>OY821775.1:38580052-48580052 GCA_963682175.1 Triglochin maritima
TGGATAACTATAATGTGTATCTAGATACTGCTTATAGTTTATGATATAAAGTGTTTTATATCATTGCGAACATAACTTAGATCCTCCTATAGGTCACACCTAAGGGTGAGCTTCGGTCTGGGATCAGAACAACCCGGACCGGACCAAAGACTGAATTTATGGAAGGCCGAACCGAAGGTCGGACCGAATAAATTTGGGTCGATTCGATCCGGTCCGGTTCGTCCAAAACCCAAATTTTACTTAAAAAATCTCCCAGACCGAACAAGACCAGACCGAAGACAAATTGTTTGGTATCCCCCGGACGAAAGACCGGGCCGAATTTTTTTTATCCGGACCGAAAAGTTCAGTCCCGTCAAAAAACCCAGAACAAACCAAACTTTGCTCTCCCGTAATCACACTACAGAACTGGAAAATAAGAAATGTGAATTTACAGTTTATGTGATGTGTTGATGTACATGTGGTGAAATGATAAAATCAATATGTCGTAAGAGCAACATCGTTAGAATATCAAATGAAATTGTATGAGATGTGTATATATTATGTGGTATAATATTTGACATTATATATGATAATATATTGTGTAATATAATGTGATCCACAACATTATAATGTACAAGTTTGTTAAAACCCCAAAGGTCAAATTTCGTTGGATACTGATCCAACATTTGGCAAGGGCAAAAATCAGTCGAACGTTTTTCCCAAACCGGTTGACCAGTATGAACAGTAATTTCTCCTTTATTTTGAAAATGGTAGAAAAGTTGAACTTGCGTTCGACCAAAAAATAACATGAACTCTTCTTGTTGCGAAACGATCGACCAGTGGGGCATTCCATTTAACCAAAATTATCAAGAACTTTTCTAAATAACCAAATGGTCGAACGTGCCCACGATTTTGCCTGAATTAATAAGAGAAATATTCTGATCATGGGCTGGATTTGTTCCAACTTGTTCAAAGGAGGTTATGAGATGATTGTGTGTCGAAATATGATTGGTTTGGAGGAGCCATTAACAATAGATCTTGTGTAAGTGGGTTACATATGATGTGGGTTAGAAGAAGCCCTATAAATAGGTCTTTCCTCTCTTCCTTGTTTATATCAATGCAAAAATTCTCCTCTCCATATTTCTCGACCTAATCCATCTGAAAATTCCTTTATTAATTGAATGCTTTAGAGATTAAATTCTTTGGGGGCACTGAAGGTGTAATTAGCTAGATTCTAACCACATATTAGAGATTTATTGAGTAGCTTCGATCTCTCCAATCTTGTTTAGAGATTGTTGAACACTTGGAGGAATTCCAAGACAATTCAACGTGCGACTCAACCTCCTATTGGTAAAAGGGATTCGATAATCCCCTACGTATAATCCAATCTATGTATTTCAATATCAATTAGTATATTATACGTATTGAAATACAATTATGAATTTTGTACAAAATGTTTTTGAAAAAAATATGAAAATCGATTCTAATTGCTTGTAATTTTTAAAAAATATATACAAGTATAGGGCCTGAAATCCAACAGTGGTATAAAATATTTTTGTTGATATTTTTAATGATTAGGCTATTTAATATATTTAGTTACCATCTCATAATCAAATAATTTGAGTTTTGCCCTTTTTGGAGTCCTTTTTACTTTTGTTGGATGCATCAAATTGTAATTGTGGATTTTATGTTTATTATTTTCCTACATTAGTTTGTAATATTAGAAAATATATGAACCATTAAGATCAAAAGATTAATGCTGATCTTTTGCATGAAACAAAAATAATCTGTAAAGTAGGATTGTTTTGTCGATTTTGATTCTAATTGTTCTTTTCAGAGTTTTAAATGTTTTAAAACATGTCATATGATTGCTAGAATCAAATGTTAGACTTATGTCTAAATTTGTGAAACTTTTGTTAATTTTAAATGATTATTTTACTTGGAATCAACAAACCAAAAAGGAGCAAATAAGTTTATTTTCCTTAATTTTCTTTTCGAAATTTAAATAAACTTCGGTTCAAATATTTTTATATTTTGAACTACGGATGCATGAATCATTTTCTTCATCTCTCAATTAAATAATACAAAATCATTTTAAAGGATTTCAAATGATTTTGTATTATTTAATTGAGAGATGAATGATCAACTAAATAGTGTAAAATAACATGTGTACATATTGTTTAACTTGTTAGGTTTTGCAGGAATAAGTGAGTTTATATATTCCAATAGAAGTCATAGGTGAATGTATGATATCATTATCCTTATTATTATTTATCACATAGGCTGATGTATATGTAAAAGCCATTTATTTTGTATGCATGCATATCAGAGGACTTTACAAAGGACTTGCGCTAGCCAATTTAGTTTTAATAAGACTCAAATTGTTAGATGTATGTTTATATTGTTCAATATTTACATTCGTGGTGCAAGAAGAAGAAGCAAAGATCAAGAGATACGGGAACATATAAACTCACATTAATATGTGTGAATAGATTTATTTTATGTTTGTGTGCTTGACATGAATGTGATTAAATGATTGGTTAGGATATGTATGAATGTATGCATGCATCACCACCTAAATTCTAATATCACATATAAAAATTGTTTAATTATCTTAACTAAAAATTAAGAAGTTCTTTCTCTATTATTTCATCCACTAGAAGTCGTCGATCGAGGGACATTCTACTCGTCGTGTTTAAACGTTTTATTAATTACCGTAAGTGCACGACCGCGATGAAGCGGTGACAAGTATGGGTCGATCCACGGGGAGATGAGTAGCCTCTGGTTTGTCAGAAATCAAGTGGCGAATAAAGGGAGAAGGGATTTGGTTCTGCTAAGCTAAACTAGACTAAAGTAGTAAGTAAGAAATGCGGAAGAAAACAACAAAAGATTGAAAATCAAGAAGAGAAATCCCTAAGAGGTGGAGTGTGTGCACATATGAAGTAAAATTAGTGATGAATGATTCATCTAAGCATGTGTATGTGTGTGCGTTGTCATGCATAGGAAGTGTCTAAAGATGTGGAAAACCCTATCAATCTATTCACACAATGTATCAGCAATTACTACTTGATTATCATAAGATTAGGCTCAGCATGAGAAATATCTAAATATATGGCAAGACTCATCAAAAACCATAAACTCATGTGAAGAACAAAGCTAAGCATGGGAGGTGTCTAAATCTTATGGCAAAACTCATCATAACAAAGTTTCTTCAATCAATCAAGTAAGCAACTACAAACACAAACACTTAACTAACATGTAGCATATTTAATAGGAAATTTCAGTCAATAAACATGAGGAAACTAAGCTTGGGAAGTGTCTAAATCTTATGACAAAACTCATCAAAATCCCCCAACATGTAGATGATTAAAATACCACCAATTAACATACAAACATGCAAGTCTACACAATAAAAAATTCATCAAACATCCAAACTTCACAACATATATGTACATCATCTCCACCCCCAAAGGGGATGGACCTACTCACTACACATTAAGAAATCATTCATATGCAAGAAAAAGAGACAACATGAGAACAAAACTATGAAAAATTATTTTATTAAATGACTCACATTACAATTAGCATTCTTCTCCACTTTAGTTTTGCTTCAAGGCTTTACTCCAAGTAGAAAGAATGCCACCAAGCAATGGGTAATACAAAGGAGAAGGAAGAGTTCTATTTATAGGCATGAAAAAATGTAGCCGGGGACAATCTCCTGGTATGGGACTACACGCATACTACAAATGGACATAAAACAACATAATACACGACTCAATTCAACCATGAAACTTTTGGACCAATTTGGACTGCCAATTCGCGGTATGGGACAACCAATTGACGGTCTAGATATCTTTGATTCAGTCTGGATTTCGGTGGTTCATTTCTGGCTTGATTTCTTGATGTTTTATGAACCCAATTGGGTTGTTGACGTTTGGCCCCGAATCTAATTGCCAAAATACTCCTCATAATGGTGTGGAGCTTCTTGATTTCCTCATTAGTCCTTTTGGTTTTACATCTGGGTCCTTCTCTTTTGCACCTCAGTCCATAACTCTTGCAACTTAGTCTTTTTTCTTGCTTTTATGTCCTTTTTAGTCTCTTCTTCTCAAACCTATTTATTGCTGAAACTTAAACATAAAACTCGTTATGTAGCATTGCTTAGGCTAAAAATAAAGGATATAAGACACAAATATATGCATGATATGATGTCAATCACGTTGCCCTTAGCGGGAGATAATTTTCTCCATTTTTGGAAATAATGGGAAATATAAGGATATTCATTGTTGTGCCATCAATAAGTACATGAAGTGAATTTCACCCTAAGTGGACTCAAAGTGTATTTGTTCATGAATACAATGGACAATCGTATCTCATATCAAATGAAATAAATTTTCTTAACAAAACTAGGAGTGATCGCTCGGTTTTGAGAAAAAGAGTTTTTCTTAGGAGGATTGGACAAATTCCCTCTTAATTAAAATGACAAGAATCATAAGAGTTTGATAAACGCAAAAAAAAATCAAATTTTCAAAAGGGTTATGATTAGAAAATGTTTCATACCTTGAGTTTAAGACATATTCGATTGCCCTTAGCTAGTCTATGTTATAAATGATAAGATCTTATATTACTATAATTATGGAAATATTTATTTATTTGTGGTACAGATTTTATAAACATAAAATTGACATGAAAACCCTTATATATTATTTTGTAGAATGTCGAACATTTAACCTACTGTGTGATCTATGATTAAAAAACATTCATTAGCAAATGATGGATCCAACATCACTAGCTGGCAGCTCAACGTCGTGTTGAAGTTTGGATAACTATCTCACATTTTGGATGGTGAAATCCCAAAATTAAGTGAGAAGGCAACTGATGTTGAGAAGGAGTCTGTAACAAAGTGAGAAGACTAAGAGAACCAAGTTCACAGTCTAATGCTTGCCTCCATGGGTGACTCGCTTCAAGCGAAATACTTGGACTCAAAACCCAAGAAGACCATGGAAGCTCTCACGAAGATGTTTATGGATAATGCTTGAAATGAGCGTTATAAGACCACCATAGCACTCCCAAGATGCCACATGGCGGAGGGAACATCTGTGTCCATGTATTTTCTCACAATGCAATGATACCTTGAGAAGTTAGAAATGCTCTCTTCCCCGATGCTCAATGACATTGTGGAAGATTTGATTCTTGGCTCTAGCACCATCCTACAAGGACTTCATCATGCATTACCATGTGCGTGAGAACTGGGTGACTCTTAAGGAACTTCATAACGCTCTCAAAATTAAGGCTGCAAATGGGGCGGGGCGGGTTAAAAAAAATTGACTGCTACCCGCCCCACTTAAGGGTGGGTTACGTGGCGTGGGGCGGGTTAAGCGGGCGAAATGGGTTAAATTAGAAATGCAGTATATATGTTTGCTTCAAGCTTCAACAACAAACAAAAAACTAAAAACCATCCATGAAATTGTGAAGTGATTATGATGTTATTTGTAGATAGATACATAGATCAAGAGTGATTGTGATGTTATTAGTGGGGAGATTATGTCCTTTATTGGTTTGTATTTGTAAAGTGAGAGAGAAAGAAAAGTAGAAAGACGGATCTGTTAAGACAGGAAAATGAAATAAAACAAATACAAAACCAACTTTGGTTGTTATTTTTGTTAGAAAGCAAAGAAATTGGGATCGCTGAAATATGTATATTTTTTATTTTATAATTATAGTGTAACGGGTTAACGAGACGGGTAACACATCAACCGCAATCTGCCCCGTTTAGTCCAACGGCTTAACGGGTCGCAAGTGGAGAAAAATCCCACCGCAACCCACCCCACGCGGGGCGGGGTGGGTTGGCGGGTCAAACTCGACCCACGAACAACCCTACTCAAAATGGATGAATTTGATATGGGCAAACGTAGGGACAAGAATATCCTAACCATCCATGGTGGAAGTAGAAAGATTGCCAAGAGTAAAGCAAAAGATAAATTCACCAAAAAGACGCCAATCAAGGGCAAGGGAGTAGGAGGTGCTCATGTGAGTCCCTCAAAAGGGAATTCTTTGAAATATCCAACTACCAACACTGAGTGCTTTCACTACGGTGAAAAAGGACACATCCAGCCTAATTATCCCAAGTACAAGGAAGACCTTGACAATTGAGTGATAGAGAGTAAGCGCCCCAAAAAGGCCAAATGTATATTTATTATTGAAATAAATTTAGCCACCTTTGTCAATGATGGGGTACTTGATACCGAATTTTGTACTCACATAGTTTCTAATGTGCAGCAACTAAAGGATACGAAGGACCTCGCAAGAGGAGAGATGATATGAAGGTCGGAAATTGTGCCAGCGTCGAGTCTCCGTGGATCTTGATTTTTCTAGTGGTTTAATTTTAAGTTTAACAAATGTCTATTATGTACGTTCGATTAGCAAGAATATTATACCGTATCGTGTTTAGATATGGATGACTTTGTAATAAATATTTCAAATTCTTGCATGTCTTTATTGAAGAATGGAATTTTCTATGCAAATGATTTCATAAGAAATGGACTATATTTGCTTGAATTGAATAATAGACAAATTTTAAACATCAATAACAAAAGACTTAAGATGACTCATGTGAATTATACAATCTTATGGCATTATCGCCTTGGTGACATCAATGAAAAATGCATGTAGAAATGGTAGGAAGCCAACCATCTTGGTCCTATTGATTTTAAATCATTAGAGACATGCGAACCTTGCCTTATGAGCAAAATGACCAAGAGACATTTCAAGAAGAAAGGTTCAAGAGAAAGTGACTTGCTAGATTTGATACATTCCAATGTATGTGGTCCAATGAATACAAGTGCGAGAGATGGTTATAGGTACTTCATTATGTCATGAATGATTATAGTCGTTACAGTTATTTTTATCTGATGAGAAATAAAAGTGAATCCTTTGACAAGTTGAAAGAATTCAAGAATGAAGTAGAGAACCAACTCAATAAGAATATTAAGTCTCTATGAATGGATCATGAAGGTGAGTACTTAAGTGCCGAATTTGACTCATTCCTAAAGGAGTGTGGTATTATATCACAACTCACTCCACCAAGTACACCTCAATGGAATGGTGTGCCCGACAGGAGAAATAAGGCATTGCTCGACATGGTTCGATCAATGATGAGTCAAGCTGAATTCCCACTTTATTTTTGGAGTTATACACTACAAGCTACGACTTACACACTGAATAATGTTCCATCCAAATCCGTAGAGAAAACATCATATGAGCTTTGGAGTGGTAAAATACCCAAGCTCAAATTTCTCAAGATTTGGGGTTGTGAGGCCTACGTCAAAAGTTTGATGTTGAACAAACTTCAACGAAAAACGGATAAATACTTCTTTATAGGTTATCCTCGTGAGACAAGAGGATACTATTTTTGGCATAAAACCTTCAATCAAGTGATTGTCGAGAGGGATGTCGTATTCTTAAAGAAAGAATTTCTCGATTGAATAAGAAGTAGTGGGAGTAGAGTTTTCTTGAGGAAACTCAAGATACTGTATAAGATCATGATGTGAATGATGACATTCGAGATCATAAAGGCCCAACCGAGGGTTTTTTTGGTTAGTAGGAGTATATGTGAGTAACTCTCGCAAGCAATTGTGAGAGAAACTCAATCATCTCCGCCTAGTGTTTGTTCAAGAATTGTTACAGAACAAATTCCACAACAAATTGTGGAAGAAGTTCAAGAAATACACGAGGAACAAAAAGAACTTGGAAGGTCAACGAGGGAGAGAAAGAAGCCCAATATGTATTTGGGACTTAACGAGATCATGGTACTCGATACTGATGATCCCTCGACCTTTCAAGAACCAATGGAAAGGAAAGACTCCAAACTATGGCTTAGTGCCATGGAATCTGAAATACATGTTGGCTTTTTGGCCTTAATCTATGTTTTGATGATTTAATCAACCAAATATTAATTACAATCAATGTAGAGTAGCACACATTACGCATAGCATATATATTGTTTGTGCCAACTTCTACAGGTGATCAAGACTCAAGGAAGAAAAGAAATCAAGTCAAGACATGTAATAAAGCTCATTTCAAGACATGTAATCTTGATTTATTTTGAGTCTTAGGAACATTGTGTAATTGAGCATACTTGAACTAAAATTAACTTAAACACAAACTAGATTTCTTATAGAAGTCACACACAAAAATTCACAACATTTGGACTTCAATAGATCACCCAAACTAGAACTGGAAAACACTTAAACCAAACCTTGTCTGCCAGGGCCAATTCGGTCAACCGGAACGAGTTCTTCGTTCGATCGATTGGTATGTTAATAGTGTTAGCCTAAGTGTTGATCCGGTCGACCGTTGCAAGCCTTCTGTTCGACTATCTACACGTGCCAAGTAACCATTAGGCTTGTCGTATTCTACAACGGTCGAATTTCCCAAAACCCCAATTTTACTAGATTTCCGGTCGACCGACATTTACGTTTTGGTCGACCGATATAACAATCTTTGGTCGCTCTGAACACTCCGGAAGTTTCCGGTCGAACGCCTCCTAGAGTTAGGTCGACTGAAACTCATTTTCTCCTTGAACCCAAAAGTGCCTGGAAGTTTCCGATCGAACAAACTTTTTCCTTAATTCGACCGATCCATTCTTTACGAGACCAAAACCCCTAGAACGGTCGATTGATTCCCAATTTTGTTAGACCATTCACTTAAGTGAACTTAAGTTATAGCCAGATTTGACCAACCGGTCGAACGGTATGCCCGATTCGGTCGACTGAATTTGTCCTGTAATGTGACCTGCACTTCACTATTTTGTGTTTCTTACACAATCACTTACCTATTTAATCCCAACGGCTATAAATCACTTGGAGCTTATAAATAGGTGTTGCCATGATACTTTTACACAACTCTTACACTTCTATTGGTCATATACACCTAAGAGAAACTCCCAAGCTTCAATTCTCCAATCCTACACTCACAAGCTTATATTTCCACACCTTAGATCATTTCCATATCCTAATCAAAGTGTGCTCAAGTTTAAAGAGTGTGTCCCACTCATTTGATTGTCAAAGAAGCAAAGATTTTGGTGAAAGCCCAAAGGTTTCCCTTTCGGGTTGTGAGAGGAAGAAATCAAGCTAGGCGAGGGTTGTTCGCGGAGCTTGTGTTTTAAAGCCTTAATCTCGGCCCAGAACAAGATTGATAGTGAAGACGTAGGCGGAGCACGAGAGAGATTGAGCAGAGCTTGCAAGAGATGAAGTAGGCGGGAGGCTGAACCTCTATAAAATCTTCCGGGTCATCTTGTGGTTTCCATAATTCTTTCTTCACTTGCTTGTTTGTTTTAATTTCCGCTGCACAATCTTTGATTGAGCAAGTGAATACAACTAAGCCATTACATCGATCCTACAATACAATCCATGTATGACAATCAAGTATGAGACTTGGTTGACCTTCCTACAGGAAAGAAAGTCATTCAAAATAAATGAGTTTTTAAGAGGAAGATGGAGATGGATGAGAACTTGACAACCTACAAAGAGAGACTTGTAGCAAAATGTTTCACTCAAATCAAGGAATTGACTATGATGAAACTTTTTCATCGGTTGCCATGTTCAAGTCTATTTGGATTATGCTCTCTGTTTCCGTACTTCATGATTATGAAATATGGCAAATGGGTGTCAAAACAACGTTCCTTAAGTGGAACTTGGTGGACGATAGGTACATGGTACAACCTCAAGGTTTTGAAGATCAAAAGAATAGTGAGAAAGTATGCAAGCTTAGATGATCCATTTATGGATGAAGCAAGCATCGAGGAGTTGGAACAAACACTTTGACGAAGAAGTTAAGAAGATTAACTTCGTCCAAAGTAAGGAAGAGCCTTGTATATACAAGAAGGTTAGTGGGAGTCACATAGTATTTTTGATCTTATATGTCGATGACATACTCCTCATAGGAAATCATATCCCTTTGTTAGATCAAATGAGAAGTTCATTGAAATCTTCATTTTCAATGAAAGACATGGGCGAGACTCAATACATCTTGGGGATCAAGATATATAGAGATAGACCTCGTAGACACATTGGCCTAAGTCAACATGCATACATTGACAAGGTTTTGCAAAGATTCAGTATGAACAACTCCAAAAATGGGCAATGTACCAATGAGTATGGGTATGCAACTCAAGAAGTCTCAGCGTGCAATATCATGTAAAGACTTAAAGTACATGAAAGGCATTCCTTATGATTCCGCAATATGATCGATCATGTACGTGATGACTTACACAAGACCCGATGTCTCGTATTCTTTAAGCATGACAAGTCGTCACAAATCCAACGCAAGTTCTGATAATTGTACTGCGGTCAAGAATATTCTAAGGTACCTTAACCGGACCAAAGATAAGTTTCTTGTTTTTGGAGAACAAAGGGAGCTGGTAGCCGAGGGCTACTCAGATGCGAGTTTCATGAGTGATCAAGACGATAGGTCTCAATGAGGATATGTCTTTACTCTTAATGGTGGAGTCGTGAGTTGGCGTAGCTGGAAACAAACCACTACGACCGACTCAACCACCGCTTCAGAAGTGATGGTTGTCACTGAAGTGAGCAATGAAGGAGTGTGGATCAAGAAGTTCCTTGAAGAGCTTGGAGTATTTCCTTCGAGCGAATAACCTATAGAACTGTTTGGCGACAATAGTGTGTCTATCACATAAATCAAGGATCCTAAATCACATCACAATGTGAAATACATGGATCGCAAGTACTTTGTTACCCGTGATTTCATCGACAAAGGAAAAAAAAAATTATTAGGGGTGGACACAAATGGAAACACAACTGATCCATCCACCAAACCTTTATCTCAAGCCAAAGGCGAAATGCATTTCGAGTCCATGGGTTTGAAGAACCATGTAGAGTGACTTGATGAGTGATATGAAAAGGGTTGCCCTAGTTATTATAGTTTTATACATTGTGAATGTATGTGAGAGAAAACGTTGATAACAAGTGGGAGATTGAAATGAATGTGTTCTAAAAGTATTCTTTTATATGTCTTTTATTATGAATTGAATGTAACAACATTTTGTTCCTTGATTAATGTATTTCTTTTGGAAGTGTTAAGGAAGAGGCTCTTAGCCTTAATCGTAGAGGTCTAAAGAGATAATGGTTTACATAAATCAAAAGTTATTCACTGTTGAACGTTTTAATTAAACCGTAAGTGCACGGCCGTGTTGAAGCGGTGGCAAATACGGGTCGTCCTCAGGGAGGTGAGCAGCCTCTCGTTTGCACGAAATCAAGTGGCAAAATAGGGAAGAGAGTTGATTATGCTACGCTACGCTACACTACAAAGTATGAAGTATGAAATGCGAAAGAAAGAAACAAACGATTAACTAAAACTAAACTAAGCACGAAAGACGAGTGCTGGAATTCAGAAATGGAAAACCCCTAAGGGGTGGAGTGAGTGCACACATGCAAAAAGGTGGGTGTTGAACACATTCTTTAAGCACAAATGAAGGTGGTGTTATCATGCATATGAAGTGTCTAAATGTTATGGCAAAACCTATCAATCCATTCACCAACCTAGTTGATTAACATTTACTTATGCAAATTGTTTATTTCAGAACCTAAACAAGCATGAGAGGTGTCTAATCATTTTGGCAAAACTCATCAAGTTATAAATTATATCCTAAACAAGCAAGCATACATTCATGTTTTATCACCACATTGTAAATAAAGCATTCATTCCATTCTCTAATGAATGTATGAACATCTACTCCACCCCCCAAAAGGGATGGAACTACTCACTACACATTATACTAATTATTAAACTAAGCAAGGAAATCATATTAACTAAGCTACAAAAACTAATGAAATGAAATTAAACAAAGTAAAACAAGAAAAATTAAACTAATAACATAACAAAGAAACTTTTATTAACAAATGACTCACATTTCAAGTAGCATCCTCCTATTTTAGTGTGTGCTTCAAGGCCTCACTTCTAGTAGGAAGAATAGCCACTCAAAATATGGAGTGATCAGATTAGAAGGTGAAGAGTTCTATTTATAGCCATAGAAAAAGGCACTCCGGGGCAATTGCCCGATGTGGTACTAAACAGATACCAAAAATAGCCTAAACATCCTCTAATACATGTGCTGGAGAAATTGGGGCGGATCTAGAGTGATCTGGACCACCAATTGGCGGTCCATAAACTTTGAATCGGGTTGAAATTTGTTGTGGGCTTTTTTTGCTGGTATTGTTTGTCTTGGATGCGGTTACTTGACTTGTTGGAGCTCCGACCCGAATAGAATTGCCAAAATACTCCCCATGATGGTGTGGAGTTTTCTGTTTTGCTTTTTGGTCCTTTGGTCTTACGTTCATGTCCTTCTCCCTTGCATCTTAGTCCCTAGATCTTACAATTCAGTCCTTTTTCCCAGCTTCTGGGTCCTTTTATGCTTCATCTCTTCAAACCTATTTATTCCTGAAACTAAACATAAGACTCGTTACATAGCATT
Organism: Triglochin maritima; assembly: GCA_963682175.1. Lineage (NCBI taxonomy): Eukaryota > Viridiplantae > Streptophyta > Magnoliopsida > Alismatales > Juncaginaceae > Triglochin > Triglochin maritima. The sequence goes on from OY821775.1 coordinate 38,592,519, forward strand.
GTTTAGGTGAAAGATAATGGATATAAGATGCAAATATGAGCATGAAATGATGTCAATCATTCACAATCGTGGTGATTAACTAGGACTTCAATTACTGAAATAAGATTGTCATGTTGGTTAAAAGAGATATTGTAGCTCTACAAATATTAAACAAAATGAGTATATGAAATAGAAAATATTTTTTTCATATATTAAATTGACCTAACAAATGAAACATTATGGAATTGTGTTTGTGTCATTAATTTTTCATTGTGTCTTTAAATCCTAAGATATGAGACTTATATCTTTTCATATAAGGACTGTATGATTTGATTATTATCAAAAACTATCATTACATATAGTGATAAATGTATTAGTTGGTTATACATAAGTTGTGGTGGAAAATGTGATATGTCAAAAGATTATCATTGCCCCACTAAACTTGAGTGATGATATTGTTGGGCCCTTGATAAAGTAAAATTAAAATATACACAATGTGACTTCTGTATATTTTTATATTTATAATTAGCTTGAGAGATCAAGAAATAAATATATAATACAAAGATGACGCACTTCTACTTTGTATAATATTCTCAATATCACGAGGCAAGGGATAGACACTAATGATATTCCTTATATCACTAAATGGATCGTGTTTAGTTCGAGTGAGCAAAACATCTGTGTTATTTGGATAACTATAATATGTAGCTAGATACCGCTTATAGTTTATGATATAAAGTGTTTTATATTATTACCAACGTAACTTAGATCATCTTATAGGTCACACCACAGAACCGTGAAACAAGAAATATGATTTTACATTTTATGTGATGTGTTGATATACATGTGGTGAAATGATAAAATCAATATGTTGTAATAGCGACATTATTAGAATATCAAATGAATATGTATGAGATGTGTATATACTATGTGGTATAATGTTTGCCATTATAGATGATAATATATTACATAATATAATGTCATCCTCAAAATCATAACGTACAAATTTTTTAAACCCCCAAATGTCAAATTTAGTTGGATATTGATCCAAAATTTGGCAAAGGCAAAACATAGTGTAAAACGGTCGACCTGTGTGAACAGTAATTTTTGGGTTTTTGAAAACGGTTGACTGGTTGAACATGTGGTTCGACCTAAAATAAAAGGAATTTTCCTTGTTGCAAAACGGTTGACCGGTGGGGCATTATGGTTCGACCAAAATTATCAGGAACTTTTCTAGATAACCAAACGATCATCTGATTGGCTGATTCGTTCGACCATTTGCCTACGATTTTGCCTGAATTAATAAGAGAATTTTTCTGATCATGGGTTGGATTTGTTTCAACTTGGTTAAGGGAGGTTATGGGATGATTATGTGTCGAAATATGATTGATTTAGAGGAGCAATTAACAAGAGATCATGTGTGGATTACACATGATGTGGGTTGGAAGAAGCCCTATAAATAGGTCCCTCCTCTCTTCCTTATTTATATCAATGCAAAAATTCTCCTCTCCATATTTCTCCACTTAATCCATCTAAAAATTCCTTTATTAATTGAGTGCTTGAGAGATTAAATTCTTTATGGAACTGAAGGAGTAATTAGCTAGATTCTAACCTCGTATTAGAGACCGATTGAGTAGCTTCGATCTCTCTAATCTTGTTTAGAGTTTGTTGAACACTTGGAGGAATTTTGAGGCGATTCGACGTACAACTCAACTTCCTATTGGTAAAAGGGATTCGATAATCCCCTAGGTATGATCTAATCTATGTATTTCAATATTAATTAGTATATTACATATATTGAAATACAATTAGGAATTTTGTACATAAAATTGTTGAAAAAATAGGAATTGATCCTAAATGCTTGTAATTTTTTTAAAATACAAACAAGTATATGGCACGAAATCCAATACCAGGTTCATCCTACAACAGATTATGTCAAAAAAAGAACTATTACCTGCCAAACTACCCACTTGCTTTCATGGAACTACCTCTAGGTCCTATCACAATACCAAGCGCTAAAGGACGCGATGAATGTTCCAAGTTACCCTCCCTCGTCATTTGTAATACCCCATGTCAAAGATAATGATGAAGACTTCACTCCTCAGCTTGCTCTAAACCTTACACGTGCAACCCATATATATGTCATTCACCCAGCCATCCACAAGGTTCAACTAATTTAAATTATAACAAATATTTCTCAAGTTATCCTTTCTCATACTTGGATTTACATCAAGACCCATCATACTCCAAATTGGTCAAGGACCAGAACTTTACGGCCCATATAGATGTCTTGCACCACACCGTCCACAAGGTAAGGAGCGAGCTTAGATTATGTGAATAACATTGAATATTCCTCAATTTACCCATTCTCTACCTTTGAAATTCTCACAGGACTCATCATACTACAAAAGAGAAAAGGACATGAAACCTATGAGGGAAACCAACAAGGATCACATGCACTCTACCACCTCCCAGGTTCGTCCAATGTCACATTATGTCAAAAAATACCTATTACATGTTAACCTACCCACTCACTTCCACGAAACTACCCTTATGTCCCATCAGATACAAAGCGCTAAAAGAAACGATGAATGTTCTAACTTACCCCCCCCCCCCCCCCCCCCCGACATTTGTAATACCCCATGCTAAAGATAATTCCCACCAAAAGCAGTTGTACTCCACCATTGACAGAGGTAACCGTTCACTATCCTTGAGAATCTCTCTCTACAGCACCCCGTCCAATCAATATAACTTACCCTCAAAGTAGGATGTAATCCTACCACCCCCCAATATACTCTCATACTGACCCACAAAAACCTCAATAGAAGACAATTGAAACCCGTTATAAAACCCCAATAGTTTCTCTGCTAATATCATCTGATTACCCGTCCAAACCCTCCAACTCATCGTCACATTTTTAGGGGGGGTGTTAGGGTATTTTAGTGTTCATGATAGGGTACATACATTCTATGGTAGAGATTATTGGAGTTATTGGGCATTATAATTACCAGAGATAGATTTTTTCTATATGATCATCGGGTATTTTGCATTCCTAAATTATTATAGAATATTATTTCCAAGTTTTGATAGGTCAGACAAAATACGTAATTTTGATTGGTCAGACATGAAGGAAGACAAACTCAAGTTTGCACCCAAGATTGCATAAAGTATTTTGAGCAGGTAATTTCAAAGTTCACTTAGAGTAAATTTCAATATAACAAAGGAAAATTTCAGTTACATAATCATTTTTTAACTAATTTTGTAGGCATGTCTTCAACGCAACACTTAGAGGGTATGTATGCCTTTGCAACTCCGAGATATCTATAAAGCAATTCGGAGGCCAATCTCATTAAGTGTTTAGCAACAAATACGAAAGTTTTGATGCATCAACCGCTAAAAGTATTAGATCCTAGTTTGGTTAAATGCGTAATAAGACCAACAAATGAGGAGTAGATATCTTGATGCAGCCCTGGTCCCAATATGTTGGGATGTTTAGTTTATTTTTGAGCTACACCTTGTTCAATGCTTCGTCTTGGGAGTCATAATTCATTCAATACACAACATATACTTAATTAAATAAAGTTTTATAGATGGTTTACCATTTATTGATGGAATTACTCTTACATATATATGGAATTACCCTATTACAAAAGTAAAATTACCCTCATATACCCTATATGCATGTGAGAGTTTCTAATGATGAATTCTACCAAATGGATTTATCATACTCTCTACTTGGATTTACCTTCGTACGTATTTGAAATTTTTCTCTACCGCAACTTACATTTACTAAATCTAAAAGAAGTAATGATTTGGTATTCATACTATACACGAAGTTTTGTACATAGTTTTGAAGTCAATGGACTTATTCTACTATGAACACTAATTTGTCCTACTATGTGCATGTATTTACCATTAGTTCTTTACATGATAATCCAAAAAGTGAACCCAAAAAGGGAACTTGTCATGTTGATTACACTTGATCACATACCTCAAAAAAATTCGTGTTGATCACCACTTTACTATGCCTGATTTTGTGCTCTGTCTTAAGGGTCCTTAATTCATTTACCACAACATATATATAATTCATTACATAAGTTTTATAGGTGGTTAACTATTTATTGATGAAGAAATAATTCTTATTTAGATATTGAATTTCACCAATTGGATTTACCATACTCTCGACTTGGATTTACCTTTCTATCTATGTAAAATTACTCTCCAATCACTAGTGCAGAATGCTCGATAGACGTCACCAAATAGACGTCGGATGTCCAAACAACCGACGTCTATAGGTATAGACATCGGATATTTGGACATCCGACGTCTATAGGTTTGTAGAAACGTCGGTTGTTTAGTATAACCGACGTCTATACCTCCTGAAAGAAGAAAATATTTTTTGTTTATTTTTTTGGATTTATTTCGTATAAGAATTTATGTGGATTTCTTTTGTATCAGAAATAACGCAATTTTTTGGGATTTATTTCGTGTAAAAATTAACACATTTTTTTGGAATTTATTTTGTATATGAAATAACGCAATTTTTAGGATTTATTTTGTGTAAGAATTTATGTGGATTATTTTGTATAAGAATAATGTGGATTTAAAAATAATTACAATCACATGTGTGTTGTGTTGTACACATGTGTGTGTATGGTGACATGTTTAGTCCCACATTGGAGAAATTCTTTTATTGGTGGAGTTGAAGTACTCCACCACTCCTTTACTTCTAAATGGTAGTTTGGTACCACACTACAAAATGCAAGTGAGATACATATATATATTTAATGGTCAAAAGATTGGCACTTGGGCCACTTGGAGCAACTTGGGCTTAAAATAGTTGTAACGTTTTTTTTACTATTAACCCATGTATAGACGTCGGTTGTATATGGTAGCCGACGTCTATAGGACGTATTTTTTTATTAATTGTTGTTATTTCAAAGTATAGACGTCAGATGTATAACATGCCCGACGTCTATAGGTCATGTTGTAGGAATAGATGTCGGTCGATGTATATATCCGACGTCTATTTGGTGTAATAGTTTAGTCCCACATCGGAGAATTTATTTTTGTTGGTGTGGTTGATGTACTCCACCACACCTTTACTGCTGAACGCGAACGACTTGGAGCACCTACGCATGTTGGGCTTGATATTCGTGGTTATTTGTTTAAAGTTTGGCACTTGGGGCACTTGGGCATCTTGGGCTTGATTAATGTGAGTGCAGAATGCCCGATATACGTTCCAATGTATTTTTTGTTAATTAACATATAATAGACGTCGGTCGTATATAGCCGACGTCTATACATTGTATAGACGTCGGTCGTATATAGCCGACGTCTATACAACAAGGAATAGACGACAGGGAAATAGATGTCGGGTACTTGGACCATCGAAATCCGACGTCTATACCACTATATATCCGACGTATATGGACTTTTCTGCACTAGTGAATTGTGCCCCGAAGATAGGGTCAAAGCATGCACACCCAATGTGCTTCTTTCACGACATGCTATGGTCCCTGGGTGCACAGTCTTTTGGATGCTATATTTGATATATGATGTGATTTGCCCGGGGAAGCAAGGAGATCTCATGGATCTGATGATATGAGAATGTTGATTGTTGGGATGTAGTGATTGGTTTCACGCTAAGTGGACCAAGACCTTGGCTTACATCTTTGACTTATAAAAACTTTATGAGCATTTCTGCAATATCTCTAACAGACCAAGCTCATGAGCTTATTATCCTGGTCAGAACAAGTTGATAGGATCCTGGCCTAGTACGACCAGATAGAAGCGGAATCATTGTTTTCCAACAAGGATTTCACATTAATGAGCCTTTAAGATATATGGACAAATGAAGGACCAACCTTTCATGTTTACAATACAGTTCCGGCTGCCAAGGAACCAACCACTTATATTAACTAACTAATATAAAAGAAATAATGATTTGGCCTTCATACTGTAAACAAAGTAATGATTCGAAGCCAATGAATTTATCCTATAGTGTACACACTTTGTACATAATTTACTATCAATTTTGTATATGGAAATTTGAGATATTTAAACACAAAATCTCCTCAATGAAACCCAAAATTCAAACAGAAGGCTCAAAAATACCACACATACTATATATCAGATTCTACATACTTCTCTTACTTGCTAGTAAACATAAAATATCTTCTATAACTCTAGATTTACCATGAATAAGTATTAAACTACTCTCACATGCAACATTGACTAGCCTTATTGATGGTTTAAGTGAGAACACTGATGTAGGCATTCGAACTTGATGTAGGCAATCGAGCAAAAAATCGCATCTCAGAACCTTAACTTGATTTTTGTTTTGGTTAGAGAAATAAAGCTTCTTGGGAAAAGAATATGTTTCTTTTGTGTTTGTATTTTTTTGGGTCTTTAGAAAACTATACATACCTAATAACCACATCCACTAAAGCACCACTCCAACAAAAAACCAACAAAATCAAACTTCTCCTCCTCTATGCCCACCACTTAGGCCACCCACTATCAAGTCAACCCTCCATTATGCTCCCCATTTTTCAACATCTTTCGTCCATATCATTTTTTTTACCTCCTTTTTTATTCTTTCACAATAATCCACAAACTACATAATAAATTATTTTTGAAATTACTTAATCCAATTAAATAACAAGTATTACGATTAAAACCACAAAACATTTATTTATAATTAATAATTGACCACTACATATTCCAATAATTAAAGCTTAAAATATTAAAATACATATTACAAAAAAGTAGTTAACTTGCATTCCCTTCGTAGCGTTGCCATATATTCTTAATTAAATCGGTTCTCAAAGGTAAATGTTTCTCTATAACTAATTCGATCACTATCATCCCCTACTTCAATCCTCACAAACTATCATCTCCTACTTCCAACCTCACAAACACTTCAACTCTTACACCAAAATGTCTTCTCTCGAGCACAACCGTGAATCACATTGCCAACCAACGAACCCCTGTCCATTATTTTCCACTGGATATCCACAATACCCGTACCAAAACTCATATCAATCTTATGATCACCCACAATTCCCAGCATTCCCACAATATCCTAACAGTTTCCAGACGTACCCACAAAATCCACCAAACCAATATGGAATGTATACCCAAATGCTCAATGGGGAGACAAGTGCAAATGTAGATGGTAATTGATGAGAATTAAGTTTATATTGCAAGTGCACGGTGTCAATGAAGACGTGGCAAGTACGGGTCGAACACAAGGAGGGAGAGATTTGTTATTTGTGTGATTTTCGAGTAGGGGAAAGAAGGAGAGAAGAATAAGTTTGGTTTTGAGATTTTTGGTTTTTAATTTTCTAAAGCATGAAACATGAACAAATTAAGACTAAAATAAGAACAAAGATGGTGAATTCCGTTGGGTGGAGGTTTAGATATAGGGTTTAGATTAGAGAATTCAGAAACTTATAATAAATCATATTAGTTATAAAGCATTACATGATAAATGATTTAACACAAACTCAAGTAATCAAAATATACTAATCACGAAATTAAAATAATAACTTTATTCTCTTCTCATCACCCTAAATCTGTCACCTCCACCCTTTGGAAAGAGTTAGAAACTCATAGATGGAGGGAAGGAGAATGGGTCCTAGAGGAATTACAAAGGAAAACTAAAAACAAGAAATAAAATAACATAATTTTATTGCTAAAGAGAATAATACAAAACTAAGACTAAGAATTAAAAACTAAGGTTAAAATTTAGAAGATCCTCTAGAACATCGTTTCAGGGATATTTATAGCCGATACAAGGGACTCAGGTATAAAATAGGAAAGTACACGCGTCAACACGCAACCGGTAAAAATGTTAGAGCATGGATCTAATTATGTGTGGCGGATTCGCCGCATTTTGTACATAAGGTGTGGCAGATTCGCCACCTTTTTAGCTCCGATTTAATCCGGATTTTTCTTGTGTGTTTATGGTATGATTTCAATATCATTTGCGCGTCTGGATTGATTCTTTCCTTTCTTTTGAGCTCCGACTTTATTTCTTTATATATTTGGAGATCCACATTGATTTTTCTTTAGATTTTCTCCATAATAATAAAAGCTTCTCGTAATTTGCAATTAGGTCATTGGCCTTTTGCAGTTAAGTCCTTGTCTACTTTTGTACTTAAGTCCTTGTCCTTTTTGTAATTAGGTCTTGAATGCTTTTATGCTTGGATGCATTTCCATTTGAAACCCGATAATCTTGAACTTGGTCTTTATGACAGGAATGAGTCTCTTGCACGCATTTATGCTCGGGATATGGGTAATTTGTATTCAGGTCCCTGTATTCTGTAAATAAGACTAAACACATACCTTAGTAGCATTTATTGATATAAAATTAATCTAAATGAAAGACATATGATGCAATGTATGCAATGCATCAAATACCCCCACACCTAGATTTTGCTAGTCCCTAGCAAAACAGAATATAAGAAAAATGAAAACAGGGAAATCCTAACTCACTTTCGTAGGAATCACGGTTGCACTTAGCATGTGCAACAAGCCTTTAAACCCCCAAGTTTTCTTAGAGGACGAGTTTTGTCTCGTGAGGGTTTTCAGTTGACACACCCACAAAGTCTTAATTCAACATTTCATTAATAGCTCTCAATATCTCCACCTCAACCTTATACATCTTACTTAGAATTCGTGCAAGCTTATTATATAAGTCTAACCCATAAAAAACTGACTTGGTCTTCATTCCTCCAATATTCACACCACTAACCCTTCTACACATGTTATCACTTAAATTATTTTGCACACCTCCTCTGGTGGTGAAGTATCATTCGGATCAACCATGACATGAATCATTCTTTTAGCTTTGGGCCTTGAGTATCTTAAAGTATTTTTTTCCTTTTTCCGTGATTCAACACATTTGCTTTTTCTGACACTTTTACCTTTTTTACATTCGTGTAGCGAGTTTGGTCGATAATCCCGAGCTGCCAGACTCAAGTTACCGGGTTTTAAGATACCCCTACGGACCAGTGACTCAAAGGCTTGGGTTTTTGTAATCATTTTGCAAAATGTGCTTTCCTCACTTTATTCCTTTATTTTTACTTTTATTTTCCTCAAGGCTTAATTGCTATTAGAAGTCCACACTTCCTGGTATATTTTCCTCAACCTCTGCTTTTTATCAACCACTTCAAAGATTTGATTCATCCAATTTAAGTGCACACATGTCTTAAAGGGTAATGGGTTATTTATTTGGAACTTAGATTTACGTCATAGTTTTTACAAGCATAACTATATAATAAGGAACAAAAACTCAATGCAATTTGTACTCGGATTTTGGTGGTTCAATCTTAAGCTATGTCATGGAACATTGATTTTTTTTAACAAAAATATATATAGATAGATAGATACATAAACACCCCCCACACCTAAATCATGCATTGCCCTCAATGTATGCAAATATAAAGCAAATGCACTTATTACCTGGGTGAACTGCGGTAAAGGGATGGAATTTGTTCAGAGTCAACAATAATCAGAACTGGATTGAATGTCACCATGTTGGTGCATGTATCCAGTTGAATTGTTCCCCATGTTGCCCTGAGGTAAAGGTTCCACACCTCTCACATGTATTGATTCTCTTGTTTGTTCGAGTGATGGTGGTTGGGTAGAAGAATTACTCCCCTTTTTCTTACTTCCTTTTTGATTTTGTGATGATTTATTTGATTCAAAAATCTTATAAATACGGGATCTCATCACAACATCACTTTGATTGCATACTATTTCTGGCTCATTATCAACTTGAAAGATATTAAATTCAGCTTTTAAGTTTCCAAAAGATAGTTGCATGAGTCCATTTCGGCAATTTATCAAAGCTTCAAAAGTGGCTAGAAATGGTCTGCCTAGTATCACAGGGATTTGTCTCTTAGGATCGACAACAGGTTCAGTGTCTAGAACGACAAAATCCACTGGGTAAATGAAGTCACCAACCTTAATCAAAACATCCTCTACTACCTCTTGGTTTCTTAATAGAGCAATCAGCAAATTGAAGGGTTGTCTTAGAGGGTTTTAGTGGACCAAGGTTGAGTTGCTCGTAGACAGAGAACGGGAGTAAGTTAACACTAGCACCAAGGTCTAGAAGGGTCTTGCTGATAAAAGTATCTCCTATTGCACATGAAATTGTGGGACACCCAGGGTATTGACATAGCGTGTTATTTTATAGGAGATGAATTTGACAGAATAGAGCTTATGTTTGCAGTTAAGAATGCCTTCTTTGGTACGTTCGTTTTTCCCTCTTTAGTGCACAAATCTTTTAAGAATTTAGCATAAGCAGGTATTTGTTGAATCATATCTAAGAGTGGAATATTCACCTTAACTTGCTTAAATACTTCCAAGATTTTCTCCATTTGTTCACTTGAGTTCTTCTTGAGTCTATTGGGGAATGAAGCTTTAGGAACATAGACTCGCTCAGGTTGAGCTATGGGTTCAGTTTGAGTAGGTGGGTTGGGCGTTTCATATTGGACGTCAGGTTCAATGGTTAGGTCATATGTGGTTACTTGATGCTAGATTGATTAGACGTTCTAGGATTTACCACATTGTTATCGACTTGTCTTCCGGACCGTAATGATACTACTGCATTTATTTGTTGGAACGGTCCTTCCTCATTAACCATTTGAACTGGTCTCGAGTTGTTACTTTCTAGAGGTGGTTGATAGGGTTGATATTGATTATTAGATCTAGGATTCACCTCAGGTTGACTTGGAAACTGACCCTTTTCTCTTGCACCTACAATTTGTGCGAGTTGGCTGACTTGTGTCTCTAGCCTTTGGAAGGACTGATTGGTTGTTTGTATAAAGGTTTTCATCAAATTTTCCAAGCTTGTCAACCTAACCTCATGATCTCCATTGTTACTAAACCCAGATGATGTATTATTTTGGTTATACGGGTTTGGTTGTTGTCTAGGAGGTTGACCTTGTTGGTTTGATGAGAAATTGGAATTATTACGCCAACCCGAGTTATAGGTTGATGTGTATGGGTCATTTCTAGCATGGTTAAATGTTGCATTAACTTCTTCCCAGTCCGCACAATCCTTCATTAAATGACCAGTCTGACCACATCTAGAGCAAGGGATAGACGAGGCTTGATTCACTCGGGTTCGGGTTTGTAGCTCTAGACTTTCCATTCTGCGCATAAGGGTAGCTAGTTTTGCTTCAGCCGCTACATTGGCATCTACAGCTAAGACACCTGGTTTGGGTTGGCTTGCTATTCTAGATCCAATACTTGGGTTAAGCGGTGTTCTAGCATTGTCCCATTGCATACTGTTTTCAGCTAAATCCTCAAGAAAAGTCCAGGCATCATTTTCATTTTTTGACATGAAGTTCCCTTGGCTTACGGATTCTACCATAACCCTAGATGTGGGTGTCAATCCCTCATAAATAATTTGGCACAATTGCCATCTTGGAATTCCATGATGAGGGCATTGGGTCAGCACACTTTTAAATCTTTCTAGATAGGAATAGAACGGCTCGCTCTCAGATTGAACGAATGCAACAATTTCATTCCTAATCCTCATAGTCTTATGGTTGGGGAAATATTTTTTTAGGAAAACTTGAACAAACTCAGCCCAACTTCTAATGGATCTTTCGGCTAGACTATATAGTCATTTCTTAGTGTCGTCCTTCAATGCTAGAGGCACGAATTTCAGACGCACTGCCTCCTCAGGGAAATGCTGGTATTGCATAAGAGAGCAGATTTCCTCAAATTCTCTAAGGAAGAGATATGGGTCTTCCCTAGAGGTGAACTTAGGCAACATACTCATGTATTGTGCCTTAAGTTCGAAGTCGCGACCCTGTATGGTGGGCATAACGATGCATGATGGTTGAGCAGCCATTGCTGGGTAGCATCGATCCCTCAGAGTTATAGGTTGTGCAACAGGTGAGTCCACTACATTCTCACCCATTGGATCCGGGTGAGGTGGTGCAGCAGATGGATTGGGGCTAAGTTCTAGACTGGAATCTAGACGAACTCGTGAGAGTCGATTACTCAAGTCCCGAATCCAAATCTGAGTGCACCGGGTTGAATCAATTTTTGAGTTCAATTTCGAAATTTAAATTCCAAATTTAATTTCAAGAATTAATTACAATTTTTTTGTTTTTTTTGTTTTTTTTTAAATGGAAACGAACAATAGAATGGGGAAAGATGAGAAAGGAATCCTAATCTAGAGAATTGAGGTGAGAAGAGAAAGAAGACTCAGATGAGAAGGGAAACTTAACTCTAAAGATAGAAAAGAGGGTCGGTCAGAAATTTCCTGAACAAGCACGGTTCAAACAATCCTAGACCTAGTGTCGCTTAAATCTAGACGACTCCTAACTGGTTGAGTCGAGTTGATTTTCTTGATTCACCTCCCTCACTAATCAAACCAACTTGGACAGACCGTGTATAGCTAGTGGGGGCGCTTCCGACAGAGTCGGTGCCAATTAGACAACCACTTCGCTTGGAAGACTTACGTCAACACAAAAACACTTTCTAGACACCAAATTAAATTTGATCAGTTTCAGGTCATAGCAAGTCAAACCAATCTTCTCCTTAATTGAGTCCGAGTCCTTAGGGGTCAATGTCTAATTGATTTTAATTTTAAGGTTTGGGTGACACTTTAGGATTGTGATTTGTGGGCTACGGAAGGGTGATGAAATCCACACCGTATCTTTTCCTACGGAGTTGCCCTTAAGATAGTTTAACTTAAATCTAGCAAAGATAGTCAAACATTGGTCTTTAATTGGGGCAATTGCAAGGTTGTATGCAAACTAAATTATATGCTTAAATGCAATCGTTAAAACGCGATACGTACCTTGCCTCCAGCATTCTTCAACAATAAAAATAATTTGCAAGAATTTAGCAAGAATAATGCAAACAAAACATTATATGATGCATGCACTAAGTCCTTCTAATTTGCCAATTTTTAGGTCAGAGTTGAATTATTGCCAATTATGGAATTTTTCCCTAACACGTGCAGTTCTACGAAAAGGAACTTTTCGAAAATTAAGATTTTACGAGAAAGGCAAGAAAAGTTACCTCCGCAATGCTCAGACAGGTTCGCCGCCCGCTTTCGAAAATTCCAGATGCTCTACGCGTCCACCCAGAGATGGAGACGACCTCAGAAAAAAATGAAACCCAGATTCTTAAAATGTGCGGCGATTCCGCCGCAGATTCTTCTTGGTATGTGGCAATTCCGCCACCCTTCTTGCTCCAACTGTGCCCGGATTTTGCCATGCACTCTGTTGTCTCCTGAAACGCAAACCCAAATAGTTATATCGCGCACAAGATAAACATGATAGAATCAAAATCAACAAAAAACAAAATCTGCGTCGCCTCCCCGGCAACGGTGCCAAAAACTTGATGAGAATTAAGTTTATATTGCAAGTGCACGGCGTCAATGAAGACGTGGCAAGTACGGGTCGAACACAAGGAGGAGAGATTTGTTATTTGTGTGATTTTCGAGTAGGGGAAAGAAGGGGAGAAGAATAAGTTTGGTTTTGAGATTTTTGGTTTTTAATTTTCTAACGCATGAAACATGAACAAATTAAGACTAAAATAAGAACAAAGATGGTGAATTCCGTTGGGTGGAGGTTTACATATAGGGTTTAGATTAGAGAATTCAGAAACTTATAATAAATCATATTAGTTATAAAGCATTACATGATAAATGATTTAACACAAACTCAAGTAATCAAAATATACTAATCACGAAATTAAAATAATAACTTTATTCTCTTCTCATCACCCTAAATCCGTCACCTCCACCCTTTGGAAAGAGTTAGAAACTCATAGATGGAGGGAAGGAGAATGGGTCCTAGAGGAATTACAAAAGAAACTAAAAACAAGAAATAAAATAACAGAATTTTATTGCTAAAGAGAATAATACAAAACTAAGACTAAGAATTAAAAACTAAGGTTAAAATTTAGAAGATCCTCTACAACATTGTTTCAGGGCTATTTATAGCCGATACAAGTGACTTAGGTATAAAATAGGAAAGTACACGTCTCAACACGCAACCGGTAAAAATTTTAGGGCATGGATCTAATTATGTGCGCCGGAGTCGCCGCATTTTGTACATAAGGTGCGGCGGATTCGCCACCGTTTTAGCTCCGATTTAATCTGGATTTTTCCTGTGTGTTTATGGTATGATTTCAATATCCTTTGCGTGTCTGGACTGATTCTTTCCTTTCTTTTGAGCTCCGACTTTATTTATTTATATATTTGGAGATCCACATTGATTTTTCTTTAGATTTTCTCCATAATAATAAAAGGTACTCGTAATTTGCAATTAGGTCCTTGGCTTTTTGCAATTAATTCCTTGTCTACTTTTGTGCTTAAGTCCTTGTCCTTTTTGTAATTAGGTCTTGAATGCTTTTATGCTTGGATGCATTTCCATTTGAAACCTGATAATCTTGAACTTGGTCTTTATGACAGGAATGAGTCTCTTGCACGCATTTATGCTCGGGATATGGGTAATTTGTATTCAGGTCCCTGTATTCTGTAAATAAGACTAAACACATACCTTAGTAGCATTTATTGATATAAAATTAATCTAAATGAAAGACATATGATGCAATGTATGCAATGCATCGGTAATACGGCTGATGGCGAAGACCAAGATTATGTCGACCGTTTCCCCGTTCATCTCTCACAAAATACGTCATCACGACCACTGAAAGGAGGCCAACAATCCATCACGCCAATGTTGACTTCTGTATTGGAGGACGAAGCACTAATGTCAGTGTATATGGAAGTGAGTACCAATTCAATTGTTGGCAACAACCAAAGAGTTGGAGCGTTATAGAGCAAGATCAAACGAGTGTAAGATGACTCATGCCAAACCAACACAGAAATGGCTATGCGAGTCGCAGACTCCTTGAAAGGTCGTTGGCAAAGAATCGCACCATCAGTTATGAAGTGGAGTGCTTGTTACAATAAAAATCTTCAGCGAAAAAGAAGCAGATACAACGACGAACTGTCATCTGAGAAGCTCACAATATCTACAAGCGCACTGTTGGATCCAAGTTTGTATGCCTTCATGCTTGGGTATTGTTACGTAGGTTCCTAAAGTGGAATCCTTCATTCAACCTGGTATTGTACCACATGGATGCCCACCGACATGTCAACGAGAAGAAGCGGATACTAGTCCACAAACCGGAAGCTCCAGCAAACTCAGGTGCAAACTCAGGTGCAAACTGAAGGTGTAAAAAAAAGTCAAGCAAAAGGGAAAAGCTCTGGTGCAAACTCAGGGAGATTATCAGATTTCCGAATTGTGTGCTAAAACTGAATATGGTTCAAACGTTAGAGCAGAAGACATGAAGCTCGAGGTGTGGAAGTTGAAAATGAAGCAATAAAATTGTAGGTTGGATTTGATACAGTTTTTGTTGAAGAATCCAAACCGAACAGATTGAAGACCGAATGCTCGAAAAGTTGGTAAATTGGACGGAAATTAGTGGGTTAATGTAGGCTAGTTCTTATCACTGTTGAAGTAGGTCGTGTTTTCTACATTGTGTTTTATAATTTCAGTAATTAAGTTTGTATGTCGTACTGTATCAGTGTTGTACTCCATTTTCTAGTAAATAAATGTATTTTTAATTTTTGTATCATTTACTGTAAATTTAAAACAAATTTTAAAATATAATTTTAAAATATAACTTTAAAAAATGTAAAAAAATAAAAAAGTAAAAAAAAGTAAAAAAATTAAAAAACGAAGAATCAAAAAATTTAAATAGCCAATGGCTTGGGGACACATTGGTCCCTAGACGCACCACCTAGATCCCGGGCCCGTTAAAGGGCGGAAATTGGGCACTTGTAGTTGGTGCTCTTAATGTTAATCTTCCATATACTACAAACTTAGTGGGCAAAGTTCTAGGTATTTGCTTATAATTTTTTGGTAATATTCATCATAAATCATAGTTTTGGGAAGTAAGTAACCTCAACGTATATGACTCGACCTTGTAGGATGTTAATCATACATCTATCAACTTGTACACCATTCTACCTCGAATTACCCTCCTTTCTAAATGAAGTTGCCCATAATTATGTTTGAAATTACCATGATAATCATTTATAGATGGAAGTACTCGACTAGATATATGAAAATACCTTCACATATAAGGTATGAAACATTAACGCAAAAATGTTCCTTCATGTTCATGTTAAACTACCATCATATCATTTACCCTACATTGTATGTGAAGTTATCTTCATGTCTACGTCGAACTACTTGTTATGCAGCTTACATTAACAAACTAATCTAAGATAAATATTAGGTACATATAACTATACACAACTTCTAAAATCCTTTGAGGTTGCTAATAAAAATAAATTTGATTTAAAGTCTCTCGTAACATTTATGCATTTAAATTCCTAAGATGTAATTAATGACCAAAGAAGAAAACCCAAACTTGACGTAGATTCCCAAGTTTATTTAGCTCCCATAAAAGTCCATTACTAATCAAATATAATGGTCTTAAAAGCAAAACCACAAATTTTATTTAAGGATTTTCCGGAGATTAAAGATTAGAAACCCTATCAGTCACCTTGGTTTGAGATAAGATGTGATTTTTTTCATTTTACGTAGTTTTTAGGATTTTGAAAGCACAATTATTATTTTTATCTCGAACTAAAATATTGAACTATTTAAGAAAGAAAAAGGAGACATCCCTCGTGACCTTTAGCTTCCGACACAAGTTACATACCTTTTGACCAACTCCACCAGCACATCGTGACTTATAGTTATACCAATCACACCATATATACATAACCAAAACCACAACTTCAAGCCAAAAAACCACATGAAAATCCAACGTGGATGGCATGTTAGAGGAGCGTGGGAATCCGGGTGGAATCTCGGGGATCCATCCTGGGATCCCTTCATTTATCACCTATGGATTTCCCTGATAAATTAAATTGTTATCAAATAGGGGGATGTCTGGTCAGCTGGAATTATGTTCTTTTAGATGTTGTTTCCTAGACGACCTATTGCATGACCGGACACAAGAAAGAATTCTTCAAGAAAATACTATAATCAATTCTAGGATGGTCGAATTTCTCTCAGGACCTTATGTCTCAAATGAAGCAAAGGTGCGCTCACTACTTATGAAGTTGTTTTATTGCTATATTTATGAATATGATGCATGCTAAATTACTTATACACTCTCAGATAGTTGTTAATATTTTCCATGAATCGTTACATAACTACTTTTGCTTTAGGATAAAAAGGAAATGTTATGTTATGTTTGGTGGTTGTAAATTTCATCAATTATTGTGTCTCAATGCTTCTCATTCTGAAGTAAATCGAAAGGTCCATTTTTTGATGTTTTATTGCTGCTTTAGACTCAAAATTTGAAAGAGACAACAAAATATATGTATACTAGATATACTGATAACTGTAACATGATCATTCATCAAACATGTTATTTGATTATAGATCAACATGAATTCCATCATCCTTGGCAAGCGAGTTTTAGCCTTAAGGAAGCCTCCTTAGTACATGTTGTTTCTCTTCTATACTTAACAAATATTGAACTCAATGAGAAAATGTTTTATTTTTGAAACAAGAAAAAATGTGTGTTAGAAAAAACAAATTCCCACTTAGTGGGGACTAGAGAGTAAAATTTACCTTAAAAAGTAACATGTGTGTTGTTTTTTTTTTTACTTTCTTTGCTTTTGGTTTCAGATTAAGCAAAATTACATAGATAATTCATTTGGAATTTATGAATTTTGACATCAAAAATAGCATCAGTAATTCGTTGTACGGATGTGCATCCTGTTTTTGTCTTGTTGAAACAATTTCATGACGCATGAGTAGGGGTTTCTTATGTCAATTATGTGGAGAACGAGGTCCCACTAAAATATGAGCTAAATTGGTAATGTAGATTGTTTTTAAATGAATTGTCTCTCGTTCTATATGCAACTTAATGCTTCTTGTGTTTACAAAATTCATTTCGCTTAAACATGGATGTTTGTAAAGTTCATCCCACAGACCATCAGCTTGATTTAGAAATTTAGGCAACATTATTCTTTTAGAAAAATAGCATTTATTGCTGGTACATCTTCTTATTTGACTTGTCTAAATGTAAATTCAGTCGGCACTTGAGAAAGGGACGTTGAACAAGCAAGAAGAGTTTCAAGAGCACTTCAAAGGATAATGAAAGAGTTGTCAAATAAAACCTGGCTTCCGCAGAAGTTGCTATGAAGGAGCTACAAAGCGAGATGCATACTCGGATTTGTGAAGCTAGATGAGATAGAGGAACCCTCCTCTGATATGGGATTCAGGTGAAGGAAGCCAATGCAAAACGTTATGCCTTAATCTCGAATGGAACACTTGATCTAAGTAGCTGGATTGGTCACATAATCAGATGACACCACCGATGATCGTAAACACTAAACAATTAAAATTAGTTATCCTAATGAAGAGGGGTAGGGTATTCATGGTCCAACGTTG
Source organism: Triglochin maritima (assembly GCA_963682175.1). Classification (NCBI taxonomy): domain Eukaryota; kingdom Viridiplantae; phylum Streptophyta; class Magnoliopsida; order Alismatales; family Juncaginaceae; genus Triglochin; species Triglochin maritima. The sequence goes on from OY821775.1 coordinate 38,610,968, forward strand.
TCATGATGTGCAAATGTGATCTTGAATATGTTAGGCACATTTTCCTTGAATGCGAAATTCCTGCCCTTATTATTAATAATATTTTGGGACCCAATGCTATCTCAGCATCACCGAACCACAAGATATCATCTTCAGCAGCAGCCCAACCTCTTTCCTGGGGTTATCAACTAGGTGGACTCTTCATTTTGCTTACTTTTGGTGTGTATGGAAAACAATGAATGATTGTGTGTTTAGAGCCGTCTCTCCTTCTTGTGAGCTCATGACGCGTGATCTTACCCATGCAGCCCTATGGACGTCTGCACTCTGGACATTGGACAACTCTCTCGTCTGGACCTCCATTCGAAGAACTGTTAGGAGTCTATTCGACGATCTTATGGAGATTAATCTATTATCCACTCAGCATTGCCTAGGACTTAGTCTACCTTACTCTTTGTATTTGATATATGGACTCCGGGTTGCCTACGCACATCCCCACCGCTACTCCCACGCATGTACAACCTGGCATTCTAGCTAGGACCATGGGTGATTTTGTAATCTCATTCATTCACATCTGTGGCTATTTCTTGTCATTTGTACTGTGTTACAGCCTTGATTACTTTTTTTGCCTTGGGAAACACAGTTAATGCATCATTGTCCTCTTTTTAGGATTTTAGTTTTTTGTGCTTTTCTGTTTTAGTTGATTATGTTGAGTTTGAATTGCTTGGTATTTTTTATTGAGAATTGAACTTAATCCTATGTGGCGACTTAATCCTATGTGGCGTCCTAGTCACCCGCCACATCATCAGTGCTTGATGACACATCAAGGAGGAGATGAGTCAACACATGAGAAGACAAAAGGTTGAGGGAGTGGAAGAGACAAGAGTCTTTTCAATTTTTGAGTAATTTTCGTCCTAATTATGTATGCAATTTAAGTAGAAGGTGTAATGATCTTAAATGATCATGTTTATGTAGTCTTTATGTTTGGAAGTTGTAGGGTCATGTAAGTGCCTATATAAAGCACTAGAATTCACCATTTGTAAAACAACAACAACATATATCAAGCATTAGAAGTTGAGCCACGAAATTGTGTGAGAAAAGAGTGAGTGTGTGAGTAGAAAGAAGAAGAAGAGTGTGCATTGCAAAATCGGTTTTTTTGCTTTGTGAGTAGAGAGTCACCTTCTTTCCTTCGTGCCCCCGAGTAACATAGATCAAGAATGGATCTAGTGGAATCAAAAGAAGGCAAAATAAATGGTGATCATGGTGGTCTAAGGCAGCACACGAGGCGCGTCTTTTAGATCGCCAATTGGCGGTTGGGGACCGCCAATCAGCGGTCCCTGTAGCCCAGGAGACGGGTAATCTCTTGTGGTGGGTTGATCAGTAGCTCCCTGTCCTCCTCCCGTCCTCCAACATCTGGTATCAGAGCCTCGTCCGATGGGAAGCTCGGGAATGACCTCGTTTGGTCATGCGTCGTTGTCTCGATTGTCGAAAGGCAACTACGACAATTGGAGTATCCAAATGCGTGCGCTGCTGGGTGCGCATGATGCTTGGGATCTTGTGGAGAGCGGCTTCGAGGAGGAGGCCGAGACGGGAGAAGAAACCGTCGCACAAATCAAAGCACAAAAGGAGAGAAGAGCCAAAGATAAGAGTGCTCTCTTCCTTCTCTTCCAAGCGGTGGATGAGAGTGGCTTTGAAAAGATCGCTGAAGCGAAGACGTCGAAGGAGGCGTGGGACACCCTTGAGAGGAGCTACAAGGGTGCTGATCGAGTGAGGCAAGTGCGCCTCCAAATGCTTCGAGGCGAGTTCGAGGCGTTAAAAATGAAGGAATCGGAAGGTGTTGCCGATTTCGTGACGAGAGTTCGCATGGTGGCGAACAAATTAAAAAGAAATGGGGAGGCGCTGACCGAAGGAAGAGTGGTGGAGAAGGTGTTGCGTTCTCTCACCGAGGACTTCGAGAATGTGGTGTGCGCAATCGAGGAATCAAAGGACCTCGAGGAGATGACTATTGATGATCTAGCTAGCTCGTTGGAGGCACACGAGCAAAGAAAGAAGAAGAAAAGACAAGATGTCTTAGAGGAGGAGTTGCAAGCGAAGATGTCGCTTAAGGAGGAGAAACCTCGCAACGTAGATCGTGGAAGCGGTCGTGATTATGGAGGCCATTCAAGAAAGAAGGAGGTCGAATGCTTCAAGTGTGGGAAGCGTGGTCATTTTGCGAAAGAATGATGGTCGCAAAAGAAGGTGGAGGAGAGCTCCAGCCGTGTCCGTGGTGATCGCGGATCGAAGAAGGTGATTGAGTGCTTCAATTGTGGGAAGCATGGACACTACACAAGCGAGTGTTGGTCGAAGAAAAGGGTGGAAGAAAACTCCAACCTTGTGGCCGTGGAGGAGAATGCTTGTGATGAGGATGTAGTCTTGCTTGCCGACAAAGGAATGGAAGGCGAACAAGAAGGTGTTTGGTATCTCGATACGGGAGCAAGCAACCACATGTGTGGAAATAGACACATGTTCGCACATTTGGAGGAAGGAGTACATGGGCACGTTTCGTTTGGAGATGCATCAAAGGTGCGCGTGGAAGGGAAATGTCACATCATGATCCAAGTAAAGGATGGATCTCAAAAGCTTATCTCCAATGTGTTCTTTGTGCCTGATATGAAGACGAACATTTTAAGCATGGGACAACTCCTGGAGAAAGGGTTCACGATCTTGATGAAGGATCGACACATGACCGTGCGAGGACAAGATGGACATCTGATTGCAAAGGTAGAAATGTCCAAAAATCGAATGTTTAAATTGAATTTAACCTGTGCTCGTGCTAGATGTTTGAATGCATGCATTAAGGGAGATTGGTTGTGGCATATGCGACTTGGACACTTGAACTTCGACGGGATACAAGAAATGGCGCAAAAGGGAATGGTGCATGGTCTGCCGATGACCGAATCCAAAGACGGATTTTGTGAAGGTTGCATGGTTGGAAAATTACCAAGGAAGAGTTTTCCAAAGCAAGCTGAAAATAGAGCAAAGAAGGTGCTAGAGTTGGTGCATACCGACATATGTGGACCGATCACTCCACACTCGATTAGTAAGAATCGTTATTTCTTAACGTTTATTGATGACTTTTCACGAAAAACGTGGGTGTACTTCTTGAAGGAGAAATCTGAGGCTTTTCGCATGTTCAAGAAGTTCAAGGCATATGTGGAGAAACAAAGTGGCAACAACATCAAGACATTAAGGTCTGATCGAGGAGGCGAGTTCACATCAACCGAGTTCAACAACTTTTGTGAGGAGAATGGCATAAAACGCCATTTGACGGCTCCATACTCACCACAACAAAATGGTGTAGCTGAAAGGAAGAATAGAACCATCATGGACATGGTTCGAAGTATGTTGAAAAGCAAGAACATGTCAAAAGAGCTATGGGCCGAAGCTGTGGCCTGTGCAGTGTATACGTTGAATCGTTGCAAAACTGCAAGTTTGGAGAGAGTAACTCCACAAGAAGCGTAGAGTGGCTATAAGCCAACCGTAGCACATATGAAGGTGTTTGGAAGCACAACATATGCACATGTACCAAAAGAAAGAAGGATAAAACTTGATGATAGGAGCATCAAGCTTGTATTTGTTGGCTATGATGAACGATCGAAAGCTTATAGGCTTCTCGATCCAACTAACAACAAAATTGTCATTAGTCGTGATGTACAGGTTAACGAGGAGGTAACATGGGAGTCCAAAGAGGAGATTCCACAAGTGCCAAATGAAGAACAAGAAGAGGAGATAGTCAACCCCACTGATCATGAAACGGTTCCATCTGACAAACATGACGAGATGAGACCAAGGAAGTTCAAGACACTTCGTGAAATCTACGAGACGACGAGTGAGTTGCACATGGTGTGTCTTCTCACACAAAACAAAAACTCTGCCAATCCGCTTGTATGTGAAGTTGAGAAATCAACTTGGGATGGTGGACGGAAGAGGATTAAGTTCAAGGAGGAGTATTGAGAATTGAACTTAATCCTATGTGGCGACTTAATCCTATGTGGCGTCCTAGTCACCCGCCACATCATCAGTGCTTGATGACACATCAAGGAGGAGATGAGTCAACACATGAGAAGACAAAAGGTTGAGGGAGTGGAAGAGACAAGAGTCTTTTCAATTTTTGAGTAATTTTCGTCCTAATTATGTATGCAATTTAAGTAGAGGGTGTAATGATCTTCAATGATCATGTTTATGTAGTCTTTATGTTTGGAAGTTGTAGGGTCATGTAAGTGCCTATATAAAGCACTAGAATTCACCATTTGTAAAACAACAACAACATATATCAAGCATTAGAAGTTGAGCCACGAAATTGTGTGAGAAAAGAGTGAGTATGTGAGTAGAAAGAAGAAGAAGAGTGTGCATTGCAAAATCGGGTTTTTTTGCTTTGTGAGTAGAGAGCCACATTCTTTCCTTCGTGCCCCCCCCAGTAACATAGATCAAGAATGGATCTAGTGGAATCAAAAGAAGGCAAAATGAATGGTGATCAGGGTGGTCTAAGGCAGCACACGAGGCGCGCCTTTTAGACCGCCAATTGGCGGTTGGGGACCGCCAATCAGCGGTCCCTGTAGCCCAGGAGACGGGTAATCTCCTGTGGTGGGTTGATCAGTAGCTCCCCGTCCTCCAACATTTTTATGTTGTAATCAAGATTGAGGACAAATGAATTTAGACTAAAACTCAAATCTCAAACCAAACAAGATTGATAAATCCGAACTAAAGTATGTTGATTGGAACTTGATTTAGATATTTTTCCAAAATTCTTTTTTAGGGCCGGTCTGATCCATACCGAGAACTTCCATACATTTTACATTTTTTCAAAGTGTCTGAGGAGGATGTCGTTGTTTTTGTTCATGCATGAATTTTTTTTGTTTAATATTTTTTTATTTTGTTCAATGTAATCATCAATAAAGGTATTGAATGCAAACCGAATATTAAAATAATATGAATGACAGTAATTTGGTTTGAAAATATTACCATAAATAGAATATTGATCCTACATATTAAAAAACTCTTGGACCGAAACTGTGTTCTATCTATGCCCTTACACCATAAGAATACATCAAAAATGTAGGTTTCAGTCAACGGTTCATGGGGAAGTGATGGGAGCTGCATTACAATTTGGTGTGATTTTTAAGTTTTGTATTAATTGCAGATCAATATATATTTGGGAGATAATTGGGTTTGTACTACCACTTTCTCGTAGATGCTTTGTTTGACTTGCAGTTGATTTAATTGTGATCGTCAAGTGTGTGTTTTGAAAGTTTTCCCTATGCACATCCCCACTCATGTTCCCATGCATGTACAACGTGCCATCTGAGCTAGGATCATGGGTGGTTTTGTAATTTCATTGATTTGGCGCCACTTTTTCTTGCTATGTGTACTGGAACTACCTCTTGGTGGTCAAAACTTCTACAATGTAATTGCCAACACCGAAGAGAGTCGCTTCCATGTATGTTTTTTTCAAAAAGAAACTATCAACACATGCAGTTGTCTGTGCTTTGGAACAAACACTACTACCTTTAGAAATTTCGGTGGGCGTTGCAGATTGTGTGTCTTAACATAATCCACCTATTTTGTGTGTTTTTGTTTGTTGGGACCTTTATTGTGGGAGATAGCAATGACGATTATGAGGACTGAATGCATACTTTCCGAGAACTTGGTCAAGTAATCTAATGTTTTAAGTTTATTAAGTTATATGAACTTATTAAATGTTGCGTACTTATTTTTAAGAATTAATTTCTTGTAATGGTTATGTTTATTACGTGCTAAATGTTGGGTACTTATTTTTAAGAACTAACTTGTTGTAATGCTTATGTTTGTTACATGTTATGAACTAAGATGGGTATTTTTTTTATTATAATGATTGCTTTTATATCCAGGGAGGGTAACTCTGATTTAATAGGACCGGTAACTTGGAGTAAATAGAATATATTAAATCATTTGTCGTGGGGGTAACACAATTGAAAGAATGGGTAACTTGAATTCAATACTTGGGCAACTTGGTTTAAATAGGAAAAATTTAATGACGGTTCGTGGAGGTAACCCGATTTGAAAGAAGGGGTAATTTGAATTCAATAACAGGGTAATACTGATTGAATAGAAGAAATTAACTTGAGATCCAATTAGTACAAGGGATGGTCGGTTGGGGTAAAATCTAGCTCCGCTGGGGGTAATTTGTTCGAGTAAGTTGGAGTAAATCGAATGGATTTAATGCTGGTTCGTGGGGGTAATCCTGGATGATAGGTGGGCTAAGTTGAATTTAATAGCAAGGATATGGTTTGTGGGGGTAACCTTAATTGATAGACGGGGTAAGTGAAATTTGATCGCAAGGTAAACCCTAATTCATATCCATGCAGGCGATAGGTTGAGGTAAACATAGTTACGGTAGGGGGTAATTTGATTAAATAGGATGGGTAACTAGGAGTTAATAGAATGTATTAAATGATGGTTAATGGGGGTAACCCTAATTGATGGACGGGGTAAATTGAATTCAATAGAAGAGTAAATCTAGTTGAATGTAGCAGGGTAATCCTACTTGGTTGACGAGGTAAGTTAAATTTATTAGCAGGGATAAGTTTAATGCAATAGCATGTAGCTCTAAATTAAAAGACGGGGTGAGTTGTAATTACTGAAAGATGTAATTTGATTGAAGTGAATTATATACTTTGCAATCAAATTAATTGCTTGTCATTCAATTTCTTGAATGATTGGTCTGATGAACCCTCGACTCCTCGAGTGATTGGTCTGATATTGTGAATAACCATCTAATGAGTCACGTAATCTCTTCTTGACATTGTCAAATTTCATCACAAATAACATTTATGAAACTGCAGCTACCAATTCAAAACGTATCCCGGGATGTCCACCCAAAATCTCACGCTCTTTCCCACTTACAGCTGATGTGGATAGCCAGGTAGGAAAAGATTGATCCCAGTAAGTTTTGTCAGCCATCATTTTCTTTTTTTATGTTTGAATTAATGGTTGACAATTGACAAATAGTTATCACACTACTCGTTACGGATCTACCAAAAAATATGAACTCTGTTTAATTTGAATTTGAAATCCATTATTTAGTGATTTTGTTTGTGTCGTAGCCTAAGATTTGTTTGATCCCATTTCTTTTATTCTTAAATGTGATGATCATATAATGGTTCATGGGTCATTAATGATTGGGGTTGCATTATAAGTTGTGTCGGGAAGATCAAACCATCAATAACCATACCCAGGTTACCCCTGGGTGTCTGATTTCTCTCTGTCACGTCAGCTTCTCTTTCTATCACGTCATACCGGCCCACACATCCCAAATTTTCCTTAACGATGCCCTGATCCCCTAAACACCCTACATTCTCTCCGTCCACGTCATTTGGAGATCAATCATGGTTAAAATAAATAAAAATAAAAAACATACTTTCAGAAGAAAAAAATGATTTTTTTAAATGGCTTTAAAATAAATATATTAACATTATTTAATAAATAAATAATGAAAACAACAAATGGGAGGGGCACGCGCCCCCACCTGCGCACCCGTGCCGATAATCGGGCGACCAACCCCGTCCATCAATTAGGTTTACCCATCCCCCCCCCCCCCCCCCCCCCCCCCCCCCCCCCCCAAAAAAAAACTAACATTTTACTCATTCTGTTTACACCAAGTTATCCAGCCTATTAAATTAAATTACCCTTATCGAAACTGGATTTGCCCAATTTACAAGCTTTTCTACAAACTAGATTTATCAATTGAACTTACTACTTAGATTTACTCCCTAGCAGGGTCGACATATGATCCACAATAACATGGTAGATATTACACGCGAAGGGTTCTAAATAAGTTCTAGAAGTTCCATTACCTAAAAAATAGGTAACATCACCAACCAAGTACTAGGGAAATAACACACGAATGGTTCAGAATAACAGCCATACAACATCAGAAAATAACACAATTGTAGTTTATATCCCATTAAATCAGAACCGGAGTGAGATTGTAGTTGTGTTTACTCTCCTATTCATAGATGATCGGAAATATCATTTTCAATGCGCTTAGGTAAGGTGTTTTTTCTTTTTAACAGTAGACTTTTAGCCTAGCATTAATTGGGCAGCCTTTGCTTTTCACCAAGTTAAGTTAGACGGTAATTCATTTAGATGAGAAATATTTCAAGCTGGTGTTTGATTTAATAGGAATAAGTTTTGACAGTTTATATAAAATGAGGAACATATGTCGACGGGGTAAGTTGAATCCAGTAGCACGGTAACCTTAATTATAGTCATGGTAAGTTGAATTCAATAGTATGGTAACCTTAATTGATCAATCCAATTGGTGTAGGGATGATAGGTTGGGGTAAATATAGTTGTGAAATTGGGTAATTTGATTTAATAGGACGGCTAACTTACCATGCTATTGAACTAGACTTACCCCTTCTATCAATTATGGTTACCCCATAGACCATAATTTAATTTCTTATATTTAACCAAGTTACCTGTTGTAACTAAATTTACCCCAACATATCATCAATTCTACTAAAGTTATCCTGCTATTGAATTCAACAAACAATGGAAACCGTAAAGCGTTGGAGAAAAGATGTAAACAGAATTCTAGGTGAAAGATGTCTAATTGGTGATGGATGCATTTGGTAGACAACAAGAAATAATGGAGATATGCGCTTTCTTTGGAGAGGAGTCGTTCCAATCTCACGAACAATCATTGGAGGTGAGGGAAGGTCTAAGGTCTTTAAAATTGAGCTTACTTGAATCTAAGTCGGATACAATATCCTAAACCTTAAACTGTAATGTGTAGTGATTATGTCGAGGAATGGGTCGAGGAGGATCAAGAACCAGAGGGAGTTTGTGGAGCTCGGCGAGAAAGATGAGTTTGACGTACAGGTAATAACAAACAATTTAATTCAATTTACCCTGTCTATCAATTAGGGTTACCCCCACGAACCATCATTTAATTCATTCTATTGACTCCACATTACTCATCTTATTAAATCAAATTACCCCCTATGTCAATTAGATTTACCCTAACCTACCACCCCTTCTACCAATTGGATATAAATTACGGTTACTCTGCTATTGAATTCAACTTACCCCGTCTATCAATTAGGGTTACCCCTACGAACCATAACTAAATTCCTTATATTTGATCTCATTTACACTGCTATTGAATTCAACTTACCTCGTATATCATTTAGGGTTACCCCCACGAACGTCATCCAAGGTTCACCCACAAGCACTGATTTCAACAAGAATTTCATGTGCTTGAACTTGCACTGCACATTGCTCGATGCTTGAAAACATTTCTAGTTACTCCCTTAGATTTTTTCAGTATAAATAGAGGGTATTTCTGGTTGTGTGACTCATAATAAATATTGTTAGAATAACAAAAATGGATGTCAGAACAACAACAATAATTGCATAGAAAATATATGAAATTTGAACATAAGCATAGGTGAATAAATATGTTACATAACGAAGCACCTAATAGTTTATGAGCTTACATTATCAACTAGTTTAGAATTCCAACTATGATAATCAACAATGCTTTTATCATTGTTTCAAAGTTTGTAAATAACATTGCAAACTCTTGGATCAAGCATATGTCTCCCCTATCTCTCCTTCATATTCTCCAATTCACCAAGGTTGTAATAAAAGTTGTCATTAATGACGTTTTTGTCTTACAGGAACATTGCAAGAAGTCTATCTTGACCAAGGATGTAATGAAAATTGACATTGGTGACAGTTTTGTCTTTCAGGAGCATTTCTCTTGAAGCATTGGAAAAAGTTGCTACTTTCTGGACTGCAAGGACACGAGAAATTAAAAAGTTTATGAACTTGAAGTTTAGTAGAAAATAAAAGTAAAAAGTATATTACCCTGCATAATGCTCCCTATTGGCGACAAAAACATACATAGGCCCTATTTGAAAAACAATATCATATAGTCCACAAAATAAGGGAATAATATCCACAAATAATTCATTCTCCCAAATACAAAATGTCAAGACTAAAAAAACCAACATTATTGTGAGCACATCTTAACAACTAACTGAACATGGATGATATAGTTCAGAGAATTGGTGTTTAAAAATTCTCAAAGACCTAAATGAATAAACCTTGAGATTGTCTGTAATATAATTGTCACCCGCATACATGTGATTCTTTAAAAGTACAAGAACATGCTAATTAAAAGTTATGAAAAATGAAATAAGAATTTGATTAACGAGTTAAAAACCCCTTTGGTGAGATGTTAGCAAGGGGTGGACATACTGAATAGAAGGAGTAAGTTGTTCGGCTTAGTTACCACATTAATATAATGTTAGATATTAGGTGCTTAACAGTAAAGTCTATTGTTGTGAAACAATGACCTACCTTTTGGCCGCTTGCATGACTTGGGTGACTGAGTTCTTTGTTAGTGATAACGTTTGAACATGATGGATCCTGAGGGCAAGTATGGGGTAGCAGTGCCATGAGAAGTAATTTTGTATAGGGTTTTAGCAATATCTAAAATTATCAAAATGATTTGAGAGGTGACATACATGTTGGGTAGGTTGCGAGGTGAGATCTACTGTTTCATTTATGGAATGTGTAGTAATCGTCTGGTACATGGTTGGGTCCTGAAAAAGCACAAACAAGTAAGTTCAAATCGGCATGGATTAATTTGTTACTATTGAATGGTAATCTTGAAATTAATCCTAATTAGTAGAGGGATATGAAGAGGATGGTTAGTCATCCAGAAGGTAAAGAGGATTGTAATGTCGGGTAAGCCCAAATCCTGCTGGGGTAAAACCTACTGTGTGAATGAGTAAAGCGGTTAGTGAATACAGTGGGGTAAATCCGAGTGTGGTTGTCTGTAAATTCGTTAGTGTGAGATGGAAATAAATTAGAGTGTGGAAGTGAGGAATGTTAAGGGGATGGTTAGTCATCGATTTGTGGTGCGAGATAAAACTAAATGGGGGTAAGTCCAAACCGTGATGGGGTAAAACGTAATATGCCACTAAGTAACTTCGGTATTGTTGGCATTGCTTGAAGGTGGGTAAATCCGTACTCTTGCATTGTAATTATGAAATTAGAAATGATTAATAGAGGAATATTCAGGGGACAGATGGTCATCCAGTTCGAGCTACCAAGGAATGTGGGGAAGGGTAAGTTTGAGTTGTCATAATAAGTAAAAGTAGTAAACCTTTTGAAGTAGTTGGGGGGCTTGTAAACTCGTATCATGAGTATCATTTTGAGCAAGCTGAGGCGTGAAGTCTTCTTCCTAGTCAGACAAGTCCATACTAGAGTCAGAGTCAAGTGTGATTAGACCTGAAAAAACAAGTATGAAAAACTTGTAATGAATGAGGGCTGAAAGACGAAATGAATGTGGCATTTTGCAGTTTTGTCATACACATTTATTAAACACCTACCTTGAGATTTTGTCGGTTGAAATATTAGCACATTTATTGAAGGAGAAGAGGTTAAAACATGGGAAACAACATAGAAGGTGCAAATGAAACTGTTAGGAACCTTTAAATCAGAAAACACAACATTGAGGAACCTTCATAACGTAGGAATCAGAAAAAAATAACATATTAGCTTACATTGGTTAGAAGCCATTGCAACCGAGGAGGATGTTCAGGCAGATGGGTGGATGAAATATCCAAGGATGAGTTTAGGGTTTCAGGAATCCTCATTTCAAATTTTCATCTAGTAGAGGAAGTTTTAGATTGCTTGTTGCAGAAGATGTGATGGTTGTCAGGAGAAGGAAGGAGTTTTCATTGGTTTAGGAGTGTTTTGGAAAGAGCTAGAGAATAGGAGAAGAATGGGTGAGATTGGTTGGTTAAGGTGCAAGAGCAGAATGGATTTAATAGGAGAAGACGTGAGGTGATTGATTTAGTACTAGGAATTTTTTTGTTATCCTGGGGTTGGATATTGCTGAGTCTGTCTGAACTTCTAACGTGGATTGTCACCTCATTAGTGCGTGAGATTTAGAGTGTGAAAGAGTATATTGGATTGATTTTCCAAAACTTTAACTTCTCAAAACAAAAACCAAAAACACATAAATTAGTTATCTGTCTCACTGACATTATGAGTTTATGACACATCCCAAGTAATATGCCTCGTGCTTTTAAACATTAAACCTTTTTGTGAGCAAACGAAAATCAACTAATTATTTCATCCTTTATTGATAATTTGATGTCTAATTACACCCTTAAACCAAAATGCATCCGATTCCCGGTAAAGTGAAACAATTAGCATTAATTTAACTAAATAAGCTTCCATGCCAAATTAAACGTAGTTTAAAGTTTAAACTAACGTATAAAAAATAAACCCAATTTCAACCTTGGTAACTATTCTTTGATATCGTCAATGCTATTAACCTTACCATTTTAAAACTTTATCTTGTCACGAAATTCACATATGACGTTTTATATAATTAATATTAATAATAGTAATTGTATCTATGAACTTCAAATGCGATTTAATTAGGCTATTAAAACAATAGCTATGCCCGTGCGATGCACGGGGTCGTCGCTAGTGGTACAACGTACAATATTGACTAAAGTTTATGTTACGCGACCTCTAGGTTTAAGACTGTTAGAAGAGATAAGAATGCTCAAATTCCGTGTTATGATCAACATGAAATTTTATTTGAGAAGCGGTGTACTCAATAAAACTTGATCTACCGGCAAACAAATTAATATTGATTTAGATTTGATGTTACCAATAAAAGTATGTATGGGGATTTTCTGAGAGCATGTAGAATGAATGATTGAGCCCAACTTTTTGTCGGACTTTAAATAATAATAAAATATGTTAAATCGGACATAATTGTCCTCTCAAAATAGTCGAAGAAAAGAAAGAAAAGAAAGTTATGATTATCTCACATTTGTCCTCATGATAGTATTTTAACATTCTTTCCATATGTATTATTTATTTTCCTTATCAAGCAAAACCCAATTACAACGGCAAATCCAAGAGCCTAACTCCTAGTGAACTTTACAAATCAAAATATTCCATCACAACTATACCACCCACAGATAATTTAAATCCACCATTCAAAATGAGCAAAAAAAGTCCACGACACCATTTCTAATCATCTAGACTAGAATGTGAATTTTCATAATCATGGATCCAAACAAAAGCCCGAACCCAAGAAAAAAAGTATTACACCTCATACACCGTGCGGAATCTACTCCTAAAAATGAAGAAAAAATACGAATCTCCACCAACAATCTTCTTTTTTTTAGTGGAAAACTATCCACCTTGAATCCTAATCCAACCTTCAATCACTTCTACTTCTTCTGTACAGGGACAGGAGGAAGCCTCCCACTAACAAAAGTCCCACTCCCACATCTCCTAGAACCAAAAGAGGAAGATACATTCCTGGAACAACCCTTCTTGGATATGATTTTGTTACATGGTCGAGGTGCACAAAATGACCTGTTAATATTATTGCTCCCATCCAAAGCCCCAGCATAGCTCCTACATGACTTCATCCTCTTGTTGTAACCATTCTCTTTCTTTGGGAGGTCCTCTAAGCATCTAACGTTAGACAAAGATGTGAATGACTGGGATTTGCCTCGGTAGTACTTGGACAGCCCTCTCCTGCAATTCCCACAAAATAAAACAATTAACCTCTTGAATTTGTGTACAAAATAATATAACCACGAGTTTGCTGAAAGTCATTCAAACTCTTGAATTGATGGGTTTTGTGTACAAAATAATAAACATGAGTTTACTAAACAGTTTATTCAAACTCTTCAACTTAGGGGATTTGTGACCATGAGTTTGCTAATTAAGCAATCCATTCAAACTCTGGAATTTTGAGGGTTGTACATGTACAAAATAATAATCATGAGTTTGCTGAACAATTCATCCGAATTATTGAATTCATGAGATCTGTGTATAATAATTACCACGAGTTTGCCAAAATTTTCATTTAAAGTCTTGAATTTATGGGAATTGGGTAAAAAAATGATAACCACGAGTTTGCTAAGCGATTCATTCGAACTGTTGAATTTTGAGGGTTGTGGACAAAAATAATAACCATGACTATGCTAAACAATATTCATCCAAAACTGTTAGGTTTGTGTGCTTACTTGATTGGCAGTTGATCCATGAGGGAATCAAGCTCATAAAGAGGTCCATTGGAGTCCACCACACTTGAGCTGTATGAGCTAGATGGAGAAGTTGCATCCTCCGTGAGATCTGAGGAGGAAGACCCAATCGAAGAAGTTGAGCTTTCACTTGAGTTTGAAGAGAAGAGTTGATCAAATTCTTGAATTTTTTTGCCTTCTCCCATGATGTGTTCTTGTTGTTGGAAACAAGATGTGTTATGTTGTGGGGAGTTTGGACTAGGTGGGGGAATATATATTGGTTGTTGATCTTATCCGATACTTAAGTTTCGCATAATTTTATGCTATTAGGATAGGGCTGGAATCGGCGTGTGTGATATAATATTGAGACGTGGTGGGAATTGCGGGGGCAGGAAAAGTCTTAGTGGATGATGATGTTTTTAGCTTGTCACTTATCTTTTGGTCTTTGTGATGTGAGATTCGATATTATCACGTTGTTTCCGAGTTTGAACGGCTTCTTCTGAGTCCACACGTCCCTTTCGTACCTTAAGAGATAATGAGAAAGAAATTTTGCATATTGCGTCGTATATATCCGTTGGTTACAACTACCGAATTGTTATTCGTCGTTCCAAAATTATTTAAATCGTCCATGTGAATTATCATTTTGTCATTCTCTCATTTTTATTTATATATTTCTTCATTTCACTCTCCTACCACCATTTTCTCTTCATCTTCCTCTCATAATCATCAAAAAGATTGTTTCGGAGGTCAGAAAAGAAACCGGTGGATGTCACAGTATACTCTAATATGGTAAAATGTCCAACTTATTTTTAGTATAAAAAAAATTAGGGGTCGTCCGTCGGAGCCCTATGGGGGTGGCGTCTAAGCCAGACACCTCCTCCATGGGGAGGACATTTTATGCAGACGTCTGCCCCATGGGGTGGCGTCTGGTTTAGACATCCCTATTTTTTAATAAAAAATCTAAAAATTATACGATGTGTTATCTCAAATTATTTCAGGTTCCGTTCCAAGATTTTCGGTATTAATGTGGTGGATTATAATGAGTTTTTTTGTAAGTTAGGCAGTTTTACCAAATAATACATCGACAGATCGGTCGGGGGTCTCGCTCCCGTCGGGGGCGTTTTACCCAAACGTCCGCCCGTTCAAAAAAAAATTGTTTTGAAATTTGCATGATCTAGACGTTTTGCCAGACATTTTCGTGGTATTGGTACTGGTAAAGTGAGGAAAATTTAGACATAACCCTCATTTAAGAGACGGGACGAAATATGTATTATATGGATTGTTAAAGGCAAAATGGAAATTAAACGGAAGATTTAAGTAGTTTTGGGACGACGAATAGTAGTTTCCTAGAACTACTGTGAAATATATTCAATTTAATAATCCATCTCGTGACGTGCAGTCGCAGATCCATGAGAAAAACTATGGGTGGACACAATAAAAATACATTCTTCGTAAAAATAAGCATAGAAATATTTGAAATATAGTATTATTAAAAAAAATACTTTTACCTTTTTATTTTATTGTTACATTTTTTCTCGACAAGTTTTCATACCTTGAAATTTTTTGGCTATAACTTCATGGTCAATATTGTCGAAAATCTCATTTTCAATATAAGTAACCAGAGCATCATTGATCCAATCATCTCCTGTCCGATTACGTAATCTATTTTTTGCGATATTCATAGCAGAAAAAACTCTCTCGGCATTTGTCGATGCAACCAGTAATACTAAACCTAATATAATAAGTAAGAAAACCAATGGAAAAGTGTTATTTTTTCCTTTTAAAAAATAAAAGTTGAACTTCAATTTTGGGTTTTGTCTTATTATTGGGCTTGATTTTGTGTTTATTAATTTTTAAAATGATTTTTAAACGAATCTAGTGCCCTAGTAAATAATATTATGGTGACTTTTTCGTTTTAAAAAATGAACTTAATAAATACCAGAAATAATAATATATGAGTATATTTTTTTTCCAATGGGCATAAGACACCAAGTATAATATGTAAAGGAATAATGAAATCCATGCGTAGGCACCAAGTATACTATTTAAAGGAATAATAGAATCCACGTATGATCACTTGCCTACACGTGTGCACCCTTGGATTGCTGATACATGGAAAAAGATTTTAAAATAGAAATAAATGAGTGAGAAGTCAAAACACAGATACATGTTTAAGATCTAGTAGGACTTTAGCTAAGATAGATCCTCTAGGGAACTAACTCAATGCCATGTATTATAATAGTCATTTCATTACTGAACTGCTATTCGTCGTTGTAAAACTACTTAAATCGCCCCAACAGATTACCATTTTGCCCATCTACCATTTTTACTTATATAACTCTTCATTTCACTCTTTTAACACAACTTTCTCTTCATATCACTCTTCTATTCACCAGATATAATGTCTCGGAGGCCGAGAAAAGAAGCAGCGGACACTCCGGACTACTCACATCTGGTAAATTGCCTTGTTTATTTTAATTATTTAAAAAAAATTAGGTCGGGAGTCTGCGGGAGACGCCCGACCCAACGAGAGGGCGGCCGCCGGAACCGACTCCCCATTGGGTAAAAATATTAGTTTCGGTAAAAAAATTCAATCCCAGTCAAACTATATTATTTAGTTCAATTGGATCACATTGGATATCCAAATAAGCTGATTGAATGGAGCATATATATCACAAAGGTTTTATAGACACAACAAATTGATTCAGTTGGGTTCAGACATAAGCTCAACCGAAACCAAAGATATGATTTGATTTCATATTTTTAACAAATTTTGAAACTTTATTTGAGCTTATGTTCTAGTCGGATTAATATGACCTAAATTCCCACTTTTAGATTTAATAATTGTGGAGTAGAATGATCAAGAATCGTGCCTTGATGAAAATTGTTCTATCTTCGAATTCAAGTAGACTAGTATTCGAATTACTTACAAAAGGAACACCAACTGCAAGCAATGTTACGCAAAATGGGAAGTGTTATTTGCAAAAATAACATGAATCGAAATGGATGGTTATTAAATATTTCAATTTGGACGTACGTCCGCGCGAACTCCACAAACTCCAAAAACTAAACGGGTGTGTGGATGCTAGAAAACCAAAAAGAAAAGTAATGGATAGATATAAGGATGGACCTCATTGGATAAGTTCACCAAACCAAACCCTCTACCCTACACATCATTTGTTATCTACTCCCGTGTTTTTAATGGTTATTTGGAAAGTTATGCGAGTCGTGGAAGCTATGAGATTTTGTGGACAAGATGTGGTGGGAATGTTTGGTGGGCAATACTTATAACCACGAACATTTCTTAGCTTTTGTAGTTTACATCTTTGGTGTTTCTTGTCACAAAACGTGGAAGACAACTATATCGTTAAGGTTGCTTTGCTTGGTTGGCGAAAATTTAAAATAAAACAAATCCTCAATAATTTCCGAATTGTTTATACTTACCTTTTCCGTATGAATATTGCTACTATATATATAGTATATTTCGAGCAGCTCTTCTCCTTCTATATTTGGGCTTACGAAAGAAAAAAAGTAATAATTCCAACAAAAAAATTGCACATTCTTTTGTACACGTAATTTAAGTTCTGCATAATCGCCATCAAATTCTCAAAGAATATCCAACTTTAAGTGTAACATCCCCGAACAGCGGAAAATTTAAACTTTTTAAATCATAAGAAACACGTGGACAAACCATCACGAGTGGGGACATTACTGAAAGAAATACATAAATAAGTCTGGTGCACCAGAATACAATACGAGTTTGTCAAAAGAGTGATTACATTACAACACGAAACACAAGGTACATATAATCACGACAACCTAAAAGTAGGCAGACGACAGGATCCAGTCCCAAAGTGCAATCTCCCTCGGTCACCACCCGCCGGAACCTAACGCGGTCCTGAAAATAAACATAACAAGAATGCCTGAGTTTCCATAAGGAAACCCCGTATGACAAGCTCACCTATATGCCCTAACATACTAGTATAGCATGACATGAAATACAAAGCAGTAAAACAACATTGCCACCAAGGGCCAAACCGGACATCCGTCCCGCGATCGTTCCCGCTGCCACACAGGCCCCGCGGTCTACAATCGCCACCGCTGCCAAACAGGCCTCACGGTCCGCAACATCGCCGTCGCCACACAGGCCGCACGGTCCAACCTCACCGCCGCCACACAGGCCGCACGGTCCAAACATCGGGTCTCCGTAGAGACCTACCGTAGGCACATACGGTCTAACGGACAATACGCAACACATCCCCACACGCGACTACACGAGCCAAGGGATCGGTGAGGATACGTTCGCACTTCCGCGCAAGGTAGAAATCAGATCTGAATACATCGTGGTCCACCACCACCACACCAACGGAGCCGTCGCTCAGGTCGGTCCATCAACCGGCGCCACACAGACCGCACGGGATATCACTCGATAGGTGCCCAATCGAGCTACCTGCCGGAACACATCATCGGCAGTCCATCGCCGCAACCACACAGGCTACGCGCGATCCTCCCTGCCGCCACACAGACCGCACAGGGGCCCTACCGCCGCCACACAGGCCGCACGGCACGTGCAATAACTGCCATCAAGGCCAGTCGAACATATCTGCCACACAAGGCCAGACAATCGACAGATCCGAACCGAAGTCCGCAGGGTCAACGAGCTCCACGTGCAACACCAACTCCGGCTCCAACAAGCAGGGTCGCGACCTCCGTCGCCGTCAATAGGTCGGTACCTCTCTGGACCTCCGTCGCCAATCCTGGCCGGTAGTCTCTGTGCCTCCGTAGCCATCGGCCGATAGTCACTGCACCCGTCGGCAGTTGCGTGTTGCTGAAGCAATGGGATCCGCAATCCCTCAGGCCGCTACTCTAACGCGAGTCAAACGATCCACCAGATTTGTCACGATCCATACATGGAAGTGACGCGTTCCGGACACCCACACTCTTCCACACGGCGGTCCCTGGGCAGGCACGCATAACGCGCCCACCGTCACCTCCCAGCTCACGCACAAGGCGAGGACACGGGTTTTCGTGGACAGAGTTGGCATCCTAAGTGGAACCAGGAATCCTGTCCTGTGCAAAACGGTCGACCGAAAGAGACACGGTCGACCGTTTTCCTCAAGGGAAGTCGGTCAACCGAAGTGACAAACGGTCGACCGCTTCCACAAGGGAAACGGTCGACCGAAAGTGACAACTCGGTCGACCGTTTCCACAAGGGAATCGGTCGACCGAAGCGTCTGTCACGGTCGAACAATTTGCGCAGCACATAAATCCCAACGGTCTACCGAAGGTCTAAAATCGGTCGACCGAACGAGGTCAAAATCCGGAGTCTGGTCAACGCTCAAAACGAATCTATCGGTCGACCGACTCAGGGGTCTCGGTCGACCGAACACTTACAGGGTCAACCTAATATTTTCTATGTCAACAAACGGTCGACCGAAAACGAATATCCTACCGGTACACTAAAGTTACGGTCGACCGAACACAAGGTCACGGTCGACCGAAACACGACAGGCAGACTAAAGATACTGTGATCGGTCGACCGTCCAAGGGACCCGGTCGACCGACAGACGTCTTCAACCTCGCGCCAGCCGAGGTTTTGACGCCCAAACTCGTCGCCGGCGAGGTCTCCGACCTCCCGCGACCCACCAAAACATCACCCCAACGTGGGTGATCACAATAGGCCTCTAATGCAAGAACTTGGCATACCTCTCTTTGAAGATCGACGAAGAACGCCGGACTTCACCGGAGCTCCAACGACGCCTCGATACCGCGACCTCACGCGCACCTCCTCGCACCACGCCACGCCCAGCACGCTCGCCTCACGCGCACCTCCACTGCTCGAGCACCACAAAGGAAGAGGAAGGAATGGGTGGTGAGGAGGAAATGGAGAAAGGAAGAAGGAAGGAAAAGAGAAGAAGAAACCCTTAAAACCCCTCTCCTTGCTACAGTGCACGCCCCTTCACCTTCCCATGCAACTCCTGCCATTTACCTTCCCCATGCAAACCACACCTTAAACCTCCACTAAACCAAGCTTAACCCTAAACAAGGGTTAGGGACATAACAATCCACCCTCCTTAAAAGGATTTCGTCCCCGAAATCGCGACAAGCTGCTCCTCGAAGCTCCAAGTCCTCCTTCCGAACTCCTCCGAGAAGATGGGAAACACCAAACAAACCAAACCATGCTAATAACAGGGCCTAAAAGCAGATAGGTACCTCCCGTTCCAGTGCGAGCGCCGCTCGCCT
Source organism: Triglochin maritima (assembly GCA_963682175.1). NCBI lineage: Eukaryota > Viridiplantae > Streptophyta > Magnoliopsida > Alismatales > Juncaginaceae > Triglochin > Triglochin maritima. The sequence continues at coordinate 38,631,283 of OY821775.1, forward strand.
CCTCAGCCTGGATGGTGAAGACCCGTCCAGCTCTCCGATCCTGCTCTGGTCGTGCAACAGATCTATCTGCTCCGCCTCTCCCTGCATCCGGGGGTCCGGATCTCCTGCTGGGTCCTCCTCGCCTCTGAGGGCACTCTCGGACAAAGTGTCCCTGCTGACCGCATCCTCGACAAGCTCCATTACGGAAGAAGCACTGCTGCCCGGGGTGGACTCCGCCACAAGCTCTGCATGCCTCAGGTCGGCTATAACTACCCTCCTCAGTGCGGAACCTCTTGCCTGAACTACCCCCAAAACGGTCCTCTGCACGACCCTCCCAGTCTCTCTGCTGCCTCTGAGGTTCCTGATAGTTCTCCTGGATATCCTGGTCGATGATAGTCGCGAACTTCACTGCATCCGCCAAGGTCTGCGGCATACTGTTGATCACCCGAGATCGAAGTGGCTGCCTCAGTCCCTTCACGAACTTCCTCGCCCGCTGCTCTGGGGTCACACAAATCTCTGGGCAGTAACGCTCCAAGGCGTTGAACCTGCTGATGTAGCTCGTCAGAGTCATCTCCCTCTGCTCCAGCGACATAAACTCCTCCATCTTCTGATCCCTGACATGCTGGGGAAAGTATTGCTCATGGAAAACCTCTAAGAACTCCTCCCAGCTGACATGCACCCGGTCGTCAAACAACACCGTGGACGTGGACCTCCACCAGTTGGCGGCTGATGAGAATTAAATTTATACCGCAAGTGCACGGTGTCAATGAAGACGTGGCAAATACGGGTCGAACACAAGGAGGGAGAGATTTTGTTTTTAGTGTGATTTCGATTGGAGAAAAGAAAGAGAGAAGAAATAAATGGGTTTTGAGATTTTTGGGTTTTAGTTATTTAAAGCAAGAAACAAAAACAATTAAAACTAAAGCAAGAACAAAGAAGTGAATTCCGTTGGGTGGAGGTTTAGATTTAAGGTTTAGATTAGAGAATTCAGAAACTTATAATAAATCATATTAGTTATAAAGCATTACATGATAAATGATTTAACATAAACTCAAGTAATCAAAATATACTAACACGAAATTAAAATAATAACATCCATTCATCTTCTCTTCACCCTAAATCGTCACCTCCACCCTTTGGAAGGAGTTAGAAACTCATGGAGGGAGGAAGAAAAAGGGATCCTAGAGACATTAAAAGAAAACTAAAACAAGAATTAAAAGAACAGAATTTTATTGCTAAAAAGAAGATTACAAGACAAAGACTAAAAATAAAAACCTAAGACTAAGGACCAAGGACCCTTCTAACATCGTTCTCGGGTCTATTTATAGTTGTTACAAGAGACCGAAGTATAGAATTGGAGAGTACACGTGTCCAGACACGACTGGTCAAAATTGGAGCACACGGATCGACTAGGGGGCGGCGTTTCCGCCGCCTGATGCATGTAATGTGCGGCGATTTCGCCGCATGATCTCCTCAGATTTAATCCGGATTTTGGTTGAATGTTTATGGTATGATTTGATCCTCCTTTACGCGTCTGGATTGATTCTTTCCATTTTCTGAACTCCGGATTAATTCTTTCACATATTTGGAGATATACATTGATTTTTCTATATATTTTCTCCAAGAAAATAAAAGCTACTCGCGATTTGCACTTAGGTCCTTGACTTTTTGCAGTTAAGTCCCCGGCTACTTTTGTGCTTAAGTCCTTGTTCTTTTTGCAATTAGGACTTGAATGCTTTTATGCTTGGATACATTTCCATTCGTAACCCGATAATCTTGAACTTGGTCTTTATGATAGAAATGAGTCTTTTGCACGCGTTTATGCTCGGGATGTGGGTAAATTGCATTCAGGTCCCTGTATTCTGTAAATAAGACTAAACACATACCTTAGTAGCATTTATTGATGTAAAAGTAATCTAAATGAAAGACATATGATGCAATGTATGCAATGCATCAAATACCCCCACACCTAGATTTTGCTAGTCCCTAGCAAAACAGAAGATAAAAAATAAAAATAGGGAAATCCTAACTCACTTTCGTAGGAATCACGGTTGCACTTAGCATGTGCAACAAGCCTTTAAACCTCCTTGTTGCCAAGGGGGAGGAGTGTTGTCTCCTGAGGGTTTTCAGCGGATATGCCCACAAAATCCTGAATCAACATTTCATTAATAGCTCTCAATATCCCTACCTCAACTTTATACATCTCACTAAGAATTTTTGCATACTCATTATATAAATCTAACTCATTAAAAATATGACTTGGTCTTTGTTCCTCCAACATTCACACCACTAACCCTTCTACACATGTTTATCACTTGAATTATTTTGCACGCCTCCTTTGGTGGTGAAGTATCATTCGGATCAACCATGGCATGGATCATTCTTTTAGCTTTGGGCCTTGAGTATTATTATTTTTTTTTTCTTTTCTTTTCTTCCGTGATTCAACACATTTGCTTTTTGACACTTTTACCATTTTGCATTCGTGTAGCGAGTTTGGTCGATAATCCCGAGCTGGTAGACTCAAGTTACCGGGTTTCAAGATACCCCTACGGACCAGTGACTCAAAGGCTTGGGCTTTTGTAATCATTTTGCAGAATATGCTTTCCTTACTTTATTCCTTTATTTTTAATTTCCTCATGGCTTAATTGCTATTAGAAGTCCACACTTCCCGGTATATTTTCCTCAACCTCTGCTTTTTATCAACCACTTCAAAGATTTGATTCATCCAATTTAAGTGCATACATATCTTAAAGGGCAATGGGTTATTTCTTTGGAACTTAGATTTATGTCATAATTTCTACAAGCAGAATTATATAATAAGGAACAAAAACTCAATGCAATTTGTACACAGATTTTGGTAGTTCAATCTTAAGCTATGTCATGGAACATTGATTTTTTTTTTTAAATAGAAGAAAACAAACAAATAGATATATACATAGATAAACACCCCCCCACACCTAAATCATGCATTGTCCTCAATGTATGCATAGATAAAATAAATGCACTTATTACCTGAGTCGGCTTGCGGTAGAGGGGTTGAGTTTGCTCAGAGTCAACCATAGTCAGAACTGGATTGAATGACACCATATTGGTGCATGTATCCAGTTGAATTGTTCCCCATGTTGACTTGAGGAAAAGATTTCACTCTTCTCACTTGAATTGGTTCGCTTATTTGCTCGAGTGATGGTGGTTGAGTAAATGGATCACTCCCTTTTTTCTTACTTCCTTTTTGCTTATGTGATGATTTATTTGATTCAGAATTCTGATAAATACGTGCTCTCATCACAACATCACTTGGGTTGCATATTATTTCTGGCTCATTATCAATATGGAAGATATTAAATTCTGCTTTTAAGTTCCCGAAAGATAATTGCATGAGCCCATTTCGACAGTTTATTAATGCTTCCGAAGTGGCTAAAAAGGGTCTACCTAGAATTACAAGGATTTGTCGATTAGGATTTACAACAGGTTCAGTATCAAGTACGACAAAATCCACTGGATAAATGAAGTCACCAACCTTAATCAAAACGTCCTCTACTATACCTCTCGGTTTCTTAATAGAACAATCAGCGAATTGGAGGGTTGTCTTAGAGAGTTTCAGTGGACCAAGGTTGAGTTGCTCGTAGACAGAAAATGGGAGTAAGTTAACGCTTGCACCTAGGTCTAGAAGAGCTTTATTGATAAAAGTATCTCCTATTGAACATGAAATTGTGGGACACCCAGGGTCCTTATATTTTATAGGAGATGTATTGGAAAGAATAGAGCATATGTTTGCAGTTAAGAATGTCTTCTTTGGTACATTCGTTTTTCTCTTTTTAGTGCACAAATCTTTCAAGAATTTAGCATAAGCAGGTATTTGTTGAATCATATCTAAGAGTGGAATGTTCACCTTAACTTGCTTAAATACTTCCAAGATTTTCTCTATTTGTGCACTTGAGTTCTTTTTGAGTCTATTGGGAAATGGGGCTTTAGGGACATAGACTCGCTCAGGTTCAGGTTGAGCTATGGGTTCAGGTTGAGTAGGTGGGTTGGGCGTTTCAGATTGGACGTCAGGTTCAATGGTCAGGTCATATGTGGGTGCTTGATGGCTAGATTGATTGGACACTCTAGGATTTACCACATTGTTATCAACTTGTCTTCCGGACCGTAATGATACTACTGCATTTATTTGTTGGAACGGTCCTTCCTCATTAACCATTTGAACCGGTCTAGGGTTGTTATTTCCTGAAGGTGCTTGATAGGATTGATATGAATTATTATTAGATCTAGGGTTCACCTCAGGTTGACTTGGAAACCGACCCTTCTCTCTTTCACCTACTATTTGTGCTAGTTGACTGACTTGTGTCTCTAGCCTTTGGAAGGTCTGGTTGGTTGTTTGTATAAAGGTTTTCATCAAATTTTCCAAGCTTGTCAACCTAACCTCATGATCGTTATTGTTACTAAACCCAGAAGATGTATTATTTTGGACATACGGGTTTGGTTGTTGTCTAGGAGGTTGACCTTGTTGGTTTGATGAGAAATTGGAATTATTACGCCAACCAGAGTTATAGGTTGATGCGTAGGGGTCATTTCTAGCATGGTTATACATGGATTAACTTGTTCCCAGTCCGCACAATCCTCCATTACATGACCAGTCTGACCACATCTAGAGCAGGGGATAGACGATGCTTGATTCACTCGGGTTTGGGCTTGTAGCTCTAGACTTTCCATTCTGCGCATAAGGGTAGCTAGTTTTGCTTCAGCCGCTATATTGGCATCTACAGCTAAGACACCTGGTTTGGGTTGGCTTGCTATTCTAGATCCAATACTTGGGTTAAGCGGTGTTCTAGCATTGTCCCATTGCATACTGTTTTCGGCTAAATCCTCAAGGAAAGTCCAGGCATCATTTTCATTTTTCGACATAAAGTTCCCTTGGCTTACGGATTCTACCATAACTCTAGATGTGGGTGTCAATCCCTCATAAATAATTTGGCATAATTGCCATCTTGGAATTCCATGATGAGGGCATTGGGTCAGTACACTCTTAAATCTTTCTAGATAGGAATAGAACGGCTCGCTCTCAGACTGAACGAATGCAACAATTTCATTCCTAATCCTCATAGTCTTATGGTTGGGAAAATATTTTTTCAGGAATACTTGAACAAACTCAGCCCAACTCCTAATAGATCTTTCGGCTAGACTATATAACCATTTCTTAGCGTCGTCTTTTAGTGCCAGAGGCACAAATTTCAGACGCACTGCCTCTTCAGGGATATGCTGGTATTGCATAAGAGAGCAGATTTCCTCAAATTCTCTAAGGAAGAGATATGGATCTTCCCTAGAGGTGAACTTATGCAACATACTCATGTATTGTGCCTTAAGTTCGATGTCGCGACCCGGTATGGTGGGCATAGCGATGCACGATGGCTGAGCAGCCATCGTTGGATAGCATCGATCCCTCAGAGTTATAGGTTGTGCAACAGGCGGGTCCACTACGTTCTCACCCATTGGATCCGGGTGAGGTGGTGCAACAGGTGGATTGGGGTTAAGTTCCAGACTGGAATCTAGATGAACTCGTGAGAGTCGATTACTCAAGTCCCGAATCCAAATCTGAGTGCACCGGGTTGAATCAATTTTTGAATTCCAATTCGAAATTTAAATTCCAAATTTAATTTCAAGAATTAATTACAATTTTTTTTTTAATTTCCGTTTTTTTTAATGTTTTTTTTTCAAAAGGGAAACAAACAATAGAATGGGGCAAGATGAGAAAGGAATCCTAATCTAGAGAATTTAGGTGAGAAGAGAAAGAAGACTCAGATGAGAAAGGAAACTTAACTCTAAAGATAGAAAAGAGGGTTGGTCAGAAATTTCCTAAGAAAGCACGGTTCAAACAATCCTAGACCTAGTGTCACTTAAATCTAGACGACTCCTAACTGGTTGAGTCGAATTGATTCGCTTGATTCACCTCCCTCACTAATCAAACCAAATTGGCCAGGATGTGTATAGCTAGTGGGGGCGCTTCCGACAGAGTCGGTGCCAATTAGACAACCACTTCGCTTGGAAGACTTTCGTCAACACAAAAACACTTCCTAGACACCAAATTGAATTCGATCGGCTTCAGGTCATAGCAAGTCAAACCAATTCTTCTCCTTAATTGAGTCCGAGTCCTTAGGGGCCAATGTCTAATTGATTTTAAATTTTAAGGCTTGGGTGACACTTTAGGATTGTGATTTGTGGGCCACGGAAGGGTGATGAAATCCCCACCGTATCTTTTCCTACGGAGTTGCCCTTAAGATAGTTTAACTTAGATCTAACAAAGATAGTCAAACAATGGTCTTTTTAATGGGGGCAATTGCAAGGTTGTATGCAAATTAAATTATATGCTTAAATGCAATCGTTAAAAACCGCGATACGTACCTTGCCTCCAGCACTCTTCAACAGAAAATGATTTGCAAGAATTTAGCAAGAATAATGCAAACAAAACATTATATGATGCATGCACTAAGGTCTTTCTAATTTTGCGAATTTTAGGTCAGAGTTGAAATATTGCCAATTATGGAATTTAAGCTTAACACGTGCAATTCTAATAAAAGGAAATTTTCTGAAACTAGAAATTACGAGGAAAAAGGCAACGAAGGTTACCTACGCAATGCTCAGTCGGGTTCGCCGCCCGCTCTCGAAATTTCAGTAGCTTTACGCGTCCACCCAGAGATGAGTCGCGTCCCAGAAAAAGTTGAAGCCCAGAAGCTCCAAGTGTGCGGCAGATTCGCCGCAAGTTGTTCTTCAGGTGCGGCGATTTCGCCGCTCGTTTAGCTCAAATGGTGCTCGGATTTCGCCGCGCACTCTGTTGTATCCTGAAACACAAATCCAAATACTTAGATCGCGCACAAGATAAACAGGATAAAATCGAAATCAACAAAAGAAAACAAAATCTGCGTCGCCTCCCCGACAACGGCGCCAAAAACTTGATGAGAATTAAATTTATACCGCAAGTGCACGGTGTCAATGAAGACGTGGCAAATACGGGTCGAACACAAGGAGGGAGAGATTCTGTTTTTAGTGTGATTTCGATTGGAGAAAAGAAAGAGAGAAGAAATAAATGGGTTTTGAGATTTTTGGGTTTTAGTTATTTAAAGCAAGAAACAAAAAAAATTAAAACTAAAGCAAGAACAAAGAAGTGAATTCCGTTGGGTGGAGGTTTAGATTTAAGGTTTAGATTAGAGAATTCAGAAACTTATAATAAATCATATTAGTTATAAAGCATTACATGATAAATGATTTAACATAAACTCAAGTAATCAAAATATACTAACACGAAATTAAAATAATAACATCCATTCATCTTCTCTTCACCCTAAATCGTCACCTCCACCCTTTGGAAGGAGTTAGAAACTCATGGAGGGTGGAAGAAAAAGGGATCCTAGAGACATTAAAAGAAAACTAAAACAAGAATTAAAAGAACAGAATTTTATTGCTAAAAAGAAGATTACAAGACAAAGACTAAAAATAAAAACCTAAGACTAAGGACCAAGGACCCTTCTAACATCGTTCTCGGGTCTATTTATATCATAAGAAACACGTGGACAAACCATCACGAGTGGGGACATTACTGAAAGAAATACATAAATAAGTCTGGTGCACCAGAATACAATACGAGTTTGTCAAAAGAGTGATTACATTACAACACGAAACACAAGGTACATATAATCACGACAACCTAAAAGTAGGCAGACGACAGGATCCAGTCCCAAAGTGCAATCTCCCTCGGTCACCACCCGCCGGAACCTAACGCGGTCCTGAAAATAAACATAACAAGAATGCCTGAGTTTCCATAAGGAAACCCCGTATGACAAGCTCACCTATATGCCCTAACATACTAGTATAGCATGACATGAAATACAAAGCAGTAAAACAACATTGCCACCAAGGGCCAAACCGGACATCCGTCCCGCGATCGTTCCCGCTGCCACACAGGCCCCGCGGTCTACAATCGCCACCGCTGCCAAACAGGCCTCACGGTCCGCAACATCGCCGTCGCCACACAGGCCGCACGGTCCAACCTCACCGCCGCCACACAGGCCGCACGGTCCAAACATCGGGTCTCCGTAGAGACCTACCGTAGGCACATACGGTCTAACGGACAATACGCAACACATCCCCACACGCGACTACACGAGCCAAGGGATCGGTGAGGATACGTTCGCACTTCCGCGCAAGGTAGAAATCAGATCTGAATACATCGTGGTCCACCACCACCACACCAACGGAGCCGTCGCTCAGGTCGGTCCATCAACCGGCGCCACACAGACCGCACGGGATATCACTCGATAGGTGCCCAATCGAGCTACCTGCCGGAACACATCATCGGCAGTCCATCGCCGCAACCACACAGGCTACGCGCGATCCTCCCTGCAGCCACACAGACCGCACAGGGGCCCTACCGCCGCCACACAGGCTGCACGACATGTGCAATAACTGCCATCAAGGCCAGTCGAACATATCCGCCACACAAGGCCAGACAATCGACAGATCCGAACCGAAGTCCGCAGGGTCAACGAGCTCCACGTGCAACACCAACTCCGGCTCCAACAAGCAGGGTCGCGACCTCCGTCGCCGTCAATAGGCCGGTACCTCTCTGGACCTCCGTCGCCAATCCTGGCCGGTAGTCTCTGTGCCTCCGTAGCCATCGGCCGGTAGTCACTGCACCCGTCGGCAGTTGCGTGTTGCTGAAGCAATGGGATCCCGCAATCCCTCAGGCCGCTACTCTAACGCGAGTCAAACGATCCACCAGATTTGTCACGATCCATACATGGAAGTGACGCGTTTCGGACACCCACACTCTTCCACACGGCGGTCCCTGGGCAGGCACGCATAACGCGCCCACCGTCACCTCCCGGCTCACGCACAAGGCGAGGACACGGGTTTCTGTGGACAGAGTTGGCATCCTAAGTGGAACCAGGAATCCTGTCCTGTGCAAAATGGTCGACCGAAAGAGACACGGTCGACCGTTTTCCTCAAGGGAAGTCGGTCAACCGAAGTGACAAACGGTCGACCGCTTCCACAAGGGAATCGGTCGACCGAAAGTGACAACTCGGTCGACCGTTTCCACAAGGGAATCGGTCGACCGAAGCGTCTGTCACGGTCGAACAATTTGCGCAGCACATAAATCCCAACGGTCTACCGAAGGTCTAAAACCGGTCGACCGAACGAGGTCAAAATCCGGAGTCTGGTCAACGCTCAAAACGAATCTATCGGTCGACCGACTCAGGGGTCTCGGTCGACCGAACACTTACAGGGTCAACCTAATATTTTCTATGTCAACAAACGGTCGACCGAAAACGAATATCCTACCGGTACACTAAAGTTACGGTCGACCGAACACAAGGTCACGGTCGACCGAAACACTACAGGCAGACTAAAGATACTGCGATCGGTCGACCGTCCAAGGGACCCGGTCGACCGACAGACGTCTTCAACCTCGCACCAGCCGAGGTTTTGACGCCCAAACTCGTCGCCGGCGAGGTCTCCAACCTCCCGCGACCCACCAAAACATCACCCCAACGTGGGTGATCACAATAGGCCTCTAATGCAAGAACTTGGCATACTTCTCTTTGAAGATCGACGAAGAACGTCGGACTTCCCCGGAGCTCCAACGACGCCTCGATACCGCGACCTCACGTGCACCTCCTCGCACCACGCCACGCCCAGCACGCTCGCCTCACGCGCACCTCCACTGCTCGAGCACCACAAAGGAAGAGGAAGGAATGGGTGGTGAGGAGGAAATGGAGAAAGGAAGAAGGAAGGAAAAGAGAAGAAGAAACCCTTAAAACCCCTCTCCTTGCTACAGTGCACGCCCCTTCACCTTCCCATGCAACTCCTGCCATTTACCTTCCCCATGCAAACCACACCTTAAACCTCCACTAAACCAAGCTTAACCCTAAACAAGGGTTAGGGACATAACATTAAGGGTCGACTTATTTGTAGTAAAAATATTACCTTCCGGCAAACCATTTTAGTAAAAATTTCACATATTTAAGAATGTAATAAACTGTAAAGGATTGCGCGTTAAGAATTTTCATGTGCGATCGGACTAGCAATATATTGAGACAATTAAAAATGAGAAAATTGGTATTTTAGAAGATAAAATTGATTAAACAATCTTATAAATTAAGGGCATCTGTAACGTGAGGTCGTTCGCCGGGACGATCCACGACGGCCTGGTCGTCCGGGTCGTCTTGCCCAACATGTTTTTAAAGATTTTTTTTTGTTTTGATTGTTTTTTTAATTAGTTTGAATCTTTTTTAAATATTTTTTTGAAAATATGTTGTCTAATTGTTTAGATTTTTTAGATTTTTTTCCAAGATCGACTCCGAAATGATGTGGGTGAGAGAGATAGGTTTTGGTGGGTTGTGGTTAAGAGTTGAATAAGGTAGGAAAGAAAAGAAAGTGGAGTTGAAGAGAGGGAAAACTGACGTGGAAGAGAAAGAAGAAAAAAAAACCTCATGATTAGGTCGTCCGAGTCATGATTAGTAATATATATAATGTTTTCCAATTAAATTTATATAATTAATCTCAAAGGATATGATATTATTTTCCGTTGACATTGCACTTCATATAAAATAACAATTTTCACACTACCCTTCCAAATTCCAACCAGACTTTCACGTGTTTCTTACCAAAAAGATCTTTATAGTTAAAGTTGGGATAAGTATAGATTACAGCATAAATGCGATGACAACCATATTGCAGGCCAGCTTAGTGATAGGCCCTCTTAATATGACATATGTAAAGTGCTAATTAGGAGATTTGGTGAGACAACATAATCTAACTAGGGGGCCCAAAAGGATTCGGCTCTAATAGCTTCCTTAACAATTCAAATGTGAAACTTTACGCTGGTGACTTTCATTTGAAACAGGATTTTTTTGCCAACTTTGGGGAAACAACTTCAGAAGCTTCTAGATTTGGTGGAACATATGTCATAATGTCAAACTAACAAAGTTGCAGGTCCACCCAATTCAAACTTTGCGATGGAGAAAATCAGATCAACCAACACCTACTACATACTTATGTTTCAGGAACAGGAGGAGTTCTGGAAGACATGAAAAGTCGGAATTAATTTTGATTGTTTGATATGCAAGTCTTTCTAGTGTTGGGTAGCTAAGATATCTTGCCTAGATTTGTGGTGATTGGGAGTCTTTGGCGTTTGGTAAAAATTTCAAAGTGTGCTTATCTTGAACGCAAGATATAGATGAAATTTCTCGCAATAGATGTTTTCTCCACCATTTTGACTATATATCATAGAAAAGCATGATTGTGGAATTTAGTGGGTCTTTTTCTTTGCGATTTGATCCATTCGTATAATCGTGCATCCGAGACATTAATTTTGGCTTTCATACCCTCACCCCATGCTAGAAGGACGAACATTTTTAAGTGTTAAGGACAAGTTGATTGAGCTTTTAGGGGGTATTTGTGCAGAAAATCACTGAAAAATAGATCTGCGGTTTCTGACCAAAGTTTATACACTCAAAGCTCAATCAGTTTCCGACCAAAGTTTTGTCTCAACGAGTCGTTTTTAGAAGTTTCTGATTGCTTCTACAAGTACCTCATTCTTGCTTGTTACGAATTTGCCTTTCTTGTTATGCATTTTTCGGTGACATCACTCTAGTGTGGATGCATTATAATTCTGAAGAAATTTAATGTCATATTAATAATGACTAAAAAAAGACTAAAACAAAAGCCAACAAAAACACAACTTCGGTTGCTTTTGTTTGCACTGTGCTTGTGATGAGTAAAAATCCAAATGGAAAAATATGTTTGGGCTTTTAAAAGCTTATTTGGTAAACAAGGTAATCACAAGTCATGCTTTCGCTCGTAAGCCACTAACAAAAGATTTTACCAAATGGAGCCTAAATCCCGATAGGCATGCATACGTTTTTTTTGAAAGAGACATGCATGCATTTGTTTGAGACTTAAAATGGGATATAGTACAATAGATAAAATATAAAAAAAATTAAAGTGGTTAATTTCGAAGCTTAAATTTCTATTAGTATTTTTGTAAACCATCTTAACAAAGTCAAGGAATACGCTAAAAACTTGAAACGTTTACAGCTTAATTGAGCCAAAACACCGAATTCAATATTTCTTGGATTTTCTATTTGGGATTTCTCTAGGTTCCAGATTGTTGTGGACAGGGGAGAGCATGGACTGGTCCGATCTGGTTTTTTGGACCAGATCGGACCGATCGGTCCGGATTCGGTCTGGACCGAATCCGACCAGTTCGGACCCCAGAACGGGTTCGGGTTTCGGTCCGGCCCGGTCTCGTATGAACCCGGTCCAAAACCCAATTTTTGCCCCAAAAATCCAGTCTGATCTGAGTTTTTGGACTGGACCGGACAAGACCGATTGGTCCGGGTTTGGTCCAAACCGAATCTGACTGGTTCGGTCTTCGGTCCAAACCCCGGAGAGCATCCGGGTCCAGTCTGGTCCGGGTTCGGTTTGGACCAATGCTCTCCCCTAGTTGTAGATGTGGAAATTACTATTTGAAAACCCATAACTTACGTGATTTTTGACTTAACTTATAACATCCTCAAACAACGGAAGAAATTTAAAATTTTATAACATACAATCAAAGAGAGGATATTACTCAACTACAAGGAAACATGTGCACCAAGCCACCAACGTATATATATCCGAGTATTTCAAAAGTGTGATTACATCAAAAGGCTATACAACAAAATACAAGCAATCACTCCGACCTCAAAATGAGATAAAACAGGATCTGGTAGCGACGCTCATCTCCTCGGTCACCGCTCCCTAACGCCGATAACGGCCTGAAAAGCAAACATGTAACAACGCCGGAGTTTCCAGAAGGAAACCCCGTATGCCAAACTCTACAATACATGAAACTGGATCACTCTAACATGCAACTCTATCAACAAAGAAAAGCATAAACAACCATGTTGGGCTCCAGGACTTTTTCACCTAACCACAACACTTACAAACAGTTACGGGGCTCCAGGGCTTTTTCACCCAACCGCAGCTACCACGACATGACCAGGGCTCCAAGGCTCTTTCACCCAAACTGAACGTCTAAGGGCTCCAAGGCTTTTTCACCCAACCCTTATCACGCGGTCCATGCTCAGGCTCCAAGGCTCTTTCACCCAACCTGAACATCTAAGGGCTCCAGGACTCTTTCACCCAACCCTTATCACGCGGTTCATGCTCAGGCTCCAAGGCTCTTTCACCCAACCAGAACGCACTACGGAGCTCCGTGACTTTTCACCAAACCCCGCACAGACTAGCTCGGCTCAAGCGCTTTTTCACCCAACCGCAACTCTCACAACAGTTACAGAGCTCTTTCACCCAACCGCAACTCTCACAACAGTTACAGGGCTCTTTCACCCAACCACCACAACACCCGTGCTCACTAACACACTTGTCGGAAGAACCTCGACACCACAACTCGCCTCACACGGACGACCACAACAACTGCAACTCCAATGTGCAAAACTAGACACAAACGGTCGACCGGACCAAGAGTCCCGATCGACCGAATCTCACTAAAACAGCGCAATCGCCTCGACCGACACTCCATCAGTCGAAGAATCCCACCCACCTGACACGTTCGGTAGAACCAAAGTCAAGGACCGGTCGACCGTTTAGAAGGTCACCTCCCAAGTTGAACGAACATAACGACCAATCGGTCGAACGGCAAAAGGGACCCGTTCGACCGAGACCCACTAGTAAAATCCACCATCTCTCAATATAATCAACCGGTCAAACCCCCGAGCACTCTTGGTCGACCGAATTCCACCAGTGAAAACCTCCATCGCACCCAACAACACTGGTTGACCGAACCACCATCGGTCGAACCAAACCACTATTTAACTTAAGTCATCGGTCGGACGAGTCAAACAGTAGGTCGACCATTTGGATGGTCAACGCCCCAACCGACCTACAACAGTGCACACGGTCAAACGACAAAGTGGCCCTGTTCGACCAAAACCAACCAGGCTTGCCTCAAATGCGCCACCGGTCGACCGCCCAAGGGCATCGTTTGACCGACGCGAGGCAGAGTCCCAAAATCTCTCTAGGAACGGTCGACTGTTTGTACCAACCGGTCGACCGATCTAGCAGTCAAATGCTGCACATTTGCTTCCGTCGACTTCCAAATACTCACACAACAAACGTGATCTACAACAACAAGTTTAACATACCGTGAAGGTCTGTGCGAACCTTCGAAGAACCTCGACGGCGCTTCCTTGAGCACTTCTCCCCAAAATCACAATCCACCGACGAACCTCTCGCTCGATCAACGATCACAACTCCTCGTCGATCTACAGCCACACAATCACCTTCGTCGATCACTTCCCAAACCACAACCACTGCAAACGAGACGGGTTGGGAGAGAGAGAAGAAGAACCAAATGAGAAGAGTTGGTTTAGAAACCGACTCACCACGTCACCTGACCAACACTCGTCGATCCTCACTTCTCCTCGCCGGAGATTGTTTGATCGTTTTATATTAACCGCAAGTGCACGACCGCGTTGAAGCGGTGGCAAATACGGGTCGTCCACTGGGAGGTGTGTCGACAATTGGTTTGTTCGAAGGCGAGAGGTAAAAGAAGGAGAGAAAGATTGGTTACATTAAACTATACTACAATGCGAAATGAAATGGAGAAGAAGCGATAAAACTAAACCCCAAAGGGGGTAGAGAAATAATGTGAACATAAAAGAGTGTGTGTGTTCATTAAGCTCCTCACAATATGTAGTGCATGAAATCATAAAACTACATCCAACTTTGCCTCTACATGAATTAAGATAAGACTACATCATTAAAACATACAAGACAATAATTGGAATGAAGCTAAATGAACTCAAGTATAAAGACTACACCCTACTATGCCTCCACATGAATTAAGATAAGACTACATCATTAAAACATACAAGACATTAGCTAAGGTAAAGGCAACAAGAGCACATACACTAAAAATTGTGTTTCCAACATTAACTTCATCCATATCCTAACCTTATCATTCCCCATAAAATAGGTCCACTAATCAAAGCATAAGCTAAGCTTCATTCAAGAGCATTAGCATATCAAAGATAAGAGTGAAAACCCATTAGATGGTTATGGAAATCATATAAAGCTCAAGGGATAAAGATAACACACACTTAATACACTACATGATTATATCACATATTTCTCCACCCCCAAATGGGGATGAAACTACTCACACATATTTAAACTAACTACTCTAACAAAATGAAGCATTCTACTGAAATAAAACTATACTAATCAAGCAAGAAATAAAGAAGCATAAAAGGAAAGGAAAGACAAAAGAAACATGCACAAATTAAAAGACAAGATTAAAAGAAACTAGAAGAATTATTTTATTAACAATGACTCACATTGAAGGTAGCATTCTTCTCCACCTTGAGTTTTTGCTTCAAGGCTCACTCCTTAGTAGAGAGAATGTCACCAAGCAATGAGTGATTACAATGGAAGGTGAAAAGCTCTATTTATAAGCATGGAAAAAGCTAATCGGGGACAATTCCCCGATGTGGGACTAAACCAATACCAAAAATAGCCTAAACACATGATAATACAAGTCCAGGAGAAAGCTTAGCGGATCTGGGGCCATATGGACCACCAATTAGCGGTCAAAGACCGTCAATTGGCGGTCTATAAACTTCAGATCGCGTTGCTTTTGGTTGTGGGCTTTGCTTGATGGATTTGTTGGTCTTGGATGCATCTACTTGGTTTGTTGGAGCTCCGACCCGAATCGAATTGACAAAATACTCCCCATGAAGGTGTGGATTTTCCTGTTTTGCTCTTAGGTCCTTCTGTCTTACGTTCAGGTCCTTCTCCCTTGCATCTTGGTCCTCAGGTCTCACAATTAAGTCATTTTTCCTGCTTTTGGGTCCTTTTATGGCTCTTCTCTTCAAACCTCTTTATTTCTGAAATTCAAAGATAAAACTCGTCACATAGCATTGCTTAGATGTAAGATAATGGATATAAGATACAAATATGAGCATGAAATGATGCCAATCAAATACCCCCACACCTAAGTTTTTGCTAGTCCCGAGCAAAACAAGGAAAGAGAAAAGGAAACGAGAAACAAGAAATCCTAACTCACTTTCGTAGGAATCACGGTTGCACTTAGCACGTGCAACAAGCCGTTAAACCTCCTTGTTGCCAAGGAGGAG
Organism: Triglochin maritima; assembly: GCA_963682175.1. NCBI lineage: Eukaryota > Viridiplantae > Streptophyta > Magnoliopsida > Alismatales > Juncaginaceae > Triglochin > Triglochin maritima. The sequence continues at coordinate 38,647,449 of OY821775.1, forward strand.
GAGTGTTGTCTCCTGAGGGTTTTCAGCGGATATACCCACAAAATCCGAACAAGATGCATTATTCAATCTAGACCTCGACTCGTTGGAAATATTTTGTCGATCAATGGACGCGGTAATCCTACGGGCCGACTCTATATAGGTAATCAGTCCACACCTATCCTAATAAACCATTCGTGCAAGTTAAATAAGGAATTAAGTGAAAGACGTGGACAACCTCAACATCCTCAAGTGATACAAAGTGTAAAGTCCACTAAGGTTCTTATTTGCATTACCAATTATTATTATTTTTCTTTTTTTGTTTCTTTTCTTTTTTTTCTTTTTCTTTTTATTAGTTGGAGCTTCATTCTCCCAGGGTTAGGTTTCGTGCATCATTGCCCATGAGGACTTACACTATCACGTACACCTTTCCCCAAATCTCCACATAGGGCAATCCCTACCACCCGTGTAACGGGAGTTCGGTCGGCGCATCCCAAGTTAGATGACTTGAAAGCACCAGGCACAAAGTCCCCTCAGACCTACTTTCCCGAGTGATAGGAGCCGTGCGAGAAGAGAGAACACCTACTCACTTATTTCTTATCTACACATGAACCAAAACCCCTACACTTAATGTATCACAACAGAATTTAAAGGGTCCTTGACTACAACAAACTTCCTAAATTAACAAACACGAATTATTGACTCACTAGGTTCAGGGTGGACTTCTTTGAATGTTTGAGCACTGAAACCCTATGATTACTCACCCCCAAACGAAAACTGGGGTGAATCCTAACGACTCGATAAATCCTAAAGCCACAGTACTAGATATCCTAATGCATCAAGTTCAAGACAATTTTGGGAGCTTTCTTTTTACTTTGCCTCTCAATGGTTTTGCACATGCTAAACACACGCAAAACCCACAAAACATATTCTTTCGCAAACACATGAAGATTTTGAAAGAAATGTAAAAATTTTAAAGCACTAGGCAAGCAAAAGAAGACAAGTCACCCAAGGATCTTGGCGAGCAGATATATCGATATTAAATGCAGCACACTAACATGACCCTAACAATGCAAACAAAAGAAAACAAAATCTAAAGAAATGACTCGAGTATGTACACACGTAAAACACCCCCCCCCCCCACACACCTACTTCATGCATTGTCCTCAATGAATGCGAGCAAGATACTACATGGATGTATGCATGAAATAGAAGATATTTCACCAACATGAAGTACAAAGGGAAGTTCTAGGTCATGTTGATGGACACAAACCCGAATTCCCTCAAAACCTGTGAGATGCTAAAGAAATGATACAAATACGTGAAAGAAATGGAGCCCAAATACACAAGGGTGAAGGGAATGTGTTCTAAAAGTTTTACTTTTAAATGTCAATTATTATGAATTGAATGAGAAATCATTTTGTTCCTTGTTTATGTTATTCGTCTTTTAGAAGTGTTAAGGAAGAGGCTCTTGGTCCTTAATCGTAGAGCTCTAAAAGATATTGGTTTACATAAAACAAAAGATATTCGCAATCATGGTAATTAACATGGAACATTAATTACCAAGTTAAGATTGTCGTGTTGGTCATAGATCATTGTAGCTCTACAAGTTAGTGACAACACGGGTATGCAAAAGAGGAAAATATTACTTTTGTATACTGAATAGACCTAATAAGTAAAATATTATAGAAATGTGTTTTTGTGTCATTAATATTTTACTGTGTCTTTGGTCCTTTGATATGAGACTTATATCTAATCACTTAAGGAATACTTAATTAGATCAGTGTCTTGAACTATCGATCAGTGTAGTGTAAAGGCATTGGTTGGTTAAGTACAACTTTTGTTGGAGAAGATAGTTAGTCAAAAGATTAGCATTGCCCCTCTTAATTGAGTGATGATATTAGTGGGCCCCTTGATAAAGCAAAGTTATAATGTGCACAATGTGATTTGAGTTAAGTCACATATTTATAACTAGCTTAAAGAGATCAAGAAATGAATGCTAAGACAAAGATGACACAACACTACTTTGTGTGTATTCTTAATATCATGAGGCAAGGGACGGACACAAGTGGTGCACGCCATCACTAAATGGATCGGGTTTTGGTTCGAGTGGAATTAAGACATCTAACTAATTGGGAGCTATAATGTGTAGCTAGATACCGCTTATAGCTTGTGATATTAAGCCTTTAATATCACTGCCAACTTAGTTTAGATCCTCCCATAGGTCACACCACAAAACTGGGAAACAAGAAATGGGGATTTTGAGTTCATAAGATGTGTCGGGTTTCATGTAGAAAATATGACACATGGGGTGAACAGGCAAAATCAAAATTATGTTGTGATTAATAACATAATTAGAATCTAAATTAAATTCATATGTGATGTAAATATTATGGGGTGTAATGATTGATCATTACATAGGATAATATGTTACATAAGTTGTGAATTTACTACTAATCCCGAAATGTCAAATTTTGTAGGGGATAAACCGAAATTTGACAAGTCTGCAAGACTGTGCAAACGGTCGACCGGTTAATGGATAACGGTCGACCGAAGATGCACGGTCGACCGGACGTGTCTCGACCGATAACAGGGAATTTTCGTCTGTTCGGAACGGTCGACCGAATCTATCGGTCGGTCGACCGAACATTGCGATGAAATATTCTACGTTAAGAACGGTCGACCGAATCTTGCACGGTCGACCGAATCTTGCACGGTCGACCGAAATTGGGTTCGAACGGTCGACCGGACCTTCGTAACGGTCGACCGGTCCAGACGGTTTTATGCCGAATTAATTTAAGAATTAATTAGATCATGCATGGAATTGGTCCATAATTGATTTAATTCGTGGCTAATATTATTTATTATTAAATAATGGATGGTTAGATGGAATTTTGCATGAGATCATGGGCAAGGGGTTGCACATGAATAGGTAATTTGGAGATAACCTATAAATACAAGGTTATCTCATTACCTCCTTAATTCATTCATTATTCTCTTGAGCAAAATTCTCTCTCTAGAATTCTCCACGAAAATCCCTTAATTCTTAAGTTTAGTTTTAGTTCTTAAGAGACCATCTTCTCAAGGGAATTAAAGAGGGGTTAGTAATTAGATTCTAAACCCTATCGGAGATCGAGAGACTAACTTCCCTCTCTCCGATCTTGTTTAGAGTTTGGTGAATACTCGGAGGCATCCGGCGCGGCGAGAAACATCCCCAACGTCTCCGAATCTTCAAGAAGTTTTTAAGAACTTCTAGGTATGAATTTCGGAGCTCTTGTTTGTTTTAATAGAGTTTTGAAACTAGATGTTAAAACAAATCGATGCATGCATGAAATAAATCAAAGAAAATTGTAATTGATCCTTATTATACATAAAAATTTCGAAAATATATATGTATAATTAAACATGAAATCCTACAGGGTTGGGGCTCACAACAATCGATGCTCACTGACGGAGTCTTTTATTGTACTTTTTTTTTGAATATAACTATGTACAAACATAAGTTCCCATCTTCATTTGTCAAATACATCAAATGGGATTCTCAAGAGTGGGTCAATGCACTTGGAAAGGGAACATGACACCACGCGGGGCCAGAATACGCATGTGTGGGCCCCCTTCACAAAGAGCACCAGAAGAAATGAGAGGTTCATGAATTGGACGCAAAGGCGTCTTATTCAAAGGATCAAACTGAAAGAGCTTGAACCTCTCGAGAGTTTGGAAAATAAGGGGCAACGGAAGAAGAATCTCTCCCGTTGCGGAACTGAAGTTATGATCATCAATCCAAACTCTCCAGCCAACAGGCTGGTGGGTTGGAACGAGGTCAAGCACCTCGTTGTGCATGTCCAACTCACCAGGAGAACAGGAAGTGGGTCTCATACCCAAGGTATCCTCCAAGGAACTCCTAATACCCTCATGAGTAATGTAGTTGTTTGATGTTCCATCATTTCCAAGATGATCAGGAACAATAGTGAGAGACAAACTCTCATCAGGTTGTTTGAAATTGAGGGGACTAGGGAGCTCTTGCTCCACCAGAGGTGAGTCCTTAGGAGGTACAACAATAAGATCATGTGGCTCAAGGGCCACGGGACAAGAAGATAAGGCACAATCCTGTGCCGACTCATAAAGAAGCTGGTCCATAGTATTCTCAATTGGAATCGAATCCTCCACCAAGTGATCGTGAATTGAAACCCCAAGTCCCTCAGACTGACTAGGAGTTTGACTTTGAAAAATTGTGCTTTGAATTTGTGTATGTGGTGGTGGTTCGATATCAAAAGATGAATCCTCATGTTGACACAAAACGTTACTCTCCTCACTTAATTGTTGCATCAGTTGACTCACTTGAACTGTCAGATTTTGTATGCGGTCAACGAGGAGGTCAAAGTCAGATCTAGGGAAATTTTAGGGTTAGGTGTTGATGGGCTGAGAATGAGTCCAATGATTTGAAGTGGGGTGTTGGTAGAATTCTGGGTATTCGGGAGGAGGATACTGGGGTGGAAATGATGTACAAGAATTTGAATACGAATTGTCTCCCCACAAATCCATCCCTCTCGGGTTGTACGCGGATGCGTAATGGTCATAATGAGCATTTTGGGAAAATGTGTGCTCATACTCAGGCTCAGGGGCAATATAAGGACATTCCCCTATAACATGACCACTCAACCCACAACAGTCACATGGTACGGCTACTGGAGCCACCGGTGCACCCATGTCATCTACCACATGCATGAAAGAGGCCAAACGTTCTTGTAATGTCTCAGATTGATGACCAACATATGATCCGACGTAACTAGATGGTGCTCTAGCAGTCGGTGCCTCTCTCATACTACCTCAATATGAAGATTGCTCAGTCACACAATGAAGATTATCCCAACCATACGGGGTGTTCATCTGAGCCACCCCCGGTTGCATGGGTCCGGAATACCAGGACGAATTGTCCTGGTCCCAACAATCATATGGATGGTCGTCCATGTAACCATCCATCTCAACAAACAACTCTCGAGTCGACCACTCTCAGCACCACGAGACTAAGCTCGCAAAAAGTGCTCGACTCGACCCTAAAACGCTACCAAAGAGTGTAAAGGGGAGGAGACTATAACGTAGAAGAAGGTGAGAAGAATATGACTCAGAGGAGAAGGGAAGAATCCCTAAAGCTAGCGTGGGCAATGGGATCAGGAAGAAGCCTAACTAGCAAGCACGACTCAAACAATGTAAGGCAATGGGTCCTTAGGCTAGACGACACCTAACTTCGAGGTCACTAGCCTCGACACGCCTCACCTCCCTACAACGAGGACCATAATGCCCAGCAAGTGATACCAGATCCGGAGATCCAGTACCTCCTGCTATCGACAAGGTAGGCAACGCCGATCAGGTCATGACGGTCTCAACTAGATTACTCTCCTAGTGCGCCCGCAATCCTTAGGGCCAATGTCTACTTGCTTTTAGTTAAGGCTTGATTAAGAGTGATTTTTGGGGCCAAGGAAAGGGTGATGAAATCCCCACCTTATCTTTTATGGGACAACCCCTCCTTAGTAGCGTTTTGATCCTAAATTTAGCAATCAATCGCTCCAATCAAACGCTCACTCACTCTTGTCCTGATGCAATTCCTACTAACTAATGCATGGGCATGCGAAATGCATGAATGAGTGTAGGAAATTGCGTACCTCACGCCAGCGCTCAACAACTGAAAATAAAGCTAAAAGAAAAGACAACTATATGCCTAAGTCAATACATGATGCATGACCTAAACAAGTAAGAACGTCTAGTCTTTTGTTTTGGATTTTTGGGCCAAGTTGGTTAATGGGGGAGTGATTAATGATCTGGGAGCAAACGAGAAGTCACATCATGCAAAATAGGGCTCCCAGATAACAACAATGACTAATCAACTACCTGAAGAAAACTGAGAGTCAGAAACCCTCACCAGGCCGCCAATTGGCGGTCTGAGACCGCTGATTGGTGGTCCTTTTTGAAGATTGGGTGCTCCAACTCCTCCAGTAGCCTCCCCGTGAGCCAATGGTTCCCAGAAACTAAGACAAACTGGAAACAAAAAATTAAAAACCCCTCGAATCGTCCAAACCAACGTCTGGACAGAGCACCTCCCCGGCAACGGTGACAAAAACTTGTTTGATCGTTTTATATTAACCGCAAGTGCACGGCCGCGTTGAAGCGGTGGCAAATACTGGTCGTCCACTGGGAGGTGTGTCAACAATTGGTTTGTTCGAAGGCGAGAGGTAAAAGAAGGAGAGAAAGATTGGTTACACTAAACTATACTATAATGCGAAATGAAATGGAGAAGAAGCGATAAAACTAAACCCCAAAGGGGGTAGAGAAATAATGTGAACATAAAAGAGTGTGTGTGTGTTCATTAAGCTCCTCACAATATGTAGTGCATGAAATCATAAAACTACATCCAACTTTGCCTCTACAGGAATTAAGATAAGACTCTATCATTAAAACATACAAGACAATAATTGGAATGAAGCTAAATGAACTCAAGTATAACGACTAGACCCTACTATGCCTCCACATGAATTAAGATAAGACTACATCATTAAAACATACAAGACATTAGCTAAGGTAAAGGCAACAAGAGCACATACACTAAAAATTGTGTTTCCAACATTAACTTCATCCATATCCTAACCTTATCATTCCCCATAAAATAGGTCCACTAATCAAAGCATAAGCTAAGCTTCATTCAAGAGCATTAGCATATCAAAGATAAGAGTGAAAACCCATTAGATGGTTATGGAAATCATATAAAGCTCAAGGGATAAAGATAACACACACTTAATACACTACATGATTATATCACATATTTCTCCACCCCCCAAATGGGGATGAAACTACTCACACATATTTAAACTTACTACTCTAACAAAATGAAGCATTCTACTGAAATAAAACTATACTAATCAAGCAAGAAATAAAGAAGCATAAAAGGAAAGGAAAGACAAAACAAACATGCACAAATTAAAAGACAAGATTAAAAGAAACTAGAAGAATTATTTTATTAACAATGACTCATATTGAAGGTAGCATTCTTCTCCACCTTGAGTTTTTGCTTCAAGGCTCACTCCTTAGTAGAGAGAATGCCACCAAGCAATGGGTGATTACAATGGAAGGTGAAGAGTTCTATTTATAAGCATGAAAAAAGCTAATCGGGGACAATCCCCCGATGTGGGACTAAACCAATACCAAAACTAGCCTAAACACATGATAATACAAGTCCAGGAGAAAGCTTAGCGGATCTGGGGTCATATGGACCGCCAATTAGCGGTCCAAGACCGCCAATTGGCGGTCTATAAACTTCAGATCGCGTTGCTTTTGGTTGTGGGCTTTGCTTGATGGATTTGTTGGTCTTGGATGCATCTACTTGGTTTGTTGGAGCTCCAACCCGAATTGAATTGACAAAATACTCCCCATGAAGGTGTGGAGTTTCCTGTTTTGCTCTTAGGTCCTTCTGTCTTACGTTCAGGTCCTTCTCCCTTGCATCTTGGTCCTCAGGTCTCACAATTAAGTCATTTTTCCTGCTTTTGGGTCCTTTTATGGCTCTTCTCTTCAAACTTCTTTATTTCTGAAATTCAAACATAAAACTCGTCACATAGCATTGCTTAGATGTAAGATAATGGATATAAGATACAAATATGAGCATGAAATGATGCCAATCAACACCTCCACGCCGGAGCACAATCACTGAGAGGGAGAGAGATGCGAGAGTGAGAGAGAATGGGAGAGACGTGAGAGTGAGTGAGAGAGAGAAGGAAAATCACCTCAAATACTTCCCACCACCTCAATCCTCACCATCAATCCAATCGCCACTTCATCCTAGCCGTCCACTCCAAACTCCTCTTAATCACCACCTAAACAATCATTAAAACCCAATTAGGATTAGGATCTCACAATCCACCCATATAAAAGAATTTTGTCCTCGAAATTAGAGCAAACTCACCAAACAGCTCTGGGAATTCCTTCCGGACCTCCTCCTCAATCTTCCAACTGGCCACTCGCTCACTGTGGTGCTGCCACATGACCTTCACCATCGGAATGGTCCTCCTCCTCAACCGATGCTCCATCTGATCCACAATCTCCATCGGTCTCTCCTCAAGAGACTAATCCTGACGGATCTTTGGAACCTCCAACTGAATCACATGAGAAAGATCTGTCACGTACTTCCTCAACATCGAAACGTGGAAGACGTTGTGAAGACCCGAAAACTACGGCGGCAGCGCAACCCTGTAGGCAACATCTCCAACACGATCTAGAATCTCAAACTGTCCAACATACCTCGGGTTGAGATTCCCTTTCTTCCTGAAACCCATCACTCCTCGAGATGGTGAAATCTTCAATAAGACATGATCACCTACCTCAAACTTCAACTCTCGCGTACGCATATCTGCGTAGCTCTTCTGCCTGCTCTGAGCGGTAGCTAGTCTCTCCTGATTACGTCAACTTTCTCAGCATACATCTGCACTATCTTAGGACCAACCAGATGTCTCTCGCCTATTCACTCCAACATACAGATGATCTACACGGTCTAACGCACAGAACCTCGTATGGTGTCATCCCAATGCTTGAATGGTAGCTGTTGTTGTAGGCAAACTCTATCAACGGGAAATGCTCATCCCAATGTCCTGCCCAATCCAGAGTACAAGCTCTCAGCATATCCTCTAATGTTCGATTGTGTGGGTTATGGGTCCACAATACTAATCACAATTTTACGCTAATTACCTACTTGTTTGATCTATCAAAGATATGCAGCGGAATTAAGTTAACAAACAAGCAAGTAAAGACTAGAAAAGCAAACCACGATGGACACGGGGGTTTTACAGAGGTTCGGCCACCGCCTACGTCCTCTCTTGCAAACTCCGTTCGACACTTCAAGCTCCGCTCACGACTTCACTATCCACTCCCCATTCCGTTGTGCTTCCTCATTCCTTTCTCTTCTCTTCCTCTTCTCCTTTTCTCTTCTCCTCTCCCTTCTCTCCTTTTTCTTCTCCCCTTCTCTCCTTTCATTCTCACTCTCTTCCTTCTCCTTCTTCTTTTCTCTCTTTTCACTTCTTCTACCTCTTCTTTCATTCTTTTCTTCTTTATCCTTCTTGAGGTATTTGAAGAAGTCTTTGGCTAGGACTTCAATGTCCTCATCTTCTACACTCCTCCTTGGTTGGTCAATATTTGCATGTAATCCCAAGGTTGGTTTGTTCTTGGAGGCTTCCTTCTCCTTTCGATGGTTAATTTGGAGCTCATAAGCCATGAGATTTACAATTAACTTCTCCATCTTGAGTTGGGAAATGTCGTGTGCTTCTTCAATTGCGACCACCTTATCTTCCCAATCGTGACTTAGCGACCGGAGGAATTTCCTTGTCATCTCTTCTTCATTTAATCTTCTTCCAAGAACCAAAAGAGAGTTAGTGATATCGGTGAAGCGAGTGTTCATTTCGCTTATGTTTTCACCGATTTGCATAGAAAATATTTCATATTTATGCACGAGGAGACTAATGCGGGTTTCCTTAGTTTTGCTATCCCCCTCATGATGCATTTGCAACCTATGTCATATTTCAAATGCACTTACACAACCCCTAATCCTGTTATATTCACCCTCATTAAGGCCACAATACAATATGTTCATAATTTTCGAATTCATTTTGATTTCTTTCATTTTGGGTCTTGTAAGTGAATCCAATTCATCTTCATTTGGGGTGTGTATGGATTTTGAAGAAACATCCAATACTTAAGGTCATTAGAAATTAGGAAAATCTTCATCATATTCTTCCAATAATCATAATTTGACCCATTTAGCAAAGGAGGTCGAGTTGTGCATAATCCTTCTATATGATAAGGTGAAGTAGAGGTCATGCTAAAAATACGATTAAGTATGAGAATTAGTTAACAAGGCTCTGATACCAAATGTTGGATCGTGTGGGTTATGGGTCCACAATACTAATCACAATTTTACGCTAATTACCTACTTGTTTGATCTATCAAAGATATGCAGCAGAATTAAGTTAACAAACAAGCAAGTAAAGACTAGAAAAGCAAACCATGATGGACACGGGGGTTTTATAGAGGTTCGACCACCGCCTACGTCCTCTCTTGCAAGCTCCACTCGACACTTCGAGCTCCGCTTACGACTTCACTATCCACTCCCCGTTCCGGGCCGGGAGAGAACGTCTTTTACAAAAGAAGCACTACGAACACCCTCGCTTGCTTGACTTTCTTCTCTCACAATCCGAGAGGAACACTTCGGGCTTTCACCGAAGTCCTTGCTTCTTCACAAACGAAAACTTGAGTGGAATACACTCTCTAACTTGAGCACACTTAGCTTATGATGTCGAATTCATCTTAAGTGTGGAAATTGGAGGCTTGGAGTGTTTGGGATTCTCTCTAATGTTTTGGACAAGTATGTAGTGGGAGAGTTGTGTTAAAATGTGTTTTACAACTCTTTATATAGGCATTAGAGAGAATAGATCCGTTGGGGTTGATTGGGGGAGTGTTGGTGTAGGATACACAAAACGAAACACGCAGGACACAATTCTGAGTTAATTCGGTCGACCGGATCGGTCTGAACGGTCGACCGTTTGGCAGTTTTGAACTTAGTTCGGTCGACCGGTTAGGTAACGGTCGACCGTCCAACGCTACGACTTAGGTACACTTAAGTGAACGGTCGACCTCCGAAAAGGGTTCGGTTGATCGATTTGCACCAGGCACTTTGGGGTTGACAAACAATGATCAATTCGGTCGACCGAGCTAAGGTCTAGCGGTCGATCGATTTTGTCCAGGAGGTTCGGGTTTGTCAAGAGACAGAAATACGGTCGACCAAACAAGGTCCTCGGTCGACCGATACATGAAATGTATTTGGGGTATTTTTGGTTAATACGAATACGACCGTTGGGTATAATACGAGAAAATAAACGGTCGGAAAAATAAGTTCATACGGTCGACCGAAAGGGCATATACGGTCGACCGAAACCAGGCAGTGAAAACACAAACAGGATGAATGATTACTCGGTCGACCGAACGGTCTGTTACGGTCGACCGAATGTGGGCACACTGTTAGGGTTCAGGTTTGGTGTTTTTCGGTCTAAGTTTGGGTGATCTATTGAAGTCCAAATTATGTGAAATTGTGTGTGTGACTTCTATAAGGAACATAGTGTGTGTTTAAGTTGATTTTAGCTCAAGTATGCTCAATTTACACAAGTTCCTAAGACTCAAAGAAAATACATAATACATGTCTTCAAAGAAGCTTGATTACATGTCTTGACTTGGTTTTCCTTTATTCCTTGAGTCTTGATCACCTGTAGAGGTTAACACAAAGCAATATATGTGCAATGCAACATGTGTGCTACTCTACATGATCATAATTAAGATGAGGTTGATTAAATCATCAAAACATAGATAAAGGCCAAAAAAGCCAACATAAGGGCTCGAGGGTTTTTTCACCCATCCCTTATCACGCGGTCCATGCTCAGGCTCCCGGGCTCTTTCACCCAACCTGAACACACTACGGAGCTCCATGACTTTTTCACCCAACCTCGCACAGACTAGCTTGGCTCCAACACTTTTCACCCAACCGCAACTCTCACAACAGTTACGGGGCTTCAGGGCTCTTTCACCCTACCACCGCATCACCCGTGCTCACTAGCACACTTGTCGGAAGAACCTCGACACCACAACTCACCTCACACGGACGACCACAACAACCGCACCTCCAATGTGCTAAACTGGACACAAACGGTCGACTGAACCAAGAGTCCCGGTCGACCGAATATAACTAAAACATGGCAATTGCCTCGAACGACACTCCATCGGTCGAAGAATCCCACTCACTTGACACGTTCGGTCGAACCAAAGTGAAGGACCGGTCGACCGTTTAGAAGGTCACCTCCCAAGTTGAACGAACATAAGGACCTATCGATCGAACGGCAAAAGGGACCCGTTCGACCGATACCCACTAGTAAAATCCACCATCGCTCAACATAATCAACCGGTCGAACCCCCGAGCATTCTTGGTCGACCAAATTCCACCAGCGAAAATCTCCATCGCACCCAACAACACCGGTCGACCGAACCACCATCGGTCGAACCAAACCACTATTTAACTTAAGTCATCGATCAAACGAGTCAAATAGGAGTTCGACTGCATGGATGGTCAACGCCCCAATCGACCTACACGAGTGCACACGATCAAACGGCAAAGGGGCCTCGTTCGACTGAAACCAACCAGGATTGCCTCAAATGCACCACCGTTCAACCGGCGGAGGGCATCGTTTGACCGACGCGAGGCAGCGTCCCAAAATCTCTCTAGGAACGGTCGACTGTTTGCACCAACCGGTGCACCGATCTAGCATTGAAATGCTGCACATTTGCTTGCGACGAGCCTTTCAGCCTACCGTCGACTTCCCAATACTCACACAACAATAGTGAGCTACAACCACAAGTTTGACATACCGTGAAGGTCTGAAGAAACCTTCGGAGAACATCAACGGTGCTTCCTAGAGCACTTCTCCCCAAAATCACAATCCACCGACGAACCTCTCGCTCGATCAAGGATCACAACTCCTCGTCGATCCACAGCCACACAATCACCTTCGTCGATCACTTCCCCAACCACTACAAACGAGACGGGTTGGGAGAGAGAGAGAAGAAGAACCAAATGAGAAGAGTTGGTTTAGAAACCGACTCACCACGTCACCCGACCAACACTCCCCGATCCTCACTTCTCCTTGCCGGAGAACACCTCCACGCCGGAGCACAATCACCGAGAGGGAGAGAGATGCGAGAGTGAGAGAGAATGGGAGAGACGTGAGAGTGGGTGAGAGAGAGGGAAAATCACCTCAAATACTTTCCACCACCTCAATCCTCACCATCAATCCAATCTCCACTTCATCCTAGCCGTCCACTCAAAACTCCTCTTAATCACCACCTAAACAATCATTAAAACCCAATTAGGATTAGGATCTCACAATCCACCCTCATAATAGAATTTCGTCCTCGAAATTAGAGCAAACTCACCATCTCTCAACAATCATTAAAACCCAATTGGGCGTTATTGTTGTAACAAAGGTAATAGATGTGGAAACTCAAATCAAGAACTATCACGAGCAGAAATGGTTGAAACTTCACTGTGGATGTGAATCGCTTGTAGGAAACTTAAGGAAGTGAGGGGAACTAGAATACTAAAATGAGTTAATTCCAGGTGATTGATTTGCAGGAAACTTAAGAATTATGGAATTAAAGTTCCACGACGTGTTCGAAGACTTCCAGAAATTACATGTCACAAGTAGAGTGAAGTAAAATCCAGGCAAGTCAAGGCTCATAGTCGTAGCAAAGGTGAGCTAGTAAACCTAGAAGAACTAATCAGTGAGTGAGTTTGTAGGAACGAATAAGCCGGCTAACCAAGTTGAGCTTGTGTGCATGAGATTTGAGGACGCGCAAAAAAGTATCGAGGCACGCTCGGATGATGAGGAACTAATGGATCGAGAGATAGCTTATCTTAAATTGTTCTTCATGTATCTGAAGTTATATTTTTGATACCAATCACCACAACTGAGGTTCTGGAAACTAGAGTTTTAAGAAATGAAGTTCTTAAAACTGGACTTCTAGATTTTCTCACTCCTTCAAATCAATCATATCCTATGGAGAACATGCTACAAGAAGAATAAGGATGAAATGAAAAATATAAACTCGAAAGGAGGATTGGAGCTTGGAGAGACTACACCTCAAAGAACAAGAAATGCTCAATCTCCAAAACCCCAAGCTATGGCTTACCCTAACCTCCACAAGCAGAAAATTCATCCTTATGATGATGGTAAAGGACAAAGGAGGACTTACAACTGGAATACAATATTTAGGGCTTTGATGGGTGAGCGCCTCCAAGAACAAGAGAATCCCTAATCTTCACTTGAAACCTTAGGCTAAAAAAGTTCTAAATGTTGATTTCTGTCCACAAGCCTTAAAGGGTATACTAGGGCCAAAAACCCAACATTTAAATTAAGAACTTCCCAAAATAACTCTAAGAATGTTGCACTAGGCACTTAAAACGGTCGACCGCTTAGAACATTAGTCTTCATCCTCGCACTCCAAAAAGACTAGGAAGAGTCTGACTTGAATAGCAGACAACTTGGATCGACCCTTCTGCTCCAAAGTACTAACACTTACAAATTTCACGGTCAACTAATTGGCACCTTCAAAATCTTTTCTTAAATAAACTTTACAAAAGGAGTGAGCGAAAAAGTTCTAGTCGACGTAGTTTTTTATTCAAAATGCTTTAATAATATAAAATACAAATATATAAATTCGAATACATAAGGTTCTAAATGCAATAATAAATTTGAAAGTAACATTAAATAATTTTTCGAAAATCAATATATATTCCCTCTAATGCGGAAATACATTGGAAATAAGTAAAATCATCAAAAAGAAACTTCAAAATTAGTAAAATCAACTAAACAATTTGGAAAATCAGTAAAAAAACAAATGTGGCAGAAAAACATACACCAAAAAAAGACCTTCCAAAATTAGTAAAATCATAAATAAATAAAAAACCTCATTTGGCTATACGCTTCATTTGCTCCACTTATCCGAGCGCATAACGCAAAATATGTGGTGCAAGATTTTGGTTTCCGCATAATATATGCTATGTTAAGTCCCTAACCCCTCTTTAGGGCTAATCCCGCGATTAGTGGGTTTTGCATGGGGAAGGAGGGACGGAATAGTGGTTGGCTGTGTGGTGTGATTGAGTAGGAATGTAGGGTGGTGGGTTGGTTGGGTTTTGTGCTTTGATGAAGAGAAAACCACACCCATCTCTCACTCTCTCTCTCACTCTTGCATTCTCTCACATTCTCTCTTCTTTTCCAGCGAACCAGGCGTGGCTGAGGAGACTCCGGCGTGAGGCGCGGAGGTCGGCGTGCAAGGAGGCGCGTGTGCGGTTGCGGACCGGAGGTGGTGTCTTGAGTTCTCCGGTGGGCGTCGTCGATCGCTTTGTGGAGGTATGCCTGCTTCTAGTGTGTTTTTATTGTTCCCCACGTTGGTGGGAAGTTGTGGTCGGTCGTGGGAGGTCGGAGACCTCGCTGGCAACGAGAAACGACGTAAAATCCTTGGCTGGCGCAAGATTGCTGTCGACCAACGGTCGACCGGTGCCTTCGGGAGGTCAACCGGTTTTACCTTTTTGTCCGACTTTAACCAACATCGGTCGAACGATGTCATTGTGGTGGTCGACCGGTTGCTTATGTGCTGGTAAGTTGGAGGCCTACTGCCAGTTTTCGGTCGACCGTCCCTTGTTGTGGGGTCGACCGGAACTTAAGTGTAGTTGATGAATTTGCATGTTGTTCGACCGATTTATCTATATTGTTCGACCGTATATAACGTAGACTATTAAGATGACCCTGGTAGTTTTCGGTCGACCGGGACCCCTGAGTCGGTCGACCGAATAGTCTTGTTGATTTTGACCAACTCTGGATTTTGACCTCATATTCGGTCGACCGATTTTAGACTGCTGTTCGACCATTTGGACTTAAGTGACACGCAGAATAGTTCGACCGTTGTAGACTTTCGGTCGACCAAACCTATTGGGGACGGTCGACCGGTTAGGCTCTTTCGGTCGACCGTTTGTGTGCAGAACTGAATTCCTGGTCCTTGTGTTGTGTCAACTCTGTCCACGGAAACCCGTGTTCTCGCTTAGAGCGTGAGCCGGGAGGTGACGGTGGGTACGTGCTCGTGCCGCCCAGGGACCCTCGTGTGGAAGAGTGTGGACGCTTGGGTCGTGCCACCTCCTTATTGGACGTGGTGTGACATGTTGTTGCCTTACTCTCTGATGAGTAGCAGACCTGAGGGATCGCGGATCCCAATGCGTGTTGACGCTTGCCTCGTGGAGCATGATGACCCTGCAGACTACGGTCTGGACCCGTCCGATGTTGTGTCGGACGTATGCTGTACCACCGAGGTTGTGCCGGCGATGCCGCCGAGGTTTTTGCCGGCGATGATGGTGCTGACGATGTTCCGACTTGTGGTTGTGTCGTCCGATGTTTTGCCGGACGTATGTTGTACCGCCGATGTTGTGCCGGCGATTCCGCTGATGTTGTGCCAGCAATGATCCCCGATTGGGCACCTATCCTGGGATGTTGACCGACCGGGCTACGACTCCGTCAAAGGTGGTGTAGACCACGTGGTTCTTTGCGCGGAAGTGCGGACGCTCCTCCCTGATCCCTTTGGCTCGAGTAGCCGCGTGTGGGGGGACGCGTCGCGTATTGTCCGTAAGACCGTATGTGCCTACGGTAGGTTTCCGAGGGAGACCTGTAGTTGTTGCTGGACTGATGTTCTTGTGGACCCTGTTGAGGGTCGTTGTTGTTGGACTGAGGTCCCGTTTACCCTTGGAGGGATTTGATGCATTGCAGAGATGATATGACATGCTACTAGTATGATAGGTTCATTTACCGTATTATTGCATGCATATATGTGAGCTTGGCATACGGGGTTTCCTAATGGGAAACTCAGACATCGTTGTTTGATTCATGTTTCAGGACCGCAGTAGGTTCTGTCGGGTGGTGACAGCGTGCGCACATATTTTGGGGTCAGGATCCTCATCGGACTATTCGAGGTCGTCGTGATTGTTTTACCTGTCTTTCATTGTATTGTTGTAATCACGTCTTTTGACAAACGCTGTTGTATTATTGGTGCACCGACTGTTGATTTATCTGAGTAACATTCTCGTTGAGGAGTTTGTTCTGATAATCTCTTCATTGTTTAAATTTTTAAATTTATGTTGTTTCGAGATGTTACATGCTACGTGCCCACCTCCCCGCATATAAGGGTGTAAACGGCTTAGGTCCAGGCGTGTTGGGACAAACCCAGACGTGAACCACCTGGAAGTTGGCATGCTACAATACGAGTTGGCGGGTTAGTGGATGACCTGATGGAATAATGTTCATTTATGTTACAAACTATATAAAGATTCGTATAAATAACCTAAATAATAATATTTCTAATGAGAAAATATTATTCATAATTCTTAAAACATTCACATGTACAACAACCAATATTCACCCGCACAATACAAATAAATCCTAACTAAAATAAAAATAGATATAAACAACATAACCATTATCCACCTACAAAATTAATTCCTAAATCCACACAAGACCACAACATTAATAAGCTAAAGGTTGATTTAGTATTTAACTATAGGTAACTATACCTTTTGACTTAGATCAATTGGAAACAAATACTCTTGTTAAACACTCTTAGACGCTCCTACTCGTGACAACATATGATTGCGTGATGAATTCACACGCACCTCATTTTATGGTTTCAGAAATTTTACTGTTCAACCTTTCTATTTTTGTTCAATTAGAGAACTATAAGACAATTTCGAATGTAACGTATATTTCTTCTAATTCAGGCAGTTTATTTGTTTGAGTATACATATGTCCAGTTTTAAGTACTTTTTATGATGGTCATTTCTTAAAGTTTGTTATCAGTGAACATATTTCTGGGGACACGTATGATAATTGGGTTCTAGTATAGTTGAATTGATAATTCGTTGTAAATAGTATGAAATGGGCAACTGTGCTATAATATTTTGCCGAGTTACTTATCCTAATTGAGTTATAGTATAATTTGAACTGACTATTCATTATAAGTAACATGAATTTGCAACGTTGTTGTGATTTGTCGTCGTATTACTTATGTTAATTGTGTTCTAGTGTCATCCGAACAAATTATTCGTTTTAAGTTGCATGAATTTAGTTACGGTGTTGTGGATTTTTATCGGGTCGCTTATGCTAATTCTAGATTCAACTTACCAACGATATATGGTGTAATTTTCTCTCTAAGTATACTTTACATATGTGACATGGATTTTGACGACGATGTTGTGATTATTCGTACGGTCACTTAAGTTAATTTACTTGTTGGGCAGGTAAGCGTGTGAGTCACTCAAAATTCATACGTGGAACTTTTGATTTGTTTGTAATAAAGGTCCTTTTAATTCCTGGGCGGCGGCGAATGTAAAGTGTGGAAGTTTGTTTAATTATCAAGTAGACAATGTGGTTTGGCTAAGGAGCCTTGTCGTTTGTACAGGACTTACTCGTTTAAAGTTACGTACCTAATAAATGTGATTTTGACGCAGGACTTCCTCTTTTATCTAACGTGAAGCATCCCAAATGTTGTGTCGCTTATTTAATTCGGTGGGCCTGTACCCAGATCGAGTATGGAGTGGGCATGTCATGCCTATATTGTTGGCTTTTTTTGTTAATCTATATTGTAGCACACATAATGTATAGAATATATATTGTATTGTGCTAATATTTACAGGTGATTAAAACTCAAACAAGAATGGAATTAAGTCGTGACATGTAATCAAGCTAATTGAATACATGTAATTTTGATTTTATTTTGAGTCTTAGGACTTATGTAAATTTGAACATACAAAAATTAAAACTTACTCACATAAACACTAAGTTCATTGTAGAAGTCACACATAAAAATTCACATCGATTGTACTTCAATAAGTCACTCAAACCTTAGTCGGAAAATCACTAAACCTAAACTGTTTGTGCCAAATGGTTCCCGTATTTTTCGGATGACCGTTAACTTTGTCATTTATACAACGATCGTATTCGTATAAACTTACTCAACCCCTAAATAACAATTGGTCACTGGTCGAACGTTGACCTTAGAACGATTGACATGATGAACTTTTCTTGTGCCCAAAACTTCATGTTTTCGGTCGAAACGTTTATCCCAACTTTCGTTTGACCGATTATAATTTACCATGGCCAAAACCCTAGATCGGTCGACCGACCCCTGTCCTTGTTTGACCGATGAGTTAAGTCATAGCCTAATTGATTTGACCGTTCTCTAGTTCATTTGAATGTTTCTTTATTCTTAATGAAACGGTCTACCATTCTTCCTGTTTCGGTCGATCGTTCTTCCCGTTTTGGTCGACCGTTGTGGGACAGAATTGCTGAACTTCAATTTCTGGTTTGTGTATCTTACACACAATTCAATCAATTCTTCCCCAACGACTATAAAACATTAGGGGCTTATAAATAGATGTTCCCCAACTTTATTTAAATAACTCTCCTACTTCCAATTATTTTATACACTATACAACATTTTGCAAATCTTCAAAGCACCAAATCCTACACTCCAAGCCTAAACTTCACCACTTGATCAAATTCACAATCATACTCAAGTGTACTCAAGTTAGAGAGTGTTGAATACTCATGTTACCTTCTTTGCCAAATAGTAAAGGTTTCGGTGAAAGCCCGTAGCATCCCTCTCGGATTGTGAGAGAAGGTTCCAAGCTTGGCGAGGGTGATCGCAAGCTTGAAGTGTAAGGTGTTCTCTCCCGGCCAGGACGGGGATTGGATAGTGAAGTCGTGAGTAGAGCTCGTGGAATCGAGCTGAGCTTGCAAGAGAGGAAGTAAGATCCGGTGGTGGATCCAAACCTCTCTAAAAACCCCCGGTCTCCATTGTGGTTTGTATATTCTTCTTTACTTGTTTTATTTGTTTGTTTCTGCTTCTTCCATTGCTTAACCAAGTAGAGAATTAACAAAGTGATTAGATTAATTAGGGGTCGTTGATCCTAACACATACTTGTACCCGTCTAGGTAGACGGGTATGGGTATATGCCAGACTCAGAAAATCAATACTCGCACCTAACCTGGTTGTGGTCGCCTAATAATTGGGAATGGGGTGGGAATTAGGCACAAACGGTTGGGTACGAGTATTGATTTTCTGAGTTTATACCTACAATAGTGTTGGATTTCGTCCCATGCTTGTGTGTATAATTTTAAAATTTTATATACACAACCAAGATTTTTTTAAGATTTTTCAACAATTGTATGTACAAAACGTCATAATTGTATTTCATTGTACATTATATACTAATTAGTATTGAAATACACAAGTTGATCATACCTAAAAGAGTTGTCAAACTCTTTGGAATCGTCGGAAGTCGGGTTGCACTCGAATCGCATCGGAATTTCCTCCAAGTGTTCACCAAACTCTAAACAAGATTAAAGAGATTGAAGTTAGCCAATCAATATCTAATGCAAGGTTAGAATCTAGCTAATAACTCATTTAATGCTCCAAAGAATTTAATCTCCAATACTTCTATTAAACTAGAGAATTTTTCGGATGGGTGAGATGGAGAAAATATGGTGGAGAAAACTTTTGTATTCATGCACACAAAAGAATGGGGAAGGGACCTATTTATAGAGCATCTTCAAATCCACATCGTGTGCAAACCACTTACACATGATCCATTGACTATCTCTCCTCTAAACCAATCATATTTTGACACATCGTCATCCTATAACCTCCTTTGACCAAGTTGGATCAAATATAGCTCATGATAAGAAAAAACTTCTTATTAATGCAGGCAAAACTGTAGGAAAACAGTCAACCAAAACTCCCTTTTGGTCGATCGATCAGTTACTCCAAAACGGTCCCTGATAATTTTGGTTGAACTACGTTTCACGTCGGTCGACCGTTCCCTTACCAAGAACCCTCCTGCTAATTTTGGTCAAACTGTGGGTCCAGCCAATCAACCATTTCCAAACCTAAAAAGTTATTGTTAAATTTAGTCGACCGGTTTTTGAAAAATATTCGACCGTTTTTCACTATTTTTGCATTTATCAAATTTGGATCAATATCCGACAAAATTTGACCTTTGGGATTTTTGCAAATTCATACGCTATAATGTTGCGGATCAAATTATATTATGTAATATATTATGTCAAAACATTGTACCCCATAATATATACATCTCATACGAATTTATTTGTTATTTTAACCATGTCTTTATCACAACATATTAATTTTGTTATTTTACCATATGTATTTCATTCCATATCATATGAAATTTAATACATCATGTAAAATACAAAATTATATATTTCTTGTTTCCCAGTTTTGTGGTGTGTTCTATAGGAGGATCTAAATTATATTGGTAATGATATAAAACATTTCATATCATAAACTATAAGTGATATCTAGCTACACATTATATTTACCCATATGACAAAGATGTTTCGTTCACTTGAACTAATTAACATGATCCACTAATTAACATGAAATAATATCACTTGTGTAGGATTTTGTTACTTGTTTATGTGTATAATTTTAAAATTGTATACATGCAAACAAGACCATTTTTCTTATTTTTCAATAATTTTATATATACAACTTCCTAATTGTATTTCAATATATATTTTGTATATTAATTTATAATGAAATACATAAGTTGATCATACCGAAAGGATTGTCAAATCCTTTTAATTTCCGGAAGTCGTGTCGCACTTGGATCGCCTTGGAATTCCTCCAAGTGTTCTCCAAACTCTAAACAAAATTGGAGAGATTGAAACTAGCCAATAAATCTCTAATGTTTATGTGTATAATTTTAAAATTGTATACAAGCAAACAAACCATTTTTCATATTTTTCAATAATTTTATATATACAACTTCTAATTGTATTCAATATATATTTTGTATATTAATTTATAATGAAATACATAAGTTGATCATACCGAAAGGATTGTCAAATCCTTTTAATTTTCGGAAGTTGTGTCGCACTTGGATCGCCTTGGAATTCCTCCAAGTGTTCTCCAAACTCTAAACAAAATTAGAGAGATTGAAACTAGCCAATAAATCCCTAATGTTTATGTGTATAATTTTAAAATTGTATACATGCAAACAGACCATTTTTCATATTTTTCAATAATTTTATATATACAACTTCCTAATTGTATTTCAATATATATTTTGTATATTAATTTATAATGAAATACATAAGTTGATCATACCTAAAGGATTGTCAGATCCTTTTAATTTCCGGAAGTCGTGTCGCTATTGGATCGCCTCGGAATTCCTCCAAGTGTTCACCAAACTTTCAACAAAATTAGAGAGATTGAAACTAGCCAATAAATCTCTAATGTTAGGTTAGAATATAGCTAATAACTCTTTTCTGCTCTTAGAATTTAATCTTCGGCAATTAACTAATACAATTTTCGGATGGAATGATGGAGGAAAAGAGAGGAGAGAATTTTTGCATTAGTCTTAACAAGGAAGGTAGGATGGACATATTTATAGGGCATCCTCAAATTCATATCATGGGTAAACCACTTACACATGATCCCTTGTTAATCTCTCCACTAAACCACATCTTTGTTAATCTCTCCACTAAACCACATCAGGTGCAAACCACTTTGCACTTGATATCTTGTTTATTTCTCATCTCATCATCCCATAACTATCTTTGACAAATGTGGATTAAATCCAACCATTAATCAACAAAAATATCTTGTTAATATATGAAAAAAAGTGGGCAAACGGTCAGATCATTTTTCACTATTTTTGAATTTACAAAAATTTGAATTAATATCCAACAAAATTAGGGTTTTGGGATTTTAGCAGGCTCATGTGCTATAATGTTGTGGATCACTTTACACCATGTAATATATTATCATATATGATGTCAAAACATTATACCCCATAATATATACATCTCATACGAATTTATTTGTTATGCTAACCATACCATTACTACGACATATTGATTTTATTATTTTATCACATGTATATTATTTCATAATACATAAAACTTAAAACATCATATAAAATATAAAATCACATCTCTTGTTTCCCAGTTTTGTGGTGTGACTTATAGGAGAATCTAAGTTATGTTGACAATGATATTAAATGTTTAATATCATAAACTATAAGCGGTATCTAGCTACACATTATAGTTACCCAAATAACAAAGAGAACAGAACACGATCCATTTAGTGATATGTAATATAGCACTTGTGTCTATCACTTACCTCATGATATTATGAATATTATACGAAGTAGGAATGTGTTATCTTTGTATTATTATTTTATCTTGATCTCTTAAGCTAATTATAAATATGTAACTATACATAAGTGACATTGTGCACATTATAATTCTGCTTTATCAAGGAACCCAATTAATATCATCACTCAAGTCAACAGGGGTAATGATAATCTTTTGACATATCATCGTTTTCGGCACAACTCATAAATTACCAACTAATATTTTTATCACTATGCGTAATGATAGTTTTTGATAATAATCTCAAAATATATGATTTCCCAAAAATATATAATCTCAAAAAGAATATGGTTGTATTTTTTTTCTTTATCAAGTGTTTATCCTAATGAGTTTTTCTTAACCAAAGTTTTTAATTAGGCAACTTGTGTAATGTTTGTAGCGTGTGTCATGTACTTTTTTCCTTCGTT
The DNA here is from genome assembly GCA_963682175.1 of Triglochin maritima. Taxonomy (NCBI): domain Eukaryota; kingdom Viridiplantae; phylum Streptophyta; class Magnoliopsida; order Alismatales; family Juncaginaceae; genus Triglochin; species Triglochin maritima. The sequence goes on from OY821775.1 coordinate 38,670,685, forward strand.
GGATTTTTTAACTGAGTTTTCTAGTAATGTTCTTAACGAGACATAAACATAACGCATTAATGATCAATGACGAGTGCTATAAATGTGGACATGACTAAATAATATTGAGATTTTTTATTTGGGTAGAAATGGATGCAACTAATATGACAGTTTAAGAGCATAACAATTGTAACAGTCGAACATCATAATTGTTAAACTTTTTGGTAACTGAACTGCTATTCATCGTCGGAAAGCTACTTAAATCACCCGTACAAATTATCATTTTTCCCTTCTACCCTTACTACTTATATAACTCTTCATTTCACTCTCCTAACATCACTCTCTCTTCATATTACTCTCATATTCACCAGAAAAATGTCTCAGAGGCCGGGAAAAGAACCAGCGGACGCCCCAGGTTACTCAAATCTGGTAAAATGTCTTGTTTAGTTTTTTTAAATTTTTTTTGGGTCTGGCGTCCGCGGGAGACGCCCGACGCAACGGTCGAGCGTCCGCCGGGACCGCACACTTGTAAAAATTAGCAATTGGGAACAAGTCGGCCCAAACATCCATATAATGATCCTCGTCACAAGCTCCCCCGCCCCCAATCAATTCGTTGACGAGACTGTACCACATTGTCGAAATAGACACTCTCATATATAGGATGTGCACCTATCTCATTAGAAATCGCACGACGAGCGTACGCCCAGTTGTCTTGACCACCATGGAAGACATCGGCAACACATCGAAATCCACAGTTGCCATCAGCACGTATGTCATTCCACCTCTCCAGAAATGGTAAAATGATTAATAGCAGTCTATCAACATATGGGAAGTTATCCACGTCAGTCCGTCCGGACACTGTAAGATAAAGAAATAGCAATTCATTAAAACAACAAAATTAGGAGATAATCTATTCAACCCTTTCTAGATTAGGGATATATATTAAATAACAACAAATATATCGTCATATCAGATCATGTGCCCGTGTTCATGGACGATCAAGACGAATTGGAGGACCGACCACGACCCCTGCTCCCACTATTGGCATACTGGTCACGACCTCGCTCAGCATACTCGAAGGCACTCGGGTCCCGACGTGTCGAATTTCCCCTAGGTCGACCTCGTACCTTAGTATTTTCTGTGGGTTCTCCATAGTTCGACTGATCAGGGTGTAACTGTTCGTATAAAATACGAGAGACACTATGAATTACTGCAGGGTCGTTCTCCGAAATCTCATCAACGAGCTTCCAAAAATGCTCGACGTCTTGTGTTGACTGATCCACAAACTCTGATATCTGGACTCCTTCTCCAATGACAAGTGTTTTCTAGAATGGATGAATTTGCTCTAAATAAATTCCATCACCTGACACAAAACACTCGTACATTGTACATGCACAAAGAATCCCATGTGATGTCAGAAAAGCACACCCGCAATGATATTCAACTTCATTACTTAAGTCCTGCATTCTCTTCAACTCCTAAGCCAATAACGACAAGCAGTGATGCGAAACTCGACCATTTATATGCTGAAACAAAAGACCTATGTAGTTTGTCATATTTCGACGTCTCGAATCTTCAAGAAAGTTCCGAATATTCGTCAGCTGCATTTTAATAGCCGAGTTCACGCGGTCGAAAAGAGTGTCAAGAGCGGCAGTCAATGTAGTGCTCCACTATTTCAGAGCTGAATGTGTACTTTCCACCGTGCAGTTCGTAGTGTTGCCAAAATAAAGAACTTTATTCGTCCAATTCAACACAAATTTTTCTTTATGCACCAACCACATGTCTTCCACATACTCCGTGAGGACTGACCAGGACTTGAAAGAATCTTTCAGATTACAGACTGATCTATCATAATCCATCTGTGAATCAGAAACCATAACTCTCCTCCACTTTCCACGCCTAAAACTCTCTGCAAGCTGCTTGCTCTTGCCAAATACGTGGTATGCGTAGTTGTACACGTCTTTGTTGATATGTCAGGTGCAAAGTAAATGAGCAGACTCGGGAAAAACCTCTGCCAAATACGTGATATCCCAGTCCGTTATTATTGTAGTCGGGCTAACAATATTCAATAATAGATCTCGCAACCTCTCCAACACCCACCGGTAACTTGACTCAGTCTCATCCTTCAAAATTGCATATCCGACGAGGAAATTCATGTTTGTTGGAGTAACCCCAACCATCTCAAACCAAGACATCTTATACTTGTTCGTCTTATACGTCGAATCCATGCAGATTACGAAAGGGTATGTACGCAACAACTGAACTGAAGTCGGATGTGCCAAAAATGAGTGAGTGAGGACATTAGTTTCTTCATCTGGCACAATCCAATGCAAATAGTTATACTGCACTGCCTGACTGAGAAACTGCTGAGTAAGATTCCTGTCTTCAGATTTCAACCTCCTCATGTACTCTCTGAAGTTATAAATGTGTGTTTGATTGGGATTATCCTCCAGGAATTTTTCTTCACTTCCTATACAATGTTACGTGGTCTTACTTGTGCCTCAGTCATATCATGAACAATTTGCTTGGCCTCAGCACTAAGTCAGCTGACCTGTTGGTGACCCTCTGAATAAACTGCAAATGCGTGGTTGTGCTGCCCATGAGTAGTATTAGAAACAACGACTCATCCATCACGATCCCGTCGCTCGACTACTTTTACCAAAAAACGAACCGCAACATTTTCGTTTTGTGTTCTTCCGTAGTGCAATACTCATATCACGAGAACTCATTTCATGTATGCGATCACATCTCAGGTAACAATCCGTCTGGTTATCTGTTTTTGATTTGTATGATGATATAACTAAAAAAATCTGGCTCCTATGACAACTTGTTTCACCTATTTACAAGTTTATCGATTGTTGTAAAAATTTGTTTACTATCAAAAAGCTCACTGTAATCTACTCCATCACCACCGAAATCTTGCAACGAAACCTGAAAAATATTAATTTAACAGAAAATTAATAATAATAATAATAATAAATGGGGTGTTTGTGCCAGACGCATCCACCATGGTGCAAGCGTTTGGCTAAGACGCATCCACCATGGTGGATGCGTCTTAGCCAGACGCCCGAGTCGAAAAAAATCCGTCATCATTACCTCACCGGATGCAGATGCTTCGTCAAATATTTCCATGGTGTTGGTACTGAGAATGTGAGTAAAACTGAGTCAAAAATCTTATTTAAAGACACGGGAAGAAATGAGTATTAAGTGATTTGTTAAGGGCAAAAATGTAATTGTTGGGCTGATTTAAGTAGTTTTTGGCGATGAATAGTAACCACATTTGCTAACTCTTATGTCTTCGCCTATAAAAAAATCAATTTTAGATTTAAGAAACCATGACCAATTTTACGGTGTTTCAAAACCAAATTATGATAAGAGCATTAAGACAATTGCATCCTTCAAAGTTAATGTTTTCCACCATTTGACTATTGAAACGGAGATGTTCCACGTATTGGTGAACTGGAGGGGTCCTAATCCTATCCCCATGATATTTGTGTGGAATGCGAAAATAATGAAAGAAATTTCTGGGTCTCCTACTGTGTTCGACACAATAATAGACTAATTTCAAGGTTTATAAGCTAACCAAGGTTTATAAGTTTATGAGTTTATTATTTCGTAAGTCGACCCTTTTTCAACTTTCCTGAAGCAGGGGCAGATCATGCTGCTTTAGCTATTGCTCCTCCAGGGTTTATTTATCTTGTTTATTCTGCTTGAAAAGAAGAAGAAAACTTCAACTTGATATGGTGACATAATAGTATTCCTGCACCTTCGCCATCTTAAAACCGAGTCAAATCATACAAATCGAATATTTTGTTCGAGCTAAATTAATGTCTTAATATTTAACACTTTTTAAGGATATATTATTAGACCGTTTATATTAATCGTACGTTAGTTTGGTAAAAGGTCGGTCGGACTTGGTGTTATCTTCAGTGGAATATTTGTGGCGTATACTTTGTCCCACTTATTATCTATTTAATAAATACTGGACAAAACAGAACAATGAGAAATCTGATGGGGCAAGAGGATCCTGACTTCCTTTTGTTATGTGTTTTCTTTGTGATTTTCAGGTCTACAAAAAAAAGCTATAATCTCTTCAAAACGCAAAAGTTGTTCGCGCAAGGTGTCTCTGCATTGGATTTCTGTGTCCATGTTTTCGGTGTTTCCATGATAACATTTCTTTGTTATTACAAGCCCCCAGGGTCATAAGTAGTTGAATGTGGCTTTATTTTCGTCCAAATGTTTTGTTCTGCTTCATGTGTTTTTAACCTTCCCATGTGAAGAATTTGGGTTCCCGAGCGTTAGGAAAGGTGACTTCGAGACTTTAAGTCAAGTTCGATTCATGGATTGTAATCCATAAACTTTTGGTTTCGCAAATTATGTCCACATCGATAAGCATAATTTTATATAAGGAAAATGGTAACTCAAGCAGGCAAGTTTCAAAAGGTGGACCCTATGGAGAGTGGCATGAACAAGAGCGTGCCGGTCGAAAGATTCTTTATAAAACAAACAACGAGATTGTTTTTTTCCCTTTTTTTTTAAACTTTTGAGCACCATTTAAAAATAATACATTTTTATGTGATAAAGAGTTGCATGCACGGATAATAATTTTCTCAATTTCGAAACATTAATCACTCAAGATTAGGGATTGACCAATAATATATATAAGATATTACAATGTAAAAATACAAAGAAGCAATGTCAAATGAGAGTCATTCTCCGTAAGAATGATCCTATAACTCGAGTTAAAACCACTAAAACACAAAACATTAGTCTGGAAATGCCTTTCTAAATAATTAATTATTTAGAAACAGCTGCAGCTTCCAAGTTCGAAGATGCCTTTCTAAATAATTAATTATTTAGAAACAGCTGCAGCTTCCAAGTTCGAAGATGCCTTTCTAAATAGTTTCGCTTTTGCAGTTATATCTTAACTTTCGGCATCATCATACACCGCCTTTGAGGCTTTGTATTTTTCTGATTTTGTAGCTGCACTACATAAACAGCATCAAAAAGAAAGAGAGATAAATAGCAACTACATAAATACGCCTAATGAAGAGTTCAGTACGCAAGAAACAACCCATTTACAGGTCAACATCCCTATCTTCCATTTAGTGATAAAAGTTGAAAAAACATAAATTCCACCTCAACTCCAAGCAAAGAGTATAAAGCAATATCTAAGAGTAGAAAAGGAACCACAAACTGAATAAGCCGCCTCAATTGAAGATTTAAAGGCAAAAATACACAAACAGGATATGGTAAAACAGGTGAAATATTCTGAGCAATTCCGAGTCAGTAGTCGGCCTCAGCCGAAGAGCTTCTCCTTGAGCAGAGGACCGGCTTCCGTTTTTTACAAAACAAGTGATATTCTGAGGTTATCATGGCCAAATAAAGATAGCATCCAATTTTCTTCTCAATACTTGACAGTTCAGCAATACTTTGGATTCCTTATCCATTGTGAGCGGAAAAATTAATGCCTGTTTGCATCAAATAATCGAGGTCAATGCCGTGGATGAGGCTGCTAGAATGCACCAGTCTCCAAATTTATATATAATCTCAGTACTCCTGCGCACTCAAGCCTGCACTAGAAACATTTAAAATTGACTTCCCATAGTGCCTGCAAAGCAAAGCAACTTGAAGTAGACTTACAAAATATTTTACAAGATATAACACCTTGCCATTTCTTGAAACATCAGTTATGGCAAACTTAAGACTGATCCCACAAGGGATCATAAGATTATTTGAAAACATGTTCGACTTCCTTGCTTCTTGAGAAAGTACTGAAAAGGCAAAACCATGTTACCAGGAGCTCTCTGACTAGCAGGCACGTATCTCTCGTAGTTGGCTGGTAGAGACAGATGGACATCCGCCTGAAATTTTCCATGCCGCAAAGAGACAAGATAGTTTCGCTATCATGGTCCTGTTCCGGGCCATTCTGTGGTTTGATAAACTCAGCTGTTTTGATGCATGGTTATCAGTATCATATCCCTCTAGATCCGCCTCAGTTATGAGAACTTCATTCCAAGGAGAGTTTGTAGGTGAAAGATTTTTGATTGCAGGGAATTCTGAAAGGCGCTTGGCATATTCTTGAACAGCCTGTGATCATTAGAAAGAGTAAAAAAAGATAGTCAGCAATAGCATGTAAATATTGAACTATTGTTACTGAAAAACATGTTTAGAAAACATGAAATGGCAAAATCACAGTTAGTGGTAATAAAGATGAGACGCTGAACTGCAATATATTGATGCACCATACGAAAGTATTGTGTTGAACATCTAGCATTTTCATTCACAAGATAGTCAAACGTGACTTCATTTGCCGATATATCATTACTGGTGAAAATTTTGTGATCAGTAAAATAGTGGTAATTGTTACTGATATGCTAGTATAGTGAACTAAAAGTTCATTGGCCCAAAAGCAATTAGAAAATGACTTGTGTGACAAACAAAATGTGTGCTGTTATGGAGAAATATGTTCAAAAGAAACAACACTTGTCCCCAACCTGCCACTGTGCGGGTGCTAACAACACTCTAGGTCTTCTTGAGCGCACATACTCCAATGCAAATAAGGGTGTCATATGCTTATATTCCACCTTTGACAGTCAAATCATCAAAATGATCGAAATTAATCTTAAACAAAGAAAAAGAAGGGTACATATAGATAAGAAAATTACTAGATAACAGAGCACAACGGTAGTGCTACGCCCCCTGCCTGCCTTACAATGGACATAGGTGGTCCTCCCACATGACGCATTTCCTAGAATCATGAGAAAACATGTTATTGAGAAGAAGATAATGATACCAAACTTCATTTTCACAGCATGCTCCCTTAATAAAACCAAGACAAATTATTGATAACCCATATTTTTTAGCCATCGAAGGCATTAAAAGGATCATACTCATAGTATGATAGCATATTAATTAATAACCAATGGTTTACTAAATTTGGCATTTTTCAGAATAAAAAAATATGTTGAAGGTATTTATGTTCCTCTTAGCTATAAAATATCAAACAAAGAAAAGGAATGCATATTCATTTGAATTTCCTCAAATAAACCATGTATAGGGGTCATAAGCTTACTGTGGATGAAATCAACGGCACGACTTATATCAATATGTGAAGGAGCAAATAGGTAATCTCTAGTTGGAATCACGAGGTGATCAATTCCATGAGCCTGAAAGCAAATAATAGAAATAGTGTTAATACATGCAAGATGTAATTTCTTATACAGGAATCACTTCTCTCAGGTCAATAATTGCTCCACATGATTAAGATAATATTTATAACTGAAGCAATAGCTATATAGGCCTAGCAAGAATATATTTTTTATCTTGCCTTAACTAGCAAGAAAAATCATTAAAAGGTTAACTCTCTTAGCTTCGTTTATGATCATGAAGTAGCCATATGAAATGACAGAAAAGGTAAACGGTCTGAGCAACACTACACCTCTACCATTCCACTAACTATATAGAAATTATGGTAAAGAGCCACACAAAAATATAAATTTGCAACAACAAATTAAGACCATGGCGATAAAGCATATAAATCACAAAGTAAACTATTGGAGACTCACATGATACAGAGATGAATGAACCAAAGTTTCATATGGTTCATTAAGGGTGATAACACCACCAACACCTAGCTGCTTCAACCGAGGTACATCGTTGGGAAATGGAACAGCTCCTAACAGGAGGAACTGAAAATTGAAAAGGCAAGCACTGTTATTGCATACTTTCCATATATAACAATCAAATCAAAATTCACTCATTTAAGTTTTAACAATAAACCAATGGCATGTCAAATAAATGGCACAAACATGCTTACGCATAAAGAAAGAGTAGGAAATTTTCATTCGTCTAAGATTGGTGCTATAATTCATGTAAAACTCATAAGATTGTTAGGACGGCATCCACATTGAACCAAGATGAGAAACAACCCTAAGATAGCATAAACAGCACAACCTGAACTCCGAAGTTGCACTGCTCTATCACATTCCCGAGTCACAGACAACGAGTTGCCTGGAAAAGTTTTCCAATAGTGAATATTCTATCAGGTGAGCTTACGAAAACAATACACAACCACAAGCATAACATCTTAAAGAAGCTCCGATCGGTCGGATCAGCATGCAAACGGCAAATCAGTCCTACAAAATCTTCCATCAGCAACCGATCCCGAATTAGGAGCGCTCAGCAAAAAAAATAAGCCACCGAAAAAGATCATAAGCCTATACTGCCAATAGTGAACACCCAACTAAACCTCCGCCATTTGATCATCAATTAATAAAAACATTCCAAAAATCAACAAAATCCAAAACCTAATCCATCAATCCACCACACAACGAACTCCAAACATCACCCCTACCACAAAACCGAGCATCAGGAGAAATAAAGAATAAAAAAACACAAACTCCAAGGTGGAGAAAAAGCCAAACCTGATCGATTTGGTCCCACCAGCGGAACTCCGTCTGGATCTTGTTCCGGAAGACGTTGTAAAGAAGCGTGGGGTAGAACAGAACCCTAGCTCCGGCGAGGACGAGCGCTCGCTTCGCGTCGACGCGGACGATCTCGTAACGGGAGCTCCCGATGCTTCCGTCGTCGTCGCCCACCTCCGTGATTCTCATCGCACACAAACCGAACCGATCGCAGCAACCGAAATCGGAATATGATCGATCGAGGGGAGAGGAAGGGGAATCTGGAGGTTTCGAGGGTTTGCAGCGTGAGGGGAGAAAATGGAAAGTGGGAGAGGAGTGAGTCAGAGAGATAGAGGGAGAGAGGAGTACAAATGGAATTTCGGGTTTAAATGGGAAGGAAATTGAATTTCGGTTTTCCGTCTTTTACCATACCGACGTTGAGTCCAAAATGGATTGTATATTGATCGTGATTTGTTATTTTTTACTTTTCGATAAGGATTTGCTGGAATGTTTTATAAGCGGAAAGAAATCAAAATGGATATGCATGTCTTATCTATCCCTTATACTAAAAAAAAGTAACACTATAATAGATAAGATCGGTAATACGTTATTTTTGATCCGTCGAATTATATTTTCCATTATACCCCCGACAACTTCAAAAATGACTTTCTCATCTTCTGTCCCTCCTCTTGGATTATTAAATATGAGTTTACGTCCATGTGATATTCAATTAGAAATCGAATGTTAAAATAGATTGGTTTGAACACGTAGGATTATCACACTTTTATAGTTCCACATTACGGAATTTTTGAAATAGAAAAATATTTATGTACCTAGGTTTCTCTAAAGGGAGTTTGACAACGGCTCAGTCGAGGTTTTTCGGTTCCTAACTTTTTCTGCTTCCATTGTTTTGTCCTCATTGAATTTGTTCATTAGTTTTGTTTGGATTGTAACTGTTAGTGAATAAAATCAATCCTAAATACGCAACAGAACAAAATTATAACAAATTAATACTTGTTTTGGCCTACTATATAAAGACAATTTCGTCTCCTTTGTTTTAGAACAATTAGAACTATTGTTATTGTCTACTTTTGCATTCTCGAGAGAAAAGAGAGAGCATCATTGTGGATTCAGTGGGAGCAAATTTAACCGGGTATTCTCGCCGGTTGTTCATGTGTTCTATAAGCCTGTTAGAACCCAAACCCTAGATTAGAGTTAAACAGGGATTAGAGGAGGATTAGGGTTGGTTTTGCATGGGGTTGTGTGGTTGCATGGGGTTGTGTGGTTGCATGGGGAAGTGGGGTTGCTGGTGTTTGCATGGGAAGGTGAAGAGGCGGGATTACTGTAGCATCCGAGTTAAATAGGGCTTTTCCTTCATCTTCTTCTTTCTTCTCCTTTCTCATTTCTCCTTCCTCATTTCTTCCTTCCCTTCCTTGCCGGTGCGTGTGGTGGCAAGCAGCTGAGGAGGAGACCGGAGATCGCGCGGCGTGAGGCGTGCGGAGTCGAGCGCGCGGGGAGATCACCGGAGGCGACGTGCGTGAGCGGAGCTCCGGCGTTTCGTCGTCGTGGTTGAGGTATGTCGCTCCTTAGTGTGGTTTGTTTATTACCCTCATGTGAGGGATGCGTTGGTCGAGTCGGGGGAGGTCGGAGACCTCTCCGGCGACGCGTTTCTTCTAAAATCCTCGGCTGGCGCGAGGTTGAAGACGACCAACGGTCGACCGGATCCTTCGGGCGGTCGACCGTTTTAGCACTGTTTGCCCGACTTTAACCTTCACCGGTCGAACGATGCCTTGGGGCGGTCGACCGGTAGTGCATTATTGCTGGTGAGTTGGGATTTTTCTACCTATTATCGGTCGACCGGTCCTTGTTGTGTTCGACCGGAACTTAAGTGTACCTGTTAGTTTGCATGTTTCGTTCGACCGATCGTTTGTTGTTCGACCGATTGTATGTTGCGTTCGACCGATTATATGACTTAGAATAATAGGTTGACCCTGTCTGTTTTCGGTCGACCGAGACCCCTGAGTCGGTCGACCGATAGAGTGGTTTTCAATGTTGACCAGACTCCGGATTTTGACCTCGTTCGGTCGACCGGTTTTAGACCCTTGTTCGACCGTTGGGGGTTCTGTTTTGAGCGCAGCGGTAGACCGTTTTAGGAGTACGGTCGACCGATTCCTTCCTGGAACCGGTCGACCGAATCACCTCTTCCGGTCGACCGTTTGGGCCCAGGACAGAATTCCTGGTTCCCTTTTTGAACGCCAACTTTGTCCACGGAAACCCGTGTCCTCGCCTTGTGCGTGAGCCGGGAGGTGACGGTGGGCGCGTGATGCGTGCATGCCCAGGGACCGCCGTTGGGAAGAGTGTGGGTGTTCGGGACGCGTCACCTCCATGTATGGACCGTGACTTTTGAGATGATTGTTGGCACTTTGTAGTATAGCAGGCCTGAGGGATCGCGGATCCCAGTGTTGATGTTGTGCGGGCACACAACTGGCGTTGGGTGAGGTGACTACCGGCCCACGGGCTACGGAGGTCGCTGCCCTGCTTTTATAGCGGCGCTGTTGATGTTCGCGGCTCGAGGAGCCTGATGACCTGGCAGACTTCGGTCTGGTTTCGTCCGATGCTGTGCCGGACTGTTGTGATGGACCACCGATGTTGTGCCGGTGATGCCGCCGAGGTTGTGCCGGCGATGGTGATTGTTGAGCCGAGGCTGTTCCGGCTATGTTGTTTTCCTCGGCTGGGCACCTACCGAGATGTTGTTGTTATACCTTCCGGGCGACGGCCCCGTTGGTCCCTGTGGCTCCGACCACTGAGATTTGCAGATCTGTATTCTATCGGCCCGCAGGCGTGACAGAGGCTCCCTGCCGAACCCTTGAGTAGTGTAGCTGCGTGTGGGGGGGGGGGTGCGATGTCGCGTGCTGTAAGACTGCATGTGCCTGCAGTAGGTCTCCTCGGGAGACTCGTTGTTGACTGTCGGACTGATGTCCTGTTTTACCCTTCGGGGGAACTGTTTTCCATTTCTGTCGATGCCATGACATGCTACTAGTATGATAGGTTCATTGTGTAATGCATGCATATATAGGTGAGTTGGCATACGGGGTTTCCTTCTGGAAACTCAGGCATTGTTGTTATATATTTTCAGGACCGCAGTAGGTCCAGTGGGGTGGTGATCGGCGGGCGCGCGCGTTTGGAGTCGGATCCTCTAGTCAGACCACTGAGGTCCACATGATTACGTTTATCTTCCCTTGTCGTTTTGTTGTAATCATGTTTTCATTTTGGCAAACTCTGATGTATTATGGTGCACCGCTTATTTATTTATGAAAAGTAACAGTCCCGCCTTGATTATTGTGCTCTTGGTCTTGTTTATGAATTTTTAAATTTTCCGCTGTTTCGGGATGTTACAACTTGGTATCAGAGCGGTCGATTCCTACGCGGTTCCCAATGAAATCACCCTTGTAGTAATAGGTTTCATGCATTTTATCTTTTAGCATGCATACATGGCTGAAGTGGTGTTTGTTTCTTCTGTCAGATGGCACCTAGGCGCGTGAGGAGTTCTACACGCGATCGTCCTTCCAGTGACGACACATCTGGTACTCATTGGGACAGGTTGGGTGAGTTTCTGGAGCGTCAGGCAGCTCAGAGCGCCCAGGGCGGAGTGGGAGCTGAGCACGATCGGTTCATGCGTCAGCACCCGCCGACTTTCGATGGCAGGAGGGCCCCAGAGGTCGCAGAGGACTGGATCTTCCGTATGGAGAAGATCTTCCGTGCTATTGGAGTAGCACCTGAGAGGATGGTGGAGCTGGCCACCTATGTGTTTGACGGCGAGGCCGCCAACTGGTGGAGGTCTACGTCCACAGTTCTGTTTGAGGACCGTGTGGATATCAGCTGGGAGGAGTTCTTAGAGGTGTTTCATGAGCAGTACTTCCCCCAGCATGTCAGGGATCAGAAGAGAGAGGAGTTCATGTCGCTGGAGCAGAAGGACATGACACTGACGAGCTACATCAGCAGGTTCAACGCATTGGAGCGTTACTGCCCAGAGATCTGCGTGACCCCAGAGCAGCGGGCGAGGAAGTTCGTGAAGGGACTGAGACAGCCGCTTCGTTCTCGGGTGATCAACAGCATGCCGCGGACCCTTGCAGATGCGGTGAAGCATGCTACGATCATCGAGCAGGACCAGAGGGAGTGTAATCAGGAGGCGCGGAAGGCGCCAGTGAGCACCGTTAGCAGAGTAGCTGATCGTGGGGCAGGAAGACCGGGCAAGAGGCCCAGGTTCGATGGAGGAGGAGCACGTCAGTCAGGGGCGTGCACTTACTGCGGGAGGTTCCATCCAGGACAGGAGTGTCCCCGTCGGACTGGAGCGTTCATGGGTTGTGGTCAGATGGGACACTTTGTCCGTGACTGTCCTCAGAGGCAGGGCGAGCCGAGCAGGAGACCAGGACCACCAGTAGTAGGCAGAGGCGGAGGCAGCCGGTCAGTTGTTCCACCGGGCCAGAGCAGGAGGACCGGGCGGGTCTTCACTATCCAGGCTGAGGAGGCGAGGGACGCCAACATCGTCGTGGAAGGTACGCTTTCCGTTTCTGGTTCTGTAGCGCGCGTGTTGTTTGATTGTGGCGCCACTCACTCCTTCATTTCGGAGAAGTTTGCTGGCGAGTTGGGTCGGACCCCTGTGCGGCTGACTGATGTTTTGGAGGTCAGCACGCCCATGGGAGAGGTGGGCACTGTGGGGAGCTATTTCCCCGGCACCACAGTTGCTTCGGGAGACCAGGATTTTCCGGCAGATCTGGTCTTGTTACCGATGGTGGACTTCGACGTCATACTGGGGATGGACTGGCTGTCACAGTACGACGTGCGAGTCTTTTGCCGTGAGAAGAAGATCCTAATTCCGATGGAGGGCGTGCCAGATGTTCTGATCAGAGGTGCGAGGAGCAGAGGGGGTCGTCTGATTGTGTCTGCGGTTAAGGCACAGAGACTGTTACAGCAGGGATGCAGAGCGTTTGTGGCCACGCTGGTAGTCCCTGATCCTGAGACAAGGAGGCTGGAGGATATAGAGGTAGTGCAGGAATTTCCAGACGTTTTTCCAGCAGAGATTCCAGCGTTACCACCGCACCGAGAGATTGAATTCAGCATCGAGTTGGTTGCGGGTACGACACCTCAGTCGAAGGCACCTTATCGGATGGCACCTGCTGAGTTGACGGAGCTGAAGAAGCAGTTGCAGGAGTTGATGGAGTCCGGGTTCATTCGACCGAGTGTTTCTCCATGGGGAGCGCATGTGCTCTTCGTAAAGAAGAAGGATGGATCGTTGCGGATGTGCATCGACTACAGGATGCTGAATAAGGTTACCGTTCGGAACCGGTACCCTTTGCCCAGGATTGATGATTTGTTCGATCAGCTGCAGACGGCGAGAGTGTTCTCGAAGATCGATCTGCGTTCGGGCTATCATCAGTTGCGGATCAGGGAGGCGGATGTTCAGAAGACAGCCTTCCGGACGCGGTACGGCCACTATGAGTTCTTGGTGATGCCTTTTGGACTGACGAATGCGCCTGCGGCATTCATGGATCTGATGAATAGGACCTTCCAGCCGTACCTTGACAAATTCGTCGTGGTGTTCGTGGATGACATTTTGGTATACTCGCCTGACAGGGAGCAGCATCGAGAGCACCTGAGGATTGTGCTGGGCATCTTGAGGGAGCAGCAACTTTATGCCAAGTACACGAAGTGTGAGTTTTGGTTGGATCAGGTGGCTTTTCTGGGGCATATTGTGTCAGCAGATGGGATTTCAGTGGATCCGGCGAAGGTCGAGGCAGTGACTCAGTGGAGAGCCCCGACGAGCGTGACTGAGATCAGGAGTTTCGTAGGTCTGGCAGGGTATTACAGGCGGTTTATCCAGGATTTCTCCAAGCTTGCGTCACCGCTGACAGCGTTGACGCAGAAGGGCGTCAAGTTCATTTGGTCCCAGAAGTGCGAAGACAGCTTTCAGGAGCTAAAGAGGCGTTTGACGACAGCACCTATTCTGACGCTACCGAGTGGCAGTGGAGGCTACGTGATTTACAGTGATGCATCAGGGATAGGCTTGGGATGTGTCCTGATGCAGCATGGGAAGGTGGTCGCGTACGCTTCGAGGCAGCTGAAGGTGCATGAGAAGAACTACCCTACGCATGATCTGGAGTTGGCGGCGGTAGTTCATGCGTTGAAGACCTGGCGGCACTATCTGTATGGCGAGCAGTTCGAGGTCTTCACCGATCATCAGAGTCTGAAGTACTTGTTCTCTCAGAAGGAGCTGAACATGAGGCAGCGCAGATGGCTCGAGTTCCTTAAGGACTACGACTTCACCATTTCCTATCACCCGGGGAAGGCGAATTCGGTTGCGGATGCACTGAGTAGGAAGGTGGAGGTTTCTGTGGCGAGCCTGTGCATCCAGGAGTGGAGGCTACTCGAAGCTTTGTCTGAATGGAGTCCATTCACCGAGGGTTCAGAGGGAGCAGTGGTTGCTGGACTTCGGGTGGAGCCGCAGACTGTCTCACGGTTGGTTCAGGCTCAGCAGGGGGATGATGAGTTAGCTAGTCTGCTGCAGTTAGCTTCCAGAGATGGATCAGACTTCAGTGTGGGGGTTGATGGTGGTCTGAGGTTCAGGAGTCGGATCTGGGTGCCGAAGGTTGATGGACTGAGAGACGACATCATGGAGGAGGCACACAGAGCTAGATACACCATTCATCCGGGGAGCACGAAGATGTATAAGGACCTGCAGCGGAACTTCTGGTGGAAGGGCATGAAGAGGGACATTGCGGAGTTTGTGGAGCGATGCTTAGTCTGCCAGCAGGTGAAGAGTGAGCATCAGAGGCCGGCAGGACCAATGCAGAGTATTGAGCTTCCTGAGTGGAAGTGGGAGCATGTGACGATGGATTTTGTAACGGGTTTGCCAAAGACGAGGAGATTCCACGACGCGATTTGGGTGATAGTCGATCGACTAACCAAGTCGGCGCACTTCTTAGCGATCCGGACCACGTTGCCTTTGGAGGGTCTAGCTAAGTTGTACGTGGAGGAGATAGTCAGGTTGCATGGAGTGCCAGTGAGCATCATCTCAGATCGAGATCCTCGTTTCACTTCCAGATTTTGGGGGAGTCTGCAGCAGGCGTTGGGGACGCGTCTGAAGTTCAGTACAACATTTCATCCGCAGACAGATGGTCAGTCAGAGAGGACGATCCAGACCCTGGAGGATATGCTTAGAGCATGCACACTGGATTGGGCAGGGCACTGGGATGAGCACTTGCCACTGATAGAGTTTGCCTACAACAACAGCTACCACTCGAGTATTGGGATGGCACCGTACGAGGCGTTGTACGGGAGGCCTTGCAGATCACCGGTATGCTGGACTGATATGGGCGAGAGGCAGTTAGTGGGGCCAGAGATTGTGCAGATGTACTCAGAGAAGGTGGATGTGATCAGGAGGAGGCTGGCCACAGCACAGAGCAGACAGAAGAGTTATGCTGATCGACGAAGACGGGTATTGAGTTTTGAGGTGGGCGATCACGTGTTTCTGAAGATTTCCCCAGCCAGAGGTGTGATGAGGTTTGGAAAGAAGGGGAAGCTCAGTCCGAGATATGTTGGACCGTTTGAGATCCTCGACCGGGTTGGAGAGGTTGCCTACCGGATTGCCTTGCCGCCACAGTTTTCGGGTCTGCATAATGTCTTCCATGTGTCGATGCTGAGGAAGTATGTGGCAGATCCGTCGCACGTCATTGAGATAGCAGTGCCAGAGATTCAACAGGATTTGTCTCTCGAGGAGAGGCCAGTCGAGATTGTTGATCGTATGGATCACCAGCTCAGGAGGAGGACCATTCCGATGGTGAAGGTCAGGTGGCAGCATCACAGTGAGCGCGAGGCCACTTGGGAGATCGAGGAGGACGTCAGAAGGCAGTATCCAGAGCTTTTCGCTGAGTGTTTGCTTGATTTCGGGACGAAATCCTTTTAAGTTGGGAGGATTGTTAGAACCCAAACCCTAGATTAGAGTTAAACAGGGATTAGAGGAGGATTAGGGTTGGTTTTGCATGGGGTTGTGTGGTTGCATGGGGTTGTGTGGTTGCATGGGGAAGTGGGGTTGCTGGTGTTTGCATGGGAAGGTGAAGAGGCGGGATTACTGTAGCATCCGAGTTAAATAGGGCTTTTCCTTCATCTTCTTCTTTCTTCTCCTTTCTCATTTATCCTTCCTCATTTCTTCCTTCCCTTCCTTGCCGGTGCGTGTGGTGGCAAGCAGCTGAGGAGGAGACCGGAGATCGCGCGGCGTGAGGCGTGCGGAGTCGAGCGCGCGGGGAGATCACCGGAGGCGACGTGCGTGAGCGGAGCTCCGGCGTTTCGTCGTCGTGGTTGAGGTATGCCGCTCCTTAGTGTGGTTTGTTTATTACCCTCATGTGAGGGATGCGTTGGTCGAGTCGGGGGAGGTCGGAGACCTCTCCGGCGACGCGTTTCTTCTAAAATCCTCGGCTGGCGCGAGGTTGAAGACGACCAACGGTCGACCGGATCCTTCGGGCGGTCGACCGTTTTAGCACTGTTTGCCCGACTTTAACCTTCACCGGTCGAACGATGCCTTGGGGCGGTCGACCGGTAGTGCATTATTGCTGGTGAGTTGGGATTTTTCTACCTATTATCGGTCGACCGGTCCTTGTTGTGTTCGACCGGAACTTAAGTGTACCTGTTAGTTTGCATGTTTCGTTCGACCGATCGTTTGTTGTTCGACCGATTGTATGTTGCGTTCGACCGATTATATGACTTAGAATAATAGGTTGACCCTGTCTGTTTTCGGTCGACCGAGACCCCTGAGTCGGTCGACCGATAGAGTGGTTTTCAATGTTGACCAGACTCCGGATTTTGACCTCGTTCGGTCGACCGGTTTTAGACCCTTGTTCGACCGTTGGGGGTTCTGTTTTGAGCGCAGCGGTAGACCGTTTTAGGAGTACGGTCGACCGATTCCTTCCTGGAACCGGTCGACCGAATCACCTCTTCCGGTCGACCGTTTGGGCCCAGGACAGAATTCCTGGTTCCCTTTTTGAACGCCAACTTTGTCCACGGAAACCCGTGTCCTCGCCTTGTGCGTGAGCCGGGAGGTGACGGTGGGCGCGTGATGCGTGCATGCCCAGGGACCGCCGTTGGGAAGAGTGTGGGTGTTCGGGACGCGTCACCTCCATGTATGGACCGTGACTTTTGAGATGATTGTTGGCACTTTGTAGTATAGCAGGCCTGAGGGATCGCGGATCCCAGTGTTGATGTTGTGCGGGCACACAACTGGCGTTGGGTGAGGTGACTACCGGCCCACGGGCTACGGAGGTCGCTGCCCTGCTTTTATAGCGGCGCTGTTGATGTTCGCGGCTCGAGGAGCCTGATGACCTGGCAGACTTCGGTTTGGTTTCGTCCGATGTTGTGCCGGACTGTTGTGATGGACCACCGATGCTGTGCCGGTGATGCCGCCGAGGTTGTGCCGGCGATGGTGATTGTTGAGCCGAGGCTGTTCCGGCTATGTTGTTTTCCTCGGCTGGGCACCTACCGAGATGTTGTTGTTATACCTTCCGGGCGACGGCCCCGTTGGTCCCTGTGGCTCCGACCACTGAGATTTGCAGATCTGTATTCTATCGGCCCGCAGGCGTGATAGAGGCTCCCTGCTGAACCCTTGAGTAGTGTAGCTGCGTGTGGGGGGGGGGGGGTGCGATGTCGCGTGCTGTAAGACTGCATGTGCCTGCAGTAGGTCTCCTCGGGAGACTCGTTGTTGACTGTCGGACTGATGTCCTGTTTTACCCTTCGGGGGAACTGTTTTCCATTTCTGTCGATGCCATGACATGCTACTAGTATGATAGGTTCATTGTGTAATGCATGCATATATAGGTGAGTTGGCATACGGGGTTTCCTTCTGGAAACTCAGGCATTGTTGTTATATATTTTCAGGACCGCAGTAGGTCCAGTGGGGTGGTGATCGGCGGGCGCGCGCGTTTGGAGTCGGATCCTCTAGTCAGACCACTGAGGTCCACATGATTACGTTTATCTTCCCTTGTCGTTTTGTTGTAATCATGTTTTCATTTTGGCAAACTCTGATGTATTATGGTGCACCGCTTATTTATTTATGAAAAGTAACAGTCCCGCCTTGATTATTGTGCTCTTGGTCTTGTTTATGAATTTTTAAATTTTCCGCTGTTTCGGGATGTTACAAAGCCTCTATTTTGCAATTCGTTTTCTCTATAGTAGATTGGGGTTGTGTCGTCCATGTTTTTTCTGCATTGGGTTTCCACGTTAATTTTTGCGTGTTTTGTGTGGTATATTGTTTGTGGATTTGCAATTGTGGTTTCTTTTTCCCTTGAATTTGCTATAATTTTGTTCCGCTGCGTATTTGGGATTGATTTTATTCCCTAACAACTGGTATCAGAGCTTTTGGTCCGAATCTTGGGGTTTTTCGTCGATCTTTCTAGCAAATACACATGGCAAATCAATGGAAGAATGAGAAGTTGAGTCGAGATGTGAATTTCGGCTTGTGGCAAGTCAAGATGCACACAATCCTGATGCAGCAAGAGGTGGAAGGTGTTCTTGATGGCATGGATACATTGCCAAAAGAAATGTCCCAGCAAGATAGGTTGAAGCTTGATCGAAAGGCGATGTCAACCATTAAGTTGTCTTTGTCGGACAAAGTTCTGAGAGAAGTGTTGAAGGAGAAGACGGCTGCAAGTATGTGGAAGAAATTAGAGGGAGTCTACATGAAGAAGTCACTTGCGAGCCGGATTATCTCGAAGAAGAAATTGTTTCTATTCAAGATGAAGTCGGGTATTTCCCTTCAGCAACACTTGGATGATTTCAATGCAATCATCATGGATTGGGAGAAGGTGGAATGAAGGTGTTTTGATGAGGATCAGGCGATCCTTTTACTTTGCTCGTTGAGTTCTTCATATGATCACTTCGTGGAGACAATGATGTATAGCAGGACAAACATTTCTCTTGCGGATGTCAAAAACACACTCTCCTCCAAATCTGATATGGAGAAGAGGTTTGAATGGTTCTGAGTCGAGCAAAAGTGAAGCATTTGTTGCTCGTGGTAAGGGGAAGGAGAGGAGTTCCTCAAAGAACACCTCTAAGACCAAGTCGAAGGACAAAGATATTATTTGTCATTACTGCAAGAAGAAGGGTCACAAGATATCAGAATGTTTTAAGCTACAGAACATAGAGAAGCAGATGGGTTCTAGTAGTGGTGATCAGTCAGGTTCGAATGTTGTCGAGTCCGATTCTGATTTTGTGTTGGCAGCTACAGGTTCTCCTAAAGCTTCTGATGGTTGGGTGATTAACACGGGCAATACATTCCACTTAACTCCGAACAATCAGTGGTTTTCATCTTATGAACCAATGTCAGGTGGAATGATTGTGATGGGCAATGGTGGCAGGTGCGAGGTTGCAGGAATTTGCTCTGTTAGATTGAGGACTCATGATGGCCTAGTCAAGATTTTGCCGGATGTGCAACATGTTCCAAAGGCGAGCGAAAATCTGATTTCAGTAGGTAGTCTGACTGCAAAGGGCTACAAATTCAGTGGTGAGGATGATTGCATATCCATCACCAAAGGATCACTTATTCTGATGAAGCGAAAGAAGCTTGGGCCCGGTAAGCTTTATATGCTTAAAGGAGAAACTGTGGTGGGTGACGCAGTTGTAGCATCATCATTGTCTGGTGAGTAGAATGCCCAACTTTGGCATATGAGGTTGGGGCACATGAGTGAGAAAGGCATGGCGGTGTTGAGCAAACCTGGCTTGTTTGAAAGTCAGAAAATCGACAGTCTGGACTTCTATGAATATTGTGTTTTGGGGAAGCAGAAAAGGGTCAGCTTCTCTGCAGCAAAGCACACCACCGAGTCCATTTTAGATTATGTCCACTCTGATTTATGGGGACCCTCTCAGGTTCCATCAAAAGGTGGAGCTTGCTACATGCTCACATTTATTGATGATTTCTCCAGGAAGACTTGGGTTTAAATTCTGAAACAAAAGAGTGATGTGTTTCAGAATTTTCAGCACTGGAAGACTATGATTGTGAATCAAACAGGAAAGAAAATTCAAGTTCTAAGGACGGATAATGGTTTGAAGTTTTGTTCCTCAGAGTTTAACGATTTCTGCAAGGATGAAGGAATCATGAGACATTGAACCGTATGTCATACACCACAACATAATGGAGTAGCGGAACGTCTGAATCGAACTCTCTTGGAGAGAGGTAGATGTATGCTTCTGAATGCTGACCTGACTAAGGATTTTTGGGCAGAAGCAGTGTGTACCGTTTGTTATTTAGTGAACCGTTCTCCTCACACTGTTTTGGACATGAGAACACCGGAAGAAGTTTGATGAGGTGGAACTTCAGATCTGTCCAAGTTGAGAGTCTCCGGTTGTCCAGCGTACGTACATGTAGATCAAGGAAAATTGAATGCTCAGTCGTTGAAGTGTATATTCCTTGGCTACGATTTGGGTGTGAAGGGTTATCATCTGTGGTGCAAGGAATCTCAGAAGCTCATGGTTGAAAGAAATGTTGTCTTTAATGAGCTTGTTATGTTACCTTCCAAGAAAGACATTGTTATTTCTACTCCTGTGTCAAATGGAGCTCCGGTTCAGGTGGAGCCACCGATAGTGACCGTTGATGATGATTCTGGTGTGACAGAAGGAGAGAGTTCGAAATCTGAGGAAAATAAATAGTATTTGTTGGCAAGGGATAGAGAGATGCGGCTAACCAAGAAACCCGTAGATACGTCGAATCAGTCCTTGCATATGCTCTTAGTGCAGTTGAAGACATTGAAATCTTTGGTGAGTCGAGCAAGTATTCAGAGACAATTTTGGCACCCGATTCAACTTCTTGGTGTTGGCTTTTTGGCCTTAATCTATGTTTTGATTATTTAATAAACCTAATCTTAATTATGATCATGTAGAGTAGCACACATATTGCATTGCATATATATTTCTTTGTGCTAACCTCTACAGGTGATCAAGACTCAAGAAAGAAGAAAAATCAAGTCAAGACATGTAATCAAGCTAGGATTGAAGACATGTAATTTTACCTTTCTTTGAGTATTAGGAACTTATGTGAATTGAGCATAACTTAAGCTAATATGCAAGCATTCACACACTAGGTTCCTTGTAGGAGTCACACACAAAATATCATAACATTTGGACTCCATTAGATCACCCAAACACCTAAAACACTGGTCGCAAGTCTGCCTGAGTTCGGTCGACCGTTCACCTTTCGGTCGACCGGTGATACACAATATTTGTTATACCAGACCAATCAGTTCAACCGATCACACTTCTGTTTAACCGTTTACCCAGACTTATTCGGTCGACCGGTAGACCTTCGGTCAACCGTTTCGTTTGCTATTTCTGGTAAAAATACGACCGTTATATTTGTCGTATTATACAACGGTCGTATACACATTTTTCTCTTAATACACCCCCAAATAATTTTGAACCGGTCGAACAAAATACCTTGTTCGGTCGACCGTTCGTTTAGGTAAAATCTACCTGCTATCGGTCGACACAAGTTTAGTTCAACCGATCGAGTTTTCCCTCTACCGAACCCTGTAGTTCGGTCGACCGGTACCTGTTCGGTCGACCGTTGACTTATAGAACTTAAGTGTTAGGTCGACCAGTACCTATGTTCGGTCAACCGATCCATTAACTTACTCAAGGGTTCGGTCGACCGATACACCTTTCGGTCGACCGTTTCTGGACAGATTTGCAGCCCGATTTTCTGCTTTGTGTATCTTGCACAAAACCCAATCAAATCTTGTACAAACGGCTAGAAATCTTTAGGAGCTTATAAATAGAGGTTCACACTTAGTTTTCCACAAGATTTCACAACTCCAAAGTGTCAAACCTATAGTGAGATTTTCCACAACCTCCAAGCTTCAAATTAGTCATCCAAAGCCTAATTTCCACATCCTTCATCAATCATCATACTAGCAATTGTTGTGCTCAATTAGAGAGTGAATCCCACTCAGTTACAAGAGTTGTCAAAGAAGCAAAGACTTCGGCGAAAGCCCGAAGTGTCCCTCTCGGATTGTGAGAGGAAGAATTCAAGCAAGCGAGGGTTGTTCGCGTTGCTTGTGGTGTAAAAGGCGTTCTCTCCCGGCCCGGAACGGTGAGTGGTTAGTGAAGACGTAGGCGGAGCTCGCGGAGTCGAGCGGAGTTTACAAGAGAGGACTAGGACCCGGGTAGGGTGCCGAACCTCTATAAAAACGCCGAGTCTCTTTGTGGTTTGCATGTTATTTCCCTACTAGTTTTTAAATTTGTTTCCGCTGCGTTTATTGGTTGATTAGTTAGGGATTAGCGTAATAGTGATTAGTGGACCCATAACCCACACGATCCTACACTTGGGTGGGTGCAATGAATGAAGAGATGGAGTCTCTTCATAAGAACCAAACTTGGAAGCTGGTAGAACTTCCAAAAGGAAAAAGGGGCGTTAGCTGCAAATGGGTCTTTAAGAAGAAAATCGAGGGTCTCTCAGATGTGAGATACAAAGCTTGATTAGTTGCTCGTGGTTTTAGTCAGGTGGAGGGTGTGGATTATAGCGATATTTTCTCACCCATTGTGAAGCATACTTCTATTCGTGTTTTCTTGAGTTTGGTTGCAATTCATGATTTAGAGTTAGAACAACTGGATGTGAAGACCGTTTTCTTACATGAAGAATTAGAGGAGCATATTTACATGACCCAACCGGAGGGCTTTGTGGTCGAGGGTAAAGAGAATCGGGTATGTTTGCTCAAGAAGTCGCTTCATGGGTTAAAGCAGTCGCCTCGACAATGGTATAAAAGATTTAATGGTTGGACATGGGTACAACAGATCACAATATGACTGTTGTGTTTACCAAAAGGTATTTCTAGATGGCTCTCTTGTTTTGTTACTTTATGTAAATGATATGTTGGTAGCAGCTAAGGACAATTCTACAATATTTGAGCTTAAAGAATTGTTAAAAGAATATGTTGGTATGCAAGAGTTTGTTTCTCTCACAACAGCAATATATTGAGAAGGTCTTGCATCGTTTTGGCATGGAAGATGCCAAGTCTGAAAGAATTCCTCTCGCCGCGCATTTTAAGCTCTCAGTAGACTTGTGTCACAAAAAGGAGGAGGATAAGGCATACATGTCACGTGTGCCTTATACTAGTGCAGTTGGCAGCTTGATGTATGCTATGATATGCACTCGTCTAGATATAGCTCAGGCGGTCAGTGTGGTGAGCCGCTTTATGTCGAATCCAGGAAAGGAGCATTGGTCAGCTGTGAAGTGGATTCTCCGGTATCTAAAAGGTATAACTAAGCTATCTCTGAAATTTGGTCGATCTTCGTATTCGTTAATGAGGTTTGTTGATGCCGATTACGTGGGAGACCGCGATAGACGAAGATCTATGACTGGTTATGTGTTCACTGTTGGGAGCACGTCTATTAGCTGGAAAGCAATGTTGCAACACACTGTTGCTTTGTCTACAACGGAGCCAGAGTATATGGCAGCGACCGAGGGTACAAAGGAAGTTCTTTGTCTGAAAGGTCTATTTGGAGAGCTTAGTCAAGGTCAGGATACAGTGATTGTTTATTGTGATAGTCAGAGTGTCATTCATCTGACGAAGGATCATATGTACCACGAGAGGACGAAGTTATTATTAATAAAGGTAAACCCGTGGGCAAACGGTTGACCAAAATTACCGATCGTTCGACCGATCGGTTAAAAATCAACAATTTTGCCCAGACTGTGCTCCCAGTCGATCGACTGAATCCTTACCAAGAACGCTCCTGATAATTTTGGTTAAACCACGACCCACACTGGTCGATCGTTTTGCAACAGAAAAAGTTCATGTTACTTTCAGTCGAACCACGCGTCCACTCGGTCGACCGTTTCCGAACTTAAAAGTTACTATTAAATTTGGTCGACCGTTTTTCACTGTTTTTTGCCTTTATCAAATTTTAGATCAATATCCAACAAAATCTTATTTTTGGGGTTTTAGCAAATTTATATATTATAATGTTGCGGATAACATTATACTATGTAATATATTATCGTATATAATGTCAAACATTATACTCCATAATATATACATTTCATATAAATTTATTGGCTATTCTAACCATGTTATAATCACGACATATTGATTTTATTATTGTACCACATGTATTATAATACATCATATAAAATGCAAAATCATATTTCTTGTTTCCCAATTTTTTGTTGTTGTGACCTATAGGAGGATCTAAGTTATGTTGACAATAATATAAAACAATTTATATCATAAACTATAAACGATATCTAGCCACACATTATAGTTAACCAAATAACAAAGATGTTTTGTCACTCGAACTAAACACGATTCATTTGGTGATATGTAATATATCACTTGTGTCTATCATTTGCCTGATGATACTAGTAATATTATACAAAGTAGGAATGTGTCATCTTTGTATTGTATATTCATTTTTGATCTCTTAAGCTAATTATAAATATATAACTACACATCAGTTACATTGTGGACATTATAATCTTGTTTCATCAATGGTCATTAGTATCATTACTCAAGTCAAGAGTGTAGGATCGTAATGGGGTCTTAGTTCTAATCACTTTTTAGCTAATTACCTACTAGTTTAAACAATCAAGTATATGCAGCGGAAATAAAAACTAAAGTAGCAAGCAAAGGAAGAAATCATGCAAACCAGCAAGAAGGCACCGAATTTTAAAGTGGTTCGGCCTCCCGCCTACTTCCTCTCTTGCAAGCTCCGCTCGAACTCCCTCGAGCTCCGCTTGCGTCTTCACTATCAACCTCGTTCCGGGCCGAGAATAAGTCTTTTACAAAATAAGTTCCGCGAACACCCTCGCGAGCTTGACTTTCTTATCTCACAATCCAGAGGAACACTTCAGGCTTTCACCGAAGTCCTTGCTTCCTTAAACAACAATGTTTGAGTGGATCACTCACTCTCTAACTTGAGCACACTTAGCTTATGATGTGGAATTGATCTAAGATGTGGAAGTGTAACCTTGGAGAGTATGATTTGGGAAATAGGAGACTTGGAGCTTTCTCTTAGATTTATATGACAATAGGAAGTGTAAGAGTTGTGTAATTGTGTTATGGGAACACCTATTTATAAGCTCCTAAGGTGTTATAGCCGTTGGGGTTAAGTTGGGTAAGGTTTGATTGATAATCATAAAACAGCAACTTGCAGGACCCAATTTTGACTAAGTTCGGTTGACTGAATCGGGCAGAACGGTCGACCGTTGGGCAATTTTGAACTCGGTTTGGTCGACCGATAAATGAACGGTCAACCACGATAGGCTATAACTTAGGTACACTTAAGTTAACGGTCGAACACTAAATAGGGTTCGGTCGACCGCAAATCACCAGGCTCTACGAGGTTGATAAAAATGATCAAGTCAATCCAAAGTCTTCGGTCGACCGAAAACCAGGTAGTTGCACAATTTTGGAGACAATAAAGTTCGGTCGACCGAACAGGTCCACGGTCGACCGATAGGCAATTTGTATTTTTGGGGTATTTATGAATAATTCGAATATGATCGTTGGTATAATACGACAAGTATAACGATCAGAAATTTGTTGTTACACGGTCGACTAAAAAGGTTTGGACGGTCGATCGAATGGATGGTAGAAAACACTAATTGTTTAAGGGAACAAACGGTTGACCGAAACGGTTCTGGCAGTGCTTGTTTGGTTTAATGTTTTCCAGTTCTAGTTTGGGTGATTTGTTGAAGTCCAATGAATGTAAAATTTTGTGTGTGACTCCTATAAGGAACCTAGTGTGTATGTGAGTTGATTTTAGCTTAAGTATGCTCAATTACAGAATGTTCCTAAGACTCAAAGAAAACAAGATTACATGTCTTCAATATAGCTTTAATACATGTCTTGACTTGATTTCCTTTCTTCGTTGAGTCTTGATCACCTGTAGAGGTTAGCACAATACAATATATATGTTATGCAATATGTGTGCTACTCTACATTGATTACAATTAAGATTAGGTTGATTAAATCATCAAAACATAGATTAAAGCCAAAAAGTCAACAAAGAGGAGCAATGATAATCTTTTGACATATCATCTTTTCTGGCACAAAGTCATGTATAACCAACTAATATATTTATTACTATACATAATGATAGCCTTTTATAATAATCAAATCATACACTCTTTATGTGAAAATATATAGGTCTCATATCTTAGGATTCAAAGACACAATAAAACGTTGATGACTCAAACACAATTCCATAATGTTTCATTTATAAGGTATATTAAATATATGAAAGAAAGCATTCTCTATTTCATATACGCATGTTGTTAAAATATTTCTAGAGCTACAATACTCTTTTAACTAACACGACAATCTTATCTCGGTAAGTAATGTCCCATGTTAATCACCACGATTGTGAATCACTTTTGATTTATGCAAACTATTATCTTTTAGAGCTCTACAGTTAATGACCAAGAGCATCTTCCTTAACACTTCCAAAAGTTTAATACATTAATCAAGGAACAAAATGTTAATACATTCAATTCATAATAAAAGACATATAAAAGTAAACTTTTAGAACACATTCCTTTCAGAAACTTCTGGAGAAGTTTCAAGTGATGTCCATCATTGAGAAGTCCGGACTTTGATACGTCTCTTAAGCACAAGAATGGATAATTGACTATGAATAATCTCATGGTTGTCATCTGATGCATTGCATACATTGCATCATATGTCTTTCATTTAGATTACTTTTACATCAATAAATGCTACTAAGGTATGTGTTTAGTCTTATTTACAGAATACAGGGACCTGAATGCAATTTACCCACATCCCGAGCATAAACGCGTGCAAAAGACTCATTTCTATCATAAAGACCAAGTTCAAGATTATCGGGTTACGAATGGAAATGTATCCAAGCATAAAAGCATTCAAGTCCTAATTGCAAAAAGAACAAGGACTTAAGCACAAAAGTAACCGGGGACTTAACTGCAAAAAGTCAAGGACCTAATTGCAAATCACGAGTAGCTTTTATTCTCTTGGAGAAAATATATAGAAAAATCAATGTATATCTCCAAATATGTGAAGGAATTAATCCGGAGCTCAACAGAATGGAAAGAATCGATCCAGACGCGTAAAGGAGAATCAAATCATACCATAAACATTCAACCAAAATCCGGAAAAAATCAGGTCAGATTGTGCGGCGTTTCCGCCGCACCACACACACAATGTGCGGCGATTCCGCCGCCCCCTAGTTGATCCGTGTGCTCCAATTTCGTCCAGTCGTGTCTGGACACGTGTACTTTCCAATATTATACCTAGATCCCTTGTAGCAACTATAAATAGACCCGAGAACGATGTTAGAAGGGTCCTTAGTCTTTGGTGTTAGTTTTTATTCTTAACCTTAGTTTTGTATTCTTCTTTTCATTAATAAAATTCTGTCTTTTATTTCTTACTTTTAGTTTTCTTTTGTAATGTCTCAAGGACCCTTTCTTCCTCCCTCTATGAGTTTCTAACTCCTTCCAAAGGGTGGAGGTGACGGATTAGGGT
This sequence comes from Triglochin maritima, assembly GCA_963682175.1. NCBI lineage: Eukaryota > Viridiplantae > Streptophyta > Magnoliopsida > Alismatales > Juncaginaceae > Triglochin > Triglochin maritima. Next base: position 38,698,604 of record OY821775.1, read on the forward strand.
GAAGAGAAGATGAATGAATGTTATTATTTTAATTTCGTGTTAGTATATTTTGATTACTTGAGTTTATGTTAAATCATTTATCATGTAATGCTTTATAACTAATATGATTTATTATAAGTTTCTAAATTCTCTAATCTAAACCTTAAATCTAAACCTCCACCCGACGGAATTCACATCTTTGTTCTTGTTTTAATTTTAATTGTTCTTGTTTCTTGCTTTAGATAATTAAAATCCAAAAATCTCAAAACACAATTATTTCTTCTCTCCTTCTTCTCCTTAATCGAAAATCACGAAAATAACAAATCTCTCCCTCCTTGTGTTCGACCCGTATTTGCCACGTCTTCATTGACACCGTGCACTTGCGGTATAAATTTAATTCTCATCAAGTTTTTGGCGCCGTTGCCGGGGAGGCGACGCAGATTTTGTTTATTTTTGTGTTTTCGATTTTATTCTGTTTATCTTGTGCGCGATCTAAGTATTTGGATTTGTGTTTCAGGAAACAACAGAGTGCGCGGAGAAATCCGGGCACATTTGGAGCTAAACGAGCGGCGAAATCGCCGCACCTAAAGAATAACTTGCGGCGAATCCGCCGCACACTTGGAGCTTCTGGGCCTCAAATTTTTCTGGGACGCGACTCATCTCTGGGTGAACGCGCAGAGCATCTGAAATTTCGAGAGCGGGCGGTGAACCCGACTGAGCATTGCATAAGGTAACCTTTGTTGCCTCTTTTCCTCGTAATTTCTATTTTCAAAAAATTTCCTTTTTGTAGAACTGCATGTGTAGGGCAAAAATTCCATAAATTGCAATAATTCAACTCTGACCTAAAAATTGGCAAAATTAGAAAGGCCTTAGTGCATGCATCATCTAGTGTTTTGTATGCATTATTCTTGCTAAATTCTTGCAAATCAATTTCTGCTGAAGAGTGCTGGAGTCAAGGTACGTATCGTGGTTTTTATTGATTGCATTTAGGCATATAATTTAGTTTGCATACAACCTTGCAATTGTCCCCAATTAAAGACCAGTGTTTGACTATCTTTGCTAGATCTAAGTTAAACTATCTTAAGGGCAACTCCGTAGGCAAAGATACGGTGGGGATTTCATCACCCTTCCGTGGCCCACAAATAACAATCCCAAAGTGTCACCCAAGCCTTAAATTTAAAATCAATTAGACATTGGCCCCTAAGGACTCAGACTCATTTAAGGAGAAGAATTGGTTTGACTTGCTATGACCTGAAGCCGATTGAATTTAATTTGGTGTCTAGAAAGTGTTTTTGTGTTGACGTAAGTCTTCCAAGCGAAGTGGTTGTCTAATTGGCACCGACTCTGTCGGAAGCGCCCCCACTAGCTATACACGGCCTGGCCAAGTTGGTTTGATTAGTGAGGGAGGTGAATCAAGCAAATCAATTCGACTCAACCAGTTAGGAGTCGTCTAGATCTAAGCGACACTAGGTCTAGGATTGTTTGAACCGTGCTTTCTTAGGAATTTTCTGACCAACCCTCTTTTTATCTTTAGAGTTAGGTTTCCCTTCTCATCTGAGTCTTCTTTCTCTTCTCACCTAAAGTCTCTAGATTAGGATTCCTTTCTCATCTTGCCCCATTCTATTGTTTGTTTCCCTTTTGAAAAAAAACATAAAAAAAACGAAAAAAAAAATTGTAATTAATTCTTGAAATTAAATTTGGAATTTAAATTTCGAATTTGAATTCAAAAAAAAATTGATTCAACCCGGTGCACTCAGATTTGGATTCGGGACTTGAGTAATCGACTCTCACGAGTTCATCTAGATTCCAGTCTGGAACTTAGCCCCAATTCATCTGCTGCACCACCTCACCCGGATCCAATGTGTGAGAACGTAGTGGACCCACCTGTTGTGCAACCCATAACTCTGAGTGATCGATGCTATCCAGCGATGGCTGCTCAGCCATCGTGCATCGTTATGCCCACCAGACCGGGTCGCGACTTCGAACTTAAGGCACAATACATGAGTATGTTGCCTAAGTTCACCTCTAGGGAAGACACATACCTCTTCCTTAGAGAATTTGAGGAAATCTGCTCTCTTATGCAATACCAGCATATTCCTGAGGAGGCAGTGCGTCTGAAATTCGTGCCTCTGGCACTGAAGGACGACGCTAAGAAATGGCTATATAGTCTAGCCGAAAGATCCATTAGGAGTTGGGCTGAGTTTGTTCAAGTATTCCTGAAAAAATATTTCCCCAACCATAAGACTATGAGGATTAGGAATGAAATTGTTGCATTCGTTCAGTCTGAGAGCGAGCCGTTCTATTCCTACCTAGAAAGATTCAAAAGTGTTCTGACCCATTGCCCTCATCATGGAATTCCGAGATGGCAATTATGCCAAATTATTTATGAGGGATTGACACCCACATCTAGAGTTATGGTAGAATCTGTAAGCCAAGGGAACTTTATGTCGAAAAATGAAAATGATGCCTGGACTTTCCTTGATGAATTAGCTGAAAACAGTATGCAATGGGACAATGCTAGAACACCGCTTAACCCGAGTATTGGATCTAGAATAGCAAGTCAACCCAAACCAGGTGTCTTAGCTGTAGATGCCAACATAGCGGCTGAAGCAAAACTAGCTACCCTTATGCGCAGAATGGAAAGTTTAGAGCTACAAACCCAAAACCGAGTGAATCAAGCCTTGACTATCCCGTGCTCTAGATGTGGTCAGACTAGTCATGTAAAGGAGGATTGTGCGGAATGGGACCAAGTTAATGCCATGTATAACCATGCTAGAAATGACCCATACGCATCAACCTATAACTCAGGTTGGCGTAATAATTCCAATTTCGCATCAAACCAACAGGGTCAACCTCCTAGACAACAACCAAACCCGTATAACCAAAATAATACATCATATGGGTTTAATAACAATAACGATCATGAGGTTAGGTTGACAAGCTTGGAAAATTTGATGAAAACTTTTATACAAACAACCAACCAGACCTTCCAAAGGCTAGAGACACAAGTCAGCCAACTAACACAAATAGTAGGTGAAAGAGAAAAGGGTCGGTTTCCAAGTCAACCTGAGGTGAACCCTAGATCTAATAATTCATATCAATCCTATCAACCACCTTCAGGAAATAACAACCCTAGACAGGTTCAAATGGTTAATGAAGAAGGACCGTTCCAACATATAAATGTTGTAGTATCATTACGGTCCGGAAGACAGATTGATAATAATGTGGTAAATCCTAGAACATCTAATCAATCTAGCCATCAAACTGCCACATATGACCTAACCATTGAACCCGACGTCCAATCTGAAACGCCCACCCCACCTACTCAATCTGAACCCGTAGCTCAACCTGAACCTGAGCGAGTCTATGTCCCTAAAGCCCCATTTCCCAATAGACTCAAAAAGAACTCAAGTGCACAAATAGAGAAAATCTTGGAAGTATTTAAGCAAGTTAAGGTGAACATTCCACTCTTAGACATGATTCAACAAATACCTGCTTATGCTAAATTCTTAAAAGATTTGTGCACTAAAAAGAGAAAAACGAACGTACCAAAGAAGACATTCTTAACTGCAAACATAAGTTCTATTTTGTCCAACACATCTCCTATAAAATATAAGGATCCTGGGTGTCCCACAATTTCATGTTCAATAGGAGATACTTTTATCAACAAAGCCCTTCTACACCTTGGTGCTAATGTTAACCTACTCCCATACTCTGTCTATGAGCAAATGAACCTTGGTCCACTAAAACCCTCTAGGACAACCCTTCAATTTGCTGATTGCTCTATTAAGAAACCAAGAGGTGTAGTAGAGGATGTTTTGATCAAGGTTGGTGACTTCATTTACCCAGTGGATTTTGTCGTACTAGATACCGCACCTGTTGTTAATCCTAATCGACAAATCCCTGTAATTCTAGGCAGACCCTTTTTGGCCACTTCTGAAGCATTGATAAACTGTCGAAATGGACTCATGCAATTATCTTTTGGGAACTTAAAAGCTGAATTTAATATCTTTCATATTGATAGTGAGCCAGAAATAACATGCAATCAAAGTGATGTTGTGATGAAATCACGTATCTATAATATTTCTGAATCGTCACAAAATCAAAAAGGAAGTAAGAAAAAGGGGAGGAATTCATCTACACACCCACCGTCACTCGAGCAAATAAGAGAACCAATTTATGTGAGGGGTGTGGAACCTGTAACTCAGGACGCTCATTGCAACATGGGGAACAATTCAACTGGATACATGCACCAATATGGTGTCATTCAATCCAGTTCTGACTATGGTTGACTTTGAGCAAATTTCATCCTTCCACCGCAATTCACCAAGGTAATAAGTGCATTTACTTTATATTTGCATACATTGAGGACAATGCATGATTTAGGTGTGGGGGGTGTTTATGTATATATTTATCTATAGATCTATCTTTTATTTCCTAAAATATATATATATATATATAATCATCAATGTTTCATGACATAGCTTAAGATTGAACTGCTAAAACCCGTGTACAAATTGCATTGAGTTTTTGTTCCTTATTATATAGTTCTGCTTGTAGAAATTGTGACATAAATCTAAGTTCCAAAGAAATAACTCATTGCCCTTTAAAGACATGTATGCACTTAAATTGGATGAATCAAATCTTTGAAGTGGTTGATAAAAAGCAGAGGTTGAGGAAAATATACCGGGAAGTGTGGACTTCTAATAGCAATTAAGCCTTGAGGAAAATAAAAATAAAAATAAAAATAAAGGAATAAAGTGAAGAAAACACATTTTGCAAAATGATTACAAAAGCCCAAGCCTTTGAGTCACTGGTCCGTAGGGGTATCTTGAAACCCGGTAACTTGAGTCTACCAGCTCGGGATTATCGACCAAACTCACTACACAAATGCAAAAAGGGTAAAAGTGTCAAAAAGCAAATGTGTTGAATCACGGAAGAAGAAAAAAAAAGAGAATAATACTCAAGGCCCAAAGCTAAAAGAATGATTCATGCCATGGTTGATCCGAATGATACTTCACCACCAGAGGAGGCGTGCAAAATAATTCAAGTGATAAACATGTGTAGAAGGGTTAGTGGTGTGAATGTTGGAGGAACAAAGACCAAGTCATATTTTTAATGAGTTAGATTTATATAATGAGCATGCAAAAATTCTTAGTGAGATGTATAAGGTTGAGGTAGGGATATTGAGAACTATTAATGAAACGTTGATTTAGGATTTTGTGGGTATATCCGCTGAAAACCCTCAGGAGACAACACTCCTCTCCCTTGGCAACAAGGAGGTTTAAAGGCTTGTTGCACATGCTAAGTGCAACCGTGATTCCTACGAAAGTGAGTTAGGATTTCCCTGTTTTATTTTTCGTATATTCTGTTTTGCTAGGGACTAGCAAAATCTAGGTGTGGGGGTATTTGATGCATTGCATACATTGCATCATATGTCTTTCATTTAGATTACTTTTACATCAATAAATGCTACTAAGGTATGTGTTTAGTCTTATTTACAGAATACAGGGACCTGAATGCAATTTACCCACATCCCGAGCATAAACGCGTGCAAAAGACTCATTTCTATCATAAAGACCAAGTTCAAGATTATCGGGTTACGAATGGAAATGTATCCAAGCATAAAAGCATTCAAGTCCTAATTGCAAAAAGAACAAGGACTTAAGCACAAAAGTAACCGGGGACTTAACTGCAAAAAGTCAAGGACCTAATTGCAAATCACGAGTAGCTTTTATTCTCTTGGAGAAAATATATAGAAAAATCAATGTATATCTCCAAATATGTGAAGGAATTAATCCGGAGCTCAACAGAATGGAAAGAATCGATCCAGACGCGTAAAGGAGAATCAAATCATACCATAAACATTCAACCAAAATCCGGACAAAATCAGGCCAGATTGTGCGGCGTTTCCGCCGCACCACACACACAATGTGCGGCGATTCCGCCGCCCCCTAGTCGATCCGTGTGCTCCAATTTCGTCCAGTCGTGTCTGGACACATGTACTTTCCAATATTATACCTAGATCCCTTGTAGCAACTATAAATAGACCCGAGAACGATGTTAGAAGGGTCCTTAGTCTTTGGTGTTAGTTTTTATTCTTAACCTTAGTTTTGTATTCTTCTTTTCATTAATAAAATTCTGTCTTTTATTTCTTACTTTTAGTTTTCTTTTGTAATGTCTCAAGGACCCCTTCTTCCTCCCTCTATGAGTTTCTAACTCCTTCCAAAGGGTGGAGGTGACGGATTAGGGTGAAGAGAAGATGAATGAATGTTATTATTTTAATTTCGTGTTAGTATATTTTGATTACTTGAGTTTATGTTAAATCATTTATCATGTAATGCTTTATAACTAATATGATTTATTATAAGTTTCTAAATTCTCTAATCTAAACCTTAAATCTAAACCTCCACCCGACGGAATTCACATCTTTGTTCTTGTTTTAATTTTAATTGTTCTTGTTTCTTGCTTTAGATAATTAAAATTCAAAAATCTCAAAACCCAATTATTTCTTCTCTCCTTCTTCTCCTTAATCGAAAATCACGAAAATAACAAATCTCTCCCTCCTTGTGTTCGACCCGTATTTGCCACGTCTTCATTGACACCATGCACTTGCGGTATAAATTTAATTCTCATCATCATCGCAATCGAGAAGAACATCATGGTGAAAAACCTATGATTAGTAGCACATTATATAATGTATTCATGTTATATAAGTTTTATTTCATATTTCAGGGTTTAGGTAATAAAGAAGAGAAATGAAGCGAAATGGACATAAATGCAAGAATAAATTTTTGATTTGGAAGACTTCTGGACATGTTTGTAATGCTCTAGCACCAGATTGTAAGTCATAAATGACCTAGTGAAAACCCAAAGAGACCTGATCATGAAGAAAACATGTTGGTTGCAAAAGTCCATAATCTCATGAACCTGAGGAATAATTCAACAATTAAAATCAAACGGTTCGAACCAAAGGCTCTCGGTGCACCCTACGTGTTTAATATGTTAACTTAAGCCGCTGGAGAAATTTGGCCCGATCCGACCCAAATGATCCACCATTGGCAGATCCAGTTGGTCAGATTGTACTCGAATTTCTTCAGTGGGTCGGGTAGTTAGGTAAAGAAGTCTGGAACATCCAAATCTGATTTACAAACGTTCGATTGTGTTCAGATTAACCCAAAGCCTCTAATTTTCTATAAATACACTTGTAATCCTTCCCTTCTTAATCTTCTTCTTCTTCCCCCATTAAAGTGAGTTTTATTTCTTTCTTAGAGCATGTTTTATATATTGCTTAGTAGTAGGTTTTATTTCTTGCTTAGTAGTATAGTAGAGGAGAAGAGAAACACCATTTTGTAATCTTTCTTTCTTATTCAAGTTTTAGTTTTATGTTATTTATCTTCTTGTCTTTCATTTGATGCATTATGCAATTGCTTTGGTTATATTTAGTTTCTTTTACTTGTTCATGTGTTGTTTTTTGTTGTTATGAATATGATTACTGAGTAGTCTATCCCCATTGGGGGGTGGAGATGATGATGTGAAATGTTGATGTTGTTAGATTTGTATGTGTTTTACTCTTAATCTTAGAGCTTCAAATGATTTTCATAATCATTTTGATGGATGTTTCACTCTTGCCTTTGATGTGTTGATGGTCATAATGGATGCTAAGCATGTGCTTTGGTTGGTGGATCCATTTCATGGAAAAATGATGATGTGAGGATAAGATTGGAGTGGATAAAGAGATAAGATTGACAAGTGAGCATCTAGTTATCTTTGGCAATATCTTGAGTAGTATTTTGTATGTTTTAATGATGGTGACAAATCTTAATCTATGTGGAAACACACTTACGATTATAGTCATGATAGAGTTTCATATTAATTCATGTCATGAGAGCGTAATTGTACACACATGCGTCACATGTCTACATTGTTGCATGCATTCTCCAACTCGTACGTGACTAGTTATATTAGGTTAATTCCAGCAGCTCGCATCGCGTTAGTTAGTTAATTAAAATACACTCAACTTTCATTTTTTTCCGCCACTCGAGTATGGCTGATGACGACCCGCACTCACTCCTCGTGAACACGACCCGTACTTGCCATCGCTCTAACGCGATCTTGCACTTGCGGTTTTGAACTTTAATTTTCCCAACAACCTATGATGTTTGTTGAGTTTCAACCGAAAGAAAACATGTTAGTTGGATCCTCAAAGCCATAAAATAAAATAAAAGCACAAGAAACCAACAATGTAAAACCTAAAGCCAAAGTGCGACTAACCTATGAGTTTAGTCGCATTTATTTTGTAGATTGTAATTAGCGTAATTTAGTGTAGATACACTCACTCTTTATTTTCTTCCCCACTCGAGAATGGTCGACGATGACCTGCACTCCCTCCTCGTGGACACGGCCCTTACCTCTCACCTTTCCAACGTGGTAGTGCACTTATGGTTTTGAAATTAATTTTTCAACAAGGCCTGTGTAATATTCAATTGGAAATCCAATGTTGAATGTATTGGTTGAAACATGTGGGATTCTCTCACCCTTTTCAGTCTCATATTAGGAATTTTGGGAAGTAAAAAAATATTTATGTACTTAGACTTCCTTTATTCATTTGAGGGGTAGAGAGAGAGAGAGAGAGAGATAATGAAAGAATAAGAGTATAGGACACACTCACACACACGTACCTGCTTGTCTGTCCTGTCCACATCCACTTAATGTTTATTTCTTTTACTAATTTTCGCATGTTACTTTTGAAATTTTGGTGTGGAATTGATCGATCTCACAAGCTCTATTTTAAAAATTGGACAAACCACGTTCAAACCAGGTCGGACCGTGAATCGGTAGCAGACCGGTCGATTCTGTCAAAAAACCTCTCTCCTCTTGATCCAGTGCAAACCGAGAAAACCTATCGAACCATTCGGTTTTTTTGTTTTGTCGAAGCGAAATGAACTGGTTTTTCTTTTTAAAGAAACATTTGATTTAGTCTTTTACAATTTTATTTTTACCCAATCTCTGAGGTTTCCTACTTTCCTAATTTCCTTCATCGCCTGATCGCCCCCAAATCCATTGTCCAACCCTCGTCTCCACGTCTCCAACCCGACGGCCTGGCCTCCAGTATCCACTCGTGCCTCCACCCCCACCTCGACTCCACCTCCTGCCTCCACCCCAATCCACCCGAAACTCCACCGAGCAACATCCAATCCAACCCCCAACTCCATCTGGGACGACGATCGAGACGGGATCATATCCGAAGCAGCGATGAGAAAAAATCACGGAAAATAAAAAAATGGAAGGGAGACTCCGACTCGTGGTGTTATCCTGCGCTTAAAGTGTGCCGTCATGTATTTTCGATTTTTTAGGTTTCTAATGGAAGCACGTCACTAAAGGGGATGGTCGGAGGGAAGTCAGAATGTGGGACTTTGGGAATTTATCCGATTTGGATGGGAAAGAAGAAACAATATAAGTGTGTTTGTGGGATCATGATTATGATGATAACACTTGGGATATGTTTGGTTAACAACTTGAGGAGAGGAAAGAAAAGAAAAGAAAGTTGGGTTTTCCCTCGTTTGGATAACGACTTAAGGAAATAAAAGATATATTTTGGTTTTTTTGAATATTTCTTTTTTTTCTCTCGTAAGATGTTAGCCAAACGAGAGAAACTTATTTGTTATAATGGGTATCCAAACAAGAGAAGTGAAAAGAAAAGAAACAGATTTTTTTCCTTTCTTTTCTGTTCATTTCATTCCTAAGTTGTTATCCAAACAAACCATTAGAGATTTAGATTTAGATTTCTCAAGTGTTTTGGTTTGACAGGTATAACAGACTGGATTTGCGGTGGGTGGGTTGGTGTTTGTTGGTTTGTGATTAGGGAGTGGTGGGGGTATAATTAAAATGATTAATCATGCTTTGCTGGGATGTGCCTTGTTTTAAAATTTTAATGCAAGTTGCTTCGATTGTTGAGTTAGATACTAAAATCTTGAGGTTGTGCACCTTTTTTCCAATATAATTGGGGAGTTATTGGAAGTTTTCGAGACACGTGAGTTGTGTATCCAAATTCAGATGACGAGTGAGGTATTATGAGGTTATCACTGAAGAAATTAAGTGAAACTTTGTTTCCTCTCGCGATGTGAATTGGGATGGTCGAGAGTTTGCTTGTGTTATATTCAACATGTTCTATTGTGACGTGTCTTTGTTTGTTATTTCGTTATTACTTTTTACGCAAAAAAGGAAAAACCGATTCAATCGGCCAGACCGTTAGTTGGACCGTTGCTACGGAGTCAGTTCAGTTCAACTCTTGGTTCACAAAATGCTAATGTCATGCTGACGTCATCATCGGTTGGAACATGTTGAACTATTTTGAACCAAATCGAGTTATTTTCTCACTATTCGGTTCAATTTTCAAAACTTTGCTCACAAGTCACAACCACACCTTATACTATTTGTACAAGAAATATGTAGTATTGCTATTTATGTTACTTATTAGGCATGAAACAACATGTTCAAATCAACCTCACTAATTATAAAAGGAAAAAAATCAAATTTTTTAAAATCCAAAATAAACCTCCCTTAAAATTACTTACGACACTAGACGTGCTACCACCACTGTAGGATTTCGTGTCCCTATGCATGTGTATATTTAAAAAAAATTAATATAAGTATACATGATCGATTTCATATTTCCAATGATTTTATGTACATGTTTATGTTTATTCTAATATCATGCAATCCTACACATATTAAAATAAACAAAACGAGAGAGGATCATACCCAAAGGTTCTCTAAAACTTCTTCGAATATCCGGAGCTCCATTGCCCATCGAATCGATCGTAAATTCGCCTCCAAGTGTTGACCAAACTTTAAACAAGATTAGAGAGAAATGAGCTAGCCAATCAATCTCTAATTAAACTTAGAATCTAGCTAATAACCCCTCTAAAAACTTCTGAGATTTTAATCTCCAAAACTTAAAACTATAAAGAGAATTTTCGGATGGATTAATTGGGTGGTTAGGGAGAGAGGGAATTTTGCATTAACATAAACAAGTAGGGTGAGAGGTCCTTTTATAGGCTCCCAAAACACCCATATCATGAACTATTCTCTAGCCATGATCTCTTGCTTTCTCTCTCATAAAATTAATCTCAATTTGTCACGTAAGCATCCTCAAAAATGTTTGACCAAATCTGGAATTAATTCAGCCCATGATCTAATTATTCTCTTAATAATTCAGGTAGAAATCGTGTTGAATGGTCAACCGAACTTTTCAGTTTTTTGCAAATTTTGTAGGACCGTGAGCCAGACGGTTGACCAAATATTCATGAGAAAAATTTCCTAGAAAATTTCGGTTGAACCACGTCTCGCTCCGGTCGACCGTTTATCTACCAAAATTTCTCCTGGTAAATATCTTCGGATGACCGTGTCTCTATCGGTTGACCGTCATATCCCAAGACAGCTCCTGGATATTTTTCTTTGGTCGACCGTTTACGCCCAGTCGACCAATCCTATTGTCCAGACACGTCCAGACAATTTCGGTAAACCACTCGCGTATCTGATCTTCGTCTGGTCGACCGAACTCAAAATGGTTGACCGTTTTGACCCTGATTTTGTCTTTGTCAAATTTTAGATTTACATTCAACACAATTTGATCTTAAAAGGTTTTTAGCAAATTCATATCTCATGTAATATATTATCCTATGTAATATCAAACTATTACACCCTATAATACATACACCTTATATGAATTGATTCATGATTCTAATTTTGTCAATTTTCGTGACATATTGATTTTATTCGTTCACCACATGTGTCCTTTTTCACATGAAATCCGACACACCATATGAACTCAAAATCAAGCTTCTTATTTTCCAATTTTGTGGTGTGACCTATAGGAGAATCTAAGCTAAATTGACTATGATATTAAACACTTAATACCATAAACTGTAAGAGGTATCTAGCTACATTGGTCATAGTGATTTATTTCCAACTACGCCAGCTCATGGCTTCACCTTCCAGAATGAAGACATCATTATTTCGACCTCCTATCGTAGGGATCACTTATGAAACTCACATCCGAATAGCCATCGGCTATTAGTTCTCTTCGTCCTCCATAAACAAGAAACTTATATTTGGTCTGGTTAAGGTACCATAGAATATTTTTGACCGCAGTCCAATGCTTAGGACCTGCGTTGGATTGGTGACGAATTGTCACGCTTAGAGCAAAAGAGACATCGGGTATTGTGCAAGTCATGGTGTACATGATTGATCATATTGCCAAAGCATAAGGAATATCTTTCATGTACTAAAAGTCTTTACGTGATTCAGCACGTTGAGACTTCTTGAGTTGCACACCCATACTCATTGGCACAATGCCCTTTTTGGAGTTGTTCGTGCTGAACCTTTCCAAGACATTGCCAATGTATGTATGTTGACTTAGGTCAATGAGTCTACGTGATCTATCTCTATATATCTTGATTTTCAAGATGTATTGAGTCTCACCTATGTCTTTCTTTGAAAATACAGATTTCAATGGATTTCTCATTTGCTCAAGCAAATGTATATGATTTCCCATGAGAACTATGGCATCGACATATAAGATCAAGAACACTATGTGGATCCCACTAACCTTCTTGTATATACAAGGCTCTTCCTTAATTTGGACGAAGTGAATCCTTTTTGACTTCTTCGTCAAAGCCCTTGTTCCAACTCCTTGATACTTGCTTCAATCTATAAATGGATCTTTGAAGCTTGCTTACCTTCTCGTTATTCTTTGGATCTTCAAAACCTTGAGGTTGTACCATGTACACATCCTCCTCCAAGTTGCTATTAAGGAACGCAGTTTTGACATCCATTTGCCATATCTCATAATCACGAAATACACCAATAGCGAGCATAATCCGAATAGACTTGAACATGGCAATCGGTAAAAAAGTTTCATCATAGTCAATTCCTTGAACTTGAGTGAAACCTTTTGCTACAAGTCTCACTTTGTAGGTTGTCAAGTTCTCATCCATGTCCATCTTCCTCTTGAAAATGTATGTGAAAAACTATTTACGACACTAGACCCGTTGCCACCACGTGGTGACAACTGGTCTTGTTTTTATTATGTAGATGTCAGGTTCTGTAGATTTTTTTGTAAATCTCGATGTTGGCAACGCCGAGTTCTACAAATCCATCTAGATTAAGTGCAGTATCGTGGAACTCGGCAGCAGGTGTGTCGAGTTCTCTTTAAGAGAACTCGGTACTGGCACCACCATTGCTGAGTTCCACTTAATAAACTCGACACTGAATTAGCTGAGTTCAGTTTGGTGAAACGCACTGGTGTCTAGAATGAGTTAGTCTAGAATCGTGTCCAGAATTTGTCCAGAGTCAGTCTAGAATCGTGGAACTCGACAACAGAAGTGTAGAGTTCTTTTTGAGAGAACTCAGCACCACCAGTGTCGTGTTCCACTTAATGAGGCTCGACACTGAATTAGTCGAGTTTAGTTTGGTGAAACTCGACACTTAATTTAATAGAACTCGTTCCCTCCATTAATTTAATAGAAATTGGCAATTTAATCTCCCATTTGAAAATATTTCAACAATAATCATCATAATCATTCAAACATTTAATTCCAACTACAAACATTCAAACCACAAACACAACCATTCAAACTACAAACATTTCAACAACACATAATTCCAACTACAAAAAATTGAACAAACAACCATTTTAACCAGAAAACACAAACAACTACCGTAAAAACAAATTTAATATTTTGACATAAACCAAGATTACACTAATGTAATAACAATAAAAATAAGTTTAATACAACGGAATATCTTGTTAGGATCGATGACCCTCTAATCACTAAACTAATTACGGAATTAAAATCATAATTAAGAGATTAAAGGAGAAGACAATTGCAAACCACCAAATCGTCGACACCGGAGTTTAGAGAGGTTCGGCACCGCACCCCGGTCCCAGTCCTCCTCGCAAGCATCGCTCAATACCCCAAGCCTCGCTTATAGTTCAACCAACCGATCTCCATTTTGGACCGAAATCAACACCGAGCCTCGCGAACAATCTCACCTCGCCCACGTCTCCTCTCAAAATCCGAGAGGGAGCTTTCTCAAAGCTTTACAACTCTTTGGTGATTCTTGAATATGGAGATGGAATCAAAATCTAACACTCTATACTTGTGCACACTTGGATATTGATATGGAATGGATATGCAAGTGGTGAAGTTAGGCTTGAGTGTAGAGGAATGAGAACTTGAAGATGAAGAGGATTTGACTTTGAGTATAGGATTGATAGGAAGTGTTCAACAAGGCTAAAACAAACAAATAAGATCTTATTTATAAGCATTCAAGCTCTACTAGCCGTTTGGGAGTTGGTGGGATATGGACCAATGAGAAGCAAGGATTTCCTTAAAGCTCGGACAGATTTCTATGCAGGTTCGGTCGACCCTTAATGGAACGGTAGTCTGAGACACTACAAATGGATTGGTCTGAACTAAGCATACGGTTGACCGAATAGCATTCAGATCACCATTCACCAACTTCCAGTAACTATTTCCAATTTCGCCCTTTTTAATTTCCGTTCACCGTTCCAAGGTGGACAGTAAGATTGGTTGGGCTCTGATTACTGAAGGTAACCCTTCAATCTCTTCCTCTTTTTAGGACGTGACTGAGCATTCCTCTCCCCCGACCGCCTCTCCCTCCTTGTGCTGCATTCTTTGTCTATTCTGCATCCTGAGTAAGACCGCCACCGATGTCTTGTTTGTGTGGAATAGTAGTATTATCTTCTTCAACGACGCGATCTTGACTCAATCGTAGTGTAGGTTCTTCAGCACCAAAACACATGAACCAAGCCTTCATTTTTCCTACAACTTTGCAGCCAGTTAAATTGTCTGTAGGTGCACGGAGTTTATGAGTTCCACGAAGAACTCCATAAAATCCATAAGGCAATCAGAGATCACAAGACATACTCTTAAACATTAAACAAACATTGAACACAATTTAAAAATAACGTAATTGTTTAATTAAAAGTTTAGATATTACCATCTCTCACTCTCAACCCGCTCGGGGTCTGTACACATTACGCTTTGGAGCCAAAGTGTGGTGAACAATCCAACATACCGTGATGTTCCAGTATCATTCCATATACAACGGTGTGCTCTCTTCAGGAGTGGCACCTAGGAGTAGTCGCTCAAACTGTAGATGATCACTTCTATGAGACCAATGTTGGATGAATCTTTGATTTTCTACTAACCAATTAATGTTTGCTCTCTCCTGAGTCGATTTGATTTCACGTCTCTCCATCGGCTCTCGAATGTGTTGTTGTAGACCAAACTACCTTATAACTTGGTCTGGACAATGCATAACCACATCTCGAAAATGTCTAAGCCATGTATGACTCGTCCAAATCTCGGAACCTTCTGTACATAGTGGTGACAGCTGACTAAGATCTAAATGTGCATAAGGATCCCAGGTCACCTGATCGACCTCCTACACATCGAGCACATTCATATAAAACTCAAGTGTCGTCGTTTTACCACTACCCTTGAATGTTCCTGGTCATCTCCAACGGGGACCTAATGGTGCTTTGTCATCCTCCAAGTACAGTAACAGTTTGCTTTTCAATGGTCTCCCGATGTGGAAATGTTCCGAGCACCACAACTGTAGAAACATAAGAAATCCTCATAGATAATTAGTCGTGATTAATGAAGCTTCGTCCAAACTATGATTTAAGTGGGCCAGAGCCACACTACCCCAACTATACTCCGATATGACAACCAAATCTCTGAGCAAAGGAAGGTACTTCAAGTGAACAATTGTGTTGCTCTTATCAACCAAAAAATTGCATCACAGCTGGAACAAAATGAAGACTCTAGTGTGTCGTGTAATTGTGACCTCATTAGCATCAAAAGGAACCTCTTGAAATTGCGTTTGCAACCAACTCAGAGTTACCGAACCCTTACCGCCCAAGCCATCTCGACACTGACCCAATAAATCCATGACGACATCTGACCAATCGTAATCGTGGGATTCGCATACCGACAAACTGTTTACCCGCAATCCCATAATCAAGAAAATGTTACGCAAGCTGTAAGTGATCTCACCATGTCGCAAGTGAAAGGAATGAGTCTCTAGTCTCCAACGGTCCACCATCACCCCTAACAAGGTATGGTCTAATTGTACACACCTTAACTGTGTGACTGTGTTGAAGCCTGCTAGTTCTAACAGAAACCACATCCTCTCATCGGTGATCTGCCAAGCGTTGAGTTTGGATCATTACTCAACGCATTTAACGTCGTCGACATCTTTATGCATAAAATAATATAAATATTAGAATATTAATACGTGCATACAAATATTGCTTGAAAATAGTAAAATGCTTACGAAATCATTGAACAAGTCGGATTTGTGGTCGGCCTGCAAAACCAACACTCGTACACCGATTTATGTTCCTCTGCAATAGCCTTCATTATCTCTTCAAATTTCATTATGCCCCTCTGAATGTGGAAATGCGGCTCACACACAAGCTTTAATTCCCAAAAATCTGTCAGTGATAATACACAATTCAGGTCGCCAGGTCACTCTACTTGCCAGCAATTGGAGGAACCACATCCACGACTATGTCTTGTCGCTCTCTACAACAGCAAATGTCAAAGGAAAAATTCCATTACTTACATCCATGACCACAACAATTAAGAATAGTCGTCTATATTTACAATAGAGGTGCGTTCCATCCAAACTAACGACGGGTCTGCAAAATTCAAATCCACTAATTGAAGATCCGAATGCCCAAAACACACACTAAAACATTTCCTCGTCTGAATTTACCTGTATGGCCTGTATTTCGACAACAAAATTTGGATTGTTCTAACACAGAATGGTGACGAACCTTCGCAAATCCTTAAAATTATATTCTTTAGCACCATAAATTCGGTCCAACACTTTTTGCATGGCATGTCATGCTTTAGCGTAACCGATTTCAAGTGAGTATTTGGTTTTCACCATTTCCATTATTTCAGCAGGACTAGTTGTGAACTTGGTTCTAACAGAAGGCATTATCAAGTCGCAAATAAAATTAGCACTGTCTTGTTTGTTGTCGTTCAGCAACATTGGATTGGAACAAGTGTGCTCGGTGTTGTATGTTTTAATTTGAAAATATCTGCAACCTTTTGTGATAGACGCATATAGACGTCATTTGCACTTATCTTTATCATGATGAAGACAACAAACAGTGTACTGTTTCGTTGAAGAAACCACAACTGCATATTGAACAATTTTTTAATGTGCCATGACTATAGAGCATGAACCAAATTATCTTTCGTTGGGAAAATTTGTTTATCCTTGAAATGATGACCATCTTCCGTTCGCCAATCACTTCGTGACAAATTGTTCGCAGCATCGAAGAATGAGTGTTCAATGACAGAGTTCTCTATCCAATTGTCATTGTCAAAGATATCGAGTGTTCATTAATAGTTGGAACCATATCGTTGTTACCAACTACATTATCAACAACGTCATCGTCTTCACGATTTATGAATTGACTCATCGCATATATGACATTCTGCGTCTCTGGAACCACTTCATTAGCAGAAACACCTTCAGGTTCATCTTCTATAGAAAATGGTTTACAATAATCCCCTAATTCCTCAGTGTCATCACATTCATCACTACAGCAAAAGGCATTGAAGTTCTTGTCGACTGAAATGAATCGGGTCAACTAACAACAAACCAAGCCCAATAGAGAGATATGAGGTCGACGATCCAACCCTGCCAGCATGGTTTCAATTTGCAATAGACCAAGATAAGGATTTGCACTGCTGGAAGGAATGTCACCTACATTTTGTGGTCATTCACTACCTGCTGTGAAGTTCTGCGATTGGAAAAATAGAATTTGTTGGTATGCCGGAACATCGATTGTACGATTTTGACTCATATTCAAATCTATTGCGCAGTCCCAACTGGTCGACCTTACTGTGCCATACTCTGGCGAATGAGTGTTGGTTCTCAGCATAGGGTTAGACACTTTAGGTTCATCTTCTATATACACTCCAACCATAGACATCCGTTTAAACAAACGCATCATTCTATAAATCGACTTATCATTGGTTAATGGAACAAAAGTCCAATCATTTTTAATGACAATTTCACCGTCAACTTGACATCAAAAATACTTTCTGGATAACAACATTCAGATCTTATGATTTCCACTAAATCCCCATATTTTTTTGTTCAACGAAACTACTACTAATTTGCGTTCATACCCTGTATACTCTGTCACATCTCCGTTACATTCTAATTACCATCATACATGACCAACAAAAATCTTTCATCATCTTTATCCATTCCTAACTTATATTAATTAAATTTGAAAATGTGTTCAAGTGAAATATTTGTTCTTCTATTGCTATGAAATTAAAATTTTGAAAGTCCTCACATGATTTAGAAATTACCTCAATCGAGTGAAGTAGAAAACGATGGTAAACGTCGAACAATCACTCCAACAAAATCAACTACAATCAACAACATTACGAATAATGTCAGATTTTTTACAAAATTTGGACATAATCACCCCTACATTTTCAAATTCGAAAATTTTAAACTTGCACTGTAAAAGGAACTAACAATAATACAAATAATATTCTCAACTTCCAAACATCTAACGCATTTTTAACACATATTAACACATATTTCTCAACTTCAATACATTTTTTCCATTAAAACTCACATACATTCCTTACTCTATTTTTAAGATTACAATAATCAAACTTCATTCACAATAACCAAACTTAAATTCTCACGTACATTCAAACCCAAATAACCCATTTTTAAGATTAGATTCATTAAAACACACATTCATTCAAACCCAAATAACAACAATAAATAGAATTTGAATCACTATAATGGAACTTAAATTACATTTTTTTAGATTATCATTGTAAACCTACAATCAAAAAACACTAAATCAATAATCTACTAAGTAAGAAAAAATGATTTTGGCCTAAAAACCCAAAATCAAAATAGGATTTGCACCTAAATGATTTCCTAAGCCAACAAAAATACTAAAATCATACCTAAAACAACAATGTATACTAGGGGTGTAAACGGGGCGGGTAATACCCGTATACCCGGTCACCCGCCCCGGGCGGGTACGGGTATGGGTACAAAAATCCATACCCGTTTAAAAATTCAAACCCGTATACCCGTACCCGTTTAC
This sequence comes from Triglochin maritima, assembly GCA_963682175.1. Taxonomy (NCBI): domain Eukaryota; kingdom Viridiplantae; phylum Streptophyta; class Magnoliopsida; order Alismatales; family Juncaginaceae; genus Triglochin; species Triglochin maritima. Next base: position 38,717,784 of record OY821775.1, read on the forward strand.
CCGCTTAATAAACGGATCGGGTACGGGTATACGCATTACCCATACCTGTTTACCCGTATACCCGTTAAGATATATTATATTATATATATAATATTTTTTTAATATTTTATATGTTATATATTATATATTTTTTATATATAATATATATTTTATATAATATATATTATATTTTTATATATTATATATTATACCCGCTATACCCGTTTACCCGCCCCGTACCCGCTAACTTAACGGGTACGGGTATATATGTTTTTTGTCGGGTATATACCCGTACCCGTACCCGCTAATTTAGCCGGGTACGGGTACGGGTAGGGGCATACCCGACCCGTACCCGACCCGTTTACACCCCTAATGTATACCATCCTAATACATAAAATAGGTAAAAACACTGAAAAACGAAAAAATCAAAACCCCATCCTCTGAATCGTGATAACTCGGCGTAGGGAAGAGGGGGGCGTCAGGCTGCATTTATATCTCGACAGAACTCGATGTTTGTAACGTCGAGTTCACTTTTTTAGGTGAACTCGGCATCTAAGACGCCGAGTTTTGCCTTCAAAACTCGACATCTAGGACGCCGAGTTCACTTAAATAATTGGTTCAACAAACCGCCCATGCACGATCTCTCCTTCGAAAAGGCAATGTGAATAAAAATTTAATTTCAACTCGACACTGCTGCTACCGAGTTCCACGATTCTGGACTCTGGACGGATTATGGACATGATTCTGGACTGACTTATTGTGGACTGACTCTGGATGGATTATAGAACTCAGCGTGTCAACGCCGAGATTTACAAATAAACTACAGAATTCGACGTCTCGAGTTCTGTACCCATAAAAACAAGATTCGCCGCCGCCACGTGGTGGCAACGAGTCTAGTGTGCTAATAGTTTTAATAGATGTTTATTTTGGGGGGGGGGGGAAATCTAAAATTCTAAAAAATAATCCATTATAAAATTATGTAGTTCACAGATTAACGGGCAAGAAAAAAAGCACAACGAGCAAAAAAAACTTGCTCCTTGAGAGATACAAATTTCACATTTAAACTTCTTTGGGAAGGTATTCGTTATCGTTCTACAACTTGTGCTTTTGAAGTGCACCCACAACTCATGGCCAACCCTTTAACGTAGAAAATTCATTGTTAAATTTTCTTAGTCGTATTTTTGTGTGCTTCTAATGAGTTTTTAATTAGATGATTCGTTCAAGATATTTACATTATATTTTTTGTGTCACAAAATCTTCCATCTTGCATGAATTAAAATATAAAAAATTTGATTGATAACTTATTGGTTTGAGATTTGACAATATTTAAGGAGCACCTTTTGGAATGCCATTTTTACTTTTCTTAAGGGAAGTATGTGGTTGTTAGGCCACCCGATACCAAATCGGGTAGGGTCAGGGCTCGACCCCACCTCGGGACACTGGGGGGACCCAACCTCGGTTGCGACCCGGGTTGACCATTTTTTACGTTTTTAATAAATAATTAATAATCATTTATTTATATTTGTTAAATAATATTTAATTGATATGTATATGTTTTTATATAATTAGAAATATTTTCTGGAAATTAAAATAAATGTAAATAATTAATGAAAATTAGTAAGATAAATCAATTTAATTAAGTATACTAATACAAAATTAGCTTAGTTGTGTTGGTGTCTTTCATTTTGTGACTACCAAACCAAACCGCAATAGTGCATTAGCCAGCTAACATGTATAGCTTTTTGTGGTGTAAAATTGACAATTTTCGGACTGAATACAAGTCCACCAATAACAAACTGAACTGTTATTCATCGCCGGAAAACTACTTAAATCGCCCGTACATATTACAATTTTTCGCTTCTACCCTTTCTACTTATATAACTCTTCATTTCACTCTCCTAACACCACTCTCTCTTCATATTACTCTTATATTCACCAGAAAGATGTCTCGGATGCCGGGAAAAGAACCAGCAGACGTCCCGGATTACTCAAATCTGGTAAATTGTTAAGTTTTTAAATAAAAAAAAATTGAGTAGGGCGTCTCCTGCAGACGCCTCCCCGATAGATGGGGCATCTACGGTACATGCCCCATTTTTTTTAAATTATTTAAATTGATTATAAATTGTGATAATTACTAAATAAATAGACTATTAAGTTAATAATTAGTTTAATTATTTTAGTAAAGAATTATTGATTATAAATTGTGATAATTGCTAAATAAATTGATTATTAAGTTAACAATTAGTTGTGGACGATTTTAGTAAAGGATTATTGATTATAAATTGTGATAATTACTAAATAAATTGATTATTAAGTTAATAATTAGTTTAATTATTTTAGTAAATCCATTAACAAAATTTTAGTTTTACAATTGAATTAATAGTCATCGGGTTACCGTGGAGGAAAAGAGAAATCAATTCCCTTACGCGCGGTACGTAGTATAGCAAATGAGTCAGGTCCTCGTCATCCACGTAGACGGGGTATTTCTGCTTCAGTTAGGAGAGAGAGAGATCTTTTACGTCGTCGTCAGACACCTGAGGATTCTTTCGACGACGAGGATGATTCAGATGAGTTGAGGAGTCACAACGAGAGTGACGATGGGGGCCAGTATGGCTTGGAGCCATAGGAGGAGGTGATACAACAGTATGATCGAGGACGGGGGCGACATTGTAGTCCTTCGGCTGAGTGGGTCATTAGGAAGGGTCAAGGTGACCGGTTTGTGACCGGTGATTCGAGTTCGTGCATTGCAGACGCCCGAGCTCAGAAGAAGAAGAAGAAGAGAGGTGAGGATGAGTCTTGGATCGTGACGGATATGATGCCCGGTGGTCCTCTAGATGACAACGTCATTCTGGGTTTCGGAGGTCACATCGCCAAACGCATCTAGGATGGCGAGGATCGGAAGGTTTTGAAGTGTCATAATCGGCACAGAGCATGTATTACATTGCAGGCTTGGCGTTCAGTGATGACTGATGATATGACGGCGACTGTTAGTGACAGTGGATTGGGTCACTTGTCGTACAACATGTTTTCCTGCATTGACATGCCGTTGATTTCGGCTTTCGTGGAGCGGTGGCAGCGTGACACCAATACTTTCCACTTGTCCTTTGGAGAGATGACAATCATGTTGCATGACATCTTTCAGATTTTGTACATTCCTGTTGAGGGTCGTATGGTCAGTGCGCAGGCACCGACGTCTGAGCTGAAGCTTTTTGTATCAGAGTTGTTGGGTGTCAGCCTCGAGGGTCTTGGGCGGGATAGCTCATTTTGGAGTGGCGGTGGTGTTAGTATCGAGACTGTGGACGACTGTTGCAGACGGGGGCGACCACCACAGACTGAGGATACGCAGATGACTGCCTACCTCTTCTTACTACTAGGCTGCGTCTTGTTTGTCGACAAGAGCGGTTGCAGAGTCAGACCACGCGACCTATTGGAGGCGAGGGAGCCAGATACCATTGGTCAGTACTCATGGGTGTTGGTGACGTTGGCATATCTGTATCGCCAGCTGGGTATATCGAGTCGTGATGATTGTTATGGGACTAGAGGTTGACTTACACTACTGTAGGCTTGGATCTATGAATATTTTCCTGCTTTCCGCCCGCATCGAGAGCGGAAGATTATTGAGCGTGGTCATCCTCGTTCGCGTATGTGGGCTGTCCGGGCCGAGGATAAGAGCGAGGGCCGACTTCTTTCTATTTGTAGACGACTAGATCAGATGAATGCATCGTAGGTATATAATGTATATATCATTCACGTTTATTTAAATTTCAACTTTATTATTATTAACGTATAAAATGTTTAGGTGGAGTGGTTGCCGTCTGGTCCTGAGCCTGCTGTAGCTGTGCCGATGACTACATTTATGGGCATTATTCGTTATAGGGATATCACAGAGCCTTAATTACCTGATCGTGTGTTACGTCAGTTAGGTTACGTTCAGGTGATCCCGGTTGACATCCCGACGCCCGAGCATGCAGTACGGTTTGCGATTGCAACGACGTACGACGTCAGGCATAGCGTTTCGTTCGGGGAATCGGTTTGGAGGACATTTCCGAGAGTAGGACGACTTCACCTGGACGATCTGAGTCATAGCTGTGACCCCTCCACTTGTGATGCAGATTATTTGCAGTGGTTCGGTAGGTGCGCACATCCACTTATCGTACGCGGTATCATTCCGAGACCGGAGAGACCACTGGATAAGTTCTACTCTCCTTTTATTCCCCCACCATTTTCTCTCTCGAAATGCATTTCCTAACTAGATCGGAAAGATCGGTAAAAATCTCATCATGACTTCTGCCTCTCAATCTCTCTCTCTCTCACTCACTCTCTCTCTCTCTCTCCCGATGCCATTCTATTTTATGACATCCCCCCAGCAAATCCACCCTCACAACCTCCACCTTCCCTAGTCATCCTTCCGATCCTAGAAGAGCTAATTGCTAAGGTCATCACTAATCATGACCCCAGACGACCTGGTCATGAGCAGTCTTTCTCTTCTCTCTCTCCCACATCAGCTTTCTCTCTCCCCAACTCACTTTCTCCTCTTTCCTATACTATTCACATCTTAACCACAACCCACAACAACTTATCTCTCTCATCCACATCATTTCGGGGCCCATCTTGGAAAAAATTTAAAATTTTAAAAAAATTCTAAAAAATCAAAACAATTATAAAACGTATTTTCAAAGAATATAAAAAAAAACTCAAACAAAAAATTCAAAAATTCAAAACAAAACCAAAAAAATCAAAAAACAATAAGATATTCAACGCCCGGGTCGTCGACCAGGGCGTTTCAACGCCCGGGTCGACGACCCAGGCGTTGATGACCGGGTCATCTACCCTAATGACCGGGCGTGGGGGGAATAACCCCCCGTTAGTGTTGCCTTAAACTCTCTGATAACGACTAAGTTCCCTAGTCCCTTTTCACACCTGCTTGGGAAGATCCACCAATGGTTCGGTCGACAACGACTATCTACCCAACACATTAGTTGTTACACTCTGGTCCGAGAAGAGCAACCATCAAATGTCCAGCCCAACGAGGTTGTCTTCGATACAGTCCCTCTAGTCGTGCGCATGTATCTCATTCCTCCCCAACCTCTTATTAATAGAGACGACAGTTGGATTGGGCACTCAGATAAGACGAAAATATTTTTTATTTACGAATACATTTTTAATTAGTAAAGCTAAAAATACACAGAGCATAAAACGATAACATCGAATCTTGGATCACTCGATTAAATTTCGTATCCGTATTTGTGTTGTATTTCGTATTCTTATTTGTATTGTTCGTCTGGAGTTTATTTGTAATGTACTCGTGTTTGTGACTTATCTCCATTTCGTATATGATTTGTTTTAATTGTAAAATTAACTAGGTCTTAATTAATTAAAACCCATTTAATTAATTATGAAATAATTATACAAAGGAGGGATTTGTATGTAATTTGTTATGAAGATGATGACTCTTATATTAAAATATCATCCAATGGTTAGTTTGGCCCTCTGTTCTGAAATGTGGTCTGATGCGGCCACATATGCGGATGTGGACGCGATGAGGAGGAGAGACGCATCACATCTTCCTGATGCGGCCACATATGCAGGTCGATGTGGCTGCATTTCAGAACACCCATTTTTGGTTTTTTACTCTAATTTGTTTAATATAACTTATTGATATTAGAAATTTGATTGATCGTTTTATAATACCGCAAGTGCACGGTGTCGGTAAAGACACAACAAGTACGAGTCGAGTCCACGGGTAGGTGTGTAAACTCTAGTTCTTCAGAAATCAAGTGAAAAATAAAGAGAGAAGAAGTTTGATTACACTAAACTAACAACTAACAAACGGAAAATATGAAAGCACAAGACTCACTAAAACTAATTAAGCAACTAACAAACAAGAAAACCGGAATTCAGTAAGGAAACCCCTAAGGGGTGGAATGTGTGTACACATGTGATAAAGTGGTAAAAAATGCATTCAATAAGACACAAGTGTATGTTTTGTTTTCATGCATAGGAAGTACATAATGGTTGTGACAAAACCTATCATTCAAATCACTAACCTAATTGATTAACATCAACATAAAAGTTGGTTATTAAGAACCTAAACAAGCATGTGAAGTACCTAATAGTTATGACAAACCCATCAAGTTGAGTATTCCTTTTAAACAAACAAGCATACATTCACATTCATCACATATTACAAAAGATAGTATTCATCACATTCTTCATTACATGTATAAACATCATCTCCAACCCCAAATGGGATGAAACTACTCACTACACATTAAACTAACAATTAGACTAATGAAGAAAGATATTCTAACTAGTTATACTAAGATTAAGAGAACAAAACTAAGCTAAACATTCAAACCTTAAAAGAGACAACATTAGAACAAACTAAGAAAAATTATTTTATTGATAACTCACATTACAAGCAGTATTATTCTCTACTTGAGTTTTACTCCAAGTAGAGATAATGGTCACCAAGCAATGTTTAAATTACAAATGAGTAAAAAGAGTTCTATTTATAAACATGAAAAAGACAACTGAGAACAATCCATTGGTGTGAGACTAATGAAACAATCCCATAATAGATATAAACACTTAACCTATATTCATGAGAAATCAGATCGGATTCTGAGCAAAAGGGGCCGCCAATTGGCGGTCACTTTTTGTTGGATGCAATCCGTTTTCAGATTTCTTTAGTGCTTCATTTCTTCACGTGGGGTGCACTTAGATCAGTTATTTGAATATGGGCCCAAATCTAATTGTCAAAATACTCATCATGATGATGTGAAGTTTCTCAATTTGCTATTTGGTCCCTTTGGGCTTATGTCCAGGTCATTCTATCTTGCAGATGGGTCCTTGTGCATGACAGATAGGTTCATTATGCTTCATTTAAGTCCTTTCTCATTATGTTTCAGTTTCTTTTCTTTTCCCTTCTCTTCTTTATTACCTAATACCTGAAATATAACAACAAACACTCGAGTAGCACAATATTGGGGTAAAATTAAGGATATAGCATCAATTATGAAGCATGATATGCTACTAATAAAAATTGTTAAAAAATTTACCTAAATTTTTAGTTATATGTATATAATTTATAATTAATATATCTATTTAATATTATTTAATTATTAAATCACAAACCGCATATGCACCTGTATACCGCATATGTCGGATGCGGTGCCTCACCACATTCCATCCGCATCCCGCATTTCTGAACCTTGGTTTAGCCTTGTAACTAGGAGGGGTTTATATATGTTTGTATTTTGTTATATCGACGATAATTCTTATATTCAAATATCATCCAATAGTTTGTTTAATCTCATAACTAGGAGAATATTTATGTATATAATTTGTTAAGTGTTGATTTCGTATTTGTGATGAAGCTTGTCAGATCAGCTAGTTTAATCTCATAACAAGGAGAAGTTTATGTATAGTATAGTCTCGTATTTTAGGAGACATGATAAACAATTTATTCTCTTGTTTAAGAGAATATTATATATGTTTTGTTTTGTATCGACTTCATATTTATGATGAAGACTGGCGGATTAATTAGATTAGCCTCATAACAAGGAGGTGTTGTATATGATTGATTTAGACGACTATTCTTTTGATACAAATATCATAATATTTTGGTCAGTTTAGCCTCGTAACCCGGAGGTGTTTATGTTTGTACTTGGTTTTGTTTATTTGGTTTGTTAAATGAAGACTTTGTTGCTAGTAAGGGAGAGGGAACCCAAGATTCAGTTTGGCGTGCATCCTCACTTACGACTAAGGTAGTCCGTATTTTAGTTTTTGACTACTTCGACGATAAGAGAGAGGGAACCCAAGATCTAGCTTGACGTGCATCCTCTCTTACTATTAGAGTAGCTAATGTTTATATTATAAATTTGTTTTCGTATTTTAAAGTTGATTGACATATTTTACAACTTTGGATGTTTGTATTTACAATTCATCCAATTTGAGGGGTGGTTTTGTAATTCTGTCCATTTATGGGGCTATTTGTATTTTTAAGAATGAATTTGCAAATCAATTGGTACAACTTATATATTATTGTAATTTATCCATATTTAGTGGTGGATTTGTAATTTGTACATTTAGGGGGACTATTTGTTTTTTAAGATTGTTTTTTGCAAATCAATTGATGCAATTTACCCACATTTTGGGGTGGATTTGTAATTTGTCCATTTAAGGGGGACTATATGTTAAGATTGTTTCACAAATCGATTGATACAACTTATATATTGTTGCAATTTATCCACATTTAGTAATGGATTTGTAATTTGTCCATTTAAATGGATTATTTGTATTTTAAGATTGATTTTGCAAATTAAATGGTACAACATATGAATTGTTACAATTTCTCCAATTTAAGGGATGTATTTATAATTTACCCAATTGGAGATACTATTTGTGTTTTGCTTAAACATATTGAGTTATTTGGTAATGTCTTAGAACATAACCACAGAATTCCTCAATTCATTATTTACATAGGGGTTAACTATGCAAATTTATCTTTATATGCATGGGAATATTATTGCCATGCGCGCACGTAAATATAAGTGGAGTGTGAGATATTTCACTAGATTGGCTATATTCCTTTGTATTCTACTGTGGATGGATTTAGTTGGAACCAGTTATAACGTATATTGTTGGCTACGTGAATATACTTCAACAATAGCAATTAAAGCAAAATAATGCTTTTGTCAATTATATTTAGACACATTTTGATTGATTCTAAAATTTGACATGAGATTCATGAATTTTATGCACATGCACGTATCTTTGCCGTCTATGAACTTATTGTCACATAGATGGATGGCCTTTTATACATATACCAAACCATAGCTTGAACTTAGCATTATAAATATTGGTTTGGATTGAGATTTTCTATTGACCGTGGAAATTCAATTCACTTATTTTCGAAAACCATCAAAATGTGTCTTATGAACATTTGTTTTGGTCGATGAACAAATTTTAGTTGGTCAAAGTGTTTGATTTCAAGTCATTTGTATGGTATATTCCCTGTTAATTCCAGATTTGAAGTGTGTGTTTCGATTTCAGATGAAATTCCACCGTTTTTATTCCTTTTTGTGCATGATAACGATATATGCAGCCGAACTTTGGTGCCAATTATTTTATTGCACCTGATAAATATTGGTTCTATTTCGTCAAGTCAATCTTGACGGCATTGACCACATTGATTCAAGTATGATGTACTCATAAGTTCGATTATTATATCATAATCATGTAAGTTTAATTTGTAAGACAATTTCAGCTATCATCTTTTTTATTTTATTTGTTAAAATATAAACGATTAAACCGGAGACCAATCTTGTAAATAGGACAATGGCCGAAATGACGTGTTTTTTCCAAAACCAAACGAACATGAGTCCTTAAAAGGAAGTGGTCCCTTGGTCGATCGAACGACATGAGACCAATCCTTTAAAATAGGATAGTGGCCGGATGATTGTGGTTATTTTTTTGGAGCCAAATGAGCACCGGTCCTCAAAAGGAAGTGGTTTCTTGGCTAATCGGACGACCATTTGGAGATCAATCCTTTTAAAATAGGACAATGACCGGATGATCGTGATTTTTTTTGTTTTCTTTTATTTTAAGATGAAGCAATTGTCGACGCTAATGTTGCACTTGCCGGAGTTGACACGAAGGTTTTGATGGAGACGGAATCGTTGCCAAAGTCGTTGCGTTCTCTTAGAGTTGTACTTCCGAGAGTCTACTTATGTACAAGAACCGTCGAGTTCTCTCCTCCAAGTCTGTATTTGTGCGTTTCACCTTCTCCTCTTCCTAACACTTACGCCAAACCGTCTCAAATTCTTCCTCCCTCACGCCACCTTCTCTCTTCTCTCCTATTTGGTGTGTATGTATCACCCCTCTTCTTCTCACTTTGGTCTCCGTGTCTTTGTATGGGGTTTGCGTATATGTACGTTTGCGTTGTGGAGTTGTGTGTATTGATCTCCGGTTGTCCCCCTGAAAACAAAACATCTAAAAGGTATTTATAATATGGGATCACATAGAGATCAAGGGTGGTGGTTATAAGATCATGGGAACGAAGAGGTTGAGATGGGGTTTACGCGTAAGAGATTGAGAGGGTTGGTTTGGTTTGGTTTGAAGTGAGATGGGATAAGGATGAGCTAGATTAATTCCCATGTACGTACACATTCATATGTATGTTTCCTTTGATTAATTTTTTTTATTTGATTGGTTTATATTTCATTATACCCCCTCAAGACATTGCTAATCCAATATGAGCCCCTGGACCAAGTATGAAGTGATAGTAACGTGATATAATCACAACGCATATGTTACATAGTTTGAACCTCCTTTTATGTCTTGATTAATTCTTAGACTAGATTCACTAGTTTCATGTTGCATAACTCAATTTCATGAAAATTTTAATGGTACAATTTTGTGGTGTCAACATCGGTGAAATCCTTTTTTCTGTTGTAGTGCAGAAAGATCATGAGAGCACGCCATGCAAGGATTGAGATCTTCTGTAACAAGTCATATTCATCTTGAATCGAGAGGTAGCAAGAACATTCGTCAAGAGATAAACTGATAAACACGATAGGAATCAAGAACACCAAACTATCATTGAACCTTCTTTGGTGACAAAACTAATATATTCCATATCTCCCCGCAACAAAATTAAAACCCTAAAAAATGTCATGCATGCACTAGACCAAAAGTAATACTGTAAAATCCTCAAACCCAATTAGTAGGCTGATGGTGTTTCGGAGAGGATTAGGTGGAGTTTGACTTGGAAGGTGTGGGAGGCATGAGTGACGTGATGGAGATGTGAGGGAGGTATGGGTGGGTTTGCTTTGTGTTGGGAGTTGGGGGTTTAAAACGAAACCAACGGCTCCTTCTTCTTCTTTTTTTCATCTTCATTTCCTTCTCACTCTAAGCACCCATCCCTCTCTCCTCAGTTTCTCGATCGTCGGAGGTGGACGAAGCAGCCGAGGTGTGCGAAGAGTTGATGGAGTCGTAGCCTTGAGGCGTGAGGCACGTGGAGTCTGACGCGAGTAAGACGTTCGGAGGTGCTGACAGGAGGCGGACGTTGCACGAGTAGAGCTCGGCGAGTCTTCATCAACCTAAGAGGTATGCCAAGTTTAAATACTTGCATTGTGCTCACACTAGTGGGTGTGGGGTTTCGCCGAACATCGGAGGTCGAAAACCTTGTCGGCCACAAAGGGAAGCAAGTTAAACCTACCTTGGTTAGGTAGTTGCCGGCCAATGGTCAATTAGAACCTTTGGGCGGTCGATCGAATGTAGTGTAATTCCTGATCTTAACCAACACTGGTCGAACGATGCCTTGTGGCGGTCGACTACTTGTGATTATGCTGGTGGGGTCGGAAGAGTGCACATTGTTTTTTGGTCGGATGAGCCTTTTTTTGTGTTTGACCATTGCTTTGTGGACTGGTCTGGACAGAGCATGAACCATCTAAACGGTTGACCACTATTGACTCTGGTTCGACAGGTAGTTTAAGTGTTTGAATGTTAGGTCGACTGATTAGATGTTGGTTCGACCGATTATGACTTATTGATTGTAGGAAAGACCCTGATTTTTCCGGTCGAACGAGCCCCTGAGCCATTTGACCGTTGCCTTGATTTTGACTTAGACTTAGTCCGTATTTTAACCATGTAGCGGTCGACCGGTTTCTGCCATTTGTTCGACCATTGGGGCTTAAGTCATGAGCCAGTGTTCAACCGTTACAAGTGTCTGTTGGACTGATCCCTTAAGGAGTGATCGATCATTTGTGCCCAGAACGGAATGCCTATCCTAGTGGAGTGTCAACTCTGTCTACGGAAATGTGTCCTTGCTTAGAGCGTGAGCCAGGAGGTGACAGTGAGTGCATTTATCGTGCATGCTCAGGGATCGTCGTGTGGAAGAGTGTGAACGCTCAGGACGTGCCACTGTTGTATTATGGATCGTGGCTTAGTATATGTTTTACTTGACTCGTATTAGAGTAGTAGCTTTCAGGGATCGTGGATCCCAATGCACGATGTTGTACAGCTCACGGAGCATGATGACCATTGCGGACTTCAGTCCGGATCTGTCGATTATCTGGCCCTCTCGGTGGCGGGTATCTTTGACTGGCCTTGATGGCAATGTTTGAGCCCACGTGACCGAGTGGCGGCGGGGAGGACAACGACAACTAGGGTTGTAAATGGACGGTTCGTGGGCGGTTATAGGGCTTATCCGTGAACCTACCCGCCTAATTAAACGGTTCGCGGTTCGGTTAGAAACTCATTTATTTTTACCTCTACCCATGAACCTACCCGCATAATTTAATAAAACGGTTTTGGACGGTTAAATGGATAAATGGATAAAAACATGTCAAATGGTCTATATAGTGACAATAATTTCCATAATGAAATATATCTATATTTCGATAGTATAATATAAACAACTTTAACAAACAGGAAATACTAACGAAATTTTCACAAAAACATGTGCACTGGTAGCCAAACAAAGAACAAACTTGGAGCACAACTATGATGGCAAATCCATTTGCAACTAAATAGCATATTATTATATTAGACGGACCATAACCAAGCTTCCAACGGGAGTAAAATAAGAGGCACTGACAAAAGAAAGAACCAAAGTAAAGATAAACAACACCACAGGTCCACAACAAGCAAAATAAAGGGCATCATGCGAGAGACCATCTTAAATTCTGGACGAAGACCTTTACAAAAATCTCTAAATGCCACATGGTCAACTATGAAAATGGGTACTCACGTAGGATTATCATTTTGGCAAGATCTTTTCTGCTAGTTTCCTGATCAAATTTGAGTTTCTAAGATCCATTGTGCCATCTTTCTTTTTGTCCCCAAAATTCAACGTTAGTTGAGTAGCACCTCCATCAATTTTGCTAGGGTGTTTATTCTTCAAATGAGTTTTTAGTGAGCTTGTACCATTTGAAGATTTAGCAAGAAAACCAGTTTTGCAGTAATTACATTGTGCTTTCTTAGTCCCATTAACTGTGATGGAAGTGAAGTGAGCACAAACAACAGATGTAAGTTTTCTCTTTCTTCTACCCTGTTCAGTTTCTTCATCAACATCAATCGGTGTTACAGGAGTGTCATTATCATCTACTTGAACGGATTCTACATATCCTATTATAAAACACAACTCTAAACATTAATAGGCAAATCAATTTGGGAACCTAATCAAACAAGAGACACCACAAATCAATCTTCGCAGTGCTACAATTCAAAATAAGGTATTTCAAAACAATCAAAATGAATAAGCTGAGACAACTCAAAAAGAGAGGAGTGGAAGAGAGGAGATGGGGTTGGTCGACCAGTTGGAGCTTGCTTGCGTGGAGAGACGAGGGGTTGGAGGTTGGGTCTTCCGTGGAAAGAACAGTGCCTGCAGGCTAGAGATTGTTGGATGCTGGAGCTTGCAGGGAGAGAAGATCTTGGAGAGAAGAGGGGTTGGGCTGGAGGCTAGAGCACGGGTGGCGCCGTGGTGGAAATTAGGGTTGAGAAACTAGTTTCTCTTCTTTTTTTAAACCCTTTCGAATGGATTTCAAGGATATCAGACTCACCCCCCATTTCGGATGGAATTACACTTCTGTCCCCGTTGGATTACACCATTTAAACATGACTTTCAACCATTTAAACATGACTGTGAATTTATATGTATATAATATATAGAATAAAATTTTATATTTATTTAGTTTTGCGGTTAAACGGTTAAACGGACGGGTTAAATCATGAAACATTATCCGCCCATTTATTAAACGGTTTTGATTTTCACAACCCTTATCCGCCCATTTATTAAATGGTTTTGATTTTTACAACCCGTGATCCTACCCGTCGGTTCGGTTAAGGCGGTTAAACGGTTTTGATCCTACCCATTTACAACCCTAACAACAACGGTCACTGCTGGAAAAACGCACTACAACATCGATATATCACGTCGGGTGTTTTGAAACCGACGTTACACACGCTTATTGCTTCAGTTTAAGCAAAACCGACGTGACATATGCACATATCACATCGGTTAAACCAAATTCGACATGATATATGTGTATTTCACATCGGTTTTACAAACATTGACGTGTTTTATAACATATATTAAGTTAGTTTTTGAAACCCGACGTGATATGTATGTGACAAAATATTGTCACGTTGGTTTTAATAAAGCTGACGTGTTTTTGTTGACCTTTCACGTCGGTTGTGTGTGGTTTGTCACGTCAGTTAAATGTAAAATCGATGTGGTTGCCCTTTTTTTTTAAATGCTACACAAGTTCTCTCTCTCGCTCACTCTCACACACACAAGTCTTCTTATTTCCTCTGCCCCACCCTGATCCAAGCTGCAAGTGCCTTTGCACCGCCTGTAGGATTTTGTGTCCCTATGTATGTGTATATTTAAAAAACATTAATACAAACATACATGATCGATTTCATATTTTCATTGATTTTATGTACATGTCTATGTTTATTCTAATATCATGCATTCCTACACATATTAAAATAAACAAAAGAGAGAGGATCATACCCAAAGGTTCTCTAAAACCTTTTAAAAGATCCGGTGTTCTGCTGCATGTCGAATCGCCCGCCGATTCGCCTTCAAGTGTTCACCAAACACTAAACAATATTAGAGAGAAATGAGTTAGTCAATCAATCTCTAATTAAGCTTAGAATCTAGCTAATAATCCCTCTAAAAGCTCCAGAGATTTTAATCGCCAAAACTTAAAATACTAAGAAAATTTCTAGATGGGTTAATTGGGTAATTATGGAGAGAAAGAAATTTGCATGTATTAAACAAGTAAGATGAGGGGTCCTTTTATAGGCTCCTAAAATACCTATATCATGAACTATTCTCTAGTCATGATCTATTGTTTTTTCACTCCTAAAATTATTCCTAATTTGCCACATAAACATCCAAAAAAGCTTTTTATCAAATTTAGAATTAATCCAACCCATGATCTAATTATTCTCTTAATAATTCAGGCAAAAAATGTGTTCTTCTCGGTCAACCAAACCATTTGGTTTTAACACATGTTCGGATGATTGTGAGCTAGACAGATGATCGAGTATATATGAGAAAAATTCCCTGGAAAATTTCAGATGGTCTGCGTCTCGCTCTGGTCGACCGTTGACCCACCAAAATTTCTCCTGGTGAATTTCTTCGGATGACCGTGTCACGTTTGGTGTACCCAAAATATCCCAAGATAGCTCCTGGATATTTTCTCTCAGTTGACCATTCAAGCCCGGTTGACCGATCCTATCTCCAGGCACTCCAGACAATTTCAGTCAACCAAATGCGTTATCCGTTCCCCGTTCAGTTGACCGTTCCGAAGACACCTCGGTCGACCGAACCCAAAATGGTTGACCGTTTTGACCCTGATTTTACGTTTGTCAAATTTTGGATTTATATCCATCAAAATTTGATCTTTTGGGGGTTTTAGCAAATTCATATCTTATGTAATATATTATTCTATGTAATATTAAATCATTACACCCCATAATATATACACCTCATATGAATTTATTCATGATTCTAATTATGTCAATTTTCGTGACATATTGATTTTATTGATTCACCACATGTCTCATTTTTCACATGAAACCCGACACATCATATGAACTCAAAATCAAGCTTCTTGTTTCCCAGTTTTGTGGTGTGACCTATATGATGATCTAAACTAAATTGGCAGCAATATTGAACACCTAATATCTCAAAATATAAGCGGTATGTAGCTACACATTATAGTTACCCAACCAGTATATATGTCTTGTTCCACTCAAACTAAACACGATCTATTAAGTGATGTTAGTGCACCACTTGTGTCCGTCCATTGTCTTATGATATTAAAAATATATACAAAGTAGAAATGTGCCACCTTTGTATTATATTTATTTCTTGATCTCTTTAAGCTAATTATAACTATGTAACTTAACTCAAGTTACATTGTGCACATTATAATTTTGCTTTATCAAGGGCCCCACTAATATCAGCACTCAATGAAGAGGGACAATTACACTCTTTTGACTATCTGTCTTTTCCAGCACAAGTCATGTTCAACCAACTATTGCCTTTATCACTATACTCATTGATAGCTTTTAACAATAATCAAATCAAGCACTTCTTGAGTGAAAAGATATAAGTCTCATATCTTAGGATCCAAGACACAGTAAAACATTAATGACACGAAACACAATTCCATAATGTTTTACTTGTTAGGTCCATTCAATATATAAAAGTAATATTTTCCTCTTTTATATACTCGCGTCGTCAATTATTTGTAGAGCTACAACAATCGATGACCAACACCACAATCTTATCTCGGTAATTAATGTTTCATGTTAATTACCATAATTGTGAATAACTTTTGATTTATGTAAATCATTATCTTTTAGAGCTCTACGGTTAATGACCAAGAGTCTCTTCCTTAACACTTCCAAAAGACGAATACAATAATCTAAAAACAAAATGTTTGCACATCCAATTCATAATAATTTACATATAAAAGTAAACCCTAATGATGCATTTGCAATCTATGTCATATTTCATTTGCACTTTCACAACCCCTAATTCTATTGTATTCACCCTCATTAAGGCCACAATAAAGAATGTTCATGATTTTAGAATTCATCTCAATTTCTTTCATTTTGGGCCTAGAAAGTGAATCTAATTCATCTTCATTTGGGGGTGTGTATGGATTTTGAAGAAACATCTAATACTTGATGTCATTAGATATTATGAATATTTTCATCTTATTCTTCCAATAATCATAATTTGACTCATTTAGCAAAGGAGGTCGAGTTGTGAATAAACCCTCTACATGATTAGATGTGCTAGACATTGCTAAAAAATTACGGTTAAGTATTGAAATTTAGCTCACAAGGCTCTGATACCAAATGTGGGATCATGAGGGTCTCTAATTCTAATCACTTTTAAGCTAATTACCTACTTGTTTAGCCAATCAAAGATATGCAGCGGAATTTAAACAATTAAACAAGCAAGTAAGTAAAGACAAGCAAACCACAAGGAGTCGGGGGATTTTTATAAAGGTTCGGCACCCCACCCGGGTCCTAGTCCTCTCTTGCAATCTCCGCTCGGATCACCGAGCTCCGCTCATGACTTCACTAACCACTCCCCGTTCCGGGTCGGGAGAGAACACATTTACAATCTTCAAACTCACGAACAACCCTCGCCGAGCTTGGGTCCTCCTCTCGCAGTCTGAGAGGGATACTTCGGGCTCTCACCGAAGTCTATACTCTTATCTTGGGTTTTCACCAAGACCCTTTGTAAGACCCGCTCTCCAGTACCTTATTAAGTCTTACTCATTCTTATGCCCGAGTTTGTGTTTTCTTAATGAATGATGTTAGTCGTGTGATTTTATGCTTTCTTTTGGAAAAGCTTCCTTTTGGTGAAAAGTTTCCTTTTTGGGTGAGTTAATGGGACTCGTGGATGGGTTCGACCCGTCGGGCACTTTTCCAATCGGTTGACTTAATCGGGTCGATCTGGTGCAACTTGTGTGTGTGGTTTGGCTTGTGCTTTGAGGAGGCATTTAGGTCTGAGGTGTGAAGGCTGGGTGACGTGGATGCCACATCAGCAAGAGCAAATCTCTTGAGATTTGCAAACTTTTGATTGGTAGCTTTTTGGTAAGTTTTGATTGGCCTTCAATTGCAATCACTCCTTGCCTTTTGTGTTGGTTTCCTTGAGACAAGCACAACCCTAACCAGTCGTCCCATACCTCCCCTCCCTTCTCTTCTCCACGCCATCCACCTCAGACCACCTCCCTCTCCGGCGAGCTATTGGACTGATCTCCGGCAAGATTGGTAGACCAAGCTAGTGGGCAACATTTGTGCGGCTAGAAGAGGAGTGGTGATCTCCGGCTAAACTTAGTCTTTTTCTTGCTGATCAGGTATGGCTCTGGCCCTTAGCATAGGATATAGTGGTGGGTGTTGGGCGGAATGCTGCTCAATACCAGTGGTTGGTCTGTCATTTGGACTAGGGTTTGCACAACAAGAGTGCCACTGATCGGGTGGACTGTGGTGCAAATCAGGTCTTCAGTGGCTGACCATGCATCCCTTCCCTCTAGCACGTTCTCTTCTCCATGTCTCCTGGGTGGTTGATGGAGAAATCAGTAGGGAGGAGATGTGGTTGTGGGGAGTATGTCGGGTGGGGTTGTACATGCATCTCGCGTAAGGTACAACTCTACGCGTATGGTCTGATTTTTGAGATTCTTTGATGGTTTGTTAATATGTTTATCATGTTGTAGCATAATCCTTCTCCTGGTCATATTATTGATTAGTGATTCCACTTATTGGCATGGTTTCATGACTCTTTATGTATATATATGTCATAAATCATCATTAGTTTTAGATCTGGTGTTATGTGTGATTTGTCAAAACTGTCCAGATTTTCATGCAAGAGGAGCTTGATAATATTAGTTCTGATACTCATGTTTTGATTCATGATTTCATTCAGACTTTAGCATATACCTTGTTACTCATTTCACATCTTTACTCATGCATTAATTACTACTTTGCTCGGATAGTATGTCAATGAGTCCTTGCTGATTTCAGATCATACATAGTCATGCGTAACTAATGATTACATTCTGCTAACAAACCATGATAGTGTGCTGAAATGAGATCATATGTGTTCATTATTATTTAGTAACCTTATTCTGATAATGTCCTATACTTGGATATTGATTTTGGATTTCATACGCATGTATTATTCGTGCCATACATAGATGATTTTGTCACGATCGGTTGTTGACCCTAGGTCATGTAATCGTCCATCATTTCTTTAACCTATTGTATAACCTTTCATGACTTGTTTACAGATCATTGTACACATATTCATGCATTAGCTCTGTTTTACATTCATATAAAGCCTATTATGGTATGGTTCTAAGTTCCTAACATACATGTGCTCTGAAATGCATGTTGTAGAATACCGATTGGATTCATATATGCCAACAGATACCCATAGCATTGCTGATGCTATATGCATGTTTTGTCATGTGGTTCTACTGGTATTTATTGAATTTCATACGTTTATAAACTCTTATCATATTATGAGGTTTTGGTACAGTCGCATGCACACTGTGAAATCGACGAATGTATGTCTTCGATTATTATTGCATTCGACTATGGCATGTTTTGCTGTCTTGCATCATCCCATTGTTTCTTTCATGTTGATGCGTTACTGATGTAATGTATGATGTTGTGCTGGGGTATGACCCTTAGGATAACAGACCTTATAACATCCTTATCATGACCCATAGATGACTCGATTAGTTGTTATCTTGATTTGCCGATCCGGTTATGATTGCTTGTTGTTGTGAGTTTCGTTTGATTCCTGATTGGGATGTTCTGACTCTGATTTGTTTGGGGCTGTTAGGAAGGTATCCAGATACTCTTCCTTGAGCTCGTTCTGTATACTGTAGCTACATTAGATCTTAGATTCTTAAGTAGCTTGCATTGCATTTAATCTGATTAATAATTCTGGGCACGTTCTGTTTTCTGGGCCGACAGACCACGAGTGGGTCCTCTAGCTTCAGAGGACATTCGCATAAGACCTTCACGTTGGGAGGCCAGGCGTAAGATAAGTCCTGGGCAGGCGTGCTGCCATTCTGTCTCAGGGTAGATGTTCCCAAGTTCGTGATGACACCATGTAGTTTTATTTCCATGAATTGGGACATTTATCCGGCTCACCTCTTTGTGACGAGTGGTGGATCACTGTCAAGTGACCACTTCTGACTAGCGAGGCTGGTGTTATGGTTCCTTGCGGGGAGCATGTCGGGTGCGCCCGGCTGGCATGGCTTGTGGAGTCATAGCCTTCTGATGCATTATGTGCGCTTCTGTTCTGTTCTGTTTTTATGCTTGTCTTAGTTAGACTTCATGCATAGTTATGTTATTGTTTGGATGGGGCATACTTGGTTTTCTTTATAGAAAACTCACGCATATGTTGATGCGGTGCTTGCAGGTACTTAGGTTTCCACAGGGCAGACTGAACAAGTGTTGAAGATTCTGTACACGAGGGACACGTCGACCAGAGTCTTCAGTTGTCTTTTTCTTCCGCTTTATTGATGCATTTCCTTTTTGAAACTCGAGTTTTGTAATGAATCTTTCATACATGGATATTCAGTTATTTCAATTACTTTTATTCGTCAGCTATCCATATATTTCTTCATATATTGTCAAGTTGGTCAGTCTTATCAGTCTTTCTTTGTAACTCCTTCGGTCGTCGCGGAGGTCTCTGATCGCGACACTTGAGTTGGTTCCCAGTGTGCGTACCCACGAGAACGGGGGGTGTTACAACTTGGTATCAGAGCAGGTCGGTCCTTAAAGTGTACAGAATCTGAAGACTCTCCAGTGGGGCATCTTGCCCAAACCCTGTCGGTAATTTCTTATCTTTTAGAATTGATTTCTGATAGTGATAGATCATATTTGCATTGGTTAAATTGCTTTCTTGTGGATTGCCTCGTGTACTTGGAGACCGAACCACCCAACCCTATCTGTCTTTATGAGTTCCCTCACCTCCTCCCACGTTTTGGTGTTAAGTACTCCAACAAGTCCAACTGGTCAAACAAGCAAGAAATGCAAGTGCAGGAGGTGACTAGCTAGAAAGCATGGGAGGCGGTTGCAGTTGGATTTCAGCAAGCTCTGGGGCCTTTCTCCATCAGTTTCAGGTATGGTCCTACCCCTTTAGCATAAGAGGATGTAGAGTAGGGGTAAAATGTAGTTTAGTCCAGCACCATTGTGTTTGCCGATCTGAGGTTTGGTATGCACTAGTGGAGATCCACCGATTGTGTGGACTGTGGTGCACCATCCGAATTTCAGAGGTGGCTGAGCACCTCCATCTCTACCACGACTTGGGCCTCAGTCTTCCTTGGTGGTTTGCTGGAGAAACCAGAGGAAGTGGGCTCATCGTGGAGAGCTAGTTGGGGAGGGGTTCTGCTTGCATGTTGAGTGATGTTAATAACCTTGTGATGTTGAATCTTGTGATCTTTTGGATGTTATGTTCATGCATGATATTGTGATCAAGTTCAGATTTTCTCGCATGATATGCTTACTGATGTTAGATGTCATAATCACGTGTTATTTTTTTTTTGGATTTGGATCAGGCGTCATGACATGTTATTGATTTCAAATCTAGTTTCTATGGTGATCTGATTTTATGTTCAAGGAATGGTGCATTTATCGATTGGAATGTTAAGAGGAATTAAATGTGTGATTTTATCCCAGTCATGACTAATCAATATATATGCTCCAATTTATAATTTCTCTAAGATATACTCATTACAACATCAGAGCATAAGTTATATAGTTTAATTTAAACATTGATGCAATCAGTATAGATGCATTTAATGACTCAAATGTTGTTATGACTTTCTTTAGTCTGATTTTATCCCAACAATGTTTAGTTATGGGTATGATCTGATTTCCATAAACCTTCTCTAATATGACTTGTATGCTCTTACATGAAACTATATCAGAATTTGTATTTGAGTCATGCTACTTACCCTATGACGTCTAGTTTTGCACAGATCCTTAGGCATGTAGATTTATATCGATAATGAATATGGTTAGACTCTTAACTTCCAGATGTATGCTTTCCATGTTAGATTACTGATATCTTCATATATTAATTCATGTTCATATATTCTCGGACTAAGTTCTGAATCACAAGCTTCTAATGCATGTACGTTCTGAAATTATGATGTGTGCAATCGGTTGGATTATATGTGTTGTTGTGGTGACTTGTGGTTTTAGTTGATTCCTTCCAGTGGTGATCATAACCCACTCATGATGCATGCCCTGAAATGTTGAAATCAGAAGTAACTTGCCATACCTTCATGCATGCATGCCTATCACTGGTATTGTCATGATTGCATTGTGGGAGCTTATCCTCCTCTCACAATCCGAGAGGGATACTTCGGGCTCTCACCGAAGTCTATACTCTTATCTTGGGCTTTCACCAAGATCCTTGCTTCTTGAACAAACTATGAGTGGGACAACACTATCTAATATTGAGCACACTTGAGTGAGAATAGGATTTAGGACTAAAGTGTGGAATGTTTGAGGCTTGGAGTGTTTGGAGCTTTCTCTCTAATGTAAGGGACAAATAGTAGTGGGAGAGTTGTGTTAAAATATATTTTACAACTCTATTTATAAGTTCCTAAATAGTTATAGCCGTTGGGGATGAATTGAGTAAAGATTGTGTAAGATACAAAAAACGGAAACTGACAGGACCCAATTCTGAGTAAGTTCGGTCGACCGTATCGGGCTGAACGGTCGACCGTATGATAATTTTGATTAATGTTCGGTCGACCAGTTAAGGAACGGTCGACCGCCAAAGGCTATGACTCAGGTACACTTAAGTGATCGGTCGAACACTGAGATAGGTTCGGTCGACCGATTCACACCAAGATCTTTGGGGTTGACAAAGAATATCATATTCGGTCGACCGAAACAAGGTCCACGGTCGACCGAAACAAGGTCTACGGTCGACCGAAAACCGACAGGCACATTTGGTTTGTCAAGTCTTCTAAGTTTGATCGAACGAACAAGGTCCTCGGTCGACCGATACACTAAATGTATTTGGCGGTATATGGAGATAATATGAATACGAGCGTTGTGTATAATACGACAAAACAAACGGTCAGAATTTTTTTGACTCGGTCGACTGAAAAGGTCTGGACGGTCGACCGAACTTGGGTAGTAAAACACTTACAGGATATATGATCACTTGGTAGACCGAACGGTCTGTTTCGGTCAACCGAATGTGGGCAGACAGTTCAGGTTAAGTGTTTAGAGTTTTCCGGTCTAAGTTTGGGTGATCTATCGAAGTCTAAATTATGTGAAATTTCGTGTGTGACTTCTATAGGGAACCTAATGTGTGTTTGAGTAGTTTTTAGCTCAAGTATGCTCAATTACACAAAGTTCCTAAGACTCAAAGAAATACAAATTACATGTCTTCAAATGAGCTTGATTACATGTCTTGACTTGATTTCCTTTCTTCCTTGAGTCTTGATCACCTGTAGAGGTTAGCACAAAGAAATATATATATATATATGCAATGCAACATGTGTGCTACTCTACATGATCACAATTAATATTAGGTTGATTAAATCATCAAAACGTGGATTAAGGCCAAAAAGTCAACAATCTCCCACTTTTTTATGATGACAACCTATATCTTAATACTTGAAATTTTTGGTTGTAAATTATGCATATAAATGCTCCCCCCTATGGATGTGCGTAGTTTTTGTTCAATTTTAATCAAATTTCAAGTTACCCCCTTAATTATCTCTCCCCTTTGACATCCCTAAAAAATATAAGATTTAAGCATTGAATTTTAGATGTCTTGTAATGAAGTTGTTCCCCCTAAATTTTGCACTTCATTACACTAAGAAATGATATTCAATAAGCTCCCCCTATCAATATGAATATGATTTTTCGATTAAGTTTAATTCTTAATTCTCCTATATTAACATCAAGCAAATATTACAATTTAGCATGTGATGTATTCATTCCCCTTTTTGACATCCATTTAGAAAATTTGACTCTAAAACATTGGATGTGATTCAAATTCTAAGATTTGCAATGAATGAATATATGATATGTAAATTAGGCATGTACAATCTAGACTAGAACCAATTGATTCAAGAAATTTAGAGGATAAGAAATTATACCCACTTCGAAGCTTGAATTGGTATCAATCTCCATTCGATGATGCAACCACCATTGAATTTGACTCTCAAGCTTGCCCGGTTACCACCGATTTCCTCCTCAAACACCTATAAGTGTAGATTTAGGTACATAAACAACTTTGGGTCCTTGAATGTTTGTTTTGGGAATCCAAACCATTTTGGTTTTAGGAGCCCACACACTTGAGGAATTATGCTTTACAACTAAGTGCTTTCCATTTAAGGTTGTATGAATTACATGGTTTTTAACATATGAATCATTATATCCTAAACCATGTTTTTGCAAAGATTTTCTTTGACTTCCTAAAAACATATTAAGCATCTTAGTTACATTAGTGAATCTTTCTAAATCTTTTCTTAATTGCACATTGCAAGCTTGAAGATCTAGTTGTTCACTATTACTAAGTGTTGCTTTTAAACTATCAATAGTTGATGCATTGTTTTCAAGACTGGCAAGCACCTCATTCTTCTCATTTATGCATGTTTCAATTTGGCTTTGGAGATCATTTATTAATTTTCTAGCATTCTTATTTTTGTCACAAATGATCTCATATTATTTAACTAAGTCATGGAATGCATTTTGAAGCTCATCATGTGTATATGTTTCATTATTTGCACTAGAATTTGAGCTATCACTATAATAAGACTTAGTTGAGCATGATCTATTAGAACAAGAGTTAGAGTCTACCTCACTTTGATCATCTTCAATAGCCATGAAGCATGAGTGAGCCACATTTCTTCTACTTTATAAGGAAGATGATGATGATGATGGTGATGAAGAATCATCCCATGTAGCCTTGTGAGCTTCCTCCTTCCTTTCTCTTATCTTGCTCTTCTCCTTTTCTCTTCTTGTCTCCCTTCTCTCATTTTTCTTCTCCCCTCTCTTCTCTCATTTTCGCTATCTTACTTCTCCTTTTCTTTTTCTCTTTTCTCACTTCTTCTACCTCTTCTTTCATTCTTTTCTCCCTTATCCTTCTTGAGGTATTTGAAGAAGTCTTTGGCTAGGACTTCAATGTTCTCATCTTCTACACTCCTCCTTGCTTGCTCAATATTTGCTTGTAATCCAAATGTAGGTTTGTTCTTGGAGGCTTCCTTCTCCTTCTGATGGTTAATTTGGAGCTCATAAGCCATGCAATTTCCAATTAGCTCCTCCATCTTGAGTTGGGAAAGGTTGTGTGCTTCTTCAATCGCGACCACCTTATCTTCCCAATCGTTGCTTAGCGACCGGAGGAATTTCCTTGTCATCTCTCATTCATTCAATTTTCTTCAAAGAACCAAAAAAGAGTTAGTAATATCGGTGAAGCGGGTGTTCATTTCACTTATGTTTTCACCGATTTCCATAGAAAAAATCTCATATTTATGCATGAGGAGACTAATGCGGGTTTCCTTAGTTTTGCTATCACCCTAATGATGCATTTGCAATCTATGCCATATTTCATATGCACTTTCACAACCCCTAATTCTATTGTATTCACCTCATTAAGGCCACAATAAAGAATGTTCATGATGTTAGAATTCATCTCAATTTCTTTCATTTTGGGCCTAGAAAGTGAATCTAATTCATCTTCATTTGGGGGATGTATGGATTTTGAAGAAACATCCAATACTTGAGGTCATTAGATATTAGGAATATTTTCATCCTATTCTTCCAATAATCATAATTTGACCCATTTAGCAAAGGAGGTCGAGTTGTGAATAAACCCTCTACATGATTAGATGTGCTAGACATTGCTAAAAAATTACGATTAAGTAATGAAATTTAGCTCACAAGTCTCTGATACCAAATGTGGGATCGTGAGGGTCTCTAATTCTAATCACTTTTAAGCAAATTACCTACTTGTTAACCAATCAAAGATATGCAGCGGAATTTAAACAATTAAACAAGCAAGTAAGTAAAGACAAGCAAACCACAAGGAGTCGGGGGATTTTTATAAAGGTTCGGCACCCCACTCGGGTCCTAGTCCTCTCTTGCAAGCTCCGCTCATGACTTCACTAACCACTCCCCGTTCCGGGTCGGGAGAGAACACCTTTACAATCTTCAAACTCGCGAACAACCCTCGCCGAGCTTGGCTCATCCTCTTACAATTCGAGAGGGATACCTCAGGCTCTCACCGAAGTCTATACTTTTATCCTGGGCTTTCACCAAGACCTTTGCTTCTTGAACAAACAATGAGTGGAACAACAATCTCTAATATTGAGCACACTTGAGTGAGAATAAGATTTAAGACTAAAGTGTGGAAGGTTTGAGGCTTGAAGTGTTTGAAGCTTTCTCTCTAATGTAAGGGACAAATAGTAGTGAGAGAGTTGTGTTAAAATGTGTTTTACAACTTTATTTATAAGCTCCTAAATAGTTATAGTAGTCGGGGATGAATTGGGTAAAGATTATGTAAGATACACAAAACAGAAACTGACAGGACCCAATTCTGAGTAAGTTCGGTCGATCGGATCGACCTGAACGGTCGACCGTATGACAATTTTGATTAAGGTTCTGTCGACCGGTTAAGGAACGGTCGACCGCCAAAGGCTATGACTCAGGTACACTTAAGTGATCGGTCGAACACCGAGATAGGTTCGGTCGACCGATTCACACCAGGATCTTTGGGGTTGACAAACAGGATCATATTCGGTCGACCGAAACAATGTCCACGGTCGACTGAAAACCGACAGGCACATTTGGTTTGTCGAGTCTTCTGAGTTTGGTTGACGGAACAAGGTTCTCGATCGACCGATACACTAAATGTATTTGAGGGTATATGAAGATAATACGAACACGACCATTGGGTATAATACGACAAAACAAACGGTCGGAAATTTGTTGACTCGGTCGACCGAAAAGATCTGGACGGTCGACCGAACTTGGGCAGTAAAACACTTACAAGATATATGATCACTCAGTCGACCAAACGGTCTGTTTCGGTCGACCGAATGTGGGCAGACAGTTCAGGTTAATGTTTAGTGTTTTCCGGTCTAAGTTTGGGTGATCTATCGAAGTCCAAATTATGTGAAATTTCGTGTGTAACTTCTATAGGGAACCTAATCTGTGTTTGAGTAGTTTTTAGCTCAAGTATGCTCAATTACACAAAGTTCCTAAGACTCAAAGAAATACAAATTACATATCTTCAAATGAGCTTGATTACATGTCTTGACTTGGTTTCCTTTTTCCTTGAGTCTTGATCACCTGTAGAGGTTAACACAAAACAATATATATGCAATGCAACATGTGTGCTACTCTACATGATCACGATTAAAATTAGGTTGATTAAATTATTAAAACATATATTAAGGCCAAAAAGTCTAATCTCTACATGATCACGATTAAAATTAGGTTGATTAAATTATCAAATGTCTCACTAAATCTTGATACAAAGTTTTTTTTCCAGTCTAATCTCTCGTCGTAAAAAGAACAACATTTAGATAATGATATTCCTACATGATCACGATTAAAAAGAACAACATTTAGTGAGACATATATATACATTTGAGACATTTGATACTCTACATGATCACGATTAAAATTAGGTTGATTAAATTATTAAAACATATATTAAGGCCACGATTAAAATTAGGTATATATTTTAGTGAGACATATATATACATTTGAGACATTTGATACTCTACATGATCACGATTAAAATTAGGTTGATTAAATTATTAAAACATATATTAAGGCCACGATTAAAACATATATATACATTTGAGACATTTGATACTCTACATGATCACGATTAAAATTAGGTTGATTAAATTATTAAAACATATACTCTACATGATCACGATTAAAATTAGGTTGATTAAAATTAGGTTGATTAAATTATTAAAACATATATTTAGTGAGACATATATATACATTTGAGACATTTGATACTCTACATGATCACGATTAAAATTAGGTTGATTAAATTATTAAAACATATATTAACGCCAAATTGTTCAAAAACTTGATGGTTACTGGTGGTGGGAAGAGCAAGGTGGGAGGAGAGGGAGTACGATTGGTGGGTTGGAAGGACCTTTCCATGGAGGTTCTGCTTAGGATCATCTCCCTTTTGGACGATCGAACAATGATCGTCGCGTCTGGCGTCTGTACTGGCTGGAGGGAAGCCATTTGCTTAGGGGCTCACACAGCTCTCCTTGTCTTGGTAATAAGTTTTCCGAGTTTCCCTCGAAAGTGTTCTCTTCTATTTTCGTAAAAAAAAAATATGGCAGTGGAGGATTTTCTTCTTCTTCTATTTTCACAATTCTTGGCACTTCATTTGGCAAATAGTTTGTATTTGACTCGTTGGTCGCTCTTGTGATCTTGTTTGCCAGTAACTAGTTTTATACTAGCTTGAGGAAGCCCAGCTGGTACTTCGTGTGTCTTGGAGTAGCCAGGTCAATAGTTTGTCAAAGCTAAAATTAACTCTTTGTTACTACTTTGTGATGTTAAAATGTATTTAGAATGGATGAATCTTCCTTTATTCAATGCCGTGTCGTAAGCTTATATATTTTATTATTTGTGGCATGGAGAACAATTGGATTGCTGGTCCTAATATTATATAGTTGTTGCTATAACCTTATAGTTGTTGGTCCTAATATTAGTTTTCTTGTTTATCTCAAATAGAAAATTGCAGCGTACATTTGTTCATATTTTCAATATATGTTTCTCGTAGCCCTCTCCTCACGACAGTAATTTCACTTTTGAATCACCTAAAGTAGTTTTAAAACCTTTCGACGTTCTTCTTCTAATGGTCAGAGTGATTTATCTCATGAATCATCTAGATGTCTATGTTTTGTCATGAAACAACCACTCCACTGTTTCACATATTATTCCCGGATTTCTTTGAATTGCCCCCTTGTTATTTTGACTTTCAGGTTCACTAATTTGTGATTTGAGGGATCCGAATTCGTTCGGCCGTGAGTTTCTCCTTTGAAAAGTGCTCCTTGCTGTCTTGCCTTTTTAATTTGGAAATTTTTAGGACAGTTTTGGTGGGTGATTACCATGGTGAAAATAAGGATATTTTGGTCACTTAGGAATATCATTATCTAAATGTTGTTCTTTTTACGGCGAGAGATTAGACTGGAAAAAAAACTTTGTATACAAGATTTAGTGAGACATTTGATAGTTTAAAGGGCAAGCTATTGTCGATCCTACGTGGCTTACATTTCTGGTTGTTGTTTAGAGTTAACAACCTTTGAATCTCTATTATGTAATCTATGCTGGATAGGAATGCATAAATAGACTTGTTTTACTCCGCAATAGGTAATTCTATTTTTCCCCCGTGGAATAGCCATTTATTATTTGTTATGTATCGGAATTTTATTCAGCAACGTATTTCTGTTTTGAGAACTTGAAATTACAACTTCCAAGAGCAACCTTATTCAATAGCCAAATAAACTTCTATTTTTTATGTTTCTTTCCATAATAAATCTTGACTTCTACGTTATCCATTTTTAGGTGCAAAGACCACATGAACGATCTTGTCCTGTCACTCGCCCCAAAATTCACAAGACTACAGGTCGCAACATTATTCTTCCAGAATATACACCACGGTAGTAAACTTCTTGTTTCAACTTAAACATGTTCATCATTTCCTCCTGCGGATATACTAGATCTTTTATTTCTAACATCTTCTGTATTTATAGTGTGGTAGATCTTTTATCACATATCTAGCATGATTTTCGTACTTTACTTTTGTTATGTTTGTTTGATGTCTGACATGCAAGTTTTGTTTCTTAAAAAAATTAACATGGACAACTCACTGAAATGTTTTGCAGATGGGTTTATTTTGGTTGCTCATGACTGCTGGATTTGGACTTTTTATCAGTGAAGAGACACTAAATGTTTGGGTCTGTCCCTTGTATTGGTACCTTCTGTTTTTCCGTCTCAATTAAGAATATTTTGTTGTGATTATCGCATTTGCTTTGGTCTGCACACTACATGTTAGTTGTGGTTTCTTACTTGATTTTTATGCAAAACCCATCCCATGATAAGTTTTTCTGATCATATTTTTGGACTCTTTTATTTTTTAATGTTGCCATCTGTATATATGTGTTGTTTGCTTTCATGTTCGTGTTGCACATTGTTGTTCATGTGTTAATGATTGTTCATGAATCATCTAGCCTTTTGTTGTTCTTTGCCCCTCTTTAGTCGTCCATCTAAATGCTAGCTTGTTGTCCTTATTTGAGTTGCATAATAACAAATCCTTATTTGTTAACATGTGAGTCTTAGCTTTTCGTTTTGTTAACGTCCTTAATTACCTCAAGTTGTTATTTACAGTTACAGGCAACATTGATATAATATAACCAACGTAAAATATTGATCCTATATACAGTTCAAATGGCACATTGATATAAGATATATATATATAATAATATTATTATTATTTTGTTCTAGCAAGACTTTCTACGTCGGTTATCCAAAAACTGATGTGGGGATATACCATGTCGGTTTACTGATGTGGGGATATACCCTATATGTTACGTCGGCTTTTGTAGAACTGGCGTAATATATATGATTTATAATGTCAATTTTTTCATAACCGACGTGATTTACCCCCATATCATGTTGGATTTTGAACCGACGTTGTATCTTCCTCCATATTACGTCTCCCAAATATGACATCAGTATATTGGAACAGTAAATCCAACGTGATATGGCCAAAACAACCGACGTGAAAACCCTTTTTTCCAGCAGTGGGTGGACTGTCGAGGATGTTTTCTAGCAGGGTGGCTTGGCTGGGCACCTTCTGAGTGAGTGGACCGACCTGAGCGACGATTCCGTCGGGTGGTGTTGACCACGAGTTTCAGATCTGATACTACTGACGCGGAAGTGTGGACGACCCTCACTAAACCCCTGATTAGTATAACCATGTTTGGGGGTGCGTTGCGTACTGTCCGTAAGACCGTATGTGCATATGGTAGGTCTCCGGGGGAGGCCCTTTGATGTTGTGGGACAAATGTCCCGATTTTACCGTTGAGGGGATATTTTCCTTATTGCTGATATCATGACAGGTCACTAGTATGATATGTTCATTTTATTGTACTATTGCATTTCATATAGGAGGGCTTGGTATACGGGGTTTACTTCTGGAAACTCAGGCATTGTTGTCACATTTGTATTTCAGGACCTCAGTAGGCATTGTTGGGTGGTGACTGCGGGTGGACTTATTTTGGGACCATGATCCTCTTGTCTGACTTTTGAGGTCGTCATGATTACTATCGTGTATCTCTTGTTGAATTTGATGTAATCATGCTGTGTTTGATAACTCTGATGTAACTGGTGCATTGTACTCTTATTATATTTATGAGTAATATTCCTGCCTTGATGATCATATTTCTTGTGAGCTTTTATTTGAAGTTTTTCAGTTTTTCTGTTGTTTCAGGACGTTACAAAATACAATAGATCAACCCATCTTCTACAACCCGCCATCCAAATAAACAAAATGATCCCGATCTTCACTTAGGAGGAAAGTTATCTTGCATGCAAATCTACAACAAAGAAAACAAGTGAAGGACAAGAGAGATGAATGGAGGAGAAAGAAGAAGAAGATGGAGAAGAAATAATTAGGAAGCAAGATGAAAAGAAGGAAGAACAGGAGGGGGGATCCAATGAACCTCCCGCCACCAAAAATCATATATTCCCGTGATTAGATAACATACTTAAGTAGAGAAAGAAAAGAGAAGAAAATAAAGCTGAAATTTTTTAGCTTAGATAACATCTTAAGGCGTGTTTGAGTGTGTGAATGGGATGCACTGGATTCTTAAGAATCAGGATTTACTCGAAACTTGCTTCAACTTGGATTCTCGGTTGAAAACATCATTTCGGGTTGAGATGTTTGGATGTTGTGTTGGGTAGAATCTCGTCATGTCTAAGTAAAGGATATTAAGTGAAAAATTCACATTTGTTATTGGTAAATGCATCAAAAGTTGATGGTATTTCATGTAAAAAAATAACAAAATGGAGGTTATAAAATAAGCATAGTTGCTTTTATTGTTCCAAGATCTGCAAAAACTCCTCTGGCAGTTTTTCGTTTCATTTGTAAAAGTGAAATCCAATTTTGCTGGAATTTGGATTCTGGGCAAAATCTGGGATGTTTGGATGTTAATTAGAGTGAGAAAAAGTTAGATTTTCTGGGAATCCAGCACATGCAAAATCAACAACCAAACATTGTTAACTTTTTTAATTTGGATCCGATCAATAGTCCCGCAGAATGATGACTTAAAAGAAATAATGTATTTTATAAGACTAAAATAAACGAGAATTACATACATGGAGAAATAGAGAAGGACTTGCAATAACGATTAATCTAGAGAGAAAAATGACTAGTCATGCTGCCTCAGATGATTTATAGCTTATCTCTAGGCACAAAGGAATCCCAACAAAAACTAGTCTAATGTTTAGGTGTCTAATCTAAGCTTTTAACTCTCTTAACTTCAATCTTGAAATACAAGGAAAAACTCTTGTATTTATAGTTGAAAAGACAGACAATTTCTTGTTACTGTATGGTTACAAGATCCATTAGAATAGGAACAATTTTACTATTTTTAGGCGTCCTTTAGAATCGGTATTCTTGAGTAAGAATCAGTATTCCATCTGATGATTCATTCCTAATTTTATTAAGGCATTGATTCTAACAATCTCCACCTTAACTAATCTGATCCAAAATAATAATAATAATAATAATAATATAATATTGTCCCCTGATAGCTCCACCTTAAATAGTGCATATCCCAACCATATTTACAAGTCTTGTAAATATGGTCAGGTTGACC
Organism: Triglochin maritima; assembly: GCA_963682175.1. Classification (NCBI taxonomy): domain Eukaryota; kingdom Viridiplantae; phylum Streptophyta; class Magnoliopsida; order Alismatales; family Juncaginaceae; genus Triglochin; species Triglochin maritima. Next base: position 38,750,213 of record OY821775.1, read on the forward strand.
GATTTTGTCAAGATGTCAGTTGGATTGTCATGAGTCCCGATCTTCTGTACAATCACGTCTCCCTTCACCATGATCTCTCGAATGAAGTGATATCGAACATCTATATGCTTCGTTCGTTCGTGATGCATCTGGTCCTTTGATAGATGGATTGCACTTTGACTATCACAGTTGATAGCAATAGTTTGCTGACCTATAGAAATTCTGAAAATAGGCCTTTCAGCCATAACACCTCATGTATTCTGCTTCGGTAGTAGATAAGGCAACAATGCTTTGCAAACTCGCTTTCCAACTGATTGCACAATCCCCAACTGTGAATATATATCCCATCATAGATCGTCTTTTATCACGATCTCCTGCGTAGTCAGAATCAATATATCCGACTAGCTCTTCTGAAGCTTTACGAAACTCGAGGTTGTGTTTGGTTGTACCATGTAGGTACCTTAGGATCCACTTTACGGTCTTCCAATGTTCTTTTCCCGAATTTGTCATGTAGCGGTGATGTGTTCATTTTAAATACCGCAAGTGCATGGCGTAAGTGAAGACATGACAAATACGGGTCGATCCATAGGGAGGTGTGTCGACTCTGGTTAGTTCGAAGGCGAGTGGAAAAAGGAGGGGAGAAGAAGTGTTATTACACTAAACTAAACTAAACTATGAATGAATACCAATTAAACTAGACCGCCACAGAGTGGAGGTGTGTAGGTATGTGTGTGTGAGTGAGTCTTCTTTTCAATTAGGAACAAGTGTAGTTTGTGTGACATACAACTAGAAGCTAGTGTAGAATCTAAGTGTAGGATACACAACACTACATGACAAACTATGAACATGCATATCTTACATAAAGTTGAGGTTGATTTTAGATTATCAAACATACAATAAGTACCTAGTGTGGTCATTAGAGCATCAATCAATCCTACATACAACCTAAATCAATCATGTAAATGTGCACCAAACATGGATCCATACATATCAAGTCATTCCCATCAAACCATTACAAGCAACAAGATAAACTCTAAAACTAGCATGAGAGAAGTACCTAGTGTGGACATTATCTCATCTAATACTACAAGTTTAAGCACGCTACAAGTATAGATCTATATGAAGCATATGAAATGACACAAATAAAAGAATTCATCACTATCACATAGTCTACATTACCTACACCCCAAATGGGGATGAAACTACTCACTACTCATTAAGAAGACAAAATGAAATTAAACTAAACATGTAAGAATTGAAAGAGACAATATAAAACTAACTAAGAAAAAATATTTTATTTACACGACTCACATTACAAGTAGCATTCTTCTACACTTGAGTTTTGTTCCAAGACTTACTCTAAGTGGAGAGAATACCACCAAACAATGAGTAAATACAAAGGAGGAGGAGGAGGAAAAGTTCTAGTTATAGTCATAGAAAAAGGTAATCGGGGACAATCCCCCGGTATGAGACTAAACACATACTATAAATGGACATGAAACAACATAATCGAACACCCGACTAAACCATGAATCATTTGGAGACATTTGGACCGCCAATTGGTGGTTTGGGACAGCCAATTGGCGGTCTGGATGTCTGTGATCGAGTCTGGATTTTGGCGACTCGTTTCTAGCTTGATTTCTTGATGTTTGATGAACCTGATTTGGTTGTTGATGTTTTTTAAAAGGAATGTGTTCTAAAAGTTTTACTTTTATATGTTAATTATTATGAATTGGATGTGCAAATATTTTGTTCCTTGATTATGTTTTTAGTCTTTTGGAAGTGTTAAGGAAGATGCGCTTAGTCCTTAACTGTAGAGCTCTAAAAGATAATGATTTACATAAATCAAAAGTTATTCACAATCATGGTAATTAACATGAAATATTAATTACCGAGATAAAATTGTCTTGTTGGTCATCGATTGTTGTAGCTCTACAAATAATTAACGACACGAGTATATAAAAGAGGAAAAAAGTACTTTTATATATTGAATGGACCTAACAAGTAAAACATTTTGGAATTGTGTTTCGTGTCATTAATGTTTTACTACTTGCTTTATTACATGCAATATAATTCTCTCTCTCTAATCCTTTCCTTAATCACCACGAAAATCTCTTAATAGTTTTAAGTTTTGGAGATAGAAATCTGAGGAGCTTAAAGAATGGTTATTAGCTAGATTCTTAGCTTAATTAGAGATTGATTGGCTAGCTCATTTCTCTCTAATCTTGTTTAGACTTTGGTGAACATTTGGAGGCAAATCGATGGTCGATTCGACGAGCAACGGAGCACCAGATCTTCTGAAAGGTTTTAGAGAATCTTTGGGTATGATCATTTCTCTTTTGTTTATTTTAATATATGTAGGAATGCATGATATTAGAATAAACATATACATGTACGTAAAATCAATGAAAATATGAAATCGATCTTGTATGTTTGTATTATTTTTTATAAAATATACACATACATAGGGACACGAAATCCTACAATTAGGAGTTAGATGAAAAGTGCATCCAGTATCAATTACCCATGTATTTGGAGACATCATCGCCTCCGAAACGGTAAGAACAAGGCTGTTAGATAAACCCTCCGCTATGTTGGCTCCTTCATCTTTGGCGGTTGATTTGTTCTTCTCCTTGCTCTGCAGTATGTAGCATTTTCGATGGTATGACCGAGTTTCTTGCAATATTTGCAAGTCTTTGTTGCCTTCGTGTTTGATCTCAACTTTCCTTTCGAAGAGGACCTCGACTTCCCCTTTGATGGAACTAGCACTTCAGATTTGCCACCCGTGGTGTGACCCTTTGTCAAGAATCTCTTTTGATCCCAATGCCGTTTTCATGTCGTCAACAGAAAGAGTGGTATGGTTGTACATCAACGTCTCCTGAAACTGAGAATAAGATGGAGATAATGATAATGAATCTAGAAGAAGTACTGCTAGCGTCTCCTCGTCAACCTTTGATCCAATGTTCTCCAAGTTTACGACGATAATGTTGAAGTCGTCTAGATGTTGCGCTAACGATACTCCCTCCTCCATCTTGAAAGCAAATAGCCTCTGCTTGAGGAGAACCTTATTTGCAAGGGACTCCTTCATGTAGATCTCCTCATGTTTCTCCCAAAGGCTCACTGCGGTCTTCTCGTTCATGATCTCTCGTAGCGTTTCATCACATAGTGATAGATGGATGGCGGTTAACGCCTTCTCGTCCATCTCCAGATTCTTCTCGTCAAATTTTTTAATCGCTTTAGCCACGCCAAGCTGAACTATTATTCCTCGCATCTTCATCCTCCAGAGGCTGAAATTGACGTCTCAATTTAGCTTCTCGATCTTCCACGTGGATGACATCTTGGGCTATGATTAAACCTTTCTCTTGATACCACTTGTTAACTTTTTAAATTTGGATCTGATCAATAGTCCTGCAGAATGATGACTTAAAGGAAACAATGTATTTTATAAGAATAAAATAAATGAGAATTACATACAGGGAGAAATAGAGAAGGACTTGCAATAACGATTAATCTAGAGAGAAAAATGACTAGTTATGCTGGGGCCTTAGATGATTTATAGCTTATCTCTGGGCACAAAGGAATCCCAACAAAACAAGCAAAAACTAGTTTAATGTTTAGGTGTCTAATCTAAACTTTTAACTCTCTTAACTTCAATCTTGAAATACAAGGAAAAACTCTTGTATTTATAGTTGAAGAGACCAACAATTTCTTGTAACTGTATGGTTACAAGATCCATTAGAATGTGAACAATTTTACTATTTTTAGTCGTCCTTTTGAATCAGTATTCTTAAGTAAGAATCGGTATTCCATCTGATGACTCGTTCCTTATTTTATCAAGACATTGATTCTAACACATACCCTTGATATGAGAGAAATGGAGAGGAAGAGAGGAAAGTGGAGAGAACAACTTTCTTTTCAATTTTAAAGAGAAATTGAGAGAGGAAATAGTTCTATTACTAAATTATCCTTATTGTTTTCCAATTACAACAAACTCATTATTTTGTATGTATCTATATATACATGAAGTATCTAGTGAGTTGGGGCCCCTACGATATCCACCACTCATCTGAAATTATAAGGTAGATTAAGAGGAAAACAATTATGCTAATAAAAAGTGAAATCAACTGTAAATAAGACCCAATGATGAGATTGTAAGAACTTAAACTAAATAAGATGAGCTCCGAGCTCACTAGAGTCTGACTATATATATAAATATAAATTGAGGAGGAATCCACTACCTTGAAAAGTACTAACGTCAATTCACTTTTATTGATAACTTAAAATTTATGACATCAATTCACTCTTGTCGACAACTTAAAAATTAAATCTTATTTCACAAGCATGCATGTTGAAAATCATAAAATTAAAAGTCATTGTATATAATATTTCAAGTATAAAAAAATCAACATACTAGATTAATTATGAATTAGACATCACTCGATCTTATATAAAATGACATTTAAATTTTATAATTTTCGAGGTGCATGCTAATCTTGTTTGGTAAACCAAGATCAATTATTTGTTTTCCATTTGAAACATAAATTTTAGGTTATCAACGAGTGTTGATTTTGTGTTAGCACCGTAGTTGATCTCTTCTCGTATTAATTTTGAAACATGCAATCTATTTACTATTCATATTTGACTTGTTTTGATTCATTGGGAGTCACCTGTAATACTTTTTATCTTAGAATAATAGGGAACTACTATTCGTCGCCGGAAAACTACTTAAATCGCCCCAAAAATGACCTTTTTGCCCTTAACAAATCAATTAATACCGATTTCGTCCCGTGTCTTTAAACAAGGTGTTTGACACAGTTTTACTCACATTCCCAGTACTAACACCACGAAAATATCTGGCGAAGCACCAGAATCCGGCGAGGTAACGGGGGCGGAATTTTTTTCCCAACTCGGGCGTCTGCCTAAGCCGCCTCCACCCAGGTGGAGGCGTCTGGATAGGCCGCCTCCACATAGGTGGAGGCGGTTTAGATAAACGCCTCCACCTAGCTGGAGGCGGCTTAGATGCACGCCTCCACAAAGGTGGAGGCGTCTGGCTAACACGCCTCCACCTATGTGGAGGCGTGATTGGCAGACGCCTTCACCTTGGTGGAGGCGGCGTAGCCAGACGCCCGTTTTTTTATTTTAATTTTTTGTTAAATTCAAATTTTTCAGGTTCCGTTGCAAGATTTCGGTGGTGATGGAGTAGATTACAGTGAGCTTTTTGACAGTAAAGAAATATTTACAACAATCGAGGAAAGTTGTAAATGGGCGAAACAAATTGCAATAGGAGCTGAATTTTTTTTTGGTTATATCATCGTACAAACCAAAAGCAGATAACCGGATGGATTGTTACCTCAGATGTGATTGCAGACGTGAGATGAGTTCTCGTGATACGAGTATTGCACTGCGAAAGAATACGAAAAGAAAAGGTTGCGGTTGTCGGTTTTTGCTAAAAGTGGTGGAGCGACGAGATCGTGATGGATGGGTTATTGTTTCTAGTAGCATGTATGGGCAGCACAACCACCCATTGACAGTTTATTCAGAGGGTCACCGACAGGTCAGCGGACTTAGTGCTGGGGCAAAGCAAATTGTTCGTGATATGACAGAGGCACAAGCAAGACCCCGTAACATTTTGTTGGCGGTAAAGAAGAAATTTCCGGACGATAATCCGAATCAAAGACACATTTACAACTTCAGAGAGTACATGAGGACGAAATCTGAATACAGGAATCCTGCGCAGCAGTTTCTCAGAGAGGCAGTGCAGCATAAGTATTTGCATTGGATTGTGGCAGATGAAGAAACTAATGTCTTGACTCACGCATTTTTGGCACATCCGACTTCAGTTCAGTTGTTGCGTACATACCCATTCGTAATCTGTATGGATTCGACGTATAAGACGAACAAGTACAAGATGCATTTGTTTGAGATGGTTGGAGTTACTCCAACAAACATGAATTTCCTCGTTGGATATGCGATTCTGCAGGATGAGACCGAGTCTAGTTACCAGTGGGTGTTGGAGAGGTTGCGAGATATGTTATTGGATATTGTTAGCCCGACAGCAATAATTACGGACCGGGAGATGGGTCTGATGCGACCAGTGGCAGAGGCTTTTCCTGAGTCAGCTCATTTACTATGCACCTGACATATCAACAAAGACGTGTACAACTACGCATACCACGTATTCGGCAAGGACAAGCAGTCTGCAAAGATTTTCAGGCGTGGAAGGTGGAGGAAAGTCATGATTTCTGATTTACAGACGGATTATGATAGAGCAGTCCGTAATCTGAAAGATTCTTTCAAGTCCTGGCTAGTGCTCACGGAGTATGTGGAAGACACGTGGTTGGTGCATAAGGAAAAATTCGTGTTGAATTGGACGAATAAAGTTTTTCATTTCGGCAACACTACGAACTGCAGGGTGGAAAGTGCACATTCGGCTCTGAAAGAGTGGATTACTACATCGACTTCCGCTCTCGACACTCTTTTCGACCGTGTCAACTCATCTATTGAAATGCAGCTGACGAATATTCAGAACTTTCTTGAAGATTTGAGACGTCGAAATTTGGCACAGTACATAGGTCCTCTGTTTCAGCATATAAATGGCCGAGTTTCGCATCACTGCTTGTCGTTAATGACTCAGGAGTTGAAGAGGATGCAGGACTTAAGTGATGAAATTGAATATCGTTGTGGGTGTGCTTTCCTGACAACACATGGGATTCCTTGTTCCTAGACCATGTACGAGTGTTTGGCGTCAGGTGATGGAATTTATTTAGAGCAGATTCATCCATTCTGGAAAACACTTGTTATCGGAGAAGGAGTCCAGATGTCAGAGTTTGTTGATCGGTCAGCACAAGACGTCGAGCATTTTCGGAAGCTAGTGGATGAGATCTCGGAGAGCGACCCTGCAGTAATTCGTAGTGCCTCTCGTATTTTATACGAACAGTTACACCCCGATCAGTCGAATTATGGAGAACCCGAAGAAAATACTAACGTACGAGGTCGACCTAGGGGAAAGTCGACACGTCGGGACCCGAGTGCCTTCGAGTATGCTGAGCGAGTTCGTGGTCGGTCTGGCAGTAGTGGGAGCAGGGGTCGTGGTCAGTCTGGCAGTACTGAGAGCAGAGGTCGTCGGTCTAATTCGTCTCGATCGTCCGTGAATACGGCCACATGATCTTCTGGTATGTCGATATCTTTGTTGTTATGTTATTTAATATATTTCAGTAATCTAAATGAGGTTGAATATATTATCTCCTAATTTTGTTGTTTTAATTAATTGTTATTTACCTATCTTACAGTGTTCGGACGGGTTGACGTGGACAACTTCCCATATAATGATAGACTGTCAGGAATCATTTTACCATTTCTGGATAGGTGGAATGACGTACGTGCTGATGACAACTGTGGATTTCGATGTGTTGCCGATGTCTTTCATGGTGGTCAGGACAACTGGTCGTACGCCCGTCGTGCGATTTCTAATGAGATAGGTGCACATCCTATATATGAGAGTGTCTATTTCGCCAATGTGAGAGAGTCTCGTCAACGAATTGATTGGGGCGGGGGAGTTTGTGGCGAGGATCATTATATGGAGGTTTGGTCCGACTTGTTTCCTATTGCTAATTTTTACAAGTGTGCGGTCATGTATTTCGCAGTGAGAACGGATGGTTCGTTGTTCCCGTGTCTTACAGTTCTACCTTGGGAGTGTCCGTCTGCCATGACGAGGCCTGTCAGAGAGTTGGTCATTGCTCATTTAGGGAGTTACAGACATTTTATTCGTTTGGAATTACTTGATGATTTCCCAGTACCTCCTATAGCGACCTTATGGTATCAAATGCGAGATGAGAGTGTTGTTGGATGGGAGGATTAGTACCAAAGTAGGGTGGAGTATTGGAACCGGTTACGTGGTACATTTTGATTGTAATTTGTAATGTTTTTGTAATGTATAATATATCGTGTATTTCTACTTATATCGTGTTGTTCTTTTACCGTATTTTAAATTTAAATATTATTTGATATCTAAAGAAATAAGTTGAAAATTTTTTCGTGAAAAATAAATATTAAAAAATACGATAGTCAAAGAAATATGTAGAAGATATGTTCGTCAGAAATAAATAACAAGAGTACATAAATAAACATAAGCAAATACCAACAAATGTAGTAACAGTGCAACAAAACGAAAGTAAAAGCAAGACAACTACAGCTCAACATCTGAATCATGGTCCGAAATGCCCAACTGGCTGTTCCAATCCTCGATCAGGCGATCCCAATCTGTACATGCAAGTCTCGTCGCCTCACTCGGCATGACGTCTCTCTCTCGCAAGAACGGCTGCGTACACCGTATCACCCTACTCATCCACTGTATGTAAAATAAAAATTAGCGTACAATAACAAAATATACTTTACAATTAAATATAAAATTATATAAACTTACCGCATCGGCACATGTCCTATCCAGTGGTCTCTCCGGTCTCGGAATGATACCTCGTACGAGTAGTGGATGTGAGCACCTACCGAACCACTGCAAATAATCTGGAGCACAAGTGGAGGGGTCGCGGCTACGACTCAGATCGGCCAGGTGTAGTCGTCCTAGTCTCGAAAATGTCCTCCAAACCGATTCCGCAGACGAAACGTTGTTCCTGACGTCGTACATCGTCGCAGTCGCAGACCGTACTGCATGCTCGGGCGTCGGGATGTCAACCGGGATCACCTGAATGTAACCTAACTGACGTAACACGCGATCAGGTATATAAGGCTCTGTGATATCCCTATAACGAATAATGCCGGCAAATGTAGTCCTCGGCACAGCTACAGCAGGCTCGGGACCATACGGTAACCACTCCACCTAAACGTTTATACGTTAATAATAATAAAATTAAATTTAAATAAACGTGAATGATATATACATTATATACCTGCGATGCAGTCATCTGATCTAGTCGTCTACGAATAGAAAGAAGTCGACTCTCGCTCTTATCCTCCGCCCGAACAGCCCACATACGCGAACGAGGATGGCCACGCTCAACAATCTTCCGCTCACGATGTGGGCGGAAAGCAGGAAAATACTCATATATCCAAGCCTGCAGCAGTGTAAGACAACCCGTAATCTGACCACAATCAACACGACTAGATATGCCCAGCTGGCGATACAGATATGCCAACGTCGCCGACCCCCATGAGTAATCACCAATGGTATCTGGGTCCCTCGCCTCCAATAAGTCGCGTGGTCTCAGTCTGGAACCGCTCTTGTCGACAAACAATACGCAGCCTAGCAGTAAGAAGAAATAAGCAGTCATCTGCGTATCCTCAGTCCGTGGTGGTCGCCCCCGTCTGCAACACTCGTCCACAGCGTCGATACTAACACCACCGCCACTCCAAAATGAGCTATCCCGCCCAAGACCCTCCAGGCTGATACCCAGCAACTCAGATACATATAACTTCAGCTCAGATGTCGTTGCGCACTGACCATGGGACCCTCAACAGGAATGTGCAGTATCTGAAAGACGTCATGCAACATGATCGTCATCTCTCCGAACGGCAAGTGGAAAGTGTTAGTGTCAGGCTGCCACCGCTCCACGAATGCCGAAATCAACGGCATGTCGATGCAGGAAACACATGCTGTACGGCAAGTGACCCAATCCACTGTCAACCACGGTCGCCGTCATATCCTCAGTCATCACTGAACGCCATGCCTGCAATGTCGTACAGGCTCTGTGCCGATTATGGCACTTCAAAACCTTCCGCTCCTCGCCATCCCAGATGCGTCTGGCGACGTGGCCTCCGAAACTCGGAATGACGCTGCCATCTACAGGACCACCGGGAATAATATCCGTGACGATCCAAGACTCGTCATCACCCCTCTTCTTCTTCTGAGCTCGGGCGTCTGCAGTGCACGAACTTGAATCACCGGTCACAAACCGGCCACCTCGATCCTTCCTAATGACCCACTCAGCTGAAGGACCACCGTGTCGCCCCCGTCCTCGACCGGACTGATGTACCACCTCCTCCTGTGGCCCCAAGTCGTATCGGCCCCCATCGTCACTGTCGTCGTGACTCCTCGCCTCATCTGAATCATCCTCGTCGTCGAAAGACTCTCCAGGTGTCTGACGACGACGTAACTGATCTCTCTCTCTCCTCACTGAAGCAGAAATACCACGTGTACGTGGATGACGAGGAACTGACTCGTCTGCTATACTACGTCCCGCGCGTAAGGGAATTGATTTCCCTTTTCCTCCACGGTAACCCGATGACTATTAATTCAATTTAAAAATACAAATTTATTAATGATTTTACTAAAATAATTAAACTAATTAGTAACTTAATAATCAATTTATTTAGCAATTATCACAATTATTCAATAATCCTTTACTAAAATCGTACACAACTAATTACTAACATAATAATCAATTTATTTATTAATTATCACATTTTACAATTAACAAACGATTTAATAAACTAATTTAACTCATTATTAACATAATATTCAATTTATTTCAATTTTATCACAATTTATAATCAATTTTAACAAAAGAAAAAAAAACCCAGGCGTCTGCGGGAGGCGCCTACCCTACGTGGGAGACGTCTCCCGTAGACGTCGGTTCCTTGGGTCGGGCGTCCGAGGGAGACGCCCGACTCAAAAATGTTTTTTTAAATTAATTGAAATAAACAAGGTAATTTACCAGATGTGAGTAGTCAGGGGTCTCCGCTGGTTCTTTTCCTGGCCTCCGAGACATCTTATGTGGTGAATAGAATAGTGATATGAAGAGAAAGTTGTGTTAAAAGAGTGAAATGAGGAGTTATATTAGTAGAAAGTGTAGAGGGGTAAAATGGTAATCTTACGGACGATTTAAGTAGTTTTACGGCGACGAATATCAGTTCAGGAATAATATGAGTAAAAAGAGGAATAATATAATGTGAGTAACCTATCAAATAGAAATCATGATTCAAATATAGTTGGAAATCATACCAGCAAATCGGAGACGGAAGGGTCATAACCAGGGGAGAGCAAGACCGGTTTGGCGTCCGGAGTAAATTCGGTTCCGATTCGATTTGGACTGGTCCATTTTTTTAAAAATTTAAGGTTAAAAACCCGATTCCGGACCGGACCCAACCGGTCCGGTCTTCGGTCCAGGGTCCGGAACCGATATTGTTCCGGTCTAGTCTAGATCCGATCCGGGTCGGACGATTTGCTCACCGGTCATGACCTATATATGTCTTCTCCGCAGATCTCATTAAAAAATAAAAATAAAAGTTAAAACTCCTCCCCTTTTCCTAACCCTACTCACCCATTCTAAGTTGAAACTCCTCCCCTTTCCCTAACCCTACTCACCAATTCTGCCCTAACCACTCCCTTCCGCCCCATACGCGGCAGCGATGATGCGCCTTCGCCACTCCACCGCACTCTGCTCTTCCCTCCGTCGACGCCCATTGGTAATGATCCCCGTGATCTCGGATTCCATTTCCAATCTAGCTGTCAGCACTCAGCCCTTTGTTGAGATGCGTCCATTTGTTATTGTCGTTGCTAGGGTTTGATTGCGAAATTACCCGAATGACATCCGTTTCGTATCGCGTTACGATTCTAGGATCCATTTTAATCTTCAGATTGTAATATATGTGATATTCTGTTACGTCGTCATTGACTCATGACACTGACGATGACTGTTTGATTCATTTTTGTTGAACACTATGAAGTTTCTCATTTTTGCTTGTTTGAGAACATGTGGTTACCGAACCCAATAGGAAGCAATTACTGCCCATGAAGTATCAACTAGAGAATAGAATGAAAACTCTACAATAACGAAGGGTCGGGGTTTTATTATCTTATTGTATCACTGGTAAATAATGACTCGTTTGATGTTCTGATATTGTGCAAAATGCAATATCATGTTTCGACATTAAGACATTAGACATAAATGTCTAAGGCTCTGTGACGTCTTTGGACTCAATTTGAGGCTGAAGTGAAGTCACTCAGTAATTAAATTGTGCAATACATGTCCTTTGACCCTTTCTTTTAACAATACAACATTTTTATTGTCGCAGCAACGGATTAGTGATGGAAGATGTGTTGGTGCGGCTGCTGCAAGATTTGCAAGCACCGGTTTAGTGGAAAGGTCATCTGGAGGAGGGTTTTTTAGCTGGTTGACTGGGGGACAATCCAGTTCTCTACCGTCTCTTGATATTCCGATGCCGGGAGTTTCAATACCTCCCTCATTGCCAGATTATATCGAAACAGGGAAGACGAAGATCACCACTCTTCCAAATGGTGTCATGATTGCTTCCGAAGCATCACCTGTAAGTTCTTTACTGGTGTGTTTCTTTGATTTTTGGTGTAATGGGCTTGCTTGCAATTGGTATTGATTTGTCTCTCTGATGGGATTTGGTTAGAACCCTGCTGCTTCAATAGGATTGTTTGTTGATTGTGGTTCTATATATGAAACACCTGCTTGTTTTGGGGCTACCCACCTGCTTGAGAGGATGGCCTTCAAGAGCACCTTAAATAGAAGTCATCTTCGTGTTATACGTGAAATAGAAGCAATTGGTGGTGGTGTTTCGGCCTCAGGTTCTCGGGAACAAATGTGCTATACTTTTGATGCTTTGAAGACTTATGTCCCCCAGATGGTGGAAGTGCTTGTTGATTGCGTCAGGAATCCTATTTTCCTTGATTGGGAGGTTAATGAGCAGGTCATTACCACCTTGTTAAATCAAATATATTTTTTATTAGTCTTGTTGAATTAAATATTACTAGACATAGATTTTCTAATAAAATTTATTAATTGCAGCTGCAAAATATGAAGGGAGAAATTGGAGAAATATCTAAAAATCCCCAAGGCTTGATATTGGAGGCACTTCATTCAGCTGGCTACTCTGGAGCTTTGGCAAATCCTCTTATGGCTCCTGAATCTGCAATAAACAGATTAAGTAGTGCAACTTTGGAGGAATTTGTAGCTGTATGATCTGTTGCTCACTCATTATTTTCTTTTCTTGAAATTTTTTCAGCCATCCTGAATTTCAGGCTTTTGTCATCTTCCATATAACTTTGTCATATTGTCTTGCTTTTAGGAACATTACACAGCTCCTCGTATAGTACTTGCAGCATCAGGTGTGGAGCATGAAGATCTTGTTTCATATGGTGAGCCACTTCTCTCTGACCTTCCCAAGGTTCCTCATACAGAAGAGCCAAAGTCTGTGTATGTTGGAGGAGATTACCGTTGCCAAGCAGATTCTCAGGTTTCTTTTGACTTGTTTGTTTATCTATGATGACTTATATAAGTGATATTACATGACATTTTTTCTGTCAATTTGATGCAAAACTTTCATTTGGGAACAGCAAGCACATGTTGCTTTAGCTTTTGAAGTTCCTGGTGGTTGGAAGAAGGAAAAAGAAGCTATGACATTGACAGTACTCCAGGTATTCCAGCTTTAAATGATACTCTTAAACTTTTTGATACAGTGATATTGTATCACGGATCACAGATGGAAGATGCAGCATTAGTCAATATTCATATTTAGCCATCTTCATGAAGTTTACCTTATAGAAATAAAGTTGTTGATGTTATGTTCCAGATGCTTATGGGAGGAGGTGGATCTTTCTCTACCGGAGGTCCTGGAAAAGGAATGTATTCTCGACTTTGTAAGTTGTTGCTTGGACTTCTCTTGTATTTACAGGTGTTGGTTTACGCTCCAACTAATAATTACAAATTTAGTTCCAGCTGTTTATTTCCCTTTGTGGTTTTGAATCTTATTGTCATATTTTATGGGATTCACTGATGAACTTGTAAATGATTTTGATACTTGCTGGACAAGCAGTCGACTTTTCACTCTTTTAGTATCTTTAGATCTTCGTCTTTGCAGGTTGCTCTTGGAATTGTTTCCAAGGCTAAAATGTTCTAAGTTTTTTTTTACTTTGAATTTGTCTTCTCTTATAACATTACTCCTTGCATCAATTGTTGCTAGATCTCCGTGTCCTAAATGAGTTTCACCAAGTTCAGTCCTTCTCTGCTTTCAACAGTATTTACAACAACACTGGCATCTTCGGAATTAATGCCACTGCTGTAAGTTTTTTATTGTATGGTTGTATTCCAGTAGATATTTCACATATTAGCAGGGGTAGAGCAAGTATTCATCTACTATTTACTCATGTCCTTTTCCCTTGTTGGTGATTAACCTTTGCTTTCTTTTATGCATTATACTAAGAGAGTTCTGGTATCAGTTTATCAGCATGAACTTGTCAAGTGGTTGTTACTTGTTCCTAGGACAAATACTTTATTTCTCCTTCGTTTTTTCTATAGAAGTGGGGCCTCTTGTGATAGGATGACCCAACATATGTTACAGTTTATATGATTTCAAAGACAGAAATGTTTGTTAGTCTATAATCCAATAATATTTCTTAATCTTGCAGGGAGGAGATTTCATACCTAAAGCTGTTGATTTGGCAGTGAGGGAACTTCTTGCTGTTTCCACTCCTGGACAGGGTTACCATTTAGCTGTTGCCTTATTTATTTTGTTCTCCTTTATGATCTTAGTTCACTTAGAGATATTCTGTCTTCACCATGTAGTTGATCAAATCCAGTTGGACCGTGCAAAGGCATCAACAAAGTCTGCTGTTTTGATGAACCTAGAATCCAGAGTAGGTCAACAAGATCTTACCACTGTTTTTACCTTTCGAGTATATCTTTGGCCGGTTAGATTAAACCTTGAATTATGCAGATGGTGGCAGCAGAAGACATTGGACGACAAATCTTAACATATGGAGAGAGGTATTTTACTAATGATGGTTTACTTTGCGTATCACATAACATTCAACAGTATATATATGTACGGTGCAAGTTAGTGGTGGGGTATGCACTTAAAAAGTGGTGGAGTGGGAAAAGTTCCATGTTATTGAAAGGCAAGGACGGAAGGGGGGGGGGGGGGATAATAGTTATTTGCTGAGTGAGGGTGATGCGGAGAGAGTGAGATGGGAGGGATAATAGTTATTTGCTGAGATTTTTCCGGAACGGTTGTTGTGTGGGTTGCATTCATCCCCCCCTAGTCTCTATGTAACTCCATTCCTGTTCGGAGGAATCCTCTCTCTTCCCTTCTCTTTTGTTTCCCAAGTGAACAAGAATCCCTTCGTATTCTACCAATATTACATTTCCTAAAAAACACAACAAATGTTTACTTATATTTGAAATATAAAACAACTGTAACAAAAACTTGCACCCTTAATACAATGTTTTCTGTTATAAAAGATTCTTAATTTGTGGTCCAATTTCCAACTTTAGAATTAAGTTGCATTTCATTATCTGTTTGTAGTCCGGAACGGTTTTTGTGTGGGTTGCATTTCACTTCAACAGTGTTTGTGTTGGCTTTCTTGGGCTCTTGGCAAACTCATTTTGACCATACGTAGATTTCAGGAATACCTTGTAAAAATTGATGTTAGTGTTGTGTTGGCTTTCTAATGCAAGCCAGAGTTGAATTATTATCATAAATTTATCACGTCACTATGTCACCCCTTTGGGGAGTATCTTGCAAGCCACTTAAGTATGGAGCATGAGTTTTAGAACTGAATTGGACGTCGAATCGGCAAAGTCAAAGTTTCGACTGGGTCGGACCGGATCGAAACAGTTTGAATTGATGACGCAACATGATGTCATAAATATAATATAATATATATATATATATATATATATATATAGTTTTCTGAAATTTCTGTATGATAAGAGTCAAATAAAGGAAAAAAAAGAAAATTAGGTAATACGAAATACAAACATAAATAGCTCAAACATAAATTAGGAAATACCAAAGAATAAGATTCCAAACACAAATTAAAAGTTCAACCTTCAAATTTCAAATGTAAATAGTTCAAATACAAGAATAACACAACATAAAGTTCAAAGTTCAAACATCCCAAAAGACTAAATCAAACACAATGGATTTAAAATCTATTAATGAAAACCAATAAAAAACCCCATCGAAAACAAGAAATAAACAAAAAAAGTGATCAAAACATGAAACAATAACCCAAAGTGCAAAACATCGAATGATTATTGGTCTTGGCAAAGGTTTAGGAATGCCATTAGCGGATGCGGCAAGGCACCACATCCTGCATATGCGGTATGCGGGGAATACACGGGGGAATATGCGGTTTGGGAATTTAATAATAAAATAATTTAATATACATATTACACATAGATTGTTAATATATGTCTGTTGTATTATTGACGGTTCAAATTAGAAATCTCCAAATAAAATAATACATAGTATTTCTAACATTTAACGTAAATACCATGATTAAATGAACACAAACAAAGTTCATAACAAGTTAACAACAAAAACACACAAACAAACATAACAAACCACACAAACCATCATTATTCTATATAATCCATTTCAGGCTCTTCGTCATCTTCATCGTCACTATCATCTTGAGAATCAAATTCAACCTCTTCATCAAGTGGTGATTGCGGTGTATAATCGGTAGAAGAAGATGGACCCATACTTTTCTCATCCTCGATAGACAAACGAGAAATCCACTCAGTTATGTTGGTTTTCTCATTTGAAAGAATGAGATCTCTTGCTCTTTCTTTTTTACGCTCCATCAATTTAGCATTGAAACGAACATAAACCAAGTCATTTAATTTACTTCAAGCCAATTTCTCTTTTTAGTGTGAATATGCAAATTACAGAATATATTGATATGAAAAAAAATACAAATATGATAAAACAAGGTAGTTGTAAAGTTTTTAAAATTTTACTCCTTCGAAACAATTCCAATTCCTCTCACATGCAGAAGAGCTTGCGGTCAAATTTAAGATTCTCATTGCCATGACTTGTAAATTAGGTGTTTCAGATCCATACATTGACCACCAATGTATTGCATTATTATACATAATAAAGTTAGCTTATCTAAACTAGAAAGTGAAATTGATATGTCAAAATTTCAAATTCATTAGCATTGAAGCAAATATTACCTGGCTTATATGAATCAGTGTTTTTAGAACAATATTTTTGGCCAATGGATCACTAAAAAGCCCTTCTGCCTCATTGTATAATCTTACTTCATTTTGCATTATATTTCTTGAACTTCTTCATCTTGGAAAAAAAGTTCTTATGCACTTAAATCATCCCCTCATCACCATGGTATTCCTATCAATTGCACTCTGCTTGTAGTAAAAAGGACTAAGAAAGTACGTTGTAGTGTTCAATGGACCATCCAACCTTCCAACTGACATGACACGGGCAACTTCAATATGAGGCATGTACACTTCTTCATCGTTGTTGTGCTTTTCTTTAATTACTTTCTTTGCCTCCTCAAGTTCACCATAAATAAAACCCATTGTCGACTTAGCATCACCATCTGCAATGTGAAGAACATGAACCAATGGCTTGAAAACGTCTATAGCGAGGCCAACATGGTTCCAGAAGAGAGTGCTAAACACTGCCGATTGAACTATCTCCCAAGTCTTGGTCTTCGACCACTTGCAAGCATTCCATTCATCACTTGAAAATATTAGCCTCAATTTGTCTTTCTTGTCCATTATACTTTGCAAAGTGAGAAATGCAGTTGCAAACTGTGTCTTCCTAGGTCTAACAATTTCTCTTTTTTCAGTAAACTTGCACATCATGTATAGAGTTTTGGTGTGAGCATAGATAAATACTGTGAGAGTTCTAGCTTTCTGAATTGCACCTTTGATTTTGCTCTCTTTGGCAATTTCCTCAAGCATTAGATCAACACAATGAGCTGCACAAGAAGTTTAGAAAAGTCTATGATATTTAACATTCAACAATCTCCCAGCTGCAATATTATTAGATGCATTATCAGTAGCTACGTTGACCACATTTTTTTCACCCACTTCTTGAAGTGTAGTGCTATTGGGTTATTTCTTTTAGTCTTAATAGGGAAAGTGGATATCCGTCTACCAGAACCGCCGACTGGACCGGCCCGGTTCACTGGTTCAACTGGGCCTTAGAACTTGATAGTGTTTCTCAGCTGGGACGTTCCCCCTGGAAATCCTTTCAGATTAAAATTAAATAGAATATTTTATTCTTAGGGAAGACAACGCATGAAGCTGAGTTGGGTTTGTTTTGTTGATTCGTTCATAACTTCGTATCAGATATCCTTCAATCACGTTTCATTTGGGAGACAGTTGATGTTAAAGTCCTTGATTCTGCAGACATTTAGTACTATTATGCGGAGGAAATAACTAATTACAGTATCTTTTGCTGATCATTATTCCCCCATTTTCCTTAACAAAAATTGAAATAGCACGATATTTCAGTTGTTGGACCACATTAAATTTTGGAATTGCATACACACTTGTATGAGTAATTGAGTATACCCTACATCGTCCCTTAAAGTTGGGAGCCTTTTGTCCCGTGGGGTTGCGGGGTTGCCCTTTTTGTAAATGATGACCGTAGACATATGGATAACTGGTTGTTACAATCATATACCATACTATAAATATGATTACGATAATAGGTTTTGAGAGCTGTGGGGTCTCATTACATGACTGCAGTATCATTGTCATTTGATCATATTACTTCCAATAGTCGGGCGAATTTCTGGTATTTTTGGGGTTCCTTGATTTGATTTTTCAATTCGAAATAGCCTTTGAAGTTGAAAACGTACCACAATATCTACATTTTCTTTGTGAAAATTTCTCGGTCCAATAGAATAATATTAAGATTTAAGGTTGCATAATTATGTATACATGTGCCTCATATCTATCATGTTGTGCTGTTGTGGACTCTTGTTTTTGAGTGAATAGTCATGTCCTCAAAATAAAGAATTTGAATCCCTCCACCATGCAGTAGTAAGTGCTTCCTAAAAGACAGATGAGGAGAGAAGAAATAAGATGTGCACAATAGTTTTACTGTAGGCCTATTATTGCCATTTTGAGAATTTTCGTTTTTTCTTTTAATGAGTAGATTGAGTGCTGAAAGGTAGTATTTTGTTAGTCCTAGCCTATGATTGAGAATTCACTTTCCTGTTTTTTAATCTAAATAAAGGTAGCAGTCCTATTAAAATTCTGTAGTGGTCTTTGTGTTGGCTTCTAGGTCCTAATTGTTCATTGTTGCAACTCCTAAAGGAATTCGTCATGATTAACAAATGCACTTTGTGCTCAATTAAATTTGTGCTGATTTGTTGGTTTATCATTTCAGGAAACCTATTGAACATTTCTTGAAAGCAGTCGACGAAGTTACACTGAAGGACATTGCTTCCATCTCGGAGAAGATAATTTCATCACCACTTACAATGGCATCCTGGGGAGATGGTATTTTATTTTTTATTATTACAGTTTTGTATCATTTGTTCATGGAAATATTTGGTCTAACAAAATGTCATTTCCCCCCTGCAGTTATTAATGTTCCCAGTTATGACACTGTCAGCTCAAAGTTCCGTACATGATCTGTGCTGCAATGGCATGCTTGTTCAATCATTGCCTTCAGCAATTTGCGTCTGCAGGCAGCTCGACTTAATTTCTCCTAGAAAAATAAAACTTGACAGAATCAGTTGAGACAGTGATAAGTCTTATTCTCTGAGTAGAGAAAAGCTAAATTGTCACTACTGTTTTTTCTCCACATCTGCTGCAATAATTTTTGTTTCTGAAATTTATCCAGTATTCCTAAGGGTTGTGCAGGACTTACTAGTTTGATATGGTCGAGAGTCTAAAGCCATATACGTACGTACAACTCAATCTACTCCACATGTCTACGTCGAGATATTTGGTTACAGATTTTATTTTTAAAATCAATGTAATTTATTATTTTATGATGGGTGGACATCTAATTGCATTGGTTTGATATTCGCATTCCCACTAATCCATGAACATTTCGAGTTGGATGTAGGGTGCGTTCTGGGTGCTCTTTCATGCAATTCCACGAAATTGGCGTTTGAAATTAAATTTTGTTTCCCACGTAAACTGTGAGGTTTGCTTCAGATTTTTATCTTTCACCCACATTTTTATTATCTTCATGTAGAATCTCTTTACTCTTGACTTGTATGTCAGTTTTTTAGTTGAGCGGGATCTTACCTTCATAATCTTTAACGTCCAAAATCTGTTATTTTTATTATTATATCTTTTTGTAAGTAAAAGAGAGGTCGAACATTTATTTGTATTTCTCTGTCGAAAGGGGTATTTACATACATTCACGTTCTACTTATGCATATTTACATACCCTCACTTTGGAAATTTAGAAATGCCACGAGTCCTTGTGATTACCAAATCCCTCGTAACACCAAAATCTAGGGTTTCTTTCTCCTACCTCGTGCTGTCACTCGACGAAATCCGACCTTCCACTGCTGTTGGAGGTGTCGCCATTTGTGCTCTCCAACTTCTGCTCTTCTCTGCAACTTCTCATCACCGGAAGAAACATGTGCTCTTCTACTTTTTTGGAGCAGAAAAACACGTGCTTTTGGTTTCAAGTGTGGATGGTTTCTAGGGTTTTGGTTCTGATTTGTATGAGGTTCATCTCCAATTCCGTGGCATCACCAATTAGGGTTTGAGGTGAGAATCGAAGGACAAAGGTTATCTCTGCTTCCGGCGAATTTCCACATTCGAATTAATGCTTTCAGATTTATGAAAAGTTATAACTATTGTTGGTGTTGTTTGAATAAAACTGAAATTGAAATTGCTAAATTAACCATGCTTAAAAAAGATTTGAACTTCTAGTTGGTCCGGCTTTACCTTTTAAGAGTGAGTTTGTTTCTATCTCTGCAAGGAATCGTATGATCTAAACCTTGTAGTGTGAGGTGCATGACAACAACAAAGTTTTTATTTGCAATCTTGATGTGTAAGATAATTTTTTTTTTTGAAATAATCACCAAAAAATAAAATTTGAAGAATATAAAGATGGAAAACTTATTTGACAAAATATAAGAAAAAAATAGTACACGTGATACTATTTTTATTAACAAAAAATGACATATGTGATATTTTTATCTCTTAACGAAAACGACATCACATGTGACGTTTCTAGTTGGTCTGACATTCGTTTTCTCTGGGGTACTGTTGACTCAATCTACTTTTGTTTGTTTTAGTGGTTTTGTTAGAATGTGAAACATGAGTTTTAAAAGTCTTATCAAGATAGCACTTACAAGATCATTGCAGAGTACATGTGGTACTTTTGAATCAACCGATTTGGTGGTGGTGCTTAAATTTCTTGGTGCTTTGTATATACGGAAACTTTGGCTTTGGTGGTGGTTTCAGTGTTTTCTAGTTTTCTTTTTTTATGTTGCAAAAACTGAGCTTGAAGTGGTTTTGTTTATGTTGGTGTTTCGATTTCACGATCTTATTTTTGTTCGGTGCCAGTGGGAATAAGTAAAAGTTGGTGTGATAGAACTCCTGTAGATATTTATGTAAGTAATCTTTTCTATGTTTCAGTTTTTTTTGTTTGTAAAAAATTGAGATTGGAAGTCAATAATTCATGCTTGCCTGATGCAACTTTGGTCGTTGCTTAGATTTCAGTGGATTATTTTTTGCTTGTTCAATTTTATTATCGTGTCAATAATTTTGTTTTCTAGTTTTCTTTTGGGATGTAAGTTCTTCAGGACTTTTGTTCATGTGGGCGTTTGAATTTTATCTGTTACTGTTACTCTGACTTGTATATTAGTGAATAAATGTTTACTAGACATCATTTAGTTGCATATCAGAATTTTGAATAGGCAATCAAGATCTACCACTTGTGAGTTTTGATTGTTTAAATTTTTTGGTTCTTATGATCTACTACGAGTGTTTTGATTGTTTCAAAGTTCTGTTATTATGATCTACCACTAGTATGTTTTGGTCGTGAAGAAAAAATTGGTTCTTATGTTGTTTTGTTACATACAAGATTGGCAAAAGTGGAAGGTTGTGAATATGTGAAACTGATAAAACAAATAAAAGTGGGTTGAGTCAACAGTACCATATGTACTCTTGCAATGATCTTGTCACGGCTATCATTGAGACTTTTAAAACTCATGTTTCAGATTCCAACAAAAACCACTGAAACCAAAAATAATAATTGAGTTTTTAGGTTTCTCTAAAATGGTACCAAAGTAAAAATGACATGTGTTTTTAGGTTTCTCTAAAAATGACATCCATGATGTCGTTTCCAGATAAAAATGGCTTATGCGATGATATTTATTGTTAATGAAAATGGTATCACAGTTGTCTTTTTTGTCTCAAATTTTACCAAATAAGTTTCCCTTCTTTATATTCTTCAAAATTTGTTTTTTGGGTGATTATTTCAATTTTTTTCTCCATAACTTCATCTCTCTAGTTTTATTTTTTAGTTGGTTTGTAGAGTTGGTTTGCATCTTATAAGAGTATAAGTTTTTTTATTTGCAACCTTGATGTGTAGGATATTTTTATCTCTCTAGTTTTATTTTTAGTTGGTTTATAGAGTTGGTTTACATCTTATAACAACAAAGTTTTTATTTGCAACCTTGATGTGTGGGATATTTTTACATCTCTAATTTTATTGTTAGTTGGATTGCATCTTATAACAACATATTGTTTTTTGCAAGATGTGTAGGATATTTTTATCTCTCTAGTTTTATTGTACGAACTACTAAGTATTGTTAACACGATTTTTAATACACTTATTATTGTAGAGTTGTGGAAATCAAGGTTTTAAAAACTGGACCGAACCAGACGGTTCGACCGGGAACCGATGGTCCAGCGGTCGGTTCAGCTAAACCGATGGACAGTTCGAACCTCTAGTTAATATTTACAAAAATCAGTTCAAATAAGTATGATCGTTAATATTTATTCGGTCTGGTCCAACTTCAGGTCTAAAAATGCCGACGTCATCAACGGTCCGACCGTGGTTCGATCACATTGAACCAAAACCAAAGTTTTATCGGTTCGATGATCAGTTCGGTTCTGAAAACCTTGGTGGAAATAGATAACATACTTAGTCCTTCGTGCCGAAAATGTGTTATTTACGAAGAAAATGTAAGAAGAAGATGAAACTTATTTCTAGAATATTTATTACTATTTCTACTTTGGTGGTTGTGGGAAAGTATCAAAATCAGTTGGCAAGGGAACCATCAAGAAATTGGGATTCTGAAAGATGATGCTACTTAAATCACTTTTTAAAGGAAATGAAGTTGATTGTCTTGAGCAACTACGAGTTAACAAGCAAGGCTTTCAAAAATTGTGTATCATTTTTAAAGTAGGTGAACTTGTGTGTACAAAGCAAATGAGTGTTGAAGAAGCTGTAGTAATGTTTTTGCATATTCTTGCCTACAATTTGAAATATAGAGTAATGAAGTTCAACTTTCAATGATCAATGAAAACCATTACCAGACGTTTTAAGTGTATTATTTGCAGTGCTGAAAATAAGTAAGGATTATTTGAAAATAGATGATTATGTCATTGATGTAGGAGACATGGAGAAATGGAAATGGCTTGAGGTAATTTACATTTGAATATGTATTCCGTTTTCATCTCTCACTTTCAAACTAAATTTTATGTTTTAGAATTGTCTTGGAGCATTAGATGAAACACATATACCAGTAACTATTCTAACAAATATGCGACCAAGATATCAAAATAAAAAGGCATAATTTCTACAAATGTTTGGAGCTTGTGCTCCAAAATTTCAATTCAACTATGTATTACCTAGGTGAGAGGGTTCATATTCTGACTCAGGAGTTCTAAGTAGGGATGCAAATGGATCTTTTCGAATTTGGTATAACCTATATCCGAATTCCAAATAAGCATACCAAATCCGAATTCAAATTCAATTTTTTATAACTTACCAATTTCGTATCCGAATTTGAGATCTTTTCGAATTCGGATAATGTTCAAATTCGTATAACATATATTTATATATATTTTGTTGTATAATCTAAAATATTTTGCAAAGTTGTTTTAAGAGAATTATATTATAATTTGCTTTTGCATTTCTATAATGTTTATATTTACATAGGAAATAACTTAGTTTTATATTAACTCACAATACAAATATTAATAACCACATATATTGGAAGTCAAAATTGGTATTTTCGGATATGGTTTGACCTATATCTGAATTCGTATCCGAATTTGAAAATTGGTATTAAACCAATTTAAATTCCAAATTGTATTCGGTAAAAAAATATTTACCAAATACCAACCAAATTGTACTTTTCGAATCAGATACTCGGACAATCAGTTACCATTTGCATTCCTAGTTCGAAGTGATGCTTTACGTAGAGTCGATCATCTTCAAATTCCAACTTGGAAACTAAACGATAATTAACTTTTGATATATATAGGGTGCAATGGAGCTGTGAGGACATGACAGTCATGAATCATGTTGGCTGTGGGTGAATTTTTGTGTGGGTGAATTTGCAACTTAAAACCTATAAAAGATGAGAAATATTGTGGGGATTACTAATAAACTTCTAAAATCTAATAACTTTCACTACGAGTATGTATTACTTTGTATGTTAATCAAATACATTTTTCACGTGCTCATTGAAGTTTTAAAAACCATAAAATAATTTGTTAGTTGTTACAACATAATAATGTCACTTAGCCACAAGAATAATCTCTATAATATGAAATGAAAATTCTCCAAGATAATATAACATAAGTACAACAAGATAAGGTTTTGTATTTTCTTAAAATTGTATCTTCATAGATCAAATGGTTTGCAACAACACATTTGAAACTACTACCAAAAAACATATTTGAATAGTAAATATATGGTGTTATACCTTTTTTTCTAAGAATACCTTCACAACCTCCTTACATTCACGACCCATAATATTTTTACGAGAAACTCTTAGATGGTCGATGCAATCTTGTGCACTAACTAAAGGTTCACCTGTGGCATTTAAAACTTGAGCAATTTTTGAAGGTCCAATTCCACATTCGTTGAAACTACCAATTAACTCTTTTGAGCACAACGACAACTTGTGATGTGATCTCAACCTTGGTGTTTTGAATGGTGTTGCTAATGTATGACTGTGCTCATTGAATCGTTTAACAATCTAAATATCTTCTTTGCTCGTAGCAACAAATAACTCTGCCTCACAATTTTCACGTGTATCTCTATGCCTCTTCACAATCTTTCCAATCCTTCTCTTGTCCTTCATATCCTTATGGCGTTGTTTGGAGCAAACAAAGCTTCTACTAACAATACATCCACTTTTCTTTGACCGATAGAAAGAATGCTTTCAAATAGAGAATCCAATGGATTTTGCATAAGAATTGTAATATTGGTAACCTTCTTCTCCAGAAACAAAGTGTAATAACCTAATCTAAAACATCTTAATTAACTAAACCTAAACCTAATTAACCTAATCTAATCCTGGAATAGTGTAGCATGAGGTGTTGATTTAGGATTGGATGAGGTGGAGGTTGGATAAGAATTGGTTTGCCTATAAATTGGAAGGTAAGGTTAATAAAACGTTTTCTTTTCCTTTTCAACAACCAGAGCTTGAGAGAAGAGGTTAGAGAGAAGAAGAAGAAGGAGGTGAAGAAGAAGAGGAGAAGAAGTGAAGAAAGAGAAGAAGAAGTGGAGTGAAGTGGTGCAAGCTTGGGAGGCTTCTTCACTCGACCAAAAGGTATGCCAAATCTCCATTATAACTCACTTATGCCTAGTGAGTGTTGGGGATCGACGTTGGTGTCGAATTCCCCGTCGGAATTCAACCAATTCAGAGGTTGAAGACGACGATCGGTCGACCGGTGCCTGTGGGCAGTCGACCGATCCTATTATTATATTGATGTTTACCCGCGAACGGTCGAACGATGTCGTTAGACGGTCGACCGTTATGCCAGATTTGTGCGGGAAAAAAGGGATATGCTGTTATCGGTCGAACGGGACCACTTAGCCGGTCGACCGAATAACGATGAGAATGGGTCGGTTGGGGATTTTGACTTATTAAACGGTCGAACGTCCTTTACCTTGTTCGACCGATCCATTCGATGCTAAGTCGGTTGGGAGCTTTGACCATCAAAACGGTCGACCGCTCTTTAACTCTCGGTCGACCGACTGAGCATTTAATTAAGCGGTAGAGTGCTTGTGTTGTTTCGGTCGAACTGTATTTCAGTTCCGGTCGACCGAACGAGACTTGAGCAAAATATTGAAAGTCCTGTTATCGGTCGAACGGCCCCTTGGTTCGACCGATCGGATATATATATATTATATAAAATGGTATAGCGTAGACCTTCCAAACGGTCGACCGCTAGATGACTTTTGTTCGACCGATTGGTCGGTAATTCGGTTGGCGTGGTTCGACCGGTAGATTTGTTTGTACAGTACTGTGTACTGTGTGGGGGACCGGTCGACCGGTGTGCTTGTAGCGGTCGACCGATCTACCGCAGGTTGGTGGATTTATCCACACGCGATCCGTCGATGTCAGGTCGACTACCGGCTCCGAGGCGACGGTTGATTACCGGCTTTGAGAGCTACGGATTTCACCTTCGACGAAGGCGTATTATTGTTGTACCTTTTTCCTCTCTTACCGAGCGGGGTGTGAGGGATGTGTACCGTAAACCTTGGGCAGTTTGCGAGGGTTTAGCGGTAGGCCGAGGATGTTCCGGCAGGGTGCGCGCTAGGCGACTCTTGGGGGAGCAGTGGCTGTCGTCTGACCCGAGTTGTGTATTCGGCGGGCTGACTCGCTCCTTGGGTGCGGCGTGTACCGGGGGTTCCTTCCTGCACTTTTTGGGGAGCAGTGGTGTCGACTGACCCTTGTGAGGCAGCGGTGGACTGACTTGACCCTAGTGGCAGGAGTGGTTCAGTGCCGCGGAGGCGGTGAGGGCATTATTGTGGGCCCGAGGCGGATGATCATGTGCATAGCATTGCATTGTATTTAATTCCTTTTTATATTTTAGGAGGTTTGGTATACGGGGTTCCTTCAGGGAACTCAGGCATGTTTGTTGTTTGCATTTCAGGTAGCGAGCAGGGTTAGAGTTTGAGGTGGTGACCGAGGACGGTGCCCCCGAGATCAGATCCTGTAGTTGTCAGTCTCTTTCTTTTGAGGTGATTACATATTGTATAGCTTTTGTCGTAATCACAGTCAGTCTGTATATTTGACTTCCACGTGGATCATATTTATATTATATATGTTGGTTTGTTTCCCGTGACGTGCCCAGTGTTGACCGTTGACGGTCTTTATTATTGTTTAAATTTTCCGCTGTTTTCGGGTACGTTACACAAAGTCCATGCCCACATACGGCTTCTGCTGAGCAATATTTGACTCATTCTCGTCAATGTCCATTTCATTTGTTTCCTCACATTGTGTCTCATCTAGCAATTGGGCATGATATGCCAAATCATCAACAAGCCACTCCATGTTAGAATCTATTACCTAGTATAAAGCAAAGATAAAAATCAGAAAATAAAAAAAAAGAAGACACATGTAATATCCTTAATCCTTCTTAGGACTAATCATGTTTTGGCTTTGATTAGGGGCTTAATTGGGTGGATTATGATGGAGGGCTGAGATTGGTTTGGTTTGGATGAGATGAGATGAAGGGTGGAGATTTGGGGAGAAGGGTTTAAGTGGTGAGTGTTTGACTCTCTCTCTCTCTCTCTCTCGCGTTCTCTCTCTCTCACCGCTCAAACCCTCTCCCTCTCTCTGATCAGGTCTCCGGCGTGTGGAGGAGCTCGAGGAGTGGTTCTCGGAAGGCGAGGTGAAGCTCGGACGTTCGTCGGAGAGGAGTAGATCGTTGATCGGTCGGTTTTCGCCGGAGGAGGTGCTTTGCGAGGAAAAGCTCGCCGTTGGGTCTTCGAGGGCTTCTTCAAGTCTTCAAGGTATGTCAAGCTTTACTTTGATGCTCACTTATGCTTTGGTGGGTGTTGGGGGTGGTCGACGGTAGGCCGGAGGGCTCGTCGGACCCGTGCAGCTGCGTTCTGCACTATAATCGGTCGACCGGTGGCATGGTTCGGTCGACCGGTTGTAGAGTAATTTGGGCGGATACCCTTGCACCGGTCGAACGATACTCTTCGAGTGGTCGACCGGTGGTACGTTTTATCAAGGGAAAAAAGCTCTGCGTGTTTTCGGTCGAACGGGACCCCTTTGCCGGTCGACCGAAAGCACTGTTGTAAGTCGGTTGGGGGCGTTGACCATCCAAACGGTCAACCGCCTTGTTGACTCGTTCGACCGACGAATAAAAATAACTTAAGTTGGTTCGACCGCGAGATGCTTCGGTCGACCGTTGCACTATGCGGATTTTGGGGTTTGGTACTGGTCGTTTTCGGTCGACCGGTGAGTTTGGGTCGTTCGACCGTTGGTGCATATTACTGTGGCACGAGGTTTTACTGGTCGAATTCGGTCGAACGGGACCCCTTTGCCGTTCGACCGATTGACAATTTTGTTGGTTGGGCCAGTCCTGCTGGGAGGATTCGGTCGACCGGTTGGGAGATTTCGTTCGATCGTTTGGTACGGTTTTTGTGTCTTCTTGTGTTGTGAAGCCAGCTCGAGATGGCAACGGATCTCCGGCCCTAGTGGGGTGACCGGTGCCGGCCTGAGAGTGGTTCACGGGTGTTGTCGGGCCAGCCCAAGAAGGCAACGGATCTCCGGCCCTAGTGGGGTGACCGGTGCCGGCCTGAGGGTGGTTCGCGTGTGGGGCCAACTCAAGATGGCAACGGATCTCCGGCCCTAGAGGGGTGACGGTGCCGGCCTGAGAGTGGTCTTCTGGACAGCTCAAGATGGCAGCAGTACAGAGGATACCGACCTGAGAGTAATCCAGCAGTGCCTGGGGCACGTGTGTGTGTTGACCGAGGATATTTCCGGTCGTGGTGCCTGGGGCACGCGTGTTGTTGCCGAGGGAGTTTCCGGCAGTGGTGCCTGGGGCACGTGTGTGGGGGTGGGGCTAGAGGACCCGTGAGACCCGTCACTGTTTGGTGTCTACTGTGGTAGGGAGAGAGTTCCCGGGGACCCAGTGAGACGTTGATTGTCTATTGCACTTCATATCATGCATGCCTTAGATGTCTATTCATTTATTGTTATGGAGGTTTGGCATACGGGGTTTCCTCTCGGGAAACTCAGGCATATTCATGTTTTATGTCGGGTCATAGGCAACATTAGGAGGTGGTGACCGAGGAGGAGCGCTTTCGGGGCCGGATCCTGATTTCTTGGTTTTTGAGGTCCGAGTGATTACATGTATATTTTCCTTATCTTTTGTTGTAATCACACTTTTGTAAACTCTCAGATATATATTGTATATATGTTGGTGCACCAGTTGGCCTTTTTCGTTGGTAATATCCTCGTGTTGTGTTTTATTAAAATTTAAATTTTTTCCGCTTTTGAGGATGTTACAACACATGAGGCCAATTTAGCAGGAAGCAATAAGACACATCTAAAAAGCAAATGGAATGTGATACCACATGCAACTACAAAAGTAATGATAATTGGGGAAATTAAAAGTGAACATAATGCAAAAGTGATGTAACCAAATGATTGAAATGGTTAGCTATATGGTTCACATAACATGGCACATTCAAGGATGATATTGTGATATTGTTATACATTTCAAAAGTCACCACAAAGTAAATGATGTCCAAGTGAGCACTTGGAGTTGTACAAGGAACTTATGGGTCAACATTTTCTAAGTTCAATTTGGCATTTCCGAGAAACACTTCCAGCCCACAATGCATACATAGAAAGAGCAGTAAACCAAAAATAAATGACAAAGATGAAAAGTATTGTTTCTTTGTCGGTCTCCGTACTTGTCAAAACAGGCTGACGGAAGTGATTTGGTGATTGGAGTGGTGATTAGTGATGAGTTAGGGGTTGATTTAGGATTTGGGTTACTGCTACTCATGGAAGGGAAGGGTACTACTCATGGAAGGGAAGGGCAGGTGAAAAGTAAAAAGAATATCTATAGTTTGTGGTGTGTTTATTTTTCTTTATTAAGATTACCACACTATCCAAACCATTCACTTTTTATCCAATGACACATATTGATCACCCGCCACAACTCCATTTTACCTACATATATCAAACAATACAAAGGCCACTTTTCAAGAAAGAAAAGAATATGAAACTTTTCCCCCCTTATATATATAATTATATAAGATTGAGCAATGTTTAATCCTTAGGAAAACATTACATTGTGGATGTCAGATATACCAATGGACCTGGTTTTTATAGTGCCATATCGAAATGTTCCTCAAAATTTAAAAGAGTTATTTAATCTTGATCGGTCAAGTGCTAGAAATGCAATAGAAAGAACATTTGGAATGTTGAAGAAAGGATGAGCTATATTGCAAACACCTATTTTTGATATCCAAACTCAAATACAAATTATCAACGCTTGTTGTATACTTCACAACTTCATTAAAAGATAACAACTTTCTAATGCAGTACTGGAAAATCATGATTCTCAATTTCTAGTTTCAGTTAATAATGATATTTCAGGTGAGGTGCTTAGTGAAGAAAACACAAGTAATGAAGAAGATTATTTTACGACCATTCAAGTTACAAACGAATGGACATCACATCACATCACGATGAATTAGCAAAGAAATGGTTTGAAGGCTATCAAGCACGTCATGTTATCTCCTCATTTTTGTTTTCAATTGATTGGTACTTTGTTTGAACTATTAAATGTTTGTAAATGTTTGCTTTCATTCTTTGTGTCAAATGTCATTGATTTAACTTCACGTTGACTATGATATCATTTTTATCCTAAGTAATTTTACTTAGATTAATGTTATTATACATATACATGTCATTGAGTTATTGCATAGATATGGATTGGATAAGGGGACACATAAAAAGAGACAAGATAACCATTGAGAGAAAGATGGTGATGACAAATGTTGTTAAATGAGACCTCCAAATGAACAAGCCTTGGTGGATATTCTTAGAGATGAGAGAAGTTTGAGAAACAAAGGAGACAGTGGGTGGAAAAGAGTTTTCTTCAATAGAGCATCTTTGCAATTAAGCACATTATTCAATAACGAAGTTAGTGCCAATAATGTGAGGAATTCCGTGAAGACATGGAAGAAAAACTACGATATCATGAGTGACATATTGACACAAAGTGGATTAGTTGGGATGCAACAAAGAGGATGGTAACTATAGATGATGAAGGAACATGGATCGATTATGTGAAGGTAGCAATGTGTTCATTTCATTATTCATAACTTTGTAAATATTGTTACTTATTAAAATATTCTACTCACATGATTATTTTGGATGGTTTGTCTTAATAGTCACATGCGAAAACAAAAATATTCCATTGAAACTGATACCAAATTGTGACTATATTGTAGATATTTGTGGCAAGGACAAAGCTATCGGCGTTGAAACTAGCATTGATGATGTGGGAACAATGGGAAGTTGGAATGATGTGATTGATAATAGTGAGATACATGATATTGAAGAAAATATAACTGGATAAGGCAAATGAGATCTCATGCAAAATGAAGAAAGATCAAATTTCGAGCAATGTTGATGGAAGAAAAGGAAAGAGTTTACTAGCTTCGGCGGTATTGAAGATGACTTTCATCTTTGAAGAATTCTTAAAATCCAACACACCAAATTTTGATGCACATGACATTTATGAGCAGGTTTATGTTGTTCTCGACTTGACCGAAGAGCAACGACCTAAAGCTAGTGTGTGGTTTGTGGAGAATGGAAACCAATTGCAACTGCTAAAAAAACATCCACTTGAGAAGAAAAAAACTTTCATCTTGATTTGATTTAGGTTTGTGTGGAGTGATTTCTGTTTAGACTTCATGTTTGTTGCTCATTCATCTTGATGAATTTCATTAGTATGTTATACTATGTTGTTTAATATTGATCATGAACTCATCATACAAAACAAACTTTTTTACTCAATGTTATATATGCAGTTGGTTGTTACAAGGTTTATGATTTTATTGATGTGGTTGAAATTATTTGTGCTCACGTTGATGTAATTAAATCAAACTATTTTTTCAACATTAGATGTATTTGATTTTAATTATTGTCACGTAATTAATTAGATAATGTTAATTATTGTGGAGAGATTTTGATTTCTCACATATACATAGGATTTGAAAACACCAAACTTCATCCAAACAATGGAAAGACAAATGATGGAATTTACAAATGAAGTGACTTTAAAATGACATGTTTACCCAAACAAGGTATTTACAAGTGACATCATTTACAAATCTTGGTTTTGTAAATTCCATCATTTCAAAGTTCCATGGAATTTACAAATGCCACATCCCAATGAAACCTTAGTGCAATAACATGCTAAGAATTCAAGGGTAAATAAGTCTCTTTGTCCATGATTCCTTATGTCCAAACGTTCATAAGCTCATCTTGGTCCTTGTTTGTTGTCTGTGTAATATCCATGCCCTTGTCGTACACACAATATGTAATCTTGGTGAGGATATGTTGCGAACCACAAGGTAGGTCATTGAAGATCTCATGTTTCCTTCAATGGGTCTTTGGTGACCTCTACAATCGTAAGATGCATTTTCAGCACCTAATGCTTAAAAATATTTATTATTGTGAGCCTCGGGCCCAACATGTTCATCTATGACTATGAGAAATCATGCTTGAGTTGGGATTCCTAATTTGTCCTTTATCCCCTTCCACATGTTTCATGAGTACAAACACTAAAGGAGCTGGTCCCCATCCTCATAACTTTGGCAACAAAGGAAGCATTGAGAGTTGACCATCATAAATACCCTTTGGTCGCATAAGGTTGTGCATCGTATGTCGTTTGCCTATCGCCTTCCATAGTGTGACAGCATGCTTTGGTACCATTCCAGTGAAGGAAATATGTATTCTAAAAGCATTCTTTTATAGGTATTTTTATTATGAATTAAATGTAACAACATTTTGTTCCTCGATTAAATTATTCGTCTTTTGGAAGTATTAAGGAAGATTATTCTTTTGGAATTATTCTTTTGGTCTTTTGGAAGTATAATGATTTCCATAAATCAAAAGTAATTCACAATCATGCTGATTAACACGAGACATTAATTATCGAGATAAGATTGTCATGTTGGTTAAAAGATATTGTAGCTCTACAAATATATTAACAACACGAGTATATGAAATGGAGAATGTTTTCTTTCATAAATTGAATAGACCTAATAAATGAAACATTATGGAAAAGTGTTTGTGTCATTAATATTTTCATTGTGTCTTTGAATCCTAAGATAAGAGACTTATGTCTTTTTCACATGAGAAGTATATAATTTGATTATTATCAAAAACTATCATGATGTATAGTGATAAAACATATTAATTGGTTATATACAACTTGTGGGAAAATGACATATGTCAAAAGATTATCATTGCCCATCTTCACTTGAGTGATGATATAATTGGGCCTATTGATAAAACACAATTATAATGTGTACAATGTAACTTTTGTATAGTTAAATATTTATACCTAGCTTAAAAGATAAAAAAGAATATATAATACAAAGATGACACATTCCTATTTTGTGTAATATTCTTAATATCATAAGGCAAGGGATAGACAGAAGTGATATTTTTTATATCATTAAATGAATCGTGTTCTGTTCAAGTGAGCAAGCCATCTTTGTTATTTGGGTAACTATAATCTGTAGTTAGATACCACTTATAGTTTATGATATAAAGTATTTTATATCATTACCTACATAACTTAGATTCTCTTATTGGTCATACCATAAAACTGGGAAACAAGAAGTATGATTTTGCATTTTATGTGATGTATTGAATATCATGTGGTGAAATGATAGAATCAATATGTCGTGATTACGACATTGTTAGAATAACAAATAAATTTATATGAGATGTATGTATTATATGTATATTGTTTTGACATTATATATGATAATATGTTACAAAATATAATGTGATCCGCAACATTATAATATATGAACTTGCTAAAACCCCAAATGTCAAATTTTGTCGAATATCGATCCAAAATTTGATAAAGGTAAAAACAGTGAAAAATGGTCAAACCTTTTTTTGGGAATCAGTCGACTAAATTTAATAGGAACTTTTACTGTTCGGAAGCAGTCAACCGCCTAGACGCAGTTCAACCAAAATTATCACGAGAATTCTTGGTAAGGGAACGGTCGACCGATGTGGTTTGATCGAAATTATCAGGAGCGTTCTTGATAAGAGACCAGTCGACCGCCATGAAACACAGTCCGACCAAAAATAACAGGGACTTTTCTTGTAGCTAAACTGTCGACCGTCTAGGCTTATAGTCCGACTAAAATTGTCGATAGGTAATCGATCAGTGGAACGATTGGTTATTTCGGTTGATCATTTGCCTACGATTTTTCCTTCATTAATAAGAGAATTTTTCTGATCATGGGCTAGATTTGATCCAACTTGGTGAAAGAAGGTTATGGGATGATGATGTGTCAAAATATGATTGGTTAGAGGAGATATAATCAAGGGATCATGTGTAAGTGGTTTATGAAGGGAATGTGTTCTAAAAGTTTTACTTTTAAATGCCAATTATTATGAATTGAATGAGAAATCATTTTGTTCCTTGTTTATGTTATTCGTCTTTTAGAAGTGTTAAGGAAGAGGCTCTTGGTCCTTAACCGTAGAGCTCTACAAGATATTGGTTTACATAAAACAAAAGATATTCACAATCATGGTAATTAACACGGGACATCAATTACCGAGTTAAGATTGTCGTGTTGGTCATAGATCATTGTAGCTCTACAAGTGAGTGACAACACGGGTACGCAAAAGAGGAAAATATTACTTTTGTATACTGAATATACCTAATAAGTAAAACATTATAGAATTGTGTTTTCTGTGTCATTAATGTTTTACTGTGTCTTTGGTCCTTTGATATGAGACTTATATCCGATCACTTAAGAATTGCTTAATTAGACTAGTGTCTTGAGCTATCGATGAGTGTAGTGTAAAGACATTGGTTGGTTAAGTATGACTTTTGTTGGAGAAGATAGTTAGTCAAAAGATTATCATTGCCCCTCTTAATTGAGTGATGATATTAGTGGGCCCCTTGATAAAGCCAAGTTATAATGTGCACAATGTGATTTGAGTTAAGTCACATATTTATAACTAGCTTAAAGAGATCAAGAAACGAATACTAATACAAAGATGACACAATACTACTTTGTGTGTATTCTTAATATCATGAGGCAAGGGACGGACACAAGTGGTGCACTCCATCAATAAAAGGACCGGGTTTTGGTTCGAGTGGAATTAAGACATCTAACTAATTGGGAGCTATAATGTGTAGCTAGATACCCCTTATAGCTTGTGATATTAAGCTCTTAATATCACTGCCAACTTAGTCTAGATCCTCCCATAGGTCACACCGCAAAATCCGGGAAACAAGAAGCTTGATTTTTGGTTCATATGATGCGTCGGGTTTCTTATAGAAAATATGACACATGTGGTGAACGAGTAAAATCAATTATGTTGTATATAACATAATTAGAATCATGATAAATTCATATGAGATGCATATATTATGGGGTGCAATAATTTATTATTGCATAGGATAATATATTGCATAAGTTGTGAATTTGTTAGAAACCCCAAAAGTTCAAATTTTGTTGGAAATAAATCCAAAATTTGAAAAGGCAAAATAGGGTAGAAGTTCGGTAATCCGTTATGGTTCGGTCGACCGAAGGATCTGTGGATCGGTCAACCGAACGTGGAACGGATGGTCAAGTTGATTGACCGAACTTGACCAAAGTGCCTGGAACTCTGGATCGGTGCACCGAACCAGAAACGGTCGACCGAACAATGTCCAGTTCCGATATTTTCGGTTAACCGAATGACACTCGGTCAAAGACGCGAATTCGTCCGAACGGTTAAGAAGAATTTTTCTGCTTAAGAATCGGTCATCCGTCAAGTGCACGGAAATCCGAACGTGACATATTCGGTTAACCGAATATGGCTCGGTAGACCGAGTCCCGATCGATTTTCTGCCTTTGATAATTAAGAGATTAATTTGATTAATGGTTGGATTAGCTTCAAACTTGGTCAAACGTTTTGTGGGTGCATATAATGCATTTTGGAATTAGTTTATGAGAGAAAATGTCAAGAGAACATGGGTTAAGAATAGCCATGATTAAGAATAAGATTGGAGCCTATAAATAGGTCCTTAGTCTCATTAATTGAAACACATGTTTTTGCTAATTCTTTTCTCCCCTAATTCACCACGAAAGCCACGAAAATTATCTTAAATTTCTAAGTCTTTGAAAGGACAAATCTCAGAGATTAAGGAAGGGGTTTGTAGCTAGATTCTAAGCTTGTTTGGAGATTGATTGGCTAGCTCCTTTCTCTCCAACCTTGTTTAAGGTTTCGGTGAACACTCGGAGGCATCCGGCGCA
This sequence comes from Triglochin maritima, assembly GCA_963682175.1. Taxonomy (NCBI): domain Eukaryota; kingdom Viridiplantae; phylum Streptophyta; class Magnoliopsida; order Alismatales; family Juncaginaceae; genus Triglochin; species Triglochin maritima. The sequence continues at coordinate 38,786,414 of OY821775.1, forward strand.
ACGAGAAGCGACGATAGTCTTCCTCAACGTCTCTCGAACATCAAGAAGTTTTAGAGAACTTCTAGGTATGAATTTCGGAGTCCCTTGTATTTGTTTTAATATGTTTTGAAACTAGTTATTAAAACAAACCGATGCATGAAATAAATCGTAGAAAATTGTAATTGATCCTTATTATGTATAAAAAATCGAAAAATATATATGCACAATTAAACATGAAATCCTACAGTGGTATCAGAGCTTAGGGTTCAAATTTCTTATGATTTAAGGCTGTAAACGAATTTAGTTTACCATATAGGATTTAAACAATTCGATTTACCGGTTTTTCGGTCTATGAATGTTTTGTTGATATAATTCTCTATAATAATTAGTTTTAAATATTTTAAGTGTTTTTAAACATGCCATGTAATTATTAGAATTAAGATTTAGACATTAGTCTAACTTACAATAATTTCGTTTTAAAGAAATGATTATTTTGTAAGAGAATCAACAAAACCGAAAAACTGCGGTTCATCTTTCCATTGGAAATTGGATGGACAACGGTTCAAAATTATTTTTTGAACTATGTATGGATGAAAAACGTTTTTAATGGATTTCAAAATGTTTTTCAAAGAATTGTTTGGAATTCTAGATGATTGATAAACTAGGTTGTATAGTTTATAGCGATACTGCGTGCATGGATGCTCGAGTTGTTTTGCAGGAATTGTGAGTTTATATGTTCCAAATCAGCAACTATGAATGTATGTGATTATTATTATACAGGGGCTTATTTATATGTAAAAGCCAAAATTCCCTCTTTCTGTCTTTTAGATAATTGCATTTGCATCTGATAGGTTTTTACATAGGACTTGCACTAGTCGGTTTTTATCGAATGTGAGGAGCATGTTTATTTTCTGTAAAAATCTACATCTCCGGTGCAAGAGGAAGTCGCCGCTGTAGCGCGATGATCGAGGATCGAAGATCAGGGATCGAGGATCAAGGATCAAAGGGAACATATAAACTCACACGATGTGGATTGTGTGAATGGTTTAATTTCTGTTTTTTTATTTCTGCTATGCATGTGATAAATGTGATTGAATGTTAGGATGTGTATGAATGATAATTTGCATGATAACCTAAAATTCCAAATCACATGTTAATATATGAAATTGTCCAACAAAATTAAGAGTAATTTTTCTTCTTATTTCATCAACTAGCAGCCATTGATCGAGGGATACTCTGCTCGCCCTTAGCGGGAGATAGCTCCCTCCATCTTTGGGAATAGTGGGAGATATAATGGTTGTCTATTGTTGTGCCACAATTAAATATAGGAGGTGTATTTCACCCTAGTGAACCCCAAGTATGTTTAGTTGTGAATACAATGGATAAACGTATCTTGTATCAAATGAAAATAAGTTTTCTTAACATTACCTAGAGCCCTCACTCGGTTTGGGAAACAGTTTTTCTTACGAGGTTAGGTCATATTCCCTCATAATTAAAACGACAAGAATCACAAGAGTTTAAAGATGCTAATATTGCTAAAATTCAAAAAGGTTGTGATTAGAAAGAGCTTTTCTTACCTTGATATTGTGTTGTATTCGATAGCCCTTAGCTAGTCTATATTACAATTGATAGGATCTTGGATTACTGCATTTACGGGCAAAATTCTATTTGCAGTATTTACATTTATATTCGATATATATATATGTGTGTTTTAAAACATAAAATTGGCATTAAAACCTGTATGATTTATTTTGTAGAAAAATGTCGAACATCCAACCTATCGTACGATCCATGATAGAAAAACACCCTTTAGCAAATGATGGCTCAAACTTCATTAGTTGGCAACTCAAGCTCAACATCGTGTTAAAGTTTGAGAAACTATCTCACATTTTGGAAGGTCCAATCCCAAAATGGAATGAGAGATTAACCGATGAAGAGAAAGAGGCTAAGGCCAAGTGGGAAGACCAAGAGAACCAAGTTCACGGTCTTATGCTAGCATCCATGGGTGACTCACTTCAAGCGAAATACTTGGATTCAAAACGCAAGAAGTCCATGGAGGCTTTATCTAAGATGTTCATGGATAGTGCCCGAAAGGAGCACTATAAGACCACCATCGCACTCACAAGGTGCCATATGGCGAAGGGAACATCGGTATCCATGCACTTTCTCACGATGCAAGGGTACCTTGAGAAGTTGGCAAAGCTCTCTTCACCAATGCCCGAGGACATTGCTAAAGATATGATCCTTGGCTCTCTAGCCCCGTCCTTTAAGGACTTTGTGATGCACTACCATGTGCGTGAAAAAGGGGTGAGTCTTGAGGAGCTGCACAACGCTCTCAAAACTGCTGAAGTTGACATGGGAAAGGGTAGGGAGAAGCATGTCCTTGCCGTCCATGGGAGGTGCCAAAAGATTGGTAAAGGAAAGGGCAAATCTACCAAAAGTGGTTCAATCAAGAGCAAGGGAGTAGGAGGTGCTCATAAGAGTGCCTCGAGGGGGAAGTCTCAGAAATCTCCAACTCCCAACACGGAGTGCTTTCTCTGCGGTGAAAAAGGACACATCCGGCCAAATTTCCCCAAGTAAAAGGAAGACCTTGACAACGGAGTGATTGAATGTCGGTGCCCCAAAAAGGCCAAATGTATATTTGTTATTGAAATAAATTTAGCCACCTCTGTCCAGGATTGGGTAATCGATACCGGATCTTGTGCTCACATAGTTTCTAATGTGCAGCTTCCCATGGATAGGAAGGAACTCGTGAGGAACGAGGTAGAATTGAAGGTCGGAAATGGTGCGAGCGTTTCTGCGGTTGTACAAGGTTCTGTGGTGCTTCAATTGTGTAGTGGTTTAAATTTATGTCTAAAGAATGTTTATTATGTGCCTTCGATTAGCAAGAACATTATTTCTGTATCATGCTTAGATATGGATAATTTCAATATAAATATTTCAAATTCTTGCTTGTCTATATCGAAGAATGGTGTTTTCTATGCAAATGCATTCATAAGGAATGGTCTCTATCTGCTTGAATTAAATAATAAACAAATATTTAATATCAATAACAAAAGACTTAAGACCACTCACGAGAATGATACTCTCTTGTGGCACTATCGTCTTGGTCACATAAATGAAAAACGCATCAAGAAATTGCAAGAAGCTAACCTTCTTGGTCTACTTGATTTTAAATCATTGGAGACGTGCCAACCATGTATAATGGGAAAAATGACCAAAAATCCTTTCAAGAAGAAAGGTCCAAGGGCGAGTGGCTTGTTGGATTTGATATATTCCGATGTATGTGGTCCAATGAGTACTAGTGCACGAGATGGTTTCAGGTACTTCATTACGTTCATGGATGATTATAGTCGTTATTGCTATGTTTATCTAATGAGAAACAAAAGTGAATCCTTTGACAAGTTCAAAGAATTCAAGAATGAAGTAGAGAACCAACTCGACAAGAAAATCAAGTCTCTACGAACGGATCGTGGAGGTGAGTACTTAAGTGCCGAATTTGACTCATACCTGAAGGAGTTTGGTATTATACCTCAACTCACCCCTCCCGGTACACCTCAGTGGAATGGGGTATCCGAACGGAGGAATAAGACATTGCTCGACATGGTTCGATCAATGATGAGTCATGCGGAATTACCTCTTTACTTTTGGAGTTATGCACTACAAAGTGCGCCTTACACACTAAATAATGTTCCATCCAAATCCGTGGAGAAAACTCCTTATGAGATGTGGAGTGGTAAAACACCCAAGCTCAATTTTCTCAAGATTTGGGGTTGTGAGGCTTACGTCAAGAAATTGATGTCGACCAAACTTCAACCAAAAGCGGATAAATGCTTCTTTATAGGTTATTCTCGTGAGACAAGAGGATACTACTTTTGGCATATCACCTCCAATCGAGTGATTGTAGAGAGGGATGCCACATTTCTGGAAAAAGGAATTTCTGGAAAGGGTAAAAAGTAGCGGGAGTAGGGTTATGCTTGAGGAAACTCAAGATACTCTACAAGATCATGACATGAATGATGACATTCAAGATCATGAAGGCCTAACCGAGATTCCTTTGGTTAGTGGGAGCACGAGTGAGAGACCCTCGCAAGAAATTGTGAGAGAATCTCAATCATCCCCTCCTAGTGTACGTTCAAGAGTTGAACGTGAACCCACTCCTCAAGAAATTGTGGAAGAAGTTCGAGAGACACGAGAAGAACCAAAAGAACTAAGAAGGTCAACGAGGGAAAGGAAGAAACCCGACTTGTATCTGGGACTTCATGAAATCATGGTACTTGATGCCAATGATACCTTGACCTTCAAAGAAGCAATGAAAAAGGAAGACTCCAAACTATGGCTTAAGGCCATGGAATCCGAAATAGAATCCATGTATGATAACCAAGTATGGAGCTTGGTTGACCTTCCTCAAGGGAAAAATGCCATTCAAAATAAATGGGTTTTCAAGAGGAAGATAGACATGGATGGGAACTTGACAACCTACAAAGCGAGGCTTGTAGCAAAGGGTTTCACTCAAGTTCAAGGAATTGACTATGATGAAACCTTTTCACCCGTTGCCATGTTCAAATCTATTCGGATAATGCTCGCTATTGCTGCATTTCATGATTATGAAATATGGCAAATGGATGTCAAAACAGCGTTCCTGAATGGGAACTTGGAAGAGGATGTGTACATAATACAACCTCGAGGTTTTGAAGATCCAAAGAATAGCGATAAGGTATGCAAGCTTCAAAGATCCATTTATGGATTGAAGCAAGCATCAAGGAGTTGGAACAAACGCTTTGACGAGGAAGTGAAGAAGCTTCACTTCATTCAAAGTAAGGAAGAACCTTGCATATACAAGAAGGTTAGTGGGAGCCATGTAGTATTCCTAATCTTATATGTCGATGACATATTGCTTATGGGCAATCATATTCCTTTGCTTGAGCAAACGAGAAGTTCATTGAAATCTGCATTTTCAATGAAAGATATGGGGGAGGCTCAATACATCTTGGGAATCAAGATATATCGAGATAGATCCCGTAGACTCATTGGCCTAAGTCAACGTGCATACATTGACAAGGTCTTGGAAAGGTTCAAGATAAACAACTCCAAAAAGGGCAGTGTGCCAATGAGTATGGGTGTGCAACTCAAGAAGTCTCAACGTGCGCAATCACGTAAGGACTTAGACTACATGAAGGATGTCCCTTATGCTTCGGAAATTGGGTCGATCATGTACGCGATGACTTGCCCAAGACCCGATGTCTCGTATGCTCTAAGCGTGATAAGTCGTCACCAATCCAACGCAGGTCCTGAGCATTGGACTGCGGTCAAGAATATCCTGAAGTACCTTAACCAGACTATGGATAAGATTCTTGTTTATGGAGGACAAAGGGAGTTGATAGCCGAAGGGTACTCGGATGCGAGTTTCATGAGTGATCCAGACGATAGAAGGTCGCAATCAGGATACATCTTTCTTCTGAATGGTGGAGCTGCGAGTTGGCGTGGCTGGAAGCAAACCACTACAACCGATTCAACCACCGCTTCCGAAGTAATGGCCGTCGCTAAAGCGAGCAAGGAAGGAGTGTGGATCAAGAAGTTCAATGAAGAGCTTGGAGTAGTTCCCACGAGCGAGGGACCCATTGAGATATTTTGCGATAATAGTGCATCTATCTCGCAAATCAAGGATCCTAGATCACACCACAAAGTGTAGTACATGGATCGTAAGTACTTCGTGACGCGTGACCTCATCGACGAAGGCAAAATAAATCTATTATGGGTGGACACCAACAACAACACAGCTGATCCATTCACAAAACCCTTATCCCAAGGGCGAAATGCATTTCGAGTCCATGGGATTGAGGCACCATGTAGATTGGCTTGATGATTGATATGTAATGGGGTTTACCCTAGTTCTTATTGTTTTATACATTGAGTATGTATGTGAAAGAAACTTTAATAACAAGTGGGAGATTGAAGGGAATGTGTTCTAAAAGTTTTACTTTTAAATGCCAATTATTATGAATTGAATGAGAAATCATTTTGTTCCTTGTTTATGTTATTCGTCTTTTAGAAGTGTTAAGGAAGAGGCTCTTGGTCCTTAACCGTAGAGCTCTAAAAGATATTGATTTACATAAAACAAAAGATATTCACAATCATGGTAATTAAAATGGGTCATCAATTATCGAGTTAAGATTGTCGTGTTGGTCATAGATCATTGTAGCTCTACAAGTGAGTGACAACACGGGTACACAAAAGAGGAAAATATTACTTTTGTATACTGAATATACCTAATAAGTAAAACATTATAGAATTGTGTTTTCTGTGTCATTAATGTTTTACTGTGTCTTTGGTCCTTTGATATGAGACTTATATCCGATCACTTAAGAATTGCTTAATTAGACTAGTGTCTTGAGCTATCGATGAGTGTAGTGTAAAGGCATTGGTTGGTTAAGTATGACTTTTGTTGGAGAAGATAGTTAGTCAAACGATTATCATTGCGCCTCTTAATTGAGTGATGATATTAGTGGGCCCCTTGATAAAGCCAAGTTATAATGTGCACAATGTGATTTGAGTTAAGTCACATATTTTTAACTAGCTTAAAGAGATAAAGAAACGAATACTAATACAAAGATGACACAATACTACTTTGAGTGTATTCTTAATATCATGAGGCAAGTGATGGACACAAGTGGTGCACTCCATCACTAAATGGATCGGGTTTTGGTTCGAGTGGAATTAAGACATCTAACTAATTGGGAGCTATAATGTGTAGCTAGATACCGCTTATAGCTTGTGATATTAAGCTCTTAATATCACTGCCAACTTAGTCTAGATCCTCCCATAGGTCACACCGCAAAAACCGAGAAACAAGAAGCTTGATTTTTGGTTCATATGATGCGTCGGGTTTCTTATAGAAAATATGACACATGTGGTGAACGAGTAAAATCAATTATGTTGTATATAACATAATTATAATCATGATAAATTCATATAAGATGTATATATTATGGGGTGCAATAATTTATTATTGCATAGGATAATATATTGCATAAGTTGTGAATTTGCTAGAAACCCCAAAAGTTCAAATTTTGTTGGAAATAAATCCAAAATTTGAAAAGGCAAAATCGGGTAGAAGTTCGGTAATCCGTTATGGTTCGGTCGACCGAAGGATCTGTGGATCGGTCAACCGAACGTGGAACGGATGGTCAAGTTGATTGACCGAACTTGACCAAAGTGCCTGGAAATCTGGATCGGTGCACCGAACCAGAAACGGTCGACCTAACAATGTCCAGTTCCGATATTTTCGGTTAACCGAATGGCACTCGGTCAAAGACGCGAATTCGTCCGAACGGTTAAGAAGAATTTTTCTCCTTAAGAATTGGTCATCCGTCAAGTGCACGGAAATCCGAACGTGACATATTCGGTTAACCGAATATGGCTCGATAGACCGAGTCCCGATCGATTTTCTGCGTTTGATAATTAAGAGATTAATTTGATCAATGGTTGGATTAGCTCCAAACTTGGTCAAACGATTTGTGGGTGCATATAATGCATTTTGGAATTAGTTTATGAGAGAAAATGTCAAGAGAACATGGCTTAAGAATAGCCATGATTAAGAATAAGATTGGAGCCTATAAATAGGTCCTTATTCTCATGAATTGAAACACATGTTTTTGCTAATTCTTTTCTCTCCTAATTCACCACAAAAGCCACGAAAATTATCTTAAATTTCTAAGTCTTTGAAAGGACAAATCTCAGAGATTAAGAAAGGGGTTTGTAGCTAGATTCTAAGCTTGTTTGGAGATTGATTGACTAGCTCCTTTCTCCAACCTTGTTTAGGGTTTCGGTGAACACTCGGAGGCATCCGGCGCAATGAGAAGTGACGATAGTCTTCCTCAACGTCTCTGGAACATCAAGAAGTTTTAGAGAACTTCTAAGTATGAATTTTGGAGTCCCTTGTGTTTGTTTTAATAAGTTTTGAAACTACTTATTAAAACAAACCGATGCATGCATGAAATAAATCGTAGAAAATTGTAATTGATCCTTATTATGCATAAAAATTCGAAAAATATATATGCATAATTAAACATGAAATCCTACAGTTTACACATGATGTGGGTTTGAGGATGCCCTATAAATAAGTCCCTCCTCTCTTCCTTTGTTTTAATGAATGTAAAACCTTCTCCTCTCCATATTCTCCATTATTCCATCCAAAATTTCTCTATATTAATTGAGTGCCCGAGAGATTAAATTTTTTGGAGCATCAAATGGGTTATTGGATAGATTCTATCCTTGTATTAGTGATTGACTCACTAGGTTTGATCTCTCTAATATTGTTTAGAGTTTGGTGGACACTTGGAGGAAATTCTGAGACCATCTGACTTGCAATTCAACTTCGGATCATAAAAGGGTTTGACAATCCTTTTGGGTATGGTTATTCTTTTGCATTTTAATATTGTGTCATAGTGCATCTATATTAAAATGTTTTGTATAGTCTTTTGTACATGAAATTATTGAAAAATATGAAAACCGATCCTAATTTCATTGTAAAATTTTAAAAAATATACACAGCATAGGGTACGAAATCCTACAGTGGTATTAGCGCTTTTAATCATATTTTTCAACAATTAGGCTATTTAATAAGGTTTAGTTTCCATCTCAGAATTGAGTAGTTCATTTTTTGCCCTTTTGAGTCCATTTGAGTTTTGATGACGCATAAAATTGAATTTTCGGATTTTAGATTTTTTTATTTTTCTACATTAGTTTGTAATGTTAGAAAATATGTTAACCAATAAGATCAATTGATTAATTCTGATCTTTAAGGTGAAACAAACAATATCGTAAAAATAAGAATGTTTTGTCGATTCTGATTCTAATTATTCTTTTGAAAGTTTTAAATGTTTTAAAGCATGTCATATTATTGTTAGAATCAAGTTTTTGACTTGTGTTTAATTTTGTGAAAATTTCGTTTATTTTAAATTATTATTTTACTAGGAATTGACAAAACAAGAAAGGGGCAAATAAGTTTATTTTCCTTAAAGATATTATTTTGGAATGCTAATAAACTTAGGTTGAAATATTTTAATATCTTGAACAATAGATGTTTCAATCATTTTAAAGGATTTCAAATGATTTGCGAATTAATTAATATTTGAAGGATCATCTAAATAGTGTAAAATAACATATGTAAAAAATTGTTGCCCTTGTTCTACTTTGCAGGAACAAGTGAGTCTATATATTCCCATCGAAGCCATATGTGAATGTATGTCATTTGTGTAATATTAAAGTTCTTTTTATTAATTCATCACATGGGCTTGATGTATATGTGAAAACCTTTTATTTTGTATGCATGCATATGAGAGGACTTTACATAGGACTTGCACTAGGCAATTTAATTTTGAAACAAAATCAAATTGTGAGATGCATGTTTAAATATTTTGCAATATTTACATCCACAATGCAAGACGAAGAAGCGAAGATCAAGAGCATGAGAACATATAAACTCACACCAATGTGTGAATGAATTTATTTTATGTTGATGCACTTGACTTGTATGTGATTGAATGGTTAGGATAGGTGTGAATGAATGCATACATGACTACATAAATTCTAAAATCACCTATGAATTGTTTAATTGTCCAAACTAAAACATTAAGATGTTTTTTCTTTCTTATTTCATCCACTAGAAGCCATCGATCGAGGAATGTTCTGCTCACCCTTAGCAGGAGATAATTTTCTCAAACTTTGAAAATAGTGGGAGATATTACGATATACATTGTTATGCCATTAATAAATACATAAGGTGAGTTTCATACTTAGTTGACACCAAGTATTTTTGTTCACGGACACAATGGACAATCGTATCTCGTATAAAATAAAATAAGTTTTCTTAACAAAACTAGGAGCCCTAGCTCGGTTTTGAGAAATAGAGTTTTTCTTAGGAGGATGGATCAAACTCCCTCTTAATTAAAATGACAAGAATCATGAGAGTTTAATAAATGCAAAAGTTTGTAAAATCTCAAAATAGTTATGATTAGAAAAAGTTTCTTACCTTGAGTTGATGACATATTCGATAGCCCTTAACTAGCTTATGTTGTGAATGATATGATCTTATATTATTGCAATTATGGATATATTTATTTACTTGCAGTACAAATTTTTATAAACATAAAATTGACATGAAAACATTATCAATTATTTTGTAGCAATGTCAAACATTAAACCTATTGTGCGATCCATGATTGAGAAACATCCGCTAGCCAATGATGGCTCCAACTTCAATAACTGGCAGATCAAGCTCCACATTGTGTTGAAGTTTGAAAAAACTATCTCACATTTTGGATGGTGAAATCCCAAAATTAAGTGAGAAAGCAACCGATGCTGAATGTGATGTTGTAGCAAAGTGGGAAGACCAAGAGAATCTAGTTCACGATCTCATGCTTGCCTCGATGGGTGACTCGCTTCAAGTGAAATACTTGGATTCAAAATCCAAGAAGACCATGGAAGCTCTCACAAAGATGTTTATGGATAGCACTAAGAAGAGCACTATAAGACCACCATCGCACTCACAAGGTGCCACATGGCGGAGGGAACATCTGTGTCCATGCATTTTCTCACAATGCAAGGATACTCTGAAAAGTTAGAAAAACTCTCTTCCATGGACATTGTGGAAGATCTGATTCTTGGATCTCTAGCCCATCCTACAAGGATTTTATCATGCACTACCATGTGCGGGAGAATTAGGTGAGTCTTGAGGAGCTTCATAATACTCTCAAAATTGCTGAACTTAGTATGGGCAAAGGTAGCGACAAAAAATGTTCTAGCCATCAATGGTGGGAGTAGAAAGATTGCCAAGAGTAAAGGGAAAGACAAATTAACCAAAAAGACGTCAATCAAGGGTAAGGGAGTAGGAGGTGCTCATGCGAGTGCCTTAAGGGGGAAATCTTTAAAATCTCCAACTCCCAACATGGAATGCTTTCACTGTGGTGAAAAAGGACACATCTGGCCTAATTGCCCAATGTACAAGGAAGACATTGATAATGAAGTGATTGAGTGTAAACGCTCTAAAAAGGACAAATGTATATTTGTAATTGAAATAAATTTAGCAATCTCTATCCATGATTAGTGATTGATATGTTTTATATTAACCGCAAGTGCACGGCCGCGTTGAAGCGGTGGCAAATACGGGTCGATCCACAGGGAGGTGTGTCGACTTTTGATTTGTGCGAAGGCGAGTGGGAAAGAGAGAGAAGAAGAGATTGATTACACTAAACTAACTACACTAAACTAATGAACTAGAAGCAAGGAATTGAAAAAATGAAATGAACTAAACTAAGCTAAGCTGAGCAACTATTAAGAAGAAAGATAAACTAGAAATCAGGAATCTAAAACCCCTAAGGGGTGGAGTGTGTGTGTGCACATGAAATACGTGTGGTGAATGCATACAATAAGCTCAAGTGTGGTTAGTGTTTGTTAATGCATAAGAAGTACCTCATGGCAAGACCTATCATTTTCAACACTAACCTAGGTGATTAATATGAGTAATGCAAGTTTGTTATTAAGAACATAACGAGCATGGAGTGTACCAAACTATGGCAGAAACCATCAAGTAAAGTTCTTATTAATTCAAGCAAGCATACTAATATCTCTCACCAACAATAATATCTAGCATTCATACCACCTACATAACATGTACATACATCTACTCCACCCCCAAAGGGGATGAAACTACTCACTAATCATTACACTACCTACATTAACAAAATGAAACATTATACTGAAAGGAAATTTAACTAAGCAAGAAGGGAGCATTAAAGAAGCTTAAAAGGAAAGGAAAGACTAAACAAGCATGCACAAATTAAAAGACAAGATTAAAAGAAACTAGAACAATTATTTTATTAACAATGACTCACATTGAAGTTAGCATTCTTCTCCACCATGAGTTTTGCTTCAAGGCTTACTCCTTAGTAGAGAGAATGCCACCAAGCACTGGGTGATTTACAATAGAAGGTGAAGAGTTCTATTTATAGCCAAAGAAAAAGGCAATCCTGGACAATCCCCCAATGTGGGACTAAAAAAATACAAGAAATGGACTAAATACACACTAATACGCGACCACCAAAATCGTAGCGGATTTGGACCAACACAGACCGCCAATTAGCGGTCATGGACCGCCAATTAGCGGTCTATATGGTCTGGATCACGCTGGATTTTATTCTGGGATTTTCTGGATGTCTTTGTTGGTCTTTGATGCATCTACTTCACTTGTTGGAGCTCTGATCCAAATAGAATTGCCAAAATACTCCCCATGATGGTGTGGACTTTTCTGTTTTGCTCTTTAGTCCTTGGGTCTTACGTTCAGGTCCTTCTCCCTTACATCTTAGTTCCTAGGTCTCACAATTAAGTCCTTTTTCCCTGCTTTTGGGTCCTTTTATGCTTCATCTCTTCAAACCTATTTAACACGTGAAACAAGCCGTTAAACCTCCTTGTTGCCAAGGAGGAGGAGTGTTGTCTCCTGAGGGTTTTCAGCGGATATAGCCACAAAATCCGAACAAGATGCATTATTCAAACTAGACACTCGACTCGTTGGACATAATTTGTCGATCATGGGACGTGGTAATCCTACGGCCCGACTCTATATAGGTAATTAGTCCACACACCTAGCCTAATGAATCATTCGTGCAAGTTAAATAAGGAATTAAGTGAAAGACATGGACAACCTCAACATCCTCAAGTGATTCAAAGTGTAAAGTCCATTAAGGTTCTTATTTGCATTACCATTTTTTTCTTTTTGTTTCTTTTCTCATTTTTTTTGTTTTTCTTCTTTTCTTTTTATTAGTTGGAGCTTCATTCTCCCAGGGTCAGGTTTCATGCATCATTTCCCATGAGGACTTACACTATTACGTACACCTTTCCCCAAATGTCCACATAGGGCGATCCCTACCACCCGTGTAACGGGTATTTAGTCGGTGCATCCCAAGTCAGATGACTCGAAAGCACCAAGAACAAAGTCCCCTCAGACCTACTTTCCCGAGTGATAGGAGCCGTGCGAGAAGAGGGAACACCTACTCACTTATTTCTTATCTACACATGAACCAAAACCCCTACACTTAATGTCGCACAACAAGATTTAAAGGTTCCTTGACGACAACAAACTTCCTTAAATTAACAGACACGAATTATTAATTCACTAGGTTCAGGGTGGACTTCTTTAAATGTTTAAGTACTGAAACCCTATGATTACTCGCCCCCCGAGGGAAAACTGGGGTGCATCCTAACGACTAGATAAATCCTAAAGCCACTGTACTAGATATCCTAATGCATCAAGTTCAAGATAATTTTGGGAGCTTTCTTTTTACTTTGCCACTCAACGGTTTTGCACATGCTAAACACACACAAAACCCACAAAACATTTTCTTTCGCAAACACATGAAGATTTTGAAAGAAATGTGAAAATTTTGAAGCACTAGGCAAGCAAAAGAAGACAAGTCACCCAAGGATCATGGCAAGCAGATATATCGATATTAAATGCGGCACACTAACATGACCCTAACAATGCACCCAAAAGAAAACAAAATCAAAGCAAAAAGACTCGAATATGTACACACGTAAAACACCCCCCACACCTACTTCATGCATTGTCCTCAATGAATGCGAGCAAGATACTAAATGGATTTATGCATGCAAAAGGAGAGATCTCACCAACATGAAGTACAAAGGGAAGTTCAAGGTCATGTTGATGGACACAAACCCGAATTTCCTCAAAACCTGTGTGAAACTTAAAAAGGGAGATAAAATACGTGAAAGAAAATGGGCCCAAATACTCAAGTGTTGGAGCCCACAACAATCGATGCTCACTGAAGAAGTCTTTTATTGTACTTTATTTTTTTGAATATAACTATGTACAAACATAAGTTCCCATCTTCATTTGTCAAAAGACATCAAATGGGAACCTCAAAAGTGGGTCAATGCACTTGGAAAGAGAACATGACACCACGCGTGGCCAGAATACTCATGCGTGGGCCCCCTTCACAAAGAGCACAAGATGAAATGAGATGTTCATGAATTGGACGCAAATGCGTCTCATTCAAAGGATCAAACTGAAAGAGCTTGAACCTCTCAAAAGTTTGGGAAATAAGGGGCAACGGAAGAGTTTCTGCCATTGCACTGCTGAAGTTATGATCGTCAATCCAATCTCTCCAACCAACAGGCTGGTGCGTCGGAACGAGGTCAAGAACCTCGTTGGGCATGTCCGACACACCAGACGAACAAAAAGTGGGTCTCATAGCCAAGGTATCCTCCAAGGTACTCCTAATACCTTCATGAGCAATGTAGTTGTTTGATGTTCCATCATTTCCGAGATGATCAGGAACAATAGTGAGAGGCAAACTCTCATCAGGTTGTTTGAAATTGAGGGTACTAGGGAGCTCTTGCTCCACCAGAGGTGAGTCCTTAAGAGGCACAACATGAAGATCATGTGGCTCAAGGGCCACAGGACAAAAAGATAAGGCATAATCCTGTGGTGACTCATAATGAAATTGGTCCATGTTTTTCTTAATAGGAATCGAATCCTCCACCAAGTGATCGTGAATTGAAACCCCAAGTCCCTCAGACTGACTAGGAGTTTGACTTTGAAAGATTGTGCTTTGAATTTGTGGAAGTGGTGGGGGTTCGATATCAGAATATAAATCCTCATGTTGACAAGGAAAGTTACTTTCCTCACGTTCACGTAATTGCTGCGTCATTTGACTCACTTGCAATGCCATATTCTTAACTACTTCTGTCATGGCTGGATTTAAACACCTCTGTGGGTCGCGACGTGGTCGTGCCTCATCCTCCATAAAGATGTGGTGTTGCACGACGTCGGGACTTATCCCTTTGATGTCCCTCAAGGACCACCCAATGGCTGATTTGTGCTCCTTTAGGACTTGAATCAAATGTTCTTCCTGATCACCAGTCAACGTCGATGAAATAATCACCGGAAAGGACCTATTGGGACTAAGAAAAACGTGTTTCAATTCCTTGGGGAGTTCTTTGAGCTCAGGCGTGGGTGGCTCCTCAAGGCGAGGCGTGATATCTAGCTCGAGATGTAAGATAGGAGGAGCTCGCATGTACTGAACAACATGCACATCATTGCTCAACTCACCCCCGTCCTCTTCATGATCGGAGTCATCCATGAAGTAATCCTTTAAATTCTCATGAATCAGGGGGTACTCTTCTTCCAATTCTTCTTCCAAGTCCCAGATAAGATTGACTTCCATGGGGTCCTCGAAAGATGCCGACTGCCTAGCCATATTGAACACATGGAATGTCGCGGTCAAGTTCCCGAACGACAATTTCATGAGTGCAGTACGGCAATTGATGAAGGCATTTGACATCGCCAAAAAAGGTCTACCCAAAATCAATGGAATCTGAGAGTGGGTAGTCTTAATTGGTTCGGTCTCAAGGACGACGAAATCAACAGGAAATATGAAATCACCGACCTTGATTAGGACATCTTCAATGACCCCCAACGGGAATTTGATCGAACGATCAACCAACTGCCAAGTTGTTTTCGTAGGCTTGAGAGTGCCTAGGCTTAATCGTTGATACATAGAAGCAGGTAAGAGGTTAACCGTCGACCCTAGATCTAGCAAAACATTGTTAATGCGAGAATCCCCAATGATACATGAAATTGTTGGACTGCCCGGGTCCTTCAATTTCACGTACGAAGGGTTCGAGATGATAGAGCTCACATTAGCCGCCAAAAAGGCTTTGCTAAGGACGTTGGTTTTCCTCTTAGTTGTACAGAGATCCTTGAGGAATTTTGCATAGGGAGGTATTTGTTGAATCATGTCTAACAAATGTATGTTGACATTCACTTTCTTAAATATCTCCAGCATTTTATCCACACTGTCACTCTGTTTCTTAGACAACCTACTTGGATAAGGAGCTTTTGGTAGGTATGTCTTGGGCGGAGCCGGAGAATGAGGCTTTGGTGTATTACTCTCACCCTCGGCCTCTTTCTCACCATCATTCCCACAAGGGGGCGACACAAATGGATTTCCTGGCAAGGATACGTGGTTGTTGACCTGCTTCCCATTTCTCAGGGTCACAATGACATTAACATGGTCCACAAATTCTTCCACGTAGTTCACTTGCCCCCCCTGTGGTCTTGAACTTGCATTTTGCATGTTCGAGTGCTGTTGAGCACGGGGGCAGACTCCCCCTCTCTCACTCATATACAGACTGAGCCAACTGACCCATCTGAAGCTCGAGAGATTTGATGGTCTGCTGATTCGAAGTGATAACTTGACTCGTGGACGACATACAGTTTTTTACAGAGTTCTCAAGTCCATGAGTTAAGTTCTCAAGCGAATTAAACCGGGTTTCCAAGTTGTTTGAATTTGGGAAACTTGGTTGGTTGGTGCTCTGACTTTGGGGTGGCTGATGAGACTGTGAATGCAAGGGAGGGTAGTGTGGTCGGTTAGGTGGTCGAGAAAAGTTTGAAGGACCACCTGAGGCATTGTTATGGTTCCATGAAAAATTAGGGTGGTTCCTCCATCCAGGGTTATATGATGATGAATATGGGTCATTCCTGGATCTATCATAGATGGCATTTACATGTTCCATCTCAGGAGGAATGGATGCACACTTACCCCTATATGACCTATCCTACCACATAAATGACATGGAACTGAACCAGATGCAGACACATGAGATACATCGTGCTGGTTTTGGAGCTCAATCGAATCCATACGGCGCATTAAGGCTGCGATGCGTGCCTCGGTGGTTGTAGTGGTATCGACGACAAATGCGGCACCCGATCTAGTCGAGTTTGCATTTGCGATCCTCGCTCCTATGCTAGATGATGCAGGTGATTCCCTTACACTCTCCCATTGCATGGTTTTCTCAGCGAGGTCTTCTAGGAAAGCCCATGCATCCCTTTCATCCTTTCCTAAGAACTCTCCTTGACACATGGACTCAAGGAGCGTTCGGGACGGGATGTGAATACCCTCGTAAACAATCTGACACAGGTGCCACAACTCGATGCCATGGTGAGGGCATGAGGATAGTAGCTCCTTGAACCTCTCTAAGTATGAATGGAATGATTCGGTCACATGTTGATAGAATGAATTGATTTCGTTCCTCAATTTTTGAGTCCGATGATTTGGAAAATACTTTTTGAGGAATGCAGACTGAAACTCATCCCAAGTCCTAAAGGCATTCGCCTGGTTGCTGTACAACCACTTCTTGGCATCATCCTTAAGCGCAAAGGGGACAAGCCTAAGATGAATGGAGTCTGTGCTAAGTTGTTGCAGTTTGAACATAGCACAGATCTCCTCAAATTCGCTGAGAAAGATATAGGGGTCACCTTTCCCAATGAAGTGAGGGAGCATGGAAATAAATTGAGGCTTAACCTCAAAATGGTTCCCATTTGCCTCTGGCAATACGATGCATGGGGGTAGAGCTATACAGCTTGGGTAGCATCGATCACGAAGAGATATGGGAACGACAACTGGAAGAACAAGTCGAACAGGTGGGTCCAGTAACTGCTCCTTGATTGATCGTTTTATATTTAACCGCAAGTGCACGGCCGCGTTGAAGCGGTGGCAAATACGGGTCGTCCACTGGGAGGTGTGTCGACACTTGGTTTATTCGAAGGCGAGAGGTAAAAAGAAGGGAGAAAGATGTATTACACTAATCTAAACTACAAAGCTGAAATGAAATGCAAAGGAAATGAAGATAAGCAATAAAACTAAACCCCAAAGGGGGTAGAGAAATAATGTGAACATAAAGAAGTGTGTGTGTGTTCATTAAGCTCCTCACAACATGTAGTGCATGAAATCATAAAACTACATCCAACTTGGCCTCTACATGAATTAAGATAAGACTACATCATTAAAACATACAAGACAATAATTGGAATGAAGCTACATGAACTCAAGTATAAAGACTATACCCTACTATGCCTCTACATGAATTAAGATTTCACTACATCATTAAAACATACAAGACATTAGCTAAGGTAAAGGCAACAAGAGCACATACATTACAAATTGTGTTTCCAATATTAACTTCATCCATATCCTAACCTTATCATTCCCCATAAAATAGGTCCACTAATCAAAGCATAAGCTAAGCTTCATTCAAGAGCATTAGCATATCAAAGATAAGAGTGGAGACCCATTAGATGGTTATGGAAATCATATAAAGCTCAATGGATAAAAATAACACACACTTAATACACTACATAATTATATCGCATATTTCTCCACCCCCAAATGGGGATGGAACTACTCACTACTCATTACACTACTGATTAGACTAAGTAAAGAAAACATTTAACTAAGATACTAAAATTACTAAACAAGAAATTAAACAAAGTAAAGCAACCCACACAAAACAAACAACATAACAAAACAAGATTAAAAGAAACAAATAAACTTTTATTAACAATGACTCACATTGAAGGTAGCATCCTTCTCCACCTTGAGTTATTGCTTCAAGGCTCACTCCTTAGTAGAGAGAATGCCACCAAACAATGGGTGATTACAATGGAAGGTGAAGAGTTCTATTTATAGGCATGGAAAAAGCTAATCCGGGACAATCCCCCGATGTGGGACTAAACCAATACCAAAAATACACTAAGCATACACTAATACACGTGCTACAGAAAACTAAATGGATTCTGGGCCATCTGGACTGCCAATTGGCGGTTCCAGACCGCCAATTGGCGGTCTATATGGTTTAGATCCATTTGGTTTTCTTTGTGGGCTTTGCTTGAAGTGTTTGTTGGTCTTGGATGCATATGGTTGGTTTGTTGGAGGTCCGACCCGAATCCAATTGCTAAAATACTCCCCATGATGGTGTGAAGTATTCTGTTTTGCTCTTAGGTCCTTCTGTCTTGCATTCAGGTCCTTCTCCCTTGCATCTTGGTCCCCAGATCTCACAATTCAATCCTTTTTCCCAGCTTTTGGGTCCTTTTATGCTTCATCTCTTCAAACCTATTTATTCCTGAAAACTAAACATAAAACTCGTCACGTAGCATTGCTTAGGTGTAAGATAATGGATATAAGGTACAAATATAAGCATGAAATGATGTCAATCACTCCTCCTCACGGAAATTAGCAGCCATTGAACCCGGACGGTGTGCGACACGAGAGGAGGAAGGCGTCGAGAAATCGACGACTGCAGCCGGATTGACAACGCTCCTCGTCAAACGACCACTATCGTCTTGTGTCCACGAAAGCATGCACAAAGGTGCACACTCACAAAAAAAACCTTTTTTAACAAAGAATGTGCGTAGAGGAGACGACGGGGGGGGGGGGGACACATGAGAGAAAGAATGACTCAGGAGAGAAGGGAAGAAGTCCTTATGCTATGGCGGATGGGTACAGGTAGAAGCACACAAGCAAACAAGGCTCAAGCAATCCTAAGGTTGCTATAGGTCCTTACAGCTAGACGACGCCTAACTGCGAGGTCACACGGCCTCAACACGCCTCACCTCCCTACGACAAGGACCACAAAGCCCAGCAAGTGAGCCAAGATCCGTGGATCTCGTCTCTCCTACTATCGACAAAGTGGGCAACGCCGATCAGGTCATGACGGTCGGGACTGGATCACTCTCCTAATGCGCCCGAAATCCTTAGGGCAATGTCTACTTGATTTTAAAAATTAGGCTTTTGATTAGTGTGGTTTGTGGGATGAAGGAAAGGGTGATGAAATCCCCCACCTTATCTTTTATGGGACAACCCCTCCTTAGTAGCGTTTTTGGAGTCCTAATCTAGCAATCAACTCTCCAAACAAACGCTCAACTCACACTTGTTTCAATGCACTTCCTACTAACTAATGCATGTTCATACGAAATGCATGAATGAGAGTAGAAGGTGCGTACCTCACGCCAGCACTCAGCAACTGAAAATAAAGCTAAAATGAAAGACAATCTATATGCCTAAGTCACATACATGATGCATGACCTAAACAAAAAGAATGCCTACTCTTTTGCTTTGGGTTTTAGGGTCCAAGTTGCTTAAAAGAGGTTTGATTATTGATCTGGGAACAAACTTTAAGTCAAAACATGCCAAATCAAGCCCCAGATCACTACATAAATTATGCAAACAGACCAAAGAAATGAGAGAGTAAACAGAGGTTACCAGACCGCCAATTGGCGGTCTCAGGCCGCTGATTGGCAGTCTACAGTGCCTAGCTTGCCCCAAAATTTCTCCAGGTGTTCCTCCTGGCGACTCCAAGTGTCCTGAAAGAAAGAAAAATTAGAAAACACAAATTAAATCCACTCGAATTGTCCAAACAAGAGTCTGGACTGACACCTCCCCGGCAACGGTGCCAAAATCTTGTTGAACGTTTTACTTAAAACGTAAGTGCACGGCGTTGGTGAAGACGTGGCAAATACGGGTCGTCCTCAGGGAGGTGAGCAGCCTATTGTTTATCAGAAATCAAGTGGCACAAAAAGATGGAAGAAAGTTGTTTATGCTAATCTAAACTACGCTAACTACGAAGAAGCAAATGCGAAGGAAAGAGATTAACAAATACTTCAACTAAGCTAGAGAAACTTGATACTATGCAGGAATCAGTAAGAAAGAGACCCCTTAGGGGGTGGAGTGACTACACATACACAATAAGGAGGCAAGAATGTCTTCCTATAGGCACAAGTGGAGGTAGTGTTTGCATGTATGGGAGGTGTCTACTTATCATGGCAAAACCCATCAATTAAATCACTAACCTATTTTGATTAACATTCATAAACACAAGCTGGTTATTTAAGAAACTAAACATGCATGGGAGGTGTCTTAAAACTTGTGGCAAAACTCATCTAGTGAAGTGTTCTATTCTAACAAGCAAGCATGCATTCATATTAATCAACACATTTCAAAATAAACATCCTTCCTTCCTTAATTGCATATATGATTATCATCTCCACCCCCCAAAATGGGAGTGGTTTTACTCACTACACATTACACTAACTATTACACTAAGATAAGAAGACATATTAACTAAGCTAGATTTAATAAAAGACAATTAAACTAAAACATGCACCAACAATAAAAGAAGCACAAAACAAAGGAAATTTTATTGATTGAAGACTCACAATACCAGTAGCATCTCCCCCATTGAGTTTCTTGCTTCAAGGCTTTCACTTCAATTAGGGAGAATGACCACAAGCATGGAGTGATTACAATAGAAGGTGAAGACTTCTATTTATAACCATAGAAAAAGGTAATCCGGGACAATCCCCCGATGTGAGACTAAACAAATACCATAAATAGCATAAACACGCTCTAATACACAAGCCACAAAAATCTAAGCGGATTCGGAGCCACATGGACCGCCAATTAGCGGTCCCAGACCGCCAATTGGCGGTCTACAAGATCCGGATCGGTCTGGGCTTTCTTGGAGGCTTTCCTGGATGGTATTGGTTGTCTTTGATGCATCTACTTGACTTGTTGGAGCTCCGACCCGAATAGAATTGCCAAAATACTCCCCATGATGGTGTGGAGTTCTCTGTTTTGCAATTTGGTCCTTTGGTCTTACATTCATGTCCTTCTCCCTTGCATCTCAGTCCCCATATCTCACAATTCAGTTCTTTTTCCCAGCTTTTGGGTCCTTTTATGCTTCATCTCTTCAAACCTATTTATTCCTGAAAACTAAACATAAAACTCGTTACATAGCATTGTTTAGGTGAAAGATAATGGATATAAGATGCAAATATGAGCATGAAATGATGTCAATCAATTTACTAGCTTAGATCTTTTTTTATCTTGTTTAGAGTTTGGTGAACACTTGAAAGAAATTCAAACGGCATCCGACGTGAAACTCGACTCTAGATTATAAAAGGGCTTGACAATCCTTTTGGGTATGGTTCTTCTTTCTCATTTAATATTATGTATAGTGCATTTATATTAAAATGCTTTGTATAGTCTTTGTATAAGAAATTATTGAAAAAATATGAAAACTAATCCTAATTTCTTGTAAAGTTTAAAAATAATAATACAAGCATAGGGCATGAAATCCTACAAATTTCCCACTTTACCTTCTTAGCCCCCATGCCATGTTCATGCATGAATTT
This sequence comes from Triglochin maritima, assembly GCA_963682175.1. NCBI lineage: Eukaryota > Viridiplantae > Streptophyta > Magnoliopsida > Alismatales > Juncaginaceae > Triglochin > Triglochin maritima. The sequence continues at coordinate 38,808,441 of OY821775.1, forward strand.
TGTTTTATACCATTCCTACCTACCCACACTCCTCTGTCGGGGTCTTGACTTGTTTGCATGCCTCTTTCGTGGAGATTTCTTGCAGTGGTGGTGTTCTACCACTTAAGTGTATCAATCCTCGCATGGATAGTAGTAGTTTCCATGTGAGCCAAACATTTCTATCTCAATGGATTTGGGAAACATGAGTCCATCACCATAAAGAATTCTAAGGTGATGGCGAGGGAGACTTGCGTGCTGTGCTTTAGGAGTGGACCATGTCTTCATAAATAAGCGAGATCCAAACCATGTTCTAAAAAATGTAGATAATAGTAGTATAGTACCGTCACCCATCTTATATACCCTCTTCTCCAAGGCAAGGTCTCCGACATAGAGAATACCTCTCCAAGCCTAAAACATTGGGGTGGTGATCTTGTGATAGACCCATTGTTGAGGTAATTTTTTTAATGGGTCCAGAGCGTGTTCACGTTACCTAGGTTTGCATATCCACGTTTAAGCACACATTCTCCCCATATATTTTTGCATATCCATCTTCAAGCACATTCTCCCCATACCCTTCTCTGTGTGCACTTCATGGATGGGGATGATATTATCAAAGTTTCTGTAACACTTTATGCAGACACGCTAGGTCCCTATAATAAGATTTGGTAAAATTCTCTACTTTATTTGCCAAAATTTTCATAAGCAACCAGTGGAACTGAAACTAGTCAATAATTTGGGGTCTCTTGAGAGAGCTATTCTTTGGATCAAAGTTTTCAATGTCTTGTTCAACTGCTTAAACATAGTAATGGGCAAGGAATGACACCATTGCTAGAAACATGTCATGCTTAACAATGTCCCATGAGACCTTGTAGAAGCATGCATTAAACCTTTCTGAGCTGGACACCTTATCAAAATTTGAATGTTTGACCATCTCCTCAAGCTCTTCCACTCCAGCATGCCTGACTTTTTTGATTGATTTCTCCTCACCCAATTTAGGAAACCTAAGTCCGCTTAGAATACGAGAAACTTGAAAATCATTAGCAAATAGGATAGCATAGAACAATTAGAAGACCTCTTAAATCCCCACTTTCGACTCTAGAATTTCTTATGTTCTTCACTTTCCACCCTTCAGATATGGTTGCAAGATCTCCTCGGTTTAATGGTAGTGTGAAAGAATTGCTTATTCTCATCCCTTTTCTTAAACCATCTAATACATCACAGAGGTGGTGCGGTGACGACTGTGGTAGCGGAGGACGTCATACAGTTGTGGCAGCGGAGGATGTCGCTGTAAACGACACGAGAAGTATACTAACATAGAAAAGAATCGTTACCACAAGAAAAATCCGAAAATAAACAACCAAAAACGAACTTAAAACTTACATGTGGAGAAAGACGGAGGAAGACGGAGGAAGAGGGAGAACAGGGCCGGAAAAGTGGATGAGAGCTTGGGACCTCGGTGTGGTGCCGGAGACGGTGCAGATCGGTCGGAGATCGGTCGCGGAGGAGAGTTCGGTCGCGGGACGACTATGGTTTGGGTGGGTTTCGTCTGAAATGAATGAAAGAAAACGCGTTTGTTCGATTTCTTTAAGACATATAGACGTCGGATGTTATATTATGCCGACGTCTATACCTCGACGTCTATATGCATGGAGTATAGACGTCGGTCTTATATAACATACGACGTCTATAGGTCGACGTCTATACCCTATAGACGTCGGATACACAAGGTACTCCAGCAACCGACGTCTATACCCTATAAACGTCAGCTAAACTCGGTATTCCTACACCCGACGTCTATAATACACAATAAACGTCGGTCTTTACCAAGGTCGATGTCTATTCGGTCCTGTCCTTACTAGACGTCGACTATTACAACGACCGACGTCTATGGGGCGACGAGTAAAGCCTATTCTGCACTAGTGCTTGGGCAGTCAACCCTTGCTTTTAGGCTCTTAAAAAACCAAGTTATGGGATTCATCACTCATTTTAAAGCCTTGCGATAGATCTAATCCAATCTATCCTGGTTTACTAAGTTCTATACTCGACCGTAGACCATATTGTTCCATTCACTAGTCTCCTGCGGACTTTGGTAAGGGGAGAAGCAAACTTACACACAAGGATACCACACACCTTGTTTTCCCACCTTCACCTGATGCCCTCGTGTCAACTACAAGCATTGACAAAGCAAATAGATCTTTCTTTTTAGTTCCCTAGCTTCCATATGCACCACATGGGCCTGATCACTCAACTGTCTCTCCTAAACCATTAAATGAGAGTTTTTTAGTAGCATACTATATATTGTATTCATGATATATATATCCTTTATTTTACCCCATATTAATGCTACTTAGGTTTTAGGTTCTAGGTACTGAAGAAGGGAAGTGAAGAAAAATGACTTGATTGACATCATATCATGCATACATTTGTGTCTTATATCCTTTCTTCTTAACCTAAGCAATGCTACGTAACAAGTTTTATGTTTAAGTTTTAGGAATAAAACAAGTGAGAAGAAGAGACAAAAAGACTTAAAAGCAAGGAACATGACTGAATTGCAGGACTTATGAACTGATGCAAGAGAGAAGGACAAGGATGTAAACCAAAAGGATCAATGAGAAAATCAAGAAGTTTCACACCATCATGAGGAGTATTTTGGCAATTAGATCCGGGCTCAAACATCAACAACCAAATCGGGTTCATCAAACATCAAGAAATCAAGCCAAAAATGAGCCGCCGAAATCCATACCCTATCCAACCACTCCAAACCATCAATTGGCTGTTCAAGACCGCCAATTGACGGTCCAAATTGGTCCAAACCATTCATGGTTTAGTCGGGTCGTTGATTATGTTGTTTGACGTCCATTTATATTATGCTCTTAGTCCCATACCGGGGGATTGTCCCCGATTGGCTTTTTCTATGACTATAAATAAAACTCTTCTTTCTCCTTTGTATTTACCCATTGCTTGGTGGCATTCTCTCCACTTGGAGTAAGCCTTGGAGCAAAACTCAAGATGGAGAATAATGCTACTTGTAATGTGAGTCATGTAAATAAAATAATTATTCATAGTTTGTTTTAATGTTGTCTTCTCTTTTAATTATTGCTTGCTTAGCTTAATGTTGTTTATCTTAGTAGAAGTAATTAGAATGCTTCATTTTCTTGTTGTAGTTTAATGAGTAGTGAGTAGTTCCATCCCCATTTGGGGGCGGAGAAGAATGTAATGTGATTATGTGATGTATCAGGTGTGTGTGTGTTAATCTTAATCCTTTGAGCCTTACATGATTCCATAACCATCTAATGAGATTTCACTCTTATCTTTTATGTGCTAATGATCTTGAGTGATGCTAACACATGCTTAGATTAGTAGCCCTATTTTATGGGGAATGATGAGGTGAGGATAAGGATGGAGTTGATGAAGGAAACATGACATGTGGTAGCATGTTCTGTTGTTGGCCTCACCTTAATTAATGTCTCGTATGTTTTAATGATTGTGTAAATCTTATTTCATGTGGAGACATAGTGGGGTTTGGTCTTTATGCATGAGTTCATTTAGATTCATTCCAATTATTGTCTTGTATGTTTTAATGATAATATTTTATCTTATTTCATGTGGATGCAAAGTTAGATTTGGTTTTATGGTTTTCATGTACTACATGTTGTGACGAGCACAAATGAATACACACATACACATATTTTTGTATTCACATTCTTTCTCTACCCCCTATGGGGTTTAGTTTTATTGTTTGTTCATTTATAGTTTAGTGTTATCACACATTTTCTCACATCTTTTTCCCACTTGCCTTCGAAGGAACCAGAGTCGACACACCTCCCTTTGGATTGACCCATACTTGCCCCGTCTTCACCGACGGCCGTGCACTTGCGGTATTTAAAACGATCATATCATGACTCAAATGCAAGAATAAAGGACCAAATTGAAAGCAATCTAGACATGTTTGTAATGTACAAGACTTTATTGGAAGCCAAGAAAGATCTAATTGAAAACCCAAAGGGATGCAAGTGAAAACAAAAAGTTCTTGATGCAAACATCCCTCAAATTCAAGAACCTGGGGAGTTATCTAGTAATTAAGGTCAAACATGTCGAGTTAAGCAGGGTGCACCCCACTTGCTTAATTAAAGAACTTAAATTGATGTGCAAATTTATGATAGATTTAAGCAATCCAATATGCCACTGACGGCACCGGTTAGATTTTGGCGCTTAGATTTGTTGTGTGGCTCGGTGGAGTTGGTTGGGTGCACCTAACTTATGCAAATTTGATTACTATGATTGGATCAGATTTGCATCTTGAGCACTCATTCATCTATCAAAAGATATGTACCTCCTACCTTTCCCATTCTTTTTGGTTCCACCAATAGAGTAGAGTTAGGTTTTTACCCAATTTAGCTGCAAATGGAATATGAAGGATGAAGCTTGTAACAACATTGGATCTTTAAGCAAATTAAGTTTGGATTCTTGTTCTACTTGTTATCAACTTCCCTTTTAGAGAAGTTTGTTTTAGTCCATTGGTTAGATTTATAGTTGTCATTTTGTACCATGTTTAGTTATGATTTTCATGATTTCATGTTAGTTTTCATGATTAGTAAGTAGATCGATCCCCATAAGAAGGTGGAGGGAAATGTGATTTTCATGTAAGTGTGAATGTGTGTTCTTAATCAAGTTCTTGATGTTTAATGTCATTTCAATGTCCATTTTGATGAGTTTCCCTTAATATTTTTAATGTCAATGGTTGCAAAAAATACTTAGCATATGCTTTGGTTTAGGTGTTTTACTACTTCATTATGAATGTGAGTAATAGTTGTAGGTGGAAATGATACTTACGTGATGTGAATGCATATTTGACTACATAATGCGCAAGTCTTGATTCACATCTTGTATGCTTTAATTATTGATGATGATAATGGATCATGTGGAGACATAATTAGAAATGAGTGTTAGTGTGGATCTATAATGTCCCCGAACAACGGAAAATTTTAAATGAAGTTTCAAGAGATAAGACCAGAGTGAATGAGGAAATTACTCATAAAATATCCAGATATGGTGCACCATTACAACAAAGATTCAAAGTCTGACCGCAAGCAGACGGACAATACGGAATGTGGTTACTACGTTATGAGATACATAACGGAAATTCTCGAAATTGCACCTCAAGACGTAGTTCTAACCGAGGTAATATAGATCGCTATTCAGTTGTATACTTATAGTTTCATTATTTAGATATTAATATTTTGTACTTGTATTTTTATAAGTCTTTCAAAAGAATAGCGATCCCTACTCGCAACAAGAGCTGGATGATACTCGCGACCGATAGACTGACTATTTTGTAAGAAACATGTTAATGAACTGACAGATTCTTATATCATGCAATTTTAACTTGTTTATTTGTATTACCAACATACAATTTGTTATTTAATATATATAATCAAACATATTTGTGAATGAATACTAAGTGTTTGTGTATGTATGCTTGTGGATGAATATTGTGTTTGTGTATGCTCATTGGATGAATGTGTATTTGTGGATGAATGTGTTGTGCAGGATGAATATTTTTCTGGTGGAGGATGAATGTATTTTTTTAATCTGGTAAGGATATAGACGTCGGTTATTGGGTTAACCTGATGTCTATTCCTCTTTTGAAGGGCAGTAGTCGATCCCCACCGACGTCTATACTTAAGAATAGACTTCGGTTGGAATCTACAACCGACGTTTATTCTTAAGTATAGACGTCGATTGAGATTGACCATCCAACGTCTATTATTGAAGAATAGATGTCAACCTTTAAGTGACCGACATCTAGGTATATACGACACATAGTTAGACGTCAGGTCAGGAAAGTCGTATATCCGACATATATAAGCCATATATTCGACGTATATTTCCTTTTCTGCACTAGTAATCGTAGGTGTGAATTTTTTGGTCATGTTAAAGCACGTCGTAGGTGAATAGCTGCAGCAATGCATCCCTTAATTATTTCAATCTCAATTGGCTCGGATGTCAGCTTATTATGTATTTGAAAATCTTCTCAACATAAGCACACACGTATTATTATTTGTGTGTAGGTAACGTAATTGTGTTTAGGTAACTTACAGTAATAACAATATCAATTATTGTTGAGCACAAGTTTTGTTGGTACATCATAACCATGATGATATATTGCTTTTCTCAAATGGTAACCTCCAGAGAATGAACAACAAATCGAACCTGGAAAATAAGATTGAGTAATAATGTAATCACTACAGAAAACGCACGAAAAGGTGGTTGTTTGTAGGATGAATGTTGGTATTGGTTTTGTACGTGTGTTATTACTTATTAGTAGTGTCTAAAGAGGAAAGACTTGTATTTATATTAAGGCGGAATTAGTTTGTTTCCTAAAGTAGTGGAATTCAAAGGTAGAAGTGTAAGATTGTAAAATCAAATATGATTTAAGAAAGACAATCCGATTTTAACTCTCAAAAGAAGTTTGGCTTTTCAATAGGTTTTAATGGAACAATGACCACATAAGATGACTTCTAGATAATTAACCGTATAAAATATTAAACAATCTAATAGGGAAATACATAGAATGTTATAAACAATGTTATAAATTTAGTAATAACTTTACGTAACACAAAAAATGTTTTATCTGAGTTTTTTTACTTCGTCTTTATCTTTACATCCTTAGAGTTAATTAAAGTCAAGTATGTAAACAAGACAATTTGTAGCTAGCTTAAAAGAATATTCTGGATAACGATGGGGCAGTATATGTCTAACATAAAAGTATATATTCCTTTTTGAAAAGTATGTATTCATTAAACATAGTAGAATATGGCTAACATATAAAAGTATATGTAAATATTGTCAATGCATAAACATAAAAACTATATTCAGAAACTTTTTTCTATATAATAAAATTCAGATACAGAATCGATATATGGGAGTATCTATATTCGTTTCCGAAATTTGTATATGTATGAATCACATAGACAATTTTTTTATATCGGCATACGAAACATTGATATTAATGTCCTACCAGTTTAAGATAAATACAGATGCGGATTGGATAATTTAAATATAGGCCTATTTACAACACAAAATTTTTCATGTGCCTGCCACAAAGTTGCTAGTGTTGTTTTAATAATAAAATCCGAAGTCGATTTTTCGATGATTGAGTCAATTCTGCTTGTTGGTTTCATTTCACATGATCAATTTGACTTGCTTACTAATCAATAATTAATTCCCAATGTGAGCTAACCCTTACAAACTTAAACAACACCCTTGATGTGATTCAAACATTATAAAAACTCCAATCCACCTATTAAAGCTAATAATCGTGGGGACAACGACGTAGACTTGGTTCCTCATATAAGGCACCCATCTGTGATCTAACTAACCATCCTACGACTTTCTTAACCCCCAATGGCTCTCTTAACTCCACGCCTCTTCTTCCTTCTAATCCTCATCTCAGTCATCACCATCTCCGTTGCCGCCACTGTACCGATGGATAATTCTCTTCAGAGGAACTGCCGTCCACTGGACGAGTGCCGGGGAGGAGTGGCAAACGTTGGCTGCTGCAAGGCTATCAATCTCTCCATCATGGAGGGCACCTGTGCTTGCGCTTGCCGGCAGCTGAAGGCCTACGGTCAGGTGCAGCTTGCCAAAGCCTGCAGTGGCAAGCCCAATTGCCCACGCTGCATAACTTGTAGTTGCAGCAACCAACTTGTTTCATCTTCTTAATATGGGTTGGGGCTGTATTGTTGCTGTGTAGTGGTGTGGTGGTGATTGTTGGTTTGTTTGTGATTGTGTTCTGGATTGATATTGTCCGAAGGAAATAATACAATAAACTGCGAGAGGAGAGATCCGTTTAAGTACGTTTGTACCGTTGGTTTCGCCCTTTTGAGTTGTTTGAGTTAGGGGTGAGAATCAGGTCCGGACTGGACTGAGTTTTTATCCGGGGTCCAGACCGGATTGGTTCGGATCGAAGACCGGACCGGTCCGATCCGGTGTAAGATCGGAATTTTTAATTTAAAAAAATAAAAACTGGACCGGTTTGGAATCTAAATTTTCAAAAAGTCTGAACCCGAACCAGTTCTAACCGGTCCGGACTAGACCCGAACTGGGTTTTGCACACCCCTGGTTTGAGTTGTGTGTTGTCTCTGAGAATAACATTATTTATTTTTATGGACTCGCTAGCTGCGTATGGATTGGTCTATGACTCGTTGTGTCCCATGTGTGCCTCGTGGTCGTAAAAAGTTGGATATTTCAGGTAGTTTGATTTATTTTTTCTTATTTTCGAAATGTCAATTGGTTGTTAGACATTTGAGAACGTGGTTAATTAAAAATATATAGAAGCGCAAGCACGATTCTCTCAAGATAATTTTTTTTACATAAATAGAATTTTCAGGAGAAAAAATATATAGAAGTGAGTGATAAGTTTTTTTATAGAATGTCAAGCACGATGCTATCAAAAAGTATGTCTTCGAATAAATTAAAGTTACACGAGAAAAAACATATAGAAGTGAGATAAAAATATATCTAGAAGTTCAAGGGCGATGCTATCAAGAAGAAAAATGTCCATACACAAACACAATTTTTCAAGGGACACTACCTAAAGACCCTTAATTGGCTCTCGCAGATGTTTTCAGATTTGTATTGCTATTTGAAAATAAAATTGTCCCAAATTATTTCAAAAATATATGATAGTGATATTGAAAATCAACGTTCCCAAAGGAACTAGATTTTTTAATCTTACATTTACGTAGGAGGAAAGGATATCTAACACAAATCTACAGTGTCCCGTAATTGGATCTGTTTTTGGTCTCCATCTAATCCAATCTCTACATGTGTCCCCGTGAAACACACCTCTTCCGTCCCTCTCCACCGTTCTTTTCGACGCAACCGTTCCTAATTTTTGAATTAAATCATCATCCGCACTTTTGAAGAACACATCCAGTGGGCTTCATTCTCATTGCCAGTCTGGTTCTCCTATCATGCCCAACGATTTTTTGTGGGATCTTGAGCCTAATCATATCTTAATCGAGCTTTGATGTGTTTAGGTGGTGTTTAGGAGGTGATGCAATTGGACGGCTGGGATTGAAGATGGTTGGATGAGGGGTTGAGATGGAGTGGAGGTGAGATGAGTGGAGGAGATGGATTTGATTGGAATGGATGGTTGAGATTGGAAGATGAGGAGATATTTATGGTGAGTTCTCCCTCTCTCTCTCTCACTCTCTCTCACGAACTTTCTCCCTCACGTTTCTCTCCCTCTCTCAGTAGTGCTCCGACGAGGAAGAAGAGGTGATCTCCGGCGAATGGAGCTCGGAGCCGCGCGTGTTGGAGGTGAGTGGTCGGTTGGTAGCTCATCTCGTTGGTTTCTCATTTTGGTTCCCTCTCTCTCTACCTCACTCGTGTTTCTGTGGTCGTGGTTGGTTGGTGGAGGTTGCCGGAGGTGGAGTGTTAGCTGTGGATCGTCGAGGAGGTGTTGATCGTCGTTCGAGCGAGGGATTCGTCGACGGATTTTGATTTTGGGGAAACGTGCTCGTGGAGGCGTCGTCGTGGGTCTTCAAAGGTTTCTTCAAACCTTCCGGTATGTCAACTCGCTCATTTAAGTAGTGTGAGTATTTGGAAGTCGACGGTAGGCATTCCGACTCGTCGCAAGTAAACGTGCAACAGATTTCACTGCTTGATCGGTCGACCGGTTGGTGCCAACGGTCGACCGTTCGTGAAGAGAATTCAGGTTCTGCCTCAAATCGGTCGAACGATGCCCTAGGAGCGGTCGACCGATTGTGCGTGGGAGGCAAGCCTGGGGAGTTTCGGTCGAATGGGTCCCCTTTGCCGTTCGACCGTGTGCACCGTCATGGGTCGGGTAGGGCGTTGACCATCAAAACGGTCGACCGCCTGTATGACTTCGTCCGACCGTGACTTAAGTGAGAATAGTGGTCAGTTCGACCGAAGGTGGTTTCGGTCGACCAGACTTGTTGCTGAGCGTGGGGTGAACGCTCTGGGGAATTCGGTCGACCGAGTGTGCTTGGGCGTTCGACCGAATTCGTGGTGCGTGTGAAGGTTTATTCCCTGGTGGAATTCGGTCGACCGAGAGTGCTCGGGGGTTCGACCGAATTCGTTGTGGGCTTTGTGGGATTTTGTCCCTGGTTACTTTCGGTCGAACATGGCCCTTTGCCGTTTGACCGAATGGTCATTTTGTTCGTTGAACCTGGGAGTTGACCATCTAAACGGTCGACCGTCCCTTGACTTTGGTTCGACCGACCGAGTGCGGTTGGTGGGAATCGGTTGACCGATGGAGTGCCGGTCGATGCGATTGCCCTGTATTTGCTTGATTCGGTCGACCGGGACTTTTGGTTCGGTCGACCGTTTGTGTCCAGTTTTGCACTATGGAGGTGCTGCGGTTGTGGTCGTCCGTGTGGGGCGAGTTGTGATGCCGATGTTCTTCTGGCAAGTGTGCTAGGGTGCACGAGTGTTCCGGTGGTTGGTTGAAAAAGACCTGGAGCCCCGTGACTGTGTGAAAGCTTGGGTTGGCTGAAAAATGCCTGGAGCCCAGCTTAGAATATGGTGTTGCGGTGGTTGGTTGAAAAAGACCTGGAGCCCCGTAACTGTGTGAGAGTTGTGGTTGGTTGAAAAAGACCTGGAGCCCAGCTAGTCTGTGCGGGGTTGGTTGAGAAAGACCTGGAGCTCCGTAGTGCGTTCAGGTTGGCTGAAAAAGGCCTGGAGCCTGAGCAGGGACCGCGTGTAGGGGTTGGTTGAAAAAGACCTGGAGCCCTTAGACGTTTGGGTTGGTTGAAAAAGACCTCGAGCCCTTGGTCGTGTCATGGTAGCTGCGGTTGGTTGAAAAAGACCTGAAGCCCAGCTTGGCGACGAGTGTGTGGTGCGGTGGTTGGGTGAAAACGCCCTGGAGCCCCGTGACTGTGGTGTGTGCTGTGGTTGGGTGAAAAAGCCCTGGAGCCCAGGCCGTTTGAGATGCTTTTCTTGTTCAGTAGAATTGCATGCTAGGGTGCCTTTCATTTATGCATTTTAGAGTTTGGCATACAGGGTTTCTTTCTGGAAACTCAGGAATTGTTGCATGTTTACTTTCAGGCCGTGATCGGCGATAGGGGGTGGTGACCGAGGATAGGAGCACTGCTACCGGATCCATCTCTCTCTCAGTTGAGGTCGAGTGATTACTGCTTTCGTTGTCTATGTAGGATCGTGTGGTTTGGGTTAATCTAATCACTTTTACGCTAATCCCTAACTAATCAAACAATAAACGCAACGGAAACAATTTAAAAACTAGTAGGGAAAAGGAACAAGCAAACCACAAATCAACTCGACGTTTTTATAGAGGTTCGGCACCCCACCCGGGTCCTAGTCCTCTCTTGCAAGTTCCGCTCGACTCCGCGAGCTCCGCCTACGACATCACTATCCGCTCCCCGTTCCGGGCCGGGAGACAACGCCTTACAACCGTCAAACTCGCGAACAACCCTCGCCGAGCTTGGAATCCTCTTCTCACAATCCGAGAAGGATCACTTCGGGCTTTCACCGAAGTCTATACTCTTTTGACAAACTTTGTAACTGAGTGAGATTCACTCTCTAATTGATCACACTTTGAGTAGGATGAGTGATTGATCAAGTGTGTAGTTTTGGCTTATGGAGTGTAGAAACGGGAGCTTGAGGATTGAGATATCTCTCTAATGTATTGGGACAATTGGAGTTGAAGAGTTGTCTAAACGATAGGTCTTGATCCTCTATTTATAAGCTCCTAAGGTATTCTAGCCGTTGGGGATAGATTTGGTTGGGTTTTGTGTAAGATACACAAAGCAGAAAATCGGGCTGCAAATCTGTCCAGAACCGGTCGACCGTTCACTTGATTTCAAGGAGAACGGTCGAACAAATAAATATTCGGTCGAACAAACGAGCTAGAACTTAACTTTACTTAAGTGGATCGGTCGAACCAAAGTATGGGGCGGTCGAACCAAAGTATGGGGCGGTCAACCGTTAAGGGGATTCAGTTGAGACAAAGTTGGATCAGTCGAACGAGAAGTGTGTCGACCGATAGCAGGGATATTATAAGTGTTCAACCGGTCGACCGAAACAAGCTCGTCGTTCGACCGGTTATCGAATGTATTTTGGGGTTAAGTTTGTTTTATACGAATACGACCGTTATAGGAATACGACAAAGGTAACGGCCATAATAAAATCCGGGATCGGTCGACCGAAAAGGTAGAACTGGTCGACCAGTAGAGTTCGGTAAAATCACTGTGGAGACTCTGTTATAAACCGGTCGAACTGAGAACTGGTTCGGTCGACCGTTTCACACAGGAATTCTGGGTTTAGGTTTTAAGTGATTTCCGACTAAGGTTTGGGTGATCTAATGAAGTCCAAATAAGGTGAAATTTTGTGTGTGACTTCTCTAAGGAACCTAGTGTGTATGTGATATATTTTTAGCTCTTGTATGCTCAATTAACACATGTTCCTAAGACTCAAAATAAAATCAAGATTACAAGTCTTCATATAGCTTTATTACAAATCTTGACTTGATTTCCTTTCTTCCATGAGTCTTGATCACCTGTAGAGGTTAGCACACGCAATATATATGCAATGCAATATGTGTGCTACTCTACATTACTTATGATTAAGATTAGGTTGATTAAATCATCAAAACAAGGATTAAGGCCAAAAAGCCAACAATCTCCCCTTTTTGATGATGACAACCTATATCTTAATACTTGAAAATTTTAAGTGTAAACTATGCATATAAATGCTCCCCCTATGGATGTGCATAGTTTTTGTTCAATTTTAACCAATTTTCAAATAGCTCCCCTTTAATTATCTCTCCCCTTTGACATCCATCAAAAACAAAAATAATTATGACTTTAAGCATAGAATTTGGATGTCTTGTAATGAAGTTGCTCCCTCTAAATTTTGCACTTTATTACACTAATAAAAGATATAACATTTAAGCTCCCCTATCAATAAGGCTATATGGAAACTAAGAGTATGATTCAAGTTAAGTTCATTTAAGTTTCTATTCAAGCCTTATTCTAACATCCATTCAAAATTTGACATTTATAACTAATGGATGTGAAAAATGATTTGCAATGAATATGGTTAATGATTTGCAATGAATTAACCTTCTAAAGATATGACAATTAAGCATATAGACTAGATTAGAGCTAATTTTTCAGAAAATTCAAAGATAGAAATTTTATACCAAACTTGAATATTGATTAGCTCCAATCTTGACTTGGTGATGCAACCGGATTCGAATTTGATGCTTTGGCTCGTCCGGTCACCACCAATCTCCTCCTCAAGCTTGTACAAGTGTAGATTTAGGTACCCAAATAACTTTGGTCCTTGAACATTAGCTTTTGGGATCCAAACCATTTTGGTTTTGGGTGCCCACACACATGAGAAAATAGACTTAACAAATAAATGCTTGCCATTTAAAGTAGTATGAGATACATGATTTTTCAAATGCACATTGTATCCTAAACCATGTTTAGCTAAGGATTGTCTTTGACTACTTAAAAGCATATCAAGCATTTTTGTTCCTTTAGTGAACATTTCTAGATCTTTCCTTAATTGCATATTTGAAGCTCTGAGATCGAAATGTTCATCAACAATAGGTGTTTTACTTAGACTAGCAAGTGATGATTCATTTGATTCAAGTCTAGCAACCACCTCATTCTTTTCATTCATGATTAATTCAATTTGACATTTGAGATCATTTATAGTTTTTCTAGCATTTTTGTTCTTTTCACAAATGATCTCATATTGTTTAACTAAATCATGAAATGCACTTTGTAGCTCATCATGTGTATATGATTCATCATTAGCATTAGATTTAGAGCTAGCACTAGAATATGATTTACTTGAACATGAATTACTTCTAGTGGAATAAGATTTAGAGGAGTTAGAAGCTACCTCACTTTGTTCATCTTCAATAGCCATGAAGCATGAATGGGCAACCTCTTTTTTACTTTGCGAGGAAGAGGATGATGATGATGGAGATGAAGAGTCATCCCAAGTGGCTTTGTGAGCTTCCTCCTTCCTTTCTTTCCTATTTCTCTTCTCCTTTTCTCTTCACCTCTCTCTTCTCTCATTTTTCTTCTCCCTCTCTTTTCTCTCATTTTCACTTTCCTCCTTCTCCTTTTCTTTTTCTCTTTTCTCACTTCTTCTACCTCTTCTTTCATTCTTTTCTCCTTTATCCCTCTTGAGGTATTTGAAGAAGTCTTGGGCAAGGACCTCAATGTCCTCTTCTTCCACTCTCCTTGGCTCATCAAAGCTTGCATGCAATGCCACCGTGGAGTTTTTCTTGGAAACTTCCTTCTCCTTTCGATGACTCAATTGAAGCTCATAGGCCATGAGATTTCCAATGAGTTCCTCCATCTTTAATTTTGAAAGATCGTGCGATTCTTCAATTGTGACGACCTTGTCTTCCCAATCATTGCTCAATGACCGGAGGAATTTTTGAGTAATCTCTCCTTCATTTTTCCTTCTTCCAAGAACCAAAAGAGTTAGTAATATCGGTGAAGCGAGTGTTCATGTCGCTTATGTTCTCACCGATTTTCATAGAAAATATTTCATATTTATGCATGAGGAGACTTATCCTAGTTTCTTTAGTTTTACTATCACCCTCATGATGCATTTGCAACCTATGCCATATTTCATTTGCACTTTCACAACCCCTAATTCTATTGTATTCTCCCTCATTAAGACCACAATAAAGAATGTTCATGAGTTTTGAATTCATTTCAATTTCTTTCATTTGAGCCCTAGATAGAGAATCTAACTCATCTTCATTTGGGGGTATGTATGGATTTTGAATGAATTTCCAATACTTAAGGTCATTTGATATTAAAAAGATTTTCATCCTATTTTTCCAATAATCATAGTTTGACCCATTAAGCAAAGGAGGCCTTGTGGGGCATAAACCCTCTATGTGATTAGATGTTGAAGCCATGTTAAAATTACGGTAAAGTAATGAAATTTAGCTAACAAGGCTCTGATACCAAATGTAGGATCGTGTGGTTCGGGTTAATCTAATCACTTTTACGTTAATCCCTAACCAATCAAACAATAAACGCAGCAGAAAAATTTAAAAACTAGTAGGGAAAAGGAACAAGCAAACCACAAATCGACTCGGTGTTTCTATAGAGGTTCGGCACCCTACCCGGGTCCTAGTCCTCTCTTGCAAGCTCCGCTCGACTCCGCGAGCTCCACCTACGATTTCACTATCTGCTCCCCGTTCCGGGCCGGGAGACAACGCCTTACAACCGTCAAACTCGCGAACAACCCTCGCCGAGCTTGGAATCCTCTTCTCACAATCCGAGAAGGATCACTTCGGGCTTTCACCGAAGTCTATACTCTTTTGACAAACTTTGTAACTGAGTGAGATTCACTCTCTAATTGAGCACACTTTGAGTAGGATGAGTGATTGATCAAGTGTGTGTAGTTTAGGCTTATGGAGTGTAGAAATGGGAGCTTTGAGGATTGAGGTTTCTCTCTAATGTATTGGAGCAATTAGAGTTGGAGAGTTGTCTAGACAATAGGTCTTGATCCTCTATTTATAAGCTCCTAAGGTATTCTAGCCGTTGGGGATAGATTTCGTTGGGTTTTGTGTAAGATACACAAAGCAGAAAATCGGGCTGGAAATCTGTCCAGAACCGGTCCACCGAAACTAATAAACCGGTCGACCGTTCACTTGATTTCAAGGAGAACGGTCGAACAAATAAATATTCGGTCAGACAAACGAGCTAGAACTTAACTCTACTTAAGTGGATCGGTCGAACCAAAGTATGGCGCGGTCGACCGTTAAGGGTATTCAGTTGAGACAAAGTTGGATCGGTCGAACGAAGAGTGTGTCGACTGATAGCAGGGATATTATAAGTGTTCAACCGGTCGACCGAAACAAGGTCGTCGTTCGACCGATTACCGAATGTATTTTGGGGTTAAGTTTGTTTTATATGAATACGACCGTTATAGGAATACGACAAAGGTAACGGCCATAATAAAATCCAGGATCGGTAAACCGAAAAGGTAGAACCGGTCGACCGGTAGAGTTCGGTAAAATCACTGTGGAGAGTCTGTTATAAACCGGTCGAATTGAGAACTGGTTCGGTCGACCGTTTCACACAGGAATTCTGGGTTTAGGTTTTAAGTGATTTCCGACTAAGGTTTGGGTGACCTAATGAAGTCCAAATAAGGTGAAATTTTGTGTGTGACTTCTCTAAGGAACCTAGTGTGCATGTGATATGTTTTTAGCTCTTGTATGCTCAATTTACACATGTTCCTAAGACTCAAAATAAAATCAAGATTACAAGTCTTCATATAGCTTTATTACAAATCCTGACTTGATTTCCTTCCTTCCATGAGTCTTGATCACCTGTAGAGGTTAGCACATGCAATATATATGCAATGCAATATGTGTGCTACTCTACATTACTTATGAATAAGATTAGGTTGATTAAATCATCAAAACAAGAATTAAGGCCAAAAACCAACAATATAGTCTTTTGATGTAATCACAACTTTTGAAATACTCTAATGTTCATATATATATATATATATGTTGGTGCACCTGTTTTCAGTATTTGCGTAATATCCTCTGTTGATTGGGTGTTGTTAAAATTTTAAATTTTCCGTTGTGTTGAGGATGTTACAACTTGGTATCATAGCGGTCGGTTCCAGTGTCCTTATCCAAAGAAACCACCCTTAGAGTTTTAGAGTCTGCATTAGTTCATGCATTCATGGTTTTGACGTGTGTTGTTTTCTTTGTGTATAGATGCCTCCGAGACGCGTGAGACCTCCCCCACGGGACCGTAGCACCAGCGGTGAGACTGGGGGCACAGACTGGGCAGAGGAGCGGCGGATGCTCTATGACACCGTGGGGCGACTGGGTGCGATGTTGGATCGCCAGTCAGGCAGAGGAGAGCCAGCAGCGGCAGGAGCGATGCTCGACCGCTTTATGAGACAACACCCGCCTACCTTCGATGGTAGAGGAGAGTCTGAGGCTGCGGAGGACTGGGTCCTGAAGATTCAGGAGATCCTTCAGGCGATTGAGTGCCCACCTGAGAGGCAGGCAGGCTTGGCAGCGTATGTGTTGGGCGGAGACACGTCCAACTGGTGGAGGACCACAACTGCAGTGGTGTTTGAGGGCAGGACGAAGACAAACTGGGAGGAATTCCTACGGGAGTTCAATGAGCAGTATTTCCCAGAGCATGTCAGAGATGGGAGGAGAGAGGAGTTTATGACCCTCGAGCAGGGAGAGGCGACCCTTTTTGCTGAGTATACCCGGAGGTTCAACGCGCTGGAGCGTTACTGTCTGGAGATCTGTGTGACGCCGCTGCAGAGGGCGAGGAAGTTTATACGGGGGCTGACGAAACACCTCCGTACTCAGGTGACGTACAGTATGCCACAGACACTGGCCGATTCCGTGAGATTTGCGACGATCATTGATCAGGATTACCAGCAGAATTATGCTGAGGCCAGGAGAGCACCAGGGAAGGTCAGTGGACGTCCGGGTGATCCGCTAGCAGGGAAACCGGGCAAGAGGCCCCGGATCAGAGGAGGTGGATCACGCCAGCCTGAGGCGTGCAGAGATTGTGCCAGAGTTCACTCTGGAGAGTGTTGGGGCCGTGGGGTTTGTCACGGGTGTGGCAAGCCAGGCCACTTTGTGCGAGATTCTCCGAGCAGGCTAGGCGGGTCCAGCAGGCATTCAGGGCCGCCAGCAGCAGGCAGAGGCGGAGGTCGCCGACCTTTTGCGCCGCCGCAGTAGGGTCAGAGGACTGGACGAGTCTTTACCATCCAGGCGGATGAGGCGAGAGACGCCAGCACGGTGGTGGAAGGTACGCTTTTTGTTGCTGGGTTGAGTGCGAGAGTGCTGTTTTATTGTGGGGCCACACACTCGTTCATTTCGGAGCGTTTTGCGAGCGTGTTGGGCCGTACCCCTGCGATGTTGACTGCCACGTTGGAAGTCAGCACACCCTTGGGTCTGGTGGGCATTGTGGGGAGCTTCCTCCCCAACGCCACGATTGTTTCGGAAGATCAGGAGTTTCCGGTTGACCTGATCTTGTTGCCGATGGAGGACTTCGACGTCATACTGGGGATGGATTGGCTATCCCAGTATGATGTGCAAGTGTTGTGCCGGGAAAAGATTCTGATCCCGAGGAATGGTCTACCTGATGTGCTGATCAAGGGGACGAAGGATAGAGGAGGTAAAGTAGTCGTATCAGCGTTGAGGGCACATAAGTTGTTGCAGCAGGGTTGCAGAGCTTTCGTGGCCACTCTGGTCGTTCCAGATCCAGAGGCGAGGAGATTGGAGGACATTGAGATAGTTCAGGAGTTTCCTGAGATTTTTGCAGATAATGTCTCCAGGTTGCCGTCTCAGAGAGAGATCGAGTTTGGGATTGATTTGGTGGCTGGGACTACGCCTCAGTCGAAGGCGCCGTATCAGATGGCACCCGCAGAGCTGGCAGAGCTGAAGAAGCAGTTGCAGGATCTGATGGATATGGGATTTATCCGCCCCAGTGTCTCACCTTGGGGAGCGTCGGTACTCTTCGTGAAGAAGAAGGATGGATCTCTGCGGATGTGTATTGACTACAGGATGATGAACAAGGTTACCGTCAGGAATCAGTATCCCTTGCCCAGGATCGAGGACCTGTTTGACCAGTTGCAGTTAGCGTAGGTCTTCTCGAAGATTGATCTGCGATCCGGTTATCATCAGTTGAGGATCAGAGAGATAGATGTGCAGAAGAGAGCGTTTAGGACGAGGTACGGGCATTACGAGTTTTTGGTGATGCCGTTCAGGCTGACGAACACGCCTGCCACGTTTATGGATTTGATGAACATGACATTCAGTCAGTACCTCGACCGGTTTGTGATTGTCTTCGTGGACGACATTTTGGTCTATTCGCCAGATGTGGAGCAGCATCGAGAGCACTTAAGAGTTGTGCTTGGCATTTTGAGGGACCATCAGTTGTATGCCAAGCTTTCGAAGTAAGAGTTCTGGCTGAGCAGTGTCGCCTTTCTGGGACACATTGTGTCGGGAGCTGGGATCTCAGTGGATCCAGCGAAGGTTGAGGTCGTGATGCAGTGGAGAGCCCCTACTAGTGTGGCAGAGAGTAGGAGTTTTGTGGGGCTGGCATGTTATTATCGTTGCTTTATTCAGGATTTCTCCAGGTTGGCTTCGCCGTTGACAGCTCTGACGTGGAAGGGCCTCAAGTTTGTGTGGTCCCAGAAGTGCGATGATAGTTTCCAGGAACTGAAGAGTCGGCTGACGACTACTCCAGTTCTGACACTTCCCAGTGGCAGTGGTGGATTTGTGATTTACAGTGACGCGTCAGACGTTGGGCTGGGATGCGTACTCATGCAGCACGGGCAGGTGGTTGCGTATGCTTCGAGGCAGCTAAAGGTGCACGAGAGGAACAACCCCACTCATGATTTGGAGTTGGCGGCAGTCGTGCACGCTTTGATGATTTGGAGGCATTACTTGTATGGCGAGGAGTTTGAGGTTTTCATAGATCATCAGAGCCTGAAGTATCTGTTTCGCAGAAGGAGTTGAATATGAGGCAGCGGACATGACTCGAGCTGATTAAGGATTATGATTTCACCATCTCGTACCATCCGGCGAGGGCGAATTCGGTTGCTGATACTTTGAGCAGGAAGGTGGAGGTTGCTGCAGCAGGTCTTTGTATCGAGGAGTGGAAGCTGCTTGAGGCGTTGACCGAATGGAGACCGTTCACCGATGAGTCGCGAGGTGCAGTGATTGCCGGGCTGAGAGTGGAGCCTCAGTTGGTCTCGAGTATTGTTCAGGCTCAAAGTGCGGATGATGAGTTGGCTGGGTTGTTACAGTTAGCCGCCAGAGATGGGTCAGACTTCAGTATTGGAGTTGATGGTGGGTTGAGGTTCAGAGGTCGTGTCTGGGTGCCGAAGGGAGGAGATCTGAGGAAGGACATTCTAGAGGAGGCACACAGATCCCGTTATTCGATCCACCCGGGCAGCACGAAGATGTATAGAGATCTTCAGAGGAATTTCTGGTGGAAGAAGATGAAGACGGAGATCACAGAGTTCGTTGATAGATGTCTGATTTGTCAGCAGGTGAAGATTGAGCACCAGAGACCTGCAGGGCCGATGCAGAGGATCGTGCTTCCAGAGTGGAAGTGGGAGCACGTGACGATCGATTTTGTCACCGGGCTGCCAAGGACGAGAGGATTCCATGACGCGATTTGGGTTATAGTCGATCGACTGACCAAGTCGGCGCACTTCTTAGCTATCCGGACCACTTTACCTCTAGAGGGTCTAGCTAAGTTGTATATTGAGGAGATCGTCAGACTGCATGGGGTGCCCGTGGGTATTATTTCGGATCGAGATCCGAGGTTCACTTCCAGATTCTGGGGGAGTTTGCAACATGCCTTAGGGACTCGGTTGAAGTTCAGTACGACATTTCATCCGCAAACAGACGGTCAGTCTGAGAGGACCATCCAGACGCTAGAGGATATGTTGCGAGCGTGTACTCTGGATTGGGCAGGTCATTGGGACGAGCATTTGCCGTTGATCAAGTTTGCCTACAACAACAGCTACCATTCGAGCATTAGGATGGCACCCGTACGAGGCCTTGTACGGGAGACCGTGTAGATCACCGGTATGCTGGAGTGATGTAGGAGAGACACAGCTAGTTGGTCCTGATATTATGCAGATGTATGCTGAGAAGGTGGATGTGATAAGGCAGAGACTAGCGATAGCTCAGAGCAGGCAGAAGAGCTACGCTGATAGGCGTAGGCGGGAGCTGAGGTTTGAGGTAGGTGACCATGTCTTCCTGAGGATTTCACCATCTCGAGGAGTGATGAGGTTCGGGAAGAAGGGGAAGCTCAGTCCGAGGTATGTCAGACCATTTGAGATTCTCGATCAGATTGGAGAGGTTGCCTACAGGGTTGCGCTGCCGCTGCAGTTTTTGGGTCTTCACAACGTCTTCCAAGTGTCGATGTTGAGGAAGTACGTAGCAGATCCTTGTCATGTGATTCAGTTGGAGATTCCATTGATCTGTTAGGATTTTTCTCTTGTGGAGAGACCGGTTGAGATTGTGGATCAGATGGAGCATCAGTTGAGGAGGAGGACCATTCCGATGGTGAAGGTCAGGTGGCAGCACCACAGTGTGCGAGAGGCCACTTGGGAGATTGAGGAGGAGGTCCGGAAGGAGTTCCCGGAGCTGTTTGGTGAGTTGTTGTCTTAATTTCGAGGACAAAATTCTTTTAGGAGGGTGGATTGTGGGATCTTGAGCCTAATCCTATCCTAATCGAGCTTTGATGTGTTTAGGTGGTGTTTAGGAGGTGATGCAATTGGACGACTGGGATTGAAGATGGTTGGATGAGGGGTTCAGATGGAGTGGAGGTGAGATGAATGGTGGAGATGGATTGGATTGGAATGGATGGTTTAGATTGGAGGAGGAGGAGATATTTATGGTGAGCTCTCTCTCACTCTCTCTCACGAACTCTCTCCCTCACGTTTCTCCCCCTCTCTCAGTGGTGCTCCGGCGAGGAAGAAGAGGTGATCTCCGGCGAGTGGAGCTCGGAGCCGCGCGTGTTGGAGGTGAGTGGTCGATTGGTAGCTCATCTCGTTGGTTTCTCATTTTGGTTCCCTCTCTCTACCTCACTCGTGTTTCTTTGGACGTGGTTGGTTGGTGGAGGTTGCCGGAGGTGGAGTGTTAGCTGTAGATCGTCGAGGAGGTGTTGATCGTCGTTCGAGCGAGGGATTCGTCGACGGATCGTGATTTTGGGGAGATGTGCTCGTGGAGGCGTCGTCGTGGTTCTTCAAAGGTTTCTTCACCTTCCGGTATGTCAACTCACTCACTTAAGTAGTGTGAGTATTTGGAAGTCGACGGTAGGCCTTCCGGCTCGTCGCAAGTAAACGTGCAGCAGATTTCACTACCTGATCGGTCGACCGGTTGGTGCAAACGGTCGACCGTTCGTGAAGAGAATTCAGGTTCTGCCTCAAATCGGTCGAACGATGCCCAGGAGCGGTCAACCGATTGTGCGTGGGAGGCAAGCCTGGGGAGTTTCGGTCGAACGGGTCCCCTTTGTCGTTCGTCCGTGTGCACCGTCATGGGTCGGGTAGGGCGTTGACCATCAAAACGGTTGACCGCCTGTATGACTTCGTCCGACCGTGACCTAAGTGAGAATAGTGGTCGGTTCGACCAAAGGTGGTTTCGGTCGATCGGACATGTTGCTGAGCATGGGGGAAACGCTCTGGGGGAATTCGGCCGACCGAGTGTGCTCGGGCGTTCGACCGGATTCGTGGTGCGTGTGAGGGTTTATTCCCTGGTGGAATTCGGTCGACCGAGAGTGCTCAGGGATTCGACCGAATTCGTTGTGAACTTTGTGGGATTTTGTCCCTGGTTACTTTCGGTCGAACAGGGCCCCTTTGCCGTTCGACCGAATAGTCGTTTTGTTCGTTGAACCTGGGAGTTGACCATCTAAATGGTCGACCGTCCCTTGACTTTGGTTCGACCGAACGACTGCGGTTGGTGGGAATCGGTCGACCGATGGAGTGCCGGTCGATGTGATTGCCCTGTATTTGCTTGATTCGATCGACCGGGACTTTTGGTTCGGTCGACCGTTTGTGTCCAGTTTTGCACTATGGAGGTGCTGCGGTTGTGGTCGTCCGTGTGGGGCGAGTTGTGATGCCGATGTTCTTCCGGCAAGTGTGCTAGGGTGCACGAGTGTTGCGGTAGTTGGTTGAAAAAGACCTGGAGCCCCGTGACTGTGTGAGAGCTTGGGTTGGCTGAAAAGGCCTGGAGCCCAGCTTAGAATGTGGTGTTGCAGTGGTTCGTTGAAAAAGACCTAGAGCCCCGTAACTGTGTGAGAGCTGTGGTTGGTTGAAAAAGACCTGGAGCCCAACTAGTCTGTGTGGGGTTGGTTGAAAAAGTCCTGGAGCTGCGTAGTGCGTTCAGGTTGGCTGAAAAAGGCCTGGAGCCTGAGCAAGGACCGCGTGTAGGGGTTGGTTGAAAAAGACCTGGAGCTCTTAGACGTTTCGGTTGGTTGAAAAAGACCTGGAGCCCTTGGTCGTGTCGTGGTAGCTGCAGTTGGTTGAAAAAGACCTGAAGCCCAGCTTGGCGACGAGTGTGTTGTGCAGTGGTTGGGTGAAAAAGCCCTGGAGCCCCGTGACTGTGGTGTGTGCTGTGGTTGGGTGAAAAAGCCCTGGAGCCCAGGCCGTTTGAGATGCTTTTCTTGTTCAGTAGAATTGCATGCTAGGGTGCCTTTCATTTCATGCATTTTAGAGTTTGACATACGGGGTTTCCTTCTGGAAGCTCAGGCAATGTTGCTTGTTTACTTTCAGACCGTGATCGGCGATAGGGGGTGGTGACCGAGGAGAGGAGCACCGCTACCGGATCAAGCTTTCTCTCAGCTGAGGTCGAGTGATTACTGCTTTCGTTGTATAGTCTTTTGATGTAATCACAACTTTTGAAATACTCTGATGTTCATATATATATTATATATGTTGGTGCACCTGTTTTCAGTATTTGCGTAATATCCTCTGTTGATTGGGTGTTGTTAAAATTTTAAATTTTCCGCTGTGTTGAGGATGTTGTAGTGAACGGTGTGGCACATAAAGGCGCCTTAATTAGGTGTTTGTCGTTATTGGTGGTGATCAATTTTATATTGTTGGTGTTGGTAGAAGATGCGACGTCTGCCAAAGAATGAGAAATGTTCGTTAAGGTGGACTGCATCAAACAACCTGTTTGCATACTTATGTATAATGTCCTTAACCTATTTTTCTTTCATTCTTAGCAATGGTTCCCAATTGTTACCTAAACATGTCATTTTTTGGGCTGAAGGTGAATTATTTTTTGAAGAGTTTTTGTTGGTTTACTGCAAAATTGGTTTTTTCGGGTTGAACGTTGGATTTTTTACTGAACTGCTATTCGTCGCCGTAAAACTACTTAAATCGCCCGTAAGATTACCATTTTGCCCCTCTGCCCTTTCTACTAATATAACTCCTCATTTCACTCTTTTAACACAACTTTCTCTTCATATCACACTTTTATTCACCAAATAGAATGTCTCGGAGGCCAGGGAAAGAGCCAGCGGAGACCCCTGACTACTCACATCTGGTAAAATACCTTGTTTATTTCAATTAATTTTTAAATTTTTTTTTGAGTCGGGCGGTCGCGGGAGTCTCCCGCGACCGCCCGACCCAATGAACAGACGTCTGCGGGAGACGTCTCCCACGTACGGTAGGCGTCTCTGGCAGACGCCTACCACGTAGGGTAGGCGTCTCCCGTAGACGCCCGGTTTTTTTTATTTTATTATAAATTGTGATAAATTTTAAATAAATTGAATATTATGTTAATAATGAGTTAAATTAGTTTAGTAAATCGTTTATTGATTATAAATTGTGATAATTAATAAATAAATCGCTAAATAAATTGATTATTATGTTAGTAATTAGTTGTGTACGATTTTAGTAAAGGATTATTGATTAATTGTGATAATTGCTAAATTAATAGATTATTCAGTTAATAATTAGTTTAATTATTTTAGTAAATTCATTAATAAATTTGTATTTTTAAAATTGAATTAATAGTCATCGGGTTACCGTGGAGGAAAAGAGAAATCAATTCCCTTACGCGCGGTACGTAGTATAGCAGACGAGTCAGGTCCTCGTCATCCACGTAGACGTGGTATTTCTGCTTCAGTTAGGAGAGAGAGATCTGTTACGTCGTCGTCTGACAACTGGAGAGTCTTTCGACGACGAGGATGATTCAGATGAGCTGAGGAGTCACGACGATAGTGACGATGGGGGCCGATACGACTTGGGGCCACAGGAGGAGGCGGTACATCAGGCCGGTCGAGGACGGGGGTGACACGGTGGTCCTTCATCTGAGTGGGTCATTAGGAAGGATCGAGGTGGCCGGTTTGTGACCGGTGATTCGAGTTCGTGCACTGCAGACGCCCGAGCTCAGAAGAAGAATAGGGGTGATGACGAGTCTTGGATCGTCACGGATATTATTCCCGGTGGTCCTGTAGATGGCAGCGTCATTCCGAGTTTCGGAGGCCACGTCGCCAGACGCATCTGGGATGGCGAGGAGCGGAAGGTTTTGAAGTGCCATAATCGGCACAGAGCCTGTACGACATTGCAGGCATGGCGCTCATTGATGACTGAGGATATGTCGGCGACCGTGGTTGACAGTGGATTGGGTCACTTGCCGTACAACATGTTTTCCTGCATCGACATGCCGTTGATTTCGGCATTCGTGGAGCGGTGGCAGCCTGACACCAACACTTTCCACTTGCCGTTCGGAGAGATGACGATCATGTTGCATGACGTCTTTCAGATTCTTCACATTCCTGTTGAGGGTCCCATGGTCAGTGCGCAGGCGCCGACATCTGAGCTGAAGTTATATGTATCTGAGTTGCTGGGTGTCAGCCTGGAGGGTCTTGGGCGGGATAGCTCATTTTGGAGTGGCGGTGGTGTTAGTATCGACGCTGTGGACGAGTGTTGCAGACGGGGGCGACCACCACGGACTGAGGATACGCAGATGACTGCTTATTTCTTCTTACTGCTAGGCTGCGTATTGTTTGTCGACAAGAGCGGTTCCAGACTGAGACCACACGACTTATTGGAGGCGAGGGACCCAGATACCATTGCTGATTACTCATGGGGGTCGACGACGTTGGCATATCTGTATCGCCAGCTGGGCATATCTAGTCGTGCTGATTGTGGTCAGATTACGGGTTGTCTTACACTGCTGCAGGTTTGGATATATGAGTATTTTCCTGCTTTCCGCCCACATCGTGAGCGGAAGATTGTTGAGCGTGGCCATCCTCGTTCGCGTATGTGGGCTGTCCGGGCGGAGGATAAGAGCGAGAGTCGACTTCTTTCTATTCGTAGACAGCTAGATCAGATGACTGCATCGCAGGTATATAATGTATATATCATTCACGTTTATTTAAATAGGATGTGCACCTATCTCATTAGAAATCGCACGACGGGCGTACGACCAGTTCTCCTGACCACCATGAAAGACATCGGCAACACATCGAAATCCACAGTTGCCATCAGCACGTACGTCATTCCACCTTTGCAGAAATGGCAAAATGATTCCTGGCAGTCTATCATTATATGGGAAGTTGTCCACGTCAACCCGTCCGGACACTGTAAGGTAGGTAAATAACAATTCATTAAAACAACAAAATTAGGAGATAATATATTCAACCCCATTTAGATTACTAATATATATTAAATAACATAACAACAAAGATATCGACATACCAGAAGATCCTGTGCCCGTATTCAAGGACGATCGAGACGAATTAGACCGACGACCCCTGCTCCCACTACTGCCAGACCGACCACGACCTCGCTCAGCATACTCGAAGGCACTCGGGTCCCGACGTGTCGACTTTCCCCTAGGTCGACCTCGTACCTTAGTATTTTCTTCGGGTTCTCCATAGTTCGACTGATCGGGGTGTAACTGTTCGTATAAAATACGAGAGGCACTACGAATTACTGCAGGATCGCTCTGCGAGATCTCATCCACTAGCTTCCGAAAATGCTCGGTGTCTTGTGCTGACTGATCAACAAACTCTGACATCTGGACTCCTTCTCCGATAACAAGTGTTTTCCAGAATGGATGAATCTGCTCTAAATAAATTCCATCACCTGACGCGAAACACTCGTACATGGTACAGGCACAAGGAATCCCATGTGTTGTCAGGAAAGCACACCCACAACGATATTCAATTTCATCACTTAAGTCCTGCATTCTCTTCAACTCCTGAGTCATTAACGACAAGCAGTGATGCGAAACTCGGCCATTTATATGCTGAAACAGAGGACCTATGTAATGTGCCAAATTTCGACGTCTCGAATCTTCAAGAAAGTTCCGAATATTCGTCAGCTGCATTTCAATAGACGAGTTCACGCGGTCGAAAAGAGTGTCGAGAGCGGCAGTCGATGTAGTGATCCACTCTTTCAGAGCCGAATGTGCACTTTCCACCCTGCAGTTCGTAGTGTTGCCGAAATGAAGAACTTGATTCGTCCAATTCAACACGAATTTTTCCTTATGCACCAACAACGTGTCTTCCACATACTTCGTCAGCACTGGCCAGGAACTCTAAGAATCCTTCAGATTACGGACTGCTCTATCATAATCCGTCTGTGAATCAGAAAGCATGACTCTCCTCCATCTTCCACGTCTAAAACTCTCTGCAAGCTGCTTCTCCTTGCCGAATACGTGGTATGCATAGTTGTACACGTCTTTGTTGATATGCCAGGTGCATAGTAAATGAGCTGACTCAGGAAAAACCTCTGCCACTGGTCGCATCAGACCCATCTCCATGTCCGTAATTATTGCTGTCGGGCTAACAATATCCAATAACAGATCTCGCAACCTCTCCAACACCCACCGGTAACTAGACTCGGTCTCATCCTGCAAAATCGCATATCCGACGAGGAAATTCATATTTGTTGGAGTAACCCCAAGCATCTCAAACAAAGGCATCTTGTACTTGTTCGTCTTATACGTCGAATCCATACAGATCACGAATGGGTATGTACGCAACAACTGAACTGAAGTCGGATGTGCCAAAAATGCGTGAGTCAAGATATTAGTTTCTTCATCTGCCATAATCCAATGCAAATACTTATGCTGCACTGCCTCTCTGAGAAACTGCTGCGCGGGATTCCTGTCTTCAGATTTCGTCCTCCTCATGTACTCTCTGAAGTTGTAAATGTGCCTTTGATTAGGAGTATCGTCCGGAAATTTCTTCTTTACCGCCAACAAAATGTTACGGGGCCTTGCTTGTGCCTCTGTCATATCCCGAACAATTTGCTTTGCCCCAGCACTAAGTCCGCTGACCTGTCGGCGACCCTGTGAATAAACTTCCAATGGGTGGTTGTGCTGCCCAAACATGCTACTAGAAACAATAATCCATCCATCACGATCTCGTCGCTCCACCACATAGGTGGAGGCGGTTTAGACAGACGCCTCCACCTTTGTGGAGGCGTCCATAGGAGACGCCTGCACAAAGGTGGAGGCGTGTTAGGCAGACGCCTCCACCTTGGTGGAGGCGGTTTAGCCAGACGCCCGAGTCGTGAAAAAAAATTCCGCCCCAGTTACCTCGCCGGATTCAGGTGCTTCGCCAGACATTTTCGTGGTGTTGGTACTAGTAATGTGAGTAAAACTGAGTCAAACACCTTATTTAAAGACATGGGACGAAATCGGTATTAATTGATTTGTTAAGGGCAAAAAGGTCATTTTTGGGGCGATTTAAGTAGTTTTCCGGCGACGAATAGTAGTTCCCATTTTTTAAGGTCAGTTTTTGGTTAGATCGGAGTCAAGGTGGAGTTTTTGGGATTGAAGGTGGGATTATTTCCAAGGATTTGAAGGAAAGATTGGGTTTTGTGGTTAAAGTTGGATTTTTGATGTGGGTTTTGATTAATTCGATGGAAAGATTGGATTACGTATGTTAAAGATGATTTTTTTTGTTGGGTTGAGAGTTCACGTTTGTGTTTTGGGGGTGATGGTAGGATTTGTTTTGTAGGCTTTGGTTGGATACTTGGATTAGTGAAAGCTTGGGTGCAACATGTGAGAAGTGTGTAAAATCAAGATTATGTAAAAGAGTTCCCAATTGTTACCTAAACAAGGTTGCATTTGATAAAGAACCACATAGGATTCAGTCATGCTATCCTAATAAGTATGAAACCAAGCCAAGAAAAATGTTTTTATATTAAGTATTCAGTCATGTTTTGATTAGAATTTCTGCAAAAGGTTAGATCGGTCTCATTAGTTTTCGTGGTTGTAGATGACTTCATTCCGAGGTTTTAGATTTTAACTTTCCCCCTTTCCATTAAGTTACAATTAGCAATTGAAAATCAATTTCCTGGAAAAAAATTGAACTTAACTCTCCCTTTTGGAGATTTCAGATTCCGGAAAAAAAATCTAAAACTTTTCAGATTCCTTGGTTTCAGAAAAAATTGACAAATTCATTTCATAAGTTTTGTCGGTGAAAATAGGATGATCTCAAAGTTTTTTAAAATTTAATGTTTCTATATTTGTTAGAACAATATATAGTTGCATTCATTAGATTATTTTGCATTTGCTGAACTTCTTTCGTATATATGTTTTATTTTGTAATAGGTGATTTTGATAGAAAAAATAGAAGATTCAAAATGATAGAACAACCAACATTGAATTTGACCATTTTAGTGATTCAAAATGTCTTAGTGAAGAACAAATGCATCTAAAAGGTTGGTTTACTTATTAAAGTTGAATTTACTGAGGCCATTAAGTTCTCGATTTATGATTTCATGTTTTTGTCATCTAGGATAGCCTGATTAAGAAAATGTTGGCCTTTTGGACTCATCACTCTTAATTTTGATGATTAATAAGATAATATTATGCACAACTCCAATTAGCACATCACACACATCTTATTGTTAAATTGCATATATATATATATATATATATTGTATATTCCTAACGTTGTAGGTGCTCAAACTAAAAGACTAATCAACTTCAAGATCAAGGCTCAAGACTTGTAATCAACGCTTATGGACTTTATATATAAATTTCTATTTATTTGAGTCATAGGATCAAATGTACACTTGATGCACAAAAGGATAAATCCATTTCTGTCGGTCGACCATTTACCTTTCAGTCTACCAAACATGTCCCAAACGAATGACTGAGTCACCCTCGGCGT
Organism: Triglochin maritima; assembly: GCA_963682175.1. Taxonomy (NCBI): domain Eukaryota; kingdom Viridiplantae; phylum Streptophyta; class Magnoliopsida; order Alismatales; family Juncaginaceae; genus Triglochin; species Triglochin maritima. The sequence goes on from OY821775.1 coordinate 38,838,101, forward strand.
ATCATCTCCTTAGAGTCAATAGCCACTTGATCTTCCTTGGAATCCTTGGTTCGGGTTACTGAAGGCTTACCGGTCAACCATTCCATTCCTCTCAGTAGCATTCAGATCATCTCTGGATATCTCGATTTGGTGTATCGAAGAGGTATCGGTCAGCCGAACTTGACATGCGTCTATTATCCTAACAACTAGATCCTATTGGCCCACGTGGCACAAAGCTTTTCAACAGACTTATGTTTTGTCGTTTAGCAACACCTTTTTGAAATACCCCTAAACGGTCTACCGAGTCCTTTTTGGTTACCGAATCCTTGTTGCTAATCAAAACGTAATGACTCTTTTCCACGTAACCTTTCGACCGTTATTTGTAAACCAATTTCTCAGCCAATGTCAGCGGAAAACCTGTGCTTATGTCCGTCTACTGACCATTCCACGTTTACTAAATTTGATGACCAAGGCACAACAATTCTTTACTATCCATCTTTGAACGGTGAACCAAATTGATATAGTTAACCAAATTTAATTGGTAGATATTAGAAAAACGTTACCAGAGCACAAATAACAGCGCCCGGGCTACCCCCGGGCACCCTGCACTCTCCCTCTGCCACGTCAGCTTCTCTCTCTTCCACGTCAGCTCACCCAACCCACCCAAAAAACCCCTTACCCATGCCCAGACTACCCCCACCCACCCTACACTCTCTTTCCTCCACATCATTTCTTAATTGAACAATTTTAATTTTCACACAACATCTAACAAATTACATTTTATATAATTCTAATTCTAATTACATTACAATTCTATTTTAACTCGAAATATTGTTAATAATTACTGCTAAATCACGAAATTGTTATTAAATATTACAGAGCCACATTACATTTAAGATAAACTGAAATAGGAAATATTACACTCAGAGTTAAGAAACAACAATACATATTACATAAACTAAAATTTCAAATACTACAATAGCAACTACGTTAACCCATTTTCAAACTGCTCCTTGTCCGTAGCATTGCCATATATGCTCGATTAAATATTCTTTCAGATCCAAATGTTGGTTCCTGTCACGCACTCGATCTTGATTGACAAAAAACTAGTGAATATCCGCTATACGATTGGTCGAATTCGGCATTTCCTCAACTAAAGTTCCAGGATGATCTTCCATAAATTCACGAATATCTCCAAAATTAGCGTAACAGTCGCGTTCATCCTCCACTATCATGTTATGCGTGATGATACAAGTTGTCATTATTTTGGACAGAACGTCCTTTCTCCAGGCAAGAGTCGGGTTTCTGATGATCGCGAACCTCGCTTGCAACACTCCGAAAGCGCGTTCAACATCTTTACGCGTTGCCTCCTGCACTTCAACAAACAATCTGTGCTTCGGGGTGTGAGGTTGAAGGATGGATTGAATGAAGGCCGCCCACTGTGTATAAATACCATCAGTAAGATAGTATCTCATATCATATTGAACACCATTTACCTCATAATTTAGAGGTGGTGCTCGGCCTTCTAGTATGTCGTCGAAAACCGCAGATTGTTGCAGGACGTTCAAGTCATTGCATGAACCCGGTATTCGGAAGGAGTGCCAGATCCATAAGACGTACGATGCCACCGCCTCAAGGATCAGAGTTACTTTCCCAGCACGCCCTTGATGTTGTCCCTTCCAAGTAGCTGGACAATTTTTCCACTCCCAGTGCATACAATCGATACTCCCCATCATACCTGGAAACCCACATTGCTCACCAACGTAAAGTAGGCGTGTCAAGTCATTTGCAGTTGGCCAACGTAAATACTCAGGGCCGAAGATGTGAATAACACCTTCACAAAATTTGAGGAGAGTATTTCTGGATGTTGCCACACTCATTCGTAGGTACTCATCGATCCCATTAGCTGCAATGCCATATGCTAGCATTCGCATTGCTGCCGTACTTTTTTGCATGTCGGAGATGCTCATCCTACCAGTTGCGTCCGATGTTCCTTGGAAAAAGACATCAGATGCTTCGATGGCATTGTGGATGTGCAGAAATACATGCTTTCTCATCTGAAATCTTGTCCGGAAAAGAGTTTTAGAATACAGAGGGTTGTCAGAAAAATAATCGTTGTTCTCCTTCGACGCTGCTTAGGACGTGTAGTCCTTACGTGAACAACCTGACTGACCAATTCAACAGCGCGGTCCAGTATATTTAATGTCTCATTCTAGTTATCATCGTCGGATTGACCGAATTTTAAACTATTATCCGACATGGATGAGAGAAGAAGTTAACAAGTTAAGAAGTTAAGGAAATGTGAGGAGTCAGGAGATAGATAGATGTATTTATAGTTGGGAGGGTGTGGATGTATCTGTTGCACTGTTCACGCGTGATTGCACAATTTACTCAGTGGAAGCGTGATTAAAGTGCACACGTGATTGAACAGTGCACGCGTGTTTGCTCAGTGGAATCGTGATTAAAGTGCACGCATGATTAAATGGTGCAAGCGTGTTTAAACAGTGCACGCGTGATTAAACAAAAATAACATACATTATTAACAAATAATCAATACATTAATCCAAAATTCCGTACATTAACTAAAAACACCAAATACAAATATACATGCATTTATGACTTGTATTATTGTGCATGTGTTTAGTTCGACTATGACTTCTTGTATGCAATGCTAATCTAAGTGTCTAGATTACACCTCATACATTACTGTAATCGTAGGGTACTTATATTCATTAATATACGTGCATGTATGTATGTTCTGAAATTATATTCATAGCTAATGATGTCATCGTGTCATATGTGTTTCAATATATGTGCATGCATGATGACTCGGAAAGGTAATTAGATTCTGTTTTCAAGCATATGTTGTATTATGATATATATGTTGTTTATCATTGATGCATGCCCATTGTCACATCTAATCATGCTCTGAAATTGCACTCTTAAATCAGGGTGTCATCTCGTTGTATGTATGCTAATATTTATGCATGCATGATGACTTGTATAGAATAATCAGAATTCTGTTTCACGCACATTTTGTATCATGCTATATATATTATTGTTTAAACTTGATGCATGCACTTTATCACGTCTGAACTTGCTCTGAAGTTGCACCAATTATCGAATATGTGTTCTGACTTTTAGAGCTCATGTAGCATGAATATCGTTGTCTTGTTTATTGATAACTTTTACTACGAGGCTTGTTATTGCTTGCCTTTGTGTGCATGTTTCTGTTCTGATGTGATGATGGGTAATTAAATGTACCCCCTTAGGTAATTGACTCCATAACTTTTATGCATGACCCCTAGATGATGTATGTTGTTGTTATAAATTGGACATGTTCTGTTATGGATGTTGGTTGTTTCTGGAGCCCATTGGTGGCTGATTGAATTCTGATATTCTGTCTGCTCTGGAGCCGAGAGGAGGATATTTTGAATACCTCTTGTGTTGTGCTCATTATGATTTATATGGCTTTATAGGTTAATAGACCTATAGATAGTTTGCATTTGCATTAATAATAAATTAATTCTGAGCCCATTCTGTTTCTGGGCCGACAGGCCACGAATGGGTCCTCTAGTTAGAGGCCATTCACACAAGACCTCTATGTGGAGGCCAAGTGTAAGATAAGTCCTGGACATGCACACTATCATTCTGTCTCACAGTCTCAAGTTAGATGTTCCTAAGTTCGCGATGACATCATGTAGGATTATTTATGTGATTTGTGGCATCTAACCGGCGTACCGCTTTGTGCCAAGCGATGGGTCACTATCGAGTGACCTGCTTCTGATTCTGACCAGCATGGCTAGTGTTCTATTTTCCTTTAGAGGAATTTGTTGGGGCGTTACCCGACCGACACGACTAATTAGATCCGTGGCCATTCTGTTGTATTATGTTACCTTCTGTTGTTTTTCTGATGCATCTGTCATAGTTAGACTGCATGCATAACTCTGTAAATTGTAGTGGGTCTAGGGCATACTGAGTTTTCTTTATTGAAAACTCACGCATATTTGTTGATGCTTTGCTTCAGGCACTTAGGTTCCTTCGGGGATGGACTGGACAACTATCTGAAGATTCTGTACACGAGGGACACATCGACCAGAGTGTTCATGTTATCTTTGCTTCCACATTCATTATTCTGTATTTCCCTTTCGAAAGTCGATGTATTGTACTCGAATCTTTTCATATATGGATAATCTATTGTCTCAGTTATCTTATATTCTGTCTATCCACGTATGTCCTTTATGTATTGTCGAGTCATCTAGTACTGTCTATCTTTTGTAACTCATTCTATCGTCGCACTCTGATCACGACACTTGTGTTGTTTCCCAATGCGCATACCCACGAGATGAGGGGTGTTACACATGCCATTGAGGGTGCATCCTATTCCAAGTTGATATTGCTTTAAGACAAACATCGAATTCTTATGACCTTAATTTTTGTTGTGCAAATGGGCCATTTGTTGCCTTAATCTATATTAATTTTTGATAATTAATCAAACTAATCTTAATGAATCAACCTAATCAATCAAAGTAAGTAAACAAGATTACATGCATTGCATACATAAGTGTATACTTGCAATCATGTTAATAGGTTGATCAAGATAATCAAGAAAAAGAGCAATGGGACAAAAAACATCAAGACTCAAGACTTGTAATCAAAGTTTTGGACCAAGACATGTAATTTTATATTTATTGAGTCCATAAGGTTTTATGTAAATTTGAGCATTACATTCTGTCCCGTCTAGATTCGATAAATCAAACCCTTCATCGTCAACAAGATCCTTTCCTGTTCGGTCCACCGAACACCTATTGGACGACCGAATCCTTCCCATTAGTAAACCATAGGATGCTCTGTAGAATTGCCCTGACGAACGACCAAAACACCTTCGGTCGACCGTATAGCCTTGAACCATTTTTGGACTTTGCTCCAATGGTTGCATTTGAATTAAGCCCTTAGAGCCCAATTGACTTGTCCTAATTCGGACGACCGAATGCTTATCGGTCAACCAAATCCATCTTGGCTTTACGTGCCCAACGACTATTTACCCATGGCACTTGACTGTTGTACCCAATGACTATTCGAGTCTTATCTGTCAGCGCAAAAACCGCACTAACTTTGGTCTAGCGAAGTATACACGGTCGACCAAACTTGAGTAATCAAAGACCAAACAATCCTACTGTCCACCTTAGAACGGTGAACCAAATGGAATTAGGTTAACCGAAATTAAATAGGGCTAAATTAAAAATAGTTACTGGAAGTTGGTGAACAGTGATCCGAAATATATTTGGTCAACCGAGTGCTTATATATGACCAATCCATTTGTAGTGTCTCAGACTACCGTTACATAAATGGTCGGCCGAACTTGGTCTAAATTATGCGTGAGCTTTAAGCAAATCCTTACTTCTCATTGGTTCATATCCCACCAACGCCGAAACAGCTAGTAGAGCTTGAAGGCTTATAAATAGGATCCCATTTGATGGTTTTAGCTCTCTTGAACACTTCCTATCAATCCCATACTCAAAGCGAAATCCTCTCGATCTTCAAGCTCTCATTCATCTACACTCAAACCTAACTTCACCACTTGCATATCCATTCCATATCAATATCCAAGTGTGCTCAAGTATAAAGTGTTAGATTGTGACTCCATTTCCAAATCCAAGAATCATCAAAGCATTGTAAAACTTCGAGGAAGCTCCCTCTCGGGTTGTGAGAGGAGACACGAGCGAGGCGAGGATTGTTCGTGAGTCTCGATATTGTAAACGACGTTGATCTCGGCCTGAAACGGAAATTGGTTAGTGGAATCGTAGGTGAGGCTCGGGGGATCGAGCGAGGCTTGCGAGAAGGACTAGGACCGTGGTGTGGTGCTGAACCTCTCTAAACTCTAGCGTCGATGATTTTGTGGTTTACAATTGTTTTCTCCCTTAATCTCTCAATTATCGTTTTAATTCCACAATTAGTTTAACGATTAGAGGGTAACCGATTCTAACACCATTGATTATGTTCTATCTGTCATTGACTTCTGTTAATTCTGTCATAAACTGCTGAAAATAACAGTGGTACTCATATTTTGTATGTCATATGCTTTAGTAATCTTTTGTTGTAGGTGAACAAATTCTAACACTTTCTAATATTATTGATTTTTATTGTTAATAAGATTCCACACCCAAGACAACTACATGCATGATGAAGAGATGTCACTTCGGTAGCTTTTATTATTATTTTGGTGTGAATGTGTGATTCTTAATGATCATTTGGTTGAGGTGTAGAATAGGTTCTCACAATAGTTAGGTTCTTGCTTGCTACTTGTCTTTAAAAATTCAATTGTATTTATTTTGAAAGAAGTTGGTTCTACATCTTACATTGGGTTCTAGAAAGTTGTATGTAGACATGGTCATTGAATATTGTCACACTTCACACATCCAAAATGTAGTAGTTAAAAAACAACCGACACGACAATTCTATGGGAGGCTTTTGTGCTTTAGAATGCTTTTCAGGTGGTTCTTAAGCAGGATCCCATGGTTGATTTTTACAGATGTAGGGTGAGAGGTGGGGAAGACAACTGTCTTGAAGAACATGACAACGTTGAAAGTCATGAGAGGCAAATTGTGGGCGGGTTTGGGTTTGTGGTAGTAGAGGAAGTGATCATGTTATCATAGAAAATGCGTTCTTCTGCCACTACTAGAAATATGGGAATCACCGAAAGATATATATGCTATTGATTCATCCATCGGTGCAGGGTATGCAACAACGATGGATATACCGTTTCGTCAGACTTTAGTACCACCGATGAAACTTAATAATAACACCGACAAATAACTTTAGTCGAACTAAAATTTTCCATTTGAGCATCATACACCGAACGGATAGACCCGTTAGTGTAGGTTTTCGCAGAAGAAACACGAGGGCTTCAAAAACATTTCACGTAAGAACGTACTCCGACGGACGAGTTCGTTAACACCGACGGATAATGGTCGTCAGTGTACTTGTTCGTCATACCAGCGACAGATTCAACTCCGACGGATGTGCTTCCGTCGGTGTAGGTTATCACCGACGGATGGATATGTGCACCAACGGTTCTTGCCCGTTGGTGAATCCCAGTTCTCTTGTAGTGTCCTCACTTTCATTGTGATTGTAGTTACATAGGTTAGTCCTATTTATGAATCAAGTTTTTCATATTTTTTGGCTTCAACCATCATAAGAACAGAGCAATAATTAAATTGTTTCTTGGTTGAGCTATAATTTTGTTGAATTGCTAGACACATCACGTTTTGTGTGTGATGTTTGTTTAGGGTGTGCCACAAATCTTGAAGAAAAATTAGTTGAAATACATTTCTGATGGAGGGGAGTAGATTGTAGGTAGTAAGTTATTTTTTTCCATCGAATTTTGTTTGTTTATGTAATTATGATTAAATTGAGTGTTTTGGTCCACTATTGGTTGTTTACATCTAGAGGAAGGTACATCATCTGGGTTGACCAAGTAAAATTGAAAGATAACCAATAGAAAAAATTACCATCTATTGTTTTCAGTCAGGATGTCCAAATCCTCTTTGACAACCCATCACTTACATTTTCTGGATGTCCAAATCAGAAATGGACAAGAAAGATCACGAATGGCATTTCCGGGAGAACAAAGATGAAGAGGTTGGCAGTACCATTGCAATGGGAGAGGGAAGTCTACTGATTGACATCATATCATGCATATAATTGTGTCTTATATCCTTTATTCTTAACCTAAGCAATGCTACATAACGAGTTTTATGTTTACGTTTCAGGAATAAAACAAGTGAGAAGAATAGACAAAAAATGACCTAAGAGCAAGAAAAAGGACTGAATTGCAATACTTATGGACTGACATGCAAGAGAGAAGGACCTGGATGTAAACCAAAAGGATCAATGAGCAAATCAAGAAGCTCCACACAATCATGAGGAATATTTTGGCAATTAGATATGGGCTTAACATCAACAACCAAATCGGGTTCACCAAACATGAAGAAATCAAGCAAGAATCAAGCCACCCCAAACCAGACCCGATCAAGCCCATCCAGACAACCAATTGGCTATCCCTAACCGTCGATTGGCGGTCCATTTGGCCTTAGATGACACATTCTTCAGTCAGGTGATAGATTAGGATGTATTTAGTCCATATATGGTATGCGTTTTAGTCCCATACCGGGGGATTGTCCTAAGTTACCTATTTTCATGTCTATAAATAGAACTCTTCCTTCTCCTTTGTATTTACCCATTGCTTTGTAGCATTCTCTCTACTTGGATTAAGCCTTGCAGTAAAACTCAAGTGGAGAAAAAAGCTACTAGTAATATTGAGTCATGTCAATAAAATAATTTTCTTAGTTAGTTTTATATTGCCTCTTTCAATTCTTGCATGCTTAGTTTAATTTCATTTTGTCTTCTTTTCTTAATGAGTAGTGAGTAGTTCCATCCTCCTTTGGGGGTGTGGAGATGATGTACATATATGTTGTGAAGTTTGGATATTTGGTGAATGTTTTGATTGTGTAAACTTACATGTTTGTATGTTCATTGGGGGGTATTTTAATCATCTACATGTTGGGAATTTTTGATGGGTTTTTCCATAAGATTTAGATACTTCCCATGTTTAGTTTCCTCATGTTTATTGACTGAAATTTCCTGTTGAATACGCTACATATTAGTTAAGTGTTTGTATTTGTGGTTGTTTGCTTGATTGTTTGAAGAAACTTTGTTTTGATGGGTTTTGCCATAACATTTAGACACATCCCATGCGTAGCTTTGTTATTCACATGAGTTCATGGTTTTTTACGAGTCTTGCCATATCTTTAGACATTTCTCATGCTCAGCCTTGTCTTATGCTAATCAAGTAGTAATTGTCGATACGTTGTGTGAATGGATTGATAGGTTTTGCCAAATCTTTGGACACTTCCTATTCATGAAGACACACATACGACAAACACACATACATGCGTACATGCATCATTCATCACTGATTTCTGACAAACAAGAGACTACTCACCTCCCCGTGGATCGACCTGTACTTGCCGCGTCTTCACCGACATCGTGCACTTGCGGTATTTAAAATGTTTAAACAAGTTTTTGGCGTTGTTGCCGCGAAGGTGCCAGTCCAGTCTCTGGTTTGGACGATTCGAGTGGATGTAATTTTTGTTTTGTAGTTTTATGTGTTTCAGGAGACTCTGAGGCTCAAGGGAAGTGACCAGGGGAAGTTTGGAGGAGAACACAACTATTTGGACTGCAAATCAGCGGCCTGAGACTGCCAACTCGAGGTCATGTGAGCTCCAATTTCCTCCTTCTTTCTTTGGTTTGTTGTTACATCTAATATAGTGGTCTGGGGCTCAATTTGGCATGTTTTTACTTTAGTTTGCCTCAGATCAATAATCAATCCATTTTAATCAACTTGGACCCTAAAATCCAAAGCAAAATATTAGGTATTCTTGCATGTTTAGGTCATTCATCATATACTTGACTTGGGCACGTAGTTTGTCTTAAGTTTTAGCTTTACTTTCAGTTGTTGAGCACTGACGTGAGGTACGCATTTCCTACGTTGATTCATGCGTTTGGCGTGACCACGCATTAGTTAGTAGGAATTACATTGCAACAAGTGTGAGTTGATCGTTTGTTTGGAGAGTTGATTTCTAGATTAGGATTCTAAAACGCTACTAAGGAGGGGTTGTACCATATGAGATAAGGTGGAAGATTTCATCACCATTTCCTTGCCATCAAAATCCCTCTAATCAAGAGCCTAACTTTAAATGAAGTAGACATTGGCCCTAAGGATCTCGGGTGCATTAGGAGAGTGATCGGGTCGTGTCTGTCATGACCTGATCAGCATCGCACAATCTATCGATAGTAGGAGAGACGAGATCTCCGGATCTTGGCTCACTTTCTGGGCTTTGTGGTCCTCGTCGTATGGCGGTGAGGCGTGTTGAGGTCGCGTGACCTCGTAGTTAGGCGTCGTCTAGCTGTAAGGACCTATAGAGACCTTATGTTGTTTGTGCCTTGTTTGCTTGTGTGCTTCTACCAGTACCTACCCGCCATAGCATAAAGACTTCTTCCTTTCTGTCCTGAGTCATTCCCTCTCATCTGTGTCCTCACATCTTCTGCTCTACGCACATTCTGCTTTAGTTCTTAAAAAAGTTTTCTTTTTTTCCTCTGACTCGTGTGGGTGTGCAAGTCTTTGTGCATGCCTGTGTGTTCACGAGACGCTGATGGTCATTTGACAAGATCTGACATCGATCTATCCTCAATTGTTGACCTTTCAAACGCATCCCCATCCCGTGTCCTAGGAAGGGTGACCCCTATATCTTTCTCAGGGATTTTGAGAAGGTTTGTGCCATGTTCAAGCTGCAACAACTTAGCATAGACTCCATCCATCTTAGGCTTGTCCCTTTGCACTTAAGGATGATGCCAAGAAGTGGTTGTACAACAACTAGGCAATTGCCTTTAGGACTTGGGATGAATTTCAATCTGCATTCCTCAAGAAGTACTTTCCAAATCATCGAACTCAAAAACTAAGGAACAAAATCAATTCGTTTTATCAACATGAGACCGAATCATTTCAAGCATATTTAGAGAGGTTCAAGGAGCTACTATCCTCATGCCCTCACTATGGCATCGAGTTGTGGCGCCTTTGTCTGATTGTCTACGAGGGTCTTCACATCCCATCCCGAACGCTCATTGAGTCCATGTGTCAAGGAGAGTTCTTAGGAGAGGATGAAAGGGAGGCATGGGCTTCCCTAGAATACTTCGCTGAGAAGACCATGTAGTGGGAGGGTGTGAGGGAACCATCACCATCATATATCATAGGAGCAAGGATCGCAAACGCAAACTCGACTAGATCGGGTGTTGCATTTGTTGTCAACACCACTACGACTACTGAGGCATGCATGGCGGCCTTAGTGAACCGTATGGATTCGATTGTGCCCCAAAACTAGCAAGGTTTGTCACATGTGTATGCATCTGGTACAGTTCCCCGTTATCTATGTTGTAGGATAGGTCATGTAGGATGGAACAAGTTAATGCCATCTCTGATAGATCCCGGAATGACCCATATTCATCATCATATCCCTGGATGGAGGAATCACCCTAACTTTTCATGGAACCAAAACAATTCCCTAGGTGGTCCTTCAAACATCTCTCGACCACCTAACCAACCAAACCAACCTTCCATGCATGCACAATCTTATCAGCCACCCCAAGCTCAAATCACTAATGAATCGGGTTTCCCAAATTCCAACAATATGGAAACCCGATTCAATTCGCTTGAGACCTTGACTAGTGGACTTGAAAACTCAATGAAAAACTTTATGTCATCCACAAGTCATGTTCTCACTTCAAATCAATAGACCATCAAATCTCTAGAGCTTCAGATGGGCCAATTAGCTCGGTCTGTACATGAGAGAGAGAGACTCTGCCAAGCCAGCCCAAGGCTAACCCCCGCATGTACCAGCAACAACACATGCAAAATGAGACTTTGGTAACTCGGGGGCGGCAAGTGAACCATTTGGTGGAACCTGTTCACCACGTCAATTTCATTGTAACCTTAAGGAATGGAAAGCAGGTTGATGATTGACATCATTTCATGCTTACATTTGTATCTTATATCCATTATCTTTCACCTAAACAATGTTACGTAACGAGTTTTATGTTTTAATTTATGAAACAAATAGGTTTGAAGAGAAGATGCATAAAAGGACCTAAAAGCAGAAAAAAAGACTGAGTTGAGAGACTCGAGGACTAAGATGAAGATCAAAGGACCTGAATGTAAGATCGAAGGACCAATGAGCAAACAAGAATACTCCACACCATCATGGGGAGTATTTTGGCAATTCTATTTGTGTTGGAGCTCCAGCAAGCGAAGTAGATGCATCAAAGACAAACAAAGACATCCAGAAAAGCCCAGAAGAAAACCAGCGCAATCCAAACCCTATAGACCGCCAATTATCGGTCTGGGACCGCTGATTGGCGGTCCGGGTTGCTCCGGATCCGCTTAGATTTCTGTGGGGGCGTGTATTAGAGTGTATGTAGTCTATTTCTGGTGTATGTTTAGTCCCATACCGGGGGATTGTCCCAGATTACCTTTTTCTATGTCTACAAATATAATTCTCCCTCCTCTCTTGTATCCCATCTCTCTCTTGGTGTCCAACATCTCTACTAGGAGTAAAAGCCTTGAAGCAAAAACTCTGGTGGAGAGAAGCTACTTGTAATTGAGTGAGTAATAATAGATGTTTTTTTAGTTTTCTTCATATTGTCTTGTCTTTTCAATTCTTGCATTCTTAGTTAACTTGTTGTTTTAGTCTTCTTATAATTAGTTTAAGTATGTTTTCTTTCCTTACTATAAATGTTAGTTTAAATATGTGTGAGTAGTTCCATACCCTTTGAGCTGGAGTAGATGTGCACACATGTTATGTAGATGGTATGAATGCTAGACATTGTTGTTTGTGAGAAATGTTAGTATGCTTGTTTGAATTAATGAGAACACTTAACTTGATGGTTTCTTCCATAATGTTTAGGTACATTCCATGTTTGCTTAGGTTCTTAATAACAAACTTGTCATGCTCATATTAATCACTTAGGTTAGTGCTTTGAATGATAGGTCTTTCCATGACGTACTTCTTATGCATTACAAACACTAACTATACTTGAGCTTATTGTATGCATTTATCACTTCTTATTTCATGTGTACACACACTCCACCCTTAGGGGTTTTCCATTCCTGATTTCTATCTTTTTATTATTATTAGTCGCTTAGTTTTAGTTCGTTTTGTGCTTTCATTTCCTACTTGTTGCTACTAGTTTAATTTAATCAATCTTTCTCTCCTTTCTTTCCCACTCACCTTCGAATAAACTAAAGTCGACACACCTCCCTGTGGATCGACCCGTATTTGCCACCGCTTCAACGTGGCCCTGCACTTGCGGTTATAATTAAAATGTTCAATCAGTTGACAATCACATTTCCTTGGCACCACCACCATCTGTGCAACCCCTCGGTGGGAATGATGGTGAGGAAGAGGCTGAGGCTGAGGGTAATACACTAATGTCTCCTTCTCAGGCACCGTAAAAATCTACTAGCCAAAAGCTCTCTAGCCTAGTAGGTTAACCAAAAAGCAGAGTGACACAATGGAGAAGATATTAGAGGTCTTTAAGAAAATGAATGTTAACATCCCCTCGTTGGATGTCATCCAACAAATACCTCAATATGCCAAAGTATTGAAGGATCTATGCACAACAAAGAGGAAGACCAATGTTCCTAAGAAAGCATTCTTAGCTGCGAGTGTAAGCTCACTTTTGTCCAATCCCACATACACAAAGTACAAGGACCCTGAGTGTCCTACTATTCAGTGTGCAATAAGGGACACTAGCATGAGTAATGTATTTCTTGATTTGGGATCAACGGTCAACCTCCTCCCATTTTCTGTTTATCAACAATTGAACTTAGGAGAATTGAAACCAGCTAAGATCACCCTCAATTTGGCGGATAAACCCGTTCATGTCCCGAAGGGGATTATTGATGGCGTGCACATCACAATTGGAGATTTTATATTTCCGATAGATTTTGTCGTCCTCGATAGCAACCTTGTTGAGAACACCCACTCTCAAATACCTTTGATTTTGGGTAGACCATTTCTAGCAACCTCTAATGCCTTAATTAATTGTAGAAATGGTCTCATGAAGCTCTCATTCGATAACATGAGTGCCGAGTTTCATGTGTTCAAATCCGGTAGGCAACATGAATCCTTGGACCAACCTTTAAATCGCAACCTCATCCGCCAATTAGAGAAAGCACCACAAAATCAACAAACATCCCCAACACCAAGGCATTCTGTTGAGAATGTTTGTACGCCCAGTGAAAACTCATTACCTGTCTTTGCAATGCAACAAAGTGAGTTGGCATCAAACATGAATATACAAAGGGAGTCTTTGTTGGACGATTCTGTTGAGACTATTAGTGAGGGTGACACACCTCATCATATGCCCATACCAGAAGTTGTCTCTACCCCATGTCCCTTGGCTATTGAGCCCTTTGACCTTCATCTTGACTCCAACAAGGACCCACCTGCGATCGAGCTTATGATTGATAATATAAAGGAGCTTGGGTGGTCCTTGTTGGATGACTTGGGGAGAAGCCCCATTCTTAGTGAACTTGGTGTGTCACATCCTTCGAATGAGCCTGCGAAGCTCATTCTGATGCACCCGCCTATTGGTTGGAGGATTTTGTTTGATGAGCAACTAAACCCTAGTGAGGCAACACAACTCCACTCATTTATGTTGCCTACGCCAAACCAATATCATGAGGTGTTAGAGCCTTTCAGTTTTGACCTTTCATCGCTTATGATACGTACCTCAGAGTACTAGTGAAGCGGGCCCATTTTGGCAAATCTTTGGTCTGCCTGACTCGATGTTCTCATTTGATGTTCCTTGACCAAATGATTTTGAGAATATCTTCGTTGATGTATATATCTTGTTTATAACCAAAAAAATTAAACAAAAAAAAGAACAATAAAAGACTCCACCAGTGAGCACTGTTTGTTGTGGGCTCCAACCCTTGTCTATTTGGGCTCCATTTCTTTCACGTATTTGTATCCATTCTTTAGTATTTTACAGGTTTTGAGGAGAATTTGGGGTTATGTCCATGAACATAACCATGACCTTCCCTTTATGCTACATGTTGGTGAGATCTTTTCTATTTCATGTATAAATCCATGTAGTATCGTACTCACATTCACTGAGGACAACACATGAAGTAAGTGTGTGTGTGGGGGGGATGCTTTACGTTTGTAAATATGTGGAGTCGAGTCTTTTTCATTTTGTTTTTCGTTTTCTTTTGTTTGTATTGTTAGGGTCATGATAATGTGCTGCATTTAATATTGATATATCTACATGCCATGATCCTTAGGTGACTTATCTTCTTTTGCTTGCCTGGTGCTTTAAAGTTTTCACATTTCTTTCAAAATCTTCATGTGTTTGCGAAAGAAATTTTTTTGTGGGTTTTGCTTGTGTTTAGCATTGTCAAAACCGTTGAAAGGTAAAGTAAAAAGAAAGCCTCCAAAATTGTCTTGAACATGATGCATTAGGATATCTAGTATTCCAGCTTTTAGTCTTATCGAGTCATACGGATGCACCCCGGTCTTCCCCCGGGGGGCGAGTAATCATAGGATTTCAGTACTCAAACAAATAAAGAAGTTCACCCTAAACCTAGTGAGTCAAATTAATTCGTGTCTGTTAGTATAAGGAAGTTTGTCGTAGTCAGGGACGCTTAAAATCTTGTTGTGAAACTTTAAGTGTAGGGGCTTTGGTTCCTATGTAGATAATAAATAAGTGGTGTTCTCTATTCTCGCACGACTCCGATCAAGCCCATCCAGACCGCCAATTGGCTGTCCCAAATCGCTGATTGGCGGTCCATTTGGCCCGAGATGACACATGTTTCAGTTGGGTGTTAGATTAGGATGTATTTAGTCTATATATGGTATGCGTTTTAGTCCCATACCGGGGGATTGTCCTCAGTTACCTATTTTCATGTCTATAAATAGAACTCTTCCTTCTCCTTTGTATTTACCCATTGCTTTGTAGCATTCTCTCTACTTAGATTAAGCCTTGGAGTAAAACTCAAGTGGAGAAAAAAGCTACTAGTAATGTTGAGTCATGTCAATAAAATAATTTTCTTAGTTAGTTTTATATTGCCTCTTTCAATTCTTGCATGTTTAGTTTAATTTCATTTTGTCTTCTTTTCTTAATGAGTAGTGAGTAGTTCCATCCTCCTTTGGGGGTGTGGAGATGATGTACATATATGTTGTGAAGTTTGGATATTTGGTGAATGTTTTGATTGTGTAAACTTACATGTTTGTATGTTCATTGGGGGGTATTTTAATCATCTACATGTTGGGAATTTTTGATGGGTTTTTCCATAAGATTTAGATACTTCCCATGCTTAGTTTCCTCATGTTTATTGACTGAAATTTCCTGTTGAATACGCTACATGTTAGTTAAGTGTTTGTATTTGTGGTTGTTTGCTTGATTGTTTGAAGAAACTTTGTTTTGATGGGTTTTGCCATAACATTTAGACACATCCCATGCGTAGCTTTGTTATTCACATGAGTTCATGGTTTTTTACGAGTCTTGCCATATCTTTAGACATTTCTCATGCTCAGCCTTGTCTTATGATAATCAATTAGTAATTGCTGATACATTGTGTGAATGGATTGATAGGTTTTGCCAAATCTTAAGACACTTCCTATGCATGAAAATACACACACGACACACACACACTTACATGCTTACATGCATCATTCATCACTTATTTTACTTCATATATGCACACACTCCACCATGTAGGGGTATCTCTTCCTGATTTCCAATCTTTAGTTGCTTTCTCTCGTATTTATTACTTACTAGTTTAGTGTAGTTTAGCTTAAGGATAATCAAATCTCTTTTATTGGAGGACGGGAGGAGGATTGAGAGCTACTGATCAACCCACCACAGGAGAATGCCCGTCTCCTGGGCTACAGGGACCGCTGATTGGCGGTCCCCAACCGCCAATTGGCAGTCTAAAAGGCGTGCCTCGTGCGCTGCCTTAGACCGCCCTGATCTTCATACATTTTGCCTTCAATGGACTCTACTAGATACATGCTTGATCTATGCAACTGGGGGGCACGAAAGAAAGAAGGTGGCTCTCTCTTTCTACTCACATCCTCACTCTTTTTCCATACAATTTTGTGGCTCAACTTGTAATGCTTGTAATCTGTTATTGTTGTATTTTTGTTCTCTTACAAATGGTGAATTCTAGTGCTTTATATGGGCACTTACATGACCCTACAAATTCCAAATATAAAGACTACATAAACATGACCATTCAAGATCATTACACCCTCTACTTAAATTGCATACATAATTAGGACGAAAATTACACAAAAAATGATGAAAGGACTCTTGTCTCTTCCACTCCCTCAACCTTATGTCTTCTCATGTGTTGACTCTTCACCCCTTGATGAGTCATCAAGCAATGATGATGTGGCGGGTGACTAGGATGCCACATAGGGTTAAGTCGCCACCTAGGATTAAGTTCAATTCTCAATACTCCTCCTTGAACTTAATCCTCTTTCATCCTCCATCCCAAGTAGGTTGCGCATCCTCTCATGCAACCTATTGGCAATGCTTCAGCATAAGCTAAAAAACACACCATATGAACCTCACATGTTGATACGGCACACAAAAAGGGATTGTCTCCATGCACGCCTCCGACGCGACAACTTCTTCATAATCTATGCCGGTCCTTTGCTTGTAGTCTTTTGCTACCAAGCGTGCCTTGCATCGCTCGCCCACTCCTTGGGGTGTTGTCTTCTTCTTATACACCCTCCTGAAACTAGTCATTTTGTGATGTAATGGAAGCGAAGCTAGCTCCCAAGACTCATTCTTTTCTGTCGACTCCATCTCCTCATCCATCGTGACTTGTCTTCTTTCTTTTGCCACCACCGCTTCTTCGAACGGAATGCTCTCACCTTGATCCAAGAGGCAAACCAAGTCTAGCTCACTTGTTTCCTCGTATAGATCATCAAGACTCATTTTCTTCATCGGTCTCGTCTCTTCATCATCGGATAATACAACTTCATGCTTGGTGGAATCTACCACCTCCACCTCTTGCTCCTCATTCTCATTGTTTTCTTCGTATTTCTCCTCATGCTCATCATCAACTTGCGCATGATTTGTCACCTCCTCGTGGTTAGAAGTCGCCACTTCTTCTCTTTCTTCTTCTTTTTCTTCTTCTTCTTCTTCTTCTTCTTCTTCTTCTTTTTCTTCTTTTTCTTCTTCTCTTCCTTCGCACCTCCCATCATCATGTTCGACTAGAGCATGCATGACATGATTTGTGATTCCCTCGTTATTCACGAACAATGCCATTCCTCCTTCACAAGCATTCTCCTCTACGGCAACAAGGTTGGAGTTTTCTTCCACCCTTTTCTTCGACCAACACTCGCTTGCGTAGTGTCCATGCTTCCCACAATTGAAGCACTCAATCACCTTCTTCGATCCGCGATCACCACGGACACGGATGGAACTCTCCTCCACCTTCTTTTGCGACCAATATTCTTTCGCAAAATGACCACGCTTCCCACACTTGAAGCATTCAACCTCCTTCTTTCTTGGATGGCCTCCATAATCACGACCGCTTCCACGATCTACGTTGCGAGGATTCTCCTCCTTAAGCGACATCTTCGCTTGCAACGCCTCCTCCAAGACATATTGTCTTTTCTTCTTCTTTCTTTGCTCGTGTGACTCCAACGAGCTTGCTAGATCATCAATAGTCATCTTCTCGAGGTCCTTTGATTCCTCGATTGCGCACACCACATTCTCGAAGTCCTCGGTGAGAGAACGCAACACCTTCTCCACCACTCTTCCTTCGGTCAGTGCCTCCCCATTTCTTTTTAACTTGTTCGCCACCATGCGAACTCTCGTCACGAAATCGGCAACACCTTCCGATTCCTTCATTTTTAACGCCTCGAACTCACCTCGAAGCATTTGGAGGCGCACTTGCCTCACTCGATCAGCACCCTTGTAGCTCCTCTCAAGGGTGTCCCACGCCTCCTTCGACGTCTTCGCTTCAACGATCTTTTCAAAGCCACTCTCATCCACAACTTGGA
Organism: Triglochin maritima; assembly: GCA_963682175.1. Classification (NCBI taxonomy): domain Eukaryota; kingdom Viridiplantae; phylum Streptophyta; class Magnoliopsida; order Alismatales; family Juncaginaceae; genus Triglochin; species Triglochin maritima. The sequence goes on from OY821775.1 coordinate 38,856,718, forward strand.
AGAGAAGGAAGAGAGCACTCTTATCTTTGGCTCTTCTCTCCTTTTGTGCTTTGATTTGTGCGACGGTTTCTTCTCCCGTCTCGGCCTCCTCCTCGAAGCCGCTCTCCACAAGATCCCAAGCATCATGCGCACCCAGCAGCGCACACATTTGGATATTCCAATTGTCGTAGTTGCCTTTCGACAATCGAGTAAACGATGCATGACCAAACGAGGTCATTCCCGAGCTTCCCATCGGACGAGGCTCTGATACCAGATGTTGGAGGATGGGAGGAGGACTGGGAGCTACTGATCAACCTACCACAGGAGAATGCCCGTCTCCTGGGCTATAGGGACCGCTGATTGGCGGTCTAAAAGGCGCGCCTCGTGCGCTGCCTTAGACCGCCCTGATCTTCATGCATTTTGCCTTCAATGGACTCCACTAGATCCATGCTTGATCTATGCAACTGGGGGCACGAAAGAAAGAAGGTGGCTCTCTCTTTCTACTCACATCCTCACTCTTTTTCCATACAATTTCGTGGCTCAACTTGTAATGCTTGTAATCTATTGTTGTTGTATTGTTGTTCTCTTACAAATGGTGAATTCTAGTGTCGCGAGGAGGAGGTCGCGCGTGAGCAGGACGGCGTGCGCGAGCGGAGGTCCGGCGGTTTCGTCGTCTTCTTTGAGGTATGCCGCTCTTTAGTGTGATTTGGTTGTTAACCCTCGTGGGAGGGTTGTGTTGGTCGGTCAGAGGAGGTCAGAGACCTCTCCGACGTTGAGTTTTGGTGGAGAAACCTAGGCTAGCGCGAGGTTGAAGACGACCAACAGTCGACCGGGCCCTTCGGGTGGTCGATTGAATGTATGTATTTTTGTCTGTCTGTTGTGTTTCGGTCGACCGGTTCCTTTGGTTCGGTCGACCGGAACTTAAGTGTACCGGTATTGTTGCATGTTTTCGGTCGACTGTTATATGACGTAGAAATAATAGGTTGACCCTATTAGTTTTCGGTCGACCGAGACCCCTCAATCGGTCGACAGATATATTTGATGTTGACCAGACTTCGGATTTTGACCTCGTTTCGGTCGACCGGTTTTAGACCTTCGGTAGACCGTTAGGACTTATGTTTTGCCCAAATAGTTTGACTGTGGCAGACGCTTCGGTCGACAGATTCCCTTGTGGAGACGGTCGACCGAGTTGTTTCTTTCGGTCGACCGTTTTGCACAGGACAAAATTACTGGTTCCACTCCGGATGCCAATTCTATCCACGGAAACCCGTGTCCTCGCCTTGTGCGTGAGCCGGGAGGTGACGGTGGGCGCGTTACGCGTACCTGCCCAGGGACCACCGTGTGGAAGAGTGTGGGTGTCCGGAACGCTTCACCTCCATGTATGGATCGTGACTAAATGATGGATTGATTGGACTCATTGTAGTATAACAGGCCTGAGGGATCGCGGATCCCAATGTATGATGATTGTGCGGGCACGCAACTGTCGTTGGGTGAGGTGACTACCGGCCTGAGGGGCTACGGAGGTCACTGCCCTGCTTTTATAGAGGCGCGGTTGGTGTTTACGGCTCGTGGAGCCTGATGACCTGGCAGACCTCGGTCTGGACCCGTCCGATGTTGTGCCTGACGTATTGTTGGACCAGGGATGCTATTACGGTGATGCCGCCGATGCTGTTCCGGCGATGATGATTGATGGGCCGATGCTGTTCCGGCTATGTTCCTCAGATGGGTACCTACTGAGATGATGATTGATGGACCGACCGAGCGACGACTCCTTTGGTGTGGTTTCGACCACGAAGTTACAGATCAGTTTCTTATGGCGCGGACCTGGCGGATGCTCCTTGCCGAACCCCATGATTAGTGTAGCCGCGTGTGGGGGGCATCACGTCTGGTTCCGTAAGACCGTATGTGCCTATGGTAGGTCTCCTCGGGAGACCCGATGATGATTGTCGGACTGATGTCCCATGTTACCCTTCGGGGGAACTGTTTTCCTTACTGTTGATGATATGACATGCTACTAGTATGATAGGTTCATTTGTACTACTGCATGCATATAGGTGAGCTTGGCATACGAGGTTTCCTTATGGAAACTCAGGCATTGTTGTTGCATCTTTTTCAGGACCGCAGCAGGTCCAGTTGGGTGGTGATCAGCGCTTTTGGGATCGGATCCTCTATTCTGACCACTGAGGTCGACATGATTACATTTATCTTCTTTTGTTGTTCTGTTGTAATCATGTATCGTTTTTGACAAACTCTGATGTAAACTGGTGCACCGCTTTTATGGTTTTATGAGAAGTAACAGTCCCGTCTTTGATTATTGGTCTCTGATTCTTTGATAAATAATTTTTAAATTTCTACTGTTTCGGGATGTTACACCTATTGCAAGTGTCTAAGATCTCAATTCGTAGGTAATGTCTACATATTTTTCTTGTAAGAGGGTGCATGGTATGCTGGTAAGATATTGTTTCCAAAATACTTGACATTTAAATATGTAATCAATTGTGTTTCATCTTTTTGTACTTTTTCTTTTAAATTTCAGTTAAATCATGATTGACTTTAATTACTAATGTTATTCTTAAAGCAAATGTTACCAATAATAAAGTGCAGAGGCATATCTCTGGAAATGATGAGCTTTTAAAGTTAAATGTTCTGTTGTTCCTTTGTGTTTTCATTTTTCAATGACAATTTCATTTTATTGAATGGAGATGCTAGCATTGGGTGACGATAGAATCACAAGATATGAAGAGGTGAAAGATTCGATGGACAAGTAGACCAAAGTTCTCGAGTTAGGAGTTTGGGTTTGTGATCATCATTTTTACAATTTTGATAATGGTTTCTTTGTTGGGAGGCTATATTTTGTTCAATTGACTATTTTATTCAATAGAATTGGTCTATGTAGTAGAAGTTTGACTTGCATATGAAAAAAAATCTACTACTTTGTGAGGTTACTAAGTGTTGTTGTGCAACACACGGGTTGAATGCTAGTTCTTCTATATAGTTTTATACCAGTGCTTGTATATTGTTCCTTTGATTGAAAATTTGAGATGTGTCACACCGCTGATTTTAATCAATCAACCTTCCTAATCAGATCCATTTTTAAACAAATATCGATTGAATTTTGCATTTTATTGAAGAAAATATCGCGTACAACTATCGTCCAAGTGTAATTAACTATGGGGATATACCATTGTCGTCCAATGTAAGTGGAGCAGACAACCACATTTCAAGAGTAGAACTAAATATCTTTAGAAAAATAATCTTGAAATTGCACATCAATCTACAGAGATGGGTTGGATAGTGCGGACCTAGGTACCAGCCTCGACACGCTCAGAAGGCTAAACGAACGGACCTGGGGTTGACCAATCAACGCCACCAGATGTTATTGTTCAGATTCCTCGATGTCCACCAAAGGACGCCTTGCCTTGAACGACAATGGTTGGTGGTCATCACAGTGAGGCTGTCACCATGGATAATGCTCCGTCCTGGAGTCAGCTTCGTAGAAAAGAGGTCGACAAACAAGAATACAAGTTGAGGTGGTTGAAGACTCAGCAAACAATAATGGAACTGTAGGACCAACTGAAATATAAGGACAGGGAAATAAAAGCATTGAAAGAACATACACAAGTGCCCATTCAAAACAAGAAAAACACGTATGCTTATGAGCACCTAGTTTGCACCGAACATACTTAGATGGCCAGGACTTCGCAGGTGGAGGAGTTTAACGAAGGCAGGGGCGAAGACCTAATTCCACCCCCAGAGGATGTTGTTGACACAACCAAGATGTCACAGCTACATAGGCCTTCCTCACATCAGGACAATCAGGAAAACGAGGGTGTTGACATGCTGACATTATTGAGAATTGAACTTAATCCTAGGTGGGATCCTAGTCACTAGCCACATCATCTATGGAGGGTGAGTCATCTAGGAGTTGATGACTCAACAAGTGGGAAGATGAAAGGTTGAAGGAAAGGAAGAGACAAAGAGTCTCTTCATTTCTCTATGATTTTCGTCCTTATTTTATGATGCAATTTAAGTAGAGGTTTTAATGATCTTGAATGATCATCTTTATGTAGTGTATGTTATGTTTATGTTTTAGGCTAAGTTGAAGAGTCATTGTAAGTACCTATATAAGCACAAGAGTTCTCCATTTGTAACAAGTCATAGAATGAGTGAAAAGGAGAAAAAGAAAGGAGAATGTAAGTGAGAAAAAGAAAGAAAATATGAGTTGGTTGCAAATCCTATTTTGCTTATGAGTGATAAGTAGTTATTTTTCTTCTTTCATTCGTACCCACAATTTGAGTAAATCAAAGTATGGTTCTGGTGATGGCAATAGAAGGCCCTAAACATGGAGAACAAGGTGAGTCAAAGCCGTGCACCAGAAGGTACTTCTGAACCACCAAACGGCGGTTTGGGACTGTTAATTTGCGGTCCAAGTGCGACTGGTGGAGGGTGGCTTTCTGGGGTGGCTTAGTCTGGTGCTCCCTGTCTTTCTCCCGTATCTAACATCTGGTATCAGAGCCTCGTCTGATGGGGAGCTCAGGAATGGCGTCGTTTGGTCATGTATCGTTGCCTCGCCTTTCGAAGGGGAACTACGACAATTGGAGTATCCAAATGCGTGCCCTGCTCGGTGCGCATGATGCTTGGGATCTTGTGGAGAGAGGCTTCGAGGAGGAGGCCATGACGGGGGTGGGAACCGTAGCACAAATCAAAGCACAAAATGAGCAAAGAGCCAAAGACAAGAGTGCTCTCTTTCTTCTCTTCCAAGTGGTGGATGAGAGTGGCTTTGAGAAGATCGCTGAAGCAAAGACGTCGAAGGAGGCGTGGGACACCCTTGAGAAGAGCTATAAGGGTGCTGATCGAGTGAGGCAAGTGTGCCTCCAAATGCTTCGAGATGAGTTCGAGGCGTTGAAAATGAAGGAATAGGAATGTGTTACCGATTTCGTGACGAGGGTTCGCATGGTGGCGATCAAATTGAAGAGAAATGGGGAGGCGCTGACTGAAGGAAGAGTGGTGGAGAAGGTGTTGCGTTCTCTCACCGAAGACTTTGAAAATGTTGTGTGTGCTATCGAGGAATCAATGGACGTCGAGAAGATGACCGCCGACGACCTAGCATGCTCGTTGGAGGCACACGAGCAAAGAAAGAAGAAGAAGAAGAAGAAGAGGCAAGATGTCTTGGAGGAGGTGTTGCAAGCGAAGATGTCTCTTAAGGAAGAGAAACCTCACAATGTAGATCGTGGAGCGGTCGTGACTATGGAGGCCGTCCAAAAAAGAAGGAGGTTGAGTGCCTCAATTGTGGGAAGCGTGTCCATTTTGCGAAAGAGTGTTGGTCGCAAAAGAAGGTGGAGGAGAGCTCCCGCCGTGGCCATGGTGATCGTGGATCAAAGAAGGAGATTGAGTGCTTCAATTGTGGGAAGCATGAACACTTTGCGAAAGAATGTTTGTCGCAAAAGAAGGTGGAAGAGAGTTCCAACCTTGTTGTCGTGGAGGAGAATACTTGTGATGATGGAGTAGTTTTGCTTGCCGACAAAGGAGTGGAAACCGAACAAGAAGGTATTTGGTATCTCGATACAGGAGCAAGCAATCACATGTGCGGAAATAGACACATGTTCACACACTTGGAAGAGGGAGTACATGGGCACGTCTCGTTTGTAGATGCATCAAAGGTGCGTGTGGAGGGGAAAAGGCACATCATGATTCAAGTGAAGGATGCATCACAAAAGCTTATTTCCAGTAGCTACTTTGTGCCCGATATGAAAACAAACATACTAAGCGTGGGACAACTCCTGGAGAAAGGGTTCATGATCTTGATGAAGGATCGACACATGACCGTGCGAGGACAAGATGGGCGCTTGATTGCAAAGGTAGAGATGTCCAAAAATTGAATGTTTAAGTTGAATCTAACATGTGCTCGTGCTGGATGTTTGAATGCATGCATTGAGGGAGATTGGTTGTGGCATATGCGACTTGGACACTTGAACTTTGGTGGGCTCCAAGAAATGACGCAAAAGGGAATGGTGCATGACTTGCCGATGATCGAATCTAAAGAATGATTTTGTGAAGGTTGCATGGTTGGAAAATTACCAAGGAAGAGTTCTCCAAAACAAGCTGAATATAGAGCAAAGAAGGTGCTAGAGTAGGTACATACAAATATTTGTGGACCGATCACTCCATACTCGATTTGTAAGAATCGTTACTTCTTAACCTTTATTGATGATTTTTCACGCAAGACGTGGGTGTACTTCCTGAAGGAGAAATATGAGGCATTTCACATATTCAAGAAGTTCAAGGCATATGTGGAGAAACAAAGTGGCAATAGCATCAAGATATTGTGCTCTGATCGAGGAGGAGAGTTCACATCAACTGAGTTCAACAACTTTTGTGTGGAACATGGCATAAAATGCCATTTAACCGCTTCATACTTGCCACAACAAAATGGTGTGGCCGAGAGAAAGAATAGAACCATCATGGACATGGTTCGAAGTATGTTTAAAAGCAAGAACGTGTCAAAAGAACTATGGGCCGAGGCGGTGGCTTGTGCGGTGTACACGTTGAATCGTTGCAAAACCGCAAGCTTGGAGGAAGTAACTCCACCAGAAGCTTGGAGTGGCTACAATCCAACAGTGGCACATCTGAAAGTGTTTGGGAGCATAGCCTATGCACATGTACCAAAGGAGCAAAGAACAAAACTTGATGATAGGAGCACAAAGCTTGTGTTCGTTGGCTATGATGAATGATCGAAAGTTTATAGGCTTCTTGATCACACTAACAACAAAATTGTCATTAGCCATGATGTGCAGGTTAACGAGGAGGTAACATGGGACTCCGAAGAGGAGATTTCAAAAGTGACAAATGAAGAACAAGAAGAGGAGATTGCCAACCCCATTGAACATTAAATAGTTCCATCCGACAAACAAGACGAGATGAGACCAAGGAGGTTCAAGACACTTCGTGAAATCTACGAGACGACAAATGAGTTGCACATGGTGTGTCTTCTCACACAAACCAAAAGCCCTGCCAATCCGTTTGTATGCAAAGTTGCGAAATCATCTTGGGATGGTGCATGGAAAATGATTAAGTTCAAGGAGGAGTATTGAGAATTGAACTTAATCCTAGGTGGGATCATAGTCACTAGCCACATCATCTATGGAGGGTGAGTCATCTAGGAGTTGATTACTCAACAAGTTGGAAGATGAAAGGTTGAAGGAAAGGAAGAGACAAATAGTCTCTTCATTTCTCTAATTTTCGTCCTTATTTTATGATGCAATTTAAGTAGAGGTTGTAATGATCTTGAATGATCATCTTTATGTAGTGTATGTTATGTTATGTTATGTTTATGTTTTAGGCTAAGTTGAAAAAGAAAGGATAATGTAAGTGAGAAAAAAGAAAGGAAAGATGAGTTTGTTGCAAATCCCGTTTTGCTTATGAGTGATAAGTAGTTAGTTTTCTTCTTTCATTCGTGCTCACCAATTGAGTAAATCAAAGTATGGTTCTAGTGATGGCAATAGAAGGCCCTCAGCATGGAGAACAAGGCCAGTCAAAGCCGCACACCAGGCATGACTTCTGAACCGCCAATTGGCGGTTTGTGACCGCTGATTGGCGGTCCAAGTGTGCCTGTTGGAGGGTGGCTTTATGGGGTGGCTTGGTCTGGTCCTCCCCGTCTTTCTCTCGTATCTAACAGACATTGCTTGCAGAATGTGCTTCGATGGTCGATGCCATCCAACGAGGAGAACTTCTCCGGTGGCGGACATCACTGAAGACATGCTGATGACACAAGCAGATGTGGTCAACACATCTAAGATGTCACACCCGCATAGGCCTTCTGTGGCGTAGGACATTTGGGAAGATGACCTTTGTAGAATGTGCCTCGAGGGACGAGACCATCCAATCGCGGAGGACTTCTCTGGGAGCGGACATCACTGAAGATGACTACAACAATGTAATGTGTGTTTTAACTTTTAAATACTAAAAACAAGAAAGTATCTCTAAGGACAATAGCTTCGTTTTACGAGCGGGCTGCAAGTGTCCCTAGCAGGACGCCTACCTCTCGAGATGAACACAAGCCTCCCGAGCGGGACAGTTGCATCCAGAGGAGGACACTTGTGTCTTGAGCGGGGTGATTGAGATCATCTCATGCATATATTTGTGTCTTATATCCATTATCTTGAACCTAAACAATGCTACGTAATGAGTTTTATGTTTGAATTTCAGAAATAAATAGGTTTGAAGAGAAGAGGCATAAAAGGACCTAAAAGCATGAAAAATGATTGAGTTGAGAGATTCAAGGATTAAGATGCAAGATCGAAGGACCAATGAGCAAACAAGAATACTCCACACCATCATGGGGAGTATTTTAACAATTCTATTCAGGTCGGAGCTCCAGCAAGCGAAGTAGATGCATCAAAGAAAAACAAAGACATCCAGAAAAAGCCCAAAAGAAAGCCCAAAGTGATCCGAACTCTGTAGACTGCCAATGAGCGGTCTGGGACCGCTGATTGGCGGTCCGGGTTGCTCCGAATCCGTTAATCTTTATGTGGGGCGTGTATTAGTGTGTATTTAGTCTATTCTGGTATTTGTTTAGTCTCATACCGGGGGATTGTCCCGGATTACCTTTTTATATTACTATAACTAGAACTCTTCACCTTCTATTGTAATCAACCCATTGCTTGGTGACATTCACTCTACTTGGAGTAAGCCTTGGAGCAAAGTCTCAAGCTGGAGAAGAATGCTGCCAGTGATGTGAGTCATTTAATAAAATAATTTTTCCATTGTTTTGTTCTTATGTTGTTTTTCTTTATGCATGCATGCTTAGCTTAGTTTAGTTTTATTTCTTTGATTGTAGGATAAAGTAGTTAGAATGTTTCCTTTCTTCTTTAGTTTAATTGTTAGAATAATGTGTAGTGAGTAGATCCATCCCCCTTTTGGGTGGAGATGATGTTCATACATGCATTAAAGAATGGATATGAATGCTTTATATTTTGATTGTGTTCATAAATGTGAATGTATGCTGGCTTTTAGAGTAGAATACTACACTTGATGGATTTTGCCACACATCTTAGACACCTCCCATGCTTGTTTAGGTTCTGAAATAACCAGCTTGTGTATATGAATGTTAATCGACTAGGTTAGTGAATGGATTGATAGGTTTTGCCATAACCTTTAGACACTTCCTATGTATGAAAACACTACCTACATTTGTGCATATAGAATCCATTCTTCACCATCTTTTTACATGTGTGCACACACTCCACCCCTAGGGGTCTTTCTCTTCTTCATTCCAGCTTAGGTTTACATTCTTTTATTTTGATTCGAAGTAATCGTTAGTTGCTTTACTTTGCATTTTTCTTCTTAGTAGTTTAGTGTAGTGTAGATTAGCATAGACAAACTTTTCTCCCTTTTTGTTGCCACTTGATTTCTGAAAAATCAGAGGCTACTCACCTCCATGATAATCGACCCGTACTTGCCACCGCTTCAACGCGGCCATGCACTTGCGGTACTTACAACGATTAAACGAGTTTTTGGCGCCGTTGTTAGGGAGGTGCTCTATCCAGACATTGGTTTGGACGATTCTAGTGGGTTTAATTTTTTGTGTTTAGTTTTTGTTTGTTTCAGGGATATCTTGGCATCAAGGGGAGGCAACTGGAGAAATTGGAGGAAGAAGGACACCAAAGTGACCACCAATTAGTGGTCTGGGACTGCCAATTGGCGTCCTGGTGAGTTGACTTTTCTCCAAATTTTGTTATGGTTGTTTGTTTCATCAATTCAGTAGTCTAGGAGTTCAATTTTGCATGTTTCAACCTGTAGTTAGCTCCCTGATTAATTAATTCCCCTTTTAAGACAACTTGGACCATAAAACTCAAAGCAAAAGATTAGACTTCTTGCCATCTAGGTCATGCATCATTTGTAGACCTTGCACGCATTTGTCTTTTCTTTGCTTTACATTCTTGTTGTTGATTACTGGCGTGAGGTACGTGCACCCATTCTCTCAATCATGCATGGTTAAAGCATGCATTAGTTAGTAAGGTGTATCAGGACAAGAATGAGGTGAGTGCTTGTTTGGTGAGTTTCTTGCTAGCCTAAGATTTCAAAACATCTTTAAGGGGCATCACCTATAGTCTTCAAAGATAAGGTGGGGGATTTCATCACCCCTCCCTTAGCCCCAAAAAGCACACTCAAGTAAAGCCTTAATCTAAAATAAGTAGACATTAGCCTTAAGGAATTTGGACACACTAGGAGAGTGATCGAGTTGAGACCATCATGACCTGATCGACGTCGCCTGGCTTGTCGATAGTTGGAGGTATTGGATCTCCGGATTTGGTATCACTTGCTGGGCATCGTGGTCTTCGTTGTAGGGAGGTGAGGCATGTCAAGACTAGTGACCTCGAAGTTAGGCATCGTCTAGCCTAAGGACCCATAGCCATAAGTTGTTTGAGCCGTGCTTGCTAGATTAGGCCTCCACCCCTCCCACTACCCACACTAGTTTCTAGGGATTCTTCCCTTCTCCACTGAGTCATCTTATTCTAACCTACTTTTACGTTCTATTCTCCTCCCCTTTACACTCTCTGGTAGCGCTTTAGGGTCGAGTCGAGCACTTTTTGCGAGCTTAGCCTCGTGGTGGTGAGAGTGGTCGACTCGAGAGTTTTTTTGTTTGTTGAGATCGATGGTTACATGGGCGACCACCCATATCATTGTTGGGACCAGGACAATTCTCCCTGGTATTCCGGACCCATACAACATGGGGTGGCTCAGACTAACACCCTGTATGTTTGGGACAATCTTAATTGTGTGGCTGAGCAATCTTCAGAATGGGATAATATGAGAGAGGCACCGACTGCCAGACAACCATCTAGTTATGTCGGATCATAAGCTGGTTGTTGAACGTTTTATATTAAACCACAAGTGCACGGCGTCGGTGAAGACGTGGCAAATACGGGTCGTCCACAGGGAGGTGAGCAGCCTCTCGTTTGCACGAAATCAAGTGGAAAAAATAGGGAAGAGAGTTTGATTATCCTAATCTACGCTACACTACACTACGAAGTAACGCATGCATAAGAAAACAACAAACAATGAACTAAAACTTAACTAAGAACGAAATAAGCGTGCTGGAATTCAGAAATGGAAAAAAACCCCTAAGGGGTGGAGTGAGTGCACACATGCAAAGAGGTGGGCGTTGAACACATTCTTTAAGCACAAATAAAGGTAGTGTTTTCATGCAAATAAATGTTATGACAAAACCTATCAATCCATTCACTAACCTAGTTGATTAACATTTACATACAGAAGATGGTTATTTCAGAACCTAAACAAGCATGAGAGGTGTCTAATCATTTTGGCAAAACTCATCAAGTCATAAGTTCTATCCTAAACAAGCAAGCATACATTCATGTTTTATCAACACATTGTATATAAAGCATTCATTCCATTCTCTTTTGCATGTATGAACATCAACTCCACCCCCAAAGGGGATGGACTACTCACTACACATTAGACTAATTATTAAACTAAGCGAGGAAAACATATTAACTAAGCTACTAAAACTAATGAAATGAAATTAAACTAAGTACACAACAAGCAACATGAAACAAACAACATAATAGATAAACTTTTATTAAAATGACTCACAATTCAAGTAGCATCCTCCTACTTTAGTGTCTGCTTCAATGCCTCACTTCAAGTAGGAATAGTAGCCACTCAAAAAATGTGAAGTCCTTACAATGGAAGGTGAAGAGTTCTATTTATAGCCATAGAAAAAGGCAATCTGGGACAATCCCCCGATGTGGGACTAAATAAATACCAGAAATAGAATAAACATCCTCTAATACATGTGCCCCCGAAGTTTGAGCGGATCTAGAGAGATCCAGACCGCCAATTGGCGGTCCATAAAGTCTGGATCCGGCTAAAATTCATTCTGGGCTTTTCTCGATTCCTTTGTCGGTCTTTGATGCATCTACTTTGTTTATTGGAGCTCCGACCCGGATTTAATTGCCAAAATACTCCCCAAGATGGTGTAGAGTTTTCTGTTTTGCTCTTTGGTCCTTTGGTCTTACGTTCAGGTCCTTCTCCCTTGCATCTTAGTCCCCAGATCTCACAATTCAGTCCTTTTTCCCAGCTTTTGGGTCCTTTGATGCTTCATCTCTTCAAACCTATTTATTTCTGAAATTCAAACATAAAACGCATCACATAGCATTGTTTAGGTGAAAGATAAAGGATATAAAATACAAATATAAGCATGAAATTATGTCAATCAAATACACCCACACCTAACTTTTGCTAGTCCCGAGCAAAACAAAGAAAGAGAAAAGCATACGAAAAACAAGAAATCCTAACTCACTTTCGTAGGAATCACGGTTGCACTTAGCACGTGCAACAAGCCGTTAAACCTCCTTGTCACAAAGGAGCAGGAGTGTTGTCTCCTGAGGGTTTTCAGCGGATACACCCACAAAATCCGAACAAAGATGCATTAATCAATTTAGCTACACGACTCAATGGACTTATTTTGTCGATCATGGGACGCGGTAATACTACGGGTCGACTATATATATGTCATCGGTCCACACATATAGCCTAATGAATTATTCGTGAAAGTTAGTTAAGGACTTAAGTGAAAGACATGTGCAACCTTAACATCTGAATGTGATACAATGTGTAAAATCCATTAAGGTTCTTATTTGACTCTTTTTTCTCTTCTTTTTTCTTTTTTTTTCTTTTTCTTTGGAGCATTTTATTGATTGGTGTTTGATTCTCCCAGGTCAGGTTTCGTGCATCATTGCCTATGAGGACTTACACTATCACGTGCACCTTCCTCCAAATCTCCACATAGGGCGATCCCTACCACCCGTGTAACGGGAGTTCGGTCGGTGCATCCTAAGTCAGATGACTCGAGAGCACCAGGCACAAAGTCCCCTCAGACCTACTTTCCCGAGTGATAGGAGCCGTGCGAGAAGAGAGAACACCACTTATTTATTTATCTACATGGTAACCAAAACCCCTACACTTACAGTTTCACAAAAAGAGTTTAAGGGCCCTTGACAACGACAAACTTCCTCATACTAACACACACAAATTATTGACTCACTAGGTTCAGGGTGGACTTCTTTAAATGTTTGAGTACTGAAACCCTATGATTACATGCCCCCGAGGGAAAACCAGGGTGCATCCTAACGACTAAATATGACCTAAAGCCAGTAAACTAAATATCCTAATGCATCAAGGTCAAGACAATTTTGGGGGCTTTCTTTTTACTTTGCCTCTCAACGGTTTTGCACATGCTAGACACACACAAAACCCACAAAACATTTTCTTTCGCAAACACATGAAGAGTTTGAAAGAAATGTGAAAATTTTAAAGCACTAGACAAGCAAAAGAAGACAAGTCACCCAAGGATCATGGCAAACAGATATATCGATATTAAATGTAGCACACTAACATGACCCTATCAATTCACATAAAAGAAAACAAAATCAAAGGAAAAGACTCAACAATGTACACACGTAAAACACCCCCCACACCTACTTCATGCATTGTCCTCAATGAATGTGAGCATGATACTACATGGATTTATGCATGAAAAAGGAAAGATGTCACAAACATGAAGTGCAACAGGAAGTTCATGGTTATAGTGATGAACACAAACCTGAATTCCCTCAAAACCTGTGAGATACTGAACAAGGGAGACAAATACGTGAAAGAAATGGGCACCAAGTACACAAGGGTTGGAGCCTACAACAATCAATGCTCGCTCATGGAGTATTTTATTACATTTTTACAAGGTACGTACATCAACAAAAATATTCTCATAATCATTTGGTCAAGGAACATCAAATGAGAACATCGAGTTATGAGGACCAGAGACTTGCCGAGATGGGCAAACTTCACTGGTACTCTGAGGTGTCATGAGGGGTGAAAGGTCAAAGTTGAAAGGCTCGAACCCCTCATGATATTGGTTGGGTGTAGGCAACATGAATGAGTGAAGATGTGTTGCCTCACTAGGGTTTAGTTGCTCATCGAACAAAACCCTCCAACCAATAGGTGGGTGCATCGGAATGACTTCCTCAAGCTCATTCGATGGATGCAGCAGACCTGCATCACTAAGAATGGGGCTTCTCCCCAAGTCATCCAACAAGGACCTCCCACCATCGTTTATATCATCAAGCATAAGCTCGGTCGTAGGTGGGTCATTGTTGGAGTCAAGATGAAGCTCAAATGGCTCAACGGACAAGGGACATGAGACAGAGACACCTTCTGGTATAGGCATATGATGAGGTGTCTCACTCTCACTAATAATCTGAACTGAATCATGCAACGAACACTCCTTTTGGACATTCATGTTTGATGCCAGCTCACTTTGTTGCATTGCAAAGACAGGCAATGAGTTTTCTCTGGGCCCACAAACATTCTCAATGGGTTGCATTGGTGTTAAGGGTATTTGTTGATTTTGTGGTTCTTTCTCTAATTGGCGGGTGAGATTGAGATTTAAAGGTTGGTCCATGGGCTCCTGTTGCCTACCAGAGTTGAACACATGAAACTCAGCACTCATGTTACCGAATGAGAGCTTCATTAGACCATTTCTACAATTAATTAAGGCATTGGAGGTTGCCAGAAATGGTCTACCCAAAATCAAAGGTATTTGAGAGTGGGTGTTCGCAACAGGATTGGTATCGAGGACAATAAAATCGACTGGAAATATAAAATCTCCAACTTTGATAAGCACGTCCTCGATAATCCCCTTTGGAATACAAATGAATCTATCCGCCAATTGGAGGGTGATCTTAGTTGGTTTCAATTCTCCCAAGTTCAATTGTTGATAAACTAAAAATGGGAAGAGGTTGACCGCTGATCCTAAATCAAGCAATACATTACTCATGCTAGTGTCTCCTATCGTACACTGAATAGTAGGACACCCAGGGTTCTTGTATTTTGTGTAGGCGGGATTGGACAAACGTGAGCTTACATTTGCAGCCAAGAATGCTTTCTTAGGAACATTGGTCTTCCTCTTGGTTGTGCAGAGATCCTTCAACACTTTGGCATATTGAGGTATTTGTTGGATGACATCCAACAAGGGGATGTTAACCTTTACTTGCTTAAACAGCTCTAATATCTTATCCATTGTGTCACTCTGCTTTTTGGTTAACCTACTTGGATAGGGAGCTTTTGGCTGGTAGTTTTTCTACGGTGCCTGAGAAGGAGGCGTTGGTGTATTACTCTCACCCTCAGACTCTTCTTCATCACCATTCTCACTGAGGGGCTGCATAGATGGTGGTGGTGGCAAGGAAATGTGATTGTCAACCTGTTTTCCATTCCTTAAGGTTGCAATGGAATTGACATGGTGAACAAGTTCCTCCACATGTTTCACTTGCCTCCCCCGAGGTACCACATTCTCATTTTGCATGTGTTGTTGCTGGTACATGCAGGGGTTAGCCTCAGACTGGCTAGGTAGAGACCCTCTCTCTCTTTCATGTACAGACTGAGCCAATTGGCCCATCTGAAGCTCTAGAGATTTGATGGTCTGCTGATTTAAAGTGAGAACTTGACTTGTGGTTGACATAAAATTTTTCATTGAGTTTTCAAGTCCACGAGTCAAGTTCTCAAGCGAATTGAATCGGGTTTCCATACTTTTGGAATTTGGGAAACCCGATTGATTGACGGTCTTTAAGTGTTGGATCGAGTCTGGATTTTGGTGGCTCGTTTCGGGCTTGATTTCTTGGTGTTTGATGAACCCGATTTGGTTGTTGATGGTTGGACCCGGATTTAATTGCCAAAATACTCGTCATTAAGGTGTGGAGCTTCTTGATTTGCTCATTTATCCTTTTCGTTTAACATTCAGGTCCTTCTCTGTTTCATCTCAGTCCATAAGTCTTGCAACTTAGTCCTTTTTGTTTTCTTTTGGGTCCTTTTATGCCTCTTCTCCTCAATACTGTTTATTCGTAAAACTTCAACATAAAACTCGTTACGTAGCATTGTTGAGGTTCAAGATAATAGATATAAGACACAAATATATGCATGATATGATGTCAATCACGGGGCATGCATGTCCCACAAAAGTATGTTATGAAGTTTTAACATTCATCGACATTTCTCGAGCGTTACGACTTTACAACTCGTGTAGCAGGATACATTTCTAACATTAGCGGAAAAAAGGAAGGTCATGTGGTGGGGAAGAGTGAGGGAGAAGGTGATCATTTAAAAAGAAGAAACGATGAAGATGGGTTAAATTGGATAGAGGGCCAGGAGGATAGAAGGCTAGAGGCAGAGGTGGAGGAGAGTGAGTGAAGAGGAGGAAAAAAGATAAAGGCACATGACGATAGAAGGTTGGAGGGCGAGGAGTTATTGAGATTTTATTAGTTCAATACCGCAAACTTGATGAACCAAGAAACCAAAACTAATTCAAGAAGAATCTCAACCAATACCAGCCATGAAACAATCCTTCGTCACCAGACAATCCTCCTCCGATGAACCTCACCACCGTCCCCCTCGACGCAACCATTTCTCCTCCTCTCTTGCCGCAATCAACACATTACGGTAACTCCGCATGTGCCTCTCAATACTGAAAAACAAGTCTACTCTTTCACCCAACTGAAAAACCAGTGCCGCCGACATCGCCTCTAAGACTTCCTTGATAACTTTACCTGCCACTTCCGCTCGCACTTCGTCCTCATTTACGCTATTTACGGTCCTGTACTCGAGCAACGTGGCTCGACTCTCCGAGATATCTTCTCGTGGAACCACTGCGACTTCCTTCCGTTTTACCGATGCTTTTGCCACCACCACCTATTTCTTACCTTGAAGCAACGATTTCATCACCACGGTGGTCACCAGGCAGCCTTCCTTAGGCCGGGATCGGAGGCACAACATAGGGCATTTATTTTGGGCTTTCAACCACGAGGCTCTCACGAGCTGCTCGAAGGTGTTGTTGTACTTGGACATTCGGGACATTATGGCCTTGTTTTGCTGAGTATTAAGCATGACGTTTGTTCTGTCGCCCATGGATGGGCGGAAGAATCAGACCGTATTAGTGGTCGTAATGGTATCGAGGATAACATACATTGTCTTGTTGGCCACCGGGGTTAGTCGGCGACCAACCTGGACGTGTCGGTCGATGTCCCTCAACTCTGTTGGCTTCTTGGAAAGAAAACTATCAACGAGTGTGAATAACAAGAGGAGATGGTACCTTGGGAAATGAAGATGCCTGGAGGGGCCAAGGGGAGAGGTGGGAGAGGTCGTGGGAGTTTCGGAGGCGGTTGGGGAGCGGGATGTGGGAGGTGTTCGGTTTTGAAGGATGGAGAGGTGAGCGTAAAGCATTTGTGATAAGGGTGGTCGCATGTCGGTAGGTAGGGGTTCTCTGGTCGATCTAGGCCCCAACCGACATAGCTACAGTTCCCAAGATTTGTGACCATCTAAACATGCAAATGAGTGACTTCCCACCGTTCAACGGCAAATGCTCATCCACTATTCTTCCCAATACAGAGTACAAGCCCTCAACATATCCTCCAATGTCTGGATGGTCCTCTCGGACTAACCGTCCGTCTGTGAATGGAAAGTTGTGCTGAACTTAAACTAACTCCCCAAAGCCTTCTGCAGACTACCCCAAAATCTTGATGTGAATCTGGGATCTCTATCTAAAATGATACTCACGGCCACTACATGCAATCTTTCAATCTCCTCGATATACAAACTAGCTAGACTCTCCAAAGTCAAAGTGGTCCTAATAGCTAAGAAGTGAGCCGACTTGGTCAGTCGATCGACTATAACCCAAATCGCATCGTGGAATCTCCTCCTCTTCGGTAGCCTAGTGACAAAATCCATTGTTATGTGCTCCCACTTCCACTCTGGTAACTTGATCTTCTGCATCGGCCCAGTTGGTCTCTGATGCTCAATCTTCACCTATTGACAAACTAGGCACCTATCCACAAACTCAACTATCTTGGTCTTCATTCCCTTTCACTAGAAATTCCTCTAAAGATCCTTGTACATCTTCGTGTTGCCTGGGTGTATCATGTACCGGGATCTGTGTGACTCATCCATGTTTTCCTTCCGTAGATACCCTCCCTTTGGCACCTAGACTTGGATAGTGGCCCGAGTGTCCACACCCAAAACAAACCCCATTACGGGTCAAACAATCATGCCTCGGGTGGACCTTGCTACACTTCCTGCACGACTGAGACTGACGCGTACTACTCTCTTCAATCTGGGTACTCTTGCTTGGATTCCTTGCTAGTGGAGAACTCCATGACATCCACTGACCTTCCTTTGTGGCTCCTAGACTCTTTGTAGTTCTCCTGGTAGTCCTGGTCTATGATGGTCGCAAACTTCACAACATCTGCCATGGTCTGGAACATGTTGTAGGTCATGCGAGTACTGAGCTATTTTCGAAGCCCCATACAAACTTCCTTTCCCGCTGAACCGGTGTCACACAGATCTCCGGACAATAATGCTCCAGGGAGTTGAACTTTCGGATGTACACTGCAAAGGTAGTCTCTCCCTGCTCAAGGGTCATGAACTCCTCTCTCTTCCCATCCCTGACATGCTCTGGGAAATACTGCTCGTTGAACTCCCCCAAGAACTCATCCTAGCTGACATTATCTTTATCAGCAAACACCACTACAGCTGTGGTCCTCCACCAGTTTGGCGCATCACCGCCCAGAACATAGGTGGCTAGGCCCACTATCCTTTATGAGGGACTCCCAATTGCATGGAATATCTCCTGGATCTTAAAGACCCAGTCCTCGGCAACCTCTAAATAACCTCTGCCATCAAAGTAGGTAGATGTTGGTGCAAAAAGTGGTTGTGCACCGCTCCATCCCCTGCCGAGTCCTCTCAGCCAGACTGACGCTCAAGAATCACGCCCAATCTCTGCATTGTGTCGTAGAGCATCCTCTGCTCCTCAACCCAGTTCGTGGCCCCAGTCTTCTCGCTGGTACTACGGTCATGTTGGGGTGGTCTCACGCGTCTCTACAACAAAACTATCTATAAGACTTCTATTGTGGTTCTTTGGACAAGTACATCAGAACTGACCGCTCTGATACCAAGTTATAACTGAAGGATTTCATGTCCCTATGTATGTATATATATTTTAATTTTTCTTAATACAAATATACAAGATCGAGTTTATATTTTATTGATTTTACGTACATGTATTTTATTATAATATCATGCATTCCTACACATATTAAAATAAACAAAGAATAGATGATCATACCCAAAGGTTTTCAAAAACCTTTCAGAAGATTCGAAGTTCCGTTGCTCGTCGAATCACCCGCCGATTAGCCTCCAAGTGTTCACCAAACCCTAAACAAGATTAGAGAGAAAAAAGCTAGCCAATCAATCTCTCTAATTAGGCTTAGAATCTAGCTAACAACTCCTCTTTAAGCTCCTGAAAATTCTATCTCCAAAACTTAAAACTATTAAGAGATTTTCGTGATAATTAAGGGATAGATTAACGAGAGAAAGAATTTTTGCATTAACATAAAAAAGTAAGATCATAGGTCCTTTTATAGGCTCCCAAAACATCCTTATAAAGAACTATTCTTTAGTCATAATCTCTTGCTTATTCTCTCCTAAAATTAATCTCAAATTGCCACATAAACATCCTAAAAAATGTTTGATTAAATCCGGAATTAATCCAACCCATGATCAAATTATTCTCTTAATAATTCAGGCAAAAATCAAGTTGTTCGGTTCACTGAGAATTCTTCTCGGTCAACCGAACCATTCTGTTTTGACACATGTTCGGAGGACCGTGAGTAAGATGGTCGACCGAATATGCATGAGAAAAATTCCCTGTAAAAATTCAGACGATCCGCGTCTTGCTCTGGTCGATCGTTGACCCACCAAAATTTCTCCTAGCGAATATTAATCGGACGACCGTGTCACCTTCGGTCTACAAAAAATATCCCAAGATATCTCCTGCATATTTTCTCTCGGTTGATCGTTCACGCTCGGTTGACCAAACCCAATTGTTCAGGCACTCCAGACAATTTCGGTCAGCCAATTGTGTTTACCCGTTCCCCGTTCGGTGGACCGTTCCGAAGACAACTCGGTTGACTAAACCCTAAACGGTTTACCGTGTGTGACCCTGATTTTGTCTTTGTCAAATTTTGGATTTATTTCCAACAAAATTTGATATTTTGGGGGTTTTAGCAAATTCATATCTTATGTAATATATTATCCTATGTAATATTAAATTATTACACCCCATAATATATACACCTCATATGAATTTATTATGATTCTAATTATGTCAATTCTCATGACATATTGATTTTATTCATTCACCACATGTGTCCATTTTTCACATGAAACCTGACACATCATATGAACTCAAAATTAAGCTTCTTGTTTCCCAGTTTTGTGGTGCGACTTATAGGAGGATCTAAGCTAAATTGACAACAATATTAAACACTTAATATCTCAAACTATAAGCGGTATCTAGCTACACATTATAGTTACCCAATTAGCATAGATGTCTTTGTTCCATTCGAACCAAAACACAATCTATTTATTGATGTACGTGCACAACTTGTGTCCGTCCCTTGCCTCATGATATTAAGAATATATACAAAGTAGAAATGTGTCATCTTTGTATTATATTCATTTCTTGATTTCTTTAAGCTAATTATAACTATGTAACTTACCTCAAGTTACATTGTGCACATTATAATTTAACTTTATCAAGGTACCCACTAATATCATCAGTCAATTAATAGGGACAATAATAATCGTTGGACTAGCTATCTTTTCATACAAGTCATGTTCAACCAACTATTGCATTTATCACTATACTCATTGATAACTTTTGACATTAATCAAATTAAACACTTATTGAGTGAAAAGATATAAGTCTCATATCTTAGGATCGAAGACACAGTAAAACATTAATGACACGAAACACAATTCCATAATGTTTTACTTGTTAGGTCTATTCAATATATAAAAGTAATATTTTCATCTTTTATATACTCGTGTCGTCAATTATTTGTAGTGCTACAACAATCGATGACCAACACGACAATCTTATCTCGGTGATTAATGTTATATGTTAATCCTTATCTTTTAGAGCTCTACGGTTAAGGACAAATCGCATCTTCCTTAACAATTTCAAAAGACGAATATCAAAATTAAGGAACAAAATATTTGCACATCCAACTCATAATATTGACATATAAAAGTAAAACTTTTAGAACACGTTCTTTTCAATAACATCCACGAAACAATGTAAATTTTAAAACTTTAATCAAGTTATAAACACGAGGATATTACAGAAAACACATAAAACCTGGTGTACCAATACACACACACATATATATATATCTGAATATTTTAAAAGTGTGATTACATTAAAATGTTATAAAATATATGTACAAGTAATCACTACAACCTCCAAAAAGGAGAAAGCAGGATCTGACCTCAAATGAACTCCTCCGCAGTCACCTCCTCCTAACATCGGTCACAGCCGGAAATGAAAACATGAAGTCTGAATTTCCTATAAGGAAACCCCGTATGTCAAACTCTAATCACATAAATGCACTAGACAGCTACAAACATGACATGATACAAAAATGCAACAAAACAATATCGTCGAGTTCCAGGGATCTCTCTTTCAACCACAACAGACACGAACCACAATGAGATTCTAGGGTCCCCTCACCTATCACCCACACGTGCACACCATGCACCACCACCGGAAAATCATTGCCCATCACATTACGTGCACACAGACACCACTTCCGGAATATCGTTGGTCAACAACTCCACGTCACAAGGAAGGTCGCTCCCTCGAAGAACCACAACACACTCAGTAGAGCCACCACACACCACTGATCGCTATCAGCCCGGTCTGTCCTTTCCGTTGTCCCAAAATGGCAATGAATCTATTGCCCTCAAAACTGATCACAAAACACCACAACCACACCACTGAACAACGATCGAACCAAAAATCATGGACGATCAACCATTTGGATGATCAATTGCAAAGTTCACCAAATAAAACGACCAAACAGTCGAACATATCGTCACAGGTGGTCGACCGTTTTGAAGATCTACGCCCCAAACATCATAATAATAATAAACGCCCCGACGATTGAACGACAAAGGAGACAAATTAGACCAAAACATAACAAGGACTTCACATTTCCTCAAAGTCCAAGGCGAGTCGAACATGGTGCACACCGGTCACACAGACTTTAAGTTAACTTAAGTGGCCATTCAAACCAAAGTCAAAGGCGGTCGACCGTTTGGATGATCCACTTCCTGTCCAGACTAGTGTAGAAATTATCGATCGAACAATCATATAGGCGGTCGACCGTTTAGAAGGTCTTGGCCCCAACCGACATAGCTACAAATACAATCAGTCAAATATATCAAAAAGGCGGTCGCTCGTTTAGTTGGTCTATGTCCCCAACCGACTTACTACAGTATAACCGGTCGAACAACAAAGATGATCCGTTCGACCGAAAACTACCACTATATGCCTAAAACACTTAGTCGATCGACCGACAAAGGCACGCGTCTTTCAACAAAATCTTGTTGTTCAGCAACATCCGACGAGCCTAACGACTACCGTCGACTAAATCCACCACTCACACACATTCGGTGAGTATTTAGATTAAACTTGACATACCTTAAGACTTGAAGAAAAAAGAACCAACAACGATCTCCACTGTACAATTTACCTTCTTCTCCGGTTAACTCTTCTTCCGATCAACGATTGCAAAACTCTCCGCGAACAAAGAAAACAAAACCAAAGAAAAAAACATCCCAACAAATACCAGCCATCCTCAACCACCAGACAACCGCCATCCGATCGCCTCATCACCGTTCTCCCAACGCAACCTTCCCTTCACCCCTCCTGCCACCCTCGACATAATTCTGCAATTCGTCATGTGTCGCTCAAGATGGACAAACAAGTCTACCCTTTCACCCAACAGAAACACTGGAGCCGCCGACATCGCCTCCACGACCTCCTTCATCACTCTACCTATGTTAAAATAACTTGGTTGCTCAGACTCTCAATGGTCATCACAACTAAAGAAACTCTAGCAACGGCTACAATCATCAAAGGAAACTCAAGCAACGGCTACAATCATCAAAGGAAACTCAAGCAAAGATTTCATTTCCATCCATGCACTCAATTGTAATAGGCAACACAATATTCTCCCAACGTCTCAATTGTAAGCCAATATATAAACAACCATATGTAAACATTTGATATCAAGAAAATATAATACAAAACTCCGCATCAATTTCAATATGGTATCAGAGCATTAATCGGACCTCAGAAACGGGGATCATCACCGGCGGCAACCCCTCCGGTCACCACCTCAGAAAAAAACCCCTCGTCACCGATCCCTCCACCCAAAACAAAACAAAAAAAAACATCACCGGTCCAGGAGCGGGGGCTGACGCACAAGGCGACGTCCAACCCGCACCATGGCCTCAGAAGGCATGTCACCTCAAAGACTCACAACTCAGTTGCTCAACGGGGCAAACTATCTCTCGTGGGCTAGATCGATCACCTTGTCCCTCAGTGGCAAGGGTAGATTAGGCCACATCACTGGAGATACCAAAAAACCGACC
The DNA here is from genome assembly GCA_963682175.1 of Triglochin maritima. Taxonomy (NCBI): domain Eukaryota; kingdom Viridiplantae; phylum Streptophyta; class Magnoliopsida; order Alismatales; family Juncaginaceae; genus Triglochin; species Triglochin maritima. The sequence goes on from OY821775.1 coordinate 38,880,262, forward strand.
GCAGACGAGACCAAAATCTCCGAATGGCAAACCGCAGACCATCTAGTGATGACTTGGGTCCTAAACTCCATGCAATCACAAATCGCCGACATGTTCATCTACTCAAACTCAGCCAAGGAGTTGTGGGATGAGATCCACAGTCTGTACGGGAAGCAACAAAATTTTGCCTACGTTTTCAAAATCAAGCAAGAACTGGCGCAAACAAAACAAGGGCAACGGACCATCCCCGAATATCTTGGTGCCCTCAAAAGCCGGTGGGACGAACTTGGGATCTACGAGCCTCCAAGTACAGAACCCAAAACCATCCAAGAAAGAGTCGAGCAAGGTCGCATCTACCACTTCCTTGTGGGACTCGACCCTAGCTATGAGACCCTACGCTCACAGATCCTATCATCATTGGAGCTTCCGCCCCTCAGCCAGATCATAGCAATGGTACAAAGAGAAGAAACCCGAAGGCAAAGCATGAACCACAACACAGACAAAGAAAAAACCAAGCTTTCGCCGTCGCAAACCATCAAAATCAAAACTCAAAAAACAAAGGACAGTTCGGGAGAAGAAGAGATGAGCACTGCGACAACTGCAAGAAGCAAGGCCACAATCGCGATCGCTCCTGGTTCCTCTACCCGCACCTTCGACCACCCAAAGATGGACACAAAGGGAGAGGAGGCGATAGCAGAGGACCGGATGGCGGCGGAAATCCGGATCAGAACCCTAACCCTAACTTTGGAGAAGAACAACACAAATGGGGGCGTAACGGGTCGCAGGCAGGGATTCAGGGTTTTATCTCCGAGTCTTACGCGGATCATACACAACCCGAGACCCGACACCAGGCAAACGGGCGGTTTGTTCCAGATCCGAGTCCGCAAGCCAGTACCGGGGGGCGTGAACAAATGGATCAAGTGCCCAACGGGCCTGGGTCGGTTCAACAGGAGCCGAGTCATGTATTGGCCCACCTCAACAACCTCCTTCAGATCTCTGGTCAATCAGGTAATAACTCAGGTATTAATCTCCTTCAACCTATTGCAAATCTTGCTAATTTTATAAATTAATGGATTATAGACACAGGAGCTACAGATCACATGACTGGAAATAAAACTCTGTTAAATAATATTTATTATGATCCAAACATGAATAAACTTGTCACTGTTGCAAATGGGAATCAAGTCAAAATTAATGGAATAGGAGAATCACAATTGCTAAACAATACCACTGAAAAAGTTCTATATGTCCCTGAATTCACGTCCAACCTATTATCTGTATCACGGATCACTCGAAATTTAAACTGCAATGTGATTTTTACACCTTTTGATGTGTTATTTCAGGACCGAACGTCAGAGAAGACGATTGGTAAAGGCTCGCTTGCTAACGGCTTATATGTCTTAGATTCAAATTGTTGTTTAGTTGCTAATAATGTGCTTTCTAAAATGCCAAATATCTGGCATAAACGCATGGGGCACCCCTCCTCCCCAGTTTTAAAACATTTACTGCCAAATTTAAGTTTAAATATTGATTTATGTTGTGAGACATGCCGCCTAGCAAAACACACCAGGTTACCCTTCCAATTGTCCACGACCCGGACAAAGAAGCCTCTGGAATAGGTTCACTCTGACATATGGGGACCTGCCCCAGTAGAATCTTATAATGGCTTCAAGTATTTTGTTATCTTTATCGATGATTTTTCTCGCACCACTTGGTTACATTTGCTAAAATCTAAATCTGATATTTTTTTCTGTTTTTTGTGAGTTTGTCTCTTTCGTAGAAAATATGTATGATGCTTGGATTAAAACTCTTCGATCTGACAACGGATCCGAATACACCAGTAACCTGTTTCAAAACTTTTTAAAAGACAAAGGAATTTTTCACCAAACCACCTGTATCAACACACCCGAACAAAATGGTATTTCTTAAAGAAAAAACCGTCATCTGTTGAATGTTACTCGAGCCTTGCTATTTCAAAATCAGGTACCTAAGATTTTTTGGTCTGAAGCTATCTTAACTGCAGTTTACCTGATTAATCGTCTCCCTAGCCCGGTTATTCAAAATAAACATCCTCTGGAAATTCTTAATAATAGACGCATGAGTATTGATCATCTTAAAATTTTAGGTTGCACTTGCTATGTTCACAAACAACAAAGTGATAAATTGGATTCTCTCTCTGTCAAAACTGTTTTTTTTGGGTACTCCTCTCACAAAAAAGGGTACAAATGCTATGACCCGGTGACTTGCAAACTTTACATTACCCGTAATGTCTCCTTTTTCGAGAATGAATCGTACTTTAAATTTGTTAACTCTAATCCTTCAGGCGAGACATCTCCTCTCCCTACCATTGACATGATTGATCTATCTCCTTCCCTTGAGGAAAATCTCCTTCCTCAAGCTGGGGGGGACGAACAGGTTACAGGTACAGAAGATGTGCAAAATGGAGATCAAGATAGGGCTCTCACTAGAAGATCAACTCGACCCACTCAGACTCCTTCTCACCTAGAAGATTTTATCACTTACAACACCACTTACCCTATCCAGGAGTATATCTCCTACAGTACCATAACACCCTCTTATTGTTCATTTTTGAATGTAATTGATAAAAATAATGAACCGACCTCCTACCACGAAGCCCTTAGAAACCCAAATTGGGTAAAAGCCATGAAAGACGAACTAGAAGCCTTACAAAAAAACCAAACTTGGACTATGGTCCCCTCTAAACCTGGACTCAAAACGGTAGGATGTAAATGGATATACAAAATCAAGTACAATAGTAACGGCTCCATTGACCGATATAAGGCTAGACTTGTTGCTAAAGGTTATACCCAAACTTATGGAATTGATTACCTAGAAACCTTTGCCCCCGTAGCTAAAATGAACACAGTAAGAGTCCTTCTTTCTATTGCCGTTAATTATGGATGTGACCTCTACCAAATGGATGTACGAAATGCGTTTCTCCAAGGTTCTCTAGAAGAGGAAGTCTACATGACTCCCCCTCCAGGGTACAATTCGTCTCAAAATTAGGTATGCAAGCTCCACAAATCTATTTACGGATTAAAGCAATCTCCCAGAGCATGGTACGCAAAACTCAGTCACTCTCTCATCCAATTCGGTTTTTCCAAATGTTCTGCTGATGCATCTATGTTTATCAAACATTCTAACACTTTCATTACCATTGTCCTAGTATATGTTGATGACATCATAATCACTGGTAGTAACGATATTGAGATTAACTATGTAAAATCTTACCTAAAAAACAAGTTTGACATCAAAGATCTAGGAATCTTAAAGTATTTTTTAGGCATTGAAATTGCACATTCTAAAAAGGGCTTATTCCTATCTCAAAGAAAATATGTTCTAGATCTCCTTAAGGAAACTGGTAAATTAGGGTCTAAACCTGCTCACACCCCTATTGAGACCAATCGAAGGGTCGGACCCACCGATGGGGAACCTCTTCATGACATAGGACAATAGCAACGGCTAGTAGGAAAACTCATCTATCTCACTGTCACCAGACCCGACATAACCTATGTGGTTAGCTTACTAAGACAGTTCATGCATGCTCCTCACACTCATCACCTTGACATCATAGACAAGATTCTTAGATATTTAAAGAAAACACCTAGACAAGGGATATGGATGAAAAGAAACAACTCTAACTCAATAGTTGGTTATTCTGATGCAGATTGGGCCGGCAGCTTCGATAGAAAGTCCACAACAGGGTTCTGTACCTTTGTGGGAGGAAACTTGGTCACATGGAGAAGCAAAAAACAGAACGTTGTCGCAAGATCTAGTGCTGAAGCAGAATATCGGGCCATGACATCCACTACCAGTGAGCTAATCTGGCTTAAACAACTCCTCAGAGAAATGAAAGTTCCCTACACTCAGCCTATCCTAATGCACTGTGACAACCACGCTGCTCGACATATTGCATCCAACCCCGTCTTTCATGAACGGACCAAGCACATAGAAGTAGACTGTCATTTCATTAGAGAAAAAATTCAAGCCAAAGAAATCGATGTTCCCTATGTCCAGAGCAAAGACCAACTCGCAGACATTTTCACCAAGTCTCTCGACCAGAAACAATTCCACAATATTCTTCACAAGTTGGGTTCCTTCAATCTCTTCCGGACTCAACTTGAGGGGGAGTGTTAAAATAACTTGGTTGCTCAGACTCTCAACGATCATCACAGCTAAGGAAACTCTAGCAACGGCTACAATCATCAAAGGAAACTCAAGCAACGACTACAATCATCAAAGGAAACTCAAGCAAAGATTTCATTTCCATCCATGCACTCAATTGTAAAAGGCAACACAATATTCTCCCAACGTCTCAATTGTAAGCCAATATATAAACAACCATATGTAAACATTGGATATCAAGAAAATATAATACTAAACTCCGCATCAATTTCAATAACCTACCACCTCAGCAAGCACTTCATCCTCATTCTCGGCATATACGCTTCTATACTCTACAAAAGTGGCTCGACTTCGAGATACATCCTCTCGTGGAACCACCGCGACTTTCTTTTCTTTTACTGAAGATTTCGCCACCACCGAATCTTTCTTCCCTTCACACACCGACCTAACCAGCCTTCTGGGTGCCACGATGGCCTGCTTCGGTCGGGATTGGATGCACGGCAAAGGGCATTTCATTTGGGCTTGCATCCACGAGGTTCCCATGAGCTCCTCAAAGGTGCTATTGTACTCGGGCACTCCAGATAATATGGCCTTATATGGCCGAGTATCAAGCTTGACGTTATTGCTTTCGAGCGTGGAGGAGAAGAGCAGCCGAATGGTATCGGTAGTCGTGATGGTATCGAGGATAACCAACATTGTTTCATTGGCCAGTGGGGTGAGTCGGCGGCTTGTGCGGAGTTGGCAGTCGGCGTCCCTCAACTATCTTTGCCTTCTTGGGACGAAAACTATTGACGAATGAGAATAAGAAGAGGAGATGGTTCCTTGGGAGACGAATATGCTCGGAGGGGCCAAGGGATGTGGTGGGGGCGGTCCTGGGGGTTTCGGAGGCAGTTGGGGAGAGGGATGTGGGGAGGTTCGTTTCTGAAGGATGGAAAGATACACCTCAAACGTTTGTGACGTGGATGGATGCATGTCGGTAGGCAGGGGTGTTCTGGTGGAGATAGATGATCCTTGTTGTCATCATCACGGAAGTTTATGAGTGCTGGTTTTGGAGACTTTGACATGATGGTGACGGTGTCTTTGGATGTCTTGGAACTTCAGTAATTGGGAGGAAGAAGTGACAGAAAGAAAGAGGAGGTGAATGGTTAAGTATTGATATAGTCATATATAGGGAGGGTGACTTCATGTTATTTTTTATCCAAACATTTCAAAATTGTTTTATTTGTTCTTAATTTGGCATAATGATAAATGATGACATTGGATGTAGAGTGTATAACTAATTATTGGGCTAGTCATTTAACGTTAGCTATCGCCAAATTAGACTGCAACACATTTTCAATATCAAGTTTCTTTCTTGGCGTGGTGGAACTTCCTTGACTCAACTGATGTTATAGTGCCTTATTAACTTTTTTCAACTTGTTGAATTTTTTTTAAATCTACAACTGATGCAAGTTGAAAGTAGCAAATTAAACTCCACAACTCAATTCAGAGCCAAACATGAGATGAGGTTATTGTATATCCAGATGGGGTCGCAAACCGAACCAGCCCACCAGGTTACATGGAACTCTTTGGTTCGATGTTTGGGACACACGGAATAAAGGAGAGTATACGATGAATTTCGTTCAATGCTTAGATCTATTCAATCTTAGCTGGACGGTTACGTATTTTTTATTTCAATCATTTGATTTTAGTTAGTTGATTTGAGAGTTGTTTCCCTAAGTATCCCATGATTTGTACCTTGGATTATTAATTTGTGATAATGGTTCGATAGCTATTTGTGAATTCTTCTTATAAATAGAGTTGATGGAAGTGGTGAAGGTACCAAATTATCAAGCCAAATCCAATTTAGTTGGTTCATTGGATTTTTTTTATTTTCTCCATTGTTTAGTTTAATTAGGTGAATTGATCAGAACAGATTTGTGAGTGACCCACCCAAACGGCGATTACTTACTCTTGGTCCCGACCCAACGATGAAGGTGGTCCGGTCCGCATAGTTGGGGGCTCGTTGAGGGTCCTATTACTTTGGTAGTAAAGCCATGTCTTGGCACTTGTGGGTTGAGAATGCTGTATCTTGAGGAGACCGAGGCATTTCAAAAGATTGTGTGAGAAGAGATCGAGAATATGAGAAGGGAAGCAATTGAAACTATCACACCACCGCGTGCTGCGACGAGATCTCATGTGTTAATGTAAATTTGGGAGCAAAGATTTCGGCCATAACAACAGGGTGGTGATGGAGTTATACCGATGTGAAGGGTGATAGCCATGCACGAGTTAGTTCTGACCTCACGTGACCCCAAGAGGGTCATAGAGTACACTACTAGAAAAACAGGATACACTAATAGAAACGAGGGAGTACGTCAGAGGAAGATCCCAAACGATGAGTTTACAAAAGGAAAATTTCACTTTCTATGTTCAAAGTGATCCAAAATTGGAAAAAATCCCACATTGACTCCTCTGCCACATTGACTCCTCTGAAAAATATGCTTATCTTTCAATTTTCCCCAAAATACTTCTACCTAAACCCCCCTCTTACTCTCTCTTTCCCTTTCAATGGAAAAAATATTTCTCTCTGTCTCGTTCTTTTGACAGTTCCAAACCTCTCTCTCTCGCTCTCTCTATCTATCTCTCTCTCACAAATTCATTTTCTCTCGCACTCGGTCCCTCAATCAAACCCATTCGCGTACCCTGTCGAAAAACTCCTACAATGAAGCCGACGACGAAGGTTAGTTATAGGGCACATTTGTTTACGATTTTCTTATTGTGTTTTGATATAGTTTGTGATATAGTTTTTCAAGGATAGGCTATTATTTCTATCAAAACTATAGTTGATTTCCTCTATTTATTGGTATTGATCTAGTTTTGTGGCATGGGTTGGAAGTGTAACCGTTTTCCTATTTTTCCAATGAGACTCAATAGGTTTGATCGTAGTTTGATAGGTACTCAATAGTTTTGCTCGATGGAAGTCAAACTGTTTTTCTATGAAATCGATAAGTTTGATATTAGTTTGATTCCACTTGCATTTGAACTTGATAGGACTAGTTTGATTGTGAAGAACTATGTACGAGCTCGATATGATCTCGATTTCATTTTCCTTTGACATTTTCTCCATGTTTTTTAACTGGTTGTGGTTTTTCCCTGCAAGTGCCAAAGTTAATAGTTCCAACCTAGAATCATTTACCTGGGCGTGTGAGATACAAGGGCAATAAGCCTATGAATGATATAACATAGAAGGTTGGGAAGTACATGTTGTTGGTAAGGGCAATGACTCCCCGTTTAGACAATTATTCGAGGTGGGTGGATTACGATTCTCAGGTGTTCTAACCCATCAGTTACTACTGCACAAGATCTACAGTAGTAGAGTTGACGAGGTCCATTTCTGTTTGTGGCTCTAAGGCATGCAAATTCAGTAGATATGAATTTGCACTGGTCATTGGTTTCTACTTGAGCCCTATACCGTTGGAGGTTGAGTTGTAGGCTCACCTTACCAGTGACCACCTAATAAGGGATTATTTCAATGGAGAGCCAAAAATTCAGATATTGCAGTTAGAGATGTCATTCAAAAACTCTACAAATGCCGAGAACATCTACAAGTTGGGTTTTGCCTCCTGTTTGAAGGTGTATTATATGCCTGAGAGGGTAAGTAATCGTATGTCCTGATATGGTCAAAATGGTTGAGGACCTGGACTACTTCTTCAAGTATCCATGAGGGAAGTCGTCTTACAAGCAACTGCTAACATCATGTAAAAAATTCATGATTAAGTAGAAAGAATACTACAACAGAAAGAAGGAAGTGGAGGCAACAAAAGGAGGCCAAATACAGTATATACGGTTATACTCATGCGTTACAATATTGGGCGTGCAAGGTCCTTTAGCAGTTTGCCAACCAGTATGCTATGAACTGTGGACACCTGTTTCCCAGCATGCTCAGCTGGATGAGCAATGAGAAAAACGTCCCGCAGAAGGCTAATGTGGCAGGATTGTTTTCTTAAAAAAGAGTCGTAAGTTCGTCTTCATTGTTGTTAAATAATGTTTTTATTTACTAGAGTACTTATTTGTCTCAATAGTCTCGATGGGAGTCGATAGATCTTGATAGTTAAGATTTATTGTTAGTTACTGGACTATTTAGTTTTCTCGATGGGTTCGATAAGCACTCGATATGATATCAGTAGTTAACATTTGTTTTTATTTACTAGACTACTTAGCTTGCTCGATAGGCTCGATATGAGTTCGATATACCTCGATAGTTTACATTTGTTGTTAGTTACCAGAGTATTTAGTTGGGTATGAGTTCGATATACCTTGACAGTTTAGATTTATTTTAATTACTGAAGTGCTTAGTTTGTTCAATAGGCTTGATATGAGTTTGATGGACCTCGATAGTTTGTTCAATAGGCTTGATATGAGTTTGATGTTAGTCACCAAACCTAAGATAATATTTTATATCTGTCGCAGTTGACCGTGTATTGTTTTTTGGCACACCATACATCGGAGGTTGTATACTACAACATCCTTACAACGGTGATGACCCCTACCACCCGGGCTCGAGGAGGATGTTGATGAGGGTGATGATAAGTTGGCTGAGAGGTTGGCTAAGGTTGTCGAGGAGGCCAATATCTGTGCTGATGATGCCTTCGAGGACAAAATAACTATTACCACCTCCACCCTAGCCGCAACCTCATCCCAAAAAGCAACCCTAACCCCTGCTTCTGCACCATCTCATGATTACCATCTTTTGGTCGAAAGGTTGGAGAGGGTGGAAGCAACGCAACAGTCGATGGCAGCAAAGCAACTGTTGATGGATGCGACACAATTGTCAATGGAAGTGAAGCAACTGTCGATGGAAGTGATACAACAGTCGATGGAAGCAAAGCAACTATCAATAGAAGGTCAACTAAAGAGTGTTGTTGAGAATCAGTGATCCATGATGAACCAGATGACTACGATGGTGGCTTTGTTAGAAACACTTTTGAGGCCACCAACTGATGAGAATCAAATTATTCATGACGGACTAGATGGCCAAGATCGTGTCTTTGTTAGAGGCACGTTCGAGACCACCATCTGATGAGAAGCAGTTGGTCATGCTAGACCAGATGGCTAAGATCCTGACTTTGTTAGAGGCATGTTCGAGACCACGATCTGATGATGAAGACGAACAACCCAATGGTTAAAAACTTGAAGTAGATCCATCCACCCCGTCAAGGAAGAGAAGACAGACAAAGACAATTGAAAACATTCAAATGGTGGGTATTGGGGACGATCCCCAATAAGAAGGATGTTGATGTGAAGATAGGGCATTACGATCCAACGTGGTTCTTGGCAATGAAGACACTCAAATTTTGGCTCGACGACGATGTAAGTATTTCAAATAATTCTAATTTCATTATTTTATAGGTTAAACTCGATAGGCACGATAAGAGCTTGATAATGTACATGTGAGCTCGATAGGATTACATTGAGCATTTACATCTTTGGGCTCAATATGAGGTTGATATGACCTCGATAATTTAATTTTTTTGGCTCTTTACAGGGGAATTTTGTTTGCTCGATTGGGTTCAATAGGAGATCGATATGAGCTCGCTAATTTAGAATTGTTTGTTATTTTCTGGGGTTTTTTGTTTGCATGATGGGTTTGATAGGTGTTGCCTAGGTTGTTGATAGGAGTTTGATGACCTCGATATAAATTAGATGTTACTCGACAATGTTTGCATGAAAATATTTGAAGCTAGTATTTCTGACTTTCAAAGTGTTGATGTTTTCGTAGCATATTGACGCAACACAACATATGATGAGGAGGCATCTCATTAGCTTCCTAGGTCCATACTACAAAGGTTATGAAATCCTTTTTCATAGGGCTATCAAATCGGGTAATGACACGAAATTTGAACCCGAACTCGACCCAAAATTTCCATGTTTGGGTTGATCTATTTCACATCTTGTGTCGACATGAATGACCAAAATTGTAAATTCGGGTCATATTCAGGTTTACCAAATTCGGGTTTTGTGTAATTCAGGCCGACACAAAATACACAAAAGACTCACCAATATATATATATATATGTTAAAAAGCCCTAACCCTATCAAACCCCATTTCATTCTTCTCCCAGCCGACACCCATCTCCTCCTCCGCTGAGCACCTTTTGTTGCTCCATCTCCTCTGAAGTTGCGTCTTCTGAGCCGACACCCATCTCCTCCTCTGTTGCAAACCCACTTGCTGGAACCCTAGCCCTCCAGCGCAAACCTACCCAAAGGCCAGGCCTTTTCATTTGATTTGAACACCTTTTTCGGTGGATGGATTTGAACGTCTTTATTTTCATCTTAAAATTTTGTGTTTGAGGTGCTTTGGAAATTAATTTGTATATGTGGTATGTGAATTGTGGGAACCCTTTTTTATATCTAGAAAGTTTGTTATTAGTCTTAATTCATAAAGGTGTTTGTTGAAATTCACATGTAGATTCATTACTATGTTTTTTTTATAACTCTTCACATCATCTCACAGGTTGCTAACCAGGAATGTGGAGACATGCTTGCAAGGAAGTTTAACAACGTTAATTCAATATTTATGGAAGTCTTTATATTTTTTGTCAAGGAAGTTTATGATTGTTTATGGAAGTTTGATTGTTTGTGATGATGTTGTTGACTTTTAAATAAAACTTATATTGTTGATGAATTTTTATGGATGTATCATTGCATCCTTTCATATTTTAAATGAGTTTGTGATGATCAATCATGAATGTTAACTTTGTTTTTGGGTTGACACAAATTGTTTGTGTCAATTCGTGTTGACACGAACACAACCCGAAACACAAATTTGGCAAACACGAAAAGAAATTCGTGTCAACTCGGGTCATGTTCGGGTTACTAATTTTGTGTTTGTGTTTAGGTGTAGAATTTTGTGTTCATGTTCGGGTTGATTTTTTTAAAATTTTGTGTTCATGTTCAGCAAAAAAGAATTCGTGTCGACACGAACATGACCCGAAACACGAATTTAACAGCCCTACAGTTTCAGTCAATGGATTCCACGCATGGGCGAGGTGCCTCATAAAAGTACAGTGAAGTTTACTTGGGATTCCACCTGTCTGGAGTTTCTGATCAGGATGGAGGTTTAGCTTATGCCTTCTTGGAAGGAAAAGGAGTAAAGGAGTGTGTGTATCGGTGCAAGTGCTCTAAGCAACGACATTGGTGTGCGGTCAAGCTGCCAATTTCCGACTGGAAAATGACGATCTACGATGGCGATCATACGATCATTAATCAGGTAGAGTTGGAAAATATAATGAGGCCCTGGTGTCGTTCCCTTCCCTCTCCGATGAAGGCTTCCTCGCTCTTCAAGGATCACCTCAAACTGAAGTCCTCAAAAGGACACAAAGCACCATAGTTTGATTGGTACCGTCCGGAGGTCCCCCAAGCCCGGTCCAGTTTAATTCCCTGATTACTTCAGTTGGTTAATGCTTTTATCCCATATGTTTACGGCTAATGCTATTAATTTTGCAGCGGAGATTCTTGCGTGTGCCATCAAGTATGTAGAGCATCGTCTGATGAATCATCCCCTCACCACATCACATACAAAAACATACAAACTTTCAGGGATAAATGGACTATCAACCTATTGTACGGGAATGTCAGGCTTTGACATGGAACAATTATGATGATCCCTATATTTTGTATTTTATCAGAATGTGGACCTGTTTTGGTTTTTATTTTATAAAACAATTACAGAAATGGAACAACTTTGATGTGGTAATATATCTTCTATGTCAATTTTGATAGGTTCGATTAGTTTGATAGGTTCGATACTAGTACGATAGGCACTCGATTGTTGTGCTTGATAGGTTCGATTTGAGTGTGGGGAACTGTAACGTGAATGGGTTTGATACATTCTCACTAAGTGCTTGATATGATGCAAAAGGAGGACCTCGATATGACCTCGATCTTGAAACTGGTTTCCCTCCGTAATTGCCTCCCTTTATTGGAAAAATGTTATTTTAATAGCACGGTTTTGGAGGGCACTTTTTGATGGTTCAGAATTTGAACCATTTTGAACTCGATATGAACTCAAGTATGCGCATGATATGAGGTCGATAATTTAGTTTTTTTGGGCAAAACACGATTGTTCCTTCAACCGTCACCTCAATTATGATATTCCCGTCCAATGGGCGGTTCAATGTGACCTCGCTGTGATGAAGCAAGAGAGTCATCTTTGTTGCGATCGATATGTTCCATAGCACTCAATAGTTTATGTGACTAACAATGGCACAATTATTGAGGGCATTTTAGACAGTTTGGTTTCTTCCTTTCAAACGTCATGTTAATTATGAGCGAAGTGTGAAAAATTGTTCCAACGGGTGGTTTGATGTGACCTCGATATGATGAAACAAAAGAGTCCCCTTTATTGGGATCAATGAGCTTGATAGTTTGCGCGACTAATAATGGCACGAAACTGAGGGCATTTTCGACGATTCAGTTCCCTTCTCTCCAAACGTCACGTCAGTCAGTGGTGGATGTAGAAATTTACATGAGTGGGGCCAAAGTTTACAGAATGAATAATGTCTAATCAATAAGACAAAATAATAAAGCTCTTGATCCCAAACATTTTTAGAAAAACATAAAAAAACTAATAGGTGTGCGAGTCGAGTCGAGGCAAAATTTTGAGTCTTTCATATTATTGTATATTATCTCTAAATATAAATTAAACAAGAAAATCTTGAGTCGAGAAACTGAGTCGAGCTCGAGCTATTTCGAGTTCGACTCGACTCGTTTAACGATCCGAGTTGGAAATTTTTAATTTTTTTTCACTTGGCTCATTTATTTTCAAGTTAAACTGTAGTCGAGCATTTATTGACTCAAGTTCAAGTCAAGTTTAGAGTTCGAGCAAATATTAACAACCCTTATCATTTTAAGTGTTTGGTAATCATTATACTATGATTTCATACAGATAATAATTTCATTTTTCACATGTGGATGCTCAATTAGATTAAGTTTTCTTACCTAATAATGAGAAATTTTCTCTAAATTACCAGAAACATTATTACTCCATTTGTCTTTTTCTAATGTTTTAACATTACACTGTTAGACCTTAGTAGATCTTACTCTTCAATAACAAATTGTCATTTAATTATAACAATTAGGTGTAAAATGGATAACAAATTTCTACACCTAGATAGTAGCATTAATGAATGAATTATCAGTAGGTTGAGATGGAATGTGATTGATCTCGTTTTATATTTAACCGCAAGTGCACGGCCGCGTTGAAGCGGTGGCAAATACGGGTCGTCCGCTGGGAGGTGTGTCGACACTTGGTTTGTGCGAAGGCAAGGGATAAAGAAAGAAGACAAGGATTGGTTACACTAATCTAAACTACAAAGCTGAAATGAAATGCAAAGGAAATGAAGATAAGCAATAAAACTAAACCCCAAAGGGGGTAGAGACTGATGTGAACATAAAGATGTGTGTGTGTGTGTTCAATTAAGCTCCTCACAACATGTAGTGCATGAAATCATAAAACTACATCCAATCTTGCCTCTACATGAATTAAGATAAGACTACATCATTAAAACATACAAGACAATGATTGGAATGAAGCTACATGAACTCAAGTATAAAGACTAGACCCTACTATGCCTCTACATGAATTAAGATGACTACATCATTAAAACATACAAGACATTAGCTAAGGAAAAGGCAACAAGAGTACATACACTACAAATTGTGTTACCAACATTAACTTTATCCATATCCTAACTTTATCATTCCCCATAAAATAGGTCCACTAATCAAAGCATAAGCTAAGCTTCATTCAAGAGCATTAGCATATCAAAGATAAGAGTGGAGACCTATTAGATGGTTATGGAAATCATATAAAGCTCAAGGGATAAAAATAACACACACTTAATACACTACATTATTATATCACATATGTCTCCACCCCCCAAATGGGGATGGAACTACTCACTACTCATTACACTAACTAATTTAGCAAAGGAAAGCATAATACTGAAATGAAATTTATACTACCTAAGCAAGAAATATTAAAGAAGCATAAAACTAAACAAACAAACAAGCATGCAAAGGAAAGGAAATTAAACTAAGAGAGAGAAACAACATCAATAAAAGAAAACTTATATTATTAACTCACTCAATTACAAGTAGCTCTTCCTCCACTAGAGTTTTGCTTCAAGGCTTCACTCTTAGTAGGGAAGATGGCCACCAAGAGGGAGATAGATACAATGGGAGGTGAAGAGTTCTATTTATAAGCATGGAAAAAGCTAATCCGGGACAATCCCCCCATGTGGGACTAAACCAATACCAAAAATAGCCTAAACACATGATAATACAAGTCCAGGAAGAATCTTGGCTGATTTGGGCTTAATCAGACCGCCAATTGGCGGTTCCAGACCGCCAATTGGCGGCCTATAAAGCCCAGATCCGGCTGGGTCTTCTGGTGGGCTTGCCTTGGTGTGTTTCTTGGTCTTGGATGCATCTAGCTGGTTTAGTGGAGCTCCGACCCGAATCGAATTGACAAAATACTCCTCATGATGGTGTGGAGTTTCCTGTTTTGCTCTTAGGTCCTTCTGTCTTACGATCAGGTCCTTCCCCCTTGCATCTTGGTCCCCAGGTCTCACAATTAGGTCCTTTTTTCCTGCTTTTGGGTCCTTTCATGGCTCTTCTCTTCAAACCTCTTTATTTCTGAAAACTAAACATAAAACTCGTCACGTAGCATTGCTTAGGTGTAAGATAATGGATATAAGGTACAAATATAAGCATGAAATGATGTCAATCAAATACCCCCACACCTAAGTTTTTGCTAGTCTCGAGCAAAACAAAGAAAGGAAAAAGCATACGAAAAAAAACAAGAAATCCTAACTCACTTTCGTAGGAATCACGGTTGCACTTAGCACGTGCAACAAGCCGTTAAACCTCCTTGTTGCCAAGGAGGAGGAGTGGTGTCTCCTGAGGGTTTTCAGCGGATATACCCACAAAATCCGAACAAGATGCATTAATCAATCTAGCTACACGACTCGTTGGACTTATTTTGTCGATCATGGAATGCGGTAATACTACGGGTCGACTCTATATATGTAATCAGTCCACACACCTAACCTAATGAGTTATTTGTGAGAGTTAACTAAGGAATTAAGTGAAAGACATGGGCAACCTTAACTTCTGAATGTGAAACAAAGTGTAAAGTCCATTTTGGTTCTTATTTGACTCTTCTTTTTTTTTTTTTTTTTTTTCTTTTTTTTTTTTTTTTGTTTGGAGCATTTATTGGTTGGTGTTTGATTCTCCCAGGGTCAGGTTTCGTGCATCATTGCCTATGAGGACTTACACTATCACGTACACCTTCCCCCAAATCTCCACATAGGGCGATCCCTACCACCCGTGTAACGGGAGTTCGGTCGGTGCATCCCAAGTCAGATGACTCGAAAGCACCAGGCACAAAGTCCCCTCAGACCTACTTTCCCGAGTGATAGGAGCCGTGCGAGAAGAGAGAACACCACTTATTCATTTATCTACATGGGAACCAAAACCCCTACACTTAAGTTTCACAAAAAGATATTAAGGGCCCTTGACTACAACAAACTTCCTAAATTAACAAACACGAATTATTTGACTCACTAGGTTCAGGGTGGACTTCTTTAAATGTTTGAGCGCTGAAACCCACTGATTACTCACCCCCAAGGGAAAACTGGGGTGCATCCTAACGACTCGATAAATCCTAAAGCCACGTACTAGATATCCTAATGCATCAAGTTCAAGACAATTTTGGGAGCTTTCTTTTTACTTTGCCTCTCAACGGTTTTGCACATGCTAAACACACGCAAAACCCACAAAACATTTTCTTTCGAAAACACATTAAGATTTTGAAAGAAATGTGAAAATTTTGAAGCACTAGGCAAGCAAAAGAAGACAAGTCACCTAAGGATCATGGCAAGCGGATATATCGATATTAAATGCAGCACACTATCATGACCCTAACAATGCAAACAAAAGAAAACAAAATCAAAGGAAAAAGACTCGACTATGTACACACGTAAAACACCCCCCCACACCTACTTCATGCATTGTCCTCAATGAATGTGAGCATGAAACTACATGGATTTATGCATGAAAAAGGAAAGATCTCACCAACATGAAGTACACAGGAGAGTTCATGGCTATGTTGATGGACACAACCCAAATTCCCTTAAAACCTGTGAGATGCTAAGGAAGGGATACAAATACATGAAAGAATTGGGGCCCAAATACACAAGGGTTGGGGCTCACAACAATCAATGCTCACTGAAGGAGTCTTTTATTGTACTTCTTTTTTTCTTTTTTTTCTTTTTTTTTCTTTTTTTTTATATAACTATGTACAAACATAAGTTCCCATCTTCATTTGTCAAAAGACATCAAATGGGAACCTCAAGAGTGGGTCAATGCACTTGGAAAGGGAACATGACACCACGCGGGGCCAGAATACGCATGCGTGGGCCCCCTTCACAAAGAGCACCAGATGAAATGACAGGTTCATGAATTGGACGCAAAGGCGTCTCATTCAAAGGATCAAACTGAAAGAGCTTGAACCTCTCGAGAGTTTGGGAAGTAAGGGGCAACGGAAGAAGAATCTCTCCCGTTGCGGAACTGAAGTTATGATCATCAATCCAAACTCTCCAACCAACAGACTGGTGGGTTGGAACGAGGTCAAGCACCTCGTTATGCATGTCCAACTCACCAGGAGAACAGGAAGTGGGTCTCATACCCAAAGTATCCTCCAAGGAACTCCTAATACCCTCATGAGCAATGTAGTTGTTTGATGTTCCATCATTTCCAAGATGATCAGGAACAATAGTGAGAGGCAAACTCTCATCAGGTTGTTTGAAATTGAGGGTACTAGGGAGCTCTTGCTCCACCAGAGGTGAGTCCTTAAGAGGCACAACATGAAGATCATGTGGCTCAAGGGCCACGGGACAAAAAGATAAGGCACAATCATGTGCCGACTCATAATGAAATTGGTCCACGTTATTCTCAATTTGAATCGAATCCTCCACTAAGTGATCGTGAATTGAAACCCCAAGTCCCTCAGACTGACTAGGAGTTTGACTTTGAAAGATTGTGCTTTGAATTTGTGGATGTGGTGGTGGTTCGATATCAAAAGATGAATCCTCATGTTGACAAGAAAAGTTACCCTCCTCACGTTCATGGAATTGTTGTGTCATCTGGCTCACTTGCATTTCCATGGTTTGCAAGGAATTCAAGTTGGACTTCAATAAGTTTTGTGTGGTTTCCATGAATGTTTGGAGAGTTTGTTTCAAGGAATCAGGTATGCGGTCAACGATGGGGTCCAAGTCAGAGCTTGGAAAATTTTGGGGTTGGGTGTTGATGGGCTGAGAATGAGTCCAATGATTTGGAGTGGGGTGCTGGTAGAATTCTGGGTATTCGGGAGGAGGATACTGGGTAGAATATGAAGTATAAGAATTTGAATAAGAATTGTTTCCCCATGAATCCATCACTCTCGGGATGTACGCGGATGCGTAATGGTCATATTGAGCATTTTGGGAAAATGTATGCTCATACTCAGGCTCTGGGGGAACATAAGGACATTCCCCGATATTATGACCACTCAACCCACAACAATCGCACGGTATGGCTACTGGAGCCACTGGTGCACTCATGTCGTCTACCGCATGCATGAAAGAGGCCAAAGTTTGTTGCCCAGAGTATGATCCAACATAACTAGATGGAGATCTAGCCGTCGGTGCCTCTCTCATATCACCCATATATGAAGATTGCTCAGTCACATAATGAAGATCATCCCAACCGTACGGGGTGTTCGTCTGAGCCACCCCAGGTTGCATGGGTCCGGAATACCAGGGAGAATCATCCTGGTCCCAACAATGATATGAATGGTCGCCCATGTAACCATCCATCTCAACAAACAACTCTCGAGTCGACCACTCTCACCACCACGAGACTAAGCTCGCAAAAAGTGCTCGACTCGACCCTAAAACGCTACCAGAGAGTGTAAAGGGGAGGAGACTATAACGTAGAAGAAGGTGAGAAGAAGATGACTCAGAGGAGAAGGGAAGAATCCCTAAAGCTAGCGTAGGTAACGGGATCAGGAAGAAGCCTAACTAGCAAGCACGGCTCAAACAATGTAAGGCAATGGGTCCTTAAGCTAGACGACGCCTAACTTCGAGGTCACTAGCCTCGACACGCCTCACCTCCCTACGACGAGGACCACAATGCCCAGCAAGTGATACCAGATCCGGAGATCCAGTACCTCCTACTATCGACAAGGTAGGCAACGCCGATCAGGTCATGACGGTCTCAACTAGATTACTCTCCTAGTGCGCCCGCAATCCTAGGGCCAATGTCTACTTGCTTTTAGTTAAGGCTTTATTAAGAGTGATTTTTGGGGCCAAGGAAAGGGTGATGAAATCCCCCACCTTATCTTTTATGGGACAGCCCCTCCTTAGTAGCGATTTGATCCTAGATCTAGCAATCAATCGCTCCAATCAAACGCTCTCTCACTCTTGTCCCGATGCACCTTACTAACTAATGCATGAACGAAACATGCATGAATGAGGGATGTGGGTGCACGTACCTCACGCCAGCAATCAACGACAAAATGTAAAGCAAAGAAAAGACAAATGCATGCAAGGTCTACCAATGGTGCATGACCTAGATGGCAAGAAGTCTAATCTTTTGCTTTGAGTTTTATGGTCCAAGTTGATTAAAGGGGGAGTGATTAATGATCTGGGAGCAAATAAGAAGTCACAGCATGCAAAATTGGGCTCCCAGATAACACAAATTATAGCACAAATGACCACAAAAAAATTGGAAGACAGAATCCCTCACCAGGCCGCCAATTGGCGGTTCCAAACCGCTGATTGGCGGTCTGTTCTTGGATTTGCTTCCTCAAACTTCTCCAGTGGCCTCCCCGTGATCAGAGTGTTCCCTGAAACTAAGAAAAACTGAAAAAGAAAAATTAAAAACCCCTCGAATCGTCCAAACCAAGGTCTGGACAGAGCACCTCCCCGGCAACGGCGCCAAAAACTTGATTGATCTCGTTTTATATTTAACCGCAAGTGCACGGCCGCGTTGAAGCGGTGGCAAATACGGGTCGTCCGCTGGGAGGTGTGTCGACACTTGGTTTGTGCGAAGGCAAGGGATAAAGAAAGAAGACAAGGATTGGTTACACTAATCTAAACTACAAAGCTGAAATGAAATGCAAAGGAAATGAAGATAAGCAATAAAACTAAACCCCAAAGGGGGTAGAGACTGATGTGAACATAAAGATGTGTGTGTGTGTGTTCAATTAAGCTCCTCACAACATGTAGTGCATGAAATCATAAAACTACATCCAATCTTGCCTCTACATGAATTAAGATAAGACTACATCATTAAAACATACAAGACAATGATTGGAATGAAGCTACATGAACTCAAGTATAAAGACTAGACCCTACTATGCCTCTACATGAATTAAGATGACTACATCATTAAAACATACAAGACATTAGCTAAGGAAAAGGCAACAAGAGTACATACACTACAAATTGTGTTACCAACATTAAATTTATCCATATCCTAACTTTATCATTCCCCATAAAATAGGTCCACTAATCAAAGCATAAGCTAAGCTTCATTCAAGAGCATTAGCATATCAAAGATAAGAGTGGAGACCTATTAGATGGTTATGGAAATCATATAAAGCTCAAGGGATAAAAATAACACACACTTAATACACTACATTATTATATCACATATGTCTCCACCCCCCAAATGGGGATGGAACTACTCACTACTCATTACACTAACTAATTTAGCAAAGGAAAGCATAATACTGAAATGAAATTTATACTACCTAAGCAAGAAATATTAAAGAAGCATAAAACTAAACAAACAAACAAGCATGCAAAGGAAAGGAAATTAAACTAAGAGAGAGAAACAACATCAATAAAAGAAAACTTATATTATTAACTCACTCAATTACAAGTAGCTCTTCCTCCACTAGAGTTTTGCTTCAAGGCTTCACTCTTAGTAGGGAAGATGGCCACCAAGAGGGAGATAGATACAATGGGAGGTGAAGAGTTCTATTTATAAGCATGGAAAAAGCTAATCCGGGACAATCCCCCCATGTGGGACTAAACCAATACCAAAAATAGCCTAAACACATGATAATACAAGTCCAGGAAGAATCTTGGCTGATTTGGGCTTAATCAGACCGCCAATTGGCGGTTCCAGACCGCCAATTGGCGGCCTATAAAGCCCAGATCCGGCTGGGTCTTCTGGTGGGCTTGCCTTGGTGTGTTTCTTGGTCTTGGATGCATCTAGCTGGTTTAGTGGAGCTCCGACCCGAATCGAATTGACAAAATACTCCTCATGATGGTGTGGAGTTTCCTGTTTTGCTCTTAGGTCCTTCTGTCTTACGATCAGGTCCTTCCCCCTTGCATCTTGGTCCCCAGGTCTCACAATTAGGTCCTTTTTTCCTGCTTTTGGGTCCTTTCATGGCTCTTCTCTTCAAACCTCTTTATTTCTGAAAACTAAACATAAAACTCGTCACGTAGCATTGCTTAGGTGTAAGATAATGGATATAAGGTACAAATATAAGCATGAAATGATGTCAATCAGAATGCCTGATCTAGGTACGTCTGCAATTTTAACAGGTCTCAATGAATGCCCTAATGTTCTGTAAGGGGCTTCTGTGAGCTCATACTTCAACTTATCAACATGAAATGTCTTATGCGAAATTTCAAGCAGTTGCAAGTATGTTACATCCTTTTCTATCGTGATGCATTACTCTTGTTGTCCTTGAAAAGCAATTCTCTACCGTCCATTTCTCAAACACCATTGTACGCAACCAATATGTTAACAATCAAACATGATACGACAAAAAAAGTAAAAAGGTCAAAACAATGGAGTTCAGAATAATAATGATTACCCATCGAGTTTCTATTGAACTTATATCGAGTAACCAAATCGAGAATAATCTAGTGAAATTGAACTCTAATCAGGTATAACTATCGAGCATTCAAATCAACCCGCTCTATAAGGTACCATCAAATTGACTCAAACTCGTTCGAATTCTAAAACAATTTTAACTATCAAGCAAACTCATCGAGCCTATCTATCGCGTATGTTCAAGTACCATCTGGCATCGTCGTCAAACATCACAATGTTCACTCGTCGAGCTCTATCGAGCACGATCAAGCACAACTTCCACACAAAAGTAATATTCAAACAAAACGTGAACAAACCTACCAAACACATCAAGACATTGGCAGAGGAATTTAATCAAAAAATGGAAAGAAATTGCAACAAATTAACACCCACATCAATTTAATACAATTTGACTTACCCATACTCTTTCTTGACCAGTTTCTCCTCCAAGAACACTAAAATAACTTGTGCATTCCGGTGGGGGTCCGTCTGAAAGCCGAAAGGGACGATCTCAGCTCGATAATGACTATTGTGGGCTTGATATGGTCTTCATTCCCAACTTAAAAATGTGAGCTGAATGCGCTTGAAAGACAGAAAGAAAGGGAGAGAAAGATGAAAATGGTCCAAGGCTAAGGGCAAGAGTATTTTGGGGAGAAATGGAAAGATAAGCATATTTTTCAGAGGATGTCAATGTCAGGTTTTTTTCAACTTTGGGCTACTTTGAGCACAGAAAGTCAAAAATTTCTTACAAAATCCTCTCGAGATTAAAAAAACTATAATCTTCATTTTTACTTTTATCCGTATTTTACTTGATTATTTTTGTAAAGAATGATGGTTATTCATATTTTAGGTTACAGATTTTAGTTTGGGTTTAGAAATTTTTGTAGTTGAATGTTTATTTTAGGGATTAATGTTGATTTTAGGGTTGATTTTGAAGGATTTTGGTTTTGTAGTTTTTGGTTTTTTGAGTTTGGGTTTCGAAATTTCGTATTTTAATGTTAATTTTGGAGTTGATTTTGAATGATTTTATTTTTGTGCTTTGGGTTTTGGGTTTTTTTAGTTTGGTTTTAGGTTTAGAATTTTTGTAGTTTAATGTTAACTTTAGGGTTGATTTTGAATGATTTTAGTTTTGTGGTTTTGGGTTTGTGAGTTTGTCTTTTGGGCTGATTTTTGTTGATAGTTTTTAGGCTTCTTATTCTACTTTTTTTGTTGATTTTTTTAAGTTTTTTAGGTTTCAATTAGAATGTTTATTTGTTGAGACTCATTGTTTTTCTCCTAATGTTATTTTCTATGTCATTATAGGTGTTTTTGTAGAATATTGGACTTTCGGGCACACTTGTGATTGCATTTATGATACTTGACAGATGTAATATCTAGAAGCATATGAACTTACTTTTTACTTTTCTTAACTTCTAATGTATCTACTATTTAAGTACCATTTTCATATTATTTAATGTGAACAATTTTTTTTATTGAAATGTCATATGTTTGTAATGGTAAAAATGATGATGAGTCTTTATTAGTTATGGATGATACGAAATTAGAATGTAATAACTATGTGACAGAATATACAAGCATCAAGCGTAAATAGTTGTCGTGTCATTGAATATCAAGTATAATGACTTAGTGAATGTGATTAGACATTAATGTTGTTATCGATCCCAATAACATGTTTGATGTCAAGTTGACTATTAACTAACTGATTAGTAGCATGTCATATAGTGCATTGATGCTATATATCTTTTATTTTACCGCATATTTGTGCTACTCGGGTATTTATTTCTACATTTCAGGATTTAGGTAATAAAAAAAGAAAATAAGCGAAAAAAACCTAAATGCAAGAAGAATGGACTGATTTAGAAGGTTTTTGTAGATCTATTTGTAATGCCCAAGGACTGGACGGACAATCAAGAAGGACCCAAGTGAAAACTAGAGGGACCTATTTGTAAATAAAAAATATTTGTCATAAAAGGTCATAATGTCATGAACCTGAGGAGTAATTTTACAATCAAGACCAAATCGGCTCGAGACAATAGATCAGGTATCAACCCGACCCATGTGCAAAAAGAAAAACTTAATAGGAGAAATTCTAGACAGATCAGAGCAATCGGATCCGCCATGGGCGGATTTGTATCTGCTATTGGTGAATTGTCCTCATCTGTTTGTTCCTTAATTTCTCTAGTTGGACGGGTAGTCGGGTTAGAGCACTTTGAATTTTTCAGATCTGATTTACAACCGTAGACTTCTCGAAGTTTGCCATTGCTGGTATCATAAGATGAAATTTGGCAATATAATGCCATTTTCATTCATTTTGCATTTTTCCTTAAAGCTCTTTATTTTGGACTAGTAAATCATGATCAATTCATGGCGTTATGTTTCAATTTTGTTGTCCTATTTGACATGAATTCGAAAACATACTAACATGCCTCCAGTTTTTAGATGCGAACTCGTATGATTTGCAATTGAAGGTACATTTTGAGGTTAATAATAAAAAAGATACTTGACCAAATATATTTAGGGGGTATTCCAACAGAAGTACATAAACAATGGATTGAGATAGTAGTAATTGTAGAAAGGCATTTAAGAAACAATATACACAACAGAAATATTGGATTACTAATAATTGTGTTTGAAGAAAGATATTTAAGCGACAAGAACATAACTTATAAATAAAAATGATGGAGCTATACTACTATATATGTTACAAAATTACCAAAGTCACCTTCTGGATTTGGATAGGGAAATTTCACTTTCTATGCCTCAAGTGGCCCAATGATTTAATCAGTTAAAGTACCGCAAGTGCACGACCGCGTTGAAGTGATGGTAAATATGGGTCGATCCACAGGGAGGTCTGTCGACTTTGGTTAGTTTGAAGGCGAGTGGGAAAAAGAGGGAAAGAAGTTGTGATTACACTACATTAAACTAAGAATGAGCATACAATAAAACTAAACCCGATGAAGTGGAGGTGTAGGTATGTGTGTGTGAGTGGTTCTTCTTTTCAATTAGAAAGAAGTGTAGTTTGTGTGGCGTACAAGTAGAAGCTAGTGTAGGATACACAACACTACATGGCAAACTGTGACATTCATATCTCAC
The DNA here is from genome assembly GCA_963682175.1 of Triglochin maritima. Taxonomy (NCBI): domain Eukaryota; kingdom Viridiplantae; phylum Streptophyta; class Magnoliopsida; order Alismatales; family Juncaginaceae; genus Triglochin; species Triglochin maritima. The sequence continues at coordinate 38,904,397 of OY821775.1, forward strand.
ATAAAGTTGAGGTTGATTTTAGATTCTCAAGCATGCAATAAGTACCTAGTGTGACAATTAGAGCATCAATCAATCCTACATACAACCTGAATCATTCATGCAAATGTGCACCAAACATTAATCCATACATAACAAGTCTTCCCATCAAATCATAACAAGCAACAAGATAAACTCTAAATCTAGCATGAGATAAGAACCTAGTGTGGACATTATCTCATCTAATACAAGTTTAATCATGCTACAAGTATAGATATATATTAAGCATATGAAATGATACAAATAAAAGAACCCACAAACATCACATATTCAACATTACCTCCACCCCAAATGGGATGGAACTACTCACTACTCATTAAGAAAGAAAGACAAAATGAAATTAAACTAAGCATGCAAAAAGAGACAATATAAAACTAACTAAGAAAAAATATTTTATTGACAAGTCTCACATTACAAGTAGCATTCTTCTCCACCTTGAGTTTTTGCTCCAAGGCTTACTCTAAGTAGAGAGAATGCCACCAAGCAATGGGTATAAAGGAGAAGGAAGAGTTATATTTATAGTCATAGAAAAAGGCAATCGGGGGAAATCCCCTAATATGAGACTGAAAGCATAATATAAATGGACATAACACAACATAACCAACGACCTGACTAAACCGTGAACACTTTGGACACATTTGGACCGCCAATTGGAAGTCTGGGACAGCCAATTGGTGGTCCATACGTCTTGGATTGAGTCTGGATTTTTGTGATTCGTTTCTGGCTTGATTTCGTGATGTTTAATGAACCCGATTTGGTTTTGGATGTTTGGGCACGGATCTAATTGCCAAAATATTCCTCATGATGGTGTGGAGCTTCTTGATTTTCTGATCGATTCTTTTGGTTTACATTCGGGTCATTCTCTCTTGCTTCTCAGTCCATAAGTCCTGCAATTCAGTTCTTTTTCTTGCTTTTAAGTCCTTTTATAGTTTCTTCTTCTGAAACTTGTTTATTCCTGAAACTTAAACACAAAACTCGTTACGTAACATTCCTTTGGCTAAGAATAAAGGATTTAAGACACAAATATATGCATGATATGATGTCAATCAAATACCCCCACACCTAACTTATGGTAGTCCCGAGCAAAACAAAGAATTTGAAACATGAAAGAAAGGAAAAAACATACGAAAAACAGGGAAATCCTCACTCACCTTCGTAGGAGTCACGGTTGCACTTAGCACGTCCAACAAGCCATTAAACCCCCTTATCGCCAAGGAGGAGTGTTGTCTCCTGAGGGTTTTCAACGGATATACCCACAAAATCCGAACATTGATGCATTATTCAATCTAGAAACTCGACTCGATGGACTCATTTTTGTCGATCATTGGACACAATAATCCGATGGGCCGACTCTATATATGTATCCAATCCACACACACCTAGCCTAATGAATCATTCGTGCAAGTTAATTAAGGACTTAAGTGAAAGACATGGACAACCTTAACATCCTCAAGTGATACAAAGTATAAAGTCTATTAAGGTTCTTATTTGCATTACCATTTTTTGTTCTTCTACTCTTCTTTTTTTTTCACTTTTTTTTATTAGTTCGTGTGTAATTCTCCCAAGGTCAGGTTTCGTGCATCATTGCCTATGAACGACTTACATTATCACCTACAGCTTTCCCCACATCTCCACATAGGGCAATCGCTACCACCCGTGTAACGGGAGTTCGGTAGGTGCATCCCAAGTCAGATGACTCGAAAGCACCTGGCACAAAGTCCCTCTAGACCTAATTTCCTGAGTGATAGTGTTATGATCTAATCCCTCATTAGGGATTAAACCCATGAAATTAGGGTTGGAGGCATTGGTTTGGTGTGCTTGCATGGGGAAGAGAAGTGAGATGATGAGGTTCTGGGGTTTAGGTGGGGGACGGTCACTGTAGCATGCATGGGTTGCTGTGTATATAAGAACAAAACTCACCTCTCTCTCTCTCTCTCTTGTTGCCATTCCATTTTTCCTCCCAAAACTTACCCTTTCCCTTGCATCCCGGCGACCAAAGGAGGAGCTCCGGCGACGTGGTGGAGGCGCACGCGAGGGAGGAGCGACGAGAACGGAGGAAGGAGGGAGAAGAAGCTAGAATCGCCGAGGAGAAGGAGGAGCTCGCCGGCGCGCATCTCTCCACGGTGAAAGGTATGCCAAGTTTTCATAGTAACTCCCCAAGAGGTGTGGGAGTGTAGGGGGGCAGCGTTGGTGTCGTTTCCCCGGTGAAACCCGACTGGACAGAGGTTGAAGACGCTCTGTTCGGTCGACCGATTGAGAGTTCGGTCCACCGAACAACGTCTAGATGATGCCTGTCCAGAAGGGAAATGTATGTTTCGGTCGACCGGTGGTTGGGTCGGTCGACCGAGTTTAGTGAATATTAACTTACCGCCCGAAAACGGTCGAACGACGTCTGTGTGACGGTCAACCGTTTATGCCAAATTTTAGCGGGAATCTAATGGTTATATTAGTCGGTCGACCGGTGGTTATTCGGTCGACCGAATCCCAGTAGATAGGTTAGACAGACCTTCGGCCGATCGAGTGTGTGTCTCGGTCGACCGAACTGTGCAAAGTCGGTCAACAGCGTTGACCATCTAAACGGTCGACAGCTCGTTGTGATCCAGTCGACCGACCGCGGGTTGTTTTCCTGCAGTGAAGTGCTTGTTGATCCGGTCGACCGGAAGAGTTTCGTTTGACCGAATACAGTGGGCAGGATTCAGGCAGGCTTTCTTATCGGTTGAACGGACCCTGGTTCGACCGACTAGATATATATATATGTATATAAATGTTTAACGTAGACCTTCCAAACGGTCGCCCGCTAGATTGATCTTGTTCGACCGGTGGGTCGAATTATCATTGGTGGATTTCACTTTCGACGAGGGTGATTTCAGTTGGACCCCTTGAGCCTGTGCGGCAGAGGGATGCCTTCCATGCCTGTGTGGGTGGGAGAAAACTTCTTCCTTGTGTAGGGAGGGGATGCACTTTCCGTGTGTCGGAGAGCGAGGTCCCTGGTGCCTGTGCGGCAGAGGGACGCCTTCTTCCTTGTGTAGGGAGGGGATGCACTTTTCTTGTGTAGGAGAGCGATGGGCAGTCTGTGGGCCCGAGGCGGTTTTGCATTGCATGTGCATTCTTGGCTTTTTGTCTTATTTTTTCTGCTTATGATAGGAGATGTTGGCATACGGGGTTCCTTGCGGGAACTCAGGCGGATTTTGTGTTTCATTTTCAGGGAGCAGGCAGTCGTAGGTTGGTAGTGACCGAGGGGAGTACCTCCGGGATCGGGTCCTGTCATCTTATCTTTTTGTAGAGGTAGTGATTACAGTAGTTATGTATTAGACATGTAATCACTCTTTTGACACTCTGTATTATGACTTCCACGTGGAGATATTTTATATATATATGTATTCAGTTGACTTTTCTAGTAACGTGCCCTTGTTGACCGTTGACGGTCGTATGTTTATGTTATAAATTTGAAAAATTTCTTCCGCTGTTCCGGGACGTTACAACTTGGTATCAGAGCTTTGATTTCAACGTACTTTCCCAAAGAAACCACCATCGAGTTAGGATTAGAGTCTAGAGGTCCATGGCATGCATTCATTGATCATTCTGACGTGAACTTTTTGTCCTGTAAAGTGATGCCTCCGAGACGGATCGTGCCTGTGGTTGAGACTCGCGATTCGAGTGAGACTGGGAGAGAGGAGGCCCGGGAGGCAGAGCGCAGGGTCCTGTTCGATACCGTGGAGCGGTTGAGCGGGATGTTCGAGCGCCAGGCAGCGCAGAGTGCGCAGACGGGGGCCGGTGTGATGCACGACCGGTTCATGAGGCAGCACCCTCCGAGTTTTACTGGGCAGATGGATGCAGAGGCATCTGAGGAGTGGATCATCACTATGCAGACGATCTTCAGGGCTATCGACTGTACTCCGGAGAAGAAGGTGGACCTGGCCACCTATGTGCTGAGAGGAGTTGCAGCGAACTGGTGGAGGTCGACTTCAGCAGTTTTGTTCGCCAGCCGAGAGGATGTGGCATGGGAGGAGGTCGTTGAGGAGTTCAACGAGCAATACTTTCTGGAGCACGTACGAGAGATGATATCCCAGGATTGCTGCCTCCGCGAGAGATGGAGTTTTGCATTGAGCTGGCAGCAGACACCTCACCACAGTCGAAAGCCCCGTATAGGATGGCGCCCGCAGAGTTGGCAGAGTTGAAGAAGCAGCTACAAGAGCTGATGGAGGTTGGTTTCATTAGACCGAGTGTCTCACCTTGGGGCACGCAAGTGTTGTTTGTGAAGAAGAAGAAGGACGGGTCATTACAGATGTGCATTGACTATAGGATATTGAACAAGGTCACCATCAAGAATATGTATCCCCTACCTAGGATTGAGGACCTATTCGATCGGTTGTAGTCAGCGAAGGTCTTCTCTAAGATAGACCTACGTTCAGGATACCATCAGTTGAGGATCCGAGAGGAGGATGTCCAGGAGACAGCATTCAGGACCAGATATGGGCACTATGAGTTCTTGGTGATGCCTTTTGGGTTGACGAACACTCCGGCAACTTTCATGGATCTGATGAACCGGACGTTCAGGCAGTACTTGGATAGTTGTGTCGTTTTCTTTGTGGATGATATCCTGATCTACTCACCCGATGTGGAGCAGCACAGAGAGCACCTGCGGATAGTACTTAGAATTTTGAGAGACCAGAGGTTGTATGCTAAGTTCTCGAAGTGCGAATTCTGGTTGGACAGAGTCGCATATCTTGGTCACATTGTTTCAGCGGAGGGTATTTCGGTGGATCCGGCGAAGGTAGAGGCAGTGACTGAGTGGAGAGACCCTACGAGCGTGACGGAGATCAGAAGCTTTGTTGGATTGGCGGGTTACTACCGTCGCTTCATCAAAGACTTCTCGAGGTTAGCTGCACCACCGACTGCCCTGACGCAGAAGGGAGTCACTTTTGTTTGGTCCCAGAAGTGCGAGGACATCTTTCAGGAGCTGAAGAGACGAATGACGAGAACTCCAATTTTGACTCTGCCGAGCGGCACAGGAGGTTTTGTGGTCTACAGTGACGCGTCAGGCGTTGGTTTGGGTTGCGTGTTAATGAAGCACGGGAGGGTGATTGCATACGCTTCGAGGCAGTTGAAGACTCATGAAAAGAATTACCCGACGCATGACTTGGACTTGGCAGCCGTTGTGCACGCATTAAAGACATGGAGACACTACCTGTATGGCGAGCAGTTCAAGGTATTCACCGACCACCAGAGTCTGAAGTACCTCTTCTCCCAAAAGGAGTTGAATATGAGACAGCGCCGTTGGTTGGAGTTCATTAAGGACTACGATTTCACCATCTCCTACCACCCAGGGAAGGCGAATTCAGTTGCAGACGCCTTGAGTAGGAGAGTCGAGGTATCAGTTGCAGGCTTGTGCCTTCAGGAGTGGAGACTGCTTGAGTAATTGGCAGAGTGGTGGTCGTTCACTGGAGACTCTGAGGGAGCAGTGTTAGCTGGGTTGCGGGTGGAGCCACGGACAATCTCACAGGTAGTGCAGGCGGAGCGTGAGGATGATGAGTTGGCCAGTTTGCTGGAGTTGACTGCCAGAGAGGGGTCAGATTTCAGTGTTGGGGTCGATGGAGGTCTGAGATTCAAAGGGCAGATCTGGGTGCCGAAGGTTGAGGGGATGAGAGATGACATCATGGAGGAGGCACACCGAGCGAAGTACACCATCCATCCAGGGAGCATGAAGATGTATAAGGACATGCAGCGGAACTTCTGGTGGAGAGGCATGAAGAAGGAAATTGCAGAGTTTGTGAGTCGGTGCTTGGTCTGTCAGCAGGTGAAGATTGAGCACCAGAGGCCAGCTGGGCCTATGCAGAGTATCGAGCTTCCAGAGTGGAAGTGGGAGCACGTGACGATGGACTTCGTTATGGGGCTACCGAAGACGAGGCGGTTCGATGACGCGATTTGGGTGATAGTCGATAGACTGACCATGTCGGCGCACTTCCTGGCAATTAGGACCACCTTGCCTTTGGAGAGTCTGGCGAAGCTGTATGTAGAGGAGATCGTCAGATTGCATGGAGTACCGGTGAGCATCATCTCTGACAGAGATCCGAGGTTCACATCCAGATTTTGAGGGAGTCTGCAGCACGCACTGGGGACACGTCTGAGGTTCAGTACAACTTTTCACCCTCAGACAGACGGCCAGTCAGAGAGGACTATCCAGACTTTGGAGGATATGGTGAGGGCTTGCACGCTGGACTGGGATGGACACTGGGATGAGCATCTACCTCTGATTGAGTTCGCCTACAACAATAGCTACCATGCTAGTATTGGGATGGCACCGTATGAGGCATTGTACGGGAGGCCATGCAGATCACCGGTATGCTGGAGTGACGTAGTTGAGAGGCAATTAGTGGGCCCGGAGCTTATGCAGATGTACGCAGAGAAGGTTGACCTGATCAGGAGGAGGTTGGCTACATCACAGAGCAGACAAAAGAGTTCTGCTGACTCACGCAGGCGGACTTTGAGCTTCGAGGTTGGAGATCACGTCTTCCTGAAGATTTCACCAGCTCGGGGAGTGATGAGGTTCGGGAAGAAGGGAAAGCTCAGTCTGAGGTTTGTCGGACCTTTTGAGATCTTGGACCGTGTCGGGGAGGTCGCCTACAGAGTTGTTTTGCCACCACAGTTCTCTGACCCTCACAACGTCTTCCATGTTTTTATGTTGAGGAAGTACGTTGCAGACCCGACACACGTGATAGAGATTGCAGTACCTGAGATTCGACAGGACTTGTTACTTGAGGAGAGGCCAGTTGAGATCATCGACCGGATGGACCATCAGCTCAGGAGGAGGACCATTTCGATGGTGAAGGTCAGATGGCAGCATCACAGTGAGCGCGAGGCCACCTGGGAGATCGAGGAAGAAGTTTGGAAGCAGTATCCGGAGCTTTTTGGTAAATTACTTTTCTGATTTCGGGGCAAAATCCTTTTAAGGAGGGTGGATTGTTATGATCTAATCCCTCATTAGGGATTAAACCCACGAAATTAGGGTTGGAGGCATGGGTTTGGTGTGCTTGCATGGGGAAGAGAAGTGAGATGATGAGGTTTAGGGTTTTAGGTGGGGGACGGTCACTGTAGCATGCATGGGTTGGTGTGTATATAAGAGCAAAACTCACCTCTCCCTCTCTTGTTGCCATTCCGTTTTTCCACCCAAAACATACCCTTTCCCTTGCATTCCGGCGACCAGAGGAGGAGCTCCGGCTTCGTGGTGGAGGCGCACGCGAGGGAGGAGCGACGAGAACGGAGGAAGGAGGGAGAAGAAGCTAGAATCGCTGAGGAGAAGGAGGAGTTCACCGGCGAGCATCTCTCCACAGTGAAAGGTATGCCAAGTCTTCATAGTAACTCCCCAAGAGGTGTGGGAGTGTAGGGGGCGGCGTTTGTGCCGTTTCCCTGGCGAAACCCTACTGGACAGAGGTTGAAGACGCTCTGTTCGGTCGACCGATTGAGAGTTCGGTCGACCGAACAACATCTAGATGATGCCTGTTCAGAAGGGAAATGTATGTTTCGGTCGACCGGTGGTTGGGTCGGTCGACCGAGTTTAGTGAATATTAACTTACTGCCTGATAAATGGTCGAACGACGTCTGTGTGACGGTCGACCATTTATGCCAAATTTTAGCGGGAATCTAAGGGTTATATTAGCCGGTCGACCGAATCCCAGTAGATAGGTTAGACAGACCTTCGGCCGACCGAGTGTGTGTCTCGGTCGACCGAACTGCGCAAAGTCGGTCAAGAGCGTTGACCATCTAAACGGTCGACCGCTCGTTGTGATCCGGTCGACCAACCGCTTGCAGTTTTCCTACAGTGAAGTGCTTGTTGATCCGGTCGACCGGAAGAGTTTCGGTCGATCGAATACAGTGGACAGGATTCAGGCAGGCTTTCTTATCGGTTGAACGGACCCTGGTTCGTCTGACTAGATATATATGTATATAATTGTTTAGCGTAGACCTTCCAAACGGTCGCCCGCTAGATTGATCTTGTTCGACCGGTGGGTCGAATTATCATTGGTGGATTTCACTTTCGACGAGGGTGATTTCAGTTGGACCCCTTGAGCCTGTGCGGGAGAGGGATGCCTTCCATGCTTGTGTGGGTGGGAGACGCCTTCTTCCTTGTGTAGGGAGGGGATGCACTTTTCGTGTGTCGGAGAGCGAGGTCCCTGGTGCCTGTGCGGCAGAGGGACGCCTTCTTCCTTGTGTAGGGAGGGGATGCACTTTCCGTGTGTCGGAGAGCGAGGTCCCTGGTGCCTGTGCGGCAGAGGGACGCCTTCTTCCTTGTGTAGGGAGGGGATGCACTTTCGTTGTGTAGGAGAGCGATGGGCAGTCTGTGGGCCCGAAAGGGTTTTGCATTGTATGTGCATTCTTGGCTTTTCGTCTTATTTTTTCTGTTTATGATAGGAGATGTTGGCATACGGGGTTCCTTGCGGGAACTCAAGCGGATTTTGTGTTTCATTTTCAGGGAGCAGACCGTCGTAGGTTGGTGGTGACCGAGGGGAGTACCTCCGGGATTGGGTCCTGTCATCTTATCTTTTTGTAGAGGTAGTGATTACAGTAGTTATGTATTAGACTTGTAATCACTCTTTTGACACTCTTTATTATGACTTGCACGTGGAGATATTTTATATATATGTATTCAGTTGACTTTTCTAGTAACGTGCCCTTGTTGACCATTGACGGTCGTATGTTTATGTTTTAAATTTGAAAAATTTCTTCCGCTGTTCCGGGACGTTACAGATAAGAGCCGTGCGAGAAGAGAGAACACCTACTCACTTATTTCTTATCTACACATGAACCAAAACCCCTACACTTAATGTTAACAGACTTCCTTATATTAACAAACACGAATTATTTAACTCACTAGCTTCAAGGTGGACTTCTTTATTTGTTTGAGTACTGAAACCCTATGATTAGTCTCCCCCCAAGGGAAAATAGGGGTGCGTCTTAATGACGTGATAAGTCCTAAAGCCATTGCACTAGATATCCTGATACATCAAGTTCAAGATAATTTTGAGAGCTTTCCTTTTATTTTGCCTCTCAATGGTTTTGAACATGCCAAACACACGCAAAACCCACAAATCATTTTCTTTCTCAAACACATGAAGATTTTGAAAGAAATGTGAAAATTTAAAGCATAAGGCAAGAAAAAGAAGGCAAGTTGCCCAAGGATCATGGCAAGCAGATACATCGATGTTTAATGCAGCACACTAACATGATCCTAATAATGCACATAAAAGAAAACGAAAGAGCGCAAAAGAAAATGAGAAAGACTCGACTATGTACACACGTAAAACACCCCCACACCTACTTCATGCATTGCCCTCAATGAATGTGAGCATGATACTACATGGATTTATGAATGAAAAAGAAAAGATCTCACCAACATGAAGCGCAAAGGGAGGTTCATGGTTATGTTGATGGACACAAACCCGAATTCCCTCAAAACATGTGAGATGCTAAAGAAGAGATACAAATACCTGAAAGAAATGAGGCCCAAATACACAAGGGTTGGATCCCACAACAATCAATGCTCACTCATGGAGTCTTTCTCTTTTTTTTTTGTTTTTGTTTTTATGGAATATAACTATGTACAAATATGGGCTCCCATTTTCATTTGTCAATGGACATCAAATGGGAAACCGCCATCTCTGGAGCCAGAAATGCAACAACATGGGCTTGCAACATAGGAAATAGGAGGACTGTTAAGAGGTTTATGAGCCAAGGATGTCGGTTCATGCCTCTTAAAACCAGGGTCGGTGAAAGGAAAAGGAAACAACGATGTTTCCCCTCCACAACAAAGTTGAGGGTCATCAATGTATATCCTCCAACCGATATTTGGGTGCACCGTGATCATTTCATCCACCCAAGATGACACTGTGGACTTCTTACGCAGATGACGAAGTCCAGAAACAAAATTGCTTGACCACTTGACACCCTTATAAGCCTTGTGGTCGTTTGATGCCTCTTGAGAATGAGAACTATAGGAGGCATGAATGAGAGGTAAGTCTCTGTCAGGTTGTTTGAAATGAAGGGTATCATTTGCTTGATTTTTAACCCACATGAGGTCCTCAACAGATACAAAGTGAAGAGCAGGTGGCCCAGAGGCCACAAAAATGGTATCTTGTGGCTCAAGAACCACATGATTGAAAGGATGTGGCTCACAAGCCACATGACCACAAGATAAGGCACCTTCCTATGCCATCCCAAGAGAAACATCTTCACCACCATTAGGATCTCCATCGAACAATTCTCGGAAGTACTTGAAGGTGCCTTCGACTTCAATCTCATCGGTGCCCTGGATAAGGTTGACCCCAACAGGGTCATTGAAGGCACTTGACTTCTTGCAGATGGTGAAGATGTTTAAATCAGTGCATTGACTACCATAAGTCAAGCACATCAGACCATTGCGACAATTGATCAAGGCATTGGAAGTCGCTAGAAATGGTCACCCCAAAATAACAGGAATTTGTCCAAGTGGGTTTGGCACAGGTTCATAGACCTATCAACCAATTGAAGAGTGGTTTTAGTTTGTTTAAGGACTCCAAGATCGAGGTGGATGTAGACCGAATATGGCAGAAGATTAACAGATGCACCAAGATCCAATAAAGCTTGATGTATGGACACATCACCAATCACAAAAGAAATACAACGGAACCAGGGTCCTTGTATTTGACTTGTGTGGGTTGTGCCAACAATGAACTCACATTAGCAGCAAGGAAAGCTTTCTTGGGAACATTGGTTTTCCTCTTCTTGGTGCATAAATCCTTGAGAACTTTGGCATAAGGTGACATTTGCTGAATCACCTCCAACAAAGGAATGTTCACCTTAACTTGCCGAAAGATCTCAAGCATTTTGTCATGCTGATCAGAAGTTTTCTTTTTAAGGCGCTCAGAGAATGGCGCCTTTGGGGCATAAGGGTCTTTCGAAGGAACCTCAAAATTTTGCTCCATAGAAACATAAGTTGGGACCTCAGAATTTGATTCCTTCAACACAAGATGAGGTGGAACTCAAGATTCGGCCCCATCGTACATGTATGTATCACCGTAGGTCTGGTGACACCAAGTGATAGTGATTACAAGGAAGGCAACCCAATTTGGTTGTCCACCTCCTTACCAGACCTCAAAGTATGAATCACATTAAGATGATGAGTCAGTTCAGAGTTAGCAAGAGGTACTAGTGGCCTTCCTTGAGAATGGGTACCTTAGGAATTCACCTCGGGTTGACTTGGGAATTGACCATTCTCGCGTTTATAGAGCTGATGAGCCAACTGGCTAACTTGCGCTTCCAATGCTTTGACCGTGGAGTTATTGGCCACAAGCATGGTTTGCGTGCTCTGCATGAATGCGTGAAGAGTTTGTTCAACAGTGGAGTCCCCAGGGTCAACCTGTTGAGGTAGAGTCTGACTAGAACAATCCGCTGGTGAAGCCTGAGTAGGTTGGTGAGTATGGGGATGAGACCTTTGTTGTGAGGGTTGGTAGGTCGCCGATGGGCGTGGAGGGTGATGAGGTGGACGTTCAGGTTTGAGCATGCGAGCTCTGACCATTGCCCCCACTAGGCCCCCAAGAGAAGTTAGGGTGGTTTTGCCATCCCAGTTATAGAAGTGATTGTACGGGTCGTGACGTGGCCTCTATTGATACAACGAATTTGCATGCTCAGTATCACTTGGAGCGTAAGCACATTCCAAGTCATTATGCCCCAGTCCACACCTACTACACGCAGGAGTAGCGACCTGAGCTACCGGAGCTCGGTCCAACTCTAAACTCTCAATCCTTCGCATGAGAGCAACCATTTTTGCCTCAGACGCGATAGTTGACTCAACTTGATAAGATCCAGCTTGACCAGAAGACATGGCGGCTTGTGGCTCTCTCATGGTGGCCCACTCAAAGGTACGTTCAACAATTACTTCAAAGGTGTCCCATGCCTTATCGATGGGTTTCATTTGGAACTCACCCTGACACATCGACTCCAACAATGTGCGGGTGTTGTAGTTGAGGTCCTCATAAACAATTTGGCACAAATACCAAAGCTCAATTCCATGATGAGGGCACTACAAGAGAAGGTCTTTGAACCTCTCAAAGAAAGCATGAAACGAATCAGTCTCAGTTTGATACATTTGGTGTATCTCCTGCCGTATCTGTTGAGTCTTCCTTTGAGGGAAGAATCTCTTCAGAAAAAAATTCACGAAGTCATCCCAGGACCAAATCGAGCTCGCCAGGAGGTTATACATCCATTTCTTTGTGTTATCCTTCAACGCAAAAGAAATCATCCTCAACCGGATTGAATCCTCGTCAAGCTGTTGAAGCTTGAACAATGAGCATACCTCCTCGAATTCACGTATAAAAATATACAGATCTTCCTTATTAGCAGTGAAGGTAGGAAGCATGCTCACATATTGAGGTTTCAGTTCATAGTTATTCCCGCGAGCTGGGGGAAGAATTATGCAGGAAGGTTGCGCGGCCCGAGAAGGATGGGTCCGCTCCCACAACGTCATCGGTCTATCCCGTCAAGCTAAAGATTGTGGTGCACCAAGAACTCGATCCTGACCGAATTGCTCTTCATCCCGAGTCGGAGGAGGAGGTGAAGGAGGTCTACGTGGGGGTGGGAGTGGACCGAGGCAATACATGTATGGAACCCAGTTTCTCCCATCTCCATGAGACGACTCGGCCTCATGCTCCAAAGGAGCACGAGGTGGAGATGGCCGATCACCTAGACCGCACATCTCAGAAAAATGCACTCTCTCAGGTCGAGCGCTCTCACGAGAACGAGCCGAACCTCGCATAAAATGCTCAACTTGACTCTAAAACAACACACAACAGATGGTGTAATCAGAGGAGGAGACTATAACGAAGAATATAGTGGAGGAGAAGACTCAGATGAGAAAGAAAGAATCATTAGAGCTAGCATGGGTAATGGGTGAATGTAGAAGCCTAATCTAGCAAGCACGACTTAAACAACTTATGACTATTGGTCCTTAGGCTAGAAGACGCTTAACTTCGAGATCACTTGTCTCGAAATGACTCGCCTTCCTACAACGAAGACCACAATGCCCAACAAGTGATACTAGATACGGAGATCTTGTACCTCCTACTATCGACAAGGCAGGCGACGCCGATCAGGTCATTACGGTCTCAACTCGATCACTCTCCTAGTGCGTCAAAAATCCTTAGGGTCAATGTCTACTTGCTTTTAGAATTAAGACTTTGATTAAGAGTGATTTTTGGGGCAAAGAAAAGAGTGATGAAATCCCCCACCTTATCTTGTATGGGACAACCACTCCTTAGTAGTGTTTTGAGTCTTAATCTAGTAATCAACTCTCCAAACAAATGCTCACCTCACTCTTGTCCCGATGTACCTTACTAACTAATACATGCTTTAACCATGCATGGATGAGAGAATGGGGGCGCGTACCTCATGCCAAAATCAACAACAAGAATGTAAAGAAAATAAAGACGAGTGCGTGCCAGGTCTACAAATGACGCATGATCTAGAGGACAATCAATCTAATCTTTTACTTTAAGTTTTATGGTCCAAGTTGTCTTAAACAGGGAATTGATTGATCTGGGAGCTAACTACAGGTTAAAACATGCAAAATTGAACTCCCAGACAACTAAAATGAACAAGCAAACAACCAGAACAAAAATTGGGGCAAACGAAGCTCACCGGGCCGCCAGTTAGCGGTCCGAAACTAAAAACAAAAAAATTAAACCCACTCGAATCGTCCAAACCAAAGTCTGGACAAAGCACCTCCTCGACAATGGCGCCAAAAACCTGATTGAATCAGTTAAAATACCGCAAGTGCACAGTCGCGTTGAAGCGGTGGAAAATACGGGTTGATCCACAGGGATGTGTGTCGACTTTGGTTAGTTCGAAGGCGTGTGGGAGAAAGAGGGAAAGAAGTTGTGATTACACTATACTAAACTAAGAATGAGAAAACAATAAAATTAAACCTGATGGAGTGGAGGTGTGTAGGTATGTATGTGTGAGTGATTCTTTTCAATTAGAAACAAGTGTAGTTTGTGTGGCATACAAGTAGAAGCTACTGTAGAATCTAAGTGTAGGATACACAACACTACATGGAAAATCATGAACATTCATATCTCACATAAAGTTGAGGTTGATTTTAGATTCTCAAGCATGCAACAAGTACCTAGTGTGGCCATTAGAGCATCAATCAATCCTACATACAACCTGAATCATTCATGTAAATGTGCACCAAACATTAATCCATACATAACAAGTCATTCCCATAAAATCATAACAAGCAACAAGATAAATTCTAAATCTAGCATTAGATAAGTACCTAGTGTGGACATTATCGCATCTAATACAAGTTTAATCATGCTACAAGTATAGATATATATATATTAAGCATATGAAATGACACAAATAAAAACCCACAAACATCACATATTCTACATTACCTCCACCCAAAATGGGGAGGGAACTACTCACTACTCAATAAGAAAGAAAGACAAAATGAAATTAAACTAAGCATGCGAAAAGAGACAATATAAAACTAACTAAGAAAAATTATTTTATTGACAAGACTCACATTACAAGTAACATTCTTCTCCACCTTGAGTTTTTGCGCCAAGTCGTACTCTAAGTAGAGAGAATGCCACCAAGCAGAGTAAATACAATGGAGAAGGAAGAGTTCTATTTATAGTCATAGAAAAAGGCAATCTGAGACAATTCCCCGGTATGGGACTAAAAACAAAATATAAATGGACATAACACAACATAACCAACGACCCGACTAAACTGTGTACACTTTGGACACATTTGGACCGCCGAATGGCGGTCTGGGACAACCAATTAGCTGTCCATATGTCTTGGATTGAGTCTGGATTTTTGTGGTTCGTTTCTGGCTTGCTTTCTTGATGTTTTATGAACCCTATTTGGTTGTGGATGATTGGGTCCGGATCTAATTGCCAAAATACTCCTCATGATGGTGTGGAGCTTCTTGATTTGCTCATTGATTATTTTGGTTTACATTCAGGTCATTCTCTCTTGGATCTCAGTCCATAACTTAAACGTAACATTGCTTAGGCGAATAATGGATATAAGACACAAATATATGCATGATATGAAGTCAATCACCCAACCTCTGGAAAAAACTCCCACTTTGACATCCTCTGAATAATATGCTTATCTTTCCACTTCTTCCCCAAATACACTTGCCTATCTCGTCGGACCACTAACGTCCTCTGGAACACTCTCTCTGTGTCTCTATGTTTCGATATTTTAAATTGTTTCAGAAATAGATAGGATTCGATGGTACTCAACGGTACACGATAGATAATGTTGTCGATGTGTATGCTCGATAGTTATACTTCGCTATGGCTCGATTGAACTTGATATGTGTTATACAGAAACTCGACATGCGCTCGATGGTCAACATGATAAATGTTCACATTTTGAAGTGAAATGTCCCATCATGGGACATGTCATTATTATGCGAAGAGACGCAACCATTCGACATTCCTTCCTTTTGAGAGGACTCAACCTTTCATTATTGCGCGAAGAGGCGCAACCCTTCATTACAGGGTCTATAAATCAGAGGTAAGGGTGTCTTCCATTTAGTTGTGTATTTGATCCCCTCCCAACTTGGAATTAAGTGTGTTCGATTCGTCCACTCCACCCAAAAAATGGCTTTCCAACACAATGCCTTGGATGACTTCTCCAATGAAGCTGAGTACATCATCAGTAGATAATATGGGGAGGTTGCCCCCCATACCGGGAGTTTTACCTCTACCTTATCGCAACTATAGGTGCAAGCTGAAGGCAACGAAGTTGTGGCCCAACACTTAGAACAAGATTAGCAAGAAGCTCTACGTTTGTGTCTCCTCGGAGCCAACCATTCGTTATTGGTACTTCATTTGGTATGATGGAACACCGGTTACACTGGTGGATAAACCTAACTAGAGCGTAAAGGACCCAGGATGCGGAAGCTTCTCTGGAAGGTTGCTAAGTTGAGTGAGAGCCAATAGATAAATAAAACTATCTTTTGGGCTTGCAGACGACATCTGAGTAGATCATTTTGTTCCAATTGACTAGGAAGAGATATATAATTTTTGTGTCTTTGTGTTTGTATTTTTTGTTTGTCTTTGTGTATGTGTTCTCTCCTTGTACCTCAGTAATAGTTACTATCAATATCAATAATAGCTCGATGTTTGTGTTTTTTGTTTGTCTTTGTGTTGGTGATCTCTCCTTTAACGTTTATTGTGGTTCGATGAATGTTCGATAGTCACTCGATGGTTTAGGATTAAAAATTAACACCATTTATTTGAGTCTTTTTAAACGAAGTCTGAATGACGTCCCTCCTTTAACCTCAATTGTGGTTCGATGGTGTTCGATAATCACTCGACGGACTAGGACTTAAACGAACCACCATTTATTTGTGTCTTTTAAAACAAAAGTCTCAAGGACTTTAGGGTTTAACAAAAATTTAGTTCGATAATAGATCGATGGTCATTGTGTAGTTTCAAAATGAACAACTTAGGTCATGCATGTTAGTCTTGTCCTTCTACCTCGATAAAGCTCGATAGTTGCCCAACATTGGTCAATTTGTTCTATTACCTCGTTGACTATGTTGTTTGCATGAGAAAGATTGAAACAGTTACACCATTTACAACATTCGAATCAAAAAACAATGTAAACCATTCCCAATGTTTGAATATTAACAAAACAACGTAAACAACATAGCTGCTTAAACAGGGTGGTCAAAGTTTGCAACTAACATATACACAACAAAAACAAAAAAGTATCATAGAATAAAATATTAATTACAATAACTAAAATAACTTCTCCCACTTCCTAGTCCACCCGGTATGTTCTTTGAAGACAGGGGGACGTCAAGCAGTGGCAAAGGCGTTGGGTCAGGGATGGGTGTCTCGGCGACGTAGGTCACTCCGTAGTTGGGGCAGGTGTGCTCCACGAAGGGGAGTGTTGGCTTTGGTGTCTTCGGGGTGGAAAATACGCAAACCAAATAACGGTATGTCAGTGGACATTAACTTATAACCGAAGGTAACTGAAAAATAAAGGAAGAGATTATTAAAACTACCTGTGTGTCTCGTACAATGGCCAAGCGACACTCCACGTCGGTGATCATGTGGCAGAGTTCCTCCAGGGTTTGCTTCACCTCCTATAGTGGTTCCAGGGATGGTCCTACCGGAGACATGGCATTACGCACGTAGAAGGTGGATCTCAGGCGTCGCGGGCCCCGCAAAGCCAGGTCACATGCACCGACCTGGTTGAGGACCTGATTGACATCATTTCATGCATTCATTTGTATCTTATATCCATTATCTTGAACATAAACAAGTGTGATCCAGGAAAAAGTGACTGCCAATTGGCGGTCCAAGACCACCAATTAGTGGCCCATTTGTCTCCGAATCCGACTCGGTTTCTCGAGGACATGGGTTATATGTTTATTTGTATTCTGGGAAGGTTTCATTAGTCCCATACCGGGGATTGTCCCCGGTTAGCTTTTTTCATGCCTATAAATAGAACTCTTCCTCCTAATTTGTAATCTACTCATTGCTTGGTGGAATTCTCTCTACTTGGAGTAAGCCTTGATGCAAAAACACAAGGTGGAGAAGAATGCTGCTAGTAATGTGAGTCATTTAGTACAATAATTTTTCATTGTTATCATGTTGTCTCTTTTTTATGCATGCCTAGCTTAGTCTTGTTTCTTTGATCTTAGTCGGAATTAGTTAGAATGTCTCCTTTCTTCTTCAGTTTAATTTCTAGAATAATGTCTAGTGAGTAGAACCATCCCCTTTGGGGGGTTGTTGAACGTTTTAATTAAACCGCAAGTGCACGGCCGCGATGAAGCGGTGGCAAGTACGGGTCGTCCTCAAGGAGGTGAGCAGCCTCTTGTTTATCAGAAATCAAGTGGCAAAAATTTGGGGGAGAAAGATTGATTATGCTACTCTACACTAAACTACGCTAAGAAGTATGAAATGTGAACGAAAGAAACAAACAATGAAATGACAACTAAGCTAAGAACAAAAGAAGAATGCTGGAATACAGATATGGGAAAACCCCTAAGGGGTGGAGTGAGTGCACACATGCAAAGAGGTGGGTGTAGAATACATTCTTTGAGCACATGAAGGTGGTGTTTATCAAGCATAGGAAGTGTCTAAATGTTATGGCAAAACCTATCAATCTATTCACCAACTTAGTTGATTAACATTTACATATGCAAGTTGTTTATTTCAGAACCTAAACAAGCATGAGAGGTGTCTAATCATTTTGGCAAAACTCATCAAGTTATAAATTCTATACTAAACAAGCAAGCATACATTCATGTTTTATCAACACATCAAAAAAATAAAGCATTCATCCCATTCTCTAATGCATGTATGTACATCTACTCCACCCCCCAAAGGGGATGGAACTACTCACTAAACATTACACTAATTATTAAACTAAGCAAAGAAAGCATATTAAAATTAAGCTAGAAATAAAAGACGATTAAACTAAAACATGCACAAACAATAAAAGAAGCATAAACAAACAATGAAAGAAACACAAAACTTTATTGAAAAAATGACTCACATTTCAAGTAGCATCCTCCTACTTTAGTGTGTGCTTCAAGGCCTCACTTCTAGTAGGAAGAATAGCCACTTAAAATATGGAGTGATTACAATGGAAGGTGAAGAGTTCTATTTATAGCCATGGAAAAAGGCAAACCGGGACAATCCCCCGATGTGGGACTAAACAAATACCAAAAATAGCCTAAACAAACATTAATACACGTCCAGGAGAAAACTTGGCAGATTTGGGCCAAAACAGACCGCCAATTGGCGGTCAAAAAGGTCCGGATCCATCTGGAATTTGTGCTGGGCTTTTCTTTTTGTATTTGGTGGTCTTGGATGCATCTACTTTGTTTATTGGAGCTTCGACCTGAATCCAATTGCTAAAATACTCCCCATGATGGTGTGGAGTATTCTGTTTTGCTCTTAGGTCCTTCTATCTTGCGTTCAGGTCCTTCTCCCTTGCATTTTGGTCCCCAGATCTCACAATCCAGTCCTTTTTCCCATCTTTTGGGTCCTTTTATGTTTCATCTCTTCAAACCTATTTATTCCTGAAAACTAAACATAAAACTCGTAACATAGCATTGTTTAGGTGAAATATAATGGGTATAAGATACAAATATAAGCATGAAATGATGTCAATCAAATACCCTCACACCTAACCTTTGCTAGTCCCGAGCAAAACAAAGAAAGAGAAAAGCATACGAAAAACAAGAAATCCTAACTCACTTTCGTAGGAATCACGGTTGCACTTAGCATGTGCAACAAGCCGTTAAACTTCCTTGTCGCCAAAGAGGAGGAGTGCTGTCTCCTGAGGGTTTTCAGCGGATATACCCACAAAATCCGAACAAGATGCATTAATCAATCTAGCTACACGACTCTTTGGACTTATTTTGTCGGTCATGGGACGCGGTAATACTACGGGTCGACTCTATATATGTACTCGGTCCACACACTTAGCCTAATGAGTTATTCGTGAGAGTTAGTTAAGGACTTAAGTGAAAGACATAGGCAACCTTAACTTCTGAATGTGATACAATGTGTAAAGTCCATTTTGGATCATATTTGACTCTCTTTTTTTCTTTTTTTTCTTTTTCTTTGAAGCAGTTTATTGGTTGGTGTTTGATTCTCCCAGGGTCAGGTTTCATGCATCATTGCCCATGAGGACTTACACTATCACGTACACCTTCCCCCAAATCTCCACATAGGGCGATCCCTACCACCAGTGTAACGGGAGTTCGGTCGGCGCATCCCAAGTCAGATGACTCGAAAGCACCAGGCACAAAGTCCCCTCAGACCTACTTTCCCGAGTGATAGGAGCCGTGCGAGAAGAGAGAACACCACTTATTTATCTACATAGGAACCAAAACCCCTACACTTAAGTTTCACAAAAAGAGATTAAAGGCCCTTGACTACGACAAACTTCCTTATACTAACATACAAGAATTATTGACTCACTAGGTTCAGGGTGGACTTCTTTAAATGTTTGAGTGCTGAAACCCTATGATTACACGCCCCCCGAGGGAAAACCGTGGTGCATCCTAACGACTCGATAAGACCTCAAGCCAGTAAACTAGAAATCCTAATGCATCAAGTTCAAGACAATTTTGGGAGCTTTCTTTTTACTTTGCCTCTCAACGGTTTTGCACATGCTAAACACACGCAAAACCTACAAAAACATTTTCTTTCGCAAACACATGAAGATTTTGAAAGAAATGTGAAAATTTTAAAGCACTAGGCAAGCAAAAGAAGACAAGTCACCCAAGGATCATGGCAAGCAGATATATCGATATTAAATGCAGCACTAACATGACCCTAGCAGTACACACAAAAGAAAAGAAACTCAAAGGAAAAAGACTCGAATATGTACACACGTAAAACACCCCCCCACACCTACCTCATGCATTGTCCTCAATGAATGCGAACAAGATACTACATGGATATATGCATGAAAAAGGAAAGATCTCACCAACATGAAGTACAAAGGGACGTTCAGGGTCATGTTGATGGACACAAACCCATATTCCCTCAAAACCTATGAGAAGCTGAAGAAGGGAGATAAATACGTGAAGAAATTGGGGCCCAAGTACACAAGGGTTGGAGCCCACAACAATCGATGCTCACTGAAGGAGTCTTTTATTACACACTTCTTTTTTTTCTCTTTTGTTTTTCTTTTTTTTCGATTTTTTTCAATTTGTTTTTTACATGATATGTACAGGAACACCGATATTCTCATAATCATTTGGTCAAGGAACATCAAATGAGAACATCAAGTCATGATGACCAGAGACTTGCCGAGATGGGCAAACTCCACTGGTACTCTGAGGTGTCATGAGGGGTGAAAGGTCAAAGCTGAAAGGCTCGAACCCCTCATGATATTGGTTGGGTGTGGGCAACAAAGAATGAAGTTGTGTTGCCTCACTAGGGTTTAATTGCTTATCGAAGAAAACCCTCCAACCAATAGGCGGGTGCATCGGAATGAGTTCCTCAAGCTCATTCGATGGATGCAGCAGACTTGCATCACTAAGAATGGGGCTTCTCCCCAAGTCATCCAACAAGGACCTCCCACCATCATTTAGATCATCAAGCATAAGCTCGGTCATAGGTGGGTCCTTGTTGGAGTCAATATGAAGCTCAAATGGCTCAATGGCCATGGGACATGAGGTAGAGACACCTTCTGGTATAGGCATATGATGAGGTGTCTCACTCTCACTAGTACTCTCAACTGAATCATGCAACGAACACTCCCTTTGGACAATCATGTTCGAGGCCAGCTCACTCTGTTGCATTGCGAAGACAGGCAATGAGTTTTCGCTGGGCCCACGAACATTCTCAACGGGTTGCATTGGGGTTAGGGGTGTTCGTTTATTTTGTGGTGCTTTCTCCAATTGGAGGATGAGATTTAGATTTAAAGGTTCATCCATGGGTTCCTGTTGCCTACAAGAGTTGAACACATGAAACTCGACACTCATGTTACCGAATGAGAGCTTCATGAGACCATTTCTACAATTAACCAAGCCATTGGAGGTTGCCAGAAATGGTCTACCCCAAATCAAAGGTATTTGAGAGTGGGTGTTCGCAACAGGATTGGTATCGAGGACAACAAAATCGACTGGAAATATAAAATCTCCAACTTTGATAAGCACATCCTCGATAATCCCCATGGGAATACGAATGGATCTATCCGCGAATTGGAGGGTGATCTTCGTTGGTTTCAATTCTCCCAAGTTCAACCGTTTATAAACAGAGAATGGGAGGAGGTTAACCGCTGATCCTAAATCAAGCAAAACATTGCTCATTCTAGTGTCTCCTATCGTACACTAAATAGTAGGACACCCAGGGTCCTTGTCTTTTGTGTAGGTAGGATTGGACAAAAGTGAGCTGGTATTTGCAGCCAAGAATGCTTTCTTAGGAACATTGGTCTTCCTCTTGGTTGTGCAGAGATCCTTCAACACTTTGGTATATTGAGGTATTTGTTGGATGACATCCAACAAGGGGATGTTAACCTTTACTTGCTTAAACACCTCTAATATCTTGTCCATGTTGTCACTCTGCTTTTTGGTTAACCTACTTGGATAGGGAGCTTTTGGTAGGTTGGTTTTCTGCGGTGCCTGAGAAGAAAGAAGCGTTGGTGTATTACCCTCACCCTCAGCTTCTTCTTCACCACCATTCCCACTGAGGGGCTGCATAGATAGTGGTTGTTGTGACAAGGAAATCTGATTGTCAACCTGTTTTCCATTCCTTAAGGTCACAATGGAATTGACATGGTGAACAAGTTCCTCCACATGGTTCACTTGCCTCCCCCGAGGTACCACATTCTCATTTTGCATTTGTTGTTGTTGGTACATACGGGGGTTAGCCTCAGGCTGGCTAGGAAAAGACCCTCTCTCTCTTTCATGTACAGATGGAGCCAATTGGCCCATCTGAAGCTCTAGAGATTTGATGGTATGCTTATTTGAAGTGAGAACTTGACTCGTGGTTGACATAAAAAATTTCATTGAGTTTTCAAGTCCACGAGTCAAGGTCTCAAGCGAATTGAATCGGGTTTCCATATTATTGGAATTTGGGAAACCCGATTGATTGGTGGTTTGTGCTTGGGGTGGCTGATAGGAATGTGCATGCATGTGAGGTTGGTGTGATTGGTAATGTGGTCTAGAGGAGTTTGAAGGACCACCCGGGGCATTAGTTTGGTTCCATGAAAAATTGGGGTGGTTCCTCCATCCAGGATTATAAGATGATGAGTATGGGTCATTCCTGGCTCTATCATAGATGGCGTTGACACGCTCCATCTCCGGAGGAATGGACTCACACTCGCTTTCTACATGACCTATCCTACCACATGAGTGACAGGGAACTGGACCAGATGTGGACATGTAAGGTGCACCTTGTTGGTTTTGGAGCTCAATCGAATCCATACGGCGCATTAAGGCCGCCATGCGTGCCTCGGTGGCCGTAGTGGTATCGATAGCAAATGCGGCACCCGATCTAGTCGAGTTTGCATTCGCTATCCTTGCTCCTATACTAGATGATGCAGGTGGCTCCCTCACACTCTCCCATTGCATGGATTTCTCAGCAAGGTCTTCAAGGAAAGCCCATGCCTCCCTTTCATCCTTTCCCAATAACTCTCCTTGACACATGGACTCAGGGAGCGTTCTTGACGGGATGTGAAGACCTTCATAAACAATCTGACAAAGGCGCCACAACTCGATGCCATGGTGAGGGCATGAGGATAGTAGCTCCTTGAACCTCTCTAAGTATACATGTAATGGTTCGGTCTCATGTTGATAGAACGAATTGATTTCGTTCCTCAATTTTTGAGTCTGATGATTTGGAAAGTACTTCTTGAGGAATGCAGATTGAAACTCGTCCCAAGTCTTAAAGGCATTCGCCTTGTTGCTGTACAACCACTTCTTGGCGTCATCCTTCAGCGCAAAGAGGACAAGCCTAAGATGGATGGAGTCTGTGCTAAGTTGTTGCAGCTTGAACATAGCACATACCTCCTCAAATTCCCTGAGAAAGATATAGGGGTCACCTTTCCCAGTGAAGTGAGGGAGCATGGAAATAAACTGAGGCTTAACCTGAAAATGGTTCCCATTAGCCTCTGGTAATACGATGCATGAGGGCAGAGCGGTACGGCTCGGGTAGCATCGATCACGAAGAGGTACGAGAACGACAACTGGAAGACCAGGTCGAGCAGACGGGTCCAACAACTGCTCCTCCTCACGGAAATTAGCAGCCATTGGACCCGAACTACGTGCGACACGAGAGGAGGAAGGCGTCGAGAAATCGATGACCGAAGCCGGATTGACAATGCTCCTCGTCAAACGACCACTCTCGTCTCGTGTCCACGAAAGCATGCACAAAGGTGCACACACACCAAAACTTTTTTTTTAAACAAAGAATGTACGTAGAAGAGAATACTGGGGAACACAGGAGAGAAATGATGACTCAGGAGAGAAGGGAAGAAGTCCTTATGCTACGGTGTATGGGTACAGGTAGAAGCACACAAGCAAACAAGGCTCAAGCAATCCTAAGGTCGCTTTAGGTCCTTACAGCTAGACGACGCCTAACTGCGAGGTCACGCGGCCTCAACACGCCTCACCTCCCTACGACGAGGACCACAAAGCCCAGCAAGTGAGTCAAGATCTAGGGATCTCGTCTCTCCTACTATCGACAAAGTGGGCAACGCCGATCAGGTTATGACGGTCGGGACCGGATCACTCTCCTAATGCGTCCGAATTCCTTAAGGCCAATGTCTACTTGATTTTCGAAATTAGGCTCTTGATTAGTGTGGTTTTTGGGGCGAAGGAAAGGGTGATGAAATCCCCCACCTTATCTTTTACGGGACAACCCCTCCTTAGTAGCGTTTTGGAGTCCAAAATATAACAATCAATTCTCCAAACAACGCTCAACTCACACTTGTTGCAATGCACTTCCTACTAACTAATGCATGTCATACGAAATGCATGAATGAGAGTAGAAGGTGCGTACCTCACACCAGCACTGAGCAACTGAAAATAAAGCTAAAATAAAAGATAATCTAAATGCTTAAGTCACATACATGGTGCATGACCTAAACAAGAAAGAATGCCTAGTCTTTTGCTTTGAGTTTTAGGGTCCAAGTTGCTTAAATGAGGTTTGATTATTGATCTGGGAACAAACTATAAGTCAAAACATGCCAAATTGAGTCCCAGATAACTAGATCATTTAGAGCAACAACAGAAAGAAATTAAAAGATGAACAGATCTCACCAGACCGCTGATTGGCGGTCTCAGATCGCTGATTGGCGGTCTGAAGTGCTCAGGTCGTCTGGAAATTTCTCCAGTAGCCTCCACTTGCTATTCCCAGTCTCCTGAAACAAAGAAAAACTACAAAACACAAATTAAATCCACTCGAATCGTCCAAACAAGAGTCTGGACTGACACCTCCCCGGCAACGGCGCGAAAAACTTGTTGAACGTTTTAATTAAACCGCAAGTGCACGGCCGCGATGAAGCGGTGGCAAGTACGGGTCGTCCTCAGGGAGGTGAGCAGCCTCTTGTTTATCAGAAATCAAGTGGCAAAAATTTGGTGGAGAAAGATTGATTATGCTACTCTACACTAAACTACGCTAAGAAGTATGAAATACGAACGAAAGAAACAAACAATGAAATGACAACTAAGCTAAGAACAAAAGAAGAATGCTGGAATACAGATATGGGAAAACCCCTAAGGGGTGGAGTGAGTGCACACATGCAAAGATGTGGGTGTAGAATACATTCTTTAAGCACATGAAGGTGGTGTTTATCAAGCATAGGAAGTGTCTAAATGTTATGGCAAAACCTATCAATCTATTCACCAACTTAGTTGATTAACATTTACATATGCAAGTTGTTTATTTCAGAACCTAAACAAGCATGAGAGGTGTCTAATCATTTTGGCAAAACTCATCAAGTTATAAATTCTATCCTAAACAAGCAAGCATACATTCATGTTTTATCAACACATCAAAAAATAAAACATTCATCCCATTCTCTAATGCATGTATGTACATCTACTCCACCCCCCAAATGGGATGTAACTACTCACTAAACATTACACTAATTATTAAACTAAGCAAAGAAAGCATATTAAAATTAAGCTAGAAATAAAAGACGATTAAACTAAAACATGCACAAACAATAAAAGAAGCATAAACAAACAATGAAAGAAACACAAAACTTTATTGATAAAATGACTCACATTTCAAGTAGCCTCCTCCTACTTTAGTGTGTGCTTCAAGGCCTCGCTTCTAGTAGGAAGAATAGCCATTTAAAATATGGAGTGATTACAATGGAAGGTGAAGAGTTCTATTTATAGCCATGGAAAAAGGAAAACCGGGACAATCCCCCGATGTGGGACTAAACAAATACCAAAAATAGCCTAAACAAACATTAATACACGTCCAGGAGAAAACTTGACGGATTTGGGCCAAAACAGACCGCCAATTGGCGGTCAAAAAGGTTCGGATCCATCTGGAATTTGTGCTGGGCTTTTCTTTGTGTATTTGGTGGTCTTGGATGCATCTACTTTGTTTATTGGAGCTTCGACCTGAATCCAATTACTAAAATACTCCCCATGATGGTGTGGAGTATTCTGTTTTGCTCTTAGGTCCTTCTGTCTTGCGTTCAGGTCATTCTCCCTTGCATTTTGGTCCCCAGATCTCACAATCCAGTCCTTTTTCCCAGCTTTTGGGTCCTTTTATGTTTCATCTCTTCAAACCTATTTATTCCTGAAAACTAAACATAAAACTCGTAACATAGCATTGTTTAGGTGAAAGATAATGGATATAAGATACAAATATAAGCATGAAATGATGTCAATCAGGGGTGGAGATGATGTTCATAAATATTGTGAAGTTTGGATGTTTGAATTGATTGTGTAGACTTGCATGTTTTGTATGTTCGTTGGGGCTATTTTAATCATGTACATGTTGGGGAATTCTGATGAGTTTTTCAATAAGATTTAGACACTTTCCATGCTTAGTTTTCTCATGTTTATTGACTGAAATTTCCTGTTGAATATGCTACATGTTTGGTATGTGTTTGTATTTGTGTTTGCTTACTTGATTGATTGAAGAAATTTTGTTTTGATGGGTTTTGCCATAACATTTAGACACATCCCATGCTTACTTTGTTCTTCACATGAGTTTATGGTTTTTGTTGAGTCTTGCCATATCTTTAGACACTTCTTATGCCGAGCCTAATCTTATGATAATCAAGTAGTAATTGCCGATACATTGTGTGAATGGATTGATAGGTTTTGCCACATCTTTAGACACTTCCTATGTGTGACAACACACACACACGACACATACACATACATGCTTACATGCATCATTCATCACTTATTTCACTTCATATGTGCACACACTCCACCCCTTAGGGGTTTCTCTTCTTGATTTCTAATCTTTCCTTGCTTTATTTCGCATTTCTTACTTACTAGTTTAGTAAAGTTTAGCTTTAGCATAATCACGTCTTTTCTCCCTTTATTCACCACTTGATTTCTTACAAACCAAAAGCTACTCACTTCCTTACGGATCGACCAGTACTTACCACCACTTCATCGCGGTCGTGCACTTGCGGTCTAAATTTAAAATGTTTAAACAGGACCCGACACACCCGTCGTGTGGCGTAACCGCACAAACAGAGGATGTCTTCAATGGGTGAGACCTCTACGATGTCGTCGTTGTGCATAATTTTGGGACTGGAATGTGGTTGAGGGAAGAAGATGTTGGCAAGAGAAGTGTAATGGTGTAAGAAGAAAGAAGGGAATGGCATTTTATACTATCCGTATGAGAGACGCGACGTACAGAGAGAAGGTAACTGAACAGTCGAACACGGCCTCGATTATTGTGCATTTCGGTCGTGCTCATATGGTAGTGAGAAGGTTTTAAGACTATCGAGCTCATCGATCCCAACGTAGAGAACTCTTTTCTTCATCATATGGTGCGCATATTGAGCCTCCCACTAGTATGGTGTTTCACACTTTGCTCATAACTGACGAGACATTTTGACAGAAGGAAACCCTACCGTCAAAAGTGTACGTGCCTTGACAGTAGCATTACTTATCAAAATTTGATCGACTACTTATCGAACTCATTGATCCCAACATAGCTTAACCTCGAACCACACATTGGTATAGTTTTCACGTTTCCCTCTTAATTGCTGAGTTGACGTTTGGTGATTACGTAAGTGAAACGAAAAAAACATCCTCAATAATCGTGTCGAGTAAACTATCGAGCCACTATCGAGTGCATATCAAGCTCATCGATCCAAAGAAAGACCACTCTCTTGCTTCATCATATTGAGGTCACATAATACGTCCATTTGCAGTTTTCAGGCTTCGTTCTTAATTACTGATGTGACGTCTGGAGGGAAGGAAACTAAACTGTCGACGACTTTCTCCATAATCGTACCATTGTAGGTCGACTAAATTATCGAACCACTACCGAGTGCATAACGAGCTCATCATGTAAATGACATATTGTGAAAAATATTTGGCATAGAAAGTACGCACAACCCCAACAAAGCAGACATAGGTTGTTCCATGTTAGTGGTTTCACGACATAGGCAGGGGTATTTTGGGAAGAAGTTGAAAAATACGTATATTTTTCAGAGGACGTCAAAGTGAGTTTTTTTCCGGAGGTTGGGTCATTTGAGGCATAGAAACTCAAATTTCCCTTTAGATATACTACTTCAGTTTCCAACCAAACATGCATACCTCTCGACGTTACCAATACCTATGTAAGCTACCTAGTTAATGACTTAATTCTATTAATATTTCAGAAATATTACTTGTTCCTTATGGAATTTTCTCAACTATTTAATCCTGTCCTAACTTGTAACATCCCCGAACAGCGAAAAATTTAAACTTTTAAAATCAATGAACCACGAGGATAAAAACCATCAAGACTGGGACATTACTCGAAGAAATGCCCAAATATATCTGGTCCACCATATTACATAAGAGTTTGTCAAAAGAGTGATTACATAAGAATACGAAATACATAATACATGTAATCACGACAACCTAAAATAGGCAGACAACAGGATCCAGTCCCAAAGTACAATCTCCATCGGTCCCCACCCGCCGGAACCTAATGCGGTCCTGAAAAAAAACATAACAACAATGCCTGAGTTTCCATAAGGAACCCCTGTATGACAAGCTCACCTATATGCCCTATCATACTAGTATAGCATGGCATGAAATACAAAGCAGTAAAACAACATTCCCACCAAGGGCCAAACCAGACATCCGTCCTGCGATCGTTCCCGCTGTCATACAGGCCCTGCGGTCTACAACCACCACCGCTGCCACACAGGCCCAACGGTTCATAGCATCGTCGCCGCCACACAGGCCACACAGTCCACAACATCGTCGCCGCCACACAGGCCTCGCACAATCCTCCCTGCCGCCACACGGGCCGCACAGGGGCCCTCCCACCGCCACACAGGCCGCACGGGCTGAACATCGGGTCTCCGTGGAGACCTACCGTAGGCCCATACAGTCTAGAGGACAATACGCAACACATCCCCACACGCTGCTACACTAGCCAAGGGTTCGGTGAGGAGGCATTCACACTTCCGCGCAGGTAGAATCAAATCTGAAAACGTCATGGTCCACCACCACACCAACGGAGCCGTCGCTCAGGTCGGTCCATGACCGGCACCACAGAGACCGCACGGTATCTCACTGGATAGGTTCCCAATCGAGCTACCTGCCGGAAATCATCATCGGCAGTCCATCGCCACAACCACAAAGGCCACGCGTGATCCTCCCTGCCGCCACACAGGTCGTACAGGGGCCCTCCCGTCGCCACACAGGCCGCACATGCCCATGAAATCACTGCCTATCAAGGCCAGTCGAACATATCCGCCACACAGAGGACCAGACAATCGACAGATCCGAACCAAAGTCTGCGGGGTCATCGAGCTCCACGTGCAGACACCAATTCTGCCGCTATAAAAGCAGGGCAGCGGCCTCCATAGCCATCCAGGCTGGTAGTCACTTCACCCAACGACAGTTGCGTTACCGTTGAAAGGAATGGGATCCGCAATACTTCAGGCTGCTAATCTAAGGAGAGAACAATGTGCAAACTACGTCACCTTCTATAATGCAGAGGCGACACGTCCCAAGTATCCACACTCTTCCACACGGCGGTCCCTGGGCAGGCACGCGCAACATACCCCCCGTCACCTCTCGGCTCACACTCCAAGCGAGGACAAGGGTTTCCGTGGACAGAGTTCACACTTCACTAGGACCAGGATTTAGTTTTGGCCTCAAACGGTTGATCGGAAAATGTATACCGGTTGACCGCTTCCGCAAAGGAATCGGTCGACCAAATGCCTACAACGGTCGAGCTCTGTGCTCAAAACTCAATCCCCAACGGTCGAACAAAGATCTAAAACTGGTTGACCGATACGTGGTCAAAATCCAGAGTCTGGTCATAATCACACAAGTCTATTCGGTCGACCGACTCAGGGGTCCCGGTCGACCGAAAACTACCAGGGCAACCTAGCATTTTAGGTCATCTACCGGTCGAGCAAAATACAACGCTCGGTTGAACAACATACTAAACACTTAAGTTCACTTAAGTTCCTGTCTGACAAAAGGTCTAGGACGATCGACCGTTTGGATGGTCAACGTCCTCTCCAAGCGAAACACAAAGCAACGGTCAAACGATTCAAGGATCTCGTTCGACCGAAAACATTCGGGCAACCCCAACCCACCAGCACAAGCACTACCGGTCGACCGGCAAACGGCATCGTTCGACTGGTGTTGGTTAAAGTCGGGCGAAAACACTAAACTGGTCAACCGCTCGAAGGAAACCGGTCGACCGTTGGTCGACAACAACCTTGCTCCAGCCAAGGAGTTTACGTCGTTTCTCGCCGTCGGTGAGGTCTCTGACCTCCCACGACCGACCACAACTCCACCTCAACTTGGGTGAGAAATAAAGGCCTCTAATGCAAGAACTTGGCATACCTCTTAATGAAGAACGACGAAGAACGCTGGAGCTCTGCAACCAACTCCGGTCCGCACAGCACACACCTCCTCCTCGCGCCTTCTTCCCACTACGTCCTTGCCTCACACGCGCCTTCACCCCGGAGCTCAAGCACAAAGGGAGAGGAAGAGATGGGTGGAGAGGAGAAAGGTTCGAAGAAGAACATGAAAAGAAGAGAGGAAGGAACGTGAGAGAGAGTGAGAAGAAAGGAGAGAGATGGGTTTTCTCCATCCAAAACCCAACCAACCCATCAGTCTCCACCATGCACCTACGCTCCCTAGCCCATGCCTCCATCAACACTCCTCATTCCCCATGCAAACACCACCATTAAGCCCATCTAATCACCCATTAAACCCCAAGCAAGGTTAGGGTCATTACATAACTAGTCTTGTTTTGAAACCATTATAGCACAATTTACCTTAAACCTGTGGTGTAGAGATCCCTATCGAAATTGTTATTCCCAACAAAGTCCTGGGATGCCTTCTAGTACGTTAAAGAAAAAATATACGTCACATGGACATTTACCTACAATTAATTATTGAAACCTATTCCTACCTGGTGATCTACAAATTTGTTCATCCACGCAAGAAAAGCAAATTAACAACTATACATTAACATATTTTCATGCTCCAAATGCTATGTTCACCCACAAATTTTATGAATAATAATAGAAGAAAATGTAAAAGATCAAGGGATTTTTTTCTTCAAAAGTACTAATACAAAGACATGTTATTGGATTACCATTTAAGCTTGCTCAGCATGAACAAACTCATATTCACTATCACGTAAAATTGCATAATTATAATTCAGATGATACAAACTGACTAACTTCCGAAAGTCTAAGAAACCAACGAGTTTACTTTCATTCATTCATTCGCAAAATCATGTTTGGTTGATATAAATTCTCAATTATAAATTTAAATGTTTTACCCCTTATAAATGTTTGACTGTTGTAACTTAATCCCGAACGATGTTTCACGGCCTTGGTATAATGTCCCAAAAAATACAACGGAAATTTAATATTTTTGAACACAAAGATTCAACTCAAACACCTGAGGACGATACTGATATACATAACAAAAGTACACAATTTACAAGAGTTTGTCAGGAGTATGATTACATTCAAAATGACAAGATGGACTATACACATGTAATCATAACAACCTCAAAATAAGACAAGAGTATCCTGTAACAGTGTGCTCGTCCTCAGTACCCACCTAATCACTGCCTCTCTGGGCCTGAAAATAAACACAGAACTATTCCTGAGTTTCCAAAACGGCCAAAACGGCCGATTTTAGTGCAGAAACCGTTGTGCAGGTCCGACGAGCCAAAACGGCCTACCGTCGACCGTTCCCACCCCCACACTAATAATATGTGAGCGTAAAAGCAAGTTTGACATACCTTAAGGCTTGAAGAAGCCTTGGAAGAAACAACGACGAGCGCTTCCTCTCTCCTTCTTCTCCGGAGAACTCTACGAACGACGATCTTTGCTCCTCCGGCGACTCCAACAGCAACCCTCGCCTCCACCAACACCGAAGAAACACTTAGGGAGAGAGAGACAAGTGAGATCGTGAGAGAGAGAGAATGAAAAGTGAGGGAGAGAGAGAAAATCCGAACCCTATATACAAAACCAACCTCCAATCTCAGCCGTCCATCTCAAACCTCTCTAATCCACCCCTAAACATCATTAGCACAATAAGCAAGGGTTAGGATATTACAACCTGAGCACAAACCTTGCCGTGATGGCTAGTTCACTCGTTCAAGGAAATTTGTGTTAACCTTTGTGACTATGAGTATTTACTACTGGTACATTAAGTTAGGTGTTTCGTACCACATTAAATCAACAAAACTATCGGAAAACTCGAAAAAGACAGAGCATGAATTGTTTCGATTGTAGATGGTAAACTAAAATTAATTATATAGTCTAATTATTGAAAATATGAACTAAACGCTCTGATACCACTGTAGGATTTTGTGTCCCTATGTATTTATATATTTAAAAAAAATTAATATAACATACAAGATCGATTTTCATATTTTCAACAATTTTTACGTACATAGTTTTGTGATTATTCTAATAACATGCAATCCTACATTTATTAAAAAATAAATCACAAAGGTAGAATCATACCTAAAGGTTCTCTAAAACCTTATTGAAGATTCAGAGTCGTGTTTCCCATTGAATCGTCCACGGATTTGCCTCCGAGTGTTCACCAAACTCTAAACACGATTAAAGAGAAAGGAGCTAGTCAATCAATCTCTAACAGGGTTTAGAATCTAGCTAATAACCCCTCTTTAAGCTACTGAGATTCTTATCTCCAAAGCTTAAACTTACTAAGAGATTTTCATGGTGATTAGGGAGAGATTAATGAGAGAAAGAATTTTGCATTAGTTGTTAAACAAGTACGGGTAGGGGTCCTTTTATAGTCTCCCAAAACATCCTTATCAAGAGCTATTATTTAGCCATGATCTCTTGCTTATTCTCTCCCAAAATTAATCTCTAATTTCCACATATTACCCACAAAAATTCGCTGGAAGAATTCGGACGAACCACGTCTTTTACTCGGTCTACCGTTGACCCACAAAAATCGCTCATGGACATAGTCATCAGATGACCGGGTCACCTTCGGTCTACCGAAAATACTACTTCTCGGTTGACCGTGCACACTTGGTTAACCGAACCTGATTGTCCAGGAACTCCAGACAATTTCGGTCATCCGATTGCGCTTACCCGTTTGCTATTCGGTTAACCGATCCAAAGATACCCCGGTCGACCGAACCATGAATGGTTCACCGTGTTTGACCCCGATTTTACCTTTGTCAAATTTTGGATTTATTTCCAACAAAATTTGATCTTTTGGGTTTTTAGCAATACACATCATATATATATCATCATATGTAATATTAAATTATTACACCCCATAATATACCTCATATGAATTTATTATGATTCTAATTATGTTAATTCTCATGACATATTGATTTTCATTAATTCACCACATGTGTCCTATTTTCACATGAAACCCGACACATCATATGAACTTAAAATAAAACCTCTTGTTTCCCAGTTTTGTGGTGTGACCTATAGGAGAATCTAAGCCAAATTGGCAGCGATATTAAATACTTAATATCTCAAACTATAAGCGGTATCTAGCTAAACATTATAGTTACCCAATTAGCATAGATGTCTTTGTTCAACCCGAACCAAAACACGATCCATTTAGTGATGTAAGTGCACCACTTGTGTCCGTCCCTTGCCTCATGATATTAAGAATATATACAAAGTAGAAATGTGTCATCTTTGTATTATATTCATTTCTTGATCTCTTTAAGCTAATTATAACTATGTAACTTAACTCAAGTTACATTATGCACATTATAATTTTGCTTTATCAAGAGGTCCACTAATATCATCACTCAATTAAGAGGGGCAGTGATAATCGTTTGACTAGCTATCTTTTCCAACACAAGTCATGCTCAACCAGCTATTGCCTTTATCACTATACTCATTGATAGCTTTTGACAATAATCAAATTAAGCACTTCTTGAGTGAAAAGATATAAGTCTCATATCTTAGGATCCAAGACACAGTAAAAACATTAATGACACGAAACACAATTCCATAATGTTTTACTTGTTAGGTCTATTCAATATATAAAAGTAATTTTTTCCTCTTTTATATACTCGTGTCGTCAATTATTTGTAGAGCTACAATAATCGATGACCAACACGACAATCTTATCTCGGTAATTAATGTTCCATGTTAATTACCATGATTGTGAATAACTTTTCATTTATGTAAACCATTATCTTTTAGAGCTCTACGGTTAAGAACCAAGCACCTCTTCCTTAACACTTCCAAAAGACGAATACTATAATCAGGGAACAAAATGTTTGTACATTCAATTCATAATAATTGACATATAAAAGTAAAACTTTTAGAACACATTCCTTTCACACCCATGGTATATTTATTTTACCTTCGACGGTGGTTGAGTCAGACGTAGTGATTTGCTCCAACTACGCTAACTCATGCCTCCACCTTCGAAAATAATGACATATCATTATTGCGACCTCCTATCGTCGGGATCACTCATGAAACTTGCATCCAAATAGCCCTCGGCCATTAACTCCCTTTGTCCTCCATAAACAAGAACCTTATCTTTTGTCCAGTCAAGGTACCTCGGAATATTCTTGACCGCAGTCCAATCTCAGGACCTGTGTTGGATTGGTGACGACTTGTCACGCTTAGAGCATACGAGACATCGGGTCTTGTGCAAGTCATCGCGTACATGATCGATCCTATTGCCAAAGCATAAGGAATATCTTTCATGTACTCCAAGTCTTTACACGATTCAGCACGTTGAGACTTCTTGAGTTGCACACCCATACTCATTGGTACATTGCCCTTTTTGGAGTTGTTCATGCTGAACCTTTCCAAGACCTTGTCAATGTATGTACGTTTACTTAGGCCAATGAGTCTACGGGATCTATCTCTATATATCTTGATTCCCAAGATGTATTGAGCCTCACCCATATCTTTCATGAAAAATGCAGATTTCAATAAACTTCCTATTTGCTCAAGCAAAGGTATATGATTTCCCATGAGGAGTATGTCATCGACATATAAGATCAAGAACAATATGTGGCTCTCACTAACCTTCTTGTATATACAAGGCTCTTCCTTACTTTGGACGAAGTGAATCTTTTTGACTTCTTCGTCAAAGTATTTGTTCCTACTCCTTGATGCTTGCTTCAATCCAAAAATGGATCTTTGAAGCTTGCATACTTTCTCGCTATTCTTTGGATCTTCAAAACCGTGAGGTTGTACCATGTACACATCCTCCTCCAAGCTCCCACAAAGGAACGCCATTTTGACATCCATTTGTCATATCTCATAATCATGAAATGTGACAATAGCGAGCATAATCCGAATAGACTTGAACATGGCAACCGGTGAAAAAGTTTCATCATAGTCAATTCCTTGAACTTGAGTAAAACCTTTTGCTACAAGCCTCACTTTGTAGGTTGTCAAGTTCCCATCCATGTCCATCTTCCTCTTAAAACCCCATTTATTTTGAATGACCTTTTCCCCTTGAGAAAGGTCAACCAAGTCCAAACTCGATTATCATACATGGATTCTATTTCGGATTCCATGGCCTTGAGTCATAGTTTGGAGTCCTCTCTTTCCATTGCTTCCTGAAAGGTCGAGTGATCATCGGTACCTAGTACCATGATCTCATGAAGTCCCAAATACATATCGGGTTTCTTCCTTTCCCTCGTTGACCTTCTAAGTTCTCTTGGTTCTGCGTGTACTTCTCGAACTTCTTCCACAATTTCTTGCGGAATTGGTTCGTGTTCGATTCTCGAACGTACACTAGGTGGGGAAGATTGAGTTTCTCTCACAATTTCTTACGAGGGTCTCTCACTCACGCTCCCACTAACCAAAGGAACCTTGGTTGGGCCTTCATGATCTTGAATATCATCATTCATATCATGATCTTGTAGAGTATTTTGAGTCTCCTTAAGCACAGCTCTACTCCCACTACTTTTTATTCTTTCCAGAAATTCTTTTTCTAGAAATACGGCATCCCTCTCTACAATCCATCGATTGGAGGTTATATGCTAAAAGTAGTATGCTCTTGTCTCACGAGGATAACCTATGAAGAAGCACTTATCTACTTTTGGTTGAAGTTTGGTGGACATCAATCTCTTGACGTAGGCCTGACAACCCCAAATCTTGAGAAAATTGAGCTTAGGTACTTTACCACTCCATAACTCATAAGGCGTTTTCTCAACGGATTTGGACGGAACATTTTTTAGTGTGTAAGCCGCAGCTTCTAGTGCATAACTCCAAAAGTAAAGCGCCAATTCAGCATGACTCGTCATTGATCGAACCATGTCGAGTAATGTCTTATTCCTCCTTTCAGATACCCCATTCCACTGAGGTGTAGCAGGAGGGTTGAGCTGTGGTACAATACCACATTCCTTTAAGAATGTGTCAAATTCGGTACTTAAGTGCTCACCTCCACGATCCGTTCGTACAGACTTGATTTTCTTGTTGAGTTGGTTCTCTACTTCATTCTTGAATTCCATGAACTTGCCAAAGGATTCACTTTTGTTTCTCATTAGATAAATATAGACATAACGACTATAGTCATCCGTGAAAGTAATGAAGTACCTGAAACTGTCTCTTGCACTAGTACTCATCGGACCACATACATCGGAATGTATCAAATCCAACAAGTCATTCGCTCTTGGTCCTTTCTTCTTGAAAGGCCTCTTAGTCATTTTGCCCATTAGGCAAGGTTCGCACGTTTCCAATGATTTAAAATCAAGTCGACCAAGAAGGTTAGCTTCTTGCAATTTCTTGATGTGTTTTTCATTTATGTGACCAAGACGATAGTACCATAAGAGTGTATCATTCACATGAGTAGTTTTAAGTCTTTTGTTATTGATGTTTAAGATTTGTTTATTATTCAATTCAAGCAAATAGAGATCATTCCTGATTTATGCATTTGCATAGAAAATACCATTTTTCGATATAGACAAGCAAGAATTTGAAATATTTTTATTAAAATTATCCATATCCAAACATGATACATAAAGAATGTTCTTGCTAATCGAAGTGACATAATAAATATTCTTTAAACATAAATTTAAATCACTAGATAATTGAAGCTCCACAGAACTTTGTGCAATCGTAGCAACGCTCGCACAATTTTCGACCTTCAAAATCATCTCGTTCTTCACGAGTTCCTTCCTATCCTTTAGTAGCTGCACATTAGAAATTATGTGAGCACAAGATCCGGTATCAATTACCCAATCATGGATAGAGGTGGCTAAATTTATCTCAATAACAAATATACATTTGGCCTTTTGGGGGCGCTTACGTTCAATCACTCCTTTGTCAAGATCTTCCTTATACTTGGGGCAATTTGGCCGGATGTGTCCCTTTTCACCGCAGTGAAAGCACTCCTTGTTGGGTGTCGGAGATTTCGAAGAATTCCCCCTCGAGGCACTCTGACGAGCACCTCCTACTCCCTTGCTTTTGATTGACGTATTCTTGGTGAATTTGCCTTTACCTTTGGTGATCTTCTTGCTCCTCTCATGGACGGCTAGGACGTGCTTGTAGGACGGGGCTAGAGAGCCAAGAATCAAATCTTCCATGATGTCATCGGGCATCGGGGAAGAGAGCTTCGACAACTTCTCAATGTATCCTTGCATCGTGAGAAAATGCATGGATACCGATGTTCCCTCCGTCATGTGGCGCCTTGTGAGTGAGATGGTGGTCTTATAACGCTCTTTTCTAGCACTATCCATGAATATCTTTGTTAATGCTTCCATGGTCTTCTTGGGTTTTGAATCCAAGTATTTCTCTTAAAGCGAGTCACCCATGGAGTCTAACATTAGACCGTGAACCTGGTTCTCTTGGTCTTCCCACTTGGCTTTTGCCTCTCTCTCTCGCTATCGGTTGTCTTCTCATTTAATTTTGGGATTTCACCATCCAAAATATGAGAGTTTCTCAAACTTCAACACGATATTGAGCTTGAGTTACCAGTTTATGAAGTTTGAGTCATCATTTGCCAAAGGATGTTTTTCAATCATAGATCGCACAAAAGGTTGAATATTCGACATTTCTACAAAATAAATTATATGGGATTTAATGTCAATTTTATGTTTTAAAAAACAATACCGCAAATAAAAATTTGTCCATAAATGCAGTAATTCAAGATCATATCAATTATAATATAAACTAGCTAAGGGCTATCGAATATATTATAAAATCAATGTAAGAAAACATTTTTCTAATCATAACCATTTCGAAATATCGCAACATTTGCATTTTCAAACTCTTATGACTCTTGTCGTTTTAATTAAGAAGGAATTTGACCGGTCCACGTAAGAAAAACTCTCTTTCTCAAAACCGAGCTAGGGCTCCAGGTCTTGTTAAGAAAACTTATTTCATTTGATACGAGATACGTTTATCCATTGTATTCACCAACAAATATACTCGGTGTCCACTAAGGGTGAATCACACCTCGTACATCTATTCATGGCACAACAATAGACAACCTTATATCTCCCACTATTCCTAAAGATGGAGGAAGCTATCTCTCGCTAAGGGCGAGCAGAATATCCCTCGATCGATGGCTGCTAATAAGATACTCTTAATTTTTTGTTGGACAATTAAACATTTACATGTGATTTTAGAATTTAGGTGATCATGCATATTTATCATCTATACACATCCTAACATTCATCCATACAATCACATACATGTCAAGCACACAAACATAAATAAATCCAATTACACACACATTGTGTGAGTTTATATGTTCCCGCGTCCTTGATCCTTTCGCTTCTTCAGCATCTTCGTCTTGCACCATGGATGTTGATATTGCAAAAATATAAACATGAATCTCTCAATTTTGAAAATTGTCTAATGCAAGTCCTATGTAAAAATCCTCTTATATGCATGCATATACATAAAAATAGAAATTTGGCTTTTACATATACATAAGCCCCTGTGATTGAATAATAATAACATACACATTCATTCACACGTGGCTTCATCGGAACATACAAACTCACATATATCATCGGAACATACAAACTACATACGTGGCTTCATCGGAACATACAAACTCACATAATGCAAGTCCTACGGTGGAAACTCGTAGGTTTTTATACAAACTCTTCACCAGGTTTTCCAGGTGATGGATCTTCTCATCGTATATCATATGATCAACTTTGGAATGACTTCGTGAGGATGATGATGACCCGCGTATTCGACCAGGATGCTTCTGCTTACCCAAGGCTGTGGATAATATATCATTTCTTCCATCTGAAACAATTTCTCCTTCGGAAGCTTTAATTGAAAGTTCATCCTACACAAAATTAATTTGAAATCTTATTATTAATTAATAACCACACACTTACATAGAGCATAAAAATTAAAGTTAACTTACAATCTTGGAGGCAACTAGTCCAGACTTTTCATTAATGTAGCTGCCTTCCGGAGTAATACACGCTTGCTTCCACTTTTCTTCTCTAGATATCGGAGAGGCGACAAATTACTTGCCTGCTCGTCACTCATACCTGCTTCCATAGCTTCTTTTTTTTTTGGAATTCTTTTCCGTCATCATATCTTCCACAAGTTTGCGGTAACCCCCTCTGTACAATCTATGCTGAAACTTGTTACTATATTGTCGTTTCTTGTTCATCTCTCGTATTTCCTGAAAAGGAATATATTGGATTAACTATCAAAATAAAAATTATAAATTCTACATATTAAAACGATTGAGTATATAATACCATAAATTTAAATGAAAGCCTGGTTCTTTTGAACTCAGTCCATGTCGTCGGTGAAATGAAACTGTAAATAGCACAAGGGTCACGGTCCTTATATTTCCCAAAGATAAACATGTACATGAGCTTTGTTTTAAAGTCTTTCCACCGGTTACCAACAAAGGAAATCCACTACTTCCTAAACGCTTTAGTGGGTTCAAAAATGAATTTAGCCTACAACCAATAGAACACCTGAAAATTAGAATCAATAAGAGATGAAATTTTAAATCAAACAAATAAATACCGTTATATCCTTCCAAATTTGTTCTTTTAGAGACGAATCAACTAGTGACCAATTTTCAATACAAAGATCAACCTTGGTTCTAGAAACAGTACCCAAATAACAAGGCCAATAAATTTTATTATCTCTGATCGGCTTTAAGAGACTATCAAAGTCCAAAGGCAATGGACCTTCACGTATTTTTTTTGTTGAAACTCTAACATAAGAGTTGCCCCACGTGGAGCAACTGAAGCCGAGGCTTCATTGCCATTTTGGGGGCGGTTTTTCTTGCTGGGAGTCATTAATCTAAAACAAGACAAAATAAATCACAACAAAACAATCAGAAAATTCTACAAATTCATGTCCAAATTCACCATCCATGTCAAAAAAACAATAAATCTCAGCCCCAATTCAGACTAGTATTAAATATCAGATTTAAGCACAACTAAAATAAGAACTCAACCCAAGGTTCAACACAAATTCGACTAAAATGTGGTGATCATATTCAGAACAAATGCAGCCTAAGACAATATGATATTCAGCAAAAATTGAGGATCAAAACACAAGAAATTCTAATTGACTTGTTAATTGACTGTTCGACTTGATTTCTTGCTTTCACAAACCAACCAAAGTATTAACTCTTGATTAGGATGCAAAAAATAAAAAAATTCACTTTAACAACACTTAATAGTTCTTAAATATTTTACTATAAATCATTGCTTAATTTTTTTGGTAAACAATCTAATAGGAGTCCAACATACTACACCAATCACAAAATCGAAAAGAAATAAGATTGTGCAACCACAAAAAACAAAATTTACATATTAGATTATTTTCAGTTGAAAATGAAATGGATTATATGGTTTATATATACTTGCAGAAAGCCAGAAGGGGAAAGGGGACGTCGCATGGTTAAGAAATGCCGAAGGGGAAATTGTCGGAAGGGGAGGTTGCCAGAAAGGGAACAAAATGTTGACGTAAGGGTTTTGTTCAGATTTCGAATACGCTTCCACGTCGGATAAATTTAGGGAACTACTATTCGTCGCCGGAAAACTACTTAAATCGCCCACAAAATGACCTTTTTGCCATTAACAAATCAATTAATACCGATTTCATCCCGTGTCTTTAAAAAAGGTGTTTGACTCAGTTTTACTCACATTCCCAGTACCAACACCACGAAAATGTCTGTCGAAGCACCAGAATCCGGCGAGGTAACGGGGGCGGAATTTTTTTCCCGACTCGGGCGTCTGCCTAAGCCGCCTCCACCCAGGTGGAGGCGTCTGGATAGGCCGCCTCCACATAGGTGGAGGCAGTTTAGCCAAACGCCTCCACCTAGCTGGAGGCGGCTTAGATGCACGCCTCCACCTTGGTGGAGGCGTCTGGCTAACACGCCTCCACGTATGTGGAGCGCGTGTTTGGCAGACGCCTCCACCACGGTGGAGGCGGCTAATACAGACGCCCGTTTTTTTTTAATTTTTTGTTAAATTCAAATTTTTCAGGTTCCGTTGCAAGATTTCGGTGGTGATGGAGTAGATTATAGTAAGCTTTTTGACAGTAAAGAAATATTTACAACAATCGAGGAAGGTTGTAAATGGGCGAAACAAATTGCAATAGGAGCCGGATTTTTTTTGGTTATATCATCGTACAAACCAAAAGCAGATAACCGGATGGATTGTTACCTCAGATGTGATCGCAGACGTGAGATGAGTTCTCGTGATACGAGTATTGCACTGCGAAAGAATACGAAAAGAAAAGGATGCGGTTGTCGGTTTTTGGTAAAAGTGGTGGAGCGACGAGATCGTGATGGATGAGTTATTGTTTCTAGTAGCATGTATGGGCAGCACAACCACCCATTGGTAGTTTATTCAGAGGGTCACCGACAGGTCAGCAGACTTAGTGCTGGGGCAAAGCAAATTGTTCGTGATATGACAGAGGCACAAGCAAGACCCCGTAACATTTTGTTGGCGGTAAAAAAAAAATTCCGGACGATAATCCGAATCAAAGACACATTTACAACTTCAGAGAGTACATGAGGAGGATGAAATCTGAAGACAGGAATCCCGCGCAGCAGTTTCTCAGAGAGGCAGTGCAGCATAAGTATTTGCATTGGATTGTGGCAGATGAATAAACTAATGTCTTGACTCACGTATTTTTGGCACATCCGACTTCAGTTCAGTTGCTGCGTACTTACCCATTCGTAATCTGTATGGATTCGACGTATAAGACGAACAAGTACAAGATGCCTTTGTTTGAGATGGTTGGAGTTACTCTAACAAACATGAATTTCCTCGTCGGATATGCGATTCTGCAGGATGAGACTGAGTCTAGTTACCGGTGGGTGTTGGAGTGGTTGCGAGATCTGTTATTGGATATTGTTAGCCCGACAGCAATAATTACGGACCGGGAGATGGGTCTGATGCGACCAGTGGCAGAGGTTTTTCCTGATTCAGCTCATTTACTATGCACCTGGCATATCAACAAAGACGTGTACAACTACGCATACCACGTATTCGGCAAGGACAAGCAGTCTGCAGAGATTTTTAGGCGTGGAAGGTGGAGGAAAGTCATGATTTCTGATTCACAAACGGATTATGATAGAGCAGTCCGTAATCTGAAAGATTCTTTCAAGTCCTGGCCAGTGCTCACGGAGTATATGGAAGACACGTGGTTGGTGCATAAGGAAAAATTCGTGTTGAATTGGACGAATAAAGTTTTTCATTTCGGCAACACTACGAACTGCAGGGTGGAAAGTGCACATTCGGCTCTGAAAGAGTGGATCACTACATCGACTGCCGCTCTCGACACTCTTTTCGACCGCGTCAACTCGTCTATTGAAATGCAGCTGACGAATATTCGGAACTTTCTTGAAGATTCGAGACGTCGAAATTTGGCACAGTACATAGGTCCTCTGTTTCAGCATATTAATGGCCGAGTTTCGCATCATTGCTTGTCGTTAATGACTCAGGAGTTGAAGAGAATGCAGGACTTAAGTGATGAAATTGAATATCGCTGTGGGTGTGCTTTCCTGACAACACATGGGATTCCTTGTGCCTGTACCATGTACGAGTGTTTGGCGTCAGGTGATGGAATTTATTTAGAGCAGATTCATCCATTCTGGAAAACACATGTTATCGGAGAAGGAGTCCAGATGTCAGAGTTTGTTGATCGGTCAGCACAAGACGCCGAGCATTTTCGGAAGCTAGTGGATGAGATCTCGGAGAGCGACCCTGTAGTAATTCGTAGTGCCTCTCGTATTTTATACGAGCAGTTACACCCCGATCAGTCGAATTATGGAGAACTCGAAGAAAATACTAAGGTACGAGGTCGACCTAGGGGAAAGTCGACACGTCAGGACCCGAGTGCCTTCGAGTATTCTGAGCGAGTTCGTGGTCGGTCTGGCAGTAGTGGGAGCAGGGGTCGTGGTCGGTCTGGCAGTAGTGGGAGCAGTGGCAGTAATTGTTATTTACCTATCTTACAGTGTCCGGACGGGTTGACGTGGACAACTTCCCATATAATGATAGACTGCCAGGAATCATTTTACCATTTCTGGATAGGTGGAATGACGTACGTGCGGATGGCAACTGTGGATTTCGATGTGTTGCCGATGTCTTTC
This sequence comes from Triglochin maritima, assembly GCA_963682175.1. Classification (NCBI taxonomy): domain Eukaryota; kingdom Viridiplantae; phylum Streptophyta; class Magnoliopsida; order Alismatales; family Juncaginaceae; genus Triglochin; species Triglochin maritima. The sequence continues at coordinate 38,948,186 of OY821775.1, forward strand.
ATGGTGGTCAGGAGAACTGGTCGTACGCCCGTCGTGCGATTTCTAATGAGATAGGTGCACATCCTATATATGAGAGTGTCTATTTCGGCAATGTGAGAGAGGCTCGTCAACGAATTGATTGGGGCGGGTAGTTTGTGGCGAGGATCATTATATGGAGGTTTGGTCCGACTTGTTTCCTATTGCTAATTTTTACAAGTGTGCGGTCATGTATTTCGCAGTGGGAACGTATGGTTCGTTGTTCCCGTGTCTTACCGTTCTACCTTGGGAGTGTCTGTCTGCCATGACGAGGCCTGTCAGAGAGTTGGTCATTGCTCATTTAGGGAGTTACAGACATTTTATTCGTTTGGAATTACTTGATGATTTCCCAGTACCTCCTATAGCGACCTTATGGTATCAAATGCGAGATGAGAGTGTTGTTGGATGGGAGGATCAGTACCAAAGTAGGATGGAGTATTGGAACCGGTTACGTGGTACATTTTGATTGTAATTTGTAATGTTTTTGTAATGTATAATATATCGTGTATTTCTACTTATATCGTGTTGTTCTTTTACCGTATTTTAAATTTAAATATTATTTGATATCTAAAGAAATAAGTTGAAAATATTTTTGTGAAAAATAAATATTAAAAAATACGATAGTCAAAGAAATATGTAGAAGATATGTTCGTCAGAAATAAATAACAAGAGTACACAAATAAACATAAGCAAATACCAACAAATGTAGTAACAGTGCAACAAAACGAAAGTAAAAGCAAGACAACTACAACTCAGCATCTGAATCATGGTACGAAATGCCCAACTGGCTGTTCCAATCCTCGATCAGGCGATCCCAATCTATACATGCAAGTCTCGTTGCCTCACTCGGCATGACGTCTCTCTCTCGCAAGAACGGCTGCGTACACCGTATCGCCCTACTCATCCACTGTATGTAAAATAAAAATTAGCGTACAATAACAAAATATACTTTACAATTAAATATAAATTTATAGAAACTTACCGCATCGGCACATGTCCTATCCGGTGGTCTCTCCGGTCTCGGAATGATAACGCGTACGAGTAGTGGATGTGAGCACCTACCGAACCACTACAAATAATCTGGAGCACAAGTGGAGGGGTCGCGGCTACGACTCAGATCGGCCAGGTGTAGTCGTCCTAGTCTCGGAAATGTCCTCCAAACCGATTCCGCAGATGAAACGTTGTGCCTGACGTCGTACATCGTCGTAGTCGCAGACCGTACTGCATGCTAGAGCGTCGGGATGTCAACCGGGATCACCTGAATGTAACCTAATTGACGTAACACGCGATCAGGTATATAAGGCTCTGTGATATCCCTATAACGAATAATGCCGGCAAATGTAGTCCTCGGCACAGCTACAGCAGGCTCGGGACCATACGGTAACCACTCCACCTAAACGTTTATACGTTAATAATAATAAAATTAAATTTAAATAAACGTGAATGATATATACATTATATACCTACGATGCAGTCATCTGATCTAGCCGTCTACGAATAGAAAGAAGTCGACTCTCGCTCTTATCCTCCGCCCAGACAGCCCACATACGCGAACGAGGATGGCCACGCTCAACAAGCTTACGCTCACGATGTGGGCGGAAAGCAGGAAAATACTCATATATCCAAGCCTGCAGCAGTGTAAGACAACTCGTAATCTGACCACAATCAGCACGACTAGATATGCCCAGCTGGCGATACAGATATGCCAACGTCGCCGACCCCCATGAGTAATCACCAATGGTATCTGGGTCCCTCGCCTCCAATAAGTCGCGTGGTCTCAGTCGGGAACCGCTCTTGTCGACAAACAATACCCAGCCTAGCAGTAAGAAGAAATAAGCAGTCATCTGCGTATCCTCAGTCCGTGGTGGTCGCCCCCGTCTGCAACACTCGTCCACAGCGTCGATACTAACACCACCGCCACTCCAAAATGAGCTATCCCGCCCAAGACCCTCCAGGCTGACACCCAGCAACTCAGATACATATAACTTCAGCTCAGATGTCGGCGCCTGCGCACTGACCATGGGACCCTCAATAGGAATGTGCAGAATCTGAAAGACGTCATGCAACATGATCGTCATCTCTCCGAACGACAAGTGGAAAGTGTTGGTGTCAGGCTGCCACCGCTCCACGAATGCTGAAATCAACGGCATGTCGATGCAGGAAAACATGTTGTACGGCAAGTGACCCAATCCACTATCAACCACGGTCGCCGTCATATCCTCAGTCATCACTGAACGCCATGCCTGCAATGTCGTACAGGCTCTGTGCCGATTATGGCACTTCAAAACCTTCCGCTCCTCGCCATCCCAGATGCGTCTGGCGACGTGGCCTCCGAAACTCGGAATGACGCTGTCATCTACAGGACCACCGGGAATAATATCCGTGACGATCCAAGACTCGTCATCACCCATCTTCTTCTTCTGAGCTCGGGCGTCTGCAGTGCACGAACTCGAATCACCGGTCACAAACCGGCCACCTCGATCCTTCCTAATGACCCACTCAGCTGAAGGACCACCGTGTCGCCCCCGTCCTCGACCGGACTGATGTACCGCCTCCTCCTGTGGCCCCAAGTCAGGGGTCTCCGCTGGTTCTTTTCCTGGCCTCCGAGACATCTTATGTGGTGAATAGAAGAGTAATATGAAGAGAAAGTTGTGTTAAAAGAGTGAAATGAGGAGTTATATTAGTAGAAAGTGTAGAGGGGCAAAATGGTAATCTTACGGGCGATTTAAGTAGTTTTACGGCGACGAATAGCAGTTCAGTAAATTTAACCCCGACGTGGAATACCCCCTACCATGTCGGATTTATTACACATATCCGACGTGGAATACCTCCTACCATGTCGGATTTATTACACACCGACGTGGTGTGGTGGGTATTATTTTTAAAAGATTTTTTAATAATGGACACTTCCACGTTGGCTTTCGTAAACACCGACGTGACAGACCTTACCATGTTGGATTACGTAATCCGACATGGTAGGGTATTAATTATTTTAATTTTTTTTGAAAAATGAACCCTTCAATGTCGAATTTTGTAACAACCAACATGGAAGACCTCCTACCACGTTGGTGTTCTAAATTCGACATGGTAGAGTATAAACATCGGACACTATGACATCGACTGTCATAATGTCTGATGTGGTCAGGGGTCTTCCTCGTTAGAGTGTCAATATCCGACGTGTTATGGTACACGTTGTAGACATACTTTCCAACAGTGTATGTCATTGTTGAGTCACGGGTGAGGGCATAGTCGTCGACTAATTGACGAACTTCTTAACCGATGCTCTTGGAACAACGACCGTGAGATTCTGATTGACATGCTTTCGATCCTATGGCCAAATTTCATCTTATGATTCCAGAAACAGCAAACTTCGAGAAGTCGATATTCCCTATGATGGTGGCATTAAATCAAAATGTATCATATTTTATTACATCAGCTCGTGTCATCCGTTTCGCAGGAGCCTCCTGTCTTTGAAAAGCAGGATGAGCAATAATCAGGTGTGCGACACCAAATCAGAGAAAAATTGACCTCCCTTCGACATTTCTCTTTCGACTTTCAATGCAATTGAAATAACTGATATAGTATTGTTCATTCATTTTATGATTTTGGTAATGGAAATTGTGTGTATTTAGCCATTTATCAAAATCTTGTTTGTTGCCTTTAGTAAATGGTCGGTTGCGTCATAGCATACCTACTTGTTTTTTTTTAGTTGTATTATGAAGGACATGACTCAGTCATCAAAAATAATTATAGGAAAAATTAGGAAATGCGTTGTGTTTATGCTGATATCGCCATATAAAAAGTAAGTAATCAAGGACTCTAAAGAAAAGTAAAAGCGTGAATCCAATGTGTGTGTTACATGTCGATCGAGATATAATTACAGGTTCAAATATTTTTTAAAGAATCATGTGGAAAGCATAAGTTTAATAATTATAGTTGTAAAGACGTGAAGTGAGAGAGAGAAGGTATGGGGTGGATGTATGAAGTATGGGTGGAGGTATGGTGAGGAGTATGGGTAGGTGTAGGGTTTGTTTATAAAAACCAAAACTCAAGCCTTTCTCCCCTTTTCTCTTCTCCATTTCGTTTCCACTCAAACTCACTCAATCTTCTTGCATCCCGACGACCAGAGGACGAGAGAGGACGCCGGCAACGTGGTGAAGTCGGTGCATGCGAAGAAGGAGCGCCGGGAACGGAGGAAAGAAGGAGAAGGAGCTAGAAGCGACGCCGGAGGAGGAGGAGCTCCCGCACACGACTTCTTCGCGGTGAAAGGTATGCCAAGTCTTCATAGTAACTCCCCAAGAGGTGTGGGAGTGTAGGGGGCGGCGTTGGTGCCGTTTTCCCCGGTGTAACCCACTGAACCGAGGTTGAAGACGACTGGTTCGGTCGACCGTTGTGTGTCTCGGTCGACCGAACATCGTCTAAATGATGCCTGTTCAGTGGCGATATTGTAGTGTTTCGGTCGACCGTGTGAGGTTCGGTCGACCGATATTTTATAAAAATAACTTGCTGCCCGAAAACGGTCGACCGTTGGAGCCAAATTTTAGCGGGAATATTTTATAAGGGTTATATTAGTCCGGTCAACCGGTGGTTGTTCGGTCGACCGATCCCAGTAGATAGGGTAGACAGACCTTCGGCCGACCGAGTGTGTGTCTCGGTCGACCGAACTGCGCAAAGTCGGTCAAGAGCGTTGACCATCTAAACGGTCGACCGCTCTGGATCCGGTCGACCGACCGCATGCAGTTTTCCTGTAGTGAAGTGCCCGTTGATCCGGTTGACCGAAAGAGTTTCGGTCGACCGAATGCAGTGGGCAGGATTCATGCAGTTTTCCTTATCGGTTGAATGGACCCTGGTTCGACCGACAGGATATATATGTATATAAAACGTATAACGTAGACCTTCCAAACGGTCGACCGCTAGATTTGACCTTGTTCGACTGGTGGGTCGAATTATCTTTCCTTGGTGGATTTATCCACATGCGTGACGTCGAGCAGAGGCGACTACCGGCTGCCGAGCCCACGGTCGATCACTGGACCTCGTAGCTACGGATTTCACCTACGACGAGAGCGTATTTCTGTTGGACCCCTCGTGGATGCCTGTGCGGCAGAGAGGGATGCCTTCCATGCCTGTGTGGGTGGTAGATGCCTCCTTCCCTGGTGGGGGAAGGGGTTGCACTTTCCGTGTGTCGGAGAGCGAGGTTACTTGTGCCTGTGCGGCCGAGAGACGCCTTCTTCCCTGGTGGGGGAAGGGGATGCACTTTCCCTGTGGAGGAGAGCGGAGACCCCCTCGTGTGGGCTTGTGTGGCAGGGGGGATGCCTTCCATGCCTGTGTCCGGCTGGGAGATGGACCGTGGTGACGGTTTGACATTCATTGGGCCCGAGGCGGATTGCATTGCATGAGCATTCATGGCATTTTCATCTGTATTTCTTTATATGTTAGGAGATGTTGGCATACGGAATTTCCTTTCGGGAACTCAGGCAGATTTTATGTTTCATTTTCAGGGAACAGGCAGTCTTATGTTGGTGGTGACCGAGGGGAGTGCCTCCGGGATCGGGTCCTGTCTCTTTATCTTTTTGTAGAGGTAGTGATTACTGTAGTTATGTATTAGACTAGTAATCCCTCTTTTGACACTCTGTATTATGACTTCCACGTGGAGATATTTTATATATATATTCTGTTGACTTTTCCGGTAACGTGCCCTTGTTGACCGTTGACGGTCGTATGTTTATGTTTTAAATTTGAAAAATTTCTTCCGCTGTTTCGGGACGTTACAACTTGGTATCAGAGCCTTGATCTCGGCGTATTTTCCAAAGAAACCACCATCGAGTTAGGATTAGAGTCTAGAGGTCCATTGCATGCATTCATGATCATTCTGATGTGAGTCTTTTTGTTCTGTAGAGTGATGCCTCCGAGACGGGTTGTGCCTGCGGTTGAGACTCGCAGTTCGAGCGAGACTGAGAGAGAGGAGGCCCGGGAGGCAGAGCGCAGAGTCCTGTTCGACACCGTGGAGCGGTTGAGCGGGATGTTGGAGCACCAGGCAGCGCAGAGTGCGCAGGCGGGGGCCGGTGCGATGCACGACCGGTTCATGAGGCAGCACCCTCCGACTTTTGCTGGGCAGATGGATGCAGAGGCAGCTGAGGAGTGGATCCTCACTATGCAGACGATCTTCAGGGCTATCGACTGTACTCCGGAGAAGAAGGTGGACCTGGCCACCTATGTGCTAAGAGGAGCTGCAGCGAACTGGTGGAGGTCGACTTCAGCAGTTGTGTTCACCGGTCGAGAGGATGTGTCATGGGAGGAGTTCGTTGAGGAGTTCAACGAGCAGTACTTTCCGGAGCATGTGCGAGACGGGAAGCGGGTGGAGTTCCTGGCCCTGGAGCAGGGGAGCATGACACTGGAGGAGTACATTGGGAAGTTTAACGCCCTTGAGCGTTACTGTCCGGAGATTTTCGTCACTCAGCCGCAGAGGTCAATGAAGTTTGTCGGGGGACTCCGGAAGCAGCTGAGGACCCGAGTGCTGTCGAGCATGCCGCGCACCTTGGCAGATGCAGTGAGGAGTGCCACTATTATGGAGAGAGACTACCGGGAGAATTATCAGGATGTTAGGAGGCCGGTAGGGAGATCTTCAGGGAGGCCAGGAGGGCAGAGTTCGGGGAATTCGGGCAAGAGGCCCCGGATCGAGGCAGCAGGGGTGCCGCAGCCAGAGGCGTGCAGGAGCTGTGGCAGGGTGCACACTAGGCGCTGCTTTGGGCCGGTTACTTGCCATGGTTGTGGTCAGCAGGGCCACTTCGTCAGGAATTGCCCTAGCAAGGGCGCTGGACCGAGCAGACCTCCGGGACTTCCGAGTGTCAGTGGCGGCGGAGCTAGGAGACCTGCAGCACCTCAGCAGGGTCAGCACACTGGACGAGTCTTCACTATCCAGGCAGAGGAGGTGAGGGACGCCAGCACCGTCGTGGAAGGTACACTTCTTGTGGCGGGTTTAGAGGCTAGAGTGCTTTTTGATTGTGGCGCGACACACTCGTTCATCTCGGAGCGATTTGCGGGAGTGTTGGGCTGTACCCTTGCGATGTTGACTGCCACTTTGGAGGTCAGCACACCCCTGGGTCTGGTGGGCACTGTGGGGAGCTTCATCCCCGGCGCCACGGTTGTTTCGGGAGACCAAGATTTTCCTGCAGATCTGGTCTTGCTACCGATGGAGGACTTCGGCGTTATTCTTGGGATGGACTGGCTGTCCCGGCATGACGTGCGTGTCCTTTGCCGTGAGAGGAAGGTTTTGATTCCGAGGATGGGGTTGCCTGATATCATGATTAGAGGAGTCAGGAACAGAGGAGGCCGCATTGTGGTGTCAGCTTTGAGGGCTCAGAAGTTGATGCAGCAGGGTTGCAGAGCGTTTCTGGCGACGCTGGTTGTTCCAGAGGCTGAGTCTTTGTGGCTGGACGAGATAGATGTGGTACAGGAGTTTACAGAGGTGTTTCCAGATGATATTCCAGGATTGCCACCTCCGCGAGAGATGGAGTTTTGCATTGAGCTGGCAGCAGACACCTCACCATAGTCGAAAGCCCCATACAGGATGGCGCCCGCGGAGTTGGCAGAGTTGAAGAAGCAGCTACAGGAGCTAATGGAGGCTGGATTCATCAGACCGAGTGTCTCACCTTGGGGCGCGCCAGTGCTGTTTGTGAAGAAGAAGGACGGGTCATTGAGGATGTGCATTGACTATAGGATGTTGAACAAGGTCACCATCAAGAATAGGTATCCCCTACCTAGGATTGAGGACCTGTTCGATCAGTTGCAGTCAGCGAAGGTCTTCTCTAAGATAGACCTACGTTCAGGATACCATCAGCTGAGGATCCGAGAGGAGGATGTCCAGAAGACTGCATTCAGGACCAGATATGGGCACTATGAGTTTTTGGTGATGCCTTTTGGGTTGACGAACGCTCCGGCAGCTTTCGTGGATCTGATGAACCGGACGTTCAGGCAGTACTTGGATAGTTGTGTCGTTGTCTTTGTGGATGATATCCTGATTTACTCACCCGATGTGGAGCAGCACAGAGAGCACCTGCGGATTGTACTTAGCATTTTGAGAGACCAGAGGTTGTATGCTAAGTTTTCGAAGTGCGAATTCTGGTTGGACAGAGTCGCATTTCTGGGTCACATTGTTTCTGCAGAGGGTATTTCGGTGGATCCGGCGAAGGTAGAGGCAGTGACTGAGTGGAGAGCCCTTACGAGCGTGACGGAGATCAGGAGCTTTGTTGGATTGGCGGGTTACTACCGTCGTTTCATCAAAGACTTCTCGAGGTTAGCTGCACCATTGACTGTCCTGACGCAAAAGGGAGTCACTTTTGTTTGGTCCCAGAAGTGCGAGGACAGCTTTCAGGAGCTGAAGAGACGACTGACGACAGCTCCAGTTTTGACTCTGCCGAGCGGCACAGGAGGTTTTGTGGTCTACAGTGACGCGTCAAGCGTTGGGTTGGGTTGCGTGTTGATGCAGCACGGGAGAGTGATTGCATATGCTTCGAGGCAGCTGAAGACTCATGAGAGGAATTACCCGACGCATGACTTGGAGTTGGCAGCCGTTGTGCACGCACTGAAGACATGGAGACACTACCTGTATGGAGAGCAGTTCGAGGTATTCACCGACCACCAGAGTCTGAAGTACCTCTTCTCCCAGAAGGAGTTGAATATGAGACAGCGCCGTTGGTTGGAGTTTATTAAGGACTACGATTTCACCATCTCCTACCACCCGGGGAAGGCGAATTCAGTTGCAGACGCCTTGAGTAGGAGAGTGGAGGTATCAGTTGCAGGCTTGTGCCTTCAGGGGTGGAGACTGCTTGAGTCATTGGCAGAGTGGAGGTCGTTCACTGGGGACTCTGAGGGAGCGGTGTTAGCTGGGTTGCGGGTAGAGCCACAGACCGTTTCACAGGTAGTACAGGCGCAGCATGAGGATGATGAGTTGGCCAGTTTGCTGGAGTTGACTGCCAGAGAGGGGTCAGATTTCAGTGTTGGGGTCGATGGAGGTCTGAGATTCAGAGGGCGGATCTGGGTGCCGAGGGTTGATGGGATGAGAGATGACATCATGGAGGAGGCACACAGGGCGAAGTACACCATCCATCCAGGGAGCACGAAGATGTATAAGGATCTGCAACGGAACTTCTGGTGGAGAGGCATGAAGAAGGACATTGCAGAGTTCGTGAGTCGGTGCTTGGTCTGTCAGCAGGTGAAGATTGAGCACCAGAGGCCAGCAGGGCCTATGCAGAGTATCGAGCTTCCGGAGTGGAAGTGGGAGCACGTGACGATGGATTTTGTCACGGGGCTACCGAAGACGAGGCGGTTCCATGACGCGATTTGGGTGATAGTCGATAGACTGACCAAGTCGGCGCACTTTCTGGCCATTAGGACCACCTTGCCTTTGGAGAGTCTGGCGAAGCTGTATGTAGAGGAGATCGTCAGATTGCACGGAGTACCGGTGAGCATCATCTCTGACAGAGATCCGAGGTTCACATCCAGATTTTGGGGGAGTCTGCAGCAGGCATTGGGGACACGTCTGGGGTTCAGTACAACTTTTCACCCACAGACAGACGGTCAGTCAGAGAGGACTATCCAGACTTTGGAGGATATGCTGAGGGCTTGCACGCTGGACTGGGCTGGACACTGGGATGAGCATCTACCTCTGATCGAGTTCGCCTACAACAACAGCTACCATGCTAGTATTGGGATGGCACCGTATGAGGCGTTGTACGGGAGGCCGTGCAGATCGCCGGTATGCTGGAGTGACGTAGGCGAGAGGCAGTTAGTGGGTCCAGAGCTTGTGCAAATGTACGCAGAGAAGGTTGACCTGATCAGGAGGAGGTTGGCTACAGCACAGAGCAGACAGAAGAGTTATGTTGACCGACGCAGACGGACTTTGAGCTTCGAGGTTGGAGATCACGTCTTCCTGAAGATTTCACCAGCTCGGGGAGTGATGAGGTTCGAGAAGAAGGGGAAGCTCAGTCCGAGGTATGTCGGACCTTTCGAGATCTTGGATCGTGTCGGGGAGGTCGCCTACAGAGTTGCTTTGCCACCACAGTTCTCTGGCCTTCACAACGTCTTCCATGTTTCTATGTTGAGGAAGTACGTTGCAGACCCGACACATGTGATAGAGATTGCAGTGCCTGAGATCCGGCAGGACATGTCACTTGAGGAGAGGCCAGTTGAGATCATCGATCGGATGGACCATCAGCTCAGGAGGAGGACCATTCCGATGGTTAAGGTTAGATGGCAGCATCACAGTGAGCGCGAGGCCACCTGGGAGATCGAGGAGGAAGTTCAGAAGCAGTATCCGGAGCTTTTCGGAGAGTTACCTTTCTGATTTCGGGGCGAAATCCTTTTAAGGAGGGTGGATTGTAAAGACGTGAAGTGAGAGAGAGAGAAGGTATGGGGTGGATGTATGAAGTATGGGTGGAGGTATGGTGAGGAGTATGGGTAGGTGTAGGGTTTGTTTATAAAAACCAAAACTCAAGCCTTTCTCCCCTTTTCTCTTCTCCATTTCGTTTCCACTCAAACTCACTCAATCTTCTTGCATCCCGACGACCAGAGGACGAGGGAGGACGCCGGCGACGTGGTGAAGTCGGCTCATGCGAAGAAGGAGCGCCGCGAACGGAGGAAAGAAGGAGAAGGAGCTAGAAGCGACGCCGGAGGAGGAGGAGCTCGCCGCACACGACTTCTTCGCGGTGAAAGTTATGCCAAGTCTTCATAGTAACTCCCCAAGAGGTGTGGGAGTGTAGGGGGCGGCGTTGGTGTCGTTTTCCCCGGTGTAACCCACTGAACCGAGGTTGAAGACGACTGGTTCGATCGACCGTTGTGTGTCTCGGTCGACCGAACATCGTCTAAATGATGCCTGTTCAGTGGCGATATTGTAGTGTTTCGGTCGACCGTGTGAAGTTCGGTCGACCGATATTTTATAAAAATAACTTGCTGCCCGAAAACGGTCGAACGACGTCTGTGTGACGGTCGACCGTTTATGCCAAATTTTAGCGGGAATATTTTATAAGGGTTATATTAGTCTGGTCGACCGGTGGTTGTTCGGTCGACCGATCCCAGTAGATAGGGTAGACAGACCTTTGGCCGACCGAATGTGTGTCTCGGTCGACCGAACTGCGCAAAGTCGGTCAAGAGCGTTGACCACCTAAACGGTCGACCGCTCTGGATCCGGTCGACCGACCGCGTGCAGTTTTCCTGTAGTGAAGTGCCTGTTGATCCGGTTGACCGAAAGAGTTTCGGTCGACCGAATGCAGTGGGCAGGATTCATGCAGTTTTCCTTATCGGTTGAACGGACCCTGGTTCGACCGACAGGATATATATGTATATAAAACGTATAGCGTAGACATTCCAAACGGTCGACCGCTAGATTTGACCTTGTTCGACTGGTGGGTCGAATTATCTTTCCTTGGTGGATTTATCCACATGCGTGACGTCGAGCAGAGGCGACTACCGGCTGCCGAGCCCACGGTCGATCACTGGACCTCGGAGCTACGGATTTCACCTACGACGAGAGCGTATTTCTGTTGGACCCCTCGTGGATGCCTGTGCGGTAGAGAGGAATGCCTTCCATGCCTGTGTGGGTGGTAGATGCCTCCTTCCCTGGTGGGGGAAGGGGTTGCACTTTCCGTGTGTCGGAGAGCGAGGTCACTTGTGCCTGTGCAGCCGAGAGACGCCTTCTTCCCTGGTGGGGGAAGGGGATGCACTTTCCCTGTGGAGGAGAGCGGAGACCCCCTCGTGTGGGCCTGTGTGGCAGGGGGGATGCCTTCCATGCCTGTGTCCAGCTGGGAGATGGACCGTGGTGACGGTTGGACATTCATTGGGCCCGAGGCGGATTGCATTGCATGAGCATTCATGGCATTTTCATCTGTATTTCTTTATATGTTAGGAGATGTTGGCATACGGGGTTCCTTTCGGGAACTCAGGCAGATTTTATGTTTCATTTTCAGGGAGCAGACAGTCTTAGGTTGGTGGTGACCGAGGGGAGTGCCTCCGGGATCGGGTCCTGTCTCTTTATCTTTTTGTAGAGGTAGTGATTACTGTAGTTATGTATTAGACTAGTAATCGCTCTTTTGACACTCTGTATTATGACTTCCACGTGGAGATATTTTATATATATATTCTGTTGACTTTTCCGGTAACGTGCCCTTGTTGACCGTTGACGGTCGTATGTTTATGTTTTAAATTTGAAAAATTTCTTCCGCTGTTTCGGGACGTTACAATAGTGATTGACAACTTAGGCTAGTTGAGTTGTGAAGCTCTTCTCTAAGGTAGTCAAAACCACCTTGTTGTGGTGAACCCATCTAAATTTTTATTTCTAAAGGTACACCATTATAAACGGAACAAAAGGTTCTAGATCCAACTTTTTAAATCGTCGCAATTTGTGTTAGTTCAGTAGATGAGATCTTAGCAAAACTACCAACAAAACGACCAAATAAATATATGAATATACAAAACTTGAAAACAGCTACACCCAATATCATAAATAAACTAATAAATACATACATTGTCTCTCCGGCTTTGATGTATGCATAAAAAAGTCGAGCTCAAAGATTGAAAATTAGTAAAGGCGAAGCATAGATTAGTATACATACATAAAGACAATCATTCAAATACATACACATATTCATCCTTAAAGACAATCATTTAACCACAAGCATACATACACAAATATTTGACATTCACTCAGAAAGATGTTTGATTATATTAAATATCAGATTTGATTATATTAAACACCCTCCTTAAAGCACGTTTATTTTGGACTAGTGAATCTCGATTAATTCATGGCGTTATGTTCTATTTGTGGTCGTATTTGACTTGAATTCTAAAACATACTAACATGCCTCTAGCTTTTGGGATGTTAAGAATAAGAGATTAACTTATCAAAACACTAAAATTTCAACATGTATGATTTGCAATTGAAGGTTGATTTTGAAGTTAATGTTATAAAAAAAGTATTGGCCCAAATATATTTAAGGGGTATTCCAGCCAAAGTAAATAACAATGGATTGAGATAGTAGTAATTCTAGAAAAGCATTTAAGAAACAAAATACACAACAGAAACATCGGATTAATAATAATTGTATTTGAAGAAAGGCATTTAAGTGACAAAAACATAACTTATAAATGAATAAAAATGATCGATGGAGCTATACTACTATATATGTTACAAAATTCCCAGTCACCTTCTGGATTTGGATATACTACTTCGCTTTTCAACCACACATGGATACCTCTCTAGCTTACCTATACATGTGCAAGCTACCCATCCAATCAATGACTTAATTTTATTAATATTTCAGAAATATTACTTCTTACATATGGAATTTTCTCAGCTAGTTAATCCTGTACTAACTACTAGTCTTGTGTTTGAAAACAAAGTGCTGGGATGCCTTCTAGTACGCTTAAAGACATTAATATCCGTCAGATGGACACTGACCTACAATTATTCAAACCTATTCGTACATTGCGATTACGTGTGCTCATACAATCACATCCTTTACTAAAAAAATATATCTATCTGGTATCTACAAATTTGTTCACCCACGCAAGAAAATCATATTAATAACTACACATTCACATATTTTCATGGTCCAAATTAATGCTATGTTCACCCACAATTTTTATGAATAATAGTAGAAAAAGTGAAAAAGATCGAGGAAAAAATCAAAAGTATCAATACAAAGACATGCTACAAACTCATATTCACTATCGCATAAAATGGCGTAATTATCATTCAGATGATACATACGGTCTAACATCTGAAAGTCAAAGAAACCAGCGATGAGTTTACATTCATCCATTCGCAAAATCATGTTTGGTTGATTGAATTTTCTATTATAAATTTAATTGTTTTACACTTTTACACCTTAAAATTGTTTGACTGTGGTAAATATCCGTTGGTGAATTGAGCATTGTCTGAGATATATTGTTTTAAAATTGCTGCGGCTTCAACTTAAGTTCAAAATTAAACAAGCCCAGCTTGCACATTACTTCTTACTCAAAACCCTTTATGGGTCGGCTTACCGTCTCAGCGAGAAGGCCTGAGCCCGGTTTGACGCCTTGAGTGTTGAAGTCTTAAACAAATTTAATTAATAATACATCTTCATACGTCCAAATTAATGCTATGTTCACCCACAATTTTTATGAATAATAGTAGAAAAAGTGAAAAATTACAGTTATATTAATTAATACATCTTCATGGTCCAAATTACATTTTAATTAATAATACATCTTCATGGTCCAAATTACAGTTATACAATTATATTGTAAAAATGATTCCTCGTACCAAAAATATATTATAATGTCAATGACTGCGAGTATTTATTTGAGGGTCATTGTCACATTTACCCTTCATATTTTTGTCCTAATTACAAATCATATAATTCTTCTTCCTAACATCCATATTTCTCTCAACTCTCTCTCCCAACATATTTCTCTCCTAAATCTTATAACCTCACTCCAACCATCCTACATAATACACCTAAGTATTAATATCAATTTCTATTATGTAAGCTTTATTTTGCTATCATTTTTCGGTTTTAACAAAAAAGGGACCGAACACACGGACTTGTTTTCAACAAACGAGTCGAATGATCTCGGTCGTTGTCGACCAAACGAGCTGGGTCGTTTTCACAAAACAGCTGAGTCGTTTTAACAGAACGAGCCAGGGCAGTTTCACCAAATGAGCTAGGTCGTTTTATTCATAACATCAACATCCAAATACGGAATTTGATGATTTTAGGTCGTTGGAAAGATAATTGAAAGCATCACATATTGGTATCTCTTATGACTATCCAAATTCTGATGATACGGGGGTGCAAAACGTGTGTTAAGACAGAACCTATTGGGAAACTGGAAAATCGAAAGATCATCAATACTTTGTGCATAACTCTCTCCTCCGATATCGAAATAAGGCGAAACAAGACTCTTTACAAAGACTATTTTGACACGCAAAATGTTTGTGTTTAACATCTTTCCAACATCGGAACCTAATGGGCTCAAAAAAGGCGTGGAAGACGCATCAATCCCACTCGGGACACACCAAGCATGCTCGAGATGCACTCGTTTGGCGCGTCACACGTCACTTGTTGTAATAAAATCCACATCCAAACATAGAATTTGATGATTCTAGATCCGTTGAAAAGATAATTGAAAGGAGTATATATTAGTCTCTTATGACCTTCCAAACTAGAAAATCGACATATCATAAATAATTTACACTCTCTTGTCCGATATCCAAATAAGGTGATTCCAGACTTGTTACAAAGAACATTCTGAGACGCAAAACTGTTTTAGTCAACATATTTCAAAACTAAGAACCTAATGAGTTCATAAAGTACGTGGAAGAGTGCTTATTTGAGGAAACAGAAAACGAGCTGGCACGTTTTTTTCCACCAAACGAACTGCGTCGTTTTTTCCACCAAAAAAGATTGGTCGTTTTTCCAATCCAAACAAGTTGAGACGGACTGGTCCCATGCGGGACGCACCAACGAGCTGCGTTGTTTTCACAAAACGAGCTGCATTGTTTTCACAAACCAGTTGAGTTGTTCGATCGAAACGAGCGGGAACAGTGGTCCGAGGGGCGAGGTCGTTGGTGGGTCGGAATGTTTAGGATTTTGTGTGGGAATGGGGAAGATTTTGTGAGTTTGTTTGGGATGTGAGATTTTGGTGATGGGAGTGAGAGTATTTTAAGAATGAAATTGGAAATATATTAAAATTTATTAAAATTTTGACGTTCAAACGAAACTGTACAGTGATTGAGCTTATATAACTTTTAGCTTCTCTACGTTGACCCTTTAATATATTCCCCCTTAATTATATTTAATACGTATAATAACTTATTTATACAATATAAAATGATAGTGCTTTTTTTGTACATCAAATTAACATTGATACGCAATAATTTTTGAGTTAACGATGACACAGTTCACTCATATTCTTACTTCATACTATTGTAGCCGATCTGACATTGATTTAAACGCACCAAATAACAATAATCAAACATCACCTGAGCTACCTATTATCTTAAAAACACAATCAAACCTCGCCGTGATGGCTGGTTCTCACAGATCGGTGAAGAGAATCTGTGTTAATCTTTGTGGGTGCTATGTGTATTTACATGTGGTAAATTAAGTTAGGTGTTTCATATTATTAATTAGTATTACAGGACATGTGAAATTTAGAAATGATTAAAAAATGCCAATCCAAAACCCTTGTTACACCAGCCGGGTTGAGTACGCAAGTTGGATGTCCAACACGTCCTTACACGAAGAATAAATTAAAGGGTCAACGTAGGAAAGTCAAAAGTCAACGTAATTCTTTTGAAGGTCAAATATTTAATATATTTTAATACATTTCCAATTTTATCCTTAAAATACTCCTATCACCACAATCCCACATTCCAAATAAACCACCAAATCTTCCTCGTTCCCACACTAAATCCCAATCATTTCAACCCGGCGACGATCCTGCTGGTCGCCCCTACACTTGGACAACCGTCCCGTTCGTTTCGACCGAACGATCGAACTTGTTTAGTGAAAACAAGGTAACTCTTTTGGCGAAAAAAACAGCCCGTTTGGTGAAAATGACTCACCTCGTTGGCGCATCCCACGCCCGACTGATGAGTCCCAGCTTGTTTGGGGTGGAAAAACAAGTCAGCTTGTTTGGTTGAAAAAACTACCCAACTTGTTTGGTAGAAAAAGACCCAACTCATTTTCTGTTCCCTTAAATGAGCATTCTTCCACGCCCTTTATGAATCCAATAGGTTTCTAATTTGGAAATAACAGTAAAGATGAAATCTTTGCATCTCAAAATCTTCTTTGTAACGAGTCTTGAATCGTATTATTTCGCTATCGAAGAACAGAGTTATGCAAAATTATTGAATATTTGCGATGGTCGAGTTTTGAAATACGATCTGTCTTAAGACACGTTTTTTCACTCCCGTATTATCGGAATTTGGCAAGTCTAGAAACAAAAAAGTGCTCCTTTCGATTGTCTTTTCAACGGATTTCGAATAATCAAATTTCGTATTTGGACATGAATGTTATGAATAAAACGACCCAACTCGTTGGGTGAGAACAACCAGCTCGTTTGGTAAAAATGACCTAGCTCGTTAGTGCCTCCCATTCGGGATTGATTCGTCCTAGCTTGTTGGGGGGAAAACAACTCAGCTTGTTTGGTGAAAATGACCAAGGTCATTTGGCTCGTTTGTTGAAAATAAGTCAGCTACTTTTATAAAATGACCCAACTTATTTGGTGATTTTCGTTTAATTAACATCTTGTGTAGTTTTTAAAGGAAAATTTACTTCTCTCTAACGCATGAAACAACTTGTCCAATATGAGAAAACTTAATTAACAACATATCCAATTGCAAATTACGTTAGACCAATTATATATAGTTCAATTTAATTGTCAAGTGAACTTGTTACATTGAGATGGGGCAAACAAACATGTTACGTGGTAGGATTGAATCTAGACAAACGAGTTTAAAACATCACATGACAACTTGTAGCAAGTTAAGATGGGACAATCAAACTTGTTAGATGGTATGGTTGAATCAAAATAAATGAGTTGTAAAATCAGTAAACGAGTCAGATAGTTCGGTTGAAACAACCTGGGTCGTTCCGTCGAAACGACCCGGGTCCTTCCACCAAATGGACCAGTTCCTTTTGGCTTTTCCAGGGACGAGGTTGTCCTGAAAATGGACGATTTTGTCATGCTCGGGATGCAACTGTCCCGCACAGGACTAGTGTGTCCAACATATGGACGCATTTGTCCCGCTCGGGATGCAAGTGTTAAGTGACATGGGTTGTTCGACCGAACGAGCAAGACCATTTTGACTTAATTAAACTACATATAATTGGTGTAGCCTCATTTCCAATTGGATATGTTGTGAATTAAGCCGAGTTGTATTGGACAAGTTGTTTCATGCCTTAGAGAGAAATAAACTTTTGAAGTTGTTAGTTAAGTCGAAACGACCAAACTTGTTTGTCAAAATGACCTTGCTTGTTTGGTTAAACGACCCATATCATTTTGATTGGCATCATTTCAAGTTTATATTTGTATCTTATATCCATTATCTTTCACCTAAACAATGCTATGTTACGAGTTTTATGTTTAGTTTTCAGGAATAAATAGGTTTGAAGAGAAGAGCCATGAAAGGACCCAAAAGCAGGAAAAAAGGACTTAATTGTGAGACCTAGGGACTGAGATGCAATGGAGAAGGACCTGATCGTAAGACCAAAGGACCTAAGAGCAAAACAGAATACTCCACACCATCATGGGGAGCATTTTACCAATTCCATTCGGGTCGGAGCTCCAACAAGTCAAGTAACCGCATCAAAGACCAACAATACCAGAAAGAAAAGGCCACAACAAATTCCAACGCGATCCGAAGAGTTTGGACCGCTAATTGGCGGTCCATATTACTCAGGATCCGCCCAAATTTCTCCTGGACTTGTATTAATGTTCGTTTAGGCTATTTTTGGTATTGGTTTGGTCCTACATCGGGGGATTGTCCCCGATTAGCTTTTTCCATGCTTATAAATAGAACTCTTCACCTTCCATTGTAATTACCCATTGTTTGGTGGCATTCTCTCTACTAAGGAGTGAGCCTTGAAGCAATAACTCAAGGTGGAGAAGAATGCTGCCTTCAATTTGAGTCATTGTTAATAAAAGTTTATTTGTTTCTTTTAATCTTGTTTTGTTATGTTGCTTGTTTTGTGGGAGTTGCTTTACTTTGTTTAATCTCTTGTTTAGCAATTTTAGTATCTTAGTTAAATGTTTTCTTTACTTAGTCTAATCAGTAGTGTAATGAGTAGTGAGTAGTTCCATCCCCATTTGGGGGGTGGAGAAATATGTGATATAATCATGTAGTGTATTAAGTGTGTGTTATCTTTATCCCTTGAGATTTATATGATTTCCATAACCATCTAATGGGTTTTCACTCTTATCTTTGATATGCTAATGCTCTTGAATGAAGCTTAGCTTATGCTTTGATTAGTGGACCTATTTTATGGGGAATGATAAGGTTAGGATATGGATGAAGTTAATATTGGAAACACAATTTGTAGTGTATGTGCTCTTGTTGCCTTTACATTAGCTAATGTCTTGTATGTTTTAATGATGTAGTGAAATCTTAATTCATGTGGAGGCATAGTAGGGTATAGTCTTTATACTTGAGTTCATGTAGCTTCATTCCAATTATTGTCTTGTATGTTTTAATGATGTAGTCTTATCTTAATTCATGTGGAGGCAAAGTTGGATGTAGTTTATGATTTCATGCACTACATGTTGTGAGGAGCTTAATGAACACACACACACTTCTTTATGTTCACATTATTTCTCTACCCCCTTTGGGTCTTAGTTTATTGCTTATCTTCATTTCCTTTTTGCATCTTAGTGTAGTTTAGTGTAACCAACCTTTCTTCCCTTTCTTTACCTCTCGCCTTCGAACAAACCAAGTGTCGACACACCTCCCAGTGGACGACCCGTATTTGCCACCGCTTCAACGCGGCCGTGCACTTGCGGTTAAATATAAAACGAGATCAATCAAGTTTTTGGCGCCGTTGCCGGGGAGGTGCTCTGTCCAGACGTTGGTTTGGGCGATTCGAGGGGTTTTTAATTTTTTGTTTCTAGTGTTGTTTAGTTTCAGGGAACCTAAGGATCAAGGGGAGGCTACTGGAGAAGTTTGAGGAACAGAAGCTACAAAAAGACCGCCAATCAGCGGTCTGGGACCGCCAATTGGCGGCCTGGTGAGCCTCAATTGCTCTCAAATTTCTTCCAGTTGTTATGTTGTTCATTTTAGTTATCTGGGAGCACAATTTGCATGCTGGAACTTCTAGTTTGCTCCCAGATTTAATTTCAATCCCCTTTAATCAACTTGGACCATAAAACTCAAAGCAAAAGATTAGACTCCTTGCCATCTAGGTCATGAATCATGTGTAGACCTTGCATGCATTTGTCTTTTCTTTTCTTTACATTTTGTTGTTGATTGCTGGCGTGAGGTACGTGCACCCAAATCTCTCATTCATGCATGTTTCGATCATGCATTAGTTAGTAAGGTGCATCGGGACAAGAGTGAGTTGAGCGTTTGATTGGAGTGATTGATTGCTAGATTTAAGCTCAAAACGCTACTAAGGAGGAGCTGTCCCATAAAAGATAAGGTGGGGGATTTCATCACCCTTCCCTTGGCCCCAAAAACCACTCTTAATAAAGCCTTAACTAAAAGCAAGTCGACATTGGCCCTAGGATTGCGGGCGCACTAGGAGAGTAATCTAGTTGAGACCGTCATGACCTGATCGACGTTGCCTACCTTGTCGATAGTAGGAGGTACTGGATCTCCGGATCTGGTATCACTTGCTGGGCATTGTGGTCCTCGTTGTAGGGAGGTGAGACGTGTCGAGGCTAGTGATATCGAAGTTAGGCGTCGTCTAGCCTAAGGACCCATTGCCTTTCATTGTTTGAGTCGTGCTTGCTAGTTAGGCTTCTTCCTGATCCCTCTACCCACGCTAGCTTTAGGGATTCTTCCCTTCTCCTCTGAGTCATCTTCTTCTCACCTACTTCTACGTTTTAGTCTCCTCCCCTTTACACTCTCTAGTAGCGTTTTAGGGTCGAGTCGAGCACTTTTTGCGAGCTTAGCCTCGTGGTGGTAAGAGTGGTCGACTCGAGAGTTTTTCTTGAGATGGATGGTTACATGGGCGACCATCCATATCATTGTTGGGACCAGGACGATTCTCCCTGGTACCCCGGACCCATGCAACCTGGGGGGGCTCAGACTAACACCCCGTTTGGTTGGGACGATCGCAATTTTGTGACTGAGCAGTCTTCATATTGGGGTAACATGAGAGAGGCACCGACTGCTAGACCACAATCTAGTTATGCCGGATCATATGCTGGTCAACAAACTGAGACATTACAACAAACTTTGGCCTCTTTCATGCGTATGGCAGATGACATGAGTGCACCGGTGGCTCCAGTAGCCGTACCATGTGACTATTGTGGGTTGAGTGGTCATGTTATAAGGGAATGTCCTTATATTGCCCCTGAGCCTGAGTATGAGCACACATTTTCCCAAAATGCTCATTATGACCATTACGCATCCGCGTACAACCCGAGAGGGATGGATTCGTGGGGAGACAATTCATATTCAAATTCTTATACATCATTTCCACCCCAGTATCCTCCTCCCGAATACCAAGAATTCTACCAACACCCCACTTCAAATCATTGGACTCATTCTCAGCCCATCAACACCCAACCCCAAAATTTCCCAAGCTCTGACTTGGACCCCATCGTTGACCGCATACCTGATTCCTTGAAACAAACTCTCCAAACATTCATGGAAACCACACAAAATTTATTGAAGTCCAACTTGAATTCCTTGCAAACCATGGAAATGCAAGTGAGCCAGATGACACAATAATTCCATGAACGTGAGGAGGGTAACTTTTCTTGTCAACATGAGGATTCATCTTTTGATATCGAACCACCACCACATCCACAAATTCAAAGCACAATCTTTCAAAGTCAAACTCCTAGTCAGTCTGAGGGACTTGGGGTTTCAATTCACGATCACTTAGTGGAGGATTCGATTCAAATTGAGAATAACTTGGACCATCTTCATTATGAGTCGGCACAGGATTGTGCCTTATCTTTTTGTCCCGTGGCCCTTGAGCAACATGATCTTCATGTTGTACCTCCTAAGGACTCACCTCTGGTGGAGCAAGAGCTCCCTAGTCCCCTTAATTTCAAACAACCTGATGAGAGTTTGTCTCTCACTATTGTTCCTGATCATCTTGGAAATGATGGAACATCAAACAACTACATTTCTCATGAGGGTATTAGGAGTTCCTTGGAGAATACCTTGGGTATGAGACCCACTGTTTGTTCGCCTGGTGTGTCGGACATGCCTAACGAGGTTCTTGACCTCGTTCCGACATACCAGCCTGTTGGTTGGAGAGTTTGGATTGACGATCATAACTTCAACAGCGCAACGGGAGAAACTTTTCTTCCGTTGCCCCTCATTTCCCAAACTCTTGAGAGGTTCAAGCTCTTTCAGTTTGATCCTTTGAATGAGATGCCTTTGCGTCCAATTCACGAACCTCTCATTTCATCTGGTGCTCTTTGTGAAGGGGGCCCACGCATGAGTATTCTGGTCCCGTGTGGTGTCATGTTCCCTTTCCAAGTGCATTGACCCACTCTTGAGGTTCCCATTTGATGTCTTTTGACAAATGAAGATGGGAACTTATGTTTGTACATAGTTATATAAAAATAAAAAAAATAAAAAAAAAGAAAAAAAAAGAAAAAAAGAAAAAAAAGTACAATAAAAGACTCCTTCAGTGAGCATCGATTGTTGTGAGCCCCAACCCTTGTGTATTTGGGCTCCATTTCTTTCACGTATTTGTATCCTTTCTTTAGCATCTCACAGGTTTTGAGGGAATTCGGGTTTGTGTCCATCAACATGACCTTGAACTTCCCTTTGTACTTCATGTTGGTGAGATCTCTCATTTTCATGCATAAATCCATGTAGTATCTTGCTCACATTCATTGTGGACAATGCATGAACTAGGTGTGGGGGGGTGTTTTACGTGTGTACATAGTCGAGTTTTTTTCTTTCGATTTTGTTTTCTTTTGTTTGCATTGTTAGGGTCATGTTAGTGTGCTGCATTTAATATCGATATATCTGCTTGCCATGATCCTTGGGTGACTTGTCTTCTTTTGCTTGCCTAGTGCTTTAAAATTTCCACATTTCTTTCAAAATCTTCATGTGTTTGCGAAAGAAAATGTTTTGTGGGTTTTGCGTGTGTTTAGCATGTGCAAAACCGTTGAGAGGCAAAGTAAAAAGAAAGCTCCCAAAATTGTCTTGAACTTGATGCATTAGGATATCTAGTACAGTAACTTTAGGATTTATCGAGTCGTTAGGATGCACCCCAGTTTTCCCTTGGGGGTGAGTAATCATAGGGTTGCAGTGCTCAAACATTTAATGAAGTCCACCCTAAACCTAGTGAGTCAATAATTCGTGTCTGTTAACTTAAGGAAGTTTGTTGTAGTCAAGGACCCTCTAAATCCTGTTGTGAGACATTAGTGTAGGGGTTTTGGTTCATGTGTAGATAAGAAATAAGTGAGTAGGTGTTCTCTCTTCTTGCACGGCTCCTATCACTCGGGAAAGTAGGTCTGAGGGGACTTTGTGCCTGGTGCTTTCGAGTCATCTGACTTGGGATGCACCGACCGAACTCCCGTTACACGGGTGGTAGGGATTGCCCTATGTGGAGATTTGGGGAAAGGTGTACGTGATAGTGTATGTCCGCATGGGCAATGATGCACGAAACCTAATCCTGGGAGAATGAAGCTCCAACTAATAAAAAGAAAAAAAATGTGAAAAGAAACAAAAAGGAAAAAATATGATAATGCAAATAAGAACCTTAATGGACTTTACACTTTGTAGCACTTGAGGATGTTGATGTTGTCCATGTCTTTCACATAATTCCTTAATTAACTTGCACGAATGGTTCATTAGGGTAGAGGTGTGGACTGATCACCTATATAGAGTCGGCCCGTAGCATTACCGCGTCCATTGATCGACAAAATATTTCCAACGAGTCAAGGTCTAGATTGAATAATGCATCTTGTTCGGATTTTGTGGGTATATCCGCTGAAAACCCTCAGGAGACAACACTCCTCCTCCTTGGCAACAAGGAGGTTTAACGGCTTGTTGCACGTGCTAAGTGCAACCGTGATTCCTACGAAAGTGAGTTAGGATTTCTTGTTTTTCGTATGCTTTTTCCTTTCTTTGTTTTGCTCGAGACTAGCAAAAACTTAGGTGTGGGGGTATTTGATTGGCATCATTTTAAGTTTATATTTGTTTCTTATATCCATTATCTTTCACCTAAACAATGCTATGTTACGAGTTTTATGTTTAGTTTTCAGGAATAAATAGGTTTGAAGAGAAGAGCCATGAAAGGACCCAAAAGCAGGAAAAAAAGACTTAATTGTGAGACCTAGGGACTGAGATGCAATGGAGAAGGACCTGATCGTAAGACCAAAGGACCTAAGAGCAAAACAGAATACTCCACACCATCATGGGGAGTATTTTACCAATTCCATTCGGGTCGGAGCTCCAACAAGTCAAGTAACCGCATCAAAGACCAACAATACCAGAAAGAAAAGGCCACAACAAATTCCAACGCGATCCGAAGAGTTTGGACCGCCAATTGGCGGTCTTGGACCGCTAATTGGCGGTCCATATTACTTGTATTAATGTTCGTTTAGGCTATTTTTGGTATTGGTTTAGTTCCACATCGGGGGATTGTCCCCGATTAGCTTTTTCCATGCTTATAAATAGAACTCTTCACCTTCCATTGTAATTACCCATTGTTTGGTGGCATTCTCTCTACTAAGGAGTGAGCCTTGAAGCAATAACTCAAGGTGGAGAAGAATGCTGCCTTCAATGTGAGTCATTGTTAATAAAAGTTTATTTGTTTCTTTTAATCTTGTTTTGTTATCTTGCTTGTTTTGTGGGAGTTGCTTTACTTTGTTTAATCTTTTGTTTAGCAATTTTAGTATATTAGTTAAATGTTTTCTTTACTTAGTCTAATCAGTAGTGTAATGAGTAGTGAGTAGTTCCATCCCCATTTGGGGGGTGGAGAAATATGTGATATAATCATGTAGTGTATTAAGTGTGTGTTATCTTTATCCCTTGAGCTTTATATGATTTCCATAACCATCTAATGGGTTTTCACTCTTATCTTTGATATGCTAATGCTCTTGAATGAAGCTTAGCTTATGCTTTGATTAATGGACCTATTTTATGGGGAATGATAAGGTTAGGATATGGATGAAGTTAATATTGGAAACACAATTTGTAGTGTATGTACTCTTGTTGCCTTTACCTTAGCTAATGTCTTGTATGTTTTAATGATGTAGTGAAATCTTAATTCATGTAGAGGAATAGTAGGGTATAGTCTTTATACTTGAGTTCATGTAGCTTCATTCCAATTATTGTCTTGTATGTTTTAATGATGTAGTCTTATCTTAATTCATGTAGAGGCAAAGTTGGATGTAGTTTTATGATTTCATGCACTACATGTTGTGAGGAGCTTAATGAACACACACACACTTCTTTATGTTCACATTATTTCTCTACCCCCTTTGGGGCTTAGTTTATTGCTTATCTTCATTTCCTTTTTGCATCTTAGTGTAGTTTAGTGTAACCAACCTTTCTTCCCTTTCTTTACCTCTCGCCTTCGAACAAACCAAGTGTCGACACACCTCCCAGTGGACGACCCGTATTTGCCACCGCTTCAACGCGGCCGTGCAATTGCGGTTAAATATAAAACGAGATCAATCACATTTCAACTGAACGACCTGACTCGTTTTCTTCGAATGACCTGGATCATTTGGTCGAGCGATCTCGCTCGTTTCGATTGAACAACCTTGCTCGTTGGGTCGAACGACCCAACTTGTTTCATGATTTTACACCTCGTTTAACTTGACTCAATGCTACCATCTAACAAGTTTTGTTGTCCCATCTTAACTTGTAACAAGTTCTCATGTGATGTTTTAAACACATTTGTCTTGATTCAATCGTACCACGTAACATGTTTGTTTGTCCCGTCTCAATGTAACAAGTTCACTTGACCAATTAATTGAACGACATATAATTCGCCTAACGTCATTCGCAATTGGTTATGTTGTTAGTTAACTTGTCTCACGTTCGACAAGTTGTTTCATGTCTTAGGGTGAAGTAAATTTTTAAGTTGTTAGTTAAGTCCAAAATGACCCAACCTGTTTGTCAAAACGACCCCGCTTGTTAGGTGGAACGACCCATGCCGTCTCGACCAAATGACCTGGCTCATTTCCACCTAATGACCGAGGTTGTTTGGTCGAGCAGCCCCGCTTGTTTCGACCAAACAACCTGGCTCGTTGGGTCGAATGACCCGACTCGTTGTGTTAAACGACCCAGGTCGTTTTGACAGAACGACCCGACCTGTTTCGTGATTTTACACCTCGTTTAACTTGACTCAATGCTACCATCTAACAAGTTTTGTTGTCCCATCTTAAATTGTAACAAGTTGTCATGTGATGTCTTAAACTCGTTTGTCTTGATTCAATCCTACCACGTAACATGTTTGTTTGTCCTATCTCAATGTAACAAGTTCACTTGACCAATTAATTGAACTACGTATAATTGGTCTAACATCATTTGCAAATGGTTATGTTGTTAATTAAGATGTCTCATGTTGGACAAGATGTTTCATGTGTAATAGAGTTGTAAATTATTTTTTAAAACCACGCAAGATGTTAGTTAAGTCAAATGATCCAGCTCGATTGGTCGAACGACCCAGGTCACTTAACACTTGACTCCCAAGCAGGACAAACGCGTCCATATGCAGGACATAGTAGTTCTGTGCGGGACAGGTGCATCCTGAGCGTGACTAAATCGTTCTTTTTTGGTACAACCTTGTCCCAAGAGAAGTCGAAACGACCAGGCTTGATGGGTTGAACGACCCCTGTCATTTCTACCAAACGACTCGACTCATTTTGTGATTTTTCTAGCTCGTTTATCTTGATTGAATTCTAGCATCTAACAAGTTTGGTTGTCCCATGTTAACTTGTTACAAGTTCTCATGTGGTGTTTTAAACTCATTTGTCTTGATTCAATGCTACCATGTAACATGCTTGTTTGTCCCATCTTAGTGTAACAAGTTCACTTGACCAGTTAAATTGAACTACATATAATTGGTCTAACGTCATTTTCAATTGGATATGTTGTGAAATAAGTTGTCTCGTATTGAACAAATTGTTTCATGTCTTAGAGAGAAGTAAATTTTTTAAGTTGTTTGTTAAGTCGAAACGACCTGGCTTGACTGTCGAAACGACCCACTCGTTTGCTGGAACGACTCAGGTTGTTCCGACCGAACGAGCTAGCTTATTTGGACCAGTGGAACATATTTGCGTCCCGAACCATTTAGAATGGGACAAACTCGCGGGACATATGCGTCTTAAACCAATTTGTTTGGGAATCCGTAAAAAATATACCGATAATATTTGTGTTTCAATCACGGCAGAAAGTGGTAGACGAATGGAAATAACTCGTGTGCAAGAAAAATATTTTATTTCAACTATAAATCCCAAAATCGAATTACAATTCCGCAGAATTTAAAAAAAAAGGGAATTTACTTGGGTGCACTTGGAAACAAGCATAATTGTCTCTTTACACCCGCGTTATAGGTATTTTCTTGGGTACACCAGCATTTGTTGTTTAATTGCTTGGATGCACCCGTCCATTTGTAGGTCCCATATTTGCTGGACGTCGTTACGGAATGGGACGAAGACGTTAAGGACCGTTTGCTTGGTGTTAGGAATGAACCACACTTATTATCTAATTACTCTGTGCTCCCTAATTTTCCCCCTATTTTGGCTGAACCTAAAAAATCCCTAGCCGAACGTCCCCTCCATCTTCTCTTTCCAAGTTGATCGGCCCTCCATCTTCCCATTCCAAGGTGATCGCCCCCTCCATCTTCATGGTCTAACTGGTTTGGGTGGTGGTGAAGATCATGGCCTCTTGCATCGTCGGTGACTTTGTGGACTTGGTTTCAAACACCAACACGAACAACACATACACCGCCTCCAACCCCTCCCAAACCCACATCGCCAGCAGTTACCAGCCATCAAACAACACGACCGACCGTTTGAGCACCCCCTATCTGTCTTAGATGCCTTCGGTGAGATCCATTCCACTTTGTGGATGTGGGCTACCAAGCAAAGTCTACACTTCTAGGAGAGAGTGGTCATATGATCAACGGTTCTCTAGATGCGCTAACTACTTGAATATTTGATTCCCTCAATTTGTTATTTAAACATTTTTTTGCAATGCGCAATAAGATTTCGACGAACTATGTAGGAGCCTGAACGCCGGAAGTGTGATTTTTTCCAATGGATTGATGCAAATGAAGGGACCTCTGTAGATGTGCGTACACATGTGGAGAGATTTTATGAAATGTTGTTGGAAAGGTATGCTTATCTAGACAGGGAGGTTGAGGAAGTGAAGGAGTACATGGTGGAAAACAACTTGCAACTGCTCGATAATAGAGCTTCCCTTTGTGAGCAACAACTGTTTTTTTAGACCAACTCCTTCATGAGCAAAGTTGACATAGTGTTGAATGTTTGGGTATTTGTGGTGCTTGGTCTTCTTGTTAAGTGGATGATGTAGAAAGCTATTTTATGTGGGTCAATTTTTGGGGGTGGTTGTCTAGTTGGAAGGTGAAACATTGTGGTTGTTGTTTGGTTGTGTTGCGTGTTAAGTGGTGTTAAGTTGTTTTAAGAAACTCTGTAGTTGATGTTGTGTTTGGAAACTATATATGAAGTTGCTATGTCAATTTAAGTGTGGATGTTCATTTTCTAGTTGTTGTGATGTTGTTTGTGAACATCCATGGACCAGTGGATTTCAGGAGGGGTTCAGTACTTGGATTGTTTGGTGTTACTTTATTTCAGTGATGAAGGTCAATATACTTTCGAAACAAATGAGATATATTGGTCCGTGCAAATTCATTCACATGGGACTCAGAATTTTGGGTGATCTTTCCTTAATATTGTTTAACTTATCTTCAATCATTATACTTCATAATTTTGTAATTTTCTCAACATAGTGTGCCCGTTGATTATCTCCATAATTGAAGTTAATGTCAACAAAATCACATGCTTTTAAGTGGAAATTTCAGAACCTATGACATACTCACACATTCAGACATTCACATATGACACTTCAGCACCTGCGACAGACTCACACATTCACAAACACATTGCATTTCAGCATTCACAAATAAGATGTGCAACTAGTTCAACATTCACAAATACAAATTCCCCTACAAATTACTAATTCAAATAAGTTCTTAACTTAATTAGAAGTACAACATTTATTTAAGAAAAGTTAGGCCATGACAAAGCTTCTAAGCTCACTTAGCCAGAAGCAATTGACTCCAAAAAATTCATCATTGGACCAACTGGCTAGGAGCTGCTTTGAGAGGTTTTTGAGGTGCCCGTTGTACTGTCTTTGGAAGCACTTCTTTTCTTACATTTCCTCTTAGTTTTTGTAGTCCTGCAAATCAATAAGCTTCAATATTCATAAACTATGAAGTATGAAAGGTAAATAAACTTAACTAAGAAATGTTAACCTAGAATCTTTCTCCTGTTGTTTGCCAATTGGGTCCTCGCATCTCCTTGCTAGGTGGTCCAGCAGACCACCCCTCTTGCATTTCTTCCTCTCACTGCTTGTGTAGTCCCTAAAGCCCTTGTACCTATTCACCTTAGGCCTACCATATTGTCTCTTCATTGTAGGAGACCTAATTTGGAAGCCTTGAACATGTCACTATGACTTGTCAACCATTGGATTTATGCCAAATTCATAAGCCATCATGTACACACCTGTTTTGAACCAATGGCTGATCTAGTCCTCCCAAATAACCCCTCTGATTGTGCCAATTAAAGCTGCAGCATGCTAGCATGACAACCCTGTAAGCTGCCATTGTCTACAACTACAGGTCATCTCCCTCTAATCAACAATGCATCTTCTAGATTGGTTGCTGACTTCAGCCTTCAAGTCAGGGGACCTTATCACTGTGAAATCCCCTAGCTCTCTGGAGAAGGTGCTGAGCCATATTCTTGTTTTAGGCACTACAGAATCCACTCATTCTTTACCTTCTTCCTGTCTCTTGAATATCATCTGCATCTGTTTCAACCTTATTTTGTCTATCATTGTGACAATAGGCAAATGTCTCACCACTCTAATGTAGTTATTAAAAGATTCACTGTAATTGTTTGTGATGTAATTGCATTTAGACTCAATGCCAAACTGACTCCTGCTCCAAATTTTATAGGTATGTTCTACTCTAACCAGCCCCTCATATGTTGCTTAATCCACTTGTCTAATTGGTTGGATTTTTTATCATACAATACATAAACCACATACAACAACAACCCATGCATTTAATCACAAACTAAATCATTTTCAACCAACACAAGACCCCAAACAAATCATAAATAACCAACACCAAATCCGCCATGCCAAAAAATCAATTTCACACAATTAACTAGATAATGAACTCTTACAAAGTTAAATCTAATAGTTGTTTATTTTCTGTCTTTATTCCAAATCATATTCCCAAATTAGAGATGAGAACAAACTTGGGAGAACACGCAACACATCCATTTTGCCAAAACCCGCTTCTAATCCACATCAATCCACAATTCCGAACTAAAAATCCAGAAAAACACAAACACAATCAATCCCAAGCACCTAAATCCACAAACATCATAACACACAAAATTCTTAAAAACCATCAAATTGAATCCGACAAGCGCGAGTCACTCGAACGGGAAAAGATACCTCTTTGATGACGGTAGTGAGGTTGGCGGTGACCTTGTTGTTGACGACGGAATTCTTGATCGTCCGCTTGTCCAACCCTATTCAAAATACGAACAAAAATCAAAATGTTGGATCCGAACGAGAGGAGAAGTTTACCAAGAAAGAAAAGAATCATTACTCCACAAAAAATCCAAAACTAAACCAACCAAAACTAAACGAAACTCTTTTGGTGGTTAGGGATGTGGAGGAAGACGGAGGAGAGTGACGGAGAATGGGAGGAGAGGTTGGGACGTCGCGGCGGTGACGGAGAATGTTGCAGATCGATCGAAGATCGGTCGCGGAAGAAGGTTTAGTCGCGGAACGGCTAGGGTTTGGTTAGGTTTTTTTTTTGAATGAATGACAGAAAAGCAATTGTTCGATTTCTTTAAGACCTATAGACGTCGTATGTTATATACAGACGACGTGTATACCCCGACGTCTATATGCATGGGGGTATAGACATTGGTTGTCTATAACATCCGACGTCTATAGGTCGACGTCTATAGTGTATAGACGTCGGATGCAATGGGTATTCCAACACCCGACGTCTATAGGTCGACGTCTATAAGGTATTGACGTCGCATACAATGGGTATTCCAACAACCGACGTCTATAGTACCCCATAGACATCGATCGTGGTAACGCCCGACGTCTATGCTATCTTCGTCCAACTAGACGTCGGCAGTTATAACAGCCGACGTCTATTGGGCGACGAGTAAAGACTATTCTGCACTAGTGGCTGGTGCTTTGGGTCATTTCTGGAAGAAGAGATTGTTACTCTCGGCGATACTATCGATGGTTTCGTGAGGTGGCTTAGTTATTTAATATAGGTAAACGACAAACATAAGGTATACTTTAATTTTGAAAGACTTTAAATTTCAAATTTGTTAACAATTATATTTTTAACGGTTGTATATATATATATGTAAGGTGTCAAGCCCCCGGAGCAAAAAGTCAAACAACAAATCTCCGATCAACATTAATTTGCTTCCAAGTAGGTGCAAAATGTTGTATCAATATATGGTAGGTAGGGAATCACAACCCTTAAGTAGCTGGGATTTGGAGGAGGGGGATAAAGGGTTGCCTCCGGTTTTGTACGTCTCCGAAGAGGATATCATGCAGTTCTTTGCGATGGATTCATTGTGTATCATGATTATCGACGTGCAAGTGAGGAAAGTATTTTCTTTGGTATAAAATGAAATGTATTGAATAATTTTATTGAAACTATAATAAAGTGTAATTTTTACTCTTGTAGACATCTTTATGACACCAGAAGGTCAGTCTTTCCTGACGATCAAGTATTTGGATTGATCAGTCCATTTACATATATATACGGGAATGACGATAAATCGGGTCAGCTTGGGACTCTCATGAAAGAAGAAGACAAAATATATTATCTGCTCCCTTATCATGAGAGTTAAACTTTGTAATTCAAAGTGGAATTTTATTTTGTAATAAGCTTCTAATTATATATATAACAGGGCTCATTGGATGTTTGTCATTGTATGCCCCACGTCTAATTCGACATATTGGTTTGATCCGTTGGGGTCGAATAAACCAAGGGACTCAATAAAGAAACTTCTAAATCTGTAAGTTCATTTTAGTCATCGTATTTGTAATTCGTTGATTTTATTAGTATTATTTAATGAAGGTTTAACTTGTGGCTACTCAGGGCAATTAAGGTTTACAGAGCGTTAGGTGGTACAAGAACAACCACAAAAGCAGGAATAACATGACATGGAATGAGAGTACCTTCTCTCCTATTTTTGTTAATTAAGTTAGGAAAATATATTTAGCGAATTTCTATGTTTGTAGTACCGGATGCAGGTTGGAAATACGGATTGTGGTTACTACGTGATGAGATACATGGAGGAAATCCTCGAATTGGCAACTCAAGACGTATGCCTATCCGAGGTAATATAGATCGTTATTTACTTGTATAGTTGTAGTTTCAATGTTTAGATATAAAAAAAATTTACTTGTATTTTGATAGGGTTTCCCAAAAAGTAGTGATCCCTTCTCGCAACAGGAGCTCGGTGAAACTCGCAACCAATGAGCTTGCTATTTTATCATAAACATGTTGATGAACTAAGAGGTTCTCCTATCACTAGTTTTTTTTGTACTTTAGTTAACAAGTTCACTTGTATTACAAACATACAATTTATGCCTTAATATAATCGCCTCAATTTTAGAATGAATGTCAATTGTTTATGTATGAATTAATTCCAAGTGTGTTGAATGATTGTGTAAGCTTGTATGTTTGTGTTTGTGCATGTATGCTTGTATTTCCATGTGGATGAAAGTGCGTATGTATTTGTGAACGAATTTGGTGCAGGATGTATGTACGCGAATTACAAATACGATGACTAAATACAAGTGTGCAAGATTTTTTTGTCCAGGTTTTGGAATAGGCGTCAGACGTTTGTATTAGCCGACGTCTATTCCTCTGAATAAATGTATAGACGTTGGTTGTATGTATCAGACGACGTCTTTTCCTAAAGAATAGACGTCGTTTGTTATTTCACCGACATTTATACCTAAAGCATAGACGTCGGTCCTATAAAAGAGCCGACGTCTATTCTTTAAGTATAGACGTCGGCTGATACATACAGCCGACGTCTATTCTTTAGGAATAGATGTCAGATAAAGCACGTATGACGTCTATGTATAGACGACGTACACATAGACGTCGGATTTTGGAATGCTTATATCCGACGTATATATACCCCCTACATCCGACGTATATTCTCTTTTCTGCAGTAGTGTATAATGACATGTTGGACATCCAACTTGCATACTCAACCCGGTTGTTGTAATATGAGTTTTCGATTTGCATTTTTTAAGGATTCTAAATTTCACGTGCTGTAATACTAATTAATGATATGAAACACGTATTCTCTTAATGTACCAGTGGTAAATACACATAGCCACAAAGGTTAACAATATTCTCTTCAACGAGCTGTGAGAACTAGCCATCACGGCGAGGATTGATTATTTTTTTAAGATAATAGGTGCTAGGTAGCTGAGGTGATGTGTGATTATTGTTATTTGGTGCGAGTAATTCAATGTCGGATGTGCTACAATGCATGAAGTAAGAATATGACTGAGCTGTGTCATTGTTAACTCAAAAAATAGTTGGTATTGATGTTAATTTGATGTACAATTTTTTTATTATAAGTTAATAATGTATAAATAAGTTATTATACGTATTAGTTAAAATTAATCATTTTTAACAATATAACTGTATGACTGTCATTTTACAGTATATAGTTAGTTATAATTGAAGATATATTTTTAATTAATTTTTGTAAGACTTCAACACTAAGTCTTTGGGGTCGGGTCTGAGGGGGACCCGAACCCAGCCCCCCTTAATGGGGGCGGACCCAGGTCAGGTCCAGACTTGGGTCTGCGACCCGACCAGGGGGGCGACCCGGGTTGGCCACGTGGCCAACCCGGGTTTGCTTAATTTTTTTTTTTGTTTTTTATTTTTATATTTGTGTTAATATATAAATGATATATGTATAAAAATTTATATAATTAGAATCTATTCGTGAAAATAAAAATAAATAAAATAATTAATGAAAATTAATAAGATAAATGTAAATAATTAATTAAAATTAGTAAAAATAAAGGTAAATAATTAAAGAAAATTAGTAAGATATTTGTAAATGTATATAATTAAAGAAAATTACCTAGCAAAATAGAACACATGAATTTACCTAGGTTCACCAAAAAACGCATTAGTAATCCAAAACATCGGAAGAGAATTACTAATAAATCTCAAAAATAAAAAATCTTCAGGGGGCGCTGCCCCCTTGCCACCCCCGGGGAGCGAGACCCCCGACCGACCCGTTGGAGTGGTCATTATTAAATCTAATTTTTCGAAATTATTTGACAATTAGCGTAAGTTAATTAGATTAAGTTACTGTAGAAATAAATTATTTAGTAGTTTATGTTTTTTTGTGATGAAATTGAAAATGAGGTAAAATATTATGTAAATGAGAGAGAGTGTTGAAAGTAGGGTTGGGGTTAAGAAGTGAAAAATAGGTTGGATTAATGGTGGGTTGCATAATGTTTTTTGCTGACATGGTGGAGATAGAAACTGGATTGGAGGGGGATTTTGGGTTGGGGTTAATGATGCTCTAAAGGCATCATACCGGGCCCAAGCCTTATCGATGAGACGGTAAGCGGACCCATAAAGGGATTTGAGTAAGATGTAATGTGCAAGCTCGGCTTGTTTAATTTTGAACTGAAGATGAAGCCACAGCAATTTTAAATCAAAATATTTCAGACTATTGCTCAATTCACCGACGGATAGTTACAACAGTCAAACTTTTTTAAGGGGTAAAACATTTAAATTTGTAATAGAGAATTTAATCAACCAAACATCATTTTGCGAATGGATGAATGTAAACTGAGCTGGTTTCTTCACTGCCGCATCATTGTGCACATTATTGAAAGGATTGTGTGTTTTAAATGTTTTCTTTTATATATCTTTTACTATGAATTAAATGTTTAAACATTTTGTTTCGTGATTAATATATTCGTCTTTAAAAGAATTAAGGATGATAATTTTGGTCCCTAACTGTAAAGTTCTAAAAGATAATGATTTACATAAATCAAAATTAATTCACAATCATGGTGATTAACATGAGATATCAATTACCGAAATAAAATTATCATTTTGGTTAAAAGTTATTGTAGCTCTAAAATATTTTAACAAGATAAGTATATGAAATATAAAATATTTTCTTGCAGATATTGAATGGACCTAATGAATGAAATATTATGGAATTGTGTTTGTTATTAATGGTTTCATGGTGTCTTTGAATCCTAAGATACGAGGTTTATATCTTTTTCACATAAGAAGTATACAATTTGATTATTATCAAAAATTATCATTGAGCATAGTGATAAAGATATTAATTGGTCATATATAACTTGTGCGGGGAAAGTTGTGTCAAAAGATTATCATTATCACTCATGACTTGAGTGATGGTATTAAAGGACCTCTTGATAAAGTAAAGTTATAATGTGTACAATATAACTTATGTATATTTACATATTTATAATTTTCTTAAGAGATCAATAAATGAATATATAATACAAAGATGCTACATTACTACTTAATATAATATTCCTAATATCATAAGGCAAATGATAGACACAAATGATACCATTACATATCACTAATTGGACTGTGTTCTGTTTTAGAGAACAAAACAATTTGTTATTTGGATAAATATAATAAAGTGTAGCTAATCAGCGCTTATAGATTGTAATATAAAATATTTTATATCCTTCCCAACATAACTTAGATCCTTCTATATGTCACACCACAAAACTGTGAAACTAGAAATACGATTTTACATTTTATTTGATATTTAAATATCGTGTGATATGAAATGACATACATATGGTAAAATGATAAAATTGATATGTTGTAAGAACAACATTGTTAGAATAAAAAATAAATTTGTATGGAATGTATATATTCTGGGGTGTCATGTTTTGACATTATAGATAATAATATATTACATAATATATTGTGATCCTCAACATTATAATATACGAATTTGCTAAAATCCCAAAGCTCGAAATATATTGGATATTGGTCCAAAACTTGTAAAGGCAAAAAACAAAGAAAAACAGTTGACCATTTTTCTAGAGCCGGTTGACCGAATTCTCTTGAGTTCGGAAATGGTTGACTTGTTGAACATGGCTTGGACATGTTGTTCGACAAAAAATTTCAGGAGATTTCCTAGTAATGAAATGATCAACCGATGTGGTTCTTGGTTTGATTGAAATTATCATGAGTTTTCTTAGTAAGGGAATGGTCGACTGACATGAAACACAGTCCGATCAAAATTATCAGGACTTTTCTTTGTAAGGGGACGGTCGACCGACATGAAACGCAGTCCAATCGAAATTATCAAGGTTTCTTCGTAACAGAACGATCGACCGGATGGGCGGTTCGTTCGACTATTTTCCTTACATTTTTACTTTATTGATTAATTAATTTAGAGGTGCTTGCTAAAATAATGGGTGAATTCAACCCATATTTTGGATAGAAGATGATGGGTCGAAATGTGATTAGTGAAGACAAAAACTACCATTGATGATGTGGGATTAGTTTCATGCATGAGGTAGTTATTGGGGGATTTTCTATATAAATCTCTCCTCCTGTTTGTGTTGATCATCTCTGAAAGCTAATTTGTAAAAATACAGACTTTTCATATTCTCTCCATCCATCCATAAAAATCTCTCTTTTATATCAATTGCGTGTTTGTGATTGAGAGATTCAAAAATTTAGCGACATAAAAGGAGTTATTTGCTAGATTCTAACCTTCTATTAGATTTGATTGGCTAACTTCAATCATTATAATCTTGTTTAGAGTTTGGTGAATACTAGGAGAATGTGTTCTGACGATTCAGATTTCAACTCAACTTCCGACCATCGAAAAGGATTTGACAATCCTTTTAGGTATGAACATAGATATGCATTTTAAAAATTGTGTAATGTACATTATATTGAAATGCAATAAGGGAGTCTTGTGCACGAAATTATTGAATAAATATGAAATAGATCCTGCATGAGTATTAAATAAAATACACCAAAGCATGGCATGAAATCCTAAAGTGGTATCAAACTTTTCTTCATATTTTCAATAATTAGGATATTTAATTATGTTTAGTTTACTATCTATTAAATAAGTAATTCATAAATTCTGTCCTTTTGATTCCTTTTTAGCATTTTGATGGATGCATCAAATTAAAATATTGGATTTCTAGGTTTCTTATTTTTCTACATTAGTTTATAATGTTAGAAAATATATTACCCACTAAGATCAATGGATTAATTCTGATCTTCAAGGTGAAACAAATAAAATCGCAAAAAATATTGGTATGTAGATTTTGATTCGAATTATTCTTTTGAGGAATTTAAGTGTTTTAAAACATGTCATATGAATGTTAGAATCAAGTATTTTGACTTGAGCATAAATGTGTGGAATTTTCATTTGGTTAAATTATTATTCTACTTGGAATTGACAAAACAAAATGTGTAAATAAGTTTATCTTCTTTAAACACTAATGCAGAAAAGGGAATATATGTCGGGTATAAGGCATATGTACGTTGGTTATTTACGTTCTCTAATCCGACGTTATTAATGTGTCGTCTATACATAGATGTCGGTCACGTCGGATATCAAATACCACTGACGTCTATTCTTGTAATATACACGTCAGATATACATTATAACTGACGTCTATTTGTGGGGTATACACACCGAATATTTCATACAACCGACGTGTATATCCTTAAAAAGAAGAGGTGTCGGGTTAATCTAATAGCGAACGTCTATATCCTTTTCAAATTAAAAAAGAGAAAAGCTAAAAACAACATTTACAATATCACTTTAATCAGCAAACACATTCCGCCTACACAACAAACACATTCATCCACATTCATCCACGATCATACACAAATTGTTGTCAATCAACAAACACATTCATCTTACACAACACATTCATCCACAATCATACACAAATATCAATCACAAAGAAATTTGATCATATTAAAGTAATAATTTATTGGTAATACAAAGAATGTGATTAAATAAAATTGTATGTGTAATTACAAAGAATGTGGCTCATGATATTAGAACATGTTAATTAGTTCATTAACATGTTGGTAACAAAGTAGCGAGCCCATCGCTCGCCAGTATCATCGAGCTTGTATTGT
The DNA here is from genome assembly GCA_963682175.1 of Triglochin maritima. NCBI lineage: Eukaryota > Viridiplantae > Streptophyta > Magnoliopsida > Alismatales > Juncaginaceae > Triglochin > Triglochin maritima. Next base: position 38,986,360 of record OY821775.1, read on the forward strand.
TAATACTGATCGTTATTCTTTTGGAAGATCTATGAAAATACAAGTACAATGAAATACTATACTTATACCACTGAAACATTACACCTTTCTTACATCAAATAGCTCTATGTTTTCAGGTGCAATCTTGGTTATTTCTTACATGTATCTCATAACGTACTACCCACATTTGGTATTTCCGGTCTGCTTGTGGTACTACGTACAAAAATAAAATTCACTAAATATACGTTCAAGTACTTAAAAAATTTAACAAATAGGAAAGAAACTTACTCACATTGCATGCCAGCTTACGGCAGTATTTTTAGTGGAGTGGTGAATTTTATCATCGGGGAAATGTGTTTCATACCCCAAATGCAATCACACATGAATTATCGACATTCCCGTGTATAAAAAGTAGATGGACACAGAAATCCAATATCATCGGGGAAGACTAAGCTTCTGGCGTCATAAAGATGTCTACGTACAAGAGTAAAAATTGCGTTCTGTTATAATTACGATAAAATTATTCAATAAATTTCATATTATACACAAGATAACACTTACTACCCCTGCACATCGATAATTGACATGCACAATTGATCCATTGCCAGGAATTGCATAACATCCTCTTTGCCAACATATTGATCCGACGGGAAACCTTTAATCTCCCCCAAATGCATGGTAGTTAAGGATTGTGCTTCCCTAACTAGAATTATTTGATACAACATTTTGCACCTATTTTGTAGCAAATTAATGTTGATCGGAGGTTGGTTGTTTGATATTTTTCTCGAGGGGCTTGAAACCTTACCGATATATATAAAAACATTTGAAATACAATTAGTGACAAAATGGTAATTTCAAAATTAAAGGATACCTCAAGTGTGTCATGAAGCTCTACTAATTGACAAGGCCACCTCAGGAACCCACTGCAAGCATCATCGAGGGTATTAACCTCTTCTTCGGGAAAATGCCCCAAAACATCAGGATCTAAACAATTCCCCACGACAACCTTCACGAGTCCGTCTTCCAGATCTTTGAAGTGGTGTTTAGCGAGGTTGTAAATGAAGGATTTCATGTTTAATTATACATATATATTTTTCGAATTTTCATGTATAATAAGGATCTATTACAATTTTCTTCGATTTATTTTATGCATGCATCGGTTTGTTTTAACAACTAGTTTCAAAAACTTATTAACACAAACACAAAGGGACTCCGAAATTCATTCCTAGAAGTTCTCAAAAACTTCGCGACATTTCAGAGACGTTGAGGAAGCCAATCGTCGCTTCTCGTTGCGTCGGATGCCTCCGAGTGTTCACCGAAACCCTAAACAAGGTTGGAGAGAAAGGAGCTAGCCAATCAATCTCCAAACAAGCTTAGAATCTAGCTACAAACCCCTTCCTTAGCCTCTGAGATTTCTCCTTCAAAGACTTTGAAAAACTAAGAGAATTTTCGTGAATTTTTGTGGTGAATTAGGAGAGAAAATATTTAGCAAACTTCTAACATAATTAAGGAGAATAAGGACCTATTTATAGGCTCCAATCTTACTCTCAATCGTGGCTATTCTTAAGCCACGAATTCTTGACATTTTCTCTCACAAACTAATTCCAAAATGCATTACATGCATCCACAAAACGTTTGACCAAGTTTGGAGCTAATCCAACCATTGATCGAATTAATCTTTTAATTATCAAAGGCAGAAAATCGATCGTGCTTTGGTTTACCGAGTCCCACTCGGTTAACCGAATATGTCACGATTGTTTAACCGAGTACGCGACGGATGACCGAATCTTAAGGAGAAAAATTCTCCTTAACCGATCGGACTAATTCTCGTCCAAGACCGAGTGCTATTCGGTTAACCGAAAATATCGAAACTTGACATTGTTCTGTCGACCGTTTCTGGTTCTGTACACCGTACCAAAGATCCAGGCACTTTGGTCAAGTTCGGTCAATCAGCTACGACTATCCGTTCCACGTTCGGTTGACCGATCCATAGATCCTTCAGTGGACCGAACCATAACGGATTACCGAACTTCTACCCGATTTTGCCTTTTTCAAATTTTGGATTTATTTCCAACAAAATTTGAACTTTTGGTGTTTTAGCAAATTCACAACTTATGAAATATATTATCTCATGCAATAATAAATTATTGCACCCCATAATATATGCATCTCATATGAATTTATCATGATTCTAATTATGTTATATGCAACATAATTGATTTTACTCGTTCACCACATGAGTCATATTTTCTATAGGAAACCCGACTCATCATATGAACCAAAAATCAAGCTTCTTGTTTCCCGGTTTTTGCGGTGTGACCTATGGGAGGATCTAGACTAAGTTGGCAGTGATATTAAGAGCTTAATATCACAAGCTATAAGCGGTATCTAGCTACACATTATAGCTCCCAATTAGTTAGATGTCTTAATTCCACTCGAACCAAAACCCGATCCATTTAGTGATGGAGTGCACCACTTGTGTCCGTCGCTTGCCACATGATATTAAGAATACACACAAAGTAGTATTGTGTCATCTTTGTATTAGTATTCATTTCTTGATCTCATAAAGCTAGTTATAAATATGTGACTTAACTCAAATCACATTGTGCACATTATAACTTGGCTTTATCAAGGGGCCCACTAATATCATCACTCAATTAAGAGGGGCAATGATAATCTTTTGACTAACTATCTTCTCCAACGAAAGTTATGCTTAACCAACTAATGCCTTTACACTACACTCATCGATAGCTCAAGACACTAGTCTAATTAAGAACTTCTTAAGCGATCGGATATAACTCTCATATCAAAGGACCGAAGACACAGTAAAATATTATTGACACAGAAACACATTTCTATAATATTTTACTTATTAGGTCTATTCAGTATACAAAAGTAATGTTTTTCTCTTTTGCATATCAGTGTCATCACTCACTTGTAGAGCTACAATGATCTATGCCCAACACGACAATCTTAACTCGGTAATTAATGTCCCATGATTGCGAATATCTTTTGTTTTATGTAAACCAATATCTTTTAGAGCTCTACGGTTAAGGACCAAGAGCCTCTTCCTTAACACTTCTAAAAGACGAATATCATAAACAAGGAACAAAATGATTTCTCATTCAATTCATAATAATTGACATTTAAAAGTAAAACTTTTAGAACACATTCCCTTCAATCTCCCACTTGTTATTAAAGTTTTCTTTCACAAACATACTCAATGTATAAAACAATAATAACTAGGGTAAACCCCATTACATATCAATCATCAAGCCAATCTACATGGTTCCTCAATCCCATGGACTCGAAATGCATTTCACCCTTGGCTTGGGATAAGGGTTTTGTGAATGGATCAGCTGTGTTGCTGTTGGTGTCCACCCATAATAGATTTATTTTGCCTTCGTCGATGAGGTCACGCGTCACGAAGTACTTACGATCCATGTACTTCACTTTGTGGTGTGATGTGGGATCCTTGATTTGCGAGATAGACGCACTATTGTCGCAAAATAGTTCTATTGGTCCCTCGCTCGAGGGAACTACTCCAAGCTCTTCAAGGAACTTCTTAATCCACACTCCTTCCTTGCTCGCTTCAGCGACAGCCATTACTTCGGAAGCAGTGGTTGAGTCGGCCGTAGTGCTTTGCTTCCAACTACTCCAACTCACAGCTCCACCATTCAGAAGGAAGACGTATCCTGATTGCGACCTTCTATCGTCTGGATCACTCATGAAACTCGCATCCGAGTAACCTTCAGCTATCAATTCCCTTTGTCCTCCATAAACAAGAATCTTATCCTTAGTTTGGTTAAGGTACTTCAGGATATTCTTGACCGCAGTCCAATGCTCAGGACCTGCGTTGGATTGGTGACGACTTGTCACGCTTAGAGCATACGAGACATCGGGTCTTGTGCAAGTCATCGCGTACATGATCGACCCAATTGCCGAAGCATAAGGGACATCCTTCATGTACTCTAAGTCCTTACTTGATTGCGCACGTTGAGACTTCTTGAGTTGCATACCCATACTCATTGGCACACTACCCTTTTTGGAGTTGTTCATCTTGAACCTTTCCAAGACCTTGTCCATGTATGTACGTTGACTGAGGCCAATGAGTCTACGGGATCTATCTCGATATATCTTGATTCCCAAGATGTATTGAGCCTCACCCATATCTTTCATTGAAAATGCAGATTTCAATGAACTTCTCGTTTGCTCAAGCAAATGAATATGATTGCCCATAAGCAATATGTCATCGACATATAAGATTTGGAATACTACATGGCTCCCACTAACCTTCTTGTATATACAAGGTTCTTCCTTACTTTGAATGAAGTGAAGCTTTTTCACTTCCTCGTCAAAGCGTTTGTTCCAACTCCTTGATGCTTGCTTCAATCCATAAATGGATCTTTGAAGCTTGCATACCTTCTCGCTATTCTTTGGATCTTCAAAACCTTGAGGCTGTACCATGTACACATCCTCCTCCACGTACCATGTACACATCCTCCTCCATTTGCCATATTTCATAATCATGAAATGCGGCAATAGCGAGCATGATCCGAATAGACTTGAACATGGCAACCAGTGAAAAAGTTTCATCATAGTCAATTCCTTGAACTTGAGTGAAACCCTTTGCTACAAGCCTCACTTTGTAGGTTGTCAAGTTCCCATCCATGTCCATCTTCCTCTTGAAAACCCATTTATTTTGGATGGCCTTTTTCCCTTGAGGAAGGTCAACCAAGTTCCACACTTGATTATCATACATGGATTCTATTTCGGATTCCATGGCCTTAAGCCATAGTTTGGAGTCTTCCCTTTCCATTGCTTCTTGGAAGGTCAAGGGATCATTGGTATCTAGTACCATGATTTCATGAAGTCCCAGATACAAGTCGGGTTTCTTTCTTTCCCTTGTTGACCTTCTTAGTTCTTTTGGTTCTTCTCGTGTCTCTCGAACTTCTTCCACAATTTCTTGAGGAGTTGGTTCACGTTCAACTCTTGAACGTACACTTGGTGGGGATGATTGAGATTCTCTCACAATTTTTTGTGATGGTCTCTCGATCACGCTCCCACTAACCAAAGGAATCTCGATTGGGCCTTCATGATCTTGAATGTCATCATTTATGTCATGATCTTGTAGAGTATCTTGAGTTTCCTCAAGCACAACCCTACTCCCACTACTTTTTACTCTTTCTAGAAATTCCTTTTCCAGAAATGTGGCATCCCTCTCTACAATCACTCGATTGGAGGTGATATGCCAAAAGTAGTATCCTCTTGTCTCACGAGGATAACCAATAAAGAAGCACTTATCCACTTTTGGTTGAAGTTTGGTCGACATCAATCTCTTGACGTATGCCTCACAACCCCAAATCTTGAGAAAATTGAGCTTAGGTGTTTTACCACTCCATAGCTCATAAGGAGTTTTCTCCACGGATTGGGATGGAACATTATTTAGTGTGTAAGCCGCAGTTTGTAGTGCATAACTCCAAAAGTAAAGTGGTAATTCCGCATGAATCATCATTGACCGAACCATGTCGAGCAATGTCCTATTCCTCCTTTTGGATACCCCATTCCACTGAGGTGTACCAGGAGGGGTGAGTTGAGGTACAATACCAAACTCCTTTAGGTATGAGTCAAATTCGGCACTTAAGTACTCACCTCCACGATCCGTTCGTAGAGACTTTATTTTCTTGTCGAGTTGGTTCTCTACTTCATTCTTGAATTCTTTGAACTTCTCAAAGGACTCACTTGTGTTTCTCATTAGATAAACATACCCATAGCGACTATAATCATCCGTGAACGTAATGAAGAACCTGAAACCATCTCGTGCACTAGTACTCATTGGACCACATACATCGGAATGTATCAAATCCAACAAGCCACTCGCCCTTGGGCCTTTCTTCTTGAAAGGCTTTTTGGTCATTTTTCCCATTAGACATGGTTGGCACGTCTCCAATGATTTAAAATCAAGTAGACCAAGAAGGTTAGCTTCTTGTAATTTCTTGATGCGTTTTTCATTTATGTGACCAAGACGATAGTGCCACAAGAGAGTATCATTCTCGTGAGTGGTCTTAAGTCTTTTGTTATTGATATTAAAGATTTGTTTATTATCCAAATCAAGAAAATAGAGACCATTCCTTATGAACACATTTGCATAGAAAACACCATTCTTCGATATAGACAAACAAGAATTTGAAATATTTATATTAAAATTATCCATATCCAGACATGATACAAAAATAATATTCTTGCTAATCGAAGGTACATAATAAACATTCTTTAGACATAAATTTAAACCACTACATAATTTAAGCACCACAGAACCTTGTGCAACTGATTGATCTCGTTTTATATTTAACCGCAAGTGCACGGCCGCGTTGAAGCGGTGGCAAATACGGGTCGTCCACTGGGAGGTGTGTCGACACTTGGTTTGTGCGAAGGCGAGAGGTAAAGAAAGGGAAGAGAAGGGTCGGTTACACTAAACTACACTAAGATGCAAAAAGGAAATGAAGATAAGCAATAAACTAAGCCCCAAAGGGGGTAGAGAAATAATGTGAACATAAAGAAGTGTGTGTGTGTTCATTAAGCTCCTCACAACATGTAGTGCATGAAATCATAAAACTACATCCAACTTTGCCTCTACATGAATTAAGATAAGACTACATCATTAAAACATACAAGACAATAATTGGAATGAAGCTACATGAACTCAAGTATAAAGACTATACCCTACTATGCCTCTACATGAATTAAGATTTCACTACATCATTAAAACATACAAGACATCAGCTAAGGTAAAGGCAACAAGAGCACATACACTACAAATTGTGTTTCCAATATTAACTGCATCCATATCCTAACCTTATCATTCCCCATAAAATAGGTCCACTAATCAAAGCATAAGCTAAGCTTCATTCAAGAGCATTAGCATATCAAAGATAAGAGTGAAAACCCATTAGATGGTTATGGAAATCATATAAAGCTCAAGAGATAAAGATAACACACACTTAATACACTACATGATTATATCACATATTTCTCCACCCCCCAAATGGGGATGGAACTACTCACTACTCATTACACTAACTATATTAGCAAAAGAAAGCATAATACTGAAATGAAAGTTAACTAAGAAGGCAAGAAGCATTAAAGAAACATAAAAGGAAAGGAAAGACTAAACAAACATGCACAAATTAAAAGACAAGATTGAAAGAAACTAGAAGAATTATTTTATTAACAAATGACTCACATTGAAGGTAGCATTCATCTCCACCTTGAGTTTTTGCTTCAAGGCTCACTCCTTAGTAGAGAGAATGCCACCAAGCAATGGGTAATTACAATGGAAGGTGAAGAGTTCTATTTATAAGCATGGGAAAAGCTAATCGGGGACAATTCCCCGATGTGGGACTAAACCAATACCAAAAATAGCCTAAACGAACATTAATACAAGTCCAGAAGAAATTTCGACGGATCCTGAGCAATATGGACCGCCAATTAGCGGTCCAAGACCGCCAATTGGCGGTCCAAAATTGTCGGATCGTGTTGGAATTTGTTGTGGGCTTTGCTTTCTGGTATTGTTGGTCTTTGATGCGGTTACTCGACTTGTTGGAGCTCCGACCCGAATAGAATTGGTAAAATACTCCCCATGATGGTGTGGAGTATTCTGTTTTGCTCTTAGGTCCTTCTGTCTTACATTCAGGTCCTTCTCCCTTGCATCTTGGTCCCTAGATCTCACCATTCAGTCCTTTTTCCCAGCTTTTGGGTCCTTTCATGGCTCTTCTCTTCAAACCTCTTTATTCCTGAAAACTAAACATAAAACTCGTCACGTAGCATTGCTTAGGTGTAAGATAATGGATATAAGATACAAATATGAGCATGAAATGATGTCAATCAGCAACCGCAGACACGTTCGCACCATTTCCGACCTTCAATTCTACCTCGTTCCTTACGAGTTCCTTCCTATCCATGAGTAGCTGCACATTAGAAACTATGTGAGCACAATATCCGGTATCAATTACCCAATCCTGGACAGAGGTGGCTAAATTTATTTCAATAACAAATATACCTTTGGCCTTTTTGGGGCGCCGACGTTCAATCACTCCGTTGTCAAGGTCTTCCTTGTACTTGGGGAAATTTGGCCGGATGTGTCCTTTTTCACCGCAGTGAAAGCACTCCGTATTTGGGAGTTGGAGATTTCTGAGATTTCCCCCTCGAGGCACTCTTATGAGAACCTCCTACTCCCTTGCTCTTGATTGAACCACTTTTGGTAGATTTGCGCTTTCCTTTACCAATCTTTTGGCTCCTCCCATGGACGGCAAGGACATGCTTGTCCCTACCCTTGCCCATGTCAACTTCGGCAGTTTTGAGAGCGTTGTGAAGCTCCTCAAGACTCACCCCTTTTTCATGCACGTGATAGTGCATCAGAAAGTCCTTAAAGGACGGGGCTAGAGAGCCAAGAATCATATCTTCAGCAATGCCCTCGGGCATTGGTGAAGAGAGCTTTGCCAACTTCTCAAGGTATCCTTGCATCGTGAGAAAATGCATAGATACCGATGTTCCCTCCGCCATATGGCACCTTGTGAGTGCGATGGTGGTCTTATAGCGCTCCTTTCGGGCACTATCCATGAACATCTTTGATAAAGTCTCCATGGTCTTCTGGGGTTTTGAATCCAAGTATTTGGCTTGAAGCGAGTCACCCATGGATGCTAGCATAAGACCGTGAAACTTGGTTCTCTTGGTCTTCCCACTTGGCTTTAGCCTCTTTCTCTTCATCGGTTAATCTCTCATTCCACTTTGGGATTGGACCTTCCAAAATGTGAGATAGTTTCTCAAACTTTAACACGATGTCGAGTTTGTGTTGCCAACTAATGAAGTTTCAGCCAACATTTGCTAAAGGGTGTTTTTCTATCATGGATCGTACGATAGGTTGGATGTTCGACATTTTTCTACAAAATAAATCATATAGGATTTTAATGCCAATTTTATGTTTTAATACACATGCATACATATATTGAATATAAATGTAAATGTTGCAAATAAAAATTTTGCCCATTAATGCAACAATCCAAGATCCCATCAATCGTAATATAGACTAGCTAAGGGCTATCGAATACATTACAATATCAAGGTAAGAAAACATTTTCTAATCACAACCTTTTTGAATTTTAGCAACATTTAGCATCTTCAAACTCTTGTGATTCTTGTCGTTTTAATTATGAGGGAATGCGACCAATCCTCGTAAGAAAAACTTTTTCCCAAAACCGAGCGAGGGCTCTAGGTAATGTTAAGAAAACTTATTTTCATTTGATATGAGATACGTTTATCCATTGTATTCACAACTAAACATACTTGGGGTTCACTAGGGTGAAACACACCTCATCTATTTAATTGTGGCACAACAACAGACAACCATTATGTCTCCCACTATTCCCAAAGATGGAGGGAGCTATCTCTCGCTAAGGGCGAGCAGAGTATCCCTCGATCAATGGCTGCTAGTGGATGAAATAAGAAGGAAATTTATTCTTAATTTTTGTTTGGACAATTTAACATGTGATTTAGAATTTTAGGTTATCATGCATATTATTCATCATACACATCCTAACATTCAACACATGCATAGCAAGATAAAAACAAAAATTAAACATTCACACAATCCACATCGTGTGAGTTTATATGTTCCCTTCGATCCTCGATCCCTGATCTTCGATCCTCGATCGATGCGCTACAGCGGCGACTTCCTCTTGCACCGGAGATGTAGATTTTACAGAAAATAAACATGCTCCTCACATTCGATAAAAAACCGACTAGTGCAAGTCCTATGTAAAAACCTCTCATATGCAAATGCAACTATCTAAAAGACGGAAAGAGAGAGAATTTTGGCTTTTACATACATAAGCCCCTGTATAATAATGATTACATACATTCATAATTGCTGATTTGGAACATATAAACCCACAATTCCTGCAAAGACAACTTCAGCATCCATGCACGCAATATCTCTATAAACTATCCAACATAGTTTATCAAGCATCTAGAATCCCAAACAATTCTTTGAATTTTTTTTTGAAATCCATTAAAAACGTTTTTCATGCATCCATAGTTCAAAAATTAATTATGAACCGCTGTCCATCCGATTTCCAATGGAAAGATGAATCGCAGTTTTTCGGTTTTGTTGATTCTCTTACAAAATAATCGTTTATACTAAAAACGAAATTATTGCAAGTTAGACAAATGTCTAAATCTTAATTCTAATAATTACATGACATGTTTTAAACACTTAAAACATTCAGAATGAATTATCATGGAGAATTACATCAACAAACATCCATAGACCGAAAAACTGGTAAATCGAATTGTTTAAATCCTAGATGGTAAACTAAATTCGTTTACAGCCATAAATCATGAGAAGATTGAACCCCAAGCTCTGATACCACTGAAGGATTTCATGTTTAATTATACATATATATTTTTCGAATTTCATGTATAATAAGGATCTATTACAATTTTCTTCGATTTATTTTATGCATGCATCGGTTTGTTTTAACAACTAGTTTCAAAAACTTATTAAAACAAACACAAAGGGACTCCGAAATTCATACCTAGAAGTTCTCAAAAACTTCTCGACATTTCAGAGACGTTGAGGAAGCCAATCGTCACTTCTCGTTGCGCCGGATGCCTCCGAGTGTTCACTGAAACCCTAAACAAGGTTGGAGAGAAAGGAGCTAGCCAATCAATCTCCAAACAAGCTTAGAATCTAGCTACAAACCCCTTCGTTAGCCTCTGAGATTTCTCCTTCAAAGACTTAGAAAAACTAAGAGAATTTTCATGAATTTTTGTGGTGAATTAGGAGAGAAAATATTTAGCAAACTTCTAACATAATTAAGGAGAATAAGGACCTATTTATAGGCTCCAATCTTACTCTCAAACATGGCTATTCTTAAGCCACAAATTCTTGACATTTTCTCTCACAAACTAATTCCAAAATGCATTACATGCATCCACAAAACGTTTGACCAAGTTTGGAGCTAATCCAACCATTGATCGAATTAATCTCATAATTATCAAAGACAGAAAATCGATCGTGCTTCGGTTTACCGAGTCCCACTCGGTTAACCGAATATGTCACGATTGTTTAACCGAGTACGCGACGAATGACCGAATATTAAGGAGAAAAATTCTCCTTAACCGATCAGACTAATTCTCGTCCAAGACCGAGTGCTATTCGGTTAACCGAAAATATCAGAACTTGACATTGTTCGGTCGACCGTTTCTGGTTCGGTACACCGTACCAAAGATCCAGGCACTTTGGTCAAGTTCGGTCAATCAACTACGACTATCCGTTCCATGTTCGGTTGACCGATCCATAGATCCTTCGGTCGACCGAACCATAATGGATTACCGAACTTCTACCCGATTTTGCCTTTTTCAAATTTTGGATTTATTTCCAACAAAATTTGAACTTTTGGGGTTTTAGCAAATTCACAACTTATGCAATATATTATCCTATGCAATAATAAATTATTGCACCCCATAATATATGCATCTCATATGAATTTATCATGATTCTAATTATCTTATATGCAACATAATTGATTTTACTCTTTCACCACATGAGTCATATTTTCTATAGGAAACCTGACTCATCATATGAACCAAAAATCAAGCGTCTTGTTTCCCAGTTTTTGCGGTGTGACCTATGGGAGGATCTAGACTAAGTTGGTAGTGATATTAAGAGCTTAATATCACAAGCTATAAATGGTATCTAGCTACACATTATAGCTCCCAATTAGTTAGATGTCTTAATTCCACTCGAACCAAAACCCGATCCATTTAGTGATGGAGTGCACCACTTGTGTCCGTCCCTTGCCACATGATATTAAGAATACACACAAAGTAGTATTCTGTCATCTTCGTATTAGTATTCATTTCTTGATCTCTTTAAGCTAGTTATAAATATGTGACTTAACTCAAATCACATTGTGCACATTATAACTTGGCTTTATCAAGGGGCCCACTAATATCATCACTCAATGTAGAGGGGCAATGATAATCTTTTGACTATCTATCTTCTCCAATGAAAGTTATGCTTAACCAACTAATGCATTTACACTACACTCATCGATAGCTCAAGACACTAGTCTAATTAAGAACTTCTTAAGCGATCGGATATAAGTCTCATATCAAAGGATCGAAGACACAGTAAAATATTAATGACACAGAAATACATTTCTATAATATTTTACTTATTAGGTCTATTCAGTATACAAAAGTAATATTTTCCTCTTTTGCATACCCGTGTCGTCACTCACTTGTAGAGCTACAATGATCTATGCCCAACACGACAATCTTAACTCGGTAATTAATGTCCCATGTTAATTACCATGATTGCGAATATCTTTTGTTTTATGTAAACCAATATCTTTTAAAGCTCTACGGTTAAGGACCAAGAGCCTCTTCCTTAACACTTCTAAAAGACGAATATCATAAACAAGGAACAAAATGATTTCTCATTCAATTCATAATAATTGACATTTAAAAGTAAAACTTTTAGAACACATTCCCTTCAATCTCCCACTTGTTATTAAAGTTTTCTTTCACATACATACTCATGTGTTTGAGAAAGAAAATGTTTTGTGGGTATTGTGTGTATTTAGCACGTGCAAAACTGTTGAGAGGCAAAGTAAAAAAAAGCTCCCAAAATTGTCTTGAACATGATGCATTAGGATATCTAGTATACCAGCTTCAGGTCTTATCTAGTCGTAAGGATGCACCACGGTCTTCCCTCGGGGGGCGAGTAATCATAGGGTTTCAGTACTCAAACATTTAAAGAAGTCCACCCTGAACCTAGTGAGTCAAATACTTTGTGTTTGTTAGTAGAAGGAAGTTTGCCGCAGTTTGAGACCCTTAAAATCTTGTTGTGAGACTTTAAGTGTAGATGTTTTGGTTCCCATGTAGATAATAAATAAGTGGTGTTCTCTCTTCTTCGCTCAGGGTCTTCAACAAATAGACGACATCTACCGCCATCCTTAAATTTACCAAGTGAGGGTCCACCAACGAGGGCTAATTCTCGAGCATGAACTGCGAACTCAGATGGTCGGTCGGGCCTGACCACTAGCTACACTGAAGGAGTGGACACAGGGGAAAGTTGTCTTACGACGGGTTGGAGTAGGCAAATCACGATCCAATCTCTCCATTACAAGTTGCAATTTATTTTGCAAATCTAAAATTTATTGCTCGCATTTGGTATGAACTGTCGACGAACTTGGGTGACTATTTTATCCCTAATTATTTTAAAGTTTTTTTTGGAAATACAAATAAACTTTTATTGATTTTTTTATAATTTTGAATGCTTGAATCATTTTAAGGGATTCAAATGATTTTTGAATTATTTAATTGAGAGATGTAGGATCAACAAAATAATATAAAATTACATATGTACATTTATTACACTTACCTTATTTTGCAAGAATAAGTGAGTTTATATGTTCCCTTCAATGAATCATGTTGATGTATGAAATGTGAATCATTTTTGTAATTACTAAAGTTGTTTTTAGTAATTAGGCTCAAGGCTTATTGTATTGGGTGCCTTTTATTTTTGCATGAATGTGAGAATGAGCGGGGACCTTATAGGACTTGCACTAGCCAACTTAATTTTTGATTAGATTTAAATTGGGGTTAGCATATTTAGTTATGAAATTTTACATCCATGGTGCAAGAAGAAGAAGCGGAGGTCAAGGTCGTGGGAACATATAAACTCACACCAATGTGTGAATGAATTTACATTTTGATTTTGCACTTGACTTGTATGTGATTGATTGAATAAATGGTTATGATAGGTAGAATGGGTACATACACGACTGCTAAAATTCTAGAGCGACATATATATTGTTTAATTGTCCAAACTAAAAATTAAGTAGACATTTCTTTCTTATTTGATTGACTTAAAGTCATCGATCAAGAAATGTTCTGCTCGCCCTTAGCGGGAGATAATTTCCTCAATCCTTGAAAATAGTGGGAGATATAAGGATGGACATTGTTAAGCCATCGATAAATACATAAAGTGAGTTTCACCCTTAGTGGACACCACCTGTATTTATTCATTAATACAATGAACAATCGTATCTTGTATCAAATGAAATATGTTTTCTTAACAAAACTTGAGCCGTCGCTCAATTTTGAGAGTCACTACTAGAAATATGGGCATCACCGATCGATAAATATCCATCGGACATTTATATATCCGATGGAGGATAGTAATAACACCGATGTATATACTCGCTCAGATAAAGTTTTACCCTCCGAATGTCCAACACCGACGGATAGGTACCGTTGGTGAAGGTTTTTAATAAAAAAAGGCGGGCGTTAAATTTTTTCGTGCAAAGATATACTTTGACGAAGAAAGTTGTTAACACCGACTGATAAAATTTGCCGGTCTAGTAGTTCTCCAAAGCACTGACAGATAACCGTCCGTATAATTAAAGTTTATTTTTAAGTCACCAAGGGATTTTCGTTGGTGTATATCAACAAGATATACACCGACGTTACATATCCGTCGGAGTATATCAACTTTCGTCGAATAAAATTACTATTACTTATGGATCAATGTCCTTACACTGGCAGACAGTTCCGTCAGACACTCCATCGGTGTGTATCTGTCGATGTTCTCCCCTTTGACGAAACCACATGTTAAAAAAAGGGCGGGAAAATTGGGACAAAAAACTAGTCTGACGGTACCAGTCTGCCAGTGCATCCGTTGGTGTAAATGTACGACGTAACACTGATGGACAAGCATTCGTCGGTGTAATACAACATCGACAGAAGACACTATCCACAGATGGTTATGGTCCGTCGGTGAAGACTAGTTCTCCTGTGGTGGTTTTTCTTAAGAGAGGATCAAATTCTCTCTTAATTAAAATGAGAAGAATCATAAAAGTTCGAGAAACACAAAATGTTTTCAAAATTCTCAAAAATGGTTATGATTAGAAAAGTTTTTCTTTCCTTGAGCTTATGACATAAATGATAGCCTTATGCTAGCTTATGTTATAAATGATAGGATCTTGTATGACTGCATGTATTGACAAATTTATTTATTTATATTTTTGCAATACAAGTTTTTATAAATAAACATAAAATTGACATAAAAACCTTATAAATTATTTTGTAGGACGTCGAACATTCAACCTATTCTGAAATCCATGATTGAAAAACATCCAGTAGCCAATGGTGGCTCCAACTTCAATAGCTAGCAACTGAAGCTCAACATTGGGTTAAAGTTTGGAAAAGTGTTTCACATTTTGGATGGTGGAAACCGATGTTGAACTTTAGAACCGATGCTGCAACAAAGTGGGAAGACCAGGAGAACCAAGTTCACGGTCTCATGCTTGCCTACATTGATGACTCACTTCAAGCAAAATACTTGGACTCAAAATCCAAGAAGACCATGGAAGCTCTTACAAAGATGTTTGTGGATAACGGTAAGAAGGAGCACTATAAGACCACCATAGCACTCACAAGGTGCCACATGGCAGAGGGAACATTTATGTCCATGCATTTTCTCATAATGCAAGGATACCTTGAGAAATTAGAAAAGCTCTCTTTCATGATGCCCAAGGACATTGTAGAAGATCTGATTCTTGGCTCTCTATCCCCATCCTACAAGGACATCGCTCATACATTACCATATGCGTGAGAATGTAGTAAGTCTTGAGGAGCTTCATAATGCTCTCAAAACTGTTCAAGTTGATATGGGCAAAGGCAAGGACAAGAGTATCATACCGATCCAAAGTGGAAGTAGAAAGATCGCCAAGGGTAAAGGGAAAAAGCAAATTAACAAAAAAAAGTGCCAATCAAGGGCAACATAGTAGGAGGTGCTCATGCGAGCGCCTCAAAGGGAAAAATCTTCAAAATCTCCAACTCTCAACACGGAGTGTTACCACTGCGATGGGAAATGACACATCCACCCTAATTGCCCCAAGTAAAAGGAGGACCTTAACAACAGAGTGTTTGAGCATAATTTTATTGAAATAAATTTAGCCACCTCTATCCATGATTTGGTACTTGATACCGGAGCTTGTGCTCACATAATTTTAAATGTGCAGTTACTAAAGGATAAGAAGGAACTCGCAAAAGGCGAGATGATTTTGAAGTTTCGAAATGGTGCAAGCGTCGTTGCGATTGCACAAGGTCCACGAATCTTCATTTATCTAGGGGTTTAATTTTAAGATTAAAGAATGCCTATTTTGTACATTCGATTAGCAATAATATCAAATATGTATCATGTTTAAATATGGATGGCATTGTGATAAACAGTTCAAACTCTTGCATGTATTTATCGTAGAATGGAATTTTCTATGCAAATGCTTTCATAAGAAATAGAAACTATTTGCTTGAGTTAAATAATACACAAGTCTTAAACATCAATAACAAAAGACTGAAAACAACTCACATAAACGATACAATCTTATGGCATTATCGCCTTGGTCACATCAATGAAAAACACATCAAGAAATTGCAAGAAGCCAATGTTCTTGGATAAGTTGATTTTAAATCATTAGAGACATGCGAACCTTCCCTTATAGGAAAAATGACCAAATGACCTTTCAAGAAGAAAGGTCAAATAGCAAATGACTTGCTGGATTTGATACATTCCGATGTATGTGGTCCAATAACTACAAGTGCAAGACAGTTAAGTTGTTGGTTTTTTGCCTTAATCTATGTTTTGATGATTTAACTAACCTAATCTTAATCACAATCAAATGTAGAGCAACACACATCATGCATAGAACAAATATTATATTGTGCTAACATCTACAAGTGATCAAGACTTAAGGAAAAATGGAATGAAGTCAAGACATGTAATCAAGCTACTTGAAGACATATAATTTTACCTTTTATTTGAGTCATAGGAACATATGTGAACTTGAGCATACAAGAGTTAAAATCTATTCAGATACACACTAAGTTACTTGTAGAAGTCACACACAAAAATTTAGATCAATTGGACTTCAATAGGTCACCCAAACTTAGGTAGGAAAATTACCTAAACCAAACATCTGCTTGCCTGTGTAGAACGGTCGACTAAAATAAGTTTTCCGTTCGACCGGTTCTAACAGTTAACGGTCTTACAAATAGTGATTTTACCTAACTCTACCGGTCGACCTTTTTTGACTTCTGGTCGATCGTTTACCTGTATTTTTGGGATGACCATTATACTTGTCGTATTCTCTACTAGTTTTATATATTTTTCACTGCATATTTAATATAGATTAGGTGAGATTGATTAAATTAATTAGGGTCATATCGATCCTACATTTGGTATTAGAGCATAGGTGCTAAATTTCATATACTTAACTGTATTTTCGCATGACACCTACATCATCGAATCATGTAGAGGGTTTGTAAACAACTAGACCAACTTTACTAAATGAGTCAAATTATGATTATTGAAAGAATAGAATGAAGTTATTCTTAACTTCTAGTGATCTTAAGTATTGGATGTTTCTCCAAAACCCCTACACATCGCCTAAAGGAGAAGATCTGGCGACCTTAGCTAGGGCTAAAATGAAGGAATATGAGATGAAATATAACATTATGAATATCCTTTATTGTGCGTTAACTGAGGGTGAATACAATAAGATTAGAGGTTATGATAGTGCATATGAGATTTGGCATAGACTTCAAATGCATCATGAAGGAGATAGTAAAACTAAAGAAACAAGAATTAGTCTCCTCAAGCATATATATGAAATTTTCACTACGCAACATGGTGAGAACATAAACGAGATGAACACTCGCTTCACTGATAAAACTAACTCTCTCAAAGTTTTTAGAAGAAATTTTAGTGAGGGAGACATGGCTAGAAAGTTCCTCCGGTCGCTCGATGACGAATGGGAAGATAGGTCGTTGCAATTGAGGAAGAACATGACATTTCCCAACTAAAGATGGAGGAGTTAATTGAAAACCTCATGACTTATGAACTCCAAATGAGTCATCTAAGGGAGAAAGAAGCCTCCAAGAAGAACCTAACCTTGGCTTTGCATGCAAAATTTGATGAACCAATGAGGAGAGGGAAGAATGATGACATTGAAGTCTGAGCAAAAGACTTTTTCAAGTCCTCAAGAATGATAAGGTAGAAATGAAAGAAAGAAGAGGAAGAAGAAGTGAGAAGAAGGAAAAAGAAAAGGAGAAGGAGAAGAGTGAAAATGAGAGAAGGGAGAGAAGGTGAGAAGGAGAAAAGAGAAGGGGATGGAGCTCACAAGGTAACATGGGATCACTCTTCATCATCATCATCATTATCACCATTATCTCTACAAAGTAGAAGAGAAGTTGCCCACACTTGGTTCATGGTCAACGAAGATGAACAAAGTGAGGTACCTTCTAACTCTTGTTCTACTAGATCTAATTCTTGCTCAACTAAATCATATTCTAGTGATAGGTCATGCTCTAAACAAGATTCATACACTTTTGATGAGATTCAAATTGTATTTCATGATTTAGTTTCACAATATGACATCATTTGTGATAAGAACAAGAATGCTACAAAGCTTATAAATGATCTCTAATGACACATTGAAATAATCATGAATGAGAAGAATGAGGTGCTTGCTAGACATGAAACAAATGCATTAGAACTTGATAGTCTAAAAACAATACCTATTGATGTTGAACAACAAGATCTTACGACATGTAATGCTCAATTATGAAAAGATCTAGAGAAGTTCATCAATGGAACAAAAATACTTGACATGCATTTAAGTAGTGAAAAACAATCTTTCGATAAATATGGTATAGGATGTAATGCATCTCATTCTAAAAACCATGTTTGTTATACTACTTTGAATGGAAACCATATTTAAAAATAGAACTCTTCTTCATCCTTTAAAAACTACTCATTGCTTGGTGGTCATTCTCTATTAGAATAACCCTTGGAGCAAAACTCAAGTGGAGAAGAATGCTACTTGTAATGTGAGTCATGTAAATAAAATAATCCTTCATAGTTTTCCTTTAATTTTTTAATGCTTGTAAGTTTAGCTTAGTTTGTTTTCTTAATCTAAGTATAACTAGTTATAATGTCTTTCTTTCTTAATATAGTTTGTAGCTTAATGTGTAGAGAGTAGATCCACCCATTTGCGGTGGAGGTGATGTAGACACTGCTGGAATGTTGGACTACCACGTCGGACTTTACTAAACCGACGTGGCAGACTCTCTGCCACGTCGACGTTCACGCCGACCGACGTGGAAGGTTTAGTTTATGAATTTTTTAAAATTATTCGCACACTACCACATCGGTCCTCTGGATCTAACATGGTAGGGAACCATATGACGTATGCTGAACTTAATCTGACGTTGTATTGTGACCCTACTACGTTGGCGTTTACGTTGACCGACGTGGAAGGAATAGTTGATTTTTTATATATAAATTATTCATACACTATCACGTCTGCGAAAACTAAAGAAACCCAAAGAAATACCAACCAAAGGAAAGACGTCCAACTTTTTAAAAAATGTTCACAATTTTATTGCCAAGCGAAATTGAAAAGGAGTACATGTCGACAAACAATAAATTTCCTATAGGTCCGACGTAAAGTCCTCTACCAACCAGTGTTGTTGCTCCTCGAGGTCCTTCAATTCTAAGAAAGGTTCTGCAAGGGTTACACCAGTTGTCTTGTATGTGACCGGGTTTCCACTTCACATCGCGCTCTCCCAGTCCTCCACGCAGTTTGTCATTATCCACCAGCAGAACATTATGGACGGCTCCACAACCTCGAACTCCTTACATCGTCTATGATGTTCGTTTGTTGCACACTTAGGAAAAGTCCGGAATTACTCTGGATTGACTCTTCACTCATCTGACATACGTTTGTTCCTTGATAACATGTGTTCATCTCAAAATACTTGTATGCCTTATTTAGAAACTAGATTTCTTTCAAAGACCGAAAGTCTTTTCATATTCAATTTCCTTTAAGATGCATATTTTCATGTATTATTGCTATTTCCAGTTTTCGATGCTCAAACGGCTGAGTGGGCGTGATAATGGGCTACCACGTCAGATATCACGAGTATCCGATGTGGAAAAACATTATCACATCGGATTTTCGTGACATCCGACGTGGTAGATCGACTTAAAGAACTGACAAAAAGATCCATTTTCCAACAATCTACCACGTCGGTCCTAGAATTCAATGTGGTAGTATAACCCTACCACGTCGGCCCGTAACTAAACTGACATCGTAGTGTAACTGATTGACATCATATCATGCATATATATGTGTCTTATATCCTCTAATTTTAGCCTAAGCAATGCTATGTAACAATTTTATCTTTAAGTTTCAAGAATAAATAGGTTTGAGAAGAGGAGATTAAAAATGGACTCAAAAGCAAGGAAAAAGACTAAGTTGCAAGACTTATAGACTGAGATGAAAGAGAGAAGGACCTGGATGTAAAACCAAAAGGATCAAAGAGCAAATAAAGAAGCTCCACAACATAATGAGGAGTATTTTGGCAATTAAATCTGGGCCCAACCATCAACAACCAAATCGGGTTCATCCAACACCAAGAAATCAAGCCAGAATCGAGCGACCACAATCCAGACTATATCAAACACATATAGACCGTCAATTGGCAGACCAAGACCACCAATCAGCAGTCCAAATGTGTCCAAATGCGACATGGTTGAGTTGCGTCGTGTATTATGTCATTTTATGTCCATTTATAGTATGCATTTAGTCCATACCAGGGGATTGTCCCCGATTACCTTTTTTCATGCCTATAAATAGAACTCTTCCTCATCATTTGTATTCACCCGTTGCTTTGTGGCATTCTCTCTACTTGGAGTAAAGCCTTGAAGCAAAACTCAAGTAGAGAAGAATGCTACTTGTAATGTGAGTCATGTTAATAAAATAATTTTTTAAGTTAGTTTCGTATTGTCTCTTCCAATTCTTGCATGAGTAGTTTAATTTTTTTTTTCCTTAATGATTAGTAAGTAGTTCGATCCCCCTTTGGGCGTGGAGATGATGTACATATATGTCATGAAGTTTGGATGTTTGATGAATTTTTGATTGTGTAGACTTGCATGTTTGTATGTTCATTGGGGGTGTTTTAATCAACTATATGTTGGTGGATTGTGATTGGGTGCTCCATAAGATTTAGACACTTCCCATGCTTAGTTTCCTCATGTTTATTGACTGAAATTTCCTGTTAAATATTATACATGTTAGTTAAGTGTTGGTATTTTTGGTTGCTTTCTTGATTGATTGAAGAAACTTTGTTTTGATGGGCTTTGCCATAAGATTTAGACACCTCCCATGCTTGGCTTTGTTCTTATCATGAGTTTCTGGTTTTTTATGAGTCATGCTATATTTATAGACACTTCTCATGCTGAGCCAAATCTTATGATAATCAAGTCGTAATTGCCGATACATTGTGTGAAGGGATTGATAGGTTTTGCCACATCTTTAGACAATTCCTATGCATGACAACACACACAAGACACACACATGCATGCTTACATGCATCATTCATCACTAATTTCACTTCATATGTGCACACACTCCACCACTTAAGGGTTTCTTTTCTTGATTTCCAATCTTTCGTTGCTTTCTTTCACATTTCTTACTTACTAGTTTAGTGTAGTTTAGCTTAGCAATTCTTGCATGATTAGTTTAATTTTGTTGTGGTTTCTTTTCTTATTGATTAGTGAGTAGTTTCATCCCCCTTTGAGGGTGGATATAATGGACATATATGTCGTGAAGTTTGAATGTTTGATGAATTTTTCATTGTGTACATTTGCATGTTTGTATGCTCATTAGGGGTATTTTAATCATCTACATGTTGGTGGAGTGTGATGGGGTTCTCCATAAGATTTAGACACTTCCCATGCTTATTTTCCTCATGTTTATTGACTGAAATTTCCTGTTAAATATTATACATGTTAGTTAAGAGTTGATATTTGTGGTTGCTTTCTTGATTGATTGAAGAAACTTTGTTTTGATGGGTTTTGCCGTAAGATTTAGACACCTCCCATGCTTAGCATTGTTCTTCACATGAGTTTATCATTTTTTATGAGTCTTGCGATACCTTTAGATAGTTCTCATGCTGAGCCTAATCTTATGATAATCAAGTAGTTATTGTTGATACATTGTGTGAATGGATTGATAGGTTTTGTCACATCTTTCGACACTTCCTATGCATGACAACGCACACACGACACACACATACATGCTTACATGCATCATTCATCACTAATTTCACTTCATATGTGCACACACTCCACCCTTGAGGGGTTTCTCTTCTTCATTTCCCATCTTTCGTTGCTTTCTTTGGCATTTCTTACTTACTAGTTTAGTGTAGTTCAGCTTAGCATAACCAAATATCTTTCCCCTTTTTTGCCACTTGATTTCTGACAAACCATTGGCTACTCATCTCCCCGTGGAGCAACCCATACTTGTCACCGTTTCATCGCGGTCGTGCACTTGCGGTGATTAATAAAACGTTTAAACAAGTTTTTGGCGCCATTGCCGGGGAGGTGCTCTGTCCATACTCTGGTTTGGACGATTCGAGTGGATTTGATTTTTTGTTTTGTTTTATTTCAGGATGTTTAAGGTTTATAAGGGAAGAAGTAGCACAAAATTGGGTGCAGTTGAAGCTACCAAGACCGCCATATAGCGTTCTGGGACCGCCGATTGGCGTCCTGGTCAGTTCCCTTTGCCCCATGTTTTCATATGGTTGTTTATATTCACATCATCGTTGTCTGGGAGCCCAATTTGACATGTCTAAACTTGTAGTTTGCTTCTAGATTAATTAAACAATCAACCAATCAATTCCCCTTTTTATACAACTTGGACTTTAAAACTCAAAGCAAAAGAGTAGATTGATTGCCATCTAGGTCATGCATCATTTGTATATCTTGCACGCATTCATCTTTCTTTTGTTTACCTTTTTGTTGTCGATCGGTGGTGTGAGGTACGTGCACCCATTCTCTCATTCATGCATGGTTAAAACATGCATTAGTTAGTAAGGTGCATTGGAACAAGAGTGAGGTGAGTGCTTGTTTGGTGAGTTGCTTGCTAGCCTAAGTATTCAAAACATCTTAAGGGGCACCACCTATAGTCTTAAAGATAAGGTGGGGGATTTCATCACCCCTCCCTTAGCCCCAAAAATAGCACTCAAGTAAAGCCTTAATCTAAAAGCAAGTAGACATTGGCCCTAGGACTCAGGCGCATTAGGAGAGTGATCCGGTTACGACCGTCATGGCCTGATCGACGTTTCCCACTTTCTCGATAGTAGGAGAGACGAGATCTTCAGATCTTGGCTTACTTGCTGGGCTCTGTGGTCTTCCTTGTAAGGAGGTGAGGCGTGTTGAGGTTGTGTGACCTCGGAGTTAGGCATCGTCTAGCTGTAAGTACCTATAGTGACCGTAGGTTGCTTGAGCCATGTTTGCTAGACTAGGCTTCTACCCTCACCCTTTACCCACGCTAGATCTAGAGATTCTTCCATTCTCCTCTGAGTCATCTTCTTTTCCTCTACTTCCACGTTAGTCTCCTCCCCTTTACACTCTCTATAAGCATTTTAGGGTCGAGTCGAGCACTTTTTACGAGCTTGGCCTCGTGGTGGTAAGAGTGGTCGACTCGGGAGTTCTTTGTCAAGATGGATGGTTACATAGGTGACCATCCATATCATTGTTGGGACCAGGACAATTCTCCCCGATATTCCGGACCCATGCATCCTGGGGTGCCTCAGACAAACACCATATATGGTTGGGACAATCTTCATAGTGTGGCTGAGCAGTCTTCAAATTGGGGTTACATGAGAGAGGCACCGACTACTAGACCATTATCTAGTTGTTTCGGATCATGTTGGTCAACAAACTGAGACATTACATGAAATTTGGCCCTCTTTCATGCATATGGTAGATGACATGAGTGCACCAGTAGCTGCACCATGTGACTATTGTGGGTTGAGTGATCATGGTTTTGGGGAATGTCCTGTTGTTCCCCCAAAGCCTGAGTATGAGCACACATTTTCCCAAAATGCTTAGAGTGAGCATTACGCATCCGCATACAACCGGAGAGGGATGGATTCATGGGAAGGCATTTCTTTTTCAAATTCTTATACATCATCTCCTTCCCAGTATCCTCCTCCTGAATACCCAGAATTCTACCCTATCATTGGACTCATTCTCAGCCCATCAACACCCAACCCTAAAATTTCCTGAATTCTAACTTGTGACTCACAGTTCACCCCAGACTTTATTCCTTAGAACAAGTCCTCCAAACGTTCTTGGAAACCACTCAAAATGTGTTGAAGTCCAATCAAGATTCCCTGCAAACTATGGAAATGTATGTGAGTCAAATTTCACAACAATTAAGTAAATGTGAGGAGGGTGACATTTCTTGTCAACATGAGGATTCATCTTTTGATATTGAACCACCACCACATTCACAAATTCAAAGCACAATCTTTCAGAGTCAAACTCCTAGTCAATCTGAGGGACTTGAAGTTTCATTTCACGATCACTTGGTAGAGGATTCGATTCCAATTGAGAATAACATGGACAAGTTTCATTTTGAGTCGGCATAGGATTGTGCCTTATCTTTTTGTCCAATAGCCCTTGAGCCACATTATCTTAATATTGTACCTCTTAAGGACTCACCTGTGGTGGAGCAAGAGCACCCTAGTACCCTTAATTTCATACGACCTGATGAGAGTTTGCCTCTCACTATTGTTCATGATCATCTTGGAAATGATAAGACATCAAACACCTACATTGCCAATGAGGGTATTGGGAGTGCCTTAGAGGATACTTTGGGTAAGAGACCCACTTTTTGTTCGCCTGGTGAGTCGGACATGCCTAACAAGATTCTTCTCCTCGTTTCGACCCACCAGCCTATTGGTTGGAAAGTTTGGATTAATGATTATAATTTCAATTCTGCATCGGGAGAAACTTTTCTTCCATTGCACATTATGTCCCAAACTCATGAGAGACGCAAGTTCTTTCAGTTTGATCCTTTGAATGAGACGCCTTTGCGTCTAATTCATGAACCTATCCTTTCATCTTGTGCTCTTTGTGAGGGGGCACACACATGAGTATTCTAGCATCGTGTGGTGTCATGTTCCCATTCCAAGTGCATTGACCCACTTTTGAGGTTCCCATTTGATGTCCTTCGACAAATGAAGATGAGAACTTATTTTTATACATAGTTATATTTCAAAAAAAAGAAAAAGAAAAAAATACAATAAAAGACTCCATGACTGAGCATTGATTGTTGTGGGCCCCAACCCTTATGTATTTGGGCCCCATTTCTTTCACATATTTGTATCTCTTCTTTTGTATTTCACAGGTTTTAAGGGGAATTGGGGTTGTGCCCATCAACATAACCATGAACTTCCCTTTGCGCTTCACGTTGGTGAGATTTTTTCTTTTTCATGCATATATCCATGCAGAATCATGCTCAAATTCATTGAGGACAATGCATGAAGTAACTGTGGGGGGGGGGGGTTACGTGTGTACATAGTCGAGTCTTTCTCATTTTGTTTTGTTTTCTTTTATTTGTATTGTTAGGGTCATGTTAGTGTGTTGCATTTAATATCGATATATATGTTTGCCATGATCTTTGGGTGACTTGTCTTCTTTTGCTTACCTAGTGCTTTAAAGTTTCATTTAAATCAAAAATCTTCATCTGATTGTGAAAAAATGTTTTGTGGATTTTGTGTTTGTTTAGCATGTACAAAACCGTTGAGAGGCGAAGTAAAAAAGAAAGGTCCCAAAATTATCTTGAACATGATGCATTGGGATATCTAGTATACCGGCTTTAGGTCTTATATAGTCGTAATGATGCACCCCAGTTTTCCCTTGGGGTGCGAGTAATCATAGGGTTTCAGTACTCAAACAACTAAATAAGTCCACCTTGAACCTAGTAAGTGAAATAATTCGTGTCTGTTAGTATAAGGAAGTTTGTCGTAGTCAAGGCCCTTAATATCTTGTTGTGAAACTTTAAGTGTAGGGATTTTAGTTCCCATGTAGATAGATAAATAAATAAATAAGTGGTGTTCTCTCTTCTCGCACGGCTCCTACCACTCGAGAAAGTAGGTCCGAGGGGACTTTTTGCATGGTGCTTTCGAGTCATCTGACTTGGGATGCACCGACTGAACTCCCGTTACACGGGTGGTAGGGATCGCCCTATGTGGAGATTTCGGGGAAGGTGTATGTGATAGTGTAAGTCCTCATATGCAATGATGCACAAAACCCGACCCTGAGAGAATCAAACACCAACCAATGTAACGCTCCAAAGAATAAATAAATAAATAAGTGATGAATGAAGAAAAGAAAAAAGAGAGTCAAATAAGAACCTTAATTGAATTTACATAATGTATCACTTTAAGAAGTTAAGGTTGCCTATGTCTTTCACTTATGTCCTTAATTAACTTTCTTGAATGATTCAATAGGCTAGGTGTGTGGACTGATTACATATATAGATTCGGCCCGTAAAATACCGCGTCCAATGATCGACGAAAACGAGTCCATCGAGTCGTGTTTCTAGGTTGATTAATGCATCAATGTTCGGATTTTGTGGGTATATCCGTTGAAACCCTAAGGAGACAACACTCCTCCTCCTTAACGACAAGGAGGTTTAACGGCTTGTTGCACATGTTAAGTGCAACCGTGATTCCTACGAAAGTGAGTTAGGATTTCCCTGTTTTACGTATGCTTTTTCCTTTATTTCATTTTTCTCTTTCTTTGTTTTGCTCGGGACTAGCAAAAAAGTTAGGTGTGGGGGTATTTGATTGACATCATATCATGGATATATTTGTGCCTTATATCCTCTATTTTTAGCCTAAGAAATGTTATGTAACGAGTTTATGTTTAAGTTTGAGAAATAAATAGGTTTGAGAAGAAGAGATTAAAAAGGACTCAAAAGCAAGGAAAATGACTAAGTTGCAAGACTTAGGGACTGAGATGAAAGAGAGGAGGACCCGGATGTAAAACCAAAAGGATCAATGAGCAAATCAAGAAGCTCCCACCTTAATGAGTAGTATTTTGGGAATTAAATCTGGGTCCAACCATCAACTACCATATCGGGTTCATCAACCACCAAGAAATTAAGCCAGAACCGAGCCACCAAAATCCAGACTCAATCAGCGGTCCAAATGTGTCCAAATGCGACATGGTTGAGTGGGGTCGTGTATTATTTTTTTATGTCCATTTATAGTAAGTGTTTAGTCCCATACCAGGGGATTGTCCCCAGTTACCTTCTTTCATTCCTATAAATAGAACTCTTCCTCATCATTTGTATTCACCCATTGCTTGGTGACATTCTCTCTACTTGGAGTAAAGCCTTGAAGCAAAACACAAGTGGAGAAGAATGCTACTTGTAATGTGAGTTATGTTAATATTTTTTTTGTTAGTTTCCTATTGACTCTTTCAATTCTTGCATGATTAGTTTAATTTTGTTGTGGTTTCTTTTCTTATTGATTAGTGAGTAGTTTCATCCCCCTTTGAGGGTGGATATAATGGACATATATGTCATGAAGTTTGAATGTTTGATGAATTTTTCATTGTGTACATTTGCATGTTTGTATGCTCATTAGGGGTATTTTAATCATCTACATGTTGGTGGAGTGTGATGGGGTTCTCCATAAGATTTAGACACTTCCCATGCTTATTTTCCTCATGTTTATTGACTGAAATTTCCTGTTAAATATTATACATGTTAGTTAAGTGTTGGTATTTTTGGTTGCTTTCTTGATTGATTGAAGAAACTTTGTTTTGATGGGCTTTGCCATAAGATTTAGACACCTCCCATGCTTGGCTTTGTTCTTATCATGAGTTTCTGGTTTTTGATGAGTCATGCTATATTTATAGACACTTCTCATGCTGAGCCAAATCTTATGATAATCAAGTCGTAATTGCCGATACATTGTGTGAAGGGATTGATAGGTTTTGCCACATCTTTAGACAATTCCTATGCATGACAACACACACACGACACACACATGCATGCTTACATGCATCATTCATCACTAATTTCACTTCATATGTGCACACACTCCACCACTTAGGGGTTTCTTTTCTTGATTTCCAATCTTTCGTTGCTTTCTTTCACATTTCTTACTTACTAGTTTAGTGTAGTTTAGCTTAGCATAACCAAATATCTTTCTCCTTTTTTGCCACTTGATTTTTGACAAACCATAGGCTACTCACCTCCCCATGGATCGACCCGTACTTGCCACCGCTTCATCGCGGCCGTGCACTTGTGGTAATTAATAAAATGTTTAAACAGTAACCCATAATAGTTATCCTCAAACCCAAGCCTTCGTGAAACACAAAACACTTCGTTTCACCGTACGCCAAGCATTCCTCTTCACTTACTCACACGACCTCTCCTTACTTTCTGAGCATCCTCTTCCCTTACATCCCACGAGCGACTTCTCCCTCCGCCAACGCCGAAGTGTATGTCTTCGACTATAACATTTCTTTTTGAAATATTACTTTTGTTGCTTGGTTGAAAAATGTTTGTTTGCTCGAAAACGTCTTTCATGTCAATTTATTTGGCTATTAACATAAATATGGAAATGCATTACGAGTTTCGTGTTTTTGTCGGCGAATAAACATACATATGGAAGGCAAAAATTAGAGTTTGATTATATGTCTTCCACGCTAGTGTTCAATTTATCTGACATTGTAGGGGGTCTCTCACATCGGTGTTCACTTTATCTGACATTGTAGGGGGTCTCTCACGTCGGTGTTCAATTTTTCCGACGTGGTAGGGTATTCGAAAAAACATCCACCCAAAAATTCTGATTGGTTTTGTCTTAATTCTTATTTGTTTTGTTTGAGATTCATTCTTTAATTTTTTTTCCTTTATGGGGTTCATAGTTGTTACCCATATTCAAAATGACTCCAACCTTGAATCAAGATCTCATTCTTCTCTCAGGTTAATGGCTCCTAGCAAGAAAAAGCACCAAGAAAATTCCGATGAAGCCTCCACTTTGGTTCCTCCACGGGGAGCAACTCTGATGTTACAATTTCAAAAAAAAGTAAAATGTGAAGGTCCATTGCCTTCGGACTTCGATCGTTTATTAGAGCCGATCGGAGAGAATAAAATTTATTGGCCTAGTTATTTGGGTGCGATTGCTAGAATCAAGGTTGATATTTCTATTGAAAATTGGTCACTAGTTGATTCTTCTCTAAAAGAACAAATTTGGGAGGATATCCATACCGACGTGAATGGGTACACCTTTAAAACGTCTCCCGCGTACCACGTCGGTGATGGAAGGCGGTCAACCCGACGTTGTACCCCCTTAATATCCGACGTGGTAACCTTTATTTGCAGAAGTGAGATTATGTGATAATGATAGGTTATTTTATTTGTGTCATTTCATGTACTTAATGTAGATCTATAATTGTAGCATGCTTAAATTTGTATTAAATGGGATAATGTCAACTATATTAAGAACCCATCACATGCTAGCTTTTGAGTTTATGTTGTTGCTTGTAATGGTTAGATGGAAATGACTTGTTATATATGGATCCATGTTTGGTGAACATTCGCATGAATGATTTAGGTTGTATGTAGGATTAATTTATGCTCTACTTGGCACACTAGGTACTTATTGCATGCTTGACAATATAAAATTAACCTCAAGTTTATGTGAGATATGCAATTTCATGGTTTGCCACGTAGTGTTGTGTATCCTACACTTAGATTCTACACTAGGTTCTACTTGTATGCCACGCAAACTACACTTGTGCCTAATTGAAATGAAGACCCACTCACACACACACACATACCTACACACCTCCACTCCATGGGTGTTTAGTTTAATTGTTAATTCATCCATAGATTAGTGTAATCAAACTTCTTCTCCCGTTATTTGTCACTTGACTTCGGAAAAACTAGAGTTGACACACCTCCCAGTGGACTCGACCCATACTTGCCGCATCTTCACTTACATCATGCACTTGCGGTTATTATAATTGAATCAATCATGTATCTTACAAACAACTTATCCAATTCTTCCCCAATGGCCATATCTCTCTATGAGCTTATAAATAGAGGTCCATACACCTTATTTACACAACTCTCATACTTCAAATTGTTCCACATACCAAAGACACCTCCCAATCTTCAAATTCCCAATCCTACACTCAAGAGCCTAAACTTCACACCTTTGATCAATTTCTAATCTTAGTTAAAGTGTGCTCAAGTTAGAGAGTGTTTGATCCACTCAAATTGTTGTCCAAGAAGCATAGGTATCGGTGAAATCCCGATGCAAGTTGAAAAGGTTTTAGTGAAAGTCCGAAGAGTCCTTCTCGGGTTGTGAGAGGAGGAAACCAAGCTCGACGAGGGTGTTCGCGAGCTTACTGTGTAAAGGCTTGATCTCGGCCCATAACGAGGTTGTTATATTGTAAGCGGAGTCAAGGAGTCGAGCGAAGCTTGCAAGAGAGGAAGTAAGCATGAGGCCGAACCTCTATAAAACCATTGAGTCTTCTTGTGGTTTGCATTTCTTATTCTCTACTTGTTTTAAATTGTTTTCCGTTGCATGTTTAGTAGAGATTAGACAAAATTGATTATATTAATTTGTGTCATATTGATCCTACAATAGGTACTTCATAATGTTCACAGATGATTATACTTGTTGCAATTACATTTATCTAATGAGGAACAAAAGTGAATCCCTTGACAAGTTCAAAGAATTCAAGAATTAAGTAGAAAACCAACTCAATAAGAAAATCAAATTTGTACGAACCGATCGTGGAGGTGAGTACTTGAGTACCGAATTCCACTCATTCCTAAAGAAATATGGTATTATACCACAACTCACTCCATACGATACGCCTCAATGGAATTGTGTATCTGAACAGAGAAATAGGACGTTACTCGTTATGGTTCGATCAATGATAAGTCAAGATGAATTGCCACTTACTTTTGGAGCTATGCACTACAAGCTGCAGGTTACACACTGAACAATGTTACATCCACATTCGTAGAGAAAACACCTTATAAGTTGTGGAGTAGTAAAATACGCAAGCTCAAGTTTCTCAATATTCGGGATTGTGATACCTACGTCTAGAGATTGATGTCGACCAAACTTCAACCGAAAGTGGATAAATACTTCTTTACAACTTATCCTCATAAGACAAGGGGATACTACTTCTGGCCTCAAACCTCCAATCGAGTGATTGTCGAGAGGGATATTGTTTTCTTAGAGAAAGAATTTCTCGAAAGAACAATAAGTAGTGAGAGTAGAATTGTGCTTAAGGAAAATCAAGATAGTCTACAAGATCGTGATATGAATGATAACATTCAAGTTCACGAAGACCCAACCGATGTTCCTTTTTTAGTGGGAGTATGAGTGAGCAACCCTCGCAAGAAATTGTGAGTGAAACCCCATCTGGAAACCGACGTGGTAGGGGGTCTTTTTTATTTAATTTTTTAAAATTAAAACCCTACCACGTCGGTTTTTAGAAATCCGACGTGGTAGAGGTTCTTTTTAATATATCTTGGATGCTATTGAAATATAACTCAACTTCTTGTAAGCATTGTACTCACTACATGGCCGTGAAATTCAGATTTTCCTACTTGAATACAAAAACTTACCTTTCTAAAATGTACTTGTTTTTCTCCCATGCTTTGTGTTTTTTTAGTTATAGCAATAGTTATCACACAATTTCTGTGGTGATGCAACAGATGAGATCCCGAGAAACTGTCTGTCGAAAATGTTGTTTGGTTGATGATATGTCCATATTCCCTGCCATCTATTTGTTCAATTGGCTATTCCTTTACTAATTTTGTTTTCGTAAGATATGTGTTGTTGCCAAGAATCCGTCAATTATTATTGCCAAGATATGTGATATTGGTTTTTAATATATATTTTTAAATTAAAACCCTACCACGTCAGTGTTCGGAAATCCGACGTGGTAGGGGGTCTTCCAGCGACGGCAAACACATAAGCCGACTGGTTGGGGATCTATACCTAATTTTTTGGACTGGATTTGGACTAAAGTGGTCTATCACGTCGGTTTTTAATTAATCTGATGTTGTAGGGGGTCTTCCACGTCGACCTTTTAATAGTCCGACGTGGAAATGTTGAATTTTTTGTTTGGTATAGCCACTTAAACTAATTTGAAATCCCGCCAATTCAGAAATCAGCAAACATAAACCCTAGCGGCCTACCTCTCCCTAACCACATTGACATTCCTGTCCAGAAGTAGATATGGGAGAGAGAGATCCATTTCCTTCTCCACTTCTTATCCGTTTCCGATCTCGCGATCCAACGTCGTCCACGACTCCAACATCCGACCCAAACCCTCGTCAGAATGCACTTCTTTGCCTCCGAACCAAGAGCTCAACATTCCACCCAAACCCTCTTCCGAATCCACTCCTCTGCCTCCAAACCCCAACCCCGCCATCCCTTCTCTAGCGACCGACTGAGCTGGAGTCAAGAAAATTGAGACCTTAAAGCCCGATCGAGCGTTGGCAAAGGAATTTAACCTTCGCCTTGCCACCACCACCTTCTCCTCCTCCACTGCCATCTTCACCACGTCGGTGTTGGTGGAGGAACGTAACCAGCATGCCGAGCATTTGGAGCGCCGAAGGCCAGCTTATGAACATCTAATCTCAAAGGTTTGAGGTTTCCATGTATGCTTCCCCTAGTTATTGGTAAGTAGTAGTTTTTATTAATAATCTAGTCGTTTAGTGTGTATGGATGTTGACCGATCCTTGTCTTTGTGAATTGAATTTTAATGTTACTTAGAATAATAAAATTAAGTTAATGTTTTCCTATCAGCATTCACTAGTGCAGAATAGGCTTTACTCGTTGCCCAATAGACGTCAGCCATTATAACATCCGACATCTAGGATAGACGTTATAGCATAGACGTCGGTTGTTACTACGACCAACGTCTATGTGGTAATATAGATGTCGGCTATTGTATTACCGCGTTTATCCGACGTCTATGGGGTATAGACGTCGGGTATTAGAATACCATGTGCAGCCGACGTCTATAAGGTATAGACGTCGACCTATAGACGTCGGATGTTATACATGTTCGACGTCTATAATCCATGCATATAGACGTCGGGGTATAGACGTCGGAGATGTATAACATACGACGTTTATAGGTCTTAAGAAAACGAACAAACGTATTTTCTGTCATTCATTTCAGACGAAAACCAACCCAAACCCTAATCGTCCCGCGACCGAACTCTCCTTCGCGACCGATCTCTTACCGAGTTACACCGTCTCCGCCACCGCAGCGACGTCCCTTGTGCTCACCTCCCCTTCTCCGTCCCTCTGCACTGTCTCCGTAGCCCGCCGCGACCACCGTCACCGCACCCTCCTCCGCGACCGCCGTCACCGTACGACCTCCTCCTCCTCTGGTTCGTGCTCATACTGTTAATGTTCCTCGTAGTATGGTAGTGATAGTGATTAATGGTAGTAACTAACTTGTTGCATATATAAGAAATGACGATGGTAATTTAGTATGGTCTCGAAGCCCTGATCTTGTGCATGTATCCTTTTTGGATGGTTAGCTCTAATGCATGTATTGTTAGATGATTGTGAGGATGATTTTAGTGGTAAAGATTGTCGTTCAATCGTTTCTTGGGTATTGGTTCAGAAAAACTTTTAGGTGATTGGGTATTTAATTTCTCATTTTTATTTAGCTTTAGGTTTGAAAAAAATGAGCGTAGAAAGTATGAATTGGGTATGAAAATTTGGAAGAAAAAACAAAGGATTGACAAATTGATTCAATACGAATGTGGTGCTCTTGATAAATTGGGTATGAAAACAGAAAGTATGAATTGACAAATTTGAATTGGGTATGAAAATCTGAACACAAAATATCTTTAAATTATGTTTTCATTTTGATCTCCATTTAGAGGTAGATGCTCTTTCTTTGTGCTTAACATGATATTTTGTGTTTAAACTATTTTTCTGTCAATCCAAGTAATTATTCTTAATACTTGCTTTTAATATTTAAAATGTTTATTGCCTTGCTTTTTTGAATTTTCAATATTATGATAATAACTCATTGATCCCCTTAAGTAACTTGGCCTTTAATAACCTAAAGCAAAATATTAGATAATATTTGCTAAGTCATTCATCATATAATATTTGCATTCATCGTGTTTATTATAAATTTCTTCAAACTGAATTCTTCAACGTTTTGTAGTTGCCTCGTTGGTATTTCCTAAATCTTGAGCACGCTTAGCTATGTTTGAACAAACATGACTATGTAATGATGCAATCGTTTATTGAAGAATTCAATTATCCCATGCTAAAGAACCGTTGTTGCAGATGCGTTTAAGAGTGCAACGTGTTTGGCTTGAGTTGGAGGAAAACCAAGAAGAAGTTGTGAAGCAAGTAGGAGATGCTCAAGTATTTTCATTTCTGTAGTTTAACTTAAAAAATTGATCCACAAATAAGAAGGCTTTTTATATATTTGTTGTCTTATTAGAGGTATCTGTTTGTGTACGTGAATTTGAATGTTGCTAAATTGAATATGAATGTTGCAGGGATTGAGTTTGAATTACAGACATCAAATTTAAATAAAAAATAAAAAATACCCTACAACATCGGTTTTCTAGAAAACCGACGTAGGGTACGAAAACCTAAAAAAACTTACTACGTCGGTTTTCAATAAAATTGACGTTGTGGACACCCTACAATGTCGGTTTTCTAGAAAAACCGAAGTAGTATGGTATAAAAACAGGAACAAAATAGATTAAGGGGTCTACCACGTCGGTTACCAACCGACGTCGTAGACCCTCCCTACCTCGTCAGATTTTAGACAGACAAGAAAGAGTACTCACGTATAACGTTTCCACCTACCACGTTGGTCAACTATGTCGGTCAACCCGACGTTGTACTCCTTTAATATCCGACGTCATAACCATTTTTCCAGCAACGTATACATGACACATAGATAGACGTCCGGTTAGGTGAACCATATATTTGACGTGTATACCCCATATATCCGACATATATGTACTTTTCTGCAATAGTGTGTATAGTTAATATGATTTTCTTGCGTGGGTGAACAAATTTATTGATAGGTTTTTGTTAGTTAAGGATGTGATTGTATGAACACGTAATCACCATGTAGGAATAGGTTTCAATAATTGTAGGTCATTGTCCATCTGACGGATATTATGTCTTTAAACGTACTAGAAGGCATCCCAGCACTTTGATGGGAATAACATTTATGCTATTATGGTTTCAAAACAAGACTAGTTAGGAAAGGATTAAATAGCTGAGAAAATTCCATATGTAACAACTAATATTTCTGAAATATTAATAAAATTAAGCCATTTATTGGCTAGGCAGCTTACATAGTAGGTAAGGTAGACAGGTATCCATGTATGTTTGGAAACCGTAGTAGTATATCCAAATCGAGAAGGTGACTTTGGGAATTTTGTAACATATATAGTATTATAGCTCCATCGATCATTTTTATTTATTTATCATTTATGTTCTTGTCGCTTAAATGTTGAGTTATGTTCTTCAAATACAATTATTATTAAGACGGTGTTTCTGTTGTGTATTTTGTTTCTTAAATGCCTTTATAGAATTACTACTATCTCAATCCATTGTTTATTTACTTTGGTTGGAATACCCTTAAATATATTTGGGCAAATACTTTTGTTATCAATAACTTCAAAATCGACCTTCAATTGCAAATCAAACAAGTTGAAATTTAGTGTTTTGATCAGTAAATATCTGATTCTTAACATCTCAAAAACTGGAGGCATGTTAGTATATTTTAGAATTCAAGTCAAATAGGACCACGAATAGAATATAACGCCATGAAATAATCGAGATTTACTAGTAAAAAATAAACGAGCTTTAAGGAGGGTATTTAAGTAATGCAAAATGAATGAAAATGGCATTACACATCCAAATCAAAGTGTTTTAAGGGGTGAAGTACAACTTTTACGAGAGTAATTAAGCGAATATCTTTTTTTCTAAACATGGACGCCACATATGAAACAAGATAAACAACATAGTAAACACACACACCACATCGACATCACCACAAGACCAACCAACATATGCATACATGCATGCAACAAACGAAAGCTCTTAAGCAAAGGAAACAAGTTCGTTCCCACAGCTGCAAGTCTTACAACGTGGGCAGTCGGACTTGCCACTACAAGTCTTGGCGAGTTTCGCCTGACCGTATGCCTTCAGCCGCAGGCAAGCGCAAGAGCACGTGCCCTTCATGATCGCGTCGTTGATGGCCTTGCAGCATGCATTGTTGGCCACTCCACCACGGCACTTGTCGATTGCGGGGCATTCCCTCCAAACCGGACCACCAACTTTGGTCGTCGCCTTCGTGGAACACATGTACAGCGTTAGAGAGATGAGGAGGAAAGACCAGAAATAAGCTGATGGAATGGCCATAATGTTGAGAAGTTGTGGTTCTAAATATTGCTGTTTTATAGGAATGTGTAAGTTGTTTGCTGTAATTGTCAGGAGTCAGGTCAACTACTAGTATAGAAACGCATTGCAGCAAGAAAAGTAGCACCACCCAATTATATTTATATATATATATATATATATATATATATATAGATAGATAGATGTTGCTATTATAGTTAATTTGGCTTACATTCACGTTTTAAAGTTGATTTTTTAAAATCAAATTTTATCACGTGTAATTTTTTCCTCTTAAGTTATAACATATACAAATTTTAGGTCAATCGAAATTAATTTCACCGTTGATATAAAATACTCTTATTTTAACGGCTGAAATTTACTGAATTTTGAAGTGTTCGGATCAAGATCTATCATAATCTATTTGATATGAAAATTTTACCACATGTTCCTCATACGTGGTACATCCTACTTACAAATTTTCATAGAAAAAAAACTAACTGAAAATAGCTGAAGATGTAGCAAAATTAAGTGGAAATAACTGAAAATGTGGTGCTACAATCAAGATGGTTGTAGACCTCTTACAACTTCATTATATATTATATATATATATATATATATATATATATATGTGTGTGTGTGTCTGTGTGTACATATATGTACGTACCTATGTATATATATCCACACATGAAAGATTTCAAAGATATACTAATCTATGCTTTGCCTTTGCTAATTTTCAATTTTTGCGCTCGACTTTTTTATTGATACATGAGAGCTGGAGAGAGACAATGTCTATATTTATTAGTTTATTTATGATATTTGTTGCAGCTGTTTACAAGTTTTGTATATTCATATATTTATTTGGTCGTTTTGTCGGTAGTTTTGCTAAGATCCCATCTACTGAACTAACGCGAATTGCGACGATTTAAAAAGTAGGATCTAGAACTTTTTGTTACATTTATAATGGTGTACCATTAGAAATAAAAATTTAGATGGGTCTTCACCACAATAAGGTGGTTTTGACCACCTTAGGTCATCTTTGGTCATGACATTTGTCTAAATGTCAACATAATCAAATAAACACTCTTCGTTACATAAACATGATATTTTTTTCTCTTTTTACTATTCACCTTTCAACCACAACCTACCCATAAATGTCAACCTCGTCATATCAAAACTCTCTCACTTCCAAATCATTTATTTTTCCTTCATTTTTAATTTTTCACAAATCCAATTAATTATATCACATATTTTATTTATCATAACTTATTATAATTAAATGTGAATATTTACAGATAACTTAAAATAAATTTTATTAAATCTTAAATGTGTGTTACAACAACACTTCAAACTTAAAATAAAACACAATTAAAGCTACAATGATTTGAATTAAAGTTGCACGGATTCGCTCTCGAGATTGCTATACGACATGAATGACCCGATTTGAATTAAAGTTGCCCCGATTTGAATAGATGCACGGATTCTGATACGATTATTTCCTATTTTGTTGATCGACTATGCAATATTCAAACAAGCCAAGCAATATTCTCTACAATATCATAGTTGATTAATTTTCTAATTGCTTTTTAATTTAAATTAATATGTTAACATCAATATATAAAGATGCCCATTACATAGTTTCTTTATTTCGTTATTTTCCTTATTAGTTATTTCCATGTTAGAGAAAACTGTTCTTATATAAGCAATGTAATACTTTTATTTCAGGAAGCAAATATAAATCAAGTTTACCAAAAGTTTAGTTTTCATCTTTCTCGTCTTATCATGTTCTGGAGCTACACCGCTTGAAGGAGAAACTATCCTAACATTGGCGCTTTCATTGCCTTCTCTCTCTAATAGCAGAAAGCACTCGGTTCCGTGTTCTTTATGACCACCTCACCAACAAATCCTATGACCACGACAACAAAGTTGCCATTCTCTCCGACAATGTTGCATCCCTCGCCACTGCAATCACTAAACTCGAAGGTCTACTTACCCATCAACATCTCAACAACAACAACATAAATCCTAACAACATTGTTCGACCATTAATCTGAAACGAATGTATTCTAAAAGTTTTACTTTTAAATATCTTTTACTATGAATTGAATGTATTTATCTAACCATGCATTAGCGGCATCGATCCAGTTGTATTTATCTAGGACGACCAGGTTTTCAACGACATCCATGAACCATTGTATCGGTCTACGACCACTATCGAATGAACTGAAAAGAAGACAGATGTAAAGTTCACAAGCTCTTTGCCATCTTTCATCAACCTTGTAGAAAACAATTATTTTTTGAATTCAACTTTATGTAGCATTCAACCTCTTTTTTTTGTTGTAGTTTTTAAACTAATATCAACTGACATACCTCCCAGTTTTAGTCCTAATATCACATCAACATGCATGCGCTTGATTTCCACAACTTGATCACCAATCTTGAACCCTCTTTCTTCCACCTCATATCTCTTTATGAAGAAGTCAATGATGTTATTGTCCACATTTCTCTTCGGGACATCCTTGAAGTGAGCGAATGGAGTCCTCATGAGTAAAGCCCGTTGTTTGTTTGTAACTTCTCCAAAATCCTTCTCAAACGAGCAGATTGATGTCAACGAACACATGGACGGTTGGAAGAAATTTAAAATCCACAAGAACCCAAGTAAAACATGACTACTGAAACCACAAAGTCGCTTCGAAGTACACCTTATGTGGACCGCTAGAGTTTGCGCAAACACAAAAGGGGAAGAGAGTCCATGTGTCACCAATATAAAGAACTCTAGATACATGATCATCAATATAAAGATTACCTTCCACTACAGTGTTACAGTGTTGGAATTCTTCGCCTCGTCTGCCTTAATAGTGAACACTTGTCCAAATCTCTTTCCTTGCTGCTGTAGTGCCGTAGGTCTGCTAAACCCACCTCTACCAGCAACTGGTGGTCCCGGTCTCCTACTAGACTCACCCTGCCTCTGTGGACAATCTCGGATATAATGCTCATGCTGACCACAACCCAAACATACTCCAGGATGACACCAACACTCTCGCCCGGGGTGAATCTTACTACAAGCCCTACACTCTCCAGGCTGGTAAAAACTAACTCCTTCAACACGAGGCTTCTTGCCTGGATTCCTACTGGTTCGACTAGCCATACGCCCACCAACTTGCCCCTGTTGCTTCTTGGATTCCTGATACAATTCTCAGTATTCTTTGTCCAGGACAGTAGCATACTTCACTACCTCAGCTAAAGTCTGTGGCATACTGGTCATTACACGTAACCTGTGTTGCTTATTAAGTCCCCGCGTGAACTTCATAGCTCGTTGCTCCTGGGTAACATAAATCTCCGGACAGTAACTTTCTAGAGCATTAAACTTACTGGTATAATTCTTTAAACTCATCTCCTTCTGTTCGAGAGCCAGGAACTCTTCTCTCTTTGCATCTCTGACATGCCGAGGAAAGTATTTCTACTCGAACTCTTCCGGAAACTCCTCCCAACTCACATCATTTTTGTCACCAAACATCACCACAGACGTTGTTCTCCACCAATTAGCAGTTGCACTGCCCAACGCATAAGTTACCAGATGTACTTCATCTCAGGCTCACAATCAATTACCCAAAATATCTTCTGGATCTTGAAGACCCAGTCCTCTACTACTTCTGCATCAGTACCACCTTCAAAGATAGGAAGATGTTGCGCATAAACCTCTCATGCATAGTACCTATCCCTGCATGCTCATGACGTGTGGTTTGGCAATCTAACAGTTTGCCTAACCACTCAACATTACTATAGAGCGTCCG
This sequence comes from Triglochin maritima, assembly GCA_963682175.1. NCBI lineage: Eukaryota > Viridiplantae > Streptophyta > Magnoliopsida > Alismatales > Juncaginaceae > Triglochin > Triglochin maritima. The sequence continues at coordinate 39,026,505 of OY821775.1, forward strand.
CCGCTCCTCAACCCATGTTGCTTCACCAGTCTTCTCACTGGTGCTACGCCCTTGCAACACGCGTTTCACGCGTCTCGGAGACATCTGTCATCAAGGACAGAGAACATCACATCAACTTTAAATACATGCATGATTTACTACATGAAATGCATTAATCTATTGATCTACTTCTAAAGGTGGTTTCATTGGACGAGAACACCGGAACCAACCCGCTCTGATACCAAAAAGTAACATCCCCAAAAATACAGCGGAAATTTAAAATTTTTGAACACAAAGATTTAACTCAAACACACAAGGACGATACTCATATACATAACGAAGGTGCACCATATACAAGAGTTTGTCAAGAGTATGATTACATTCAAAATGACAAATCCCATATATGCATATGATATCTTTATAAACAAAACCTAACATGATAGTGCACATGGCATATAGTACAATAATTATAACTTTACATAATATAATACAAAAACATACACATTATATATAAAAATGGGCCCCACATGGTCACACATAACATTCGCTTAACTGGAAATTTCATCAGCCACATATTTTGTCGGAATATAACATCGGTCACATATAAATGAATACATAATCGACATAACAACCACCGTATTATAATAATAATACGGTGGTCAACTCCATCGCCAACAAGGATGGGCAAAAACCACACCTCATAGAGTACATCTACTCCACCGCCATAAAGACTAGGCAGTCTCCACACCCCACAGGGTTGATCAACAACAACATCTCAATGGTCGAACGACAAAGGTGTCCCATCCAACCAAAATCTACCAGAGGTAACCTAGAAGTTCTAATCATCAATCAGTCGAACGTACTTGATAATCAATCAAACAATTCACTTAATTTTATAAGTTACCCGTCGAACCGTATATTAATTCGGTCGACGGTCTCATAGTATATATTCAAACCGACTTATTTACATTTGAACGGTCGAACGACAAAGGGGTCCCGTTTGACCGGAAATTACCAGAGTCTTCATCTTTTTCCCAAAGTCACGTTTAACCGGTCGACCGCTAAGTGCGTCGTCCGACCGGTGAGGGATAAACATTCACTTTTACACTATATTCGGTCGACCGAAACCCATACCGGTCGACCGTTCCACCATGTATTTCTATCTGAACTTTTCGCCGGCGAGGTTTCAGACGTCCGGCAACCCATCTTAACTCTCACACACCTAGTGTGAGTTACTAAATCGAACTTGACAAACCATATAACGTAAATTGAAGCTCGAATCGTCGATGGAAGTCTTCTTCACTTTCTTCTCCTAGCTTCTTACCCTCCTCCGGTCAACTTCCTTTTCCCTTTGCTTCTCCGGTGACTGCTCACTCTTTCCTTCACCTTCTTCACATCCCTCTCTCTCACGCTTTTCTCTTTTGTTTTCACGTTTTCAGTAACCTTTTCTCAGATAAACACCCACACCATTATGTATCAACTTTTCAACTTAACACCTTTTTTTTCATCCAATCACCTTTCAACACTCACAGCTCACACATCATCTTTATCTCTACCAAAGATAACTATTAATTATTCTATTAACTTAAGTAAGGATTAGGATTATTACACTAAATCTCTTTCAAATGATAAAGAGACGACATGGTCCGTTGGTTGATTGAGCAATAGTCTGAGATATATTGATTTAAAACTTCTGTGGCTTCATCTAAAGCTCAAAATTCAACAACCGGAGTTTGCACATTACGTCTTACTCAAATCCCTGTGTGGGTCCGCTTACCGTCTCACCGAGAAGGCTTGAACTGGGCTTGACGCCTTGAGTATTGAAGTCTTAAAAAATTAATTAATTAATAATTTATCTTCAATTATAATTAACCATATACTGTAAAATTAGAGTTGTACAGTTATATTGTGAAAAACGATTAATTATAATTAATACGTATAATAACTTATATATACATTATAAAATGCCTTTTTTTATGTACATCAAATTAACATTGATACGAAATAATTTTTGAGTTATCGTTGGCACAACTCAGTCATATTCTTACTTCAAACTATTATAGCATATCTGACATTGAATTACTCGCACCAAATAACAATAATCAAACATCACCTGAGCACAAACCTCGCCGTGATGGCTAGTTCACTCGTTCAAGGAAATTTGTGTTAACCTTTGTGGCTATGTGTATTTACCACTGGTACATTAAGTTAGGTGTTTCATACCACATTAATTAGTATTACAACACTTGTGAAATTTAGAAATCATTAAAAAATACAAATCCAACACCCACATTACACCAACCGGGTTGAGTATGCTAGTTGGATGTCCAACATGTCATTATAATTACGGTGAAGCCGGTGGAATATTAATACATTATAGAAAATCTCGATTTCTTCGAGATAAAAGAACGACATTATTGTGCCTCAAATCCTAAAATTTTCCATGCAAACAGTTCCAACCTAAAAATTCCTACCAGTACCAAAAATCCATACTAACCCCTAACAAACTAATGAAACAACTTACAAACTAAAACTTCCAAATAAACCGTCAAAAATGATTACAAAATTAAATTCCAACCTAAAGCACTAAATGATACAAAGCTTTTCGTATATCCAATTGAATCCAAATCAATTAATCGAAACTGTAAACTAGGACCGGGGTTATAGATGGCATGGATACCCTGTGTTTGTATTATTATAAGAATACAAAATATAGATATTACCTTTAATTTTACATATTAAGATAATAATAATATTTTATTACAAATTCGAGATACTGACATGGATATTGAATATCAATTATTTGGATATGGATATGCATAAGACTATGCATTTTGCTTTAACATACAAATCGACTTGACGATCCTCAGGATTATTGTATTTTTTCGTATGTTGTGAATGGTAATCAAACGCTGACCCGCGAAAGATTTTCTCGAAATACTTATGGATGTTTTATTATAACTTAATATTATTTATATATCAACTTTAATAACTCTAAGTTAGATATCGGTCCGGTTCGGTATAGGGCCAACCGTAACAGGTTCGGTTACATATTCTCTAATTTGGGTAAACCTAGTTATCAGTCTGGTCTCAACATGGGCACGTTTTAATTTGCATTTTAATTTTTTGGTTTAAATTTATTTTTAGCATTTTGGAGAGATGGTGGTTTCATAGGATGTGTGTGTCATTCGTGTTAGCAATCTACGATTGAATCTACAATTTCGGATTTACATTTGTAGGAGAGAACCTGTCGCAGCGGAAGGGAACCGGAGATCACCTCACAGAGTCGCCTCGAGCACCGGCCGGACTTCAACTCTCGTGGAGAAGAAGGACTAATCCACAACCCAAGAGTCTACGGGAGGAGTGGAGGAGAAGGTGGGACGAATGGGAGAGAGAGGAGAGGTGGCGCCTAGGGTTAGGGTTTTGCACACAAGGAATGCAACCCCTTCCAATGAGAGCCTCCTCTTCTTATATAGAAGAGTCTTCCCTAAGCCCTAATGCGCAGCCAATGAGAGTGCGCCACGTGTCAGTGTTTTGGGCAAACATCATCTTAATCCTTAAATTAATCCAATATCTCCCACTTGCACAATAGCACGATAACAACATGTCATCTGCTTTTGTGTCTCTGACACATATGCGTATATCCCTGATACATACAAAAACACAATGGCAATATATCACCTCTCTATGTGTCCCCGACACACATGTATACATCCCTGATATATACAACTATTCCTCTCTCCAAGAACGCATCCACAACACGAAGTCTCTGATCATGTATCCCCGATACAAGATCATCTGTGTCCCCGACACATGCACTCTTCCGATCATACGGACAAATGGGTCGTGCGACCGGTGATGCACCTGCAATTAGGAGTGTCTAACTAGAAACCTTACTAGAAGGCCAGAATGACAACATCCTCACAAAAATAATAATTAAGCAGTCAAATGCACATCACAGTTCCCCAGGTTTACTCAGAAACTCACTTGACATGAACGGTATCTCGATCCCTCAGGGAGAATACCTTCTTGTCCTCCAGGTACTTGCTACTGTATCCAATACAGTTGGGCCGAGAAAATACTTTCAGTGCAGTCAAGTCAAACCTTTCCCTTCGCACCAGACCACCATTACACTCAGAGTTGACTCCTTTCCCGAAGATGCCTCTTTAGACCAAATCTCTCATGGTCATAGATAACATCACAAAGTAGCCACATCAACTCTTTGCTTCATGGCGTCGTCGAAGGTCACTGAGGCTAACTAATGACAATTAAGTCTTGGACTCACACAGTGAAGGAGTAGGGATCCATCCTTTCACTTCCCAATGGTCGCTCAGCACATGTTGTATGACAAACATGTTATGGTGGATCATACTGTGCACAACAGTACGTCTGTCTCTCAACACCATACAAGTCTTAGTCCAGTCGCACCCCCTCTGCGCCTGACCCGAGCTTCATCATTGTCGCCTTAACACCATACAGGTGCCACCTGGCGCCACATGTGATGCTCGCACTCGGCTTCTATAGGTCACATGAATCGTGGGAACATTCATGTCAATCCTCACCAACATAGAGGATCTCATCTTGATTCCTAATCAAGGCGACTATCCGATCACGAACTTCTCCGGATCTATCATGCAAGATCTCTTTATGATCAGTCTCATCTCTACTCGCTATCAAAAGCGCCAGAGGTGAATGCTTGTGTGAGTGAGCATTCTTCAGCATATTGACAGAATAATATTTTATGCTAGAACAACTACATCAACCAAAACAGATATAGTCGAAAGGAAAACACAATCACTCATAAAAGGAAGTTAGACATGCCAATACATCAAAGTCTGTGTAAGCCTAAGGACTTCACATGAGACACAAACGAGTCCTTAGCTATAGCCTTGGTAAGAGGGTCAGCTACCATAAGACTAGTAGAGACATGTCTTAACACAACTTCCTTTCTCGCTATGATGTCCTTCATAAAATGATACCTAACCTGTATATGTTTGGTCTTTCCATGATACTTGGGGTCTTTCACATAACAAAGGGCAGCCATGCTGTCACAATAGACAACAACAGGCTCATCAGATGTCTCTACTATCCCAGTATGTTGTAAGAACCTCCTCAACCAAACTGCCTCCTGTACTACTGCAGAGCATGCAACATACTCTGCTTCCATAGTCGACAGGGCTATACAGGTTTGCTTCTTGCTGGACCATGAGATGGCCCCATTAGCCAGCAAGAAAGCATAACCAGAGGTAGACTTCCTTTCATCAATGTCTCCAGCCCAATCGGCATCACTATAGCCAATCAGGCGGATATCTGATGCTTGGTAACACAACATGTAGTTACTCGTTCCTCTGAGGTATCTCAGGATTCTCTTGACTGCCTTCCAGTGCTCCATGCTTGGGTTGGACTGGTATCGACTCACCATGCCCACAGCATAACAAATGTCTGGCCTAGTACACATCATAGCGTACATGAGGCTTCCCACAACATTGGAGTATGGAACCTTGCTCATTTTGGCCTTCTCTTCAGGAGTCTCAGGATGCTTATCAAGGCTCAAGTGCAAACCCTTCTCAACAGGAGTGTCGATTGGTTTGCATTTGTCCATATGGTATTTCTTCAAGACGTTAATATAAGTCTCTTGAGACAATCCCAGAAGTCTCTTGGACCTATCTCTAACAATCTTGACACCAAGGACGTAGCTAGCTTCACCCATGTCCTTCATATCAAACGTGGAGGACAACCACTCTTTAGTTAATTTCAGCAACTCTTTGCTATTGCCAGCCATGAGTATGTCATCAACATACAAGGTCAGAATGACAAATTTACCATTGGATCTCTTAACGTACACACAGTGATCTTCCTCAAGCATAGAGAACACATTCTCTGATATAGCTTGATGGAAGCGAATGTTCCACTGTCTAGATGCTTGTTTTAAGCCATATAAGGACTTATTGAGCTTGCACACTTTGCGCTCTTGTCCTTTGACTTAAAAACCTTGAGGTTGATCCATATAGATCTCCTTCTCAAGTTCTCCATTGAGAAAAGCAGTCTTTTCATCCATTTGGTAAAGCTCTAAGTCCATTTGAGCTACAATAGCTAGTAGAAGGCAGTTGGAGACAAACCTAACCACGGGTGAAAATGTTTCCTCAAAATCCACGCCTTCTCTTTGGGTGTAGCCTTTAGCTACCAGTCTAGCCTTGAATCTATCAATACATCCATCCGCCTTCCTCTTAATCTTGAGGATCCACTTGGCCCGAATGGCCTTTCGGTTCGGCGGTAAGTCGACCAAGTCCCAGACTCGATTAACTTTCATCGACTCCAACTCTTCCTTTATAGCTTCTAACCACTCTTTAGCATTTGGACCTTCCAAAGCCTCTTTCAAGGTCTCCGGTTATTGCTCATCGATTACTGTCATCCCGGATGATTCATAATCAATTTCTTCTTGAGCTATCATGAGGGCCACTTCCTCAAGAGAAATCGCCTACGAGGAATGAGCCCGCGTTTACTTCAACGCAGATGGGTATCTGATGGCTCATCCTCCGTGAGAGCTATCGGATCCTCAGCATTGCTGCTCCCACTAGGATTGACTGGTGGAACCTCATGTTCAACTTCCATATCCTGATCCCGTGGAGTGGCAATGTCCTCATCTTGTTGTTCAAAGAAGTCCACTGACTCTTTGATAGCTCCAGCAAGAGTTGGAAAATCATTTTCAAAGAATGTGTCATCCCTAGACTCCAGTTTCGTCCTTCTTTCATTCTCGTCTAACCCGATAAAAACATAACCTTTGGAGAGATCACTGTATTTTACAAAGATACACTTTTTCCCTCTAGGTCCTAGTTTTCCATATGAGTGACTAGTAGAATGAATGTATGCCACACATCCCCAAGGACGCAACAGACTAAAATCAGGCTTCCGTCCTGTCCATTACTCATATGGAGTTGAGGGAACCGATTTTGTTGGAACTCTATTGAGGATATAGGCAGCAGTCATTAGAGCATCTCCCCAAAACGAAATTGGCAAGCTCACATGCGCCATCATGGATCTAACCATGTCTAGCAACATTCTATTCCTTCTCTCGGCAACACCATTTTGCTGAGGAGTATAAGACATAGTGAGTTGTCTAGATATCCCCTTTTCATCACATAACTCTTTGAACATTATGGAGAGATACTCACCACCTCTATCCGTTCTAAGAGTTTTTATCTTATTATCCAACTGATTCTCAACTAAGCTCATGAATTTCTTAAAACATTCTAGAGCTTCTCACTTGTGAGAAATAAGGTAAATATGACCATATCTAGTGAAGTCATCAATGAATGTGATGAAGTAACTCTGTCCATGTCTAGTACGCATATTCAAAGGTCCACAAATATCTGAGTGAATTAGTTCTAAAGGAGAAGTGGCCCTAATGGCTTTTCCGAACGGTTTTCTAGTTGCCGTTCCAGCTAGACAAGATTCACAGGTCGGCAATTCAAATTTGGAGCATTCTCCTAATACTCCCTCCTTTGCCAACTTGTTCATCCGGTCAACACCAATGTGACCTAATCTAGCATGCCACATAATTGAATCATTATTCATGGAACTTTGGCTTATAAAGACACTAGTGTTATGATTCGAATCATAAATTGCGTCCAACACAATAAAACCGTCTGAAATATAGGCACAACCATAATAAATGTTAGCAAGGTATAAACCCATATCATTGTTCTCAAAAACAACTTTAAAACCATGTCTCATCAAAACAACAACAGAAATAATATTTCACCGTATAGTTGGTGCATACAACACGTCGTGAAGTAATAGGATCCGGCCACTTCGCAAAGCCACTTTGCATGTGCCAACTCCAAGAACTTCAATGCTAGTGTTGTTTGCCATGTTTATTCGCCTCCCACTTGGAACACGGCGATATTCCACGAAGGTAGAACGATCCTTTGTTACGTGGTCCGTGGCACCAGAATCCACAATCCACACAGGAGAATGATCAGTGAGCATCATAGAACTAGTCACGTTACAATTTGAGGGATTACACACAGTAATTACCTTTTGCTCAGTGCACTCACGAGCAAAATGTCCAGTCTTTCGGCAGTTAAAACAAGTCACATTAGACTTATCTTTCCCACATCTGGATCCTCGAGGTCGTTTCTTTCCAGCTTTGTTTTCTGTTTTGTTTGCATTTGCACCCTTCTTGCCTTTAAAACCCTGAGCTCTATCTCTTTTGTGCTTAAAACCTGCACTCCTCCGAGGAGCGCCAGCCTCAGCAGCAAATACTTCAGTTAGAGGGGCTTCCGCAAGCATGCGGTCCTCCTCCAGCTCTAGGTGTTTCGCGGCCTGGTCAAATGTCCTGATGTCATCAACATGAGTCAGATGGACCTTCATATGCTCCCAATTCTTTGAAGGCAACGATCTGATGAGAGCAGACACTTGCTCCTCGTCGGTCTTAGCACGACCGGCAGTGCTCAGCTCGCTAATCATATTTGACATTGCGGTAATATGCTGCCTCATCGTTTGACCTTGGCGCATTTTATACTCATCAAACATGAGCCCAAGCTGGCGGGCCCTTGTGACGGAGGTCATTCCGTAAAGAAACTTCACAGCTTCCCACAAGGCCTTAGCAGTTCGAAACTTTTCGAACCGCAGTAACAGATCGTCCCTCATTGAACTTAGAATGGTAATTCGAGCAATTCAGTCTTTCTTTTTCCATGCATTATAAACATCCAAGTTTCTGCGATGTTGCGCTGTATTCCCCTCCTCGGGGGGAGACATAGATTGGTTTATGTTTTCTAACATGTCCTGATCCTCTAAGAGATACTCAATTTTACGATGCAACATATCGTAATTCCTTTCATTGAGTTTATCTCCTCGAGTCAGATCAGCAACAATACTTTTGGAAGCAGCCATAAAAATCTAGGACAATAAAAAAAAACATAGCGATACATGAGTTCTAGCATAAAATACAACGAGCTACAATAGTCATAAAAAAATAAACTAACTTAATAGCTATAGCATTCAGACCAAAAGAAAACATAAAGCATTCGATCAAATCCTCATGCAATAGTTAATAAAGCCATTTTACTAATCTATATATTGAGCTCCATCATGATTTTAGAGACCCCAAAAAACGTTTAAATCATGGCAAATCAGCAAATAAAGAAAGTATTTGCCACCGGTTGCAAGGTGGTTTACACAAAACATTTCTACCTTGCAACTCTCACTAGGCATGCAAGTTCCCAAAAATGGTTTTCAAAACAAATTCCAATCAACATCACACAGATATGATTACTACATTACTTCCATATTGAGCTAATGATCCCCATTAGGGATTTAGCCTCGTCGACGGGAACCTGCATGAGTCTTATAGCAATAATATCGCAATAATAAAAAATAAAGGAGCCCTTCGTCTCCTTAGGGCAATAAACAGTCCACAGTCCATAATTATTACAGTCCATAAATATTACAGCCCATTGCGATAACTATTGCAAATGGAAATGAATGAAATTACGCTCATCTCTCAATAAGGCAGCAAATAAAATCAACAACCATTCATTCCATACAAGCACAATCGTTCCATACGTTAGCACAATCCGACGTATGGAAAAAATACCATAAAGTGTGCACCTCATTAAAACAATAAGGAAGTAATGCATAAGGAAACAATGCTTTTATGGTGCACGAATATATGCAAAAAAACGTGTTAGGTGATAACAACCAATCTCCACAATAATCATTCTCAAACCAGAATTTTTCCTTCTTTCCCTAATCAATATAATCATGATAGCACAAAAATTATCCTACTTTGATTAGGAAAGAAAAAAATCCGAAATTCTATGGTGGAGAGCAACACATATTTTTGCATCAAAGGAAAGCATTCAAACATATTTTTAAGGCAATAAAACTCCAGCCCATAATATCTTCCCAAAAATTTCAGAATTATCCAATCTTTCCTTAATCAATATAAGCATGCAATCAACAATAATTATACTACTTGTAATGGAAAGAAAAATTTGAAATTCTTTGGTGGAGGGTAACACATATATACAGATTTGATGAAAATTAAATATATCAAATGAAATGCATGCAATCATTCCAAAAAAAATCCAAAAATCCTTAATGAGATTAACATATATGTGCATTCAATCATAAAGGAAATATTTCGAATGAAATGCATGCAATCATTCCAAAAGAAATACATAGCCGAAAATAGCAATAATCATGCACATAATTCGGCAATCATTATCAAATTCTAGATGCATGCATATATGATCAAAATTGCACATACATGAATAAGGAAACCACCGTGTATCCTTAGATGCATGAACAAAAGTTTTGAAAAGAAAAAATGATGCATAATCCGAAATACATGATCACATCATGAAACATATGCAATATCCAACTCTTGTAACATCAATTATCATCATTCTCTTAAGCTAATATGCGCATAAAAAACAGTAAAATAAGATCTAGCCGCATGCTTGAAAGATGGAATAACAATATGCGCAACAATCAAAGTTAAAACATGTAACCCTAGGCACATGCTTAACAAGAAAGATGAACTATGTGCAAGAATGAATCATCCATTTTCAACACAAGATGCATGCTAACAATAAAATATGCGCAAGAAAAGAGAGATGATTCACACAAAACTAATCGCATGTAAAGGATGAATCAAACAAGTCATGCGCTAGGGTGAGAAAGAAAAACCCGCCATCAAACCCCATGCGCATGAAAGGAGAGAAAGAAAAAAAAACCATATGAATCCGAATTTTTTTCTTTCAAAGAACCACCGAAATTATTTCAACATATATGAAATGAATAAGAAGGTGCTCTAAAACAAAACTCGGAGGTGACCAAGATGGCTCTGATACCAATGTTAGCAATCTACGATTGAATCTACAGGTTCGGATTTACCTTTGTAGGAGAGAACTTGTGGCAGCGGAAGGGAACCGGAGATCACCTCACAGAATCGCCTCGAGCACCGGCCGGCCTTCAACTCTCGTGGAGAAGGACTAATCCACAACCTAAGACTCTACAGGAGGAGTAGAGGAGAAGGTGGGACGGATGGGAGAGAGAGGAGAGGTGGCAGCTAGGGTTAGGGTTTTGCACACAAGGAATGCAAGCCCCTCCAATGAGAGTGCACCACGTGTCAGTGCTTTGGGCAAACATCATCTTAATCCTTAGATTAATCCAATAATTCCCTCCTCCTCTCTCTCTACCCAAATAGGCACAACTTAATATTCCCATTTTCAACAAAGAATATCACGAATAGCACAATGTCAAGCAAACAACTTCATTCTCCATGCCCTTCTAACATTCAAATCTGATGGCATGTAAAACAGTGGGGGTACATATGTCGATTAACAAACAAAGTTCAATCCAACCAAAGTGAATTAACAAGGACAAACACAAAAGCGAACTAGGTTGGGAAAGACAACACCTTGATCCAGCTCTCGTTGATAGACTACCCTTAGTGAAAGACATTTTCTCCTAATATAGAACGACCACAATATTAATGGTTGTGTACTCCGAGATTGACGAACCACGAGAGCATATGAAGACCCGTAAGGAAGACAATATAAGAGGAGAGATGGTCTCATGTGTGCGTGTCATTCTTTCCTCCTCCTCGTCCCTCTCTCTCTCTACCCCTCAAAGGGTCCCCGCATTAAGAATAAAATCACACGTCATGAGCTCATGACACTACTGAAAAAGGGTCTTTCCCGAAAGACGTTTGCAAGCAGAAATTATGTTGGGTTGCGTGCGAAATTTTTGTCTTTGTGCCTGATTAATTGGTGCACCTGCCACGCACATGCAAAATCTAGCGCGCCGACGGAATTTCTGTCGGCAAGCCAAATATTTAGGGGGGGGAAAACCCGATGCCCAACTGACGAAACCCTAACTCCTTTCTTTCACTTAGCTGCTCGCGTCTCCCCCTCTTTGGCGTGGGTCGTCGCGTATCTTCCCCTCTTCTGCGTCGACTGTGCCCCGCCGTCGTTTTGCCTTCGCACCCTCATACTGTTCCACCTCGTTGTCCCAAGACCGCGCCATCCACCTCCGCGTCGCCCGCACCACAACTCCAGTTCTCGCGCCGCACATGTACTTGTATTTTTGGTTTTCTTTTACGAAGTTGTGTTTGTTGAAATTTCAATAATTGTAATTGTTGTTCATTACATGTGAAATTGTTGTTGATTACATGTTTATTTGTGGTTGTTCAAGCATGTAAGAATTTGGTTGACTTTTACATGTATTTTTTTGTTTTTACATTTTTTTGCTAACTTTTACCAACCATAAAAATGTCTGGTTGCTGGGAAGAAAGTGGCTGACTGATGATAAGTTTTAATTAACCGCAAGTGCACGACCGCGTTGAAGCGGTGGCAAATACGGGTCGATCCACAGGGAGGTGTGTCGACTTTAGTTTGTTCGAAGGCGAGTGGGAAAGAAAGGAGAGAAAGATATATTACACTAAACTACACTAAAATGCAAAAGGAAATGGAAGATAACCAATAAAACAAAACCCCATAAGGGGTAGAGAAAGGAGTGTGAATACAAAGATATGTGTATGTGTGTGTTCAATCAAGTTCATTACAACATGTAGTGCATGAAAATCAGAAAACTAAATCCAACTTTGCCTCCACATGAAATAAGATAACCCAATATCATTAAAACATACAAGACAATAATTGGAATGAAGCTAAATGAACTCATGTATAAAGACCACACCCCACTATGCCTCCACATGAAATAAGATTGGACATTATCATTAAAACATACAACGCATTAACCAAGGTAAAGGCAACAAGAGCACATGCAACTACAAGTCATGTTTCCTTTATCAATTCCATCCATATCCTCACCTTATCATTCCCCATCAAATAGGTCCACTAATCTAAGCATAAGCTAAGCTTCATTCAAGAGCATTAACATATCAAAGGCAAGAGTGAAATCTCATTAGATTGTTATGGAAATCATATAAGCTCAAGGGATTAAAATAACACACACCAAATTCATCACATGATAATAGCACATATTTCTCCACCCCCAAATGGGGATGAAACTACTCACTACTCATTACACTAACTACATTAACAAAATGAAATATTATACTGAAATGAAATTAACCTAAGCAAGCAAGAAATATTAAATAAGCTAAAAGAAAAGGAAAGTAAAACTAAAGAAGCATGCAAGAATTAAAAGACAAGATTAAAAGAAACTAAGAACAATTATTTTATTAAAATGACTCACATTGAAGGTAGCACTCTTCTCCACCATGAGTTTTGCTTCAAGGCTTACTCCAAGTAGAGAAAATGCCACCAAGCAATGGGGTAAAATACAATGGAGGAGGAGAAGTTCTATTTATAGTCATAGAAAAAGGTAATCCGGGACAATCCCCCAGTATGGGACTAAACGCATACCATAAATGGACTAAATACATGCTAATACAACACCCGACCAAGTCTTATCGGGTTTGGATCCAAATGAACCGCTAATTGACGGTCTATAAGTGTTGGATAGAGTCTGGATTTTGGTGGCTCGGTTCTGGATTGATTTCTTGGTGTTTGATGAACCCAATTCGGTTGTTGATGGTTGGGCTCGGATTTAATTGTCAAAATACTCCTCATGATGGTGTGGAGTTTCCTGATTTGCTCATTGGTCCTTTAGGCTTTCATCCGGGTCCTTCCCTCTTGCATCTCAGTCCTCAAGTCTTTCAACTCAGTCATTTTCCTTGCTTCTAGGTCATTTTATGTCTCTTCTCCTCAATCATGTTTATTCCTAAAACTCAAACACAAAACTCGTTACGTAACATTGTTTAGGCTCCAGATAATGGATATAAGACACAAATATATGCATGATATGATGTCAATCACTGGCCAACTAGTTTGGTAAATGTACTGACAATTTTATATTTAACTTCCTTATTTGTTTTTCAATCGAATACATATGAACTTTTTTTTCATAACTTCGTACATTCGGACTTTGCCATGTAAACCAATGAAATTAGATATTTGCTTGTTGATTCTGAAATTTAACATGATTCATATTACCAAGAAGTTTATTTACAAAGAAGTTGATTACAAAAAATTAAATACCAACGCATATTTATTAATATATATTTTTTAAAATTGATTAGGATGTTTGTATGACATCGAGGGCAAAGAAAGCATTTTCAAATCCATCTGCTGCGTGTCTTTTGCCTTCCTGTTGAGCCAACCAAAATAAATACTAATTAAACATATGATTAGATTCCATCTTCCAAACATATTTGTGCAATCTGAAATAGTCTAAATCTTTCAAAGCTAAATGAGTTAGAATAATACTCTATCGTTTTCACTAACTGACAAGTGTTTTATAACACTTGTTCTTTTTTATGATATTCAATTTTCTTTATTTCCCATCCGATTAAGATTATACTTTAATAGTGGCGATTACGATGGAAAAGGACTTATGACTATGACTTTGCACAGATCCTTGATGGCTGGTTTTCTGTCCGCTAGATGGGCTCCCATGAATTGTTCCTAGCTACACCAACATCATCTATCCTGTACTTAGGGATGGTATCCTATGGAGCTAATATCGTAGGACTAGAATTAACCATAAACTTAGAGAACTACTATTCGTCGTCCGGTTTTTACTTAAATCGCCGTGTAATTATAATTTTGACCTTCACAATCCATTTAATACCCATTTCGTTCCGTCTCTTAAACTAAGACTTCTGTCTCAGTGTTTCTCATTCTACCAGTACCAACACCACGAAAATGTCTGGCGAAGCGTCTTGATCCGGTAAAGTAAGCTTCGCAATTTTTTTCCCCATCCTGAGTGTTTGTCTAAGCCGGCCTCCCCTAGGGGGTGTCCTAACAAGACGCCTAATTGTTTTTTAAAATTTTAAATTTTTATATGTTGTATTATTTTAAATTATTTCAGGTTCCGTTCCAAGATTTCAGTGGTGATGGAGTAGCTTAAAATGAGTTTTTTGTAAGTCCACAAGTATTTCCAATAATCAATGACGCAAATAGATGGGCAAAACAAGTTGTCATTGGAGCTGGTTTTTTCTGGTAATATCATCTTATAAACCACAAGCAGATAATCAAATGAATTGTTATCTGAGATGCCATCGCAGAAATAAAATGTGTTCTCAGGATATGGATATTGTAGTACGGAAGAACGCGAAAAGAAAGGGTTGCGATTGTCGTTTTTTTATAAAGGTGGTCGAGCGACGGGAGCGTGATGGATGAGTCATAGTTTCCCATTGGGCGGGGCTCACACGGACACCCTCTCCAAAGAATGTTTTTTTGAAACTTGAAATAAATGGGACATTTTACCAGATTCGAGTGCACCTAGGCGTCCGCTGGCTCCTTTCCTGGCCTCCGAGACATTGTTTTTAATGATTATGAGAGGAAGATGAAGAGAGTGTGATGGTAAGAGAGTAAAATGAAGACATATATATAAGTAAAAATGAGAGAAGACAAAACGGTAATTAGACATGACCTCCACCGGCGAGGGCAACAATGAAAACCTTTTCGTATATAAGAAAACCCTTAGATGTACTGTCTTTAGCCAATCTAAAACTAATCATGAAATCATTTGATATATCACTTGATATAGCATTTGATATCTTATAGCTCACTAGAATTTCTCTTGGTTTCTCCAGTCTACAACTCTTTATGTAAGACCTTGAACCCCTGTTAGGGCTAATCCTGAAATTGTAGGGGGGGGGGGTGCATGGGGAATGAGTAGTGGTGAGGGGTATGGGCTATACGTCAAGGTGTGATGCCTTGGGTATTTTATTGGTCAAGCAAATCCATCTCACCTCATTCTTCTTCTTCCTTTCCATTTTCTCTAGCCAATCTCTCTCTCCTCTCTCACTTTTTTTTCTCTTTTCTAGCGAAGCAGAGGAGGTTGTGGTTGCTCTGGCGGGTGACAATGAGTGTATTCCTGAGGTTGACGCGCGTGGAGATCGACGTGAGGAAGGGGATGTTTGGAGGTTGGTTGATCGGAGGCGGCGTAGCATGAGCGTGGCTTCGACAAGTTCCATCTTCGCGAAGAAATGTATGCATGTTCAATAGTTAGTTTTCTCACAAAAGTGGTGTGAGGTGTTAACTGGTACGTGGAGGTCGAAGACCTCGCCGGCGTCGAGCGTGCAACATGTTTAACCTAGTTTGGATAGGGTGTTCCGACCAACAGTCGACCGATTACTTCGGACGATCGACCAGCTGTAGTGTTTTTGCCCAATTTTAACCAACACCGGTCGAACGATGCTAGTGGCGGTCGACCAGTTGTTCTTGTGCTGGTGGGTCGGAGGAATGCCTCGTAATTTTGATCGATCGATCATGTCTTTTTTTCGATTGGTATTTTATGTAACTTATGACTTGTTCGATCGTTGGATTGATTCGTTCGACCATTAGATGACTAGAACTAGTAGGATGCCCCTGGTAGTTTTGGTCGACCGAGACCCTGAGTCAGTCAATTGTTTGACTTGTTTGATTTTAACCAGACTCTAGATTTTTGAGCACGTAACAGTCGACCGATTTTTGACGATTGTTTGACCATTGGGACTTAGGTTATGTGCAGAGAGTTCGATCATTGCATGCACTGGTTTGACCGGACCCCATGGGAACGATCGACCGGGTTGACTATTTTGGTCGATCGTTTGTGCACAGAACCGAATTCTCTTTCTTAGTGAAGTGCCAACTTTGTTCTCGGAAACTTGTGTCCTCGCCTAACGCGTGAGCTAGGAGGTGACGGTGGGTGCGTTGATCGTGCCTGCCCAGTGATTGTACGTTTTAACAATAATTGTAAGTGCACGGCCGCAATGAAGCGGTGGCAAATACGGGTCGATCCACAGGGAGGTGTGTCGACTTTGGTTAGTTCGAAGGCAAGTGGAAAACAAAGGGGAGAAGAGATTGATTAAATAAACTATACTAACTACACTACACGAGTAACCAACAAACAAGATGAAAGTGCGAGAAGAAATGAAACTAAGTGACTAATAGAAAAGGCTAGAAATAAGGAATGGAAAGCCCCTAAGGGTGGAGTGTGTGTACACATGAAATAAGTGTGGTGAATGCATACAATAAGCTCAAGTGTAGTAGTGTTTGTTAATGCATAAGAAGTACTCAATGGCAAGACCTATTATTCAAAGCATTAACCTAGGTGATTAATATGAGCATGACAATTTTGTTGTTAAGAAGATAAACAAGCATGGAATGTACCTAAACATTATGGTAGAAACCATCAAGTAAGAGTTCTTATTAATTCAAACAAGCATACCAACATTTCTCACATACAACAATGTTTAACATTCATTCCATCTACATAACAAGTATAGACATCTACTCCACCCCCAACGGGGATGGAACTACTCACTAATAATTATACTACAAACTACATTAACAAAACAAAACATTCTAATGAAAGGCAATTAAACTAAGCAAACAAGAAACATTAAAGAAGCTAAATGAAGGAAAATTAAAAGAAGCATGCAAGAATTAATAGACAAGACAATATTAAAAGAAACTAAGAAAAATTATTTATTTACATGACTCACATTGCAAGTGGCATTCTTCTCCACTTTGAGTTTTTGCTTCAAGGCTTTTACTCCAAGTAGAGAGAATGCCACCAAGCAACGGGTAGAATACAAGGGAGGAGGAGTTCTATTTATAGCCATAAAAAAGGCAATTGTGGACAATTCCCCGATATGGGACTAATGCACCACCAAAAATAGACATAAAACACTGTAATACATGACCTGACTAAAACTTATCGGATATGGAGCAAAACAAACTGCCAATTGGCGGTCTATATGCTTTGGATCAGGTCAGGTTTTGGTGTGGTGTTGTCTGACTCGAGTTCTTCATGTGTGATGAATCCAAGTCGGTTGTTGGAGCTCAGGGCCAAATCGAATTGCCAAAATACTCCTCATGATGGTGTGGAGTTCCTTCATTTGCTCAATATGACCCTTTGGTTTTACATTCGGGTCTCTCTCTTGTGCATCTTAGTCAATAAGTCTTGCAACTTAGTTTTTTTTCTTGGTTTTAGTTCCTTTTATGTCTCTTCTCCTCAAGCCTATTTATTCCTGAAACTCAAACATGAAACTCATTACGTAGCATTGTTTAGGTTCAAGATAATCGATATAAGAAACATATATATGCATGATATGATGTCAATCCACACCTAACTTTCGCTAGTCCCGAGCAAAAGAAAGAAAGAGAAAATGAAAGAAAGGAAAAAGCATACGAAAAATAGGGAAATCCTAACTCACTTTCCTAGGAATCACGGTTGCTATTAGCACGTGCAACAAGTCGTTAAACCTCCTTGTCTCGAAGGAGGAGTGTTGTCTCCTGAGGGTTTTCAGCGGATATATCCAAAAAATCCGAACATAGATGCATTATTCAATCTAGAAACTCGACTTGATGGACTCATTTTTATCGATCACAGGATGCGGTAATTCTACGGGCCGACTCTATTTTTGTATCCAGTCCACACACCTAGCCTAATGAATCATTCATGCAAGTTAATTAAGGACTTAAGTGAAAGACATGGACAACCTCAACATCCTCAAGGTTCTTATTTGCATTACCAATTTTTTTCTTTTTCTTCTTTTTTTCTGTCTAGATAAGTCCTAAAGCCACTGTACTAGATATCCAAATGCATCAAGTTCAAGATAATTTTGGGAGCTTTCTTTTACTTTGCCTCACAACGGTTTTGCAAATGCTAAACACACACAAAAACCCCGATAGAACATTTTCTTTCGCAAACACATGAAGGTTTTGAAAGAAATGTGAAAATTTTAAAGCACTAGGCAAACAAAAGAAGACAAGTCACCAGAGGATCATGGCAAACGGATATATCAATATTAAATGCTGCACACTAACATGACCCTATCAATGCACACAAAAGGAAACAAAATCAAAGGAAAAAGACTCAACTATGTACACATGTAAAATACCCCCCACACGTACTTCATGCATTGTCCTTAGCGAATGTGAGCAAGATACTACATGGATTTATGCATGAAAAAGAAGAGATCTCACCAACGTGAAGTACAAAGGGAAGTTCATGACTATGTTGATGGACACAACCCAATTCCCTCAAAACCTATGAGATGCTAAAGAAGGGATATAAAAACGTGAAAAAACTGGGGACCAAATACCCAAGGTTGGGGCCCACAACAATCAATGCTCGCTCATAGAGTTTTTATTGTGCTTTTTATTTTTATTTTTTTGAATATTGTACAAAAATAAGTTCCCATCTTCATTTGTCAAAGTAAATGAAATTGGAACCTCAAAAGTGGGTCAATGCACTTGGAATGGGAACATGACACCACGTGGGGCCAGAATACTCATGTTTTGACCCCTCACAAAGAGCACAAGATGAAAGGAGAGGTTCATGAATTAGACGTAAAGACATCTCATTCAAATGATCAAACTGAAAGAGTTTGAACCTCTCAAGAGTTTGGGAAATATTGCACAACGGAATAAGAGTTTCTCCCGTTGCGGTACTAAAATTATGATCGTCAAGCCAAACTCTCCAACCAACCAGGCTGCTGGGTCAGAACGAGGTTAAGAACCTCGTTATGCATGTCTGACTCACCAGACGAACAAAAAGTTGGTCTGTTACCCAAGGTATCCTGTAAGGCACTCCCAATACCCTCACTGGCGATGTAATTGTTTGATGTCCCATCATTTCCAAGATGATCATGAACAATAGTGAGAGACATACTCTCATCAGGTCGTTTCAAATTAAGGGTAGTAGGGAGCTCTTGCTCCACCAATGGTGAGTCCTTAAGAGGCACAACATGAAGATCTTGTGGTTTAAGGGCCACAAGACAAAAAGGTAAGGCATAATCCTGTACCGACTCATAATGAAGCTGGTACATGTTATTCTCAATTTGGATCAAATCCCTCACCATGTGATCGTGAATTGAAACCCCAAGTCCCTCAGACTGACTAGGAGTTTGACTTTGAAAGATTGTGCTTTGAATTTGTGGATATGGTGGTGGTTCGATATCAGAAGATAAATCCTCATGTTGACAAGAAAAGTTACCCTCCTCACATTCACGTAATTGTTGCGTCATTTGACTCACTTGTAGTGCCATATTTTGTATGGACTGTTGAGTGGTTTTCATGAACGTAAGGAAAGTTTGTTTCAAGGAATCATGTATGTGGTCAAGTATGAGGTCCAAGTCAGAATTTGAGAAGTTTTAGGGTTGGGTGTTGATGAGCTAAGAATAAGTCCAATGATTCCGAGTGGCGTGTTGGTAGAATTCTGGGTATTCGGGAGGAGGATGCTGTGGTGAAAATGGTGTATAAGAATTTCAATAAGAGTTGTCTCCCCACGAATCCATCTCTCTCGGGTTGTACACAGATGCGTAATTGTCATATTGAGCATTTTGGGAAACGGTATGCTCATACTCAGTCTCTGGTGGAACATAAGTACATTCCCCGATAACATGACCGCTAAACCCACAACAGTCACACGGTACGACTACCAGAGCCACCAGTGCACTCATGTCATCTACCACATGCATGAAAGAGGCCAAAGGTTCTTGCAATGTCTCAGTTTGATGGCCAACATATGATCTGACGTAAGTAGATGGTGGTCTAGCAGTTGGTGCCTCTCTCATATTACCCCAATATGAGGATTGCTCAGTCACACAATTAAGATTGTCCCAACCATACGAGATGTTTGTCTGAGGCACCTCAAGATGCATGGGTCTGGAGTACCTAGGAGAATTGTCCTGGTCCCAACAATAATATGGATGGTCGCCCATGTAACCATTCATCGCAACAAAAAAACTCTCGAGTCGACCACTCTCACCACCACGAGGCCAAGCTCGCAAAAAGTGCTCGACTCGATCCTAAAACGCTAACAAAGAGTGTAAAGGGGAGGAGACTAGAACGTAGAAATAGGTGAGTAGAAGATGACTCAGAGGAGAAGGTAAGAATCCCTAAAGACTAGCGTGGGTAAAGGGTGAGGGTAGAAGCCTAGTCTAGCAAACACGGCTCAAGCAGCCTATGGTCACTATAAGTACTTACAGCTAGACGACGCCTAACTGCGAGGTCACACGGCCTCAACATGCCTCACCTCCCTATGAAAAATACCACAAAGCCCAGCAAGTGAACCAAGATCCGGATATCTCGTCTCTCCTACTATCGAAAAAGTGGGCGACGCCTATCAACCTATCACGGTCGTGACCTGATCACTCTCCTAATGCTCCCGAGTCCTATTCGCCAATGTCTACTTGATTTTAAAATTAAGGCTTTGATTTAGAGAGATTTTTGGGGCAAAGGAAAGGTTGAATAAATCCCCCACCTTATCTTGTAAGGGACAATCCCTCCTTAGTAGCATTTTGATTCTTGATCTAGCAATCAACTCTCCAATCTAACTCTCACCACACTCTTGTCCTGATGCACCTTACTAAATAATGCATGCTTTAACCATGCATGAATGAGAGAATGGGTGCATGTACCTCATGCCAACAATCAACAACAAGAATGTAAAGAAAAGAAAGACAAGTGCGTGCAAGGTCTACAATTGATGCATGACCTAGACGACAATCAATCTACTCTTTTGCTTTGAGTTTTATGGTCCAAGTTGATTAAAGTGACTTGATTATTAATCTGGGAGCAAACTAGAAGTCAAAATATTCCAAATTGAGCTCCTAGATGACCTAGTGAATGTAGAAACAACAAGAAGAAATTAGAAGGATTTTGGCGGTCCAGAACCACTGATTGGCGGTCAGTTTGCTCTTGTTCCCCTCTCGACTTCTCCTGGAGATGTCACTTGCTCTTTGAAAGCTCCTGAAACAAACTAAAATTACGAATAAAAATTAAAAACCACTCGAATCGTCCAAACCAAAGTCTTGACAGAACACCTCTCCGACAACAACGCCAAAAACTTGATTGTACGTTTTAAAATAATCGCATGTGCATGGACGCATTGAAGTTGTGGCAAATACGTGTCGATCCACAGGGAGGTGTGTTGACTTAGATAGTTCGAAGGCGAGTGAGAAACAAAGGGGAGAAGAGATTGATTAAACAAACTATACTAACTACACAACACGAGTAACCAACAAACAAGATGAAAGTGCGAGAAGAAATGAAACTGACTAATAGAAAAGGCTAGATATAAGGAATGGAAAACCCCTAAGGGGTGGAGTGTGTGTACACATGAAATAAGTGTGGTGAATGCATACAATAAGCTCAAGTGTAGTTAGTGTTTGTTAATGCATAAGAAGTACCTAATGGCAAGACCTATCATTCAAAGCACTAACCAAGGTGATTAAAATGAGCATGGCAAGTTTGTTGTTAAGAACATAAACAAGCATGGAATGTACCATAACATTATGGAAGAAACCATCAAGTAAGAGTTCTTATTAATTCAAACAAGCATACTAACATTTCTAACATAGAATAATGTTTTGCATTCATTCCATCTACATAACATGTATAGACATCTACTCCACCCCAAAGGGGATGAAACTACTCACTAATCATTACACTACAAACTACATTAACAAAATGAAATATTCTAATTAAAAGGAATTAAACTAAGCAAGCAAGAAATATTAAGGAAGCTACATGAAAGAAAATTAAAAGAAGCATGCAAAAATTAAAAGACAAGACAATATTAAAAGAAACTACAATTTTTTTTATTAACGTGACTCACATTGCAAGTGACATTCTTCTCCACATTGAGTTTTTGCTTCAAGGGTTTTTCTCCAACTAGAGAGAATGCCACCAAGCAACGGGTAGAATACAAGGGAGGAGGAGGAGTTCTATTTATAGCCATAAAAAAGGCAATTGGGGACAATCCCCCGATATAGGACAAATACACCACCAAATATAGACATAAAACACCCTAATAGATGACCCGACAAAAATTTATCGGATCTGGAGCAAAACAGACCGCCAATCAACAGTCTATATGCTTTGGATCAGGTCAGGTTTTTGTGTGGTGTTGTCTGGCTTGATTTCTTCATGTGTGATGAATCCAAGTCCATTGTTGGAGCTCAGGCCCGAATCGAATTGCGAAAATAGTCCTCATGATGGTGTGGAGTTCCTTCATTTGCTCAATGGCCCTTTGGTTTTACATTTGGGTCTCTCTTTTGAGCATCTTAGTCTATAAGTCTTGCAATTTAGTCCTTTCTCTTGGTTTTAGGTCCTTTTATGCCTCTTCTCCTCAATCATGTTTATTCCTAAAACTCAAACATAAAACTTGTTATGTAGCATTGTTTAGGTTCAAGATAATGGATATAAGGCACAAATATATACATGATATGATGTCAATCACCCAGGGACCGTGGAGCGGAAAAGTGTGGGTACTTGGGATAAGCCACCTCTGCTAATAGACTATGGTGTAATTGTATTGTGGTATCGTGGTTCCCAATACATGATGATGCATGGCTCTTGGAGTATGTTGACCTGGAGGACTATGGTCTGGAACCGTCGAGGTTGTTCTGGCGATGATGCTGCCGGCGATGTTTCGACTTGTGGTTGTCTGATGTTGTGCCAGACATATGTTGTACCGCCAATGTTGTGCGAATGATGCCGGCGATGTTGTTCCGACGATCATACCTCAACTGGGTACCTATTGAGAGACTGATGGACCAACGGGCGATGACTCCTTTGGTGTGGTGTAGACCACGAATTTTCAGATCTGATCTGTTTGGTGCGGAAATGCGGACGTTTCTCACCGAATCCTTGTCTAGATTAGTCGCGTAAGGGGTACGTTGCATATTGTCCGTAAGAACATATGGTAGGTCTCCGAGGGCGACCCGATGTTGTTTGTTGGACAGATGTCCTTGTTGACCCTTAAAGGGTGTTTGTTGATGTTGTAGGACTATTGTCATGTTTTACCTTTGAAGGGGATCTATTTTCCTTAGTGTTGATGACATGACATGCCACTATTATGATTGGTTCATTACCGTACTGCTGCATTCATATAAGTGAGCTTGGCATACGGGATTTCCTAATGAGAAACTCAAGCATTTTTGTTTCATTTATGTTTCAGGACCGATGTAGGTTTTGTTGGGTGGTGACAGTGGGCCCACACATTTTGGGGCCAGGATCCTCTTAGGACTATTCGTGGTCGTCATGATTACCTTCATTCCTTTTGTTGTATTGATATAATCATGTATTTTGACAAACTCTGTTATAATTTGTGCACCGACTGGTTATTTATATGAGTAACATTCTCGCTTTGATGATCATTATCTTTAGATCGGTTTATTGTTAAAATTTCAAATTTTCCGTTGTTCTGAGATGTTACAATTTGGTATCAAAGCAGTCGGTTCCTATGTGGCTCCCAAGGAAATCACCCTTGTAGTAGTACAAACATGTTGCACTTTAATTTTAGCATGCATTCATGGCTAATCTCGAGTTATTCCATCTGCTAGATGCCTGCAAGACGTGTGAGGAACGCTACGAATGAGCACGTGGGATAGGTTTGCGAGTTTCTCGAGTACCAGGCATCTAGGGCATAGCAGACGGGGACAAGCACTGCGTACGATTGCTTTATGAGTTAGCACCCGCCTAGTTTTGATGGCCTGAGTGATCTTGAGGATGAAGAGGACTACGTCTTTATGATCTAGTGGATTTTCCGGGCTATAGGCTGTGTACTGGAGTGGATGGTGGATTTGGTCACCTATATGCTAGATGGTGAGGTGGCAAACTGGTGGGGGACCACATCCACGGTGGTGTTTGCTGACTAAGATGAAGTGATCTGGGAGGAATTCCTTGAGGAGTTCAACCAGCAGTTCTTTCCGCAACACGTCTAAGACAGGAAGGAGGAGTTCTTGGCCCTTGAACAGAAGGAGATGTCCCTGGCAAGTTACGTCAGCAGGTTCAACACCCTAGAGCGTTACTATTCAGAGACCTATGTGACACCTGAGCAACGAGCGAGGAAGTTCATCAAGGGGCTGAGGAAGTAGCTCAGGTCACGAGTGATTACCAGCATTTTGCAGACCCTGGCAGATGCGGTGAAGTTTGCGACTATCATTGATCATGACTACTAGGAGAACTAGTAGGAGGCGCGGAAGCCATCAGTGAGCACAGGAGGACGTGTAGTTGGTCATTCTACAGGGAACTCAGGCAAGAGACCCCAGGTTGATGGAGGAGCAGTATGCCTGTCTGGAGCGTGCAATTCCTGTGGGAGATTTCACTTGGGTCAGGAGTACCCCCGACGTACAGGAGCATGCTTGGGATGCGGTCAGATGGGCCACTATATTCGGGAGTGCCCGAGCAGGCATGGCGAGTCTAGTAGGAGGGTGGGACCACGAGTGGTAGGGAAGAACAGAGGCAGTAGATCTGTCATTCCACAAGGCCAAAGCTGGAGAGCTGGCCTTGTCTTCACCGTCCGGGCTGAGGAGGCGAAGGGCTCCAACATTGTCGTAGAAGGCACCCTAGCTGCTTTTGGTTTGGTTGCTCATGTTTTATTTGATTGCGGCACCACACACTCCATTTAGGAGAGGTTTTCTTGTGTGTTGGATCGGACCCCCGTGTTGCTGACTGATTCGTTGGAAGTCAGTATTCCCATGGGTGAGGAGGCCACTGTGGGGAGCTTTCTCCTTGGCACCACAGTTTTTTCGGGAGACCATGATTTTCCGGCAGATCTGGTCTTGTTACCCATGGTGGACTTCGATGTCATACTAGGGATGGACTAACTGTCACACTACAATGTGCGAGTCTTTTGCCGTAAGAAGAAGATCTTGTTTCTGAGAAAGGACATGCCCATTGTGTTGATCAGAGGGACAAAGAGCAAAAGAGGTTGTCTGATCGTATCTGCGGTGAAGCACGAAAGTTGTTAAGTCAGGGTTGTAGAGCATTTGTATCTACGTTGATAGTTCCAGATCCTAAGACGAGGAGGTTGGAGGATATAAAGGTTGTACAGGAATTCCCAGAGGTGTTTCCAGCAGAGCTTTTTGGTTTACCACCGCACCGAGAGATCAGGTTCGGCATCGAATTAGTGGTGGGCACAACATCTCAGTCGAAGGCTCCATATCGTATGACACCTGCTGAGTTGGTCGAGCTGAAAAAGCAGTTGACGGACTCTGGGTTTATCCGACCGAGTGTCTCGCCATGGGGAGTGCCTGTGTTGTTTGTGAAGAAGAATGACGAGTC
Source organism: Triglochin maritima (assembly GCA_963682175.1). Lineage (NCBI taxonomy): Eukaryota > Viridiplantae > Streptophyta > Magnoliopsida > Alismatales > Juncaginaceae > Triglochin > Triglochin maritima. The sequence goes on from OY821775.1 coordinate 39,052,589, forward strand.
ATTGCAGATGTGCATCGACTATAGGATATTAAATAAGGTTACCGTCAGGAACCGATACCCTTTACCCAGGATCGAGGATCTATTTTACTACGTGCAGACGATGATAGTTTTTTCGGAGATAGATTTGCATTTCAATTATGACCAGTTGAGGATCAGAGAGGCAGATGTCCTGAAGACAACTTTCAAGACGTGGTACGGGCACTACGAGTTCTTGGTGATGCCGTTTGGATTGACGAATGCACCTGCAACATTCATGGACCTGATGAATCAGACTTTCCAGCCCTACCTCGATAATTTTGTGATCATCTTTATTGATGACATATTTGTTTACACACCAGATAGAGAACAACACCAGGAGCATCTGAGGATTGTACTTGGCGTCTTGAGGGGTCAACAACTCTATGCTAAGTACACGAAATGTGAGGAAAGTTTTCAGGAGTTGAAGAGGCGAGTGGCGACAAAATCTATTCGTACGTTACCGAGTGGCAGTGTAGGTTATCTGATATACAACGATGCATTTGGGATTGGCTTGGGTTGTGTATTGATGTAGCACGGGAAGGTGCTCGCCTATGCTTCGAGGCAACTGAAGGTGCACGGGAAGAACTACCCCACTCATGACTTGGAGTTAGTAGCGGTGGTTCACGCGTTGAAGAGCTGGAGACATTATCTTTATGGCGAGCAGTTTGAGGTCTTCACCGATCATCAAAGCCTGAAATACTTGTTTTCGCAGAAGGAACTGAATATAAGGCAGTTCAGATGGCTCGAGTTCATCAAGGATTACAATTTCACCATCTCCTACCATCCAGGGAAGTCGAATTTGGTTGCAGATGCCCTGAGCAGGAAGGTGGAGGCGTAAGTTGATAGTTTGTGCATTCTGGAGTGGAGGCTACTTGAGACATTGTCAGAATGGAAGTCGTTCACTGAGGCTCTGGGCACAATGATTGATGGGCGTCGGGTAGAGCCACAAACCGTCACACAAGTTGTACAGGCTCAGCAGGATGATGAGGAGTTAGCTTGTTTGTTGTAGTTATCTGCAAAGGGATGGACCAGACTTCAGTGTGGGAGTGGATGGAGGTTTGAGGTTTAGGAGTCAGATTTGGGTGCTGAAAGTGGATAAGCTGAGAGATGTTATCATGGAGGAGGCACACTAAGCGAGATATACCATTCACCCGAGGAGCACAAAAATGTATAAGGACCTACAGCGGAACTGTTGGCAGGTTCGATGCATAGTTTGTGAACCGGTGCTTAGTCTATCAGCAGGTAAAGATCAAGCATTAGTGATTGGCAGGTCCGATGCAGTGTATTGAGTTGTCAGTGTTGAAGTGGTAGCACGTGACGATGGATTTCGTCACAGGTCTGCCGAAGACGAGGAGATTCCACAATGCGATTTGGGTGATAGTCGATTGACTGACCAAGTTGGCGCACTTCTTAGATATCAGGACCACGTTACCTCTGGAGGGTCTAGCTTGGTTGTACGTGGAGGAGATAGTCAGGCTGCACAGAGTACCAGTGAGCATCATCTCTGATCGAGATCCCAGATTCACATCTAGATTTTGGGGGAGCCTGTAGCAGGCTTTGGGGACATGACTGAGGTTTAGTCCAACGTTTCAACCAGACCTTGGAGATATGCTAAGAGCATGCGCATTGGATTGGGCAGGACACTGGGATGAGCACCCATTGTTGATAGAGTTCCACTACAACAACTAGCATTCTAGTATTGGGATGACACCGTATGAGGCATTGTACGGGAGACCTCGTAGATCTCTGGTATGCTGGAGTGATGTAGGCGAGAGGCAGTTAGTGGGGCCACAACTCGTGCAGATGTATGTAGAGAAGGTCGATGTGATCAGGAGGAGACTAATCACAACACATAGCAGACAGAGGAGTTATGCTGAAAAACACAGACTGACCACATGTTTTTGAGGATCTCCCCAGCCCGGGAGTAATGAGGTTTGGGAAGAAGGGGAAGCTTTGTCTGAGGTATATCGGGTCTTTCGAGATCCTAAACCGAGTTGGAGAGGTTGCCTATCGGATTGCAATGCCACTGTAGTTTTCGGGTCTACACAACGTGTTCCACGTGTTGTTGTTGAGGAAGTACGTTACATTCTAACTCATGTGATTGAGATAGCAGTGCCATAGATCCAGCAAGAGTTTTCTATTGAGGAAAGACCAGTTGAGATCGTCGATCGCATGGATCGCCAGCTCAGAAGGAGGACCATCCTGATGGTGAAGGTCCGGTGGAAGCATCATAGCGAGTGTGAGGCCACTTTGGAGATCAAGGAAGAGGTTTAGAAGCAATAATGAAGCTTTTTTGGGAGTTGCTTATTTCATTTTGGGACGAAATCCTTTTAAGGTAGGTGGATTGTAAGACCCAAACCCCTGTTAGGGCTAATCCCGGAATTATGGGGGGGGGTTGCATGCGGTAGGAGGAGTGGTGAGGGGTATGGGAAATGGGTGTAAGGGGGATGGGTGGGTGTGATGCCTTGGGTGTTGTTTTGGTCAAGCAAACCCACCTCACTCCATTCATCTTTTTCTTTTTCATTTTCTCCACCCATCTCTCTCTCTTTCTCTTTCTCACTTTCTTCTCTTTTTTCCGGCATTCCACAGGAGGTTGTGGTTGCTCCGACGGGAAATGACGATTGTGTTCCTCAGGTTGACGCTTGTGTAGATTTACGCAAGGAAGGGGACATTCAGAGGTTGGTTGATCGAAGGCGGCGTAGCGTGAGCACGGTACCAACAAGTTTCGTCTTCATGATGAAAGTAAGCATGTTCCATAGTTCATTTGTTTTCTCACATACGTGGTGTGAGGTGTTAGCTAGTCGGTGGAGGTCGCAGATTTCGTCGGCGTCGAGTGTGCAGCAAGTTAAACCTAGTTTGGCTAGGTTGCTATCAGCCAACGGTCGACCGGTTGTAGTAGTTTTGCCTGAGTTTAACCAACACCGGATGAACGATGTCATGTGGCGGTCGACCGTTTGTGCTTGTGTTGGTGGGTAGGAGGAATGCCTGGTAATTTTGGTTGACTGCTCGTGTCCTTCATTTGCTTGGTAGTTTATGTAACTTATGACTTGTTTGACCATTGGATTGATTCGTTCGACTATTAAATGACTAGAATTACTAGGATGCCCATGGTAGTTTCAATCAACTGGGACCCCAGAGTCGGTCAACCGTTTGACTTGTTCGATTTTGACCAGACTCTGGATTTTGACAACGTATTGCTCGACCGGTTTTTGACGATTGTTAGACCATTGGGACTTAGGCTATGTGCAGAGTGTTCGACCGTTGTAGGCAATTGTTCGACTGGAACCATGGGAACGATCGACCGGATTGCCTATTTCGGTCGATCGTTTGTGCACAGAATTGAATTCTCTGTCTTAATGAAGTTCAACTCTGTTCTCGGAAACCTGTGTCCTCGCCTAGCCTGTAAGCCATGAGGTGACGGTGGGTGCGTTGATTGTGCCTGCCCGGGGACCGTCGAGTGGAAGAGTGTTGGTACTTGGGAGGATCCGCCTCTGTTGATAGACTGTGGCATAATTGTATTGTTGTCGTAACTCACAAAATAGTAGCAGACCTGAGGGATCGTGGATTCAATTGCCTGATGATGCATGGCTCTTGGAGCATGATGACCTGCCGGACTACGGTCTGGAACAGTCATATGTCGTGTTGGACCTTTGTTGTACCGCCGATGTTGTGTCGGGGATGCTGTCGAGGTTGTTTCGGCGATGTTGTTGCTGACGATGTTCCGGCTTGTGGTCGTCCGATGTTGTGCCAGACGTATGTTTTACAGCCGATGTTATGTCGATGATGCCGGCAATGTTGTTCCGATGATGATACCTCAGTTGGGCACCTACCGAGTGACTGATGGACCGACCGGGCGACGACTACATTGGTGTGTTGTAGACCATGATATTGCATATCTGATTCGTTTGGCACAGAAGTTCGGACGCTCCTTACCGATCCCTTGGCTTGATTAGTCGCGTATGGGGGCTATGTTATGTATTGCCTGTAAGACCGTATGTGCCTACGATAGGTCTCCGAGGGAGACCTGATGTATTTTGATCAACAGATGTCCTTGTTGACTTTTAGAGGGTATTTGTTGAAGTTGAAGGATTGTTGTCCTGTTTTACCCTTGGAGGAGATCTATTTTCCTTATTGTTGATGACATGACATGACATGCCATTAGTATGATAGGTTCATTACCGTAATGTTGCATTCATATAGGTGAGCTTGACTTATAGGATTTCCAAATGGGAAACTCAGGCATTGTTGTTTAATTTATGTTTTAGGACCGCAGTAGGTTCTATGGGGTGGTGACAGCGGGCACACACATTTTAGGGCTAGGATCCTCTTCGTACTCTTCGCGGTCATCATGATTACCTGCATTCCTTTTGTTGTATTGATGTAATCCGTATTTTGACAAACTCTGTTGTAATTGGTGCACCGATTGGTTTTTTATATGATTAACATTCCCGCTTTGATGATCATTATCTTGAGATCCTTTTTTTGTTCAAAATTGAAATTTTCCGTTGTTCCGGGACGTTACACTTTACGTTAAGACAAAGGCAATTCAAGCTTTCAAGCAAAATCCTTTGTATGATTATATAAAAATCTTCATATCTGAACTTGCTTGTAGCTTTCAAGCAAAATGCTTTCTATCAGAAATCCTGGAATTTGTTTTCACATTTAGTCAATATGAACTCATTTTCTTAATGCAACTAACTTTCCAATAAGATCAATTCACATCACAAATGAAGTTTGGCTTTTATCTTAGGAGATATGACTTGATTTTCTAGTGTGTATGATTATTATCAACATGTATTACATAGAAAAATCCATATAAATAATAGTTTTGTCATTTCAAACCACTGAAAATTTAATTTAAGGGAAGATTGAGTAACATGTTGGAAATGTCATTGACACGAATATTAGACATTAATCAACTAGATTCGTGAATGATTGAATTATGAGCTAGAGGTATTAACTTGCATAGAAAGAGACTAAGTTAAGTGTGTCCCACAAACAACTCCCCTACCCTTGTTTAAGAAGAAAGTTAGTACTCAATTAGGGCTTAGTCATTGGCTAAACCAATACCACTCATACATCTGTTCTTCCCAGTGTGAGGATGATTCTTGGTAGTGTCATGTAGGGCTTAGTCAACTTTTAGTGGTACAATTGTCTAAATCTTATTCATTTTTCTTGATGAATGGCCTACAAGCTATAACCCCACAATTTAGAAGACTTTAAAAATCAACTCGTCATAGTGTCGTTCGAATTCATTAAAGTATACAATACTCATTGGCTTCACTTTGTTCCTCGTGTATATGTTCATTAGTACATGGTGGTGGTGTTGAAACTTCACCAACGTTTATCTTGACTCGCCACCACGATTGATAATTCAACCATATCCATTAGTACTATGTTGACCTAAGTTCGTTGGCATTAAGAGCATATAAGTTTCGGATAATTCTACCAAAAGAAATCCCAATAAATAATCATATAATAGAATTTCACATATATTTATATCGTGCAAAGTACAAAATTTCACTAAAAAAGAATTGAGTGACATGAGAATAAATTCGTGAGTTCAAACTCTTTTGTGCAGGTGCGGTGAACAAAGGATATTAAACTTAATACGTTCCAGGTTTAGGCGTACTATACCCAAGTAGTTTATCCCACTACTAGTAAAAAATGGAATATTCGTCAGATAGACGAAGGTATATATGTCGGATATAAGGCTACCCAGATCCGACGTCTATGTATACGTCGTATATACATAGATGTTGGTCGCGTAAAAGATGTCGTCTACTCCTAAACAATAGACGTCAGTTGTAGAGTAAAGCTGACTTCTATTGTTTAGGAATAGAGGTTTTGTTTATTTTTTGTGATGTAGTTAATATAAAAATTTATGTGGATTTATTTTGTATGAGAATTAATACAATTTTGTACTTCGTAGAAAGTAATGTGAATTATTTGGATTGATTTAAAAATATTTACATCAATGTAACTATCCCTTGTGTGTTGATGTATATATGTGTGTTTATGACCATATTTGTTACAGTTTAGTCCCACATTGGAGAAATTGCTTTTGTTGGTGGAGTTGATGTACTCCACCACTGGTTTACTTCTAAATGGGAGTTGGATACCACACTACAAAAGGCAAGTGAGATATATTTATATATATTTAATGGTCAAAAGATTATCACTTGGTGCACTTAGGATTAATATGGTTGCAATGTTTTTATTATTATTTAAAGGTATAGACGTCGGTTTTATATGGTAGCCGACGAGTATAGGCCATAATTTATTATTATTACTATTTAAAGATATAGACGTCGGTCCCCCTATATAGCCGACGTCTATAGTCATAATAGTTTACTCCCACATTGGCCAATTGTTTTTGTTACTGTGGTTGATGTATGATTGACATCATTTCATGATTATATTTGTATTATATCCATTATCTTACACCTAAGCAATGCTACGTGACGAGTTTTATGTTTGAATTTTAAAAATAAATAGGTTTGAAGAGATGAAGTATAAAAGGACCCAAGAGCAGGGAAAATGACTGAGTGTGAGACATGGGGACTAGGATGCAAGGGAGAAGGACTTGTACGTAAAACCAAAGGACCAAAGAGAAAAACAGAAAACTCCACACCATCATAGGGCGTATTTTGGCAATTCGATGCGGGTCGGAGCTCCAATAAACAAAGTATATGCATCAAAGACCAACAAGGACATCCAGAAAAGCCCACAACGAATTCCAGACGGATCCAGACCCGATAGACCGCTAATTGGTGGTCTGTTTGGCTCCAAATCCGCTAAGGTATGGTGGACATGTGTATTAGAGTGTGTTTATTCTATTTCTGGTATTTGTTTAGTCCCATACTGGGGGATTGTCCCGGATTACCTATTTCTATGGCTATAAATAGAACTCTTCACCTTCTATTGTAAACTACCCATTGCTTGGTGGCATTCTCTCTACTAGGAGTAAGCCTTGAAGCAAAACTCAAGGTGGAGAAGAATGCTACCTTCAATGTGAGTCATTTTTAATAAAATAATTGTTCTTCTTTTTTTAATCTTGTCTTTTAATTTTTGCATGCTTCTTTAGTTTTATGTGTTTTAGTTAACGTGTTGTGTAATGTTCTTATAATTAGTTTAAGCATGTCTTGTTTCCTTAGTATAAATATTAGTTTAAATATGTGTGAGTAGTCCCATCCCCTTTGGGGGTGGAGTACATGTGTGTACATGTTATGTAGATGGTATGAATGATAGATATTATTGTTTGTGAGAGATATTAGTATGCTTGCTTGAATTAATAAGAACTTTACTTGATGGTTTCTGCCATAGTTAGGTACACTCCATGCTCGTTATGTTCTTAATAACAAACTTGTCATGCTCATATTAATCACCTAGGTTAGTGTTGTAAATGATAGGTCTTGCCCTTAGGTACTTCTTATGCATTAACAAACACTAACTAAACTTGGGCTTCTGGTATGCATTCACCACACTTATTTCATGTGCACACACACACTCCACCACTTAGGCGTTTTCCATTCTTGAGTTTTATCTTCCTTCATTAGTTGCTTAGATTAGTTTGTTTTGTGATTTCATTTCATCCTTTCTAGTTTACTAGTTTAGATTAGTGTAGTTTTGTGTAATCAATCCTTTATCTCCTTTCTTTCCCACTCGCCTTCGCACAAACCAAAAGTCGACACACCTCCCTGTGGATCGACCCGTATTTGCCACCGCTTCAACGCGGTCGTGCACTTGCGGTTTAATATAAAACGAATCAATCAATGTACTCCACCACTCCTCTACAAGTGAATGCTAACGAGTTGGGGGACTTGGGCAATTTGGGCTTGATGTACGTGGTTATTGGTCAAAAGATTGGCACTTAGGGCACTTGGGCAACTTGGGCTTGATTAATGTGCACGTTGAATTCTTACTATAGACAGTAATGAAATTTTTCGTGTTATTAATAGGTATAATAGACGTTGGTCGGATATAGCCGACGTCTATATAGCAGGGCATAGGTGACAAGGAAATATACGTGAGGTACTTGGACCGCCAAAATCCATCTTATATAACCTGTATATCCGATGTATATGGACTTTTCTGAACTAGTGGTAGTTTGGATGAAGTGATTGAGTTATCCTACGACCCCAGGTTGAAGATAGTGTTGTTTAAATGCACATGGCATGACGAGTCAGGAAAAGATGGATACAAGTTGATGAAAACATATTTACTTGCATTAACATGTCTCGATCTATGTGACATGGAACAATGCTTCTATGTTCAAGATCTAGTTCAGCCTAATTCACACATTGTATTCAAATATCAACCTAGAGGTTACATTGGTGATTAGGTAATGTATTAATTGTATTTGTTATATGTTTTCTATTTGGAAGAAATTGTATGATATTTTTATATGTTTTCTATTATGTTCATTATTATCTTATTTTTATTAGCAATTTTTGTATATGTTATACAGGCATGCCTCCCCATAGGCGCATTTTTCTTACCCGACAGGCGGAAGATTGAGTTGAAGACGAACCGCAATCACACAATCCACATTGTGATAATATTAAGGTGGTTAGGCCTCATGAAGTGGACGGTATACTAGCAGAGGTTTGAGGTGAACTGAATAGGTGACAGCAGGCCTTGTGGCCACTTTGGAGCACATCTCGCAGACGACGTTGAAGGTCACATTGTGTTCAATTTAACATTAATACCTAATTTCATCTAAATTTAATAAATATTATGTTCTTGTTTTGTAGTACAAACTGAAGAGGGTAAGCCATCTACGAAGAGAGGTGGATGGCCAACTAGAGGAGTAGATTTTATTCCTTCTCTCGATCATCGATTCCATGTATAATGGAATGAGGACTTCATTCCAGTCAGACCTTGTGTTGGAGAAGCTAAACACAACATTGGTATTGTTAGCCAAGTATCCTGATTTGTGGCCACTACATGTAAAGATGTCACATCAAAGTCGTAATGCATTTCTAGACTCGTGGGATATTCTCATGGTACGTCTTCATTTAATTTATTATCTTGTTTTAGATTTAGTACATAAACATTAATATGACTTATTAACAAATGATTATATGTTATTCGTAGGATCGTTTTTATTTTGGGAATTGTGTAAATGATTGACACTACTGCTTTGATAAGCTCAACGAATTTTTGAGAGATTACCAATATTTGGTAAAGAATAGCATGTTGCATATTTGACCTCGAAGGGTAATCCACGGGTTTAGACTGACCAATTCCTTAGTCAATGTGATGAATGGAACACCAAAAATGCAAATGTATTAATATTATTTGTCTTTAAACATTTGATTTTGTACTTCTAGGAGCACATCTTAACTTTAAACTATTTTCATCAATTGTAGAAAAACTACTTAATGAACAGTATTAATCGCAGTCGCAAGAAGATGAACCACAAGAGAGGATCAAAAACCTTTGCGAAAAAGACAAAACTTCATGTAACTTTTAGTAGTATTTAGTTGTTTTAATTTTTTTGGTTTAAATCCGTATTTAGGGAAATGTCGTTTGAATTGTTAATTGTGAATATATATATATATATATATATATATATATTGATTGCATCCTAATTTAGCATTATTTGTTTTTGATTAGATGGATGAAAACCAAATCACCACACCTCTCACCAAAATTGAAAAAATGACTCTCTATTAGAAGAAGCAACCAAGAATGGTCCGTTTTAACATTTTTACAAGGAAAAATTAAGTTCTACTCTAAACTTTAGAATAATCGTAAATCTTGGAAGTCTTTTAAGTAGAGATACAAGAATTGGCCAGCCAAAAATTGACACAGTAGACCTTGTTTGAAGAGCGAGGTTACTGATCTAAGTTGACGGCTCGTAAGGTGATCGAGGAGGAGGCAGTAGAAGAAATCTTAGGGAAAAAAGAAGATAAATCGTGTGTGTGGGTGCTGGGATTGGAGCCTACAAGATAGCCAAGACGTTGACTAGTCCAATATATGTAAAACAATATTAAAATGTATTGCAGGAGGAGCCCGAGAAGTTGAAGGCACAACTTGCGAAATTGATGGTGACTTAGTTTAGAGAAGATTAGGTATATGTACGATTAATGTATAATTTATTTCTTTAATTTCCTAAAATAATATATATGTTATGGATGTCCAACTAATCAAATTCTATTTTTTATAGATTGCTGACACTGATTCCTAGAATGAGGATGACCCATCCACAGATCCGACTTCTTGATTGATATAATATCATGCATATATTTTTATTTTATATACTTTATTCTTAACATAGGCAATGCTACGTAACAAGTTTTATGTTTAAGTTACAGGAATAAACATGTCTGAGAAGAAGAGACTCAAAAAGGACTTAAAAGCAAGAAAAAAACTAAGTTGCAAGACTTATGGGTTGAGATGCAAGAGAGAGGGACCCAAATGTAAAACCAAAAGGACCAATGAGCAAATGAAGAAACTCCACACCATCAACGAGAATTTTGGCAATTCGATTCGAGCCTAAACTCCAACAACCAATGCGGGTGCATCAGACATGAAGAAATGAAGCTATACAACCACACTTCAAATCCAGACCCGATCTAGAGTATATAGACCGCCAATTGGCGGTCGGTTCATCTATGGATCCGATAAGATTTTGGCGGGTCATGTATTAGAGTGTTTTATGTCTTTTTTTAGTAGTTCATTAGCCCACATCGGGGGATTGTCCCCGATTACCTTTTTCTATGACTATAAATAGAACTCTTCATTCTCCTTTGTATTCACCCATTTCTTAGTGGCCTATCCCTCTACTTAGAGTGAAGCCTTGAAGTAAAAAACTGAAGTAGGGAAATGGTGCTTGTAATGTGAGTCATTAAATAAAAGAAATTTTTGTTAGTTTAATGTTATCTCTTTTATCTTCTTGCAGGCTTAGCTTAATTTCGTTTCATTAATCTTAGTAGACTTAGTTAATATATTTTCCTATCCTAATATAATAGTTAGGTTAATGATTAGTGAGTAGTCCATCCCCATTTGGGGGTGGAGAAGAAGGTGATGTGATTATGTGATGTATCAGGTTGTGTGTGTGTTAATCTTAATCCTTTGAGCTTTACATGATTTCCATAACCATCTAATGGATTTCACTCTTATCTTTGATGTATTAATGCTCTTGAGTGATGCTTAGCACATGCTTAGATTTGTGGGCCTATTTTATCGGAATAATGAGGTGAGGAAAAGGATGGAGTGGATGAAGGAAACATGACATGTGGTTGCATGTGCTTTTGTAGGCCTCACCTTAATTAATTTCTTGTATCTTTTAATGATTGTGTAAATCTTATTTCATGTGTAGACATAGTGGGGTTTTGTCTTTATGCATGAGTTCATTTAGCTTCATTCCAATTATTGTCTTGTATGTTTTAATGATAATGTTTTATCTTATTTCATGTAGAGGCAAAGTTGGATTTGGTTTTATGGTTTTCATGTACTACATGTTGTGACGAGCACAAATGAACATACACATACACATATTTTCGTATTCACATTCTTTCTCTACCCCCTATGGGGTTTAGTTTTATTGTTTGTTCATTTGTAGTTTAGTTTAGTGTAATCACACATTTTCTCCCATCTTTTTCTCACTTGCCTTCGAAAGAACCATAGTCGACACACCTCCCTTTGGATCAACCTGTACTTGCCCCGTCTTCACCGACGGTCTGTACTTGCGGTATTTAAAACGAACAATCACTTCTTCTAAGTCGTAGTTGGTAGACATGTAGTATAACTTCTTATATATGTAGGATAACTTATGACTTGGTTTATACATGTAGCTGACTTATAACTAACGATTATTTTGTTTTTTATTAAATAATTAGATGGTTGATAATGAAATCACGAGACCTCCAACCAAGCTTGAAAAAATGACTTTCTATTATACAAATGAGCCATGAATGGTAGGTTTGAATCTTTTATAAGACAAAATTAAGTTTCAATTTTTTATTTTAGATTTTATTGCATTATAAAAATAATGTAGTTTGATATACAACAATTAGCGAGTCAGAAATAAACACAACAAGCACTCACCCAAAAGCGGGGTGAGTGTTTGATGTTTAAGACACATGATATTATCGAGAAGAAGCAATAGAAGAAATTTTAGGGAAAGAGAAGTCTGATCCATTGCGCGAAGCTGGCATTGGAGCCTATAGGACAAGCAGGACGTCGATAGGTTGACATGAAACCGTTCTTCTCGAGCAACTTTAAACTAAAGCTTCACAATCTGTTTTGCTTGTAAGTGTATACTAACTTTGTAAGTTGATTTTACGTGTACAATATATCTAAAACAATATTGAAATCCCTTGCAGAAGGAGCACGAGAAGTTGAAAGCTCAAGTCGATAAGTTGATGCCGACTTATTTTACAGAAGATCAATTATATGTACGATTAATTTGTAGTTGCTTTCTTGACTTTACTAAAAAATTATAAATGTTTTGGTTGTTCAATTAATAAAAATCAATTTTATTTTATAGAGTGGTGCCATTGATACATCTTCACGGCATGACGATGACCCATCGACTGATGCAACTTCTTTCGAGCCTTAGTTAGTACTTTTTAGTTAATTTTTTTCTTCTAGTGTAGTTGGACTTATGAATATATGTGAATCATATGTCTTTGCTTTCTTATTATGAAACATATATATTGCATTTTGAATGTGTTCTACTTTTGATATTATTGTGAATGTGTTTGGTTGAATGAGTTCTAGATTTGAATGGATTGGTGGAATGGCTGAATGTCAACGGGAATGTTTATTGTAGGGTGTACCAACCCGACCAGGGTCATCATATACTAACTAACAACATTTTTTTGAAGCAGCCCTTGTTATTGCTGATGCCTTTTGCGGAAGAAAACGTCCATCGACAAAAGCTATATTTCCTGTAGTGACACTTAAATCATTAGTGAGATTAGCATGACCTCAAGTAGATCTAATAGTGACATAAATGATTTTTGAGCATGTGATTGTGGAGATCAAAATCAACGTCATCAGAGGAATGTAAGGAGATGGTGTCGTTCTGATTGACATCATTTCATGCTTATATTTGTATCTTATATCCATTATCTTTCACCTAAACAATGCTATGTTACGAGCTTTATGTTTGAATTTCAGGAATAAATAGGTTTGAAGAGATGAAGCATAAAAGGACCCAAAAGCTGGGAAAAAGGACTGAATTGTGAGATCTGGGGACTAAGATGCAAGGGAGAAGAACCCGAATGTAAGACCGAAGGACCAAAGAGAAAAACAAAATACTCCACACCATCATGGGGAGTATTTTGGCAATTCTATTCGGGTCGGAGCTCCTGCAAAAAAAGTAGATGCATCAAAGATCAGCAAAGACATCCAGAAAAGCCCACATGAAAACTTAGCGAGATCCGAACCATATAGACCGCCAATTGGCGGTCTCTTTTGGCCCAAATCCACTAAGATTTTGGTGGGTCACGTATTAGTGTGTATTTAGTCCATTTATGGTATTTGTTTAGTGCCATAGCGGGGGATTGTCCCAGATTACCTTTTTCTATGGCTATAAATAGAACTTTTCACCTTCTATTGTAATCACTCCATATTTTGAGTGGCTATTCTTCCTACTAGAAGTGAGGCCTTGAAGCACACACTAAAGTAGGAGGATGCTACTTGAAATGTGAGTCATTTGTTAATAAAAGTTTCTTTGTTATGTTATTAGTTTCATTTTGCTTGTTTTACTTTGTTTCATATTTTTTGCTTTACTTTGTTTAATTTCTTTTCATTAGTTTTAGTAGCTTAGTTAATCTGCTTTCCTTGATTAGTTTAATAATTAGTGTAATGTGTAGTGAATAGTTCCATCCCCTTTGGGGGGTGGAGTAGATGTTCATACATGCATTAGAGAATGGAATGAATGCTTTATTTACAATGTGTTGATAAAACATGAATGTATGCTTGCTTGTTTAGGATAGAATTTATAACTTGATGAGTTTTGCCAAAATGATTAGACACCTCTCATGCTTGTTTAGATTCTGAAATTAACAATTTTCATATGTAAATTTTAATAAACTAGGTTGGTGAATAGATTGATAGGTTTTGACATAACATTTAGACACTTCCTATGCATGATAACACCACCTTCATTTGTGCTTAAAGAATGTGTTCAACACCCACCTCTTTGCATGTGTGCACTCACTCCACCCCTTAGGGGTTTTCCACTTCTGTATTCCAGCACTCTTCTTTCATTCGTAGTTAAGTTTTAGTTAATCGTTTGTTGCTTTCTTTCACATTTCGTATTTCGTAGTGTAGCGTAGCGTAGAGTAGCATACTCAACTATCTTCTCCATTTTTCTCGCCACTTGATTTCGTGCAAATGAGAGGCTGCTCACCTCCCTGAGGACGACCCGTATTTGCCACCGCTTCAACGCGGTCGTGCACTTGTGGTTTAATTAAATCGTGTTAGTGTTTTACTGCCCGATTTTGGTCGACCGTGCATACCTTTTCATTGACCATGTAAACTTATTTATCCGACCCTTAGATTTGTCATATTATACACAACAGTCGTATTCGTATTATTTCCATATACCTTAAAACACATTTAGTGTATTGGTCTACCGAGGACCTTGTTCGGTCGACCGAACGTATGATAACTCTGTAGGATTTCGTGTCCCTATGTATGTATATATTTTAAATTTTTAATACAACATACAAGATCAATTTCATATTTTCAACAATTTTTATGTACATTACTTTGTGTTTATTCTAATATCATGCAATCCTACATATATTAAAATAAATCACAAAGAGAGAATCGTACCTAAAGGTTCTCTAAAACCTTTTTAAGATCCGGAGTCGCGCTGCCCGTAGAATCGTCCAACGATTTGCCTTCGAGTGTTCATCAAACTCTAAACAAGATTAGAGAGAAAGGAGCTAGCCAATCAATCTCTAATAAGGTTTAGAATCTAGCTAATAACCCCTCTTTGAGCTCCTGAGATTTCTATCTCCTAAACTCAAAATTAATAAGAGATTTTCGTGGTGATTAGAGGAGAGATTAATGAGAGAATGAATTTTTGCATTTTCAGAAACAACTAGGAGGAGGGGTCCTTTTATAGACTCCCAAAACATCCTTATCAAGAACTATTCCTTAGTCATGATCTCTTCCTTATTCTCTCCTAAAATTAATCTCTAATTGCCACATAAGCATCCTCTAAAACATTTTAATTAAATCTGGAATTAATCCACCCATGATCTAATTAATCTCTTAATAATTCAGGCAGAAATCGTATTGTTCGGTTGACCAAGAATTTTTCTCGGTTCAACCGAACCATTCAATTTTAACACTTGTTCGGTGCACCGTGAGCTAGAAGGTCGACCGAATCTGCATGAGAAAAATTCTCTGGAAAAATGTGGACGAACCACGTCTTCTCTTCGGTCGACCGTTGACTCACCAAAATTTCTCCTCGAGGTAGTCATCGGATGACCGTGTCACCTTCGGTCTACCGAAAATACTCTTTCTCGGTTGACCATTCTCGCTCGGTTAACCAAACCCGATTGTCCAGGCACTCCAGAAAATTTCGGTCAACCAATTGTGATTACCCGTTCTCCATTAGGTTAACCGATCTGAAAATACCCCGGTCGGCCGAATCCTGAACGGTTCACCGTGTTTGACCCCGATTTTGCCTTTGTCAAATATTGGATTTATTTCCAACAAAATTTGATCTTTTGGGGTTTTTAGCAAATTCACATCTTATGTAATATATTATCCTATGTAATATTACATTATTACACCCCCATAATATAGACACCTCATATGAATTTATTATGATTCTAATTATGTCAATTCTCATGACATATTGATTTTATCCATTCACCACATGTGTCTTATTTTCACATGAAACACGACACATCATATGAACTTAAAATCAAGCCTCTTGTTTCCCAGTTTTGTGGTGTGACCTATAGGAGGATCTAAGCCAAATTGGCAGTGATATTAAACACTTAATATCTCAAACTATAAGCGGTATCTAGCTACACATTATAGTTACCCAATTAGCATAGATGTCTTTCTTCCACCTGAACCAAAACACGATCTATTTAGTGATGTAAGTGCACCACTTGTGTCCGTCCCTTGCCTCATGATATTAAGAATATATACAAAGTAGAAATGTGTCATCTTTGTATTATATTCATTTCTTGATCTCTCTAAGCTAATTATAACTATGTAACTTAACTCAAGTTCCATTGTGCACATTATAATTTTGCTTTATCAAGGGGCCCACTAATATCTCACTCAATTAAGAGGGACAACGATAATCGTTTGACTAGATATCTTTTCCAGCACAAGTCATGTTCAACAAACTATTGCCTTTATCACTACACTCATTGATAGCTTTTGACAATAATCAAATTAAGCACTTCTTGAGTGAAAATATATAATTCTCATATCCTAGGCTCCAAGGCACAGTAAAACATTAATGACACGAAACACAATTCCATAATGTTTTACTTGTTAGATCTATTCAATATATAAAAGTATTTTTTTCCTCTTTTATATACTCGTGTCGTCAATTATTTGTAGAGCTACAGCAATCGATGACCAACACGACAATCTTATCTCGGTCATTAATGTTCCATGTTAGTTACCATGATTGTGAATAACTTTTGATTTATGTAAACCATTATCTTTTAGAGCTCTACAGTTAAGGACCAAGCGCATCTTCCTTAACACTTCCAAAAGACGGATATCATAATCAAGGAACAAGATGTTTGCACATCCAATTCATAATAATTGACATATAAAAGTAAAACTTTTAGAATACATTCCTTTCAAAATCGAAAAACCCAAACTGCTTGTTGGTTTTTGGTCGACCGTTTACCTTGTTTCGGTCGACCGAATATGATCTTATTTGTAAACCCCAAAGAGCTTGTTACAAATCGGTCGATCGAACCTATCTCGGTGTTCGACCGATCACTTAAGTGTACGTAAGTCATAGCCTTTGGCAGTCGACCATTCCTTAACCGGTCGACCGAACTGAGTCCAAAATTGCCCAAGTTTGGATCACTTAAGTGTACCTAAGTCATAGCCTTTGGCACTCTCACCACCACGAGGCCATGCTCGCAAAAAAATGCTCGACTCGACCCTAAAACGCTAACAAAAAGTGTAAAGGGGAGGACACTAGAACGTAGAAGAAGGTGAGAAGATGATGACTCAGAGGAGAAGGGAAGAATCCCTAAAGCTAGCGTGGGTAAAGGGTGAGGATAGAAGCCTAGTCTAGCAAACACGACTCAAACAAGCTTAGGCTGGCTATGGTTCCTTACAGCTAGACGATGCCTAACTGCGAGGTCACACGGCCTCAACATGCCTTACCTCCCTACGACGAAGACCACGAGCCAAGGTCCGGAGATCTCGTCTCTCCTACTATCGACAAAGTGTGCGACACAGATCGGGCTATGACAGTCGTGACCAGATCACTCTCCTAATGCACCCGAGTCCAAATGGCCAATGTCTACTTGCTTTTGTTGGATCGTATGGGTTGGCTATGCTAATCACAATTAATCCTAAATACCCACTTGTTTAACTATCTAAGAAAAGTGCAGCGGAATTTTAAACAAACAAGCGAGTAAAGGAAAAGAAACGCAAACCACAATCGACACGGGGGATTTTTATAGAGGTTCGGCACCCCACCCCGGTCCTAGTCCTCTCTTGCAAGCTCCGCTCACGACTTCACTAACCACTCACCGTTCCGGGTCGGGAGAGAACGCCTTTTACAAAACAAGCACCGCGAACACCTTCGCTTGCTTGACTTTCTTCTCTCACAATCCGAGAGGAACACTTCGGGCTTTCACCGACATCCTTGTTTCTCTTACAACAATGAGAACTTGAGTGGAACACACTCTCTAAACTTGAGCACACTTGAATGAGATTGGATTTGTGATTAAAGTGTGGAAGGTTTGAGGCTTTGAGTGTGTTGGGTTTCTCTCTAATGTTTTCGGCAAGTTTGTAGTGGGAGAGTTGTGTTAAAATGTGTTTTACAACTCTTTATATAGGCATTAGAGAGAATAGAGCCGTTGGAATTGATTGGGTGTGAGTTGATGTGTGATTACACAAAACAGAAACTGCAGGACCCAATTCTGGATGAATTCGGTCGACCGGATCGGTCTGAACGGTCGACCGTTAGGCAGTTTTGAACTAAGTTCGGTCGACCAGTTAAGCAACGGTCAACCGCCCAACGCTACGACTTAGGTACACTTAAGTGATCGGTCAAATACCTAAAGGGAAATGGTCGACCGATTTGTACCAAGCACTTTGGGGTTGACAAACAATGATGTTTTCGGTCGACCGAACCAGGTCTAGCGGTCGACCGATTTTATCCAGGAGATTTGGGTTTGTCAAGAGATGAACAAACGGTCGACCGATCATGGTCCTCGGTCGGCCGATACAAGAAATGTATTTGGCGTATTTTTGGTTTAATACGAATTCGACCGTTGGGTATATACGACAAGTAACGGTCGGGAAAATAAGTTCAGACGGTCGACCGAAAGGCAAAACACGGTCGACCAAAACTAGACAGTGAAAACACAAACAATATAATTGATCACTCGGTCGACCGAACGGCCTGTTGCGGTCGACCGAATGTGGGCAGACTTTTAGGGTTCAGGTTTAGTGTTTTCCGGTCTAAGTTTGGGTAATATATTGATGTCCAAATTATGTGAAATTTTGTGTGTGACTTCTATAAGGAACCTAGTGTGTGTTTAAGTTGATTTTAGCTCAAGTATGCTCAATTTACATAAGTTCCTAAGACTCAAAGAAAATACAAAATACATGTCTTCAAAAGAGCTTGATTACATGTCTTGACTGGATTTTCGTTTCTTCCTTGAGTCTTGATCACCTGTAGAGGTTAGCACAAAGCAATATATATGCAATGCAATGTGTGTGCTACTATACAATATTATAATTAAGATTAGGTTAATTAAATCATCAAAACATAGATTAAGGCCAAAAAGCAAACAACTTTTAGATTAAGTCTTTACTTGAGTGATTTCTGGGGGCCAAGGAAAGGGTGATGAAATCCCCCACCTTATCTTTTATGGGACAACCCCTCCTTAGTAGCGTTTTGATCTTAAATCTACCAATCAACACTCCAATCAAACGCTCAACTCACTCTTGCCCTGATGCACCTTACTAACTAATGCCTGATCGAAACATGCGTGAATGAGAGATTTAGGTGCACGTACCTCACGCCAGCAATCAACAACAAAATGTAAAGCAAAGAAAAGACAAATGCATGCAAGGTCTACAAATGATGCATGACCTAGATGGCAAGAAGTCTAATATTTTGCTTTGAGTTTTATGGTCCAAGTTGATTAAAGGGAATTGATTTTTAATCTGGGAGCAAACTAGAAGTCACAACATGCAAAATAGTGCTCCCAGATAACTACAATGAACACACAAGAAGCAGAACAAAATTGAGAGTCATTGATGCTCAACAGGCCGCCAATTGGCGGTCCTAGACCGCAGATTAGCGGTTACTTTTGGGTCTCTCTCTCTCAAATTCCTCCAGTCTCTTCCCCTTGTTCCTCAGAATGCTTGAAACACACAAAAACTAAAAACAAAAAAGTAAAACCACTCGAATCGTCCAAACCAAAGTCTGGACAGAGTACCTCCCCGGCAACGGCGCCAAAAACTTGATTGATTCATTTTATATTAACCGCAAGTGCACGACCGCGTTGAAGCGGTGGGAAATACGGGTCAATCCACAGGGAGGTGTCTCGACTTTTGGTTTGTGCAAAGGCGAGTGGGAAAGAAAGGAGATAAAGGATTGATTACACTATACTACACTAATCTAAACTAGTAAACTAGAAAGGATGAAATGAAATCACAAAACAAACTAAACTAAGCAACTAAAGAAGGAAGATAAAACTCAAGAACGGAAAACCCCTAAGGGGTGGAGTGTGTGCGCACATGAAATAAGTGTGGTGAATGCATACAAGAAGCCCAAGTTTAGTTAGTGTTTGTTAATGCATAACAAGTACCTAATGGCAAGATCTATCATTTACAACACTAACCTAGGTGATTAATATGAGCATGGCAAGGTTGTTATTAAGAACATAACGAGCATGGAATGTACCTAACTATGGCAGAAATCATCAAGTAAACTTCTTATTAATTCAAGCAAGCATACTAATATCTCTCACAAACAATAATATCTAGCATTCATACCATCTACATAACATGTACACACATCTACTCCACCCCCAAAGGGGATGGGACTACTCACACATATTTAAACTAATATTTATACTAAGGAAAGAAGACATGCTTAAACTAATTATAGGAAGACTAAACAACAAGTTAACTAAAAGACATAAAACTAAAGAAGCATGCAAAAATTTAAAGACAATATTAAAAGAAACTAAGAACAATTATTTTATTAAAAATGACTTACATTGAAGGTAGCATTCTTCTCCACCTTGAGTTTTGCTTCAAGGCTTACTCCTACTAGAGAGAATGCCACCAAGCAATGTGTAGTTTACAATAGAAGGTGAAGAGTTCTATTTATAGCCATAGAAAAAGGTAATCCAGGACAATCCCCTGGTATGTGACTAAACAAATACCAGAAATAGAATAAACACACTCTAATACACATGCCCACCAAAGATTAGCGGATTCAGAGCCAAACAGATCGCCAATTGGCGGTCTATCGGGTCTGGATCCGTCTGGAATTTGTTGTGGGCTTTTCTGGATGTCTTTGTTGGTCTTTAATGCATATACCTCGTTTATTGGAGCTCCGACCCGAATCGAATTGCCAAAATACTCCCCATGATGGTCTGGAGTTTTCTGTTTTGCTCTTAGGTCCTTGGGTCTTACGTTCAGGTCCTTCTCCCTTGCATCTTAGTCCTCGAGTCTCTCAACTCAGTCATTTTCCCTATCTTTTAGGTCCTTTCATGCCTCTTCTCTTCAAACCTCTTTATTTATGAAATTCAAACATAAAACTCGTCACGTAGCATTGCTTAGGTGTAAGATAATGGATATAAGATACAAATATAAGCATGAAATGATGTCAATCAGGGAGCCTATGAGGAGTTACACTATCACGTACACATTACCTTACATCTCCACAAAGGGCGATCCCTACCACTCGTGTAACGGGAGTTCGGTCAGTGCATCCCACGTCAAATGACTTGAAAGCACCAGGAACTAAATCCTCTCGGACCTAATTTTCCGAGTGATAGGAGCTGCGACAAGAGAGAACAACCAACTAAATTATTTCTTATCAAGAAATGTAGCAGAACCCCTACACTTGCGGTTTCACAACAGGAATTTAAGGGTCCCTAACTACGACAAACTTTCCTACACTAACAGACACAAATTATTTGACTCACTAGGTTCAAGGTGGACTTCTTTGTTTATTTGAGTACTTAAACACTATGATTACTCTCCCCTCGAGGGAAAATCATGGTGCATCCTTAGGACTATACAAGACCTAAAGTCGGTGTACTAGATATCCTAATGCATCATGTTGAAGTCAATTTTGGGACCTTCATTTTTACTTTGTATCTCAATGGACGCACATGTTAAACACACACAAAACCCCAAAAACATTTTCTTTCAGAACACATGAAGATTTTGAAAGAAATGAAAATTTTAAAGCACTAGGCAAGCAAAAGAAGACAAGTCACCCAAGGATCATGGCAAAACAGATATATCAATGTAAAATGCAGCACACTATAATGACCCTTACACTGCAAACAAAAGAAAAAACCAAAAGCAAAGGAAATGACTCGACTATGTACACACGTAAAAGACCCCCCCCCCCACACACACACTTACTTCATGCATTGTCCTCATTGAATGTGAGTATGTTACTACATGGATTGATGCATGAAAAAGTAAAAAATCTCACCAAACTTTGAAGCACAAGGAAAGTTTCATGGTCATCTTGATGAACACAAACCCGATTTTCCCTCAAAACCTGTGAAATACTAAACAAACGAGACAAATACGTGAAATAAAAGTAGCCCAAATAATAAGGGGTTGGAGCTCACAACAAGCTGTGCTCACTCTTGGAGTGTTTTTTTCCCTTTTCTTTTGAAATATAACTATGTACAAAAATAAGTTTCCAACTTTATTTGTCAACGGACATCAAATGGGAACCTCAAAAGTGGGCCAATGCACATAGAATGGGAACATGACACCATACGGGGCCAAAATACTCATGAATGGGCCCCCTCACAAAGTGCACAAAATGCAAGGGGAGGTTTATGAATTAGACGCAAAGGTGTCTCATTCAAAGGTTCAAACTGAAAGCCTCAAACCTCTTAAGAGTTTGGGACATATTGTGCAACGAAAGAAGAGTTCCTCCTATTGCGGTACTGAAGTGATGATCGTCAATCCAAACTCTCCAACCAACAGATTGGTGGATGAAACGAGGTCAAAAACCTCGTTATGCATGCCCGACTAACCAGACAAACAGAAAGTGGGTCTCTTACCCAAGGTATCGTCTAAGGAACTGCCAATACCCTAATTGGCAATGTAGTTGTTTGATGTCCCATCATTTTCAAGATGATCATGAACAATTTTGAGAAGCAAACTCTCATCATGTCGTATGAAATTAAGTTTACTAGGGAGATCTTGCTCCACCAAAAGTGAGTCCATAAGAGGCACAACAACAAGATCATGTGTCCCAAGGTCTACGGGACAAAAAGATAAGGCTTAATCCTGTGCCGACTCATAATAAAACTGGTCCAAGCTATTCTCAATTGGAATCGAACCCTCCACCAAGTGATCGTGAATTAAAACTCCAAGTCCATCAGACTGACTAGGAGTTTGACTATGAAATATTATGCTTTTGCATTTGTCGATGTCGTGGTGGTTCGATATCAGAAGATAAATCCTCATGGTGACAAGAAAGGTTACCCTCCTCACGTTCACATAATTGTTGCGTGATCTGACTCATTTGCATTGCCATATTTTGCATAGAATGTTGAGCGATTTCCATGAACATAAGGAGAGTTTGTTTCAAGGATTCATGTATGTGGTCAACTGTGATGCTCAACTCAGAGCTTGGGAATTTTTAGGGTTGGGTGGTGATGGGCAAAGAATGAGTCCAATGATTGGGAGTAGGGTGTTGGTAGAATTCTGGGTATTCGAGAGGAGGATACTAGGGTGGGAATGGTGTATAAGAATTTGAAAAAGAATTATCTCCCCCATTAATCCATCCCCTTCAGGTTGTACGTGGATGTGTAAAGGTCACATTGAGCATTTTGGGAAAACTTGTGTTCATACTCAAGCTCTGGAGGAACATAAGGACATTTCCCGAAATCATGACCACTCAACTCGCAATAGTCACACAGTACAACCACTGGAGCTACCTGTGCACTCATGTCATCTACCACATGCATGAAAGAGGCCAAAGATTCTTGTAAGGCCTCACTTTTTTGACCAACATATGATCTGACATAAGTAGGCGGTGGTCTAGCAGTCAGTGCCTCTCTCATATTACCCCAATATGAGGCCACATAATTAAGATTGTCCCAACCATACGGGGTGTTTTTCTAAGCCACCCCAGGCTGCATGGCTTTGGAATACCAGGGAGAATTGTCCTGGTCCCAACAATGATATGGATGATCATCCATGTAACCATTCATCTCGCCAAAGAACTCTCGAGTCGACCACTGTCACCACCACGAGTGTAAAGGGGAGGAGACTAGTATGTAGAAGTAGGTGACAAGAAGATGACTCAGAGGAGAAGGGAAGAATCCCTAAAGCTAGCGTGGGAAAAGGGTGAGGGTATAAGCCTAGTCTAGCAAACACGACTCAAGCAACCTATAGTCACTATAGGTACTTACAGCTAGACGACGCCTAACTACGAGGTCACACGGACTCAACATGGCACCTCCCAACGACGAAGACCACAAAGCCCAGCAAGTGAGCCAAGCTCCGGAGATTTCGTCTCTCCTACTATCGACTGAGTGGGCGACACTGATCAGGCCATGACGGTCAAGACCGGATCACTTTCCTAATGCGCACGAGATCCTTAGGGGCCAATATCTACTTGATTTTAAAATTAGGATCTTGATTAGTGTTACTTTTTGGGCAAAGGAAAGGGTGACGAAATCCCCCACCTTATCTTATGTGGGACCACCCCTTCTTAGTAGTGTTTTGGAGTCGTAATCTAGAAATCAACTCTCCAAACAAACGCTCAACTCACAGTTGTTGCAACGCAATTCCTAATAACAAATGCATGGTCATACCAAATGCATGAATGAGAGTAGGAAATGCGTACCTCACGCCAGTGCTCAATAACTGAAAGTAAAGCTAAAACAAAATACAAACTATGTGCCTTAGTCAAGTATATGATGCATGACCAAAACAAACGAGAATGCCTCGTCTTTTGCTTTGGATTTTAGGGTCCAAGTTGATTAAAAGGGTATTGCTTATTGATCTGGGGAAACTACAATTCAAAACATGCTAAATTGAACCCTAGACCTCTATATTGAAACCAGAAACAACCAAAAAAAGAAGGGAGCAAATTAAGCTAACCAGGCCGCCAGTTGGTGCTCCAACACCATGGATTGGCGGTCGGTTTGTCTATGCTTGCCTCCAAACTTCTTCTGGTGACTTCCCTTGATCTTTACAACCTCTTGAAACAAAGAACAATTAAAAACCAAAGATTAAATCCACTCGAATTGTCCAAACCAAAGTCTAGACTGAGCACCTCCCCAGCAACGATGACTAAATGTCGCTTAAACATTTTAATAACTGCAAGTGCACGACCGCGATGAAGCGGTGGAAAGTACGGGTCGATCCACGGGGTGGTGAGTAGCCTCTAGTTTGTCTGAAATCAAGTGGCGAAAAAGGGGAAAGAGATTTATTATGTTAAGAAAACTACACTAAACTAGTAAGTAACAAATGCAAATGAAAGCAACTAACAATTGATTAAAACTAAACTAAAAGGCTAACAAATATATTGGAATTCAGGAATAAAACCCCCTAAGGGCTAGAGTGTGTGCACATATGAAGTGAAATAAGTGATGAATGATGCATGCAAGCATGTATGCTTGTGTGTCATGTGTGTGTCCTCAAAAACCACAAATACAAACACTTAACTAACATGTAGCATATTCAACTGGAAAATTTCAGTCAATAAACATGAGGAAACTAAGCATGGCAAGTGTCTAAATCTTATGGCAAATCCCATCAAAATTCCCCCAACATGTATATGATTAAAACACCCCAATGAACATATAAACATGCAAGTCTACACAATCAAAAATTCATCAAACATCCAAACTTCACAACATATTGGTAAATCATCTCCACCCCCCAAAGGGATGGAACTACTCACTACTCATTAACCAAAGAAGACAAAACGAAATTAAACTAAGCACACAAGAATTAAAAGAGAAGAGAACATTAAAACAAACTAAAAAATTATTTAATTTACATGATTCACATTACAAGTAGCATTCTTCTCCACTATAGGTTTGCTCCAAGGCTTACTTTAAGTAGAGAGAGTGCCACCAAGCAATGGGTAAATGCAAAGGAGGAGAAAGAACTCTATTTGTAGTCATAGAAAAAGGTAACTGGGGACAATCTCCCAATATGATGGGACTCAACGCATACTATAATTGGATATAAAACAACATAATTCAACACCCGAGGAAACAATGAACCATTTGGAGTTATTAAGACCGCCAATTAACGGTCTAGGACAACCAATTGGGGGTCTGGATTTGTTGAATCGAGTCTGGATTTGAATAGCTTGTTTCTGGCTTGCTTTCTTGATGTTTGGTGAACCCGATTGGGTTATTGATTTTTGGGCCCAGATCTAATTTCCAAAAATCTCATCATGATGGTGTGGAGCTTCTTGATTTGATCATTGGTCCTTCTGGTTTACGTCCGGGTCCTTCGTTCTTGCATCTCAGTCCATAAGTCCTGCAATTCAGTCATTTCCCTTGCTTTTAAGTCCTTTTTGAGTCTCTTCTTCTCAAACTTGTTTATTCCTAAAAATTAAACATAAAACTCGTTACGTAGCATTTATTAGCTAAACATAGAGGGTATAAGATACAAATATATGCATGATATCATGTCAATCAGTGAGAATAAGATGACTCATAGGAGAAGGGAAGAATCCCTAAAACTGGCATGGGTAGAGGGTGATGGTAGAAGCTCAGTCTAGCAAACATGGCTTAAACAAGGGTCCTTAAGCTAGACGACGCCTAACTTTGAGCTCATGCGGCCTCAACATGCCTTACCTCCCTATGAGAAGACCACAGAGCCTAGCAAGTGAGCCAAGATCCGGAGATCTTGTTTGTCCTGCTATCGACAAAGTGGGCGACGTAGATTAGGCTATGACGGTCGTGACCGGATCACTCTCCTAATGCGCCCGAGTCCTAATGGCCAATGTCTACTTGATTTTAGATTAAGGCTTCACTTGAGTGTGGTTTGTGGGGCTAAGGGAGGGGTGATGATATCCCCCACCTTATCTTTGAGACTATAGGTGGTGCCCCTCACCTCACTCTTGTTACAATGCACCTTACTAACTAATGCGTGCTCTAACAATGCATGAATGAGAGAACGGGTGGCGTGTCGTCAACACCAGTAATCGACAACAAGAATGTAAAGAAACGAAAAGACAAGTGTGTGTAAGGTCTACAAGTCATGCATGACCTAGATGACAATTACTCTAATCTTTTGCTTTTGACTTTATGGTCCAAGTTGTCTTAAAAAGGGGTCATGCAAGCCAAATTAATCACTAACATTTAAGAAGACCATGTATAACATCAACAGTGGATGGAAACAACTACAGATAGGCAAAAGAAGCTACTGTAAAAACAAAAATTCAAAATGGTTCACCAGAGCCGCCAGTGGCGGATTCAAATCCGCTACTGGCGGACTGTCTAGGGATTCTAGTCCCCAGACTTCACCAGAATGCTCCCACGCTCCATTGGGTCCCCTTGTACACTTGTGGGCCCTTCTAGTAACCAAAAGAAAAAAACGAAAAAAACAAAACCCCACCGAAATGGTGAACTTGACTACGAAAACGACAGTCCCCGGCAATGGCGCCAAAACCATGATGTGAATATTAAGTTTAACCGCAAGTGCACGACCGTCAGTGAAAATAGGGGGCAAGTACGGGTCGATCCACTCAGAGGTGTGTCGACTCTGGTTCTTTCGAAGGCAAGTGGGAAAAGAGGAGAGAAGAAGTGTGGTTACACTAAACTAAACTACTCTACACTAGTAGCAACAAACAAGGAAAGATGAAAGTACGAGAGGAAATGAAACTAAACTACGCAACTAGAAAAGCAATCTGGAATCAGGAAGAGAAACCCCTAAGAGGTGGAGTGTGTGTACACATGAAATAAAGTGGTGAGGAATGCATTCAATAGAGCACAAGTGTAGGTAGTGTTTCTATGCATAGGAAGTACCTAATGGTTGGCAATACCTATCATCCAATCACTAACCTAGTTGATTAAGAGGAGCATAAGCAAGTTTCTTATTAATAACCTAAACAAGATGGGATGTACCTAATGAATATGGAGAAACCATCAAGTTAAGTATTCTCTTTAATTCAAACAAGCATACTCACATTCATCACATAAAACAACATATTGAATTCATTCCATTCTTCATGACATGTATAAACATCAACTCCACCCCCAAAAGGATATGGAACTACTGACTACTCATTAAACTATAAACTACATTAAGAAAGAAACACATTCTACTAATTGCACTACGATAAAGAATACAAACAAGCTAAACATGCGAACATTAAAACAAAGACAATTTTAGAACAAACTATGAAGAATTATTTTATTTACATGACTCACATTACCGATAGCTTTATTTTACACTTGACTCGTGCTCCAAGGCTTACTCTAAGTAGAGAGAATTCCACCAAGCAATGAGTTATTACAAGGGAGGAGGAAGAGTTCTATTTATAATCATAGAAAAAGGTAATCAGGGATAATCCCCCGATGTGGGACTAATGCAGTATTAAAAATAGACATAAAACACGCAAATACATAACCCTGCTAAACATTATCGGATATGGAGAAGACCCGACCGCCAACCAGCGGTCTAGAACCACCAATTGGCAGTCTATAATGCTTGGATCGTGTTCTGGTTTGGAGGACGTTTTCCCGGGTTGATTTCTTCATGTGTAGTGCACCTGAGTTGATTGTTGGAGTTTAGGCCCAAATTGAATTGCCAAAATACTCCTTATGAAGGTGTGGAGTTTCTCTATTTGCTTCTAGGTCATTTAGGTTTATATCCGGGTCCTTGCCTCTTGTATGTCATTGCATAAGTATCACAATTCAATCTTTTTTCTTACGTTTAGTTATTTTGTGTCTCTTCTTCTAAAACCTATTTATTCCTGAAACTTAAACATAAAACTCGTTACGTAGCATTGCTTAGGTTCAAAATAGCGGATATAAGACATGAATATAAGCATGATATGATGTCAATCAGGTACAGTCTCCACAGTCCGGTCGTAATTGACGTGACGTTTTGTAGGAAGGGAACCACAACGCATTAAATGAACCTGAATGTTTTTGTCATTGCCAATTTGGTTGAAGTATCGAGCTCATATCAAAATCATGTCGAGCTCATAACAACAGAGAGGACTCTCTTAATTCATCATATCGACGTCACGTCGACAACCAAATGGGTGCAATACACACTCAACTCATAACTGACGTGACGTTTGAAAAAACAACAAAACGTCTAACACACCCTAAATAACTGTGTAGATGCCAGTAGGTTGTCATGTCGCATTCCTTTCGAATTCATGTCGGGCATATCAAACCCAACAGAGAGAACTCTCTTGCTTCATCATATCGAGGACACGTTAAATCGCCTAATGGGTACACGGCTATGAAAATTGAAGATTTGTTTGGACCCTAGAGGGAGGGAAGAGACGCGTTATGGAGGGAAACCGGGTATTTAAATTTTATGGAGCAAAATCCCTTTGAATATCGAGGGTATAGTGCCCATTATATTGAGCCATTAGGGGAACATATTGAATGGATCCTCAATTACAATTTTCCACAATCAAACCGATCCTATCGAGATGATCAGTTGCGTACTTATCGTGTTAGTATCGAACTTGTCGAACTAATCAAATATATGGAAACTCACATGTCCAACATTATTCGACGTCGTAATTGTTCAATTTATGTAATTGTTTTATAAAATAGAATACAAAACATACAATTGTTCGACGTCAATGTCTGACATTCCGGTAGAACAGGTCGACGAACCATTTGTCTCTGAACGTCTGCATGTTTTCGTCCGTTATGATGTTGAGGTGAAGATTCGCTAGTCGATGCTCTACATACTTGATGGTGTATATGCCACAATCTCCGCTGCAAAGTTAAACTTATTAGTTGTAAACATATGGGTACAATCAAGTTGGAAACAACTAAAGTAATTAGGCAAGGAAATTGACATGTTCTGGGTTTGGGGGACCTCCTCCTTCCCCAGACGGTGCCATTTCAAGGTGGTGAGTGTCCTTTTGAGGAATTCAGCTTCGGGTGATCCTTGAAAATCCTGGAAGCCTTCATCAGCAAGGGAAGGATACCACACCAAGGTCTCATTATTGTTTCCATCTCTTCATGCTGAATGACAGTATGATCGTCATCGATGATCGTAATCTTCCTGTGTTTTATTGACAGCTCGATCACAAATCAATGTCGCTACTTGTAGCTCTGGCACAATACACATACGCCATTTCCTTTCAAGAAGGCATCAATTATTGCTCCTCAACTCCAGTCAAAAACTGCAGACAGGAGACATCCCAAGTGAACTTACTTGGATTGGCAACGTATTGTGCATCCTGGGCTGGAACTAAGAAACTGAAAAAAAATGTTCATAACCATAGCCTTTTGGCGGTATTGACCTTGGAATGTGCAGATATGCATCCTCAATAGATCTTGCACCGCGTCAACATGCTACGAAAACATCAACTCCTAGAAAGTTAGAAATACTAGCAATGTAATTGTTCATGTGAAGATTGTCGAGTATTCATCGAGCGTATATTGAGATGATCAAACCCATCGAGGAAACAATGAAGTTCGAACAAATAGACCAAAAAAATCTAAATTTTCGAGTTAATTGCGTCCCCATCAAACTCAATCCATCCTAAAATGGTGACATGTCAACCTATCCTTGTCACATGTACATTATCGAGCTCCTTTCCACCCTATCGAATTACACGTATGCATTGTTGAAATTTGAATTATTTGTAATACTTACGTCGTCACCGACCCAAAATCTGAGACACTGTATCCCCAAGAACCACACCGGTCCGCATTTCCCCATCCTAACCGAAACGGGCTTCTCATTGGGGATGTACCCCAAAATCCACTGTTCGATTGTCCTCATTTGTTTTTTGTCCAGCTTCTTCAAATGGTCGAGAACTAAAGGTTCTTCAACTTCGTCTGAAGGCCTCAATTTCTTTGTCAAGTCAGTATAGACATTATCAAGATGTTTTGGCATGTGCCTCTTCCTCAACGGGGTGGATGGATCTACTTCAGGTAGGTAACCGTCGGGTAGCACGTCTTCATCGTCGAACGACTGATTCTCATTAGACAGTGGTCTCCAACGTGCCTCTATCAAAGGCACGATCTTAGCCAACTTGTTCTTGTCAATTAGATGTCTCGAAGGTGCTTCTACCAAAGCCAACATCTTCGACATTTGGTCTATGATCAAACATTGATTCTGTATGAGGCTCTTCAGTTGACCTTCCATCGATAGTTGCTTTGCTTCCATCGTGGCCAACTGATTACTGTCGATTGGTGGTCTCAAAGGGGCTTCTAACAAAGCCACCATCATAGCCATCTACTTCAGTGTGACACGTTGATTCTCCATGACGTTGTTCAGTTGTCCATCCATCGATAGTTTCTTTGCTTCCATCGACAGGTTGGTCACTTCCATCGATAATTGCTTTGCTTCCATCGATGAATGCGTTGATACCACCCTCTCTAACCTTTGGACAAGAAGATGGTAAGCGTGGGATACGACCTCAGCTAGGGTTGGGGCGGCTGGCTGGGATGAGGTCGTGGCCACGGTACAGGTGGGAATAGTTGTTTCCTCCTCTAATGCATCATCTGCAAAAATGTTCACCTCGTTGGTGGGTTTGGCCAATTTCTCGGCAATCGCATCAACACCCTCATCAATATCCTCATCGAGCCCAGGTGGTAGGGGTTATCACCCTCTATAAGCTTGTTTTAATATCCAGCCTCGCATGCATGAGGTGACAAAAAAGTGTACATGATCAACTACGTGGAATATAAAACATGATTTTAGGTGTAGTAACTAAGAACAAATCTAAACTATCAGCGTCTATCGTGCTCCTATCGATCACACTAAATAATCAGGTAACATACAAGCTATCTAAACTATCGAGGTCTGTCGACCGAATATTGAACGACCAAATTACTCATATAAACCAAAAATTTAATATCGAGTTACTATTGATGAACTCATTGAACCAATTGACAACAAACTAAGCAAATGATAATTAAAACAAACAATGACCATCGAGTTCTTATCGAACCCATCGAAAAATGTAATGGTCTGGTAACTAACAAGAAATCATTACTACCGAGATCAATCGAGCTCCTTTCGAGATGGTTGAGCAAAATAAGTAGTCTAGTACTTAAAAAACATGAATTAACAACAATGAAGATGAATTTACATTTCTTTTGGAAGGAAACATTCATGCAACCTCAGCCATATGGGATGTTTTTCTCATTGCTCGTCCAATTGAGCATCCTGAGGATCTGGTTTCCACGATTCACAACATACTGGGAGGCGAAATGCTAAATGGCCTCGTACGTCCAATAATGTAACGTCAGGGCATGACCGTATATACTATATTTGGCCTCTTTTTGTTGCCCTGTCACTTCCTTCTTCTCATCCAAATATTTCTTCTTAATCATATCTTTTTGACATGATGTTAGCAACGTCTAGTAAGACGACTTGCCCCTTGGATACTCGAAGAAGTAGTCCAGGTCATCGACCATCTTGACCATATTCATCCATATGAATAGCTTGCCCTCTCGGGCAAATATAACACCTTCAATCAGAGGCATAACCCCAACTTGAAGATGTCATCGGCATGTGTACAAATTTTGAATGTCATCTGTAACATGCCTATCTGAATATTGGGCTCTCCATTGAAATATTCCTTAATCAGTCAGTCACACATGCAATGCTCCTGCAACTCAGCCTCGGACCGTACAGTATTGAAGTTCCAACCGGTGATTAGAGCAAACTCATATTTACTGAATCTGCAACATTTAATGCCAAACAAAAAATGAACCTCGTCATTCTACCCCTGTGGGTCTTGTGCAACATTAATTGATGGGCAAGAACACCGGAGAACTATAATTTGCTCGCCTAAAATAATTGTTTGAACGGTGATTCCTTTGCCTTTCCAGCAAGTCGTGCATCTGGAACTTCTGTTTTATGTCATTCATAGGCTTACTGTCCCTGTTTGTCACACGGCTGGGGAAATTATCCTTGGTAGGAACTATCAACTTCTCCATCGAAAAAAAACAAGAACAAATAACAACCACCTAAAAAACTAGGGGAAAATGAAATCGAGCTAATATCGAGCTCATCGAGCCACTGATTCTTCACAGTCAAACTGATCCCATTGGCAGTTCTACAGAGTCTCATCAAGCTTATGTCGACCACATATCAAGCTCACAATCATCTATGGAACCAATTGAGGAGAAAGGAACTGCTATCCATCGACACCAACCAGTTGAGCTACTATCGAACTATGATTGAATCTATCGAGCACTGTTGGAAACACGAAACGCTTCAACTTCCAACCCAGGTGACAAAACTCAAATGAATACCCAGGTGACAAATCAACTACATTTTCGATATAAAACCATAATACAAACATTATAAAACTATATCAAGAAGAAAAAAGAAAAGGGCTACAAATCGTGCCCGAAAACCAACCTTCGTCATCATATTTGAAGTAGGAGTTCTTCGGCAGGGTACGCCGCTGGACTGGAATCTTCAGTCAAGTGTGAGAGAGAAGGGATGTTGATGCAGGATCTGCTGGATATAATATGATGGGGCCATTGATTAGCAACCGAATCAGCAAGGAGCCGTTGGCTAGTAAGCAAATCAGCAAGGATAGCAACCAAATCAGCAAAGAAGGAAACTTCCTACCGTCCAGCCAAGATAGCAAGGAAGTTTCCTTCCAGCCAGCCAGCAAAATGAACAAGGAAACTTCCCTCCGGTAGCACATGTGATTCAAATTATTTCCAATTAAGTTTATGGAAGGTTTCCTGATTTTTATTTCCTTTAGACAAGTATTTCGGTAGTTCATTATTTCCTTTACTGTTATTTGTTTTATTTAGATGCAAATCAAAGGAGTTGCCTTGTTGGTCAGCTTCCTAATTCCTATCCAGAGTAAAAGCTATAAGACCTGGCTTGTAGGTCAAGAGAATAACCATTTTTTTTGTTTGAAATAATATACCAAAAATCAGAGATAGTTTTTATCTCAATTTGGCATTTTTATCTTCATGTCTATTGTAGTTGTGGGTGTCACACGCTTGTAGAATCCATCACAATTCTACATGGCGTCAGTTGGTATCAGAGCTGAATTCCTCCCTCTAGTTTCTGCTTCATCAGCGTGATGGCTGGTAGATGTGGTGGTCGTAGGCGTCGTGGCCAGTTAAGCCAGGGGAGGGACTCCTGCACCATGGTCGCAGCAACGAAGATGCTGAGTTTATTGAGGATTTACAAAGACTAATTATTGAGCTAACACAACGTCTTGTTGTGCAAGATCCATGCCATCGTCAAACTGAAGATCCAGACTCCGACGCAAGCTCAAACCTCCACAACATGTTCCATGATCGTGGTGCTGGTCAAGGACACCGTGGGCGGGGTGATCGTTATGGAGACCTCGGTTTCAAGATGGAGCTTCCAAAATTTTCTGGTACGTTGCATGCTGATGCTTTCGTGGACTGGTTGAATGAAGTCGAACGAGTATTTGACTATAAGGAGGTGCCAGAGTGTTGAGAATTTTATTTATACCGCAAGTGCACGGCGTCTATGAAGACGTGGCAAGTACGGGTCGAACACAAGGAGGGAGAGATTTCGTAGTTGATGTTATTTTCGATTAAGAGGAAGAAGGAGAGAAGAATCAATTGGGTTTTTAGGTTTTTTTGGATTATAATTATCTAAAGCAAGAACAAGAACAAATAAACTAAAACAAGAACAAAGAGAGAAATCCGTTGGATGGAGGTTTAGATTTAGGTTTAGATCAGAGAATTACTGAAACTTATTGCAAATCATGTTAGTTATGAAGCATTACAAGATAAATGACTTAACATAAACTCAAGTAATCAAAATATACTAATCATGAACTTAAAATAATAACATGCAATTCATCTTCTCTAACCCTCATTCCATCACCTCCACCCTTTGGAAAGAGTTAGAAACTCATGGAGGGAGGAAGAAGAAGGGATCCTAGAGACATTAAAAGAAAACTAAAACAAGAATTAAAAGAACAGAATTTTATTAATAAAACTAAGGTACACAAATAAGAACAACAACCAAGGACCCTATTTACATCGTTCTCGGGTCTATTTATAGTTACTACAAGGGACTTAGGTATAGAATTGGATAGTACACGTGTCCATACACGACTGGACGAAGATCGACCAATGGGCGGCGGAATCGCCGCACATCATGTGTATTGTGCGGCGGATTCGCCTCACACGTTGGTCGGATTTAATCAGGATTTTTGTCACACGTTTATGGTATGATTTGATCCTCCTTTGCGCGTCTGGATTGATTCTTTCCATTGTCTTGAGCTCCGGATTAATTCCTTCCATTGTTGGAGATTTATATTTGATTTTTCTTTTGACTTTCTCCACACAATAACTTGGTCCTTTTTTTTTGCAATTAGGTCCTTGGCATTTAGCGATTAAGTCCTTGACCTTTTTGTAATTAGCTCCTTGAATGCTTTTATGCTTGGATGCATTTCTATTTGGAACCCGATAAACTTGAACTCGGTCTTTATGATAGAAATGAATCTTTTGCACGCGTTTATGCTCGGAATGTGGGTAATTTGCATCCAGGTCCCTGTATTCTGTAAATACGACTAAACACATACCTTAGTAGCATTTATTGATATAAAAGTAATCTAAATGAAAGACATATGATGCAATGTATGCAATGCATCAAATACCCCCACACCTAGATTTTGCTAGTCCCTAGCAAAGCAAAATATAAGAAAATGAAAACAGGGAAATCCTAACTCACTTTCGTAGGAATCACGGTTGCACTTAGCATGTGCAACAAGCCTTTAAACCTCCAAGTTGCCTTAGAGGACGAGTTTTGTCTCGTGAGGGTTTTCAGCTGACACACCCACAAAGTCTTAATTCAACATTCCATTAATAGCTCTCAATATTTTTACCTCAACCTTATACATCTCACTTAGAATTCTTGCATGCTCATTATATAAATCTAACTCATTAAAAATATGACTTGGTCTTTGTTCCTCCAACATTCACACCACTAACCCTTCTACACATGTTTATCACTTGAATTATTTTGCACGCCTCCTTTGGTGGTGAAGTATCATTCGGATCAACCATGGCATGGATCATTCTTTTAGCTTTGGGCATTGAGTATTATTATTATTATTTTTTTTTTCTTTTCTTTTCTTCCGTGATTCAACACATTTGCTTTTTGACACTTTTACCCTTTTGCATTCGTGTAGCGAGTTTGGTCGATAATCCCGAGCTGGTAGACTCAAGTTACCGGGTTTCAAGATACCCCTACGGACCAGTGACTCAAAGGCTTGGGCTTTTGTAATCATTTTGCAGAATATGCTTTCCTCACTTTATTCATTTATTTTTATTTTCCTCAAGGCTTAATTGCTATTAGAAGCCCACACTTCCCGGTATATTTTCCTCAACCTCTGCTTTTTATCAACCACTTCAAAGATTTGATTCATCCAATTTAAGTGCATACATGTCTTACAAGGGTCATGGGTTATTTCTTTGGAACTTAGATTTATGTCATAATTTCTACAAGCAGAACTATATAATAAGGAACAAAAACTTAATGCAATTTGTACACGGGTTTTGGCAGTTCAATCTTAAGCTATGTCATAGAATATTGAATTTTTTTTTTAAAGAAGAAACAAACAAATAGATATATACATAGATAAACACCCCCCCACACCTAAATCATGCATTGTCCTCAATGTATGCATAGATAAAATAAATGCACTTATTACCTGAGTCGGCTTGCGGTAGAGGGGTTGAGTTTGCTCAAAGTCAACCATAATCAGAACTGGATTGAATGACACCATGTTGGTGCATGTATCCAGTTGAATTGTTCCCCATGTTGACTTGAGGAAAAGATTCCACTCTTCTCACTTGAATTGGTTCGCTTGTTTGCTCGAGTGATGGTGGTTGGGTAAATGAATTACTCCCTTTTTTCTTACTTCCTTTTTGCTTATGTGATGATTTATTTGATTCAGAGTTCTGATAAATACGTGCTCTCATCACAACATCACTTGGGTTGCATATTAGTTCTGGCTCATTATCAATATGGAAGATATTCAATTCTGCTTTTAAGTTCCCGAAAGATAATTGCATGAGCCCATTTCGACAGTTTATTAATGCTTCCGAAGTGGCTAAAAAGGGTCTACCTAGAATTACAGGGATTTGCCGATTAGGATTTACAACAGGTTCAGTATCAAGTACGACAAAATCCACTGGATAAATGAAGTCACCAACCTTAATCAAAACGTCCTCTACTATACCTCTCGGTTTCTTAACAGAACAATCAGCGAATTGGAGGGTTGTCTTAGAGGGTTTCAGTGGACCAAGGTTGAGTTGCTCGTAGACAGAAAATGGGAGCAAGTTAACGCTTGCACCAAGGTCTAGAAGGGCTTTATTGATAAACGTATCTCCTATTGAACATGAAATTGTGGGACACCCCGGGTCCTTATATTTTATAGGAGATGTGTTGGAAAGAATTGAGCATATGTTTGCAGTTAAAAATGCCTTCTTTGGTACATTCGTTTTTCTCTTCTTAGTGCACAAATCTTTTAAGAATTTAGCATAAGCAGGTATTTGTTGAATCATGTCTAAGAGTGGAATGTTTACCTTAACTTGCTTAAATACTTCCAAGATTTTCTCTATTTGTGCACTAGAGTTCTTTTTGAGTCTATTGGGAAATGGGGCTTTAGGCACATAGACTCGCTCAGGTTCAGGTTGAGCTACAGGTTCAGGTTGTGTAGGTGGATTGGGCTTTTCAATTTGGACGTCGGGTTCAGTGGTCAAGTCATATGTGGGTGCTTGATGGCTAGATTGATTAGTCATTCTAGGGTTTACCACATTATTGTCAATTTGTCTTCCGGACCGTAATGATACTACAACATTGATTTGTTGGAACGGTCCTTCCTCATTAACCATTTGAACCGGTCTAGGGTTGTTATTTCCTGAAGGTGGTTGATAAGATTGATATTGATTATTAGTTCTGGGGTTTACCTCAGGTTGACTTGGAAATTGGCCCTTTTCTCTTTCACCTATTATCTGTGCTAATTGGCTGACCTGTGTCTCTAGCCTTTGGAATGATTGGTTGGTTGTTTGTATAAAAGTTGTCTTTAAATTTTCTAATTTTGTCAACCTAACCTCATGATTTCCATTATTACCCCCAGATGATGTATTATTTTGGTTATATGGGGTTGGTTGTTGTCTAGGAGGTTGTCCTTGTTGGGTCCACGAAAAATTGGGATGATTACGCCAACCTGGGTTATAGGTTGATGCGTAAGGATCATTTCTAGAATTGTTATATGTGGCATTAACATGTTCCAGGTTCACACAGTCCTCCATTAAATGACCAGTCTGACCACATCTAGAGCAGGGGATAGACAAGGGTTGATTCATTCGGGGTTGATTTTGTAGCTCTAGACTTTCCATTCTACGCATTAGGGTAGCTAGTTTTGCCTCAGCCGCTATGTTGGAGTCTATAGCTAAGACACCTGGTCGGGGTTGACTCGCTATTCTAGATCCAATACTCGGGTTGATGGGTGTTCTAGCATTGTCCCATTGCATACTATTTTCAGCTAAATCCTCAAGAAAAGTCCAGGCATCATTTTCATTTTTGGACATAAAGTTCCATTGGCTCACAGATTCTAGCATAACCCTAGATGTGGGTGTCAATCCCTCATAAATAATTTGGCACAATTGCCACTTCGGAATTCCGTGATGAGGGCATTGGGTCAAGACACTCTTAAATATCTCAAGATAGGAATAGAACGGCTCGCTCTCAGACTGAACGAATGCAACAATTTCATTCCTAATCTTCATAGTCTTATGGTTGGGGAAATATTTTTTTAGGAAAACTTGAACAAATTCGGCCCAACTTCTAATAGATCTTTCGGCTAGACTATATAGTCATTTCTTAGCGTCGTCCTTCAGTGCTAGAGGCACGAATTTCAGACGCACTGCCTCTTCAGGGACATGCTGGTATTGCATAAGAGAGCAGATTTCTTCAAATTCTCTAAGGAAGAGATATGGATCTTCCCTAGAGGTGAACTTAGGCAACATACTCATGTATTGTGCCTTAAGTTCGAAGTCGCGACCCGGGATGGTGGGCATAACGATGCACGATGGCTGAGCAGCCATCGTTGGGTAGCACCGATCCCTCAAAGTTATGGGTTGCGCAACAGGCGGGTCCACTACGTTCTCACCCATTAGATCCGGGTGAGGTGGTGCAACAGGTGGATTTGAATGATCCCGGTCGGTTACTTTCTGTCCATATAATGCATACAGCTCTAGTTTCCGGTTGGGCCGGTTCAATGGCTCTATACGAATTAGCAGTTTTTGATCCTTCTGACCCTGTTCTTGATCCAATGTGGAGACAGGGTATGTTCGTTATACCCTTCATGACTCGTTTAGGAATAACCAATTCATGGGGTGGTTGGAGTATTACAGGGGGGACTATAACGAATCCGGGTACTTGGAGTTATGAAGGTGTGGCAGGGGCACATATTGTTTTTTCTGGCTTGTGCTTTTTGGCAGCTATCTGGCATTGGGTGTATTGGGACCTAGAAATATTCTCTGATGAACGTACAGGAAAACCCTCTTTAGATTTGCCAAAAATCTTCGGAATTCATTTATTTCTTTCGGGGGTGGCTTGCTTTGGTTTTGGTTAAGTTCCAGACTGGAATCTAGATGAACTCGTGAGAGTCGATTACTCAAGTCCCGAATCCAAATCTGAGTGCACCGGGTTGAATCAATTTTTGAATTCAAATTCGAAATTTAAACTCCAAATTTAATTTCAAGAATTAATTACTCTCTTTTTTTTTTTGAATTTTTGAATTTTAAATTTTTTTTTAAAGGAAACAAACAATAGAAAGGTAAGGATGAGAAGGGAAAGAAGACTCAGACGAGAAGGGAAACTTAACTCTAAAGATAAAAATTAGGGTTGGTCAGGAATTTCCTGAACAAGCACGGTCAAAACAATCCTAGACCTAGTGTCACTTAGATCTAGACGACTCCTAACTGGTTGAGTCGAATTAGTTTGTTTGATTCACCTCCCTCACCAATCAAACCAAGTTGGCCAGTTAGTGTATAGCTAGTGGGGGCGCTTCCGACAGAGTCGGTGCCAATTAGACAACCACGTCGCTTGGAAGACTTTCGTCGACACAAAAACACTTTCTAGACACCAAATTGAATTCAATTAGCTTCAGGTCATAGCAAGTCAAACCAATCTCCTCCTTAATTGAGTCCGAGTCCTTAGGGGCCAATGTCTAATTGATTTTAAATTTTAGGCTTAGGCGACACTTCAGGATTGTGGTTTGTGGGCTACGGGAGGGTGATGAAATCCCCACCGTATCTTTTCCTACGGAGTTGCCCTTAAGATAGTTTAACTTAAATCTAGCAAAGATAGTCAAACAATGGTCCTTTTAATGGGGGCAATTGCAAGGTTGTATGCAACTAAATTATATGCTCTAATGCAATCGATAAAAACCTCGATACGTACCTTGCCTCCAGCAATCTTCAACAAGTATTAATTTGCAAGAATTTAGCAAGAATAATGCAAGCAAAACATTATATGATGCATGCACTAAGGTCTTTCTAATTTTGCCAATTTTAGGTCAGAGTTGAATTATTGCCAATTATGGAATTGTAACCCTAACACGTGCAATTCTACGAAAGGAAACTTTTCAACT
The DNA here is from genome assembly GCA_963682175.1 of Triglochin maritima. Lineage (NCBI taxonomy): Eukaryota > Viridiplantae > Streptophyta > Magnoliopsida > Alismatales > Juncaginaceae > Triglochin > Triglochin maritima. The sequence continues at coordinate 39,092,826 of OY821775.1, forward strand.
ATTCAGATTTTACGAGAAAGGCAAGAAAAGTTACCTCCGCAATGCTCAGACGGGTTCGCCGCCCGCTCTCGGAGATTCCAGTAGCTCAATGCGACCACCCAGAAATGTAGACGACCCCAGAGAAAAATGAAGACCAGAGCCCTAGCTTGTGCGGCGATTCCGCCGCAAGTCCTCTTGAAGATGCGGCGATTCCGCCTCCCAAGTGCCTCAGAATGCTCTCGAATTTCGCCGCGCGCTCTGTTGTCTCCTGCTACACAAATTCAAATACTTAGATCGCGCACAAGGTAGACAGGAAAAATCGAAAACACAAAAACTAACGAAATCTTCGTCGCCTCCTCGGCAACGGCGCCAAAAACTTGTTGAGAATTTTATTTATACCGCAAGTGCACGGCGTCTATGAAGACGTGGCAAGTACGGGTCGAACACAAGGAGGGAGAGATTTCGTAGTTGATGTTATTTTCGATTAAGAGGAAGAAGGAGAGAAGAATCAATTGGGTTTTTAGGTTTTTTTTTATTATAATTATCTAAAGCAAGAACAAGAACAAATAAACTAAAACAAGAACAAAGAGAGAAATCCGTTGGATGGAGGTTTAGATTTAGGTTTAGATCAGAGAATTACTGAAACTTATTGCAAATCATGTTAGTTATGAAGCATTACAAGATAAATGACTTAACATAAACTCAAGTAATCAAAATATACTAATCATGAACTTAAAATAATAACATGCAATTCATCTTCTCTAACCCTCATTCCATCACCTCCACCCTTTGGAAAGAGTTAGAAACTCATGGAGGGAGGAAGAAGAAGGGATCCTAGAGACATTAAAAGAAAACTAAAACAAGAATTAAAAGAACAGAATTTTATTAATAAAACTAAGGTACACAAATAAGAACAACAACCAAGGACCCTATTTACATCGTTCTCGGGTCTATTTATAGTTGCTACAAGGGACTTAGGTATAGAATTGGATAGTACACGTGTCCATACACGACTGGACGAAATTGGGACACACAGATCGACCAATGGGCGGCGGAATCGCCGCACATCATGTGTATTGTGCGGCGGATTCGCCTCACACGTTGGTCGGATTTAATCAGGATTTTTGTCACGCGTTTATGGTATGATTTGATCCTCCTTTGCGCGTCTGGATTGATTCTTTCCATTGTCTTGAGCTCCGGATTAATTCCTTCCATTGTTGGAGATTTATATTTGATTTTTCTTTTGACTTTCTCCACACAATAACTTGGTCCTTTTTTTTGCAATTAGGTCCTTGGCATTTAGCGATTAAGTCCTTGACCTTTTTGTAATTAGCTCCTTGAATGCTTTTATGCTTGGATGCATTTCTATTTGGAACCTGATAAACTTGAACTCGGTCTTTATGATAGAAATGAATCTTTTGCACGCGTTTATGCTCGGAATGTGGGTAATTTGCATCCAGGTCCCTGTATTCTGTAAATACGACTAAACACATACCTTAGTAGCATTTATTGATATAAAAGTAATCTAAATGAAAGACATATGATGCAATGTATGCAATGCATCACAGAGCATATGAAGGTTAAGCTAATCACCATCCGACTCAAAGGAAGAGCGTCTGCGTGGTGGGAACAATTGAGGCGCACACGTGAAAGGCAAGGCAAGACCAAGCTGACCGAATGGTGCAAGATGAAAAAAATGAAGGAGCACTTTCTTCCTTTCGGCTACACGCAATCCTTGTTTTAGAGGCTTCATGCATTGAGGCAAGGCGTGAGGTTGATGGATGACTACACGGAGGAATTCTTTCAGTTGGTGGCTCGGAATGATCTATCGGAGTCAGAGGAGCAGTCGGTGGCATGATACTTGGGAGGGTTACGACCATCCCTACAAGATACCCTCAGTCTCCACTCGTTATGGACAATTTCTGAGGCCTATCAGCGAGCCCTCGTAGCGGAGAAGCAGCAAAGAAGGCGAGTCACCACCAGCCACGAGCAGCAGCATCCCAACCGAACTGCTAGACCTTCAAAGGCGCGCCCTCAGCAAGTACCATTCCAGGGCAGACCTAAGACGAGCGTGAAGTGTTATAGGTGTGGAGAGGAGGGCCACATCGCATCCAGCTGTGGGAAAACCACCAGCAAGGGTGGAAAGAACCTCCTGATTGAGGATAACCTTGGGAGCGAGGACGAGATCGATAGCGAGCCCGTGTTTGATAAGTATGAGGATGAAGGTGGAGTGTTGTATGGGGACGGTCGAGAAACTCTAGTCATCCGCAAGAGTCTTCTAACCCCTAAGAGTGGGTCAGCAGATGAGTGGTTGAGACATAAATATTTTTCGTACCACTTGCACGGTCGCGGACAAGGTGTGCAAGATAATCATCGATAGCGGCAGTACGATCGAAGTGCTATTCACGATGGACGAAAGAACACCTATTCCCTCCGCATCAAAGGGAAGAAGATTGTCTTGGCGCCTCACCAAGAAGAAACTCCTTCAATCCAGGCGACCCCCCACAACAACTTGCCGTCCCTATCCAACCTTTTGGCCGAAATGAAGCGAGAAGAGGTGGTTTTTGCGTTGCTGCCCCAGGAAGAAGGCAAGGTTGGCTCAAGCTCAGACGTGCCTGAGGAGGTCCAACAACTTCTGGAAGAGTTCTCCGAGCTGATGCCCGAAGATCTCACCCACGGCTTACCACCGTTGAGAGATATTCAACACCAAATCGATCTTATCGCAGGATCGACTCTCCCAAACCGTCCGGCTTATCGTCTCAGCCCTAAAGAGTCTGAAGAATTACAACGACAAGTGGTGAAGCTGCTGAAGCAAGGCTATATCCGAGAAAGCATGAGTCTTTGTGCCGTTCCCGCTGATTGACATCATTTCATGCTCATATTTGCATCTTATATGCATTATCTTTCACCTAAACAATGCTATGTAACGAGTTTATGTCTAGTTTTCTGGAATAAATAGGTTTGAAGAGATGAAGCATAAAAGGACCCAAAAGTTGGGAAAAATGACTGAGTTGTGAGATGCAAGGGACTGAGATGCAAGGGAGAAGGACTTAAATGTAAGGCCAAAGGACTAAAGAGCAAAACAGAAAACTCCACACCATCACGGGGAGTATTTTGGCAATTCAATTCGGGTCGGAGCTCCAGCAAGCAAAGTAGATGCATCAAAGATCACCAAAGACATCCAGAAAAGCCTAGAAGACATCTTAGCGGGATCCGAACCATATAGACCGCTAATTGGCTGTCTGTTTTGTCCCAAATCCACTACAATTTTGGTGGGTCGCGTATTAGTATGTATTTAGTCCATTTCTGGTATTTGTTTAGTCCCACATTGGGGGATTGTCCCGGATTACCTTTTGCTATGGCTATAAATAGAACTCTTCACCTTCTATTGTAATCACTCCATATTTTAAGTGGTTATTCTTCCTACTAGAAGTGAAGAAGCACACACTAAAGTGGGAGGATGCTACTTGAAATGTGAGTCACTTTAATAAATGTTTCTTTATTATGTTGTTTGTGTTATGTTTCTTGTTTTACTTTGCTTAATTTCATTTCATTAGTTTTTTTAGTAGCTTACTTAATATGCTTTCCTTTCTTAGTTTAATAATTAGTGTAATGTGTAGTGAGTAGTTTCATCCCCTTTGAGGGGTGGAGTAGATGTTCATACATGCATTAGAGAATGGAATGAATGCTTTATTTCCAATGTGTTGATAAAACATGAATGTATGCTTGCTTGTTTAGGATAGAATTTATAACTTGATGAGTTTTGCCAAAATGATTAGACACCTCTCATGCTTGTTTAGGTTCTGAAATAAACAACTTGCATATGTAAATGTTAATCAACTAGGTTGGTGAATGGATTGATAGATTTTGCCATAACATTTAGACACTTCCTATGCATGATAACACCACCTTTATTTGTGCTTAAAGAATGTGTTCAACACCCACCTCTTTGCATGTGTGCACTCAGTCCACCCCTTAGGGGTTTTCCATTTCTGAATTCTAGCACTCGTCTTTCATTCTTAGTTTAGTTTTAGTTAATCGTTTGTTGCTTTCTTTCGCATTTCATACTTCATACTTTGTAGTGTAGTGTAGCGTAGCGTAGCCTAATCAACTTCTTCCCTATTTTGCCACTTGATTTTGTGCAAACAAGAGGCTGCTCACCTCCCTGAGGACGACCTGTATTTGCCATTGCTTCAACGTAGCCGTGCACTTGCGGTTTAAATTAAAACGTTCAACACCCGCCCTGTTGGTACCAAGAAGGGATGGTTCCTGGTGAATGTGCATCGACAGCCGAGCAATCAACCGTATCACCGTGAAGTACCGGTTCCTGATTCCCCATTTAGATGACATGTTGGACCAGCTATCGGGATCCAAAATCTTCTCAAAGATCGACCTTAAGAGTGGATATCATCAAATACGGATCAGACCAGGAGACGAGTGGAAGACGGCATTCAAAACGCAGCATGGGTTGTACGAATGGTTGGTGATGCCATTTGGACTATCCAACGCACCCAACACTTCATGAGGGTCATGGACCACATTCTTCATCCTTTGATGGGGAAGTTTGTTGTCGTTTATTTCGATGACATCCTCATCTACAGCAAGACACCCGTGTTGCATATGGAACATTTGCGTGGAGTTCTTGACAAGCTGAGATCCGAATGTTTGTTTATTAATCAAAAGAAGTGTGCATTCTTCACAACCTCCGTCACCTTCCTGGGGTTCGTGGTGTCTATCGACGATGTTCATGCTGACCCCACCAAGGTTAGTTCCATTTCTGAGTTTCCACGGTTTGGCTTCCTTCTACCGGTGGTTCATTCGAAATTTCAGCACCATGATCGCCCCCATCATAGAGTGTCTAAAGGGCAGAGATCTCAAGTGGTCTGAGAAGGCAGAGGCGAGCTTCCATCTGGTGAAACAAAAGATGATTGAAGCTCCAGTTTTAGCAATGCCGGACTTCGAAAAGGTGTTCGAACTAAATTGTGATGCATCCGGAATTGGTATCGGTGGAGTTTCGAGTCAAGGGGGACGTCCAATAGCTTTCTTCAGCGAGAAACTACTGGATCCAAGAAGAATTATTCTACCTATGATTTGGAATTATACGCAATAGTGCAATCTCTGAAGCATTGGTAACACTACTTGGTGCAACGTGAGTCATCCTCTTCACCGATCACGAAGCCTTAAAGTACATAAATGGCCAGCACAAACTCAACCAACATCATGCCAAGTGGGTGGCGTATTTGCAGGAGTTCACCTTCTCACTTCGGCACCAATCAGGAAGTCAAAACCGTGTCGCTGATGCCCTTAGTCACCGCAACACCCGTCTCACGACCGTGAGCAGTCAAGTCATCAGATTCGAGACCTTCCCCGACATGTATCCAGTTGATCCCTCCTTTGGGAAGATATTCCAGCAAGTCATGGGTGGTCAGCGTTGTGACTTTCTGATGCACGACGACTACCTATTCCGAGGGACGAAATTGTGCATTCCGGATTGCTCGTATAGACAACAGATCATCAACGTGTTACATGGTGAGGGACATTTCGGACGGGACAAGACCTTAGCCTTGATCTCCTCTGATTTTTACTGGCCCAAGCTACCTAGCGATGTCTCACTATGTGGTGTGGTACTACTTTGCCAACGTTCGAAAGGTGCCCTCACCAATGCCGGTTTGTACACGCCTTTGCCTATTCCTGAAGGTCCTTGGTGTGATGTTAGCATGGATTTCGTGCTTGGATTGCCTCGCACACAATGGGAAGGGGATTCCATTTTTGTGATAGTGGATCGGTTCTCCAAGATGGTACATTTTGTTGCTTGTAAAAAAACAATGGATGCAGCCCGGATTGCCCACCTCTACTTCAAAGAAGTGGTACGTTTGCATGGAGTTCCTCACTCGATTACCTTTGATCATGACAATAATTTCATCAGCAACTTATGGAAGAGCTTATGGGATAAGTTGGGGACTCGTCTGAATTTCAGCAGTGCCTACCACCCTCAGACGGACGGCCAGACTGAAGTAGTCAACCGGAGTTTGGGCAATCTCCTATGTTGTTTGGCAAGCACTAAACCTAAACAGTGGGACCTCTCCTTGCCTCAAGCAGAATTTGCTTACAACCAATCAACAAACAGGACCACTGGGTTCAGTCCATTTGCAATTGTTTATGGGTCTAATCCTTCCGGAGTGCTAGACTTGGTGCCCATTCCTCGTGTCGGTCGTTTACACCCCAAGGCTGATGAGATGACTACACACTTGCAAGACATTCACAAACAAGTGCAGCAAACCCTCCGTGAGAATAACAACAAATACAAGAGCCATGCGGATAGTCGTCGTCGGCAAGTACTTTTTCAGGAAGGTGATTTCGTGTGGGCTTTTCTGACACGAGACCGGTTTCCCGTAGGAGAATACAACAAGCTAAAGGAACGGATAGTAGGACCTTGTGAGATACTTCAGAAAATCAATGATAATGCCTACAAATTAGTCCTACCAAAGCATTTAAAGACTGTTGATGTGTTTAATCTAAAGCATCTGAGTCCGTACTTCAGCAACGAGGAGAAAGCTGAGGCAAACTCGAGGACGAGTTCTTTCCAACTAGGGGCGACTGATGCAGGATCTGCTGGATATAATATGACGGGGCCATTGATTAGCAACCAAATCAGCAAGGAGCCGTTGGCTAGCAAGCAAATCAGCAAGGATAGCAACCAAATCAGCAAGGAAGGAAACTTCCTACCATCCAGCCTAGTTAGCAAGAAAGTTTCCTTCCAACCAGCCAGCAAAATGAACAAGGAAACTTCCCTCCAGCAGCACATGTGATTCAAATTATTTCCAATTAAGTTTATGGAAGGTTTCCTGATTTTTATTTCCTTTAGACAAGTATTTCGGTAGTTCATTATTTCTTTTACTGTTATTTGTTTTATTTAGATGCAAATCAAAGGAGTTACCTTGTTGGTTAGCTTCCTAATTCCTATCCAGAGTAAAAGCTATAAGACCTGGGTTGTAGGTCAAAAGAATAACCAATTTTTTTCGTTTGAATTAATATACCAAAAATCAGAGATAGTTTTTATCTCAACTTGGTGTTTTTCTCTTCAAGTCTATTGTAGTTGTGGGTGTCACACGCTTGTAGAATCGATCACAATTCTACACGACGTCAGATGTGCGAAAGAGAGAGAGAAAGAATAGAAAAAAGGATGCGTGATGGTGGTCTGCAACTGTTCAAAAGAAAGAGACAGAGCATGATTTGCTTATTTAAATGGAATTAGAGAGGGAGGAGAATGATCCCACGGTTTAGGCAAGGGTATTTTGGATAGAAGTGACAAGATATGCATATTTTTTTGGAGAATGTCAAAGTTGGAGCTTCTTCTTAGAGGTTGGGAAACTTTGAGCATAGAAAGTCAAATTTTCCATATAAAATGAGAGTATATCGTAATAAGTCACATAAATTTTTACCTCCTAAACTGGATAAAGTAATATAGATTAACCATATTAGTTTACAAATGTTGCAAATATCATGTGTAGTAGTAAAAATTAAGTAAACGTTAAAAGAAAAAATGAAATAAATCACTAATATAAACATATGTAGCAATATGCATTATATTCATCCTACGGATATTTAGATCTGTATCCATATCCGAACAAAATATACATATTGGTATTCATATCTTCCAAAATTAAAATTTCCATATCCGTATCTGTATCCGCAAAATTTTAAAAAGTGATATTTATATCCGGTATACGTATATCCTCAAATATGTACATGTTTAGACCCCTAACTATACATTATTAGGGATGAAATAGTCTATTTCTTGTGTAATTATGTATCATCTGTATTCAATCATCCAATCTAGTAAATTCACTGCTTTTTACATCTGAACTTTCCGTCGTCATATTTATCTTACAATGACGTGCTTCAAGAAAGGCAACTCCAATGTTGGAATCAAATCTTCCAATTCTAATGAGCAAAACTCAGGTGAACTAAAACCCATATACTTAGAAAGAATGGACAATATCTACAACCTCCAATTGCAATCCTTACTCGAGACCTCTTTTTCAACATCAACGTTTGACTTTCAGTGGCATCTGCAAGGCGTGGAACATGACGATCTCTCGTGACCCTGAATTCATTCGCGTACACTTTTATTCGTCTAACCCTTGTGCCAACCGTTACCCCCTTCCGGAGCTCCGACTCTTCAACAACAATGCCTCCTTCTGCAATATCTTCTATATCGACCTTGACGAACCCAACGTCACTAATGATGCTCCTTCGGTCCCCTTCTCAGACTCTTGTGGTCGAGATGGTTGTATATCCACAGCTCATGCAACAGAATCATATGCCTCGGCCTTGTGTTATTAGCACACCCTACTCACCTATTCAATCCTATGCCTGGGGAGTACTTGGAGATCCCTTTGTTAGAACACAATCCCTTATTAGGGACTAATCTTGTTTAGGAGATAAGGTCTTTGGTGATGTGATGGGTAAGTGATGAGGTGTTGGCTTGGGAGGTGAGATGTAGGGTGGTGATTGGAGGGTTTTAAGGTGTTGGGGTTTATAAGGAGAAAAGCGTCACTTCTTTTTCTTCTCTTCTCACTCACTCTTTCTACTCAGCCCATCTCCCTCTCTGAACTCCGACGTGTAGTGTTGTTGGACGAGAAAGGAAAACTCAGTAGGTGCGGCCGGAGATGAAGTGCTCATGGTTGGTGTGATCTCAGTGCAAAGTGTTGACGGAGGTGCGAGAAGTTGAGGTGGTGATCGTCATCGACGTTTTGGAAGTCTCAACGGGCAATAAGATATGCCAAGCTCATTTTAAGTACTCACCCAAGGTATGTGAGAGGTCGGATTTGTCGCCGGAGGTCGGAGGCCTTGTCGGTGGCGAGAGTGCAGCTGAGTTGCTGTAGGTGAACGATTGACCAACATATGTTTCGGTCGACTGGTCATAGTGTAATTGTGGGAGTCTGCCTAGAACCGATCGAATGATTCTTTCTGGCGATCGACCGGTTGTTCATTTTAGGTAAGCTCTATTATTATTGGTCGAACGGGACACCTTTGCCGTTCGACCGATTGTGCTAGTAGTGAGTCGGTTCAAGCCTAGACCTTTAATCAATCAACTGTCTTGTGATCATTTTGACCGATGACTTAGGTGTGCCTTCTTTATTGTGTGACCGATGTGCGTTGGTTCGACCGATGGTGTACGTGCCAAATTAGGAGTTGAACAGGTGGGTTTTGTAAACATCGACGTGATTGACCCTACCATGTCGGATTACGTAATCCGACATGGTAAGGTATTAATTTTTATTTTTATTTTGAAAAAATGGACCCTTCAATGTCGAATTATGTAACAACCGACATGGAAGACCCTCTACCACGTCGGTGTTCTAAATTCGACGTGGTATAGTATAAACATCGGATACTATGACGTCGACTGTCATAATGTCCGATGTGGTAAGGTGTCTTCCTCGTTGAAGTGTCAATATGTGACGTGCTATGGTACGCGTTGTAGACATACTTTCCAGCACTGTATATCATTGTTGAGTCATGGGTGAGGGCATATTGCATCAAAGAGAGTCGTCGACTAATTGACGAACTTCTTAACTGATGCATTTGGAACAACGATCGTGAGATTCTAATTGACATGCTTTCGATCCTATGGCCAAATTTCATCTTATGATTCCAGAAACAGCGAACTTCGAGAAGTCGATATTCCCTGTGATGGTGGAATTAAATCAAAATGTATCATATTTTATTACATCAGCTCGTGTCATCCGTTTTGTAGGAGCCTCCTGTCTTTGAAAAGCAGGATGAGAAATAACCAGGTGGTGTGACATCAAATCAGAGAAAAACTGACCTCCCTTCGACGTTTCCATGTCGACTTTAAATGAATTTGAAATAACTGATATAGTATTCTTCATTCATTTTATGATTTTGGTAATGGAAATTGTGCGTATTTATCCATTTACCAAAATCTTGTTTGTTGCCTTCAGTAGATGGTCGGTTGCTTCATAGCATACCTACTTGTTATTTTTTTGAGTTGTATTATGAAGGACATTGACCCAATCATTGAAATAATTATAGGAAAAATTAGGGACTGCGTTGTGTTTATGTTGATGTCGCCATATAAAAAGTAAGTAATCAAGAACTCGAAAAGTAAAAGCGTGAATCTAATGTGAGCGTTACATGTCGATCGAGATATAATTACAAGTTAAAATATTTTTTAAAGAATCATGTAGAAAGCATAAGTTTAATAATGATAGTGATCAACAACTGAGGCTAGTTGAGTTGGGAATGTCTTCTATAAGATAGTCAAAACTACCTTGTTGTGGTGAAGACCCATCAAAAAAATTATTTCTAAAGGTACACCATTATAAACGTAACACAAGGTTCTATATCCAACTTTTTAAATCGTCGCAATTCGTGTTAGTTCAGTAGATGGGATCTTAACAAGACAACCAATAAAATGACCAAATAAATATATGAATATACAAAACTTGAAAACAACTACACCAAATATCATAAATAAACTAATAAATACATACATTGTGTCTCTCCAGCTCTGATGTATGCATTAAAAGGTCGAGCTCAAAGATTGAAAATTAGCAAAGGCTAAACATAGATTAGTATATCTTTGAAATCCTCCATATGTGAATATACATCTACATAAATATACATATCTATATACATACATATATGAGGTCAATGAGTTTGTAGAAGCTCATATAACCAACTTGGTTGTGACACGCCAATTTCAAATATTTTAAAGTTAATCCTTTTAAATCAAACTTAATCACATATATTGTAATCTCTTAAGGTATAACATGTTTAAATTTTAGGTCAATCAAAGTTAATTTTATTGTTGATCTAAAATGCTCATATTTTAACGACTGAAATTTACTAATTTTTTAAGTGTTCGGATCAAGGTCTACATTGATTCATTCGATATGAAAATTTTACAACATGCTCCTTATATGTGGTAAAAAATTTAGATCAAATGGATCATCGTAAATCTTAATCCGAACATGTACAAATTCAATAAATTTCACTCGTTCAAATATGAGCATTTAGATCAACGGTGAAATTAACTTCGATTGACCTAATTTTTTATATGTGATTTTAAAAAATTAACTTTAAAATGTATTAATTTTGAATGCCACAACTAAGGACACGGATGGAAACAAAAAGGATCAATGAGCAAATCATGAAGCTCCACACCATCATGAGTATTTTGGCAATTAGATCCGGGCCCAAACATCAACAACCAAATCGGGTTCATCAAACATCAAGACATCAAAATAGAAACGAGCGACCCAAATCCAGACGCGATCCAAACATTCCATACCGCCAGTTGGCTGTCCGAGCCCGCTAATTGGCTGTCCAAATTGGTCCAAACAATTCATTGTTTAGTCGGGTCATGGATTATGTTATTTTATTTCCATTTATAGTATGCGTTTAATCCCATACCGAGGGATTGTCCCCGATTGCCTTTTGCTATGACTATAAATAACACTCTTCCTTCTCCTTTGTATTCACTTATTGCTTGGTGACATTATCTCTACTTAGAGTAAGCCTTGGAATAAAACTCAAGTGGAGAAGAATACTACTTATAATGTGAGTCACATAAATAAAATAATTTTTCTTTATTTCTTTTAATGTTGTCTTCTCTTTTAATTCTTGCATGCTTAGCTTAATTTTGTTTTGTCTTAGTAGAAGTAATTAGAATGTTTCATTTTCTTAATGTAGTTTGTAGTTTAATGAGTAGTGAGTAATTTCATCCCCATGTGGGGACTGGAGAAGAAGGTGATGTGATGTATTAAGTGTGTGTTAATCTTAATCCTTTGAGCCTTAAATGATTTCCATAACCATCTAATGGAATTTCACTCTTATCTTTGATGTGTTAATGCTCTTGAGTGATGCTTAGCACATGCTTAGATTAGTGGGCCTATTTTATGGGAAATGATGAGGTGAGGATAAGGATGGAGTGGATGAAGGAAACATGACATGTGGTAGCATGTGCTCTTATTGGCCTCACCTTAATTAATGTATGGTATGTTTTAATGATTGTATAAATCTTATTTCATGTGGAGACATAGTTGGGTTTGGTCTTTATGCATGAGTTCATTTAGCTTCATTCCAATTATTGTCTTGTATGTTTTAATCATAATGTTTTATCTTATTTCATGTGGAGGCAAAGTTGGATTTGGTTTTATGGTTTTCATGTACTACATGTTGTGACGAGCGCAAATGAACACATACACATATTTTTGGTATTCGCATTCTTTCTTTCTCTACCCCCTATGGGGTTTAGTTTTATTGTTTGTTCATTCATAGTTTAGTTTAGTGTAATCACACATTTTCTCCCATCTTTTTCCCATGTACCTTCGAAAGAACAAGAGTGGACACACCTCCCTGTGGAGCGACCCGTACTTGCCCCGTCATCACCGCCGGCGTGCACTTGCGGTATTAAAACGAACACACCAAGTTTTTGGCGTCGCTTCCAGGGAGGTATTCTGCCCAGACTCTGGTTTGGACGATTCAAAGGGTTTAATCTTTTGTTTTTCTTTCAGGGAGATTAAAGCATGAAGTGGACACACCTGGAGAAATATTAAGCAAAGATCAGCCCTTTGGACTGCCAATCAGTTGTCTGGGAATGCCAACAGGCGGCCTGGTGAGCTGATTTTGCTCCAAATTTTGTTCTGCTTCGTTGTGTTTTCAATTTAGTTGTCTGGGAGTTCAATTTTGCATATTGTAACCAGTAGTTTTCTCCCAAATCAATCAATTCCCTTTCTAAGACAACTTGGACCATATAACAAAAGGCAAAATATTAGACTAATTACCATCTAGGTGTGGCATCACTTGTAGACCTCGCATGCACATTGTCTTTCATTTGATTTCAATTCTTGTTGTTGATTGCTGTCGTGAGGTACATACACATGTTCTCTCATTCATGCATGGCTAGAGCATGCATTAATTAGTAAGGTGCAATGTAACAAGAGTGAGGTGAGTGATTGTTTGGTGAGTTGCTTGCTAAGCTATGATTTAAAACCATCTTTAAGGGGCATAACCTATAGTCTTCAAAGATAAGGTGGGGGCTTTCATTACACCACCCTTAGCCCCAAAAAGCACACTAATGTAAAGTTTTAATCTAAAAGCAAGTAGACATTGGACCTAGGACTCTGACGCATTAAGAGAGTGATTCAGTCACGACTGTCATGGCCTGATCGGCGTCGCCCACTTTGTCGATATTAGGGGAGACGAGATCTCCAGATCTTGGCTCATTTGCTAGGCTCTGTGGTCTTCATCGTAGGGAGGTGAGGCGTGTTGAGGTCGTGTGACCTCGCAGTTAGGTGTCGTTTAGCTGTAAGGACCCATAGCAAGCCTAAACTTGTTTAAGTCGTATTTGCTAGACTACGCTTCTACCCTCACCCTTTAGCCATGCTAGTTTTTAGGGATTCTTCCCTTCTCCTCCGAGTCATCTTCTGCTCACCTACTTGTACATTCTAGTCTCCACCCCTTTACACTCTTTGTTAGCGTTTTAGGGTCGAGTCGAGCACTTTTTGCGAGCTTGGCCTTGTGGTGGTGAGCGTGGTCGAATCGAGAGTTCATTGCCGAGATGGATGGTTACATGGGAGACCATCCATATCATTGTTGGGACCAGGACTATTCTCCATGGTACTCCAAACCCTTGCATCTTGGGGTGCCTCACACAGACACCTGTCTGGTTGGGACAATCTTGATTGTGTGACTGAGCAGTCTTCATATTGGGGTAATATGAGAGAGGCCCCAACTGCTAGACCACAATCTAGTTATGTCGGATCATATGTTGGTCAATAAACTATGACATTACAATAACATTTGGCCTCTTTCATGTATGTGGCAGATGACATGAGTGCACCGGTAGCTCCTGTAGCTGTACCGTGTGACTATTGCGGGTTGAGTGGTCATGTTTTCGGGGAATGTCCTCTTGTTCCACCAGAGCGTGAATATGAGCACACATTTTCCCAAAATGCTCAATGTGACCCTTAAGCATCCGCCTACAACCCAAGACGTATAGATTCGTGGGGAGTCAATTCTTATTTAAATTCTTATACATCATTTCCACCCCAATATCCTCCTCCCGAATACCCAGAATTCTGCTAACACCCTACTCCGAATCATTGGACTCATTCTCAGTCCATCAACACCTAACCCCAAAATTTCCGAAGCTCTGACTTGAGCCTCACAATTGACCACATACCTCATTCCTTATGATTGACATCATTTCATGCTTATATTTGTATCTTATATCCATTATCTTACACCTAAGCAATAATGCTACGTGACGACTTTTATGTTTGAATTTTAGAAATAAAGAGGTTTGAAGAGAAGAGCCATGAAAGGACCCAAAAGCAGGAAAACGGACTTAATTGTGAGACCTGGGGACTGAGATGCAAGGGAGAAGAACCTGAACGTAGAACGAAGGACCTAAGAGCAAAACAGAAAACTCCACACCATCAAGGGGAGTATTTTGACAATTCGATTCGGGTCGGAGCTCCAATAAACAAAGTAGATGCATCAAAGACCAACAAACACATCAAGCAAAGCCCAGCATCAAAACCAGACGGATCTGGATCCTGTAGACCGCCAATTGGCGGTCCGGATCTTCCTGGATCCGATGAAACTTCTGGAGAGCGTGTATTAGATGATGTTTAGGCTATTTTTGGTATTTGTTTAGTCCCACATCGGGGGATTGTCCCAGATTACCTTTTTCTATGGCTATAAATAGAACTCTCCCTCCTCTCATGTAATCCATTTCCCTCTTTGGTGGCCATCTTCCCTACTAAGAGTGAAGCCTTGAAGCAAAACTCTGGTGGAGGAAGGGCTATTTTTATTGAGTGAGTTAATAATAGATGTTTTCCTTTAATTGTGTTGTTTCTCTCTTAGTTTCATTTCCTTTCATATGCATGCTTGCTTGTTTGTTTTGTTTTATGCTTCTTTAATATTTCTTGCGTGATTAGTGTAGTTTCATTTTTAGTATAATGCTTCATTTTGTCAGAGTAGTTAGTTTAAATATGTGTGAGTAGTTCGGTCCCCATTTGGGGGGTGGAGAAATATGTGATATGATAATGTAGTGTATTAAGTGTGTGTTATCTTTAACCCTTGAGCTTTATATGATTTCCATAACCATCTAATGGGTTTTCACTCTTATCTTTGATATGCTAATGCTCTTGAATGAAGCTTAGCTTATGCTTTGATTAGTGGACCTATTTTATGGGGAATGATAAGGTTAGGATATGGATGAAGTTAATATTGGAAACACAATTTGTAGTGTATGTACTCTAGTTGCCTTTTATCTTAGTTAACGTCTTGTATGTTTTAATGATATTGGGTTATCTTAATTCATGTGGAGGCATAGTAGGGTCTAGTCTTTATACATGAGTTCACTTAGCTTCATTCCAATTATTGTCTTGTATGTTTTAATGATGTAGTCTTATCTTAATTCATGTGGAGGCAAAGTTGGATGTAGTTTTCTGATTTCATGCACTACATGTTGTGAGGAGCTTAATTGAACACACATACACACACATCTTTATATTCACATTATTTCTCTACCCCCTATGGGGTTTAGTTTTTATTGCTTATCTTTCATTTCCTTTTGCATTCTAGTGTAGTTAGTGTAATCAATCTCTGTCTCCAGGTTTTACCACTCGCCTTCGCACAAACCAAACATCGACACACCTCACAGTGGACGACCCGTATTTGCCACCGCTTTAGCGCGGCCGTGCACTTGCGATTTAAATAAAATGATCAATCACCTTAAAACAAACTTTCCTTACGTTAATGGAAACCACTCAATAGTCCATACATATGGCAACGCAAGTGAGTCAAACGAGTTGCAAATGGAAATGGAAGTGCACGGCCGCGTTGAAGCGGTGGCAAATACGGGTCGTCCACCGGGAGGTGTGTCGACGCTTGGTTTGTTCGAAGGCGAGAGGTAAAAGAAGGAGAGAAAGATGTATTACACTACACTAAACTAAGGTGCAAATGGAAATGGAAGAGAAGCAAGAAAACTAAACCCCAAAGGGGGTAGAGAAATAATGTGAACATAAAGAAGAGTGTGTGTGTGTTCATTAAGCTCCTCACAACATGTAGTGCATGAAATCATAAAACTACATCCAACTTTGCCTCCACATGAATTAAGATAAGACTACATCATTAAAAGATACAAGACATTAGCTAAGGTAAAGGCAACAAGAGCCATACACTACAAATTGTGTTTCCAATATTAACTTCATCCATATCCTAACCTTATCATTCCCCATAAAATAGGTCCACTAATCAAAGCATAAGCTAAGCTTCATTCAAAAGCATTAGCATATCAAAGATAAGAGTGAAAACCCATTAGATGGTTATGGAAATCATATAAAGCTCAAGGGATAAAGATAACACACACTTAATACACTACATGATTATATATATCACATATTTCTCCACCCCCCAAATTTGGATGGAACTACTCACACATATTTAAACTAACTACTCTAATAAAATGAAGCATTATACTGAAATGAAACTATACTAATCAAGCAAGAAATATCAAAGAAGCATAAAACTAAACAAGCACCAAAGAAAACACATTAAAGGAAATTAACTAAGCAAGAATTAACAAGCTAATGAAAACATCTATTATTAACTCGCTCAAATTACAAGCAGCTCTTCCTCCACCAGGTTTTGCTTCAACGCTTCACTCTTAGTAGGGAAGATGCCACCAAAGAGAGATGGGTACAATGGAAGGTGAAGAGTTCTATTTATAAGCATGGAAAAAGCTAATTCGGGACAATCCCCCGATATGGTACTAAACCAATACGAAAAATAGACTAAACATACACTAATACACGTGCTACAGAAAACTAAACGGATTCTGGGATATCTGGACCGCCAATTGGCGGTTCTAGACCGCCAATTGGCGGTCTATATGCTTTAGATCCGTTTGGTTTTCGTTGTGGGCTTTGCGTGAAGTATTTCTTGGTGTTGGATGCATCTACTTGGTTTGTTGGAGCTCCGACTCGAATCGAATTGCCAAAATACTCCCCATGATGGTGTGGAGTTTCCGGTTTTGCTCTTAGGTCCTTCGGTCTTACGATCAGGTCCTTCTCCCTTGCATCTTAGTCCCCAGGTCTCACAATTAAGTCCTTTTTTCCTGCTTTTGGGTCCTTTCATGGCTCTTCTCTTCAAACCTTTTTATTTCTGAAATTCAAGTATAAAACTCGTCATGTAGCATTTCTTAGGTGTAAGATAATTGATATAAGTTATAAATATAAGCATGAAATGATGTCAATCAACCATCTAATGGGTTTTCACTCTTATCTTTGATATGCTAATGCTCTTGAATGAAACTTAGCTTATGCTTTGATTAGTGGACTTATTTTATGGGGAATGATAAGGTTAGGATATGGATGAAGTTAATATTGGAAACACAATTTGTAGTGTATGTACTCTTGTTGCCTTTACCTTAGTTAATGTCTTGTATGTTTTAATGATATTGGGTTATCTTAATTCATGTGGAGGCATAGTAGGGTCTAGGCTTTATACATGAGTTCACTTAGCTTCATTCCAATTATTGTCTTGTATGTTTTAATGATGTAGTCTTATCTTAATTCATGTGGAGGCAAAGTTGGATGTAGTTTTATGATTTCATGCACTACATGTTGTGAGGAGCTTAATTGAACACACACACACACATCTTTATATTCACATTATTTCTCTACCCCTATGGGGTTTAGTTTTTATTGCTTATCTTTCATTTCCTTTTGCATTCTAGTGTAGTTAGTGTAATCAATCTCTGTCTCAATTTTTTACCACTCGCATTCGCACAAACCAAACGTCGACACACCTCCCAGTGGACTACCCGTATTTGCCACCGCTTCAACGCGGTCGTGCACTTGCGGTTTAAATAAAATGATCAATCAAGTTTTTGGCACCGTTGCCGGGGAGATGCTCTGTCCAGACCTTGGTTTGGACGATTCGAGTGTTTATTAATTTTTTGTTTTCTATTTTTCTTAGTTTCAAGGATCCTAGAGCTCACGGGGAGGCTACTGGAGGAGTTCGAGCACCCCAAGCTTCAAGAAGGACCGCCAATCAGCGGTCTAAGACCGCCAATTGGCGGCCTGGTGAGGGTTTCTGACTCTCAATTTTCTTCTAGTAGTGAATTAGTTCATTTTTGTTATCTGGGAGCCCTATTTTGTATGCTATGACCTCTAGTTTTCTCCCAGATCATTAAACCAATCCCCATTAATCAACTTGGCCTTAAAATCCAAAGCAAAAGATTAGACATTCTTATTTGTTTAAGTCACGAATCATGAACTTGACTTAGGCATATAGTTGTCTTTTCTTTTAGCTTTATTTTCATTTGTTGAACGCTGGCGTGAGGTACGCATTTCCTACATTCATTCATGCATCTTATATGCCCATGCATTAGTTAGTAGGAATTGCATCAGGACAAGAGTGAGTTGAGCGTTTGATTGGAGCGATTGATTGCTAGATTTAGGATCAAAACGCTACTAAGGAGGGGTTGTCCCATAAAAGATAAGGTGGGGGATTTCATCACCCTTTACTTAGCCCCAAAAATAACTCTTAATCAAGCCTTAACTAAAAGCAAGTAGACATTGGCCCTAAGGATTGCGGACGCACTAGGATAGTATCTAGTTGAGACCGTCATGACCTGATCAGCATTGTCTACCCTATCGATAGTAGGAGGTACTGGATCTCCGGATCTGGTATCACTTGCTGGGCATTGTGGTCCTCGTAGTAGGGAGGTGACGCGTGTCGAGGCTAGTGACCTCGAAGTTAGGCGTCGTCTAGGCTAAGGACCCATAGCCTTAAGTTGTTTGAGTCGTGCTTGCCAGTTAGGCTTCTACCTGATCCCACTACCCACGTTAGATCTAAGGATTCTTCCCTTCTCATCTGAGTCCTCTCCTCATCTATTCTCTACGAGTAGTCTCCTCCTCTAAGTACACCTTCTGTTGTGTGTTGTTTAGAGTCGAGTCGAGTATTTTTATGCGAGGTTGGGCTCGTTCTGGTGGGAGCGCTCGACTAGAGAGAGTGCATATTTCTAAGATGGACGGTCTTGGTGATCGACCATCTCCGCCTCGTGCTCCTTTGGAGCAAGAGGCCGAGTTGTCTCGTGGTCGCGAGGGAGACCAGGTTCCATACATGGATTACCTCGGTCCGCTCCCACCACCACGTAGACCTCCTTCTCCTCCTCCTCTGACCCGAGAGGAAGGGAGATTCGGTCAGTATCGATTTCTTGGTGCACCACCACCTTTAGCTCGACAGGATAGACCGATGACTTTGTGGGAGCGGACCCATCCTGTTCGGGCCGCGCATCCTTCTTGCATAGTGTATTGACTTAGGCACGTAGTTGTCTTTTCTTTTAGCTTTATTTTCAGTTGTTGAGTGCTGGCATGAGGTACGCAATTTCCTACACATTCATTCATCTCGTATGCCCATGCATTAGTTAGTAGGAATTGCATCAGGACAAGAGTGAGCGAGCGTTTGATTGGAGCGATTGATTGCTAGATTTAGGATCAAACCGCTACTAAGGAGGGTCTGTCCCATAAAAGATAAAGTGGGGGATTTCATCACCCTTTCCTTGGCCCCAAAAATCACTCTTAATCAAGTCTTAACTAAAAGCAAGTAGACATTGGCCCTAAGGATTACGGACGCACTAGGAGAGTAATCTAGTTGAGACTGTCATGACCTGATCGACGTTGCCTACCTTGTCGATAGTAGGAGGTACTGGATCTCCGGATCTGGTATCACTTGCTGGGCATTGTGGTCCTCGTTGTAGGGAGGTGAGACGTGTCGAGGCTAGTGACCTCGAAGTTAGGCGTCGTCTAGCCTAAGGACCCATACCCTTATGTTGTTTGAGCCGTGCTTGCTTGTTAGGCTTCTACCTGATCCCACTACCCATGTTAGCTCTAGGGATTCTTCCCTCCTCCTCTGAGTCCTCTCCTCATCTATTCTCTACGTATAGTCTCCTCGTCTAGTACACCTTCTGTTGTGTGTTATTTTAGAGTCGAGTCGAGCATTTTATGCGAGGTTGGGCTCATTTTGGTGAGAGCGCTCGACTGGAGAGAGTGCGTATTTCTGAGATGGATGGTCTTGGTGATCGACCATCTCCGCCTCGTGCTCCTTTGGAGCATGAAGCCGAGTCGTCTCGTGGTGACGGGGGAGACCGGGTTCCATACATGGAGTACCTCGGTCCACTCCCACCTCCACGTAGACCTCATTCTCCTCCTCCTACGACTCGAGAGGAAGGGAGAATCGGTCAGGATCAAGTTCTTGGTGCACCACCACGTTTAGCTCAACAGGATAGACCAATGACTTTGTGGGAGCGGACCCATCCTGTTCGGGCCGCGCAGCCTTCTTGCATAGTTCTTCCCCCTGCTCGTGGGAACAACTATGAGTTGAATCCTCAGTATGTGAGCATGCTTCCGACCTTCACTACCAAGAAGGAGGATCCGTATATTTTTATACGCAAATTCGAAGAAGTATGCTCCATGTTCAATCTTCAACAGCTTGACGACGATTCAGTCCGGTTGAGGATGATTTCTTTGGCGTTGAAGGATAACGCGAAGAAATGGATGTACAGCCTCCCGGCGAGCTCTATTCAGTCTTGGGATAACTTTGTGACCGTATTTCTGAAGAGATTTTTCTCTCAAAGGAAAACTCAACAGATACGGCACCAGATACATCAAATTTATCAGACTGAGACCGAATCTTTTCATGGTTTCTTTGAGACGTTCAAGGACCTTCTCCAACAGTGCCCTCATCTTCGATTTGTGTTATGGCAGCTGTGCCAAGTTGTTTATGAGGGCATCAACTACAACACCCACACATTGTTGGAGTCGATGTGTCAGGGTGACTTCCAAATGAAACCCATCGAGGAGGCATGGGATACTTTTGAGTCTATGGCTGAACGTACCTTCGAGTGGGATACCATGAGAGAGCCACCAACCGCCAGGTCTTCTGGTCGAGATGGATCTTATCTAGTTGAGTCATCGATCGCGTCTGAGGTAAAAATGGATCCTCTCATGCGCAGGATTCAGAGTTTAGAGTTGGACGGAGCTCCTGTAGCTCAGGTCGCTACTCCCGGGTGTGGTAGGTGTGGAGTTACGGGCCATGATGACTTGAAATGTGCTTACGCTCTAAGGGATACTGAGCATGCAAATGCGATGTATCAACAGATGCCCTGTAACGACCCGGACAGTCACTCCTACAACCTGGGATGGCGTAACCATCCTAACTTCTCTTGGGGGCCTAGTGGGGGTAACGGTCAGAGCTCGCACGCTCAACCTCGACCTCCACCTTATCAAACTCGATACCCATCGGCGACCTACCAACCTCCACATCAAAGGTCTCAGAACCATAATTACCAACATCCTCATGCCTCATCGTCGGGTTATTCCAACCAGACTCCACCACCCCAGCGGGTTGACCCTAAGGACCCTTCTTGTGATCCGACCCTTCTTGCTCATCAATTCCATGAAAACGAGAAGGGTCAGTTCCCGAGTCAAACTGAGGTGAATCCTCGGGGTACCCATTCTCAAGGAAGGACACCCTTACCTCATGCTACCTCTGAACCGACCCTTCATATTAATGTGATTCATACTTTGAGGTCTAGTAAGGAGGTGGACAACCACATTGGGGTGCCTTCTTTGTCATCACCATCTTTGAGGGAGCCGGATCCTGAGGATCCCTCCACAAATACTTCCAGGAAGGAGCAAGATCCGGAGATTCTTTCTACATTTCCTTCGACAACGGGGCCGAACCCTGAGGTCCCCTTGTCTCCTCTTGTGTCGAAGGAATCAGATTCTGAGGTCCCCACTCATGTTTCTTTGGAATAGAATTTTGGGGTTCCTTCGCACCCTTATACCCCGAAGGCACCATTCCCTGAGCGCCTTAAAAAGAAAACCTCAGATCAGCATGACAAGATGCTTGCGATGTTTAGGCAAGTTAAGGTGAACATCCCTCTGTTGGAGGTAATTCAGCAAATGCCACCTTATGCCAATGTTCTCAAGGACTTATGCACCAGGAAGAGAAAAACTCATGTTCCAAAGAAAGCTTTTCTTGTTGCTAACGTGAGTTCTTTGTTGGCACAACCCATGCAAGTCAACTACAAGGACCCTGGCTGTCCTACTATCTCTTGTGTGATTGGTGATGTGTCTATACATCGAGCCTTATTGGACCTTGGTGCATCTGTTAATCTTCTGCCATATTTTGTCTACGTCCACCTCGGTCTTGGAGACCTCAAACAAACAAAGACCACTCTTCAATTGGCTAATAGGTCTATGAAGAAACTGAGGGGTGTGGTGGAAGATGTGCTGATCAAAGTGGGAGAGTTCATTTATCCAGTCGACTTCTTTGTCTTGGATACTGAACCTGTGCCAAACCCACTTGGACAAATTCCTGTCATTCTGGGGCAACCATTCCTTGCGACGTCCAATGCATTGATCAATTGTCGCAATGGTCTGATGCGCTTGACTTGTGGTAGTCAATGCGCTGATTTCAACATCTTCACCATTGGCAAGAAGCCATATGCCTTCAATGACCCTGTTGGGGTCAACCTTACCCAGGGTTTGGATAAAATTGAAGTTGAGGGCACCTTCAAGTACTTCAGAGAATTGTTCAATGGAAATCATGAAGGTGGTGAAGATGTTTCACCTGGGCTGGCACAAGAAGGTGCCTTATGTTCTGATCATGTGGCCTCAGTGCCACCTCCTTTTGATCTTGTGGCCCTTGAGCCACCTCCTTTTGATCTCGTGGCCCTTGAGCCACAGCCTTTCGATCATGTGGCTTTTGGGCCACAAGATACCATTTTTATGACCTCTGGGCCACATGATCTTCATTCTGTATCTGCTGAGGACCCCATGTGGGTTAAGAATCAACCACCTGATACCCTTCAACCTGATCGAGGTTCACCTCTCATTCATGCCTCCTATCTTGCTCACTCTCAAGAGGCATCAAACGACCACAACGCTTATAAGGCTATCAGGTGGTCAAACAATTCTGATTTGTATGTCGCGAGCCCATGCATGTGCATTTTTGGCTCGAAAGATGGCAGGTTCCCATTTGATGTCCCTTGACATATGAAGATGGGAGCCCATTTTTGTACATAGTTATAAATAAAAAAGAGTTCAATAAAAGACTCCTTCAGTGAGCATCGATTGTTGTGGGCCCCAACCCTTGAGTATTTGGGCCCTATTCTTTCACGTATTTGTATCCCTTCTTTAGCATCTCACAAGTTTTGAGGGAATTTGGGTTGTGTCCATCAACATGACCTTGAACTTCCCTTTGTACTTCATGTTGGTGGGATCTCTCCTTTTTCATGCATACAACCATGTAGTATCTTGCTCGCATTCATTGAGGACAATGCATGAAGTAGGTGTGGGGGGTGTTTTACGTGTGTACATAGTCGACTCTTTTCCTTTGATTTTTATTTTCTTTTGTGTGCATTGTTGGGTCATGTTAGTATGCTGTATTTAATATCGATATATCTGCTTGCCAGGATCCTTGGGTGACTTGTCTTCTTTTGCTTGCCTAGTGCTTTAAATTTTCCACATTTCTTTCAAAATCTTCATGTGTTTGTGAAAGAAAATGTTTTGTGGGTTTTGCATGTGTTTAGCATGTGCAAACCCGTTGAGAGGCAAAGTAAAAAGAAAGCTCCGAAAATTGTCTTGAACTTGATGCATTAGGATATCTAGTAGAGTGGCTTTAGGATTTATCGATTCGTTAGGATGCACCCCAGTTTTCCTTTGGGGGTGAGTAATGATTGGGTTTCAGTGCTCAAACATTTAAAGAAGTTCACCCTAAACCTAGTGAGTCAATAATTCGTTGTGGTTAACTTTAGGAAGTTTGTTGTAGTCAATGACCCTTTAAATCTTGTTGTGAGACATTAAGTGTAGGGGTTTTGGTTCATGTGTAGATAAGAAATAAGTGAGTAGGTGTTCTCTCTTCTCGCACGGCTTTTATCACTCGGGGAAGTAGGTCTGAGGGGACTTTGTGCCTGGTGCTTTCGAGTCATCTAACTTGGGATGCGCCGACCGAACTCTCGTTACACGGGTGGTAGGGATTGCCTTATGTGGAGATTTGGGGAAAGGTGTACGTGATAGTGTAAGTCCTCATGGGCAATGGTGCACGAAACCTGACCCTGGGAGAATGAAGCTAAAACTATTAAAAAGAAAAAAAACAAACAAAAAGAAAAAAAATGGTAATGCAAATAAGAACCTTAATGGACCTTACACTTTGTATCACTTGAGGAGGTTGAGGTTGTCCATGTCTTTCACCTAATTCCTTATTTAACTTGCACGAATGATTCTTTAGGCTAGGTGTGTGGACTGATTACCTATATAGAGTCGGCCCGTAGGATTACCGCGTCCATTGATCGACAAGATTTGTCCAACGAGTCGAGTGTCTAGATTGAATAATGCATCTTGTTCTGATTTTGTGGGTATATCCGCTGAAAACCCTCAGGAGACAACACTCCTCCTCCTTGGCAACAAGGGGGCTTAACGGCTTGTTGCACGTGTTAAGTGCAACCGTGATTCCTACGAAAGTGAGTTAGGATTTCTTGTTTCTCGTTTGCTTTTCTCTTTCTTTGTTTTGCTCGGGACTAGCAAAAACTTAGTTGTGGTGTATTTGATTGACATCATGTCATGCTTATATTTGTATCTTATATCCATTATCTTACACGTAAGCAATGCTACGTGACGAGTTTTATGTTTGAATTTCAGAAATAAAGACATTTGAAGATAAGAGTCATGAAAGGCCCCAAAAGCAGGAAAAAGGACTTAATTGTGAGACCTAGGGACTGAGATGCAAGGGAGAAGGACCTGAACTTAAGACCGAAGGACCTAAGAGAAAAACAGAAAACTCCACACCATCATGGGGAGTATTTTGACAATTTGATTCGGGTCGGAGCTCCAATAAACAAAGTAGATGCATCAAATACCAACAAACACATCAAGCAAAGCCGAACATCAAAACCAGACGGATCTTGACTAGTTCCATCCCCATTTGGGGGGTGGAGAAATATGTGATATGATAATGTGGTGTATTAAGTGTGTGTTATCTTTATCCCTTGAGCTTTATATGATTTCCATAACCATTGATTGATCGTTTTATATTAACCGCAAGTGCACGGCCGCGTTGAAGCAATGTAAAATACGGGTCGTCCACTGGGAGGTGTGTCGACGCTTGGTTTGTTCGAAGGTGAGAGGTAAAAGAAGGAGAGAAAGATGTATTACACTACACTAAACTAAGGTGCAAATGGAAATGGAAGAGAAGCAAGAAAACTAAACCCCAAAGGGGGTAGAGAAATAATGTGAACATAAAGAAGTGTGTGTGTGTTCATTAAGCTCCTCACAACATGTAGTGCATGAAATCATAAAACTACATCCAACTTTGCCTCCACATGAATTAAGATAAGACTACATCATTAAAAGATACAAGACATTAGCTAAGGTATAGGCAACAAGAGCACATACATTACAAATTGTGTTTCCAATATTAACTTCATCCATATCCTAACCTTATCATTCCCCATAAAATAGGTCCACTAATCAAAGCATAAGCTAAGCTTCATTCAAAAGCATTAGCATATCAAAGATAAGAGTGAAAACCCATTAGATGGTTATGGAAATCATATAAAGCTCAAGGGATACAGATAACACACACTTAATACACTACATGATTATATCACATATTTCTCCACCCCCAAATGGGGATGGAACTACTCACACATATTTAAACTAACTACTCTAATAAAATGAAGCATTATACTGAAATGAAACTATACTAATCAAGGAAGAAATATTAAAGAAGCACAAAACTAAACAAGCACCAAAGAAAACACATTAAAGGAAATTAACTAATCAACAATTAACAAGTTAATGAAAACATCTATTATTAACTCACTCAAATTACAAGCAGCTCTTCCTCCACCAGGTTTTGCTTCAACGCTTCACTCTTAGTAGGGAAGATGCCACCAAAGAGAGATGGGTACAATGGAAGGTGAAGAGTTCTATTTATAAGCATGGAAAAAACTAATCCGGGACAATCCCCCGATGTGGGACTAAACCAATACGAAAAATAGACTAAGCATACACTAATAGACGTGCTACAGAAAACTAAACGGATTTTGGGCTATCTGGACCGCCAATTGGCGGTTCTAGACCGCTAATTGGTGGTCTATATGCTTTAGATCCGTTTGGTTTTCGTTGTGGGCTTTGCTTGAAGTATTTCTTGGTGTTGGATGCATCTACTTGGTTTGTTGGAGCTCCGACCCGAATCGAATTGCCAAAATACTCCCCATGATGGTGTGGAGTTTCCGGTTTTGCTCTTAGGTCCTTCGGTCTTACAATCAGGTCCTTCTCGCTTGCATCTTAGTCCCCAGGTCTCACAATTAAGTCCTTTTTTCCTGCTTTTGGGTCCTTTCATGGCTCTTCTCTTCAAACCTCTTTATTTCTGAAATTCAAGGATAAAACTCGTCACGTAGCATTGCTTAGGTGTAAGATAATTGATATAAGGTACAAATATAAGCATGAAATGATGTCAATCAACCTTATAGTGGGTTTTCACTCTTATCTTTGATATGCTAATGCTCTTGAATGAAACTTAGCTTATGCTTTGATTATTGGACTTATTTTATGGGGAATGATAAGGTTAGGATATGGATGAAGTTAATATTGGAAACACAATTTGTAGTGTATGTACTCTTGTTGCCTTTACCTTAGTTAATGTCTTGTATGTTTTAATGATATTGGGTTATCTTAATTCATATGGAGGCATAGTAGGGTCTAGGATTTATACATGAGTTCACTTAGCTTCATTCCAATTATTGTCTCGTATGTTTTAATGATGTAGTCTTATCTCAATTCATATGGAGGCAAAGTTGGATGTAGTTTTATGATTTCATGCACTACATGTTGTGAGGAGCTTAATTGAACACACACACACATCTTTATATTCACATTATTTCTCTACCCCTATGGGGTTTAGTTTTTATTGCTTATCTTTCATTTCCTTTTGCATTCTAGTGTAGTTACTGTAATCAATCTCCCTCTCCAGTTTTTACCACTCGCCTTCGCACAAACCAAACATCGACACACCTCCCAGTGGACGACCCGTATTTGCCACCGCTTTAACGCGTCCGTGCACTTGCGGTTTAAATAAAACGATCAATCACCTTAAAACAAACTTTCCTTACGTTAATGGAAACCACTCAATAGTCCATACAAAATATGGCAACGCAAGTGAGTCAAATGAGTTGCAATTATGTGAACTTGAGGAGGGTAACTTTTCTTGTCAAAATGAGGATTTATCTTCTGATATCGAACCACCACCACATCCACAAATTCAAAGCACAATCTTTCAAAGTCAAACTCCTAGTCAGTCTGAGGGACTTGGGGTTTCAATTCACGATCACTTGGTGGAGGATTCGATTCAAATGTAGAATAACATGGACCAACTTCATTATGAGTCGGCACAGGATTGTACCTTATCGTTTTGTCCCATGGCCCTTGTGCCACATGATCTTATTGTTGTGCCTTTTAAGGACTCTCCTGTGGTTGAGCAAGAGCTCCCTAGTACCCTAAATTTCATACGACCTGATGAGAGTTTGCCTCTCACTATTCTTCCTGATCAACATGAAAATGATGTGACATCAAACAACTACATTGCCAAAGAGGATATTGGGAGTTCTGTAGAGGATACCTTGGGTAATAGACCCACTTTCTGTTCTCCTTGTGGGTCAGACATGCATAACGAGGTTCTTGACCTCGTTCCGACCCGCTGGCCTGTTGGTTGGAGAGTTTGGATTGACGATCATAACTTCAGTAGCACAACGGGAGAAATTCTTCTTCCATTGCACAATGTTTCCCAAATACTTGAGAGGTTCGAGCTCTTTCAGTTTTATCCCTTGAATCAGACGCTTTGGCATCTAATTCATGAACCTCTCCTTTCATCTTGTGCTCTTTGTGAGGGGGCCCACGCATGAGTGTTTTGGCCCCGTGTGGTGTCATGTTCCCATAACAAGTGCATTGACCCACTTTTGAGGTTCCCATTTGATGCCCTTTGACAAATGAAGATGGGAACTTATTTTTGTACATAGTTATATGTATAAAAAAGCAAAAAAAAAAAAGGCTCAATGAGTGAGCACAGTTTGTTGCGGGCCCTAATCCCTGTGTATTTGGGCCCCATTTCTTTCCCGTATTTGTATCCCTTCTTTAGCATCTCACGGGTTTTGAGGGAAATTTGGGTTTGTGTCCATCAACATGACCATGAAACTTTTCTTGAGCTTCACGTTGGTGAGATTGTCTTTTTCATGCATATATCCATGTAGAATAATGCTCACATTCATTGAGGACAATGCTTGAAGTAAGTTTGGGGGGTGTTTTACTTGTGTACATAGTCGAGTCTTTCTCATTTTGTTTTGTTTTTCTGTTTGTATTGTTAGGGTCATGTTAGTGTGCTTTATTTAATATCGATATATCTGCTTGCCATAATACTTGGGTGACTTGTCTTTTTTTGCTTGCCTAGTGCTTTAAATTTTTTATTTCTTTCAAAAATCTTCATGTGTTTTGCGAAATAAAATGTTTTGTGGGTTTTACGTGTGTTTAGCATGTGCCAAACCATTGAGAGGCAAAGTAAAAAGAAAGCTCCCAAAATTGTCTTGAACATGATGCATTACGATATCTAGTATACTGGATTTAGGGCTTATCGAGTCATAAGGATGCACCTTGGTCTTCTCACGGGGGGCATGTAATCATAGGGTTTCAGTACTCAAACAATTAAAGAAGTTCACCCTGAATCTAGTGAGTTGAATAATTTGTGTCTGTTAATATAAGGAAGTTTGTTGTAGTCAAGGACCTTTTAACTCCTGTTGTGAGATGATTGACTTTATTTCATGCTTATATTTGTATGTTATATCCATTATCTTACACCTAAGCAATGCTACGTGACGAGTTTTATGTTTAGTTTTCAGGAATAAAAAGGTTTGAAGAGAAGAGCCATAAAAGGACCCAAAAACAGGAAAAAAGACTTAATTGTGAGACCTGGGAACTAAGATGCAAGGAAGAAGGACCTGATCGTAAGACCGAAGGACCTAAGAGCAAAACAGGAAACTCCACACCATCATGAGGAGTATTTTGGCAATTCGATTCTGGTCGGAGCTCCAACAAACCAAGTAGATGCATCGAACACCAAGAAATACTTCAAGCAAAGCCCACACAAAAAGCAGACGGATCTGGGCCTTATAGACCGCCAATTGGCGGTCTGGATCATCCCAGATCCGCTAAGATTTCTCCTGGACTTGTATTAATGTTTTTAGGCTATTTTTGGTATTGGTTTAGTCCCACATCGGGGGATTGTCCCGGATTAGCTTTTTCCATGCTTATAAATAGAACTGTTCACCTTCCATTGTATCCATCTCTCTCTTTGGTGGCCATCTTCCCTACTAAGAGTGAAGCCTTGAAGCAAAACTCTGGTGGAGGAAGGGCTGCTTGTAATTTGAGTGAGTTAATAATAGATATTTTCATTAGCTTGATAATTCTTGCTTAGGTAATTTCCTTTAATGTGTTTGCTTTGGTGCTTGTTTGGTTTTATGCTTCTTTAATATTTCTTGCTTGATTTGTATAGTTTCATTTCAGTATAATGGTTCATTTTATTAGAGTAGTTAGTTTAAATATGTGTGAGTAGTTCCATCCCCTTTGGGGGTGGAGTAGATGTGTGTACATGTTATGTAGATGGTATGAATGCTTAATATGAATGTTTTGTCAGCCTGGTGAGCTGGTCTTCCTCTAAATTTTGTTCTGGTAGTTAGTTCTGTGATTTGTATTATCTGGGAGCCCCATTTTGCATGCTGTGACTTCTAGTTCGCTCCCAGATCATTAATCACTCCCCCATTAATCAACTTGGCCTTAAAATCCAAAGCAAAAGACTAGACGTTCTTATTTGTTTAGGTCACGCATCATGTATTGACTTAGGCACGTAGTCGTCTTTTCTTTTAGCTTTATTTTCAGTTGTTGAGTGCTTGCGTGAGATACGCAATTTCCTACACATTCATTCATCTTGTATGCCCATGCATTAGTTAGTAGGAATTGCATAAGGACAAGAGTGAGCGAGCGTTTGATTGGAGCGATTGATTGCTAGATTTAGGATCAAAACGCTACTTAAGAGGGGTTGTCCCATAAAATATAAGGTGGGGGATTTCATCACCCCTTCCTTGGCCCCAAAAATCACTCTTAATCAAGCCTTAACTAAAAGCAAGTAGACATTGGCCCTAAGGATTGCGGAAGCACTAGGAGAGTAATCTAGTTGAGACCGTCATGACCTGATCGGCATTGCCTACCTTGTCGATAGTAGGAGGTACTAGATCTCCGGTCTAGTATCACTTGCTGGCCATTGTGGTCCTCGTTGTAGGGAGGTGAGGCGTGTCAAGGCTAGTGACCTCGATGTTAGGCGTCGTCTAGCCTAAGGACCCATAGCCTTATGTTGTTTGAGTCGTGCTTGCTAGTTAGGCTTCTACCTGATCCCACTACCCACGTTAGCTTTAGGGATTCTTCCCTCCTCATCTGAGTCCTCTCCTCATCTATTCTCTACGTATAGTCTCCTCCTCTAGTACACCTTCTGTTGTGTGTTATTTTAGAGTCGAGTCGAGCATTTTATGCGACGTTGGGCTCGTTCTGGTGAGAGCGCTCGACTGGAGAGAGTGCATATTTCTGAGATGGACGGTCTTGGTGATCGACCATCTCCGGGAGCATGAAGCCGAGTCGTCTCGTGGTGACGGGGGAGACCGGGTTCCATAGATGGAGTACCTCGGTCCGCTCCCACCTCCACGTAGACCTCCTTCTCCTCCTCCTCCGACTCGAGAGGAAGGGAGATTCTGTCAGGATCGAGTTCTTGGTGCACCACCACCTTTAGCTCGACAGGATAGGCCGATGACTTTGTGGGAGCGGACCCATCCTGTTTGGGCCGCACAACCTTCTTGCATAGTTCTTCCACCTGCTCGTGGGACCAACTATGAGCTGAAACCTCAGTATGTGAGCATGTTTCCGACCTTCACTGCCAATAAGGAGGATCTGTATATTTTTATACGCGAATTCGAGGAAGTATGCTCCATGTTCAAGCTTCAACAGCTTGACGAGGATTCAGTCCGGTTGAGGATGATTTCTTTGGCGTTGAAGGATAACGTGAAGAAATGGATGTACAGGCTCCCGGCGAGCTCTATTCAGTCTTGGGATAACTTCGTGACCGTATTTCTGAAGAGATTTTTCTCTCAAAGGAAAAGTCAACAGATACGGCACCAAATACATCAAATGTATCAGACTAAGACCGAATCTTTTCATGGTTTCTTTGAGAGGTTCAAGGACCTTCTCCAACAATGCCCTCATCATGGATTTGAGTGATGGCAGTTGTGCCAATTTGTTTATGAGGGCATCAACTACAACACCCGCACATTGTTGGAGTCGATGTGTCAGGGTGACTTCCAAATGAAACCCATCGAGGAGGCATGTGATACTTTTGAGTCCATGGTTGAACGTACCTTCGAGTGGGACGCCATGAGAGAGCCACCAGCCGCCAGGTCTTCTGGTCGGGCTGGATCATATCATGTCGAGTCAACTATCACGTCTAAGGCGAAATTGGCTGCTCTCATGCATAGGATTGAGAGTTTAGAGTTGGACCGAGCTCCCGTAGCTCAGGTCGCTACTCTTGGGTGTAGTAGGTGTGGACTTACGGGCCGTGATGACTTGGAGTGCGCTTACGCTCCAAGGGATACTGAGCATGCGAATGCGATGTATCGACAGACGCTCCGTAACGACCCGTACAGTCACTCCTACAACCCGGGATGGCGTAACCATCCCAACTTCTCTTGGGGGCCTAGTGGGGATCACGGTCAGAGCTCGCATGCTCAACCTCAACATCCACCTTATCAACCTCCATGCCCGTCGGCAACCTACCAACCCCCACATCAAAGGTCTCAACACCTTAATTACCAACCTGCTCATGCCTCATCGTCGGGTTATTCAAACCAGACTCCACCACCCCAGCGGGTTGACCCTAAGGACTCCACTCTTGAACAAACCCTTGAAGCGTTCATGCAGAGCACTCGATCCTTGTTTGCGGCCAGCAATAATTCGGTCAAAGCATTGGAAATGCAAGTTAGCCAGTTGGCTCATCAGCTCCATGAACGTGAGAAGGGTCAGTTCCCGAGTCAACTTGTGGTAAATCCCAGAGGTCAGCCTGCCCATGCTAGGCAGAATGTACACAATGTTGAAACTGACCCTTCCCAACATGCAAATGTTGTCCATACCTTGAGATCAGGAAGGGTCGTTGACAACAATGTGGAAATGCCTGAAGCCAACCCTGTTGGCGAGACTTCCGAGGAGAGTCTTGAGCCTATTAAGGAACCTAATTCTGAGACTCCTCCTCGTGATACTTATGTCCCCAAGGCACCATTCCCTCATCGGTTGACGAAAAAATGTGATGAGCATTGGGACAAGATCGTTGACGTACTTAGGCAAGTAAAGGTGAACATCTCGTTGTTGGACGTTGTTCAACAAATGCCACCGTATGCCAAGTTCCTCAAGGACCTTTGCACCACCAAGAGAAAAACAAATGTGCCCTAAAAGGCCTTTTTGGCCGCCAATGTGAGCTCAATATTAACACAACCCATGCAAGTCAAATACAAGGACCCAGGGTGTCCAACTGTCTCTTGCATGATTGGGAATGTGACAATCTCCCAAGCTTTATTGGATTTGGGGGCATCTGTGAACCTCCTGCCTTACTCAGTCTATGTCAACCTTGGAATAGGCGATCTTAAACCAACGAGGACAACCCTCCAGTTGGCTGATAGATCCGTCAAAATTCCACGGGGGAGTGTGGACGATGTCCTTATGAAAGTGGGTGAGTTCGTATTTCCAGTTGATTTTATCATTTTGGATACTGAACCCGTGTCCAACCCACAAGGACAAATTCTTGTGATCCTTGGGAGGCCATTTCTTGCGACATCTAATGCTTTGATCAATTGTCGCAATGGCTTGATGAGGTTGTCTTTTGAAAACCTCACGGCGGATTTCAACATCTTCACTCTTGGTAAGCAACCCGGGCTCTTCGACGACACTGTCGGAGCCAATGTCATCCAGGACACGGATGATCTCGGGTCATTAGGCATGTTCGACTCACATCGACATAATATTGAGGTGCCTAATGACCAGGTTGCGAG
Organism: Triglochin maritima; assembly: GCA_963682175.1. Classification (NCBI taxonomy): domain Eukaryota; kingdom Viridiplantae; phylum Streptophyta; class Magnoliopsida; order Alismatales; family Juncaginaceae; genus Triglochin; species Triglochin maritima. The sequence goes on from OY821775.1 coordinate 39,126,049, forward strand.
TGAAGAGGATCTTGAGGAATCCGCCAGCATTTCTCGAGACGAGGAGGCACATCTGGGTGCTTGCTCCTCTTACCCCGTGGCCCTTGACCCACTTGAAAGTAACTCTAAATCCGACAAGGACCCACCTCTGGTCGAGCTTAAACCGCTCCCCGATAACCTAAAATACATCTTTTTAGGGGATAATGAGACCTTGCCACTCATTATTGCTTCTGATCTTGCACAAGATCAAGAGGTTGCCCTCAAAAGAGTACTCTTTGAAAACAAAGAGGGAATCGGGTGGTCCTTGAAGGATATCAAGGGAATTAGCCCTGGTATTGTTCCGCATCGGATCCACATGGAAGAGGATTCTAGGCACCGCAGGGACCCACAACGGAGATAGAATCCTTTACTGAAAGAAGTCGTTCGAAAGGAGGTTCTTAATGAAAGGAATGTGTTCTAAAAGTTTTACTTTTAAATGTCAATTATTATGAATTGAATGAGAAATCATTTTGTTCCTTGTTTATGTTATTCGTCTTTTAGAAGTGTTAAGGAAGAGGCTCTTGGTCCTTAACCGTAGAGCTCTAAAAGATAATGGTTTACATAAAAAAAGATATTCGCAATTATGGTAATTAACATGGGACATTAATTACCGAGTTAAGATTGTCGTGTTGGTCATAGATCATTGTAGCTCTACAAGTGAGTGACAACACGGGTACTCAAAAGAGGAAAATATTACTTTTGTATGCTGAATAAACCTAATAAGTAAAACATTATAAAATTGTGTTTTCTGTGTCATTATTGTTTTACTGTGTCCTTGGTCCTTTGATATGAGACTTATATCCGATCACTTAAGAAATGCTTGATTAGACTAGTGTCTTGAGCTATCGATAAGTGTAGTGTAAAGGCATTGGTTGGTTAAGTATGACTTTTGTTGGAGAAGAAAGTTAGTCAAAAGATTATCATTGCCCCTCTTAATTGAGTGATGATATTAGTGGGCCCCTTGATAAAGCAAAGTTATAATGTGCACAATGTGATTTGTGTTAAGTCACATATTTATAACCAGCTTAAAGAGATCAAGAAATGAATACTAATACAAAGATGACACAATACTACTTTGTGTGTATTCTTAATATCATGAGGCAAGGGACGGACACAAGTGGTGCACTCCATCACTAAATGGATCGGGTTTTGGTTCGAGTGGAATTAAGAAATCTAACTAATTGGAAGCTATAATGTGTAGCTACATACCACTTATAGCTTGTGATATTAAGCTCTTAATATCACTGCCAACTTAGTTTAGATCCTCCCATAGGTCACACCACAAAACTGGGAAACAAGAAATGTCGATTTTGAGTTCATAAGGTGTGTCGGGGTTTCTTGTAGAAAATATGACACATGGGGTGAACAAGTAAAATCAATTATGTTGTGATATATAACATAATTAGAATCATGATAAATTCATATGAGATGCATATACTATGGGGTGCAATAATTTATTGTTGCATAGGATAATATATTGCATAAGTTGTGAATTTGCTAAAACTCCCTAAGGTCCAAATTTTGTTGGAAATAAATCCAAAATTTGAAAAGGCAAAATCGGGTAAAAGTTCGGTAATCCGTTTTTGGTTCGGTCGACCGAAGGTTCTGTGGATCGGTCAACCGAACGTGGAACGGATGGTCAGAGGTGATTGACCGAACTTGACCAAAGTGCCTGGAATTCTGGTTTGGTATACCGAACCAGGAACGGTCGACCGAACAATGTCCAGTTCCGATATTTTCGGTTAACCGAATGGCGTTCGGTTTTAGAAGCGGGTTCGTCCGATCGATTAAGGAGAATTTTTCTCCTTAAGAATCGTTCGTCCGTCTAATGCACGTTAAGCCGAACGTGATATATTCAGTTAACCGAGTATGTCTCGGTAAACCAAAGCCCGATTGATTTTCCGCCTTTGATAATTAAGAGATTAATTTGATCAATGGTTGGATTAGCTCCAAACTTGGTCAAACGTTTTGTGGATGCATGTAATACATTATGGAATTAGTTTGTGAGAGAAAACGTCAAGAAAACGTGGCTTAAGAATAGCCATGATTGAGAGTAAGATTGGAGCCTATAAATAGGTCCTTATTCTCCTTAATTAAGTGAGTTTTTGCCAATTGTTTTCTCTCCTAATTCACCACAAAAGACACGAAAATTCTCTTAAGTTTCTAAGTCTTTGGAAGGAGAAATCTTAGAGACTAAAGAAGGGGTTTGTAGCTAGATTCTAAACCCTATTGGAGATTGAGAGGCTAGCTCTTCTCTCTCCGATCTTGTTTAGAGTTTGGTGAATACTCGGGGGCATCCGGCGTAGCGACAAGCATCTTCAATGTCTCCGGATCATCAAGAAGTTTTAGAGAACTTCTAGGTATGAATTTCGGAGTCCCTTGTGTTTGTTTTAAAGAAGTTTTGAAACTAGTTATTGAAACAAACCGATGCATGCATGAAACAAATCATAGAAAATTGTAATTGATCCTTATTGTGCATAAAATTTTCAAAAATATATATGTACAATTAAACTAGAAATCCTGCACTTAACTGCTTGGATCATGGCATAATCTATCCTATCTTTGATAGTTCGTGGGTGAGTCTTGTCCATGTGGTTCCCAAGAAGTCAGGTGTGACGGTTGTGGAGAATGAGCATAATGAGCTTATCGCGACATGCCTACAAACTGGCTGGCGAGTTTGCGTCGATTATAGCAAGCTAAATGCGGTAACGCGGAAAGATCATTTCCCGTTGCCATTCATTGATCAGATGTTGGAAAGGTTGGGCGGACATGAGTATTATTGCTTTCTTGGTGGATACTCCGGTTACAACCAAATTCCCATCGCCCCGAGGAGCAAGAGAAAACCACATTTACTTGTCCCTTTGGCACGTTTGCCTACCGTCGCATGCCATTTGGGTTATGTAATGTGCCGGCAACGTTTCAAAGGTGTATGATCAGCATCTTCTCTGATATGGTTGAGCGTTTCCTTGAGATCTTCATGGACGACTTTTCCATATTTGGCGCTTCCTTTGATGAGTGCCTTCATCCCTTGAGCCTTGTCCTCAAGCGATGCTGTGAGAAGAACCTCGCTCTCAATTGGGAGAAATGTGACTTCATGGTGAAGTGAGGGACTGTACTTGGACATGTGGTCTCAAGTAGGGGAATTGAGGTCGATCACGCCAAAGTGGGTCTTATTGCTAATCTCCGACCGCCACGTAATGTGAAGGATATCAGCGCCTTTTTGGGGCATGCTGGATTCTATAGGCGGTTCATTCGGGATTTTAGCAAAATTGCTCGACCTCTCACCGCCTTGTTGGCAAAGGATGCCATTTTTGAGTTCACACCGGATTGCCACCATGTCTTTTTGACCTTGAAGAAAGAGTTGACTTCAGCTCCCATTATTAATGCACCGGTGTGGACTGAACCCTTTGAGTTAATGTGTGATGCATCTGACTTTGCTGTGGGAGCAGTGCTTGGGCAACGATTGGACAAATTGCCTCATGTGATCTACTATGCCAGTAGAACACTCAATGATGCCCAATTGAACTACACTGTGACCGAGAAGGAATTCTTAGCGATTATATTTGCTTTGGAGAAATTCCGGTCATACTTGATTGGCTCCCACGTGATTATCTATTCAAATCACACAGCCATCAAGCACCTCATGGCGAACAAAGATGCAAAATCCTGACTCTTGAGATGGATCTTGTTGTTACAAGAATTTGATCTCGAGATTCGGGACAAAAAAGGGTGTGAAAATGTTGTAGCTGACCACTTGTCTCGTCTAGAGACGACCAACCTACAGGACCAAATTATTGATGACAAATTTCCTGACAAGCAGTTGTTCACGATCGAAGATAACCCTTGGTTTACCGACATCGTGAACTACCTCGTGACCGAGCAACTTCCTGTGGGTTGGTCAAAATCTGACCAAACCAAATTTAGATCTTATGTCAGATTCTTCCACTGGGACGACCCCTACCTATTCAAATACTGCTCTGACCAAATTTTCAGGCGGTACGTCCCAGATACCAAATTCCAAAGTGTGCTCCACTTCTGCCACTCCAAGGCATGTGGATGACACTTTGGAGCAAAGAAAATTGTTGTCAAGGTTCTCCAATCTGGATTCTACTGGCCCTCTCTTTTCAAGGATGCTTATGACTTTTGTAAGCAATGTGATAGGTGACAGTGCCTTGGCAGGATTGGTCGACGTGACATGATGCCTTTGCAAAATGTCCTTGTTGTCGACATCTTCAATATATGGGGCATCGATTTCATGGGTCCCTTCCCGAACTCATTCGGGAATGTTTACATTCTGGTGGCCGTTGACTATGTGTCTAAGTGGGTTGAGGCTATACCCACAAAGACCAATGACAACAAGGTGGTCACCAAATTCTTAAGGGACATTTTTACGCGATTTGGTACTCGTGCCATAATCAGCGATAAGAGTACCCACTTCTATAATCGCTCCTTTGAAGCGCTTATGAGGAAATATTCGATCACCCACAAGCTTGCGACCCCATACCATCCGCAAACTAGTGGGCAGGTCGAAATCTCTAATCGTCAATTAAAGAAAATTCTTGGGAAGACGGTTAGTTCCTCGAGGAAGGATTGGTCAACTAAGTTGAATGACGCATTGTGGGCCTTCCGCACCGCGTACAAGACCAATTTGGGTATGTCCCCATATCGGGTAGTGTACGACAAGGCTTGCCACCTACCCGTCGAGCTTGAGCATCGTGCTTTCTGGGCCATCAAGAACCTGAATATGGATCTTGATCAAGCAGGAGTACAATGTAAGCTCGACACTATGGAATTAGAAGAGCTACGCAATGATGTGTACGAGAATGCCAAAATTCATAAGTCCCGAGCCAAGATGTTACACGATCGCATGATTATGCGAAAGGTGTTTACGACCGGGCAGAAGGTGTTGCTCTACAATTCCCGGCTTCATCTGTTTGCGTGTAAGCTCCGCAGTCGTTGGTCTGACCCATTTATTGTCCAAACCGTCTATCCGCATGGAGCGGTTGACATCTTGAACCCAGGGAATGGGGACGTATTCAAAGTTAATGCACAACACCTCAAACCCTACTTGGAGGGGGCACCAGCCGAAGTTGAGGAGGTCATGTTACTTCATGAACCTCCCTCGCACTCAACCATTCATGCTCCTGCATGAGTGGTTGAGCTTTCAGATATGTTAAAAAAAAACTCCTTTAGTGAGCATCGTTTGTTGTGGGCCCCAACCCTTGATTATTTGGGCCTCAATTCTTTCACGTATTTGTATCCCTTCCTTAGCATCTCACAGGTTTTGAGGGAAGTTGGGTTGTGTCCGTCAACATAGCCAGAAACTTCCTTGTGTACTTCACGTTGGTGAGATCTATTCTTTTTCATGCATAACTCCATGTAGTATCTTGCTCGCATTCATTGAGGGCAATGCATAAAGTAGGTGTGGGGGTGTTTTTACGTGTGTATATAGTCAAGTCTTTTCCTTTGATTTTTGTTTTCTTTTATGTGTATTGATGGGGTCATGTTAGTGTGCTGCATTTAATATCGATATATCTGCTTGCCATGATCCTTGGGTGACTTGTCTACTTTTGTTTGCCTAGTGCTTTAAAATTTTCATGTGTTTGCGAAAGAAAATGTTTTGTGGGTTTTGCGTGTGTTTAGCATGTGCAAAACCGTTGAGAGGCAAAGTAAAAAGAAAGCTCCCAAAATTGTCGTGAACTTGATGCATTAGGATATCTAGTACAATGGCTTTAGGATTTATCGATTCGTTAGGATGCACCCCAGTTTTCCTTTGGGGGTGAGTAATCATTGGGTTTCAGTGCTCAAACATTTAAAGAAGTTCACCCTAAACCTAGTGAGTCAATAATTCGTGTTGGTTAACTTAAGGAAGTTTGTTGTAGTCAATGACCTTTTAAATATTGTTGTGAGACATTAAGTGTAGGGGTTTTGGTTCATGTGTAGATAAGAAATAAGTGAGTAGGTATTCTCTCTTCTCGCACGACTCCTATCACTCGAGAAAGTAGGTCTGAGGGGACTTTGTGCCTGGTGCTTTCGAGTCATCTGACTTGGGATGCGCCGACCGAAGTCTCGTTACACGGGTGGTAGGGATTGCCCTATGTGGAGATTTGGTGAAAGATGTTCGTGATAGTGTAAGTCCTCATGGGCAATGATGCACGAAACCTGACCCTGGGATAATGAAGCTCCAACTAATAAAAAGAAAACGAAGAAGGGAAAAAATGAGAAAAGAAACAAAAAGAAAAAAAATTGGTAATGCAAATAAGAACCTTAATGGACCTTACACTTTGTATCACTTGAGGATGTTGAGGTTGTCCTTGTCTTTCACTTAATTCCTTATTTAACTTGCACGAATGGTTCATTAGGCTAGGTGTGGACTGATTACCTATATAGAGTCGGCCTGTAGGATTACCGCGGCCAATGATCGACAAAATATTTCCAACGAGTCGAGTGTCTAGATTGAATAATGCATCTTGTTCGGATTTTGTGGGTATATCCACTGAAAACCCTCAGGAGACAACACTCCTCCTCCTTGGTAACAAAGAGGTTTAACGACTTGTTGCACGTGCTAAGTGCAACCGTGATTCCTACGAAAGTGAGTTAGGATTTCGTGTTTCTCATTTGCTTTTCTCTTTCTTTGTTTTGCTCGGGACTAGCAAACACTTAGGTGTGGGGGTATTTGATTGACATTATTTCATGCTTATATTTGTATCTTATATCCATTATCTTACACCTAAGCAATGCTACGTGATGTGTTTTATGTTTAGTTTTCAGGAATAAAGAGGTTTGAAGAGAAGAGCCATGAAAGGCCCCAAAAGTAGGAAAAAAAACTTAATTGTGAGACCTAGGGACTGAGATGCAAGGGAGAAAGACTTGATCGTAAGACCGAATGACCTAAAAGCAAAACAGGAAACTCCACACCATCATAGGGAGTATTTTGGCAATTTGATTTGGGTTGGAGCTCCAACAAACCAAGTAGATGCATCCAAGACCAAGAAATACTTCAAGCAAAGCCCAACACAAAAAGCAGACGGATCTGGGCCTTATAGACCGCCAATTGGCGGTCTGGATCATCCCAGATCCGCTAAGATTTCTCCTCGACTTGTATTAATGTTTTTTAGGCTATTTTTGGTATTGGTTTAGTCCCATATCGGGGGATTGTCCCGGATTAGCTTTTTCCATGCTTATAAATAGAACTCTTCACCTTCCATTGTATCCATCTCTCACTTTGGTGGCCATCTTCCCTACTAAGAGTGAAGCCTTGAAGCAAAACTCTGGTGGAGCAAGGGTTGCTTGTAATTTGAGTAAGTTAATAATAGATGTTTTCATTAGCTTGTTAATTGTTGCTTGGTTAATTTCCTTTAATGTGTTTGCTTTGGTGCTTGTTTGGTTTTATGCTTCTTTAATATTTCTTGCTTGGTTAGTATAGTTGCATTTCAGTATAATGGTTCATTTTGTTATAGTAGTTAGTTTAAATATGTGTGAGTAGTTCCATCCCCTTTGGGGGGGGAGTAGATGTGTGTACATGTTATGTAGATGGTATGAATGCTTAATATGAATGTTTTGTGTTAATATTAGTATGCTTGCTTGAATTATTAAGAACCTTACTTGATGGTTTCTGCCATAGCTAGGGCACATTCCATACTTGTCTAAGTGTCTTAATAACAACCTTGCATTGCTCATATTATTCACACAAGTTAGGGTTGTAATGATAGGTCTTGCATAGTTAGGTACCTCTTATGCATTACCAAACACTATCTAACTTGAGCTTCTTGTATGCATTCCACACCACACTTATTTCATGTGCACACACACACACTCCACCACTTAGGGGTTTTCATTCCTGTGTTTTTATCTTCTTCATTTGTTGTTTAACTTAGTTATTTAGTGATTTCATTTCAGCTTGCTTGTTTTCTAGTTTAGATTAGTGTAGTGTAGTGTAATACATCTTTCGTCCCTTTCTTTCCACTCGCCTTCGCACAAACCAAGCGTCGACACACCTCCCAGTGGACGACCCGTATTTGCCACCACTTCAACGCGGCTGTGCACTTGCGGTTAATATAAAACGATCAATCATGAGACATTAAGTGTAGGGGTTTTTGTTCATTTGTAGATAAGAAATTAATGAGTACATGTTTTCCCTTCTCGCACGGCTCCTATCACTTGAGAAATTAGGTCCAAGGGGACTTTGTGTCTGGTGCTTTCGAGTCATCTGACTTGGGCTGCACCGACCGAACTCTCATGACACGGGTGGTAGGGATTGCCCTATGTGGAGATGTGGGGAAATGTGTACGTGATAGTGCATAGGCAATGATGCACAAAATCTGACCCTGGAAGAATTACACACCAACTAGTAAAAAAAATAGAAAAGACAAGAACAAACAGAAGAAGAAAAAATGGTAATGCAAATAAAAACCTTAATGAACTTTACACTTTGTATCACTTGAGGATGTTAAGGTTGTCAATTTATTTCACTTAAGTCCTTAATTAACTTGCACGAATGATTCATTAGGCTAGGTGTGTGGACTGGATACATATATATAGTTGGCCCGTAGGATTACTGTGTCCAATGATCGACAAAAATGAGTTCATCGTGTCGAGTTTCTAGATTGAATAATGCATCTATGTTCGGATTTTGTGGGTGTGTTCGCTGAAAACCCTCAGGAGACAACACTCCTCCTCCTTGGTGAGAAGGGGGTTTAACGGCTTGTTGCACGTGCAAAGTGCAATCGTGATTCCTACGAAAGTGAGTTAGGATTTCCTTGTTCATTTGTTTTTCCTTTGTTTGATTTTTTTTGCAAGGCAAAAAGGGAGGCTTAGCCTCGAAGTATATTACTGAAGTAAAGATTACAACATACCAAAAAAGATTGAAAAGAAGTGTGTGGGGCATACTACATTCATACCCGGCATCTTCCCTACTAATACATGTACTTAGGAGCTGACAAGGAACATAGTAGGTAAAGACAAAGAAGTTTCCTTCATATACAACGTGTCAATCAAGCAAAACACTAACTCCTAACTCACAATGATCTGGAAATCATGCTCCTCCTCATCATCCTTCGCAAGATTCTTCACCCTATCCCATAGGCACCGAATGGTGTCTTTGATGGTAGCTACTATATCCGTTGGCAATGCCTTTTCTCCCTCGAAGATTCTGCGATTCTGTTCAAGCCAGCACTCGTGTATCATGGCATTAAAGACCCATCTCCTTACCACATTTCCAAGCCGGCTACCACGGGCATGTGATAGTCGTATCGCTTCTCCTTCTAGCGATCGTGCATGTCAGTCACTGATTTTCAGTAAGTGTAGAAGGGCTACCCAAACCTCCTTGATAAACATACACCCCCAGAAAAGGTTCTCCAAGTCCTCCTCATCCCTCTCACAAAGGCTGCAAACCAGGTCGTGTTTTGCGCCGCGTTGGTTCATAAGTTTCTTGGTGAGTAACCAACCCCTCAAAGCCCTCCAAGTTGTGAGTGCGTGCTTTGGGATAGCATGCTTGTGCCACACCATACCAGCCCACGCAACCTTTCTTCCTGGTGGCTTTACCCATGTCCACACCTCTCTTATACCAAGCACGATACCCTTGCCATCTATCCTCTTGGGCTGGTCGACGCCTCCATGGATTAGAGTGTTTGCTATCCTCGAGTGAATTTCCTCCATCAATGTAGATCTTGGGGGGGGGGGGGCAGCATCCACACTCCTTTTATAAAGTATGAGACTTTTATGTCCCAAGGCACTCCCAACTCATAATGTAATCGGTCCCCACAACTTTCACATTGGAATGGCTGTCCACACCAACGATATTGGAAGAAGCGGATATCTTCACCATTCCTCATGTCATACCGGATATGCCGTCTCTCTATGTCCCGAACTCTGAGGAGCCCCTTCCAAGCCCAAGAGGAGGTGGGTGGGGGGCGTGCTAGCCAGATTGACCGGTTCTTCAAGTATTTCCGGCGCACACACTAGACCCAAAGGGAGTGTTCGTCCGCCATGGCAAGCCAGAATAGACGCAAAAGACCAACATCATTCCAGTCTGATAGGCGTTTGAGACCAAGGCCACCTTCATCCTTTGGTGTGCATATATCTCTCCATGCTACCGCAACCCACTTTCTTTGACCTCCCCAAATAAAGTGGCACATGAGACTCTCAATTTCTTGTAAGGTTTTCCGGGGAATGAGGAACGCGGAGGTCCAATACACACTGAGGGACACGAGCACACTTCTTACAAGCTCCACCCTTCCGGCAATGGATAAGAAGTTTTGCTGCCATGTGCACAGTCGTGCTTTGACCTTGTTCACAAGTGTCGTGCAATGGGTTTTCCCCATCCTTCCCGAGAACAATGGTAGCCCAAGATAGGTGACAGGGAAATCCTTTCGCTCCATCCGAAGATGTGCTTGCAATCCATGTGCCATCTGTGCTTCACCTCCCATAAATATTTGGCTTTTTGACACACTAAAGCTCAGCCCCGAACAAGACGTGAAGTCCTCGAGTACACCTCTAATTGCCCTTGCATTTGCCTTTGTTGCTTTCACAAATAGGAGGACATCATCAGCAAAAAGGGGATGCGAATTAGCAATATCCCCACAAGTAAGCGACTGAATGTGCCCATCTATAACCGCCTTCTTCACCATCTCGCTCAAGACTTACATACACATAACAAAGAGGTAGGGAGCCAAAGGATCACCTTGTCTCAATCCATTTCTGGCCACGAAACTTGAGGAATTTACACCATTCACTGTCACCACAAATGAGGCCCGAACACAATTCATGATGAGGCGTCTCCACTTAACCGGGAAAACAAAGCGCTCCAAAAGTCCATCCAAGAAAGTCCATGAGATGGAATCATTTGCTTTCCATATATCAAGTTTGATACACATTCTTCCTTTTCCTTTGTCGAGGTGGAGGTTATGACATAGCTCATGTGCAAGGAGAACGTTGTCCCCAATCCACCGGCCTTTGACAAAAGCACTTTGATTTTCTCCAATAAGATGTGGCAGCAACTTCTTTAGGCGGTTTGCAAGCACCTTTGATGTGAATCTATACGTCATATTGCACAAAGCTATGGGTTTATAGTCCTCCACTGAAACCAGTGCCTTCTTCTTGGGGATAAGCATAAGTGATGTAGAGTTCTATTGGGCCAGCACCTTCCCGTTGTCCAGACCGGAGTATATGGCCTTAAAGATGTCTTTTTTTATGAGCTCCCATGAAGATTTGAAGAATTTAGCATTGAAACCATCGGGTCCCGACACTTTATCAATGTTTGCGTTCAGCACTACATCCTCCAACTCTTTCATGTCAACGTCACGCAATAGCTCCGCCCCCTCCTCCAGACGAAGATGTGGTAAAGAGAGGGAGGGGGGAAAGGGTGTCACCTGCAAATCATTAGCAAACAAGTTAGTGTAAAAACGCCAGAAGGCGTCCCGAATCGCACCCTCCTCTTCAATGATGGTGGCACCCTCACACACTCGTCTCACTTGGTTGGTGGCTCTCCTCACTCGAAGGTGTGCACGGAAAAACCTAGTGTTCTGGTCCCCCTCTTTTAACCACTTCACCCTTGATTTTTGTCCGGTGATAGACTCCTCCCAAGCAAGAGTTCGAGCAAGGGAGTCCTTTACAGCCCCTTCTGCGCGGGAGAGGTCAGCATCAAGGGGGTTTCCAAAATGTTGTTTCCTCACTTCCTCGAGCGCAGCCCGAGCCTCTCCCACCTTGTTCGTGACATTCCCAAACTTTGAGCTACTCCACCAAACAAGCATCTTCTTGACTTCTTGTAGTTTTGTTGCCACTCGAAACATGGGCGTGTCCCTCACGTAGGTGGACCAAGCACTTGCAACAAGCCCATGGAAGTCCTCATGGTCAGCCCAATGATTTTCGAAGCAAAAATCTTCTTTTTCAGCCTTGCATTGCCGTCCGTCTTCATAATAAGCATTGTGTGATCACTCAAATCCTTTGCACCTACAAGATAGTAGGATTCCGGGAATAACTCAAGCCACGCATTATTTATCAGAATCCGGTCAATATGTGTCTTAATGCATGTACTACCTTCGGAAGAGTTTGACCACGTAAACTCCCCCTCGGTGGACGGCATCTCAAGGAGTTCAAGGGCATCAATACAATCATTAAATTATACCATAGCAGCCTCGTTTCCAGCAATCCCTCTTCTCTTTTCGCTCGCCCTCTGAATGCAATTGAAGTTGCCCCTACCATCCATGGCCTAGATGCGGGTGGTGCTACTTGGAGAAGGCACTCCACAGGTGACGCCGATCCACATGCCCATTATCACCATAGACAGTCGTGAGGTCGAAGTCAAGGACGTCCCTCATCCAACGTGCCCTGAAGTGTAGTAGTTGTGATGTTTCATTGGCAACCTCATATCCACTATTTGGTCATTCCAAAGACCCAAAATTCGGCCTGAGTCCATAACCAAACTATTTGACATCCAAGCACTAAGCCAAATCGCTCTTTTGAAGCGCTCAATCTTCTTAAGCTTCACCTTATGTTCCACAAGGCAAACCACATCTGGGTTCACCTCCTTTATACGACCCCTAATCATAAGTGCACGGCCGGGTCCATTTGCACCGCACACATTCAACACTAGGATATTCATGGGTTTAAGGTGCGGGGTGACCCCCTTTACCTCCACATGGAAATGTTTTACTACTTATCTTCCTACCGGAGCGCCAAGGAGTTAGAGACAAGGAGCTAGCTTGCTGCACATGCGTCTCTCTACTTCCTTGATCTTCCATTATCGAACTCGCTTCACTCCTAAGGAGGTCAAATTTTCCTCCATTTTAAACGTTGCTAGTCTTTGGGACTTCCTTTCCTCGGGCCACCCCCGAAGGAGATGTCCAACCCTTCTCCTTATGCATCAACGAAGCTAGCCCACTTGGTTCACGCTCCTCCTCCTTGGTTTGTCCCCCACATTCAACTAGCCCACTATATTTGTGAGTGATTTGTTCCTTTCCCATTTCATTTGTATTGTGTGCATGACTCACACTCCCATCACGTGTTCTTCTATTTGTCTTCAGCCCATGCAAGCATACCACTTCTCTATACTCACTCCTTTCACCTTGAAAGTCCCCCACTAAGTGTCCCCCACCCAATCCCAATCCACCTTCACGTGAGGCAAGTGCTTCCAAAGCAACCCCACTAGCACGTTTGGAATGTTGCCCACTTTCTTCAGCTAGGACCTCCTCCACTAATGAGACCCCAATCATTTCCACCTGGCTCTCCTTATTCACCTCCCTCCCCATTGGTTGGTCCAGAAATAGGCCTAGCACTTTTCCCACCCACTTCTATTTGCCCTATTTGTCCACCAATGAGGTATCCCCCTTGTAATCCCAAGCTACAAACCATTGGACTCCTTGGAGAGAGATCCAAATTGTCTTGACACATGATATGTCTTATACCACTAAGCCTCTCCGCATGTGCACCTTCCAATCGGATTTGTTCCTCACTTAGTTGATTACCTCCTAATGCATATTGTGCCACCTCACCCACCTTTCCACATGGCATCTCCACACTCGTGTCTATCTCCACCTCAGCTCCCCCTCCCTCCACGTCACCATCCCTACCATCCTTTCCTCTCTCCCTCTCCCTCCGACCAGCAAGTTCAAGGTTGCCCACTATGTCCTCAACGTCCTTTCCTTGATCAAGCACTCTCTCGAACGGGCCCTCCTCCCTACTTCCACTAGCATTCTCATTTCCAGCCCCTCCTTTGCTAACCACAACCCATCTTCCAGCCTTTCTCTTTTGGGGCCTCCACATGCTTCATGGCAGCCACTTGTACCCTTGGACACTTCTCCAAGATGTGGCCGAACTCCCTACAACCCAAGCAATAACCGGGTCGCCATTCATACTGATTGACATCATTCATGCTCATATTTGTATCTTATATCCATTATCTTACACCTAAGCAATGCTATGTGACGAGTTTTATGTTTGAATTTCAGAAATAAAGAGGTTTGAAGAGAAGAGACATGAAAGGACTCAAAAGCAGGAAAAAGGACTTAATTGTGAGACCTGGGGACTAAGATGCAAGGGAGAAGGACCTAAACATAAGACCGAAGGACCTAAGAGAAAAACAAGAAACTCCACACCATCATGGGGAGTATTTTGGCAATTTGATTCGGGTCGGAGCTCCAACAAGCAAAGTAGATGCATCGAAGACCAACAAATATATCACGATGTTTAGGCTATTTTTGGTATTTTTTTAGTCCCACATCGGGGGATTGTCCCGGATTACCTTTTTCTATGACTATAAATAGAACTCTTCACCTTCTATTGTAAACTACCCATTGCTTGGTGGCATTCTCTCTACTAAGGAGTAAGCCTCGAAGCAAAACTCGAGGTGGAGAAGAATGCTACCTTCAATGTGAGTCATTGTTAATAAAATAATTGTTCCAGTTCTTTTAATTTGTGCATGCTTGTTTAGTCTTTCCTTTCCTTTTAAGCTTCTTTAATGCTCCCTTCTTGCTTAGTTAAATTTCCTTTCAGTATAATGTTTCATTTTGTTAATATAGGTAGTGTAATGATTAGTGAGTAGTTCCATCCCCTTTGGGGGTGGAGTAGATGTATGTACATGTTATGTAGGTGGTATGAATGCTAGATATTATTGTTTGTGGGAGATATTAGTATGCTTGCTTGAATTAATAAGAACTTTACTTGGTGGTTTCTGCCATAGTTAGGTACACTCCATGCTCGTTATGTTCTTAATACAACCTTGCATTGCTCATATTAATCACCTAGGTTAGTGTTGTAAATGATAGGTCTTGCCATGAGGTACTTCTTATGCATTAACCAACACTAACCACACTTGAGCTTATTGTATGCAGTCACCACACTTATTTCATGTGCACACACACACTCCACCCCTTAGGGGTTTTCCATTCCTGAGTTTTATCTCCTTTCATTAGTTGCTTAGTTTAGTTTGTTTTGTCATTTCATTTCATGCTTTCTAGTTTCCTAGTTTAGATTAGTGTAGTTAAGTGTAATCAATCTTTCTCTCCTTTGTTTCCCACTCGCCTTCGCACAAACCAAAAGTCGACACATCTCTCTGTGGATCGACCCGTATTTGCCACCGCTTCAACGTGGTCGTGCACTTGCAGTTAATATAAAACGAATCAATCACATACTCAACAAACACTCGATGTGATTCACCTTCCTCAACTTGAACGTCCACGCAACTTGGGTATGTGAAATCATGCCCAATCTCCACACAAACCCTAGCAAATGCCAGCCTCCTTTCCGAAGCGGTGTGCTCATCCATGTACAACGGCCGCCCGAGGACACTTACAATGTTGCTCAACATCTTGCTTGACCAAAACCGGAGGTCGAGCTCCGGGAGACGGATCCAAATTGGAACGGTGGAGATGCTGCCCTCTTCAAGACTACATCTGAAGCCCACTCTTGAACCACAAAGGGACACCCACGAATGAACCATGGGCCTCCTTCAAGCATACGTTTCCTATCCTCTCCAAGGGTAAATCGGAAGAGAAGGAAACCTTGACTCCTTTTGATGATCTCCATGCATCCAATCAAACCCCATATCTTGTGTAGGTGCTTCTCAAGTGTTTGCAAGTGTGGTTTAAAAGCAATGAAGTAACCAACTAACACCTTATCGCATCTCTTCAAAGCATCTAGCACTTCTTGCTTGGAGCACAACGCCAATTTTTCTCCTCCCTTGAAAGCCGGAGGAACGAACTCTAGGGTCGTTGAAACCCTTGGGCCAGCCTTGAACAAATCACTCCACGTCCTTGGGGAAGAAAACAAACTCCCTAGAAGTGGGGCGTGAGCTTTATCCCCCACGTTTGGGGTGAAGCCATGTGAAGTTTGGGGATGGAGATCCTCATTTGTGCCACAATCTCCACCCTCTAGAAAGACATTAGTAGAACTCAGCTTGGGAACCATTTTGGTGCAAAAATTAAGAGGCTTGGTGGAGAAAAGAGGTCGGAAACCTAGAGAAAGCTAGGTTTCCCACAAATCGCCATTCCTTCTCTCTCCTCCTCTCATTTCAAATTCCATAAGTTAACTCCTTTGTTTGATTTTCTCTTTCTTTGTTTTGCTCAGGACTAGCAACAAGTGAGTGTGGGGGTATTTGATTGACATCATATTATGCATATATTTGTGCCTTATATCCTTTATTCTTAGCCTAAGCAATGGTACGTAATGAGTTTTATGTTTAAGTTTCCAGAATAAACAAGTTTGGGAAGAAGTGACTCAAAAAGGACTTAAAAACAAGGAAAATGACAGAATTGTAGGACTTATAGATTGAGATGCAATAGAGAAGGTCACGGATGGAAACCAAAAGAATCAATGAGCAAATCATGAACCTCCACACCATCATGAGGAGTATTTTGGCAATTAGATCCGGGCCCCACACATCAACAACCAAATCTTGTTCATCAAACATCAAGAAATCAAGCTAGAAACGAGCCACCCAAATCCAGACACGATCCAACCAATCCAGACCGCCAATTGGCGGTCCAAATTGGTCCAAACAATTCATTGTTTAGTCGGGTCGTGGATTATGTTGTTTTATGTCCATTTATAGTATGTGTTTAGTCCCATACCGGGGGATTGTCCCCGATTGCGTTTTTCTATGACTATAAATAGCACTTGTCCTTCTCCTTTGTATTCACCCATTGCTTTGTGACATTCTCTCTACTTAGAGTAAGCCTTGGAACAAAACTCAAGTGGAGAAGAATGCTACTTGTAATGTGAGTCATGTAAATAAAATATTTTTTCTTTGTTTCTTTTAATGTTGTCTTCTCTTTTAATTCTTGCATGCTTAGCTTAATTTTGTTTTGTCTTAGTAGAAGTAATTAGAATGTTTCATTTTCATAATGTAGTTTGTAGTTTAATGAGTAGTGAATAATTCCATCCCCATTTGGGGGGTGGAGAAGAAGGTGATGTGATTATGTGATGTATTAGGTGTCTTTGTTAATGTTAATCCTTTGAGCCTTAAATGATTTCCATAACCATCTAATGGTATTTCACTATTATCTCTGATGTGTTAATACTCTTGAGTGATGCTTAGCACATGATTAGATTAGTGGGCCAATTTTATGGGAAATGATGAGGTGAGGATAAGGATGGGAGATGAAGGAAACATGACATGTGGTAGCATGTGCTCTCGTTGGCCTCACCTTAATTAATGTCTTGTATGTTTTAATGATTGTGTAAATCTTATTTCATGTGGAGACATAGTGGGGTTTTGTCTTTATGCATGAGTTCATTTAACTTCATTCCAATTATTGTCTTGTATGTTTAAATGATAATGTTTTATCTTATTTTATGTGGAGGCAAAGATGGATTTGGTTTTATTGTTTTCATGTACTACATGTTGTGACGAGCACAAATTAACACATACACCTATTTTCGTATTCACATTCTTTCTCTACCTCGTATGGGGTTTAGTTTTATTGTTTGTTCATTAGTAGTTTAGTTTAGTTTAGTTTAGTGTAATCACATATTTTTGCCATCTTTTTCCCATGTGCCTTCGAAAGCACCAGAGTGGACACACCTCCATGTGGATCGACCCGTACTTGCCCCGTCTTCACCGACGGTCATGCATTTGCGGTATTAAAACGAACACATCAAGTTTGTTATGAGGAATCTAAAAAAGCGTGGGATGTAACTAATGATTATGGCAGAAACATCAATTTAAGGATTCTCTTTAATTCAAACAAGCATACTCACATTCATCACATAAAACAAAATCTAGCATTCATTCCATTATTCATGACATGTATAAACATCAACTCCACCCCCAAAGGGGATGGAACTACTCACATTATTAAGCTAACATTCCTATCAAGGAGAGAAAACATGCTAATTAACTCTACGAAGATTAAAACAAACGAAATTAACTAAGCATGCAAGAATTAAAAGAAACAAGAAAAAAATAACAAACATTCTTTATTGCTCACTCACATTACAAGTAACATCTCTCCACTAGAGTTTTTCTCCAAGGCTTTACTCCAAGTAGAGAGTATGACCACCAAGAGAGGAGTTATACTACAAAGGAGGAAGAGTTCTATTTATAGCCATAAAAAGGGTGACCAGGGACAATCTCACGTTATGGGACTAAACGCATACCATATATGGACTAAATACAAACTAATACAACACCCGACTGAGGCTACTCAGGTTTGGATCCAAACCAACCACCAATGGGCGATTGGAACTGCCAAATGGTGGCCTGGATGGGTTGATCGGGTTGTGCTTTGGTGGAGCCTTTTGTTGATGAATCTCTTCTTGTTTGGTGCACCCAAATTGGTTGTTGGAGCTTAGGCCGGATGTATGTGCCAAAATACTCCTCATGATGGTGTGGAGTTTCTCGATTTGCTTATTTCTCATTTTGGTTTACATCCAGGTCCTTCCCTCTTGCATATCAGTCCATAAGTCTCACAATTCAATCTTTTTTCTTGCACTCAGGTCCTTTCTGTGTCTGTTCTTCTAATCTTGTTTATTCCTGAAACTTAAACTCGTTACGTAGCATTATTTAGGTTCAGAATAAAGGATATAAGACAGGAATATATGCATGATATGATATCAATCAATCTAAATTGTGGGTTGTCCACTGAAATAATCCCTATTTAGTCGGTCACTCGTACAATGCTCTTGCAACTCAGCCTCTCATGGTACAGTATTGAAGTTCAAACCGGTGATCAGGGCAAACCCATATTTACTGAATCTACAGGTCTTGGGGCACATGCAGAAATGAAACTTGTCATCTTTACCACTGTGGATCTTGTGCAACAATAACTGATGGGCAAGAACACGACAGAATTGTATAATAATTATTTCAAACAACTTGTACTCCCGGGACCCGGGTTGGCCTTTCTTTTTTAAGGAATTATTTAAAAATCATTCATTTATATGTTACATAATATTTTATTGATATCTATATATTTTTATATAATTAGAATTAATTTCTTAAAATTAAAATAAATGTATATAATTAATGAAAATTAGTAAAATAAATCAATTAAATTAGATATACTAACACAAAATTACTGGAAATCGTAAGTATGAGCCAATTGAAACCCAAAATATGGGAAATTAAATTTACATAAATAGATTAAAAACCAAGTACAATACTGAACTACTTACACCATTGTAAATATGAAGGAGATTTAGTTAAACCAAGTACATAATTGCAATTTTACTTAAACCGATTAACAACCAAGTACATAACACAAACTACTTCTATAATTGTAAATATGAAGGAAATTTACTTAAACAAAGTATATAATTGTAAATTTACGTAAACCGATTAACAACCAAGTACATAACTAAACCAAATTTGAGACAATCAAAGGAAGTTAAAGATGTTCATTTTTCTCTACCCAATCAAGCAATTTTGCGAGTGTTTCATTCTCCACTTCTGTGCGGTTTGACTTACTAAACAATGTGTTCATCAATGTTATCTTTTCCCTAACCATCTTCAACATTTTTTTGCTCCGATTTTTCAATGCTAACTTGTGAACAATATGGGTAACATTTATGCAATCAGTCATTCTTCTTCAAACACCCAAAGCTAGATTGTTCGCAGAATTTAAGGAAGCAGCAAGGAAAAATTGTGGAATACGCATTTGGAGTGCTTGAAGCAAGATTCATCATCGTGAAAAGGCCATCGCTAGAATGGTGTCCAGACAGTCTCAGTAAAATTATGACTTCGTGCATAATCTTGCACAACATGATCGTTGAGGATGAACGGGACTCGTACAAATAGTTGCTAGATATAAACAAATTTATCCACGAGAGACCTCAAAACACCGGCAAAAGTTCAAACGAGTCGGGTGTTTGGTATTCTACTGATCGTATCGTTGATGTTAACAAATATCTGTGTATGCAAGAATGAGTTCAGGATCCCCGAAAATATATGGCATTGCGAGCCGATTTGATCAAGAATATATTTTGCAACGCTTTGGAAATAATGCAGATTAATTTTGTTCGTAATATGTACTGTAATATTTTATTTTTGAATTATCATAATATGTACTTGTTGAAATTTAATTAAATCTAACTTTTACGTGTTATTCGTAATTATTGTAATTTAATTAGATTAAGTCATTGTAAAAATAATTTATTTAATAGTTTGTAAATTATTGTGATGGAATAGAAAATGAGGTAAAAAGAAATGATGTGGAGAAGAGAGAGTGTTGAAATTGGGGTTAGAGTTAAGGAGTGAAAAATAGGTTGGGTTGTGGGTTGAATAATATTTTTGCTGACGCGGTAGATAGTGAAACTGGAGTTGTGGGGGAGGTTGAGGTTAAAGATGACCTTACATACTTCTCCTTGAGGTCATGCTCATCACACTGATGGAAGAATTTGGTTAGAATATAAACTTTGAGACCATAACGAAGGTTCAGCTGACATGAACTTGAAAATAATGATCGAGAAAATAGACCATGATCAATTACAGTGTTACACTTTAGAATTATTTGGCAACCATAAGTCTTCCTGAATTTCTTTGATATGTATTCTCTTTACGTACAAGTTAATTGTCCACTGCAATGTAAATTTCCATGACCTACCATCTGAAATGGAAAAGAAATAAATTCCACCTGAACAAATTTCCATGACCCTTGAGTCCATTAGTTCAAGTTATTGTCTTATCTATGTGCTTTCTTGATTTCCTTAGTTCACTCATATCATGTTCTTAACATCCGTTAGGCAACCGTTAAAGATATTCAATAATGAACTATATATTTCCATTGAGGATATAAGTGAAAAATGGAAGAAATCTAGTAAGAGGTAACCTCAAGGAAGGTATTTTTCTGTAGTATTTTTGTTGAAGGGTTTTATACGAGAGGAAGGGAAGTCTAATGTTCCAGTTTCTATAAAAATCCGACAGGGTGATTGCCAAACCTAATTAAATTAAGCTTCTTGTACATGAAACGGTTTGGAGGCAGGGGCGGACCCAGGCATGGGCACGCGTAGGCAAATGCCCACACCTGAATCTTTTTGTTATGGACACTTCTTAAAGTGTGCCCACCCCTATTATTCGCGTGTCCACCCTTTAAATTCTTCGTTTATAATTTGGTGTAGTACATTTTGCATACACACGAAAACTACCCTAAACATGACTATATATAACTATTATTTTTAAAAAAAGTTTTCAGCTCAGAAAACCCCAAGAGGAAAACTCACTAAAACTTGCATCTGACATAGGAACTGAGCAGTTTTGAAATGGACTGGAACTTTGAAAGTTTTCGATGTGGGACTAAACGGTTTCCCACGCACGCTCACACATTTAAAGCATTATAACAATGTTGTTTCGTTTATATACGAGAACATGTGATGGTGTAGTGGTTAATCATACGATTCATCTTGCGTTGGAGTTCAAGTTTTACTCCCAGGTTCGTCAAGGGTTTTAAGTTTTGATAAAAAGAAAGAAGGTAACACTGGGATTCGATCCTGGGTTCTCCTCGGAGGAGGGGTAACACTTCCCCACTGAGGTACTAAGTTGTTAATGATTATATGTAGTTTGTTAGATATATAATAATAATATGTATTTTATGTACTTTGGGGTACCCAACAAGTGAGACACGAAATTGTTTCCGTGTATTAGCTAACATGACACGAAACATGAAATCAGTAAACCCAAACACGAAATTTTCGTGTCGTGTTTTCTTGCTCCATGTCAAATTAATCGTTGTTACGCAGTATGTTTGGTTCAACAATCAATTCACAAAATGTTGATGTCATGCTGACGTCATGATGAGTTGGACCAGATCGAACTGTCAGTTGGACCACTTTGAACCAAACCTAGTTGTTTTTGGTTCACTCTTCGGTTCGGTTTTTAAAACATTGCTTATAAGGTGCCCACTCTACAATTCCAGCCTGGGTCTGCTCTTGTTTGGGGGCAATGCATATAAATAGGGATGTCAAGATGACCTGTAATTAGCAGGGTTTTAGTGTCCAAGAAACCATTTGAAAGAAAATTTAGCAATCAAATGGAAAGTGGTGGAAGAGAATTTAACGGAGTTCACTTTTTCTTTTACTGATTTATTGTATGCATGTTACTGGAATTCGGTTGACTCAAATTCTGTTATTTGTGCATTTCATCGAGTTCACTAAAATGTTGGTTAATATGTTTATTCGCTAAAAACAAGAAAATAAGTTCAAATGCCAAATGTGTATGACCGTGGAAAAGTAAACAAATATGATATTTAATTTATTTAAATAGTTTCACAACAAATCTTACATGTTCTTTAAGAAATTTTACATTATTTTCTGCTAACATACAATAAATAAAACTAGTTAATTACTTAAGTGAATGGTTGTTTAGAAGTTTTTAGTATATATAGTTGTTGCTTGTTTGTGTTTTTTTCGACATGAATTTGTTTATTAATATGAAATTTAAGGAGGGGTTCTGCCGAAATTTTGAAAAATCCTTTATATTAGGTACATTTGTTATATGATTGTTTATGTTGTTGTGTAGATAACAATGGATCGAAATTGGATTTTGCAAGTCGGTTGAGTGATGAGTATGAGTACAGAGTTGATAAATTTCTAGAGTTTGCACAAAAGAATGTGCATTTTAGAAACGAAGGAAAGGTCTTATGTCCATGTAGGAAGTGTCATAACATGTTCTTAAGGGATGTAAAAGATATGAATGCTCATTTGTTTGAGAAAGGTTTTGATGAAGGATACACACGTTGGATATGGCATGGTGAGAATGAAATGCGTATGAAGGAAGAAATTGATAGCCCTCAAATCAAGATGCTAATGATGAAGAACAGTTAGATGATATGATTTGAGATGTTGCGGATAAGTTTGATGATAAACCCCAAGTACTTAGTAGTCTGTTGTCTGATAATGAAAAAAATTTGTATCCGGGTTGCACCGATTTTAGTAGATTATCTGCAGTGTTACGGTTATATATACCTTCAAAGTCTCGAATGGTTGGAGTGATGTTAGTTTTACTGCCTTACTTCAGCAACTAAAAGAAATTCTTCAAGAAAAAAATGAACTTCCAGATCGTACATATGAGGCAAAAAAATATTGTGTCCAATGGGAATGCAGTATACGAAAATACATGCATGCCCTAATGATTGCATATTATATAGGGCTGCATATGAAAATCTGCATTTTTGTCCGGTTTGTAATGCATCACGGTACAGACATAAGAAAAATGGGAGTGGTGATATGCAATACAAGGACCGCCTGCGAAATTGTTGTGGTATCTTCCAATAATTCCAAGGTTGAAATGTTTGTTTGCCTGCCCCGCGGATTCAATGAATCTGACATGGCATGCAGATCTTAACAAAGTGAATGTTCAGATGCTTCGACATCCTGCAGATTCTCCACAATGGAAGAAAATCGATTCAGATTTTCCAGTGTTCGGTCAAGAATCTAGAAATCTAAGACTTGATCTATGTACTGATGGAATGAATCCTTACGGGAGTTTGAGTAGCCTTCATAGTTTGTGGCTTGTTCTACTGGTTATGTATAATTTGCCTCCATGGTTAAGCATGAAAAATAGATACATTATGTTATCTTTAATGATTTTGGTCCAAAACAACCAAGTAATGACATAGATGTGTATTTGGCTCCCTTCATTGATGAGCTGAATAAATTGTGGAACGAAGGGGAGCAAGTGTGGGATGCCCACCGTCAACAGTCATTTACAATGCGTCCAATGATATTTTTCACAATTGATGACTTCCCCGCTTATGGAAATCTATCTGCCTATTCCGTGAAAGGACACAAAGCGTGTCCGATTTGTGAAGAAAAGACGTGTTCTTTGCAGCTTGTTCATTGCAAAAAGACAATGTATCTTGGTCATCGTAAATTTCTTCCGATGAATCATCTGTACCGTAAAATGAGGAGGGCTTTTAACAGAGAGCAGGAATTCGAAGAACCCCCTACAAAAATCAATGTAAGGCAAGTTATTGAGCGAATAAAGAACATCCAATGCGAATTCGGCAAGCCTTACAAACGCAGAAATGATAATAGTAGTTGGAAGAAAAAATCTAATTTTTTAACCTTCCTTATTGGGAGACCTTAGAAGTCAGACATTGTTTTATGTGATGCATGTCAAAAAAAATGTTTGTGATAGTTTGGTAGGAACTCCTCTGAACATACCGGGTAAGACTAAAGATGGATATAATGCTAGACTTGATCTAATTGAACTTGGTATTCAAGAAAAATTGGCACCAGAGAGTAAAGGTACTCGTAATTATTTAGCACCAGCATGTTAGACTCTGTCCAGAAAGGAGAAATTAGCTTTGTGTCAGCGTCTACATGGTGTTAAAGTGTCGCAGGGGTATTCGTCGAATATTAGCAGTCTTGTTTCAATTAAAGATTTGAAGCTAATTGGTTTGAAGTCTCATGATTGTCATGTGTTGATGCAACAGTTGTTACCGGTTACCATTAGATCAATATTGCCGAAACACGTTAGACATGCTAGTATCAATTTTGTTTGTTCTTCAACAAGATTCACAGCAAAGTAATTGATCCAAAGCATTTGGATAAGTTACAAAATTAAGTGGTTGTTACGATAAGTCAGTTGGAGATGTACCTTCCGCTATATTTTTTGACATTATGGTTCATTTGGTTGTTCATTTGGTTAGATAAGTCAAGCTACTTGGTCTGGTTTTTTGAGGTGGATGTGTCCTTTCGAGCATTACATGGGTGAGTTGAAAGATTATTGTAAGAATTGTCGAACGCCAGATGCGAGCATCGTTGAAGGTTACATAGCTCAAGAGGTAATTGAGTTTTGTAATGAATACTTAACCCATAGTAAGAGTGTGGGACTTCCTAAGAACCGCCATGAAGATAGAATTGAAGGGAAAGGTACGCGTGGTCCGAAGATGATAAGTTCGAAAAGTGAGGACCTCTTGAAAGCATATTTCTATGTGTTGTGCAATTCTGAGGAAGTCCAACCATATTTGGATGAGCACGTAAACATAGTGAAGGAAAACATCCTTCATGGCGGTGGATGTGTCCTTTCGAGCATTACATGGGTGAGTTGAAAGATTATTGTAAGAATTGTCGAACGCCAGATGCGAGCATCGTTGAAGGTTACATAGCTCAAGAGGTAATTGAGTTTTGTAATGAGTACTTAACTCATACTAAGAGTGTGGGACTTCCTAAGAACCGCCATGAAGAGAGAATTGAAGGGAAAGGTAGCGTGGTCCGAAGATGATTAGTCTGAAAAGTGAGGACTCTTGAAAGCATATTTCTATGTGTTGTGCAATTCTGAGGAAGTCCAACCTTATTTGGATGAGCACATGAACATAGTGAGGGAAAAACATCCTTCATGGAATGATCAACAAGTAATTAATGCTCACAAAAAAGTTTCTGTTGATTTGTTTAGGGAAACTATGTGCAACCGTAATGTTTCTAAAAATTTAAAATGGTTGGCATACAGACTAAATCCTCTAGTTACATCTTATAAGGGTTATGATATCAATGAGTTTTCTTTTTATACCAAACTGAAGGACAAGAAAAGCTTAGTGCAGAATAGTGGGGTCATTTTGGTAGTTGAATCGTTGCACATCTCTAGTTAGAAAGATAGAAATCTCATATATGCCAATATGTCTTATTATGGTCAGATTGAAGAAATATGGGAGTTGAACTTTACTGAATTTAATGTTGCGGTATTTAAATGCAAGTGGATGGACAATCAAAACGGTCTTCGAATTGGGGTTTACGTTGGTGAACCTTAAAAAAGAAGGTTTTAACGAAGATCCTTTCATTTTGGCATCTCAAGCAAAACAGATTTTCTATGTAATAGACCCATGTGCAAATGAATGGTCGGTAGTTTTAGAAGGAAAGTGACAAATCGTTTGTCTAAAAGAAGTTAATGAGATTGGAGAAATTCCCCCATTTGCAGAAGTACCTGAACTTAAATCACTTAAGGATGGTAGAACTGTTGACAACTTACTTATCCAAGATGATCATCATGAAGAAATATGGATTGAGGATCCTATGGGTAAGAAAAGAAAGTAAAGTTCCAAATGGATCCAAATATTGTACCTGGTTTGATGAAAATGTGTTGCCTAAGAGTTGTTTAATGTTATATAATATCGTAAAATATAAACCCGAGGACGATGTCGTAATGAGTTCTTTGGATAAAGAAATCGTAGGCTACACGTTGGAAGATGGCTTAGAACCAAAATTATATGTCATCTTTACAATTTCTGAAGATGGAAAAATTATGTATATCAATGATTGAAGTTCTTTTAAAGTAAGTCATTTTTATATATGTTATTTTTCATGATATTTGTTTATATTTTAAGTTTGACATTTAAATCATGTTTATTGATTGTTTTACCAAATGCGCAATGGAATGAACTTTGGATATTTTGTCCAACCTTGCTCAATCGTCCCGGACAAAAAATTGACGACACCCGATCGCACACAATGGCGAATGTGATGGTTGAGGGGAACAAGATGTATTATCTTGCACCGTATTGGGAGAGTTATGTTTTTAATTATTTGATATAACACATGTAGTAATAAAATGAAATACTTATGTTTTTTTAAAATGAATGATGTCTAGTGATCATTGGATGTTAGTTGTTATTCGTCCCGATACAAATACTGGATATTAGTTTGATCCTTTAGCTTCCGAGAAACCGAGGAAAGATTTGAAGGACTTGGTACAATTGTAAGTTTTATTAAATTACTATTTTAAAATATGAAAATACGTTGTATTTGTTAGATTTTATAACAAATATCGATATTTGTCAATTTCTGTAGAGTTGTTGATATATATATATATATATATATATATATATATATATAAACAATTGGGACCAAATAGAAGCCAAAAAAAGAAAACAATGTGATATCCTATGATGGTAGGGTAATTTATTTGTTTAGGAAACAATGAGCATTATATTTTCTATTAATTTTGTTGTTTAGTAATATACATTTTTTGTTAATTTTAGTACCATAAACAAACCAGAAGTACGGAGTGCAGGTACTATGTCATGAGGTATATGGAACAAATTGTGGAGTTCGGTTTGGTGGGGGGAGATTTACGCGAGGTAATATATAGTTTATACACTATATTGAAGTAATATATCTTATTTTGATAAAGGCGCATGTTTACGGAATTCTTTGTTTAATTTGTAGATCTTTGGAACAACTCTTGAACCATTTTCACAGGAAGAGCTCGACTGCACACATGAGAGA
Organism: Triglochin maritima; assembly: GCA_963682175.1. Lineage (NCBI taxonomy): Eukaryota > Viridiplantae > Streptophyta > Magnoliopsida > Alismatales > Juncaginaceae > Triglochin > Triglochin maritima. Next base: position 39,153,220 of record OY821775.1, read on the forward strand.
TGGGCTTCTTTTATCATTTCAAGTATGCTTCTATGTTGATGACATTATTAATGTTAGTTTTTCTCGATATTTGTTAACTTGTTAGTTTCCTCGATGTATTGATTGTTAACTTGTTAGTTTGCTCGATACATTGAATGCTTGTTAGTTTCCTTGATACATTGAATATTAACTTGTTAGTTTGCTCGATACATTGAATGCTTATTAGTTTCCCCGATACATTGAATGTTAACTTGTTAGTTTGCTCGAATAAAAATCAAAGACATTGAATGTTAAAAAGAACTATGATTGTGAGGTAATGACTTGTGTCAACACTTATATTACATTGAGTATGTGATGTGATTGTGACTGTGAATGTGATGCGATTGTGAATGTGAGTGCAGGGTCATATCAGTAGATTTATAACAAATAAATTATTATTTTTCTAAAAATAAAACATGTAATGTCAGTTCTATGGAAAACCGACGTGTTATATACTATATCACGTTGGTTCTCCATAGAACCGACGTGATATACCAAGTATATCACCTCGGGTCAAGGAAAACCGACGTGATATACCTAGTATATCACGTCAGTTTTCGCCGAGCCGACGTGATATACTTGGTATATCACATCAACTTTCCTCGACCTGATGTGATATGCTTGGTATATCACATTGGTTCTTTGGAGAACCGATGTGTATAGTATATAACACGTCAGTTTTCCATAGAACTGACGTGATATGTTCTCTTTTCAGAAGAAAAAATATAATATTTATTTGTTATAAATCTACTGATATGACCCTCTGCACGTGATATACCCTACGTGATATTTCCCTACCTTTTACGTCTCCCTTTTATGACGTCGGTATATTGGAACAGTACAACCGACGTGATATGGCCATAAAAAGTGATATGATTTCCTTATTTTCCAGCAGTGATACTCTCTTTAAAAGTCAACTTAAACGTACGTACCGTAATATACTTTTGATAATTTTCTTATTGGTCTCCCTATTTACTATCTTCAGACATGTGTATCATATCGAGTTTCCGTAGTTCCCTTTATATATGTCCTATCCTTCTAACGATGACCATAGAAATATATGAACCCTTATACAAGGGTGTCCAAGACGCGCTACCTTTTTAAAGGTAGTGTTTGTCCTTTTTAAAATGGAATTGTTCATCATTTTACAATGTATTTTATCACTTCTAAAATTTCCTTTTTACGTAGGGGGTGTGTCCATTTTAAGAAGGGGTTATCGTTTTTATGGGCGTCCATGACGCTCGCATGTAGAAATCATTTTACGAAATATATTATATTAGGGTCCAAGAAAAATGAAGAAAAAGGGAGACAAAGCTAAAAGGTGATAAGATAGAAGGTAGGTGTATAGGAGAACCTAATGTTTTCAGGGAGAATAGTAATTGGGGATTGGAATAGATTTTAAACTTCAATTATGCATGAAGGAATTTTATAAAATTTTGCTATAACTATATTCAAATATCACTAATGATGAGAATTAGTAACATTGATTCTTCTAAATTTATTTGACATGCCGAATAATAATACGTAATGTTCATAAGACAAGATGTATATATTACCGAAATCTATCGCCCAATGTATTATTGCAATGTTGACCATTACATGAACTTAAATTTCAATTGTTTCAACAAGTAACGAAACCACTAGAATGTTGGCCACACATAGGATTTTCGTAATCCTCTAATCTACCAGAACAAAACTTATTGTGTTGTACCTTACTAATCTAGCATGATTCAAACAACTGAGAGCCATGAGACAATTGTGCAAATGCCTGCATAAACAATGACATAAGCCAACATAATGCGAATACGTGCCATTAAGTTTTAATGAATTGGGTACCTTCGAAGGTTTCCATATTTGGCGTTAAACAGTAGAGCATGAACAAAATGTAACTAAAATTTAAATGAAGGGTCGTAAGCTAATTCTCTATTGAAAGTTGAACTTAATCCATCCTAGTTGGAAGCCAAGTCATCAAAGATGAGGGGAAGCCGAAAACATGAGGAGAAGATGAAACAATATGTCACATCCATTGTAATGATTTGATTTGAATTGTTTTGATTCCTTGTCATTAGTATAGAAGATAGATAGTAAAAAGTCTAAGAGTCATATGTAATGCCATAAATAACATACAAAGATTCTGGGTTCGTTCCCCAGCGGAGTGGCCACAAAAACTTGTTGAACGTTTTATTTAAACCGCAAGTGCATGGCGTCGGTGAAGACGTGGCAAATACGGGTCGTCCTGAGGGAGGTGAGCAGCCTCTTGTTTATCAGAAATCAAGTGGCACAAAAAGATGGAAGAAAGTTGTTTATGCTAATCTAAACTACGCTAACTACGAAGAAGCAAATGCGAAGGAAAGAGATTAATGAATACTTCAACTAAGCTAGAGAAACTTGATATTATATATGCAGGAATCAGTAAGAGAGAGAACCCTTAGGGGGTGGAGTGACTACACATACACAATAAGGAGGCATGAATGTCTTCCTATAGGTACAAGTGGAGGTAGTGTTTGCATGTATGGGAGGTGTCTACTTATCATGGCAAAACCCATCAATTAAATCACTAAGCTATTTTGATTAACATTCATAAACACAAGCTGGTTATTTAAGAAACTAAACATGCATGGGAGGTGTCTTAAAACTTGTGGCAAAACCCATCTAGTGAAGTGTTCAATTCTAACAAGCAAGCATGCATTCATATTAATCAACACATTTCAAAATAAACATCCTTCCTTCCTTAATTGCATATATGATTATCATCTCCACCCCCAAAAGGGGAGTGGTTTTACTCACTACACATTGCACTAACTATTACACTAAGATAAGAAGACATATTAACTAAGCTAGATTTAATAAAAGACAATTAAACTAAAACATGGACCAACAATAAAAGAAGCACAAAACAAAGGAAATTTTATTGATTGAACACTCACAATACCAGTAGCATCTCCCCATTGAGTTTCTTGCTTCAAGGCTTTCATTTCAATTATGGAGAATGGCCACAAGCATGGAGTGATTACAATAGAAGGTGAAGAATTCTATTTATAGCCATAGAAATAGGTAATCCTGGACAATCCTCCGATGTGGGACTAAACAAATACCAAAAATAGCATAAACACGCTCTAATACACAAGCCACAAAAAGCTAAGCGGATTCGGAGCCACCTGGACCGCCAATTAGCGGTCTACAGGATCCGAATCGGGCTGGGCTTTCTTGGAGGGTATTGGTTGTCTTTGATGCATCTACTTGACTTGTTGGAGCTCCGACCCAAATAGAATTGCCAAAATACTCCCATGATGGTGTGGAGTTCTCTATTTTGCACTTTGGTCCTTTGGTCTTACATTCAGGTCCTTCTCCCTTGCATCTCAGTCCCCAGATCTCACAATTCAGTCCTTTTTCCGAGCTTTTTGGTTTTATGCTTCATCTCTTCAAACATATTTATTCCTGAAAACTAAACATAAAACTCATTACATAGCATTGTTTAGGTGAAAGATAATGGATATAAGTTACAGATATAAGCATGAAATGATGTCAATCAAATACCCCCACACCTAACTTTTGCTAGTCCCGAGCAAAACAAAGAAAGGAAAACGCAAACGAAAAACAAGAAATCCTAACTCACTTTCGTAGGAATCACGGTTGCACTTAGCACGTGCAACAAGCCGTTAAACCTCCTTGTCGCCAAGGAGGAGGAGTGTTGTCTCCTGAGGGTTTTCAGCGGATATACCCACAAAATCTGAACAAGATGCATTAATCAATCTAGTTACACGACTCGTTGGACTCATATTGTCGATCATGGGACGCGGTAATACTATGGGTCGACTCTATATATGTAATCGGTCCACACACCTAGCCTAATGAGTTATTCGTGAGAGTTAGTTAAGGACTTATGTGAAAGACATGGGCAACCTTAACTTCTGAATGTGATACAATGTGTAAAGTCCATTTTGGTTCTTATTTGACTCTCTTTTTTCTTTTTTTCTTTGGAGCATTTTATTGGTTGGTGTTTGATTCTCCCAGGGTCAGGTTTCGTGCATCATTGCCTATGAGGACTTACACTATCACGTACACCTTCTCCCAAATCTCAACATAGGGCGATCCCTACCACCCGTGTAACGGGAGTTCGGTCGGTGCATCCCAAGTCGGATTACTCGAAAGCACCAGGCACAAAGTCCCCTCAGACCTACTTTCCCGAGTGATAGGAGCAGTGCGAGAAGAGAGAACACTACTTATTTATTTATCTACATACGAACCAAAACCCCTACACTTAAGTTTCACAAAAAGAGATTAAGGGCCCTTGACTACGACAAACTTCCTTATACTAAAAGACACGAATTATTTGACTCACTAGGTTCAGGGTGGACTTCTTTAAATGTTTGAGTGTTGAAACCCTATGATTACACGCCCCCCGAGGGAAAACCGGGGTGCATCCTAACGACTCTATAAGTCCTAAAGCCAGTAAACTAGATATCCTAATGCATCAAGTTCAAGACAATTTTGGGAGCTTTCTATTTACTTTGCCTCTCAACGTTTTTGCACATGCTAAACACACGCAAAACCTACAAAAACATTTTCATTCGAAAACACATGAAGATTTTGAATGAAATGTGAAAATTTTAAAGCACTAGGCAAGCAAAAGAAGACAAGTCACCCAAGGATCATGGCAAGCAGGTATATCAATGTTAAATGCGGCACACTAACATGACCCTAACAATGCACACAAAAGAAAAAAAAATCAAAAGAAAATACTCGACTATGTACACACGTAAAGCACCCCCCCCACACCTACTTCATGCATTGTCCTCAATGAATGTGAACAAGATACTACATGGATTTATGCATGAAAAAGAATAGATCTCACCAACGTGAAGTACAAAGGGAAGTTCATGGTCATGTTGTTGGATACCAACCCGAATTCCCTCAAAACATGTGAGATACTGAAGAAGGGAGACAAATACGTGAAGAAATGGGGCCCAAGTACACAAGGGTTGGGGCCCACAACAATCAATGCTCGCTCATGGAGTCGTTTATTACTCGCTCTTTTTTTCTGTTTTTCTTTTCTTTTCAACAAAACAATGATATGTAGAAACAAATGGAGGGATGGATGACATACAAGTGACCACATCCGTGGGGAGTTCGTGCAAAGGCACGACTTCCACCTCGACCTCTGTCGTGGTCCCTTCCAAGTATGGTTTGAGGCGTTGTCCATTAACCTTGAACACATCCCCATTCCTAGGATTTTGAATCTCAACCGCCCCATGAGGGGAGACGGTTAAAACAATGAAGGGCCCTGACCAACGGCTCCGAAGTTTCCCCGGAAACAAGTGGAGGCGAGAATTATAGAACAAGACCTTTTGTCGCACCTCGAAGGTTTTCATTCGCACCAAGCGATCGGGGAAAATTTTAGTGCGGGACTTGCAGATCTTGGCATTCTCATAAGCTTCATTTCTCAACTCCTCCGACCCGTTGCGGTCTAACTTGCGATTGGCACCGGAAACATCAAGACTCATGTTAAGATGTTTGATTGCCCACAATGCCCGGTGCTCAAGTTCTACCGGAAGATGGCAAGCTTTGCCATAAACTAGCTGGTAGGGGGACATGCCAAGATCGGTTTTAAATGCAGTGTGGAAAGCCCACAATGCATCATTAAGCTTGACCGACCAATCTTTCCTTGAAGCATTAACCGTTTTCTCAAGAATTTGCTTGAGTTGACGGTTGGAAATTTCCACTTGGCCACAGCTTTGAGGATGATAAGGTGTGGCCAACTTGTGCGTGATGGAGTATTTCCTCAGCACTGCCTCAAGGGATCGGTTCACAAAGTGTGTCCCCTGATCACTTATGATACAACGAGGTGTCCCAAACCTCGTAAAGATGTGATCTTTAAGAAATTTTATCACAACCTTGCGATCGTTAGTGCGAGTGGGGATTGCTTCAACCCACTTTGACACATAATCGACCGCCACCAGGATGTAAAAAATGACAATGGGACACGGGGAAAGGACTCATGAAGTCAATTCTCCAAACATCAAAGATGTTAACCACTAAGATAGGATTGAGTGGCATCATATCTCGTCTACCAATGCGGCCCACACGTTGGCACCTATCGCATGCTTTGCAAAATGCAAAAGCGTCTTGGATCAATGTGGGCCAGTAAAAACCACATTGGAGTATTTTGGCAGCGGTTTTCTTGGCACCGAAGTGCCCACCACATGCCTCCTTATGGCAAAAGGACAAGACAATATGAATCTCGTTGTCAGGAATGCACCTCCTTATGATTTGATCAGCACAATACTTAAATAAGTATGGATCATCCCAATAGAAGTGCTTGACTAACGACTTGAATTTCGCTGTCTCACTGTGTCTCCAATGAGCCGGCACCTCCCCGGTTGCTAAATAGTTCACAATGTCAGCAAACCAGGGGGGTGAGGCAATTGCCATAAGGTTCTCATCAGGAAAAAACTCGTTCACCAGTGGATCCGGTGAAAGATCAACGGGGATGCAAGATAGGTGATCAGCCACGACATTCTCGCATCCCTTCTTGTCCCGTATTTCAAGGTCGAATTCTTGTAACAACAAGATCCAACGCAGGAGATGGGGTTTCGCATCCTTTTTAGACAAAAGGTAGCGAAGAGCTGAGTGATCAGTGTAGATGATGACATGCGACCCTATGAGGTACTGGCTAAATTTTTCCAACGCAAATATGATCGCGAGCAACTCTTTCTCAGTAACGGAGTAGTTGAGCTGGGCGTCATTGAGAGTACGACTTGCATAATATATCACATGAGGCAATTTGTGGACTTTCTGACCCAAAACCGCTCCTATCGCGTAATCAGAAGCATCACACATCAGCTCGAACGGTAGAGTCCACACCGGTGCCTTAATAATAGGAGCGGAGCTCAACTCACGCTTCAGAAACTCAAATGCAGTCAGGCACTCGTGTGTGAACTCAATGGAGGTTCCTTTAGCAAGCAAGCTTGTCAAAGGACGAGCTATCTTGCTGAAATCCTTAATAAACCGCCGGTAAAAACCGGCGTGTCCAAGGAATGAACGGATTTCTTTTACCGAGGTGGGTGGCGGAAGCTTAGAAATAAGCTCAATCTTTGCCCTATCCACCTCGATCCCATCACGAGATACCACGTGACCCAACTGAAAGGAATGTGTTCTAAAAGTTTTACTTTTAAATGTCAATTATTATGAATTGAATGAGAAATCATTTTATTCCTTGTTTATGTTATTCGTCTTTTAGAAGTGTTAAGGAAGAGGCTCTTGGTCCTTAACCGTAAAACTCTAAAATATAATGGTTAACATAAAACAAAAGATATATGCAATCATGGTAATTAACATGGGACATTAATTACCGAGTTAAGATCGTCGTGTTGGTCATAGATCATTGTAGCTCTACAAGTGAGTGACAACACGGGTACACAAAAGAGGAAAATATTACTTTTGTATACTGAATAGACCTAATAAGTAAAAAATTATAGAATTGTGTTTTCTGTGTCATTAATGTTTCACTGTGTCCTTGGTCCTTTGATATGAGACTTATATCCCATCACTTAAGAAATGCTTGATAAGATTAGTGTCTTGAGCTATCGATAAGTGTAGTGTAAAGGCATTGGTTGGTTAAGTATGACTTTTGTTGGAGAAGATAGTTACTCAAAAGATTATCATTGCCCCTCTTAATTAAGTGATGATATTAGTGGGGCCCTTGATAAAGCAAAGTTATAATGTGCACAATGTGATTTGAGTTAAGTCACATATTTATAACTAGCTTAAAGAGATCAAGAAATGAATACTAATACAAAGATGACACAATACTACTTTGTGTGTATTCTTAATATCATGAGGCAAGGGACGGACACAAGTGGTGCACTCCATCACTAAATGGATCGGGTTTTGGTTCGAGTGGAATTAAGAAATCTAACTAATTGGAAGCTATAATGTGTAGCTAGATACCGCTTATAGCTTGTGATATTAAGCTCTTAATATCACTGCCAACTTAATTTAGATCCTCCCATAGGTCACACCACAAAACTGGGAAACAAGAAATGGGGATTTTGAGTTCATAAGGTGTGTCGGGTTTCATGTAGAAAATATGACACATGGGGTGAACAAGTAAAATCAATTATGTTGTGATATATAACATAATTAGAATCATGATAAATTCATATGAGATGCATATATTATGGGGTGCAATAATTTATTGTTGCATAGGATAATATATTGCATAAGTTGTGAATTTGCTAAAACCCCCTAAAGTACAAATTTGTTGGAAATAAATCCAAAATTTGAAAAAGGCAAAATCGGGTAAAAGTTCGGTAATCCGTTTATGGTTCGGTCGACCGAAGGTTCTGTGGATCGGTCCACCGAACGTGGAACGGATGGTCAGAGTTGATTGACCGAACTTGACCAAAGTGCCTGGAATTCTGGTTTGGTATACCGAACCAGGAATGGTCGACCGAACAATGTCCAGTTCTGATATTTTCGGTTAACCGAATGGCATTCGGTTTTAGACGCAGGTTCGTCCGATCGGTTAAGGAGAATTTTTCTCCTTAAGAATCAGTCGTCCGTCTAATGCACGTAAAGCCGAACGTGACATATTCGGTTAACCGAGTATGTCTCGGTAAACCGAAGCCCGATTGATTTTCTGCCTTTGATAATTAAGAGATTAATTTGATCAATGGTTGGATTAGCTCCAAACTTGGTCAAACGTTTTGTGGATACATGTAATACATTATGGAATTAGTTTGTGAGAGAAAATGTCAAGAAAACATGGCTTAAGAATAACCATGATTGAGAGTAAGATTGGAGCCTATAAATAGGTCTTTACTCCCATAATTAAGTTAGTTTTTTTTTGCCAATTGTTTTCTCTCCTATTTCACCACAAAAGCCACGAAAATTCTCTTAAGTTTCTAAGTCTTTAGAAGGAGAAATCTCAGAGACTAAGGAAGGGGTTTCTAGCTAGATTCTAAACCCTATTGGAGATTGAGAGGCTAGCTCTTCTCTCTCCGATCTTGTTTAGAGTTGGGTAAATACTCGGGGGCATCCGGCGCAACGACAAGCATCCTCAACATGTCTGGATCATCAAGAAGTTTTAGAGAACTTCTAGGTATGAATTTCGGAGTCCCTTGTGTTTGTTTTAATGAAGTTTTGAAACTAGTTATTGAAACAAACTGATGCATGCATGAAACAAATCATAGAAAATTGTAATTGATCCTTGTTGTGCATAAAAATTTCGAAAATATATATGTGCAATTAAATTAGAAATCCTCAGTGGTATCAGAGCATATGGTTGAATTTTCTAATGATTTGAAACTATAAACAAATTTAGTTTACCATCTAGGGTTCGAACAATTCGATTTTCGGTTTTTTCGGTCTTTAAATGTTTTGTTGGAATAATTCTTTGTAATAATTCGTTTTGAATGTTTTAAGTGGTTTAAAACATGCCATGTAATTATTAGAATTATGATTTAGACATAAGTCTAACTTGCAATAATTTTGTTTTAAGCATAAACGATTGTTTTGTAAGAGAATCAACAAAAGCGAAAAACTACGGTTCGTTTTTCCTTTTAGGAAATTGGATGGACAGCAGTTCAAAATTGTTTTTTTAACTTGTGGATGGATGAAAAACATTTTTAATTGATTTCAGAATGTTTTTCAAAGAATTGTTTGGGATTCTAGATGATTGATAAACTAGGTTGTATAGTTTATAGCAATATTGCGTGCATGCATGCTCGAGTTATCTTTACAGGAATTGTGAGTTTATATGTTCCAAATCAGCGCCTATGAATGTTTATAATTATTATTATACAGGGGCTTATTTATATATAAAACCCAAATTCTCTCTTTCTATCTTTAGATAATTGCATTGCATTTGAGAGGTTTTACATAGGACTTGCACTAGTCGATTTTTATCGAATGTGAGGAGCATGTGTATTTTCTGTAAAATCTACATCTCCGGTGCAAGAGGAAGTCACCGCTGTAGCGCATCGATCGAGGATCAGGGATCGAGGATCAGGGATTAAAGGGAACATATAAACTCACACGACGTGGATTGTGTGAATGGTTTAATTTCTGCTATGCATGTGATGAATGTGATTGAATGTTAGGATGTGTATGAATGATAATAGGCATGATAACCTAAAATTCTGAATCACATGTTAATATATGAAATTGTCCAACAAAATTAAGAGTAATTTTCCTTCTTATTTCATCCACTAGCAGTCATCGATCGGGGGATACTCTGCTCGCCCTTAGCGGGAGATAGCTCCCTCCATCTTTGGGAATAGTGGGAGATATAATGGTTGTCTATTGTTGTGCCACATTTAGATATATGAGGTGTGATTCACCCTAGTGAACCCCAAGTATGTTTAGTTGTGAATACAATGGATAAACGTATCTCGTATCAAATGAAAATAAGTTTTCTTAACATTACCTAGAGCCCTCACTCGGTTTGGGAAAAAGTTTTTCTTAACGAGGATAGGTCGCATTCCCTCATAATTAAAACGACAAGAATCACAAGAGTTTGAAGATGCTAATGTTGCTAAAATTCAAAAATATTGTGATTATAAAATGCTTTTCTTACCTTGATATTGTAATGTATCTTATAGCCCTTAGCTAGTCTATATTACAATTGATGGGATCTTGGGTTGCTGCATTTATGGGCAAAATTTTTATTTGCAGCATTTACATTTGTATGTATGTATAATAAACATAAAATTGTCATTAAAATCCTGTATGATTTATTTTGTAGAAAAATGTCGAACATCCAACCTATCGTACGATGCATGATAGAAAAACACCGTTTAGCAAATGATGGCTCAAACTTCATAAGTTGTCAACTCAAACTCAACATCGTGTTAAAGTTTGAGAAACTGTCTCACATTTTGGAAGGTCCAATCCCAAAATGGAATGAGAGATTAATAGATGAAGAGAAAGAGGCTAAAGCCAAGTGGGAAGACCAAGAGAACCAAGTTCACGGTCTCATGCTAGCATCCATTGGTGACTCGCTTCAAGCGAAATACTTGGATTCAAAACCCAAGAAGACCATGGAGGCTTTGTCTAAGATGTTCATGGATACTGCCCGAAAGGAGCGCTATTAGACCACCATCACACTCACAATGTGCCATATGGCGGAGGGAACATCGGTGTCCATGCATTTTCTCACAATGCAAGGGTACCTTCAGAAGTTGGCAAAGCTCTCTTCACCAATGCCCGAGGACATTGCTGAAGATATGATTCTTGGCTCTCTAGCCCCGTCCTTTAAGGACTTTGCGATACACTATCACGTGCGTGAAAAAGGGGTGAATCTTGAGGAGCTGCACAGCGCTCTCAAAACTGCTGAAGTTGACATGGGCAAGGGTAGGGACAAGCATATCCTTGCCGTCCATGGGAGGAGCCAAAAGATTAGTAAAGGAAAGGGCAAATCTACCAAAAGTGGTTCAATCAAGAGCAAGGGAGTAGGAGGTGCTCATAAGAGTACCTCGAGGGGAAAATCTCAGAAATCTCCAACTCCCAATACGGAGTGCTTTCACTGTGGTGAAAAAGGACACATCCGGCCAAATTGCCCCAAGTACAAGGAAGACCTTGACAACGGAGTGATTGAACGTCGGCGCCCCAAAAAGGCCAAAGGTATATTTGTTATTGAAATAAATTTAGCCACCTCTGTCCAGGATTGGGTAATTGATACTGGATCTTGTGCTCACATAGTTTCTAATGTGCAGCTACTCATGGATAGGAAGGAACTCGTAAGGAACAAGGTAGAATTGAAGGTCGGAAATGGTGCAAACGTTTCTGCGGTTCCACAAGGTTCTGTGGTGCTTCAATTTTGTAGTGGTTTAAATTTATGTCTAAAGAATGTTTATTATGTGCCTTTGATTAGCAAGAACATTATTTCTGTATCATGTTTAGATATGGATAATTTTAATATAAATATTTCAAATTCTTGCTTGTCTATATCGAAGAATGGTGTTTTCTATGTAGATGCATTCATAAGGAATGGTCTCTATTTGCTTGAATTGAATAATAAACAAATCTTTAATATCAATAACAAAAGACTTAAGACCACTCACGAGAATGATACTCTCTTGTGGCACTATCGACTTGGTCACATAAATGAAAAGCGCATCAAGAAATTGCAAGAAGCTAACCTTCTTGGTCTACTTGATTTTAAATCATTGGAGACGTGTCAACCATGTTTAATGGAAAAAATGACCAAAAAGCCTTTCAAGAAGAAAGGTCCAAGGGCGAGTGGCTTGTTGGATTTGATACATTCCGATGTATGTGGTCCAATGAGTACCAGTGCACGAGATGGTTTCAGGTACTTCATTACGTTCACGGATGATTATAGTCGTTATGGCTATATTTATCTAATGAGAAACAAAAGTGAATCCTTTGACAAGTTCAAAGAATTCAAGAATGAAGTAGAGAACCAACTCGACCAGACAATCAAGTCTCTACGAACGGATCGTGGAGGTGAGTACTTAAGTGCCGAATTTGACTCATACCTAAAGGAGTTTGGTATAGTACCTCAACTCACCCCTCCCGGTACACCTCAGTGGAATGGGGTATCCGAAAGGAGGAATAAGACATTGCTCGACATGGTTCGGTCAATGATGAGTCATGCGGAATTACCTCTTTACTTTTGGAGTTATGCACTACAAACTGCGGCTTACACACTAAATAATGTTCCATCCAAATCCGTGGAGAAAACTCCTTATGAGCTATGGAGTGGTAAAACACCCAAGCTCAATTTTCTCAAGATTTGGGGTTGTGAGGCTTACGTCAAGAAATTGATGTCGACCAAACTTCAACCAAAAGCGAATAAGTGCTTCTTTATTGGTTATCCTCGTGAGACAAGAGGATGCTACTTTTGGCATATCACCTCTAATCGAGTGATTGTAGAGAGGGATGCCACATTTCTGGAAAAGGAATTTGTGGAAAGAGTAAAAAGTAGTGGGAGTAGGGTTGTGCTTGAGAAAACTCAAGACACTCTACAAGATCATGATATGAATGATGACATTCAAGATCATGAAGGCCCAACCGAGATTACTTTGGTTAGTGGGAGCGTGAGTGAGAGACCTTCGCAAGAAATTGTGAGAGAAACTCAATCCTCCCCACCTAGTGTACGTTCGAGAATTGAACACGAACCAATTCCACAAGAAATTGTGGAAGAAGTTCGAGAAGTACACGTAGAACCAAAATACTTAGAAGGTCAACGAGGGAAAGGAAGAAACCCGATATGTATTTGGGACTTCATGGGATCATGGTACTAGATACCGATGATCCCTCGACCTTCCAAGAAGCAATGGAAAGGGAAGACTCCAAACTATGGCTTAAGGCCATGAAATCCGAAATAGAATCCATGTACGATAACCAAGTATGGAGCTTGGTTGACCTTCCTCATGGTAAAAAGGTCATTCATAATAAATGGGTTTTTAAGAGGAAGATGGACATGAATGGGAACTTGACAACCTACAAAGCGAGGCTTGTAGCGAAGGGTTTCACTCAAGTTCAAGGAATTGACTATGATGAAACTTTTTCACCAGTTGCCATGTTCAAGTCTATTCGGATTATGCTCGCTATTGCTGCATTTCATGATTATGAAATATGGCAAATGGATGTCAAAATAGTGTTCCTTAATGGGAACTTGGAAGAGGATGTGTACATGGTACAACCTCAAAGGTTTTGAAGATCCAAAGAATAGCGAGAAGGTATGCAAGCTTCAAACATCCATTTATGGATTGAAGCAAGCATCCAGGAGTTGGAACAAATGCTTTGACGAGGAAGTGAAGAAGCCTCACTTCATTCATAGTAAGGAAGAACCTTGTATATACAAGAAGGTTAGTGGGAGCCACGTAGTATTCCTAATGTTATATGTCGATGACATATTGCTCATGGGCAATCATATTTCTTTGCTTGAGCAAACGAGAAGTTCATTGAAATATGCTTTTTCAATGAAAGATATTGGTGAGGCTCAATACATCTTGGGAATCAAGATATATCGAGATAGATCCCGTAGACTCATTGGCCTCAGTCAACGTGCATACATTGACAAGGTCTTGGAAAGGTTCAAGATGAATAACTCCAAAAAGGGCAGTGTGCCAATGAGTATGGGTGTGCAACTCAAGAAGTCTCAACGTGCGCAATCACGTAAGGACTTAGAGTACATGAAGGATGTACCTTATGCTTCGGCAATTGGGTCGATCATGTACGTGATGACTTGCACAAGACCTGATGTCTCATATGCTCTAAGCGTGACAAGTCGTCACCAATCCAACGCAGGTCCTGAGCATTGGACTGCGGTCAAGAATATCCTGAAGTACCTTAACCGGACTAAGAATAAGATTCTTGTTTATGGAGGACAAAGGGAGTTGATAGCCGAGGGATACTCGGATGCGAGTTTCATGAGTGATCCCGACGATAGAAGGTCGCAATCAGGATACGTCTTTCTTCTGAATGGTGGAGCTGTGAGTTGGCGTAGTTGGAACCAAAGCACTACGGCCGACTCAACCACTGCTTCTGAAGTAATGGTTGTCACTGAAGCGAGCAAGGAAAGAATGTGGATTAAGAAGTTCCTTGAAGAGCTTGGAGTAGTTCCCTCGAGCGAGGGACCAGTAGAGTTATTTTGCGATAATAGTGCATATATCTCGCAAATCAAGGACCCCAAACCACACCACAAAGTGAAGTACATGGATCGAAAGTACTTCGTGACACGTGACCTCATCGACGAAGGCAAAATAAATCTTTTATGGGTGGACACCAACAACAACACAGCTGATCCATTCACAAAACCCTTATCCCATGTAATACATTATGGAATTAGTTTGTGAAAGAAAATGTCAAGAAAACATGGCTTAAGAAAATAGTAATTGATCCTTATTGTGCATAAAAATTTCGAAAATATATATGTGCAATTAAACTAGAAATCCTCACCAACACGATGCCTTTTGTAACCATGAAATGACACTTTTCCCAATTAAGGGCTAAGTTCGTTTCCGAACACCTTTTGAGAACAAGGCTCTGGTGGTGCAAGCACTCATCAAAGGAGGTGCCATGAACCGAGAAATCATCTATGAAGATCTCAAGGAAGTTCTCGACCATATCGGAAAAGATACTTAACATGCAACGTTGGAATGTTGCAGGTGCATTGCATAGTCCAAAAGGCATCCGTCTATAAGCAAACGTCCCAAAAGGACAAGTGAACGTGGTTTTCTCCTGGTCTTTGGGGGCGACTGGGATTTGATTGTACCCCGAATAGCCATCAAGGAAACAGTAATAGGCGTGCCCGGCGAAGTCGTGTGGCCACAAGCTCATTGTTGTCATTCTGGACAACAGTGATACCCGACTTCTTGGGCACAACCTGGACAGGACTTACCCAAGTACTGTCCGAAATGGGGAAAATGATGCCATGATCTAAACACTTGATGATCTCTTTCTTAACTACTTCTGTCATGGCTGGATTTAAACGCCTCTGTGGGTCGCGACGTGGTCGTGCCTCATCCTCCATAAAGATGTGGTGATGCATGACGTCGGGACTTATCCCTTTGATGTCCCTCAAGGACCACCCAATGGCTGATTTGTGCTCCTTTAGGACTTGAATGAAACGTTCTTCCTGATCATCAGTCAACGTCGATGAAATAATCACCGGAAATGACCTATTGGGACCAAGAAAAACGTGTTTCAATTGTGTGGGGAGTTCTTTGAGCTCAAGCGTGGGTGGCTCCTCAAGGCGAGGCGTGATATCTAGCTCGAGATGTAAGATAGGAGGAGCTCACATGTACTGAACAACATGCACATCATTGCTCAACTCACCCCCGTCCTCTTCATGATCGGAGTCATCCATGAAGTAATCATTTAAATTCTCATGAATCAGGGGGTACTCTTCTTCCAACTCTTCTTCCAAGTCCCGGATAAGATTGACTTCCATGGGGTCCTCGAAAGATGGCAATTGCCTAGCCATATTGAACACATGGAATGTCGTGATGAAGTTCCCGAACGACAATTTCATGAGTCCAGTACGACAATTGATCAAGGCATTTGACGACGCCAAAAAAGGTCTACCCAAAATCAATGGAATCTGAGAGTGGGTAGTCTTAATTGGTTCGGTCTCAAGGATGACGAAATCAACAAGAAATATGAAATCACCGACCTTGATTAGGACATCTTCAATGACCCCTAACGGGACTTTGATCGAACGACTAGCCAACTGCAAAGTTGTTTTCGTAGGCTTGAGAGTGCCTAGGCTTAATCGTTGATACACAGAAGCAGGTAAGAGGTTAACCTCCGACCCTAGATCTAACAAAACATTGTTAATGCGAGAATCCCCAATGATACATGAAATTGTTGGACTTTCCGGGTCCTTCAATTTCACGTACTTAGGGTTCGAGATGATAGAGCTCACATTAGCCGCCAAAAAGGCTTTGCTAGGGACATTGGTTTTCCCCTTAGTTGTACAGAGATCCTTCAGGAATTTTGCATAGGGATGTATTTGTTGAATCATGTCTAACAAAGGTATGTTGACATTCACTTTCTTAAATATCTCCAGCATTTTATCCACACTGTCACTCTGTTTCTTAGACAACCTACTCGAATAAGGAGCTTTTGGTAGGTATGTCTTGGGCGGAGCAGGAGAAGGAGGCTTTGGTGTTTTACTCTCACCCTCGGCCTCTTTCTCACCATCATTCCCACAAGGGGGCGGCACAGATGGAATTTCTGGCAAGGATACGTGGTGGTTGACCTGCTTCCCATTTCTCAGGGTCACAATGGCATTAACATGGTCCACAGGTTCTTGCACGTAGTTCACTTGCCCCCCCCCCCTGTGGTCTTGAACTTGCATTTTGCATGTTCGAGTGCTGTTGAGCACGGGGGTTAGCCAAAGGTTGGCTAGGCAGGCTCCCTCTCTCTCTCTCATGTACAGACTGAGCCAACTGACCCATCTGAAGCTCGAGAGATTTGATGGTCTGTTGATTCGAAGTGAGAACTTGACTCGTGGACGACATAAAGTTTTTTACAGAGTTCTCAAGTCCACGAGTTAAGTTCTCAAGTGAATTAAATCGGGTTTCCAAGTTGTTTGAATTTGGGAAACTTGGTTGGTTGGTGTTCTGACTTTGGGGTGGCTGATGAGACTGTGAATGCATGGGAGGGTAGTGTGGTCGGTTAGGTGGTTGAGAAACGTTTGAAGGACCACCTGAGGCATTGTTATGGTTCCTTGAAAAATTAGGGTGGTTCCTCTATCCAGGGTTATATGATGATGAATATGGGTCATTCCTGGATCTATCATAGATGACATTTACATGTTCTATCTCAGGAGGAATGGATGCACACTCACCCCCTATATGGCCTGTCCTACCACATAAATGATATGGAACTGAACCAGATGCAGACACATGAGATACATCGTGCTAGTTTTGGAGTGCAATCGAATCTATACGGCGCATTAAGGCCGCCATGCGTGCCTCGGTGGCCGTAGTGGTATCGACGGCAAATGTGGCACCCGATCTAGTCGAGTTTGCATTTGCGATCCTCGTTCCTATGCTAGATGATGCAGGTGGTTCCCTTACACTCTCCCATTGCATGGTTTTCTCAGCAAGGTCTTCTAGGAAAGCTCATGCCTCCCTTTCATCCTTTCCTAAGAACTCTCCTTGACACATGGACTCAAGGAACGTTCGGGACGGGATGTGAAGACCCTCGTAAACAATCTGACACAGGCGCGACAACTCGATGCCATGGTGAGGGCATGAGGATAGTAGCTCCTTGAACCTCTCTAAGTATGCATGGAATGATTCGGTCTCATGTTTATAGAACGAATTGATTTCGTTCCTCAATTTTTGAGTCCGATGATTTGGAAAATACTTTTCGAGGAATGCAGACTAAAACTCATCCCATGTCCTAAAGGCATTCGCCTGGTTGCTGTACAACCACTTCTTGACATCATCCTTAAGCGCAAAGGGGACAAGCCTAAGATGAATGGAGTTTGTGCTAAGTTGTTGCAGTTTGAACATAGCACATACCTCCTCAAATTCCCTGAGAAAGATATAGGGGTCACCTTTCCCAGTGAAGTGAGGGAGCTTGGAAATAAACTGAGGCTTAACCTCAAAATGCTTCCCATTTGCCTCTGGCAATACGATGCATGAGGGTAGAGCTACGGCTCGGGTAGCATCGATCACGAAGAGGTATGGGAACGACAACTAGAAGAACAGGTCGAACAGGTGGGTCCAGCAACTGCTCCTCCTCACGGAAATTAGCAGCCATTGAACCCGGACTGTGTGCGACACGAGAGGAGGAAGGTGTCGAAAATCGACGACCGCAGCCGGATTGACAACGCTCCTCGTCAAACGACCACTCTTGTCTCGTGTCCACGAAAGCATGCACAAAGGTGCACACTCACAAAACAAAACTTCTTTTTTTTAACAAAGAATGTGCGTAGAGAAGAAGACGGGGGGTGGGGGGACACAGGAGAGAAAGAATGACTCAGAAGAGAAGGGAAGAAGTCTTTATGCTACGACGGATGGGTACAGGTAGAAGCACACAAGCAAACAAGGCGCATGCAATCCTAAGGTCGTTATAGGTCCTTACAGCTAGACGACGCCTAACTACGAGGTCACACGGCCTCAACACACCTCACCTCCCTACGACGAGGACCACAAAGCCCAGCAAGTGAGCCAAGATCCGGGGATCTCGTCTCTCCTACTATCGACAAAGTAAGCAACGCCGATCAGATCATGATGGTTGGGATTGGATCACTCTCCTAATGCGCCCGAAATCCTTAGGGCCAATGTCAACTTGATTTTAAAAATTAGGCTTTTGATTAGTGTGGTTTGTGGGGCGAAGGAAAGGGTGATGAAATCCCCCACCTTATCTTTTATGGGACAGCCCCTCCTTAGTAGCGTTTTTGGAGTCCTAATCTAGCAATCAACTCTCTAAACAAACGCTCAACTCACACTTGTTTCAATGCACTTCCTACTAACTAATGCATGTTCATACGAAATGCATGAATGAGAGTAAAAGGTACGTACCTCACGCCAGCACTCAGCAACTGAAAATAAAGCTAAAATGAAAGACAATCTATATGCCTAAGTCACATACATGATGCATGACCTAAACAAAAAGAATGCCTAATCTTTTGCTTTGAGTTTTAGGGTCCAATTTGCTTAAGGGAAGTTGATTATTAATTTGGGAACAATCTAAGAATCAGAACATGTCAAATTGAGTCCGAGATTACTAAATCAATTAGAGAAACAACACAAAGAAAGTAGAGGATGAACAGAGCTCACCGGACCGCTGATTGGCGGTCTGATGTGCCCAGGTCGTTTTGAAATTTCTCCAATAGCCTCCCCTTGCTATTCCCAGTCTCCTGAAATAAAGAAAAACTACAAAACACAAATTAAATCCACTTGAATCGTCCAAACAAGAGTCTGGACTGGCACCTCCCCGAAAACGACGCCAAAAACTTGTTGAACGTTTTATTTAAACCGCAAGTGCACGGCGTCGGTGAAAACATGGCAAATACGGGTCGTCCTCAGGGAGTTGAGCAGCCTCTTGTTTATCAGAAATCAAGTGGCATAAAAAGATGGAAGAAAGTTGTTTATGCTAATCTAAACTACGTTAACTACGAAGAAGCAAATGTGAAGGAAAGAGATTAACGAATACTTCAACTAAGCTAGAGAACTTGATACTATGCAGGAATCAGTAAGAGAGAGACCCCTTAGGGGGTTGACTGACTACACATACACAATAAGGAGGCAAGAATGTCTTCCTATAGGCACAAGTGGAGGTAGTGTTTGCATGTATGGGAGGTGTCTACTTATCATGGCAAAACCCATCAATTAAATCACTAACCTATTTTGATTAACATTCATAAACACAAGCTGGTTATTTAAGAAACTAAACATGCATGGGAGGTGTCTTAAAACTTGTGGCAAAACCCATCTAGTGAAGTGTTCTATTCTAACAAGAAAGCATGCATTCATATTAATCAACACATTTCAAAATAAACATCCTTCCTTCCTTAATTGCATATATGATTATGATCTCCACCCCCCAAAAGGGGAGTGGTTTTACTCACTACACATTACACTAACTATTACACTAAGATAAGAAGACATATTAACTAAGCTAGATTTAATAAAAGACAATTAAACTAAAACATGCACCAACAATAAAAGAAGCACAAAACAAAAGAAATTTTATTGATTGAAGACTCACAATACCAGTAGCATCTCCCCCATTGAGTTTCTTGCTTCAAGCTTTCATTTCAATTAGGGGGAATGGCCACAAGCATGGAGTGATTACAATAGAAGGTGAAGAGTTCTATTTATAGCCATAGAAATAGGTAATCCAAGACAATCCCCCGACGTGGGACTAAACAAATACCATAAATAGCATAAACACGCTCTAATACACAAGCCACAAAAAGCTAAGCGGATTCGGAGCCACCTGGACCGCCAATTAGCGGTCTACAGGATCTGGATCGGTCTGGTCTTTCTTGGAGGCTTTCCTGGATGGTATTGGTTGTCTTTGATGCATCTACTTGACTTGTTGGAGCTCTGACTCGAATAGAATTGCCAAAATACCCCCCATGATGGTGTGGAGTTCTCTGTTTTGCACTTTCGTCCTTTGGTCTTACATTCAGGTCCTTCTCCCTTGCATCTCAGTCCCCAGATCTCACAATTCAGTCCTTTTTCCCAACTTTTTGGGTCTTTTTATGCTTCATCTCTTCAAACATATTTATTCCTGAAAACTAAACATAAAACTCGTTACATAGCATTGTTTAGGTGAAAGATAATGGATATAAGATACAGATATAAGCCTGAAATGATGTCAATCAGTCATGTATGTAAATGTGTGAGAAGTGCAAGAAAGATTAGAGACTACGAGTTTCGGTTTTTCTCATCTTGTCTTCCACCTTCACCAAAAATATAGAAAGACGACCACCCTATATTCCCAACAAACTGGTATCAGAACCATGTCGAGCTCAAGTATGACCCCGTTCGGTCTAGTTATGTTGCCCCGCTTGTTAAAATCCAATTACGACATTTGGAGTATTCAGATGCACGCACTATTGTGTGCGCAAGATGCATGGGAGTTGGTTGAGAACGACTTCGAAAAGGAGTTGGAGGCCATCAACGCCAAGCAAAGGAAGGTGGCGAAGGAGTTGCGCAAGTAATGAAGTTGCAATGTTTTGCCTCTTTCAAGCAGTCGATGAGGCCGACTTTGAGAAGATCTAAGGAGGCACGAGAAATTCTGGAGAAGGGGTACGAGGGTGCGGATCGTGTGAGGCAAGTGCGTCTGTAAGCATTTCGAGGTGAGTTCGAAGCATTGAAGATGAAGGAGTCGGAAGGAGTGTCTGACTATATCACAAGTGTGCACATGGTTGCGAACCAATTGAAAAGAAATGGAGAGGAGTTGAAGGAAGGGAGAGTAGTGAAGAAGATCTTGCATTCTCTCACCGAATTCTTTGAAAATGTGGTGTGTCATCTAGGAATCAAAGAACCACGAGGAGATGATGATCGACGACCTTGCTAGCTCGTCGGAGGGACACAAGCAAAGGAATAAGAAGAGGCTAGATGTCTTGGAGGCATTGTAAGAGAATATGTCTCTTAAGGAGGAGAAAGCTTGCAACGTTGATCGTGGAAGAGGTCGTGACCATGTAGTCCGTTCAAATAAGAAGGATGGTGAGTGCTTCAAGTGTGGGAAGCATGGTCATCTTCCGAACAAGTGTTGGTCGCAAAAGAAGATGGAGGAGTGCTCCAACCATGGTCCTGGAGGCCGAACATTCAAGAAGGATGTTTAAAGCTTCAATTGTGGGAAGCGTGGACACTTTGCTAGTAAGTCTTGGTGGAAGAAAGTGGAAGAGAGTTCCAACCTTGTGGCCGAGGGAGAATATGCCCGCGGTGATGGAATGGCATTGTTCGTTAGCAACGAGGAGGTGACCAATCATATCACACATGCTGAAGTTGATGATGAGCATAATGAGGAATACGAAGAAAATAAACAAAATGAGAAAGGAGTGGAGGGGGCGACTCTCATTGTTAACGAGGAGATGATGTGGGATTGGGAGTCCAAGAATGAGGTCTCACATGTGGTAACAAATCCACCATTGGAAGAGCAAGGAGTTGATACAGTGGATGCAACCGTTGTCAACAATGAGAACAAAGTTAACAATATTGCATCCGATGATGAAGAGACAAGACCGAGGACGACAATGAGTCTTCGTGATCTCTACACTTGGTTTGCCTCTTAGCTAAAGGCGTGAGCATCCTGTTCGAAAAAGCAGTGGTGGTTGATGCAAGAAGGTGAGCCACGATAAATGAGGAGATGCGGTCGATAGAAAAGAATGAGAGTTCGGGGCTAGCTTTGCTTCCAAAAGGTCACAAAGCCATTGAGGTCAGGTGGGGGTATAAGAAGAAGACAACACCCAAAGGAGAGGTCGAGCGATGCAGGCACACTTGGTAGCAAAGGTATACAAGAAAAGGGTCGATATCGATTATGAAGATGTATTTGCGCCGGTGGCACACATGGAGACAATCCGTCTTGGTGTGGCTTATCAACAAGTGAGGTTCACATGGTGTAACGTTTAGCTCAACGGAAAAGAGCATTGCCGATAAGGCTGCATGAGAAGCTGTGAAACTTACTTTTGATGGATGATGACACAGGATTAAGATCAAGGAGGAGTGTTGAAAGTTGATCTTAATCCATCCTAGTTGGCAGCCAAGTCATCACAGGTGATGAGTTATCAAGTTGGAAAATGAAAAGATGAGGGGAAACCAAATAGATGAGGAGAAGATGAAATGATAGGTCACATCCATTGTAAAGATTAGATTTGAATTGTTTGATTGCTTGTCATTTGTATAGACGATAGAATGTCAAAAATCCTCTTAATGTAGAGGGAGTCTAAGACTCATTTCTAATACTATAAATAGCATACAAAGGCATGAATATAAATGTGTGAGAAGTCCAGAAAAATTAGAAAGTACGTGTTTGGGTCATTCTTTTCTTATCTTCTACCTCCACTACAAATATCAAGACACAGCCACCCTATTATCCCTAACATCCTCACTTAACAATGACAGTTTAGTAAGTATGACTTCAAAGAAAACTTTATTGGTAAAAAAAATTAATTAGCGTCCTTTCAACATATATATCTTGTACATGCCGACTCGGTTCGTAATGAAAGATCCAATACTTTCTAAAACCCTTAAAAAGACTTACTAGCAGTAATCTATTAGAGGAATGGGTCTCCCTAGAACTACCCCATCTCCTTACATTCCTCTGATTACATTGATTTTTAATACCACAATCACATGCTCAAGAATCATTTATGTCACTATTAGTTCTACTTGAGATCATGCTAATCTCACAATCGGGTCAATATGAGCTTAGTTTACTGTAAAGTTATCTTGAATTTTTTATTTTGTAAAGTTGGGTTTAGAAACTTGAAAGGGAAAGCTTAAAGAAGGTAAAACCTGAGCAAGTTTCTTCCACTTTTTATCCATTGTTTGATTAAATACACGAGTCTTTCATGTTGACTTGTTATAAGGAGGAAATCTTAGTTTGATATAATGATTTGAGTAACGATATTTTTTGGCTTCTCTTGATTGGTACCTTTTATTTAAATTTTACCAATACAAATATGGTTGTTGATGGTACAAATATGATGGCAAATTAATGTATTAAGTAGAATAAATTCTTGTACACAGTAGGGTGAAATCATCTCTTTCAAATCCATGCCTAGTATGTATGACAAATTAATATTTCTCTTAGATTAGTTAGTCAATATAAGCTGCATTGCGGAGTAATTCCACGTAGAAGCGATGGTAAATCCACATACAGAGAAAGATATAAAGATAAACCCCACTATATTGGCTCATTATAAATATGTATTTGGCCTGCTTTCAGTAACAAGAAACACCAACTTCTCTACTTTATTAATTGAAACAATTTTCTTGCGCACTAATTTCATTCTATTTGGGGTTTACAGTGTACATGGTTGACACCTTACTCAGATTTCACTCACACAATAATATCATTCCACATTGGATTAAATCAGAAAAGAAGACACTACTACAGAAAAGGGAATATACGTCGGATGTACGGGGCTATAAACGTCGGATATAAGCACTCCCCGATCCGACATCTATGTGTGTGTCGTCTATACATAGACGTCGGCTATCGTATAGCCGACGTCTATACCTAAAGAATATACGTCGGCTATACGTAGAAGCCGACGTGTATTCGTTAACGCATAGACGTCGGTGATATAGCACCCGACGTCTATTCTTTAGGGATAGACGTCGGTTATATGACAGACGACGTATATTCTTTAGGGATAGACGTCGGTGAACTAACATGTGACGTCCATTCCTAATTAATATACGTCGGATTCCATATAAAGCCAACGTCTATTCCTTTCTTCAGAGGAATAGACGTCGGCTAATAACAACAGTCGTCGTCTATTCCTAAAACTGGACAAAAAAAAACTAAATAGCATCTGACGAAATTGTTTTTACTCATCGTATTCGTGTACATACAACTGCACCAAATTCGTTCACCTATAAATTTGTTCACAAATACTCACAATTTCATCCACATATACATACAAGCACAAACACACAAGCATACATGCACAAACACAAACACAAACATACAACCATACATGCACAAACATACAAAGCATACACAATTGACATTCAACACACTTGCAATTAATTCATTCTAAAATTAAGGCGATTATATTAAGGCATAAAGTGTAGGTTTGTAATACAAGTGCACTTGTTAACTAAATTACAAAAAATACTATTGGCAGGAGAACCTCTTAGTTCGTCAGCATGTTTATGATGAAATAGCGAGCCCATCGGTCGCAAGTTTCATCGAGCTCCTGTTGCGAGAAGGGATCACTACTTTTTGGGAAAACTTATCAAAAAAATACAAGTGTGTTGAATATTAATAACTAAATATTGAAACTACACAACTATACAATTCAATAACGATCTACATTACCTCGGATAGGCATACGTCTTGAGTTGCCAATTCGTGGATTTCCTCCATGTATCTCATCACGTAGTAACCGCATTCCGTATTTCCAACCTGCTTCCGGTACTACAAACATAGGAATTCGCTAAATATTTGTTCCTAACTTAATTAACAAAAATGGGATAGAACGTACTCTCATTCCATGTCATGTTATTCCTGCTTTTGTGGTTGTTCTCCTACCACCTAAAGCTCTGTAAACCTTAATTGCCCTGCGTAGCACAAGTTAAAATATCATTCAATAATACTAATAAAAATCTACGAATTACTTTATTCACGACTAAAAAAACTTACATATTTAGAAGTTTCTTTATTGAGTACCTTGGTTTATTCGACCCCAGCGGATCAAACCAATATGCCGAATTAGTCGTGGGGCATACAACGACAAGCATCCAATGAGCCCTGTTATATATATAATTAGAAGCTTATTACAAAATAAAAGTTCACTTTGAATTACAAAGTTTACCTCTCATGATAAGGGAGCAGATAATATCTTTTGTCTTCTTCCTTAAAGAATGTCCCAAGTTGACCCGATTTATCATCATTCCCGTATATATATGTAGATGGACTGATAAATCCAAATACTTGATCCTCGGGAAAGATTGACCTTCTGGCGTCGTAAAGATGTCTACAAGTATAAAAATTATAATTTATTACAGTTTTGATAAAACTATTCAATACTTTTCATTGTATACAAAAAACACTTACTTCACTTGCATGTCGATAATCATGATACACAACGAATCCATCGCCATGAACTGCATGATATCCTCTTTGGTGGTGTACAAAGCGGGAGGCAGCCTTTTATCCCCCTCCAACTCCCAGGTACTTAAGGATTGTGCTTCCCTACCTACCATACATTGATACAACATTTTGCACCTACTTGGAAGCGAATTAATGTTGATAGGAGATTGGTTGTTTGACCCTTTGCTTCGGGGGCTTGACACCTTACAGATATGTATACAACCGTTAAAATACAATTGTTAACAAATTTGAAGTTTAAAGTCTTTCAAAGTTAAACTATACCTCATGTTTGTCGTTTAGCTCTACTAAATAACTAGGCCACCGCACGAACCCACCGATAACATCGCCGAGAGTAACAATCTCTTCTTCCGGAAATGGCACAAAAGGCCTCGCATAGAATATCATTCCGACCATCGAAAGCAAATTCGCCTTGAGATTCTCTCAACTTCAGAGAGTCCTAAGTTTAAAAAATATTTACTAACATTTGAAAAATATAAAATTAATGATTCTGAATTAATAACATATATATAAGTGATGCAACTTACTATCTTCGAGCCGATCGCTTGAGACTCGTCTATAACATACTCCCATCTGGAGTTTACTCTCGCTCTCTTCCAAGAATCACAACGAGCTACGGGAGAAGGAGGAGATAGGTTACTTGCTTGCTCCTCACTCATACCGGAGTCAATTGCCTCCAGTTTCTTCTGAGCAATTTTTTCAGCCATCATTTGTGCTTTTAAC
Organism: Triglochin maritima; assembly: GCA_963682175.1. NCBI lineage: Eukaryota > Viridiplantae > Streptophyta > Magnoliopsida > Alismatales > Juncaginaceae > Triglochin > Triglochin maritima. Next base: position 39,179,746 of record OY821775.1, read on the forward strand.
TTTTGGTACCCCGCTCGAGGCATACGATGGGTATACTTGTTAGAAGATCTAATCTTTTGGTTTTTTACTCGGATGGCCTAAAATCAAGTTTATTAGATTGTCACTAAAATCAATAACTAACAAGTTTGTTCTGAAACTCAGTTACTATATTATAAATTAAACTCAGTTACCTCAAACTCCGGGCTATCTCTGGATTTTCTGAATAGCTCTCATTGATTCGGAGTGATAAAGTTATAGACATCGCATGGATTTCTATCCTGGTAGTCTCCGAATATGTACTTGTTCGTTAAATTTGTTTTGAAATCCCTCCAACGAACTGACATGTATGTCATCCACTTTTTCTTCAACTTGTCAGTAGATTGGAACTCAAAAGATTCCTATAACACGTTAACTTAATATATATCAAAAGTTCAACTAAAACTATAGAAATCTATAATGGAATCATTACCTGCACATTATCCCATATTGTGTCCTTCAACTTCTCATCTACATCAGCCCAACTGGATAAACAAATGTCAACTTTGGCCCTCGCTAAGCTACCCAGAAAACATTTCCAATTATCAGACAGCATGCCTAATGGCTCAAGACGGTCATCAAACTGGATTGGAACTCTACCGTCTCTATTTCTTCTGCCCACGAATTCTTTCATGAGACAAGGACCTCGTGTATTGTATGTCTTCGAGCCTTCAGACTCGGAGGAAGTGGGTTTCTTTTTCGGAGCCATTATACTATAAAAGATAAATTCAAGTAATTAAATAAGGTAAAGACATGAAATGTCTATTACAATGTGTTACAACAGAAAATTTACACGTTTATTGTTTTTTCCTTAATGGATTTTCAATCCATATACCTTCACCGTGATCACTCTAAACATACAAGTCTCAACATTTATTTCTTCATCTACTGAGTTCAACTCAGGTGCTTGCTTAGAGAAAGGTGGTGTCTCTTCATACTCGATCAGGCTATCATCTGATACAATTTTTTTCTTCCCTTCCAAAATTACTGCCCATTTCTTATAACATGGATCAGCCACATAGAAGACTTGTTTCGCTTGGGAAGCTAGAATAAAAGGTTCTCCTTTATACCTTTTTTTTGAATAATCAATTAAAGTGAAGCCATAGTCATCCACTCGAACTCCATTTTTATTATCAGCCCACTTGCATCTAAAAGAATTATCATAAATAAAATTTCAATTTAAAAGAATGTGTTCGTAGATGAGAAGATTCAGAGACATTAAGATGAGAAAAGAATGACTCAGAGGAGGAGATGAAGTCCTTAATCTAGCGTTGAATAAGGAAGGTTAGAAATCTAACTAAGCAATCAAGGTCAAAACAAGCCTAAAGTCCACTATAGGTCCTTAGTAATAGACGACGCCTAACTTCGACGTCCCACCGAGGACCACTAGTCTGTAGGAAATCAAGAACCCGGAGGTCCCTAATATCTCAGGGAGACTAGATGTGCAACGACGTTCAGGCTGAAACGGTCTTAAACATCGAGGACCACTAATCTATAGGAAATCAAGAACCCAGAGGTTCCTAAAATCTCAGGGAGACTAAATGGGCAACGACATTCAGGCCATAACGGTCTTAAACGGTTTCCTCTCCTTAATGCGTCCGAAAATCCTAGGGGCCAACGTCTAATTGATTTTATTAAGGCTCTTTTATTAAGTGGTTTCTGGGCCAAGGAAAGGGTGATGAAATCCCCCACCTCATCTCCTATAGGTGACTGCCCCCTAAGTGTTTTTCATACCTTAATCTAACAAACAACACACCAAACAAACACTCACCTCACTCTTGTTCCAATGCAAGTCCTACTAACTAATGCGTGCTTTGTAATGAATGATGAGTGAAAGATAGTACGTACCTTACGCCAGCAATCTACGACAGAAATCGTAAATAATAGAAAAATACAATGCATGCAAATCCTATATGATGAATGACTTAGCAAATATTGTCTAATTATTTGCTTTGGGTTATTAAAGGCCAAGTTGTTTAAGGGGGGCAATGAGTTATTATCATAATATTAAAAATTCAAAACATTAAGGCAATAACCATTTAAAATATTAAAAGCAAGTATTAAAAAAATATGATTTCCCTATTCCTCGAGAACCTAATCAAACAATATGATTACGTGAATTACGTGAAAGGGTGCATGCTTTTACCTAAAGATTTTTGAAGATATCACTAACGGAATTAACAAATCTTAGTTATCAAAGTGTGATATTGACAGAAGTGATAGACCTTACAACTTATGACCTAAGAGAATATCCTAATTTAGATTATTCTCTAACAATAGTATAGTTTGAAATATAAATTATTGGATTTGTATTATTTTGTAAAACACATGAGAATATTCCAATGGTATAACTTATCGAACATGATAATTATATCTAACTTTTCGAAATCTATTACATTTTTCACTTCACTTGGCATGGGAACTTTTTTTGTCTACCAACACGTCCACATGTGATCCCTAGTCGATGATCACTCAAATGAACTTACATGATCCTCAATCAAACATTAAATTTACTTAAAAACATTTAAACAGACATGTTTTTTACAATTACTGAACTTATGGACAAAGATAAATCCAACACTCAATCCTCAATGCTCAATCAAAGATAAGCACGAACGAGAGGAGGGGAATGATGTGATGTCGAAGGATCTCTTTGTGGTTCGGTGACACGAGATGGTGCAGTGACGGCTGTAAACGACACGAGATGGTGCGGTGACGGCTGCAAACGACACGAGATGAAGGTTAGCTTAGAAATAATATGTGGAGAAAAACGGAGGACGGAGGAAGACGAACTTAAACAACAAAAAACGAACTTAAAACTTACATGTGGAGAAAGATGGAGGAAGAAGGAGAAGAGGGCCGGAGAAGTGGAGGAGAGCTTGGGAGCTCGCTGCGGTGCCGGAGACGGTGCGGATCGGTCGGGGATCGGTCGCGGAGGAGAGTTCGGTCGCGGGACGGCTAGGGTTTGGGTGGGTTTCGTCTGAAATGAATGAAAGAAAACGCGCCTGTTTGATTTCTTTAACACCTACAGACGTCGGATGTTACCTAACACCGACGTCTATACCTCGATGTCTATATGCATGGGTTATAGACGTCGGCTGTTATAGACAGCCGACGTCTATAGGTCGACGTCTATACCCTATAGACGTCGGATTCACAAGGTACACAAACAACTGACGTCTATAGCCGACGTCTATACCCTATAGACGTCGGCTACACGCGGTATTCCTACACTCGACGTCTATAGTACCCAATAGACGTCGGCCTCTATAAGGACCGACGTCCATTCTGTCCTCTCCCCACTAGACGTCGGTGGTTATAACGGCCGACGTCTATTGGGCGACGAGTAAAGCCTATTCTGCACTAGTGAGATGAGACCCCATGTATTATGTTTCAAGTATCATCGTTTGGTCATTTCTGCATTTGGATATTATCATATTGAGTGATGAAGTCTAACGTAGAAAGGAAGAGAAATTGCTTGGATATTATCATATGTTTAATATGTAGTTGTTGTATATACGCTATATTGTACTATAACTTTAGACAAGTTGGTATATTTGTTTTATTGTTGGTCTATTCGTTTGATGACTAATTGAAAGATTAATGAGATGCTAATATATTCACATCAATTGAGATGAGGGACATTTATCTTCGGATTCCCGTGCACAAAATGATGGTAAACTCATGTACACAGTATATATAGTACACCGTAAGGAAAATTCATTTGCTACAAGTCCATGTATAGAACTCTGTGTATAGTATGTATGACTAATGTCACGAATCAATACTTTTATTCCATTAGTTAGTTAATAGACATGTAGCGGAGAGTAATTCCATATACATACGAAGGCGAATCCAAGTAAAGAGTGGGGTAAATCCATTTGGTTGAATTCAACATGAGGATCCCTTACATAGTTCCATGAATACTAAGATAATTTAACATATCTAAGAGGGTGATTCCATATGTACATAAGCGTAACTCCATCTATAGAACCTCACTTAATGAACTACGTGTTGTTGAACAATTTATCTTGTGTAGAATTTATCTTGTAGTCTCATGTACAAAATTAATGGTAAATTCATGTACACAGTAAAGTAAATACATTTGTTTCCTATCCATGTAGAAACCTTTGTTTATAGTATGTATGACAGATCAATACTTCCATTGGATTAGTCAGTAGAATTTAGCTGCAGTGGAGTGTAATTTCACATAGAGAGTAGGGTAAATCCTATTGGTGGAATCATCATTAAGAACCCTTACAGGTTCCATGCATACTATGGCAATTTAACAAATATAAAAAAGTAATTCCATATACATGTTAGGGTAATTCCATGTATAAAACCTTACATAATGAATACATGTTCTAGCACACACAAATTATGGATCCCTGAGACAGTGCATGAAACCAAACATAGTAAATTGTTAATCAGCATGAATAATGTTAGGGGTCTGTGAGTATGTAATTCTAATATTTTTGTATTTATAACAAAAATAATGCAATATTGGTATAACTTAATATATGTATAGTTTTCTAGAGTTACAGACGGATTCATTCATTAATAAAACAAAAGATGTAACATGTTACGTGTGTTAAAACAAAATGATTTACCAAAGGACATTTCCAAGCAATTTAAAGAACCAATGGTTGATTATTTCATTTTCTGAAGTTCTACGCATATTCCAAAGTGTTGTAAAAATGAATATGTTAGGTGATGTTAGTTGGAAAAAAGAGAGCTGCAAACGCAATGAAGGTGATATTACTAACTTAGGTGAGCACTATCAGGTTTGACATTATTAATAGGAACCATTTGACATGTATATTCTTCAAACATAACCATTTGGAAATGGTGTCTTCAATATCTTTATCTTCAGTATCTAACAAATAGGTTGAGATGGTGCATGGGAACTAGATTGTTGTGGTAAGTATTGTAAGTTGCATGATTTAAACACTACCAAAAATCCAAATTGACGTCTTTATAGATGGTTTTAGGAAGTGAGCATGGTTGTTGGTTGGATGTGTCTTTATTGAAAGGGATCAGTATTTGGTTTTAACATTAGAACATCATCCTACAATTTCATTTAGAAATTTCACGGTTAAGTATGTTGTCCCACTGATTGTAGATAACACGCGTTGTGTATATTTCCTACTACTTTAAGACGTTAGTTTTTCGTGTTGCCTTGTATGTTTGAGTTTAGTTCTTGTTCACTTATTGCATAATGTCTTATGGAATTATTCATCCATATATACCAAATTACCAGGTGTATTATGTATAAGTGCGAATAACAACGATAACACTTTTCTGTTCCCACAAAAATTGTCACACTAGTTTGCTATTCCAATTGCATAAAAATAAAAGTGAACAATAAACATAGAATAAAATCCATAGCATTGTTAAACAAACATCCACACTTAAACAGAACCATAAGAATGTGAGAACATAATAATACAACCAAAAAGGATAATTATGCTATGTTAATTGTAAAACAATATGTGAAATAGTAAGGGAAACAAAAAAACAATTACTGGGGTAAATTGACAAAATTTGCAGAGGTATTTTGGTACATGACAATGAGTATACTGGGATGATTGTCAAAGAACCTATATTTGGCTGCATCATGAACATAACAAGAAATACCTAATTTAATTCTATCCCAACGAATTTTCAAGTGCCCAATTGATATTGTTTGAATATTCATTTGACAATTTCATTGATGACATTTGAAATGATGAGAGATTTTGGAATGTGAAGAATCTTAATGACTTTTCCATGAAACTTCTTTAGATAAACAAGCATGAAACTCATTCAAAGGTCTACTTACTATTAAAGTTGGTGCTACTTCTTCCCGTGGCAACGACAATTGTTAAAAGAGTATTTTCCGGAATGATTGTATGAAAGATAATTTGCGTAATAGCATGGGAGATCAAATGTTTTCACGATTGTTTGGTTACTTATCTAGAGAATGATTTGTTTTTGGGTATTAATAAGGATACTATTGTAAACCGGTTCAAAAATATGAAAACTCGTCGTGAACAATTGTAATAATTTTAGAGTACTTTAGGTTGCAATTTGAATTATTTACGACACTTTGCTTCTAACGTTTTTTGCTCCCTAACATTTTAGGAAACTCCAGGTTCGCAATTTCCAACAGACTAGTGGTCCTCAGTGGGACCTCAAAGTTAGTCGTCGTCTAGTGCTAAGGACATATAGTGAACTTTAGGCTTGCTTTGGCCTTGATTGCTTAGTTAGGTTTCTAACCCTCATTATTCCTACGCTAGATTAAGGACTTCATCTCCTCTCTCCTGAGTCATTTTTTTCTCATATTTATGTCTCTAGATCTTCTCATCTATGAACATCTTCTTTTAAATTGAAATTTTATTTATTTCCTTCAATAATAACTATCATTTTTCTTAATGTTTAGATTGAAATGGATCGAGAGTGGATTCTTTCAAACCGATTGAGTGGTGAGTATGAGAACAAAGTGAATATGTTCTTAGAAGTTGCCCAAAAACTTACAAAAATGACAGAGCCATGGCGTATTGTCTGTCCAATAAGTGTCATAATATGTTAGTGCTGACTTTTCGGAAAATAAAAGATCATTTGTTTGAGAAAGGTTTCGACCCAAGTTACAGATAATGTAGATGGCACGGTGAAAATTAATCATTTAGTTGTTCCAAGAATGATGGAGACAATGTTAGTGTCGGAGATCACTTAGAGGAAATTGTGCTGAAACGTTTTCATCCAATCCCAATTTACTTGAAAGTTTGTTGAATGACAATGAGAAACCGTTGTATAAGGGTTGCACCAAATTGTCAGTGGTGTTGAACTTGTACAATTTAAAAGCACAAAATTGTTGGACCGATGTCAATTTCACATCACTGTTGAACCTATTGAAAGAGATGCTTCCATATGATAATGAGCTGCCAAATAGAACATATGATGCTAAGAAAGTGTTTTGTCCTATGGGAATGGAATATAGGAAGATACATGCATGCTCGAACGATTGTATATTGTACAGGGGTGTGTTTGAAAACTTACATTCCTATCCCAGGTGTAATGTTTCACGATACAAAATTAAACGCAGTGGACCGAACCACAATGTAGAGGCTGATGAGATGAAAATCAAAGGACATCCTGCTAAGATTTTGTGGTATCTTTCGATAATACCAAGGCTTAAATATTTTCTTCGAGGGTAAAGAGGATTCCAAGAACATGACATGGGATGTTGATCGTGAGAAACCAAATGATCAATTGCTACGTCATCCTGCATATTCACCTCAGTGGAAAAAGTAGATTACGACTTTCCTGTGTTTGGTGAAGAATCCAGAAATGATCGGAAATAGGAAGGGAGGCCGGAGTACAGTCGGAGTCAAAGGTGAAGTCTGCAAAGGTCAGGATCCAGTCAGAGTACGGTCGCACTCGTCATCTCGTCGAATGCCAGAATCGAGGGTGAAGACTGTGGACAGAAGTCGGCGTCTCGCCTCGTCCAAGGCCGGAGTCGAGGGTGATGCCGGAGTCGAGGGAGGCCAAAGTAGAGGGTGGACTCGACAGTTGAGTCGAGGGTGAAGTATGCGGCGGTCGGGATTTCGGAGAGGATTTTGGTGTGAAGAGGATTCAGGTGAAAGGATTTCAGTGTTAGGGATTTGCGAATTTTGGTGTATATTCGGGTTTTGGTCCGGATTCGGGTTTCTCGGATTTTAGACCAGACCGGACCAAACCTGAATTCCTGGATTGTGGTGGACCGAAGACCGTACTGAAAAAAATTGGTATGGTCCGGTCTGGACCGATCGGTCTGGTTCGGTCCAAAAATTCGTGTCGGACCAAATTTTGCTCACCCCTAGTGCTCATGCACATATCCACGTATTCTCCCACGCGCGTAACATCCATTGCTACGTCAGCTTTTTGGGAAGAGTATATAGTATTGGATAAATTCAAATATGATATTATATAGTTTTATACTTTTTCTACTCTCTACAACTTTTCTCCTCTTTCTTCACACACATATATCTCCTCTCTCCAACTTTTTCACTCTCTTTTTGTCACCTTCTTCCTCTCCCTCTTCCAAACACTTTCTCTCTTTCTTTCTCTCTCACCTCTCACACATTTTTCAGTTTGTAATTACGCAAAACTCACACTGACCATTGCTTTTGAGTAAGCAACATATCATGGACGAGTAAGTAAATATTTTAATATAATAGAAAAAATGACTTTTGGTTATTAGGTAGTTTATGTATTCGAACATACCCAAACTATAACAAAAAAATACTTGCACTAATAAACGAAAATACCCACATTACGAGATTTTTTTCGCTCTTCTATAACACGTTTTCCTCTCTTATCCAACACATTTTCTCTCTCCTCTAACACATTCAAAACTTCTTATTAACTCGTTCTCCAACTTTTTCAATCTCTTTTTTGTGACACGTTTCCCTCGCTCTTCCAACACATTTTCTCTCTCTCTCTCTCTCCTTTCACACATTTTTCAGTGGGTAATTACCCAAATTTCACATGGCAACTTATCCATTGGAGGTAAATTAATGTTTTCATCTAATGGGGAATGAAAGAAATTTTGCTTAGTTTTCACAGTTTTATTTGAGTATTTTCTGTTTTATTTGGGGATTCTCCTTTTTATTTTAGTTACTTTTAAATGTTTTGTTTGAGCATTATTATGTTTTTGTTGTATGGTATAAGTATTCAAGATCTTGGTTATTTGTTAGTTTATGCATACAACAATACCCAAAAAATAACAAGAAACTACCTAGTAAAGAGACGAAAATACCCATAATTTGATATGAGAATACCCATAGCACGTACGAGCCCTTCTTTTATCTCCTCTAACATTTTTCATCTCTCATCCAACAAATTTTCTCTCTCCCCTGACACTTTTCCCCTCTTTCTTCAAATTTTTTATTGTTTCCTTTTCATTTTGAATTTGCCTTCACATTATGATTAAATTTATTATTGTCATTAATCCTCCACAGTCACCAATTGGTGAAGTGGCAGGGTTATTCCGCTATATACCATACTATATATACAATGAAAATACTCAAATTGCATCACTTGTATACCCAAACCATTGAACATAAATGGAGACAAAAGTACAAAGATTATAATATGTAACTACTCAAACAATAACAGAAAATACTTAGTCTATACAATCCAAAAAAATCATACCTAAAACCCCACTGAGGGTCAAACTAATTTGTTTTGGTTCATCAGGATTAATACAAATATTAATTAATAAAAACTTATGGATATTATAATATGAAAAACCCTGCCCCTAACACTAAAATAATACGACACGAAACAATATCCAAATAAAAACACCAACGAGGACCAAAAAAAACATGTCGTCCTTTTCTTACTCTTACATCTACCTCGACCTGACATCCCTCCAACCATCTCCCAATTGCAATCACCACCCACAACACCATCATCTTGCCCTCTCTTAATCCCAATCACCACCCACACCACCATGAACATTGGAAGTTAACTGGGTACTTTTGTTTGGTAATTTTTGGGTATCCTTCATCTGGTTTTGGGCACTACTACAAAAAGACTTTTGCCGACGGACATTTCCGTTGGCAAAGAGCACCTCTTCCATCAGCAAAAGGTCATGCCCATGGAATGTCCGTCGGCAAAAGTCCACCGGCAATATATGTCGTCAGCATGCTCCTAGCAAATGAAATTTCCGTCAGAAGGACTTTTTCCCGCGTAAAATATGACGTGCCCAAAAACGTTCCGACTGACATTTTGTCGGGCCATTAAATAAATCACCATTATTGCCGATGGAATTTCCGTCGGCAATAACTACTTAGATTTACAATTGCCGACGGCATTTCTGTCAAGAATTGTAGCGTCTGCTACCAAACAAATTGTCAATGCTGCCATTCAACCCAAATCGGGTTTAAAAAGCCTGCAATAAAAACAAGACACGATGCATTCGACTCCATTCACATACAATCACATAATTTGTCAAATTGAAAGGAAATTATATGTATATAACCACACATACAATTGAAACGAAACAAACGAAGTCATACAATCACGTACAAGTTTATAAGTCAAAGTCATAAATCAAGTCTAACTCTAATACATATGTAAGTCATAAGTTATAAAAAACGTATATAAAACAACAAACCTATACGATTACGGCTCAAAAAAAGTCGGATACGTCAGTGTTTCTTCCTCGTGCTAAGTTGATGTATCGATGTCATCGCTCCGAAAAAACAATAAATTTGGCTTACTTGAAAAATCCAAAACATATATATTATTTTAGCAAAGTAAAACAACAAACTAAACATTAATCGTAAATATACCTCATCTCTTCCAAACTGAGTCGCCATCATTTTAGCAACTTGAGCTTTTAACTTCTCGTGCTCCTCCTGCATTAATGTATTTTAATATTACTCTACATATAATGAACTTGTAAAATAAATATACGATTTTAAGTATACACTTACAACCGAAACACACTGTCAAATCTTGGTATGAAGATGGTCCATGTGAGCGCTGCTATGTCGACCACTCGATGTCTTGCCGGCCTTGTAGGCTCCAATATCAGTACCACGAACACGGTATGATTTCTCTTTGCCCAAGACTTCTTCTAGTACCTCCGTCTCGATCACCTCGCGAGCCTTAGAACACTCACCTTGCTCTTGAGACAATCTTTGTTGCGTCAATTCCTATATTTCAAGCCAAAAAAAAATTAAAAGCCTATGAATATTGCAAAGTTCAAACTAATACTAAGGTTAAACAAGTAAAAACTAAAATCTTACCATTTTCGGTTAATTTGTATAACATAGAACCATCTTTTCAACTTTGGTGAGAGGTGTGCTGATTTTGTTTTCATCTATCTTATTATTTAACAAAAAAAACAATGTTAATCAATTAGGACACAATAACAAAGATCATGAAAAATGCATGTTTGTCTAATTATGTATTACAAACCAAACAGAACTACAAATAGAATACATAACAGTCCCATGTACACATAATATGTTGGCTTTTTGGCCTTAATCTATGTTTTGATGATTTAATCAACCTAATCTTAATTGTGATCATGTAAAGTAGCACACATCTTGCATTGCATATATATTGCGTTGTGCTAACCTCTACATGTGATATCAAGACTCAAGGAAGAAAGGAAATCAAGTCAAGACATGTAATCATCCCATTTGAAGACATGTAATTTGTATTTCTTTAAGTCTTAGGAACTTTGTGTGATTGAGCATACTTTAGCTAAAAACTACTCAAACACACACTAGGTTCCCTATAGAAGTCACACACGAAATTTCATATAATTTGGACTTCAATATATCACCCAAACTTAGACCGGAAAACACTAAACCAAAACCTAAACAATCTGCCCACATTCGGTCGACCGAAATAGACCGTTTGGTCGACCGAGTGATCATATATCATGTAAGTGTTTTACTACCCAAGTTCGGTCGACCGTCCAGACCTTTTTGGTCGACCAAGTTAACATATTTTTCTGACCGTGTGTTTTGTCGTATTATACCAAATGGTCGTATTAGTATTATCTCCAAATACCCCAAATACATTTCGTGTATCGGTTGACCGAGGACCTTGTTCGGTCGACCAAACTTATGATCCTTGATAAACTCAAAGTGCCTGTCGGTTTTCGGTCGACCGTGGACCATGTTTCGGTCGACCGAATATGATCCTGTTTGTCAACCCCAAAGTGCCTGGTGTGAATCGGTCGACCGAACCTATCTTGGTGTTCGACCTATCACTTAAGTGTACCTAGATTATAGCCTTTGGCGGTTGACCGTTACCTAACCGGTCGACCAAACCTTAATCAAAATTGCCAAACGGTCGACCGTTCAACCCGCGGTCGACCGAACTTACTCAGAATTGGGTCCTGTCAGTTTCTGTTTTGTGTATCTTACACAATCTTTACCCAATTCATCCCCAACGGCTATAACTCTTTAGGAGCTTATAAATAGTGTTCCCTTGACATAATTACAAAGCTCTTACACTTCTATTTGTCAAATACACCTATGAGAAACTCCCCAGTCTCCCATTCCCCAAATCCTATGCTCCAAGCTTAAACTTCCACATCTTAGCATCAATTCCACATCCTAAGCTAAGTGTGCTCAAGTTAGAGAGTGTGTTCTACTCAAGATCTCAGTTGTAAAGAAGCAAGGACTTCGGTGAAAGCCCAAAGTATTCCTTTCGGATTGTGAGAGAAGAAAGTCAAGCTCACGAGGGTGTTCGTGGAGAATATTTTGTAAAAGGCTTAATCTCGGCCCGGAACGAGGTTGATAGTGAAGACGCGAGCGGAGCTCGAGGGAGATCGAGCAGAGCTTGCAAGAGAGGAAGTAGGTGGGAGGCCTAACCTCTATAAAAATCTGGTGTCATCATTGTGGTTTGCTTTACTTACTTGTATTTGTTTAAATTCCGTTGTGCATATCTTAATTGATTAAACAAGTAGGCAATTAGCTTAAAAGTGATTAGAATTAGAGACCCTCACGGTCCTACATTAATAGAATCATTGAAATATCGATAAATAGTAAGACGAGATGAGGATTGGAAATCTTAAAATCAGCAATGTTACCAACATAGAAAAGAAAGGTAACCACTAGCAACACAAATGACAGGTGGTGTATTCGTAAGGTTTCATTCTTCTGCAAATCACTTCTTCATCCAAAATGGAAGCACACAAACCAACAAACGAAATCATCGTAAAAGTAATGGAAGAAGAAAATCATTGTGGAGTTACACAATTTTATATCCAAAAGAAAATTCATAAATTAATTGTTTTGCATACAAGTTTAAATAGATTAAAGATTTCAATGGAAACAGGAAAATAACAATCTAAAACTGCATATTATTTACCTGAAGGAAGAAATCTCTTCTGCAAATCTCTTCTTCATCCAAAATTTCACACACAAAATCCACTATCATTACTTGCAAAAAACCTTAAAACTTATATGAAGTTTCGCCTTGTTTGCAAAAGATTTTGATCCCGTCTTGTGGTTCATCTTCTTGCGGTTGCGATTGACATTGTTTGTTATGGAATTTTTCTACGTTTAATGAAAATAGTTTATAATTAAAATGTGATATTAGAATTACAAACTCAAAAATTTAAAGACCAAAAATATTATTACCTTTGCATTTTCAGTGTTCCATTCCTCACACTGAATGCTGAGAATGACTTATTACTCCAATTGTTCGAGATTTTCATATGAAATAAACGAACCAAGAACGACAACTTCGTGAACTTCTTACACCCTGTGTTTAAACGTTTTAATTAACCGCAAATGCACGGCCGCGTTGAAGCGGTGGCAAATAAGGGTCGATCCACAAGGAGGTGTGTAGACTCTTGTTTGTTTGAAGGCAAGTGGAAAAAGAGGGGAAGAAGTTGTGATTACACTAAACTAGACTAACTACACTAAACGAGTAAGCATTAAATAAGGAAAACGAAAGCAAGGGAAATTGAAAGCAGGAAATCAGAAGGGGAAAACCCCTACGGGGAGGAGTGTGTGCACATGTAAAAAGATGGTGAAGAATGCATTCTATAGGCACAAATGTTGGTAGTGTTTTCATGCATAGGAAGTGTAAAGGTTATGGCAAAACCTATCAATCAATTCACTAACCTAGTTTGATTAATATTCATATACACAAGCTGGTTATTTCAGAACCTAAACAAGCATGAGAGGTGTCTAAGATGTGTGGCAAAACCCATCAAGTGTAGTATGTTACTCTAACAAGCAAGCATACATTCACATTTATCAACACAATCAAAATATAAAGCATTCATATACATTCTTTAATGCATGTATGAACATCATCTCCACCCCCAAAGGGGGATGGATCTACTCACTACACATTAATCTAACAATTAAACTAAAGAAGAAAATAAACATTCTAACTACTTTAGCCTAGAATCAAAGAAATAAAACTAAGCTAAGCATGCATAAAGAAACAACATAAGAACAAAACAATGGAAAAATTATTTTATTAGATGACTCACATTGAAGGTAGCATTCTTCTCCACCTTGAGATTTTGCTCCAAGACTTACTCCAAGTAGAGAGAATTCCACCAAGCAATGGGTAATTACAATAGAATGTGAAGAGTTCTATTTATTGCCATAGAAAAAGGTAATTCGGGACAATACCCCCGTATGGGACTAAACAAATACCATAAATAGACTACATATACACTAATACACGCTTCACATAACTCTTAGCAGATCCGGACCAAAAGTGACCGCCAATTAGTGGTCTTGGACCGCTAATTAGCGGTCTACAGTGTTTGGATCGCTTTGTAGTTTCTTGTGTGCTTTTCTAGAAGGCTTTTTTTGTCTTTGATGCATCTACTTTGCTTGTTGGAGCTTTGACCCGAATAGAATTGCCAAAATACTCCCCATGATGGTGTGAAGTATTCTTGTTTGTTCATTGGTCCTTCTATCTTACGTTCAGGTTCTTCGATCTTGCATCTTAGTCCTTGAGTCTTTCAACTCAATCATTTTTCATGCTTTTAGGTCCTTTTATGACTTTTCTCTTCAAACCTATTTATTTCTGAAATTTAAACATAAAACTCGTCACGTAGCATTGTTTAGGTGAAAGATAATGGATATAAGATACAAATATAAGCATGAAATGATGTCAATCAAATACCCCCACACATAACTTTTGCTAGTCCCGAGCAAAACAAAGAAAGAGAAAAGCATACGAAAAACAAGAAATCCAAACTCACTTTCGTAGGAATCACGGTTGCACTTAGCACGTGCAACAAGCGGTTAAACCTCCTTGTCGCCAAGGAGGAGGAGTGTTGTCTCCTTAGGGTTTTCAGCGGATACACCCATAAAATCCGAATATTAATGCATTATTCAACCTAGCTACACGATTCGATGACTCATTTTGTCGATCATTGGACGTGGAAATGCTACGGGCCGACTCTATATATGTAATCAGTCCGCACACCTAGCCAATGAATTATTCGTGAAAGTTAATTAAGGACTTAAGTGCAAGACATGGATAACCTTAACATCCTCAAGTGATACAAAGTGTAAGGTCCATTAGAGTTCTTATTTGCCTCTTTTATTTTCTTTTCTCTTTTTTCTTTTTTTTTTCTTTTTCTTTGGAGCATTATATTGGTTGGTGTTTGATTCTCCCACGGTCGGGTTTTGTGCATCATTGCCTGTGAGGACTTACACTATCACGTCCACCTTTCCCCAAATCTCCACATAAGGCAATCTCTACCACCCGTGTAACGGGTGTTCGGTCGGTGCATCCCAAGTCCGATGACTCGAAAGCACCAGGTACAAAGTTCCCTCAGACCTAATTTCCCGAGTGATAGGAGTCGTGCGAGAAGAGAGAACACCTACTCACTTATTTCTTATCTACACATGAACCAAAACCCCTACACTTAATGTCTCACAACAAGATTTAAAGGGTCCTTGACTACAACAAATTTTCTTATATTAACCGACACGAATTATTGACTCACAAGGAGAGAATGACAATATGGTAATTGACGCGGGCAATTTAAGTAATTCGCAGATGACGTTTAGTAGTTCTCAATTTTTTTGATGTTGTTCACTTCTAAACCGAAAAATAAAGTTGTTTGATGTCGTCAATGTTTGACGACTTCTTTCTTTAGTATTATGTTGTATATGATTATTGACAACCAGATGCATTTTTTTGTTAGAACTTTCAATGTTTACATGAAAAACTATTAATTAATGTTTCGAAAAGAAAAGATAGCTAAAATCTATTTCCCTCGTGTTGGTTTAACAACTGATTCAAAGGTCCCATTCAACACTTTGGAAAGCAAAATTACATATGACACACTATATTAAAAATTTGGAGTCTTGGCGGCAACTATGACAAAAAAACGCTGCAATCTTCAGCCTTTCCAGTGAGGAAAGTTAACCCGAACAAAGATAAGAATTATATATTTTGCGTACACATGCATACACAATTTAGCAAAAACCAAATTCACGTAGATAACACAATCTGGAGAGTGGAGAATCAAACACGCCGGGCAACTAACAAACTAGACAACAATACATGAATCAACAAAGGTAACTAGTATTCAATAACGCAATTGCAACACGTACGAGCACTTTTTAATCTCCAATAACAATATATCATCTTTTATCCAACACATTTTCTCTATCCCCCTATCACTTTTTCCCTCTTTCTTTATATTTTTTGATTGTGTCCTTTTCAATTTGAATTTCAAATTAATCTGCCTTCACATTATGATTAAATTTGTTATTGTCATTGATCCTTCACAAGTCACCAAGTAGTGAAGTGGCAGGGTTATTCCATCGTGTACCATATTATACAATGAAAATACCTAAATTACATCACTTGCATATCCTAACCATTGAACATAAATGGAGATAGAAATACAAAGATTGTAATATGTAACTACATAAACAATGACACAAAAATACCTAGTCTACGCAATCCAAAAATTCATACTTCAATCCCCACTTTTTGGTTCATCCGGATGAAAACAAACATTAATTAATACAAAATTATGGATATTATAATATAAAATACTCTCCCCATAACAAGGTAATACATACACTATATGAAAAAATACCCAAATAAAAAAACGATGACCACAAAAGCACGTCGTCCTTCTCCTACTCTTATAACTACCTCGACGTCGACATCCCTACAACCATCTCCCAATCGCAATCAACACCCACCCCACCATCAACTCGCCCTCTCCCAATCCCAATCATCACCCAAGGCCATCATCGACATAGGAAGTTTGGTGGGTATCTATTGTAGTGTTTTGGTGAAATCCAAACGTATTTAGGGGTAGGATCAGAATTAATGTCGATATGTTCATTTGATTAGTGTCATATCATACATATATTCACATCATATATCCTCTATTTTGAGTCTAAGCAATGCTATGTAACGATTTTATGTTTACGTTTCAGGAATAAATATGTTAAAGAACAAGAAGACTCAAAAAGACTAAAACGTGAGAAAAATGACTGATATGTGGGGCTTATGGACCTATCTGCAAGAGGAAATGACCTAGACGTAAGCTAGAGAGACTAAATAGCAAACTAAGAAACTTCACACCATCATGAGTGTAGGATCGTATGGGTCGGCTATGCTAATCACTTTTAAACTAATTACCTACTCGTTTTATCGATCGAGTTATAAGCAACGGAATTTAAACAACTAAACGAGCAAGTAAGAAATAAGCAAACCACAATGGATGTCGGGGGTTTTTACAGAGGTTCGGCCACCGCCTACGTCCTCTCTTGCAAGCTCCGCTCGACCCTTCGAGCTCCGCTCGCGTCTTCACTATCCACTCCCCGTTCCGGGCCGAGAGAGAACGCCTTTTACAAAACAAGCTCCCCAAACAACCTTGCGAGCTTGACTTTCTTCTCTCACAATCCGAGAGGAAAACTTCGGGCTTTCACCGAAGTCCTTGCTTCTTGAACAAATGAAATCTTGAGTGGAACACACTCTCTAAACTTGAGCACACTAGAATGAGATTGAAATTGATTCTAAGTGTGGAAATTTGAGGCTTTGAGTGTTTGGGATTCTCTCTAATATTTGGGACAAGTTTGTAGTGGGAGAGTTGTGTTAAAATGTGTTTTACAACTCCTTATATAGGCATTAGAGAGAATAGAGCTGTTGGGATTGATTGGGTATGAGTTGATGTGTGATTACACAAAACAGAACTTGCAGGACCCAATTCTGGATGAAATCGGTCGACCGGATCGGGATGAACGGTCGACCGTTAGGCAGTTTTGCACTAAGTTCGGTCGACCGGTTAAGCAACGGTCGACCGCCCAACGCTACGACTTAGGTACACTTAAGTGATCGGTCGAACACCTAAAGGGAAACGGTCGACCGATTTGTACCAGGCACTTTGGGGTTGACAAACAAATAGATATTCGGTCGACCGAAACAGGTCTAGCGGTCGACCATTTTTGTCCAGGAGATTTGGGTTTGTCAAGAGATGAACAAACGATCGACCGATCTTGGTCCACGGTCGACCGATACATGAAATGTATTTGGGGTATTTTTGGTTTAATACGAATACGACTGTTGGGTATATACGACAAGAATAACGGTCGACCGAAAGAGAATGTGCGGTCGACCAAAACTAGACAGGGAAACACAAAACAGAATACTTGATCATCCGGTCGACCGAACGGCATGTTGCGGTCGACCGAATGTGGGCAGACAGTTAGGGTTCAAGTTTAGTGTTTTCCGGTCTAAGTTTGGGTGATCTATTGAAGTCCAAATAATGTGAAATTTTTGTGTGACTTCTATAGAAAACCTAGTGTGTGTTTAAGTTGATTTTAGCTCAAGTATGCTCAAAATACACAAGTTCCTAAAGACTCAAAGAAATACAAAATACATGTCTTCAAATTGAGCTTGATTACATGTCTTGACTTGATTTCCTTTCTTCCTTGAGTCTTGATCACCTGTAGAGGTTAGCACAAAGCAATATATATGCAATGAAATATGTGTGCTACTCTACATGATCATAATTAAGATTAGGTTAATTAAATCATCAAAACATAGATTAGGGCCAAAAAGCCAACAATCTCCCCCTTTTTGATGATGGCAACCTATATCTTAACTATATCCTAATACATGGAATTTGTATTTGTACACTATGCATATTAATGCTCCCCCTATGGATGTACATAGTTTTTGTTCAATTTTATGCCAAATTCCAAGTTACCACCTTAATTATCTCTCCCCCTTTGACATCCATCAAAAACAAAAATAACTATGACTTTAAGCATAGAATTTGGATTTCTTGTAATGAAGTTGCTCCCCCTAAATTTTGCACTTCATTACACTAATAAAAGATATAACATTTAAGCTCCCCCTATCAATAAGGCTAGATGAAAGCTATGAAAATGATTCAATTTAAGTTTCAACTTAGGCCTTATTCTAACATCCATTCATAATTTGACATTTATAATCAATGGATGTGATATATGATTTGCAATGAATAGGGTTAATGATTTGCAATAAATTAAACTCTAAATGTATGACATTTAAGCACATAAACTAGACTAGAGCTATTTTAACATGAATTGTAGATGATAGAAATTTATACCAACTTGAGTCTTGAATTAGCTCCAATCTTTACTTGGTGATGCAACCGGATTCGAATTCGACGCTTTGGCTCACCCGGTCACCACCAATCTCCTCTTAAAGCTCCTACAAGTGTAGACTTTGGTACCCATTTTTGCTTGGGTCCATTAAGTTTAGCTTTTGGTACCCAAATCCAAGTTGATTTTGGTACCTCTACACTTACTTTCTTTTTCATGGCAAAATTATGTTTAACATTAATTTGAATAGGAAAGTTTTTAACATAAAAATTGTTTTAGTGCCATGTGTGAACTTATGCAATTTATTTGACAAATTTTCATTTAAGGCATTAAGTTCACTGTTTTTAGTTGCTCGAGATTCATTTAAGCAATTTAGATTTTTAATCATAAATGTATGCTTTGTATTCATGTTAAGCATGTGAATCTCTAAATTTGCAACCTTTTCATTCATGCAATTCAAGTCATGTAATAATTGCTTGCTTTCTAAATGAGATTTATCAAGTTTAATAAGCAAGTCATTAGTATCAATTTCTAGCATATGACTATCAATTGCATGACATGAGGTATTTTTAACATTTACATTTTCTTCCTTCAAGCATGCATTCTCTAAAGTTAGAACTTCAATTTTAGCAAGCAAATCAACTTTATCATCTAAGATAGATGCATTTTGACATTTAAGATCAAGGATTTGCTCATTTGCTACTTGATTAGTCTTGTGAAGTTCTTTATATTTTTCAAATAATCTTTGAAATGCATTTTGTAGTTCATTAAAATCATGGGCATTATCTTTTGAGCTACTACTTGAAGAAGAGCTAGAAGATACCTCATCTTCACTTTCTCCATCGGATGAGCTTGATGATGATGAAGATGTTGAGTTAATCTCCATTTTCTTTGCTTGAGCTACATCCTTCGGATTTGCTTCTCCCTTCTTCCCGGTTGGTGAATCTCCTTCACCAAAATTCTTTTCTAATGTTTTCCATATAGAATGAGCACTATCACATGAGCAAACAAGATTAAAAAGTTCATCTCCTAATGCACAAAATATGACATTCATAGCCTTAGCATTTAGGGATGCATTTTTCTCATCTTCTAAACTCCATTTACTAATATGACATCTAGGGGATTCATATGGAGTTTGAATCATAAACCACATGTTAATGTTCATGGATTTAAAAAATGACAACATTTTACTTTTCCATGAAACAAAATTATTTCCATCAAAATATGGTAGTTTACAAGATTCTAAAGGTGTGGATGCATTAAGAGCCATGTTAATTTATCAGTTAAGAACAAAATTAATGAACGAGGCTCTGATACCAAATGTAGGATCGTATGGGTCAGCTATGCTAATCACTTTTAAACTAATTACCTACTTGTTTTATCGATCGAGTTATAAGCAGCGGAATTTAAACAACTAAACGAGCAAGTAAGAAATAAGCAAACCACGATGGACGCCGGGGTTTTTTACAGAGGTTCGGCCACCGCCTACGTCCTCTCTTGTAAGCTCCGCTCGACACTTCGAGCTCCGCTCGCGTCTTAACTATCCACTCCCCGTTCCGGGCCGGGAGAGAACGCCTTTTACAAAACAAGCTCCGCAAACAACCTCGCGAGCTTGACTTTCTTCTCTCACAATCCGAGAGGAACACTTCGGGCTTTCACCGAAGTCCTTGCTTCTTGAACAAACGAAATCTTGAGTGGAACACACTCTCTAAACTTGAGCACACTAGAATGAGATTGAAATTGATTCTAAGTGTGGAAATTTGAGGCTTTGAGTGTTTGGGATTCTCTCTAATGTTTGGGACAAGTTTGTAGTGGGAGAGTTGTGTTAAAATGTGTTTTACAACTCCTTATATAGGCATTAGAGAGAATAGAGCCGTTGGGATTGATTGGGTATGAGTTGATGTGTGATTACACAAAACAGAACTTGCAGGACCCAATTCTGGATGAAATCGGTCGACCGGATCGGGATGAACGGTCGACCGTTAGGCAGTTTTGCACTAAGTTCGGTCGATCGGTTAAGCAACGGTCGACCGCCCAACGCTACGACTTAGGTAAACTTAAGTGATCGGTCGAACACCTAAAGGGAAACGGTCGACCGATTTGTACCAGGCACTTTGGGGTTGACAAACAAATAGATATTCGGTCGACCGAAACAGGTCTAGCGGTCGACCATTTTTGTCCAGGAGATTTGGGTTTGTCAAGAGATGAACAAACGGTCGACCGATCTTGGTCCTCGGTCGACCGATACATGAAATGTATTTGGGGTATTTTTGGTTTAATACGAATACGACTGTTAGGTATATACGACAAGAATAACGGTTGGAAAATTAAGTTCAAACGGTCGACCGAAAGAGATTGTGCGGTCGACCGAAACTCGACAGGGAAACACAAAACAGAATACTTGATCATCCGGTCGACCGAACGGCATGTTGCGGTCGACCGAATGTGGGCAGACAGTTAGGGTTCAAGTTTAGTGTTTTCCGGTCTAAGTTTGGGTGATCTATTGAAGTCCAAATAATGTGAAATTTTTGTGTGACTTCTATAGGAAACCTAGTGTGTGTTTAAGTTGATTTTACCTCAAGTATGCTCAAAATACACAAGTTCCTAAAGACTCAAAGAAATACAAAATAAATGTCTTCAAATTGAGCTTGATTACATGTCTTGACTTGATTTCCTTTCTTCCTTGAGTCTTGATCACCTGTAGAGGTTAGCACAAAGCAATATATATGCAATGTAATATGTGTGCTACTCTACATGATCATAATTAAGATTAGGTTAATTAAATCATCAAAACATAGATTAAGGCCAAAAAGCCAACAATGAGGAGTATTTTGGCAATTAGATTCAGGCCCAGACTTAAATAACCAACCAGGGGAAGAATTGAAGCATTTAAGAAGCCAACCAAAAATAGGTCACATCAGACCAACAATGACCGCCAATTGGGGGCCCAAAGACCTTCAATGGATGGTCCATTTTGGTCAGGAGCCGGCCCGATTTCGCGTGGTTGTGGATTATTTAGTTTTTGTGCATTTTAAGTATGTTTTATTAGTCGCATACTGGGAGATTGTCCTTAGTTGTCTTTTTTCATGTCTATAAATAGAACTCATCTTTATTATTTGTAATAACTCATTGTTTCGTGGTCATTCTCTCTACTTTGAGTAAGTATTTGGAGCAAAACTCAAGTGGAGAAGAATGCTACTTGTAATGTGAGTCATCAATAAAATATTTTTTTCTAGTTTTGTTTTGATGTTGTCTCTTTGAAATGCTTGCTTACTTGTTTAGCTTAGTTTTGCTTTCATAATCTTAGTATAATTAGTTGGAATGTCTTCCTTTCTTAATATAATTATTAGCTTAATGTGTAGTGAGTAGTTCCATCCTTCTTTGGAGGTAGAGATGATGTTTATACATATAATAAAGAATGTGAAAGAATATTATCTTATGCAATATGTGATGAATGTGAATGTATGCTTGATTTTAAATGAGAATACTTAACTTGATGAGGTTTGCCACAACTTTTAGAAACTTCTCATGCTTGTTTAGGTTCTTAATAATCCACTTGTTTATGCTCATGTTAATCAACTAGGTTGGTGATTGGATTGATAAGTTTTACCACGACCATTAGACACCTTCTATGCATGAAAACACAATCTATAATTGTGCATTATTGAATGCATTCTTCACCACCTTATTACATGTGTATACACACTCCACCCCTTAGGGGTTTTCCTTACTGAATTTCATATTTCTCGTTTGGTAGTTGCTAGTTTAGTGTAACCTAGTTTAGTGTAACCAAACTTCTTCTCCCGTTATTTGCACTTGATTTCTGAAGAAACAGAGTTGACATACCTTATTGTGGATCCGACCAGTACTTGTCATTGTTAGATACAGGAGAAGGACGGGGAGCACCAGACCAAGCCACCCCCAAACGGCCACCCTCTACCAGGCGCACTTGGACCGCCAATTGGTGGTTCAGAAGTCACGCCTGGTGTGCGGCTTTGACTCGCCTTGTTGTCTATGCTGAGGGTCTTCTATTGCCATCACTAGAACCATACTTTAATTTACTCAATTGGTGGGCACGAATGAAAGAAGAAACCTAACTACTTATCACTCATAAGCAAAACGGGATTTGCAACAAACTCATCTTTTCTTTCTTCTTTCTCACTTACACAATTGACAGGGCTTTTGTGAATATGTCAGCCACTTGATCTTCACTTCTCACATCCACTAAGTCGATATCTTTTTCTTTCATATGCTCACGAATGAAATAAAACCTTGTGTCGATGTGTTTGCTCCTTTCGTGATGGACCAGATTTTTAGCCAGCTCGATAGCAGATTTGATATCCATATACACCTTTGTAGCACTTGTCTGGCTTGTACATAGCTCTTTCAACAATTCTCTAAGCCATATTGCATGACACACATATGCACTTGCCGCCACATATTCGGCTTTGCAAGTTGATAAAGCGACGATGGGTTGTTTCTTTGATGAACATGAGAAAGTTGTGTCACCAACATAAAAGACAAAACCCGAGGTACTCTTTCTATCATCCACATCCCCACTCTAATCATTATCAGTATATCCATAGAGTATCTCTTTGTCAACACATTTTCCATAAAATAAGCCAAGGGAAAGAGTACCTTTGATGTAGCGAAATATTTGCTTAACCGCCATCCACTGTTCCATGGTTGGACTTTCCATGTACTGGCTCACCAAGCCAACTCCATATACAAGATCTGGTCGGGTGCAAGTTAGGTATCGTAGACACCCTACTGCACTTTTGTACATTGTTGCATCAACCAACTCACCTTCTTCGTGTTTGGATAACTTTAATCCACATGCCATCGGTGTGTTCACGAGCTTGCAATCACCCATCCAAAGTGCCCCAACACATCTTTAGCATAGCCTTCTTGTGACACAAAGATCTCGTCCCCTCCTTGTTTGAACTCCAAACCAAGAAAGTAGGACATGAGTCCAAGATCAGTCATCTCGAACTCCTTTTTCATGATGTGTTTGAAATCAGCAAGCATCCCATCGTTGCTACCTGCAAAAACAAGATCATCAACATACAAGGCTACGATCAATATGTCGTTGCCTTCTTTCTTCACATAGATTGCATGTTCATGTGGGCATTGCAAGAATCCATTTTGCTTGAAATAGACATCAATCCTTGCATTCCATGCCCTCAGGGCTTGCTTCAAGCCATATAGTGCCTTATTTAACTTTAGCACTTTCACCTCTTCCCTTTCTTTTCATAACCCGTCGGTTGCTCCACATAAACTTCTTCTTCGAGAACTCCATTCAAGAAAGCGGACTTTACATCCATTTGATGCATGCGCCACTTTCTTTGAGCTGCAAGTGAGGTTAGGAGACAGATTGTCTCCATGCGTGCCACTGGTGCAAACACTTCTTCATAATCTATGTCGGCCCTTTGCTTGTAGCCTTTTGCTACCAATCGCGCTTTGTACCTTTCAACTTCTCCTTGTGTCGTCATCTTTCTTTTGTACACCCATTTGACACCAATCCCTTTGTGTCATTTTGGCAATGAAACTAGTTCCCAAGTTTCATTCCTTTCGATGGATCACTTTTCTTCATCCATCGTGGTGCACCATTTTGCATCCTCCATCGCCTCTTCAAAAGGAATATTCGCCCCTTGTCCTAGAAGACACAATATCTTTTGCTCGCTTGTAATCTCCTTTCATCTCATCTCCGCCACATGGTTAGAAGTCGCCACTTCTTCTTTCTTCTTCTTCTTCACATCTCCTATCATGTTCATGTTCGACTTGAGCATCCATGACATGGTTTGTGACTCCCTCGTTACTTACAAACAAGGTCATTCCTCCTTCGCAAGCACTCTCCTCCACGGCAACAAGGTTGGAGTTTTCTTCTACCCTTTTCTTTGACCAACAATCGCTTGCATAGTGTCCATGCTTCCCACAATTGAAGCACTCAATCTCCTTCTTTGATCCACGATCACCACGGCCACGGCTGAAGCTCTCCTCCACCTTCTTTTGCCACCAACACTCTTTCGCAAAACGGCCACGCTTCCCACACTTGAAGCACTCGACCTCCTTTTTTGGACAACCTCCATAGTCACGACCGCTTCCACGATCTACGTTGCGAGGTTTCTCCTCCTTAAGCGACATCTTCGCTTGCAACGCCTCCTCCAAGACATCTTACCTCTTCTTCTTCTTTCTTTGCTCGTGTGCCTCCAACGAGCTTGCTAGGTCATCGACGGTCATCTTCTCGAGACCCTTTGATTCCTCGATAGCATACACAACATTTTCAAAGTCTTCGGTGAGAGAATGCAACACCTTCTCCACCACTCTTCCTTCAGTCAACGCCTCCCCATTTCTCTTCAATTTGTTCGCCACCATGCGAACCCTCGTCACGAAATCAGCAACACCTTCCGATTTCTTCATTTTCAACGCCTCGAACTCACCTCGAAGCATTTGGAGGCGCACTTGACTCACTCGATCAGCACCCTTGTAGCTCTTCTCAAGGGTGTCCCACGCCTCCTTCGACGTCTTCGCTTCAGCGATCTTCTCAAAGCCACTCTCATCCACCGCTTGGAAGAGAAGAAAGAGAGCACTCTTGTCTTTGGCTTTTCTCTCCTTTTGTGCCTTGATTTGTGTGACGGTTGCCACCCATGTCACGGCCTCCTCCTCGAAGCCACTCTCCACACCAAGCATCATGCGCACCAAGCAGGGCATGCATTTGGAAACATCAATTGTTGTAGTTCCCCTTCGAAAGGCGAGGCAACGATACATGACCAAACGACGCCATTCCTAAGCTCCCCATCAGACGAGACTCTGATACCAAATGTTAGATACGGGAGAAAGACGGGGAGCACCAGACCAAGCCACCCCAAAAAGGCACCCTCCACCAGGCACACTTGGACCACCAATCAGCGGTCCCAAACCGCCAATTGGCGGTTCAGAAGTCGCGTCTGGTGCGTGGCTTTGACTCGCCTTGTTCTCCATGCTGAGGGCCTTCTATTGCCATCACTAGAACCATACTTTGATTTACTCAATTGATGGGCACGAATGAAAGAAGAAACCTAACTACTTATCACTCATAAGCAAAACGGGATTTGCAACAAATTCATCTTTTCTTTCTTCTTTCTCACTTACATTCTCTTTTCTTTTTATCCTTTTCACTCATTCTATGACTTGTTACAAATGGAGAACTCTTGTGCTTATATAGGCACTTACAATGACTCTTCAACTTAGCCTAAAACATAAACATAACATACACTATATAAAGATTATCATTCAAGATCATTACAACCTCTACTTAAATTACATTATAAAATAAGGACGAAAATCATATAGAAATGAAGAGACTCTTTGTCTCTTCCTTTCCTTTAATCTTTCATCTTCCAACTTGTTGAATCATCAACTCCTAGATGACTCACCCTCCATAGATGATGTGGCTAGTGAGTAGGATGTCACCTAGGATTAAGTTCAATTCTCAATAGTCATCAATTCATCGTGGTCGTGCACTTGCGGTTTAAGCTTAATCGAACATAATTGCAACTTTCATCGTTTCAATCTTATGTGTTTTTTCATAACTATAAGCTTGTTCTGATAAAAAAAAGTCAAAGTATTAGATCATGTTATAATAATACACATATCGGACCATTAAATATACATTTACAATATAAAAATATCAAACCCCCCCATCCAAAACACAGTAATGTAGCTGAAAAATGAACAAAAAAATGAAAACAACAAATGAAGATGGGAAAGTAAAGTTAAAATGCCGAAGATCACTGAAAACGCGGATTGTTGACGATAAAATGTTGCAAATGCGATATCTCATAATAAACGTAACAACAAAAATAAATTTGAATAACCCAAAATCAACGAAACTCACAAGCTTTTTGATGTAGATATCTTTTTGATGTAGTCCTGTATATAAACGAGAACATAGATATCTTTTTGATGTAGTCCTGTATCCTATCGATGACTTATGGGAGTTGTTCACTTCTACACCGAAAAAATAAAGTTGTTTGATGCGGTCAATGTTTGACGACTTCTTGCTTTGGTAATATGTTGTATATGATTATTGACAACCAGATGCATTTTTCGTTTGAACTTTTATTGTTTACATGAAAATATATTAATTAATGTTTTTTAAAAGAAAAGATAGCTAAAATCTACTTGCCTCGTGTTGGTTTAGCAACTGATCATTCAAAGGTCCCATTCAACACTTTCGAAACCAAATTACATATTACACACTATATTAAATTTTTGGAGTCTTGGTGGAACTATGACAAAAAAAACGCTCCAGTCTTCAGCCTTCCAGTGAGAAAAGTTAACCCAAATAAATATAAGAAATATATATTTTGCGTACAAATGCATACACTACTCCTTGCGGATCAATTTAACATAAACAATATTCACGTCGTAACACAATCTGGACATTGGAGAATCAAACACGCCCGGGCAAATAACAAACTAGACAACAATTCAAGAACCAACAAAGGTACTAGTACTCATTAATGCAATTGCAAAACCTGCAACTGGGACAGTAGGGAATTTTTGTACACTCGTAGGCCAGACGGGCCATCTTTATGTGCCTCAGCTCACGACACGCGCAACCGCAGGTGGCCTTTTGGATTACGGAGTTGATGGTGTTGCAGCAAAGTTCGTTGTCTACTCCTCCTTTACACTGGTGCACCGGAGGGCAGTTTATACGCACCGGAAAGCCTCCTCCATACCTCGCGACAATGGTTGTGAAGGTGGACATGATGATTAGCATGATTAGAAAGACGGAAGAAGGTGAGGGGGTTAGGAATGCCATGTACAACAAATATTTGGTGCATTAGAATAGGAAGTTTTGCAGTACTATAAATAAGTAGCGTTTCCTTCACACAACTGCTCCCATCCTTCACACAACTGCTCCCATCATGAATCGCAAAAAAAAAATTGTTTTATTTTGTCTTGGGATTATTGATAAAAAAAATTAAGAACGATCACCATCTTAATTAATTAGTTTAACTAGCATGGACACGATCACCATCTTAGTGTGACGTATTCCTCAATGACCGATAGTTCTTGATCTTGTGCTTGTTTCTTTCGGCTTTTCTGTTATCATTTGCTGGACACGTGATAACTCTTACAGTCTTACAGTACGTTTGGAATTGAGGGAATTATTAAGGGGGAATGTTTTTCAAGAGCATCTATTAGGTAAGTTAATTTTTAGGAGGGGAATCATTACCCTAGTGTTGATTTGGCATACTAAAGAAATTATTAATGAGAATAATTTCAAACCTGAGAAAACTCAACTTGTCAGGCACGTATCGTTCGGGTTGGTTGATACAAGTGAGCAAAAATAAAAATCAAGTGAAAAGAAATTACCTCATAATTATTGCCCTAAAGCTAAAGGGTAGGAGGATAACGGACAACCCCTTATGGGGTAATAATTCCCGTCGCATAATTATTCCCCCCAATCCAAAAACACTCTTGGATGGAGAAATAATTACCTCCTTAACCTTTAGCCTCCTATTACCCCCAATCCAAACACACCCTTATAGTAAGAAACTGCTAAACAAGAGTTAACAACCAGCTACGGGTAATCAAGAAAAATATATAGAAAAGATAGTAACTTTAAAGGTAGGTAAAGATAAAAGTAATCACATAGAAATCATATTTATGTAAATTTAGCTTTTGAATTAATGATATATTGAAGCCACCTAAGTAAGGGAATATTAATTGCAAGTGTCTGACCGTGTAAATAATAATAAAAAACATTGCAATACTACCGAGTATTTGGGTTGAAGGTGAATTGTATTTTGAAGAGTTTTGTTTGGTTTAGTGGAAAATTGGTTTTTTCGGGTGGAAGGTTGGACTTTTTTTGGTCCGATTTTTGTTAGATCGGAGTCAAGGTGGGGTTTTGGGATTTAAGGTGGGATTATTTCCGAGGATTTTGAAGGAAAGATTGGGTTTTGTGGTTAAAGTTGGATTTTTTATGTGGGTTTTGATTAATTTGATGGAAAAATTGGAGTATGTAAGTTAAAGATGGTTTTTTGTTTGTTGGGTTGAGAGTTCACGTATGTGTTTTGGCCGGGGTGACAGTAGGATTTGTTTTGTAGGTTTTGGTTGGATACTTGGATTAGTGAAACCTTGGGTGCAACATGTGAGAAGTGCGTAAAATAAAGATGATGTAAAAGAGTTCCATTTCCTTAGTACTTAGTTCTGATTTTGCATTTGATAAAGAAGCACATAGCATTCAGTCATGCTATCCTACTGAGTATGAAACCATGCCAAGAAAAATGCTTTTATATTAAGAATTCAGTCATGTTTTGATTAGAGTTTCTGCAAAAAGGTTAGATTGGTCTCATTAGTTTTCGTGGTTGTAGATGACTTCAATCCGAGGTTTTAGATTTTAACTTTTCCCCTTTCCATTAGGTTACAATTAGCAATTGAAAATCAATTTCCTGAAAAAAATTGAACTTAACTTTCCCTTTTGGCGATTTCAGATTCCGGAAAAAAATCTAGAACTTTATAAATTCCGAGGTTTCAGAAATATTTGACAGATTCATTTCATAAGTTTTGTAGTTGAAAATTGAATGATCTCAAAAAAAATTAAAATTTTATGTTTCTAGAATTTTTTTAGAACAATATATAATTGCATTCATTAGATTATTTTGCATTTGTTGAACTTCTTCCGTATATTTCTTACTTCGCATATATGTTTTATTTTGTAATATGAGATTTTGATTGATAAAACAGAAGATTCAACAGCCAACACTGAATTTGACCATTCCAGTGATTCAAAATGTCTCAGTGAAGAACAAATGCATCTAAAAGGTTGGTTTTGCTTGTTAAATTTGAATTTACTGAGGCATTAAGTTTTTGATTTATGATTTCATTTTTTTGTCATCCAGGATAGCCTGATTAAGAAAAACCCTGGCCCTATGAGAGATTTTTTTAGGGAGGGACATGCCATTGAGCTGCCCAATGAAACTGAAGGTTAATATCTGAGATTCTCTTCATTTTGTTTTTTGCTGAAATTTCACAAATTTAATACTAGTACTTATTTATTCATTTTTAGATTGATTGTATTATTTTATTTTTGAAGTTCTAAAGCATTACCAACGGTCATGTAAAGTAAGTGTTTTTTGTATTTTGTCATGCAATGGGTATTTTCTTAATACATTTTGAAATGTGGAAATATCATATCCACACATTTTAATATAGTCTAATAAATTGTTTCTCCGTGCCAATGAATGTTGCCCTTACGGTGTTTTTGTAATATCCTAAACCTTATTAACTTGGTTAAATTTTTTAGGTACCTAATTGGAGGGTTAAGATGGAGAGCTGGGATTGATTGGGTGGTGATGAGGTGGATGGTGGAGATGGGAAGAGAAGAGTATATGTTGGTGAGTGTTTCTCTCTCTCTCTCTCTCTCTCGTGTTATTATCTCTCTCTCCCGCTCAAATCCTCTCTCTCTGTCGTGCGTTATTCTCTCTCCCGCTCAAATCCTTTCTCTCTCTCTGATCTGATCCTCAGCGATCGGGGAGCCGGAGGAGTGGTTTTCGGAAGGCGAGGTGAAGCTCGGACGTTCTCCGGAGAGGTGTAGATCATGACTCGGTTGGTTATCGCAGGAGGTCGGGTTCGAGAGGGAAAAACTCGTCGTTGGGTCTTCGAAGGCTTCTTCAAGTCTTCAAGGTATGTCAAGCTTTACATTGATGCTCACTTATGAAGGGAATGTGTTCTAAAAGTTTTACTTTTAAATGTCAATTATTATGAATTGAATGAGAAATCATTTTGTTCCTTGTTTATGTTATTCGTCTTTTAGAAGTGTTAAGGAAGAGGCTCTTGGTCCTTAACCGTAGAGCTCTAAAAGATATTGGTTTACATAAAACAAAAGATATTCGCAATCATGGTAATTAACATGGAACATTAATTTTATCGAGTTAAGATTGTCGTGTTGGTCGTAGATCATTGTAGCTCTACAAGTGAGTGACAACACGGGTATGCAAAAGAGGAAAATATTACTTTTGTATACTGAATAGTCCTAATAAGTAAAATATTATAGAAATGTGTTTCTGTGTCATTAATATTTTACTGTGTCTTTGGTCCTTTGATATGAGACTTATATCTAATCACTTAAGGAATACTTAATTAGATCAGTGTCTTGAACTATCGATCAGTGTAGTGTAAAGGCATTGGTTGGTTAAGTACAACTTTTGTTGGAGAAGATAGTTAGTCAAAAGATTATCATTGCCCCTCTTAATTGAGTGATGATATTAGTGGGCCCCTTGATAAAGCAAAGTTATAATGTGCACAATGTGATTTGAGTTAAGTCACATATTTATAACTAGCTTAAAGAGATCAAGATATGAATACTAATACAAAGATGACACAATACTACTTTGTGTGTATTCTTAATATCATGAGGCAAGGGACGGACACAAGTGGTGCACTCCATCACTAAATGGATCGGGTTTTGGTTCGAGTGGAATTAAGACATCTAACTAATTGGGAGCTATAATGTGTAGCTAGATACCGCTTATAGCTTGTGATATTAAGCTCTTAATATCACTGCCAACTTAGTCTAGATCCTCCCATAGGTCACACCGCAAGAAACCGGGAAACAAGAAGCTTGATTTTTGGTTCATATGATGTGTCAGGTTTCTTATAGAAAATATGACACATGTGGTGAACAAGTAGAATCAATCATGTTATATATAACATAATTAGAATCATGATAAATTCATATAAGATGCATATATTATGGGGTGCAATAATTTATTGTTGCATAGGATAATATATTGCATAAGTTGTGAATTTGCTAAAACCCCCTCAAGTTCAAATTTTGTTGGAAATAAATCCAAAATTTGAAAAAGCCAAAATCGGGTAAAAGTTCGGTAATCCGTTGAGGTTCGGTCGACCGAAGGATCTGTGGATCGGTCAACCGAACATGGAACGGATAGTCATATTTGATTGACCGAACATGACCAAAGTGCCTGGAACTTTGGTACGGTGTACCGAACCAAAATCGGTCGACCGAATAATGTTAAGTTCCGATATTTTTGGTTAACCGAATGACACTCGGTCTTAGACGAGAATTCGTCCGATCGGTTAAGGAGAATTTTTCCCTTTAAGAATCGGTCATCCGTCTAGTACTCGGTCAACCAATCGTGACATATTCGGTTAACCGAATGGGTCTCGGTCAACCGAACAGCGATTGATTTTCTGCCTTTGATTATTAAGAGATTAATTTGATTGATGGTTGGATTAGCTCCAAACTTGGTCAAACGTTTTGTGGGTGCATGTAATACATGAAGGAATTAATTTATGAGAGAAAATGTAAAGAAAAACGTGGCTAAAGAATAGCCATGATTAAGAGTAAGATTGGAACCTATAAATAGGTCCTTATTCTCCCTAATTGGGTTACACAATTCAATAATTATTTTCTCTCTTAATTCACCACAAAAACCCACGAAAATTCTCTTAGTTTTCTAAGTCTTTGGAAGGAGAAATCTCAGAGGCTAAGGAAGGGGTTTGTAGCTAGATTCTAAGCTTGTTTGGAGATCGATTGGCTAGCTCCTTTCTCTCCAACCTTGTTTAGGGTTTTGGTGAACACTCGGAGGCATCCGGCGCAACGAGAAGCGAAGATTGGCTTCCTCAACGTCTCTGAAACGTCAAGAAATTTTTGAGAACTTCTAGGTATGAATTTCGGAGTCCCTTTGTGTTTGTTTTAATAAGTTTTTGAAACTAGTTGTTAAAACAAACCGATGCATGCATAAATAAATCGAAGAAAATTGTAATAGATCCTTATTATACATGAAAATTCGAAAAATATATATGTATAATTAAACATGAAATCCTACAACTTATGCTTTTGTGAGTGTTGGAGTGGTCGACGGTAGGCCGGATGGCTCGTCGGACCGTGCAGCAGCTTTCTGCACTGTAAACGGTCGACCGGTGGCGTGGTTCGGTCGACCGGTCGTAGTGTAAATTGGGTGAAATCTCTCGTACCGGTCGAACGATACCTTGAAGGTGGTCGACCAGTAGTGCATATTGAGCGAGAGATGGAGACCCTTTGTGTTTTCGGTCGAACGGGACCCCTTTTGCCGGTCGACCGAAAGCACTGTTGTAGGTCGGTTGGGGCGTTGACCATCCAAACGGTCGACCGCCTAGTTGACTCGTTTGACCGATGATTTAAAATAACTTAAAGTTTGTTCGACCGCGTGATGGTTCAGTCGACTGGAGTTTTCTGCTTAGTTTGGATTTTCTACTGCCCGTTTTCGGTCGACCGGTGATTGCGTGTGGTTCGACCGTTTGTGCTTTTTATTGTGGCATGGAGTTTTTACTGGTCAAATTCGGTAGAACGTGGCCCCTTTGACGTTCTACCGGTTGACATGTTTTTCGGTTGGACCAGTCCTATGGAGAGGATTCGGTCGACCGGTTTGGTGATTTTGTTCGACCGTTTGGTGCAGTTTCGTGTAGTTTTAGTGTCGTAGAGCCAGCTCAAGATGGCAACGGGTCTCCGGCCTTTTTGGGGCAACGGTACAAACATTACCGGCCTGAGAGTGGTTCATGGGTGTTGTCGGGCCACCCCAAGATGACAACGGGTCTCCGGCCTTGGAAGGGCAACAGTACAGACATTTCCGGCCTGAGGGTGGTTCGTGTGAGTATGGGGTCAGCTCAAGATGGCAACGGGTCTCCGGCCCTAGAGGGGCAACAGTACAGACATTGCCGGCCTGAGAGTCGTCTTCTGGAGCAGCTCAAGATGGCATCGGGTCTCCGGCCCTAGAGGGGCAATGGTACACACATTACCGACCTGAGAGTGATCCAGCGTGTGTTGTAGCCGAGGATGTTCTTGGCTGTGGTGCCTGGGGCACGTGTGAGGGTTGGGCTAGAGGACCCGCGATACCCGTCACTGTTTGGCCTCTACTGTGGTAGGGAGAGAGTTCCCGGGGGCCCAGTGAGACGATGATTGTTTATTGCATTTCATTTCATACATGCTCATTGTTGTCTAGTTCATTTATTGTGTTAGAAGTTTGACATATGGGGTTTCCTCATGGGAAACTCAAGCATATTTATGTTTTATGTCAGGCCGTGAGCGGCGCTAGGAGGTGGCGACTGAGGATGAGCACGTTCGGGGCCAAATCCTGTTTTCCCTATTTTGAGGGTCGAGTGATTACATGTATATTTTCCTTATCTTTTGTTGTAATCACACTTTTGAAACTCTCAGATATATATTGTATATATGTTGGTGCACCAGTTGCCTGTTTTCCATAGTAATATCTTCGCGTTGTGTTTTATTAAAAATTTAAATTTCTTCCGCTTTCGAGGATGTTACAGTTTTAGATTAAAAAAATTAAATATTTTTCTATTATATATAAAAGTTTGGTTGGTAAGTCCTTTCTTTCGCCTTTTTCCATCGTTTTTGATTTTGAATGGATTTTAGTCTACTCTATTTTGTATTTTCCATCGTTACAACATCCATGTTTTTAACTTCAGTCCGTTCACATAGATTTTTCTATCACTTATGCCATTGAGGGTGCATTGTATTCCAAGTTAAGATTGCTTTAAGACAAACACCGAATTCTTGTGAGCTTAATTTGTTGTGCAAAACGGCCATTGACTTAAGTTCTATCTATCATTGATGTTTATTAATTCTGTCATAAACTATTGAAAATCACAGTGGTACACATACTTTGTATGTAAGACCATCCTTAACGGTCTTAAAAAAATCAGGCACCAGAGGAAAAAAATGGACACATCAGCACAAACATGGAACATGTAATCCGATCGGGCGGAAAATCGGGCGGGCATCAGCACAAACATGGACCACGTAATCCGACTGGGCGGATAATCGGGCGGGAAACCGCCCGATTTTCCAACCGGTCGGTTGGATCAGGTACACGTGGCCCCCTTGAATGGTTTTCTTTCTCTTTTTAAATATAAAAATATGTTAAAAATTATTTTTAATTATTTTTTAATTATTTTTTTATGAAAATATATTTTTTATTTGTTTATATTTAAAAAAAATTAAGATTTTTTGTGTTTTACCCAGAATTGATCCCCAAATGACGTGGATGGGAGAAAATGTAGGGCATTTGAGTTGTTTCTGCGTGTGGTTAAGGAAAATTTGGGAAAATTGGTTTGTGCTTACGTGGCGGAGAGAGAAGCTGACATGGCTAAGAGAAAAACCAGGACTTCCGGGAACTGTCCGATGCTTTAGTAAACTTTTGTCGTAGGTGGACAAATTCTACCACGATTTTTATTGTTAATAAGAATTCTACTTCGATAGTTTTTTTATTGCTTTGGTGTGAACGTGTGATTCTTAATGTTCAGTTGGTTGAGGTGTAGAATATGTTCTCACAATAGTTAGGTTCTTGCTTGTGACTTGTCTTTAACAATTTAATTGTATTTATTTTTAAAGAAGTTGGTTGTACATCTTACTTTGGGTTCTAGAAAGTTGTATGTAGACTTGGTCATTGAATACCGTCACACATCACACATCCAAAGCGTTGTAGTTAAAAAACCCACCGACACAACAATTCTGTGGGAGGCTTTTGTGCGCTTTAGAATGCTTTTCAGGTGGTTCTTAAGTAGGATCCCAAGGTTAATTTTTACAGACGTAGGGTGGGAGGTGGGGAAGACAACTGTCGTGAAGAACGTGACGACGTTGAAAGTCATCAGAGGCAAATTGTGGGCGGGTTTGGGTTTGTGGTGGCAGAGGAAGTGATCATGTTATCATAGATAATGCGTTCTTCTACTCACTTTGATTATGATTACAGTTACATATGTTAGTCATGTAATGCTGGGCCATCATGAGAACAAGTTTTTTCATTTTCTTGGCTTCAGCCATCATGAGAACAAAGCAATAATTAAATTGTTTCTAGGTTGAGCTACAATTTTGACTTGACTCGGATTAGTCTCTTGGTGATATGTTTTTAGATGCAGATTATGATTTGGTTTTTCTGCTATGATTTGTTTTGGCCTTCCAATTTTCTTCGAATGTGAAAGGGGTTGCGGTAGTGAATCCCAACTAAGAGTATATTTGGAAGTGCAATTAGAACTATTTTTATGTACTCTTAATTGTACACTATTGGATCATTTAACGGTGATATATTTGATTATAGCAGCGCAGTCTCATAAAAAGATATCTTTAGTCGAGATCTATTATTGTTTTGTAGACTGGTTGTTTATCTTTTTGCATAACATGTGTTTGATGAATTCCCATAGACATCACATTTTGTGTGTGTTTTTTTAGGGTGTGTCGCAGATATTGAAGAAAAATTAGTCGAACCACATTTTGAAGGAGGGGGAAAAGATTGTAGGTAGGAAGTCATTTTTTCCATTGAATTTTGTTTGTTTATGTAATTATGTTTAAATTTAGTTGGGATCTATTATCGTTTTGTAGACTATGGCGTTGTATCTATTTGCATAACACGTGTTTGTTGAATTGCTAGACACATCACGTTTTGTGTGTGATGTTTGTTTAGGATGTGCCACAAATCTTAAGGAAAAATTAGTTGAAATACATTTATGAAGGAGGGGAAAAGATTGTAGGTAGTAAGTCATTTTTTCCATTGAATTTTGTTTGTTTATATAATTATGTTTAAATTTAGTTGGGATCTATTATCGTTTTGTAGACTATGACGTTGTATCTATTTGCATAACACGTGTTTGTTGAATTGCTAGACACATCACGTTTTGTGTGTGATGTTTGTTTAGGGTGTGCCACAAATCTTAAGGAAAAATTAGTTGAAATACATTTATGAAGGAGGGGGGAGAAGATCGTAGGCAGTAAGTTATTTTTTTCCATTGAATTTTGTTTCTTTATGTAATTATGCTTAAATGTACTGTTTTTGGTCCATTGTTGGTTGTTTACATCTAGAGGAAGGTATATCATATGGGTTGAACAAGTAAAATTGAAAGATAACCAATAGAAAAATTTACCATCTATTGTTTTCAGTCAGGAAATTAGCATTTTGGTCAAATACAACTAATTCCTAGACCAATTTGGAAGAACAACAAACATTTAAATGAGAATATTTATAGTCTATAGAGTCAACAATTTCAACGTATAGACGTCTTTTAATTTCACAACAAAATATTGTTTGCCATTTTTATTTGTCAACTTAGATAAGCCATTGTTGATTTCAGAGAAATTTATATCCCTTTTTGAATTTACAATTTTGCTTAATAAAAATAATATTTGCATTTTTTTATCATTTGACTCTTCATAAGTTCAAGTCGAGACATAAACCTTACCCAATCACTTGCATTACATATTATAATTTGGAAATCGAGAGTGTTTAGGGCATGTTTGGTATACTGTGAGGCATATGGTGCGAACATGACATACAATTATTTTAGGTTGTTACCTTTTAAATCTTACTAATCTTTTACTATGTGCACTAAAAGGTCTAATTGGCAAGACATATATTCAGATAGGGAAACTTACTGAATAATCACTTAATATGCTTAAGGATGATAAATATATATGATATCAATTTTATGACACGAAGATAAGAAAAAAAAATAGATGGTATGATGCTTAAGTAGATTGTGCCTCTACATGATTTTCATTGTCACATATTCCAGCTACAAAACTGTAGCAAGCATTTCAAACACCTATTCTCGATCTTTCCAAAGATCTGACAATATTTAATGTTCCTGCAACATGAAACACAAAGTAGATCCACTCCACCCAGCCACATAAATTAAAACTTTAATCACAAAGGAGAAACAAAGGAAATTCAATATTCTAAAAATACTTGGTTGGGGTAATTTTGGGCATCATCCCCCTGCATCTATGATAAACAATTTCTCTAACTTCAAATACTCGTTAACTCTTGACCATTTTGAAATTCAACTTCTCTAATGATTTTGCAAAGTCAAAGTTCATACAAGTCGTGTATGGTTTTAGTCCATGATTTCACAGGAATTTCACAAACATTTAACAACTCCTCTTTGAGAGCATCCCTTAACTGGGAAAAAACTTCGGTCATCCGAAGGTCGTGACCGGTCATAAATGACCTCATCTCTTAACCGTGAATTTTTACGATCGTGGATGACCGGGTCGTCGACCCGGGCGTTTCAACGCCCAGGTCGATGACCCGGTCGTCCATTAAAAAAATATTAAATTTTATTTTTTGTGTTTTTGTGTTTTTTGTTTTGATTTTTAAAATTTTTTGTTTTAGTTTTTTTAATTTTTTTTTTTGAAAATACGTTTTACAATTGTTTAGAATTTTTATAATTTTTTTTAATTTTTTTAAAGGTTTACCAAGATGAACCCCGAAATGATGTGGAGGAGAGAGGTAGGTTGTTGTGGGTTGTGTTGGGTTGTGGTTAAGAGGTGAATAGTGTAGGAAAGAGAAGAAGGTAGGTTGAGGAAAGAGAAATCTGATGTGGAAGAGAGAGAAAGCTGATTTTGAAGAGAGAGAGAGCTGATGACCGAGTCGTCGATGTCATGGTTAGTGATGGTCTGACAACCCATCACTTACATTTTCTGCACATGTCCAAATCAGAAATGGACAAGAAAGATCACGAATGGCATTTTTGGGACAGCAAAGATGAAGTTGTTGGCAGTAGTGTTGCAGTGGGAGGGGGAAGTCTACGCCATTATGTTGCAACCAACACTAGATCCCTCACCAGGTTTTAAATCCAAAAAACAAATACCTAATTTGGTTTTAGGTAAGAAATTTTGAAAACTCTGAAATGTGTATGTGATTTGTGTTGGATCCAATCCTATGGAGGCCACTATGGAAGATT
This sequence comes from Triglochin maritima, assembly GCA_963682175.1. Classification (NCBI taxonomy): domain Eukaryota; kingdom Viridiplantae; phylum Streptophyta; class Magnoliopsida; order Alismatales; family Juncaginaceae; genus Triglochin; species Triglochin maritima. Next base: position 39,218,595 of record OY821775.1, read on the forward strand.
TTTTTAACTCAACACCTCAAGAATGATCATCATTGGTACGTGGTTTGCTATTTTTGTCCTATTCAAGTGACAAACCAAAACTTCTTCCTCACCTCAAATTTATAGAATACCGATTATTTCACAACTTCGATTTTCTTTCTCCTTGGCTTTTCATTTGGTTGGAAGGGGGTTGGGATTGCATTTCACAATCACAATGACTTTTATTTCCTGCTATGCCCTAAGGTACACCACGACACCATGGTATGCCTCTCTTTCTCTTCGATTCTTTTTCTTAGCTTGGACTAATAAGTATTAATATTGAGCTTGTGACTTCTTTAATTCAGATCCTTTGTTTGACGACTACTTTAATTTAAAGTGTCCCTAGCAGGACGCCTACGTTCCGAGAGGAACATGGGCCTTCCGAATGGGAGACTTGCATTCAGAGGACGCTTGCGTCCCAAGTGGGGGCATGCACGATCCGCAAAAGTTTGTTATGAAATTTGAACATTCATCAATATTTCTGGAGCCTTACGACTTTACAACTTGTGTAACAGGACACACTGCTAAATATGGAATTCATTAGTGGACAAGAGGAAGGTGATGTGGAGGGGAAGAGTGAGGGAGATGGCGATCATTTAAAAAGAAGAAATGATGAAGAGAGGAAAAATAGGATAAAGGGCCTAGAGGATAGAAGACTGGAGGCAGAGGAGTGATTGAGATTTTATTAGTTCAATCCTGCAAGTGCACGTCGTCGGTGAAGACGCGGTAAGTACAGTTTGTAGAGAAGTACTGAGAAGAGAAATATATAGATAGATTTAAGCTAAGCTAACTAAACTAAACTAAGATAGAAGAAAACAATCTTGCTAAACCCAGCTTAGAGTGGAAGTGCAATAGTGGTGTGTGTGCATGAGAGTGTCCAACCATTAAACATATGTATACAAGTAGAAGTTAATGTGAAATCTAAGTGTAAAATACATACAATTACATAGCATACAAGACCACGATAGGTTAACATGAAGTTAAGATCAATTTTATATATGAAATCGTAATAAGCACTTATTGTCACCATTAAAGCATCAATCAATCCTAAGGATAACCTTTGTTCGTTCAAGCAACATAAACCAAATAAAGTAACAATTCATTTCAAGTCAAATTCCATATTCACCTTTGGAAATACTATTATGGATTTAAATGATGTTTGGTTCGTTTAATGTGTGACTCGCACTGAAGAAACACCCAACAATTTTTTTGAAAACTCATAGGCACTATCCCAGCTAAAGACCGTTTGACCATCTCCCCGCGTATGGATCCGTAAGGTGAAGCCCAGAATGTCCCCGTCACTTATGTCGGTTAATTTTGTGTGACCAATCATTCCTCATTTTTCAAGCATTTTATATTTGTATTTAAATCCAAATACGTGTCTCAACTGGATTTGATCTATACATGTTCTAGCCTAATTTGAGTCCACGCATCTACTAATCGTTAATTAATGTGTTAGTCTCATGAAAAACAAACATGTGTCATCGTTCTATTAGTTCACACCTTTCCACCATATATCACATAATATCAAGTCCAATAATGGAGCGAGCCCAAGTGAATAAGATATATAACAGTATGAACTATGAATTTAATTTCGACAAGGAAACAGTTTTAAAAGAATCCGTTCTCAATTCGTTGGCTTCATACCAACTTAACAAACAACCTGAAACAAACTTGATGAACCAAGAAACCAAAACTAATTCAAGAAGAATCTCAACCAATAGCAGCCATGAATCAATCCTTCGTCACCAGACAATCCTCCTCCGATGAACCTCACCGCCGTCCCCCTCGACGCAACCTTTTCTCCTCCTCTCTTGCCGCAATCGACACATTACGGTAACTCCGCATGTGCCTCTCAATATTGAAAAACAAGTCCACTCTTTCACCCAACTGAAAAACCGGTGCCGCCGACATCGCCTCCAAGACTTCCTTGATAACTTTACCTGCCACTTCCGCTCGCACTTCGTCCTCATTCACGCTATTTACGGTCCTGTACTCGAGCAACGTGGTTCGACTCTCCGAGATATCTTCTCGTGGAACCACCGCGACTTCCTTCTCTTTTACCGATGCTTTTGCCACCACTGCCTCTTTCTTACCTTGAAGCAACGATGTCATCACCACGGTGGGAACCGGGCAGCCTTCTTTCGGCCGGGATAGAAGGCACAGCATTGGGCATTTATTTTGGGCTTTCGACCACGAGGCTCTCACGAGCTGCTCGAAGGTGTTGTTGTACTTGGACATTCGGGACATTATGGCCTTATTTCGCTGAGTATTGAGCATGACGTTGGTTCTTTCGCCCATGGAGGAGAGGAGGAATCGGACGGTATCGGTGGTCGTAATGGTATCAAGGATAACCGACATTGTCTCGTTCGCCACCGGGGTTAGTCGGCGGCCAACCTGGAGGTGCCGGTCGATGTCCCTCAACTCTCTTGGGCTTCTTGGAAAGAAAACTATCGACGATCGTGAATAACAAGAGGAGATGGTACCTTGGGAGATGAAGATGCCTGGAGGGGCCAAGGGGAGCGGTGGGAGCGGTCGTGGGGGTTTCGGAGGCGGCTGGGGAGAGGGTTGTGGGAGGTGTTCGGTTTTAAAGGATGGAGAGATGAACCTGAAGCGTTTGTGATGCGGGTGGACGCATGTCGGTAGGCAGGGATGCTTTGGTGGAGATAGGCGATCCCACTTATCGTCGTCGAGGAAATTTATGAGAGTTCGTTTTGGAAACTTTGACATGATGGTGATGGTGTGTTTTGGATATCTTGGAACTTCAGTTATTGGAAGGAAGAAGAAGAATAGAGAGATGAGGAAGTACGTGAATCAATAAGTAGTTGTGATGTTAAATATATACTATATAGGCCAGTGTGATTTCTGGTTATTATCCTAACAATTAAAAATATTTTCAATTAATTCTTCCTAATTTGTCATAATCGCATTGGATGTATATTGCTAGTTATTAGGCTAGTCAGTTCACGTTAGATCTAATCAAATTGGAATGCAAAACATTTTCTACATCAGGGTTTCTTTTGGCATGTTGAAGCTTCCCCGACTAATTTAAATCCTGCGTATCATGTATCGGCAGGGGTGGAACGAGGATAGTAATTGGGGTGGAGCTTCTATAAGAGAAAATTATTGTTATATAATGTTTCCAAAATTTTAATTATTTGCAAAAGAAGAATATAATTTATTCCTCAAAACTTTTAAAAAAACCGCAATTAGTAATCTCTACGAGTTTTCATACTCAAAATTGTATAAGATTGTAAAGTTTGTAACGTTACTAACAATATCAATCTTTTTCAAGATAACCTACGAATTCGTTGTTCATCTAATGATCATTCAACTCAACAATTTGTTTTCCAATATTAATTATTAGGCTAGTCAGTTCAATATATATATATATATATATATATATATATAAAGGAGGGATCTACTGCCTTTAAATTTCATTGACACACGATTGCACTTGATAATAAAATCAAATCTAAACTCCAACTTGAAAATCAAAACCGAAGATGGACAAACAAACTCGCGGGCACTAGTACAAAAAAGAGAATATACGTCAGATATACGACTTATATGCGTCGGATATTCGCGTTCCATAACCCGACGTCCATTTGTGGGTCGTCTATACCTAGTCGTCGGCTCCTCAAAGCCCGACGTCTATTCTTAGAGGATATGCATTTGTCATCCATTGAACCCGATGTTTATTCTCAGAGGATACATGTTGGCTATACATGACAACCGATGTCTATTCTAATAGACTATGCGCCAGTTATACCTCACAGCCAGCGTCCATTCTAAGAGAATACACGTCGTATCCCTTCTAGCCGACGTCTATATCCTTCAAAAAGGATTTGCGTCGCATTAACCTAATAACTGACGTCCATAACCCATATTACACGCCGGGTTAATCTAATAACGGACATCTATACCCTTTCCAAATTTTAAAAAAATGCTACATATAACATCGTCATCCTGCAAAACAAACACATTCATCCGGCAAAACAAACACATTCATCATGCACAATCATACACAAATTGAACTAATTTTATTCATCCACATTTATATTACACAAATTCATAAACACAATCACTTAGAAAAAAGTTTGATCATATTAAAGTAAAAATTGTTGGTAATACAAAGAATGTGGTTCAGTAAAATTACATGTTTAATTATTACAACGAATGTGGTTCATGATATTAAAACATGTTAGTTCATTAATAAGTTGGTAACAAAGTAGCGAGCCCATCGTTCATGAGTATCATCGAGCTCTTGTTGCGAATAGAGATCACTATTCCTTTGGAAGACTTATGAAAATACAAGTACACAATATAAATATGTAAATAATGAAAATATAATTATTCCACTGAAAATGATCTATATTACCTCAAATAGCTCTACGTTATCAGGTGCAACCTCAATGATTTCCTGCATGTATCTCATAATATAATACCAACTTCGGTATTTCCAGTTTACTTGCGGTACTACGTGCAAAGATATAAATTCGCTATATATACGTTCAAGTACATAATTTTTTTTAACAAAAATAGGAGAAACTTACTCCCATTGCACGCCAGGTTATGCACGTATTTTTGGTAGTCCTTCTTCCACCAACCATTTTGTAAACCTTCATTGTCCTGAGTATCACGAGTTATTCAACATTAAGTCGATAATACTAATAAATACATGAATTACAAATACGATAATTAAAACGAACTTACAGATTTACAAGTTTCTTTAAAGATTGCCTTAGTGTAGTCAACCCCAAAGGATCGAACCAATATGTAGAATTAGCTTCAGGGCATATAACGACAAGAATCCAATGAGCTCTGATTGTATATATAATTAGAAGTTTATTACAATATCAAATTCTAATGACTTTCAATTAACAAAGTTACCTCTCAAGATAAGGGACCATATAATAATTTTTGCTCTGTTCTTTCATAATATTCGTAAGATCACCCGAATTATCGTCATCCCCGTGTATTGAAGTAATGGACATAGAAACCCAAATACTTTATCATTGGGAAATGCTGACCTTCTAACGTCATAAAAATGTCTACAAGAATAAAAATTACGTTCTATTATAATTACAATAAAATTATTCAATACATTTCATCTTATACACAAGATGACACTTACTTTGCATGCGTCGATAATTATCATGCACAATTGATCCATTGTCAGGAATTGCATGACATCCTCTCTGCCGACGGGAAACCTTTAACCTCCCCAAATGACAAGTAGTTAAGGATTGTGATTCTCTAACTAGAATTATTTGATACAACATTTTGCACCTATTTGGTAGCAAAATTAATGTTGATCAGAGGTTGGTTGTTTGATCCTTTGGTGGATGCCCCAATAAACTTACCGATATATATATATAAAAACATTAGAAATACAATTATTAATAAAATGGTAATTTATTTGTTTTCAAAATTAAAGGATACCTCATGTGTGTCATGAAGCTCTACTAGATGACGAGGCCACCTCAGGACCCACCGCATGCATCGCCGAGGGTAACAACCACTTCTTCCGGAATTGGCACAGAACACCAGTATCTAAATAATTCCCCACAACAACCTTCGTGACTCCCTCTTTCACAACTTTTAAGTGGTGTTTAGAGATATTATAAACGGTTACATGTCCCACCAATGTTCGCTCAGGGTCTAAATAGACGACATCTATTGCCATCCCCAAATTCACCAAGCGAGCCCCCCTAAGAGGGCCAATTCTCGAGAATGAGCCGCGAAATCAGATGGTTGGTCAAGGATGACCACTGGTTGCACCGAAGGAGTGGTTACGCGGGAAGAAGTTGTCCTACGGTGGGTTGGAGAAGTAGGCAAATCACGATCCAATCTCTCCATAACAAGTTGCAATTTATTTTGCAAATCTAAAATTTGTTGCTCGCATTTCGTATGAACTGACGACAAACTTGGGCGATTAGTCTTTCCATAATATTGCCGCAGTGTACACGACAAGGATGTTCTTCATTTCACAAGGCTTCGCGTAGAATGCCATTTTGACTGTCTGAAACAAAATCACATTGGGATTCTCTCAACTTCAAAGAGTCCTAAAGTTTTAAAAAAATTGTTACAAACAATTGAAATATAAATTTAGTGATTGCCATTTAATGACTATACAAGTGCAACAACTTACTATCTTCGAGCAAACCACTTGCGACTCGTCTGTGACGTACTCCCCTTTGGCGTTTATCCTCGCTCTCCTCCAAGAATCACATTGAGCTAGAAGGGAAGGAGGAGACAAGTTGCTTGCTTGCTCCTCACTCATACCGGAGGCAATTGCTTCTTGTTTCTTCACGGCCATTTTTTCTGCCATCAATTTTTCTTCTAATTTTTGGTATCCCGATCGAGACATACAATGAAGATACTTGTTAGAAGATCGACGTTCTTGGTTTTTTGCTCGGAGGGCCTAGAACCATTTTTATTATATTATCATTTAAAACAATAACGTAATAAATTCATATTCTAAATTCATCTCAGTTACCTGAAACTCTGGGGTTTCTCTTGATTTTTTGAAATGATCTCATGTACTCGGAGTGACAAAGTTATAGTAATCGCATGGATTTATGTTCTGATAATCTCCGAATATCCACTTGTTTGTTAACTTTGTCTTGAAGTCCCTCCAACGGACAAACACATATTTCATCCACTTTTTCTTCAAAGTGGCAGTGGATGGGAACTCAAAATTTACCTATAACACGTTAACATTTTCAATTTCTATAAATTAAAAGTTTGACTAAAACTAAAAAACATTACAATGGACTGATTACCTACACGTCATCCGAAATGGTGTCTTTCAGCTTCTCATCAACTTCGGTCCAACTCGACAAACATATGTCAATTTTGGACCTCGCTACGCTCCCCACAGAACTATACCAGTGATCAGATATCATGCCCATCAGCTCAAGACGACTATCAAACTGGATCAGAATTTTACCGTCTCTATTCCTTTTGCCCACGAATTCTTTCATGAGAGTAGGACTTCATGAATTATAAGTCTTCGAGGCCTCAGACTCTGATGGAGTGAGTTTCTTTTTTGGAGCCATGATAAGTAAAATCAAGACATTAAAAACTAAAATCAAGACATTAAAGGGTTATTATTGAAAAAATATTTTGCACCTTTAGGATTTCTTTTTTCTTAACGGATTTTCAATCCATATATACCGTCACCATGGTCATCTCTTGCGATTAAAGTCACAACATGTATTTTGTTATCTAGTGACCTCAACTCGGGTACTTACTTAGAGAAAGGTGGTGTCTCTTCACACTTGATGAGACTACCATCTGATACATTTTTCCCCTTTTAGAATTAATGACCATTTCTTATAACATGGATCAGTCACATAGAAGACTTGTTTCACTTGGGAGGCCAAAATAAAAGGTTCTCCCTTAAATCCTTCTTTCAAAAAATCAATTAAAGTGAACCACAAGTCATCCACTCGAACTCCAATTTTATTATCAACCCACTTGCATCTAAATACAGACACTTTGAATTTAACAAAGTCAAACTCCCATATGTCTTCAATTACATCGTAATAGGATATGTTGGTGTATACATGATTCTTGTCTTTAGAACTAGACACATGCAACGACTCTGCTATTAAAGTGACCCCACTGTTCTGAACAATACTTTTGATATCTTCACAAACAGTGTAGAATGAGTATCCATTGATATCATAGTCACTGTAACTTGTAACAATAGAATGTGGACGGTAGGACAACCACTGTATTGTCTCCGAAACATTACGCTTGTAAGCAATCTTTTTGAACCAAGAGTTGAAATTCTTATTGTGGCTGTTAATTACTTATTGATCACTCCATAAAGGATTTAGAAACTCGAGAAATTTCGATAGCAGCTCGAGATCGAATGTAGAAACATATAGAAACACATGATTCATGTGTTCATTTAGATAAGGTTGAATTTCATTAGAAGTACACAACAAATAGAAATATGTTGTCATTAAGTTATCGCTATTTGGATTTACCATTTTCATCCCACGCGCTCCTTTACCATCATAATGTTCATGATGACGAGTTTTAGGAAGTCAAATACTTTTGATGTTCGCTAGGTATCAAGTACAAAACTCGATAACCTCATCAGCTATGTATCCTTCAACAATACTAGCATCAGACCTTTGATGATTTTTTCAATAACCTCTCAAAACTTTCATATAGTGCCCGAAAGGATACATCTATCTTAAAAAAATGGTTCACACAATTCAACTTCTCCAACCAAATGAATAACCAAATGAATCATAATGTCGATAAAAGCAGGTGGAAAATACATCCCCAACTGACATAATATGACCGCGATTTCAATCTGCAACTGATCTAACTGCACGAGATCGACCACTTTACTGCAAATCTTGTTGAAAAAGGAACACAACTTTACCATGTCAAGTCTAACATGTTTCGGTAAATACACATTTATGTCATTTCCAGGTTGCTTCAGACCATAAATCATTAAGGACAACATAATATATTTGCGTTTCATGCATAACCACGGTGGCAGATTGTAAATTATAAGGAGAATAGGCCAAGAACTGTGAATGCTACTCATACTACCGAAATGATTCATTCCGTAGGTACAAAGTCCAAGTCGTAGATTCCTGGATTCATCACCAAATAAAGGGAAGTCATAATCTACTTTTTTCCATTGTGGTGAATCTGTAGGATGACATAGCAACTGATCATTTGGTTTCTCACGATCAGCATGAAAGGAATGTGTTCTAAAAGTTTTACTTTTATATGTGAATTATTATGAATTGAATGTGCAAGCATTTTGTTCCTTGATTATGGTATTCGTGTTTTGGAAGTGTTAAGGAAGAGGCGCTTGGTCCTTAACCGTAGAGCTATAAAAGATAATGGTTTAAATAAATCAAAAGTTATTCACAATGATGGTAATTAACATGAAACATTAACCGAGTATGAACGGTCAACTGAGAAAGAGTATTTCAGTAGACTGAAGGTGACGCGGTCATCCGATGACTATGTCCCAGGAGAAATTCTGGTAGGTCAACGGTAGACCGAGTAAAAGACATGGTTCCTCTGAATTTTTCCAGGGAATTTTTCTCATGTGGATTCGGTCGACCGTCTGGCTTATGGTGCACCGAACACGTGTTAAAACTGAATGGTTCGGTTGACCGAGTATTATCGGTTCACCGAACAGAACAATTCTGCCTGAATTATTAAGAGATTAATTAAATCATGGGTGGATTAATTCCAGATTTAATTAAAACGTTTTTTAGGGTGCTTATATGGAAATTAGAGATTAATTTTAGGATAGAATAAACAAGGGATCATGGCTAAAGAATAGCTCTTGATAAAGATGTTTTGGTAGCCTATAAAAGGGCACCTACTCCTACTTGTTTAATACTAATGCAAAAATTATTTCTCTCATTAATCTCTCCTCTAATCACCACGAAATTCTCTTAGTAATTTTGAGTTTAGGAGATAGAAATCTCAGGAGCTCAAAGAGGGGTTATTAGCTAGATTCTAAGCCTTATTAGAGATTGATTGGTCAGCTCATTTCTCTCTAATCTTGTTTAGAGTTTGGTAAACACTCGGAGGTAAATCCGTGGACGATTCAACGGGCAACGCGACTCCGGATCATCAAAAAAGTTTTAGAGAACCTTTAGGTATGATTCTACCTTTGTGGTTTATTTTAATAAATGTAGGGTTGCATGATATTAGAATAAACACAAAGTATTGTACATAGAAATTGTTGAAAATATGAAATCGATCTTGTATGTTGTATTAAAAATTTAAAAAATATATACATACATAGGGACAAGAAATCCTGTGGTGGTATCAGAGCTTTTAGTTCATATTTTCAATGATTAGACTATATAATTAATTTTAGTTTACCATCTACAATCGAAACAATCATGTTCTATGTCTTTTTCGAGTTTTCCGATAGTTTTGTTGATGTAATTCTAATTGATTCTTTTTATAGTTTTAAATGTTTTGAAACACATCATGTGAATGTTAGAATTTAAATTTAGACTTATGTCTAATTTATAGAATTTTCGTTTTTAATTAAATGATTATTTTATAAGGAATCAACAAAACGGAAAAAGGCATATGTTTATCTTTCTTTAAATTTTTATTTTTGGAAATTGGATAAATAACGGTTCAAATGTTTTATGTTTTGAACTATGGATGCATAAAATCATTTTTAATGGATTTCAAATGATTTTAGAATTGTTTGATTTAGAGATGCATGATAAACTAAATCGAGTAATATATAGTATATGTACATGCGTTGCTCGAGTTCTCTTATGCAGGGATATGTGAGTTTATATGTTCTGTTGAAGCCATGTTTGAATGAATGAATGAATGAATATGTATGTTATTATTATTCAATCACAGAGGCTTATGTATATGTAAAAGCCAAATTTCTATTTCTATGTATATGCATGCATATGAAAGGATTTTTACATAGGACTTGCACTAGACAATTTTCAAAATTAAGAGATGCATGTTTATATTTTTGCAATATCAACATCCATGGTGCAAGAGGAAGACGCTGAAGAAGCGCAAGGATCAGGGATCAAGGATCAAGAATGAGGGAACATATAAACTCACACAATGTTTGTGTGAATGGATTTATTTATGTTTGTGTGCTTGACATGTATGTGATTGTATGAATGAATGTTAGGATGTGTATGGATGATAAATATGCATGATCACCTAAATTCTAAAATCACATGTAAATGTTTAATTGTCCAACCAAAAACTAAGAGTATCTTTCTTTCTAACTTCATCCATTAGCAGTCATCGATCGAGGGATATTCTGCTCGCCCTTAGCGGGAGATAGCTTCCTCTATCATTGGGAATAGTGGGAGATATAAGGTTGTTTATTGTTGTGCCATGAATAGATGTACGAGGTGCGATTCACCCTTAGTGGACACCGAGTATATTTGTTTGTGAATACAATGGATAAACGTATCTCGTATCAAATGAAATTAGTTTTCTTAACAAGACCCAGAGCCCTAGCTCGGTTTTGAGAAAGAGAGTTTTTTATGAGGATTGGTCAAATTCCCTCTTAATTAAAATGAAAAGAGTCATAAGAGTTTGAAAAATGCAAATGTTGCGATATTTCGAAATGGTTATGATTAGAAAAATGTTTTCTTACCTTGATTTTATAATATATCTGATAGCCCTTAGCTAGTTTATATTATAATTGATAGGATCTTGGATTGCTGCATTTATGGACAAATTTTTATTTGCGGAATTGTTTTTTAAAACATAAAATTGACATTAAATCCCATATAATGTATTTTGTACAAATGTCGAATATTCAACCTATTGTGCGATCTATGATTGAAAAACATCCTTTGGCAAATGATGGCTCAAACTTCATAAGCTGGCAACTCAAGCTCAATAACGTGTTGAAGTTTGAGAAACTATCTCATATTTTGGATGGTGAAATCCCAAAATTAAATGAGAATACAACCAATAGCGAGAGAGTGACAAAAGCCAAGTGGGAAGACCAAGAGAACCAAGTTCACAGTCTAATGTTGGCCTCCATGGGTGACTCGCTTCAAGCGAAATACTTGGATTCAAAACCCAAGAAGACCATGGAAGCTTTAACAAAGATGTTCATGGATAGTGCTAGAAAAGAGCGCTATAAGACCACCATCGCACTCACAAGTTGCCACATGGCGGAGGGAACATCGGTATCCATGCATTTTCTCACGATGCAAGGATACCTTGAGAAGTTGTCGAAGCTCTCTTCCCCGATGCCCGATGACATTGCGGAAGATTTGATTCTTGGCTCTCTAGCCCCGTCCTAGAAGGACTTCATTATGCACTATCATGTGCGTAAGAAAGAGGTGAGTCTTGAGGAACTTCACAACGCTCTCAAAATGGTTGAAGTTGACATGGGCAAGGGTCGGGACAAGCACATCCTAGCCGTCGATGGAGGGAGCAAGAAGATCACCAAAGGTAAAGGCAAATTCACCAATAATACGCCAATCAAGAGCAAGGGAGTAGGAGGTGTTCATGGGAGTGCCTCAAAGGGGAAATCTTTGAAATCTCTGATTCCTAACACGGAGTGCTTTCACTGCGGTGAAAAGGGACACATCCGGCCAAATTGCCCCAAGTACAAGGAAGACCTTGACAATGGAGTGATTGAACGTAAGCGCCCCAAAAAGGCCAAAGGTATATTTGTTATCGAGATAAATTTAGCCACCTCTGTCCATGATTTGGTAATTGATACCGGATCTTGTGTTCACATAATTTCAAATGTGCAGCTACTAAAGGATAGTTAGGAACTCGTAAAGAACGAGATGATTTTGAAGGTCGGAAATGGTGCGAGCATTGCTGCGATTGCATAAGGTTCTATGAAGCTTCAATTATCTAGTGATTTAAATTTATGTTTAAAGAATGTTTATTATGTGTCTTCTATTAGCAAGAATATTATTTCTGTATCATGTTTGGATATAGATAATTTTAATATAAATATTTCAAATTCTTGCTTGTCTATATCGAATAATGGTATTTTCTATGCAAATGCATTCGTGAGGAATGATCTCTATTTGCTTGAATTGAATAATAAACAAATCTTAAACATCAATAACAAAAGGCTTAAAACTACTCACATGAATGATACACTCTTGTGGCACTATCATCTTGGTCACATAAATAAAAAATGCATCAAGAAATTGCAAGAAGTTAACCTTCTTGGTCAACTTGATTTTAAATCATCGGAGACGTGCGAACCTTGCCTAATGGGCAAGATGACCAAGAGGCCTTTCAAGAAGAAAGGACCGAGAGCAAATGACTTGTTGGATTTGATACATTCTGATGTATGTGCTCCGATGAGTACTAGTGCAAGATACGGTTTTAGGTACTTCATTACGTTCATGGATGACTATAGTCATTATGGCTATATTTATCTAATGAGAAACAAAAGTGAATCCTTTGACAAGTTCAAGGAATTCAAGAATGAAGTAGAGAACCAACTCAACAAGAAAATCAAGTCTCTACGAACGGATCGTGGAGGTGAGTACTTAAGTACCGAATTTGACTCATTCCTAAAGGAGTGTGGTATTGTACCACAGCTCCCCTCCCGGTACACCTTAGTGGAATGGGGTGTCCGAAAGGAGGAATATGACATTACTCGACATGGTTCGATCATTGATGCGTCAAGCTGAATTGCCGCTTTACTTTTGGAGTTATGCACTAGAAGCTGCGGCTTACACACTAAATAATGTTCCATCCAAATCCGTAGAGAAAACACATTATGAGCTATGGAGTGGTAAAACACCTAAGCTCAATTTTCTCAAGATTTGGGGTTGTGAGGCCTACGTCAAGAGATTGATGTCGACCAAACTTCAACCAAAAGTGGATAAGTGCTTCTTCATAGGTCATCCTCGTGAGACAAGGAGGATACTACTTTTGGCATATAACCTCCAATCGAGTGATTGTAGAGAGGGATGTCATATTTCTAGAAAAAGAATTTCTAGAAAGAATAAAAAGTAGTGGGAGTAGAGTTGTGCTTGAGGAGACTCAAGATACTCTACAAGATCATGATATGAATGATGATATTCAAGATCATGAAGGCCCAACCGAGGTTCCTTTGGTTAGTGGGAGCGTGAGTGAGAGACCCTCGCAAGAAATTGTGAGAGAAACTCAATCTTCCCCACCTAGTGTACGTTCGAGAATCGAACACGAACCAATTCCACAAGAAATTGTGGAAGAAGTTCGAGAAGTACACGTAGAACCAAAAGAACTTAGAAGGTCAACGAGGGAAAGGAAGAAACCCGATATGTATTTAGAACTTCATGAGATCATGATACTAGATATTGATGATCCGTCGACCTTTCAAGAAGCAATGGAAAAAAAGACTCCAAACTATGGTTTAAGGCCATGGAATCTGAAATAGAATCTATGTATGATAATCAAGTATGGAACTTGGTTGACCTTCCTCAAGGGAAAAAGGCCATTCAAAATAAATGAGTTTTCATGAGGAAGATGAACATGGATGAGAACTTGACAACCTACAAAGCGAGGCTTGTTGCAAAAGGTTTCACTCAAGTTCAAGGAATTGACTATGATGAAACTTTTTCACCGGTTGCCATGTTCAAGTCTATTCGGGTTATGCTTGCTATTGCCGCATTTCATGATTATGAGATATGGCCAATGGATGTCAAAATGGCATTCCTTAATGGGAACTTGGAGGAGGATGTGTACATGGTACAACCTCAAGGTTTTGAAGATCCAAAGAATAGCGAGAAAGTATGCAAGCTTCAAAGATCCATTTACGGATTGAAGCAAGCATCAAGGAGTTGGAACAAATGTTTTGACGAAGAAGTCAAAAAGATTCACTTCGTCCAAAGTAAGGAAGAGTCTTGTATATACAAGAAGGTTAGTGGGAGCCACATGTGTTCTTGATCTTATATGTCGATGACATACTCCTCATGGGAAATCATATACCCTTGCTTGAGCAAACGAGAAGTTCATTGAAATCTGCATTTTCGATGAAAGATATGGGTGAGGCTCAATACATCTTGGGAATCAAGATATATAGAGATAGATCTCGCAGACTTATTGGCCTAAGTCAACGTACATACATTGACAAGGTCTTGGAAAGGTTCAGCATGAACAACTCCAAAAAGGGCAGTGTGTGAATGAGTATGAGTGTGCAACTCAAGAAGTCTCAACTTGCTGAATCACGTAAAGACTTAGAGTACATGAAAGGTATCCCTTATGCTTCGGCAATCGGATCACTCATGTACGCGATGACTTGCACAAGACCCGATGTCTCGTATGCTCTAAGCGTGACAAGTCGTCACCAATCCAACGCAGGTCCTGAGCATTGGACTGCGGTAAAGAATATTTTGAGGTACCTTAACCGGACCAAAGATAAGTTTCTTGTTTATGGAGGACAAAGGGAATTAATAGCCGAGGGCTATACGGATGCGAGTTTGATGAGTGATCCCGACGATAGGAGGTCGCAATAATGATATGTCAGTATTCTCAAAGGTGAAGGCATGAGTTAGCGTAGTTGGAGCAAATCACTACGGCCGACTCAACCACCGACGAAGGCAAAATAAATTTACTATGGGTGGACACAAACAACAACACAACTGATCCATTCACCAAACCCTTATCCCAAGCCAATGACAAAATGCATTTCGAGTCCATGGGTCTGAGGAACCTTGTGGATTGGCTTGACGAGTGATTAGAGAGGGTTACCCTAGTTATTATTGTTTTATACATTAAGAATGTATGAGAAAGAAAAAATTTGATAACAAGTGGGAGATTGAAAGGAATGTGTTCTAAAAGTTTTACTTTTATATGTCAATTATTATGAATTGAATGTGCAAGTATTTTGTTCCTTGATTATGGTATTCGTTTTTTGGAAGTGTTAAGGAAGAGGCGCTTGGTCCTTAACCGTAGAGATCTAAAAGATAATGGTTTACATAAATCAAAAGTTATTCACAATCATCGTAATTAACATGGAACGTTAATTACCGAAATAAGATTGTCGTGTTGGTCATCGATTGTTATAGCTCTACAAATAATTGACGACACGAGTATATAAAAGAGGAAAAGATTTCTTTTATATATTGAATAACCTAAAAGTAAAACATTATGAAATTGTGTTTCGTGTCATTAATGTTTTACTGTGCCTTGGATCCTAAGATATGAGACTTATATCTTTTCACTCAAGAAGTGCTTAATTTGATTATTGTCAAAAGATAACAATGAGTGTAGTGATAAGGGCAATAGTTGGTTTAACATGACTTGTGCTGGAAAAGATAGCTAGTCAAACGATTATCATTGCCCCTCTTAATTGAGTGATGATATTAGTGGGCCCCTTGATAAAGCAAAATTATAATGTGCACAATGTAACTTGAGTTAAGTTACAAAGTTATAATTAGCTTAGAGAGATCAAGAAAAGAATATAATACAAAGATGACACATTTCTACTTTGTATACATTCTTAATATCATGAGGCAAGGGACGGAAAGAAGTGGTGCACTTACATCACTAAATGGATTGTGTTTTGGTTCGGGTGGAACAAAGGCATCTATGCTAATTGGGTAACTATAATGTGTAGCTAGCTACCGCTTATAGTTTGAGATATTAAGTGTTTAATATCGCTGCCAATTTGGCTTAGATCCTCCTATAGGTGACACCACAAAACTGGGAAACAAGAGACTTGATTTTAAGTTCATATGTTGTGTCGGGTTTCATGTGAAAATAGGACACATGTGGTGAATTAATTAAAATCAATATGTCATGAGAATTGACATAATTAGAATCATAATAAATTCATACGAGGCATATATATTATGGGGTGCAATAATTTAATATTACATATGATAATATATTATATAAGATGTGAATTTGCAAAAAAAACCCAAAAGATCAAATTTTGTTGGAAATAAATCCAAAATTTGACAAATGCAAAATCGGGGTGAAACACGGTGAACCGTTCAGGGTTCGGTCGACCGGGGTATCTTCGGATCGGTTAACCGAATGGGGAATGAGTAATCACAATTGGTTGACCAAAATTGTCTGGAGTGCCTGGACAATCGGGTTCGGTTAACTGAGTGTGAACGGTCAACCGAGAAAGAGTATTTCGGTAGACCAAAGGTGACGCAGTCATTCGATGACTATGTCCCAGGAGAAATTTTGGTTGGTCAACGTTAGACTGTGTAAAAGACGTGGTTTGTCCGAATTTTTCCAGAGAATTTTTCTCATGTGGATTCGGTCGACCGTCTGACTTACGGTGCACCGAACACGTGTTAAAACCGAATGGTTCGGTTGACTGAGTAATTCTCGGTTCACCGAACAGAACGATTCTGCCTGAATTATTAAGAGATTAATTAAATCATGGGTGGATTAATTCCAGATTTAATTAAATCATTTTTAGGGTGCTTATGTGGAAATTAGAGATTAATTTTAGGAGAGAATAAACAAGGGATCATGGCTAAAGAATAACTCTTGATAAGGATGTTTTTGTAGCCTATAAAAGGGCACCTACTCCTACTTGTTTAATACTAATGCAAAAATTATTTCTCTCATTAATCTCTCCTCTAATCACCACGAAATTCTCTTAATAATTTTGAGTTTAGGAGATAGAAATCTCAGGAGCTCAAAGAGGGTTTATTAGCTAGATTCTAAGCCTTATTAGAGATTGATTGGCCAGCTCATTTCTCTCTAATCTTGTTTAGAGTTTGGTGAACAGTCGGAGGCAAATCCGTGGACGATTCAACGGGCAACGCGACTCCGAATCATCAAAAAGGTTTTAGAGAACCTTTAGGTATGATTCTACATTTGTGGTTTATTTTAATAAATGTAGGGTTGCATGATATTAGAATAAACACAAAGTAATGTACATAGAAATTGTTGAAAATATGAAATCGATCTTGTATGTTGTATTAAAAATTTTAAAAATATATACATACATAGGGACAAGAAATCCTGCACAGCATGCCATGTCATGTTTTTGGAATCCTCCTTACGCGCAAACAAACATTTAAGCCTTGGTATTATTGGAAGATACCACAAAACTTTAGCAGGAGGTCCTTTGATTTTCAAATCATCACCATCTACATTGTGGTTCGGTCCACTGCGTTTCATTTTTTATAGTGAAACATTACACCTAGGGCAGGAATGTAAGTTTTCAAACTCACCCCTGTACAATATACAATCATTCGGACATGCAAGTATCTTCCTATATTCCATTCTCATATATCTTCATATATTCCATTCTCACAGGACACAACACTTCTTAGCATCATAAGTTCTATCCGGTAGTTTATTATCATCTGAAAGCATCTCTTTCAATAACTTCAACAATGATGTGAAGTTGACATCGGTCAAACCATTTCCTGCTATTAAATTGTACAATTTCAACACCGCCGACAATCTAGTAAAGTTGGTGCAACCCTTATACAACAACTTCTCATTGTCACTCAACAAACTACTAGGTAAATCAGGGTTGGACGAAAAGTTTTCAACTATATCTTGAACCATGTCCTCTAACTGATCTCCCACACTTACATTGTCCCCGTCATTCTTGGAACAACCGAATGATTCATTTTTGTCATGCCATATCCACCATCTGTAACTTGTGTCTAAACATTTCTCAAAAAATGATCTTTTATTTTCTGAAAAGTTAGCATTGACATATTATGACACTTACTGCATGGATAATACGCCATGTCTCTGTCATTCCTATTCTTGAAATGATTTTTGGCAACCTCAAAGAACATTTTCACTCCGTTGTCATACTCATCACTTAATTGGTTTGAAAGAATCCAAGCTCGATCCATTTCAATCTAAATATTAAGAAAAATGATAGTAATTATTGAAGTCAAGAAATAAAATTTCAATTTAAAAGAAAGTGTTTGTAGATGAGAAGATCAGAAAACATGAAGATGACAAAAGAATGACTCAGGAGAGAGGAGATGAAGTCCCTAATCTAGCATGCGAATAAGGATGGTTAGAAACTTAACTAAGCAATCACGACAAAAGCAAGCCTAAAGTCCACTATAGGTCCTTAGCACTAGACGACGCCTAACATCGAGGTCCCACCGAAGACCACTAGTCTGTAGGAAATCAAGAATCTAGATGTTCCTAAAATCTCTACGAGACTAGATAGGCAACGACGTTCAATCCGTAACAATCTTAAACGAGGAGGACCACTAGTCTGTAGAACCTGGAGGTTCCTAAAAGCTCAGGGAGACTAGATGTGCAACAACATTCAGGCCATTAAGGTCTTAAACGGTCTGCTCTCTTTAATGCGTCCGGAAATCCTAGGGGACAACGTCTAAATTGATTTTATTAAGCCTTTTTTATTATGTGATTTTTGGGCCAAGGAAAGGGTGATGAAATCCCCCACCTCATCTCCTATAGGTGATTGCCTCCTAGGTTTTTTCATATCTTAATCTAACAAACAACACACCAAACAATAACTCACTCTCTTATTTCAATGCAATCCTACTAACTAATCCGTGCTTTCTAATGAATGATAAGTGAAAGAGATTACATACCTTACGCCAGCAATCTTCGACAGAAATCGTAAAAGAAAAAATAAATACGATGATTACATGCATGGAAAGTCCTATATGATGAATGACTTAGGAAATAACGTCTGATCTTTTGTTATAGGTTATTAAAGGTGGTCGGACTTAATGTAGGATTTCGTGCCCCTATGTATATATATTTTAAAGATTTATACATACATACCAGATAAATTTCCACATTTTCGACGATTTCATGTACATTGTTTTATGTTTATTCTAATATCATGTAATATACATATATATTAAAATAAATAGAAGATGATCATACCCAAATGTTCTCTAAAACCTTTATGAAGATCCTGAGTTGCACTACGTGTTGAATCACATGTCGATTCGCCTGCAAGTGTTCTCCAAACTCTAAATAAGATTAGAGAGAAAGTAGCTAGCCAATACAATCTCTAAATCAAGCTTAGAATCTTGCTCATAATCCCTCTAAACACCTTTAGCCTCCTATTACCCCCAATCCAAACACACCCTTATAGTAAGAAACTGCTAAACAAGAGTTAACAACCAGCTACGGGTAATCAAGAAAAATATATAGAAAAGATAGTAACTTTAAAGGTAGGTAAAGATAAAAGTAATCACATAGAAATCATATTTATGTAAATTTAGCTTTTGAATTAATGATATATTGAAGCCACCTAAGTAAGGGAATATTAATTGCAAGTGTCTGACCGTGTAAATAATAATAAAAAACATTGCAATACTACCGAGTATTTGGGTTGAAGGTGAATTGTATTTTGAAGAGTTTTGTTTGGTTTAGTGGAAAATTGGTTTTTTCGGGTGGAAGGTTGGACTTTTTTTGGTCCGATTTTTGTTAGATCGGAGTCAAGGTGGGGTTTTGGGATTTAAGGTGGGATTATTTCCGAGGATTTTGAAGGAAAGATTGGGTTTTGTGGTTAAAGTTGGATTTTTTATGTGGGTTTTGATTAATTTGATGGAAAAATTGGAGTATGTAAGTTAAAGATGGTTTTTTGTTTGTTGGGTTGAGAGTTCACGTATGTGTTTTGGCCGGGGTGACAGTAGGATTTGTTTTGTAGGTTTTGGTTGGATACTTGGATTAGTGAAACCTTGGGTGCAACATGTGAGAAGTGCGTAAAATAAAGATGATGTAAAAGAGTTCCATTTCCTTAGTACTTAGTTCTGATTTTGCATTTGATAAAGAAGCACATAGCATTCAGTCATGCTATCCTACTGAGTATGAAACCATGCCAAGAAAAATGCTTTTATATTAAGAATTCAGTCATGTTTTGATTAGAGTTTCTGCAAAAAGGTTAGATTGGTCTCATTAGTTTTCGTGGTTGTAGATGACTTCAATCCGAGGTTTTAGATTTTAACTTTTCCCCTTTCCATTAGGTTACAATTAGCAATTGAAAATCAATTTCCTGAAAAAAATTGAACTTAACTTTCCCTTTTGGCGATTTCAGATTCCGGAAAAAAATCTAGAACTTTATAAATTCCGAGGTTTCAGAAATATTTGACAGATTCATTTCATAAGTTTTGTAGTTGAAAATTGAATGATCTCAAAAAAAATTAAAATTTTATGTTTCTAGAATTTTTTTAGAACAATATATAATTGCATTCATTAGATTATTTTGCATTTGTTGAACTTCTTCCGTATATTTCTTACTTCGCATATATGTTTTATTTTGTAATATGAGATTTTGATTGATAAAACAGAAGATTCAACAGCCAACACTGAATTTGACCATTCCAGTGATTCAAAATGTCTCAGTGAAGAACAAATGCATCTAAAAGGTTGGTTTTGCTTGTTAAATTTGAATTTACTGAGGCATTAAGTTTTTGATTTATGATTTCATTTTTTTGTCATCCAGGATAGCCTGATTAAGAAAAACCCTGGCCCTATGAGAGATTTTTTTAGGGAGGGACATGCCATTGAGCTGCCCAATGAAACTGAAGGTTAATATCTGAGATTCTCTTCATTTTGTTTTTTGCTGAAATTTCACAAATTTAATACTAGTACTTATTTATTCATTTTTAGATTGATTGTATTATTTTATTTTTGAAGTTCTAAAGCATTACCAACGGTCATGTAAAGTAAGTGTTTTTTGTATTTTGTCATGCAATGGGTATTTTCTTAATACATTTTGAAATGTGGAAATATCATATCCACACATTTTAATATAGTCTAATAAATTGTTTCTCCGTGCCAATGAATGTTGCCCTTACGGTGTTTTTGTAATATCCTAAACCTTATTAACTTGGTTAATTTTTTTAGGTACCTAATTGGAGGGTTAAGATGGAGAGCTGGGATTGATTGGGTGGTGATGAGGTGGATGGTGGAGATGGGAAGAGAAGAGTATATGTTGGTGAGTGTTTCTCTCTCTCTCTCTCGTGTTATTATCTCTCTCTCCCGCTCAAATCCTCTCTCTCTGTCGTGCGTTATTCTCTCTCCCGCTCAAATCCTTTCTCTCTCTCTGATCTGATCCTCAGCGATCGGGGAGCCGGAGGAGTGGTTTTCGGAAGGCGAGGTGAAGCTCGGACGTTCTCCGGAGAGGTGTAGATCATGACTCGGTTGGTTATCGCAGGAGGTCGGGTTCGAGAGGGAAAAACTCGTCGTTGGGTCTTCGAAGGCTTCTTCAAGTCTTCAAGGTATGTCAAGCTTTACATTGATGCTCACTTATGAAGGGAATGTGTTCTAAAAGTTTTACTTTTAAATGTCAATTATTATGAATTGAATGAGAAATCATTTTGTTCCTTGTTTATGTTATTCGTCTTTTAGAAGTGTTAAGGAAGAGGCTCTTGGTCCTTAACCGTAGAGCTCTAAAAGATATTGGTTTACATAAAACAAAAGATATTCGCAATCATGGTAATTAACATGGAACATTAATTTTATCGAGTTAAGATTGTCGTGTTGGTCGTAGATCATTGTAGCTCTACAAGTGAGTGACAACACGGGTATGCAAAAGAGGAAAATATTACTTTTGTATACTGAATAGTCCTAATAAGTAAAATATTATAGAAATGTGTTTCTGTGTCATTAATATTTTACTGTGTCTTTGGTCCTTTGATATGAGACTTATATCTAATCACTTAAGGAATACTTAATTAGATCAGTGTCTTGAACTATCGATCAGTGTAGTGTAAAGGCATTGGTTGGTTAAGTACAACTTTTGTTGGAGAAGATAGTTAGTCAAAAGATTATCATTGCCCCTCTTAATTGAGTGATGATATTAGTGGGCCCCTTGATAAAGCAAAGTTATAATGTGCACAATGTGATTTGAGTTAAGTCACATATTTATAACTAGCTTAAAGAGATCAAGAAATGAATACTAATACAAAGATGACACAATACTACTTTGTGTGTATTCTTAATATCATGAGGCAAGGGACGGACACAAGTGGTGCACTCCATCACTAAATGGATCGGGTTTTGGTTCGAGTGGAATTAAGACATCTAACTAATTGGGAGCTATAATGTGTAGCTAGATACCGCTTATAGCTTGTGATATTAAGCTCTTAATATCACTGCCAACTTAGTCTAGATCCTCCCATAGGTCACACCGCAAGAAACCGGGAAACAAGAAGCTTGATTTTTGGTTCATATGATGTGTCAGGTTTCTTATAGAAAATATGACACATGTGGTGAACAAGTAAAATCAATCATGTTATATATAACATAATTAGAATCATGATAAATTCATATAAGATGCATATATTATGGGGTGCAATAATTTATTGTTGCATAGGATAATATATTGCATAAGTTGTGAATTTGCTAAAACCCCCTCAAGTTCAAATTTTGTTGGAAATAAATCCAAAATTTGAAAAAGCCAAAATCGGGTAAAAGTTCGGTAATCCGTTGAGGTTCGGTCGACCGAAGGATCTGTGGATCGGTCAACCGAACATGGAACGGATAGTCATATTTGATTGACCGAACTTGACCAAAGTGCCTGGAACTTTGGTACGGTGTACCGAACCAAAATCGGTCGACCGAATAATGTTAAGTTCCGATATTTTCGGTTAACCGAATGACACTCGGTCTTAGACGAGAATTCGTCCGATCGGTTAAGGAGAATTTTTCCCTATAAGAATCGGTCATCCGTCTAGTACTCGGTCAACCAATCGTGACATATTCGGTTAACCGAATGGGTCTCGGTCAACCGAACAGCGATTGATTTTCTGCCTTTGATTATTAAGAGATTAATTTGATTGATGGTTGGATTAGCTCCAAACTTGGTCAAACGTTTTGTGGGTGCATGTAATACATGAAGGAATTAATTTATGAGAGAAAATGTAAAGAAAAACGTGGCTAAAGAATAGCCATGATTAAGAGTAAGATTGGAACCTATAAATAGGTCCTTATTCTCCCTAATTGGGTTACACAATTCAATAATTATTTTCTCCCTTAATTCACCACAAAAACCCACGAAAATTCTCTTAGTTTTCTAAGTCTTTGGAAGGAGAAATCTCAGAGGCTAAGGAAGGGTTTGTAGCTAGATTCTAAGCTTGTTTGGAGATCGATTGGCTAGCTCCTTTCTCTCCAACCTTGTTTAGGGTTTTGGTGAACACTCGGAGGCATCCGGCGCAACGAGAAGCGAAGATTGGCTTCCTCAACGTCTCTGAAACGTCAAGAAGTTTTTGAGAACTTCTAGGTATGAATTTCGGAGTCCCTTTGTGTTTGTTTTAATAAGTTTTTGAAACTAGTTGTTAAAACAAACCGATGCATGCATAAATAAATCGAAGAAAATTGTAATAGATCCTTATTATACATGAAAATTCGAAATATATATATGTATAATTAAACATGAAATCCTACAACTTATGCTTTTGTGAGTGTTGGAGTGGTCGACGGTAGGCCGGATGGCTCGTCGGACCGTGCAGCAGCTTTCTGCACTGTAAACGGTCGACCGGTGGCGTGGTTCGGTCGACCGGTCGTAGTGTAAATTGGGTGAAATCTCTCGTACCGGTCGAACGATACCTTGAAGGTGGTCGACCAGTAGTGCATATTGAGCGAGAGATGGAGACCCTTTGTGTTTTTGGTCGAACGGGACCCCTTTTGCCGGTCGACCGAAAGCACTGTTGTAGGTCGGTTGGGGCGTTGACCATCCAAACGGTCGACCGCCTAGTTGACTCGTTTGACCGATGATTTAAAATAACTTAAAGTTTGTTCGACCGCGTGATGGTTCAGTCGACTGGAGTTTTCTGCTTAGTTTGGATTTTCTACTGCCCGTTTTCGGTCGACCGGTGATTGCGTGTGGTTCGACCGTTTGTGCTTTTTATTGTGGCATGGAGTTTTTACTGGTCAAATTCGGTAGAACGTGGCCCCTTTGACGTTCTACCGGTTGACATGTTTTTCGGTTGGACCAGTCCTATGGAGAGGATTCGGTCGACCGGTTTGGTGATTTTGTTCGACCGTTTGGTGCGGTTTCGTGTAGTTTTAGTGTCGTGGAGCCAGCTCAAGATGGCAACGGGTCTCCGGCCTTTTTGGGGCAACGGTACAAACATTACCGGCCTGAGAGTGGTTCATGGGTGTTGTCGGGCCACCCCAAGATGACAACGGGTCTCCGGCCTTGGAAGGGCAACAGTACAGACATTTCCGGCCTGAGGGTGGTTCGTGTGAGTATGGGGTCAGCTCAAGATGGCAACGGGTCTCCGGCCCTAGAGGGGCAACAGTACAGACATTGCCGACCTGAGAGTCGTCTTCTGGAGCTGCTCAAGATGGCATCGGGTCTCCGGCCCTAGAGGGGCAATGGTACACACATTACCGACCTGAGAGTGATCCAGCGTGTGTTGTAGCCGAGGATGTTCTTGGCTGTGGTGCCTGGGGCACGTGTGAGGGTTGGGCTAGAGGACCCGCGATACCCGTCACTGTTTGGCCTCTACTGTGGTAGGGAGAGAGTTCCCGGGGGCCCAGTGAGACGATGATTGTTTATTGCATTTCATTTCATACATGCTCATTGTTGTCTAGTTCATTTATTGTGTTAGAAGTTTGACATATGGGGTTTCCTCATGGGAAACTCAAGCATATTTATGTTTTATGTCAGGCCGTGAGCGGCGCTAGGAGGTGGCGACTGAGGATGAGCACGTTCGGGGCCAAATCCTGTTTTCCCTATTTTGATGGTCGAGTGATTACATGTATATTTTCCTTATCTTTTGTTGTAATCACATTTTTGAAACTCTCAGATATATATTGTATATATGTTGGTGCACCAGTTGCCTGTTTTCCATAGTAATATCTTCGCGTTGTGTTTTATTAAAAATTTAAATTTCTTCCGCTTTCGAGGATGTTACAGTTTTAGATTAAAAAAATTAAATATTTTTCTATTATATATAAAAGTTTGGTTGGTAAGTCCTTTCTTTCGCCTTTTTCCATCGTTTTTGATTTTGAATGGATTTTAGTCTACTCTATTTTGTATTTTCCATCGTTACAACATCCATGTTTTTAACTTCAGTCCGTTCACATAGATTTTTCTATCACTTATGCCATTGAGGGTGCATCGTATTCCAAGTTAAGATTGCTTTAAGACAAACACCGAATTCTTGTGAGCTTAATTTGTTGTGCAAAACGGCCATTGACTTAAGTTCTATCTATCATTGATGTTTATTAATTCTGTCATAAACTATTGAAAATCACAGTGGTACACATACTTTGTATGTAAGACCATCCTTAACGGTCTTAAAAAAATCAGGCACCAGAGGAAAAAAATGGACACATCAGCACAAACATGGAACATGTAATCCGATCGGGCGGAAAATCGGGCGGGCATCAGCACAAACATGGACCACGTAATCCGACTGGGCGGATAATCGGGCGGGAAACCGCCCGATTTTCCAACCGGTCGGTTGGATCAGGTACACGTGGCCCCCTTGAATGGTTTTCTTTCTCTTTTTAAATATAAAAATATGTTAAAAATTATTTTTAATTATTTTTTAATTATTTTTTTATGAAAATATATTTTTTATTTGTTTATATTTAAAAAAAATTAAGATTTTTTGTGTTTTACCCAGAATTGATCCCCAAATGACGTGGATGGGAGAAAATGTAGGGCATTTGAGTTGTTTCTGCGTGTGGTTAAGGAAAATTTGGGAAAATTGGTTTGTGCTTACGTGGCGGAGAGAGAAGCTGACATGACTAAGAGAAAAACCAGGACTTCCGGGAACTGTCCGATGCTTTAGTAAACTTTTGTCGTAGGTGGACAAATTCTACCACGATTTTTATTGTTAATAAGAATTCTACTTCGATAGTTTTTTTATTGCTTTGGTGTGAACGTGTGATTCTTAATGTTCAGTTGGTTGAGGTGTAGAATATGTTCTCACAATAGTTAGGTTCTTGCTTGTGACTTGTCTTTAACAATTTAATTGTATTTATTTTTAAAGAAGTTGGTTGTACATCTTACTTTGGGTTCTAGAAAGTTGTATGTAGACTTGGTCATTGAATACCGTCACACATCACACATCCAAAGCGTTGTAGTTAAAAAACCCACCGACACAACAATTCTGTGGGAGGCTTTTGTGCGCTTTAGAATGCTTTTCAGGTGGTTCTTAAGTAGGATCCCAAGGTTAATTTTTACAGACGTAGGGTGGGAGGTGGGGAAGACAACTGTCGTGAAGAACGTGACGACGTTGAAAGTCATCAGAGGCAAATTGTGGGCGGGTTTGGGTTTGTGGTGGCAGAGGAAGTGATCATGTTATCATAGATAATGCGTTCTTCTACTCACTTTGATTATGATTACAGTTACATATGTTAGTCATGTGATGCTGGGCCATCATGAGAACAAGTTTTTTCATTTTCTTGGCTTCAGCCATCATGAGAACAAAGCAATAATTAAATTGTTTCTAGGTTGAGCTACAATTTTGACTTGACTCGGATTAGTCTCTTGGTGATATGTTTTTAGATGCAGATTATGATTTGGTTTTTCTGCTATGATTTGTTTTGGCCTTCCAATTTTCTTCGAATGTGAAAGGGGTTGCGGTAGTGAATCCCAACTAAGAGCATATTTGGAAGTGCAATTAGAACTATTTTTATGTACTCTTAATTGTACACTATTGGATCATTTAACGGTGATATATTTGATTATAGCAGCGCAGTCTCATAAAAAGATATCTTTAGTCGAGATCTATTATTGTTTTGTAGACTGGTTGTTTATCTTTTTGCATAACATGTGTTTGATGAATTCCCATAGACATCACATTTTGTGTGTGTTTTTTTAGGGTGTGTCGCAGATATTGAAGAAAAATTAGTCGAACCACATTTTGAAGGAGGGGGAAAAGATTGTAGGTAGGAAGTCATTTTTTCCATTGAATTTTGTTTGTTTATGTAATTATGTTTAAATTTAGTTGGGATCTATTATCGTTTTGTAGACTATGGCGTTGTATCTATTTGCATAACACGTGTTTGTTGAATTGCTAGACACATCACGTTTTGTGTGTGATGTTTGTTTAGGATGTGCCACAAATCTTAAGGAAAAATTAGTTGAAATACATTTATGAAGGAGGGGAAAAGATTGTAGGTAGTAAGTCATTTTTTCCATTGAATTTTGTTTGTTTATATAATTATGTTTAAATTTAGTTGGGATCTATTATCGTTTTGTAGACTATGGCGTTGTATCTATTTGCATAACACGTGTTTGTTGAATTGCTAGACACATCACGTTTTGTGTGTGATGTTTGTTTAGGGTGTGCCACAAATCTTAAGGAAAAATTAGTTGAAATACATTTATGAAGGAGGGGGGAGAAGATCGTAGGCAGTAAGTTATTTTTTTCCATTGAATTTTGTTTCTTTATGTAATTATGCTTAAATGTACTGTTTTTGGTCCATTGTTGGTTGTTTACATCTAGAGGAAGGTATATCATATGGGTTGAACAAGTAAAATTGAAAGATAACCAATAGAAAAATTTACCATCTATTGTTTTCAGTCAGGAAATTAGCATTTTGGTCAAATACAACTAATTCCTAGACCAATTTGGAAGAACAACAAACATTTAAATGAGAATATTTATAGTCTATAGAGTCAACAATTTCAACGTATAGACGTCTTTTAATTTCACAACAAAATATTGTTTGCCATTTTTATTTGTCAACTTAGATAAGCCATTGTTGATTTCAGAGAAATTTATATCCCTTTTTGAATTTACAATTTTGCTTAATAAAAATAATATTTGCATTTTTTTATCATTTGACTCTTCATAAGTTCAAGTCGAGACATAAACCTTACCCAATCACTTGCATTACATATTATAATTTGGAAATCGAGAGTGTTTAGGGCATGTTTGGTATACTGTGAGGCATATGGTGCGAACATGACATACAATTATTTTAGGTTGTTACCTTTTAAATCTTACTAATCTTTTACTATGTGCACTAAAAGGTCTAATTGGCAAGACATATATTCAGATAGGGAAACTTACTGAATAATCACTTAATATGCTTAAGGATGATAAATATATATGATATCAATTTTATGACACGAAGATAAGAAAAAAAATAGATGGTATGATGCTTAAGTAGATTGTGCCTCTACATGATTTTCATTGTCACATATTCCAGCTACAAAACTGTAGCAAGCATTTCAAACACCTATTCTCGATCTTTCCAAAGATCTGACAATATTTAATGTTCCTGCAACATGAAACACAAAGTAGATCCACTCCACCCAGCCACATAAATTAAAACTTTAATCACAAAGGAGAAACAAAGGAAATTCAATATTCTAAAAATACTTGGTTGGGGTAATTTTGGGCATCATCCCCCTGCATCTATGATAAACAATTTCTCTAACTTCAAATACTCGTTAACTCTTGACCATTTTGAAATTCAACTTCTCTAATGATTTTGCAAAGTCAAAGTTCATACAAGTCGTGTATGGTTTTAGTCCATGATTTCACAGGAATTTCACAAACATTTAACAACTCCTCTTTGAGTGCATCCCTTAACTGGGAAAAAACTTCGGTCATCCGAAGGTCGTGACCGGTCATAAATGACCTCATCTCTTAACCGTGAATTTTTACGATCGTGGATGACCGGGTCATCGACCTGGGCGTTGAAACGCCCGGGTCGACGACCCGGTCGTCCATTAAAAAAATATTAAATTTTATTTTTTGTGTTTTTGTGTTTTTTGTTTTGATTTTTAAAATTTTTTGTTTTAGTTTTTTTAATTTTTTTTTTGAAAATACGTTTTACAATTGTTTAGAATTTTTAGAATTTTTTTTATTTTTTTTAAAGGTTTACCAAGATGAACCCCGAAATGATGTGGAGGAGAGAGGTAGGTTGTTGTGGGTTGTGTTGGGTTGTGGTTAAGAGGTGAATAGTGTAGGAAAGAGAAGAAGGTAGGTTGAGGAAAGAGAAATCTGATGTGGAAGAGAGAGAAAGCTGATTTTGAAGAGAGAGAGAGCTGATGACCGAGTCGTCGAGATCATGGTTAGTGATGGTCTGACAACCCATCACTTACATTTTCTGCACATGTCCAAATCAGAAATGGACAAGAAAGATCACGAATGGCATTTTTGGGACAGCAAAGATGAAGTTGTTGGCAGTAGTGTTGCAGTGGGAGGGGGAAGTCTACGCCATTATGTTGCAACCAACACTAGATCCCTCACCAGGTTTTAAATCCAAAAAACAAATACCTAATTTGGTTTTAGGTAAGAAATTTTGAAAACTCTGAAATGTGTATGTGATTTGTGTTGGATCCAATCCTATGGAGGCCACTATGGAAGATTTTTTTAACTCAACACCTCAAGAATGATCATCATTGGTACGTGGTTTGCTATTTTTGTCCTATTCAAGTGACAAACCAAAACTTCTTCCTCACCTCAAATTTACAGAATACCGATTATTTCACAACTTCGATTTTCTTTCTCCTTGGCTTTTCATTTGGTTGGAAGGGGGTTGGGATTGCATTTCACAATCACAATGACTTTTATTTCCTGCTATGCCCTAAGGTACACCACGACACCATGGTATGCCTCTCTTTCTCTTCGATTCTTTTTCTTAGCTTGGACTAATAAGTATTAATATTGAGCTTGTGACTTCTTTAATTCAGATCCTTTGTTTGACGACTACTTTAATTTAAAGTGTCCCTAGCAGGACGCCTACGTTCCGAGAGGAACATGGGCCTTCCGAATGGGAGACTTGCATTCAGAGGACGCTTGCGTCCCAAGTGGGGGCATGCACGATTCGCAAAAGTTTGTTATGAAATTTGAACATTCATCAATATTTCTGGAGCCTTACGACTTTACAACTTGTGTAACAGGACACACTGCTAAATATGGAATTCATTAGTGGACAAGAGGAAGGTGATGTGGAGGGGAAGAGTGAGGGAGATGGCGATCATTTAAAAAGAAGAAATGATGAAGAGAGGAAAAATAGGATAAAGGGCCTAGAGGATAGAAGACTGGAGGCAGAGGAGTGATTGAGATTTTATTAGTTCAATCCTGCAAGTGCACGTCGTCGGTGAAGACGCGGTAAGTACAGTTTGTAGAGAAGTACTGAGAAGAGAAATATATAGATAGATTTAAGCTAAGCTAACTAAACTAAACTAAGATAGAAGAAAACAATCTTGCTAAACCCAGCTTAGAGTGGAAGTGCAATAGTGGTGTGTGTGCATGAGAGTGTCCAACCATTAAACATATGTATACAAGTAGAAGTTAATGTGAAATCTAAGTGTAAAATACATACAATTACATAGCATACAAGACCACGATAGGTTAACATGAAGTTAAGATCAATTTTATATATGAAATCGTAATAAGCACTTATTGTCACCATTAAAGCATCAATCAATCCTAAGGATAACCTTTGTTCGTTCAAGCAACATAAACCAAATAAAGTAACAATTCATTTCAAGTCAAATTCCATATTCACCTTTGGAAATACTATTATGGATTTAAATGATGTTTGGTTCGTTTAATGTGTGACTCGCACTGAAGAAACACCCAACAATTTTTTTGAAAACTCATAGGCACTATCCCAGCTAAAGACCGTTTGACCATCTCCCCGCGTATGGATCCGTAAGGTGAAGCCCAGAATGTCCCCGTCACTTATGTCGGTTAATTTTGTGTGACCAATCATTCCTCTTTTTTCAAGCATTTTATATTTGTATTTAAATCCAAATACGTGTCTCAACTGGATTTGATCTATACATGTTCTAGCCTAATTTGAGTCCACGCATCTACTAATCGTTAATTAATGTGTTAGTCTCATGAAAAACAAACATGTGTCATCTTTCTATTAGTTCACACCTTTCCACCATATATCACATAATATCAAGTCCAATAATGGAGCGAGCCCAAGTGAATAAGATATATAACAGTATGAACTATGAATTTAATTTCGACAAGGAAACAGTTTTAAAAGAATCCGTTCTCAATTCGTTGGCTTCATACCAACTTAACAAACAACCTGAAACAAACTTGATGAACCAAGAAACCAAAACTAATTCAAGAAGAATCTCAACCAATAGCAGCCATGAATCAATCCTTCGTCACCAGACAATCCTCCTCCGATGAACCTCACCGCCGTCCCCCTCGACGCAACCTTTTCTCCTCCTCTCTTGCCGCAATCGACACATTACGGTAACTCCGCATGTGCCTCTCAATATTGAAAAACAAGTCCACTCTTTCACCCAACTGAAAAACCGGTGCCGCCGACATCGCCTCCAAGACTTCCTTGATAACTTTACCTGCCACTTCCGCTCGCACTTCGTCCTCATTCACGCTATTTACGGTCCTGTACTCGAGCAACGTGGTTCGACTCTCCGAGATATCTTCTCGTGGAACCACCGCGACTTCCTTCTCTTTTACCGATGCTTTTGCCACCACTGCCTCTTTCTTACCTTGAAGCAACGATGTCATCACCACGGTGGGAACCGGGCAGCCTTCTTTCGGCCGGGATAGAAGGCACAGCATTGGGCATTTATTTTGGGCTTTCGACCACGAGGCTCTCACGAGCTGCTCGAAGGTGTTGTTGTACTTGGACATTCGGGACATTATGGCCTTATTTCGCTGAGTATTGAGCATGACGTTGGTTCTTTCGCCCATGGAGGAGAGGAGGAATCGGACGGTATCGGTGGTCGTAATGGTATCAAGGATAACCGACATTGTCTCGTTCGCCACCGGGGTTAGTCGGCGGCTAACCTGGAGGTGCTGGTCGATGTCCCTCAACTCTCTTGGGCTTCTTGGAAAGAAAACTATCGACGATCGTGAATAACAAGAGGAGATGGTACCTTGGGAGATGAAGATGCCTGGAGGGGCCAAGGGGAGCGGTGGGAGCGGTCGTGGGGGTTTCGGAGGCGGCTGGGGAGAGGGTTGTGGGAGGTGTTCGGTTTTAAAGGATGGAGAGATGAACCTGAAGCGTTTGTGATGCGGGTGGACGCATGTCGGTAGGCAGGGATGCTTTGGTGGAGATAGGCGATCCCACTTATCGTCGTCGAGGAAATTTATGAGAGTTCGTTTTGGAAACTTTGACATGATGGTGATGGTGTGTTTTGGATATCTTGGAACTTCAGTTATTGGAAGGAAGAAGAAGAATAGAGAGATGAGGAAGTACGTGAATCAATAAGTAGTTGTGATGTTAAATATATACTATATAGGCCAGGGTGATTTCTGGTTATTATCCTAACAATTAAAAATATTTTTAATTAATTCTTCCTAATTTGTCATAATCGCATTGGATGTATATTGCTAGTTATTAGGCTAGTCAGTTCACGTTAGATCTAATCAAATTGGAATGCAAAACATTTTCTACATCAGGGTTTCTTTTGGCATGTTGAAGCTTCCCCGACTAATTTAAATCCTGCGTATCATGTATCGGCAGGGGTGGAACGAGGATAGTAATTGGGGTGGAGCTTCTATAAGAGAAAATTATTGTTATATAATGTTTCCAAAATTTTAATTATTTGCAAAAGAAGAATATAATTTATTCCTCAAAACTTTTAAAAAAACCGCAATTAGTAATCTCTACGAGTTTTCATACTCAAAATTGTATAAGATTGTAAAGTTTGTAACGTTACTAACAATATCAATCTTTTTCAAGATAACCTACGAATTCGTTGTTCATCTAATGATCATTCAACTCAACAATTTGTTTTCCAATATTAATTATTAGGCTAGTCAGTTCAATATATATATATATATATATATATATATATATATATATATATATATATATATATATAAAGGAGGGATCTACTGCCTCTAAATTTCATTGACACACGATTGCACTTGATAATAAAATCAAATCTAAACTCCAACTTGAAAATCAAAACCGAAGATGGACAAACAAACTCGCGGGCACTAGTACAAAAAAGAGAATATACGTTAGATATACGACTTATATGCGTCGGATATTCGCGTTCCATAACCCGACGTCCATTTGTGGGTCGTCTATACCTAGTCGTCGGCTCCTCAAAGCCCGACGTCTATTCTTAGAGGATATGCATTTGTCATCCATTGAACCCGATGTTTATTCTCAGAGGATACATGTTGGCTATACATGACAACCGATGTCTATTCTAATAGACTATGCGCCAGTTATACCTCACAGCCAGCGTCCATTCTAAGAGAATACACGTCGTATCCCTTCTAGCCGACGTCTATATCCTTCAAAAAGGATTTGCGTCGCATTAACCTAATAATTGACGTCCATAACCCATATTACACGCCGGGTTAATCTAATAACAGACATCTATACCCTTTCCAAATTTTAAAAAAATGCTACATATAACATCGTCATCCTGCAAAACAA
The DNA here is from genome assembly GCA_963682175.1 of Triglochin maritima. Taxonomy (NCBI): domain Eukaryota; kingdom Viridiplantae; phylum Streptophyta; class Magnoliopsida; order Alismatales; family Juncaginaceae; genus Triglochin; species Triglochin maritima. Next base: position 39,252,384 of record OY821775.1, read on the forward strand.
ACACATTCATCCGGCAAAACAAACACATTCATCATGCACAATCATACACAAATTGAACTAATTTTATTCATCCACATTTATATTACACAAATTCATAAACACAATCACTTAGAAAAAAGTTTGATCATATTAAAGTAAAAATTGTTGGTAATACAAAGAATGTGGTTCAGTAAAATTACATGTTTAATTATTACAACGAATGTGGTTCATGATATTAAAACATGTTAGTTCATTAATAAGTTGGTAACAAAGTAGCGAGCCCATCGTTCATGAGTATCATCGAGCTCTTGTTGCGAATAGAGATCACTATTCCTTTGGAAGACTTATGAAAATACAAGTACACAATATAAATATGTAAATAATGAAAATATAATTATTCCACTGAAAATGATCTATGTTACCTCAAATAGCTCTACGTTATCAGGTGCAACCTCAATGATTTCCTGCATGTATCTCATAATATAATACCCACTTCGGTATTTCCAGTTTACTTGCGGTACTACGTGCAAAGATATAAATTCGCTATATATACGTTCAAGTACATAATTTTTTTAAACAAAAATAGGAGAAACTTACTCCCATTGCACGCCAGGTTATGCACGTATTTTTGGTAGTCCTTCTTCCACCAACCATTTTGTAAACCTTCATTGTCCTGAGTATCACGAGTTATTCAACATTAAGTCGATAATACTAATAAATACATGAATTACAAATACGATAATTAAAACGAACTTACAGATTTACAAGTTTCTTTAAAGATTGCCTTAGTGTAGTCAACCCCAAAGGATCGAACCAATATGTAGAATTAGCTTCAGGGCATATAACGACAAGAATCCAATGAGCTCTGATTGTATATATAATTAGAAGTTTATTACAATATCAAATTCTAATGACTTTCAATTAACAAAGTTACCTCTCAAGATAAGGGACCATATAATAATTTTTGCTCTGTTCTTTCATAATATTCGTAAGATCACCCGAATTATCGTCATCCCCGTGTATTGAAGTAATGGACATAGAAATCCAAATACTTTATCATTGGGAAATGCTGACCTTCTAACGTCATAAAAATGTCTACAAGAATAAAAATTACGTTCTATTATAATTACAATAAAATTATTCAATACATTTCATCTTATACACAAGATGACACTTACTTTGCATGCGTCGATAATTATCATGCACAATTGATCCATTGTCAGGAATTGCATGACATCCTCTCTGCCGACGGGAAACCTTTAACCTCCCCAAATGACAAGTAGTTAAGGATTGTGATTCTCTAACTAGAATTATTTGATACAACATTTTGCACCTATTTGGTAGCAAAATTAATGTTGATCAGAGGTTGGTTGTTTGATCCTTTGGTGGATGCCCCAATAAACTTACCGATATATATATATAAAAACATTAGAAATACAATTATTAATAAAATGGTAATTTATTTGTTTTCAAAATTAAAGGATACCTCATGTGTGTCATGAAGCTCTACTAGATGACGAGGCCACCTCAGGACCCACCGCATGCATCGCCGAGGGTAACAACCACTTCTTCCGGAATTGGCACAGAACACCAGTATCTAAATAATTCCCCACAACAACCTTCGTGACTCCCTCTTTCACAACTTTTAAGTGGTGTTTAGAGATATTATAAACGGTTACATGTCCCACCAATGTTCGCTCAGGGTCTAAATAGACGACATCTATTGCCATCCCCAAATTCACCAAGCGAGCCCCCCTAGGAGGGCCAATTCTCGAGAATGAGCCGCGAAATCAGATGGTCGGTCGAGGATGACCACTGGTTGCACCGAAGGAGTGGTTACGCGGGAAGAAGTTGTCCTACGGTGGGTTGGAGAAGTAGGCAAATCACGATCCAATCTCTCCATAACAAGTTGCAATTTATTTTGCAAATCTAAAATTTGTTGCTCGCATTTCGTATGAACTGACGACAAACTTGGGCGATTAGTCTTTCCATAATATTGTCGCAGTGTACACGACAAGGATGTTCTTCATTTCACAAGGCTTCGCGTAGAATGCCATTTTGACTGTCTGAAACAAAATCACATTGGGATTCTCTCAACTTCAAAGAGTCCTAAAGTTTTAAAAAAATTGTTACAAACAATTGAAATATAAATTTAGTGATTGCCATTTAATGACTATACAAGTGCAACAACTTACTATCTTCGAGCAAACCACTTGCGACTCGTCTGTGACGTACTCCCCTTTGGCGTTTATCCTCGCTCTCCTCCAAGAATCACATTGAGCTAGAAGGGAAGGAGGAGACAAGTTGCTTGCTTGCTCCTCACTCATACCGGAGGCAATTGCTTCTTGTTTCTTCACGGCCATTTTTTCTGCCATCAATTTTTCTTCTAATTTTTGGTATCCCGATCGAGACATACAATGAAGATACTTGTTAGAAGATCGACGTTCTTGGTTTTTTGCTCGGAGGGCCTAGAACCATTTTTATTATATTATCATTTAAAACAATAACGTAATAAATTCATATTCTAAATTCATCTCAGTTACCTGAAACTCTGGGGTTTCTCTTGATTTTTTGAAATGATCTCATGTACTCGGAGTGACAAAGTTATAGTAATCGCATGGATTTATGTTCTGATAATCTCCGAATATCCACTTGTTTGTTAACTTTGTCTTGAAGTCCCTCCAACGGACAAACACATATTTCATCCACTTTTTCTTCAAAGTGGCAGTGGATGGGAACTCAAAATTTACCTATAACACGTTAACATTTTCAATTTCTATAAATTAAAAGTTTGACTAAAACTAAAAAACATTACAATGGACTGATTACCTACACGTCATCCGAAATGGTGTCTTTCAGCTTCTCATCAACTTCGGTCCAACTCGACAAACATATGTCAATTTTGGACCTCGCTACGCTCCCCACAGAACTATACCAGTGATCAGATATCATGCCCATCAGCTCAAGACGACTATCAAACTGGATCAGAATTTTACCGTCTCTATTCCTTTTGCCCACGAATTCTTTCATGAGAGTAGGACTTCATGAATTATAAGTCTTCGAGGCCTCAGACTCTGATGGAGTGAGTTTCTTTTTTGGAGCCATGATAAGTAAAATCAAGACATTAAAAACTAAAATCAAGACATTAAAGGGTTATTATTGAAAAAATATTTTGCACCTTTAGGATTTCTTTTTTCTTAACGGATTTTCAATCCATATATACCGTCACCATGGTCATCTCTTGCGATTAAAGTCACAACATGTATTTTGTTATCTAGTGACCTCAACTCGGGTACTTACTTAGAGAAAGGTGGTGTCTCTTCACACTTGATGAGACTACCATCTGATACATTTTTCCCCTTTTAGAATTAATGACCATTTCTTATAACATGGATCAGTCACATAGAAGACTTGTTTCACTTGGGAGGCCAAAATAAAAGGTTCTCCCTTAAATCCTTCTTTCAAAAAATCAATTAAAGTGAACCACAAGTCATCCACTCGAACTCCAATTTTATTATCAACCCACTTGCATCTAAATACAGACACTTTGAATTTAACAAAGTCAAACTCCCATATGTCTTCAATTACATCGTAATAGGATATGTTGGTGTATACATGATTCTTGTCTTTAGAACTAGACACATGCAACGACTCTGCTATTAAAGTGACCCCACTGTTCTGAACAATACTTTTGATATCTTCACAAACAGTGTAGAATGAGTATCCATTGATATCATAGTCACTGTAACTTGTAACAATAGAATGTGGACGGTAGGACAACCACTGTATTGTCTCCGAAACATTACGCTTGTAAGCAATCTTTTTGAACCAAGAGTTGAAATTCTTATTGTGGCTGTTAATTACTTATTGATCACTCCATAAAGGATTTAGAAACTCGAGAAATTTCGATAGCAGCTCGAGATCGAATGTAGAAACATATAGAAACACATGATTCATGTGTTCATTTAGATAAGGTTGAATTTCATTAGAAGTACACAACAAATAGAAATATGTTGTCATTAAGTTATCGCTATTTGGATTTACCATTTTCATCCCACGCGCTCCTTTACCATCATAATGTTCATGATGACGAGTTTTAGGAAGTCAAATACTTTTGATGTTCGCTAGGTATCAAGTACAAAACTCGATAACCTCATCAGCTATGTATCCTTCAACAATACTAGCATCAGACCTTTGATGATTTTTTCAATAACCTCTCAAAACTTTCATATAGCGCCCGAAAGGATACATCTATCTTAAAAAAATGGTTCACACAATTCAACTTCTCCAACCAAATGAATCATAATGTCGATAAATGCAGGTGGAAAATACATCCCCAACTGACATAATATGACCGCGATTTCAATCTGCAACTGATCTAACTGCACGAGATCGACCACTTTACTGCAAATCTTGTTGAAAAAGGAACACAACTTTACCATGTCAAGTCTAACATGTTTCGGTAAATACACATTTATGTCATTTCCAGGTTGCTTCAGACCATAAATCATTAAGGACAACATAATATATTTGCGTTTCATGCATAACCACGGTGGCAGATTGTAAATTATAAGGAGAATAGGCCAAGAACTGTGAATGCTACTCATACTACCGAAATGATTCATTCCGTAGGTACAAAGTCCAAGTCGTAGATTCCTGGATTCATCACCAAATAAAGGGAAGTCATAATCTACTTTTTTCCATTGTGGTGAATCTGTAGGATGACATAGCAACTGATCATTTGGTTTCTCACGATCAGCATGAAAGGAATGTGTTCTAAAAGTTTTACTTTTATATGTGAATTATTATGAATTGAATGTGCAAGCATTTTGTTCCTTGATTATGGTATTCGTGTTTTGGAAGTGTTAAGGAAGAGGCGCTTGGTCCTTAACCGTAGAGCTATAAAAGATAATGGTTTAAATAAATCAAAAGTTATTCACAATGATGGTAATTAACATGAAACATTAACCGAGTATGAACGGTCAACTGAGAAAGAGTATTTCAGTAGACTGAAGGTGACGCGGTCATCCGATGACTATGTCCCAGGAGAAATTCTGGTAGGTCAACGGTAGACCGAGTAAAAGACATGGTTCCTCTGAATTTTTCCAGGGAATTTTTCTCATGTGGATTCGGTCGACCGTCTGGCTTATGGTGCACCGAACACGTGTTAAAACTGAATGGTTCGGTTGACCGAGTATTATCGGTTCACCGAACATAACAATTCTGCCTGAATTATTAAGAGATTAATTAAATCATGGGTGGATTAATTCCAGATTTAATTAAAACATTTTTTAGGGTGCTTATATGGAAATTAGAGATTAATTTTAGGATAGAATAAACAAGGGATCATGGCTAAAGAATAGCTCTTGATAAAGATGTTTTGGTAGCCTATAAAAGGGCACCTACTCCTACTTGTTTAATACTAATGCAAAAATTATTTCTCTCATTAATCTCTCCTCTAATCACCACGAAATTCTCTTAGTAATTTTGAGTTTAGGAGATAGAAATCTCAGGAGCTCAAAGAGGGGTTATTAGCTAGATTCTAAGCCTTATTAGAGATTGATTGGTCAGCTCATTTCTCTCTAATCTTGTTTAGAGTTTGGTAAACACTCGGAGGTAAATCCGTGGACGATTCAACGGGCAACGCGACTCCGGATCATCAAAAAAGTTTTAGAGAACCTTTAGGTATGATTCTACCTTTGTGGTTTATTTTAATAAATGTAGGGTTGCATGATATTAGAATAAACACAAAGTATTGTACATAGAAATTGTTGAAAATATGAAATCGATCTTGTATGTTGTATTAAAAATTTAAAAAATATATACATACATAGGGACAAGAAATCCTGTGGTGGTATCAGAGCTTTTAGTTCATATTTTCAATGATTAGACTATATAATTAATTTTAGTTTACCATCTACAATCGAAACAATCATGTTCTATGTCTTTTTCGAGTTTTCCGATAGTTTTGTTGATGTAATTCTAATTGATTCTTTTTATAGTTTTAAATGTTTTGAAACACATCATGTGAATGTTAGAATTTAAATTTAGACTTATGTCTAATTTATAGAATTTTCGTTTTTAATTAAATGATTATTTTATAAGGAATCAACAAAACGGAAAAAGGCATATGTTTATCTTTCTTTAAATTTTTATTTTTGGAAATTGGATAAATAACGGTTCAAATGTTTTATGTTTTGAACTATGGATGCATAAAATCATTTTTAATGAATTTCAAATGATTTTAGAATTGTTTGATTTAGAGATGCATGATAAACTAAATCGAGTAATATATAGTATATGTACATGCGTTGCTCGAGTTCTCTTATGCAGGGATATGTGAGTTTATATGTTCTGTTGAAGCCATGTTTGAATGAATGAATGAATGAATGAATATGTATGTTATTATTATTCAATCACAGAGGCTTATGTATATGTAAAAGCCAAATTTCTATTTCTATGTATATGCATGCATATGAAAGGATTTTTACATAGGACTTGCACTAGACAATTTTCAAAATTAAGAGATGCATGTTTATATTTTTGCAATATCAACATCCATGGTGCAAGAGGAAGACGCTGAAGAAGCGCAAGGATCAGGGATCAAGGATCAAGAATGAGGGAACATATAAACTCACACAATGTTTGTGTGAATGGATTTATTTATGTTTGTGTGCTTGACATGTATGTGATTGTATGAATGAATGTTAGGATGTGTATGGATGATAAATATGCATGATCACCTAAATTCTAAAATCACATGTAAATGTTTAATTGTCCAACCAAAAACTAAGAGTATCTTTCTTTCTAACTTCATCCATTAGCAGTCATCGATCGAGGGATATTCTGCTCGCCCTTAGCGGGAGATAGCTTCCTCTATCATTGGGAATAGTGGGAGATATAAGGTTGTTTATTGTTGTGCCATGAATAGATGTACGAGGTGCGATTCACCCTTAGTGGACACCGAGTATATTTGTTTGTGAATACAATGGATAAACGTATCTCGTATCAAATGAAATTAGTTTTCTTAACAAGACCCAGAGCCCTAGCTCGGTTTTGAGAAAGAGAGTTTTTTATGAGGATTGGTCAAATTCCCTCTTAATTAAAATGAAAAGAGTCATAAGAGTTTGAAAAATGCAAATGTTGTGATATTTCGAAATGGTTATGATTAGAAAAATGTTTTCTTACCTTGATTTTATAATATATCTGATAGCCCTTAGCTAGTTTATATTATAATTGATAGGATCTTGGATTGCTGCATTTATGGACAAATTTTTATTTGCGGAATTGTTTTTTAAAACATAAAATTGACATTAAATCCCATATAATGTATTTTGTACAAATGTCGAATATTCAACCTATTGTGCGATCTATGATTGAAAAACATCCTTTGGCAAATGATGGCTCAAACTTCATAAGCTGGCAACTCAAGCTCAATAACGTGTTGAAGTTTGAGAAACTATCTCATATTTTGGATGGTGAAATCCCAAAATTAAATGAGAATACAACCAATAGCGAGAGAGAGACAAAAGCCAAGTGGGAAGACCAAGAGAACCAAGTTCACAGTCTAATGTTGGCCTCCATGGGTGACTCGCTTCAAGCGAAATACTTGGATTCAAAACCCAAGAAGACCATGGAAGCTTTAACAAAGATGTTCATGGATAGTGCTAGAAAAGAGCGCTATAAGACCACCATCGCACTCACAAGTTGCCACATGGCGGAGGGAACATCGGTATCCATGCATTTTCTCACGATGCAAGGATACCTTGAGAAGTTGTCGAAGCTCTCTTCCCCGATGCCCGATGACATTGCGGAAGATTTGATTCTTGGCTCTCTAGCCCCGTCCTAGAAGGACTTCATTATGCACTATCATGTGCGTAAGAAAGAGGTGAGTCTTGAGGAACTTCACAACGCTCTCAAAATGGTTGAAGTTGACATGGGCAAGGGTCGGGACAAGCACATCCTAGCCGTCGATGGAGGGAGCAAGAAGATCACCAAAGGTAAAGGCAAATTCACCAATAATACGCCAATCAAGAGCAAGGGAGTAGGAGGTGTTCATGGGAGTGCCTCAAAGGGGAAATCTTTGAAATCTCTGATTCCTAACACGGAGTGCTTTCACTGCGGTGAAAAGGGACACATCCGGCCAAATTGCCCCAAGTACAAGGAAGACCTTGACAATGGAGTGATTGAACGTAAGCGCCCCAAAAAGGCCAAAGGTATATTTGTTATCGAGATAAATTTAGCCACCTCTGTCCATGATTTGGTAATTGATACCGGATCTTGTGCTCACATAATTTCAAATGTGCAGCTACTAAAGGATAGTTAGGAACTCGTAAAGAACGAGATGATTTTGAAGGTCGGAAATGGTGCGAGCATTGCTGCGATTGCATAAGGTTCTATGAAGCTTCAATTATCTAGTGATTTAAATTTATGTTTAAAGAATGTTTATTATGTGTCTTCTATTAGCAAGAATATTATTTCTGTATCATGTTTGGATATAGATAATTTTAATATAAATATTTCAAATTCTTGCTTGTCTATATCGAATAATGGTATTTTCTATGCAAATGCATTCGTGAGGAATGATCTCTATTTGCTTGAATTGAATAATAAACAAATCTTAAACATCAATAACAAAAGGCTTAAAACTACTCACATGAATGATACACTCTTGTGGCACTATCATCTTGGTCACATAAATAAAAAATGCATCAAGAAATTGCAAGAAGTTAACCTTCTTGGTCAACTTGATTTTAAATCATCGGAGACGTGCGAACCTTGCCTAATGGGCAAGATGACCAAGAGGCCTTTCAAGAAGAAAGGACCGAGAGCAAATGACTTGTTGGATTTGATACATTCTGATGTATGTGCTCCGATGAGTACTAGTGCAAGATACGGTTTTAGGTACTTCATTACGTTCATGGATGACTATAGTCATTATGGCTATATTTATCTAATGAGAAACAAAAGTGAATCCTTTGACAAGTTCAAGGAATTCAAGAATGAAGTAGAGAACCAACTCAACAAGAAAATCAAGTCTCTACGAACGGATCGTGGAGGTGAGTACTTAAGTACCGAATTTGACTCATTCCTAAAGGAGTGTGGTATTGTACCACAGCTCCCCTCCCGGTACACCTTAGTGGAATGGGGTGTCCGAAAGGAGGAATATGACATTACTCGACATGGTTCGATCATTGATGCGTCAAGCTGAATTGCCGCTTTACTTTTGGAGTTATGCACTAGAAGCTGCGGCTTACACACTAAATAATGTTCCATCCAAATCCGTAGAGAAAACACATTATGAGCTATGGAGTGGTAAAACACCTAAGCTCAATTTTCTCAAGATTTGGGGTTGTGAGGCCTACGTCAAGAGATTGATGTCGACCAAACTTCAACCAAAAGTGGATAAGTGCTTCTTCATAGGTCATCCTCGTGAGACAAGGAGGATACTACTTTTGGCATATAACCTCCAATCGAGTGATTGTAGAGAGGGATGCCATATTTCTAGAAAAAGAATTTCTAGAAAGAATAAAAAGTAGTGGGAGTAGAGTTGTGCTTGAGGAGACTCAAGATACTCTACAAGATCATGATATGAATGATGATATTCAAGATCATGAAGGCCCAACCGAGGTTCCTTTGGTTAGTGGGAGCGTGAGTGAGAGACCCTCGCAAGAAATTGTGAGAGAAACTCAATCTTCCCCACTTAGTGTACGTTCGAGAATCGAACACGAACCAATTCCACAAGAAATTGTGGAAGAAGTTCGAGAAGTACACGTAGAACCAAAAGAACTTAGAAGGTCAACGAGGGAAAGGAAGAAACCCGATATGTATTTGGAACTTCATGAGATCATGATACTAGATATCGATGATCCGTCGACCTTTCAAGAAGCAATGGAAAAAAAGACTCCAAACTATGGTTTAAGGCCATGGAATCTGAAATAGAATCTATGTATGATAATCAAGTATGGAACTTGGTTGACCTTCCTCAAGGGAAAAAGGCCATTCAAAATAAATGAGTTTTCATGAGGAAGATGAACATGGATGAGAACTTGACAACCTACAAAGCGAGGCTTGTTGCAAAAGGTTTCACTCAAGTTCAAGGAATTGACTATGATGAAACTTTTTCACCGGTTGCCATGTTCAAGTCTATTCGGGTTATGCTTGCTATTGCCGCATTTCATGATTATGAGATATGGCCAATGGATGTCAAAATGGCATTCCTTAATGGGAACTTGGAGGAGGATGTGTACATGGTACAACCTCAAGGTTTTGAAGATCCAAAGAATAGCGAGAAAGTATGCAAGCTTCAAAGATCCATTTACGGATTGAAGCAAGCATCAAGTAGTTGGAACAAATGTTTTGACGAAGAAGTCAAAAAGATTCACTTCGTCCAAAGTAAGGAAGAGTATTGTATATACAAGAAGGTTAGTGGGAGCCACATGTGTTCTTGATCTTATATGTCGATGACATACTCCTCATGGGAAATCATATACCCTTGCTTGAGCAAACGAGAAGTTCATTGAAATCTGCATTTTCGATGAAAGATATGGGTGAGGCTCAATACATCTTGGGAATCAAGATATATAGAGATAGATCCCGCAGACTTATTGGCCTAAGTCAACGTACATACATTGACAAGGTCTTGGAAAGGTTCAGCATGAACAACTCCAAAAAGGGCAGTGTGTGAATGAGTATGAGTGTGCAACTCAAGAAGTCTCAACTTGCTGAATCACGTAAAGACTTAGAGTACATGAAAGGTATCCCTTATGCTTCGGCAATCGGATCACTCATGTACGCGATGACTTGCACAAGACCCGATGTCTCGTATGCTCTAAGCGTGACAAGTCGTCACCAATCCAACGCAGGTCCTGAGCATTGGACTGCGGTAAAGAATATTTTGAGGTACCTTAACCGGACCAAAGATAAGTTTCTTGTTTATGGAGGACAAAGGGAATTAATAGCCGAGGGCTATACGGATGCGAGTTTGATGAGTGATCCGGACGATAGGAGGTCACAATAATGATATGTCAGTATTCTCAAAGGTGAAGGCATGAGTTAGCGTAGTTGGAGCAAATCACTACGGCCGACTCAACCACCGACGAAGGCAAAATAAATTTACTATGGGTGGACACAAACAACAACACAACTGATCCATTCACCAAACCCTTATCCCAAGCCAATGACAAAATGCATTTCGAGTCCATGGGTCTGAGGAACCTTGTGGATTGGCTTGACGAGTGATTAGAGAGGGTTACCCTAGTTATTATTGTTTTATACATTAAGAATGTATGAGAAAGAAAAAATTTGATAACAAGTGGGAGATTGAAAGGAATGTGTTCTAAAAGTTTTACTTTTATATGTCAATTATTATGAATTGAATGTGCAAGCATTTTGTTCCTTGATTATGGTATTCGTTTTTTGGAAGTGTTAAGGAAGAGGCGCTTGGTCCTTAACCGTAGAGATCTAAAAGATAATGGTTTACATAAATCAAAAGTTATTCACAATCATCGTAATTAACATGGAACGTTAATTACCGAAATAAGATTGTCGTGTTGGTCATCGATTGTTATAGCTCTACAAATAATTGACGACACGAGTATATAAAAGAGGAAAAGATTTCTTTTATATATTGAATAACCTAAAAGTAAAACATTATGAAATTGTGTTTCGTGTCATTAATGTTTTACTGTGCCTTGGATCCTAAGATATGAGACTTATATCTTTTCACTCAAGAAGTGCTTAATTTGATTATTGTCAAAAGATAACAATGAGTGTAGTGATAAGGGCAATAGTTGGTTTAACATGACTTGTGCTGGAAAAGATAGCTAGTCAAACGATTATCATTGCCCCTCTTAATTGAGTGATGATATTAGTGGGCCCCTTGATAAAGCAAAATTATAATGTGCACAATGTAACTTGAGTTAAGTTACAAAGTTATAATTAGCTTAGAGAGATCAAGAAAAGAATATAATACAAAGATGACACATTTCTACTTTGTATACATTCTTAATATCATGAGGCAAGGGACGGAAAGAAGTGGTGCACTTACATCACTAAATGGATTGTGTTTTGGTTCGGGTGGAACAAAGGCATCTATGCTAATTGGGTAACTATAATGTGTAGCTAGCTACCGCTTATAGTTTGAGATATTAAGTGTTTAATATCGCTGCCAATTTGGCTTAGATCCTCCTATAGGTGACACCACAAAACTGGGAAACAAGAGACTTGATTTTAAGTTCATATGTTGTGTCGGGTTTCATGTGAAAATAGGACACATGTGGTGAATTAATTAAAATCAATATGTCATGAGAATTGACATAATTAGAATCATAATAAATTCATACGAGGCATATATATTATGGGGTGCAATAATTTAATATTACATATGATAATATATTATATAAGATGTGAATTTGCAAAAAAAAACCAAAAGATCAAATTTTGTTGGAAATAAATCCAAAATTTGACAAATGCAAAATCGGGGTGAAACACGGTGAACCGTTCAGGGTTCGGTCGACCGGGGTATCTTCGGATCGGTTAACCGAATGGGGAATGAGTAATCACAATTGGTTGACCAAAATTGTCTGGAGTGCCTGGACAATCGGGTTCGGTTAACTGAGTGTGAACGGTCAACCGAGAAAGAGTATTTCGGTAGACCAAAGGTGACGCAGTCATTCGATGACTATGTCCCAGGAGAAATTTTGGTTGGTCAACGTTAGACTGTGTAAAAGACGTGGTTTGTCCGAATTTTTCCAGAGAATTTTTCTCATGTGGATTCGGTCGACCGTCTGACTTACGGTGCACCGAACACGTGTTAAAACCGAATGGTTCGGTTGACTGAGTAATTCTCGGTTCACCGAACAGAACGATTCTGCCTGAATTATTAAGAGATTAATTAAATCATGGGTGGATTAATTCCAGATTTAATTAAATCATTTTTAGGGTGCTTATGTGGAAATTAGAGATTAATTTTAGGAGAGAATAAACAAGGGATCATGGCTAAAGAATAACTCTTGATAAGGATGTTTTTGTAGCCTATAAAAGGGCACCTACTCCTACTTGTTTAATACTAATGCAAAAATTGTTTCTCTCATTAATCTCTCCTCTAATCACCACGAAATTCTCTTAATAATTTTGAGTTTAGGAGATAGAAATCTCAGGAGCTCAAAGAAGGTTTATTAGCTAGATTCTAAGCCTTATTAGAGATTGATTGGCCAGCTCATTTCTCTCTAATCTTGTTTAGAGTTTGGTGAACAGTCGGAGGCAAATCCGTGGACGATTCAACGGGCAACGCGACTCCGAATCATCAAAAAGGTTTTAGAGAACCTTTAGGTATGATTCTACATTTGTGGTTTATTTTAATAAATGTAGGGTTGCATGATATTAGAATAAACACAAAGTAATGTACATAGAAATTGTTGAAAATATGAAATCGATCTTGTATGTTGTATTAAAAATTTTAAAAATATATACATACATAGGGACAAGAAATCCTGCACAGCATGCCATGTCATGTTTTTGGAATCCTCCTTACGCGCAAACAAACATTTAAGCCTTGGTATTATTGGAAGATACCACAAAACTTTAGCAGGAGGTCCTTTGATTTTCAAATCATCACCATCTACATTGTGGTTCGGTCCACTGCGTTTCATTTTTTATAGTGAAACATTACACCTAGGGCAGGAATGTAAGTTTTCAAACTCACCCCTGTACAATATACAATCATTCGGACATGCAAGTATCTTCCTATATTCCATTCTCATATATCTTCATATATTCCATTCTCACAGGACACAACACTTCTTAGCATCATAAGTTCTATCCGGTAGTTTATTATCATCTGAAAGCATCTCTTTCAATAACTTCAACAATGATGTGAAGTTGACATCGGTCAAACCATTTCCTGCTATTAAATTGTACAATTTCAACACCGCCGACAATCTAGTAAAGTTGGTGCAACCCTTATACAACAACTTCTCATTGTCACTCAACAAACTACTAGGTAAATCAGGGTTGGACGAAAAGTTTTCAACTATATCTTGAACCATGTCCTCTAACTGATCTCCCACACTTACATTGTCCCCGTCATTTTTGGAACAACCGAATGATTCATTTTTGTCATGCCATATCCACCATCTGTAACTTGTGTCTAAACATTTCTCAAAAAATGATCTTTTATTTTCTGAAAAGTTAGCATTGACATATTATGACACTTACTGCATGGATAATACGCCATGTCTCTGTCATTCCTATTCTTGAAATGATTTTTGGCAACCTCAAAGAACATTTTCACTCCGTTGTCATACTCATCACTTAATTGGTTTGAAAGAATCCAAGCTCGATCCATTTCAATCTAAATATTAAGAAAAATGATAGTAATTATTGAAGTCAAGAAATAAAATTTCAATTTAAAAGAAAGTGTTTGTAGATGAGAAGATCAGAAAACATGAAGATGACAAAAGAATGACTCAGGAGAGAGGAGATGAAGTCCCTAATCTAGCATGCGAATAAGGATGGTTAGAAACTTAACTAAGCAATCACGACAAAAGCAAGCCTAAAGTCCACTATAGGTCCTTAGCACTAGACGACGCCTAACATCGAGGTCCCACCGAAGACCACTAGTCTGTAGGAAATCAAGAATCTAGATGTTCCTAAAATCTCTACGAGACTAGATAGGCAACGACGTTCAATCCGTAACAGTCTTAAACGAGGAGGACCACTAGTCTGTAGAACCTGGAGGTTCCTAAAAGCTCAGGGAGACTAGATGTGCAACAACATTCAGGCCATTAAGGTCTTAAACGGTCTGCTCTCTTTAATGCGTCCGGAAATCCTAGGGGACAACGTCTAAATTGATTTTATTAAGCCTTTTTTATTATGTGATTTTTGGGCCAAGGAAAGGGTGATGAAATCCCCCACCTCATCTCCTATAGGTGATTGCCTCCTAGGTTTTTTCATATCTTAATCTAACAAACAACACACCAAACAATAACTCACTCTCTTATTTCAATGCAATCCTACTAACTAATCCGTGCTTTCTAATGAATGATAAGTGAAAGAGATTACATACCTTACGCCAGCAATCTTCGACAGAAATCGTAAAAGAAAAAATAAATACGATGATTACATGCATGGAAAGTCCTATATGATGAATGACTTAGGAAATAACGTCTGATCTTTTGTTATAGGTTATTAAAGGTGGTCGGACTTAATGTAGGATTTCGTGCCCCTATGTATATATATTTTAAAGATTTATACATACATACCAGATAAATTTCCACATTTTCGACGATTTCATGTACATTGTTTTATGTTTATTCTAATATCATGTAATATACATATATATTAAAATAAATAGAAGATGATCATACCCAAATGTTCTCTAAAACCTTTATGAAGATCCTGAGTTGCACTACGTGTTGAATCACATGTCGATTCGCCTGCAAGTGTTCTCCAAACTCTAAATAAGATTAGAGAGAAAGTAGCTAGCCAATTCAATCTCTAAATCAAGCTTAGAATCTTGCTCATAATCCCTCTAAACACCTTTAGCCTCCTATTACCCCCAATCCAAACACACCCTTATAGTAAGAAACTGCTAAACAAGAGTTAACAACCAGCTACGGGTAATCAAGAAAAATATATAGAAAAGATAGTAACTTTAAAGGTAGGTAAAGATAAAAGTAATCACATAGAAATCATATTTATGTAAATTTAGCTTTTGAATTAATGATATATTGAAGCCACCTAAGTAAGGGAATATTAATTGCAAGTGTCTGACCGTGTAAATAATAATAAAAAACATTGCAATACTACCGAGTATTTGGGTTGAAGGTGAATTGTATTTTGAAGAGTTTTGTTTGGTTTAGTGGAAAATTGGTTTTTTCGGGTGGAAGGTTGGACTTTTTTTGGTCCGATTTTTGTTAGATCGGAGTCAAGGTGGGGTTTTGGGATTTAAGGTGGGATTATTTCCGAGGATTTTGAAGGAAAGATTGGGTTTTGTGGTTAAAGTTGGATTTTTTATGTGGGTTTTGATTAATTTGATGGAAAAATTGGAGTATGTAAGTTAAAGATGGTTTTTTGTTTGTTGGGTTGAGAGTTCACGTATGTGTTTTGGCCGGGGTGACAGTAGGATTTGTTTTGTAGGTTTTGGTTGGATACTTGGATTAGTGAAACCTTGGGTGCAACATGTGAGAAGTGCGTAAAATAAAGATGATGTAAAAGAGTTCCATTTCCTTAGTACTTAGTTCTGATTTTGCATTTGATAAAGAAGCACATAGCATTCAGTCATGCTATCCTACTGAGTATGAAACCATGCCAAGAAAAATGCTTTTATATTAAGAATTCAGTCATGTTTTGATTAGAGTTTCTGCAAAAAGGTTAGATTGGTCTCATTAGTTTTCGTGGTTGTAGATGACTTCAATCCGAGGTTTTAGATTTTAACTTTTCCCCTTTCCATTAGGTTACAATTAGCAATTGAAAATCAATTTCCTGAAAAAAATTGAACTTAACTTTCCCTTTTGGCGATTTCAGATTCCGGAAAAAAATCTAGAACTTTATAAATTCCGAGGTTTCAGAAATATTTGACAGATTCATTTCATAAGTTTTGTAGTTGAAAATTGAATGATCTCAAAAAAAATTAAAATTTTATGTTTCTAGAATTTTTTTAGAACAATATATAATTGCATTCATTAGATTATTTTGCATTTGTTGAACTTCTTCCGTATATTTCTTACTTCGCATATATGTTTTATTTTGTAATATGAGATTTTGATTGATAAAACAGAAGATTCAACAGCCAACACTGAATTTGACCATTCCAGTGATTCAAAATGTCTCAGTGAAGAACAAATGCATCTAAAAGGTTGGTTTTGCTTGTTAAATTTGAATTTACTGAGGCATTAAGTTTTTGATTTATGATTTCATTTTTTTGTCATCCAGGATAGCCTGATTAAGAAAAACCCTGGCCCTATGAGAGATTTTTTTAGGGAGGGACATGCCATTGAGCTGCCCAATGAAACTGAAGGTTAATATCTGAGATTCTCTTCATTTTGTTTTTTGCTGAAATTTCACAAATTTAATACTAGTACTTATTTATTCATTTTTAGATTGATTGTATTATTTTATTTTTGAAGTTCTAAAGCATTACCAACGGTCATGTAAAGTAAGTGTTTTTTGTATTTTGTCATGCAATGGGTATTTTCTTAATACATTTTGAAATGTGGAAATATCATATCCACACATTTTAATATAGTCTAATAAATTGTTTCTCCGTGCCAATGAATGTTGCCCTTACGGTGTTTTTGTAATATCCTAAACCTTATTAACTTGGTTAAATTTTTTAGGTACCTAATTGGAGGGTTAAGATGGAGAGCTGGGATTGATTGGGTGGTGATGAGGTGGATGGTGGAGATGGGAAGAGAAGAGTATATGTTGGTGAGTGTTTCTCTCTCTCTCTCTCTCTCTCGTGTTATTATCTCTCTCTCCCGCTCAAATCCTCTCTCTCTGTCGTGCGTTATTCTCTCTCCCGCTCAAATCCTTTCTCTCTCTCTGATCTGATCCTCAGCGATCGGGGAGCCGGAGGAGTGGTTTTCGGAAGGCGAGGTGAAGCTCGGACGTTCTCCGGAGAGGTGTAGATCATGACTCGGTTGGTTATCGCAGGAGGTCGGGTTCGAGAGGGAAAAACTCGTCGTTGGGTCTTCGAAGGCTTCTTCAAGTCTTCAAGGTATGTCAAGCTTTACATTGATGCTCACTTATGAAGGGAATGTGTTCTAAAAGTTTTACTTTTAAATGTCAATTATTATGAATTGAATGAGAAATCATTTTGTTCCTTGTTTATGTTATTCGTCTTTTAGAAGTGTTAAGGAAGATGCTCTTGGTCCTTAACCGTAGAGCTTTAAAAGATATTGGTTTACATAAAACAAAAGATATTCGCAATCATGGTAATTAACATGGAACATTAATTTTATCGAGTTAAGATTGTCGTGTTGGTCGTAGATCATTGTAGCTCTACAAGTGAGTGACAACACGGGTATGCAAAAGAGGAAAATATTACTTTTGTATACTGAATAGTCCTAATAAGTAAAATATTATAGAAATGTGTTTCTGTGTCATTAATATTTTACTGTGTCTTTGGTCCTTTGATATGAGACTTATATCTAATCACTTAAGGAATACTTAATTAGATCAGTGTCTTGAACTATCGATCAGTGTAGTGTAAAGGCATTGGTTGGTTAAGTACAACTTTTGTTGGAGAAGATAGTTAGTCAAAAGATTATCATTGCCCCTCTTAATTGAGTGATGATATTAGTGGGCCCCTTGATAAAGCAAAGTTATAATGTGCACAATGTGATTTGAGTTAAGTCACATATTTATAACTAGCTTAAAGAGATCAAGATATGAATACTAATACAAAGATGACACAATACTACTTTGTGTGTATTCTTAATATCATGAGGCAAGGGACGGACACAAGTGGTGCACTCCATCACTAAATGGATCGGGTTTTGGTTCGAGTGGAATTAAGACATCTAACTAATTGGGAGCTATAATGTGTAGCTAGATACCGCTTATAGCTTGTGATATTAAGCTCTTAATATCACTGCCAACTTAGTCTAGATCCTCCCATAGGTCACACCGCAAGAAACCGGGAAACAAGAAGCTTGATTTTTGGTTCATATGATGTGTCAGGTTTCTTATAGAAAATATGACACATGTGGTGAACAAGTAAAATCAATCATGTTATATATAACATAATTAGAATCATGATAAATTCATATAAGATGCATATATTATGGGGTGCAATAATTTATTGTTGTATAGGATAATATATTGCATAAGTTGTGAATTTGCTAAAACCCCCTCAAGTTCAAATTTTGTTGGAAATAAATCCAAAATTTGAAAAAGCCAAAATCGGGTAAAAGTTCGGTAATCCGTTGAGGTTCGGTCGACCGAAGGATCTGTGGATCGGTCAACCGAACATGGAACGGATAGTCATATTTGATTGACCGAACTTGACCAAAGTGCCTGGAACTTTGGTACGGTGTACCGAACCAAAATCGGTCGACCGAATAATGTTAAGTTCCGATATTTTCGGTTAACCGAATGACACTCGGTCTTAGACGAGAATTCGTCCGATCGGCTAAGGAGAATTTTTCCCTTTAAGAATCGGTCATCCGTCTAGTACTCGGTCAACCAATCGTGACATATTCGGTTAACCGAATGGGTCTCGGTCAACCGAACAGCGATTGATTTTCTGCCTTTGATTATTAAGAGATTAATTTGATTGATGGTTGGATTAGCTCCAAACTTGGTCAAACGTTTTGTGGGTGCATGTAATACATGAAGGAATTAATTTATGAGAGAAAATGTAAAGAAAAACGTGGCTAAAGAATAGCCATGATTAAGAGTAAGATTGGAACCTATAAATAGGTCCTTATTCTCCCTAATTGGGTTACACAATTCAATAATTATTTTCTCTCTTAATTCACCACAAAAACCCACGAAAATTCTCTTAGTTTTCTAAGTCTTTGGAAGGAGAAATCTCAGAGGCTAAGGAAGGGGTTTGTAGCTAGATTCTAAGCTTGTTTGGAGATCGATTGGCTAGCTCCTTTCTCTCCAACCTTGTTTAGGGTTTTGGTGAACACTCGGAGGCATCCGGCGCAACGAGAAGCGAAGATTGGCTTCCTCAACGTCTCTGAAACGTCAAGAAGTTTTTGAGAACTTCTAGGTATGAATTTCGGAGTCCCTTTGTGTTTGTTTTAATAAGTTTTTGAAACTAGTTGTTAAAACAAACCGATGCATGCATAAATAAATCGAAGAAAATTGTAATAGATCCTTATTATACATGAAAATTCGAAAAATATATATGTATAATTAAACATGAAATCCTACAACTTATGCTTTTGTGAGTGTTGGAGTGGTCGACGGTAGGCCGGATGGCTCGTCGGACCGTGCAGCAGCTTTCTGCACTGTAAACGGTCGACCGGTGGCGTGGTTCGGTCGACCGGTCGTAGTGTAAATTGGGTGAAATCTCTCGTACCGGTCGAACGATACCTTGAAGGTGGTCGACCAGTAGTGCATATTGAGCGAGAGATGGAGACCCTTTGTGTTTTCGGTCGAACGGGACCCCTTTTGCCGGTCGACCGAAAGCACTGTTGTAGGTCGGTTGGGGCGTTGACCATCCAAACGGTCGACCGCCTAGTTGACTCGTTTGACCGATGATTTAAAATAACTTAAAGTTTGTTCGACCGCGTGATGGTTCAGTCGACTGGAGTTTTCTGCTTAGTTTGGATTTTCTACTGCCCGTTTTCGGTCGACCGGTGATTGCGTGTGGTTCGACCGTTTGTGCTTTTTATTGTGGCATGGAGTTTTTACTGGTCAAATTCGGTAGAACGTGGCCCCTTTGACGTTCTACCGGTTGACATGTTTTTCGGTTGGACCAGTCCTATGGAGAGGATTCGGTCGACCGGTTTGGTGATTTTGTTCGACCGTTTGGTGCGGTTTCGTGTAGTTTTAGTGTCGTGGAGCCAGCTCAAGATGGCAACGGGTCTCCGGCCTTTTTGGGGCAACGGTACAAACATTACCGGCCTGAGAGTGGTTCATGGGTGTTGTCGGGCCACCCCAAGATGACAACGGGTCTCCGGCCTTGGAAGGGCAACAGTACAGACATTTCCGGCTTGAGGGTGGTTCGTGTGAGTATGGGGTCAGCTCAAGATGGCAACGGGTCTCCGGCCCTAGAGGGGCAACAGTACAGACATTGCCGGCCTGAGAGTCGTCTTCTGGAGCAGCTCAAGATGGCATCGGGTCTCCGGCCCTAGAGGGGCAATGGTACACACATTACCGACCTGAGAGTGATCCAGCGTGTGTTGTAGCCGAGGATGTTCTTGGCTGTGGTGCCTGGGGCACGTGTGAGGGTTGGGCTAGAGGACCCGCGATACCCGTCACTGTTTGGCCTCTACTGTGGTAGGGAGAGAGTTCCCGGGGGCCCAGTGAGACGATGATTGTTTATTGCATTTCATTTCATACATGCTCATTGTTGTCTAGTTCATTTATTGTGTTAGAAGTTTGACATATGGGGTTTCCTCATGGGAAACTCAAGCATATTTATGTTTTATGTCAGGCCGTGAGCGGCGCTAGGAGGTGGCGACTGAGGATGAGCACGTTCGGGGCCAAATCCTGTTTTCCCTATTTTGAGGGTCGAGTGATTACATGTATATTTTCCTTATCTTTTGTTGTAATCACACTTTTGAAACTCTCAGATATATATTGTATATATGTTGGTGCACCAGTTGCCTGTTTTCCATAGTAATATCTTCGCGTTGTGTTTTATTAAAAATTTAAATTTCTTCCGCTTTCGAGGATGTTACAGTTTTAGATTAAAAAAATTAAATATTTTTCTATTATATATAAAAGTTTGGTTGGTAAGTCCTTTCTTTCGCCTTTTTCCATCGTTTTTGATTTTGAATGGATTTTAGTCTACTCTATTTTGTATTTTCCATCGTTACAACATCCATGTTTTTAACTTCAGTCCGTTCACATAGATTTTTCTATCACTTATGCCATTTAGGGTGCATCGTATTCCAAGTTAAGATTGCTTTAAGACAAACACCGAATTCTTGTGAGCTTAATTTGTTGTGCAAAACGGCCATTGACTTAAGTTCTATCTATCATTGATGTTTATTAATTCTGTCATAAACTATTGAAAATAACAGTGGTACACATACTTTGTATGTAAGACCATCCTTAACGGTCTTAAAAAAATCAGGCACCAGAGGAAAAAAATGGACACATCAGCACAAACATGGAACATGTAATCCGATCGGGCGGAAAATCGGGCGGGCATCAGCACAAACATGGACCACGTAATCCGACTGGGCGGATAATCGGGCGGGAAACCGCCCGATTTTCCAACCGGTCGGTTGGATCAGGTACACGTGGCCCCCTTGAATGGTTTTCTTTCTCTTTTTAAATATAAAAATATGTTAAAAATTATTTTTAATTATTTTTTAATTATTTTTTTATGAAAATATATTTTTTATTTGTTTATATTTAAAAAAAATTAAGATTTTTTGTGTTTTACCCAGAATTGATCCCCAAATGACGTGGATGGGAGAAAATGTAGGGCATTTGAGTTGTTTCTGCGTGTGGTTAAGGAAAATTTGGGAAAATTGGTTTGTGCTTACGTGGCGGAGAGAGAAGCTGACATGGCTAAGAGAAAAACCAGGACTTCCGGGAACTGTCCGATGCTTTAGTAAACTTTTGTCGTAGGTGGACAAATTCTACCACGATTTTTATTGTTAATAAGAATTCTACTTCGATAGTTTTTTTATTGCTTTGGTGTGAACGTGTGATTCTTAATGTTCAGTTGGTTGAGGTGTAGAATATGTTCTCACAATAGTTAGGTTCTTGCTTGTGACTTGTCTTTAACAATTTAATTGTATTTATTTTTAAAGAAGTTGGTTGTACATCTTACTTTGGGTTCTAGAAAGTTGTATGTAGACTTGGTCATTGAATACCGTCACACATCACACATCCAAAGCGTTGTAGTTAAAAAACCCACCGACACAACAATTCTGTGGGAGGCTTTTGTGCGCTTTAGAATGCTTTTCAGGTGGTTCTTAAGTAGGATCCCAAGGTTAATTTTTACAGACGTAGGGTGGGAGGTGGGGAAGACAACTGTCGTGAAGAACGTGACGACGTTGAAAGTCATCAGAGGCAAATTGTGGGCGGGTTTGGGTTTGTGGTGGCAGAGGAAGTGATCATGTTATCATAGATAATGCGTTCTTCTACTCACTTTGATTATGATTACAGTTACATATGTTAGTCATGTAATGCTGGGCCATCATGAGAACAAGTTTTTTCATTTTCTTGGCTTCAGCCATCATGAGAACAAAGCAATAATTAAATTGTTTCTAGGTTGAGCTACAATTTTGACTTGACTCGGATTAGTCTCTTGGTGATATGTTTTTAGATGCAGATTATGATTTGGTTTTTCTGCTATGATTTGTTTTGGCCTTCCAATTTTCTTCGAATGTGAAAGGGGTTGCGGTAGTGAATCCCAACTAAGAGCATATTTGGAAGTGCAATTAGAACTATTTTTATGTACTCTTAATTGTACACTATTGGATCATTTAACGGTGATATATTTGATTATAGCAGCGCAGTCTCATAAAAAGATATCTTTAGTCGAGATCTATTATTGTTTTGTAGACTGGTTGTTTATCTTTTTGCATAACATGTGTTTGATGAATTCCCATAGACATCACATTTTGTGTGTGTTTTTTTAGGGTGTGTCGCAGATATTGAAGAAAAATTAGTCGAACCACATTTTGAAGGAGGGGGAAAAGATTGTAGGTAGGAAGTCATTTTTTCCATTGAATTTTGTTTGTTTATGTAATTATGTTTAAATTTAGTTGGGATCTATTATCGTTTTGTAGACTATGGCGTTGTATCTATTTGCATAACACGTGTTTGTTGAATTGCTAGACACATCACGTTTTGTGTGTGATGTTTGTTTAGGATGTGCCACAAATCTTAAGGAAAAATTAGTTGAAATACATTTATGAAGGAGGGGAAAAGATTGTAGGTAGTAAGTCATTTTTTCCATTGAATTTTGTTTGTTTATATAATTATGTTTAAATTTAGTTGGGATCTATTATCGTTTTGTAGACTATGGCGTTGTATCTATTTGCATAACACGTGTTTGTTGAATTGCTAGACACATCACGTTTTGTGTGTGATGTTTGTTTAGGGTGTGCCACAAATCTTAAGGAAAAATTAGTTGAAATACATTTATGAAGGAGGGGGGAGAAGATCGTAGGCAGTAAGTTATTTTTTTCCATTGAATTTTGTTTCTTTATGTAATTATGCTTAAATGTACTGTTTTTGGTCCATTGTTGGTTGTTTACATCTAGAGGAAGGTATATCATATGGGTTGAACAAGTAAAATTGAAAGATAACCAATAGAAAAATTTACCATCTATTGTTTTCAGTCAGGAAATTAGCATTTTGGTCAAATACAACTAATTCCTAGACCAATTTGGAAGAACAACAAACATTTAAATGAGAATATTTATAGTCTATAGAGTCAACAATTTCAACGTATAGACGTCTTTTAATTTCACAACAAAATATTGTTTGCCATTTTTATTTGTCAACTTAGATAAGCCATTGTTGATTTCAGAGAAATTTATATCCCTTTTTGAATTTACAATTTTGCTTAATAAAAATAATATTTGCATTTTTTTATCATTTGACTCTTCATAAGTTCAAGTCGAGACATAAACCTTACCCAATCACTTGCATTACATATTATAATTTGGAAATCGAGAGTGTTTAGGGCATGTTTGGTATACTGTGAGGCATATGGTGCGAACATGACATACAATTATTTTAGGTTGTTACCTTTTAAATCTTACTAATCTTTTACTATGTGCACTAAAAGGTCTAATTGGCAAGACATATATTCAGATAGGGAAACTTACTGAATAATCACTTAATATGCTTAAGGATGATAAATATATATGATATCAATTTTATGACACGAAGATAAGAAAAAAAATAGATGGTATGATGCTTAAGTAGATTGTGCCTCTACATGATTTTCATTGTCACATATTCCAGCTACAAAACTGTAGCAAGCATTTCAAACACCTATTCTCGATCTTTCCAAAGATCTGACAATATTTAATGTTCCTGCAACATGAAACACAAAGTAGATCCACTCCACCCAGCCACATAAATTAAAACTTTAATCACAAAGGAGAAACAAAGGAAATTCAATATTCTAAAAATACTTGGTTGGGGTAATTTTGGGCATCATCCCCCTGCATCTATGATAAACAATTTCTCTAACTTCAAATACTCGTTAACTCTTGACCATTTTGAAATTCAACTTCTCTAATGATTTTGCAAAGTCAAAGTTCATACAAGTCGTGTATGGTTTTAGTCCATGATTTCACAGGAATTTCACAAACATTTAACAACTCCTCTTTGAGAGCATCCCTTAACTGGGAAAAAACTTCGGTCATCCGAAGGTCGTGACCGGTCATAAATGACCTCATCTCTTAACCGTGAATTTTTACGATCGTGGATGACCGGGTCGTCGACCCGGGCGTTTCAACGCCCAGGTCGATGACCCGGTCGTCCATTAAAAAAATATTAAATTTTATTTTTTGTGTTTTTGTGTTTTTTGTTTTGATTTTTAAAATTTTTTGTTTTAGTTTTTTTAATTTTTTTTTTTGAAAATACGTTTTACAATTGTTTAGAATTTTTATAATTTTTTTTAATTTTTTTAAAGGTTTACCAAGATGAACCCCGAAATGATGTGGAGGAGAGAGGTAGGTTGTTGTGGGTTGTGTTGGGTTGTGGTTAAGAGGTGAATAGTGTAGGAAAGAGAAGAAGGTAGGTTGAGGAAAGAGAAATCTGATGTGGAAGAGAGAGAAAGCTGATTTTGAAGAGAGAGAAAGCTGATGACCGAGTCGTCGATGTCATGGTTAGTGATGGTCTGACAACCCATCACTTACATTTTCTGCACATGTCCAAATCAGAAATGGACAAGAAAGATCACGAATGGCATTTTTGGGACAGCAAAGATGAAGTTGTTGGCAGTAGTGTTGCAGTGGGAGGGGGAAGTCTACGCCATTATGTTGCAACCAACACTAGATCCCTCACCAGGTTTTAAATCCAAAAAACAAATACCTAATTTGGTTTTAGGTAAGAAATTTTGAAAACTCTGAAATGTGTATGTGATTTGTGTTGGATCCAATCCTATGGAGGCCACTATGGAAGATTTTTTTAACTCAACACCTCAAGAATGATCATCATTGGTACGTGGTTTGCTATTTTTGTCCTATTCAAGTGACAAACCAAAACTTCTTCCTCACCTCAAATTTATAGAATACCGATTATTTCACAACTTCGATTTTCTTTCTCCTTGGCTTTTCATTTGGTTGGAAGGGGGTTGGGATTGCATTTCACAATCACAATGACTTTTATTTCCTGCTATGCCCTAAGGTACACCACGACACCATGGTATGCCTCTCTTTCTCTTCGATTCTTTTTCTTAGCTTGGACTAATAAGTATTAATATTGAGCTTGTGACTTCTTTAATTCAGATCCTTTGTTTGACGACTACTTTAATTTAAAGTGTCCCTAGCAGGACGCCTACGTTCCGAGAGGAACATGGGCCTTCCGAATGGGAGACTTGCATTCAGAGGACGCTTGCGTCCCAAGTGGGGGCATGCACGATCCGCAAAAGTTTGTTATGAAATTTGAACATTCATCAATATTTCTGGAGCCTTACGACTTTACAACTTGTGTAACAGGACACACTGCTAAATATGGAATTCATTAGTGGACAAGAGGAAGGTGATGTGGAGGGGAAGAGTGAGGGAGATGGCGATCATTTAAAAAGAAGAAATGATGAAGAGAGGAAAAATAGGATAAAGGGCCTAGAGGATAGAAGACTGGAGGCAGAGGAGTGATTGAGATTTTATTAGTTCAATCCTGCAAGTGCACGTCGTCGGTGAAGACGCGGTAAGTACAGTTTGTAGAGAAGTACTGAGAAGAGAAATATATAGATAGATTTAAGCTAAGCTAACTAAACTAAACTAAGATAGAAGAAAACAATCTTGCTAAACCCAGCTTAGAGTGGAAGTGCAATAGTGGTGTGTGTGCATGAGAGTGTCCAACCATTAAACATATGTATACAAGTAGAAGTTAATGTGAAATCTAAGTGTAAAATACATACAATTACATAGCATACAAGACCACGATAGGTTAACATGAAGTTAAGATCAATTTTATATATGAAATCGTAATAAGCACTTATTGTCACCATTAAAGCATCAATCAATCCTAAGGATAACCTTTGTTCGTTCAAGCAACATAAACCAAATAAAGTAACAATTCATTTCAAGTCAAATTCCATATTCACCTTTGGAAATACTATTATGGATTTAAATGATGTTTGGTTCGTTTAATGTGTGACTCGCACTGAAGAAACACCCAACAATTTTTTTGAAAACTCATAGGCACTATCCCAGCTAAAGACCGTTTGACCATCTCCCCGCGTATGGATCCGTAAGGTGAAGCCCAGAATGTCCCCGTCACTTATGTCGGTTAATTTTGTGTGACCAATCATTCCTCATTTTTCAAGCATTTTATATTTGTATTTAAATCCAAATACGTGTCTCAACTGGATTTGATCTATACATGTTCTAGCCTAATTTGAGTCCACGCATCTACTAATCGTTAATTAATGTGTTAGTCTCATGAAAAACAAACATGTGTCATCTTTCTATTAGTTCACACCTTTCCACCATATATCACATAATATCAAGTCCAATAATGGAGCGAGCCCAAGTGAATAAGATATATAACAGTATGAACTATGAATTTAATTTCGACAAGGAAACAGTTTTAAAAGAATCCGTTCTCAATTCGTTGGCTTCATACCAACTTAACAAACAACCTGAAACAAACTTGATGAACCAAGAAACCAAAACTAATTCAAGAAGAATCTCAACCAATAGCAGCCATGAATCAATCCTTCGTCACCAGACAATCCTCCTCCGATGAACCTCACCGCCGTCCCCCTCGACGCAACCTTTTCTCCTCCTCTCTTGCCGCAATCGACACATTACGGTAACTCCGCATGTGCCTCTCAATATTGAAAAACAAGTCCACTCTTTCACCCAACTGAAAAACCGGTGCCGCCGACATCGCCTCCAAGACTTCCTTGATAACTTTACCTGCCACTTCCGCTCGCACTTCGTCCTCATTCACGCTATTTACGGTCCTGTACTCGAGCAACGTGGTTCGACTCTCCGAGATATCTTCTCGTGGAACCACCGCGACTTCCTTCTCTTTTACCGATGCTTTTGCCACCACTGCCTCTTTCTTACCTTGAAGCAACGATGTCATCACCACGGTGGGAACCGGGCAGCCTTCTTTCGGCCGGGATAGAAGGCACAGCATTGGGCATTTATTTTGGGCTTTCGACCACGAGGCTCTCACGAGCTGCTCGAAGGTGTTGTTGTACTTGGACATTCGGGACATTATGGCCTTATTTCGCTGAGTATTGAGCATGACGTTGGTTCTTTCGCCCATGGAGGAGAGGAGGAATCGGACGGTATCGGTGGTCGTAATGGTATCAAGGATAACCGACATTGTCTCGTTCGCCACCGGGGTTAGTCGGCGGCCAACCTGGAGGTGCTGGTCGATGTCCCTCAACTCTCTTGGGCTTCTTGGAAAGAAAACTATCGACGATCGTGAATAACAAGAGGAGATGGTACCTTGGGAGATGAAGATGCCTGGAGGGGCCAAGGGGAGCGGTGGGAGCGGTCGTGGGGGTTTCGGAGGCGGCTGGGGAGAGGGTTGTGGGAGGTGTTCGGTTTTAAAGGATGGAGAGATGAACCTGAAGCGTTTGTGATGCGGGTGGACGCATGTCGGTAGGCAGGGATGCTTTGGTGGAGATAGGCGATCCCACTTATCGTCGTCGAGGAAATTTATGAGAGTTCGTTTTGGAAACTTTGACATGATGGTGATGGTGTGTTTTGGATATCTTGGAACTTCAGTTATTGGAAGGAAGAAGAAGAATAGAGAGATGAGGAAGTACGTGAATCAATAAGTAGTTGTGATGTTAAATATATACTTTATAGGCCAGGGTGATTTCTGGTTATTATCCTAACAATTAAAAATATTTTCAATTAATTCTTCCTAATTTGTCATAATCGCATTGGATGTATATTGCTAGTTATTAGGCTAGTCAGTTCACGTTAGATCTAATCAAATTGGAATGCAAAACATTTTCTACATCAGGGTTTCTTTTGGCATGTTGAAGCTTCCCCGACTAATTTAAATCCTGCGTATCATGTATCGGCAGGGGTGGAACGAGGATAGTAATTGGGGTGGAGCTTCTATAAGAGAAAATTATTGTTATATAATGTTTCCAAAATTTTAATTATTTGCAAAAGAAGAATATAATTTATTCCTCAAAACTTTTAAAAAAACCGCAATTAGTAATCTCTACGAGTTTTCATACTCAAAATTGTATAAGATTGTAAAGTTTGTAACGTTACTAACAATATCAATCTTTTTCAAGATAACCTACGAATTCGTTGTTCATCTAATGATCATTCAACTCAACAATTTGTTTTCCAATATTAATTATTAGGCTAGTCAGTTCAATATATATATATATATATATATATATATATATATATATAAAGGAGGGATCTACTGCCTTTAAATTTCATTGACACACGATTGCACTTGATAATAAAATCAAATCTAAACTCCAACTTGAAAATCAAAACCGAAGATGGACAAACAAACTCGCGGGCACTAGTACAAAAAAGAGAATATACGTCAGATATACGACTTATATGCGTCGGATATTCGCGTTCCATAACCCGACGTCCATTTGTGGGTCGTCTATACCTAGTCGTCGGCTCCTCAAAGCCCGACGTCTATTCTTAGAGGATATGCATTTGTCATCCATTGAACCCGATGTTTATTCTCAGAGGATACATGTTGGCTATACATGACAACCGATGTCTATTCTAATAGACTATGCGCCAGTTATACCTCACAGCCAGCGTCCATTCTAAGAGAATACACGTCGTATCCCTTCTAGCCGACGTCTATATCCTTCAAAAAGGATTTGCGTCGCATTAACCTAATAACTGACGTCCATAACCCATATTACACGCCGGGTTAATCTAATAACGGACATCTATACCCTTTCCAAATTTTAAAAAAATGCTACATATAACATCGTCATCCTGCAAAACAAACACATTCATCCGGCAAAACAAACACATTCATCATGCACAATCATACACAAATTGAACTAATTTTATTCATCCACATTTATATTACACAAATTCATAAACACAATCACTTAGAAAAAAGTTTGATCATATTAAAGTAAAAATTGTTGGTAATACAAAGAATGTGGTTCAGTAAAATTACATGTTTAATTATTACAACGAATGTGGTTCATGATATTAAAACATGTTAGTTCATTAATAAGTTGGTAACAAAGTAGCGAGCCCATCGTTCATGAGTATCATCGAGCTCTTGTTGCGAATAGAGATCACTATTCCTTTGGAAGACTTATGAAAATACAAGTACACAATATAAATATGTAAATAATGAAAATATAATTATTCCACTGAAAATGATCTATATTACCTCAAATAGCTCTACGTTATCAGGTGCAACCTCAATGATTTCCTGCATGTATCTCATAATATAATACCCACTTCGGTATTTCCAGTTTACTTGCGCTACTACGTGCAAAGATATAAATTCGCTATATATACGTTCAAGTACATAATTTTTTTTAACAAAAATAGGAGAAACTTACTCCCATTGCACGCCAGGTTATGCACGTATTTTTGGTAGTCCTTCTTCCACCAACCATTTTGTAAACCTTCATTGTACTGAGTATCACGAGTTATTCAACATTAAGTCGATAATACTAATAAATACATGAATTACAAATACGATAATTAAAACGAACTTACAGATTTACAAGTTTCTTTAAAGATTGCCTTAGTGTAGTCAACCCCAAAGGATCGAACCAATATGTAGAATTAGCTTCAGGGCATATAACGACAAGAATCCAATGAGCTCTGATTGTATATATAATTAGAAGTTTATTACAATATCAAATTCTAATGACTTTCAATTAACAAAGTTACCTCTCAAGATAAGGGACCATATAATAATTTTTGCTCTGTTCTTTCATAATATTCGTAAGATCACCCGAATTATCGTCATCCCCGTGTATTGAAGTAATGGACATAGAAACCCAAATACTTTATCATTGGGAAATGCTGACCTTCTAACGTCATAAAAATGTCTACAAGAATAAAAATTACGTTCTATTATAATTACAATAAAATTATTCAATACATTTCATCTTATACACAAGATGACACTTACTTTGCATGCGTCGATAATTATCATGCACAATTGATCCATTGTCAGGAATTGCATGACATCCTCTCTGCCGACGGGAAACCTTTAACCTCCCCAAATGACAAGTAGTTAAGGATTGTGATTCTCTAACTAGAATTATTTGATACAACATTTTGCACCTATTTGGTAGCAAAATTAATGTTGATCAGAGGTTGGTTGTTTGATCCTTTGGTGGATGCCCCAATAAACTTACCGATATATATATATAAAAACATTAGAAATACAATTATTAATAAAATGGTAATTTATTTGTTTTCAAAATTAAAGGATACCTCATGTGTGTCATGAAGCTCTACTAGATGACGAGGCCACCTCAGGACCCACCGCATGCATCGCCGAGGGTAACAACCACTTCTTCCGGAATTGGCACAGAACACCAGTATCTAAATAATTCCCCACAACAACCTTCGTGACTCCCTCTTTCACAACTTTTAAGTGGTGTTTAGAGATATTATAAACGGTTACATGTCCCACCAATGTTCGCTCAGGGTCTAAATAGACGACATCTATTGCCATCCCCAAATTCACCAAGCGAGCCCCCCTAGGAGGGCCAATTCTCGAGAATGAGCCGCGAAATCAGATGGTCGGTCGAGGATGACCACTGGTTGCACCGAAGGAGTGGTTACGCGGGAAGAAGTTGTCCTACGGTGGGTTGGAGAAGTAGGCAAATCACGATCCAATCTCTCCATAACAAGTTGCAATTTATTTTGCAAATCTAAAATTTGTTGCTCGCATTTCGTATGAACTGACGACAAACTTGGGCGATTAGTCTTTCCATAATATTGTCACAGTGTACACGACAAGGATGTTCTTCATTTCACAAGGCTTCGCGTAGAATGCCATTTTGACTGTCTGAAACAAAATCACATTGGGATTCTCTCAACTTCAAAGAGTCCTAAAGTTTTAAAAAAATTGTTACAAACAATTGAAATATAAATTTAGTGATTGCCATTTAATGACTATACAAGTGCAACAACTTAATATCTTCGAGCAAACCACTTGCGACTCGTCTGTGACGTACTCCCCTTTGGCGTTTATCCTCGCTCTCCTCCAAGAATCACATTGAGCTAGAAGGGAAGGAGGAGACAAGTTGCTTGCTTGCTCCTCACTCATACCGGAGGCAATTGCTTCTTGTTTCTTCACGGCCATTTTTTCTGCCATCAATTTTTCTTCTAATTTTTGGTATCCCGATCGAGACATACAATGAAGATACTTGTTAGAAGATCGACGTTCTTGGTTTTTTGCTCGGAGGGCCTAGAACCATTTTTATTATATTATCATTTAAAACAATAACGTAATAAATTCATATTCTAAATTCATCTCAGTTACCTGAAACTCTGGGGTTTCTCTTGATTTTTTGAAATGATCTCATGTACTCGGAGTGACAAAGTTATAGTAATCGCATGGATTTATGTTCTGATAATCTCCGAATATCCACTTGTTTGTTAACTTTGTCTTGAAGTCCCTCCAACGGACAAACACATATTTCATCCACTTTTTCTTCAAAGTGGCAGTGGATGGGAACTCAAAATTTACCTATAACACGTTAACATTTTCAATTTCTATAAATTAAAAGTTTGACTAAAACTAAAAAACATTACAATGGACTGATTACCTACACGTCATCCGAAATGGTGTCTTTCAGCTTCTCATCAACTTCGGTCCAACTCGACAAACATATGTCAATTTTGGACCTCGCTACGCTCCCCACAGAACTATACCAGTGATCAGATATCATGCCCATCAGCTCAAGACGACTATCAAACTGGATCAGAATTTTACCGTCTCTATTCCTTTTGCCCACGAATTCTTTCATGAGAGTAGGACTTCATGAATTATAAGTCTTCGAGGCCTCAGACTCTGATGGAGTGAGTTTCTTTTTTGGAGCCATGATAAGTAAAATCAAGACATTAAAAACTAAAATCAAGACATTAAAGGGTTATTATTGAAAAAATATTTTGCACCTTTAGGATTTCTTTTTTCTTAACGGATTTTCAATCCATATATACCGTCACCATGGTCATCTCTTGCGATTAAAGTCACAACATGTATTTTGTTATCTAGTGACCTCAACTCGGGTACTTACTTAGAGAAAGGTGGTGTCTCTTCACACTTGATGAGACTACCATCTGATACATTTTTCCCCTTTTAGAATTAATGACCATTTCTTATAACATGGATCAGTCACATAGAAGACTTGTTTCACTTGGGAGGCCAAAATAAAAGGTTCTCCCTTAAATCCTTCTTTCAAAAAATCAATTAAAGTGAACCACAAGTCATCCACTCGAACTCCAATTTTATTATCAACCCACTTGCATCTAAATACAGACACTTTGAATTTAACAAAGTCAAACTCCCATATGTCTTCAATTACATCGTAATAGGATATGTTGGTGTATACATGATTCTTGTCTTTAGAACTAGACACATGCAACGACTCTGCTATTAAAGTGACCCCACTGTTCTGAACAATACTTTTGATATCTTCACAAACAGTGTAGAATGAGTATCCATTGATATCATAGTCACTGTAACTTGTAACAATAGAATGTGGACGGTAGGACAACCACTTTATTGTCTCCGAAACATTACGCTTGTAAGCAATCTTTTTGAACCAAGAGTTGAAATTCTTATTGTGGCTGTTAATTACTTATTGATCACTCCATAAAGGATTTAGAAACTCGAGAAATTTCGATAGCAGCTCGAGATCGAATGTAGAAACATATAGAAACACATGATTCATGTGTTCATTTAGATAAGGTTGAATTTCATTAGAAGTACACAACAAATAGAAATATGTTGTCATTAAGTTATCGCTATTTGGATTTACCATTTTCATCCCACGCGCTCCTTTACCATCATAATGTTCATGATGACGAGTTTTAGGAAGTCAAATACTTTTGATGTTCGCTAGGTATCAAGTACAAAACTCGATAACCTCATCAGCTATGTATCCTTCAACAATACTAGCATCAGACCTTTGATGATTTTTTCAATAACCTCTCAAAACTTTCATATAGCGCCCGAAAGGATACATCTATCTTAAAAAAATGGTTCACACAATTCAACTTCTCCAACCAAATGAATCATAATGTCGATAAAAGCAGGTGGAAAATACATCCCCAACTGACATAATATGACCGCGATTTCAATCTGCAACTGATCTAACTGCACGAGATCGACCACTTTACTGCAAATCTTGTTGAAAAAGGAACACAACTTTACCATGTCAAGTCTAACATGTTTCGGTAAATACACATTTATGTCATTTCCAGGTTGCTTCAGACCATAAATCATTAAGGACAACATAATATATTTGCGTTTCATGCATAACCACGGTGGCAGATTGTAAATTATAAGGAGAATAGGCCAAGAACTGTGAATGCTACTCATACTACCGAAATGATTCATTCCGTAGGTACAAAGTCCAAGTCGTAGATTCCTGGATTCATCACCAAATAAAGGGAAGTCATAATCTACTTTTTTCCATTGTGGTGAATCTGTAGGATGACATAGCAACTGATCATTTGGTTTCTCACGATCAGCATGAAAGGAATGTGTTCTAAAAGTTTTACTTTTATATGTGAATTATTATGAATTGAATGTGCAAGCATTTTGTTCCTTGATTATGGTATTCGTGTTTTGGAAGTGTTAAGGAAGAGGCGCTTGGTCCTTAACCGTAGAGCTATAAAAGATAATGGTTTAAATAAATCAAAAGTTATTCACAATGATGGTAATTAACATGAAACATTAACCGAGTATGAACGGTCAACTGAGAAAGAGTATTTCAGTAGACTGAAGGTGACGCGGTCATCCGATGACTATGTCCCAGGAGAAATTCTGGTAGGTCAACGGTAGACCGAGTAAAAGACATGGTTCCTCTGAATTTTTCCAGGGAATTTTTCTCATGTGGATTCGGTCGACCGTCTGGCTTATGGTGCACCGAACACGTGTTAAAACTGAATGGTTCGGTTGACCGAGTATTATCGGTTCACCGAACATAACAATTCTGCCTGAATTATTAAGAGATTAATTAAATCATGGGTGGATTAATTCCAGATTTAATTAAAACATTTTTTAGGGTGCTTATATGGAAATTAGAGATTAATTTTAGGATAGAATAAACAAGGGATCATGGCTAAAGAATAGCTCTTGATAAAGATGTTTTGGTAGCCTATAAAAGGGCACCTACTCCTACTTGTTTAATACTAATGCAAAAATTATTTCTCTCATTAATCTCTCCTCTAATCACCACGAAATTCTCTTAGTAATTTTGAGTTTAGGAGATAGAAATCTCAGGAGCTCAAAGAGGGGTTATTAGCTAGATTCTAAGCCTTATTAGAGATTGATTGGTCAGCTCATTTCTCTCTAATCTTGTTTAGAGTTTGGTAAACACTCGGAGGTAAATCCGTGGACGATTCAACGGGCAACGCGACTCCGGATCATCAAAAAAGTTTTAGAGAACCTTTAGGTATGATTCTACCTTTGTGGTTTATTTTAATAAATGTAGGGTTGCATGATATTAGAATAAACACAAAGTATTGTACATAGAAATTGTTGAAAATATGAAATCGATCTTGTATGTTGTATTAAAAATTTAAAAAATATATACATACATAGGGACAAGAAATCCTGTGGTGGTATCAGAGCTTTTAGTTCATATTTTCAATGATTAGACTATATAATTAATTTTAGTTTACCATCTACAATCGAAACAATCATGTTCTATGTCTTTTTCGAGTTTTCCGATAGTTTTGTTGATGTAATTCTAATTGATTCTTTTTATAGTTTTAAATGTTTTGAAACACATCATGTGAATGTTAGAATTTAAATTTAGACTTATGTCTAATTTATAGAATTTTCGTTTTTAATTAAATGATTATTTTATAAGGAATCAACAAAACGGAAAAAGGCATATGTTTATCTTTCTTTAAATTTTTATTTTTGGAAATTGGATAAATAACGGTTCAAATGTTTTATGTTTTGAACTATGGATGCATAAAATCATTTTTAATGAATTTCAAATGATTTTAGAATTGTTTGATTTAGAGATGCATGATAAACTAAATCGAGTAATATATAGTATATGTACATGCGTTGCTCGAGTTCTCTTATGCAGGGATATGTGAGTTTATATGTTCTGTTGAAGCCATGTTTGAATGAATGAATGAATGAATGAATATGTATGTTATTATTATTCAATCACAGAGGCTTATGTATATGTAAAAGCCAAATTTCTATTTCTATGTATATGCATGCATATGAAAGGATTTTTACATAGGACTTGCACTAGACAATTTTCAAAATTAAGAGATGCATGTTTATATTTTTGCAATATCAACATCCATGGTGCAAGAGGAAGACGCTGAAGAAGCGCAAGGATCAGGGATCAAGGATCAAGAATGAGGGAACATATAAACTCACACAATGTTTGTGTGAATGGATTTATTTATGTTTGTGTGCTTGACATGTATGTGATTGTATGAATGAATGTTAGGATGTGTATGGATGATAAATATGCATGATCACCTAAATTCTAAAATCACATGTAAATGTTTAATTGTCCAACCAAAAACTAAGAGTATCTTTCTTTCTAACTTCATCCATTAGCAGTCATCGATCGAGGGATATTCTGCTCGCCCTTAGCGGGAGATAGCTTCCTCTATCATTGGGAATAGTGGGAGATATAAGGTTGTTTATTGTTGTGCCATGAATAGATGTACGAGGTGCGATTCACCCTTAGTGGACACCGAGTATATTTGTTTGTGAATACAATGGATAAACGTATCTCGTATCAAATGAAATTAGTTTTCTTAACAAGACCCAGAGCCCTAGCTCGGTTTTGAGAAAGAGAGTTTTTTATGAGGATTGGTCAAATTCCCTCTTAATTAAAATGAAAAGAGTCATAAGAGTTTGAAAAATGCAAATGTTGCGATATTTCGAAATGGTTATGATTAGAAAAATGTTTTCTTACCTTGATTTTATAATATATCTGATAGCCCTTAGCTAGTTTATATTATAATTGATAGGATCTTGGATTGCTGCATTTATGGACAAATTTTTATTTGCGGAATTGTTTTTTAAAACATAAAATTGACATTAAATCCCATATAATGTATTTTGTACAAATGTCGAATATTCAACCTATTGTGCGATCTATGATTGAAAAACATCCTTTGGCAAATGATGGCTCAAACTTCATAAGCTGGCAACTCAAGCTCAATAACGTGTTGAAGTTTGAGAAACTATCTCATATTTTGGATGGTGAAATCCCAAAATTAAATGAGAATACAACCAATAGCGAGAGAGAGACAAAAGCCAAGTGGGAAGACCAAGAGAACCAAGTTCACAGTCTAATGTTGGCCTCCATGGGTGACTCGCTTCAAGCGAAATACTTGGATTCAAAACCCAAGAAGACCATGGAAGCTTTAACAAAGATGTTCATGGATAGTGCTAGAAAAGAGCGCTATAAGACCACCATCGCACTCACAAGTTGCCACATGGCGGAGGGAACATCGGTATCCATGCATTTTCTCACGATGCAAGGATACCTTGAGAAGTTGTCGAAGCTCTCTTCCCCGATGCCCGATGACATTGCGGAAGATTTGATTCTTGGCTCTCTAGCCATGTCCTACAAGGACTTCATTATGCACTATCATGTGCGTAAGAAAGAGGTGAGTCTTGAGGAACTTCACAACGCTCTCAAAATGGTTGAAGTTGACATGGGCAAGGGTCGGGACAAGCACATCCTAGCCGTCGATGGAGGGAGCAAGAAGATCACCAAAGGTAAAGGCAAATTCACCAATAATACGCCAATCAAGAGCAAGGGAGTAGGAGGTGTTCATGGGAGTGCCTCAAAGGGGAAATCTTTGAAATCTCTGATTCCTAACACGGAGTGCTTTCACTGCGGTGAAAAGGGACACATCCGGCCAAATTGCCCCAAGTACAAGGAAGACCTTGACAATGGAGTGATTGAACGTAAGCGCCCCAAAAAGGCCAAAGGTATATTTGTTATCGAGATAAATTTAGCCACCTCTGTCCATGATTTGGTAATTGATACCGGATCTTGTGCTCACATAATTTCAAATGTGCAGCTACTAAAGGATAGTTAGGAACTCGTAAAGAACGAGATGATTTTGAAGGTCGGAAATGGTGCGAGCATTGCTGCGATTGCATAAGGTTCTATGAAGCTTCAATTATCTAGTGATTTAAATTTATGTTTAAAGAATGTTTATTATGTGTCTTCTATTAGCAAGAATATTATTTCTGTATCATGTTTGGATATAGATAATTTTAATATAAATATTTCAAATTCTTGCTTGTCTATATCGAATAATGGTATTTTCTATGCAAATGCATTCGTGAGGAATGATCTCTATTTGCTTGAATTGAATAATAAACAAATCTTAAACATCAATAACAAAAGGCTTAAAACTACTCACATGAATGATACACTCTTGTGGCACTATCATCTTGGTCACATAAATAAAAAATGCATCAAGAAATTGCAAGA
This sequence comes from Triglochin maritima, assembly GCA_963682175.1. Taxonomy (NCBI): domain Eukaryota; kingdom Viridiplantae; phylum Streptophyta; class Magnoliopsida; order Alismatales; family Juncaginaceae; genus Triglochin; species Triglochin maritima. Next base: position 39,290,863 of record OY821775.1, read on the forward strand.
AGTTAACCTTCTTGGTCAACTTGATTTTAAATCATCGGAGACGTGCGAACCTTGCCTAATGGGCAAGATGACCAAGAGGCCTTTCAAGAAGAAAGGACCGAGAGCAAATGACTTGTTGGATTTGATACATTCTGATGTATGTGCTCCGATGAGTACTAGTGCAAGATACGGTTTTAGGTACTTCATTACGTTCATGGATGACTATAGTCATTATGGCTATATTTATCTAATGAGAAACAAAAGTGAATCCTTTGACAAGTTCAAGGAATTCAAGAATGAAGTAGAGAACCAACTCAACAAGAAAATCAAGTCTCTACGAACGGATCGTGGAGGTGAGTACTTAAGTACCGAATTTGACTCATTCCTAAAGGAGTGTGGTATTGTACCACAGCTCCCCTCCCGGTACACCTTAGTGGAATGGGGTGTCCGAAAGGAGGAATATGACATTACTCGACATGGTTCGATCATTGATGCGTCAAGCTGAATTGCCGCTTTACTTTTGGAGTTATGCACTAGAAGCTGCGGCTTACACACTAAATAATGTTCCATCCAAATCCGTAGAGAAAACACATTATGAGCTATGGAGTGGTAAAACACCTAAGCTCAATTTTCTCAAGATTTGGGGTTGTGAGGCCTACGTCAAGAGATTGATGTCGACCAAACTTCAAGCAAAAGTGGATAAGTGCTTCTTCATAGGTCATCCTCGTGAGACAAGGAGGATACTACTTTTGGCATATAACCTCCAATCGAGTGATTGTAGAGAGGGATGCCATATTTCTAGAAAAAGAATTTCTAGAAATAATAAAAAGTAGTGGGAGTAGAGTTGTGCTTGAGGAGACTCAAGATACTCTACAAGATCATGATATGAATGATGATATTCAAGATCATGAAGGCCCAACCGAGGTTCCTTTGGTTAGTGGGAGCGTGAGTGAGAGACCCTCGCAAGAAATTGTGAGAGAAACTCAATCTTCCCCACCTAGTGTACGTTCGAGAATCGAACACGAACCAATTCCACAAGAAATTGTGGAAGAAGTTCGAGAAGTACACGTAGAACCAAAAGAACTTAGAAGGTCAACGAGGGAAAGGAAGAAACCCGATATGTATTTGGAACTTCATGAGATCATGATACTAGATATCGATGATCCGTCGACCTTTCAAGAAGCAATGGAAAAAAAGACTCCAAACTATGGTTTAAGACCATGGAATCTGAAATAGAATCTATGTATGATAATCAAGTATGGAACTTGGTTGACCTTCCTCAAGGGAAAAAGGCCATTCAAAATAAATGAGTTTTCATGAGGAAGATGAACATGGATGAGAACTTGACAACCTACAAAGCGAGGCTTGTTGCAAAAGGTTTCACTCAAGTTCAAGGAATTGACTATGATGAAACTTTTTCACCGGTTGCCATGTTCAAGTCTATTCGGGTTATGCTTGCTATTGCCGCATTTCATGATTATGAGATATGGCCAATGGATGTCAAAATGGCATTCCTTAATGGGAACTTGGAGGAGGATGTGTACATGGTACAACCTCAAGGTTTTGAAGATCCAAAGAATAGCGAGAAAGTATGCAAGCTTCAAAGATCCATTTACGGATTGAAGCAAGCATCAAGGAGTTGGAACAAATGTTTTGACGAAGAAGTCAAAAAGATTCACTTCGTCCAAAGTAAGGAAGAGTCTTGTATATACAAGAAGGTTAGTGGGAGCCACATGTGTTCTTGATCTTATATGTCGATGACATACTCCTCATGGGAAATCATATACCTTTGCTTGAGCAAACGAGAAGTTCATTGAAATCTGCATTTTCGATGAAAGATATGGGTGAGGCTCAATACATCTTGGGAATCAAGATATATAGAGATAGATCCCGCAGACTTATTGGCCTAAGTCAACGTACATACATTGACAAGGTCTTGGAAAGGTTCAGCATGAACAACTCCAAAAAGGGCTGTGTGTGAATGAGTATGAGTGTGCAACTCAAGAAGTCTCAACTTGCTGAATCACGTAAAGACTTAGAGTACATGAAAGGTATCCCTTATGCTTCGGCAATCGGATCACTCATGTACGCGATGACTTGCACAAGACCCGATGTCTCGTATGCTCTAAGCGTGACAAGTCGTCACCAATCCAACGCAGGTCCTGAGCATTGGACTGCGGTAAAGAATATTTTGAGGTACCTTAACCGGACCAAAGATAAGTTTCTTGTTTATGGAGGACAAAGGGAATTAATAGCCGAGGGCTATACGGATGCGAGTTTGATGAGTGATCCCGACGATAGGAGGTCGCAATAATGATATGTCAGTATTCTCAAAGGTGAAGGCATGAGTTAGCGTAGTTGGAGCAAATCACTACGGCCGACTCAACCACCGACGAAGGCAAAATAAATTTACTATGGGTGGACACAAACAACAACACAACTGATCCATTCACCAAACCCTTATCCCAAGCCAATGACAAAATGCATTTCGAGTCCATGGGTCTGAGGAACCTTGTGGATTGGCTTGACGAGTGATTAGAGAGGGTTACCCTAGTTATTATTGTTTTATACATTAAGAATGTATGAGAAAGAAAAAATTTGATAACAAGTGGGAGATTGAAAGGAATGTGTTCTAAAAGTTTTACTTTTATATGTCAATTATTATGAATTGAATGTGCAAGCATTTTGTTCCTTGATTATGGTATTCGTTTTTTGGAAGTGTTAAGGAAGAGGCGCTTGGTCCTTAACCGTAGAGATCTAAAAGATAATGGTTTACATAAATCAAAAGTTATTCACAATCATCGTAATTAACATGGAACGTTAATTACCGAAATAAGATTGTCGTGTTGGTCATCGATTGTTATAGCTCTACAAATAATTGACGACACGAGTATATAAAAGAGGAAAAGATTTCTTTTATATATTGAATAACCTAAAAGTAAAACATTATGAAATTGTGTTTCGTGTCATTAATGTTTTACTGTGCCTTGGATCCTAAGATATGAGACTTATATCTTTTCACTCAAGAAGTGCTTAATTTGATTATTGTCAAAAGATAACAATGAGTGTAGTGATAAGGGCAATAGTTGGTTTAACATGACTTGTGCTGGAAAAGATAGCTAGTCAAACGATTATCATTGCCCCTCTTAATTGAGTGATGATATTAGTGGGCCCCTTGATAAAACAAAATTATAATGTGCACAATGTAACTTGAGTTAAGTTACAAAGTTATAATTAGCTTAGAGAGATCAAGAAAGGAATATAATACAAAGATGACACATTTCTACTTTGTATACATTCTTAATATCATGAGGCAAGGGACGGAAAGAAGTGGTGCACTTACATCACTAAATGGATTGTGTTTTGGTTCGGGTGGAACAAAGGCATCTATGCTAATTGGGTAACTATAATGTGTAGCTAGCTACCGCTTATAGTTTGAGATATTAAGTGTTTAATATCACTGCCAATTTGGCTTAGATCCTCCTATAGGTGACACCACAAAACTGGGAAACAAGAGACTTGATTTTAAGTTCATATGTTGTGTCGGGTTTCATGTGAAAATATGACACATGTGGTGAATTAATTAAAATCAATATGTCATGAGAATTGACATAATTAGAATCATAATAAATTCATACGAGGCATATATATTATGGGGTGCAATAATTTAATATTACATATGATAATATATTATATAAGATGTGAATTTGCAAAAAAAACCCAAAAGATCAAATTTTGTTGGAAATAAATCCAAAATTTGACAAATGCAAAATCGGGGTGAAACACGGTGAACCGTTCAGGGTTCGGTCGACCGGGGTATCTTCGGATCGGTTAACCGAATGGGGAATGAGTAATCACAATTGGTTGACCAAAATTGTCTGGAGTGCCTGGACAATCGGGTTCGGTTAACTGAGTGTGAACGGTCAACCGAGAAAGAGTATTTCGGTAGACCAAAGGTGACGCAGTCATTCGATGACTATGTCCCAGGAGAAATTTTGGTTGGTCAACGTTAGACTGTGTAAAAGACGTGGTTTGTCCGAATTTTTCCAGAGAATTTTTCTCATGTGGATTCGGTCGACCGTCTGACTTACGGTGCACCGAACACGTGTTAAAACCGAATGGTTCGGTTGACTGAGTAATTCTCGGTTCACCGAACAGAACGATTCTGCCTGAATTATTAAGAGATTAATTAAATCATGGGTGGATTAATTCCAGATTTAATTAAATCATTTTTAGGGTGCTTATGTGGAAATTAGAGATTAATTTTAGGAGAGAATAAACAAGGGATCATGGCTAAAGAATAACTCTTGATAAGGATGTTTTTGTAGCCTATAAAAGGGCACCTACTCCTACTTGTTTAATACTAATGCAAAAATTATTTCTCTCATTAATCTCTCCTCTAATCACCACGAAATTCTCTTAATAATTTTGAGTTTAGGAGATAGAAATCTCAGGAGCTCAAAGAGGGTTTATTAGCTAGATTCTAAGCCTTATTAGAGATTGATTGGCCAGCTCATTTCTCTCTAATCTTGTTTAGAGTTTGGTGAACAGTCGGAGGCAAATCCGTGGACGATTCAACGGGCAACGCGACTCCGAATCATCAAAAAGGTTTTAGAGAACCTTTAGGTATGATTCTACATTTGTGGTTTATTTTAATAAATGTAGGGTTGCATGATATTAGAATAAACACAAAGTAATGTACATAGAAATTGTTGAAAATATGAAATCGATCTTGTATGTTGTATTAAAAATTTTAAAAATATATACATACATAGGGACAAGAAATCCTGCACAGCATGCCATGTCATGTTTTTGGAATCCTCCTTACGCGCAAACAAACATTTAAGCCTTGGTATTATTGGAAGATACCACAAAACTTTAGCAGGAGGTCCTTTGATTTTCAAATCATCACCATCTACATTGTGGTTCGGTCCACTGCGTTTCATTTTTTATAGTGAAACATTACACCTAGGGCAGGAATGTAAGTTTTCAAACTCACCCCTGTACAATATACAATCATTCGGACATGCAAGTATCTTCCTATATTCCATTCTCATATATCTTCATATATTCCATTCTCACAGGACACAACACTTCTTAGCATCATAAGTTCTATCCGGTAGTTTATTATCATCTGAAAGCATCTCTTTCAATAACTTCAACAATGATGTGAAGTTGACATCGGTCAAACCATTTCCTGCTATTAAATTGTACAATTTCAACACCGCCGACAATCTAGTAAAGTTGGTGCAACCCTTATACAACAACTTCTCATTGTCACTCAACAAACTACTAGGTAAATCAGGGTTGGACGAAAAGTTTTCAACTATATCTTGAACCATGTCCTCTAACTGATCTCCCACACTTACATTGTCCCCGTCATTCTTGGAACAACCGAATGATTCATTTTTGTCATGCCATATCCACCATCTGTAACTTGTGTCTAAACATTTCTCAAAAAATGATCTTTTATTTTCTGAAAAGTTAGCATTGACATATTATGACACTTACTGCATGGATAATACGCCATGTCTCTGTCATTCCTATTCTTGAAATGATTTTTGGCAACCTCAAAGAACATTTTCACTCCGTTGTCATACTCATCACTTAATTGGTTTGAAAGAATCCAAGCTCGATCCATTTCAATCTAAATATTAAGAAAAATGATAGTAATTATTGAAGTCAAGAAATAAAATTTCAATTTAAAAGAAAGTGTTTGTAGATGAGAAGATCAGAAAACATGAAGATGACAAAAGAATGACTCAGGAGAGAGGAGATGAAGTCCCTAATCTAGCATGCGAATAAGGATGGTTAGAAACTTAACTAAGCAATCACGACAAAAGCAAGCCTAAAGTCCACTATAGGTCCTTAGCACTAGACGACGCCTAACATCGAGGTCCCACCGAAGACCACTAGTCTGTAGGAAATCAAGAATCTAGATGTTCCTAAAATCTCTACGAGACTAGATAGGCAACGACGTTCAATCCGTAACAGTCTTAAACGACGAGGACCACTAGTCTGTAGAACCTGGAGGTTCCTAAAAGCTCAGGGAGACTAGATGTGCAACAACATTCAGGCCATTAAGGTCTTAAACGGTCTGCTCTCTTTAATGCGTCCGGAAATCCTAGGGGACAACGTCTAAATTGATTTTATTAAGCCTTTTTTATTATGTGATTTTTGGGCCAAGGAAAGGGTGATGAAATCCCCCACCTCATCTCCTATAGGTGATTGCCTCCTAGGTTTTTTCATATCTTAATCTAACAAACAACACACCAAACAATAACTCACTCTCTTATTTCAATGCAATCCTACTAACTAATCCGTGCTTTCTAATGAATGATAAGTGAAAGAGATTACATACCTTACGCCAGCAATCTTCGACAGAAATCGTAAAAGAAAAAATAAATACGATGATTACATGCATGGAAAGTCCTATATGATGAATGACTTAGGAAATAACGTCTGATCTTTTGTTATAGGTTATTAAAGGTGGTCGGACTTAATGTAGGATTTCGTACCCCTATGTATATATATTTTAAAGATTTATACATACATACCAGATAAATTTCCACATTTTCGACGATTTCATGTACATTGTTTTATGTTTATTCTAATATCATGTAATATACATATATATTAAAATAAATAGAAGATGATCATACCCAAATGTTCTCTAAAACCTTTATGAAGATCCTGAGTTGCACTACGTGTTGAATCACATGTCGATTCGCCTGCAAGTGTTCTCCAAACTCTAAATAAGATTAGAGAGAAAGTAGCTAGCCAATTCAATCTCTAAATCAAGCTTAGAATCTTGCTCATAATCCCTCTAAAACTCACTGCGAATTTAATCTCCAAAAGCACGAAATAATTAAGAGAAATTCGGATGGATTAGTGGAGAGGTTAGGGAGAGAGAATATTTTTGCATTCACTTGAAACAAGTAGGGAGAGGACAACTATTTATAGACTCTCCCAACACCCACATCATGGGCTACCCACAACCCATGATCTCTTATTTTTCTCTCCTATACCAATCATAAATTGACACATAATCATCCTTAAAAATATTTGACCATAATTGGAATAAATCCACCCCATGATCAACATTAATCTCTAAATAATTCAAGGCAGAATCGTGTCAAATGGTTGACCGAAACAACCACTCGGTCGACCGAACGATTATGACTTTGACAAGTTCGGTCAGACCTTGAGCTAGACGGTCAACCGAGTATTCATAAGGAAATGTCCCTCGAAAATTTTGATCGAGTCACGTCACACTCCGGTCGACCGTTACCTTACCAAAATTGCTCCTAGTACATTTTGGTCGACTGTGTGCCTATACCGGTCGACCGTTCTATTATCAAGATATTTCCTGCAAATTTTCTGTTGACCGTGTATTATGCCAGGTCGACCACTCCAATTATCAAGACACATCCTGATAATTTTTGGTTGACCCATGTGTATCTGATCTTCATCCAGTTGACCGTTCCGAAGAACCCGGTCGATCGATCTCAAAACGGTCTACCGTTTTGACCCAATTTTGTCTTTGTCAATTTTTGGACTTATATCCAACAAAATTTGGTCCTTGGGGTTTTTAGCAATTTCATATATAATGTAACATATTATCATATGTAATGTCAAACCATTACACCCCATAATACATACATCTCATATGAATTTATTTATGATTCTAATTATGTCAATTTTCAGGAAATATTGATTTTATCGATTTACCACATGTATCCCATTTCTCATGAAACCCGATACATCATATAAAATCAAGCTTCTTGTTTCCCAGTTTTGTGGTGTGTCCTATTGGAGGATCTAAGTTATATTGGCAATCATATTAAACACTTAATATCACAAACTATAAGCGGTATCTAGCTACACATTATAGTTACCCAATTAGCAAATATGTCTTGCTCCCTCGAACTAAACATGATCCATTTAGTGATGTAAGAACATCACTTGTGTCTATCCCTTGCCTCTTGATATTAAGAATATTATACAAAGTAGAAATGTGTCATGGTGAGAATTTTATTTATACCGCAAGTGCACGGCGTCAATGAAGACGTGACAAGTACGGGTCGAATACAAGGAGGGAGAGATATTGTTATTTTTGTGATTTTCGATTAGGGAAAGAAAGAGAGCGAAATAAGGTCAGTTTGAGATTTTTGGATTTTTAATTTCTAAAGCAAGAACAACAAAAACAAATTAAAAATAAAGCAAAGATGGATGAGAGTCCAGCAGGTGGAGGATTAGATATCGGGTTTTGTTTAGAGAATTATGAAACTTATAATAAATCACATTAGTTATAAAGCATTACATGATAAATGATTTAACATAAACTTAAGTAATCAAAATATACTAACACGAAATTAAAATAATAACATCATTCTTCTTCTCATCACCCTAAATCCGTCACCCCCACCCTTTGTAGAGAGTTAGAAACTCATGGATGGAGAGAAGGAGAAGGGTCCTACAGAAACTACAAAAGAAAACTAAAAAAACACAAAATAAAAGAACAGAATTTTATTGCAAAAGAGAAGAACGTCGTTACAACATAATTTCGGGGCTATTTATAGTCGATACAAGTGACCCAAGTATAAAATAGGAAAGTACACGCGTCAAGACACGACTGGACAAAATCTGGAGCCACGGATCGCAAGGGGTGCGGCGTTTCCGCCGCATAGTACATGTAAGGTGCGGCGATTTCGCCGCAATTTGTGCTCTGATTGGATCCAGATTTTTCCTGTGTGTTTGTGGTATGATTTAACTGTCCTTTGCGCGTCTGGATTTCTTTCTTTCTTTTCTTTTGAGCGCCGAATTTATTTCTTCATATATTTGGAGATCCAAATTTATTTTTCTTTAGAACTTCTCCAAAATAATATTTTGGTACTTTAATTTGCAGTCGGGTCCTCGGCTTTTTGCAATTATGTCCCTGGCTACTTTTGTGCTTAAGTCCTTGGCCTTTTTGTAATTATGTCTTTGAATGCTTTTATGCTTGGATGGACTTCCATTTGAATCCCGATAATATTGACTTGGTATTTATGATAGAAATGAGTCTCTTCCATGCGTTTATGCTCGGGATATGGGTAATTTGCATTCAGGTCCCTGTATTCTAGAAATAAGACTAAACACATACCTTAGTAGCATTTATTGATGTAAAATTAATCTAAATGAAGGACATATGATGCAATGTATGCAATGCATCAAATACCCCCACACCTAGATTTTGCTAGTCCCTAGCAAAACAAAATATAAGAAAAATGAAAACAGGGAAATTCTAACTCACTTTCGTCGGAATCACGGTTGCACTTAGCATGTTTAACAAGCCTTTAAACCCCCAAGTTTCCTTAGAGGACGAGTTTTCTCTCGTGAGAGTTTTCAGTTGACACACCCACAAAGTCTTAATTCAACATTTCATTAATAACTCTCAATATATCCACCTCAACCTTATACATCTCACTTAGAATTCTTGCATGCTCATTATATAAATCTAACTCATAAAGAATCTGACTTGGTCTTTGTTCCTCCAACATTCACACCACTAACCCTTATATACATGTTATCACTTAAATTATTTCGCACGCCTCCTCTGGTGGTGAAGTATTATTCGGATCAACCATGACATGGATCATTCTTTTAGCTTTGGGCCTTGAGTATCTTAAAGTAAATTTTTTTCCGTGATTCAACACATTTGCTTTTTTGACACTTTTACCATTTTTTCATTCGTGTAGCGAGTTTGGTCGATAATCCCGAGTTGGCAGACTCAAGTTACTGGGTTTTAAGATACCCCAACGGACCAGTGACTCGAAGGCTTGGGCTTTTGTAATCATTTTGCAAAATGTGCTTTCCTCACTTTATTCCTTTATTTTATTTTTCTCAAGGCTTAATTGCTATTAGAAGTCCACACTTCCCGGTATATTTTCCTCAACCTCTGCTTTTTATCAACCTCTTCAAAGATTTGATTCAACCAATTTAAGTGCATACATGTCTTAAAGGGTAATGGGTTATTTCTTTGGAACTTAGATTTATGTTACAGTTTGTACAACAGAACTATATAATAAGGAACAAAAACTCAATGAAAATTGTACTCGGGTTTTGGTGGTTCAATCTTAAGCTATGTCATGGAACATTGATTTTTTTAAAAGAACAGAATATATAAATAGATAAACACCCCCCACACCTAAATCATGCATTGTCCTCAATGTATGCAAAGATAAAGCAAATGCACTTATTACCTGAGTCAACTTGCGGTAGAGGGATTTGAATTTGCTCAGAGTCAACCATAGTCAGAACTGGATTGAATGTCACCATGTTGGTGCATGTATCCAGTTGAATTGTTCCCCATGTTGCCTTGAGGTAAAGATTCCACACCCCTCACATGTGTTGGTTCTCTTATTTGCTCGAGTGATGGTGGTTGGGTAGATGAATTACTCCCCCTTTTCATACTTTCTTTTTGATTTTGTGATGATTTATTTGATTCAGAAATCTTATAGATACGCGATCTCATCACAACATCACTTTGATTGCATACTATTTCTGGTTCATTATCAACATGAAAGATATTAAATTCAGCCTTTATGTTTCCAAAAGATAGTTGCATGAGCCCATTTCGACAATTTATCAAAGCTTCAGAAGTGGCTAAAAAGGGTCTGCCTAATATTACAGGGATTTGTCTCTTAGGATCGACAACAGGTTCAGTGTCTAGAACGACAAAATCCACTAGGTAAATCAAGTCACCAACCTTAATCAAAACATCCTCTACTATACCTCTTGGTTTCTTAATAGAGCAATCAGCAAATTGAAGGGTTGTCTTAGAGGGTTTTAGTGGACCAAGGTTGAGTTGCTCGTAGACAGAGAACGGGAGTAAGTTAACACTAGCACCAAGGTCTAGAAGGGCTTTGTTGATAAAACTATCTGCTATCGCACATGAAATTGTGGGACACCCAGGGTACTTATACTTTATAGGAGATGAGTTTGACAGAATAGAGCTTATGTTTGCAGTTAAGAATGCCTTCTTTGGCACATTCGTTTTTCTCTTTTTAGTGCATAGATCTTTTAAGAATTTAGCATAAGAAGGTATTTGTTGAATCATATCTAAGGTTGGAATATTCACCTTAACTTGCTTAAATACTTCCAAGTTTTTCTCCATTTGTGCACTTGAGTTCTTCTTGAGTCTATTGGGGAATGGGGCTTTAGGAACATAGCCTCGCTCAGGTTGAGCTGTAGGTTCAGGTTGAGTAGGTGGGTTGGGCTTTTCAAATTGGACTTCTGGTTCAATGGTCAGGTCACATGTGGGTGCTTGATGGCTAGATTGATTAGGAGCTCTAGGATTGACCACATTGTTATCAACTTATTTTCCGGACCGTAATGATACGACTGCATTTAATTGTTGGAACGATCCCTCCTCATGAACCATTTGAACCGGTCTAGGGTTGTTACTTCCTAGAGGTAGTTGATAGGGCTGATATTGATTATTAGATCTTGGGTTCACCTCAGGTTGACTTGGAAACTGACCCTTTTCTCTTTCACCTACTATTTGTGCTAGTTGGATGACTTGTGTTTCTAGCCTTTGAAAGGATTGGGTGGTTGTTTGCATAAAAGTCTTAACCAAATTTTCCAAGCTTGTCAATCTAACATCATAATCTCCATTGTTACTAAACCCAGATGATGTATTATTTTGGTTATACGGGTTTGGTTGTTGTCTAGGAGGTTGACCTTGTTGGTTCCATGAAAGATTGAGATGATTACGCCAACCCGGGTTATAGGTTGATGCGTATGGGTCATTTCTAGAATGGTTAAAGGTGGCATTAACTTGTTCCAAGTCCGCACAATCCTCTATTATATGACCAGTCTGACCACATCTAGAGCAAGGGATAGAAGATGCTTGATTCACTAGGGGTCGGGGTTTTAGCTCTAGACTTTCCATTCTATGCATAAGGGTAGCTAATTTTGCTTCAGCAGCTACAGTAACATCTACAACTAAGACACCTGATTTAGGTTGACTTGCTATTCTAGATCCAATACTCGGGTTAATCGGTGCTCTGGCATTGTCCCATTGCATACTATTTTCGGCTAAATCCTCAATAAAAGTCCAAACATCATTCTCATTTTTGGACATGAAGTTTCCTTGGCTTACAGATTCTACCATAACCCTAGATGTAGGTGTCAATCCCTCATAGATAATTTGGCACAATTGCCATCTTGGAATTCCATGATGAGGGCATTGGGTCAATAGACTTTTAAATCTTTCTAAATAGGAACAGAATGGCTCGCTCTCAGATTGAACGAATGCAACAATTTCATTCCTAATCCTAATAGTCTTATGGTTGGGGAAATATTTCTTTTAGAATACTTGAACAAACTCGGCTCAACTCCTAATAGATCTTTCGGCTAGACTATATAGCCATTTCTTAGCGTCGTCCTTCAGTGCTAGAGGCACGAATTTAAGACGCACTGCCTCCTTAGAGATATGCTGGTATTGCATTAGGGAGCAGATTTCCTCAAATTCTCTAAGGAAGAGATATGGGTCTTCCCTAGAGGTGAACTTGGGCAACATACTCATGTATTGTGCCTTTAGTTCGAAGTCGCGACCCGATATGGTGGGCATGACGATGCACGATGGCTGAGCAGCCATCGTTGGGTAGCACCGATCCCTCAGAGTCATAGGTGGTGCAACAGGTGGGTCCACTACATTCTCACCCATTGGATCCGGGTGAGGTGGTGCAACAGGTTGATTGGGGCTAAGATCTGGACTGAAATCTAGATGAACTCGTGAGAGTCGATTGCTCAAATCCCGAATCCAAATCTGAGTGCACCGGTTTGAATCAATTTTTTTTTTGAATTCAAATTCGAAATTTAAATTCCAAATTCAAATTCAAGAATCAATTGTTTTTTTATAATTTAAAAAAAAATGGAAACAAACAATAGAATGGGGAAAGATGAGAAAGAAATCCTAATCTAGAGAATTGAGATGAGAAGAGAAGGAAGACTCAGATGAGAAGGGAAACTTAACTTTAAAAGATAGATAAGAGGGTTGGTCAGAAGTTTCCTAAACAAGCACGGTTCAAACAATCCTAGACCTAATGTCGCTTAAATCTAGACGACTCCTAACTGGTTGAGTCGAATTGGTTCGCTTGATTCACCTCCCTTACTAATCAAACCAAATTGGCCAGGCAGTGTATAGCTAGTGGGGGCACTTCCGACAGAGTCAGTGCCAATTAGACAACCACTTCGCTTGGAAGACTTACGTCAACACAAAAACACTTTCTAGACACCAAATTAAATTCGATCAGCTTCAAGTCATAGCAAGTCAAACCAATCTTCTCCTTAATTGAGTCCGAGTCCTTAGGGGCCAATGTTTAATTGATTTTAATTTTAAGGCTTGGGTGACACTTTAGGATTGTGATTTGTGGGCCACGGAAGGGTGATGAAATCCCCACCGTATCTTTTCCTACGGAGTTGTCCTAAAGATAGTTTAACTTAAATCTAGCAAAGATAGTCAAACATTGGTCTTTAGTTGGGGGACACTTGCAAGGTTGTATGCAAACTAAATTATATGCTTAAATGCAATCGATAAAACCGCGCACATACCTTACCTCTACCACTCTTCAACAAGAATTAATTTGCAAGAATTTAGCAAGAATAATGCAAACAAAACACTATATGATGCATGCACTAAGTCCTTCTAATTTTGCCAATTTTTAGGTCAGAGTTGAATTATTGCCAATTATGGAATTTTACCCTAACACGTGAAGTTCTACTAAAAAGGATATTTTCCGAAACTAGAAATTACGAGGAAAAATGCAACAAAGGTTACCTACGCACGCTCAGTCGGGTTCGCTGCCCGCTCTCGAAAATTTCCAGATGCTCTACGCGTCCACCCGCTTAGTCGAGACGACCCCAGAAAAAATTGAAGCCCAGATGCTTCAGACGTGCGGCGGATCCGCCACATGTTGTGCTTTAGATGCGGCAATTTTGCCGCCCTTTTAGCTCCGAATGTGCCCGGATTTCACCGTGCACTCTTTTGTCTCCTGAAACGCAAACCCAAATATTTAGATGACGCACACGATAAATAGAATAGAATCGAAAAAAAACAAAATCTTCGTCTCCTCCCCGGCAACGGCGTCAAAAACATGATGAGAATTTTATTTATACCGCAAGTGCACAACGCCAATGAAGACGTGACAAGTACGGGTCGAACACAAGGAGGGAGAGATATTGTTATTTTTGCGATTTTCTATTAGGGAAAGAAAGAGAGCGAAATAAGGTTGGTTTGATATTTTTGGTTTTTTAATTTCTAAAGCAAGAACAACAAAAACAAATTAAAAATAAAGCAAAGATGGATGAGAGTCCAACGGGTGGAGGATTAGATATCGGGTTTTGTTTACAGAATTCTGAAACTTATAATAAATCACATCAGTTATAAAGCATTACATGATAAATGATTTAACATAAAATCAAGTAATCAAAATATACTAACACGAAACTAAAATAATAACATCATTCTTCTTCTCATCACCCTAAATCCGTCACCCCCACCCTTTGGAGAGAGTTAGAAACTCATGGATGGAGGGAAGGAGAAAGGGTCCTAGAGAAACTACAAAAGAAAACTAAAAAAACACAAAATAAAAGAACAGAATTTTATTGCTAAGGAGAAGAACGTCTTTACAACATAATTTCGGGGCTATTTATAGTCGATACAAGGGACCAAAGTATAAAATAGGAAAGTACACACGTCAAGACACGACTGGACAAAATCTGGAGCCACGGATCGCAAGGGTTGCGGCATTTCCGCCGCATAGTACATGTAAGGTGCGGCGATTTCGCCGCCATTTGTGCTCTGATTGGATTCGGATTTTTCCTGTGTGTTTGTGGTATGATTTAATTGTCCTTTGCGCGTTTGGATTGATTTCTTTCTTTTCTTTTGAGCTCCGAATTTATTTCTTCATATATTTGGAGATCCAAATTTATTTTTCTTTAGAACTTCTCCAAAATAATATTTTGGTACTTTAATTTGCAGTCGGGTCCTCGGTGTTTTGCAATTAAGTCCCTGACTACTTTTGTGCGTAAGTCCTTGGCCTTTTTGTAATTAGGTCTTTGAATGCTTTTATGCTTGGATGGACTTCCATTTGAATCCCGATAATCTTGACTTGGTCTTTATGATAGAAATGAGTCTCTTGCATGCGTTTATGCTCGGGATATGGGTAATTTGCATTCAGGTCCTTGTATTCTATAAATATGACTAAACACATACCTTAGTAGCATTTATTGATGTAAAATTAATCTAAATGAAAGACATATGATGCAATGTATGCAATGCATCATGTCACCTTTGTATTATATATTTATTTCTTGATCTCTTAAGCTAATTATTAATATGTAACTTAACACAAGTAACATTGTGCACATTATAATTTCATTTTAGCAAGGAGCCCACTAATATCATCACTCATGTTAAGACGGGCAATGATAATCTTTTGATAAACTATCTTTTCAATCATAAGTCATGTTTAACCAACTTTTGCCTTGACCACTATACTCATTCACAACTTTTGACAAAAATCAAATTAAACACTTCATAATTGAAAAGACATAAATCTCATATCTTAGGATTCAAGACACAGTTAAAACATTAATGTCAGTTAACACAATTCCATAATGTTTCACTTGCTAGGTCTATTCAATATACAAAAGTAACCATTTTCCTCTTTTATATACTCGTACAGTTAAGTATTTGTAGAGCTAGAGTACTCTTTAACCAACACGACAATATTATCTCGGTAATTAATGTTCCATGTCAATTACCATGATTGTGAATAACTTTTGATTTATGTAAACCATTATCTTTTAGAGCTCTATAGTTAAGGAACAAGAGCTTCTTCCTGGACACTTCTAAAAGACGAATACATTAATCAAGGAACAAAATATTTGCTCATCCAATTCATAATAATTGACATATAAAAGTAAATTTTTAGAACACATTTCCTTCACTTAAAGGTCGTCGAGTTACTAGAAATTAAACATAAATAAACATTTAACTAAACAAAATAAGTTTTTTCAGCATAAATAAACATTTAACTAAACAAAAATAAATATTAAACAGAAATAAATGTTTAACTAAACTAAATCATAAACTAAATTGAATTTTTTATGTTTATTAAGTTTTCAATTGTTTATGTCCTAAATTGAAAATTTTCATGTTAAACTAGCTTGGTTTAAAAAATGAGATAACCAATAGACAGATGATAAAGCCAAGAACATAGCTTTGATTAGTGTGCATTTCCATATGACTAAATTAGTTCAAGATTGGCATGCATACATCCTTGGCACATGATACTATGCTGACCTCAAACTCTTAAAGATAAATCTAGAAGCATATAAGCTTTGCCATAGATAACTCTTAATCATAATCTAATCATAATAATAAGCTTCATTAATGTTCATAAAAACCAACAAAACGCTCAAGCAATCATGAGCATAAGAAGAGACTTGAAATTAGGCTTATTTATCAAAACCCAAACAAGTTTTTGTTAATAAACATTAATATTTTTGTTTAGATGAGGGATGATCCTACGTAATTGTCATAGGCATTAAGTAAACTCTCATTTGTTTTACTTTTCTATTCACAATAAGAAATAGGAAAAAAATATACATGTTTTTGCTGAAAAATATACATGTTTATACATGTTTTTGCTGTGAACAATATACATGTTTTTTGCTGAAACACAATTATACATGTAATGAAAACCAAATTAAGCCTAATGAAAACACATTTATACATGTTTATACAAGAACCCTAACCGAACAAAATAGGAAAACCAAATTAAGCACGAACTAGCAGATAAGTGATCCTCTTCTCAACAGCAAGCACGCCGCCCTCCTTTGTCTTCAACCCGATCGCCGTCTTCAGCAGGGACGGTGATTAAGGTTGGGGAGGTGGCTGCGGTGGTGTAGGAGGTCACGGAGGTGGCTAGGTTTTACCTACAACTTCAGTGAACACAATAAACACGTGGAGTGTACCCAGAGCTTTTGCTCGAGCCCATTTGGTTTTAATTATTGAATTATTCCTTAGGTTTAGGAGATTTTTGACTGTTGCAACCAACATATTTTTCACTCAGGGTTTTGATTGAACGTTTTAAATAAACCGCAAGTGCACGACCGCGTTGAAGTGGTGGAAAATACGGGTCGATCCACAGGGAGGTGTGTTTACTATAGTTAGCTCGAAGGCGAGTGAGAAAGAAAGGAGAGAAAGGAGTTATGATCGAAACTACACTAAAATGCGAAAGGAATTGAAAATCAGCAATAAAACTAAACCCCATAGGTGGTAGAGAAAGAATGTGAATACAAAAATATGTGTATGTGTGTGTTCAATTGTGCTCATAACATGTAGTGCATGAAAATCATAAAACTAAATCCGACTTTTCCTCGACATGAAATAACATAACACATTATCATTAAAACATACAAGACAATAATTGGAATGAAGCTAAATGAACTCAGGTATAAAGACCAAACCCCACTATGCCTCCACATGATAGATTTACATTATCATTAAAACATACAAGACATTAACCAAGGTAAAGACAACAAGAGTACATGCAACTACAAGTCATGTTTCCTTTATCAATTCCATCCATATCCTCACCTCATCATTCCCATAAAATAGGTCCACTAATCTAAGCATATGCTAAGCTTCATTCAAGAGCATTAGCATATCAAAGACAAGAGTGAAATCCCATTTTATGGTTATGGAAACCATGTAAGGTTCAAAGGATTAAGATAACATACACCTAATACATCACATAATCACATCACATATTTCTACACCCCCAAATGGGGATGGAACTACTCACTAATCATTACACTACAACCTACATTAACAAAATGAAATATTCTACGGAAAGGAAATTAAACTAAGCAAGCAAGAAATATTAAAGAAGCTAATTGAAAGGACATAAAACTAAAGAAGCATGCAAGACATATGAAAGGAAATTAAAATAAGAAAGAAGCAACAAAACTAAAGGAAAACATTATTAATTTGAAACTCACAATACAAGTAGCCTCTACTTACTTGAGATTTTGCTCCAAGGCTCACGTCAAGTAGAGAGCATGGTCACCAAGCATGTGTAGAATACAAGGGAGGAGGACTTCTATTTATAGTCAAAGAAAAAGGAAATCGGGGACAATCCCCCGGTATGGGACTAAATATATACCGAAAATAGACTAAATACACCCTAATACATGACCTGACTAAACCGCATCAGATCCGAACCAATCCAGACCGCCAATCAGCGGTCTTGGACCGCCAATTGGTGGTCTATAAGGTCTAGATCGGGTCAGGTGTTGGGGTTGTTGGATCGTGTGGGTTATGGGTCCACAATCTCTAATCATAATTAAGTCAAATTACCTACTTGTTTGATCTATCAAAGATATGTAACGGAATTAAACAAACAAACAAGCAAGTAAAGAATAGAAATGCAAACCACAATGCGACGGGGGATTTTTATAGAGGTTCGGCACCCCACCCGAGTCCTAGTCCTCTCTTGCAAGCTCTGCTCGGATCATTGAGCTCCGCTCACGACTTCACTAACAACCCCGTTCCGGGCTGGGAGAGAACGCCTTTACAATCCTCAAGCTTGCAAACAACCCTCGCCGAGCTTGGCTACACCTCTCGCAATCCTAGAGGGATGCTTCGGCCTTTCACCGAAACCTTTACTCTTCTTTGACAGCAACAAACTTGAGTGGGACAATCACTCTCTAAACTTGAGAACACTTGAGAAATATTGGAATTGATATTAAGTGTTGAAATTTGAGACTTGGAGTGTTTGGAATGATCTCTTTAATGTAGGAGGCAAATATGTGTGAGAGAGTTGTGTTAAAATGTGTTTTACAACTCTTTATATAGGCATTAGAGAGAATAGATCCGTTGCGGTTGATTGGGTGAGTGTTGGTGTAGGATACACAAAACAGAAACTCGCAGGACCCAATTCTGAGTTAATTTGGTCGACCGGATCAGGATGAACGGTCGACTGTTTGGCAGTTTTGAACACAGTTCGGTCAACCGGTTAGGTTACGGTCGAGCGCCCAACGCTAAGACTCAGGTACACTTAAGTGATCGGTCAAACACCGAATAGGGTTCGGTCGACCGATTTGCACCAGGCACTTTGAGGTTAACAAACAATGATCTATTCGGTCGACCGAGCTAAGGTCCAGTGGTCGACCGATTTCGTCCAGGAGATTCGGGTTTGTCAAGAGATGGCCATTCGGTCGACCGAACAAGGTCCTCGGTCGACCGATACATGAAAAAGTATATGGGGTATATTTTTTAATACGAATACGACCGTTGGGTATATACGACAAAACTAACAGTCGGAAAAAATAAGTTCACACGGTCGACCGAAAGTGTATATACGGTCGACCGAAACCGGGCAGTGAAAACACAAACAAGATAATTGATCCTCCGGTCGACCGAACGGTCTGTAACGGTCGACCGAAAGTGGGCAGGCAGTTTACGTTCATGTTTAGTGTTTTCCGGTCTAAGTTTGGGTGATCTATTGAAGTCCAAATTATGTGAAATTTTGTGTGTGACTTCTATAAGTAACCTAGTGTGTATTTGAGTTGATTTTAGCTCAAGTATGCTCAATTTACACAAGTTCCTAAGACTCAAAGAAAATACAAAATACATATCTTCAAAAGAGCTTGATTACATGTCTTGACTTGATTTTCCTTTCTTCCTTGAGTCTTGATCACCTGTAGAGGTTAGCGCAAAGAAATATATATGAAATGCAATATGTGTGCTACTCTACATGATCATAATTAAGATTAGGTTGATTAAATCATCAAAACATAGATTAAGGCCAAAAGGCCAACATGGCTGAGGTTGTCTGGCTCAATTTCTTCATGTTTGATGCACCCTAATTGGTTGTGTAGGTTGCGACCCGAATCCAATTGCCAAAGTACTCCTCATGATGGTGTGGAGTTTCTTCATTTGCTCATTGTTCCTTTGGTTTTGCATTCAGGTCTCTCTCTCTTGCATCTTAGTCGATAAGTCTTGCAACTTAGTCCATTTTCTTGCTTTTAAGTCCTTTTAGAGTCTCTCCTTCTCAAACCAATTTTTTCCTGAAACTTAAACATAAAACTCATTACGTAGCATTTCTTAGGCTAAGAATAAGGATATAAGACACAAATGTATGCATGATATGATGTCAATCAGGTTTTCACTTGGGTCCTTCCTGAGTTACAATCCAGTCATTGGAAATACAAATAGATCCAAAACCTTCCACATCAGTCTATTCTTCTTACATTTAGGTCCTTTTGTCTTCATTTCTCTTCTTTATTGCCTAAACCCTGAAACATATCAAAGAAACACTCAAGTAGCACAAAATTAGGGTGAAATAAAGGATATATAGCATGAATGCATTGTATGATGTGATACTAATCAAATACACCTACGCTTATGTTTTGCTAGTCCCGAGAAAAACAAAGAAAGAGAAAATATGAAAGAAAGTAAAAACTTATAAGAAACAAAAAATCTTAGCTCACTTTTGTAGGAATCACGGTTGCACTTAACACATGCAACAAGCTATTAAACCTCCTCGTTGCCGAGGAGGAGTGGTATCTCCTGAGAGTTTTCAGCGGATATACCCATAAAATCCGAACATTAATGCATTATTCAACCAAGCAACATGACTCGATGGACTTATTTTTTTCGATCATTGGACAAAGTCATCCTACGGGCTGACTCTATATATGTATCCAGTCGACACACCTAGCCTAAGGAACCATTCGTGCAAGTTAATTAAGGACTTAAGTGAAAGACAAATGCAACCTTAACATCCTCAAGTGATATGTTGTGTAAAGTCCATTAAGGTTCTTATTTGTATTACCTTTTTTTCATTTTTTCATTCCATTTTTTTACTAGTTGGTGTTTAATAATCTGAAGGTCATGTTTCGTGCATCATTGTCTATCGGGACTTACACTACCACGTACATTTCCCCTAAATCTCCACTTATGGCAATCCTTACCACCCGTGTAACGGGAGTTTGGTCGGTGCATCCCAAGTCAGATGACTCGAAAGCACCAGGCACTAAGTCCTCTCAGACTTAAATTTCCGAGTTATAGGAGCCATGCGAGAAGAAAAAACACCTACTCGCTTATTTCTTATCTACACATAAACCAAAACCCCTACACTTAAGTTTTCACAACAGGAGTTTAAGGTCCTTGACTATGACAAACTTCCTTATACTAACAGACACAAATTATTCAACTCACTAGGTTCAGAGTGGACTTATTTGTTTGTTTGAGTACTGAAACCCTATGATTACTCTCCCTCTGAGGGAAAACTGAGGTTCATCCTTATGATTAGATAAGACCTAAAGTTAGTGTACTAGATATCCTAATGTATCATTTCAAGTGAATTTTGGGAGCTTCCCTTTGTTTTGCCTCTCAACGGTTTTGCACATGCTAAACACACTCAAAACCCACAAAATATTTTCTTTCACAAACACATGATGATTTTGAAAGAAATTTCAAAATTTTAAAGCACTTAGGCAAGCAAAAGAAGACAACTCACCCAAGGATCCTAACAAACATATATATTGATATTAAATGTAGCACACTAACATGACCCTAACAATACACACAAAAGAAAACAAAAAACAAAGTGAAAAAAAACTTGACTCCATATATATACAAATGTAAAACACCCCCTCACACTTCATGCATTGTCCTCGATGTATACAAGCATGATACAATATGTAGTTTTGCATGAAAAGTTAAGGTCTCACCAAACACTTGAAGCACAAAGAATTTTTTGTGGTCATGTTGATGGACACAAACCCGAATTCCCCTCAAAATCCATGAGAAACTTAAGAAGGGAGACAAATACGGCAAACAAATGGGGCCCAATGCACAAGCGTTGGAGCCCACAACAACCTATGCTAACTCTTGGAGTCTTTTTTTTCATTTTTTCCAAATATAACTATGTACAAAAATAATTTCACATCGTTATTTGTCAGAGAACATCAAATGAGAACCTCAAATGTGGGTCAAAGAACATGATACCTCACAAAGTGCACAAAATAGGAGGAGAGGTTCATGAATTAGACGCAAAGGCATATGTTTCAAATAATCAAATTGAAAGAGCTCTAACCTCTCAAGAGTTTGGGAAATATTGAGCAATGGATAAAGAGTTTCTCCTATTGCGGATTTGAAGTTATGATCATCTATCAAAACTCTCCAACCAACAGGCTGGTGCACTGGAACGAGGCCAACAACCTCATTTTCCTTGCCCGACGCACCAGGCAAATAGAAAGTGGCTCTTTTACCCAAGGTATCCTCTAAGGAACTCCCACAACCCTCACTGGCAATGTAGTTGTTTGGTGTCCCTTCATTTTCAAGATGATCAGGAATAATAGTGAGAGACAAACTCTCACTTAGTCGTATGAAATTAAGGGTACTAGGGAGCTCTTGCTCCACCACAGGTGAGTCCTTAAGAGGCACAACATTAAGATCAAGTTTCTCAAGGGCCACATGACAAAAAGATAAGGGATAATCCTGTGCCGACTCATTATGAAGTTGGTCCGTGCTATTCTCAATTTGAATTGAAGTCCCACCAAGTGATTGTGAATTGAAACCCCAAGTCTCTCAGACTGACTAGGAGTTTGACTTTGGAAGATTGTGCTTTGAATTTGTGGATGTGGTGGTGGATTCGATATCAAAAGATGAGTCCTCATATGGATGAGAAAGACCACCCTCCTCATGTTCAGTTAATCGTTGTGTCATTTGACTCACTTGCATTTCCATAGTTTGCAGGGAATTCTAGTTGGACTTAAATAAATTTTGAGTGATTTTCATGAATGCTTGGAGGGTTTTTTTAAGGAACCAAGTTTGGGGTCAACATTGAAGTTCAAATTTTGATTTTCATAGTTTGTTGGTTGGGTGTAAATAGGCTGAGAATTAGTCCATGTGGTCATGGGTGGTAGCTGGTAGGGATGTCGGTATTCAGGAGGAGAATAATGGGGTGGGTGTGATGTATAAAAATTTGAATCAATATTGTCTCCCCATGAAACTATCCTTCTTGGGTTGTACGCGGATGCGTAAAGGTCACCTTGAGCATTTTGAGAAAATGTATGCTCATACTCAGGCTCTAGGGGAACATAAGGACATTCCTCGATAACGTGACCACTCACCCCGCAATAGTCACACAATATGGCTACTGGAGCCACTGGTGCACTCTTATCCTCCACCACACACATGAAATTGGCCAAAGATTCTTGCAATGTCTCAGTTTGTTGACCAGCATATCACCCGACATAACTAGATGATGGTCCACCAGTTGGTGCCTGTCTCATATTACCCGAATCTCAAGACTACTCAACCATACAATTAAAATTGTCCTAACATTGCTGGTGTTAGTCTGAGGTACCCAAGATGCATAGGTTTGGAATAACAGGGATACTTGTCCTGGTCCCAACAATGAAATGGATGATTACCCATGTAACCATCCATCTCGACATAGCACTCTGAAGTTGACCACTCTCACCACCACGAGGCCAAGCACACAAAAAGTGCTCGACTCGACCCTAAAATGCTTATAGAGAGTGTAAGAGGGGAGGAGACTAGAACGTAGAAGTAGGTGAGAAGAAGACGAGTCAGAGGAGAAGGGAAGAATGCCTAAAGCTAGCAAGGGTAAAGGGTGGGGTAGAAGCCTAGTCTATCAAACACGACTCACATAAGCTTAGGCTGGTTATAGGTCCTTAAGCTAGATGATGCCTAACTACGATGTCATGCGGCCTCAACACGCATCCCCTCCCTACGACAAAGACCACTAAGCCCAACAAGTGAGACATGATCCAGAGATCTCGTCTCTCCTGCTATCGACAAAGTGGGCGATGTTGATCATGCTATGATGGTCGTGACCAGATCACTCTCCTAATGCATCTGAGTCCTAGTGGCCAATGTCTACTTGATTTTAGATTAATACTTCACTTGAGTGTGGTTTGTGGAGCGAAGGGAGGGGTGATGAAATCCCCCACCTTATCTTTAAGACTATAGGTGGTGCCCCTTAAAAATGTTTTGAAATCTTAAGATAGCAAGCAACACACCAAACAAGCACCTACCTCACTCTTGTCCCGATGCACCTTACTAACTAATGCATGTTTTAACAATGCACGAATGAGAGAATGGGTGCACGTACCTCACGTCAGCAATCGACAACAAGAATGTAAAGAAAATAAAAGATGAGTGTGTGCAAGGTCTACAATTGATGCATGACCTAGATGGCAATTAGTCTAACCTTTTGCTTGGAGTTTTAAGGTCCAAGTTGTCATAAGAAGGGCTCATACAAGGCAAATTAATTACTGACACTAAAGAAAAGCATGCATGACATAAATAGTGGAAGGAAACAACCAGAAAATGGCAAAGGAAGCTACTGTGGAAACATAAGTGAAAAACACCCAAATCTGCCAGTGGCAGATCCAAATTCGCTACTAGCGGATTGTCTGGGGATTCTGGTCCCCAGAGTTCACCCTCAATCTCCTAAGCTCCAGGAGGTCCCCCTTTCCACTTGTAACCCCACCGAAAATGTGAATTCAACTGCGAAAATGGCTCCCCAGCAACGATGCCAAAAACATGGTTGAATCAATTATAATACCTTTAGTACATGGCAGTAATGAAGTGGTGGCAAGTATGAGTCAAGTCCACAGGGAGCGCTTGCGAGTCGAAACCCACCATACTCGAGTGGGGAAAGAAGAGAGGAATGAGATCGGAATTACACTACGATGCGTGTGAAGTAGGAAAACAAACAATAATAGTAAACTCCTTATGAGGTAGAGAAAGAATATGAATACGAAAATATGTGTATGTGTGTGTGTTCATTTGTTCTCGTCACAACATGTAGTACATGAAAACCATAAAACCAAATCCAACTTTGCCTCCACATGAAATAAGATAAGACATTATCATTAAAACATAGAAGACAATAATTGAAATGAAGCTAAATGAACTCATGCATAAAGTCCAAATCCCATTATGTCTCCACATGAAATAAGATTTACACAATCATTAAAACATACAAGACATTAATTAAGGTGAGGCCAACAAGAGCACATGCTACCACATGTCATCTTTCCTTCTTCCACTCCATCCTTATCTTCACCTCATCATTCCCCATAAAATTATCCCACTAATCTAACAATGTGCTAAGTTTCAGTCAAGCATTAGCATGTCAAAGATAAGAGTGAAAATCTCATTAGATGGTTATGGGAATCATGTGAGGTTCAAAGTTAGTATTAACACACACACTAATACATCACATAATCACACCTTCATCTCCACCCGCCAATGGGGATGGACTACTCTCTACTCTTTTCTAAACTAAAGAGAGCATAAAAACAACATAAATCCATAATGGAAATGAAGAAAAACAAGATTAAGCAAACAATAACATAAAAGAAATTGCATCAAAGTAAAGACATTAATGTAAAGAACAAAATCTAAACTAGATTAAGAAATAAAAATACAAAGTTTACTCCTCCCCAACCCCCTTATTTACACTACTAAAATAGGAAACTAAAACGTACATTACAAGTATATTTGTAGAAGATTAGACGGTTTGGATGGATCTGGAAGCAATTCAATGGTTGTAAATCACATCTGGATGTTGCATATTGCTCTGACCCGAGAACCCCGATCCACTATAGAAATCCAACTACCAAACTCTTAACCAGATCCGCCACTGGCATATCTTTTTGTCCGATCACCTCCAAATTTTAACCACAACTTTGGTTAACATAATAAACACGTGGGGTGCGCCCGGAGCTATTGGTTCGAGCCCATTTTGTTTTAATTGTCGCATTACTCTTTAGGTTCAGGAGATTTTGGTCTTTTGCAACCAACATATTTTTATTTACACTTAAATTCCTCCCGGTTTTCACTTGGCTCATTCCTGAGATACAATCCAATCATTGGCATTACAAACAGGTCCAGAACCATCCAAATCAGCATTTTCTTCTTGCGTTTAGGTCATTTCCTCTTCTTTTCTCTTCTTTATTTCCTAAAACCTGAAACACGTCAAATAAACACTCGAGTAGCGCAAAATTAGGGTGAAATAAAGGATATATAGCATGAATGAATTGTATGATATGCTACTAATCAATTATATAAGAACACTAGACATCGGCTATAGAATACATGCGACGTCTATTTGGGAATACACGTTAGCTAAATAACCAATGCAACATCTATACTATGACGTCTATATGCCGGGTAATAAACACCACCCAATAAAAGTTGGTTGAATTGGTTTTTACAAAAACCTACGTTTATATTACCATAACATACGTCAGCGATTAGAAAATGTGACGTCTATGCCTATAGACGTCACATTTTCCTATATCCGACGTCTATTTGGCTACGAGTATTCACTATTCTGCACTAGTGGGGGTGGCAAAAGGTTGCGAGGTGGCAAGCAAACAAATTTCCGATGGATGGACAACTTGGGGATGCTTAATTGATTGGAAAACTTTGTTTAGGAAAGTAAGTAGAGAATGATTGGAGGGGAAAATGTGGGAATAATTAAATTTTGATTTTTTGGGCAAAATAATATCTAATCAAGTATCCTTGAAGCTTAGGTCATATCCAGGCAAAGGTCGTTAGTGGTTATGCCATCTTATCACATATGAATGTGTGAGCTCAAAGAGAATTTTAAAACCCCATCACTCTAATTGGTTAGCCCATATAATTTTGTGTCAGTTACCAATGATTCATCGGGCTATAAATGAGACAGGTTTGACCCACCGCCTCGTCTAATTCGTGTTGCGGACAGAAAACACCCACCCGCCAACCCGCCACCCGCATACCCAATAACACATCCGCGTTTACCTTGTATTAATTAACTTTGATCTTTTTTGTATTTACCTTTGATCTTTTTGTATATGACTTTTAAAACATACATCGATTGATTTTTTTTCTTTATTTTTTGTATCTCTCTTTAATCAAAATGGAAAAAATTAAGGAAAATAAATTGATTTTTTATATTTAGTTTTGATCAAAGAATAAACCTAGCTCGCTCTACCTAGTCCACACTTACGTGGGGCGGGTAACAAGTTTTTTTGGGGGGCCCACCCCACCCTGCTTACCCGCTTAACTTAGGCGAGAAGGGTAGCGGTGGTGCAAAACCACGCCCCGTCACACTTACACATCTTCCTTGATTTCATTTTATAGCAGGTAATTAACCTGCAACAAGTAATTCATGATGCTCCGTAATGGTTTATCTGAAATTATATATCTGCAACTTAACCCTTAATATATTAAGCTCATGCAAAAATAATCACATGCGCGCTATATTGCTACTAGGCCCCATGAAAACGGACTTGGATTCATTATACCACACGATACAAATTAAGTCCACAAACCACAATGGAACCCATGTGAATAAGAGGATAAACTATTAATCCAACGTTATAAAGAAAAACAGTGCTGAAAGAATCCGTTACTTAAATTCGTTGGCTTCAAACTAACTCCAACCAAGCACTTCCAACAAACTTGATGAACAAAGAAAACTAGGGGTGTCAATGGATATTCGAATATCTGAGCATACGTCCGTATCCGTATTCGAATTTGGACATTTGATCCGAGAAAAAATATCCGAAAAACCGTATTCGTATCCGATCCATAAAGTCATGGAGCGGATATGGTTATTGGTACATCCAATTCGTATAATATCCGATCCGGGATCGAATATCTGTAGTAGAACATCCGTATTCGTATCCGTATTATATATATCTATAAGTTAGGTATTTTTTCTATAAATTACCCAACTATATCAAATATTCTAAATTACTAACCTTAAAGTGTCAGTGGATGTCTGAAATCCCAGAATTCATCTGCGTTCGTATTCGTTTTATCTGAGAATCCATAATCCGTAAAACCGTATTCGTATCAGAAACTTGAGAGGTGAATATGGATATTGTTGTATCCGATCCGAATAATATCCACTTCGAAACTACATATATGTATTTCAACATCTGTATTCATATTTGAAACCAAAAAAAGTTATAAATATGACTATGTATAAAACTTGTCAGAGTGAAAATGAAAATTATTAAAAAGTTGGGAATTATGTTTACGGATGCGGATATTATCCGTATCCGCTCCGAATCCGTCAAATATCCAAACGGATATAAACTTTTCATATCCGCAAACAATCCATATTTGTATCCGATTTGTATGTGATCCGTTGACACCCCTAGAGAAAAGAAAACCAAAGCAAAAAGCATCCCAACAAATACCAGCCATCCTCCTCCACGAGACAACCACCTTCGATCGCCTCATCACCGTTCTCCCAACACAACCTTCCCTTCACCCCTCCTGCCGCTCTCGACATAATTCTGTAACTCCTCATGTGCCGCTCAAGATGGACAAACAAGTCTACCCTTTCACCCAACTGAAACACTGGAGCCGCCGACATCACCTCCAAGACCTCCTTCATCACTCTAACTACCACCACGGCAGGCACTTCATCCTCGTTCTCGGCATATACTCTTCCATACTCCACCAAAGTGGCTCGACTCCAAGATACATCCTCTCGTGGAACCACCGCGACTTTCTTTGCTTTTTCCAAAGATTTCGCCACCACCGAATCTATCTTCCCTTCACGCACCGACCTAGCCAACCTTCTAGGTGCCACCATGGCCTGCTTCAGTCGGGATTGGATGCACCGCAAAGGGCATTTCATTTGGGCTTGCATCCACGAGGTTCCCATGAGCTCCTCAAAGGTGCTATTGTACTCGGCCACTCCGGGCAATATGGCCTTATATGGCCGAGTATCAAGCTTGCCGTTATTGTTTCCGGGAGTGGAGGAGAAGAGCAGCCGGATGGTATCAGTAGTCATTATGGTATCGAGGATAACCGACATTGTTTCATGGGCTACCAAGGAGAGTCGGTGGCCTGTGCGGAGTTGGCCGTCGGCGTCCCTCAACTGTCTTTGCCTTCTAGGGACGAAAACTATCGACGAATGGGAATAAGAAGAGGAGATGGTTCCTTTATTGGATTAATCTAGGATTAATAAGATATTTGCCCAAAGGACTGACACATGACGCGTCCCTATTGGACTACACATTTAGGGTTTAGGGTGGAGCCA
This sequence comes from Triglochin maritima, assembly GCA_963682175.1. Lineage (NCBI taxonomy): Eukaryota > Viridiplantae > Streptophyta > Magnoliopsida > Alismatales > Juncaginaceae > Triglochin > Triglochin maritima. Next base: position 39,319,989 of record OY821775.1, read on the forward strand.
TCTATATAAGGAAGGGAGCCTCCTATTGGAGAGATTGATCTCATGTGCAAAACCCTAGCCTCCACCCTAACCTAGCCGCCACCTCCCTCTCCCTCAAATCCGTCCGTTCCACCAAGTAGGACTCTTGGGTTGTGGATTTGTTCTTCTTCTCCAAGAGAGTAGAAGACCAGCCGGTGCTGAAGAAGACTCCGTGAGGTGATCGTCGATTCTTCTTCCGCTTCCACAGGTTCTCTCCACCAAAGGTAAATCCGAACCTGTAGACTAAAAAGTAGTTTGCCAACATTGGTACCAGAGCCATCCTGGTCACCTCCTAGTTTTTGGTTTTTTGAGCACCTTTCTTTATTTCATTTGAGTTGAGATAATTTCGGTGATTCTTAGAAAGAAAATAATTGGATACATATGTCGTTTTTTTTCTCTCTCCATTCATGTGTCTAGGGTTTGATGGCACATTTTCCTCACCCTGGCGCATGGCCTTTTGATTCATCTTATACATGATTCATCTTTTTTTGCGCATAATATTTGTTTCATCTTTAAGCATGCATCTAGAGTTGAATATGGATGGTTCATTCTTGCGCATAATGTAGTTTTTTCTTGATATGCATGTGCCTAGGGTTTCATTTTCATCTATGATTATTGCGCATAATGTATATTCCATCCTTCAAGCATGCGGCTAGATTTTATTTTTCTCTGATTTTATGCGCATGTATGTTTAAGAGAAAGATGATGATTTTTGTTACAAGAGTTGGTTATTGCATATATCTCATGATGTGATCACATATTTCGGATTATGTATCATATTTGTCTTTAAAAACTATTGTTTATGCATCTAAGGATAGAAGGTTGTTGCCTTATTCATGTGTGTGCAATTTTTGATCATATATGCATGCATCTAAATGATTTCCGAATTAGATGATGATTGCCGAATTATGTACATGTTTGTTGCTAACATTCGGCTATGTGTTTCTTTTCGAATGATTGGATGCATTTCATTTGAAATATTTCCTTTTCATCATATGTGCATATATGTGGTGCCCTCCACCAAAGAATTTCGAATTTTTCTTTCCAATACAAGAAGCATAATTATTGTTGATTGCATGCTCATATTGATTACGGAAAGATTGGCAAATTCTGAAATTTTTTAGAGGATATTATGGGTTGGAGTTTTATTGCGTTAAAAGTATTTTTTGAATGCTTTCCTTTGATGCACAAATATGTGTTGCTCTCCACCATAGAATTTCGGATTTTTTTCTTTCCTAATCAAAGTAGGATAATTTTTTATGCTATCATGATTATATTGATTAGGGAAAGAAGAAAAATTTCTGTTTTTGAGAATGATTGTTGTGGAGATTGGTTGTTATTACCTAACACATTTTTTGCCAATATTCGTGCACCATACATGCATTGTTTCCTTATGCATAACTTCCTTCTTGTTTGAAAGAGGTGCACACTTTATGGTATTTTTTTCAGACGTCGGATGGTGCTAACGTATGGAAAGATTGTGCTTGTATGGAATGAATGGTTGCTGATTTTATTTACTGCCTTATTGAGAGTTTAGCGTAATTTCATTCATTCATTTCCATTTGCAATAGATATCGCAATGGGCTGTAATATTTATGGACTGTAATAATTATGGATTGTGGACTATTTATTGCCCTAAGGAGACGAGGGGCTCCTTTATTTTTATTATTGCGATATTATTGCTATAAGGCTCATGCAGGTTCCCGTCTAAGAGGATAATTCCCTATAGGGGATCCTTAGCTTGATATGGAAGTAATGTAGCAATCGATTTCTGTGTGATATTGATTGAATTTTTTTTTGAACGAAACATTTTTTTTGGAACCTACAAGCCTAGTGGGAGTTGCAAGGTAGAATTGTTTTGTGTAAACCACCTTGCAACCAGCGGCAATACTTTCTTTATTTGCTGATTTACCATGATTTATACGTTTTTAGGGTTATTAAATCGTGATGGAGCGCAATATATGAATTGGTAAAATGGTTTTATTAACTATTGCATGAGGATTTGATCGAATGCTTTATGTTTTCCTTTGGTCTGAATGCTATAGCTATTAAGTCAGTTTATTTTTTTTTACTATTGTAGCTCGTTATATTTTATGCTAGAACTCATGTATCGCTATGTGTTTTTTGTCCTAGATTTTTATGGCTGCTTCCAAAAGCATTGTCGCTGATCTGACTCGAGGAGATAAACTCAATGAAAGAAATTACGATCTGTGGCATCATAAAATTGAGTATCTCTTAGCGGATCAGGACATGTTAGAAAATATAACCCAAACTATGTCTCCCCCCGAGGAGGGGAACACTGCGCAACATCGCAGAAATATGGATGTCTATAATGCATGGAAAAAGAAAGACCGTATTGCTCGCATTACAATTCTGAGTTCGATGCGAGATGATATGTTACTGTGGTTCGAAAAATTGCGAACTGCAAAGGCCTTGTGGGAAGCTGTGAAGTTTCAGTACGGAGTGACCTCCGTCACAAGGGCCCGCCAACTTGGGCTCATGTTTGATGGGTATAAAATGCACCAAGGTCATACAATGAGGCAGCATATTACCGCAATGTCAAACATGATAAGCGAGCTGAGCGCTGCCGGTCGTGCTAAGACTGATGAGGAGCAAGTGTCTGCTCTCATCCGATCATTGCCTTCGAAGAGTTGGGAGCATATGAAGGTCCATCTGACTCATGCTAATGACATCAGGACATTTGACCAGGCCGCAAAACACGTAGAGCTGGAGGAGGACCGCATGCTTGCGGAAGCCCCTCTAACTAAAATGCTTGCTGTTGAAGCTGCCGCTCCTCGGAGGAGTGCAGGTTTTAAGCGCAAAAGAGATAGAACTCAGGGTTTTAAAGGCATGAAGGGTGCAAATAAAAACAAAACAGAAAACAAAGCTGGAAAGAAACGACCTCGAGGATCCAGAGGTGGGAAAGATAAGTCTAATGTGACTTGTTTTAACTGCCGAAAGACTGGACATTTTGCTCGTGAGTGCACTGAGCAAAAGGTAATTACTGTGTGTAATCCCTTGAATTGTAACGTGACTAGTTCTGTGATGCTCACTGATCACTCTCCTGTGTGGATTGTGGATTCAGGTGACACATACCACGTAACAAAGGATCGTTCTGCCTTCGTAGAATATCGCCGTGTTCCAAGTGGGAGGCGAATAAACATGGCGAACAACACTAAAATTAATGTTCTTGGAGTTGGCACATGAAAAGTGGCTTTGCGAAGTGTCCGGATCCTATTACTTCACGACGTGTTGTATGCACCAGCTATACGGCGAAATATTATTTATGTTGATGTTTTGATGAGACATGGTTTTAAAGTTGTTTTAGAGAACAATAATATGGGTTTGTACCTTGGTAACATTTATTATGGACGTGCCTTTCTTTCAGATGGTCTTATTGTATTAGACGCAATTTATGATTTCAATCATAACAATAGTGCCTTTATTTGTCAAAGTTCCATGAATAATGATTCAGTTATGTGGCATGCCAGACTAGGTCACATTGTTGTTGACCGGTGAATAGGTTGGCAAAGGAGGGGGTATTAGGAGAATGCTCCAAATTTGAATTGCCAACCTGTGAATCTTGTCTAGCTAGAAAGACAACTAGAAAACCGTTCGGAAAAGCCATTAGGGCTACTTCTCCTTTAGAACTAATTCCCTCGGATATTTGTGGACCTTTGAATGTGCGTACTAGACATGGACAAAGCTACTTCATGAAATTTATTGATGACTACACTAGATATGGTCATATTTATCTTATTTCTCACAAGTCAGAAGCTTTAGAATGCTTTAAGAGATTCATGAGCTCGGTAGAGAATCAATTGGATAATAAGATAAAAACTCTCAGAACCGACAGAGGTGGGGAGTATCTCTCCATCATGTTCAAGGAGTTATGTGATGAAAAGGGAATAAAACGTTGCTGGACATGGTTAGATCCATGATGGCGCATGCGAGCTTGCCAATTTCGTTTTGGGGAGATGCTCTAATGACTGCTGCCTATATCCTTAATGGAGTTCCAACAAAATCGGTTCCTTCAACTCCATATGAGTTATGGACAGGACGGAAGCCTGATTTTAGTCTGTTGCGTCCTTGGGGATGCGCGGCACACATTCATTCTACTAGTCACCGATATGGAAAACTAGGACCTAGAGGGAAAAAGTGTATCTTTGTAAAATACAGTGATCTCTCCAAAGGTTATGTTTTTATCGGGTTAGACGAGAATGAAAGAAGGACGGAACTGGAGTCTAGGGATGCCACATTCTTGGAAAATGATTTTCCTACTCTTGCTGGAGCTATCATAGAGTCAGTGGACTTCTTTGAACAACAAGATGAGGACATTGCCACTCCACGGGATCAAGATTTGGAAGTTGAACATGAGGTTCCACCAGTCAATCCTAGTGGGAGCAGCAATGCTGAGGATCCGATAGCTCTCACGGAGGATGAGCCATCAGATACCCATCTACGTCGAAGTAAACATGAGCTCATTCCTCGTAGGAGGTTTTGCTTAGAGGACGAGGCCCTCATGATAGCTCAAGAAGAAATTGATTATGAATCATCTGGGATGACAGTAATCGATGAGCAAGAACCAGAGACCTTGAAAGAGGCTTTGGAAGGTCCAAATGCGAAAGAGTGGTTAGAAGCTATAAAGGAAGAGTTGGAGTTGATGAAAGTTAATCGAGTATGGGACTTGGTCGACTTACCGCCGAACCGAAACGCCATTGGGGCCAAGTGGATCCTCAAGATTAAGAGGAAGGTGGATGTATCTATTGATAGATTCAAGGCTAGACTGGTAGCTAAAGGCTACACCCAAAGAGGGCGTGGATTTTGAGGAAACTTTTTCACCCGTGGTTAGGTTTGCCTCCATCCGCCTTCTACTAGCTATTGTAGCTCAGATGGACTTAGAGCTTTACCAAATGGATGTAAAGACTGCTTTTCTCAATGGAGAACTTGAGGAGGAGATCTATATGGATCAACCTCAAGGTTTTGAAGTCATAGGACAAGAGCGCAAAGTGTGCAAGCTCAATAAGTCCTTATATGGCTTAAAACAAGTGTCTAGACAGTGGAACATTCACTTCCCTCAAGCTATATCAGAGAATGCATTCTCTATGCTTGAGGAAGATCACTATGTGTACGTTAAGAGATCCAATGGTAAATTTGTCATTCTGACCTTGTATGTTGATGACATACTCATGGCTGGCAATACCAAAGAGTTGTTGAAATCCACTAAAGAGTGGTTGTCCTCCACGTTTGATATGAAAGACATGGGTGAAGCTAGCTACGTCCTTGGTATCAAGATTGTTAGAGATAGTTCCAACAGACTTCTGGGATTGTCTCAAGAGACTTATATTAACAACGTCTTGAAGAAATACCATATGGACAAATGCAAACCAATCGACACTCCTGTTGAGAAGGGTTTGCACTTAAGCCTTGATAAGCATCCCAATACTCCTGAAGAGAAGGCCAAAATGAGCAAGGTTCCATACTCCAATGCTGCGGGAAGCCTTATGTACGCTATGATGTGTACTAGGCCAGACATTTGTTATGTTGTAGGCATGGTGAGTCGATACCAGTCCAGCCCAAGCATGGAGCACTGGAAGGCAGTCAAGAGAATCCTGAGATACCTCCGAGGAACGAGTAACTACATGTTGTGTTACCAAGCATCAGATCTCCGCCTGATTGGCTATAGCGATGCCGATTGGGCTGGAGACATTGATGAAAGGAAGTCTACCTCTGGTTATGCTTTCTTGCTGGCTAATGGGGCCATCTCATGGTCCAGCAAGAAGCAAACTTGTATAGCCCTGTCGACTATGGAAGCAGAGTATGTTGCATGCTCTGCAGCAGTACAGGAGGCAGTTTGGTTAAGGAGGTTCTTACAACATACTGGGCTAGTAGAGACATCTGATGAGCCTGTTGTTGTCTATTGTGACAGCATGGCTGCTCTTTGTTATGTGAAAGACCCCAAATATCATGGAAAGACCAAACATATACAGGTTAGGTATCATTTTGTGAAGGACATCATAGCAAGAAAGGAAGTTGTGTTAAGACATGTGTCTACTAGTCTTATGGTAGCTGACCCTCTTACCAAGGCTATAGCTAAGGACTCGTTTGTGTCTCATGTGAAGTCCTTAGGCTTATGCAGACTTTGATGTATTGGCATGTCTAACTTCCTTTTATGAGTGATTGTGTTTTTTCTTTCGACTATATCTGTTTGGTTGATGTAGTTGTTCTAGCATAAAATATTATTCTGTCAATAGGCTGAAGAATGCTCACTCACGCGAGCATTCGCCTCTGGCGCTTTTGATAGCGAGCAGAGATGAGATTGATCATGAGGAGGTCTTGTATGATAGATCCAGAAGAGTTCATGATAGGATAGTCGCCTTGATTAGGAATCAAGATGAGATCCTCTATGTTGGTGAGGATTGACATGAATGATCCCACGATTCATGTGACCTATAGAAGCCAAGTGCGAGCATCACATGTGGCGCCAGGTGGCACATGTATGGTGTTACGGTGACAATGATGAAGCTCGGGTCAGGCGCAGAGGGGGTGCGACTGGACAAAGACTTGTATGGTGTTGAGAGACAGACATACTGTTGTGTACAATTTGATCCACCATAACATGTTTGTCATACAACATGTGTTGAGCGACCATTGGGAAGTGAAAGGATGGATCCCTGCTCCTTCACTGTGTGAGTACAAGACTTGATTGTCATTAGTTACCCTCATTGACCTTCGACGACACCATAAAGCAAAGAGTTGATGTGTCTACTTTGGGATGTTATCTATGACCATGAGAGATTCGGTATAAAGAGGCATCTTCGGGAAAGGAGTCAACTCTGAGTGTAATTGTGGTCTGGGGCGAAGGGAAAGGTTTGACTCGACTGCACTAAAAGTATTTGCTGGGCCCAACTGTATTGGATACAGTAGCAAGTACCTTGAGGACAAGAAGGTATTTTCTCCGAGGGATCGAGATACCGTTCATGTCAAGTGAGTTTCTGAGTAAACCTGGGGAACTGTGATGTGCATTTGACTGCTTATTTATTTGTTTTTGAGGATGTTGTCATTTTTGCCTTCTAGTAAGGTTTCTAGTTTGAGACTCCAAATTGCAGGTACATCACTGGTCGCACGACCCATTTGTCCGTATGATCAGAAGAGTACATGTGTCAGGGACACAGATGGTCGTGTATCGAGGATATATGATCAGAGACTTGCGTATTGTGGACTTGGAGAGAGGAGTAGTTGTATGTATCAGGGATATATACATATGTGTCGGGGACACATAAGGAGGTGACATATTGTCATTCTGTGATTGTATGTATCAGGGATATATGCATGTGTCGGGGACACAAAAAAGCAGATGACATGTTGTTATCGTGCTGTTGTGCAAGTGCGAGATATTAGATTAATCTAGGATTAATAAGATATTTTCCCAAAGCACTAACACATGGCGCGTCCCTATTGGACTACACATTTGGGGTTTAGGGTGGAGCCATCTACATAAGGAGGGGATCCTCCCATTGGAGAGATTGATCTCATGTGCAAAACCCTAGCCTCCACCCTAACCTAGCCGTCACCTCCCTCTCCCTCAAATCCGTCCCTTCCACCAAGTAGGACTCTTGGGTTGTGGATTTGTTCTTCTTCTCCAAGAGAGCAGAAGACCGGCCGGTGCTCAAGAAGACTCCGTGAGGTGATCGTCGATTCTTCTTCCGCTGCCACAGGTTCTCTCCACAAAAGGTAAATGCGAACCTATAGACTAAATCGTTGTTTGCTAACATCCTTGGGAGACGAATATGCCCAGAGGTGCCAAGGAAAGTGGTGGGGGTGGTCGTGGGGGTTTCGGAGGTAGTCGGGGAGAGGGATGTGGGAGAGGTTCGGTTTTGAAGGATGGAGAGATGAACCAGAAGCGTTTGTGATGTTGATGGATGCATGTCGGTAGGCAGGGGTGCTCTGGTCGAGATAGATGATATCGGTTGTCGTCGTCGAGGAAGTTTATGAGTGCTGGTTTTGGAGACTTTGACATGATGGTGACGGAGTGTCTTTGGATCTCTTTGAACTTTGGTAATTGGATGAAAGAAGGGAGAGAAAGAAAAAGGAGGAGGTGAATGGTTAAGTATTTATGTACTCATATATAGGGGAGGTGACTTCATGTTATTTTTATCCGAACATTTCAAAACAGTTTTATTTGTTCTTAATTTTGCATAATTATGACATTGGACGTAGAGTATATAACTAATTATTGGGCTAGTCATTTAACGTTGGCTATCGCCAAATAAGATTCCAACACATTTTCAATATCAAGTTTTCTTTCTTGGCGGGGTGGAGCTTCCTTGACTCAGCTGATGTATAAGGATTGACGAATATGATTTCAACACTAGTTAGAGTGTCTAGCTTTTTAACTTTTATCAACCTGTTGAATAAAAAAAGTTTTAAATCTACAAAATAATGCAAGTTGAAAGCAGCAAATTAAACTCAACTCAATTCAGAGACAAACATGAGCTGAGGTTATTATAGATCCAGATGGGGTCGCTAACCGGACCAGCCTACCAGGTAACATGGAGCCCTATTGAAATTGGGTTCGATGTTTGGGACACACAGAATAAAGGAGAGTATATGAAGGATTTTGTTCAATGCCTAGATCTATTCAATCTTAACTGGTTACGTATTTTTTGATTCAACCGCTTGATTTTAGTTAGTTGAATTGAGAGTTGTTTCTCTAATTATCCTTTGATTGGTACCTTGGATTATTAATTGGTGATAATGGTTCGATAGCTATTTTTGAATTCTTCTTATAAATATAGTTTATGGAAGAGGTGAAGGTATCAAATCATCAAGCCAAATCCGATTTAGTTGGTTCATTGGATTTTTTTCTCTCTCCATAGTTTAATTAGGTGAGTTGATCAGAAAAAGATTTGTGAGCGACCCACCTAAACGGCGATTAGTCACTCTTGGTCCCAACCCACCGATGAAGGCAGTATTGTCCGCATAGTTCGGGGCTCATCGAGGATCCTATCACTTTGGTACTAAAGCCACGTCTTGGCACTTGTGGGTCGAGGAGACCAATCAAGCTACTTGAAGACATGTAATTTTACCTTTTATTTGAGTCTTAGGAACTTATGTGAACTTAAGCATACAAGAGTTAAAATCTATTCACATACATACTAGGTTTTTGTTGAAGTCACATACAAAATTCACATCCTTAACCCTAACGGTCTGCCTGCCTGTGCTAAACAGTCGACCGAAATAAGTTTTCCATTCGACCGGTTCTAACACTTAAAGCAAACATCTGCCTGCCTGTGCTGAACAGTCGAGCGAAATAAGTTTTCCATTCGACCAGTTCTAACACTTAATGGTTTTACAAATAGTGCTTTTACCTAACCCTAACGGTCGACCGTTGGACCTGTATTTTTCGGATGTTTCTAACCAACAGGACAATCTTAACTCGGTAATTAATATCCCATGTTAATTACCATGATTGTGAAGTACTTTTGATTTATGTAAACTATTATCTTTTAGAGGTCTACGGTTAAGGATCAAGAGCCTCTTAACACTTCCAAAAGACGAATATATTTAATCAAAGAACAAAATGCTCAATACATTCAATTCATAATAAAAGACATTTAAAAGTAAAACTTTTAGAACACATTCATTTCAAGAGGTTGTGATAGTGCACATGAAATTTTGCATAAATTTCAAATTCATCATGAGGGAGATAGTAAAACTAAAGAAACAAGAATTAGCCTCCTCATGCATAAAAATAATTTTTTTACTATGCAAACTTGTTAGAACATAAGCGAGATCAATACTTGCTTCACCGATATTACTAACTCTCTCAAAGTTCTTGGAAGAAATTTTAGTGAGGAACACACGGCTAGAAAGTTCCTACGGTCGCTCGACCACGAATGGAAAGCCAAGGTCATTACAATTGAGGAAACACGTGACATTTCCCAACTAAAGATGGGGGAATTAACTGGAAACGTCATGGCTTCTGAACTCCAAATAAGTCATCGAAAGGAGAAAGAAGCCTCCAAGAAGACAACCTTGTCTTTGCACTTCAAATTCGATGAACCAAAGAGGAGAGAGGAGAATGTGGACATTGAAATCCTAGAAAAAGACTTGTTTAAGTTCCTCAAGAAAGATAAGGGAGAAATGAAATAAAGAAGAGGAAGAAAAAGTGAGAAGAAGGAAAAAGAAAAAAAGGAGAAGAGCGAAAATAAGAGAAGGGTGAGAAGGAGAGTAAGAGAAAAGAGCACGAGAAAGGAGAAGGAGATGGAAGCTCACAAAGCCACATAGGATGACTCCTCATCATCATCGTCATCATCATCTCTACAAAGTAGAAGAGAGGTTGCCCACACATTCTTCATGGCTATAGAAGATGAACAAAGTGAGGTAGATTCTAACTCTTGTTCTACTAGATCTAATTCTTGCTCAAGTAGATCATATTCTAGTGATAGCTCTAAACAAGATTCATACACTTTTGATGAGCTTCGAATTGCATTTTGATTTAGTTGCACAATATGAGATCACTTGTGAAAAGAGCAAGAATGCTAGAAAGCTTATAAATGATCTCCAATATTATGCCAAATTGAAATGATCATGAATGAGAAGAATGAGGTGCTTCCTAGACATGAAACAAATGCATTAGAACTTGCTAGTCTAAAGGCAACACCTATTGATGTTGAACAACTAGATCTTAAGGCACGTAATGCTCAATTAAGAAAATATCTAGAAAAATTCACAAATGGAACTCAAATGCTTGACATGCTTTTAAGTAGCCAAAAACAATCTTTGGATAAACATGATATAGGATATAATGCATCTCATGCCAAAAACCATGTGACTTACACTACTATGAATGGAAAGTATTTTTTTGTTAATCAAAGTTCCTCAAGTGTATGGGCTCCCTAAACACAAATGATTTGGGTTTCTAAAGCTAATATTCAAGGATCCAATGTTGTTTGGGTACCTAGATCTACACATGTAGTCTTGTAGGTATGATTAGTACCATATCATGCATCATATTCATGCTATATATCCTTAATTTTACCCCAATATTATGTTACTCGAGTGTTATATTTCAGGTATTAGGTAATAAAGAAGATAAGGGAAGAGAAAAAGGACTGAAACGTAAGAAGAAAATACGTATGTGAAGCAAAAATGGACCTCTCTGTCATACACAAGGACCCATCTGTAATAGGGAAGGACCTAGATGTAAGCCCGGAGAGACCAAATAGCAAATCGAGAAACTCCACACCATCATGAGGAGTATTTTGACAATTAGATTTGGTTCCAGACTCCAACAAAAGATCCGAGTGCCCACATGATGAATTAAAGCACTAAAAACAATATCTGAAAATGGGTCTGATCCGACAAAAAGTGATCGCTTTCTCAGAATCCGACCTGGTTTTGCACAGATATGGGTTATGTGTTTACGTCTATTCTGGGAATGTTTCATTAGTCCCATACTGAGGGATTGTCCCTAGTTTCCTTTTTCATGTCTATAAATAAATTTTTTCTTCCTTCTTTGTAATCTACCCATTGCTTGGTGGTCATTCTCTCTACTTAGAGTAAGCTTGGAGCAAAACTCAAGTGGAGAAGAATGCTATTTGTAATGTGAGTCATGTAAATAAAATAATTCTTCCTACTTTTGTTTTGATGTGGTCTCTTTTAATGCTTGCATGTTTAGCTTAGTTTGTTTTCCTAATCTTAGTAGAACTAGTTAGAATGTCTTTCTTCCTTAGTATAATAATTAGCTTAATGTGTAGTGAGTAGTTTCATCCACTTAGGTACATGTAATTAAGAATGGTATGAATGCTATCTTTTGCAATATGTGATGAATGTGAATGTATGCTTGATTGTTTAAAATAGAATACTCAACTTGATGGGTTTTTCCATAACCATTAGGTACTTCCTATGCACCAAAATACAACCTACACTTGTGCCTTATTGAATGCATTCTTCAACACTTTATGACATGTGTACATGCACTCCACCCCTTGGGGGTTTTCCTTACTGAATTTCATCTTGCTTTTCTTTTCTTTAGTTTAGTTTTAGTTATTCTCGTACTTTCATCTTTCTTGTTGGTTAATTGCTTGTTTCGTGTAGATTAGTTTAGTGTAACCAACTTCTGCTCCCCTTTATTTTCCACTTGATTTCTAAAGAACCAGAGTTGACACAACTCCCTATGGACTCGACTCGTACCTATCGCATTTTCACCGATGTCGTGCACTTGTGGTATTATAATTGAATCAATCAAGGTACTTAGAAGATGAGACATCGGTGGTGACCGACCAAAGCTTGCAAAGAAGAATACCAAGCCGGTTGCACTATCAAAAGGGAGATGTAAATCAAAATATGGACTCCCAAGTTGGGTAAATTTTTTTAATCCCCCTAAGCATGTAGATTTGGTTTAAAGATGAAATTGAATGTTTAATTGTCATATATTTTATATCATGCATTGATCAATTAAGACAAGCTTAATGTACAACATTAAGGGGGAGAAAAATGAAAATTACGCTTAAGTGATATATCATACAATGCATATCCATAAGGGGGAGAAAAACATCATATGCTTTGTATGTCCAAATTGAATGATGTAAAAAGGGGGAGAGAATATAAAAATGGAGCTTATTGATATCTTTATCCAATAGAGGGAGTAATGAATTACAAAATTGAGGGAGAACAAATTCATTACATTTAAATGGGGGAGAAGAAACTAGACATCTTATGATCACATTTTTTTCAACATTTGATTGATGTCAATGTGGGAGAAGAAACATTGAAAATTGAAATAATTTAACAAAAACTATGCACATTCATTAGGGGGAGCATCTTAGATTGCTATAATAAATTTCATTAGGGGGAGCAGTTTAGAAATTTAAATTTGAACTATTAAGATATAGGTTGCTATAATAAAAAACGGGGAGATTGTTAGCTTTTTCGCCTTACTCCGTATATTGATGATTTAATTAACCTAATCTTAATCACAATCAAATATAGAGTAGCACACATTAGGCATAGAACATATATTGTATTGTGCTAACATCTACAGGTGATCAAGACTCAAGGAAGAATGTGATGAAATCAAGACATGTAATCAAGCTACTTAATGACACATAATTTTACCTTTAATTGAGTCTTAGGAACTTATGTGCACTTGAGCATACAAGAGTTAAAATCTATTCACATACACAGTAGGTTACTTATAGAAGTCACATACAAAATTTCACATCAATTGGACTTCAATAGATAACCCAAACTTAGGTAGGAAAATCACCTAAACCAAGCATCTGCATGCTTGTGTTGAACGATCGACCGAATTCAGTTTTCCGTTCGACTGGTTCTAACAGTTAACAGTTTTTCAGATAGTGTTTTTACCAAACCCGAATGGTCGACCGATGTACCTGTATTTTTCGGATGATCGTTAGCCTTGTCGTATTATTCATTGGTCGAATTCGTATATTTCTCCTAACCCCTAAAATACATTTGAACACTGGTCGAACTTTTTCCCTGAAAATGGTCGATCGGATGAACTACAATTTCGTGCACCAAAAGTGTCTATTATTTGCTATCAAATGAACCCCTTCTTTGTGTTCAACCAATTACCTTTACCCTGGCCAAAACTCTCTAAGCGATCGACCGCCCCCTGACCTAATTCGACCGTTCACTTAAGGTTTAGCCGTTTAGGTTCGACCGATGAATTGTTGGTTTGAACGTTTCCTTAATTTCATGGGAACGGTCGACCAGTTTAGGACAGATTTGCTAAACTTAGCATCCTATTTAAGAAACTTCAACCAAATCTTACCAACTCTTCCCTAACGGCTACAAAACTTAAGGGCTTATAAATATAGGTTCTCACACATTGTTTAAAAAACTCAAACATAGTAAAGAGAATCCTCCCAACTCCCAGAAACCCAAATACTACTCTCCAAGCCTAAACTTTCACACCATTGATAAATTCCCAATCATACTCAAAGTGTGCTCAAGTTAGAGAGTGTTGTGATCCACTCACTAATTATTGTCAAGAAGCAAAGGTCCCGGTGAAAGCTCGAGGCAACCTGTAAAGACTTCGGTGAATGCCCGAAGTGGTCCTTCTCGGATTATGAGAAGAAGAAAACAAGCTTGTGAGTGTGTTCATAAGGTGAGTGATCAGTTATAATACCACAAGTGCACGACCGCGAAGAAGCAGTGGCAAGTATGGGTCGAGTCCACAGGGAGCGTGTGCGAGTCAAAATCCACCATACTCGAGTGGGAAAGAAAAGAGAGGAATGCAAGCTGCATTAAACTATGATGCGAGTGAAATAAAAAACAAATGACATGATAAAACCCTTTAGGGGGTAGAGAAAGATTGTGGAAATGAAAATGTGTGTAGTGTGTGTGTTCAATTGTGCTCGTCACAACAAGTAATACATCAAATCCATACAAAAAAATCCAACTTTGCCTCCACATGAAATAAGATAAAACATTATCGTTAAAACATATAAGACAATAATTGAATTTAGGTTAAATGAGCTCATACATAAAGACCGAACACCACTATGTCTCCACATGAAATAAGATTTACACAATCATTAAAACATACAAGACATTAATTAATATGAGACCAACAAGATCACATGCTACCACATGCCATGTCTCCTTCCACTCCATCTTTATCCTCACCTCATCATTCCCCATTAAATAGACCCACTAATCTAAACATGTGTTAAACATCACTCAAGAGCATTAACATATCAAAGATAAGAGTGAATCTCATTAGATGGTTATGTCAATCATGTGAGGTTCAAAGGTTAGGATTGACACACACCTAATACATCACATAAGCACATCACCTTCTTGTCCACCTCCAATGGGGATGGACTACTCCCTACTCAAAGAAAGCATAAAAACAACCCAAAACCCATGAAATAAATTTTTAAAACAAGATTAAGCAAGCATCAAACACAAACGAAATTGCATAAAATGGAAAACATCAACATAAAGAACAAGAATTAAACTAGATTAAGAAAAAAAAGTTTACTCCTCTCTAACCCCCTTATATACACTACTAAAATGGGAAACTAAAATCTACTATAATGGGGGAAGGACGAAGAAGAGGAAAGGAGGCATTACAAGTGTATTTATAGAAGATTAGAGGGTTTGGAAGGATCCAGGTGCAATCACACGACTGTAAATTAGATCTAAATGTTGAATGTTTCTTTAACCCAACAACCCGACCGACCGTCAAAATTGGAGCTTAAATGGAGCCAAAACATCCACCACGGGTAGATCAAATGTCTCCGATCAGCCTCAAAGTTTACCAGCGGGTTATGTTTGATATTTTGGCACGTGGGTTTGAGCCCTGGTCCACAGGCTCAAGCCTATTTGATTTTAATTGTTGATTTACTCCTCATGTTATGGACTTTTGTGACACAATATATTTCTTTACACTTTGGTCCATTTGGGTTTTCACTTGGGTCCTTCCTGACTTACAATCAGGTCCTTGGGCATTACAAACATGTCCAGAACCTTCCAAATCAGTCAATTTTTCTTGCATTAGGTCATTTTCTCTTTCTTTCTCTTCTTTATTGCCTAAACCCTTAAACATATCAAATAGACACTTGAGTAGCAAAAAATGGGGTAAAATAAAGGATATATAACTTGAATGCAATATTGATATGCTACTAATCAAATACCCTTACACTTACCTTTTGTTAGTCCCGAGAAAAACAAAGAAAGAGAAAATGAAAGAAAGGAAAAACATACAAAAAATGAGAAAAATCCTAACCCACTTTCGTAGGAATAACGGTTGCACTTAGCACGTGAAACAAGCCATTAAAACTCATTGTCGATAAGGAGGGGGAGTGGTGTCTCCTGAGAGTTTTCAACGGTTATACGCACATAATCCAAACATTGATACATTATTCAACCTAGCAACATGACTCGATAGACCTATTTTTGTCGATCATTTGACACGGTAATCCTACGGGCTGACTATAGATTCCACACACCTAGCCTAGGGAAACATTCGTACAAGTTAATTAAGGACTTAAATGAAAGACATGGGCAACATGTACATCCTCAAGTGATATAACGTGTAAAGTCCATTAAGGTTCTTATTTGTATTATCTTTTTTTCTCTTTTACTTTTTATTTTTTTCATAATTATTTTTTCTAGTTGGTGTGTAATTCTCCCATGGTGCATCATTGCCTATGAGGACTTACACTATCATGTAGACCTTCCCCTAAATCTCCACATAAGGCGATCCCTACCATCTATGTAACAAGAGTTCGGTCGGTGCATCCCAAGTCAGATGACTCAAAAGCATTAGGTACTTAGTCCCCTCGGACCTAATTTCCCAAGTGATAGGAGTCGTGCGAGAAGATAGAACACCCGATTCACTTATTTCTTATCTACGCATGAACCAAAACCCCTACACTTAAGATTCGACAACAGGAGTTTAAGGGTCCCAGACTACAACATCTTTCATATACTAACAGACGTGAATTATGTAACTCAATAGGTTCATGGTGGACTTCTTTATTTGTTTGAGTATTGAAACCCTATGATTACTCTCCCCCTGAAGGAAAATCGGGGTGTATCCTTACGACTAGATAAGACCTAAAGCCGGTGTACTAGATATCTTAATGCATCATCTTTAAGTCAACTTTGGGAGCTTCTTTTTTACTTTGTTTGTCAACGGTTCTACACATGCTAAACACATGCAAAACCCACGAACATTTTCCTTTCACAAACACATGAATATTTTGAATGAAATGGAAAAATTAAAGCACTAGGGAAGCAAAAGAAGATAAGTCACCCAAGGAATGACAAGCAGATATATCAATGTAAATTGCATCACACTGACATGACCCTAACAATACACACTAAAGAAAACAAAAAACAAAGTGAAAAAGACTTGATTCCACACATCTACAAATGTACAACACCCCTCCACACTTAATTTTTGCATTGTCTTCAATGTATGCAAGCATGATACTACATGTACTTTTGCATGAAAATGTTAAGATCTCACCAAACTTTGAAGCAGAAGGAATTTTTTGTGGTCATGTTGATGGACACAAAACCTAAATTCCCGTCCAAACCCGTGAGATACTTAAGAATGGACACAAACACGTGTAACAAATGGTGCTCAAATACACAAGGGTTGCAGCCCACAACAACCTATGCTCACTCTTGGACTCTTCTTTTTTCTCTTGTTTTTTTAAATATAACTATGTACAAAAATAAGTTCACATCATCATTTGTCAAAGGAGATTAAATGGGAAGCTCAAAAGTGGGTAAATGCACTTGGAATGGGAACATGACACCACGTGGGGCCAAAATACTCTTGCGTGGGCCCCCACACAAAGTGTACAAAATAACGGGAGAGATTTATAAATTAGACGCAAAGGCATCTGATTCAAATGATCAAACTGAAAGAGCACGAACCTCTCCAGAGTTTATTCG
Organism: Triglochin maritima; assembly: GCA_963682175.1. NCBI lineage: Eukaryota > Viridiplantae > Streptophyta > Magnoliopsida > Alismatales > Juncaginaceae > Triglochin > Triglochin maritima. The sequence goes on from OY821775.1 coordinate 39,337,452, forward strand.
TAATATAGCAATGGAAGAAGAGTTTCTCCCATTTAGGTATTGAAATTGTGATCATCAATGCAAACTCTCCAAACAAAAAACTGGTGCGCCGGAACGAGGCGAACGACCTCATTATGCTTGCCTGACTCACCTGACGAATAGAAAGTGTCTCTTATCCAAGGTATCCCCTAAGGAACTCCAATACTCTCATTGGCAATGTAGTTGTTTGGTGTTCCTTCATTTTCAAGATGATCAGGAATAATAGTGAGAGTCAAACTATCCCTAGATCGTATGAAATTAGGGGTATTAAGGAGCTCTTGCTCCACCAAAGATGAGTCTTGAAGAGGCACAACATTAAGATCACGTGGCTCAAGGGCCACGGGACAAAAAGGTAAGGCACAATGGATTGTGCCGACTCATAATGAAAATGGTCCATGCTATTATCCATTTGAATCGAATCCCCACCAAGTGATCATGAATTGAAACCCCAAATCCTTCAGATTGACTAGGAGTTTGACTCTAAAAGATTGTGCTTTGAATTTATGGATGTGGTGGTTATTCGATATCAAAGATAAATCCTCATGTTGACAAGAAAGGTCACCCTCCTCACGTTCACATAATTGTTGCGTGATCTGACTCACTTGCATTGACAGATTTTGGATGGAATCTTGAGTGGTTTCTATGAATGTTTGGAGAGTTTCTTTCAAGGAATCATATATGCGGTCAACTATGAGGCTCAAGTCTGGATTTTGGAGATTTTGGGGTTGGGTGATTATGGGATGAGAATGAGTCCAATAATTGGTGGTAAGGTGTTGGTAGAAAGGTCACCCTCCTCACGTTCACATAATTGCTTATGGGATTCGGGAGGAGGATGCTGGGGTGTGCAAGAAGTATGATATTCAGGATTTCAAAAGTTTTCCCAAGAATATGTCCTCCCTGGGTAATACGTGAATGCATATTGGTCATAATGAGTACTTTAGGAAAAAACATCATCATATTCGGGTTCGGGAGGAACATATGAATACTCTTCAAACACCTGACCACTTAAACCACTCTGGTCATCTGACGTGGCTTCTGTAATCCCTGATCCAGTTAAATCCTCTACTGAATGCGTGAAATAGGCCAAAGTTTCTTGTACTATCTGAGTTTGGTGACCAACATATGATCCAACACAACAAGATGGTCTAGTAATTGTTGCCTCTATCATATTTTCCCAATCTGAAGACTGCTCAACAACACAATAAAAATTGTCCCAACCATGTTGGGTGTTTGTCTGAGGGACCCCAGGATACATTGGTCCGGAATACATGGGAGAGTAGTCTTGGTCCTAACATGATATGCATCTCGACAAAGTACTCTTGAGTCGACCACTCTCACCACCACGAGGCCAAGCTCGCAAAAGGTCCTCGACTCGACACTAAAATGCTCATAGGGAGTGTAAAGGGGAGACTATAACCTAGAAGTAGGTAATAAAAAGATGACATAGAGGAAAATGGAAGAATCCCTTAAGCTAGCGTGGGTAAAGGGTGAGGGTAGAAGCCTAATCTAGCAAACACGGCTCACACAAGCTTAGGCTAGCAATGGGCCCTTAAGCTAGACGACGCCTAACTACGAGGTCACATGGACTCACCATGCGTCACCTCCCTATGATGAATACCATAGAGCCCAGCAAGTGAGCCAACATCTGGAGATCTCGTCTCTCATGTTATCGATAAAGTGGGCGACGCCGATCAAGCTATGACGGTCGCGATCGGATCACTCTCCTAATGCGCCCGAGTCCTAGTGACCAATGTCTACTTGATTTTAGATTTAGGTTTTTGATTAAAAGTGATTTTTGGGGCCAAGGAAAGGGTGACAAAATACCCCACCTTATCTTCTATGGGACAACCCCTCCTTAGTATCGTTTTGAGTCTTAATCTAGCAATCCACTCTCCAAACAAACGTTCACCTCACACTTGTCCCAATGCACCTTACTAACTAATGCATGTTTTTACTATGCATGAATGAGAGAATGGGTGCACATACTTTATGCCAGCAATCGACAACAAGAATGTAAAGAAAAGAAAAGATGAGTGTGTGCAAGGTCTACAAATGATGCATGACCTAGATAGCAATTAGTATAATCTTTTATTTTGAGTTTTAGGGTCCAAGTTGTCTTAACAAGGGGTCATGCAAGCCAAATTAATTACTGACACTAAAGAAACGCATGCATGACATAAATAGTGGAAGGAAAAACAAGAAAATGGCAAAGGAACCTACTATGGAAACATAAGTGAAAAACAATTCACCAAATCCACCAATGGCGAATCCAAATCAACTAGTGGTGGGTTGTCTGAAGATTCTAGCCCCTATAGTTTTCCAGCACGCGTGTAAGCCTCTGTAGGTCACTCAGTCCACTTGTAACTCTTCTGGTAACCAAAAGCGAAAAGAAAACGAAAAAATAAAATAAAAACCCCACCGAAATGGTGAATTCGACTACGAAAATGGCTCCCCAGGAACGGTGCCAAAAACTTGATTGATTAGTTATAATTCCGCAAGTGCACAACCACGATGAAATGGTGATAAGTACGGGTCAAGTCCACAGGGAGCATGTGCGAGTCGAAATCCACCATACTCGAGTGGGAAAGAAAAGAGAGAAATGCGAGCTGAATTAAATTACGAGGCGAGTTAAATAAAAAACAAACGATAAAATAAAACCCTTTAGGGGGTAGAGAAAGAATGCGGAAATGAAAATGTGTGTAGTGTGTGTTCAATTGTACTCATCACAACGTGTAATACATGAAATCCGTAAAACCAAATCTAACTTTGTCTCCACATGAAATAAGATAAAACATTATCATTAAAACAGACAAGACAATAATTGAATTGAGGTTAAATGAGCTCATGCATAAAGACGAAACCCCACTATGTCTCAACATGAAATAAGATTTGCCAGCAGGTTAAGTTTGGTATTTTGGCATGTAGGGTTGTACCGTGGTCTACAGTCTCAAGCCAATTTGATTTTAATTGTTGATTTACTTCTCAAGTTATGGAGTTTTGTGACACAATATATTTCTTTACACTTTGGCGCCTCGGGGTTTTCACTTGGGTCCTTCCTAACTTACAATCAAGTCCTTGGGCATTACAAATTGTCCTAAACCTTCCAAATCAGTCTATTCTTCTTGCATTTAGATGCTTTTCTCTTCCTTTCTCTTCTTTATTGCGTAAACCCAAAAACATATCAAATAGACACTCGAGTAGCACAAATAGGGGGTAAGATAAAGGATATGTGGCATGAACGTAATGTATGATATTCTACTAATCCCAAGGCTTGCTTTGTAAGGGCATTCTCTCCCGGTCCAGAATGGGGAGTGGATAGTGAAGATGTAGGTGAATGATGCACGAAACCTGACCTTCGGGGAATTAAACACCAACTAACGAACACATGTTATCAAAGAACAAACGTGAGTCCAGATGAGTGAAGTGTCAATCCAGAGTAATTCCAGAGTCTATCCTAAGTTTGCAACAAACGAACATCGCAGACGTTGTAAGGAGTTTGAGGCTGTGGAGTCATCGATAATGTTCTGCCGGTGGAGAATGACAAACTGCATGGAGGACTGGAAGAGCATGATGCGAAGTGGAAATCCGGTCACATTCAAGACAACCGGTGTAGCCCTTGCAGAACCTAACTTAGAATTGAAGGACCTCAAGGAGCAACGACACTAGTTGGTAGAGGACTTCACGTCGAATTATCCCCTCCCCTTTGGAGCTAACAAATCTGAAATAAAATTGTACTCCTTCTCAGATTTGCTTGGCAATAAAATTGTGAACATTTTTGAAAAAGTTGGACGTCTTTCCTTTCGTTGTTATTTCTTTGGGTTTCATAATTTATTTTGCAAATAAGTCATACTGGTCCATTTGAAATGTGAGACCATTCAGAAACAATACAGATTGAATACAATTGTAATCCAATATGGTCAATTTGTCATTTAGAATGAAATTGGAATCACAACAGAGTCCACACTACCACGTCGGATTACTTTTCGGAGACGTGATAGTGTATGAATAATTTATAATAATAAAATAACCTAAGCCTTCCACGTTAGTCAACGTAAACGCTGACGTGGTGGGGTCACAATACCACGTCGGATTAGTTTCAGCAAACGTGATATGGTGCCCTACCACGTCAGTCTAGAGAAACCGACTTGGTAGTGTATGAATAAAATTAAAAAAATCAGAAAATAAACTTCCACGTCGGTCGGCATGAACGCCGACGTGGCAGATTATCTGCCATGTCGGTTTAGTAATGTCCGACGTGCTAGGAACGACGTGGTAGTCCAACAATCCAGCAGTGAATGAACACACACGTACACATATTCTCATTTTCGCATTCTTTCTCTACCCCCTAAGGGGTGTATTTTTATTGTTTGTTTTTTTATTTTGTACGCCTCGTAGTGTAATTCTGACCTCATTTCTCACTTTTCATTTCCAACTCGTGTATTGTGGATTCCGACTCGCACGCGCTCATCATGGACACGTTCCGTACTTGTCGTGTCTTCACCGATGGTCATGCACTTGTAGTATTATAGCTGAAGCAATCAGGTATCTTACAAAAATCTTTACCAATGGGTATAACACTTTATGAGCATATAAATAGTGGTTCCCACACCTTACTTACGCAACTCTCCTACTTCAAACTCACACATATATTAGAGAGAAACGCTCCCACTCTAGAATCCTAAATCTATCACTGAAAAGCTTAAACTTAACCACTTGACCGAAATCCATATCCTACTCAAGTGTGCTTCAACTTAGAGTGTTGATACTCTTGTTTCCTTTTGTTGTCAAAGTTGTAAGGTTTCATCTCGGCCCGTAATGCTGATCATCCCTCTCAGGTTGTGAGAGGAAGAAACCAAGCTTTGTAAAAGCATTATCTTCCAGCCCCGGAACAGTTAGAGGATTAGTGAAGATGTAAGCGGAGTGATTAGTACCATATCCTGCATCATATTCATGCTATATATCCTTTATTTTACCCCAATATTGTTATAGTCGAGTTGTTGTTTGTAGTGTTTTAGGAGTTAGGTACTAAAGAAGAGGAAGGGAGCAAAAATGACCTAAATATAACAAGTATGGACTGATTTGGAAGGTTCTGGACCTATTTGTAATGTACAAGGACTGGATCGTAAATCAGGAAGAACCCAAGTTCAAACCCGAAGGGACCTGATTGTGAAGTACAAAATATGGTGACACATGACTTGAATCAGATCAGTATTTCGACAATTAAACTCAAAGTGATTCGAGCCAGCGGACCAGGACTTCACCCCACATACCAAATGAAGAAATCAGGTGGGACACAAAATTACAGCTGATCAGATCCATTTGATGTGCCAGTGGTGGATTTGGATCCACCACTGGCGGATCAACATGGTGCAAATGGTCTCAAAGTTTGGTTGTGGTTCGGGTTGTCGGATCAAAGCACTCCTGGACTATCAGATGTGATTTAGAGCCGTTCAATTATTCCCAAATTAATCCTAACTATGTATGTCTATATATACCATTGTAATCCCTCCTCTCCATCTCTTTGTAGTCTATATATTAATCCTATTTTTGTAGTGTAATAAGGGGGTTGGAGAGGAGCAAACTTTGTATTTTTATTTCTTAATCTATTTTAGTTCCTCTTCTTCATGTTGGTGTTTTCCATTTTATGCAATCTCTTTTATGTCGATGTTTGTTTAATCTAGTTTTCTACATTTCTTTCATGAGTTTATGTTCTTTTCATGCTTTCTTTAGTGTAGAGATGAGTAAAGAGTACTCCATCCCCATTGGGGGGTGGAGAAGAAGGTGATTTGATCATGTGATAGATTAATGTGTGTGTTAATCTTAATCCTTCGAGTCTTACATGATTTCCATAACCATCTAATGGGATTTCACTCTTATCTTTGATGTGCTAATGCTCTTGAATGAAGTTTATCACATGCTTATATTAGTGGGCCTATTTTATGGGGGAATGATGAGGTTAGGATAAGGATGGAGTGGAAGAAGGAAACAAGACATGTGCATGCATGCTCATGTTGGCTTTATCCAAATTAATGTCATGTATGTTTTAATGATTGTGATAAATCTTATTTCATGTGGAGAAGTACTTGGATTTGAGTCATTATGCATGTGAACATATTTGCTTCATTTCAATTATTGTCTTGTATATTTTAATGACAACGTTTTATCTTATTTCATGTGGAGGCAAAGTTCGAATTGAGTTTTATGGATTTCATGTATGACATGTTTTGATGAGTACATTTGAACACACACACAACACACATTTTCATATTTGCATTCTTTCTCTCCCCCCCCCCCCCCCCCGAGGTGTTTAGTTTTATTGCTTGTTTTTCTGATTTCCCACGCATTGTAGTTTAATTTCGATCACATCTCTCTCTTCTTCTACCCTACTTGAGTATCGTGAATCCGACTCACATGCGCTCCCTTTGGACGATCCATATTTGCCACCATTTCAACGTGGTCGTACACTTGCGGTTTTTTAACTGATTCAATCACAGAGCTTGTGGGATCGAGTGCAGCTTGCAAGAGAGGACTAGGACCCGAGTTGTGAGTGCCGAAATCTACAAAAAATGTCGTGTCTTTGTGGTTTGCATTTCCTTTACTCTACTCATTTTTCTTGTTGATTTCCACTGCATTTTAAGTAGAGATAAAGGAAATTGATTAGATTGATTATGTCATAATCGGATCCAACGCCTCACGGATGAAGTGACAATCAACCTCGATATGTTTAGTCCTTTCATGAAAGACCAGGTTGAATGCTATGTGGTGAGCGGCATTGTTATCACAAAATATTTGCATCGGTTTGGAGTATGGTTGCTTAATGTCTTTGAGGAGTTGGTTAAGCGAAATGAGCTCACTTGTAGTTGAGGCCATGGCACAGTATTTAGCTTTGATGTTTGGTCTTGCCATAATGTTTTTCTTTTTGCTACTCAAAGTTACAAAGTTTCCTCCCATGAATGTGTAGAAACTCGTGGTAGGCTTTCAGTCATGACTGTCGGCCCAATCGGCATCCGAGTAACCAATTATAGCATTAGAATTATTTTGTTTCATCCAAAGTCCTTGCCCAGAGTTTTCTTAAGATAGCAAATAATTTGATCAATTATATCTAAGTGGTTTGTGTGTGGTGAAGGATTTCATGTTTAATTGTACATATTTATTTTCGAAATTTTTATGCACAATAAGGATCAATTTACAATTTTCTATGATTTATTTCATGCATGCATCAATTTGTTTCAATATCTAGTTTCTAAACTTTATTAAAACAAATATGGGATCCGAAATTTATACCTAGAAGTTCTCTAAAACTTCTTGAAGATTCGGAGACGTTGGGGATGCTCCTCGCTGCGCGGGATGCCTCCGAGTATTCACCAAACTCTAAACAAGATCGGAGAGAGGGAAGCTAGTCTCTCAATCTCCGATAGGGTTTAGAATCTAATTACTAACCCCTCTTTAATTCCCTTGAGAAGATGATCTCTTAAGAACTAAAACTAAACTTAAGAATTAAGGGATTTTCGTGGAGAATTATGGAGAGAGAATTTTGCATAAGAAAATAATGAATTAATTAAGGAGGTAATGAGATAAACTTGTATTTATAAGTTCTCTCCAAATTACCTATTCATGTGCAACCTCTTGCCCATGATTTCATGCAAAATTCCATCTAACCATCCATTATTTAATAATAAATAATATTAGCCACGAATTAATTCAATTATAGACCAATTCCATGCATGATCTAATTAATTCTTAAATTAATTATGCATTAACCATCTGGACCGGTCGACCGTTTGGAGGTTAGGTCGACCGCTCTAACCAGGTTTCGGTCGACCGTTCAATAACTCGGTCGACCGTTCGTAACAGGAATTATTCCATCGCTATGTTCGGTCGACCGACCGATTACATTCGGTCGACCGTTCGAACAGTTGAAAATTCCCTGTTATCGGTCGAGACATGTCCGGTCGACCGTGCCCGATCGGTCGACCGTTTACTGCTAACCGGTCGACCGTTGGAGCACTGTTCTGCAGACTTGTCTAATTTCGGTTTAACCCCTACAAAATTTGACATTTCGGGATTAGTAGTAAATTCACAACTTAAGTAACATATTATCTTATGTAATGATCAATCATTACACCCCATAATATTTACATCACATATGAATTTTATTTAGATTCTAATTACGTTATTAATCACAACATAATTTTGATTTTGCTTGTTCACCCCATGTGTCATATTTTCTACATGAAACCCGACACATCTTATGAACTCAAAATCCCCATTTCTTGTTTCCCAGTTTTGTGGTGTGACCTATGGGAGGATCTAAACTAAGTTGGCAGTGATATTAAGAGCTTAATATCACAAGCTATAAGCAGTATCTAGCTACACATTATAGCTCCCAATTAGTTAGATGTCTTAATTCCACTTGAACCAAAACCCGATCCATTTAGTGATGGAGTGCACCACTTGTGTCCGTCCTTTGCCTCATGATATTAAGAATACATACAAAGTAGTATTGAATCATCTTTGTATTAGTATTCATTTCTTGATCTCTTTAAGCTAGTTATATATGTGACTTAACTCAAATCACATTGTGCACATTATAACTTTGCTTTATCAAGGGGCCCACTAATATCATCACTCAATTAAGAGGGGCAATGATAGTCTTTTGACTAACTATCTTCTCCAACAAAAGTTGTACTTAACCAACCAATGCCTTTACACTACACTTATCGATAGTTCAAGACACTGATCTAATTAAGTATTCCTTAAGTGAGCAGTTATAAGTCTCATATCAAAGGACCAAAGACACAGTAAAATATTAATGACACAGAAATACATTTCTATAATATTTTACTTATTAGGTCTATTCAGTATACAAAAGTAATATTTTCCTCTTTTGCATACCCGTGTTGTCACTCACTTGTAGAGCTACAATGTTCTATGACCGACACGACAATCTTAACCCGGTAATTAATGTCCCATGTTAATTACCATGATTGCGAATATCTTTTGTTTTATGTAAACCAATATCTTTTAGAGCTCTACGGTTAAGGACCAAGAGCCTCTTCCTCAACTCTTCTAAAAGACGAATAACATAAACAAGGAACAAAATGATTTCTCATTCAATTCATAATAATTGACATTTAAAAGTAAAACTTTTAGAACACATTCCCTTCAATCTCCCACTTGTTATTAAAGTTTTCTTTCTCATACATACTCAATGCATAAAACAATAATAACTAGGGTAAACCCCATTACATATCAATCATCAAGCCAATCTACATGGTTCCTCAATCCCATGGACTCGAAATGCATTTCGCCCTTGGCTTGGGATAAGGGTTTTGTGAATGGATCAGTTGTGTTGCTGTTGGTGTCCACCCATAAAAGATTTATTTTGCCTTCGTCGATGTGGTCACGTGTCACGAAGTACTTACGATCCATGAACTTTCACTTTGTGGTGTGATTTGGGATCCTTGATTTGCGAGATAGATGCACTATTGTCGCAAAATAGTTGTATTGGTCCCTCGCTCGAGGGAACTACTCCAAGCTCTTCAAGGAACTTCTTCATCCACACTCCTTCCTTGCTCGCTTCAGCGACATCCATTACTTCGGAAGCAGTGGTTGAGTCGGCCGTAGTGCTTTGCTTCCAACTACGCCAACTCACAGCTCCACCATTCAGAAGGAAGACGTATCCTGATTGCGACCTTCTATCGTCTGGATCACTCATGAAACTCGCATCCGAGTAACCCTCAGCTATCAATTCCCTTTGTCCTCCATAAACAAGAATCTTATCCTTAGTCCGGTTAAGGTACTTCAGGATATTCTTGACCGCAGTCCAATGCTCGGGACCTGCGTTGGATTGGTGACGACTTGTCACGCTTAGAGCATACGAGACATCAGGTCTTGTGCAAGTCATCGCGTACATGATCGACCCAATTGCCGAAGCATAAGGGACATCCTTCATGTACTCTAAGTCCTTACGTGATTGCGCACGTTGAGACTTCCTGAGTTGCACACCTATACTCATTGGCACACTGCCCTTTTTGGAGTTGTTCATCTTGAACCTTTCCAAGACCTTGTCAATGTATGTACGTTGACTTAGGCCAATGAGTCTACGTGATCTATCTCGGTATATCTTGATTCCCAAGATGTATTGAGCCTCACCCATATCTTTCATTGAAAATGCAGATTTCAATGAACTTCTCGTTTGCTCAAGCAAAGGAATATGATTGCCCATAAGCAATATGTCATCGACATATAAGATTAGGAATACTACATGGCTCCCACTAACCTTCTTGTATATACAAGGTTCTTCCTTACTTTGAATGAAGTGAAGCTTCTTCACTTCCTCGTCAAAGCGTTTGTTCCAGCTCCTTGATGCTTGCTTCAATCCATAAATGGATCTTTGAAGCTTGCATACCTTCTCGCTATTCTTTGGATCTTCAAAACCTTGAGGCTGTAACATGTACACATCCTCCTCCAAGTTCCCATTAAGGAACGCCGTTTTGACATCCAATTGCCATATTTCATAATCATGAAATGCGTCAATAGCGAGCATAATCCGAATAGACTTGAACATGGCAACCGGTGAAAAAGTTTAATCATGGTCAATTCGTTGAACTTGAGTGAAACCCTTCGCTACAAGCCTTGCTTTGTAGGTTGTCAGGTTCCCATCCATGTCCATCTTCCTCTTAAAAACCCATTTATTATGAATGACCTTTTTACCTTGAGGAAGGTCGACCAAGTCCCATACTTGATTATCATACATGGATTCTATTTCGGATTCCATGGCCTTGAGCCACAGTTTGGAGTCTTCCCTATCCATTGCTTCTTGGAAGGTCAAGGGATTATTGGTATCTAGTACCATGATTTCATGAAGTCCCAGATAGATATCGGGTCTCTTCCTTTCCCTCGTTGACCTTCTAAGTTCTTTTGGTTCTTCTCGTGTCTCTCGAACTTCTTCCACAATTTCTTGGGGAGTGGGTTCACGTTCAACTCTTGAACGTACACTTGGTGGGGATGATTGAGATTCTCTCACAATTTCTTGTGATGGTCTCTCGCTCACGCTCCCACTAACCAAAGGAATCTCGGTTGGGCCTTCATGATCTTGGATGTCATCATTCATGTCATGATCTTGTAGAGTATCTTGAGTTTCCTCAAGCACAACCCTACTCCCACTACTTTTTACTCTTTGTAGTAATTCCTTTTCCAGAAATGTGGCATCCCTCTTTACAATCACTCGATTGGAGGTGATATGCCAAAAGTAGTATCCTCTTGTCTCACGAGGATAACCAATAAAGAAGCACTTATCTGCTTTTGGTTGAAGTTTGGTCGACATCAATCTCTTGACGTAAGCCTCACAACCCCAAATCTTGAGAAAATTGAGCTTAGGTGTTTTACCACTCCATAGCTCATAAGGAGTTTTCTCCACGGATTTGGATGGAACATTATTTAGTGTGTAAGCCGCAGTTTGTAGTGCATAACTCCAAAAGTAAAGAGGTAATTCCGCATGACTCATCATTGACCGAACCATGTCGAGCAATGTCATATTCCTCCTTTCGGATACCCCATTCCATTGAGGTGTACCGGGAGGGGTGAGTTGAGGTACAATACCAAACTCCTTTAGGTATGAGTCAAATTCGGCACTTAAGTACTCACCTCCACGATCCGTTCGTAGAGACTTGATTTTCTTGTCGAGTTGGTTCTCTACTTCATTATTGAATTCTTTGAACTTGTCAAAAGATTCACTTTTGTTTCTCATCAGATAAACATAGCCATAACGACTATAATCATTCGTGAACGTAATGAAGTACCTAAAACCATCTCGTGCACTAGTACTCATTGGACTACATACATCGGAATGTATCAAATCCAACAAGCCACTCGCCCTTGGGCCTTTCTTCTTGAAAGGCTTTTTGGTCATTTTTCCCATTAAACATGGTTGGCACGTCTCCAATGATTTAAAATCAAGTAAACCAAGAAGGTTAGCTTCTTGCAATTTCTTGATGCGCTTTTCATTTATGTGACCAAGACGATAGTGCCACAAGAGACTATCATTCTCGTGGGTGGTCTTAAGTCTTTTGTTATTGATATTAAAGATTTGTTTATTATTCAATTCAAGCAAATAGAGACCATTCCTTATGAACACATTTGCATAGAAAACACCATTCTTCGATATAGACAAACAAGAATTTGAAATATTTATATTAAAATTATCCATATCCAGACATGATACAGAAATAATATTCTTGCTAATCGAAGGTACATAATAAACATTCTTTAGACATAAATTTAAACCACTACATAATTGAAGCACCACAGAACCTTGTGCAACCGCAGACACGTTCACACCATTTCCGACCTTCAATTCTACATCGTTCCTTACGAGTTCCTTCCTATCCATGAGTAGCTGCACATTAGAAACTATGTGAGCACAAGATTCGGTATCAATTACCCAATCCTGGATAGAGGTGGCTAAATTTATTTCAATAACAAATATACCTTTGGTCCTTTGGGGCGCCGACGTTCAATCACTCCGTTGTCAAGGTCTTCCTTGTACTTGGGGCAATTTGGCCAGATGTGTCCTTTTTCATCGCAGTGAAAGCACTTCGTATTGGGAGTTGGAGATTTCTGAGATTTCCCCCTCGAGGAACTCTTATGAGCACCTCCTACTCCCTTGCTCTTGATTGAACCACTTTTGGTAGATTTGCCATTTTCTTTACTAATCTTTTGGCTCCTCCCATGGACGGCAAGGACTTGCTTGTCCCTACCCTTGCCCATGTCAACTTCAGCAGTTTTGAGAGCATTGTGCAGCTCCTCATGACTCACCCCCTTTTCACGCACGTGATAGTGCATCACAAAGTCCTTAAAGGATGGGGCTAGAGAGCCAAGAATCATATCTTCAGCAATGTCCTCGGGCATTGGTGAAGAGAGCTTTGCCAACTTCTCAAGGTATCCTTGCATCGTGAGAAAATGCATAGATACCGATGTTCCCTCCGCCATATGGCACCTTGTGTGTGCGATGGTGGTCTTATAGCGCTCCTTTCGGGCACTATCCATGAACATCTTTGATAAAGCCTCCATGGTCTTCTTGGGTTTTGAATCCAAGTATTTCCCTTGAAGCGAGTCACCCATAGATGCTGGCATAAGACCGTGAACTTGGTTCTCTTGGTCTTCCCACTTGCCTTTAGCCTCTTTCTCTTCATCGGTTAATCTCTCATTCCACTTTGGGATTGGACCTTCCAAAATGTGAGATAGTTTCTCAAACTTTAACACGATGTTGAGTTTGAGTTGCCAACTTATGATGTTTGAGCCATCATTTGCTAAAGGGTGTTTTTCTATCATGGATCGTACGATAGGTTGGATGTTCGACATTTTTCTACAAAATAAATCATATAGGTTTTAATGCCAATTTTATGTTTTAATACACATGCATACATATATCGAATATAAATGTAAATGTTGCAAATAAAAAAATTTGCCCATAAATGCAACTATACAAGATCCCATTAATTGTAACATAGACTAGCTAAGGGCTATCGAATACATTACAACATCAAGGTAAGAAAAACATTTTTTCTAATCACAACCTTTTTGAATTTTAGAAATATTAGCATCTTCAAACTCTTGTGATTCTTGTCGTTTTAATTATGAGGGAATGCGACCTATCCTCGTAAGGAAAACTTTTTCCCAAAACCGAGCGAGGGCTCTAGGTAATGTTAAGAAAACTTATTTTCATTTGATACGAGATACGTTTATCCATTGTATTCACAACTAAACATACTTGGTGTTCACTAGGGTGAAACACACCTCATACATTTAATCGTGGCACAACAACAGACAACCATTATATCTCCCACTATTCCCAAAGATGGAGGGAGCTATCTCCCGCTAAGGGCGAGCAGAGTATCCCTCAATCAATGGCTGCTAGTGGATGAAATAAGAAGGAAATTATTCTTAATTTTTGTTGGACAATTTCATATATTTACATGTGATTTGGAATTTTAGGTTATCATGCATATTAATATTCATACACATCCTAGCATTCACCACATTCATCACATGCATAGCAGAAATTAAAAACAGAAATTAAACATTCACACAATCCACATCGTGTGAGTTTATATGTTCCCTTCGATCCTTGATCCTCGATCCCCGATCCTCGATCCTCGATCGATGCGCTACAGCGGGAACTTCCTCTTGCATCAGAGATGTAGATTTTACATAAAATAAACATGCTCCTCACATTCGATAAAAACCGACTAGTGCAAGTCCTATGTAAAACCTCTCATATGCATATGCAATTATCTAAAAGATGGAAATAGAGAATTTGGATTTTACATACATAAGCCCCTGTATTATAACAATTATAAACATTCATAGGCGCTGATTTGGAACATATAAACTCACAATTCCTGCAAAAACAACTTGAGCATCCATGCACGCAATATCGCTATAAACTATCCACCCTAGTTTATCAAGCATCTAGAATCCCAAACAATTCTTTGAAAAACATTTTGAAATCTATTAAAAATGTTTTTCATGCATCCATAGTTCAAAAATTAATTATGAACCGCTGTCCATCCAATTTCCAATGGAAAGATGAACCGCAATTTTTCGGTTTTGTTGATTCTCTTACAAAATAATCGTTTATACTTAAAACAAAATTATTGCAAGTTAGACAAATGTCTAAATCTTAATTCTAACAATTACATGACATGTTTTAAAACACTTAAAACATTCAGAAGGAATTAACATGGAGAATTATATCAACAAACATTCTTAGACCGAAAAAAACCGGTATATCGAATTGTTTAAATCCTAGATGGTAAACTAAATTCGTTTACAACCTTAAATCTTGAGAAAATTGAACCCTATGCTCTGATACCATTGAAGGATTTCATGTTTAATTGTACATATTTATTTTCGAAATTGTTATGCACAATAAGGATCAATTTACAATTTTCTATGATTTATTTCATGCATGCATCAATTTGTTTCAATATCTAGTTTCTAAACTTTATTAAAACAAATATGGGCTCCGAAATTTATACCTAGAAGTTCTATAAAACTTCTTGAAGATTCGGAGATGTTGGGGATGCTCCTCGCTGCGTCGGATGCCTCCGAGTATTCACCAAACTCTAAACAAGATCGGAGATAGGGAAGCTAGTCTCTCAATCTCCGATAGGGTTTAGTATCTAATTACTAACCCCTCTTTAATTCCCTTGAGAAGACGATCTCTTAAGAACTAAAACTAAACTTTAGAATTAAGGGATTTTCGTGGAGAATTATGGAGAGAGAATTTTGCATAAGAAAATAATGAATTAATTAAGGAGGTAATGAGATAAACTTGTATTTATAAGTTCTCTCAGAATTACCTATTCATGTGCAACCTCTTGCCCATGATTTCATGCAAAATTCCATCTAACCATCCATTATTTAATAAAAAATAATATTAGCCACGAATTAAATCAATTATGGACCAATTCCATGCATGATCTAATTAATTCTTAAATTAATTATGCATTAACCGTCTGGACCGATCGACCGTTTGGAGGTTCGGTCACCCGCTCTAACCAGGTTTCGGTCGACCGTTCAATAACTCGGTCGACCGTTCGTAACAGGAATTATTCCATCGCTATGTTCGATCGACCGACCGATTACATTCGGTCGACCGTTCGAACAGATGAAAATTCCCTGTTATCGGTCGAGACATGTCCGGTCGACCGTGCCCTATCGGTCGACCGTTTACTGCTACCCGGTCGACCGTTGGAGCACTGTTCTGCAGACTTGTCAAATTTCGGTTTAACCCCTACAAAATTTGACATTTCGGGATTAGTAGTAAATTCACAACTTATGTAACATATTATCCTATGTAATGATCAATCGTTACACCCCATAATATTTACATCACATATGAACTTTATTTAGATTCTAATTACATTATTAATCACAACATAATTTTGATTTTGCTTGTTCACCCCATGTGTCATATTTTCTACATGAAACCCGACACATCTTATGAACTCAAAATCCCCATTTCTTGTTTCCCAGTTTTGTGGTGTGACCTATGGGAGGATCTAAACTAAGTTGGCAGTGATATTAAGAGCTTACTATCACAAGCTATAAGCGGTATCTAGCTACACATTATAGCTCCCAATTAGTTAGATGTCTTAGTTCCACTTGAACCAAAACCCGATCCATTTAGTGATGGAGTGCACCACTTGTGTCCGTCCCTTGCCTCATGATATTAAGAATACATACAAAGTAGTATTGAATCATCTTTGTATTAGTATTCATTTCTTGATCTCTTTAAGCTAGTTATATATGTGACTTAACTCAAATCACATTGTGCACATTATAACTTTGCTTTATCAAGGGGCCCACTAATATCATCACTCAATTAAGAGGGGCAATGATAGTCTTTTGACTAACAATCTTCTCCAACAAAAGTTGTACTTAACCAACCAATGCCTTTACACTACACTTATCGATAGTTCAAGACACTGATCTAATTAAGTATTCCTTAAGTGATC
Organism: Triglochin maritima; assembly: GCA_963682175.1. Classification (NCBI taxonomy): domain Eukaryota; kingdom Viridiplantae; phylum Streptophyta; class Magnoliopsida; order Alismatales; family Juncaginaceae; genus Triglochin; species Triglochin maritima. The sequence goes on from OY821775.1 coordinate 39,353,996, forward strand.
AGATATAAGTCTCATATCAAAGGACCAAAGACACAGTAAAATATTAATGACACAGAAACACATTTCTATAATATTTTACTTATTAGGTGTATTCAGTATACAAAAGTAATATTTTCCTCTTTTGCATACCCGTGTTGTCACTCACTTGTACAGCTACAATGATCTATGAACGACACGACAATCTTAACCCGGTAATTAATGTCCCTTGTTAATTACCATGATTGCGAATATCTTTTGTTTTATGTAAACCAATATATTTTAGAGCTCTACGGTTAAGGACCAAGAGCCTCTTCCTCAACTCTTCTAAAAGACGAATAACATAAACAAGCAACAAAATGATTTCTCATTCAATTCATAATAATTGACATTTAAAAGTAAACCTTTTAGAACACATTCCCTTCATGTGGAGCATGCCTAAATTAAGTAATAGTGCCTACGGCATAAGTGACATCAGGCCTAGTAACAGTGAGATAACTCAGTTTCCCAACAAGTCTTTGAAATTGACTGATTGACATAATTTCATACTTACATTTGTATCTTATATCCATTATCTTTCACCTAAACAATGCTACAAAATGAGCTTTATGTTTGAATTTCTGAAATAAAGAGATTTGATGAGAATGGGCATGAAATGACCTGAATGAAGGAAAAAAGACTGAGTTGAGAGACTCGAGGACTAAGATGCAAGATAGAAGGACCTGAATGCAAGATAGAAGGACCAATGAGCGAACAAGAATACTCCACACCATCATGGGGAGTATTTCTGAAATTCTATTCGGGTCGGAGCTCCCGCTAGGAAGGTAGATGCAACAAAGACAAGCAAAGCCATCCAAAAAATCCCAGAAGAAAATCTAGAGCGATCCGAACACTGTAGACCGCTAATTAGCGGTCCAAGACCGCTAATTGGTGGTCACTTTTGGTCCGGATCTGCTAAGATTTATGTGGAGCGTGTATTATTGTGTAGTTAGTCTATTTGTGGTATTGGTTTAATCCCATACCGGGGATTGTCCCGGATTACCTTTTTCAATGGCTATAAATAGAACTCTTCACCTTCTATTGTAATCACCCATGGCTTGGTACATTCTCTCTACTTGGAGTAAGCCTTGAAGACCAACTCAAGGTGGAGAAGAGTGCTACCTTCAATGTGAGTCATTTTAATAAAATAATTTTTCTTAGTTTCTTTTAACCTTGTTTTTTTATTCTTGCATGCTTCTTTAGTTTTACTTTCCTTTTCTTGTAGCTTCTTTAATATTTCTTGCTTGCTTAGGTTAATTTCATTTCAGTAGAATGTTTTATTTTAATGTATGTTGTAGTGTAATGATTAGTGAGTAGTTCCATCCCCATTTGGGGGGTGGAGAAATATGTGATATGATTATGTGATGTAGTAGGTGTGTATTATCTTAATCCTTTGGGCCTTCTATGATTTCCATAACCATCTAACGGGATTTCACTCTTGTCTTTGATATGATAATGCTCTTGAACAAAGCTTAGCATATGCTTAGACTAGTAGACCTATTTTATGGGGAATGATGAGGTGAGGATAAGGATGGAATTAATATTGGAAACATGACTTGTAGTTGCATGTACTCTTGTTGCCCTTACCTTGGTTAATGCCTTGTATGTTTTAATGATAATGTACTATCTTATTTCATGTGGAGGCATAGTAGGGTTTAGTCTTTATACATGAGTTCATCAAGCTTAATTCCAATTATTGTCTTGTATGTTTTAATGATATTATGTTATCTTATTTCATGTGGAGGCAAAGTTGGATGTAGTTTTATGTTTTCATGCACTACATTTTTTGATGAGCTTAATTGAACACACAGACACATACACATATCTTTGTCTTCACACTCATTTCTCTACCCCCTATAGGGTTTAGTTTTATTGCTTATTGTCCATTTCGTTTTGCATCTTAGTGTAGTTTAGTGTAATCAATCTTTCTCTCATTTCTTTCCCACTCGCCTTCGAACAAACTAAAGTTGACACACCTCCCTGTGGATCGACCTGTATTTGCCACCGCTTCAACGCTGCCGTGCACTTGCGGTTAATTAAAACGTATCAATCAAGTTTTTGGCGCCATTGCCGGGGAGGTGTTCTGTCAAGACTTTGGTTTGGACGATTCGAGTTGTTTTAATTTTTTGTTTTTAGTTTTTGTTTGTTTCAGGGATTCTGAGGATCAAAGGGAGACTACTGGAGGAATTGGAGCACAAAAACTTCAACAGAGACCGCCAATCAGCGGTCTGGGACCGCCAATTGGTGGCATAGTGAGCTTCATTTGCTCTCAGATTTTATCTGGTTGTTCTTTGCTTCAGTGTAGTTGTCTGGGAGCGCAATCTTGCATGCTGTGACTTGTAGTTTGCTCCCACATCATTAATCACTCCCCCATTAATCAACTTGGCCATTAAAATCCAAAGCAAAAGATTAGACATTCTTACATGTTTAGGTCATGCATCATATACTTGACTTAGGCACGTAGTTGTCTTTTATTTTAGCTTTATTTTCAGTTGTTGAGCGCTGCATTGAGGTACGTATTTCCTACACTCATTCCCCCTGAGTGGGACTTCATCACCCCTCCCTTAAACCCAAAAAGCACACTCAAGTCAAGCCTTAACCTAAAAGCAAGTAGACATTGGCCATTAGGACTCGGGCGCATTAGGAGAGTGATCCGGTCACGACCGTCATTGCCTGATCGGCATCGCCCACTTTGTCGATAGTAGGAGAGACGAGATCTCCGGATCTTGGCTCACTTGCTGGGCATTGTGGTCTTCATCGTAGGGAGGTGAGGCATGTTGAGGTCATGTGACCTCGTAGTTAGGCATCGTCTAGCTGTAAGGACCTATAACCAGTCTAAGCTTGTTTGAGTCGTGCTTGCTAGATTAGGCATCTACCCTCTCCCACTACCCACGCTAGTTTCTAGGGCTTCTTCCCTTCTCTTCTAAGTCATCTTATTCTCACCTTCTTCTACGTTCTAGTCTCCTCCCCTTTACACTCTCTGTTAGCGTTTTAGGGTCGAGTCGAGCACTTTTTGCGAGCTTGGCCTCGTGGTGGTGAGAGTGGTCGACTCGAAAGCTTTTTGTTGTTGTGATGGATAGTTACATGGGCGACCATCCATATCATTGTTGGGACCAGGACAATTCTCCCTGGTACTCCAGACCCATGCATCCTGGGGTGCCTCAGACAAACACCCCGTATGGTTGGGACAATCTTAATTGTGTGACTGAGCATTCTTCATATTGGGGTAATATGAGAGAGGCACCGACTGCTAGACCACCATCTAGTTACGTCAGATCATATGTTGGTCATCAAACTGAGACATTGCAAGAAACTTTGGCTTCTTTCATGCGTGCAGTAGAAGTTATGAGTGCACCGGTGGCTCCAGTAGCCGTACCGTGCGACTGTTGTGGGTTGAGTGGTCATGTTATCGGGGAATGTCCTTATGTTCCCCCAGAGCCTAAGTATGAGCATACCTTTTCCCAAAATGCTCAATATGACCATTAAGCATCATCGTACAACCTGAGAGGGATGGATTTGTGGGGAGACAATTCTTATTCAAATTCTTATACATCATTTTCACCCCAGTATCCTCCTCCTGAATACCCAGAATTCTACCAACACCCTACTCCAAATCATTGGCCTCATTCTCAGCCCATCAATGTCCAACCCCAAAATTTCCCAAATTCTAACATGAACCTCACTGTTGACCCCAAACTTGATTCCTTAAAACAAACCCTCCAAACGTTCATGGAAACCACTCAAACTTTGTTGAAGTCCAACTTGAATTCCTTGAAAACTATGGAAATGCAAGTGAATCAAATGACACAACAATTCCGTAAACGTAAGGAGGGTAACCTTTCTTGTCAACATGAGGATTCATCTTTTGATATCGAACCACCACCACATCCACAAATTCAAAGCACAATCTTTCAAAATCAAACTCCTAGTCAGTCTGAGGGACTTGAGGTTTCAATTCATGGTCACTTAGTGGAGGATTCGATTCAAATTTAGAATAAAATAGACCAACTTCATTATAAGTTGGCACAAGATTGTTAGTAAGGTGCATTGGGACACGAGTGAGTTGAGTGTTTGATTGGAGTGTTAATTGCTAGATTTAAGATCAAAACTCTACTAAGGAGGGGTTGTCCCATAAAAGATAAGGTGGGGGATTTCATCACCCTTTCCTTGGCCCCAAAAATCACTCTTAAGAATGCCTTAATTCTAAAAGCAAGTAGACATTGGCCCTAAGGATTTTGGACGCACTAGGAGAGTGATCTAGTTGAGACCGTCATGGCCTGATCGGCGTTGCCTACCTTGTCGATAGTAGAAGGTACTGGATCTCCAGATCTGGTATCACTTGCTGGGCATTATGGTCTTCGTTGTAGGGAGGTGAGGCGTGTCGAGACTAGTGACCTCGAAGTTAGGCGTCGTCTAGCCTAAGGACCCATTGCCTTACATTGTTTGAGTCGTGCTTGCTAGATTAGGCTTCTACCCTCTCCCACTACCCACGCTAGTTTCTAGGGATTCTTCCCTTCTCTTCTGACTCATCTTATTCTCACCTTTTTCTACGTTATAGTCTCCTCCCTTTTACACTCTCTGTTAGCGTTTTAGGGTCGAGTCGAGCAATTTTTGCGAGCTTGGCCTCGTAGTGGTGAGGGTGGTCGACTTGAAAGTTTTTTGTTGTTGTGATGAATGGTTTTATGGACGACCATCCATATCATTGTTGGGACCAGGACAATTCTCCCTGGTACTGCGGACCCATGCATCCTGGGGTGCCTCAGACAAACACCCCGTATTGTGGGGACAATCTTAATTGTGTGACTGAGCATTCTTCATATTGGGGTAATATGAGAGAGGCACCGACTGCTAGACCACCATCTAGTTACGTCAGATCATATGTTGGTCATCAAACTGAGACATTGCAAGAAACTTTGGCCTCTTTCATGTGTGCGGTAGACAACATGAGTGCACCGGTGGCTCCAATAGCCGTACCGTGCGGCTGTTGTGGGTTGAGTGGTCATGTTATCGGGGAATGTCCTTATGTTCCCCCAGAGCCTAAGTATGAGCATACCTTTTCCAAAAATTCTCAATATGACCATTACGCATCCGCGTACAACCCGAGAGGGATGGATTCGTGGGGAGACAATTCTTATTCAAATTCTTATACTTCATTTTCACTCCAGTATCCTCCTCCCGAATACCCAGACTTCTACAAACACCCTACTCCAAATCATTGGCCTTATTCTCAGCCCATCAACATTCAACCCTAAAATTTCCCAAATTCTCACATGAACCTCACTGTTGACCCCAAACTTGATTCCTTAAGACAAACCCTCCAAACTTCATGGAAACCACTCAAACTTTGTTGAAGTCCAACTTGAATTCCTTGCAAACTATGGAAATACAAGAGAGTCAAATGACACAACAATTCCGTGAACGTGAGGAGGGTAACCTTTCTTGTCAACATGAGGATTCATCTTTTGACATCGAACCACCACCACATCTAAAAATTCAAAGCACACTCTTTCAAAGTCAAACTCCTAGTTAGTCTGAGGGACTTGGGGTTTCAATTCATGATCACTAAGTGGAGGATTCAATTCAAATTGAGAATAACATGGACCAACTTCATTATGAGTCCTAGCCCTTGAGCCACATGATCTTCATGTTGTGCCTATTAAGGACTCACCTCTGGTGGAGCAAGAGCTCCCTAGTACCCTCAATTTCAAACAACCTGATGAGAGTTTGCCTCTCACTATTGTTCCTGATCATCTTGGAAATGATGGAACATCAAACAACTACATTGCTAATAAAGGTATTAGGAGTTCCTTGGAGGATACCTTGGGTATGACACCCACTTTGTGTTCACCTGGTGAGTCGGACATGCCTAACGAGGTTCTTGACGTCGTTCCGATGCACTAGCCTGTTGGTTGGAGAGTTTGGATTGACGATCAAAACTTCAGTACTGCAACGGGAGAAACTCTTCTTCCGTTGTCTCTTATTTCCCAAACTCTTGAGAGGTTCAAGCTCTTTCAGTTCGATCCTTTGAATGAAATGCCTTTGCGTCTAATTCATGAATCTCTCTTTTCATCTTGTGCTCTTTGTGAGAAGGGCCCAAACATGAGTATTCTGGCCCCACATGGTGTCATGTTCCCTTTCCAAGTGCTTTGACCCACTTTTGAGATTCCCATTTGATGTCTTTTGACAAATGAAGATGGGAACTTATGTTTGTACATAGTTTTATTCCAAAATAAAAGTACAATAAAAGACTCCATGAGAGAGCATTGATTGTTGTGGGCTCCAACACTTGTGTATTTGGGCCCCATTTCTTTCACGTATTTGTATCCCTTCTTTAGCATCTCACAGGTTTTGAGGGAATTTGGGTTTGTGTCCATCACTATAACCATGAACTTCCTTTTTGCGATTCATATTGATGAGATCTACCATTCATTCATAAATCCATGTAGTATCTTGTTCACATTCATTGAGGACAGTGCATGAAGTAGGCGTGGGGGGTGTTTTGCGTGTGTACATAGTCTAGTCTTTTCATTTGATTTTGCTTTTTTTGTGTATTGATAGGGTCATGTTAGTGTGCTGCATTTAATATCAATATATATGTTTGCCATGATCCTTGGGTGACTTGTCTTCTTTTGCTTACTTAGTGCTCTAAATTTTCACATTTCTTTCAAAATCTTCATGTGTTTGCGAAAGAAAATGTTTTGTGGGTTTTGCGTGTGTTTAACATATGCAAAACCATTGAGAGGCAAAGTAAAAAGAAAGCTCCCAAAATTGTCTTGAACTTGATGCATTAGGATATCTAGTACAATGTCTTTAGGACTTATGTAGTCGTTAGGATGCATCCCAGCTTTCCCTCGGGGGTGAGTAATCATAGGGTTTCAGTGCTCAAACATTTAAAGAAGTCCACCCTGAACCTAGTGAGTCAATAATTCGTGTCTGTTAATTTAAGGAAGTTTGTTGTAGTCAAGGACCCTTTAAATCTTGTTGTGAGACATTAAGTGTAGGGGTTTTGGTTCATGTGTAGATAAGAAATAAGTGAGTAGGTGTTCTCTCTTCTCGCACGGCTCCTATCACTTGGGAAAGTAGGTCTGAGGGGACTTTGTGCCTGGTGCTTTCGAGTCATCTAACTTGGGATGCGCCGACCAAACTCTCCTTACACGGGTGGTAGGGATTACCCTATGTGGAGATTTGGGGAAAGATATACGTGATAGTGTAAGTCCTCATATGCAATGATGCACGAAACCTGACCCTGGGAGAATGATGCTCCAACTAATAAAACGAAAACAAGAAAAGAATAGGAAAAGAAACAAAAAGAAAAAAAATGGTAATGCAAATAAGAACCTTAATGGACTTTACACTTTGTATCACTTGAGGATGTTGAGGTTGTCCATGTCTTTAACTTAACTCCTTATTTAACTTGCACGAATGGTTCATTAGGCTAGGTGTGTGGACTGAATACCTATATAGAGTCGGCTCGTAGGATTACCGCGTCCATTGATCGATAAAAATGAGTCCATCGAGTCGAGTTTCTAGATTGAATAATGCATCTCTGTTCGGATTGTGTGGGTATATCCGCTGAAAACCATCAGGAGACAACACTCCTCCTCCTTGGCGACAAGGAGGTTTAACGACTTGTTGCACGTGTTAAGTGCAACCATGATTCCTACGAAAGTGAGTTAGGATTTCTTGTTTTTCGTATGCTTCTCTTTCTTTGTTTTGCTCGGGACTAGCAAAAGTTAGGTGTGGAGGTATTTGATTGACATCATTTCATGCTTTTATTTGTATCTTATATCCATTATCTTTCACCTAAACAATCCTACGTAATGAGCTTTATGTTTGAATTTAAGAAATAAAGAGGTTTGAAGAGAAGAGGCATGAGAGGACCTAAAAGAAGGAAAAAGGACTGAGTTGAGAGACTCGAGGACTAAGATGCAAAATCGAAGGACCTGAGTGAAAGATAGAAGGTCCAATGAGAAAACAAGAAAACTCCACACCATCATGAGGAGTATTTTGGCAATTCTATTCGAGTCGGAGCTCCAGCAAGTAAGGTAGATGCATCAAAGACAAGCAAAGCCATCCAAAAAAGCCCAGAAGAAAATCCAGAGCGATCTGAACACGGTAGACCGCTAATTGGCGGTCACTGTTTGTCCGGATCTGCTAAGATTTATGTGGGGCGTGTATTAGTGTGTATTTAGTCTATTTGTGGTATTTTTTTAGTCCCATACCGGGGTATTGTCCCGGATTACCTTTTTCTATTGCTATAAATAGAACTCTTCACCTTCTATTGTAATCACCCATTGCTTGGTGGCATTCTCTCTACTTGGAGTAAGCCTTGAAGGAAAACTCAAGGTGGAGAAGAGTGCTACCTTCAATGTGAGTCATTTTAATAAAATAATTTTTCATAATTTCTGTTAATCTTGTCTTTTAATTCTTGCGTACTTCTTTAGTTTTACTTTCCTTTTCTTGTAGCTTCTATAATATTTCTTGCTTGCTTAGGTTAATTTCATTTCAGTAGAATGTTTCATTTTAATGTATGTTGTAGTGTAATGATTAGTGAGTAGTTCCATCCCCATTTGTGGTGGAGAAATATGTGATATGATTATGTGATGTAGTAGGTGTGTGTTATCTTAATGTTTTGAGCCTTATATGATTTCCATAACCATCTAATGGGATTTCACTCTTGTCTTTGATATGCTAATGCTCTTGAATGAAGCTTAGCATATGCTTAGACTAGTGGACCTATTTTATGGGGAATGATGAGGTGAGGATAAGGATGGAATTAATATTGGAAACATGACTTGTAGTTGCATGTACTCTTGTTGCCTTTACCTTGGTTAATGCCTTGTATGTTTTAATGATAATGTGTTATCTTATTTCATGTGGAGGCATAGTAGGGTTTAGTCTTTATACATGAGTTCATTTAGCTTAATTCCAATTATTGTCTTGTATGTTTTAATGATATTGTGTTATCTTATTCAATGTGAGGGCAAAGTTGGATATAGTTTTATGTTTTCATGCACTACATGTTTTGATGAGCTTAATTGAACACACACACACACATACACATATCTTTGTATTCACACTCATTTCTCTACCCCCTATGGGGTTTAGTTTTATTTCTTATTGTCCATTTCCTTTTGCATCTTAGTGTAGTTTAGTGTAATCATTCTTTCTCTCCTTTCTTTCCTACTCGTCTTCGAACAAACTAAAATCGACACACCTCCCTATGGATAAACCCGTATTTGCCACCATTTCAATGCGGCATGCACTTGCGGTTAATTAAAACGTATCAATCATTGACCTATATCCTTAACCGGTTTACCTTCCGTCGGATCAACCTTGCATTTTGTCTGAGTAGGAGTGCTGGCTAGTTTGGACCTTAATTTACCAGTTTCATGTAATAAGTCAAGAATATATTTTCTTTGAGATAAAAGTTACCCCTTTTTTGAATAAGCAAAGTCTATTCCTAGAAAATGTTTTAAAAAACCAAGATCCTTTATGTCAAATTTTGATTTTAGGTATCTTTTAACCAGAGTTATTTCTCTATCGCAATCTCTCCTGTGATGATAATATCATCAACATAGTCTACGACTATAGTGGTAATGCTATTATGATGCTCAATAAACATAGAAGCATCCGCGGAGCTTTTAGAAAAACCATAAGTAAGAGATAAGCTTACTTTGACATACCATGCACGAAGCTATTGTTTCAATCCGTAGATTGATTTGTGTAACTTACTCTTGATTGGGCTGAATTGATGCCAGGAGGAGGTGTCATGTAGACTTCTTCTTCTAGGTTACCCTGAAGAAAGTCATTCTTAACATCTATTTGGAAAAGATTCCAACCTTTATTCATAGCTATAGATAGGAGAACACGAAATGTGTTCATCTTAGCCATAGAAGCGAAATTTTCTAAGTAGTCAAACAAGTTTGAGTGTAGCCTTTTGCTATAAGATGAGCCCTATACCTCTGTATAGTTTCATTTCTATTATACTTAATTTTATAAATCCATTTGCATACTACCAGTTTGACTCCAAGTTGGAGTGGAACAAGGTTCCAAGTTTTGTTGTTTTCTAAGGCATCAATTTCATCATTCATGGCATTGCACCACTTAAGATCTCTAATAGCTTCATGATAGTTGGTAGACTCCATATGATTATCTATTTGGTTTAAGAAGGTCTTATGGGTTGATTTTATCTGTTTATAGGACAAATAGTCCTGGATGGGGTAAATTATGTAAGAAGTAATGTAATTTTGTAAATAAGGAGGACGAGTTGGATGGTTGAATCTTCATTGCGGAATTTGTTGCAGAATTATTTCTCCCCCTTTGGCCTAAGGTTCTTCTCCTTCTTCTTCTTGAGGAGTTGTGATGATCTTGTCTTCGTGCTTCAAAGGTGTTAATGATCGGAAGGGGAGCATCAATTGTTGGTGAGGATTCTTCTTCACCGTTTTTGAAGGAACATTTTCAACAAAATACACATCACGAGAAACATAGAATTTACAAGTTTTTGGGCCATAACATTTGTACCATTTTTCCCTCAAGGAATACCCTAAGAAAATACATTTATTTGAGCTAAAGTCAACTTTATCTGTTCTTTTCCTGTGGACAAAAACAAAACAACCAAAGACCTTTAGGTGATCAAGATTCATTTTTCTACCATTTAAAATCTCCAAAGGTTGTTTGTTTTGAATTGGAGGACTATGAAGGCGATTAATAAAATATGCGACCGTTAAAACTGCATTAGACACACACAAAATTGGAACACGCTTTTGAAAAAGCAAAGATCTTGTACTATTCAAAAAATAATGATTTTTCCTTCGCTAAACACCATTTTGTTTGGCAGTATTCATGCAAGTGGTTTGATGGAAAATTCCTTTTTGTTTCAAGATGTTTTGAAAATTGTGACTAGTATATTCAAAACATTATCCGATCTAAGAAACTTAATTTTGAAATCATACATATTTTCCACAAAAATAATAAATTCACACAAAAAATGTATTGGATTTGGATTTAACTAGATAAAGCCACAGATAACAAATTAGAATCAAAGGAAGGCACATAAACAATATCTTTAGTCATTTGGTTTAATAATTTCATGTCACCTATTCCTTTTATTTCTACTTGATTTCCATTAGCAACGGTTACAAATTATTAAGAAGTTCAAAATTGACTTTAATATTAGTTAATAGAGTCTGGTTTTTGGTCATATTTGAAAGGAATGTGTGTTCTAAAAGTATTCTTTTACATGTCTTTTATTTTGAATTGAAAGTTACAATATTTTGTTCCTTGATTAATGGATTCGTCTTTTGGAAGTGTTAAGGAAGAGACTCTTGCTCCTTAACCGTAGAGCTCTAAAAGATAATGATTTATATAAATCAAAAGTAATTCAGAATCATGATAATTAACATGGAACATTAATTACTGAGATAAGATTGTCATGTTGGTTAAAGGATATTATAACTCTACAAATATTTTAACAACATGAGTATATGAAATGGAGAATATTTTCTTTCATATAATGAATAGACCTAATAAATGAAACATTATGTAATTGTGTTTGTGTCATTAATGTTATCATTGTGTCTTTGAATCCTAAGATATGATCTTATATCTTTTCACATGATAAGTGTAAAATTTGATTATTATCAAAAACTATCATTACACATAGTGATAAAGATATTAGTTATTATATATAACTTGTGCTAGAAAAGATGATATGTCAAAAATTATCATTGCTATTTTTATTTGAGTGATGATATTATTGGGCCTCTTGATAAAGCAAAAGTATAATGTGCATAATGTAACTTATGTATAGTTAAATATTTATAACTAGCATTCGACCCGTGCGTTGCACGGTTAGTATACCAAATGGAGTCTTATGAATCTTTCATCAATATATATTGCCAAATACGGCTGATGAATCCGCTTTGATCTTTGAACAAATTTTCTTGTTACCAATTTCAAAGCAACTTGCTAGAAAGCTCATTAGTTTTACTCATAATGTAACTGTTATTTTTTATGTTTATCTTTTGCCGGAAATTTGTATGAGCTTTGGCGATAAGTGAAAGTTTACACCTCTACAATATTAAGAAGATGACTAGGCAAATCCGTTGTTACCTTTCTCCCCAATTAATTAACATTAATATGTCTCTGGTATTTCTAAAGAGCCTAGGTAAAAGTGGTCGTGGTGGAATACTTTTTTATATGTTGAAAAATTAGATAGCCGATGGAGTCTTTGTAGTTGTATTTTTTGATGTTGTGAGGCATTATACTTTGTTAAATGCTTTTTACTTTTTTACATTAATACCTATGCCACATTCAGAAACAATTTCTACATGGAGTTGTAAAAAAATATTTTAAAATGTAGGAAATCTCCGGTTCCAACATCAGATGCCATTATTATTGGAGAGGTACATTTGAAAAAAATTCAGCAGAATGCTTCTATTATCTGAGTTTGGGTGTCCAATATCTAATTAATTTAAGTTAGGACACGTGCATAAAGTAATTTTAATTGTGGTGTGTCTACTAAGCAAAACAGAACTTACAGAAAGAGAGGTAATTGGACCATCAATAATTCAACTTAGTAACTTTAAGAGAGCTCTTAATAAGTCTTTCTAGAAAGGGAATATATGGCCTTGAATATTAGTTAAAGTTGATAAGAATATTCCTCTCTTATATGTTCTGGTAGACATCACAAAGTTGAACTATTAGGTTGCAGTGTGGCACATGATAGTCCACCATAGAACAAATGCTTTTACAACACACCTTATTTATCTCATCATGATGCCATAGAAATGCTATGAGAAAATCGAATGATCATAACAAAAATTACCTAAGAAAAGGTTCAATAGTGCAAGTACAGAACACCTCACACCCATACTGTAACATCCCGAAACAGCAGAAATTTAAAAATATAAACAATCAAGAGATTATCAGAATAGACTTATCAGCGGGAATGTTACTCATATAAATCAACAGTCGGTGCACCAATATTACAACAGAGTTTGTCAAAAGACGTGATTACAACAATACAATGAAAAGACAGGTACAAGCAATCACGACGACCTCGAAGAGTACGAAGAAGATCCTGGCCACAAAATGTGTGCGCCCGCTGTCACCACCCGATAGAACCTACTGCGGTCCTGAAACATGAATCAAACAACGATGCCTGAGTTTCCCATTATGAAACCCCGAATGCCATGCTCGCCTATTTGAATGCAACAGTACGGTAAATCAACCTATCATAGTAGTAGCATTCCATATCACATCTGCAATGCATCAAATCCCTCCAAGGGTAAACGGGACCTCAGTCCAACAACAACGACCCTCAACAGGGTCCACAAGGACATCAGTCCAGCAACAACAACAGGTCTCCATCGGAAACCTACCGTAGGCACATACGGTTTTACGAACAGTACGCGACGCACCCCCTACACGCGACTGCTCAAGCCAAAGGGATCGGTGAGGAGCGTCCGCACTTCCGCGCAAGGAACCACGTGGTCTACACCACCTTCGACGGAGTCGTAGCCCAGTCGATCAACATCCCAGGATAGGTGCCCAATCGGGGATCATCACTGGAACAACATCGGCGGCATCGCCAGCACAACATCGGCGGTACAACATACGTCCGGCGCAACATCGGACGGCACAACCACAAGTCGGAACATCGTCGACACCATCATCGCCAGCAAAACTTCGACGGCATCGCCGACACAACATCGGCGGTACAACATGCGTCTGGCACAACATCGAACAGGTCCAGACCGTAGTCTGCAGGGTCATCATGCTCTACGAGCCAATCGTCAACACGCTTTGGGATCTGCGATCCCTCAGGTCTGCTACTCATCAGAGAGTAAGGCAACATCAGGTCACACCACCGTCCATCACAGAGGTTGCGCGACCCAAGTGTCCACACTCTTCCACACGGTGGTCCCTGTGCAGGCACGAGCACGTACCCACCGTCACCTCCCTGCTCACGCTCTAAGCGAGGACACGGGTTTACGTGGACAGAGTTGACACAACACTAGGACCAAGAATTCAGTTCTGCACACAAACGGTCGACCGAAAAAGCCTAACCGGTCGACCATCCCCAATCGGTACGGTCGACCGAAAGTATACAACGGTCGAACTATTCTGCGCGTCACTTAAGTCCAAACGGTCGAACAACAGTCTAAACCGGTCGACCGAATACGAGGTCAAAATCCGGATTTGGTCAAAATCAAATAAGACTATTCAGTCGACCGACTCAGGAGTCCCGGTCAATCGAAAACTACCAAGGTCATCCTAATAGTCTACGTCATATAATGGTCGAACAATATATATAAATCGGTCGAACAACATGTATAGTCATCAAGTACACTTAAGTTCCGATCGACCCAAAAAGGGAACGGTCGACCCAAAACTAACAGGAAACCCTCGACTCACCAGCACACAAGCAACCGGTCGACCGCCACAATGGAATCGTTCTACCAGTGTTGGTTAAAGTTCGGCAAAAACACTAAACCGGTCGACCGTTGGTCGACAGCAACCCCGCACCAGCCGAGGATTTTACGCCGTTTCTCGTCGCCGGTGAGGTCTCCGACCTCCCGCGACCGACCACAACTTCCAACCGATGTGGGGAACAACAAAATCATACTAGAAAGCCGGCATACCTCAAGAAGTAGATGGAGCACGTCGGAGTTTGCTCAACGTCGCTCGTCGACCTCGACCTTCAATCACGCGGTCCTCGCGTCCGCCTCCACGACCCCAGGCTCGCCTCCACACGCCGGAGTCTCCTCCACAAGCTCTGGACGTCAGAGAGAAGAAGAGTGTGAGAGAAATGGTGAGAGAGAGAGTTTGAGTGAAGAAGAAGAGAGGAAATGAAGAGGTGATGGTTTTCCCCCTCAAAACCACCAAACCCAACAGTAACCGGCCCCCTACTCCATCACCCATCACCAACCCACTATTCTCTCACCCATTTCCCATGCAAAGCACCCCACTAAATAAGGGATTAGTCCAAAAAAAAGGTTAGGGTCTTAACACATACAGTTAGAGAACCACATATTCAAAAACAGGGCTTTAGTTATAATGCACTCACATTCATGGTATTAGTATATAAAAAATTGGCAGGGTTAACACTACAACTCTGTTCAATTTAGCAAACTGACCTGTAGATCAATATACAACACTAAAGATATTAAGAAAGGAAAACAAAACTTTTAAAATATGTAAAACGGTTTGTCATTTGGATAATGAGAGATGAGAAAAGTAACAATCAAACAAAGCAAAACCATTCTAACTCAACATAAAAGTAAGAATAAAAGATAAGTTGTTTTTTTTTCATAAAATGTATCATGTAGGATGGTGGAATATTCAAAAGAAATATTAGTAATTCCATGTTTTTTGAAAAACAGAAAAGATGTGGTTGTAAGATTATGCAGTTTTGTAAGCACAGATTTTGGAGTTCAGATTTCTGTTGCCACTAGTTGTGATTTGATTTCAACTCAGAACATAATATGTCAGTCGTATTAATATGTCTAAGATTAAGTTATTAAATTCTAACTGTGCATAAAATTCCTAAAAAACAAACGTAGATAAGCAAAGTAGTGCAACTGAATAGGTTAGGAAAAAATGATTTCGAACTTGTGAATCTAATGGTATAGCTTTTGTTTGATTTGCTTGTCGATAACATTCTTTGTATTACACAAGTTCAAAGAATCTTTAGCTGGCAAACAAACACACAACTCGAAAAATAAACACCCTTACACAGTACAACATGTAAAGCAATGTATGCTTTCTACGCTTATTTGTATTACATATACTTTTATTTGGTCTAACGCACGAAAGCAACCACATAATGACTATAGAAATCCACATGTAATGGGTGGTGGAGTAGACAACCTTCATGATGGTTGTTTGCCATGAGTTACCAGATTTAATAGTTCTTTAAAAGTTTTGTAGATTTTAATTTACCTTTAAAGTAAGAGACCGTTAGATGGGTGGCAAGCAACACCATCTGATTTTTGTTAGCATCCTTAATTGGTCATGCATACCTTATAGCAAAATCTCCCCATAACGTTAGCCTCATACAAGTTCCACTGCATAAAATGTAAAAGTCAAAGGTGAAGTTATTGTAGTCCAATTGGTGATCCGGAAAAGTAGTGCTTCCGTGATAAAGTCATTCGGAAAATGTAAAACAGATTTCTTTAGTAGAGAGCCAAATCAAACTACACAACAAGTCAGTTAATACATCTTACTCAACATAATTTAGTACTCTAACAGACCTGGCCAAACCTAAACATAGCACTGACAAAATGATGAGTTTTTCGTTCTTTTACATAGGGCTAAACAGAGCACTTAAATTGCAATATTCTTTGTGATTTATTACTCAAAATTTGCAATTAACATAAACGTAATTTCATTCAGTCATTATTCACGATCAAAATGTTATTTCACTAAATGAGTTTCAAGAGTGTTTATGAGATCTATTTTAAGATATGTATACAACCAACCTATTTACACGAAAAATCAGATGTATATTACACCGTCAACTGTATCATAATGTGAGTAGCAAATCCAAAGGCATTATGAATAGAATTTAACAAACACAAGAAATTTTAAAAGTCATAAGGCAAAAACATATTAATACTTAAATTGGGGTGTTTGTCTCGGTGTTTGTAGAAGTTTTATAAGGATGTCAAACTCAAATGTATGTTCTAATTTTATTAAAGTGTTTGAATGTTCCAAAGTAGGAAGAAGTTGAACATCATAATAACCAGTTTATTGGTTCGTTGATAAGGATCCATTTTGTTAAATTCAAAAATTAGAGATACCAAATTTGATCAGGTACCATGTAGTATTAGGAACACACGTAAACTGAATCAATTATGTGAACAAACATACTAAACAGTAACTATGTGGAAATAAATAAAGTTTAAAAAGACGTCGAATAAAACCTGCCATAAAACTAATTTGCTCTTTATAAGTAGAGTAGAACAAATCAAAACAAAATCAACCTCTAATTGTGTGACAAATTATTAGTTGGCATGAGGAGAGAATCATTTAGTGTAAGTAATAGGAATTTGTTTTTTTATTTACCTTGTATCAATGAGGGTGGTCGTGCATATCTGGACGAACTCGTTGTTCTTTGTTTTAATTGTGCCCAACTCCCCCATTTGAAGAACAACTCCCATAATATTTGAGCATTGAATTAAGAATTTGTGATGTCATATATGTTTGTTGCTTTCTAATGGAACATCTTACCTGTGACTTGGTTGGAGTTAGCGTTGATGGTGTGCATCATGTCAAATTTGCATATGTAATGTTTTGCTAAAGGGAGTTTATCGGTATCCGGAAGCAAAATTGCAGTGGAGTTTAGATTAGGGTTCATGTTGTACTGCAATGGTGTTATTTGATATTTTCCTCTAGGAAAGCAAATGTCAAGTCCTTGGAAGATGTAAACAGAACCCTTCTTTAATGTTTGTTCCCATTTGCTGAAGTTGCCATGACTTACAACCGCTAGCATCTGATTAGCCTGAAGGAATTAAAGATATTAGTAAACAATTCCATATTAAGTACATACAATACCATTTGAAATTCATATTCTCATTGATTACCACAAATGTGATTGTCTTTCGGTTGTTCTTGCCAAACACATGAGCGCACCATAACTTTGTAATACGAACTTTGTAGCAGCAATTATATTGGTTTGGTCTTGCGTCTCTCCACATGCAGATTTTCAGCCCATCTAGAATATGAAAAGTGAATATTTTATATGTTTCATTAAAGTAAATAATTTCACTGAGGATGTGAGTTGTAACGTTTAAATTGAAATAACAATAAGATACAATTGTTGGAGGCAGAGTTTGATTTGGTTTCACTTGCATTCGTCGAACTTGCGTTATTGGTGGTATCAAGTCGTGCAATAGGCGTTGGCATGTCGACCTGAGCTTTAGTGGGTATGATGAGTGGTTTTGTGATGTCGTTATCAGCACAAATGCTTAAGTTTGTTGGAATAATCAATTTGTTACGTTTGGTACCAGTGTCTTGATTTTGTGATCTACTCTGAGGATGGCATCTCAAATCAACTTTTTTTGCTTTATGTCATTGTCGGTGCTTGTGCTGTCATATACATTTTTTACAGGAGTTGATACAAATGTGTTTAAATGTATCAGGAAAGGTGAGTATCATTTTGATAATTCTAAATGGTGATAAAATAATCAAGGAATTGTACTGAAACCGCCTTATCCTAAATATGTAACAAATAGCAGTTGTTCACGTAATGAATCAGTTTTTTTTCCAGAAAGTAATCGAAGCATGTACAAATGGTTTTTGAAGTTGATTTCTAGAAACACTAACCTATGCAGTAGGAGATGGTCAATAAGGTGATGTACCAGAATCAGAATTGTTGACAACATGATTGGAACTTGTATTTTGATGATGCAATGGAAGAGAGATCTTTTTGTTGTTGGCTGCATTGTTGGTTGGTTTGAAGTTTTTTTTTGCGAACTATGATACATGTGGAAAAAGATTTCAATTAACATTAAAATAATAATTCAGAAAAGTGTTTGATAGAACTAGCACGGAAATTATAGTAAACAAATTAAAAGAAAGCTAATCATGTCCAGCAAGTAAACAAATGAATTGGAAATAAATTGGAGAACTAAATTTGAATCAATCTCCCAACACCGGAAACTAAATTTGACAAATTCAATTATAACCTCAAATGATATGGTAAAGTTCCTCTTTCAACTCTAAAATTTTGAAAACGTCTTCTTAAACTTTTGGTTGATAATGAAGCACCGTTTAATTAGCTTTTTGCAGGTTTACTGTATATTTCAATTTGTTATGGTAATCAAGTGATCACTAAAACCAATGGAATTGTAAATGAGAGGATCTATGTTGAGAAGTAACAGTTCAAGGAGATGTTTAATGCCATTGAAATACCAGGAAGAACTTTTATTTAAGGTCATAGTTGAGAGAAACAAATTATAGTCTTCATTTTTAACTCACAAAAAACTTAGTTTTTATCATAAGGAATCAAGCTTCAGCAAGCAAATAATCACACTTATGACAGCAAAAAGATGTGAATAGAACACTAAGACAAAATACCAACTATAGTAATTCTTTTTCGACTTTGAGAACTAACCAAAAAGAGAGTTACCTCAGAAGGGTCACCAATCACCATCCCAACTACCAAAACACAGATTGGACAATGACAAATGTGCTATGCAAATTTCAGTGCTAAATTACACACATCATTATGATAACCCATGCATGAGAAAATGGCAGTTATGTAATGGAATTTGACGAACTTGAATGTTTCAGATTTTTCGGAAAGCTAGTGGCACTAAGAAAGGGATAGAAATGAAGTTCTAGATATATTTTTCTGGAATCTGAAATCTCCAAAAGGGAAAAGTTAAGTTTCAATTTTTTTCAAGGAAATCAATTTTCAACCACTAATTCTAACTTAATGGAAAGTGAAAAAGGTTAAATCTAAAAATCCTGGAATTGAAGCCATCTACATCGGTGAAAACTGTAATGTATGTTTTAGTCAAGACATAGAAAGAGAAATTGAAAACCATTTCTTTTCGAAAACTCCAGAAATACAGATAATACAAATATCACAAAAAACAGAAAACATGGTAGAGAAAAAAAATGAACCTAAAAGCTTTTATATGTGAAATGGTAAATTTTTTTTAAAACTCCAGACAAACAAAAAATGCAAATATCCCAAAAAAAAAGAAAACATGGAAGAGGAAACAAAATATGAACCCAAAAGCATTATGTGTAATTCTAAACTTATATGTGAAAATCTAATATGAATGTGGAAGTTGAATGGGATGATGTGAGGAGAAATAGATAAGAGATCATGTGCAAAGAGGCTTCCACATGATGTGGTTTAGTGAAGAGATTAATAAATAAGAGATCATGTGTAAGTGGTTTACCCATGATGTGTAAGTGGTTTAACTAAATTACAAAAATATGCTACTGACAGGAGAACCTCTTAGTTCATCAACATGTTTATGATAAAATAGCGAGTCCATCGGTCGCGAGTTTCATCCAGATCCTGTTGTTAGAAGGCATCACCACTTTTTGGGAAGACCTATCAAAATACAAGTAAAAACTTTAATATCTAAATATTTAAACTACAACTATACAAGTGAATAACGATCTATATTACCTCGGATAGGCATACGTCTTGAGTTGCCAATTCGAGGATTTCCTCCATGTATCTCATCACGTAGTAACAACATTTTGTATTTCCAACATGCTTCCGGTACTACAAACATAGAAATTCGCTAAATATATGTTCCTAACTTAATTAACAAAAATGGGAGAGAATGTACTCTCATTCCATGCCATGTTATTCCTGCTTTTGTGGTTGTTCTCCTGCCACGTAAATCTCTGTAAACCTTAATTGCCCTGTGTAGTACAAGTTAAACCTTCATTCAATAATACTAATAAAAATCCACGAATTACAAATACGATGGCTAAAATGAACTTACAAATTTAGAAGTTTCTTATTGAGTCCCTTGGTTTATTCGACCCCAACGGATCAAACCAATATGCCGAATTAGTCGTGGGGCATACAACGACAAGCATCCAATGAGCCCTGTTATATATATAATTAGAATCTTATGACAAAATAAAATTCCACTTTGAATTACAAAGTTTACCTCTCATGATAAGGGAGCAGATAATATCTTTTGTCTTCTTCTTTCATGAGAGTCTCAAGCTGACCCCTTTATCGTCATTCCCGTATATATATGTAGATGGGCTGATAAATCCAAATACTTGATCGTTGGGAAAGACTGACCTGACCTTCTGACGTCATAAAGATGTCTAAAAGAGTAAAAATTACACTTTATTACAGTTTCGATAAAATTATTCAACACATTTCATTTTATACCAAAGAAAACACTTACTTCACTTACACGTCGATAATCATGACACACAATGAATCCATCGCCATGAACTGCATGATATCCTCTTTGGTGACGTACAAAGCCCGAGGCAACCCTTTATCCCCCTCCTCCCAATCCCAGCTACTTAAGGATTGTGATTCCCTACCTGTCATACATTGATACAACATTTTGCACCTACTTGGAAACAAATTAATGTTGATTGGAGATTGGTTGTTTGACCCTTTGCTCCGGGGGTTTAACACCTTACAGATATATATACAACCGTTAAAAATACAATTGTTAACAAATTTGAAATTTAAAGTCCTTCAAAATTAAAGTATACCTCATTTAGGTCGTTTAGCTCTACTAAATAACTAGGTCACCTCACAAACCCACCGATAGCATCTCTGAGAGTAACAATCTCTTCTTCCGGAAATGGCACCAAAGCATCAGCATCTAAGCAACTCCCCACTACAACCTTCACTTCTCCCTCTCCCACCTATGTGACGTGGTGTCTGGAGAGGTTATAACTTTCTTGTGTTCCACCAATCTTCGATTAGGGTCTTCGACAAATAAAGCACATCTAGATCCATCCTCAAACTTTCCAAATGAGGGACCGCCAACGATGGCCAATTCTCGAGAATGAGCCACGAAATCATATTGTCGATCGGGGTGGAACACTGGCTACACTGGAGGAGTGGTCTCCGGGGAAGAACCGGTCCTACGACGGGTAGAAAGAATATTCATTGATATCATAACCACTATAACTTATAACAACAGAATGCGGGTCGTAGGCCAACCATTGTATTGTCTCAGAAACATCACGCTTGTAAGTCACGTTTTTGAACCAAGAGATGAAATTTTTATTGTGACTATTTATTACTTGTTGATCACTCCACAAAGGATTTCTTTCCTTTAGAAACTTCATGTGTTCATTTAGGTAAGGTTGAACTTCATTAGAATTGCACAACACATAAAAGTATGCTGTCATTAAGTCCTCACCATTTGGATTTAACATTTTCATCTCTGTGTCCCTTTACCATCGGCACGTTTATCATGACGATTCTCCCGAAGTCCAACATTTTTTGTGTTTGCTAGGTATCCAGTGTAAAACTCGATAACCTCCTCAGCTATGTATCCTTCAACAATACTAGCATCTGGCATTTGACGATTTTTATAATAACCTTTCAACACTTTCATATAACGCTCGAAAGGATACGTCCACCTTAAAAAATCTGGTCCACACAATTTAACTTCTCTAACCAAATGAATAACTAGATGAATCATAATGTCGAAAAAATCAAGGGGGAAGAACATTTCCAACAGACATAATGTCACCACAATTTCATTCGGGCATGCATGTATCTTCCTGTATTCCATTCCCATAGGACACAACACTTTCTTAGCATCATAAGTTCTATCTGGCAACTCATTATCATCTGGAAGCATCTCTTTCAATAACTTCAACATTGATGTGAAACTGACATCGGACCAACCATTTCCTGCTTTTAAATTGTACAACTTCAACACCGCTGACAATCTAGTGAATTTGGTGATACTCTTATACAACGGCTTCTCATTGTCACTCAACAAACTACCAAGTAAATCAGGGTTGGATGAAAACTTTTCAGCCATATCCTGAACCATATCCTCTAAGTGATCTTTCACACTAACGTTGTCTCCGTCATTCTTGGAATGACTAAATGATTCATTTTCATCGTGTCATTTCCCCCATCTGTAATTTGGGTCGAATTCTTTCTCAAACAAATGATCTTTCATTTTCCAAAAATTCAACGCTGACATATTATGACACTTATTGCACGGATAATACGCCATGTTGTTGTCTTTTTTTTGAATATTTTTGGCAACCTCTAAGAACATATTCACTCCATTCTCATACTCATCATTCAATCTGTTTGAAAGAATCCACTCTCGATCAATTTCAATCTAAACATTAACAAAAATGATAGTTATTATTGAAGGAAATAACAAATAAAATCAATTTAAAAGAATGTGTTCGTAGATGAGAAGATTCGGAGACATTAAGATGAGAAAAGAATGACTCGGAGGAGAGGAGATGAAGTCCTTAATCTAGCGTGGGAATAAGGAAGGTTAGAAACCTAACTAAGCAATCAATGCCAAAACAAGCCTAAAGTCTACTATAGGTCCTTAGTACTAGACGACGTTTAACTTCGAGGTCCCACCAAGGACCACTAGTATGTAGGAAATCAAGAACTCGGAGGTCCCTAAAATCTCAGGGAGACTAAATGGGCAACGACGTTCAGGCAGAAACGGTCTTAAATCGAGGACCACTAATCTGTGGGAAATCAAGAACCCGGAGGTTCCTAAAATCTCATGGAGACTAGATGGGCAACGACGTTCAGGCCATAATGGTCTTAAACGGTTTCCTCTCCTTAATGCGTCCGGAAATCCTAGGGGTCAACGTCTAATTGATTTTATTAAGGCTATTTTATGAAGTGGTTTTTGGGCCAAGGAAAGGGTGATGAAATCCCCCACCTAATCTCCTATAGGTGACTGCCCCCTAAGTGTTTTTCATACCTTAATCTAACAAACAACACACCAAACAAATACTCTCCTCACTCTTGTTCCAATGCAAGTCCTACTAACTAATGCGTGCTTTCCGATGAATGACGAGTGAAAAAGATTACATACCTTACGCCAGCAATCTATGACAAAAATCGTAAAATAAATAATAAATATGATGAATGCAAATCCTATATGATGATTGACTTAGCAATATTGTTTAATCTTTTGCTTTAGGTTATTAAAGGTAAGGTTGCTTAAGGGGGGCAATGAGTTATTAGAAACTAAACATAAATAAACATTTAAATAAACAAAATAAATTGTTTAAAGCATAAATAAACAAAAAAATAAACATTTAACTAAGCTAAACATTAATAAACATAAATAAATGTATGAATTCACTAAACTAATTAAACATAAGTTTTTACATGATCTAAGTTATAGTCTTTTTAATATAAAATCTAAGTTATTATTTTAAAATATCATGTTATTAATAACAATTGAGATTATTATTTTTAAAATTTTAGTAGAACCTCCCCTAATATTTGCTTTGTAAAAATCTTAAAATCCTGGAATTAACAAGAATGTTTTATAACAGTACACGATATAAACTTGATCTCAATTCCACCCAATTCATCACAGACACACTACATCCAAACCCCTCAAACTTTGACACAACACATGTTTACATTTAGTCATATGTTTACATTTTCCACAGAACAAAATTGGCTTCATGGTTAAAGAATAAATAGCTAAAGGCTAGTCCTTAATACATGTTATCTGTGGACTTAGTCTTCCTAAAAGAAGTTATTACTATATATAGTATCTTCCATCAAAATTAGAATCTTAGTCTTCTTAAAATATATAATAAGGTCGATTGAGGTGAGTTAGTTTATTAATCATTTCGTTGCGTACGTAATCTCATGAGCAAGTCACCAACAAACTCCATTGACAACAATTATTGACAAATACATAACTAAGTGGACACAAACATACAATTTATTGCTTATATATTTATATTTCTTCCAAACATATTACAAGGCATCTTTTCAACACACAATGGAAAAATTACTAACAACAATTCAAACTAAGAGACAAAATGAGTGGAATCACGAACCAGTAAACGCACGTCCTCCTTCGAATCTGCCAAATATTGATAAATCTAACACACTTGACTGGTAATTGATTAATCAGACAACACATAAACCACATACAACAACAAACCATGCACACTTGCGTTAAATGATGGATGTATATACACTGAGAAACTACCTAGTAATCTACAGATTCGTACGTGGTCCCACCCAATTGGCCTAGACTGTATCTTCTTTTTCTGCAAAAATATTAAGTATCACACAGAAACACGAGGTTTTTTAATCAAGTCCATAGCAAATCATTGAAATTCAGAGTGACATTTTGTTGGGTCTATGAGTTTGATTAGGAATGTAGGAATGTAGAGGACGGCAACTTCTTGTGGGTTAGGGTTTTATTAGGGTATTTGGATATTGATCCGTTTATCTATTTATCTACATTTGATGTTTGGTGCATATTGCACTTGGGTTTGAGTTTGATTAGGGTTTGAATACCTGGAACTCTCTCCTTATTTGTAACCTCATTATGAAATAGTGGATTAGGTTAGAGAGGCGGCCATGGTTTTTTCCGCAAGGGTTTCCACATCAAATTGATTGTTTTGTGGAGTGTTTTTGTTCAATTGTATGTCGTGTGATTGTCTCCTACAGGTGAAAATCCCACACTTTTCACTTCAAATTTGATGGTGTGTTTGGCTTCGAGTGAAACGAAGAGCAAAAAACAGAAATTGAGAAAAAGTGAAGTTTCTCTTGTTTGGAAACAATGTTTAGGAGAAAAAATGAGAAAGGAAGAGAAACCCTCCTATGCCAAATTGCAAAGTAGTCACTCAACTTTTCTCTCCAACTTTAAAGAGAAAGTTGAGAAACCAATTTCATACCAAAAATACCTTATTTATTTCAACTTAATATTTACTCACGTTTTTGTCCTTAACGACACATGCTTAGTACGTTTGTTTGCATTTACCTTTGGTTACTGATTGACATCATTTCATGCATTCATTTGTGTCTTATATCCATTATCTTGAACCTAAACAATGCTACGTAACGAGTTTTATGTTTAACTTTCAGGAATAAACAAGTTTGAGGACAAGATGAATAAAAGGACCTAAAAGCAAGAAAAAAGACTGAGTTGTAAGACTTGGGGACTGAGATGCAAAAGAGAAGGACCCAAATGTGAGCCAAAAGGACCAATGAGCAAATCAAGAAACTCCACGCCATCATGCGGAGTATTTTGACAATTCGATTCGGGCCTTAACTCTAACAACCAACTTGGGTGCATCACACTTTAAGAAATTAGGCTAGAAAACAACACGCAAAATCCATACTGGACCAAGGCTCTATAGACCTCCAATTGGCGGTCCCAGACCGCTGATTGGATGTCGGGTCAGATCCAGATCTGACAAGCTTCAGGCGGGTCATGTATTAGGGTATTTTATGTCTATTTTTTGTGTTGTATTAATCCTACATCAGGGGATTGTCCTTGATTACCTTTTTCGATGACTATAAATAGATCTCTTCATCTTCTCTTGTATGCTACTACATGCTTGGTGGCCGTCCTCTCTACTTGAAGTGAAGCCTTGCAGCAAAAACTCAAGTAGGGATATGCTACTTGTATTGTGAGTCTGAAATTAATAAAATTTTCCTTGTTATGTTGTTTCTTTTATGTTTGTCGCATGCTTAGCTTAATTTCCTTTTATTAAATCTAGTAGGCTTAGTAAACATATTTTTATATCTTAATATAATAGTTAGTTTAATGATTAGTGTGTAGTTCTGTCCCCTTTGGGGGTGGAGATGATGTTGTATACATGCAATAAAGAATGGAAATGAATGCTTTGCTATGAAATGTGTTGATAAATAGGAATGAATGCTTGCTTGTTTAGGATAGAACATGTAACTTTATGGGTTTTGCCACTACCATTAGACATCTCTCATGCTTGTTTAGGTTCTTACATAACCAACTTGTGTATGTTAATGTTAGTCAATGTTTGACATCATTTCATGCTTATATTTGTATCTTATATCCATTATCTTTCACCTAAACAATGCTATGTTACGAGTTTTATGTTTAGTTTTCAGGAATAAAGAGGTTTGAAGAGAGGAAGCATAAAAGGACCTAAAAGCTGGGAAAAAGGACTGAATTGTGAGATCTGGGGACCAAGATGCAAGGAAGAAGGACCTGATTGCAAGACAGAAGGACCTAAGAGCAAAACAGAATACTCCACACCATAATGGGGAGTATTTTGCCAATTCGATTCGGGTCGGAGCTCCAACAAGTCAAGTAACTGCATCAAAGACCAAGAATACCATCCAGGAAAGCCTCCAAGAAAGCCCAGACGAATCCGGACCCTGTAGACCGCCAATCGGCGGTCTGGAACCGCTAATTGGTGGTCCAGGTGGATTCGAATCTGCTTAGCTTTTTCTGGCGTGTGTATTAGAACGTTCTTATGCTATTTATGGTATTTGTTTAGTCCCACATCGGGGGATTGTCCCGGATTAGCTTTTTCCATGGCTATAAGTAGAACTCTTCACCTTCCATTGTAATCACTCCATGCTTGTGGCCATTCTCCCTAATTGAAGTGGAAGCCTTGAAGCAAGAAACTCAATAGGGAGATGCTACTGGTCTTGTGAGTCTTCAATTAATAAAATTTTCTTTGTTTTGTGCTTCTTTTATTGTTGGTGCGTGCTTTAGTTTAATTGTCTTTTATTAAATCTAGTTTAGTTAATATGCATTCTTATTTTAGTGTAATAGTTAGTGTAATGTGTAGTGAGTAAAACCACTCCCCTTTTGGGGGGTGGAGATGATTATCATATATGCAATTAAGGAAGGAAGGATGTTTATTTTGAAATGTGTTGATTAATATGAATGCATGCTTGCTTGTTAGAATAGAATACTTCACTAGATGGGTTTTGCCATGATAAGTAGACACCTCCCATGCTTGTTTAGTTTCTTAAATAACCATCTTGTGTTTATGAATGTTAATCAAATTAGGTTAGTGATTTAATTGATGGGTTTTGCCATGATAAGTAGACACCTCCCATACATGCAAACACTACCTACACTTGTGCCTATAGGAAGATATTCTTGCCTCCTTATTGTGTATGTGTAGTCACTCCACCCCCTAAGGGGTCTCTCTTATTGATTCCTGCATAGTATCAGATTTCTCTAGCTTAGTTGTTAGTTCATTGTTTGTTTCTTTCGTTCGCATTTCACACTTCTTAGCGTAGTTTAGTGTAGAGTAGCTTAATCAATCTTTCTCCCCCAATCTTTGAAGGGAATGTGTTCTAAAAGTTTTACTTTTAAATGTCAATTATTATGAATTGAATGAGAAATCATTTTGTTCCTTGTTTATGTTATTCGTCTTTTAGAAGTGTTAAGGAAGCGGCTCTTGGTCCTTAACCGTAGAGCTCTAAAAGATATTGGTTTACATAAAACAAAAGATATTCGCAATCATGGTAATTAACATGGAACATTAATTACCGAGTTAAGATTGTCATGTTGGTCATAGATCATTGTAGCTCTACAAGTGAGTGCCAACACGGGTATGCAAAAGAGGAAAATATTACTTTTGTATACTGAATAGACCTAATAAGTAAAATATTATAGAAATGTGTTTCTGTGTCATTAATATTTTACTGTGTCTTTGGTCCTTTGATATGAGACTTATATCTGATCACTTAAGGAATACTTAATTATATCAGTGTCTTGAACTATCGATCAGTGTAGTGTAAAGGCATTGGTTGGTTAAGTATAACTTTCGTTGGAGAAGATAGTTAGTCAAAAGATTATCATTGCCCCTCTTAATTGAGTGATGATATTAGTGGGCCCCTTGATAAAGCAAAGTTATAATGTGCACAATGTGATTTGAGTTAAGTCACATATTTATAACTAGCTTAAAGAGATCAAGAAATGAATACTAATACAAAGATGACACAAAACTACTTTGTGTGTATTCTTAATATCATGAGGCAAGGGACGGACACAAGTGGTGCACTCCATTACTAAATGGATCGGGTTTTGGTTCGAGTGGAATTAAGACATCAAACTAATTGGGAGCTATAATGTGTAGCTAGATACCGCTTATAGCTTGTGATATTAAGCTCTTAATATCACTGCCAACTTAGTTTAGATCCTCCCATAGGTCACACCGCAAAAATCGTGAAACAAGAAGCTTGATTTTTGGTTCATATGATGTGTCGGGTTTCTCATAGAAAATATGACACATGTGGTGAACAAGTAAAATCAATTATGTTGTATATAAACATAATTAGAGTCATGATAAATTCATATGAGATGCATATATTATGGGGTGCAATAATTTATTGTTGCATAGGATAATACATTGCATAAGTTGTGAATTTGCTAAAACCCCCTTAAGTTCAAATTTTGTTGAAAATAAATCCAAAATTTGAAATAGGCAAAATCGGGTAGAAGTTCGGTAATCCGTTATGGTTCGGTCGACCGAAGGATCTATGGATCGGTCAACCGAACGTGGAACGGATAATCGTAATTGATTGACCGAACTTGACCAAAGTGCCTGGAGCTTTGGTACGGTGTACCGAACCAGAAACGGTCGACCGAACATTGTCATGTTCCGATATTTTCGGTTAACCGAATAGCACTCGGTCTTGGACGAGAATTAGTCCGATCGGTTAAGGAGAATTTTTCTCATTAAGATTCGGTCATCCGTCACGTACTCGGTTAAACGATCGTGACAAATTCGGTTAACCGAGTGGGACTCGGTAAACCGAACAGCGGTCGATTTTCTACCTTTGATTATTAAGAGATTAATTTGATCGATGGTTGGATTAGCTCCAAATTTGGTCAAACGTTTTGTGGGTGCATATAATGCATTATGGAATTAGTTTGTGAGAGAAATTGTCATAAAACCGTGGCTTAAGAATAGCCATGATTAAGAGTAAGATTGGAACCTATAAATAGGTCATTATTCTCCCTAATTGGCATATACACAATTCAGAAATTATTTTCTCTCCTAATTCACTACTAAAACCCACGAAAATTCTCTTAGTTTTCTAAGTCTTTGGAAGGAGAAATCTCAGAGGCTAAGGAAGGGGTTTGTAGCTAGATTCTAAGATTGTTTGGAGATCGATTGGCTAGCTCCTTTCTCTCCAACCTTGTTTAGGGTTTCGGTGAACACTCGGAGGCATCCGGCGCAACGGGAAGCGACGATCATCTTCCCCAACATCTCCGAATCTTCAAGAAGTTTTAGAGAACTTCTAGGTATGAATTTCGGAGTCCCTTGTGTTTGTTTTAATAAGTTTTTGAAACTAGTTGTTAAAACAAACCGATGCATGCATAAATAAATCGAAGAAAATTGTAATACATCCTTATTATACATGAAAATTCGAAAAATATATATGTATAATTAAACATGAAATCCTACAGTGATATCAGAGCTTAGGGTTAAATTTTCTTATGATTTATGGCTGTAAACGAATTTAGTTTGCCATCTAGGATTTAAACAATTCGGTTTTACCGGTTTTTCGGTGTATGGATGTTTTGTTGATATAATTCTCCATAATAATTCGTCTGAATGTTTTAAGAGTTTTAAAACAAGCCATGTGATTATTGGAATTAGGATTAAGACATTAGTCCAACTTACAATAATTTCGTTTTATTTAAAATCAATTATTTTGTAAGAGAATCAACAAAACCGAAAAACTGCAGTTCATCTTTCCATTGGAAATTGGATGGACAGCGGTTCAAAAATAGTTTTGAACTATGGATGAATGAAAAATGTTTTTAATGGATTTCAAAATATTTTTCAAAGAATTGTTGAGAATTCTGGATGATTGATAAATTAGATTCTGTAGTTTATAGCAATTGCGTGCATGGATGCTTGAGTTGCTTTGCAGGATTGTGAGTTTATATGTTCCAAATCAGACACTACAAATGTATGTAATTATTATTATACAGGGGCTTATGTATGTAAAAGCCAAAATTCTCTCTATTTCCGTCTTTTAGATAGTTGCATTTGCATATGAGAGGTTTTTACATAGGACTTGCACTAGTCGGTTTTATCGAATGTGAGGAGCATGTTTATTTTCTGTAAAATCTACATCTCCGGTGCAAGAGGAAGTCGGCGCTGTAGTGCATCGATCGAGGATCGAAGATCAGGGATGGAGGATCGAGGATCGAAGGGAACATATAAACTCACACGATGTGGATTGTGTGAATGTTTAATTTCTGTTTTTATCTTGATATGCATGTGATGAATGTGTTGAATGTTAGGATGTGTATGATTAATAATATGCATGATAACCTAAAATTCTAAATCACATGTTAAATTGTCCAACAAAAATTAAGAATAAATTTCCTTCTTATTTCATCCACTAGCAGCCATTGATCGAGGGATACTCTGCTCGCCCTTAGCGGGAGATAGCTCCCTCTATCTTTGGGAATAGTGGGAGATATAAAGGTTGTCTGTTGTTGTGCCACAATTAAATATATGAGGTGTGTTTCACCCTAGTGAACCCCAAGTATGTTTAGTTGTGAATACAATAGATAAACGTATCTCGTATCAAATGAAAATAAGTTTTCTTAACATTACCTAGAGCCCTCGCTCGGTTTTGGGAAAAAGTTTTTCTTACGAGGATAGGTCGTATTCCCTCATAATTAAAACGACAAGAGTCACAAGAGTTTGAAGATGCTAAATGTTGCTAAAATTCAAAAAGGTTGTGATTAGAAAATGATTTCTTACCTTGATATTGTAATGTATTCGATAGCCCTTAGCTAGTCTATATTACAATTAATAGGATCTTGGATTGTTGCATTTATGGGCAAGATTTTAATTTGCAACATTTACATTTATATATTCGATATATGTATGCATGTGTATTAAAACATAAAATTGGCATTAAAACCTATATGATTTATTTTGTAGAAAAATGTCGAACATCCAACCTATCGTACGATCCATGATAGAAAAACACCCTTTAGCGAATGATGGCTCAAACTTCATTAGTTGGCAACTCAAACTCAATATCGTGTTAAAGTTTGAGAAACTATCTCACATTTTGGAAGGTCCAATCCCAAAGTGGAATGAGAGATTAACCGATGAAGAGAAAGAGGCTAAAGCCAAGTGGGAAGACCAAGAGAACCAAGTTCACGGTCTTATGCTAGCATCCATGGGTGACTCGCTTCAAGCGAAATACTTGGATTCAAAACCCAAGAAGACCATGGAGGCTTTATCAAAGATGTTCATGGATAGTGCCCGAAAGGAGCGCTATAAGACCACCATCGCACTCACAAGGTGCCATATGGCGGAGGGAACATCGGTATCTATGCATTTTCTCACGATGCAAGGATACCTTGAGAAGTTGGCAAAGCTCTCTTCACCAATGCCCGAGGACATTGCTGAAGATATGATTCTTGGCTCTCTAGCCCCGTCCTTTAAGGACTTTGTGATGCACTATCACGTGCGTGAAAAAGGGGTGAGTCTTGAGGAGCTTCACAACGCTCTCAAAACTACTGAAGTTGACATGGGCAAGGGTAGGGACAAGCAAGTCCTTGCCGTCCATTGGAGGGGCCATAAGATTGGTAAAGGAAAGGGCAAATCTACCAAAAGTGGTTCAATCAAGAGCAAGGGAGTAGGAGGTGCTCATAAAAGTGCCTCGAGGGGGAAATCTCAGAAATCTCTAACTCCCAATACGGAGTGCTTTCACTGCGGTGAAAAAGGACACATCCGGCCAAATTACCCCAAGTACAAGGAAGACCTTGACAACGGAGTGATTGAACGTCGGCGCCCCAAAAAGGCCAAAGGTATATTTGTTATTGAAATAAATTTAGCCACCTCTGTCCAGGATTGGGTAATTGATACCGGATCTTGTGCTCACATATTTTCTAATGTGCAGCTGCTCATGGATAGGAAGGAACTCGTAAGGAACGAGGTAGAATTGAAGGTCGGAAATGGTGCGAACGTGTCTGCGGTTGCACAAGGTTCTGTGGTGCTTCAATTGTGTAGTGGTTTAAATTTATGTCTAAAGAATGTTTATTATGTACCTTCGATTAGCAAGAATATTATTTCTGTATCATGTCTGGATATGGATAATTTTAATATAAATATTTCAAATTCTTGTTTGTCTATATCGAAGAATGGTGTGTTCTATGCAAATGCGTTCATAAGGAATGGTCTCTATTTGCTTGAATTAGATAATAAACAAATCTTTAATATCAATAACAAAAGACTTAAGACCACTCACGAGAATGATACTCTCTTGTGGCACTATCGTCTTGGTCATATAAATGAAAAGCGCATCAAGAAATTGCAAGAAGCTAACATTCTTGGTCTACTTGATTTTAAATCATTGGAGACGTGCCAACAATGTCTAATGGGAAAAATGACCAAAAAGCCTTTCAAGAAGAAAGGCCCAAGGGCGAGTGGCTTGTTGGATTTGATACATTCCGATGTATGTGGTCCAATGAGTACTAGTGCACGAGATGGTTTCAGGTACTTCATTACGTTCACGGATGATTATAGTCGTTATGGCTATGTTTATCTAATGAGAAACAAAAGTTAATCTTTTGACAAGTTCAAAGAATTCAAGAATGAAGTAGAGAACCAACTCGACAAGAAAATCAAGTCTCTACGAACGGGTCGTGGAGGTGAGTACTTAAGTGCCGAATTTGACTCATACCTAAAGGAGTTTGGTATTGTACCTCAACTCACCCCTCCCGGTACACCTCAGTGGAATGGGGTATCCGAAAGGAGGAATAGGACATTGCTCGATATGGTTCGGTCAATGATGAGTCATGCGGAATTACCTCTTTACTTTTGGAGTTATGCACTACAAACTGCGGCTTACACACTAAATAATGTTCCATCCAAATCCGTGGAGAAAACTCCTTATGAGCTATGGAGTGGTAAAACACCTAAGCTCAGTTTTCTCAAGATTTGGGGTTGTGAGGCTTACGTCAAGAGATTGATGTCGACCAAACTTCAACCAAAAGCGGATAAGTGCTTCTTTATTGGTTATCCTCGTGAGACAAGAGGATACTACTTTTGGCATATCACCTCCAATCGAGTGATTGTAGAGAGGGATGCCACATTTCTGGAAAAGGAATTTCTAGAAAGAGTAAAAAGTAGTGGGAGTAGGGTTGTGCTTGAGGAAACTCAAGATACTCTACAAGATCATGAAATAAATGATGACATTCAAGATCATGAGGCCCAACCGAGATTCCTTTGGTTAGTGGGAGCGTGAGCGAGAGACCATCACAAGAAATTGTGAGAGAATCTCAATCATCCCCACCAAGTGTACGTTCAAGAGTTGAACGTGAACCCACTCCTCAAGAAATTGTGGAAGAAGTTCGAGAGACACGAGAAGAACCAAAAGAACTTAGAAGGTCAACAAGGGAAAGGAAGAAACCCGATTTATATCTGGGACTTCATGAAATCATGGTACTAGATACCAATGATCCCTTAACCTTCCAAGAGGCAATGGAAAGGGAAGACTCCAAACTATGGCTTAAGGCCATGGAATCCGAAATAGAATCCATGTATGATAATCAAGTATGAGACTTGGTTGACCTTCCTCAAGGGAAAAAGGCCATTCATAATAAATAGGTTTTTAAGAGGAAGATGGACATGGATGGGAACTTGACAACCTACAAAGCGAGGCTTGTAGCGAAGGGTTTCACTCAAGTTCAAGGAATTGACTATGATGAAACTTTTTCACCGGTTGCCATGTTCAAGTCTATTCGGATCATGCTCGCTATTGCCGCATTTCACGATTATGAAATATGGCAAATGGATGTCAAAACGGCGTTCCTGAATGGGAACTTGGAGGAGGATGTGTACATGGTACAACCTCAAGGTTTTGAAGATCCAAAGAATAGTGAGAAGGTATGCAAGCTTGAAAGATCCATTTATGGATTGAAGCAAGCATCAAGGAGTTGTAACAAACGCTTTGACGAGGAAGTGAAAAAGCTTCACTTCATTCAAAGTAAGGAAGAACCTTGTGGATACAAGAAGGTTAGTGGGAGCCATGTCGTATTCCTAATCCTATATGTCGATGACATATTGCTTATGGGCAATCATATTCCTTTGCTTGAGCAAACGAGAAGTTCATTGAAATCTGCATTTTCGATGAAAGACATGGGTGAGGCTCAATACATCTTGGGAATCAAGTTATATCGAGATAGATCTCACAGACTCATTGGCCTCAGTCAACGTGCATACATTGACAAGGTCTTGGAAAGGTTCAAGATGAACAACTCCAAAAAGGGCAGTGTGCCAATGAGTATGGGTGTGCAACTCAAGAAATCTCAACGTGCGCAATCACGTAAGGAATTAGAGTACATGAAAGATGTCCCTTATGCTTCGGCAATTGGGTCGTTCATGTACACGATGACTTGCACAAGACCCGATGTCTCGTATGCTCTAAGTGTGACAAGTCGTCACCAATCCAACGCAGGTCCTGAGCATTGGACTGCGGTCAAGAATATCCTGAAGTACCTTAACCGGACTAAGGATAAGATTCTTGTTTAAGGAGGACAAAGGGAATTGATAGCTGAAGGTTACTCGGATGTGAGTTTCATGAGTGATCCGGACGATAGAAGGTCGCAATCAGGATACGTCTTCCTTCTGAATGGTGGAGCTGTGAGTTGGCGTAGTTGGAAGCAAAGCACTACTGCCGACTCAACCACTGCTTCCGAAGTGATGGTTGTCGCTGAAGCGAGCATGGAAGGCGTGTGGATTAAGAAGTTCCTTGAAGAGCTTGGAGTAGTTCCCTCGAGTGAGGGACCAATAGAGCTATTTTGCGACAATAGTGCATCTATCTCGCAAATCAAGGATCCCAAATCACACCACAAAGTGAAGTACATGGATCGTAAGTACTTCGTGACGCGTGACCTCATCGACGAAGGCAAAATAAATCTGTTATGGGTGGACACCAACAGCAACACAGCTGATCCATTAACAAAACCCTTATCCCAAGCCAAGGGCGAAATGCATTTCGAGTCCATGGGATTGAGGATCCATGTAGATTGGCTTGATGATTGATATGTAATGGGGTATACCCTAGTTATTATTGTTTTATGCATTGAGTATGTATGAGAAAGAAAACTTTAATAACAAGTGGGAGATTGAAGGGAATGTGTTCTAAAGGTTTTACTTTTAAATGTCAATTATTATGAATTGAATGAGAAATCATTTTGTTCCTTGTTTATGTTATTCGTCTTTTAGAAGTGTTAAGAAGAGGCTCTTGGTCCTTTACCGTAGAGCTCTAAAAGATATTGGTTTACATAAAACAAAAGAAATTCGCAATCATGGTAATTAACATGGAACATTAATTACCGAGTTAAGATTGTCGTGTTGGTCATAGATCATTGTAGCTCTACAAGTGAGTGCCAACACGGGTATGCAAAAGAGGAAAATATTACTTTTGTATACTGAATAGACCTAATAAGTAAAATATTATAGAAATGTGTTTCTGTGTCATTAATATTTTACTGTGTCTTTGGTCCTTTGATATGAGACTTATATCTGATCACTTAAGGAATACTTAATTATATCAGTGTCTTGAACTATCGATCAGTGTAGTGTAAAGGCATTGGTTGGTTAAGTATAACTTTCGTTGGAGAAGATAGTTAGTCAAAAGATTATCATTGCCCCTCTTAATTGAGTGATGATATTAGTGGGCCCCTTGATAAAGCAAAGTTATAATGTGCACAATGTGATTTGAGTTAAGTCACATATTTATAACTAGCTTAAAGAGATCAAGAAATGAATACTAATACAAAGATGACACAATACTACTTTGTGTGTATTCTTAATATCATGAGGCAAGGGACGGACACAAGTGGTGCACTCCATCACTAAATGGATCGGGTTTTGGTTCGAGTGGAATTAAGACATCAAACTAATTGGGAGCTATAATGTGTAGCTAGATACCGCTTATAGCTTGTGATATTAAGCTCTTAATATCACTGCCAACTTAGTTTAGATCCTCCCATAGGTCACACCGCAAAAATCGTGAAACAAGAAGCTTGATTTTTGGTTCATATGATGTGTCGGGTTTCTCATAGAAAATATGACACATGTGGTGAACAAGTAAAATCAATTATGTTGTATATAAACATAATTAGAGTCATGATAAATTCATATGAGATGCATATATTATGGGGTGCAATAATTTATTGTTGCATAGGATAATACATTGCATAAGTTGTGAATTTGCTAAAACCCCCTTAAGTTCAAATTTTGTTGAAAATAAATCCAAAATTTGAAATAGGCAAAATCGGGTAGAAGTTCGGTAATCCGTTATGGTTCGGTCGACCGAAGGATCTATGGATCGGTCAACCGAACGTGGAACGGATAATCGTAATTGATTGACCGAACTTGACCAAAGTGCCTGGAGCTTTGGTACGGTGTACCGAACCAGAAACGGTCGACCGAACATTGTCATGTTCCGATATTTTCGGTTAACCGAATAGCACTCGGTCTTGGACGAGAATTAGTCCGATCGGTTAAGGAGAATTTTTCTCCTTAAGATTCGGTCATCCGTCACGTACTCGGTTAAACGATCGTGACAAATTCGGTTAACCGAGTGGGACTCGGTAAACCGAACAGCGGTCGATTTTCTACCTTTGATTATTAAGAGATTAATTTGATCGATGGTTGGATTAGCTCCAAATTTGGTCAAACGTTTTGTGGGTGCATATAATGCATTATGGAATTAGTTTGTGAGAGAAATTGTCATAAAACCGTGGCTTAAGAATAGCCATGATTAAGAGTAAGATTGGAACCTATAAATAGGTCATTATTCTCCCCAATTGGCATATACACAATTCAGAAATTATTTTCTCTCCTAATTCACTACTAAAACCCACGAAAATTCTCTTAGTTTTCTAAGTCTTTGGAAGGAGAAATCTCAGAGGCTAAGGAAGGGGTTTGTAGCTAGATTCTAAGATTGTTTGGAGATCGATTGGCTAGCTCCTTTCTCTCCAACCTTGTTTAGGGTTTCGGTGAACACTCGGAGGCATCCGGCGCAACGGGAAGCGACGATCATCTTCCCCAACGTCTCCGAATCTTCAAGAAGTTTTAGAGAACTTCTAGGTATGAATTTCGGAGTCCCTTGTGTTTGTTTTAATAAGTTTTTGAAACTAGTTGTTAAAACAAACCGATGCATGCATAAATAAATCGAAGAAAATTGTAATACATCCTTATTATACATGAAAATTCGAAAAATATATATGTATAATTAAACATGAAATCCTACAATCTTTGCCACTTGATTTCTGATAAACAAGAGCGAGATCACCTCCCTGAGGACGACCCGTACTTGCCACCGCTTCATCGCGGTCGTGCAATTGCGGTAGAAATATAAAA
Source organism: Triglochin maritima (assembly GCA_963682175.1). Lineage (NCBI taxonomy): Eukaryota > Viridiplantae > Streptophyta > Magnoliopsida > Alismatales > Juncaginaceae > Triglochin > Triglochin maritima. The sequence continues at coordinate 39,391,871 of OY821775.1, forward strand.
CGTTCAACAAGTTTTTGGCGCCGTTGCCGGGGAGGTGCCAGTCCAGACTCTTGTTTGGACGATTCGAGTGGATTTAATTTTTGTTTTGTAGTTTTTCTTTGTTTCAGGAGACTTGGAGTGGTCAGGAGGAGCACCTGGAGAAGTATTGAAGCAAGCTGGGCACTGTAGACCGCCAATCAGCGGCATGAGACCGCGAATTGGCGGTCTGGTAAGCTCAGCTCGCTCTCTTATTTCTTTCGTCTGTTTACTTTATCTGATATAGTGGTCTAGGACTTAATTTGGCATGTTTTGACTTATAGTTTGTTCCCAGATCAATAATCAAACCTCCCTTAAGCAACTTGGACCCTAAAACTCAAAGCAAAAGATTAGGCATTCTTTTTGTTTAGGCCATGCATCATGTATGTGACTTAGGCATTTAGATTGTCTTTTATCTTAGCTTTATTTTCTGTTGCTGAGAGCTTGCGTGAGGTACGCACCTTCTACTCTCATTCATACATTTCGTATGAACATGCATTAGTTAGTAGGAAGTGCATTCCAACAAGTGTGAGTTGAGCGTTTGTTTGGAGAGTTGATTGCTAGATTTGGACTCCAAAACGCTACTAAGGAGGGGCTGTCCCATAAAAGATAAGGTGGGGGATTTCATCACCCTTTCCTTCGCCCCACAAACCACACTAATAAAGAGCCTAATTTTTAAAATCAAGTAGACATTGGCCTTAAGGATTTCGGGCGCATTAGGAGAGTGATCCGGTCCCGACCGTCATGACCTGATCGGCGTTGCCCACTTTGTCGATAGTAGGAGAGACGAGATCCCCGGATCTTGGCTCACTTGCTCGGCTTTGTGGTCCTCGTTGTAGGGAGGTGAGGCGTGTTGAGGCCGTGTGACCTCGCAGTTAGGCGTCGTCTAGCTGTAAGGACCTATAGCGACCTTAGGATTGCTTGAGCCTTGTTTTCTTGTGTGCTTCTACCTGTACCCATCCACCGTAGCATAAGGACTTCTTCCCTTCTCTCCTGAGTCATTCTTTCTCTCCTATGTTCCCCCGTCTTCTCCCCTACGTACATTCTTTGAAAAAAAGAAAAGAAAAAGAAAAGAGAGTTGTGGTTTGTGTGTGCACCTTTGTGCATGCTTTCGTGGACACGAGACGAGAGTGGTCGTTTGACGAGGAGCATTGTCAATCCGGCTTCGGTCATCGATTTCTCGACACCTTCCACCTCTCGTGTCGCACGCAGTCCGGGTTCAATGGCTGCTAATTTCCGTGAGGAGGAGCAGTTGCTGGAATCGCTTGCTCGACTTATTCTTCCAGTTGTCGTTCCCATACCTCTTCGTGATCGATGCTACCCGAGCCGTACCGCTCTACCCTCATGCATCGTATTACCATAGGCTAATGGGAACCATTTTGAGGTCAAGCCTCAGTTTATTTCCATGCTCCCTCATTTCACTGGGAAATGTGACCCCTATGTCTTTCTCAGGGAATTTGAGGAGGTCTGTGCTATGTTCAAAGTGCAACAACTTAGCACAGACTCCATTCATCTTAGGCTTGTCCCCTTTGCGCTTAAGGATGATGCCAAGAAGTGGTTGTACAGCAACCAGGCGAATGCCTTCAGGACTTGGGATGAGTTTCAGTCTGCATTCCTCAAAAAGTATTTTCCAAATCATCGAACTCAAAAATTGAGGAACGAAATCAATTCGTTCTATCAACATGAGACTGAATCATTTCATGCATACTTAGAGAGGTTCAAGGAGCTACTATCCTCATGCCCTCACCATGGCATTGAGTTGTGGCGCCTGTGTCAGATTATCTACGAGGGTCTTCACATTCCATCTAGAACGCTCCTTGAGTCCATGTGTCAAGGAGAGTTCTTGGGAAAGGATGAAAGGGAGGCATGGGCTTTCCTAGAAGACCTCGCCGAGAAAACAATGCAATGGGAGAGTGTGAGGGAACCACCTGCATCATCTAGCATAGGAGCGAGGATCGCGAATGCAAACTCGACTAGATCGGGTTCCGCATTTGCTGTCGATTCCACTACGGCCAGCGAGGCGCGCATGGCGGCCTTAATGCGCCGTATGGATTCGATTGAGCTCCAAAACCAGCACGATGTTTCTCATGTGTCTGCATCTAGTTCACCACCATGTCATTTATGTGGTAGGATAGGTCATGTAGAGAGCGAGTGTGTGTCTATTCCTCCTGAGATGGAGTGTGTCAACGCCATCTATGACAGAGCTAGGAATGACCCATACTCATCATCATATAAGCCTGGATGGAGGAACCACCCTAATTTTTCATGAAACAATAACAATACCCCAGGTGGTCCTTCAAACTTTTCTCGACCACCCAACCGACCACACTACCCTCCCATGCATTCGCAGTCTCATCATCCACCCCAAAGTCAGAACACCAACCCACCGGGTTTCCCAAATTCAAACAACTTGGAAACCCGGTTTAATTCGCTTGAGAACTTAACTCGTGAAATTGAGAACTCTGTAAAAAACTTTATGTCGTCCACGAGTCAAGTTCTCACTTCGAATCAGCAGACCATCAAATCTCTCGAGCTTCAGATGGGTCAGTTGGCTCAGTCTGTACATGAGAGAGAGAGGGAGCCTGCCTAGCCAACCTGTGGCTAACCCCCGTGCTCAACAGCACTCGAACATGCAAAATGCAAGTTCAAGACCACAGGGGGGGCAAGTGAACTACGTGGAAGAACCTGTCGACCATGTCAATGCCATTGTGACCCTGAGAAATGGGAAGCAGGTCAACAACCACGTATCATTGCCATAAAATCCATTTGTGCCACCCCCTTGTGGGAATGATGGTGAGGAAGAGGCCGAGGGTGAGAGTAATACACCAAAGCCTCATTCTCCGGCTCCGCCCAAGACATACCTACCAAGAGCTCCTTATCCTAGTAGGTTGTCTAAGAAACAGAGTGACAGTGTGGATAAGATGATGGAGATATTTAAGAAAGTGAATGTCAACATTCCTTTGTTAGACATGATTCAACAAATACCTCCATATGCAAAATTCCTGAAGGATCTCTGTACAACTAAGAGGAAAACCAATGTCCCTAGCAAAGCCTTTTTGGCGGCTAATGTGAGTTCGATCATCTCGAACCCAACATACATAAAATTGAAGGACCCGGGCAGTCCAACAATTTCATGTATCATTGGGGACTCTCGCATTAACAATGGTTTGCTAGATCTAGGGTCGGCGGTTAACCTCTTACCTGCTTCTGTGTATCAACGATTAAGCCTAGGCACTCTTAAGCCTACGAAAACAACTTTGCAGTTGGCTGATCGTTCGATCAAAGTCCCGTTGGGGGTCATTGAAGATGTCCTAATCAAGGTCGGTGATTTCATATTTCCTGTTGATTTCGTCGTCCTTGAGACCGAACCAATTAAGACTACCCACTCTCAGATTCCATTGATTTTGGGTAGACCTTTTTTGGCAACGTCAAATGCCTTGATCAATTGTCGTACTGGACTCATGAAATTGTCATTCGGGAACTTGACCGCGACATTCCATGTGTTCAATATGGCTAGGCAGCCGACATCTTTCGAGGACCCCATGGCAGTCAATCTTATCCGGGACTTGGAAGAAGAATTGGAAGAAGAGTACCCCCTGATTCATGAGAATTTAAATGATCACTTCATGGATGACTTCGATCATGAAGAGGACGGGGGTGAGTTGAGCAATGATGTGCATGTTGTTCAGTACATGCGAGCTCCTCCTATCTTACATCTCGCGCTAGATATCACGCCTCGCCTTGAGGAGCCACCCACGCCTGAGCTAAAAGAACTCCCCAAGGAATTGAAACACGTTTTTCTTGGTCCCAATAGGTCATTTCCAGTGATTATTTCATCGACATTGACTGGTGATCAGGAAGAGCGCCTGATTCAAGTCCTAAAGGAGCACAAATCAGCCATTGGGTGGTCCTTGAGGGACATCATAGGGATAAGTCCAGACGTCGTGCATCACCACATCTTTATGGAGGATGAGGCACGACCATGTCGCGACGCACAGAGGCGTTTAAATCCAGCCATGACAGAAGTAGTTAAGAAAGAGATCATCAAATGTTTAGATCATGACATCATTTTTCCTATTTCGGACAGTACTTGGGTAAGTCCTGTCCAGGTTGTGCCCAAGAAGTCGGGTATCACTGTTGTCCAGAATGACAACAATGAGCTTGTACCCACACGACTTCAAACTGGGTGGCGAGTTTGTATTGACTATAGGAAGTTGAACGCGGTCACGCGTAAGGACCACTTCCCTCTACCTTTCATCGACCAGATGTTGGAGAGACTCGCCGGGCACGCCTATTACTGTTTCCTTGATGGTTATTCGGGGTACAATCAAATCCCAATCGCCCCCGAAGACCAGGAGAAAACCACGTTCACTTGTCCTTTTGGGACGTTTGCCTATAGACGGACGCCTTTTGGGCTATGCAATGCACCTGCAACATTCCAACGTTGCATGTTAAGTATCTTTTCCGATATGGTCGAGAACTTCCTTGAGATCTTCATGGATGATTTCTCGGTTCATGGCACCTCCTTTGATGAGTGCTTGCACCACTTGAGCCTTGTTCTCAAAAGGTGTTCGGAAACGAACTTAGCCCTTAATTGGGAAAAGTGTCATTTCATGGTCACAAAAGGCATCGTGTTGGGTCACGTGGTATCTTGTGATGGTATCGAGGTGGATAGGGCAAAGATTGAGCTTATTTCTAAGCTTCCGCCACCCACCTCGGTAAAAGAAATCCGTTCATTCCTTGGACACGCCGGTTTTTACTGGCGATTTATTAAGGATTTCAGCAAGATAGCTCATCCTTTGACGAGCTTGCTTGCTAAAGGAACCTCCTTTGAGTTCACACCCAAGTGCATGACTGCATTTGAGTTTCTGAAGCGTAAGTTGACCTCCGCTCCTATTATTAAGGCACCTGTGTGGACTCTACCATTCGAGCTGATGTGTGATGCTTCTGATTACGCGATAATAGGAGCGGTTTTGGGTCAGAAAGTCGACAAATTGTCTCATGTGATCTATTATGCAAGTCGTACTCTCAATGACGCCCAACTCAACTACTCCGTTACTGAGAAAGAGTTCCTCGCGATCATATTTGCGTTGGAAAAATTTCGCCAGTACCTCATAGGGTCGCATGTCATCATCTACACTGATCACTCAGCTCTTCGCTACCTTTTGTCTAAAAAGGATGCGAAACCCCGTCTCCTGCGTTGGATCTTGTTGTTACAGGAATTCGACCTCGAAATACGGGACAAGAAGGGATGCGAGAATGTCGTGGCTGATCACCTATCTCGCATCCCCATTGATCTTTCACCGGATCCACCGGTGAACAAGTTTTTTCCTGATGAGAACCTTATGGCAATAGCCTCACCTCCCTGGTTCGCTGACATTGTGAACTATTTAGCAACCGGGGAGGTGCCGGCTAATTGGAGACACAGTGAGACAGCAAAGTTCAAGTCGTTAGTCAAGCACTTCTATTGGGATGATCCATACTTATTTAAGTATTGTGCTGATCAAATCATAAGGAGGTGCATTCCTGACGACGTGATTCAGAGTGTCTTGTCCTTTTGCCATAAGGAGGCATGTGGTGGGCACTTCGGTGCCAAGAAAACCGATGCCAAAGTGCTCCAATGCGGTTTTTATTGGCCCACGTTGTTCCAAGACGCTTTTGCATTTTGCAAAGCTTGCGATAGGTGCCAACGTGTGGGCCGCATTGGTAGACGAGATATGATGCCACTCAATCCTATCTTAGTGGTTAACATCTTTGATGTTTGGGGAATTGACTTCATGGGTCCCTTCCCCGTGTCCCATGGTCACACTTACATCCTGGTGGCGGTCGATTATGTGTCAAAGTGGGTTGAAGCAATCCCCACTCGCACTAACGATCGCAAGGTTGTGATCAAATTTCTTAAAAAACACATCTTCGCAAGGTTTGAGACACCTCGTTGTATCATAAGTGATCGGGGGACACACTTTGTGAACCGATCCCTTGAGGCAGTACTGAGGAAATACTCCATCACGCACAAGTTGGCCACACCTTATCATCCTCAAACCTATGGCCAGGTGGAAATTTCCAACCGTCAACTCAAGCAAATTCTTGAGAAAACGGTTAATGCTTCAAGGAAAGATTGGTCGGTCAAGCTTAATGATGCATTGTGGGCTTTCCGCACTGCATTTAAAACCGACCTTGGCATGTCCCCCTACCGGCTAGTTTATGGCAAAGCTTGCCATCTTCCGGTAGAACTTGAGCACCGGGCATTATGGGCAATCAAACATCTTAACATGAGTCTTGATGTTTCCGGTGCCAATCGCAAGTTAGACCTCAACGAGTTGGAGTTGAGAAATGAAGCATATGAGAACGCCAAGATCTGCAAGTCCCGCACAAAAATTTTCCACGATCGCTTGGTGCGAATCAAAACCTTCGAGGTGGGACAAAAGGTCTTGTTGTATAATTCTCGCCTCCACTTGTTTCCGGGGAAACTTCGGAGCCGTTGGTCAGGACCCTACATTGTTTTAACTGTCTCCTTTCATGGGGCGGTTGAGATTCAAAATCCTAGGAATGAGGACGTGTTCAAAGTTAATGGACAACGCCTCAAACCATACTTGGAAGGGACCACGACAGAGGTCGAGGAGGAAGTCGTGCCTTTGCACGAACTCCCCACGGATGTGGTCACTTGATGTGATCCATCCCTCCATTTGTTTGTACATATCCTTGTTTTGTGCTAAAAAAAATAAAAAAATAAAAATTGGAAGACCTATGTGATATTTGCCCTTTCCCTTGATTAAAACGCGTTTTCCCCTGCCCTACGCATTATTCCAGCAGAGTAAAACGCGTTTCTTCTCCAGATATCGCCTCCACCCAAATTTCTTACCCAGATCCACTAAACAGACCGCTAATTAGCGGTTTGGCACCGCCGTTCAGCGGTCTGTTCTTCTTAGTTTCAATTGTTTCTTCGTCTGGGTATTTGATTTGGGTTTATTAGTTGTTTGCGTGGTTGGGAGTCGGTGTTGCGTCTGGAATCTGCGTGGGGTGGTCTACTCTCCGCTAGTTCTGTGTTCGTCTTCGCCGTCGTGTGCCTCGCCGCTAAAGCTCGCCAAGGTAGGTTCAGGTACGACCAGCCATCATTTAATTCCAGAACTCAATTTTGCCTCCCTGATTCGTGAATTCGGAGAACCCTTCTACGATCGAATCGTAGCTAAAGGGTGGTACCATTTATTGTATGAGGGCGATGAATCCATGTACGTAGAGCCTCTCGTACATGAATTCTTAACTAAACTCGAGCGTGACCAGACCGGTCCACTCGAGTTCAGTATCACTCTCAGAGGGGTGAAACACACCGTGACGCCCCAGCTGATCTCCGACGCGACTGGGATCCCCTTGGTTGATGAGCTCGCGCCCACCCACGATATCAATTTTTATCGATCTATGCTTGGGCATGGGCAGCCTGTATCATCACATGGGGGAGTACCTAATGCGCACATTTACTCCAATGTGCACATTGTAGCCAGGTGGGTGTGTAGAAATGTGTTGGGCCAAGAGCGGACCTCCACATTTTTCACACCTAGTTTGCGAATCGTGTATAGTCTGATGGACGGTTCACCGCACTGCATTTGTCGAACATTGTTCGACGTTTTAGTGAACGCCAGGCTAAAAGATATACACTGTTTGCCGACTCTGGTTACCAAATTGTGTTGCATGTTGGACACCCCATGATTTGAGTGCATGCTAAGGCGCGAAGGCACCGACCTCGAGGTAGCAAAGATGACCCCGTCATTTCGCCATTGCCTTCCTGAGGCATGGGTGCCTGACTAAATGGAGGAGGATGTTAGAGCCAGTTCCTCAAGCTCGTCTGTGAGCTCATGAACGCTCTTTAACACCGACATTTCTGAGATGGCGGTCGAGCAGCAGAACGTCATCTTAGCCAAGCAAAACCGGAAGATCTATAGGAAGTTATCGGCTCTTGAGAGAGGTGCCTCTTCAGGCACTTCTGGCCGTCGTCATTAGTCCGGTACACCCTATCCATGCATTGGCACCATTTCGCCATACATTGAGGACAATGCATGGATTAGGTGTGGGGGGGGTGTTTTCACGTTTGTACATAGTTTGTGTCTTTTTTGTTTTTTTTTTGTTTTTTTTTTAGTTTTCTTTTGGTTGTACTGTTAAGGTCATGTTAGTGTGCCGCATTTAACATTGATATACCTGCTTGCCATGATCCTTGGGTGACTTGTCTTCTTGTGCTTGCCTAGTGCTTTAAAATTTTCACATTTCTTTCAAAATCTTCATGTGTTTGCGAAAGAAAATGTTTTTGTAGGTTTTGCGTGTGTTTAGCATGTGCAAAACCGTTGAGAGGCAAAGTAAAAAGAAAGCTCCCAAAATTGTCTTGAACTTGATGCATTAGGATTTCTAGTTTACCGGCTTTAGGTCTTATCGAGTCGTTAGGATGCACCCCGGTTTTCCCTCGGGGGCGTGTAATCATAGGGTTTTAGCACTCAAACATTTAAAGAAGTCCACCCTGAACCTAGTGAGTCAAATAATTCGTGTCTGTTAGTATAAGGAAGTTTGTCGTAGTCGAGGGCCCTTAATTTCTTTTTGTGAAACTTAAGTGTAGGGGTTTTGGTTCCCATGTAGATAAATAAATAAGTGGTGTTCTCTCTTCTCGCACGGCTCCTATCACTCGGGAAAGTAGGTCTGAGGGGACTTTGTGCCTGGTGCTTTCGAGTCATCTGACTTGGGATGCACCGACCGAACCCCCATTACACGAGTGGTAGGGATCGCCCTATGTGGAGATTTGGGGGAAGGTGTACGTGATAGTGTAAGTCCTCATAGGCAATGATGCACGAAACGGACTTAGTCTTCCTAAAAGAAGTTATTACTATATATAGTATCTTCCATGAAAATTACAATCTTAGTCTTCTTAAAATATATAATAAGATCGATTGAGGTGAGTTAGTTTATTAATCATTTCCTTGCGTACGTAATCTCATGAGCAAGTCACCAACAAACTCCATTGACAACAATTATTGACAAATACATAACTAAGTGGACACAAACATACAATTTATTGCTTATATATTTATATTTCTTCCAAACATATTACAAGGCATCTTTTCAACACACAATGGAAAAATTACTAACAACAATTCAAACTAAGAGACAAAATGAGTGGAATCACGAACTAGCAAACGCACGTCCTCCTTCGAATCTGCCAAATATTGATAGATCTAACCACACTTGACTGGTAATTGATTAATCAGACAACACATAAACCACATACAACAACAACAAACCATGCACACTTGCGTTAAATGATGGATGTGTATACACTGAGAAACTACCTAGTAATCTACAGATTCGTACGTGGTCCCACCCAATTGGCCTAGACTGTATCTTCTTTTCCTGCAAAAATATTAAGTATCACACAGAAACACGAGGTTTTTTAATCAAGTCCATAGCAAATCATTGAAATTCAGAGCGACATTTTGTTGGGTCTATGAGTTTGATTAGGAATGTAGGAATGCAGAGGACGGCAACTTCTTGTGGGTTAAGGTTTTATTAGGGTATTTGGATATTGATATGTTTATCTATTTATGTACATTTGATGTATGGTGCATATTGCACTTGGGTTTGAGTTTTATTAGGGTTTGAATACCTGGAACTCTCTCCCTATTTGTAACCTCATTATGAAATAGTGGATTAGGTTAGAGAGGCGGCCATGGTTTTTTCCGCAAGGGTTTCCACATCAAATTGATTGTTTTGTGGAGTGTTTTTGTTCAATTGTATGTCGTGTGATTGTCTCCTACAGGTGAAAATCCCACACTTTTCACTTCAAATTTGATGGTGTGTTTGGCTTCGAGAGAAACGAAGAGCAAAAAACAGAAATTGAGAAAAAGTGAAGTTTCTCTTGTTTAGAAACAATGTTTAGGAGAAAAAATGAGAAAGGAAGAGAAACCCTCCTATGCCAAATTGCAAAGTAGTCACTTAACTTTCTGTCTCCAACTTTAAAGAGAAAGTTGAGAAACCAATTTCATACCAAAAATACCTTATTTATTTCAACTTAATATTTACTCACGTTTTTGTCCTTAACGACACATGTTTAGTACGTTTGTTTGCATTTACCTTTGGTTATTGATTGACATCATTTCATGCATTCATTTGTGTCTTATATCCATTATCTTGAACCTAAACAATGCTACGTAACGAGTTTTATGTTTAAGTTTCAGGAATAAACAAGTTTGAGGACAAGATGCATAAAAGGACCTAAAAGCAAGAAAAAAGACTGAGTTGTAAGACTTGGGGACTGAGATGCAAAAGAGAAGGACCCAAATGTGAGCCAAAAGGACCAATGAGCAAATCAAGAAACTTCACGCCATCATGCGAAGTATTTTGACAATTCGATTCGGGCCTTAACTCTAACAACCAACTTGGGTGCATCACACTTTAAGAAATTAGGCCAGAAAACAACACGCAAAATCCATACTGGACCAAGGCTCTATAGACCTCCAATTGGCGGTCCCAGACCGCTGATTGGATGTCGGGTCAGATCCAGATCTGACAAGCTTCAGGCGGGTCATGTATTAGGGTATTTTATGTCTATTTTTTGTGTTGTATTAATCCTACATCAGGGGATTGTCCTTGATTACCTTTTTCGATGACTATAAATAGAACTCTTCATCTTCTCTTGTATGCTACTACATGCTTGGTGGCCGTCCTCTCTACTTGAAGTGAAGCCTTGCAGCAAAAACTCAAGTAGGGATATGCTACTTGTATTGTGAGTCTGAAATTAATAAAATTTTCATTGTTATGTTGTTTCTTTTATGTTTGTCGCATGCTTAGCTTAATTTCCTTTTATTAAATCTAGTAGGCTTAGTAAACATATTTTTATATCTTAATATAATAGTTAGTTTAATGATTAGTGTGTAGTTCTGTCCCCTTTGGGGGTGGAGATGATGTTGTATACATGCAATAAAGAATGGAAATGAATGCTTTGCTATGAAATGTGTTGATAAATAGGAATGAATGCTTGCTTGTTTAGGATAGAACATGTAACTTTATGGGTTTTGCCACTACCATTAGACATCTCTCATGCTTGGTTAGGTTCTTACATAACCAACTTGTGTATGTTAATGTTAGTCAATGATTGACATCATTTCATGCTTATATTTGTATCTTATATCCATTATCTTTCACCTAAACAATGCTATGTTACGAGTTTTATGTTTAGTTTTCAGGAATAAAGAGGTTTGAAGAGAGGAAGCATAAAAGGACCTAAAAGCTGGGAAAAAGGACTGAATTGTGAGATCTGGGGACCAAGATGCAAGGAAGAAGGACCTGATTGCAAGACAGAAGGACCTAAGAGCAAAACAGAATACTCCACACCATCAAGGGGAGTATTTTGCCAATTCGATTCGGGTCGGAGCTCCAACAAGTCAAGTAACCGCATCAAAGACCAAGAATACCATCCAGGAAAGCCTCCAAGAAAGGCCAGACGAATCCGGACCCTGTAGACCGCCAATCGGCGGTCTGGAACCGCTAATTGGCGGTCCAGGTGGATCCGAATCCGCTTAGCTTTTTTTGGCGTGTGTATTAGAGCGTTCTTATGCTATTTATGGTATTTGTTTAGTCCCACATCGGGGGATTGTCCCAGATTAGCTTTTTCCATGGCTATAAGTAGAACTCTTCACCTTCCATTGTAATCACTCCATGCTTGTGGCCATTCTCCCTAATTGAAGTGGAAGCCTTGAAGCAAGAAACTCAATAGGGAGATGCTACTGGTTTTGTGAGTCTTCAATTAATAAAATTTTCTTTGTTTTGTGCTTCTTTTATTGTTGGTGCATGCTTTAGTTTAATTGTCTTTTATTAAATCTAGCTTAGTTAATATGCATTATTATTTTAGTGTAATAGTTAGTGTAATGTGTAGTGAGTAAAACCACTCGCCTTTTGGGGGGTGCAGATGATTATCATATATTCAATTAAGGAAGGAAGGATGTTTATTTTGAAATGTGTTGATTAATATGAATGCATGCTTGCTTGTTAGAATAGAACACTTCACTAGATGGGTTTTGCCATGATAAGTAGACACCTCCCATGCTTGTTTAGTTTCTTAAATAACCAGCTTGTGTTTATGAATGTTAATCAAATTAGGTTAGTGATTTAATTGATGGGTTTTGCCATGATAAGTGGACACCTCGCATACATGCAAACACTACCTACACTTGTGCCTATAGGAAGATATTCTTGCCTCCTTATTGTGTATGTGTAGTCACTCCACCCCCTAAGGGGTCTCTCTCTTATTGATTCCTGCATAGTATCAGATTTCTCTAGCTTAGTTGTTAGTTCATTGTTTGTTTCTTTCATTCGCATTTCACACTTCTTAACGTAGTTTAGTGTAGAGTACCTTAATCAATCTTTCTCCCCCAATCTTTGCCACTTGATTTCTGATAAACAAGAGCGAGCTCACCTCCCTGAGGACGACCCGTACTTGCCACCGCTTCATCGCGGCCGTGCAATTGCGGTAGAAATATAAAACGTTCAACAGTCAACTAGGTTAGTGATTGGGTTGATAGGTTTTGCCATAACCATTAGACATTTCCTATACATAAAAACACAACCTACATTTGTGCTTATTTATTGCATTCTTCACCATCTATTGCATGTGTACACTCACTCCAGCCCTTAGGGGTCTCTCTACCTGAGTTGCAGTTTTGCATTAAGTTCTTTTGGTTTAGTTTGAATCACAATTTGTTTCTTTCCTTCGCATTTCTTCTTACTAGTTTAGTGTAGCTTAGATTAGCATATCCAAATTTCTTCTCACTTTATTCGTCATTTGATTTCGTCCAAATCAGAAGCTACTCACCTCCCGCGGATCGACCCGTATTTGCTCCGTCTTCACCAATGGCTGTGCACTTGCGGTCTAAATTTAAAACGTTTAAACATTTACTATTAAAATATGTTTTTTAAGTATTCATTACATGAGAGCTAGAATATTGTTCAAGTGATTTTTTTTGATAATTTGTCGTGTGGTTGTTTGTTGCAAACATTAATATATATATTTTCTTTACGAGATATTTACATTTAACCTTTTGAAATTATGTAGAAAAGTTATTATAATTATTAGGATATTGACAAACAATATCAAAAACTATTACAATCATATATAGTTTATAATATGTTGGTTGATATGATGCATTGAACATAAAAGTGAAGGCTAATTTTGTGATTAGTTGCTCATTTCTTTCTCTCCTACCTATCCAAACAAACAAAAAACATTTTTTTCTTTTTTCTCTTCTCTTCTGATCTTTCTTTCTTTTTTCTTTTCTCTGTTATATTTGTATCCAAACACACCATCAATTCTGTAAATCTAATGTCTATTATTTTATACGGAATTTGTGTTAAGATTTTGAAATTTTGAACGCTCCTATGTCTAAACAGAAACAATTAAGTTAGTCTATCACTATTAACCTAACAATCAATCAGTCAAAAACACCACGATAAAATCAACCATTTTCTTCTTTTCCTGTTTCGCTTTTCCTTTGTCAGTCTTATTCAACAATGAATTCGATCCAAATTAACTAATTTCCTACTGAATTTCTGGGAATAATTGACTTTGCGGTCAGGAGCCTGTTCAACCATCGATCCTGATTCATGTCTATGTAATTCAACATCTATATATTTAAGATAGAACTGTACATAAATGGTGTGGAGTATATCACATGTCATTCACTAAAAAAAAATGATTTGATAATGCAACGTCTCACATGGATTAGGAACACAAAGATGAGTACTTTTTATTTTTCTCGAACACCCATGTAGTAACACCTCCTACAACAACAAACACACAAACCAAATCCACCTAAATAGCATAATCGAAAGACTCATACCCACATGTTCACACAACAAACTAAACACCATTCGTGAACCAACAAAGGAAACTAGTACCCATTGTCGATATGACAATATTTGCATTTGGGACAGTAGCGAGTAGCGAGTTTCTTTTCCACACGTTTTGGCAAGATGAGGCTTGCGGATGTCCTTCAGCGAGCGGCATGCACAACCGCAATCGTACTGCTTGATAACGGTGATGGGTTCGCGGAAAAGTTTATTGGACCATCCACATCGGCACTCGCCGGATGGAGGGCAGTATAGAAGCAATGGAAAGCCCCCACCGTCTACGATGGTTGTGGTGGTGGACAGGATGATCAGCATGATCATAAAGATGCCTGAAGATGTGATTGGGCGAGCAATGTTGAACAAAAAGTTTGTGTAACATCCCGAAATAGCGGAATTTTTTAAATATTTCATCAAGACAATAGAGATCAATAATCAAAAGACGGGACTGTTATTTCTCATAAAACACATAAGCGGTGCACCATATTACATCAGAGTTTGTCAAAAGCTACATGATTAGATCAGATAAAGCAAAGGAGATATAAATAATCATGTCGACCTCAGTGTCCCGAATGAGAGGATCTGATCCCAAAATGCGCGCGTCCGCTGATCACCACCCAACTGGACCTACTACGGTCCTGAAATAAAACATGCAACAACAATGCCTGAGTTTCCATAAGGAAACCCCGTATGCCAAGCTCACCTATATGCATGCAGTAGTACAAATGAACATATCATACTAGTAGCATGTCATGTCATCAACAGTAAGGAAAACATATCCCCCGAAGGGTAACACAGGACATCAGTCCGACAATCATCGTCGGGTCTCCCAAGGAGACCTACTGTAGGCACATACGGTCTAGCGGAACAAGACGTGACACTCCCCACACGCGGCTATTCTAATCATGGGGTTCGGCAAGGAGCATCCGCCAGGTCCGCGTCATAAGAAACAGATCTGAAACTTCGTGATCGAAACCACACCAACGGAGTCGTCACTCGGTCGGTCCATCAATCATCATCTCAGTAGGTGCCCAGCTGAGGAAAACATATCCGGAACAGCATCCGCCCATCAATCATCATCGTCGGAACAACATCGGCGGCATCACCGGCACAGCATCGATGGTCTAATCAATACGTCCGGCAGAGCATAAGACGGGTCCAGACCAAAGTCCGCCAGGACATCGAGCTCCACGAGCCGCAAACACCAACCGCGCTGCTATAAAAGCAGGGCAGCGACCTCCGTAGCCATCCAGGCCAGTACTCACCTCACCCAACGACAGTTGCGTGCTCGCACAACATCATACATTGGGATCCACGATCCCTCAGGCCTGCTACTGTACAATGAGTCCATCAATCCATCACAACATGTCACGATCCATACACGGAGGTGACGCGTCCCGAACACCCATACTCTTCCACACGGTGGTACCTAGGCAGGCACACGTAACGTGCCCACCGTCACCTCCTGGCTCACGTATGAGGCGAGGACACGGGTTTCGGTGGACAGAGTTGGCATCCTAAAAGGACCAAGAACTCAGTTCTGTGCACAAACGGTCGACCGAAAGAGGCAACCCGGTCGACCGCTTCCTCAAGGGAATCGGTCGACCGAAAATCTGCAACGGTCGAACTCTTTGCGCAAAACCTAAGTCCCAACGGTTGAACAGAGATCTAAAACCGGTCGAACAGAGATCTAAAACCGGTCGATCAAAATCCGGAGTCTGGTCAACATCAAAACAATGCTACAGGTCGACCGACTCAGGGGTCTCGGTCGACCGAAAGCTACCAGGGCATCCTAGCAGTTCTAAGTCATAAACGGTCGAACACATATAAACAATCGCTCAAACTAACATGCATCTCTATTCAGTACACTTAAGTTCCGATCGAACGAACCCAAGGGACCGGTCAACCGAAACGCAACAGAAGACCCCAATCCACCAGCACAATGCACAACCGGTCGACCGCCACAATGCATCGTTCGACCGGTGATGGTTAAGGTTGAGCAAAATACACTATATATGTTGACCGCCCGAAGGAATCCGGTCGACCGTTGGTTGTCTGCAACCTTGCGCACCCAAAGATTTATGCCATTCTCGTCGCCGGAGAGGCCTCCGACCTCCCCCGACCGACCAACACAACCCTCACATGAGGGTAAACAACAAAATCACACTAAGAAGCCGGCAAACCTTTCGAACGTGACGAAAATGCTGGAGCCTCGCTCGCGCAACGTCGCCTCCGGTGATCCTCCTCACGCATCGCCTCCTAGCAACGACCTCCGCACGCCTCACGCAGGAGCCTCCAAGTCCTCTGGTCGCCGGAAAGGAAGGAAAGTGAGAGAGATGAGTTTGGTGCAAGAAATGAAGGAGAGGATCCTTCAACCCACACAAAACCAAACACACCACCCCCACCATCACCCTAAGCCTCCTACTCTCTTCCTTCCCCACGCACATCACTGTGCACCACCACTGTTTACGTCCCTTTCCCATGCAAAGCTCCACCTTAATAACCATTAACCCCTAAGTGGGTTTAGGGTTATTACAATCCACCCACCTTAAAAGGATTTCATCCCAAAATCAAGGCAAACTACTAACCGAAAAGCTGTGGATACTGTCTTCTGGCCTCCCCCTCTTCCCAAACCTCATCGCTCCTCGGGCTGGGGAAATCTTCTGAAACACATGGTCGCCCACCTCGAAACTCAACACCCGTCTGCGTCCATCAGCATAACTCTTCTGCCTGCTCTGTGCTGTGGCCAGTCTCCTCCGGATCACATCAACCTTCTCTTCATACGTCTGCACGAGCTCTGGCCCCACTAACTGTCTCTCGCCCACATCACTCCAGCATACCGGTGACCTACAAGGCGTCCCGTACAACACCTCGTATGGTGTCATCCCAATACTCGAATGGTAGCTGTTGTTGTAGGCGAACTCTATCAGCGGCAAGTGCTCATCCAGTGTCCTGCCCAATCTAGTGTGCATGCTCTCAGCATATCCTCCAAGGTCTGAATCGTCCTCTCTGACTGACCATCTATCTGCGGATGGAACGTTGTACTGAACCTCAGACGCGTCCCCAATGCCTGCTGTAGACTCCCCCAAAATCTGGAAGTGAATCGAGGATCTCAATCAGAGATGATGCTCACTGGCACTCCATGCAGCCTAACTATCTCCTCCACGTACAACCTAGCTAGACCCTCCAAAGGCAACATGGTCCTGATCGCTAAGAAGTGCACCAACTTGGTCAGTCGATCGACAATCACCCAAATCGCGTCGTGGAATCTCCTCGTCATCGGGAACCCTGTGACAAAATCCATCGTCACGTACTCCCACTTCCACTCAGGAAGCTCAATACACTGCATCGGCCCTGCTGGTCGCTGATGCTCAATCTTCACCTACTGACAGACTAAGCATCGGTCCACAAACTCTGCAATGTCCTTCTTCATGCACTTCCACCAGAAGATCCGCTGCATGTCCTTATACATCTTCGTGCTCCTAGGGTGAATGGTGTATCTCGCTCTGTGTGCCTCCTCCATGATGTCATCTCTCAGCTCATCGACCTTCGGCACCCATATCCGACTTTTGAACCTCAGACCACAATCAATCCTCACACTGAAGTCTGACTCATCTCTGGAAGCTAACTGTAGCAGAGCCCCTAACTCATCATCCCATACTGAGCCTCCACCACACGTGAGATAGTCTACGGCTCCACTCGAAGTCCCACAATCACTGCTCCCTCTGAGACCTTTGTGAACGGCCTCCACTCTGACAACGTCTCAAGTAGCCTCCACTCCTGAATGCACAAACTCGCAACTGACACCTCCACCTTCCTGCTCAGCGCGTCTACAAACCGAATTCGTCTTCCCCGGATGATAGGAGATGGTGAAGTCGTAGTCCTTAATGAACTCAATCCATCTGCGCTGCCTCATATTCAGCTCCTTCTGCGAGAACAAATACTTCAGGTTCTGATGATCTGTGAAGACCTCGAACTGCTCACCATACAGATAGTGTCACCAGGTCTTCAACAGGTGAACCACCGCTGCTAACTCCAGATCATGAGTATGGTAGTTATTTTCGTGCACCTTCAGATGCCTCGAAGCATACGCCACCACCTTCCCGTGCTGCATGAGAACACAGCCAAAGCCAATCCCTGACGTATCGCTATAAATTACATAACCTCCACTGCCACTTGGCAGCGTCAGAATCGGTGCAGTCATCAGCCACTTCTTCAGCTCCTGAAAGTTGTCCCCGCACTTCTGGGACCAAAGAAACTTGACGCCCTTCTGCGTCAACGATGTCAACGGCTAAGCAAGTCTGGAGAAATCCTGAATGAACCGTCTGTAATACCCTGTCAGTCCTACGAAGCTCCTGATCTCTGTCACGCTCGTCGGGCCTCTCCACTCTGCCTCGACCTTCGCTGGATCCACCGAAATCCCATCCGCTGACGAGATATGCCCCAAAAAAGCCACTTGATCAAACCAAAACTCACACTTCGTGTACTTGGCATAGAGCTGCTGATCTCTCAGGATGCTAAGCACAATCCTCAGGTGCTCTCGATGCTGCTCCATATCAGGCGAGTACACTAAGATGTCGTCCACGAATACAATGACAAATCTATCAAGGTACGGCTGAAAGGTCCTATTCATCAGGTCTATGAATGCTGCAGTGCATTCGTCAGTCCAAACGGCATGACCAAGAACACGTAGTGCCCGTACAACGTCCTGAAGGTTGTCTTCTGAACATCTACCTCTCTAATCCGCAACTGGTGATAACCCGAACGCAGATCAATCTTCGAGAACACTCTCGCCGTCTGCAGCTGATCAAAGAAGTCATCAATCCTGGGCAAAGGGTACCAATTCCTGACGGTAACCTTATTCAGCATCCTATTGTCGATGCACATCCGTAACGACCCATCCTTCTTCTTCACAAACACAGGCGCTCCCCATGGCGAAACACTTGGTCGAATAAACCCAGAGTCCATCAACTCCTGCAACTGCTTCTTCAGCTCTGTCAACTCAACAGGTGCCATCCGATAAGGTGCCTTTGACTGAGGTGTCGTACCCGCTACCAACTCAATGCCGAACTCGATCTCTCGGTGCAGCGGTAATGATGGAATCTCTGCTGGAAACACATCTAGGAACTCCTGCACAACCTCTATATCCTCCAGCCTCCTTATCTCAGGATCAGGAACAACCAGCATGGCCACAAATGCTCTGCATCCCTTCTGTATCAGTCTCTGTGCCTTAACTGCAGAGACAATCAGTTGACCCCCTCTGTTCCTCGTCCCTCTGATTAAAACATCTGGCAAGCCCTCCAGCTGAATCAGGATCTTTTTCTCACGGCAAAAAACCCACACGTTGTACTGTGACAGCCAGTCCATCCCCAGTATGACGTCGAAGTCCTCCATCGGTAACAAGACTAGATCTGCCGGAAAAATCATGGTCTCCCGAAACAACTGTGGTGTCGGGGAAATAGCTCCCACAGTGCCCACCTCACCCATGGGCGTGCTGACCTCCAAACAATCAGTCAGCAACACAGGGGTCTGACCCAACTCGCCAGCAAACTTCTCTAAAATGAAAGAGTGAGTGGCGCCGCAATCAAACAACAAACGAGCTATCGAACCAGCAACAGAAAGTTTACCTTCCACCACGGTGTTGGAGTCCCTCGCCTCGTCAGCCTGAATGGTGAAGACTCGCCCGGTCTTCTTGCCCTGTCCTGGTGAAACAACGGATTGACTGCCTCTGCTCTTCTCTGCTATCGGTGGCCCAAACCTCCTGCTAGGCTCGCCCTGCCTAATCAGGCACTCCCGCACGAAGTGACCCAACTGCCCGCACCCCATGCAAGCTCCAGTGCGCCTGAAGCACTCCTACCCTGCGTCAAACCTCCCACAGAAAGTGCACGCTCCAGACTGAAGTGCTCCTCCTCCATCAAACCTGGGCCTCTTGCCCGGGTTCCCTGCTCCATGACCGACTGCTCGGCTACCGGTGCTCATTGGTGCCTTCCTCGCCTCCTGAAGACACTCCTTCTGGTCCTGCTCAATGATGGTAGCATGTTTAACCGCGCTTGCAAGGGTCTGCGGCATACTATTGATCATACGTGATCAGAGCGGCTACCTCAGTCCCTTCACGCACTTCCTGGCTCGCTGCTCCGGGGTCACACAGATCTCTGGGCAATAACGCTCCAAAGCGTTGAACCTGCTGATGTAACTCGCTAGAGTAATCTCCCTCTGCTCTAGCGACATGAACTCATCTCTCTTCCGATCCCTGACGTGTTAGGGAAAGTACTGTTCATGAAACACCTCCAAGAACTCCTCCCAGCTGACGTCCTCACGGTCCTCAAACAAAACCGTGGACGCGGTCCTCCACCAATTGGCTGCCTCGCCATCAAACACATAGGTGGTAAGATCCACCCTCCTCTCAGGTGCAACTCCAATCGCTCGAAAGAACTTCTGCATCTTGAATACCCAGTCCTCCGCTACCTCCGGAGCAATCCTGCCATCGAAACTCGGTGGGTGCTGACGCATAAACCGATCATGCTCAGCGCCCATCCCGACCTACACATTCTGGGCAGCCTGACGCTCCAGAAACTCGCCCAACCTAACCCAGTTGGCACCCTTAGTGGCGTCACTGGCATCGCGATCACGCGGATAACTCCTCACGTGTCTATGAGGCATCTGACAAAAGAAACAATCACAAACTTCATCTATGAATGCATGCTACAAGATAAAATGCATGTGTCCTATTACTACAAGGGTGATTTCATAGGGAAACGCATAGGAATCGACCGCTCTGATACCAAATTGTAACATCCCGAAACAGTGGAATTTTTTAAATTTTTCATCAAGACAATAGAGATCAATAATCAAAAGACGGGATTGTTACTTCTCATAAAACACATAAGCGGTGCACCATATTACATTAGAGTTTGTCAGAAGCTACATGATTACATCAGATAAAGCAAAGGAGATATAAATAATCATGTCGACCTCAGTGTCCCGAATGAGAGGATCTGATCCCAAAATGCGCGCGCCCGCTGATCACCACCCAACTGGACCTACTACGGTCCTGAAATAAAACATGCAACAACAATGCCTGAGTTTCCATAAGAAAACCCCGTATGCCAAGCTCACCTATATGCATGCAGTAGTACAAATGAACCTATCATACTAGTAGCATGTCATGTCATCAACAGTAAGGAAAACAGTTCCCCCAAAGGGTAACACAGGACATCAGTCGGACAATCATCATTGGGTCTCCTAAGGAGACCTACCGTAGGCACATACGGTCTAGCGGAACAAGACGTGACACTCCCACACGCAGCTACACTAATTATGGGATTCGGAAAGGAGCATCCACCATGTCTGCGGCATAAGAAACAGATTTGTAACTTCGTGGTCGAAACCACACCAACGGAGCCGTCGCTCGATCGGTCCATCAATCATCATCTCAGTAGGTGCCCGGCTGAGGAAAACATAGCCTGAACATCAGCCCATCAATCATCATCGCCGGAACAACATCGGCGGCATCACCGGCACAACATCGGTGGTCCAATCAATACGTCCGGCATAACATCAGACGGGTCCAGACCAAAGTCTGCCAGGTCATCAGGCTCCACGAGCCGCAAACACCAACTGCACGGCTATAAAGCGGGGCAGCGACCTCCGTATCCATCCAGGCAGGTAGTCAGCTCACCCAACGACAGTTGCGTGCTCGCACAATATCATACATTGGAATCCACGATCCCTCAGGCCTGTACTCTATAATGAGTCCATCAATCCATCACAACATGTCACGATCCATACACAGAGGTGACGCATCCCGAACACCCACACTCTTCTAAACGGCGGTTCCTGGGCAGGTGATTGATTCGTTTTATATTAAACCGCAAGTGCTCGGCCGCATTGAAGCAGTGGAAAATACGGGTCGATCTACTGGGAGGTGTGTCGACTTTTGGTTTGTACAAAGGCGAGTGGTAAAGAAAGGAGAGAAAGATTGTTTACACTAAACTACACTATCTAAACTAGGAAACTAGAAAGCATGAAATGAAATGACAAAACAACTAAACTAAGCAACTAATGAAAGGAGATAAAACTCAGGAATGGAAAACCCCTAAGGGGTGGAGTGTGTGTGTGCATATGAAATAAGTGTGGTGAATGCATATAATAAGCTCAAGTGTGGTTAGTGTTTGTTAATGCATAAGAAGTACCTCATGGCAAGACCTATCATTCACAACACTAACCTAGGTGATTAATTTGAGCATTGAAAGGTTGTTATTAAGAACATAACGAGCATGGAGTGTACCTAACTATGGCAGAAACCATCAAGTAAAGTTCTTATTAATTCAAACAAGCATACTAATATCTCTCACAAATAATAATATCTAGCATTCATTCCACCTACATAACATGTACATACATCTACTCCACCCCCAAAGGGGATGGAACTATTCACTAATCATGACACTACTTACATTAACAAAATGAAACATTATACTGAAAGGAAATTTAACTAAGCAAGAAGGGAGCATTAAAGAAGCTTAAAAGGAAAGGAAAGACTAAACAAGCATGCACAAATTAAAAGACAAGATTAAAAGAAACTAGAACAATTATTTTATTAACAATGACTCACATTGAAGGTAGCATTCTTCTCCACCTTGAGTTTTGCTTCAAGGCTTACTCCTTAGTAGGAAGAATGCCACCAAGCAATGGGTAGTTACAATGGAAGGTGAAGAGTTCTATTTATAGCCATAGAAAAAGGTAATCCGGAACAATCCCCCGATGTGGGACTAAACCAATACCAAAAATAGAATAAACAAACTGTAATACACATGCCCGCCCAAGATTAGCGGATCCGGATCCAAATAGACCTCTAATTGGCGGTCCTAGACTGCCAATTGCCGGTCTATTGGTTCTGGATCGGTCTGGAATTTGTTGTGGCCTTTTCTGATATCTTTGGTGGTCTTGGATGCATCTACTTCGCTTGTTAGAGCTCCGAGCCAAATAGAATTGTCAAAATACTCCCCATGATGGTGTGGAGTTTTCTGTTTTGCTCGTAGGTCCTTCGATCTTACGTTCAGGTCCTTCTCCCTTGCATCTCAGTCCCCAGATCTCACAATTCAGTCCTTTTTCCCAGCTTTTGGGTCGTTTTACGCTTCATCTCTTGAAACCTATTTATTTCTAAAATTCAAACATAAAACGCATCACGTAGCATTGCTTAGGTGTAAGATAATGGAAATAAGATACAAATATCAGCATAAAATGATGTCAATCAAATACCCCCACACCTAAGTTTTTGCTAGTCCCGAGGAAAACAAAGAAAGAGAAAAACAAATTAGAAACAAGAAATCCTAACTCACTTTCGTAGGAATCACGGTTGCACTTAGCACGAGCAACAAGCCGTTAAACCTCCTTGTTGCCAAGGAGGAGGAGTGTTGACTACTAAGGGTTTTCAGCGGATATACCCACAAAATCCGAACAAGATGCATTATTCAATCTAGACACTCGACTCGTTGGACATATTTTATCGATCATTGGACGCGTTAATCCTACGAGCCGACTCTATAAAGGTAATCAATCCACACACCTAGGCTAATGAACCATTCGTGCAAGTTAAATAAGGAATTAAGTAAAAGACATGGACAACCTCAACATCCTCAAGTGATACAAAGTGTAAAGTCCATTAAGGTTCCTATTTGCATTACCTTTTTTTTTTCTTTTTGTTTCTTTTCTCTTCTTTTTTTCTTTTTTTCTTTTTATTAGTTGGAGTTTCATTCTCCCAGGGTCAGGTTTCGTGCATCATTTCCCATGATGACTTACACTATCACATACACCTTTCCCCAAATCTCCACATAGGACAATCCCTACCACCTGTGTAACGAGAGTTTGGTTGGCGCATCCCAAGTCAGATGACTCGAAAGCACCAGGAACAAAGTCCCCTTAGACCTACTTTCTCGAGTTATAGGAGCTGTGCGAGAATAGAGAACACCTACTCACTTATTTCTTATCTACACATGAACAAAAACCTCTACACTTAATGTCTCACAACAAGATTTAAAAGGTCCTTGACTACAACAAACTTCGTTAAATTAATCGACACAAATTATTAATTCACTAGGTTAAGGGTGGAGTTCTTTAAATGTTTGAGTACTGAAACCCTATGATTACTCACCCCCAAGGGAAAACTGGGGTGCATCCTAACGACTAGATAAGTCCTAAAGCCACTGTACTAGATATCCTAATGCATCAAGTTCAAGACAATTTTGGGAGCTTTCTTTTTACTTTGTCTCTCAACGGTTTTGCACATGCTAAACACACACAAATTCCACAAAACATTTTCTTTCGCAAACACATGAAGATTTTGAAAGAAATGTGAAAATTTTAAGGCACTAGGCAAGCAAAAGAAGACAAGTCACCCAAGGATCATGGCAAGCAGATATATTGATATTAAATGCAGGACACTAACATGACCCTAACAATGCACACAAAAGAAAACAAAAATCAAAGGAAAATACTCGACAATGTACACAAGTAAAAACACCCCCCCCCCCACACACCTACTTCATTCATTGTCCACAAAGAATGCGAGCAAAATACTACATGGATTTATGCATGAAAAAGAAAAGATCTCACCAATATGAAGCGCAAAAGTAAGTTCAAGGTTATATTGATGGACACAAACCCGAATTCCCTCAAAACCTGTGAGATGCTAAAGAAGGGTTACAAATACGTGAAAGAAATGGGGCCCAAATAGCCAAGGGTTGGAGCCCACAACAATCGATGCTCACTGAAAGAGTATTTTTATTGTACTTTTTTTGGATATAACTATGTACAAACATAAGTTCCCATATTCATTTGTCAAAAGACATCAAATGGGAACCTCAAGAGTGGTTCAATGCAGAATACTCAGGCGTGGGCCCCCTTCACAAAGAGCACAACATGAAATGAGAGGTTCATGAATTGGACGCAAAGGCGTCTCATTCAAAGGATCAAACTGAAAGAGCTTGAACCTCTCAAGAGTTTGGGAAATATGGGGCAACGAAAGAAGAATTTCTCCTGTTACGGTGCTGAAGTTATGATCGTCAATCCAAACTCTCCAACCAACAGGCTGGTGCGTCGGAACGAGGTCAAGAACCTCGTTAGGCTTGTCCGACACACCAGGCGAACAAAAAGTGGGTCTCATACCCAAGGTATCCTCCAAGAAACTCCTAATACCCTCATTGGCAATGTAATTATTTGATGTCCCATCATTTCCAAGGTGATCAGGAACAATAGTGAGAGGCAAACTCTCATCAGGTCGTATGAGATTAAGGGTCCTAGGGAGATCTTGCTCCACCAAAGGTGAGTCCTTATGAAGTACAACAATAAGATCATGTGGCTCAAGGGCCACGTGACATAAAGGTAAGGCACAATCCTGTGCCGACTCATAATAGAACTGGTCCATGCTATTCTCAGTTGGAATCGAATCCTCCACCAAGTGATCGTGAATTGAAACCCCAAGTCCATCAGACTGACTAGGAGTTTGACTTTGAAAGATTGTGCTTTGAATTTGTGGATGTGGTGGTGGTTCGATATCAAAAGATGAATCCTCATGTTCACAAGAAAAGTTACTCTCCTCACGTTCACATAATTACTACGACATTTGACTCACTTACAG
Source organism: Triglochin maritima (assembly GCA_963682175.1). Lineage (NCBI taxonomy): Eukaryota > Viridiplantae > Streptophyta > Magnoliopsida > Alismatales > Juncaginaceae > Triglochin > Triglochin maritima. The sequence goes on from OY821775.1 coordinate 39,417,399, forward strand.
TGCCATATTTTTGTATGGATTGTTGAGTGGTTTCCATGAACGTAAGGAAAGTTTGTTTTAAGGAATTAGGTATGCAGTAAACTATGAGGTCCAAGTAAGGGCTTGGGAAATTTTGGGTTTGGATGTTGATGGACTGAGAATGAGTCCAATGATTTGAAGTGGGGTGTTGGTAGAATTTTGGGTATTCGGGAGGAGGATACTAGGGTGAAAATGAAGTATAAGAATTTGGATATGAATTGTCTCCCCATGAATCCATCCCTCTCGGGTTGTACGCGGATGCATAATGGTCATATTGAGCGTTTTGGGAAAATGTATGCTCATACTCAGGCTCTGGGGGAACATAAGGGCATTCCCCGATAACATGACCACTCAACCCACAACAGTCGCACGGTACGGCTACTGGAGCCACGAATGCACTCATGTCGTCTACCGCATGCATGAAAGAGGCCAAAGTTTCTTGCAATGTCTCAGTTTGATGACCAACATATGATCCGACGTAACTTGATGGTGGTCTAGCAGTCGGTGCCTCTCTCATATTACCCCAATATGAAGAATGCTCAGTCACACAATTAAGATTGTCCCAACCATACGGGGTGTTTGTCTGAGGCACCCCAGAATGCATGGGTCCGGACTACCAGGGAGAATTGTCTTGGTCCCAACAATGATATGGATGGTCGCCCATGTAACCATCCATCACAACAACAAAAAACTCTCGAGTCAACCACTCTCACCACCACGAGGCCAAGCTCGCAAAAAGTGCTCGACTCGACCCTAAAATGCTAACAAAGAGTGTAAAGGGGAGGAGACTAGAACGTAGAAGTATGTGAGAAGAAGATGACTCATAGGAGAAGGCAAGAATCCCTAGAAACTAGTGTGGGTAGTGAGAGAGGGTAGAAGCTTAATCTAGCAAGCACAACTCAAACAATGTAAGGCAATGGGTCCTTAGGCTAGACGATGCCTAACTTCGAGGTCACTAGCCTCGGCATGCCTCACCTCCCTACAACGAAGACCACAATGCCCAGCAAGTGATACTAGATCTGGAGATCCAGTACCTCCTACTATCGACAAGGTAGGCAACGCCGATCAGGCCTTGACAGTCTCAACTAGATTACTTTCCTAGTGCGTCCGAAATCCTAGGGCCAATGTCTACTTGCTTTTAGTTAAGGCTTGATTAAGAGTGATTTTTGGGGCGAAGGAAAGGGTGATGAAATCCCCCACCTTATCTTTTGTGGGACAACCCCTCCTTAGTAAGGTTTTATCCTAAATCTAGCAATCAATGCTCCAATCAAACGCTCAACTCACTCTTGTCCTGATGCAATTCCTACTAACTAATGCATGGGCATAAAAGAAGCATTAATGAGTATAGGAATTGCGTACCTCACGCCAACGCTCAACAACTGAAAATAAAGCCTAAGGAAAAGACAACTACGTGCCTAAGTCAAGTACATGATGCGTGTCCTAAACAAGTAAGAACGTCTAGTCTTTTGCTTTGGTTTTTAAGGCCAAGTTGATTAATGAGGATTGGTTTAATGATCTGGGAGAAAACTAGAAATCAGAACATGCAAGATTGTACTCCCAGACAACTAATATCAAAGCACAAACTACCAGAACAAAAATGAAGACTAAAGATGCTCACCAGGCCGCCAATTGGCGGTCCCAGACTGCTGATTGGCGGTTACGTTTGAGTCTTTTGTGCTCAAACTCATCCAGTAGCTTCCTCTTGATCCGGCGGTTCCCTGAAACAAAGCAAAACTAAAAAGAAAAAAATAAAACCACTCGAATCGTCCAAACAAAAGTCTAGACAGAGCACCTCCCCGACAACGGCGCCAAAAACTTGATTGAACGTTTTATATTATAACTGCAAGTGCACGGCGTCGGTGAAGATGTGGCAAATACGGGTCGTCCACAGGGAGGTGAGCAGCCTCTCGTTTGCACAAAATCAAGTGGCAAAAATAGGGAAGAGAGATTGATTATCCTAATGTATGCTACACTACACTACGAAATAACGCATGCATAAGCAAACAACAAACGATTAACTAAAACTTAACTAAGAACGAAATTAGTGTGCTAGAATTCAGAAATGTAAAACCCCAAAGGGGTGGAGTGAGTGCACACATGCAAAGAGGTGGGTGTTGAACACATTCTTTAAGCAAAAATGAAGGTGGTGTTATCATGCATAGGAAGTGTCTAAATGTTATGGCAAAACCTATCAATCCATTCACCAACCTAGTTGATTAACATTTACGTATACAAGTTGTTTATTTCAGAACCTAAACAAGCATGAGAGGTGTCTAATCATTTTGGTAAAACTCATCAAGTTATAAATTCTATCCTAAACAAGCAAGCATACATTCATGTTTTATCAACACATTGTAAATAAAGCATTCATTCCATTCTCTAATGCATGTATGAACATAAACTTCACCCCCAAAGGGGATGAAACTACTCACTAATCATTACACTACCTACATTAACAAAATGAAACATTATACTGAAAGTAAATTTAACTAAGCAAGAAGGGAGCATTAAAGAAGCTTAAAAGGAAAGGAAAGACTAAACAAGTATGCACAAATTAAAAGAAACTAGAACAATTATTTTATTAACAATGACTCACATTAAAGGTAGCATTCTTCTCCACCTTGAATTTTGTTTCAAGGCTTACTCCTTAGTAGAGAGAATGTCACCAAGCAATGGGTAGTTACAATGGAGGGTGAAGAGTTCTATTTATAGCCATAGAAAAAGGTAATCTGGGACAATCCCCCGATGTGAGACTAAACCAATACCAGAAATAGAATAAACAAACTCTAATACACATGCCTGCCAAAGATTAGCGGATCCGGAGCCAAAACAGACCACCAATCGGCGCTCTATTTGTTCTGGATCGGTCTGGAATATGTTGTAGGCTTTTCTGGATATCTTTGGTTGTCTTGGATGCATCTACTTCGCTTGTTGGAGCTCCAACCCGAATAGAATTGCCAAAATACTCCCCATGATGGTGTGGAGTTTTATGTTTTGCTCTTAGGTCCTTCGGTCTTACGTTCAGGTCCTTCAACCTTGCATCTCAGTCCCCAGATCTCATAATTCAGTCATTTTCCCAGCTTTTGGGTAGATCTAAAACCGGTCGACCAAATGAGGTAAAAGTACGGAGTCTGGTCAACATCAAAACAATGCTACCGGGCGACCGACTCAGGGATCTCGGTCGACCGAAAACTACCAGTGCATCCTAGCAGTTCTAAGTCATAAACGGTCGAGCGCATATAAACAATCAGTCGAACTAACATGCATCTCTATTCAGTACACTTAAGTTCCGGTCGCACGAACCCAAGGGACCGGTCGACCGAAACGCAACAGAAGACCCCGACCCACCAGCACAATGCACAACCGGTCGACCTCCACAATTCATCGTTCGACCAGTGATGGTTAAGGTCGAGCAAAATACACTACATCGGTCAACCGCTCGAAGGAATCCGGTCGACCGTTGGTCATCTGCAACCTTGCGCCAACCAAAGATTTACACTGTTCTCGTCGCCAGAGAGGCCTCCGACCTCCCTCGACCGACCAACACAACCCTCACACGAGGGTGAACAACAAAATCACACTAAGAAGCCGACATACCTTTCGAACGTGACGAAAATGCCAGAGTCTCGCTCGCGCAACGTCGCCTCCGGTGATCCTCCTCACGCGTCGCCTCCACGCAACGACCTCCTTACACCTCACGCCGGAGCCTCCAAGTCCTCTGGTCGCCGGAAAGGAAAGGAAAGGAAAGTGAGGGAGATGAGTTTGGTGCAAGAAATGAAGGAGAGGATCCTTCAACCCACACAAAACCCAACACAACACCCCCACCATCACCCTAAGCCTCCTACTCTTCTCCTTCCCCACGCACATCACTGTGCACCACCACTGTTCACGCCCCTTCCCCATGCAAAGCTCCTCCTTAATCACCATTAACCCCTAAGTGGGTTTAGGGTGTATTACAGTTTGCGCACTGGAGTTGGAGCTTGTAGTGGTCCTATAAAAAAGGAGCGCTCGCTTGACCGCCGATGAAAACTATGCGAAGAATGAGTCATGAACTGAAGATATCTTAACAACCACAGGAGTACAAGACGCTCCTGTTTGTCTTTGTTGTTAATTCTTTAAGAACACGTCAAAGAGGTACAAAACCTTGTTAGATGTCCACCTTTACGATTGTTTCTTCGTTTATGCCCATAACGAAGAAACCTTATGTTAGAACCCAAAACCCGGATTAGGGTTAATTTTGGTTTAGAAGAGTGGTTTGCCTAGGGATGGAGGAAGGAGTGGTGGATGTGATGGGAAGTATGGGTTGGGGTGTAGGGTGATGGTGTAGGGTGAGGGAGAGGTGATGGGGTGTAGGGTTAATTAAGTTGAAATCTCTCTCTCTCTCTCTCTCTCTCTCTGTTCCTTACTTGCACACTCTCACTCTCTCTCCATTTTCTGTCCGGCGACCAGAGGAGGAAGAAGGCTCGGAGGTTCCGGCATGAGGAGGTCGTCGCGGGGAGGAGGACGCACGTGAGGAGGACGGAGGTGTGAGCGTTGCTCCGGCGTTTCGTCGTCTTCATTTGCGGTATGTCGACTCATTAGTGTGGTTTTGTGTTGTTAACCCTTGTGAAGGGTTGTGTTGGTCAGACGGGGAGGTCGGAGACCTCCTCGGCGTTGTTTCCCGTGGAAAACCTCGGCTGGTGAGAGGTGGAAGACGACCAACGGTCGACCGGTCCCTTCGGGCGGTCGACCAAATGTACTATTTTTGCCCGACTTTAACCTTCACCGGTCGAACGATGCCTGGTGGCGGTCGACCGGTAGTGCATATTGCTGGTGAGTTGGGAAATTTCTGCCTGTTGTCGGTCGACCGGTGCTTTGGGTCGTTCGACCGAAACTTAAGTGTACTCGATTTTATTGCATGTTTGTTCGACCGATTGTATATTGCGTCCGACCGTTTGTATGTCGTTTGACCGTTGGAGGTTTGCGTTCGACCGATTATGTGACTTAGAATAATAGGTTGACCCTATCTGTTTTCGGTCGACCGAGACCCCTAAGTCGGTCGACAGATAGAATTGAATTTAATGTTGACCAGATTCCAGATTTTGACCTCGTTCGGTCGACCGGTTTTAGACCTTTGTTCGACCGTTGGGGGGTTCTGTTTTGAGCATAGCGGTAGACCGTTTTAGGAGTACGGTCGACCCTCTGGAACCGGTCGACCGAATCACCTCTTCCGGTCGACCGTTGGGGCCCAGAACAGAATTCCAGGTTCCCATTTTGAACGCCAACTTTGTCCACGGAAACCCGTGTCCTCGCCTTGTGCGTGAGCCGGGAGGTGACGGTGGGCGCGTGATGCGTGCCTGCCCAGGGACCGCCGTTGGGAAGAGTGTGGGTGTTCGGGACGCGTCACCTCCGTGTATGGACCGTGACCTGAGATGGATTGTTGGGCACTTTATAGTATAGCAGGCCTGAGGGATCGCGGATCCCAGTGTTGATGTTTGTGCGGGTACCCACGGGCTACGGAGGTCGCTGCCCTGCTTTTATAGCGGCGCGGTTGGTGTTTGCGGCTCGAGGAGCCTAATGACCTGGCAGACTTCGGTCTGGACCCGTCCGATGTTGTGCCGGACGTTGTGATGGACCACCGATGCTGTGCCGGTGATGCCGCCGAGGTTGTGCCGGCGATGATGATTGTTGGGCCGAGGTTGTTTCGGCTATGTTGATTCCTCGACTGGGCACCTATCGAGATGATGTTGTTATACCTTCCAGGCGACGGCCCCGTTGGTCCCTGTGGCTCCGACCACTGAGATTTGCAGATCTGTATTCTATCGGCGCGCAGGCATGACAGAGGCTCCCTGCCGAACCCTTGAGTAGTGTAGCTGCGTGTGGGGGGTGCGATGTCGCGTGCTGTAAGGCTGCATGTGCCTGCAGTAGGTCTCCTCGGGAGACTCGTTGTTGACTGTCGGACAGATGTCCTGTTTTACCCTTCGGGGGAACTGTTTTCCATTCCTGTCGATGCCATGACACGCTACTAGTATGATAGGTTCATTTGTGTAATGCATGCATATAGGTGAGTTGGCATACGGGGTTTCCTTGTGGAAACTCAGGCATTGTTGTTGCATCTTTTTCAGGACCGCAGTAGGTCCAGTGGGGTGGTGATCGGCGGGCGCGCGCATTTGGAGTCGGATCCTCTAGTCGGACCACTGAGGTCAACATGATTACGTTTATCTTCCTTGTCGTTTTGTTGTAATCATGTATTCATTTGGCAAACTCTGATGTATTCTGGTGCACCACTATTTATTTATGAGAAGTAACAGTCCCGCCTTTGATTATTGTGTTCCTTGTCTTGATTATGAATTTTTAAAATTTTTCCGCTGTATCGGGATGTTACCCCTTAAGTCGGTAGTTAGGATACCCAGGGCAGCTAATAAGTCCTTGTTGTTGGTCGATTAAACTAGAGTTTGTGAGTCATTTATATATTTTCAAAAGAGAGTGCTAGTTAAAACGTGCTCAGCATTTGCAAGATTTATCTATAGTGTTAAAAACTAGAACATTTGCATTCGTACACTCCAAAATGCACTGCACTGCTTGATGACAAGAATAATGAACCACAAAAATGCACCACACTAGTCGATGGAAGGTTGGCTATGTAACGAAAGAGAATATGTGGGGTTGGGAGAGGAAGATTGTGTTTTCTGAGTCCCGAAAGGAAGATTAATTATGGGAATGAAGACGTTCGAATGATAAATTCGTGGCACAAAAAGGTCATTTCAAAAAGTACTTTCCAAAGAATCCAAACAGACTTAACGTCTGAAAAGCCAGAGCACCAAAACCGCCTCTTCCGAAAACGTTTCTCAAAAACCCACCTTCTAACATAGATTTTTACCGCCCTGAAATGACGTCGCTACCGCGTGTTAGGTGCATAGAAAACTTGGTGGCGCACAGCCATCCCCGGATACTTGGGTTGAATTCTTAAAGACACTTATTTTCAAAAAAATAAATCTTAATGACACTGAGGTTCACTACTAGAATCTGAATGACTATTGGCAGATGTAATCGTGACATAATGATGCTTAAGTCATTGACCCTGTAGTAGTCGATAGCAGGATCGGGTTAATCAGGTAGACGGAAGCACATATGATGGTTAGTTAGGAAAATCATTGACAACGAATGTCACTTAAAAAATGTTGTTTCTACGAATGCAGTTTTTTTATGTTTACTTAGATATTATTGTTATTTGAGTATATGTCTATCAATTTTCTGAAGTCACGCATTAGATTCGGTCTTACAATTTTTTTGTTGTTTGTTATTCTACTATCATTTTGTGAACATTTTGTTCACACGAACTAATAATTCAATTATTATTTTTACCTTTCTATTCTTGCAAAATAATTGAATTGAATATTTTTTTAGAATATTGATGGCTCAAACTGACATGATTCAAATGTTATTAAAAAGAAGTAATTTGTTATTTTTGACAATGTGTATGATTCTAGCATCATAAGTTGCAAGCCATGTATATACAAGATACATACATTGGAGAAATAGCTGTTGTTGTGGACCCTACAAAACTAGGTAAAAGGTCATAATCTCTAGTTCCTACATAAACTAATAAAAACACTGGGATTATTAAATTCGTGACCTACATCTACTCCTTACAAAACTTAAACTAAACATCCTATAAACTAATAACAAAGATGTAAGATGCAATCGTACTCCGTTAGACTTTTAAATTTAACGGTTACAAATCTATTTAAGGTGGCAATTTATCTTAATGACGACGGCAAAGGAATTGTTTGATTCCGTCAAAGTTTGACGACTTCTAGCGGTGATAAAATAATACTCACGGCGATTGTTGCCCATTTTTAGCATATACTTGAATTCATTTTTACAAAACATAATTTACATAAGTTATTTGATTCGGGGATGCAAGAATAGCAAAAATGGCTAAAAGGTATATTTGAAATTAAGCTAGTGCTTACGATTTTTCTCAGTAGTCAAGTTATCAAGTCTATATCATATATGATATATTATCATGTTCTCCAAATCTTGTTATTATAACAAATGTAGCTATATCTACATTATCAAAACGTATACATAAAATTTAGAAATAAATGCATTCTTCGAAAACAAAAATAATGGATACGTCTTTTCCCCCAATAAAAACCTACATCATGTATTTTAGAATTGAAAAGTTGATGAATTTATAACATAAGGATATTTTATCATTTAAAAAAAACAGTTTTCTTTTCACCAAAAAATTATATTTATTGCAATCATGGCTGCAGCAACATAGCTGAAATATAACTTTAAAAAATTTAAAACACAACCACCTCAATTATGTTTATTACGTTCTAACCTATAAGATCCATAAAAGTTGGTCTAATACGATTTTCCTAACAAAACACTATTTCCCTAACAACAGATCGATCAATTATGTTTATTTGTCTTGGGTTAGTTTAGCAGTTGATTTCAGATCCGATTCAGCACTGTCAAAATTAAATTTTATATTGAGATACAATTGTACATTAGTTAACAATCGATCAATTATGATCAACGTGTAAATAATATACATATACATACATTGTACTTCTATAGACATATACATACATATCCATAAGATATCATAGACAAGAACATCAATTACAAATCCATAGACAATATACACATATACATACATACATATCCATAAGATATACATATACATAAGATATACATATACATACATACATATACATATAGATATACATATACATAAGATATACATACATACATAAGATATACATATGTATATCCACATACATATGTATGTGTATGTATATACATATGTATATGTATATGTATATCTATGTGGATATATATATCCATATGTATGTGGATATACATATGTATGTGTCTGTATATACATATGTATAAGTATGTATATGTATATCTTGTGTATATGTATATGTATGTGGATATACATATCCATATGTATATCTTATGTATGTATGTACATATACATACATATACATAAGATATACACATACATATACATATACACAAGATATACATATACATAAGATATACATATACATACATAACCATACATATCCATAAGATATACATATACATACATACATACATACATACATACATACATACATACATACATACATAAGATATACATATACATACATATTCATAAGATATACATATACATACATATCCATAAGATACCATAGACAAGAACATCAATTACAAATCCATAGACAATATAACCTATCCACTCAAAAGATGGAAATAATATAAGGAAAATTTCACCTTGATCCTCCCAAGATTCTTTAACATCAACTTCTTCCATAACTATATCCTAACAATGTCTTTTTACTAGGTCCTCAAAATCCATAGTTTCTGAAACAACAATCCAGGACCTAATAAGATCATGTGGAGGAATAAACCATTGTTTTCTATTAAACTAGTCACTAGCTCAATAAGAGTAATAACCTATATAGTGAGTTTGGCTTGCAAATAATAAATTAAAAAAGAAAAGGAGACCTTACAGAAGAATTGGAAGTCTGTGAGAAGGCCACAAGTATTTATTTAAAAAAAGCATTTCATAGGTATAAAATGAGAGAGATGTGCAGAAATCGTCCATAACCATAACAAATTGGAGAAAGAGAAGAAAGCAACATTAATCGTCTAAAAGATCTACAAAAGGATAATTGCAACACACATGACTTATGTAGAATACCATCCCTTGCTACAAATCAAAGTTTACCCCTGGGATAAATAAGTTATGTGAATGTCTCCGACAATACCATATCTCTTTTTAAGTGACCTAAATGCTCACGTCACTAAATTCCTACTTGTGACATCAAATGTAGTTACAAAATAACACTTCAAACAACATTCTAAGTTAAAAGATTTAGGAAGGATCAAGATGTTGATTTCAAACACAGAGAAATATAGTATGAAAAGCTATTGTTAGTTCAATCACTTTTTATCCCTAAGGACATCATATTACAAAATAAAGTAACTGCATCAAGTATATTACATAATCAAGTAGGATAATAAAAAGCATTTTGGAATTTGATCCTTCAGATATGCATAGAATTTGTTTGAATTAGAAAAGGTACCATCTACATTCTTGGAGCATGATATTGGAAACCTTGGGCTATCATCCTAAAGCTATATCTAATGCAGTTCTCCTCTGACCCAAAGATCTGAACTCACAAAAGCCAAATAGTCATCACGATAGAAATTGCACCACTCAAACAATAATAAAGAAGCACAACTAACAAAACGCAGACACGATAATTTAAGGTAATTAAACCCGAAGCATGAAAGTCCATCGACATTGCAGCAAAGACAACACGTGACTACAATAAAACACAATTTTCAACCAAAGAAATCAAACACTAAAACCCAACTCCAATATTGTAAACGAATAGATATTAAACGAATTAACTGGAATTGAGTTGAGAATGTTATTACCAAGGACGGAAAGTGTAACACAATGCAACTAAAAATTGTCAACACTCAAATCATATGAATCAACAAGCTGATATCCAATGAATATTGACAATCACAAGCCAGCAAACAAGTAATGACTAATATGAGTACTGAGTCATAAAGAAACTGACTTACTTGCCAAACATTCACTTGCAAGTAGAATAATCATTTAAACTAACACAAAAATTCCCCACAATTAGATACAAGTCTAAAACTTCATTCTAACATTCATATGACATGTTTCAAAATATTTAAAACTCTCAAAATAATTAATTAGAATCAAAATTGACAAAACAATCCTATTTACTCGATTTTGTTTGTTCCTCCTTAAAGATCAGAATTATTCCTTTGATCTTGATGGCTTATATATTTTCTAATATTATAAACTAATGTGGAAAATAAGAAACACAAAAATCTAGGATTCCATCTTAAGGCATCCATTAAAATGCAAAAAGGGTTAAAAAGAGCAAATCAATGAATCATTTGATCATGAGATAGTAAACTAAATATATTTATATAGCCTAATTATAGAAAATATGAATGAAAAGTGATTGATACGTTTTAATTAAACCGCAAGTGCACGGCCGCGTTGAAGCGGTGACAAATACGGGTCGATCCACAGGGAGATGTGTCGACTTTTGGTTTGTTCGAAGGCGATTGGGAAAGAAAGGAGAGAAATGTTGATTACACTAAACTACATTAAAATGCAAAAGGAAATGGAAGACAAGCAATAAAACTAAACCCCATAGGGGGTAGAGAAATAATGTGAATATAAAGATGTGTGTGTGTGTGTGTTCAATTATGCTCCTCACAACATGTAGTACATGAAATCATAAAACAAAATCCAATTTTGCCTCCACATGAAATAAGATAAGATCATATCATTAAAACATACAAGACAATAAGTGGAATGAAGCTAAATGAACTCATGTATAAAGACTAGACCCCAATATATATGCCTCCACATGAATTAATATAACACATTATCATTAAAACATACAAGGCATTAACCAAGGTAAAGGCAACAAGAGTACATACACTACAAATTGTTTTTCCAATATTAATTCCATCCATATCCTCACCTTATCATTCCCCATAAAATAGGTCCACTAATCTAAGCATAAGCTAAGCTTCATTCAAGAGCATTAGCATATCAAAGATAAAAGTGAAATCTCATTAGATGGTTATGGAAATCATATAAGGCTCAAGGGATTAAGATAACACACACCTAATACACCACATGATCATATCACATATTTCTCCACCCCCAAATGGTGATGAAATTACTCACTAATCATTACACTACAACCTACATTAAAATGAAAAATGCTACTGAAATAAAATTAAACTAAGCAAGCAAGGAATATTAAAGAAGCTAAAATGAAAGGAAAGTAAAACTAAAGAAGCATGCAAGAATTAAAAGACAAGATTAAAAGAAACTAAGAATAATTATTTTATTAAAATGACTCACATTGAAGGTTGCACTCTTCTCCACCTTGAGTTTTGCTTCAAGGCTTACTCCGAGAAGAGAGAATGCCACCAAGCAATGAGTAATTACAATGGAAGGTGAAGAGTTCTATTTATAGCCATAGAAAAAGGTAATCCGGGACAATCCCCCGACGTGGAACAAAACCAATACCAGAAATATAATAAACACACTCTAATACACATGCCCGCCAAAGATTAGCGGATCCGGAGCAAAACAGACCGCCAATTGGCGGTCTATTGGTTCTGGATCGGTCTGGAATTTGTTGTGGGCTATTCTGGATATCTTTGATGTTCTTGGTTGCATCTACTTCGTTTGTTGGAGCTCCGACCCGAATAGAATTGCCACAATACTCCCCATGATTTGTGGAGTTTTCTGTTTTGTTCTTAGGTCCTTCGGTCTTACGTTCGGGTCCTTCTCCCTTGCATCTTAGTCCCCAGGTCTCACAATTCAGTCCTTTTCCTTTCTATTTATAGTCTCTCTTTCTCAAACCTACTTATTTCTGAAAACTAAACATAAAACTCGTTACATAGCATTGTTCAGGGTGAAAGATAATGGATATAAGACACAATATATGCATGAAATGATGCCAATCAAAAAGCTATGATACAAAGAATGCTCTTGATAATTTTGGTCGAATAGTGAGTTCATCTGGTCTCCACCCAGTCGACCGTTCCTACAAATTTGGTCGACCGAATCATGGAATGGTCAACCATTTTGCTCTGTTTCTGCCTTCACAAATTTTGGATCAATATCCAACAAAATTTGAGCTTTAGGGTTTAGCAACACTAGTGCATAAAAAGGATATACATTAGATATACAGCTTTTATACGTTGGATATACGATGACCAATACGTGACATCTATATATGTGTCGTTTATACCTAGACGTCGGTCACCTGCACAACCGACGTCTATTCCTAAAGAATAAGCGTTGGTTACCAATCACAACCGACGTCTATTCCTAAAGAATACACGTCGGTCATATGTCACAATCGACGTCTATATCCTTCGAATTAAGGAATATGCGTCACATTAACCTAATATCTGACGTCTATACCCTTAACAGATTAAAAAAACTAATGGAACATTCCTGTATAACAATCATACAATCCTACATAACAAACAAATTCATCCACAATCATACACATTCATCCACAATCACAAAGTAAAAATTGTATCCAATAACATGTTTGTAATACAAAGAAACAGGTTCAATAAAATTGCATGTTTAATTACAAAGAATATGGTTCATGATATAAGAACATGTTTAATTCATTAACATGTTGGTAACAAAGTAGCAAGCCCATCGATCGCTAGTATCATCGAGCTCCTGTTGTGAGTACGGATCGATATTCTTTTGGAAGACCTATATGAAAATACAAGTACACAATTTTAATATGTAAATAATGAAATTATAATTATATAACTGAAAATGACCTATATTACCTCAAATAGGGCTACATTTTCAGGTGCAATTTCGATGATTTCTTGCATGTATCTCATAACGTAATACCCATATTTGGTATTTCAAGTTTGCATGCGGTACTGCATACAAATATTCGGTATTTTTAGTCTGCTTGCGGTACTACATACAAAGTTATAAATTCGCTAAATATACGTTCAAATACTTGAAAAAATTAACAAAAGTGGGAGAAACTTACTCCCATTGCATGTCAGGTGATGCCCGTATTTTTTGTAGTCATTTTTTCATCAACCATTTTGTAAACCTTCATTGTCCTAAGTATCACGAGTTATTCAACATAAAGTCGATAGTACTAATAAAAAAACATGAATTACAAATACGATGATTAAAACGAACTTACAGATTTACAAGTTTTTTAAGGATTGCCTTGGTGTGGTCGACCCCAAAGGATCGAACCAATATGCAGAATTAGCTTTGGGGCATATACGGCAAGCATCCAATGACCTTTGATTGTATATATAATTATAAGTTTTTTACAAAATTAAATTCTAATTACTTTGAATTAACAAAGTTACCTCTCATGATAAGGGGCCAGATAATATCGTTTGCCATGTTCTTTCATAATATTCGCAAGCTCACCCAAATTATCGTCATCCCTATGTATAAAATTAGATGGACACAGAAATCCAATTACTTTATCATTGGGAAAGACTAACTTTCTGGAATCATAAATATGTCTACAAGCTACAAGAGTAAAAATTACGTTATGTTATAATTACGATAAAATTATTTAATAGATTTCATCTTTTACACAAGAAAACAATTACTTCACTTGCACATTGATAATTGTCATGCATAATTGATCTATCGCCAAGAACTCTTAACCCATTCCTCCAAATGCCAAGTAGTTAAGGCTTGTGATTCCCTAACTACCATTAATTGATACACACATTTTGCACCTATTTGGTAGCAAATTAATGTTGATCGGAGGATGGTTGTTTGATCCTTTACTCCAGGGGCTTTTCCAATATATATAAAAGCGTTAAAAATACAATTATTAACAAAAATGAAATTTATTTGTTTTCATATACTGATAGCATTGCCGAGGGTAATAACCTATTCTTCGGGAAATGGCACCAGAGCACCAACATCTAAGCAACTCTTCACTGAAACATTTACTTCTCCCTCTTCCAACTCTTTACCTCTCCATAAGCAGTTGCAATTTTATTTTCATATCTAACATTTGTTGCTCACATTTGGTATGAACTATCGACGAACTTGACCGATTAGTGTTACCATAATATTATCATAATCCAACCCTACTCTCTTCCCCCCCCCCCCCCCCCCCCACGTACTTGAATGGGATGTTCGTCATTTCCCAAGGCTTCCTGTAGAATATCATTCTAACCATCTGAAACAAATTTTCCTTGAGATTCTCTCAACTTTAGAGAGTCCAAAAGTTTAAAGAAAAGTGTTAATATAAAATTACTGAATGTGATTCAAAAACATACAAGTGATACAACTTACTATCTTCGAGCCGATCGCTTGCGACTCGTCTGTGACATACTCCCCTTTGGAGTCTACCCTCGCTCTCTTCCAAGAATCACATCGATGGATGGGAAAAGAGGAGACAAGTTGTTTACTTGCTCCTCACTCATATCGAAGTCAATTGCCTCTTGTTTCTTCAAGGCCATTTTTTCAGCCATCGTTTGTTCTTCTAATTTTCGATACCCCAATCGAGATATACGATGGATATACTTGTTAGAAGATCTACACTCTTGGTTTTTTTCTTGGAGTGCCTAGAACCAATTTTATTAGATTATCATTTAAAGTTATAACTTAATAAATTCATATTCTAAATTAAACTCAGTTACTTGAAACTCCAGGCTTTCTCTTGAGTTTTTGAATTAATCCAATGTATTCAGAGTGATGAAGTTATAGTTCACACTGATTGTTGCCCTGATACTCTACGAATATGTACTTGTTTGTTAACTTTTCTTGAAGTCCCTCCAACGGGCCGACATATATGTTATCCACTTTTTCTTCAAATTGGCAGTGGATGGGAACTGAAAACTTCCTCATAACACGTTAACATATTTTTCAATTTCTATAAATTAAAAGTTTGACTAAAACTAAAGAACATTATAATGGACTCATCACTCAAACGTCATCCCAGATTGTGTCTCTCAGCTTCTCATCAACTTTGGCCCAACACGAGAAACAAATGTCAAATTTGGACCTTACTAGGCTCCCCAGATAACTAGACAAGTTATCAGACATCATGCCTATCGGCTCAAGACGGCTATCAAACTGGATTGGAATTCTAACGTCTCTATTTCTTTTTCCCCACAAATTTATTCATGAGTGTAGGACCTCGTGAACTATAAGTCTTCGAGACAGACTCTGATGGAGTAGGTTTCATTTTCAGAGTCATGATACTATAAAAGTCAAATCAAGACACTAAATGGTTATTATAATGTTCTATATGACATTTTGCACCTTTACGATTTCTTTTTTCTTAACAGATTTTCAATCCATATACCTTCACCATGGTCATCTCTAAACATTAAAGTCTCAACATGTATTTCGTCATCTAGTGAGTTCAACTGGGGTGCTTCCTTAGAGAAAGATGGTGTCTCTTCACACTTGATGAGATTATCATCTCATATAATTTTTTTCTTCCCTTCCAGAATTACTGACCATTTCTTATAACATGGATCAGCCACAAAGAAGACTTCTTTCGCTTGGAAAGTCAAAGTAAAAGGTTCTCCTATAAATCCTTCTTTCGAAAAATCAATTAATGTGAACTCCAAGTCACTTCACTTTTATTATCAACCCACTTGCATCTAAATACAAGCACTTTGAATTTAACAAAGTCTAGATCCCATATGTCTTCAATTACACCATAATAGGACATGTCGACGTATACAAGATTCTTATCTTTAGAACTCGACACGTGTAAAGACTCTGCTATTAAAGTGACCCCACTGTTTATAACAAAACTTTTGGAATCTTCACAAACAGTGTAGAATGAATATCCATTAATATCATAGTCATTGTAACTTGTAACAACAGAATGCAGACCGTAGGGCAACCACTGTATTGTCTCCGAAACATCACGCTTGTAGGCCACCTTTTTATCCAAGAGATGAAATTCTTATTGCGACTATTAATTACTTGTTGATCATTCCATAAATGATTTCTTTCTTTTAAAAGCTCCAAGTGTTCATTTAGATAACTCTGAACTTTATTAGAATTGCACAACACATAGAAATATGTTATCATTAATTCATCGTCATTTGGATTTAACATTTTCATCCCACGCGTCCTTTACTATCGAAACGTTCATCATGAGGATTGTTAGGAAGTCGAATACTTTTGGTGTTCGCTAGGTATCCAGTGCAAAACTTGATATCCTCGTAGCTAAGTATCCTTCAACAATACTAGCATGTGGCCTTTAACGATATTTACAATAACCTTTCAACACTTTCATATAGCATTCGAAAGGATACATCCACTTTAAAAAAATGGGTCCACACAATTTAACTTCACTAACCAAATAAATAACTAGATGAATCATAATGTTGAAAAATGTAGGTGGAAAATACATCTCCAACTGACATAACGTGACCACAATTTCATCCTACAACTGATCTAACTGCACATGATCGACCACTTTACTACAAATCTTGTTGAAAAAGTAACTCAACTTTACTATGGCATGTCTAACATGTTTCGGTAATATGGATCTCAGTGCTACAGGTAACAACTGCTACATTAAAGTGTGACAATCTTTAGATTTCATCCCCATAAGTTTCAAATCCTTCGTAACCACAATACTACTGATATTTGAAGAATAACCTTGTGGAACTCTTACATCGTGCAAACACTGACAGAGAATGTTTTCTCCTTTCTACACAATGTATAACTACAAGCTTGAGGAAAGTAGTTCCATCCCCCCTTCTTCGGTGCCAGCCTTGCGTGTATACCAAGGTCGACAAGATCAAGTCTAGCATTATATCCATCTTTTGTCTTACCACGTATGTTCAACAAAGTGCCAACAAGACTATCACAAACGTTTTTCTCTACATGCATCACATCAATACAATGTCTAACTTCTAAAGTTTTCCAATAAGGAAGATAAAAAAATATGGATTTTTTTTACAAGAACTTTTGTCATTTGCTCGTTTGTACAGTTTTCCAAATTCATATTCAACATTCATTACACGTTCATACACACATTTTCGACGCTGATTTCAACTAGTGGATTCTGAAACTCTTTTTTCTCTCTACAGGACAACTAGTATTCACCAACGGATAGTAACCATTGGTGTAGAGTGGTGTCCGTCGGTGATGTATTATACTGACAGATGTTCCTCCATCGATGTTACATCGGTCGGTGTACCTATACATTGACCGATGCACCGACGAAGAGGTTCTGTCGGACTTAGTTTTGGCGCCAATTTTCCCACCTATTTTTATGTGTATTTTCATCGACGTGGAGACCACCAAAGGATCTACACCGACGGAGCGTCCGTCGGTATTTAAGATCGACGGATGTATTAGTTGGTAGAAGTACACTGACCTATAAGTAATAGTATTTTCTTTGACAAAAGTTGATATACACCGACGGATCTGTACCATCAGTTATATCGCGTCAATAGACACCGACGGGTATCCGTCAGTCTACTAAAATAACTTTAATTACACCGACAAATATCCATCAGTGTAAACTCTTTCTAGAATTCAAAAAGAGCCCATTGGCTCTTCTCAAATTCCAGTTTTCCCTGATCAAAGAAAATGAAATGTGTTTCATTCATTCACAATAACAAAACCATTCACACAACCATTCATTCATTCATTAAGTCGATATCAAACAATCCCTAAAAGGAAAAATTCATTCATTAAAAAAATAGTTTTATTCACAGATGAGTTTGACTCCGTCATTCATTATATAGATGATAAAAGTAACAAAATAAATACAGCTAAGACGTCAACCCTCCCATCCCTTCTCCGCCTGCAGGTCCGTGATTGTCATCTCGTCTCAGCAGCGGCAGCGGTGTGCAAAGAGGGGTCACGTCGTAATCCTGCAAATTACAAGCATTATGTATTGATAAAATATTACACATAAACTACTAAACATGACAATTGAACTAATGGATGTGTATTATACCTCGCTCATGAAACCTGCCTTCTAAAGGAGATAGTTCATTTGGAGTCGCATCTTGCTGAGCACGGATTGCATCGTCTTCAGCGTATCTTGTGTCGTCGCGAGGTCAGTGCTGATGTGCTTCAAGTTTATAGCTGCTTTGTCATTCCGCTCCACGTCTGCTCTAGCATTACGTTCCACTCTGCTTGGCATCCTACGAGGCCCGTACATATCAGCAGGTCTGACGTAGCTAGAATACATACAAACTCGCCCTTTCTCTGTCACCCAACGTTGTGCCAACTGGATCATCATGAGTGACTGAGGTGATAGAGCCTTGAGAGCCCATCTCATCCAATCCTCTCATAGTCTCAAATTGCTCCTGAAATAAAACATTTTAATAGTCAAGGTTCAATACAAACCTTAAACATGATAATAACCTATACACGTAATTAGCTTACAATGAGTCGAGTGGTTTCTAGATGGTTCATGTTGTGGAGTTTAATCCACATGTTTGTCCGTGTGGGCTCTGGGGTAGTTGGGTCTTCTGCAATCTGCAACAAAAATAAAATAGGTATTAGATTTTTTAAAACAAATAAATCAAATTTACACTAAAAAGTAACCAATTATCATCTTCTCCTTGTGTTCCACAACAGACTTTGTACCATACGTATGTCGTATAATGAGATTCTCTCGATTTTTACTTTTGATCTCACTCTTTTGCAGAACATTAAAATTAATATAAATAAAATATACCTGAAAAACATCGATGCCCCAATAATCTAAAAAAGTGGACCAATCCCCCACAGATATGCTTTGTGGCTGTCAGACCATCCACTCATCTCGGGTCTGTGCCGGCTCCACTCGCTTATTGTCGAGGTAAAATTTGTATTCCTTTCACTTCATGTTTAGAGACCTCATGACCTTGTCTCTAAATCCCTCAGGAAACGTCCAATGTGCCTGTAAAACAACATTAGTGCATAATTAGAAGAAATAGATAATTAATAAAAAACTTACTATGAGATGATATGTTACCAAAATCTGTTCCCATGCCACGTCCTTGTCCTTCTTTCGCACCAATCTCCAATCTACATAACGCGGGGGAAGTATTTGTGACCTCCTCGGAAGTGGCCCAATGAAATTTGGAAATTCTCGGCCATGGGTCCTTTGGGTACCCCCTCTGATGTGAAATGAATCGGAGATTGGTCTTTCTTCAACCATTCTTCCAAACACTGAGTTGGACCATGTCCCTTACTCCTACTACTATTGGCTTCACCTGCAGAAGGTGAAGGGTGAATCTCGTCTAGAGGAGCCTCTTCATCAGACTCCCGTGATTCTATACGTCGATGATGTATAGATGTGTCATCCCTGTCATCCTCACGAGTGCTACGTTGTCGAGCCATATCTAAATTAAAGAACATAACAATTTATAAGCTCACTATCATTATTGTTTCTACACAGTTTAAAAGTTGGAGAACATAGGTTTTCCTACTCACTAAATAATGAACTACTCCACCACACGTGGCTCTAGATCATGTTTCACAAACTCCACAAATCTAACTTCGTCAATCCGAACTCTATCTTGCACAAGATTTCCTCGACCGTACTCTAAATCTTCAGATTCTTCGTCCTCCATGTTATATGAATCTCTCGGAAACATTCGCACAACCACTAACCATTGATCGTCGCTTTCTCTCTCTTTTGGTTCAACAACATACAAAACTTTCTCTACTTGAGATGCAAATACAAAAGGTTCTTCTGGTTTTAGAAATCGATTTGCATTCACCAATGTGAACCCGTATTCATCACTTGTAGTAGTGTTGTCTCGACCCAAAATGTCGTACCACTTGCACTTGAACAAAACAAACTTCAAATCACCATAGTATTGAAGTTTGATTATGTCTTGCAATACACCGAAGTTGTCGACAGGTGCAATGACAAGATTCTTGTCTCGTGCAAAGCAATAACTTTCTGTTGTTGCATTTAGAAATACTCCAGTATTCGGTGTTTTGGCTTTCGACTCAGATTTCTGTGTGTGAAACCTAAACCCATTGATGAAATATACTTAATACCTCCTCCCCACATAGTCCGGACCTCTAGCAAGTGTTTCGATATCAATATTTCCACAGTTTCCCTTGCTAACCTTCTCTCTAAACCACTCATTAAATGTCTTATGTCAAACATTTGATTGTTGTCATCGATTGCGACGTCCACCTATTCTAAGGAAAGCGGTGTAACGGTTAAAAAGCCTGAAATAGTCGAATGTGTAAGTGTGTATTAACAATGAGTTAAAGACATTGCTAATTAAATAACACAAGTGTAGTACGGACTAACTCTTGATATTCATCAACAATGTTAGTATTATGTTACACCCAATTGTGAGCTTTTTCACGATCGACAAGGTCCAGAACAACCATTTTGTCGGTGCCTAATGGTCTTTCACCTCTATCATTTCTCAAAGGCTTATTAAAAACTGTCTCCACACTCTTGATGTATCTTGAGCAAAAGGTGGTACACTAGCTCTTCTGCGAGAACACCTTCGGCAATGGACCCTTGCGGTTTATTTCTGTTTTCAACGTACCCCTTACACCTATTCATATATCTCTCAAATGGATACATCCAACGATATTCAACCGGTCCTACCAATCGTGCCTCCCAAGCACGGTGAACAGGTAAATGCAACATTACATCAAAAAAACTTGGTGGAAATATCATTTCCAACCGGAAGAGAATGGGACCAATGTTAATCTCTAGTTGCATTTTCAACATTGTTTACTTTAGAATACCAATTGCGAAAGAACTGGGTCAGGTTGATAACTCCTTCTTGCACCTCTTTAACTCCGTGACTCTTTCTAATGGCCAGACGTAATAATTCTTGAATCAATACGTGATGATCATGACTTTTTAGTGAGCTAATCTTGCACTTTTTCTCGTTAACACACTGAGATATGTTGGATGAATACCCATCAGGCACCTTCACTAAATGAAGAACACTACAAAAAAATGGCATCTCAGTAGTGCTCATCCAAAAAAGCTAGTGGATAAGATGTCTTTTTGCCGTCCTCATCATGCGTTGCATACAGATCCTGTCATATACCCATTTCTTTTAAGTCCTTCCTTGATTTTGTGTTATCTTTGCTGGCATTTGGGGTTAATATTGTCTTCAACAAACTATCACAAACATTCCGCTCCGTGTGCATCACATCAATATTGTGCCACATTAAAAGATCTTTCCAATAAGTCAGTTGGAAAAAATACTTCTCTTCGTCTAGTTATTCCCGTCACCCATATAACAGTTTCGCAAGTTTTCCAGAACTTCTTCCCCATATTTGTATACCGGTGGAGTCTATTTTCCTCTTCACCATCAATTGCTCTCTTGTTTCTCCTCCAACGGTGATCTGATTCAAGTCATCGACGATGTCCCAAATATACATTTTTCCTACTATGCTTTAGATAAATAGAATGAGTATCTTCCATACAATAGGGACACACCATATATCCTCTAGTCATCCAACCACTCAGATCGTCATAAGCAGGGAAGTCGTTGATAGTACACATCAATGCAATCCTTAATGTGAAACCCGACTTACTGTAAGCATCATAAGTATCCCAACCTTCTTCCCAAACTTCTTTCAGCTCTTTGATTAAAGGTTGCAAGCAAACATCTATCTTGTTGCCAGGGTGACCGGGTATGATTAGCGACATTATAAAAAATTGATGCTTTATACTCATCCACGGTGAAAGATTATGTGGCACGAGAATTGTGGGCCATATATTGTGTTGATTTTGGCTGACCAGCTGAAAGCCATTAGCGGCCAACTGTAGTCTCACATTTCTTATCTCTGAAGCGAAACTTGGATGTTTGTTATCATACTCAGCCCAACACGTAGAATCAGCTTGACGACACAATTTCCCATCTTTTTGATGTTCTTCCGAATGTCATCTCACTGACTTCGCAATATCAGCAGAGAGATACAACCTGTGAAGCCTTGGCTTCAATGAGAAGTGTCGTAAAACCACCATGGGAATTTTCTGGGATATTTTAAAACCCTATCTTGCATGTCTACATCATCTTCATCTTCCCCTTCCACTATTAACCAACGAGATTCTCCGCATATCACACAAGAATTGGTATTCTCGTTCTCTTTCCAGTACAAAATGCAATGATTCTTGCACATGTAAATATTTTCGTAATAAAATCCTAAATTTCGAACCAATTTCATCTTCTGATTCGTATCTTTCGGCAGACAAGCTCCCTCTGGCAGTAATTCAGCTTGAAATGCCAACCATTTGTTGAAGGAAGTGTTCGACAATTTACAAGTGGTCTTCATATGAAACGCTTTGATGGTAAATGACAACTTTGTCAATTATGGTTTACATCATGGATACAAAAGTTGTTCTCACTCTTTCAAGTATCTAGAAACTTCTGAGCATAATCCGTTATCTCGTGTCTCGACACATCATCGCTAACATTACCACCTACGACAACGTCATTTAGCATCCCTTCAATGTCATCCATCTCATCTTCACTCGGCTCATTTTTTGTCGTAGGAGCTCTAGCTCTCGGGACTACTATTTGGGTGATCATACTAGCAAAAAATTCTCCTTGAAAAACGCATTGCTCATAATATCTAGCAAAGTCATTAACGACAACATCATCGATAATGTCCCTCTGCTTCCCCACTTGGTGTTGTAACATTTTTTGCACGTGCACAAGATCCTTCCATCTTGAATGTACTGGTTCTTGGAACTAAATGCTAATATCAGGAAAGACTCAAAATTATCGGCGAATGGTTGACTAACTCTTTGTTCATACATCCAACTTTTGTCTAAAGCCATGATTCTAATAATATAACACAAAAAAATGTTATCCAAAATTGATTACAAAATCCAAATCGAATCCAAACTTCAATCAAAATTTATTTGAAATTCTAACTAAATTTCGGCAGAACCCCGTTATATTTTCGAAACCAAACTATTTCATAAAACTCGTATTGACTAGAAAATATGTTCACGTTTCAAAGACAAGCATCACAATATCATCAAACTTAAATCATACAATCCAATCCTAAATCCTAAAGTCAATCAGGAATCCTAAAAAGGATCAACTTCAAATCCAAACTTTAATCAGAATTTATTTGAAATTCTAACTAAATTTTGACCAAACCTCCGCTATATTTTTTATATAATTTTTTTTTTCTTTCAGAAGTCCTGTAATGCCCATGATTCAAGTACAATCATACAATTCAATTCTAAATCGTAAATACCAAAACTTAACAAAATTTGTAGCTTCTACCTTAAGTAATAGAGAAGCAAAATTAAGCTAAAACAATCATGTGATGTCAAAGTGTATCGCGGTTACATCACTTTGCTTCAATTATTTTGGGTTGGACCGATACGAAGTTGGGTTTTGAGGCCCACTTGATTTGGCTCTAAATTTTGCATACTAATGTCATGTCACATTGGTAATTAACCAATTATCATTAAAGTCACAAAACGAGTCCAAAGACGACAAAAAATCACTAATATTTAAAAGTTACAAAAAGCAATCAAAATAATTAATGTAAGCTATAATCAAAACAATTACAAAGAATTGAAACTATGATGAAATTCAAATCAGGAATTGATGTAAATATATAACATTGAAACTATAATTTAAACTAAAAAATCCAAATTTATCAGAACAAATAATCTTAACAAAAATATAGATAAAAACAATCTATACGGGTATGAGGTCGGGTTTGGGGTTGGGTTTTATGGTTGGGGGTTGAGTTTGGGGTCGGGTTTGGCGTTGGGTTTTGTGGCTAAGGTTCACGTTTGGGGCTGGATCGTACCTATCGGTTGGGTTTGGGGTCCGGGCTGGGGTTGGGGATGGGGTTCGAGGTGGGGTTCGGGGCTTTGGTTGGGGATGGGTTGGGGATGGGGGTCAGGGCTGGGGTTGGGTTGAAGGGAATGTGTTCTAAAAGTTAACTTTTATTTGTCAATTGTTATGAATTGGATTTGCAAACATTTTGTTCCTTGATTAATGTATTCGTCGTTTGGAAGTGTTGAGGCTCTTGGTCCTTAACCGTAGAGATATAAAAGATAATGGTTTACATAAATAAAAACTTATTCACAATCATGGTAATTAACATGGAACATTAATTACTGAGATAAGATTGTCGTGTTGGTTATCGATTATTGTAGCTCTACAAATATTTGACGACACGAGTATACAAAAGAGGAAAATATTACTTATATATATATATTGAATGGACCTAGCAAGTAAAACATTATGGAATTGTGTTTTGTGTCATTAATGTTTTACTATGTCTTGGATCCTAAGATATGACACTTATATCTTTTCCCATAAGGAATGTTCAATTTGATTAGTGTCAAATGTTATCAATGAGTAAAGTGATAAAGGCAATAGTTCGTTAAACTTGACTTATGCTGGAAAAGATAGTTCGTCAAAAGATTATCATTTCCTCTCTTTACTTGAGTGATGATATCACTGACCCCTTGATAAAGTGAAATTATAATGTGCATAATGTGAGTTATGTTAAGTTACATATTTATAATTAGCTTAAGAGATCAAGAAATGAATATAAAATACAAAGTTGACACATTTCTACTTTATATAATATTCTTAATATCATGAGGCAATGGATGGACACAAGTGATGTCCTTACATCACTAAATAGATCGTGTTTAGTTCGAGTGAACAAAGATATCTATGTTAATTGAGGTAACTATAATGTGTAGCTAGATATCGCTTATAGTTTATGATATTAACAGTTTAATATCATTGCCAATTGACTTAGATCCTCCTATAGGTCACACCACAAAACTGGGAAACAAGAATGTTGATTTTATATTCATATGATGTATCGCATTTCGTGTGAAATAATATACATGTGGTGAATCGATAAAATCAATGTGTCATGAAAATGACATAGTTAGAATCATTTATAAGTTTGTATGAGATGTATGTATTATGCGGTGTAATGGTTGACATTACATATGATAATATATTACATGATTTATGAATTTTCTAAAACCCCCAAAGATCAAATTTTGTTGGACATAAATCCAAAATTTGGTAAAAGGCAAAAAACAGTTAATATGGTTTTGCCCGAATTAATTTGGAATTAGTATTAATCATGTATTGGAATTATTCCAATTATGGTTAAGTGTGAATGTTGATGATTATATGTCAAATTATGATTGATTTTAGGGAGAGAAAAATAAGAGATCATGGGTTTGTGGTTAGCCCATGATGTGTCGGAAACCCTATAAATAGGTCTCATCTCCCTCCTTATTTTAATTAATGCAAAATTTTCTCTCTCCCCAACCACCCTATTAATCCATCTGAAAATTCATTAATTTTTTCAGTTTTTGGAGATTAAATTCACAAGGAGCATAAAAGGTATTACCTTGATTCTAACATTGATTTAGAAATTGAATTGGCTAGCTCCTTTCTCTCTAATTTTGTTTAGAGTTTGGTGAACACTTGGAGACAAATCAGTGGGTGATTCGACGAGCGGCATAACTCTGGATCTTCATAAAGGTTTTAGTATACCGATAGATACCTACCACCAGTGAAAGTATCAGAGATATACACCGAAGGATATCCATCGGTGTACTGAAAAGTGAACGATGTATACACCGGCGGATATCCGTCGGTGTAAGCTCATCCCCGAATTTGAAAAGAGGCACTTGGCTCTTCCTGAATCCCAGTTTTCCCAGTTCAAAGAAAATCAAATGTCTTCCATTCATTCACAACAACACAACCATTCACACATCCATTCAAGAACTCAAGTCAAAATCAAACAAGTCCTAAAACATTCATTCATTCAAAAATGAGTTTGATTCAAAAAAGATTTTGATTCATTCATTTTACACATGATAAAAGTAACATATTAAATGCAACGACTAAGTCATCAAACCTCCCGTCCTTGCTCCACCTGTAGGCCCGTGATCGTCATCTCATCTCGATGGTGGCAGCGATGTGCAAAGAGGAGTCACGTCATGATCCTGCACGTTATAAACAATATGAATTATTTGACATAAACCAATAGATGCAAAAATTTAACCAAATAATGTGTAGATTACCTCGCTCTTGTAACCTGCCTTCTTGAGCAAAAAGTTCATTTGAAGCTGCATTTTATTGAGCACGGATTCCACCGTCTTCAGCTTATCTTGAGTCATCGCGAGCTTACTGCTGACGCATTTCAACTCCGTAGCTGCTTCGGCATTCTGCTCCATGTTGGCTTTGGCACTACAGTCTGCTCTGCTTGGCATCCCACGAGTACCGTACATATCCGTCGGTCAACACGGTGCCAACCGGATCATCAGGAGCGACCGAGGTGACAAAACCTTAAGAGCTTGACTCACCTGATCCTGTCGTAGTCTCAAACTGTTGCTGAAAAAAATCATTAGTTAAAATTCAACAGAAACATGAAACATAGTAATAATTATAAATCAATATACATGTAATTAACTTTCAATGAGTCGAGCGGCCTCCGGATGGTTCCTGTTGTGGAGTTTAATCCACATGTCTGTCCATGTGGGCTCCGGAGCACTCAGGTCTTTTGCAATCTGCAATAAAAACAATGTATCATTACATAAAAAGTAAATCAAATGAATCATATTTAGACAAAAAAGTAACCAATTACCATCTTCTCCATATGTCGCAAAACATACTTCGTACCACACATATGTGGTATAATTAGGTTCGCCTAGTTTTTCTTGTTGATCTCACTCTTTTTCTGCGTTAAAAATTAAATACAATGATAGTTCTCATATTAATTGAACAACATTATATTTATTAAAATCAAAGTATACTTGAAAAACCTCACTAGCCCAATAATCTAAAAGAGTGGGCCAATCCTCGACAGAGATGCTTTGTGGTCGTCCGACCATCCGCTTCTCCTGGTTCTGTGCCGGCTCCACCCACTTCTTATAGAGGTCAAACTTGTATTCCTTCTGCTTCTTGTTTAAAGACCTCATGACATTGTCTCTAAAATCCCCCAGGAACCGTCCAATGTGCCTGTAAAACAACGTTAGTCTGTAATTAAATGAAATAAATAATAAATCAAATGTTACCAAAATCTGTTGTCACGCCACATACTTGTATTTCTTGGGCACCAGTCTCCAGTCTGCAAAATGCAGGGGAAGTATTTGTGACCTCCTCACAAGTGACCAATAAAGTTATGAAAACTCTCAGCCATGGGTCCTCTGGGCACGCCCTCTGGAGTGAAGTCGATTGGAGATTAGTCCTTCTTCGACCATTCTTACAAACACTAAGTGGGACCATGTCCCCTACTCCTGCTCATGCCAATCTGCCACCTTCACTGAATGAAGAGCACTACAAAAAATTTGCATCTCAGTAGCGTTCATCCAGAAAGAAGCTAGTGGATAAGACATCACTTTGCTGTCCTCATCATGCGGGACGTACAGATCCCGTCTTATACCCATTTCTTTCAAGTCATTCCTTGATTTTGCGTTATCTTTGGCTCCTGTTGGGGTAAATATTGTCTTCAACAAATTATCACAAACATTCTACTCCGTTTGCATCACATCAATATTGTGCCACACAAAACGATCTTTCCAATAAGGGAGTTGGAAAAAATACTTCTCTTCGTCCAGTTATTCCCGTCACGTATGGCGCAGTTTCGCAAGTTCTCAAGAACTTCTTCCCCATACATGTATTCCGGTGCAGTTCTATGTTCTCTTTACCATCAAATGCTCTCTTATTTTGTCCTCCAACGGTGATATGATTGAAGCCATCGACGATGACTCAAATACACATTCTTCCCACTATGCTTCAGATAAATGGGATAAATATCTTTCATACAATAGGGACACTCCTTATATCCTCTAGTCATCCACCCACTCAGATCGACATAAGCAGGGAAGTCATTTATAGTGCACATCAAGGCAGCCCTTAGGGTGAAACACGATTTAGTGTAAGTGTCAGATGTATCCCAACCTTCTTCCCATGCTTTTTTTCAGCTCTTTGATTAACGATTGCAAGCAAACATCTATCTTGTTACCAGGGTGACCGGGTATAATCAGCGATGCCATAAAGAATTGATGCTTCATACTCATCCACGGTGGGAGATTAAATGGCATGAGAATTACTAGCCATATGTTTTGTTGAGTTTGGCTGAATGTCTGAAAGCCATCGGCGGCCAACCCTAGCCTCACATTTCTTTTCTCTAAAGAGAATTTAGAATGTTTGTTGTCCAACTCAGCCCAACATGCAGAATCAGCTTGATGACACAATTTCCCATCTCTCTGACGCTCTTCTGCATGTCATCTCATCGACTTCGCAATATAAACGGAGAGATACAGTTGCGAAGCCTTGACTTCAATGGAAAGTGTCGTGAAACCGCAACAAGATTTTTTTTTGATTTTTTAAAACCCAGTTCTTGCATGTCTACTTCATCTTCCCCTCCACTGGCAACCAACAAGATTCTCTACATATCGCACATGAATTTGCATTCTAGTTCTCTTTCAAGTACAAATGCAATTATTCTTGCACATATGAATGTTTTCATAATAAAATCCTAAATTTCAAATCAATTTCTTCATCTCATACGTATCTTTCGGTAGACAAGCTCCCTTTGGCAGTAATTCAGCTTGATACGCCAACCATTTGTTGAACGAAGTGTCCGACCATCTACAAGTGCTCTTCATATGAAACGCTTTGCTGACAAATGTCAACTTAGTCAATTATGGTTTACATCCTGGATACAATGACTTCTCTTTGTCTTTCAAGTAATCCAAAAACTTCTTAGTGTATTCCGTTATCTCCTGTCTCGATGCATTTTCTTTGGCATTACAACCTATGATGACATCGTGTAGCATCCCTTCTATGTCATCTATCTCATCTTCACTTGGCTCATTTTCTATTGTAGGAGCTACATTTCCCGGGAGTACTATTTGGGTACTCGTACTAGAAAAGGTTTTTTTGTGGAAAACCCACTACATATAATTTCAAGCAAAACCGTTAACGACAACATCATCGATAACGTCCCCTCTGGTTGCCCACTTGTTGTTGCAACATTTTTTGCATGGGCACAAGATCCTTCCATCTTGAATGTATTGGTTCTTGAGACTAAATGCTAGTTTAAGGAATACCTCACAATTATCGGCGAATGTGTGACTAAATCTTTGGTCATACATCCAACTTCAAAGTCATAATTCTAATAGTACAAGACAATAAAATTGTTATCCAAAATCGATGATTCCAAAATCCAAGATCAATCCTTATATCCAAACATGAATTCAAAATCCAAACTCTAATATCAAGATTCATAAATTTAAATTATAACACAAAATGAAATTCTTAATTCAGAATAGAATTCGTAATACAAAATCAAATCCGAAAGTGAATCCTAAAAATGAAATTAAATCCTTAAGGCAAAATCCAAAACGTAGTTCAATTTCAAATCTTAAATTCCTTAAGGCAACACATCAAAATTTATTTGAACGACAAACATTCAATTCGTCAAACAAACATCACCCTATTTTTTTGGAACAACAAAAGTGCTTGAATAATCTTGCACGTTTTGCAAATATATTTTGTTTAATCCAACAAACAAACAAAACTTATATCCAATATCAAATCCTAAATCCTAATCAAATATGTTGTTCAATTTTAAATCTTAAATTCAAACTCGAATCTCAATTCCAATATCAATCTATAAATCTAATATCGATTCATAAATCTACATTGTAACCAAAATCTAAGCAAGAGTAAACCCGAATCCTAAAGTAAACCCAGAATTTACGAATCCTAAATCAATTCGTAAACCCAGACTTTTACAAGCATTTGGGCAGAACCTTGATTGAAATTAAGTTTATCTGCAAGTGTACAACCGCGATGAAGCGGTGGTCAAGTATGGGTCAATCCACATGGAGGAGTGTCGACTCTGGCTCTTTCGAAGGCAAGTGGGAAAAAGATGGGAGAAAAAGTGTGATAACACTAAACTAAACTACAAATGAACTAACAAATAAACTAAACCCCCATGGAGTGGAGGTGTATAGGTATGTGTGTGTGAGTGGGGCTTCATTTCAGTTAGGAACAAGTGTAGTTTGTGTGGCATATAGGTAGAAGGTAGTGTAGAATCTATGTATAGGATACACAACACTACATGGAAAACCAAGAACATGTATATCTAACATAAAGTTGAGGTTGATTTTAGATTATCAAGAATGCAATAAGTACCTAGTGTGTCCATTACAACATCAATTAATCCTACATACAACCTAATCATTCATGTGAATGTGCACCAAACATGGATCCATACATAACAAGTCATTCCCATCAAACCATTACAAGCAGCAAGATAAACTCTAAACCTAGCATGAGATAAGTACCTAGTGTGGACATTATCCGATCTAATACAAGTTTAAGCATTCTACAAGTACATATCTATATCAAGCATATGAAAATGACACAAATTAAAGAACTCATCACTATCACATAATCTATATCACCTCCATGTACCCTAAAGGGGGATGGAACTACTCACTACTCATTAAGAAAAGAGACAAAACAAAATTAAACTAAGCATGCAAGAATTGAAAGAGACAATATAAAACTAACAAAACATTCTTTTATTGCTCACTTACATTACAAGTAGCAGCTCACCACTAGAGTTTTGCTCCAAGGCTTTACTCAAAGTAGAGAGAATGCCACCAAGCAAGGAGTAGTATTACAAAGTAGGAGGAAGAGTTCTATAATATAGCCATGAAAAAAGGTAACCAGGGACAATCCTCGGGTATGGGACTAAACACATACCATAAATGGACTAAATACATACTAATACAACACCTGGCTAAAGCTATTGGGTTTGGAATCAAACCAACCGCCAATCTGTGGTCTATAACTGCAAAATGGCGGTCTAGATTGGCTATATCAAGCTCTTGTTCATATGGCACTTTGATGGATTGATTTGTTGATGTTTGATGCACCAGAGTTGGTTGTTAAATTTTAGGCACGGATCTTATTGCCAAAATGCTCCTCATGATGGTGTGGAGTTTCTCAATTTACTTATTGGTCCTTTTGGTTTACATCCGGGTCCTTTCCTCTTGCATTTCAGTCCATAACTCTCACAATTTAGTCTTTTTTCTTGCGTTGAGGTCTTTTTTGTGTCTCTTCTTCTGAAACCTGTTTAGTTCTGAAACATAAACATAAAACTCGTTACGTAGCATTACTTAGGTTCAAAATAAAGGATATATGACACGAATATATGCATTATATGATGTCAATCAAATACCCCTACACCTAGTTTTTGCTAGTCCCGAGCCAAAAAAGGAAAGGAAAAAATGAGAGAAAGTAAAAAACATACGAAAAATCGGGAAATTCTAACTCACTTTTGTAGGAATCACAATTTTACTTAGCACGTGCAACAAACCGTTAAACCTCCTTGTCGCCAAGGAGGAGGAGTGATGTCTCCTGAGGATTTTCTGTAGATACACCCACAAAATCCAAAGGTAGATGCATTATTCAACCTAGCAACACGACTTGTTGGACCTATTTTGTCGATCATTGGATATGGTAATACTACAAGCCGATTCTATATAGGTATTTAGTCCACACACCTAGCCTAATGAATCATTTGTGCAAGTTAGTTAAGGACTTAAGTGAAAGACATAGGAAACCTTAACATCCTCAAGTGATACAAAGTGTAAAGTCCATTATGGTTCTTATTTGGATTTACATTTCTTTTCTTTTCTCTTTTTTTTTTCTTTTTACTAGTTTGTGTTTAATTCTCCTAGGGTCAGGTTTCATGCACCATTGTCTATGAGGACTTACACTATCACGTACACCTTCCGCAAATCTCTACATAAGGTGATCCCTACAACCCGTGTAACTTGAGATCGGTCGGTGCATCCCAAGTCAGATGACTCGAAAGCACCAAGAACTAAGTCCCCTCGAACCTAATTTTCCGAGTGATAGGAGTCGTACAAGAAGAGAGAACACCATACCCACTTATTTATTATCTACACATGACCAAAACCCCTACACCAACAGTTTCACATCTCCCAGGGTCCCTGACTATGGCAAACATCCTAAAATTAACAGATACAAATTAATTGACTCACTAAGTTCAGGGTGGACATCTTTATTTGTTTGAGTACTGAAACCCTATGATTACTCTCCGCCGAGGGAAAACCGGAGTGCATCCTTATGACTAGATAAGACCTAAAGCCGGTGTACTAAATATCCTAATACATCAAGTTCAAACCAATTTTGGGAGCTTTCTTTTTACTTTGCCTCTCAACAGTTTTGCACATGCTAAAGACACGCAAAACCCACAAAACATTTTCTTTCACAAACACATGATTTTTTTTGAAAGATATGAAAATTTTAAAGCACCAGGCAAGCAAAAGAAGAAAAGTCACTCAAGAATCGTGGCAAACAAATATATCGATATTAAATGCAGCACACTAACATGACCCTGATACTACAAACAAAAAAACAAAAGGAGAAAGACTCGACGATGTACACACGTAAAACACCCCCCCACACTTACTTCATGCATTGTCCTCAATGAATGTGAGCATTATACTATATGGATTTATGCATGAAAAAGAAAAGATCTCACCAACGTGAAGCACAAAAGGAAGTTCATGGTTATGTTGATGGACACAAACACGAATTCCCCTCAAAACCTGTAAATACTAAAGAATGGATACAATTATGTGAAACAAATGGGACCCAAATACACAAGGATTGGGGCCCACAACAATCAATCACAAGGATTGGAGTCTTCTTTCTTTTCTTTCTTTTAAAAAAAATATAATTATGTACAAAAGTGGGCTCCCATCTTCATATGTCAAGGGACATCAAATGAGAACCCGCCATCTATCGAACCAGATAAGCACTTGCATGGGCTCGCAACATAAGAATTAGGAGGATTGTTGAGGGGTTTATGAACCAAGGATGGTGGTTCATGCCTCTCAAAACCAGGTTCTGTTAAAGGAAATGGAAACAAATATGTTTCCATTCGACGACAAAGCTGAGGGTCATCATTATATACCCTCCAACTGACATTTGGGTGCACCGGGATCATTTCATCCACACAAGGTGACACCTTGGACCTGTAACCAAAATTGTAAAGTCCAGACACAAAATTACTTGACCACCTGAGACCCTTATAAGCAATGTGGTTGTTTGATGCCTCTTGAGAATGAGCAAGATAGGAGGCATGAATGAGAGGTGAACCTCTGTCTGCTTGTTTGAAATGTAGGGTAATAGGTGGTGGGTTCTTAACCCACATGGGGTCCTCAACAAATACAAAAAGAGTGAAGAGTAGGTGGCCCAGAGGCCACAAAAATGGTATCTTGTGGCTCAAAAGCCACATGATCGAAATAATGTGGCTCAAAGTCCACGTGATCACAAGATAAGGCACCTTCTTGTGCCAGCCTAAACATCTTCACCACCATCAGGATCTCCATCAAACAACTTTCTGAAATACTTGAAGGTGCCTTCGACTTCCATCACATTCATGCCCTGGATAAGGTTGACCTCAACAGAGTCATCAAAGGAACCTGGCTTCTTGCCGATGGTGAAGATGTTCAAAGTGCACTGACTACCATATGTCAAGCACATCAGACCATTATGACAATTGATTTAGGCATTGGAAGTTGCTAGAAATGGTCACCCCAAAATAACAAGAACTTGTCCAAGTGGGTTTGGCACATGTTCAGTATCCAAAACAAAGAAATCGACTGGATAAATGAACTCACCCACTTTGATTAGAACATCTTTCACCACACCCCTTGGTTTCTTCATAGACCTATCATCCAGTTGAAGAGTAGTTTTTGTTTGTTTGAGGTCTCCAAGACCAAGGTGGATGTAGACCGAATACGGCAAAAGATTGACATAAGCACAAAGGTCCAATAAAGCTCGATGTATTAACACATCACGAATCACACAAGAAATAGTAGGGCAACTTGGGTTTTTGTATTTGACTTGCGTGGGTTGTGCAAACAAGGAACTCACATTAGTGGCAAGAAAAGCTTTCTTGGAAACATTGGTTTTCCTATTTTTTGTGCATAAATCCTTCAGAACCTTGGAATAAGGTGACATTTGCTGAATTACCTCCAACACAGGAATGTTCACCTTGACTTGCCAAAAGATCTCAAGCATTTTGTGATGCTGATCAGAAGTTTTCCTTTCAAGGCACTCAGGGAATGGTGTCTTCGTGGCAAAAGGGTCTTTCAGAAGAACCTCAGCATTTTGTTCCGTATAAACATGAGTGGGGACCTCCGTATCTGATTCCTTCAACCCATGATGAGACAAGGGGACCTCAGGGTTGGGTCCCCTCATAGATGTAGGTATCACTACATGACACCAAGAGATGGTGATTGCAAGGAAGACAACCCAATGTGGTTGCACCTCCTTATCGGACCTCAAAGTATGAATCACATTAAGATGATAGGTCGGTTTAGAGGTAACTTGAGGTACTAGTGGCCTTCCTTGAGATTGGGTATCTTATGAGTTCACTACGGGTGGACTTTGGAATTGACCCTTCTCACATTCATGGAGTTGATGAGCCAACCGACTAACTTACGTTCCAATGCTTTGACAGTGGAGTTTTTTGGTCGCAAGTATGATTTGCGTGCTTTGCATAAACGCGTGAAGGGTTTGTTCAACAGTGGAGTCCCTTGCATTAACACGCTGAGGTAGAGTCTAACTAGAATAACCTGATGGTGAGGCCTGAGTAGGTTGGTGAGTATGGGGCTCAGACCTTTGATGTAGGGGTTGGTAGTTCACTGATGGGTGTGGAGGGTAATAAGGTAGAGGTTGAGCATGCAAGCTCTAACTGTTGCCCCCACTAGGCCCCACGAGAGGTTAGGGTGGTTTTGCCATTCCGGGTTGTAGGAGTGACTGTACGGGTCGTTATGGTGCCGTTGTTGATACATCGCATTTGCATGCTCAATATCGCTTGGAGCGTAAACACACTCCAAGTCACTATGGCCCGTAAATCCACACCTACTAAAAGCAAGAGTAGCGACCTAAGCTACAGGAGCTCAGTCCAACTCTAAACTCTCAATCCTACGCATGAGAGCAGCCATTTTTGCCTCAAACATGATAGTTGACTCAACTTGGTATGATCAAACTCGACTAGAAGACCTGGCGGCTGGTGGCTCTCTCATGGTGTCCCACTCAAGGGTACGTTCAGCCATTACTTCAAAAGTGTCATGCGCCTCATCGATGGGTTTCATTTGGAAATCACCTTGACACATCGACTTTAATAATGTACGGGTGTTGTAGTTTAGGCCCTCATACAATTTGGCACAACTGCCACAACTCAATTCCATGATGAGGGCACTGCAAGAGAAGGTCCTTGAACCTCTCAAAGAAAGCATGAAACGCGTCAGTGTCAGTCTGATATATTTGATGTATCTAGTATCGTATCTGTTGAGTCTTCCTTTGGGGGAAAATCTCTTCAGGAAGACGGTAACAAAGTCATCCTATGACCGAATAAAGTTTGTCGGGAGGATGTACATCCATTTATTCGTGTTATCCTTCAACGTGAAAGGAATCATCCTCAATCAGACTGAATCATCATCAAACTGTTGAAGCTTGAATAGTGAGCATACCTCCTCAAATTCACGTATAAAGATATACAGATCTTCATTATTGGCAGTGAATGTAGGAAGCATGCTCATATATTGAGGTTTCAATTCATAGTTGTTCCCGTGAGCTGGCAGGATAACTATGTAAGAAGGTTGCGTGACATGAACAGGATTGGTCCACTCCCACTGAGTCATCAGTCTATCTAGTCGAGCTAAAGGTGGTGGTGCACCAATAACTCGATCATGACCGAATCCCTCTTCCTCCTGACTTGGACGAGGAGGAGAAGGAGGTCTACGTGGTGGTGGGAGCAGACCGAGGTAATCCATGTATGGAACCCGATCTCCCTCATCACCACGAGACAACTCAGCTTCATGATCCAAGAGGGCTTGAGGCGGAGATGGGCAAACACCTAGTTTGTCCATATCAGAAAAATGCACAATCTCAAGTCGAGCGCTCTCACCAGAACGAACACAACCTTGCATAAACGCTCAACTCGACTCTAAAACAACGTACAA
The DNA here is from genome assembly GCA_963682175.1 of Triglochin maritima. NCBI lineage: Eukaryota > Viridiplantae > Streptophyta > Magnoliopsida > Alismatales > Juncaginaceae > Triglochin > Triglochin maritima. Next base: position 39,454,040 of record OY821775.1, read on the forward strand.
CAAAAGGTGTAATCAGAGGAGACTATAACGAAGAATATAGAGGAGGAGAAGACTCAGATGAGAAGGGAAGAATCCTTAGAAATAGCATGGGTAGAGGGTGATGGTAGCTAGCAAACATGGCTCAAACAACCTAAGGTCACTATAGGTCCTCAAATCTAGACGACGCCTAACTACGAGGTAACAAAGCCGCCTCTCCTCCCTATGATGAAGACCACAAAGCCAAGAAAGTGAGCCAAGATCCAGAGATCTCGTCTCTCCTACTATCGACAAATTGGGTAACGCCGATCAGGCTATGACGGTCATGATCGGATCACTCTCCTATTGCGCCCGAGTCCTAGTGGCCAATGTCTACTCGATTTTAGATTTAAGGCTTTCATTAGTGTGGTTTTTGGGGCTAACAAAAGGAAGATGAAATCCTCCACCTTATCTTGTATGGGACAACCTCTCTTTAGTAGCATTGCGAGTCTTCATTTATCAATCAACTCTGCATACAAACGCTCACCTCACACTTGTCCCGATACACCTTACTTACTAATGCATGCATGAGAGAATAGGTGCACGTACCTCATGCCAGCAATCAACAATAAGAATGTAAAGAAAAGAAAAGATGAATGCGTGCAAGGTCTACAGATGATGCATGACCTAGATCGCAATCGGTTTACTCTTTTGCTTTGAGTTTTAAGGTCCAAGTTGATTAAAAGGGGAATTGTTTATTAATAGATCTGGGAGCAAAATACATGTCACAACATGCCAAATTGAGCTCCAAGAACACTAGATTGAAATAAAAAAATAACCATAAGAAAATTTGGAGCAAACGAAGCTCACTTGGCCGGTACCTGACCGTTGATTGGCGGTCCAAATATCTTCCCTCTTCTCCAAATTTCTCCTAGTGCCTCCCATGGATGTTGAGATGTCCCTAAAACCAACAAAAACAAAAAACAAAAGATTAAACCCACTCGAATTGTCCGAACCAGAGTGTGGATAGTGCACCTCCCCGACAATGGTGACAAAAACTTGATTGAAATTAAGTTTAACTGTAAGTGCACGGCCGCAACGCAGCGGTAATAAGTATGGGTCGATCCACAGGCAGGTGTGTCGATTCAGGCTCCTTCGAAGGCAAGTTGGAAAAAGAGGGGAGAAAAGGAGTGATTACACTAAACTAAACTACGATTGAACTAACAATTAAACTAAACTCCTATGGAGTGGAGGTGTCTAGGTATGTGTGTGTGACTGAGTCTTCATTTCAGTTAGGAACAAGTGTAGTTTGTGTAGCATACAAGTAGAAACTAGTGTAGAATCTAAGTTTAGGATACACAACACTACAGGGCAAACCATGAACATGAATATTTCACATAAAGTTGAGGTTGATTTTAGATTATAAAGCATGTAATAAGTACCTAGTGTGGCCATTAGAGCATCAATCAATCCTACATACAACTTAAATCATTCATGTGAATGTGCACCAAACATGGATCCATACATAACAAACCATTCCCATGAAACCATTACAAGCAACAAGATAAAATCAAAATCTAGCATGAGATAAGTACCTAGTGTGGACATTATCTCATCTAATACAAGTGTAAGCACGCTACAAGTATAGATCTATATTAAGCATATGAAAATGACACAAATTAAAGAACTCATCACTATCACATAATCTACATCACCTCCACGTACCCCCAAAGGGGGATGAAACTACTCACTACTCATTAAGAAAAGAGACAAACAAAATTAAACTAAGCATGCAAGAATTGAAAGAGACAATATAAAACTTACAAAACATTTTTTATTGGTCACTTACATTACAAGTAGCAGCTAACCACTAGAGTTTTTCTCCAAGGATTTACTCAAAGTAGAGAGAATGCCACAAAGCAAGGAGTAGTATTACAAAGTAGGAGGAAAAGTTCTATAATATAGCCATGAAAAAGGTAACCGGGGACAATCCCCGGGTATGGGACTAAAAGCATACCTTAAATGGACTAAATACATACTAATACAACACCTTGCTAAAGCTATTGGGTTTGGATTCAAACCAACCACCAATCTGTGGTCTATAACCGCAAAATGGCGGTCTAGATTGGCTAGATCAAGCTCTTGTTCATATGGCACTTTGATGGATTGATTTGTTGATGTTTGATGCACCAGAGTTGGTTGTTAAATTTTAGGTACGGATCTTGTTGCCAAAATGCTCCTCATGATGGTGTGGAGTTTCTCAATTTACTTATTGGTCCTTTGGGTTTACATCCGGGTCCTTTCCTCTTGCATTTCGGTCCATAACTCTCACAATTCAGTCTTTTTTCTTGCGTTCGGGTCTTTTTTGTGTCTCTTCTTCTGAAACCTGTTTAGTTCTGAAACATAAACATAAAACTCATTACCTAGCATTGCTTCGGTTCAAAATAGAGGATATAAGACACGAATATATGCATGATATCATGTCAATCAAACCTCCCCTATAATTTTGATATTGAATTTTTTTAAAAACCTGTATTGACAAGAAAACAATACATATGGTCACAACAATGGCATACACAATCAATTCATACAAATCACACACATCATATATATCCAGTACATTGTTTTATTAATTGAAATTCTAACAAATCAAGCTTCACATTAAGTTTAATCAAATATTAAATCATATAAAAATTCAAAATAATTATACTAATCTAGTTTAAACTATACAAATTATCTATATCAATCATACAAAAGTAAACACAACCTAATTCGAATCATACACATCTAAGAAATTGTCACAAAAATAAAATTTCTAAACCAATAAAATTAGACACTCATTTCAATCTAACATTAAATCATATAAAATTTCTAATTGATCATATAAAATCTAACACTCATTTTCGACATACAGCATAATTTTTCTAATTGATCAAACTTTTATCACAAATAATCACATACATTTGGTAACACTTCTAAATAATCAAACATTATTCATACAAATGCACTAATTAAACGTACTTTAATCCTACAAAAAAACATAAATAATCTAATTAAACGTACTTCAGTCATACAAAATCAGAAAACAATCTATTTAATCAAAACTTCAATCTAATTAATAAAATAAAATCACAACTTCAATTGTAAAAATCAAAACGTTACTGAAAAAATAGTAATTTATACAAAAAAATGGGTAGTCAGGCCTAAGGGTTGTGGTGGTGGTGGTTTGTTCGTGGTGGGTCAAATTGGTGGTGGAGGGGGTTAGGTTAGTTTGGTGTTCGGGGTAAAGGTAGGGGTTTGGTGGTTGGGGAGATCGGGATTAAGATTTATAGTTTTTCGGGTATAGTGGTAGTCGGGTTAGGGTGGTGGTGAGGGTTAGGGTTTGGAGGTATTCGTGGTGGTCGTCGTGACGTTGGGGGTGATGGTCGGGGTTAACGTTTTGAGAGTTACAAGAGTAGGAGCGCCCGGAGGAGGAGACAAGACCGACTGAGGAAGAGGAGGCCGGCGGAGGAGACCGATGAAGGAGGAGGCGGCAACTTCGGAGTGGGGTGAGGGTGTTTTGGGTGAGAGGGAAAGTGAAGAGAAAGTCGATTTTGACTCCTGTTATAAACATACACCGATGGAACACTTCCATCGGTGTTATTATGGTTACGGTCTGTGAAATCGTCGATATTTTCGTTTCAAAATGGTTGACTTTCAAAGTCATCTCCGACGGATCATATCGTCAGTGCTTTAAAAAATAAGCATCGACGACCCCTATCCGTCAGTGTTATGATACGCTCCGTCAGTGTCATGACCAAAGAAATGATCCATTTTCAAAGTTACGTCCGACGGATACTATCCGTCGATGTACCGAAGAACAAGTACACCAACGTCGTTTATCCGTCAGTGTAAAAGTATGCTTCCATCGGTGTACATTCTTATGCGAATAGTTTTCAAAGCCTGCGTATTTCTTAAGTGAAAACTACACTGACATTTTGTATTCGTCGGTGTAGGATCCTTGAAAAGAAAACTTTAGTCCGACCAAATTTATCTGTCATTGTTATTATTAAGTTCCGTCGGTGGAACTAAATGCCGACAGAAAGGTTAATCTGTTGGTGTTACCTAACCTTCACCGACAAATACATCCCCGACGGATATATATCCGTAGGTGAAGCCCATATTTCTAGTAGTATATTGAACTCACATCATGTGCAAACCACTTACACATGATCCCTTGTTAATCTCTCCTCCAAAGCACATCATGTGCAAACCACTTACACATGATCCCTTGTTAATCTCTCCTCCAAAGCACATCATGTGCAAACCACATTGCACGTGATCTCTTGTTTATTTCTACTTTAAACTAACCATATTTTGTCACATCGCCATCCCAAAACTACCTTTGACGTGGGCAAACATTAATCGGCAAAACATCTCTTATTATTATATGGAAAAAAACGTGGGCAAACGGTCAGACCATTTTTTATTGTTTTTGCCTTTACCAAATTTTGGATTAATATCCAACAAAATTTGGGCTTTGGAGTTTTAGAAAATTCATATGTTATAATGTTAAGGATCACATTATATTATGTAATGTATTATCATATATAATGTCAAACATTCATCACATACAAATTTATTCGTTGTTCTAACCATGTCGTCATTACAACATATTGATTTTAATATTTTATCACATGTATATTATTTCATAACACAAGTAACTTAATGCATCATATAAAACATAAAATCACATCTCTTGTTTCCCAATTTTGTGGTGTGACATATCGAAGGATCTAAACTATGTTGGCAATGATATTAAATATTTAATATGACAAACTATAATCGGTATCTAGGTATACATTATAGTTAAATGATTGAACGTATTAATTATAACCGCAAGTGCACGGCCGCGTTGAAGTGGTGGAAAATATAGGTCGATCCACAGGGAGGTGTGTCAACTTTAGTTTGTTTGAAGGCCAGTGGGAAAGAAATGAGAAAAAGGAGTTACAATCAAACTACATTAAAAGGCGAAAGGAAATGGAAAATTCAGCAATAAAATTACCCATAGGGGGTAGAGAAAGAATGTGATTACAAAGATATGTGTATGTGTGTGTTCAATTATGCTCATCACAACATGAAGTGCATGAAAATCATAAAACTAGATCCAACTTTGCCTCCGCATGAAATAAGATAACATCATATCATTAAAACATACAAGACAATAATTGGAATGAACCTAAATGAACTCATGTATAAAGACCAAACCACACTATGCCTCCACATGAAATAAGATTTACACAATCATTAAAAATACAAGACATTAATCAAGCTAAGGGCAACAAGAGCACATACAACTACAAGCCATGTTTTCTTAATTAATTCCATCCATATCCTCACCTCACCATTCCCCATAAAATAGGTCCACTAGTCTAAGCATATGCTAAGCTTCATTCAAGAGCATTAGCATATCAAAAATATGAGTGAAATCCCATTAGATGGTTATGGAAATCATGTAAGACTAAAAAGCTTTAAGATAACATACACCTAATACATCACATAATCACATCACATTTTACTCCACCCCCAAATGGGGATGAAACTACTCACTAATCATTACACTACAACCTACATTAATAAAATGAAACATTCTACTGAAAGCAAATTAAACTAAGCAAACAAGAAACATTAAAGAAGCTAAATGAAATGAAATTAAAGTAAAGACGCATGCAAGAATTAAAAGACAAGACAATATTAGAAGAATCTAAGAAAAAATATTTTATTAATATGACTCACATTCCAAGTGACATTCTTCTCCACCTTGAGTTTTTGCTTCAAGGCTTTTACTCCAAGTAGAGAGAATGCCACCAAGCAATGGCTGAATACAAAAGGAGAGGAAGAGTTCTATATATAAGCATGGAAAAAGGTAATCCGGGACAATCCCCCGGTATTGGACTAAAAAGCATACCATAAATGGACTAACTACAACCTAATTCAACACGTGACCGAATCACGTGTAATTTGGGACAAAATGGACCCCAAATTGGCGGTCTGAATGGGCTTGATCGGGTCAGGTTTGGGGTGGGTTGATTTGGGCTTGATTTCTTGGTGTTTGATGAGCCCGATTGGACCCAGATTTAATTGCCAAAATACTCCCCATTAAGGTGTGGACCTTCTTGATTTGCCCATTGATCCTTTTGGTTTTATATCTGGGTCATTCTCTCTTTCATCTCAGTCCATAAGTCTTGCAACTTAGTCATTTTCATTGCTTTTAAGTCCTTTTTGGAGTCTCTCTTCCTAAACCTATTTATTCCTGAAACATAAACATAAAACTTGTTACGTAGCATTGCTTAGGCTAAGAATAAAGGATATAAGACACAAATAGATGCATGATATGATGTCAATCAAATACCCCCACATCCTACTAGTTGGAGTTTAATTCTCCCAGGGTCAGTGCTTCCCAAGTTAGATGACTCGAAAGCACCATTCACAAAGTCCCCTCAGACCTAATTTCTTGAGTGATAGGACCGTGCGAGAAGAGAGAACACCTACTCACCTATTTCTTATCTACACATGAACCAAACCCCCTACACTTAATGTCTCACAACAAAATTTAAAGGGTCCTTGACAACCACAAACTTCCTTAAATAAATAGACACGAATTATTGACTCACTAGGTTCAGGGTCGACTTCTTTAATTGTTTGAGTACTGAAACCCTATAATTACTCGCCCCCCGAGGGAAAACCGGGGTGCATCCTAACGACTAGATAAGTCCTAAAGCCATTGTACTAGATATCCTAATGCATCAAGTTCAAGACAATTTTGGGAGCTTTATTTTTACTTTGCCTCTCAACGGTTTTGCATATGCTAAACACCCGCAAAACCCACAAAACATTTTCTTTTGCAAACACATGAAGATTTAGAAAGAAATGTGAAAATTTTAAGCAATTGGCAAGCAAAAGAAGACCAGTCACCCAAGGATCATGGCAGGCAGATATATCAATATTAAATGCAGCACACTAACATGACCCTAACAATGCACACAAAAGAAAACAAAATCAAAGGAATGGGGCCCAAATACACAAGGGTTGGGGCCCACATCAATCAATGCTTGCTCCTGGAGTCTTTTATTGTACTTTTTTTCTTTTTTTTAATATAACTATGTACAAAAATAAGTTCCCATCTTCATTTGTCAAAGGACATCCAATGGGAACCTCAAAAGTTGGTCAATGCACTTGGAAAGGGAACATGACACCACGCGGGACCAGAATACTCATGTTTGGGCCCCCTCACAATGAGCACAAGATGAAAGGAGAGGTTTATTGAATTAGACGCAAAGGCATTTTATTCAAAAGATCAAACTGAAAGAGCTTGAACCTCTCAAGAGTTTGGGAAATAAGGAGCAACGGAAGAAGAGTTTCTCCCATTGCGGTACTGAAGTTATGATCGTCAATCCAAACTCTCCAACCAACAAGCTGGTGGGTCGAAACAAGGTCAAGAACCTTATTAGGCATGTCGGACTCACCAGGCGAACATAAAGTGGGTCTCTTACCTAAGGTATCCTCCAAGGAACTCCTAGTATCCTCATTAGCAATGTAGTTGTTTGATGTTGCGTTATTTCCAACATGATCAAAAACAATAGTGAGAGACAAACTCTCATCAGGTCGTTTGAAATTAAAAGTACTAGGGAGTTCTTACTCCACCACAGGAGAGTCCTTAAGAGGTACAACAATAAGATCATGTGGCTCAAGGGCCACGGGACGGAAAGGTAAGGCACAATCCTGTGCCGACTCATAATGAAACTGGTCCATGTTTTTCTCAATTAGAATCGAATCCTCCACCAAGTGATCGTGAATTTAACTCCAAGTCCCTCAGACTGACTAGGAGTTTGACTTTGAAATATTGTGCTTTGAATTTGTGGATGTGGTGGTGGTTCGATATCAAAAGATAAATCCTCATATTGACAAGAAAAGTTACCCTCCTCACATTCACGTAATTGCTGCGTTATTTGACTCACTTGTAGTGCCTTATTTTGTATGGTATGATGAGTGGTTTCCATGAACGTAAGGAAAGTTTGTTTCAAGGATTCACATGTGCGGTCAACTATGATGTCCAAGTCAGAATTTGAGAAATTTTGGGGTTGGGTGTTTATGGGCTGAGAATGAGCCCAATGATTCGGAGTGGGGTGTTGGTAGATTTTTGGGTATTCGGGAGGAGGATACTGGGTGAAAATGATGTATAAGAATTTGAATAAGAATTGTCTCCCCACGAATCCATCCCTCTCTGGTTGTACGTGGATGCGTAATGGTCATATTGAGCATTTTGGAAAAAAAATATGCTCATACTCAGGCTCTGGGGGAACATAAGGACATTCCCCGATAATATGACTACTCAACCGACAACAGTCACACGGTACGGCTACTGGAACCACCGGTGCACTCATGTCATCTACCACATGCATAAAAGAGGCCAAAGGTTCTTGCAATGTCTCAGTTTGATGACCAACATATGATCCGACGTAACTAAATGGTGGTCTAGAAGTTGGTGCCTCTCTCATATTACCCCAATATGAAGATTCCTCAGTCATACAATTAAGATTGTCCCAACCATACTGGGTTTTAGTCTGAGCCACCCCAAGTTGAATGGGTACGGAATACCAGGGAGAATCGTCCTGGTCCCAACAACGATATGGACGGTCATCCATGTAACCATCCATCTTGCCAAAGAACTCTCCAGTTGATCACTCTCACCACCACGAGGCCAAGCTCGCAAAAAGTGCTTGACTCGACCCTAAAATACTAACAGAGAGTGAAAGAGGAGCAGACTAGAACGTAGAAGTAGGTGAGAAGAAGATGAGTCAGAGGAGAAGGGAAGAATCCCTAGAAACTAGCGTGGGTAGTGGGAGAAGGTAGAAGTCTAGTCTAGCAAGCACGACTCAAACAATTTATGGCTATGGGTCCTTAAGCTAGACGACGCCTAACTTTGAGAACGCTAGTGTTGACACGCCTCACCTCCCTACAACGAAGACCACAATGCCCAGCAAGTGATACCAGATCCGGAGATCCAGTACCTTCTACTAACGACAAGGTAGGCGACACCGATAAGGTCATGACAGTCTCAACTAGATCACTCTCCTAGTACGTCCAAAATCCTTAGGGCCAATGTCTACTTGCTTTTAGAATTAAGGCTTTATTAAGAGTAATTTGTAGGGCAAAGGAAAGGGTGATGAAATCCCCACCTTATCTTGTATGGGAGAACCCCTCCTTAGTAGTGTTTTGATCATTAATCTAGCAATCAACTCTCCAATCAAACGCTCAACTCACTCTTGTCCCAATGCACCTTACTAACTAATGCATGATCTAAACATGCATGAATGAGAGAATTGGGTGCACGTACCTCACGTCAGCAATCAACAAATGATGCATGACCTACACTAAAATGGGTGAATACAAAAGACAAATGTGTGCAAGGTCTACAAATGATGCATGACCAACATAGCAATCAATCTACTCTTTTTCTTTGTGTTTTAAGGTCCAAGTTGATTAAAGGGGATTGATTGTTAAGCTGGGAGCTAACTACAGGTTAAAACATGCAAAATAGAACTCCCAGACAACCAAATTGAACACATAAACTACGACAACAAAATTGGAGAAAAAGCAACTCACCAAACCGCCAATTGGCAGTCCCAGACCGCTGATTGGCGGTAACTTTGGTGCAATTGTTCCTCTAATTTCTCTAGTAGACTCCCCTTGCTTCTAAGTATCCCTGAAACAAACCAAAACTAAAACCAAAAAATTTAAACCATTCGAATCGTCCAAACCAAAGTCTAGACAGAACACCACCCCAGCAACAACGTATAAAACTTGGTTGGACATTTTAATTATAACCGCAAGTGCACGGCCGCGTTGAAGCGGTGACAAATACGGGTCAATCCACAGGGAGGTGTGTCGACTTTAGTTTGTTTGAAGGCCAGTGGGAAAGAAAGGAGAGAAAGGAGTTACAATCAAACTACACTAAAATGCGAAAGGAAATGGAAAATTCAGCAATAAAACTACCCATAGGGGGTACAGAAAGAATGTGATTACAAAGATATGTGTATGTGTGTGTGTGTTCCATTATGCTCATCACAACATGTAGTGCATGAAAATAATAAAACTAGATCCAACTTTGCGTCCACATGAAATAAGATAACACCATATCATTAAAACATACAAAACAATAATTGGAATGAACCAAAATGAACTCATGTATAAAGACCAAACCACACTATGCCTCCACATGAAATAAGATTTACACAATCATTAAAAATACCAGACATTAATCAAGGTAAGGGCAACAAGAGCACATACAATTACAAGCCATGTTTCCTTTATTAATTCCATGCATATCCTCACCTCATCATTCCCCATAAAATAGGTACACTAGTCTAAGCATATGCTAAGCTTAATTCAAGAGCATTAGCATATCAAAGACAAGAGTGAAATCCCATTCGATGGTTATGGAAATCATGTAAAACTAAAAAGTTTTAAGATAACATACACCTAATACATTACATAATCACATCACATTTTAGTCCACCCCCCAAATGGGGATGAAACTACTCACTAATCATTACACTGCAATCTATATTAATAAAATGAAACATTCTACTGAAAGGAAATTAAACTAAGCAAACAAGAAACAATAAAGAAGCTAAATGAAAGGAAATTAAACTAAAGAAGCATGCAAGAATTAAAATAAAAGACAATATTAAAAGAAACTAAGAAAAATTATTTTATTAACATGACTCACATTGCAAGTGACATTCTTCTCGACCTTGAGTTTTTGCTTCAAGGCTTTTACTCCAACTAGAGAGAATGCCACCAAACAATGGGTGAATACAAAAGGAGAGGAAGAGTTCTATATTTAGGCATGGAAAAAGGTAATCCTGGATAATCCCCCGGTATGGGACTAAAACACATACCATAAATGAACTAACTACAACCTAATTCAACACTTGACCGAATCACATGTAATTTGGGACAAAATGAACCTCCAATTAGCGGTCTGGGACAGCCAATTGGCGGTCTGAATGGGCCTTATCGGGTCGGGTTTCGGGTGGCATGATTTCGGCTTGATTTCTTGGTCTTTGATGAAACCGATTTGGTTGTTGATGGTTGGACCTGGATTTAATTGCCAAAATACTCATCATTAAGGTGTGGAGCTTCTTGATTTGCCCATTGATCCTTTGAGTTTTACATCCGGGTGCTTCTCTCTTTCATCTCAGTCCATAAGTATTGCAACTTAGTCCTTCTCCTTTCTTTTAAGTCCTTTTTGGATCTCTCTTCTCAAACCTATTTATTCTTGAAACATAAAGTTAAAGCTCGTTACGTAGCATTGCTTAGGCTAAGAATAAAGGATATAAGATACAAATATATGCATGATATGATGTCAATCATTACTCAAATAACAAATATGTTTTGTTCACTCGAATAGAACACAATCCATTTAGTGATATGTAATATATCACTTATTTCTATCCCTTGCCCCATGATATTACGAATATTATACAAAGTACGAATGTGTCATGTTTGTATTATATATTCTTTTTCTTGATCTCATAAGGTAATTATAAATATATAACTATACATAAGTTACATTGTGTAAATTATAATTTTACTTTATCATGGGGGCCAATAATATCATCACTCAAGTCAAGAGGGGCAATGATAATCTTTTGACATATCATCTTTTCTGGCACAAGTCACGTATAATCAATTAATATCTTATCACTTTGTGTAATGATAGCTTTTAATAATAATCAAACTATACACTTCTCATGCAAAAAGATATAGGTCTCATACCTTAGGATTCAAAACACAATGAAAACACTAATGACAGTAATACAATTCGTACAAAAACAAGATAAGCACTATATATTTAACTTTCTACACAATACATGCATATATATGATATGATAGTTACACGAAACTCGTGGCAGATTAAGAGAAACATAAACCAAATTCACGCTGATAACACAAACTTGAGCATCAAATATTCATGGTCAAAAAACAAACTAAAGTTCCCTATATGAAGGAGGTTCATCGCAACGAAGGCACTTCTTCTTGCAATTGTCACAGAAAGGTGTGGCTCCACACTCTTGTACAAGATTAGCCTTTTTTATTGTTGTCAGCTCCTTGCATGTAGAACCGCAACCAGTGCCACCGATCCCTGCGTTGATGGCCCCACAACAACCAATGTTTGCCTTATTTCCTTTGCAATAGTCGACCGAAATGTTTGTGGACTTCTTCTTATATTTATCCCTTGCGACGATGGTTGTGGCGGTGGACATGATGATCAGCATGATCAGAAAGATGCAAGATGGAGATGTGATTGGAAGAGCCATGTTGATCGAATGACTATCTGTTGCACTGGATTGTAGAGGTTGTAGTCCTATATATAATTATAAGAAACATTTACTTGACAACTGCTACCATATATGCTAACTAATAGCTGAAGAACTCAATTTTTTTAGGGTTGTCAATTTTACACGAAACACAATAACACGACACGAAAACGACACGAAGTTAGCGGATATGGATTGAGAATTTGAACATGATTAATAAATAGGTTGGATACGGCAACATGATTATTAAATGAGTTGGATTTGGATTTCTACTGCAAAAATGATTAACACGATTAAGACACGATAAGTAATTGGGTAATTAAGCACACGATCACGAATACGACACGATTAATACACGACTAATACCGACAAGTGCCTCAGGTCCTGTTGTCTTAGTTATTCCCATTTCTACAGTTGCTTCTGAATTTGCTTTTAGCATTGGAGGTAGAGTCCTTGATGAACATCGTAGTGCCTCAGGTCACGATCTCGTTGAGGCCTTACTTTGTTGTCAAGATTGGAATTATGACATTCACATTCAGCAAGGTACTAGGACTAAATAGATTTAATACAGTTGTTGGATTGAATTGATATAATTTAACACGATTTCATTTTTTGTGTTTCATTTTCAAGTAATACTGTTAATACAATCAATGACCTTACCGAATATATTGCTAACCTCACTGTGGAAGAGACATCATCCTCAAACAATGGTGATAGGAGAATGGTGTAGTAACTGAAAGCTTGGTTTGTGCCATGGTTTATGGAGCTTGGTGTAGGATTTCATGTTTAATTACACATATATATTTTCGAAATTTTTATGTATAATAAGGATCGATTACAATTTTCTACGATTTATTTCATGCATGTATCAGTTTGTTTTAATAACTAGTTTCAAAAACTTATTAAAAAAACACAAGGGACTCCGAAATTCATACCTAGAAGTTCTCTAAAATTCTTGATGTTCCAAAGACGTTGAGGAAGACGATCGTCGCTTCTCGTTGCGCCGAATGCCTCCGAGTGTTCACCAAAACCCTAAACAAGGTTGGAGAGAAAGGAGCTAGCCAATCAATCTCCAAACTAGCTTAGAATCTAGCTACAAAGCCCTTCCTTAATCTCTGAGATTTCTCCTTCCAAAGACTTAGAAAATTAAGAGAATTTTCGTGGATTTTTGTGGTCAATTTAGGAGAGAAAATATTTAGCAAACTTCAAACATAATTAAGGAGAATGATGACCTATTTATAGGCTCCAATCTTATTCTCAATCATGGCTATTCGTAAGCCATGTTTTCTTGACATTTTCTCTTACAAACTAATTCGATAATGCATTACATGCATCCACAAAATGTTTGACCAAGTTTGGAGCTAATCCAACCATTGATCAAATTAATCTCTTAATTATCAAAGGCAGAAAATCGATCGCCGTTCGGTTTACCGAGTCACACTCGGTTAACCGAATATGTCACGATTGTTTTACCGAGTATTGGACGGATGACCGATTCTTAAGGAGAAAAATTCTCCTTAACCGATCGGACGAATGCTCGTCTAAGACCGAGTGCCATTCGGTTAACCGAAAATATCGGAACTGGACATTGTTCGGTCGACCGTTTCTGGTTCGGTACACCGTACCAGAGTTCCAGGCACTTTGGTCAAGTTCGGTCAATCAACTATGACTATCCGTTCCACGTTCGGTTGACCGATCCATAGATCCTTCGGTCAACCGAACCATAACGGATTACCGAACGTTTACCCGATTTAGCCTTTTTCAAATTTTGGATTTATTTCCAACAAAATTTGAACTTTTGGGGTTTTAGCAAATTCACAACTTATGCAATATATTATCCTATGCAATAATAAATTATTGCACCCCATAATATATGCATCTCATATGAATTTATCATGATTCTAATTATGTTATATACAACACAATTGATTTTACTTGTTCACCACATGTGTCATATTTTCTATAAGAAACCCGACATATCATATGAACCAAAAATCAAGCTTCTTGTTTCATGATTTTTGCGGTGTGACCTATGGGAGGATCTAGACTAAGTTGGCAGTGATATTAAGAGCTTAATATCACAAGCTATAAGCGGTATCTAGCTACACATTATAGCTCCCAATTAGTTAGATGTCTTAATTCCACTCGAACCAAAACCCGATCCATTTAGTGATGGAGTGCACCACTTGTGTCCGTCCCTTGCCTCATGATATTAAGAATACACACAAAGTAGTATTGTGTCATCTTTGTGTTAGTATTCATTTCTTTATCTCTTTAAGCTAGTTATAAATATGTGACTTAACTCAAATCACATTGTGCACATTATAATTTTGCTTTATCAAGGGGCCCACTAATATCATCACTCAATTAAGAGGGGCAATGATAATCTTTTGACTAACTATCTTCTCCAACAAAAGTCATACTTAACCAACCAATGCCTTTACACTACACTCATCGATAGCTCAAGACACTAGTCTAATTAAGCAATTCTTAGGCGATCGGATATAAGTCTCATATCAAAGAAACAAAGACACAGTAAAACATTAATGACACAGAAAACACAATTTTATAATGTTTTACTTATTAGGTCTATTCAGTATACAAAAGTAATATCTTCCTCTTTTGTGTACCGGTGTTTCACTCACTTGTAGAGCTATAATGATCTATGACCAACACGACAATCTTAACTCGGTAATTAATGTTCCATGTTAATTACCATGATTGCGAATATCTTTTGTTTTATGTAAACCAATATCTTTTAGAGCTCTACGGTTAAGGACCAAGAGCCTCTTCCTTAACACTTCTAAAAGACGAATAACATAAACAAGGAACAAAATGATTTCTAATTCCATTCATAATAATTGACATTTAAAAGTAAACCTTTTAGAACACATTCCCTTCAATCTCCCACTTGTTATCAAAGTTTTCTTTCACAGACATTCTCAATGCATAAAACATTAGTAACTAGGGTAACCTTTCCAAATCACCTATCAAGCCAATCCACATGGATCCTCGGATCCATGGACTCGAAATATATTTCATCTCTTAGCTTGGTATGAAGGTTTGCTGAATGGATCAGTTGTGTCACTGTTGTGTCCACCTATTTATTTATTTTGTCTTTCGTTGGCGGTTGGGTTAGCTGTAGTGATATTACTCCTAACTACACTAGCTCATACCTCCACCTTCGATAATGATGACGCATCATGTCAAGAATTCCTATGAGAATTGCATCAAAATAGCCCTCGGCTATTTTCTCCTTTGTCTTCCATAAACAAGAACCTTATCTTTAGTCCGGTTAAGGTGCTTCAAAATATTCGTGACCGCAATCCTACGATTAGGATTTGTGTTGGATTGGTGACCTCTTGTAGAGCATACGAGTTATTGAGTCTTGTGCAAGTCATCGTGTACATGGTCCTTCCTTTTGCCGAAGCATAAGGGAAACCTTCATGTACTCCAAGTCTTTGCGTGATTGAGCACGTTGAGACTCCTTGAGTTGCACACCTATACTCATACTTATTGGCACATTGTCCATAACGGAATTGTTCACCCTGAACATTTCCAAGACCTTGTCAATGTATGCACGTTGACTAAAGCCATTGAGTCTACGGGATGTATCTCAATGTATCTTAATTCTCAACATGTGTTGAGCCTCATCCATTTCTTTTCATTGGAAATGCCGATTTCAATGAAATTTCTCGTTTGCTAATGCTAAGGTATATGATTGCTCAGAAGTACTACATGGCTCCCACTAATCTCCTTGTATCAACAAGATTTTCCTTTACTTTGAATGAAGTGAATCTTCTTCACCTTTTTGTCAAAGCGTTTGTTCCAACTCCTCGATGCTTGCTTCAATCCATGAATGGATTCTCGAAACTTGCATCTCTTCTCGCTATTATTTGGATCATCAAAACCTTGAGGTTGTACCATGTACATATCCTCCTCCAAGTTCCTGTTTAAGGAATGCCATTTTGATATCCATCTTCCATATCCCACAAATGTGAAAGGCGGTAATAGTGAGCATAATCCGAATAAATTTTAATATGGCAACTTCTCAAAATTTTTATCAAGGTCAATTTCTTAAATTTGAGTATAACTTTTGCTACAAGCCTTGCTTTGTAGGTTGTCAACTTACTATCCATGTCTATCTTCCTCCTAAAAACTCATTTATACCAAATGATATTTTCTCTTGAGGAAGCCAAATCAAGTTCCATACTTGATTACCATACATGGATTCTACTTCGGATTCCATGGTTTTTAACCATAGTTTGGAGTCTTTTCTTTCCATTGCTTCTTGGAAGGCCGAGGGATCTTTTGTATCTAGTACCATGATCTCATGAAGTCCCACATACTTATTGGGTTTCTTCCTTTCCCTCATTGATCTTCTTAGTTCTTTTGGTTCTTCTTGTGTCTCTCGAACTTCTTCCACAATTTCTTGAGGAATATGATCATGTTCGACTCTCGAACGCACACTAGGTGGGGTGATTGAGATTCTCTCACAATTTCTTGCAAGGGTCTCTCACTCACGCTCCCACTAACCAAAGGAATCTCGGCTGGGCCTTCATGATTTTGAATGCAATATTCACATCATGATCTTGTATAGTATCTTGAGTTTCCTCAAGCTTAACTCTACTCCCACTACTTTTCTCTCCTTTCCAGATATTCCAGAAAAACCATATCACTCTCTACAATCTTTCGATTGGAGGTGATACACTAAAAGTAGTATCCTCTTATCATACGAGGACAACCTATAAAGAAGCACTTATCCGTTTTTGGTTGAAGCTTGGTCGACATCAATTTCTTGATGTCTACCTCACAACCCCAAATCTTGAGAAAGTCGAGCTTAGGTGTCTTTCAACTCCATAGCTCACAATATATTTTCTCCACGGATTTGGATGGAACATTATTTAGTGAGTTTGTCATTATTTGTAGTGCATAATCCCAAAAGTAAATAGGCAATTTAGATTGACTTATTATTGTTCGAACCATGTCAAGCAATATCATATTCCTACTTTAGGAATGAGTCAAATTAGGTATCCTAAGCACTCACCCCTACGAACCTTTCATAGAGACTCGATATTCTTGTTGAGTTGGTTCACTACCCCATCCTCGAATTCCTTGAATTTGTTAAGGAATTCACTTTTACTTCCCATTAGACAAATATAGTCATAATGACTATAGTTGTCCGTGCACAAAATGAAGTACCTTAAACCATCTCTTGCACTTGTACTTATCGGACCACATACATTAGAATGTATCATATCCAATTAGTTATCCGTTTTCGTTCCTTTCTTCTTGAAAGGTATCTTGGTCATTTATTTGACCAATCCGATAGTGCTACAAGATTGTATCATTCACATGAGTTATCTTAGTTCCTTTTGTTATTGTTTGTTTGAGTTTGTTTATTATTCATTTCAAGCAAATAGAAGTCATTCCAAACCAATGCATTTGCATACAGAATTTCATTCTTCGATATAGACAAGCAAGAATCAAAATATTTATTAAAATTTATCCATATCTAAAACTTGATACAGAAATGTTCTTGCTAATCGAAGGCATATAACAAACATTCTTCAAAGCATAAATTTAAATCACTAGACTATTGAAGTTCCATAGAATCTTGTACAATCGCAGCGACGCTTGTATTATTTCCAATCTTCAATATCATCTCGTTCTCCACGAGTTCCTTCCTATCCTTCAATAGTTGCACATCAAAATTATGTGAGCACAAGATCCGGTAACCATTACCAAATCAAGGACAGAGGTGATTAAATTTATCTCAATAACAAACATACCTACGGCGTTTCTTGGGTGCCTACGTTCAATCATCCCATTTTCAAGGTCTTCCTTGTACTTGGGGCAATTAGGTCGGATGTGTCCCTTTTCACCGCAGTGAAAGCACTCCGTGTTGGGAGTTGGAGATTTGAAAGATTTCCCCCTTGAGGCACTCCCATGAGCACCTCCTACTCTCTTGCTCTTGATTGACGTATCTTTGGTAAATTTGCCTTCACCTTTGTTGATCTTTTTGCTCCTCTCATGTAAAGCTAGGACGTGATTGTCCCGACCCTTGTCCTTGTCAACTTCTGCCGTTTTGAGAGCGTTGTGAAGCTCCTCGAGACTCACCCCTTTTTCACGCACATGATAGTGCATCACAAAGTCCTTAAAGGACGGGGCTAGAGAGCCAAGAATCAGATCTTCAGCAATGTCCTCGGGCATCAGAGAAGAGAGCTTCGATAACTTCTCAATGTATCCTTGCATCGTGAGAAAATGCATGGAGACCAATGTTCCTTCCGCCATGTGGCACCTTGTGAGTGCGATGGTGGTCTTATAGCGCTCCTTTCGGGCACTATCCATGAACATCTTTGTTAAAGCTTCCATGGTCTTCTTGGGTTTTGAATCCAAGTATTTCGCTTGAAGCGAGTCACCCATGGATGCCAACATTACACCGTGAACTTGGTTCTCTTGATCTTCCCACTTGGCTATCGCCTCTTTCTCATTACCGGTTGCCTTCTCATTCAATTTTGGGATTTCATCATCCAAAATATGAGATAGTTTTTCAAACCTCAACACGATAATAAGATTGAGTTGTCATTTCATGAAGTTTGAGTCATCATTTTGCAAAGGATTCTTTTCGATCATAGATCGCACAATTGGTTGGATATTAGACATTTCTACAAAATAAATTATATAGGATTTTATGTCAATTTTATGTTTTAAAACACATACATATATATCAAATATAAATGTAAATACTGCAAATAAAATTTTGCCCGTAAATGCAGTAATCCAAGATCCTATCAATTGTAATATAGACTAGCTAAGGGCTATCAAATACATTACAATCTCAAGGTAAGAAAAACTCTTTCTAATCACAACCTTTTTGAATTTTAGCAATATTAACATCTTCAAACTCTTGTGGTTCTTGTCGTTTTAATTATGAGGGAATATGACTTATCCTCGTAAGAAAAACTTTTTCCCAAAACACAGCGAGGTCTCTAGGTAATGTTAAGAAAACATATTTTCATTTGATACGAGATACGTTTATCCATTGTATTCACAACTAAACATACTTGGGGTTCACTATGGTGAAACACACCTCATATATTTTATCGTGGCACAAAAATAGACAACCATTATATCTCCCACTATTCCCAAAGATGGAGGGAGCTATCTCCCGCTAAGGGCGAGTAGAGTATCCCTCGATCAATGGCTGCTAGTGGATGAAATAAGAAGGAAAATTACTCTTAATTTTTGTTGGACAATTTCATATATTAACATGTGATTCAGAATTTTAGGTTATCATGCATATTATCATTCATACACACCCTAACATTCAACACATTCATCACATGCATAACAAGATAAAAAAACAGAAATTAAACCATTCACACAATCCACATCGTGTGAGTTTATATGTTCCCTTCGATCCTTGATCCTCGATCCCTGATATTTGATCCTCGATCGATTCGCTACAGCGGCGACTTCCTCTTGCACCGGAGATGTAGATTTTACAGAAAATAAACATGCTCCTCACATTCGATAAAAAACCGACTTGTGCAAGTCCTATGTAAAAACATCTCATATGCAAATGCAATTATCTAAAAGACGGAAAGAGAAATTTTGGCTTTTACATACAAATAAGCCCCTGTATAATAATGATTACATATATTCATAGTTGCTGATTTGGAACATATAAACTCACAATTTCTGCAAAAACAACTCGAGCATGCATGCACGCAATATTGCTATAAACTATACAATCTAGTTTATCAATCATCTAGAATTCCAAACAATTCTTTGAAAAACATTTTGAAATCCATTAAAAAGTTTTTCATCCATCCATAGTTCAAAAAATAATTTTGAACCGCTGTCCATCCAATTTCCAATGGAAAGATGAACAGTAGTTTTTCAGTTTTGTTGATTCTCTTACAAGATAATCATTTCTTTATAAAACGAAATTATTGTAAGTTAGACTAATGTATAAATATTAATTCTAATAATTACATGGCATGTTTTAAAACACTTAAAACATTTAAAACGAATTATTATAGAGAATTTTATCAACAAAACATTCATAGACCGAAAAACCGGTAAACCGAATTGTTTAAATCCTATATGGTAAACTAAATTCATTTACAACATTAAATCATAAGAAAATTGAAACATATGCTCTAATACCATTTTAGGATTTCATGTTTAATTACACATATATATTTTCTAATTTTTTATGCATAATAAGGATCGATTACAATTTTCTACGATTTATTTCATGCATGTATGAGTTTGTTTTAATAACTAGTTTCAAAAAATTATTAAAACAAACACAAGGGACTCCGAAATTCATACCTAGAAGCTCTCTAAAACTTCTTGATGTTCCAGAGACGTTGAGGAAGACGATCGTCGCTTCTCGTACCTCCGGATGCCTCCGAGTGTTCACCGAAACCCTAAACAAGGTTGGAGAGAAAGGAGCTAGCCAATAAATCTCCAAACTAGCTTAGAATCTAGCTACAAACCCCTTAATCTCTGAGATTTCTCCTTCCAAAGACATAGAAAATGAAGAGAATTTTCGTGGATTTTTGTGGTCAATTTTGGAGAGAAAATATTTAGCAAACTTCTAACATAATTGAGGAGAATAATGACCTATTTATAGGCTCCAATCTTATTCTCAATCATGGCTATTCTTAAGCCATGTTTTCTAGACATTTTCTCTCACAAACTAATTCCATAATGCATTACGTGCATCCACAAAACGTTTGACCAAGTTTGGAGGTAATCCAACTATTGATCAAATTAATCTCTTAATTATCAAAGGCAGAAAATCGATCGCCGTTCGGTTTACCGAGTCACTCTCGGTTAACCGAATATGTCACGATTGTTTTACCGAGTACTGGACGGATGACCGATTCTTAAGGAGAAAAATTCTCCTTAACCGATCGGACGAATTCTCGTCTAAGACCGAGTGTCATTCGGTTAACCGAAAATTTCGGAACTGGACATTGTTCGGTCGACCATTTCTGGTTCGGTACACCGTACCAGAGTTCCAGGCACTTTGGTCAAGTTCGGTCAATCAACTATGACTATCCATTCCACATTCGGTTGACCAATCCATAGATCCTTCGGTCAACCGAACCATAACGGATTACCGAACGTTTACCCGATTTAGCCTTTTTCAAATTTTGGATTTATTTCCAACAAAATTTGAACTTTTGGGGTTTTAGAAAATTCACAACTTATGCAATATATTATCCTATGTAATAATAAATTATTGCACCCCATAATATATGCATCTCATATGAATTTATCATGATTCTAATTATGTTATATACAACACAATTGATTTTACTTGTTCACCACATGTGTCATATTTTCTATAAGAAACCCGACACATTATATGAACCAAAAATCAAGCTTCTTGTTTCACGATTTTTGCGGTGTGACCTATGGGATGATCTAGACTAAGTTGGCAGTGATATTAAGAGTTTAATATCACAAGCTATAAGCGGTATCTAGCTACACATTATAGCTCCCAATTAGTTAGATGTCTTAATTCCACTCGAACCAAAACCCGATCCATTTAGTGATGGAGTGCACCACTTGTGTCCGTCCCTTGCCTCATGATATTAAGAATACACACAAAGTAGTATTGTGTCATCATTGTGTTAGTATTTATTTCTTGATCTCTTTAAGCTAGTTATAAATATGTGACTTAACTCAAATCACATTGTGCACATTATAATTTTGCTTTATCAAGGGACCCACTAATATCATTACTCAATTAAGAGGGGCAATGATAATCTTTTGACTAACTATCTTCTCCAACAAAAGTCATACTTAACCAACCAATGTCTTTACACTACACTCATCGATAGCTCAAGACACTAGTCTAATTAAGCAATTCTTAAGCGATCGGATATAAGTCTCATATCAAAGAACCAAAGACACAGTAAAACATTAATGACACAGAAAACACAATTCTATAATGTTTTACGTATTAGGTCTATTCAGTATACAAAAGTAATATCTTTCTCTTTTGTGTACCCGTGTTGTCACTCACTTGTAGAGCTACAATGATCTATGACCAACACGACAATCTTAACTCGGTAGTTAATGTCCCATGTTAATTACCATGATTGCGAATATCTTTTGTTTTATGTAAACCAATATCTTTTAGAGCTCTACGGTTGAAGACCAAGAGCCTCTTCCTTAACACTTCTAAAAGACGAATAACATAAACAAGGAACAAAATGATTTCTCATTCAATTCATAATAATTGACATTTAAAAGTAAAACTTTTAGAACACATTCCCTTCACTTGGATGGATTAACTTTAGTTTTATTTCATTAAATTTAGTTTTGTTTTGGACTTGTGGAATTATGCTTTCAAGCTGTCTTGTTTTGTGTGACCATTGTTTGAAGTTTGAATCTTATTTTCTATGACCGTGGTTTGAAACTTTGAAGTTTGAACTCTGAACGAGTGGATAATCGTGTATTAATCGTGTGTTAAATGGTGTAAATGGTGTAAACGGTAGCGGTGTTAAACGTGTACACATGTAACCCGTTTAATAATTGGGTATAAACGGGTTGGATATGGCAACACGATTATAAATGGGTTGGATACGGCAGAAATTTAGCAACACAATTATTAAATTAGTCGGATACTGCGCAACACCTAGAGCTTATATATAGGACTTGACACGACACGATTGACAACCCTACTTTTTTTAATGGACTAGCTAGACTTCTCGACCAGGTCAATGATTGGGTAGTAAGTCTTTTACCTCCAAATTCTTCTAATATGGTTTGGTTATATACTTATATTGGATAGGCACCTTCCTTATGTCGTTGATTATTTCCTTGCAATTCATGAACATGTGACTTCTTCTTCGTAACATTTCTATGGATCGATTTCAGTTTGAACTTTCAAACTCACCAATCACACCTCTTAATTACTATAACTTTTTAATAGTGTATCACCATCTCCATTAATAAATTGTTAGTTTTAATTAACAAATTCATCAATATACTTTGATCGTTTCCATTAATAGAAGAAAGGACAATCTTCTTTTATTATCGGACCCGTTAAGTTCGTTTGTGCCGAAACGTAGGTTTCTCTCCTAAGTCGTTTGTGCCGAAACTCTAAATGAGCTACTAAAACATCCGCTTTGAATTGTTAATTTCTTAATTTTTTAATATAATGCTCATCCTTAATTAATGATGAAAAACCCTATCTACACCAATTTGCACCTAAATACAACCCCCACCACCACACACACTGAAGTTTCCTTTTACCTATTTTGATTTTGCCATTTATCTTTAATGGTCTTTCCACGATTCCTCAATGACAATAAACACTAGTACAGAACAGTGAATAGTCATCTTCCAATACACGTCGGATACATGTAAATGTGACGTCTATAGGTATAGACGACCAATAGACGTCGCATGCACTGATAGCGAACGTCTATATGTTAGGATCTATGGCCCTCTAATCGATAGAAAAATGCAGAATTAAAAATAATTATCGAAGGATTAAGGAAGAGACAATTGCAAACAACAAAGTCATCGACACCGGAGTTTAGAGAGGTTTGGCACCCACACCCGGGTCCTAGTCCTCCTCGCAAGCCTCGCTTACGGTTCCACTAACTGATCTCCATTCAGGACCGAGATCAACGCCGTTTACAACACCGAGCCTCGCGAACAACCTCGCCTCGCTCGTGTCTCCTCTCACAACCCGAGAGGGAGCTTCCTCGAAGCTTTACAACTTCGTGATTCTTGAATAAGGAATTGGAATCACAATCTAACTAACACTATACACTTGAGCACACTTAGATATTGATATGGAATTGGATATGCAAGTGGTGAAGTTTAGGCTTGAGTATTGTGGATTGAGAGCTTGAAGATGGAAAGGATTTGGCTTTGAGTATTGGATAGATAGGAAGTGTTCAAGATGTCCAAAACAACCAAATGAGGTCCTATTTATAACCCTTCAAGCTCAACTAGCCGTTTGGGAGTTGGTGAGGAAATGGACCAATAGGAATGCAAGACGTGACTTAAGCTCGGGCAGAAATTGTGCCATCTTCGTTCGACCATTATCTACACGGTAGTCCGAAGAATTAGTCTGAGTGAAGAACTCGGTTGACCGATTATGTATCGGATCACCGTTCACCAACCTCCAGTAGCTTTTACCTATTTCGCCCTAATTAAGTTCCGTTAACCGAAGTTCATTCGGTTAACCGTTCCAAGGTGGACAGTAGAATTGATTGGGCTCTGATGATGTCAAGTTCGGTTGATCGTGTATACTTCGGTAGACCAACGTAGCATGGGTTTTGTGCTGACATTGAGTGGGATGTTGGTTTATCGTTAACGGTCAAGTGCCACGTGTAAATAGCCGTTGGGCTCCTAAAGCCAATAAGGAATCGATTGACCGATAGGCATTCGTTCGTCTGAACTGAGATAAGTCAATTGGGCTCTAGGGACTTAATTCAAAAGGGAGCGTTGGAGCAAAGTCCAAAACCGGTCCAGGGCTATTCGGTCGACCGAACGTGGTTTGGTCTTCCGTTGGGGCAATTCCAGAGAACACCTTAGTTTTACTGGTGGGAAGTATTCAGGTATCCGAAAGGTGTTCGGTGGACCGAACTAGACAGGATTCAGTTAACCAAAATAGGTTCGGTTCACCGATGAATGACGGGACAGAATCCTAGTGCTCAAGTTTACATAAAACCTTATGGACTCAATAAATACAAAGTTAGATGTCTTGGTCCAAAGCTTTGATTACAAGTCTTGAGTCTTGATTTCTTTGTCCCAATGCTCATTTCCTTGATTTTCTTGATCAACCTATTAAGAGAATTACAAGTATACAAATATATATGCAATGCATGTAATCATGTTTGCTCACTTTGATTGATTATGTTGATTGATTAAGATTAGTTTAATTAATCATCAAAATTAATATAGATTAAGGCCAAAAAGCCAACAATATCCCCCTCTTTTATGATGGCAAATCTATATCTTAATGCTTGAGTTTCAATTTAAGTTCTCTGATTTTCTATATGATTGCTCCCCCTTCATATATGTAAACTATGCATGTTTAAGATGCTCCCCCTAACAATATGCAAGTATGAGTAAATTGACGCTCAATCCTTATCGTTCTCCCCCTTTGACATCAATCAAATGCAAACAATTCAAGCATATGATGTAAAGGTATAGGATTACATAACTCTCCCCCTTAATAAGATGATATAACATTATATGCTCCCCCTATCACTAAGGCCTAAAAGCAATGATGTATAGTATCAATTAAGCAGGTTACAATCCTAGATTAGAACCAATTGTTAAAATAGTCAACATTGAGAGGATTGATAATAATACCCAACTTTTGATCCTCGATTTTGTATTGGTTCCAATCTCCTTTCGATAGCGACGACGACTTTATGAATTCGATCCAAATGTTTTCCTTGAAGCTTGGAATCGATCTTTTATTGCTTGAGCCGATCGCTATCGATTCTCCTTCTTCTAAGTACCAACAAGTGAAAATTTTGGTACCCAAACAACATTGGGTCCTTTGACATTAATCTTTGGTACCCAAACCATTTTGGTCTTAGGTGCCCAAACACTTGAGGAACTTTTATTCACAAAGAAATGCTTTTCATTCATAGTAGTGTGAATAACATGGTTTTTGTAGTTGTTAACATAATAGCCTACACCACGCTTATCTAAAGATTGTTTTTGACTCCCTATGAGCATATCAAGCATTTTCTTTCCAGTTGTGAATTTTTCAAGATCCTTTTGTAATTGAAAATTCTTAGCAATTAGATCTTGAATATCATCACTACATTAAGGTTTTGCATTTAGATTTGCAATTTCATCAATCAATTGAGTATTCTCTAATGCAATTTTATCATGACTAGCAAGCAATTCATTCTTCTCATTCATGATAGATTCAATTTGAGATTGTAGCTCATTAATTTTCTTTCTTGCTAGTTTATTCTTTTGAAAAAAATTCTCAAAATGTTCAAGAAATTCATCGAATTCATATTGAAGTTCATTATATGCATTTGAATTATTTGAATCAATTGAATCGCGACTAGAGCAAGAAGATACCTCACTTTCGTCATCTTCTATTGCCAAGAAGCACATCGAGGCGAATTTGCCTTCAATTGATGAAGATGATGAAGTGTCCCAAGTAGCTTTGAGAGCTTTCTTCTTCTCTTTTCTCTTGCTCTTCTTCTTCTCTTTTCTCCTTTCTTTCTGTTCTTTGAGATACTCCTTAAATTGATGTGTCGCCAATTGTTCCTCGATGTCACTATCTCCTTTGATCGAATTGGCGACGACATGTAGCCCTAAGGATTCTTGACTCCCTTCTCCTTGCGGTCTTTCATTTGTATCTCATATGTCATGAGACTACCCATAAGTTCCTCGACCGATAATTTGGTGAGATCTTGTGCTTCTTCGATGGCGGCCGTCTTCTCCTCCCAGTCGGCGGTGAGTGACCGGAGAATCTTTCGAGTCATTTCTCCCTTCCTAAATTCTTTGCCAAGTACTTTAAGAGAGTTAATGATATCGGTGAAGTGTGTGTGCATCTCGCTTATGTTTTCACTGGATTGCATACGAAATAATTCATATTTATGCAAGAGCAAATTAATCCTAGTTTCTTTCAATCTAGTTGAACCCTCATGATGCATCTCTAATGTATGCCAAATATCATAAGCACTTTCACAACCTCTTACCCTATTGTATTCCCCTTCATTTAACCCACAATACAAGATATTCATAATGCGGGAATTCATCTCCGCTTCCTTCATTTTGGGTTTTGTTAAGGATACAATTTCATCATCATTAGGAGGTGTGTATGAGTTTAATATGAATGTCCAATATTTCAAATCATTTGATTGCAAATATATTCTCATTCTTTTCTTCCAATAGTCATAGTTTAACCCATTAAACAAATGTGGCTTAGATGTAGATAATCATTCACAATGATTAGAACTAGATGTCATGCTAAATTACGATTAAGTAAATCAAATTTGCAACCTAATGCTCTGATACCAATTATTAGGATCTATGGCCCTCTAATTGATAGATAAATGCGGAATTAAAAATAATTATCGAAGGATTAAGGAAGAGACAATTGCAAACAACAAATTCGTCGACCCCGGAGTTTAGAGACGTTCGGCACCCACACCCACACCTGGGTCCTAGTCCTCCTCGCAAGCCTCGCTCGATCCCCCGAGCCTCGCTTATGGTTCCACTAACCGATCTACGTTCCGGGCCGAGATCAACGTCATTTACAACACCGAGTCTCGCGAACAACCTCGCCTCGCTCGTGTCTTCTCTCACAACCCGAGAGGGAGCTTCCTCGAAGCTTTACAACTTCGTGATTCTTGAATAAGGAATTGGGATCACAATCTAACTAACACTCTACACTTGAGCACACTTGGATATTGATATGGAATTGGATATGAAAGTGGTGAAGTTTAGGCTTGAATGTTGTGGATTGAGAGCTTGAAGATGGAGAGGATTTGGCTTTGAGTATTGGATAGATAGGAAGTGTTCAAGATGTCCAAAACAACCAAATGAGGTCCTATTTATAAGCCTTCAAGCTCAACTAGCTGTTTGGGAGTTGGTGGGGAAATGGACCAATAGGAATGCAAGATGTGACTTAAGCTCGGGCAGAAATCGTGTTGTCTTCGGTTGACCGTTATCTACACGGTAGTCCGAAGAATTGGTCTGAGTGAAGAACTCGGTTGACCGATTATGTATCGGATCACCGTTCACCAACCTCAAGTAGCTTTTACCTATTTAGCCCTAATTAAGTTCGGTTTACCGAAGTTCATTCGGTTAACCGTTCCAAGGTGGACAGTAGAATTGATTGGGCTCTGATCATGTCAAGTTCGGTTGACCGAGTATACTTCGGTAGACCAAAGTAGCACGGCTTTTGTGCTGACATTGAGTGGGATGTTGGTTTATCGTTAACGGTCAAGTGCCACGTGTAAATAGCCGTTGGGCTCCTAAAGCCAACAAGGAATCGGTTGACCGATAGGCATTCGGTCGTCCGAACTGAGATAAGTCAATTGGGCTCTAGGGACTTATTTCAAAAGCGACCGTTGGAGCGATGTCCAAAACCGGTCCAGGGCTATTCGGTCGACAGAAGGTGGTTTGGTCTTCCGCTGGGGCAATTCCATAGAACACCTAAGTTTTACTGGTGGGAAGTATTCGGGTATCCAAAAGGTGTTCGGTGGACCGAACTTGACAGGATTCGGTTAACTGAAATAGGTTTGGTTCACCGATGAATGACGGGACAAAATCCTAGTGTTCAAGTTTACATAAAACCTTATGGACTCAATAAATACAAAGTTAGATGTCTTGGTCCAAAGCTTTGATTACAAGTCTTGAGTCTTGATTTCTTTGTCTTAATGCTCATTTCCTTGATTGTCTTGATCAACCTATTAAGATGATTGCAAGTATACAAATATATATGCAATGTATGTAATCGTGTTTGCTCACTTTGATTGATTAGGTTGATTGATTAAGATTAGTTTAATTAATCATGAAAATTAATATAGATTAAGGTCAAAAAGCCAACACTATATGGCTCATATAGACATCGGTTGATGTAACAACCATTTTAACCGACGTCTATTTCCCGTCTTTTATTACCAAGGGTATTAACATCAGAGTATCGACATGGCGTGGGTTGTATAGCCGACGTCTATTCCAAAATAGAAGTTGAGTGTATTCTATAGCTGACATCTATTGGTCTTATATCATAATTAAATTATTTCTTTTTATCTTTTATCCCGACAAAATCTCCACCCCGACCAAACCCTAGCCCCCTCCGCGACCAATCTCCGACCAAACCCTGGCCCTCTCCGCGACCTTGATCACCCTCCTCAAAGACCCTCGACCTCCTCCGCCACCATAACCACCTCCGCGACCTCGATAGCCACGACCCACAACAGCCGCTGTAGTTTCTTCTAAGGTCTGCTCTCATTTCTTCTTAGCTTCTTACATTTTTTATTTAGATTTGTGATTTGGACAATGTGGATGGAAACACTCATCTTTCCAAAGACGAGTTTTGTTGGATTTGTAAGGATTTTGTTGGAATGTGTAGAAGTTGTTGATACAAAGTTCGTCGCTTCGTTTTATTCGATAATGCATTTTTACTTGAAATCTGAAAAATCGTTAACTGAACATGATTCTTTTGATTTTCTGATGATGTGGTTGTATGGAGGTCTTTTTGGAGGTTTTTGGTTTCTAATGTGAAATATTTCTACTTCGTGTGAATATTATGTGTTATATTTGGGATTTTTTTATGGTCTCTCTAATGGATGTTGTTTGATGTGGATTAGTTGGTCTTGCGGTTGCAGTGTTTGGTGCGGATGAGATCTTGCGAGGTGGGCCGTCCTTGCTTTTCCCTCTCACTGTTTACTTCTGCTCCATCCTTTTTCATCTCAGATAAAAGAGGAAATCTTTTTGGTTCTTTTTATTTGTTTTAGAGTTGTGTTGTTTCGTAAACTTTATGATTGTCAGAATCTGGATTGTATGGAAATTATGCCTGTTTCTTCCACAACTAATGCAACATAAACTTTTTAGTAATTGTTTTTTAGCTATGTTTGGTCTAGCTCAAGTTTGTTAATTGGCTACTAACGCAAATACTACTTTTTATTCATGTAACATTGTCTAATGAAAACCCAAGGTATAAGAGGAACTTGTCTAATTATGGCTCCTAATTCTATGTTGTAATTAACAATTATAATAAAAAGAAGAAGAGGACCGAAATAACTTCTACCAAACTTGAAAACTTGATAAACATAAACAATTCAATTAAGTTTATGATTTAGTTTAGTTAAATGCTTATTATGTTTAGTTTAGTTAAATGTTTATTTATGCTGAAAAAAACTTATTTGTTCAGTTAAATGTTTATTTATGTTTAGTTGCTAGTAACTCATCGACCCTTACGCAACTGGCCTTTAATAACCTATAACAAAATGTTAGACAATATTTGCTAAGACATCCATCATATTGGATTTCCATGCATGCAATCATCATATTTATTTTTTATTTTACGATTTCCATGCATGCAATCTATCATAGATTTCGATAATTTAGATTTTTTGAAAAAAAGATGCCTTTTGACCGGACAATTTTTGAGGACGTTTAATGACGAACGAAATTCAAATCGTTTTGGTGTGGAGAATTGTAACTCAATGGGCTCGATGTGTGCGTGACATGTCTTCGATAATTTAGATTTTTGAAAAAAGATGACTTTTCACTGGACGATTTTTGAGGATATTTAATGACGAACAGAATTCAAATCGTTTCGATGTGGAGAATTATAACTCGATGTCCTCGATGTGTGCACTATATGTCCTTGATAATTTAGACTTTTTGAAAAAATCAGACTTTTCACCGCACGATTTTCGAGGACGTTTAATGACGAACGAAATTTGAATCGTTTTGTCGTGGAGAATTGTAACTCGAAGGGCTCAATGTGTGCGCGATATGTCCTCGATAATTTAGATTTTTTGAAAAAAGACGACTTTTCATCTCACGATTTATGAGGACGTTTAATGACAAATGGAATTCGATCCGTTTCGGTATGGAGAATTGTAACTCGATGGGCTCGATGTGTGCACAATATGTACTCGATAATTTAGATTTTTTAAAAAGGATGATTTTCACCGCACGATTTTTGGAGACGTTTAATGAAGAACGGAATTCAATCATTTTGGTGTGGAGAATTGTAACTTGATGGGCTCAATGTGTGTGAGATATGGATTGTTCACTGCACGATTTTTGAGGGTTGAAAGGGAGAGAGAGAGAAAGAAAGAGAATAATTGGAAGGAAATGATCCCACAAGGTTTAGGCAGGGGTATTTTGGGGAGAATTGGAAAAATAAATATTTTTCAAAGAGAGCCAAAATGTAGACTTTTTTAGAGTTTAAGCAACTTTAAGTATAGAAAGTCAAGTTTTCCATGGAGAAAGAGGTACTTCTATGATTCTATTACAAATGGAGCCGATTTTTTTTCCTTTTAGGTTGCTTGGATTTTAATTTTGATATTTACTATATATTAAAAAAAATCCATTTTTTTATAAACAATGAATTTTAGTGGTAAAGGTCAAAATTATTTTGTATGAATTTGAAAATAATATTTTGCCTTTTAAGTTGGTTGGTAATTTTGATCTTTTTTGTGTTTACTATGTTAAAAAAGTACGTTCATACACAATGAATTTTGGGGGTACATTTTATAAAACATAACTGTAAATTGTTTAATAGATTCATTTACTGTATGTTAGCATAAAATAACGTTGAATTTCAATAAGAACATGTAAGATTTCTTGTGAAACTTTTTAAATAAAGTAAATACCATATTTATTTACTTTTCAAGCTACATTCTTACACATTTGCCATTTGAACTTATTTTCATATTTTTGGTGAATAAACATATTAACCTACATTTTAGTGAACTCGATGAAGTGCACAAATAGCATAATTGAGTCAACCAAATTTCAGTAACATGCACACAAAAAATCAGTAAAAGGAAAACTGTTCTGCGTAAAATTCTCTTTCCACGATTTTTACTCTTATTAATATGGTGTATGCACACAAAAAATCAGTAAAAGGAAAATTGTTTCATCTTCCTTGACCCTCACCATTCAAGTAGATTTTTACTCTTATTAAGATGGTGTAATTCCATTTGTTTGGATGTAACCTCTACTACATCCTCATCCTATATATAGAAGACTAACAAAAGACAATACATATTTCTCCCATCCCCAATCTTTTCTTCTTTGGATTATTTGTTTTACAACACGTATGTTATCAGCACGAAGGTTCTACCACTAACACTAAAACCCTTGGTGTCACTCAAGCCTCAAGGTAACAAATCCATGTGTTTGATTCGAATGGCGACATGCATAATTTCTCCCGTTTACTTGTAAAAAATTATTATTTTTATCATTAAAAAAAGAGGTTCGAAAGGTGATTTCATCTTGCATGATTAATAAAGAAACCATGTTCAATCAATTGAGCGATTTACATGTACATTATTGTTATTATTGTTTTATGTACATGTACATAAAATAATAATAACAATAATACGAATGTTGGATGTGTGAATCTTGGACGATGGTATATCCTAGTGCTTTACAAAAAAATCACGATTTATAAGTTTTCATAATGGAGACCACTTACTCATTCATATGAATGTGCTTGATTTATATGATCTTTATTGACTTGATGATTTTTTGGGTATTTCTTCTGTCATTTTTGTCGATATATTAATGTGCTTATTTGGATTAACTTTTGGGGAATTTTTCTTTTCAAAATGAAATTTAATGCCATATTTTGGAGGCGAAAAACTAGGATGTTTGAAAAAAGAAAAAGAAAAAAGGGAGTTCATATTGTTGGGATTTGATTACTTCGTAAAATCTTGGAATATACTAATTTGGTGATCCATGACATGTCATGACCATTTTAATCTTGAAACAGTGCAATGACCGCTATAACGATCTTGTATCTATATCTTATCTGTCATACAAATCATTGTATTCACATCTTTAATACTTAAAAATCATTGTGGAAACTCTCATTGAGCTCCTGGATGCAGATCGTTGCAGTTTACTTTTCCTTTTTCCTTTCAATATGTTTAGAATTGGTTATAATATTTAATCTAGTTTATTAACTTTTATTATTATCTATTTCGGTGGTTCACATCTCGATACATCTCATTGTAGTTACTTACATGGAAAACGTTACCAAGCTTGAATTTGCTGCATGCCCTTGATATTTCGGGAAAAATTATCTCCCTTGGACCCTCGATGCTGAGATTCATCTCACAGCAAACAATCTTGGAGAAACAATCAAAGAAGCAAATGACGCCTCCCCGTAGGAGCGCGCGAAAGCAATAATTTTTCTCCGACATCACCTTCATGAGGGCCTAAAAGCTTAATATTTAATGGTGAAAGATCTGTTAAAACTATAGAAAAAATTGAAAGAAAGATATGACCACCAAAAACAAGTGATTCTCCCAAAAGCTTGCTATGAATGGATACATTTGAGATTTCAAGATTTTAAATCTGTAAGCGAGTATAATTCTGCAGTGTTTTGGATCACATCTACTTTATCAATATGTAAGTCTTTTAACTCTAATTCTTATATAATATATTGTTGTGATAAAATAAAATATATTATGTTTTTCTTTTGTTTCCTATAGAAAGATAAAGATATGAGTAATGCTATGCTAAATGATGGAGACCAATGTTTAGTAGACAGTGGAACAACAAACATCATCTTGAAAAGTACAAAATACTTTTCTCAATTACGTTTAGCAAAAACAAATGTCAACACAATTTCCGGAAGAGCTTGTGTTTTGTTATCTAACCAAACAAAATTGATAATAAATGATGCTCTATACTCTAGTAGATCCAGAAGAAATCTACTAAATTTTAAGGATATACGTCTTAATGGTTATAACATTCAGACTGTAAATGAATATAATATTGAGTATATCCATACTACATCTAATGTGTCTGGCCAGAAAATTATGTTGGAAAAACTGCAAGCTCTCTCTTTTGGGTTATATAGTACATTGATAAATCCTATTGAATCAAATATGATCACTAACCAGAAGTTAGTTGATCCAAGTTTTGAAATTTGGCATGACAGATTGGGTCACCCAAGTGCCATAATGATGCGAAGAATTAATGAAAATTCAAGTGGGCACACAATGAGGAACCTGAAAATTCCTTCATCAATGAATTTTCCATGTGCAGCATGCTCCCTTGGAAAAATGATAATAAGACCTTCCACAAATAAATTGAAAATGAAATGCCTATATTTGTAGAGCGAATCCAAAGAGATATTTGTGGACCCATTACTCCTCCGGGTGGACCATTTTGTTATTTTATGGTATTGATAGATGCATCAACCCGATGGTCACACATTTGCCTTTTATCAACTCGAAATGTCACATTCGCTAGACTTGTAGTAGGATTAATCAAATTGAGAGCACATTTCCCAGATTATCTAATTAAGAAAATTTGACTTGATAATGCTAGAGAATTTACATCCCAAACGTTTAACGATTATTGCATGTCTGTTGGGATCACAATTGAGCATCCTGTAGCTCATGTCCATACACAAAATGTTTATATGTTTTGATGATTTAATCAACCTAATCTTAATTGTAATCAAGGTAGAGTAGCACACATATTGCATAACATATATATTGTATTGTGCTAACCTCTACAGGTGATCAAGACTCAAGGAGTAAAGGAAATCAAGTCAAGACATGTATTAAAGCTATATTGAAGACATGTAATCTTGTTTTCTTTGAGTCTTAGGAACATTGTGTAATTGAGCATACTTGAGCTAAAATCGACTAACATACACACTAGTTTCATTATAGAAGTCACACACAAAATTTCATATTCATTGGACTTCAATAGATCACCCAAACTAGAACCGGAAAACACTAAACTAAACCTGAACTGTCTGCCCACATTCGGTCGACCGAACCAAACCTCTCGGTCGATCGAGTGATCAATTATCCTGTAATGTTTTCACTGCCAACATTCGGTCGACCGTGTAGACCTTTTCGGTCGACCGGATCACCACTACTTTCCGACAGTTAGCCTTATTGTATTATACCAACAGTCGTATTCGAATTATTCACAAATACCCCAAAATACAAATTGCCTATCGGTCGACCGTGGACCTGTTCGGTCAACCAAACTTTATTGTTGCTAAAATTGTGCAACTGCCTCGACGTTTTCGGTCGACCGAACACTTTGGATCGGTCGACCGAACTTGATCAATTTTATCAACCCTGTAGAGCCTGTTGATTTTCAGTCGACCGAACCATATTCGGTGTCCGACCATTAACTTAAGTGTACCTA
Source organism: Triglochin maritima (assembly GCA_963682175.1). NCBI lineage: Eukaryota > Viridiplantae > Streptophyta > Magnoliopsida > Alismatales > Juncaginaceae > Triglochin > Triglochin maritima. The sequence goes on from OY821775.1 coordinate 39,489,256, forward strand.
TAGTATAGCCTATCGCGGTCGACCGTTCATTTATCGGTCGACCGAACCGAGTCCAAAATTGCCCAACGGTCTACCGTTCTGCCAGATTCGGTCGACCGAACTTACTCAGAATTGGGTCCTGCAAGTTTCTATTTTGTGTATCTTACACAAACACTTACCCAATTAACCCCAACGGCTATAACACCTTAGGAACATATAAATAGGTGTTCCTATGACACAATTACACAACACTTACACTTCCATTTTTCATATACACTTAAGAGAAAACTCCAAGTCTCTCATTCCCCAAATCCTATTCTCCAAGAAATACTTCCACATCTTAGATCAATTCCACATCATAAGTTAAGTGTGAGTGATCCACTCAACCATTGTTCTTCAAGGAAGCAAGGACTTCGGTAAATGCCCGAAGTGTTCCTCTCCGATTGTGAGAGAAGAAAGTCAAGCTTGCGAGGGTGTTCGCGGAGCTTGTTTTGTAAAAGGCTTAATCTCGCCCCGTAACGAGGTTGATAGTGAAGACACGAGCGGAGCTTGCAAGAGAGTAAGTATATAGGTTGGAGGCCGAACCTCTTTTAAAATTCGGTGCCTTATTGTTGGTTTCCATTATCTCTTCCTTTGCTTGCTAGTTTAGTTTTTATTTCCGCTGCATATATTTGATTGCTTAAACTAGTAGGTAATTAGCTTAAAAGTGATTAGAAGTAAGCCCATACACGTTCCTACAATTGGTATCAGAGTCTTTTCAGCTAAATTTCATTACTTAACCGTATTTTTAGCATGACTTCAACTTCTAATCATGTAGAGGGTTTGTGCACAACTAGACCTCATTTGCTAAATGGGTCAAATTATGATTATTGTAAGAATAGGATGAAAATATTCCTAATATCTAATGACCTCAAGTATTGGATGTTTCTTCAAAATCCCTACACACCCCCAAATGAAGATGAATTAGACTCACTTTCTAGGGCCAAAATGAACGAAATTGAGATGAACTCTAAAATTATGAACATTCTTTATTGTGACCTTAATGAGGGGGAATACAATAGAATTAGGAGTTGTGAGAGTGCTTTTGAAATTTGGCATAGATTACAAATGCATCATGAGGGTGATAGTAAAATCAAAGAAACTAGAATTAGTCTTTCTCATGCATAAATATGAGATTTTTTCTATGCAAATCAGTGAGAACATAAGCGAAATGAACACTCACTTCCCCGATATTACCAACTCTCTTTGTGTTATTGGAAGAAAACATAATGAAGGAGAGATGACAAGGAAGTTCCTCCAGTTGCTTAGCAACGATTTGGAAGATAAAGCTGTTGCAATTGAAGAGGCGCATTATCTTTCTAAATTAAAGATGGAGGAGCTCGTTCGAAATTTGATGGCTTATGAACTCCAAATCAACCATCGATAGGAGAAGGCAACCTCCAAGAACAAACCCTTCTTACATTACATTCAAATCTTGAGGAACCAAGGAGGAGTGTAGAAGATGAGGACATTGAAGTCCTAGCCAAAGACTTCTTCAAATACCTCAAGAACGATAAGGGAGAAAAGAATGAAAGAAGAGGTAGAAGAAGATAAATGAGAGAAAAGAAGAAGGAGAATGAGGAGATTGAAAATGAGAGAAAAGAGAAGGAGAAGAAAAATGAGAGAAGAGTGAGAAGGAGAGAAAAGGAGAGGAGTAAGAGAAAAGAGAAGAGGTTGGCAACTACTTGGGACGATTCATCATTATTATCATCATCATCATCCCAATCAACCGCACCTTCATCAACAAAGGAATAAGCACATATGTGCTACATGGCAATTCAAGATTAAGGAAGAGAGGTATCCTCTAACTCTTGCTCTACTAAATCACATGCATGCTCAACAAAGTCATATTATAGTGATAGCTCACATTCTAGTGTTAATGTAGAAACTTATACACATGATGAGCTTCAAAATGCATTCAATGACTTAGTTAAACAATATACGATCATTTGTGACAAAAACAAGAAAGCTTGAAAGCTAATCAAGGATCTCCAAAGACAAATTGAATCAATCATGCATGAAAAGAATGAGGTGATTTCTAGACATGAGGAAAATGCATTAAAACTTGGTGGTCAAAAGGCAACACTCATTGATGTTGAACAACTAGATCTTAAGGCATCAAATGATAAACTTAGAAAAGATCTAGAAATGTTTACAAATGGAATCAAGATACTTGACATGGTTTTAGGTAGTCAAAGAAAATCACTAGATAAACATGGTTTAGGATACAATGCAAAATTGAAAAACCATGTGTCTCACACTATACTAAATGGCAAACATGTGTTCATTAATCATAGCTCTTCAAGTGTGTGGGCTCCTAAAACCAAAATGGTTTGGATTCTCAAAGCTAACATTTAAGGACCCAAGGTTGTTTGGGTACCTAAATCTACACTTGTAGGTGCTGGAAGAGGAGATCGGTGGTGACCGGCCAAGCTTGAGAGTCAAATTCAAAGCTAGTTGTATCACCGAATGGAGATTGGAACCAATTCAAGCTTGAAATTGGGTATATATTTTCTATCCTCTAAATTGTTGAATAAATTGGTTCTAGTCTAGATTTTAAATATGCTCAATTGACATATCATATATTCTTTCATTGCATATCTTAAAATTGAATAAAATTCATTGCTTAAGTGTCAAAGTTGTAAATGGATATCAAAAGGGGGAACTTATACATCACATGCCTAATTGATAAATGTTGCTTGATGTTAAGAGGGGAGAATTAGAATTGAACTTAATTGAAAAATCATATTCATATTGATAGGGGGAGTTTAATGAATATCATTTACTTAGAGTAATAAAGTGCAAAAATTAGAGGGAGGAACTTCATTACAAGACATCCTAAATTCTATGGTTAATCTTTTATTGATTTTTGATGGATGTCAAAGGGGGAGAGATAATTAAAGGGGTAACTTGAAATTTGATTATATAATTGAAAAAAAAACTATGCACATCCATAGGGGGAGAATTTTTATGCATAGTTTACAACTAAAATTTCAAGTATTAAGATATAGGTTGTCATCATCAAAAAATGGGAGAAAGTATGCGAGCTTCAAAGATACATTTATGGATTAAAGCAAGCATCAAGGAGTTGGAACAAACGCTTTGACGAGGAAGTCAAAAAAGATTGACTTCGTCCAAAGTAAGGAAGAGTCTTGTATATATAAGAAGATTAGTGGGAGCCACGTAGTGTTCTTGATCTTACATGTCGATGACATACTCCTCGTGGGAAATCATATACCTTTGCTTGAGCAAATGAGAAGTTCATTGAAATCTGCATTTTCAATGAAAGACATAGGTAATGCTCAATACATCTTGGGAATCAAGATATATAGAGACAGATCTCATAGACTCATTGGCCTAAGTCAACGTACATACGTTGACAAGGTCTTGGAAATGTTAAGCATAAAAAACTCCAAAAAGGACAATGTGCGAATGAGTATGGGTATGCAACTCAAGAAGTCCCAACATGCAAAATCACGTAAAGACTTGGAGTATATGAAAAATATTCCTTATGCTTCGGTAATAGGATTAATCATGTACGCTATGACTTGCACAAGACCCGATGTCTCGTATGCTCTAAGCATGACAAGTCGTCACCAATCCAACCCAGGTCCTGAACATTGGACTGCGGTCAAGAATATTCTGAGGTACCTTAAACCGGACCAAAGATAAGTTTCTTGTTTATGGAGGACAAAGAGAACTGATAGCCGAGGGCTACTCGTATGCGAGTTTCATAAGTGATCCCGACGATAGGAGGTTGAAATAATGATATGTCTTCATTCTGAAAGGTGGAGTCATGAGCTAGTTTAGTTGGAATCAAATTACTAGGCCGACTCAACCATCGACGAAGGCAAAATAAATTTATTATCGGTGGATACAAACAGCAACACAACTGATCCATTCAACAAACCCGCATACCAAGTCAAAAGGAGAAATATATTTCGAGTCCATGGGTCTGAGGAACCATGTGGATTGGCTTGATTAGTGATTAGAGAGTTACCTTAGTTATTATTGTTTTATACATTGAGAATGTATGTGAAAGAAAACTTTGATAACAAGTGGGAAATTGAAATGAATGTGTTCTAAAAGTTTTACTTTTATATGTCAATTATTATGAATTGGATGTGCAAACATTTTGTTCCTTGATTATTGTATTCGTCTTTTGGAAGTGTTAAGGAAGAGGCGCTTGGTCCTTAATCGTAGAGCTTTAAAAGATAATGGTTTACATAAATCAAAAGATATTCACAATCACGATAATTAAACAAGAAACATTAATTACCGAGATAAGATTGTCGTGTTGGTCATCGATTGTTATAGCTCTATAAATAATTGACGACACGAGTATATAAAAGAGGAAAAGATTACTTTTATATATTGAATAGACCTAACAAGTAAAATATTATGGAATTGTGTTTCGTGTCATTAATGTTTTACTGTGTCTTGCACCCTAAGAAATGAGACTTGTATCTTTTCACTCAAGAAGTGTTTGATTTGATTATTGTCAAAAGCTATCAATGAGTATTGTGATAAAGGCAATAGTTGATTGAACATGACTTGTGCTGGAAAAGATAGCTAGTCAAAAGATTATCATTGTCCCTCTTAATTGAGTAATGATATTAGTAGGCCCTTGATAAAGCAACATTATAATGTGCACAATGTAGCTTCAATTAAGTTACATAGTTATAATTAGCTTAAAGAGATCAAGAATCAATATGATACAAATGTGACACATTTCTACTTTTTATATATTCTTAATATCACGAGGCAAGGGACGGACACAAGTGGTGCACTTACATCACAAAATAGATCGTGTTTAGTTTGAGTGGAATAAAGATGTTCAATCATTTTAAATACCGCAAGGGCACGGCCACGTTAAAGCGATGGCAAGTACGGGTCGATCCTCAGGGAGCTGAGTAGCCTCTGATTTTTCAAAAATCAAGTGGCAACAAAAAGGGAGAAGAGTTTTTCTATGCTAATCTACGCTACACTAAACTACTAAGAAGAAAAATGCAAAGTAAAGGAACTAACGATTACTTCGAATCAAAACTAAAAGAATGTAAAACTAAGCTGGAATCAAGATGAGAAAGGCCCCTAGGGGTGGAGTGTGTGCACACATGTAAAAAGATAGTGAAGAATGCATTCTATAGGCACAAATGTAGGTAGTGTTTTCATGCATAGGAAGTGTCTAAAGGTTATGACAAAACCTATCAATCCATTCACTAACCTAGTTGATTAACATTCATATACACAAGCTTGTTATTTCAGAACCTAAACAAGCATGGGAGGTGTGTAACATGTGTGGAAAAACCCATAAAGTGTAGTATTCTACTCTAATAAGCAAATATACATTCACATTTATCAACACAATCAAAATATAAAGCATTCATATCCATTCTTTAATGCAGGTATGAACATCATCTCCACCCCCACAGGGGGATGGATCCACTCACTACACATTATTCTAAAAATTAAACTAAAGAATAAAGGAAACATTCTAACTACTTCAGCCTACAATCAAATAAATAAAACTAAGCTAAGTATGCATAAAGAAACAACATAAGAACAAAATAATGGAAAATTATTTTATTAAATGACTCACATCACTAGCTGCATTCTTCTCCACCTTGAGATTTTGCTCCAAGGCTTACTCCAAGTAGAGAGAATGCCACCAAGGAATGGGTGATTACAATAGAAGGTGAAGAGTTCTATTTATAGCCATAGAAAAAGGTAATCCGGGACAATCTCCCGGTATGGGACTAAACAAATACCAAAAATAGACTAAATACGCTCTAATACACGACCCACATAAATCTTAGCGGATCCGGAGCAACCCGGACCGCCAATCAGCGGTCCCAGACCAATAATTGGTGGTCTACAGGGTTTGATCACTATGGATTTTCTTCTGGGATTTTCTGGATGGCTTTGTTTGTCTTTGATGCATCTACTTCGCTTGCTGGAGCTCCGACCCGAATAGAATTGTCAAAATACTCCCCATGATGGTGTAGAGTATTCTTGTTTGCTCATTGGTCCTTCGATCTTACATTCAGGTCCTTCGATCTTGCATCTTAGTCCTCGAGTCTTTCAACTCAGTCATTTTCCTGCTTTTAGGTCCTTTTATGCTTCTTCTCTTCAAACCTATTTATTTCTGAAATTCAAACATAAAACTCGTCACATAGCATTGTTTAGGTGAAAGATAATGGATATAAGATACAAATGTAAGCATGAAATGATGACAATCAAATACCCCCACACCTAACTTTTGCTAGTCCCGAGCAAAACAAAGAAAGAGAAAAGCATACGACACACAAGAAATCCTAACTCACTTTCGTAGGAATCACGATTGCACTTAGCACGTGCAACAAGCCGTTAAAACTCCTTGTCGCTAAGGAGGAGGAATGTTGTCTCTTGAGGGTTTTCAGTGGATATACCCACAAAATCCTAACAAAGATGCATTATTCAACCTAGCTACACGACTCGATGGCTCATTTTGTCGATCATTGGACGCGGTAATGCTACGGGCCGACTATATATATGTAATTAGTCCACACACCTAGCCTAATAAATCATTCGTGAAAGTTAATTAAGGACTTAAGTGCAAGACATAGACAACCTCAACATCCTCAAGTGATACAAAGTGTAAGGTCCATTAAGGTTCTTATTTGCATTACTCTCTTTTTTCTTTTTCTTTTTTTTTAACTTTTTTTTGTCTTTTCTTCTTTTTCTTACTAGTTAGAGTTTCATTCTCCCAAAGTCATGTTTCGTGCATCATTGCCTATGAGGACTTACAGTATCACGTACAACTTTCCCCAAATCTCCACATAGGGCAATCCCTACCACCCATGTAACGGGAGTCCGGTCGGTGCATCCCAAGTCAGATGACTCGAAAGTACCAGGTAGAAAGTCCCCTCAGACCTAATTTCCTGAGTGATAGGAGTCGTGCGAGAAGAGAGAACACCTACTCACTTATTTCTTATCTACACATAAACCAAAACCCTTACACTTAATGTCTCACAACAAGATTTAAAGGATCGTTGACTACAACAAATTTCCTTACACTCCCCATGATGGTGTAGAGTATTTTTGTTTGCTCATTGGTCATTCGATCTTACATTCAGGTCCTTCGATCTTGCATCTTAGTCCTCGAGTCTTTCAACTCAGTCATTTTTCTTGCTTCTTCTCTTCAAACCTATTTATTTCTGAAATTCAAACATCGTCACGTAGCATTGTTTAGGTGAAAGATAATGGATATAAGATCCAAATGTAAGCATGAAATGATGACAATCAAAAGACATCTATGCTAATTGGGTAACGATAATGTGTAGCTAGATACTGCTTATAGTTTGAGATATTGAGTGTTTAATATCGCTGACAATTTGGCTTAGATCCTCCTATAGGACACAGAACTGGGAAACAAGAAGTTTGACTTTGAGTTCATATGATGTGTCGGGTTTCATGAGAAAAGGGACACATGTGCTGAATCAATAAAATCAATATGTCACGAAAATTGACATAATTAGAATCATGAATAAATTCCTATGAGGTGTATATATTATGGGGTGTAAAAATTTAATATTACATAAGATAATATATTACAGAAGATATGAATTTGCTAAAAACGCCAAAAGATTAAATTTTGTTGGATATAAATCAAAAAATTTGGTAAAAGGCAAAAAACGGTTAATACGGTTTTGCCCGAATTAATAAGGAATTAGTATTAATCAGGTATTGGAATTATTCCAATTATGATTAAATGTGGATGTGTATGATTATGTGTCAAATTGGGATTAATTTTAGGAGAGAAAAAGCTAGAGATCATGGCTAGAGAATAGTTCTTGATGTGGGTGATTTGGGAGACTATAAATAGGTCTTCTCATCCTACTTGTTTAATAAGAATTAATGCAAAATTCTCTCTCCCTAATTTCTCCCTTAATCACCACGAAAATTCTCTTAATAGTTTTAAATTTTGGAGATAAAAATCTTTGGAGCTTTTAGAGCGGTTATTAGCTAGATTCTAAGCTTAATTAGAGATTGATTGGCTAGCTCATTTCTCTCTAATCTTGTTTACAGTTTGGTGAACATTTGGAAGCGAATCGGCAGGCGATTCAACGAGCAACAGAACACCGAATCTTCTAAAAGGTATAGAGAACCTTTAGGTATGATCCTCTCTCTTTTGTTTATTTTAATATGTGTAGGAATGCATAATATTAGAATAAACATAGACATGTATGCTTGTATTAAAAAATTTAAAATATACACATATATAGGGACACGAAATCCTACAAGGATATGACATGTATTAAAGCTATATTGAAGACATGTAATCTTTTTTCTTTGAGTCTTAGGAAGATTGTGTAATTGAGCATACTTGAGCTAAATCAACTCACATACACACTAGTTTCCTGATAGAAGTCACACACAAAATTTCACATTCATTGGACTTCAATAGATCACCCAAACTAGAACCGGAAAACACTAAACTAAACATGAACTGTCTCCCCACATTCGGTCGACCGAACCAAACCTCTGGGTCGACCGAGTGATCAATTATCGTGTAGTGTTTTCACTGCCCAAACTCGGTCGACCGTGCAGATCTTTTCGGTCGACCGAATCAACACTACTTTCTCACGGTTAGCCTTGTCGTATTATACCAACAATCGTATTCGAATTATTCACAAATACTCCAAAATACAAATTGCCTGTCGGTCGACCGTGGACCTGTTTGGTCGACTGGACTTTATTGTCGCTAAAATTGTGCAACTGCGTGGACGTTTTGGGTCCACCTAACACTTTGGATCGGTCGACCGAACTTGATCAATTTTATCAACCCCGTAGAGCTTCTTGATTTTCGGTCCACCGAACCATATTCGGGGTTCGACCGTTAACTTAAGTGTACCAAAGTTATAGCCTATCGCGGTCGACCGTTCATTTATCGGTCGGTCAAACCGAGTCCAAAATTGCCCAACGGTCGACCGAACTTACTCAGAATTGGGTCCTGCAAGTTTCTTTTTTGTGTATCATACACAAACACTTACCCAATTAACCCCAATGACTATAACACCTTAAGAGCTTATAAATAGGTGTTCCTATGACACAATTACATAACTCTTACACTTCCATTTTTCATATACACTTTAGAGAAAACTTCAGGTCTCTCATTCCCCAAATCGTATTACACAACTCTTACACTTTCATTTGCATCATCACTTCCTTTGCTTGCTTGTCTAGTTTTTATTTCCGCTGCATATACTTGATTGCTTAAACTAGTAGGTAATTAGCTTCAAAGTGATTAGAACTAAGCCCATACACAATCCTACAAAAATAATGTAGATTTTTAATAAGAATGTGAAAATTTTGTTGTGAAACTTTTTAAATAAAGTAAATACCATATTTATTTACTTTTCTAGCTACATTCACACACATTTGGCGTTTGAAATTATTTTCATATTTTTAGGTTAATAAACTTATTAACCTACATTTTAGTGAACCCGATGAAGTGCACAAATAGAACAATCGAGTCAACCAAATTTTAGTAACATGCACACAAAAAAGCAGTAAAAGGAAAACTGTTCTTCGTAAAATTCTCTTTCCATGGTTTTCCATATGATTGCTAAATTCTCTTTGGGATGTGACTTCTAGACACTAACACCCTCTTAATTAGAGATATAACACATAGACACTAACACCCTCTTAATTAGAGATATAACACAAACACCCCAAAACCATGCGAACAAAAAAATTAGTAACATTCCGACAATTATATGTTACAAGGTTCACTAACATTTGGTGGATCCGTACATGTAGAAACTTTAGTAACATATTCAACTTATCGTTATGTTTGAGGTTATTTAACAAAACGTAAGTAAACGAATGACCTGTCTATTTTGATTATTTAACAAAGCCTAAGTCAACCGATGACCTGTTCATTTTGATAAGCATATACACGTTATTTGGGATGCATTATCGAGTAAATTCAAAAGTATATAAACTAATGTTCTTCAAGAATCTCATATATATGTTCATGTACAAGTCATCTTTACATATCTCTGTATATATGCAATGCCCACAAACCGTTTCATGTACAAGAATCTTAATTTAATTGGGTTTGGCAACCACCCTGGGATTTTTATAGAGACTGGAACCGTAGATTTCCCTTCCTCTCGTATAAAAAACCTTCAACAAAAGTACTACCACAAAAAGAATGTATAACCAGATACCCACCTTGACGTTACCTCTTACTTATACGATCGATCTCTTCTATTTTTCACTTATATCCTCAATGGAAATATAGAGTTCATTATTAAATATCATTAACGGATGTGCTAAGAACAAGATATGAGAGAAGGAAGGGTGTGTTTGGATGCGTCATTCATACATGAAATTTCAAATTTTGTGAAATTTCTAAATACGTCATTTGTAAATACCATGTTTGGTAGGTTGAATATTGAATTTTTTGTAGATTCCAAGTAAAATTTTGGAAATTTCAACCTCTTACGAAAGTGACAAAACCAAATTCCACATTTTCAGGTGGAATTTACAAATCCCCACCTAATTCCCAACACCAAATGTCACCCCAAAATCCGACATCTCATGTTGTCACCTCTACCCCTCCGCCGCCACCAATCTTCACCACCTCCCTCGAGTTTCACCGCCATTAAGATCCACTGCCTCCCTGAGATCCGCCACATCTCATCTGGAAATGACATACTTACCCTAACAATGTGAAAACAAATATATACTAATATAGAAATCCCAAGATTTTCAAACTCCATCGTTTTCAAAGTTTCATGGAATTCGTAAATAACACATCCAAACGCACCATTAAGAAAAATCGACAAAGTATATAGACAAGACAATGACTTCAATTAAAGGACTCAAGGGCGGTATATGTAACATCCCGATAAAGCGGAAATTTTTTAAAATTCATAATCAAGACAAAGAGCACAATAATCAAAGGCGGGACTGTTACTTCTCATAAACAAATAGTGGTGCACCAGAATACATCAGAGTTTGCCAAAATGAATACATGATTACAACAAAACGACAAAGGAAGATAAACGTAATCATGTTGACCTCAGTGGTCCGACTAAAGGATCCGACTCCAAATGCGCGCGCCCGCCGATCACCACCACACTGAACCTACTGCGGTCCTGAAAAAGATGCAACAACAATGCCTGAGTTTCCAGAAGGAAACCCCGTATGCCAACTCACCTATATGCATGCATTACACAAATGAACCTATCATACTAGTATCGTGTCATGGCATCGACAGAAATGGAAAACAGTTCCCCCGAAGGGTAAAACAGGACATCAGTCCGACGGTCAACAACGAGTCTCCCGAGGAGACCTACTGCAGGCACATGCAGCCTTACAGCACGCGACATCGCACCCCCCACACGCGGCTACACTACTCAAGGGTTCGGCAGGGAGCCTCTGTCACGCCTGCGCGCCGATAGAATACAGATCTGCAAATCTCAGTAGTCGGAGCCACAGGGACCAACAGGGCCGTCGCCCGGAAGGTATAACAACAACATCTCGATAGGTGCCCAGTCGAGGAATCAACATAGCCGGAACAGCCTCGGCCCAACAATCATAATCTCCGGCACAACCTCGGCGGCATCACCGGCACAACATCGGTGGTCCATCACAACGTCCGGCACAACATCGGACGGGTCAAGACCGAAGTCTGCCAGGTCATCAGGCTCCTCGAGCCGCAAACACCAACCGCGCCGCTATAAAAGCAGGGCAGCGACTTCCGTAGCCCGTGGGCCGGTAGTCACCTCACCCAACGCCAGTTGCGTGCCCGCACAAACATCAACACTGGGATCCACGATCCCTCAGGCCTGCTATACTACAAAGTGCCCAACCATCCATCTCAAGTCACGGTCCATACACGGAGGTGACGCGTCCCGAACACCCACACTCTTCCCAACGGCGGTCCCTGGGCAGGCACACATCACGCGCCCACCGTCACCTCCCGGCTCACGCACAAGGCGAGGACACGGGTTTCCGTGGACAAAGTTGGCGTTCAAAATGGGAACCAGGAATTCTGTTCTGGGCCCAAACGGTCGACCGGAAGAGGTGATTCGGTCGACCGGTTCGAGAAAGGAATCGGTCGACCGTACGCCTAACACGGTCTACCGCTGCGCTCAAAACACAATCCCCAACGGTCGAACAAGGGTCCAAAACCGGTCGACCGAACGAGGTCAAAATCCGGAGTCTGGTCAAAATCAAAATCAATCTATCGGTCGACCGACTTAGGGGTCCCGATCAACCGACAACTAACATGGCATTTCTACATCATTTTAAACGATCGGTCGACCGACTCAGGGGTCCCGGTCGAACGATAACAGATAGGGTCAACCTATTTTTCTACGTCATATAATCGGTCGAACGCAACATACAACGGTCGAACAAGCATGCATAGAAAATCAGTACACTAAGTTCCGGTCGAACGACCCAAGGAACCGGTCGACCGAAAACAGACAGAGAGTCCCAACTCACCAGCAAATACGCACTGCCGGTCGACCGCCACAAGGCATCGTTCGACCGGTAAAGGTTAAAGTCGGGTAAAGACACTACATTCGGTCGACCACCCAAAGGGACCGGTCGACCGTTGGTCGTCTTCCACCTCGCACCAGCCGAGGTTTCTCACGAAAGCAACGCCGAAGAGGTCTCCGACCTCCTCGTCCGACCAACACAACCCTACCACGAGGGTTAGGAACCACAAAATCACACTATCAAGTTGACATACCTCGAAGAAGACAACGCAACCGCCGGAGCTTCGCTCGCGCTCGTTGCCTCCGGTGACCTCCTCGCGCACGTCCTCTGCACGCCTCACGCTGCTGGAAGCTCCCGAGCACCCTCTGGTCGCAAGAAGGAGAGGAACGAATGAGGGTAGAAGTGAAATGAGAAATGAGAGAGGAAGAGAGAGAAAACGCAATATAAACCATCTCCTTGCTACAGTGCCCTACGCACAACCCATCACCCTCTCCTCACGCGCACAGTGCTCGCCTCCTTCCCCTTCCCCATGCACACCACGCCTCCCCATGCAAAGCCAACTCTAATAGTCCTTTATCGAAGATTAACCCTAACGAGGGTTTGGGTTCTAACAATCCACCCAACATAAAATGATTTCGTCCCGAAATCAAAGCAAACTACTCACCGAAAAGCTCTGGATACTGCCTTCTGACTTCCTCCTCGATCTCCCAAGTGGCCTCGCGCTCGCTGTGATGCTGCCACCTGACCTTCACCATCGGGATGGTCCTCCTCCTGAGCTGGTGATCCATGCGATCAACAATCTTGACTGGCCTCTCCTCGAGCGACAAGTCCTGCTGAATCTCTGGCACTGCTATCTCGATAACGTGAGCCGGATCTGCAACGTACTTCCTCAGCATCGATACATGGAAGACGTGCGAAGACCCGAAAACTGCGGCGACAATGCAATCCAGTAGGCAACCTCTCCAACTCGGTCGAGGATCTCAAACGGCCCCACATACCTCGGACTTAGCTTCCCCTTCTTCCCAAACATCATCACACCCCGGGCTGGGGAAATCTTCAGAAACACATGGTCGCCCACCTCGAAACTCAGCACTCGTCGGCGTCGATCTGCATAACTCTTCTGCATGCTCTGTGTTGTGGTCAGTCTCCTCCTGATCACATCCACCTTCTCTGCATACATCTGCAGGATCTCTGGCCCCACTAACTGCCTCTCGCCCACATCACTCCAGCATACCGGTGATCTGCAAGGCCTCCCGTACAACGCCTCGTACGGTGCCATCCCAATACTCGAGTGGTAGCTGTTGTTGTAGGCGAACTCTATCAGCGGCAAGTGCTCATCCCAGTGCCCTCCCCAATCCAGTGTGCATGCTCTCAGCATATCCTCCAAGGTCTGAATCGTCCTCTCTGACTGACCATTGGTCTGCGGATGAAACGCTGTACTGAACCTCAGACGCGTCCCCAAAGCCTGCTGCAGACTCCCCCAAAATCTGGAAGTGAATCGAGGATCTCGATCGGAGATGATGCTCACTGGCACTCCATGCAACCTGACTATCTCCTCCACGTACAACTTAGCCAGACCCTCCAAAGGCAACGTGGTCCTGATCGCTAAGAAGTGCGCCGACTTGGTCAGTCGATCGACTATCACCCAAATCGCGTCGTGGAATCTCCTCATCTTCGGCAATCCTGTGACAAAATCCATCGTCACGTGCTCCCACTTCCACTCAGGAAGCTCAATACACTGCATCGGTCCTGCTGGCCTCTGATGCTCAATCTTCACCTGCTGACAGACTAAGCATCTCTCCACAAACTCTGCGATGTCCCTCTTCATGCCCTTCCACCAGAAGTTCCGCTGCAGGTCCTTATACATCTTCGTGCTCCCCGGGTGAATGGTGTATCTAGCTCTGTGTGCCTCCTCCATGATGTCATCTCTCATCCCATCAAACTTCGGCACCCAAATCCGACTCCTGAACCTCAAACCACCATCAACCCCCACACTGAAGTCTGATCCATCTCTGGAAGCCAACTGTAGCAGACCAGCTAACTCATCATCCCCCTGCTGAGCCTGAACCAACCGTGAGATAGTCTGCGGCTCCACCCGAAGCCCAGCAATCACTGCTCCCTCTGTACCCTCTGTGAACGGTCTCCACTCTGACAATGCCTCGAGTAGCCTTCACTCCTGGATGCACAGACTCGCAACTGAAACCTCCACCTTCCTGCTCAGCGCATCTGCAACCGAATTTGCCTTCCCCGGATGATGGGAAATGGTGAAGTCGTAGTCCTTAATGAACTCAAGCCATCTGCGCTGCCTCATATTCAGCTCCTTTTGCGAGAACAAATACTTCAGTCTCTGATGATCTGTGAAGACCTCGAACTGCTCGCCATACAGATAGTGCCGCCAGGTCTTCAATGCGTGAACTACCGCTGCCAACTCCAGATCGTGAGTAGGGTAGTTCTTCTCGTGCACCTTCAGCTGCCTCGAAGCGTACGCGACCACCTTCCCATGCTGCATCAGAACACAACCCAAGCCTATCCCTGATGCATCACTGTATATCACATAACCTCCATTGCCACTCGGTAGAGTCAGAATAGGTGCTGTCGTCAATCGCCTCTTCAGCTCCTGGAAGCTGTCCTCGCACTTCTGGGACCAAACGAACTTGACGCCTTTCTGCGTCAACGCTGTCAGCGGCGATGCAAGTCTGGAGAAATCCTGGATAAACCGTCGGTAGTACCCTGCCAGTCCTACGAAACTCCTGATCTCCGTCACGCTCGTCGGGGCTCTCCACTGAGTCACTGTCTCAACCTTCGCCGGATCCATCGATATCCCATCCGCTGACACAATATGCCCCAGAAAAGCCACCTGATCCAACCAAAACTCACACTTCGTGTACTTGGCATAAAGCTGCTGATCCCTCAAGATGCCAAGCACAATCCTCAGGTGCTCTCGATGCTGCTCCCTGTCAGGCGAGTATACCAAGATGTCTTCCACGAACACCACGACAAATCTGTCAAGGTATGGCTGGAAGGTCCTATTCATCAAATCCATGAATGTTGCAGGTGCATTCGTCAGTCCAAATGGCATCACCAAGAACTCGTAGTGGCCGTACCGCGTCCTGAAGGCCGTCTTCTGAACATCTGCCTCCCTGATCCGCAACTGGTGATAACCCGAACGCAGATCGATCTTCGAGAACACTCTCGCCGTCTGCAACTGATTAAACAAGTCATCAATCCTGGGCAAAGGGTACCGGTTCCGAATGGTAACCTTATTCAGCATCCTGTAGTCAATGCATATCCGCAATGATCCATCCTTCTTCTTCACGAAGAGCACAGGAGCTCCCAATGGAGAAACACTCGGTCGAATGAACCCGGACTCCATCAACTCCTGCAACTGCTTCTTCAGCTCTGTCAACTCAGCCGGTGTCATCCGATAAGGTGCCTTCGACTGAGGTGTCGTACCCGTAACCAACTCGATGCTGAACTCGATCTCTCGGTGCGGCGGTAATGCTGGAATCTCTGCTGGAAACACATCTGGGAACTCCTGCACTATCTCTATATCCTCCAATCTCCTCATCTCAGGATCAGGAACTACCAGCGTGGCCACGAACGCTCTGCATCCCTGCTGTATCAGTCTCTGTGTCTTAACCGCAGACACAATCAGACAACCCCCTCTGCTCCTCGCACCTCTGATCAGAACATCTGGCAAGCCCTCCATCGGAATCAAGATCTTCTTCTCACGGCAAAAGACTCGCACGTCGTACTGTGACAGCCAGTCCATCCCCAGTATGATGTCGAAATCCTCCATCGGTAACAAGACCAGATCTGCCGGAAAATCATGGTCTCCTGAAGCAACTGTGGTGCCGGGGAAAAAGCTCCCCACAGTGCCCACCTCACCCATGGGCGTGCTGACCTCCAACACATCAGTCAGCAGCACAGGGGTGCGATCCAACTCGCCAGCAAACTTCTCCGAAATGAAGGAGTGAGTGGCGCCGCAATCAAACAACACACGCGCAATCAAGCCAGAAACAGAAAGTGTACCTTCCACGACGGTGTTGGAGTCCCTCGCCTCCTCAGCCTGAATAGTGAAGACTCGCCTGGTCTTCCTGCCCTGTCCTGGTGAAACAACTGATCGGCTGCCTCCGCCTCTGCCTACTGCTGGTGGTCCTGGCCTCCTGCTCGGCTCTCCCTGCCTCTGAGGACAATCACAGACGAAATGTCCCATCTGACCGCAACCCATGCATGCTCCAGTCCGACGGGGACACTCCTGACCTGGATGAAACCTCCCGCAGTAAGTGCACGCTCCAGACTGACGTGCTCCTCCTCCATCAAACCTGGGCCTCTTGCTCGGGTTTCCTGCTCCACGACCGGCTACACGGCTACCGGTGCTCACTGACGCCTTCCTCGCCTCCTGAAGACACTCCCTCTGGTCCTCCTCGATGATACTAGCATGCTTCAACGCATCTGCAAGGCTCCGCGGCATGTTGTTGATCACCCAAGATCGAAGCGGCTGCCTCAGTCCCTTCACGAACTTCCTCGCCCGCTGCTCTGGGGTCACACAGATCTCTGGGCAGTAACACTCCAAGGTGTTGAACCTGCTGATGTAGCTCGCCAGAGTCATCTCCCTCTGCTCCAGCGACATAAACTCCTCCCTCTTCTGATCCCTGACATGCTGAGGAAAGTACTGCTCGTGGTACACCTCCAAGAACTCCTCCCAGCTGACATCCGCACGGTCGTCGAACAACACCGTGGACGTGGACCTCCACCAGTTGGCGGCCTCGCCATCGAACACATAGGTGGCCAACTCCACTATCCTCTCAGGTTCTACTCCAATAGCGCGGAAGATCTTCTCCATCCTGAAGATCCAGTCCTCTGCAACCTCTGGGGCCCTCCTGCCATCAAAAGCTGGCGGGTGCTGACGCATGAACCGATCGTGCTCAGCTCCCACTCCGCCGTGGGCGCTCTGAGCTGCCTGACGCTCCAGAAACTCGCCCAACCTATCCCAATGAGCACCAGAAGTGTCGTCACTGGGATCGCGATCGCGTGGAGAACTCCTCACGCGCCTAGGTGCCATCTGACAGAAGAAACAATCACAACTTCAGCCATGTATGCATGCTAAAAGATAAAATGCATGTATCCTATTACTACAAGGGTGATTTCATTGGGAACCGCATAGGAATCGACCACTCTGATACCAGGTTGTACCATCCCGATACAACGGAAATTTTTTAAAATTCATAATCAAGACAAAGAGCACAATAATCAAAGGTGGGACTCTTACTTCTCATAAACAAATAGCGGTGCACCAGAATACATCAGAGTTTGCCAAAATGAATACATGATTACAACAAAACGACAAAGGAAGATAAACGTAATCATGTTGACCTCAGTGGTCCGACTAAAGGATCCGACTCCAAATGCGCGCGCACGCCGATCACCACCCCAGTGGACCTACTGCGGTCCTGAAAAAGATGCAACAACAATGCCTGAGTTTCCAGAAGGAAACCCCGTATGCCAACTCACTTATATGCATGCATTACACAAATGAACCTATCATACTAGTAGTGTGTCATGACATCGACAGAAATGGAAAACAGTTCCCCCGAAGGGTAAAACAGGACATCAGTCCGACAGTCAACAACGAGTCTCCCGAGGAGACCTACTGCAGGCACATGCAGCCTTACAGCACGCGACATCGCACCCCTTACACGCGGCTACACTACTCAAGGGTTCGGCAGGGAGCCTCTGTCACGCCTGCACGCCGATAGAATACAGATCTGCAAATCTCAGTGGTCGGAGCCACAGGGACCAACAGGGTCGTCGCCCGGAAGGTATAACAACAACATCTCGATAGGTGCCCAGTCGAGGAATCAACATAGCCGGAACAGCCTCGGCCCAACAATCATCATCGCTGGCACAACCTCGGCGGCATCACCGGCACAGCATCGGTGGTCCATCACAACGTCTGGCACAACATCGGACGGGTCCAGACCGAAGTCTGCCAGGTCATAAGTCTCCTCGAGCCGCAAACACCAATCGGGCCGCTATAAAAGCAGGGCAGCGACCTCCGTAGCCCGTGGGCCGGTAGTCACCTCACCCAACGCCAGTTGCGTGCCCGCACAAACATCAACACTGGGATCCACGATCCCTCAGGCCTGCTATACTACAAAGTGCCCAACCATTCATCTCAAGTCACGGTCCATACACAGAGGTGACGCGTCCCGAACACCCACACTCTTCCCAACGGCGGTCCCTGGGCAGGCACGCATCACGCGCCCACCGTCACCTCCCGGCTCACGCACAAGGCGAGGACACGGGTTTCCGTGGACAAAGTTGGCGTTCAAAATGGGAACCAGGAATTCTGTTCTGGGCCCAAACGGTCGACCGGAAGAGGTGATTCGGTCGACCGGTTCCATAAAGGAATCAGTCGACCGTACGCCTAACACGGTCTACCGCTGCGCTCAAAACACAATCCCCAACGGTCGAACAAGGGTCTAAAACCGGTCGACCAAACGAGGTCAAAATTCGGAGTCTGGTCAAAATAAAAATCAATCTATCGGTCGACCGACTCAGGGGTCCCGGTCAACCGACAACTGACATGGCATTTCTACATCATTTTAAACGATCGGTCGACCGATAACAGATAGGGTCAACCTATTATTCTACGTCATATAATCGGTCGAACGCAACATACAACGATCGAACAAGCATGCATAGAAAATCAGTACACTAAGTTCCGGTCGAACGACCCAAGGAACCGGTCGACCGAAAACAGACAGAGAGTCCCAACTCACCAGCAAATACGCACTACCGGTCGACCGCCACAAGGTATCGTTCGACCAGTGAAGGTTAAAGTTGGGTAAAGACACTACATTCGGTCGACCGCCCAAAGGGACCGGTCGACCGTTGGTCGTCTTCCACCTCGTGCCAGCCGAGGTTTCTCACGGAAGCAACGCCGAAGAGGTCTCCGACCTCCCCGTCCGACCAACACAACCCTACCACGAGGGTTAGGAACCACAAAATCACACTATCAAGTTGACATACCTCGAAGAAGACAACGCAACCGCCGGAGCTCCGCTCGCGCTCGTTGCCTCCGATGACCTCCTCGCGCACGTCCTCTGCACGCCTCACGCCGCTGGAAGCTCCCGAGCACCCTCTGGTTGCAAGAAGGAGAGGAACAAATGAGGGTAGAAGTGAAATCAGAAATGAGAGAGGAAGAGAGAGAAAACGCAATATAAACTATCTCCTTTCTACAGTGCCCTACGCACAACCCATCACCCTCTCCTCACGCGCACAGTGCTCGCCTCCTTCCCCTTCCCCATGCACACCACGCCTCCCCATGCAAAGCCAACTCTAATCCTCCTTAATCCAAGATTAACCCTAACGAGGGTTTGGGTTCTAACAGTATATACGTGGAATTTCTTTATTTTCTTTCTCACAGTAGGACATGGAAATTTAAACCTAAAAAAGCTACATTGAGGTGGACATATAACTTCCACGTAAAGAGAATACATATATAAGAATTTCATGAAGACTCATGGTTTGCCAAATAATAAGGCGTAATACTGTAATTGATCATGGTCCATTTTCTTAATCATTATTTTTCGGTTCATGTCACCTGAACCTCCGTGATGGTCTCAAAGTTGAAATTCTAACCAGAGTTTCGTCCATCAGTGTGATGAGCATGACCTCAAGCAGATGTACGTAATAAGGAGAGCTTGCTTGATAACTGCTGCCGGCTGACCAATGAACTTGTCAAAACTTTGTCGTTATTTTTTAGTGGACAGAAGATCTACAGTGTGCTCATCATTCCATATGGAAACATTTTTTTATTTCAAATGTTGAGTTATACTTTCCTTCCAAGCTGTTGATCGATTTCAGTTTGAACTTTCAAACTCACCAATCACACCTCTTAATTGCTATAAGTTTTTAATAGTGTATCACCATCTGCATTAATAAATGGAAATTTTTTCAAAATAATCAAAAAAAATAAAAAAATTGTAAAAATATGCACTTCAGAAACTTATTTGGCAAAATATGCACATTAAAAACGACACCTGAGATGCCGTTTTTTGTAACTAAAAACGGCATCTCCAATGCCGTTTTTTGTAACTAAAAACGGCATCTCCAATGCGGTTTTTTAGTCAAGTAAAAAACGGCACTACAGATGCCGTTTTTTTCTTGGTTAAAAACGGCACCAATAATTTGTTTAAAAACGGCATCACTAGTGCCGTTTTTATCCTATAAAAAACGGCATCCGAGAGGCCGTTTTTAAGCTAGGGTTTAAGTCCTGGCCAGGCACTTAAACTTCATTTTTTCACTTCCAAAATTCCCCCACTCCCCATTAGTCTCTCTCTCCGACGACCAACAGTGTTGAGGTTAGGTTTTTATTTTGTTTTTGGTTTTTTTTATTTTGACATGAAATACAATGCATGTATAGTTAATGTATTTGTTTTTATGTTCATGTATGTGTGAAATGTAGATTTTCTACACTCGAAGTAATGAGCTCCGGTACCGGATTGGTTATGATTTTTTTCGATGGAATTCTTACATTCGTAGATGAGGTACCAGAATATGAAGGTGGTAACAGACGAATGCTTAATGTTAACACACATATGCGATATGATGATCTGTGTGAATTAGTTTGTCAAGTTTGTGGTTTCCAAGAAGGAGAGTTTGATCTAAAGTTAACATGCAAATGGCCACCGTATGAAAAGTATACATATGCTCAAGTTTTTGATGATCAGAGCACGGCTACAATGCTATCTCTATTTAACTACATGAATACAGTTGTATTGTTTGTTGAGAAACAACCCAAGCCCTGTACTACTGTCCACCACAGTCAGTTGAATGAGGATTATCAACAAATGACACAAACATATAGCCAATATGAAGCAGGTCCTTCTTCGGCAGTTTCTCAGTCCTATTTTGGATCGTATGAGCACACACCAATGAATATTGGTAATTATGAAGCAGACGTAGTTCAATCACATTTTCAAGGAAGACAGGTTGAAGATGCAAATAGTGGTGAGACAGATGATGATGAGGCAGATGGTCAGATGGATGGTGATGAGATAGACATTGTTGATGTAGATTCAACCCCACTTCCGGAGCTGCAGAACATGTTTCATCATATGGCAGACGCTGTGAATCGAGAACCTGATAGCTACGTACATGAAGCCATCGTTAGTAATGAATTGCCACCATTACCAGTACTACCAGATTTGAGGCATTTGCCAGACATAGAGCCTGATGAGAACTGGATTGAAAATTCAGTGATTGGAAATGTCGATGAGCGTATTGCTGCGTACACTGAATACGATAACTTAGAAGATGGACGGAGTTATTGGTTGCATAGGATTTTCTCAACAAAAAAAGATTTGCTGCATCAGTTGAAGGAATGGCATTTGCGAAAAAGTGTCCAATTCAAAGTGTTAACGTCTGGGCCAAAAAGATTTTCAGTTGCTTGTTTGAAAAAAGAGTGTGAATGGAAGATACATGCCTCTTACAATCAGAGCAAAGAATGTTTCCAAGTTAAGAAGTACAAGTCTGAACACACCTGTAGTAACGAGGGACTTTTGCATGACCACGTGCAATGTGACGCCGGTTTAATTTCTAACATGATTCTTGCCACCATTCGAACAAACATAACCATTACTCCTGCAGAAATTCAGGCTTTAGTGAAGACTCATTACTTCATAGATATCAAGTATGACAAAGCTTGGTACGCCCGCAAGAAAGCATTGGAACAAGTATACGGAGTTGATGAAGCTTCTTATCGTAACTTAAGACGTTTTATGTCTAATATTTGCACCACCAATCCTGGCACCGTGGTCGAGATTCAGACACAGAGGATAAGTCACAACATTGAGCAGTTTCAAAGAGTATTTTGGTCATTCGCAGCCTCAATTGAAGGTTTTCAGTACTGTAGATCTGTGTTGAGCATTGATGGGACTCATTTGTTTGGCAAGTTTGAGGGGACTCTTTTAATTGCTATGGGTACGGACGCGAACTCTGGTTTGTTTCCTTTGGCGTTTGCTGTTGTTGAAAAAGAATCGGGCAGCTCATGGCAGTGGTTCTTAAGTATTTTGGCGAGTAGAGTATGCATACGAGATAGATTGTGTATTATTAGTGACCGGTTTCCGGGTCTTACAAATATTGTGAAGAATTTTTTCCCCCCAGAGCGAGGTCATGTTCACAGGTTCTGTCGGAGACATATGAGTGCAAATATGTCAAGAAATGCTCGGTGCAGGAATGTCGAATTGCAAAATAAATTTTGGCATGCCGGTGTCGCTACTGATAGAAAAACATTTGAAGAGCATATGAAGGATATCGAGATTAATTACCCTCATGGTTTTAAATGGATTAAAGAACAAGAAGATGTTTCGTATTGGGCATTAAGTCATGATTTTGGACGCCGTTTCGGTATAATGACCACAAACTTGTCAGAAAGCTTCAACAATGTGTTAAAGCGTGTACGTGGCTTACCACTTTGTCCTCTCATCATGATGACTTATCTGCGTCTGAATAAATATTTTGTCAGTAGAAGAGATGAAGGGGAGAATATGATATTGGCATATCCTAAAAAGATCAACGATGAAATCACAAACCAACAGCAGATGGCTACACAGCTTTGTGTCACTAGACATAGTCATAACCTCTTTAGTGTCGAAAGCAACCAGTCTCGTAGCTTTCAGGTTACTTTGACGGAGTCAGGTCCAATATGCTCCTGCGGGTACATAGATGCACACCACATTCCTTGCTCACATGTGTTGGCCGTATGCAGCAACCGCCACGCAAACATTCATACTTCACGAATCGTCTCAGAATACCTAACAACTCAAGCTTACAGGAAAGCATATGCACCTATTTTCTTTCCAATACTAGACGAAAGGTTTTGGATAGAAGAAGGACATATAGCTTTAATAGCACCTTCTATGGTAAGACGAAGTGGGCGACCGAAAACAAAAAGAATCAGAAACAACATGGATGAACAAAGTGGACGAGTAATACGATGTGGGCGTTGTCGCAAGTTAGGTCACAACAAGAAAACATGTAAAGAGACAATTTAGTATGTTAATTTTGTGTTATTTATTTTAGCATTAATTTCCCTTGTACCCCATGTAGGGGAAACAATATTAAATATTAATCATCGCTACAATATGTTATCATAAGACTAGTTTGTTGTGAATCTCGGGTTAAAAATTAATTTTGTGTTGTGAATCTCAGGTCGAAAACTAAAAAAACGAAAGCAAATGTCCTGGAATTCTGTCTGCTTTAAAAACGGCACTACTAGTGCCATTTTTTCATGAACAAAATCGGCACTAGTAGTGCCGTTTTAATAAACAAAAAACGGCACTGGTAGTGCCGTTTTTGTTCCAGTAAAAACGGCACTACCAGTGCCGTTTTTCAGCAGACAGAAAACAGGAAAAATCTGTTTTCTCATTCCATTCTCTTGGATTTTAAATCCAAGTCTTGTACACCTAAAGGGAAAAAATCAACACGAAGAAATATGAAATTTCAAACAACTAAACCGTCAAATAAACTTGTTCATAATACATGACATATTGTTTAACAAATGAAATTGTTCTTAACCAAAATGTAGCTTAACGAAAATGTAATGACAACTAAGGTGGAGAAAAAACTTTAGTAGGAATTTTATTTCGTCCACCTCGTCGGGGGGCCTTCGAAGGGCGACGACGGTACACTTGAGTTATCACACCGGCATCGTCTTCAACAACCCCACCTCTTTCGAGTTAAACACCTTGAAATCCTGAACCCTCGCCTACGTGAAATGAAGAACCCTCGCCTTGAAAGAACGTAGTACCGCGCGATTCTTGAGTCAGAATCCCTCCATCGTTGGCAGACACTCCGGTGAAAATGAAATTGTCCTCCTCGTCAAGTGACACACCTATTTCTGGGAGATTTTCTTCAGAATCTGTACGATGTGGTTGATGGCAAACATCTTCATCTTCTGACAGTTTCAATGATGGATCTACACTCTTAAAGCACGCCATCATTTCCTTGATCTTTTTCTTTAATTTCGCCGTTAATGACTGAGTGGGCCTATGATTGATCGTTTTATATTTAACCGCAAGTGCACGGCCGCGTTGAAGCGGTGGCAAATACGGGTCGTCCACTGGGAGGTGTGTCGACACTTGGTTTATTCGAAGGCGAGAGGTAAAAAGAAGGGAGAAAGATGTATTACACTAATCTAAACTACAAAGCTGAAATGAAATGCAAAGGAAATGAAGATAAGCAATAAAACTAAACCCCAAAGGGGGTAGAGAAATAATGTGAACATAAAGATGTGTGTGTGTGTGTGTTCAATTAAGCTCCTCACAACATGTAGTGCATGAAATCATAAAACTACATCCAATCTTGCCTCTACATGAATTAAGATAAGACTACATCATTAAAACATACAAGACAATGATTGGAATGAAGGTACATGAACTCAAGTATAAAGACTAGACCCTACTATGCCTCTACATGAATTAAGATGACTACATCATTAAAACATACAAGACATTAGCTAAGGAAAAGGCAACAAGAGTACATACACTACAAATTGTGTTTCCAACATTAACTTCATCCATATCCTAACTTTATCATTCCCCATAAAATAGGTCCACTAATCAAAGCATAAGCTAATCTTCATTCAAGAGCATTAGCATATCAAAGATAAGAGTGGAGACCCATTAGATGGTTATGGAAATCATATAAAGCTCAAGGGATAAAAATAACACACACTTAATACACTACATTATTATATCACATATTTCTCCACCCCCCCCAAATGGGGATGGAACTACTCACTACTCATTACACTAACTAATTTAGAAAAGGAAAACATAATACTGAAATGAAATTTATACTACTTAAGCAAGAAATATTAAAGAAGCATAAAATTAAACAAACAAACAAGCATCCAAATGAAAGGAAATTAAACTAAGAGAGAAACAACATCATTAAGAGAAAACTTATATTATTAACTCACTCAATTACAAGTAGCTCTTCCTCCACTAGAGTTTTGCTTCAAGGCTTCACTCTTAGTAGGGAAGATGGCCACCAAGAGGGAGATGGATACAATGGGAGGTGAAGAGTTCTATTTATAAGCATGGAAAAAGCTAATCCGGGACAATCCCCCGATGTGGGACTAAACCAATACCAAAAATAGCCTAAACACATGCTAATACAAGTCCAGGAAGAATCTTGGCTGATTTGGGCTTAACCAGACCGCCAATTGGCGGTTCCAGACCGCCAATTGGCGGCCTATAAAGCCCAGATCCGGCTGGGTCTTCTGGTGGGCTTGCCTTGGTGTGTTTCTTGGTCTTGGATGCATCTAGCTGGTTTAGTGGAGCTCCGACCCGAATCGAATTGACAAAATACTCCTCATGATGGTGTGGAGTTTCCTGTTTTGCTCTTAGGTCCTTCTGTCTTACGATCAGGTCCTTCCCCCTTGCATCTTGGTCCCCAGGTCTCACAATTAGGTCCTTTTTTCCTGCTTTTGGGTCCTTTCATGGCTCTTCTCTTCAAACCTCTTTATTTCTGAAAACTAAACATAAAACTCGTCACATAGCATTGCTTAGGTGTAAGATAATGGATATAAGGTACAAATATAAGCATGAAATGATGTCAATCAGCCTATGTGAAGCATGCATCCCTTCAAGATGATGAATATCTTCATGTAAACTGTGTAACCCATGAAGCTGCCATAAAAACACATTTACGATTACAAAATGCAAATTAAAACCTTAATCAAAATTATAATTTTCTGATCATTTCTTACCAAGTATCGATCTCTAGCAGCTGGAGGCCTATAATTCGGTAATTCAGCATCGTCAACTCTTCGGGTCAACCATCGAATCGTAATCTGCCAGTACCACTCCATGTGAATTCGTCTACAAGCAGCAAAATCTTCTGAGAGTGATGGTGCCTCGAACTGCATAAAATCTCGTCGACGTGACCAGGCTTGAATGTATAACTGTTGCTCTTGCAACCAGTTTACTCTTCGTTTCCCCTGAGCCTTCTTCATCTTGCACATCTCCATTATTTCTGGAATATGTTGCCGCAATCGAAACTGACGCATCACCTTGTCTGGCACGTGCATTGCGGCAACTCCGAAACAAACAATCCATGTTCTGCTCATCCAAACCTCATGTCCTTGGCGGCAATCAACAGGTAACGCCATCAGATCTACTTCTTCGTATGGGTTCCAACAAACTTGACTTTCATCTTGAACGTCAAACTCATTTCTGTAAAATTCAATCTGAGCCGTCTTGACATTGTTCGCCCACGACCTAGGAGTCCGCCATCGTGAACCTAAAGGACACAATGGAAGTTGCACACCGGGAATTCTAGATGGTCGTCCGACATGAAGATGTTCCCAACACCATATCTGTAACAATGTAAGGAAACCAGCTAATTGTTTCCCTTTTTTCAGACATGCCTGATCCAAATATTGATACAAAACAGCTAAGGATGCAGCTCCCCAACTGTAGTTTCCACATTCAAATATGTTTTCCAGCAACAATAAATATCTCAGGTGGACTTTGTTTCCACTCTTATCGCCCACTATCCCGGATCCTAACTGAAACAAAATGTACGCTCTCGTGTGCTGCATAACCTGCTCATCTGTTGCATCTTGCTCAACAACCTGAAAATTTTGCTGCAACCACTGCAATGACACGTATCCACCTTTCACTGCAGTTCTCGCTTCTTCTTCTTCAACACCCAACAGATTCATGCAAACCTGAGTCCAATCGTGATCTAATGTTGCACACACTGCCAAACCGTCAACACGAAGACCACTAAGCATAGCTACGTCTTGTAGCGTGATGGTCATCTCCCCGTGTCTAAAATGGAAGGTGTGTGTCTCAGGCCTCCACCTCTCCACAACAGCACGAATCAGATTCTAATCCAGTTGCAGTCGTTGCAATCGAGACACAGTGCCAAATCCCGCAATCTCTAACAAATCTCACATCCTTTCATCTGGCACATTCCACGTGTTGAACTGAGTGGCGTGTTCGACGCATTTAATATCCGTCAAAGGCTCCTGGAAATTAAATTTAATTATTTTACGTCAAATAAAAACCAATACCGATACACAAAAATTTAAATTTAAATTTTATAACACTTACATTTTCCAGAATCGAAGATGATCTATAATCTTTCTGTAGTACTAACACTGAAGGGTCAACAGGACCGTGACAATCATGTGAAGTCGATATTTGGGAAACTGTAAAACATAATTAACAAAAAATAATATTACATACTATTCAGTTCAAATAATACAATCTAAACAGATTCAAAACGTTATCCACAATAAATCTAATTTCAACAACTACAACATTGATTATTCAATTTAATTGCTTTAACACAAATCCAAACAATGTAAATTTATTATATTTGGACTTTTGAGATTAATTGATCTATTAATCAAATCATCAAATCCGCACAAGATTATTAATCATAACAATATAACATCATCCACACAAGATTAATTAAACAAAGTATGGTAAACTCATCAACCAAATATCAATCAATCGAATCCATTTTAAATCAAACAATCCACACACATCCTAACCAAACCAATCAAATGTACATAAATACAAACTAATAAGGCAAAATCTTAACAAAAAATGATGTAAAAATACCTGAAATCGCAGGAGAGAGGGAGAGGAAGAAACACCAAAAATTTTGGGAAGATTGGAGAAAAGGGGGCCTTGGTGCCGTTTTTAACCCTAGGCTAAAAACGGCATCTCGGATGCCGTTTTTATATAGGGTAAAAACGGCACCCGTAGTGCCGTTTTCTAAGCAAGTAAAACCGGCACTACTGTTACCGTTTTTCACCTCGGGTAAAAACGACACTAGTAGTACCGTTTTTTACTTGGTGAAAAAACGGTATTTGAAATACCGTTTTTACTTAATAAAAACGGCATCTTAGGTGCCGTTTTTAATGTGCATATTTTGCCAAATAAGTTTTTGAAGTGCATATTTTTACAATTTTTTTATTTTTTTTGATTATTTTGAAAATTTTTCCTTAATAAATTGTTAGTTTTAATTAACAAAATCAATCAATATACTTTGATCGTTTCCATTAACAAAAGAAAGGACAATCTTCTTATATTATCGGACATTGAAAATAAAAGTGAAGATTAATTTTGTTATTTTGTAGTTGCTCCTTTCTTTTTCTCTCCTAAATATCCAAATAAAAAAAAGTCAGCATTTTCTTTTCTTCTCTGCTCTCCTAATCTTTCTTTCTTTTTTCTTTTCTCTCTATCTTTTATGTCATTTTGTATCCAAACGCAAGATCAAGTCTGTAAATCTAATGTTTGTTATTTTTTACCAAATTTATGTTTAGATCTTAAGTTTTTGAACACAACTATTTCTCAACCAAACAAGTTAGTCTATCACTATTAACCTAACAACCAATCAGTCAATAACACCTCGATAAAAACCATTTGTTCTCTTCCTGTTTTGTGGTTCCTTTGTCGGTCTTATTCAACATTGAATTCGATCCAAATTAACTAATTTCCAACTGAAGTTCTGGAAAGGCTTGCGTTTGCGGTCAGGAGCCTCTTGACGAATTGGTTGTGATTTATGTCTATATAATTCAACATCTACATAAGATAGGACTGTACATGAATAGTGTGGATGGAGTATATCACAATGATTCACGCAAAAAAAAAGAGAAACAGAACAAATGATTTGATAATGCGACGTCTCACAAGGAGATTAGGAACACAAAGACAAGTACTTTTCATTTTTCTCCAACATCCATGTGGTAACACCCCCCTACAACAACTAGACACTAACCAAATCCACGTAAATAGCACATATAATCGAAAGACTCATACCCACATGTTCAGACAACATACTAAGCACCATACATGTATTAACAAAGGAAACTAGTACTCGGTGGCGCAACGACAATTTCTGCATTCGGGACAGAAGTGAGTTTGGCCACACGTTTCGGAAAGATGAGGCTTGTGGATGTACTTCAGCGAGCGGCATGCTGCCGCACAACCACAGCCGCGCTGCATGATAACGGTCTTGATGGTTTCGCAGCAAAGTTGATTGGCCCGTCCTCCTCGGCACTTGTCGACTGGAGGGCAGTCTACAAGCAATGGAAAGCCGCCACCGTCCCACGCAACGATGTTTGTGGCGGTGGACATGATGATAAGCATGATCAGAAAGATGCAAGATGGAGATGTGATTGGGAGAGCCATGTAGAATGACTATCTGTTGCACTGGATTGTAGAGGTCGTACTCCTATATATAATTGTAAGAAACATTTACTTGACAACTAATAGCTGAACAACTCAACTTTTTTTAATGGACTAGCTAGACTTCTCGACCTGGTCAATGATTGGGTAGTAAGTCTTTTACGTACAAATTCTTCTTATATGGTTTGGTTATATACTTATATTGCATAGGCACCTTCCTTATGTCGTTGATTATTTCCTTGCAATTCATGAACATGTGACTTCTTCTTGGTAGCATTTCTATGGATCGATTTCAGTTTGAACTTTCAAACTCACCAATCACACCTCTTAATTACTATAAGTTTTTAATAGTGTATCATCATCTCCATTAAGAAATTGTTAGTTTTAATTAACAAATTCATCAATATACTTTGATCGTTTCCATTAATAAAAGATAGGACAATCTTCTTATTTTATCGGACACGTTAAGTTCGTTTGTGCCGAAACGTAGGTTTCTCTCCTAAGTCGTTTGTGCCGAATCTCTAAATGAGCTACTAAAACATCCGCTTTGACTTGTTAATTTCTTAATTTTTTAATATAATGCTCATCCTTAATTAATGATGAAAAACCCTATCTACACCAATTTGAACCCGAAATACACCCCCCCCACACACACACACACTGAAGTTTCCTTTGACCTATTTTGATTTTGCCATTTATCTTTAATGGTCTTTCAACAATTTCTTAATGACAATAAACACTAGTACAGAACAGTGAATAGTCATCTCCCAATACACGTCGGATACATGTAAATGTGACGTCTATAGGTATACACGACCAATAGACGGCGCATGCACTGATAGCCAACGTCTATATGGCTCATATAGACATCAGTTGTTGTAATAACCATTTTAACCGACGTCTATTTCTCGCCATTTATTACCAAGCGTATAGACGTCAGAGTATCGACATGGGGTGGGTTGTATAGCCGACGTCTATTCCCAAATAGACGTTGCGTGTATTCAATAGCTGACATCTATTGGTCTTATATCATAATTGAACTATTTCATTTTATCTTTTATCCCGACAAAACCTCCACCCCGACCAAACCCTAGCCCTCTCCGCGTCCAATCTCCGACCAAACCCTGACCCTCTCTGCGAC
This sequence comes from Triglochin maritima, assembly GCA_963682175.1. NCBI lineage: Eukaryota > Viridiplantae > Streptophyta > Magnoliopsida > Alismatales > Juncaginaceae > Triglochin > Triglochin maritima. The sequence goes on from OY821775.1 coordinate 39,520,135, forward strand.
CTCCTACGATACTGCAGCCACCTCTGCAATGTCGATCACCCTCCTCCGCCACCATAACCACCTCCGTGACCTCGATAGCCACAACCCACAAAAGCCGCTGTAGTTTCTTCTAAGGTCTGCTCTCATTTCTTCTTTGCTCCTTACATTTTGTATTTAGATTTGTGATTTGGAGAATGTGGATGGAAACGCTCATCTTTCCAAAGATGAGTTTTGTTGGATTTGTAAGGATTTTGTTGGAATGTGTAGAAGTTGTTGATACAAAGTTCGTCGCTTCGTTTTATTCGGTAATGCATTTTTACTTGAAATCTGAAAAATCGTTAACTGAATATAATTCTTTTGATTTTCTGATGATGTGGTTGTATGGAGGTCTTCTTGGAGGTTTTTGGTTTCTAATGCAAAATATTTCTGCTTCGTGTGAATATTATGTGTTATATTTGGGATTTTTTATGGTCTCTCTAATGGATGTTGTTTGATGTGGAATAGTTGGTCTTGCGGTTGCAGTGTTTGGTGCAGATGAGATCTTGCGAGGTGGGCCGTCCTTGCTTTTCTCTCTCACTGTTTCCTTCTGCTCCATCCTATTTCATCTCAGATTAAAGAGCAATTCTTTTTGGTTCTTTTTATTTGTTTTAGAGTTGTGTTGTTACATAAACTTTATGATTGTCAGAATCTGGATTGTATGGAAATTATGCATGTATAGCGTGTTTCTTCCACAACTAATGCAACATAAACTTTTTAGTAATTGTTTTTTAGCTATGTTTGGTCTAGCTCAAGTTTGTTAATTGGCTACTAATGCAAATACTACTTTTTATTCATGTAACATTGTCTAATGAAAACCCAAGGTATAAGAGGAACTTGTCTAATTATGGCTTCTAGTTCTATGTTGGAATTAACAATTAGAATAAAAAGAAGAAAAGGACTGAAATAACTTCTACCAAACTTGAAAACTTGATAAACATAAACAATTCAATTAAGTTTATGATTCAGTTTAGTTAATTCAATGAAGAAAAATAATCCAATGAAGAGTGTCGACACTCTTCAAATAAATTGAAGAGTGTCGACATAGAGAATAAACTTCTACCAAAATAAATTGAAGAGTGTCGACATAGAGAAGATTGGCCACAATGGAAAATTGCAATTCAAGAAGAATTGAACTCACTTGAGAAACATCATGTGTTTGGACCTATAGTTCCGACACCAAAGAATGTTAAACCTGTAGGATACAAGTGGGTATTTGTAATTAAAAGAAATGAGAAAAATAAAATTGTAAGGTACAAGGCAAGACTTGTAGTGCAAGGTTTTACACAAATACCAGGAGTTGACTATCAAGAAACGTATTCACTTGTAGTGGTTGCAACAACTCTTAGATTTTTTATTAGCCTTGCAATTGGAGCAAAACTTGAAATGCAGCTTATGGATGCCGTTGCGGTTTACCTATATGGATCACTAGATAACGACATTTTCATGAATACAAAACCATGTAATACAAAACCTCGAGAGATGTATTCTATAAAACTGAAAAGGTCTTTATATGGATTAAAACAATTCGGACGAATGTGGTACAATCATCTTAGTGAAAGTCTTCTCAAAGAAGGGTTTAAAAATAATCTCACAAGTCCATGTGTTTTTATTAGAAAGTCAACATTTGGCTTTGTAATTATTGCTATATGTGTTGATGACTTGAATATCATTGGGAACCCTGAAGAGATTGAAAGAACTGCTAAATATTTGAAGAATGAATTTGAAATGAAAGACCTTGGCGTAACTAAATTTTGTCTCAGACTACAGATCGAACACTTATCATATGGAATTTTTATTCGTCAATCAAATTATGTAGAAAAGACATTAAAACATTTTTATATGGATAAAGGTCATCCATTAAGTTCTCCGATGGTTGTTCATTCTCTTACTGCTGAAAAGGACGATTTTTGTCCTCGAGAGAATAATGGATTTTCAGTGAATGTATTTGTTAGATATAGTTCTGAAGCAACACGTAGACATTGGAACAGAATTAAGCATGTATTATGTTACCTTTGTGGAACACGTTATATGGGGTTATTTTATCAAAAAGGTTTAGAATCCAAATTAATTGGATATGTAGATGTTGGATATTTGTCAGATCCACATAAAGCTAAATCACAATCATGATATATGTTTACATATGGTGGCATGGTTATTTCATGGTGATCAACGAAATAAACATTAACAACAACATCTTCTAATCATGCAGAGTGGATTGCATTATATGAGGCTACTCGAGAATCTGTATGGGTTGAGATCAATGATCCAAAGCATACAACAAGAATGTAGACTCAACAAAAGTAAAGATCATTTAAGAATTTTATATGAAGACAATACTGCATGCATTTCTCAAATAAAGGAATGATACATCAAAGGGGACAAGACTAAACATATTTCACTGAAGTTCTTCTCGACGCATGATTTCCAAAATGATGGTGAGATAAATGTCTGTCAGATCCAATCAAGCGAGAATTTGGAGTATTTATTTACAAAGTCATTGCCAACCAAAGTCTTTGAGAAGCTTGTTTTCAAAATTGGTATTCGTCGTTTGAAGAATGTATGTTGAAGTGAGGGTTGGAGGGGGGGGGGGGGGGGGGGGGGGGGGGGACATACGCGCTGCACTCTTTTTTCCTTCACCAAGTTTTTATCCGTTCAGATTTTTCTTGGTAAGGTTTTTAACGAGGCAACATCTCTAGCGTATAAAGATGATCATCCAATGGGGAGTGTTATGAAATCCAAAGGTCTTATGGATGATTCACCTTCCTTAACCCTCACCATTGAAGTAGATTTTCACTATTATTAATATGGTGTAATTCTATTTATTTGGTTGTAACCCCTACGACCTCCTCATCCTATATATAGGAGGCTATACACATTTGTAGTGACAAGAAAAGGAAATAAATATCTCTCCCCTCCCCAATTTTTCTTCATTGGATTATTTGTTTTACAACATTAGAAACATTCTGACAATTAAATGTTACAAGGTTCACTCAAACATTTGGTTGATCCGTACATGTAAAAACTTTAGTAACATATTCAACTTATCATTATGTTTGGGATTATTTAACAAAGCCAAAGTCAACGGATGACCTGTCCATTTTGATTATTTAACAAAGTCTAAGTCAACGGATGACCTGTTCATTTTGAATATTTAACAAAGTCTAAGTCAACGGATGACCTCTCCATTTTCAAAAGCATATACGTGTTGTTTGGGATGCATTATTGAGTTAATTGAAAAGTATATAAACTAATGTTCTTCATGGATCTCATATTTATCTTCGTGTACAAGTCATCTTTACATATCTCTATGTACATTCAATCAATATACATTCAATCAATTCAATCAGTATAATTATGATAGTGTATCAATCAATATACTTTGATCGTTTCCATTAATAAAAGAAAGGAAAATCTTCTATTATTATCGGACACGTTAAGTTCGATGATGATACCTCATCTCGCAGCAACAAATAACAATATAAATGCGAGCTAAAACAACACTATCATAATTAATCCCTCTCAAACCAGGCTTTTGCAGTCGTCTATCATGTTTCATAACAACATGAACATAGATACGAAGAATTATTGACATGTAGTGGAAAAATGTGTTTTAGGGTAACAAACAAGCAAAGGAAAATACATTTTCTAAAACTCTTAATTAAAATCCTGGAAACTATCACCCTCATGGAGGCAAATAAAAACAAAAAGAGGAAGAAAAAATGCCGATGTAACCTTAGTGAGGACATTAATAACAGAATCAAAGATAAGTACAATATATTTAACTTTCAATACACAATACATGTATATGATATGATAGTTACACGAAACTCATGGCAGATTAAGAGAAACGTATCATAACACAAACTAGAGCATCAAATATTCAAGGCCAAAAAACAAACTAAAGTTCCTTATGTGAAGGAGGTTCATCGCAACGAGGGCACTTCTTCTTGCAATTTTAACAGAAAGGTATGGCTGCAAACTGTTGTACAATATGAGCCTTTTTTATTGTCGTCAGCTCCTTGCATGTAGAACCGCAACCACTGCCACCGATCGCAGCGTTGATGGCCCCACAGCAACCCAGGTTTGCCTTATTTCTTTTGACACTGGTCGACCGGAACGTTTGTGGACTTACTTCTTATATTTATCTCTTGCGACGATGGTTGTGGCGGTGGACATGATGATCAGCATGATCAGAAAGATGCCAGATGGAGTTGTGATTGGGAGAGCCATGTTGATCGAATTACTATCTGTTGCACTGGATTGTAGAGGTCGTATTCCTATACATAATTACAAGAAACATTTACTTAACAACTGTTACCATCTATGCTAACTACTAGCTGAACAAGTCAACTTTTTTTAATGGACTAGCTAGACTTCTCGACCAGGTCAATGATTGGGTAGTAAGTCTTTTACTTACAAATTCTTCTTTTATGGTTTGGTTATATACTTATATTGTAATATCCTGAATTTTTTAGTTGAGGTAATAATCAAATATATTAATAGACTGATTAGGATTATTGGATGATTGTGTGGTTTTAGGAGAAGATGAAATTTTGAGAAGAAGATAGATAAGAAAAAGATGGAGATTTTGAGGCAAGTACTGATTCGTTATTCTTCAGTTTCATATCATATATGTCACTTGATATTCGTAGTTGCATGCATACTGATTATCGATATTGAATTCATTGATATGCATATTATTGAATGGTGCTGTTTCGGTTGACATGTCATGTGGTTGTATGTATGTTTCATGCTGAGCCACTTAGGAAAGAGCTACCTAACGGACAGTGTGGAGCCACCCGAGATAGGAAAGGGTTGCCTGTTGTTAGTGTGGAGCTACCAGGTGTGCGTCCAACTGATTGATAGATTTCAGAAGCACAGGATGTGGTCAAATCCGAATGGGTGTTACAAATTGTTATGCATGCATATTATTTGTGATGCATGTCTCTTGATTGTGCTTATTTATTGAATGTCATATTCTATATTATTTTCCACGTGATTATGATTTTTATTGATTGACGGTTGGAATTTGCGGGCTGTCGAGCTCACAAATTATTGATTATATTTTTCAGATTAATTATGGGTCTATTAGATTGATTGAATATAAGAGTGCGCAGCGGTCAGGATCGTTGGTCGTATCTAAACGCACCGGGTTCTGGCGGCTAAGCACTTGTCTGGGCTTGGGGCGTTACAAATGGGATTAGAGCAATACGATCCTCTAAATTTGTCAGAATTGGATTTGAAATAGAAATTTGATTGGATTGGAATTTGAGAATTTAGATTTAGAAGTAACGATTATTGATTTGAATACGAATTTAGTGTTATTTGGACTTGAGTTCAAATGTGTATTTTGATTTGGCTGGATTGATTATCCAAATTACGAGCAATAAGTTGGTGTTGGGTTTTTAGATTTGTTGAATAATGAGTTGAAAATTTTGTATTGATTTTGTTCGGATTGAGAAAGTATTGAGATCAAATTTCAAGGAAGAAATTTCTTTTAAGGGGGTAGAATGTAATATACTGAATTTTATAGTTGAGTTAATAATCAAATATATTAATGGACAAATTAGGATTATTGGATGATTGTGTGGTTTTAGGATAAGATAATTTTTTGAGAAGAAGATAGAGAAGAAAGAAATGGAGATTTTGAGGCAAGTACTGATTCCTTATTCTTCAGTTTCCTACCATGTCTGTCTCTCTTGATATCCGTAGTTGCATTTATGCTTATTATCGATATTGAATTCATTGATATGCATATGATTGCATGGTGGTGTTTCGGTTGACATGTCATGTGGCTGTATGAATGTTTCTGACTGAGCCACTTAGGAAAGAGCTACTTAGCGGACAACGTGGAGCCACCCGTGATACGAAAGAGTTGCCTATCGTTAGTGTGGAGCTACCAGGTGTGCGTCTGACTGATAGATTTCAGAAGCATAGGATGTGGTCGAATCCGAATGGGGGTTCCAATTGTTATGCATGCATATTATTTGTGATGCATGTCTCTTGATTTTTCTTATTTACTGAATGTCATATTCAATATTATTTTCCACATGATTATGATTCTGAATGATTGATGGTTGGAATTTGCGGGTTGTCAACCTCACAAATTATTAGTTATATTTTCAGATTAATTATGGGTCTATTAGATGGATTGAATATCAGAGTGCGCAGCGGTCAGGATCGTGGGTCGTATCTTAACGCACTAATTTCGGGCGGGTAACCACTTGTCCGGGCTCGGGGTGTTACAAATGGTATCAGAGCAATACGATCCTCGGAATTAGTCGGAATTGGATTTGAAATAGAAATTTGATTGGATTGGAATTTGAGAATTAAGATTTAGAAGTAAGATTATTGATTTGAATATGAATTTAGAGTTATCTGGACTTGAGTTCAAATGTGAATTTTGATTTGGCTGGATTGATTATCCAAATTATGAGCAATAAGTTGGTGTTGGGTTTTTAGATTTGATTAATAATGAGTTGAAAATTTTGTATTGATTTTGTTCGGATTGAGACACTATTGAGATCAAATTTCGAGGAAGAAATTTCTTTTAAGGAGGGTAGAATGTAATATAGTGAATTTTTTAGTTGAGGTAATAATCAAATATATTAATGGACTAATTAGGATTGTTGGATGATTGTGTGGTTTTTGGAGAAGATTAAATTTTGAGAAGAAGATAGAGAAGAAAAAGTTGAAGATTTTGAGGCAAGTGCTGATTCGTTATTCTTCAGTTTCATATCATATCTATCTCTTGATATTCGTAGTTGCATGCTTGCTGATTATCGATATTGAATTCATTGATAGGCATATGATTGCATGGTGTTGTTTTGGTTGACATGTCCTGTGGCTGTATGTATGTTTCATGCTGAGCCACTTAGGAAAGAGCTACCTAGCGGACAGTGTGGAGCCACCCGAGATAGGAAAGGGTTGCCTGTCGTTCGTGTGGAGCTACCAGGTGTGCGTCCAACTGATTGATAGATTTCAGAAGCACAGGATGTGGTCAAATCCGAATGGGTGTTACAAATTGTTATGCATGCATATTATTTGTGATGCATGTCTCTTGATTGTGCTTATTTATTGAATGTCATATTCTATATTATTTTCCACGTGATTATGATTTTTATTGATTGACGGTTGGAATTTGCGGGCTGTCGAGCTCACAAATTATTGATTATATTTTTCAAATTAGTTATGGGTCTATTAGATTGATTGAATATAAGAGTGCGCAGCGGTCAGGATCGTGGGTCGTATCTAAACGCACCGGGTTCTGACGGCTAAGCACTTGTCTGGGCTTGGGGCGTTACAAATGGGATTAGAGCAATACGATCCTCAGAATTTGTCAGAATTGGATTTGAAATAGAAATTTGATTGGATTGGAATTTGAGAATTTAGATTTAGAAGTAACGATTATTGATTTGAATATGAATTTAGAGTTATTTGGACTTGAGTTCAAATGTGAATTTGGATTTGGCTGGATTGATTATCCAAATTATGAGCAATAAGTTTGTTTTGGGTTTTTAGATTTTATTAATAATGAGTTGAAAATTTTGTATTGATTTTGTTCGGATTGAGACACTATTGAGATCAAATTTCGAGGAAGAAATTTATTTTAAGGAGGGTAGAATGTAATATCGTGAATTTTTTAGTTGAGGTAATAAACAAATATATTAGTGGACTAATTATGATTATTGAATGATTGTGTGGTTTTAGGAGAAGATGAAATTTTGAGAAGAAGATAGAGAAGCCAAAGATGGAGATTTTGAGGCAAGTACTGATTCGTTTTTCTTCAATTTCATATCATATATGTCTGTCTCTCTTGATATCCGTACTTGAATGCATGCATGCTGATTATATTGAGAATTGAACTTAATCCTAGGTGGCATCCTAGTCACTAGCCACATCATCTTTGGAGGGTGATTCATCTAGGAGTTAATGACTCAACAAGATGGAAGATGAAAGGTTGAAGGAAAGGAATAGACAAAGAGTCTCTTCATTTCTCTATGATTTAGTGATGACAATAGAAGGCCTCAGCATGGAGACTGCTGATTAACGGTCCATGTGAGCCTGGTGGAGGGTGTGTTTATGGGGTGGCTCGGTCTGGTGCTCCCCGTCTTTCTCCCGCATCTAACATCTGGTATCAGAGCCTCGTCTGATGGGGAGCTCAGGAATGAAGTCGTTTGGTCATGTATCGTTGCCTCGCCTTTCGTAGGGGAACTATGACAATTGGAGTATCCAAATGCGCGCCCTGCTCGGTGCACTTGATGCTTGGGATCTTGTGGAGAGCGGCTTCGAGGAGGAGGTCGTGACAGGGGTGGCAACCGTCGCACAAATCAAAGCACAAAAGGAGAGAAGAGCCAAAAACAAGAGTGCTCTCTTCCTTCTCTTCCAAGCGGTGGATGAGAGTGTCTTTGAGAAGATTGATGAAGCGAAGACGTCGAAGGAGGCGTGGGACACCTTCAGAAGAGCTACAAGGGTGCTAATCGAGTAAGGTAAATGCGCCTCCAAATGCTTCGAGGCGAGTTCGAGGCGTTGAAAATGAAGGAATCGGAAGGTGTTGCCGATTTCGTGACGAGGATTCGCATGGTGGCGAACAAGTTGAAAAGAAATGGGGACGCATTGACTGAAGGAAGAGTGGTGGAGAAGGTGCTGGGTTCTCTCACCGAAGACTTTGAAAATGTTGTGTGTGCTATCGAGGAATCAAAGGATCTCGAGAAGATGACCGTCGACGACCTAGCAAGCTTGTTAGAGGCACATGAGCAATGGAAGAAGAAGAAGAAGAAGAAAAATGTCTTGGAGGAGGCATTGCAAGCGAAGATGTCGCTTAAGGAGGAGAAACCTCGCAACGTAGATCGTGGAAGAGGTCGTGACTATGGAGGCCGTCCAAAAAAGAAGGACGTCGAGTGCTTCAAGTGTGGGAAGCGTGGCCATTTTGCGAAAGAGTGTTGATCACAAAAGAAGGTGGAGGAGAGCTCCAGCCATGGCCGCGGTGATCGTGGATCAAAGAAGGAGATTGAGTGCTTCAATTGTGGGAAGCATGGACACTATGCAAGCGAATGTTGGTCAAAGAAAAGGGTGGAAGAAAACTCCAACCTTGTCGCCGTGGAGGAGAATGCTTGTGATGATGGAGTGGTTTTGCTTGCCGACAAGGGAGCGGAAATCGAACAAGAAGGTATTTGGTATCTCGATAAGGGAGCAAGCAATCACATGTGTGGGAATAGACACATGTTCGCACACTTGCAAGAGGGAGTGCATGGGCACGTCTCGTTTGGAGATGCATCAAAGGTGCGTGTGGAGGGGAAAGGGCACATGATGATTCAAGTGAAGGACGGATCACAAAAGCTTATTTCCAACGTTTACTTTGTGCCCGATATGAAGACGAACATACTAAGCAAGGGACAACTCTTGGAGAAAGGGTTCACAATCTTGATGAAGGATCGACACATGATCGTGCGAGGACAAGATGGGCGCTTGATTGCAAAGGTAGAGATGTCCAAAAATCGATTGTTTAAGTTGAATCTAACATGTGCTCGTGCTAGATGTTTGGATGCGTGCATTGAGGGAGATTGGTTGTGGCATATGCGACTTGGACACTTGAACTTTGGTGGGTTCCAAGAGATGGCGCAAAAGGGAATGGTTCATGGCTTGCCGATGATCGAATCTAAAGAAGGATTTTGTGAAGGTTGCATGGTTAGAAAATTACCAAGGAAGAGTTTTCCAAAACAAGCTGAATATAGAGCAAAGAAGGTGCTAGAGTTGGTACATACCGACATTTGTGGACCGATCACTCCACACTCGATTAGTAAGAATCGTTATTTCTTAACCTTTATTGATGATTTTTCACGCAAGACATGGGTGTACTTCCTGAAGGATAAATTCGAGGCATTTCACATATTCAAGAAGTTCAAGGCATATGTGGAGAAACAAAGTGGCAATAGTATCAAGACATTGAGGTCTGATCGAGGAGGAGAGTTCACATCAACCGAGTTCAACAACTATTGTGCGGAACATGGCATAAAACGCCATTTAACCGCTCCATACTCGCCAGAACAAAATGGTGTAGCCGAGAGAAAGAATAGAACCATCGTGGACATGGTTCGAAGTATGTTAAAATGTAAGAATGTGTCAAAACAACTATGGGCTAAGGCGGTGGCTTGTGCGGTGTACACGTTGAATCTTTGCAAAACCGCAAGCTTGGAGGAAGTAACTCCACAAGAAGCTTGGAGTGGCTACAAGCCAACTGTGGCACCTCTAAAAGTGTTTGGGAGCGTCCCCTGTGCACATGTACCAAAGGAGAAAAGAATAAAACTTGATGATAGGAGCACAAAGCTTGTGTCCGTTGGCTATGATGAACGATCGAAAGCTTATATGCTTCTCGATCCCACTAACAACAAAATTTTCATTAGCCGTGATGTGCAGGTTAATGAGGAGGTAACATGGGACTCCAAAGAGGAGATTTCAGAAGTGCCAAATGAAGAATAGGAAGAGGAGATTGCCAACCCCACTGAACATGAAACATTTCCATCCGACAAACAAGACGAGATGAGACCAAGGAAGTTCAAGACACTTCGTGAAATCTACAAGACGACAAAAGAGTTGCACATGGTGTGTCTTTTAGCTCAAACAAGAGCATTGTCAATAAGGTTGCAGGAAAAGATGCACAACCTACTTGGGATGGTGGATGGAAGAGGATTAAGTTCAAGGAGGAGTATTGAGAATTAAACTTAATCCTAGGTGGCATCCTAGTCACTAGCCACATCATCTTTGGAGGGTGAGTCATCTAGGAGTTGATGACTCAACAAGATGGAAGATGAAAGGTTGAAGGAAAGGAAGAGACAAAGAGTCTCTTCATTTCTCTATGATTTTTGTCCTATTTTATGATGCAATTTAAGTAGAGGTTGTAATGATCTTGAATGATCATCTTTATGTAGTTTATGTTATGTTTATGTTTTAGGTTAATTTGAAGAATCTTTGTAAGTGTCTATATAAGCACAAGAGTTCTCCATTTGTAAAACAAGTCAAGTGAAGTCAAGTGAAGTTAAGTCAAGTAAGAAAGAATAAACAAAAGATGAGTTTGGTGCAAATCTCGTTTTTGCTTATGAGTGTTAAGTAGTGAGTTCTCTTATTTCATTCGTGTCGACCAATTGAGTAGATCAAAGTATGGATCTAGTGATGGCAATAGAAGGCCCTCAGCATGGAGAACAAGGTGAGCCAAAGCAGCCCACCAGGCGCAACTTCTGAACCACCAATTGGCGGTATGGGACCGCTGATTAGCGGTCCATGTGCGCCTGGTGGAGGGTGTGTTTCTGGGGTGGCTCGGACAGGTGCTCTCCGTCTTTCTCCCACATCTAACAGATTATCGATATTGAATTCATTGATATTCATATGATTGCATGGTGGTGTTTCGGTTGACATGTCTTGTGCCTGTATGTATGTTCCTGGCTGAGCCACTTAGGAAAGAGCTACTTAGCGGACAGCGTGGAACCACCCGAGATAGGAAAGGGTTGCCTGTCGTTAGTGTGGAGCTACCAGGTGTGCGTCTGACTGATTGATAGATTTCAGAAGCACAGGATGTGGTCGAATCCGAATGGCGTTCCAGATTGTTAGGCATGCATATTATTTGTGATGCATGTCTCTTGATTGTGATTATTTACTGAATGTCACATTCTATATTTTTTCCACATGATTATGATTATGATTATGATTATGATTGACGGTTGGAACTTGCGGGTTGTCGAGCTAACAAATTATTGATTATATTTTTCAGATTAATTATGGGTCTATTAGATGGATTGAATATCAGAGTGTGCAGCGGTAAGGATCGTGGATCGTGTCTTGGATCGTGGATCGTGTCTTAACGCACCGAGTTCGGGCGGGTAAGCACTTGTCCGGGCTTGGCACGTTACAAATGGTATCAGAGCAATACGATCCTCAGAATTAGTCGAAATTGGATTTCAAATAGAAATTTGATCGGAATTTGAAAATTTAGATTTAGAACTAACGATTATTGATTTGAATATGAAATTATAGTTATTTGGACTTGAGTTCAAATGTGAATTTTGATTTGGCTGGATTGATTATCCAAATTATGAGCAATAAGTTGGTGTTGGGTTTTCAGATTTGATGAATAATGAGTTGAAAATTTTGTATTGATTTTGTTCGGATTGAGACAGGATTGAGATCAAATTTCGAGGAAGAAATTTCTTTACAGGAGGGTAGAATGTAATATCGTGAATTTTTTAGTTGAGGTAATAATCAAATATATTAATGGACCAATTAGGATTATTGGATGATTGTGTGGTTTTAGGAGAAGATGAAATTTTGAGAAGAAGATAGAGAAGAAAGAGATGGAGATTTTGAGGCAAGTATTGATTCGTTATTCTTCAGTTTCATATCATGTCTGTCTCTCTTGATATCCGTAGTGGCATGCATGCTGATTATCGATATTGAATTCATTGATATGCATATGATTATATGGTGGTGTTTCGGTTGACATGTCTTGTGCCTGTATGTATGTTTCTGGCTGAGCCAGTTAGGAAAGAGCTACCTAGCGGACAGCGTGGACCCACCCGAGATAGGAAAGGGCTGCCTGTCGTTACTGTGGAGCTTCCAGATATGCGTCTGACTGATTGATAGATTTCAGAAGCACAGGATGTGGTCGAATCCGAATGGGGGTTCCACTCTCATTAATTTATGATAAAGAGCTACTAAAACATTCACTTTGACTTATTAATTTCTTAATTTTTAATATAATGTTCATCCTTAATTAATGATGAAAAACCCTATCTACGCCAATTTGCTCCTAAATACCCCCCCACCACACACAATGCAGTTTCCTTTTACCTATTTTGATTTTGCGATTTATGTTTAATGTTCTTTCCACAATTCCTTAATGACAATAAACACGAGTACTAAACAGTGAGTAGTCGTCTCCCAATACACGTCGGATATAAGTAAATGTGACGTCTATAGGTATAGACGAGCAATAGACGTCACATGCACTGATAGCCGACGTCTATATGGCTCATATAGACATCGGTTGTGGTAATAACCATTTTAACCAACGTCTATTTCCCATCGTTTAATACCCATGGTATAGACATCAGAGTATCAACATGGCGTGGGTTGTATAGCCGACGTCTATTCCCAAATAGACATCGTGTGTATTCTATAGCCGACGTCTATTGGCCTTATATCATAATTGAACTATTTCATTTTTTCTTTTATCCCGACAAAACCTCCACCCCGACCAAACCCTAGCCCCCTCCGCGACCAATCTGCGACCAAACCCTGGCCCTCTCCGCGACCTCCTACGCCACTGCAGCCACCTTTGCAACCTTGATCACCATCCTCCAAGACCCTCGACCTCCTCCACCACCACCACCACCTCCGCGACCTCGATCGCCACGACCCACAGCAGCCGCTCTTGTTTCTTCTAAGGTCTGCTCTTGTTTCTTCTTTGCTTCTTACATTTTGTATTTATATTTGTGATTTGGACAATGTGGATGGAAACACTCATCTTTTCAAAGATGAGTTGTTGTTAGGTTTGTAAGGATTTTGTTGGAATGTGTGGAAGTTGTTGATACAAAAATCGTCGCTTCTTTTTATTCGGGAAAGCATTTTTACTTTTAAATCTGAAAAATCGTTAACTGAATATGATTCTATTGATTTTCTGATGATGTGGTTGTGTGGAGGTCTTTTTAGAGGTTTTGGTTTCTAATGTGAAATATTTCTGCTACGTGGGAATTTTATGTGTTATATTTGGGATTTTTTTATGGTCTCTCTAATGGATGTTGTTTGATATGGAGTAGTTGGTCTTGCAGTTGCAGTGTTTGGTACAGATGGGATCTTGCGAGGTGGGTTGTCCTTGCTTTTCTCTCTCATTGTTTCCTTCTGCTCCATCCTATTTCATCACAGGTAAAAGAGCAAATCTTTTTTGTTCTTTTTATTTTTTTAGAGTTGTTTTGTGTCGTAAACTTTATGATTGTGAGAATCTGGATTGTATGAAAATTATGCATGTATAGCGTGTTTCCTCCACAACTAATGCAACATAAACTTTTTAGTAATATTTTTTTAGCTATGTTTCGTCTAGCTCAAGTTTGTTAATTGGCTACTAATGCAAATACAACTTTTTATTCATGTAACATTGTCTAATGAAAACCCAAGGTATAAGAGGAACTTTTCTAATTATGGCTTCCAATTCTATGTTTGAATTAACAATTAGAATAAAAAGAAGAAAAGGACCATAATAACTTCTACCAATCTTGAAAACTTGAAAAACATAAACAATTCAATTTAGTTTATGATTTATTTTAGTTAAATGTTTATTTATGTTTAGTTTAGTAAATGTTTATTTATGCTGAAAAAAACTTATTTCTTTAGTTAAATGTTTCTGTTGAACGTTTTATTTAAACCGCAAGTGCACGGCCGCGATGAAGCGGTGGAAGTACGGGTCGTCCTCAGGGAGGTGAGTAGCCTCTTGCTTGTACGAAATCAAGTGGCAAAAATAGGGGGAGAAAGTTGTTTATGCTACTCTACTCTATACTACGCTAAGAAGTAGGAAATGCGAAAGGAAGAACCAAACAATGAAATAATAACTAAGCTAAGAACAAAACAAGAATGCTGGAATACAGAAATGGGAAAACCCCTAAGGGGTGAAGTGAGTGCACACAAGCAAAGAGGTGGGTGTTGAACACATTCTTTAAGCACAAATTAAGGTGATGTTATCAAGCATAGGAAGTGTCTAAATGTTATGGCAAAACCTATCAATCTATTCACCAACTTAGTTGATTAACATTTACATATGCAAGTTGTTTATTTCAGAACCTAAACAAGCATGAGAGGTGTCTAATCATTTTGGCAAAACTCATCAAGTTATAAATTCTATCCTAAACAAGCAAGCATACATTCATGTTTTATCAACACATCAAAAATAAAGCATTCATCTCATTCTCTAATGCATGTATGTACATCTACTCCACCCCCCAAAGGGGATGAAACTACTCACTAAACATTACACTAATTATTAAACTAAACAAAGAAAGCATATTAACTAAGCTAATAAAACTAATGAAATGAGATTTAAGCAAATCAAAGCAAGAAACATAAAACAAACAACATAATAAAGAAAACTTGTATTAAAATGACTCACATTAAAAGTAGCATCCTCCTAATTTAGTGTGTGCTTCAAGGCCTCACTTCTAGTAGGAAGAATAGCCACTTAAAATATGGAGTGATTACATTAGGAGGTGAAGAGTTCTATTTATAGGCATGGAAAAAGCTAATCCGGGACAATCCCCCGATGTGGGACTAAACCAACACCAAAAATAGCCTCAACGAACATTAATACAAGTCCAGGACAAATCTTGGCGGATTTGGACTAATCCAGACCGCCAATTGGCGGTCCAAAATGTTCGGATCCAGTTGAGTTTTATTCTGGGCTTTTCTTTGTGCTTTTGGTGGTCTTTGATGCATCTACTTTGTTTGTTGGAGCTCCGACCCGAATCCAATTGCCAAAATACTCCCCATGATGGTGTGAAGTATTCTGTTTTGCTCTTAGGTCCCTCTGTCTTGCGTTCAGGTCCTTCTCCCTTGCATCTTGGTCCCCAGATCTCACAATCCAGTCCTTTTTCCCAGCTTTTGGGTCCTTTTATGTTTCATCTCTTCAAACCTATTTATTCCTGAAAACTAAACATAAAACTCGTGACATAGCATTATTCAGGTGAAAGATAATGGATATAAGATACAAATATGAGCATGAAATGATGTCAATCAGTTTATTAATGTTTAGTTTCTAGTAACTCATCCACCCTTAAGCAACTTAGCTTTTAATAACCTATAACAAATGATTAGACAATATTTGTTAAACCATCCATCATATTGGACTTTCCATGCATGCAATCATCATATTTATTTTTTCTTGTACGATTTCTATCATAGATTGATGGCATATGGTACGTAATCTCTTTCACTCATCATTCATGAGAAAGCACGCATTAGTTAGAAGGATTGCATTGAAACAAGAGAGTGAGTGATTGTTTGGTGTGGTGCTTGTTAAGTAAAGGTATGAAAAACACCTATGGGGTAGTCACCTATAGGAGATGAGGTGGGGGATTTCATCACCCTTTCTATGGCCCAAAAACCACATAATAAAAAAGCCTTAATAAAATCAATTTAGACGTTGGCCCCTAGGATTTCTAGACGCATTGAGAGGAAACTGTTTAAGACCGTCCGTTATGGCCTAAACGTTGTTTCCCATCTAGTCTCCAAGATTTTGGAACTTACGGGTTCTAATTTCCTACAGACTAGTGGTCCTCGCCGTTCAAGACCATTATGTCCTGAACGTCGTTGCCCATCTAGTCTCGTAGAGATTTTAGGAACCTCCAGGTTCTTGATTTCCAACATACTAGTGGTCCTCGGTGGGACCTCGAAGTTAGGCGTCGTCTAGTGCTAAAGACCTATAGTGGACTTTAGGCTTGCTTTTGCCTTCATGGCTTAGTTAGGTTTCTAACCTTCCTTATTCCCACGCTAGATTAATGACTTCATCTCTTCCTCTGAGTCATTCTTTTCTCATCTTCATGTCTTAGGATCTTCTCATCTACGAACACCTTCTTTTAAATTGAAATTTTATTTATTGACTTCAATAATAACTATCATTCTTCTTGATGTTTAGATTGAAATGGATCGAGATTGGGTTTTTCAAACCAATTGAGTGATGTGTCTAAGAACGGAGTGAATATGTTCTTAGAGGTTTTCAAAAATCATTCAAAGAATAAGAATGACAGAGAGATGACGTATTGTCCATGCAGTAAGTGTCATATTAGTGGGCCCCTTGATAAAGCAAAATTATAATGTGCACATTGTAACTTGAGTTAAGTTACATAGTTATAATTAGCTTGAATAGATCACTAAATGAATATAATACAAAGGTGACACATTTCTACTTTGTATACATTCTTAATATCATGAGGCAAGGGACGGACACAAGTGGTGCACTTACATCACTAAATTGATCGTGTTAAGTTCGAGGGGAACAAAGACATCTATGCTAATTGGGAAACTATAATGTGTAGCTAGATACTGCTTATAGTTTGAGATATTAAGTGTTTAATATCACTGTCAATTTAGCTTAGATCCTCCTATAGGTCACACCACAAAACTGGGAAACAAGAAGCTTGATTTTGAGTTCATAAGATGTGTCAGGTTTCATGTGAATAGGGACACATGTGGTGAATCAATAAAATCAATATGTCATGAGAATAGACATAATTAGAATCATGGATAAATTCATATGAGGTATATATATTATGAGGTGTAATAATTTAATACTACATAGGATAATATATTACATAATATATGAATTTGGTAAAAACCCCAAAAGATCAAATTCTTGTTGGAAATAAATCCCAAATTTTGTTGGCTTTTTGGCCTTAATCTTTATTTAGTTTTGATGATTAAGTAATCTATATTTAATCAATCAACCTAGACAATCAAAGTAAGCAAACATGAATACATGCATTGTATATATATTCGTGTATTTGCGATATTCTTAATAGGTTGATGAATAATCAAGGTAAGGAGCTTTGGGACAAGAAGATAAAGACTGAAGACATGTAATCAAGCTTTGGACCAATATGTAATTTAGTATAATTTGAGTCCTAAGGAATAATGTAAACTTGAGCACATTAGGATTCTGTCTCGTATCCCCACGGTTAACCGAACCCCTCTCGGTAAACCGAATCATGTAGAGTTCGGTCCACCGAACACCTTGCGGTCAACTGTGTAGAATCCTTGAGGTGTTCCCTGGAATAACCACCTCGGTATACCGAACCACCTTCGGTAGACCGAATTAGCCTGGACCGGTTTTGGACTTTGCTCCAACGGTCGAATTGCTTTAGGAGCCCAACGGCTATTTAACTTGACCGTTATTGATAAACAATTTCCCACGCATGTCAGCGCAAAACCCGCGCAAACTTCGGTCTACCGAAGTATACACGGTCAACCGAACTTAGCATTAACAGAACCCTACCAATCTTACTGTCCAATTTTGAACAGTTTACCGAATAGGTTTCGGTAAACCGAATTGTATTAGGGTTGCTAGTTAGAGAGCTACTGGAGTTGAGTGAGCGGTTAGCCGAATAAGATTCGGTAAACCGAAATGACCATCTTCGGTAATCCGTTGGATTAACGGTCTACCGAGGAGCGTGCAAATTCTGCCCGAACTTTTGTCACATCATCACATTTCATGGGTCAACTTTCTCACCCACTCCCCAACGGCTCTAAGAGCTTTGAAGCCTATATAAGGACCTCATTAGAAGCACAACAACAAGCACTACACTCTCCAAACATCTAGTATCCTTGTGCTATCTTTCCCAAACCTTCAAAGCTCAAATCCTATACACTCAAGCCAAAACTTCACCACTTGTATTCCTAGATCCATATCATAATCCAAGTGTGCTCAAAGTTAGAGTGTCATTAGCAAGAAGTGTGATTCATTCCTTCATCCAAATCACAAGAGTTGTAATAGCTTCGGGGAAGCTCCCTCTCGGGTTGTGAGAGGAGACACGGGCGAGGCGAGGGTGTTCGCAAGGCTCGTTGTTTGTAAAGGCGTTGATCTCGGCCCGGTAACGGAGATCGGATAGTGGAAACCACAAGCGAGGCTCGAGGGACGAGCGGGGCTTGTGAGTGAGGATTAGGACCTGGGGAGGGTGCCGAACCTCGTTACATCGGGCGTCGACTACAACGTGGTTTGCAATTTCTCTAACTCTCACCTAACCCTTGCATAATTAGTTGTTAGTTTCGTAATTAAGTTTTAATTCCGCACTTTAGTTAATTACGATCACTAGAGGGCCCCATACGATCCCCACATTTGGTATCAGAGCCTTGTTAGCTAAATTTATTTTCTTAAACGAAATATTAGCATGGCTTAATCTAATCATAGTGAGGGTTTATCAACTAATAAACCACCTCTTTTTAATGGCCTAAATTATGATTATTGGAAAAAGAGGATGAAAATTTATTTGCAATCACATGATTTAAAATTTTGGTCTTTTATTTTAAAATCATACACCCCACCAAATGATGATGAGATTATTTCATTAACCAAACCCAAAATTAAGGAGGCGGAAATAAATTGCCGCATTATGAATATGTTATATTGTGGTCTTAATGAAAATGAATATAATCAAGTGAGAGGGTGTGAGAGTGCTTATGAAATATGGCATACTTTAGAAATGCATCATGAGGGATCCACTAGATTAAAAGAAACTAGGATTAATCTACTCATGCATAAGTATGAATTGTTTCATATACTACCCGGTGAAAACATAAGCGAGATGCACACTCGCTTCACCGAGATTATTAACTCCCTTAGTGCTTTTGGAAAGATTTTTAGCAAGGGAGAAATGACAAGGAAGATTCTGCGGTCTCTCAACGACGATTGGGAAGAAAAGACAACCGCAATAGAAGAAGCGCAAGATCTAACGAAATTGTCGGTTGAAGAACTCATGGGAAGTCTCATGACATATGAGATACAAATGAAAGGCCGCAATGAGAAGAGAGTCAAGAAATCCTTAGGGCTACACGCCGTCGCCAATTCGATCAAAGAAGATAGTGATATCGAGGAACAATTGGTGACACATCAATTTTAGGAATTTCTCAAAGAAGAGGAAGATAGGAGAAAAGAGAAGAAGAAGAAGAGCAAGAGAAAAAAGAAGAAGAAGAAAGCTCTTAAAGCTACTTCGGACACTTCATCATCTTCATCAATTGAAGGCGAATTCGCCTCAATGTGCTTCATGGAAATAGAAGACGATGATATTGAGGTATCTTTTTGCTCAAGTCGCGATTCAATTAATTCAAATGATTCAAATGCATATAATGAACTTCAATGTGAATTCAATGAATTGCTTGAAAATTTTGAGAAAATTTGTCAAAAGAATAAACTAGCAAGAAAGAAAATCAATGAGCTACAATCTCAAATTGAATCTATCATGAATGATAAGAATGAATTACTTGCTAGTCATGATAAAATTGCATTAGAGAACACTCAATTGTTTGATGAAATTGCAACTCTAAATGCAAAACCTTCATGTAGTATTGATATTCAAGATCTAATTGCTAAGAATGCTCAATTACAAAAGGATCTTGAAAAATTCACAAGTGGAAAGAAAAGGCTTGATATGCTTATCGGTAGTCAAAGACAATCACTAGATAAACATGGTATAGGTTTTTATGCTAATAACTTTAAGAACCATGTTATTCACACTACCTTGAATGGAAAGCATTTTGTAGTGAGTAAAACTTCCTCAAGTATTTGGGCACCTAAAACCAAAATGGTCTGGGTTCCAAAAACTAACATAATTGGACCCAAGCAAAGTCAATTCAAAGCGCCACGACGGTATAAATTTCGATTGACTCTAATCTAAGTTTTAGAGCTTAATAGACATATCTTGTAAATGTAATTCATTGCATATCTTATACCCTATTCATTGCATATCATATACCACATCTATGATCATAAATGTCAAATTGCAAAATAGATGTTAAATAGGCTAAGAGGAAAAATACAAATGCACTTAATTGTTAATATTCATTGTTGCTATTTAGCCTAATTGATAGGGGGAGCCTAAAATTGCAAAATCATATAATTAAGGGGGAGAATTGGATATCTCTTACCTTTGCATCAAATGCTTAATGTTTGCTTTTTGAATGATGTCAAAGGGGGAGAAGAATTAGGATGAGCTTCAATTTTAAATAAACTATGCATGTTGTTAAGGGGAGAAATCTTATAAATGCATAGATTACATATATATTAAGAAACAAAACATATAGAAAGGGGAGAAATAAAATTGAACTCAAATACTAAGATATAGATTTGTCATCACCAAAAAGGGGGAGATTGTTGGCTTTTTGGCCTTAATCTTTATTTAGTTTTGATGATTAAGTAATCTAATCTTAATCTATATTTAATCAATCAACCTAGACAATCAAAGTAAGCAAACATGAATACATGCATCGCATATATATTTGTGTATTTGCGATATTCTTAATAGATTGATGAAGAATCAAGCTAAGGAGCTTTGGGACAAGAAGATAAAGACTGAAGACATGTAATCAAGCTTTGGACCGATATGTAATTTAGTATAATTTGAGTCCTAAGGATTAATGTAAACTTGAGCACATTAGGATTTTGTCTCGTATCCCCACGGTTAACCGAAACCCTCTCGGTAAACCGAACCATCACTACTACAGAAAATGGAATGTACGTCGGATGTACGGGGCTATATACGTCGGATATAAGAACTCCCCAATCCGACGTCTATGTG
Organism: Triglochin maritima; assembly: GCA_963682175.1. Classification (NCBI taxonomy): domain Eukaryota; kingdom Viridiplantae; phylum Streptophyta; class Magnoliopsida; order Alismatales; family Juncaginaceae; genus Triglochin; species Triglochin maritima. The sequence goes on from OY821775.1 coordinate 39,541,473, forward strand.
TGCGTCGTCTACACATAGACGTCGGCTATGGTATAGCCGACGTCTATACCTAAAGAATAGACGTCGGCTGTAATTAGAAGCCGACGTATATTCGTTAACGTATAGACGTCGGCCTATACAACACCCGACGTCTATTCTTTAGGTATAGACGTCGGTGCAATAACATGCGACGTCTATTCTTTAGGTATAGACGTCGGTGGAATAACATACGACGTTTATCCTTAAAGTATATACGTCGGATTCAACATATGGCCGACGTCTATTCCTTTCTTTACAGGAATACACGTCGGGTAATATAAACAACCGTCGTGTATTCCTAAACCTGAACAAAAAAAAAATAGCATCCGACGAAATTGTTTTTATTCGTCGTATTCGTGTACATACAACTGCACCAAATTCATTCACCTCTAAATTTGTTCACAAATACTCAAAATTTCATCCACATATACATACAAGCACAAACACACAAGCATACATGCACAAACATACAACCATACAAGCACAAACATACAAAGCATACACAATTGACATTCAACACACTTGCAATTAGTTCATTCTAAAATTAAGGCGATTATATTAAGCCATAAAGTGTAGGTTTGTAATACAAGTGCACTTGTTAACTAAATTACAAAAAATACTATTGGCAGGAGAACCTCTTAGTTGATCAACATGTTTCTGATGAAATAGCGAGCCCATCGGTCGCGAGTTTCATCGAGCTCCTGTTGCGAGAAGGGATCACTAGTTTTTGGGAAAACCTATCAAAAAAATACAAGTGTGTTGAATATTAATAACTAAATATTGAAACTACAATTGAATATACAATTGAATAACAATCTACATTACCTCGGTTAGACATACACCTTGAGTTACCACATTGAGGATTTCCTCCATGTATCTCATCACGTAGTAACCGCATTCCGTATTTCCAACCTGCTTCCGGTACTACAAACATAGAAATTCGCTAAATATTTGTTCCTAACTTAATTAACAACAATGGGATAGAACGTACTCTCATTCCATGCCATGTTATTCCTGCTTTTGTGGTTGTTCTCCTACCACCTAAAGCTCTGTAAACCTTAATTGCCCTGAGTAGCACAAGTTAAAATATCATTCAATAATACTAATAAAAATCGAAGAAATATTTTTTCACGACTAAACGAACTTACATATTTAGAAGTTTCTTTATTGAGTCCCTTGGTTTATTCGACCCCAACGGATCAAACCAATATGCCGAATTAGTCGTGGGACATACAACGACAAGCATCCAATGAGCCCTGTTATATATATAATTAGAAGCTTATTACAAAATAAAATTTCACTTTGAATTACAAAGTTTACCTCTCGTGATAAGGGAGGAGATAATATTTTTTGTCTTCTTCTTTAAAGAATGTCCCAAGTTGACCCGATTTATCATCATTCCCGTATATATATGTAGATGGACTGATAAATCCAAATACTTGATTCTCGGGAAATATTGACCTTCTAGCGTCGTAAAGAAGTCTACAAGTATAAAAATTATACTTTATTACAGTTTTGATAACATTATTCAATACTTTTCATTGTATACAAAAAAAACACTTACTTCACTTGCACGTCGCTAATCATGATACACAACGAATCCATCGCCATGATATCCTCTTTGGTGACGTACAAAGCGGGAGGCAACCCTTTATCCCCCTCCAAGTCCCAGGTACTTAGGGATTGTGCTTCCCTACTTACCCTACATTGATACAATATTTTGCACCTACTTGGAAGCGAATTAATGTTGATCGGAGATTGGTTGTTTGACCCTTTTCTCCGGGGGCTTGACACCTTACAGATATATATACAACCGTTAAAATACAATTGTTAACAAATTTGAAGTTTAAAGTCTTTCAAAGTTAAACTATACCTCATGTTTGTCGTTTAGCTCTACTAAATAACTAGGCCACCGCACAAACCCACCGATAGCATCGCCGAGAGTAACAATCTCTTCTTCCGGAAATGGCACAAAAGCACCAGGATCTAAGCAACTCTCAACTGCAACCTTCAATTCTCCCTCTCCTACCTCTGTGAAGTGGTGTCTGGAGATGTTATAAACTTTCCCGTGTCCCACCAATCTTCGATCAGGGTCTTCGACAAATAAAGCACATCTAGATCCATCCGCGAACTTTCCAAATGACGAACCAGAGGAGGACGGAGGAAGACGAACTTAAACAAGATGTGATGCCGGAGGAGCTCTTTGTGGTTCGGAGACACGAGATGGTGCCGTGACGGCTGCAAACAACACGAGAAGAAGGCTAACTTAGATAGAATATGTGGAGAAAAACGAAGGACGGAGGAAGACGAACTTAAACAACAAAAACGAACTTAAAACTTACATGTGGAGAAAGTCGGAGGAAGACGGAGGAAGAAGGAGAAGAGGGCCGGAGAAGTGGAGGAGAGCTTGGGAGCTCGCTGCGGTGCCGGAGACGGTGCAGATGGGTCGGAGATCGGTCGCGGAGGAGCGTTGGGTCGCGGGACGGCTAGGGTTTGGGTGGGTTTCGTCTGAAAAGAATGAGAGAAAATGCGCCTGTCAGATTTCTTTAAGACCTATAGACGTCGGATATTATATAACGCCGACGTCTATACCTCGACGTCTATATGCATGGCGGATAGACGTCGGTCTACTATAACATCCGACGTCTATACCCTATAGACGTCAGATACACAAGGTACTATCACACCCGACGTCTATAGGTCGACGTCTATACACCATAGACGTCGGTCAATCTTGGTATTCTTACACCCGACGTCTATAGTACAATATAGACGTCGGTCTCCCTAAAGGCCGACGTCTATTCTGTCCCCTCCCCACTAGACGTCGGTGGTCATAAAGGCTGACGTCTATTGGGCGACGAGTAAAGCCTATTTTGCAGTAGTGCATGTAGAGTTCGGTCCACCGAACACCTTGCGGTCAACTGTGTAGAATCCTTGAGGTGTTCCCTAGAATAACCACCTCGGTATACCGAACCACCTTCGGTAGACCGAATTAGCCTGGACCGGTTTTGGACTTTGCTCCAATGGTCGTATTTAAATCTTGACCTAAAGCCCAATTGACTTATCCATATTCGGTACACCGAACTTCATTCGGTCAACCGAATCATATTGCTGTAGGAGCCCAACGGCTATTTAACTTGACCGTTATTGATAAACAATTTCCAATGCATGTTAGCGCAAACTTCGGTCTACCGAAGTATACACGGTCAACCGAACTTAGCATTAACGGAACCATATCAATCTTACTGTCCAGTTTTGAACTGTTCATCGAATTGGTTTCAGTAAACCGAATTGTATTAGGGTTGCTAGTTAGAGAGCTACTGGAGTTGAGTGAGCGGTTAGCCGAATAAGATTCGGTAAACCGAAATGACCATCTTCGGTAATCCGTTGGATTAACGGTCTACCGAGGAGCGTGCAAATTCTGCCCGAACTTTTGTCACATCATCACATTTCATGGGTCAACTTTCTCACCCACTCCCCAACGGCTCTAAGAGCTTTGAAGCCTATATAAGGACCTCATTAGAAGCACAACAACAAGCACTACACTCTCCAAACATCTAGTATCCTTGTGCTATCTTTCCCAAACCTTCAAAGCTCAAATCCTATACACTCAAGCCAAAACTTCACCACTTGTATTCCTAGATCCATATCATAATCCAAGTGTGCTCAAAGTTAGAGTGTCATTAGCAAGAAGTGTGATTCATTCCTTCATCCAAATCACAAGAGTTGTAATAGCTTCGGGGAAGCTCCCTCTCGGGTTGTGAGAGGAGACACGGGCGAGGCGAGGGTGTTCGCGAGGCTCGTTGTTTGTAAAGGCGTTGATCTCGGCCCGGTAATGGAGATCGGATAGTGGAAACCACAAGCGAGGCTCGAGGGACGAGCGGGGCTTGTGAGTGAGGACTAGGACCCGGGGAGGGTGCCGAACCTCGTTACATCGGGCGTCGACTACAACGTGGTTTGCAATTTCTCTAACTCTCACCTAACCCTTGCATAATTAGTTGTTAGTTTCGTAATTAAGTTTTAATTCCGCACTTTAGTTAATTACGATCACTAGAGGGCCCCATACGATCCCCACAAATTTGACAAAGGCAAAATCGGGATCAAAGCGGTAAACCGTTTTGGGTTTGGTTGACCAATGTCTCTTAAGGAACTGTCAACCGAACAAGGGTCGGATAGAGTAAATGATTGACCTAAATTGTTTGGAGTGCCTGGGCCATTGGATTTGGTCAACCGGGCTTAATCGGTCAACCGAGAGAAAATACCCAGGAGCTATCTTGGGATATTTGCGCTAGACCGAATGTGACACGGTCTTCCAAAGAAGATTCGCCCGGAGAAATTTTGGTGGGTCAACGGTCGACTGGAGCAAGACGCGGATCGTCTGAATTTTTCCAGTGAATTTTTCTCATGAATGTTCAATCGACCGTCTAGCTCACGGTCAACCGAACATGTGTTAAAACCGAATGGTGTGATTTTTGCCTTAATTATTAAGAGAATAATTAGATCATGGGTTGGATTAATTCCAGATTTGATCAAACGTTTTTTAGGATGCTTATGTATCAATTTGGGATTAATTTTAGGAGAGAATAAGCAAGAGATCATGACTAGAGAATAGTTCTTGATAAGGATGTTTTGGGATCCTATAAAAGGACCCCTCATCCTACTTGTTTATGTTAATGCATAAATTCCCTCTCTCATTAATCTCTCCTTTAATCACCACGAAAATCTCTTAATAGTTTTATGTTTTGGAGATAGAAATCTCAGGAGCTTAAAAGAGGGGTTATTAGCTAGATTGTAAGCTTAATTAGGGATTGATTGGCTAGCTCCTTCCTCTCTAATCTTGTTTAGAGTTTGGTGAACACTTGGAGGCGAATCGACGGGTGATTCGATGAGCAACGAAACTCCAGATCTTCTGAAAGGGTTTAGAGAACCTTTGGGTATGATCCTCTCTCTTTTGTTTATTTTAATATGTGTAGGAATGCATGATATTAGAATAAACATATACATGTACGTCAAATCAATGAAAATATGAAATTGATATTGTATGTTTGCATTAATTTTTTTTAAAATAAACACATACATAGGGACACGAAATCCAACAGTATTTATGGACAGCAAATTAGTAATGGAGCTAGCAAAGAACCTGGTGCATCATGAAAGAAGCAAGCATATTGACACCAAATTTCACTTTATCCGAGAGCATATAAAGGAGAAAGATGTTGAATTGATGCACATGAGAAGTGAAGACCAAGTTGCGGATATCTTCACCAAACCGTTGCCTATACGGTTTTTTGAAAAGCTAAGTAATATACTTGGCATGTTGCATGGAGGAAATAAGTTCAAGGAGGAGTGTTGAACTTAATGTGGAAGATGAAACGGTAGGTCACAAAATGGTTGTAAAAATTCATTTTGAATAGTCTTGATTGATTATTATTAGCATGGAAGATAGAAGGCTAAATGTCCTCATAATATTGAGGAAGTCTAAGAGTCCTTGTAGTATTACAAATAGCACACAAGTCATGTATGATAGGTGTGCAAAAAAAGAATAGAGAAAGAGGTGTTGTGTTTTTGTTGTTAAAGTTAGAGAAAAAGAGTTTTTAGTCTCGCTCCTCTTGTGTGTCGATTTTCTTGTCCACCACCAAATACTACGAGCATCGTATACTTCCAACATAGAAATGCAATGCAAACTCTATGGTCCTGTTTGTGCATAGGAAACTGTGAGAAAATGAATTCCGTGGTCAACATGAAACCGAAAGAAAACAAAATTTAGTGGAATTCAGTTTCCCTTTGACTAAATTCCTGATGATTATGTATTTTGTGGAATCTATTAGAACTCAAATTATGATGTTCGTGCACACTGTCAGAATTTAGCAGAAAATAAAAACAAGTTATCTTTCATGTTAATCAAAATACAACCTTGTTTAACAAACAATAATGTTTAACGAAAATAATTGGAAAGGTATTTGTCATGAGTGTTTGTGGAGAAATAGAGATTTGGAATTTGATTACTTATACTCCTTTTAATTTATATGTATGCTTCATCTATCTTCACACCATCCAGCAAAAACCAAGGTGTTAAGAGCATTCAACTATGTGCTCCATTTCAATATCTATGTGCCAACTTTCTTTCTCCTCATACCACAGGACATACCTGCAGCAATTCAAATATGGGCTTCAGTTAATGTTAGTCTGTACCAAACTACCAAGTAATACAATAAGGAAAAGCAGTTTACTACGCAACTTCCCACGCTAAAATTCACGCATCTGACGTGGAGGCTGATGTGTTGGTGTAAATGAGTAAACTAACCAAATGGAACATCACGTGTTGGTGCTGAGTTCAAATTTTGAATTTTAAATTCCAAAAACAAAAAGGTATTCCTCTAATATGCACCGTATGCGTCACTCCATAATCTCCTCATTTTATTTTCTCTAGGAAGAATTTGGGGAAGAAAGCCTTCATAACAATCTCCGACACGACCTCGACCTTGCTGCCGTACACCTCACCAACGAGGCTTTTCTCCACCTTCGGCTTCTACTCCTACTTCTCCCTTTGTCACTCTGTCTTTTCCTCTTACTCGGGCTCCTGGCTTCTATCTACAGCATGCGGCTCCTCCGTCGATTCCTCTGTTCCGTGCCATGTTGTGTTGTGCCTCCGCCTTCACCGTGCAGTTACAGATTTTTCTTCCTCTTTTCCCTTTTCTTTGCCTTCTTAGATCTTGCTATTTGGTGCTTAAATATTTCATTTTTCTTTGGCTTCTTCGATCTTGTCATTTTCTTCCTCTTTTTCATTGGCTTCGTTCTTGCTATTTGGTGCTTAAATATTTCTCTTTTTTATTTAATGGTTTATTCTTGTTATTTCATTGATCCATGCCCTCAAATAAGTGCTCCATTCCACTTGGATTCTATTTATAGCTTCATTTAATAAAACTTTTCTATTGGTCCCCTTTAAAATAATTTTTGGTGGGTCAGTTACAATGCACTTCACTCTTGTTCATCATTTATGTAGACCGATTTCGATAGGAAAAATTGCATGCCATAGTAAACTCTCCAGGCATACATTTTATCTCTCAAAATAACTTATAGATGTTTGCCAACTTTTCACACAAACTAGGTCATTGTTTGGCCGATTGACCTTAAAGATCTTGATTGTAAGGTGAATGACAATTTCAAAGTTTCATGATAATGTCGTGGAGGAGGTCGATGAAGCGTCAGGTGATAACATTCTGGATTTTGGGATTTTTATGATATCCATTAATATTAGCTGCATATTTAGGTGTGTTATGATATTTTGGATGTTACTAATACAATGTAACATTGAACTTGATTTTTTCTAGATGTGTTTGAGTATTTTAGAACAAAAGGCAAGGTTTTTTAGTTGGTATGTTCAGTTATTTTGGAAGAATGTATTTTTATCGGTGAGATCTGAGAGGTATAATAGAGACAATATTATGGTTATTTGATTTAGGTTGTTGGGTATTTTAAGCACTAATTCTCAATTTGGTATTCTCGTTAAGGTGCCTAACTAAAGGTAGGATGTTTCAGTCTTGACATTTAGTAACGTAGGAGAACAAATTGTTTGTAGATATAAGTCCCTTTCTTGTGGAAAATATGATAAAAAAATTTAATGGGTGCCTCTGGGTATTTTCGTCACCAAAGGGGTATTCAACCTGTTAATAAAATTCTTATTTCATTTTTCAAAACTTTTAATTGGCATGTTCACGTACTTTTAAAGAAGCACATGTGTGTGGGTGACAAGTATATTATAGACAATCGCAAGGTTTATTCATTTAGGTCTTTGAAAATTTTAAACACCAATTCTCTGAACTATATCATGCATGTTCAGTTAGTTGTTTTAGAGTGAAACCTTTTTCAAAGGTTGTATTTGTATATTCTCATTAAGATGTGCTTACAAAAAGGTTGGTTGTTTAGTCTTGACATTTTGTATTTGGGAAAATGAATTATTTGTCGATATTATTCCCTTGTTTTGTGGACTATATGATAAAGTTTTTCAAATGGGGCCTATGTGTTTTTTGTCGCCAATAGGGAGCATTATGCAGGGTAATACACTTTTTACTTTTATTTTCTACTAAACTTCAAGTTCATAAGCTTTTTAATTTCTCTTTTGTCCTTGTAGTCCAGAAAGTAGCAATTTTTCCCAAAGGTTCAAGAGAAATGTTCCTGAAGGACAAAACCATCACCAATGTCAATTTTGATCTCATCCTTGGTCAAGATAAGCTTTTTGCAATGTTCCCGTTGGACAAAAACGGCACCAACGACAACTTTGATTACAACGATGGTGAATTGGAGAATATGAAGGAGAGGTAGGGGAGACATATGCTTGATCCAAGAGTTTGCAATGTTCTTTACGAACTTTGAAACAATGATAAAAGCATTGTTGAGTATCATAGTTGGAATTCTAAACTGTTGGATCGTATGGGTCGGCTATGCTAATCACTTTTAAACTAATTACCTACTAGTTTGATTGATCGAGTTATGTGCAGCGGAATTTAAGATAAAACAAGTAAGTAAGGAAGGAATAAACAAACCACAATGAGACGGGGGATTTTTATAGAGGTTCGGCACCCCACCCGGGTCATAGTCCTCTCTTGCAAGCTCCGCTCGGATCATCGAGCTATGCTCATGACTTCATTAAGCACTCCCCATTCCGGGCCTGGAGAGAACGCCTTTACAATCTTCAAGCTCACGAACAACCCTCGCCGAGCTTGGCTCCACCTCTCACAATTCGAGAGGGATGCTTCGGGCTTTCACCGAAACCTTTACTCTTCTTTGACAGTCACAAACTTGAGTGGAACACACTCTCTAACTTGAGCGCACTTAGCTGATAATGTGGAATTGATGCTAATGTGTGGAAGTGTATGCTTGGAGTGTTGGATTGGGGAAATTTGAGCTCGGGAGTTTCTCTCTAATGTATAGGACAAGTAGTAGTGAAAGAGTTGTGTGAAAATGTGTTTGACAACTCTTTATACAGGCATTGGAGAGAATAGATCCGTTGGGGTTGAAGGAGTGAGTGTTGGTGTATGATACACAAAATAGAAACTCGCAGTACCCAATTCTGAGTTAATTCGGTCAACCGGATCGTGCTGAACGGTCGACCGTTAGGCAGTTTTGAACTCAGTTCGGTCGACCGGTTAGGTAACGGTCGACCACCCAACGCTACGACTCAGGTACACTTAAGTGATCGGTCGAACTCCGAAATGGGTTCGGTCGACCGATTTGCACCAGGCACTCTGGGATTGACAAACAGTGATATATTCGGTCGACCGAAACAAGGTCTAGCGGTCGACCGATTTTCAACAATAGGTTTGGGTTTGTCAAGAGACGGATATTCGGTCGACCGATGAAGGTCCTCGGTCGACCGATACATGAAATGTATTTGGGGTATATTTGGTTTAATACAAATACGATCGTTGGGTATATACGGCAAAGCTAACGGTCGAAAAAAATAAGTTCACACGGTCGACCGAAAGTGTATGCACGGTCGACCGAAATCTGGCAGTGAAAACACAAACAGGATGATTGATCACTCGGTTGACCGAACGGCCTATTACGGTTGACCGAATGTGGGCAGACTGTTAGGGTTCAGCTTTAGTGTTTTCCGGTCTATGTTTGGGTGATCTATTGAAGTCCAAATTATGTGAAATTTCGTGTGTGACTTCTATAAGGAACCTAGTGTGTGTTTAAGTTGATTTTAGCCCAAGTATGCTCAATTTACACAAGTTCCTAAGACTCAAAGAAAATACAAAATACATGTCTTCAAAAGAGCTTGATTACATGTCTTGACTTGATTTTCCTTTCTTCCTTGAGTCTTGATCACCTGTAGAGGTTAGCACAAAGAAATATATATACAATGCAATATGTGTGCTACTTGATGCATTGCATACATTGCATCATATGTCTTTTATTTAGATTAATTTTATATCAATAAATGCTACTGAGGTATGTGTTTACTCTTATTTATAGAATACAGGGACCTGAATGCGAATTACCCATATCCCGAGCATAAACGCATGCAAGAGACCCATTTCTATCATAAAGACCAAGTCAAGATTATAGGGAGTCAAATGGAAGTCCATCCAAGCATAAAAGCATTCAAAGACCTAATTACAAAAAGGCCGAAGACTTAAGCACAAAAGTAGCCAAGGACTTAATTGCAAAACGCCGAGGACCCGACTGCAAATTAAAGGACCAAAATATTATTTTGGAGAAGTTCTAAAGAAAAATCAATTTGGATCTCCAAATATATGAAAAAATAAATTCGGAGCTCAAAACAAAGGAAAGAAATCAATCCAGACGCGCAAAGGACATTTAAATCATACCATAAACACACAGGAAAAATACGGATTAAATCAGAGCAGATATTGCGGCGAAATCGCCGCATCCTATATATATTGTGCGGTGGAAACGCCGCACCCCTTGCAATCCGTGGCTCCGGATTTTGTCCAGTCGTGTCTTGACACATGTACTTTCCTATTTCATACTTAGGTCCTTGTATCGGCCATAAATAGCCCCGAAACGACGTTGTAAAGAGTCTTAGTTTTTTGTTCCATATTTTAATAATAAAATTATGTTCTTTTATTTCTTGTGTTTTTAGTTTTCTTTTGTAGTTTCTCTAGGACCCCTTCTCCTTCCCTCCATCCATGAGTTTCTAACTCTCTCCAAAGGGTGGGGGTGACGGATTTAGGGTGATGAGAAGAAGAATAAAGTTATTATTTTAATTTCGTGTTAGTATATTTTGATTACTTGAGTCTATGTTGAATCATTTATCATCTAATGCTTTATAACTAATGTGATTTATTATAAGTTTCAGAATTCTCTAATCTAAACCCGATATCTAAACCTCCACCCGCTGGACTCCCATCCATATTTGTTTTATTTTTAGTTTTTCTTTTGTTATTCTCGCTTTAGATAATAAATAAAAAACCAAAAATCTCAAACCAACATTATTTCTCTCTCTTTCTTCCTTAATCGAAAATCACAAAAATAACATCTCGCCCTCCTTGTGTTCGACCCGTACTTGCCACGTCTTCATTGACGTCGTGCACTTGCGGTATAAATAAAATTCCCATCACTACTCTACATGATCATAATTAAGATTAGGTTAATTAAATCATCAAAACAAAGATTAAGGCCAAAAATCCAACATAAACTAGTTGATAATGTAAGTTCATAAGCAATTAGGTGCTTCCTTATGTAACATCTTTATTCACCTATGCTTCTGTTCAAATTTCATATATTTTCTATTTAGTTATTGTTGTTGTTCCGACATCCATTTTTATTATTCTAACAATATTTATTATGAGTTACACAACCATAAATACCATCTATTGATATTGAAAAACCCAAGGAAGTAACTAGAAATGCTTTTCAAGCATCGAGCAATGTGCAGTGCAACTTCAAGCACCTGAAATTCTTATTGAAATCAATGCCTGTGAGTGAACCTTGGATGACGTTCGTGGGGGTAACCCTAAGTAATAGATGAGGTAAGTTGAATTCAATAGCAGGGTAAATGAGATTAAATAGAAGGAATTAAATTGTCTGTTATTACCTGTACGTCAAACCCAACCTTCTCACAGAGCTCCACAAACTCACTCTTGTTCTTGATCCTCCTCGACCCATTCCTCGACACAATCACTACACATTACAATTTAGGGTTTAGGATATTGTGTCCAACTTAGATTCAAGTAAGCTCAATTTTAAAGACCTTACATCTTCTATCACCTCCAATGATTGTTTGTGAGAATGGAACGACTCCTCTCGAAAGTAAGATCATAACTCCATTTTTTCTTCTTGCCTACTAAATGCATCCATCATCAATTGGACATTTTTTTGGGTAGTTCACCTAGAATTCTATTAACATCTTTTCTACAACGTTTTATGGTTTCCATAAAATGAGAAACATTTGTCGACCATGCTATTTAATATATATAATTGATGGATAGGGTAAGTTGAATTCAATAGCGGGCTAACCCTAATTGATAAATCCAATTGGTAGAAGGGATTGTAGGTTGGGGTAAATCTAGTTGCGATAGGGGGTAATTTGGTTTAATAGGAAGGGTAATTTGGACTAAATAAAATGTATTAAATGATATTCGTAGGGTATCCCTAATTGACGGACGGGGTAAGTAAAATCCAATAGCATGGTAAATCTGACAGTGTAACCCTAATTGATTGACGGGGTAAGTTGAATTCAATAGCAGAGTAGCCTGAAATAAGTTAAGTTGGGGTAAATTGCATCCTATTCGACGAGGTAAGTTGAATTCAGTAGCAGGGTTATCGAAATTGTAAATCCAATTGGTAGAAGAGATGGTAGGTTGGGGTAAATTTAGTTTTGAGAGTTGGTAATTTGATTCAAAAGGATGGGTACATTGGATTTGATTACTTTCAATGACTTTAGCCTAGCCTTACTTGGGCCTTTGTTCTTCACCAAATTAGTGTCCAAGACCTTCAACAATGTCATTGAAGTTAAGTTAGACGGTGGTCCATTTACATGAAAAACATTTAAAGCTATTGTTTGTATGATAGCTTGAAGTATTATACGAGGGGAGGAAGAGCGACATCTTTTAAGTTTTGCTTTTCAAGATGTTATGGCTTCGTTGTATGTGTCCGACAATTTTCAAATGTTCTTTCATTCGTGATAACAAATATTTACGACATTAACGAATGTTAGATCCAACCAAGTAATAAAACCATGCACACTCTATAGGATCGTGTATGGCCCTAATTGTAATCACTTTTAACCTAATTACCTACTTGCTTAAGCAATCAAGAATGCACAACGGAATTTAAAACAAGCAAGCAAGTAATCGAAGGAAATATGCAAACCACAAAAGAAGACAGCATTTTATGGAGGTTTGGCACCCCTCCCGGGTCCTAGTCCTCTCTTCCAAGCTGCGCTCGAATCACCAAACTCCGCTCATGACTTCACTATCCATTCCCCATTCCGGCCGGGAGAGAATGCCTCTACAATCTTCAAGCTCGTGAACAACCCTCGCCCAGCTTGGATCCTCCTCTCACAATCCGAGAGGGACGCTTTGGGCTTTCACCGAAACCTTTACGAGACTTTGACAGCAACAAACTTGAGTTGGACAATCACTCTCTAAACTTGAGCAGACTAGAGACATATAAGAATTCATCTAAGTGTTGAAATTGAGGATTAGAGTTTTGGAATGATCTCTCTAATGTAGGAGGCAAGTATGTGTAGGAGAGTTGTCTAAACAAGGTTAGGGAATCTCTATTTTTAAGCTTCTAAGAAGATATAGTCGTTGGGGTAACTTTGGTAAGTGTTTGTTGAAGATACACAAAACAGAAACCTACAGCACACAATTCAGAACAACTTCGGTCGACCGAATTGGGTCACACGGTCGACCGGTGGGCAATTTAGAACATGAGTCGGTCGACCGAAAGGGAACGATTGAACAGATCAGGCTATAACTTAGGTTTACTTAAGTTAACGGTCGAACACCGAGATAGGTTCAGTCGACCGTAAACATCCAGACTTTATGGGGTTGATAAAAACGTTCAAATTCGGTCGACCGAAACAAGGTCCACGGTCGACCGGAAAATTCCAGGCACTTGGGGTTTGTCAAGACATTTAGGTTCGGTCGACCGAAATAAGGTCCGCGGTCGACCGATAGGCATTTTTATTTTGGGGTTTGGGTGAAAATGAAAATACAACCATTGGAATAATACGACCCTTGGTATAACACGACAAGTCTAACGGTCAAAAACTTAGGTGTAAACGGTCGACCAAAAAGGTCGGAACGATAAATCGAAATGGTTCTGGCAGTTCTAGTAAGTGAATTCTGGTCTAAGTTTGGGTGATTAATTGAAGTCCAAATGTAGTTAGATTTTGTGTGTGACTTCTATAGGGAACCTAGTGTGTGTTTCATTAGTTTTTAGCACAAGTATGCTCAATTACATGATGTTCCTAAGACTCAAAAGAAATCAAGATTACATGTCTTCAATATAGCTTTAATTACATGTCTTGACTTCATTTTCCTCGTTCTTGAGTCTTGATCACCTGTAGAAGTTAGCACAATACAAAATATATGTTATGGATAGTGTGCGCTATTGTACATTGATTATAATTAAGACTAGGTTGATTAAATCATCAAAACATGGATTAAGGCCAAAAAACCAACATCTCTTCCTTTTTTATGATGAGAACCTATATCTTAATACTTGAACTTTCTAGATGTAAACTATGCATATAAATGCTCCCCCTATGGATGTGCATAGTTTTTGTTCAATTTTCATCAAGTTTCAAGTCATCTCCCCTTAATTATTATCTCCATTAATTATCTCTCCCCCTTTGACATCCATCAAAAAACAAAATTAACAAGGAATTTAAGGATGTCTTGTAATGAAGTTGCTCCCCTTAAATTTTGCACTTCATTACCCTAAGTATATGATATTCATTAAGCTCCCCCTATCAATATGACTATGATTTTTCAATTAAGTTCAAATTATACTCCCTTTTAACATCAAGCAAATATGACATAAGAGCATGTAATGTATTACTCCCCTTTTGACATCCATCTACAAATTTGACACTTAAACAATGGATGTGATTAAAATTTTCCATATATGCAATGAATACAATTACAATTAGGCATCAAAGTCATTTTTCCTCCCTTTTTAATGATTTTCATGGAGCATATCCTAATTGATCAAAGAATGCGATAAAGATATGACAATTTAGCATCCATCTTATCCTAGATTACAACTTATCTAATATGAATGTCGAGGACAAAATAATTTTACCCAACTTGATCCTCGAATTGGTTCCAATCTTCTTTTAGTAGTGCAATCGGCTTTAAATTTGACCTTCTATGCTTGCCCATTCACCACCGATCTCCCTCTTCAAGCACCTACAAGTGTAGATTTAGGTACCCAAACAACTTTGGGTCCTTTAACATTAGCTTTGGGAACCCAAACCATTTCGGTATTAGGAGCCCACACACTTGAACTTTGCTTTACATCTAAGTGTTTTCCATTAAAAGTTGCATAAACTACATGGTTTTTAACATGACTCATTATATCCTAAACCATGTTTTTTCAAAGATTGTATTTGACTTACTAAAAGTATGTTAAGCATCTTAGTTCCATTTGTGAAATTTTCTAGATCTTTTCTTAATTGCACATTGTAAGCATGAAGATTGAATTGTTCAGCATCAATGGGTGTTGCAATTTGGGTCCTTGAATGTTAGGTTTGGGAACTCAAACCATTTTGGTTTTAGGAGCCCACACACTTGAAGAGCTATGCTTTACAACTAAGAGTTTTCCATTTAAAGTTGTATGAATTACATGGTTTTTAACATATGAATCATTATATCCTACACCATGTTTTTGTAAGGATTATCTTTGACTTCCTAGAAGCATATTAAGCATCTTAGTTCCATTAGTGAATCTTTCAAGATCTTTTCTTAATTGCACATTGCAAGCTTGAAGATCTAAATGTTCACTATCACTAGGTGTTGCTTTTAAACTTTCAAGACTTGATGCATTAGTTTCAAGTTTAGGAAGCACCTCATTTTTCTCATGCATGATTAATTCAATTTGCATTTGGAGATCCTTGATTAGCTTTCTAGAATTCTTATTTTTGTCACAAATGATCTCATATTGTTTAACTAAGTCATTGAATGCATTTTGAAGCTCATCGTGTGTGTATGTTTCTTCTTTAGAACAAAAGCTATCACTATAATATGACTTAGTTGAGCATGAGTTAGATTTAGTAGAACAAGAGTTAGAGTCTACCTCACTTTGCTCATCTTCAATAGTCATGAAGCATGAATGGGGAACCTCTCTTCTACTTTGCAAGGATGATGATGATGATGATGATGATGATGATGGTGATGATGAATCATCACATGTAGCTTTGTGAGCTTCCTTCTTCCTTTCTCTTCTCTTGCTCTTCTCTTCTTCTCTCCCTTCTCTCATTTTCTTCTCCCTTTCTCTTCTCTCATTTCCACTCTCCTCCTTCTCCTTTTCTTTTCCTCTCTTCTCATTTCTCCTTCCTCTTCTTTCTCTTGTTTCTTCCTTATCCTTTTTGAGGAATTTGAAGAAATCTTTGGCAAGGACTTTAATGTCCTCATTCTCTACTCCTCTCATTGGCTCGTCGAATTTTGCATGTAATGCCAAGGTGGGTTTGTTCTTGAAGGCTTCATTCTCCTTTCGATGGTTGATTTGAAGCTCATAGGCCATGAGGTTTCCAATTAGCTCCTCCATCTTGAGTTGGGAAAGGTCATGTGCTTCTTCAATTACAACAACGTTATCTTCCCAATTGTTGCTTAGCGACCGGAGGAACTTCCTTGTCATCTCTCCTTCATTGATTTTTCTTCAAAACCAAAAGAGAGTAGTGATATCGGTGAAGCGAGTGTTCATTTCGCTTATGTTTTCACCGATTTGCATAGAAAAGATTTCATATTTATGCATGAGGAACTAATACGAGTTTTCTTAGTTTTGCTATCACCCTCATGTTGCATTTGCAATCTATGCCAAATCTCAAAAGCACTCTCACAACCCCTAACCCTATTGTATTCTCCCTCATTAAGGCCACAATAAAGAATGTTCATAATTTTAGAATTCATCTCAATTCCTTTCATTTTGGCCCTAAACAAGGTGGCAAGTTCTTTTTCCTTAAGCGGGGTAGATGGGTTTTGAAGAAATATCCAAAACTTAAGGTCACTAGAAATTAGGAATATTTTCATCCTATTTTCCCAATAATCATAATTAGACTCATTAAGAATAGGAGGTCTAGTGGTGCAAAGACTCTCTACGTGATTAGATGTTGATTCCATGCTAAAAATACGATCAAGTATGCAATTTAGCTCACAAAGCTCTGATACCAAATATAGGATCGTGTATGGCCCTAATTCTAATCACTTTTAACCAAATTATCTACTTGCTTAAGCAATCAAGAATGCACAACGGAATTTAAAACAAGCAAGCAGGTAATCGAAGGAAATATGTAAACCACAAAAGAAGATGGTGTTTTATAGAGGTTCGACACCCCAATCGGGTCCTAGTCCTCTCTTACAAGCTCCTCTCACGACTTCACTATCCACTCCCCGTTCGGGCCGGGAGAGAACACCTTAACAATCTTCAAGCTCGTGAACAACCCTCGCCGAGCTTGGCTCCTCCTCTCACAATCTGAGTGGGACGCTTCGGGCTTTCACCGAAACCTTTACAAGACTTTGACAGCAACAAACTTGAGTGGGACAATCACTCTCTAAACTTGAGCACACTTGAGAAAGATAAGAATTGATCTAAAGTGTGGAAATTCAGGCTTGGAGTATTTGAAATGATCTCTCTAATGTAGGAGGTAAGTATGTGTGGGAGAGTTGTCTAAACAAGGTTGGGGAACCTCTATTTATAAGCTCCTAATAAGATATAGTCGTTGGGGTAAGTTTGGTAAGTGTTTGTTGACGATACACAAAATAGAAACCTACAACACACAATTCAGAACAGGTTCGGTCGACCAAATCGGGTCACACGGTCGACCGATAAGGGAACGGTTGAACAGATCAGGCTATAACTTCTTTCTGAATGATTGTGTTTATAGATTTGTGAAATATAAATGAGGATGAATGAAATTAGTTGATTTGTGTATGATTATACAGGATGAATGTGTAAATGAAATTAGTTGAATGTGTATGATTGTAGATGAAAGTATTGTGCAGGATGAATGTGTTTGTTTTCTGCAAGATAACGATATTGTATGTAGCATTTTTAAAATTTGGGAAGGGTATAGACGTCGGTTATTAGGTTAATGTGACGACAAGTCTTTTTTGAAGGATTTAGGGGTCGGCTGGGAGGGATACGACACGTATTCTCTTACAACGGAATGGACGTCGGTTGTAACGTATGACCGGCGCATATGCTATTAGAATAGACGTCATTTGTAACGTATAACTGACGCATATGCTCTAAGAATAGACGTCAACTTTAATGGATAACTTACATGTATCCTCTAAGAATAGACGTCAGGCTTTAGGAACCAACGTCTTGGTATATATAGACGACTCATAAATAGACGTCGGGTTATGGAACACGAATAATCAACGTATAGAAGTTCTATATCCGACATATATTCTCTTTTATGCACTAGTGAAAATATGTTATAATGCACTCCACTAACATTAACATATGCCAAACACATGCTAACAAAAATGTTGATGTTGTGCCTTCAAAACATTCAATCATGTTCAGACGCCACCTTAAGGATCAAACGTTTGATCCAGATTGGTCAAAGTATGCTTGAGGAGGATTCACTGTCACTTGAGGATCAGAAGTCTGTTCTATCTTCAGACATCCATTATCTGAGTATCAAATGTCCACTTGTTGTTCAGACATCTGAATCCCACTAGTCACGTCGCCTTTTGAAGGTTCTAGAATTGTGGATAGGATGACTGATTGCAAATTAGTCGCCCAATTTTAGTTTGATGATAAAGCTCTTTAGGGGCAGTTTGGCATTTATTTTCTTGTATGGGTGCCTTAAACGTTTCTTCTATATAAACTAGGGTTGTGCGTGGGGCGGGTTTTACCCATGAACTTGCCCTGCCATTGCAGATGTAGTCAAAATTTCGCAACCCATCATTGCACTAGCCAACTCACTTACATAAGCAGGGTCGGTTGCGGTGGTCTTTCAACCCGCTCTATCAACCCACTGACGTGTCAAATATTTATTTATTATCTAATAATATATTATAAATATAATATTTAAAATTTTAAGATAAGAAAAAGAAATATATGTTTAACCCGGTTAATAAACCAACTAACCTATGTAAAAAAGCTCGTGAATCTACCAAACCTACCTTACCCCGCCCCACTTACCCATGAAACTTTGGTCGGGTGGGTAACACTGAAAGGGAAATCCACCCGACCCCCATTTCCAATGCTAAGATAAACCTTTATTATCTTTAGGGTTTTAGAGCCTAAAGTATGTTCTGAGAGTCAGCATTGTTGGAGAGGTAGGCTTATCCAACATCAAACTTAGGGTTTACGGGTTTAGGGATTCCTTATTCCTGGAAGTGAATACTATCCAAGCCCCATTCCGGTTCCGAGCTTTCTTCTCCATTCATTCACCTTTTACACAACTTTGTAGTAGTGAAGCTTCGACTCATCTCCACCCCATGGTTTTTCTCAAAAGGGTTTCATGTATATTCAAGTATTGTGCTTGTTATTTTTCAAATGGTCTACGAGTTTGCCTTATAGATGTGTGTTAGCTTATTGATTGCCTAGCCTAGTTTCATTAAGATTTCTCTTATCTCTAGCTTCTGCTACTTCTTAACTCCACTGTTCTCCTAAGAAAAATAGTATACAAGCACTAGGGAAATCGACAAAGTTATATAGATAAAACGGAAACTTCAGAAGAGGGTATTTAGAAATTTAATCACATAATCTAGAGTTCATGAAAGGTTGACACATTGTCAAAGAGAATACAAATTCATTGAAGATCGACCTCCGTGTTGGCACATAATAAGCTATAATTGATAGTTTATTTACTTAATTGCCTATCACATTTATTATTAATTTCATGTTCTATGGAGCTTCATGAAGGTCTCGGCATTGAAATACTAACACACTTAGTTTGATACGATGACTTCTCAATGGAAGGTCAAAAAGTTTGGTGGGGTGTTAATTTTGGCATGTAGCAGATCAAGATGAGGGTCATTCCTGTTAAGTTGGGTATAGAAAAATCACCAAAATCTATGATGGAGGATCAGAAAGCAGAGATGGATGAGAAATCTCTTACAATTATTCACCTATCATTGTGTGATGAGGTGTTGCGTGAAGTCATGGACAAAGATGGACAAGGTTAGTTTTTATGTCGAAAACCATGACAAGTCATATTCTCCTCAAGCAACATCTATTGTTGTTCCAAAGGGCAGAATGTACAGTTCTACAACATATATTTAGATGATGTAATTCTATTATCGTCGATTTAGAAAATTTGGATGCTAAGTTTATTGATGAGGATCAAGCTATTTTGTTTTGTTACTCGCATTTTCGTGACATCATAATGTGTAGTCGCACGACCATTGTGTTAATTGATGTGAAAAATGCTTTGAGTTCTAAAAGCAACATGGAAATGGGTATTTTCTTGCCAAGCAGTAGCAAAAGCAAGACACTAGTTGCGAGGGGGAGAACCAATGAGAAGAATTCCTCTAAAGATAGATTGATTAGTAGCATATCATGCATCATATTCATGCTATATATCCTTTATTTTACCCAATATTGTGTTACTCGAGTTGTTGTTGTAGTGTTTCAGGTGTTAGGTAATAAAGAAGAGAAATGGAACAAAAAGAACCTGAATGCAACAAGAATGGACTGAATTGAAGACTTATGGACCCATTTGTAATGCACAAGGACTGGATTGCAAATCAGGGAGGACCCAAGTGAAAATACGAAGAGACCTGATTGTGAAATGTAAAGCATTGTGGCACATGACTTGAACAAGATCAGTATTTCTCCGATTAAACACAAATCGGTTCAAGGCTTCACCCAACGTGCAAAATATAACATTGAAGCTCCTGGAAGAAATTTGGACTGATCGGGTGCAAACGATCCGCTAGTGGCGGATTTGGATCTGCCATTAGTGGGTCATTTTGCTCCAATTGATCCCTAATTTCTTTCGTGGCTCAGACTTGATTAGTTGGGTGCACTAGAGTATAGAGAAAGTTATGACAGTCGTCGGATTGCTCCCAGATCCATCCAAACCCTTATTTCTTCTATAAATACCATTGTAATCCCTCTTCTCCTCCTTCCCCCATTAGAGTAGGTTTTAGTTTCCTTTTTTAGTAGTGTAATGAGGGGGATGGAGAGGAGCAAACTTTGTCTTTTATTTTCTTAATCTACTTTAGTTCTTGTTTGTGTTGATGTTTTCCTTTGATGCAATTTTTTATGTTGTTGTTTGGTCAATCCAGTATTCTACGTTTCTTTCATGGGTTTATGTTCTTTTCATGCTTTCTTTAGTGTAGAGATGAGTAGAGAGTAGTCCGTCCCCATTGGGGTGGAGAATAATGTGATTTGATAATGTGATGGATTAGTGTGTCTTAATCTTAATCCTTTGAGCCTTACATGATTTCCATAACCATTTAATGTGATTTCACTCTTATCTTTGATGTTTTATGCTCTTAAATGAAGCTTAGAACATGCTTAGATTAGTGGGCCTATTTTGTAGGGAATGATGAGGTTAGGATAAGGATGGAGTGGAAGAAGGAAACAAGACATGTGCATGCACGTACTCAGGTTGGCTTTATCCAAATGAATGTCTTGTAAGTTTTAATGATTGTGATAAATCTTATCATATGGAGACATAGTTGGATTTGAGCCATTATGCATGTGAACATATTTGCTTCATTTCAATTATTGTCTTGTATGTTTTAATGATAACGTTTTATCTTATTTCATGGGGGTGACAAAGTTGAATTTAAGTTTTATAGATTTCATGTGTCACATGTTTTGATGAACACATTTGAACACACACATACAACACACATTTTCGTATTCGCTCTCTCTCTCTACCCCTAAGGGGTTTAGTTTTATTGTTTATTTTCTAATTTCTTTCGTATTGTAGTGTAGTGTAGTTTTGATCACCTCTCTCTCTTCTTCTCCCTCACTCGAGTATCGTGAATCCAACTCACACGTGCTCCTTGTGGACCGACCCGTATTTGTCACCGCTTCAACGTGGATGTGCTATTGCGGTATTTTAACTGATTCAATCGTAGATCTATATTGAAGTTGAGAGGTAAAGAAGATATTCAGTGCAATTATTGCAAAAGAAGAGTCACAAGATTAACTAGTGCTACAAGTTGCAGAATAAATAGAAGTAAAAGTCCACGGGGCAAGGTGGACAAATATGACTCCAATGTGGCCGAGGGAAAATCTGATTTTGTTTTGATCTCATCTTAATGGTCCCACAAACGAGAATATGTATACGTATTTAAAGTTGGTCCTATATCTTAATGATGACGTGAAATTGTTTGATGTCGTTGAAGTGTGACGTCGTCTACCGTTGATAAATTAAAACTCACGGTGTTTGACGACAATTTAAAGTTTAGATATGAAGTTCTTTTAGTAAAAATTATTTTTTTAAAATAATCCAACAAATGACGAATGGAAAGGATGCCTAAATATATTAAAGATGATAAATGGGTATTTTTGAAACTTAAGCGTATACTTACTGTTGTTCTGAGTTTTCATGTCCAACGCATATTTTTCTTTTGTCTTCATTCACAAAGGATTATTACAAGGAAGAAAACTCATACACAAAACATAGAGATAAATGCATTCTTGCAAATTAAGTAACTAACAAAAATATGTCTTTTCCAAGAAAACTCTATCATTTTTTTATTAAGTTCCAAAGACGATTTTACGAGACAAATGATCAATTTCCCTAAGAGATTAGTGCGGTAAAGCGGTATTTCCTCGAAGCATACAAGAGTCCCATAAGAGAGGAGAAAAAGAAAGTTATTTTATTTAACTCGCTTTTCTCATATATTTTTTCTCTCGTTCTTTTCCACAAGACATACATCTTATTTATACAATAAAACATACTATAATCGATTCCTTAACGGGTGGAGTAATATTTCCCATATCGAACAAATAAA
The DNA here is from genome assembly GCA_963682175.1 of Triglochin maritima. Taxonomy (NCBI): domain Eukaryota; kingdom Viridiplantae; phylum Streptophyta; class Magnoliopsida; order Alismatales; family Juncaginaceae; genus Triglochin; species Triglochin maritima. The sequence goes on from OY821775.1 coordinate 39,564,122, forward strand.
GAAAGAAACACACATTTTTTTCTTCTCCAAGTATTTCCTAAAAGATATTATTCCCGTTGAATTAATTTTGTAACAGTAACAATAACATACACATTCTTTTCCATCTAAGAAAAATGAAATTACCTTTGGCCACACATTTTTATTTGTCGAGTTCTCTTGCCCCCACCTAACCAAAACAAACTATGAGATTTGGCGCATCCAAATGCACCACTTGCTTGGTGCGCAAGACCTTTTGGAGCTTGTGGAGAAAGGCTATCGAGCCGAGACGGGGAAATGAATGCAAATCAAAGAAAAATGGAAAAGGAAGCCGCCCAAAGAGATAAGAATTCCTTGCATCTTATCTTCCAAGGAGTTGGTGAAGTCAACATGGAGAAAATCTCCGGAGCCCAAACTTCAAAAGAAGCATGGGGGATCCTAGAGAAGTGCTACAAAGGAGATGCGCGTGTGAGGCAAGTGAGCCTACAAACACTTTGAGGGGAGCTCAAAGCAATGAAAATGAAGGAATCGGGAGGAGTATCTGACTACATCACGAGAGTTCAAACCGTAGCCAACCAATTGAAGAGAAATGGAGAATCCATGATGGAAGGAAAAAGATAATGGAGAAGATCCTGCATTCTCAGACCGGGCGCTTTGAGAACATGGTATGTGCTATCGTGGAATCAAAGAACTTGGAGGAGTTATCTATCAATGACCACGTCGGGTCATTGGAGGTGCATGAGCAAAGAAAGAGGAAGAAGCAAGAGGTGCCTTAAGAAGCAATGCAAGTGAAACTATTGATTAATGAGGAGAACCCTCGCAGTGATGACCGGGGCAAAGGTCGTGTCGAGGTGGTTGAGGTGGTCAAAGCGCCGGTAGAGGAAGAACGCACGGTAATGATGCGCCTCGTAGAGGTTGTGGGGGTCGTGGAGGTTATGATCGATATTCTAAAAAGGACGTGGAATGCTTCAATTGTGGGAAGCACGGGTACTATGCAAGTGAGTGATAGTCACCAAATAAGGTGGAGGAGAGGTCCAGCCTTGCAGCCATTGAAGAGAAAACATGCAATGATGGTGTTGTGTTGCTTGCAAACAAAGAAGGAGAACCCAATCAAGACGGTGTATGGTGTATCTTGATACGAGAGCTATAAACACTTGTTTGAAGGGGTGAATGGGCATGTATCATTTGGAGACGCATTGAAGGTGACAGTAGAAAGATAAGGCCATATCATGATTACGGGTGAGCAAAATTCGGTTCGGTCTGGGTGTCCAGTCCGGACCGAACTTTTTCGGTCTGGTCTTCGGTCCGAGAGACCACGGGAATTCGGTCTTCGGTCCGGTGCAGTTCGGTCTGGTCCAAGACCGAAATTTTAAGGGTTAAATTCGGGTTTTGGACCGAACCGGACCGGACCCCTAGTTGAGATCAGAACAAGGCGTTAAGAATTTTCCCCATCCGCCTTCAACAAATAATGTGAAGAACATGGAATCAAGAGGCATCTAACAACACCTTATTCCCCAACGCAAAATGGAGTTACGGAGCACAAGTATAGGACCATTCTAGACATAGTTCAAAGCATGCTAAAGAGTAAAGAACTGTCAATGTTCTTGTGGGTGAAGGTGGTTGCTTACACAGTTTACCTCCTAAACTGTTGCAAGACTAGTAACTTAGAAGACATGACACCACAAGAAGCATGGAGTGGATACAAGCCCACAGTGACACATCCGAAGGTGTTCGGGAGCATAGCCTATGCACATGTACCAAAACAAAGGAGAGTAAAGCTTGATGATAGAAGCAACAAACTAGTGCTTCTCGGCTATGATAGGAGATCAAAAGCCTATCGGCTCCTTGATCCTACTAACAATAAAATTATTGTTAGTCGTGATGTGCAGGTGAACGAGGATATGATGTTGGATTGGGAGTCCAAGAAGGAGATCCCACATGTGATAACGATTCCACCATTGCAAGAACAAGGAGTTGAGACAGTGGATGCAACCACTATCAATGGTGTGAACGAAGCTAACAATATTGCATCTGATGATGAAGAGACAAGACCTGGGAGAGGCGGTCGATAGAAAAGATGATGAAGAGCCACGATGGATGAGGAGAGGTGGTTGATAGAAAAGAATGAGACTTGGGAGCTAGCTTTGCTTCCAAAAGGACACAAAGAAATTGGTGTCAAGTGGGTTTATAAGAAGAAGACGACACCCCAAGGAGAGGTCGAGCGATACAAGTCACACTTGGTGGCAAAGGGATACAAGAAAAGGGCTGGTATCGATTATGAAGATGTATTTACGCCAGTGGCGCGCATGGAGACATGTCTCCTAACCTCTATTGTAGCTCAAAGAAGGCAGCGCATCAATCCAATGGATGTCAAATCGTCATTTCTCAATGGTATTCTAGAAGAGGAGGTGTACATTGAGCAATCTCCCGGTTATGAGAAGAGAGGCAAGGTCCTAAAGTTGAAGAAGGCATTGTATGGGCTTAAGGAAGCCCCAAGAGCATGGGATACATCGATTGACTCCTACTTCAAGAAACATGGCTTCATGCAATACCCACTCGAGCATGCGCTATATGTGAAACAATGCAGAATTTGTGGCCCTTTATGTTGATGATCTCATCTTTGCAGGAAGCAACGAAAGGATGCTTGACGAGTTCTAGAAGGGAGTTTGAGATGACAGACCTGGGATTCTTGTCCTCCTTTCTTGGCCTTGAGTTCAACCAAGGCGGAGATGGTATATTCGTGACCCAAGAAGACTATGCGAAGGAGATCTTGAAGAGGTTCAAGATGGATGATTGCAAACCCGTAAGCACACCGGTGACGTGTGGTTTAAAATTATCCAAGCATAAGAAAGGAGAGTTGGTTGGTGCAACCTTATTCAGGAGTGTGATAGGGTGCTTGCATTATTTAACTTGCACTCGACCAGATATTGTGTATGGAGTTGGCTTGGTGAGTCGCTACATAGAGGAGCCAACCATGGAGCATTGGATGGTTGTCAAGCGAATCTTTTGCTACATCAAACTCACTTTAAAGCTCAGCTTATTTTATGGCACATCCGATAACAAAGAAGCTCTCTTTGGCTACTCAAATAGTGATTGGAGCAGAGATGTAGATGATCGAAAGAGCACCTCAGGATTTGTGTTCTATCTTGGTGACATGACATTCTCATAGTCATCCAGAAGCAACCGATCGTTGCATTATCTACTTGTGAAGCCGAATATGTGGCGGCTAGTGCACTTGTTCATCATGCAATATGGTTTAGGGATTTATTGAAGGATTTGGACTTAGCTCAAGTTGGAGCTACCAAAGTATATGAAAGGAATGTGTTCTAAAAGTTTTACTTTTATATGTCAATTATTATGGATTGGATGTGTAAACATTTTGTTCCTTGATTATGATATTCGTCTTTTTGGAAGTGTTAATGAAGAGGCGCTTGGTCCTTAACCGTAGAGCTCTAAAAGATAATGGTTTACATAAATCAATAGTTATTCACAATCATGGTAATTAACATGAAACATTAATTACCGAGATAAGATTGTGGTGTTGGTCATTGATTGTTGTAGCTCTACAAATAATTGACGACACGAGTATATAAAAGAGGAAAAGATTTCTTTTATATATTGAATAACCTAAAGTAAAACATTATGAAATTGTGTTTCGTGTCATTAATGTTTTACTGTGTCTTGGATCCTAAGATATGAGACTTATATATTTTCACTCAAGAAGTGCTTAATTTGATTATTGTCAAAAGATAGCAATGAGTGTAGTGATAAGGGCAATAGTTGGTTTAACATGACTTGTGCTGGAAAAGATAGCTAGTCAAACGATTATCATTGCCCCTCTTAATTGAGTGATGATATTAGTGGGCCCCTTGATAAAGTAAAATTATAATGTGCACATTGTAACTTGAGTTAAGTTACATAGTTATAATTAGCTTGAAGAGATCAATAAATGAATATAATACAAAGGTGACACATTTCTAGTTTGTATACATTCTTAATATCATGAGGCAAGGGACGGACACAAGTGGTGTACTTACATCACTAAATGGATCGTGTTTAGTTCGAGTGGAACAAAGACATCTATGCTAATTGGGAAACTATAATGTGTAGCTAGATACTGCTTATAGTTTGAGATATTAAGTGTTTAATATCACTGCCAATTTAGCTTAGATCCTCCTATAGGTCACACCACAAAACTGGGAAACAAGAAGCTTGATTTTGAGTTCATAAGATGTGTCAGGTTTCATGTGAGTAGGGACAAATGTGGTGAATCAATAAAATCAATATGTCATGAGAATAGACATAATTAGAATCATGGATAAATTCATATGAGGTATATATATTATGAGGTGTAATAATTTAATACTACATAGGATAATATATTACATAATATATGAATTTGGAAAAAACCCCAAAAGATCAAATTTTGTTGGAAATAAATCCCAAATTTGACAAAGGCAAAATCGGGATCAAAGCGGTAAACCGTTTTGGGTTTGGTCGACCAATGCCTCTTAAGGAACGGTCAACCGAACAAGGGTCGGATAGAGTAAATGATTGACCGAAATTGTCTGGAGTGCCTGGGCAATTGGATTTGGTCAACCGGGCTTAATCGGTCAACCGAGAGAAAATACACAGGAGCTATCTTGGGATATTTACGGTAGACCGAATCTGACACGGTCTTCCGAAGAAGATTCGCCCGGAGAAATTTTGGTGGGTCAACGGTCGACCGGAGCAAGACGCTGATCGTCTGAATTTTTCCAGTGAATTTTTCTCATGAATGTTCAGTCGACCGTCTAGCTCACGGTCAACCCAACATGTGTTAAAACCGAATGGTGCGATTTTTGCCTTAATTATTAAGAGAATAATTAGATCATGGGTTAGATTAATTCCAAATTTGATCAAACGTTTTTTAGGATGCTTATGTATCAATTTGGGATTAATTTTAGGAGAGAATAAGCAAGAGATCATGACTAGAGAATAGTTCTTGATAAGGATGTTTTGGGAGCCTATAAAAGGACCCCTCATCCTACTTGTTTATGTTAATGCATAAATTCCCTCTCTCATTAATCTCTCCTTTAATCACCACGAAAATCTCTTAATAGTTTTATGTTTTGGAGATAGAAATCTCAGGAGCTTAAAAGAGGAGTTATTAGCTAGATTCTAAGCTTAATTAGGGATTGATTGGCTAGCTCATTTCTCTCTAATCTTGTTTAGAGTTTGGTGAACACTTGGAGGCGAATCGACGGGTGATTCGATGAGCAACGAAACTCCAGATCTTCTGAAAGGTTTTAGAGAATCTTTGGGTATGATCCTCTCTCTTTTGTTTATTTTAATATGTGTAGGAATGCATGATATTAGAATAAACATATACATGTACGTCAAATCAATGAAAATATGAAATCGATATTGTATGTTTGCATTAATTTTTTTAAAATAAACACATACATAGGGACACAAAATCCAACAGTATTTATGGACAGCAAATCAGTAATGGAGCTAGCAAAGAACCTGGTGCATCATGAAAGAAGCAAGCATATTGACACCAAATTTCACTTTATCCGAGAGCATATAAAGGAGAAAGATGTTGAATTGATGCACATGAGAAGTGAAGACCAAGTTGCGGATATCTTCACCAAACCGTTGCCTATACGGTTTTTTGAAAAGCTAAGTAATATACTTGGCATGTTGCATGGAGGAAATTAAGTTCAAGGAGGAGTGTTGAACTTAATGTGGAAGATGAAACGGTAGGTCACAAAATGGTTGTAAAAACTCATTTTGAATAGTCTTGATTGATTATTATTAGCATGGAAGATAGAAGGCTAAATGTCCTCATAATATATAGGAAGTCTAAGAGTCCTTGTAGTATTACAAATAGCACACAAGTCATGTATGATAGGTGTGCAAAAAAAGAATAGAGAAAGAGGTGTTGTGTTTTTGTTGTTAAAGTTAGAGAAAAAGAGTTTTTAGTCTCTCTCCTCTTGTGTGTCGATTTTCTTGTCCACCACCAAATACTACGAGCATCGTATACTTCCAACATAGAAATGCAATGCAAACTCTATGGTCCTGTTTGTGCATAGGAAACTGTGAGAAAATGAATTCCGTGGTCAACAGGAAACCAAAACAAAACAAAATTTAGTGGAATTCAGTTTCCCTTTGACTAAATTCCTGATGATTATGTATTTTGTGGAATCTATTAGAACTCAAATTATGATGTTCGTGCACACTGTCAGAATTTAGCAGAAAATAAAAACAAGTTATCTTTCATGTTAATCAAAATACAACCTTGTTTAACAAACAATAATGTTTAACGAAAATAATTGGAAAGATATTTGTCATGAGTGTTTGTGGAGAAATAGAGATTTGGAATTTGATTACTTATACTCCTTTTAATTTATATGTATGCTTCATCTATCTTCACACCATCCAGCAAAAACCAAGGTGTTAAGAGCATTCAACTATGTGCTCCATTTCAATATCTATGTGTCAACTTTCTTTCTCCTCATACCACAGGACATACCTGCAGCAATTCAAATATGGGCTTCAGTTAATGTTAGTCTGTACCAAACTACCAAGTAATACAATAAGGAAAAGCAGTTTACTACGCAACTTCCCACGCTAAAATTCACGCATCTGACGTGGAGGCTGATGTGTTGGTGTAAATGAGTAAACTAACCAAATGGAACATCACGTGTTGGTGCTGAGTTCAAATTTTGAATTTTAAATTCCAAAAACAAAATGGTATTCCTCTGATATGCACCGTATGCGTCACTCCATAATCTCCTACTTTTATTTTCTCTAGGAAGAATTTGGGGATTAAAGCCTTCATAACCATCTCCGACACGACCTCGACCTTGCTGTCGTACACCTCACCCACGAGGCTTTTCTCCACCTTCGGCTTCTACTCCTACTTCTCCCTTTGTCACTCTGTCTTTTCCTCTTACTCGGGCTCCTGGCTTCTATCTACAGCATGTGGCTCCTCCTTCGATTCCTCTGTTCCGTGCCATGTTGTGTTGCGCCTCCGCCTTCACCGTGCAGTTACAGATTTTTCTTCCTCTTTTCCCTTTTCTTTGTCTTCTTAGATCTTGCTATTTGGTGCTTAAATATTTCATTTTTCTTTGGCTTCTTCGATCTTGTCATTTTCTTCCTCTTTTTCATTGGCTTCGTTCTTGCTATTTGGTGCTTAAATATTTCTCTTTTTTATTTAATGGTTTATTCTTGTTATTTCATTGATCCACGCCCTCAAATAAGTGCTCCATTCCACTTGGATTCTATTTATTGCTTCATTTAATAAAACTTTTCTATTGGTCCCCATTAAAATAATTTTTGGTGGGTCAGTTACAATGCACTTCACTCTTGTTCATCATTCATGTAGACCGATTTCGATAGGAAAAATTGCATGCCATAGTAAACTCTCCAGGCATACATTTTATCTCTCAAAATAACTTATAGATGTTTGCCAACTTTTCACACAAACTAGGTCATCGTTTGGCTGATTGACCTTAAAGATCTTGATTGTAATGTGAATGACAATTTCAGAGTTTCATGATAATGTCGTGGCGGAGGTCGATGAAGCGTCAGGTGATAACATTCTGGATTTTGGGATTTTTATGATATCCATTAATATTAGCTGCATATTTAGGTGTGTTATGATATTTTGGATGTTACTAATACAATGTAACATTGAACTTGATTTTTTCTAGATGTGTTTGAGTATTTTAGAACAAAAGGCAAGGTTTTTTAGTTGGTATGTTCAGTTATTTTGGAAGAATGTATTTTTATCGGTGAGATCTGAGAGGTATAATAGAGACAATATTATGGTTATTTTATTTAGGTTGTTGGGTATTTTAAGCACTAATTCTCAATTTGGTATTCTCATTAAGGTGCCTAACTAAAGGTAGGATGTTTCAGTCTTGACATTTAGTAACGTAGGAGAACAAATTGTTTGTAGATATAAGTCCCTTTCTTGTGGAAAATATGATAAAAAAATTTAATGGGTGCCTCTGGGTATTTTCGTCACCAAAGGGGGTATTCAACCTGTTAATAAAATTCTTAGCTGATAATGTGGAATTGATGCTAATGTGTGGAAGTGTAAGCTTGGAGTGTTGGATTGGGGAAATTTGAGCTCGGGAGTTTCTCTCTAATGTATAGGACAAGTAGTAGTGAAAGAGTTGTGTGAAAATGTGTTTGACAACTCTTTATACAGGCATTAGAGAGAATAGATCTGTTGGGGTTGAATGGGTGAGTGTTGGTGTATGATACGCAAAATAGAAACTCGCAGGACCCAATTCTGAGTTAATTCGGTCAACCGGATCGTGCTTAACGGTCGACCGTTAGGCAGTTTTGAACTCAGTTCGGTCGACCGGTTAGGTAACGGTCGAGCACCCAACGCTACGACTCAGGTACACTTAAGTGATTGGTCGACCGATTTGCACCAGGCACTGTGGGATTGACAAACAGTGATATATTCGGTCGACCGAATTCTGGGAGTGTTGGATTGTGAGATTGGAATGACTCCTCTCGAAAGTAAGATCATAACTCAATTTTTTCTTCTTGCCTACTAAATGCATCCATCACCAATTGGACATTTTTTTGGGCAGTTCATCTAGAATTCTGTTAACATCTTTTCTACAACATTTTATGGTTTCCATAAAATGAGAAACATTTGTCGACCATGCTATTTAATATATATAATTGATGGATAGGGTAAGTTAAATTCAATAGCAGGCTAACCCTAATTGATAATTCCAATTGGTAGAAGGGATTGTAGGTTGGGGTAAATCTAGTTGCAATAGGGGGTTATTTTGTTTTAATAGGAAGGGTAATTTGGACTAAATAAAATGTATTAAATGATATTCGTAGGGTATCCCTAATTGACGGACGGGGTAAGTAAAATCCAATAGCATTGTAAATCTGACAGTGTAACCCTAATTGATTGACGGGGTAAGTTGAATTCAATAGCAGAGTAACCCGAAATAAGTTAAGTTGGGGTAAATTGCATCCTATTCGACGAGGTAACTTGAATTCAGTAGCAGGGTAACCAAAATGTAAATCCAATTGGTAGAAGAGATGGTAGGTTGGGGTAAATTTAGTATTGAGAGTTGGTAATTTGATTCAATAGGATGGGTACATTGGATTTGATTACTTTCAATAGTAGACTTTAGCCTAGCATTACTTGGGCCTTTGTTCTTCACCAAATTAGTGTCCAAGACCTTCAACAATGTCATTGAAGTTAAGTTAGACGGTGATCCATTTACATGAAAAACATTTAAAGCTATTGTTCGTATGATAGCTTGAAGTATTATACGAGGGGAGGAAGAGCGACATCTTTTAAGTTTTGTTTTTCAAGATTTTATGGCTTCGTTGTATGTGTCTGACAATTTTCAAATGTTCTTTCATTCGTGATAAGAAATATTTACGACATTAACGAATGTTAGATCCAACCAAGTAATAAAACCATGCACACTCTATAGGATCGTGTATGGCCCTAATTGTAATCACTTTTAACCTAATTACCTACTTGCTTAAGCAATCAAGAATGCACAATGGAATTTAAAACAAGAAAGCAAGTAATCGAAGCAAATATGCAAACCACAAAAGAAGATGGCATTTTATGAAGGTTTGGCACCCCTCCCGGGTCCTAGTCCTCTATTCCAAGCTCCGCTCGAATCACCGAACTCCGCTCATGACTTCACTATCCACTCCCCATTCCGGCCGGGAGAGAATGCCTATACAATCTTCAAGCTCGTGAACAACCATCGCCGAGCTTGGATCCTCCTCTCACAATCCGGGAGGGACGCTTTGGGCTTTCACCGAAACCTTTACGAGACTTTGACAGCAGCAAACTTGAGTGGGACAATCACTCTCTAAACTTGAGCACACTTGAGAAAGATAAGAATTCATCTAAGTGTGGAAATTGAGGATTAGAGTTTTGGAATGATCTCTCTAATGTAGGAGGCAAGTATGTGTAGGAGAGTTGTCTAAACAAGGTTAGGGAACCTCTATTTTTAAGCTTCTACGAAAATATAGACGTTGGGGTAACTTTGGTAAGTGTTTGTTGAAAATACACAAAACAGAAACCTACAGCACACAATTCAGAACAACTTCGGTCGACTGAATCGGGTCACACAGTCGACCGGTGGGCAATTTAGAACATGAGTTGGTCGACCGAAAGGGAACGATTGAACATATCAGGCTATAACTTAGGTTTACTTAAGTTAACGGTCGAACACCGAGATAGGTTCGGTTGACCGTAAACTTCCAGACTCTATGGGGTTGACAAAAATGTTCAAATTCGGTCGACCGAAACAAGGTCCACGGTCGATCGGAAAATTCCAGGCACTTGGGTTTGTCAAGACATATAGGTTCGGTCGACCGAAATAAGGTCTGCGGTCGACCGATAGGCATTTGTATTTTGGGGTTTGGGTGAAAATGAAAATACAACCATTGGAATAATACGACCCTTGGTATAACACGACAAGTCTAACGGTCAAAAACGTAGGTGTAAACGGTCGACCAAAAAGGTCGGAACGGTCAATCGAAATGGTTCTGGCAGTTCTAGTAAGTGAATTCTGGTCTAAGTTTGGGTGATTAATTGAAGTCCAAATGTAGTGAGATTTTGTGTGTGACTTCTATAGGGAACCTAGTGTGTGTTTCATTAGTTTTTAGCACAAGTATGCTCAATTACATGATGTTCCTAAGACTCAAAAGAAATCAAGATTACATGTCTTCAATATAGCTTTAATTACATGTCTTGACTTCATTTTCCTCGTTCTTAAGTCTTGATCACCTGTAGAAGTTAGCACAATACAAAATATATGTTATGCATAGTGTGTGCTATTGTACATTGATTATAATTAAGACTAGGTCGATTAAATCATCAAAACATGGATTAAGGCCAAAAAAGCAACATCTCTTCCTTTTTTATGATGAGAACCTATATCTTAATACTTGAACTTTCTAGATGTAAACTATGCATATAATGTTGGATTTCGTGCCCTATAGTTTGTATATATTTTCGAAATTTTATAAACATATAGGATCATAGTATTCAGCTTTTCTTCGATTTTCATATAGACATGTATTTGTTTATCCTAATTATTTAACATGCATTAGAATAAACAAACAATTGCAAATAGGATCATACCTAGAGGTTGTCTAAAACCTCTCGAAGATCCGGAGTCGCGTTGACGGTTGAATCGCCCGGTGGATTGCCTCCGAGTATTCACCAAACTCTAAACGAGATTGGAGAGAGAAGAGCTAGCCTCTCAATGTTCAATAGGGTTTAGAATCTAATTACTAACCCCTCTTTAGTTCCCTTGAGAAGATGATCTATGAAAACTAAAACTAATCTTAAGAATTAAGGAAATTTCGTGGAGAATTATGGAGAGAGATTTTTGCATGAGAAAATAACGATGAATTAAATTGAGGTAATGAGATAAACTTGTATTTATAAGTTCTCTCCAAATTACCTATTCATGTGCAACCTCTTGCCCATGATTTCATGCAAACTTCCATCTGACCATCCATTATTTACTAATAAATAATCTTAGCCACGAATTAAATCAATTATGGACCAATTCCATGCATGATCTAATTAATTCTTAAATTTATTCTGCAGAAAACCGTCTGGACCGGTCGACCGTTTGTAGGTTCAGTCAACCACTCGAACCAAGTTTCGGTCGACCGTTCGACATTCGGTCGACCGCTCGCAACAATAAAATATTTCATCGCAATGTTCGGTCGACCGACCGATAGATTCGGTCGACGTCCCGAACAGACGAAATTCCCTGTTATCGGTCGAGACGTGTCCTGTAGACCGTGCACCGATCGGTCGACCGTTTACTGTTAACCGGTCGACCGTTTGTGCACAGTACTACAGACTTGTCAAATTTCGGTTTAACCCCTACAAAATTTGACATTTCGGGATTAGTAGTAAATTCACAACTTATGTAACATATTGTCCTATGTAATGATAAATCATTACACCCCATAATATTTACATCACATATGAATTTAATTTAGATTCTAATTATGTTATTAATCACAACACAATTTTGATTTTGCTTGTTCACCCCATGTGTCATATTTTCTACATGAAACCCGACACATCTTATGAACTCAAAATCCCCATTTCTCGTTTTCCAGTTTTGTGGTGTGACCTATGGGAGGATCTAAACTAAGTTGGTAGTGATATTAAGAGCTTAATATCACAAGCTATAAGCGGTATCTAGCTACACATTATAACTCTCAATTAGTTAGATGTCTTAATTCCACTTGAATCAAAACCCGATCCATTTAGTGATGGAGTGCACCACTTGTGTCCGTCCCTTGCCTCATGATATTAAGAATACATACACAGTAGTATTTTGTCATCTTTGTATTAGTATTCATTTCTTGATCTCTTTAAGCTAGTTATAAATATGTGACTTAACTCAAATCACATTGTGCACATTATAACTTTGCTTTATCAAGGGGCCCACTAATATCATCACTCAATTAAGAGGGGCAATGATAATCTTTTGACTAACTATCTTCTTCAACGAAAGTCATACTTAACCAACCAATGCCTTTACACTACATTTATCGATAGCTTAAGACACTAGTCCAATCAAGCATTTCTTAAGTGATCGGATATAAGTCTCATATCAAAGGACCAAGGACACAGTAAAATATTAATGACACAGAAACACATTTCTATAATATTTTACTTATTAGGTCTATTCAATATACAAAAGTAATATTTTCCTCTTTTGTGTACCCATGTTGTCACTAACTTGTAGAGCTACAATGATCTATGACCAACACGACAATCTTAACTCGGTAATTAATGTCCCATGTTAATCACCATGATTGCGAATATCTTTTGTTTTCCGTAAACCAATATCTTTTAGAGTTCTACGGTTAAGGACCAAGAGTCTCTTCCTTAAGACTTCTAAAAGACGAATAACATAAACAAGGAACAAAATGATTTCTCATTCAATTCATAACAATTGACATTTAAAAGTAAAACTTTTAGAACACATTCCCTTCAATCTCCCACTTGTTATTAAAGTTTTCTTCCACATACATACTTAATGTATAAAACAATAATAACTAGGGTAAACCCCATTACATATCAATCATCAAGCCAATCTACATGGTTCCTCAATCCCATGGACTCGAAATGCATTTCGCCCTTGGCTTGGGATAAGGGTTTTGTGAATGGATCAGCTGTGTTGCTGTTGGTGTCCACCCATAAAAGATTTATTTTTCCTTCGTCGATGAGGTCACGCGTCACGAAGTACTTACGATCCATTTACTTCACTTTGTGGTGTGATTTGGGATCCTTGATTTGCAAGATAGATGCACTATTGTCGCAAAATAGTTCTATTGGTCCCTCGCTCGAGGGAACTACTCCAAGCTCTTCAAGGAACTTCTTAATCCACGCTCCTTCCTTGCTCGCTTTGGTCGACCGTAAACATCCAGACTTTATGGGGTTGATAAAAACGTTGAAATTCGGTCGACCGAAACAAGGTCCACGGTCGACCGGAAAATTCCAAGCACTTGGGGTTTGTCAAGACATTTAGGTTCGGTCGATCGAAATAAGGTCCGCGGTCGACCGATAGGCATTTGTATTTTGGGGTTTGTGTGAAAATGAAAATACAACCATTGGAATAATACGACCCTTGGTATAACACGGCAAGTCTAACGGTCAAAAACGTAGGTGTAAACGGTCGACCAAAAAGGTCGGAACGGTCAATCAAAATGGTTCTGGCAGTTCTAGTACGTGAATTCTGGTCTAAGTTTGGGTGATTAATTGAAGTCCAAATGTAGTGAGATTTTGTGTGTGACTTCTATAGGGAACCTAGTGTGTGTTTCATTAGTTTTTAGCACAAGTATGCTCAATTACATGATGTTCCTAAGACTCAAAAGAAATCAAGATTACATGTCTTCAATATAGCTTTAATTACATGTCTTGACTTCATTTTCCTCGTTCTTAAGTCTTGATCACTTGTAGAAGTTAGCACAATACAAAATATATGTTATGCATAGTGTGTGCTATTGTACATTCATTATAATTAAGACTAGGTTGATTAAATCATCAAAACATGGATTAAGGCCAAAAAACCAACATCTCTTCCTTTTTTATGATGAGAACCTATATCTTAATACTTGAACTTTCTAGATGTAAACTATGCATATAATGTTGGATTTCGTGCCCTATAGTTTGTATATATTTTCGAAATTTTATAAACATATAGGATCATAGTATTCAGCTTTTCTTCGATTTTCATATAGACATGTATTTGTTTATCCTAATTATTTAACATGCATTAGAATAAACAAACAATTGCAAATAGGATCATACCTAGAGGTTGTCTAAAACCTCTCGAAGATCCGGAGTCGCGTTGACGGTTGAATCGCCCGGTGGATTGCCTCCGAGTATTCACCAAACTCTAAACGAGATTGGAGAGAGAAGAGCTAGCCTCTCAATGTTCAATAGGGTTTAGAATCTAATTACTAACCCCTCTTTAGTTCCCTTGAGAAGATGATCTATGAAAACTAAAACTAATCTTAAGAATTAAGGAAATTTCGTGGAGAATTATGGAGAGAGATTTTTGCATGAGAAAATAACGATGAATTAAATTGAGGTAATGAGATAAACTTGTATTTATAAGTTCTCTCCAAATTACCTATTCATGTGCAACCTCTTGCCCATGATTTCATGCAAACTTCCATCTGACCATCCATTATTTACTAATAAATAATCTTAGCCACGAATTAAATCAATTATGGACCAATTCCATGCATGATCTAATTAATTCTTAAATTTATTCTGCAGAAAACCGTCTGGACCGGTCGACCGTTTGTAGGTTCAGTCAACCACTCGAACCAAGTTTCGGTCGACCGTTCGACATTCGGTCGACCGCTCGCAACAATAAAATATTTCATCGCAATGTTCGGTCGACCGACCGATAGATTCGGTCGACGTCCCGAACAGACGAAATTCCCTGTTATCGGTCGAGACGTGTCCTGTAGACCGTGCACCGATCGGTCGACCGTTTACTGTTAACCGGTCGACCGTTTGTGCACAGTACTACAGACTTGTCAAATTTCGGTTTAACCCCTACAAAATTTGACATTTCGGGATTAGTAGTAAATTCACAACTTATGTAACATATTGTCCTATGTAATGATAAATCATTACACCCCATAATATTTACATCACATATGAATTTAATTTAGATTCTAATTATGTTATTAATCACAACACAATTTTGATTTTGCTTGTTCACCCCATGTGTCATATTTTCTACATGAAACCCGACACATCTTATGAACTCAAAATCCCCATTTCTCGTTTTCCAGTTTTGTGGTGTGACCCATGGGAGGATCTAAACTAAGTTGGCAGTGATATTAAGAGCTTAATATCACAAGCTATAAGCGGTATCTAGCTACACATTATAACTCTCAATTAGTTAGATGTCTTAATTCCACTTGAATCAAAACCCGATCCATTTAGTGATGGAGTGCACCACTTGTGTCCGTCCCTTGCCTCATGATATTAAGAATACATACACAGTAGTATTTTGTCATCTTTGTATTAGTATTCATTTCTTGATCTCTTTAAACTAGTTATAAATATGTGACTTAACTCAAATCACATTGTGCACATTATAACTTTGCTTTATCAAGGGGCCCACTAATATCATCACTCAATTAAGAGGGGCAATGATAATCTTTTGACTAACTATCTTCTTCAACGAAAGTCATACTTAACCAACCAATGCCTTTACACTACATTTATCGATAGCTTAAGACACTAGTCCAATCAAGCATTTCTTAAGTGATCGGATATAAGTCTCATATCAAAGGACCAAGGACACAGTAAAATATTAATGACACAGAAACACATTTCTATAATATTTTACTTATTAGGTCTATTCAATATACAAAAGTAATATTTTCCTCTTTTGTGTACCCATGTTGTCACTAACTTGTAGAGCTACAATGATCTATGACCAACACGACAATCTTAACTCGGTAATTAATGTCCCATGTTAATCACCATGATTGCGAATATCTTTTGTTTTCCGTAAACCAATATCTTTTAGAGTTCTACGGTTAAGGACCAAGAGTCTCTTCCTTAAGACTTCTAAAAGACGAATAACATAAACAAGGAACAAAATGATTTCTCATTCAATTCATAACAATTGACATTTAAAAGTAAAACTTTTAGAACACATTCCCTTCAATCTCCCACTTGTTATTAAAGTTTTCTTCCACATACATACTTAATGTATAAAACAATAATAACTAGGGTAAACCCCATTACATATCAATCATCAAGCCAATCTACATGGTTCCTCAATCCCATGGACTCGAAATGCATTTCGCCCTTGGCTTGGGATAAGGGTTTTGTGAATGGATCAGCTGTGTTGCTGTTGGTGTCCACCCATAAAAGATTTATTTTTCCTTCGTCGATGAGGTCACGCGTCACGAAGTACTTACGATCCATTTACTTCACTTTGTGGTGTGATTTGGGATCCTTGATTTGCAAGATAGATGCACTATTGTCGCAAAATAGTTCTATTGGTCCCTCGCTCGAGGGAACTACTCCAAGCTCTTCAAGGAACTTCTTAATCCACGCTCCTTCCTTGCTCGCTTTGGTCGACCGTAAACATCCAGACTTTATGGGGTTGATAAAAACGTTGAAATTCGGTCGACCGAAACAAGGTCCACGGTCGACCGGAAAATTCCAAGCACTTGGGGTTTGTCAAGACATTTAGGTTCGGTCGATCGAAATAAGGTCCGCGGTCGACCGATAGGCATTTGTATTTTGGGGTTTGTGTGAAAATGAAAATACAACCATTGGAATAATACGATCCTTGGTATAACACGGCAAGTCTAACGGTCAAAAACGTAGGTGTAAACGGTCGACCAAAAAGGTCGGAACGGTCAATCAAAATGGTTCTGGCAGTTCTAGTACGTGAATTCTGGTCTAAGTTTGGGTGATTAATTGAAGTCCAAATGTAGTGAGATTTTGTGTGTGACTTCTATAGGGAACCTAGTGTGTGTTTCATTAGTTTTTAGCACAAGTATGCTCAATTACATGATGTTCCTAAGACTCAAAAGAAATCAAGATTACATGTCTTCAATATAGCTTTAATTACATGTCTTGACTTCATTTTCCTCGTTCTTAAGTCTTGATCACCTGTAGAAGTTAGCACAATACAAAATATATGTTATGCATAGTGTGTGCTATTGTACATTCATTATAATTAAGACTAGGTTGATTAAATCATCAAAACATGGATTAAGGCCAAAAAACCAACATCTCTTCCTTTTTTATGATGAGAACCTATATCTTAATACTTGAACTTTCTAGATGTAAACTATGCATATAAATGCTCCCCCTATGGATGTGCATAGTTTTTGTTCAATTTTCATCAACTTTCAAGTCATCTCCCCTTAATTATTATCTCCATTAATTATCTCTCCCCCTTTGACATCAATCAAAAAACAAAATTAACTAGGAATTTAAGGATGTCTTGTATTGAAGTTGCTCCCCTTAAATTTTGCACTTCATTACCCTAAGTATATGATATTCATTAAGCTCCCCCTATCAATATGAATATGATTTTTCAATTAAGTTCAAATTATACTCCCTTTTAACATCAAGCAAATATGACATAAGAGCATGTGATGTATTACTCCCCTTTTGACATCCATCTACAAATTTGACACTTAAACAATGGATGTGATTAAAATTTTCCATATAAGCAATGAATACAATTACAATTAGGCATCAAAATCATTTTTCCTCCCTTTTTAATGATTTTCATGGAGCATATCCTAATTGATCAAAGAATGCGATAAAGATATGACAATTTAGCATCCATCTTATCCTAGATTACAACTTATCTAATATGAATGTCGAGGACAAAATAATTTTACCCAACTTGATCCTCGAATTGGTTCCAATCTTCTTTTAGTAGTGCAATCGGCTTTAAATTTGACCTTCTAAGCTTGCCCATTCACCACCGATCTCCCTCTTCAAGCACCTACAAGTGTAGATTTAGGTACCCAAACAACTTTGTGTCCTTTAACATTAGCTTTGGGAACCCAAACCATTTTGGTATTAGGAGCCCACACACTTGAAGAACTTTGCTTTACATCTAAGTGTTTTCCATTAAAAGTTGCATGAACTACATGGTTTTTAACATGACTCATTATATCCTAAACCATGTTTTAACAAAGATTGTATTTGACTTACTAAAAGCATGTTAAGCATCTTAGTTCCATTTGTGAAATTTTCTAGATCTTTTCTTAATTTCACATTGTAAGCATGAAGATCGAATTGTTCAACATCAATGGGTGTTGCATTTTGGGTCCTTGAATGTTAGGTTTGGGAACCCAAACCATTTTGGTTTTAGGAGCCCACACACTTGAAGAGCTATGCTTTACAACTAAGAGTTTTCCATTTAAAGTTGTATGAATTACATGGTTTTTAACATATGAATCATTATATCCTACGCCATGTTTTTGTAAGGATTATCTTTGACTTCCTAGAAGCATATTAAGCATCTTAGTTCCATTAGTGAATCTTTCAAGATCTTTTCTTAATTGCACATTGCAAGCTTGAAGATCTAAATGTTCACTATCACTAGGTGTTGCTTTTAAACTTTCAAGAGTTGATGCATTAGTTTCAAGTTTAGGAAGCACCTCATTTTTCTAATGCATGATTAATTCAATTTGCATTTGGAGATCCTTGATTAGCTTTCTAGAATTCTTATTTTTGTCACAAATGATCTCATATTGTTTAACTAAGTCATTGAATGCATTTTGAAGCTCATCGTGTGTGTATGTTTCTTCTTTAGAACAAAAGCTATCACTATAATATGACTTAGTTGAGCATGAGTTAGATTTAGTAGAACAAGAGTTAGAGTCTACCTCACTTTGCTCATCTTCAATAGTCATGAAGCATGAATGGGGAACCTCTCTTCTACTTTGCAAGGATGATGATGATGATGATGGTGATGATGAATCATCACATGTAGCTTTGTGAGCTTCCTCCTTCCTTTCTCTTCTCTTGCTCTTCTCTTCTTCTCTCCTTCTCTCATTTTCTTCTCCCTTTCTCTTCTCTCATTTCCACTCTCCTCCTTCTCCTTTTCTTTTCCTCTCTTCTCATTTCTCCTTCCTCTTCTTTCTCTTGTTTCTTCCTTATCCTTTTGAGGAATTTGAAGAAATCTTTGGCAAGGACTTCAATGTCCTCATTCTCTACTCCTCTCATTGGCTCGTCGAATTTTGCATGTAATGCCAAGGTGGGTTTGTTCTTGAAGGCTCCATTCTCCTTTCGATGGTTGATTTGAAGCTCATAGGCCATGAGGTTTCCAATTAGCTCCTCCATCTTGAGTTGGGAAAGGTCGTGTGCTTCTTCAATTACAACAACGTTATCTTCCCAATTGTTGCTTAGTGACCGGAGGAACTTCCTTGTCATCTCTCCTTCATTGATTTTTCTTCAAAACCAAAAGAGAGTTAGTGATATCGGTGAAGCGAGTGTTCATTTCACTTATGTTTTCACCGATTTGCATAGAAAAGATTTCATATTTATGCATGAGGAGACTAATACGAGTTTTCTTAGTTTTGCTATCACCCTCATGTTGCATTTGCAATCTATGCCAAATCTCAAAAGCACTCTCACAACCCCTAACCCTATTGTATTCTCCCTCATTAAGGCCACAATAAAGAATGTTCATAATTTTAGAATTCATCTCAATTTCTTTCATTTTGGCCTTAAACAAGGTGGTAAGTTCTTCTTCCTTAAGCGGGGTAGATGGGTTTTGAAGAAATATCCAAAACTTAAGGTCACTAGAAATTAGGAATATTTTCATCCTATTTTCCCAATAATCATAATTAGACTCATTAAGAAAAGGAGGTCTAGTGGTGCAAAGACTCTCTACGTGATTGGATGTTGATTCCATGCTAAAAATACGATCAAGTATGCAATTTAGCTCACAAAGCTCTGATACCAAATATAGGATCGTGTATGGCCCTAATTCTAATCACTTTTAACCAAATTATCTACTTGCTTAAGCAATCAAGATTGCACAACGGAATTTAAAACAAGCAAGCAGGTAATCGAAGGAAATATGTAAACCACAAAAGAAGATGGTGTTTTATAGAGGTTCGACACCCCAACCGGGTCCTAGTCCTCTCTTGCAAGCTCCGCTCACGACTTCACTATCCACTCCCCGTTCGGGCCGGGAGAGAACACCTTAACAATCTTCAAGCTCGCGAACAACCCTCGCCGAGCTTGGCTCCTCCTCTCACAATCTGAGTGGGATGCTTCGGGCTTTCACCGAAACCTTTACAAGACTTTGACAGCAACAAACTTGAGTGGGACAATCACTCTCTAAACTTGAGCACACTTGAGAAAGATAAGAATTGATCTGAAGTGTGGAAATTGAGGCTTGGAGTATTTGAAATGATCTCTCTAATGTAGGAGGTAAGTATGTGTGGGAGAGTTGTCTAAACAAGGTTGGGGAACCTCTATTTATAAGCTCCTAAGAAGATATAGTCGTTGGGGTAAGTTTGGTAGGTGTTTGTTGAAGATACACAAAATAGAAACCTACAGCACACAATTCAGAACAGGTTCGGTCGACCAAATCGAGTCACACGGTCGACCGATTAGGGAACGGTTGAACAGATCAGGCTATAACTTAGGTTTACTTAAGTTAACGGTCGAACACCGAGATAGGTTTGGTCGACCGTGAACTTCCAGACTCTATGGGGTTGACAAAAATGTTCAAATTTGGTCGACCGAAACAAGGTCCACGGTCAACCGGAAAATTCCAGGCTCTTAGGATTTGTCGAGACATTTATGTTCAGTCGACCGAAATAAGTTCCACAGTTGACCAATAGGCATTTGTATTTTGGGGTTTGGGTGAAAATGAAAATATTACCGTTGGTATAATACGACAAGTCTAACGATCAAAAAGTTATGCGTAAACGGTCGACAAGTCGGGTAGTCAAATTCACTATTTTTAAACGAAACAAACGGTCGACCGAAATGGTTCTAGCAGTTCTAGTAAGTTAATTCCATTCTAAGTTTGGGTGATCTATTGAAGTCCAAATGTAGTGAGATTTTGTGTGTGACTTCTATAGGGAACCTAGTGTGTCTTTCATTAGTTTTTAGATCAAGTATGCTCAATTACATGATGTTCCTAAGACTCAAAAGAAATCAAGATTACATGTCTTCAATATAGCTTTAATTGCATGTCTTGACTTCATTTCCCTCTTTCTTGAGTCTTGATCACCTATAGAATTAGCACAATACAAAATATATGTTATGCATTGTTTGTGTTATTCTACATTGATTATAATTAAGATTGAGTTGATTAAATCATCAAAATATGGATTAAGTCCAAAAGGCCAACACACTCACGATGTCTTAAACAAAAACAACCATAGAATCGTCTCCTTGAGCTTTCAGTTATCATAGATTTTCATAAAGCACACATTTTGCCACAATGACTTGAAGGTTATGAAGTGTCACCGACTCTTCTACTTGATACAAACGAGTGGGATGTCTTAAGCTTCATGAGATCGATGAAGCTTCAGGTGATCAAATTGTTGTTTTTGGAATCTTTATGATATACATTAATATTAGTTGCATTTTTTTCTGGGTGTGTTAGTGTATTTTGGATATCATTAATATAATGCATCACTAAGCTCGTTTTTTGGGTGTGTTTGGGTATTTTTGAACAAAAGGTAAGGTTTTTTAGTTGTATATATGTTCGAGTATTATTGGAGAGGGTATACTAGAGATAGTGTTACTGTTTTCTAATTTAAGTTGTTGGGTATTCTCATTAAGGTGCCTTGCTAATTGGTTTTAATTTTCACATTTTGCAATGGCAGAACAAATTGTTTGTGGATACAAGTCCCTTATTTTCTGAAAAATACGACAAATTTTTTTAAATTGTTGGTATTTCTGGTCACCAATGTATTCAATCGGTTAATAAATTTATGACTTCATTTCTCAAAACTTTTAATTGGCATAATTGAATTCAATAGCAAGGTAACATGGATTAAATAGAAGGAAATAAATTATGATCCGTGAGGGTAGCCATAATTGATAGAATGAGTAAATTTGACGAAACACGAGAAATTAGAAACACATGTACCTTGCTATTTAATCCAATGGGTAAAATAGATGGTAGGTTGGGGTAAATTTAGTTGCGATAGGGGTAACTTTGATTTTAAAGGATATGTAACTTGAAGTGAATAGAATGGATTAAATGATGGTTCTTTGGGATAACCTTAACTGAAAGAAGGGGTAACTTGAATTCAATAGCAGAATAACTTTAGTAGAATTTATGATATGTTGGGGTAAATTTAGTTGTGACAGGGGTAAGTTGAATTCAATAATATGGTAACTTAGTTAAATAGAAGAAATTAAGTTATGGTCCGTGGGGTAACCATAATTGATAGAATTGGTAAATTGAGTTCAATAGCATGATAACCCTAATTGATCAATTATTTTTATTTTTCATTTATTAAATAATGTTCCCCTTCCATTTGTTTTTTTTTGTTTTTTATTTATTAAATAATGTTAATATATTTAAAAGTCATTTAAAAAAATTCAAATCTTTTTTTCCTGAAAATGTGTTTTTTATTTTTTAAATTTTATTTTATTTATTTTACTCTCAGGATTGATCTCCAAATGATGTGGAGTGCGAGAACGACGAGTGTTTCGGGGGGGGGGGGGGGGGGGGGGGTGGGGGGGGGGGGGGGGGGGTCACGACATGGTTAAGGAAAATTGGGGGGGGGGGGGGGGGGGGGGGGGTGGGGGGTCACGACATGGTTAAGGAAAATTTAGGGTGGGTCAGTATGACGTGGTACTGAGAAAAACTGACGTGGCAGAGAGAGAAATCAGACGCCCAGAGTAGCCCAACTATGATTATTGATGGTCTAATCTACCCGGCACAACTTATAATGCAGCCCCAATTCACTAATGCCCCATGAACCGTGAACTGATCATCACATGTAAGAATAAAAGAAATGGAATCAAACAAATCTTAGACAATGACACAGACAAAATCACTAAAAAACAAACATTGATTTCAAATTCAAATTAAACAAAGTTCATATTTTTTGGTACCATAACGAGTTGTGGGATCACAATTTCTCAGTTGTCAACCATTAATTCAAACATAAAAAAAGAAAGTGATGGCTGACAAAACTGACTGGCACCAATCTTTTCTTACCTGGCTATCCACGTCAGCCGCGGGTGGGAAAGAGCGTGAGATTTCTGGTAGGCATCCCAGGATCCATACAATAATGTAGCAAAGTGACTTACAAAAATAAAGACAGAGCATATAAGAGCATTCTTAAAGATCAAATAGTTAAATAAATGTATAACAAAATACCCATAAATATTCAATTTTACTTAAATACCCAACTATATATGAATCAATCACAGGAAGATAAGAAAAATTACGCAAAAAATAAAATCTAATCCACAAGAAACAAACACATTATTTTGACCCATTACAAGAGACTCGACGTAAGCAGATAGATCAACAACAAAAGGGCATAAAAATTGGATCTTCAGAGACAACTACATAATCAATCAACCTAAGAAAGAAAGATGGAATGTTTGTTTTGGAGAAAGAAAGGGTTGGGAAGGGTTATGAGTTATCCAATTCTCGGTGACCTTGTGGTGAATCTTGTTTGTGATGTCATTACAAAGCTCAGGCATCGCCTTCTGTTGGTACCGATACAACTCGTACACCAACCCTTCATCTTAACCAGAATCTTACCCATACTTGTTAAACATTGGTGTACGGGGTCGCCGGAAAAGGGAGCGACGCCGGAGAAGGGACTGTCGTCGAAGTAGGTCTCCTAAGGAGGAGAGGTAGGATTTTTATTTTGGGGTGTTTTGTTTTGGTTTGTTTGGGGCGAAGGTGAGAATACAAAAGAGAAGATTTGATATTAGTCATTTATACTATGAAAACCAAAGGAATTCATTTTCATTTTCTCGAGCTAACACATATACAAGGAAAAATAATTGGTCAAATGGAATCTATTTTTATTTTCATTGGCTTCTTGGGTGCACAAACCCGCATCCCCATTCAGTAAGTAAATTAAGAAATAAATACAAATGGCCTCCCCTATGTGTCAAACTAGGACGGAGAGATGCACGATGAATTAACTCCACATCTTGCATACATAAGTAACAATACAATATTAAAGTTATTCCATGTTATTGCAAAGTCAAGGGTTAGGATTTTGTTGAGAAACATGCCTGCACACGCAAAATGATAAAATTTGTGCATGAACTATTACATGTAAAATAAAAAAACTATATGTTTGGCTTGATAATTTTCTCATAAAAATGACACATCTATCATGTTTCCGGAAAAGGAAATGATTTACTCAAGCAATATGAATAAACAAATTACATCTTGGAATACGATGTACAATTGCATTTTCAAAACTACATTTAAGTGAATGAGGAAGTTGCAGTATGCATACGTGACAAATGAGCTCATTATAAAATTAAGCTAGGTTATTTTCTAGAAGTAAGACATTCAAATTGACGTAATCAGTATGTAAGTTTGTTATATCCGGTAAAAGTAAAATATACATCATAAGTTTACTGGAAAACATATTACTAAAATGGGTATTATTGGATTTATGTCATCTGAAAGCAACTATGTCCACTAATACCACAGAAAAACCTAAAACTTTGGTCTAATGTCATTAACTGTTTTCCAATGTCATTCTGTTAGCCATCTATTAACTGTCTTTAACGTCCGTTAGTTTTATTAATATTTTGTTATGAAATGATAATAATTTTGGATGAATCACCTAGACGTTTGATGTTACATATTCTATATTGATCACTATTGTAACATACTCATTGATGTACATTATATGACTCATTCAAGTGTATTATTGTCATTCATTATGTTGTAACATATATGTCTTTTACCTATATATATATATATATATATATATATATATATATATGTTTATTGTATTGTACTTGAGGTAATGAAAAAGATTCACTTTTCCCCCCAAATCTCAGTGTCTTTTTATATTTGACAAAGTTTTATTTTATAACATATTTAATGTAAATTTGGTAGAATCACCGTGAATAAATCCAGAATTCCAAATTTTCATTATATGTGTTGTAAAAATTGCAAACAGATACTCAAATAATTTATCTGTACTCTCTCTCATCTTTATCTTTTCTCCATCATCTCTTCTTTTTCTCTCACTAAACTTAATGACTCGGTTACTAAACTAATGAAATCCTATAATTTTTATATTTTTATGTAGTGCATTATTATATGTCATGTTTTATAAGTATTATATTTTGTCTTTGCGCTAAATATTAATTTGTATTTTGTATTTCCACTAAATATTAATATGTATTTTGTAAGACAGTGTATTATTAATTTTTAGTATTTTTTACCTAAATTAATTGCAAACAAAAAAATAATGTAAATATAGTTAATATTGATTAATATTAATTACATTTAATTTAATTCAATATTACAAACCAAAAAATTGATTAATATTAATTACACTTAAGTTAATATTACATTTAAGATTAATCACAGTTAATGGGGGGACGTGCCCTCCCCCTGGTGGCTGGGTGCCCGATTTTGAGCACCCGTTAAGGGAGCTCTAACATCATGATATGCAATCTCAATACTCTTGGTACGAGCATGTAGAATAGGATTTCATTGTAAGATATAAAGCACTAATGTTGCACACATAACAATTGCGGTTTATCACAAAGTGGAATACGTAAATCTTTGAGTTACTAAGATATCCAAGTTAATTTTGTTATAGTTTTGGAATTGTCTCCAATTCCAATAAAATTTAGAGCCCAAAATTGACGTGTAAAAGTCAAGATGAACTCAAGGAAGCGTAGATGAAAGAAACGCAAAGATGATAGCAAAAATAGATCGAGAATCGGGCAAGAATCGAGTATGGAATGTGTTGCTATCCTAAATTGACCATTGTTGGTCAGTCAAAAATAGTCGGCTTTTTTTATGCAATTTTGAATCCAGAGTCTGTCGGGCATTTTCATTGGACCGTTTATGGGTTGTTGTGATCCAATTTTGAGGCTTTCTTAAGCCTTGTTTTGAGTTATCTTTTGAGGCTTTGGTTAGTTGGTTTATAAACCAACTTGAATTGAGTCAATTTTATGAGCCAAAATGGAGTGTCGTTGAGCCACATTGAATTGGATTTGGAGACTTGTATAAAAGGGAAGTTATGACCTTTATTTCATTTGTCTTTTGCATTTTGCCTTTGGCCACTCATGTTAGGGTTGGAGAAGAGGGAACCCATCTAAGGTTTGATCTTTTGGCCACTAGTCAAGCTTTGGGTTGGATCTCACGTGGGTAGGCTTAGAGCATATTTAACAGCGCCCGGGCTACCCCCGGGCGCCCTGCACTCTCTCTCTGCCACGTCAGCTTCTCTCTCTGCCACGTCAGCTCACCCAACCCACCCAAAAAATCCCCTTATCCATGCCCAGGCTACCCCCACCCACCCTACACTCTCTTTCATCCACATCATTTCTTAATTAAACAAATTTAATTCTCACACAACATTTAACAAAATACATTATATATAAATCTAATTCTAATTACATTATAATTATAATTCGCGATATACTTATTATTACTATTAATTAATTAACAATATTAATCACTATTAAACACAAAATTTTGAATATTTGAAATTTGAATATTTGAATTTCGAAACGCGTGTGACTGCACAGTATACGCGTGATTGCACAGTATACGCGTGAATCAAAAGTAGTCCGCGTGAATCTACAGTATACGCGTGAAACAAAATAGTCCGCGTGAATGTACAGTATACGCGTGAAAGAAAAGTAATCCGCGTGATTGCACAGTGTCTAATTTTTTCTCTATATATACCCTACACAAAAATCACCTTACACCCCATATCTCTTCCACAAAACTCAAAACTCAACTTACATCCCATATTTCTCCCACAATGTCTTCTCCGGAGTACAATCGTTCCCCCCCTCCTCCACAATCAAATCCGCATCCACGCTATCCACAACCATATCCCTCACGTCCATTTTACCAACAACCATTCCAACAACCCGACTTCTCCCAGTACGCACCACCATTCCCACCACCTGACCAAAACTCACCATTCCCACAATTCTCCCACTACGCATCCCCAGATCAAAACTTACCATTCCCACAATACTCACAATATGCACCACCATTCCCTTATAATCAACCGCAGTTCCAGATGTTTGGTCGACCCTTGTCTCAAAATAGCCGCCAGAGTATGGCGAACACTGAAGATGAGGGTAACGACGACGATGAGTCCCCACCACGACACACCCCCACACCACCATCCCCACCTCCACAGCGTCGTCACCGCAAGCAAGTCCAAACTGCCAAAGCCAATCCGAAGTTGTGGACCACAGCTGAGGACGAGAGACTTGTCTCTGCATATATGGAAGTCAGTTGCGATGCGGTGACAGGGACAAACCAGAAGTCTACTTCATTGTGGACTTGGGTGAAATGTGTGTACGACATCTCCGTGGAAGGCACAGGCCTACCCGAAAGGAATGCAGAGTCCTTAAAAGGACGGTGGAGGAGAATCATACCTGCTGTGAACAAGTGGGTCGGGTGCTTCGATCAGGCATTCCGACGGAAAAGGAGCGGCCAGAATGACGACGATGTTGTCCGACAAGCGCACGTGATCTACGAGCGAAATCATGGGCCTAGTAAATTTCTTTATTTTGATGCTTGGGTTATGTTGCGTAGGTACCCAAAATGGGAGAGTGTGATCTCCGGAGCTAATGCCGTGCGTGTTGACTGGGAGTCCCCGGAGTTGCACGATGAAAATAGTCCCCAGTCAGGAAGCCTTGGGAAAAGAAAGAGCACGGACGGCTCGAGGACGCAATCACCCTCGGATGCAGAAGAGCCGATGCCGGAGTCGTCTACACGCCCAGAAGGTGTGAAGAAGGCTAAGAAAAAGGCTAAGAGTGCATTACGCCCCGAAAGAGACACCGATGTTAGAGAACTTGCACAACAGATGCGATACACCGCCCAAGTCAGAGAAGATGGTTTCTCCAAGCAAGAGGAGTTAGCGGAAAGGAATTTCCAGAGGCATTTAATAAAAAATAAGTTGGACATGCTTCACTCTCTGATGAGGAAGGACAACCCGACGGAGAAGGATCAAAAAGTAATCGATAAACTTCTCGCCTGGGCAGAAGAGAATGGGTACGTGTAGTTTGATGTAGTCTGTATTTCGTATGGTTTGTATTTCCCTTAGCTTGTATTTCGGGTTGTAGTAGTCCGTATGGTTTGTATTTCCCTTTAACATATGTTTGTATTTCGGGTTGTAGTAGTCCGTATTTCGTATGGTTTGTATTTCGCGTGGTTGTATTTCGTATTATTAATGTATTGTTGTTATGGTATTGTTGTATTAATTTTTTTTCTATTTAACTTGAAATTGTTGGTTCTGGAAATTTCTTAATTTTAATCACTTACAAAAAATTATTACCCCACATTTATAACAAACACCCAATCCATTAATAACAAAACCAAAACTAAAAAAAATTCCAAAAAAATTTTTTTTTTTAACCAATGGGAGGGGGACACGTGTCCCCCTCCCATGGGCGCCCGGGCAAGCGCCCCGCCCGTTAACGGGGGTGCGCCCGGGCGCCCGACCAGGGCGCCTGGGCGGGGCACCCCCGTTAAGGGTGCCCTTAGCCACCAAATATGAGTGTTTGGTGAGAGATTTCTTTGTGATTGATGAATAAATCCTGGAGATGGAGAGACTTATGTGAGTGATGTGAAGAACACATTGTTTCCATTTCGTAACTCTTTGATTGGCTTTTGATTTTGGAGGCAAGATAGTGGAAGAAAACCCAAAGAGCCCCCCCCCCCCCCCAAGGATGTATCTATGCCGAACTTCATTAAATTCATGTGTTATGTAGATTGGTTGTGATTTGTGCATATGCTACATATTGTATGTTCTCTTGTGATGATTGTGTGCTTGAATGACTTTGCTATATGTTTCGTCCAAGTTTTTGTTGCAAGTTTAGTTGGTTGGTCGGATTACATTTAAGGTGTTCAATGTTTTGCTGGAAAGTCCGTTTGTGGGGAATCACATGGACTTCACACCCAACAATAGCATTTACCAGACTTTTGTACTTACCCTCGGCACTACTTATACAAACCAAAGGTTGCATCTTGATGTGCATGAAGACACAATTTGATCCAAGAAAAGTAGCCATGGGTTGATGAAACATATCGGTTTCATAATCCTTTAGGCTTGGGAAACACTTGAAACCAATGACCCAGCGACAAGCATAAATTGCATGTGTCTTGTGCAGAGTATGATATGATATGCACCGGGGAAGTGGTAGCTAAGTATCTCTCTTTGGTGTTTTAAAGATAGAGAGATGGCATAATCAACTTATTTTAAAAGTGGTAGATTTCCCTTCGATGTGTGAGAAAAAAATTATAAATTACAATTTTCCCCCAACGGTCGAGTACCATTTTGACATCGTTTCTATCAAAAAAAATATCGTTTAACCTATTAACATTTTTTATCAAAATATTTTGTATTATTTGCCAATCATACTTCTAATCTACTTTCACGGTAAAGTTTATGCCAAATCGGATGTCAAATTATTTCATATTTGGTCGAATTTTAAAGCAATCAATGTCAAATTTGAGTAAAATCTGACATCAGATTTGATTCAAATTTTACCATATGATATCAGTATTAGAAGCATGTGTTAGCAAACAACATAAAAAAAATGTGAGGAAAAACAATGAATATGTTGAAAAATAAATTTTTTTGGTGGAGAATGAATGAGAATGTTACAGAAATAAAAATTTAAGGAGTGAAAGTGTGACGTTTTAAATTTCAGATGGCCAAAGTATTACACAATCATATTTTAGAGAGGCAAGATGTAATTTACAAAAACAAAAAATATGACCTAGAATTTTCCAACATTCATCCCCATTTAGGATAGATGGATAACGATCCAAATAACAAGGTGATCCAATACCGTTTTCTTCAAGGCGATTAATTACATCGTTGGGATTTGAACTTGACTTCTGAGTGGAATGATATACTACCATCAACTAACAAGAAAAGAAAAGAAACAAAGTTAATTACCTCTAGCCAAGGCAGCAGAAGAGTTATCAGATATGGCAACAAAGACAAAAGAAATGAATTGTTGGTTTGGCACTACTGGCTCTAAGGAGCATTTTGACTCTTTAGAGTACTAGATTTCGTGTCCCTGTGTATAAATATATTTTAAAAAATTTAATACAACATACAAGATCGATTTCATATTTACAACGATTTTTATGTACATTACTTTGTGTTTATTCTAATATCATGCAATCCTACATATATTAAAATAAATCACAAAAAAAGAATCATACCTAAAGGTTCTCTAAAACCTTTTGAAGATCCGGAGTCGCATTGCCCATTGAATCGTCCGCCGATTCGTCTCCAAGTGTTCACCAAACTCTAAACAAGATTAGAGAGAAAGCAGCTAGCCAATCAATCTTTAATAAGGCTTAGAATCTAGCTAATAACCCCTCTTTGAGCTCCTGAGATTTCTATCTCCTAAACACAAAGTTAATAAGAGATTTTCGTGGTGATTAGAGGAGAAATTAATGAGAGAGAATTTTTGCATTAACAATAACAAGTAGGAGTAAGTGCCATTTTATAGGCTCCCAGGACAACCTCATCAAGAGCTATTCTTTAGTCATGATCCCTTGTTTATTCTCTCCTAAAATTAATCTCTAATTTCCACATAAGCACCCTCAAAAAACGTTTTAATTAAATCTCGAATTAATCCACCCATGATTTAATTAATCTCTTAATAATTCAGGCAGAATCGTTCTGTTCGGTCGACCAAGAACTATTCGGTCAACCGACCCATTCGGTTAAAATACGTGTTCGGTGCACCAGGAGCTAGACGGTCGACCGAATCCACATGAGAAAAATTCCCTGGAAAAATTCGGACGAACCACGTCTTTTACTCGTCGACCGTGGACCCACCAGAATCTTTCCTGGGACATAGTCATCGGATGACCAGGTCACTTTCGGTCTACCAAAAATACTTTTTCTCGGTTGACCGTTCACACTCGGTTCACCGAACCCGATTGTCCACACACTCCAGACAATTTCGGTCAACCAATTGTGATTACTCGTTCCCCATTCAATTAACCGATCCGAATATACCCCGGTCGACCGAACCATGAACGGTTCACTGTGTTTGACCCCGATTTTGACTTTTTCAAATTTTGGATTTATTTCCAACAAAATTTGATCTTTTGGGTTTTTTAGCAAATTCACATCTTATGTAATATATTATCCTATGTAATATTAAATTATTACACCCCATAATATACACACCTCATATGAATTTATTATGATTCTAATTATGTAAATTCTCATGACATATTGATTTTATTCATTCACAACATGTGTCCTATTTTCACATGAAACCCAACGCGTCATATGAACTATAGGAGGATTTAAGCTAAATTGGCAGCGATATTAAACAATTAATATCTCAAACTATAAGCGGTATCTAGCTACACATTATAGTTACCCAATTAGCATAGATGTCTTTGTTCCACTCGAACTAAAACACGATCCATTTAGTGATGTAAGTGCACCACTTGTGTCCGTCCATTTTCTCATGATATTAAGAATATATACAAAGTAGAAATGTGTCACCTTTATATTATATTCATTTCTTGATCTCTTTAAGCTAATTATAACTATGTAACTTAACTCAAGTTACATTGTGCACATTATAATTTTGCTTTATCAATGGGCCCACTAATATCATCACTTAATGTAAGAGGGGCAATGATAATCGTTTGACTAGCTATCTTTTCCAGCACAAGTCATGTTCAACCAACTATTGTCTTTATCACTATACTCATTGATAGCTTTTGACAATAATCAAATTAAGCACTTCTTGAGTGAAAAGATATAAGTCTCATATCTTAGGATCCAAGACACAGTAAAACATTAATGACACAAAACACAATTCCATAATGTTTTACTTGTTAGGTCTATTCAATATATAAGAGTAATATTTTATTTGTAGAGCTACAACAATCGATGACCAACACGACAATCTTATCTCAGTGATTAATGTTCCATGTTAATTACCATGATTGTGAATAACTTTTGATTTATGTAAACCATTATCTTTTAGAGCTCTACCGTTAAGGACCAAGTGTCTCTTCCTTAACACTTCCAAAAGACGAATACCATAATCAAGGAACAAAATGTTTGCACATCCAATTCATAATAATTGACATATAAAAGAAAAAACTTTTAAAACACATTCCTTTCAATCTCCCACTTGTTATCAAAGTTTTCTCTCTCATACATTCTCAATGTATAAAACAATAATAACTAAGGTAACCCTCTCTAGTCACTCATCAAGCCAATCCACATGGTTCCTCAGACCCATGGACTCGACATGCATTTTGCCCTTGGCTTGGGATAAGGGTTTGGTGAATGGATCAGCTGTGTTGCTGTTTGTGTCCACCCATAACAGATTTATTTTTCCTTCATTGGTGGTTGAGTCAGCCGTAGTGATTTGACTCCAACTACGCTAGATCATGGCTCAACCTTCCAGAATGATGACATATCATTATTACGACCTCCTATCATCGGGATAACTCATGAAACTTGCATCTGAATAGCCCTCGGCTATTAACTCCCTTTGTCGTCCATAAACAAGAAACTTATCTTTTGTCCTGTTAAGGTACCTCAGAATATTCTTGACCGCAGTACAATACTCAGGACCTGCGTTGGATTGGTGACGACTTGTCACGCTTAGAGCATCGGAGACATCGGGTCTTGTGCAAGTCATCGCGTACATGATCGTTCCTATTGCCGAAGCATAAGGGATATCTTTCATGTACTCCAAGTCTTTATGTGATTCAGCACGTTGAGACTTCTTGAGTTGCACACCCATACTCATTGGCACATTGCCCTTTGTGGAGTTGTTCATGCTGATCCTTTCCAAGACCTTGTCAATGTACGTACGTTGACTTAGGCCAATGAGTCTACGGGATCTATCTCTATATATCTTGATTCCCAAGATGTATTGAGCCTCACCCATATCTTTCATCGAAAATGCCGATTTCGATGAACTTCTCGTTTGCTCAAGCAAAGGTATATGATTTCCCATGAGGAGTATGTTATCGACATATAAGATCAAGAACACTATGTGGCTCCCACTAACCTTCTTGTATTTACAAGGCTCTTCCTAACTTTGGACGAAGTGAATCTTTTTGACTTCTTTGTCAAAACGTTTGTTTCAACTCCTTGATGCTTGCTTCAATCCATATATGGAACTTTGAAGCTCGCATACTTTCTCGCTATTCTTTGGATATTCAAAACCTTGAGGTTGTACCACACATCCTCCTCCAAGTTCCCATTAAGGAATGTCATTTTGACATCCATTTGCCATATCTCATAATAATGAAATCCGGCAATAGCGAGCATAGACTTGAACATGGCAACCGGTGAAAAAGTTTCATCATAGTCAATTCCTTGAACTTGAGTGAAACCTTTTGCTACAAGCCTCGCTTTGTAGGTTGTCAAGTTCCCATCCATGTCCATCTTTCTCTTGAAAACCCATTTATTTTGAATGACCTTTTTCCCTTGAGGAAGGTCAACCAAGTTCCACACTTGATTATCATACATGGATGCTATTTCGGATTCCATGGCCTTAAGCCATAGTTTGGAGTCTTTTCTTTCCATTGCTTCTTGAAAGGTCGAGGGATCATCGGTATATAGTACCATGATTTCATGAAGTCCCAAATACATATCAGGTTTCTTCCTTTCCCTCGTTGACCTTCTAAGTTCTTTTGGTTCTACGTGTACTTCTCAAACTTCTTCCACAATTTCTTGTGGAATTGGTTCGTGTTCGATTCTCAAACGTACACTAGGTGGGGAAGATTGAGTTTCTCTCACAATTTCTTGCGAGGGTCTCTCACTCGTGCTCCTACTAACCAAAGGAACCTCAGTTGGGCCTTCACGATCTTGAATGTCACCATTCATATAATGATCTTGTAGAATATCTTGAGTCTCCTCAAGCACAACTCTACTCCCACTACTTTTATATTTTCCAGAAATTCATTTTGTAGAAATACGGCATACCTCTCTACAATCACTCGATTGGAGGTTATATGCAAAAAGTAGTATCTCTTGTCTCACGAGGATAACCTAGAAAGAAGCACTTATCCGCTTTTGGTTGAAGTTTGGTCGACATCAATCTCTTGACGTAGGTCTCACAACCCCAAATCTTGAGAAAATTGAGCTTAGGTGTTTTACCACTCCATATCTCATAAGGCGTTTTCTCTACGGATTTGGATGGAACATTATTTAGTGTGTAAGCTGTTGCTTCTAGTGCATAACTCCAAAAGTAAAGCGGCAATTCAGCTTGACTCATCATTGATTGAACCATGTCAAGCAATGTCCTATTCCTCCTTTCGGATACCCCATTCCACTGAGGTGTACCGGGAGGGGTGAGCTGTGGTACAATACCACAATCCTTTAGGAATTAGTCAAATTCGGTACTAAAGTACTCACCTCTACGATCCGTTCATAGAGACTTGATTTTCTTGTTGAGTTGGTTCTCTACTTCATTCTTGAATTCCTTGAACTTGTCAAAAGATTCACTTTTATTTCTCATTAGATAAATATAGCCATAACGACTATAGTCATCTATGAACGTAATGAAGTACCTAAAACCGTCTCTTGCACTAGTACTCATCGGACCACATACATCAGAATGTATCAAATCCAACAAGTCATTCGCTCTCGGTCCTTTCTTCTTGAAAAGCCTCTTGGACATTTTGCCCATTAGGCAAGGTTCGCATGTGTCCAATGATTTAAAATCAAGTTGACCAAGAAGGTTAGCTTCTTGCAATTTCTTGATGTGTTTTTCATTTATGTGACCAAGACAATAGTGCCACAAGAGTGTATCATTCACGTGAGTAGTTTTAAGCTTTTTGTTATTGATGTTTAAGATTTTTTTATTATTCAATTCAAGCAAATAGAGACCATTCCTCACGAATGCATTTGCATAGAAAATACCATTCTTCGATATAGACAAGCAAGAATTTGAAATATTTATATTAAAATTATCCATATCCAAACATGATACATAAATAATATTCTTGCTAATCGAAGGCACATAATAAACATTCTTTAAACATAAATTTAAACCACTAGATAATTGAAGCATCAAAGAACCTTGTGCAATCGCAGCAATGCTCGCACCATTTTAGACCTTCAAAATCATCTCGTTCTTCATGAGTTCCTTCCTATCCTTTAGTAGCTGCACATTAAAAATTATGTGAGCACAAGATCCAGTATCAATTACCCCATCATGGACAGAGGTGGCTAAATTTATCTCAATAACAAATATACCTTTGGCCTTTTTGGGTCGCTTACGTTCAATCATTCCATTTTCAAGGTATTCCTTGTACTTGGGGCAATTTGGCCGGATGTGTCCCTTTTCACTGTAGTGAAAGCACTCCGTGTTGGGAGTCGGAGATTTTGAAGAATTCCCCCTCGAGGTGCTCGCACGAGCACCTCCTACTCCCTTGCTCTTGATTGACGTATTTTTGGTGAATTTGCCTTTACCTTTGGTGATCTTTTTGCTCCTTCCATGGATGGCTAGGACGTGCTTGTCCCTATCCTTTCCCATGTCAACTTCAGCAATTTTGAGAGCATTGTGAAGTTCCTCAAGACTCACCCCTTTCTCACGCACATGATAGTGCATAATGAAGTCTTTGTACGATGGGGCTAGAGAGCCAAGAATCAAATCTTCCGCAATGTCATCAGGCATCGGGGAAGATAGCTTCGACAACTTCTCAAGGTATCCATGCATCGTGAGAAAATGCATGGATACCGATGTTCCCTCCGCCATGTGGCACCTTGTGAGTGCGATGTTGGTCTTATAGCGCTCTTTTCTAGCACTATCCATGAACATCTTTGTTAAAGCTTCCATGGTCTTCTTGGGTTTTGAATCCAAGTATTTCGCTTGAAGCGAGTCACCCATGGAGGCCAACATTAGACCGTGAACCTGGTTATCTTGGTCTTCCCACTTGGCTTTTGCCTCTTTCTCGATATCGGTTGCCTTCCCATTTAATTTTGGGATTTCACCATCCAAATATGAGATAGTTTCTCAAACTTCAACACGATATTGAGCTTGAGTTGCCAGCTTATGAAGTTTGAGCCATCATTTGCCAAATGATGTTTTTCAATCATAGATCGCACAATAGGTGTAATATTCGACATTTCTACAAAATAAATTATATGGGATTTAATGCCAATTTTATGTTTTAAAAAAAATCAATACCGCAAATAAAAATTTGTCCACAAATGGAGCAATTCAAGATCCTATCAATTATAATATAAACTAGCTAAGGGCTATCAGATATATTATAAAATTAAGGTAAGAAAACATTTCTCTAATAATAACCATTTCGAATTATCGCAACATTTGCATTTTCAAACTCTTATGACTCTTGTCGTTTCAATTAAGAGGGAATTTGACCAATCCTCGTAAGAAAAACTCTTTTTCTCAAAACCGAGCTAGGGCTCCGGGTCTTGTTAAGAAAACTTATTTCATTTGATACGAGATACAGTTATCCATTGTATTCATAAACAAATATACTCGGTGTCCACTAAGGGTGAATCACACCTCGTACATCTATTCATGGCACAAAAATAGACAACCTTATATCTCTCACTATTCCCAAAGAT
Organism: Triglochin maritima; assembly: GCA_963682175.1. NCBI lineage: Eukaryota > Viridiplantae > Streptophyta > Magnoliopsida > Alismatales > Juncaginaceae > Triglochin > Triglochin maritima. The sequence goes on from OY821775.1 coordinate 39,600,929, forward strand.
GGAGGAAGCTATCTCCCGCTAAGGGCGAGCAGAATATCCCTCGATCGATGACTGCTAGTGGATGAAATAAGAAAGAAAAATACTCTTAATTTTTGGTTGGACAATTTAAACATTTACATGTGATTTTAGAATTTAGGTGATCATGCATATTTATGATCTATACACATCCTAACATTCATCCATACAATCACATATATGTCAAGCACACAAACATAAATAAATTCATTCACACACGTTGTGTGAGTTTATATGTTCCCGCGTCCTTGATCCTCGCGCTTCTTCAGTGTCTTCCTCTTGCACCATGGATGTTGATATTGCAAAATTATAAACATGCATCTCCCAATTTTGAAAAATTGTCTAGTGCAAGTCCTATGTAAAAAACCTCTCATATGCATGAATATACATAGAAATAGAAATTTGGCTTTCACATATACATAAGCCTCTGTGATTGAATAATAATAACATACACATTCATTCATTCACACATGGCTTCATCGGAACATATAAACTCACATATCCCTGCATTAGAGAACTCGAGCAACGCATGTACATATACTATATATTACTCGATTTAGTTTATCATGCATCTCTAAACCAAAAAATTCTAAAATCATTTGAAATCCATTAAAAATAATTTTATGCATCCATAGTTCAATACACAAAACATTTGAACCGCTGTTTATCCAATTTCCAAAAATAAAAATCTAAAGAAAGATAAACATATGCTTTTTTCGTTTTATCGATTCTTTATAAAATAATCATTTAATTAAAAACGAAAATTCTATAAATTAGACATAAGTCTAAATTTCAATTCTAACATTCACATGATGTGTTTCAAAACATTTAAAACTATCAAAAGAATCAATTAGAATTCAATCAACAAAACTATTGAAAAACTCGAAAAAGACATAGAACATGAATTGTTTCGATTGTAGATGATAAACTAAAATTAATTATATAGTCTAATCTTTGAAAATATGAACTAAATTCTCTGATACCACTATAGGATTATGCATCCCTATGTATGTATATATTTTAAAAAAATTAATACAACATACAAGATTGATTTCATATTTTCAACGATTTTTATGTACATTACTTTGTGTTTATTCTAATATCATGCAATCCTACATATATTAAAATAAATCACAAAAAGAGAATCATTCCTAAAGGTTCTCTAAAACCTTTTGAAGATCCGGAGTCACGTTGCCCGTTGAATCGCTGTCGATTCGCCTACAAGTGTTCACCAAACTCTAAACAAGATTAGAGAGAAAGGAGCTAGCCAATCAATCTCTAATAAGGCTTAGAATCTAGCAATTAACCTCTCTTTGAGCTCCTGAGATTTCTATCTCCTAAACTCAAAATTAATAAGACCCTTTTATAGGCTCCCAAGACATCCTCATCAAGAGTTATTCTTTAGCTATGATCCCTTGTTTATTCTCTGCTAAAATTAATCTCTAATTTCCACATAAGCACCCTCAAAAAATGTTTTAATTAAATCTGAAATTAATCCACCTATGATATAATTAATCTCTTGATAACAGGCAGAATCGTTCTGTTCGGTCGACCAAGAACTATTCGGTCAACCGACCCATTCGGTTATAACACATGTTCGGTGCACCGTGAGCTAGACGGTCGACTGAATCCGTATGAGAAAAATTCCCTGGAAAAATTCGGACGAACCACGTCTTTTACTCGGTCGACCGTTGACCAACCAGAATCTCTCCTGGGACATAGTCATCGGATGACCGTGTCACATTCGGTCTACCAAAAATACTCTTTCTCGGTTGACCGTTCACACTCGGTTAACCGAACCCGATTGTCCAGGCACTCCAGACAATTTCGGTCAACCAATTGTGATTACCCGTTCCCCATTCGGTTAACCGATCAGAAGATACCCCGGTCGACCGAACCATGAATGGTTCACCGTGTTTGACCCCGATTTTGCCTTTATCAAATTTTGGATTTATTTCAAACAAAATTTGATCTTTTGGGGTTTTTAGCAAATTCACATCTTATGTAATATATTATCCTATGTAATATTAAATTATTACACCCCATAATATACACACCTCATATGAATTTATTATGATTCTAATTATGTCAATTCTCATGACATATTGATTTTATTCATTCACCACATGTGTCATATTTTCACATGAAACCCGACACATCATATGAACTTAAAATCAAGCCTCTTGTTTCTCAGTTTTGTGGTGTAACCTGTAGGAGGATCTAAGCTAAATTGGCAGCGATATTAAACACTTAATATCTCAAACTATAAGCGGTATCTAGATACACATTATAGTTACCCAACTGTTGAGCGGGATTCCTGTCTTCAGATTTCGTCCTCCTCATGTACTCTCTGAAGTTATAAATGTGTCTTTAATTGGGATTATCCTCTGGGAATTTCTCCTTTACTGCCAAGAAAATGTTACGTGGTCTTGCTTGTGCCTCTGTCATATCACGAACAATTTGCTTGGCCCCAGCACTAAGTCTGCTGACCTGTCGATTATCCTCTGAATAAACTGCAAGTGTGTGGTTGTGCTGCCCATAGGTGCTATTAGAAACAACGACTCATCCATCACGATCCCGTCGCTCGACTACTTTTACCAAAAAATGACAACCGCAACCTTTTCTTTTTGTGTTCTTCCGCAGTGCAATACTTGTATCACGAGAACTCATTTCATGTATGCGAGCACATCTCAGGTAACAAGCCATCCGGTTATTTGCTTTTGGTTTGTATGATGATATAACCAAAAAATTCTGGCTCCTATTGCAACTTGTTTCGCCCATTTACAAGCTTCATCGATTGTTGTAAATATTTGTTTACTATCAAAAAGCTCACTGTAATCTACTCCATCACCACCGAAATTTTGCAATGGAACCTGGAAAAAATTAATTTAACAGGAAATTAAAAAAATGGGTCGTCTACGCGACACGCCTCCACCACAGTGGAGGCGTCAAGCTAAGATGCCTCCACATTGGTGTTGCCGTCTTAACCAGACGTCTCCACGTTGGTGGAGGCACCTCGCTAAGACGTCTCGATCCACTTTGTTCCACTCGAACTAAAACACGATCCATTTAGTGATGTAAGTGCACCACTTGTGTCTGTCCATTTTCTCATGATATTAAGAATATATACAAAGTAGAAATGTGTCACCTTTATATTATATTCATTTCTTGATCTCTTTAAGCTAATTATAACTATGTAACTTAACTCAAGTTACATTGTGCACATTATAATTTTGCTTTATCAAGGGGCCCACTAATATCATCACTCAATTTAAGAGGGGCAATGATAATCGTTTGACTAGCTATCTTTTCCAGCACAAGTCATGTTCAACCAACTATTGTCTTTATCACTATACTCATTGATAGCTTTTGACAATAATCAAATTAAGCACTTCTTGAGTGAAAAGATATAAGTCTCATATCTTAGGATCCAAGACACAGTAAAACATTAATGACACAAAACACAATTCCATAATGTTTTACTTGTTAGGTCTATTCAATATATAAGAGTAGTATTTTCCTCTTTTATATACTCGTGTCGTCAATTATTTGTAGAGCTACAACAATCGATGACCAACACGACAATCTTATCTCGGTGATTAATGTTCCATGTTAATTACCATGATTGTGAATAACTTTTGATTTATGTAAACAGTTATCTTTTAGAGCTCTACGGTTAAGGACCAAGCGCCTCTTCCTTAACACTTCCAAAGGAGGAATACCATAATATAGGAACAAAATGTTTGCACATCCAATTCATAATAATTGACATATAAAAGAAAAAACTTTTAGAATACATTCCTTTCAGTTAATGAATGATACCCCGCGTTAAATTGAAATATTTGTGTTTGAGGACATAAATGTTCTAAAAATATTTTGAATTATTGAATGGGAGGGTGGACGGGGCCATACATTAATCAGAAGACCACACACACGTGCCAACGGTTGGAATTCTTTGGAATTCCCGATATATTTATGTATTATTGATTGGTTGGGAAGAACTGAATTGACTAAAATTGCAGACAATCTAGGTCATTGAATCCTTTGTGATTCTTTCAATGTTTATTGTGAATGAACCTGGAATAGTTTGCATATTGTGAAATGCCATCTTCATGCATTGTTGTTGAATTGATGGTTGTAGTAATAAAATAGTTAAGACTTAAGAGCATCTATCTACTTTGCCGACATCATTGATGATATATGTCTTTGAATTGTTTGATCATCTGATTTTTTGTTCTAATTTAGACCATTGGCATACTGAGTTTTATAAACTCACATCGTTGTGACCCCTATCTTTTTGCAAGCAACCGCCAAACTTAAGTGGTGCTTGCTTAGCAGGGTTTTGACATGTAGTTGCATGGTGATGACTACATAATTTGATTATTGTCTCTATACACAAGAAACTTACATTGGTGTCATACTTGTTACTTTTTTGAGGTTGTATATGTAAAGCCATTTGGGTATATTTGACTATCTTTATCGACTTTGTATCATTTTGTCCAACTCCAACTTTTGACTCGAATGAAGCTCCTTTCTTCCCATTTCATTTGTCGATTGAATTCTCCTCTTGTAATTCTCTCCTTCCCACGAGTTTCTTATTTATTTCGTGACTTCAGCTTCCAGTGTGTCGTGCGGAAGGAGACATTACGGAGGATGCCGACAAGAAGAGGGATGAATAGATGTCACACAATGTTAGGGCAGATTCAAGGAGAGAGAGCGGGGTGAGGAAACCCAGGGGACCAACATAATCGCGTCCTACATAAGATTTGTGTTTTGTTTTTTATTTAAAATGCAAAATTTTAATTTATCCGCAACATAAATTGATGTCTAACTTATTTTAAGAAGGATGGATTCATCTTCGATAAGTGGAAAAAATAAATGAATTACATTTTCCCTCTCAATAGTTTATATCAAAAATGGTTATTTTTCAACCTATTAACCATTTTCTCAAATTATTTGGTGTTATTTACCAAACATAATTCTAATCTAATTTTACGGTAAAATTTTGATCGAATTGGATATCGAACTCGCTTCAAATTTGGTCGAATTTTAAAGCAGTCGGTGTCAAGTCGATTAAAATCTAACCTTAGATTTGATTCAAATTTACCGTATAATATATTAGAAGTATGTTTGGCTAACAATATAAAAAATTGAGGAAAAACGATGAATATGTTGAAATCTAATATATTTTTATGGATAAAGAAACAAATTGTTACACAAATCAAAATTTAAGAAGTACAAATGCGACCTTACGTGTCAAAGTAATACACAATCATGGCTGAGAGATACAAATTGTAATTTATCAAAAATAAATTTTTATAACCTAGAGTTCGTTGACACTCATCCTCACTTGAAACAGATAGCATGATTCCCAATTAAGGTGTAATGCAACACCATTTTCATCTAAACTTGATTAATTATGTTGTTGGGATTCGTACTTGGGAACCAATCGGACTACTCGCATCGACCAACGTGAACTGGGAAAAAAGGTAAATTTTTCAAAATAATATTTTTTTTGCCAAAATAGACATCACTTAAAAGTATTTTTCATACTAGACCCGTTGCCACCACGTGGTGACACGTGACAGCGGTGGGTTTTGTTTTTTAGTGTCTACAAAGGAGAACTCGACACTGGTGATGCCGAGTTCTCTCAAGCAGAACTCAACATCACAAGTTTCGATTTCAGTTTTTTATTGCCCAACACTTGTCATATTTCGTTCGACGTGAGTTAAGGCGAACTCGACACTTGTGATGCCGAGTTCTATTTGAATTGTTCTCCTAACACTCAGATCGTGCATGAGATGGTTGGCGCGTCAGGATAATAGTGTCTTAAATAGAACTCGACATCTAGGATGCCGAGTTGTAAAGGAAGAACTCGGTGTTTGTAACGCCAGTTCACTTTAAAAAAAGTGAACCCGGCGTTACAAACGCCGAGTTCCGTCGGGCTATAAAAGCAGCCCGACGCCCCCTCTCCACCTCCATCGAGTTCTCGCGATTTTAAGGTTAGGGTTTCGATTTTTTTCATTTTCCACCGTTTTCTTGCCTTTTTATGTATTAGTATGATATACATTATTGTTTTTGGTATGATTGTAGTGTTTTTGTTTGTTTAGGAACCCGTTTTGGTGAGATTTTGATTTTGATTTTGGGTTTTTAGGCCAAACTATTTATTTCTTGTTTCATAGTTGATTATTCATTTCATTTTTGTTGATTGTAAGGCTACGGTAGTAATCTTAAAAATAGTTGAATTTAAGTTTGATTATTGTTATTGAAATTAGATTTTTTGTTGTTATTTGGTTTGAATGTATGTTAGCTTTATTGAATGTAAACTTAAAAATGATATATTTGGGTTTGAATGTATGTCTTTGATTGTATGTTGGAATTGAAGTTTGATTTTTGTAATCTTCAAAATAGAGTAATGAATGTATGTGAGTTTTAATGGAAAAATGTGTTGAAGTTGAGAAATATGTGTTTTAAACATGTCGTGATTTGTATGTTGTTTGAATGTATGTCGTTTGAATTTGTGAAATATGTCGTTATTTAGATGTTTGGAAGTTGAGAATGTTATTTGTAGTATCGTTAGTTTCTTTTACAGTGCAGGTTTATATTTTATGAATTTGAAAATATAGGAAAGTTCTGTCAAAATTTTAAAAAAAATCTAACATTAATCGTAACGTTGTTTATTGTAGTTGATTTTGCTACTACACTCATTGCTCGACGTTTATAGTCGTTTGCTACTACACTCGATTGAGGTAATTTATAAAACTTTTTAGTACTTTTAATTATTTAATTAATTAGTAATAGAAGAACAACCATCTCACATGAAAACATTTTCAAATTTAATTAATATATGTTAGGAATGGATAAAGATGATGAAGGATCTTTGTTGGTCATGTATAATGGGAAATTAGAATGTAACAGAGATGTGGCAGAGTATACAGGATCTGACCAGAAATTGGTAGGTTTTCCGTTGAACATAAAATATAGGGATTTAATGGATGTCATAAGATCTAAATGTTGTTATCCACACAGTATGTTTGATGTGAAGTTGACGGCAAAATTGCCATTAAACAATGATTGGACATACGCTCCATTAACCAATGATAGGTTGGTTTATGGAATGATGTGTTTGTTTAAAAAGATATATGTGGTTGGAGTGTATGTGGAAGCTGAACCTAAAGTGCCCGACCCTACGCTGACAACCAACACTCATTCGCCGGAGTATGGTAAGTAAGGTTGACCGGTTGAAACTGCGGAATAGATTTGAATATAAGTCTAAATCGTACACCCGTAGTTCCGGCATACCACCAAATTCCATATTTCCAATCGCAGAATCACCAGCAAACATGCAATGAATGACCAAAAAATGCATGTGACATTTCCTCTAGCAATGCAAATCCTTATCCTGGCTGTCGCAATTTGAACACATGCATTACAGTCATGATGAGTTTGCTGGTAGGGTTGGATCGTCTACCTCATATCCCTCACTTGGGCTTGGTTTGTCAACTGTTGACCCAATTCATTTTAGTCGACCAGAATGCATGCAAGAGATGCATAGCGTTGAAGATGATGTCACTGAGGAATTAGGAGATTACAGTAAACCATTCACTGTAGAAGATGAACCTGAAAGTGTTTCTGCTAATGAAGTCGTTCCGGAGACGCAGGATGTCATATATGCGATGGGACAATCCATAAACCGTGAAGACGACAACATTGTTGATGATGCAGTTACTAACAACGACATGATTCCAACTCTTAATTAACTTCCTGATATCTTCGAGGACGACAACTGGATAGAGAATTCTGTAATTGAACACTCATTCTTCGATGTTGCGAACAATTTGGAACGGGGTGATTGGCGTACGGAAGATGGTCGTCCTTTTTGGGATAAACAAAATTTCCCAACTAAAGATGATTTGGTTTACGCTCTGCAGTTGTGGCACATTAAAAAGTTTGTTCAGTATTCAGATGTGGTTTCTTCAACGAAACGGTATACTGTTCATTGTCTTCGTCGTGATGAGGATAACTGCAAATGTCGTCTACATGCGTCTGTCCCAAAAGGCTGCAGATATTTTCAAGTGAAAACGTACAACGCCGAGCACACTTGTTCCAATCCGATGTTGTTAAACGACAACAAACAATGCAGTGTTATTTTTGTTTGCGACTTGATAATGTCATCTGTTAGAACTAAGTTCACAATTACTCATGCTATGATAATGGCAAAGGTGAAGACCAAATATTCACTTGAAATCGGTTACGCTAAAGCATGACATGCCAGGCAAAAGGCATTGAACCGAATTTATGGTGCCGAAGAAGACAGTTTAAGGGATCTACGAAGGTTCCTCACAGTTCTTTGTCAAAACAATGAAGGATCTGTTGTCTAAATAGAGACCGTACAGGTAAATCCAGACGAAGAGATGTTTAAGCGTGTGTTTTGGGTGTTCAGGCCATCAATTAGTGGGTTTCAATATTGCAGACTCGTTGTCAGTGTGGATGGAACCCACCTCTATAGCAAATATGGAGGTTTATTGCTAATTGTTGTAGGCACGGATGCAGACAATGGAATTTTTCCTTTGGCATTTGCTGTTGTAGAGAGCAAGAAGACAGAGTTGTGGATGTGGTTCCTTCAATTGCTGGCAAGTAGAGTGACTAGGCGACCCGATTTGTGTATTATTACTGACAGATTTTCAGGAATAAATGCTTCTGTGCGAGCCACATTTCCACCTTCAGAGGGGCATGTACATCGATTATGTCTTCGACACATGAAAGCAAATCTTGCTAAACATCAAAATTGCAAGGAAAGAATGAGACAAATCAAGTTTTACGAAGCAGGTAAAACTCATTCCTTTATGAAATTTGAAGAGTTAATGAAGGCTATTGCAGAGGAACATAAACCGGTATACGAGTGGATTCAGTATCAAGGTCCTTCGGAAAAATAGACTTCTTGTCACGACGGGGGTCGACGTTTTGGATGTATGACAACAAATATGTCAGAAAGCTTCATCAATGTCTTACGAGGAGCACGCGGTATGCCAATTACGACCATGATTACGAGGGATGTCGCTGAGTCATGGAATGAAACATATGTACCGATAGTCCACACCGTGGTAACGGCAAACAACAATCTTTCCAGAACTCATACAGTAACTCGATACCACCAGTTGATGTAACAGGTTGAAGCCAATGATCAAAAAAATACCTTGTCAAATTTGAAGGAGTTATTACTTGCATTTGTGGATACATAATTGCAATGCACATCTCCTGTTCACATGTACTAGTAGTTTGCAACGACAGATATGCAAATGTTAGCACTTCACATATGGTCTCCCCGCATTATGAGGTTCAAATGTACAGACAGACGTACAAACCGATATTTATCCCAATTCCTGATGTGAGGTATTGGCCAGATTATGACAACATCACAATGAAGCCTCCGCAAAGCAAAAGACCTCCTGGTCGGCCAAAATCAACGTGAATCTGAAACGAGATGGACGAGCACTCTGGAAGAAGGGTACGGTGTGGGAGATGCGGAGGTTTGGGGTATAATAGAAAACGATGCAAGGAACTTATATAGTAAAATTGTTTAAAAAATGTCTATGTTACTATTATGTAGAATTTCAAATAAATGTAAGAGTTGAATTGATGTGGTGTAAGACTTGGGGGTGTAAGAGTTGAATGTGGTGTAAGAGTTGAATGATTTTTAAGATTTGATTGTGATGTAAGACTTCAATGAATGTCATTCCCTATTGGTAAAAAAATTAGATGTTTGATTTTTATGACTCCAATTTAATATTACGTTCATTCTTAAGATATGATTTGAAACACTTCAATGTTTTCTAATATTTAACGTGTTATGTACAGATGGAGTTTCGTGGTTCCAGTACCGGTTCCGTTAGGGGCTGCTACGCTTCATAGGGTCCGGTAGACAGACCAGTGTTGGTTTTGAAGGCCAACCACAAGTATGACTTTTTCAAAGATTTTGTAAGCATTTTACTACTTTAAGTGAAATATTTGCACGTATGTATTAATATTCTAACATTTATCTTAAATTTTGCAAAAGGATGTTGATGGCGTAAAGTACGTTGAACATGGATCGAAGCTCAACGAATGGAAAATCACTGATGAGAGGATGTTGTTTCTGCTAGATATGATGGGGTTTGACACAGTCACTCGGTTGGGCCGAGTACAGTTGGACCATACCTTGCTGGGGGCGATGGTGGAGCATTGGAGACCGGAGACTCTTTCATTTCACCTGCAACATGGTGAGATCACTTGCACCTTGCGTGACATCTCTATGATTACTGGCTTGCGCGTAGATGGTTTGCCGGTGTGTGAGTCTCAAGAGTACGTTTGGTCAGAGGTCTGCACGGATTTATTGGGTCATGTCCCCGATGACTTGGGTCGTAAGAGTTCAGTAACTCTGGATTGGTTGCAAGCTCAGTTTCAATAGTTGCCTTTTGATGCTGACGAGGAGACGGTTACACGACACACCAGAGCCTTTATTTGGTTCCAGCTGGGATGCAGTATTTTGGCAGATAAGAGCGACACGATGGTTCACTTGAAGTACTTGTCTTTGCTCGGAAATTTGGTCGTCGCATCGGAGTACAGTTGGGGTAGTGCGGCTCTGACCCACTAATATCACATGTTAGACAAAGCTTCACTGATTCGGACCAAACATTTGTGTGGTTTTCTACGTTCCTGCAGTTGTGGTGCTGGGAACATCTACACATTGGGAGACCTTTGAAGAGCAGACCATTACTATACCCGGATGACCACATGACACCATTAGGTGCCTGTTGGAGACGATCAAGATCATTCAAGGGTAGTCAAAGACGACGACACTTGATTTTTATCGAAATGAGCTGTACGTGAAAGAATTCGATCAAGTGATCTGGGACCTTTATCACATTTGGATCTTAGTCAGTTACCACCACTATGTACGGAAGGTTCAGAGATCTGGACTAGCTATACTTGGCATATAAATTTTGGTGAGATGGCTATGCATTGTCTGTTGGATTTCGTGCCCTATAGTATGTATATATTTTCAAAATTTTATAAACATATAGGATCGTAGTATTCATATTTCCTTCGATTTTCATATAGACATGCATTTGTTTATCCTAATTATTTAGCATGCATTAGAATAAACAAACAATTGCAAAGAGGATCATACCTAGAGGTTCTCTAAAACCTCTTGAAGATCCGGAGTCGCGTTGACGGTCGAATCGCCTGGTGGATTGCCTCCGAGTATTCACCAAACTCTAAACAAGATTGGAGAGAGAAGAGCTAGCCTCTCAATCTCCAATAGGGTTTAGAATCCAATTACTAACCCCTCTTTAGTTCCCTTGAGAAAAAGATCTCTGAAAACTAAGACTAATCTTAAGAATTAAGGAAATTTCGTGGAGAACTATGGAGAGAGATTTTTGCATGAGAAAATAATGAATTAATTAATGAGGTAATGAGATAAACTTGTATTTATAAGTTTTCTCCAAATTACCTATTCATGTGCACATGATTTCATGCAAACTTCCATCTAACCATCCATTATTTACTAATAAATAATCTTAGCCATGAATTAAATCAATTATGGACCAATTCTATGCATGATCTAATTTCTTCTGCAGAAAACCGTCTGGACCGGTCGACCGTTTGGAGGTTCGGTCGACCGCACGAACCAAGTTTCGGTCGACCGTTCGACATTCGGTCGACCGTTCGCAACAATAAAATATTTCATCGCAATGTTCGGTCGACCGACCGATAGATTCGGTCTACCGTTCCGAACATACGAAAATTCCCTGTTATCGGTTGAGATGTGTTCGGTCGACCGTGCACCGATCGGTCGATCGTTCACTGTTAACCGGTCGACCGTTGGTGCACAGTCCTGCAGAGTTGTCAAATTTCGGTTACCCCTACAAAATTTGACATTTCGGGATTAGTAGTAAATTCACAACTTATGTAACATATTATCCTATATAATGAAAAATCATTACACCCCATAATATTTACATCACATATGAATTTAATTTGGATTCTAATTATGTTATTAATCACAACATAATTTTGATTTTGCTTGTTCACCCCATGTGTCTTATTTTCTACATGAAACCCGACACATCTTATGAACTCAAAATCCTCATTTCCCGTTTCCCAGTTTTGTCGTGTGACCTATGGAAGGATCTAAACTAAGTTGGCAGTGATATGAAGAGCTTAATACCACAAGCTATAAGCGGTATCTAGCTACACATTATAGCTCCCAATTAGTTAGATGTCTTAATTCCACTTGAATCAAAACCCGATCGATTTAGTGATGGAATGCACCACTTGTGTCCGTCCCTTGCCTCATGATATTAAGAATACACACAAAGTAGTATTGTGTCATCTTTGTATTAGTATTCATTTCTTGATCTCTTTAAACTAGTTACAAATATGTGATTTAACTCAAATCACATTGTGCACATTATAACTTTTCTTTATCAAGGGGTCCACTAATATCATCACTCAATTAAGAGGGGCAATGATAATCTTTTGACTAACTATCTTCTTCAACGAAAATCATACTTAACCAACCAATGTCTTTACACTACACTTATTGATAGCTTAAGACACTAGTCTAATCAAGCATTTCTTAAGTGATCGGATACAAGTCTCATATCAAAGGACCAAGGACACAATAAAATATTAATGACACAGAAACACATTTCTATAATATTTTACTTATTAGGTTTATTCAGTATACAAAAGTAATATTTTCCTCTTTTGTGTACCAGTGTTGTCACTTACTGGTAGAGCTACAATGATATATGACCAGGACGACAATCTTAACTCGGTAATTAATGTCCCATGTTAATTACCATGATTGCGAATATCTTTTGTTTTATGTAAACCAATATATTTTAGAGCTCTACGGTTAAGGACCAAGAGTCTCTTCCTTAACACTTCTAAAAGACGAATAACATAAACAAGGAACAAAATGATTTCTCATTCAATTCATAACAATTGACATTTAAAATTAAAACTTTTAGAACACATTCCCAGTTCCGATGGAGACAGTTCGGTCTACAACAACACATTCGAGAGCCGATGGAGAGACATGTAGTGAAATCGGCTCAAGGGAGGTCGAATGTTAATTGGTTGGCGGAAAATCACCATTTCATTCAGCATTGGTCGCACAGAAGAGATCGTCTACAGTTTGAGCGACCACTCCTAGGTGTTACTCCTGAAGAGAGTACACATCTGTATATGGAATGGTACTGGAGCATCACCGTACGTTGGATTGTTCTTCACACCTTGGCTCCGACACATAGCTTATACAGACCTCGAGCGGGTAGAGAGCGGGAGATGGTAAGATCTAAACATTTATTTTAACAATTACTACGTTTTAAAATTGAGTTTAGTGTTTGATGGACTGTTTAATTATCTGTAGGTGCACGGAGTTTATGAGTTCCACGAAGAACTCCATCAAATTCACGAGGTAATCAGAGATCACAAGACAGACTCTTCGATGGTTGCAAAATTGAAGGAAAAAATGAAGGCTTGGCTGATGTGTTTTAGTGCTGAAGAACCGACATTACATTTGAGTCAGGATCGTGTCGTTGAAGAAGAAGATCCACAAACTCAAGAAGACGCTGACGGTCTGACTCAGAATCATTACACCCCATAATATTTACATCACATATGAATTTAATTTGGATTCTAATTATGTTATTAATCACAACATAATTTTGATTTTGTTTGTTCACCCCATGTGTCTTATTTTCTACATGAAACCCGACACATCTTATGAACTCAAAATCCTCATTTCCCGTTTCCCAGTTTTGTGGTGTGACCTATGGGAGGATCTAAACTAAGTTGGCAGTGATATTAAGAGCTTAATACCACAAGCTATAAGCGGTATCTAGCTACACATTATAGCTGCCTATTAGTTAGATGTCTTAATTCCACTTGAATCAAAACCCGATCCATTTAGTGATGGAGTGCACCACTTGTGTCCGTCCCTTGCCTCATGATATTAAGAATACACACAAAGTAGTATTGTGTCATCTTTGTATTAGTATTCATTTCTTGATCTCTTTAAACTAGTTACAAATATGTGACTTAACTCAAATCACATTGTGCACATTATAACTTTGGTTTATCAAGGGGCCCACTAATATCATCACTCAATTAAGAGGGGCAATGATAATCTTTTGACTAACTATCTTCTTCAACGAAAATCATACTTAACCAACCAATGCCTTTACACTACACTTATCGATAGCTTAAGACACTAGTCTAATCACTAGTGCAGAAAAGTCCATATACGTCGGATATATAGTGGTATAGACGTCGGATTTCGATGGTCCAAGTACCCGACGTCTATTTCCCCGTCGTCTATTCCTTGTTGTATAGACGTCGGCTATATACGACCGACGTCTATACAGTGTATACACGTCGGCGATATACGACCGACGTCTATTATATGTTAATTAACAAAAAATACATTGGAACGTATATCGGGCATTCTGCACTCACATTAATCAAGCCCAAGTTGCCCAAGTGCCCCAAGTGCCAAACTTTTGACAAATAACCACGAATATCAAGCCCAACATGCGCAGGTGCCCCCAAGTCGTTCACGTTCAGCAGTAAAGGAGTGGTGGAGTACATCAACCACACCAACAAAAATAAATTCTCCGATGTGGGACTAAACTATTACACCAAATAGGCGTCGGATATATACATTGACTGACGTCTATTCATACAGCATGACCTATAGACGTCGGTCATGTTATAGATCCGACGTCTATACTTTGAAATAACAATAATTAATAAAAAGATACATCTGATAGACGTCGACTACCATGTACAACCGACGTCTATACATGGGTAAATAGTAAAAAAAACGTTGCAACCATTTTAAGCCCAAGTTGCTCTAGTGCTCCAAATGCCAATCTTTTGACCATTAAATATATATGTATCTCACTTGCATTTTGTAGTGTGGCACCAAACTACCATTTAGAAGTAAAGGAGTGGTGGAGTACTTCAACTCCACCAATAAAAAACTTTCTCCAATGTGGGACTAAACATGTCACCATACACACACATGTGTACAACACAACACACATGTGATTGTAATTATTTTTAAATCCACATTATTCTTATACAAAATAATCCACATAAATTCTTACACGAAATAAATCCAAAAAATTGCGTTATTTCTTATACAAAATAAATTCCAAAAAAATGTGTTAATTTTTACACGAAATAAATCCCAAAAAATTGCGTTATTTCTGATACAAAAGAAATCCACATAAATTCTTATACGAAATAAATCCAAAAAAATAAACAAAAAATATTTTCTTCTTTCAGGAGGTATAGACGTCGGTTATACTAAACAACCGACGTTTCTACAAACCTATAGACGTCGGATGTCCAAATATCTGACGTCTATACCTATAGACGTCGGTTGTTTGGACATCCGACGTTTATTTGGTGACCTCTATCAAGCATTCTGCACTAGTGAATCAAGCATTTCTTAAGTGATCGGATACAAGTCTCATATCAAAGGACCAAGGACACAGTAAAATATTAATGACACAGAAACACATTTCTATAATATTTTACTTATTAGGTCTATTCAGTATACAAAAGTAATATTTTCCTCTTTTGTGTACCCGTGTTGTCACTTACTTGTAGAGCTACAATGATCTATGACCAGCACGACAATCTTAACTCGGTAATTAATGTCCCATGTTAATCACCATGATTGCGAATATCTTTTGTTTTATGTAAACCAATATCTTTTAGAGCTCTACGGTTAAGGACCAAGAGTCTCTTCCTTAACACTTCTAAAAGACGAATAACATAAACAATGAACAAAATAATTTCTCATTCAATTCATAACAATTGACGTTTAAAAGTAAAACTTTTAGAACACATTCCCTTCAATCTCCCACTTGTTATTAAAGTTTTCTTTCACATACATACTCAATGTATAAAACAATAATAACTAGGGTAAACCCCAATACATATCAATCATCAAGCCAATCTACATGGTTCCTCAATCCCATGGACTCAAAATGCATTTCGCCCTTGGCTTGGGATACGGGTTTTGTAAATGGATCAGCTGTGTTGTTGTTGGTGTCCACCCATAAAAGATTTATTTTGCCTTCGTCGATGAGGTCACGTGTCACGAAGTACTTACGATCCATGTACTTCACTTTGTGGTGTGATTTGGGATCCTTGATTTGCGTGATAGATGCACTATTGTCGCAAAATGGCTCTATTGGTCCCTCGCTCGAAGGAACTACTCCAAGCTCTTCAAGGAACTTCTTAATCCACACTCCTTCCTTGCTCGCTTCAGCGACAGCCATTACTTCGGAAGCAGTGGTTGAGTCGGCCGTAGTGCTTTGCTTCCAACTACGCCAACTCACAGCTCCACCATTCAGAAGGAAGACGTATCCTGATTGCAACCTTCTATCGTCTGGATCACTCATGAAACTCGCATCCGAGTAACCCTTGGCTATCAATTCCCTTTGTCCTCCATAAACAAGAATCTTATCCTTAGTCCGGTTAAGGTACTTCAGGATATTATTGACCGCAGTCCAATGCTCAGGACCTGCGTTGGATTGGTGACGACTTGTCACGCTTAGAGCATATGAGACATCGGGTCTTGTGCAAGTCATCGCGTACATGATCGACCCAATTGCCGAAGCATAAGGGACATCCTTCATGTACACTAAGTCCTTACGTGATTGAGCACGTTGAGACTTCTTGAGTTGCACACCCATACTCATTGGCACACTGCCCTTTTTGGAGTTGTTTATCTTGAACATTTCCAAGACCTTGTCAATGTATGTACGTTGACTTAGGCCAATGAGTCTACGGGATCTATCTTGGTATATCTTGATTCCCAAGATGTATTGAGCCTCACCCATATCTTTCATTGAAAATGCAGATTTCAATGAACTTCTCGTTTGCTCAAGCAAAGGAATATGATTGCCCATGAGCAATATGTCATCGACATATAAGATTAGGAATACTACATGGCTCCCACTAACCTTCTTGTATATACAAGGTTCTTCCTTACTTTGAATGAAGTGAAGCTTCTTCACTTCCTCGTCAAAGCGTTTGTTCCAACTCCTTGATGCTTGCTTCAATCCATAAATGGATCTTTGAAGCTGGCATACCTTCTCGTTATTCTTTGAATCTTCAAAACCTTGAGGCAGTGCCATGTACACATCCTCCTCCAAGTTCCCATTAAGGAACGCCGTTTTGACATCCATTTGCCATATTTCATAATCATGAAATGCGGCAATAGCGAGCATTATCTGAATAGACTTGAACATGGCAACCGGTGAAAAAGTTTCATCATAGTCAATTCCTTGAACTTGAGTGAGACCCTTCGCTACAAGCCTTGCTTTGTAGGTTGTCAAGTTCCCATCCATGTCCATCTTCCTCTTAAAACCCCATTTATTTTGAATGGCATTTTTCCCTTGAGGAAAGTCAACCAAGTCCCACACTTGATTATCATACATGGATTCAATTTCAGATTCCATGGCCTTAAGCCATAGTTTGGAGTCTTCCCTTTCAATTTCTTCTTGGAAGGTCAAGGGATCATTGGTATCTAGTACCATGATTTCATGAAGTCCCAGATACAAGTCGGGGTTCTTCCTTTCCATTGTTGACCTTCTTAGTTCTTTTGGTTCTTCTCGTGTCTCTTGAACTTCTTCCACAATTTCTTGAGGAGTGGGTTCACGTTCAACTCTTGAACGTACACTTGGTGGGGAAGATTGAGTTTCTCTCACAATTTCTTGCGAGTGTCTCTCACTCATGCTCCCACTAACCAAAGGAATCTCAGTTGGGCCTTCATGATCTTGAATGTCATCATCCATGTCATGATCTTGTAGAGTATCTTGAGTTTCCTCAAGCACAACCCTACTCCCACTATTTTTTACTATTTCCAGAAATTCATTTTCCAGAAATGTGGCATCCCTCTCTACAATCACTCGATTGGAGGTGATATGCCGAAAGTAGTATCCTCTTGTCTCACGAGGATAACCAATAAAGAAGCACTTATCCGCTTTTGGTTTAAGTTTGGTCGACATCAATTTCTTGACGTAAGCCTCACAACCCCAAATCTTGAGAAAATTGAGCTTAGGTGTTTTACCACTCCATAGCTCATAAGGAGTTTTCTCCACGGATTTGGATGGAACATTATTTAGTGTGTAAGCCGCAGTTTGTAGTGCATAACTCCAAAAGTAAAGAGGTAATTCCGCATGACTCATCATTGACCGAATCATGTCGAGCAATGTCCTATAACTCCTTTCGGATACCCCATTCCACTGAGGTGTACCGGGAGGGGTGAGTTGAGGTACAATACCAAACTCCTTTAGGTATGAGTCGAATTCGGCACTTAAGTACTCACCTACACGATCCGTTCGTAGAGACTTGATTTTCTTGTCGAGTTGGTTCTCTACTTCATTCTTGAATTCATTGAACTTGTCAAAGGATTCACTTTTGTTTCTAATTAGATAAACATAGCCATAACGACTATAATCATCCGTGAACGTAATGAAGTACCTAAAACTATCTCGTGCACTAGTACTCATTGGACCACATACATCGGAATGTATCAAATCCAACAAGCCACTCGCCCTTGGGCCTTTCTTCTTGAAAGGTTTTTTGGTCAGTTTTCCCATTAAACATGGTTCACACGTCTCCAATGATTTAAAATCAAGTAGACCAAGAAGGTTAGCTTCTTGCAATTTCTTGATGCGCTTTTCATTTATGTGACCAAGACGATAGTGCCACAAGAGAATATCATTCTCGTGAGTGGTCTTAAGTCTTTTGTTATTGATATTAAAGATTTGTTTATTATTCAATTCAAGTAAATACAGACCATTCCTTATGAATGCATTTGCATAGAAAACACCATTCTTCGATATAGACAAACAAGAATTTGAAACATTTATATTAAAATTATCCATATCTAAACATGATACAGAAATAATGTTCTTGCTAATCGAAGGCACATAATAAACATTCTTTAGACATAAATTTAAACCACTACATAATTGAAGCACCACAGAACCTTGTGCAACCGCAGAAACGTTCGCACCATTTCCGACCTTTAATTCTACCTCGTTCCTTACAAGTTCCTTCCTATCCTTGAGTAGTTGCACATTAGAAACTATGTGAGCACAAGATCAGGTATCAATTACCCAATCCTGGACAGAGGTGGCTAAATTTATTTCAATAACAAATATACCTTTGGCCTTTTTGGGGCGCCGACGTTCAATCACTCCGTTGTCAAGGTCTTCCTTGTACTTGGGGCAATTTGGCCGGATGTGTCCTTTTTCACCGCAGTGAAAAGCACTCCGTATAGGGAGTTGGAAATTTCTGAGATTTCCCCCTCGAGGCACTCTTATGAGCACCTCCTACTCCCTTGCTCTTGATTGAACCACTTTTGGTAGATTTGCCCTTTCCTTTACCAATCTTTTGGCTCCTCCCATGGACGGCAAGGACATGCTTGTCCCTACCCTTGCCCATGTCAACTTCAGCAGTTTTGAGAGCGTTGTGCAGCTCCTCAAGACTCACCCCTTTTTCACGCACGTGATAGTGCATCACAAAGTCCTTAAAGGACGGGGCTAGAGATCCAAGAATCATATCTTCAGCAATGTCCTCAGGCATTGGTGAAGAGAGCTTTGCCAACTTCTCAAGGTACCCTTGCATCATGAGAAAATGCATAGATACCGATGTTCCCTCCGCCATATGGCACCTTGTGAGTGTGATGGTGGTCTTGTAGCGCTCCTTTCGGGCACTATCCATGAACATCTTAGACAAAGCCTCCATGGTCTTCTTGGGTTTTGAATCCAAGTATTTCGCTTGAAGCGAGTCACCCATGGATGCTATCATAAGACCGTGAACTTGGTTCTTTTGGTCTTCCCACTTGGCTTTAGCCTCTTTCTCTTCATCGGTTAATCTCTCATTCCATTTTGGGATTGGACCTTCAAAAATGTGAGACAGTTTCTCAAACTTTAACACGATGTTGAGTTTGAGTTGCCAACTAATGAAGTTTGAGCCATCATTTGCTAAAGGGTGTTTTCTATCATGGATCGTACGATAGGTTGGATGTTCGACATTTTTCTACAAAATAAATCATACAGGATTTTAATGCCAATTTTATGTCTATTATATATACATAAAATGTAAATGCTGCAAATAAAAAATTTGCCCATAAATGCAACAATCCATGATCCCATTAATTGTAATATAGACTAGCTAAGGGCTATCGAATACATTACAATATCAAGGTAAGAAAAACATTTTCTAATCACAACCTTTTTGAATTTTAGCAACATTAGCATCTTCAAACTCTTGTGATTCTTGTCGTTTTAATTATGAGGGAATACGACCTATCCTCGTAAGAAAAACTTTTTCCCAAAACCGAGCGAGGGCTCTAGGTGATGTTAAGAAAACTTATTTTCATTTGATACGAGATACGTTTATCCATTGTATTCACAACTAAACATGCTTGGGGTTCACTAGGGTGAAATGCACCTCATATATTTAATTGTGGCACAACAACAGACAACCATTATATCTCCCACTATTCCCAAAGATGGAGGGAGCTATCTCCCGCTAAGGGCCAGCAGAGTATCCCTCGATCAATGGCTGCTAGTAGATGAATAAGAAGGAAAATTACTCTTAATTTTTGTTGGACAATTTCATATATTAACATGTGATTCAGAATTTTAGGTTATCATGCATATTATCATTCATACACATCCTAACATTCAACACATTCATCACATGCATAGCAAGATTATTAAAACAGAAATTAAACCATTCACACAATCCACATCATGTGAGTTTATATGTTCCCTTCGATCCTTGATCCTCGATCCTCAATCGATATGCTACAGTGGCGACTTCCTCTTGCACCGGAGATGTAGATTTTACAGAAAATAAACACGCTCCACACATTCGATAAAAAACGACTAGTGCAAGTCCTATGTAAAACCTCTCAAATGCAATGCAATTATCTAAAAGATAGAAAGAGAGAATTTGGCTTTTACTTACAAATAAGCCCCTGTATATTAATAATTACATACATTCATAGTTGCTGATTTGGAACATATAAACTCACAATTCCTGCAAAAACAACTCGAGCAACGCATACACGCATGTCCAATCTAAACTATTCAATCTAGATTATCAAGCATCTAAAATCAAACAATTCTAGAAAAATCATTCGAAATCCATTAAAATGATTTTAATGCATCCATAGTTCAAAATTAATTATTTTGAACCGCCGTTTATCCAACTTCCAAAAGGAAAGATGAACATTAGTCCTTTTCGGTTTTGTTGATTCCCTCATAAAAAATCATTTAAAATAAAACGAAAATTCTATAAATTAGAAAAATGTCTAAATTTCAATTCTAACAATCATGTGTGATGTTTTAAAACATATAAAACCATCAAAACGAATTTATTAGAATTTTATCAACAAAATATAAAAAAACTCGAAAAAGACATAAAACCGAATTGTTTTTTATTCTAGATGGTAGCCTAAATTGATTTTATAGTCTAAATCAAAGATAATATGAATCAAATGCTCTGATACCACTGTTGGATTTCGTGCCCTATAGTATGTATATATTTTCGAAATTTTATAAACATATAGGATCGTAGTATTCATATTTTCTTCGATTTTCATATAGACAGGCATTTGTTTATCCTAATTATTTAACATGCATTAGAATAAACAAACAATTGCAAAGAGGATCATACCTAGAGGTTCTCTAAAACCTCTTGAAGATCCGGAGTCGCGTTGACGGTCGAATCGCCTGGTGGATTGCCTCCGAGTATTCACCAAACTCTAAACGAGATTGGAGAGAGAAGAGCTAGCCTCTCAATCTCCAATAGGGTTTAGAATCCAATTACTAACCCCTCTTTAGTTCCTTTGAGAAGAAGATCTCTTAAAACTAAGACTAATCTTAAGAATTAAGGAAATTTCGTGGAGAACTATGGAGAGAGATTTTTGCATGAGAAAATAATGAATTAATTAATGAGGTAATGAGATAAACTTGTATTTATAAGTTCTCTCCAAATTACCTATTCATGTGCAACCTCTTTCCCATGATTTCATGCAAACTTCTATCTAACCATCCACTATTTACTAATAAATAATCTTAGCCACGAATTAAATCAATTATGGACCAATTCCATGCATGATCTAATTAATTCTGCAGAAAACTGTCTGGACTGGTCGACCGAACCTCCAAACGGTCGACAGACCAGTACCGGTTGCGTTAGGGGCTGCTATGCTTCATAGGGTCCGGTAGACAGACCGGTGTTGGTTTTGAAGGCCAACCACAAGTCTGACTTTTTCAAAGATTTTGTAAGCATTTTACTACTTTAAGTGAAATATTTGCACGTATGTATTAATATTCTAACATTTATCTTAAATTTTGCAAAAGGATGTTGATGGCGTAAAGTACGTTGAACATGGATCGAAGCTCAACGAATGACAAATTACTGATGAGAGGATGTTGTTTCTGCCAGATATGATGGGGTTTGACACAGTCACTCGGTTGGGCCGAGTACAGTTGGACCATACCTTGCTGGGGGCGATGGTGGAGCATTGGAGACCGGAGACTCTTTCATTTCACCTGCAACATGGTGAGATCACTTGCACCTTGCGTGACATCTCTATGATACTGGCTTGCGCGTAGATGGTTTGCCGGTGTGTGAGTCTCAAGAGTACGTTTGGTCAGAGGTCTGCACGGATTTATTGGGTCATGTCCCTGATGACTTGGGTCGTAAGGGTTCAGTAACTCTGGATTGGTTGCAAGCTCAGTTTCAATAGTTGCCTTTTGATGCTTACGAGGAGACGGTTACACGACACACCAGAGCCTTTATTTGGTTCCAGCTGGGATGCAGTATTTTGGCAGATAAGAGCGACACGATGGTTCACTTGAAGTACCTGTCTTTGCTCGGAAATTTGGTCGTCGCATCGGAATACAGTTGGGGTAGTGCGGCTCTGACCCACTAATATCACATGTTAGACAAAGCTTCACTGATTCTGACCAAACATTTGTGTGGTTTTCTACGTTCCTGCAGTTGTGGTGCTGGGAACATCTACACATTGGGAGACCTTTGAAGAGCAGACCATTACTATACACGGATGACCACATGACACCATTAGGTACCTGTTGGAGACGATCAAGATCATTCAAGGGTAGTCAAAGACGACGACACTTGATTTTTATCGAAATGAGCTGGACGTGAAAGAATTCGATCAAGTGATCTGGGACCTTTATCACATTTGGATCTTAGTCAGTTACCACCACTATGTACGGAAGGTTCAGAGATCTGGACTAGCTATACTTGGCATATAAATTTTGGTGAGATGGCTATGCATTGTCTGTTGGATTTCGTGCCCTATAGTATGTATATATTTTCAAAATTTTATAAACATATAGGATCGTAGTATTCATATTTTCTTCGATTTTCATATAGACATGCATTTGTTTATCCTAATTATTTAACATGCATTAGAATAAACAAACAATTGCAAAGAGGATCATACCTAGAGGTTCTCTAAAACCTCTTGAAGATCCGGAGTTGCGTTGACGGTCGAATCGCCTGGTGGATTGCCTCCGAGTATTCATCAAACTCTAAACGAGATTGGAGAGAGAAGAGCTAGCCTCTCAATCTCCAATAGGGTTTAGAATCCAATTACTAACCCCTCTTTAGTTCCCTTGAGAAGAAGATCTCTGAAAACTAAGACTAATCTTAAGAATTAAGGAAATTTCGTGGAGAACTATGGAGAGAGATTTTTGCATGAGAAAATAATGAATTAATTAATGAGGTAATGAGATAAACTTGTATTTATAAGTTTTCTCCAAATTACCTATTCATGTGCACATGATTTCATGCAAACTTCCATCTAACCATCCATTATTTACTAATAAATAATCTTAGCCATGAATTAAATCAATTATGGACCAATTCCATGCATGATCTAATTTCTTCTGCAGAAAACCGTCTGGACCGGTCGACCGTTTGGAGGTTCGGTCGACCGCACGAACCAAGTTTCGGTCGACCGTTCGACATTCGGTCGACCGTTCGCAACAATAAAATATTTCATCGCAATGTTCAGTCGACCGACCGATAGATTCGGTCTACCGTTCCGAACAGACGAAAATCACAACATAATTTTGATTTTGCTTGTTCACCCCATGTGTCTTATTTTCTACATGAAACCCGACACATCTTATGAACTCAAAATCCTCATTTCCCGTTTCCCAGTTTTGTGGTGTGACCTATGGGAGGATCTAAACTAAGTTGGCAGTGATATTAAGAGCTTAATACCACAAGCTATAAGCGGTATCTAGCTACACATTATAGCTACCAATTAGTTAGATGTCTTAATTCCACTTGAATCAAAACCCGATCCATTTGGTGATGGAGTGCACCACTTGTGTCCGTTCCTTGCCTCATGATATTAAGAATACACACAAAGTAGTATTGTGTCATCTTTGTATTAGTATTCATTTCTTGATCTCTTTAAACTAGTTACAAATATGTGACTTAACTCAAATCACATTGTGCACATTATAACTTTGCTTTATCAAGGGGCCCACTAATATCATCACTCAATTAAGAGGGGCAATGATAATATTTTGACTAACTATCTTCTTCAACGAAAATCATACTTAACCAACCAATGTCTTTACACTACACTTATCGATAGCTTAAGACACTAGTCTAATCAAGCATTTCTTAAGTGATCGGATACAAGTCTCATATCAAAGGACCAAGGACACAGTAAAATATTAATGACACAGAAACACATTTCTATAATATTTTACTTATTAGGTCTATTCAGTATACAAAAGTAATATTTTCCTCTTTTGTGTACCCGTGTTGTCACTTACTTGTAGAGCTACAATGATCTATGACCAGCACGACAATCTTAACTCGGTAATTAATGTCCCATGTTAATCACCATGATTGCGAATATCTTTTGTTTTATGTAAACCAATATCTTTTAGAGCTCTACGGTTAAGGACCAAGAGTCTTTTCCTTAACACTTCTAAATGACGAATAACATAAACAAGGAACAAAATGATTTCTCATTCAATTCATAACAATTGACATTTAAAAGTAAAACTTTTAGAACACATTCCCAGTTCCGATGGAGACAGTTCAGTCTACAACCACACATTCCAGAGCCGATGGAGAGACATGTAGTGAAATCGGCTCAAGGGAGGTCGAATGTTAATTGGTTGGCGGAAAATCACCATTTCATTCAGCATTGGTCGCACAGAAGAGATCGTCTACAGTTTGAGAGACCACTCCTAGGTGTTACTCCTGAAGAGAGTACACATCTGTATATGGAATGGTACTGGAGCATCACCGTACGTTGGATTGTTCTTCACACCTTGGCTCCGACTCATAGCTTATACAGACCTCGAGCGGGTAGAGAGCGGGAGATGGTAAGATCTAAACATTTATTTTAACAATTACTACGTTTTAAAATTGAGTTTTGTGTTTGATGGACTGTTTAATTATCTGTAGGTGCACGGAGTTTATGAGTTCCACGAAGAACTCCATCAAATTCACGAGGTAATCAGAGATCACAAGACAGACTCTTCGATGGTTGCAAAATTGAAGAAAAAAATGAAGGCTTGGCTGATGTGTTTTGGTGCTGAAGAACCGATATTACATTTGAGTTAGGATCGTGTCGTTGAAGAAGAAGATCCACAAACTCAAGAAGACGCTGACGGTCTGACTCAGGATACAGAGAATGCAGCACGAGGGAGGGGACGAGGCAGGGGGAGAGGACGTGCTCAAGCACGTCCTAAAAGGAAGAAGAGTTTGAGAGGTCACTTTGGATAAATTTTTAGTTGTGTTAAAATTATTTGGTTGTTATTACACGACTTTTGGTTTTATGTTAAAATCTTAAACTCCTTATTGTGTTAAACTTGGATTTTTGGTGAGTTGAAATGGTGATATTGGTTGTATTTTGCTACTTGAAAATAGTTGTGTTTGTTGTTAAATTTTTTTGTAATTGGAATAATTGTCTTTGTTGTCAAAAAGTCTTTAAACAGGAAATAAAGTTGTCGAATTCCTAAATTAAATGAACTTGCACTCTTCAACAGAACTCGGCATGTGTGATGTCGAGTTCACATTAACGGAAAAACGACAATAGAACTTGACACTTGTGATGCCGAGTTCTATTTGAACCACTGTTCTCCTGACAACTCACGTCGAGCAAAATATGAAGTGTTGGGCAATAAAAATCAAACTGAGCTCGACACTTGTGATGCCGAGTTCTACTTGAGGGAACTCGGCATCACGAGTGTCAAGTTCTCTGCCGAGTTCCCTCAAGCACAAGGAGAACTCGGCACTGGTGATGTCGAGTTCCCTCAAGCAGAACTCGACATCACCAGTGTCGAGTTCTCTAGACACTAAAAAATAAAATCATCCGTCACCACGTGGTGGCAGCAAGTCTAATAAGAAAAATAATTGTAAACGAGATCTATTTTGGTAATTTAAAAAAAATTATTTTGATTTTTTTTTCAAAAAAAAAAAAAACTCTTCACGTTGCCTGTATCCTTTCCAAGGAAGCAATAGTGATCGGATATGGCGTCGGAGACGGAAGAAGCAGTTGGACTCTCCCAACGCCCCATCGTCGTGAGTTATTCTTCGTCTCTTTCTTTCTTTGGTCCGAATCTCTGATTCTGTCCATATCAGCTCGGCGTCGGGGCGATCTCGGTGGATTACTTGGTGACCGTCGCCACCTTCCCCAAACCCGACGACAAGATCCGGAGCACCACCTCCAAGGTATGGAAACCCAATTGAATCAATCACCTTCTGCCACTGTTCCTTTCTAGTAAGTGAAGTTGCTCGCTCGCTCGCTTGCTTTTGGTGTGAGAGCCGATTTGGTTCATCAAAGCTCGATTTCGTCCACCACCCAAGGATGGTGCATGCTTGCTGTGAGTTCAGGTCAGGAGTCAGAATTTAGAATGCCAAAAGTCTTTACGGAATAGGGGGGGAATCCAAATTCCGTGGGCAATGTGTCATCAAAATCCTATAACGCTCTATTGTAGAGTGTTGTAGACCTTTTTCGTTGACTAAATCTTATTTCTATTTCACGCACTGAAATAGTCCACTTACATGGGCGTCTACCTGTCAAAGAATAATCCTACATTAGGTTAAAATATTTGTGTACCTTGGGTTATAAGGTTCATGGCCCTCTCGTTTGATAGACGCTCTTTTAGGGTGTAGGGCTTCCTGCGGATCCTTGCTTCGAGTGTGTAATTGTATTGTGAAGCGTTAATCACTCGGGATGTAAAAAACTTATGTGATATCATTGTTTCGGTATAAGGTTGATGGGTTGCATTATCTCTTTTTTCCTTTCTGGATGTTTGAAATTAGAGTTTATCACAATTTCTTCTCCACAATGTATTGTCTAGTGCCTTTTGTAATTTTACATCTTAGTACAACTGGAGTTCTCGTTACCATCTTGCGGAAAATAATTGTCTTTTATGAAACTTCAACATGGATGTGATGTTAATGCGTGTTGTTTTTGTAGATTCAAGGTGGTGGTAATGGAGGTAATGCCTTGACTTGTGCAGCTCGTTTGGGTTTGAGACCGAAACTTATCTCAAAGGTTTTCTTCTTCTTTACTCTTACTTGTTTTATCTTTAGTTTTGTTCTGGTAGTCATGTTGTAACTTTAAAAATGAGCTTGCGAGATTTTAGCTCTGCCTGCTAAGTTTATTGAGGTTATAACTGCATCATGGTACCAGTACCTCCCTTTTATGGCATAACAATCGTTCATAAGTGGCTTTCAAAATTAACTGCTTATACAATCACTTGCTTTTTGTATTTATTCTAGTAACAAGCAGACTAATGATGTTCTTATCTGGCAATGCTTCGTCAAACTTTGTTAATGTCATGTCTTTAGCCATGATAGTACACTATAAATGTGGGTGTTTATTTTGATCCAGAAGACACGCCAATGATATTCGTAGTGACATTTTTCATTACACTGTGTTGATGTCATTTCTTCAACCATGATGGTATGCCGCTCTAAATGTAGATCTTTTCTGGCAAAAAGTTCTGTTTGTTATGGCACCGGTGTTATAATTCATCAATTTGACTCATAAGTTATAAGCATATCTGGAAATTGATAATTGGTATCATTAACCGCATGGATCGTGGTTAGGTTTTGAAGCTTGTTCTCTTTCCTTTTTTATTGATTGTACCTAAATTCTCCGGCCTTAAAACTTGTTTTATGGCATTTTTAATCAATAGGTAGCTAGTGATACACAAGGAAAAAGTTTGCTTGTGGAATTGGAAGCTGATGGGGTGGATACATCTCATATTGTGGTAGGAATGAAAGACATTTATTGTGAATTTTATTATCTATCGTATTCAATAACATTTTGGTTTTTCAATCCCATGCCAAATTACCAATAGTCTAGGTGTTGCCACTTTCTTAATTTGCATTTTGTTTGCAATCTAAAACACTGGTAACACATTTTTTACTTATTAATTTGATCAAGATGGTCATGGTTGGTGTTGAAAATTTGGTATGCCGTCTTCATGAGAAATGTCATAACCTAGGTTCTCTGTCTTTTGTGGGAGAGTACATTAAAAATATGGTAAACAGTTCGCTCTCGGTAACTTTGGCAAATAATTTCAAATACACTTATGTACTGACTTTGTAACAAGTCACCTGTTTTCTTCATTTTTATTCCTAAAATACCATTGTCATCTTTAACTTGCCCATCTTCATTGATTTCCTCTTCTTTTCTGTTCCCTTCTCTTTTTCTTCTCCACTATGAAACACTCCTGTACCATGTCATACCCAGTGTTCAAGGCAAGAAATGTTTGCTCACTGATTCACCTTTTTGAAAACACAATGTTTATTGCATTAAATCTTGGATCCAACACAATCGTTATCTAGATTCTTCAATCGGAGGATTTCATAGTGGAAATATATAAAAATGGGAAGAAACAACATAATGGAAAACCGGGTAAGTAATCTTGAGAAGAAAAATGATAGAAGATGACGACTTGTTACAATACCAAAGTTCAGGGTTGTTTTTAGAACCTTTTGGAGTTCAGGTTCAGGGCAGGGCATTCTGTCAAGGTAAAGTCCAACAGTGCCAATTGTGATTTACCATGAAAACCAGATATGATTGTGGAGCTGAGGAAGAAATTGCATAATTTCATTCTTATTATGTAAATGAATAAATGAAGTTGGTGTGAACTGACAATTATGGTGTACAATATACAATGCACATGTATGCTTTGCTTTCTCTGCATGATGGCGAACTTGTAATGTGTTTTTATTTGCACTCAAAAGTTGCGAAATATAAAGACACATTTGTAGATGAATTCTTTCCTCATTCAACTCTTTGTAAGCTGTCTCAATCGATGGGTGATATTTGTTTCAATATCTTTCATGATGTCCAATAATGTGATCGTAAGTTTTATCCTACATTTCATCTTATGATGTTTACAAAATGCACAATATTATGATATTCATTTGAATTCGAAATTTCATCGTTCCATTATCTATTGGCCGGTGTTTATGTATTGGTATATCCAATTCAAAACTGTCAATTCATCCAGTATGCAATATACTTGTCTTTGCTTCTTACATGAAGAGTTAATTTTCCAGGTTTCAGAGGAGGGGAACTCTCCATTTACCTATGTAATAGTCGATAGTCAAACGTAAGGTCCTACTACTTGATTTCTTCTTCTGTGGGTTTATTGGTGTCGCTAAACAAAAATTAGATTGAAGACTGACAATGTCTTTCAAGCAAACTAGATCCAGATAAGCAAATCCAGAGGCTGCTTGGGCTCATTATTTCTGTGAAACTCTGATCAATCCATCTTCATCCTGTGATAAAATCAGTTCCAGACAAGGACAATAATTTTTCCAAATATTGTTTGGAGCATAATCTGCTTATGTTCAATTTAATTGATATAAGATCCCATTATGCAAGATCTTCACATTTTGGCAAGAAGGTTAATAAGTTTAATCTTTAGGGGTAGTCGTACCTGCATAAACACACCTGGATACCCAACCATGGAGGCAAACGATCTGTCTCAAATAAGCTTATCATCTGCCATGAATAAAGCAAAGCTTATATATCTTGACAGCAGATTGCAAGAAGCTGCTATAGTTGTTGCACGGGAGGTACATCTTACTGCTTTATTTTATTTGATAGCCATGTAGTCTTTTTTCGTAATTGTATTTTTAATCGTAGTTTCATCTATGATGTGATGAAAGCATTTCTAAAATGTTTGCTGCATCTAACACTGAACCACTTAGCCACTGCACAAATGGAAGTCATAACAGAATTTTTCATATCGAAACAGCGATCCTTTGCTATTTCACAGTGTTCAAACTACTCAGCCTGTGCAATTGCAGATTTTGCTGCTTTCTTTGAGAAGTTACTTCATTGCTGCAGGCTATTATTTTTCCGTTTAGCATGATTTGTGTGGTCAAACACAAATCTTAGCATGTCTCACCATAAAGCCTTTGGGTCATTGTACTGTCATTTTCTTATGTTCGTCATTAGAAATTTCCAAGTTTCACATAATGAGATGATTGTGGAATTTTTTGCACCATGTGGACCAAAATGGTATCTTCACGTAACACCTTAATATAACCATGACATTCTTTTCTAATACTCCCACTATGAGATATATAATAAAGAATAGCCGTATATTTCACCTCAATTAAAATTTACGAAAAATTTGTTGTGAATCACATATTAATAAATAGCTAGCAAAAACTATATATTTTTAAGTGGCTTGAAATTTGACATGCTTAAGGATTTTCTCATTCTCCTTCAAACTCTATCTCTAGTTTGATGTGAAATCACTGCTTCATCTGTATAAGGTTGTAGTATATAAAATAAATTACCTCATTCACAATCATAAATATACAATTACAAGTGCAGTTCAATCTAATGGCTAGACATTTGGTATCTCTTATTGACATTCACTTTTTCTTTGCAGTGCAGGCAATACGTAAAAATATCCCAATTTTACTTGACACTGAAAGAAAAAGGTAAGGTTGGATGAATTTCTTGAACTCTCAAGTTACATTGTCTGCACAAAAAAGTTTCTGCAGGTACGTATGATTTCCTTATGCACTTCTCTTGAACTGTGTGGTTGGTTTCATTATTGTAGCACTTTAGGGACATGGGACTCTTGGTATTCGATCTAATTTTCCAAATAATGTGAAATATAGTCTGTAAAATGGTTGCTATATTTTGAAAATTTGGAGTACTTAATGACACGCGAATTGCTAATGATCTTATCCTCATCCTCCAAAGCAGCTTTGGTTTGCGAACTTTATGTATTTGCATATCAAAATAATGTTGTTAGCTGGACATAATTGGAGCTTCAGTCAATTTCTTTCTCAACTTTCTTACTCTTGATGTGAGGGCCTTGTCAAATATTCCTTGGTCTTCAAATTGTATACACAGTCATGGACAAAGCCTTCTTCAACTCCTGGTGCATTAGTGTCTATACTTCTGAAGCTGACAAATGTGAAATTTGTCATCGTCACACTTGGAGAAAAAGGTTGTATAATGCTTGAGAAAGCTGGTGAAGGTGAGTAACTAGTGTTCTTTCCTGAGCTGGGTCTTTCTATCTAAAAAATCTTCTTTTTATCAAAACATGTACTATTTCAAACTTCTAACTGGAGCTTACAGCTTTGCAGATAGTCCTGAGACCACAGAAACAGACATTGATATTGTTTTCAAGTCATTAGAAGAGAGGATAGACCAAAAATGTGCCTCTCCAACATGTATTGCATCTGAGGTGCCTATTCTAAACAACTTAGAATATATAAGCATTCATTCATTTTTCTACACTTCGGTGATTCCACTTGCATATACTAAGTTGCTAACATCTTCACTATATTAATAAACGGGCTTGGTTCAACTAAGGGGTGTTTAGGCACTGGTGAGTAATTCGAGAGGCATGCCAAAGTAATTAACTTAAAAAAATGTAGTTCTGTGTTCTTATTCCCTATTATATTATCAAGTTTCTACTACGACCAATTTAATCATGGGAGCAACCCTTGACAATAAGCTGACCTTGCTGTTTGGTATCCAATAAGCACCTTCTGTTACCAGTTTCGTTCTTTAGCGTAACATTTGTTATTCAGATCCATATAGTTTCTGTTTTGTTTTATCCTAGTAAATAACTGCATCACTTTCAATAGTTTCCCATGCTGTGTTATTGTTACTTTTCCTTTATGTTTATGGTTTCTATCTTGCAGTCAAGTTTGAGACTGAGTGCAGATGGAATTGGTTCTATTAGTGTGAAACTGTATCTATGCACCGCTGAAAGGATACCCCCCTCAGAACTAATAGATACAACTGGGGTTGGAGATGCATTCATTGGAGCAATCCTTTATGGTATATTAGAAATCGATTCACTAGCAATTTACCGCTAAATGACTATTCTACGCTCCTAAAACAAATTTCTGCTGATCCCTTAAGATAATACTGTGTTTTTACTGACTATCATGGTTGTTGGGTGATTGTGTGATGACTTGAGATGTTAGGCCTTTGTATGGAGATGCTGCCGGAGAAAATGTTGCCGTTCGCTTCTCAAGTGGTACATGTCTCTAAATTTTTGTGTTCGTTGTTCAGTGTAAACTTAGACTGTGTGCACTACAAATACAATATTGATCATCCTGCATGGTTGGCACAGGCTGCTTGTGGTTGTAGAGCTCTTGGTGCTCGTACTGGTCTTCCTTATGCATCTGATCCACGATTGCTCCCTTTCTTGTAATAGAGCAAAAGTGGTACACATTGCGAAATTATTTCTCCTTTTTGAGCTACAAATGAAGGTTGCTGGTGTGGCTCCTCTGTGTGATGTTTGTGCCATGTATAATGCTAATTATGCACTCGTTGCTAGTAACTTTGGTTCAATGCTTCATCATTTCTCAACTCGTTTTGTTAAATTGTTGTGTTTAAGTAAATCCTTGTTCTTAGCATGTTATATTGTATGAAGTAACTTACGTGGTTCACGTGATTACACTATATGTGAAATAACATAGAAAAGGTGTACATTTTAATTTATATTTTGAAAATATATTTGTGTTTTATTATGCCAAATATAATTTGTTTGTCAAATGTAATTTGTCTAACGTAAAACTTGTTTACAAACCCACGAATTTGCTCCGAAAACACAACTTTCACAAATAGTACAACAGTATTATTTTACCACGAAATTGCCAACACGACTTGAAACTTGTTGGCCCCGCCGTTGGGATGATGTGACAGTGGGGGGTTTGGGTTAGAATTTGGGATTATTGTAAGAGTATGGGTTCGTGAAGGTGTTCTTTCATTCATTTTTCGCGAATAAGATGAAGACAACAAGTGGGTTTTGGTGAGAGAGCTAGGAGAGATGTTGGATTCTCTCGAATTGCATTGGTATTTGATATGGGATGGACATATGCAAGTGGGTTTGAAGCTGTGTTGATGGATATATGGCAAGGATAAAGGATTGACTCTAGTGGAGGAGATTAAGTTCACAGTGCGGATAGTGAAAGAAGATAAGTTCCCTCAAAAGATGTTAGAGCATTGTCACTACGCCGTTGAATGTGTACTTCGAGAATATGAAGTGCGACCCCTCAACACAAAGGAAAGAAAATATTGTTTGAGTTTCATATGTATGTGCAAAAAGGATCCATCGGTTTTATGCTATGATCTGCGTAGTTGTCTCATTGTCAATAGCTTGGTGGGCATGGTGGTTGCATACAAGCAAATGGGCACTAGGGGACAATGAGACAATGAAGACTATGGATGAAGTGTTAGGCACACATAAAGGGAATGTCAAACCAGGTAAATATGGCATTTGGGTTTGGTGGAGGTCCAGGTGGATGGTGTACACTTCATGGCTCGATGTTGTTGACTACAGGAGTGATAATGGTTAAAACCAAAGCAGGGTGATGGCTTGGTAGTTATGTTTGAGATGAAACACGGGAAGACCAAGCATGCTCAAAGAGATGTCCAAGGATCCAATTTTGGATAAAAAATGAAAGAGCACATGATTCTCCGGATGATTGATGCAATGGAGAAGTTTGCGGGGTTATTGACCAAGATGGTCACACCGGGAGAAGTCCGGATGGTGCTTGAGACTTCTCGGTCTCCTCAAGTTATGTAGGAGAGGGCCCTTTGGGGGGAGCATGGTAGTGCTCGGTCTTAAGCACAAGAAGCTTGGAGTTGGTTTTAAGGTTTGAATTGAAGCCAAGGTGGAGTTGGATGGAATTGTCTCCGATTCCGACTAATTTTGGAGGCTAAACAAAGGATAAGGGTCATGTTAGATGCAAGGTTGCGTCGAGGAAGCAATTGCAAAGTCAAACAAAGAAAACAGATAGAGAATCGGGCAAGAATCAAGCCCAGAAAGTGTTGTTGTCCAGGGATCTCAAATTCTGATCTACCAAAAATGGTCGATCGTTTTGGAATTCCGTCTAACCATTTTGGTGCAATTTGAATCCAACGTCTGTCATGCATTTTCGGTTGACCATTTTGGAATTTCATTCTACTGATTTGGTGCAGTTTGAATCAAAGTCGTTTTTGACATATTCGTACGATTGTTCAGGGTCAACAGTCGATCATTTCTAGGTGGGTCTGTTGGCTAATCTGGATAATTTTGCCCTTGTTTGGAGGCTTGAATAGAAGGGAGTTATAAGCCTTGTGTTCTTAGTCAAAAAAGGAGAGCCATAAGCTTGGAGAGGAGGGAACTCATCTAGGGTTTGGCCTCTTGGCCACCACCCAAGCTTTGGGTTGGATCCTCCACTTGGATAAGGTTAGCCACCAAATAGGATTGTTTGGTGAGAGATTTCTTGGTGATTGAATAAGAAATCCTAGAGATGGAGAAACTTATGTGACTAATGTGGAGAACACATTCTCCATTTTGAAACCCATTGATTGGGAACACCGTTTTGGATGCAAGAGAGTGGAAGGAGAGCCCTCGAGAATGTAGGTACGCTGCATCTCATTAAATTTGTGTGTCATGTCGTTTCCATATGAATGGTTAGTGGTTTGTGCATGTGCTACATATTGTATGTTCTCTTATGATGATTATGTGTTTTGATGATTTGTTGGTCGCATGCTTCGTAGAAGTTTCCGTTGCAAGTTTGTTTAGTTGGTTGGGTTGCACTCAAGGTGTTTGATGTTTTGCCGCAGAGTCCATTGTTGGTAAATCGGTTGGGCTTTTCATGTTTTTGTTTAAGTTTTATTTTACATGGCAGAAAGTCTTTTTCATAAGCGTTTCTATATCTTACATGATGTTCTGCTTTCATAAAATAAAAAGTAATGATAGTTTGGCATAACAAAATCATAATTGACTTAAAAGTAAAATGTTCAACAATTTGGTCTAAACTGTCAAATAGAGTTATGAGTTAATTTAAATATCAGTTAGCTTATCTACAAACGCTAACATGTGTCTACACTAAAAAGAGCACTTTATTTGTACACTTAAACATAGTGTTTTTAATATTATTTTCCCTTAATTTCTTGAATATATTTCCCTAGTTAAATGGTTCTAAACCCATAAACAAGCTTAAGAGTATATAAACATGGTGAGGGTCAATACAAGGACAAATCCACAACGAATCCGTAGGATGTATACGCAATGAAGAATGAATGCAATGCATACTCGCATGTTTCTGACATATATCGTCTCTAGTATGTACATAAAATGCTTTAAGCTTGCTTCTGATCTTATTATCCCTAATTGTGATTCTCACATTTATAGCATGTTTGATTTTTGGTAATCAATGGTGTAATAAAATCTAATTACATCTTTAGTTACATTTCATTATTTGCTTAAGAAAATTGAAGGTTGCAATTACATTAAATTCATTTACACCATTTCATTATTTGGTTAAGTAATCGGAATTAAAGGTCATAATTCAATTCCACTACAATGATATCAATTTGTTTCAATTTTACAAACATCACAGAAGCTTAGCTCGTTGCGGAAATTTTGTCCTGGCTATCTGGAAGTTTATTGGAGCTTTGGCGACCTCATTAGGCATTTATCAAAGCTACCAAATGATTGATGGATTTATGAATGTATAATTGGAAATTGACGTTCAGCTCAATGCTTTTGCACGCTAATCCGATTTGCAGCCTAGCCCATTTATTTTGTCTTACAAGTTGCATATTTTCAAATCATTTGTATTAATCTCATATTTACATAACTACAATATATTTTTAAGAGATGTAAAGATAGATTTGAATTTCTTATCAAGCTAGACGGTTTGAATACCAATTCGCTTTGTTCCGAACCCTTTTTAAATCGTCCTAATGTAATATGTTATTAGTGAACCCAATTTCGATACGGTGGCAAATGGTGATGACGTCGTTGTTTATTTATTAACCTTCTAAATATGATTGATTACCTTGTGCTTGTAGTCCTTCAATTCTGATCCAAGTGATCATCGTGTGGTTTATCTTTCAGAAATTTTCGACGTGGTTGATCATCTCGTTGTTTCTGTCCAATCCCACCATTTGTGTCTTACAAGTCACGACTTTCTTACACATTTAGTTTGAATCTCATATTTAAAGATGTTTTGAGATATGCACACATAGATTTAGGTCTGTCTCATCAAACAGATCGTTTGAATATCACAATCATCTTGCTCCGAATACTTTTTAAGATATTATTTGTAATCAATCTTCCGGACACAACCGTCAATACATATTAAAATCAAACAAAAAATGAACATTAACTAAAATAGTCAAGTCGATACCTCAATGAAAATATAATAAATGTGATAATGTCGGAGTACATTGCGAAAGGAAAATACAAGAACTCTGAACTCCTACTACATGACTACTAACAGAAGTAAGAAAATACATGACAACCGAGTTCAACAGATCCAGTGCACGCGTCTCACTTATACGCGTCTCAAGCCCAAGTCACCTTCAGCCGCCTACCGCATCTCACCTGTTAGTTTCGAATCTCCTTTACTGGAAAACTTTAGAAGTTAGACATTGTATTGATGTGATGCATGTAGAGAAAAACGTTTGTGATAGTCTTATTTGCACGCTGTTGAATGTACCATGGTAAGACAAAAGATGAATATAATGCTAGACTTGATCTTGTTGACCGTGGTATACGAGCAATGCTTACACCAGAGAAGAAAGAAGACTGGAACTACTTTCCTCCAACTAGTTATACATTGTGTAGGAAGGAGAAAAGTTTTCTCTGTCAATGTTTGCACGATGTAAATGTTCCACAAGGTTATTCTTCCAATATCAGTAGTCTTGTTGTTATGAAAGATTTGAAACTTGTGAGGATGAAGTGTCACAATTGTCACATTTTAATGCAGCAGTTGTTACCTGTAGCACTGAGATCCAGATTACCGAAACATGTTAGAAATGCAATAATAAAGTTGTGTTTCTTTTTAAACAAGATTTGCAGTAAGGTGTTCGATCTCGTTCAGTTAGATAAGTTACGGAATGAAATTGTGGTCACATTATGTCAGTTGGAGATGTTCTTTCCACCTGCTTTTTTGACATTATGATTTATCTAGTTATTCATTTGGTAAAGATGTTAAATTGTGTGGACCAATTTTTTTAAGGTGTATGTATCCTTTCGAGCGTTATATGAAAGTGTTGAAAGGTTATTGTAAAAATCATCAAAGGCCAAATGCTAGTATTGTTGAAGGATACATAGATGAAGAGGTTATCGAGTTTTGCACTGGATACCTAGCAAACAATAAAAGTATTGGACGTCCAAACAATCGTTATAATGAACGTCCGATGGTAGAGGGGCACATGGGATGAAAATGTTAAATCCAAATGACTAGTACTTAATGACTACATATTTCTATGTGTTGTGCAATTCTAATGAAGTTCAACCTTACCTAAATGAACACATAGAACTTCTAAAGGAAAGAAATTCTTTATGGAGTGATCAACAAGTAATTAATAGTAACAAGAAGAATTTCATCTCTTTGTTCAAAAACGTGGCTTACAAGCGTGATGTTTCAGAGACAATACAATTGTTGGCCTACGGTTCACATTCTACTGTCACAAGTTACAGTGGCTATGATATCAATGGATATTCATTGTACACGGTCTCTGAAGATGCCAAAAGTGTTCAGAACAGTGGGGTCACTTTAACAACAGAGTCTTTGCATGACTCTAGTTCTAAAGATAAGAATCTTGTATACGTCGGCATGTCCTATTATGGTGTAATTGAAGACATTTGGGAGCTAGATTTTGTTAAATTCAAAGTATATTTAGATGCAAGTGGGTTGATAATAAAAGTGGAGTTCTAGTGGATGACTTGGGGTTCACTTTAATTGATTTTTCAAAAGAATGATTTAAAGGAAAACCTTTTATTTTGGCATCCCAAGCGAAACAAGTCTTTTATGTGGCCGATCCATCTGATAAAAAATGGTCAGTAATTCTTGAAGGGAAGAAAACATTTGTATCAAATGATAGTCTCATCGAGTATGAAGAGACACTACTTTTCTCTAAGCAAGCACCCGAGTTGAACTCACGAGATGACGAAATACATGTTGAGACTTGTATGTTTAGAGATGACCACGGTGAAAGTATATGGATTGAAAATCCGTTAAGAAAAAAAAATCATAAAGGTACAAAAGGTCTTGTAATACATTATAATTATAACCAATGAATCTCTTGATTTTACTTTTTAATGTCTTGATTTTACACGTTTATAGTATTATGACTCCGGAAAAAAACTCAATCCATCAGAGTCTGAGGTCTCGAAGACATACAGTTCACAAGGTCCTACACTCATGAACAAACTCGTGGGGAGAAGACAGAGACGGTAGAGTTTCAATCCAATTTGATGACCGTCTTGAGCCGATAGGTATACTGTCTGATAACTAAAAATGTTATCTGGGGAGCCTAGGGAGGGCCAAAGTTGACATCTGTATGTCGAGTTGGGCCGAAGTTTATGAGAAACTGAAATGCACAATATGGGATGACGTGCAGGCAATGAGTCCATTATAATATTCTTTAGTTTTTTAATATATAGAAATAAAAAATGTTAACGTGTTATAGGCAACGTTTAAGTTCCAATCCACTTATAAGTTGGAAAAAAAAGTGGATGTCATACATGTCGGTCTGTTGGAGGAATTTCAAAACAATTTTAATGAACAAGCACATATTCAGAGACTATCATGACAGAAATCCATGTGATATCTATAACTTCATCCCTCCGAATAAATGGGAGCAATTCAGAAAATGAAGACATAACCCGAAGTTTTAGGTAACTGAGTTTAATTTAGAATATGAACTTATTAAGTTATTGTTTTAAATGATAATCTAATAAAATCTGTTTTAGGCCCTCCGAGCAAAAAATCAAAAGATTAGATCTTCTAATAAGTATACACATCGTATGTCTCGAGTGGCGTACCAAAAGTTAGAAGCACAAATGATGGTTGAAAAAATGGCCTAGAAGAAACAATAGGCAATTGAATCCTGTATGAGTGAGGAGCAAGCAAGCAACTTGTCTCATTCTTCTCTCATCCGTCGATGTGATTCTTGGAAGAGAGTGATGGTAAAGTCCAAAGGGGAGTACAACACTGACGAGTTGCAAGCAGTCGGCTCGAAAATAGTAAGTTGTATCCCTTGTATATGTTATAAATCACAATCAGTAATTTTATATTTCTCAATTGTTTGTAACATTTTTCTTTTAACTTTAGGACTCTCTAAAGTTGAGAGAATCTCAAGGCGAATTTGTTTCAGATGGTCGGAATGATATTCTACGCAAAGTCTTGGGAAATGAGGAACATCTCGGTCGTGTAGGGGGTAGGGAGTGGGGTTGGACTGAGATAATATTATGGAAAGACTCAACGGTCAACTTCGTCGACAGTTCATACCAAACGCGAGCTACAAATTGCAGATTTGCAAAATAAATTGCAACTTGTTATGGTTGGATTGGGATTTGCCTACTTCTCCTACCCGCCGTAGGACCGCTTCTTCCCCGGTGACCACTCCTCCGGTGCAGCCAGTGGTCAACCTCGACCGACAATATGATTTCGCGGCTCATTCTCGAGAATTAGCCCTCGTAGGCAGTCCCTCGTTTGGAAAATTTGAGGATGGATGTAGATGTGTTCTATTTGTCGAAGACCCTGATCGAAGATTAGTGGGACACGAAAAAGTTTATAACTCCAAACACCACATCAAAGAGGTGGAAGAGGGAGAAGTGAAGGTTGCAGTGGGGAGCTGCTTAGACTTTGGTGCTTTGGTGCCAATTCCGAAAGAAGAGGTTGTTACCCTCGACGATGCTATCAGTGGGTTCATGAGGTGGCCTTGTCATTTAGTAGAGCTAAATGACACATACGAGGAGGTATACTTTAATTTTGAAAGTCAATAAATTTCAATTTTGTTAAGAATTGTATTTTTAACATTTGTATATATATGTAAGGTTTCAAGCCCCCGGAGCAAATGGTCAAACAACCAACCTTCGATCAACATTAATTTGCTACCGAGTAGGTGCAAAATGTT
Organism: Triglochin maritima; assembly: GCA_963682175.1. NCBI lineage: Eukaryota > Viridiplantae > Streptophyta > Magnoliopsida > Alismatales > Juncaginaceae > Triglochin > Triglochin maritima. The sequence goes on from OY821775.1 coordinate 39,641,478, forward strand.
GCATCAATTAATGGTAGGTAGAGAATCACAATCCTTAACTACCTGGGATTTGAAGGAGGGGGTTAAAGGGTTGCCTCCAGCTTTATACGTCATGAAAGAGGATGTTATGTAGTTCTTGGTGATGGATCAATTGTGCATAATGATTATGGACGTGCAACTGAAGTAAGTGTTTTCTTCTGTATAAGATGAAATGCCTCAAATAATTTTATCATAATAATAACATAATGTAATTTTTACTCTTATAGACATCTTTATGACACCAGAAGGTCAGTCTTTCCCGACGATCAACTATTTGCATATGTCAGTCCATCTACCTATATATCCGGGAATGACGATAAATCGGGTCAGCTTGGGACTCTCATGAAAGAGCAAGGCAAAAAATATTATTTGAATGACATGGAATGGAAGTAAGCACTTACTCTTATTTTTGTGAATTAAGTTAAGTAATGTAACATCTATTTAGTAAATTTATATTTTTGTAGCGCAAGCAGACTGGAAATACGAAATGTGGTTACTACGTGATGAGATACATGGAGGAAATTCTCAAAATTGCATCTCAAAATGTATCCCTATCGGAGATAATATAGATTTCTATTTAGTTGTATAATTATAGTTTCATTATTTAGATATTAATATTTTTTACTTGTATTTTATAGGTCTTCCAAAAGAATTACGATCCCTACTCGCAACAGGAGCTCGATGATACTCGCAACTGATGTGCTCGCTATTTTATCAGAAACATGTTAATGAACTAAGAGGTTCTTATATCAATAACACTTTCTTTGTAATTAAACATGCAAATTTATTTAACATGTTTTACTTGTATTACCAATATACAATGTGATATTTAATATAATCAAACATCTTTGTGAATGAATGTCAAATGTTTGTGTATGTATGCTTATGGTTGAATGATTGTCTTTGTTTTGTATGTATGCTTGTTTGTATTTGTGGATTAATGTGTGTATGTATTTACGTTTGTGGATAAATTTCTTGTGTATGTTGAATGTGTTTGTTATGCAGGAATCTATGATTACTACATTTGTATTTTTTTCTGGTAAGGATATAGACGTCGGTTGTACCTAGTAGTCGACGTCTATCTACTTCAAAAAACGAATATACGTCGGCTATTAGGTATAATCGATGTCTATACCTAGAGAATAGACATCGGTTAGCTATTACGTACAACCGACGTCTATTCTCTAGGTATAGACATCGATTGTACCTAATAGCCGATGTCTATACTCTAGGTATAGACATCGGGTTTTGAAGTGACCGACGTCTAGGTATATACGACACAAAGAGAGATGTCGGGTCAGGGGAGCCGTATAGCCGACGTATATACCCCGAATATCCGACGTATATTCCCTTTTCTGTACAAAAATTTCCTTGGTATTTGTCTAATAAATTATTGCTAGTAAGTTTTTTTAAAGGGTTTTAGAAAGTATTGTATCTTTCATTACGACCAGGTTGCAATGTACAAAATAAATATGTTGAAAATGACCCTAATTAAAAAATGTAATTTTTTACCAACAAAGTTTTCTTTGAGGTTATACTTACCAAACTGTATTGTTAATTAAGGATTAGCTTACGGCCCTTGATTTAAATCAAAGTTACATGCTCTAGTGTTTAACGCGGAATCAGGAAACTTTTCAAGGTATCCGATTCATTAAATCTTAATGACACGTGTTCGCATTATGTTGGCTTATGTGATTGTTTATGCAGGCATTTGGGCCATCGTCCCATTCCTCTCGTTTGAATCAAGCTGGATTAGTCAGGTACAACACTAAGTTTTATTCTGGTAGATTAGAGGATTATGAGAATCCTATGTGTGGCCAACGTTCTGGTGGTTTCGTTACCGGCCTGTTGAAAGTTGAAACAATTGAACTTTGAGTTCATGTAATGGTCAACATTGCAATAATACAATGGACGATAGATTTCGGTAACAGATACGTCTTTTCTTATGAACATTTACGTATTATTATTCGGCATGTGAAATCAATTTAGAAGAATCAATGTTACTAATTCTCATCGCCAGTGATATTTGAATATAGTTGTAGAAATTTTTATAAAATTCCTTCATGCTTAATTGAAGTTCAAAAAACTGTTCCAATCTCCAACTATTATACTCCCTTTAAAAGTTATGTTCTCCTATACACCTACCTTGTATTTTATCACCTTTTAGCTTTGTCTCTCTTTTGTTTTATTTTTTTCATTTTTCTATGAACCTAATGCATTTGAGAAAGTGGGACTTCTATAATTCTATTACAAATGTAGTCGATATTTATCTATGGTCATCCTTAGAAGGATACGACTGTATAAAGGGAACTGGGGAAACTTAGAAAGTATACGTATAGGAAGACGATAAAGAGGGAGATCAAAAAGAAAATTTTATCAAAAGTATATTACGGTACGTTTAAGTTGACTTTTAAAGAGGGTATACATATATTCGATGTCTTTGAAGGATTCATCATTAGCATATAAAATAATTAGCTACAGCTATTTCTCTCTTTTCTTTTAAAATAGGGTTAATTACAGTTTGCCCCCGTGAACTATGCATTGATATCACTTTACCCTCCTGAACTTTCAAAGTTAACAGTTACCTCCCCTGAACTTTAATTTTGTAACACTTTGCCCCCCCTGAACTTTAAAAACTCATTATTTAGCACACATTCGACTTTTTTTCCTAATTTTTTTTGTTGTATCCATAATACACTCTTAAACCTATATTTACGTGAACATTTGGATCGAAACGGAGGTCGGATATGGTTGGAATTTGGGTCGGATTGAGTGTCAAACCGACCCCAATTCCAACCATATCCGACCTCCGTTTGGATCCAAACTTTCACGTAAATATAGGTTTATGAGTGTATGACTTTTCGGTCTTTGAAAGAAATCAAGTTTCTACATAAGGCACACAAGTATTTTGAAACTAACACATGTTATCAAAGAACAAACGTGAGTCCAGATGAGTGAAATGTCAATCCAGAGTAATTCTGGAGTCTATCCTAAGTGTGCAACAAACAAACATCGCAGCCGATGGAAGGAGTTGGAGGTTGTGGAGTCATCCATAATGTTCTGCCAGTGGAGGATGACGAACTACATGGAGGACTGGAAGAACGCGATGCGAAGTAGAAACCCGGTCACATTCAAGACAACCGGTGAAGCCCTTGCAGGACCTAACTTAGAATTGAAGGACCTCGAGGAGCAACGATGCCGGTTGGTAGAGGACTTCACGTCAAATTATCCCCTCCCTTTTGGAGCTAACAAATCTGAAACGTCGGACATGTAGGAAATTTGTTGTTTGCCGACATGTACTCCTTCTCAGATTTTCTTGGCAATAAAATTGTGATTTTTTTTAAAAGGTTGGACGTCTTTCCTTTGGTTGTTATTTCTTTGGGTTTCATAATTTATTTTGCAAATAAGTCATACTGGTCCTTTTGAAACGTGAGACCATCCAGAAACAATACAGATTTAATACAACTGTAATCCAATATTGTCAATTTGTCATTTAGAATGAAATCAGAATCACAATAGAGTCCACACTACCACGTCGGATTACTTTTCGCAGACGTGATAATGTATGAATAATTTATAATAAAAAAATAAACTAACCCTTCCACGTCGGTCAACGTAAACACCAACGTTGTAGGGTCACAATACCATGTCGGATTAGTTTAAGCAGATGTGATATGGTGCGCTACCACGTCAGTCTAGAGGGACCGGTGCGGTAGTGTATGAATAAATTTTAAAAAAATCATAAAATAAACCTTCCACGTCGATCGGCATGAACACCGACGTGGCAGATTATCTGCCACGTTGGTTTAGTAATGTCTGACGTGCTAAGGGTGACGTTGTAGTCCAACATTCCAGCAGTGAATGAACACACACACGTACACATATTCTCATTTTCGTATTCTTTCTCTACCCCCTAAGGGGTGTATTTTTATTGTTTGTTTTCTTATTTTGTACACCTCGTAGTGTAATTCCGACCTCATTTTTCTCTTTTCTTTTCCCACTCATGTATTGTCGATTCTGACTCGTACGCGCTCCTCGTAGACACGACCCGTACTTGTCTTGTCTTCATCGATGTCGTAAACTTGCAGTATTATAGCTGAAGCAATAAGGTATCTTACACAAATCTTTACCAATGGCTATAGCACTTTACGAGCTTATAAATAGTGGTTCCCACACCTTACTTACGCAACTCTCCTACTCCAAACTCACACATATATTAGAGAGAAACACTCCCACTCTAGAATCCTAAATCTATCACTGAAAAGTTTAAACTTCGCCACTTGACAAAAATCCATATCCTACTCAAGTGTGCTTCAAGTTGGAGTGTTGATACTCTTGTTTCCTTTTGTTGTCAAAGTTTTAAGGTTTCATCTCGGCCCGTAATGGTGATCATCCCTCTCGGGTTGTGAGAGGAAGAAACCAAGCTCAGCGAAGGTGTTCGCGAGCTTGCTTTGTAAAAGCATTATCTTCCCGCCCCGGAACACGTAGAGGATTAGTGAAGATGTAAGCAGAGTGATTAGTACCATATCCTGCATCATATTCATACTATATATCATTTATTTTACCCCAATATTGTTATACTCGAGTTGTTGTTTGTAGTGTTTCAGGAGTTAGGTAATAAAGAAGAGGAATGAAGCAAAAATGACCTAAATGTAACAAGTATGGACTGATTTGGAAGGTTCTGGACCTATTTGTAATGTACAATGACTGGATCGTAAATCAGGAAGAACCCAAGTGCAAAACTGGAGGGACCTGATTGTGAAGTGCAAAATATGATGACACATGACTTGAATCAGATCAGTATTTTGCCAATTAAACTCAAAGTGATTCGAGCCAGCAGACCAGGACTTCACCCTACGTGCCAAATGAAGAAATCAAGTGGGACACAAAATTTCAGCCTGATCAGATCCATTTGATCCACCAGTGGTGGATTTGGATCCACCACTGGCGGATCAACATGGTCCAAATGGTCTCAAATTTTTGTTGTGGTTCGGGTTGTCGGCTCAAAGCACTACTGGACTATCCTAACTATGTATTAGAATAGGTTTTAGTTTCCTATTTTTGTAGTATAATAAGGGGTTGGAGAGGAGCAAACTTTGTATTTTTATTTCTTAATCTACTTTAGTTCTTCTTCTTCATGTTGATGTTTTCCATTTTATGCAATCTTTTTTATGTTGTTGTTTGTTTAATCTAGTCTTCTACATTTCTTTCATGGGTTTATGTTCTTTTCATGCTTTCTTTAGTGTAGAGATGAGTAGAGAGTAGTCCATCCCCATTGGGGGTTGAGAAGAAGGTGATTTGATCATGTGATGGATTAATGTGTGTGTTAATCCAAATCCTTGAGCCTTACATGATTTCCATAACCATCTAATGAGGTTTCACTCTTATCTTTGATGTGCTTATGCTATTGAACGAAGCTTATCACATGCTTGGATTAGTGAGCCCATTTTATAGGGAATGATGAGGTTAGGATAAGGATGGAGTAAAAGAGGGAAACAAGACATGTGCATGCATGTGCTCATGTTGGCTTTATCCAAATTAATGTCTTGTATGTTTTAATGATTGTGATAAATCTTATTTCATGTGGATAAGTACTTGGATTTGAGTCATTATGCATGTGAACATAATTGCTTCATTTCAATTATTGTCTTGTATGTTTTAATGATAATGTTTTATCTTATTTCATGAGGAGGCAAAATTGGAATTGAGTTTTATGGATTTCATGTATGACATGTTTTGATGAGTACATTTGAACACACACAACACACATTTTCGTATTCGCAGTCTTTCTCTACCCCCTGAGGTGTTTAGTTTTATTGCTTGTTTTTCCGATTTCCCACGCATTGTAGTTTAATTTTGATCACATCTCTTTCTGCCACCGTTTCAACGTGGTCGTACACTTGCGGTATTTTAAGTGATTCAATCACGGAGCTTGTGGGATCGAGTGGAGCTTGGAAGAGAGGACTAGGACACGAGTTGTGGGTGCCGAAATCTATAAAAATCGTCGTGTCTTTGTGGTTTGCATTTCCTTTACTCTACTCATTTTTATTGTGGATTTCCACTGCATTTTAAGTAGAGATTAAGGAAATTGATTAGATTGTGTATGCCATAATCGGATCCAACACCTCACGTATGAAGTGACAATCAACCTTGATATGTTTAGTCCTTTCATGAAAGACCAGGTTGGATGCTATGTGGTGAGCGGAATTGTTATCACAAAATATTTGCATTGGTTTGGAGTATGGTTGCTTGATGTCTTCGAGGAGTTGCTTAAGCGAAATGAGCTCACTTGTAGTTGAGGCCATGACACAGTATTTAGCTTTGATGTTTGGTCTAGCCACAATGTTTTTCTTTTTGCTTCTCCAAGTTACAAAGTTTCCTCCCATGAATGTGTAGAAACTTGTGGTAGGCTTTTAGTCATAACTGTCGGCCCAATCTACATCCGAGTAACCAATTATAGCATTAGAATTATTTAGTTTCATCCATATATAGTCCTTGCCCAGAGTTTTCTTAAGATAGAAAATAATTCGATCAATTATATCTAAGTGGTGTGTGTGTGGTGCATGCCTGAATTAACTAACAGTGCTTACGACATAAGTGAAATCAGGCCTAGTAATAGTGGGATAAATGAGTTTCCCAACAAGTCTTTGAAATTGACCTATATCCTTAACCGGTTTACCTTCCGTTGGATCAACCTTGTGTTTTGTCTGAGTAGGAGTGCGGGCTAGTTTGGACCCCAATTTACCAGTTTCATGTAATAAGTCAAGAATATATTTTCTTTGAGATAAAAGTGACCCCTTTTTCGAATAAGCAAATTATATTCCTAGAAAATGTTTTTAAAAACCAAGATCCTTTATGTCAAATTTTGATTTTAGGTATCTTTTAACCAGAGTTATTTCTCTATCGCAATCTCTCATGTGATGATAATATCATCAATATAGACTAAGACTATAGTGGTAATGCTATTATGATGCTTAATAAACATAGAAGCATCCGCAAAGCTTTTAGAAAAACCATAAGTAAGAGATAAGCTTAGTTTGGCATTCCATGCACGAAGCGATTGTTTCAATCCGTAGATTGATTTGTGTAACTTACTCTTGATTGGGGGCTGAATTGATGCCAGGAGGAGGTGTTATGTAGACTTCTTCAATGTTTCCCTGAAGAAAGGCATTCTTCACATCTATTTGGAAAAGATTCCAACCTTTATTCACAGCTACAGATAGGAGAACACAAAATGTGTTCATCTTAGCTACAGAAGCGAAAGTTTCTAAGTAGTCAACCAAGTTTGAGTGTAGCCTTTTGCTACAAGATGAGCCCTATACCTCTCTATAGTTTCATTGCTATTATACTTAATTTTATAAATCCATTTGCATACTACCAGTTTGACTCCGAGTTGGAGTGGAACAAGGTTCCAAGTTTTGTTGTTTTCTAAGGCATCAATTTCATCATTCAAGGCATTGCACCACTTAGGATCTCTAATAGCTTCATGATAGTGGGTAGGTTCCATATGATTATCTATTTGGTTTAAGAAGGTCTTATGGGTTGATTTTATCTGTTTATAGGACGAGTTGGATGGTTAAATCTTCATTGCAGAATTGTTTCTCCCCCTTTGGCCTAGGGTTCTTCTCCTTCTTCTTCTTGAGGAGTTGTGATGATCTTGTCTTAGTGCTTGAAAGCTGTTAATGATTGGAAGGGGACCATCAATTGTTGGTGAGGATTCTTCTTCAACGTTTTTGAAGTAAGGAACATTTTGAACAAAATACACATCACGAGAAACATAGAATTTACAAGTTTTTGGGTCATAACACTTGTACCCATTTTTCCTCAGGAATACCCTAAGAAAATACATTTATTTGAGCTAAAGTCAACTTTATCTGTTCTTTTCCCGTGGACCAAAATAACACAACCAAAGACCATTTAAAATCTCCAAAGGTTGTTTGTTTTGAATTGGAGGACTAGGAAGGCGATTAATAAAATATGCGGCCGTTAAAATTGCATCAGACCCAAAAAAATTGGAATATGGTGTTGACAAAGCAAAGATCTTGTACTATTCAATAAATGATGATTTTTCCTTTGGGAAACACCATTTCGTTTGGGAGTATTCATGCAAGTGGTTTGATGGAAAATTCCTTTTTGTTTCAAGAAGTTTTGAAAATTGTGACTAGTGTATTCAGAACCATTATCTGATCTAAGAAACTTAATTTTGAAATCATATATATTTTCCACAAAAATAACAAATTCACAAAAAAAATTAATTGCATTGGATTTGGATTTAACCAGATAAAGCCACGGATAACAAATTAGAAACAAAGGAAGGCACATAAACGATATCTTTAGTCATTTGGTTTAATAATTTCCTGTCACCTATTCCTTTTATTTCTACTTGATTTCCATTAGCAACGGCTACAAATTATTAAGAAGTTCTAAATTGACTTTAATATTAGTTAATAGAGTCTGGTTTTTGGTCATATTTGAAAGGAATGTGTGTTCTAAAAGTATTCTTTTACATGTCTCTTATTTTGAATTGAAGGTTACAACATTTTGTTCCTTGATTAATGTTTTCGTCTTTTGGAAGTGTTAAGGAATATGCTATTGGTCCTTAACCGTAGAGTTCTAAAAGATAATGGTTTACATAAATCAAAAGTAATTCACAATCATGGTAATTAACATGGAACATTAATTACTGAGATAAGATTGTCATGTTGGTTCAAGGATATTGTAGCTCTACAAATATTTTAACAACATGAATATATGAACTGGAGAATATTTTCTTTCATATATTGAATAGACCTAATAAATGAAACATTATGTAATTTTGTTTGTGTCATTAATGTTTTCATTGTGTCTTTGAATCCTAAGATATGATCTTATATCTTTTCACATGATAAGTGTATAATTTGATTATTATCAAAAACTATCATTACACATAGTGATAAAGATATTAATATTATATATAACTTGTGCTGGAAAAGATGATATGTCAAAAGATTATCATTGTTATTTTTCATTTGAGTGATGATATTATTGGGACCTTTGATAAAACAAAATTATAATGTACACAATGTAAATTATGTATAGTTACATATTTATAACTAGCATTCTACCCGTGCGTTGCCAAATTCTATAACTAGCACGGTTAGTGTTACCAAATGGAGTCCTATGAATCTTTCATCAATGTCTATTGCCAAATACGGCTGATGAATCCTCTTTGATCTTTTGAACAAAGTTTCCCATTACCAATTTCGAAGCAACTTGCTAGAAAGCTCATTAGTTTTACTCATAATGTAACTGTTATTTTTTATGTTTATCTTTTGAAGGAAATTTGTATGAGCTTTGGTGATGAGTGAAAGTTTACACCTCTACAATATTAAGAAGATGAGTAGGCAAATCCGTTGTTCCCTTTCTCCCCAATTAATTAACACTAATATGTCTCTGGTATTTCTAAAGAGCGTAGGTAATAGTGGTCGTGGTGGAATACTTTTTTATATGTTGAAAAATTAGACAGCCGATGGAGTCTTTGTAGTTGTATTTTTTTTGATGTTGTGAGGCATTATACTTTGTTAAATGCTTTTTACTTTTTTACATTAATAACTATGCCACATTCCGAAACAATTTCGACATGGAGTTATAAAAAATTATTTTAAAATGTAGGAAATCCCCGGTTCCAACATCAGATGCCCTTATTATTGGAGAGGTACATTTGAAAACAAATCAGCAAAATGCTTCTGTTATATGAGTTTGGGTGTCCAATATCTAATTAATTGAAGTTAGGACACGTGCATAAAGTAATTTTAATTGTGGTGTGTCTAGTAAGCAAAACAGAACTTACAGAAAGACAGGTAATTGGACCATCAATAATTCAACTTAGTAACTTTAAGAGAACTCTTAATAAGTCTTTCTAGAAAGGGAATATAAGGCCTTGAATATTAGTTAAAGTTAATAGGAATATTCCTCTCTTATATGTTCCGGTAAACATCACAAAGTTGAACTAATAGGTTGCAGTGGGGCACATGATAGTCCACCATAGAACAAATGCTTTTACAACACACCTTATTTATCTCATCATAATGCGATAGAAATGCTATGAGAAGATCGAATGATCATAAGAAAAATTACCTAAGAAGAGGTTTAACAGTGCAGGTACGGAACACCTCAGCCGCATACAGTTAGAGAACTACATATTCAAAAACAGGGCTTTATTTATAATGCACTCACATTCATGGTATTAGTATATAAATTTTTTGGCAGGGTTAACACTACAACTCTGTTCAATTTAGCAAAATGACTTGTAGATCAATATACAACACTAAAGATATTAAGAAAGGAAAACAAAACTTTTAAAATATGTAAAACGGTTTGTCAACATAAAAGTAAGAATAAAAGATAAGTTGTTTTTTTATCATAAAATCTATCACGTAGGATGGTGGAATATTCAAAAGAAATAATAGTAATTCCTTTTTTTTTGAAAAACAGAAAAGATGTGGTTGTAACTTGTAAAAGATTATGCAGTTTTGTAAGCACAGATTTTGGAGTTCAGATTTCTGTTGCCACTAGTTGTCATTTGATTTCAACTCAGAACATAATATGTTAGTCGTATTAATATGTCTAAGATTAAGTTATTAAATTCTAACTGTTCATAAAATTCCTAAAAAACAAACGTAGATAAGCAAAGAAGTGCAACTGAATAGGTTAGGAAAAAATGATTTCGAACTTGTGAATGTAATGGTATAGCTTTTGTTTGATTTGCTTGTCGACAACATTCTTTGTATTACACAAGTACAAACAATCTTTAGCGGGCAAACAAACACACAAGTCGAAAAATAAACACCCTTACACAGTACAACATGTAAAGCAATGTATGCTTTCTAAGCTTATTTGTATTACATATACTTTTATTTGGTCTAATGCACGAAAGCAACCACAAATGACTATAGAAATCCACATGTGATTGGTGGTGGAGTAGAAAACCCTCATGATGGTTGTTTGCCATGAGTTATCAGATTTAATAGTTCTTTAAAAGTTTTGTAGATTTTAATTTACCTTTAAAGTAAGAAGCTGTTAGATGGGTGGCAAGCAACGCCGTCTGATTTCTGTTAGCTTTGTTAATTGGTCATGCATACCTTATAGCAAAATATCCCCATAACGTTAGCCTCATACGAGTTCCACTGCATAAAATGTAAAAGTAAAAGGTGAAGTTATTGTAGTCCAATTGGTGATCGGGAAAAGTAGTGCTTCCCTAATGTAAAACAGATTTCTTTATTAGAGAGCCGAATCAAACTACACAACAAGTCAGTTAATACATCTTACTCAACAGAATTTAGTATTCTAACAGACCTGGCCAAACCTAAACTGTAAAATCCCAAACTTTGGTGAGGCTAATGTGGTTTAGGAGATGTTTAAGTGGATGTTGCCTTGGGAAGAGAAGGAGGTATGGGAGGTATGGTGAGATGACTTGATTGGATGGGGAGGTAAGGTAGGTATGTGGGGGTGACGTGAGTTACTGTTGATGAGAGGAGTTTTGTTTTGAAACCAAACGTCCTCTTCCTCTTTTCTTCTTCTTGTTTCTTCTTCATCTTCCTTCATCCTTACTAAGCAACCATCCCTCTCTCCCTCAGTTCTCAGTGACCGGAGGTGGAAGGCACGACCGTGGCAAGCTTGGAGGTCGGTGGAGGCGCGGGTGTGAGGTGCACGGGACGAGCAATCGAGGTTGCGGACATGACGTGAGGGTTTGTGATCTCCGGCGTGCGTCGACATCTGCGAGAGGAAGGTATGCCGGCTTATTGGTTTGGTTTTGTTGTTCCCCACGTTGGTGGGAAGTTGTGGTCGGTCGTGGGAGGTCGGAGACCTCGCGGTCGACGAGAAACGACGTAAAATCCTCGGCTGGTGCGGGGTTGCTGTCGACCGGTGTCTTCGGGCGCTCGACCGAATGTAGTGTTTTTACCCGATTTTAACCTTCACCGGTCGAACGATGCCTTATGGCAGTCGACCGGTAGTGCGTATTGCTGGTGAGTTGGGACTTCCTGTCTGTTTTCGGTCGACCGGTTCCTTGGGTCGTTCGACCGGAACTTAAGTGTACTGATTTTTCTATGCATGTTTGTTCGACCGTTGTATGTTTGCGTTCGACCGATTATATGACGTAGAATAATAGGTTGACCCTGTCTGTTTTCGGTCGACCGAGACCCCTGAGTCGGTCGACCGATAGATTTGAATTTAATGTTGACCAGACTCCGGAATTTGACCTCGTTCGGTCGACCGGTTTTAGACCTTTGTTCGACCGTTGGGGATTGTGTTTTGAGCGCAGTGGTAGACCGTGTTAGGCGTACGGTCGACCGATTCCTTTATGGAAGCGGTCGACCGAATCACCTCTTCCGGTCGACCGTTTGAGCCTAGGACAGAATTCCTGGTTCCCATTTGAATGCCAACTTTGTCCATGGAAACCCGTGTCCTCGCCTTGTACGTGAGCCGGGAGGTGACGGTGGGCGTATTTTGCGTGCCTGCCCAGGGACCGCCGTGTGGAAAAGTGTGGGTGTTCGGGACGCGTCACCTCCATGTATGGACCGTGACTAAGTTGATGGATTGATTGGACTCATGGTAGTATAACAGGCCTGAGGGATCGCGGATCCTAGTGTTTGATGTTTGTGCGGGCACACAATTGGCGTTGGGTGAGGAGACTACCGGCCTACGGGTTACGGAGGTCGCTGCCCTGCTTTTATAGTGGCGTGGTTGGTGTTTGCGGCTCGTGGAGCCTGATGACCTGGCACACTTCGGTCTGAACCCGTCCGATGCTGTGCCAGACGTTTGTGTTGGACCACCGATGTCGTGCCGGTGATGCCTCCAAGGTTGTGCCGGCGATGATGATTGTTGGGCCGAGGCTGTTCCGGCTATGTTGATTCCTCGACTGGCACCTATCGAGATGATGCTGTTATACCTTCCGGGCGACGACCCCGTTTGTCCCCGTGGCTCCGACCACAGAGATTTGCAGATCTATATTCTATCGGCCCGCAGGCGTGACAGAGTCTCCCTGCCGAACCCTTGTGTAGTGTAGTCGCGTGTGGGGGGTGCGACATCGCGTGTTGTAAGACTACATGTGCCTGCAGTAGGTCTCCTCGGGAGACCCGATGTTGACTGTCGGACTGATGTCCTATTTTACCCTTCGGGGGAACTGTTTTCCTTTCTGTTGATGTCATGACATGCTACTAGAATGATAGGTTCATTTGCGTAATGCATGCATATAGGTGAGTTGGCATACGGGGTTTCCTTCTAGAAACTCAGACATTGTTGTTATATATTTTTCAGGACCATAGTAGGTCCAGTTGGGTGGTGATCGGCGGGCGCACGCATTTTGGAGTCGGATCCTCTACTCGGACCATTGAGGTCGACATGATTACATTTATCTTCCTTGTTGTTCTGTAGTAATCATGTATCTGTTTTGACAAACTCTGATGTAATTTGGTGCACCGCTTTTATGTTTTATGAGAAGTAACAGTCCCGTCTTTGATTATTGAGTTCCATTGTCTTGATTATGAATTTTTAAATTTCCGCTGTTTCGGGATGTTACATAAACATAGCACTAACAAAATGATGAGTTTTTCGTTCTTTTACATAGGGCTAAATAGAGCACTTAAATTGCAATATTCTTTGTGATTTATTACTCAAAGTTTGCAATTAACATAAACGTAATTTCATTCAGTCATTATTCACGATCAAAATGTTATTTCACTAAATGAGTTTCAAGAGTGTTTATGAGATGTATTTTAAGATATGTATACAACCAACCTATTTACAGGAAAAATCAGATGTATCTTACACTGTCAACTGTATCATAATGTGAGTACCAAATCCAAAGGCATTATGAATAGAATTTAACAAACACAAGAAATTTTAAAAGTCAAAAGGCAAAAGCATATTAATACTTAAATTGGGGTGTTTGTCTCGGTGTTTGTAGAAGTTTTATAAGGATATCAAACTCAAATGTATGTTCCCATTTTATTAAAGTGTTTGAATGTTCCAAATTAGGAAGAAGTTGAACATCATAATAACCAGTTTATTGGTTCGTTGATAAGGATCCATTTTGTTAAATTCAAAAATTAGAGATACAAAATTTGATCAGGTACCATGTAGTATTATTAGTGTAGGAACACACGTAAACTGAATCAATTAGGTGAACAAACATACTAAAGAGTAACTACTTGGAAATAAATAAAGTTTAAAAAGACGTCGAATAAAACCTGCCATAAAACTACTTTGCTCTTTATAAGTAGAGTAGAACAACTCAAAACAAAATCCACCTCTAATTGTGTGACAAATTATTAGTTGGCATGAGGAGATAATCATTTAGTGTAAGTAATAGGAATTTATTTTTTTTATTTACCTTGTATCAATGAGGGTGGTCGGGCATATCTGGACGAACTCGTTGTTCTTTGTTTTAATTGTGTCCAACTCCCCCATTTGAAGAACAACTCCCATAATATCTGAGTATTGAATTAAGAATTTGTGATGTCATATATGTTTGTTGCTTTCTAATGGAACATCTTACCTGTGACTTGGTTGGAGCTAGCGTTGATGGTCTGTATCATGTCAAATTTGCATATGTAATGTTTTGCTGAAGGGAGTTTGTCGGTATCAGGAAGCAAAATTGCAGTAGAGTTTAGATTAAGGTTCATGTTGTACTGCAATGGTGCTATTTGATATTTTCCTCTAGGCAAGCAAATGTCAAGTCCTTGGAAGATGTAAACAGAACCCTTCTTTAATGTTTGTTCCCATTTGCTGAGGTTGCCATGACTTACAACCGCTAGCATCTGATTAGCCTGAAGGAATTAAAGATATTAGTAAATGTTTGATCGTTTTATATTTAACCGCAAGTGCACAGCCGCGTTGAAGCGGTGGCAAATACGGGTCGTCCACTGGGAGGTGTGTCGACACTTTGTTTGTGCGAAGGCGAGAGGTAAAGAAAAGAAAGAAGGATGTATTACACTAAACTACACTACAATGCTAAACTAGAATGCAAAAGGAAATGAAGATAAGCAATAAAACTAAACCCCAAAGGGGGTAGAGAAATAATGTGAACATAAAGAAGTGTGTGTGTGTTCATTAAGCTCCTCACAACATGTAGTGCATGAAATCATAAAACTACATCCAACTTTGCCTCTACATGAATTAAGATAAGACTACATCATTAAAACATACAAGACAATAATTGGAATGAAGCTACATGAACTCAAGTATAAAGACTATACCCTACTATGCCTCTACATGAATTAAGATTTCACTACATCATTAAAACATACAAGACATTAGCTAAGGTAAAGGCAACAAGAGCACATACACTACAAATTGTGTTTCCAATTTAACTTCATCCATATCCTAACCTTATCATTCCCCATAAAATAGGTCCACTAATCAAAGCATAAGCTAAGCTTCATTCAAGAGCATTAGCATATCAAAGATAAGAGTGAAAACCCATTACATGGTTATGGAAATCATATAAAGCTCAAGGGATAAAGATAACACACACTTAATACACTACATGATTATATCACATATTTCTCCACCCCCCAAATGGGGATGGAACTACTCACTACTCATTACATTAACTATACTAGCAAAAGAAAGCATAATACTGAAATGAAAGTTAACTAAGAAGGCAAGAAGCATTAAAGAAACATAAAAGGAAAGGAAAGACTAAACAAACATGCACAAATTAAAAGACAAGATTAAAAGAAACTAGAAGAATTATTTTATTAACAATTGACTCACATTGAAGGTAGCATCCTTCTCCACCTTGAGTTTTTGCTTCAAGGCTCACTCCTTAGTAGAGAGAATGCCACCAATCAATGGGTAATTACAATGGAAGGTGAAGAGTTCTATTTATAAGCATGGAAAAAGCTAATCGGGGACAATCCCCCGATGTGGGACTAAACCAATACCAAAAATAGCCTAAACGAACATTAATACAAGTCTAGGAGAAATTTCGACGGATCCTGAGCAATATGGACCGCCAATTAGCGGTCCAAGACCGCCAATTGGCGGTCCAAAATCTTCGGATCGTGTTGGAATTTGTTGTGGGCTTTTCTTTCTGGTATTGTTGGTCTTTGATGCGGTTACTTGACTTGTTGGAGCTCCGACCCGACTCGAATTGGTAAAATACTCCCCATGATGGTGTGGAGTATTCTGTTTTGCTCTTAGGTCCTTCTGTCTTACGATCAGGTCCTTCTGTCTTGCATCTTGGTCCCCAGGTCTCACAATTAAGTCCTTTTTCCTGCTTTTGGGTCCTTTCATGGCTCTTCTCTTCAAACCTCTTTATTTCTGAAAACTAAACATAAAACTCGTCACGTAGCATTGCTTAGGTGTAAGATAATGGATATAAGATACAAATATAAGCATGAAATGATGTCAATCAAATACCCCCACACCTAAGTTTTTGTTAGTCCCGAGCAAAACAAAGAAAGAGAAAAGCAAACGAGAAACAAGAAATCCTAACTCACTTTCGTAGGAATCACGGTTGCACTTAGCACGTGCAACAAGCCGTTAAACCTCTTTGTTGCCAAGGAGGAGGAATGTTGTCTCCTGAGGGTTTTCAGCGGATATACCCACAAAATCTGAACAAGATGCATTATTCAATCTAGACCTCGACTCGTTGGAAATATTTTGTCGATCAAAGGACGCGGTAATCCTACGGGCCGACTCTATATAGGTAATCAGTCCACACCTAGCCTAATAAACCATTCGTGCAAGTTAAATAAGGAATTAAGTAAAAGACATGGACAACCTCAAGATCCTCAAGTGATACAAAGTGTAAGGTCCATTAAGGTTCTTATTTACATTACCATTTTTTTTTCTTTTTGTTTCTTTTCACACATTTTTTTTTAGTTGGAGCTTCATTCTCCCAGGGTCAGGTTTCGTGCATCATTGCCCATGAGGACTTACACTATCACGTACACCTTTCCCCAAATCTCCACATAGGGCAATCCCTACCACCCGTGTAACGGGAGTTTGGTCGGCGCATCCCAAGTCAGATGACTCGAAAGCACCAGGCACAAAGTCCCCTCAGACCTACTTTCCCGAGTGATAGGAGCCGTGCGAGAAGAGAGAACATCTACTAACTTATTTCTTATCTACACATGAACCAAAACCCCTACACTAATGTCTCACAACAAGATTAAGAGGGTCCTTGACTACAACAAACTTCCTAAATTAACAAACACGAATTATTGACTCACTAGGTTCAGGGTGGACTTCTTTGAATGTTTAAGCACTGAAACCCTATGATTACTCACCCCCAAAGGAAAACTGGGGTGCATCCTAACGACTCGATAAATCCTAAAGCCACGTACTAGATATCCTAATGCATCAAGTTCAAGACAATTTTGGGAGCTTTCTTTTTACTTTGCCTCTCAACGGTTTTGCACATGCTAAACACACGCAAAACCCACAAAACATTTTCTTTCGAAAACACATGAAGATTTTGAAAGAAATGTGAAAATTTTGAAGCACTAGGCAAGCAAAAGAAGACAAGTCACCCAAGGATCATGGCAAGCAGATATATCGATATTAAATGCAGCACACTAACATGACCCTAAAAATGCAAACACAAGAAAACAAAATCAAAAGAAAAGACTCGACTATGTACACACGTAAAACACCCCCCCACACCTACTTCATGCATTGTCCTCAATGAATGTAAGCAAGATACTACATGGATTGATGCATAAAAAGGAGAGATCTCACCAACATGAAGTACAAAGGGAAGTGCAAGGTCATGTTGATGGACATAACCCGAATTCCCTCAAAACCTGTGAGATGCTAAAGAAGGGATACAAATACGTGAAAGAAATGGAGCCCAAATACACAAGGGTTGGGGCTCACAACAATCGATGCTCACGGAAGGAGTCTTTTATTGTACTTTTTTTTCTTTTTTTTTCTTTCTTTTTTATTTTTATATAACTATGTACAAACATAAGTTCCCATCTTCATTTCTCAAAAGACATCAAATGGGAACCTCAAGAGTGGGTCAATGCACTTGGAAAGGGAACATGACACCACGCGGGGCCAGAATACGCATGCGTGGCCCCCCTTCACAAAGAGCACCAGATGAAATGAGAGGTTCATGAATTGGACGCAAAGGTGTCTCATTCAAAGGATCAAACTGAAAGAGCTTGAACCTCTCGAGAGTTTGGGAAATAAGGGGCAACGGAAGAAAAATATCTCCCGTTGCGGAACTGAAGTTATGATCATCAATCCAAACTCTCCAACAAACAGGCTGGTGGGTCAGAACGAGGTCAAACACCTCGTTATGCATGTCCAACTCACCAGGAGAACAGGAAGTGGGTCTCATACCCAAAGTATCCTCCAAGGAACTCCTAATACCCTCATCAGCAATGTAGTTGTTTGATGTTCCATCATTTCCAAGATGATCAGGAACAATAGTGAGAGGCAAACTCTCATCAGGTTGTTTGAAATTGAGGGTACTAGGGAGCTCTTGCTCCACCAGAGGTGAGTCCTTAAGAGGCACAATATGAAGATCATGTGGCTCAAGGGCCACGGGACAAAAAGATAAGGCACAATCCTGTGCCGACTCATAATGAGGCTGGTCCAAGTTATTCTCAATTTGAATCGAATCCTCCACTAAGTGATCATGAATTGAAACCCCAAGTCCCTCAGACTGACTAGGAGTTTGACTTTGAAAGATTGTGCTTTGAATTTGTGGATGTGGTGGTGGTTCGATATCAAAAGATGAATCCTCATGTTGACAAGAAAAGTTACCCTCCTCACGTTCATGGAATTGTTGTGTCATCTGGCTCACTTGCATTTCCATGGTTTGCAAAGAATTCAAGTTGGACTTCAATAAATTTTGTGTGGTTTCCATGAATGTTTGGAGAGTTTGTTTCAAGGAATCAGGTATGCGGTCAACGATGGGGTCCAAGTCAGAGCTTGGGAAATTTTGGGGTTGGGTGTTGATGGGCTGAGAATGAGTCCAATGATTTGGAGTGGGGTGCTGGTAGAATTCTGGGTATTCGGGAGGAGGATACTGGGGTGAATATGAAGTATAAGAATTTGAATAAGAATTGTTTCCCCATAAATCCATTACTCTCGGGATGTACGCGGATGCGTAATGGTCATATTGAGCATTTTGGGAAAATGTGTGCTCATACTCAGGCTCTGGGGGAACATAAGGACATTCCCCGAAATCATGACCACTCAACCCACAATAGTGACACGGTACGGCTACTGGAGCCACCGGTGCACCCATGTCATCTACCACATGCATGAAAGAGGCCAAAGGTTCTTGTAATGTCTCAGATTGATGACCAACATATGATCCGACGTAACTAGATGGTGGTCTAGTAGTCGGTGCCTCTCTCATATTACCCCAATATGAAGTTTGCTCAGTCACACAATTGCGATTATCCCAACCATACGGGGTGTTCGTCTGAGCCACCCCAGGTTGCATGGGTCCGGAGTACCAGGGAGAATCGTCCTGGTCCCAACAATGATATGGATGGTCGCCCATGTAACCATCCATCTCAAAAGAGAACTCTCGAGTCGATCACTCTCACCACCACGAGGCTAAGCTCGCAAAAAGTGCTCGACTCGACCCTAAACGCTAACAGAGAGTGTAAAGGGGAGGAGACTATAACGTAGAAAAAGGTGAGAAGAAGATGACTCAGAGGAGAAGGGAAGAATCCCTAGAGCTAGCGAGGGTACAGGGTGAAGGTAGAAGCCTAACTAGCAAGCATGGGTCAAACAATGTAAGGCAATGGGTCCTTAGGCTAGACGACGCCTAACTTCGAGGTCACTAGCCTCGACACGCCTCACCTCCCTACAACGAGGACCACAATGCCCAGCAAGTGATACCAGATCCGGAGATCCAGTACCTCCTACTATCGACAAGGTAGGCAACGCCGATCAGGTCATGGCGGTCTCAACTAGATTACTCTCCTAGTGCGTCCGAATTCCTAGGGCCAATGTCTACTTGCTTTTAGTTAAGGCTTTACTTGAGTGTGCTTTTTGGGGCTAAGGGAGGGGTGATGAAATCCCCCACCTTATCTTTTATGGGACAGCCTTCCTTAGTAGCGTTTTGAGCTTAAATCTAGTAATCAATCACTCCAATCAAACGCTCAACTCACTCTTGTCCCGATGCACCTTACTAACTAATGCATGATCGAAACATGCATGGATGAGAGATCGGGGTGCACGTACCTCACGCCAGCAATCAACGACAAAATGTAAAGTAAAGAAAAGACAAATGCATGCAAGGTCTACCAATGGTGCATGACCTAGATGTCAAGAAGTCTAATCTTTTGCTTTGAGTTTTATGGTCCAAGTTGATTAAAGGGGGAGTGATTAATGATCTGGGAGCAAACTAGAAGTCATAGCATGCAAAATAGGGCTCCCAGATAACACATATTATAGCACTAACTATCATGAGAAATTTGAAGGAAAGAAGCCCTCACCAGGCCGCCAATTGGCGGTCTACAACCGCTGATTGGCGGTCCCTTTTGGTCTTCTGGTCCTCAGATTTTCCCAGTAGCCTCCCCTTGATCAGATTGTTCCCTGAAACTAAGACAAACTGAAAACAAAAAATTAAAAACCCCTCGAATCGTCCAAACCAATGTCTGGACAGAGCACCTCCCCGGCAACGGCGCCAAAAACTTGTTTGATCGTTTTATATTTAACCGCAAGTGCACAGCCGCGTTGAAGCGGTGGCAAATACGGGTCGTCCACTGGGAGGTGTGTCGACACTTTGTTTGTGCGAAGGCGAGAGGTAAAGAAAAGGAAGAAGGATGTATTACACTAAACTACACTACAATGCTAAACTAGAATGCAAAAGGAAATGAAGATAAGCAATAAAACTAAACCCCAAAGGGGCCGGGGTAGAGAAATAATGTGAACATAAAGAAGTGTGTGTGTGTTCATTAAGCTCCTCACAACATGTAGTGCATGAAATCATAAAACTACATCCAACTTTGCCTCTACATGAATTAAGATAAAACTACATCATTAAAACATACAAGACAATAATTGGAATGAAGCTACATGAACTCAAGTATAAAGACTATACCCTACTATGCCTCTACATGAATTAAGATTTCACTACATCATTAAAACATACAAGACATTAGCTAAGGTAAAGGCAACAAGAGCACATACACTACAAATTGTGTTTCCAATTTAACTTCATCCATATCCTAACCTTATCATTCCCCATAAAATAGGTCCACTAATCAAAGCATAAGCTAAGCTTCATTCAAGAGCATTAGCATATCAAAGATAAGAGTGAAAACCCATTACATGGTTATGGAAATCATATAAAGCTCAAGGGATAAAGATAACACACACTTAATACACTAAATGATTATATCACATATTTCTCCACCCCCCAAATGGGGATGGAACTACTCACTACTCATTACATTAACTATACTAGCAAAAGAAAGCATAATACTGAAATGAAAGTTAACTAAGAAGGCAAGAAGCATTAAAGAAACATAAAAGGAAAGGAAAGACTAAACAAACATGCACAAATTAAAAGACAAGATTAAAAGAAACTAGAAGAATTATTTTATTAACAATTGACTCACATTGAAGGTAGCATTCTTCTCCACCTTGAGTTTTTGCTTCAAGGCTCACTCCTTAGTAGAGAGAATGCCACCAATCAATGGGTAATTACAATGGAAGGTGAAGAGTTCTATTTATAAGCATGGAAAAAGCTAATCGGGGACAATCCCCCGATGTGGGACTAAACCAATACCAAAAATAGCCTAAACGAACATTAATACAAGTCCAGGAGAAATTTCGACGGATCCTGAGCAATATGGACCGCCAATTAGCGGTCCAAGACCGCCAATTGGCGGTCCAAAATCTTCGGATCGTGTTGGAATTTGTTGTGGGCTTTTCTTTCTGGTATTGTTGGTCTTTGATGCGGTTACTTGACTTGTTGGAGCTCCGACCCGACTCGAATTGGTAAAATACTCCCCATGATGGTGTGGAGTATTCTGTTTTGCTCTTAGGTCCTTCTGTCTTACGATCAGGTCCTTCTGTCTTGCATCTTGGTCCCCAGGTCTCACAATTAAGTCTTTTTTCCTGCTTTTGGGTCCTTTCATGGCTCTTCTCTTCAAACCTCTTTATTTCTGAAAACTAAACATAAAACTCGTCACGTAGCATTGCTTAGGTGTAAGATAATGGATATAAGATACAAATATAAGCATGAAATGATGTCAATCAGTAAACAATTCCATATTAAGTACATACAATACCATTCGAAATTCATATTCTCATTGATTACCACCAATGTGAATGTCTTTCGGTTGTTCTTGCCAAACACATGAGCGCACCATAACTTTGTAATACGAACTTTGTAACAGCAATTATATTGGTTTGGTCTTGCGTCGCTCCACATGCAGATTTTCAGCCCATCTAGAATATGAAAAGTGAAGATTTTATATGTTTCATTAAAGTAAATAATTTCACTGAGGATGTGAGTTGTAACGTTTAAATAGAAATAACAATAAGATACAATTGTTGGAGGCAGAGTTTGGTTTGGTTTCACTTGCATTCGTCGAACTTGCGTTATCGGTGGTATCAAGTCATGCAATAGGCGTTGGCATGTCGACCTGAGCTTTAGTGGGTTTGATGAGTGGTTTTGTGATGTCATTATCAGCACAAATGCTTAAGTTTGTTGGAATAATCAATTTGTCACGTTTGGTACCGGTGTCTTGATTTTGTGATCTACTCTGACGATGGCATCTCAAATCAACTTTTTTTTCTTTATGTCATTGCCGGTGCTTGTGATGTCATATACATTTTTTACAGGAGTTGATGCAAATGTGTTTAAATGTATCAGGAAAGGTGAGTATCATTTTGATAATTGTAAATGGTGATAAAATAATCAAGGAATTGTACTGAAACCGCCTTATCATAAATATGTAACAAATAGCAGTTGTTCAAGTAATGAATTAGTTTATTTTTCAGAAAGTAATCGAAGCATGTACAAATGGTTTTTTAAGTTGATTTCTAGAAACACTAACCTATGCAGTAGGAGATAGTCAATAAGGTGATGTACCAGAATCAGAATTGTTGACAACATGATTGGAACTTGTATTTTGATGATGCAATGGAAGGGAGATGTTTTTGTTGTTGGCTGCATTGTTGGTTGGTTTGAAGTTTTTTTGTGCGAACTACGATACATGTGGAAAAAGATTTAAAGTAGCATTAAACTAATAATTCAGAAAAGTGTTTGATAGAACTGGTACGGAAATTATAGTAAACAGATTAAAAGAAAGCTAATCATGTCCAGCAAGTAAACAAATGAATTGGAAATAAAATGGAGAACTAAATTTAAATCAATATCCCAACACCGGAAACTAAGACAACTTCAATTATAACCTCAAATGATATGGTAAAGTTCATCTTTCAACTCTAAAATTTTGAAAACGTCTTCTTAAACTTTTGGTTCATAATGAAGCACCCTCCATGTCAATTAGTTTTTTGCAGGTTTACTGTATATTTGAATTTGTTCTGGTAATCAAGTGATCACTAAAACCATTGGAATTGTAAATGAGAGGATCTTTGTTGAGAAGTAACAGTTCAAGGAGATGTTTAATGCCTTTGAAATATCAGGAAGAACTTTTATTTAAGGTCATAGGTGAGAGAAACAAATTATAGTCTTCATTTTTAACTCACAAAAACCTTAGTTTTTATCATAAGAAATCAAGCTTCAGCAAGCAAATAATCACACTTATGACAGCAAAAAATGTGAATAGAACACTAAGACAAAAGACAAACTATAGTAATTCTTTTTCGACTTTGAGAACCAACGAAAAGGAGAGTGTGTTACAACCCTAAACCCGATTAGGGGTGCTAATGGGTGGTTAAGATGGTGTTTTACATGGGGAAGGGGTGCAACACAGTGGTGTGCGTGGGGATGGAGGAGAATAGGTGGTGTAGGGTGATGGAGTGGAGGCCGATTACTGTTGACGCGAGGAGAGGGTTGGGTTTAAGTGTTGTTTTGTTCTCTCTCTCTCTCTCACTCACTTGCACTCTCTCATTTCTCTCCTTTCCCGGCGTCCAGAGGAGGCAGAAAACGTGGAGGCTCCGGCGTGAGGTGCAGAGGTCGTCGCGAGGAGGAGGTCGCGCGTGAGGAGGTGACGGAGGCACGAGCGTTGCTCTGGCGTTTCGTCGTCTTCTTTGAGGTATGCCCTCTAGTGTGATTTTGTTGTTAACCCTCGTGGGATGGTTGTGTTGGTCGGTCGGAGACCTCTCCGATGAAGAGTTTTGATGAAGAAACCTCGGCTGGCGCGAGGTTGAAGACGACCAACGGTCGACCGGGCCCTTCGGGCGGTCGACCGAATGAAGAGTTTTTGCCTGTCTATTGTGTTTCGGTCGACCGAATGAAGAGTTTTTGTCTGTCTATTGTGTTTCGGTCGACCGGGTCCTTGTGTTCGGTCGACCGGAACTTAAGTGTACTGGTTTATGTATGCATGTTGTTCGACCGTTTTTATGTGTTCGGTCGACCATTATATGACGTAGAAATAATAGGTTGACCCTGTTAGTTTTCGGTTAACCGAGACCCCTGAATCGGTCGACCGATAGTTTTAAATTGATGTTGACCAGACTCCGGATTTTGACCTCGTATCGGTCGACCGGTTTTAGATCTCTGTTCGACCGTTTGGGACTTAAGTTTTGCGCAAGTGGTTCGACCGTTGCAGACTTTCGGTCGACCGATTCCCTTGTGGAAGCGGTCGACCGGGTTGCCTCTTCCGGTCGACCGTTTTTGCGCAGGACTGAATTCTTGGTTCCCTTTTTGAATGCCAACTTTGTCCATGGAAACCCGTGTCCTCGCCTTGAGCGTGAGCCGGGAGGTGATGGTGGGCGCGTTCCGCCTGCCCAGGGACTGCCGTGTGGAAAAGTGTGGGTGTTCGGGATGCGTCACCTCCATCTATTGATCATGACTAATGTGATGGATTGATTGGACTCATTGTAGTGTAGCAGGCCTGAGGGATCGTGGATCCCAATGTATGATGATTGTGCGGGCACGTAACTGTCGTTGGGTGAGGTGACTACCGGCCTGAGGGGCTACGTAGGTCGCTGCCCTGCTTTTATAGCAGCGCAGTTGGTGTTTGCGGCTCGTGGATCCTGATGACCTGGCAGACTTCTGTCTGGACCCGTTCGATGCTGTGCTGGACGTATTGATGGACCACCGATGCTGTTCCGGTGATGCCGCCGATGTTGTTCCGGCGATGATGATTGATGGCCCAATGTTGTTCCGGCTATGTTCCTCAGATGGGCACCTAGTGAGATGATGATTGATTGACCGACCAAGCAACGGCTCCGTTGGTGTGGTTTCGACCACGAAGTTACAGATCTGTTTCTTATGGCGCGGACCTGGCGGACGTTCCCTGCCGAACCCCATGTTTAGTATAGCTGCGTGTGGGGAGCGTCACGTCTTGTTCCGTTAGACCGTATGTGCCTAAGGTAGGTCTCCTCGGGAGACTCGATGATGATTGTCGGACTGATGTCCTATGTTACCCTTCGGGGGAACTATTTTCCTTACTGTTGATGACATGACATGCTACTAGTATGATAGGTTCATTTGTACTACTGCATGCATATAGGTGAGCTTGGCATACGGGGTTTCCTTATGGAAACTCAGGCATTGTTGTTGCATCTTTTTCAGGACCGTAGTAGGACCAGTTGGGTGGTGATCAGCGGGCGCGTGCATCTTGGGATCAGATCCTCTATTCTGACCCCTGAGGTCGACATGATTACGTTATCTTCTTTTATTGTTCTGTTGTAATCATGTATCATTTTTGACAAACTCTGATGTAAACTGGTGCACCGCTTTTATGATTTTATGAGAAGTAACAGTCCCGTCTTTGATTATTGGTTTCTGATGCTTGATAAGAAATTTTTAAATTTCCGCTGTTTCGGGATGTTACAATTTGGTATGAGAGCGGTCGATTCCTATGCGGTTCCCAATGAAATCACCCTTGTAGTAATAGGACGCATGCATTTTATCTTTTACCATGCATTCATGGCTGAAGTTTGTGATTGTTTCTTCTGTCAGATGGCTCTTAGACACGTGCGGAGTTCCCCGCGTGATCACGATCCCAACGACGACACTGTAGGTGCCAACTGAGACAGATTGGGCGAGTTTCTGGAGCGTCACGCAGCTCAGAATGTGCAGGGCGGAGTGGGCGCTGAGCATGATCAGTTTATGCATCAGCACCTACCGAGTTTTGATGGCAGGAGTGCCCCAGAGGTAGCAGATGACTGGATCTTCAGAATGGAGAAGATCTTTCGAGCGATTGGAGTCGCACCTGAGAGGAGGGTGGATCTGGCCACCTATGTCTTTGATGGCGAGGCGGCCAACTGGTGGAGGTCTACGTCCACAGTTTTGTTTGAGGACTGTGAGGACGTCAGCAGGGAGGAGTTTCTGGAGGTGTTTCATGAGCAGTACTTTCCCCCGCACGTCAGGGATCGGAAGAGGGAGGAGTTCATGTCGCTGGAGCAGAGGGAGATGACTCTGGCGAGCTACATCAGCAGGTTCAACGCCTTGGAGCGTTACTGCCCAGAGATCTGTATGACCCCAGAGCAGCGGACCCATGCAGATGCGGTGAAGCATGCTACCATCATCGAGCAGGACCAGAGGGAGTGTCTTCAGAAGGCGAGGAAGGCACCAGTGAGCACCGGTAGACGAGCTGTTGGCCGTGGTGCAGGGAACCCAGGCAAGAGGACCAGGTTAGATGGAGGAGGGACACGTCAGTATGGAGCGTGCACGTTCTGTGGGAGGTTTCACCCAGGTCAGGAGTGCTTCAGGCGCACTAGGGCTTGCATGGGGTGCGGGCAGATGGGTCACTTTGTGCGGGAGTGCCCGACTAGGCAAGGAGAGCCTAGCAGGAGGTCTGGACCACCAGTGGCAGGGAGAGGCGGAGGCAGCCGATCAGTCGTTTCACCAGTCAGGGCAGGAAGAGCATGCGAGTCTTCACTATTCAGGCTGAGGAAGCGAGGGACTCCAACACCGTCGTGGAAGGTACACTTTCTGTTTCTGGCTTAGTAGCGCGTGTGTTGTTTGATTGTGGCGCCACTCACTCCTTCATTTCGGAGAAGTTTGCTGGCGAGTTGGGTCGGACCCCTGTGCTGCTGACTGATTTTTTGGAGGTCAGCACGCCCATCGGTGAGGTGGGCACTGTGGGGAGCTTTTTCCCCGGCACCACAGTTGCTTCGGGAGACCATGATTTTCCGGCAGATCTGGTCTTGTTACCGATGGAGGACTTCGATGTCATACTGGGGATGGACTGGCTGTCGCAGTACGACGTGCGAGTCTTTTGCCGCGTGAAGAAGATCCTGATTCCAATGGAAGGCTTGCCAGATGTTTTGATCAGAGGTGCGAGGAACAGAGGGGGTCATCTGATTGTGTCTGCAGTTAAGGCACAGAGACTGATACAGCAGGGATGCAGAGCGTTTGTGGCTACGCTAGTTGTTCCTGATCCTGAGACGAGGAGGCTGGAGGATATAGAGGTTGTGCAGGAGTTCCTGGATGTGTTTCCAGCAGAGATTCCATCATTACCGCCGCACCTAGAGATCGAGTTCAGCATCGAGTTCGTTGCAGGTACGACACCTCAGTCGAAGGCACCTTATCAGATGGCACCTGCTGAGTTGACAGAGCTGAAGAAGCAGTTGCAGGAGTTGATGGAGTCCGGGTTCATTCGACTGAGTGTTTCTCCATGGGGAGCACCTGTGCTCTTCGTGAAGAAAAAGGATGGATCGTTGCGGATGTGCATCGACTACAAGATGCTGAATAAGGTTACCGTTCGAAACCGGTACCCTTTGCCCAGGATTGATGACTTGTTTGATCAGTTGCAGACGGAGAGAGTGTTCTCAAAGATTGATCTGCGTTTGGGTTATCACCAGTTGCGGATCAGGGAGGCAGATGTTCAGAAGACAACCTTCAGGACGCGGTACAGCCACTATGAGTTCTTGGTGATGCCATTTGGACTGACTAATGCACCTGCAGCATTCATGGATTTGATGAATAGGACCTTCCAGCCGTACCTCGACAGATTTGTCGTTGTATTCGTGGACGACATCTTGGTATACTCGTGATGAGAATTAAATTTATACCGCAAGTGCACGACGTCAATGAAGACGTGGCAAGTACGGGTCGAACACAAGGAGGGAGAGATATTGTTATTTTTGTGATTTTCGATTAATGAAAGAAAGAGAGAGAAATAAGTTTGGTTTGAGATTTTTGGTTTTTAATTTTCTAAAGCAAGAACAACAAAAGAAAAACTAAAAAGACTAAACCAAAGATGAATGAGAGTCCAGTGGGTGGAGGTTTAGATATCGGGTTTGGATTAGAGAATTCTGAAACTTATAATAAATCATATTAGTTATAAAGCATTACATGATAAATGATTCAACATAAACTCAAGTAATCAAAATATACTAACACGAAATTAAAATAATAACTTTATTCTTCTTCTCATCACCCTAAATCCGTCACCCCCACCATTTGGAGAGAGTTAGAAACTCATGGATGGAGGGAAGGAGAAGGGGTCCTAGAGAAACTACAAAAGAAAACTAAAAATAAGAAATAAAAGAAAAAAAAATTATTGCTAACGAGAAGAACAAAAACTAAGGACGTTTACAACATCGTTTCGGGGTTATTTATAGCCGATACAAGGGATCCCAACATATAAAAGGAAAGTACAAGCGTCAATACAGCATTGGTAACAATTTGAGCGCACGGATCAACTTTTGTGCGGCGGAATCGCCGCAATTTTTACATGAGGTGCGGCGGAATCGCCACCTTTTTGGCTCAGAATCGACCCGCATTTTTCCTGTGTGTTTATGGTATGTTTTAGCTGTCATTTGCGCGTCCGGATTAATTATTGCATATCTTTGGAGATCCGAGTTAATTTCTTCATATATTTGGAGATCCACATTGATTTTTTCTCTAGAACTTCTCCAAAATAATCTTTTGGTACTCGTAATTTGCACTCGGGTCCTCGGCTTTTGCAATTAAGTCTCTGACTACTTTTGTGCTTAAGTCCCTGACCTTTTTGTAATAACGTATTTGAATGCTTTTATGCTTGGATGAACTTCCATTTGAATCCCGATAATATTGACTTGGTCTTTATGATAGAAATGAGTCTCTTGCACGCATTTATGCTCGGGATATGGGTAATTTGCATTCAGGTCCCTGTATTATGTAAATAAGACTACACACATACCTTAGTAGCATTTATTGATATAAAATTAATCTAAATGAAAGACATATGATGCAATGTATGTAATGCATCAAATACGCCCACACCTAGATTTTGCTAGTCCCTAGCAAAACAAAATATAAGAAAAATGAAAACAGGGAAATCCTAACTCACTTTCGTAGGAATCACGGTTGCACTTAGCATGTCCAACAAGCCTTTAAACCCCTAAGTTTCCTTAGAGGACGAGTTTTGTCTCGTGAGGGTTTTCAGTTGACACACCCACAAAGTCTTAATTCAACATTTCATTAATAGCTCTCAATATCTCCACCTCAACCTTACACATCTTACTTAGAATTCTTGCATGCTTATTATATAAATCTAACCCATAAAAATCTGACTTGGTCTTCATTCCTCCAATATTCACACCACTAACCCTTCTACACATGATATCACTTAAATTATTTTGCACGCCTCCTCTGGTGGTGAAGTATCATTCGGATCAACCATGGCATGGATCATTCTTTTAGCTTTGGGCCTTGAGTATTTTTTTTTCTTTTTCCGTGATTCAACACATTTGCTTTTTCTGACACTTGTACCCTTTTTGCATTCGTGTAGCGAGTTTGGTCGATAATCCCGAGCTGACAGACTCAAGTTACCGGGTTTTAAGATACCCCCACGGACCAGTGACTCGAAGGCTTGGGCTTTTGTAATCATTTTGCAAAATGCGCTTTCCTCACTTTTATTCCGCTTTTATTTTCCTCAAGGCTTAATTGCTATTAGAAGTCCACACTTCCCGGTATATTTTCCTCAACCTCTGCTTTTTATCAACTGATGCATTGCATACATTGCATCATATGTCTTTCATTTAGATTACTTTTATATCAATAAATGCTACTAAGGTATGTGTTTAGTCTTATTTACAGAATACAGGGACCTGAATGCAAATTACCCACATCCCGAGCATAAACGCGTACAAAAGACTCGTTTCTATCATAAAGACCAAGTTCAAGTTTATCGGGTTTCAAATGGAAATGTATCCAAGCATAAAAGCATTCAAGACCTAATTACGAAAAGAACAAGGACTTAAGCACAAAAGTAGCCGGGGACTTAATTGCAAAAAGTCAAGGACCTAATTGCAAATCACGAGTAGCTTTTATTATTATGGAGAAAATATAAAGAAAAATCAATGTGGATCTCCAAATATATGAAGAAATTAATTCGGATCTCCAAAGATATGCAAGAATCAATCCAGACGCGCAAATGACATTGAAATCATACCATAAACACACAGGAAAAATCCGGGTCGATTCGGAGCCAAAAAGGTGGCGATTCCGCCGCACCTCAAGAGCAAATTGCGGCGAATCCGCCGCACCAAATTACATTAATGCTCTAAAAAATTTACCGGTTGCGTGTTGACGCGTGTACTTTCTTATTTCATGCTTAGGTCCCTTGTATCGGCTATAAATAGCCCCGAGAACGATGTTGTGAGGAGTTCTTCCTTTTGTTCCATAATTTAGCAATAAAATTATGTTTCTTTTATTTTATGTTTTTAATTTTCTTTTCTTTTAATGTCTCTAGGATCCCTTCTTCTTCCTCCCTCCATGAGTTTCTAACTCTTTCCAAAGGGTGGAGGTGATGGAATTAGGGTTAGAGAAGATGAATTGCATGTTATTATTTTAAGTTCATGATTAGTATAATTTGATTACTTGAGTTTATGTTAAGTCATTTATCTTGTAATGCTTCATAACTAACATGATTTACAATAAGTTTCAGTAATTCTCTGATCTAAACCTAAATCTAAACCTCCATCCAACGGATTTCTCTTTTTGTTCTTGTTTTAGTTTATTTGTTCTTGTTCTTGCTTTAGATAATTATAATCCAAAAACCTAAAAACCCAATTGATTCTTCTCTCCTTCTTCCCCTTAATCGAAAATCACACAAATAACAAGATCTCTCCCTCCTTGTGTTCGACCCGTATTTGCCACGTCTCCATTGACGCCGTGCACTTGCGGTATAAATTTAATTCTTCATCATCAACCACTTCAAAGATCTGATTCATCCAATTTAAGTGCATACATGTCTTAAAGGGTAATGGGTTATTTCTTTGGAACTTAGATTTATGTCACAGTTTCTACAAGCAGAACTATATAATAAGGAACAAAAAACTCAATGCAATTTGTACATAGGTTTTGGTGGTTCAATCTTAAGCTATGTCATGAAACATTGAATTTTTTTATTTTTTTTAACAGATAAATAAAACAGATAGATAGACACCCCCCACACCTAAATCATGCATTGTCCTCAATGTATGCAAAGAAAAAGCAAATGCACTTATTACCTGAGTCAAATTGCGGTAGAGGGGTTGAATTTGCTCAGAGTCAGCCATAGTTAGAACTGGATTGAATGACACCATGTTGGTGCATGTATCCAGTTGAATTGTTCCACATGTTGCACTGAGGCACAGATTCCACACCCCTTACATGTATTGGTTCTCTTATTTGCTCGAGTGATGGTGGGTGTGTCGCAGAATTACTCCTCCTTTTCTCACTTCCTTTTTGATTTTGTGATGATTTATTTGATTCAGAAATCTTATAGATACGTGCTCTCATCACAACATCACTTTGATTGCATATTATTTTTGGCTCACTATCAACATGAAAGATATTAAATTCAGCTTTTAAGTTCCCAAAAGATAATTGCATGAGCCCATTTCGACAGTTTATCAATGCTTCAGAAGTGGCTAAAAAGGGTCTGCCTAGTATTACAGGGATTTGTCTCTTAGGATCGACAACAGGTTCAGTGTTTAGAACGACAAAATCCACTGGGTAAATGAAGTCACCAACCTTAATCAAAACATCCTCGACTACACCTCTTGGTTTCTTAATAGAGCAATCAGCAAATTGAAGGGTTGTCTTAGAGGGTTTTAGTGGACCAAGGTTGAGTTGCTCGTAGACAGAGAACGGGAGTAGGTTAACACTAGCACCAAGGTCTAGAAGGGCTTTGTTGATAAAAGTATCTCCTATTGCACATGAAATTGTGGGACATCCAGGATCCTTATATTTTATAGGAGACGAGTTTGACAGGATAGAGCTTATGTTTGCAGTTAAGAATGCCTTCTTTGGTACGTTCGTTTTTCTCTTTTTAGTGCATAGATCTTTTAAGAATTTAGCATAAGCATGTATTTGTTGAATCATGTCTAAAAGTGGAATGTTCACCTTAACTTGCTTAAATACTTCCAAGATTTTCTCTATTTGTGCACTTGAGTTCTTTTTGAGTCTATTGGGGAATGGGGCTTTAGGAACATAGACTCGCTCAGGTTTAGGTTGAGCTATAGGTTCAGGTTGAGTAGGTGGGTTGGGTGTTTCAGATTGGACGTCGGGTTCAATGGTTAGGTCATATGTGGTTGCTTGATGACTAGATTGATTAGACGTTCTATGATTTACCACATTGTTATCCACTTGTCTTCCGGACCGTAATGATACTACAACATTTATTTGTTGGAACGGTCCTTCCTCATTAACCATTTGAACCGGTATAGGGTTGTTATTTCCTGAAGGTGGTTGATAGGATTGATATGAGTTATTAGATCTAGGGTTCACCTCAGGTTGACTTGGAAACCGACCCTTTTCTCTTTCACCTACTATTTGTGCTAGTTGGCTGACTTGTGTCTCTAGCCTTTGGAAGGTCTGGTTGGTTGTTTGTATAAAGGTTTTCATCAAATTTTCCAAGCTTGTCAACCTAACCTCATGATCGCCATTGTTACTAAACCCAGATGATGTATTATTTTGGTTATACGGGTTTGGTTGTTGTCTAGGAGGTTGACCTTGTTGGCTTGATGAGAAATTGGAATTATTACGCCAACCCGAGTTATAGGTTGATGCGTATGGGTCATTTCTAGCATGGTTATACATGGCATTAACTTGTTCCCAGTCCGCACAATCCTCCATTACATGACCAGTCTGACCACATCTAGAGCAAGGGATAGACGAGGCTTGATTCACTCGGTTTTGGGTTTGTAGCTCTAAACTTTCCATTCTGCGCATAAGGGTAGCTAGTTTTGCTTCAGCCGCTATGTTGGCATCTACAGCTAAGACACCTGGTTTGGGTTGACTTGCTATTCTAGATCCAATACTCGGGTTAAGCGGTGTTCTAGCATTGTCCCATTGCATACTGTTTTCAGCTAAATCCTCAAGAAAAGTCCAGGCATCATTTTTATTTTTCGACATAAAGTTCCCTTGGCTTAGGGATTCTACCATAACCCTAGATGTGGGTGTCAATCCCTCATAAATAATTTGGCATAATTGCCATCTTGGAATTCCATGATGAGGGCATTGGGTCAGAACACTTTTGAATCTTTCTAGATAGGAATAGAACGGCTCGCTCTCAGACTGAACGAATGCAACAATTTCATTCCTAATCCTCATAGTCTTATGGTTGGGGAAATATTTTTTTAGGAAAACTTGAACAAACTCAGCCCAACTTCTAATGGATCTTTCGGCTAGACTATATAGCCATTTCTTAGCGTCGTCCTTCAGTGCTAGAGGCACGAATTTCAGACGCACTGCCTCCTCAGGGATATGCTGGTATTGCATAAGAGAGCAGATTTCCTCAAATTCTCTAAGGAAGAGATATGGGTCTTCCCTAGAGGTGAACTTAGGCAACATACTCATGTATTGTGCCTTAAGTTCAAAGTCGCGACCCGGTATGGTGGGCATAACGATGCACGATGGCTGAGCAGCCATCGCTGGATAGCATCGATCCCTCAGAGTTATAGGTTGTGCAACAGGCGGGTCCACTACGTTCTCACCCATTGGATCCGGGTGAGGTGGTGCAGCAGATGGATTGAGGCTAAGTTTCAGACTGGAATCTAGATGAACTCGTGAGAGTCGATTACTCAAGTCCCGAATCCAAATCTGAGTGCACCGGGTTGAATCAATTTTTGAATTAAAATTTGAAATTAAAATTCCAAATTTAATTTCAAGAATTAATTACAATTTTTTTATATTTTCGTTTTTTTAATATATATATATTTTTTATGTTTTTTTTTCAAAAGGGAAACAAACAATAGAATGGGGAAAGATGAGAAAGGAATCCTAATCTAGAGAATTTAGGTGAGAAGAGAAAGAAGACTCAGATGAGAAGGGAAACCTAACTCTAAAGATAGAAAGAGGGTTGGTCAGAAAATTCCTAAAAAAGCACGGTTCAAACAATCCTAGACCTAGTGTCGCTTAGATCTAGACGACTCCTAACTGGTTGAGTCGAATTGATTCGCTTGATTCACCTCCCTCACTAATCAAACCAACTTGGCCAGGTAATGTATAGCTAGTGGTGGCGCTTCCGACAGAGTCAGTGCCAATTAGACAACCACTTCGCTTGGAAGACTTGCGTCAACACAAAAACACTTCCTAGGCACCAAATTAAATTCGATCAGCTTCAAGTCATAGCAAGTCAAACCAATTCTTCTCCTTAAATGAGTCTGAGTCCTTAGGGTTCAATGTCTAATTGATTTTAATTTAAGGCTTGGGTGACACTTTTAGGATTGTGATTTGTGGGCCACGGAAGGGTGATGAAATCCCCACCGTATCTTTGCCTACGGAGTTGCCCTTAAGATAGTTTAACTTAGATCTAGCAAAGATAGTCAAACAATGGTCTTTAGAGGGGGGCAATTGCAAGGTTGTATGCAAATTAGATTATATGCTTAAATGCATTCGATAAAAACCGCGATGCGTACCTTGTCTCCAGCACTCTTCAACAAGAATTAATTTGCAAGAATTTAGCAAGAATAATGCAAACAAAACATTATATGATGCATGCACTAAGTTCTTCTAGTTTTGCCAATTTTTAGGTTAGAGTTGAATTATTGCCAATTATGGAATTTAAGCTTAACACGTGCAGTTCTACAAAAGGAAATTTTTTGAAAATAGAAATTACGAGGAAAAGAGGCAACAAAGGTTACCTAAGCAATGCTCAGTCGGGTTCATCGCCTGCTCTCGAAATTTCAGTAGCTTCACGCGTCCACCCAGAGATGAGTCGCGTCCCAGAAAAATTTGAAGCCCAGATGCTTCAAATATGCGGCGATTCCGCCGCACGTTGTTCTTGGTATGCGGCGATTCCGCCGCTCGTTAAGCTCAGAATGTGCCCGGATTTCGCCGTGCCCTCTGTTGTCTCCTGAAACACAAATCCAAATATTTAGATCGCGCACAAGATAAACAGGATAAAATCGAAATCAACAAAAAAACAAAATCTTCGTTGCCTCCCCGGCAACGGCGCCAAAAACTTGATGAGAATTAAATTTATACTGCAAGTGCACGGCGTCAATGAAGACGTGGCAAGTACGGGTCGAACACAAGGAGGGAGAGATTTGTTATTTGTGTGATTTTCGATTAAGGGGAAGAAGGAGAGAAGAAATAAATTGGGTTTTGAGATTTTTAATTTTTAATTTCCTAAAGCATGAAACATGAACAAATAAAACTAAAGCAAGAACAAAGATGGTGAATTCCGTTGGGTGGAGGTTTAGGTATTGGGTTTAGATTAGAGAATTGAGAAACTTATAATAAATCATATTAGTTATAAAGCATTACATGATAAATGATTTAACATAAACTCAAGTAATCAAAATATACTAACACGAAATTAAAATAATAACTTTTATTCTTCTTCTCTTCACCCTAAATCCGTCACCTCCACCCTTTGGAAAGAGTTAGAAACTCATGGATGGAAAGGAGGAGAAGGGGTACTAGAGAAATTACAAAAGAAAACTAAAAACAAGAAATAAAACAACAGAAATTTATTAAACTAAGGACTAAAAACTAGAACATAAGCTAAGGACCCTCACAACATCGTTTCAGGGTTATTTATAGCCGATACAAGGGACTTAGGTATAAAATAGGAAAGTACACGCGTCAACACGCAACCGGTAAAAATTTTAGAGCATGAATCTAATTTGGTGCGGCGGATTCCCCGCATTTTGTACATCCGATTTAATCCGGATTTTTCCTGTGTGTTTATGGTATGATTTGATCCTCCTTTGCGCGTCTGGATTGATTCTTTCCATTCTTTTGAGCTCCGAATTAATTCCTTCATATATTTGGAGATCCACATTGATTTTTCTTTAGATTTTCTCCAAGATAATATTTTGGTGCTTTAATTGCAATTAGGTCCTTGTCCTTTTGCAATTAAGTCCCCGGCTACTTTTGTGCTTAAGTCCTTGTTCTTTTTGTAATTAGGTATTGAATGCTTTTATGCTTGGATACATTTCCATTTGAAACCCGATAATCTTGAGCTTGGTCTTTATGATAGAAATGAGTCTTTTGCACGCGTTTATGCTCGGGATATGGGTAATTTGCATTCAGGTCCCTGTATTCTGTAAATAAGACTAAACACATACCTTAGTAGCATTTATTGATATAAAATTAATCTAAATGAAAGACATATGATGCAATGTATGCAATTCATCAACTACACACATACCTTAGTAGTATTTATTGATATAAAATTAATCTAAATGAAAGACATGTGATGCAATGTATGCAATGCATCAACTCGCCTGACAGGGAGCAGCATCGAGAGCACGTGAGGATTGTGCTTTGCATCTTGAGGGATCAGCAGCTTTATGCCAAGTACACGAAGTGTGTGTTTTGGTTGGATCGGGTGGCTTTTCTGGGGCTTATTGTGTCAACGGATGGGATTTCAGTGTATCCGGCGAAGGTCGAGGTTGTGACTCAGTGGAGAGCCCCGACGAGCGTGACGGAGATCAGGAGTTTTGTGGGACTGGCAGGGTATTACAGACGGTTCATCCAGGATTTCTCCAGACTTGTATTGCTGCTGACAGCGTTGACGCAGAAGGGCGTGAAGTTCGTTTGGTCCCAGAAGTGTGAGGACAGTTTTCAGGAGCTGAAGAGGCGATTGACAACAGCACCTATTCTGACTCTACCGAGTGCCAGTGGAGGCTATGTGATATACAGCGATGCGTCCGGGATTGGCTTGGGCTGTGTTCTGATGCAGCACAGGAAGGTGGTGGCGTACGCTTCGAGGCAGCTGAAGGTGCACGAGAAGAACTACCCTACTCATGATCTGGAGTTAGCAGTGGTAGTTCACGTGTTGAAGACCTGACGACACTATCTATATGGTGATCAGTTCGAGGTCTTCACAGATCATCAGAGCCTGAAGTACTTGTTCTCGCAGAAGGAGCTGAATATGAGGCAGCGCAGATGGCTTGAGTTCATTAAGGACTACGACTTCACCATTTCCTATCATCCAGGGAAGGCGAATTCGGTGGCAGATGCGCTGAGCAGGAGGGTGGAGGTTTCAGTTGTGAGTCTGTGCATCCAGGAGTGGAGGCTACTCGAGTCATTGTCAGAGTGGAGACCGTTCATAGAGGGTTCAGAGGGAGCAGTGATTGCTGGGCTTCGGGTGGAGCCGCAGACTGTCTCACGGGTGGTGTAGGCTCAGGATGGGGATGATGAGTTAGCTGGTCTGCTACAGTTGGCTTCCAGAGATGAGTCAGACTTCAGTATAGGGGTTGATGGTGGTTTGAGGTTCCGGAGTCGGATCTGGGTGCCGAAGTTCGACGGGCTAAGAGATGACATCATAGAGGAGGCACACAGAGCTAGATACACCATTCACACGGGGAGCACGAAGATGTACAAGGACCTGCAGCGGAACTTCTGGTGGAAGGGTATGAAGAGGGACATTGTAGAGTTTGTAAAGCGATGCTTGGTCTGTCAGTAGGTGAAGATTGAGCATTAGAGGCCAGCGGGACCGATGCAGTGTCTTGAGCTTCCCGAGTGTAAGTGGGAGCACGTGACAATGGATTTTGTCACAGGGTTGCCGAAGACGAGGAGGTTCCACGACGCGATTTGGGTGATAGTCGATCGACTGACCAAGTCGGCGCACTTCTTGTTGGCTTTTTGGCCTTAATCTATATTAATTTTGATGATTAATCAAACTAATCTTA
Organism: Triglochin maritima; assembly: GCA_963682175.1. Lineage (NCBI taxonomy): Eukaryota > Viridiplantae > Streptophyta > Magnoliopsida > Alismatales > Juncaginaceae > Triglochin > Triglochin maritima. The sequence goes on from OY821775.1 coordinate 39,679,662, forward strand.
ATCAATCAACCTAATCAATCAAAGTGAGGAAAAACGGTTACATGCATTGCATATATGTTTGTATACTTGCAATTATCTTAATAGGTTGATCAAGACAATCAAGGAAATGAGCATTGGGAGAAGGACATCAAGACTCAAGACTTGTAATCAAAGCTTTGGACCAAGACATGTAATTTCATATTTATTGAGTCCATAGGATTTTATGTAAACTTGAGCACTAGGATTCTGTCCCGTCATTTCTCGGTAAACCGAACTTATTTTGGTTAACCGAACTCTACGTAGTTCGGTCCACCGAACACCTGTCGGATAGCCGAATACTTCCCAACAGTGTAACTTAGGTGTTCTCTGGAATTGCCCCAACGGAAGACCGAAACACCTTCGGTCGACCGAATTAGCATGGACCGGTTTTGGACTTTACTCCAACGGTCGTATTTAAATCTTGACCTAAATCCCAATTGACTTATCCATATTCGGTACACCGAAGTTCATTCGGTCAACCGAATCATATTGCTTTAGGAGCTCAACGGCTATTTAACTTGACCGTTATTGATAAACAATTTCCCACACATTGTCAGCGCAAAACCCGCGCAAACTTCGGTCTACCGAAGTATAGACGGTCAACCGAACTAGACATGAACAGAGCCCAATCAATTCTACTGTCCACCTTAGAACGGTGAACCGAATGAACTTCGGTGAATCGAACTTAATTAGGGCTAAATAGATAAAAGCTACTGGAGGTTGGTGAACGGTGATCCGATACTTAATCAGTCAACCGAGTTCTTAGTTCTGACCAATGTTTCGGACTACCGTATGAATAACGGTCGACCGAATCTGTCTCGATTTCTGGACGAACTTAAGTCACATCTTGCTTTCTCATTGGTCCATTCACCGCCAACTCCCAAACGGCTATATGAGCTTGAAGGCTTATAAATAGGACCTCATTTGGTTGCTTTGGACTTCTTGAATACTTCCTATCTATCCAATACTCAAAGCCAAATCCTCTCCATCTTCAAGCTCTCAATCCACAACACTCAAGCCTAAACTTCACCACTTGCATATCCAATCCAATATCATATCCAAGTGTGCTCAAGTATAGAGTGTTAGTTAGAGTGTGATTCAACTTCAATATCAGAGAATCAAAGAGTTGTAAAAGCTTCGAGGAAGCTCCCTCTCGGGTTGTGAGAGGAGACACGAGCAAGGTGAGGTTGTTCGCGAGGCTCGGTGTTGTAAACGGCGTTGGTCTCGGCCCAGAACGGAGATTGGTTAGTGGAACCGTAAGCGAGGCTCAGGGGATCGAGCGAGGCTTGCGAGGAGGACTAGGACCCGGGTGTGGGTGCCGAACCTCTCTAAACTCCGGTGTCGACGATTTGTGGTTTGCATTGTCTCTACTCCTTAATCCTTCGTTTAATAATTTTAATTCTGCATTTTTCTAAGCAATTAGAGGGCCATAGATCCTAACAATTGGTATCAGAGCATTAGGTTGCTAATTTCATTTACTTAATCGTAATTTAGCATGGCATCTACTTCTAATCATTGTGAAGGATTATCCACATCGAAGCCACCTTTGTTTATTGGGTTAAATTATGACTATTGGAAGAAAAGAATGAGAATATATTTGCAATCAAATGATTTGAAATATTGGACATTCATATTAAACTCATATACACCTCCTAATGATGATGAAATTGTATCCTTAATAAAACCCAAAATTAAGGAAGCGGAGATGAATTCCCGCATTATGAATATCTTGTATTGTGGGTTAAATGAAGGGGAATACAATAGGGTAAGAGGTTGTGAAAGTGTTTATGATATTTGGCATACATTAGAAATGCATCATGAGGGTTCAAATAGATTGAAAGAAACTAGGATTAATTTGCTCATGAATAAATATGAATTATTTCGTATGCAATCCGGTGAAAAAATAAGTGAGATGCACACTCGCTTCGCCGAGATAATTAACTCTCTTAAAGCACTTGGCAAGGATTTTAGCAAGGGAGAGACTACTCGAAAAAATCTCCGATCACTCACCAACGATTGGGAGGAGAAGACAACCGCCATCGAAGAAGCACAAGATCTCACAAAATTATCGGTCGAGGAGCTAATGGGTAGTCTCATGACATATGAGATACAAATGAAAGACCGCATTGAGAAGAGAGTCAAGATATCCTTAGGGCTATACGCCGTCGCCAATTCGATAAAAGGAGATAGTGATATCGAGGAACAATTGGCGACACAACAATTTAAGGAATTTCTCAAAGAAGAGAAAGAAAGGAGAAAAGAGAAGAAGAAGAGCAAGAGAAAAGAGAAGAAGAAGAAAGCTCTCAAAGCTACTTGGGACACTTCATCATCTTCATCAATTGAAGGCGAATTCGCCTCAATGTGCTTCATAGCAATAGAAGACAATGATAGTGAGGTATCTTCTTGCTCTAGTCGCGATTCAATTAATTCAAATGATTCAAATGCATATAATGAACTTCAATGTGAATTCAAAGAATTGCTTGAAAATTTTGATAAAATTTGTTAAAAGAATAAAATAGCAAGAAAGAAAATTAATGAGCTACAATCTCAAATTGAATCTATCATGAATGAGAAGAATGAATTGCTTGCTAGTCATGATAAAATTGCATTAGAGAACACTAAATTGATTGATGAAATTACAACTCTAAATGCAAAATCTTCATGTAGTGACAATATTCAAGATCAAATTGCTAAAAATGTTCAATTATGAAAGGATCTTGAAAAAATCACAAGAGGAAAGAAAATGCTTGATATGCTTATTGGTAGTCAAAGACAATCTTTACATAAGCATGGTATAGGCTATTATGTTAACAACTACAAAAACCATGTAATTGACACTACTATGAATGGAAAGCATTTCTTTGTGAATAAAAGTTCCTCAAGTGTTTGGGCACCTAAGACCAAAATGGTTTGGGTATCAAAGATTAATGTCAAAGGATCCAAAGTTGTTTGGGTACCAAAATCTTCACTTGTAGGTACTTAGAAGGAAAATCGATAGCGATCAGCTCAAGCTACAAAAAAATCGATTCCAAGCTTCAAGGAGATCATTTGGATCGAATTCATAAAGCCGTCGTCGCTATCGAAAGGAGATTGGAACCAATACAAAATCGAGGATCAAAAGTTAGGTAATATTTTCAATCCTCTCAATTGTGACTGTTTTAACATTTGGCTCTAAATCTAGGGATATTACATGCTTAATTGATATCATACATCATTGCTTTTAGGCCTTAGTGATAGGGGGAGCATATAATGTTATATCATCTAATTAAGGGGGAGAATTATCTAATCCTATACTTTTACATCATATGCTTGTATTGTTTGCATTTGATTGATGTCAAAGGGGGAGAATGATAAGGATTGAGCTTCAATTGACTAATACTATGCACATTGTTAGGGGGAGCATCTTATACATGCATAGTTTACATATATGAAGGGGGAGCAATCATATAGAAAAGGGGAGAACTTAAATTGAAACTCAAGCATTAATATATAGATTTGCCATCATAAAAAAAGGGGAGATTGTTGGCTTTTTGGCCTTAATCTATATTAATTTTGATGATTAATTAAACTAATCTTAATCAATCAACCTAATCAATCAAAGTGAGCAAACTTGTGTATGTTAATGTTAGTCAACTAGGTTAGTGATTAGATTGATAGGTTTTGCCATAATCATTAGACATGTCCTATACATGAAAACACAACCTACATTTGTGCTTATTGATTTCATTCTTCACCATCTTATTGCATGTGTACACTCACTCCACTCCTTAGGGGTCTCTCTACCTGATTTGCAGTTTTGCATTAAGTTCTTTTAGTTTAGTTTGAATCACTATTTGTTTCTTTCCTTCGCATTTCTTCTTAGTAGTTTAGTGTAGCTTAGATTAGCATATCCAAATTTCTTCTCTATTTATTCTTCATTTGATTTCGTCCAAATCACAAGCTACTTACCTCCCGCGGATTGACCCGTATTTGCTCCGTCTTCACCGACGGCTGTGCACTTGCGGTCTAAATTTAAATTATTTAAACATTTACCATTAAAATATGTTTTTAAGTATTCATTGCATGAGAGCTAGACTATTGTTTAAGTGAATTTTTTTTGATAATTTGTCGTGTGGTTGTTTGTTGCAAACATTAATATATATATTTTTCTTTACGAGATATTTACATTTAACCTTTTGAAATTTTGTAGAAAAGTTACTATAATTATTAGGATATTGACATACAATATCAAAAACTATTACAATCATATATAGTTTATAATATGTTGGTTGATATGATGCATTGAACATAAAAGTGAAGGTTAATTTTGTGATTAGTTGCTCATTTCTTTCTCTCCTACCTATCCAAACAAAAAAACCAAAAACATTTTTTTCTTTTTTCTCTTCTCTCCTGATCTTTCTTTCTTTTTTCTTTTCTCTGTTATATTTATATCCAAACACACCATCAATTCTGTAAATGTAATGTCTGTTATTTTATACGGAATTTGTGTTAAGATTTTGAAATTTTGAACACTCCTATGTCTAAACAGAAACAATTAAGTTACTATCACTATTAAACTAACAATCAATCAGTCAAAAACACCACGATAAAATCAACCATTTCTTCTTTTCCTGTTTCGCATTTCCTTTGTCGGTCTTATTCAACATTGAATTCGATCCAAATTAACTAATTTCCTACTGAAGTTCTGGGAAGAATTGAGTTTGCGGTCAGGAGCCTGTTCAACCAACGATCCTGATTCATGTCTATGTAATTCGATCAACATCTATATATTTAAGATAGAACTGTACATAAATGGTGTGGAGTATATCACATGTCATTCACTCAAAAAAAAGAGAAGAAATGATTTGATAATGCAACGTCTCACATGGATTAGGAACACAAAGATGAGTACTTTTTATTTTTCTCGAACACCCATGTAGTAACACCTCCTACAACAACAAAACACAAACCAAATCCACGTAAATAGCATAATCGAAAGACTCATACCCACATGTTCACACAACAAACTAAACACCATTCATGAACCAACAAAGGAAACTAGTACTCATTGTCGATATGACAATATTTGCATTTGGGACAGTAGCGAGTAGCGAGTTTCTTTTCCACACGTTTTGGCAAGATGAGGCTTGCGGATGTCCTTCAGCGAGCGGCAAGCACAACCGCAATCGTACTGCTTGATAACGGTGTTGATGGGTTCGCAGCAAAGTTTATTGGACCATCCACTTCGGCACTTGCCGGATTGAGGGCAGTATAGAAGCAATGGAAAGCCGCCACCGTCTACGATGGTTGTGGTGGTGGACATGATTATAAAGCGTGATCATAAAGATGCCTGAAGATGTGATTGGGAGAGCAATGTTGAACAAAAAGTTTGTGCACTGGAGTTGGAGCTTGTAGTGGTCCTATTGTAGGATCCTAATCCTAATTGTGCTTTAATCATGTTTTAGGTGGTGATTAGAGGGACATGAAGATGGATGGCTTGGATTGAAGATGGTTGGATGGAGGGTTGTGATTAGGGTTGTGCATTGACCGGGTCAAACCGGTCAACCGGACCGGTCGGTCCGGAAATTTTTGAAAAAATCCGGTCCGGTCCGGGTTTCGGTCCGGCAAATTTTAAATTTTCCGGTCCGGTCCGGACCAATTTTTTTTTAAAATTTAAGGTAAAAAATCGGGTTTTTGGACCGGACCGAACTGGTCCGGTCCGGTCCGGCATTTCGAATTTTTTCCGGTCCGGTCCGGTTTTCGGTCCGGACCTAAATTTTTTTTCCGGTACGGTCCGGACCGGACCGGACCGATGCTCAGCCCTAGTTGTGATGGAGTGGAGATGAGATGAGTGGTGGAGATGGTTGGTTGGGATTGGAGGGTTGAGATTGGAGGAGGAGGAGATATTTATGGTGGGTGAGTTCTCTCCCTCTCTTCTCTCACGTCTCTCCCCCTCTTCTCTCACGTCTCTCTTTCTCCCCTCAGTTGGTGATCGCCGGCATGGAGACGCGGGGCTTCGGCGAGATTAAGGGCGTTGGTCCCGCAGACAGACGGTTAGTCTGAGAGGACCATCCAGACGCTAGAGGATATGTTGCGAGCGTGTACTCTGGATTGGGCAGGTCATTGGGATGAGCATCTGCCATTGATCGAGTTCGCCTACAACAACAGCTACCATTCGAGCATTGGGATGGCACCGTACGAGGCCCTGTACGGGAGACCGTGTAGATCACTGGTATGCTGGAGTGATGTAGGCGAGAGACAGCTAGTTGGTCCTGAGATTGTGCAGATGTATGCTGAAAAGGTTGATGTGATCAGGCAGAGACTAACGACTGCGCAGAGCAGGCAGAAGAGCTACGCGGATAGGCGAAGGCGAGAGCTGAGATTTGAGGCAGGTGACCATGTCTTCCTGAGGATTTCACCATCTCGAGGAGTGATGAGGTTTGGGAAGAAGGGGAAGCTCAGTCCGAGGTATGTCGGACCGTTTGAGATTCTCGAGCGGATTGGAGAGGTTGCCTACAAGGTAGCGCTGCCGCCGCAGTTTTCGGGTCTTCACAACGTCTTCCACGTTTCGATGTTGAGGAAGTACGTAGTGGATCCTTCTCATGTGATTCAGTTGGAGGTTCCAGAGATCCGTCAGGATTTGTCTCTTGAGGAGAGACCGGTGGAGATTGTGGATCGGATGGAGCATCAGTTGAGGAGGAGGACCATTCCGATGGTTAAGGTCAGGTGGCAGCACCACAGTCAGCGAGAGGCCACTTGGGAGATTGAGGAGGAGGTCCGGAAGGAGTTCCCGGAGTTGTTTGGTGAGCATCAGTCTTAATTTCGAGGACGAAATTCTTTTAGGAGGGTGGATTGAAGGATCCTAATCCTAATTGTGCCTTAATCGTGTTTTAGGTGGTGATTAGAGGGAGATGAAGATGGATGGCTTGGATTGAAGATGGTTGGATGGAGGGTTGTGATGGAGTGGAGATGAGATGAGTGGTGGAGATGGTTGGTTGGGATTGGAGGGTTGAGATTGGAGGAGGAGGAGATATTTATGGTGGGTGAGTTCTCTCCCTCTCTTCTCTCACGTCTCTCCCCCTCTTCTCTCACGTCTCTCTCTCTCCCCTCAGTTGGTGATCGCCGGCGTGGAGGCACGGGGCTTCGGCGAGATTAAGGGCGTTGGCGGTTTGAGGTGAGTGTTACTCTCTCGGTTTGTTTCCGGCTCGTTTTGGTTTCTCTCTCTTGACCTCACCCGGGTTTCGGTGGTTGTGGTTGGCTTGTGGAGGTTGCCGGAGGTAGTGTGGTGCTGTGGATCGTCGAGGAGACGATTGATCGTCGTTTGGACGCGAGGTTCACCGACGGATCGTGATTTGGGGAGACATGCTCGTGGAGGCGTCGTCGCGGTTCTTCAAAGGTCTCTTCAGACCTTCCGGTATGTCAAGCTCACTCACTTAATTACCGTGAGTATTTGGAAGTCGACGGTAGGCCGTTCGGCTCGTCGCAAGTAAATGTGCAGCAGATTTCACTGCCTGATCGGTCGACCGGTTGGTGCAAACGGTCGACCGTTCGTGAAGAAAATACGGGTTCTGCCTGAAATCGGTCGATCGATGCCTTGTGGCGGTCGACCGATTGTGCATAAAAGGCAAACCTGGTGAGTTTCGGTCGACCGGGTCCCCTTTGCTGGTCGACCGTGTGCACTGTCTTAAGTCGGTTGGGAGCGTTGACCATCTAAACGGTCGACCGCTCTTTGACTTTGTTCGACCGTGACTTAAGTGAGTTTGGGGGTCGGTTCGACCGAATGTGGGTTCGGTCGACCGTACCTGCGTGTTGAGCATGAGGAACGCCCTGGATGAAATCGGTCGACCGAGGAGGTCTCGGCGTTCGACCGGTTTCAGGACGCGAGAGAGGGATTATTCCCTGTGGGATCGGTCGACCGAAGGATGCTCGGAGTTCGACCGATCGGACGTTTGTTCGTTGAACCTGGGAGTTGACCATCTAAACGGTCGACCGTCCCGTGATTTTGGTTCGACCGAACGAGTGTGGTTTTGGGAATCGGTCGGCCGATGGAGTGCCGGTCGAGGTGGATTGCCCTGTATTTGCTTGATTCGGTCGACCAGGACTTTTGGTTCGGTCGACCGTTTGTGTCCTGTTTTGCACTATGGAGGTGTTGTTGTCGTGGTTTTCCATGTGGGGTGAGTCGTAGTGCCGATGTTCTTCCGGCAAGTGTGTTAGGTGCACGAGGGTTGCGGTGGTTGGTTGAGATTAGACCTGGAGCCCTGTAACCGTGTGTGAGCTTGGGATTGGCTGAAATAAGCCTGAGGCCCAGCTTAGAATTGTGGTGTTGCGGCGGTTGGTTGAAAGAGACCTGGAGCCCCGTGACTGTATGAGAGCTGCGGTTGGTTGTAAATAGACTTGGAGCCCAGCTAGTCTGTGCGGGGTTGGTTGAAAAAGACCTAGAGCTCCGTAGTGCGTTCGGGTTGGCTGAAAAAGGCCTGGAGCCTGAGTAGGGACCGCGTGTAGGAGTTGGTTGAAAAAGACCTGGAGCCCTTAGATGTTTGGGTTGGTTGAAAATAGACCTGGAGCCCTTAGTCGTGTCGTGGTAGCTGCGGTTGGTTGAAAAAGACCTGGAGCCCAGCTTGACGACGAGTGTGTGGTACGGTGGTTGGTCGAGATTAGACCTGGATCCCCGTGACCGTGGTGTGTGCTGTGGTTGGGTGAAAGAGCCCTGGAGCCCAGCCATTTAGTTGAGATGCTTTTCTTGTTTAGTAGAATTGCATGCTAGGGCGTCTTTCAGTTCATGTATTTAGAGTTTGGCATACGGGGTTTCCTTCTGGAAACTCAGGCATTGTTGCATGTTTACTTTCAGGCCGTGATCGGCGTTAGGGGGTGGTGACCGAGGAGAGGAGCGCTGCTACCGGATCCAGCTTTCTCTCGGTTGAGGTCGTGTGATTACTGTTTCATTCGTTTATGCTTTTGATGTAATCACAACTTTTGTAAACTCTGATGTTTGGATATATATATATATATATATATATATATATATATATATATATATATATATATATATATATATATATATATATATATATATATGTTGGTTCACTTGTGTTCCTTTATTTGCGTAATATCCTCTGTTGATTGAGTGTTTATAAATTTTAAATTTTTCGCTGCTTTGAGGATGTTACAACTTGGTATCAGAGCGGTCGGTTCCAGTGTCCTTATCCAAGGAAACCACCCTTAGAGTTTTAGAGTCTGCATTAGTTCATGCATTCATGGTTTTGATGTGTGTTGTTCTTTGTGTGTAGATGCCTCTGAGACGCGTGAGACCTCCCCCACGGGACCGTGACACCAGTGGGGATACTGGGAGTACGGACTGGGCTGAGGAGCGGCAGATGCTCTATGACACGGTGGGGCGACTGGGAGCGATGTTGGATCGCCAGTCAGGCAGAGGAGAGCCAGCAGCGGCAGGAGCGATGCTCGACCGCTTTATGAGACAGCACCCGCCTACCTTTGATGGTAGAGGAGAGTCTGAGGCTGCGGAGGACTGGGTCCTAAAGATTCAGGAGATCCTTCGGGCGATTGAGTGCCCGCCTGAGAGGCAGACATGATTGGCAGCATATGTGTTGGGCGGAGACGCGTCCAACTGGTGGAGGACCACATCTGCATTGGTGTTTGAGGGCAGGACTGAGATCAGCTGGGAGGAATTCCTACGGGAGTTCGACGAGCAGTATTTCCCTGAGCATGTCAGAGATGGGAGGCAAGAGAAGTTTATGACTCTCGAGCAGGGAGAGGCGACCCTGGATGAGTATACCCGGAGGTTCAACGCGTTGGAGTGTTACTGTCCGGAGATTTGCGTGACGCCGCTTCAGAGGGCGAGGAAGTTCATACGAGGGCAGAGGAACACCTCCGTACTCAGGTGACATACAGTATGCCACAGACGCTGGCCGATGTCGTGCGGTTTGCGACGATCATCGATCAGGATTACCAGCAGAATTATGCTGAGGCCAGGAGAGCACCGGGGAAGGTCAGTGGACGTCCGGGTGCTCCGCTAGCTGGGAACCTGGGCAAGAGGCCCTGGATCGGAGGAGGTGGCCCACGCCAGCCTGAGGCGTGCAGAGGTTGTGGCAGAGTTCACTCTGGTGAGTGTTGGGGTCGTGGGGTTTGTCACGGGTGTGGCAAGCTAGGCCAGTTTGTGCGAGATTGTCCGAGTGGGCCAGGCGGGTCCAGCAGGCAGTCAGGGCAGCCAGCAGGAGGCAGAGGCGGAGGTCGTCGACCTTTTGCGTCGTCGCAGCAGCAGGGTCAGAGGACTGGACGGGTCTTTACCATCCAGGCGGATGAGACGAGAGATGCCAGCACGGTGGTGGAAGGTACGTTTTTTGTTGCTGGGTTGAGTGCGAGAGTGTTGTTTGATTGTGGGGCCACTCACTCGTTCATCTCGGAGCGATTTGCGAGCGTGTTGGGCCGTACCTTTGCGATGTTGACTTCCACGTTGGAGGTCAGCACACCCTTGGGTCTGGTGGGCATTGTGGGGAGCTTCCTCCCCAGCGTCACGATTGTTTCGGGAGATCAGGAGTTTCCGGCTGACCTGATCTTGTTGCCGATGGAGGACTTCGACGTCATACTGGGGACGGATTGGCTGTCCCAGTACGATGTGCGAGTTTTGTGCCGGGAGAAGAAGATCCTGATCCCGAGGAAGGGTCTACCTGATGTGCTGATCAGGGGGACGAAGGATAGAGGAGGTAGAGTGATCGTATCAGCAGTGAGGGCACCGAAGTTGTTGCAGCAGGGTTGCAGAGCTTTCGTGGCCACTTTGGTAGTTCCAGATCCAGAGGCGAGGAGATTAGAGGACATTGAGATTGTTCGGGAGTTCCCAGATGTATTTGCGGATGATGTCACTGGGTTGCCGTCTCATAGAGAGATTGAGTTTGGGATCGATTTGGTAGCTGGGACTACACCGCAGTCGAAGGTGTCGTATCGGATGGCACCTACTGAGCTGGCAGAGCTGAAGAAGCAGTTGCAGGACCTGATGGATTCGGGATTTATCCGCCCCAGTGTCTCACCTTGGGGAGCGCCAGTACTCTTCGTGAAGAAGAAGGACGGATCACTGCGGATGTGTATTGATTACAGGATGCTGAACAAGGTTACCGTGAGGAATCAGTATCCCTTGCCCAGGATCGAGGACCTGTTTGACCAGTTGCAGTCAGCGCAGGTGTTCTCGAAGATTGACCTACGATCTGGTTATCATCAGCTGAGGATCAGAGAGGCAGATGTGCAGAAGACAACATTCAGGACGAGGTACGGGCATTACGAGTTTCTGGTGATGCCGTTTGGGTTGACGAACGCGCCTGCAGCGTTTATGGATTTGATGAACAGGACGTTCAGTCAGTACCTCGACCGGTTTGTGATCGTCTTCGTAGACGATATTTTGGTTTACTCGCCCGATGTGGAGCAGCATCGAGAGCACTTGAGAGTTGTACTTGGCATTTTGCGGGATCATCAGTTGTATGCCAAGCTATCGAAGTGCGAGTTCTGGCTGAGCAGTGTCGCCTTCTTGGGACACATCGTGTCAGGTGACGGGATTTCCGTAGATCAAGCGAAGGTCGAGGCCGTTACACAGTGGAGAGCCCCGACGAGTGTCGCAGAGGTCAGGAGTTTCGTGGGTCTAGCGGGTTATTATCGTCGCTTTATTCAGGATTTCTCGAGGTTGGCTTCGCCGTTGACGGCTCTGACGCGGAAGGGCGTCGAGTTCGTGTGGTCCCAGAAGTACGAGGACAGTTTTCAGGAACTGAAGAGTCGGCTGACGACTGCTCCAGTTCTGACACTTCCCAGTGGTAGTGGTGGGGTCGTGATTTACAGTGACGCGTCAGGATTGGACTGGGATGTGTACTTATGCAGCGCAGGCAGGTGGTTGCATACGCGTCGAGGCAGCTGAAGGTGCACGAGAGGAACTACCCCACTCATGATTTGGAGTTGGCGGCAGTGGTGCACGCTTTGAAGACCTGGAGGCATTACATGTATGGCGAGCGATTCGAGGTGTTCACAGACCATCAGAGCCTGAAGTATCTGTTTTCGCAGAAGGAGCTGAATATGAGGCAGCACAGATGGCTCGAGCTGATTAAGGATTATGATTTCACTATCTCGTACCATCCGGGGAAGGCGAATTCGGTTGCTGATGCTTTGAGCAGGAAGGTGGAGGTCACCGCAGCAGGTCTTTGTATCGAGGAGTGGAAGCTGCTTGAGGCGTTGATCGAGTGGAGACCGTTCACCGATGAGTCGCGAGGTGCAGTGATCGTCGGGCTGAGAGTGGAGCCTCAGTTGGTCTCGAGTATTGTTCAGGCTCAGAGTACTGATGATGAGTTAGCTGGGTTGTTGCAGTTAGCTGCAAGAGATGGATCAGACTTCAGTATTGGAGTTGATTGTGGGCTGAGGTTCAGAGGCCGTGTCTGGGTGCCGAAGGGAGGAGATCTGAGGCAGGACATTCTAGAGGAGGCGCATAGATCCCGTTATTCGATCCACCCGGGCAGCACGAAGATGTTTAGAGATCTTCGTAGGAATTTCTGGTGGAAGAGGATGAAGACGGAGATCGCAGAGTTTGTTGGCAGATGTCTGATTTGTCAGCAGGTGAAGATTGAGCACCAGAGACCTGCAGGGCCGATGCAGAGGATCAAGCTTCCAGAGTGGAAGTGTGAGCACATGACGATGGATTTTGTCACCGGGCTGCTGAAGACGAGTGGATTCCACGACGCGATTTGGGTTATAGTCGATCGACTGACCAAGTCGGCGCATTTCTTAGCTATTCGGACCACGTTACCTCTGGAGGGTCTAGCTAAGTTGTATATTGAGGAGATTGTCAGACTTCATGGAGTGCCCGTGAGTATTATTTCAGATCGAGATCCGAGGTTCACTTCCAGATTCTGGGGGAGTTTGCAGCAGGCCTTGCAGACTCGGTTGAAGTTCGACCGAACGAGTGTGGTTTTAGGAATCGGTCGACCGATGGAGTGCCGGTCGAGGTGGATTGCCCTGTATTTGCTTGATTCGGTCGACCGGGACTTTTGGTTCGGTCGACCGTTTGTGTCCTGTTTTGCACTATGGAGGTGCTGTTGTCGTGGTTGTCCGTGTGGGGCGAGTCGTAGTGCTGATGTTCTTTCGGCAAGTGTGCTAGGTGCACGAGGGTTGCGGTGGTTGGTTGAGATTTGACCTGGAGCCCCGTAACCGTGTGTGAGCTTGGGATTGGCTGAAATAGGCCTGAGGCCCAGCTTAGAATTGCGGTGTTGCGGCGGTTGGTTGAAAGAGACCTGGAGCCCCGTGACTGTATGAGAGCTGCGGTTGGTTGAAAATAGACTTGGAGCCCACCTAGTCTGTGCGGGGTTGGTTGAAAAAGACCTAGAGCCCAACTTAACGACGAGTGTGTGGTACGGTGGTTGGTTGAGATTAGACCTGGAGCCCCGTGACCGTGGTGTGTGTTGTGGTTGGGTGAAAGAGCCCTGGAGCCCAGCCGTTTAGTTGAGATGCTTTTCTTGTTTAGTAGAATTGCATGCTAGGGCGTCTTTCAGTTCATGTATTTAGAGTTTGGCATACGGGGTTTCCTTTTGGAAACTCAGGCATTGTTGCATGTTTACTTTCAGGCCGTGATCGGCGTTAGGGGGTGGTGACCGAGGAGAGGAGCGCTGCTACCGGATCCAGCTTTCTCTCGGTTGAGGTCGTGTGATTACTGTTTCATTCGTTTATGCTTTTGATGTAATCACAACTTTTGTAAACTCTGATGTAACATATATATATATATGTTGGTGCATCTGTGTTCCTTTATTTGCGTAATATCCTCTGTTTATTGAGTGTTTATAAATTTTAAATTTTCCGCTACTTTGAGGATGTTAGACCTATAAAAAAGGAGCCCTTGCTTGACCGCCGATGAAAACTACGCGAAGAATGAGTCATGAACTGAAGATATCTTAACAACCACAAGAGTACAAGACGCTCCTGTTTGTCTTTGTTGTTAATTCTTTAAGAACACGTCAAAGAGGTACAAAACCTTGTTAGATGTCCTCGTTTATGCCCATAACGAAGAAACCTTAAGTCGGTAGTTAGGATACCCAGGACAGCTAATATGTCCTTGTTGTTGGTCGATTAAACTAGAGTTTGTGAGTCATTTATATATTTTCAAAACAGAGGGCTAGTTAAAACGTGCTCAGCATTTGCAAGATTTATCTATAGTGTTAAAAACTAGAACATTTGCATTCGTACACTCCAAAATGCACTGCACTGCTTGATGACAAGAATAATGAACCACAAAAATGCACCACACTAGTCGATGGAAGGTTGGCTATGTAACGAAAGAGAATATGTGGGGTTGGGAGAGGAAGATTGTGTTTTCTGAGTCCAGAAAGGAAGATTAATTATGGGAATGAAGACGTTCGAATGATAAATTCGTGGCACAAAAAGGTCATTTCAAAAAGTACTTTCCAAACAGACTGAACGTCTGAAAAGCCAGAGCACCAAAACCGCCTCTTCCGAAAACGTTTCTTAAAAACCCGCCTTCAACATAGATTTTTACCGCCCCGAAATGACGCCGCCACCGCGTGTTAGGTGCATAGAAAACTGGGTGGCGCACAGTTATTTTCAAAAAAATAAATCTTAATGACACTGGTCCGATACTTGGGTTGAAATCTAAAAGACACTTATTTTCAAAAAAATAAATCTTAATGACACTGAGGTTCACTACTGGAATCTGAATGACTACTGGCAGATGTAATCGTGACATAATGATGCCTAAGTCATTGACCCTGTAGTAGTCGATAGCAGGATCGGGTTAATCAGGTAGACGGAAGCACATATGATGGTTAGTTAGGAAAATCATTGACAACGAATATGTCACTTAAAAAATGTTGTTTCTACGAATGCAGTTTTTTTATGTTTACTTAGATATTAATGTTATTTGAGTATATGTCTATCAATTTTCTGAAGTCACGCTTATTCGGTCTTACAATTTTTTCGTTGTTTGTTATTCTACTATCATTTTGTGAACATTTTGTTCACACGAAGTAATAATTCAATTATTATTTTTACTTTTCTATTCTTGCAAAATAATTGAATTGAATATTTTTTAGAATATTGATGGCTCAAACTGACATGATTCAAATGTTATTAAAAAGAAGTAATTTGTTATTTTGGACAATGTGTATGATTCTAGCATCATAAGTTGCAAGCCATGTATATACAAGATACATACATTGGAGAAATAGCTGTTGTTGTGGACCCTACAAAACTAGGTAAAGGGTCATAATCTCTAGTTCCTACATAAACTAGTAAAAACACTGGGATTATTAAATTCGTGACCTACATCTACTCCTTACCAAACTTAAACTAAACATCCTTTAAACTATATAAATCACGCGGTTCTCAAAAGAAGTACAGAAACAAAGATGTAAGATGCAATCGTACTCCGTTAGACTTTTAAATTTAACGGTTACAAATCTATTTAAGGTGGCCATTTATCTTAATGACGGCAAAGGAATTGTTTGATTCCGTCAAAGTTTGACGACTTCTAGCGGTGATAAAATAATACTCACGGCGATTGTTGCCCATTTTTAGCATATACTTGAATTCATTTTTATAAAACATAATTTACATAAGTTATTTGATTCGGGGATGCAAGAATAGCAAAAATGGCTAAAAGGTATATTTGAAATTAAGCTAGTGCTTACCATTTTTCTCAGTAGTCAAGTTATCAAGTCTATATCATATATGATATATTATCATGTTCTCCAAATCTTGTTATTATAACAAATGTAGCTATATCTACATTATCAAAACGTATACATAAAATTTAGAAATAAATGCATTCTTCCAAAACAAAAATAATGGATACGTCTTTTCCCCCAATAAAAACCTACATCATGTATTTTAGAATTGAAAAGTTGATGAATTTATAACATAAGGATATTTTATCATTTAAAAAAACAGTTTTCTTTTCACCAAAAAATTATATTTATTGTAATCATGGCTGACGCAACATAGCTGAAATATAACTTTAAAAAATTTAAAGCACAACCACCTCAATTATGTTTATTACGTTCTAACCTAGAAAATCCATAAAAGTTGGTCTAATACGATTATCCTAACAAAACACTATTTCCCTAACAACAGCGATCAATTATGTTTATTTGTCTTGGGTTAGTTTAGCAGTTGATTTCAGATCCGATTCAGCACTGTCAAAATTAAATTTTATATCGAGATACAATTGTACATTAGTTAACAATCGACCAATTATGATCCACGTGTAAATAATATACATATACATACATTGTACTTCTATAGACATATACATACATATACATACATATCCATAAGATATCATAGACAAGAACATCAATTACAAATCCGTAGACAATATACATACATATACATACATACATATCCATAAGATATACATATACATACATAAGATATACATATACATACATATACATATACATATACAAAAAAATATACATATACATACATATACATATAGATATATATATACATAAGATATACATACATACATAAGATATACATATGTATATCTTATGTATGTATGTACATATAGGAATCATCACTGAACAAAATATTTATCTCAAGAATATAGTAAGTAAATATTGATAATTCTATGTGAACTTTCTTTGTATAATATATCTTTATATAATTGAATTATTGTAACAATTCTCTTCTGGAGAATGTCCGAACTGCATATCGGAAAATAGTTGATTGTTCTCTAGTCATTTATTTCAAAATTTATCATTCGAATATTTCACGGGTACGTGTTTAATCACTTCAGGAGTTCCTTTTAATATCATTATTCGAGATGATATGCATATTCTCTTTGTTTGTTCATATGATGATTATAATGCATCTCTTCATTATAATTTTCCTTGGGCAATTTTAGTCCTTCAGGGACTCTTATTTATATCAATATCAAATGACTTATACAAATTTACAGTCAAACATATCTCATATGTTTATCTATAATTATGTCATACTGATCAAGTAACATAACGTAATATTATACATTTCGAGAGAATGAGTAACATCGTGATAGATATTGGGTCCTGCAAAAAACCCTTGTGTCACTACTTGCTTTATAATGTACCACCATGCTGTAATGTGATTTCTATTCACATTATTCAGAAATCAGGACTACATGTCCAATAAGCAAGTCTAATTCTATATTATTCGCCTTCTTTTGTTCATTTCAAATACGAATGCTTCTGGCATTCTTATAATACTATAGATTCTGGATCCAGATTTTCTATTGAATTAGCATGCTCTAAGAAGGCGAATTTGTCGTCGACGATAACCTTTTACTGCTTCTCTCGTATCATCATAGTTGATTGCAACTTTTATAATAATCAAATCCTCATTGTTTCCCAAAACATTAGGATCTGACCGTTATGTATTCCCGGAATTGTTACATTTGCTAGCAGTTGCTTTTATTTTACCGGGTTTATATTCTTCAGGAATAACCTCTTCAGGATGTGTAATGAGTGACTAAGTTTTATTTTCATTTCCACAAATAATATATGTTATAGTCCACGCTTCTAGCGTTGGTTGAGCTCAAATATATTTTATCATGTGAAAATCTTCACTTTATATTATATTATGCGCTTTATGTCTAGTAATACAAGACATAGTCACTATTTTGTGATCAATAAAGATGTATGACATTTACTTGCTAGATATTGCAAGTTAATGATTTTAGGAACTTCAGGTTCAACGATACTTGTACGTATATTCTCTAATGAACTTCAGGTTCAATATAGTACATTTTCTTGGCTCTCTTTAAGCTTCTGGATTTCTCCCCCTAATGCCAAGAAAAATATGTCTCTCTCTATATATAAATATTGGACTGAACAATAAAATACATCGTCTTTCAGGGACTTCAAGTATTTTAATAATATTAGGAATATGAATCATACTGAAATGTCCAATTTAATTTGAGACCACTAAATTTTGGAGGTGGTAAACTATTAATCGCAGATGGGAAACATTTCATTCAATATTGTACAAGTAAAATAGGGGAACATTCATAACATGATGTACATAACAAAAAAAATGAATAATATCAACATGTATGCATATTAATGTATCATGTATAAATTTTGAGATCTAATAATGATTCATATTCAGAGATATTTTATAAATCGATGCTTAATTTGCAACGTGTGCTTCAGGCACATGATCCAAAATACGATGACACATATTGTGATTTTGCAATAACTTATGCTTATTACTTTCAATCACAAGTTATCTCATCTTATGGAAAGATAGAGCTCGTAGATACCTACCTAGTTGAAGAATCTTCTCATTCTTTAGTGGATGATCATATGAAATTTCAGAAACATTTGTCATCATATATGTCCTCGTTGACCCAATCGGTCATACCATATGTTATTAGAACAAATATTCATTTGATTCACCAGTGCAAGTCTTTTGACCAAGCCACTACGTGTGCAATGACACATTGTTCAAAAGTCAGGTAATTTTCTTGATAGCATTTTTCCTGCCTGATACGATTGTAGGAATATAAAAATATTCTACTTTACTTCAATTGTAGTCTCAACACAAGTTATTCTTGCGATTTGAAACTTAATAAGTTTCTTGAGACATAATATATAAAATGCATCATTTAAAGCCAAGATAATTCAACATGTAATAGTAGATATGACTCTTCTGGAGCTTTCTACTAAATTTGTATGACCTTGTACAGTAGTGGCTTTGGCTTTTCTAATTATCAAATTAGAGAATACTTATCTCTTAATATAGTGTGCATGGCAGCACTATACATGATGCATAATTCATCTTTCCTGATCTTAAATCAAATTGGAGACCGAAGAGTATCTATACTCTTCATTTCAAGCCGAATAAAATATTTATTGTAGATAAATTATTTATTCAACTATTACAAAATAAATGATAAGGTTCTTCCAATGACAAAATATAAAATAAGAACCATGCATTCAATCACATGAATGTCAATTAATTTCAACGTAACTTGGTATAAGTCTTTTAGATAGAAATTATGCATACTAACATATCACCATATGCATGTGTACTTTGCCATTTTAAGACGATAATGCAAATATTATCTTTGTTATTGATCGTTAAAAAATATATTATAATGATATGCATAAATAGTCATCACAAACATATAAAAAAATGTTGAATATCGATGTGTTAGCAACATATACATGTGTATTATTAATATCTAAAAAAATCTCATCGTAACTGAATAACAATCACAAGTATGAAAATATATTGGACTAACGAGAGCGCTGACCAATATAAAATATATAGTTTCAATATAAATGAGAAATAAATCAAAGCTTAAACAAAATATTTGTGTCATTGTATATAATACTCATTTATCATATTGGTATTCCAACATATAATCATGTATATCTAGTAGATAAAGTATATGTTACTTATCAAATAAAACACACATAACTACAAATAAACCCATTTTGATTGTGGAATTTATATACCATAAGGACATTAATTATTTTGTCATTTATCTGATCCATATTCACAACCATAATCATGGTCACAAAATAATTATAATAGACTTTTGTAAGATTTTTCACGTTCTCATACATTCACTTCAGGGAATGGAGCAAGTCAATTACTTGTGAATTTTTTACTCCGTACTACTACTAAAGTATCGGATCATTAATTTGTGAAATGAATATAAGATTTTCCTATATCAACTCTCTATGGTCTTCTGGACACGCATAGAGCTAGATTTAGGGAATGAGTTTGATGAGGTTATGAGACTTTAGCATTTGCACAACCTTTAGATGCTCATAAGAATCCTTCAGGGATTGCTATACATTTTCATAATTTTCTTCACATGAATATACAATCTTGATATCATTATATATTTGCACCTCATGAAGATTACAATTTTTGCCATCGGGCTTGAAGTGCTTCTTTTTCAATGATAACATGACATATGGTAAATAATTATTTTCATAATATGAAAATCCAAATTTTGTTTCAATATACCACATTATATTATATATATAATTGCATAAATAAATCACATGTGCTGGAAAGAATAACCATAATATTTCCAAATGTGATGCAACAAAATAATTTATGTGACATAATATGATAACTTAACGGGATGCATCAAATATTAGATTTGCAAAAATGGATCAAATATGATTGAAACTAGTGTTTCATCACAAGAATAATATGATATAATATCCAAGCATTTTTCTTTTCTTTTCAATGCACAAGTTAAAAGCAATAATAACATGTAGACTTTTATAAGAAAAAAATATACCATTTGCATGTTTCAATATTCCAAAAAGATATCTAACTATGTCAAGCAATATATATATATTTTTCATTTGTATTCTGAAGAGCATCAAGTTGGATTTTAACATCCAAAATGCGACTAATTTTTTTGTTAATTTATCAAAAGACGTGTATTTAACATTCTTCAACAATCAAGATGATCAACATCATATAAAAATTACACAAAATAAAATAGATAAAAAGAAACGTTTATAGTTTCTAGAAAAACAACATGCATTCAATATGACATGTACGAAAAAAGTTGTCATTATCATTGGAATGTTAAGTCATCTAGTGATATTCCAAATATATGATCAACTTTGCAAAACAAAATGCTTATAAACAACGATTAATACATATTTATGAAATCACGTGCTCATATGCATCTATAAATGTTATGTGCATGATTATCATACTAAAATAAAAGTTAATAGTCCGTCATCTAAGAATATATATAACAAACATAATATTTCAAAAGAAGATTTTGCAATAGAAATTTGTAAACATACAACATCATATTTAAGAATATAATATGAGTATAATTTCTAGACATATAACATCACATTTAAGAATATAATATGTGCATATTCAACAAGTAAATAGATTAATAATATTATAAATTGTAAAAGACTACCTGGAGATGAATACAACCTTATGTTGTAAACTAACTTAATCAAACAACAAACAACTATTGTTTGAGTTGATCACATCGAGCGAAGTCATGCTGATAACGTGTTGTAAAATAACGATCAAACAAAAGGACAAGAAGTTGGGAGAGAATGGAGGAGTTGTATTTCATCTCTTTTGTGTGTTCTCAATACATACTACAACCTCATATTTATACACATAGAGGTGTGTAAATTACATAGTCTATATTAAATAATGATGTAAATATAAACATTACAACACATATTAATAGAGGAGTTATAATAGATTGGTTGGAAGATGAACCATCTTGGAAGGTGAAACATCTTGGAAGGTGAATCATCCACTATACACAATTTTCGTAACAATTTGAGTATATGTCTATCAATTTTCTGAAGTCACGCTTAGATTCGGTCTAACAATTTTTTTGTTGTTTGTTATTCTACTATCATTTTGTGAACATTTTGTTCACACCAACTAATAATTCAATTATTATTTTTACTTTTCTATTCTTGCAAAATAATTGAATTGAATATTTTTTAGAATATTGATGGCTCAAACTGACATGATTCAAATGTTATTAAAAAGAAGTAATTTGTTATTTTTGACAATGTGTATGATTTGAGCATCATAAGTTGCAAGCCATGTATATACAAGATACATACATTGGAGAAATAGCTGTTGTTGTGGACCCTACAAAACTAGGTAAAGGGTCATAATCTCTAGTTCCTACATAAACTAGTAAAAACACTGGGATTATTAAATTCGTGACCTACATCTACTCCTTACCAAACTTAAACTAAACATCCTTTAAACTATATAAATCACGCGGTTCTCAAAAGAAGTACAGAAACAAAGATGTAAGATGCAATCGTACTCCGTTAGACTTTTAAATTTAACGGTTACAAATCTATTTAAGGTGGCCATTTATCTTAATGACGGCAAAGGAATTGTTTGATTCCGTCAAAGTTTGACGACTTCTAGCGGTGATAAAATAATACTCACGGCGATTGTTGCCCATTTTTAGCATATACTTGAATTCATTTTTATAAAACATAATTTACATAAGTTATTTGATTCGGGGATGCAAGAATAGCAAAAATGGCTAAAAGGTATATTTGAAATTAAGCTAGTGCTTACCATTTTTCTCAGTAGTCAAGTTATCAAGTCTATATCATATATGATATATTATCATGTTCTCCAAATCTTGTTATTATAACAAATGTAGCTATATCTACATTATCAAAACGTATACATAAAATTTAGAAATAAATGCATTCTTCCAAAACAAAAATAATGGATACGTCTTTTCCCCAATAAAAACCTACATCATGTATTTTAGAATTGAAAAGTTGATGAATTTATAACATAAGGATATTTTATCATTTAAAAAAACAGTTTTCTTTTCACACAAAAATTATATTTATTGTAATCATGGCTGCAGCAACATAGCTGAAATATAACTTTAAAAAATTTAAAGCACAACCACCTCAATTATGTTTATTACGTTCTAACCTAGAAGATCCATAAAAGTTGGTCTAATACGATTATCCTAACAAAACACTATTTCCCTAACAACAGATCGATCAATTATGTTTATTTGTCTTGGGTTAGTTTAGCAGTTGATTTCAGATCCGATTCAGCACTGTCAAAATTAAATTTTATATCGAGATACAATTGCACATTAGTTAACAATCGATCAATTATGATCCACGTGTAAATAATATACATACATTGTACTTCTATAGACATATACATGTAGGATTTCATGTTTAATTGTACATATTTATTTTCGAAATTTTTATGCACAATAATAATCAATTTACAATTTTCTATGATTTATTTCATGCATGCATCAATTTGTTTCAATAACTTTATTAAAACAAATATGGGTTCCGAAATTCATACCTAGAAGTTCTCTAAAACTTCTTGAAGATTCGGAGACGTTGGGGATGCTCCTCGCTGCGCCGGATGCCTCCGAGTATTCACCAAACTCTAAACAAGATCGGAGAGAGGGAAGCTTGTAATAACCTAATCTAAAACATCTTAATTAACTAAACCTAAACCTAATTAACCTAATCTAATCCTGGAACAGTGTAGCATGAGGTGTTGAAAGGAGAGAGAGAGAGTTGGTTGGTTATGATTGGAAGGGTTTTAGGTGATTAGTGATTGGATCTAAGAGAGGTGGGTTTGCCTATTTAAAGGGCACTTGAGATCAAGCCTAGGTTTGCTTCATTTTGTGCGAAAACCTAGCTTATTAGTGAGGAGAGTCGGAGGAGACAGTAAGAAGAAGAAGGAGAAGAAGTGAAGAAGAAGAAGAAGAAGAAGGGAAGAAGAAGAGAAGAGGTGTTGAAGGGAGCTCGGGAGGCTTCTTCACTCGACCAAAAGGTATGCCAAGTCTTCATATTAACTCCCCAAGAGGTGTGGGAGTGTAGAGGACGGCGTTGGTGCCGTTTCTCCGGTGAAAACCCTACTGGACGGAGGTTGAAGACGACTGGTTCGGTCGACCGTTGTGTGTCTCGGTCGACCGAACGTCGTCTAAATGATGCATGTACAGTGGCGATTATGTATTGTACGGTCGACCGTGTGAGGTTCGGTCGACCGATATTTATAAATATTAACTTACTGCCCGAAAACGGTCGAACGATGTCTGTGTGACGGTCGACCGTTTATGCCAAATTTCGCGGGAAATAAAGGGTTACATTAGCCGGTCGACCGGTGTTGTTTCGGTCGACCAAACCCAGTAGATAGGTTAGACAGGCCTTCGGCCGACCGAGTGTGTGTCTCGGTCGACCGAACTGCGTAAGGTCGGTTACGAGCGTTGACCATCTAAACGGTCGACCGCTCTGGATCCGGTCGACCGACCGCGTGCAGTTTTCCTGCAGTGATGTGCCTGTAGATCGGTCGACCGGAAGGTAGGTTTCGGTCGACCGAATGCTGTAGGCAGGATTCAGGCAGTTTTCCTTATCGGTGGAACGGACCCTGGTTTGATTGATTGGATATATATGTATATAAAATGTATAGCGTAGACCTTCCAAACGGTCGACCGCTAGATGACTTTTGTTCGACCGATTGGTCGGTAATTCTGTTGGTGTGGTTCGATCGATAGACTTGTTTGTACTGTACCGTGTACTGTGTGGGGGACCGGTCGACCGGTGTGCTTTTAGCGGTCGACCGATCTGCCGCAGGTTGGTGGATTTATCCACACGCGATCCGTTGAGTATAGGTCGACTACCGGCTCCGAGGCGACGGTTGATTACCGGCTTTGAGAGCTACGGATTTCACCTTCGACGAAGGCGTATTATTGTACTACTGTTGCCTCTCTTACCGAGCGGGGTGTGAGGGATGTGTGCCGTAAACTTTGGGCAGTTTGCGAGGATTTAGCGGTAGGCCGAGGATGTTCCGGCAGGGTGCGCGTTTGGCGGCTCTTGGGGGAGCAGCGGCTGTCGTCTGACCCGAGTTGTGTATTCGGCGGGCTGACTCGCTCCTTGGGTGGCGGCGTGTACCGGGGGTTCCTTCCTGCACTTTTGGGGAGCAGTGGTATCGACTGACCCTTGTGAGGCAGCGATGGACTGACTTGACCCTAGTGACAGGAGTGGTTCAGTGCCGCGGAGGCGGTGAGGGCATTATTGTGGGCCCGAGGTGGATGATCATGTGCATAGCATTGCATTGTCTTTAATTCCTTTTTATATTTTTAGGAGGCTTGGTATACGGGGTTCCTGCAGGGAACTCAGGCATGTTTGTTTGTTTTCATTTCAGGTAGCGAGTAGTATTAGAGTCAGGTGGTGACCGAGGAGAGTGCTCCCGGGATCAGATCCTGTTCTCTTTTATATCTTCTTTTGTTTGAGGTAGTGATTACATGTATATTCACTTTTGTTGTAATCACAGTTGACTCATTTATATAGTTTGACTTCCACGTGGGTCTGTATCTTATATATTTTATATATATGTTGGTTTGTTTTCCCGTGACGTGCCCTGTGTTGACCGTTGACGGTCTTTATTATTGTTTAAATTTTCCGCTGTTTTCGGGTACGTTACAATTTGGTATCAGAGCGTTGATCTCGGCGTACTTGTCCAAAGAAACCACCTTTGAGTTAGGAGTTAGGTCTAGAGGATCATGCATGCACAGATTATATTGATATTGTCTTGTTTTCTTTGGCAGATGCCTCCTAGACGGGGGATGGCTGTTGCACATACTC
The DNA here is from genome assembly GCA_963682175.1 of Triglochin maritima. Classification (NCBI taxonomy): domain Eukaryota; kingdom Viridiplantae; phylum Streptophyta; class Magnoliopsida; order Alismatales; family Juncaginaceae; genus Triglochin; species Triglochin maritima. Next base: position 39,704,819 of record OY821775.1, read on the forward strand.
GCGGTGAGAGTGAGACTGCGAGGGATGAGGCGTGGGAGGATGAGCGTCGGACATTGTTCGATACGGTCGGACGTCTGACAGAGATGCTACAGCAGCAGACAGCACAGACTGGGCAGACGGGGACTGGCATTATGCATGACCGGTTTATGCGCCAGCATCCGCCTACCTTTGTGGGATAGTATGACGCAGAGGCTGCGTAGGAGTGGATCTTCACGATGCAGAAGATCTTCAGTGCTATTGGTTGTCCTCCAGAGGCGAGAGTGGGCCTGGCTACTTATGTTTTGGGCGGTGCTGCGTCCAACTGGTGGAGGTCCACATCTGCAGTGGTGTTTGCGGATCAGGATGATATAGCCTGGGAGGAGTTCGTTGGCGAGTTCAACGAGCAGTACTTTCCGCAGCATGTTCAGGACGCGAAGAGGGAGGAGTTTCTGAGTCTTCAGCAGGGAGACATGACCCTGGCGGGCTACATCGGGAAGTTCAACGCCCTTGAGCGTTACTGTCCCGAGATGTATATCACACAGGAGCAGAGAGCGGGGAAGTTCGTCCGAGGGCTCCGGAAGCAGTTGAGGACGAAGGTGCTGACACAAATGCCGAGCACGTTAGCCGATGCAGTGAAGAGTGCTACTGTTCTCGATCGTGACTACAGAGAGAACTACCAGGATGAGAGGAGGCCATCGGGTAGGTTCTCTGGGAGGCCGGGAGGTCAGACTGGGGGGAATCCGGACAAGAGGCCCCGATTCGAGGAAGCAGGAGCTGCGGTACCACGACCTAAGCCTTGTGGTACTTGTGGGAGGTTTCACTCCGGGCCGTGCTTCACCCCCGGAGCATGTCATGGTTGTGGCCAGCTGGGCCACTTTATTAGGAGTTGTCCGAGCCGAGGAGCTGGACCGCGCAGACCACAGGGTTTACCTGCACCAGGCAGAGGTGGAGGTGGAGGTAGACCACCTTTCAGACCACAGCTGGGGCAGCGCACTGGCAGAGTTTTCACCATCCAGGCAGAGGAGGCTCGTGATGGAGGCGCCGTTGTGGAAGGTACGCTTCTTGTCGCAGGTTCAGTAGCTAGGGTGCTCTTTGATTGTGGCGCGACACACTCGTTCATCTCAGAGCGATTTACGGGAGTGTTGGGTTGTACCCTTGCGATGTTGACTGCCACGTTGGAGGTCAGCACACCCCTGGGTCTGGTGGGCACTGTGGGGAGAATTGTCCCCGGCGCCACGGTTGTTTCGGGAGATCAGGAGTTTCCGACAGACCTGGTCTTGCTACCGATGGAGGGCTTTGATGTCATACTTGGGATAGTTTGGCTGTCCCAATTTGATGTTCGAGTCTTGTGCCGTGAGAAGAAGATTTTGATCCCGAGGAAGGGTTTGCCTGATATTCTGATTAGAGGGATCAGAAATAGAGGGGGTCGCATTATTGTATCTGCCGTGAGAGCTCAGAGGCTGTTGCAGCAGGGATGTGCAGCGTTTCTGGCGACAATTGTAGTTGCGGAGGCAGAGTCTCAGAGGCTAGAGGACATAGAGGTGGTGCAGGAGTTCGCGGATGTTTTTCCAGCGGACGATACAGACATTGGAGGACATGCTGAGAGCGTGCACACTTGACTGGGCCGGGCATTGGGATGAGCATTTGCCGCTGATAGAGTTCTCCTACAACAACAGCTACCACTCGAGTATTGGGATGGCACCATATGAGGCATTATACGGGAGACCGTGTAGATCGCCGATATGCTGGAGTGAGGTGGGCGAGAGACAGTTAGTTGGACCTGACATTATACAGTTATATTCAGAGAAGGTCGACGTGATTCGGAGACGACTAGCTACAGCATAGAGCACGCAGAAGAGTTATGCGGATACGCGGAGACGTGAGCTGAATTTTGAGGTAGGAGATCATGTCTTCCTGAAGATCTCACCTTCCAGAGGGGTGATGAGATTCGGGAAGAAGGGGAAGCTGAGTCCGAGGTATGTTGGACCTTTTGAGATATTGGATCGGGTCGGTGAGGTGGCATATAGGATTGCACTACCACCACAGTTCGTAGGACTTCACAACGTCTTCCATGTTTCTATGCTGAGGAAGTACGTGGCCGATCCAGCTCATGTGATAGAGATAGCAGTACCAAAGATCGGCAGGATTTGTCATTAGATGAGAGACCAGTTGAGATTGTGGATCAGATGGTACATCAGCTTAGGAGGAGAGCAATTCCGATGGTGAAGGTCAGGTGGCAGCATCACACTGTCAGAGAGGCTACCTGGGAGATCGAAGAGGATGTCAGGAAGCAGTATCCAGAGTTATTCCGGTAAGTCAGTTGTTTCGAATTTCGCGGACGAAATTCTTTTAAGGAGGGTAGATTGTAATAACCTAATCTAAAACATCTTAATTAACTAAACCTAAACCTAATTAACCTAATCTAATCCTGGAACAGTGTAGCATGAGGTGTTGAAAGGAGAGAGAGAGTTGGTTGGTTATGATTGGAAGGGTTTTAGGTGATTAGTGATTGGATCTAAGAGAGGTGGGTTTGCCTATTTAAAGGGCACTTGAGATCAAGTCTAGGTTTGCTTCATTTTGTGCGAAAACCTAGCTTATTAGTGAGGATAGTCGGAGGAGACAGTAAGAAGAAGAAGGAGAAGAAGTGAAGAAGAAGAAGAAGAAGGGAAGAAGAAGAGAAGAGGTGTTGAAGGGAGCTCGGGAGGCTTCTTCACTCGACCAAAAGGTATGCCAAGTCTTCATATTAACTCCCCAAGAGGTGTGGGAGTGTAGAGGACGGCGTTGGTGCCGTTTCTCTGGTGAAAACCCTACTGGACGGAGGTTGAAGACGACTGGTTCGGTCGACCGTTGTGTGTCTCGGTCGACCGAACGTCGTCTAAATGATGCCTGTACAGTGGCGATTATGTATTGTACGGTCGACCGTGTGAGGTTCGGTCGACCGATATTTATAAATATTAACTTACTGGCCGAAAACGGTCGAACGATGTCTGTGTGACGGTCGACCGTTTATGCCAAATTTCGCGGGAAATAAAGGGTTACATTAGCCGGTCGACCGGTGTTGTTTCGGTCGACCGAACCCAGTAGATAGGTTAGACAGGCCTTTGGCCGACCGAGTGTGTGTCTCGGTCGACCGAACTGCGCAAGGTCGGTTACGAGCGTTGACCATCTAAACGGTCAACCGCTCTGGATCCGGTCGACCGACCGCGTGCAGTTTTCCTGCAGTGATGTGCCTGTAGATCGGTCGACCGGAAGGTAGGTTTCGGTCGACCGAATGCTGTAGGCAGGATTCAGGCAGTTTTCCTTATCGGTGGAACGGACCCTGGTTTGACCGATTGGATATATATGTATATAAAATGTATAGCGTAGACCTTCCAAACGGTCGACCGCTAGATGACTTTTGTTCGACCGATTGGTCGGTAATTCAGTTGGTGTGGTTCGACCGATAGACTTGTTTGTACAGTACCGTGTACTGTGTGGGGGACCGGTCGGCCGGTGTGCTTTTAGCGGTCGAGCGATCTGCCGCAGGTTGGTGGATTTATCCACACGCGATCCGTTGAGTATAGGTCGACTACCGGCTCCGAGGCGACGGTTGATTACCGGCTTTGAGAGCTACGGATTTCACCTTCGACGAAGGCGTATTATTGTACTACTGTTGCCTCTCTTACCGAGCGGGGTGTGAGGGATGTGTGCCGTAAACTTTGGGTAGTTTACGAGGGTTTAGCGGTAGGCCGAGGATGTTCCGGCAGGGTGCGCGTTTGGCGGCTCTTGGGGGAGCAGCGGCTGTCGTCTGACCCGAGTTGTGTATTCGGCGGGCTGACTCGCTCCTTGGGTGGCGGCGTGTACCGGGGGTTCCTTCCTGCACTTTTGGGGAGCAGTGGTATCGACTGACCCTTGTGAGGCAGCGATGGACTGACTTGACCCTAGTGACAGGAGTGGTTCAGTGCCGCGGAGGCGGTGAGGGCATTATTGTGGGCCCAAGGTGGATGATCATGTGCATAGCATTGCATTGTCTTTAATTCCTTTTTATATTTTTAGGAGGCTTGGTATACGGGGTTCCTGCAGGGAACTCAGGCATGTTTGTTTGTTTTCATTTCAGGTAGCGAGTAGTATTAGAGTCAGGTGGTGACCGAGGACAGTGCCCCCGGGATCAGATCCTGTTCTCTTTTATATCTTCTTTTGTTTGAGGTAGTGATTACATGTATATTCACTTTTGTTGTAATCACAGTTGACTCATTTATATAGTTTGACTTCCACGTGGGTCTATATCTTATATATTTTATATATATGTTGGTTTGTTTTCCCGTGACGTGCCCTGTGTTGACCGTTGACGGTCTTTATTATTGTTTAAATTTTCCGTTGTTTTCGGGTACTTTACAATTATGTATCAGAGCGTTGATCTCGGCGTACTTGTCCAAAGAAACCACCTTTGAGTTAGGAGTTTGGTCTAGAGGATCATGCATGCACAGATTATATTGATATTATCTTGTTTTCTTTGGCAGATGCCTCCTAGACGGGGGAAGGTTGTTGCACATACTCGTGGTGAGAGTGAGACTGCGAGGGATGAGGCGTGGGAGGATGAGCGTCAGACATTGTTCGATACGGTCGGACGTCTGACAGAGATGCTACAGCAGCAGACAGCACAGACTGGGCAGACGGGGACTGGCGTTATGCATGACCGTTTTATGCACCAGCATCCGCCTACCTTTGTGGGATAGTATGAGACGCAGAGGCTGCGGAGGAGTGGATCTTCACGATGCAGAAGATCTTCAGTGCTATTGGTTGTCCTCCAGAGGCGAGAGTGGGCCTGGCTACTTATGTTTTGGGCGGTGCTGCGTCCAACTGGTGGAGGTCCACATCTGCAGTGGTGTTTGCGGATCGGGATGATATAGCCTGGGAGGAGTTCGTTGGCGAGTTCAACGAGCAGTACTTTCCGCAGCATGTTCAGGACGCGAAGAGGGAGGAGTTTCTGAGTCTTCAGCAGGGAGACATGACCCTGGCGGGCTACATCGGGAAGTTCAATGCCCTTGAGCGTTACTGTCCCGAGATGTATATCACACAGGAGCAGAGAGCGGGGAAGTTCGTCCGAGGGCTCCAGAAGCAGTTGAGGACGAAGGTGCTGACACATATGCCGAGCACGTTAGCCGATGCAGTGAAGAGTGCTACTGTTCTCGATCGTGACTACAGAGAGAACTACCAGGATGAGAGGAGGCCATCGGGTAGGTTCTCTGGGAGGCCGGGAGGTCAGACTGTGGGGAATCCGGACAAGAGCCCCGATTCCAGGAAGCAGGAGCTGCGGTACCACGACCTAAGCCTTGTGGTACTTGTGGGAGGTTTCACTCCGGGCCGTGCTTCACCCCCGGAGCATGTCATGGTTGTGGCCAGCTGGGCCACTTTATTAGGAGCTGTCCGAGCCGAGGAGCTGGACCGAGCAGACCACCGGGTTTACCAGCACCAGGCAGAGGTGGAGGTGGAGGTAGACCACCTTTCAGACCACAGCAGGGGCAGCGCACTGGCAGAGTTTTCACCATCCAGGCAGAGGAGGCTCGTGATGGAGGCGCCGTTGTGGAAGGTACGCTTCTTGTCGCAGGTTCAGTAGCTAGGGTGCTCTTTGATTGTGGCGCGACACACTCGTTCATCTCAGAGCGATTTACGGGAGTGTTGGGTTGTACCCTTGCGATGTTGACTGCCACGTTGGAGGTCAGCACACCCCTGGGTCTGGTGGGCACTGTAGGGAGAATTGTCCCCGGCGCCACGGTTGTTTCGAGAGATCAGGAGTTTCCGGCAGACCTAGTCTTGCTACCGATGGCGGGCTTTGATGTCATACTTGGGATGGTTTGGCTGTCCCAATTTGATGTTCGAGTCTTGTGCCGTGAGAAGAAGATTTTGATCCCGAGGAAGGGTTTGCCTGATATTTTGATTAGAGAGATCAGAAACAGAGGGGGTCGCATTATTGTATCTGCCGTGAGAGCTCAGAGGCTGTTGCAGCAGGGATGTGCAGCATTTCTGGCGACAATTGTAGTTGCGGAGGCAGAGTCTCAGAGGCTAGAGGACATAGAGGTGGTGCAGGAGTTCGCGGATGTTTTTCCAGCGGACGATACAGACATTGGAGGACATGCTGAGAGCGTGCACACTTGACTGGGCCGGGTATTGGGATGAGCATTTGACGGTCTTTATTATTGTTTAAATTTTCCGCTGTTTTCGGGTACGTTACAAAGCTAGTCTCTCAATCTCCGATAGGGTTTAGAATCCAATTACTAACCCCTCTTTAATTCCCTTGAGAAGATGATCTCTTAAGAACTAAAACTAAACTTAAGAATTAAGGAGTTTTCGTGGATAATTATGGAGAGAGAATTTTTGCATAAGAAAATAATGAATAATCATTAATTGGGTAATGAGATAAGCTTGTATTTATAAGCTCTCTCCAAATTACCTATTCATGTGCAACCCATTGCCCATGATCTCATGCAAAATTCCATCTAACCATCCATTATTTAATAATAAATAATATTAGCCACGAATTAAATCAATTATGGACCAATTCCATGCATGATCTAATTAATTCTTAAATTAATTCTGCATTAACCGTCTGGACCGGTCGACCGTTTGGAGGTCCGGTTAACCGCTTAAACCGAGTTCCGGTCGACCGTTCGACATTCGGTTGACCACTCTCAACAGTAGAATATTTCATCACAATGTTCGGTCGACCGACCGATAGATTCGGTCGACCGTTCCGAACAGACGAAAATCCCTGTTATCGGTCGAGACACTTCCGGTCGACCGGGCACATTCGGTCGACCGTTAAGCGTTAACCGGTCGACCGTTTGCACAGTCTTGCAGACTTGTCAAATTTCAGTTTAACCCCTACAAAATTTGACATTTCGGGATTAGTAGTAAATTCACAACTTATGTAACATATTATCATATGTAATGATCAATCATTACACCCCATAATATTTACATCACATATGAATTTTTATTCAGATTCTAATTATATTGTTAATCACAACATAATCTTGATTTTGCTTGTTCACCCCATGTGTCATATTTTCTACATGAAACCCGACACATCCTATGAACTCAAAATCCTCATTTCTTGTTTCCCAGTTTTGTGGTGTGACCTATGGGAGGATCTAAACTAAGTTGACAGTGATATTAAGAGCTTAATATCACAAGCTATAAGCGGTATCTAGCTACACATTATAGCTCCCAATTAGTTAGATGTCTTAATTCCACTCGAACCAAAACCCGATCCATTTAGTGATGAAGTGCACCACTTGTGTCCGTCCCTTGCCTCATGATATTAAGAATACAGAAAGTAGTATTGTGTCATCTTTGTATTAGTATTCATTTCTTGATCTCTTTAAGCTAGTTATAAATATGTGACTTAACTCAAATCACATTGTGCACATTACAACTTTGCTTTATCAAGGGGCCCACTAATATCATCACTCAATTAAGAGGGGCAATGATAGTCTTTTGACTAACTATCTTCTCCAACAAAAGTTGTACTTTACCAACCAATGCCTTTACACTACGCTTATCGATAGTTCAAGACACTGATCTAATTAAGTATTCCTTAAGTGATCAGATATAAGTCTCATATCAAAGGACCAAAGACACAGTAAAATATTAATGACACAGAAACACATTTCTATAATATTTTACTTATTAGGTCTATTCAGTATACAAAAGTAATATTTTCCTCTTTTGCATACCCGTATTGTCACTCACTTGTAGAGCTACAATGATCTATGACCAACACAACAATCTTAACCCGGTAATTAATGTCCCATGTTAATTACCATGATTGCGAATATCTTTTGTTTTATGTAAACCAATATCTTTTAGAGTTCTACGGTTAAGGACCAAGAGTCTCTTCCTTAACACTTCTAAAAGACGAATAACATAAACGAGGAACAAAATGATTTCTCATTCAATTCATAATAATTGACATTTAAAAGTAAAACTTTTAAAACACATTCCCTTCAATCTCCCACTTGTTATCAAAGTTTTCTTTCACATACATTCTCAATGTATAAAACATTAATAACTAGGGTAACCTTCCCAAATCACCTATCAAGCCAATCCACATGGATGTTCGGATCCATGGACTCGAAATATATTTCGCCCCTTAGCTTGGTATGAAGGTTTGTTGAATGGATCAGCTGTGTCACTGTTGTGTCCACCCATTTATTTATTTTGTCTTTCGTTGGTGGTTGAGTTAGCCGTAGTGATATTACTCCTAACTACACTAGCTCATACCTCCACCTTCGATAATGATGACGCATCATCATTCCAACCTATTATTGTCTAGAATTCCTATAAGAATTGCATCAAAACAGCCCTCGGCTATTTTCTCCTTTGTCTTCCATAAACAAGAACCTTATCTTTAGTCCGGTTACGGTACTTCAGAATATTCTTGACCGCAATCCTATGATTAGGACTTGCGTTGGATTGGTGACCTCTTGTCACGTTTAGAGCATACGAGATATTGATTCTTGTGCAAGTCATCGTGTACATGGTCCTTCCTTTTGCCGAAGCATAAGGGATACCTTCATGTACTCCAAGTCTTTGTGTGATTGAGCACATTGAGGCTTCTTGAGTTGCACACCTATACTCATACTTATTGGCATATTGTCCATATCGGAATTATTCACCCTGAACATTTCAAAGACCTTGTCAATGTATGCACGTTGACTGAAGCCAATGAGTCTATGAGATGTATCTCTTTATATCTTGATAATCAAGATGTATTGAGCCTCACTCACATCTTTTCAATGAACATACTGATTTCAACGAAATTTCTCGTTTGCTAATGCAAAGGTATATGATCGCTCATGTGCAATATGTCATCGACATATAAGATCAGAAGTACTACATGGCTCCCACTAATCTCCTTGTATCAACAAGGTTTTCCTTTACTTTGAATGAAGTGAATCTCCTTCACCTCTTCGTCAAAGCGTTTGTTCCAACTTCTCGATGCTTGTTTCAATCCATAAATGGATTCTCGAAACTTGCATTTCTTCTCGCTATTATTTGGATCATCAAAACCTTGAGGTTGTACTATGTACATATCCTCCTCCAAGTTCCTGTTTAAGGAACGCTATTTTGACATCCATATTCCATATCCCACAATTGTGAAATGCGGTAATAGTGAGCATAATCCGAATAGATTTTAATATGGCAACTTCTAAAAAATTTCATCAAGGTCAATTTCTTGAATTTGAGTATAACTTTTGCTACAAGTCTTGCTTTGTAGGTTGTCAAGTTACTATCCATGTCTATCTTCCTCCTAAAAGCTCATTCATACCAAATGATATTTTCTCTTGAGGAAGGTAGATCAAGTTCCATACTTGATTACTATACATGGATTCTACTTCGGATTCCATGGCTTTTAACCATAGTTTGGAGTCTTTTCCATTGCTTCTCGGAAGGTCGAGGGATCTTTGGTATCTAGTACCATGATCTCATGAAGCCCCACATACTTATTGGGTTTCTTCCTTTACCTCGTCGACCTTCTCAATTCTTTTGGTTCTTCTCGTGTATCTCGAACTTCTTCCACAATTTCTTGAGGAATAGGTTCATGTTCAACTCTTGAACGTACACTCGGTGGGGATGATTGAGATTCTCTCACAATTTCTTGTGATGGTATCTCGCTCCCACTAACCAAATAAATCTCGGTTGGGCCTTCATGATTTTGAATGCAACATTCACATCATGATATCGTAGAGTATCTTGAGTTTCCTCAAGCTTAACTCTACTCCCACTACTTTTCTCCTTTTCCCAGAAATTCTAGAAACACTATATCCCTCTGTACAATCTTTCGATTGGAGGTGATATGAAAAAGTAGTATCCGCTTGTCACACGAGGATAACCTATAAAGAAGCACTTATCCGCTTTTGGTTGAAGCTTGGTTGACATCAATTTCTTGATGTATACCTCACAACCCCAAATCTTGAGAAAGTCGAGCTTAGGTGTCTTTCAACTCCATAGCTCACAAGACATTTTCTCCACGGATTTGGATGGAACATTATTTAGTGAGTTTGTCATTATTTGTAGTGCATAATTTCAAAAGTAAATAGGCAATTTAGATTGACTTATTATTGATCGAACTATATCGAGCAATATCATGTTCCTACTTTAGGAATGAGTCAAATTAAGTATCGTAAGCACTCACCCCTACGAACCTTTCATAGAGACTCGATATTGTTGTTGAGTCGGTTCACTACTTCATCCTCGAATTCCTTGAACTTGTCAAAGAATTCATTTTTGCTTCCCATTAGACAAATATAGCCATAATGACTATAGTTGTCTGTGAACAAAATGAAGTACCTTAAACCGTCTCTGCACTTGTACTTATCGGACCATATACATTAGAATGTATCATATCCAATTAGTTATTCATTTTCGTTCCTTTCTTCTTGAAAGGTCTCTTGGTCATTTATTTGACCAATCCGATAGTGCTACAAGATTGTATCATTCACGTGATTTATCTTAGTTCCTTTTGTTATTGTTTGTTTGAGTTTGTTTATTATTTATTTCAAGCAAATAGAAACCATTCTATACGAATGTATTTGCATAGAAAATTCCATTCTTCGATATAGACAAGCAAGAATTAGAAATATATATTAAGTTATCCATATCCCAAACATGATACAGAATAGTTCTTGTTAATCGAAGGTACATAACAAACATTCTTCAAAGCATAAATTTAAATCACTAGACTATTGAAGTTCCATAGAATCTTGTATAATCGCAGCGATGCTTGTACTATTTCCAATCTTCAATATCATCTCGTTCTCCACGAGTTCCTTCCTATCCTTCAATAGCTGCACATCAAAATTATGTTAGCATAAGATCCGGTAACCATTACCAAATCAAGGACAGAGGTCATTAAATTTATCTCAATAACAAACATACCTATGGCGTTTCTCGGGCGCCTACGTTCAATCATCCCATTTTCAAGGTCTTCCTTGTACTTGGGGCAATTAGGTCGGATGTGTCCCTTTTAACCGTAGTGAAAGCACTCCGTGTTGGGAGTTGGAGATTTGAAAGATTTCCCCTTTGAGGCACTCCCATGAGCACCTCCTACTCCCTTGCTCTTGATTGACGTATCTTTGGTAAATTTGCCTTTACCTTTGTTGATCTTTTTGCTCTTCTCATGGACGGCTAGGACGTGATTGTCCTGACCCTTGCCCATGTCAACTTCTGCCGTTTTGAGAGCGTTGCGAAGCTCCTCAAGACTCACCCTTTTTTCACGCACATGATAGTGCATCACAAAGTCCTTGAAGGACGGGGCTAGAGAGACAAGAATCAGATCTTCGGCAATGTCCTTGGGCATTGGAGAAGAGAGCTTCGACAATTTCTCAAGGTATCCTTGCATCGTGAGAAAATGCATGGACACTGATGTTCCCTCCGCCATATGGCACCTTGTGAGTGCGATGGTGGTCTTATAGCGCTCCTTTCAGGCACTATCCATGAACATCTTTGTTAAAACCTCCATGGTCTTCTTGGGTTTTGAATCCAAGTATTTCGCTTGAAGCGAGTCACCCATGGATGCCAACATTAGACCGTGAACTTGGTTCTCTTGGTCTTCCCACTTGGCTATCGCCTCTTTCTCATTATCGGTTGTCTTCTCATTCAATTTTGGGATTTCACCATCCAAAATATGAGATAGTTTTTCAAACCTCAACACGATATTAAGATTGAGTTGCCATTTCATGAAGTTTGAGCAATCATTTTGCAAAGGGTTCTTTTCGATCATAGATCGCATAATAGGTTGGATATTAGACATTTCTACAAAATAAATTATACAGGATTTTAATGTCAATTTTATGTTTTTAAAATACATACATATATATCGAATATAAATGTAAATACTGCAAATAAAATTTTGCCCGTAAATGCAGTAATCCAAGATCCCATCAATTGTAAAATAGACTAGCTAAGGGCTATCGAATACATTACAACATCAAGGTAAGAAAACATTTTCTAATCACAACCTTTTTGAATTTTAGCAATATTAGCATCTTCAAACTCTTGTGATTCTTGTCGTTTTAATTATGAGGGAATGCGACCTATCCTCGTAAGAAAAACTTTTCCCAAAACCGAGCGAGGGCTCTAGGTAATGTTAAGAAAACTTATTTTCATTTGATACGAGATACGTTTATCCATTTTATTCACAACTAAACATATTTGGGGTTCACTAGGGTGAAACAAACCTCATACATTTAATCGTGGCACAACAACAGACAACCATTATATCTCCCACTATTCCCAAAGATGGAGGGAGCTATCTCCCGCTAAGGGCGAGCAGAGTATCCCTCAATCAATGGCTGCTAGTGGATGAAATAAGAAGGAAATTATTCTTAATTTTTGTTGGACAATTTCATATATTTACATGTGATTTGGAATTTTAGGTTATCATGCATATTAATATTCATACACATCCTAACATTCACCACATTCATCACATGCATAGCAGAAATTAAAAAACAGAAATTAAACATTCACACAATCCACATCGTGTGAGTTTATATGTTCCCTTCGATCCTTGATCCTCGATCCCTGATCCTCGATCCTCGATCGATGCGCTACAGCGGCGACTTCCTCTTGCACCGGAGATGTAGATTTTAGAAAAAATAAACATGCTCCTCACATTCGATAAAAAACCGACTAGTGCAAGTCCTATGTAAAACCTCTCATATGAATATGCAATTATCTAAAAGATGAAAATAGAGAATTTGGCTTTTACATACATAAGCCCCTGTATTATAACAATTATAAACACTCATAGGCGCTGATTTGGAACGTATAAACTCACAATTCCAGCAAAAACAACTCGAGCATCCATGCACGCAATATCGCTATAAACTAGCCACCCTAGTTTATCAAGCATCTAGAATCCCAAACAATTCTTTGAAAAACATTTTGAAATCCATTAAAAATGTTTTTCATGCATCCATAGTTCAAAAATTAATTATGAACCGCTGTCCATCCAATTTCCTATGGAAAGATGAAATGCAGTTTTTCGGTTTTTTTGATTCTCTTACAAAATAATCGTTTATACTTAAAACGAAATTATTGCAAGTTAGACAAATATCTAAATCTTAATTCTAATAATTACATGGCATGTTTTAAAACATTTAAAACATTCAGAACGAATTATCATGGAGAATTATATCAACAAACATTCATAGACCGAAAAAACTGGTAAATCGAATTGTTTAAATCCTAGATGGTAAAATAAATTCGTTTACAGCCTTAAATCATGAGAAAATTGAACCCTAAGCTCTGATACCACTGTAGGATTTCATGTTTAATTGTACATATTTATTTTCGAAATTTTTATGCACAATAAGGATCAATTTACAATTTTTTATGATTTATTTCATGCATGCATCAATTTGTTTCAATAACTTTATTAAAACAAATATGGGCTCCAAAATTCATACCTAGAAGTTCTCTAAAACTTCTTGAAGATTCGGAGACATTGGGGATGCTCGTCGCTGCGCCGGATGCCTCCGAGTATTTACCAAACTCTAAACAAGATCGGAGAGAGGGAAGCTAGTCTCCGACAGGGTTTAGAATCCAATTACTAACCCCTCTTTAATTCCCTTGAGAAGATGATCTCTTAAGAACTAAAACTAAACTTAAGAATTAAGGAATTTTCGTGGATAATTATGGAGAGAGAATTTTTGCATAAGAAAATAATGAATAATCATTAATTGGGTAATGAGATAAGCTTGTATTTATAAGCTCTCTCCAAATTACCTATTCATGTGTAACCCCATGCCCATGATCTCATGCAAAATTCCATCTAACCATCCATTATTTAATAATAAATAATATTAGCCACGAATTAAATCAATTATGGACCAATTCCATGCATGATCTAATTAATTCTTAAATTAATTCTGCATTAACCGTCTGGACCGGTCGACCGTTTGGAGGTCCGGTCGACCGCTTAAACCGAGTTCCGGTCGACCGTTCGACATTCGGTCGACCACTCTCAACAGTAGAATATTTCATCACAATGTTCGGTCGACCGACCGATAGATTCGGTCGACCGTTCCGAACAGACGAAAATCCCTGTTATCGGTCGAGACACTTCCGGTCGACCGGGCACATTCGGTCGACCGTTAAGCGTTAACCGGTCGACCGTTTGCACAGTCTTGCAGACTTGTCAAATTTCAGTTTAACCCCTACAAAATTTGACATTTCGGGATTAGTAGTAAATTCACAACTTATGTAACATATTATCCTATGTAATGATCAATCATTACACCCCATAATATTTACATCACATATGAATTTTTATTCAGATTCTAATTATGTTGTTAATCACAACATAATCTTGATTTTGCTTGTTCACCCCATGTGTCATATTTTCTACATGAAACCCGACACATCCTATGAACTCAAAATCCTCATTTCTTGTTTCCCAGTTTTGTGGTGTGACCTATGGGAGGATCTAAACTAAGTTGGCAGTGATATTAAGAGCTTAATATCACAAGCTATAAGCGATATCTAGCTACACATTATAGCTCCCAATTAGTTAGATGTCTTAATTCCACTCGAACCAAAACCCGATCCATTTAGTGATGAAGTGCACCACTTGTGTCCGTCCCTTGCCTCATGATATTAAGAATACACACAAAGTAGTATTGTGTCATCTTTGTATTAGTATTCATTTCTTGATCTCTTTAAGCTAGTTATAAATATGTGACTTAACTCAAATCACATTGTGCACATTACAACTTTGCTTTATCAAGGGGCCCACTAATATCATCACTCAATTAAGAGGGGCAATGATAGTCTTTTGACTAACTATCTTCTCCAACAAAAGTTGTACTTAACCAACCAATGCCTTTACACTACGCTTATCGATAGTTCAAGACACTGATCTAATTAAGTATTCCTTAAGTGATCAGATATAAGTCTCATATCAAAGGACCAAAGACACAGTAAAATATTAATGACACAGAAACACATTTCTATAATATTTTACTTATTAGGTCTATTCAGTATACAAAAGTAATATTTTCCTCTTTTGCATACCCGTGTTGTCACTCACTTGTAGAGCTACAATGATCTATGACCAACACAACAATCTTAACCCGGTAATTAATGTCCCATGTTAATTACCATGATTGAGAATATCTTTTGTTTTATGTAAACCAATATCTTTTAGAGCTCTACCGTTAAGGACCAAGAGTCGCTTCCTTAACACTAAAAGACGAATAACATAAACAAGGAACAAAATGATTTCTCATTCAATTCATAATAATTGACATTTAAAAGTAAAACTTTTAGAACACATTCCCTTCAATACATACATATACATACATATCCATAAGATATCATAGACAAGAACATCAATTACAAATCCGTAGACAATATACATACATACATATCCATAAGATATACATATACATACATAAGATATACATATACATACATATACAAAAAATATACATATACATACATATACATATAGATATACATATACATAAGATATACATACACACATAAGATATACATATGTATATCTTATGTGTATGTATATGTATGTATATGTACATACATGTACATACATGTATATGTATATGTATAAGTATGTATGTATATGTACATACATACATAAGATATACATATGTATATCCACCTACATATGTATATAACTATGTATGTGGATATACATATCCATATGTATATCCACATACATATGTATATACATATGTATATGTATATCTATGTGGATATATATATCCATATGTATGTGGATACACATATGTATAAGTATGTATATACATATGTATAAGTATGTAGATGTATATGTATATCTTATGTATATGTATATGTATGTGGATATACATATCCATATGTATATCTTATGTATGTATGTACATATACATACATATACATTTGCATAAGATATACACATACATATACATATACACAAGATATACATATACATAAGATATACATATACACACATATACATATACATAAGATATACATATACATACATAACCATACATATCCATAAGATATACATATACATACATATCCATAGATATACATATACATACATACATACATAAGATATACATATACATACATACATACATACATAAGATATACATATACATACATATCCATAAGATACCATAGACAAGAACATCAATTACAAATCCATAGACAATATAACCTGTCCACTCAAAAGATGGAAATAATATAAGGAAAATTTCACCTTGATCCTCCCAATATTCTTTAACATCAACTTCTTCCATAACTATATCCTAACAATGACTTTTTACTAGGTCCTCAAAATCCATAGTTTCTGAAACAACAATCCAGGACCTAATAAGATCATGTGGAAGAATAAACCATTGTTTTCTATTAAACTAGTCACTAGCTCAATATGAGTAATAACTTATATAGTGAGTTTGGCTTGCAAATAATAAATTAAAAAAGAAAAGGAGACCTTACAGAAGAATTGGAAGTCTGTGAGAAGGCCACAAGTATTTATTTAAAAAAAGCATTTCACAGGTATAAAATGAGAGAGAAGTGCAGAAATCGTCCATAACCATAACAAATTGGAGAAAGAGAAGAAAGCAACATTATTCGTCTAAAAGATCGACAAAAGGATGATTTCAACACACATGACTTATGTAGAATACCATCCCTTGTTACAATCAAAGTTTACCCTTGGGATAAATAAGTTATGTGAATGTCTCCGACAATACCATATCTCTTTTTAAGTGACCTAAATGCTCACGTCACTAAATTCCTACTTGTGACATCAAATGTAGTTACAAAATAACACTTCAAACAACATTCTAAGTTAAAAGATTTTGGAAGGATCAAGATGTTGATTTCAAACACAGAGAAATATATACTACCAAAAGCTATGGTTAGTTCAATCACTTTTTATCCCTAAGGACATCATATTACAGAATAAAGTAACTGCATCAAGTATATTACATAATCAAGTAGGATAATAAAAAGCATTTTGGAATTTGATTCTTCAGATATGCATAGAATTTGTTTGAATTAGAAAAGGTACCATCTACATTCTTGGAGCATGATATTGGAAACCTTGGGCTATCATCCTAAAGCTATATCTAATGCAGTTCTACTCTGACCCAAAGATCTGAACTCACAAAAGCCAAATAGTCATCACGATAGAAATTGCAGCACTCAAACAATAATAAAGAAGCACAACTAAGAAAACGCAGACACGATAATTTAAGGTAATTAAACCCGAAGCATGAAAGTCAATCGACATTGCAGCAAAGACAACACGTGACTACAATTAAACACAATTTTGAACCAAAGAAATCAAACACTAAAACCCAACTCCAATATTGTAAACGAATAGATATTAAACGAATTAACTGGAATTGAGTTGAGAATGTTACTACCAAGGAGGGAAAGTGTAACACAATGCAACTAAAAATTGTCAACACTCAAATCATATGAAGCAACAAGCTGATATCCAATGAATATCGACAAATCACAAGCCAGCAAACAAGTAATGACTAATATGAGTACTGAGTCATAAAGAAAGTGACTTACTTGCCAAACATTCGCTTGCAAGTAGAATAATCATTTAAACTAACACAAAAATTCCCCACAATTAGATACAAGTCTAAAACTTCATTCTAACGTTCATATGACATGTTTCAAAATATTTAAAACTCTCAAAATAATTAATTAGAATCAAAATTGACAAAACAATCCTATTTACTCGATTTTGTTTGTTCCTCCTTAAAGATCAGAATTAATCCTTTGATCTTGATGGCTTATATATTTTCTAATATTATAAACTAATGTGGAAAAATAAGAAACACAAAAATCTAGGATTCCATCTTAAGGCATCCATTAAAATGCAAAAAGGGTTAAAAAGAGCAAATCAATGAATCATTTGATCATGAGATAGTAAACTAAATATATTTATATAGCCTAATTATCGAAAATATGAATGAAAAGTGATTGAGACGTTTTAATTAAACCGCAAGTGCACGGCCGCGTTGAAGCGAAAATACGGGTCGATCCATAGGGAGGTGTGTCGACTTTTGGTTTGTTCGAAGGCGAGTGGGAAAGAAAAGAGAGAAATGTTGATTACACTAAACTACATTAAAATGCAAAGGGAAATGGAAGACAGACAATAAAACTAAACCCCATAGGGGGTAGACAAATAATGTGAATATAAAGATGTGTGTGTGTTCAATTATGCTCCTCATAACATGTAGTGCATGAAATCATAAAACAAAATCCAATTTTGCCTCCACATGAAATAAGATAAGATCATATCATTAAAACATACAAGACAATAAGTGTTATGAAGCTAAATGAACTCATGTATAAAGACTAGACCCTACTATGCCTCCACATGAATTAAGATAACACATTATTATTAAAACATACAAGACATTAACCAAGGTAAAGGACACAAGAGTACATACACTACAAATTGTGTTTCCAATATTAATTCCATCCATATCCTCACCTTATCATTCCCCATAAAATAGGTCCACTAATCTAAGCATAAGCTAAGCTTCATTCAAGAGCATTTGCATATCAAAGATAAGAGTGAAATCCAATTAGATGGTTATGGAAATCATATAAGGCTCAAGGGATTAAGATAACACACACCTAATACACCACATGATCATATCACATATTTCTCCACCTCCCAAATGGGGATGAAACTACTCACTAATCATTACACTACAACCTACATTAAAATAAAAAACATTCTACTGAAATAAAATTAAACTAAGCAAGCAAGGAATATTAAAGAAGCTAAAATGAAAGGAAAGTAAAACTAAAGAAGCATGCAAGAATTAAAAGACAAGATTAAAAGAAACTAAGAATAATTATTTTATTAAAATGACTCACATTGAAGGTAACACTCTTCTCCACCTTGAGTTTTGCTTCAAGGCTTACTCCGTGAAGAGAGAATGCCACCAAGCAATGAGTAATTACAATGGAAGGTGAAGAGTTCTATTTATAGTCAGAGAAAAAGGTAATCTGGGACAATCCCCCGATGTGGGACTAAACCAATACAAGAAATAGAATAAACACACTCTAATACACATGCTCGCCAAAGATTAGCGGATCCGGAGCCAAACAGACCGCCAATTGGCGGTCTATTGGTTCTGGATCGGTCTGGAATTTGTTGTGGGCTTTTCTGGATATCTTTGGTGGTCTTGGATGCATCTACTTCGTTTGTTGGAGCTCCGACCCGAATAGAATTGCCACAATACTCCCCATGATTTGTGGAGTTTTCTGTTTTGCTCTTAGGTCCTTCGGTCTTACGTTCGGGTCCTTCTCCCTTGCATCTTAGTCCCCAGGTCTCACAATTCAGTCCTTTTCCTTGCTATTTATAGTCTCTCTTTCTCAAACCTACTTATTCCTGAAATCTAAACATAAAACTTGTTACATATCATTGTTTAGGGTGAAAGATAATGGATATAAGACACAAAGATATGCATGAAATTATGCCAATCAAAAATCTATGATACAAAGAATGCTCTTGATAATTTTGGTCGAATAGTGCGTTCATCTGGTCTCCACCCAGTCGACCGTTCCTACAAATTTGGTCGACCGAATCATGGAATGGTCAACCGTTTTGCTCTGTTTCTGCCTTCACAAATTTTGGATCAATATCCAACAAAATTTGAGCTTTGGGGTTTAGCAACACTAGTGCATAAAAAAGGATATACATCAGATATACATCTTTTATACGTTGGATATACGATGACCAATACGCGACGTCTATATATGTGTCGTTTATACCTAGACGTTGGTCACCTGCGGAACCGACGTCTATTCCTAAATAATAAGCGTTGGTTACCAATCACAACTGACGTCTATTCCTAAAGAATACACGTTGGTCATACGTCACAATCGACGTCTATATCCTTCGAATTAAGGAATATGCGTCGCATTAACCTAATATCTGACGTCTATACCCTTAACAGATTAAAAAAACTAATGGAACATTCTTGTATAACAATCATACAATCCTACATAACAAACAAATTCATCCACAATCATAAAGTAAAAATTGTATCCAATAACATGTTGGTAATACAAAGAACAGGTACAATAAAATTGCATGTTTAATTACAAAGAATATGGTTCATGATATAAGAACATGTTTAATTCATTAACATGTTGGTAACAAAGTAGCAAGCCCATCGATCGTGAGTATCATTGAGCTCCTGTTGTGAGTAGGGATCGATATTCTTTTGGAAGACCTATATGAAAATACAAGTACACAATTTTAATATGTAAATAATGAAATTATAATTATATAACTGAAAATGACCTATATTACCTCAAATAGGGCTACGTTTTCAGGTGCAATTTCGATGATTTCTTGCATGTATCTCATAACGTAATACCCATATTTTGTATTTCCAGTTTGCATGCGGTACTGCATACAAATATTCGGTATTTCCAGTCTGCTTACGGTACTACAAACAACGATATAAATTCACTAAATATAAGTTCAAATACTTGAAAAAATTAACAAAAGTGGGAGAAACTTACTCCCATTGCATGCCTGGTGATGCCCATATTTTTTATAGTCATTTTTCCATCAACCATTTTGTAAACCTTCATTGTCCTAAGTATCACGAGTTATTCAACATTAAGTCGATAATACTAATAAAAATACACGAATTACAAATACGATGATTAAAACGAACTTACAGATTTACAAGTTTCTTTAAGGATTGCCATGGTGTGGTCGACGCCAAAGGATCGAACCAATATGCAAAATTAGCTTTGGGGCATATACGACAAGCATCCAATGAGTTTTGATTGTATATATAATTAGAAGTTTTTTACAAAATCAAATTATAATTACATTCAATTAACAAAGTTACCTCTCATGATAAGGGGCCAGATGATAACTTTTGCCATGTTCTTTCATAATATTCGCAAGCTCACCCAAATTATCGTCATCCCTATGTATAAAATTAGATGGACACAGAAATCCAAATACTTTATCATTGGGAAAGACTAACTTTCTGGAATCATAAAGATGTCTACAAGAGTAAAAATTACGTTATGTTATAATTACGATAAAATTATTCAATACATTTCATCTTTTACACAAGAAAACAATTACTTCACTTGCACGTCGATAATTGTCATGCATAATTGATCTATCGCCAAGAACTCTTAACCCCCTCCTCCAAATGCCAAGTAGTTAAGGCTTGTGATCCCCTAACTACCATTAATTGATACACACATTTTGCACCTATTTGGTAGAAAATTAATGTTGATCGGAGGATGGTTGTTTGATCCTTTGCTCCAAGGGCTTTTACAATATATATAAAAGCGTTAAAATGACAACTATTAACAAAAATGAAATTTATTTGTTTTCATATACCAATAGCATTGCCGAGGGTAATAACCTATTCTTCGGGAAATGGCACCAGAGCACCAACATCTAAGCAACTCTTCACTGCAACATTTACTTCTCCCTCTTCCAACTCTTTACCTCTCCATAAGCAGTTGCAATTTTATTTTCATATCTAACATTTGTTGCTCACCTTTGGTATGAACTATCGACGAACTTGACCGATTAGTGTTACCATAATATTATCATAATCCAACCCTACTCTCTAACCCCCCCACCCCCCGCGTACATGAATGGGATGTTCGTCATTTCCCAAGGCTTCCTGTAGAATATCATTCTAACCATCTGAAACAAATTCGCCTTGAGATTCTCTCAACTTTAGAGAGTCCGAAAGTTTAAAGAAAAGTGTTAATATAAAATTACTGAATGTGATTCAAAAAAATACAAGTGATACAACTTACTATCTTCGAGCCGACCGCTTGCGACTCGTCTGTGACATACTCCCCTTTGGAGTCTACCCTCGCTCTCTTCCAAGAATCACATCGATGGATGGGGAAAGAGGAGACAAGTTGTTTGCTTGCTCCTCACTCATATCGAAGTCAATTGCCTCTTGTTTCTTCAAGGCCATTTTTTCAGCCATCATTTGTTCTTCTAATTTTCGATACCCCAATCGAGATATATGATGGATATACTTGTTAGAAGATCTACACTCTAGGTTTTTTGCTCGGAGTGCCTAGAACCAATTTTATTAGATTATCATTTAAAGTTATAACTTAATAAGTTCATATTCTAAATTAAACTCAGTTACTTGAAACTCCGAGGTTTCTCTCAATTTTCTGAATTAATCCAATGTATTCAGAGTGATGAAGTTATATTTCACATTGATTTTTGTCCTGATACTCTACGAATATGTACTTCTTTGTTAACTTTTCTTGAAGTCCCTCCAACTTGTTTGTTAACTTGTTTGTTTGTTATATGTTATCCACTTTTTCTTCAAATTGGCAGTGGATGGGAACTGAAAACTTCCTCAAAACACGTTAACATATTTTTCAATTTCTATAAATTAAAAGATTGACTAAAACGAAAGAACATTATAATGGACTCATTACTCAAACGTTATCCTAGATTGTGTCTCTCAGCTTCTCATCAACTTCGGCCCAGCACGAGAAACAAATGTCAAATTTGGACCTCACTAGGCTCCCCAAATAACTAGACAAGTTATCAGACATCATGCCTATCGACTCAAGACGGCTATCAAACTGGATTGGAATTCTAGCGTCTCTATTTCTTTTTTCCCCACAAATTTGTTCATGAGTGTAGGACCTCGTGAACTGTAAGTCTTGGAGACAGACTCTGATGGAGTAGGTTTCTTTTTCAGAGTCATGATACTATAAAAGTCAAATCAAGACACTAAATGGTTATTAAAATGTTCTATAAGACATTTTGCACCTTTACGATTTCTTTTTTCTTAAGAGATTTTCAATCGATATACCTTCACCATGGTCATCTCTAAACATTAAAGTCTCAACATGTATTTCGTCATCTAGTGAGTTCAACTGGGGTGCTTCCTTAGAGAAAGATGGTGTCTCTTCATACTTGTTGAGATTATCATCTCATACAATTTTTTTCTTCCCTTCCAGAATTACTGACCATTTCTTATAACATGGATCAGCCACAAAGAAGACTTCTTTCGCTTGGAAAGTCAAAGTAAAAGGTTCTCCTTTAAATCCTTCTTTCAAAAAATCAATTAATGTGAACTCCAAGTCACTTCACTTTTATTATCAACCCACTTGCATCTAAATACAAGCACTTTGAATTTAACAAAGTCTAGATCCCATATGTCTTCAATTACACCATAATAGGACATGTCGACGTATACAAGATTCTTGTCTTTAGAACTAGACACGTGTAAAGACCCTGCTATTAAAGTGACCCCATTGTTTATAACAAAACTTTTGGAATCTTCACAAACAGTGTAGAATGAATATCCATTAATATCATAGTCATTGTAACTTGTAACAACAGAATTCAGACCGTAGGGCAACCACTGTATTGTTTCCGAAACATCACGCTTGTAGGCCACCTTTTTATCCAAGAGATGAAATTCTTATTGTGACTATTAATTACTTGTTGATCATTCCATAAATGATTTCTTTCTTTTAAAAGCTCCAAGTGTTCATTTAGATAACTCCGAACTTTATTAGAATTGCACAACACATAGAAATATGTTATCATTAATTCATCGTCATTTGGATTTAACATTTTCATCCCACGCGTCCTTTACTATCGAAACATTCATCATGACGATTGTTTGGAAGTCGAATACTTTTGGTGTTCGCTAGGTATCCAGTGCAAAACTTGATATCCTCGTAGCTATGTATTCTTCAACAATACTAGCATCTGGCCTTTAACGATTTTTGCAATAACATTTCAACACTTTCATATAGCGTTCGAAAGGATACATCCACTTTAAAAAAATGGGTCCACACAATTTAACTTCACTAACCAAATAAATAACTAGATGAATCATAATGTGGAAAAATGTAGGTGGAAAATACATCTCCAACTGACATAACGTGACCACAATTTTATCCTGCAACTGATCTAACTGCACATGATCGACCACTTTACTACAAATCTTGTTGAAAAAGGAACACAACTTTACTATGGCATGTGTAACATGTTTCAGTAATATGGATCTCAGTGCTACAGGTAACAACTGCTACATTAAAGTATGACAATCTTTAGATTTCATCCCCATAAGTTTCAAATCTTTCGTAACCACAATACTACTGATATTTGAAGAATAACCTTGTGGAACTCTTACATCGTGCAAACACTGACAGAGAATGCTTTCTCCTTTCTACACAATTTATAACTACAAGATTGAGGAAAGTAGTTCCATCCTCCCTTCTTCTCTGGTGCCCGCCTTGCGTGTATACCAAGGTCGACAAGATCAAGTCTAGCACTATATCCATCTTTTGTCTTACCATGTATGTTCAACAAAGTGCCAACAAGACTATTGATTGACATCATTTCATGCTTATATTTGTACCTTATATCCATTATCTTACACCTAAGCAATGCTACGTGATGAGTTTTATGTTTAGTTTTCAGGAATAAAGAGGTTTGAAGAGAAGAGCCATGAAAGGACCCAAAAGCAGGAAAAAGGACTTAATTGTGAGACCTGAGGACCAAGATGCAATGGAGAAGGACCTGATCGTAAGACCTAAGGACCTAAGAGCAAAACAGGAAACTCCACACCATCATGAGGAGTATTTTGGCAATTCGATTCGGGTCGGAGCTCCAATAAACAAAGTAGATGCATCAAAGACCAACAAAGACCACCAGGAAAGCCCACAACCAAAACCAACTCGATCTGGATCATATAGACCGCCAATTGGCGGTCTTGGACCACTAATTAGCGGTCCATATGTCTCCAGACCCGCTAAGATTTGTGCTGGGCTTGTATTAGTGTATTCTTAGTCTATTTTTGGTATTGGTTTAGTCCCACATCGGGGGATTGTCCCGGATTTGCTTTTTCCATGCCTATAAATAGAACTCTTCACCTTCCATTGTAATGACCCATTGTTTGGTGGCATTCTCTCTACTAAGGAGTGAGCCTTGAAGCAATAACTCAAGGTGGAGAAGAATGCTACCTTCAATGTGAGTCATTGTTAATAAAAGTTTATTTGTTTCTTTTAATCTTGTTTTGTTATGTTGCTTGTTTTGTGTGGGTTGCTTTACTTTGTTTAATCTCTTGTTTAGTAATTTTAGTATCTTAGTTAAATGTTTTGTTTACTTAGTCTAATCAGTAGTGTAATGAGTAGTGAGTAGTTCCATCCCCATTTGGGGGGTGGAGAAATATGTGATATAATTATGTAGTGTATTAAGTGTGTTATTTTTATCCCTTGAGCTTTATATGATTTCCATAACCATCTAATGGGTCTCCACTCTTATCTTTGATATGCTAATGCTCTTGAATGAAGCTTAGCTTATGCTTTGATTAGTGGACCTATTTTATGGGGAATGATAAGGTTAGGATATGGATGAAGTTAATATTGGAAACACAAGTTGTAGTGTATGAGCTCTTGTTGCCTTTACCTTAGCTAATGTCTTGTATGTTTTAATGATGTAGTGAAATCTTAATTCATGTGGAGGCATAGTAGGGTATAGTCTTTATACTTGAGTTCATTTAGCTTCATTCCAATTATTGTCTTGTATGTTTTAATGATGTAGTCTTATCTTAATTCATGTAGAGGCAAAGTTGGATGTAGTTTTATGATTTCATGCACTACATGTTGTGAGGAGCTTAATGAACACACACACACACACTTCTTTATGTTCACATTATTTCTCTACCCCCTATGGGGCTTAGTTTTATTGCTTATCTTCATTTCCTTTTTGCATCTTAGTGTAGTTTAGTGTAACCAACCCGTCTCTCCTTGTTTTTACCTCTCGCATTCGAACAAACCAAGTGTCGACACACCTCCCAGTGGACGACCCGTATTTGCCACCGCTTCAGCGCGGCCGTGCACTTGCGGTTAAATATAAAACGAGATCAATCAAGTTTTTGGCGCCGTTGCCGGGGAGGTGCTCTGTCCAGACCTTGGTTTGGACGATTCGAGGGGTTTTTAATTTTTTGTTTCCAGTGTTTCTTAGTTTCAGGGAACCAGCACATCAAGGGGAGGCTACTGAAGAAGTTTGAGGAAGAGAAACCACAAAAGGACCACCAATCAGCGGTTGGAGCCCGCCAATTGGCGGCCTGGTAAGGGTTTCCTGCTTCCAAATTTTTTGTGGTAGTTAGTTCTGTAATTGGTGTTATCTGGGAGTCCAATTTTGCATGCTGTGACTTCGTGTTTGCTCCCAGATCATTAATCACTCCCCCTTTAATCAACTTGGACCATAAAACTCAAAGCAAAAGATTAGACTCTTTGCCATCTAGGTCATGCATCATATGTAGACCTTGCATGCATCTTTCTTTTCTTTGCTTTACATTTTGTCGTTGATTGCTGGAGCGAGGTACGCATTCCTTATCACTCATTCACGCATTAGGACATTCATTAGTGAGTAAGGTTTGCATCGAAACAAGAGTGAGGTGAGTGCTTGTTTGGTGAGTTGCTTGCTAGCCTAAGATTTCAAAACATCTTTAAGGGGCATCACCTATAGTCTTCAAAGATAAGGTGGGGGATTTCATCACCCCTCCCTTAGCCCCAAAACGCACGCTCAAGTAAAGCCTTAACTAAAAGCAAGTAGACATTGACCCTAGGATTTTGGACGCACTAGGAGAGTAATCTAGTTGAGACCGCCATGACCTGATCGGCGTTGCCTACCTTGTCGATAGTAGGAGGTACTGGATCTCCGGATCTGGTATCACTTGCTGGGCATTGTGGTCCTCGTTGTAGGGAGGTGAGGCGTGTCGAGGCTAGTGACCTCGAAGTTAGGCGTCGTCTAGCCTAAGGACCCATTGCCTTACATTGTTTGAGCCATGCTTGCTAGTTAGGCTTCTACCTTCACCCTGTACCCTCGCTAGCTCTAGGGATTCTTCCCTTCTCCTCTGAGTCATCTTCTTCTCACCTTCTTCTACGTTATAGTCTCCTCCCCTTTACACTCTCTGGTAACGTTTTAGGGTCGAGTCGAGCACTTTAAGCGAGCTTAGTCTCGTGGTAGTGAGAGTGGTCGACTCGAGAGTTGTTTGTTGAGATGGATGGTTACATGGGCGACCATTCATATCATTGTTGGGACCAGGATGATTCTCCCTGGTATTCCGGACCCATGCAACCTGGGGTGGCTCAGACGAACACCCCGTACGGTTGGGATGATCTTCATTATGTGACTGAGCAATCTTCATATAGGGGTGATATGAGAGAGGCACCGACGGCTAGATCTCCATCTGGTTATGTTGGATCATACTCTGGGCAACAAACTTTGGCCTCTTTCATGCATGCGGTAGACGACATGAGTGCACCAGTGGCTCCAGTAGCCATACCGTGCGATTGTTGTGGGTTGAGTGGTCATAATATCGGGGAATGTCCTTATATTCCCCCAGAGCCTGAGTATGAGCATACATTTTCCCAAAATGCTCAATATGACCATTACGCATCCGCGTACATCCCGAGAGTGATGGATTCATGGGGAAACAATTCGTATTCAAATTCTTATACTTCATATTCACCCCAGTATCCTCCTCCCGAATACCCAGAATTCTACCAGCACCCCACTCCAAATCATTGGACTCATTCTCAGCCCATCAACACCCAACCCCAAAATTTCCCAAGCTCTGACTTGGACCTCACTGTTGACCCCAAATTTGATTCCTTAAAACAAACCCTCCAAACATTCATGGAAACCACTCAAACTTTATTGAAGTCCAACTTGAATTCCTTGCAAAATATGGAATTGCAAGTGAGTCAAATGACACAACAATTCCATGAACGTGAGGAGGGTCACCTTTCTTGTCAACATGAGGATTCATCTTTTGATATCGAACCCCCACCACATCCACAAATTCAAAGCACAACCTTTCAAAGTCAAACTCCTAGTCAGTCTGAGGGACTTGGCGTTTCAATTCACGATCACTTAGTGGAGGATTCGATTCAAATTGAGAATAACTTGGACCAGTTTCATTATGAGTCGGCACATGATTGTGCCTTATCTTTTTGTCCCGTGGCCCTTGAGCCACATGATCTTCATGTTGTGCCTCTTAAGGACTCACCTCTGGTGGAGCAAGAGCTCCCTAGTACCCTCAATTTCAAACAACCTGATGAGAGTTTGCCTCTCACTATTGTTCCTGATCATCTTGGAAATGATGGAACATCAAACAACTACATTACTCATGAGGGTATTAGGAGTTCCTTGGAGGATACCTTGGGTATGAGACCCACTTCCTGTTCTCCTGGTGAGTTGGACATGCATAACGAGGTGCTTGACCTCATTCCGACCCACCAGCCTGTTGGTTGGAGAGTTTGGATCGATGATCATAACTTCAGTTCCGCAACGGGAGAAACTCTTCTTCCGTTGCCCCATATTTCCCAAACTCTTGAGAGGTTTAAGCTCTTTCAGTTTGATCCTTTGAATGAGACACCTTTGCGTCCAATACATGAACCTCTCATTTCATCTGGTGCTCTTTGTGAAGGGGGCCCACGCATGTGTATTCTGGCCCCGCGTGGTGTCATGTTCCCTTTCCAAGTGCATTGACCCACTCTTGAGGTTCCCATTTGATGTCTTTTGACAAATGAAGATGGGAACTTATGTTTGTACATAGTTATTATAAAAAAAGTACAATGAAAGACTCCTTCAGTGAGCATTGATTGTTGTGAGTCCCAACCCTTGTATATTTGGGCTCCATTTCTTTCACGTATTTGTACCCTTTCTTTAGCATCTCTCAGGTTTTGAGGGAATTCGGGTTGTGTCCATCAACATGACCTTGCACTTCCCTTTGTACTTCACGTTGGTGAGATCTATTATTTTTCATGCATAGCTCCATGTAGTATCTTGCTCGCATTCATTGAGGATAATGCATGAAGTAGGTGTGGGGGGGGGGGGGGGGGTGTTTTACATGTGTACATAGTCGAGTATTTTCTTTCGATTTTGTTTTCTTTTGTTTGCATTTAGGGTCATGTTAGTGTGCTGCATTTAATATCGATATATTTGCTTGCCATGATCCTTGGGGGACTTGTCTTGTTTTGCTTGCCTAGTGCCTTAAAATTTTCACATTTCTTTCAAAATCTTCATGTATTTGCGAAAGAAAATGTTTTGTGGGTTTTGCGTGTGTTTAGCATGTGCAAAACCGTTGAGAGGCAAGGTAAAAAGAAAGCTCCCAAAATTGTCTTGAACTTGATGCATTAGGATATCTAGTACTGTGGCTTTAGGATTTATCGAGTCGTTAGGATGCACCCCAGTTTTCCCTTGGGGGTGAGTAATCATAGGGTTTCAGTGCTCAAACATTCAAAGAAGTCCACCCTGAGCCTAGTGAGTCAATAATTCGTGTTTATTAATTTAGGAAGTTTGTTGTAGTCAAGGACCCTTTAAATCTTGTTGTGAGACATTAAGTGTAGGGGTTTTGGTTCATGTGTAGATAAGAAATAAGTGAGTAGGTGTTCTCTCTTCTCGCACGGCTTCTATCACTCGGGAAAGTTGGTCTGAGGGGACTTTGTGCCTGATGCTTTCGAATCATCTGACTTGGGATGCGCCGACCGAACTCCCGTTACATGGGTGGTAGGGATTGTCCTATGTGGAGATTTGGGGAAAGGTGTACGTGATAGGGTAAGTCCTCATGAGCAATGATGTACGAAACCTGACTCTGGGAGAATGAAGCTCCAACTAATAAAAAGAAAAAAAAAGAAAAAAAATGTTTGTGAAAAGAAAAAAAAATGGTAATGCAAATAAGAACCTTAATGGACCTTACACTTTGTATCACTTGAGGATCTTGAGGTTGTCAATGTCTTTCACTTAATTCCTTATTTAACTTGCACGAATGGTTTATTAGGCTAGGTGTGGACTGATTACCTATATAGAGTCGGCCCGTAGGTTTACCGCGTCCATTGATCGACAAAAAATTGTCCAACGAGTCGAGTGTCTAGATTGATTAATGCATCTTGTTCGGATTTTGTGGGTATATCCGCTGAAAACCCTTAGGAGACAACACTCCTCTTCCTTGGCAACATGGAGGTTTAACGGCTTGTTGCACGTGCTAAGTTCAACCGTGATTCCTACGAAAGTGAGTTAGGATTTCTTGTTTTTCGTTTCCTTTCTCTTTCTTTGTTTTGCTCGGGACTAGCAAAAACTTAGGTGTGGGGGTATTTGATTGACATCATTTTATGCTTATATTTGTACCTTATATCCATTACCTTACACCTAAGTAATGCTACGTGATGAGTTTTATGTTTAGTTTTCAGGAATAAAGAGGTTTGAAGAGAAGAGCCATGAAAGGACCCAAAAGCAGGAAAAAGGACTTAATTGTGAGACCTGAGGACCAAGATGCAATGGAGAAGGACCTGATCGTAAGACCTAAGGACCTAAGAGCAAAACAGGAAACTCCACACCATCATGAGGAGTATTTTGGCAATTCGATTCGGGTCGGAGCTCCAATAAACAAAGTAGATGCATCAAAGACCAACAAAGACCACCAGGAAAGCCCACAACCAAAACCAACTCGATCTGGATCATATAGACCGCCAATTGGCGGTCTTGGACCGCTAATTAGCGGTCCATATGTCTCCAGATCCGCTAAGATTTGTGCTGGGCTTGTATTAGTGTATTCTTAGTCTATTTTTGGTATTGGTTTAGTCCCATATCGGGGGATTGTCCCGGATTAGCTTTTTCCATGCCTATAAATAGAACTCTTCACCTTCCATTGTCATGACCCATTGTTTGGTGGCATTCTCTCTACTAAGGAGTGAGCCTTGAAGCAATAACTCAAGGTGGAGAAGAATGCTACCTTCAATGTGAGTCATTGTTAATAAAAGTTTATTTGTTTCTTTTAATCTTGTTTTGTTATGTTGCTTGTTTTGTGTGGGTTGCTTTACTTTGTTTAATCTCTTGTTTAGTAATTTTAGTATCTTAGTTAAATGTTTTGTTTACTTAGTCTAATCAGTAGTGTAATGAGTAGTGAGTAGTTCCATCCCCATTTGGGGGGTGGAGAAATATGTGATATAATTATGTAGTGTATTAAGTGTGTGTTATTTTTATCCCTTGAGCTTTATATGATCTCCATAACCATCTAATGGGTCTCCACTCTTATCTTTGATATGCTAATGCTCTTGAATGAAGCTTAGCTTATGCTTTGATTAGTGGACCTATTTTATGGGGAATGATAAGGTTAGGATATGGATGAAGTTAATATTGGAAACACAAGTTGTAGTGTATGAGCTCTTGTTGCCTTTACCTTAGCTAATGTCTTATATGTTTTAATGATGTAGTGAAATCTTAATTCATGTGGAGGCATAGTAGGGTATAGTCTTTATACTTGAGTTCATTTAGCTTCATTCCAATTATTGTCTTGTATGTTTTAATGATGTAGTCTTATCTTAATTCATGTAGAGGTAAAGTTGGATGTAGTTTTATGATTTCATGCACTACATGTTGTGAGGAGCTTAATGAACACACACACACACTTCTTTATGTTCACATTATTTCTCTACCCCCTATGGGGCTTAGTTTTATTGCTTATCTTCATTTACTTTTTGCATCTTAGTGTAGTTTAGTGTAACCAACCCGTCTCTCCTTCTTTTTACCTCTCGCCTTCGAACAAACCAAGTGTCGACACACCTCCCAGTGGACGACCCGTATTTGCCACCGATTCAACGCGGTCGTGCACTTGCGGTTAAATATAAAACGCGATCAATCAACTATCACAAACGTTTTTCTCTACATGCATCACATCAATACAATGTCTAACTTCTAAAGTTTTCCAATAAGGAAAATAAAAAATATGGATCTTTTTTACAAGAACTTTTGTCATTTGCTCGTTTGTACAGTTTTCCAAATTCACATTCGACATTCATTACACGTTCATACACACATTTTCGATGCTGATTTCAACTAGTGGATTCTTAAACTCTTTTTTCTCACTACAGGACAACTAGTATTCACCAACGGATAGTAACCATTGGTGTAGAGTGGTGTCCGTCGGTGATGTATTATACTGACAGATGTTCCTCCATCGATGTTACATCGGTCAGTGTACCTATACATTGACCAATGCACCGACGAAGACGTCCTGTCAGACTTAGTTTTCGCGCCAATTTTCCCACCTATTTTTGTGTGTATTTTCGTTGAAGTGGAGACCACCAAAGGATCTACACCGACAGAGCGTCCGTCGGTGTTTAAGATCGACAGATGTATTTGTTGGTAGAAGTACACTGACCTATAAGTAATTGTATTTTCTTTGACAAAAGTTGATATACACCGACGGATCTGTACCATCAGTTATATCGCTTCAATAAACACCGACGGGTATCCGTCGGTCTATTAAAATAACTTTAATTACACTGACAGATATCCATTAGTGTAAACTCTTTCTAGAATTCAAAAAGAGCCCATTGGCTCTTCTCAAATTCCAGTTTTCCCTGATCAAAGAAAATGAAATGTGTTTCATTCATTCACAATAACAAAACCATTCACACAAGCATTCATTCATTCATTCATTCATTCATTCATTAAGTCGAAATTGTCCATCCATTCATTAAGTCTATATCAAACAATCCATAAAAGAAAAAATTCATTCATTAAAAAAATAGTTTTATTCACAGATGAGTTTGACTTAGTCATTCATTATATAGATGATAAAAGTAACAAAATAAATACAGCTAAGATGTCAACCCTCCCATCCCTTCTCCACCTGCAGGTCCGTGATTGTCATCTCGTCTCAGCGACGGAAGCGGTGTGCAAAGAGGGGTCACATCGTAATCCTGCAAATTACAAACATTATGTATTGATAAAATATTACACATAAACTGCTAAACATGACAATTGAACTAATGGACGTGTATTATACCTCGCTCATGAAACCTGCCTTCTAGAGGAGATAGTTCATTTGGAGTCGCATCTTGCTGAGCACGTATTGCATCGTCTTCAGCGTAACTTGCGTCGTCGCGAGGTCAGTGCTGATGTGCTTCAAGTTTATAGCTGCTTTGTCATTCCGCTCCACGTATGCTCTGGCATTACGTTCCACTCTGCTTGGCATCCCACGAGGCCCGTACATATCAACAGGTCTGACGTAGCTGGAATACATACAAACTCGTCCTTTCTCTGTCACCCAACATTGTGCCAACTGGATCATCATGAGTGACTGAGGTGATAGAGCCTTGAGAGCCCGTCTCACCCAATCCTCTCATAGTCTCAAATTGTTCCAGAAATAAAACATTTTAATAGTCAAAGTTCAATACAAACCTTAAACATGATAATAACCTATACACGTAATTAGCTTACAATGAGTCGAGTGGCTTCTGGATGGTTCTTGTTGTGGAGTTTAATCCACATGTTTGTCCGTATGGGCTCTGGGGCAGTTGGGTCTTCTTTAATCTGCAACAAAAATAAAATAGGTATTAGATTTTAAAAAAACAAATAAATCAAATTTACACTAAAAAGTAACCAATTATCATCTTCTCCTTGTGTTGCACAACAGACTTTGTACCATACGTATGTGGTATAATGAGAATCGCTCGATTTTTACTGTTGATCTCACTCTTTTGCAGAACATTAAAATTAATATAAATAAAATATACCTGAAAAACGTCGATGCCCCAATAATCTAAAAAAGTGGACCAATCCCCCACAGATATGCTTTGTGGCAGTCAGACCATCCGCTCGTGTCGGGTCTGTGCCGACTCCACTAGCTTATTGTCGAGGTAAAATTTGTATTCCTTCCACTTCATGTTTAGAGACCTCATGACCTTGTCTCTAAATCCCTCAGGAACCGTCCAATGTGTCTATAAAACAACATTAGTGCATAATTAGAAGAAATAGATAATTAATAAAAAACTTACTATGATATGATATGTTACAAAAATTTGTTCCCATGCCACGTCCTTGTCCTTCTTTCGCACCAATCTCCAATCTACATAACGCGGGGGAAGTATTTGTGACCTCCTCGCAAGTGACCCAATGAAATTTTGGAAATTCTCGGCCATGGGTCCTCTGGGTATCCCCTCTGATGTGAAATGAATCGGAGATTGGTCTTTCTTCAACCATTCTTCCAAACACTGAGTTTGACCGTGTCCCCTACTCCTACTATTGGCTTCACCTGCAGAAGGTGAAGGGTGAATCTCGTCTAGAGGAGCCTCTTCATCAGACTCCTATGATTCTATACGTCGATGATGTATAGATGTGTCATCCCTGTCATCCTCACGAGTGCTACGTCGTCAAGCCATATCTAAATTAAAGAACATAACAATTTATAAGCTCACTATCATTATTGTTTCTACACAGTTTAAAAGCTGGAGAACATAGGTTTTCCTACTCGCTAAATAATGAACTACTCCACCACACGTGGCTCTAGATCATGTTTCACAAACTCCACAAATCTAACATCGTCAATCTAAACTCTATCTTGCACAAGATTTCTTCGACCGTACTCTGAATCTTCAGATTCTTCGTCCTCCATGTTATATGAATCTCTCGGAAACATTCGCACAACCACTAACCATTGATCGTCGCTTTCTCTCTCTTTTGGTTCAACAACATACAAAACTTTCTCTACTTGAGATGCAAATACAAAAGGTTCTTCTGGTTTTAGAAATCGATTTGCATTCACCAATGTGAACACGTATTCATCACTTGTAGTAGTGTTGTCTCGACCCAAAATGTCGTACCACTTGCACTTGAACAAAACAAACTTGAAATCACCATAGTATTGAAGTTTGATTATGTCTTGCAACACACCGAAGTTGTCGACAGGTGCAATGACAAGATTCCTGTCTCGTGCAGAGCAATTACTTTCTGTTGTTGCATTTAGAAATACTCCACTATTCGGTGTTTTGGCTTTCGACTCACATTTGTGTGTGTGAAACCTAAACCGATTGATGAAATATACTTAATACCTCCTCTCCACATAGTCCGAACCTCTAGCAAGTGTTTTGATATCAATATTTCCACAGTTTTCCTTGCTAACCTTCTCTCTAAACCACTCACTAAATGTCTTATGTCGATCATTTGAATGTTGTCGTCGATTGCGACGTCCACCTATTCTAAGGAAAGAGGTGTAACGGTTAAAAAGCCTGAAACAGTCGAATGTGTAAGTGTGTATTAACAATGAGTTAAAGACATTGCTAATTAAATAACACAAGTGTAGTATGGACTAACTCTTGATATTCATCAACAATGGTAGTATTATGTAACACCCAATTGTGAGCTTTTTCAAGATCGACAGGGTCCAGAATAACCATTTTGTCGGTGCCTAACGGTCTTTCACCTCCATCATTTCTCAAAGGCTTATTAAAAACTGTCTCCACACTCTTCAAGTATCTTGAGCAAAAGGTGGTACACTATCTCTTCTGCGAGAAGACCTTCGGCAATAGACCCTTGCAGTTTATTTCTGCTTTCAACGTACCCCTTACACCTATTCATATATCTCTCAAATGGATACATCCAACAATATTCAACCGGTCCTACCAATCGTGCCTCCCAAGCACGGTGAACAAGTAAATGCAAAATTACAACAAACAAACTTGGTGGAAATATCATTTCCAACCGGCAGAGAATGGGACCAATGTTAATCTCTAGTTGCATTTACTGGCTCAGGTTGATAACTCCTTCTCGCACCTCTTTAACTCCGTGACTCTTTCTAATGGCCAGACGTAATAATTCTTGCATCAATACGTGATGATCATGACCTTTTAGTGAGCTAATCTTGCACTTTTTCTCGTTAACACACTGAGATATGTTGGATGAATACCCATCAGGCACCTTCACTGAATGAAGAACACTACAAAAAAATTGCATCTCAGTAGTGCTCATCCAAAAAAAGCTGGTGGATAAGATGTCTTTTTGCCGTCCTCATCATGCATTACATACAGATCCTGTCTTATACCCATTTCTTTTAAGTCCTTCCTTGATTTTGTGTTATCTTTGCTGGCATTTGGGGTTAATATTGTCTTCAACAAACTATCACAAACATTCTGCTCCGTGTGCATCACATCAATATTGTGCCACATTAAAAGATCTTTCCAATAAGTCAGTTGGGAAAAAAGACTTATCTTTGTCCAGTTATTCCCGTCACCCATATAATAGTTTCGCAAGTTTTCCAGAACTTCTTCCCCATATTTGTATACTGGTGGAGTTCTATTTTCCTCTTCACCATCAATTGTTCTCTTGTTTCTCCTCCAATGGTGATCTGATTCAAATCATCGACGATGTCCCAAATATACATTTTTCCTACTATGCTTTAGATAAATAGAATGAGTATCTTTCATACAATAGGGAGACGCCATATATCCTCTACTCATCCAACCACTCAGATCGTCATAAGCCGGGAAGTCGTTGATAGTCCACATCAAGGCAATCCTTAATGTGAAACCCGACTTACTGTAAGCATCATAAGTATCCCAACCTTCTTCCCAAACTTCTTTCAGCTCTTTGATTAAAGGTTGGAAGCAAACATCTATCTTGTTGCCAGGGTGACCGGGTATGATTAGCGACATTATAAAAATTGATGCTTTATACTCATCCACGGCGAAAGATTATGTGGCACAAGAATTATGGGCCATATATTGTGTTGAGTTTGGCTGACCAGCTGAACCTAAAAGCCATCAGCGGCCAACTGTAGTCTCACATTTCTTATCTCCGAAGCGAAACTTGGATGTTTGTTATCATACTCAGCCCAACATGTAGAATCAGCTTGACGACGCAATTTCCCATCTTTTTGATGTTCTTCCGAATGTCATCTCATTGACTTCGCAATATCAGCAGAGAGATACAACCTGTGAAGCCTTGGCTTCAATGAGAAGTGTCGTAAAACCACCATGGGAATTTT
Organism: Triglochin maritima; assembly: GCA_963682175.1. Taxonomy (NCBI): domain Eukaryota; kingdom Viridiplantae; phylum Streptophyta; class Magnoliopsida; order Alismatales; family Juncaginaceae; genus Triglochin; species Triglochin maritima. The sequence continues at coordinate 39,741,655 of OY821775.1, forward strand.
CTTGGATATTTTAAAACCCTATCTTGCATGTCTACACCATCTTCATCTTCCCCTTCCACTATTAACCAACGAGATTCTCCGCATATCACACATGAATTGGCATTCTCGTTCTCTTTCCAAGACAAAATGCAATGATTCTTGCACATGTAAATATTTTCGTAATAAAATCCTAAATTTCGAACCAATTTCCTCTTCTGATTCGTATCTTTCGGCAGACAAGCTCCCTCTGACAGTAATTCAGCTTGAAACGCCAACCATTTGTTGAAGGAAGTGTTCGACCATTTACAAGTGGTCTTCATATGAAACGCTTTGATGGTAAATCACAACTTTGTCAATTATGGTTTACATCATGGATACAAAAGTTCTCACTCTTTCAAGTATCTAGAAACTTCTGAGCATAATCTGTTATCTCGTGTCTCGACACATCATCGCTAACATTGCCACCTACGACAACGTCATTTAGCATCCCTTCAATGTCATCCATCTCATCTTCACTCGGCTCATTTTTTTGTCGTAGGAGCTCTAGCTCTCGGGACTACTATTTGGGCGATCGTACTAGCAAAAAATTCTCCTTGAAACACGCATCGCTCATAATATCTAGCAAAGCCATTAACGACAACATCATCGATAATGTCCCCTCTGGTTCCCCACTTGGTGTTGTAACATTTTTGCACGGGCACAAGATCCTTCCATCTTGAATGTACTGGTTCTTGGAACTAAATGCTAATATCAGGAAAGACTCAAAATTATCGGCGAATGGTTGACTAACTCTTTGTTCATACATCCAACTTTTGTCTAAAGCCATGATTCTAAAAATATGACACAAAAAATTGTTATCCAAAATTGATTACAAAATCCAAATCGAATCCAAACTTCAATCAAAATTTATTTGAAATTCTAACTAAATTTCGGCAGGACCCCGTTATATTTTCGAGACCATACTTTTTCATAAATCCTATATTGACTAGAAAATATGTTCACTTTTCAAAGACAAGCATCACAACATCATCAAACTTAAATCATACAATTCAATCCTAAATCCTAAATTCAATCAGAAATCCAAAAAAGGATCAACTTCAAATCCAAACTTTAATCAGAATTTATTTGAAATTCTAACTAAATTTTGACTGAACCTCCGCTATATTTTTATATAATTTTTTTTCTTTCAGAAGTCCTGTAATGCCCATGATTCAAGTACAATCATAAAATTCAATTCGAAATCGTAAATACCAAAACATAACAAATTTGTAGCTTCTACCTTAAGTTATAGAGAAGCAAAATTAAGCTAAAACAATCATGTGATGTCAAAGTGTATCGCGGTTACATCACTTTGTTTTAATTATTTTGGGTTGGACCGATACGAAGTTGGATTTTGAGGCCCACTTGATTTGGGTCTAAATTTTGCATACTAATGTCATGTCACATTGGTAATTAACCAATTATCATTAAAGTCACAAAAAGATTCCAAAGACAACAAAAAATCACTAATATTTAAAAGTTACAAAAAGCAATCAAAATAATTAATGTAAACTATAATCAAAACTATTACAATGAATTCAAACTATAATCAAATTCAAATCAAGAATTGATGTAAATATATAACATTGAAACTATAATTTAAACTAAAAATCTAAATTTATCAGAACAAATAATCTTAACAAAAATACAGAAAAAAAACAATCTATATGGGTATGAGGTCGGGTTTGGGGTTGGGTTTTATGGTTGGGGGTTGAGTTTGGGGTCGGGTTTGGCGATGGGTTTTATGGCTAAGGTTCGCGTTTGGGGCTGGATCGTACCTATCGGTTGGGTTTGGAGTCCAGGCTGGGGTTGGGGATGGGGTTCGGGTTGGGGTTCGGGGGTTTGGTTGGGGATGGGGGTCAGGGCTAGGGTTGGGTTGAAGGGAATGTGTTCTAAAAGTTTACTTTTATATGTCAATTGTTACGAATTGGATTTGCAAACATTTTGTTCCTTGATTAATGTATTCGTCGTTTGGAAGTGTTGAGGCTCTTGGTCCTTAACTGTAGAGATATAAAAGATAATGGTTTACATAAATAAAAACTTATTCACAATCATGGTAATTAACATGGAACATTAATTACTGAGATAAGATTGTCGTGTTGGTTATCGATTATTGTAGCTCTACAAATATTTGACGACACGAGTATACAAAAGAGGAAAACATTACTTATATATATTGAATAGACCTAGCAAGTAAAATATTATGGAATTGTGTTTTATGTCATTAATGTTTTACTATGTCTTGGATCCTAAGATATGACACATATCTTTTCCCATAAGGAATGTTCAATTTGATTATTGTCAAATGCTATCAATGAGTATAGTGATAAAGGCAATAGTTGGTTAAACATGACTTATGCTGTAAAAGATAGTTCGTCAAAAGATTATCATTTCCCCTATTTACTTGAGTGATGATATCACTGACCCCTTGATAAAGTGAAAATATAATGTGCAGAATGTGAGTTATGTTAAGTTACATATTTATAATTAGCTTAAGAGATCAAGAAATCAATATAAAATACAAAGTTGACACATTTCTACTTTATATAATATTCTTAATATCATGAGGCAATGGATGGACACAAGTGATGTCCTTACATCACTAAATAAATCGTGTTTAGTTCGAGTGAACAAAGATATCTATGTTAATTGAGGTAACTATAATGTGTAGCTAGATATCGCTTATAGTTTATGATGTTAACAGTTTAATATCATTGCCAATTGACTTAGGTCACACCACAAAACTGGGAAACAAGAATGTTGATTTTATATTCATATGATGTATCGGATTTCGTGTGAAATAATATACATGTGGTGAATCGATAAAATCAATGTGTCATGAAAATGACATAGTTAGAATCATTTATAAGTTTGTATGAGATGTATGTATTATGCGGTGTAATGGTTGACATTACATATGATAATATATTACATGATATAGGAATTTGCTAAAAACCCCAAAGATCAAATTTTGTTGGATATAAATCCAAAATTTGGTAAAAGGAAAAAAATAGTTAATACGGTTTTGCCCGAATTAATTTGGAATTAGTATTAATCATGTATTGGAATTATTCCAATTATAGTTAAGTGTGAATATTGATGATTATGTGTCAAATTATGATTTATTTTAGGGAGAGAAAAATAAGAGATCATGGGTTTGTGGTTATCCCATGATGTGGGTGTTCGGAAACCCTATAAATAGGTCTCATCTCCCTCCTTATTTTAATTAATGCAAAATTTTCTCTCTCCCCAACCACCCTATTAATCCATCTGAAAATTCATTAATTTTTTCAGTTTTTGGAGATTAAATTCACAAGGAGCATAAAAGAGGTATTAGCTTGATTTCTAACCTTGATTTAGAGATTTAATTGGCTAGCTCATTTCTCTCTAATTTTGTTTAGAGTTTGGTGTACACTTGGAGGCAAATCGGCGGGTGATTCGACGAGCGGCATAACTCTGGATCTTCATAAAGGTTTTAGTATACCGATAGATACCTACCACCGGTGAAAGTATCAGAGATATACACCGACGGATATCCATCGGTGTACTGAAAAGTGAACGATGTATACACCGGCGGATATCCGTCGGTGTAAGCTCATCGCCGAATTTGTAAAGAGGAACTTGGCTCTTCCCGAATTCTAGTTTTTCTAGTTTAAAGAAAATCAAATGTCTTCCATTCATTCACAACAACACAACCATTCACAAATCCATTCAAGAACTCAAGTCAAAATCAAACAAGTCCTAAAACATTCATTCATTCAAAAATGAGTTTGATTCAAAAAAGAGTTTGATTCATTCATTTTACACATGATAAAAGTAACATATTAAATGCAACGACTAAGTCGTCAAACCTCCCGTCCTTGCTCCACTTGTAGGCCCGTGATCGTCATCTCATCTCGACGGTGGCAGCGATGTGCAAAGAGGGGTCACGTCATGATCTTGCACGTTATAAAGAATATGAATTATTTGACATAAACCAATAGATGCAAAAATTTAACCAAATAATGTGTAGAGTACCTCGCTCGTGTAACCGGCCTTCTTGAGCAAAAAGTTCATTTGAAGCTGCATTTTATTGAGCACGGATTCCGCCGTCTTCAGTTTATCTTGAGTCATCGCGAGCTTACTGCTGACACACTTCAACTCCGTAAATGCTTCGGCATTTTGTTCCATGTTGGCTTTGGCACTGCGTTCTGCTCTGCTTGCCATCCACGAGTACCGTACATATCCATTAGTCAACACGGTGCCAACCGGATCATCAGGAGCGACCGAGGTGACAAAACCTTGAGAGCTTGACTCACCTGATCCTCTCGTAGTCTCAAACTGTTGCTGAAAAAAATTCATTAGTTAAAATTCAACAGAAACATGAAATATAGTAATAATTATAAATCAATATACATGTAATTAACTTTCAATGAGTCGAGCGGCCTCCGGATGGTTCCTGTTGTGGAGTTTAATCCACATGTCTGTCCATGTGGGCTCCGGAGCACTCGGGTCTTTTGCAATCTACAATAAAAAAAGATGTATCATTACATAAAAAATAAATCAAATGAATCATATTTAGACAAAAAAGTAACCAATTACCATCTTCTCCTTATGTCGCACAACATACTTCGTACCACACATATGTGGTATAATTACGTTCGCCTGGTTTTTCTTGTTGATCTCACTCTTTTTCTGCGTTAAAAATTAAATACAATGATAGTTCTCATATTAATTGAACAACATTATATTTATTAAAATCAAAGTATACTTGAAAAACCTCACTAGCCTAATAATCTAAAAGAGTGGGCCAATCCTTGACAGAGATGCTTTGTGGTCGTCCGACCATCCGCTTCTCACGATTCTGTGCCGGCTCCACCAACTTCTTATAGGGGTCAAACTTGTATGCCTTCTACTTCTTGTTTAAAGACCTCGTGACATTGTCTCTAAAATCCCCCAGGAATCGTCCAATGTGCCTGTAAAACAACGTTAGTCTGTAATTAAATGAAATAAATAATAAATCAAGTTACGATGGTATCAAATGTTACCAAAATCTGTTGTCATGCCACGTACTTGTGTTTCTTGGGCACTGATGCATTGCATACATTGCATCATATGTCTTTCATTTAGATTAATTTTATATCAATAAATGCTACTAAGGTATGTGTTTAGTCTTATTTATAGAATACGGGGACTTGAATGCAAATTACCCATATCCCGAGCATAAACGCGTGCAAGAGACTCATTTCTATCATAAAGACCAAGTCAAGAGTATCGGGATTCAAATGGAAGGCCATCCAAGCATAAAAGCATTCAAAGACCTAATTAGAAAAAAGCCAAGGACTTAAGCACAAAAGTAGTCAGGGACTTAATTGCAAAAAGCCGAGTACCCAAATACAAATTAAAGGACCAAAATATTATTTTGGAGAAGTTCTAAAGAAAAATCAATTTGGATCTCCAAATATATGAAGAAATAAATTCGGAGCTCAAAAGAAAAGAAAGAAATCAATCCAGACGCGCAAAGGACATTTAAATCATACCATAAACACACAGAAAAATCCGGATTAAATCAGAGCAGATATTGCGGCAAAATCGCCGCATCTTACATGTATTGTGCGGAGGAAACGCCGCACCCCTTGCGATCCGTGGCTCCGGATTTTGTCCAGTCGTGTCTTGACGCTTGTACTTTCCTATTTTATAGTTAGGTCCCTTGTATCGGCTATAAATAGCCCCGAAACGATGTTGTAAAGAGTCTGAGTTTTTGTTCCATATTTTAGTAATAAAATTCTGTTCTTTTATTTCTTTTTTTAGTTTTCTTTTTTATAGTTTCTCTAGGACCCCTTCCCATTCCCTCCATCCATGAGTTTCTAACTCTCTCCAAAGGGTGGGGGTGACAGATTTAGGGTGATGAGAAGAAGAATAAAGTTATTATTTTAATTTCTTGTTAGTATATTTTGATTACTTGAGTTTATGTTGAGTCAATTATAATGTAATGCTTTATAACTAATGTGATTTATTATAAGTTTCAGAATTCTCTAATCTAAACCCGATATCTAAACCTCCACCCGCTGGACTCCCATCCATCTTTGCTTTATTTTTAATTTGTTTTTGTTGTTCTTGCTTTAGAAATTAATTAAAAAAACCAAAATTCTCAAAGCAAACTAATTTCTCTCTCTTTCTTCCTTAATCGAAAATCACAAAAATAACAACATCTCTCCCTCCTTGTGTTCGACCCGTACTTGCCACATCTTCATTGACGCCGTGCACTTGCGGTATAAATTTAATTCTCATCAGGCACCAGTCTCCAGTCTGTAAAATACAGGGGAAGTATTTGTGACCTCCTCACAAGTGACCAATAAAGTTATGAAAACTCTCAGCCATGGGTCCTCTCGACACGCCCTCTGGAGTGAAGTCGATTCGAGATTAGTCCTTCTTCGACCATTCTTACAAACACTAAGTGGGACCGTGTCCCCTACTCCTGCTCATGCCCATCTGCCACCTACACTGAATGAAGAGCACTACAAAAAAATTGCATCTCAGTAGCGTTCATCCAGAAAGAAGCTAGTGGATAATACATAACATTGTTGTCCTCATCATGCGTGACATACAGATCCCGTCTTATACCCATTTCTTTCAAGTCATTCCTTGATTTTGCATTATCTTTGGCTCCTGTTGGGGTAAATATTATCTTCAACGAACTATCACAAACATTTTACTCCGTGTGCATCACATCAATATTGTGACACACAAAATGATCTTTCCAATAAGGGAGTTGGAAAAAATACTTCTCTTCGTCCAGTTATTCCCGTCACGTATGGAGCAGTTTCGCAAGTTGTCAAGAACTTCTTCCCCATACTTGTATTCTGGTGCAGTTCTATGTTCTCTTTACCATCAAATGCTCTCTTATTTTGTCTTCCAACAGTGATATCATTGAAGCAATCGACGATGACTCAAATACACATTCTTCCCACTATGCTTCAGATAAATGGGATAAGTATCTTCCATACAATAGGGACACTCCTTATATCCTCTAGTCATCAACCCACTCAGATTGACATAAGCAGGGAAGTCATTTATAGTCCACATCAAGGCAGCCCTTAGGGTGAAACACGACTTAGTGTAAGTGTCAAAAGTATCCCAACCTTCTTCCCATGCTTTTCTCAGCTCTTTGATTAACGATTGCAAGCAAACATCTATCTTGTTACCAGGGTGACCAGGTATAATCAGCGATGTCATAAAGAACTGATGCTTCATACTCATCCACGGTGGAAGATTATATGGCACGAGAATTACTGGCCATATGTTGTGTTGAGTTTGGCTGAATGGCTGAAAGCCATCGGCGGCCAACCCTAGCCTCACATTTCATTTCTCTAAAGAGAATTTAGAATGTTTGTTGTCGAACTCAGCCCAACATGCAGAATCAGCTTGATGACACAATTTCCCATCTCTCTGACGCTCTTCTGCATGTCATCTCATTGACTTCGCAATATAAACGGAGAGATACAGTTGCGAAGCCTTGACTTCAATGGAAAGTGTCGTAAAACCACAACAAGATTATTTTTGATTTTTTAAAATCCAGTTCTTGTATGTCTACTTCATCTTCCCCCTCCACTGGAAACCAACAAGATTCTCTACATATAACACATGAATTTGCATTCTAGTTCTCTTTCCAGTACAAATGCAATGATTCTTGCACATATGAATGTTTTCATAATAAAATCCTAAATTTCAAATCAATTTCTTCATCTCATACGTATCTTTCGGTAGACAAGCTCCCTTTGGCAGTAATTCAGCTTGATACGCCAACCATTTGTTGAACGAAGTGTCCGACCATCTACAAGTGCTCTTCATATGAAACGTTTTGCTGACAAATGACAATTTAGTCAATTATGGTTTACATCCTGGATACAATGACTTCTCTCTGTCTTTCAAGTAATCCAAAAACTTCTTAGTGTATTCCGTTATCTCCTGTCTCGATGCATTGTCTTTGGTATTACCACCTATGATGACGTCGTGTAGCATCCCTTCTATGTCACCTATCTCATTTTTACTTGGCTCATTTTCTATTGTAGGAGCTACATTTCCCGGGAGTACTATTTGGGTACTCGTACTAGCAAAGGATTCTTTGTGGAAAACCCACTAAATATAATTTCGAGCAAAACCGTTAACGACAACATCATTGATAACGTCCCCTCTGGTTGCCTACTTGTTGTTGCAACATTTTTTGCATGGGCACAAGATCCTTCCATCTTGAATGTATTGGTTCTTGAGACTAAATGCTAGTTTCAGGAATACCTCACAATTATCGGTGAATGTGTGACTAAATCTTTGGTCATACATCCAACTTCTGTCTAAAGTCATAATTCTAATAATACAAGACAATAAAATTGTTATCCAAAATCGATGATTCCAAAATCCAAGATCAATCCTTATATCCAAACATGAATTCAAAATCCAAACTCTAATATCAAGATTCATAAATTTAAATTATAACACAAAATGAAATTCTTAATTCAGAATAGAATTCGTATTACAAAATCAAATCCGAAAGTGAATCCTAAAAATGAAATCTTAAATTCCTTAAGGCAACACATCAAAATTTATTTGAACGACAAACATTCAATTCGTCAAACATAAACATCACCCTCTTTTTTTGGCACAACAAAAGTGCTTTAATAATCTTGGACTTTTTGCAAATATATTTTGTTTAATCCAACAAACAAACAAAACTTATATCCAATATCAAATCCTAAATCCTAATCAAATATGTTGTTCAATTTTAAATCTTAAATTCAAACTTGAATCTCAATTCCAATATCAATCTATAAATCTAATATCGATTCATAAATCTACATTGTAACAAAAATCTAAGCAAGAGTAAACCCGAATCCTAAAGTAAACCCAGAATTTACGAATCCTAAATCAATTCGTAAACCCAGACTTTTACAAGAATTTGGGCAGAACCTTGATTGAAATTAAGTTTATCTGCAAGTGTACAACCACGATGAAGCGGTGGTCAAGTACGGGTCGATCCACATGGAGGCGTGTCGACTCTGGCTGTTTCGAAGGCAAGTGGGAAAAAGATGGGAGAAAAAGTGTGATTACACTAAACTAAACTACAAATGAACTAACAAATAAACTAAACCCCCATGGAGTGTAGGTATAAAGGTATGTGTGTGTGAGTGGGTCTTCATTTCAGTTAGGAACAAGTGTAGTTTGTGTGGCATATAGGTAGAAGGTAGTGTAGAATCTATGTGTAGGATACACAACACTACATGGAAAACCAAGAACATGTATATCTCACATAAAGTTGAGGTTGATTTTAGATTATCAAGAATGCAATAACTACCTAGTGTGTCCATTACAACATCAATTAATCCTATATACAACCTAAATCATTCATGTGAATGTGCACCAAACATGGATCCATACATAAGAAGTCATTCCCATCAAACCATTACAAGCAGCAAGATAAACTCTAAACCTAGCATGAGATAAGTACCTAGTGTGGACATTATCCCATCTAATACAAGTTTAAGAATTCTACAAGTACATATCTATATCGAGCATATGAAAATGACACAAATTAAAGAACTCATTACTATCACATAATCTATATCACCTCCACGTACCCCTAAAGGGGGATGGAACTACTCACTACTCATTAAGAAAAGAGACAAAACAAAATTAAACTAAGCATGCAAGAATTGAAAGAGACAATAGAAAACTAACAAAACATTCTTTTATTGCTCACTTACATTACAAGTAGCAGCTCACCACTAGAGTTTTGCTCCAAGGTAATCGGGGACAATCCCCGGGTATGGGACTAAACGCATACCATAAATGGACTAAATACATACTAATACAACACCTGGATAAAGCTATTGGGTTTGGATTCAAACCAACCGCCAATCTGTGGTCTATAACCGCCAAACGGCGGTCTAGATTGGCTAGATCAAGCTCTTGTTCATATGGCACTTTGATGGATTGATTTGTTGATGTTTGATGCACCAGAGTTGGTTGTTAAATTTTAGGCGCGGATCTTATTGCCAAAATGCTCCTCATGATGGTGTGGAGTTTCTCAATTTACTTATTGGTCCTTTTGGTTTACATCCGGGTCCTTCCCTCTTGCATTTCAGTCCATAACTCTCACAATTCAGTCTTTTTTCTTGCGGTTAGGTCTTTTTTGTGTCTCTTCTTCTCAAACCTATTTAGTTCTGAAACATAAACATAAAACTCGTTACGTAGCATTGCTTAGGTTCAAAATAAAGGATATATGACACGAATATATGCATTATATGATGTCAATCAAATACCCCTACACCAATTTTTTGCTAGTACCGAGCAAAATAAGGAAAGGAGAAAATGAGAGAAAGTAAAAAACATACGAAAAATAGGGAAATTCTAACTCACTTTTGTAGGAATCACAGTTTTACTTAGCACGTGTAACAAGCCGTTAAACCTCCTTGTCGCCAAGGAGGAGGAGTGGCGTCTCCTGAGGGTTTTCTGCGGATACATCGACAAAATCCGAAGGTAGATGCATTATTCAACCTAGAAACACGACTTGTTGGACCTATTTTGTCGATCATTGGATATGGTAATACTACAAGCCGACTCTATATAGGTATTTAGTCCACACACCTAGCCTAATGAATCATTCGTGCAAGTTAGTTACGGACTTAAGTGAAAGACATAGGAAACCTTAACATCCTAGAGTGATACAAAGTGTAAATTCCATTATGGTTCTTATTTGGATTGCCATTTTTTTTCTTTGTTTCTTTTTTTATATTTTATTTTTTACTAGTTTGTGTTTAATTCTCCTAGGGTCAGGTTTCATGCACCATTGTCTATGAGGACTTACACTATCACGTACACCTTCCCCACATCTCTACATAAGGTGATCCCTACAACCCGTGTAACTTGAGTTCGGTCGGTGCATCTTAAGTCAGATGACTCGAAATCACCAGGCACTAAGTCCCCTCGGACCTAATTTTCCAAGTGATAAGAGTCGTGCAAGAAGAGAGAACACCATACCCACTTATTTATTATCTACACATGAACCAAAACCCCTACACCAACAGTTTCACATCTCCCAGGGTCCCTGACTATGGCGAACTTCCTTAAATTAACAGACACAAATTAATTGACTCACTAAGTTCAGGGTGGACATCTTTATTTGTTTGAGTACTGAAACCCTAAGATTACTCTCCCCCGAGGGAAAACCGGAGTGCATCCTTATGACTAGATAAGACCTAAAGCCGGTGTACTAAATATCCTAATACATCAAGTTCAAATCAATTTTGGGAGCTTTCTTTTTATTTTGCCTCTCAATAGCTTTGAACATGCTAAAGACACGCAAAACCCACAAAACATTTTCTTTCACAAACACATGCTTTTTTTGAAAGAAATGAAAATTTTAAAGCACCAGGCAAGCAAAAGAAGACAAGTCACTCAAGAATCATGACAAACAAATATATCGATATTAAATGCAGCACACTAACATGACCCTGACAATACAAACAAAAGAAAAAAAAACAAAAGGAGAAAGACTCGACGATGTACACACGTAAAACACCCCCCACACTTACTTCATGCATTGTCCTCAATGAATGTGAGCATGATACTATATGGATTTATGCATGAAAAAGAAAAGATCTCACCAACGTGAAGCACAAAAGGAAGTTCATGGTTATGTTGATGGACACAAACACGAATTCCTCTCAAAACCTGTAAAATACTAAAGAATGGATACAATTACGTGAAACAAATGGGACCCAAATACACAAGGATTGGGGCCCACAACAATCAATCACAAGGATTGGAGTCTTCTTTCTTTTCTTTCTTTTTTTTTAAAATATAATTATGTAAAAAAGTGGGCTCCCATCTTCATATGTCAAGGGACATCAAATGAGAGCCCGCCATCTATCGAACCAGATATGCACTTGCATGGGCTCGCAACATAAGAATTAGGAGGATTGTTGAGGGGTTTATGAACCAAGGATGGTAATTCATGCCTCTCAAAACCAGGGTCTGTGAAAGGAAATGGAAACAAATATGTTTCCATTCGACGACAAAGCTGAGGGTCATCATTATATACCCTCCAACTGACATTTGGGTGCACCGGGATCATTTCATCCACACAAGGTGACACCCTGGACCTGTAACCCAAATGGTAAAGTCTAGACACAAAAATACTTGACCACCTGAGACCCTTATAAGCAATGTGGTTGTTTGATGCCTCTTGAGAATGAGCAAGATAGGAGGCATGAATGAGAGGTGAACCTCTGTCTCGTTGTTTGAAATGTAGGGTAATAGGTGGTGGGTTCTTAACCCACATGGGGTCCTCAACAAATATAAAAAGAGTGAAGAGTATGTGGCCCAGAGGCCACAAAAATGGTATCTTGTGGCTCAAAAGCCACACGATCGAAAGAATGTGGCTCAAAGGCCACGCGATCACAAGATAAGGCACCTTCTTGTGCCAGCCTAAACATCTTCACCACCATCAGGATCTCCATCGAACAACTCTCTGAAATACTTGAAGGTGCCTTCAACTTCCATCGCATTCGTGCCCTGGATAAGGTTGACCTCAACAGAGTCATCGAAGGAACCTGACTTTTTGCCGATGGTGAAGATGTTCAAATTAGTGCACTAACTACCATATGTCAAGCACATCAGACCATTATCACAATTGATTTAGGCATTGGAAGTCGCTAGAAATGGTCACCGCAAAATAACAAGAATTTTTCCAAGTGGGTTTGACACATGTTCAGTATCCAAAACAAAGAAATCGACTGGATAAATGAACTCACCCACTTTGATTAGAACATCTTTCACCACACCCTTTGGTTTCTTCATAGACCTATCATCCAGTTGAAGAGTAGTTTTTGTTTGTTTGAGGTCTCGAAGACCGAGGTGGACGTAGACCGAATACGGTAGAAGATTGACATAAGCACCAAGGTCCAATAAAGATCGATGTATTAACACATCACCTATCACAAAAGAAATAGTAGGGCAACCTGAGTTTTTTTATTTGACTTGCGTGGGTTGTGCAAACAATGAACTCACATTAGTGGCAAGAAAAGCTTTCTTGGAAACATTAGTTTTCCTATTTTTTGTGCATAAATCCTTCAGAACCTTGGCATAAGGTGACATTTGCTGAATTACCTCCAACACAGGAATGTTCACCTTGACTTGCCAAAAGATCTCAAGCATTTTGTCATGTTGATCAGAAGTTTTCCTTTCAAGGCACTCAGGGAATGGTCTCTTCGTGGCAAAAGGGTCTTTCAGAAGAACCTCAACATTTTGTTCCGTATAAACATGAGTGGGGACCTCCGAATCTGCTTCCTTCGACCCATGATCAGACAAGGGGACCTCAGGGTTGGGTCCCCTCATAGGTGTAGGTATCACTACATGTCTGGTAACACCAAGAGATGGTGATTGCAAGGAAGACAACCCAATGTGGTTGTCCACCTCCATACCGGACCTCGAAGTATGATTCACATTAAGATGATAGGTCAGTTTAGAGGTAACTTGAGGTACTAGTGGCCTTCCTTGCGATTGGGTATCTTGGGAGTTCACTACGGGTTGACTTTGGAATTGACCCTTCTCACATTCATGGAGTTGATGAGCCAACCGGCTAACTTACGTTCCAATGCTTTAACAGTGGAGTTTTTGGTCGCAAGTATGATTTGCGTGCTTTGCATGAACATGTGAAGGGTTTGTTCAAGAGTGGAGTCCCTTGGATTAACCCGCTGAGGTAGAGTCTAACTAGAATAACCTGATGGTGAGGCCTGAGTAGGTTGGTGAGTATGGGGCTCAGACCTTTGATGTAGGGGTTGGTAGGTCACTGATGGGCGTGAAGGGTAATAAGGTAGAGGTTGAGCATGCGAGCTCTAACTATTGCCCCCACTAGGCCCCACGAGAAGTTAGGGTGGTTTTGCCATCTCGGGTTGTAGGAGTGATTGTACGGGTCGTTATGGGGTCGTTGTTGATACATCGCATTTGCATGCTCAATATCGCTTGGAGCATAAACACACTCCAAGTCACTATGACCCGTAAATCCACACCTACTACAAGCGAGAGTAGCGACCTAAGCTACAGGAGCTCACTCCAACTCTAAACTCTCAATCCTATGCATGACAGCAACCATTTTTGCCTCAAACATGATAGTTGACTAAATTTGGTATGATCAAACTCGACTAGAAGACCTGGCGGCTGGTGGCTCTCTCATGGTGTCCCAGTCACGGGTACGTTCAACCATTACTTCAAAAGTGTCCTACGCCTCATCGATGGGTTTCATTTGGAAATCACCTTGACACATCGACTTTAATAATGTACGGGTGTTGTAGTTGAGGCCCTCATACAATTTGGCACAACTGCCACAACTCAATTACATGATGAGGGCACTGCAAGAGAAGGTCCTTGAACCTCTCAAAGAAAGCATGAAACGATTCAGTGTCAGTCTGATATATTTGATGTATCTAGTATCGTATCTGTCGAGTCTTCCTTTGGGGGAAAATCTCTTCAGGAAGACGGTAAAAAAGTCATCCTATGACCGAATAAAGTTTGTCGGGAGGCTGTACATCCATTTCTTCACGTTATCCTTCAACGTGAAAAGAATCATCCTCAATCAGACTGAATCCTCATCAAATTGTTGAAGCTTGAACAGTGAGCATACCTACTCAAATTCACGTATAAAGATATATGGATCTTCATTATTGGAATTGAAGGTAGGAAGTATGCTCATATATTGAGGTTTCAATTCATAGTTGTTCCCGTGAGCTGGCAGGATAACTATGCAAGAAGGTTGCGCGACCTGAACAGGATGAGTCCACTCCCACTGAGTCATCAGTCTATCCAGTCGAGCTAAAGGTCGTGGTGCACCAATAACTCGATCATGACCGAATCCCTCTTCCTCCTGACTTGGACAAGGAGGAGAAGGAGGTCTACGTGGTGGTGGGAGCAGACCGATGTAATCCATGTATGGAACCCGATCTCCCCCATCACCACGAGACAACTCAGCTTCATGATCCAAGAGGGCTTGAGGCGGATATGGGCAAACACCTAGTTTGTCCATCTCAGAAAAATGCACACTCTCAAGTCGAGCGCTCTCACTAGAACGAACCCAACCTTGCATAAATGCTCAACTCGACTCTAAAACAACGTACAACAAAAGGTGTAATCAGAGGAGACTATAACGAAGAATATATAGGAGGAGAAGACTCAGATGAGAAGGGAAGAATCCTTAGAAATAGCATGGGTAGTGGGTGATGGTAGCTAGCAAACGTGGCTCAAACAGCCTAAGGTCACTATAGGTCCTCAAATCTAGACGACGCCTAACTGCGAGGTCACACGGCCACCTCTCCTCCCTATGATGAAGACTACAAAGCCAAGCAAGTGAGCCAAGATCCAGGATCTCGTCTCTCCTACTATCGACAAATTGGGCAACGCCGATCAGGCTATGACGGTCATGACTGGATCACTCTCCTATTACGCCCGAGTCCTAGTGGCTAATGTCTACTTGATTATAGATTTAAGGCTTTCATTAGTGTGGTTTTTGGGGCTAACAAAAGGAAGATGAAATCCTCCACCTTATCTTGTATGGGACAACCCCTCTTTAGTAGCATTTCGAGTCTGAATTTATCAATCAACTCTGCATACAAACGCTCACCTCACACTTGTCCTGATGCACCTTACTTACTAATGCATTCTTTAACCATGCATGCATGAGAGAATAGGTGCACGTACCTCACGCCAGCAATCAACAATAAGAATGTAAAGAAAAGTAAAGACGAATGCGTGCAAGGTCTACAAATGATGCATGACCTAGATCGAAATCGGTTTACTCTTTTGCTTTGAATTTTAAGGCCCAAGTTGATTAAAAGGGGAATTGTTTATTAATAGATCTGGGAGCAAAATACATGGCACAACATGCCAAATTGAGCTCCAAGAACACTAGATTGAAATAAAAACAACCATAAGAAAATTTGGAGCAAACGAAGCTCACCTGGCCGGTACCTGACCGTTGATTGGCGGTCCAAATATCTTCCCTCTTCTCCAAATTTCTCCTAGTGCCTCCCATGGATGTTGAGATGTCCCTAAAACCAACAAGAACAAAATAACAAAAGATTAAACCTACTCGAATCATCTGAACCAGAGTCTGGATAGTGCACCTCCCCGACAATGGTGACAAAAACTTGATTGAAATTAAGTTTAACTGCAAGTGCACGGCCGCGATGCAGCAGTGACAAGAATGGGCCGATCCACAGGAGGTGTGTCGATTCAGGCTCTTTCGAAGGCAAGTTGGAAAAAGAGGGGAGAAAAGGTGTGATTACACTAAACTAAGCTACGAATGAACTAACAATTAAACTAAACTCCTATGGAGTGGAGGTGTCTAGGTATGTGTGTGTGACTGAGTCTTCATTTCAGTTAGGAACAAGTGTAGTTTGTGTAGCATACAAGTAGAAACTAGTGTAGAATCTAAGTTTAGGATACACAACACTACAGGGCAAACCATGAACATGAATATCTTACATAAAGTTGAGGTTGATTTTAGATTATAAAGCATGTAATAAGTACCTAGTGTGGCCATTAGAGCATCAATCAATCCTACATACAACTTAAATCATTCATGTGAATGTGCACCAAACATGGATCCATACATAATAAACCATTCCCATGAAACCATTACAAGCAACAAGATAAAATCTAAATCTAGCATGAGATAAGTACCTAGTGTGGACATTATCCCATCTAATACAAGTATAAGCACGCTAGAAGTATAGATCTATCTTAAGCATATGAAAATGACACAAATTAAAGAACTCATCACTATCACATAATCTACATCACCTCCACGTACCCCCAAAGGGGGATGGAACTACTCACTACTCTTTAAGAAAAGAGACAAAACAAAATTAAACTAAGCATGCAAGAATTGAAAGAGACAATATAAAACTTACAAAATATTTTTTATTGCTCACTTACATTACAAGTAGCATCTCTCCACTAGAGTTTTGCTCTAAGGCTTTACTCAAAGTAGAGAGAATGCCATCAAAGAAGGAGTAGTATTACAAAGTAGGGGGAAGAGTTCTACTTATAGTCATGAAAAAAGGTAACCAGAGACACTCCCGTGGTATGGTACTAAACGCCTACCATAAATGGATTA
Source organism: Triglochin maritima (assembly GCA_963682175.1). NCBI lineage: Eukaryota > Viridiplantae > Streptophyta > Magnoliopsida > Alismatales > Juncaginaceae > Triglochin > Triglochin maritima. The sequence goes on from OY821775.1 coordinate 39,758,819, forward strand.
AATACATACTAATACAACACCCGGCTGAAGCTAATTGGGTTTGGATCCAAACTAACCGCCAATATGTGCTCTATATCCTCATTGGCGGTCTGGATTGGCTGGATCAAGCTGTTGTTCATATGGGACTTTGATGGATTGATTTCTTGATGTTTAGTGCATTAGAGTTGGTTGTTGGAGCTTAGGCCCGGATCTAATTTCCAAAATACTCCTCATGATGATGTGGAGTTTCTCAATTTTCTTATTTGTCCTTTTGGTTTACATCTGGGTCCTTCTCTCTTGCATATATGTCCATAAGTCTCACAAATCAGTCCTTTTCCTTACGCTCAGATCCTTTTTGAGTCACTTCTTCCCAAACCTATTTATTTCTGAAACTTAAACATAAAACTCATTACCTAGCATTGCTTCGGTCCAAAATAGAGGATATAAGACACAAATATATGCATGATATGATGTCAATAAAACCTCCCCTATAATTTTGATATTGATATTTTTTAAAAACCTGTATTTACAAGAAAACAATACATATGGTCACAACAATGACATACACAATCAATTCATGCAAATCACACACATCATATATATCCAGTACATTGTTTTATTAATGTAAATTCTAACAAATCAAGCTTCACATTAAGTTTAATCTAATATTAAATCATAAAAAAATACAAAATAATTATACTAATCTAGTTTAAACTATACAAATTATCTATATCAATCATACAAAAGTAAACACAACCTAATTCGAATCATACACATCAAAGAAATTGTCACAAAAATAAAATTTCTAAACCAATAAAATTAGACACACATTTCAATCTAACATTAAATCATATAAAATTTCTAATTGATCATATAAAATCTAACACTCATTTTCGACATACAGCATAATTTTTCTAATTGATCAAACTTTTATCACAAATAATCACATACATCTGGTAACACTTCTAAATAATCAAACATTATTCATACAAATGTACTAATTAAACGTACTTCAATCGTACAAAAAAGACATAAATAATCTAATTAAAGTACTTCAATCATACAAAATAACAAAACAATCTAATTAATCACAACTTCAATCTAATTAATAAAATAAAATCACAACTTAAATTGTAAAAATAAAAACGTTATTGAAAAATAGTAATTTATACAAACAAATGGGTAATCAGGCCTAGGGGTTGTGGTGGAGGTGGTTTGTTCGTGGTGGGTCAGATTGGTGGTGGAGGGGGTTAGGTTAGTTTGGTGTTCGGGGTAAAGGTAGGGGTTTGGTGGTTGGGGTGATCGGGATTAAGATTTATAGTTTTTCGGGGTGGTGGTGGTCGGGTTAGGGTGGTGGTGAGGGTTAGGGTTTGGAGGTATTCATGGTGGTCGTCGTGAGGTTGGGGTGGTGGTCGGGGTTAACGTTTTGAGAGTTACAAGAGTAGGAGCGGCCGGAGGAAGAGACAAGACTGACGGAGGAGGAGGCCGGTAGAGGAGACCGACGAAGGAGGAGGCGGCAACTTCGGAGTGGGGTTAGGGTGTTTTGGGTGAGAGGGAAAGTGAAGAGAAAGTCGATTTCGACTCCTGTTATAAACATACACCGACGGAAGTGTTCCATCGGTGTTATTATGGATACGGTCTGTGAAATCTTCGATATTTTCGTTTCAAAATGGTTGACTTTCAATGTCATCTCCGACAGATCATATCATCGGTGCTTTAAAAACTAAACACCGACGACCCCTATCCGTCAGTGTTATGATACGCTCTGTCAGTGTCATGGCCAAAGAAATGATCCATTTTCAAAGTTACCTCCGACGGATACTATCCGTCGATGTACAGAAGAAGAAGTACACCAACGTCGTTTATCAATCAGTGTAAAAGTATGCTTTCATCGGTGTACATTCTTGCGCGAATAGTTTTCAAAGCTCGCGTATTTCTTAAGCGAAAACTACACCGACATTTTGTATTCGTCGATGTAAGAGCCTTGAAAAGAAAACTTTAGTCCGACCAAATTTATCCGTCAGTGTTATTATTAAGTTCCGTCGGTGGAACTAAATGCCGACGGAAAGGTTAATCTGTTGGTGTTACCTAACCTTCACCGACGAATACATCCCCGACGGATATATATCCGTCGGTGAAGCCCATATTTCTAGTAGTATATCGAACTCACATCATGTGCAAACCACTTACACATGATCCCTTGTTAATCTCTCCTCCAAAGCACATCATGTGCAAACCACATTGCATGTGATCTCTTGTTTATTTTTACTTTAAACTAACCATATTTTGTCACATCGCCATCCCAAAACTACCTTTGACGTGGGCCAACATTAATCGGCAAAAAATCTCTTATTATTATATGGAAAAACGTGGGCAAACGGTCAGACACTTTTTCATTGTTTTTGCCTTTACCAAATTTTGGATTAATATCCAACAAAATTTGGGCTTTGGAGTTTTAGAAAATTCATATGTTATAATGTTAAGGATCACATTATATTATGTAATGTATTATCATATATAATGTCAAACATTCATCACATACAAATTTATTCTTTGTTCTAACCATGTCATCATTACAACATATTGATTTTAATATTTTATCACATGTATATTATTTCATAACACAAGAAATTTAATGCATCATATAAAACATAAAATCACATCTCTTGTTTCCCAGTTTTGTGGTGTGACATATAGAAGGATCTAAACTATGTTGGCAATGATATTAAATATTTAATATCATAAACTATAATCGGTATCTAGGTATACATTATAGTTAAATGATTGAACGTTTTAATTATAACTGCAATTGCACGGCCGCGTTGAAACGGTGGCAAATATGGGTTGATCCATAGGGAGGTGTGTCAACTTTAGTTTGTTTGAAGGCCAGTGGGAAAGAAATGAGAGAAAGAAGTTAGAATAAAATTACACTAAAATGCGAAAGGAAATGGAAAATTCAGCAATAAATGTACCCATAGGGGGTAGAGAAAGAATTTGGTTACAAAGATATGTGTATGTGTGTGTGTTCAATTATGCTCATCACAACATGTAGTGCATGAAAATCATAAAACTAGATCCAACTTTGCCTCCAAATGAAATAAGATAACACCATATCATTAAAACATACAAGACAATAATTGGAATGAACTTAAATGAACTCATGTATAAAGACCAAACCACACTATGCCTTCACATGAAATAATATTCACACAATCATTAGAACATACAAGACATTAATCAAGGTAAAGGCAACAAGAGCACATACAACTACAAGCCATGTTTTCTTAATTAATTCCATCCATATCCTCACCTCACCATTCCCCATAAAATAGGTTCACTAGTCTAAGCATATGCTAAGCTTCATTCAAGAGCATTAGCATATCAAAAACATGAGTGAAATCCCATTAGATGGTTATGGAAATCATGTAAGACTCAAAGGATTAAGATAACACACACCTAATACATCACATAATCACATCACATTTTACTCCACCCCCAAATAGGGATGAAACTACTCACTAATCATTACACTACAACCTACATTAATAAAATGAAACATTTTACTGAAAAGAAATTAAACTAAGCAAACAAGAAATATTAAAAAAGCTAAATGAAAGGAAATTAAACTAAAGAAGCATGCAAGAATTAAAAGACAAGACAATATTAAAAGAATCTAAGAAAAAATATTTTATTAATATGACTCACATTGCAAGTGACATTCTTCTCCACCTTGAGTTCTTTCTTCAAGGCTTTTACTCCAAGTAGAGAGAATGTCACCAAGCAATGACTGAATACAAAAGGAGAGGAAGAGTTCTATATATATATATTGGATTAATCTGAGGATTAAGATGATGTTTGCCCAAAGCACTGACATGTGGCACACTCTTATTGGCTGCGCATTAGGGTTTAGGGTGGGGTCATCTATATAAGGAGGGGAGCCTCCCATTGGATGAACTAATTCTTGTGTGCAAACCCTAGCCCCACCAAACCCTAGCCGCCACCTCTCCCTCTCTCTCCCATTCGTCCCTCCACATCCACCAAGCCAATCCGTGGACTCTTGGGTTGTGGACTCGTGCTTCTTCTCCAAGAGAGTAGAAGACCGACCGGTGCTCCAGAGGATTCCGTGAGGTGATCGTCGATCCATTCCGCTGCCACAGGTTCTCTCCACCAAAGGTAATTCTGAACCGGTAGATTCAATCGTAGATTGCTAACATTGGTACCAGAGCCACCTTGGTCACCTCCGAATTTTTTGTGCACTTACTTATTTCATATATGTTGAAATAATTTCGGTAGTTGTTGAGAGAAATCGCATACATGTGTAGTTTTTTTTCTCTTCATCATGCGCCTAGGGTTTGATGGCATTTTTCTCACCTTTGCGCATGTTTTTCTTGATTCATTTCATTACATGCGAATTGTATTACAAGTTTCATCATTATTTCATTCTTGAGCATAGCTTAGATTTCACTTTATGCATGTACCTAGGGTTACATGTTAATCTATGTTTGTCGCGCATATTTCTTTCAACCAAAGCTTGCGGCTAGAGTTGGTTTATTCTTGATTATTTGCACATATATGTTGTTTAAAATATGATGATAATTTTACAAGAGTTAATTATTGCATGTATCATATAATGTGATCATATATTTCGGATGGTATGATTTGATTGTGCATTTTTTTAAACTCTTGTACATACATCTAAGGTTAGATGCTTGTTGCCTTATTCATGTATATGTAATTTTTTAATCACATGTGCATGCATCTAGGATTAGATGTTGATTGCAAAATCATGCACATACATGAATATTGAGTTACCATATTGTATATTTCGGATTTTTGGAATGAGAGCATTCCTTTATGATTGAATGCACATATATGTTAATCTCATTAAGGATATTTCAGATTTCTTTTGTAATAATTGCATGCATTTCATTTGAAATATTTCCTTTATGATTGAATGCACATATATGTTAATCTTATTAAGGATTTTCGGATTTCTTTTGGAATGATTGCATGCATTTCATTTGAAATATTTCCTTTTCATCAAATGTGCATATATGTGATGCCATCCACCAAAGAATTTCGAATTTTTCTTTCCATTACAAGTAGCATAATTATTGTTGATTGCATGCTTATATTGATTATGGAAAGATTGGCTAATTCTGAAATTTTTGGGAGATATTATGGGCTGGAATTTTATTGCCTTAAAAATATGTTTGGATGCTTTCCTTTGATGCAAAAATATGTGTTGCTCTCCACCATATAATTTCGGATTTTTCTTTCCTAATCAAAGTAGGATAATTTTGTGCTATCATGATTATATTGATTAGGGAAAGAAGAAGAAAAAATTCTGTTTTGAGAATGATTATTGTGGAGATTGGTTGTCATTACCTAACACGTTTTTTGCCTATTTTTCGTGCACCATTCATGCATTGTTTCCTTATGCATTACTTCTTTATTGTTTGAATGAGGTGCACACTTTATGGTATTTTTTCCATACGTCGGATTGTGCTTGTATGGAATGAATGATTGCTGATTTTATTTTACTGCCTTATTGAGAGATGAGCGTAATTTCATTTATTTATTTCCATTTGCAATAGTTATCGCAATTAGCTGTAACATTTATGGACTGTAATATTTATGGACTATGGATTGTTTATTGCCCTGAGGAGACGAGAGACTCCTTTATTTTTTTATTATTGCGATATTATTGCTATATGACTCATGCAGGTTCCCGTCGACGAGGCTAAATCCCTAATGGGGATCATTAGCTCGATATGGAAGTAATGTAGTAATCATATCTGTGTGATGTTGATTGTTTTTTTGAAAACCGTTTTTGGGAACTCGCATGCCTAGTGGGAGTTGCAAGGTAGAAGTGTTTTGTGTGAACCACCTTGCAACCGGGGGCAAATATCTTTCTTATTTGCTGATTTACCATGATTTAAAACGTTTTTTGGGTCATTAAATCATGATGGAGCTCAATATCTAGATTAGTAAAATGGCTTTCTTAACTATTGCATGAGGATTTGATCGAATGCTATATGTTCTCTTTTGGTCTGAATGCTATAGCTATTAAGTCAGTTTATTTTTTATGATTTTTGTAGCTCGTTATATTTTCTGCTAGAACTCATGTATCGCTATGTATTTTGATTGTCCTAGATTCTTTATGGCTGCTTCCAAAAGCATTGTCGCTGATCTGACTCGAGGAGATAAACTCAATGAAAGAAATTACGATCTGTGGCATCGTAAAATTGAGTATCTCTTAGAGGATCATGACATGTTAGAAAACATAAACCAATCTATGTCTCCCCCCGAGGAGGGGAATACTGCGCAACATTGCAGAAACTTGGATGTTTATAATGCATGGAAAAAGAAAGACCGAATTGCTCGAATCACAATTCTAAGTTCAATGAGGGACGATCTGTTACTGCGGTTCGAAAAGTTTCGAACCGCAAAGGCCTTGTGGGAAGCTGTGAAGTTTCAGTACGAAGTGACCTCCGTCACAAGGGCCCGTCAGCTTGGGCTTATGTTTGATGGGTATAAAATGCGCCAAGGTCACACAGTGAGGCAGCATATTACCGCAATGTCAAACATGATTAGCGAGCTGAGCGCTGCCGGTCGTGCTAAGACTGATGAGGAGCAATTGTCTGCTCTCATAAGATCATTGCCTTCGAAGAGTTGGGAGCATATGAAGGTCCATCTTACCCATGTTGATGACATCAGGACATTTGACAAGGCCGCAAAACACCTAGAGCTGGAGGAGGACCGCATGCTTGCGGAAACCCCTCTAACTGAAGTGTTTGCTGCTGAAGCTGGCGCTCCTCGGAGGAGTGCAGGTTTTAATCGCAAAAGAGATAGAGCTCAGGGTTTTAAAGGCAAGAAGGGTGAAAATGCAAACAAAACAGAAAACAAAGCTGGAAAGAAACGACCTCGAGGATCCAGAGGTGGGAAAGATAAGTCTAATGGGACTTGTTTTAACTGCCGAAAGACTGGACATTTTACTCGTGAGTGCACTGAGCAAAATGTAATTACTGTGTGTAATCCCTCGAATTGTAACGTGACTAGTTCTGTGATGCTCACTGATCATTCTCCTGTGTGGATTGTGGATTCAGGTGCCACAGACCACGTAACAAAGGATCGTTCTGCCTTTGTGGAATATCGCCGTGTTCCAAGTGGGAGGCGAATAAACATGGCAAACAACACTAGCATTGAAGTTCTTGGAGTTGGCACATGCAAAGTGGCTTTGCGAAGTGGCCGGATCCTATTACTTCACGACATGTTGTATGCACCAGCTATACGGCGAAATATTATTTCTGTTGTTGTCTTGATGAGACATGGTTTTAAAGTTGTTTTTGAGAACAATGATATGGGTTTATACCTTTCTAACATTTATTATGGACGTGCTTTTCTTTCTGACGGTTTTATTGTGTTGGACGCAATTTATGATTTCAATCGTAATACTAGTGCCTTTATGAGCCAAAGTTCCATGAATAATGATTCAGTTATGTGGCATGCTAGACTAGGTCACATTGGTGTTGACCGGATGAACAGGTTGGCAAAGGAGAGGGTATTAGGAGAATGCTCCAAATTTGAATTGCCGACCTGTGAACCTTGTCTAGCTGGAAAGGCAACTAGAAAACCGTTCGGAAAAGCCATTAGGGCTACTTCTCCTTTAGAACTAATTCACTCAGATATTTGTGGACCTTTGAATGTGCGTACTAGACATGGACAAAGTTACTTCATCACATTCATTGATGACTTCACTAGATATGGTCATATTTATCTTATTTCTCACAAGTCAGAAGCTCTAGAATGTTTTAAGAAATTCATGAGCTTAGTTGAGAATCAGTTGGATAATAAGATAAAAACTCTAAGAACGGATAGATGTGGTGAGTATCTCTCCATAATGTTCAAGGAGTTATGTGATGAAAAGGGGATATCTAGACAACTCACTATGCCTTATACTCCTCAGCAAAATGGCGTTGCCGAGAGAAGGAATAGAACGTTGCTAGACATAGTTAGATCCATGATGGCGCATGCGAGCTTACCAATTTCGTTTTGGGGAGATGCTCTAATGACTGGTGCCTATATCCTCAATAGTGTTCCAACAAAATCGGTTCCCTCAACTCCATATGAGTTATGGACATGACGGAAGCCTGATTTTAGTCTGCTGCGTCCTTGGGGATGCGCGACATACATTCATTCTACTAGTCACCGATATGGAAAACTAGGACCTAGAGGGAAAAAGTGTATCTTTGTAAACTACAGTGATTTCTCAAAAGGTTATGTTTTTATCGGGGTAGACGAGAATGAAAGAAGGACGGAACTGGAGTCTAGGGATGCCACATTCTTGGAAAATGATTTTCCAACCCTTGCTGGAGCTATCAAAGAGTCAGTGGACTTCTTTGAACAACAAGATGAGGACATTGCCACTCCACGGGATCATGATCTGGAAGTTGAACATGAGGTTCCACCAGTCGATCTTAGTGGGAGCAGCAATGCTGAGGATCCGATAGCTCTCACGGAGGATGAGCCATCAGATATCCATCTACGTCGAAGCAAACGCGGGCTCATTCCTCGTAGGTGGTTTCGCTTAGAGGAAGAGGCCCTCATGATAGCTTAAGAAGAAATTGATTATGAATCATCCGGGATGACAGTAATCGATGAGCAAGAACCGGAGACCTTGAAAGAGGCTTTGGAAGGTCCAAATGCTAAAGAGTGGTTAGAAGCTATAAAGGAAGAGTTGGAGTCGATGAAAGTTAATCGAGTCTGGGACTTGGTCGACTTACCGCCGTACCGAAAGGCCATTGGGGCCAAGTGGATCCTCAAGATTAAGAGGAAGGCGGATGGATCTATTGATAGATTGAAGGCTAGACTGGTAGCTAAAGGCTACACCCAAAGAGAAGGCGTGGATTTTTTCGAAACCTTTTCATCCGTGGTTAGGTTTGCCTTCATCCGCCTTCTACTAGCTATTGTAGCTCAGATGGACTTAGAGCTTTACCAAATGGATGTAAAGACTGCTTTTCTCAAAGGAGAACTTGAGGAGGAGATCTATATGGATCAACCTCAAGGTTTTGAAGTCAAAGGACAAGAGCGCAAAGTGTGCAAGCTCAATAAGTCCTTATATGGCTTAAAACAAGCGTCTAGACAGTTGAACATTCGCTTCCATCAAGCTATATCAGAGAATGCGTTCTCTATGCTTGAGGAAGATCACTGTGTGTACGTTAAGAGATCCAATGGTAAATTTGTCATTCTGACCTTGTATGTTGATAACATACTCATGACTGGCAATAGCAAAGAGTTTCTGATATCCACTAATGAGTGGTTGTCCTCCACGTTTGATATGAAGGACATGGGTGAAGCTAGCTACGTCCTTGGTGTCAAGATTGTTAGAGATAGGTTCAAGAGACTTCTGGGATTGTCTTAAGAGACTTATATTAACAACGTCTTAAAGAAATACCATATGGACAAATGCAAACCAATCGACACTCCTATTGAGAAGGGTTTGCACTTAAGCCTTGATAAGCATCCTGAGACTCCTGAAGAGAAGGCCAAAATGAGCAAGGTTCCATACTCCAATGCTGTGGGAAGCCTTATGTACGCTATGATGTGTACTAGGCCAGACATTTCTTATGTTGTGGGCATGGTGAGTCGCTACCAGTCCAACCCAAGCATGAAGCACTGGAAGGCGGTCAAGAGAATCATGAGGTACCTCAGAGGAACGAGTAACTACATGCTGTGTTACCAAGCATCAGATCTCCGCCTGATTGGCTATAGTGACGCCGATTGGGCTGGAGACATTGATGAAAGGAAGTCTACCTCTGGTTATGCTTTCTTGCTGGCTAATGGGGCCATCTCATGGTCCAGCAAGAAGCAAACTTGTATAGCCCTGTCGACTATGGAAGCAGAGTATGTTGCATGCTCTGCAGCAGTACAGGAGGCAGTTTTGTTGAGGAGGTTCTTACAACATACTGGGCTTGTAGAGACATCTGATGAGCCTGTTGTTGTCTATTGTGACAGAATGGCTGCCCTTTGTTATGTGAAAGACCCCAAATATCATGGAAAGACCAAACATATACAGGTTAGGTATCATTTTGTGAAGGACATCATAGCGAGAAAGGAAGTTGTGTTAAGACATGTAACTACTAGTCTTATGGTAGTTGACCCTCTTACCAAGGCTATAACTAAGGACTCGTTTGTGTCTAATGTGAAGTCCTTAGGCTTACGCAGACTTTGATGTATTGGCATGTCTAACTTCCTTTTATGAGTGATTGTGTTTTTCCTTTCAACTATATCTGTTTGGTTGATGTAGTTGTTCTAGCATAAAATATTATTCTGTCAATAGGCTGAAGAATGCTTACTCACACGAGCATTCGCCTCTGGTGCTTTTGATAGCGAGCAGAGATGAGACTGATCATGAAGAGATCTTGTATGATAGATCCAGAGTAGTTCATGATAGGACAGTCGCCTTGATTAGGAATCAAGATGAGATCCTCTATGTTGGTGAGGATTGACATGAATGTTCCCACGATTCATGTGACCTATAGAAGCCAAGTGCGAGCATCACATGTGGCGCCAGGTGACACATGTATGGTGTTAAGGCGACAATGATGAAGCTCGGGTCAGGCGCAGAGGGGGTGCGACTGGACTAAGACTTGTATGGTGTTGAGAGACAGACATACTGTTGTGTACAGTATGATCCACCATAGCATGTTTGTCATACAACATGTGCTGAGCGACCATTTGGAAGTGAAAGGATGGATCCCTGCTCCTTCACTGTGTGAGTCCAAGACTTGATTGTCATTTAGTTGCCCTCAGTGACCTTCGACGACACCATGAAGCAAAGAGTTGATGTGGCTACTTTGGGATGTTATCTATGACCATGAGAGATTCGGTCTAAAGAGGCATCTTTGGGAAAGGAGTCAACTCTGAGTGTAATGGTGGTCTGGGGCGAAGGGAAAGGTTTGACTCGACTACACTAAAAATATTTGCTTGGCCCAACGGTATTGGATACAGTAGCAAGTACCTTGAGGACAAGAAGGTATTCTCTCTGAGGGATCGAGATACCATTCATGTCAAGTGAGTTTCTGAGTAAACCTAGGGAACAGTGATGTGCAATTGACTGCTTAATTGTTATTTGTTTGAGGATGTTGTCATTCTGGCCTTCTAGTAAGGTTTCTAGTTTGAGACTCCTAAATTGCAGGTGCATCACCGGTCGCACGACCCATTTGTATGTACGATCGGAAGAGTACATGTGTCGGGGACACATATGGTCTTGTATCAGGGATACATGATCAGAGACTTGCGTATTGTGGATGCATTCTTGGAAGAGAGAAATAGTTGTATATATCAGGGATGTATACATATGTGTTAGGGACACATGAAGAGGTGACACATTGCCATCTTATGATTGTATGTATCGGGGATATATACGTATGTGTCAGGGACACAAAAGAAGATGACGTGTTGTTGACGTGCTATTGTGCAAGTGGGAGATATTGGATTAATCTGAGGATTAAGATGATGTTTGCCCAAAGCACTGAAAAGTGGCGCACTCTCATTGGCTGCGCATTAGGGTTTAGGGTGGGGCCATCTATATAAGGAGGGGAGCCTCCCATTGGATGGACTAATTCTTGTGTGCAAACCCTAGCCCCACCAAACCCTAGCCGCCACCTCTCCCTCTCTCTCCCATTCGTCCCTCCACATCCACCAAGCCAATCCGTGGACTCTTGGGTTGTGGACTCGTGCTTCTTCTCCAAGAGAGTAGAAGACCGACCGGTGCTCCAGAGGATTCCGTGAGGTGATCGTCGATCCATTCCGCTGCCACAGGTTCTCTCCACCAAAGGTAATTCTGAACCAAAGGTGGGTTGATTTGGGCTTGATTTCTTGGTGTTTGATGAGCCCGATTTGGTTGTTGATGATTGGACCCAGATTTAATTGCCATAATACTCCCCATTAAGGTGTGGACCTTCTTGATTTGCCCATTGATCATTTTGGTTTTATATCCGGGTCCTTCTCTCTTTCATCTCAGTCCATAAGTCTTGCAACTTAGTCATTTTCATTGCTTTTAAGTTCTTTTTGGAGTCTCTCTTCTAAAACCTATTTATTCCACGTATATACCGTCAATCCGAAAAACATCACCAGAAACTCGTGTACGTACATTGTGCGTCAAGCTATCTTCAGCTTGTCATCATCTCTATGTTGGCTTTATGGACTTAATCTATGTTTTGATGATTTATTCAACCTAATCTTAATTGTAATCAATGTAGAGTAGCACACGTATTGTAATGCATATATATTGCATTGTACTAACCTCTATAGGTGATCAAGACTCAAGAAAGAAAGGAAATCAAGTCAAGACATGTAATGAAGCTCATTTGAAGACATGTAATCTTGATTTAATTTGAGTCTTAGGAACTTTGTGAACTTGGTAATACTTGAGCTAAAAACCACTCACATATGCACTAGGTTCCCTATAGAAGCCACACACAAAATTTCACATCATTTGGACTTCAATAGATCACCCAAACTAGAACCGGAAAACACTTAAACCTTACTAGAATTGTCAGGACCAAATCGGTCGACCGGAACGACTTCTTCGTTCGACCGATTGGGTTGCTTATTATGTTACAGGATTTAGTGTTAATATCGGTCGACCATTTAGAGCTTTTTGTTCGACCGTCTACATGTGTCACATGACTGTTAGACTTGTCGTATTCTACAACGGTCAGATTTCCCAAACCCTCAATTTTACCAAACTTCCGGTCGACCGAAACTTTCCTAGCGGTCCACCGATCCAACATTTCTTGGTCACCCTAAACTGAACCCAGAAGTACCTGGAAGTTTCCTGTCGAACCAACCATTTTGCCTTGTTCGACTAACCATTCTTAATAGACCAAAAACCCTAGAACGGTCGACCAATCCCCATAACCAGTTCGACCATTCACTTAAGTGAATTTAAGTTGTAGCCAAAATTCACCAATCGGTCAACCGGTTTACCTGATTCGATCGACCGATTTTGTGTTGAATTGTGTCCTGCACTTCACTACCTTGTGTTTCTCACACAAACTTTTACCCATTTAATCCCAACAGATATAACTTACTTGGAGCTTATAAATAGAGTTGTCTAACACATTTTCAAAAAACTCTCCCACTCCATATTGTCTCCAACATTAGAGAGAAAGCTCCAAAAACTCCAAGCCTCAATCCTTCTACACTTTAGTCTTAAATCCTATTCAACTCAAGTGTGCTCAAGATTAGAGAGTGTTGTTCCGCTCAAACATTGTCAAAGTACAAGAGTCTTGGTGCAAGCCCAAGACAAGAGTATAGACTTCGGTGAGAGCGCGAAGTGTCCCTCTTGGATTGTGAGAGGAGGAGCCAAGCTCGGCGAGGGTTGTTCACGAGTTTGAAGATTATAAAGACGTTCTCTCCCGACCCGGAATGGGGAGTGGATAATGTAGTCGTGAGAGGAGCTCGGTGATTCGAGCGTAGCTTGCAGGAGAGGACTAGGACCCGGGTGTGGGTGCAAACATCTTTAAAATCCCTGTCTTCGATTGTGGTTTGCTCATTTCTTTCTTTAAATTCTTTTAGTTTTTAATTCCGCTGCATCTTTGATTGTTAAGAAAGTAGAGTTTGTTTAGGGCTAAAATTGATTAGCACTAAGCCCCCATTACGATCCTAAAATTGGTATCAGAGTCTTGTTTGCCTAATTTCATTACTTAACTGTAATTTTAGCATGGCCGAAATTTAATCCACATCTTATGATACATCTAGACCACCATATTTTGATGGAACAAAATTTTGTTCATGGAAAGATAAAATGAAAACTTTTTTGTACATGAACTTAAACATGTGGTCCATGATTGAAACTCCATATGAAACACCTAAGTATGATTTTCAACAATTGAGTTTAGAAGATGAAAAACAAGCCTCTTCAAATGCTAATGCCATGAATGTTTTATATTGTGCACTTGCAAGTGAACTTTTTAATGTGATTTGTTCTTGTGAAAGTGCACATGATATTTGGCAAACATTTGAAGATCATTTTGGCAACACTTCACTAAACTCAAGTGAAGATGAGTCAACATCAATGGATGAAGCTCAAGAAAGATGGGACGAGAACACCTCCACATCTTATTCCTCATCAAGCTCATCCAAAGGAGAAGTTGCCCAAAAGAGCTACATGGCATTAGAGGGGGACGAAATTTAGGTATCATCTAGCTCTAGCGATAGTTCTAGTTGTAGTTCAACTAATGGAACATATTCGTTTAAAGAACTGCAACATGCTTTTCATGGTTTAGTTGCTAGATACAAAGTGGTTTGTGAAAAGAATCAACTAGCTAATAAGCAAGCAAATGATCTACAATGTGTTAATGAATCCATCTTGGATGAGAAAAATGGTTTGCTTGCTAAACTTCACAAAATCACTTTAGAGAATGCATGTTTAAAAGATGAGAATGAGAAATTGAAAGATAAACCCAACTCATCTCTTGCAATTGATAGTCATATTCTTGAAAGTGATAAAAATGAATTGCTTAAGAAACTTGACAAATCTTATCTTGAAAGAAAGAAATATTAAATGACTTGAATTGCTTGACCGACAAATGTGTCGAATTAGAGATTCACATGCATCAAATGAATGAAAAGCACACTTGTTTAATTGAAAAACTAAAAAGCATGAATGAATCACTTGTGCTAAAAAATAATGAACTTAATGCATCAAATGAAACTTTCATAAATGATTTGCATAAGTTCAAAAATCACAAGAAAAACCTTGATATGCTTTTAGGAAATCAAAGACAATCCTTAGACAAGCATGGTTTAGGCTACAATGTCTTTTATGTTAAAAACCATCTTGTTCAAGATCGCACAAATGGAAAGCATCATATTGCCATGAAAAGAACCTCAAGTGTTTGGGTACCTAAATCCACTTGGGTATGGGTACCAAAAGCTAAATTGAATATACCCAAACAAAATTGGGTACCAAAATCTACACTTGTTGGTACCTAGGAGGAGGAAGATCGGTGGTGACCAGGCAAGCTTAAGAGTCGAATTCAAAGCCGGTTACATCACCGAATGGAGATTGGAACCAATTCCAAGCTTCAAAGTTGGGTATAATTTACTATCCTGTTCAATCTTGAGTTAATTAGTTCTTGTCTAAGTTTTATTATGCTTAATTGATATATCATATATTATTCATTGCATATCTTAAAATTGAATAACATCCATTGCTTAAGTGTCATCTTTGCATATGGATGTTAAGGGGAAATTAGTACATCACATGTTTATTATATATTTTACTTGATGTTACAAAGGGAGAATAGAAATGAACTTAATTGCTATATCATATTCACATTGATAGGGGGAGCTTAATGAATATCATTTACTTAGAGTAATTAAGTGCAAAATTTAGGGGGAGCGACTTCATTACAAGACATCCAAATTCCATGTTTAATCTTATGAGTTTTGATGGATGTCAAAGGGGGAGAGATAATTAAGGGGGTAACTGGAAATTTGATAATAATTGAACAAAAACTATGCACATCCATAGGGGGAGCATTTTTACGCATAGTTTACATCTCAAAATTTCAAGTATTGAGATATAGGTTGGCATCATCAAAAGGGGGGGAGATTGTTGGCTTTATGGCCTTAATCTATGTTTTGATGATTTAATCAACCTAATCTTAATTGTAATCAATGTAGAGTAGCACACATATTGCATTGCATATATATTGCATTGTGTTAACCTCTACAGGTGATCAAGACTCAATGAAGAAAGGAAATCAAGTCAAGACATGTAATAAAGCTCATTTGAAAACAGTAATCTTGATTTAATTTGAGTCTTAGGAACGTCGTGCAATTGAGCATACTTGAGCTAAAAACACTCAGATACAGACTAGGTTCCCTATAGAAGTCACACACAAAAATTCACATAATTTGGACTTCAATAGATCACCCAAACTAGAACCGAAAAACACTTAAACCTTACTAGAATTGCCAGGACCAAATCGGTCGACTAGAACGTGTTCTTCATTCGACCGATTGGGTTGTTTATTCTGTTACAGGATTTAGTGTTAATACCGGTCGACCGTTTAGAGCTTTTTGTTCAACCGTCTACACGTGTCACATCACCGTTAAACTTGTCGTATTCTACAATGGTCGGATTTCTCAAACCCTTAATTTTACCAAACTTCCGGTCGACCGAAACTTTCCTAACGGTCGACCGATCCAACATTTCTTGGTCACCCTGAGCAGAACCCAGGAGTGCCTGGAAGTTTCCGGTCGAACCAACCATTTTGCCTTGTTCGACCGATCCATTCTTAAGAGACCAAAAACCGTAGAACGGTCGACCAATCCCCATAATCAGTTCGACCATTCACTTAAGTGAACTTAAGTTGTAGCCAAAATTCACCAATCGGTCAACCGGTTTACCCAATTCAGTCGACCGATTTTGTGTTGAATTGTGTCCTGCACTTCACTGCCTTGTGTTTCTCACACAAACGTTTACCTAATTAATCCCAATGGCTATAACTTACTTGGAGATTAAAAATAGAGTTGTCTAACACATTTTCAAAAAACTCTCCCACTCCATATTGTCTCCAAACACTCGAAGCCTCAAACCTTCCACACCTTAGTCTTAAATCCTATTCAACTCAAGTGTGCTCAAGATTAGAGAGTGTTGTTTCACTCAAACATTGTCAAAGTAGCAAGAGTCTTGGTGCAAGATCGAGACAAGAGTATAGACTTCCGTGAGAACCTTAAGTGTGCCTCTCGGATTGTGAGAGAAGCCAAGCTCGGCGATGGTTGTTTGCGAGTTTGAAGATTGTAAAGGCATTCTCTCCCGGTCCGGAAGGGGGAAGTGGATAGTGAAGTCGTGAACGGAGCTCGGTGATTCGAGCGGAGCTTGCAAGAAAGCACTAGGACCCGGGTGTGGTTGTCGAACCTCTATAAAATCCCCTTCTTCGATTGTGGTTTGCTCATTTCATTCTTTACTCGATTTTAGTTTTTAATTCCACTGCATCTTTGATTGTTAAGCAAGTAGAGTTTGTTTACGGCTAAAAGTGATTAGAATTAATCCGCATTCACGATCCTAAACTCTGAACCTCAACTGATGGTATCCGGATCTCAAGTCAATATTCGAGAAGACATTCTCAGTCTTTAACTGATCAAGCAGGTCTTCTATCCTCGGCAAGGGTAATGATTCCTTACAATCACCATGTTCATCATCTGAATTGATACACATCCTCATTGAACCGTCATTCTTCTTCACGAACAAGAAAGGGGCTCCTCACGGTGACACACTCGGGCAAATGAACCCCTTGTCCAATAACTCCTGTATTGTACCTTCAGTTCGGACAACTCTACAAGGGTCATCTGATACAACGCCTTAGACTGAGGTGTAGTGCCAGGAAGCAGGTCGATAGCAAACTCAATCTCCCGATGATAAGGAAATCTTGTCTAGTCCTCTTGGAACACATCGGCAAAAACTCTGACCATCTCCACATCCTCCAGACTGGGTCTCTGACCCTCAGTAACCACTGCACTCGGTAGAAATGCTGCACACCCTTGACTTAAAGCTTCTACACATTCAGTGCAGAAATGTAGATGCAAACGTCCCTGCCGCGTATGCCACAAAACTTTCACGTCGGAATCACCAGACACTGGCTGCCTTTGGAATCATTTTTTGCTCTCGACAATGAACTTGCACGTCATAACAGAACAACCAAATTCTATCATGAGTATCGCATAAAAGTCCACCATCGGCAATAACACCAAGTCAACCGGGAAGCTCTCGTCCCCCGATACAATTGGCACGCCAACAAGAAACTTCTGGAGCACCATCCTCTCTCCAACAGGGATGCTTCAACCACGTCAGCTGATGTAGCTGCAGAATCCTCCAACCGTGAGGCAAAAACACGCCCCTCAGTACCCGATGACCCAGTTGTAGACTTGGTACCTCCGGTACCCGGTCTCCATGCCCTGCAGTCAAGTGCATGATGCCCCAACTTCCCACAGGTGAAGCAGGACCTCGCTGCTCCACTACTACCAATGTTTCCACTGCCACTACCACTGACTGCTACCCCTATGCCCGGGTAGTCACGTGCCTTGTGACCCAACTGTCCACACTCCATGCATCCACCAGTCACTATGCCGCACTCTCATCCCCGATGTGAGCAACGACAACGTCCACAAATTTCACGGGCACTCCCCTCAATGGACCCATGTTTCTTCTATGGGCGACTCCCAAATCTACTTATGTGCTGACTCTTACGTGACGACCACGACCTCCCAACACCCTCATCTCCTGAATGTGGTTGCGATACTCAGCATCCAAGGTCATCGCACCACAATATGCGTCCTCTAGTATCCAGGTGCAACACTGCACAGCGGAGCGACTGTCGAAGTCACTAAGTGAATTTCATCACCCTCTGCTGGGGTGTATTGTAAATCTCCAAACAATACCTCGAGAGAGAACTAAACTAGTAAACGTATTGATTCGGGTTAGATCTCCCCTACTGAAGTACCAGACACTCACACCTCAAACAATCACGAACATGTTGTGGGAAACACTTCTTCCTAAACTCCCAATCAATCACGATCGAACCTCCAAAGATCATTGTTGCGGTCGTCCTCCACCAACTGATGGCTAGCCCAATGAAAATGTATATCGCCAGTCCCACCTGACGCTAACACAGACAAGCAATCACCTCAAAGATCTATTGTATTTTGAAAATCCAGTCATCTATTTGTTGGCTTTTTGGCTAATAATTACTAATCCATTTTGATGATAAAATAACATATCAATAAACAAATGTATTCTCTAAATATCATCACTTGCATATATTGTATTTTCTAACATTTCAGGAACCAAGTTTGACTTAACACAAGAAATGAAGAGTGAAGAGTACATAGGTTTACATTTCTTGTATTTAGGCTATAATGTAACTTGGCACTTGAAATCTTTGATAATTGCATTGCATAACCCTTCGGAAACCTATAGAAGTCTCACATTTAAATCTATATCAATTTGACTTCAATAGGAAATCGACAAATCACTTTAAAATTCCTTAGAACAGGATTTCTTTGTAAATCGGTCGATCGGTAGAATCATCTGGTTCGACCGGTGAGCCCGCACGCGGCAACAACCCGCCGGCCGGCCTCTCGGGCCCTTCACGTCACCTTCTCGACCTCCTAGACCCTAAACAATAGTGTATGGCGTACCTCACGAGAAGAAGAATACCGGAGAAGAGGATGATTCCTCTCCGTGTCTACATGTGGTCGCCGGAGCTCCTCGTCGCCGGAGTCCTCGTCGCCACCAAAGCCGCTGGAAAGAGGAAGATATGGGTTGGATTTTAGGATTAGGGATTTGGGGAAAAGAGGTGAGAGAGAGTTGGGTTGGGTTGGGGTTTTAAAGCATTTGAACTAATTTTCAGTTTTTTAGTGAATAAACATATTAACCTACGTTTTAGTGAACTCGATGAAGTGCACAAATAGCAGAATTGAGTCAACCAAATTTCAGTAACATGCACACAAAAAATCAATAAAAGGAAAGTTGTTCGTAAAATTCTCTTTCCACAGTTTTCCATATGATTGCTAAATTTTCTTTGGGATGACTTCTTGGATACTAACGGTACCATCCTCGACAGCGGAAAAATTTAAATTTTTAAAAGACAATCAACATAGTCAAATATAACTCACGGGGATATTACAGAAACACGACACTAGGTGCACAAATATATATATAAATTATATCTGAGTTTGTCAAAAGAGTGATTACATCAAAAGACTAGAGAATAAAGTACAAATAATCACTACAACCTCCAAAATAAGGGACAAGCATGATCTGATCTCTAGTCTGCTTCTCCGCAGTCACCACCCTCTATCGCCGCTCACGACCTGAAAAGTAAACATGCAACTATGGGTGTCAATGGATTGGATACGGATCAGATATAGGTATATTCATATTCGTATCCGCATGAAATTTACAGATTCAGATTGTTTGCGGATGTGAAAAGTTTATATCCGTTTGGATATTTCACGGATTCAGAGCATATATGAATAATATCTGCATCCGTAAACATAATTCCCCCCACCTTATAACATTTTTCATTTTCACTTATACAAATTCTTATACATAGTCACATTTATAACTTTATTTGGTTTGAAATATTAATTTACTTTATCTTAACTTCTAATTCCATATTCTGAAAATGATAACAATATTCAATGCTTGAATAAATGTGATCAGTAGATTTATTTTTATTTGAATAAATAAATTTAAACTATGTATTCAAAATATAATGACATAAGGTTGAAATATGAATACTTTTAGGTATAATAATGTATTGCATAAGTATATGATTCGAATATGGATAAAAATGTTGAAATATAGCTATGTAGTTCCGAAGAGGATATTACTCGGATAGGATACAAAAAATATCTGTCGTCACCCCTCAAATTGATGGATATTCCATCCTGGATACGAACACGGATTTCGGATATAATTTTCTCCAGATGAAGTTACAATTAATTACCAACTATGTACAAATTATAAAATTTTAATAAATATATACA
Organism: Triglochin maritima; assembly: GCA_963682175.1. Lineage (NCBI taxonomy): Eukaryota > Viridiplantae > Streptophyta > Magnoliopsida > Alismatales > Juncaginaceae > Triglochin > Triglochin maritima. The sequence goes on from OY821775.1 coordinate 39,779,369, forward strand.
TATTTATGTTATGTATGATATTGAGCAAATATTGATACATATACGGAGATGGATAGAGATCTTATAATACAAATATTCAATCTCGGATCGGATGTATCAATATCCATATTCGCTCCGTGAGTTCCCAAATATCAAGTTTCGGATATGAATACAGTTTTACGGACGATAGATTCTCGGATAAAACAAATACAGTCGCAGACGGATTCTCAGATTTCGCACATCCACTGACACCTCTACATGCAACTATGCCTGAATTTCCATAAGGAAACGCCATATGCCAACTCCCTAAACATGCATTAACAAGACAAAATACAAGTATCACATGGTATACAAACTACTGTAATTTAATGTCATCAAGTTGGGCTCAGGGCACTTTTACGCAACCATAGCAACACGGTCAACTATGGGCCTCCAAGGCTCTCTCACCCAATCTCCATCTCAAACTGTTCACAACAGGGTTCTAGGGCTCTTTCACCCAACCTCCGTATCACAGAGCCCACAATGGGGCTCCAGGGCTCTTTCACCCAACCACCGTATCACATAAGTTGGGCTCCCAGGCTCTTTCACTCAACCACAACATTGCACAATCAACTACGGGGCTACAGGGCTCTTTCACCCAACCACTGTATTACAAAATAGGGCAACAACGGTCGACCGAACCAGACATACTGGTCGACCGACTCCCTTTAGAAACATGCATGGTTCAACTGTCACCAAGCTTATCGAACGAATCCAACATACAATCAATCGAACTAAAAGTCATGGTTTGTCAACCGTTTAAATGGTCAACTCCCGGTTCCAACTAACTAAACGATCAATCAGTCTAACAACTGGTTACAGGCGGTCGACCGTTTGGAAGGTCTATGTCACAAATATCATTTAAATAACATCCCAACGGTCAAACGATAAAGGATTCTCGGTTGACCAAAAATAACAGGGACTTTCAACGTTTTCTACGTCCACAACCGGTCGAACAAGGCACGAACCGGTCGAACTAATTTTGAGTTCACTTAAGCTATCGATCAAACAAATCTCTCAGCGATTGACCGTTTAAAAGGTCTAGGCCCCAATCGACTTAGCTACAAGTACACTCGGTCAAACTTATCACAAGGCGGTCGACCATTTAGATGGTCTATGCCCCCAACCCACTTACCTACAGTGCAACCGGTCGAATGGCAAAGGGGACCCGTTCAATTGAAACTAACAGAGCTTGCCTAAAATACACAACCGGTCGACCACCCGAAGGCATCGTTCGACCAGTGCAAGGTAGAAACCAACAATTACACTAGCCTAGGTCGACCAAGGTACACGTCGGTCGACCGTTATTCTGCAGCAACATGCTGCACATCAACGTCCGACGAGCCTAACGGCCACCGTCGACTAAACCAATCAATCACACACCTCGGTGAGTATTAAAAAGAAGATTGACATACCTATAAGGCTTGAAGAAGCCTCTGAAGATCAACGACGAACGCTTCCACGCCAACGAGCTTCTCTGCGAGCTTCTCACACGAACTACGACCATAACAACTCCGACAACCACAACCGCAAATCCTTGCTCGCCAATCACCACACCTGGCCAGAGCTTCAAATAGTTGAGAGGGAAAGAGTTTTAGAGAGAGAGTGACGTGTGAAAGAGTGAAGTGAGAAGAGATGAGTGATCACCTTAAATACCCTCACCCTTTCATCCTCCAACCAAAAGCCACCACCTCATCAACCCAAAACCTTCCCTAAACCCCCGTTAGCTAGCTAAACAGGATTAAGCCCTCAATCAACAATTAGGATTTAACACTAACACCCTCTCAATTAGAGATATAACACAAACATCCCAAAACCATGTGAACAAAAAAATTAGTAACATTCCGACAATTAAATGTTACAAGGTTCACTCGAACGTTTGGAGGATCCGTACACGTAAAAACTTTACTAACATATGCAACTTATCATTATGTTTGGGATTATTTAACAAAGCCTAAGTCAACGGATGACTTGTCCATTTTGATAAGCGTATACACATTGCTTTGGGATGCATTATTGAGTCAATTTAAAAGTATATAAACTAATGTTCTCCATGGATCTCATATATACCTTCACGTAGAAGTCATCTTTACATATCTCTATTTATATGCATTGCCCACAAATCGTTTCATGTACAAGAATCTTAATTTAATGGGGTTTGGCAATCACCCCGGGATTTTTATAGAAACTGGAATCGTAGACTTCCCTTCCTCTCGTATAAAAAACTTTCAACAAAAATATTTCCACAAAAAGAAATGTATAACCAAATACCCACCTTGAGGTTACCTCTTACTTATGTGCTCGATCTCTTCTATTTTTCACTTATATCCTCAATGGAAATATATAGTTCATTATTGAACATCATTAACGGTTGCCTGACGGATGTGCTAAGAACATGATACGAGAGAACGAAGAGTGTGTTTGGATGCGTTGTTCATACATGAAATTTGAAATTTTGTGGAAGTTCAAAATTCCTCATTTGTAAATACTATGTTTGGTAGGTTGAAAAATTAAAATTTATAAATCCTAAGTAATTTTTTTGAACTTCCAACCTCATACAAAAGTGACAAAACCAAAGTTCACGTTTTCAGATGGAATGTACAAATCCCCACCTAATTCCCAACACCAAATGCCACCCAAAATCCCGACACCTCATCTTGCCACCTCTACCCTTCCGCCGCCACCAATCTTTACCACATCCGTCGAGTTTCACCGCCATTAAGATCCACCCCTCCCAGAGATCCACCACCTCTCATTTCGAAATAACATACGTACCCAAATAAGGTGAAAACAAATGACGTCATATAGAAATCCCAGGATTTTCAAATTCCATCGTTTTCAATGTTTCATGAAATTCGCAAATGACACGTCCCAACGCACCCTTAAGGGAAATCAATAAAGTACTCATGGGCGGTATATACGTGGAATTTCTTTATTTTCTTTTTCACATAAGGACATGGAAATTTAAACCTAAAACAGTTACATTGAGCTGGACATATAACTTGTAAAGTCGTGGAAGTGAGAGAGAGAGAGTATGGGGTGGTATGGGTGGAGTGTTGTGTGTATGGTTGAAGGTATGGTGAGGGTGTGGGTTAGGTTACGGTTTGTTTATATAAACCAAAATCTCACCCCCTTTTTACTCTTTGGTTGCCATTTCGTTTCCACCCCAAAAACTCACCCATTCTTCTTGCATCCCGGCGACCAGAGGAGGAAGGAGAGGATCTCCGGCGGCGTGGGGGAGGCGAGCCCGAGGAAGGAGCGTGAGGAGGCGGCGGTGCGCGAGCGAGGCTCCGGCGGGTCTTCATCGTCTGTAAAGGTATGCCAAGTCTTCATAGTAACTCCCCAAGAGGTGTGGGAGTGTAGGGGGCGGCGTTGGTGCCGTTTCCCCGGCGAAAACCCCACTGAACCAAGGAGTGTAGGGTTCGGTCGACCGTTGTGCGTCTCGGTCGACCGAACAGCGTCTAAATGATGCCTGTTCAGTGCGATATTGTAGTGTTTCGGTCGACCGTGTGAGGTTCGGTCGACCGATATTTTATAAAAATAACTTGCTGCCCGAAAACGGTCGAACGACGTCTGTGTGACGGTCGACCGTTTATGCCAAATTTTAGCGGGAATATTTTATAAGGGTTATATTAGTCCGGTCGACCGGTGGTTGTTCGGTCGACCGATCCCAGTAGATAGGGTAGACAGACCTTCGGCCGACCGAGTGTGTCTCGGTCGACCGAACTGCGCAAAGTCGGTCAAGAGCGTTGACCATCTAAACGGTCGACCGCTCTGGATCCGGTCGACCGACCGCGTGCAGTTTTCCTGTAGTGAAGTGTCTGCTGATCCGGTCAACCGAAAGAGTTTCGGTCGACCGAATGCAGTGAGCAGGATTCATGCAGTTTTCCTTATCGGTTGAACGGACCCTGGTTCGACCGACAGGATATATATGTATATAAAACGTATAGCGTAGACCTTCCAAACGGTCGACCGCTAGATTTGACCTTGTTCGACTGGTGGGTCGAATTATCTTTCCTTGGTGGAGTCATCCACATACGTGACGTCGAGCAGAGGCGACTACCGGCTGCCGAGCCCACGGTCGATCACCGGACCTCGGAGCTACGGATTTCACCTACGACGAGAGCGTATTTCTGTTGGACCCCTCATGGATGCCGGTGCGGCAGAGGGATGCCTGCCATGCCTGTGTGGGTGGTAGATGCCTTCTTCCCTGGTGGGGGAAGGGGATGCACTTTCCTTGTGGAGGAAAGCCGAGACCTCCTCGTGTGGGCCTGGATTGGCAGGGGGGATGCCTCCCTTTTGCCCCTGTGTGCGGCTGGGAGATGAGTGCGGCGACCCCCCTCGTGTGGGCCTGGATTGGCAGGGTGGGGGATGTTTCCCATGCCCCTGGCGAGGCTGGGAGATGGTCCGCAGCGGTTGGGGCATTCATTGGGCCCGAGGCGGATTGCATTGCATGAGCATTCTTGGCATTTTCATCTGTATTTCTGTATATGTAGGAGATGTTGGCATACGGGGTTCCTATCGGGAACTCAGGCAGATTTTATGTTTCATTTTCAGGGAGCAGGCGGTCTTAGGTTGGTGGTGACCGAGGGGAGTGCCTCCGGGATCGGGTCCTGTCTTCTCAGCTTTTTTTTGTAGAGGTAGTGATTACAGTAGTTATGTATTAGACATGTAATCGCTCTTTTGACACTCTGTATTATGACTTCCACGTGGAGATATTTTATATATATATTCTGTTGACTTTTCCAGTAGCGTGCCCTTGTTGACCGTTGACGGTCGTATGTTTGTGTTTTAAATTTGAAAAATTTCTTCCGCTGTTTCGGGACGTTACAACTTGGTATCAGAGCCTTGATCCCGGCGTATTTTTCCAAAGAAACCACCATCGAGTTAGGATTAGAGTCTAGAGGTCCATTGCATGCATTCATGATCATTCTGATGTGAGTCTTTTTGTTCTGTAGAGTGATGCCTCCGAGACGGGTTGTGCCTGCGGCTGAGACTCGCAGTTCGAGTGAGTCTGCGAGAGAGGAGGCCCGGGAGGCAGAGCGCAGAGTCCTGTTCGACACCGTGGAGCGGTTGAGCGGGATGTTAGAGCGCCAAGCAGCGCAGAGTGCGCAGGCGGGGGCCGGTGCGATGCACGACCGGTTCATGAGGCAGCACCCTCCGACTTTTGCTGGGCAGATGGATGCAGAGGCAGCTGAGGAGTGGATCCTCACTATGCAGACGATCTTCAGGGCTATCGACTGCACTCCGAAGAAGAAGGTGGACCTGGCCACCTATGTGCTGAGAGGAGCTGCAGCGAACTGGTGGAGGTCGACTTCAGCAGTTGTGTTCACCGGTCGAGAGGATGTGTCATGGGAGGAGTTCGTTGAGGAGTTCAACGAGCAGTACTTTCCGGAGCATGTGCGAGACGGGAAGCGGGTGGAGTTCCTGGCCCTGGAGCAGGGGAGCATGACACTGGAGGAGTACATTGGGAAGTTTAACGCCCTTGAGCGTTACTGTCCGGAGATTTTCGTCACTCAGGCGCAGAGGTCGATGAAGTTTGTCGGGGGACTCCGGAAGCATCTGAGGACCCGAGTGTTGTCGAGCATGCCGTGCACCTTGGCGGATGCAGTAAGGAGTGCCACTATCATGGAGAGGGACTACCGGGAGAATTATCAGGATGATAGGAGGTCGGTAGGGAGATCCTCAGGGAGGCCAGGAGGGCAGAGTTCGGGGAAGTCGGGCAAGAGGCCCCGGATCGAGGCAGCAGGGGCGCCGCAGCCAGAGGCGTGCAGGAGCTGTGGCAGAGTGCACACTGGGCGCTGCTTTGGGTCGATTACTTGTCATGGTTGTGGTCAGCAGGGCCACATCGTCAGGAACTGCCCTAGCAAGGGCGCTGGACCGAGCAGACCTCCAGGACTTCCGAGTGTCAGTGGCGGCGGAGCTAGGAGACCTGCAGCACCGCAGCAGGGTCAGCGCACTGGACGAGTCTTCACTGTCCAGGCAGAGGAGGCGAGGGACGCCAGCACCGTCGTGTAAGGTACACTTCTTGTGGCAGGTTTAGAGGCTAGAGTGCTTTTTGATTGTGGCGCGACACACTCGTTCATCTCGGAGCGATTTGCGGGAGTGTTGGGTTGTACCCCTGCGATGTTGACTGCCACTTTGGAGGTCAGCACACCCCTGGGTCTGGTGGGTACTGTGGGGAGCTTCATCCCCGGCACCATCATTGTTTCGGGAGACCAAGATTTTCCGGCAGATCTGGTCTTGCTACCGATGGAGGACTTCGACGTTATTCTTGGGATGGACTGGCTGTCCCGGCATGACGTGCGTGTCCTTTGCCGTGAGAGGAAGGTTTTGATTCCGAGGATGGGGTTGCCTGATATCATGATTAGAGGAGTCAGGAACAGAGGAGGCCGCATTGTGGTGTCAGCTTTGAGGGCTCAGAAGTTGATGCAGCAGGGTTGCAGAGCGTTTCTGGCGACGCTGGTTGTTCCAGAGGCTGAGTCTCCGAGGTTGGACGAGATAGATGTGTTACGGGAGTTTACAGAGGTGTTTCCAGATGATATTCCAGGATTGCCACCTCCGCGAGAGATGGAGTTTTGCATTGAGCTGGCAGCAGACACCTCACCGCAGTCGAAAGCCCCGTACAGGATGGCACCCTCAGAGTTGAAGAAGCAACTACAGGAGCTGATGGAGGCTGGATTCATTAGACCGAGTGTCTCATGTTGGGGCGCGCCAGTGCTGTTTGTGAAGAAGAAGGACGGATCTTTGCGGATGTGCATTGACTATAGGATGCTGAACAAGGTCACCATCAAGAATAGGTATCCCCTACCTAGGATTGAGGACCTGTTCGATCAGTTGCAGTCAGCGAAGGTTTTCTCTAAGATCGACCTACGCTCAGGATACCATCAGCTGAGGATCCGAGAGGAGGATGTCCAGAAGACAGCATTCAGGACCAGATATGGGCACTATGAGTTTTTGGTGATGCCTTTTGGGTTGACGAACGCTCCGGCGGCTTTCATGGATCTGATGAACCGGACGTTCAGGCAGTACTTGGATAGCTGTGTCGTTGTCTTTGTGGATGATATCCTGATTTACTCACCCGATGTGGAGCAGCACAGAGAGCACCTGCGGATTGTACTTAGCATTTTGAGAGACCAGAGGTTGTATGCTAAGTTTTCGAAGTGCGAATTCTGGTTGGACAGAGTCGCATTTCTGGGTCACATCGTTTCTGCGGAGGGGATTTCGGTGGATCCGGCGAAGGTAGAGGCAGTGACTGAGTGGAGAGCCCCTACGAGCGTGACGGAGATCAGGAGCTTTGTTGGATTGGCGGGTTACTACCGTCGCTTCATCAAAGACTTCTCGAGGTTAGCTGCACCTCTGACTGCCCTGACGCAGAAGGGAGTCACTTTTGTTTGGTCCCAGAAGTGCGAGGACAGCTTTCAGGAGCTGAAGAGACGATTGACGACAGCCCCAGTTTTGACGCTGCCGAGCGGCACAGGAGGTTTTGTGGTCTACAGTGATGCGTCTGGCATTGGTTTGGGTTGCGTGTTGATGCAGCACGGGAGGGTGATTGCATACGCTTCGAGGCAGCTGAAGACTCATGAGAGATATTACCCGACGCATGACTTGGAGTTGGCAGCCGTTGTGCACGCACTGAAGACATGGAGACACTACTTGTATGGTGAGCAGTTTGAGGTGTTCACCGACCACCAGAGTCTGAAGTACCTCTTCTCCCAGAAGGAGTTGAATATGAGACAGCGTCGTTGGTTGGAGTTCATTAAGGACTACGATTTCACCATCTCTTACCACCCGGGGAAGGCGAATTCAGTTGCAGACGCCTTGAGTAGGAGAGTGGAGCTATCAGTTGCTGGCATGTGCCTTCAGGAGTGGAGACTGCTTGAGTCATTGGCAGAGTGGAGGCCGTTCACTGGGGACTCTGAGGGAGCAGTGTTAGCTGGATTGCGGGTAGAGCCACAGACTGTTTCACAGGTAGTACAGGCGCAACATGAGGATGATGAGTTGGCCAGTTTGCTGGAGTTGACTGCCAGAGAGGGGTCAGATTTCAGTGTTGGGGTCGATGGAGGTCTGAGATTCAGAGGGCGGATCTGGGTGCCGAGGGTTGATGGGATGAGAGATGACATCATGGAGGAGGCACACAGAGAGAAGTACACCATCCAGCCAGGGAGCACGAAGATGTATAAGGACCTGCAGCGGAACTTCTGGTGGAGAGGCATGAAGAAGGACATTGCAGAGTTCGTGAGTCGGTGTTTGGTCTGTCAGCAGGTAAAGATCGAGCACCAGAGGCCAGCTGGGCCTATGCAGAGCATCGAGCTTCCAGAGTGGAAGTGGGAGCACGTGACGATGGACTTCATTACGGGGCTACCGAAGACGAGGCGGTTCCATGACGCGATTTGGGTGATAGTCGATAGACTGACCAAGTCGGCGCACTTGCTGGCCATTAGGACCACCTTGCCTTTGGAGAGTCTGGCGAAGCTGTATGTAGAGGAGATCGTCAGATTGCACGGAGTACCGGTGAGCATCATCTCTGACAGAGATCCGAGGTTCACATCCAGATTTTGGGGGAGTCTACAGCAGGCACTGGGGACACGTCTGAGATTCAGTACAGCTTTTCACCCTCAGACAGACGGTCAGTCAGAGAGGACTATCCAGACCTTGGAGGATATGCTGAGGGCTTGCACGTTGGACTGGGCTGGACACTTGGATGAGCATCTACCTCTGATCGAGTTCGCCTACAACAACAGCTACCATGCTAGTATTGGGATGGCACCGTATGAGGCGTTGTACGGGAGGCCGTGCAGATCGCCGGTATGCTGGAGTGACGTAGGCGAGAGGCAGTTAGTGGGTCCAGAGCTTGTGCAGATGTACGCAGAGAAGGTTGACCTGATCAGGAGGAGGTTGACTACAGCACAGAGCAGACAGAAGAGTTATGCTGACCGACGCAGACGGACTTTGAGCTTCGAGGTTGGAGATCACGTCTTCCTGAAGATTTCACCAGCTCGGGGAGTGATGAGGTTCGGGAAGAAGGGGAAGCTCAGCCCGAGGTATGTCGGACCTTTCGAGATCTTGGACCGTGTCGGAGAGGTCGCCTACAGAGTTGCTTTGCCACCACAGTTCTCTGGCCTTCACAACGTCTTCCATGTTTCTATGTTGAGGAAGTACGTTGCAGACCCGACACATGTGATAGAGATTGCAGTGCCTGAGATCCGGCAGGACTTGTCACTTGAGGAGAGGCCAGTTGAGATCATCGATCGGATGGACCATCAGCTCAGGAGGAGGACCATTCCGATGGTTAAGGTTAGATGGCAGCATCACAGTGAGCGCGAGGCCACCTGGGAGATCGAGGAGGAAGTTCGGAAGCAGTATCCGGAACTTTTCGGTGAGTTACCTTTCTGATTTCGGGGCGAAATCCTTTTAAGGAGGGTGGATTGTAAAGTCGTGGAAGTGAGAGAGAGAGAGAGAGTATGGGGTGGTATGGGTGGAGTGTTGTGTGTATGGTTGAAGGTATGGTGAGGGTGGGTTAGGTTAGGGTTTGTTTATATAAACCAAAATCTCACCCCTTTTTTACTCTTTGGTTGCCATTTCGTTTCCACCCCAAAAACTCACCCATTCTTCTTGCATCCCGGCGACCAGAGGAGGAAGGAGAGGATCTCCGGCGGCGTGGTGGAGGCGAGCCCGAGGAAGGAGCGTGAGGAGGCGGCGGTGCGCGAGCGAGGCTCCGGCGGGTCTTCATCGTCTGTAAAGGTATGCCAAGTCTTCATAGTAACTCCCCAAGAGGTGTGGGAGTGTAGGGGGCAGCATTGGTGCCGTTTCCCCGGCGAAAACCCCACTGAACCAAGGTTGAACACGACTGGTTCGGTCGACCGTTGTGCGTCTCGGTCGACCGAACAACGTCTAAATGATGCCTGTTCAGTGCGATATTGTAGTGTTTCGGTCGACCGTGTGAGGTTCGGTCGACCGATATTTTATAAAAATAACTTGCTGCCCGATAACGGTCGAACGACGTCTGTGTGACGGTCGACCGTTTATGCCAAATTTTAGCGGGAATATTTTATAAGGGTTATATTAGTCCGGTCGACCGGTGGTTGTTCGGTCGACCGATCCCAGTAGATAGGGTAGACAGACCTTCGGCCGACCGAGTGTGTCTCGGTCGACCGAACTGCGCAAAGTCGGTCAAGAGCATTGACCATCTAAACGGTCGACCGCTCTGGATCCGGTCGACCGACCGCGTGCAGTTTTCCTGTAGTGAAGTGTATGCTGATCCGGTCAACCGAAAGAGTTTCGGTCGACCGAATGCAGTGAGCAGGATTCATGCAGTTTTCCTTATCGGTTGAACGGACCCTGGTTCGACCGACAGGATATATATGTATATAAAACGTATAGCGTAGACCTTCCAAACGGTCGACCGTTAGATTTGACCTTGTTCGACTGGTGGGTCGAATTATCTTTCCTTGGTGGATTCATCCACATACGTGACGTCGAGCAGAGGCGACTACCGGCTGCCGAGCCCACGGTCGATCACCGGACCTCGGAGCTACGGATTTCACCTACGACGAGAGCGTATTTCTGTTGGACCCCTCATGGATGCCGGTGCGGCAGAGGGATGCCTGCCATGCCTATGTGGGTGGTAGATGCCTTCTTCCCTGGTGGGGGAAGGGGATGCACTTTCCCTGTGGAGGAAAGCCGAGACCTCCTCGTGTGGGCCTGGATTGGCAGGGGGGATGCCTCCCTTTTGCCCCTGTGTGCGGCTGGGAGATGAGTGCGGCGACCCCCCTCATGTGGGCCTGGATTGGCAGGGTGGGGGATGTTTCCCATGCCCCTGGCGCGGCTGGGAGATGGTCCGCAGCGGTTGGGGCATTCATTGGGCCCGAGGCGGATTGCATTGCATGAGCATTCTTGGCATTTTCATCTGTATTTCTGTATATGTAGGAGATGTTGGCATACGGGGTTCCTTTCGGGAACTCAGGCAGATTTTATGTTTCATTTTCAGGGAGCAGGCGGTCTTAGGTTGGTGGTGACCGAGGGGAGTGCCTCCGGGATCGGGTCCTGTCTTCTCAGCTTTTTTTGTAGAGGTAGTGATTACAGTAGTTATGTATTAGACATGTAATCGCTCTTTTGACACTCTGTATTATGACTTCCACGTGGAGATATTTTATATATATATTCTGTTGACTTTTCCAGTAGCGTGCCCTTGTTGACCGTTGACGGTCGTATGTTTGTGTTTTAAATTTGAAAAATTTCTTCCGCTGTTTCGGGACGTTACATAACTTGTACGTAAAGGGAATTCATATATAAGAATTTCATGAAGACTCATGGTTGCCAAATAATGTGTAATACTGTAATTGATCATGGTCTATTTTCTTAATCATTATTTTTAGGTTCATCTCACCTGAACCTCCGTGATGGTCTCAAAGTTGAAATTCTAACCAGAGTTTGGTCCATCAGTTTGATGAGCATGACCTCAAGGTGATATACGTAATAAGGAGAGCTTGCTTGATAAGTGCTGCAGGCTGACCAATGAACTTGTCAAAACTTTATCGTTATTTTTTTTGGACACAAGATCTTTAGTGTGCTCATCATTCCATATGGAAACTTTTTTTTTATTTCAAATGGTGAATTATAGTTTGCCTCCCAAGCTATGGATCGATTTCAGTTTGAACTTTCAAACTCACCAATCACACCTCTTAATTACTATAAGGGGGTGTTTGCTTGGCTGGGATGGAATGGAATGAGAATCTCATACCAGGTTGGAATGGATTCTCATTCTATGGTAGATAGATAAGGTTCTAATTCCTAGGTATGGACTGGAATGGATTCTAATTCTGGACCCAAAATAAACAAACCAAACATCAGAATGGAATGAAATCCATTCCATTCCATTCCAAGTACCCCCAACCAAACACCCCCTAAGTTTTTAATAATGTATCACCATCTCCATTAATAAATTGTTAGTTTTAACAAATTCAATCAACATACTTGGATCGTTTCCATTAATAAAAGAAATTAAGGACGATCTTCTTATCTGACACGTTAAGTTCGACGACGATTCCTCATCTCGCAGCAACAAATAACAACATAAATGCCAGCTAGAACAACACTATCATAATTAATCCCTGTCAAACCTCTTGAATGCTTTTGCAGTCGTCCATCACGTTTCATAACAACATGAACGTCGATACGATGAATTATTGACATGTAGTGGAATAACTTGTTTTAGAGTAACAAACAAGCAAACGAAAATACATTTTCTAAACTCTCTTGATTAAAATCTTGGAATCTATCTCCCTCATGTAGCCAAATAAAAACAAAAAAGGAAGAAAAATGCTGATGTAACCTTAGCGAGGACATTAATAACAGAAACAAAGATAAGCACTATATATTTAACTTTCTACACAATACATGCATGTATATGATATGATAGTTACACGAAACTCGTGGCAGATTAAGAGAAACATAAACCAAATTCACGCTGATAACACAAACTTGAGCATCAAATATTCAAGGCCAAAAAACAAACTAAAGTTCCCTATGTGAAGGAGGTTCATCGCAACGAAGGCACTTCTTCTTGCAATTGTCACAGAAAGGTGTGGCTGCACACTCTTGTACAAGATGAGCCTTTTTTATTGTCGTCAGCTCCTTGCATGTAGAGCCGCAACCACTGCCACCGATCGCTGCGTTGATGGCCCCACAGCAACCAATGTTTGCCTTATTTCCTTTGCAATGGTCGACCGAAACGTTTGTGGACTTCTTATATTTATCCCATGCGACGATGGTTGTGGCGGTGGACATGATGATCAGCATGATCAGAAAGATGCAAGATGTAGATGTGATTGGGAGAGCCATGTAGATCGAATGCCTATCTGTTGCACTGGATTGTAGAGGTCGTAGTCCTATATATAATTATAAGAAACATTTACTTGACAACTGCTACCATCTATGCTAACTACTAGCTGAACAAGTCATAACTTTTTTTTAATAGACTAGCTAGACTTCTCGACCAGGTCAATGATTGGGTAGTAAGTCTTTTACATACAAATTCTTCTTATATGGTTTGGTTATATACTTATATTGCATAGGCACCTTCCTTATGTCGTTGATTATTTCCTTGCAATTCATGGACATGTGACTTCTTCGTAGCATTTCTGTAAGATTCAACCATAGATTTATTGATTTGAAAAAAATATAACATTTATGACCTAAGATGTTTCTTGTCCCTATACAATACATGCCGTAATTTTCACTAGGGTACTGTAGGGAATATCATGTAGCTAACAAATTTAAAATCAAAAAATTATTGGTTGTTTTGGTCCTAGTAAGTATTGATTTTTTGTTACAATTTGCACAGAGTAGATTTCTCTCCTCAGTCATTTGTGGTGAAACACTAAATGAGCTACTAAAACATTCTCTTTGACTTGTTAATTTCTTAGTTTTTTTAATATAATGGTCATTCTTAATTAAAGATGAAAACCCCTATCTAAACCAATTTTGTCAAACCCCACCCCCACCCCACATACACACGCTACAGTGAAAAAAAGAATATACGTCGGATGTACAGGCGTATATACTAAGGCTCCCCAGACCCGACGTTTATCTATACGTCATATATACATAGATGTCGGTCGCTTAACGGTCGACGTCTATTAATTAGGTATAGACGTTGGCTGTTATATACGACCGACGTCTATACCTAGACAATAGACGTCGATCGTTGTTTAAACGTTTTAAATACCGCAAGTGGACGACGTTGGTGAAGACGCGACAAGTACGAGTCGATCCACGGGGAGGTGAGTTGCCTCTGGTTTATCCGAAATCAAGTGACAAAAAGGGGAAAGAGATTTGATTATGCTAAGTTAAACTACACTAAACTAGTAAGTAAGAAATGCAAAAGAAAGCAACTAAAGAGTGGAAATCAGGAAAAGCAACTCCTTAGGGTTGGAGTGCATGCACATATGAAGTGAAATAAGTAATGAATGATGTATGTAAGCATGTATGTGTGTGTGTCGTGTGTGTGTTTTCATGCATAGGAAGTGTCTAAAGATGTGGAAAAACCTATCAATCCATTCACACAATAAATTGACAATTACTACTTGATTATCATAAGAATAGGCTCAGCATGAGAAGTGTTTAAAGATATGGCAAGACTCATCCAAAACCATAAAATCATGTGAAGAACAAAGCTAAACCTGGGAGGTGTCTAAATCTTATGGCAAAACTCATCAAAAAAAGTTCTTCAATCAATCAAACAAGCAACCACAAATACAAACACTTAACTAACATGTAGCATATTCGACAAGAAATTTCAGTCAATAAACATGAGGAAACTAAGCATGAGAAGTGTCTAAATCTTATGGACAAACCCATCAAAAATCCCCCAACATGTAGATGATTAAATAACCCCAACAAATATACAAACATGTAGGTTTACACAATCCAAAATTTATCAAACATCCAAACATCACAACATATATGTAAATCATCTCCATCCCCCAAAGGGGGATGGAACTACTCACTAATCACTAACCTGACTAGTATGGTAAGAGAGGAAAACATATTAACTAAGTCTACTAAAATTAATGAAACGAAATTAAGCTAATTACGCAAGAAGATAAAAGAGACAACATTAAACTAACAAAAATTTCTTTTATTAAATGACTCACATTACATGCAGCATCTCCCTACTTGAGTTTTTGCTTCAAGGCTTGAATCTAAGTAGAGGAATTTACCACTAAGCAATAGGTAAATACAAAGGAGATGGAAGAGTTCTATTTATAGGCATTAAAAAAGATAACCGGGGACAATCCCCCAGTATGGGACTAACACGCATACCATAAATAGACATATGACGATATAACAAACATCCACGCCAAAGGAGATTGCCACTGGACCATATTGGACCTCCAATTGGCAGTCTATGGGTGTTGATTGTCTATCCATGATGGTATGATTAGCCCCGGTTTTGAACGACTTCTTTCTGACTTGATTTTTTCATGTTTCGTGAACCCGATTTGGTTGTTTATGTTTAGGCCTAGATCTAATTGCCAAAATAATCTTCATGTTGGTGTGGAGCTTCTTGATTTGCTCATTGATCCTTTTGGTTTACATCCGGGTTTTTCTCTCTTGCATCTCAGTCCATAAGTCTTACAATCCAGTCATTTCTCTTGCTCTTAGGTCCTTTTTGTATCTCTTCTTCTCACTTGTTTTATTCCTTAAACTTAAACATAAAACTCGTTACGTAGCATTGCCAAGGCTACAAATAAAAGATATAGGACACAAATATATGCATGATATGATGTCAATCAAATACCCCCACACCTAACTTTTTCTAGTCCCGAGCAAAACAAAGAAATAGAAAAAATGAAAGAAAGGAAAAAAATTCGTAAAACAGGGAAATCGTAAGTCACTTTCATAGGAATCACGGTTGTACTTAGCATGTGCAACAAGTCGTTAAACCACCTTGTCTCCAAGGAGGATGAGTGTTATCTCCTAAGGGTTTCAGCGGATACTCCCACAAAATCCGAACATAGATGCATTATTCAATCTAGCAACACGACTTGATGGTCTTATCTTTGTCGATCATAGGATACGGTAATACTACGGGCCGACTCACTTAAGTCCTTAATTAATCTAGCATGTATAAGTATTTAGTCCTGACACCTAGCCTAATGAATCATGCGTGCAAGTTAATTAAGGACTTAAGTGAAAGACAAGGGCAACCTTAACATCCTCGAGTGATACAAAGTGTAAAGTCCATTAAGGTTCTTACTTGCATTACCATCTTTTTTTCCTTTTTTTTGGTTCTACTCTTTTTTCATTTTATTTTTTCACTAGTTGGTGTGTAATTCTCCCAAGCTCAGGTTCATCATTGACTATGACGACTTACACTATCACCCACACCTTTCCCCACATCTCCATATAGGGCGATCCCTATCACCCGTGTAACAGGAATTCGGTCGGTGCATACCATGTCAGATGGCTCAAAAACACCATGCACTAATTCCCCTCTGATGTAAATTTCCCGAGTGGTAGGAGCCATGCGAGAAGAGAGAACACCCTACCCACTTATTTATTACCTACACATGAACCAAAACCTCTAAACCTAAGTTTTCATTACAGGAGTTTAAGGGTCTCTGACTACGACAAACTTCCTTATACTAACAGACACGAATTATTTGACTCACAAGGTTCAGGTTGGACTTCTTTGTTTATTTGAGTATTGAAACCCTATGATTACCCTCCCCCGAGGGAAAACTTGGGTGCATCCTTACGACAAGATAAGATCTAAAGGCATTGTACTAGATATCCTAATGCATCAAGTTCAAGACAATTTTGGGTGCTTTCTTTTTACTTTGTCTGTCAACGGTTTTGCACATGCTAAACACATGCAAAAGCCATAAAACATTTTTTTCGCAAACACATGAAGATTTTTGAAAGAAATGAAAATTTTAAAGCACTAGGCAAGTAAAAGAAGACAAGTCACCCAAGGATCATGGCAGGCAGATATATCAATATTAAATGCAACACACTATCATGACCCTAACAATACAAACAAAAGAAAAACAAAATGAAAAAGACTCGACTCTACATATTTACAAATGTAAAGCACCCCTCCACACTTACTTCATACATTGTCCTCAATGAATGTGAGTATGATGCTACATGGATTCATGCATGAAAAAGAAAAGATACTAGTGCAGAATAGGGAATAAGTGTCGCCCCAAACACATCGGTCGCCCATAAATCCGACGTCTATAAGTATATACGTCGGTCTTCCAAGTGACGGACGTCTATATGAACATATAAACGTTGGTTTTATTTAGAACCGATGTTTATGCCTCGATTAAAAAAATAAAAATAATAATCACGGAATAGGCATCAGTTGTCCAAATTGACTGACGCCTATTTTCCATAGTATAAATGTCGCATGGAATTATGACTGGCGTCTATGTTGTGAATAGATGTCACATGGCCTTTAGACCGACGTGTATAGGTCTATTTTTCACCCAACCAAACCCGACTAAATCGTAGCCACCGCGAAAATCCGACCAAACCCCTAGCCCCCGCTACATCTCTGACCTAACCGCCACCGATCTCATTCGTGATCGTACTTCCATTCACGACTGACCCTCGACCTCCTCCTTCGCCACCGCATCGACGACCCTCGTGGGGAGGATGTTCCAGCAAAACCTAGACCAACTGTCCCTCCTCCTCGACCAAACTCAGACCAAACCCTAGACACCGATCCCTCCTCCCCGATCAAACCCTAGCCAATACCCCCTCTGTAACCTCCTACGCCACCAAAGTGACGACCCCTGACCCTCCATGACCCCCTATATAATGTATGTGTATTAGTGGCATGTTTGGATTATTTTGTGAAATTGTGGATTATTTTTATGTATGTTCAGTAGACTAGCGATCGGGTTGAAGACGAAGGAAGGCATCGTGCTTGCTCTTGAGAAGAGGCTTGCTCATACTGGTTTGTGGTTTTTTTTGTGAATATTGTTGTGTAAGGCTTAATGAATAATGACACAAGTTGTTAATAGTTGTTGATAACCAATTTTATATTACCTTTTCTGTTTATTTAGGAAGCAAATAGAAATTTACATTAATATCGTAGGCATCAAGATGGAAGCACAATTGGCTTTTCAAGTTCACAAATCTTGCTTTTACTGAACGGGCAATGTTTCTAGTTGTTAATTCTTGTGAGAAAGAATCGGAAAAAGTTATAATCTTTGTGATACTGATTTGTTTCTGGTGTCCTTTGTTCAATTTGTGTTTCTGATATAAAGCATATACGCCATATACTATGATTGTAAATGTTTATCTGGTATATGGCATCTTCCTAGTGTTTATGATAAAAAAATTAGCTTTAAACTTATTCAGACATGATTTTGATATATGTTTTTGATTGACTCATCATAGTTGATTTAATTATGACAGTCACTCATTCAGAAACAAAAATAATCATACTTTTGCGAGATTAACTGTGTGCATGATTTCTGTTTGGCATGTCTAGTCATGTCTATATGCTCAATCAATGTTAACAAGTGGTAATATTCGATATGAGACATTCAATTTCCAATGGATAGTAAGAATTGTCATGTCCATATGACCGTAATTGAGAGTGATTATGCCCTATTGTAACCCATAACATCATTTGCTAGAGTATTCAAAATCTGAATGTTCGGTTTCAGCTTGGTTCGACAGCGATCGGGTTGAAGACGAAGGGGAGCATCGTGCTTGTTGTTGAGAAGAGGATTGCTCATATTGGTTCGTGGTTTTTTTTAATTTCGTATTTTTGTCCTAAAATCCCCATGTAAACTTCAGAACATGCTCCGTGAGACAGTGCAAGAATTAGTATGTTTTTCTTGAGTTGTGTAGGGCATCGTACGGATGCAAACATAGAGGAAATTGAGTAGATATGGGTATTTCTAGTTTGTATTTCAAATCCAAATACTAATATAGATCACATATGGATCAACATGCAAGTTATAAAGCACCAAATCATGCCTTTGATGTATGTGGTCCCTTCTTTAGAAAAAAGGTTTCTAAACATGCAAGTATTAATTTGGTATGAGAATAGACGTCGGTTGTTCCTACGAACCGACGTCTACACCTAGGAAAAAAGACATAGACATCGGATATGGGATACATTAGACGTCTATACCATTTAAATAGATGTCAGTTGTGTCGTCTATCCGAAGTCTATACCTTAAGAATCGATGTCGGATGTAAAACACAACCGACGTCTATACCTTAAGAATAGACGTCGGATATGAAGCAGCCGACGTCTATTTATATACGTCGTATACATAGACGTTGGATCAAGGGAGCCTTATATCTGACTTATATACCCTGTATATCTGATGTATATTCCTTTTTTGCACTAGTGAGATCTCACCAATATGAAGCACAAATGAGATTTCATGGCTATGTTGATGGACATAAACCCAAATTCCCCAAAACCTGTGATGTACTTAAAAAAGGGAATTCAAATACATCAAACAAACGGGACCCAAATACTCAAGGGTTGGGGCCACAACCAATGCTCACTTGTGGAGTCTTTTGTTTTTCTTCTCTTTTTTTTTTTAATTTTTTGGGTTATAAACAAAATATATATATCAACAAAGATATTCTCTTAATCATTGGACAAGGAACATCGAAGGATAACATTGAGTCATTCAGACTAGAGATTTGCCAAGATGGGCCCACTTTATTTGTACTCTGAGGTATCATGAGGGGTGAAAGGTGAAAACGGAAAGGCTCAAACTCCTTATGATATTTGTTGGGCGTAGCCAACGTAAATGAGTGGAGTTGTGTTGCCTCATTAGGGTTTAGTTGCTCGTCGAACCAAACCCTCCAACCAATAGGCGAGTGCATCGGAATGAGTTCCTCAGGCCCATTCCTATGACGTGACACACTTGTCGCACTAGGAATGAGGCTTCTCCCCAAGTCATTCAACAAGGACCACCCAACCATGGGATATGGGGTAAAGACACCTTCTGGTATGATCATATGATGAGGTGTGTCC
The DNA here is from genome assembly GCA_963682175.1 of Triglochin maritima. Taxonomy (NCBI): domain Eukaryota; kingdom Viridiplantae; phylum Streptophyta; class Magnoliopsida; order Alismatales; family Juncaginaceae; genus Triglochin; species Triglochin maritima. The sequence goes on from OY821775.1 coordinate 39,798,915, forward strand.
CTCTCACTATAGTATCAACTGAATTCTCCAACAAACACTCCCTTTCTATATTCATGTTTGATGTCAGCTCACTCTGTTGCATTGCATAGACAGGCAATGAGTTTATGTTGGGCACACAAACATTCTCAACGGGTGGCTTTGGTGTTGAGTGTGTTTGTTGATTTTGTGGTGCTTTCTCTAATTGGCGGATGAGGTTGAGATTTAAAGGTTGGTCCAAGGGCTCCTGTTGCCTACCAGAGTTGAACACATAAAACTCTACACTCATGTTACCAAATGTGAGCTTCGTGAGACTATTTCTAAAATTAATAAAGGCATTGGAGATTGCAAGAAATGGTCTACCCAGAATAAGAGGAATTTCAGAGTGGGTGTTCGCAATAGGGTTGGTATCGAGGATGACAAAATCTACTGGAAGTATAAAATCTCCAACTTTTATGAGCACATCCTCAATAATCCCCTTTGAGACGTGAATGGATCTATCCACAAATTGGAGGGTGATCTTAGTTCGTTTCAATTCTCCCAAGTTCAATTGTTGATAAACAGAAATTGGGAGGAGGTTGACCGCTGATACTAAATCAAGCAATACGTTACTTGATGCACTGCATACATTGCATCATATGTCTTTCATTTAGATTAATTTTATATCAATAAATGCTACTAAGGTATGTGTTTAGTCTTATTTACAGAATATAGCGACCTGAATGCAAATTACCCATATCCCGAGCATAAACGCATGCAAGAGACTCATTTATATCATAAAGACCAAGTTCAAGATTATCGGGGTTCAAATTGAAGTCTATCCAAGCATAAAAGCATTCAAAGACCTAATTACAAAAAGGCCAAGGACTTAAGCACAAAAGTAGCCAGAGACTTAATTGCAAAAAGCCGAGGACCCGACTGCAAATTACGAGTACCAAAATATTATTTTGGAGAAGTTCTAAAGAAAAATCAATTTGGATCTCCAAATATATAAAGAAATAAATTTGTAGCTCAAAAGAAAGGAAAGAAATCAATCCAGACGCGCAAAGGACATTTAAATCATACCATAAACACAGGAAAAATTCGGATCCAATCAGAGCTAAAATTGCGGCGTTTCCGCCGCACATCACATACAACTGGCGGCGAAAACGCCACACCCCTTTCGATCCGTGGTCCCAGATTTTGTCTAGTCGTGTCATGACGCGTGTACTTTCCTATTTTATACTTGGGTCCCTTGTATCGGCTATAAATAGCCCCGAAACGATGTTGTAAGGGAACTTGTTTTGATTCCATTCTTTAGTAATAAAATTCTGTTCGTTTATTTTGTGTTTTTCTTTCGTAGTTTCTCTAGGACCCCTTCTCCTTCCCCCCCATCCATGAGTTTCTAACTCTCTCCAAAGGGTGGGGGTGATGGATTTAGGGTGATGAGAAGAAAAATGATGTTATTATTTTAATTTCGTGTTAGTATATTTTTATTACTTGAGTTTATGTTGAATCATTTATCATGTAATCCTTATTAACTAATGTGATTTATTATAAGTTTCAGATTTCTCTAAACAAAACCCGATATCTAAACACCCACCCGCTGGACTCCCATCCATATTTGTTTTATTCTTAGTTTGTTTTTGTTGTTCTTGCTTTAGAAAATTAAAAATCCAAAATCTCAAACCAACCTTACTTCTCTCTCTTTCTTTCCTTAATCGAAAATTACAAAAATAACAATATCTCTCCCTCCTTGTGTTCGACCCATACGTGCCACGTCTTCATTGACGCCGTGCACTTGCGGTATAAATAAAATTCTCATCAAGTTTTTGGCGCCGTTGCCGGGGAGACGACGAAGATGTTGTTTATTTTTAGTGATTTTGATTCTATTCTGTTTATCGTGTGCGCGATCTAACTATTTGGGTTTGCATTTCAGGAGACAACGGAGTGCACGACGAAATCCGGGCACAGTATGTGGGATTGTTGATAAACAAAAATTGGGAGGAGGTTGACCGCTGATACTAAATCAAGCAATACGTTACTCATGCTAGTGTCCCCTATCATATACTGAACAGTATGTGAGATTGGAGAAAAGTGAGCTCACATTCGTAGCTAAGAATGCTTTCTTAGGAACACTGGTCTTCCTCTTTGTTGTGTAGAGATCCTGAATCTCCCATTGTTGGATGTGGGGATGTTAACCTTCACTTACTTAAAGACATCTAATATCTTTTCCATTGTGTCACTCTGCTTTTTGGTTAACCTACTAGGATAGAGAGCTTTTGGCAGGTAAATTTTTTGCAGTACAAGAGAAGGAGGTGTTGGTGTATTACCCTCACCCTCAGCCTCTGCTTCACTATCATTCCTACTGAGGGGCTGCACAAATGGTGGTGGTGCCAAGAAAATGTGATTGTCGACCTCGTTTCCATTCCTTAAGGTGACAATCGCATTAACATGGTGAACAAGTTCCTCAACATGGTTCACTTGCCACCCCCAGGGTACCAAACTCTCATTTCGTAAGTGTGGTTATCGGTACATGCGGGGATTAGCCTCAGGCTGGCTAGGCAGAGTCCTTCTCTCTGTCTCATGTACAGACTGAGCCAATTGACCAATCTGAAGCTCTAGAGTTTTGATGGTCTGCTGATTTGAAGTGAGAACTTGACTTGTGGAAGACATAATGTTTTTCATTGAGTTCGCAAGTCCACGGGTCAGGTTCTCAAGTGAATTAAATTGGGTTTCCATGTTGTTGGAATTTGGGAAACCCGATTGATTGGTGATTTGAGCTTGGGGTGACTGGTAAGATTGTGCATGCATGGGAGGTTGGTGTGGTTGGTAAGGCGGTCGAGAGAAGTTTAAAGGACCACCCTGGGCATTGTTTTGAATCCATGAAAAGTTAGGGTGGTTCCTCCATCCAGGGTTATATGATGATGAGTATGGGTCATTCCTGGATATATCATAGATGACAATAACCTATTCCATGTTAGGAGGAATGGATACACACTCGCCTCCTACATGACCTATCGTACCACACGAATAACAGGAAACCAAACCAGATGTAGAGACATGAGACACACTTTGCTAGTTTTGGAGCTCAATTGAATCCATGCCTCACATTAAGGCCGCCATGCGTGCCTCAGTTGTCGTAGTGGTACCAACAGCAAATACAGCAACTGATCTAGTCAAGTTTGCATTTGTGATCCTCGCTCCAATGCTAGATGATGGTGGTGGTTCCCTTACACTTTCCCACTGTATGGTTTTCTCAGCGAGGTCTTATAGGAAAGCCCATGCCTCCCTTTCATCCTTTCCTAAGGACTCTCCTTGACACATGAACTCAAGGAGCGTTCGGGTTGGGATGTGAAGACCCTCGTATATAATTTGACAAATGTTCCACAACTCGATGCCATGGTGAGGGCATGAGGATAGTAGTTCCTTGAACCTCTCTAAGTATGCATGGCATGATTCGATCTCATGTTGATAAAATGAATTGATTTCGTTCTAAAGGCATTTGCCTTTAGGAATGCAGATTGGAATTGATCTCATGTTGATAAAATGAATTGACACTGACCTCAGTTTTTGAGTCAGATGATTTGGGAAGTACTTCTTTAGGAATGCAGATTGGAATTGATCTCAAGTTCTAAAGGCATTTGCCTGGTTGCTATACAACCACTTATTGACATCATCCTTTAGTGCAAAGGGAACAAGCCAAAGGTGAATAAAGTCTGTGCTAAGATGCTACAGCTTGAACATAGCACAGAAGGTAGATCAGTACGGCTCTAGTTCCCATTCGTCTCTGGTAATATGACGCACGAAGTTAGAGCAATATGGCTCGGGTAGCATCGATCACACAGAGAAACGTAAATAGGTGGTGGAACAGGTGGAACACGTGGGTCCAACAACTGCTCCTCCTCACGGTACAGAGCAGCCATGTAACCTAGATTGTGTGCGACACGAGAAAGGGAAGGCGTCGGCAAATCAACTACCGAGGTAGGATTGATGACGCGCCTCGTCAAACGGCCACTCTCATCTCGTGACCACATAAGCATGGACAAAGGTGCACACACACAAACCAAAAGTATTTTTTTCTTTCAAAACAACAAAAGCAGAATGTGCGTAGAGATAGAAGACGGGAGGACACAGATGAGAGGGAATGACTCGGGAAAGAAGGGAAGAGGTCATTATGCTATGGAGGGTAGGTACTAGTAGAAGCACACAAGCAAGAAAGGCTCAAACAACCTAAGGTCGCTATAGGTCCTTACAGCTAGACAACACCCAACTGCGAGGTCACGTGGTCTCAACATGCCTCACTTCCCTACGACGAAGACCACAAAGCCCAGCAAGTGAGCCAAGATCCGAAGATCTCGTCTCTCCTACTATTGACAGAGTGGGTGACGTCGATCAGGCCATGATGGTCGTGACCGGATCACTCTCCTAATGTGCCCGAGATCCTTACGGCCAATGTCTACTTGATTTTAAAGTTAGGCTCTTTATTAGTGTGATTTTTGGGGAAAAGTAAAAGGGTGATAAAATCCCCCACCTTATCTTTTATGACACAACCCGTCCTTAGTAGCGTTTTGGAGTCTTAATTTAGAAATTAACTCTCCAAACAAATGCTCAACTCACACTTGTTGCAATGCAATTCCAACTAACCAATGCATGATCCTACACAATGCATGAATGCGAGTAAGAAATGTGTACCTTGCGCGATCGCTCAACAACTGAAAGTAAAGCTAAAAGAAAAGACAACGTATGGGCCTACGTCAAGTACATGATGCGTGACCTAAGCAAGCAAGAATGCCTAATCTTTTTCTTTGGGTTTTAGTGGCCAAGTTGATTAAAAGGGGATTGATTATTGATTTGGGTCAAACTACGGGTCAAAACATGACAAATTGAGCCTATATCAGATGTAAAAACAAACCAAAGAAAGAAGGAGGAAATTGGAGCTCACCAGAATGCCAGTTGGCGGCCTTAGGCCGCTGATTGGCGGTCCAGGTGGCTTTGTTCTCCTCCAAATGTCCTCTAGTGACTTCCCTTGAGCCTCAGAGTCTCCTGAAACAAATAAAACTACACAACAAAAATTAAATCCACTCGAATCGCCCAATTCTCGAGAATGAGCCACGAAATCATATTGTTGATCGTGGTTGAACACTGGCTGCACTGGAGGAGTGGTCTCCGGGGAAGAAACGGTCCTACGACGGATAGGAGAAGTAGGCAAATCGCGATCCAATTTCTCTAAAACAAGTTGCAACGTATTTTTCAAATCTGCAATCTCTTGCTGACATTTGGTATGACCTGTCGACGAAGTAGACCGTTGAGTCTCTCCATAATATTATCGCAGTCCAACCCTACTCCCTACCACCCGCACATGACCAGGATGTTTGTCATTTCCCTAGGCCTCGCGTAGAATGTCATTCCGACGATCAAAAGCAAATTCGCCTTGCGATTCTCTCAACTTTAGAGAGTCCTAAAGTTTAAAGAATTATTTTGCTAACAATTGAAAAATATAAAATTACTTAATGTGAATTAATAACATATACAAGTGATACAACTTACTATCATCGAGCCGATCGCTTGCGAGTCGTCTGTGACGTACTCCCCTCTGGAGTTTACCCTCGTTTTCTTCTAAGAATAACAACGAGCTACGGGAGAAGGAGGAGACAAGTTTCTTGCTTGCTCCTCACTCATACTGAAGTCAATTGCCTCTTGTTTTTCTTCATGGCAATTTTTTCAGCCATCATTTGTGCTTCTAACTTTTGGTACCCCGCTCGAGACATACGATGCATATATTTAGTAGAAGATCAAATCTTTTGGTTTGCTCGGATGGCCTAAAACCAAGTTTATTAGATTTTCATTTAAAACAATAACTTAATAAGTTCATATTCTAAATTAAACTCAGTTACCTCAAACTCCGGGCAATCTCTGGATTTTCTGAATTGCTCCCATTGATTTAGAGTTATAAAGTTATAGATATCGCATGAATTTCTATCCTGGTAGTCTCCAAATATGTACTTGTTGGTTAAATTTGTTTTGAAGTTCCTCCAACGAACCGACAAGTATGCCATCTACTTTTTCTTCAACTTGTCAGTGGATTGGAACTTAAAACTATCTTACAACACATTAACCAGTTGCAAGGAGTATGTTTTCTCTTCACAAATTGGACAAGATTTATGACCTTTGACCGAATATCCAGACAAATTACCATAGTCTGGAAAGTCAATAATCATGCAAAATATCATTGCCCGCATTACAAACGACTCCTGATGAAAAGAATAAAAAACTGGCTCTCCGTCATCCCACAATCTCTTTAGGTCATCAATTAAGGGTCTTAAATACACATTGATGTCATTTCAAGGTTGTTTCGCACCAAAATTTATTAAGGACAACATAATATATTTGCGTTTCATGCATAACCACGGGGCTAGATTGTAAATTACAAGCATAACAAGCCACGAACTGTGAATGATACTCAAACTACCGAAAGGATTCATTCCTTGATTCTTCACCAAACACAGGAAAGTTGTAATCTATTTTTTTCCATTGAGGTGAATCTACAGGACGCTGTAGCAACTGATCATTTGGTTTCTCACAGCATGCCATGTCATGTTTTTTGAATCCTCCTTAGCCGCAAACAAATGTTTAAGCCTTGGTATTATCAGAAGATACCACAAAACTTTAGCAGGAGGACCTTTGATTTGCAAATCATCACCATTTACATTTTCTTTCGGTCCACTGCATTTCATTTTGTATCGTGAACCATTACACTTGGGACATGAATGTAAGTTTTCAAACTCACCCCTATACAATATACAATCCTTCGGACATGCATGTATCTTCGTATATTTCATTCTCATAGGACACAACACTTTCTTAGCATCATAAGTTTTATCTGACAGTTCATTATGCTTTGGAAGCATCTCTTTTAATTGCTTCAATAGTGATGTGAAACTAACATCGGTCCAACCATTTCATGCTTTTAAATTATACAATTTCAACACTGCTGACAATCTAGTGAATTTGGTACAACCCTTAGACAACAACTTCTCATTTTCACTCAACAAACTACCAAGTAAATTGGAAGTTGGACGAAAACGTTTCAGCCATATCCTGAACCATTTCGTCTAAGTGATCTCCCACACTAAAAATGTCTCCGTCATTCTTGGAACAACTAAGTGATTCATTTTCACCGTGTCATATCCATTGTTTGTAACTTGGGTTTAAACCTTCTCAAACAAATGATCTTTTATTTTCCGAAAAGTCAGCACTGACATATTATGACACTTATTACACGGACAATACGCCATGTCGCTATCATACTTTTTTTGAATGTTTTTTGGCAACCTCTAAGAACATATTCATTCCGTTCTCATACTCATCACTAATTCCATTTTAAAGAATCCACTCTCGATCCATTTCAATCTATTCATTAAGAAAAATGATAGTGATTATTGAAAGAAATAAATAAAATTTCAATTTAAAAGAATGTGTCCTTAGATGAGAAGATCCGGAGATATTAAGATGAGAAAATAATGACTCAGGAAAGAGGAGAGGAAGTCCTTAATCTAGCATTGGAATAAGGAATGTTAGAAACCTAATTAAGCAATCAAGGCCAAACCAAGCCTAAAGCCACTATAGGTCCTTAGCACTAGACGACGCCTAACTTCGAGGTCCCACTGAGGTCCACTAGTCTGTAGGAAATCAAGAACCCAGAGGTTACTAAAATCTCGGGGAGACTAGATGGGCAACGGTGTTCAGGCCGAAACAGTCTTAAACATCGAGGACCACTAGTTCGTAGGAAATCAAGAACACGAAGGTTCCTAAAATCTCAGGGAGACTCGATGGACAATGATGTTCAGGCCATAACGGTCTTAAACGGGTTCCTCTTCTTAATGCATCCAGAAATCCTAGGGGTCAATTTCTAATTGATTTTATTAAGTGGTTTTTGGGCAAAGGAAAGGGTGATGAAATTTCCCACCTCATCTCCTATAGGTGACTGCCCCCTAAGTGATTTTCATACCTTAATCTAACAAACAACACACCAAACAAACACCAACGTCACTCTTGTTCCAATTCAAGTCCTATTAACTAATGTATACTTTCTAATGAATGATGAGGGAAAGAGATAACGTACCTTACGCCAGCAATCTACGACATAAATCGTAAAATAAATAATAAATACGATGAATGGAAATCCTATATGATGAATGAGTTAGCAAATATTATCTAATCTTTTGCTTTAGGTTATTAAAAGTCAAGTTGCTTAAGGGGTCGATGAGTTATTATAATACCAACATATTGACATACATAATGTAAATAATATTGAAAATTCAAAGAATCAAGGCAATAAACATTTAAATTATTAACAGAAAGTATTAAAAACAATCACTTGGATTGACGAAAAAACATGTTAAACACAAAATATCATGTTATTAATAACACTTGGGATTAAAAATTTATTGCAATTTGGGCAGAACCTCCCCCAAAAAATTTGATATGTAAAATTCTTCAAATACTGGGATTGACAAGAAAAATGTATAATATTCTCCACTACATCACATTCACATTACAAAGTTCTGGTCTTATTGCGTATAATTTAAATTTATGTGGGTATAATAAAAAAGTGAGAAACATAAACATAAATTCATCTATCATAATGCAATGAATCATTTATCAACTTTAGTTTGGCCAAGAAACTTTGATAGAAAGTCAAAGAATCTCTTCCACAACTTCTCAAATCATGTGAAAATTGATAACAATTTGGGTGTAGAAGTGTGCACTTTTAGGAATCCAGAAACTCAAAATGTAATTTGATTTTGATGCATTTTACAAAACAGATTTGTGTGAGGTTTGTTTAAGAATTAACACCAAATATTAAACCAAAGTTTATGGCCAAGCAAATGCTCTAAAAGACCCTCAAGTTGATCTTAATCCGACCATTTCCCTCCCCTTCTCTCATTGGGTGAACATATACATCCAGTTTTTCACATTCAACATGTTCACATAGGCATTCAAAATCAACCACAAACAAGAGATTCAGATGTCAAGACATTAGCCACCATCTTTCACAAAATATAAAATAAATTCCTGTTAATTTGGGTTTATATAACATGAATCCAAAACGAATCTCCAAATGTATAAATCCCTTACTAAACTCATAATCACTCAAAACAATTATCACCTAAACAAAATCAGATTACAAACTCTCATCAAATCTAACAAAAACCAGAAACAACAAAAACACGAACCGGAGGAGGTTGAAGCTTGCGGCGACAAATGTTGGAGGTTGTGGTCATCATGGAGGTGGAGGGTGCGGTGACGGAGGTCGCGGAAGTGGATGAAGACAACCGTGGTCGCGGAGGCTGTGGTCGAGGAAGTCGAGGGGTTTGTCGTGGTGGAGGGAGCTATGGTTTGGTCTGAAATTGGTCGCGGTGGAGGGGGCTAGGATTCGGTCGGGGGCAAGGCGGTGGTTGTCGAGGTCGTTGTGGTGGATTTGGTCGCAGTGGAGTGGTTCGGCCGAGGCCGTTGCGGCTGTCTAGACTTTTGTCCCATATATCTGACGTCTATAGGCAGGGTATAGACGTCAGTTTCCATGCATTCCCTCAACCGACATCTATATGTCTCAATAGACGTCGGCTTTATAAATAGCCGACGTCTATAGATATAAACATCGGCTATTTATACAGCCGACGTCTATAGGCGTTTATGCACTAGTGACACACACAAAACTTTCCTTTTACCTATTTTGATTTTGGCATTTATCTTTAATGGACTTTCCGTAATTCCTTAATGACAATAAAATATGTTATAATCCACTAACATTAACATATGACAAACACATGCTAACAAAATGTGGATGTTGTGTCTTCAAAACATTCACTCAAGTTCGGACGTCACCTTAAGGGTCGAACGTGTGATCCACATTTGTCAAAGTATGTTGGAGGAGGATTCACTATCACTTGAGGATCAGAAGTCCGTCCTATTCTTCGGACGTCCATTATCTAAGGATCAAATGTGCACATGTTGTTCGGACATCTAAATCCCACTAGTCACGTCGCCTTTTGAAGTTACTAGAATTGTGGATAGGATGATTGATTGCAAATTGGTCGTCCAATTTTAGTGTGATGATAAAGCTCTTTAGGGCAGTTTGGCATGGGTGCCTTAAACCGTACTTCTATATAAACTAGGGTTGTGTGTGTGTGTGGGGGGGTTACCCATGAGCTTGCCCCGTCCAACCCTTCTAGGGGTCGGATGCAGTCAAAATTTCGCAACCCACCCCGACACTAGCCAACTCACTTGCATTAATAGGGCCGGTTGCGATGGTCTTTCATCCTGCTCTGTCAAACCCACTAACCTGCCAAATATTTATTTATTATATAATAATATATTATAAATATAATATTTAAAGTTTTAAGAGAAGAAAAGGAATATATGTTTAAACGAGCTAATGAACCAAAAACCCCACTTTAAAAGCTTGTGAATTTGCCAAACATGCCCACAAATCTAATTGGATAATATTACTTATTTCATTTAACCCGCAAACCTGCCCTGCACCTGTCTAACTCGCCCTTAAGTGGGGCAGGTAGCGGTTAAGAAAAATCCAACCTACCCCGTCCCGCCCCACTTACCCGCCAAACTCTGGTGGGGTGGGTAGCACTGGATGGGAAATCCACCCGGCCCCGTTTGCAATGCTAAGGCAAACCCTTATTATTTGTAGGGTGTTAGAGCCTAAAGTGTGTTTTGAGAGTCAACATTGACGGAGAGGTAGTCTTAGACAACATCAAGCTTAGGGCTACGGGTTTGGGGATTCCTTGTTCGTGGAGGTGAATAAAATCCAAGCTCCATTCCGGTTCCGAGCTTTATTCTCCATTCATTCACCTTTTACACAACTTTCTAGTAGTGAAGCTTGGACTCATCTCCACCTTATGGTTTTTTTCTCAAAAGGGTTCCTAGGTATATTCAAGTATTGTGCTTGTTATTTTTCTAATGGTCTATGTGTTTGCCTTGTAGATGTGTGTTAGCTTGTTGATTGCCTAGCCTAGTTTCATTAAGATTTCTCTATTCTCTAGCTTCTGCTACTTCTTTACTCAACTGTTGTCTTAACCAAAATAGTATACAAACACTAGGGAAATCGACGAAATTATATAGATAAAATGGTAACTTCAGAAGACGGTATTTAGAAATTTAATGACATAATCTAGGGTTCACCAAAGATCGATGCATTTTCAAAGAGAATACAAATATGTACATAAATTCATTGAACACCTCATTCTTGGCACATGATAAGCTATAATTGAAGGTTTATTTACTTAATTGCCCATTGATTGACATCATTTCATGCTTATATTTGTATCTTATATCCATTATCTTACACCTAAGCAATGCTACGTGACGAGTTTTATGTTTAGTTTTCAGAAATAAAGAGGTTTGAAGAGAAGAGCCATGAAAGGACCCAAAAGCAGGAAAAAGGACCTAATTGTGAGACCTGGGGACCAAGATGCAAGGGGGAAGGACCTGATCGTAAGACAGAAGGACCTAAGAGCAAAACAGGAAACTCCACACCATCATGAGGAGTATTTTGTCAATTCGATTCGGGTCGGAGCTCCACTAAACAAGTTAGATGCATCCAAGACCAAGAAACACACCAAGGAAAGCCCACCAGAAGACCCAGACGGATCTGGGCTTTATAGGCCGCCAATTGGCGGTCTGGAACCGCCAATTGGCGGTCTAGATCATGCAAGATCCGCCCCAACTTCTCCTGGACTTGTATTAGTGTTCGTTTAGGCTATTTTTGGTATTGGTTTAGTCCCACATCGGGGGATAGTCCCGGATTAGCTTTTTCCATGCTTATAAATAGAACTCTTCACCTCCCTTTGTATCCATCTCTCTCTTGGTGGCCTCCTTCCCTACTAAGAGTGAAGCCTTGAAGCAAAACTCTAGTGGAGGAAGGGCTGCTTGTAATCTGAGTGAGTTCATAATAAAAGCTTTCATTAGTTTGTTAATTCTTGCTTAGTTAAATTCCTTTAATGTTTTTTGCTTTGATGCTTGTTTAGTTTTATGCTTCTTTAATGTTTCTTGCTTGAGTAGTATAAATTTCATTTCAGTATTATGCTTTCTTTTGCTAATATAGTTAGTGTAATGAGTAGTGAGTAGTTCCATCCCCATTTGGGGGGTGGAGAAATATGTGATATAATTATGTAGTGTATTAAGTGTGTGTTATTTTTATCCCTTGAGCTTTATATGATTTCCATAACCATCTAATGGGTCTCCACTATTATCTTTGATATGCTAATGCTCTTGAATGAAGCTTAGCTTATGCTTTGATTAGTGGACCTATTTTATGGGGAATGATAAGGTTAGGATATGGATGAAGTTAATGTTGGAAACACAATTTGTAGTGTATGTACTCTTGTTGCCTTTTCCTTAGCTAATGTCTTGTATGTTTTAATGATGTAGTCATCTTAATTCATGTGGAGGCATAGTAGGGTCTAGTCTTTATACTTGAGTTCATGTAGCTTCATTCCAATCATTGTCTTGTATGTTTTAATGATGTAGTCTTATCTTAATTCATGTAGAGGCAAGATTGGATGTAGTTTTATGATTTCATGCACTACATGTTGTGAGGAGCTTAATTGAACACACACACACACACACATCTTTATGTTCACATCAGTTCTCTACCCCCTTTGGGGTTTAGTTTTATTGTTTATCTTCATTTCCTTTTGCATTCTAGTTTAGCATTGTAGTGTAGTTTAGTGTAACCAATCCTTTTCTCCTTTCTTTACCCCTTGCCTTCGCACGAACCAAGTGTCGACACACCTCCTAGTGGACGACCCGTATTTGCCACCGCTTCAACACGGCCGTGCACTTGCGGTAGAAATATAAAACGATCAATCAAGTTTTTGGCGCCGTTGCCGGGGAGGTGCTCTGTCCAGACCTTGGTTTGGACGATTCGAGGGGTTTTTAATTTTTTGTTTCCAGTTTGTCTTAGTTTCAGGTAACCAGCAGATCAAGGGGAGCCTACTGGACAAGTTTGAAGGAGAGAAGCTTCAACTTGACTGCCAATTGGCGGTTTGGAACCGCCAACTGGCGGCCTGGTGAGGTCATCTTGCCTTGAAATTTTTTTTGGTAGTTGTTGTCTTCTATTTGGTTATCTGGGAGCTCTATTTTGCATGCTTTGACTTCTGGTTTGCTCCCAGATCATTAATAACTCCCCCATTAATCAACTTGGCCCTAAAATCCAAAGCAAAAGACTAGACGTTCTTATTTGTTTAGGTCACGCATCATGTATTGACTTGAGCATATAGTTGTCTTTTCTTTTAGCTTTAATTTCAGTTGTTGAGTGCTGGCGTAAGGTACGCATTTCCTACACTCATTCACGCATCTCGTATGCCCATGCATTAGTTAGTAGGATTTGCATCAGGACAAGAGTGAGAGAGCGTTTGACTGGAGCGATTGATTACTAGATCTAGGATCAAATCGCTACTAAGGAGGGGCTGTCCCATAAAAGATAAGGTGGAGGATTTCATCACCCTTTCCTTAGCCCCAAAAACCACTCTTAATAAAGCCTTAACTAAAAGCAAGTAGACATTGGCCCTAAGGAATTCGGACGCACTAGGAGAGTAATCTAGTCGAGACCGTCATGACCTGATCGGCGTTGCCTACCTTGTCGATAGTAGGAGGTACTGGATCTCCGGATCTGGTATCACTTGCTGGGCATTGTGGTCCTCGTTGTAGGGAGGTGAGGCGTGTCGAGGCTAGTGACCTCGAAGTTAGGCGTCGTCTAGCTTAAGGACCCATTGTCTTACATTGTTTGAGCCGTGCTTGCTAGTTAGGCTTCTTCCTGATCCCACTACCCTCGCTAGCTCTAGGGATTCTTCCCTCCTCATCTGAGTCCTCTCCTCATCTATTCTCTACGTTTAGTCTCCTCCTCTTGTACACCTTCTGTTGTGTGTCGTTTAGAGTCGAGTCGAGCATTTCATGCGAGGTTGGGCTCGTTCTGGTGAGAGCGCTCGACTCGAGAGAGTGCTTATTTCTGAGATGGAAGATCTTGGTGATCTACCATCTCCGCCTCGTGCTCCTTTGGAGCAAGAGGCCGAGTCGTCTCGTGGTGGCGAGGGAGACCGGGTTCCATACATGGACTACCTCGGTCCATTCCCACCACCACGTAGACCTCCTTCTCCTCCTCCTCTGACTCGAGAGGAAGGGAGATTCGGTCAGGATCGAGTTCTTGGTGCACCACCACCTTTAGCTCGACATGATAGACCGATGACATTGTGGGAGCGGACCCATCCTATTCGGGCCGCGCAGCCTTCTTGCATAGTTGTTTCCCCTGCTCGCGGGAACAACTATGAGCTGAAACCTCAGTATGTGAGCATGCTTCCAACCTTTACTGCCAATAAGGAGGATCCGTATATTTTTATACGCGAATTCGAGGAAGTATGCTCCATGTTCAAGCTTCAACAGCTTGACGAGGATTCTGTCCGGTTGAGGATGATTTCGTTCGCATTGAAGGATAATGCGAAGAAATGGATGTATAGCCTCCCGGCGAGCTCGATTCGGTCATGGGATGACTTTGTGGCCGTCTTTCTGAAGAGATTTTTCCCTCAAAGGAAAACTCAACAGATACGGCACCAGATACATCAAATGTATCAGACCAAGACCGAATCGTTTCATGGTTTCTTTGAGAGGTTCAAGGACCTTCTCCAGCAGTGCCCTCATCATGGATTTGAGTTATGGCAGCTGTGCCAAATTGTTTATGAGGGCATCAACTACAACACCCGCACATTGTTGGAGTCGATGTGTCAGGGTGACTTCCAAATGAAACCCATCGAGGAGGCATGGGATACTTTTGAATCCATGGCTGAACGTACCTTCGAGTGGGATACCATGAGAGAGCCACCAGCCGCCAGGTCTTCTGGTCGAGCTGGATCTTATCAAGTTGACTCATCGATCGCGTCTGAAGCGAAAATGGCTGCTCTCATGCGTAGGATAGAGAGTTTGGAGATGGACCGAGCTCCTGTAGCTCAGGTCGCTACTCCCGGGTGTACTAGGTATGGACTGTCGGGACATGATGACTTGGAGTGCGCTTACTCTCCAAGGGATACTGAGCATGCAAATGCGATGTATCAACAAAGGCCCCGAAACGACCCGTACAGTCATTCCTATAACCCGGGATGGCGTAACCATCCTAACTTCTCTTGGGGGTCTAGTGGAGGCCACGGTCAGAGCTCGCACGCTCAACCTCAACCTCCACCTTATCAACCTCCACGCCCATCGGCGACCTACCAACCCCCACATCAAAGGTCGCAGCACCAAAATTACCAACCTGCTCATGCCTCATCGTCGGGTTATTCCAACCAGACTCCACCACCCCAGCGGGTTGACCCTAAGGACCCTTCTTGTGATCCGACCTTTCAAGCGTTGCAAAGTACAGTCAAGGCTTTGGAAATGCAGGTTAGCCAGTTGGCTCATCAACTCCATGAACGCGAGAAAGGTCAGTTCCCGAGTCAACCTGAGGTGAATCTTCGGGGTACCCATTCTCAAGGAAGGACACCTTTACCTCATGCCACCTCTGAACCGACCCATCATATTAATGTGATTCATACTTTGAGGTCTGGTAAGGAGGTGGATAACCACATTGGGGTACCTTCTTTGTCATCACCATCTTTGAGGGAGCCGGATCCTGAGGCTCCCTCCACAAATACTTCCAGGAAGGAGCCAGATCCTGAGGTTCTTTCTACATTTCCTCCGACAAAGGGGCCGAACCCTGAGGTCCCCTTGTCTCCTCTTGTGTCGAAGGAACCAGATTCTGAGGTCCCCACTCATGTTTCTTTGGACCTGAATTCTGGGGTGCCTTCGCATCCTTATGCCCCAAAGGCGCCATTCCCTGAGCGCCTTAAAAAGAAAACCTCTGATCAGCATGACAAGATGCTTGAGATGTTTCGGCAGGTTAAGGTGAATATCCCTCTTTTGGAGGTGATTCAGCAAATGCCCCCTTATGCCAAGGTTCTCAAGGACTTATGCACTAAGAAGAGAAAAACTCATGTTCCCAAGAAAGCTTTTCTTGCGGCTAACGTGAGTTCCTTGTTGGCACAACCCATGCAAGTCAAGTACAAGGACCCTGGCTGTCCTACTATCTCTTGTGTGATTGGTGATGTGCCCATACACTGAGCCTTATTGGACCTTGGTGCATCTGTTAATCTTCTACCATATTCTGTCTACGTCCACCTCGGTCTTGGAGACCTCAAACAAACAAAGACCACTCTTCAATTGGCTGATAGGTCTATGAAGAAACCGAGGGGTGTGGTGGAAGATGTGCTGATCAAAGTGGGAGAGTTCATTTATCCAGTCGACTTTTTGTCTTGGATACTGAACCTGTGCCAAACCCACTTAGACAAATTCTTGTCATTCTGGGGCGACCATTTCATGCGACTTCCAATGCCTTGATCAATTGTTGCAATGGTCTGATGCGCTTGACTTATGGTAGTCAATGCGCTGATTTCAACATCTTCACCATTGGCAAGAAGCCAGGTGCCTTCAATGACCCTGTTGAGGTCAACCTTATCCAGGGTTTGGATGAGATTGAAGTTGAGGGCACCTTCAAGTACTTCAGAGAATTGTTCGATGAAGATCCTGAAGGTGGTGAAGATGTTTCAACTGGGCTGGGACAAGAAGGTGCCTTATGTTTTGATCACGTGGCTTTTGAGCCACATTCTTCTGATCTTGTGGCCCTTGAGCCACATTCTTCTGATCATGTGGCCCTTGAGCC
Source organism: Triglochin maritima (assembly GCA_963682175.1). Lineage (NCBI taxonomy): Eukaryota > Viridiplantae > Streptophyta > Magnoliopsida > Alismatales > Juncaginaceae > Triglochin > Triglochin maritima. The sequence continues at coordinate 39,815,632 of OY821775.1, forward strand.
ACTTCTTTTTGACCACGTGGCCCTTGAGCCACATCCTTTTGAGCACGTGGCTTTTGAGCCACAAGATACTATTTTTATGGCCTCTCGGCCACATGCTCTTCATTCTGTATGTGCTGAGGACCCCATGTGGGTTAAGATTCAACCACCTGATACCCTTATACCAGATAGAGGTTCACCTCTCGTTCATGCCTCCTCTTTTGCTAATTCTAAAGAGGCATCAACCGACCACAATGCTTATAAGGGTGTCAGGTGGTCGAGCAATTCTGTTGTGTATGTTGCGAGCCCATGCATGCGCATTTCTGGCTCGAGAGATGGTGGGTTCCCATTTGATGTCCCTTGACATATGAAGATGGAAGCCTATTGTTGTACATAGTTAAAAAAAAAGAAAACAAAAAAGACTCCTTCAGTGAGCATCGATTGTTGTGGGCCCCAACCCTTGAGTATTTGGGCCCCATTTCTTTCACGTATTTGTATCCCTTCTTTAGCATCTCACAGGTTTTGAAGGAAGTTGGGTTGTGTCCATCAACATAACCATGAACTTCCTTGTGTACTTCACGTTGGTGAGATCTCTTCTGTTTCATGCATACATCCATGTCGTATTTTGCTCACATTCATTGAGGACAATGCATGAAGTAGGTGTGGGGGGGTGTTTTACGTGTGTACATAGTCGAGTCTTTTCTTTTGATTTTTTTGTTTTCTTTTGTGTGCATTGTTAGGGTCATGTTAGTGTGCCGCATTTAATATCGATATATCTGCTTGCCATGATCCTTGGGTGACTTGTCTTCTTTTGCTTGCCTAGTGCTTCAAAATTTTCACATTTCTTTCAAAATCTTCATGTGTTTGCGAAAGAAAATGTTTTGTGGGTTTTGCGTGTGTTTAGCATGTGCAAAACTGTTGTGAGGCAAAGTAAAAAGATAGCTCCCAAAATTGTCTTGAACTTGATGCATTAGGATATCTAGTACGTGGCTTTAGGATTTATCGAGTCGTTAGGATGCACCCCGGTTTTCCCTCGGGGGGCGTGTAATCCTAGGGTTTCAGTACTCAAACATTTAAAGAAGTCCACCCTGAACCTAGTGAGTCAAATAATTCGTGTCTGTTAGTATAAGGAAGTTTGTCATAGTCAAGGGCCCTTAATATCTTTTTGTGAAACTTAAGTGTAGGGGTTTTGGTTCCCATGTAGATAAATGAATAAATAAGTGGTGTTCTCTCTTCTCGCACGGCTCCTATCACTCGGGAAAGTAGGTCTGAGGGGACTTTGTGCCTGGTGCTTTCGAGTCATCTGACTTGGGATGCACCGACCGAACTCCCGTTACACGGGTGGTAGGGATCGCCCTATGTGGAGATTTGGGGGAAGGTGTACGTGATAGTGTAAGTCCTCATAGGCAATGATGCACGAAACCTGACCCTGGGAGAATCAAACACCAACCAATAAATTCTCCAAAGAAAAAGAAAAAAAAAGAAAAAAAAAGAAAGAAAGAAAAGAAAAGAAGAGTCAAATAAGAACCAAAATGGACTTTACACGTTGTATCACATTCAGAAGTTAAGGTTGCCCATGTCTTTCACTTAATTCCTTAGTTAACTCTCACGAATAACTCATTAGGCTAGGTGTGTGGACTGATTACATATATAGAGTCGACTCGTAGTATTACCGCATTGCATGATCGACAAAATAAGTCTAACGAGTCGTGTAGCTAGATTGATTAATGCATCTTGTTCGGATTTTGTGGGTATATCCGCTGAAAACCCTCAGGAGACACCACTCCTCCTCCTTGGCAACAAGGAGGTTTAACGGCTTGTTGCACATGCTAAGTGCAACCGTGATTCCTACGAAAGTGAGTTAGGATTTCTTGTTTTTCGTATGCTTTTTCCTTTCTTTGTTTTGCTCGAGACTAGCAAAAACTTAGGTGTGGGGGTATTTGATTGACATCATTTCATGCTTATATTTGTACCTTATATCCATTATCTTACACCTAAGCAATGCTACGTGACGAGTTTTATGTTTAGTTTTCAGAAATAAAGAGGTTTGAAGAGAAGAGCCATGAAAGGACCCAAAAGCAGGAAAAAGGACCTAATTGTGAGACCTGGGGACCAAGATGCAAGGGGGAAGGACCTAATCGTAAGACAGAAGGACCTAAGAGCAAAACAGGAAACTCCACACCATCATGAGGAGTATTTTGTCAATTCGATTCGGGTCGGAGCTCCACTAAACAAGTTAGATGCATCCAAGACCAAGAAACACACCAAGGAAAGCCCACCAGAAGACCCAGACGGATCTGGGCTTTATAGGCCGCCAATTGGCGGTCTGGATCATGCAAGATCCGCCCCAACTTCTCCTGGACTTGTATTAGTGTTCGTTTAGGCTATTTTTGGTATTGGTTTAGTCCCACATCGGGGGATTGTCCCGGATTAGCTTTTTCCATGCTTATAAATAGAACTCTTCACCTCCCTTTGTATCCATCTCTCTCTTGGTGGCCTCCTTCCCTACTAAGAGTGAAGCCTTGAAGCAAAACTCTAGTGGAGGAAGGGCTGCTTGTAATCTGAGTGAGTTCATAATAAAAGTTTTCATTAGTTTGTTAATTCTTGCTTAGTTAAATTCCTTTAATGTTTTTTGCTTTGATGCTTGTTTAGTTTTATGCTTCTTTAATGTTTCTTGCTTGAGTAGTATAAATTTCATTTCAGTATCATGCTTTCTTTTGCTAATATAGTTAGTGTAATGAGTAGTGAGTAGTTTCATCCCCATTTGGGGGGTGGAGAAATATATGATATAATTATGTAGTGTATTAAGTGTGTGTTATTTTTATCCCTTGAGCTTTATATGATTTCCATAACCATCAAATGGGTCTCCACTCTTATCTTTGATATGCTAATGCTCTTGAATGAAGCTTAGCTTATGCTTTGATTAGTGGACCTATTTTATGGGGAATGATAAGGTTAGGATATGGATGAAGTTAATGTTGGAAACACAATTTGTAGTGTATGTACTCTTGTTGCCTTTTCCTTAGCTAATGTCTTGTATGTTTTAATGATGTAGTCATCTTAATTCATGTGGAGGCATAGTAGGGTCTAGTCTTTATACTTGAGTTCATGTAGCTTCATTCCAATCATTGTCTTGTATGTTTTAATGATGTAGTCTTATCTTAATTCATGTAGAGGCAAGATTGGATGTAGTTTTATGATTTCATGCACTACATGTTGTGAGGAGCTTAATTGAACACACACACACACATCTTTATGTTCACATCAGTTCTCTACCCCCTTTGGGGTTTAGTTTTATTGTTTATCTTCATTTCCTTTTGCATTCTAGTTTAGCATTGTAGTGTAGTTTAGTGTAACCAATCCTTTTCTCCTTTCTTTACCCATTGCCTTCGCACGAACCAAGTGTCGACACACCTCCCAGTGGACGACCCGTATTTGCCACCGCTTCAACGCGGCCGTGCACTTGCGGTAGAAATATAAAACGATCAATCACCGATCACATTTATTATAATTTCATGTTATGGAGCTTCATGAAGGTCTTAACATTGAAATACTAACACACTTAGTTTCATACGACGAGTTTTCAATGGAAGGTCGAAAAGTTTGGTGGGGTGTTAATTTTGGCATGTAGCAGATCAACATGAGGGTCGTTCTTGTTAAGTTGGGTATTGAGAAATCACCAAAATCTATGATGGAGGATCAGAAAGCAGACATGGATGAGAAAGCTCTTACAGTTATTCACCTATCTTTGTGTGATGAGGTGTTGCGTGAAGTCGTGACAAAGCTGGACAAGGTTAATTTTTATGTCAAAAATCAGGACAAGTTGTATTCTCCTCAAGCAACAACTATTGTTGTTTCGTAGGGCAGAATGTACTTTTCTACAACATATATTTAGATGATTTTAATTCTATTATTGTTGATTTGGAGAATTTGGATGCTAATTTTATTGACGAGGATCAAGCTATTTTGTTAGTGTTCTTTGGGACCCTCTTACTCGCATTTTTGTGACATCATAATGTGTAGCCGCACCACTAGGGGTGAGCTTCAGTCTGGGATTCCGTCTGGTCCCGTTCAGTCTAAAATTTGAATTTTACTCACAAAATCTCAATTCAGCCCGTGACTGGTCGGAATGAAGACCAAATTTTTGGTATCCCTCGGACCGAAAAAATCGGTATGTTTCGGTCCTGACCAAAAAGTTCGGTCCAGTCCAAAAACCCAGACCGGACCGAACTTTGCTTTCCTCTACGCACGACCATTATGGCATTATGTTGATTGATGTCAAAAATGCTATGAGTTCAAAAATTAACGTGGAAAAGGGTTTTTTCGTGCCAAGCAGTAGCAAAAGCGAGGCACTAGATGCTAGGGGGAGAACCAATGAGAAGAATTCCTCTAAACATAGATCTATATCGAAGTTGAGAGGTAAAGAACATATTCGGTGCAATTATTGCAAAAGAAAGGTCACAAGATGGACAAGTGCTACAAATTGCCGAACAAGGAGAAGTAAAAGTCCACGGGGCATGGTGGACAAATATGACTCCAATGTGGCCGAGGGAAAATCTGATTTTGTTTTGATCTCATCTAAAAAATTAATGATCCCACAAATGAGAATGGATATAAATATTTTAAATTGGTCCCATGTCTTAATGATGACATGTGGGATTGTTTGATGCCCTTGAAGTGTACGTCTTCTATCGTTGATGAATTAAAACTCACGGTGTTTTACGACAATTTAAAGTTTAGTTACGACAATTTTAAAAATAATAATTTAATCCAACAAATGACGAGTGGAAAGGAATGCCTAAATATATTAAAGATGATAAATAAGTATTTTTGAAACTTAAGCGTATACTTACTAATGTTCTGAGTATTCATGTCTAACGCATATTTTTCTTTTGTCGTGATTCACAAATGATTCGTACAATTAGGGTGTGCATCCGGTCCCGATTTTTTCCCGAGGTCTGGACCGGTTGGATTCGGTTCAGTCCGGTCCAACACCGAATTTTTACCTCAAAAATGAAATATAAAAAACCAAATTGGTCCGGACCGGACCAAGACCGAATTTTCAACTAGGTCGGGATCGGAACCCGGACCGATCGGTCTGGTCAAAAAACCCGGACATGATCGGTTTTTATACACCCCCTAATTACAAGGAAGAAAACTCATACACAAAACATAGAGATAAATGCATTCTTGTAAATTAAGTAACAAAAATATGTCTTTTCCAAGAAAACTCTATCATTTTTTATTAAGTTTAAAAAACAGAATTTATGAGACAAATGATTAATTATTCATGCAACTGATGAGGGAATTTTTCCTACGAAATTAGTGCGGTAAAGCGTTATTTCCTCGAAGCAACAAGAGTCACATAAGAGAGGAGAAAAAGAAAGTTATACAATTTTGCTCATATAATTTTTTTCTCTTGTGCTTTTCCACAAGACATGCGTCTTATTTATACAATAAAACATACTATAATCGATTCCTTAACCGGTGGAGTAATATTTCCTTAAATATGTGAAGCGCAAATGTTTTTTTTCTTCTCCAAGTATTTCCTAAAACATATTATTCCCTTTGAATTAATTTTCTGACAGTAACAATAACATACGCATTCTTTACCATCTAAGAAAAATGAAATTACCTTTGGCCACACATTTTTATTTGTCGTGATAATTGTTGCATCAATTTAATTTAGATTTTTTTTAATAATATGAAAGTACAACCACCTTGGAGGCTTAGACGAGTCTCATTTCGTGAAATAGGTGTTCTACATTTTATAACAAATGGTTCTACTCATAGCTAGTATTGTAACAACCTCTAACAAACTCTAACAAACGAAGAATTTAAAATGTTTTTATAACTCACAATCAAGAGAGGATATTACGAAATAACAGAAACATGTGCACCAACATATATAATATATATATGAACATCACAGTATTTCAAAAGTTGTGATTACATCAAAAGAATATACAACGAATACAGTAATCACCCGACCTCAACTGAGCGAAAGCTGGATCCGGTAGTGGTGCTCCTCTCCTCGGTCACCACCCCCTATCGCCGATCACGGCCTGAAAGTAAACATGCAACAATGCCTGAGTTTCCAGAAGAAACCATGTATGCCAAACTCTATAATGCATGAAATTAAAGCACCCTAGCATGAAGTTCTACTAACAAGAAAAACATCTCAAACAGACTGGGCTCCAGGGCTCTTTCACCCAACCACAGCACACACCACCGTCACGGGGCTCAGGGCTTTTTCACCCAACCACCGCAACACACACTCGTCGCCGAGCTGGGCTCCAGGCCTTTTACAACAAACCGCAGCTACCATGACACGACTAAGGGCTCCAGGTCTTTTTCAACCAACCCAAACGTCAAAGGGCTCCAGGTATTTTTCAACCAACCCTTAACACGCGGTCCCTGCTCAGGCTCCAGGCCTTTTTCAGCCAACATGAACGCACTACGGAGCTCCAGGTCTTTTTCAACCAAACCCGCATAGACTAGCTGGGCTCCAGGTCTTTTTTAACCAACCACAGCTCTCACACAGTTACGGGGCTCCAGGGATCTTTCACCCAACCACCGTAACTCTCGTGCACCCTAGCACACTCGCCGGATGGACCTCGACACACAACTCGCCCCACACGGACGACCACAACAACCGCGCCTCCATAGTGCAAAACTGGACACAAACGGTCGACCAAACCAAAACTCTCGGTCGACCGAATCACGAAAACACAAGGCGATCGCCTCGACCGGCACTCCCTCGGTCGACCGATTCCCACCAACTGCACTCGTTCGGTCGAACCCTAATCAAGGGACGGTCGACCGTTTAGATGGTCAACTCCCAGGTTCAACGAACAAAACGACCAATCGGTCGAAAGACAAAGGGGCCCCGTTCGACCGAAAGTCACCAGGGACAAATCCCACAATCTCCACAACGAATTCGCTCGAACCCCCGAGCACTCTCCGTCAACCGAATTCCACCAGCGAATTCCCCCAACTCTCACCACAAATCCGGTCCACCGAATTTGTCCAGGGCATTCCCCCACGCTCCTCATCAAGTCCGATCGACCGAAACCAACTTCGGTCGAACCGACCACTATTCCAACTTAAGTCACGGTCGGACGAAGTCAACGAGCGGTCGACCGTTTTGATGGTCAACGCCCTCAACCGACCTATGACAGTGCACACGGTTGAATGGCAAAGGGGCCCCGTTCGACCGAAAACCACCAGGCTTGGCTCCTGAGCACGATCGGTCGACCGCCCCAAGGGCATCGTTCGACCGATGTGAGGCAGAACCCGAATTCTCAATACGAACGGTCGACGGTATGCACCAACCGGTCGACCGATCAGGCAGTAAAATTTGTTGCAAGTTTACTTGCGAGGAGCTGGAAGGCCTACCGTCGACTTCCAAATACGCACGATACCTAAGTGAGCGAGTTGACATACCGGAAGGTTTGAAGAAACCTTTGTAGAACCACGACGACACCTCCACGAGTACGCCTCCCTAATGTTGGCTTTTTGGCCTTAATCTATGTTTTGATGATTTAATTAACCTAATCTTAATTATGATCATGTAGAGTAGCACACATATTGCATTGCATATATATTGCTTTGTGCTAACCTCTACAGGTGATCAAGACTCAAGAAAGAAGAAAAATCAAGTCAAGACATGTAATCAAGCTAGGATTGAAGACATGTAATTTTACCTTTCTTTGAGTATTATGAACTTATGTGAATTGAGCATAACTTAAGCTAATATGCATGCATTCACACACTAGGTTCCTTGTAGGAGTCACACACAAAATATCATAACATTTGGACTCCATTAGATCACCCAAACACCTAAAACATTGGTCTCCAGTCTGCCTGAGTTCGGTCGACCGTTCACCTTTCGGTCGACCGGTTATACACAATATTTGTTATACCAGACCAATCAGTTCAACCGATCACACTTCGGTTAACCGTTTACCCAGACCTGTTCGGACGACCGGTATACCTTCGGTCGACCGTTTAGTTTGCTATTTCTTGTAAAAATACGACCGTTATATTTGTCGTATTATACAACGGTCGTATACACATTTTTCTATTAATACACCCCCAAATACTTTTGAACCGGTCGAACAAAATACATTGTTCGGTCGACCGTTCCATTAGGGAAAATCTACCTGCTATCGGTCGACACAAGTTTAGTTCAACCGATCGAGTTTTCCCTCAACCGAACCCTGTAGTTCGGTCGACCGGTACCTGTTCGGTCGACCGTTGACTTATAGAACTTAAGTGTTAGGTCGACTAGTACCTTTGTTCGGTCAACCGATCCATTAACTTACTCAAGGGTTCGGTCGACCGATACACCTTTCGGTCGACCGTTTCTGGACAAATTTCTGAATCCGATTTTCTGTTTTGTGTGCTTTGCACAAACCCCAATCAAATCTTGTCCAAATGGCTAGAAATCTTTAGGAGCTTATAAATAGAGGTTCACACTTAGTTTTCCATAAGATTTCACAACTCCAAAGTGTCAAACCTATAGTGAGATTTTCCACAACCTCCAAGCACCAAATTAGTCATCCAAAGCCTAATTTCCACATCCTTCATCAACCATCATACTAGCAATTGTTGTGCTCAATTAGAGAGTGAATCCCACTCATTTACAAGAGTTGTCAAAGAAGCAAGGACTTCGGTGAAAGCCCGAAGTGTCCCTCTCGGATTGTGAGAGGAAGAATTCAAGCAAGCGAGGGTTGTTCGCGTTGCTTGTGGTATAAAAGGCGTTCTCTCCCGGCCTGGAACGGAGAGTGGTTAGGGAAGACGTAGGCGGAGGTCGCGGAGTCGAGCGGAGCTTACAAGAGAGGACTATGACCCGGGTGGGGTGCCGAACCTCTATAAAAACGCCGAGTCTCTTTGTGGTTTGTATGTTATTTCCCTACTAGTCTTTAAATTGTTTCCGCTGCATTTATTGTTTGATTAGTTAAGGATTAGATTAATAGTGATTAGTGGACCCATAACCCACACGATCCTACATTTGGTATCAGAGCCTTGTTAGCTAAATTTCATTACTTTACCGTAATTTTAGCATGGCTTCAACATCTAATAAGTTAGAGGGTTTATGCACCACAAGGCCTCCTTTGCTTAATGGGTCAAATTATGATTATTGGAAAAATAGAATGAAAATCTTTTTAATATCAAATGACCTTAAGTATTGGAAGTTTATTCAAAATCCATACATACCCCCATATGAAGATGATTTAGATTCTCTATCTAGGGCTCAAATGAAAGAAATTAAATGAACTCTAAAATCATGAACATTCTTTGTTGTGGCCTTAATGAAGGAGAATACAATAGAATTAGGGGTTCTGAAAGTGCAAATGAAATATGGCATAGGTTACAAATGCATCATGAGGGTGATAGTAAAACTAAAGAAACTAGGGTTAGTCTTCTCGTGCATAAATATGAAATATTTTCTATGCAAATCGGTGAGAACATAAGCGACAAGAACACTCGCTTCACCGATATCACTAACTCTCTTTTGATTCTTGGAAGAAGGATAAATGAAGGAGAGATGACTCGAAAATTCCTCTGGTCATTGAGCAACGATTGGGAAGACAAGGTCGTGGCAATCGAAGAATCGCACGGTCTTTCAAAATTGAAGATGGAGGAACTCATTGGAAATCTCATGGCCTATGAGCTCCAATTGAGTCATCGAAGAGAGAAGGAAGCTTCAAAGAAAAACTCCATGGTGGCATTGCATGCAAATTTTGATGAGCCAAGGAGGGTGGAAGAAGAGGACATTGAGGTCCTTGCCCAAGACTTCTTCAAATACCTCAAGAGGGATAAGGAAGAAAAGAATGAAAGAAGAGGTAGAAGATGTGAGAAAAGATAAAAAGAAAAAGAGAGGGAGGAGAGCGAAAATGAGAGAAAAGAGAGGGGGAAGAAAAATGAGAGAAGAGAGAGGAGAAGAGAAAAGGAGAAGAGTAAGAGGAAAGAAAGGAAGGAGGAAGCTCACAAAGCCACTTGGGATGACTCTTCATCTCCATCATCATCCTCTTCCTTGCAAAGTAGAAGAGAGGTTGCCCATTCATGCTTCATGGCCATTGAAGATGAACAAAGTGAGGTAGCTTCTAACTCCTCTAAATCTTATTCCACTAGAAGTAATTCATGTTCAAGTAAATCATATTCTAGTGCAATCTCTAACTCTAATGCTAATGATGAATCATATACACATGATGAGCTACAAAATGCAGTTCATGATTTAGTTAAACAATATGAGATCATTTGTGAAAAGAACAAAAATGATAGAAATACTATAAATGATCTCAAATGCCAAATTGAATTAATCATAAATGAAAAGAATGAGGTGGTTGCTAGACTTGAATCAAATGAATCATCACTTGCTAGTCTAAGTAAAACACCGATTGTTGATGAATATTTAGATCTTAGAGCTTCAAATATGCAACTAAGGAAAGATCTAGAAATGTTCACAAAAGGAACAAAAATGCTTGATATGCTCTTAAGTAGTCAAAGACAATCCTTAGCTAAACATGGTTTAGGATACAATGTGCATTTGAAAAACCATGTATCTCATACTACTTTAAATGGCAAGCATTTATTTGTTAAATCTAGTTCCTCAAGTGTGTGGGCACCCAAAACCAAAATGGTTTGGATCCCAAAAGCTAATGTTCAAGGACCCAAAGTTGTTTGGGTACCTAAGTCTACACTTGTAGGAGCTTGAGGAGGAGATTGGTGGTGACCGGGTGAGCTCAAAAGTTAAATTCAAATCCCGTTACATCACCAAATGAGATTGGAGCTAATCAAGATTCAAGTTTGGTATAAATTTCCATCTTTAAAATTTCTGAAACTTTAGCTCTAATCTAGTCAATATGCTTAATTGTCATATCTTTAGAAATTCAATTCATTGAAAATCATTAACCCTATTCATTGCAAATCATATATCACATCCATTGATATTAAATGTCATATTGTAAATGGATGTTAGAATAAGGCTTAAATTGAAACTAAATTGAACTTAACTAGAATCATACTCATAGTTTCCATCTTGCCTTATTGATAGGGGAGCTTAAATGTTATATCTTTTAGAGTAATGAAGTGCAAAATTTAGGGGGAGCAACTTCATTACAAGACATCCAAATTCTATGCTTAAAGTCATAATTATTGTTGTTTTTTATGGATGTCAAAGGGGGAGAGATAATTAAGGGGGTAACTTGGAATTTGGCATAAAATTGAACAAAAATTATGCACATCCATAGGGGGAGCATTAATATGCATAGTTTACATATACAAATTCCATGTATTTAGATAGAATTAAGATATAGGTTGTCATCATCAAAAAAGGGGAGATTGTTGGCTTTTTGGCCTTAATCTATGTTTTGATGATTTAATTAACCTAATCTTAATTATGATCATGCGGAGTAGCACACATATTGCATTGCATATATATTGCTTTGTGCTAACCTCTACAGGTGATCAAGACTCAAGAAAGAAGAAAAATCAAGTCAAGACATGTAATCAAGCTAGGATTGAAGACATGTAATTTTACCTTTCTTTGAGTATTATGAACTTATGTGAATTGAGCATAACTTAAGCTAATATGCATGCATTCACACACTAGGTTCCTTGTAGGAGTCACACACAAAATATCATAACATTTGGACTCCATTAGATCACCCAAACACCTAAAACATTGGTCGCCAGTCTGCCTGAGTTCGGTCGACCGTTCACCTTTCGGTCGACCGGTTATACACAATATTTGTTATACCAGACCAATCAGTTCAACTGATCACACTTTGGTTAACCGTTTACCCAGACCTGTTCGGTCGACCGGTATACCTTCGGTCGACCGTTTAGTTTGCTATTTCTGGTAAAAATATGACCGTTATATTTGTCGTATTATACAACGGTCGTATACACATTTTTCTCTTAATATACCCCAAAATACTTTTGAACCGGTCGAACAAAATACATTGTTCGGTCGACCGTTCCATTAGGGAAAATCTACCTGCTATCGGTCGACACAAGTTTAGTTCAACCGATCGAGTTTTCCCTCTACCGAACCCTGTAGTTCGGTCGACCGGTACCTGTTCGATCGACCGTTGACTTATAGAACTTAAGTGTTAGGTCGACCGGTGCTTTTGTTCGGTCAACCGATCCATTAACTTACTCAAGGGTTCGGTCGACCGATACACCTTTCGGTCGACCGTTTCTGGACAGATTTCTGAATCCGATTTACTGTTTTGTGTGCTTTGCACAAACCCCAATCAAATCTTGTCCAAATGGCTAGAAATCTTTAGTAGCTTATAAATAGAGGTTCACACTTAGTTTTCCATAAGATTTCACAACTCCAAAGTGTCAAACCTATAGTGAGATTTTCCACAACCTCCAAGCTCCAAATTAGTCATCCAAAGCCTAATTTCCACATCATTCATCAATCATCATACTAGCAATTGTTGTGCTCAATTAGAGAGTGAATCCCACTCAGTTACAAGAGTTGTCAAAGAAGCAAGGACTTCGGTGAAAGCCTGAAGTGTCCCTCTCGTATTGTGAGAGGAAGAATTCAAGCAAGCGAGGGTTGTTCGCGTTGCTTGTGGTGTAAAAGGCGTTCTCTCCCGGCCCGGAACGGGGAGTGGTTAGTGAAGACGTAGGCGGAGCTCGCGGAGTCGAGCGGAGCTTACAAGAGAGGACTAGGACCCGGGTGGGGTGTCGAACCTCTATAAAAACGCCGAGTCTCTTTGTGGTTTGCATGTTATTTCCCTACTAGTCTTTAAATTGTTTCCGTTGCGTTTATTGTTTGATTAGTTAGGGATTAAATTAATAGTGATTAGTGGACCCATAACCCACACGATCCTACATTTGGTATCAGAGCCTTGTTAGCTAAATTTCATTACTTTACCGTAATTTTAGCATGGCTTCAACATCTAATCAGTTAGAGGGTTTATGCACCACAAGGCCTCCTTTGCTTAATGGGTCAAATTATGATTATTGGAAAAATAGAATGAAAATCTTTTTAATATCAAATGACCTTAAGTATTGGAAGTTTATTCAAAATCCATACATACCCCCATATGAAGATGATTTAGATTCTCTATCTAGGGCTCAAATGAAAGAAATTAAATGAACTCTAAAATCATGAACATTCTTTATTGTGGCCTTAATGAAGGAGAATACAATAGAATTTGGGGTTGTGAAAGTGCAAATGAAATATGGCATAGGTTACAAATGCATCATGAGGGTGATAATAAAACTAAAGAAACTAGGGTTAGTCTTCTCATGCATAAATATGAAATATTTTCTATGCAAATCGGTGAGAACATAAGCGACATGAACACTCGCTTCACCGATATCACTAACTCTCTTTTGATTCTTGGAAGAAGGATAAATGAAGGAGAGATGACTCGAAAATTCCTCCGGTCATTGAGCAACGATTGGGAAGACAAGGTCGTGGCAATCGAAGAATCGCACGATCTTTCAAAATTGAAGATGGAGGAACTCATTGGAAATCTCATGGCCTATGAGCTCCAATTGAGTCATCGAAGAGAGAAGGAAGCTTCAAAGAAAAACTCCATGGTGGCATTGCATGCAAATTTTGATGAGCCAAGGAGAGTGGAAGAAGAGGACATTGAGGTCCTTGCCCAAGACTTCTTCAAATACCTCAAGAGGGATAAGGGAGAAAAGAATGAAAGAAGAGGTAGAAGAAGTGAGAAAAGATAAAAAGAAAAAGAGAGGGAGGAGAGCGAAAATGAGAGAAAAGAAAGGGGGAAGAAAAATGAGAGAAGAGAGAGGAGAAGAGAAAAGGAGAAGAGTAAGAGGAAAGAAAGGAAGGAGGAAGCTCACAAAGCCACTTGGGATGACTCTTCATCTCCATCATCATCCTCTTCCTTGCAAAGTAGAAGAGAGGTTGCCCATTCATGCTTCATGGCCATTGAAGATGAACAAAGTGAGGTAGCTTCTAACTCCTCTAAATCTTATTCCACTAGAAGTAATTCATGTTCAAGTAAATCATATTCTAGTGCAAGCTCTAACTCTAATGCTAATGATGAATCATATACACATGATGAGCTACAAAATGCATTTCATGATTTAGTTAAACAATATGAGATCATTTGTGAAAAGAACAAAAATGATAGAAAAACTATAAATGATCTCAAATGCCAAATTGAATTAATCATAAATGAAAAGAATGAGGTGGTTGCTAGACTTGAATCAAATGAATCATCACTTGCTAGTCTAAGTAAAACACCGATTGTTGATGAATATTTAGATCTTAGAGCTTCAAATATGCAACTAAGGAAAGATCTAGAAATGTTCACAAAAGGAACAAAAATGCTTGATATGCTCTTAAGTAGTCAAAGACAATCCTTAGCTAAACATGGTTTAGGATACAATGTGCATTTGAAAAACCATGTATCTCATACTACTTTAAATGGCAAGCATTTATTTGTTAAATCTAGTTCCTCAAGTGTGTGGGCACCCAAAACCAAAATGGTTTGGATCCTAAAAGCTAATGTTCAAGGACCCAAAGTTGTTTGGGTACCTAAGTCTACACTTGTAGGAGCTTGAGGAGGAGATTGGTGGTGACCGGGTGAGCTCAAAAGTTAAATTCAAATCCCGTTACATCACCAAATGAGATTGGAGCTAATCAAGATTCAAGTTTGGTATAAATTTCCATCTTTAAAATTTCTGAAAATTTAGCTCTAATCTAGTCAATATGCTTAATTGTCATATCTTAAGAAATTCAATTCATTGAAAATCATTAACCCTATTCATTGCAAATCATATATCACATCCATTGATATTAAATGTCATATTGTAAATGGATGTTAGAATAAGGCTTAAATTGAAACTAAATTGAACTTAACTAGAATCATACTCATAGTTTCCATCTTGCCTTATTGTTAGGGGAGCTTAAATGTTATATCTTTTAGAGTAATGAAGTGCAAAATTTAGGGGGAGCAACTTCATTACAAGACATCCAAATTCTATGCTTAAAGTCATAATTATTGTTGTTTTTTATGGATGTCAAAGGGGGAGAGATAATTAAGGGGGTAACTTGGAATTTGGCATAAAATTGAACAAAAATTATGCACATCCATAGGGGGAGCATTAATATGCATAGTTTACATATACAAATTCCATGTATTTAGATAGAATTAAGATATAGGTTGTCATCATCAAAAAGGGGGAGATTGTTGGCTTTTTGGCCTTAATCTATGTTTTGATGATTTAATTAACCTAATCTTAATTATGATCATGCGGAGTAGCACACCTATTGCATTGCATATATATTGCTTTGTGCTAACCTCTACAGGTAATCAAGACTCAAGAAAGAAGAAAAATCAAGTCAAGACATGTAATCAAGCTAGGATTGAAGACATGTAATTTTACCTTTCTTTGAGTATTATGAACTTATGTGAATTGAGAATAACTTAAGCTAATATGCATGCATTCACACACTAGGTTCCTTGTAGGAGTCACACACAAAATATCATAAAATTTGGACTCCATTAGATCACCCAAACACCTAAAACATTGGTCTCCAGTCTGCCTGAGTTCGGTCGACCGTTCACCTTTCGGTCGACCGGTTATACACAATATTTGTTATACCAGACCAATCAGTTCAACTGATCACACTTTGGTTAACCGTTTACCCAGACCTGTTCGGACGACCGGTATACCTTCGGTCGACCGTTTAGTTTGCTATTTCTTCTAAAAATACGACCGTTATATTTGTCGTATTATACAACGGTCGTATACACATTTTTCTCTTAATACAGCCCCAAATACTTTTGAACCGGTCGAACAAAATACATTGTTCGGTCGACCGTTCCATTAGGGAAAATCTACCTGCTATCGGTCGACACAAGTTTAGTTCAACCGATCGAGTTTTCCCTCAACCGAACCCTGTAGTTCGGTCGACCGGTACCTGTTCGGTCGACCGTTGACTTATAGAACTTAAGTGTTAGGTCGACTAGTACCTTTGTTCGGTCAACCGATCCATTAACTTACTCAAGGGTTCGGTCGACCGATACACCTTTCGGTCGACCATTTCTGGACAGATTTCTGAATCCGATTTTCTATTTTGTGTGCTTTGCACAAACCCCAATCAAATCTTGTCCAAACGGCTAGAAATCTTTAGGAGCTTATAAATAGAGGTTCACACTTAGTTTTCCATAAGATTTCACAACTCCAAAGTGTCAAACCTATAGTGAGATTTTCCACAACCTCCAAGCACCAAATTAGTCATCCAAAGCCTAATTTCCACATCCTTCATCAACCATCATACTAGCAATTGTTGTGCTCAATTAGAGAGTGAATCCCACTCATTTACAAGAGTTGTCAAAGAAGCAAGGACTTCGGTGAAAGCCCGAAGTGTCCCTCTCGGATTGTGAGAGGAAGAATTCAAGCAAGCGAGGGTTGTTCGCGTTGCTTGTGGTATAAAAGGCGTTCTCTCCCGGCCCGGAACGGAGAGTGGTTTGGGAAGACGTAGGCGGAGCTCGCGGAGTCGAGCGGAGCTTACAAGAGAGGACTAGGACCCGGGTGGGGTGCCGAACCTCTATAAAAACGCCGAGTCTCTTTGTGGTTTGTATGTTATTTCCCTACTAGTCTTTAAATTGTTTCCGCTGCATTTATTGTTTGATTAGTTAAGGATTAGATTAATAGTGATTAGTGGACCCATAACCCACACGATCCTACATTTGGTATCAGAGCCTTGTTAGCTAAATTTCATTACTTTACCGTAATTTTAGCATGGCTTCAACATCTAATAAGTTAGAGGGTTTATGCACCACAAGGCCTCCTTTGCTTAATGGGTCAAATTATGATTATTGGAAAAATAGAATGAAAATCGTTTTAATATCAAATGACCTTAAGTATTGGAAGTTTATTCAAAATCCATACATACCCCCATATGAAGATGATTTAGATTCTCTATCTAGGGCTCAAATGAAAGAAATTAAATGAACTCTAAAATCATGAACATTCTTTGTTGTGGCCTTAATGAAGGAGAATACAATAGAATTAGGGGGTTGTGAAAGTGCAAATGAAATATGGCATATGTTACAAATGCATCATGAGGGTGATAGTAAAACTAAAGAAACTAGGGTTAGTCTTCTCGTGCATAAATATGAAATATTTTCTATGCAAATCGGTGAGAACATAAGCGACAAGAACACTCGCTTCACCGATATCACTAACTCTCTTTTGATTCTTGGAAGAAGGATAAATGAAGGAGAGATGACTCGAAAATTCCTCTGGTCATTGAGCAACGATTGGGAAGACAAGGTCGTGGCAATCGAAGAATCGCACGGTCTTTCAAAATTGAAGATGGAGGAACTCATTGGAAATCTCATGGCCTATGAGCTCCATTTGAGTCATCGAACAGAGAAGGAAGCTTCAAAGAAAAACTCCATGGTGGCATTGCATGCAAATTTTGATGAGCCAAGGAGGGTGGAAGAAGAGGACATTGAGGTCCTTGCCCAAGACTTCTTCAAATACCTCAAGAGGGATAAGGGAGAAAAGAATGAAAGAAGAGGTAGAAGATGTGAGAAAAGATAAAAAGAAAAAGAGAGGGAGGAGAGCGAAAATGAGAGAAAAGAGAGGGGGAAGAAAAATGAGAGAAGAGAGAGGAGAAGAGAAAAGGAGAAGAGTAAGAGGAAAGAAAGGAAGGAGGAAGCTCACAAAGCCACTTGGGATGACTCTTCATCTTCATCATCATCCTCTTCCTTGCAAAGTAGAAGAGAGGTTGCCCATTCATGCTTCATGGCCATTGAAGATGAACAAAGTGAGGTAGCTTCTAACTCCTCTAAATCTTATTCCACTAGAAGTAATTCATGTTCAAGTAAATCATATTCTAGTGCAAGCTCTAACTCTAATGCTAATGATGAATCATATACACATGATGAGCTACAAAATGCATTTCATGATTTAGTTAAACAATATGAGATCATTTGTGAAAAGAACAAAAATGATAGAAAAACTATAAATGATCTCAAATGCCAAATTGAATTAATCATAAATGAAAAGAATGAGGTGGTTGCTAGACTTGAATCAAATGAATCATCACTTGCTAGTCTAAGTAAAACACCGATTGTTGATGAATATTTAGATCTTAGAGCTTCAAATATGCAACTAAGGAAAGATCTAGAAATGTTCACAAAAGGAACAAAAATGCTTGATATGCTCTTAAGTAGTCAAAGACAATCCTTAGCTAAACATGGTTTAGGATACAATGTGCATTTGAAAAACCATGTATCTCATACTACTTTAAATGGCAAGCATTTATTTGTTAAATCTAGTTCCTCAAGTGTGTGGGCACCCAAAACCAAAATGGTTTGGATCCCAAAAGCTAATGTTCAAGGACCCAAAGTTGTTTGGGTACCTAAGTCTACACTTGTAGGAGCTTGAGAAGGAGATTGGTGGTGACCGGGTGAGCTCAAAAGTTAAATTCAAATCCCGTTACATCACCAAATGAGATTGGAGCTAATCAAGATTCAAGTTTGGTATAAATTTCCATCTTTAAAATTTCTGAAACTTTAGCTCTAATCTAGTCAATATGCTTAATTGTCATATCTTTAGAAATTCAATTCATTGAAAATCATTAACCCTATTCATTGCAAATCATATATCACATCCATTGATATTAAATGTCATACTGTAAATGGATGTTAGAATAAGGCTTAAATTGAAACTAAATTGAACTTAACTAGAATCATACTCATAGTTTCCATCTTGCCTTATTGATAGGGGAGCTTAAATGTTATATCTTTTAGAGTAATGAAGTGCAAAATTTAGGGGGAGCAACTTCATTACAAGACATCCAAATTCTATGCTTAAAGTCATAATTATTGTTGTTTTTTATGGATGTCAAAGGGGGAGAGATAATTAAGGGGGTAACTTGGAATTTGGCATAAAATTGAACAAAAATTATGCACATCCATAGGGGGAGCATTAATATGCATAGTTTACATATACAAATTCCATGTATTTAGATAGAATTAAGATATAGGTTGTCATCATCAAAAAAGGGGAGATTGTTGGCTTTTTGGCCTTAATCTATGTTTTGATGATTTAATTAACCTAATCTTAATTATGATCATGCGGAGTAGCACACATATTGCATTGCATATATATTGCTTTGTGCTAACCTCTATAGGTGATCAAGACTCAAGAAAGAAGAAAAATCAAGTCAAGACATGTAATCAAGCTAGGATTGAAGACATGTAATTTTACCTTTCTTTGAGTATTATGAACTTATGTGAATTGAGCATAACTTAAGCTAATATGCATGCATTCACACACTAGGTTACTTGTAGGAGTCACACACAAAATATCATAACATTTGGACTCCATTAGATCACCCAAACACCTAAAACATTGGTCGCCAGTCTGCCTGAGTTCGGTCGACCGTTCACCTTTCGGTCGACCGGTTATACACAATATTTGTTATACCAGACCAATCAGTTCAACTGATCACACTTTGGTTAACCGTTTACCCAGACCTGTTCGGTCGACCGGTATACCTTCGGTCGACCGTTTAGTTTGCTATTTCTGGTAAAAATATGACCGTTATATTTGTCGTATTATACAACGGTCGTATACACATTTTTCTCTTAATATACCCCAAAATACTTTTGAACCGGTCGAACAAAATACATTGTTCGGTCGACCATTCCATTAGGGAAAATCTACCTGCTATCGGTCGACACAAGTTTAGTTCAACCGATCGAGTTTTCCCTCTACCGAACCCTGTAGTTCGGTCGACCGGTACCTGTTCGATCGACCGTTGACTTATAGAACTTAAGTGTTAGGTCGACCGGTGCTTTTGTTCGGTCAACCGATCCATTAACTTACTCAAGGGTTCGGTCGACCGATACACCTTTCGGTCGACCATTTCTGGACAGATTTCTGAATCCGATTTACTGTTTTGTGTGCTTTGCACAAACCCCAATCAAATCTTGTCCAAATGGCTAGAAATCTTTAGGAGCTTATAAATAGAGGTTCACACTTAGTTTTCCATAAGATTTCACAACTCCAAAGTGTCAAACCTATAGTGAGATTTTCCACAACCTCCAAGCTCCAAATTAGTCATCCAAAGCCTAATTTCCACATCATTCATCAATCATCATACTAGCAATTGTTGTGCTCAATTAGAGAGTGAATCCCACTCAGTTACAAGAGTTGTCAAAGAAGCAAGGACTTCGGTGAAAGCCTGAAGTGTCCCTCTCGTATTGTGAGAGGAAGAATTCAAGCAAGCGAGGGTTGTTCGCGTTGCTTGTGGTGTAAAAGGCGTTCTCTCCCGGCCCGGAACGGGGAGTGGTTAGTGAAGACGTAGGCGGAGCTCGCGGAGTCGAGCGGAGCTTACAAGAGAGGACTAGGACCCGGGTGGGGTGTCGAACCTCTATAAAAACGCCGAGTCTCTTTGTGGTTTGCATGTTATTTCCCTACTAGTCTTTAAATTGTTTCCGTTGCGTTTATTGTTTAATTAGTTAGGGATTAAATTAATAGTGATTAGTGGACCCATAACCCACACGATCCTACATTTGGTATCAGAGCCTTGTTAGCTAAATTTCATTACTTTACCGTAATTTTAGCATGGCTTCAACATCAAATCAGTTAGAGGGTTTATGCACCACAAGGCCTCCTTTGCTTAATGGGTCAAATTATGATTATTGGAAAAATAGAATGAAAATCTTTTTAATATCAAATGACCTTAAGTATTGGAAGTTTATTCAAAATCCACACATACCCCCATATGAAGATGATTTAGATTCTCTATCTAGGGCTCAAATGAAAGAAATTAAATGAACTCTAAAATCATGAACATTATTTATTGTGGCATTAATGAAGGAGAATACAATAGAATTAGGGGTTGTGAAAGTGCAAATGAAATATGGCATAGGTTACAAATGCATCATGAGGGTGATAGTAAAACTAAAGAAACTAGGGTTAGTCTTCTCATGCATAAATATGAAATATTTTCTATGCAAATCGGTGAGAACATAAGCGACATGAACACTCGCTTCACCGATATCACTAACTCTCTTTTGATTCTTGGAAGAAGGATAAATGAAGGAGAGATGACTCGAAAATTCCTCCGGTCATTGAGCAACGATTGGGAAGACAAGGTCGTGGCAATCGAAGAATCGCACGATCTTTCAAAATTGAAGATGGAGGAACTCATTGGAAATCTCATGGCCTATGAGCTCCAATTGAGTCATCGAAGAGAGAAGGAAGCTTCAAAGAAAAACTCCATGGTGGCATTGCATGCAAATTTTGATGAGCCAAGGAGAGTGGAAGAAGAGGACATTGAGGTCCTTGCCCAAGACTTCTTCAAATACCTCAAGAGGGATAAGGGAGAAAAGAATGAAAGAAGAGGTAGAAGAAGTGAGAAAAGATAAAAAGAAAAAGATAGGGAGGAGAGCGAAAATGAGAGAAAAGAAAGGGGGAAGAAAAATGAGAGAAGAGAGAGGAGAAGAGAAAAGGAGAAGAGTAAGAGGAAAGAAAGGAAGGAGGAAGCTCACAAAGCCACTTGGGATGACTCTTCATCTCCATCATCATCCTCTTCCTTGCAAAGTAGAAGAGAGGTTGCCCATTCATGCTTCATGGCCATTGAAGATGAACAAAGTGAGGTAGCTTCTAACTCCTCTAAATCTTATTCCACTAGAAGTAATTCATGTTCAAGTAAATCATATTCTAGTGCAAGCTCTAACTCTAATGCTAATGATGAATCATATACACATGATGAGCTACAAAATGCATTTCATGATTTAGTTAAACAATATGAGATCATTTGTGAAAAGAACAAAAATGATAGAAAAACTATAAATGATCTCAAATGCCAAATTGAATTAATCATAAATGAAAAGAATGAGGTGGTTGCTAGACTTGAATCAAATGAATCATCACTTGCTAGTCTAAGTAAAACACCGATTGTTGATGAATATTTAGATCTTAGAGCTTCAAATATGCAACTAAGGAAAGATCTAGAAATGTTCACAAAAGGAACAAAAATGCTTGATATGCTCTTAAGTAGTCAAAGACAATCCTTAGCTAAACATGGTTTAGGATACAATGTGCATTTGAAAAACCATGTATCTCATACTACTTTAAATGGCAAGCATTTATTTGTTAAATCTAGTTCCTCAAGTGTGTGGGCACCCAAAACCAAAATGGTTTGGATCCCAAA
The DNA here is from genome assembly GCA_963682175.1 of Triglochin maritima. Taxonomy (NCBI): domain Eukaryota; kingdom Viridiplantae; phylum Streptophyta; class Magnoliopsida; order Alismatales; family Juncaginaceae; genus Triglochin; species Triglochin maritima. The sequence goes on from OY821775.1 coordinate 39,837,797, forward strand.
AGCTAATGTTCAAGGACCCAAAGTTGTTTGGGTACCTAAGTCTACACTTGTAGGAGCTTGAGGAGGAGATTGGTGGTGACCGGGTGAGCTCAAAAGTTAAATTCAAATCCCGTTACATCACCAAATGAGATTGGAGCTAATCAAGATTCAAGTTTGGTATAAATTTCCATCTTTAAAATTTCTGAAACTTTAGCTCTAATCTAGTCAATATGCTTAATTGTCATATCTTTAGAAATTCAATTCATTGAAAATCATTAACCCTATTCATTGCAAATCATATATCACATCCATTGATATTAAATGTCATATTGTAAATGGATGTTAGAATAAGGCTTAAATTGAAACTAAATTGAACTTAACTAGAATCATACTCATAGTTTCCATCTTGCCCTATTGATAGGGGAGCTTAAATGTTATATCTTTTAGAGTAATGAAGTGCAAAATTTAGGGGGAGCAACTTCATTACAAGACATCCAAATTCTATGCTTAAAGTCATAATTATTGTTGTTTTTTATGGATGTCAAAGGGGGAGAGATAATTAAGGGGGTAACTTGGAATTTGGCATAAAATTGAACAAAAATTATGCACATCCATAGGGGGAGCATTAATATGCATAGTTTACATATACAAATTCCATGTATTTAGATAGAATTAAGATATAGGTTGTCATCATCAAAAAGGGGGAGATTGTTGGCTTTTTGGCCTTAATCTATGTTTTGATGATTTAATTAACCTAATCTTAATTATGATCATGCGGAGTAGCACACATATTGCATTGCATATATATTGCTTTGTGCTAACCTCTACAGGTGATCAAGACTCAAGAAAGAAGAAAAATCAAGTCAAGACATGTAATCAAGCTAGGATTGAAGACATGTAATTTTACCTTTCTTTGAGTATTATGAACTTATGTGAATTGAGCATAACTTAAGCTAATATGCATGCATTCACACACTAGGTTACTTGTAGGAGTCACACACAAAATATCATAACATTTGGACTCCATTAGATCACCCAAACACCTAAAACATTGGTCGCCAGTCTGCCTGAGTTCGGTCGACCGTTCACCTTTCGGTCGACCGGTTATACACAATATTTGTTATACCAGACCAATCAGTTCAACTGATCACACTTTGGTTAACCGTTTACCCAGACCTGTTCGGTCGACCGGTATACCTTCGGTCGACCGTTTAGTTTGCTATTTCTGGTAAAAATATGACCGTTATATTTGTCGTATTATACAACGGTCGTATACACATTTTTCTCTTAATATACCCCAAAATACTTTTGAACCGGTCGAACAAAATACATTGTTCGGTCGACCATTCCATTAGGGAAAATCTACCTGCTATCGGTCGACACAAGTTTAGTTCAACCGATCGAGTTTTCCCTCTACCGAACCCTGTAGTTCGGTCGACCGGTACCTGTTCGATCGACCGTTGACTTATAGAACTTAAGTGTTAGGTCGACCGGTGCTTTTGTTCGGTCAACCGATCCATTAACTTACTCAAGGGTTCGGTCGACCGATACACCTTTCGGTCGACCATTTCTGGACAGATTTCTGAATCCGATTTACTGTTTTGTGTGCTTTGCACAAACCCCAATCAAATCTTGTCCAAATGGCTAGAAATCTTTAGGAGCTTATAAATAGAGGTTCACACTTAGTTTTCCATAAGATTTCACAACTCCAAAGTGTCAAACCTATAGTGAGATTTTCCACAACCTCCAAGCTCCAAATTAGTCATCCAAAGCCTAATTTCCACATCATTCATCAATCATCATACTAGCAATTGTTGTGCTCAATTAGAGAGTGAATCCCACTCAGTTACAAGAGTTGTCAAAGAAGCAAGGACTTCGGTGAAAGCCTGAAGTGTCCCTCTCGTATTGTGAGAGGAAGAATTCAAGCAAGCGAGGGTTGTTCGCGTTGCTTGTGGTGTAAAAGGCGTTCTCTCCCGGCCCGGAACGGGGAGTGGTTAGTGAAGACGTAGGCGGAGCTCGCGGAGTCGAGCGGAGCTTACAAGAGAGGACTAGGACCCGGGTGGGGTGTCGAACCTCTATAAAAACGCCGAGTCTCTTTGTGGTTTGCATGTTATTTCCCTACTAGTCTTTAAATTGTTTCCGTTGCGTTTATTGTTTAATTAGTTAGGGATTAAATTAATAGTGATTAGTGGACCCATAACCCACACGATCCTACATTTGGTATCAGAGCCTTGTTAGCTAAATTTCATTACTTTACCGTAATTTTAGCATGGCTTCAACATCAAATCAGTTAGAGGGTTTATGCACCACAAGGCCTCCTTTGCTTAATGGGTCAAATTATGATTATTGGAAAAATAGAATGAAAATCTTTTTAATATCAAATGACCTTAAGTATTGGAAGTTTATTCAAAATCCATACATACCCCCATATGAAGATGATTTAGATTCTCTATCTAGGGCTCAAATGAAAGAAATTAAATGAACTCTAAAATCATGAACATTATTTATTGTGGCCTTAATGAAGGAGAATACAATAGAATTAGGGGTTGTGAAAGTGCAAATGAAATATGGCATAGGTTACAAATGCATCATGAGGGTGATAGTAAAACTAAAGAAACTAGGGTTAGTCTTCTCATGCATAAATATGAAATATTTTCTATGCAAATCGGTGAGAACATAAGCGACATGAACACTCGCTTCACCGATATCACTAACTCTCTTTTGATTCTTGGAAGAAGGATAAATGAAGGAGAGATGACTCGAAAATTCCTCCGGTCATTGAGCAACGATTGGGAAGACAAGGTCGTGGCAATCGAAGAATCGCACGATCTTTCAAAATTGAAGATGGAGGAACTCATTGGAAATCTCATGGCCTATGAGCTCCAATTGAGTCATCGAAGAGAGAAGGAAGCTTCAAAGAAAAACTCCATGGTGGCATTGCATGCAAATTTTGATGAGCCAAGGAGAGTGGAAGAAGAGGACATTGAGGTCCTTGCCCAAGACTTCTTCAAATACCTCAAGAGGGATAAGGGAGAAAAGAATGAAAGAAGAGGTAGAAGAAGTGAGAAAAGATAAAAAGAAAAAGAGAGGGAGGAGAGCGAAAATGAGAGAAAAGAAAGGGGGAAGAAAAATGAGAGAAGAGAGAGGAGAAGAGAAAAGGAGAAGAGTAAGAGGAAAGAAAGGAAGGAGGAAGCTCACAAAGCCACTTGGGATGACTCTTCATCTCCATCATCATCCTCTTCCTTGCAAAGTAGAAGAGAGGTTGCCCATTCATGCTTCATGGCCATTGAAGATGAACAAAGTGAGGTAGCTTCTAACTCCTCTAAATCTTATTCCACTAGAAGTAATTCATGTTCAAGTAAATCATATTCTAGTGCAAGCTCTAACTCTAATGCTAATGATGAATCATATACACATGATGAGCTACAAAATGCATTTCATGATTTAGTTAAACAATATGAGATCATTTGTGAAAAGAACAAAAATGATAGAAAAACTATAAATGATCTCAAATGCCAAATTGAATTAATCATAAATGAAAAGAATGAGGTGGTTGCTAGACTTGAATCAAATGAATCATCACTTGCTAGTCTAAGTAAAACACCGATTGTTGATGAATATTTAGATCTTAGAGCTTCAAATATGCAACTAAGGAAAGATCTAGAAATGTTCACAAAAGGAACAAAAATGCTTGATATGCTCTTAAGTAGTCAAAGACAATCCTTAGCTAAACATGGTTTAGGATACAATGTGCATTTGAAAAACCATGTATCTCATACTACTTTAAATGGCAAGCATTTATTTGTTAAATCTAGTTCCTCAAGTGTGTGGGCACCCAAAACCAAAATGGTTTGGATCCCAAAAGCTAATGTTCAAGGACCCAAAGTTGTTTGGGTACCTAAGTCTACACTTGTAGGAGCTTGAGGAGGAGATTGGTGGTGACCGGGTGAGCTCAAAAGTTAAATTCAAATCCCGTTACATCACCAAATGAGATTGGAGCTAATCAAGATTCAAGTTTGGTATAAATTTCCATCTTTAAAATTTCTGAAACTTTAGCTCTAATCTAGTCAATATGCTTAATTGTCATATCTTTAGAAATTCAATTCATTGAAAATCATTAACCCTATTCATTGCAAATCATATATCACATCCATTGATATTAAATGTCATATTGTAAATGGATGTTAGAATAAGGCTTAAATTGAAACTAAATTGAACTTAACTAGAATCATACTCATAGTTTCCATCTTGCCCTATTGATAGGGGAGCTTAAATGTTATATCTTTTAGAGTAATGAAGTGCAAAATTTAGGGGGAGCAACTTCATTACAAGACATCCAAATTCTATGCTTAAAGTCATAATTATTGTTGTTTTTTATGGATGTCAAAGGGGGAGAGATAATTAAGGGGGTAACTTGGAATTTGGCATAAAATTGAACAAAAATTATGCACATCCATAGGGGGAGCATTAATATGCATAGTTTACATATACAAATTCCATGTATTTAGATAGAATTAAGATATAGGTTGTCATCATCAAAAAGGGGGAGATTGTTGGCTTTTTGGCCTTAATCTATGTTTTGATGATTTAATTAACCTAATCTTAATTATGATCATGCGGAGTAGCACACATATTGCATTGCATATATATTGCTTTGTGCTAACCTCTACAGGTGATCAAGACTCAAGAAAGAAGAAAAATCAAGTCAAGACATGTAATCAAGCTAGGATTGAAGACATGTAATTTTACCTTTCTTTGAGTATTATGAACTTATGTGAATTGAGAATAACTTAAGCTAATATGCATGCATTCACACACTAGGTTCCTTGTAGGAGTCACACACAAAATATCATAAAATTTGGACTCCATTAGATCACCCAAACACCTAAAACATTGGTCTCCAGTCTGCCTGAGTTCGGTCGACCGTTCACCTTTCGGTCGACCGGTTATACACAATATTTGTTATACCAGACCAATCAGTTCAACTGATCACACTTCGGTTAACCGTTTACCCAGACCTGTTCGGTCGACCGGTATACCTTCGGTCGACCGTTTAGTTTGCTATTTATGGTAAAAATAGGACCGTTATATTTGTCGTATTATACAACGGTCGTATACACATTTTTCTCTTAATATACCCCAAAATACTTTTGAACCGGTCGAACAAAATACATTGTTCGGTCGACCGTTCCATTAGGGAAAATCTACCTGCTATCTGAATCCGATTTTCTGTTTTGTGTGCTTTGCACAAACCCCAATCAAATCTTGTCCAAACAGCTAGAAATCTTTAGAGCTTATAAATAGAGGTTCACACTTAGTTTTCCATAAGATTTCACAACTCCAAAGTGTCAAACCTATAGTGAGACTTTCCACAACCTCCAAGCTCCGAATTAGTCATCCAAAGCCTAATTTCCACATCCTTCATCAATCATCATACTAGCAATTGTTGTGCTCAATTAGAGAGTGAATCCCACTCAGTTACAAGAGTTGTCAAAGAAGCAAGGACTTCGGTGAAAGCCTGAAGTGTCCCTCTCGTATTGTGAGAGGAAGAATTCAAGCAAGCTAGGTTTGTTCGTGTTGCTTGTGGTGTAAAAGGCGTTCTCTCCCGGCCCGGAACGGGGAGTGGTTAGTGAAGACATAGGCGGAGCTCGCGGAGTCGAGCGGAGCTTACAAGAGAGGACTACGACCCAGGTGGGGTGCCGAACCTCTATAAAAACGCCGAGTCTCTTTGTGGTTTGCATGTTATTTCCCTACTAGTCTTTAAATTGTTTCCGCTACGTTTATTGTTTGATTAGTTAGGGATTAGATTAATAGTGATTAGTGGACCCATAACCCACACGATACTACACCTAAATCACGATCCGTTGACGATCCTCGCGACTAAACCACGATCCACACCTCCTCAACGATCCACACTCACGATTCCTCCTCCGTCAACCTCCACCACCCAACTACGAGAAACCAAGACCACCAAAACGAGTTAGGTCGAGGGAGGGAACAAAACAAGCTGGAAGGGTTAAGAAGACAACACTCACCTCAACTCGCAACCCATGCCTGAGCCTCCCTTCGCCGGAGCACTGATTGATTCGTTTTATATTAAATCGCAAGTGCACGGTCGTGTTGAAGCGGTGGCAAATACGGGTCGATCCACAGGGAGGTGTGTCGAGTTTTGGTTTGTTCGAAGGCGAGTGGTAAAGAAAGGAGAGAAAGATTGATTACACTAAACTATACAAGAATGCAAAAGGAAATGAAGATAAGCAATAAAACTAAACCCCATAGGGGGTAGAGAAATAATGTGCATATAAAGATGTGTGTGTGTTCAATTAAGCTCCTCACAACATGTAGTGCATGAAATCATAAAACTACATCCAACTTTGCCTCCACATGAATTAAGATAAGACAACATCATTAAAACATACAAGACAATAATTGGAATGAAGCTAAATGAACTCATGTATAAAGACTAGACCCTACTATGCCTCCACTTGAATTAAGATAACCCAATATCATTAAAACATACAAGACATTAACTAAGGTAAAGGCAACAAGAGTACATACACTACAAATTGTGTTTCCAATATTAATTCCATCCATATCCAAACCTTATCTTTCCCCATAAAATAGGTCCACTAATCAAAGCATAAGCTAAGCTTCATTCAAGAGAATTAGCATATCAAAGATAAGAGTGAAAACCCATTAGATGGTTATGGAAATCATATAAAGCTCAAGGGATTAAGATAACACATACTTAATATACTATATGATCACATTACATATTTCTCCACCCCCCCAAGTGGGGATGAAACTACTCACTACTCATTACACTAACTATATTAACAAAGTGAAGCATAATACTGAAATGAAACTACACTAAGCAAGCAAGAAATACTAAATAAACTTAAAAGGAAAGGAAAGACTAAACAAGCATGCACAAATTAAAAGACAAGATTAAAAGAAACTAGAACAATTATTTTATTAACAATGACTCACATTGAAGGTAGCATTCTTCTACACATTGAGTTTTTGCTTCAAGGCTCACTCCTTAGTAGAGAGAATGCCACCAAGCAATGGGTAGTTACAATGGAAGGTGAAGAGTTCTATTTATAGCCATAGAAAAATGTAATCTGGAACAATCCCCCGATGTGCGACTAAAGAAATACCAGAAATGGACTAAATACACACTAATACGCGACCCACCAAAATCTTAGCGGATTTGGGACAAAACAGACCGCTAATTAACGGTCGTGGACCGCCAATTGGCGATCTATATGGTCCGGATCACGCTGGGTGTTATTCTCGGCTTTTCTTGATGTGTTTGTTCGTCTTTGATGCATCTACTTCACTTGTTGGAGCTCCGACCCGAATAGAATTGTCAAAATATTCCCCAAGATGGTGTGGAGTTTTCTGTTCTGCTCTTTGGTCCTCCGGTCCTACGTTCGGGTCCTTCTCCCTTGCATCTTAGTCCCCAGGTCTCACAATTCAGTCCTTTTCCTTGCTATTTATAGTCTCTCCTTCTCAAACCTACTTATTCCTGAAAACTAAACATAAAACTCGTTACATAGCATTGTTTAGGGTGAAAGATAATGGATATAAGACACAAAGATATGCATGAAATGATGCCAATCAAATACCCCTACACCTAACTTTTGCTAGTCTCAACCAAAACAAAGAAAGAGAAAAATAAAAGAAAGGAAAAAACATACGAAAAATAGGGAAATCCTAACTCACTTTCGTAGGAATCACGTTTGCACTTAGCACGTGCAACAAGCCGTTAAACCTCATTATCGCCAAGTAGGAGGAGTGTTGTCTCCTGAGGGGTTTTAGTGGATATACCCATAAAATCCGAACAAGATGCATTATTCAATCTAGACACTCGACTCGTTGGACATATTTTGTCGATCATTGGACGCGGTAATCCTTCGGGCCGACTCTATAAAGGTAATCAGTCTACACACCTAGCCTAATGAACCATTCGTGCAAGTTAAATAACGAATTAAGTGAAAGACATGGACAACCTCAACATCCTCAAGTGATACAAAGTGTAAAGTCCATTAAGGTTCTTATTTGCATTACCTTTTTTTCTATTTGTTTCTTTTCTCATTTTTTTTGTTTTCTTCTTTTCTTTTTATTAGTTGGAGATTCATTCTCCCAGGGTCAGGTTTCGTGCATCACTGCCCATGAGGACTTACACTATCACGTACACCTTTCCCCAAATCTCCACATAGGCCAATCCCTACCACCCGTGTAATGAGAGTTCAGTCGGCGCATCCCAAGTCAGATGACTCGAAAGCACCACGCACAAAGTCCCCTCAGACCTACTTTTCCGAGTGATAGGAGCCGTGCGAGAAGAGAGAACACCTACTCACATATTTCTTATCTACACATGAACCAAAACCCCTACACTTAATGTCTCACAACAAGATTTAAAGGGTTCTTGACTACAACAAAGTTCCTTAAGTTAACAGGCACGAATTATTGACTCACTAGGTTCAGGGTGGACTTCTTTAAATGTTTGAGCACTGAAACCCAATCATTACTCGCCCCAAGGGAAAACTGGGGTGCATCCTAACGACTCGATAAATCCTAAAGCCATTGTACTAGATATCCTAATGCATCAAGTTCAAGACAATTTTGGGAGCTTTCTTTTTACTTTGCCTCTCAACGGTTTTGCACATGCTAAACACACACAAAACCCACAAAACATTTTCTTTCGCAAACACATGAAGATTTTGAAAGAAATGTTTAAATTTTGAAGCACTAGGCAAGCAAAAGAAGACAAGTCACCCAATGATCATGACAAGCAGATATATCGATATTAAATGCAGCACACTAACTTGACCCTAATAATGCACACAAAAGAAAATAAAATCACTAGAAAAAACTCAACTATGTACACACGCAAAACACCCCCACACACCTACTTCATGCAATGTCCTCAATGAATGTGAGCAAAATACTACATGGATTTATGCATGAAAAAGGAGAGATCTCACTAATATGAAGTACAAAGGGAAGTTCAAGGTCATGTTGATGGACACAAACCCGAATTCCCTCAAAACCTGTGAGATGCTAAAGAAAGGATACAAATACGTGAAAGAAAATGGAGCCCAAATACACAAGGGTTGGAGCCCACAACAATCGATGCTCACTGAAGGAGTCTTTTATTGTACTCTTTTTTTTATAACTATGTACAAACATAAGTTCCCATCTTCATTTGTCAAAAGGCATCAAATGGGAACCTCAAGAGTGAGTCAATGCACTTGGAAAGGGAACATGACACCACGAGCGGCAAGAATACTCATGCGTGGGCCCCCTTCACAAAGAGCACAAGATGAAATGAGAGGTTCATGAATTGGACGCAAAGGCGTCTCATTCAAAGGATCAAACTGAAAGAGCTTGAACCTCTCAAGATTTTGGGAAATATGGGGGCAAAGGAAGAAGAGTTTCTCCTGTTGCGGTGCTGAAGTTATGATCGTCAATCCAAACTCTCCAACCAATAGGCTGGTGCGTCGGAACGAGGTCAAGAACCTCGTTAGGCATGTCCGACACACCAGGCGAAGAAAAAGTGGGTCTCATACCCAAGGTATCCTCCAAGGAACTCCTAATACCCTCATTAGCAATGTAGTTGTTTGATGTTCCATCATTTCCAAGGTGATCAGGAACAATAGTGAGAGGCAAACTCTCATCAGTTCGTATGAGATTAAGGGTACTAGGGAGCTCTTGCTCCACCAGAGGTGAGTCCTTAAGAGCACAACATGAAGATCATGTGTCTCTAGGGCAACGGGACAAAAAGGTAAGGCACAATCTTGTATACCTAGAGATCGGTCACTTCAAAACGCGATGTCTATACCTAGAGTATAAACGTTGGCTATTAGGGACAACCGACGTCTATACCTAGAGACTAAACTATACTAGAATGCAAAAGGAAATGAAGATAAGCAATAAGACTAAACCCCATAGGGGGTAGAGAAATAATGTGAATATAAAGATGTGTGTGTGTGTGTTCAATTAAGCTCCTCACAACATGTAGTGCATGAAATCATAAAACTACACCAACTTTGCCTCCACATGAATTAAGATAAGACTACATCAATAAAACATACAAGACAATAATTGGAATGAAGCTAAATGAACTAATGTCTAAAGACTAGACCCTACTATGCCTCCACATGAATTAAGATAACCCAATATCATTAAAACATACAAGACATTAACTAAGGTAAAGGCAATGAGAGTACATACATTACAAATTGTGTTTCCAATATTAATTTCATCCATATCCTAACCTTGTCATTACCCATAAAATAGGTCCACTAATCAAAGCATAAGCTAAGCTTCATTCAAGAGCATTAGCATATCAAAGATATGAGTGAAAACCCATTAGATGGTTATGGAAATCATATAAAGCTCAAGGGATTAAGATAACACACACTTAATACACTATATGATCATATTACATATTTCTCCACCCCCCAAGTGGGGATGGAACTACTCACTACTCATTACACTAACTATATTAACAAAATGAAGCATAATACTGAAATGAAACTACACTAAGCAAGTAAGAAATACTAAATAATCTTAAAAGGAAAGGAAAGACTAAACAAGCATGCACAAATTAAAGGACAAGATTAAAAGAAACTAGAACAATTATTTTATTAACAATGACTCATATTGAAGGTAGCAGTCTTCTCCACCTTGAGTTTTTGCTTCAAGGCTCACTCCTTAGTAGAGAGAATGCCCCCAAGCAATGGGTAGTTACAATGGAAGGTGAAAAGTTCTATTTATAGCCATAGAAAAAGGTAATCTGGGACAATCCCCCGATGTGGGACTAAACAAATATCAGAAATGGACTAAATACACACTAATACGCGACCCACCAAAATCTTAGCGGATTTGGGCCAAAGCAGACCGCTAATTAGCGGTCTATATGGTCCGGATCACGCTAGGTTTTATTCTCGGCTTTTCTGGATGTCTTTGTTCGTCTTTGATGCATCTACTTCACTTGTTGGAGCTCTGACCCGAATAGAATTGTCAAAATACTCCCCAAGATGGTGTGGAGTTTTCTGTTTTGCTCTTTGGTCCTTCGGTCTTACGCTCGGGTCCTTCTCCCTTGCATCTTAGTCCCCAGGTCTCACAATTCAATCCTTTTCCTTGCTATTTGTAGTCTCTCCTTCTCAAACCTACTTATTCCTGAAAATAAACATAAAACTCGTTACATAGCATTGTTTAGGGTGAAAGATAATGGATATAAGACACAAAGATATGCATGAAATGATGTCAATCAAGCACGCCACCACCTCGCCAGAGATCACCATTGAAGGAGAGAGAGACGTGAGGGAGAGAGAGGCAAGGGAGAAGTGAGAGTGAGAGAGAGAGAATTTCACCTAAATATCTTCCTCCAATCCAATCCTCACCATCCATCCAACTCCTCTCCATCTGAACCATCCATATCATCTCCAATCCATCTCAACCCCTCATCCATCCACACTCCATCTCAGCCCTCTAATCCATCTCCTCCTAATCACCACCTAAAATATCATTAAGGCATAATTAGGATTAGGATCTCACAAGTATTTTGGGGACTATATATTCTTGAATTTATTAATTAACTATTAAAACTCACTCACGTTCAACAAAAGGATGTGGTGTTAGTGGAAGTTACTTTACGAGAGAAATTACAATGTAATATGTAAATTCGTCCTTGCAAGGTCCCACTTAAGGTGTTGGAAAATGTTTTAATTTCAAGAATCCGTCGGCATTTGCATTTAATTTATCCGAGAATTTGACACCATATATGTATCCGTTTACAAAACAATGTCAACTTGGAATTGGTGGTAAAATAACGCAATTGATGAGTTATTAGTGTACTAGCTTGTTTTTAAATTTGTAATTTGGATATTAATTCGAATAAACTTTGGATTTCTAGCTGTGGATTTTTAACTTCGGATTTGCACGGTGGGAACACGACCCTTTGTTGTCTGGGAATATCACTTTCACACGATGGAACGAAACTTTAGATACTATGAGACCAAAGGTTGAGCGTTAAGTCCCTAAATCCATTTAGTGCTAATGAGGATTAGTGGGGGAGTTTTGCATGGGAAATGGGTGAGTGAACAGTGACAGTGATGGGTGTAGGGGGCGGTTACTGTAGCGGGGTGTGGGTTGTGTTGGGTTGAGGAGAAAACCATCTCTTTTCCTTGTTTCCTTCACTTCACCCAACTTCTCTCTCACACTCTTCTTCTCTTCCGGCGACCGCAGGTGGTGGAGGAGACTTCGGCGCATGGAGGAGAGCGTGGAGTCGAGGAGGCGAGCGCGAGGCGCAAGTGATCGGAGGGTGCAGTCGGGCGTAGACGTTGAGCGGATCTCTGGCGCGCTCCATCGTCTCTTCGAGGTATTTCGGCTTCTAGTTTGGTTTTGTTGCTTCCCCACGTTGGTGGAATGTTGTTGGTCGGTCGGGGGAGGTCGGAGACCTCCCCGGCGACGAGAACGGCGTAAATCCTCGGCTGGCGCGAGGTTGAAGACAACCAACAGTCGATCGGGTCCCTTCGGGTGGTCGACCGATGTAGTGTTTTGCCCGATTTTAACTGTCACCGGTCGAACGATGCCTTGCGGCGGTCGACCGGTTGTGTATAGTGCTTGTGAATCGGGGCTTCCTGTTATGTTTCGGTTGACCGGTTCCTTGGGGTCGTTCGACCGGAACTTAAGTGTACTTAATGTTTTTGCATGTTGTTCGACGATTTCTATATATTGTTCGACCGTTATATGACGTAGACTATTAGGATGAGTCTGGTAGTTTTCGGTCGACCGGGACCCCTGAGTCGGTCGACCGAATAGTCTTTGGTGATTTTGACCAACTCCGGATTTTGACCTCGTATTCGGTCAACCGGTTTTAGACTTCTGTTCGACCGTTTGGAATTAATTGACGCGCATAATAGTTCGACCGTTACAAAATTTCGGTGGACCGAACCTATTGGGGACGGTCGACCGGTTAGGCTTTTTCGATCGACCGTTTGTGTGCAGAACTGAATTCCTGGTCTTGTGGTTGTCTCAACTCTGTCCAGGGAAACCCGTGTCCTCGCTTAGAGCGTGAGCTTGGAGGTGACGACGGGTACGTGCTCGTACCGCTGAGGGACCGCCGTGTGGAGGACTGTGGACGCTTGAGTCGCACCACCTCCGTGTTGGACGTGGTGTGACATGTTGTTGCCTTACTCTCTGATGAATAGCAGACCTGATGGATCGCAGATCCCAATACGTGTGACTCATGGCTCGCGGAGCATGATGACCGTGCAGACTACGGTCTGGACCCGTCCGATGTTGTGTCGGACGTATGTTGTACCACCGATGTTGTGCCGGCGATGCCACCGAGGTTTTTCCGGTGATGATGGTGTCGACGATGTTCCGGCTTGTGGTTGTGCCGTCTGATGTTGTGCCGGACGTAAGTTGTACCACCGATGTTGTGCCGGTGATGCCGCTGATGTTGTGCCAGCGATGATCCCCGATTGGGCACCTATCCTGGGATGTTGACCGACCGGGCTACGACTCCGTCGAAGGTGGTGTAGACCACGTGGTTCCTTGCGCGGAAGTGCGGACACTCCTCACCGATCCCTTAGGCTCGTGTAGTTACGTGTGGGACACGTCACGTACCGTCCGTAAGACCGTATGTGCCTACGGTAGGTTTCCGAGGGAGACCCGTTGTCGTTGCAGGACTGATGTCCTTGTGGACCCTGTTGAGGGTCGTTGTTGTTGGACTGAGGTCTCGTTTACCCTGTTGAGGGACTTGATGCATTGCAGATGTGATATGATATACCACTAGTATGATAGGTTCAGTTACCGTACTATTGCATGCATATAGGTGAGCTTGGCATACGGGGTTTCCTAATGGGAAACTCAGGCATCGTTGTTTGATTCATGTTTCTGGACCGCAGTAGGTTCTGTCGGGTGGTGACAGCGGGCGCACACATTTTGGGGTCAGGATCCTCATCGGACTCTTCGAGGTCGTCACGATTACTTTACCTGTCTTTTAATTGTATTGTTGTAATCACGTTTTTTGACAAACTCTGTTGTATTATTGGTCCACCGATTGTTGACTTATATGAGTAACATTCCCGTTGATGATTTTATCTCAGTAATCTCTTTATTGTTTAAAATTTTAAATTTCCTCTGTTTCGGGATGTTACAACTTGGTATCAGAGAGGTCGGTCCCTATGTGTGGCTCCCAAAGAAAACACCCAGTATAGTAGTGTCGGTTGCACTTTACATTAGCATGCATTCATGACTGATTCTGAGTTGTTTTGTTGTGCAAGATGCCTCCGAGACGTGTGAGAAACGTCGCGAATGAGCGCGTTGCCAGAGACGCCACTGAGGGCACTACCTGGGATAGGTTGAGCGAGTTCCTTAAGCGTCAGGCAGCGAGGGTAGAGCAGACAGGGACAGGTGCGGAGCATGATCGCTTCATGAGGCAACACCCGCCTAGTTTCGATGGAAGGAGTGACCCTGAGGCTGCAGAGGACTGGGTCTTTAAGATCCAGAGGACTTTCCAGGCGATCGGCTGTGTACCGGAGTGGATGGTGAGCATGGCCACCTATGTGCTGGATGGAGGGGCAACAAACTGGTGGAGGACCACATCTGTTGTGGTGTTTGCTGCCCGAGTTGACGTAAGCTGGGAGGAATTCCTTGAGGAGTTTAACCAGTAGTTCCTCCCGCAGCACGTCAGAGACAGGAAGAAGGAGGAGTTCTTGGCCCTCGAGCAGGAGGAGATGTCCTTGGCTAGTTACATCAGCAGGTTTAACGCCCTTGAGCGTTATTGTTCTAAGACTTACGTGACGCCCTAGCAGCGTGCACGGAAGTTCATCAAGGGGCTGAGGAAGCAGCTCAGATCGCAGGTGATTACTAGCATGCCACAGACCCTGGCAGATGTGGTGAAGTATGCGACTATCATCAATCAGGACTACCAGGAGAATTACCAGGAGGCACGAAAGCTGCCAGTGAGCACAGGAGGATGTGTAGTTGGACGTTCCACTGGGAACCCGGGCAAGAGGCCCCAGGTTGATGGAGGAGGATCACGCCAATCTGGTGCGTGTGGTACGTGTGGGAGATCTCATCCGGGTCAGGAGTGCCCCGACGTACATGTACGTGCTTGGGATGTGGTCAGATGGGCCATTTCATCCGAGATTGCCCTATCAGGCAGGGCGAGACGAGCAGGAGGCCAGGACCACCGGTTAGGGAGGAGCAGAGGCAGCGGGTCTGTTTTTCCGCAGAGTCAGACCAGGAGAGCAGGTCGAGTCTTCACCGTCCGGGCTGAGGAGGCGAAGGACTCCAACACTGTTGTGGAAGGTACCCTTGTCATTTCAAGTTTGGCTGCTGGTGTTTTGTTTGATTGCGGCGCCACACACTCCTTCATTTCGGAGAAGTTTGCTGGCGAATTGGATCAGACCCCTGAGCTACTGACTGATTTGTTAGAAGTCAGTACGCCCATGGGTGAGGTGGGCACTGTGGGGAGCTTCCTCCCCGGCACCACAGTTGTTTAAGGAGACCATGACTTTCCGGCAGATCTGGTCTTGCTACCGTTGGAGGACTTTTGTCGTGAGAAGAAGATCCTTATTCCGAGGAAGGACGTGTGATTGATATCATTTCATGCTTATATTTGTACCTTATATCCATTATCTTACACCTAAGCAATGCTATGTGACGAGTTTTATGTTTAGTTTTCAGAAATAAAGAGGTTTGAAGAGAAGAGCCATGAAAGGACCCAAAAGCAGGAAAAAAGGACCTAATTGTGAGACCTGGGGACCAAGATGCAAGGGGGAAGGACCTGATCGTAAGACAGAAGGACCTAAGAGCAAAACAGGAAACTCCACACCATCATGAGGAGTATTTTGTCAATTCGATTCGGGTCGGAGATCCACTAAACCAGCTAGATGCATCCAAGACCAAGAAACACACCAAGGCAAGCCCACCAGAAGACCCAGCCGGATCTGGGCTTTATAGGCCGCCAATTGGCGGTCTGGTTAAGCCCAAATCAGCCAAGATTCTTCCTGGACTTGTATTAGCATGTGTTTAGGCTATTTTTGGTATTGGTTTAGTCCCACATCGGGGGATTGTCCCGGATTAGCTTTTTCCATGCTTATAAATAGAACTCTTCACCTCCCATTGTATCCATCTCTCTCTTGGTGGCCATCTTCCCTACTAAGAGTGAAGCCTTGAAGCAAAACTCTAGTGGAGGAAGAGCTACTTGTAATTGAGTGAGTTAATAATAGAAGTTTTCTTTTAATGATGTTGTTTCTCTCTTAGTTTAATTTTCTTTCATTTGCATGCTTGTTTGTTTGTTTAGTTTTATGCTTCTTTAATATTTCTTGCTTAAGTAGTATAACTTTCATTTCAGTATTATGCTTTCCTTTGCTAAATTAGTTAGTGTAATGAGTAGTGAGTAGTTCCATCCCCATTTGGGGGGTGGAGAAATATGTGATATAATAATGTAGTGTATTAAGTGTGTGTTATTTTTATCCCTTGAGCTTTATATGATTTCCATAACCATCTAATGGGTTTCCACTCTTATCTTTGATATGCTAATGCTCTTGAATGAAGCTTAGCTTATGCTTTGATTAGTGGACCTATTTTATGGGGAATGATAAGGTTAGGATATGGATGAAGTTAATGTTGGAAACACAATTTGTAGTGTATGTACTCTTGTTGCCTTTTCCTTAGCTAATGTCTTGTATGTTTTAATGATGTAGTCATCTTAATTCATGTGGAGGCATAGTAGGGTCTAGTCTTTATACTTGAGTTCATGTAGCTTCATTCCAATCATTGTCTTGTATGTTTTAATGATGTAGTCTTATCTTAATTCATGTAGAGGCAAGATTGGATGTAGTTTTATGATTTCATGCACTACATGTTGTGAAGAGCTTAATTGAACACACACACACACACATCTTTATGTTCACATCATTTCTCTACCCCCTTTGGGGTTTAGTTTTATTGCTTATCTTCATTTCCTTTTGCATTTCATTTCAGCTTTGTAGTTTAGATTAGTGTAATACATCTTTCTCCCTTCTTTTTACCTCTCGCCTTCGAATAAACCAAGTGTCGACACACCTCCCAGTGGACGACCCGTATTTGCCACCGCTTCAACGCGGCCGTGCACTTGCGGTTAAATATAAAACGAGATCAATCAAGTTTTTGGCGCCGTTGCCGGGGAGGTGCTCTGTCCAGACATTGGTTTGGACGATTCGAGGGGTTTTTAATTTTTTGTTTTCAGTTTTTCTTAGTTTCAGGGAACCATCAGAACAAGGGGAGGCTACTGGAGAAATTTGGGGAACAGAAGAGCTAAACAGACCGCCAATCAGCGGTTGAAGACCGCCAATTGGCGGCCTGGTGAGAGTTTCTGGCCTTGAAATTTTTACTGTTAGTTAGTACTGTAATTTGTGTTATCTGGGAGCCCTATTTTGCATGCTATGACTTCTGGTTTGCTCCCAGATCATTAATCACTCCCCCATTAATCAACTTGGCCCTAAAATCCAAAGCAAAAGACTAGACGTTCTTATTTGTTTAGGTCACGCATCATGTATTGACTTGAGCATATAGTTGTCTTTTCTTTTAGCTTTAATTTCAGTTGTTGAGTGCTGGCGTAAGGTACGCATTTCCTACACTCATTCACGCATCTCGTATGCCCATGCATTAGTTAGTAGGATTTGCATCAGGACAAGAGTGAGAGAGCGTTTGATTGGAGCGATTGATTGCTAGATCTAGGATCAAATCGCTACTAAGGAGGGGCTGTCCCATAAAAGATAAGGTGGGGGATTTCATCACCCTTTCCTTGGCCCCAAAAATCACTCTTAATAAAGCCTTAACTAAAAGCAAGTAGACATTGGCCCTAGGATTGCGGGCGCACTAGGAGAGTAATCTAGTTGAGACCGTCATGACCTGATCGGCGTTGCCTACCTTGTCGATAGTAGGAGGTACTGGATCTCCGGATCTGGTATCACTTGCTGGGCATTGTGGTCCTCGTTTTAGGGAGGTGAGACGTGTCGAGGCTAGTGACCTCGAAGTTAGGCGTCGTCTAGCTTAAGGACCCATTGCCTTACTTTGTTTGAGCCGTGCTTGCTAGTTAGGCTTCTTCCTGATCCCACTACCCACGCTAGCTCTAGGGATTCTTCTCTCCTCACCTGAGTCATCTCCTCATCTATTCTCTACGTTTAGTCTCCTCCTCTAGTACACCTTCTGTTGTGTGTTTGGTAGAGTCGAGTCGAGCATTTTTATGCGAGGTTGGGCTCGTTCTGGTGAGAGCGCTCGACTCGAGAGAGTGCTTATTTCTGAGATGGAAGATCTTGGTGATCGACCATCTCCGCCTCGTGCTCCCTTGGAGCAAGAAGGCGAGTCGTCTCGTGGTGGCGAGGGAGACCGGGTTCCATACATGGACTACCTCGGTCCATTCCCACCACCACGTAGACCTCCTTCTCCTCCTCCTCTGACTCGAGAGGAAGGGAGATTCGGTCAGGATCGAGTTCTAGGTGCACCACCACCTTTAGCTCGACATGATAGGCCGATGACCTTGTGGGAGCGGACCCATCCTGTTCGGGCCGCGCAACCTTCTTGCATAGTTGTTCCCCCGGCTCGCGGGAACAACTATGAGCTGAAACCTCAGTATGTGAGCATGCTTCCAACCTTTACTGCCAATAAGGAGGATCCGTATATTTTTATACGCGAATTCGAGGAAGTATGCTCCATGTTCAAGCTTCAACAGCTTGACGAGGATTCTGTCCGGTTGAGGATGATTTTGTTCGCATTGAAGGATAATGCGAAGAAATGGATGTATAGCCTCCCGGCGAGCTCGATTCGGTCATGGGATGACTTTGTGACCGTCTTTCTGAAGAGATTTTTCCCTCAAAGGAAAACTCAACAGATACGGCACCAGATACATCAGATGTATCAAACCGAGACCGAATCGTTTCATGGGTTCTTTGAGAGGTTCAAGGACCTTCTCCAGCAGTGCCCTCATCATGGATTTGAGTTATGGCAGTTGTGCCAAATTGTTTATGAGGGCATCAACTACAACACCCGCACATTGTTGGAGTCGATGTGTCAGGGTGACTTCCAAATGAAACCCATCGAGGAGGCATGGGATAATTTTGAATCCATGGCTGAACGTACCTTCGAGTGGGATACCATGAGAGAGCCACCAGCCGCCAGGTCTTCTGGTCGAGCTGGATCTTATCAAGTTGACTCATCGATCGCGTCTGAAGCGAAAATGGCTGCTCTCATGCGTAGGATAGAGAGTTTGGAGATGGACCGAGCTCCTGTAGCTCAGGTCGCTACTCCCGGGTGTACTAGGTGTGGACTGTCGGGACATGATGACTTGGAGTGCGCTTACTCTCCAAGGGATACTGAGCATGCAAATGCAATGTATCAACAAAGGCCCCGAAACGACCCGTACAGTAATTCCTATAACCCGGGATGGCGTAACCATCCTAATTTCTCTTGGGGGTCTAGTGGAGGCCACGGTCAGAGCTCGCACGCTCAACCTCAACCTCCACCTTATCAACCTCCACGCCCATCGGCGACCTACCAACCCCCACATCAAAGGTCGCAGCTCCAAAATTACCAACATACTCATGCCTCATCGTCGGGTTATTCCAACCAGACTCCACCACCCCAGCGGGTTGACCCTAAGGACCCTTCTTGTGATCCGACCTTTCAAGCGTTGCAAAGTACAGTCAAGGCTTTGGAAATGCAGGTTAGCCAGTTGGCTCATCAACTCCATGAACGCGAGAAAGGTCAGTTCCCGAGTCAACCTGAGGTGAATCATCGGGGTACCCATTCTCAAGGAAGGACACCTTTACCTCATGCCACCTCTGAACCGACCCATCATATTAATGTGATTCATACTTTGAGGTCTGGTAAGGAGGTGGACAACCACATTGGGGTGCCTTCCTTGTCATCACCATCTTGGAGGGAGCCGGATCCTGAGGCTCCCTCCACAAATACTTCCAGGAAGGAGCCAGATCCTGAGGTTCTTTCTACATTTCCTTCGACAAAGGGGCCGAACCTTGAGGTCCCCTTGTCTCCTCTTGTGTCGAAGGAACCAGATTCTGAGGTCCCCACTCATGTTTCTTTGGACCTGAATTCTGGGGTGCCTTCGCATCCTTATGCCCCAAAGGTGCCATTCCCTGAGCGCCTTAAAAAGAAAACCTCTGATCAGCATGACAAGATGCTTGAGATGTTTCGGCAGGTTAAGGTGAATATCCCTCTTCTGGAGGTGATTCAGCAAATGCCACCTTATGCCAAGGTTCTCAAGGACTTATGCACCAAGAAGAGAAAAACTCATGTTCCCAAGAAAGCTTTTCTTGCGGCTAACGTGAGTTCCTTGTTGGCACAACCCATGCAAGTCAAGTACAAGGACCCTGGCTGTCCTACTATCTCTTGTGTGATTGGTGATGTGCCCATACACCGAGCCTTGCTGGACCTTGGTGCATCTGTTAATCTTCTGCCATATTCTGTCTACGTCCACCTCGGTCTTGGAGACCTCAAACAAACAAAGACCACTCTTCAATTGGCTGATAGGTCTATGAAGAAACCGAGGGGTGTGGTGGAAGATGTGCTGATCAAAGTGGGAGAGTTCATTTATCCAGTCGACTTCTTTGTCTTGGATACTGAACCTGTGCCAAACCCACTTGGACAAATTCCTGTCATTCTTGGGCGACCATTTCTTGCGACTTCCAATGCCTTGACCAATTGTCGCAATGGTCTGATGCGCTTGACTTATGGTAGTCAATGCGCTGATTTCAACATCTTCACCATTGGCAAGAAGCCAGATGCCTTCAATGACCCTGTTGGGGTTAACCTTATCCAGGGCATGGATGAGAGTGAAGTTGAGGGCACCTTCAAGTACTTCAGAGAATTGTTCGATGAAGATCCTGAAGGTGGTGAAGATGTTTCACCTGGGCTGGCACAAGAAGGTGCCTTATGTTTTGATCATGTGGCCTCAGAGCCGCATCCTTATGATCTTGTGGCCCTTGAGCCACATTCTTTTGATCACGTGGGCCTTGAGCCACATCCTTCTGATCTTGTGGCCCTTGAGCCACATCCTTCTGATCTTGTGGCCCTTGTGCCACATTCTTTTGATCACGTGGCCCTTGAGCCACAACCTTTCGATCACGTGGCTTTTGAGCCACCAGATACCCTTTTTATGGCCTCTGGGCCACATGATCTTCATTCTATATCTGATGACGACCCCATGTGGGTTAAGAATCAACCACCTGATACCCTTCAACCTGGTAGAGGTTCACCTCTCATTCATGCCTCCTCTTTTGTTAACTCTCAAGAGGCATCGAACGACCACAATGCGAATAAGGGTGTCAGGTGGTCAAGCAATTCTGTTTTGTATGTTGCGAGCCCATACAGGTGCATTTCTGGCTCGAGAGATGGCGGGTTCCCATTTGATGTCCCTTGATATATGAAGATGGGAGCCCATTGTTGTACATAGTTAAAAAAAAAAAAAAAACTTTAGTGAGCATCGATTGTTGTGGGCCCCAACCCTTGAGTATTTGGGCCCCATTTCTTTCACGTATTTGTCTCCCTTCTTCAGCTTCTCACAGGTTTTTGAGGGAATTTGGGTTTGTGTCCATCAACATGACCCCGAGCGTCCCTTTGGACTTCATGTTGGTGAGATCGTTCCTTTTTCATGCATGTATCCATATAGTATTTTGCTCACATTCATTGAGGACAATGCATGAAGTAGGTGTGGGGGGGTGTTTTACGTGTGTACATAGTCGAGTCTTTTCTTTTGATTTTGTTTTCTTTTGTTTGCATTTTTAGGGTCATGATAGTGTGCTGCATTTAATACCGATATATCTGCTTGCCATGATCCTTGGGTGACTTGTCTTCTTTTGCTTGCCTAGTGCTTTAAAACTTTCACATTTCTTTCAAAATCTTCATGTGTTTTCGAAAGAAAATGTTTTGTGGGTTTTGCGTGTGTTTAGCATGTGCAAAACCGTTGAGAGGCAAAGTAAAAAGAAAGCTCCCAAAATTGTCTTGAACTTGATGCATTAGGATATCTAGTACGTGGCTTTAGGATTTATCGAGTCGTTAGGATGCACCCCAGTTTTCCCTTGGGGGTGAGTAATCAGTGGGTTTCAGCGCTCAAACATTTAAAGAAGTCCACCCTGAACCTAGTGAGTCAAATAATTCGTGTTTGTTAATTTAGGAAGTTTGTTGTAGTCAAGGGCCCTTAATGTCTTTTTGTGAAACTTAAGTGTAGGGGTTTTCGTTCCCATGTAGATAAATGAATAAGTGGTGTTCTCTCTTCTCGCACGGCTCCTATCACTCGGGAAAGTAGGTCTGAGGGGACTTTGTGCCTGGTGCTTTCGAGTCATCTGACTTGGGATGCACCGACCGAACTCCCGTTACACGGGTGGTAGGGATCGCCCTATGTGGAGATTTGGGGGAAGGTGTACGTGATAGTGTAAGTCCTCATAGGCAATGATGCACGAAACCTGACCGTGGGAGAATCAAACACCAACCAATAAATGCTCCAAACAAAAAAAAAAAAAGAAAAGAAAAAGAAAAGAATAAGAAAAAAAAGAAGAAGAAAAGAAGAGTCAAATAAGAACCAAAATGGACTTTACACTTTGTTTCACATTCAGAAGTTAAGGTTGCCCATGTCTTTCACTTAATTCCTTAGTTAACTCTCACGAATAACTCATTAGGCTAGGTGTGTGGACTGATTACATATATAGAGTCGACCCGTAGTATTACCGCATTCCATGATCGTCAAAATAAGTCCAACGAGTCATGTAGCTAGATTGATTAATGCATCTTGTTCGGATTTTGTGGGTATATCCGCTGAAAACCCTCAGAAGACACCACTCCTCCTCCTTGGCAACAAGGAGGTTTAACGGCTTGTTGCACATGCTAAGTGCAACCGTGATTCCTACGAAAGTGAGTTAGGATTTCTTGTTTTTCGTATGCTTTTTCCTTTCTTTGTTTTGCTCGAGACTAGCAAAAACTTAGGTGTGGGGGTATTTGATTGACATCATTTCATGCTTATATTTGTACCTTATATCCATTATCTTACACCTAAGCAATGCTATGTGACGAGTTTTATGTTTAGTTTTCAGAAATAAAGAGGTTTGAAGAGAAGAGCCATGAAAGGACCCAAAAGCAGGAAAAAAGGACCTAATTGTGAGACCTGGGGACCAAGATGCAAGGGGGAAGGACCTGATCGTAAGACAGAAGGACCTAAGAGCAAAACATGAAACTCCACACCATCATGAGGAGTATTTTGTCAATTCGATTCGGGTCGGAGATCCACTAAACCAGCTAGATGCATCCAAGACCAAGAAACACACCAAGGCAAGCCCACCAGAAGACCCAGCCGGATCTGGGCTTTATAGGCCGCCAATTGGCGGTCTGGAGCCGCCAATTGGCGGTCTGGAACCGCCAATTGGCGGTCTGGTTAAGCCCAAATCAGCCAAGATTCTTCCTGGACTTGTATTAGCATGTGTTTAGGCTATTTTTGGTATTGGTTTAGTCCCACATCGGGGGATTGTCACGGATTAGCTTTTTCCATGCTTATAAATAGAACTCTTCACCTCCCATTGTATCCATCTCTCTCTTGGTGGCCATCTTCCCTACTAAGAGTGAAGCCTTGAAGCAAAACTCTAGTGGAGGAAGAGCTACTTGTAATTGAGTGAGTTAATAATAGAAGTTTTCTTTTAATGATGTTGTTTCTCTCTTAGTTTAATTTTCTTTCATTTGCATGCTTGTTTGTTTGTTTAGTTTTATGCTTCTTTAATATTTCTTGCTTAAGTAGTATAACTTTCATTTCAGTATTATGCTTTCCTTTGCTAAATTAGTTAGTGTAATGAGTAGTGAGTAGTTCCATCCCCATTTGGGGGGTGGAGAAATATGTGATATAATAATGTAGTGTATTAAGTGTGTGTTATTTTTATCCCTTGAGCTTTATATGATTTCCATAACCATCTAATGGGTTTCCACTCTTATCTTTGATATGCTAATGCTCTTGAATGAAGCTTAGCTTATGCTTTGATTAGTGGACCTATTTTATGGGGAATGATAAGGTTAGGATATGGATGAAGTTAATGTTGGAAACACAATTTGTAGTGTATGTACTCTTGTTGCCTTTTCCTTAGCTAATGTCTTGTATGTTTTAATGATGTAGTCATCTTAATTCATGTGGAGGCATAGTAGGGTCTAGTCTTTATACTTGAGTTCATGTAGCTTCATTCCAATCATTGTCTTGTATGTTTTAATGATGTAGTCTTATCTTAATTCATGTAGAGGCAAGATATGATGTAGTTTTATGATTTCATGCACTACATGTTGTGAAGAGCTTAATTGAACACACACACACACACACACATCTTTATGTTCACATCATTTCTCTACCCCCTTTGGGGTTTAGTTTTATTGCTTATCTTCATTTCCTTTTGCATTTCATTTCAGCTTTGTAGTTTAGATTAGTGTAATACATCTTTCTCCCTTCTTTTTACCTCTCGCCTTCGAATAAACCAAGTGTCGACACACCTCCCAGTGGACGACCCGTATTTGTCACCGCTTCAACGCGGCCGTGCACATGCGGTTAAATATAAAACGATCAATCAACGTGCCTGATGTGTTGATCAGAGGGACGAGGAATAGAGGTGGTCGTCTGATTGTGTCTGCGGTTAAGGCACAGAGGGTGTTGTATCAGGGTTGCAGAGCGTTTGTGGCGACATTAGTTGTTCCTGATCCTGAGGCGAGGACGCTGGACGATATAGAGGTTGTACGAGAGTTTCCTGAGGTGTTTCCTGCAGACATTCCTCGTTTACCGCCGCACCGAGAGATCGAGTTTGGCATTGAGTTAGTGGTTGGCGTGACACCCCGGTCAAAGGCTACGTATCGGATGGCGCCTGCTGAGTTGACAGAGCTGAAGAAGCAGTTGCAGGAGTTGATGGACTCTGGGTTTATCCGACCGAGTGTCTCACCATGGGGAGCGCTTGTGTTGTTCGTGAAGAAGAAGGATGGGTCGTTGCGGATGTGCATCGACTACAGGATGCTGAATAAGGTTACCGTCAGGAACTGGTACCCTTTGCCCAGGATTGATGATATGTTTGATCAGTTGCAGACGGTGAGAGTGTTCTCGAAGATTGATCTGCGTTCGGGTTATCACCAGTTGCGGATCAGAGATGCAGATGTTCAGAAGACAGCCTTCAGAACACGGTACGGGCACTACGAGTTCTTGGTGATGCCGTTTGGAATTACAAATGCACCAGCAGCATTCATGGACCTGATGAATAGGACCTTTCAGCCGTACCTCGACATATTAGTTGTCGTGTTTGTGGATGACATCTTGGTGTACTCGCCTGACAGGGAGCAGCATCGGGAGCACCTGAGGAATGTGCTTGGCATCTTGAGAGATTAGGAGATGTATGCCAAGTACACGAAGTGCGAGTTTTGGTTGGATCAGGTGGCATTTCTGGGGCATATTGTGTTAGCAGATGGGATTTCAGTGGATCCGGCGAAGGTTGAGGCTGTGACTCAGTGGAGGGCCCCGACGAGCGTGACTGAGATCAGGAGCTTCGTGGGACTTGCTGGGTATTACAGACGGTTCATTCAGGAGTGCAAGGAGGATTTCAGTGGATTGTTAAGTCCCTAAACCCATTTAGTGCTAATGAGGATTAGAGGGGCAGTTTTGCATGGGAAATGGGTGAGTGAACAGTGACGGTGATGGGTGTAGGGGGTGGTTACTGTAGCAGGGTGTGGGTTGTGTTGGGTTGAGGAGAAAACCATCTCTTTTCCTTGTTTCCTTCACTTCACCCAGCTTCTCTCTCACACTCTTCTTCTCTTCTGGCGACCACAGGTGGTGGAGGAGACTCCGGCGAGTGGAGGAGAGCGTGGAGTCGAGGAGGCGAGCGCGAGGCGCAAGTGATCGGAGGGTACGGTCGGGCGTAGACATTGAGCGGATCTCTAGCGCGCTCCGTCGTCTCTTTGAGGTATGTCGGCTTCTAGTTTGGTATTGTTGCTTCCCCACGTTGGTGGAATGTTGTTGGTCGGTCAAGGGAGGTCGGAGACCTCCCCGGCGACGAGAACGGCGTAAATCCTCGGCTGACGCGAGGTTGAAGACGACCAACATTCGACCGGGTCCCTTCGGGCGGTCCACCATTGTAGTGTTTTGCCCGATTTTAACCATCACCGGTCAAACGATGCCTTGTGGCGGTCGACCGGTTGTGTATAGTGCTGGTGAATCGGGGCTTCCTGTTGTGTTTCGGTCGACCGGTTCCTTGGGGTCGTTCGACCGGAACTTAAGTGTACTTGATGTTTTTGCATGTTGTTCGACCGATTTATATATATTGTTCGACCGTTATATGACGTAGACTACTAGGATGACCCTGGTAGTTTTCGGTCGACCGGGACCCCTGAGTCGGTCGACCGAATAGTCTTTGGTGATTTTGACCAACTCCGGATTTTGACCTCGTATTCGGTCGACCGATTTTAGACTTTTGTTCGACCGTTTGGACTTAAGTGTCGCACAGAATAGTTCGACCATTGTAGACTTTCGGTCGACCGAACCTATTGGGGACGGTCGACCAGTTAGGCTTTTTTGGTCGACCGTTTGTGTGCAGAAGTGAATTCCTGGTCTTGTGGTTGTGTCAACTCTGTCCACGGAAACCCATTCCTCGCTTAGAGCGTGAGCCGGGAGGTGACGGCGGGTATGTGCTCGTACCGCCGAGGGACCGCCGTGTGGAAGAGTGTGGATGCTTGAGTCACACCTCCTCCGTGTTGGACGTGGTGTGACGTGTTGTTGCCTTACTCTCTGATGAGTAGCAGACCTGAGGGATCGCAGATCCCAATGCGTGTAACTCATGGCTCGCGGAGCATGATGACCGTGCAGACTACGGTCTGGACTCGTCCGAGGTTGTGCCGGACGTATGCTGTACCACCGACGTTGTGCCGGCGATTCCGCCGAGGTTTTGCCGGTGATGATGGTGCCGACGATGTTCCGGCTTGTGGTTGTGCCGTCCGATGTTGTGCCGGACGTATGTTGTACCGCCGATGTTGTGTCGGTGATGCTGCTGATGTTGTGCCAGCGATGATCCCCGATTGGGCACCTATCCTGGGATGTTGACCGACCGGGCTACGACTCCGTCGAAGGTGGTGTAGACCACGTGGTTCCTTGCGCGGAAGTGCGGACGCTCCTCACCGATCCCTTAGGCTCGTGTAGTCGTGTGTGGGGGGACGCGTCGCGTACTGTCCGTAAGACCGTATGTGCCTACGGTAGGTTTCCGAGGGAGACCCGTTGTTGTTGCAGGACTGATGTCCTTGTGGACCCTGTTGACGGTCGTTGTTGTTGGACTGAGGTCTCGTTTACCCTGTTGAGGGACTTGATGCATTGCAGATGTGATATGACATGTCACTAATATGATAGGTTCATTTACCGTATTATTGCATGCATATAGGTGAGCTTGGCATACGGGGTTTCCTAATGGGAAACTTAGGCATCGTTGTTTGATTCATGTTTCAGGACGGCAGTAGGTTCTGTCGGGTGGTGACAGCGGACACACACATTTTGAGGCCAGGATCCTCATCGGACTCTTCGAGGTCGTCGTGATTACTTTACCTGTCTTTTCCTTGTATTGTTGTAATCACGTATTTGGACAAACTCTGTTGTATTATTAGTGCACCGACTGTTGACTTATATGAGTAACACTCCCGTTGATGATTTTATCTCAGTAATCTATTTATTGTTTAAATTTTTAAATTTCTGCTGTTTCGGGATGTTACATTTTGAGTTGGCAAACAAAGAATTTTCTTTCGCAGGACGGATCACTATGAATCTATGATCAATGCATTCCTCACACCTATTGGCTCATACAAAATAAACTTTATGAAACTCCCAAAACGAATGGAAAAAGAGATGAGCAAAATCAGAAAGCAATTTCTTTGGATCAATTCCAAGAATCACCGGAGTTTAAAAAATGAAGTGACTTGGAAAAGAGCGTGCAAACCAAAAAATCAAGGCGGTTGGGGATCCTTAATTTAACCAACCACTGAGCCTAAAAATTAAAAAAGTATGGGAGCTGATTAGAGGGAAAAAGGGAATCTGCAAGACATCATTAGTCCTATATATAAAAATGGCCGGAATGACCAAGTTGGATGAAACTTAGGTTCCACGGTACTCTTATCTGATCACGAATCCCAAACGTTGTATCAACTATACCTAACCTTCCAACCACGGGAAGAACTAGATAGACGCATCTGGACCAGAAATGCTAAAGGCAATTTTCGATGTAAAGTTATCTATACGACTTTCTTAATGATGCCAGGACAAGATTCCCTCTTATTTTACAAAGAAATCTCGAATGTCAATTTGGCATTCTTAAAGTTATCTTCTTCAATTGGCTCCTATTTGAAGAGAGAATTTTAACTAAAGAGTAAAGACTGTCTCATTAATCAATGCGGATCCTTGATGCGTGCTTCGTGGGTTAGAAAATGGAACAGTCGATCACCTCTTCCACTAATGTGATTTCGTCCAAAACTTTTGGAGGATCGGGATGAGCATCAATTTAAACATCACAATTGAGAACTCTTCTTTTCTGCTCGGAAGTGCAAAACCATCTCGGTTTAGCACATCCGAATGGCATAGCACTATTAATTATCTTTTTTGGTGTATTTGGATTGAAAGGAATAACATGCTCTTCGGTACGACTTCTACAGATTTTAGACATTTTGTGATTGATTGTTTCGACAAAATTGTGGCTTGACAGGAAAGAAGAGATCAGCACCTCGCTGATGAATGATATTAGCAAACGTGCCCGCCTTGTCTTCTTGGAGCCAGACTAAGAGGACCCTCTGATTTATTCAGCAAGCAACCCTCCCCTATGGCAACTCCACGGATTTATTCTGCTGGCCGACCCTGTGAGAGCGAGATTTAGAGCATTGATGAATTAGCCTAGGCCGAACAAGCGAGACGTGAGCATTTCAATCTTCTAGAAGAGAGAAGATTGGCGGAGGAGGAAAGGAGGGAAGTCCTGGAGACACGATAATTCGCCGCGCACAGCTTCGCTCACTAACTCTTAAGTGCAAGCACTGCTTGATCTTGAGGGACGATATGGTTACACCCTAAGTACTTAAGTGGTTTTTGCTATTATATTTTTGGTTGTTTAAACGATCTATATATTTCGGTGGTTGGAGTTGTGGTCACATAGCTCCACTTTCAATATTAATGCATCTACCTTTTTTTTCTTCAAAAACAAAACTAAGGATTCAGTTATTATTTGAATGCGCTTCAAATCCGACATGAAATTTAATATCCGATTAGATACGGACCCAAATTCCAATGTTGGTTAGGGGTCCGAATTTGCATTCGGATGTAGGTACATTTGATACGTATTCTCTCCACTGCACCCCTAGTCCGACTTGATTGCCCTTGAGTTTATTTCTTTTTCTAGCAAAATATTAAGTATCATACACAAATAGAAGCTTTTCATAATGAAGTGTAGAGTAACTCATAGAAGACCGAAGCAACATTTCGCTTCTGCTTTCGATATGGTGTTTCTGTTATGCAAATCTAATGTTTGTTATTTCATATTAAAAAATTCTGTTTAATCTTGATATTTTGATCACGCTTATGTCTAAGGAAGCAAACACGTGGGCACAATCAGGATTGAACTGGCAAAGCGTTCGAAATTTGAAAAATAAAATACTCATTATACCTAGAGAATAACTGTTGTGCATGGAAATCTGGACATATCATTAATACGTGAGAAGACATAAGCCGTTTGCTAGAGGACACATTTCAGGATTTATGATTCCATTCTAGAATGATTATGGACACATTCGGAAATCATTCTGGAAATACTATAGACACATTCTGGAAACATCATGGACACATTCTGGTAACAATCTGGACTAATTATGGAGACATTCCTGAAACATTCTGGAAACATTATGAACACATTCTGAAAAATATTCTGGAATGATTCTCGAAATAGTCTGGAAACATTGTAGACACATTTTGAACACATTCTTGAAATATTATGGACACATTCAGGAAACATTATGGACTGATTATGGAGACATTCTGAAAATATTTTGAATACATTCTGAACACATTATGGAAACATTATAGACACATTCTGGAAACATTATGGACATATTCTGGAAACAATCTGAACCGATTATGGAGACATTCTGGAAACATTATGGACACATTCTGAAAATATTCTGAAATGATTCTGGACACATTCAGGAAACAGTCTTGAAACATTGTAGACACATTCTGAATACATTCTGGAAACGTTATGGGCACATTCAGGAAACATTATGGACTGATTATGGAGACATTTTGAAAACATTTTGGACACATTACGGACACATTCTAGAAACATTCTGGAATGATGCTGGACACATTCTTTATGGATTGATTCTGGCACATTATGAACACATTATGGACACATTATGGAATCATTCTGGAAATATTTTGGGCACATTCTGGAAACAATCTGGACTGATTATGAAGACATTCTAGAAAAATTATGGAATCATTGTATACACATTTCGGAAACATTATGGACACATTCTGGAATGATTCTGGACACATTCTGCAAACAGTCTGGAAACATTGTGGACACATTCTGGAATGATTCTGGACACATTCTTTATGGATTGATTCATGCACAAATATGGACACATTGTTGAATCATTTTGTAAATATTTTGGAGACATTCTGGAAACAATCTGGATTGATTATGAAGACATTCTAGACACATTCTGGAAACATTCTGGAATCGTTGTAGACATTCTGGAAATATTAATGACACATTCTGGAATGTTTCTTGACACATTCTGCAAACAGTCTGGAAACATTGTGGACACATTCTGGAAACCTTATGGCCACATTCTGGAATGATTCTGGACACATTCTTTATGGTCTCATTCTGGCACATTATGGGCACATTCTGAACAGATTCTGAATACATTATGGACTGATTCTGGATACCTTATAGACTGATTCTGACCACATTTTGGACACAATCTTTATGGACTGATTCTGTCCACATTCTGGAATGATTGTAGACTCATTCCTTATGGACTGGTTTTGACACATTATAGACACATTTTGGCCTTATTTTGGATACATTCTGGAATGATTTTGGACACATTCTGGAAACATTCTTGAATGATTTTGGACACATTCTATATGGACTGATTCTGGCACATTATGGACACATTCTGGAAACATTCTGGAATGATTTTGGACACATTCTTTATGGACTGATTCTAACACATTATGGATACATTCTGGCCTAAGTCGGGATACATTATGGATTGATTCTGGCCACATTCTGGATTGATTCTGGCCACATTCTTTGTGAACCGATTCTGCCATATTATAGACACATTCTGCCCTAATTATAGATACATTCTGGAATGATTTAGACACATAATACGATCAATATTTTGTCCCGTTGCAGTTGGTGTTGATGGGGTGGTAAGTAGATCATGTAAAATTGTATTTTATTTATCAGATAATGATCTCCACATTTTACATCCACACCACCATTTACATCCAAACATATCAATCACTTGAACACATTAGAGACACAAAATGTTGGACAAAAGAAAGTGAAAAATCATTCATAACTCTAGAAAACACTACAAATACAAAGTTAGAATTTTTCAAGTATTTATCAAACAAATTTAGAATCAAGCTTGGACACTGATAAATGTGACCACTCAACACATTTTCAGTTTCATTCACAACACAAAAACACCCACATCCACAACACTTTCCAAAACCCCTTCGACCACATCACCATCTCCAAGCTCACCACCTCCTGCATTCATCACCATCTACAAGTGCGACTCCCAAAGATGCCCTCTGGACTTTGTTATAGTCGTTGAGGGGACACTCGTATTCTCTAGGAGATGGAGCTACACTGGATACTCCGCCCACGTAGGTATAAGAAAGACGAAATATGAAGGTTTAAGGAAAAGGGTAGAGCCGTAGAGGAATGAGGGAAGAAAAAAAGCATTTAAATATGTATTTGGAATTTAACCATCGCATAGATTGTCACGCACACGCACTCACACCCACGTTATAATAAAATATTAAAACTGCCACATCAGCACATCCACATCAGCAACCAACTGGGCAACATTTCTGATACCTGCGTCTATATATCATTTTCCTATGTCTAATTCATAAAACATAGTCTGTCACTATAAAATTAAGCAATTTTCTTCTTCATGTTTCGTGGTTCCTTCGTCAATCTTACTTCCTAATTCAGGGGAAAGTTCTGTCGGCAACTACTAGAAAACATGCTTCACTGACAGATTTATATCGGTCTGTGAGGCGCCCGTCGGTGCAGGTAGTTGTACATCGACGACTAGTGGTTTTCATTGGTGGACACCTACAACGACATATTTTCTCAGAACCACCAACGAAAAAAGTTTGTCGGTTAATATTTCGTAGCATTTGTCAGACCAGAAATAGACACCGACGGATCCATATCATCCATGTATGTTTTAGAGACAGAAATTTATGATAAAATGAAATTTGTCACTCGAAAACAAATGACTATTGTATTTTCCTATACAAACAGATGTCTCCGTCGGTGTATTGTTTTTTAAAAAGTCACTGACATATATTATCCGTTGAAGAATATTTCAAAAATAATTGTTTCGAACTTAATACATTTAATTAACAGCACCAACAGATACATTATCATTAATACGAACGTACACTGACAGAACTTTTCCTTCGGTGTATTGTTGGAAAGTGGATTGCTAAAGAGCTGAATCCCTACGTCAACACCGACGAATATCTTGGACAGGCACCGACAGACATGTGTCGTTGGTGCATCTCTATACCAGTAACCTAAATTGGGTTTTCTCCTCATTCTCCTCCTGCCCAACCGTATATCATACCCTAATCGTCATTTCTTCCCATCACTGCATCGTCCTATTCGACTCGTTGTTCACCACCACAATAACCCCTCTGGCCCGACCCCCTCCTCCCCCGCCACCTTTCTGCCCCAACTGTAGCCTAGACCCCTCCTCCCTAACCCCTCCGCCCCAACCCTAGCCTAGACCCTCAACCCCCAAACCCTCCAGCCCAACCCTAGCCTGGACCCTAAATTAGACTCTACTCCTTACCCCTCAACCTTGTCCCCAGCCCGATCCTCGACCCTAGCCTGACCCCAACCCCGATCACCACCCATTCCATAAGCACCATCATCATCACCCCCTACTCATTTTTTAGAATTAATTCATATTTTTTAGATTGATGTTTTGATTTTTACGATTTAAGTTGTAATTTTGTATGAATAATTAGATTGAAGTTGCGATTAGTTAAATTAATTTTATGATTTTGTATTATTAAAGTACATTTAATTAGAATATTTATGTCATTTTTAATAGGTACATTTAATTAGTGCATTTGTATGATTAATGTTTGATTAATTAGAAGTGCTATCTGATTTTATATGTGATCATTTATGATTAAAGTTTGATCAATTAGAAAATTTATGACGTCAATAGAAAAGTGGGTGTTGTTTCTTGTCAATACAGATAGGGGTGAGCATCGGTCCAAGACTCGAATTTTTGATATCCTACGGACTGTAGACCAAACTGAATAACTTCGAGTCGATTCAGTCCAGACCGATCGAGTCGGTCGATCCAAAAATTCATGTCTGACCAAATTTTAGTCATGGTACATAGTTTCAATCTGGGATTGGACCGAGACCTAAATTTTTAGTGTGTCATGGACTGAAGATCATACCGAATAAATTTGGATCAGTTCGATCCGGACAGATCAGGTCTGGTTGGTCCAAAAATTCAGTCTGACTTGAATTTTACCTTTTTTGCAAAGCAAATGGGAGGCATAACCTACATGCCCAGCCTACGAAACCCCATGAGTCACCGACCCATTACAAATAGTCTACTAGCTACTATAGCACATGTGTACTTCTAACTCCATACTTCTTTGAAAGCTCGCATTGCCTCCGGGTCTGCTATAAGGTCCTGCATCCGTGAGCCCACTTTAACCAAACTAATGATATCCGACGGGCGCCTCTTCTCGTGACCTAACACTCTTCTATTCCGCTCTTGCCAACACTCATATATGATCGCACTAAAGGCTAGCTTCATTGTTGTCACGTGCACTCGTCCACCCTTCACTTGTAGCATGCATTTCGCCTCCTCATCGAGCGTATTTCTGATGCCATTGCCCAGCTTTAACGTATGTAGTACTCACGTCCAAACCTTCATCATGAAGGGGCATGCCCAAAACAGGTGTCCTATATCCTCCTCAACCTCATTACATAGTACACAATCCACGTCATGAGTTGCACCCTATGCCTTCATCAACTTCTTTGTCATCAAACGTCCTCGCATCGCGCACCACGCGGTAATAGCTAGCTTTGGGACATGATTCTTGAACCATATGAGCTTACTCCACCCCACAAGTGCCTTCCTTGGGGCAACCCATGCCATGCTTCTTTTAAGGAAATGTTTTTCCTCCTGGCAGCCAGCCTAATGGGCCTATCCGAACCTCCATGTATTTGTGTCTCCATAATCTTCGTCCATAACTCCTTCATCTTCATGGATCGTGGAGGGGGAAGGTTCCACGTGCCATGTCAGATGAAATGTGCCACAAGTGCGTCCTTTGGCATGCCAACCTCATAGTGCAGTTGTGCCCACCACTCCTCACACAAGAATGAGTGACCACACCAAGCTTCAAGAAAGAAATGAATGTTGCTACCATCTCCCATTTGAAACTAGATATGTTCGCGAGCAATGTCCCACACACTCAGTATGCCCCTCCATGCCCACGACCACACCACTGGCGGGCGTGCTAGCGAAATTGTGAGGTTGCTTAGGTACTTTCTTTGCATGCATATGACCTATAAAGACTCATCATCGGACATAACCAACCACAGTAGCCTTAACAAGCCATCATCGTTCCAATCTTTTAGTCATCTGAATCTGAAGCCACCCTCACTTTTGGGCATGCAAATATCTTTCCATGCGATCGCCACCCACTTCTTTGGCCCTCCCCACGTGAACTGGATCATAATACTCTCTATCTCCTTCAGCATCAATCTTGGTAAAAGAAAGGTGGACGTCCAATAGATACTATAAGACACCAACACGCTTTGCACCAGCCCTACCCGGACAGCCATGGACAAAAAAATCCTCTTCCAAGAGCTAAGCTTCGCTCTTAGCTTTGCCACCAGCCCCGCACAATGGTTCTTCCCAAGGAGAAAGGTAAACAATGGGTGTCGAAGGTAGGTCACCGGAAAGTCCACCCTTGCATTCCCTAAGTACTCACAAATCCACCTGCCGTGAGTCACATTTCTCCCTAAGAACACTTGACTCTTGCTTGTATTAAGGTGCAACCCCGAACACTCAGAAAATATGGTGAGTATCTTATTGATTTTCCATGCATTCTTCTTGGTAGCCTTCACAAACAACATAACATCATCAGCAAACAAATGATGTGACACCAAAATACCATCACACTTAAGCAATTCTAGTCGCCCATTTTCAGCAGTCTCCTTTATCATTAAGCTAAGTACCTCCATACAAAGGACAAAAAGATAAGGAGCTATCAAATCACCTTGACGTAAGCTACTTCAACGATCGTGAGTTTGCTTTATTCACTGTCAAAACAAAGGACACCCGCACACAAA
Organism: Triglochin maritima; assembly: GCA_963682175.1. Classification (NCBI taxonomy): domain Eukaryota; kingdom Viridiplantae; phylum Streptophyta; class Magnoliopsida; order Alismatales; family Juncaginaceae; genus Triglochin; species Triglochin maritima. The sequence goes on from OY821775.1 coordinate 39,873,472, forward strand.
CAATAATTAAATATTGTCAATGGTTTGGGAAGCCAAACCACTTGAGTACCTCAAGGAGAAACCCCCACGATAACGAATCTTATGTTTTTCTTAAATCATGTTTCAAACACATCCTTGCTAGGCCACGTTCAACGTGCATGTTGTGGTAGATCTCGTGGGCAAGAAAAATGTTGTCGCCGATTCATCTTCCACGGATGAATGCACTTTGCTCCTCTCCAATCAACCGGGGAAGGACAACGTTCATCTGTTTTCCAAAACGTTGGAGATGTAATGGTAGAGCATATTACAAAGGGAGATTGGTCAGTAGTCATCGATCGTGGACGACGTAGCCTTCTTGGCGATCAACGTGATAGACGTTTAGTTTACTTAGGCAAGGATCTTTCCACTTCGCATGAAGTCATCAACCACCTTGAACATATCATTCTTCACCACCCCCTACGCCTTGAAAAACTTTGCAATGAAACCATCGGGCCCAGGCGCATTGTCAACATTTGAGTGGAGTACCACCTCCTCAAGTTCCTTCATGTCAAGTACTGTAACAAGGCTCCTTGCCTCATTGGGATTGTGTTGAGGAGGGTGGGTAGTAGTGGGTATCAATGTAATCTGAAAATAATTAGCAAACAAGTAAGAAAAACAACATTGAAACGCCTCACGAATGGCACTCTCCTCCTCCACTAGCTCTCCATTGTCGCTCACAAGCCTCACGTTATTGGTGGTTGTCTGATTGACATCATGTCATGCATTTATTTGTGTCTTATATCCTTTATTTTAAGCCTAAGAAATGATACATAACGAGTTTTATGTTTAAGTTTAAGGAATAAACAGGTTTGAGAAGAAAAGACTCAAAAAGGATTTAAAAGCAAGGAAAAAGACTGAATTATAGGACTTATGGACTAAGATGCAAGAGAGAAGGACCCGGATGTAAATCAAAAGGACCAATGAGCAAATCAAGAAGCTCCACACCATCAGGAGAAGTATTTTGACAACTAAATCCGGGCCCAAACATCCACAACCAAATCAGCTTCATCAAACATCATGAAATCAAGTCAGAAACAAGCCACCAAAATCCAGACTCGATCACAGACATCCAGACCGCCAATTGGCTACGCCAAACCACAATTTAGCGGTTTAAATGTCTCTAAATGATTCATGGTTTAGTGGGGAATTTGATAATGTTGTTTTATGTCCATTTATAGTATGAGTTTAGTCCCATACTGGGGGATTGTGTACGGTTACCTTTTTCTATGACTATAAATAGAACTCTTCCTTCTCCTTTGTATTTACTCATTGCTTGGTAGCATTCTCTCTACTAGAGTAAGGCTTAGAGCAAAACTCAAGTGGAGAAGAATGCTACTTATAATGTGAGTCATGTAAATAAAATATTTTTTTTTAGTTTGTTTTAATTTTGTCTTCTCTTTTAATTCTTGCATACTTAGTTTAATTTCATTTTGTCTTCTTTTCTTAATGAGTAGTGAGAAGTTTTATTCCCCTTCGGGGGGAGAGAGGATGTACATATATGTTGACAAGTTTTGATATTTGATGAACTTTTTGATTGTGTAGACTTGCATGTTTGTATGTTCATCAGGGCTATTTTAATCCTCTACATGTTGGGGGATTTTTGATGGGTTTTGCCATAAGATTTAGACACTTCCCATGCTTAGTTTTCTCATGTTTATTAACTGAAATTTCTAGTTGAATATGCTACATGTTAGTTATGTGTTTGTATTTGTGTTTGCTTGCTTGATTGATTGAAGAAACTTTGTTTTCATGGGTTTTGTCATAATATTTAGACACTTCCCATGCTTAGCTTTGTTCTTCACATGAGTTCCTGGTTTTTGATGAGTCTTGTCATAACATTTAGACACCTTTCACGTTGAGCCTAGTCTTATGCTATTGCCGATACGTTGTGTGAATGGATTGATGGGTTTTTCCACATCTTTGGACACTTCCTATGCATGAAGACACACACATACATGCATCGTTCATCAATTATTTCACTTTATTTGTGCACACAATCCACCCCTTAGGGGTTTCCATTCCTGAATTCCAGCTTGTTGTCTTAGTTAGTTTAATTTCATTGTTACATGCTTTCATTTCCTTGTTCGTGCTTACTAGTTTACTTTAGTCTAGTTTAGCGTAATCAACTCCTTCTCCCCTCTTTTCTCACTTGCCTTCGAAAGAACCAGAGTTGACACACCTCCTTGTGGATCAACCTGTACTTGTCACCGCTTCATCGCAGCCGTGCACTTGCGGTTTAAACTTAATATATCACAACAAGTTTTTGGTGCCGTTGTCGGGGAGTTGCTCTGTGTAGACTCTGATTGGGACGATTTGAGTGAGTTTAATCTTTAGTTTTTGGTTGTAGTAGATATTTTTCAGCATCAAGAAGAGGCACCAGGAGAAGTTTGGCAGCAAACAGAGAGAAACAGACCACCAATCAGCGGTGGTGGAACGCCAACTGGCGGCTTGCTTAGCTCAGCTTGCTCTCTCCTCTCTTCTGGTTGTCTCTAGTTTCATTATAGAGGTATGGGGCTCAATTTGGCTTGTTGTGACTTATAGTTTGCCCCCAGATCAATAATCAATTCCCATTTTAAGATAACTTGGACTCTAAAATTCAAAGAAAAAGACTACATCATTTGTCATCTAGGTCATGCATCGTCTGTAGACCTTGCATGCATTTTGTCTTTCCTTTGCTTTAATTTCTCGTTGCTGATTGCTGGCGTGAGGTACGTGCACCCGTTCTCTCATTCATGCATGGTTAAAGCATGCATTAGTTAATAAGGTGGGGCGAGTGATTGATTGGAGAGTTGATTGCTAGCTTAAGTTCAAAAGATTACTAAGGGGGGTTGTCCCATACAAGATAAGGTGGGGGATTTCATCACCCTTTCCTTATCCCCAAAAATCACTCCTAATCAAAAACCTTAAATCTAAAAGCAAGTAGACATTGGCCACTAGGACTCGAACGCATTAAGAGAGTGATCTGGTCACGACCGTAATGGCCTGATCGACGTCGCCCACTTTGTCGATAGTAGGAGAGACGAGTTCTCTGGATCATGGCTCACTTGTTGGGCTCTGTGGTCTTCGTCATAGGGAGGTGAGGCATGTTGAGGTCATGTGACCTCGTAGTTAGGCATCATCCAGCTATAAGGACCTATAGTGACCGTAGGTTGTGCGGGTCTTGTTTGCTAGATAGGCTTCTACCTTCTCCCACTACCCACGCTAGCTTTAGGGATTCTTTCATTCTCCTTTGAGTCATCTTCTTCTCACATTCTTCTACCTTCTAGCCTCCTCCCCTTTACAGTCTCTCTTAGTGTTTTAGGGTCACGTCTAGCATTTTTGTGAGCTTGGCCTCATGGTGGTGAGAGTGGTCGACTCGAGAGTTCATTGGCGAGATTGATGGTTACATGGGCGACAATCCATATTGATTGACATCATATCATGCGTATATTTGTGTCTTATATACTTTATTTTTAGTCTAAGAAATGCTACGTAATGAGTTTTTTATTTATGTTTCAGGAATAAACATGTTTGAGAAGAAAAGACTCAAAAGAGACTTAAAAGCAAGATATGGACTGAATTGCAGGACTTATGGACTGAGATCCAAGAGATAAGGACCCAGATGTAAACCAAAAGTACCAATGAGCAAATCAAGAAGCTCCACACCATTATGAGGATCATTTTGGCAATTAGATTCGGGCGCAAACATCGACAACCAAATTGGTTTCACTAAATATCATGAAATCAAGCCAGAAACAAGTCATTCGAATCCAGACTCGATCCAACCAATATGGACCAGCAATTGGTTGTCCCAGAGCACCAATTGGTGATTCAAATGACTCCAAATGGTTCATGGTTTAGTCAGGTGTTTGATTATGTTCTTTTAGGTTCATTTATAGTATGTGTTTAGTCCCATACCAAGGCATTGTTCCCGGTTACCTTTTTCTATAACTATAAATAGAACTCTTCCTCCTCCTTTGTATTCACCCATTTCTTGGTGGTTTTCTCTCTACTTAGAGTAAGCGTTGGAGCAAAACTCAAGTGGAGAAGAATGCTACTTGTAAGGTGAGTCATGCAAATAAAATATTTTTTCTTAGTTAGTTTTATATTGTCTCTTCTTGCATAATTAGTTTAATTTCATTTTGTTTTCTTTTCTTAATGAGTAGTGAGTAGTTCCATCCCTCTTTGGGGGTGGAGACGTTGTACATATATGTTGTGAAGTTTGGATGTTTGATGAACCTTTTGATTGTGTAGAGTTGCATGTTTGTATGTTCATTGGGGGTATTTTAATCATCTACATATTGGGGGATTTTTTATGGGTTTTGCCATAAGATTTAAACACTTCCCATGCTTAGTTTCCGTATGTTTATGGCCTAAATTTTCTGTTGAATATGCTACATGTTAGTTATGTATTTGTATTTGTGTTTGTTCGCTTGCTTGATTGAAGAATCTTTGCTTTGATGGGTTTGCCATAACATTTAGACACTTTCCATGCTTAGCTCTGTTCTTCACATGAGTTCTTGGTATTTAAGGAGTCTTTCCACATCTTTAGACACCTCTAATGTTGAGCTTAGTATGTTAATCAAGTAGTAATTGTCGATACATTTTGTTAGTGGATTGATAGGTTTTGCCACATATTTAAACACTTCCTTTGCATGAAAACACACACATGGCACACATACATGATTACATGCGTCATTCATCTCTTATTTTTCTTCATATGTGCACACACTCCACCCCTTAGTGGTTTCTTTTCCTGAATTTTATCTTGCTTTCGTTTTCCCTCGCTTTTATTTTTGTTGTTTGTGCTAGTCCTGAGCAAAAAAAAGAACGAGAAAATGAAAGAAAGGAAAAATCATTCGTAAATCAGGGAAATCCTAACTCACTTTCGTAGAAATAACGATTGCACCTAGCACGTGCAACAAGTCGTTAAATTTTCTGGTCGCCAAAGAGGGGGAGTGTTGTCTCCTAAGGGTTTTCAGCAGATATACCCACAAAATCCGAACATAGATGCATTCTTCAACCTAGCACACGACTCGATGGACTCATTTTTGTCAATCGTTGGATAGGTAATACTACATGCCAACTCTCTATATGTATTCAGTCCACGCCTAGCCTAATGAATCATTCGTGCAAGTTAGTTAAGGACTTAAGAGAAAGACATGGGCACCCATAATATCCTCAAGTGATACAAAGTATAAAGTCCATTAAGGTTCTTATTTGCATTGTAATTTCTTTTCTTTTAATTTTTTTCTTTTTCATTTTTTTTCAATTTTTAGTTTTTTCTAGTTGGTGTGTAATTCTCCAAGGGTCAGGTTTTGTACGTCATTACCTATTAGGACTTACACTATCACGTACACCTTTCCCCACATCTCCATATAAGGAGATACCTACCACCCGTGTAACGGGAGTTCGGTCGGTGCATCCCAAGTGAGATGACTTGAAGCACCCGACGCTAAGTCCCCTCGGACCTACTTTCCTGAGTGGTAGGAGCCGTGTGAGAAGAGAGAATACCATACCCACTTATTTATTATCTACACATGAACCAAAACCCCTACACTTAAGGTTTCACAACAAGAGTTTAATGGTCTCTGACTACGACAAAATTCCTTATACTAACAGATACAAATTATTTGACTTACTAGGTTCATGGTGGACTTCTTTGTTTATTTGAGTAACGAAAACCTATGATTACTCTCCCCCCGAGGGAAAATCGGGGTGCATCTTTACGACTATATAAGACCTAAAGCCACTGTACTTGATATCCTAATGCATCAAGTTCAAGATAATTTTGGGAGCTTTCTTTTTACTTTGCCTCTCAAAGGTTTTGCAAATGCTAAACACACGCAAAACTCACAAAATATTTTTTTTCACAAACACATGAAGATTTTTGAAAGAAATGAAAATTTTAAATCACTAGGAAAGCAAAAGAAGACAAGTCACCCAAGGATCATGGCAAACATATATATCGATATTAAATGAAACACACTAACATGACCTTAACAATGCAAACAAAAGAAAGTCAAACAAAAGGAGAAAGACTCGACTATATACACACGTAAAACACCCCCACACTTTCTTCATGCATTATTCTCAATGAATGTAAGCATGGTACTACAAGAATTTTGCATGGAAACGTAAAAGTTCTCACCAAACTTTGAAGCACAACGAAGGTTTCATGGTCATGTTGATGGACACATGCCCGAATTTCCCTCAAAATTTATGAGATACTAAAGAAAGGAGACGAATATGTGAAGAAATGAGACCCAAATACACAAGGGTTGGGGCCCACAACAATCAATGCTCACTCTTGGAGTCTTCTTTCTTTTTTTTCACTTTTTTTCTTTCAAATAACTATGTACAACAATGGGCTCCCATCTTCATTTGTCAAGGTACATCAAATAGGAACACCCCATCTCTCGAGCCAAAAATGCAACTACATAGGCTCACAACATATGAAACAAGAGGATTGTTAAGAGGTATACGAACCAAGGATGGTGGTTCATACCTCTTAAAACCAGGGTCAGTGAAAGGAAATGGAAACAAAGATGTTTCCACTCCACGACAGAGTTGGGGGTCGTTAATATATACCCTCCAATCGATATTTGGGTGCACCGAGATCATTTCATCCACACAAGGTGATACCTGGACTTATTACCCATATGAAAAAGTCCAAACACAGAATTGCATGACCACCTGACACCCTTATAATCATTGTGATCGTTTGATGCCTCTTGAGAATGAGAAAGATAGAAGGCATGAATGAAAGGTGAACATCTGTCTAGTTGTTTGAAATGGAGGGTATCAGGTGGTTGATTCTTAACCCACATGGGATCCTCAACAGATAATAGAGTGGAGCAGGTGGCCTAGAGGCCACAAAAATGGTATCTTGTGGCTCAAAAGCCACATGATCGAAAGGATGTGGCTCAAAGGTCACATGATCACAAGATAAGGCACCTTCCTGTGCCAACCTAAGTGAAACATCTTCACCACCATCAAGATCTACATGGAACAATTCTCTGAAGTACTTGAAGGTGCCTTCAACTTCGTTCTAATTTATCTCCCGGATAAGATTGATCTCAACAGGGTTATCGAAGGCACCAGGCTTCTTCCTGATGGTGAAGATAAGGAAATCAGCGTATTGACTACCATAAGTCAAGTGCATAAGACCATTACGATAATTGATCAAGGCATTGGAAGTTGCTAAAAATGGTCACCCCAAAATAATAGGAATTTGTCCAAGTGTGTTTGGTACAGGTTCAGTATCCAAAATAAAGAAATCAACTAGATAAATGAACTCACCCACTTTGATCAGGATATCTTCGACCACGGCCTTTGGTTTCTTCATTGACCTATCAGTCAGCTGAAGAGTGGTTTTTGTTTGTTTCAGGTCTCCAAGACTAAGGTGGACGTATACAGAATACGACAAAGATTGACATATGCACCTAGGTCTAATAAAACTCGATGTATGGACACATGACCAATCACACAAGTAATAGTAGGGATGGATTCATTGGGAAACAATACCTATTCAAATTTTTATACATCATGCCCACCCTAGTATCTTCCTCTGGAATACCCAGAATTCTAACAACACCCCACTACCAATCATTGGACTCATTCTCAGCCATCAACACCCAACCCCAAAATTTCCCAAGCTCTGACTTGAGCCGCACAGTTGACCACATACATCTTTCATTGAAACAAACTCTCCTTATGTTCATGGAAAGCACTGAGGAGTCCATGCAAAATATGGCAATGCAAGTGAGTCAAATTACGTAGCAATTACGTGAACGTGAGGAGGGTAACTTTTCTTGTCAACATGAGGATTTATCTTCTGATATCGAACCACCACCACATCCACAAATTCAAAGCACAATCTTTCAAAGTAAAACTCCTAGTCAGTTTGAGGGACTTGGGGTTTCAATTCACGATCACTTTGTGGGGGAGTTGATTCAAATTGAGAATAACATGGACCAACTTATAAGATGCCACAAGATTCTTCCTTATCTTTTTATTGCATTTTATAAGACGCCACCTGATCTTATTGTTGTGCCTCTTAAGGATTCACTTTCGGTAGAGCAAGAGCACCATAATACCCCTGATTTCATACAACCGGGTGAGAGTTTACCTCTTACTATTGTTCTGTATCTTCTTAAAAATGATGGGACATCAAACAACTACATTGCCAATGGGGGTATTGGGAGTTCCTTAGATAATATCATTGGTTAGAGACTCAACTTCTGTTCGCCTGGTGTGTTAGACAAGCCTAACGAGGCTCTTGATCTTGTTCCGACACACCAGCTCATTGGTTGGAGAGTTCGGATTGATGATCATGATATTAATCCCGTGACGGGGGAAACTCTAATTCCGTTGTGCAATTGTTCCAAAACTCTTGAGAGGTTCAAACTCTTTTATTGTTATCCTTTGAATGAGATGTTTTTGCGTCTAATTCATGGAACTCTCCTTCCATCTTGTGCTCTTTGTGATGGGCGCCCACGCATGAGTATTTTGGCCCCACGTGGTGTCATGTTCCCATTCCAAGTGCATTGACCCACTTTTGAGGTTTTCATTTGATGTCCTTTTAAAAATGAAGATGAGAACTTATTTTTGTACATGGTTATATTTCAAAAAAAAGGAATAAAAACAATCAAATTCTCCACTAGTGATCATTGATTGTTGGGGGCTCCAACCCTTGTGTTTTTGGGCCCCATTTGTCTTTAGTATTTCATAGGTTTTGAGAAGAATTTGGGTTTGTGTCCTGATTGATATCATTTCATGCTTATATTTGTATCTTATATCTATTATCTTACACCTAAGCAATGCTACGTGACGAGTTTTATGTTTGAGTTTCAGAAATAAAGAGGTTTGAAGAGAAGAGCCATGAAAGGACCCAAAATCAGGAAAAAGACTTAATTGTGGAACATGCGGACTGAGATGCGAGCGAGAAGGACATAAACGTAAGACGGAAGGACATAAGAGCAAAACAGAAAACTCCACACCATCATGCGGAGTATTTTGATAATTCGATTCGGGTCGGAGCTCCAACAAACAAAGTAGTTGCATCCAAGACCAACAAATACATCAAGCAAAAGCCCAGCATCAAAACCAGACGGATCGGGATCATGTAGACCGCCAATTAGCGGTCCGGATCTTCCCGGATCCGATGAAACTTCTGGAGAGCGTGTATTAGATGATGTCTAGGTTATTTTTGGTATTTGTTTAGTCCCACATCGGAGGATTGTCCCGGATTACCTTTTTCTATGGCTATAAATAGAACTCTCCCTCCTCTCATGTAATATATATCTCTCTTGGTGGCCTTCTTCCCTACTAAGAGTGAAGCCTTGAAGCAAAACTCTGGTGGAGGAAGGGCTGCTTGTAATTTGGAGTGAGTAATAATAGAAGTTTTTGTTGTTAATTGTTCTTTGCTTTAGTTTTTACATTGCTTAGTTAATTTCAATTTACATGTCTTGCATGTTTCTTTAGTCTCATGTTCTTTTAGTCTCTTTAATGTTTCTTGCAAGCTTAGATTAATTTCATTTCAGTATTATGTTTCATTTTGTTAATGTAGTTAGTGTAATTAGTAGTGAGTTGATCCATCCCCATTTGGGGGGTGGAGAAATATGTGATATAATCATGTAGTGTATTAAGTGTGTGTTATCTTAATCCATTGAGCTTTATATGATTTCCATAACCATCTAATAGGTTTCCACTCTTATCTTTGATATGCTAATGCTCTTGAATGAAGCTTAGCTTATGCATTGATTAGTGGACCTATTTTATGGGGAATGATAAGGTTAGCATATGGATGAAGTTAATATTGGAAACACAAGTTGTAGTGTATGTACTCTTGTTGCCTTTACCTTGGTTAATGTCTTGTATGTTTTAATGATATTGGGTTATCTTAATTCATGTGGAGGCATAGTATGGTCTAGTCTTTATACATGAGTTAATTTAGCTTCATTCCAATTATTGTCTTGTATGTTTTAATGATGTAGTGTTATCTTAATTCATGTGGAGGCAAAGTAGGATGCAGTTTTATGATTTCATGCACTACATGTTGTGAGGAGCTTAATTGAACACACACACACACACATCTTTCTATTCACATTATTTCTCTACCCCCTATGGGGTTTAGTTTTATTGCTTCTCTTCCATTTCCTTTTTGCATTGTAGTGTAGTTTAGTGTAACCAACCTGTCAATCTTTCTTTACCACTCACCTTCGAACAAACCAAAAGTCGACACACCTCCCTATGGATCGACCCGTATTTACCACCGCTTCAACGCGGCCGTGCACTTGCGGTTTAATATAAACGAATCAATCAAGTTTTTGGCGCCGTTGCCGGGGAGGTGCTCTGTCCAGACCTTGGTTTGGACGATTTGAGTGGTTTTTAATTTTTTGTTTCTAGTTTTTCTTAGTTTCAGGGATCCTAGAGTTCATGGGGAGGCTACAGGAGGAGTTGGAGCACCTGAGCATCAACAAGGACCGCCAATCAGCGGTCTAAGACCGCCAATTGGCGGCCTGGTGAGCGTGTCTTGCTCTCAATTTTCTTTTGGTAGTTGGTTCTTTCATTTTCGTCATCTGGGAGCACTCTTTTGCATGCTGTGAGTTCTAGTTTGCTCCCAGATCAATAAACCAATCCCCATTAATCAACTTGGCCTTAAAATCCAAAGCAAAAGATTAGACATTCTTATTTGTTTATGCCACACATCATAAACTTGACTTAGGCATATAGTCGTCTTTTCTTTTAGCTTTATTTTCAGTTGTTGAGCGCTGATGTGAGGTACGCATTTTCTACACTCATTCGTGCATCTTGTATGCCCATGCATTAGTTAGTAGGAATTGCATCAAGACAAGAGTGAGTTGAGCGTTTTGATTGGAGCGACTGATTGCTAGATCTAGGATCAAAACGCTACTAAGGAGGGGTTGTCCCATAAAAGATAAGGTGGGGTATTTCATCATCTGTTCCTTGGCCCCAAAAAGCACACTCAAGTAAAGCCTTAATCTAAAAGCAAGTAGACATTGGCCATTAGGACTTGGGCGCATTAGGAGAGTGATCCGGTCACGACCGTCATAGCCTGATCAGCGTCGCCCACTTTGTCGATAGTATGAGAGACGAGATCTCCGGATCTTGGCTCACTTGCTGGGCATTGTGGTCTTCGTCGTAGGGAAGTGAGGCGTGTTGAGGCCTGTGACCTCGCAGTTAGGCGTCGTCTAGCTTTAAGGACCCATAGCCAGCCTAAGCTTGTTTGAGCCGTGTTTGCTAGACTAGGCTTCTATCCTCACCCTTTACCCACGCTAGCTCTAGGGATTCTTCCCTCCTCATCTGAGTCCTCTCCTCATCTATTCTCTACGAGTAGTCTCCTCCTCTGAGTACACCTTCTGTTGTGTGTTTTTTAGAGTCGAGTCGAGCATTTTATGCGAGGTTGGGCTCGTTCTGGTGAGAGCGCTCGACTAGAGAGAGTGCATTCTTCTTAGATGGACGGTCTTGGTGATTGACCATCTCCGCCTCGTGCTCCTTTGGAGCAGGAGGCCGAGTCGTCTCGTGGTGGCGAGGGAGACCGGGTTCCATACATGGATTACCTCGGTCCGCTCCCACCACCACATAGAGCTCCTTCTCCTCCTCCTGTCACTCGAGAGGAAGGGAGATTCGGTCAGGATCGAGTTTTTGGTGCACCACCACCTTTAGCTCGACAGGATAGACCGATGACTTTGTGGGAGCGGACCCATCCTGTTCGGGCCACGCAACCTTCTTGCAAAGTTCTTCCCCTTGCTCGCGGCAACAACTATGAGCTGAAACCTCAATATGTGAGCATGATTCCAACCTTTACAACCAATAAGGAGGATCCGTATATTTTTATACACGAATTCGAGGAAGTAGCTCCATTTTCAAACTTCAACAACTTGATGAGGATTCCGTCCGGTTGAGGATGATTTCTTTCGCGTTGAAGGATAACGCGAAGAAATGGATGTACAGCCTCCCGGCGAGCTCTATTCGGTCTTGGGGTGACTTCATGACCATATTTCTGAAGAGATTTTTCCCTCAAAGGAAAACTCAACAGATACGGCACCAGATACATCAAATGTATCAGACTGAGACCGAATCTTTTCATAGTTTCTTTGAGAGTTTCAAGGACCTTCTCCAGCAGTGCCATCATCATGGACTTGAGCTATGGAAGTTGTGCCAAATTGTTTATGAGGGCCTCAACTACAACACCTGCACATTGTTGGAGTCGATGTGTCAGGGTGACTTCCAAATGAAACCCATCGAGGAGGCATGGGACACTTTTGAGTCCATGGCTGAACGTACCTTCGAGTGGGACACCATGAGAGAGCCACCAGCCGCCAGGTCTTCTGGTAGAGCTGGATCTTATCAAGTTGAGTCATCTATCGCGTCTGAGGCGAAAATGGCTGCTCTCATGCGTAGGATTGAGAGTTTGGAGATGGACCGAGCTCCTGTAGCTCAGGTCGCTACTCCCGGGTGTAGTAGGTGTGGACTGTCGGGACATGATGACTTGGAATGCGCTTATGCTCCAAGGGATACTGAGCATGCAAATGCGATGTATCAACAGAGGCCCCGTAACGACCCGTACAGTCACTCCTACAACCCGGGATGGCGTAACCATCCTAACTTCTCTTGGGGGCCTAGTGGGGGTCACGGTCAGAGCTCGCACGCTCAACCTCAACCTCCACCTTATCAACCTCCACGCCCATCGGCGACCTACCAACCTCCACATCAAAGGTCTCAGAACCATAATTACCAACCTCCTCATACCTCATCATCGGGTTATTCTAACCTGACTCCACCACCCCAGCGGGTTGACCCCAAGGACCCTTCTTGTGATCCGACCCTTCAAGCGTTGCAAGTACAGTCAAGGCTTTGGAAATGAAAGTTAGCCAGTTGGCCCATCAATTCCACGAACGCGAGAAGGGTCAGTTCCCGAGTCAACCTGAGGTGAATCCTCAGGGTCAGTTCCCGAACCCTGAGGTCCCCTTGTCTCCTTTTGCGTTAAAGGAATCAGATTCTGAGGTCCCCACTCATGCTTCTTTGTACCAGAATTCTGATGTTCCTTCGCACCCTTATGCCCCGAAGGCGCCATTCCCTTAGCGCCTCAAAAAGAAAACCTCTGATCAGCATGACAAGATGCTTGAGATGTTTCGGCAAGTTAAGGTCAACATCCCTCTATTGGAGGTGATTCAGCAAATGCCACCTTATGCCAAGGTTCTCAAGGACTTATGCACCAAGAAGAGAAAAACTCATGTTCCAAAGAAAGCTTTTCTTGCGGCTAACGTGAGTTCTTTGTTGGCACAACCCATGCAAGTCAAGTACAAGGACCCTGACTGTCCTACTATCTCTTGTGTGATTGGTGATGTGTCCATACATCGAGCCTTATTTGACCTTGGTGCATCGGTTAATCTTCTATCATATTCTTTCTACGTCCACCTCGGTCTTGGAGACCTCAAACAAACAAAAATCACTCTTCAATTGGCTGATAGGTCTATGAAGAAACCGAGGGGTGTGGTGGAAGATGTGCTGATCAAAGTGGGAGAGTTCATTTATCTAGTCGACTTCTTTGTCTTGGATACTGAACCTGTGCCAAACCCATTTGGACAAATTCCTGTCATTCTGGGGCGACCATTCGTTGCGACTTCCAATGCATTGATCAATTGTCGACATGGTCTGATGCGCTTGACTTATGGTTGTCAATGTGCTGATTTCAACATCTTCACCATCGGTAACAAGCAAGGTGCCTTCAATGACCCTCTTGGGGTCAACCTTATCCAGGGTTTGGATGAAATTGAAGTTGAGGGCACCTTCAAGTACTTTAGAGAATTGTTCGATAGAGATCATGAAAGTGGTGAAGATGTTGCACCTGGGCTGGCACAAGAAGGTGCCTTATGTTCTGATCACGTGGCCTTCGAGCCACCTCCTTTTGATCTTGTGGCCCTTGAGCTACATTCTTCTGATCTCGTGGCCCTTGAGCCACATCCTTTCGATCACGTGACCCTTGAGCCACATCCTTTCGACCCCATGTAGGTTAAGAATCAACCACCTGATACCCTTCAACCTGATAGAGAATCACCTCTCATTCATGCCTCCTCTTTTGCTAACTCTCAAGAGGCATCGAACGACCACACTGTATATAAGGGTGTCAGGTGGTCAAGCAATTCTGTTTTGTATGTTGCGAGCCCATGCATGTGCATTTCTGGCTCGAGAGATGGTGGGTTCCCATTCGATGTCCCTTGACATATGAAGATGGAAGCCTATTGTTGTACATAGTTTTTTTTAAAAAGAAAAAAAGACTCCATGAGCGAGCATTGATAGTTGTGGGCTCCAATCCTTGAGTATTTGGGCCCCCTTTCTTTCACTTATTTGGTCTCCCTTTTTAAGTATCTCATAGGTTTTGAGGGGAATTTAGGTTGTGTCCATCAACATGACCTTGGGCTTCCCTTTATCTCTCATTTTTCATGCATACATCCATGTAGTATCTTGCTCGCATTCATTGAGGACAATGCATGAAGTAGGTGTGTGGGGGGGGGGGGTGTTTTACGTGTGTACATAGTCGAGTCTTTTATTTGGATGTTGTTTTCTTTTGTGTGTATTGATAGGGTCATGTTAGTGTGCTGCATTTAATATCGATATATCTGCTTTCCATGATCCTTGGATGACTTGTCTTCTTTTGATTGCCTAGTGCTCTAAAATTTTCACATTTCTTTCAAAATCTTCATGTGTTTGCGAAAGAAAATGTTTTGTGGTTTTGCGTGTGTTTAGCATGTGCAAAACCGTTGAGAGGCAAAGTAAAAAGAAAGCTCCTAAAATTGTCTTGAACTTGATGAATTAGGATATCTAGTACAGTGGCTTTAGGATTTATCGAGTCGTTAGGATGCACCCCAGTTTTCCCTTGGGGATGAGTAATCATAGGGTTTAATTGCTCAAACATTTAAAGAAGTCCACCCTGAACCTAATGAGTCAATAATTTGTGTCTGTTAACTTAAGGAAGTTTGTTGTTGTCAAGGACCCTTTAAATCTTGTTGTGAGACATTAAGTGTAGGGGTTTTTGTTCATGTGTAGATAAGAAATAAGTGAGTAGATGTTCTCTCTTCTCGCACGGCTCCTCTCACTCGGGAAAGTAGGTCTGAGGGGACTTTGTGTCTGGTGCTTTCGAGTCATCTGACTTGGGATGCGCCGACCGAACTCTCGTTAGACGGGTGGTAGGGATTGGCCTATGTGGAGATTTGGGGAAATGTGTACGTGATAGTGTAAGTCCTCATGGGTAATGATGCACGAAACCTGACCCTTGTAGAATGAAGCTCAAACTAATGAAAAGAAAAAAAAGAGAAAAGAAACAAAAAGAAAAAAATAATGCAAATAAGAACCTTAATGGACTTTACACTTTGTATCACTTGAGGATGTTGAGGTTGTCCATGTCTTTCACTTAATTTCTTATTTAACTTGCATGAATGGTTCATTAGATTAGCGGTGTGGACTGATTACTGATTGACATCATTTCATGCTTATATTTGTACCTTATATCCATTATCTTACACCTAAGCAATGCTACATGACGAGTTTTATGTTTAGTTTTCAGAAATAAAGAGGTTTGAAGAGAAGAGCCATGAAAGGACCCAAAAGCAGGAAAAAAGGACCTAATTGTGAGACCTGGGGACCAAGATGCAAGGGAGAAGGACCTGATCGTAAGACAGAAGGACCTAAGAGCAAAACAGGAAACTCCACACCATCATGAGGAGTATTTTGTCAATTCGATTCGGGTCGGAGCTCCACTAAACACGTTAGATGCATCCAAGACCAAGAAACACACCAAGGCAAGCCCACCAGAAGACCCAGCCGGATCTGGGCTTTATAGGCCGCCAATTGGCGGTCTGGAACCGCCAATTGGCGGTCTGGTTAAGCCCAAATCAGCCAAGATTCTTCCTGGACTTGTATTAGCATGTGTTTAGGCTATTTTTGGTATTGGTTTAGTCCCACATCGGGGGATTGTCCCGGATTAGCTTTTTCCATGCTTATAAATAGAACTCTTCACCTCCCATTGTATCCATCTCCCTCTTGGTGGCCATCTTCCCTACTAAGAGTGAAGCCTTGAAGCAAAACTCTAGTGGAGGAAGAGCTACTTGTAATTGAGTGAGTTAATAATATAAGTTTTCTCTTAATGATGTTGTTTCTCTCTTAGTTTAATTTCCTTTCATTTGCATGCTTGTTTGTTTGTTTAGTTTTATGCTTCTTTAATATTTCTTGCTTAAGTAGTATAAATTTCATTTCAGTATTATGTTTTCCTTTGCTAAATTAGTTAGTGTAATGAGTAGTGAGTAGTTCCATCCCCATTTGGGGGGTGGAGAAATATGTGATATAATAATGTAGTGTATTAAGTGTGTGTTATTTTTATCCCTTGAGCTTTATATGATTTCCATAACCATCTAATGGGTCTCCACTCTTATCTTTGATATGCTAATGCTCTTGAATGAAGCTTAGCTTATGCTTTGATTAGTGGACCTATTTTATGGGGAATGATAAAGTTAGGATATGGATGAAGTTAATGTTGGAAACACAATTTGTAGTGTATGTACTCTTGTTGCCTTTTCCTTAGCTAATGTCTTGTATGTTTTAATGATGTAGTCATCTTAATTCATGTAGAGGCATAGTAGGGTCTAGTCTTTATACTTGAGTTCATGTAGCTTCATTCCAATCATTGTCTTGTATGTTTTAATGATGTAGTCTTATCTTAATTCATGTAGAGGCAAGATTGGATGTAGCTTTATGATTTCATGCACTACATGTTGTGAGGAGCTTAATTAAACACACACACACAGATCTTTATGTTCACATTATTTCTCTACCCCCTTTGGGGCTTAGTTTTATTGCTTATCTTCATTTCCTTTTGCATTTCATTTCAGCTTTGTAGTTTAGATTAGTGTAATACATCTTTCTCCCTTCTTTTTACCTCTCGCCTTCGAATAAACCAAGTGTCGACACACCTCCCAGTGGACGACCCGTATTTGCCACCGCTTCAACGCGGCCGTGCACTTGCGGTTAAATATAAAACGATCAATCAAGTTTTTGGCGCCGTTGCCGGGGAGGTGCTCTGTCCAGACTTTGGTTTGGACGATTTGAGGGGTTTTTAATTTTTCTTTTTCAGTTTTTCTTAGTTTCAGGGAACACTCTGATCACGGGGAGGCCACTGGAGAAGTTTGAGGAAGCAAATCCAAGAACAGACCGCCAATCAGCGGTTTGGAACCGCCAATTGGCGGCCTGGTGAGGGATTCTGTCTTCCAATTTTTTTGTGGTCATTTGTGTTGTAATTTGTGTTATCTGGGAGCCCAATTTTGCATGCTGTGACTTCTTATTTTCTCCCAGATCATTAATCACTCCCCCTTTAATCAACTTGGACCATAAAACTCAAAGCAAAAGATTAGACTTCTTGCCATCTAGGTCATGCACCATTGGTAGACCTTGCATGCATTTGTCTTTTCTTTGCTTTACATTTTGTCGTTGATTGCTGGCGTGAGGTACGTGCACCCACATCCCTCATTCATGCATGTTTCGTTCATGCATTAGTTAGTAAGGTGCATCGGGACAAGAGTGAGAGAGCGTTTGATTGGAGCGATTGATTGCTAGATCTAGGATCAAATCGCTACTATGGAGGGGCTGTCCCATAAAAGATAAGGTGGGGGATTTCATCACCCTTTCCTTGGCCCCAAAAATCACTCTTAATAAAGCCTTAACTAAAAGCAAGTAGACATTGGCCCTAGGATTGCGGGCGCACTAGGAGAGTAATCTAGTTGAGACCGTCATGACCTGATCGGCGTTGCCTACCTTGTCGATAGTAGGAGGTACTGGATCTCCGGATTTGGTATCACTTGCTGGGCATTGTGGTCCTCGTTGTAGGGAGGTGAGACGTGTCGAGGCTAGTGACCTCGAAGTTAGGCGTCGTCTAGCTTAAGGACCCATTGCCTTACTTTGTTTGAGCCGTGCTTGCTAGTTAGGCTTCTTCCTGATCCCACTACCCTCGCTAGCTCTAGGGATTCTTCCCTCCTCATCTGAGTCCTCTCCTCATCTATTCTCTACGTATAGTCTCCTCCTCTAGTACACCTTCTGTTGTGTGTAGGTTTAGAGTCGAGTCGAGCATTTTATGCGAGGTTGGGCTCGTTTTGGTGAGAGCGCTCGGCTCGAGAGAGTGCATACTTCTGAGATGGAAGATCTTGGTGATCGACCATCTCCGTCTCGTGCTCCTTTGGAGCAAGAAGGCGAGACGTCTCGTGGTGGCGAGGGAGACCGGGTTCCGTACATGGACTACCTCGGTCCATTCCCACCACCACGTAGACCTCCTTCTCCTCCTCCTCTGACTCGAGAGGAAGGGAGATTCGGTCAGGATCGAGTTCTTGGTGCACCACCACCTTTAGCTCGACATGATAGACCGATGACTTTGTGGGAGCGGACCCATCCTGTTCGGGCCGCGCAACCTTCTTGCATAGTTGTTCCCCCTGCTCGCGGGAACAACTATGAGCTGAAACCTCAGTATGTGAGCATGCTTCCAACCTTTACTGCCAATAAGGAGGATCCGTATATTTTTATACGCGAATTCGAGGAAGTATGCTCCATGTTCAAGCTTCAACAGCTTGACGAGGATTCTGTCCGGTTGAGGATGATTTCGTTCGCATTGAAGGATAATGCGAAGAAATGGATGTATAGCCTCCCGGCGAGCTCGATTCGGTCATGGGATGACTTTGTGACCGTCTTTCTGAAGAGATTTTTCCCTCAAAGGAAAACTCAACAGATACGGCACCAGATACATCAAATGTATCAGACCGAGACCGAATCGTTTCATGGTTTCTTTGAGAGGTTCAAGGACCTTCTCCAGCAGTGCCCTCATCATGGATTTGAGTTATGGCAGCTGTCCCAGATTGTTTATGAGGGCATCAACTACAACACCTGCACATTGTTGGAGTCAATGTGTCAGGGTGACTTCCAAATGAAACCCATCGAGGAGGCATGGGACACTTTTGAGTCCATGGCTGAGCGTACCTTCGAGTGGGACACCATGAGAGAGCCACCAGCCGCCAGGTCTTCTAGTCGAGCTGGATCTTATCAAGTTGAGTCAACTATCGCGTCTGAGGCGAAAGTGGCTGCTCTCATGCGTAGGATTGAGTGTTTGGAGATGGACCGAGCTCCTGTAGCTCAGGTCGCTACTCCCGAGTGTAGTAGGTGTGGACTGTCGGGACATGATGACTTGGAATGCGCTTACGCTCCAAGGGATACTGAGCATGCAAATGCGATGTATCAACAAAGGCCCCGAAACGACCCGTACAGTCACTCTTACAACCCGGGATGGCGTAACCATCCTAACTTCTCTTGGGGGCCTAGTGGGGGTAACGGTCAGAGCTCGCACGCTCAACCTCAACCTCCACCTTATCAACCTCCACGCCCATCGGCGACCTACCGACCTCCACATCAAAGGTCTCAGAACCACAATTACCAACCTCCTCAGACCTCTTCGTCGGGT
This sequence comes from Triglochin maritima, assembly GCA_963682175.1. Taxonomy (NCBI): domain Eukaryota; kingdom Viridiplantae; phylum Streptophyta; class Magnoliopsida; order Alismatales; family Juncaginaceae; genus Triglochin; species Triglochin maritima. The sequence continues at coordinate 39,892,988 of OY821775.1, forward strand.
TATTCTAACCAAACTCCACAACCCCAACGGGTTGACCCTAAGGACTCCACTCTTGAGCAAACCCTTCACGCGTTCATTCAGAGCACGCAAGCCATGTTTTCGGCCAACAACAATACGGTCAAACATTGGAAATGCAAGTGAGCCAGTTGGCTAATCAGCTCCATGAACGCGAGAAGGGTCAATTACCGAGTCAACCCGAGGTAAATCCTCGGGGTACCCATTCGCAAGGAAGGACACCTTTACCTCATGCTGCCTCTGAACCGACCCATCATATTAATGTGATTCATACTTTGAGGTCTGGTAAGGAGGTGGACAACCACATTGGGGTGCCTTCCTTGTCATCACCATCTTTGAGGGAACCGAATCCTGAGGCTCCCTCCACAAATACTTCCAGGAAGGAGCCAGATCCTGAGGTTCCTTCTACATTTCCTTCGACAAAGGGGCCGAACCTTGAGGTCCCCTTGTCTCCTCTTGTGTCGAAGGAACCAGATTCTGAGGTCCCCACTCATGTTTCTTTGGACCTGAATTCTGGGGTGCCTTCGCATCCTTATGCCCCAAAGGCGCCATTCCCTGAGCGCCTTAAAAAGAAAACCTCTGATCAGCATGACAAGATGCTTGAGATGTTTCGGCAGGTTAAGGTGAATATCCCTCTTCTAGAGGTGATTCAGCAAATGCCACCTTATGCCAAGGTTCTCAAGGACTTATGCACCAAGAAGAGAAAAACTCATGTTCCCAAGAAAGCTTTTCTTGCGGCTAACGTGAGTTCCTTGTTGGCACAACCCATGCAAGTCAAGTACAAGGACCCTGGCTGTCCTACTATCTCTTGTGTGATTGGTGATGTGTCCATACATCGGGCCTTGCTGGACCTTGGTGCATCTGTTAATCTTCTGCCATATTCTGTCTACGTCCACCTCGGTCTTGGAGACCTCAAACAAACAAAGACCACTCTTCAATTGGCTGATAGGTCTATGAAGAAACCGAGGGGTGTGGTGGAAGATGTGCTGATCAAAGTGGGAGAGTTCATTTATCCAGTCGACTTCTTTGTCTTGGATACTGAACCTGTGCCAAACCCACTTGGACAAATTCCTGTCATTCTGGGGCGACCATTTCTTGCGACTTCCAATGCCTTGATCAATTGTCGCAATGGTCTGATGCGCTTGACTTATGGTAGTCAATGCGCTGATTTCAACATCTTCACCATTGGCAAGAAGCCAGATGCCTTCAATGACCCTGTTGGGGTTAACCTTATCCAGGGCATGGATGAGAGTGAAGTTGAGGGCACCTTCAAGTACTTCAGAGAATTGTTCGATGAAGATCCTGAAGGTGGTGAAGATGTTTCACCTGGGCTGGCACAGGAAGGTGCCTTATGTTTTGATCACGTGGCTTTTGAGCCACATTCTTCTGATCATGTGGCCCTTGAGCCACTTCTTTTTGACCACGTGGCCCTTGAGCCACATCCTTTTGAGCACGTGGCTTTTGAGCCACAAGATACTATTTTTATGGCCTCTCGGCCACATGCTCTTCATTCTGTATCTGCTGAGGACCCCATGTGGGTTAAGATTCAACCACCTGATACCCTTATACCACATAGAGGTTCACCTCTCGTTCATGCCTCCTCTTTTGCTAATTCTAAAGAGGCATCAACCGACCACAATGCTTATAAGGGTGTCAGGTGGTCGAGCAATTCTGTTTTGTATGTTGCGAGCCCATACAGGTGCATTTCTGGCTCGAGAGATGGTGGGTTCCCATTTGATGTCCCTTGATATATGAAGATGGGAGCCCATTGTTGTAAAAAAAAAAAACTCCTTTAGTGAGCATCGATTGTTGTGGGCCCCAACCCTTGAGTATTTGGGCCCCATTTCGTTCACGTATTTGTCTCCCTTCTTCAGCTTCTCACAGGTTTTTGAGGGAATTCGGGTTATGTCCATCAACATGACCTTGCACTTCCCTTTGTACTTCATGTTGGTGAGATCTCTCCTTTTTATGCATCTATCCATGTAGTATCTTGCTTGCATTCATTGAGGACAATGCATGAAGTAGGTGTGGGGGGTGTTTTACGTGTGTACATAGTCGAGTCTTTTCTTTTGAGTTTGTTTTCTTTTGTTTGCATTATTAGGGTCATGTTAGTGTGCTGCATTTAATATCGATATATCTGCTTGCCATGATCCTTGGGTGACTTGTCTTCTTTTGCTTGCCTAGTGCTTCAAAATTTTCACATTTCTTTCAAAATCTTCATGTGTTTTCGAAAGAAAATGTTTTGTGGGTTTTGCGTGTGTTTAGCATGTGCAAAACCGTTGAGAGGCAAAGTAAAAAGAAAGCTCCCAAAATTGTCTTGAACTTGATGCATTAGGATATCTAGTACGTGGCTTTAGGATTTATCGAGTCGTTAGGATGCACCCCAGTTTTCCCTTGGGGGTGAGTAATCAGTGGGTTTCAGTGCTCAAACATTTAAAGAAGTCCACCCTGAACCTAGTGAGTTAAATAATTCATGTTTGTTAATTTAGGAAGTTTGTTGTAGTCAAGGGCCCTTAATATCTTTTTGTGAAACTTAAGTGTAGGGGTTTTGGTTCCCATGTAGATAAATGAATAAATAAGTGGGGTTCTCTCTTCTCGCACGGCTCCTATCACTCGGGAAAGTAGGTCTGAGGGGACTTTGTGCCTGGTGCTTTCGAGTCATCTGACTTGGGATGCACCGACCGAACCCCCGTTACACGGGTGGTAGGGATCGCCTTATGTGGAGATTTGGGGGAAGGTGTACGTGATAGCGTAAGTCCTCATAGGCAATGATGCACGAAACCTGACCCTGGGAGAATCAAACACCAACCAATAAATGCTCCAAAGAAAAAGAAAAAAAAGAAAAGAAAAGAAAAGAAAAGAAGAGTCAAATAAGAACCAAAATGGACTTTACACTTTGTTTCACATTCAGAAGTTAAGGTTGCCCATGTCTTTCACTTAATTCCTTAGTTAACTTTCACGAATAACTCATTAGGCTAGGTGTGTGGACTAATTACATATATAGAGTCGACCCGTAGTATTACCGCATTCCATGATCGACAAAATAAGTCCAACGAGTCGTGTTGCTAGATTGATTAATGCATCTTGTTCGGATTTTGTGGTTATATCCGTTGAAAACCCTCAGGAGACACCACTCCTCCTCCTCGGCAACAAGGAGGTTTAACGGCTTGTTGCACATGCTAAGTGCAACCGTGATTCCTACGAAAGTGAGTTAGGATTTCTTGTTTTTCTCGTATGCTTTTTCCTTTCTTTGTTTTGCTCGAGACTAGCAAAAACTTAGGTGTGGGGGTATTTGATTGACATCATTTCATGCTTATATTTGTACCTTATATCCATTATCTTACACCTAAGCAATGCTACGTGACGAGTTTTATGTTTAGTTTTCAGAAATAAAGAGGTTTGAAGAGAAGAGCCATGAAAGGACCCAAAAGCAGGAAAAAAGGACCTAATTGTGAGACCTGGGGACCAAGATGCAAGGGAGAAGGACCTGATCGTAAGACAGAAGGACCTAAGAGCAAAACAGGAAACTCCACACCATCATGAGGAGTATTTTGTCAATTCGATTCGGGTCGGAGCTCCACTAAACACGTTAGATGCATCCAAGACCAAGAAACACACCAAGGCAAGCCCACCAGAAGACCCAGCCGGATCTGGGCTTTATAGGCCGCCAATTGGCGGTCTGGAACCGCCAATTGGCGGTCTGGTTAAGCCCAAATCAGCCAAGATTCTTCCTGGACTTGTATTAGCATGTGTTTAGGCTATTTTTGGTATTGGTTTAGTCCCACATCGGGGGATTGTCCCGGATTAGCTTTTTCCATGCTTATAAATAGAACTCTTCACCTCCCATTGTATCCATCTCCCTCTTGGTGGCCATCTTCCCTACTAAGAGTGAAGCCTTGAAGCAAAACTCTAGTGGAGGAAGAGCTACTTGTAATTGAGTGAGTTAATAATATAAGTTTTCTCTTAATGATGTTGTTTCTCTCTTAGTTTAATTTCCTTTCATTTGCATGCTTGTTTGTTTGTTTAGTTTTATGCTTCTTTAATATTTCTTGCTTAAGTAGTATAAATTTCATTTCAGTATTATGTTTTCCTTTGCTAAATTAGTTAGTGTAATGAGTAGTGAGTAGTTCCATCCCCATTTGGGGGGTGGAGAAATATGTGATATAATAATGTAGTGTATTAAGTGTGTGTTATTTTTATCCCTTGAGCTTTATATGATTTCCATAACCATCTAATGGGTCTCCACTCTTATCTTTGATATGCTAATGCTCTTGAATGAAGCTTAGCTTATGCTTTGATTAGTGGACCTATTTTATGGGGAATGATAAAGTTAGGATATGGATGAAGTTAATGTTGGAAACACAATTTGTAGTGTATGTACTCTTGTTGCCTTTTCCTTAGCTAATGTCTTGTATGTTTTAATGATGTAGTCATCTTAATTCATGTAGAGGCATAGTAGGGTCTAGTCTTTATACTTGAGTTCATGTAGCTTCATTCCAATCATTGTCTTGTATGTTTTAATGATGTAGTCTTATCTTAATTCATGTAGAGGCAAGATTGGATGTAGCTTTATGATTTCATGCACTACATGTTGTGAGGAGCTTAATTGAACACACACACACACACACACATCTTTATGTTCACATTATTTCTCTACCCCCTTTGGGGCTTAGTTTTATTGCTTATCTTCATTTCCTTTTGCATTTCATTTCAGCTTTGTAGTTTAGATTAGTGTAATACATCTTTCTCCCTTCTTTTTACCTCTCGCCTTCGAATAAACCAAGTGTCGACACACCTCCCAGTGGACGACCCGTATTTGCCACCGCTTCAACGCGGCCGTGCACTTGCGGTTAAATATAAAACGATCAATCAATTACCTATATAGAGTCAGCCCGTAGGATTACCGCGTCCAATGATCGACAAAATTTGTCCAACAAGTCGAGTGTCTAGATTGGATAATATATCTTGTTCGGATTTTGTGGGTATATCCGCTGAAAACCCTCAGGAGACAACACTCCTCCTCCTTGGCAACAAGGAGGCTTAACGACTTGTTGCACGTGCTAAGTTCAACCGTGATTCCTACGAAAGTGAGTTAGGATTTCTTGTTTCTCGTTTGTTTTTCTCTTTCTTTGTTTTGCTCGGGACAAGCAAAAACTTAGGTGTGGGGGTATTTGATTGACATCATTTCATGCTTATATTTGTATCTTATATCCATTATCTTACACCTAAGCAATGCTACGTGATGAGTTTTATGTTTGAATTTCAGAAATAAAGAGATTTGAAGAGAAAAGCCATGAAAGGACCAAAAGCAAGAAAAAGGACATAATTGTGAGACCTGGGGACTGAGATGCGAGCGAGAAGGACCTGAACGTAAGACCGAAGGACCTAAGATCAAAACAGAAAACTCCACACCATCATGGGGAGTATTTTGACAATTCGATTTGGGTCGGAGCTCCAATAAACAAAGTTGATGCATCCAAGACTAACAAATACATCAAGCAAAGCCCAACATCAAAACCAGACGGATCTAGATCCTGTAGACCGCCAATTGGCGGTCCGGATCTTCCCGGATCCGATGAAACTTCTGGAGAGCGTGTATTAGATGATGTTTAGGCTATTTTTGGTATTTGTTTAGTCCCACATCGGGGGATTGTCCCGGATTACCTTTTTCTATGGCTATAAATAGAACTCTCCCTCCTCTCATGTAATATATCTCTCTCTTGGTGGCCTTCTTCCCTACTAAGAGTGAAGCCTTGAAGCAAAACTCTGGTGGAGGAAGGGCTGCTTGTAATTTGGAGTGAGTAATAATAGAAGTTTTTGTTGTTAATTGTTCTTTGCTTTAGTTTTTACATTGCTTAGTTAATTTCAATTTACATGTCTTGCATGTTTCTTTAGTCTCATGTTCTTTTAGTCTCTTTAATGTTTCTTGCAAGCTTAGATTAATTTCATTTCAGTATTATGTTTCATTTTGTTAATGTAGTTAGTGTAATTAGTAGTGAGTTGATCCATCCCCATTTGGGGGGTGGAGAAATATGTGATATAATCATGTAGTGTATTAAGTGTGTGTTATCTTAATCCATTGAGCTTTATATGATTTCCATAACCATCTAATAGGTTTCCACTCTTATCTTTGATATGCTAATGCTCTTGAATGAAGCTTAGCTTATGCATTGATTAGTGGACCTATTTTATGGGGAATGATAAGGTTAGCATATGGATGAAGTTAATATTGGAAACACAAGTTGTAGTGTATGTACTCTTGTTGCCTTTACCTTGGTTAATGTCTTGTATGTTTTAATGATATTGGGTTATCTTAATTCATGTGGAGGCATAGTATGGTCTAGTCTTTATACATGAGTTAATTTAGCTTCATTCCAATTATTGTCTTGTATGTTTTAATGATGTAGTCTTATCTTAATTCATGTGGAGATAAAGTTGGATGCAGTTTTATAATTTCATGCACTACATGTTGTGAGGAGCTTAATTGAACACACACACACACACACATCTTTCTATTCACATTATTTCTCCACCCCCTATGGGGTTTAGTTTTATTGCTTCTCTTCCAGATCCGTTTTGCATTGTAGTGTAGTTTAGTGTAACCAACATTTCTCTTCTTTGTTTACCACTCGCCTTCGAACAAACCAAAAGTCGACACACCTCCCTGTGGATCGACCCGTATTTGCCACCGCTTCGACATGGCCGTGCACTTGCGGTTTAATATAAAAAGAATCAATCATGTCCATCAACATAACCATGAACTTCCCTTTGTGCTTCACGTTGGTGAGATTTTTTCTTTTTCATACATATATTGATGTAGTATCATGCTCACATTTATTGAGGACAATACATGAAGTAAGTGAGGCGGTGTTTTTACATGTGTACATAGTCGAGTCTTTCTCCTTTTGTGTTGTTTGTTTTGTTTGTATTGATAGTGTCATGTTAGTGTGCTGCATTTAATATCGATATATCTTCTTGTCATGATCCTTGGGTGATTTGTCTTCTCTTGCTTGCCTAGTGATTTAAAATTTTCATTTATTTCAAAAATCATCATGTGTTTGCGAAAAAACATGTTTTGTGGGTTTTGCGTGTGTTTTACAAGTGCAAAACCATTGAGAGGCAAACTAAAAAAGAAAGCTCCCAAAATTGTCTTGGACTTGATGCATTAGGATTTCTAGTATAGTGACTTTAGGTCTTATCTAGTCATAAGGATGCACCCCGGTTTTCCCTCGGGGGTAGAGTAATCATAGGGTTTTAGTAATCAAATAAACAAAGAAGTCCACCCTGAGCCTAGTGAGTCAAATAATTCATGTTTGTTAGTACAATAATGTTTGTCGTAGTCAGGGACCCTTAAATTCTTTTTGTGAAACATTAAATGTAGGGGTTTTGGTTCCCTTGTAGATAATAAATAAGTGGTGTTCTCTCTTAAGGTACCGCTCCTTTAACTCGGGAAATTAGGTCCGAGGGAACTTAGTGTATGGTGCTTTCGAGTCATATAACATGGTATGCACCTACCGAACTCCTGTTGCACAGGTGGTAGGGATCACTCTATGTGGAGATTTAGGGAAAGGTTTCCGTAATAGTGTAAGTCCTCATAGGCAATGATGCACGAAACCTGACCCTAGGAGAATCAAAAACCAACTAGTATGTTCATAATGCTCCGAAAAGAAAAAAATGATGAAAAAAAGAAAAAAAACAAAGACAAATAAGAACCTTAATGGACTTTACACTTTGTATTACTTTGAAGATGTTAAGGTTGCCCATGTCTTTCACTTAAGTCCTTAACTAACTTGCACGAATGATTGATTAGGCTAGGTGTGTGGACTGAATACATATATAGAGTCGGCTCGTAGTATTTACCATACCCTATGATCGACAAGGACAAGCTTATCAAGTCGTGTTGCTAGGTTGAATAATGCATCTATGTTCGGATTTTGTGGGTATATCCGCTGAAATCCCTCTACAGACAACATTCCTCCTCCTTGGTGACAAGGGGGTTTAACGACTTCTTGCACATGCTAAGTGCAACCATAATTCCTACGAAAGTGAGTTAGAATATTTCTGTTTTACGAATGATTTTCCTTTCTTTCATTTTTCACTTTCTTTGTTTTACTCGGGACTAGCAAAAGTTAGGTGTGGGGGTATTTTATTGACATCATGTCATGCATATATTTGTGTCTCATATTCTTTTTTTAGCCTAAAAAATGCTACGTAACAAGTTTTACGTTTAAGTTTCAGGAATAAACAGGTTTGAGAAGAAGAGACTCAAAAATGACTTAAGAGCAAGGAAAATGACTGAATTGCAGGACTTATGGACTGAGATGCAAGAGAGAATGACCGCATGTAAACCAAATGGACCAATGAGCAAATCAAGATCCTCCACACCCTCATGAGGAGTTTTTTGGCAATTAGATCCGGGCCCAAACATCGACAACCAAATCAGGTTCACCAAACATCCAAAAATCAAGCCATAAACTAGTCATTGAAATCAAAACTCGATCCAACCAATCTAGACTGCCAATTGGCTGTCTCAAACTGCCAATCGACGGTCCAAATGTCTCCAAATGATTCATGGTTTAGTCGGGTATTTGATTATGTTGTTTTATGTCCATTATAGTATGCGTTTAGTCACATACCCAGTAATTCTCCCCGGTTACCTTTTTCTATGACTATAAATAGAACTCTTACTCCTCCTTTGTATTTACCCATTACTTGGTGGCATTCTCTCTACTTAGAGTAAGCCTTGGAGCAAAACTCAAGCGGAGAAGAATGTTACTTGTAATGTGAGTCATGTAAATAAAATAATTTTTTCTTAGTTTGTTTTAATGTTGTCTTGTCTTTTAATTCTTGCATGCTTAATGAGTAGTGAGTAGTTCTATTCCCTTTAGGGGCGGAGATGATGTACATATATGTTGTGAAGTTTGGATGTTTGATGAACTTTTTGATTGTGTAGAATTGCATGTTTGTATGTTCAATGGGAGTATTTTAATCGTCTATATGTTGGGGGATTTTTATGGGATTTTCCATAAGATTTAGACACTTCACATGTTTAGTTTCTTCATGTTTATTAACTGAAATTTCCTGTTGAATATGCTACATGTTAGTTATGTGTTTGTATTTGTGTTTGCTTTCTTGATTGATTGAAGAAACTTTATTTTGATGGGCTTTGCATTAACTTTTAGACATTTCCCATGCTTATTTTGACGGTCGGACGATGCGTTATGGCGGTCGACCGGTAGTGCATTGTGCTGGTGGGTCGGGGTTGCCTGGTTGTTTTCGGTCGACCAGTCCCATGTTTGCGTTCTACCCGACCTTGAGTGTACTGGATAAATTGCATTATTGTTCGACTGTTGTTTATATGTGTTCAACCGTAATATGACTTAAAACTGCTAGGATGCCCTGGTATTTTTCGGTCCACCGGGACCCCTGAGTCGGTCGACTGGTACTATTGATTGATTTTGACCAGACTCTGGATTTTGACCACGTATCGATCGATCGGTTTTAGACTTTTGTTCGACCGTTGGGACTTAGGTTTTGCGTAGAGAGTTCGACCATTGCAGACTTTTGGTCGACTGAACCTTGTTGGGAACGGTCGACCGGGTTGCCTCTTTCGATCGACCGTTTGTGCACAAAACTGAATTCTCAGTCCTTTTTGGATACCAACTCTGTCCATGGAAACCCGTGTCCTCGCCTAGTGCATGAGACGAGAGGTGACGGTGGGCGCGTTACGCGTGCCTGCCTAGGGACCATCGGGTGGAAGAGTGTGGGTTTTCGGGACGTGTCACTTCCATGTATGGACAGTGACTTGATGTGATTGATTGATGGACTCATTGTAGTTTAGCTGGCCGGAGGGTTCGCAGATCCCAATGTATTGATGTGCGAACACGCAATCGTCGTTGGGTGAGGTGACTAGCGGCCTGGATGGCTACGGAGGTCGCTGCCCTGCTTTTATAGCGGCGAGGTTGGTATTTGCGGCTCGTAGAGCCTGATGACCTGGCAGACTTCGGTCTGGACCTGTCCGATGTTGTGTCGGACGTATGTTAGACCACCGATGTGTCGGTGATGCCGTTGATGCTGTTCCGGCGACGATGGGCCGATGTTGTTCCGGCTATGATGTTTTATGGGCCGATGTTGTTTCGGCTATGATGTATGATGGGCCGATGTTGCTCCAGCTATGATGTATGATGGGTCGATGTTGTTCTGACTATGTTTTCCTCAGTTGGGCACCTACTGAGATGATGATTGATGGACCGCCGAGCGACGGCTCCGTTGGGGTGGTTCAACCATGAAGTTACAAATCTGTTTCTTATGGCGCGGACCTGGCGGATTCTCCTTGCCGAACCCCATGTTTAGTGTAGCCGCGTGTGGGGAGCGTCAAGTCTTGTTCCGCTAGACCGTATGTGCCTACGGTAGGTCTCCTTAGGAGACTTGATGATGATATTCGGACTGATGTCTCGTGTTATCCTTCGGGGGAACTGTTTTCCTTACTGTTGATGACATGACATGCAACTTGTATGATAGGTTCATTTGTACTACTGCATGCATATAGGTGAGCTTGGCATACAGGGTTTCCTTATGGAAACTCAAGCCTTGTTGTTGCATGTTTTATTTCAGGACCGCAGTAGGTCCAGTTGGGGTGGAGTCGGCGGGCGCGCGCATTTTGGGATCGGATCCTCTCGTTTGGACCAATGAGGTCAACATGATTATTTGTAACCCCTTTTGTTATATATGTTTTAATCATGTAGCTTTTGACAAACTCTGATGTATTATGGTGCACCGCTTGAATGATTTATGATAAGTAACAGTCCCGTCTTTTGATTACAGGCCTCTGATATCTTGATAATAAATTTTAAATCTCCACTGTTTCGGGCTGCAATAGTTAAGGATTGTGAAAATCATAACCGTTTAATAAATGAACGAATAAGGTTACATGATTCAACCCGTCAATTTAACCGTTTAACCGCGAAACATACTGAATATATATAATATTTTATTACGCATATAATTATTTGTATTATTATTGTTATCATGTGTGGATGTTTGATGTTGTTTTATATGAATTTGTGGATGTTTAGACTATGGATTTTTGAGATTTTGATTATAAGCTTATGAATATTTGATATTTTTAACAAGTTTGACAAGTTTCTATTCATTTAACCATTTAACAAATTCTTATATCGATTTTAGTATCCATTAAGTTTTAACTATTTAAGCGTCCAAAACCGTTTAATTAAATTAAACAAGTAAGATCATGGTAAATGTAAAAGTAAATCCGTTTCTAACCGAACTGCAAACCGTTAAATTAGGCGGGTAAGATCATAGGTAAGCTCTATAACCGCCCATTTACAGCCCTACAAAATACAATAGTACCAACACAAAAGCACGTGAAAACCCCAACAAAGCAACTCCAAATTTTCCCAAATCAATCCAAAAAATCAACAGATGGTCGAGATCCATCCAAATAAGGAATCCCTCCAAATCCACGAAAACAAACTAAAACACGGCTTCAACTAGTCTAGAACCATTTCGAATCCCCAAAACAACCATGATCCAACACGATTAGAAATCACTCCAAGTTCACCAAAACAATTAGAAATTCTATAACCCAACAAAAAACGAATAAAACCACATCCTAAATATCCACTACAACCATCAGACCTTGGAGTTAGGAACTTGGCAAGGAGAGGGACGAAGAGTCGACACACAATGCTGGGTGGATTCTAAGTGAGAGTGAGACAGAGAGAGAGGGCCAACAAAATTGTGCCGTAATCCAGATTTATGTTTTGAATTTAAATAGATGTCCAACTTATGATTGAGTAACCTATCGGCACTTTTTCTACCGAAAATTATTATTTTTCATTACGTTAATTGTTTTTCTCAATAAAATTGGTATTTTGTAGGGTCTATTTATTTGAGGGTCGTTAACTTTTTTGGACTAAAAAAGAATACCAAATGTCAGATTTGCTCTTGTTATTTTTGTCATAATTACGAACCATACCCTTCTCATTTTCCCGCTCTGGACCAGACGGGACGCAAATCTGTCCCTTTGGTCCAAACAAGCGGGTTAGTTTGGTCGAAACAAGTTGGCTCGTTTGTTCCAAACAATTTGTTTCGGGATGCAAGTGTCCCACTCAGGACTAGTCTGTCCCGCTCGGGATCCAAATCTGTCCCGTTAAGGATGCAAATGTGTCTGTTTCGGGACGCTAGTGTCCCTCTCAGGACGAGTCTGCCTGCTCGGGACGCAAGTCTGTCCCGCTCGGGAAGAAATGACCTGGGACTGGGTCATTGCAACATACTTAACAATCTAGGTCATTTCCAAAAAAAATTACACTTTCTCAGGTCCTCCAAAAAATTAGAAATTTCGTTTTATCTTTAAAAATGTTGTTATAATAACTAATTATTCTTGTGTGATTTTAATGCAGGTCTTCAACTGAGTTTTTGATTATGTTTACGTATAAGAATCAACTCAAACTCCAGACATTAAGGAGGACTACCACACATGCAGAATTGGTGGATTTTATTCGATCAGTGATTGAATCAGTTTAATAACAAGAAGTGCACGACCGCGTTGAAGCGGTGGCAAGCACGGATCGATCCACAAGGAGCGTGCGTGAGTCGGATTTGCGATACTCGAGTGGGAAAGAAAATGAGAGAGATGCGATCGGAATCAAACTACAACGCGTAGGAAATCGAAAATAAACAATAAAACGAAACCCCTTGGAGGGTACAAAAAGAACATGGAAATGGAAATGTGTGGTGTAGTGTGTGTTCAAATGTGCTCATTAAAACATGTCATACATGAAATCCATAAAACTCAATTTCAACTTTGCCTCCACATGAAATAAGATAAGAAATTATCATTAAAACATGCAAGACAATAATTGAAATGAAGCAAATATGTTCACATGCATCATGACTAAAATCCAACTATGTCTCAACATTAAATAATATTTATCACAATCATCAAAACATATAATACATTAATTTGGATAAAGCCAACATGAGCACATGCATGCACATATCTTGTTCCCTTCTTCCACTCCATCCTTATCCTAACAACATCATTTCCCATAAAATAGGCTCACTAATCTAAGCATGTGCTAAGCTTCATTCAAGAGCATTAGCACATCAAAGATAAGAGTGAAATCTAATTAGATGGTTATGAAAATCATGTAATGGTCAAAGGATTAAGACTAACACACACACTAATCCATCACGTGATCAAATCACCTTCTTGTCCAACCCCATGGGGATGGACTACTATCTACTCATCTCTATATTAAAGAAAACTTAAAAACAACAATAACCCATAATATAAATAACTAAAAAAAGATTAACCAAACAACAACATAAAACAAATTGCATCAAAGTAAATAAACTAAAATGTAGAACAAGAACAAAACTTGATTAAGAAACAAAAATACAAAGTCTGCTCGCTCCTCTCCGACCCCATTATTACACTACTAAAATAGGAAACTAAAATCTACGCTAATGGGGAAGGAGGAAGAAGACGTAGAGAAGGGATTACAATGGTTTATATAGACTAATATTTGGTTAGGATCAATCTGGAAATAATAAGACGGTTGTAAATCACATCTGATAGTCTGGGAATGCTCCAAACCGAATACCCGACCCACGACCGAAATTTCAGCTCATTTGGACAATTTTGATCCGCCAGTGGCCGATCAAATGGCTCTGATCGAGCTGACATTTTGTGTCACGCTTAATTGCTCTATTTGACATGTGGTGTGAAGTCCTGGTTTGCTGGCTTGAATCACATTGAGTTTAATTGACGAAATACTAATCAAATTCAAGACATTTGTCACCATAGCCTGCACTTCACAATCAGGTCCCTCTGGGTTTGCACTTGGGTCCTTCTTGATTTGCGATCTAGTCCTTGTGCATTACAAATAGGTTCAGAACCTTCCAAATCAGCCCATACTTGTTACATTTAGATCATTTTTGCTCCTTTCCTCTTCTTTATTCCCTAACTCCTGAAACACTACAAACAACCACTCGAATATCACAATATTGTGGTAAAATAAAGGATATATAGCATGAATATGATTGTTGAACGTTTTAAATTAAACCGCAAGTGCACGGCCGCGATGAAGCGGTGGCAAGTACGGGTCGTCCTCAGGGAGGTGAGTAGCCTCTTGCTTGAACGAAATCAAGTGGCAAAAATAGGGGAGAAAGATGTTTATGTTACTCTACTCTATACTACGCTAAGCAGTAGGAAATGCGAAAGTAAGAACCAAACAATGAAATAATAACTAAGCTAAGAACAAAGAAGAATGCTGGAATACAGAAATGGGAAAAACCCCTAAGGGGTGGAGTGAGTGCACACATGCAAAGAGGTGGGTGTAGAATACATTCTTTAAGCACATGAAGGTGGTGTTTATCATGCATAAGAAGTGTCTAAATGTGTGGCAAAACCTATCAATCTATTCACCAACTTAGTTGATTAACATTTACATATGCAAGGTGTTTATTTCAGAACCTAAACAAGCATGAGAGGTGTCTAATCATTTTGGCAAAACTCATCAAGTTGTAAATTCTATCTTAAACAAGCAAGCATACATTCATGTTTAATCAACACATTGAAATTAAAACATTCATCCCATTCTCTAATGCATGTATGTACATCTACTCCACCCCCCAAAGGGGATGGAACTACTCACTAAACATTACACTAATTATTAAGCTAGGCAACGAAAGCATATTAAAAACTAAGCTAGAAATAAAAGACGATTAAACTAAAACATGCACAAACAATAGAAGAAGCATAAAACAAACAATGAAAGAAACACAAAACTTTTTTGATAAAATGACTCACATTAAAAGTAGCATCCTCCTACTTTAGTGTGTGCTTCAAGGCCTCACTTCTAGTAAGAAGAATAGCCACTTAAAATATGGAGTGATTACAATGGAAGGTGAAGAGTTCTATTTATAGCCATGGAAAAAGGCAAACCGGGACAATCCCCGATGTGGGACTAAACCAATACCAAAACTACACTAAGCATACACTAATACACGTGCTACAGAAAACTAAACGGATTATGGGCCATCTGGACCGCCAATTGCCGGTTCCAGACCGCCAATTGGCGGTCTATATGGTTTAGATCCGTTTGGTTTTCTTTGTGGGCTTTGCTTGAAGTGTTTGTTGGTCTTGGATGCATCTGGTTGGTTTGTTGGAGCTCCGACCCGAATCCAACTGCTAAAATACTCCCCATGATGGTGTGAAGTATTCTGTTTTGCTCTTAGGTCCCTCTGTCTTGCGTTCAGGTCCTTCTCCCTTGCATCTTGGTCCCCAGATCTCACAATCCAGTCCTTTTTTCCAGCTTTTGGGTCCTTTTATGCTTTATCTCTTCAAACCTAATTATTCCTGAAAACTAAACATAAAACTCGTAACATAGCATTGTTTAGGTGAAAGATAATGGATATAAGATACAAATATGAGGATAAAATGATGTCAATCAAATCCCCCCACACCTAACTTTTGCTAGTCCCGAGCAAAACAAAGAAAGAGAAAAGCATGCGAAAAACAAGAAATCCTAACTCACTTTCGTAGGAATCACAGTTGCACTTAGCACGTGCAACAAGCCGTTAAACCTCCTTGTCACCAAGGAGGAGGAGTGTTGTCTCCTGAGGGTTTTCAGCGGATATACCCACAAAATCAGAACAAGATGCATTAATCAATCTAGCTACACGACTTGTTGGACTCATTTTGTCGATCATGGGACGCGGTAATACTACGGGTCGACTCTATATATGTAATAGGTCCACACACTTAGCCTAATGAGTTATTCGTGAGAGTTAGTTAAGGACTTAAGTGAAAGACATGTGCAACCTTAACTTCTGAATGTGATACAATGTGTAAAGTCCATTTTGGTTCTTTTTTTACTCTCTTTTTTTCTTTTCTTTTTTTTCTCTTTTTTTTCTTTGGAGAAGTTTATTGGTTGGTGTTTGATTCTCCCAGGGTCAGGTTTCGTGCATCATTGCTCATGAGGACTTACACTATCACGTACACCTTCCCCCAATTCTCCACATAGGGCGATCCCTACCACCCGTGTAACGGGGGTTCGGTCGGCGCATCCCAAGTCAGATGACTCGAAAGCACCAGGCACAAAGTCCCCTCCGACCTACTTTCCCGAGTGATAGGAGCCGTGCGAGAAGAGAGAACACCACTTATTTATCTACATGGGAACAAAAACCCCTACACTTAAGTTTCACAAAAAAAAGATTAAGGGCCCTTGACTACGACAAACTTCCTTATACTCACAAACACAAATTATTTGACTCACTAGGTTCAGGGTGGACTTCTTTAAATGTTTGAGTACTGAAACCCTATGATTACACGCCCCCCGAGGGAAACCGGGGTGCATCCTAACGACTCGATAAGACCTAAAGCCAGTAAACTAGAAATCCTAATGCATCAAGTTCAAGACAATTTTGGGAGCTTTCTTTTTACTTTGCCTCTCAACGGTTTTGCAGATGCTAAACACACACAAAACCCACAAAAACATTTTCTTTCACAAACACATGAAGATTTTGAAAGAAATGTGAAAATTTTAAAGCACTAGGCAAGCAAAAGAAGACAAGTCACCCAAGGATCATGGCAAGCAGATATATCAATGTTAAATGTGGCACACTAGCATGACCCTAGCAGTACAAACAAAAGAAAATAAACCAAAAGAAAAAGACTCGACTATGTACACACGTAAAACACCCCCCCCCCCCCACACCTACTTCATGCATTGTCCTCAATGAATGTGAACAAGATACTACATGGATACATGCATGAAAAAGGAAAGATCTCACCAACATGAAGTACAAAGGGACGTTCAGGGTCATGTTGATGGACACAAACCCAAATTCCCTCAAAACCTGTGAGAAGCTGAAGAAGGGAGATAAATACGTGAAGAGATTGGGCCCAAGTACACAAGGGTTGGGGCCCACAACAATTGATGCTCACTGAAGGAGTCTTTTATTACACACTTTTTTTAAGATATATACATCAACCAAGATATTCTCATAATCATTTGGTCAAGGAACATCAAATGAGAACATCAAGTCAGGAGGACCAGAGACTTGCCGAGATGGGCAAACTCCACTGGTACTCTGAGGTGTCATGAGAGGTGAAAGGTCAAAGTTGAAAGGCTCGAACCCCTCATGATATTGGTTGGGTGTGGGCAACAAAGAATGAAGTTGTGTTGCCTCACTAGGGTTTAATTGCTCATCGAAGAAAACCCTCCAACCAATAGGCGGGTGCATCGGAATGAGTTCCTCAAGCTCATTCGATGGATGCAGCAGACCTGCATCACTAAGAATGGGGCTTCTCCCCAAGTCATCCAACAAGGACCTCCCACCATCATTTAGATCATCAAGCATAAGCTCGGTCATACGTGGGTCCTTGTTGGAGTCAATATGAAGCTCAAATGGCTCAATGTCCATGTGACATGAGGTAGAGACACCTTTTGGTATAGGCATATGATGAGGTGTCTCACTCTCACTAGTACTCTTAACTGAATCATGCAACGAACACTCCCTTTGGACATTCATGTTCGTGGCTAGCTCACTCTGTTGCATTGCGAAGACAGGCAATGAGTTTTCGCTGGGCCCTCGAACATTCTCAATGGGTTGCATTGGGGTTAGGGGTGTTCGTTGATTTTGTGGTGCTTTCTCCAATTGGCGGATGAGATTTAGATTTAAAGGTTCATCCATGGGTTCCTGTTGCTTACCAGAGTTGAACACATGAAACTCGGCACTCATGTTACCGAATGAGAGCTTCATGAGACCATTTCTACAATTAATCAAGGCATTGGAGGTTGCCAGAAATGGTCTACCCAAAATCAAAGGTATTTTAGAGTGGGTGTTCGCAACAGGATTGGTATCGAGGACAACAAAATCGACTGGAAATATAAAATCTCCAACTTTGATAAGCACGTCCTCGATAATCCCCATGGGAATACGAATAGATCTATCCGTTAATTGGAGGGTGATCTTAGTTGGTTTCAATTCTCCCAAGTTCAACTGTTGATAAACAGAGAATGGGAGGAGGTTGACCGTTGATCCTAAATCAAGCAAAACATTGCTCATTCTAGTGTCCCCTATCGTACACTGAATAGTAGGACACCCCGGGTCCTTGTATTTTGTGTAGGTGGGATTGGACAAAAGTGAGCTGATATTTGCAGCCAATAATGCTTTCTTAGGAACATTGGTCTTCCTCTTGGTTGTGCAGACATCCTTCAACACTTTGGCATATTGAGGTATTTGTTGGATGACATCCAACAAGGGGATGCTAACCTTCACTTGCTTAAACACCTCTAATATCTTGTCCATGTTGTCACTCTGTTTTTTGTTTAACCTTCTTGGATAGGGAGCTTTTGGCAGGTAGGTTTTCTGTTGTGCCTGAGAAGAAAGCTTTGGTGTATTACCCTCACCCTCAGCTTCTTCTTCACCACCATTCCCACTGAGGGGCTGCATAGATGGTGGTGGGTGTGGCAAGGAAATGTTATTGTCAACCTGTTTTCCATTCCTTAAGGTCACAATGGAATTGACATGGTGAACAAGTTCCTCCACATGGTTCACTTGCCTCCCCTGATGTACCACATTCTCATTTTGCATTTGTTGTTGTTGGTACATGCGGGGGTGAGCCTCAGGCTGGCTATGAAAAGATCCTCTCTCTCTCTCTCATGTACAGACTGAGCCAATTGGCCCATCTGAAGCTCTAGAGATTTCATGGTCTGCTGATTTGAAGTGAGAACTTGACTTGTGGTAGACATAAAAATTTTCATTGAGTTTTCAAGTCCACGAGTCAAGGTCTCAAGCGAATTGAATCGGGTTTCCATATTATTGGAATGTAGGAAACCCGATTGATTGGTGGTTTGTGCTTGGGGTGGCTGATAGGAATGTGCATGCATGGGAGGTTGGTGTGATTGGTAAGGTGGTCTAGAGGAGTTTGGAGGACCACCCGGGGCATTAGTTTGGTTCCATGAAAAATTGGGGTGGTTCCTCCATCCAGGATTATAAGATGATGAGTATGGGTCATTCCTGGCTCTATCATAGACGGCGTTGACACGCTCCATCTCAGGAGGAATGGACTCACACTCGCTTTCTACATGACCTATCCTACCACATGAATGACAGGGAACTGGACCAGATGTGGACATGTGAGGTGCACTTTGTTGGTTTTGGAGCTCAATCGAATCCATACGGCGCATTAAGGCCGCCATGCGTGCCTCTGTGGCCGTAGTGGCATCGATAGCAAATGCGGAACCCGATCAAGTTGAGTTTGCATTCGCGATCCTCGCCCCTATACTAGATGATGCAGGTGGTTCCCTCACACTCTCCCATTGCATGGTTTTCTCAGCGAGGTCTTCTAGAAAGGCCCATGCCTCCCTTTCATCCTTTCCCAAGAACTCTCCTTGACATATGGACTCAAGGAGCGTTCTGGACGGGATGTGAAGACCCTCATACACAATCTGACAAAGACGCCACAACTCAATGCCATGGTGAGGGCACGAGGATAGTAGCTCTTTGAACCTCTCAAGATATGCATGAAATGGTTCGGTCTCATGTTGATAGAACGAATTGATTTCGTTCCTCAATTTTTGAGTCCGATGATGAGGAAAGTACTTCTTGAGGAATGCAGATTGAAACTCATCCCAAGTCCTAAAGGAATTCACCTGGTTGCTGTACAACCACTTCTTGGCGTCATCCTTTAGTGCAAAAGGAACGAGCCTAAGATGGATGGAGTCTGTGCTAAGTTGTTGCAGCTTGAACATAGCACAGACCTCCTCAAATTCCCTGAGAAAGATATAGGGGTCACCTTTCCCAGTGAAGCGAGGGAGCATGGAAATGAATTGAGGCTTAACCTCAAAATGGTTCCCATTAGCCTCTGGTAATACGATGCATGAGGGTAGTGCTGTACGGCTCGGGTAGCATCGATCACGTAGAGGTATGGGAACGACAACTGGAAGCACTGGTGGAGCAGGTGGGTCCAGCAACTGCTCCTCCTCACGGAAATTAGCAGCCATTGAACCCGGATTGCGTGCGACACGAGAGGAGGGAGGTGTCGAGAAATCGATGACCGAAGTCGGATTGACAACGCTCCTCGTCAAACGACCACTCTCGTCTCGTGTCCACGAAAGCATGCACAAAGGTGCACACACAAACCACAACTCTCTTTTTTTCTCTTTTTTTTCAAAGAATGTACGTAGAAGAGAAGACTGGGGAACACAGGAAAGAAAGAATGACTCAGGAGAGAAAGGAAGAAGTCCTTATGCTACGGCGGACGGGTACAGGTAGAAGCACACAAGCAAACAAGGCTCAAGTAATCCTAAGGTCGCTATAGGTCCTTACAGCTAGACGACGCCTAACTGCGAGGTCACACGGCCTCAACACGCCTCACCTCCCTACAACGAGGACCACAAAGCCCAGCAAGTGAGCCAAGATCCGGGGATCTCGTCTCACCTACTATCGACAAAGTGGGCAATGCCGATCAGGTCATGACGGTCGGGACCGGATCACTCTCCTAATGCGTCCGAATTCCTTAAGGCCAATGTCTACTTGATTTTAAAATTAGGCTCTTGATTAGTGTGGTTTGTGGGGCAAAGGAAATGGTGATGAAATCTCTCACCTTATCTTTTATGGGACAGCCCCTCCTTAGTAGCATTTTGGAGTCCCAAATCTAGCAATCAACTCTCCAAACAACGCTCAACTCACACTTGTTGCAATGGACTTCCTACTAACTAATGCATGTTCATACGGAATGCATGAATGAGAGTAGAAGGTGCGTACCTCACGCCAGCTCTCAGCAATAGAAAATAAAGCTAAGATAAAAGACAATCTAAATGCCTAAGTCACATACATGATGCATGGCCTAAACAAAAAGAATGCCTAATCTGTTGCTTTGAGTTTTAGAATCCAAGTTGCTTAAGGGATGTTTGATTATTGATATGGGAACAAACTATAGGTCAAAACATGCCAAATTAAGTCCCAGACCACTATATCAGATAAAGTAAACAGACCAAAGAAATAAGAGAGTGAGCTGAGCTTACCAGACCGCCAATTGGCGGTCTCAGGCCGCTGATTGGCCGTCTACAGTGCCCAGCTTGCTTCGAAACTTCTCCAGATGTTCCTTTTGCCGACTCCAAGTCTCCTGAAACAAAGTAAAACTACAAAACAAAAATTAAATCCACTCGAATCGTCCAAACAAGAGTCTGGACTGGCACCTCTACGACAACGGTGCCAAAAACTTGTTGAACGTTTTAAATTAAACCGCAAGTGCACGGCCGCGATAAAGCGGTGGCAAGTACGGGTCGTCCTCAGGGAGGTGAGTAGCATCTTGCTTGAACGAAATCAAGTGGCAAAAATAGGGGGAGAAAGATGTTTATGCTACTCTACTCTATACTACGCTAAGCAGTAGGAAATGCGAAAGGAAGAACCAAACAATGAAATAATAACTAAGCTAAGAACAAAGAAGAATGCTGGAATACAGAAATGGGAAAAACCCCTAAGGGGTGGAGTGAGTGCACACATGCAAAGAGGTGGGTGTAGAATACATTCTTTAAGCACATGAAGGTGGTGTTTATCATGCATAGGAAGTGTCTAAATGTGTGGCAAAACCTATCAATCTATTCACCAACTTAGTTGATTAACATTTACATATGCAAGGTGTTTATTTCAGAACCTAAACAAGCATGAGAGGTGTCTAATCATTTTGGCAAAACTCATCAAGTTGTAAATTCTATCTTAAACAAGCAAGCATACATTCATGTTTAATCAACACATTGAAATTAAAGCATTCATCCCATTCTCTAATGCATGTATGTACATCTACTCCACCCCCCAAAGGGGATGGAACTACTCACTAAACATTACACTAATTATTAAGCTAGGCAAAGAAAGCATATTTAAAACTAAGCTAGAAATAAAAGACGATTAAACTAAAACTTGCACAAACAATAAAAGAAGCATAAAACAAACAATGAAAGAAACACAAAACTTTATTGATAAAATGACTCACATTAAAAGTAGCATCCTCCTACTTTAGTGTGTGCTTCAAGGCCTCACTTCTAGTAGTAAGAATAGTCACTTAAAATATGAAGTGATTACAATGGAAGGTGAAGAGTTCTATTTATAGCCATGGAAAAAGGCAAACCGGGACAATCCCCCGATGTGGGACTAAACCAATACCAAAACTACACTAAGCATACACTAATACACGTGCTACATAAAACTAAACGGATTCTGGGCCATCTGGACCGCCAATTGCCGGTTCCAGACTGCCAATTGGCGGTCTATATGGTTTAGATCCGTTTGGTTTTCTTTGTGGGCTTTGCTTGAAGTGTTTGTTGGTCTTGGATGCATCTGGTTGGTTTGTTGGAGCTCCGACCCGAATCCAATTGCTAAAATACTCCCCATGATGGTGTGAAGTATTATGTTTTGCTCTTAGGTCCCTCTGTCTTGCGTTCACGTCCTTCTCCCTTGCATCTTGGTCCCCAGATCTCACAATCCAGTCCTTTTTCCCAGCTTTTGGGTCCTTTTATGCTTTATCTCTTCAAACCTAATTATTCCTGAAAACTAAACATAAAACTCGTAACATAGCATTGTTTAGGTGAAAGATAATGGATATAAGATACAAATATGAGCATGAAACGATGTCAATCAATGATGCATGATATTCTACTAATCAACTACCCCCATACTTACATTTTGCTAGTCCCGAGCAAAATAACGAAAGAGAAAAATAAAGGAAATGAAAACATACGAGAAACAGGGAAATCCTAACTCACCTTCGTAGGAATCACGGTTGCACTTAGCACGTGGAACAAGTCGTTAAACCTCCATGTCGCCAAGGAGGAGGAGTGGTGTCTCTTGAGGGTTTTCATCGGATATACCCACAAAATCCGAACATTGATGCATTATTTAATCTAGAAACTCGACTCGATGGACTCATTTTTGTCGATCATTGGACACGGTAATCCTACGGGCCGACTCTATATATTTTTTCTAGTACACACACCTATCCTATTGAATCATTTGTGCAAGTTAATTAAGGACTTAAGTGAAAGACATGGACAACCTTAACATCCTCAAGTGATACAAAGTGTAAAGTCCATTAAGGTTCTTATTTAGGTTACCATTTTTTTTCTTTTTTTTCTTCTCTTCTTCTTCTTCTTCCTTCTTTTTTCAATTTTTTTAGTTGGTGTGTAATTCTCTCAGGGTAAGGTTTCGTGCATCATTGCCTATAAGGAATTGCACTATCACGTACACCTTTCCCCACATCTCCACATAGGGAGATCCCTACCACCCGTGTAACGAGAGTTCGGTCAGTGCATCCCAAGTCAGATGACTCAAAAGCACCAACCACAAAGTCCCCTCAGACCTAATTTCCCAAGTTATAAGAGCCGTGCGAGAAGAGAGAACACCTACTCACTTATATCTTATCTACAAAGGAACCAAAACCCCTACACTTAATGTCTCACAATGGGAGTTTAAGAGTCCTTAACTACAACAAACTTCCTTGTATTAACAGACACGAATTATTCAACTCACTAGGTTCAGGGTAGACTTCTTTATTTGTTTGAGTACTAAAACCCTATGATTACTCTCCCCTAGGGAAAATCAGGGTGCATCCTAACGACTAGATAAGACCTAAAGCCACTGTACTAGATATCCTAATGCATCAAGTTCAAGACAATTTTGGGAGCTTCCTTTTACTTTCCCTCTCAATAGTTTTGGAAATGCTAAACACACGTAAAACGTACAAAACATTTTCTTTTGCAAAGACTTGAAGATTTTTGAAAGAAGTGTAAATTTTAAAGCGCTAGGCAAGCAAAAGAAGACAAGTCACTCAAAGATCATGACAAGCAGATATATCGATATTAAATGCAGCACACTAACAATACAAATAAAAGAAAACAAAACAAAACAAAATGATAAAGACTCGACTATTTACACACGTAAAACACCCCCACACTTACTTCACGCATTGCCCTCAATGAACGTGAACATGATTTTACATGGATATATTCATAAAAACACAAGATCTCACCAACATGAAGCACAAGGAAAGTTTCATGGTCATGTTTATGGACACAAACCCAAATTTCCCTCAAAACTATTAGA
Organism: Triglochin maritima; assembly: GCA_963682175.1. Lineage (NCBI taxonomy): Eukaryota > Viridiplantae > Streptophyta > Magnoliopsida > Alismatales > Juncaginaceae > Triglochin > Triglochin maritima. The sequence goes on from OY821775.1 coordinate 39,917,138, forward strand.
TGCTAAAGAAGGGATTCAAATACATGAAAGAAATGAGGACCAAATACACAGGTTGGGGCCCACAACAATCAGTGCTCACTCATGGAGTATTTTATTGTATTTTTTTTGAAATATAACTATGTTCAAAAATATGTTCCCATCTTCATTTGTCAAAGGACATCAAATGTGAACCTCAAAAGTAGGTCAATGCACTTGGAATGGGAACATGACACCATACGGGACCAGAATACTCATATGTGCCCCCCCCCTCACAAAGAGCACAAGATGAAAGGAGAGGTTCATGAATTAGACGCAAAGGCAACTCATTCAAAGGATCAAACTGAAAGAGCTTGAACCTCTCAAGAGTTTGGGGCATAATGTGCAACGGAAGAAGAGTTTCTTCCATTAAAGAATTATAATCGTCAGTCCAAACTCTCCAACCAACAGGCTGGTGGGTCGGAACAAGGTCAAAAACCTCATTATGCATGTCCAACTCACCAGGTGAACAAAAGGTGGGTCTCTTACCCAAGGTTTCCTTTATGGCACTCCCAATACCCTCATTGGCGATGCAATTGTTTGATGTCCGATCATTTTCAAGATGATCAGGAACAATAGTGAGAGGCAAACTCTCATCAGGTCGTATGAAATTAAGGGTACTAGGGAGCTTTTGCTCCACTATTGGCGAGTCCTTAAGAGGCATGACAACAAGATCATGTGGCTCAAGGGCACATGACAAATGGTAAGGCATAATCCTGTGCCGACTCATATTGGAATTGGTCAATGCTATTCTCAATTTGGGTCGAATTCCCTACCATGTGATCATGAATTGAAACTCCAAGTCCCTCAGACTGACTAGGAGTTTGACTTTGAAAGATTGTGCTTTGAATTTGTGGATGTGGTGGTGGTTCAATATCAGAAGATAAATCCTCATGTTGACAAGAAAGGTTACTCTCCTCACGCTCATGTAATTGTTGTGTCATTTGACTCACTTGCATTTCCATAGTTTGCAAGGAATTCAAGCTGGACTTTAATAAAATTTGAGTGGTTTCCATGAACGTTTGGTGAGTTTGTTCTAAAGAATCAAGTTTGGGGTCAACTGTGAGGTTCATGTCAGAATTTGGGAAATGGATGGGTTGGATGTTGATGGGCTGAGAATGAGTCCAATGATTGTTAGTGGGGTGTTGGTAGAATTTTAGGTATTGGAAGGAGGATACTGGGGTGAGAATGATGTATAAGAATTTTAATAAGAATTGTCTCCCCACAAATCCATCCCTCTCGGGTTGTACGTAGATGCATAAGGGTCACATTGAGCTTTTTTGGAAAATGTGTGCTCATACTCAGGCTCTGGGGGAACATAAGGACATTCCCCAAAAACATGACCACTCAACCCGCAATAGTCACACGGTATAGCTACAAGAGCTACCGGTGCACTCATGTCATCTACCACATGCATGAATGAGGTCAAAGGTTGTTGTAGTGTCTCAGTTTGATGACCAACATATGATCCGACGTAACTAGATGGTGATCTAGCAATCAGTGCCTCTTTCATATTACCCCAATTTGAAGATTTCTCAATCGCACAATTAAGATTGTCCCAACCATACGTGGTGTTTGTCTGAGGCACCCTAGGATGCATAGGTCTGGAGTACCAGGGAGAATAGTCCTGATCCCAACAATGATATGGAGGGTCGCCTATGTAACCATCCATCTCGCAAAAGAACTCTCGAGTCGACCACTCTCACCACCACAAGGCCAAGCTCGCAAAAAGTGCTTAACTCAACCCTAAGACGCTAACAAAGAGTGTAAAGGGAAGGAGACTATAACGTAAAAGTAGGTGAGAAGAAGATGGTTTGGAGGAAAAGGGAAGAATCCCTAAACTTGCGTAGGTAGAGGGTGATGGTAGAAGCTTAGTCTAGCAAACACGGCTCAAACAAGCCTATGGTCACTATAGGTCCTTACAACATGACGACGCCTAACTGCGAGGTCATGCATCCTTAACATGCCTCACCTCCCTACGACAAAGACCACAAAGCCTAGCAAGTGAGCCAAGATCCAAACATCTCGTCTCTCCTACTATAGACAAAGTGGGCAACGCCGATCAGGCCATGACGGTCGTGACCGGATCACTCTCCTTATGCGCCCGAGTCCTAGGGACAATGTCTATTTGATTTTAGATTTAGGGATTCACTTGAGTGTGGGTTTTGGGCTAAGGAAAGGGTGATGAAACCCCCCACCTTATCTTGAAGACTATATAGGTGGTGCCTCTTAAGGATGTTTCGAAAGCTTAAGCAAGCAACTCACCAAACAAGCACTCACCTCACTCTTGTTCCATTGCACCTTACTTACTAATGCATGATCTAAACATGTGTGAATGAGAGATCGAATGCACGTACCTCACGCCAGCAATCGACAACAACAATGTAAAGAAAAGAAAAGAGAAATGCATGCAAGATCTACAAATGATGCATGACCTAGATGGCAAGAAGTCTAATATTTTGCTTTGAGTTTTATGGTCCAAGTTGTCTTAATAAGGGGTTATGCAAGCCAAATTAATTTTAAACACTAAAACAGAGCATGCATGACATCAACAGTGGCAGGAAACAACTAGATATAGGGAAAGGAAGCTACTATAAAAACAGAAATCCAAACTGGCTCACTAGAGCCACCCGTGGTGGATTCAAATCCGTTACTGGCGGATTGTCTAGGGATTCTGGTCCCCAGACTTGACCAGAGTGCTCCCACACTCCATTAGGTCCCTCTGTCCACTTGTGGCCCCTTACCATCACCGAAATAGAAAAACAAATATAAAAAACCCCACCAAAATGGTGTACTTGACCACGAAAACGACGCTCCCCGGCAACGCCGCCAAAAACTTGATTGAATCAATTTAATAATTGTAAGTGCACGACCGCGTTGAATCGATGGCAAGTACAGGTTGATCCATAAGGAGCGTGCGCGAGTTGGATTCGCGATACTCGAGTGGGAAAAGAAAAGGAGAGAGATGAGATCAGAATAAAACTACAACACGTAAGAAATCAAAAACAAACAATAAAACTAAACCCCTCGGGTGGTAGAGAAAGAACATGGAAATGGAAATGTGTTGTGTAGTGTGTGTTCAAATGTGCTCATTAAAACATGTCATACATGAAATCCATAAAACTCAATTCCAACTTTGCCTCCACATGAAATAAGATAAGACATTACCATTAAACATACAAGACAATAATCGAAATGAAGCAAATATATTCACATGTATCATGACTCAAATTCAACTATGTCACAACATGAAATAAGATTTATCACAATCATCAAAACATACAAGACATTAATTTAGATAAAGCCAACATGAGCACATGCATGCACATATCTTGTTCCCTTCTTCCACTTCATCCATATCCTAACAACATCATTCCCCATAAAATAAGCTCACCAATCTAAGCATGTGCTAAGCTTCATTCAAGAGCATTAACACATCAAAGATAAGAGTGAAATTTCATTAAATGTTTATGGAAATCATGTAAGGCTCAAAGGATTAAGATTAACACACACACACTAATCCATCACATGATCAAATCACCTTCTCGGCCCCCAATGGAGATGGACTACTCTCTACTCATCTTAATACTAAAAAAACATAATAACAAGAACAACCCATAATGTAAATAACTGAAAACAGGATTAACCAAACAACAACATAAAAGAAATTGCATCAAAGTAAATAAACTAAAATGTAGAACAAGAACAAAACTTGATTAAGAAACAAAAATACAAAGTTTGCTCGCTCCTCTCCAACCCCATTATTACACTACTAAAACAGGAAACTAAAACCTACTCTAATGGAGAAGGAGGAAGAAGAGTTAGAGAAGGGATTACAATGGTTTATATAGACTAATACATGGTTAGGATCAATCTGGAAATAATGAGACGGTTGTAAATCACATCTGATGGCCCGGGAATGCTCCAAACCGACGACCCACGACGGAAATTTCAGCTCATTTAGACCATTTAGATTTGTCAGTGGCGGATCAAATGGTTCTGATCGAGCTAACATTTTGTGTTGTGCTTAATTGCTCTATTTGGCACATGGGGTAAAGTCCTGGTCTGTTGGCTCGAATCACTTTGACTTTAATTGGTGAAATACTGATCTGATTCAAGACATGTGTCACCATATTCTGCACTTCAGAATCAGGTTCCTCCGGGTTTGAACTTGGGTCCTTCCTGATTTACGATCCAGTCCTTGTGCATTACAAATAGGTCCAGAACCTTCCAAATCACTCCAATATTAACTTCATCCATATCCTAACCTTATCATTCCCCATAAAATAGGTCCACTAATCTAAACATAAGCTAAGCTTCATTCAAGAGCATTAGCATATCAAAGACAAGAGTGAAACCCATTAGATGGTTATGGAAATCATATAAGGCTCAAGGGATTAAGATAACACACAACTAATACACTACATGATTATATCACATATTTCTCCACCCCCCCAAATAGGGATGGAACTACTCACTAATCATTACACTACAACCTACATTAACAAGAAACATTCTACTGAAATGAAATTAAACTAAGCAAGCAAGAAATAAGAAATAAGAAATTAAACTAAGCAGTCCACCCGTATTTGACACGTCTTCACTGACACCGTGCACTTGCGGTTATTTGAAAACGTTCAATCAAGTTTTTGGCACCGTTGCCAGGGAGGTGCCAGTTCAGACTCTGGTTTGGACGATTCGGGTGATTTAATTTTTGTGTTGTAGTTTTGTTTCATGAAGGAGACTCACATGGGGAAGGGAAAGCATCTGGTGAAGTTTGGAGGCAATCTGAGACTCCAAGACCGCCAATTGGCGGTCTGGTAATATCATTTCACCTCTTTATTTCTTTGGAGTGTTGCCATAACTGAAGTAGAAATCTCGGACTCAATTTTTTTCCCTTCTTCGATGCACATATCTTGTTCCCTTCTTCCACTTCATCCTTATCCTAACAACATCATTCCCTATAAAATAGGCTCACCCATCTAAGCATGTGCTAAGCATCATTCAAGAGCATTAACACATCAAAGGTAAGAGTGAAATTTCATTAAATATTTATGGAAATCATGTAAATCTCAAAGGATTAAGATTAACACACACTAATCCATCACATGATCAAATAACCTTCTTCTCCACCCCCAATGGGATGGACTACTCTCTACTCATCTTTATACATAAAAACAACAAGAACCCATAATATAAAAACTAAAACAAAGATTAACCAAACAACAACATAAAAGAAATTGCATCAAAGTAAATAAACTAAAATGTAGAACAAGAACAAAACTTGATTAAGAAACAAAAATACAAAGTTTGCTCGCTCCTCTCCAACCCCATTATTACACTACTAAAACAGGAAACTAAAACCTACTCTAATGGAGAAGGAGGAAGAAGAGTTAGAAAAGGGATTACAATGGTTTATATAGACTAATACATGGTTAGGATCAATCTGGAAATAATGAGACGGTTGTAAATCACATCTGATGGCCCGGGAATGCTCCAAACCGACGACCCACGACGGAAATTTCAGCTCATTTAGACCATTTAGATTTGTCAGTGGCGGATCAAATGGTTCTGATCGAGCTAACATTTTGTGTTGTGCTTAATTGCTCTATTTGGCACATGGGGTAAAGTCCTGGTCTGTTGGCTCGAATCACTTTGACTTTAATTGGTGAAATACTGATCTGATTCAAGACATGTGTCACCATATTCTGCACTTCAGAATCAGGTTCCTCCGGGTTTGCACTTGGGTCCTTCCTGATTTACGATCTAGTCCTTGTGCATTACAAATAGGTCCAGAACCTTCCAAATCACTCCATATTTATTACATTTAGATCCTTTTTGCTCAATTTCTCTTCTTTATTTCCTAAGTCTTGAAACACTACAAACAACAAATCGAGTAGCACAATATTGGGGTAAAATAAGTGATATATAACATGAATATGATGTATGATATGCTACTAATAAATCATTTTGGCAATGCTTAGGTCTTAATCTACAGTTCTCTTATCAAGTGCCATTAGTTGATGATAGTGCTGCTAGTCTTGTTATTGACGTCGATGTACATCTAGTTTTGTATTACTGTCAAGTCTTGGTTTGTCTCGCGTTAAGATTGACGTGGTTGTGCCGATTGAAGTTGAGTTTCCTGACATGGAGGAACACACAACCAACAATGTGCCAACTATGGGGGTAACTCTAGAAGAAGAAAAACATGTTCCTAAAAAAGCTTTGTTGTTTGAAACACTCCATTTTTAAATTAAGTCCAAGGGGCACAGCAAAGGCAAAGAGTCCCTATGAGACTCCTAATGGATCAAAGAGAATGAAATCGTCACCATTCTCCACAAACGTGGAAGACAAATTGCAGTTCTATACCATTGAAGATTGGCTGAAGGAATCTAGAAGTGGTACAAGTACTCTGAATAGAGTGATCGATTGTTGGGAAATGGAGATTGAAAGTGTTGGTCAAGAATTTGGAAATGCTATAACATTTCGGAAATGTCTCACAAACTATGCAATATCTTGTTGTTTCAACTGCAAGTTTCTAAAAAAAATCCCTTCCAGAGTTCCACACGTTGTGCGAAGGATAATTATTCATGGCGTACGCTTGAAATTAATGTAAGATTTCATGCTCCATACTTGTATATATATTTTAAAATTTTGACAAGCAATTAGGATCGGTTTTCATGTTTTTCAATAATTATATATATAACTTCCTATATATTGTATACTAATTAATATTGAAATACATAGATTGGATCACCTAGGGGATTATTAATTTTTTTTACCAATCGAAAGTCGGCTGCACTTCAAATTGTTTCGAAATCACCTCCAAGTGTTCACTAAACTCTAAACAAGATTAAAGAGATTGAAGTTAGTCAATCAATCTCTAATTCAATGTTAGAATCTAGCTAATAACCCCTTCTATGCTCCAAAGAAGTTAATCTCTCAAACACTAAATTAATAAGAAGAACTCAAATGAAATGATGGAGAAAATATGGAGAGGAGAATGTTTTGCATTAATTAAACAAATGAATGGATGATGGACCTATTTATAGGGCATACTCAAATGCACATCATTGGTAAACCACTTACACATGATCCATTGTTAATCTATCCATTAAACCACATCATGTGCGAACCACATTGCATGATCTTTTGTTTATTCTCATGTTATCATCTCATAACTATCTTTGACCAAGTTGGATTAAATACAACTATTAATAAAAAAAATCTCTTATTAATATATGCAAAAACGTGGGCAAACGGTCAGATCATTTTTCACTATTTTTGACTTTACCAAATTTTGGATTATTGTCCAACAAAATTTGGGCTTTGGGTTTTAGCAAATTCAAATGTTATAATGTTGTGGATCACATTATATCATGTAATATATTATTATATATATTGTCAAAACATTATACCCCATAATATATACATCTCATACGAACTTATTTCTAATTCTAATCATATTTTTATTACGACATATTGATTTATTATTTTACCACATGTATATTATTTCATAACACATAAAACTTAATGCATCATACAAAATATAAAATGTGTCTAGCCATTGTCTTATGATCTTACGAATATTATACAAAGTAAGAAAGTGTCATCTTTGTATTATTATTTTTCTTGATCTCGTAAGTTAATTATAAATATGTAACTATACATTAGTTACATTTTGCATATTAGAATTTTTCTTTATTAAGTGGCCAAATAATGTCATCACATATCACCAAATGGATCGTGTTCTGTTCGAGTGAATCAAACATCATTGATATTTAGGTAACTATAATGTGTAACTAGATACCGCTTATAGTTTATGATACTAAATGTTTAATAGCATTGTCAATATAACTTAGATCCTCCTATAGATCACACCACACAATTGAGAAACAAGAAATATAATTTTATATTTTCTAATTTGCATTAAGTTTCATGTATTATGAAATAATATACATGTGGTAAAATAAATGTTTAATATCCTAGTTACTTGTTGGTAAACTTGGTCCTCCGATAGCCAAATAATGTGATTGCAGACTCGTTACAAAGAAGATTTTGAAACGCAAAGATTTCATGTTTTACCATTATTTCAAAATTAAGAATCTATTGGAATCATAAAGGGCGTGAAAGACTACTTATTTGAGGAAACAAAAAACAAACAGGGTCCTTTTTCCACCCATACAAGCTGGGACGAACCAATCCAACATGGGATGCACCAACGAGCTAAGTCGTTTTCACCAAACAAGCTAGGTCGTTTCCCAAACAAGTGGGAACGATGATCCGAGGGTAGGGGCGACGTCATGGCATGGTTGGAACGTTTAGGATTTGGTGTGAAATAGGAAAGATTCAGTGGTTTGGATTGGGATTTGAAATTGTGGTGATGGGAGTATTTTCGGGATAAATTTGAACATATATTATAAAATATTAAATGTTTGGCCTTCAAAAGAATTCTATACAGTGATTGGTCTTATGTAACTTTTAGTTTCCTTACTTTGGCCCTTTAATTTATTCTCCCTACTTCTAATCTCTCTTTACCATAAAATATCTATCAAATCCGATGTCGAATTTTCTTCAAATTTGAGTCGAAATTTAAAGCAATCTGTGTCATGTTTGAGTAAATTTTAGCATCATATTTGATTTAAACCTTACAATATGATGTATTAGAAGTATATGTTAGCAAACAATATAAAAAATGTGAGAAAAAATGATAATTTTTTTGAAAAATAATAATTTTTTGATAAACAATAAATCAAAGTGACACTTATTTTCAATTACACGATCTTGTTTGAGAGTGGCAATATATAATTTATAAAAAAAAGACAGTAAAATTTTCCAACACTCATTTCCATTGAGGACATATGAACCATGATTCCAAATTATATGGTGATCAAACACCATTCTCATAGAGGCAACGTTGGTACTCTTCATATTGTCTCTATCCTTGGGCTTTGTTTGGTTAATAACTTAAGAATAGTAAAGAAAAGAAAAGAAAAGAAAGTTAGAATTTCTCTTGTTTGGATAACGACTTAACGAGAGAAAAAAGAGAATGGAAAAGAAATGAAGAAAATTGTTATAATACAAAACCGATCACAGCTGTCACGTTGTTTTTAAGAAGCATATTTTGTCAAATAAGTTTTTCTGATTTATATTATTTCAATTTTTTAATTTTCTAGAGTTATTTCAAAAAATAATTAAGACATAGAATTTCATGACACCCTCCCACGTAGGAGAGATAGTGTGTTTTTAAATTAGGTTGCGATGCAACACCATTTTCATCTAAACTTTGCGTTGCTGGAGTTTGAAATTCGCAGGGCAATGTGTCATCAAAATCCTATAATGCTCTATTGTAGAGTGTTGTAGACCTTTTGACTTGAAAAATTCAGACTATGGTTGGCTAATTCAGATTTCTATTTTACAGCACTGAAATAGTCCACTTAGATGGGCGTCTTCAGGCGGTCGACCGGTTTTACCTTTTTGCCCGACTTTAACCATCATCGGTCAAACGATGCCTTTGTGGCGGTCGACCGGTTGCTTATGTGCTGGTGAGTTTGAGGCCTACTGTCGATTTTCGGTCGACCGTGCCTTGTTTTGGGGTCGACCAGAACTTAAGTGTACTTGATGAATATGCATGCTGTTAGACCGTTTTATGTATCTTGTTCGACCGTTATATGACGTAGACTATTAGGATGACCATGGTAGTTTTCGGTCGACCGGGACCCCTGAGTCGGTCGACCGAATAGTCTTGTTGATTTTGACGAACTCCGGATTTTGACCTCGTGTTCGGTCGACCGGTTTTAGACTGGTGTTCGACCGTCTGGACTTAAGTGACGCGCAGAAGAGTTCGACCGTTGTAGACTTTTGGTCGATCGCACCTATTGGGGACGGTCGACCGGTTAGGCTCTTTCGGTCGACCGTTTGTGTGCAGAACTGAATTCCAGGTCTTGTGATCGTGTCAACTCTGTCGGCGGAAACCTGTGTCCTCGCTTACAGCGTGAGCTGGGAGGTGATGGCGGGTACGTGCTCGTACCGCCCAGGGTCCGCCGGGTGGAAGAGTGTGGACACTTGGGTCGCGCCACCTCCGTATCGGACGTGGTGTGACGTGTTGTTGCCTTACTCTCTGTTGAGTAGCAGACCTGAGGGATCGCGGATCCCAATGCATGTGACGCATGGCTTGTGGAGCATGATGACCCTGCAGACTACGGTCTGGACCCGTCCGATGTGGTGCCGGACGTATGTTGTACCACCGAGGTTGTGCCGGCGATGATGGTGCCGACGATGTTCCGGCTTGTGGTTGTGCCGTCCGATGTTGTGCCAGACGTATGTTGTACCGTCGATGTTGTGCCGACGATGCCGCTGATGATGTGCCAGCGATGATCCCCGATTGGGCACCTATCCTGGGATGTTGACCGACCTGGCTACGGCTCCGTCGAAGGTGGTGTAGACCACGTGGTTCCTTGCGCGGATGTGCGGATGCTCCTCACCGATCCTTTAGGCTCGTGTAGTCGCGTGCTGTCCGTAAGACCGTATGTGCCTACGGTAGGTTTCCGAGGGAGACCCGTTGTTATTGCTGGACTGATGTCCTTGTGGACCCTGTTGAGGGTCGTTGTTGTTGGATTTAGGTCTCGTTTACCCTGTTGAGGGACTTGATGCATTACAGACGTGACATGACATGCCACTAGTATGATAAGTTCATTTACCGTACTATTGCATGCATATAGGTGAGCTTGGCATACGGGGTTTCCTAATGGGAAACTCAGGCATCGTTGTTTGATTCATGTTTCAGGACCGCAATACGTTTTGTCGGGTGGTGACAGCGGGCGCACAAATTTTGGGGTCAGGATCCTCTTCGGACTCTTCGAGGTCATCGTGATTGTTTGTACCTATCTTTTCATTGTATTGTTGTAATCACATCTTTTGACAAACTCTGTTGTATTATTGGTGCACCGACTGTTGATTTATCTGAGTAACATTCCCGTTGATGAGTTTGTTCTGATAATCTCTTGATTGTTTAAATTTTTAAATTCTGCTGTTTTGGGATGTTACAATTAGGTTAAAATATTTGTGTACCTTAGGGTTTAGGGCTTCCTACGGAACCTTGCTTCAAGTGTGTAATTGTATTGTGAAGCGTTAATCACTCGGGGTGTAGAAAACTTATGTGATATCATTGTTTCAGTATAAGGTTGATGGGTTGCATCATCTCTTTTTCCTTTCTGGATGTTTGAAATTAGAGTTTATCACAATTTCTTCTCCACTATGTATTTGTCTAGTGCCTTTTGTAATTTTACATCTTAGTACAACTGGAGTTCTCGTTACCATCTTATGGAAAATAATTGTCTTTTATGAAACTTCAACATGTATGTGATATTAATGCGTGGTTGTTTTTGTAGATTCAAGGTGGTGGTAATGGAGGTAATGCCTTGACTTGTGTAGCTCGTTTGGGTTTGAGACCGAAACTTATCTCAAAGGTTTTTTCTTTACTCTTGTTTTTATCTTTAGTTTTGTTCTGGTAGTCATGTTGTAACTTTCAAAATGAGCTTGCAAGATTTTAGCTCTGCGTGCTATGCTTATTGAGGTTATAACTGCATCATGGTACTAGTACCTCCCTTTTATGGCATAACAATTGTTCATAAGTGGCTTTGAAAATTAACAATCACTTGCTTTTTGTTTTTTATTCTAGTCCAATAAGCAGACTAATGTTCTTATCTGACAATGTTTCGTCAAACTTTGTTAATATCATGTCTTTAGCCATGATGGTACACCACTATAAGTGTGGGTGTTTATTTTGATCCAGAAGACACGCCAATAAATTCGTAGTGACATGTGTTTGTTACACTGTGTTGATGTTATTTCTTCAGCCATGATACGCCACTCTAAATGTTGATCCTTTCTGACAAAATATTCTGTTTGTTATGGCACCGGTATTATAATTTGTCAATGTGACTCGTAAGTTATAAGAATATTTGGAAATTGATAATTGGCATCATTAACGAAATGGATTATGGTTAGGTTTTGAAGCTTGTTTACTTTCCTGTTTTATTGATTGTACCTAAATTTTCTGGCCTTAAAACTTGTTTTGTGGCATTTTTAATCAATAGGTAGCTAGTGATACACAAGGAAAAAGTATGCTTGTGGAATTGGAAGCTGATGGGGTGGATACTTCTCATATTGTGGTAGCTAAGAATGAAAGATATCTATTGTGAATTTTATTATCTATCGTATTCAATGGCATATTTTGGTTTTTCAATCCCATGCCAAATTACCAATACTCTTGGAGATATCACTTTCTTAATTTGCAGTTTGTTGCAATCTAAAACACTGGTAACACATTTTTGACTTATTAATTTGATTAAGATGGTCATGGTTGGTGTTGAAAATTTGTAATGTTGTCTTCATGAGAAATGTCATAACCTAGGTTCACTGTCTTTTGCGGGAGAGTATATTAAAAATAGGGTAAACAGTTCGTTCTCGATAACTTTGGCAAATAATATTATCAAATCCACTCGTGTACTGACTTTGTAACAAGTCACCAGTTTTCTTCATTTTTATTCTTAAAATACCATTGTCATCTTTAACTTTCCCATCTTCATTGATTTCCTCTTCTTTTCTGTTGCCTCCTCTTTTTCTTCTCCACTGTGAAACACTCCTGTACCATGTCATACCCAGTGTTCAAGGCAAGAAATGTTTGCTCACTGATCCACATGTTTGAAAACATAATGTTTATTACATTAAATCTTGGATCCAGCACAATCATTGGGAAGTTTTCATCCAAGTTCGTATCAAGTTTGGAGAGGAGTTTGTTGGGTTCTCTCCTAATAGCATCAATAACCTCAACCCAAAATCTCCTCAACTTATTTTCTCTTTCCTCCACTTCAGCAAAAATACTATGTAACATACCACCTACTCCAACTCATTTTTCACTCCTTAACTCCAACCACACTTTCAACACTCTCCCTCCTCCACATTAATTTTTTACCTCATATTCTATTCCATTACAAAATTACAGAAATTACTAAACACGTTATTTGTACAGTGACTTAATCTAATTAGATTACGCTAATTGCCAAATAATTTGGAAAAAATAGATTTAATTAAAATTCAACAATTACATATTAAGATAATTTTAAATTAATTTATTACAATACATATTACAAACAAAATTAACTTACATTCCTTCCAAAGCGTTGCAATATATTTTCGCAAATCGGCTCGCAACGCCATATGTTTACGGGTGTCTCGAACTCCATCTCTGTTACACAGATATCTGTGATTGGTCGTTGATACTCTTCATATTGTCGTTGGTACTCTTCATATTGTCTCTATCCTTAGGCACCGGGAAAAAGCCAAAGCTTTTTAGGGTAGAGTGGCACGCATGTATGAACAGGCTGGTCGTTCAAACAAGAATATAACCCCACGCCTCTCAGACTCATTAAGAGGTCGTTGGAGGAGGTTTGCACTATTAGTAATGAAGTGAAGCGGTTGCTACGATGAAGCTCTACGACGGAAAAGGAGCGGATACAACCACGAAGATCTCGTTCGTGACGCGCACAATATCTACGAATCCACTATCGATTCTAAGTTTGCATTCCTCCATGCGTGGGGAATGTTACGCAAGTACCCAAAGTGGGATTTGTTCGTCAAACCGGGTTCGGGAAAGGCAACACGTGGAAGCCCAACAATAATTTAACGGGAGGAATGATTGATCGTTTTATTTAAACCGCAAGTCCACGGTCGCGGTTAAGCGGTGGCAAATACGGGTCGTCCACTTGGAGGTGTGTCGACGTTTGGTTTGTGCGAAGGCGAGTGGTAAAGAAAGGAGAGAAAGATTGATTATATTAAACTACACTAGAATGCAAAAGGAAATTAAAGATAAGGAATAAAACTAAACCCCAAAGGGGAATAATGTGAAAATAAAGACGTGTGTGGGTTCAATTAAGCTCCTCACAACATGTAGTGCATGAAATCGTAAAACTACATCCAACTTTGCCTCCACATGAATTAAGATAACACTATATCATTAAAGCATATAAGACAATAAATGGAATGAAACTAAATGAGCTCATGTATAAAGACTAAACCCTACATGTGTAGATTTAAACTAAGAGATAAACTAAGCAAGCATGCATATGAAAGGAAATTAAACTAAGAGAGAAACAACACAATTAAAGGAAAACATCTATTATTTACTCACTTAATTACAAGTAGCCCTTCCTCCACCAGAGTTTTGCTTCAAGGTTTCACTCTTAGTAGGGAAGATGACCACCAAAGAGAGAGATGGGGTACATGAGAGGAGGGAGAGTTCTATTTATAGCCATAGAAAAGGGTAATCCGAGACAATCCCCCGATGTGGGACTACACAAATACCAAAAATAGCCTAAGCATCCTCTAATACACGAGCTCTAGAAGTTTCCGCGGATCCGGGAAGATCCGGATGGCCAATTGGCGGTCTACAGGATCCAGATCGAGTTGAAATTTGTTTTTGGGTTTTTCTTGATATATTTGTTGGTCTTGGATGCATCTACTTCGCTTGTTGAAGCTCCGACCCGAATGGAATTGCCAAAATACTCCCCATGATGGTGTGGAGTTTCCTATTTTGCTCTTAGGTCCTTCGATCTTACGTTCAGGTCCTTCTCCCTTGCATCTTAGTCCCCAGGTCTCACAATTAAGTCCTTTTTCCTGCTTTTGAGTCCTTTCACGGATCTTCTCTTCAAACCTCTTTATTTCTGAAATTCAAACATAAAACTCGTCACGTAGCATTGCTTAGGTGTAAGATAATGGATATAAGATACAAATATGAGCATGAAATGATGTCAATCAAATACCCCCACACCTAAGTTTTTGCTAGTCCCGAGCAAAACAAAGAAAGAGAAAAACAAACGAGAAACAAGAAATCCTAACTCACTTTCATAGGAATCACGGTTGCACTTAGCACGTGCCACAAGCCGTTAAACCTCCTTGTCGCCAAGGAGGAGTGTTGTCTCCTGAGGGTTTTCAGCGGATATACCCCCAAAATCCGAACAATATGCATTATTCAATCTAGACACTCAAGTCAGATGACTCGAAAGCGAGAGTTTGGTCGGCGTATCCCAAGTCAGATGACTCGAAAGCACTAGGCACAAAGTCCCCTGAGACATACTTTCCCGAGTGATAGGAGCCGTACGAGAAGAGAGAACACCTACTCACTTATTTCTTATCTACACATGAACCAAAACCCCTACACATAATGTCTCACAGCACGATTTAGAGGGTCCTTGACTACAATAAACTTCCTTATGTTAACATACACGAATTATTGGCTCACTAGGTTCAGGGTGGACTTCTTTAAATGTTTGAGCACTGAAACCCTATGATTACTCACCCCCGAGGGAAAATTGGGGTGCATCCTAACGACTAGATAAGTCCTAAAGCCACTGTACTAGATATCCTAATGCATCAAGTTCAAGACAATTTTGGGAGCTTTCTTTTTACTTTGCCTCTAAACTATTTTGCACATGCTAAACACACGCAAAACCCACAAAACATTTCCTTTCGCAAACACATGAAGATTTTGAAAGAAATGTGAAAATTTTAAAGCATTACGCAAGCAAAAGAAGACAAGTCACCCAAGGATCATGGCAAGCAAATATATCGATATTAAATGCAGCACACTAACATGACCGTAACAATGCACACCACAGAAAACAAAAATCAAATGAAAAGACTCGACTATGTACACCCGTAAAAACACCCCCCACACCTACTTGATGCATTGTCCTCAATGAATGCGACCAAAATACTACATGGATTTATGCATGAAAAAGGAAATATCTCACCAACGTGAAGCACAAAAGGAAGTTCGTGGTTATGTTGATGGACACAACCCAAATTCCATTCAAAACCTGTGAGATACTTAAAAAGGGAGACAAAATACATGAAAGAAAAGGGGCCCAAATACTCAAGGGTTGGAGCCCACAACAATCAATGCTCGCTTATTATTTTTATTTTTATTTTTTTACTATGTACTACAATAGGCTTCCATCTTCATATGTCAAGGGACATCAAATGGGAAACCCGCTATCTCTCGAGCCAGAAATGCACATGCATGGGCTCGCAACATACAAAACAGAATTGCTCGACCACCTAACACCTTATAAGCATTGTGGTCGTTCGATGCCTCTTGAGAGTTAGTAAAAGAGGAGGCATGAATGAGAGGTGAACCTCTATCAGATTGAAGGGTATCAGGTGGTTGATTCTTAACCCACATGGGGTCCTCAGCAGATACAGAATGAAGAGCATGTGGCCCAGAGGCTATAAAAATGGTATCTTGTGGCTCAAAAGCCACGCGATCGAAAAGATGTGGCTCAAGGGCCACGTGATCGAAAGGATGTGGCTCAAGGGCCACGTGATCGAAAGGATGTGGCTCAAGGGCCACGAGATCAGAAGAATGTGGCTCAAGGGCCATAAGATCAAAAGGAGGTGGCTCGAAGGCCACGTGATCAGAACATAAGGATGTGGCCCAAGTGCAACATCTCCACCACCTTCAGGATCTCTATCGAACAATTATCTGAAGTACTTGAAGGTGCCCTCAACTTCAATCTCATCCAAACCCTGGATAAGGTTGACCCCAACAGGGTCATTGAAGGCACCTGGCTTCTTGTCGATGGTGAAGATGTTGAAATCAGCGCATTGACTACCATAAGTCAAGCGCATAAGACCATTGTGACAATTGATCAATGCATTGGAAGTCGCAAGGAATGGTCGCCCCAGAATGACAGGAATTTGTCCAAAGCCTAACAGTACTTTGCATGCTCTGCATGAACGCTTGAAGGGTAGGATCACAAGAAGGGTTCTTCTGGTCAACCCGCTGGGGCGGTGGAGTTTGACTAGAATACCCCGACGATGAGGCCCGAGGAGATTGGTAAGTATAGTGCTGAGACCTTTGATGTGGAGGTTGGTAGGTCGCCGATGGGCGTGGAGGTTGATAAGGCGGAGGTTGAGGTTGAGCGTGTGAGCTCTGACCGTTACCCCCACTAGGCCTCCAAGAGAAGTTAGGATGGTTACGCCATCCCGGGTTGTAGGAGTGACTGTATGGGTCGTTACGGGGCCCCTGTTGATACATCGCATTTGCATGCTCAATATCCCTTGGAGAGTAAGCGCATTCCAAGTCATCATGGCCCGTAAGTCCACACCTACCACATCCGGGAGTAGCGACCTGAGCTACAGGAGCTCGGTCCAACTCTAAACTCTCAATCCTACGCATGAGAGCAGCCATTTTCGCCTCAGACGTGATAGATGACTCAACTTGATAAGACCCAGCTCGACCAGAAGACCTGGCGGCTGGTGGCTCTCTCATGGTGTCTCACTCAAAGGTGCATTCAGCCATTAACTCAAAAGTGTCCCATGCCTCATCGATGGGTTTCATTTGGAAGTCACCCTGACACATCGACTCCAACAATGTGCGGGTGTTGTAGTTGAGGCCCTCATAAATAATCTGGCACAGCTGCCATAACTCAAGTCCATGATGAGGGCACTGCTGGAGAAGGTCCTTGAACCTCTCAAAGAAACCATGAAAAGATTCGGTCTCAGTCTGATACATTTGATGTATCTGGTGTCGTATCTGTTGAGTTTTCCTTTGAGGGAAAAATCTCTTCAGAAATACGGTCACAAAGTCATCCCAAGACCGAATAGAGCTCGCCGGGAGGTTGTACATCTATTTCTTTGCGTTATCCTTCAACGTGAAAGAAATCATCCTCAACCGGACTGAATCCTCATCAAGTTGTTGAAGCTTGAACGTGGAGCATACTTCCTCGAATTTGCGTATAAAAATATATGGATCGTCCTTATTGGCAGTACAGGTTGGAAGCATGCTCACATATTGAGCTTTCAGCTCATCGTTGTTCCCGCGAGCAGGGGGAAGAACTATGCAAGAAGGCTGCACGTCCCGAACAGGATGGGTCCGCTCCCACAAAGTCATCGGTCTATCTTGTCGAGCTAAAGGTGGTGGTGCACCAAGAACTCGATCATGACCGAATCTCCCTTCCTCTTGAGTAAAGGAGAAGGAGGTCTACGAGGTGGTGGGAGAGGACCGAGGTAATCCATGAATGGACCCAGGTCTCCCCCGTCACCACGAGACGACTCGGCCTCATGCTCCAAAGGAGCACGAGGCGGAGATTGTCGATCACCAAGACCGTTCATCTCAGAAAAATACACTCTCTCAAGTCGAGCGCTCTCACCAGAACGAGCCCAACCTCGCATAAAAAATGCTCGACTCGACTATAAAAACACACAACAGAAGGTATACTCAGAGGATGAGACTACTCCTAGAGAATAGATGAGGAGAGGACTCAGATGAGGAGGGAAGAATCCTTAGATCTAACGTGGGTAATGGGATCAGGTAGAAGCCTAACTAGCAAGCACGGCTCAATCAGCTTAAGGCTATGGATCCTTAGGCTAGACGACGCCTAACTTTGAGGTCACTAGCCTCGACACACCTCACCTCCCTACAACGAGGACCACAATGCCCAGCAAGTGATACCAGATCCGGAGATCCAGTACCTCCTACTATCGACAAGGTAGTCAACACCGATCAGGCCATGGCGGTGTCAACTAGATTACTCTCCTAGTTCTTCTGAAATACTAGGGTCAATGTCTACTTGCTTTTAGTTAAGGCTTGATTAAGAGTGATTTTTGCGGCCAAGGAAAGGGTGATGAAATCCCCCACCTTATCTTTTATGGGACAACCCCTCCTTAGTAGCGTTTTGATCCTTGATCTAGCAATCAATCGCTGCAATCAAAATGCTCAACTCACTCTTGTCCTGATGCAATTCCTACTAACTAATGCATAGGCATATAAGATGCATGAATGAGTGTAGAAAATGCGTACCTTACGCCAGCGCTCAATAACTGAAGATAAAGCTAAAAGAAAAGACGACTATATGCCTAAGTCAAGTTCATGATGCGTGACCTAAACAAATAAGAATGTCTAATCTTTTGCTTTGGATTTTAAGGCCATGTTGATTAATGGGGATGGTTTAATGATCTGGGAGCAAACTAGAAGTCACAGCATGCAAAATAGTGCTCCCAGATGACGAAACTGAAAGAACCAACTACCAGAAGAAAATTGAGAGCAAGACACGCTCACCAGGCCGCCAATTGTTGGTCTCAGACCGCCGAGACCGCTGATTGGCGGTCCATGTTGATGCTTAGGTGCTCCAACTCCTCCAGTAGCCTCCCCGTGAGCTCTAGGATCCTGAAACTAAGAAAAACTGAAAACAAAAAATTAAAAACCACTCAAATCGTCCAAACGAAGGTCTGGACAGAGCACCTCCCCGGCAACGGTGCCAAAAACTTGATTGATCGTTTTATTTAAACCGCAAGTACACGGCCGCGTTGAAGCGGTGGCAAATACGGGTCGTCCATTGGGAGGTGTGTCAACGTTTGGTTTGTGCGAAGGCGACTGGTAAAGAAGAGAGAAAGATTGATTACACTAAACTACACTAGAATGCAAAAGGAAATTAAAAATAAGCAATAAAACTAAACCCCAAAGGGGGTAGAGAAATAATGTGAATATAAAGAAATGTGTGTGCGTTCAATTAAGCTCCACACAACATGTAGTGCATGAAATCATAAAACTACATCCAACTTTGCCTCCACATGAATTAAGATAACGCTATATCATTAAAGCATACAAGACAATAAATGAAATGAAGCTAAATGAACTCATGTATAAAGACTAAACTCTACTATGCCACCACATGAAATAAGATACCATATTATGTTTCCAATACAACTTGTGTTTCCAATATTAACTTCATCCATATCCTAACCTTATCATTCCCCATAAAATAGGTCCACTAATCTAAACATAAGCTAAGCTTCATTCAAGAGCATTAGCATATCAAAGACAAGAGTGAAACCCATTAGATGGTTATGGAAATCATATAAGGCTCAAGAGATTAAGATAACACACAACTAATACACTACATGATTATATCACATATTTCTCCACCCCCCCAAATGGGGATGGAACTACTCACTAATCATTATACTACAACCTACATTAACAAGAAACATTCTACTGAAATGAAATTAAACTAAGCAAGCAAGAAATAAGAAATAAGAAATTAAACTAAGCAGTCCACCCGTATTTGACACGTCTTCACTGACACCGTGCACTTGCGGTTATTTGAAAACGTTCAATCAAGTTTTTGGCACCGTTGCCAGGGAGGTGCCAGTTCAGACTCTGGTTTGGACGATTCGGGTGATTTAATTTTTGTGTTGTAGTTTTGTTTCGTGAAGGAGACTCACATGGGGAAGGGAAAGCATCTGGTGAAGTTTGGAGGCAATCTGAGACTCCAAGACCGCCAATTGGCGGTCTGGTAATCTCATTTCACCTCTTTATTTCTTTGGAGTGTTGCCATAACTGAAGTAGAAATCTGGGACTCAATTTTTTTCCCTTCTTCGATGCACATATCTTGTTCCCTTCTTCCACTTCATCCTTATCCTAACAACATCATTCCCCATAAAATAGGCTCACCCATCTAAGCATGTGCTAAGCTTCATTCAAGAGCATTAACACATCAAAGTTAAGAGTGAAATTTCATTAAATATTTATGGAAATCATGTAAATCTCAAAGGATTAAGATTAACACACACTAATCCATCACATGATCAAATAACCTTCTTCTCCACCCCCCAATGGGATGGACTACTCTCTACTCATCTTTATACATAAAAACAACAAGAACCCATAATATAAAAACTAAAACAAAGATTAACCAAACAACAACATAAAAGAAATTGCATCAAAGTAAATAAACTAAAATGTAGAACAAGAACAAAACTTGATTAAGAAACAAAAATACAAAGTTTGCTCGCTCCTCTCCGACCCCATTATTACACTACTAAAATAGGAAACTAAAATCTACTCTAATGGGGAAGGAGGAAGAAGAGTTAGAGAACGGATTACAATGGTTTATATAGACTAATACATGGTTAGGATCAATTTGGAAATAATCAGACGGTTTTAAATCGCATTTGATGGCCCGGGAATGCTCCAAACCGAATACCCGACCCACGACCGAAATTTCAGCTCATTTCGACCATTTTGATCTGTCAGTGGCGGATCAAATTGTTCTGATCGAGCTGACATTTTGTGTCGTGCTTAATTGCTCTATTTGGCACATGGGGTGAAGTCTTGGTCTGTTGGCTCGAATCACTTTGAGTTTAATTGGTGAAATACTGATTTCATTCAAGACATGTGTCACCATATTCTGCACTTCACAATCAGGTTCCTCCGGGTTTGCACTTGGGTCCTTCCTGATTTACGATCTAGTCCTTGTGCATTACAAATAGGTCCAGAACCTTCCAAATCACTCCATACTTGTTACATTTAGATCCTTTTTGCTCAATTTCTCTTCTTTATTTTCTAACTCCTGAAACACTACAAACAACAAATCGAGTAGCACAATATTGGGGTAAAATAAGTGATATATAACATGAATATGATGTATGATATGCTACTAATAAATCATTTTGGCAATGCTTAGGTCTTAATCTACAGTTCTCTTATCAAGTGCCATTAGTTGATGATAGTGCTGCTAGTCTTGTTATTGACGTCGATGTACATCTAGTTTTGTATTAATGTCAAGTCTTGGTTTGTCTTGCGTTAAGATTGACGTGGTTGTGCCGATTGTAGTTGAGTTTCCTGACATGGAGGAACACACAACCAACAATGAGCCAACTGTGGGGGTAACTCTAGAAGAAAAAAGCATGTTCCTAAAAAAACTTTGTTGTTTGATACACTCCATTTTTAAATTGAGTCCAATGGGAACAGCAAGGGCAAAGAGTCCCTATGAGACTCCTAATGGATCAAAGAGAATGAAATCGTCACCATTCTCCACAAACGTGGAAGACAAATTGCAGTTCTATACCATTGAAGATTGGCTGAAGGAATCTAGAAGTGGTACAAGTACTCTGAATAGAGTGATCGATTGTTGGGAAATGGAGATTGAACGTGTTGATCAAGAATTTGAAAATGCTAGTTTTCAACTGCAAGTTTCTAAAAATAATTCCTTCCAGAGTTCCACACGTTGTGCGAAGGATAATTATTCATGGCGTACGCTTGAAATCAATGTAAGATTTCATGCTCCATACTTGTGTATATATTTTAAAATTTTGACAAGCAATTAGGATCGGTTTTCATGTTTTTCAATAATTCTATATATAACTTCCTATATATTGTATACTAATTAATATTGAAATACATAGATTGGATCACCTAGGGGATTATTAATTTTTTTTACCAATCAAAAGCCGATTGCACTTCAGATTGTTTCGAAATCACCTCCAAGTGTTCACTAAACTCTAAACAAGATTAAAGATATTGAAGTTAGTCAATCAATCTCTAATTCAATGTTAGAATCTAACTAATAACCCCTTTTATGCTCCAAAGAAGTTAATCTCTCAAACACTAAATTAATAAGAAGAACTCAAATGAAATGATGGACAAAATATGGAGAGGAGAATGTTTTGCATTAATTAAACGAATGAATGGATGATGGACCTATTTATAGGGCATCGCACATCATGGGCTTATGATCTTATGATCTTACGAATATTATACAAAGTAAGAAAGTGCCATCTTTGTATTATTTTTTTTCTTGATCTCGTAAGTTAATTATAAATATGTAACTATACATTAGTTACATTTTGCATATTAGAATTTTTATTTATTAAGATGGCCAAATAATATCATCACATATCACCAAATGGATCGTGTTCTGTTCGAGTGAATCAAACATCATTGATATTTAGGTAACTATAATGTGTAACTAGATACCGCTTATAGTTTATGATATTAAATGTTTAATATCATTGTCAATATAACTTAGATCCTCCTATAGGTCACACCACACAATTGAGAAACAAGAAATATAATTTTATATTTTCTAATTTGCATTAAGTTTCATGTATTATGAAATAATATACATGTCGTAAAATAAATGTTTAATATCCTTGTTACTCGTTGGTAAACTTTGTCCTCCGATAGCCAAATAATGTGATTGCAGACTCGTTACAAAGAAGATTTTGAGATGCAAAGATTTCAAATTTTACCATTATTTTAAAATTAAGAATCTATTGGATTCCTAAAGGGCGTGGAAGACTACTTATTTGAGGGAACAAAAAACAAACGGGGTCGTTTTTCCACCTATACAAGCTGGGATGTACCAATCCAACATGGGATGCACCAACGAGCTAGGTCGTTTTCACCAAACGAGCTAGGTCGTTTCCCAAACAAGCGGGAACGATGATCCGAGGGTTGGGGCGGCGTCATGGCATGGTTGGAACGTTTAGGATTTGGTGTGAAATAGGAAAGATTCGGTGGTTTGGATTGGGATTTGAAATTGTGGTGATGGGAGTATTTTCGGGATAAAATTGAAAATATGTAATATTAAATGTTTGGCCTTCAAAAGAATTCTATACAGTGATTGGTCTTATGTAACTTTTAGCTTCCTTACTTTGGCCCTTTAATTTATTCTCCCTACTTCTAATCTATCTTTACCATAAAATATCTGTCAAATCCAATGTCGAATTTACTTCAAATTTGAGTCGAATTTTAAAGAAATCAGTGTCATATTTGAGTAAAATTTAGCATCATATTTGATTTAAACCTTACAATATGATGTATTAGAAGTATATGATGTATTAGAAGTAAAATTTAGCATCATATTTGATTTAAACCTTACAATATGATGTATTAGAAGTATATGTTGGCAAACAATAAAAAAAATGTGAGAAAAAATGATAATTTTTTTGAAAAATAATAATTTTTTATAAACAATAAATCAAAGTGACACTTTTATTTTCAATTACACGATCTTGTTTGAGAGTGGCAATATATAATTTATAAAAAAAGTCAGTAAAATTTTCCAACACTCATTTCCATTGAGGACATATGAACCATGATTCCAAATTATACGGTGATCCAACACCATTCTCATCGAGGCAACGTTGGTACTCCTCGTATTGTCTCTATCTTTGGGCTTTGTTTCGTTAACAACTTAAGAATAGTAAAGAAAAGAAAACAAAAGAAAGTTAGAATTTCTTTTGTTTGGATAACGACTTAACGAGAGAAAAAAGAGAATGGAAAAGAAATGAAGAAAAATGTTATAATACAAAACCGATCGCAGTTGTCACGTTTTTTTAAGAAGCATATTTTGTCAAATAAGTTTTTCTGATTTATATTATTTCATTTTTTTAATTTTCTAGAGTTCTTTCAAAAAATAATTAAGACATAGAATTTCATGACACCCTCCCCACGTAGGAGAGATAGCGTGTTTTTAAATTAGGTTGCGATGCAACACCATTTTCATCTAAACTTTGCGTTGCTGGGGTTTGAAATTCGGAGGGCAATGTGTCATCAAAATCCTATAACGCTCTATTGTAGAGTGTTGTAGACCTTTTGACTTGAAAAATGCAGACTATGGTTGGCTAAATCAGATTTCTATTTTACAGCACTGAAATAGTCCACTTAGATGGGCGTCTACCTGTCAAAGAATAATCCTACATTAGGTTAAAATATTTGTGTACCTTAGGGTGTACGGCTTCCTGCGGAACCTTGCTTCAAGTGTGTAATTGTATTGTGAAGCGTTAATCACCCGGGGTGTAAAAAATTTATGTGATATCATTGTTTCAGTATACGGTTGATGGGTTGCATCTTCTCTTTTTTCCTTTCTGGATGTTTGAAATTAGAATTTATCACAATTTCTTCTCCACTATGTATTTGTCTAGTGCCTTTTGTAATTTTACATCTTAGTACAACTGGAGTTCTCGTTACCATCTTGTGGAAAATAATTGTCTTTTATGAAACTTCAACATGTATGTGATGTTAATGCGTGGTTGTTTTTGTAGATTCAAGGTGGTGGTAATGGAGGTAATGCCTTGACTTGTGTAGCTCGTTTGGGTTTGAGACCGAAACTTATCTCAAAGGTTTTTTCTTTACTCTTACTTGTTTTTATCTTTAGTTTTGTTCTGGTAGTCATGTTGTAACTTTCAAAATGAGCTTGCAAGATTTTAGCTCTGCGTGCTATGTTTATTGAGGTTATAACTGCATCATGGTACTAGACCTCCCTTTTATGGCATAACAATTGTTCATAAGTGGCTTTGAAAATTAACAATCACTTGCTTTTTGTTGTTTATTCTACAATGTTTCGTCAAACTTTGTTAGTATCATGTATTTAGCCATGATGGTACACCACTATAAGTGTGGGTGTTTATTTTGATACAGAAGACACGCCACTAAATTCGTAGTGACATGTGTTTGTTACACTGTGTTGATGTTATTTCTTCAGCCATGATACGCCATTCTAAATGTTGATCCTTTCTGACAAAATATTCTGTTTGTTATGGCACCGGTATTATAATTTGTCAATTTGACTCGTAAGTTATAAGAATATTTGGAAATTGATAATTGGCATCATTAACGAAATGGATTATGGTTAGGTTTTGAAGCTTGTTTAATTTCCTGTTTTATTGATTGTACCTAAATTTTCTGGCCTTAAAACTTGTTTTGTGGTAATTTTAATCAATAGGTAGCTAGTGATACACAAGGAAAAAGTATGCTTGTGGAATTGGAAGCTGATGGGGTGCTTGGGATACGGGGTTTCCTAATGGGAAACATAGACATCGTTGTTTGATTCATGTTTCAGGACCGCAGTACGTTTTGTCGGGTGGTGACAGCGGGCGCACACATTTTGGGATCAGGATCCTTTTCGGACTCTTCGAGGTTATCGTGATTGCTTGTACCTATCTTTTCATTGTATTGTTGTAATCACGTCTTTTGAGAAACTCTGTTGTATTATTGGTGCACCGACTGTTGATTTATCTGAGTAACATTCCCGTTGATGAGTTTGTTCTGATAATCTCTTGATTGTTTAAATTTTTAAAATTCTGCTGTTTTGGGATGTTACAATTAGGTTAAGATATTTGTGTACCTTAGGGTGTAGGGCTTCCTACGGAACCTTGCTTCAAGTGTGTAATTGTATTGTGAAGCGTTAATCACTCGGGGTGTAGAAAACTTATGTGAGATATCATTGTTTCAGTATAAGGTTGATGGGTTGCATCATCTCTTTTTTCCTTTCTGGATGTTTGAAATTAGAGTTTATCACAATTTCTTCTCCACTATGTATTTGTCTAGTGCCTTTTGTAATTTTACATCTTAGTACAACTGGAGTTCTCGTTACCATCTTATGGAAAATAATTGTCTTTTATGAAACTTCAACATGTATGTGATATTAATGCGTGGTTGTTTTTGTAGATTCAAGGTGGTGGTAATGGAGGTAATGCCTTGACTTGTGTAGCTCGTTTGGGTTTGAGACCGAAACTTATCTCAAAGGTTTTTTCTTTACTCTTACTTGTTTTTATCTTTAGTTTTGTTCTGGTAGTCATGTTGTAACTTTCAAAATGAGCTTGCAAGATTTTTGCTCTGCGTGCTATGTTTATTGAGGTTATAACTGCATCATGGTACTAGTACCTCCCTTTTATGGCATAACAATTGTTCATAAGTGGCTTTGAAAATTAACAATTAATCACCTGCTTTTTGTTGTTTATTCTAGTCCAATAAGCAGACTAATGTTCTTATTTGACAATGTTTCGTCAAACTTTGTTAATATCATGTCTTTAGACATGATGGTACACCACTATAAGTGTGGGTGTTTATTTTGATCCAGAAGACACGCCAATAAATTCGTAGTGACATGTGTATGTTACACTGTGTTGATGTTATTTCTTCAGCCATGATACGCCACTCTAAATGTTGATCCTTTCTGACAAAATATTCTGTTTGTTATGGCATCGGTATTATAATTTGTCAATTTGACTCGTAAGTTATAAGAATATTTGGAAATTGATAATTGGCATCATTAACGGCATGGATTATGGTTAGGTTTTGAAGCTTGTTTACTTTCCTGTTTTATTGATTGTACCTAAATTTTCTGGCCTTAAAACTTGTTTTGTGGCATTTTTAATCAATAGGTAGCTTGTAATAACCTTAATCTAAACATCTTAATTAAACTAAATTAAACCTAATTAAGCTTGGTACAGTAAACCATTAGGTGGAGGTTTGGATAAGAGTTAGATTTTTAGGTTTTAGCTATATATAAATAGGAGGGTAAGGTTTATCTGAAACGTTTTCTTCATTCTTGAGTTATCAGAGAGTGAGAGAGGCGATTTTGGAGGAGAAGAAGAAGGAGAGAAGGAGAAGGAGAAGAAGTGAAGGAGAAGTGTTGGGTTAGGCTTGCCAAAGCTTGGGAGGCGTCCACAAACTTCATCAAGGTATGCCAAGTCTTCATTATAACTCACTTAAGCTTGGTGGGTGTTGGGGATCGACGTTGGTGTCGAATTCCCCGTCGGATTGTAACCTATTCAGAGGTTGAAGACGACAATCGGTCGACCGATGCCTGTGGGCAGTCGACCGATTCTATTATTATATTGTTTTGCACCCGCAAACGGTCGAATGATGTCTGAGGACGGTCGACCGTTATGCCAAATTCGTGCGGGAAAAAAGGTTGATGCTGTTATCGGTCGAATGGATCCACCTCGCCGGTCGACCGAAACAATGAGAATAAGTCGATTGGGGATTTTGACTTATTAAACGGTCGAACATCCTTAACCTGGTTCGACCAATCTATTCGATGCTAAGTCGGTTGGGAGCTTTGACCATCAAAACGGTTAACCGCTCTTTAACTTTCGGTCGACCGACTGAGCATTTTAATTAAGCAGTAGAGTGCTTGTGATGTTTCGGTCGAACTGTATTTCAGTTCCGGTCGACCGAATATCACTTAGGCAAAATGCTGAGATCCCTGTTATCGGTTGAACGGACCCTTGGTTCGACCGGTCGGGTATATATTTATTAAAATATTGTATAACGTAGACCATCCAAATGGTAGACCGCTAGATGACTTTTATTCGACCGATTGGTCGGTAATTCGGTTGGCGTGCTTCGACCGATAGACTTGTTTGTACAGTACCGAGTACTGTGCGGAAGACCGGTCGACCGGTGTGCTTATAGCGGTCGACCGATCTGCCGCAGGTTGGTGGATTTATCCACACGCGAGCCGTCGAATTTAGGTCGACTACCGGCTCCGAGGCGACGGTCGATTACCGGCATTGAGAGCGACGGATTTCACCTTCGACGAGGGCGTATTATTGTTGGGCCTCTCATATCGTGCGGGGTGTGAGAGATGATTGTCGTAAACCTTGGGCTGTTTGCTGGGGTTTGTCGGTAGGCCGAGGATATTCCCGCAGGGTGCGCGTCTGGCGGCTCTTGCTGGAGCAGCGGCTATCGTCTGGCCCGAGTTGTGCATTCGGCGGGCTGACTCGCTCCTGGGGTGGCGGCGTAGTGCCAGGGTTCCTTTCTGCGGCTCTTGGGGAGTAGTGGTGCCGACTGACCCTTATGAGGCAGCGGTGAACTGACTTGACCCTTGTGGTGGCAGGAGTGGTTCAGTACCGCGGAGGCGGAGAGGAGTATTATTGTGGGCCCGAGGTGGATGATCATGTACATTGCATTGCATTGTCTTTAGTTCCATTTTGTATTTTAGGAGGTTTGGCATACGGGGTTCTTGCAGGAAACTCAGGCATGTTTCAATTGTTTGCATTTCAGGTAGCGAGCAGCATTAGAGTCGAGGTGGTGACCGAGGAGGGTGCCCCCGGGATCTGATCTTGTCTTCTCTTATTTCCTTTTTGTTGAGGTAGTGATTACCCAGTTGTATTTATTTCGGTTGTAATCACAGTTGACTCAGATGTATTTTGACTTCCACGTGGATCTATACCTTTTATATTATATATGTTGGTTTGTTTCCCGTGACGTGCCCTTGTTGACCGTTGACAGTCTTTGATATTGTTTAAATTTTCCGCTATTTTCGGGGACGTTACAATTTGGTATCAGAGCGTTGATTCCGGCGTACTTGTCCAAAGAAACCACCTTTGAGTTAAGAGTTAGGTCTTAGAGGATCATGCATGCATAATTTATATTGATAATCATCTTGTTTCCTTTTGCAGATGCCTCCTAGACGGGGGAAGGTCGTCCCTCATACTCGCCGTGAGAGTGAGACTGCGAGGGATGAGGCTTGGGAGGAGGAGCGTCAGACGTTGTTCGATACAGTCGGACGTCTGACTGAGATACTGCAGCAGCAGACAACACAGACTGGGCAGACGGGGACTGGTGCTATGCATGACCGGTTTATGCGCCAGCATCCGCCTACCTTTCTGGGGCAGTACGATGCAGAGGCCGCGGAGGAGTGGATCTTCACGATGGAGAAGATCTTCAGTGCTATTGGTTGTCCTCCAGAGGCGAAGGTGGGTCTGGCTACTTATGTTTTCGGCGGTGCTGCGTCCAACTGGTGGAGGTCCACATCTGCAGTGGTGTTTGCGGATAGAGATGATATAGCCTGGGAGGAGTTCGTTGGCGAGTTCAACGAGCAGTATTTTCCGCAGCATGTGCAGGATGCGAAGAGGGAGGAGTTTCTGAGTCTTCAGCAGGGAGACATGACCCTGGCAGGCTACATCGGGAAGTTTAACGCCCTTGAGCGTTACTGTCCAGAGATATATCACACAGGAACAGAGAGCTGGGAAGTTCGTCTGAGGGCTCCGGAAGCAGTTGAGGACGAAGGTGCTGACACATATGCCGAGCACGTTAGCCGATGCAGTGAACAGTGCTACTGTTTTTGATCGTGACTACAGAGAGAACTACCAGGATGAGAGGAGGCCATCGGGTAGGTTCTCTGGGAGGCCGGGAGGTCAGACTGGGGGAAATCTGGGCAAGAGGCCCCAGTTAGAGGGAGCAGGAGCTGCAGCACCACGACCTGAGCCTTGTGGTAGTTATGGCAGGTTTCACTCTGGGCAGTGTTTCACCACCGGAGCATGTCATGGGTGTGGCCAGCTGGGTCACTATATCAGGAGCTGTCCCAGCCGAGGAGCTGGGCCGAGCAGACCACCGGGATTACCAGCGCCAGGCCGAGGTGGTGGCGGAGGTAGACCACCTTTTAGACCACAGCAGGGACAGCGCACTGGTAGAGTTTACACCATTCAGGCAGAGGAGGTTAGGGATGGAGGCGCTGTCGTGGAAGGTACGCTTCTTATTGCTGGTTCAGTAGCTAGGGTGCTCTTTGATTGTGGCGCGACACACTCGTTCATCTCAGAGCAATTTGCGGGAGTGTTGGGTTGTACCCTTGCGATGTTGACTGCCACTGATGCATTGCATACATTGCATCATATGTCTTTCATTTAGATTAATTTTATATCAATAAATGCTACTAAGGTATGTGTTTAGTCTTATTTACAGAATAAAGGGACCTGAATGCAAATTACTCATATCCCGAGCATAAATACGTGCAAAAGACTCATTCCTGTCATAAAGACCAAGTTCAAGATTATCGGGTTTCAAATGGAAATGCATCCAAGCATAAAAGCATTCAAGACCTAATTACAAAAAGGACAAGGACTTAAGCACAAAAGTAGACAAGGACTTAATTGCAAAAAGCCAAGGACCAAATTGCAAATTACGAGTAGATTTTATTATTATGGAGAAAATCTAAAGAAAAATCAATGTGGATCTCCAAATATATAAAGAAATAAAGTCGGAGCTCAAAAGAAAGGAAAGAATCAATCCAGACGCGCAAAGGATATTGAAATCATACCATAAACACACAGGAAAAATCCGGATTAAATCGGAGCTAAAAAGGCGTCTTTGAGTTTCTAACTCTTTCCAAAGAGTGGGGGTGACAGATTTAGGGTGATGAGAAGAGAAGGTGTTATTATTTTAATTTCGTATTAGTATGTTTTGATTACTTGAGTTTATGTTAAATCATTTATCATGTAATGCTTTATAACTAATATGATTTATTATAAGTTTCTGAATTCTCTAATCTAAACCCTATATCTAAACCTCCACCCAACGGAATTCACCATCTTTGTTCTTATTTTAGTTTTATTTGTTCATGTTTCATGCTTTAGAAAATTAAAAACCAAAAATCTCAAAACCAAACTTATTCTTCTCTCCTTCTTTCCCCTACTCGAAAATCACACAAATAACAAATCTCTCCCTCCTTGTGTTCGACCCGTACTTGCCACGTCTTCATTGACGTCGTGCACTTGCGGTATAAATTAAAATCTCATCAAGTTTTTGGCGCCGTTGCCGGGGAGGCGACGCAGATTTTGTTTTTTGTTGATTTCGATTCTATTCTGTTTATCTTGTGCGCGATCTAAGTATTCGGATTTGTGTTTCAGGAGACAACAGAGCGCGCGGCGAAATCTGAATGCAGTCTGAGCAACAAAGGCGGTGGAATCGCCGCATATCAAGAAGAACTTGCGGCGGAATCGCCGCACAACAGAGGCTTCTGGGCTTCAAATTTTTCTGGGGTCGTCTCTAACTCTGGGTGGACGCGTAGAGCATCTGGAAAGTTCGAGAGCGGGCGGTGAACCCGACTGAGCATTGCGTAGGTAACCTTTGTTGCCTTTTTCCTCGTACTTTCTAGTTTCGGAAAATTTCCTCTTGTAGAACTGCACGTGTTAAGCTTAAATTCCATAATTTGCAATAATTCAACTCTGACCTAAAAATTGGCAAAACTAGAAGAACTTAGTGCATGCATCATATAATGTTTTGTTTGCATTATTCTTGCTAAATTCTTGCAAATTAATTCTTGTTGAATAGTGCTGGAGGCAAGGTACGTATCGCGGTTTTATCGATTCCATTTAAGCATATAATATAATTTGCATGCAACCTTGAAATTGCCCCCCTCTAAAGACCATTGTTTGACTATCTTTGCTAGATCTAAGTTAAACTATCTTAAGGGCAACTCCGTAGGGAAAGATACGGTGGGGATTTCATCACCCTTCCGTGGCCCACAATTCACAATCCTAAAGTGTCACCTAAGCCTTAAAATTAAAATCAATTAGACATTGGCCCCTAAGGATTCAGACTCAATTAAGGAGAAGATTGGTTTGACTTGCTATGGCCTGAAGCTGATTGAATTTAATTTGGTGTCTAGAAAGTGTTTTTGTGTTGACGTAAGTCTTCCAAGCGAAGTGGTTGTCTAATTGGCACCAACTCTGTCGGAAGCGCCCCCACTAGCTATACACGGCCTGGCCAAGTTGGTTTGATTAGTGAGGGAGGTGAATCAAGCAAATCAATTCGACTCAACCAGTTAGGAGTCATCTAGATTTAAGCGACACTAGGTCTAGGATTGTTTGCATCGTGCTTTCTTAGGAAATTTCTGACCGACTCTCTTTTCTATCTTTAGAGTTAAGTTTCCCTTCTCATCTGAGTCTTCTTTCTCTTCTCACCTCAATTCTCTAGATTAGGATTCCTTTCTCATCTTTCCCCATTCTATTGTTTGTTTCCCTTTTGAAAAAAAACATAAAAAATATAAAAAAAACTGAAAAAAATTGTAATTAATTCTTGAAATTAAATTTGGAATTTAAATTTCGAATTTGAATTCAAAAATTGATTCAACCCGGTGCACTCAGATTTGGATTCGAGACTTGAGTAATCGACTCTCACGAGTTCATCTAGATTCCAGTCTGGAACTTAGCCCCAATCCATCTGCTACACCACCTCACCCGGATCCAATGGGTGAGAATGTTGTGAACCCGCCCATAACTCTGAGGAATCGATGCTACCCAGCGATGGCTGCTCAGCCATCGTGCATCGTTATGCCCACCATACCGGGTCGCGACTTTGAACTAAAGGCACAATACCTGAGTATGTTGCCAAAGTTCACCTCTAGGGAAGACCCATATCTCTTCCTTAGAGAATTTGATGAAATCTGCTCTCTTATGCAATACCAGCATATCCCTGAGGAGGCAGTGCGTCTTAAATTCGTGCCTCTAGCACTGAAGGACGACGCTAAGAAATGGCTATATAGTCTAGCCGAAAGATCCATTAGGAGTTGGGCCGAGTTTGTTCAAGTATTTTTAAAGAAATATTTCCCCAACCATAAGACTATGAGGATTAGGAATGAAATTGTTGCATTCGTTCAATCTGAGAGCGAGCCGTTCTATTCCTATCTAGAAAGATTCAAAAGTGTGCTGACCCAATGCCCTCATCACAGAATTCCAAGATGGAAATTGTGCCAAATTATTTATGAGGGATTGACACCCACATCTAGGGTTATGGTAGAATCCGTAAGCCAAGGGAACTTTATGTCTAAAAATGAAAATGATGCCTGGACTTTTCTTGAGGATTTAGCTGAAAACAGTATGCAATGGGACAATGCTAGAACTCCTCTTAACCCGAGTATTGGATCTAGAATAGCAAGTCAACCCAAACCAGGTGTCTTAGCTGTAGATGCCAACATAGCAGCTGAAGCAAAACTAGCTACCCTTATGCGCAGAATGGAAAGTCTAGAGCTACAGACCCGAGTGAATCAAGCATCGTCTATCCCTTCCTCTAGATGTGGTCAGCCTGGTCATTTAATGGAGGATTGTGCGGACTGGGAACAAGTTAATGTCATGTTTAACCATGCTAGAAATGACCCATACACATTAACCTATAACTCGGGTTGGCGTAATAATTCCAATTTCTCATCAAACCAACAAGGTCAACCTCCTAGACAACAATCAAACCCGTATAACCAAAATTATACATCATCTGGGTTTAGTAACAATGGAGATCATGAGGTTAGATTGACAAGCTTGGAAAATTTGATGAAAACCTTTATACAAACAACCAACCAGTCCTTCCAAAGGCTAGAGACACAAGTCCGCCAACTAGCACAAATAGTAGGTGAAAGAGAAAACGGTCGGTTTCCAAGTCAACCTGAGGTGAACCCAAGATCTAATAATTAATATCAGCCCTATCAACCACCTTCAGGAAATAACAACCCTAGACTGGTTCAAATGGTTAATGAGGAAGGACCGTTCCAACAAATAAATTCAGTAGTATCATTACAGTCCGGAAGACAAGTTGATAACAATGTAGTAAATCTTAGAACGTCTAATCAACCTAGTCGTCAAGCACCCACATATGACCTGACCAGTGAACCTGACGTCCAATCTGAAACGCCCAACCCACCTACTCAACCCGAACCTGAGCGATTCTATGTTCCTAAAGCCCCATTCCCCAATAGACTCAAGAAGAACTCAAGTGCACAAATGGAGAAAATCCTGGAAGTATTTAAGCAAGTTAAGGTGAATATTCCACTCTTAGACATGATTCAACAAATACCTACTTATGCTAAATTCTTAAAAGATCTGTGCACTAAAAACAGAAAAACAAACGTACCAAAGAAGACTTTCTTAACTGCAAACATAAGCTCTATTTTGTCCAACACATCTCCTATAAAGTATAAGGACCCTGGGTATCCCACAATTTCATGTGCAATAGGAGATACTTTTATCAACAAAACCCTTCTGGACCTTGGTGCTAGTGTTAACTTACTCCCGTTCTCTGTCTACGAGCAACTCAACCTTGGTCCACTAAAACCCTCTAAGACAACTCTTCAATTTACTGACTGCTCTATTAAGAAACCAAGAGGTGTAGTCGAGGACGTTTTGATCAAGGTGGGTGACTTCATTTACCCAGTGGATTTTGTCGTACTAGATACTGAACCTGTTGTCGATCCTAAGAGACAAATCCCTGCAATACTAGGCAGACCCTTTTTAGCCACTTCTGAAGCATTGATAAACTGTCGAAATGGGCTCATGGAATTATCTTTTGGGAACTTAAAAGCTGAATTTAATATCTTTCATGTTGATAGTGAGACAGAAATAATATGCAATCAAAGTGATGTTGTGATGAGAGCACATATCTATAAGATTTCTGAATCAAATAAATCATCACAAAATCAAAAAGGATGTAAGAAAAAGGAGAGTAATTCTTCGACACATCCACCATCACTCGAGCAAATAAGAGAACAAATACATGTGAGGGGTGTGGAATCTGTGCCTCAGTGCAACATGTGGAGCAATTCAACTGGATAAATGCACCAACATGGTGTCATTCAATCCAGTTCTGACTATGGTTGACTCTGAGCAAAATCAACCCCTCTACCGCAAGTTGACGCAGGTAATACGTGCATTTTCTTTTTCTTTGCATACATTGAGGACAATGCATGATTTAGGTGTGGGGGGGGGGGTATTTATCTATCTATCTGTTTTATTTTTCTGTTCTTTAAAAAAAATTCAAGGTTTCATGACATAGCTTAAAATTGAACTACCAAAACCCGTGTAAAATTGCATTGAGATTTTGTGCCTTATTATATAGTTCCGCTTATAGAAATTATGACATAAATATAAGTTCCAAAGAAATAACTCATTGCCCTTTAAAACATGTATGCATTTAAATTAGATGAATCAAATCTTTGAAGTGGTTGATAAAAAGCAGAGGTTGAGTAAAATATACCGGAAAGTGTGGACTTCTAATAGCAATTAAGCCTTGAGGAAAATAAAAGTAAAAAAAATAAAGGAATAAAGTGAGGAAAGCACATTTTGCAAAATGATTACAAAATCCCAAGCCTTTGAGTCACTGGTCCATAGGGGTATCTTGAAACCCGGTAACTTGAGTCTGCCAGCTCGGGATTATCGACCAAACTCGCTACACGAATACAAAAAGGGTAAAAGTGTCAGAAAAAGCAAATATGTTGAATCACGGAAAAAGAAAGAAAATATATTTTAAGATACTCAAGGCCCAAAGCTAAAAGAATGATCCATGCCATGGTTGATCCGAATGATACTTCACCACCAGAGGAGGCATGCAAAATAATTTAAGTGATATCATTTGTAGAAGGGTTAGTGGTGTGAAAATTGGAGGAATGAAGACCAAGTCAGATTTTTCTTATGGGTTAGACTTATATAATAAGCATGCAAGAATTCTCAGTGAGATGTATAAGGTTGAGGTAGGGATATTGAAAGTTATTAATGGAATGTTGAATTAAGACTTTGTGGGTGTGTCAACTGAAAACCCTCACGAGACAAAACTCGTCCTCTAAGGAAACTTGGGGGTTTAAAGGCTTGTTGCACACGCTAAGTGCAACCGTGATTCCTACGAAAGTGAGTTAGGATTTCCCTGTTTTCAGTTTCTCTTATATTCTGTTTAGCTAGGGACTAGCAAAATCTAGGTGTGGGGGTATTTGATGCATTGCATACATTACATCATATGTCTTTCATTTAGATTAATTTTATATCAATAAATGCTACTAAGGTATGTGTTTAGTCTTATTTACAGAATACAGGGACCTGAATGCAAATTACTCATATCCCGAGCATAAATACGTGCAAGAGACTCATTCCTGTCATAATGACCAAGTTCAAGATTATCGGGTTTCAAATGGAAATGCATCCAAGCATAAAAGCATTCAAGACCTAATTACAAAAAGGACAAGGACTTAAGCACAAAAGTAGACAAGGACTTAATTGCAAAAAGCCAAGGACCTAATTGCAAATTACGAGTAGCTTTTATTATTATGGAGAAAATCTAAAGAAAAATCAATGTGGATCTCCAAATATATAAAGAAATAAAGTCGGAGCTCAAAAGAAAGGAAAGAATCAATCCAGACGCGCAAAGGATATTGAAATCATACCATAAACACACAGGAAAAATCCGGATTAAATCGGAGCTAAAAAGGCGTCTATGAGTTTCTAACTCTTTCCAAAGAGTGGGGGTGACGGATTTAGGGTGATGAGAAGAGAAGGTGTTATTATCTTAATTTCGTATTAGTATGTTTTGCTTACTTGAG
Source organism: Triglochin maritima (assembly GCA_963682175.1). Lineage (NCBI taxonomy): Eukaryota > Viridiplantae > Streptophyta > Magnoliopsida > Alismatales > Juncaginaceae > Triglochin > Triglochin maritima. The sequence goes on from OY821775.1 coordinate 39,953,863, forward strand.
TTTATGTTAAATCATTTATCATGTAATGCTTTATAACTAATATGATTTATTATAAGTTTCTGAATTCTCTAATCTAAACCCTATATCTAAACCTCCACCCAACGGAATTCACCATCTTTGTTCTTATTTTAGTTTTATTTGTTCATGTTTCATGCTTTAGAAAATTAAAAACCAAAAATCTCAAAACCAAACTTATTCTTCTCTCCTTCTTCCCCCTACTCGAAAATCACACAAATAACAAATCTCTCCATCCTTGTTTTCGACCCGTACTTGCCACGTCTTCATTGACGCCGTGCACTTGCGGTATAAATTAAAATCTCATCAGCCACCTTGGAAGTCAGCACACCCCTGGGTCTGGTGGGCACTGTGGGGAGATTTGTCCCCGGCGCCACGGTTGTTTCGGGAGATCAGGAGTTTCCGGAGGCCTGGTTTTGCTACCGATGGAGGACTTTGATGTCATACTTGGGATGGATTGGTTGTCCCAATATGATGTTCGAGTCTTGTGCCGTGAGAAGAAGATTTTGATCCCGAGGAAAGGTTTGCCTGATATTCTGATCAGAGGGGTCAGAAGCAGAGGAGGTCGCATTATTGTATCTACCGTGAGAGCTCAGAGGCTGTTACAGCAGGGTTGTGCAGCATTTTTAGCGACACTTGTGATTGCGGAGGCAGAGTCTCAAAGGTTAGAGGACATTGAGGTGGTGCAGGAGTTCGCGGATGTTTTTCCAGCGGAGATTCCAGGTTTACCACCACACCGGGAGTTGGAGTTCGGCATTGAGTTGGTAGCTGGCACTACACCACAGTCGAAGGCTCCATACCGGATGGCACCTGCTGAGTTGACAGAGTTGAAGAAGCAGTTGCAGGAGTTGATGGACTCTGGATTTATCGGACCGAGTGTCTCGCCTTGGGGTGCATCGGTTTTGTTTGTGAAGAAGAAGGACGGATCCTTGAGGATGTGCATAGACTACAGGATGCTGAACCAGGTGACGGTGAAGAATAGGTATCCCTTACCTAGGATCGAGGACCTTTTCGACCAGCTGCAGTCAGCGAAGGTTTTCTCGAAGATTGACCTACGTTCAGGATATCACCAGTTGAGGATCCGAGATGAGGACATCCAGAAGACAGCTTTCAGGACGAGATATGGACACTACGAGTTCTTGGTGATGCCATTTGGATCGACGAATGCTCCGGCAACGTTCATGGATCTGATGAACCGGACATTCAGGCAGTATATTGGTAGATTTGTGATTGTCTTTGTGGATGACATTTTGATCTATTCACCAGATGTGGAGCAACATAGAGAGCATCTGAGGATTGTACTCAGCATCTTGAGAGCCCAGCAGTTATATGCTAAGTTCTCAAAGTGCGAGTTTTGGTTGGACAGAGTGGCATTCCTCGGACACATTGTATCGGCAGAGGGGATATCAGTAGATCCGGCGAAGGTAGAGGCAGTGACACAGTGGAGGATCCTACGAGCGTGACGGAGATTAGGAGCTTTGTTGGACTGGCAGGTTAGTACCGTCGCTTCATCAAAGACTTCTCGAGATTGGCAGCACCACTAACGGCTCTGACGCAGAAGGGAGTCACTTTTGTATGGTCGCAGAAGTGCGAGGACAGCTTTCAGGAGCTGAAGAGACTGTTGACCACGGCACCAGTTTTGTCTTTGCCGAGTGGCACAGGTGGATTTGTGATTTATAGTGACGCTTCAGCTATTGGCTTGGGATGTGTACTTATGCAGCACGGGAGGGTGATCGCGTACGCATCCAGACAGCTGAAGGTTCATGAGAGGAATTACCCGACTGATGATTTGGAGTTAGCAGCAGTGGTTCATGCACTGAAGACCTGGAGACACTACCTCTATGGCGAGCAGTTTGAGGTGTTTACAGATCATCAGAGTCTGAAGTACCTGTTCTCGCAGAAGGAGCTGAACATGAGACAACGCAGATGGCTTGAGTTCATTAAGGACTACGATTTCACTATCTCTTACCATCCGGGGAAGGCGAACACAGTTACAGACGCTTTGAGCCGGAAGGTGGAGGTATCAGTAGCAGGTGTATGCATTCAGGAGTGGCGACTGCTAGAGTCTTTAGCGGAGTGGAGACCATTTGCAGATAGCTCTGAAGGTGCAGTTATTGCAGGATTGAGAGTAGAGCCTCAGACAGTATCGACGGTGATTCATGCTCAGACTACAGATCAAGAGTTGAGCAGTTTGTTACAGTTAGCGGTTAGAGATGGGCCAGACTTCAGAGTTGGAGTTGATGGAGGTCTCAGATTCAGAGACTGTATCTGGGTGCTGAGGACGGAGGACCTGAGGCATGATATCATGGAGGAGGCACACAAATCGAGATATTCCATTCATCCAGGGAGAACCAAGATGTACAAAGATCTGAAGCGGAACTTCTGGTGGCGAGGTATGAAGAAGGACGTTGCAGACTTTGTGTCGAGGTGTTTGGTCTGTCAGCAGGTGAAGATCGAGCACAAGAGACCAGCAGGGCAGATGCAGAGGATTGAGTTGCTCGAATGGAAGTGGGAGCACGTGACGATGGATTTTGCTACGGGGCTACCGAAGACACGGAGATTCCACTATGCGATTTGGGTTATAGTCGATCGACTGACCAAGTCGGCGCATTTCTTAGCTATTAAGACCACTCTTGCTCTGGATGGTCTAGCTAAGTTATATATTGAGGAGATTGTCAGACTTCATGGTGTACCAGTCAGTATCATTTCAGATAGAGATCCCAGATTCACTTCGCGATTTTGGGAGAGTCTACACAGAGCACTGAGGACACGTCTGAAGTTTAGCACAGCTTTCCACCCACAGACAGATGGCCAGTCAGAGCGGACGATACAAACATTGGAGGAGCATGCACACTTTACTGGGCCAGGCATTGGGATGAGCACTTACCACTGATAGAGTTCGCCTACAACAACAGCTACCACTCGAGTATTGGGATGGCACCATATGAGGCATTATACGGGAGGCCGTGTAGATCGCCGGTATGCTGGAGTGATGTGGGCGAGAGACAGCTAGTTGGACCTGACATTATACAGTTATATTCTGAGAAGGTCGACGTGATCAGGAGACGACTAGCTACAGCACAGAGCAGGCAGAAGAGTTATGCTGATACGTGGAGGCGCGAGCTGACTTTTGATGCAGGAGATCATGTATTCCTGAAGATCTCACCTTCCAGAGGGGTGATGAGATTCGGGAAGAAAGGGAAGCTGAGTCTGAGGTATGTCGGACCTTTTGAGATATTGGATCGAGTCGGGGAGGTAGCATATAGGATTGCTTTACCGCCACAGTTCGCAGGACTTCACAACGTCTTCCGTGTTTCTATGCTGAGGAAGTACGTGGCCGGTCCAGCTCATGTGATAGAGATAGCAGTGCCAGAGATTCAGCAGGATTTGTCGTTAGATGAGAGACAGTTTGAGATTGTGGATCAGATGGTACATCAGCTCAGGAGGAAAGCGATTCCGATGGTGAAGGTCAGGTGGCAGCATCACAGTGTCAGAGAGGCTACCTGGGAGATCGAGGAGGATGTCAGGAAGCAGTATCCAGAGTTATTCCGGTAAGTCAGTTGTTTCGAATTTCGCGGACGAAATTCCTTTAAGGAGGGTAGATTGTAATAACCTTAATCTAAACATCTTAATTAAACTAAACTAAACCTAATTAAGCTTGCTACAGTAAACCATGAGGTGGAGGTTTGGATAAGAGTTAGATTTTTAGGTTTTAGCTATAAATAGGAGGGTAAGGTTTATCTGTAACGTTTTCTTCATTCTTGAGTTATCAGAGAGTGAGAAAGGCGATTTTGGAGGAGAAGAAGAAGGAGAGAAGGAGAAGGAGAAGAAGTGAAGGAGAAGTGTTTGGTTAGGCTTGCCAAAGCTTGGGAGGCGTCCACAAACTTCATCAAGGTATGCCAAGTGTTCATTATAACTCACTTAAGCTTGGTGGGTGTTGGGGATCGACGTTGGTGTCGAATTCCCCGTCGGATTGCAACCTATTCAGAGGTTGAAGACGACAATCGGTCGACCGGTGCCTATGGGCAGTCAACCGATTCTATTATTATATTGTTTTCCACCCGCAAACGGTCGAACGATGTCTCAGGACAGTCGACCGTTATGCCAAATTCGTGCAGAAAAAAGGTTGATGCTGTTATCGGTCGAACGGATCCACTTCGCCAGTCGACCGAAACAATGAGAATAACTCGGTTGGGGATTTTGACTTATTAAATGGTCGAACATCCTTAACCTACTTCGACCGATCTATTCGATGCTAAGTCGGTTGGGAGCTTTGACCATCAAAACGGTCGACCGCTCTTTAACTTTCGGTCGACCGACTGAGCATTTTAATTAAGCAGTAGAGTGCCTGTGATGTTTCGCTCGAACTGTATTTCAGTTCCGGTCGACCGAATATCACTTAGGCAAAATGCTAAGATCCCTGTTATCGGTTGAACGGACCCCTGGTTCGAACGGTCGGGTATATATGTATTAAAATATTGTATAGCGTAGACCATCCAAACGGTCGACCGCTAGATGACTTTTGTTCGACCGATTGGTTGGTAATTCGGTTGGCGTGGTCTGACCGATAGACTAGTTTGTACAGTACTGAGTACTGTGCGGAAGACCGGTCGACCGGTGTGCTTATAGCGGTCGACCGATCTGCCGCAGGTTGGTGGATTTATCCACACGCGAGCCGTCGAGTTTAGGTCGACTACCGGCTCCGAGGCGACCGTCGATTACCGGCCTTGAGAGCGACAGATTTCACCTTCGACGAGGGCGTATTATTGTTGGGCCTCTCATATCGAGCGGGGTGTGAGAAATGATTGCCATAAACCATGGGCTATTTGCTGGGGTTTGTTGGTAGGCCGAGGATGTTCCGGCAGGGTGCGCATCTGGCGGCTCTTGAGGGAGCAACGGCTGTCGTCTGGCCCGAGTTGTGCATTCGGCGAGCTGACTCGCTCCTTGGGTGGCGGCGTAGTGCCAGGGTTCCTTTCTGCGGCTCTGGGGAGTAGAGGTGTCGACTGACCCTTGTGAGGCAGCGGTGGACTGACTTGACCCTTGTGGTGGTAGGAGTGGTTCAGTACCGCGGGGGCGGAGAGGAGTATTATTGTGGGCCCGAGGTGGATGATCATGTGCATTGCATTGCATTGTCTTTAATTCCATTTTGTATTTTAGGAGGTTTGGCATACGGGGTTCCTGCAGGGAACTCAGGCATGTTTCAATTGTTTGCATTTCAGGTAGCGAGCAGCATTAGAGTCGAGGTGGTGACCGAGGAGGGTGCCCCCGGGATCTGATCCTGTCTTCTCTTATTTCCTTTTTGTTGAGGTAGTGATTACCCAGTTGTATTTATTTCGGTTGTAATCACAGTTGACTCAGATGTATTTTGACTTCCACGTGGATCTATACCTTTTATATTATATATATGTTGGTTTGTTTCCCGTGACGTGCCCGTGTTGACCGTTGACAGTCTTTGATATTGTTTAAATTTTCCGCTGTTTTCGGGGACGTTACATAGCTAGTGATACACAAGGAAAAAGTATGCTTGTGGAATTGGAAGCTGATGGGGTGGATACTTCTCATATTGTGGTAGCTATGAATGAAAGATATCTATTGTGAATTTTATTATCTATCGTATTCCTTGACATATTTTAGTTTTTCAATCCCATGCCAAATTACCAATACTCTAGGAGATATCACTTTCTTAATTTGCATTTTGTTTGCAATCTAAAACACTGGTAACACATTTTTGACTTATTAATTTGATTAAGATGGTCATGGTTGGTGTTGAAAATTTGTTATGTTATCTTCATGAGAAATGTCATAACCTAGGTTCTCTATCTTTTGCGGGAGAGTATATGAAAAATAGGGTAAACGGTTTGTTCTCGATAACTTTGGCAAATAGTATTATAAAATCCACTCCTGTACTGACTTTGTAACAAGTCACCAGTTTTCTTCATTTTTATTCTTAAAATACCATTGTCATCTTTAACTTTCCCATCTTCATTGATTTCCTCTTCTTTTCTGTTGCCTACTCTTTTTCTTCTCCACTGTGAAACACTCCTGTACCATGTCATACCCAGTGTTCAAGGCAAGAAATGTTTGCTCACTGATCCACATGTTTGAAAACATAATGTTTATTACATTAAACCTTGGATCCAGCACAATCATTGGGAAGTTTCATCCAAGTTGGTATCAAGTTTGGAGAGGAGTTTGTTGGGTTCTCTCCTAATACCATCAGTTACCTCAATCCAAAATCTCCTCAACGTAGTTTCTCTTTCCTCCACTTCAGCAAAAATACTATGCAACATACCACCCAGTCCAACTCATTTTTCACTCCTTAACTCCAACCACACTTTCAACACTCTCTCTCCTCCACATTTTTTACCTCATATTCTATTCCATCACAAAATTACAGAAATTACTAAACAAGTTATTTGTAAAGTGACTTAATCTAATTAGATTACGCTAATTGCCAAATAATTTGGAAAAATAGATTTAATTAAAATTCAACAATTACATATTAAGATAAATTTAAATTAATTTATTACAATACATATTACAAACAAAATTAACTTACATTCCTTCCAAAGCGTTGCAATATATTTTCGCAAATCGGCTCGCAACGCCATATGTTTACGGGCGTCTCGAACTCCATCTCTGTTACACAGATATCTGTCATTGGTTGTTTATACTCTTCATATTGTCGTTGGTACTCTTTATATTGTTGTTGGTACTCTTCATATTGTCTCTATCCTTAGGCACCTGGAAAAAGCCAACGCTTTTTAGGGTAGAGTGGCACGCATGTATGAACAGGCTGGTCGTTCGAACAAGAATATAACCCCACGCCTCTTAGACTCATTAAGAGGTCGTTGGAGGAAGTTTGCACTATTAGTAATGAAGTGAAGTGGTTACTACGATGAAGCACTACGACGGAAAAGGAGCGGATACAACCATGAAGATATCGTTCGTGACGCGCACAATATCTATGAATCCACTATGGATTCTAAGTTTGCATTCCTCCATGCCTGGGAAATGTTACACAAGTACCCAAAGTTGGATTCGTTCGTCAATCTGGGTTCGGGAAAGGCAACACGTGGCGGCCCAACAATAATTGAACGGGAGGAAGTAGATAGTACTCCGACAATAGGAAGCGGGAGTAAGAGAAAAAACAAAGAAGGATCTTAGACCAAATCACCTCTGCCAGATCAAACAACACCCTATGAGTCTTCAGAACAACCTTTTCAGCGCCGAGAAGGGGTTAAAAAGGCAAAGAAGAAGGGAAAAGCCCTAAAAACCATCAACTGGATGACTGGGTTGTGGAGTTGTGTTTGAAACTTGAAGTTGTTCAACAAGTTAGAGGTGAAAAGTCAGAGCGAAACTTATGTTGAAGCTGGTTGCGAACAAGATAGCATTGATGAATACACTGTTCAGTAAGTCCAGCCGCACAGAAGTGCTGGCTTTTTGGCCTTAATCTATGTTTTGATGATTTAATTAACCTAATCTTAATTATGATCATGTAGAGTAGCACACATATTGCATTGCATATATATTGCTTTGTGCTAACCTCTACATGTGATCAAGACTCAAGGAAGAAAGGAAATCAAGTCAAGACATGTAATCAAGCTCATTTGAAGACATGTATTTTGTATTTCTTTGAGTCTTTAGGAACTTGTGTATTTTGAGCATACTTGAGCTAAAATCAACTTAAACACGCACTAGGTTCCTTAAAGAAGTCATACACAAAATTTCACATAATTTGGACTTCAATAGATCACCCAAACTTAGACCGGAAAACACTAAACCTGAACCCTAACTGTCTGCCCACATTCGGTCGACCGCAACAGGCCGTTCGGTCGACCGGATGATCAAGTAATCCTGTTTGTGTTTCCCTGTCTAGTTTCGGTCGACCGCACCATCTCTTTCGGTCGACCATTTGAACTTACTTTTCCGACCGTTATTTTTGTCGTATATACCTAACGGTCGTATTCGTATTAAAACAATATACACCCTCATATACTTTACCAAACGGTCGAACCATTTGCCGAGTCTGGTCGACCGTTTAACCATGTCAAAAATCCCTGCTATCGGTCTATACTGTTTCGTTCGACCGATCCATTTATCCCTCTACCGAAACATAAGTTCGGTCGACCGGTAACCTTGTTCGGTCGACCGTTTCATTAACAAACTTAAGAGTTCAGTCGACCATTCCATATTTCGGTCGACCGTGTCTTCAACGAACCCAAGAGTTCGGTCGACCGTTTCACCTTTCGGTCGACCGTTTCTTGACAGATTTGCAGCCCGATTTTTTGCTTTGTGTGCTTTGCACAAAACCCAATCAAATCTTGTCCTAACGGATCTATTCTCTCTAATGCCTATATAAGGAGTTGTAAAACACATTTTAACACAACTCTCCCACTACAAATTTGTCCCAAACTTTAGAGAGAATCCCAAACACTCCAAACCTCAATTTCCACACTTTAGTGATCAATTCCTTAATCCTACTCAAGTGTGCTCAAGATTAGAGAGTGTTGTTCCACTCAACCTTTGTTCAAGAAGCAAGGACTTCGGTGAAAGCCCGAAGTGTTCCTCTCGGATTGTGAGAGAAGAAAGTCAAGCTCGTGAGGTTGTTCGCGGAGTTTGTTTTGTAAAAGGCGTTCTCTCCCGGCCCGGAACGGGGAGTGGTTAGTGAGGACGTAGGCGGAGCTCGGTGATCCGAGCGGAGCTTACAAGAGAGGACTAGGACCCGGGTGGGGTGCCGAACCTCTATAAAAATCGCGTGTCGATTGTGGTTTGCATTATCTTTCTTTCTCTACTTGTTTTGTTTATTATTCCGATGCGCATTTGATTGCTTCATCTAGTAAAGTTTGTTTAGGATTAAAATTGGTAATTAGCCTTAATTGTGGACCCATAGACCCACACGATCCTACATTTGGTATCAGAGCCTTCTGCGCTAAATTGCATACTTGATCGTATTTTTAGCATGGTTAGTACATCTAATCACGTAGAGGGATTATGCACCACTCGGTCTCCTTTGCTAAATGGGTCAAATTATGATTATTGGAAGAATAGGATGAAAATATTCCTAATTTCAAATGACCTTAAGTATTGGATGATTCTCCAAAATCCGTACACACCCCCAAATGAAGATGAATTAGATTCACTCACTAGGCCCAAAATAAAAGAAATTGAGATGAACTCAAAAATTATGAACATTCTATATTGTGGGCTAAATGAGGGTGAATATAATAGGATTTGAGGGTGTGTTAGTGCATATGAGATTTGGCATAGATTGCAAATGCATCATGAGGGGATAGCAAAACTAAGGAAACTCGCATTAGTCTCCTCATGCATAAATATGAGATTTTTTCTATGCAAATCGGTGAAAACATAAGCAAAATGAACACTCGCTTCACCGATATCACTAACTCTCTTTTGGTTCTTGGAAGAAAAATCAATGAAGGAGAGATGACAAGGAAGTTCCTCCGGTCACTTAGCATCGATTGGGAAGATAAAGTTGTCACAATTGAAGAGGCGCATGATCTTTCTAAATTAAAGATGGAGGAACTCGTTGGAAATCTCATAGCTTATGAGCTCCAAATTAACCATCGGAAGGAGAAGGAAGCCTCCAAGAACAAAATTACCTTGGGATTACATGCAAACATTGACCAACCGAGGAAGAGTGTAGAAGATGAGAACATTGAAGTCCTAGCAAAAGACTTCTTCAAATACCTCAAGAAGGATAAAGAGGAAAATAATGAAAGAAGAGGTAGAAGGAGTGAAAAGAGAGAAAAGAAGGAGAAGGAAGAGAGTGGAAATGAGAGAAAAGAGAAGGAGAAGAAAAATTAGAGGAGGGAGAGAAGGAGAGAAAAGGAGAAGAGTAAGAGAAAAGAGAAGAGGTTGGAAGCTCACAAGGCTACATGGGACGATTCATCGTCTTCATCGTCATCCAAATCAACCACACCTTCATCAACAAAGGAATATGCACACATGTTCTACATGGCAATTCAAGATGAAGGAAGTGAGGTAGAATCTAACTCTTCCCCTAGTAATTCATGCTCAACTAAGTCATATTATAGTGATAGCTCACATTCAAGTGCAAACGATGAAAATTATACACAAGATGAGCTTCAAAATTCATTTCATGACTTAGTTAAACAATATGAGATCATTTGTGATAAAAATAAGAATGCTAGAAAGATAATTAAAGATCTCCAAAGCAAAATTGAAACATGCATGAATGAGAAAAATGAGGTGGTTGCTAAACTAGAAAACTATGCATCAAATATTGTTAAATTAAAAGCAACACCCATAGATTGTGATCAACTAAATCTTCAAGTTTGTAATTTGCAATTAAGAAAAATTTAGAAAGATTCACAAATGGAACTCATATGCTCAACATGTTATTAGGAAGTCAAAGGCAATCCTTGCAAAAACATGGTTAGGTTACAATTCAAAATTAAAAAACCATGTATCTCACACTACACTAAATGGCAAGCATATGTTCATTAACCATAGTTCCTCAAGTGTGTGGGCTCCTAAAACCAAAATGGTTTGGGTTCCCAAAGCTAACATTCAAGGACCCAAAGTTGTTTGGATACCTAAATATACACTTGTAGGTGCTTGAGGAGGAGATTGGTGGTGACCGGGTGAGCTCAAGAGTCAAATTCAAATCCGGTTGCATCACCAAATGAGATTGGAGCTAATCAATATTCAAGTGTGGTATAAAACTTCTATCTTTGAAATTTCTGAAAAATTAGCTCTAATCTAGTTTATATGCTAAATTGTCATATCTTTAGAAATTTGATTCATTGCAAATCATTTATCATATTCATTGCAAATCATATATCACATCCATTGATTATAAATGTCAAATTTTAAATGGATGTTAGAATAAGGCCTAAGTTGAAACTTAAATGAAATTAACTTGAATCATATTCATAGTTTTCATCTAGCCTTATTGATAGGGGGAGCTTAATTGTTATATCTTTTATTAGTGTAATGAAGTGCAAAATTTAGGGGGAGCAACTTCATTACAAGACATCCAAATTCTATGCTTAAAGTCATAATTATTTTTGTTTTTGATGGATGTCAAAGGGGGAGAGAGAAAATTAAGGGGGTAACTTGGAATTTGGCATAAAATTGAACAAAAAATATGCACATCCATAGGGGGAGCATTAATATGCATAGTTTACAAATACAAATTCCATGTATTAAGATAGAGTTAAGATATAGGTTGCCATCATCAAAAAGGGGGAGATTGTTGGCTTTTTGGCCTTAATCTATGTTTTGATTGTTTAATTAACCTAACCTTAATTATGATCATGTAGAGTAGCACACATATTGCATTGCATATATATTGCTTTGTGCTAACCTCTACAGGTGATCAAGACTCAAGGAAGAAAGGAAATCAAGTCAAGACATGTAATCAAGCTCATTTGAAGACATGTATTTTGTATATCTTTGAGTCTTTAGGAACTTGTGTATTTTGAGCATAGTTGAGCTAAAATCAACTTAAACACGCACTAGGTTCCTTAAAGAAGTCATACACAAAATTTCACATAATTTGGACTTCAATAGATCACCCAAACTTAGACCGGAAAACACTAAACCTAAACCCTAACTGTCTGCCCACATTCGGTCGACCGCAACAGGCCGTTCGGTCGACCAGATGATCAAGTAATCCTGTTTGTGTTTCCCTGTCCAGTTTCGGTCGACCGCACCATCTCTTTCGGTCGACCATTTGAACTTACTTTTCCGACCGTTGTTTTTGTCGTATATACCTAACAGTCGTATTCGTATTAAAAAAATATACACCCTCATATACTTTACCAAACGGTCGAACCATTTGCCGAGTCCGGTCGACCGTTTAACCATGTCAAAAATCCCTGCTATCGGTCGATACTGTTTCGTTCGACCGATCCATTTATCCCTCTACCGAAACATAAGTTCGGTCGACCGTTTCATTAACAAACTTAAGAGTTCAGTCGACCATTCCATATTTCGGTCGACCGTGTCTTCAACGAACCCAAGAGTTCGGTCGACCGTTTCACCTTTCGATCGACCGTTTCTGGACAGATTTGCAGCCCGATTTTCTGCTTTGTGTGCTTTGCACAAAACCCAATCAAATCTTGTCCTAACGGATCTATTCTCTCTAATGCCTATATAAGGAGTTGTAAAACACATTTTAACACAACTCTCCCACTACAAACTTGTCCCAAACTTTAGAGAGAATCCCAAACACTCCAAACCTCAATTTCCACACTTTAGTGATCAATTCCTTAATCCTACTCAAGTGTGCTCAAGATTAGAGAGTGCTGTTCCACTCACCTTTTGTTCAAGAAGCAAGGACTTCGGTGAAAGCCCGAAGTGTTCCTCTCGGATTGTGAGAGAAGAAAGTCAAGCTCGTGAGGTTGTTCGCGGAGTTTGTTTTGTAAAAGGTGTTCTCTCCCGACCCGGAACGGGGAGTGGTTAGTGAGGATGTAGGCGGAGCTCGGTGATCCGAGCGGAGCTTACAAGAGAGGACTAGGACCCGGGTGGGGTGCCGAACCTCTATAAAAATCCCGTGTCGATTGTGGTTTGCATTATCTTTCTTTCTCTACTTGTTTTGTTTATTATTCCGCTGCGCATTTGATTGCTTCATCTAGTAGAGTTTGTTTAGGATAAAAATCGGTAATTAGCCTTAATTGTGGACCCATAGACCCACACGATCCTACATTTGGTATCAGAGCCTTGTGCGCTAAATTGCATACTTAATCGTATTTTTAGCATGGCTAGTACATCTAATCACGTAGAGGGATTATGCACCACTCAACCTCCTTTTCTAAATGGGTCAAATTATGATTATTGGAAGAATAGGATGAAAATATTCCTAATTTCAAATGACCTTAAGTATTGGATGTTTCTCCAAAATCCATACACACCCCCAAATGAAGATGAATTAGATTCACTCACTAGGCCCAAAATGAAAGAAATTGAGATGGACTCAAAAATTATGAGCATTCTATATTGTGGGCTAAATGAGGGTGAATATAATAGGATTAGAGGGTGTGTTAGTGCATATGAGATTTGGCATAGATTGCAAATGCATCATGAGGGGGATAGCAAAACTAAGGAAACTCGCATTAGTCTCCTCATGCATAAATATGAGATTTTTTCTATGCAAATCGGTGAAAACATAAGTGAAATGAACACTCGCTTCACCGATATCACTAACTCTCTTTTGGTTCTTGGAAGAAAAATCAATGAAGGAGAGATGACAAGGAAGTTCCTCCGGTCACTTAGCATCGATTGGGAAGATAAAGTTGTCACAATTGAAGAGGCGCATGATCTTTCTAAATTAAAGATGGAGGAACTCGTTGGAAATCTCATAGCTTATCAGCTCCAAATTAACCATCGAAAGGAGAAGGAAGCCTCCAAGAACAAAATCACCTTGGGATTACATGCAAACATTGACCAACCGAGGAAGAGTGTAGAAGATGAGAACATTGAAGTCCTAGCAAAAGACTTCTTCAAATACCTCAAGAAGGATAAAGAGGAAAATAATGAAAGAAGAGGTAGAAGGAGTGAAAAGAGAGAAAAGAAGGAGAAGGAAGAGAGTGGAAATGAGAGAAAAGAGAAGGAGAAGAAAAATTAGAGGAGGGAGAGAAGGAGAGAAAAGGAGAAGAGTAAGAGAAAAGAGAAGAGGTTGGAAGCTCACAAGGCTACATGGGACGATTCATCGTCTTCATCGTCATCCAAATCAATCACACCTTCATCAACAAAGGAATATGCACACATGTGCTACATGGCAATTCAAGATGAAGGAAGTGAGGTAGAATCTAACTCTTACTCTAGTAATTCATGCTCAACTAAGTCATATTATAGTGATAGCTCACATTCTAGTGCAAACGATGAAAATTATACACATGATGAGCTTCAAAATGCATTTCATGACTTAGTTAAACAATATGAGATCATTTGTGATAAAAATAAGAATGCTAGAAAGATAATCAAAGATCTCCAAAGCAAAATTGAAACATGCATGAATGAGAAATATGAGGTGGTTGCTAAACTAGAAAACTATGCATCAAATATTGATAAATTAAAAGCAACACCCATAGATTGTGATCAACTAAATATTCAAGTTTGTAATTTGCAATTAAGAAAAATTTAGAAAGATTCACAAATGGAACGCATATGCTCAACATGTTATTAGGAAGTCAAAGGCCATCCTTGCAAAAACATGGTTTAGGTTACAAATCAAAATTGAAAAACCATGTATCTCACACTACACTAAATGGAAAGCATATGTTCATTAACCATAGTTCCTCAAGTGTGTGGGCTCCTGATTGACATCATTTCATGCTCATATTTGTATCTTATATCCATTATCTTACACCGAAGCAATGCTACGTGACGAGTTTTATGTTTAGTTTTCAGGAATAAAGAGGTTTGAAGAGAAGAGCCATGAAATGACCCAAAAGCTGGGAAAAAGGACTGAATGGTGAGATCTAGGGACCAAGATGCAAGGGAGAAGGACCTGAATGTAAGACAGAAGGACCTAAGAGCAAAACAGAATACTCCACACCATCATGGGGAGTATTTTACCAATTCTATTCGGGTCGGAGCTCCAACAAGTCGAGTAACCGCATCAAAGACCAACAATACCAGAAAGCAAAGCCCACAACAAATTCCAACACGATCCGACAATTTTGGACCGCCAATTGGCGGTCTTGGACCGCTAATTGGCGGTCCATATTGCTCAGGATCCGTCGAAATTTCTCCTGGACTTGTATTAATGTTCGTTTAGGCTATTTTTGGTATTGGTTTAGTCCCACATCGGGGGATTGTCCCCGATTAGCTTTTTCCATGCTTATAAATAGAACTCTTCACCTTCCATTGTAATTACCCATTGTTTGGTGGCATTCTCTCTACTAAGGAGTGAGCCTTGAAGCAATAACTCAAGGTGGAGAAGAGTGCTACCTTCAATGTGAGTCATTGTTAATAAAAGTTTATTTGTTTGTTTTAATCTTGTCTTGTTATGTTGCTTGTTTTGTGTGGTTTGTTTTACTTTGCTTAATTTCTTGTTTAGTAATTTCAGTATCTTAGTTAAATGTTTTCTTTGCTTAGTCTAATCAGTAGTGTAATGAGTAGTGAGTAGTTCCATCCCCTTTTGGGGGGTGGAGAAATATGTGATATAATCATGTAGTGTATTAAGTGTGTGTTATCTTTATCCCTTGAGCTTTATATGATTTCCATAACCATCTAATGGGTCTCCATTCTTATCTTTGATATGCTAATGCTCTTGAATGAAGCTTAGCTTATGCTTTGATTAGTGGACCTATTTTATGGGGAATGATAAAGTTAGGATATGGATAAAGTTAATGTTGGAAACACAATTTGGAGTGTATGTACTCTTGTTGCCTTTTCCTTAGCTAATGTCTTGTATGTTTTAATGATGTAGTCATCTTAATTCATGTGGAGGCATAGTAGGGTCTAGTCTTTATACATGAGTTCATTTAGTTTCATTCCAATTAATTTCTTGTATGTTTTAATGATGTAGTCTTATCTTAATTCATGTTGAGGCAAAGTTGGATGTAGTTTTATGATTTCATGCACTACATGTTGTGAGGAGCTTAATGAACACACACACACTTCTTTATGTTCATATTATTTCTCTACCCCCTTTGGGGTTTAGTTTTATTGCTTATCTTCATTTCCTTTTGCATTCTAGTTTAGCATTGTAGTGTAGTTTAGTGTAACCAATCCTTTTCTCCTTTCTTTACCCCTTGCCTTCGCACGAAACCAAATGTCGACACACCTCCCAGTGGACGACCCGTATTTGCCACCGCTTCAACGCGGTCGTGCACTTACGGTAGAAATATAAAACGATCAATCAGCTCCTACAACCAAAATGGTTTGGGTTCCCAAATCTAACATTCAAGGACCCAAAGTTGTTTGGGTACCTAAATCTACACTTGTAGGTGCTTGAGGAGGAGATTGGTGGTGACCGGGTGAGCTCAAGAGTCAAATTCAAATCCGGTTGCATCACCAAATGAGATTGGAGCTAATCAATATTCAAGTGTGGTATAAAACTTCTATCTTTGAAATTTCTGAAAAATTAGCTCTAATCTAGTTTATATGCTAAATTGTCATATCTTTAGAAATTTGATTCATTGCAAATCATTTACCATATTCATTGCAAATCATATATCACATCCATTGATTATAAATGTCAAATTTTAAATGGATGTTAGAATAAGGCCTAAGTTGAACTTAAATGAAATTAACTTGAATCATATTCATAGTTTTCATCTAGCCTTATTGATAGGGGGAGCTCAAATGTTATATCTTTTATTACTGTAATGAAGTGCAAAATCTAGGGGGAGCAACTTCAATGCAAGACATCCAAATTCTATGCTTAAAGTCATAATATTTTTTGTTTTTGATGGATGTCAAAGGGGGAGAGAGATAATTAAGGGGGTAACTTGGAATTTGGCATAAAAGTGACCAAAAAATATGCACATCCATAGGGGGGGCATTAATATGCATAGTTTACAAATACAAATTCCATATATTAAGATAGAGTTAAGATATAGGTTGCCATCATCAAAAAGGGGGAGATTGTTGGCTTTTTGGCCTTAATCTATGTTTTGATGATTTAATTAACCTATTCTTAATTATGATCATGTAGAGTAGCACACATATTGCATTGCATATATATTGCTTTGTATATCTTTGAGTCTTTAGGAACTTGTGTATTTTGAGCATAGTTGAGCTAAAATCAACTTAAACACGCACTAGGTTCCTTAAAGAAGTCATACACAAAATTTCACATAATTTGGACTTCAATAGATCACCCAAACTTAGACCGGAAAACACTAAACCTGAACCCTAACTGTCTGCCCACATTCGGTCGACCGCAACAGGTCGTTCGGTCGACCGGATGATCAAGTAATCCTGTTTGTGTTTCCCTGTCCAGTTTCGGTCGACCGCACCATCTCTTTCGGTCAACCGTTTGAACTTACTTTTCCGACCGTTATTTTTGTCGTATATACCTAACGGTCGTATTCGTATTAAAACAATATACACCCTCATATACTTTACCAAACAGTCGAACCATTTGCCGAGTCCGGTCGACCATTTAACCATGTCAAAAATCCCTGCTATCGGTCGATACTGTTTCGTTCGACCGATCCATTTTTCCCTCTATTGAAACATAAGTTCGGTCGACCGTTTCATTAACAAACTTAAGAGTTCAGTCGACCATTCCATATTTCGGTCGACCGTGTCTTCAACGAACCCAAGAGTTCGGTCGACCGTTTCACCTTTCGGTCGACCGTTTCTTGACAGATTTGCAGCCCGATTTTCTGCTTTGTGTGCTTTTCACAAAACCCAATCAAATCTTGTCCTAACGGATCTATTCTCTAATGCCTATATAAGGAGTTGTAAAACACATTTTAACACAACTCTCCCACTACAAACTTGTCCCAAACTTTAGAGAGAATTCCAAACACTCCAAACCTCAATTTCCACACTTTAGTGATCAATTCCTTAATCCTACTCAAGTGTGCTCAAGATTAGAGAGTGTTGTTCCACTCAACCTTTGTTCAAGAAGTAAGGACTTCGGTGAAAGCCCGAAGTGTTCCTCTCGGATTGTGAGAGAAGAAAGTCAAGCTCGCGAGGTTGTTCACGGAGTTTGTTTTGTAAAAGGTGTTCTCTCCCGGCCCGGAACGGGCAGTGGTTAGTGAGGACGTAGGCGGAGCTCGGTGATCCGAGATGAGCTTACAAGAGACGACTAGGACCCGGGTGGGGTGCCGAACCTCTATAAAAATCCCGTGTCGATTGTGGTTTGCATTATCTTTCTTTCTCTACTTGTTTTGTTTATTATTCCGCTGCGCATTTGATTGCTTCATCTAGTAGCGTTTGTTTAGGATTAAAATCGGTAATTAGCCTTAATTGTAGACCAATGGACCCACACGATCCTACAAGAAGTGGAGGATGAGAAACTCGCTGATTTACATCATTTCATGCATTCATTTGTGTCTTATATCCATTATCTTGAACCTAAAAAATGCTACGTAACGAGTTTTATGTTTGAGTTTCAGGAAAAAAACAGGATTGAGGAGAAGAGGCATAAAAGGACCTTAAAGCAAGAAAAAAGGATTGAGTTGTAGTCTTAGGGACTAAGATACAAGGGAGAAGGACCCGAATGTAACCCCAAACGACCAATGAGCAAATTAAGAAACTTCACACCATTATGAGGAGTATTTTGGCAATTACATTTGGTCTGACATTCATATAATCGATCCGAGTGCACCCCACGTGAATAATTGAAGAAATAAAGAACATATCCGAAAATGGGTTGGATCCGGGAAAACGTGACCGCCAATTGGCGGTCCACGACCACCAATTAGCAGTCCGTTTGTGTCCAAATCCAACCCAGTTTATCCAGGAGATGGGTTATGTGTTTATATGTATTCTGGGAAGGTTTTATTAGTCTCACATCGGGGGATTATCCCCGATTACCTTTTTCTATGGCTATAAATAGAACTCCTCATCCTTTTGTATTCACCCATTGCTTGGTAGTATTCTCTCTACTTGGAGTAAGCCTTGGAGAAAAATCTCAAGGTGGAGAAGAATGTTGCTAGTAATGTGAGTCATTTTATATAAAATAATTTTTTCATTGTTTTGTGCTCGTATTGTTTCTTTATGCATGCTTAGCTTAGTCTTATTTCTTTGATCTTAGGCTAAATTAGTTACAATGTCTCCTTTCTTCTTTAGTTTAATTTTTAGAATAATGTGTAGTGAGTAGATCCATCCCCCTGTGGGTGTGGAGATGATGTTCATACATGCATTAAAGAATGGAAATGAATGCTTTATTTTGGAATGTGTTGTTAAATGTGAATGTATGCTTGCTTGTTAGAGTAGAATACTACACTTGATGAGTTTTGCCACAAATCTTAGACACCTCCCATGCTTGTTTAGGTTCTGAAATAACCAGCTTGTGTACATGAATGTTAATCAACTAGGTTAGTGAATGGATTGATAGGTTTTTCCATAACCTTTAGACACTTCCTATACATGAAAACACTACCTACATTTGTTCCTATAGAATGCATTCTTCACCATCTTTTTACATGTGTGCACACACTCTACCGCTAAGGGGTCTCTCTCTTCCTGATTCACAGCTTAGTATTAAGTTCTCTTAGTTTAGTTCGAAGTAATCGTTAGTCGCTTTCCTTTGAATTTTCTTCGTAGTAGTTTAGTGTAGCGTAGATTAGCATAAACAAAACTTTTCCTCCTTTTGTTGCCACTTGACTTCGTGCAAACCAGAGATTGCTCTCCTCCCCGTGGATCCACCCGTATTTGCCACATCTTCACCGACACCGTGCACTTGCGGTTCTTTTAAAACGTTCAATCAAGTTTTTGGCGCCGTTGCCAGGGAGGTGCCAGTTCAGACTCTGGTTTTGACGATTCGGGTGGATTTAATTTTTGTGTTGTAGTTTTGTTTCTTGCAGGAGACTCACACGGGGAAGGGAAAGCATCTGGTGAAGTTTGGAGGCAATCTGAGACTCCAAGACCGCCAATCAGGGGCCTGAGACCGCAAACTGACGGTCTGGTAATCTCATTTCACCTCTTTATTTCTTTTGAGTGTTGCCATAACTGAAGTAGAAATTTGTGACTCAATTTTGCATGTTCTGACTATTAGATTACTCCCAGATTAATGATCATTCTCCCTTTAAGCAACTTGGACTTTAAAACCCAAAGCAAAAGATTAGGTATTCTTTCTTGTTTAGGTCATGCATCATGTACTCGACTTAAACACGTAGGTTGTCTTTTATTTTAGCTTTACTTTCAGTTGCTGAGTGTTGGCGTGAGATACAAATTTCCTATTCTCATTCATGCATTTTGTATGAACATGCATTAGTTAGTAGGAAGTGCATTGCAACAAGTGTGAGGTTGAGCGTTTGTTTGGAGAGTTGATTGCTAGATTAAGACTCCAAAATGCTACTAAGGAGGGATTGTCCCATATAAGATAAGGTTGGGGATTTCATCACCCTTTCCTTCGCCCCAAAAACCACACTAATCAAGATCCTAATTTTTAAATCAAGTAGACATTGGCCCTAAGGATTTCAGGCGCAATAGGAGAGTGATCCGGTCTCGACCGTCATGGCCTGATCGGCGTCGCCCACTCTGTCGATAGTAGGAGAGACGAGATGTCCCGATCTTGACTCACTTGCTGGGCTTTGTGGTCCTCGTCGTAGGGAGGTGAGGCGTGTTAAGGCGGTGTGACCACGCAGTTAGGCATCGTCTATCTGTAAGGATCTATATCGACCTTAGGATTGTTTGAGCCTTGTTTGCTTATGTGCTTCAACCTGTACCCACCCGCCGTAGCATAAGGACTTCTTCCCTTCTATCCTGAGTCATTCTCTCTCTTCTGTGTCCTCCCATATTTTCCTCTACACACATTCTTTGTTAAAAAAAGAAAATTGGTTTGTGTGTGAGCACCTTTGTGCATGCTTGTGTGAGCACGAGACAAGAGTGGCCGTTTGACGAGGTGTGTCGTCAACCCTGCTTTGGTAGTTGATTTCTCGACGCCTCCCTCCTCTCGTGTCACACACAGTCTGGGTTCAATTGCTGCTCATTACCGCGAGGTGGAGCAGTTGCTGGATCCACTTGTCCCACCTGTTCTACATGTTCTTCCTGTTGTTGCTCTCATACCTCTCCGTGATCGATGCTACCCGAGCCGTACCGCTCTATCCTCATGCATCGTATTGCCAGAGGCGAATGGGAAGCATTTTGAGGTTAAGCCTTAGTTATTTCCATGCTCCCTCACTTCACTGGGAAGGGTGACTCCTATATCTTTCTTAGGAAATTTGAGGATGTCTGTGCTATGTTCAAGCTGCAACAACTTAGCACAGACTCCATCCATCTTAGGCTTGTCCCTTTTGCACTAAAGGATGATGCCAAGAAGTGGTGGTGCAGCAACCAGGCGAATGCCTTTAGGACTTGGGATGAATTTCAATTTGCATTCCTCAAGAAGTACTTTCCAAATCATCGGACTCAAAAATTGAGGAATGAAATCAATTCATTCTATCAACTTGAGACCGAAACATTTCATGCATATTTAGAGAAGTTCAAGGAGCTACCATCCTCATGCCCTCACCAAGGCATCAACTTGTGGTGCCTTTGTCTGATTGTCTACGAGGGTCTTCACATCCCGTCCCGAACGCTCCTTGAGTACATGTGTTAAGGAGAGTTTTTAGGAAAGGATGAAAGGGAGGCATGGGCTTTCCTAGTAGACCTTACTGAGAAAACCATACAGTGGGAGAGTGTGAGGGAACCCGCAGCATCATCTAGCATAGGAGCGAGGATCGCAAATGCAAACTCGACTAGGTCGGGTGCTGCATTTGCTGTCGATACCACTACGACCACCGAGGCGCGCATGGCGGCCTTAATGCGCCATATGGATTAGATTGCACTCCAAAACCAACATGGTGCACCTCACATGTCCACATCTGGTCCAGTTCCCTGTCATTCATGTAGCAGGATAGGCCATGTAGGAAGCGAGTGTGCATCCATTCCACCTGAGATGGAACGTGTCAACGCCATCTATGATAGGGCTAGGAATGACCCATACTCATCATCTTATAATCCCGGATGGAGGAACCACCCCGATTTTTCATGGAACCAAAACAATGCCCTGGGTGGTCCTTCAAACTCCTCTCTACCACCTAACCAACCACACCAACCTCCCATGCATGCACAATCTTATCATCCACCCCAAGCTCAAATCACCAATCAATCGGGTTTCCCAAATTCCAAAAATATGGAAACCTGATTCAATTCCATTTAGATCTTGACTCGTGGACTTGAAAACTCAATGAAATTTTTTATGTCAACCACAAGTCAAGTTCTCACTTCAAATCAGTAGACCATCAACTCTCTAGAGCTTCAGATGGGCCAATAGACCATCAAAGGGGATTATCGAGGACGTGTTTATCAAAGTTGGAGATTTTATATTTCCAGTCGATTTTGTCATCCTCGATACCAATCCTATTGCAAACACCCACTCTCAAATACCTTTGATTTTGGGTACACCATTTCTGGCAACCTCTAACGCCTTAATTAATTGTAGAAATGGTCTCATGAAGCTCTCATTCGGTAACATGAGTGTCGAGTTTCATGTGTTCAACTCTGGTAAGCAACAGGAGCCCATGGACCAACTTTAAATCTCAATCTCATCCGCCAATTAGAGAAAGCACCGAAAAATCAACGAATACCCTTAACACTAATGCAACCCATTGAGAATGTTTGTGGCCCCAACGAAAACTCATTGCCTGTCTTTGCAATGCAACAGAGTGAGCTGGCATCAAACATGAATGTCCAAAGGGAGTGTTCGTTGCATGATTCAGTTGAGACCATTAGTGAGGGGGACACACCTCAGCATATGCCCATTTCAGAAGGTGTCGTCACCCCGTGTCCTAGGGCTATTGAGCCCTTTGAGCCTCATATTGAATCCAACAATGACCCACCTAAGACCAACAGTTGCTAAAAATCTGGCTAAAAACTCACTACTTGTGAATGTCCCTATTTAGCATCCACTTTGTCTTGCGGAATGGGACGTTACAACCATACTCCTTAGGGCTTTAGATTTGGGGGAAAATCTTGTTGTTGGGGATCATTCAACCTCATATCCAGTGTAGCAACTCATCTCCAGTTCCATTCTCCTTGTACTCCCACCACTGCAGCCACAACCACCCTCCCGCCTCCCACTAGCGCCACCATCATTACCTTGCCACCCACCAACCACTGACCATCAGCCCTCCACCATACCACCCGTCCAACCACCTCCAACTCCCCACCCCACTAACTGAAGGGAATGTGTTATGAAACTTTACTTTTATATGTCAATTATTATGAATTGATTGTGCAAACATTTTGTTCATTGATTAATGTATTCATTTTTTGGAAGTGTTAAAGAAAATGCTCTTGTTCCTTAAAAGTAGAGCTCTAAACGATAATGGTTTACATAAATCAAAAGTTAATTCATAATCATGGTAATTGACATGGAACATTAATTACCAAGAGAAGATTGTCGTGTTGGTTAAAGACTATTGTAGTTTTACAAATATTTAACGACACAAGTATATAAAAGAGGAAAAAATTACTTTTATATATTGAATAGTGATTGAACGTTTTAAAATACCGCAAGTGCACGACCGCGTTGAAGCGGTGGAAAATACGGGTCGATCCACATGGAGGTGTGTCGACTCTGGTTTCTTTGAAGGCAAGTGGGAAAAGAGGGGAAGAAGTTGTGATTACACTAAGCTAGACTAACTACACTAAACGAGTAAGCATCAAACAAGGAAAACGAAAGTGTGGGAAATTGAAAGCTGGAAATCAGAAATGTAAAAACCCTAAGGGGTGGAGTGTGTGCACACATGTAAAAAGATGGTGAAGAATGCATTCAATAGGCACAAATGTAGGTAGTGTTTTCATGTATAGGAAGTGTCTAAAGGTTATGGCAAAACCTGTCAATCCATTCACTAACCTAGTTGATTAACATTCATATACACAAGCTGGTTATTTTAGAACCTGAACAAGCATGGGAGGTGTCTAAGATTTGTGGCAAAACCCATCAAGTATAGTATTCGACTCTAACAAGCAAGCATACATTCATATTTATCAACACATTCAAAATAAAGCATTCATATCTCTTCTTTAATGCATGTATGAACATCATCTCCACCCCCAAAGGGGGATAGATCTACTCACTAATCATCACACTACAAAATACATTAACAAAACAAAACATTCTAATGAAAGGCAATTAAACTAAGCAAACAAGAAATATTAAAAAGCTAAATAAAAGGAAACTAAACTAAAGAAGCATGCAAGAATTAAAAGACAAGACAATATTAAAAGAAACTAAGAAAAATTATTTTATTTACATGACTCACATTACAAGTGATTTTCTTCTCCACCTTGAGTTTTTGCTCCAAGGCTCACTCCAAGTAGAGAGAATGCCACCAAGCAATGGGTGATTATAATAGAAGGTGAAGAGTTGTATTTATAGCGATAGAAAAAGGTAATACGGGATAATCCCTGGTATGGGACTAAACAAATACCAGAAATAGACTAAATACACACTAATACACGCTCCACATAAATCTTAGTGGATCCGTACCAAAAGTGACCGCCAATTAGCGGTCTTGGACCGCTAATTCGCGGTCTACAGTGTTCGGATCGCTCTAGATTATCTTCTGAGCTTTTCTGCATGTCTTTGGTGGTCCTTGATGCATCTACTTCGCTTGCTGGAGCTCCGACCCGAATAGAATTACATAAATACTCCCCATGATGTGTGAAGTATTCTTGTTTGCTCATTGGTCCTTCGATCTTACATTCAGGTCCTTCGATCTTTCATCTTAGTCCTTGAGTCTCTCAACTCAGTCCTTTTTCATGCTTTTAGGACCTTTTATGCCTCTTCTCTTCAAACCTATTTATTTCTGAAATTCAAACATAAAACACATCACGTAGCATTGTTTAGGTGAAAGATAATGGATATAAGATACAAATATAAGCATGAAATGATGTCAATCAAATAGACCTAGCAAGTAAAACATTTTGGAATTGTGTTATATGTCCTTAATGTTTTACTGTGTCTTGGATCCTAAGATATGAGACTTATATTTTTCAAATAAGGAGTGCTTAATTTGGTTATTGTCAAAAACTATCATATATTATAGTGATAAAGGTAATAGAACTATCAAAACATTTAAAACTATCATATAAATGTTTCAAAACATTTAAAACTATCAAAAGAATTAATTAGAACTAAATCAACAAAATTGTTGGAAAACTCAAAAAGACATAAAACTCGAATAGTTTCGATTAGAGATGACAAACTAAAATTAATTTTATAGTGTAATCATATAAAATATAAACTAAATGCTCTATAATCACTGTAGGATTTCGTGTCCCTATATAGGTGTATATTTTTTAAAAAATTAATACAAGCATACGTGACCAATTTCATATTTTCAGCAGTTTTATGTACATTGTTTTGTGTGTATTCTAATATCATGCAAACCTACATATATTACATTAAACAAACAAGAGAGAATCATACCCAAAGGTTCTCTAAAACCTTTTCGAAGATCAGAAGTTTCGTTTCCTGTCGAATCACCAGCCAATTCGCCTTCATGGGCTCACCAAACTCTAAACAAGATTAGAGACGAAGGAGCTAGCCAATAAATCACTAATTAAGTTTAAAAAATAGCTAATAACTCCTTTAAGGCTCCACGAGATTTTATCTCCAAACGCTCCAATTGATTAAGAGAATTTCGTGGTGATTAGTAGAGAGATTAGGGTGAGAGAGAATTTTCAATAATACTAATTGTGTGTATTAACAAGTAGGTTGAGAGGTCCTATTTATAGCCTCCCAAATTACCCACATCAAGAACTATTCTCTAGCCATGATCTCTTATGTTTCTCTCCCTTAAACCAATCACAATTTGCCAAATAATCACCCTCAAACACGTTTGACCAAATCTGGAAGTAATCCAACCCATGATCTAATTATTCTCTTAATAAAACTGACAGAAATCGTGCCAACCAGTCGACCGATTGTTTAGTAAATCGTGATTTTGGTTGGACCATGAAACCGAATGGTTGACCCATCACATGCACCTGGGGCTACTGTGATTTTCTGGTCAACCAGACTTGCCCAAACAGTCGACCGTTTCTACACTAGAAACCCAATGGATGAGGCACTCCAATTTTCCGGTCGGACAACGTCTTAAAGTCGGTCGACTAATTACTACCAAGATCAACCCGTGGAAGCCCCTGGAAATTTTCGGTCGAACCACGACCCTATACCGGTCGACCGTTTACTACCAAAATGAGCTCACAGAAGCTACTGGATGTTTCCGGTCGACCGTTCACACGCTCAGTAGACACTGTGAATATTCGGTCGACCGGTCTCCAAAAAACGTTCGACTGTTTTGTCTGATTTTTGCCTTTATCAAATTTTGGATTTACTTCCAACAAAATTTGATCTTTTGGGGTTTCAACAAATTCATATCTCATAATATATTATCCTATGTAATGTTAAACTATTACAACCCATGATGTATACATCTTATATGAATTTATTCATGATTCTAATTATGTCAATTTTCGTGACATATTTATTTTATTGATTCACCACATGTATCCCTTTTCACCTGAAACTTGACACACATATGAATTCAAAATGAAGCTTCTTGTTTCCTAGTGTTGTGGTGTGACCTATAGGAGGATCTAAGCTAAATTGGCAGCGATATTGAACACTCGATTTCTCAAACTATACGCGGTATCTAGCTACACATTATAATTACCCAATTAGCATAGATGTCTTACTCCACTCAAACCAAACACGATCCACTTAGTGATGTAAGGGCATCACTTGTGTCTGTCCCTTACCTCATGATATTTGGAATATATACAAAACAGAAATGTGTCAACTTTGTATTAGATTCGTTTCTTGATCTCTTTAAGCTAATTATAACTATGTAACTTAACTCAAGTTACATTGCCCACATTATAATTTTGTTATATCAATGGGCTCACTAATATCATCACTCAATTAAGAGGGACAATGATAATCTTTTGACTACTTATCTTTTCCAGCACAAGTCATGTTCAACCAACTATTGCCTTTATAACTATACTCATTGATAGTTTTTCACAATAATCAAATTAAGCACTTCTTGAGTGAAAAGATATAAGTCTCATATCTTAGGATCCAAGACACAGTAAAACATTAATGATACATAACACAATTCCATAATGTTTTACTTGTTAGGTCTATTCAATATATAAAAGTAATCTTTTCCTCTTTTATATACTCGTGTCGTCAAATATTTCTAAAGCTACAATAATCGATGACCAACACGACAATATTATCTCGGTAATTAATGCACCATGTTCATTTCCATGATTGTGAATACCTTTTGATTTGTGTAGACCATTATCTTTTAGAGCTCTACGGTTAAGGACCAAGCGCCTCTTCCTTAACACTTCCAACAGATGAATACATTAATCAAGGAACAAAATGTTTGCAAATCCAATACATTATAATTGACATATAAAAGTACAACTTTTAGAACACATTCCTATCAGCAGCCACCTCCACGACTTCGATCACCCGACCTCCTCCGCCACCATTCTCTGACAAAACACTAGTCAGTATCTTCCATGATTGGTCCTTACCTCGACCAAAATAGCTCCTCCACGACTTCCTCCAAGACCCCCCAACCTCCTTCACCACCGCAGCCACGACCCTTGACCCACATCGGAATACATTGTCATGCCCATGTGTTTTATGCAATTTGGTATTTGTATTTTAGAGGCCTTCCAAAAGAATAATGATCCCTACTCGCAAAGGAAGCTCGATGATACTCGCAAGCGATGGGCTAGCTATTTTATTACCAACATATTAATGAACTAAGAGATTCTTATATCATGAACTCTTTGTAATTCAACATGCAATTTTATTTAACATGTTTCTTTGTATTACCAACATACAATTTGTTCTTTAATATAATCAAACATCTTTGTGAATGAATGTCAAGTGTTGTGTATCTATGCTTGTGAATGAATGAATGTGTTTGTTATGCAGGATGAATGTTTTTCTGGTGTGGGATGAATGTGTTTGTTATGCAGGAAACTATGATTTTTTCATTTAATATTTATTTATTTTCATCTAGTAAGGATATAGACGTCGGTTATTAGGAAAATGCGACACGCATTACTTAATTCAAATGATATAGACATCGGTTGTAACATACGACCAACGTCTATGTTTTAAGACTAGACGTTGGTCGTCTCGGAAGACCAACATCTATTTGTTACAACTAGACGTCGGTTGGTAGCTTACGATCGACGCCTATTCGTTAAGAATAAACATCGGCCTTTTAGTGACCGACATCTAGGTATATAGGACACATAGATAGACGTCGAGTTAGCGAAACCGTATATTCCATTTTCTGCACTAATGTGATCAGAAAAATACAAGAAGGAAAAGGTGATGCAGTTGGGAAAGCCACATAGAACAAATTAATATTTTCTTGATTGCTGTTGGCACTACTACAGAAAATGGAATATATGTCGGATGTACGGGGCTATATACGTCGGATATAAGCACTCCCCAATCCGACGTCTATGTGTGCGTCGTCTATACATAGACGTCGGCTATGGTATAGCCGACGTCTATACCTAACGAATCGACGTCGGCTGTAATAAGAAGCCGACGTATATTTATTAACATATCGACGTCGGCCTATACAACACCCGACGTCTATTCTTTATGTATAGACGTCGGTGCAATAACATGCGACGTCTATTCTTTAGGTATAGACGTCGGTGGAATAATATGCGACGTCTATCCTTAAAGTATATACGTCGGATTCAACATAAGGACGACATCTATGCCTTTCTTTACAGGAATACACGTCGGGTAATATAAACAGCCATCGTGTATTCCTAAACCTGGACAAAAAAAATAGCATCCGACGAAATTGTTTTTATTCGTCGTATTCGTGTACATACAACTGCACCAAATTCGTTCACCTATAAATTTGTTCACAAATACTCAAAATTTCATCCACATATACATACAAGCACAAACACACAAACATACATGCACAAACATACAACCATACATGCACAAGCATACAAATTAAGCATACACAATTGACATTCGAAACACTTGCAATTAATTCATTCTAAAATTAAGACGATTATATTAAGGCATAAAGTGTAGGTTTGTAATACAAGTGCACTTGTTAACTAAATTACAAAAAATACTATTGGCAGGAGAACCTCTTAGTTCGTCAACATATTTCTGATGAAATAGCGAGCCCATCGGTCGCGAGTCTCATCGAGCTCCTGTTGCGAGAAGGGATCACTAGTTTTTGGGAAAACCTATCAAAAAAATACAAGTATGTTGAATATTAATAACTAAATATTGAAACTACAATTGAATATACAATTGAATAACAATCTACATTACCTCAGTTAGACATACGTCTTGAGTTACCACATTGAGGATTTCCTCCATGTATCTCATCACGTAGTAACCGCATTCCGTATTTACAACCTGCTTCCGGTACTACAAACATAGAAATTCGCTAAATATTTGTTCCTAACTTAATTACGAACAATGGGATATAACGTACTCTCATTCCATGCCATGTTATTCCTGCTTTTGTGGTTGTTCTCCTACCACCTAAAGCTCTGTAAACCTTAATTGCCCTGAGTAGCACAACTTAAAATATCATTCAATAATACTAATAAAAATCGAAGAAATATTTTTTCACGACTAAACGAACTTACATATTTAGAAGTTTCTTTATTGAGTCCCTTGGTTTATTCGACCCCAACGGATCAAACCAATATGCCGAACTAGTCGTGGGACAAACAACGACAAGCATCCAATGAGCCCTGTTATATATATAATTAGAAGCTTATTACAAAATAAAATTTCACTTTGAATTACAAAGTTTACCTCTCATGATAAGGGAGCAGATAATATCTTTTGTCTTCTTCTTTAAAGAATGTCCCAAGTCGACCCGATTTATCATCATTCCCGTATATATATGTAGTTGGACTGATAAATCCAAATACTTGATCCTCGAGAAATATTTACCTTCTGGCATCGTAAAGATGTCTACAAGTATAAAAATTATAATTTATTACAGTTTTGATAAAATTATTCAATACTTTTCATTGTATACAAAAAAAACACTTACTTCACTTGCACGTCGATAATCATGATACACAACAAATCCATCGCCATGAACTGCATGATATCCTCTTTGGTGACGTACAAAGCGGGAGGCAACCCTTTATCCCCCTCCAAGTCCCAGGTACTTAGGGATTGTGCTTCCCTACCTACCATACATTGATACAACATTTTCCACCTACTTGGAAGCGAATTAATGTTGATCGGAGATTGGTTGTTTGACCCTTTGCTCCGGGGGCTTCACACCTTACAAATACAACCGTTAAAATACAATTGTTAACAAATTTGAAGTTTAAAGTCTTTCAAAGTTAAACTATACCTCATGTTTGTCATTTAGCTCTACTAAATCACTAGGCCACCGCACAAACCCACCGATAGCATCACCGAGAGTAACAATCTCTTCTTCCGGAAATGGCACAAAAGCACCAGGATCTAAGCAACTCTCAACTGCAACCTTCAATTCTCCCTCTCCTACCTCTGTGAAGTGGTGTCTGGAGATGTTATAAACTTTCCCGTGTCCCACCAATCTTCGATCAGGGTCTTCGACAAATAAAGCAGATCTAGATCCATCCGCGAACTTTCCAAATGAGGGACCGTCGACGAGGGCCAATTCTCGAGAATGAGACACAAAATCATCTTGTCGATCAGGGTGGAACACTGGAGGAAATGGAGGAGTAGTCTCTGCGGAAGAACCGGTCTTACGACGGGTAGGAGAAGTAAGCAAATCATGATCCAATCTCTCCATAACAAGTTGCAAAGACTTCTTCAAATCTGCGATCTCTTCCTGGCATTTGGTATGACCAGTCGACGCAGTAGACCGTTGAGTCTACCCATAATATTGTCGAAGTCCAACTCTACTCCCTACCCCTCGGACACGACCAAGGTGTTCGTCGTTTCCCAAGGCCTCGCGTAGAATATCATTCCGACCGTCGGAAGCAAATTCGCCTTAAGATTCTCTCAACTTCAGAGAGTCCTAAGTTTAAAACAATATTTACTAACATTTGAAAGATATAAAATTAATGATTCTGAATTAATAACATATATATAAGTGATGAAACTTACTATCTTCGAGCTGATCGCTTGCGGCCCATCTGTGACGTACTCCCCTCTGGAGTTTACTCCCGCTCTCTTCCAAGAATCACAACGAGCTACGGCAGAAGGAGGAGATAAGTTACTTGCTTGCTCCTCACTCATACCAGAGTCAATTGCCTCCTGTTTCCTTTGAGCAATTTTTTCAGCCATCATTTGTGCTTCTAACTTTTGGTACCCCACCCGAGACATACGATGTGTATACTTGTTAGAAGATCTAATCTTTTGGTTTTTTGCTCGGATGGCCTAAAATCAAGTTTATTAGATTGTCACTAAAATCAATAACAAACAAGTTTGTTTTGAAACTCAGTTACCTCAAACTCCGGGCTATCTCTGGATTTTCTGAATAGCTCCCATTGATTCGGAGTGATAAAGTTATAGACATCGCATGGATTTCTATCCTGGTATTCTCTGAATATGTACTTGTTCGTTAAATTTGTTTTGAAATCCCTCCAACGAACTGACATGTATCTCATCCACTTTTTCTTCAACTTGTCAGTGGATTGGAACTCAAAAGATTCCTTGTTGAACGTTTTAATTAAACCGCAAGTGCACGGCCGCGATGAAGCGGTGGCAAGTACGGGTCGTCCTTAGGGAGGTGAGCAGCCTCTTGTTTGCACGAAATCAAGTTGCGAAAAAATGGAGAAGAGAGTTGGTTACGCTACTCTACACTAAACTACTCTAAGAAGTATGAAAGGTGAATGAAGCAAACAAACGATGAAATAAGAACTAAGCTAAGAACAAAACAAGAATGCTGGAATTTCAGGAATGGAAAACCCCTAAGGGGTGGAGTGAGTGCACACAAGCAAAGAGGTGGGTGTAGAATACATTCTTTAAGCACATGAAGGTGGTGTTTATCAAGCATAGGAAGTGTCTAAATCTTATGGCAAAACCTATCAATCTATTCACCAACTTAGTTGATTAACATTTACATATGCAAGGTGTTTATTTCAGAACCTAAACAAGCATGAGAGGTGTCTAATCATTTTGGCAAAACTCATCAAGTTGTAAATTCTATCCTAAACGAGCAAGCATACATTCATGTTTAATCAACACATTGAAATTAAAGCATTCATCCCATTCTCTAATGCATGTATGTACATCTACTCCACCCCTCAAAGGGGATGGAACTACTCACTAAACATTACACTAATTATTAAACTAAGCAAAGAAAGCATATTAAAACTAAGCTAGAATTAAAAGACGATTAAACTAAAACATGCATAAACAATAAAAGAAGCATAAAACCAACAATGAAAGAAACACAAACTTTATTGATAAAATGACTCACATTAAAAGTAGCATCCTCCTACTTTAGTGTGTGCTTCAAGGCCTCACTTCTAGTAGGAAGAATAGCCACTTAAAATATGGAGTGATTACAATGGAAGGTGAAGAGTTCTATTTATAGCCATGGAAAAAGGCAAACCGGGACAATCCCCCGATGTGGGACTAACCCAATACCAAAAAAAGCCTAAACAAGAATTAATACACGTCCAGGAGAAAACTTGGCAGATTTGGGCCAAAACAGAACGCCAATTAGCGGTCTTGGACCGCCAATTGGCGGTCAAAAAGGTCCGGATCCATCTGGAATTTGTGTTGGGCTTTTCTTTGTGTATTTGGTGGTCTTGGATGCATCTACTTTGTTAATTGGAGCTCTGACCCGAATCCAATTGCTAAAATACTCCCCATGATGGTGTGGAGTATTCTGTTTTGCTCTTAGGTCCTTCTGTCTTGCGTTCAGGTCCTTCTCCCTTGCATTTTGGTCCCGAGATCTCACAATCCAGTCCTTTTTCCCAGCTTTTGGGTCCTTTTATGTTTCATCTCTTTAAACCTATTTATTCCTGAAAACTAAACATAAAACTCGTAACATAGCATTGTTTAGGTGAAAGATAATGGATATAAGATACAAATATAAGCATGAAATGATGTCAATCAAATACCCCCACACCTAACTTTTGCTAGTCCCGAGCAAAACAAAGAAAGAGAAGCATACGAAAAACAAGAAATCCTAACTCACTTTCGTAGGAACCACGGTTGCACTTAGCATGTGCAACAAGCCGTTAAACCTCCTTGTCGCCAAGGAGGAGTGTTGTCTCCTGAGGGTTTTCAGCGGATACACCCAAAAATCCGAACAAGATGCATTAATCAATCTAGCTACACGACTCGTTGGACTCGTTTTGTCGATCATGGGACGCGGTAACACTATGGGTCTACTCTCTATATGTAATCGGTCCACACACCTAGCCTAATGAGTTATTCGTGAAAGTTAGTTAAGGACTTGAGTGAAAGACATGGGCAACCTTAACTTCTGAATGTGATACAATGTGTAAAGTCCATTTTGGTTCTTATTTGACTCTTTTTTTTTCTTCTTCTTCTTCTTTTTCTTTTTTTTTCATTGGAGCATTTTATTTGTTGGTGTTTGATTCTCCCAGGGTCAGGTTTCGTGCATCATTGCCTATGAGGACTTACACTATCACGTACACCTTCCCCCAAATCTCCACATAGGGCGATCCCTACCACCCGTGTAACGGGAGTTCGGTCGGTGCATCCCAAGTCAGATGACTCGAAAGCACCAGGCACAAAGTCCCCTCGGACCTACTTTCCCGAGTGATAGGAGCCGTGCGAGAAGAGAGAACACCACTTATTTATTTATTTACATGGGAACCAAAACCCCTACACTTAAGTTTCACAAAAAGAGATTAAGGGCCCTTGACTACGACAAACTTCCTTATACTAACAGACACGAATTATTTGACTCACTAGGTTCAGGGTGGACTTCTTTAAATGTTTGAGTGCTGAAACCCTATGATTACACGCCCCCCGAGGGAAACCGGGGTGCATCCTAACGACTCGATAAGACCTAAAGCCAGTAAACTAGAAATCCTAATGCATCAAGTTCAAGACAATTTTGGGAGCTTTCTTTTTACTTTGCCTCTCAACGGTTTTGCAGATGCTAAACACACGCAAAACCCACAGAAGCATTTTCTTTCACAAACACATGAAGATTTTGAAAGAAATGTGAAAATTTTAAAGCACTAGGCAAGCAAAAGAAGACAAGTCACCCAAGGATCATGGCAAGCAGATATATCAATGTTAAATGCGGCACACTAGCATGACCCTAACATACACACACAAAAAGAAAACAAAATCAAAAGAAAAAGACTCGACTATGTACACACGTAAAACACCCCCCCCCCACACCTACTTCATGCATTGTCCTCAATGAATGTGAACAAGATACTACATGGATACATGCCTGAAAAAGGAAAGATCTCACCAACATGAAGTACAAAGGGACGTTCAGGGTCATGTTGATGGACACAAACCCAAATTCCCTCAAATCTTGTGAGAAGCTGAAGAAGGGAGATAAATACGTAAAGAGATCGGGCCCAAGTACACAAGGGTTGGGGCCCACAACAAACGATGCTCACTGAAGGAGTCTTTTATTACACACTTTTTTTTCTCTTTTTTTTCTTTTCTTTTTTGTCTTTTTTTTACAAGATATATACATCAACCAAGATATTCTCATAATCATTTCGTCAAGGAACATCAAATGATAACATCAAGTCATGAGGACCAGAGACTTGCCGAGATGGGCAAACTCCACTGGTACTCTGAGGTTTCATGAGGGGTGAAAGGTCAAAGCTGAAAGGCTCGAACCCCTCATGATATTGGTTGGGTGTGGGCAACAAAGAATGAAGTTGTGTTGCCTCACTAGGGTTTAATTGCTCATTGAAGAAAACCCTCCAACCAATAGGCGGGTACATCGGAATGAGTTCCTCCGGCTCATTCGATGGTTGCAGCAGACTTGCATCACTAAGAATGGGGCTTCTGCCCAAGTCATCCAACAAGGACCTCCCACCATCATTTAGATCATCAAGCATAAGCTCGGTCATAGGTGGGTCCTTGTTGGAGTCAATATGAAGCTCAAATGGCTCAATGGCCATGGGACATGAGGTAGAGACACCTTCTGGTATAGGCATATGATGAGGTGTCTCACTCTCACTAGTACTCTCAACTGAATCATGCAACGAACACTCCCTTTGGACATTCATGTTCGAGGCCAGCTCATTCTGTTGCATTGCGAAGACATGCAATGAGTTTTCGCTGGGCCCACGAACATTCTCAATGGGTTGCATTGGGGTTAGGGTGTTCGTTGATTTTGTGGTGCTTTCTCCAATTGGCGGATGAGATTTAGATTTAAAGGTTCATCCATGGGTTCCTGTTGCTTACCAGAGTTGAACACATGAAACTCGGCACTCATGTTACCGAATGAGAGCTTCATGAGACCATTTCTACAATTAATCAAGGCATTGGAGGTTGCCAGAAATGGTCTACCCAAAATCAAAGGTATTTGAGAGTGGGTGTTCGCAACAGGATTGGTATGGAGGACAACAAAATCGACTGGAAATATAAAATCTCCAACTTTAATAAGCACATCCTCGATAATCCCCATGGGAATACGAATGGATCTATCCGCCAATTGGAGGGTGATCTTCGTTGGTTTCAATTCTCCCAAGTTCAACTGTTGATAAACAGAGAATGGGAGGAGGTTGACTGCTGATCCTAAATCAAGCAAAACATTGCTCAATCTAGTGTCCCCTATCGTACACTGAATAGTAGGACACCCAGGGTCCTTGTATTTTGTGTAGGTAGGATTGGACAAAAGTGAGCTGATATTTGCAGCCAAGAATGCTTTCTTAGGAACATTGGTCTTCCTCTTGGTTGTGCAGAGATCCTTCAACACTTTGGCATATTGAGGTATTTGTTGGATGACATCCAACAAGGGGATGTTAACCTTTACTTGCTTAAACACCTCTAATATCTTGTCCATGTTGTCACTCTGCTTTTTGGTTAACCTACTTGGATAGGGAGCTTTTGGCAGGTAGGTTTTCTGCGGTGCCTGAGAAGAAGGAAGCGTTGGTGTATTACCCTCACCCTCAGCTTCTTCTTCACCACCATTCCCACTGAGGGGCTTCATAGATGGTGGTTGTTGTGGCAAGGAAATGTGATTGTCAACCTGTTTTCCATTCCTTAAGGTCACAATGGAATTGACATGGTGAACAGGTTCCTCCACATGGTTCACTTGCCTCCCCCGAGGTACCACATTCTCATTTTGCATTTGTTGTTGTTGGTACATGCGGGGGTTAGCCTTAGGCTAGCTAGGAAAAGACCCTCTCTCTCTTTCATGTACAGACTGAGCCAATTGGCCCATCTGAAGCTCTAGAGATTTGATGGTCTGCTAATTTGAAGTGAGAACTTGACTCGTGGTTGACATAAAATTTTTCATTGAGTTTTCAAGTCCACGAGTCAAGGTCTCAAGCGAATTGAATCGGGTTTCCATATTATTGGAATTTGGGAAACCCGATTGATTGGTGGTTTGCGCTTGCGGTGGCTGATAGGAATGCGCATGCATGGGAGGTTGGTGTGATTGGTAAGGTGGTATAGAGGAGTTTGGAGGACCACCCGGGGCATTAGTTTGGTTCCATGAAAAATTGGGGTGGTTCCTCCATCCAGGATTATAAGATGATGAGTATGGGTCATTCCT
This sequence comes from Triglochin maritima, assembly GCA_963682175.1. NCBI lineage: Eukaryota > Viridiplantae > Streptophyta > Magnoliopsida > Alismatales > Juncaginaceae > Triglochin > Triglochin maritima. Next base: position 39,990,267 of record OY821775.1, read on the forward strand.
GGCTCTATCATAGACGGCGTTGACACGCTCCATCTCAGGAGGAATGGACTCACACTCGCTTTCTACATGACCTATCCTACCACATGAATGACAGGGAACTGGACCAGATGTGGACATGTGAGGTGCACTTTGTTGGTTTTGGAGCTCAATCGAATCCATACGGCGCATTAAGGCCGCCATGCGTGCCTCGGTGGCCGTAGTGGTTTCGATAGAAAATGCGGAACCCGATCTAGTTGAGTTTGCATTTGCGATCCTCGCTCCTATACTAGATGATGCAGGTGGTTCCCTCACACTCTCCCATTGCATGGTTTCTCAGCGAGGTCTTCTAGGAAGGCCCATGCCTCCCTTTCATCCTTTCGCAAGAACTCTCCTTGACAAATGGACTCAAGGAGCGTTCTGGACGGGATGTGAAGACCCTCATACACAATCTGACAAAGACGCCACAACTCAATGCCATGGTGAGGGCACGAGGATAGTAGCTCTTTGAACCTCTCAAGATATGCATGAAATGGTTCGGTCTCATGTTGATAGAACGAATTGATTTCGTTCCACAATTTTTGAGTCCGATGATTAGGAAAGTACTTCTTGAGGAATGTAGATTGAAACTCATCCCAAGTTCTAAAGGAATTCGCCTGGTTGCTGTACAACCACTTCTTGGCGTCATCCTTTAGTGTAAAAGGAACGAGCCTAAGATGGATGGAGTCTGTGCTATGTTCACTGGGAAAGGTGACCCCTATATCTTTCTCAGGGAATTTGAGGAGGTCTGTGCTATGTTCAAGCTGCAACAACATAGCACAGACCTCCTCAAATTCCATGAGAAAGATATAGGGGTCACCTTTCCCAGTGAAATGAGGGAGCATGGAGATAAACTGAGGCTTAACCTCAAAATGGTTCCCATTAGCCTCTGGCAATACGATGCATGAGGGTAGAGCTGTACGGCTCGGGTAGCATCGATCACGTAGAGGTATGGGAACGACAACTGGAAGCACTGGTCGAACAGGTGGGTCCAGCAACTGCTCCTCCTCACGGAAATTAGCAGCCATTGAACCCGGACTGCGTGCGACACGAGAGGAGGAAGGTGTCGAGAAATCGATGACCGAATCCGGATTGACAACGCTCCTCGTCAAACGACCACTCTCGTCTCGTGTCCACGAAAGCATGCACAAAGGTGCACACACAAACCACAACTCTTTTTTTTAACAAAGAATGTGCGTAGAGGAGAAGACGGGGGAACACAGGAGAGAAAGAATGACTTAGGAGAGAAGGGAAGAAGTCCTTATGCTACGGCGGATGGGTACAGGTAGAAGCACACAAGCAAACAAGGCTCAAGCAATCCTAAGGTCGCTATAGGTCCTTACAGCTAGACGACGCCTAACTGCGAGGTCACACGGCCTCAACACGCCTCACCTCCCTACAATGAGGACCACAAAGCCCAGCAAGTGAGCCAAGATCCGGGGATCTCGTCTCTTCTACTATCGACAAAGTGGGCAACGCCGATCAGATCATGACGGTCGGGACCGGATCACTCTCCTAATGCGTCCGAATTCCTTAAGGCCAATGTCTACTTGATTTTAAAATTAGGCTCTTGATTAGTGTGGTTTTTGGGGCGAAGGAAAGGGTGATGAAATCCCCCACCTTATCTTTTATGGGACAGCCCCTCCTTAGTAGTGTTTTGGAGTCCTAAATCTAGCAATCAACTCTCCAAACAACGCTCAACTCACACTTGTTGCAATGCACTTCCTACTAACTAATGCATGTTCATACGAAATGCATGAATGAGAGTAGAAGGTGCGTACCTCACGCCAGCTCTCAGCAACAGAAAATAAAGCTAAGATAAAAGACAATCTAAATGCCTAAGTCACATACATGATGCATGGCCTAAACAAAAAGAATGCCTAATCTTTTGCTTTGAGTTTTAGGGTCCAAGTTGCTTAAGGGAGGTTTGATTATTGATCTGGGAACAAACTATAAGTCAAAACATGCCAAATTAAGTCCCAGACCACTATATAAGATAAAGTAAACAGACCAAAGAAATAAGAGAGCAAGCTGAGCTTACCAGACTGCCAATTGGCGGTCTCAGGCCGCTGATTGGCGGTCTACAGTGCCCAGCTTCCTTCAAAACATCTCCAGGTGCTCCTCCTGACCACTCCAAGTCTCCTGAAACAAAGAAAAACTACAAAACAAAAATTAAATCCACTAGAATCGTCCAAACAAGAGTCTGGACTGGCACCTCCCCGGCAACGGCGCCAAAAACTTGTTGAACGTTTTAATTAAAACGCAAGTGCATGGCTGCGATGAAGCGGTGGCAAGTACGGGTCGTCCTCAGGGAGGTGAGCAGCCTGTTGTTTGCACGAAATCAAGTGGCAAAAAAATGGAGAAGAGAGTTGGTTACGCTACTCTACACTAAACTACTCTAAGAAGTATGAAATGTGAATGAAGCAAACAAACGATGAAATAAGAACTAAGCTAAGAACAAAACAAGAATGCTGGAATTTCAGGAATGGAAAACCCCTAAGGGGTGGAGTGAGTGCACACAAGCAAAGAGGTGGGTGTAGAATACATTCTTTAAGCACATGAAGGTGGTGTTTATCAAGCATAGGAAGTGTCTAAATCTTATGGCAAAACCTATCAATCTATTCACCAACTTAGTTGATTAACATTTACATATGCAAGGTGTTTATTTCAGAACCTAAACAAGCATGAGAGGTGTCTAATCATTTTGGCAAAACTCATGAAGTTGTAAATTCTATCCTAAACGAGCAAGCATACATTCATGTTTAATCAACACATTGAAATTAAAGCATTCATCCCATTCTCTAATGCATGTATGTACATCTACTCCACCCCCCAAAGGGGATGGACCTACTCACTAAACATTACACTAATTATTAAACTAAGCAAAGAAAGCATATTAAAACTAAGCTAGAATTAAAAGACGATTAAACTAAAACATGCATAAACAATAAAAGAAGCATAAAACCAACAATGAAAGAAACACAAACTTTATTGATAAAATGGCTCAAATTAAAAGTAGCATCCTCCTACGTTAGTGTGTGCTTCAAGGCCTCACTTCTAGTAGGAAGAATAGCCACTTAAAATATGGAGTGATTACAATGGAAGGTGAAGAGTTCTATTTATAGCCATGGAAAAAGGCAAACCGGGACAATCCCCCGATGTGGGACTAAACCAATACCAAAAATAGCCTAAACAAGCATTAATACACGTCCAGGAGAAAACTTGGCAGATTTGGGCCAAAACAGACCGCCAATTAGCGGTCTTGGACCGCCAATTGGCGGTCAAAAAGGTCCGGATCCATCCGGAATTTGTGTTGGGCTTTTCTTTGTGTATTTGGTGGTCTTGGATGCATCTACTTTGTTAATTAGAGCTCCGACCCGAATCCAATTGCTAAAATACTCCCCATGATGGTGTGGAGTATTTTGTTTTGCTCTTAGATCCTTCTGTCTTGCGTTCAGGTCCTTCTCCCTTGCATTTTGGTCCCCAGATCTCACAATCCAGTCCTTTTTCCCAGCTTTTGGGTCCTTTTATGTTTCATCTCTTCAAACCTATTTATTCCTGAAAACTAAACATAAAACTCATAACATAGCATTGTTTAGGTGAAAGATAATGGATATAAGATACAAATATAAGCATGAAATGATGTCAATCATTCCTACAACACGTTAACTTTATATATATCAAAAGTTCGACTAAAACTATAGAAATCTATAATGGAATCATTACCTGCACATTATCCCATATTGTGTCCTTCAACTTCTCATCTACATCTGCCCAACTGGAATAACAAATGTCAACTTTGGAACTCGCTAAGCTACCCAAAAAACTCTTCCAATTATCAGACAGCATGCCTAATGGCTCAAGTCGGTCATCAAACTGGATTGGAACTCTACCGTCTCTATTTCTTCTCCCCACAAATTCTTTCATGAGACAAGGACCTCGTGTACTGTATGTCTTCGAGCCTTCAGACTCGGAGGAAGTGGGTTTCTTTTTCGGAGCCATTGTACTATAAAAGATAAATGCAAGTAATTAAATAAGGTAAAGACATTAAATATCTATTACAATGTGTTACAACAGAAAATTTGCACCTTTACTGTTTTTTTTCCTTAATGGATTGTCAATCCATATACCTTCACCGTGGTCATCTCTAAACATACAAGTCTCAACATTTATTTCTTCATCTACTGAGTTCAACTCAGGTGCTTGCTTAGAGAAAGGTGGTGTCTCTTCATACTCGATCAGGCTATCATCTGATAGGTCAGCCCACTTGCATCTAAATATAGGTACTTTGAATTTAACAAAGTCTAGCTCCCATATGTCTTCACTTACACCGTAATAGGACATGTCGGCGTATACAGGATTCTTGTCTTTAGAACTAGACACATGCAAAGACTCTGCTATTAAGGTGACGCCACTGTTCTGAACAACACTTTTCGCATCTTCACACATTGTGTAGAAAGAATATCCATTGATATCATAACCACTGTAACTTATCACAACAGAATACCCATAGGGCACAACACTTTCTTTGCATCATAAGTTCTATCTGGCAACTCATTATCATCTGGAAGCATCTCTTTCAGTAACTTCAACATTGATGTGAAACTCACATCGGACCAACCATTTCCAGCTTTTAAATTGTACAACTTCAACACCGCTGACAATCTAGTGAATTTGGTACAATTCTTATACAACGGTTTCTCATTGTCACTCAACAAATTACCAAGTAAATCGGGGTTGGACGAAAACTTTTCAGCCATATCCTGAACCATTTCCTCTAAGTGATCTTCTACACTATCGTCTTCTCCATCATTCTTCAAACGATTAAATGATTCATTTTCACCGTGCCATATCCACCGTCTGTAATTTGGGTCGAAACCTTTCTCAAACAAATGATCTTTCATTTTCCAAAAAGTCAACACTGACATATTATGACACTTATTGCACGGACAATACGCCATGTCGTTGTCTTTCATTTTCTTAGAATGTTTTTTGGCAACCTCTAAGAACATATTCACTCCGTTCTCATACTCATCACTCAATCTGTTTGAAACAATCCACTCTCGATCCATTTCAATCTAAACATAGGCAAAAATGATAGTAATTATTGCAGAAAAGAAATAAAATTTCAATTTAAAAGAATGTGTTCGTAGATGAGAAGATTCGGAGACATTAAGATGAGAAAAGAATGACTCAGAGGAGAAGAGATGAAGTCCTTAATCTAGCGTGGAATAAGGAAGGTTAGAAATCTAACTAAGCAATCAAGGCCAAAACAAGCCTAAAGTCCACTATAGGTCCTTAGTAATAGACGACGACTAACTTCGAGGTCCCACCGAGGACCACTAGTCTGTAGGAAATCAAGAACCCGGAGGTCCCTAATATCTCAGGGAGACTAGATGGGCTACGACGTTCAGGCCGAAACGGTCTTAAACATCGAGGACCACTAATCTATAGGAAATCAAGGACCCGGAGGTTCCTAAAATCTCAGGGAGACTAGATGGGCAACAACATTCAGGCCATAACGGTCTTAAACGGTTTCCTCTCCTTAATGCGTCCGAAAATCCTAGGGGCCAACGTCTAATTGATTTTATTAAGGCTCTTTTATTAAGTGGTTTTTGGGCCAAGGAAAGGGTGATAAAATCCCCCACCTCTTCTCCTATAGGTGACTACCCCCTAAGTGTTTTTCATACCTTAATCTAACAAACAACACACCAAACAAACACTCACCTCACTCTTGTTTCAATGCAAGTCCTACTAACTAATGCGTGCTTTGTAATGAATGATGAGTGAAAGATAGTACATACCTTACGCCAGCAATCTACGACAGAAATCGTAAATAATAGAAAAATACAATGCATGCAAATCCTATATGATGAATGACTTAGCAAATATTGTCTAATCTTTTGCTTTGGGTTATTAAAGGCCAACTTGTTTAAGGGGGGCAATGAGTTATTATCATAATATTAAAAATTCAAAAAATTAAGGCAATAAACATACATGATATTAAAAGCAAGTATTAAAAATAATTACTTGAATTGACAGAAAAACATTTTAAACACAAACTATCATGTTATTAATAATAATTGGGAATAAAATTTTATTGAAATTTTGGCAGAACCTCCACTTAAAATTTGATATGTAAAATTCTTCAAATCCTAAAATCAAACCAAACCAATCCAATCCAATCCAATCCAAGTCATTACATCACATTCACATTCACATTACAAATCTAAGCTAGAAAACCAAACCAATCTAAGTTCAGTTTGCAACATTTAAGTTCTCATTTAGATGGACCTATCGTAAAACCTCGAAATTTTAATATTGCATTGGTTCGAATATGCCGATGAACAAAGATAAATCTTAATTATACTTCAATGCAACCTCGATAATACACTTTCAGTCGGAATCAATACCAAATATGCATGTTAAGATCTGTTTTGATATGATTTGAAACTACATTTGACTCGTTCCACCTATATTTTTCACTTATTAATTTTTCTACAGAGATGATGCGGTGACGAATCAGAGGACGACGGAGGAAGACGAACTTAAACAAGATGTGATGCCGGAGGAGCTCTTTGTGGTTCGGAGACACGAGATGGTGCGGTGACGGCTGCAAACGACACGAGATGAAGGCTAACTTAGATAGAATATGTGGAGAAAAACAGAGGACGGAGGAAGACGAACTTAAACAACAAAAACGAACTTAAAACTTACATGTGGAGAAAGCCGGAGGAAGACGGAGGAAGAAGGAGAAGAGGGCCGGAGAAGTGGAGGAGAGCTTGGGAGCTCGCTGCAGTGCCGGAGACGGTGCGGATGGGTCGGAGATCGGTAGCGGAGGAGCGTTGGGTCGCGGGACGGCTAGGGTTTGGGTGGGTTTCGTCTGAAAAGAATGAGAGTAAACGCGCCTGTTAGATTTCTTTAAGATCTATAGACGTCGGATATTATATAACGCCGACGTCTATATGCATGGCGTATAGACGTCGGTCTACTATAACATCCGACGTCTATAGGTCGACGTCTATACCCTATAGACGTCGGATACACATGGTACTATCACACCCGACGTCTATAGGTCGACGTCTATACACCATAGACGTCGGCCAAACTTGGTATTCTTACACCCGACGTCTATAGTACAATATAGACGTCGGTCTCCCTAAAGGCCGACGTCTATTCTGTCCCCTCCCCACTAGACGTCGGTGGTCATAAAGGCCGACGTCTATTGGGCGACGAGTAAAGCCTATTTTGCAGTAGTGTGGTGAAGTACAACTGAGACTTTTGTAGTCATATAAATACGGAGCGCTTGCTTGACAACGGCTCCCATTTGACCAACGAAGTAGTCAATAACTCATGTTCATTGAAAACACGACTAGACTTCCAAATTGTTCAAGTCAATGGCTTGAAATACAAAGTCTTCTATGTTACATTTGCATAGGCACCTTCTTAATCTTATTCTCCAGTATTAATTTATGTTAATTCACTTTGTTAAATAATAAAAACAACATTAAATATTTTGAAAAAATCCATGGTTTCTTGCCCCAATGATGCACGACGTACTCATGGAAGGGTGGATTAGTCCAGCAGCATGCCTACTGTGTCTAAGAGTGGGATCTACTGGTACATATATTGAGACATGTTTCTTAGCAGCATTTCTCTATATTAAAGAATAATTTCAAGTGATATTATCTTAGAACTAACGATGTTCTTGATTCATTTATAATTATTAGTGATGCTTAATTCCCCGTAATTGTTGCGGTAAACCTTTCAAATATTGTTGTCCTGCATGATTTGAAGATCGAAAAGTTTTTAACGAGAACGGTTATGGGTATTTAGAAGTGGCACAAAATGGTGCTTCCCCTTAGCAATGGTCTGAGTTCAGTTTTTAATTGGGTGTCGAAATTGCATGCCATGGGAGTCTATCACATTCATTGACGCCTAATAAAAAATGCTACTAAAATAGTAAAAAAATCAATAACACACAAAGATAAATATTACGTATTTACTTTCCACATTTATGCATATGTTAGTTAGACGCAATTTGTCAAAAAATAAGAAAAACAATTGTGCACTGCACTGGGTTTTCGTGGATGTATAGATGTATAGTCCTACATAAGGACGGTTTTTATAACACCTCGAAAACAGTGGAAAATTTAAAATTTATAATAAAAGATCACAAGAGACAAATCATCAAAAGACAGGACTATTACTCAAATAAAACATTCAAGCGGTGCACCATATTACATCAGAGTTTGTCAAAAACTACATGATTACATCAGATATAACAAAAGACAGTACAAGTAATCATGACAACCTCACTGGTTCTAGGAGAGGATCCTGGTCCCAAAATGCAGGTACCCGCGGTCACCACCCAACTGAACCTACTGCGGTCCTGAAATAAAACATGTAACAACAATGCCTGAGTTTCCATAAGGAAACCCCATATGCCAAGCTCACCTATATGAATACAGTAGTACAAATGAACTTATCGTACTTGTCGCATGTCATGCTATCAACAGTAAGGAAAACAATTCCCCCGAAGGGTAAAACAGGACATCAGTCCGACAAACATCATCGGGTCTCCCTCGGAGACCTACCGTAGGTACATAATGTCTTACAGAATAATACGCAATGCTCCCCCACACATGGCTATACTAATCATGGGGTTCAGTAAGGGGCATCCGTAAGTTCCTAGTCGTGAGAATTAGATCTGAATCTATCGTAGACAAATCACACCAACGGAGCCATCGCTCAGTCGGTGTATCAATCACTCAGTAGGTGCCCAGCTGAGGTAACAAAGCCGAAACAACATCGGCATCATCATCGCCTGAACAACATCGACCACATCACCAGAACAACATCGATGGTCCAACATACGTCCGGTATTGAGAATTGAAGTTAATCCTAGGTGGCATCCTAGTCACTAGCGACATCAACTATGGAGGGTGAGTCATCTAGGTATTGATAACTCAACAAGTTGGAAGGTGAGAGGTTGAAGGAAAGGAAGAGACAAAGAGTCTCCCCATTTATCCATGATTTTCGTCCTTGTTTTATGGTGCAATTTAGGTAGAGGTTGTAATGATCTTGAATTGCCATCATTTTGTGGCGTAAGTTATGTTTATGTTTAGGTTAAGTTGAAGAGTCATTGTAAGTGCCTATATAAGCACAAGAGTTCTCCATTTGTAGCAATGAGAGAAAAAAAGAAAAAAAGAAGAATGTAAGTGAGTAGAAAGAAGAAAGAAAAGGAGAATGTTTGTTGCAAATCTTTTTTGCATTTAAGTGTTAAGTAGTCATTTTCTTCTTTCCTTCATGGTCACTTATTACGTAAATGAAAGTATGGTTTTAGTGACGGAAATGGAAGGCCCTCAGCATGAAGAGCAAGGCGAGCCAAAACCGTGCACCAGGCGCGACTTCTGAACCACTGAATAGCAGTTAGGGACTGCTGGTTGGCGGTCCATGTGCGCCTGGTGGAGGGCGACTTTCTGGCGTGACTTGGTCAAGTGCTCCCCGTCTTTCTCCCGTATCTAACATCCGGCACAACATCAGACGGTTCTGAACTGGAGTCCACAAGGTCATCATGCTCCATGAGCTGCACATCATCATACATTGGGATTCACGATTCCTCAGGTCTGCTACTCTACTTATGAGTCCATAATTTCATCAAATTAAGCCACAATCCATACACGGAGGTGGGACGTCCTAAGTACCCACACCCATCCACTCGGCAGTTCCTAGGCAAGCACGGTGTACGCACCCACCGTCACTTCCTGGCCCACGCTCTAGGTGCACAGATTTCCGTGGACATAGTTGGCACCTCACTAGGACCACAGATTCAAGTTCTACGCATAACCGGTGGACCGAAATAGGCAATCTGGTCGACCGTTCCCAGGGGTTCGGTCGACCGAAAGTCTGCAACGGTCGAACTCTCTGCGCCTAACCTAAGTCCCAACTGTTTAACAAGAGTCTAAAACTGGTCGACCGATACCTGGTCCAAATTCGGAGTCTGGTCAAAATCATACAAGTCTAATCGATCGACGGACTCAGGAGTCCCGGTCAATCAAAAACTACCAGGGCAACTTAGCAGTTCTAGGTCATCAATCGGTCGAACAATCCATCTAACGGTCGAACAGTTCATTAAGCTAACTTAAGTTCCGGTCGGACCAAAAACAAGAACGGTCGACCGAAAACTACTAGGAAATCCTCTAACCCACCAGCACAAGCACAACCGGTTGACCGCCACAAGGCATTGTTAGACCGGTGTTGGTTAAAGTCGGGCAAAATACACTAAATCGATCGACCGCAACTAAGCATTGGTCGACCATTGGTCGACAACAATCTTGCACCAGCCAAGGATTTTACACAGTCCTTAACGCCGGTGAGGTCTCCGACATCCCGCAACCGACCACCACTCCACTCCAACATGGGTGAGGAACAAAAACACCCTATTGAACTGACATACCTTCCATGAAGACGGAACTTTCCGGAGCCTCGCTCGTGCTACGCCTCCTATGGAAGTCCTCCACGCGTCCACTCCGTGCCCCTCACGGCTGCGACACCGCCGTCCACCAAGCTCACCTCCGACACAACTTCCTCCGCCAGTGATCGAGCAACTGAGGGAGAGAGAGACGGGTGCTTGGTAAGAAGGAAAGAAAATGAATAAGCAAGAAGAAGAAGAAGGTGTTGGTTTGGTTTTTAAACCAAAAACTTCCAACCCCAAGCGTGCCCAACCATGCCTCCATCACCCTTCCATTACATCACCCATGCCGCAAACACCCCAACCACACCTCTCTCTCTCTCTCATTCAAGTCAAACAATCACCTAAATCTCCACTTAACACCTAAATAGGTTTAGGGATTTTAAAGTTTACTTGACAACTGTTGCCATCTATTCTAACTATCAAACCTGTCAAAACTTTGTTGTTTTTTGAATTTGTAGTAGAGTAGACAAGATTTTCCAATTAATTGCCCGATCAGGTGATATAGAGTAAGAATTGAAGATCAAAACTCTAATATGATCCCATTGTGAATCATCCTCTCGTTGTCCTCTCAATAAAGCCTTCATCACCCTCTCTCCTCCGATGGCTAAAACCTTCACCGTCGCGTGCGACTGTCCTCTCGGTGTCCCTCTCTGTCATCCTCTTGGTGTTCACCTTGCGTTCCACAGTCGTCGTCCTCTCACCGGCCATCCCTGTTCCGTCATCATTCCTCTATTGTATGGTCGATCAATTTCTTTGTCTGGTTGGATCAGGGGTGGATCCACGTTAGGGGCAGGTGGGGCACAGGTGGGCACCTACCCCACCCAGATTTCCCCAAATTTTCCCACAAACTTATTTCCCCTTTAATCCATGCTCCTCTCCTCCATAAATCGATTTCCACCTCCTCCCAAACCCAATCCTCTCCTCCTCCGCAGCTCCTTGGTTCCTCTCCTCCTCAGCTCATTGCCTCCTCGGTTTTTTGGCAATGATGATGATGAGGACCTACGTTAGTCTATGCTCTGAGAATGCCACTTTGCCCTTCAAGCTTCTTAAAACTCCTCTAACTGCTTCCAATAGGAGGTTGGTTCGTCTCTTTTTTCTTTTTCTTTATTTAGTAATAATAACTTATGTATGTTGTTTTATTGATAGGCAACTTTGTTGTATTATTTGGCTTAAATGACCGATGAATATGTTTTTTTGGTTTGTTTGTTAAGGAAGTTAGACAATTCAGTTTTTATTTTTATTTCCGTTACATCTTTTCTATACCTTACATATAGATTATAAATTAGCTACTTGAACTGCTGAATTTGTTATGGTTGATGGATGCGTTTAGGAGCAGAAAATGGACCTCTCCTGTTGCTGCCACGCTGTAACTCATTTTCATCTTCCAATGCGCAGTCATCAAATTAAAAACAGGTAATCGTTTTCTATTCAAAGATCAAAACACACCAACATTGAGATTCTAATTATGTTTCTTGATATAGTAGATAACGTAATATATAACATGCCACGAACATACTCATAAAAATGCATTTGTAGTTGTTTTATCATCTACATATACATCATGTGACCGTGCCTCTCCACTCTCCGACGACCTCTCCGGGAAGGATATGGTTGATTTATGAATTCAATAATTTTTGAGAAATTTAGTATCAAATTGTTGGTTTAATGAAATTTCAATTATACGATTGTTTTGTGTTTTTATATTGAAATTTGAGTTATATGAATAAAGCAATTGGAGATGTTTATGTGTGATTCCAGTTGTTCGAAAGACTGAAAGTATTTGAAATTTTTTAATAAGTATGGAAAAAATTATTGGAACTTTCTTTACAAGTTCAAGTGGGAGTAAAAATTATTTAGTTAATTAGTCGTTTAACTGATGTGTCACATTTTATGGTTGTAATTTTTTTTGGATGTTTGAATTTTAATGTATTTATATTTGGAAAAATGTAAAAAGTAGGAAGAACTTTTTCAATTTTTAATTAGTTTACTTATTTAAAGTAACATCTTAGGGTCTTCCAAAAAAAATTTGAACAAAGAGAAGATAGTCTCCCCCACCCAAAAAAAATGTTTGATCTGCCCCAGATTGTGGTTGATGGATGCGTTTAGTAGCAGAAAATGAACCTCTTATGTTGCTGCCACGTTGTAACTCCTTTTCGTCTTCCAATGCGCAGTCATTAAGTTAAAAACATGTAATCTTTTTAGTTAAAAACAGGTAATCGTTTTCTATTCAATCACAACACACCAACTTTGAGATTCTATTTATGTTTCTTGATATAGTAGATAACATGATATATAACGTGTCATGTGCATACTCATGAAAATGCATTTGAAGTTGTTTTATCTTCTATATATATATACATCACGTGACCATGCCTCTCCACTCTCCGACTACCTCTCCAGGAAGGATATGGTTGATTTATGAATTCAATATTTTTTGAGAAATTTAGTATCAAATTGTTGGTTTAATGGAATTTCAATTAGATGATTGTTTTATGTTTTGATATTGAAATTCGAGTTATATGAATAAAGCAATTTGAGATGTTTATTTGTGATTCCAGTTGTTCGAAAGACTGAAAGTATTTGAAATTTTTTAATAAGTGTGGAAAAATTATTGGAACTTTCTTTACGAGTTCAAGTGGGAGTAAAAATTATTTAGTTAATTATTCGTTTAACTGATGTGTCACATTTTATGGTTGTAATTTTTTTTGGATGTTTGAATTTTAATGTATTTATATTTGGAATAATGTAAAAAGTAGGAAAAAAAATTCAATTTTTAATCAGTTTAATTATTTAAAGTAACATCTTAGGGTCTTCCAAAAAAAATTTGAACAAAGAGAAGATAGTCTGCCCCACCCAAAAAAAATGTTTGATCTGCCCCAGATTGTGGTTGATGGATGCGTTTAGTAGCAGAAAATGAACCTCTTATGTTGCTGCCACGTTGTAACTCCTTTTCGTCTTCCAATGCGCAGTCATTAAGTTAAAAACATGTAATCTTTTTAGTTAAAAACAGGTAATCTTTTTCTATTCAATCACAACACACCAACTTTGAGATTCTAATTATGTTTCTTGATATTGTAGATAACATAATATATAACATGTCATGTGCATACTCATGAAAATGCATTTGAAGTTTTTTGTCTTCTATATCTATATCTACATCACGTGACCACGCATCTCTACTCTCCGACGACCACTACAGGAAGGATATGGTTGATTTATGAATTCAATATTTTTTGAGAAATTTAGTATCAAATTGTTGGTCTAATTGAATTTCAATTATATGATTGTTTTGTGTTTTGATATTGAAATTTGAGTTATATGAATAAAGCAATTTGAGATGTTTATGTGTGATTCCAATTGTTCGAAAGACAGAAAGTATTTGGAATTTTTTAATCAGTATGGAAAAAAATTATTGGAACTTTCTTTACGAGTTCAAGTGGGAGTAAAAATTATTTAGTTAATTAGTCATTTAACTGATGTGTCGCATTTTATGGTTGTAATTGTTTTTGGATGTTTGAATTTTAATGTATTTATATTTGGAAAAATGTAAAAAGTAGGAAGAACTTTTTCAATTTTAATTAGTTTACTTATTTAAAGTAACATCGTAGGGTCTTCCAAAAAAAATTTGAACAAAGAGAAGATAGTCTGCCCCACCCAAAAAAAAATGTTTGATCCGCCCCAGATTGTAGTTGATGGATGCGTTTAGGAGCAGAAAATGAACCTCTCCTATTGCTGCCACGTTGTAACTCCTTTTCGTCTTCCAATGCGCAGTCATTAAGTTAAAAACATGTAATCTTTTTAGTTAAAAACAAGTAATCTTTTTCTATTCAATCACAACACACCAACTTTGAGATTCTATTTATGTTTCTTGATATAGTAGATAACATGATATAAAACGTGTCATGTGCATACTCATGAAAATGCATTTGAAGTTGTTTTATCTTCTATATATATATACATCACGTGACCATGCCTCTCCACTCTCCGACTACCTCTCCAGGAAGGATATGGTTGATTTATGAATTCAATATTTTTTGAGAAATTTAGTATCAAATTGTTGGTTTAATGGAATTTCAATTAGATGATTGTTTTATGTTTTGATATTGAAATTCGAGTTATATGAATAAAGCAATTTGAGATGTTTATTTGTGATTCCAGTTGTTCGAAAGACTGAAAGTATTTGAAATTTTTTAATAAGTGTGGAAAAATTATTGGAACTTTCTTTACGAGTTCAAGTGGGAGTAAAAATTATTTAGTTAATTATTCGTTTAACTGATGTGTCACATTTTATGGTTGTAATTTTTTTTGGATGTTTGAATTTTAATGTATTTATATTTGGAATAATGTAAAAAGTAGGAAAAAAAATTCAATTTTTAATCAGTTTAATTATTTAAAGTAACATCTTAGGGTCTTCCAAAAAAAATTTGAACAAAGAGAAGATAGTCTGCCCCACCCAAAAAAAATGTTTGATCTGCCCCAGATTGTGGTTGATGGATGCGTTTAGGAGCAGAAAATGAACCTCTCCTGTTGCTGCCACGTTGTAACTCCTTTTCGTCTTCCAATGCGCAGTCATTAAGTTATAAACATGTAATCTTTTTAGTTAAAAACAGGTAATCTTTTTCTATTCAATCACAACACACCAACTTTGAGATTCTAATTATGTTTCTTGATATAGTAGATAACATAATATATAACATGTCATGTGCATACTCTTGAAAATGCATTTCAAGTTGTTTTATCTTCTATATCTAAATATACATCACGTGACCATGCCTCTCCACTCTCCGACGACCTCTCCAGGAAGGATATGGTTGATTTATGAATTCAATATTTTTTGAGAAATTTAGTATCAAATTGTTGGTTTAATGGAATTTCAGTTATATGATTGTTTTGTGTTTTGATATTGAAATTTGAGTTATATGAATAAAGCAATTTGAGATGTTTATGTGTGATTCCAATTGTTCGAAAGACAGAAAGTATTTGAAATTTTTTAATCAGAATGGAAAAAAATGATTGGAACTTTCTTTACAAGTTCAAGTGGGAGTAAAAATTATTTAGTTAATTAGTCGTTTAACTGATGTGTCACATTTTATGGTTGTAATTGTTTTTGGATTTTTGAATTTTAATGTATTTATATTTGGAAAAATGTAAAAAGTAGGAAGAACTTTTTCAATTTTTAATTAGTTTAATTATTTAAAGTAACATCTTAGGGTCTTCCAAAAAAAAATTGAACAAATAGAAGATAGTCTGCCCCAACCAAAAAAAAATGTTTGATCTGCCCCAGATTGTGGTTGATGGATGCGTTTAGGAGCAGAAAATTAACCTCTCCTGTTGCTGCGACGTTGTAACTCCTTTTCGTCTTCCAATGCGCAGTCATTAAGTTAAAAACATGTAATCTTTTTAGTTAAAAACAGGTAATGTTTTTCTATTCAATCACAACACACCAACTTTGAGATTCTAATTATGTTTCTTGATATAGTAGATAACATGATATATAACGTGTCATGTGCATACTCATGAAAATGCATTTGAAGTTGTTTTATCTTCTATATATATACATCACATGACCATGCCTCTCCACTCTCCGACTACCTCTCCAGGAAGGATATGGTTGATTTATGAATTCAATATTTTTTGAGAAATTTAGTATCAAATTGTTGGTTTAATGGAATTTCAATTATATGATTGTTTTGTGTTTTGATATTGAAATTTGAGTTATATGAATAAAGCAATTTAAGACGTTTATGTGTGATTCCAATTGTTCGAAAGACAGAAAGTATTTGAAATTTATTAATAAGTATGGAAAAAAATTATTGGAACTTTCTTTACGAGTTCAAGTCGGAGTAAAAATTATTTAGTTAATTAGTCGTTTAACTGACGTGTCGCATTTTATGGTTGTAATTATTTTGGATGTTTGAATTTTAATGTATTTATATTTGGAAAAATGTAAAAAGTAGGAAGAACTTTTTTCAATTTTTAATTAGTTTAATTATTTAAAGTAACATCTTAGGGTCTTCCAAAAAAAATTTGAACAAAGAGAAGATAGTCTGCCACACCCAAAAAAAAAGTTTGATTTGCCCCAGATTGTGGTTGATGGATGCGTTTAGGAGCAGAAAATGAACCTCTCCTGTTGCTGCCACGTTGTAACTCCTTTTCGTTTCCAATGCGCAGTCATTAAGTTAAAAACATGTAATCTTTTTAGTTAAAAACAGGTAATGTTTTTCTATTCAATCACAACACACCAACTTTGAGATTGTAATTATGTTTCTTGATATAGTAGATAACATAATATATAACATGTCATGTGCATACTCATGAAAATGCATTTGAAGTTGGTTTATCTTCTATATCTATATATACATCACATGACCATGCATCTCCACTCTCCGACGACCTCTCCAGGAAGGATATGGTTGATTTATGAATTCAATATTTTTTGAGAAATTTAGTATCAAATTGTTGGTTTAATGGAATTTCAATTATATGATTGTTTTATGTTTTGATATTGAAATTCGAGTTATATGAATAAAGCAATTTGAGATGTTTATGTGTGATTCAAGTTGTTCGAAAGACTGAAAGTATTTGAAATTTTTTAATCAGTATGAAAAAAATTATTGGAACTTTCTTTACGAGTTCAAGTGGGAGTAAAAATTATTTAGTTAATTAGTCGTTTAACTGATGTATCGCATTTTATGGTAGTAATTTTTTTTGGATGTTTGAATTTTAATGTATTTATATTTGGAAAAATGTAAAAAGTAGGAAGAACTTTTTCAATTTTTAATTTGTTTACTTATTTAAAGTAACATCTTAGGGTCCTCCAAAAAAATTTGAACAAAGAGAAGATAGTCTGCCCCACCCAAAAAAAAAGTTTGATCTGCCCCAGATTGTGGTTGATGGATGCGTTTAGGAGCAGAAAATGAACCTCTCCTGTTGCTGCCACGTTGTAACTCCTTTTCGTCTTCCAATGCGCAGTCATTAAGATAAAAACATGTAATCTTTTTAGTTAAAAACAGGTAATCTTTTTCTATTCAATCATAACACACCAACTTTGAGATTCTTATTATGTTTCTTGATATAGTAGATAACATGATATATAACGTGTCATGTGCATACTCATGAAAATGCATTTGAAGTTGTTTTATCTTCTATATATATACATCACGTGACCATGGCTCTCCACTCTCCGACTACCCCTCCAGGAAGGATATGGTTGATTTATAAATTCAATATTTTTTGAGAAATTTAGTATCAAATTGTTCGTCTAATGGAATTTCAATTATATGATTGTTTTATGTTTTGATATTGAAATTCGAGTTATATGAATAAAGTAATTTGAGATGTTTATGTGTGATTCAAGTTGTTCGAAAGACTGAAAGTATTTGAAATTTTTTAATCAGTATAAAAAAATTATTGGAACTTTCTTTACAAGTTCAAGTGGGAGTAAAAATTATTTAGTTAATTAGTCGTTTAGCTGATGTGTCGCATTTTATGGTAGTAATTTTTTTTGGATGTTTGAATTTTAATGTATTTATATTTGGAAAAATGTAAAAAGTAGGAAGAACTTTTTCAATTTTTAATTTGTTTACTTATTTAAAGTAACATCTTAGGGTCCTTCAAAAAAATTTGAACAAAGAGAAGATAGTCTGCCCCACCCAAAAAAAAAAGTTTGATCTGCCCAGATTGTGGTTGATGGATGCGTTTAGGAGCAGAAAATGAACCTCTCCTGTTGCTGCCACGTTGTAACTCCTTTTCGTCTTCCAATGCGCAATGATTAAGTTAAAAACATGTAATCTTTTTAGTTAAAAACAGGTAATCTTTTTCTATTCAATCATAACACACCAACTTTGAGATTCTTATTATGTTTCTTGATATAGTAGATAACATGATATATAACGTGTCATGTGCATACTCATGAAAATGCATTTGAAGTTGTTTTATCTTCTATATATATACATCACGTGACCATGCCTCTCCACTCTCCGACGACCTCTCCAGGAAGGATATGGTTGATTTATGAAT
The DNA here is from genome assembly GCA_963682175.1 of Triglochin maritima. Taxonomy (NCBI): domain Eukaryota; kingdom Viridiplantae; phylum Streptophyta; class Magnoliopsida; order Alismatales; family Juncaginaceae; genus Triglochin; species Triglochin maritima. The sequence goes on from OY821775.1 coordinate 40,008,778, forward strand.
TCAATATTTTTTGAGAAATTTAGTATCAAATTGTTGGTTTAATGGAATTTCAATTATATGATTGTCTTGTGATTTGATATTGAAATTCGAGTTATATGAATAAGGCAATTTGAGATGTTTATGTGTGATTCAAGTTGTTCGAAAGACTGAAAGTATTTGAAAATTTTAATCAGTATGAAAAAAATTATTGGAACTTTTTTACGAGTTCAAGTGGGAGTAAAAATTATTTAGTTAATTAGTCGTTTAACAGATGTGTCGTATTTTATGGTAGTAATTTTTTTGGATGTTTGAATTTTAATGTATTTATATTTGGAAAAATGTAAAAAGTAGGAAGAACTTTTTCAATTTTTAATTAGTTTACTTATTTAAAGTAACATCTTAGGGTCTTCCAAAAAAAACTTGAACAAAGAGAAGATAGTCTGCCCCACCCAAAAAAAATGTTTGATCCACCCAGATTGTGGTTGATGGATGCGTTTAGGAGCAGAAAATGAACCTCTCCGGTTCCTGCCACGTTGTAACTCCTTTTCGTCTTCCTATGCGCATTCATTAAGTTAAAAACATGTAATCTTTTTAGTTAAAAACAGGTAATCTTTTCCAATTCAATCACAACACACCAACTTTGAGATTCTAATTATGTTTCTTGATATAGTAGATAACATAATATATAACATGTCATGTGCATACTCATGAAAATGCTTTTGGAGTTGTTTTATCTTCTATATATATACATCGTGACCATGTCTCTCCATTCTCCGACGACCTCTCCAGGAAGGATATGGTTGATTTATGAATTCAATATTTTTTGAGAAATTTAGTATCAAATTGTTGGTTTAATGGAATTTCAATTATATGATTGTTTTGTGTTTTGATATTGAAATTCGAGTTATATGAATAAAGTAATTTGAGATGTTTATGTGTGATTCAAGTTGTTCGAAAGACTGAAAGTATTTGAAATTTTTTAATCAGTATGGAAAAAAATTATTGGAACTTTCTTTACGAGTACAAGTGGGAATAAAAATTATTTAGTTAATTAGTCGTTTAACTGATGTGTCGCATTTTTGGGTTGTAATTTTTTGGATGTTTGAATTTTAATGTATTTATATTTGGAGAAATGTAAAAAGTAGGAAGAATTTTTTCAATTTTTAATTAGTTCAATTCTTTAAAGTAACATCTTAGGGTCTTCCAAAAAAAATTGAACAAAGAGAAGATAGTCTGCCCCACCCAAAAAAAAATGTTTGATCTTCCCCCGATTGTGGTTGATGGATGCGTTTAGGAGCAGAAAATGAACCTCTCCTGTTGCTGCCACGTTGTAACTCATTTTCGTCTTCCAATGCGCAGTCATTAAGTTATATCATGTAATCTTTTTAGTTCAAAACCGGTAGTCTTTTTCTATTCAATCACAACACACCAACTTTGGGATTCTAATTATGTTTCATGATATAGTAGATAACATGATATATAACGTGTCATGTGCATACTCATGAAAATGCATTTGAAGTTGTTTTATCTTCTATATATATACATCACGTGACCATGCCTCTCCACTCTCCCACTACCTCTCCAGGCAGGATATGGTTGATTTATTTATTCAATATTTTTTGAGAAATTTAGTATCAAATTGTTGGTTTAATGGAATTTCAATTATATGATTGTTTTGTGTTTGGATATTGAAATTCGAGTTATATGAATAAAGCAATTTGAGATGTTTATGTGTGATTCAAGTTGTTCGAAAGACTGAAAGTATTTGAATTTTTTAATCAGTATGAAAAAAATTATTGGAACTTTCTTTACAAGTTCAAGTGGGAGTAAAAATTATTTAGTTAATTAGTCGTTTAACTGATGTGTCGCATTTTATGGTAGTAATTTTTTTTGGATGTTTGAATTTTAGTGTATTTATATTTGGAAAAATGTAAAAAGTAGGAAGAACTTTTTCAATTTTTAATTAGTTTACTTATTTAAAGTAACATCTTAGGGTATTCCAAAAAAAATTGAACAAAGAGAAGATAGTCTGCCCCACCCAAAAAAATGTTTGATCCGCCCCAGATTGTGGTTGATGGATGCGTTTAGGAGCAGAAAATGAACCTCTCCTGTTGCTGCCACGTTGTAACTCCTTTTCGTCTTCCAATGCGCAGTGATTAAGTTAAAAACATGTAATCTTTTTAGTTAAAAACAGGTAATCTTTTTCTATTCAATCACAACACACCAACTTTGAGATTCTAATTATGTTTCTTGTTATAGTAGATAACATGATATATAACGTGTCATGTGCATACTCATGAAAATGCATTTGAAGTTGTTTTATCTTCTATATATATATACATCTCGTGACCATGCCTCTCCACTCTCCGACTACCTCTCCAGGAAGGATATGGTTGATTTATGAATTCAATATTTTTTGAGAAATTTAGTATCAAATTGTTGGTTTAATGGAATTTCAATTATATGATTGTTTTATGTTTTGATATTGAAATTCGAGTTATATGAATAAAGCAATTTGAGATGTTTATGTGTGATTCAAGTTGTTCGAAAGACTGAAAGTATTTGAAATTTTTTAATCAGTATGGAAAAAAATTATTGGAACTTTCTTTACGAGTACAAGTGGGAGTAAAAATTATTTAGTTAATTAGTCGTTTAACTGATGTGTCGCATTTTAGGGTTGTAATTTTTTGGATGTTTGAATTTTAATGTATTTATATTTGGAGAAATGTAAAAAGTAGGAAGAATTTTTTCAATTTTTAATTAGTTCAATTCTTTAAAGTAACATCTTAGGGTCTTCCAAAAAAAATTGAACAAAGAGAAGATAGTCTGCCCCACCCAAAAAAAAATGTTTGATCTTCCCCCGATTGTGGTTGATGGATGCGTTTAGGAGCAGAAAATGAACCTCTCCTGTTGCTGCCACGTTGTAACTCATTTTCGTCTTCCAATGCGCAGTCATTAAGTTATATCATGTAATCTTTTTAGTTCAAAACCGGTAGTCTTTTTCTATTCAATCACAACACACCAACTTTGGGATTCTAATTATGTTTCATGATATAGTAGATAACATGATATATAACGTGTCATGTGCATACTCATGAAAATGCATTTGAAGTTGTTTTATCTTCTATATATATACATCACGTGACCATGCCTCTCCACTCTCCCACTACCTCTCCAGGCCGGATATGGTTGATTTATTTATTCAATATTTTTTGAGAAATTTAGTATCAAATTGTTGGTTTAATGGAATTTCAATTATATGATTGTTTTGTGTTTTGATATTGAAGTTCGAGTTATATGAATAAAGCAATTTGAGATGTTTATGTGTGATTCAAGTTGTTCGAAAGACTGAAAGTATTTGAATTTTTTAATCAGTATGAAAAAAATTATTGGAACTTTCTTTACAAGTTCAAGTGGGAGTAAAAATTATTTAGTTAATTAGTCGTTTAACTGATGTGTCGCATTTTATGGTAGTAATTTTTTTTGGATGTTTGAATTTTAGTGTATTTATATTTGGAAAAATGTAAAAAGTAGGAAGAACTTTTTCAATTTTTAATTAGTTTACTTATTTAAAGTAACATCTTAGGGTATTCCAAAAAAAATTGAACAAAGAGAAGATAGTCTGCCCCACCCAAAAAAATGTTTGATCCGCCCCAGATTGTGGTTGATGGATGCGTTTAGGAGCAGAAAATGAACCTCTCCTGTTGCTGCCACGTTGTAACTCCTTTTCGTCTTCCAATGCGCAGTGATTAAGTTAAAAACATGTAATCTTTTTAGTTAAAAACAGGTAATCTTTTTCTATTCAATCACAACACACCAACTTTGAGATTCTAATTATGTTTCTTGTTATAGTAGATAACATGATATATAACGTGTCATGTGCATACTCATGAAAATGCATTTGAAGTTGTTTTATCTTCTATATATATATACATCTCGTGACCATGCCTCTCCACTCTCCGACTACCTCTCCAGGAAGGATATGGTTGATTTATGAATTCAATATTTTTTGAGAAATTTAGTATCAAATTGTTGGTTTAATGGAATTTCAATTATATGATTGTTTTATGTTTTGATATTGAAATTCGAGTTATATGAATAAAGCAATTTGAGATGTTTATGTGTGATTCAAGTTGTTCGAAAGACTGAAAGTATTTGAAAATTTTTAATCAGTATGGAAAAAAATTACTGGAACTTTCTTTACGAGTTCAAGTGGGAGTAAAAATTATTTAGTTAATTAGTCGTTTAACTGATGTGTCACATTTTATGGTTGTAATGTTTTTTGGATGTTTGAATTTTAATGTATTTATATTTGGAAAACTGTAAAACGTAGGAAGAACTTTTTCAATTTTTAATTAGTTTAATTATTTAAAGTAACATCTTAGGGTCTTCCAAAAAAAATTTGAACAAAGAGAAGATAGTCTGCCCACCCAAAAAAAAATGTTTGATCCGCCACAGATTGTAGTTGATGGATGCGTTTAGGAGCAGAAAATGAACCTCTCCTGTTGCTGCCACGTTGTAACTCCTTTTCGTCTTCCAATGCGCAGTCATTAAGTTAAAAACATGTAATCTTTTTAGTTAAAAACAGGTAATCTTTTTCTATTCAATCACAACACACCAACTTTGAGATTCTATTTATGTTTCTTGATATAGTAGATAACATGATATATAACGTGTCATGTGCATACTCATGAAAATGCATTTGAAGTTGTTTTATCTTCTATATATATATATACATCACGTGACCATGCCTCTCCACTCTACGACGACCTCTCCAGGAAGGATATGGTTGATTTATGAATTCAATATTTTTTGAGAAATTTAGTACCAAATTGTTGGTTTAATGGAATTTCAATTATATGATTGTTTTGTGTTTTGATATTGAAATTCGAGTTATATGAATAAAGCAATTTGAGATGTTTATGTGTGATTCAAGTTGTTCGAAAGACTGGAAGTATTTGAAATTTTTTAATCAGTATGAAAAAAATTATTGGAACTTTCTTTACGTGTTGAAGTGGGAGTAAAAATTATTTAGTTAATTAGTCGTTTAACTGATGTGTCGCATTTTATGGTAGTAATTTTTTTTGGATGTTTGAATTTTAATGTATTTATTTTTGGAAAAATGTAAAAAGTAGGAAGAACTTTTTCAATTTTTAATTAGTTTACTTATTTAAAGTAACATCTTAGGGTCTTCCAAAAAAACTTGAACAAAGAGAAGACAGTCTGCCCTACCCAAAAAAAAATGTTTGATCCACCCCAGATTGTGGTTGATGGATGCGTTTTGGAGCAGAAAATGAATCTCTCCTGTTCCTGCCACGTTGTAACTCCTTTTCGTCTTCCATTGCGCAGTCATTAAGTTAAAAACATGTAATCTTTTTAGTTAAAAATAGGTAATCTTTTTCTATTCAATCACAACACAGCAACTTTGTGATTCTAATTATGTTTCTTGATGTAGTAGATAACATGATATATAACGTGTCATGTGCATACTCATGAAAATGCATTTGAAGTTGTTTTATGTTCTATATATATATACATCACGTGACCATGCCTCTCCACTCTCCGACTACCTCTCCAGGAAGGATATGGTTGATTTATGAATTCAATATTTTTTGAGAAATTTAGTATCAAATTGTTGGTTTAATGGAATTTCAATTATATGATTGTTTTATGTTTTGATATTGAAATTGGAGTTATATGAATAAAGTAATTTGAGATGTTTATGTGTGATTCAAGTTGTTCGAAAGACTGAAAGTATTTGAATTTTTTTAATCAGAATGGGAAAAAATTATTGGAACTTTCTTTACGAGTTCAAGTGGGAGTAAAAATTATTTCGTTAATTAGTCGTTTAACTGATGTGTCGCATTTTATGGTTGTAATTTTTTTGGATGTTTCAATTTTAATGTATTTATATTTGGAGAAATGTAAAAAGTAGGAAGAACTTTTTCAATTTTTAATTAGTTCAATTCTTTAAAGTAACATCTTAGGGTCTTCCAAAAAAATTTGAACAAGGAGAAGATAGTCTGCCCCACCCAAAAAAAAAGTTTGATCCGCCCCAGATTGTGGTTGATGGATGCGTTTAGGAGCAGAAAATGAACCTCTCGTGTTGCTGCCACGTTGTAACTCCTTTTCGTCTTCCAACACGCAATCATTAAGTTAAAAACATGTAATCTTTTTAGTTAAAAACAGGTAATCTTTTTCTATTCAATCACAACACAGCAACTTTTAGATTCTAATTATGTTTCTTGATATAGTAGATAACATGATATATACGTGTCATGTGCATACTCATGAAAATGCATTTGAAGTTGTTTTATCTTCTATATATATATACATCACGTGACCATGCCTCTCCACTCTCCGACTACCACTCCAGGAAGGTTATGGTTGATTTATGAATTCAATATTTTTATAGAAATTTAGTATCAAATTGTTGGTTTAATGGAATTTCAATTATATGATTGTTTTATGTTTTGATATTGAAATTCGAGTTATATGAATAAAGCAATTTGAGATGTTTATGTGTGATTCAAGTTGTTCGAAAAACTGAAAGTATTTGAAAATTTTTAATCAGTATGGAAAAAAATTATTGGAACTTTCTTTAAAAGTTCAAGTGGGAGTAAAAATTATTTAGTTATTTAGTCGTTTAACTGATGTGTCACATTTTATGGTAGTAATTTTTTTTGGATGTTTGAATTTTAATGTATTTATATTTGGAAAAATGTAAAAAGTAGGAAGAACATTTTCAATTTTTAATTAGTTTACTTATTTAAAGTAACATCTTAGGGTCTTCCAAAAAAACTTGAACAAAGAGAAGATAGTCTGCCCCACCCAAAAAAAAATGTTTGATCCACCCCAGATTGTGGTTGATGGATGCGTTTAGGAGCAGAAAATGAACCTCTCCGGTTCTTGCCACGTTGTAACTCCTTTTCGTCTTCCTATGCGCATTCATTAAGTTAAAAACATGTAATCTTTTTAGTTAAAAACCGGTAATCTTTTCATATTCAATCACAACACACCAACTTTGAGATTCTAATTATGTTTCTTGATATAGTAGATAACATAATATATAACATGTCATGTGCATACTCATGAAAATACATTTGAAGTTGTTTTATCTTCTATATATATATATACATCGTTACCATGCCTCTCCACTCTCCGACGACCTCTCCAGGAAGGATATGGTTGATTTATGAATTCAATATGTTTTGAGAAATTTAGTATCAAATTGTTGGTTTAATGGAATCTCAATTATATGATTGTTTTATGTTTTGATATTGAAATTCGAGTTATATGAATAAAGCAATTTGAGATGTTTATGTGTGATTCAAGTTGTTCGAAAGACTGAAAGTATTTGAAATTTTTTAATCAGTATGGAAAAAAAATTATTGGAACTTTCTTTACGAGTACAACTGGGAGTAAAAATTATTTAGTTAATTAGTCGTTTAACTGATGTGTCGCATTTTATGGTTGTAATTTTTTTGGATGTTTGAATTTTAATGTATTTATATTTGGAGAAATGTAAAAAGTAGGAAGAACTTTTTCAATTTTTAATTAGTTCAATTCTTTAAAGTAACATCTTAGGGTCTTCCAAAAAAAATTGAACAAAGAGAAGATAGTCTGCCCCACCCAAAAAAAAATGTTTGATCTGCCCCAGATTGTGGTTGATGGATACGTTTAGGAGCAGAAAATGAACCTCTCATGTTGCTGCCACGTTGTAACTCATTTTCGTCTTCCAATGCACAGTCATTAAGTTAAATCATGTAATCTTTTTAGTTAAAAACAGGTAATCTTTTTCTATTCAATCACAACACACCAACTTTGAGATTCTAATTATGTTTCTTGATATAGTAGATAACATGATATATAACGTGTCATGTGCATACTCATGAAAATGCATTTGAAGTTGTTTTATCTTCTATATATATACATCACGTGACCATGCCTCTCCACTCTCCGACTACCTCTCCAGGAAGGATATGGTTGATTTATGAATTCAATATTTTTTGAGAAATTTAGTATCAAATTAGTTGGTTTAATGGAATTTCAATTATATGATTGTTTTATGTTTTGATATTGAAATTCGAGTTATATGAATAAAGCAATTTGAGATGTTTATGGGTGATTCAAGTTGTTCGAAAGACTGAAAGTATTTGAAATTTTTTAATCAGTATGGAAAAAAATTATTGGAACTTTATTTACGAGTTCAAGTGGGAGTAAAAATTATTTAGTTAATTAGTCGTTTAACTGATGTGTCGCATTTTATGGTTGTAATTGTTTTTGGATGTTTGAATTCTAATATATTTATATTTGGAAAAATGTAAAAAGTAGGAAGAACTTTTTCAATTTTTAATTAGTTTACTTATTTAAAGTAACATCGTAGGGTCTTTCAAAAAAAATTGAACAAAGAGAAGATAGTCTGCCCACCCAAAAAAAAAGTTTGATCCGCCCCAGATTGTGGTTGATGGATGCGTTTAGGAGCAGAAAATGAACCACTCCTGTTGCTGCCACGTTGTAACTCCTTTTCGTCTTCCATTGCGGAGTCATTAAGTTAAAAACATGTAATTTTTTTACTTAAAACATGTAATCTTTTTCTATTAAATCATAACACACCAACTTTGAGATTCTAATTATGTTTCTTGATATAGTAGATAACATAATATATAACATGTCATGTTCATTCTCTTGAAAATGCATTTGAAGTTGTTTTATCTTCTATATCTATATATACATCACGTGACCATGCCTCTCCACTCTCCGACGACCTCTCCAGGAAGGATATGGTTGATTTATGAATTCAATATTTTTTGAGAAATTTAGTATCAAATTGTTGGTTTAATGGAATTTCAATTATATGATTGTTTTGTGTTTTGATATTGAAATTTGAGTTATATGAATAAAGCAATTTGAGATGTTTATGTGTGACTCAAGTTGTTAGAAAGACTGAAAGTATTTGAAATTTTTTAATCAGTATGGAAAAAAATTATTGGAACTTTCTTTACGAGTACAAGTGGGAGTAAAAACTATTTAGTTAATTAGTCGTTTAACTGATGTGTCGCATTTTAGGGTTGTAATTTTTTTGGATGTTTGAATTTTAATGTATTTATATTTGGAAAAATGTAAAACTTGGAAGAACTTTTTCAATTTTTAATTACTTATTTAAAGTAACATCGTAGGGTCTTCCAAAAAAATTTGAACAAAGAGAAGATAGTCTGCCACACCCAAAAAAAAATGTTTGATCCGCCCCAGATTGTGGTTGATGGATGCGTTTAGGAGACGAAAATGAACCTCTCCTGTTGCTGCCACGTTGTAACTCCTTTTCGTCTTCCAATGCGCAGTCGTTAAGTTAAAAACATGTAATCTTTTTATTTAAAAACATGTAATCTTTTTCTATTCAATCACAACACCAACTTTGAGATTCTAATTATATTTCTTGATATAGTAGATAACATAATATATAACATGTCATGTGCATACTCATGAAAATGCATTTGAAGTTATTTTATCTTCTATATCTATATATACATCACGTGACCATGCCTCTCCACTCTCCGACGACCTCTCGAGGAAGGATATGGTTGATTTATGAATTCAATATTTTTTGAGAAATTTAGTATCAAATTGTTGGTTTGATGGAATTTCAATTATATGATTGTTGTGTTTTGATATTGAAATTCGAGTTATATGAATAAAGCATTTTTAGATGTTTATGTGTGATTCAAGTTGTTCGAAAGACTGTAAGTATTTGAAATTTTTTAATCAGCATGGAAAAAAATTATTGGAACTTTCTTTAAAAGTTCAAGTGGGAGTAAAAATTATTTAGTTAATTAGTCGTTTAACTGACGTGTCGCATTTTTTGGTTGTAATTTTTTTTGGATGTTTGAATTTTAATGTATTTATATTTGGAAAAATGTAAAAAATAGGAAGAACTTTTTCAATTTTTAATTAGTTTACTTATTTAAACTAACATATTAGGATCTTTCAAAAACAAATTGGAACAAAGTGAAGATAGTTTGCCCCACCCAAAAAAAAATGTTGGATCCGCACCTGGGTTGGATATATGGGTTTGTATGATTTGGTAGAATTGTTTGAATTCCGTTTAATGGATTTGGTTGGATTGTTTGGATTTCAATTGTTCTGTTTGGTTTGGATTATCCTTAACTTCTATGTGTCACTCGTTTGAACTTTAATCTAATGTTTTTTGTGTCCAAATAGGTCATGGACTTGTTGCTCGTGTCAAGGAAAATAGGTCATCGGGTAGCAATTTTTCCAAAATGAGAAAAGTTGGTAGCAGAAGAAATTGTACTGTACTGTTTAATTTTTTGTTTCGGGGATCTTGCTTGAGCCAGTAGATTATGCTGTTATTTTAAAAATTGAATTTGTAAGTGTCCAAGAGTTTTAAACTCGTTGTGGGGTTTATTCCCATCTGATTCACTTGCACGTATATTGCTTAACCTTAAAAACGAAAAGCTAATACTAGTCGACATAATTTGAAGGGGGCACTTTACTGCTATCTATTATATGTTTAAATAAATTTAAACATTTGCTAGGAAGTTCCCGTAGTGTACATATTCTTTATGAAAAAATGTTTAAGACGTACTTCAGATTCAAATTTCAGATTATATGTTTTTTTTTTGCTATGAATTCAATTGTGGTGTTAGAATTTTTGTTCTGAAAATGAGGTTGTCCGTCGGTTTGATTTTGTGCATACTTTATATTTAAGTCTTTGAATTTTTCTCATGTGTTTGTTTGTCATGAATTCCTTTGTGGTGTTATAATTTTTTGTTCTGAAAATGAGGTTATGTGTCGGTTTGATTTTGTGCATACTTTATATGAAGACCCGAAGGTGGGAATTTTGTTTTTTTTATTAAGCCATTTTTCTATTATTGAGTTGAATATTGAAAATATAATAACATTAATACTCATGTCTTGTTTATATGTTAGATCCCTCTTCAATGTCTTGTTTGTATTGTTAGATCCCTCTTCAAGTAATACGGGTAAAACATAGAGCTTAGAGAATGAATCTATAGAGCTACGTATGCAAGACATGAAGAAATAAAGTTGGAATTAACCAATGAGTTGAAGTGTTATGTTTTCACTGTGAAATTTGGGATTAAGTTATTGCTACTTTGCATCAACCCTGATTCATTTGAGAACACTAATCTGAAGCCTTGATTAAAAGTAAGTAGATATTGGCCCTAACGACATCAGGCGCACTTAGGAGACAATCTTGTTCTCGTTGCTAAGCCAAAAAATTGTTAAATTGATTTAGAGATCTGGGATAAAAAGGGTGTGAAACGGTTGTAGTTGACCACTTGTCTCATCTTGAGATGACCAATCTGCAGGATCAAATTATCAATGACAACTTTCCCGATGAGCAATTGTTCATGATTGAGGACAATCATTGGTTCGTTGATATCGTGAACTACCTTGTTACCAAGCAACTTCCAGTGGGTTGGACCAAATATTACCAAGCAAATTTCAGATCGACTATCAGATTTTTCCACTAAGATCACCCCTACCTATTCAACTACTACTCTGACCAAATTATCAGGCGGTGCGTCCCAGGTAATGAATTTCAACGTGTGCTCCAATTATGTCATTCTGAGGCATATGAGGGACATTTTGGATCAAAAAAATTGCCACAAAGGTACGCCGATCTGGACTTTATTTGTCATCATTATTCAAATATGCTTACGAATTTTGTAAGCAATGTGATGGGTGTCAGCCCCTTGGCAGAAAGGACGACGAGATTGTAGGATTTTGTGTCCTACTTGTATATATATTTTTAAATTTTACAAGCAATTAGAATCACTTTTCATATTTCTCAACAATTTTACATTCAAACCTTCCTAATTGTATTTCAAAATATATTATATACTAATGAAATAAATATATTGGATCACATGTAGGGGGATTATCAAATCCTTTTTACCAATCAGAAGTCAGGTTGCATGTTGGTTGCCTCGAAATCACCTCCAAATGTTCACCATACTCTAAACATGATTAGAAAGATTAAAGATAGTCAATCAATCTTTAATTCAGAGGTAGAATCTAGTTAATAACAATTTTTAGGGGTGAGCATATACCGGTTTGGTCTCGTTTTTTGGACCGGACCGGTTGGTTCGGGTTCGGTCCGGACCCATGTGAAAATTTGGTTCTGGTCCAGTCTGGTTTTTGTTTTTTTTAAATTTTAAGGTAAAAATTCGGTCCTGGACCGGACCAGACCGGACTGAATTCAACTGGTCCGGTCTCCGGTGCGAACCCTAGAAAAATTATCTGGTCCGGTCCAGACCGGATGCACAACCCTAACCCTTTTAGTGCTCCAAAGAATTTAATCTCTCAAACACTCAATTAATAGAAAGAATTTTGGACTGATGGAGAAATATGGAGAGGGGAAAGTTTTGCATTAAAAATAATTTACAAAGGAAGGAGGAGAGCCCTATTTATAGGGTATTATCCAACTCACATCATGTGCAAATCACTTACATATGATCCCTTGTTAATCTCTGCTCTAAACCACATCATGTGCAAACCACTTTGCACATGATATCTTGTTTATTTCTCCTTTAAAGCAACTATATTTTGTCACATCATCCCAAAACTACCTTTGACCAAGGTTGATTAAATCCAACCACTAAATGTATGAAAAAATGTGGGTAAACGGTCAGATCATTTTTCACTATTTTTTCTTTTACAAAATTTTGGATTAATATCCAACAAAATTTGGGCTTTGGGGTTTAGGAAATTCATATATAGTGTTAAGAATGACATTATATTATGTAATATATTATCATATATAATGTCAAACATTATACCCTATAATATATATACATCTCTTACAAATTTATTTGTTGTTCTAACCATACCGTTATTATGACATATTGATTTTATTAGTTTACCACATGTATATTATTTCATAACACATGAAGCTTAATACATAATATAAAACATAAAATCAAATCTCTTATTTCCCAATTTTGTAGTGTGACCTATAAGAGGATCTAAGTTATGTTGACAATGATATTAAATATTTAATATCATAAACTATAAGCGGTATCTAGCTACACATTATAATTACCCAATAACAAAAATGTTTTGTTCAGTCGAACAGAACACGATCCATTTAGTGATATTTAATATATCACTTGTGTGTTTCCATTACCTCATGATATTACGAATATTATACAAAGTAGGAGTGTGTTGTCTTTGTATTATATATTCTTTTTTTATCTCATAAGCTAATTATAAATATGTAACTATACATAAGTTACATTGTGCATATTATATTTTTGTTTTAACAACAAGCCCAATAATATCATCACTCAAGTCAAGAGGGGTCAGGCCCGGCCCAATAGCAGGAGCAGGGTGAGCTCCTGCTCTGGGCCTCATTCTGGACTTCATTTTAAAGGGGCCTCAAAAAAAAAATATGTACATGGGTTTATTGGGTTGCAAAGAAAATTAGTGTTAACACATAAATAGCACATAAACATTGATAAATTTGTCTCAAATATTGTTAAGATAACAAAAAAATTCTATTAATATTGCATTAAGTTAGTGAAAATTTTATTATTTAAACTAGGAGGACAATGTTTTTCAAATTTAGGAGCCTCGTTGTTGATTTTCGCACAGGGCCTCAAAATTTTCCGAGACGGCCCTGAGAGGGGTAATGACAATCTTTTGACATATCATCTTTTCCGACACAAGTCACGTGTAATCAATTAATATCTTTATCACTACGCGTAATGATAGCTTTTGATATTAATCAAACTATATACTTCTCCTGTGAAAAGATATAGGTCTCATATTTTAATTAGGATTCAAAAACACAATAAAAACACTAATGACATACACAATTCCATAATGTTTTTCATTTATTAGGTCTATTCAATATATGAAAGAAAATATTCCATATTTCATATACTCATGTTGTTAAATACTTGTAGAGCTACAATATCCTTTAACCAACAAGACAATCTTATCTCCGTGATTAATGTTATATCTTAATCACCATGATTGTGAATCACTTTTGATTTATGTGCATCATTATCTTTTAGAGATTTACAGTTAAGGACCAAGAGTCTCTTCCTTAACACTTTCAAAAGACGAATACATTAATGAAGGAACAAAATATTTACACATTCAATTTATAATAAAAGACATATAAACGAATACTTTTAGAAAACACACATTCCTTTCAATCTTCCATTTATTATCAAAGTCTTCTTTCACATACGCTCACAATGTATAAAACTATAATAACTAGGCTAACCCTCTCATATCACTCATCAAGTCACTCTACATGGTTCTTCAAACCCATGGACTCGAAATGCATTTCTCATTTGTATTGAGATAAGGTTTGGTGAATGGATCAACTATGTTGTTGTTTGTGTCCACCCATTATAAATTTATTTTGCCTTCATCGATAAAATCATAGGTAACAAAGTACTTGCAATCCATGTACTTCACCTTGTGATGGGATTTAGGATCCTTGATTTGCCAAATAGATGCGCTATTATCGCGAAATAGCTCTATGGGTCCCTCACATGAGGGAACTACCCCAAGCTCTTCAAGGAACTTCTTAGTCCACACTCCTTCCTTGCTTGCTTTAGCGACAACCATCACTTCCAAAGTGGTGGTTGAGTCAGCCATAGTGGTCTGTTTTTAGCTACACCAACTCACGGTTCCACCATTCAGAATAAAGACATATCCTGATTGAGTCCACCTATCGTGTGGATCCTTCACGAATGTCGCATCCGACTAGCCATAAACAAGAAAGTTATCTTTGGTCCGGTTAAGATATGTTAGAATATTCTTGACCGCAATCCATTGATCAGGACTTGCGTTGGATTCGTGACGGCTTGTCACAATTAGAGAATATGAGACTCGTATCTTGTGCAAGTCATCGCGTACATGATCGACCCTATTGCCGAAGCATAAAGAATGTCTTTCATGTACTCTAAGTCTTTACGTGATGTTGCACACTGAGACTTCATGAGTTTCATACCCATATTCATTGGCACATTGCCCTTTTGGAATTGTTCATATTGAACATTTCCAAGACCATGTCAATGTATGTACGTTGACTTAGGCTAATGAGTCTACGAGGTCTATCTCTATATATATTTATCTCCAAGATGTATTTAGCCTTGCCCATGTCTTTCATTGGAAAAATGCAGATTTCAATGAACTTCTCGTTTGCTCTAACAAAGGTAGATGATTTCTAATGAGGAGAATGTCATCGACATACAAGATCAGAAACACTACATGACTCCCATTAACCTTCTTGTATATACAAGGTTCTTCCTTGCCTTGGGCAAAGTTAATCTTTCTGACTTCTTCGTCAAAGCGTTTGTTCAACCTCCTCAATGCTTGCTTGACCTTCTTGTATATACAAGGTTCTTCCTTGCCTTGGACGAAGTTAATCTTTTTGACTTCTTTGTCAAAGCGTTTGTTCGAACTCCTCAATGCTTGCTTGACCTTCTTGTATATACAAGGTTCTTTCTTGCCTTGGACGAAGTTAATCTTTTTGACTTCTTACTCAAAGTTTGTTCCAACCCCTCGATGCTTGCTTCAATACATAAATTGATTGTTTAAGCTTGCATACTTTGTCACTATTCTTTGGATCTTCAAAATCCTGAGGCTGCACCATGTACATGTTCTCCTCCAAGTTCTAGTTAATGAATGTCATTTTGACATCCATTTGCCATATTTTATAATCATGAAAATTGGCAATATAACGAGCATAATTGGAATAAATTTAAACATGGAAACTAGGGAAAACGTTTCATCATAATCGATCCTTGAACTTGAGTGAAACTTTTTACTACAAGTCTTGCCTTGTAGGTTGTCAAGTTCCCATCCATGTCCACCTTCCTCTTAAAAACTCATTGGTTTTGAACAGCTTTCTTTCCTTAAGGAATGTCAATCAAGTCTCATACTTTATTGTCATACATGGATTGTATTTCGGATTCCATGGCTATAAACCATAGTTTGGAGTCTTTCCTTTTCATTGCTTCTTGAAAGGTCGAGGGATCATCGGTATCGAGTGTCATGATCTCGTGAAGTCTCAAATACATATCGGGTTTCGTTCTCTCCCTCGTTGACTTTCTAAGGTTATATTGGTTCCACGTGTACTTTTTGAACTTGTTCCACAATTTTTTACAAAATTTGTTCCGGCTCAATTCTTTAACGAACACTAGGCATGAATGATTGAGTTTCTCTCACAATTGCTTGCGATGGTCTCTCACTCATCCTCCCACTAACCAAAGGAACGTCAGTTGGATTTCATGATCTTGAATATTATCATTCACATCATGATCTTGTGGAGTATCTTGAATTTCTTCAAGCACGACTCTACTCCTACTACTTATTCTTTCGAGAAATTCTTTCTCTAAGAACACGACATCCCTCTCAACAATCACTCCATTGGAGGTTATTTGTTGTTCTAACCATGCTGTTACTACGACATATTGATTTTATTATTTTATGATGCAATTGAAATTTGAGTTCACGTAATGGTCAACATTGCAATAATACATTCGGTAACAGATACGTCTTTTCTTATGAACTTTTATGTATTATTATTCGGCATGTGAAATCAATTTTGAAGAATCAATGTTACTTATTCTTCTAAATACATTCGGTAACAGATACGTTGGGGGGGTTGTTCGTGCATGTTCGGAAAGTGATTTCGGGAAGTGGGGTTTTGTGATGGGATTAACTCATACTCCTTGTGCCCACTTCGACAGGTTGGTTGGGAGTCTCTTGGAAGCCAAACACAATATATTATTGGGCTTGGGGATTATAAGGAATTCTAAAAGTTTGGATACCAAAAACGGACGTCTTCTGTGTTTCCAATGAAGCTCGATCGGCTCGATAAGAACATAATTGTTGTGTTCGATAGAGTCGATTACTTTTGCATGTGAGCTTGATAGGTTTGGACTGAGTGTTTTGGGGATTGGATTGAATCTATAGAAGTCGGACCGATCTTCTGTGTTTCCAACGAAGCTCGATGGGCTCGATATGAGTTCGATTGGATCTCGATTGTTGTGCTCAATAGGCTTGATTCCTTTCACATGTGAGCTCGATAAAGCTTTGATAATAGTTTGTTGAGTTTGTTTTAATTAAATGTTGAACTTTTTTTAATGTGCTCGATGAAGCTCGATAGAATGTGCTCAATTTTTTAGGGTGTCTTATAATGAACGGAATTCGAAGCGTATGGGCATGGAGAATTGCAAACTCGATGGGTTCTATGCACTCGATATGTGTACGCTATGAGCTCGATAATTTAGATTTTTTTGAAAAAACACGACTTTTTCGTTGCACAATTTTGAGGACATTTCATGACAAACGAAATTTGAATCGTTTTGGTGTGGAGAACTGTAAACTTGATGAGCTCGATGCGCTTAATGTGCGAGCGATATGTCTTCACTAATTCAAATTTCTTGAGAAAAGACGAATTTTCACCGCACGATTTTTTAGGATGTTTAATGAGTAACGGAATTCGAATCGTTTCAGTGTATAGAATTGTAACTCGATGGGCTCGATGTGCGCGCGACATGTCCTCGATAATTTAGATTTTTCAAAAAAAGATGACTTTTCACCATACGATTTTTTAGTACATTTAATGACCAACAGAATTCGAATCGTTTCGGTGCGTAAAATTGTAACTTGATGGGCTTGATGTGTGCACGATATGTCCTCGATATTTTAGATTTTTCAAAACAAAAAAAAATTCACCGGACGATTTTTGAGGATGTTTAATGACGACCGAAATTCAAATCATTTTGGTGTGGAGAATTGTAACTCGATGGGCTCGATGTGTGCACGATATGTCCTTGATAATTTAGATTTTTGAAAAAATATGACTTTTCACTGCATGATTTTTGAGGACGTTTAATGATGAATGAAATTTGAATCATTTTGGCATTGAGAATTGTAACTCGTTGGGCTTGATGTGTGCACGATATGTCCTCGATAATTTTGATTTTTTGAAAAAAGATGACTTTTCATCGCACGCTTTTTGGAGACGTTTAATGACGAACGGAATTCGAATCGTTTCGGTATGGAGAATTGTAACTTGATGGGCTCGATGTGTGCGAGATATGAATTGTTCATTGCCCAATTTTTGAGGGCTGAAAGAGAGAAAGAAAGAAAATAATTGGAAGTGAATGATCCCACACGGTTTAGGCAGGGGTATTTTGGAGAGATGTGGAAAGATAAGTATATTTTTCAAAAAGAGACAAAATGTGGACTTTTTTTCAAAGTTTGGGCAACTTTAATCACAGAAAGTCAAATTTTCCATTGAGAAAGAGGTACTTCTATAATAATTCTACTACAAATGGAGTCGATATTTATGTTTTCTTTTACGTTGGTTGGATTTTAATTTTGATCTTTACTATATTAAAGAATCCGTCATTTTTTATTAACAATGAATTTAGTGGTAAAGGTCAAAATTATTTTGTATTAAATTGAAAATAATATTTTTCCTTTTACGTTGGTTGGTAATTTTGATCTTTTATTTTGTGTTTACTATGTTAAAAAAGTACGTCATTTATTTTTATAAACAACGAATTTTGGGGGTATATTTTATAAAACGTAATTGCAAATGGTTTAATAGATGCATATATTCAATGTATGCTAGCATAAAATTGTTAGCTTTTGGCCTTAATCTATGTTTTGATGATTTAATCAACCTAATCTTAATTGTAATCAATGTAGAGTAGCACACATATTGCATAACATATATATTGTATTGTGCTAACCTCTAGAGGTGATCAAGACTCAAGGAAGAAAGGAAATCAAGTCAAGACATGTATTAAAGCTATATTGCAGACATGTAATCTTGTTTTCTTTGAGTCTTAGGAACATTGTCTAATTGAGCATACTTGAGCTAAAATCAACTCACATACACACTAGTTTCATTATAGAAGTCACACACAAAATTTCAGATTCATTGGACTTCAATAGATCACCCAAACTAGAACCGGAAAACGCTAAACTAAACCTGAACTGTCTCCCCACATTCGGTCGACCGAACAAAACCTCTCGGTCGATTGAGTGATCAATTATCCTGTAGTGTTTTCACTGCCCACATTCGGTTGACCGTGCAAACCTTTTCGGTCGACCAAATCAACACTACTTTCCGACTGTTAGCCTTGTCGTATTATACCAACAGTCATATTTGAATTATTCTCAAATACACCAAAATACAAATTGCCTATCCGTCGACCGTGGACCTGTTCGGTCAACTGAACGTTGTTGTCACCAAAATTGTGCAAGTGCCAGGACGTTTTCGGTCGACCGAACACTTTGGCTCGGTCGACCGAACTTGATCAATTTTATCAACCCCGTAGAGCCTGTTGATTTTTGGTCGACCGAACCATATTCGGTGTTCGACCGTTAACTTATGTGTACCTAAATTATAGCCTATCGCGGTCGACCGTTCATTTATCGGTCAACCGAACCGAGTCCAAAATTTCCCAACGGTCGACCTTCTTCCCGATTCGGTCGACCGAACTTACTCAGAATTGGGTCTTGCAAGTTTCTATTTTGTGTATCTTACACAGACACTTACCCAATTAACCCCAACGGCTATAACACCTTAGGAGCTTATAAATAGGTGTTCCTATGACACAATTACACAACTCTTACACTTCCATTTGTCATATACACTTAAGTGAAAACTCCAAGTCTCCCATTCCCCAAATCCTATTCTCCAAGAAATACTTCCACATCTTAGATCAATTCCACATCATAAGCTAAGTGCGAGTGATCCACTCAACCATTGTTGTTCAAGGAAGCAAGGACTTCGGTGAAAGCCCGAAGTGTTCCCCTCGGATTGTGAGAGAAGAAAGTCAAGCTCGCGAGGGTGTTTGCGGAGCTTTTTTTTAATGGCTTAATCTCGCCCCGGAACGAGGTTGATAGTGAAGATGCGAGCAGAGTTTGCAAAAGAGGAAGTAGGCGGGAGGCCGAACCTCTATTAAAATCTGGTGCCTTATTGTTGGTTTGCATTATCTCTTCCTTTCCTTGCTAGTTTAGTTTTTATTTCCGCTGCATATATTTGATTGCTTAAACTACTAGGTAATTAGCTTAAAAGTTATTAGAAGTAAGCCCATACACGATCCTACAATTGTGACGCCGGTTAGAGTTGGGATGGACTCTACAAGCGTATGACACCAAGACTACAAAGAAATTGAAGAGATGAACACCAGAATTGAGATAAAACAATCTCAGAATTTGTGTGTATTAATCAAACGAAAATTGGGATTCTCTTGACCTACAAGCCAGGTCTTTTATAGCTTCAAATCAGTATAGAAATTAGGAAGTTAACCAACAAGGCAACTCCTATTATTTGCAACAAAAAAAGCAAATAACAACAAAGGAAATAAGTAACTACCGAAATTCTGTCTAAAGGAAATAAAAATCAGGAAACCTTCCATAAACCAAAATTAGTAATTCATATGTGGATGGGGGAGGAAACTTCTTGCTGACTTGGCTTGTTGGCTGGAAGGAAACTTCCTTGCTGAGCTGGCTGGTCGGTAGGAAGTTTACTTCCTTGCTGATTTGGCAATGGCTCCAGCATGGATGCTCCTGCATCAGTCACCCTTGGTTGGAAAGAACTCGTCCTCGAGTTTGTCTCAGCGTCCCCCTCGTTGCTGAAGCACGGGCTCAGATGCTTCACATTAAACACATCAGCAGTTTTCAAATGCTTTGGTAGGAGTAATCGGTAGGCATTATCTTTGATCTTCTGAAGTATCTCACAAGGTCCGACTTTCCGCTCCTTCAACTTGCTGTATTCTCCCACGGGAAACCGGTCTCGCGTTAGAACAGCCCACACGAAATCTCCTTCCTTAAAAAGTACTTGCCGGCGACGACGATCTGCAGAGCTCTTGTATTTGGTGTTGTTCTCATGGAGAGTTTGCTGCACTTGTGTGTGAATGTCTCGCAAGTGCTCAGTCATCTCATCAGCCTTGGGATGCAATCGACCAATACGAGGAATAGGCGCTAAGTCTAGCACCCCAGAAGGATTAAACCCATAAACGATTGCAAATGGACTCAGCCCAGTAGTTCTGTTTGCTGATCGGTTGTAAGCAAATTCTGCTTGAGGCAAGGAGAGGTCCCATTGCTTAGGTTTAGTGCTCGCCAAACAACGTAGGAGATTGCCCAAACTCCGGTTGACTACTTCGGTCTGGCCATCCGTCTGAGGGTGGTACGCACTGCTGAAATTCAGACGAGTCCCCAACTTCTCCCATAAGCTCTTCCAGAAGTTGCTGATGAACTTAGTGTCACGATCAGAGGTAATGGAGTGGGGAACTCCATGCAAACGCACCACTTCTTTGAAGTAGAGGTGGGCAATCCGGGCTGCATCCATCGTTTTTTTACAGGCTACAAAAAGTGCCATCTTGGAGAACCGATCCACTATCACAAAAATGGAGTCCGCTGCCCGTTGTGTGCGGGGTAACCCCAGCACGAAATCCATGCTAACATCACGCCACGGACCTTCAGGGATAGGCAAAGGCGTGTACAAACCGGCGTTGGTGAGGGTACCTTTGGATCGCTGGCAAACGTAGCACCTTGCCACATAGTGGGCTACATCGCTAGGTAGCTTGGGCCAGTAAAAATCAGAGGAGATCAAGGCTAAGGTCTTGTCCCGTCCGAAGTGTCCCTCGCCATGTAATTCGCTGATGATTTGTTGCCTTAATGAGCAATCCGGAATGCACAACTTCGTTCCTCGGAATAGGTAGCCATTGTGTATTAGAAAATCGCAACGCTGACCACCCATGACTTGCTGGAATATCTTCCCAAAGGAGGGATCAACTGGATACATGTCGGAGAAGGTCTCGAATCCGGTGACTTGACTGCTCATGGTCGTGAGAAGAGTGTTGCGGCGGCTTAGGGCATCAGCGACACGGTTTTGACTTCCTGATTGGTGCCGAAGGGAGAAGGTGAACTCCTGCAAATACGCCACCCATTTAGCATGACGTCGGTTGAGTTTGTGCTGGCCATTTATGTACTTCAAGGCTTCGTGGTCGGTGAAGAGGATGAATTCGCGTTGCACCAAGTAGTGCCGCCAATGCTTCAGCGATTGCACAATTGCGTAGAACTCCAAGTCATAGGTGGAATAATTCTTCTTGGATCCAGATAGTTTCTCGCTGAAGAAAGCTATTGGACGTCCCCCTTGACTCAGAACTCCACCGATACCAATTCCAGATGCGTCACAATTTAGTTCGAACACTTTTTCGAAGTCCGGCATTGCTAAAACTGGAGCCTCGATAATCTTTTGTTTCACCAGCTGGAAGCTCGCCTCTGCCTCCTCAGACCATTTGAGATCTCTTCCCTTTAGACACTCGGTGATAGGTGCGATCAGGGTGCTGAAATTTCGAATGAACCGCCGGTAGAAGGAAGCCAAACCGTGGAAACTCCGAACATCATGCAACGACTTTGGCCTTGGCCACTCAGAAATGGCACTAACCTTGGCGGGGTCAGCATGCACACCGTCGATAGACACCACGAACCCCAGGAAGGTGACGGAGGTTGTGAAGAACGCACATTTCTTTTGATTAATAAACAAACATTCGGATCTCAGCGTGTCAAGAACTGCACGCAGATGTTCTATATGCAGCATGGGGGTCTTGCTATAGATGAGGATGTCATCGAAATAAACAACAACAAACTTCCCCATGAAAGGACGAAGAACCTGGTGCATGACCCTCATGAAGGTGCTAGGCGCGTTGGATAGTCCAAATGGCATCACCAACCATTCGTACAACCCATGCTGCGTTTTGAATGCCGTCTTCCACTCGTCTCCTGGTCTGATCCGTATCTGATGATATCCACTCTTGAGGTCGATTTTTGAGAAGATTTTGGATCCCGATAGCTGGTCCAACATGTCATCTAAGCGGGGAATTGGGAATCGGTACCTCACGGTGATACGGTTGATTGCTCGGCTGTCGATGCACATACGCCAGGAACCATCCTTCTTTGGTACCAACAGGGCAGGAACGGCACAAGGACTCATGCTCTCTCGGATATAGCCTTTCTCCAGCAGCTCCACCACTTGTCGTTGTAATTCTTCAGACTCTTTAGGGCTGAGACGATAAGCCGGCCGGTTCGGGAGAGTCGATCCTGGGATAAGATCGATTTGGTGCTGGATATCTCTCAACGGTGGTAAGCCGTGGTTGAGATCTTCGGGCATCAGCTCGGAGAACTCTTCCAGAAGTTGTTGGACCTCCTCAGGCATGCTTGAGCTTGAGCCAACCTTGGATTCATCCCGGGGCAGCAAAGCAAAAACCACCTCTTCTTGCTTCATTTCAGCCAAAAAGCTGGATAAGGATAGCAAGTTGTTGTGATGAGTTGCCTGGATTGAAGGGGTTGCTTCAGAAGTTCCAGAAGTTGAAGGGGTTGCTTCTTGGTGCGGTGCCAAGACAATCTTTTTCCCTTTGAGGTTGAGGGAATAGGTATTCTTTCGTCCATCGTGAATGACGCTTCGATCGTACTGCCATGGCCGTCCCAGCAGTAGGTGACAAGCGTCCATAGCCACCACGTCACACCAAGCATTGTCAAAGTATTTTTTGCCAATGGAAAAGGATACCAAACACCTCTTGTCCACCTTTATTTCCGTCTCCTTGTTCAGCCAAGATAATTTGTAGGGTTTGGGATGAGAGTCGGTCTTCAGCTTCAACTTTTGGACTGCTTCTTCGGACACCACGTTCTCGCAGCTGCCGCTATCGATGATCATCTTGCACACCTTGTCCGAGACCGTGCAAGTGGTACGAAAAATGTTATTTCTCAACCACTCATCTCCTGACCCTCCCTTAGGGGTTAGAAGACTCTTGCGGATGACTAAAGTTTCTGGTCCGTCCCCGTACAACATTCCACCTTCGTCCTCATATTCATCAAACACGGGCTCGCTATCGATCTCGTCCTCACTCCCAAGATTATCCTCGATCAGGAGGGTCTTGCCACCTTTGCTGGTGGTTTTCCCACAGCTGGAGGCGATGTGTCCCTCCTCTCCACACCTAAAACACTTCACGCCCGTCTTAGGTCTGCCCTGGAACGGCACTTGCTGAGGGCGCACCTCTGAAGGTCTAGAAGTTCGTGTGGGCTGCTGCTGCTCATGGCTGGTGGTGGCTCGCCTTCTTTGCTGCTTCTCCGCTGCGAGGGCTCGCTGATAGGCCTCAGAAACCGTCCATAATGAGTGGAGGCTGAGGGCATCTTGTAGGGATGGTCGTAACCCCCCCAAGTATCGCGCCACCGATTGTTCCTCCGATTCCGATAGATCATTCCGAGCCACCAATTGATAGAACTCCTCCGTGTAGTCATCTACTGATCTTGCTCCTTGTCTCAATGCATGAAGCCTTTGAAACAGGGATTGAGTATATCCGAAAGGAAGGAAGTGCTCCTTCATCTTCTTCTTCATCTTGCACCATTCGGTCAGCTTTGCCTTGCCTTGCCTCTCGCGTGTGCGCCTCATTTGCTCCCACCACGCAGAAGCTCTTCCCTTGAGTCGGACGGCGATTAGCTTAACCTTCATATGCTCCGGGACCTCCTTGTAGTCGAATACTCGTTCGACTTCATTCAGCCAGTCCACGAAGGCATCAGCATGCAACGTACCAGAAAATTCTGGCAGCTCCATCTTGAAACCGAGGTCTCCATGCCGATCACCCCAACCCCGATGTCCTTGACCAGTACCACGATCATGGAACATGTTGTGGAGATTTGAGCTTGTGTCGGAGCCTGGATCTTCAGTCTCTCGATGGTTTAGGTCTTGCACGGCAAGACGTTGGGTTAAATCAGCAATTTGTCTTTGTAGACCCTCAATCAACTCAGCGTCTTCGTTGCTACGACCATGGTACGGGACTTCCTCAGCTGGAGTAGGCCCACGACGACCACGACCACCACGTCCACCAGCCATCAATGCTGATGAAGAAACAACGAAAAGGGAGGATTCTTTTGGCTCTGGTACCAACTGACGCCGGTTAGAGTTGGGATGGACTCTACAAGCGTATGACACCAAGACTACAAAGAAATTGAAGAGATGAACACCAGAATTGAGATAAAACAATCTCAGAATTTGTGTGTATTAATCAAACGAAAATTGGGATTCTCTTGACCTACAAGCCAGGTCTTTTATAGCTTCAAATCAGTATAGAAATTAGGAAGTTAACCAACAAGGCAACTCCTATTATTTGCAACAAAAAAAGCAAATAACAACAAAGGAAATAAGTAACTACCAAAATTCTGTCTAAAGGAAATAAAAATCAGGAAACCTTCCATAAACCAAAATTAGTAATTCATATGTGGATGGGGGAGGAAACTTCTTGCTGACTTGGCTTGTTGGCTGGAAGGAAACTTCCTTGCTGAGCTGGCTGGTCGGTAGGAAGTTTACTTCCTTGCTGATTTGGCAATGGCTCCAGCATGGATGCTCCTGCATCAAATTGGTATCAGAGCCTTATGATAAATTTCATTACTTAACTGTATTTTTAGCATGGCTTCAACATCTAATCATGTAGAGGGTTTGTACACAACTAAACCTCCTTTGTTAAATGGGTCAAATTATGATTATTGGAAGAATAGGATGAAAATATTCCTAATATCTAATGACCTCAAGTATTGGATGTTTCTTAAAAATCCCTACACACCCCCAAATGAAGATGAATTATACTCACTTTCTAGGGCCAAAATGAACGAAATTGAGGTGAACTCTAAAATTATGAACATTCTTTATTGTGACCTTAATCAGGGTGAATACAATAGAATTAGGGGTTGTGAGAGTGCTTTTGAAATTTGGCATAGATTACAAATACATCATGAGGGTGATAGTAAAACCAAAGAAACTAGAATTAGTCTCCTCATGCATAAATATGAGATTTTTTCTATGCAAATCGGTGAGAACATAAGCGAAATGAACACTCGCTTCACTGATATTACCAACTCTCTTTGTGTTATTGGAAGAAAACTTAATGAAGCAGAGATGACAAGGAAGTTCCTCTGGTCTCTTAGCAATGATTTGGAAGATAAAGTCGTCACAATTGAAGAGGCACATGATCTTTCTAAATTAAAGATGGAGGAACTCGTTGGAAATTTGATGGCTTATGAACTCCAAATCAACCATCGATAGGAGAAGGCAGTCTCCAAGAACAAACCCTTCTTGACATTACATGCAAATCTTGAGGAACCAAAGAGGAGTGTAGAAGATAAGGACATTGAAGTCCTAGCCAAAGACTTCTTCAAATACCTCAAGAAGGATAAGGGAGAAAAGAATGATAGAAGAGGTAGAAGAAGTGAAATAAGAGAAAAGAAGAAGGAGAATGAGGAGAGTTAAAATGAGAGAAAATAAAAGGAGAAGAAAAATGAGAGAAGGGGGAGAAGGAGAGAAAGGAGAGGAGTAAGAGAAAAGAGAAGAGGTTGGAAGCTCACAAGGCTACTTGGGACGATTTATCATCATAATCCCAATCAACTGCACCTTCATCAACAAAAGAATATGCACACATGTGCAACATGGCAATTCAAGATTAAGGAAGTGAGGTATCCTCTAACCCTTGCTCTACAAAATCACATGCATGATCAACTATGTCATATTATAGTGATATCTCACACTCTAGTGTTAATGAAGAAACTTATACACATGATGAACTTAAAAATGCATTCAATGACTTAGTTAAACAATATGAGATCATTTGTGACAAAAACAAGAAAGCTTGAAAGCTAATCAAGGATCTCCAAAGACAAATTGAATCAATCATGCATGAAAAGAATGAGGTGATTGCTAGACATGAGGAAAATGCATTAAAACTTGGTGGTAAAAAGGCAACACTTATAGATGTTGAACAACTAGATCTTAAGGCATCAAATGATCAACTTAGAAAAGATCTAGAAATGTTCACAAATGGAACCAAGATGCATGACATGCTTTTAGGTAGTCAAAGACAATCACTAGATAAACATGGTTTAGGATACAATGCAAAATTGAAAAACCATGTGTCTCACTACTCTAAATGGCAAGCATGTGTTCATTAATCATAGCTCTTCAAGTGTGTGGGCTCCTAAAACCAAAATGGTTTGGATTCCCAAAGCTAACATTTAAGGACCCAAAGTTGTTTGGGTACCTAAATCTACACTTGTAGGTGCTGGAAAAGGAAATCGGTGGTGACCGGCCAAGCTTGAGAGTCAAATCAAAGCTGGTTGCATCACCAAATGGAGATTGGAACCAATTCAAGCTTCAAAGTGGGTATATATTTTCTATCCTCTAAATTGTTGAATAAATTGGTTCTAGTCTAGATTTTAAATATGCTCAATTGACATATCATATATTCATTCATTTCATATCTTAAAATTGAATAACATCCATTGCTTAAGTGCCAAATTTGTAAATGGATGTCAAAAGGCGGAACTTATACATCACATGCCTAATTGATAAATGTTGCTTGATGTTAAAAGGGGAGAATTAGAATTGAACTTAATTAAAAAATCATATTCATTTTGATAGGGGAGCTTAATGAATATCATTTACTTAGAGTAATGAAGTGCAAAAATTAGGGGGAGCAACTTCATTACAAGACATCCTAAATTCTATGTTTAATCTTTTATTGATTTTTGATGGATGTCAAAGGGGGAGAGATAATTAAAGGAGTAACTTGAAATTTTATTATATAATTGAACAAAAACTATGTACATCCATATGGGGAGAATTTTTATGCATAGTTTACAACTAAAAATTCAAGAATTAAGATATAGGTTGTCATCATCAAAAAGGGGGATAAAGTATGCAAGCTTCAAAGATACACTTATGGATTGAAGCAAGGATGAAGGAGTTGTCACAAAGGCTTTGACGAGGAAGTCAAAAAAGATTCACTTCGTCGAAAGTAAGGAAAAGCCTTGTATATACAAGAAGGTTAGTGGGAGCCACATAGTGTTCTTGATCTTATATGTCGATGACAAACTCCTCGTGAGAAATCATATACCTTTGCTTGAGCAAACAAGAAGTTCATTGAAATTTGCATTTTCAATGAAAGACATGGGTGAGGCTCAATACATCTTGGGAATCAAGATATATAGAGACAGATCTCGTAGACTCATTGGCCTAAGTCAACGTACATACATTGACAAGGTCTTGGAAAGATTCAACATAAACAACTCCGAAAAGGGCAATGTGCCAATGAGTATGGGTATGCAACTCAAGAAGTCCCAACATGTTGAATCACGTAAAAACTTGGAGTATATGAAAAATATTCCTTATGCTTTGGCAATAGCATCAATCATGTACGCCATGACTTGCACAAGACCCGATATCTCATATGCTCTAAGTGTGACAAGTCATCACCAATCCAACGTAAGTCCTGAGCATTGGACTACGGTCAAGAATATTCTGAGATACCTTAATTGGACCAAAGATAAGTTTCTTGTTTATGGAGGACAAAGAGAACTGATAGCTGAGGGCTACTCAGATGTGAGTTTCATAAGTGATCCCGACGATAGGAGTTCACAATAATGATATGTCTTCATTCTGGAAGGTGGAGCCATGAGCTAGCGTAGTTGGAATCAAATCACTAGGACGACTCAACCATTGACGAAGGCAGAATAAATTTATTATGGGTGGATACAAACATCAACACAGCTAATCCATTCAACAAACCCTCATACAAGGTCAAAAAGTGAAATATATTTCGAGTCCATGGGTCTGAGGAACCATGTGGATTGACTTAATGAGTGATTAGAGAGAGTTACCTTAGTTATTATTGTTTTATACATTGAGAATGTATGTGAAAGAAAACTTTGATAACAAGTGGGAGATTGAAATGAATGTGTTCTAAAAGTTTTACTTTTATATATCAATTATTATGAATTGGATGTTCAAATATTTTGTTCCTTGATTATTGTATTCGTCTTTTGGAAGTGTTTAGGAAGAGGTGCTTGGTCCTTAACCGTAGATCTCTAAAAGATGATGGTTTACATAAATTAAAAGATATTGACAATCATGGTAATTAAACATGAAACATTAATTACAGAGATAAGATTGTCGTGTTGGTCATCGATTGTTGTAGCTCTACAAATAATTGACGACACGAGTATATAAAAGAGGAAAATATTACTTTTATATATTGAATAGACCTAACAAGTAAAATATTATGGGATTGTGTTTCATGTCATCAATGTTTTACTGTGTCTCGGATCCTAAGATATGAGACTTGTATCTTTTCACTCAAGAAGTGCTTGATTTGATTATTGTCAAAAGCTACCAATGAGTATAGTGATAAAGGCAATAGTTGATTGAACATGGCTTGTGCTGGAAAAGATGGCTAGTCAAAAGATTATCGTTGTCCCTCTTAATTGAGTGATGATATTAGTAGGCCCCTTGATAAAGCAACATTATAATGTGCACAATGTAGCTTCAGTTAAGTTACATAGTTATAATTAGCTTAAAGAGATCAAGAAATGAATATCATACAAATGTGACACGTTTCTACTTTGTATATATTCTTAATATCATGAGGCAAGGGACGGACACAAGTGGGGCACTAACATCACTAAATGGATCGTGTTTAGTTTGAGTGGAACAAGACATCTATGCTAATTGGGTAACTATAATGTGTAGGTAGATACCACTTATAGTTTGAGATATTGAGTGTTTAATATCACTGTCAATTTGGCTTAGATCCTCCTATAGGTCACACCACATAACTGGGGAAAAAGAAGTTTGATTTTGAGTTTATATGATGTGTCGGGTTTCATGAGAAAAGGAACACATCTGGTGAATCAACGGTCGTATTCGAATTATGCACAAAGATGGGGTATAATATGAGGGTATATATTATGGGGTATAATAATTTAATATTACATAGGATAATATATTACATAAGATATGAATTTGCTAAAAACGCAAAAAGATTAAATTTTGTTGGATATAAATCCAAACAATTGGTAAAAGGCAAAAAACGGTTAATATGGTTTTACCCGAATTAATAAGGAATTAGTATTAATCATGTATTTGAGTTATTCCAATTATGATTACATGTGGATGTGTATGATTATGTGTCAAATTGGGATTAAGTTTAGGAGACAAAAAGTTAGAGATCATGGCTAGAAAATAGTTCTTGATGTGGGCGATTTGGGAGGCAATAAATAGGTCTTGTCACCCTACTTGTTTAATAAGAATTAATACAAAATTCTCTCTCCCCAATTTCTCCCTTAATCACCGCGAAAATTCTCTTAATAGTTTTAAGTTTTGTAGATAAAAATCTTTGGGATTTTAGAGGGGATATTAGCTAGATTATAAGCTTAATTAGAGATTGATTGGCTAGCTCCTTTCTCTCTAATCTTGTTTAGAGTTTGGTGAACACTTGGAGGTGAATCGGCGGGCGATTCGACGAGCAACAGAACACCGGATCTTCTAAAAGGTTTTAGAGAACCTTTGGGTATGATCCTCTCTCTTTTGTTTATTTTAATATGTGTAGGAATGCATGATATTAGAATAAACATAGACATGTATGCTTGTATTAAAAAATTTAAAATATACACATACATAGAGACACGAAATCGTACAAGGAAATCAAGTCAATACATGTATTAAAGCTATATTCAAGGCATGTAATCTTGTTTTCTTTGAGTCTTAGGAACATTGTGTAATTGACCATACTTGAGCTAAAATCAACTCACATATACACTAGTTTCCTTATAGAAGTCACACACAAAATTTCACATTCATTGGACTTCAATAGATCACCCAAACTAGAACCGAAAAACAGTAAACTAAACCTGAACGGTCTCCCCACATTCAGTCGACCGAACCAAACCTCTCGGTCGACCGAGTGATCAATTATCCTATAGTGTTTTCACTGCCCACATTCGGTCGACCGTGCAGACCTTTTTGGTCGACCGAATCATCACTACTTTCTGACTGTTACCTTGTCATATTATACCAACGGTCGTATTCGAATTATGCACAAATACAGCAAAATATAAATTGCCTTTCAGTCAACCGTGGACCTGTTCGGTCGATCAAACTTTATTGTCTCCAAAATTGTGCAACTGCCTGGACGTTTTTGGTCTACCGAAGACTTTAGATCGGTCGACCGAACTTAATCAATTTTATCAACCCCATAAAGCATGTTGATTTTCGATCGACCGAACCCTATTCGGTTTTCAGTCTTGACATTTAGTAACGTAGGAGAACAAATTGTTTGTAGATATAAGTCCCTTTCTTGTGGAAAATATGATAAAAAAATCAATGGGTACCTCTGGGTATTTTCGTCACCAAAGGGGGTATTCAACCCGTTAATAAAATTCTTATTTCATTTTTCAAAATTTTTCGTTGGCATGTTCATGTACTTTTAGAGAAGCACATGTGTGTGGGTGACAAGTATATTATAGACAATCGCAAGGTTTATTCATTTAGGTCTTTGAAATTTTTAAACACCAATTCTCTGAACTATATCATGCATGTTCAGTTAGTTGTTTTAGAGTGAAACCTTTTTCAAAGGGTGTATTTGGATATTCTCATTAAGATGTGCTTACAATAATGTTGGTTGTTTAGTCTTGACATTTTGTATTTGGGAGAATGAATTATTTGTGGATATTATTCCCTTGTTTTGTGGACTATAAGATAAAGTTTTTCAAATGGGGCCTATGTGTGTTTTTGTCGCCAATAGGGAGCATTATGCAGGGTAATACACTTTTTATTTTATTTTCTACTAAACTTCAAGTTCATAAGCTTTTAATTTGTCTTGTGTCCTTGTAGTCTAGAAAGTAGCAACTTTTCCCAATGGTTCAAGAGAAATGTTCCTGAAAGACAAAACCATCCCCAATGTCAATTTTGATCTCATCCTTGGTCTAGATAAACTTTTTGCAATGTTCCCGTAAGACAAAAACGCCACCAAGGACAAGTTTGATTACAGCCTTGGTGAATTGGAGAATATGAAGGAGAGGTAGGGGAGACATATGCTTGATCCAAAAGTTTGCAATGTTCTTTACAAACTTTGAAACAATGATAAAAGCATTGTTGAGTATCATAGTTGGAATTCTAAACTAGTTGATAATGTAAGTTCCTAAGCTATTAGGTGCCTCCTTATGTAACATCTTTATTCACCTATGCTTCAGTTCAAATTTCATATATTTTGTATTTAGTTATTGTTGTTGTTCTGACATCCATTTTTATTATTCAAATGGTTTTAGGAGCTCACAAATTTAAAGAGCTATGCTTTACAACTAACTACTTTCCATTTAAAGTTGTATGAATTACATGGTTTTTAACATATGAATCATTATATCCTAAACCATGTTTTTGCAAGGATTGTCCTTGACTTCCTAGAAGCATATTGAGCATCTTAGTTCCATCAGTGAATCTTTCAAGATCCTTTCTTAATTGCACATTGCAAGCTTGAAGATATAAATGTTCACTATCACTAGGTGTTGCTTTTAAACTTTCAAGAGTTGATGCATTAGTTTCAAGTTTAGCAAGCACCTCATTTTCTCATGCATGATTGATTCAATTTGCATTTGGAGACCTTGATTAGCTTTCTAGCATTCTTAGTTTTGTCACAAATGATCTCATATTGTTTAACTAAGTCATTGAATGCATTTTGAAGCTCATCGTGTGTGTATGTTTCTTCTTTAGAACATAAGTTATCACTATGACTTAGTTGAGCGTGAGTTAGATTTAGTAGAACAAGAGTTAGAGTCTACCTCACTTTGATCATCGTCAATAGTCATGAAGCATGAATGGGGAACCTCTCTTCTACTTTGCTAGGAGGATGATGATTATGGTGGTGATGATGAATCATCTCATGTAGCTTTGTGAGCTTCCTCCTTCCTTTCTCTTCTCTTGCTCTTCTCTTTTTCTCTTCTCCTCTCCCTTCTCTCATTTTCTTCTCCCTTTCTCTTCTCTCATTTCCACTCTCCTCCTTCTCCTTTTCTTTTCCTCTCTTCTCATTTCTCCTTCCTCTTATTTCTCTTGTTTCTTCCTTATCCTTTTTTGAGTAATTTGAAGAAATCTTGGGCAAGGACTTCAATGTCCTCATTCTCTACTCCTCTCCTTGGCTCGTCGAATTTTGCATGTAATGCCAAGGTCGGTTTGTTCTTGAAGGCTTCATTCTCCTTTCGATGGTTGATTTGAAGCTCATAGGTCATGAGGTTTCCAATTAGCTCTTCCATCTTGAGTTGGGAAAGGTCGTGTGCTTCTTCAATTGCAACCACGTTATCTTCCCAATCGTTGCTTAGCGACCGGAGGAACTTCCTTGTCATCTCTCCTTCATTGATTTTTCTTCCAAAAACCAAAAGAGAGTTAGTGATATCGGTGAAGCGAGTGTTCATTTCGCTTATGTTTTCACTGATTTGCATAGAAAAGATTTCATATTTATGCATCAGGAGACTAATGCGAGTTTTCTTAGTTTTCCTATCACCCTCATGTTGCATTTGCAATCTATGCCAAATCTCAAAAGCACTCTCACAACCCCAAATGATATTGTATTCTCCCTCATTAAGGCCACAATAAAGAATGCTCATAATTTTAGAATTCAACTCAATTTCTTTCATTTTGGCCCTAGACAAGGTGGCAAGTTTTTCTTCCTTAAGAGGTGTATATGGGTTTTGAAGAAACATCCAAAACTTAAGGTCACTAGAAATTAGGAATATTTTCATCATATTTTCCCAATAATCATAATTAGACTCATTAAGTAAAGGAGGTCTAGTGGTGCAAAGACCCTCTACGTGATTAGATGTTGATTCTATGCTAAAAATACGATCAAGTATGCAATTTAGCTCACAAAGATCTGATATCAAATATAGGATCGTGTATGGCCCTAATTCTAATCACTTTTAACCAAATTACCTACTTCCTTAGGCAATCAAGAATGCACAGCGGAATTTAAATCAAGCAAGCAAGTAATCGAAGGAAATATGTAAACCACAAAAGAAGACAGTGTTTTATAGAGGTTCGACACCCCAACCGGGTCCTAGTCCTCTCTTGCAAGCTCCGCTCACGACTTCACTATCCACTCCTCGTTCGGACCGGGAGAGAATGCCTTAACAATCTTCAAGCTTGTGAACAACCCTCGCCGAGCTTGGCTCCTCCTCTCACAATCCGAGAGGAACGCTTCGGGCTTTCACCGAAACCTTTACAAGACTTTGACAACAACAAACTTGAGTGGGACAATCACTCCCTAAACTTGAGCACACTTGAGAAAGATAAGAATTGATCTAAAGTGTGGAAATTGAGGCTTGGAGTGTTTGAAATGATCTCTCTAATGTAGGAGGCAAGTATGTGTGGGAGAGTTGTCTAAACAAGGTTGGGGAACCTCTATTTATAAGCTCCTAAGAAGATATAGTCATTGGGGTAAGTTTGGTAAGTGTTTGTTGAAGATACACAAAATAGAAACCTACAACACATAATTCAGAACAAGTTCGGTCGACCAAATCGGGTCACACGGTCGACCAAATCGGGTTTGGATGAAAATGAAAATATGACCGTTGGTATAATACGACTAGTCTAACGGTTAAAAACTTATGTGTAAATGGTCGACCAGTCGGGTAGTCAAATTTACTATTTGTTAAAGGAAACAAACGGTCTACCGAAGGTCTGAACGGTCGACTGAAATGGTTCTGGCAGTTCTAGTAAGTGAATTCCAGTCTAAGTTTGGGTGATCTATTGAAGTCCAAATGTAGTGAGATTTTGTGTCTGACTTCTATAGGGAACCTAGTATGTGTTTGATTAGTTTTTAGCTCACATTTGCTCAATTATACGATGTTCCTAAGACTCAAAGAAATCAAGATTACATGTCTTCAAAATAGCTTTAATTACATGTCTTGACTTCATTTCCCTCTTTCTTAAGTCTTGATCACCTATAGAAGTTAGCACAATACAAAATATATGCTATGCATAGTGTATGTTATTCTACATTGATTATAATTAAGATTGGGTAGATTAAAACATCAAAACATGGATTAAGTCCAAAAAGCCAACACACTCATAATGTCTTAAACAAACACAACCATAGAATCGTCTCCTTGAGTTTTCAGTTGTCATAGATTTTCATAAAGCACACATTTTTCCACAATGACTTGAAGGTTATTAAGTATCACCGACTCTTCTACTTGATATAAACGAGTGGGATGTCTTAAGCTTCATGAGATCGATGAAGCTTCGGGTGATCAAATTGTGGTTTTTGGAATACTTATGATATCCGTTAATATTAATTACATTTTTTTCTGGGTGTGTTGGTGTATTTTGGATATGATTAAGATAATGCATCACTGGGCTCGTTTTTTGGGTGTGTTTGGGTATTTTTGAACAAAAGGTAAGGTTTTTTAGTTGTATATATGTTCGAGTATTATTGGAGAGGGTATACTAGAGATAGTGTTACTGTTTTCTAATTTAGGTTGTTGGGTATTCTCATTAAGATGCCTTACTAATTGTTTTTAATTTTCACATTTCGCAATGGTAGAACAAATTGTTTGTGGATACAAGTCCCTTATTTTCTGAAAAATATGACAGTTTTTTAAATTGTTGGTATTTCTGGTAACCAATGTATTCAATCGGTTAATAAATTTATGACTTCATTTCTCAAAATATTTAATTGGCATAATTGAATTCAATAGCAAGGTAACATGGATTAAATAAAAGGAAATAAATTATGATCTGTGAGCGTAGCCATAATTGATAGAATGAGTAAATTTAACGGAACACGAATAATTAGAAACACATGTACCAGCAACAACACATGCAAAATGAGAATGTGGTACCTCGGGGGAGGCAACTGAACCATGTGGAGGAACCTGTTCACCATGTCAATTCCATTGTAACCTTAAGGAATGGAAAATAGGTTGACAATCACATTTCCTTGCCACCACCACCATCTATGCAGCCCCTCAGTGGGAATGGTGGTGAAGAAGAGGCCGAGGGTGAGGGTAATACACCAACGCCTCATTCTCAGGCACCGCAGAAAACCTACCTGCCAAAAGCTCCCTATCCAAGTAGGTTAACCAAAAATCAGAGTGACACAATGGATAAGATATTAGAGGTGTTTAAGCAAGTGTAGGTTAACATCCCCTTGTTGGATGTTATCCAACAAATACCTCGATATGCCAAAGTGTTGAAGGATCTCTACACAACCAAGAGGAAGACCAATGTTCCTAAGAAAGCATTCTTCGCTGCAAATGTAAACTCACTTTTGTCCAATCCCGCCTACACAAAATACAAGGACCCTGGGTGTCCTACTATTCAGTGTACAATAGGGGAAACTAGCATGAGTAATGTATTGCTTAATTTAGGATCGGCGGTCAACCTCCTCCCATTTTCTGTTTACCAATAGTTGAATTTGGGAGAATTGAAACCAACTATGATCACCCTCCAATTGGTAGATAGATCCATTCGTATTCCAAATGGGATTATCGAGGACGTGCTTATCAAAGTTGGAGATTTTATATTTCCAGTCGATTTTGTTGTCCTCGATACCAATCCTGTTGCGAACACCCACTCTCAAATACCTTTGATTTTGGGTAGATCATTTCTGGCAACTTCCAACGCCTTAATTAATTGTAGAAATGGTCTCATGAAGCTCTCATTCGGTAACATGAGTGTCGAGTTTCATGTGTTCAACTCTGGTAGGCAACAGGAGCCCATGGACCAACCTTTAAATCTCAATCTCATCCGCCAATTAGAGAAAGCACCGCAAAATCAACGAACACCCCTAACACCAATGCAACTCATTGAGAATGTTTGTGGGCCCAGCGAAAACTCATTGCTTGTCTTTTCAATGCAACAGAGTGAGCTGACATCAAACATGAATGTCCAAAAAGAGTGTTCGTTGCATGATTCAGTTAAGATTACTAGTGAGAGTGAGACACCTCATCATATGCCTTTTACCAGAAGGTGTCTATCTCACGTCCCTTGGCCATTGAGCCATTTGAGCTTCATCTTGACTCCAACAAGGACCCACCTACGACCGAGCTTATGCTTGATGATCTAAACGATGGTGGGAGGTCCTTGTTGGATGACTTTGGGAGAAACCTCATTCTTAGTGATGCAGATCTGTTGCATCCATCGAATGAGCTTGATGAACTCATTCTGATGCACACACATATTGGTTGGATGGTTTTGTTCGATGAGCAACTAAATCCTAGTGAGGCAACACATCTTCACTCATTCATGTTGCCCACACCCAACCAATATCATGAGGGGTTCGATCCTTTCAGCTTTGACCTTTCACCCCTCATGACACCTCAGAGTATCAGTGAAGTTTGCCCATCTCGGCAAGTCTCTGGTCCTCATACCTCGATGTTCTCATTTGATGTTCCCTTGACCAAATGATTATGAGAATATCTTTGTTGATTTATATAGCTTGTAAAAAAAATGTAATAAAAGACTCCATGAGCGAGCATTGATTGTTGTGGGCCTCAACCCTTGTGTACATGGGCCCCATTTCTTCACGTATTTGTCTCCCTTCTTCAGTATCTCACGGGTTTTGAGGGAATTCAGGATTGTGTCCATCAACATAACCACGAACTTCCTTTTGCGCTTTATATTGGTGAGATCTTTCATTTTTCATGCATAAATCCATGTAGTATTTTGCTCACATTCATTGAGGACGATGCATGGATTAGGTGTGGGGGTGTTTTACGTGTGTACATAGTCGAGTCTTTTTCCTTTGATTTTGTTTTCTTTTGTGTATATTGAGAGAGTCATGTTAGTGTGCCGCATTTAATATCGATATATCTGCTTGCCATGATCCTTGGGTGACTTGTCTTCTTTTGCTTGCCTAGTGCTTTAAAAATTTCACATTTCTTTCAAAATCTTCATTTGTTTGCGAAATATTTTTGTGAGTTTTGCGTGTGTTTAGCAGGTGCAAAACCGTTGAGAGGCAAAGTAAAAAGAAAGCTCCCAAAATTGTCTTGAACTTGATGTACTAGGATTTCGAGTTTATTGGCTTTAGGTCTTATCGAGCCGTTAGGATGCACCCCGGTTTTCCCTCGGGGGCGTGTAATCATAGGGTTTCAGTACTCAAACATTTAAAGAAGTCTACGTTGAACCTAGTTTGTCCATAATTCGTGTATGTTAATTTAAGGAAGTTTGTTGTAGTCAAGGACCCTTTAAATCTTGTTGTGAGACATTAAGTGTAGGGGTTTTGGTTTATGTGTAGATAAGAAATAAGTGAGTATGTGTTCTCTTTTCTCGCACGGCTCCTATCACTCGGGAAAGTAGGTCTGAGGGGACTTTGTACCTGGTGCTCTCGGGTCATCTGACTTAGGATGCACTGACCGAACTCCCGTGACACGGGTGGTAGGGATCGCCTTATGTGGAGATTTGGGGAAGGTGTACATGATAGTGTAAGTCCTCATAGGCAATGATGCACGAAACCTGACCCTGGGAGAATCAAACACCAACCAATATAATGCTCCAAACAAAAAAGAAAAAAAAGTCAAATAAGAACCTTAACGGACCTTACACTTTGTATCACTTGAGGATGTTGAGGTTGTCCATGTCTTTCACTTAAGTCCTTAACTAACTTTCACGAATAATTCATTAGGCTAGGTGTGTGGACCGATTACATATATAGAGTCGACCCGTAGTATTACCGCGTCCCATGATCGACAAAATTAGTCCAACGAGTCGTGTAGCTAGATTGAATAATGCATCTCTGTTCGGATTTTGTGGGTATATCCGCTGAAAACCCTCAGGAGGCAACACTCCTCCTCCTTGGCGACAAGGAGGTTTAACGGCTTGTTGCACGTGCTAAGTGCAACCGTGATTCCTACGAAAGTGAGTTAGGATTTCTTGTTTTTCGTATGCTTTTCTCTTTCTTTGTTTTGCTCGGGACTAGCAAAAGTTAGGTATGGGGGTATTTGATTGACATCATTTCATGATTATATTTGTATATTATATCCATTATCTTTCACCTAAACAATGCTATGTGACGAGTTTTATGTTTGAATTTCAGAAATAAATAGGTTTGAAGAGATGAAGCATAAAAGGACCCAAAAGCAGGGAAAAGGACTGAATTGTGAGACCTTGGGACTAAGATGCAAGGGAGAAGGACTGAATTGTGAGACCTTGGGACTAAGATGCAAGGGAGAAGGACTTGAACGTAAGACTAAAGGATGAAAGAGCAAAACAGAAAACTCCATACCATCATGGGGAGTATTTTGGCAATTCTATTCGGGTCGGAGATCCAACAAGTCAAGTAACTACATCAAAGACAAACAATAACAGCATGGAAAGCCCAGACTAAAGCCCAGGACGATCTGGATCTTGTAGACCACCAATTGGCGGTCTGGGACCGCTAATTGGCAGTCCGGGTTGATCCGGATCCGCGGATATGTTTGTGGCACATGTATTAGAGGGTGTTTATTCTATTTCTGGTAGTTGTTTAGTCCCATACCGGGGGATTGTCCCGGATTACCTTTTTCTTTGGCTATAAATAGAACTCTTCACCTTCTATTGTAATCATTTCACATTTTGAGTGGCTACTCTTCCTACTTGAAGTGAGGCCTTGAAGCACACACTAAAGTAGGAGGATGCTGCTTGAATTGTGAGTCATTTTAATAAAAGTTTCTTTATTATGCTTTTTGTTTCATGTTGCTTGTTTTACTTAATTTAATTTCATTTCATTAGTTTTAGTAGCTTAGTTAATATGATTTCCTTGCTTAGTTTAATAATTAGTCTAATGTGTAGTGAGTAGTCCATCCCCTTTGGGGGGTGGAGTTGATGTTCATACATACAAAAGAGAATGGAATGAATGCTATATATACATTGTGTTGATAAAACATGAATGTATGCTTTCTTGTTTAGGATAGAACTTATGACTTGATGAGCTTTGCCAAAATGATTAGACACCTCTCATGCTTGTTTAGGTTCTGAAATAACCAGCTTGTGTATGTAAATGTTAATCAACTAGGTTAGTGAATGGATTGATAGGTTTTGTCATAACATTTAGACACTTCCTATGCATGAAAACACTACCTTTATTTGTGCTTAAAGAATGTGTTCAACACCCACCTCTTTGCATGTGTGCACTCACTCCACCCCTTAGGGGTTTTCCATTTCTGAATTCCAGCACACTTATTTCGTTCTTAGTTAAGTTTTAGTTCATCGTTTGTTGTTCGTTTATGCATGCGTTACGTCGTAGTGTAGTGTAGCGTAGATTAGGATAATCAAACTCTCTTACATATTTTTGCCACTTGATTTTGTACAAACGAGAGGCTGCTCACCTCCCTGTGGACGACCCGTATTTGCCACGTCTTCACCGACGCCGTGCACTTGCGGTTTAATATAAAACGTTCAACAGATTGCATGTTCATGTGGGCATTGCAAGAATCCATTTTGCTTGAAATAGGCATCAATCCTTGCATTCCATGCCCTCGGGGCTTGCTTCAAGCCATATAGTGTCTTCTTTAACTTTAGCACTTTCACCTCTTCACCTTTCTTTTCATAACCCGACGGTTGCTCCACATAAACTTCTTCTTCGAGAACTCCATTCAAGAAAGCGGACTTTACATCCATTTGATGCATGCACCACTTTCTTTGAGCTACAAGTGAGGTTAGGAGACGGATTGTCTCCATGTGTGCCACCGGGGCAAAAACTTCTTCATAATCTATGTCGGCCCTTTGCTTGTAGCCATTTGCCATCAATCGTGTTTTGTACCTTTCAACTTCTCCTTGTGTCGTCATCTTTCTTTTGTACACTCATTTGACACCAATCGCTTTGTGTCTTTTTGGCAATGAAACTAGTTCCCAAGTTTCATTCCTTTCGATGGATCGCATTTCTTCATCCATTGTGGCGCGCCATTTTGCATCCTACATAGCCTCTTCAAAAGGAATATTCTCTCCTTGTCCTAGAAGACACAATATCTTTTGCTCGCTCGTAATGTCCTTTGATCTCATCTCCTCCACATGGTTAGAAGTCGCCACTTCTTCTCTTTCTTCTTCTTCTTCTTCTTCTTCTTCGCACCTCCCATCATGTTCATGTTCGACTTGAGCATGCATGACATGGTTTGTGACTCCCTCGTTAATTACAAACAAGGTCATTCCTCCTTCGCAAGCACTCTCCTCCACGGCAACAAGGTTGGAGTTTTCTTCCACACTTTTCTTTGACCAACATTCGCTTGCATAGTGTCCATGCTTCCCACAATTGAAGCACTCAATCTCCTTCTTTGATCCACGATCACCACGGCCACGACTAGAGCTCTGCTCCACCTTCTTTTGTGACCAACACTCTTTCACAAAATGGCCACGCTTCCCACACTTGAAGCACTCGACCTCCTTCTTTTTTGGACGGCCTCCATAGTCACGACCGCTTCAACGATTTACGTTGTGAGGTTTCACCTCCTTAAGAGACATCTTCACTTCCAACGCATCCTCCAAGACATCTTGCCTCTTCTTCTTTCTTTGCTCGTGTGCCTCCAACGAGCTTGCTAGGTCGTCGACAGTCATCTTCTCGAGGTCCTTTGATTCCTCGATAGCACACACAACATTTTCAAAGTCTTCAGTGAGAGAACGTAGCACCTTCACGACCACTTTTCCTTCAATCAATGCCTCCCCATTTCTCTTCAATTTGTTCACCACCATGCGATCCCTCGTCACGAAATCGGCAACACCTTCCGATTCCTTCATTTTCAATGCCTCGAACTCACCTCAAAGCATTTGGAGGTGCACTTGCCTCACTCGATCAGCACCCTTGTAGCTCTTCTAAAGGGTGTCACACGCCTCCTTCGACGTCTTCTCTTCAGCGATCTTCTCAAAGCCACTCTCATCCACCGCTTGGAAGAGAAGAAAGAGAGCACTCTTGTCTTTGTCTCTTCTCTCCTTTTGTGCTTTGATTTGTGCGACGGTTGCCACCCCCGTCACGGCCTCCTCCTCGAAGCCGCTCTCCACAAGATCCCAAGCATCATGCGTACCGAGCAGGGCACGCATTTGGATACTCCAATTATCGTAGTTGCCATTTGAGAGGTGAGGCAACGATACATGACCAAACGAGGTCATCCCTGAGCTCCCCATCGGATGAGGCTCTGATACCAGATGTTAGGTGTGGGAGAAGGACGGGGTGCACCAGACCGAGCCACCCCAGAAACACGCCCTCCACCAGGAGCACATAGACCGCTAATCAGCGGGTCCAAACCGCCAATTGGCGGTTCAGAAGTCGCGCCTGGTGGGCTGCTTTGGCTCGCCTTGTTCTCCATGCTGAGGGCCTTCTATTGCCATCACTAGATCCATACTTTGATCTACTCAATTGGTGGACACGAATGAAAGAAGAGAACTCACTACTTAACACTCATAAGCAAAAACGAGATTTGCACCAAACTCATCTTTTCTTTCTTCTTTCTCACTTGACTTGA
This sequence comes from Triglochin maritima, assembly GCA_963682175.1. Classification (NCBI taxonomy): domain Eukaryota; kingdom Viridiplantae; phylum Streptophyta; class Magnoliopsida; order Alismatales; family Juncaginaceae; genus Triglochin; species Triglochin maritima. The sequence goes on from OY821775.1 coordinate 40,051,087, forward strand.
CTTTACTTGACTTGTTTACAAATGTAGAACTCTTGTGCTTTATATAGGCACTTACAAAGACTCTTCAACTTAACCTAAAACACAAACATAACATAAACTACATAAAGATGATCAACCTCTACTTAAATTGCATCATAAAATAGGACGAAAATCATAGAAAAATGAAGAGACCCTTTGTCTCTTCCTTTCCTACAACCTATCATCTTCCAACTTGTTGAGTCATCAACTCCTAGATGACTCACCCTCCATATATGATGTGGCTAGTGACTAGGATGCCATTTAGGTAAATTTAAGTACAATTCTCAATAAGGTTGGGGTAAATTTAGTTGCGATATGGGTAACTTTGATTTTAAAGGATATGTAACTTGGAGTAAATAGAACGGATTAAATGATGGTTCGTTGGGATAACCTTAACTGAAAGAAGGGGTAACTTGAAATAATAGCAGAATAACTTTAGTAGAATTGATGATATGTTGGGGTAAATTTAGTTGTGACAGGGGTAAGTTGAATTCAATAATATGGTAACTTAGTTAAATAGAAGAAATTAAATTATGGTCCATGGGGTAACCATAATTGATAGAAGGGGTAAATTGAGTTCAATAGCATGATAACCCCAATTGATCAATCCAATTGATCAATTGTTTTTATTTTTCATTCATTAAATAATGTTACCCTTCCATTTGTTGTTTATTTATTTATTAAATAATGTTAATATATTTATAAATCCCCATGAATAAATCCAGAATTCATAAATTTCATTATATGTGTTGTAAAAATTGCAAACAAATACTCAAATAATTTATCTATACTCTCTCTCATCTTTATCTTTTCTCCATCATCTCTCACTAAACTTAATGACTCGGTTACTAAACCAATGAAATCCTATAATTTTTATATTTTTATGCAGTGCATTATTATATGTCATGTTTTATATGTATTATATTTTGTCATTAATATGTATTTTGTATTTCCACTAAATATTAATATGTATTTTGTAAGACAGTGTATTATTAATTTTTAATATTTCTTTACCTAAATTAATTGCAAACAAAAAAATATTTTAAATATTGTTACTATTGATTAATATTAATTACATTTAATTTAATTCAACATTACAAACCAAAAAATTGATTAAAATTAATTACATTTAAGTTAATATTACATTTAAGATTAATCACAGTTAATGGGGGGGACGTGCCCTCCCCCTGGTGGCTAGTCGCCCGATTTTGAGCACCCGTTAAGGGAGCTCTAACATCGTGATATGAAATCTCAATACTCTTGGTACGAGCATGTAGAATAGGATTTCATTGTAAGATATAAAGCATTAATGTTGCACACATAACAATTGCTGTTTATCGCGAAGTGGAATATGTAAATCTTTGAGTACCTAAGATATCCAAGTTAATTTTGTTATGGCTTTGGAATTGTCTCCAATTCCAATAAAATTTAGAGGCCAAAATTGACGTGTAAAAGTCAAGATGAAATTAAGGAAGCGTAGATGAAAGACATGTGAAGATGATGGCAAAAACAGATCGAGAATCGGGCAAGAATCGAGTCTGGAATGTGTTGCTATCCTAAATTGACCATTGTTGGTCTGCCAAAATTAGTCGACTGTTTTGATGCAATTTTGAATCCAATGTCTGTCAGGCATTTTTATTCGACCGTTTATGGGTTGTCTGTGATCCAATTTTGAGGCCCTCTTAAGCCTTGTTTTTAGTTATCTTTTGGGGCTTTGGTTAGTTGGTTTATAAACCAACTTGAATGAGTATCTTGAGACAATTTTATGAGCCAAAATGGAGTGTCGTTGAGCCACATTGAATTCGATTTGGAGACTTGTATAAAAGGGAAGTTATGACCTTTATTTCATTTGTCTTTTGCATTTTTCCTTTGGCCACTCATGTTAGGGTTGGAGAAGAGGGAACCCATCTAAGGTGTGATCTTTTGGCCACTAGTCAACCTTTAGGTTGGATCTCACGTGGGTAGGCTTGGCCACCAAATATGAGTGTTTGGTGAGAGATTTCTTTGTGATTGATGAATAAATCCTAGAGATGGAGCGACTTATGTGAGTGATGTGAAGAACACATTATTTCCATTTCGTAACTCTTTAATTGACTTTTGGTTTTGGAGGCAAGATAGTGGAAGAAGACCCAAAGAGACCCCCAAGGATGTATCTATGCCGAACTTCATTAAATTCATGTGTTATGTAGATTGGTTGTGATTTGTGCATATGCTACATATTGTATGTTCTCTTGTGATGATTGTGTGCTTGAATGACTTTGTTCTATGTTTCGTCGTAGTTTTTGTTGCAAGTTTAGTTGGTTGGTCGGATTACATTTAAGGTGTTCATTGTTTTGCTGGAAAGTCCATTTGTGGGGAATCACATGGACTTCACACCCAAAAATAGCATTTACCAGACTTTTGTACTTACCCTCGGCACTAGTTATACAAACCAAAGGTTGCATCTTAATGTGCATGAAGACACAATTTGATCCAAGAAAAGTAGCCACGGGTTGATGAAACATATCGTTTTCATAATCCTTTGGGCTTGGGAAACACTTGAAACCAATGACCCAGCGACGAGCATAAATTGCATGTGTCTTGTGCAGAGTATGATATGATATGCACCGGGGAAGTTGAAGCTAAATATCTGTCTTTGGTGTTTTAAAGATAGAAAGATGGCATATTCAACTTATTTTAAGAGTGGTAGATTTCCCTTCGATGAGTGAGAAAAAAATGATAAATTACAACGGTCGAGTACCATTTTGACACTGTTTCTACCAAAAAAATCGTTTAACCTATTAACATTTTTTCTCAAAATATTTTGTATTATTTGCCAATCATACTTCTAATTTATTTTCACGGTAAAGTTTCAGCCGAATCGGATGTCAAATTATTTCATATTTGGTTGAATTTTAAAGCAATCAATGTCAAATTTGAGTAAAATCTGACATCAGATTTGATTCAAATTTTAACATATGATATCAGTATTAGAAGCATGTGTTGGCAAACAACATAAAAAATGTCAGGAAAAACAATGAATATGTTGAAAAATAAATTTTTTTGGTGGAGAATGAATGAGAATGTTACACAAATAAAAATTCAAGGAGTGCAAGTGTGACGTTTTAAATTTCGGATGGACAAAGTATTACACGATCATATTTGAGAGAGGCAAGATGTAATTTACAAAAACAAAAAATATGACCTAGAATTTTCTGACATTCATCCACATTTAGGATAGATGGACAATGATCCAAATAACAAGGTGATCATCCAATACCATTTTCTTCAAGGCGATTAATTACATCGTTGGGATTCGAACTTGACTTCTGAGTGGAATGATATACTACCATCAACTAACAAGAAAAGAAAAGAAAAAAAGTTAATTACCTCTAGCCAAGGCAGCAATAGAGTGATCAGATATGGCAACAGAGACAAAAGAAATGAATGGTTGGTTTGGTACTACTCGCTCTAAGGAGCATTCTGACTCTTTAGAGTACTAGCTCTATGAAGCATATTAGCCCGACTAGGCACATCTCTTAATGAGATTAGTGGCAGAAGTAGAACCATAGATACAGATATCCTATCTATCATATTGACACAGGTTAATGTATGAGACCCCACGATAAATTGAAATATTTGTGTTTGAGGACATAAATGTTCTAAAAATATTTTGAATTATTGAATGGGAGGGTGGATGGGGCCATACATTAACCAGAAGACCGCACGTGCCAACGGTGGGAATTCTTTGGAATTCCCGATATATTTATGTATTATTAATTGGTTGGAAAGAACTGAATTGACTAAAATTGCAGACAATCTAGGTCATTGAATCATTGTGATTCTTTCAATGTTTATTGTGAATGAACTTGGAATAGTTTGCACATTGTGAAATGGAATCTTCATGCATTGTTGTTCAATTGATGGTTGTAGTAATAAAAATAGTTAAGACTTAAGAGCATCTAGCTGCTTTGCCGACATCATTGATGATATATGTCTTTGAATTGTTTGACCATTTGATTTTTTTGTTCTAATTTAGACCATTGGCATACTGAGTTTTATAAACTCACAACGTTGTGACCCCTATCTTTTTGTAAGCAACCGCCAAACTGAAGTGGTGCTTGCTTAGCAGGGTTTTGACATGTAGTTGCATGGTGATGACTACATAATTTGATTATTGTCTCACTACACAAGAAACTTACATTGGTGTCACACTTGTTACTCTTTTGAGGTTGTATATGTAAAGCCATTTGGGTATATTTGACTATCTTTATTGCGTTTGTATCATTTTGTCCAACTCCAACTATTGACTCGAATGAAGCTCCTTTCTTCCCATTTCATTTGTCGATTGAATTCTCCTCTTGTAATTGTCTCCTTCCACGAACTTCTTATTTATTTCGTGACTTCAGCTTCCAGTTTGTCGTGCGGTAGGAGACATTACGGAGGACGCCGACAAGAAGAGGGATGAATAGATGTCACACAATGTTAGGGCAGATTCGAGGAGAGAGAGGGGGTGAGGAAACCCAGGGGACCAACATAATCGCGTCCTACTTAAGATTTGTGTTTTGGTTTTTTATTTAAAATTAATTTTTTATTTAAAATGCAAAATTTTAAGTTATCGGCAACATTAATTGATGTCTGATTGACATCATTTAATGCTTACATTTGTATCTTATATCCATTATCTTTCACCTAAACAATTCTACGTAACGAGTTTTATGTTTGAATTTCAAAAATAAATAGGTTTGAAGAGAAGAGGCATAAAAAGACCTAAAAGCAGGAAAAAGGACTGAGTTGAGATCCTTGAGGACTAAGATGCAAGATCAAAGGACCTGAATGTAAGATCGAAGGACCAAGGAGCAAACAAGAATACTCCACAACATCATGGGGAGTATTTTGGCAATTCTATTCGGGTTGGAGCTCCAGCAAGCAAAGTAGATGCATCAGTGACAAACAAAGCCATCTAGAAAAGCCCAGAAGAAAACCCAACGGGATCCAAACCCTGTAGAACGCCAATTAGCAGTCTGGGACCACTGATTGGCAGTCCGGGTTAGTCCGAGTCCGCTAAGATTTCTGTGGGGCGTGTATTAGAGTGTATTTAGTCTATTTCTGGTATATGTTTAGTCCCATACCGGGGGATTGTCTCAGATTACCTTTTTCTATTGCTATAAATAGAATTCTTCACCTTCTATTGTAATCACTCATTGCTTAGTGGTATTCTCTCTACTTGGAGTAAGCCATGGAGAAAAAAACTTGAGATGGAGAAGAATGTCACTTGCAATGTGAGTCATGTTAATAAAATAATTTTTTTCATTGTTTTGTTCTCATGTTGTTTCTTTATGTATGCTTGGCTTAGTCGTATTTCTTTGATCTTAGGCTAAATTAGTTAGAATGTCTCATTTTTTCTTTAGTTTAATTGTTAGAATAATGTGTAGTGAGTAGATTCATCCCCCTTTGGGGTTGGAGATGATGTTCATACATGCACTAAAGAATGAAAATGAATGCTTTATTTTGGAATGAGTTGATAAATGTGAATGTATGCTTGCTTGTTAGAGTAGAATACTACACTTGATGGGTTTTGCCACAAATCTTAGACACCTCCCATGCTTGTTTAGGTTCTTAAATAACCAGCTTGTGGATATGAATGTGCATCAACTAGGTCAGTGAATGGATTGATAGGTTTTGTCATAACCTTTAGACACTTCCTATACATGAAAATACTATCAACCTTTGTGCCTATAGATTGCATTCTTCACCATCTTTTTACATGTGTGCACACACCACCCCTTAGAGGTCTTTCTCTTCCTAATTCCACTTTTGTATTAAGTTCTTTTAGTTTTGTTCGAAGTAATCATTAGTCGCTTTCCTTTGCATTTTCAACTTAGTAGTTTAGTGTAGCATAGATTAGCATAAACAAAACTCGTCCCCATTTTTGTTGCCACTTGACTTCGTGCAAACCAGAGATTGCTCTCCTCCCTGTGGATCGACCCGTATTTGCCACGTCTTCACCGACGTTGTGCACTTGCGGTAGTTTAAACGATTACACTTGCGGTAGTTTAAACGATTAAACAATGTCTAACTTATTTTAAGAAGGATGGATTCATCTTCGATAAGTGAGAAAAATAAATGAATTACATTATACCTCCCAACAGTTTATATCAAAAATGGTTATTTTTCAACCTATTAACCATTTTCTCAAATAATTTGGTGTTATTTACCAAACATACTTCTAATCTAATTTTACGGTAAAATTTTAATCAAATTGAATGTCGAACTCACTTCAAATTTGGTCGAATTTTAAAGCAGTCAGTGTCAAGTCGATTAAAATCTAACCTTAGATTTGATTCAAATTTACTGTATAATATATTAGAAGTATGTTTTGCAAACAACAAAAAAAATTGAGGAAAAACGATGAATATGTTGAAATCTAATATATTTTTATGGATAAAGGAACAAATTGTTAAACAAATCAAAATTTAAGAAGTGCAAATGTGACCTTAAGTGTCAAAGTAATACACAATCATGGCTGAGAGATACAAATTGTAATTTATCAAAAATAATTTTTTTAACCTAGAGTTCGTTTACACTCATCCCCACTTCAAACAGATAGCATGATTCCAAGTTAAGGTGTAATGCAACACCATTTTCATCTAAACTTGATTATTTGTGTTGTTGGGATTCGTACTTGGGAACCGATCGGATTACTCGCATCGACCAACGTGAACTGGACAAAAAAGGAATTTGTTTCAAAATAATATTTTTTGATTTTTTTGTCAAAATAGACATCATTTAAAAGTATTTTTCGTACTAGACCCGCTGCCACCGCGTGATGACACGTGGCGGCAGCGCATTTTGTTTTTTAGTGTCTAGAAAGGAGAAGTCTGCACTAGTGATGTCGAGTTCCCTCAAACAGAACTCAGCATCACAAGTGCCGAGTTCAGTTTTTTATTGCCCAACACTTGTCATATTTCGTTCAATGTGAGTTAAGGTGAACACAACACTTGTGATGCCGAGTTCTATTTGAATTGTTCTACTGACACTCCGATCGTGCATGAGACGGTTGACGCGTCAGGACAATAGTGTCTTAAATAGAACTCGGCTTCTAGGATGCCGAGTTCTAAAGGGAAAACTCGGTATTTGTAACGCCGAGTTCCGTCGGGCTATAAAAGCAGCCTGATGCCCCCTCTCCCCCTCCGTCGAGTTCTCGTGATTTTAAGGTTAGGGTTTCGATTTTTTCGTTTTCCATCGTTTTCTTGCCTTTTTATGTATTAGGATGATATACATTATTGTTTTAGGTATGATTGTAGTGTTTTTGTTGGTTTAGGAACCCATTTTGGTTAGATTTTGATTTTGATTTTGGGTTTTTAGGCCAAACTATTTATTTCTTGTTTTTTAGTTGATTATTCATTTCATTTTTGTTGATTGTAAGTCCATGGTAGTAATCTTAAAAATAGTTGAATTTAAGTTTGATTATTGTTATTGAAATTAGATTTTTTGTTGTTATTTTTGTTTGAATGTTTGTTAGTTTTATTGAATGTAAACTTAAAAATGATTTATTTGGGTTTGAATGTATGTCTTTGATTGCATGTAGGAATTGAATTTTGATTTTTGTAATCTTCAAAATAGAGTAATGAATGTATGTGAGTTTTAATGGAAAAAATGTGTTGAAGTTGAGAAATATGTGTTTTAAATATGTCGTGATTTGTATTTTGTTTGAATGTATGTTGTTTGAATTTGTGAAATATGTCGTTATTTAGATGTTTGGAAGTTGAGAATGTTATTTGTAGTATCGTTAGTTTCTTTTACAGTGCAGGTTTATATTTTACGAATTTGAAAATATAAGGGACGTTTACAAATTCTAACATTAATCGTAATGTTGTTTATTGTAGTTCATTAGTACTTTCAAATTTTTAATTAATTATTAATAGAAGAACAATCATCTCACTTGAACACATTTTCAAATTTAATTAATATATGTTAGGAATGGATAAAGATGATGAAGGATCTTTGTTGGTCATGTATAATGGGAAATTAGAATATAACGGAGATGTGGCAAAGTATACAGGATCTGACCGCAAATTGGTAGTTGTTCGGTTGAACATAAAATATGGGGATTTAATGGATGTCATAAGATCTGAATGTTGTTATTCACACAGTATGTTTGATGTGAAGTTAACGGCAAAATTGTCATTAAACAATGATTGGACATACGCTCCATTAACCAATGATAGGTCGGTTTATGGAATGATGTGTTTGTTTAAAAAGATATATGTGGTTGGAGTGTATGTGGAAGCTGAACCTAAAGTGCCCGACCCTATGCTGACAACCAATACTCATTCGTCGGAGTATGGTAAGTAAGGTCTACTTGTTGGAAGTGCGGAATAGATTTGAATATAAATCTAAATCCTACAACTGAAGTTCCGACATACCACCAAATTCCATATTTCCAATCGCAGAACCACCAGCAAATAGGCAATAAATGGCCAGAAAATGCATGTGACATTCCGTCTAGCAGTGCAAATCCTTATCCAGGTCTGTCGCAATTTGAACACATGCATTACAATCATGATGAGTTTGCCGGTAGGCTGGATCGTCTACCTCATATCCCTCCCTTGGGCTTGGTTTGTCAACTGTTGACCCAATTCATTTTAGTCGATCAGAATGCATGCAAGGGATGCATAGCGTTGAAGATGATGTCACTGAGGAATTAGGAGATTACAGTACACCATTCGTTGTAGAACATGAACCTGAAGGTGTTTCTGCTAATGAAGTCGTTCCGGAGACACATGATGTCATATATGCGATGGGACAATCCATAAACCGTGAAGACGACGACGTTGTTGATGATGCAGTTACTAACAATGACATGATTCCAACTCTTAATGAACTTCCTGATATCTTCGAGGACGACAACTGGATAGAGAATTCTGTAATTGAACACTCATTCTTCGATGTTGCGAACAATTTGGAACGGAGTGATTGGCGTACGGAAGTGAAGGGAATGTGTTCTAAAAGTTTTACTTTTAAATGTCAATTATTATGAATTGAATGAGAAATCATTTTGTTCCTTGTTTATGTTATTCGTCTTTTAGAAGTGTTAAGGAAGAGACTCTTGGTCCTTAACCGTAGAGCTCTAAAAGATATTGGTTTACATAAAACAAAAAGATATTCGCAATCATGGTAAGTAACATGGGACATCAATTACCAAGTTAAGATTGTCGTGTTGGTCATAGATCATTGTAGCTCTACAAGTGAGTGACAACACGGGTACGCAAAAGAGGAAAAAATTACTTTTGTATACTGAATAGACCTAATAAGTAAAACATTATAGGATTGTGTCTTCTGTGTCATTAATGTTTTACTGTGTCTTTGGTTCTTTGATATGAGACTTATATCCGATCACTTAAAAATTGCTTAATTAGACTACTGTCTTAAGCTATCGATAAGTGTAGTGTAAAGGCATTAGTTGGTTGAGTATGACTTTCGTTGGAGAAGATAGTTAGTCAAAAGATTATCATTGCCCCTCTTAATTGAGTGATGATATTAGTGGGCCCCTTGATAAAGCAAAGTTATAATGTGCACAATGTGATTTGAGTTAAGTCACATATTTATAACTAGCTTAAAGAGATCAAGAAATGAATACTAATACAAAGATGACACAATACTACTTTGTGTGTATTCTTAATATCATGAGGCAAGGGACAGACACAAGTGGTGCACTCCATCACTAAATGGATCGGGTTTTGGTTCGAGTGGAATTAAGACATCTAACTAATTGGGCGCTATAACGTGTAGCTAGATACCGCTTATAGCTTGTGATATTAAGCTCTTAATATCACTGCCAACTTAGTGTAAATCCTCCCTTAGGTCACACTGCCAAAACCGGGAAACAAGAAGCTTGATTTTTGGTTCATATGATGTGTCGGGTTTCTTATAGAAAATATGACACATGTGGTGAACAAGTAAAATCAATTATGTAGTATATAACATAATTAGAATCATGATAAAGTCATATGAGATGCATATATATTATGGGGTGCAATAATTTATTATTGCATAGGATAATATATTGCATAAGTTGTGAATTTGCTAAAAAACCCAAAAGTTCAAATTTTGATGGAAATAAATCCAAAATTTGAAAAAGGCTAAATCGGGTAAAAGTTCGGTAATCCGTTATGGTTCGGTCGACCGAAGGATCTGTGGATCGGTCAACCGAACGTGGAACGGATAGTCATAGTTGATTGACCGAACTTGACCAAAGTGCCTGGAACTCTAGTACGGTGTACCGAACCAGAAACGGTCGACCGAACAATGTCCAGTTCCGATATTGTCGGTTAACCGAATGGCACTATATCTTAGACGAGAATTCATCCGATCGGTTAAGGAGATTTTTTCTCCTTAAGAATCGGTCATCCGTCCAATACTCGGTAAAACAATCGTGACATATTCGGTTAACCGCGTGTGACTCGGTACACCAAACTGCGATCGATTTTCTGCCATTGATAATTAAGAGATTAATTTGATCAATAGTTGGATTAGCTTCAAACTTGGTCAAACGTTTTGTGGATGCATATAATGCATTTTGGAATTAGTTTGTGAGAGAAAATGTCAAGAAAACATGGCTTAAGAATAGCCATGATTGAGAATAAGATTGGAACCTATAAATAGGTCATGATTCTCCTTAATTATGTTAGAAGTTTTCAAAATATTTTCTCTCCTAAATTCACCACAAAAATCCACGAAAATTCTCTTAGTTTTCTAAGTCTTTGGAAGGAGAAATCTCAGAGATTAAGGAAAGGGTTTGTAGCTAGATTTTAAGCTAATTTGGAGATTGATTGGCTAGCTCTTTTCTCTCCAACCTTGTTTAGGGTTTCGGTGAACACTCGGAGGCATCCGGCGCAACGAGAAGCGACGATCGTCTTCCTCAACGTCTCTGGAACATCAAGAAGTTTTAGAGAACTTCTAGGTATGAATTTCGGAGTCCCTTGTGTTTGTTTTAATAAGTTTTTGAAACTAGTTATTACAACAAACCGATACATGCATGAAATAAATCGTAGAAAATTGTGATTGATCCTTGTTATACATAAAAATTTCGAAAATATATATGTATAATTAAACATGAAATCCTACAGGAAGATGGTCGTTCTTTTTGGGATAAACGAATTTTCCCAACGAAAAATGATTTGGTTTACGCTATGCAGTTGTGGCACATTAATCAGTTTGTTCAGTATTCAGTTGTGGTTTCTTCAACGAAACAGTATATTGTTCATTGTCTTCGTCGTGATGAGGATAACTGCAAATGACGTCTACATGCGTCTGTCCCAAAAGGCTGTAGATATTTTCAAGTGAAAACCTACGACGCCGTGTACACTTGTTCCAATCCGATGTTGTTAAATGACAACAAACAATGCAGTGCTATTTTTGTTTGCGACTTGATAATATCATCTGTTAGAACTAAGTTCACAATTACTTCTACTGCGATAATGGAAAGGGTGGAGACCAAATATTCACTTGAAATCGGTTACGCTAAAGCATGGCATGTCAGGCAAAAAGCGTTGAACCGAATTTATGGTGCCAAAGAAGACAGTTTTAGTGATCTCCGAAGGTTCCTCACAGTTCTCTGTCAAAACAATGAAGAATCTGTTGTCGAAATAGAGACCGCACAGGTAAATCCAGATGAAGAGATGTTTAAATGTGTGTCTTGGGTGTTTGGGGCATCAATTAGTGGGTTTCAATATTGCAGACTCGTTGTCAGTGTGGATGGAACCCACCTCTATAGAAAATATAGAGGTTTATTGCTAATTGTTGTGGTCACGGATGCAGACAGTGGAATTTTTCCTTTGGCATTTGTTGTTGTAGAGAGCGAGAAGACAGAGTCATGGACGTGGTTCCTTCAATTCCTGGCAAGTAGAGTGACTAGGCGACCCGATTTGTGTATTATCATCGACAGATTTTCGCGAATAAATGCTTCTGTGCAAGCCACATTTCCACCTTCAGAGGGGCATGTACATCGATTCTGTCTTCGACACATGAAAGCAAATCTTGCTAAACATCGAAATTGCAAGGAAAGAATGAGACAAATCAAGTTTTACGAAGCAGGTAAAACTCATTCCTTTATGAAATTTGAAGAGCTAATGAAGGCTATTGTAGAGTAACATAAACCGGTATACGAGTGGATTCAGCATCAAGGTCCTTTGGAAAAATGGACTTGTTGTCACGACGGGGGTCGACGTTTCGGATGTATGACAACAAATATGTCAGAAAGCTTCAACAATTTCTTATGAGGGGCACGTGGTATGCCAATTTGTTGGATTTCGTGCCTTATAGTATGTATATATTTTCGAAATTTTATAAACATATAGGATCGAAACATTCATATTTTCTTCGATTTTCATATAGACATGCATTTGTTTATCCTAATTGTTTAACATGCATTAGAATAAGCAAATAATTGTAAAGAGGATAATACCTAGAGGTTCTCTAAAACCTCTCGAAGATCTGGAGTTGCGTTGACGGTTGAATCGCCCGGTGGATTTAATTTAGATTCTAATTATGTTATTAATGACAACATAAGTTTGATTTTGCTTGTTCACCCCATGTGTCATATTTTCTACATGAAACCCGACACATCTTATGAACTCAAAATCCCCATTTCTCGTTTCCCAGTTTTGTGGTGTGACCTATAAGAGGATCTAAACTAAGTTGACAGTGATATTAAGAACTTAATATCACAAGCTATAAGCGGTATCTAGCTACACATTATAGCTCCCAATTAGTTAGATGTCTTAATTCCACTTGAATCAAAGCCCGATCCATTTAGTGATGGAGTGCACCACTTGTGCCCGTCCCTTGCCTCATGATATTAAGAATGCACACAAAGTAGTATTGTGTCATCTTTGTGTTAGTATTCATTTCTTGATCTCTTTAAGCTAGTTATAAATATGTGACTTAACTCAAATCACATTGTGCACATTATAACTTTGCTTTATCAAGGGGCCCACTAATATCATCACTCAATTAAGAGGGGCAATGATAATCTTTTGACTAACTATCTTTTCCAACGAAAGTCATACTTGACCAACCAATGCCTTTACACTACACTTATCGATAGCTTAAAACATTAGTCTAATCAAGCATTTCTTAAGTGATCGGATATAAGTCTCATATCAAAGGACCAAGGACACAGTAAAATATTAATTGACACAGAAACACATTTCTATAATATTTTACTTATTAGGTCTATTCAGTGTACAAAAGTAATATCTTCCTCTTTTGTGTACCCGTGTTGTCACTCACTTGTAGAGCTACAATGATCTATGACCAACACGACAATCTTAACTCGGTAATTAATGTCCCATGTTAATTACCATGATTGCGAATATCTTTTGTTTTATGTAAACCAATATCTTTTAGAGCTCTACGGTTAAGGACCAAGAGCCTCTTTCTTAACACTTCTAAAAGACGAATAACATAAACAAGGAACAAAATGATTTCTCATTCAATTCATAATAATTGACATTTAAAAGTAAAACTTTTAGAACACATTCCCTTCACAATTACGACCATGATTTTGATGACATTTCTCCATTTGAACAAATTCTTTATTAAAAGAAGGGATGTCGTTGAGTCATGGAATGAAACATATGTACCGACAGTCCACACCGTGGTAACGGCAAACAACAATCTGGCCAGTACTCATACAGTAACTCGATACCACCTGTTGATGTACCAGGTTGAAGCCAATGACCAAAAAAAATACCTTGTGAAATTTGAAAGGGTTATTACTTGCGTTTGTGGATACATAATTGCAATGCACGTCCCCTGTTGACATGTACTAGTATTTTGCAGCGGCAGACATGCAAATGTTAGCACTTCACATCTGGTCTCCCCGTATTATGAGGTTCAAATGTACAGACAGACGTACAAACCGATATTTATCTCAATTCCTAATGTGAGGTATTAACCAGATCGTGGCAATATCACAATGAAGCCTCCACAAACCAAAAGACCTCCTGGTCGGCCAAAATCAACGTGAATCTGAAAAGAGATGGACGAGCTCTCTGGAAGAAGGGTACGGTGTGAGAGAGACGACGGTTTGGGGCATAATAGAAAACGATGCAAGGAACCTATATAGTAAAATTGTTTAAAAAATGTCTATCTTACTATTATGTAGGATTTCAGATAAATGTAAGAGTTGAATTGATGTGGTGTAAGACTTGGTGGTGTAAGAGTCGAATGTTTTTTAAGATTTAATTGTGATGTAAGACTTCAATGATTGTCATTCCTTATTGGTAAAAAACTAGATGTTTGATTTTTTTGACTCCAATTTAATATTACGTTCATTCTTAAGATATGATTTGCAACACTTCAATGTTTTCTAATATTTAACGTGTTATGTACAGATGAAGTTTTGTGGTTCCAGTACCGGTTCAGTTAGAGGCAGCTACGTTTTACAGGGTCCGGTAGACAGACCAATGTTGGTTTTGCAGGCCAACCACAAGTTTGATTTGTTCAAAGATTTTGTAAGCATTTTACTACTTTCAGTGAAATATTTGCACATATGTATTAATATCTAACATTTATCTTAATTTTTGCAGAAGGATGTTGATGACGTAAAATGCGTTGAGCATGGATCGAAGCTCAACGAATGGCAGATCACTGATGAGAGGATGTTGTTTCTGCTAGATATGGCGGGGTTGGACACAGTCACTTGGTTGGGTCGAGTACAGTTGGACCATACCTTGCTGGGGGCGATGGTGGAGCGTTTGAGACCGGAGACTCATTCATTTCACCTGCGACATGGTGAGATCACTTGCACCTTGCATGACATCTCTATGATTATCGGCTTGCGCATAAATGGTTTGCTGGTATGTGAGTCTCAGGAGTATGTTTGGTCAGAGGTTTGCATGAATTTATTGGGTCAGGTCCCCGATGACTTGGGTCGTAAGGGTTCAGTAACTCTGGATTGGTTGCAAGCTCAGTTTCAGCAGTTGCCTTTTGATGTTGACGAGGAGACGGTTACACGACACACCATAGCCTTTATTCGGTTTCAGCTAGAATGCAGTATTTTGGCAGATAAGAGCGACACGATGTTTCACTTGAAGTACCTGTCTTTGCTCGGAGATTTGGCCGTCGCATCGGAGTACAGTTGGGGTAGTGCGGCTCTGGCCCACTAATATCACATGTTAGACAAAGCTTCACTGATTCCGACCAAACATCTGTGTGGTTTTCTTACGTTCCTGCAGTTGTGGTGCTGGGAACATCTACACATTGGGAGACCTTTGAAGAGCAGACTATTACTATACCTGGATGATCACATGACACCATTAGGTGCCTGTTGGAGACGACCAAGATCATTCAAGGGTATTACGAAGACGATGACACTTGATTTTTATCGGAATGAGCTGGAAGTGCAGGAATTCGATCAAGTGATCTAGGACCCTTATGCACATTTGGATCTTAGTCAGTTACCACCACTATGTACGGAAGGTTCAGAGATCTGGACTAGCCATACTTGGCTTATAAATTTGGTGAGGTTGCTATGCATTGTACCGAGTGATGAGACAGTTCGGTCTACAACAACACATTCCAGAGCTGATGGAGAGACATGTAGTGAAATCGACTCAAAGGAGGTCGAATGTTAATCGTGGTGGAAAATCATCAAATCATTCAGCATTGGTTGCACAGAAGAGATCATCTACAGTTTGAGCGACCACTCCTATGTGTCACTCCTGAAGAGAGCACACATCTATATATGGAATGGTACTAGAGCATCACCGTACGTTGGATTGTTCATCTCACCTTGGCTCTAACTCATAGCTTATACAGACCCCGAGCGGGTAGAGAGCGGGAGATGGTAAGATCTAAATATTTATGTTAACAATTACCACGTTTTAAAATTGTGTTTAGTGTTTGATGAACTGTTTAATTATCTGTAGGTGCACAGAGTTTATGAGTTCCACGAATAACTCCATCAAATTCACGAGGCAATCAGATATCACAAGACACACTCTTCAATGGTTGCGAAATTGAAGAAAAAAATGAAGGCTCGACTGCTGTGTTTTGGTGCTGAAGAACCGACATTACATTTGAGTTATGATCGCGTCGTTGAAGAAGAAGATCCACACACTCAAGAAGACGCTGGCGGTCTGACTCAGGATACAGAGAATGCAACACGATGAGGGAGATGAGGCAGGGGGAGCTTGAGCACATTCTAAAGTAAGAAGAGTTTGAGAGGCCACTTAGGATAAATTTTTAGTTGTGTTAAACTTATTTGGTTGTTATTACACTACTTTTGGTTTTATGTTAAAATGTTAAACTACTTATTGTATTATACTTGGATTTTTTGGTGTGTTGAAATGGTGATATTGGTTGTATTTTGCTACTTGGAAATAGTTGTGTTTGTTGTTGAATTTTTTGTAATTTGAATGATTGTCTTTGTTGTCAAAAGATATTTAAACATGAAATAAAGTTGTCGAGTTCCTAAATTAAATGAACTTGCACTCTTCAACAGAACTCGACATCATAAGTGTCGAGTTCACATTAACAGAACTCGACATCACAAGTGTCGAGTTCAATTTAAACCATTGTTCTCCTGACCCTCCATCCCATGCATGATCTGAGTTGCCAAGAGAACAATAAGTCACATAGAACTCGACACTTGTGATGTCGAGGTCTATTTGAACCACTGTTCTCCCAACAACTCACGTCGAGCGAAATATGAAGTGTTGGCCAATAAAAATCAAACTGAACTCGGTACTTGTGATGCCCAGTTTTGCTTGAGGGAACTCGACATCACCAGTGCCCAGTTCTCTGTCCAGTTCCCTCAAGCACAAGGAGAACTCGGCATTGGTGATGCCGAGTTCCCTCAAGCAGAACTCGACATCACCAATGCCGAGTTTTCTAGACACTAAAAAACAAAACCCACCGTCTCCACTTGTCACAACGTGGTGGCAGCAGGTCTAGTATGAAAAATACTTATAAACGATGTCTATTTTTTGCTATTTTAAAAAAAATATTATTTTGAAATTTTTCCAAAAAAAACTTTTCAGGTTGCCTCTTTCCTTTCCAAGGAAGCAACAGAGTGATCGGATATGGCGTCGGAGACGGAAGAAGCAGTTGGACTCTCCCAACGCCCCATCGTCGTGAGTTATTCTTCGTCTCTTTCTTTCTTTGGTCCGAATCTCTGATTCTGTTCATATCAGCTCGGCGTCGGAGCGATCTCGGTGGATTACTTGGTGACCGTCGCCACCTTCCCCAAACCCGACGACAAGATCCGGAGCACCACCTCCAAGGTATGGAAACCCAATTGAATCAATCTCCTTCTGCCACTGTTTCTTTCTAGTAAGTGAAGTTGCTCGCTCGCTTACTTGCTTGCTTGCTTTTGGTGTGAGAGCCGATTTGGTTCATCAAAGCTCGATTTCGTCCACCACCCAAGGATGGTGCATGCTTGCTGTGAGTTCAGGTCAGGAGTCAGAATTTAGAATGCCAAACGTTTTTACGGAATAGGGGAAAAATCCAAATTCTGAGGGCAAAATCCTATAACGCTCTTTTGTAGAGTGTTGTAGACCTTTTGCCTTGAAAATTTCAGACTTTGGTTGGTTAAATCCGATTTCTATTTCACGCACTGAAATAGTCCACTTACGTGGGCGTCTAACTGTCAAAGAATAATCCTACATTAGGTTAAAATATTTGTGTACCTTGGGTTATAAGGTTCATGGCCCTCTCGTTTGATAGGCATGCTTTTAGGGTGTAGGGCTTCCTGCAGAACCTTGCTTCGAGTGTGTAATTGTATTGTGAAGCGTTACACTCGAGGTGTAAAAAACTTATGTGATATCATTGTTTCGGTATAAGGTTGATTGGTTGCATTATCTCTCTTTTCCTTTCTGGATGTTAGAAATAAGAGTTTATCACAATTTCTTCTCCACAATGTATTTGTCTAGTGCCTTTTGTAATTTTACATCTTAGTACAACTGGAGTTCTCGTTACCATCTTGCAGAAAATAATTGTCTTTATGAAACTTCAACATGGATGTGATGTTAATGCGTTGTTTTTGTAGATTCAAGGTGGTGGTAATGGAGGTAATGCCTTGACTTGTGCAGCTCGTTTGGGTTTGAGACCGAAACTTATCTCAAAGGTTTTTTTCTTTACTCTTACTTGTTTTTATCTTTAGTTTTGTTCTGGTAGTCATGTTGTAGCTTCAAAAATGAGCTTGCGAGATTTTAGCTCTGCATGCTAAGTTTATTGAGGTTATAACTGCATCATGGTACCAGTACCTCCCTTTTATGGCATAACAATTGTTCACAAGTGACTTTCAAAAT
Organism: Triglochin maritima; assembly: GCA_963682175.1. Taxonomy (NCBI): domain Eukaryota; kingdom Viridiplantae; phylum Streptophyta; class Magnoliopsida; order Alismatales; family Juncaginaceae; genus Triglochin; species Triglochin maritima. The sequence goes on from OY821775.1 coordinate 40,069,404, forward strand.
TAACTGCTTATACAATCACTTACTTTTGGAAGTTAATTCTAGTAATAAGCAGACTAATGATGTTCTTATCATGCAATGCTTCGTCAAACTTTGTTAATGTCATGTCTTTAGCCATGATAGTACACCACTATAGATGTTGGTGTTTATTTTGATCCAGAAGACGCGCCAATGATTCGTAGTGACATTTTTCGTTACACTGTGTTGATGTCATTTCTTCAACCATGATAGTACGCCGCTCTAAATGTGAATCTTTTCTGGCAAAAAATTCTGTTTGTTATGGCACCGGTGTTATAATTCGTCAATTTGACTCATAAGTTATAAGCATATCTGGAAATTGATAATTGGCATCATTAACCGCATGGATCGTGGTTAGGTTTTGAAGCTTGTTCTCTTTCCTTTTTTATTGATTGTACCTAAATTCTCCAGCCTTAAAACTTGTTTTATGGCATTTTTAATCAATAGGTAGCTAGTGATACACAAGGAAAAAGTTTGCTTGTGGAATTGGAAGCTGATGGGGTGGATACGTCTCATATTGTGGTAGGAATGAAAGACATTTATTGTGAATTTTATTATCTATCGTATTCAATGACATTTTGGTTTTTCAATCCCATGCCAAATTACCAATAGTCTAGGAGTTGCGACTTTCTTAATTTGCATTTTGTTTGCAATCTAAAACCCTGGTAACACATTTTTGACTTATTAATTTGATCAAGATGGTCATGGTTGGTGTTGAAAATTTGTTATGTCGTCTTCATGAGAAATGTCATAACCTAGGTTCTCTGTCTTTTGTTGGAGAGTACATTAAAAATAGGGTAAACAGTTCGCTCTCGGTAACTTTGGCAAATAATTTCAAATACACTTATGTACTGACTTTGTAACAAGTCACCTGTTTTCTTCATTTTTATTCCTAAAATACCATTGTCATCTTTAACATGCCCATCTTCATTGATTTCCTCTTCTTTTCTGTTCCCTTCTCTTTTTCTTCTCCACTATGAAACACTCCTGTACCATGTCATACCCAGTGTTCAAGGCAAGAAATGTTTGCTCACTGATCCACCTTTTTGAAAACACAATGTTTATTGCATTAAATCTTGGATCCAACACAATCGTTATCTAGATTCTTCAATCTGAGGATTTCATAGTGGAAATATAAAAAAAATGGGTAAGTAATCTTTTGAAGAAAAATGATAGAAGATGACGACTTGTTACAATACCAAAGTTCAGGGTTGTTTTTAGAACCTTTTGGATTTCAGGTTCAGGGCAGGGCATTCAGTCAAGGTAAAGTCCAACAGTGCCAATTGTGATTTACCATGAAAACCAGATATGATTGTGGAGCTGAGGAAGAAAATGCATAATTTCATTCTTATTATGTAAATGAATAAATGAAGTTGGTGTGAACTGACAATTATGGTGTACAATATACAATGCACATGTATGCTTTGCTTTCTCTGCAAGATGGTGAACTTGTAATGTGTTTTATTTGCACTCAAAAGTTGCGAAATATAAAGACACATTTGTAGCATGAATTCTTTCCTCATTCAACTCTTTGTAAGCTGTCTCAATCGGTGGGTGATATTTGTTTCAATATCTTTCATGATGTCCAATAATGTGATCGTATGTTTTATCCTACATTTCATCTTATGATGTTTACAAAATGCACAATATTATGATATTCATTTGAATTCGAAATTTCATCGTTCCATTATCTATTGGCCGGTGTTTATGTATTGGTATATCCAATTCAAAACTGTCAATTCATCCAGTATGCAATATACTTGTCTTTGCTTCTTACATGAAGAGTTAATTTTCCAGGTTTCAGAGGAGGGGAACTCTCCATTTACCTATGTAATAGTCGATAGCCAAACGTAAGGTCCTACTACTTGATTTCTTCTTCTGTGGGTTTATTGGTGTCGCTAAACAAAAATTAGATTGAAGACTGACAATGTCTTTCAAGCAAACTAGATCCAGATAAGCAAATCAAGAGGCTGCTTGGGCTCATTATTTCTGTGAAACTCTGATCAATCCATCTTCATCCTGTGATAAAATCAGTTCCAGACAAGGACAATAATTTTTCCAAATATTGTTTGGAGCATAATCTGCTTATGTTCAATTTAATAGATATAAAATCCCATTATGCAAGATCTTCACATTTTGGCAAGAAGGTTAATGGGTTTAATCTTTAGGGGTAGTCGTACCTGCATAAACACACCTGGATACCCAACCATGGAGGCAAACGATCTGTCTCAAATAAGCTTATCATCTGCCATGAATAAAGCAAAGCTTATATATCTTGACAGTAGATTGCAAGAAGCTGCTATAGTTGTTGCACGGGAGGTACATCTTACTGCTTTATTTTATTTGATAGCCGTGTAGTCTTTTTTCCTAATTGTATTTTTTATCGTAGTTTCATTTATGATGTGATGAAAGTATTTCTAAAATGTTTGCTGCATCTAACACTGAACCATTTAGCCACTGCACAAATGGAAGTCATAACAGAATTTTTCATATCGAAACAGCGATCATTTGTTGATGTTGATGATGAAACAGCGATCATTTGCTATTTCACAGTGTTCAAACCACTTAGCCTGTGCAATTGCAGATTTTGCTGCTTTCTTTGAGAAGTTACTTCATTGCTGCAGGCTATTATTTTTCCGTTTAGCATGATTTGTGTGGTCAAACACAAATCTTAGCATTTCTCACCATAAAGCCTTTGGGTCATTGTACTGTCATTTTCTTATGTTCGTCATTAGAAATTTCCAAGTTTCACGTAATGAGATGATTGTGGAATTTTTTGGACCATGTGGACCAAAATGGTATCTTTACATAACACCTTAATATAACCATGATATTGTTTTCTAATACTCCCCCTATGAGACATAATAAAGAATAGCCGTATATTTCACGTCAATTAAAATTTACTAAAAATGTGTTGTGAATCATATATTAATAAATATCTAGCAAAAAACTATATATTTTTAAGTGGCTTGAAATTTGACATGCTTAAGGATTTTCTCGTTCTCCTTCAAACTCCATCTCTAGTTTGATGTGAAATCACTGCTTTATCTGTATGAGGTTGTAGTATATAAAATAAAATTACCACATTCACAATCATAAATATACAATTACAAATGCAGTTCAATCTAATAGATAGACATTTGGTATCTCTTATTGACTGCACTTTTTCTTTGCAGTGCAGGCAATACGTAAAAATATCCCAATTTTACTTGACGCTGAAAGAAAAAGGGAAAGGTTGGATGAATTTCTTGAACTCTCAAGTTACATTGTCTGCACAAAAAAGTTTCTGCAGGTACGTAAGATTTCCTTATGCACTTTTCTTGAACAGTATGGTTGGATTCATTATTGTAGCACTTTAGGGACATAGGAGTCTTGGTATTCGATCTAATTTTCCAAATAATGTGAAATATAGTCTGTAAAATGGTTGATATATTTTGAAAATTTGGAGTACTTAATGACACACGAATTGCTAATGATCTTGTCCTCATCCTCCAAAGCGGCTTTGGTTTGTGAACTTTATGTATTTGCATATCAAAATAATGTTGTTAGCTGGACATAATTGGAGCTTCAGTCAAATTCTTTCTCAACTTTCTTACTCTTGATGTGAGGGCCTTGTCAAATGTTCCTTGGTCTTCAAATTGTATACACAGTCGTGGACAAAGCCTTCTTCAACTCCTGGTGCATTAGTATCTTTACTTCTGAAGCTAACAAATGTGAAATTCGTCATCATCACACTTGGAGAAAAAGGTTGTATAATGCTTGAGAAAGCTGGTGAAGGTGAGTAAACTAGTGTTCTTTCCTGAGCTGGGTCTTTCTATCTAAAAAAATCTTTTTATCAAAACATGTACTATTTCAAACTTCTAACTGGAGCTTACAGCTTTGCAGATAGTTCTGAGACCACAGAAACAGACATTGATATTGTTTTCAAGTCATTAGAAGAGAGGATAGACCAAAAATGTGCCTCTCCAACGTGTATTGCATCTGAGGTGCCTATTCTAAACAACTTAGAATATATAAGCATTCATTCATTTTTCTACACTTCGGTGATTCCACTTGCATATACTAAGTTGCTAACATCTTCACTATATTAATAAACGGGCTTGGTTCAACTAAGGGGGAGTTTAAGCACTGGTGAGTAATTCGAGAGGCATGCCAAAGTAATGAACTTAAAAAAATGTAGTTCTGTGTTCTTATTCCCTATTATATTATCAAGTTTCTACTACGACCAATTTAATCATGGGAGCAACCCTTGACAATAAGCTGACCTTGCTGTTTGGTATCCAATAAGCACCTTCTGTTACCAGTTTAGTTCTTTAGCCTAACATTTGTTATTCAGATCCATATAGTTTCTGTTTTGTTTTATCCTAGTAAATAACAGCATCACTTTCAATAGTTTCCCATGCTGTGTTATTGTTACTTTTCCTTTATGTTTATGGTTTCTATCTTGCAGTCAAGTTTGAGACTGAGTGCAGATGGAATTGGTTCTATTAGTGGGAAACTGTATCTATGCACCGCTGAAAGGATACCACCCTCAGAACTAATAGATACAACTGGGGCTGGAGATGCATTCATTGGAGCAATCCTTTATGGTATATTAGAAATCGATTCACTAGCAATTTACCGCTAAATGACTATTCTACGCTCCTAAAACAATTTTCTGCTGATCCCATAAGATAGTACTGTGTTTTTACTGACTATCATGGTTGTTGGGTGATTGAGTGATGACTTGTGATGTTAGGCCTTTGTATGGAGATGCTGCCGGAGAAAATGTTGCCGTTCGCTTCTCAAGTGGTATGTCTCTAAATTTTTGTGTTCGTTGTTCAGTGTAAACTTAGACAGACTGTGTGCTCTACAAATACAATATTGATCATCCTGCATGGTTGGCACAGGCTGCTTGTGGTTGTAGAGCTCTCGGTGCTCGTACTGGTCTTCCTTTTGCATCTGATCCACGATTGCTTCCTCTCTTGTAATAGAGCGAAAGTGGTACACAGATTGCAAAATGATTTCTCCTTTGTGACCTACAAATGAAGGTTGTTGGTGTGGCTCGTGTGATGTTTGGTAATTATGCACTCGTTGCTAGTAACTTTGGTTCGCTGCTTCATCATTTCTTAACTTGTTTTGTTAAATTGTTGTGTTTAGGTAAATCCTTGTTCTTAGCATGTTATATTGTATGAAGTAACTTACGTGGTTCACGTGATTACACTATATGTGAAATAACATAGAAGAGGTGTACATTTTAATTTATATTTTGAAAATATTTTTGTGTTTTATTATGCCAAATATAATTTGTTTGTCAAATGTAATTTGTCTAACGTAAAACTTGTTTACAAACCCACGAATTTGCTCCGAAAACACAACTTTCACAAATAGTACAACAGTATTATTTTACCAAGAAATTGCCAACACGACGTGAAACTTGTTGGGATGATGTGACAGTGGGGGGTTTGGGTTAGAATTTGGGATTATTGTAAGAGTATGGCTTCGTGAAGGTGTTCTTTCACAAAGGTTCGCGAATAAGATGAAGACAACAAGTGTGTTTTGGTGAGAGAGCTAGGAGCCTAGGAGAGATGTTGGATTCTCTCGAATTGCATTGGTATTTGATATGGGATGGACATATGCACGTAGGTTTGAAGCTGTATTGATGGATATGTGGCAAGGATAAAGGATTGACTTTAGTGGAGGAGATTAAGTTTCAGTGTGGATCGTGAAAAAAAAAAGTTCCTTCAAAAGATGTTAGAGCATTGTCACTACGCCGTTGAACGTGCACTTCGAGAATATGAATTGCGACCCCTCGACACAAAGGAAAGAGAATATTATTTGAGTTTCATATGTATGCGCAAAAAGGATCCATCGGTTTTATGCTATGATCTGCGTAGTTGTCTCATTGTCAATAGCTTGGTGAGCATGGTGGTTGCATACAAGCATTGGTGTCAATAACCAGGTAAATTTGGCATTTGGGTTTGGTGGAGGTCCAGGTGGATGGATGTGTACACTTCATGGCTCGGTGTTGTTGACTACCGGAGTGATGATGGTTAAAACCAAAGCAAGGTGATGGCTTGGTAGTTATGTTTGAGATGAAACACGGGAAGACCAAGCATGCTCAAAGAGATGTCCAAGGATCCAATTTTGGATAAAAAATGAAAGAGCACATGATTCTCCGGATGATTGATGCAATGGAGAAGTTTGCGGGGTTATTGACCAAGATGGACACACCGGGAGAAGTCCGGATGGTGCTTGAGACTTCTCGGTCTCCTCAAGTTATGTAGGAGAGGGCTCTTTGGGGGGAGCACGGTAGTGCTCGGTATAAGCACAAGAAGCTTGGAAGGTGTTTTAAGGTTTGAATTGAAGCCAAGGTGGAGTTTGATGGAATTGTCTCCAATTCCGACAAATTTTGGAGGCTAAACAAAGGATAAGGGTCATGTTAGATGCAAGGTTGCACCGAGGAAGAAATTGCAAAGTCAAACAGAGAAAACAGATAGAGAATCAGGCAAGAATCAAGCCCAGAAAGTGTTGTTGTCCAGGGATCTCAAATTCTGGTCTACCAAAAATGGTCGATCGTTTTGGAATTCCGTCTAACCATTTTGGTGCAATTTGAATCCAACGTCTGTCATGCATTTTCGGTTGACCATTTTGGAATTTCATTCTACTGATTTGGTGCAGTTTGAATCAAAGTCTTTTTTGACATATTCGTACGATTGTTCAGGGTCAACAGTCTATCATTTCTAGGCGGGTTTCTTGGCTAATTTGGATAATTTTACCCTTGTTTGGAGGCTTGAATAGAAGGGAGTTATAAGCCTTGTGTTCTTAGTCAAAAAAGGAGAGCCATAAGCTTGGAGAAGAGGGAACTCATCTAGGGTTTGGCCTCTTGGCCACCACCCAAGCTTTGGGTTGGATCCTCCACTTGGATAAGGTTAGCCACCAAATAGGATTGTTTGGTGAGAGATTTCTTGGTGATTGATGAAGAAATCCTAGAGATGGAGAAACTTCTGTGACTAATGTGGAGAACACATTCTCCATTTTCTAACCCATTGATTGGGAACGCCGTTTTGGATGCAAGATAGTGGAAGGAGAGCCCTCGAGAATGTAGGTACGCCGCATCTCATTAAATTTGTGTGCCATGTCGTTTCCATATGAATGATTAGTAGTTTGTGCATGTGCTACATATTGTATGTTCTCTTGTGATGATTATGTGTTTCGATGATTTGTTGGTCGCATGCTTCGTCGAAGTTTCCGTTGCAAGTTTGTTTAGTTGGTTGGGTTGCACTCAAGGTGTTTGATGTTTTGCCGCAGAGTCCATTGTTGGTAAATCGGTTGGACTTTTCATGTTTTTGTTTTATTTTACATGGCGGAAAGTATTTTTCATAAGCGTTTCTATATCTTACATGATGTTCTACTTTCATAAAATAAAATAAAAAGTGAAGGATAATGATAGTTTGGCATAACAAAATCATAATTGACTTAAAAATAAAATGTTCAACAATTTGGTCTAAACTGTCAAATAGAGTTATGAGTTAATTTAAATATCAGTTAGCTTATCTACAAACGCTAACATGTGTGTACACTAAAAAGAGCACCTTATTTGTATACTTAAACATAGTGTTTTTAATATTATTTTCCCTTAATTTCTTGAATATATTTCCCTAGTTAAATTGTTCTAAACCCATAAACAAGCTAAAGAGTATATAAACTTGGTAATACAAGGACAAATCCACAACGAATCCGTAGGATGTATACGCAATGAAGAATGAATGCAATGCATACTCGCAGGTTTCTGACATATATCGTCTCTAGTATGTACATAAAATGCTTTAAGCTTGCTTCTGATCTTATTATCCCTAATTGTGATTCTCACATTTAGAGCATGTTTGATTTTTGGTAATCAATGGTGTAATGAAATCTAATTACATCTTTAGTTACATTTCATTATTTGCTTAAGAAAATTGAAGGTTGCAATTACATTAAATTCATTTACACCATTTCATTAATTGGTTAAGTAATCGGAATTAAAGGTCATAATTCAATTCCACTACAATGATATCAATTTGTTTCAATTTTTCAAACATCACAGAAGCTTAGCTCGTTGAGGAAATTTTGTTCTGGTTATCTGGAAGTTTATTGGAGCTTTGGCGACCTCATTAGGCATTTATCAAAGCTACCAAGTGATTGATGGAGTTATGAATGTATAATTGGAAATTGACGTTCAGCTCAATGCTTTTGCACGCTAATCTGATTTTCAGCCTAGCCCATTTATTTTGTCTTACAAGTTGCATATTTTCAAATCATTTGTATTAATCTCATATTTACGTAACCACAATATAATTTTAAGAGATGTAAAGATAGATTTGAATTTCTTCATCAAGCTAGACGGTTTGAATACCAATTTTCGCTTTGTTCCGAACCCTTTTTAAATCGTCCTAATGTAATATGTTATTAGTGAACCCAATTTCGATACGGTGGCCAATGGTGATGACGTCGTTGTTTATTTATTAACCTTCTAAATATGATTGATTACCTTGTGCTTGTAGTCCTTAAATTTTGATCCAAGTGATCATCGTGTGGTTTATCTTTCAGAAATTTTCGACGTGGTTGATCATCTCGTTGTTTCTGTCCAATCCCACCATTTGTGTCTTACAAGTCACGACTTTCTTACTCATTTATTTTGAATCTCATATTTAAAGATGTTTTGAGATATGCACACATAGATTTAGGTCTGTCTCATTAAACAAATCGTTTGAATATCACAATCATCATGCTCCGAATACTTTTTAAGATATTTTTTCTTTAACCGATTATTTGTAATCAATCTCCGGACACGACAGTCAATACAGATTAAAACCAAACAAAAAATGAACAATAACTAAAATAGTCAAGTTGAGATCGCAATGAAAATATAACAAATGTGATAATATCAGAGTGCAATGCGAAAAGAAAATACAAGAACTCTGAACTCCTACTACATGACAACTAACAGAAGTAGGAAAATACATGACAATCGAGCTCAACAGATCCCGTCCACGCGGCTCACTTACACGCGTCTCAAGCCCAAGTCACCTTCACCCGCCTACCGCGTCTCACCTGCCAGTTTCAAATCTCCCTTACTGGAAAACTTTAGAAGTTAGACATTGTATTGATATGATGCATGTAGAGAAAAACGTTTGTGATAGTCTTGTTGGCACGTTGTTGAATGTACCAGGTAAGACAAAAGATGGATGTAATGCTAGACTTAATCTTGTTGACCTTGGTATACGAGCAATACTGACACCAGAGAAGAAAGGAGACTGAAAGTACTTACCTCTAGCTAGTTATACATTGTGTAGAAAGGAGAAAAGTCTTCTCTGTCAATGTTTGCACGATGTAAAGGTTCCACAAGGTTATTCTTCCAATATCAATAGTCTTGTTGTTATGAAAGATTTGAATCTTGTGGGGATGAAGTGTCACAATTGTCACATTTTAATGCAGCAGTTGTTACCTGTAGCACTGAGATCCATATTACCGAAACATGTTAGAAATGCAATAATAAAGTTGTGTTCCTTTTTTAACAAGATTTGCAGTAAGGTGTTCGATCCCGTTTAGTTAGATAAGTTGTAGAATGAAATTGTGGTCACATTATGTCAGTTGGAGATGTTCTTTCCACCTGCTTTTTTGACATTATGATTCATCTAGTTATTCATTTGGTTAAAGATGTTAAATTGTGTGGACCAGATTTTTTAAGGTGGATGTATCCTTTCGAGCATTATATGAAAGTATTAAAAGGTTATTGTAAAAATTATCAAAGGCTAGATGCTAGTATTGTTGAAGGATACATAGATGAGGAGGTTATCGAGTTTTGCACTGGATACCTAGCAAACACTAAAAGCATTGAACGTCCGAACAATCGTTATAATGAACGTTCCGATGGTAGAGGGGCACGTGTGATGAAAATGTTAAATCCAAATGACTAGTACTTAATGACTGCATATTTCTATGTGTTGTGCAATTCTAATAAAGTTCAACCTTACCTAAATGAACACATGGAACTTCTGAAGGAAAGAAATCATTTATGGAGTGATCAACAAGTAATTAATAGTAACAATAAGAATTTCATCTCTTTGTTCAAAAAGGTGGCTTACAAGCGTGATGTTTCAGAGATAATACAATTGTTGGCCTACGGTTCACATTAACTGTCACAAGTTAAAGTGGCTATGAGATCAATGAATATTCATTCTACACGGTCTCTGAAGATGCCAAAAGTGTTCAGAACAATGGGGTCACTTTAACAGCAGAGTCTTTGCATGACTCTAGTTCTAAAGACAAGAATCTTGTATACGCCGGCATGTCCTATTACGGTGTAATTGAAGACATATGGGAGCTAGATTTTGTTAAATTCAAAGTGTATTTAGATGCAAGTGGGTTGATAATAAAAGTGGAGTTCGAGTGGATCACTTGGGGTTCACTTTAATTGATTTTTCAAAAGAATGATTTAAAGGAAAACCTTTTATTTTGGCATCCCAAGCGAAACAAGTCTTTTATGTGGCTGGTTCATTTGATAAGAAATGGTCAGTAATTCTTGAAGGGAAGAAAACATTTGTATCAAATGATAGTCTCATCGAGTATGAAGAGACACTACTTTTTTCTAAGCAGGCACCCGAGTTGAACTCACGAGATGACGAAATACATGTTGAGATTTGTATGTTTAGAGATGACCACGGTGAAAGTATATGGATTGAAAATCCGTTAAGAAAAAAAATCATAAAGGTGCAAAATGTCTTGTAATACATTATAATTATAACCAATGGATCTCTTGATTTTACTTTTTAATGTCTTGATTTTATACGTTTATAGTATCATGACTCCGGAAAAAAAAACCCACTCCATCAGAGTCTGAGGTCTCGAAGACATACGGTTCACAATGTCCTACACTCATGAACAAACTCGTAGGGAGAAGACATAGAGACGGTAGAGTTTCAATCCAATTTGATGACCGTCTTGAGCCGATAGGCATGCTGTCTGATAACTAGAAACGTTATCTGGAGAGCCTAGGGAGGGCCAAAGTTGACATCTGTCTATCCAGTTGGGTCGAAGTTGATGAGAAGCTGAAAGGGACAATATGGGATGACGTGCAGGTAATGAGTCCATTATAATATTCTTTAGTTTTTTAATATATAGAAATAAAAAATGTTAACGTGTTATAGGCAACTTTTAAGTTCCAATCCACTGATAAGTTGAAAAGAAGTGGATGACATACATGTCGGTCCGTTAGAGGGATTTCAAAATAAATTTAATGAACAAGTACATATTCGGAGACTATCAGGACAGAAATCCATGTGATATCTATAATTTTATCCCTCCGAATAAATGGGAGCAATTCAGAAAATGAAGACATAGCCCGAAGTTTGAGGTAACTGAGTTTAATTTAGAATATGAACTTATTAAGTTATTGTTTTAAATGATAATCTAATAAAATTTGTTTTAGGCCCTTTGAGCAAAAAACCAAAGGATTAGATCTTCTAATAAGTATACGCATCATATGTCTAGAGTGGGGTACCACAAGTTAGAAGCACAAATGATGGTTGAAAAAATAGCCCAGAAGAAACAATAGGCAATTGACTCCGGTATGAGGAAGCAAGCAACTTGTCTCCTTCTTCTCTCATCCGTCGATGTGATTCTTGGAAAGAGCGACGGCAAAGTCCAAAGGGGAGTACGTTACTGACAAGTTGCAAGCGGTCGGCTCGAAAATAGTAAGTTGTATCACTTGTATATGTTATAAGTCACAATCAGTAATTTTATATTTTTCAATTGTTTGTAACTTTTTTCTTTTAACTTTATGACTCTCTAAAGTTGAGAGAATCTCAAGGCGAATTTGTTTCAGATGGTCCGAATGATATTCTACGCAAAGTCTTGGGAAATGACGAACATCTCGGTCGTGTAGGGGGGGGGAGTGGGGTTGGACTGCGACAATATTATGGAAAGACTCAACGGTTAACTTCGTCGACAATTCATACCAAACGCGAGCTACAAATTCCAGATTTGCAAAATAAATTGCAACTTGTTATGGAGAGATTGGATCGGGATTTGCCTACTTCTCCTACCCGCCGTAGGACCTCTTCTTCCCCGGTGACCACTCCTCCAGTGCAGCCAGTGGTCAACTCCGACCGACAATATCATTTCGCGGCTCATTCTCGAGAATTGGCCCTCGTAGGTAGTCCCTCGTTTGTAAAATTTGAGGATGGATCTAGATGTGCTCTATTTGTCTAAGACCCTGATCGAAGATTAGTGGGACACGACAAAGTTTATAACTCCAAACACCACATCAAAGATGTGTAAGAGGGAGAAGTGAAGGTTACAGTGGGGAGCTGCTTAGACTCTGGTGCTTTGGTGCCAATTCCGAAAGAAGAGGTTGTTACCCTCGACGATGCTATCGGTGGGTTCGTGAGGTGGCCTTGTAATTTAGTAGAGCTAAATGACACATACGAGGAGGTATACTTTAATTTTGAAAGCCAATAAATTTCAATTTTGTTAATAATTGTATTTTTAACATTTGTATATATATATGTAAGGTTTCAAGCCCCGGAGCAATGGGTAAAACAACTAACCTTCGATCAACATTAATTTGCTACCAAGTAGGTGCAAAATGTTGCATCAATTAATGGTAGGTAGAGAATCACAATCCTTAACTGCCTGGGATTTGGAGGAGGGGGTTAAAGGGTTGCCTCCAGCTTTATACGTCATGAAAGAGGATGTTATGCAGTTCTTGGTGATGAATCAATTGTGCATAATGATTATCGATGTGCAAGTGAAGTAAGTGTTTTCTTGTGTATAAGAAGAAATGCTTCAAATAATTTTATCCTAATAATAACATAATGTAATTTTTACTCTTATAGACATCTTTATGACACTAGAAGGTTAGTCTTTCCCGACGATCAACTATTTGCATATGTCAGTCCATCCGCGGGGAGGTGTTATGTCCAGACTTTAGTTTGGACGATTCGAGTGGTTTTAATTTTTCTTTTTTAATTTTGGTTTGTTTCAGGGGTTGTAAGAAGTAAGGGGAGGCTACTGGAGAAACTGGGGGAACAATTGCGCCAAAACGACCGCCAATCAACGGTCTAAAACCGGCGGCCTGGTGAGTTGTGTTCTCCCCAATTTTTGTTGTGGTAGTTAATGTCTTCAATATAGTGGTCTGGGAGTTCTTTTTTGCATGTTTTTGTTGGCTTTTTGGCCTTAATCCTTGTTTTGATGATTTAATCAACCTAATCTTAATCATAAGTAATGTAGAGTAGCACACATATTGCATTGCATATACATTGCATGTGCTAACCTCTACAGGTGATCAAGACTCATGGAAGGAAGGAAATCAAGTCAAGACTTGTAATAAAGCTATATGAAGACTTGTAATCTTGATTTTATTTTGAATCTTAGGAACATGTGTAAATTGAGCATACAAGAGCTAAAACTTATCACACACACACTAGGTTTCTTAGAGAAGTCACACACAAAATTTCACCTTATTTGGACTTCATTAGATCACCCAAACCTTAGTCGGAAATCACTTAAAACCTAAACCCGGATTTCCTGTGTGAACCGGTCGACCGAACCAGTTCTCAGTTCGACCGGTTTATAACAGACTCTCCACAGTGATTTTACCGAACTCTACCGGTCGACCGGTTCTACCTTCTCGGACGACCAATCCCAGATTTTAATATGACCGTTTTCCTTGTCGTATTCCTATAACGGTCGTATTCGTATAAAACAAACTTAACCCCAAAATACATTCGGTAACCGGTCGAACGACGACCTTGTTTCGGTCGACCGGTTGAACATTTCTTCAAGAAACCAAATTCCCTGCTATCGGTCGACTCATTCTTCGTTCGACCGTTGCACCTTTGTCTCAACCGAATCCCCTAAATGGTCGACCGCCCCATACTTTGGTTCGACCGGTTAACCTAAGTAGAGTTAAGTTCTAGCTCGTTTGTACGACCGAATATTCATTTGTTCGACCGTTCTCCTTGAAATCAAGTGAACGGTCGACCGGTTCTGGACAGATTTGCAGCCCGATTTTCTGCTTTGTGTATCTTGCACAAAACCCAATCAAATCTTGTCCAAACGGCTAGAAATCTTTAGGAGCTTATAAATAGAGGATCAAGACCTGTTGTTAACACAACTCTCCAACTCCAATTGTCCCAATACATTAGAGAGAAACCTAAATCCTCAAAGCTCCCATTTCTACACTCCATAAGCCTAAACTATACACACTTGATCGATTACTCATCCTACTCAAAGTGTGCTCAATTAGAGAGTGAATCCCACTCAGTTACAATTGTTGTCAAAGGAAGGAAGGACTTCGGTGAAAGCCCGAAGTGTCCCTCTCGGATTGTGAGAGGAAGAAGTCAAGCTCGCGAGGTTGTTTGCGGAGTTTGTTTTGTAAAAGGCGTTCTCTCCCGGCCCGGAACGGGGAGTGGTTAGTGAAGACGTAGGCGGAGCTCGCGGAGTCGAGCGGAGCTTGCAAGAGAGGACTAGGACCCGGGTGGGGTGCCGAACCTCTATAAAAATGCCGAGTCGATTTGTGGTTTGCTTATTCCATTTCCCTACTAGTCTTTAAATTGTTTCCACTGCGTTTATTGTTTGATTAGTTAGGGATTAGCTTAAAAGTGATTAGTGGACCCATAACCCACACAATCCTACAGTTTTAACCTGTAGTTGGCTCCCAGATTAACAATCAATCCCCTTTAATCAACTTGGACCTTAAAACTCAAAACAAAAGAATAGATTGATTGTCATATAAGTCATGCATCGTTTGTAGACCTTGCACGCATTTGTCTTTTCTTTGCTTTACATTTTTGTTGTTGATTTCTGGCGTGAGGTACGTGCACCGAAATCTCTCATTCATGCGTGTTTCGATCATGCATTAGTTAGTAAGGTGCATCGGGACAAGAGTGAGTTGAGCGTTTGATTGGAGTGTTGATTGCTAGATTTAAGACCAAAACGCTACTAAGGAGGGGCTGTCCCATAAAAGATAAGGTGGGAGATTTCATCACCCTTTCCTTGGCCCCAAAAATCACTCTTAATAAAGCCTTAATTCTAAAAGCAAGTAGACATTAACCCTAAGGATTTCAGACACACTAGGAGAGTAATGTAGTCGAGACCGTCATGGCCTGATCGCCGTTGCCTACCTTGTCTGTAGTAGGAGGTATTGGATCTCTAGATCTGGCATCACTTGCTGGGCATTGTGGTCTTCATTGTAGGGAGGTAAGGCGTGTCGAGATTAGTGACCTCGAAGTTAGGCGTCGTCTAGCCTAAGGACCCATAGCCACATGTTGTTTGAGCCGTGCTTGCTAGATTAAGCTTCTACCTTCACCCACGTATATTTTTATACGTGAATTCGAGGAAGTATGCTCCATGTTCAAGCTTCAACAGCTTGATGAGGATTCATTAGGCATGCTCGACTCACATCGACATATTTTTGAGGTGCCTAATGACCAGGTTGCGAGTGAAGAGGATCTTGAGGAATCCGCCAGTGAACTCTGGATGAGGAGGCACATCTGGGTGCTTGCTCCTCTTACCCTGTGGCCCTTGAGCCACTTGAAAGTAACTCTGAATCCGACAAGGACCCACCTCCAGTCGAGCTTAAACCGTTCCCCGATAACATGAAATACATATTTTTAGGGGATAATGAGACATTGCCACTCATTATTGCTTCTGATCTTGCACAAAATGAAGATGTTGCCCTCAAAAAAGTGCTCTTTGAAAACAAAGAGGCTATCGGGTGGTCCTTGAAGGATATCAAGGGAATTAACCCTGGTATTGTTCAGCATTGAATCCACATTAAAGAGGATTCTAGGCCCCGCTGGGACCCACAACGAAGATTGAATCCTGTACTGAAAGAAGCCGTCCGAAAGGAGGTTCTTAAGTGCTTGGATCATGGCATAATCTATACTATCTATGATAGTTCATGGGTGAGTCCTGTCCATGTGGTTCCCAAGAAGTCAGGCGTGACGGTTGTTGAGAATGAGCATAATGAGCTTATCCCAACACACCTGCAAATTGGCTGGCGAGTTTGCGTTGATTATCGCAAGCTCAATGCGGCAACGTGGAAATATCATTTCCCGTTGCCATTCATTGATCAGATGTTGGAAAGGTTGGCCGGACATGAGTATTATTGTTTTCTTGATGGATACTCCGGTTAAAACCAAATTCTCATCGCCCTCGAGGATCAAGAGAAAACAACCTTTACGTGTCCCTTTGGCACGTTTGACTACCGTCGCATGCCCTTTGGGTTATGTAATACCCTGGCAACGTTTCAAATGTGTATGATCAACATCTTCTCCGATATGGTAGAGCGTTTCCTTGAGATTTTCATGGACGACTTTTCCATATTTGGCGCTTCCTTTGATGAGTGCCTTCGTCACTTGAGCCTTGTCCTCAAGTGATACCGTGAGAAGAATCTCGCTCTCAATTGGGAGAAATGTCACTTCATGGTGAAACGAGAGATTGTACTTGGACATGTGGCCTCAAGTAGGGGAATTGAGGTCGATCCCACCATAGTGGGTCTTATTACTAATCTCCCACCGCCACATAATGTGAAGGATATCCGTGCCTTTTGGGGGCATGCTGAATTTTATCGGCGGTTCATTCGGAATTTTAGCAAAATTACTCAACCTCTCACCACCTTGTTGGCTAAGGATGCCATTTTTGAGTTCATACCGGATTGCAACCATGCCTTTTTGACCTTGAAGAAAGAGTTGACTCCAGCTCCCATAATTAAGGCACAAGTGTGGATTGAACCCTTCGAGTTAATGTGTGATGCATCTGACTTTGCCGTCGGAGCAATGCTTGGGCAACGATTGGACAAATTGCCTCATGTGATCTACTATGCCAGTAGAACACTCAATGATGCCCAATTGAACTACACTGTGACCGAAAAGGAATTCTTAGCGATCATATTTGCTTTGGAGAAATTTCGGTCGTACTTGATTGACTCTTACGTGATTATCTATTCTGATCACACAACCATCAAGCACCTCATGGCGAAGAAAGATGAAAAATCCCGACTCTTGAGATGGATCTTGTTGTTACAAGAATTCGATCTCGAGATTCGAGACAAAAAATGGTGTGAAAATGTTGTAGCAGACCACCTGTCTCATCTAGAGATGACCAACCCACATGACCAAATTATTAATGAAAAATTTCCTAACGAGCAGTTCTTCACGATCGAAGATAACTCTTGGTTTGCCGACATCGTGAACTACCTCGTGACAGGGAAACTTCTTGTGGGTTAGTCAAAATCTGACGAAACCAAATTTAGATCTTATGTCAGATTCTTTCATTTGGACAACCCCTACCTATTCAAATACTGCTATGACCAATTTTTCAAGCGGTGCGTCCCAGATATCAAGTTCTAAAGTGTGATCCATTTCTGCCACTCTAAGGCATGTGGAGGACACTTTGGAGCAAAGAAAACTGCTGCCAAGGTGCTCTATTATGAATTCTACTCGCCTTCTCTTTTCAAAGATCCTTACGACTTTTGTAAGCAATGTGATAGGTGCCAGCGCCTTGGTAGGATTAGTCGACGTGACATGATGCCTTTGCCAAATGTCTTTGTTGTCGACATCTTCGATGTGTGGGGCATCGACTTTATGGGTCCGAACTTGTTCGGGAATGTTTACATTCTGGTGGGTGTTTACTATGTGTCTAAATGGGTTGAGGCTATACCCACAAAGTCCAATGACAACAAGGTGGTCACCAAATTCTTAAGGGACATTTTTGCGCGACACTAGTGCAGAAAAGTCCATATACGTCGGATATATAGTGGTATAGACGTCGGATTTCGATGGTCCAAGTACCCGACGTCTATTTCCCCGTCGTCTATTCCTTGTTGTATAGACGTCAGCTATATACGACCGACGTCTATACAGTGTATACACGTCGGCTATATACGACCGACGTCTATTATATGTTAATTAACAAAAATACATTGGAACGTATATCGGGCATTCTGCACTCACATTAATCAAGCCCAAGTTGCCCAAGTGCCCCAAGTGCCAAACTTTTGACAAATAACCACGAATATCAAGCCCAACATGCGCAGGTGCCCCAAGTCGTTCGCGTTCAGCAATAAAGGAGTGGTGGAGTACATCAACCACACCAACAAAAATAAATTCTCCGATGTGGGACTAAACTATTACACCTAATAGACGTCGGATATATACATTGACCGACGTCTATTCATACAACATGACCTATAGACGTTGGTCATGTTATACATCCGACGTCTATACTTTGAAATAACAATAATTAATAAAAAGATACGTCCTATAGACGTCGGCTATCATATACAACCGACGTCTATACATGGGTAAATAGTAAAAAAAACGTTGCAACCATTTTAAGCCCAAGTTCATCAGTATTTAGAACATACTCAGATTCTGTACCACTACTTCCACTGGAAACCAAGGTGTCTTCCCTAGGTTTTGTTATGCCCACTACTAGGCTGGGTTCAGAGTGACATGGGAGGGTACCACTCCCTTGATGTTCACAAACATCTCCTACAAGGGGTTCACAAGGTAGCACAGAGGGTGCAGATAAAGGTTGTGAGCTTACACTCCCCACCACACTAGGCACTCTACGTACTGGTTCTGGACTAGCATCTACTGCTTGTATTTCTTTCTCAACACCTACAGAAGGTTCTATTTCATTCTCAACCCCTACAAATGCTTCTGATTTCCTGTCATGGGTAGCATAGATGTGAAACTCACTTTGCTGATTGGGGAATTTAAGTGCCTCCTATATATCTCCATTGCAATTCAAAGGTTTGTAGTCTTTCCTAACTTTGCTTGGAATCATATAATGCATATGCACAACCATTTCAGTCGATGACCACTTCATTACACTGCATATCCAATTCCTTAACAAGTCAATCGTCCATTCCTCAACCACAACCAATGATGCTACCTCTTCAAAACCAACAGCCCTATCCATATCCTTGCACTTAACCCATCGACCACCACAATGCAACCTAATTCTCACACTACCTTCTAAATCAGACACATTGCTTGGATAATGAACATGCAAAGCCAAAAAAACATAAAGAAAATGAATTATATTGAGAGATATGAATTAAAATGACATACAAGGTTATGATAGATAAGAAAAATCCATACATTGTTATGACAGATAACAAATGGCATACAAGGTTATGATTTTAGGATTTTGGTTGGCAAGCAATCGAACACAATATTTATAGAACAACTACAAATGCGATTTACAGTCTACTTAGGTTGGGAAGTACAATACGTACAGAACAAAACTACAAACATGCAATCCACAGTCTAAAGCCGACCCGAAAACTGAAATCAAAACATCCAAACCGAAACACAGCATGTAATTTTGCATATCTCAATTCTGGAAAAAAATCACTAACCGTCTTCGCTTCCCAATCAGTCCGCTTCTTGTGTGTACCATCTTCCACGCTGTCATCGTGCTCGTCGCTACCTTTGCCTGATCCACTGGTCAGTATGGTCGCCCTCCAATTTGTGCAAAGTAGGAAAATAGGGATGATTACAAGCGGATTTGGAAAGGATGCGAGTTAGGGTTTCTAGATAGTGGGAAAACCTGGGGATTTGGGAAGGAGTCGAGTTAGGGTTTCCGTAAAGTGGGAAAACTCGAGGATTTGGGAAGGAGGTGAGTAAGGGTTTGGGGGAACTGTGGAAATCGTCAAGAGAGTTAGGTTTAGTGTTGGTCTTAAATTAGTAAAATTTGTTTTGCTACAGTCACTAGATCCAGAGTGATTCCGGAGTCAATCCAGAGTGATTCCAGAGTCGATCGAGATACGATCTAGAGTGATTCCAGAGTTGATCCAGAGTGATTCGATCCAGAGTGATTACAACGGTAATGGTTTAGTCATGGTCTTAGATTAGTAAAAATTGTTTTGCTTCAGTCAATCCCAAATCACACGTCCTAACAAACGGATCACGAACTGATTTTGACGGCCGTTAACGGCCCATTCACGTCGTCTCTCTGATGTGGGCCCACAATTGGCCCGGGTGCATTTGCGCAAATAGGAATGACTTCTATGTGTATATGTGGCAATACCAAAAAAGCGGGTGCATATTGCCATTTGGACACCTGCGAGGTGTACTGTAGCAAAAACCCCATGTTACTTTTCACGGTATTTGTTTATGTTTTTAAGTTTGACATTTAAATAATATCTATTGATTGTAATATATACGTCTCTTTACCAAATGCCTTATGGAAAAAGATTTGTATCTTTATGTCTAACATTGCTTTGCCACCGTGGACGACAAGATGATGACACCTGACCGCAAGATATTGCGAAGGTGATGGCTGAGGGGGACAAGATGTATTATCTTGCACCGTATTGAGAGAAGTATGTTTTTACTTATTTGATATAATACATGTAGTATTAAAATTAATTAAGTATGTATTTTGGTATGACTTTTATCTAGTGATCATTGGATGTTAGCTGTTATTTGTCCTGATACAAATACTGCATATTGGTTTGATCTTTTAGCTTCGGACAAACTCAGGAAAGATTTGAAGCAGATTGTGCAATTCTAAGTTCTATTTAATTACTACTTTAAAACATAAAAATACATTGTACTTGTCAAATTTTATAACAAATTCTGATATTTATCAATTTCTATAGAGCTATGAATATATATAAAGCATTGGGAGAAAAAAGAAGTAAAAAAAGACAACAATTTGACATGCTACGAAGGTAGGATGATTAAATTATTTTCGACGTGATTATATTACGTCGGGCTGAGGACAACCGACGTGATATTAGGTTATATTACGCCGGTTGTTAAAATAACCGACATGATTTATCCCAGATATCACGTCGGGTTTAGGGCAACCAACGTGATATATACCTAATATCACGTTGGGTGTTCTAAACCCGACATCATATACCCTAATATCACGTCGGGTTTAGAACAACCGACGTGATATACTTCTGTTAAAAATATATAATTCATTTGTGTAATCTACTAAGATTTTCCTACATTAAACACATTCATAATTCATTTGTGATATCGGGGACATATCGAGTCGGTTTGGAGGGAACCGACGTGATATCATATTTCCTATTACGCCCCCAAATTACCACATTAGTATATTGGACTAGTAAACTTGACGTGATATGGCCAAACAGATCGACGTCAAAACCTTTTTTTCCAGTAGTGATCCTAAAAATAATGATTAAGAAAATAGAATATAAGTTACAGTATTAAACCACACTATTTGGCAACCATGCACGAGTCTTCATGAAATTCCTATAGGTGAAAAATAGAAGAGATCATATAAGTAAGAGGTAACCTCAAGGTGGGTATTTGGTTATACATTTCTTTTTGTGGTAGTATTTTTGTTGAAGGGTTTTTATACGAGAGGAAGTAGTAGTGGAAAAAGTGTCATATACGTCGGATATACAGTGGTATATACGACGGATTTTTGCCATCCAAGTGTCTGACGTATATTCCACCGACGTCTATACCCTTGTGTATAGACGTCGGCTATATACGACCGACGTCTATACAATATACAGTGTATAGACGTCGGTCCTATATAGCCGACGTCTATTATACCTTTAATTTACCAACAAAAATATTGCGCTTGTTATACGACCTATAACAGGCATCCAATCTGTACAGTAATCGAGCCTAAGTCGCCCAAGTGCCCATCTTTTGACCAATAACAACGTAGAGCAAACCCAAGTCGCCCAAGTGACCAATCTCGTTCGTATTCACCTGTGTAGGAGTGGTGCAGTACTTCAACCACTGCAGCAAAAAAAAATTGGTCGATGTGGGACTAAACTTTTACGGCCTATAGACGTCGGATATATGGGGTGACCGACATCTATACATACAATACGACTCACAGACGTCGGTCACGTCATACATCCGACGTATATACATTTATATAACAATAATAATAAAAATATGTCTTATAGACGTCGGTCATTCGATACATCCAACGTCTATACACGAGTAAATAGTAAAAAATATAATTACAATCAATTTAGGCCCCAAGTGCCAATCTTTTGACCATTAAATATATATATGTATCTCACTTGCATTTTGTAGTGTGGTACCAAACAACCATTTAGAAGTAAAGGAGTGGTGGAGTACTTCAACTCCACCAATAAAAATCTTTCTCCAATGTGGGACTAAACATGTCACCATACACACACGTGTACAATACAACACACATGTGATTGTAATTATTTTTAAATCCACATTATTCTTATACAAAATAATCCACATAAATTCTTACACGAAATAAATCCTAAAAATTGCGTTATTTCTTATACAAAATAAATTCCAAAAAAATGTGTTAATTTTTACACGAAATAAATCCCAAAAAATTGCGTTATTTCTGATACAAAAGAAATCCACATAAATTCTTATACGAAATAAATCCAAAAAAATAAACAAAAAATATTTTCTTCTTTCGGGAGGTATAGACGTCGGATATACTAAACAACCGACGTTTCTACAAACCTATAGACGTCGGATGTCCAAAGATCCGACATCTATACCTATAGACGTCGGTTGTTTGGACATCCGACGTCTATTTGGTGACGTCTATCGAGCATTCTGCACTAGTGCGATTTGGTACTCCTCGTACCATAATCAGCGACAGGGGTACCCACTTCTGTAATCGCTCATTTGAAGCACTTATGAGGAAATATTCGATCACCCACAAGCTTGCGACCCCATATTATCCGCAAACTAGTGGGCAAGTCGAAGTTTCTAACCGTCAATTAAAGCAAATCCTTGAGAAGACGGTTAATTCCTCGAGGAATGATTGGTCAACTAAGTTGAATGACGCGTTGTGGACCTTCCGCACCACGTACAAGACCAGTTTGGGTATGTCTCCATATCTGGTAGTGTACGGCAAGGCTTGCCACCTACCCGTAGAGCTTGAGCATCGTGCTTTCTGGGCGATTAAGAACTTGAATATGGATCTTGATCAAGCAGGGGTGCAGCGTAAACTTGACATTGTGGAGTTGGAAGAGCTACGCAATGATGCGTATGAAAATGCCAAAATTCATAAGTCTCGAGCCAAGTTGTTTCACGATCGCATGATTATGTGAAAGGTGTTTACAGCCGGTCAGAAGGTGTTGCTCTACAATTCCCAGCTTCATCTATTTGCGGGTAAGCTCCGCAGTCATTGGTCTGACCCTTTTATTGTCCAAATCGTGCTTCCTCATGGAGCGGTTGACATCCTGAACCAAGAGAATGGGGACGTGTTCAATGTTAATGGACAACGCATCAAACCCTACTTGGAGGGGACACCAGCCGAAGTCGAGGAGGTCATGTTCCTTCATGAACCTCTCTCGCACTCAACCATTCATGTTCCTACATGAATGGTTGAGCTTTCATGTTTGTATATAGTTAACTTTGAAAAAACAATACTCCTTCAATGAGCATCGATTGTTGTGGGCTCCAACACTTGAGTATTTGGGCCCTATTTCTATCACGTAATTGTATCCCTTCTTTAGCATCTCACAGGTTTTGAGGGAATTCAGGTTTGTGTCCATCAACATAACCATGAACTTCCTTTTGCGCTTCACGTTGGTGAGATCTTCCCTTTTTCATGCATAAATCCATGTAGTATCTTGCTCACATTCATTGAGGACAATGCATGAAGTAGGTGTGTGTGTGTGGGGGTGTTTTACGTGTGTACATAGTTGAGTCTTTTCCTTTGATTTTGTTTTCTTTTGTGTGCATTGATAGGGTCATGTTAGTGTGCTGCATTTAATATCGATATATCTGCTTGCCATGATCCTTGGGTGACTTGTCTTCTTTTGCTTGCCTAGTGCATTAAAAATTTCACATTTCTTTCAAAATCTTCATGTGTTTGCGAAAGAAAATGTTTTGTGGGTTTTGCGTGTGTTTAGCTTGTGCAAAGCCGTTGAGAGGCAAAGTAAAAAGAAAGCTCCCAAAATTGTCTTGAACTTGATGCATTAGGATATCTAGTACAGTGGCTTTAGGACTTATCTAGTAAATAGGATGCACCCAGTTTTTCCTCGGGGGTGAGTAATCATAGGGTTTCAGTGCTCAAATAATTAAAGAAGTCCATCCCGAACCTAGTGAGTCAATAATTCGTGTCTGTTAATTTAAGAAAGTTTGTTGTAATCAAAGACCATAAATCTTATTGTGAGACATAAATGTAGGGGTTTTGGTTCATGTGCAGATAAGAAATAAGTGAGTAGGTGTTCTCTCTTCTCGCACGGCTTCTATCACTCGGGAAAGTAGGTCTGAGGGGACTTTATGCATGGTGCTTTCGAGTCATCTGACTTGGGATGCGCCGACCAAACTCCCATTACACGGGTGGTAAGGATTGCCCTATGTGGAGATTTGGCAAAATGTGTACGTGATAGTGTACGTCCTCATGGGAAATGATGCACGAAACCTGACCCTAGGAGAATGAAACTCCAACTAAAGAAAAGAAGAAGAAAAGTAAGAAAAGAAAAAAATGGTAATGCAAATAAGAACTTTAATGGACTTTACACTTTGTATCACTTGAGAATGTTAAGGTTGTCCATGTCTTTCACTTAAGTCCTTAGTTAACTTGAACGAATGGTTCATTAGGCTAGGTGTGTGGACTGAATACATCAATAGGGTCGGCCTGTAGGATTACCGCGTCCAATGATCGATAAAAATGAGTCCATCGAGTTGAGTTTCTAGATTGAACAATGCATCTATGTTCGGATTTTGTGGGTATATCCACTGAAAACCCTCAGGAGACAACACTCCTCCTTGGCAACAAAGAGGTTTAACGGCTTGCTGAACGTGCTAAGTGCAACCATGATTCCAATGAAAGTGATTTAGGTTTTCCCTGTTTTTCGTATGCTTTTTTCCTTTCTTTTATTTTTCTCTTTACTTGTTTTGCTCAGGACTAGCAAAAGTTAGGTGTGAGAGTATTTGATTGACATCAATCAACTATTTGCATATGTCAGTCCATCTACCTATATATCCGGGAATGCCGATAAATCGGGTCAGTTTGGGACTCTCATGAAAGACCAAGGCAAAAAATATTATCTGAATGACATGGAATGGAAGTAAGTACTTACTCTTATTTTTGTGAATTAAGTTAAGTAATGTAACTATTTAGAAATTTTATATTTTTGTAGCGCAAGCAGACTGGAAATACGAAATGTGGTTACTACGTGATGAGATACATGGAGGAAATCCTTGAAATTGCATCTCAAAATGTATTCCTATCCGAGGTAATATAGATCGCTATTCAGTTGTATAATTATAGTTTCATTATTTAGATATTAATATTTTTACTTGTATTTTATAGGTCTTCCAAAAGAATTACGATCCTTACTCGAAATAGGAGCTCGAAGATACTCGCAACTGATGTGCTCGCTATTTTATCAGAAACATGTTAATGAACTAAGATGTTCTTATATCAATAACACTTTCTTTGTAATTAAACATGCAAATTTATTTAACATGTTTTACTTGTATTACCAATATACAATGTGATCTTTAATATAATCAAACATCTTTGTGAATGAATGTTAAATGTTTGTGTTTGTATGCTTGTGGTTGAATGATTGTCTTTGTTTTGTATGTATGCTTGTATGTATGTATGTATTTGTGGATGAATGTGTGTATGTATTTACGTTTGTGGATGAATTTTTTGTGTAGGTTGAATGTGTTTGTTATGCAGGAATCTATGATTACTACATTTGTATTTTTTTAATCTAGTAAGGATATAGACGTCGGTTGTACCTAGTAGTCGACGTCTATCTCCTTCAAAAAACGAATAGACGTCGACTATTAGGTACAATCGACGTCTATACCTAGAGCATAGACGTCGGTTAGCTATTAGGTACAACTGACGTCTATACCTAGAGAATAGACGTCGGTTGTACCTAATAGCCGACGTCTATACTCTAGGTATAGACATTGGGTTTTGAAGTGACCGGTCTCTAGGTATATACGATACAAAGAGAGATGTCGGGTCAGGAGAGCCGTATAGCCGACGTATATACCCCGAATATCTGACGTATATTTTCTTTTCTGCACAAATATTTCCTTGGTATATGTCTAATAAATTATTGCTAGTAAGTCTTTTTTTGAAAGGGTTTTAGAAAGTATTGTATCTTTCATTACGACCAGGTCGGCATGCACAAGATAAATATGTTGAAAATGACCCTAATTAAAAAAATGTAATTTTTTACCAACAAAGTTTTCTTTTAGGTTATACTTACCAAACTGTATTGTTAATTAAGGATTAACTTACGGCCGTTGATTTAAATCAAAGTTACATGCTCTAGTGTTTAACGCGGAATCAGGAAACTCTCCAAGGTATCCGATTCATTAAATCTTAATGACACGTGTTCGCATTATGTTGGCTTGTGTGATTATTTATGCAGGCATTTGGGCCATCGTCCCATTCCTCTTGTTTGAATAATGCTGGATTAGTCAGGTACAATCCTACATGCGGAATCAGGAAACTGTAAGTTTTATTCTGGTAGATTAGAGGATTATGAGAATCCTATGTGTGGCTAACGTTCTGGTCGTTTCGTTACCGGCCTGTTGAAACAATTGAACTTTGAGTTCATGTAATGGTCAACATTGCAATAATACAATGGACGATAGATTTCGGTAACAGATACGTCTTTCCTTACGAACATTTACGTATTATTATTCGGCATGTGAAATCAATTTAGAAGAATCAATGTTACTAATTCTCATCACTAGTGATATTTGAATATAGTTGTAGAAATTTTTATAAAATTCCTTCGTGCATAATTGAAGTTCAAAAAACTGTTCCAATCCCCAACTATTATACTCCCTTTAAAAGTTATGTTCTCCTATACACCTACCTTGTATTTTATCACCTTTTAGCTTTGTCTCTCTTTTGTTTTATTTTTTTCATTTTTCTATGAACCTAATGCCATTGAGAAAGTGGGACTTCTATAATTCTATTACAAATGTAGTCGATATTTATCTATGGTCATCCTTAGAAGGATACGACGCTATAAAGGGAACTGGGGAAACTTAGAAAGTATACGTATAGGAAGACGGTAAAGCGGAAGATCAAAAAGGAATTTTTATCAAAAGTATATTACGGTACGTTTAAGTTGACTTTTAAAGAGAGTATACATATATTCGATGTCTTTGAAGGATTCATCATTAGCATATAAAATAATTAGCTACAGTTACTGCTCTCTTTTCTTTTAAAATATTACTAAAAAGATAATGAAGTTTCGGGGTCACGTTTACTTGCAGCGTTGAAATCCTCAACACACTTGTTGGTTGTTACAAATCTCTGGTTAGATTTTAATAATTAGTTTGGGGCTTACACCAGTCCAGCTGTCTTGAGAACTCAGATTGAACCTATAGCACCAGGTCCGGCTAAAATAAGTATGAATGTCACGAAAATTAGAAAATGCGTTCAATATGCTATTACTCGTTTCAAATACAAATTATTTAAATTTGGATCTCTAACTCAAAACCAATTAAAGGATCCAACACATTGTAATTTAGGAGAATAACCATTAATTAATGGTGGCAAGATGCAATTTGTTTGTGAATTTTCAAGTAACTATCATATCGTGTAAAATCACATCAAGACCTCATATAAAGAGATATTTCCAACAACTTATCTCAGTTTTTATATCT
The DNA here is from genome assembly GCA_963682175.1 of Triglochin maritima. NCBI lineage: Eukaryota > Viridiplantae > Streptophyta > Magnoliopsida > Alismatales > Juncaginaceae > Triglochin > Triglochin maritima. The sequence continues at coordinate 40,097,060 of OY821775.1, forward strand.
CTAAGTTCTAGGACGTTATAGGTTTACTATTGCCGCGTTAGCGAACATCGACCACTCATCAAGCGTGTAGACACCACGTCGGAGAAAATGAGGCAGCAAAGCATGATAACCATCATAGTATGCAGGTATGCTTCAGTATTTCTAGGTCGTGGTGGTTTACAATATCCGTCATGTGCTTAATTTCTTGACGATATATTTTTCTTTCTGATCTAACTTTGGTTGATAACTTTCTTCGTGATCTTTGCTGGTCTTCTTTATGGTTTGTTTGGATTGGTTAGGCAGTGGATTTCTTGAAGGAGTTCCTAATAATACTTAGGAAAGGTTTGTGCACCAAGAATCTAAGGAAAACTAATAGAAAGTTGAAAACTTTTCTTTAACAAAAAAAAAAACTGAACTGCTAAACATCGCCCTAAAATTACTTAAATCGCCCCTTGAAATTACCAAATTGCCCTTCATCCTATTTTTGCTTATATATCTCACAATTTCACTCTTTTTTCAAAACTTTCTCTTCCTATACCTACTACAGAAGATTAGGAATGTCTCGGAGGCCAGGCAAGCAGCCAGCAGTTCCCCCGGTGTACCCGTATACGGTAACCTTACTTTATTTATTTGTTTTTAAAAATAAAAAAAATAAAAAAAAGTGGGGGGCGTCCGAGGGAGACGCCCCCCGCATGGGGCGGGCGTCCGAGGAAGCCGTTCCCCCCATGGGGGGAGCGGCTTCCTCGGACGCCCGACCCATGCGGGGGGCGTCTCCCTCGGACGCCGGCCACTAACGGGAGACGTCTGGGGAAGACGTCTTCCCGATGGAGGAGACGTCTTCGGCAGACGTCTCCCCCAAAGAGGAGGCGTCTCCGACAGACGCCTCCACCATCGGGGAGGTGTCTCTCGCAGACGCCTCCACAATTTTTTTTTAAAATTATTAAATCTGATAATTACTTTAATAAATTGTGATAAATCTGAAAATTTAATTTAACAAATTCTTATTAAGTTTAACATTTGTGATATTTAGTTTTAACAATTTTTGATTTAGTTTAACAATTGTTTTAATTTAGTTTAACAAATTTTGATTTAGTTTAACAATTGTGATAATTTAGTTTAACAAATTTTGATTTAGTTTAACAATTGTGATAAATATGATAATTTAGTTTAACAAATTTAACAAATTTGTAATTAAAATTTCAATTAATAGTCATCGGGTCACAGTGGAGGGAAAGGCAAGTCGATACCATTACACGCCTTCCGTTCTTTAGAGGATGATTCAGCACCGCGTCATCCACGTAGACGGGGGATATCTGCTTCGGTCAGGAGGGAGAGAGAGGCATTACGTCGACGTGATATTAGGTTATATTAGGGTATATGATGTCGGGTTTAGAACACCCAACGTGATATTAGGTATATATCACGTTGGTTGCCCTAAACCCGACGTGATATCTGGGATAAATCATGTCGGTTATTTTAACAACCGGCATAATATAACCTAATATCACGTCGGTTGTCCTAAACCCGACGTAATATAATCACGTCGAAAATAATTTAATCATCCTACCTTCGTAGCATGTCAAATTGTTGTCTTTTTTTACTTCTTTTTTCTCCCCATGCTTTATATATATTCATAGCTCTATAGAAATTGATAAATATCAGAATTTGTTATAAAATTTGACAAGTACAATGTATTTTTATGTTTTAAAGTAGTAATTAAATAGAACTTAGAATTGCACAATCTGCTTCAAATCTTTCCTGGGTTTGTCCGAAGCTAAAAGATCAAACCAATATGCAGTATTTGTATCAGGACAAATAACAGCTAACATCCAATGATCACTAGATAAAATTCATACCAAAAAACATACTTAATTAATTTTAATACTACATGTATCATATCAAATAAGTAAAAACATACTTCTCTCAATACGGTGCAAGATAATACATCTTGTCCCCCTCAGCCATCACCTTTGCAATATCTTGCGGTCAGGTGTCATCATCTTGTCGTCCGCGGTGGCAAAGCAATGTTAGACATAAAGATACAAATCTTTTTCCATAAGGCATTTGGTAAAGAGACGTATATATTACAATCAATAAATATTATTTAAATGTCAAACTTAAAAACATAAACAAATACCGTGAAAAGTAACATGGGGTTTTTGCTACAATACACCTCGCAGGTGTCCAAATGGCAATATGCACCCGCTTTTTTGGTATTGCCACATATACACATAGAAGTCATTCCTATTTGCGCAAATGCACCCGGGCCATTTGTGGGCCCACATCAGAGAGACGACGTGAATGGGCCGTTAACGGCCGTCAAAATCAGTTTGTGATCCGTTTGTTAGGACGTGTGATTTGGGATTGACTAAAGCAAAACAATTTTTACTAATCTAAGACCATGACTAAACCATTACCGTGTTGTAATCACTCTGGATCGAATCACTCTGGATCAACTCTAGAATCACTCTAGATCGTATCTCGATCGACTCTGGAATCACTCTGGATTGACTCCGGAATCACTCTGGATCTAGTGACTGTAGCAAATCAAATTTTACTAATTTAAGACCATCACTAAACCTAACTCTCTTGACGATTTCCACAGTTCCCCCAAACCCTTACTCACCTCCTTCCCAAATCCTCGAGTTTTCCCACTTTACGGAAACCCTAACTCGACTCCTTCCCAAATCCCCAGGTTTTCCCACTGTCTAGAAACCCTAACTCGCATCCTTTCCAAATCCGCGTGTAATCATCCCTATTTTCCTACTTTGCACAAATTGGAGGGCGACCATACTGACCAGTGGATCGGGCAAAGGTAGCGACGAGCACGATGACAGTGTGGAAGATGGTACACACAAGAAGCGGACTGATTGGGAAGCGAAGATGGTTAGTGATTTTTTTCCAGAATTGAGATATGCAAAATTACGTGCTGTGTTTCGGTTTGGATGTTTTGATTTCAGTTTTCGGGTCGGCTTTAGACTGTGGATTGCATGTTTGTAGTTTTGTTCTGTATGTATTGTACTTCCCAACCTGAGTAGACTGTAAATCGCATTTGTAGTTGTTCTATAAATATTGTGTTCGATTGCTTGCCAACCAAAATCCTAAAATCATAACCTTGTATGCCATTTGTTATCTGTCATAACAATGTATGGATTTTTCTTATCTATCATAACCTTGTATGTCATTTTAATTCATATCTCTCAATATAATTCATTTTCTTTATGTTTTTTTTGGCTTTGCATGTTCATTATCCAAGCAATGTGTCTGATTTAGAAGGTAGTGTGAGAATTAGGTTGCATTGTGGTGGTCGATGGGTTAAGTGCAAGGATATGGATAGGGCTGTTGGTTTTGAAGAGGTAGCATCATTGGTTGTGGTTGAGGAATGGACGATTGACTTGTTAAGGAATTGGATATGCAGTGTAATGAAGTGGTCATCGACTGAAATGGTTGTGCATATGCATTATATGATTCCAAGAAAAGTTAGGAAAGACTACAAACCTTTGAATTGCAATGGAGATATATAGGAGGCACTTAAATTCCCCAATCAGCAAAGTGAGTTTCACATCTATGCTACCCATGACAAGAAATCAGAAGCATTTGTAGGGGTTGAGAATGAAATAGAACCTTCTGTAGGTGTTGAGAAAGAAATACAAGCAGTAGATGCTAGTGCAGAACCAGTACGTAGAGTGCCTAGTGTGGTGGGGAGTGTAAGCTCACAACCTTTATCTGCACCCTCTGTGCTACCTTGTGAACCCCTTGTAGGAGATGTTTGTGAACATCAAGGGAGTGGTACCCTCCCATGTCACTCTGAACCCAGCCTAGTAGTGGGCATAACAAAACCTAGGGAAGACACCTTGGTGTCCAGTGGAAGTAGTGGTACAGACTCTGAGTATGTTCTATATACTGATGAACTTGATGAAAGTGAGGACAGTAATGCAGTTTATTTTGATGAGCAGAGAGACTACGGAATTGATTTCAATCAACTTAATGATAGATTTAAGTGTTGGGATGTGAAGGAGTCTAACCCAGAAATAGATGTGGGAAAGAAGTTTCCTAATGTGAAATCCTTCAGAATGTGTTTATTAACCCACTGCATTTTAAGTGAATGTGAGATAACCTACTTGAAGAGCCAACAGATAGGGTCACAACCAGGTGTAGAGATGTTCAATGTCAGTGGAGAATTCATGCCTCTAGGTTAAATGATGGGAGAGTGTTTGAAATAAGGACTTTGAGGTTGCCACATACTTGCTCATCTGTAAATAACTGTGCATCTAAGATGGACACTAGGGAGTGGATTGTCCACCAGTGCAAGGAGTGGCTTGCATTAGATGATAGACTCACTGTGAGGAACATATCTGACCAACTGAAGAGGAAATTTTACTTGAGTTTGCCTTACCATAGAGTTTGGCGTGGTAGGGAGATTGCAATGAAGATGTTGTGGGGGGGGGGGGGGTGAAGATCAACAATACGCTTTGATCCCATCTTTGGTTTGAGAGATGAGCAAGACTAACCCTGGTAGTGTAATCAATTTTGAAGTCAAACCTCACGATGGGTCCTTCTACATATTATTTGTGTGTCTAAAGGGCTGCAGTTATGGTTTTTTGAATGGTTGTAGACCCTCTTGTAGGCCTAGATGGTTGTCATATGAAAGGGAAGTACAAAGGTACTCTATTATCTGCCACTTTGATTGATGAAAATCACCAACCTTTTCCTGTAGCATTTGTTGTAGTTGAATCTGAGAGTCATAGCAGTTGGGCCTGGTTTCTTACTCATCTCAAAAAGGCAGTGAGTCACATGAATGGTTTGGTAGTCATAAGTGACAGGTGCAAAGGTTTAGAGGAGGGGGTAAGAGAGGTCTTTGGTGGGTGTGAGCATAGATCGTGTACTAGACACCTTTACCAAAACTTCCAAAAGAAATTCAAGAGTGCTCTATTGCTTAGTCTGATGTGGGAGGCTGCCTCTGTCTATACAGCCACTGATATGGGAAGAAAAATGCAGTATATAAAGGAAATTAATGAGGGTGCATATAATTGGTTAGTGCAAGTAGACAACAATGACAGAATTTGGTAAGAGTCAATTTAAGTGTGAGGCTAAGTCTGATTATATTACAAACAACCTAAGTGAGTCCTTCAACAACTAATTAGGGAAGTTAGGCATCTTCCTATTGTAACTATGGTGGAGAATTTGAGGCAGAAATCGATGCAGACCATGTTAATGAGACAAGAAGAGAGCAGAGAGTGGACATATGTTGTGGTGCCAAAAGGCAGAACATGGTTAAATTAAATGTCTAGGCAGTTAGGCACCTTTTCTATCATAAGATGTCCTAACTCCAAGGTAGAAGTGTCTAATGGAATCAAAAGATGCATTGTTGACTTGCTTCATAAGTCCTTCACCTATAGACTTTTGCAATTGACAAGGCTTCCATGTCAGCATGCCTCTGCTTTCATTGGGACAATTAAAGGGGCTCGTTGGGAGGATTATGTTAGTCCATGGTATTCCAAAGCAGTGTATGATCAAGTTTATGAGGTGGGTATTAATTCAATGGCAGATAAATCGGAGTGGGCTCATGTAGAGGGATTTACAATATCACCTCCAACAGGGAAAAGACAACCCGGAAGGCTGTGGTAGGTCAGATACAAGGACACAATGGAGCCAAGCTGCAGTAGGAAACAGAAGAAATGCACTAGGTGCGGTCTACTTGGTCACCATGCTAGGAGACACAAGGAGCCAATTGGGACCCAAACTGAAGATCAAGGCACAACAAGGTTCACACCAGTGCATGAGAAATGCATTTTACTTTAATCACTTTCATATATAAATATTCATGCATTAATGTTTTGTGGTTCTTACATTGTTAGGGATAGAAGAGGTGGGAAGAGGAGGAAAACAAGGAATGAGGATGTGGGTGTTACTGACACAGTAACCCCTACTACAAATGAGCCACAATCCAGCCAAAGTACCTAGGGTTCTATGGTGGAACTCCTTCAATCGGTTGGAGGAGTGCAAGGAAGGTTACATGATTCATAGTGGCCAACTTTCATACGAGAGAATTAATGGTTTACTTTAGCTCGTTGTATTGTAATTATATGTCAGTAAATTGTAACTTAATGTTTACTTGAGCTTAGTTGCAGAAATTCGAAGACGTGCATTAATTTTAAAGGTATTGCTTGAATTTTAAAAATTGGAATTTCAAGTGTTGCTTTAGGTGTATTTGTGTTCTTCATGTGTTCTTTGGTGACGACTTTCATTTGTAACTATAGTTGTTGCTTGAGTTTTAGTTATTTTAATTTGAGGTGTTTCTTTAATGTGTGTGTTTACATGTTAATAAATTGTCAAACTATTATGTTACAACCCTTGACTAATTTTGGATTCTGGATTGATTCTGGAATGTCCCTGGACTAATTTTGAACCCTACGTTAAACCTAGGGTCTTTCTGGAATGACTTTGGATAGATTATGGATTCGTTCTGACACGACGCTAGATTCATTCTGGATTCCTTCTAGAATGACCCTGGACTAATTTTGAACCATGCGTTAAACCTAGGGTCTTTCTGGAATGATTGGCTACATTATGGATTCTTTTTGGCATGATGTTGGATTGATTCTGGATTCCTTATGGAATGACCCTGGACTGATTTTGAACCCTTCGTTAAACCTAGGAGGAATGACTGGATACATTATGGATTCTTTCTGGCACGACGCTGGATTGATTCTGGATTCTTTCTGGAATGACCCTGGACTTATTTTGAACCCTACGTTAAACCTAGGGTCTTTCTGGAATGACTGGATACATTATGGATTCTTTCTGGCACGATGCTGGATTGATTCTGGATTCTTTCTGGAATGACCCTGAACTAATTTTGAACCCTGCGTTAAACCTAGGGTGTTTCTGGAATGACTATGGATATATTATGGAATCTTTCTGGCACGAAGCTGGATTGATTATGGATTTCTTATGGAATGACCCTGGACTCATTTTGAACCCTACGTTAATCCTAGGGTCTTTCTGGAATGACTCTGGATACATTACGGATTCTTTCTGAGACGAAGCTGGATTGATTCTGAATTGCTTCTGGAATGACCCTTGACTCATTTTGAACCCTGCATTAAACATAGGGTCTTTCTGGAATGACTCTGGATACATTATGGATTATTTCGGGACTTTTCGTTTCCCCATTTATTCCACCGTATCTCTGAAGGGAATGTGTTCCAAAGTTTTACTTTTAAATGTCAATTATTATGAATTGAATGAGAAATCGTTTTGTTCCTTGTTTATGTTATTTGTCTTTTAGAAATGTTAAGGAAGAGGCTCTTGGTCCTTAACCGTAGAGCTCTAAAAGATATTGGTTTACATAAAACAAAAGATATTCACAATCATGGTAATTAACATGTGACATTAATTACCGAGTTAAGATTGTCGTGTTGGTCATAGATCATTGTAGCTCTACAAGTGAGTGACAACACGGGTACACAAAAGAGGAAGATATTACTTTTGTATACTGAATAGACCTAATAAGTAAAATATTATAGAAATGTGTTTCTGTGTCATTAATATTTTACTGTGTCCTTGGTCCTTTGATATGAGACTTATATCCGATCACTTAAGAAATGCTTGATTAGACTAATGTTTTGAGCTATCGATAAGTATAGTGTAAAGGCATTGGTTGGTCAAGTATGACTTTCGTTGGAAAAAATAGTTAGTCAAAAGATTATCATTGCCCCTCTTAATTGAGTGGTGATATTAGTGGGCCCCTTGATAAAGCAAAGTTATAATGTGCACAATGTGATTTGAGTTAAGTCACATATTTGTAACTAGCTTAAAGAGATCAAGAAATGAATACTAATACAAAGATGACACAATACTACTTTGTGTGTATTCTTAATATCATGAGGCAAGGGACGGACACAAGTGGTGCACTCCATCACTAACTGGATCGGGTTTTGGTTCGAGTGGAATTAAAACATCTAACTAATTGGGAGCTATAATGTGTAGCTAGATACCGCTTATAGCTTGTGATATTAAGCTCTTAATATCACTGCCAACTTAGTTTAGATCCTCCCATAGGTCACACCACAAAACTGGGAAACAGGAAATAGGGATTTTGAGTTCATAAGATGTGTCGGGTTTCATGTAGAAAATATGACACATGGGGTGAACAAGCAAAATCAAAATTATGTTGTGATTAATAACATAATTAGAATCTAAAATAAATTCATATGTGATGTAAATATTATGGGGTGTAATGATTAATCATTACATAGGATAATATGTTACATAAGTTGTGAATTTACTACTAATCCCGAAATGTCAAATTTTGTAGGAGTTAAACCGAAATTTGACAAGTCTGCAGTACTGTGCACAACGGTCGACCGGTTAACCGTAAACGGTCGACCAGACACGTCTCGACCGATAACAGGGAATTTTCGTCTGTTCGGAACGGTCGACCGAATCTATCGGTCGGTCGACCGAACATTGCGATGAAATTTTTATTGTTACGAGCGGTCGACCGAATGTTGAACGGTCGACCGAAACATGGTTCGAGCGGTCGACCGAACCTCCAAACGGTCGACCGGTCCAGACGGTTTTGTGCAGAATTAATTTTAGAATTAATTAGATCATGCATGGAATTGGTCCATAATTGATTTAATTCGTGGCTAAGATTATTTATTATTAAATAATGGATGGTTGGATGGAAGTTTGCATGAAATCATGGGCAAGAGGTTTCACATGAATAGGTAATTTGGAGAGAACTTATAAATACAAGTTTATCTCATTACCTCATTAATTAATTCATTATTTTTCTCATGCAAAAACTCTCTCCATAATTCTCCACGAAATTCCCTTAATTCTTAGGTTTAGTTTTAGTTTTTTAGAGATCATCTTCTCAAGGGAACTAAAGAGGGGTTAGTAATTAGATTCTAAACCCTATTGGAGATTGAGAGGCTAGCTCTTCTCTCTCCAATCTTGTTTAGAGTTTGGTGAAATCTCGGAGGCATCCGGCGCAGCAACAAGCATCCTCAACGTCTCCGAATCTTCAAGAAGTTTTATATAACTTCTAGGTATGAATTTCGAAGTCCCATGTTTGTTTTAATAAAAGTTTTAAAACTAGTTATTGAAACAAACCAATGCATGCATGAAATAAATCATAGAAAATTGTAATAGATCCTTATTACGCATAAAAATTCCGAAAATATATCTGTGTAATTAAACATGAAATCCTACAATCTCCACAACGGTTCCAGTCCTTTTGCCATTCCTTTTTCCAGACCCAATCTAGCCCTTCGAAGCGGGAAAATGGTTTCACTCTAAAACTCCTCATGTCCCCAGTCGTCAATAATCCTTCCAAAAGAAAGAACCAACATGTTTTCAGCCATGGATGTTTGCAGCATCAGCGCTTCTAAGAAGGCATTTAATTATTTCCAACCAACCATGTGCTCTTCGGAATCTGTGGACAAGGAGCTCAAAGAGTTGTCCGGCAACCGGAAGGCTATATTTAGGAGTACACTGCTTGGTCACTTTCTCAAGATGTCAAAGATATCTGTGGACAATGACATTCTTGACTTTTTGGTTGACAACTTCGATGTTGAAGCTTCCGTTTTCAAGATCGGAGATGTGATCGTCCCATTCACACCAACTCATGTCTCCTCCATACTTGGGCTAAAGAAGGGAGACATTCCGATAGACATGACCGCAAACACAACAACTATTTACGGGGGAAAATTATTACAAAGGGCTCACATGAAACGTCTACTTGCAGACACGAAGAACTGTACGGACGATGCTGAGTTCATCCGGTTATTACTCTGTCTTATTTTCTTCCATTTTCTTTTCTATGAAGGTAGTCGTCGGACGAAGGCTTGGTTCCTACTGGTCATCGAACAGCTGCAAGCCCTTCACAATTACGATTGGACGGATGTTGTTTTTCGATTTCTTGTCGTTGGGTTGGTCGAAGCATCCGTCTTTCTGAAGAACAGAAAAAATCGGCAGGAAACATGGCCCCAAAGACTGGTCAGGTAACTGGGTGCGTTGCCGTTTTGCAGGTGTGGCTTGGGGAACCTTTAAAGAATAATATTAGGATTCCTCGTTCGATTCCCCTTGCAAATAGATGGGTTTCATAGATTGGTGGCGTCCAGTTTTCTAACAAACTGCGAAGCGTTAGCGTTACCCTCGGCAAAAGGGAAAATGGTCAGGTCGATATCATAGAATTTGTGGAGATAAACCCGGGCATCAATGACTAACCGGAGAGTAGTTATCAATGGTTAGACCCTCAAAGAGGTGATCCAGTACATCCTCCCTTTCTTGACTAGAGGATCACTGCCGGTGAACATTTCATAATAAAAGACCCTCTTCAAGAGGAAGTAAATTTAATGGAAATGAAATTACGTTGGGTCAAAGTAGAACAGACAATTAAGGACTTGCAGAAGGAATTGTGTGATAAGAACTCCAATGATTTGCCTCAAGCGGACTCAGAACTGATTGATAACCATTGCCGTTTGGTTGAATTGAATAATCATATCGTTCAGCTTGATTGCCAATTGGCAGAGAAGACTACTATTTTGGTTGAGAAGATCAAACAACTAGAAGATAAGGATTCCCAACTAGCAGAAATGAATGCCTAATTAACCGTGAAGGAGGTTCAGTTTGCTGAGTTATCTTCAAAATTGGTTGAACAAAACCACCGAGTAACCATTACGGATTCCCTACTGGCAGAGAAGGATGCCCAGCTTGTACTTCGAGATGCCCAATTGGTTGAGAAAGAGGTACAACTATCAGAGTTAAATGAACTTCTTATTGAGGAAAACAAAGAACTATGTCAGGTCAATAATGATTTAGCTCAGAAAAATAAAGAAATGGTTGAATCTCCTACACCTTTTAATCTACCGAATGCGTCCATTACACGTACAGGCCCGAGGTCAGAAAGAAGAAAAAATGAGAAGTATATGAAAAAAGATTACGGAGGAGAAGGTATTAGAAAAGAGGAAGGGTAAAAATAATGAAAAATATTTCATTCAGAAAGGCGCAAGTATGCGGGCCTCCTTTCCTCAGCTACTTCAACTCCAACTGAACTTCGGCCACTACCAGTTGTGAATGTGGGTAGACACATAGACCTCAGAACCCTGTCTGGGTTGTTGGCCGAGGAAATGAATGCCATTTTGAATTTGGCATCCAAAACTGTGGACGTTGGGCGAACAATATGGTCAAATGATATTGCACAAGTTTACATTCAAGATTTGAAGGATCTGATTAGCAAAGGTTCAGATTTCTCATCCGACGTGAGTAGTTTACATCTTCTGTCGTTTCTTTGCAATCACTTTTAGCGACAGTTATAATAAATTTATATTTTACAGCTAATGGATGAACTACTCTGTGTGTTGGAGGAAAGGGAACCAAAAAGTTCTGCCTCGCACTATTCCAATGTTATTTTCATTCCATCGACGGCTACCTCAGGAATATCTATTCAGTGCGAAGGTCTATACGAAGATATCATTAAGGGAAAATTATTATCTTAGGACCCCAACCACCCAGTCATCGCACAACCACATGTAGCCTTAGGGCACTGGTCCTTGCTTTCTGTGTGCGCAGCAATACAATCAATCAAACATTACAACAGCTTAGCTCGTGTTCTTGACAAAGACGAAGATCCATCTAAAATAGTCGGATCTTCTGAGGAATTGGCTCTTAGTATGACAAAGTTCTGCAGGCAACGATTTGGTGTAGAATGGAAGCTGAAATTTGAAAGGAAAAAATCTCAACGGCAGGCTCAAGGTACGAATGATTGTGGCACATTTGTAGCCCACTGGGTAAGATGCTTAATGGGAGGGGAAAATCCAACTCTTGAAGAGGATGTCAAATATTTGCCCTCAGTTAGGGGAGAATTAGCAATGTACTTGATTTCAGATTCAAGATTTAGAAATCCCTCACTAACACTCACTAGATTTGTTACGTACTGGCTCTTTTGTAAAGTTGTTTGATATGAACAATATATGTAGAAGGGGAACACTCTTCACAGATTACATAATTTTTTTAGATCTCCACTTGTCCCTTATGAGTCATTGTTAATGCACGTATTTTGTAACCCTTGTCTCGATCTTGAATGTCCATGGATTATTTCTGGTTTAACCCTGTAGTCCTTTCCGGACAAACGCTGGATAGGTTATGGTTCCACTCAGTGTATCCTTAGTGCATCCTGTAATCACTCTGGATTCACTTTGGATAGAGTACAGTTTGACTCTCGATAGTCCGCGTACCCCACGTGCATCTTGGAATCAATCTGTATCGGCTATGGGTAAATATGGAATTTATGGATCGACACTGGGATCACTTTGGATTGATGTTGGGATCACTCTGGATTGACTCTGCGATCACTCTGGATCGACTCTGGACCGTTGATTGATTGAACATGGAATTATTGATCGAACACGAAATCACTCTGGATCGTCTCTGAAAATACCGACTCTGGCAATATAATGGATTGGATCTGGCATGACCCTGGTTTCCTTCTGGATCGACTCTGGATATATTATGGGTTTATTTTGGCGTGGATTACCTGAAATGCCGCTGGATATTTTATGGTTACATTCTTCAATTACCCATGAGGCTGGATTACGCCTTGATTGTATCTGGATTGGCTCTAGACATCTCATTAAATTTGTATTCTATTTAAATTAAGAAACCCAAACAAGTAACAAGAGAAGGAAATACGTCCAAAGATTTAAAAAGGTTCACAATTTTTTTGCAATTCGAATCGGGATACATTATGGATTCATTCTGTCATGAGGCTTGATTACCGCTGGAATAGTTGTCGATCGACTCTGGAATGACTCTGGACTAAATTTTGACAGTGGTCTACCCCTGGTGTCCATCTGGAATGACTCTGGAGAAATTATGGATTCATTCTGGCATCACGCTGGATTACCTCTGGATTGAGTCTGGATTGACTCTTGTTTCAAGACCACTAGTATGGACTCACATAAATCAGTTTGCAATTTAAAAATAAAACATGAAACCCAAAAAACAAATAGTAAAGGGAAAGACATCCAATGTTTTAAAAGACACCTACAATTTTATTACGAATGGAATCTGAAAGGGAAGTACACGTCGAGACACAACAAAACTCCTACAGGTCCTAGTTAGATGAAGATCCAAAAGGGCGGGGATAATTCGACATGAAGTCCTCTACCAACCACCGTCTCTTCTCCTCGAGGTCCCCTCTGATCATGGGAACCTTTGCGCTTCAACTTACAACGGAATTGCTAGATCAACCCCCTTTTCTGGACACGTATTTTCTTAGTGGTCTCTGACGTGTGACGCGTCATTCCAAAGTCATTCCAGAGTTATTCCAGAGTCATTCCAGAGTCGAACGACCAAGTCTCAGACGTTTCTGTGGGACTACTGGAGGAGATGATCGACATATTGGTGTCGGTGGGGTGGTAACTACTAGTGGTGTTGGTTTTCCTATTATTGGAGGTGGATTTCGAGATGAGATCGACCAACTTGATTCGACTGTGGTTGCTGTCTGGAGAACACGAGCCACCGCTGGCCATGTAGAGGGCGTCAGAATTGGAATGGAAGATGGGAGGTTGGTGGGAAGGAGAGGTGGCAGGAAGAAGAGGAGGGTGGTGCCCTTCACTATATATGAGTTGTGGTCCGGTAATGGTTTAGTATGGTCTTAGATTAGTGAAATTTGTTTTGCTACAGTCAATCCCAAATCACACGTCCTAACAAACGGATCACAAACTGATTGGGATGGCCGTTAACGGCCCATTCATGTCGTCTCTCTGGTGTGGGGCCCACAAATGGATCAAGTGCATTTGCGCAAATAGGAATGACTTCTAGGTGTATACGCGGCAATACCGAAAAAACGGGTGCATATTGCCAATTTGGACACCTGCGGGGTATATTGTAGCAAAAGCCCCAAATAACATTTATATGTATGACTTACTTTAAACAAACTCAAATGATTATTATATTCAATTTCTCGGACTTCATAAATCGCATGACATCACTCGTGAATACATACAATTTCGGTTCTAAGCCGTCTACGGTTGTGGAGTCTACAACTTCTTTCTCCATAACACTCTCCACAACATCATCCTCGTGTTTAAATTTTATGAAATTGTATAACAATAAACAGTTCTTAGGCAACAAATTTTCATTAAACCCGACAAATTTTTGGATCCCTTGGATTGTGGAGGTTCAACCTTTAACATAAAATATACATTGTTAGAACATTCCTACTTAACCAATATATACGACAATCATAAAACCGTATATTAATTCTAAATGAATATAATTTTATTCCTTTTCATTTTATTAAAGAACATGACCATTGCAATACGTAGCCTTCGACCTCCCCAACCGTAAGAACTTCAGATTCCGGTATTGGTAAGAACGCTTCATTTTCGACAGAATTATCTAAAGTCACTGCTACAATTTTTTATCAGATTTTGCCCCGTGACGCGTCTTCAACACATATAACTTTGCATACGCTACAAGTCGCAAATTGGGATCTCTTACAAAAAGTCCATATTCACGGTCATCATGTAAAGAGATTTAAGTTAAAGTTAACAACTATCAACAACTAACAAAATAAATGTAGTTAAATTTTTACCTCAATTGTTTCCTTTTCTCAGTTGTTAGTATTGATGTGTCCTCAATTATAGTTGGTACAGGACGGTTGGCTTCACGATTACCTCTTTAGGATTAACACTTGGCACGCTCGGAGACGTTCGCATATTAAAAGGTAGGTTATTCATAGCATAGAGATTTCTCACCATACTCTCCAAATCTCCCATCCTTTGCCTTAATTCCCGATTTTCCCGAGTAAGTCCCCGATCAGAAGAAAATGATGATCCAAAGTATTGATGAATTCCAATTCGACTACCCACACCTCGAACTCGTCCTGGATGATACTCTTTACCTAAATCATTGATAATATGTCATTTCTACCATCCGAGACAAATTCTCCTGATGAGGTTTGTAGTGAAAGCTCGTCATTTGACAAAATTATATTATAAATATTATACTGATTAAGATACAAATATTACATTTAAATTTAATACTTACAATCTTATTTGCAACTTTTGCAGACTTGTTGGTCATGTAACTTCTGTCGGGTCTAATACGTGCTCTTTTCCACTTTTCTTGCCAAGGTGGTGGCGACGGTGGAGGCAAATTACTTGCTTCCTGTTCTCTTAGACCGGACTGCAAAACATCTTCTTTTTGTTTTGCTCTTTTTTTGACAATCATTTGCTCTTCAAGTTTACGATAGCCTCCCCGAGACAATTGATGGAGAAACTTATTTTTGGATTGCCAGTCTTTATTACTCTCTCGTAGGGCCTATAATGAAAAATAAAAAATAATTTAACAATAAAAAATATTC
Source organism: Triglochin maritima (assembly GCA_963682175.1). Classification (NCBI taxonomy): domain Eukaryota; kingdom Viridiplantae; phylum Streptophyta; class Magnoliopsida; order Alismatales; family Juncaginaceae; genus Triglochin; species Triglochin maritima. Next base: position 40,112,421 of record OY821775.1, read on the forward strand.
TGAAAATCAAATTCAATTGGAAAGAAACCATTTCTTTTTCAACAATTTCGTGGGTTCAACAATGAATTTCTCCTACATTAAACAACAATAGATAGTTACATACAAGACAAACATCACTAACAACGTAAGAAGTAAAATCTTACCATTATATCTTGCCGAATTTGGTCTTTAAGTTAAGCATCGACCACAGACCATTTTTCAACACAAATGTCGACTTTTGTTCTTGTAAGCATACCCAATTAATGTAACGCCCCGAAACAGCGGAAAATTTAAAACTTTAAACAGATAAAGAATTAACACAAGGGACGTCACCAAACCACAAGTACAGATATATATAATAGGGAAACTGTACAATACAAGAGTCAAGGATGATTACAACCCAACACAAAAGATATACAACACATGTACAGGGGAAAAATCATCCACCTCAAAGGACCAAAAGAGTCAGGATCTGGTCTGGGTGCTCCTGTCCGCAGTCACCACCTCCTACTGACGTGTACGACCTGACATAAAACATGAATATGACTGAGTTTCCCGTGGGAAACCCCGTATGCCAAACCCCTAAAATATGAACATAATATGCGTAATGAAACATGAAATGAAATGAAATGCAGTAAAACACAACAATCTCTCAAGCACACCAGGCACCCACTCCTCAGAGCCACAACAACAACGTGCACACAAGGCACCGCCGGTCAGAGTCTCGGCCAACGCTCCGTAGAGCCACAACACGTGCACACAAGGCACCGCCGGTCAGAGTCTCGGCCAACGCTCCGTAGAGCCACAACACGTGCACACAAGGCACCGCCGGTCAGAGTCTCGGCCAATGCTCCGTAGAGCCACAACACGTGCACACAAGGCACCGCCGGTCAGAGTCTCGGCCAACGCTCCGTAGAGCCACAACACGTGCACACAAGGCACCACCGGTTAGAGTCTCGGCCAACGCTCCGTAGAGCCACAACACGTCCCTCCTCTCAGGCCGGCAATGTCTGCACCGTCGCCCCAAAAGGGTCGGAGACCCAATGCCCTCGAGACGGATCCAACAACACACGGCACAAGCATCCATATGCAAAACAGTGCCCAAACGGTCGAACGGAAGAACCCAAACGGTCGACCGAACACCACAACTATTCCTCAGAAAAACCGAAATAACGTCCAACCGGTCGAACGGCAAAGGGGCCCCGTTCGACCGAAATCCGATAGGGAAAATCCACTCTTGCTCAAAAAGCACCAACGGTCGAACGACCCTCAGATCACGGTCGACCGAAAACAACCAGGGAAAACCCCCAACAAAACCGCACTACACGGTCGACCGAAACCACACTCCCGGTCGACCGTCCAATAAGTTAACTTAAACCCCGGTCGGACGAAGTCAATGAGCGGTCGACCGTTTAGATGGTCAACGCCCCCAACCGACCTACAACAGTGCTTTTCGGTCGACCGGCAAAGGGGACCCGTTCGACCGAAAACACACAGAGCAATTCTCCCTTGGTAAAACGCACCACCGGTCGACCACTCGAAGAGTATCGTTCGACCGGTGCAAGGGTTTTCCGCCCAAAACACACTACGACCGGTCGACCGCGCCATCCCGTCGGTCGACCGTTGCAGAGCAGAAATGCTGCTGCAAGGTTCTCGACGAGCCTTCCGGCCTACCGTCGGCCACTCCAACCCTCGCAAAGGCTAAAAGGAGATCTACACTAGAGGTTGGCATACCTTAAGGCTTGAAGAAGCCTTTGAAGAACCCCGACGAGCGCTTCCTCGCAAATCTCTTCTTCTCCGGCGAAAACCCGAACCCGATCCTTTTCCTCCGGCCACCCGAACCGGCGAGCCTCGAATCACACGATCCGGCAAACCTCGAGCTCCTCCTCACCTCAGAGAGCTGCGGATCACGCGAGAGGGAGAGAGACTTGAGAGAGAGAAATGTACGAGTGAGAGAGAGAGAGAGAGGGAGAGAGCACTCACCTAAGCAACACCTCCCCTCAATCCCCACCCTCCACCTCAACACCACCCAATCCATCTCAGCCCTCCATCTCCTTCTCCTCTAATCCTCCACCTAAACACAATTAACCCCAAATGCAAGGGTTAGGATGTAACAATCCACCCTCCTTAAAGAATTTCGTCCTCGAAATTAGGATAAATTCTCACCGAACAATTCCGGATACCTCTTCCGGACCTCATCCTCGACCTCCCAAGTGGCTTCACGCTCGCTATGGTGCTGCCACCTGACCTTCACCATCGGAATGGTTCTCCTCCTGAGCTGGTGCTCCATCCGGTCTACAATCTCCACGGGCCTCTCCTCGAGAGATAAGTCCTGACCGATCTCCGGAACACAGATCTCAATCACATGCGACGGATCGGCAACGTATTTCCTCAACATAGAAACATGGAAAACGTTGTGAATACCCGAAAGCTGCGGCGGCAAAGCAATACGGTAGGCAACCTCTCCGACACGATCAAGAATCTCAAACGGTCCGACGTACCTCGGACTGAGATTCCCTTTCTTCCCGAATCTCATCACTCCACGAGCTGGTGAAATCCTCAAGAAAACGTGATCGCCCACCTCAAATCTCAACTCTCGTCTACGCCTATCCGCGTAACTCTTCTGTCTGCTCTGGGCCATCGCTAACCTCTGTTTGATCACGCCAACCTTCTCAGCATACATCTGAGAAATCTCTGGTCCAACCAACTGCCTCTCGCCTACCTCACTCCAGCATACTGGCGATCTACATGGCCGACCGTAGAGAGCCTCGTACGGTGCCATCCCAATGCTCGAATGGTAGCTGTTGTTGTAGGCGAACTCGATCAACGGCAGATGTTCATCCCAAAATCCTGCCCAATCCAGAGTACACGCTCTCAGCATATCCTCTAGCGTCTGGATAGTCCTCTCTGACTGCCCGTCCGTCTGTGGATGAAAAGTTGTCCTGAACTTCAACTGAGTCCCCAAAGCCTTCTGCAGACTACCCCAAAATCTGGAGGTAAACCTCGGATCTCGATCAGAGATAATACTCATAGGTACACCATGTAACCGGACTATCTCCTCGATGTACAGCTTCGCCAAACCCTCCAAGGGTAAGGTGGTTCTGATCGCCAGAAAATGCGCCGACTTGGTCAGTCGATCAACTATGACCCAAATCGCGTCGTGAGATCTCCTCGTCTTCGGCAACCCGGTGACGAAATCCATAGTCACGTGCTCCCACTTCCACTCTGGCAGATCTATACTCTGCAACTGCCCTGCTGGCCGCTCGTGCTCAATCCTCACCTGCTGGCAAACCAAGCACCTGGATACAAAGTCTGCTACGTCTCGCTTCATCCATTTCCACCACAAACTCCACTGTAAATCTTTATACATCTTGGTACTCCCCGGGTGAATGGAATATCTGGCCCTATGTGCCTCCTCCATAATAGTATCCCTCAGATCACCTGCCCTCGGTACCCAGATCCGACCTCTGAACCTCAAGCCCCCATCGACTCCGACACTGAAGTCTGATCCGTCCTTAGCAGCTAACTGCATCAGACTGTCCAGCTCATCATCTGCTCTCTGAGCCTGAACAACTCCTGAAACTGTCTGCGGCTCCACTCGAAGTCCCGCAATCACTGCCCTCTCAGAGCCCTCAGTAAAAGGTCTCCACTCCGTGAAGGCCTCAAGCAACCTCCACTCCTGAATGCATAAGCTCGCAGCTGACAACTCCACCTTCCTGCTCAAGGCATCCGCGACAGAATTCGCCTTCCCCGGATGATACGAAATGGTGAAGTCATAATCCTTTATGAACTCTAGCCATCTGCGCTGCCTCATATTCAACTCTTTCTGCGAGAAGAGATACTTCAGACTCTGGTGATCTGTGAAAACCTCAAACTGCTCTCCATATAAGTAATGCCTCCAGGTCTTCAGCGCGTGAACCACCGCTGCCAACTCCAGATCATGAGTCGGATAATTCTTCTCATGAACCTTCAACTGCCTCGAAGCATAAGCGACCACTTTCCCGTGCTGCATCAACACGCAACCCAGACCGATGCCAGAAGCGTCACTGTAAATCACATAGCCTCCGCTACCACTTGGTAACGTCAAAATCGGTGCTGTAGTCAGTCGCCTCTTCAGCTCCTGGAAACTGTCCTCGCACTTCTGGGACCAAACGAACTTGACACCCTTCTGTGTCAAAGCCGTCAGTGGGGAAGCAAGTCTGGAAAAGTCCTGAATAAACCGACGATAATAACCTGCTAAGCCCACAAAACTCCTGATCTCAGACACACTGGTCGGAGCTCTCCACTGAGTCACAGCCTCGACCTTCTCTGGATCCACAAAAATCCCGTCAGCTGACACTACATGTCCCAGAAAGGCCACCCGATCTAGCCAGAAATCACACTTCTTGTACTTAGCATAGAGCTGCTGATCTCTCAGAATGCTAAGCACGATCCTCAGGTGCTCCCGATGCTGCTCTCTGTCTGGTGAGTATACCAGTATATCATCCACGAAGACAATCACAAACCTGTCGAGATACGGCTGAAAAGTCCGATTCATCAGATCCATAAACGTTGCTGGTGCATTCGTCAGTCCAAACGACATCACCAAAAACTCATAATGCCCGTACCTCGTCCTGAACGCTGTCTTCTGGATATCTGCATCCCGAATCCTCAACTGATGGTAACCGGATCGCAGATCGATCTTCGAAAAGACTCTCGCTGACTGCAACTGATCGAAAAGATCCTCGATCCTGGGTAAAGGATACCGATTCCTAATGGTAACTTTATTCAGCATCCGATAATCAATACACATCCTCAGCGAGCCATCCCTCTTCTTCACGAAGAGCACTGGAGCTCCCCAGGGTGAAACACTGGGCCTAATCAAACCTGAATCTAGCAGATCCTGCAACTGCTTCTTCAGCTCAGCTAACTCCGCAGGCGCCATCCTATACGGAGCCTTCGACTGTGGTGTAGTCTCTGCTACCAGATCGATACCAAACTCGATCTCTCTGTGAGGCGGTAACCCGGTGATCTCGTCAGGAAATACCTCAGGAAAATCCTGAACAACCTCGATATCCTCCAACTTCTTCACCTCAAAATCTGGCACCACTAGCGTCGCTAAGAACGCTCTACAACCCTGGTGAATCATCCTCTGAGCCTTCACTGCCGAAACCAAAATCCGACCATCTCCACTCTTAGTCCCTCTGATCAGCAAATAAGGAAGACCCTTCCTCGAGATCAGAATCTTCTTCTCTCGGCACAAGACTCGAACATCGTACTGGGACAGCCAATCCATCCCAAGTATGACATCGAAGTCTACCATCGGTAATAAGACCAGGTCTGCCGGGAACTCCTGGTCTCCCGAAGCAACTGTGGCGCCGGGGAGGAAGCTCCCCACAATGCCCACCAAACCCAAGGGTGTGCTGACTTCCAACGTGGCAGTCAACATCGCAGGGGTACGACCTAACACGCTCGCAATCTGCTCAGAGATGAACGAGTGTGTGGCCCCGCAGTCGAAAAGCACTCTAGCAATCAACCCATCAACATAAAGCGTACCTTCCACCACAGCGCTGGCGTCTCTAGCCTCCTCCGCCTGAATGGTGAAGACACGTCCCACACTCTTCCCCTGCTGGGAGGGTGCAACAGGTCGACTCGGTCCAGCTCCGCTAGCTGAGGAGGAACCCGGTCGTCCACTAGGTCCACCTGACCTACTCGGGCAGGAACGAATGAAGTGACCCATCTGCCCACAACCATGGCACGCACCAGATCTAGCCCCACACCCGCGCCCGGGGTGAACTCTACCGCACTGCCCTGAGTACTGAGATCCACCACTATCAATCCGGGGCCTCTTGCCCGGATTTCCCAAAATCTGATCTCCAGGGCGCACACTGGTCTTCGTCTGCACCTTCCTGGCCTCTACCGTCTCCTGGTAGTCCTGCTCCATAATCGTCGCAAACTTCACTGCATCAGCTAAAGTCTGCGGCATACTCATGGTCATACGTGACCTGAACTGTGGCCTCAACCCTCGGATAAACTTTCGAGCTCTCTGCTCCGGTGTCACATAAGTATCCGGGCAGTAACGCTCCAGGGCGTGAAACCTGCTAATATAGGCCGTCAGCGTCATCTCTCGCTGCTCGAGTGCCAGGAATTCCTCCTTCTTCCTATCCCGCGCATGCTGGGGAAAATACTGCTGGTTGAACTCCGCGAGGAATTCCTCCCAGCCCACCTCCTCACTGTCCTCAAACACAACAGCCGACGTGGACCTCCACCAGTTGGCCGCCTCACCGTCCAACACATAGGTGGCCAGATCCACCTGCCTCTCAGAAGGACACCCAATCGCTCTGAAGATCTTTCGGATCTTGAAGACCCAATCCTCAGCTGCCTCCGGCTCACCACTGCCATCGAAGGAAGGAGGGTGCTGTCGCATAAACCGATCCAGCACTGCCCCTGCCCCTGCCCGCTCGGCCTGCGCAGACTGGCGCTCAAGAAACTCGCCCAGCCTACCAAGAGTCCCCTGAAGGGTCCTCCTCTCCTCCTCCTCTATGTCCTCCCTACCAGTCTCCTCACTGGCGTCCCTATAACGTGAAGGTTGCCTCACACGTCTCGGAGGCATCTACACAAAAGGACAGGAAACGACAATGAATTAATGATTATGAATGAATGAATGATGAATGAAAGCTAAATGCAAGACCTCTAAGGTGGTTTCATTGGACAAGCACACCGGGACCGAAGGCTCTGATACCAAATTGTAACGCCCCGAAACAGCGGAAAATTTAAAACTTTAAACAGATAAAGAATTAACACAGGGGACGTCACCAAACCACAAGTACAGATATATATAATAGGGAAACTGTACAATACAAGAGTCAAGGATGATTACAACCCAACACAAAAGATATACAACACATGTACAGGGGAAAAATCATCCACCTCGAAGGACCAAAAGAGACAGGATCTGGTCTGGGTGCTCCTGTCCGCAGTCACCACCTCCTACTGACGTGTACGACCTGACATAAAACATGAATATGCCTGAGTTTCCCGTGGGAAACCCCGTATGCCAAACCCCTAAAATATGAACATAATATGCGTAATGAAACATGAAATGAAATGAAATGCAGTAAAACACAACAATCTCTCGAGCACACCAGGCACCCGCTCCTCAGAGCCACAACAACAACGTGCACACAAGGCACCGCCGGTCAGAGTCTCGGCCAACGCTCCGTAGAGCCACAACACGTGCACACAAGGCACCGCCGGTCAGAGTCTCGGCCAACGCTCCGTAGAGCCACAACACGTGCACACAAGGCACCGTCGGTCAGAGTCTCGGCCAACGCTCCGTAGAGCCACAACACGTCCCTCCTCTCAGGCCGGCAATGTCTGCACCGTCGCCCCAAAAGGGTCGGAGACCCATTGCCCTCGAGACGGATCCAACAATACACGGCACAAGCATCCATATGCAAAACAGTGCCCAAACGGTCGAACGGAAGAACCCAAACGGTCGACCGAACACCACAACTATTCCTCAGAAAAACCGAAATAACGTCCAACCGGTCGAAAGGCAAAGGGGCCCCGTTCGACCGAAATCCGACAGGGAAAATCCACTCTTGCTCAAAAAGCACCAACGGTCGAACGACCCTCAGATCACGGTCGACCGAAAACAACCAGGGAAAACCCCCAACAAAACTGCACTACACGGTCGACCGAAACCACACTCCCGGTCGACCATCCAATAAGTTAACTTAAACCCCGGTCGGACGAAGTCAATGAGCGGTCGACCGTTTAGATGGTCAACGCCCCTAACCGACCTACAACAGTGCTTTTCGGTCGACCGGCAAAGGGGACCCGTTCGACCGAAAACACATAGAGCAATTCTCCCTTGGTAAAACGCACCACCGGTCGACCACTCGAAGAGTATCGTTCGACCGGTGCAAGGATTTTCCGCCCAAAACACACTACGACCGGTCGACCGCGCCATCCCGCCGGTCGACCGTTGCAGAGCAGAAATGCTGCTGCAAGGTTCTCGACGAGCCTTCCGGCCTACCGTCGGCTACTCCAACCCTCGCAAAGGCTAAAAGGAGATCTACACTAGAGCTTGGCATACCTTAAGGCTTGAAGAAACCTTTGAAGAACCCCGGCGAGCGCTTCCCCGCAAATCTCTTCTTCTCCGGCGAAAACCCGAACCCGATCCTTTTCCTCCGGCCACCCGATCCGGCGAGCCTCGAATCACACGATCCGGCGAACCTCGAGCTCCTCCTCACCTCAGAGAGCTGCGGATCACGCGAGAGGGAGAGAGACTTGAGAGAGAAACGAGTGAGAGAGAGAAATGCACGAGTGAGAGAGAGAGGGAGAGAGCACTCACCTAAGCAACACCTCCCCTCAATCCCCACCCTCCACCTCAACACCACCCAATCCATCTCAGCCCTCCATCTCCTTCTCCTCTAATCCTCAACCTAAACACAATTAACCCCAAATGCAAGGGTTAGGACGTAACAATTAAATTCTCTAGTATATTTGGTTTGATTTGATTGGCTCCAACACATTATCAAACTGAAGAAGTAATGGACCTTCTGTCTTTACCAATAACTAAAACTAGAGCATCAGAGTAGCTTCATGTGTGTGAGATGTCATGAAATCCTCATCGTCACTTTCAACTTGCAGTCGACGTCAATGTTCAGCTTTGGCCGATCGGCCTTCTTCTTCATACCCATCTACCTGAAATAAGAAAAAACAAAGTTTATATGAAATAATAAAGTAGAAAATCATATACAAATAACATATGATACTAACATGCAACTTTACTTTCAATTGAACATTTGTTTTTTGATTTTTTCGTTTGTTGCTCATAGGATCCTCGATCCATATTCTTTCATGATAATCATCTCGGAGAAGTAATTTGTCAACAGTTCTGTCATCCTCATGCGATTTAAGTTCAGGTACTTCTTCAAACGGGGGAATTTCTCCAATCTCATTAACATCTTCTTGACAAACGATTTGCCATTTTCTTCTAAAAATACCGACCATTCATTAACACCCGGGTCTGTTACATAGAATATTTGTTTTGCTTGAGATGCCAGAATGAAAGGATCTTCCTTAAAACCTTCTTTTTAAAGGTTCACCAAAGTAAACCCCAACTCATCGACTTGAAGACCGTTGTTATTGCCCACCCACTTGAATTTAAATACCGCAACATTGAATTTTATAAAGTTCATCTCCCATATTTCTTCAATCTGACCATAACAAGACATATTGACATATATGAGATTTCTATCTTTTGAACTAGAGATATGCAGTGATTCAACTACCAAAGTGACCCCACTATTCTGCATTGTGCTTTTCTCGTCCTCTGTTTTCTATATGCCAACAACTTTAAATTTTTAGAAACATCACGACCGTACATAGTTTTCCTAACCCAATCAATGAAAGATTTATTGTGAGCGTTAATCACTTGTTGATCAGTTCATGTAAGATGTTTTTCCTTCACTATGGTCATGTGCTGATCCAAATAAGGTTAGACTTCATTAGAATTGCACAACACATAGAAATATGTTTTCAAGAGATCTCACCTTTTGGACTTATCATCTTCGGACCACATGTACATTTACCTTCAATCATATCTTCATGTCGATTCTTAGGAAGTCCAACACTCTTAGTATGAGTCAATTACTCATTACAAAACTCAATTACCTCTTGAGCTATGTAACATTCAATGATGATCGCATCAGACCTTCGTCCATTCTTATAATAATCTTTCAACTCACTAATGTAACGCTCGAAAGGATACATCCACCTCAAAAAAGCAGACCAAGTAGCTTAACTTCTCTAACCAGATCAACCACCAAATGAACCATAATTTCAGAAAAGACGGTAGAAAGTACATTTCCAATTGACATATCGTAACTACCACTTCATTCTGCAACTTATCCAAATACTTTGGATCGATTACTTTTGAAAAACAAACAAAATTTGATAACAACATGTCTAACATGTTTCGACAATATCGATCTAATAGCTGAAGGGAATGTGTTCTAAAAGTTTTACTTTTAAATGTCAATTGTTATGAATTGAATGAGAAATCGTTTTGTTCCTTGTTTATGTTATTCGTCTGTTAGAAGTGTTAAGGAAGAAGCTCTTGGTCCTTAACCGTAGAGCTCTAAAAGATATTGGTTTACATAAAACAAAAGATATTCGCAATCATGGCAATTAGCATGGGACATTAGTTACCGAGTTAAGATTGTCGAGTTGGTCATAGATCATTGTAGCTCTACAAGTGAGTGACAACACGGGTACACAAAAGAGGAAAATAGTACTTTTGTATACTGAATTGACCTAACAAGTAAAATATTATAGAAATGTGTTTCTGTGTCATTAATATTTACTATGTCCTTGGTCCTTTGATATGAGACTTATATCCGATCGCTTAAGGAATGCTTAATTAGACTAGTGTCTTAAGCTATCGATAAGTGTAGTGTAAAGGCGTTAGTTGGTTAAGTATGACTTTTGTTGGAGAAGATAGCTAGTCGAAAGATTATCATTGCCCCTCTTAATTGAGTGATGATATTAGTGGGCCCCTTGATAAAGCAAAGTTATAATGTGCACAATGTGATTTGAGTTAAGTTACATATTTGTAACTAGCTTAAAGAGATCAAGAAATGAATACTAATACAAAGATTACACACTACTACTTTGTGTGTATTCTTAATATCATGAGGCAAGGGACGGACACAAGTGGTGCACTCCATCACTAACTGGATCGGGTTTTGGTTCGAGTGGAATTAAGACATCTAACTAATTGGGAGCTATAATGTGTAGCTAGATACCGCTTATAGCTTGTGATATTAAGCTCTTAATATCACTGCCAACTTAGTTTAGATCCTCCCATAGGTCACACCACAAAACTGGGTAACGGGAAATAGGGATTTTGAGTTCATAAGATGTGTCGGGTTTCATGTAGAAAATATGACACATGGGGTGAACAAGCAAAATAAAAATTATGTTGTGATTAATAACATAATTAGAATCTAAAATAAATTCGTATGTGATGTAAATATTATGGGGTGTAATGATTAATCATTACATAGGATAATATGTTACATAAGTTGTGAATTTACTACTAATCCCGAAATGTCAAATTTTGTAGGGGTTAAACCGAAATTTGACAAGTCTGCAGTACTGTGCACAACGGTCGACCGGTTAACGGTTAACGGTCGACCGATCGTGCACGGTCGAGCGGACACGTCTCGACCGATAACAGGGAATTTTCGTCTGTTCGGAACAGTCGACCGAATCTATCGGTCGGTTTACCGAACATTGCGATGAAATATTTTTATGTTGCGAGCGGTCGACCGAATGTCGAACGGTCGACCGAACCTCCAAACGGTCGACCGGTCTAGACGGTTTTATGCAGAATTAATTTAAGAATTAATTAGATCATGCATGGAATTGGTCCATAATTGATTTAATTCGTGGCTAAGATTATTTATTATTAAATAATGGATGGTTAGATGGAAGTTTGCATGAAATCATGGGCAAGAGGAGGTTGCACATGAATAGGTAATTTGGAGAGAACTTATAAATACAAGTTTATCTCATTACCTCATTAGTTAATTCATTGTTTTTCTCATGCAAAAACTCTCTCCATAATTCTCCACGAAATTCCCCTAATTCTTAAGTTTAGTTTTAGTTTTAAGAGATCATCTTCTCAAGGGAACTAAAGAGGGGTTAGTAATTAGATTCTAAACCCTATTGGAGATTGAAGAGGCTAGCTCTTCTCTCTCCAATCTTTTTTAGAGTTTGGTGAAATCTCGGAGGCATCCGGCGCTGCAACAAGCATCCTCAATGTCTCCGAATCTTCAAGAAGTTTTAGAGAACTTCTAGGTATGAATTTCGGAGTCCCATGTTTGTTTTAATAAAAGTTTTAAAACTAGTTATTGAAACAAACCAATGCATGCATGAAATAAATCATAAAAAATTGTAATAGATCGTTATTACGCATAAAAATTCCGAAAATATATATGTGTAATTAAACATGAAATCCTACAGTGGTATCAGAGCTTAGGGTTCAATTTTCTAATGATTTGAAGTTGTAAACAAATTTAGTTAATCATCTAAGGTTCGAACAATTCAATTTTCCCGTTTTTCGGTCTTTAAATGTTTTGTTGGAATAATTCTTTATAATAATTCGTTTTGAATGTTTTAAGTGGTTTAAAACATGCCATGTAATTATTAGAATTATTATTTAGATATAAGTCTAACTTTCAATAATTTCATTTTAAGTATAAACGATTGTTTTGCAAGAGAATCAACAAAACCGAAAAAACTGCGGTTCGTCTTTCCTTTAGGAAATTGGATGGGCAGCGGTTCAAAATTGATTTTTGAACTATGGATGGATGAAAAACGTTTTTAATGGATTTAAAAATGTTTTTCAAAGAATTGTTTGGGATTCTAGATGATTGATAAACTAGATTGTATAGTTTGTAGCGATATTGCGTGCATGGATGCTCGAGTTGTCTTTGCCGGAATTGTGAGTTTATATGTTCCAAATCAGCATCTATGAATGTATGTAATCATTATTATACAGGGGCTTATTTGTATGTAAAAGCCAAAATTTCTCTCTTTCCGTCTTTTAGATAATTGCATTTGCATATGAGAGGTTTTTACATAGGACTTGCACTAGTCGGTTTTTATCGAAAGTGAGGAGCATGTTTATTTTCTGTAAAATCTACATCTCCGGTGCAAGAGGAAGTCGCCTCTGTAGCGCAACGATCGAGGATCAAAGATCAGGGATCGAGGATCAAGGATCGAAGGGAACATATAAACTCACACGATGTGGATTGTGTGAATGGTTTAATTTATGATAATCTTTCTATGTATGTGATGAATGTGTTGAATGTTAGGATATGTATGAATGATAATATGCATGATAACCTAAAATTCTGAATCACATGTTAATATATGAAATTGTCCAACAAAAATTAAGAATAATTTCCTTCTTATTTCATCCACTAGCAGCCATTGATTGAGGGATACTCTGCTCGCCCTTAGCGGGAGATAGCTCCCTCCATCTTTGGGAATAGTGGGAGATATAATGGTTGTCTGTTGTTGTGTCACGATTAAATGTATGAGGTGCGTTTCACCCTAGTGAAGCCCAAGTATGTTTAGTTGTGAATACAATGGATAAACGTATCTCGTATCAAATGAAAATAAGTTTTCTTAACATCACCTAGAGCCCTCGCTCGATTTTGGGAAAACGTTTTTCTTACGAGGTTAGGTCATATTCCCTCATAATTAAAACGACAAGAATCACAAGAGTTTGAAGATGCTAATATTGCTAAAATTCAAAAAGGTTGTGATTAGAAAATGTTTTTCTTACCTTGATATTGTAATGTATTCGATAGCCCTTAGCTAGTCTATATTACAATTAATAGGATCTTGAATTGTTGCATCTATGGGCAAAATTTTTTATTTGCAGCATTTACATTTGAATGTATGTATAATAAACATAAAATTGGCATTAAAATCCTGTATGATTTATTTTGTGGAAAAATGTCGAACATCCAACTTATCGTACGATCCATGATAGAAAAACACCCTTTAGCAAATGATGGCTCAAACTTCATTAGTTGGCAACTCAAACTCAACATCGTACTAAAGTTTGAGAAACTATCTCACATTTTGGAAGGTCCAATCCCAAAATGGAATGAGAGATTAACCGATAAAGAGAAAGAGGCTAAAGCCAAGTGGGAAGACCAAGAGAATCAAGTTCACGGTCTTATGCTAGCATCCATGGGTGACTCGCTTCAAGCGAAATACTTGGATTCGAAACCCAAGAAGACCATGGAGGCTTTATCAAAGATGTTCATGGATAGTGCCCGGAAGGAGCGCTATAAGACCACCATCACACTCACAAGGTGCCATATGGCGGAGGGAACATCGGTATCTATGCATTTTCTCACGATGCAAGGATACCTTGAGAAGTTGGCAAAGCTCTCTTCACCAATGCCCGAGGACATTGCTGAAGATATGATTCTTGGCTCTCTAGCCCCGTCCTTTAAGGACTTTGTGATGCACTATCACGTGCGTGAAAAAGGGGTGAGTCTTGAGGAGCTGCACAACGCTCTCAAAACTGCTGAAGTTGACATGGGCAAGGGTAGGGACAAGCAAGTCCTTGCCGTCCATGGGAGGAGCCAAAAGATTGGTAAAGGAAAGGGCAAATCTACCAAAAGTGGTTCAATCAAGAGCAAGGGAGTAGGAGGTGCTCATAAGAGTGCCTCGAGGGGGAAATCTCAGAAATCTCCAACGCACAATACGGAGTGCTTTCACTGCGGTGAAAAAGGACATATCCGACGAAATTGCCCTAAGTACAAGGAAGACCTTGACAACGGAGTGATTGAACGTCGGCGCCCCAAAAAGGCCAAAGGTATATTTGTTATTGAAATAAATTTAGCCACCTCTGTCCAGGATTGGGTAATAGATACCGGATCTTGTGCTCACATAGTTTCTAATGTGCAGCTACTCAAGGATAGGAAGGAACTCGTACGGAACGAGATAGAATTGAAGGTCGGAAATGGTGCGAACGTTTCTGCGGTTGCACAAGGTTCTGTGGTGTTTTAATTATGTAGTGGTCTAAATTTATGTCTAAAGAATGTTTATTATGTACCTTCGATTAGCAAGAATATTATTTCTGTATCATGTTTGGATATGGATAATCTTAATATAAATATTTCAAATTCTTGTTTGTCTATATCGAAGAATGGTGTTTTCTATGCAAATGCGTTCATAAGGAGTGGTCTCTATTTGCTTGAATTGAATAATAAACAACTCTTTAATATCAATAACAAAAGACTTAAGACCACTCACGAGAATGATACTCTCTTGTGGCACTATCGTCTTGGTCACATAAATGAAAAGCGCATTAAGAAATTGCAAGAAGCTAACCTTCTTGGTCTACTTGATTTTAAATCATTGGAGACGTGCCAACCATGTCTAATGGGAAAAATGACCAAAAAGCCTTTCAAGAAGAAAGGCCCAACGGCGAGTGGCTTGTTGGATTTGATACATTCCGATGTATGTGGTCCAATGAGTACTAGTGCACGAGATGGTTTCAGGTACTTCATTACGTTCAGGGATGATTATAGTCTTTATGGATATATTTATCTAATGAGAAACAAAAGTGAATCCTTCGACAAGTTCAAAGAATTCAAGAATGAAGTAGAGAACCAACTCGACAAGAAAATCAAGTCTCTACGAACGGATCGTGGAGGTGAGTACTTAAGTGCCGAATTTGACTCATACCTAAAGGAGTTTCGTATTGTACCTCAACTCACCCCTCCCGGTACACCTCAGTGGAATGGGGTATCCGAAAGGAGGAATAGGACATTGCTCGACATGGTTCGGTCAATGATGAGTCATGCGGAATTACCTCTTTACTTTTGGAGTTATGCACTACAAACTGCGGCTTTCACACTAAATAATGTTCCATCCAAATCCGTGGAGAAAACTCCTTATGAGCTATGGAGTGGTAAAACACCTAAGCTTAATTTTCTCAAGTTTTGGGGTTGTGTCGGGAAACAGGAAATGAGGATTTTGAGTTCATAAGATGTGTCGGGTTTCATGTAGAAAATATGACACATGGGGTGAACAAGCAAAATCAAAATTATGTTGTGATTAATAACATAATTAGAATCTAAAATAAATTCATATGTGATGTAAATATTATGGGGTGTAATGATTAATCATTACATAGGATAATATGTTACATAAGTTGTGAATTTACTACTAATCCCGAAATGTCAAATTTTGTAGGGGTTAAACCGAAATTTGACAAGTCTGCAGTACTGTGCACAACAGTCGACCGGATAACGGTAAACGGTCGACCGATCGTGCACGGTCGACCGGACACATCTCGACCGATAACAGGGAATTTTCGTCTGTTTGGAACGGTCGACCGAACATTGCGATGAAATATTTTTATGTTGCGAGTGGTCGACCGAATGTCGAACGGTCGACCGAAACTTGGTTCTAGCGATCGACCGAACCTCCAAACGGTCGACCGGTCTAGACGGTTTTATGCAGAATTAATTTAAGAATTAATTAGATCATGCATGGAATTGGTCTATAATTGATTTAATTCGTGGCTAAGATTATTTATTATTAAATAATGGATGGTTAGATGGAAGTTTGCATGAAATCATGGGCAAGAGGTTGCACTTGAATAGGTAATTTGGAGAGAACTTATAAATACAAGTTTATCTCATTACCTCATTAATTAATTCATTGTTTTTCTCATGCAAAAACTCTCTCCATAATTCTCCACGAAATTCCCCTAATTCTTAAGTTTAGTTTTAGTTTTAAGAGATCATCTTCTCAAGGGAACTAAAGAGGGGTTAGTAATTAGATTCTAAACCCTATTGGAGATTGAGAGGCTAGCTCTTCTCTCTCCAATCTTTTTTAGAGTTTGGTGAAATCTCGGAGGCATCCGGCGCAGCAGCAAGCATCCTCAACGTCTCCGAATCTTCAAGAAGTTTTAGAGAACTTCTAGGTATGAATTTCGGAGTCCCATGTTTGTTTTAATAAAAGTTTTAAAACTAGTTATTGAAACAAACCAATGCATGCATGAAATAAATTATAGAAAATTGTAATAGATCCTTATTACGCATAAAAATTCCGAAAATATATATGTGTAATTAAACATGAAATCCAACAATAGCAACTAGTAACAACTGTTGCATCAACACATGACAATCATGAGACTTCAAACCAAGTAGTTTCAAATTTTTCATTGGAACAAGATTGCTAATATTTGATGAATACCCCTGCAGGACTTTGACACCATGTAGACACTGACACAAAACTAATTTCTCCTTTCTAGATAAAGTGTAACAAGCTGGTGGTAAATACCTACGAGTACTCTTACTCTCTGGTGTTAGTTTGGCTTGAATACCAAGTTTGGGTAGATCAAGTCTGACATTATATCCATTTTTAGTCTTACCCGGTATATTTAGAAGAATTCCTAACAAACTGTCACAAACATTTTTTTCGATATGCATCACATCAATACAATGTCTGGCTTCTAAGGTTTCCCAATAAGAAAGGTTAAAAGATGGAGTTTTTCTTCCAACTACTCTTATCGTTTCCGTGTTTGTAAGATTTGCCAATTTTGCATTAGATGTTCTTCACCTGCTCAAAAACTTGTCTTACACTGATTTCTTCGAATTCCTGCTTTCCATTAAATGACCTTTTCATTTTATGGTACGGATGATTCATAGGAAGAAATTTGTGATGACCAAGATACAATGTCTTACTGCCATGCACAAACTGCAAAGAACATGTGCTTTGTGCCCTTTCATAGAATAACCAGACAGATTTCCATATGCAGAGAAGTCATTAATTGTACAAAATATCATCACACACATTGTATATGACTGTTGAGGATGGGCATCCCACACTTGCTCGCCATCATTCCATAATGTCTTTTAAGTCATCAATCAGGGGAGCCAAATATACATCTATGTCATTGCATGGTTGGTTTGGACTAGAAATAATTAAAAACAACATCATGTATCTATGTTTCATGCTTAACCATGAAGGTAGATTGTACATAACTAGTAGAACATGCCATGAACTATGAAAGCTACTCAAACTCCCGTAAGGATTCATTCCATCACTACACAAACCAAGTCTCAGATATCTGGATTCTTGATTGAACACCAGAAAATCTGAATCGATCTTCTTCCACTATGGAGAATCTGCAGGATGTCGAAGCATTTGATCACTCGCTTTATCATGATCTGCTTGCCATGTCAGATTCTTTGTATCCGTAGGGTAGGCAAACAAACGTTTCAACCTTGGAATGATCGGAAGATACCACAATACCTTCGTCGGCGACCCTTGTACTGGTATATCACCACTCACATTTTTCTTATGTATGTACCATGATGCATTACAAACCGGACAACAATGCAAATTTTCTTATTCAGCCTTATATATTATGCAATTATTAGGGCATGCATGTATTTTTCTATAATGCATACCCATCGGACAAAATATTTTTTTGGCCTCATATGTATGGTCTAGAAGTTCATTCTTTTGTGGAAGAATTTCTTTTAACAACTTAAGTAAGACAGCAAAACTTACATCACTGCAACCGTTCGAGGCTTTGATGGTATATAATTGTAACACTATAGACAATCTACTGAAATCGGTGCAACCCGGATACAAAAGTTTTTCATTGTCAGACAACAGACTACTAAGTACTTGAGGTTTATCATCAATCTTATCGTCCACATCTCGAATCATATCCTCTAACTTATATTTTCATCATTAACATCTTGATTTGAAGAATTATCACTTTCTTCCTTCAAACGTATTTCATTTTCACCATACCATATCGAGCGTGTGTATCCTTCATCAAAACTTTTCTCAAACAGATGAGTCTCGATCTCTTTTACATCTCTTCAGAACATGTTAAAACACTTCCTACATGGACATAATACATTCCTTCGTTTCTAATATGTGCATTCTTTTGTACAAACTCTAGAAAAAAATTCAACTCCGTACTCATATTCATCACTCAATCGACTTGCAAAAATTGAAGTTTGATCCATTGTTATCTACACAACAACACAAATAATCGTCATAAAAAATGAACCCAATATACATGATTCATTCATTCAACAAACACAAACATTCTTAACATTCAACTTAACATATAAATTCAACAAATATATGAATACAAGTTATATAAATATAACATATATATAAATTCAACAAATATACATCTAATATATATATATATAAATTCGATATTTATAAATTTAATTTTGTTGGTTGGTGGTTGGGTTGGGGACGATTCAGTTGTGGTGGAAGGGTGTCGAGTTGTGGTGGAGGGTCGGGTTGGGGTTGGTGTGATTGTGGTGGAGGTCCCGGAGGGGGATCAGGTTGTGGTGGGAGTCCAGGCTAGGGGTAGAGGTCGGGCTGGGGCCAGGGGTAAGGGTGGGGGATGACGAGGAGGAAGGTGGACGGTGAGGAGGGAGGGCGTCGGGCTGGGGGATGGCGAGGAGGGAGGTGGAAGTGAGGAGGGAGGAGAGAAGAATGTTACCCACGGTGGCGGTGCGGAGGACGGACGACGGTGTTTCGGGCTTGGATCGGTGTCGGGTGGGGGCGTCGTGGGGTGAGGGCGGAGGAAATAAGAAGAAGACGTCGTGTGTACTCGGAGAGACTGAGTGAGTGACGGAGAGAGGTATATATTCCAAAAAAATGACAAAACACATCGGTTTTAATACCTAACGTGATATATGCATATGTCACGTCGTTTTTTGATAAATCGATGTGACATTTTTTCCAAAATTTGGTGATGTTTTTAAAAATAAAAGGCAAACACATGAGTTTAAGGAAAATCGACGTGATATACGTATATGTTACATAATTTTTTGTTAAACCGACATGACATATTTTTATAATTTAATTTGGTGATATTTTTAAAAATAAAAGGAAAACACATTGGTTTGATGAAAACCAACGTAATATATGTATACGTCACGTCGGCTTTTGTTAAACCGACGAGGTATGTTAACATGTCACGTCGGTTTAACAACCGACGTGAGAAGGTCATTTCACGTCAATTGTTAAATACCCGATATGACATGCCGACGTCCAAACGCGTTTTTCAAACAGTGGTTCATGTCACCTGAACGTGATGGTCTCAAAGTAGAAATTCTAAGCAGATTTCGTCCATCAGTGTGCTGAGCATGACCTCAAGGAGGTGTACGTAATAAGGAGAGCTTGCTCGATAACTGCTGCCAGCGGACCAATGAACTTGTCAAAACTTTGTCGTTATTTTTGAGTGGACACAAGATCTTCTAGTGTCCACGTCATTGATGGTTGGTTGTTTGTACCTACAAAGACTTCCTTGTGATGTTGATTGTTTCCTTACAATTTATGAACTGCGTCTTAAGAGCATCTTTACAAACTTGAACTACATTGAATCCAAAAGTTCTAGCATATATCTGTGATCTATGCTTTCTTGCAAACCAACACCATGAAAACCATGCTTTCTTGCAAACCAACACCATGAAAACCATCGAATCAACGTTAAGCAAGCCTAAACCAACTAAAACTAATAATTGCCTGTGAAAATAAATGCCTAAAAACAGGAGAACATATTTTTCAATTCGTTAAACACTTGGTATGCATACCACCACAAAAACCTCAAACCTGCGTTAGGATGAAATACCATGCAGGAGCGTATCAACTCAAGAAGGAGAAGCAGGATATGCACCCTTAAAGATCTGAAACCATCAGGCAAGCAACAATACTACCTTGAAATCTCACACAAAAGGCTCCGATGGAGAAAGGAAGATGGGCGATTGCAAGACGCCCGACAAGACTAACGGTTGGATTCTGAGGCGGATTTAGGAGCAGCAGTAGGCAACATAGTTGGTGGTTGACGTCGCTGGTGGTCGGATGTCGGATTTCTAACGGTGGTTTGTTGGCAAAGGGACCTTCGTTATGTGGTTGATTTGAAAAAAAAATTATAACATTTGTTGATTGGTTGGATGCATTGAAAATAAAAGTGAAGATTAGTTTTGTTATTTTGTAGTTGCTCCTTTCTTTTTCTCTCTTAAATATCCAAATAAAAAAAAACTCAGCATTCTCTTTTCTTCTCTGCTCTCCTAATCTTTCTTTCTTTTTTCTTTTCTCTCTATCTTATATGTTATTTTGTATCCAAACGCAAGATCAAGTCTGTAAATCTAATGTTTGTTATTTTATACCAAATTTATGTTTAGATCTTAAGTTTTTGAACACAACTATTTCAAAACCAAACAAGTTAGTCTATCACTATTAACCTAACAACCAATCAGTCAATAACACCTCGATAAAACCATTTGTTCTTTTCCTGTTTCGTGGTTCCTTTGTGGGTCTTATTCAACATTGAATTCGATCCAAATTAACTAATTTCCTACTGAAGTTCTGGAAAGGCTTGCGTTTGCGGTCAGGAGCCTCTTGAAGAATTGGTCGTGATTTATGTCTATATAATTCAACATCTACATAAGATAGAACTGTACATGAATAGTGTGGATGGAGTATATCACAATGATTCACGCAAAAAAGAGAGAAAGAGAACAAATGATTTGATAATGCGACGTCTCACAAGGAGATTAGGAACACAAAGACAAGTACTTTTCATTTTTCTCCAACATCCATTGTAACACCCCGAAACAGCGGAAAATTTAAAACTTTAAACGGATAAGAATCAACACTGAGGTCGTCACCAAACCACAAGTATATATATAATATAAGGTGGTAAACTGTACAATACAAGAGTCAAAGATGATTACAACCCAACACAAAAGATATATAACGCATGTACAAGGGAAAATCATCCACCTCGAAGAACAAAAGGGATAGGATCCGGTCTGGGTGTTCCTGCCCGCAGTCACCACCTCCTACTGACGTGCACGACCTGACATGTAAACAAACAATGCCTGAGTTTTCCCCTAGGGAAACCCCGTATGCCAAACCACTAGAATATGAACATAATATGTGTATATGAAACATGAAATGAAGAATGCAGCAAAAGCATATCAATCTCCCGTGCACACCAGGCACCGTCGGAAAACATCGGCAACCCCAAACACACGTGCACACAAGGCACCGCCGGAAAATCATCGGCCACGGGTCTCAAGGGTCCTCTTACCCCAACCCCACCACAACAACGTGCACACAAGGCACCCGCTCCGTAGAGCCACAACCATGATCTTCCTCTCAGGCCGGCAATGTGTGTACCGTCGCCCCAAAAAAAGGCCGGAGACCCATTGTCCTCGAGCCGGATCCAACCACACACGACACAAGCATCCATATGCAAACTGTGCCCAAACGGTCGAACGGAAGACCCCAAACGATCGACCGAACACCACTACTATTCCGCAGAAAATCGAAATAACTTCTAACCGGTCGAATGGCAAAGGGGCCCCGTTCGACCCAAATCCAGCAGGGAAAAATCCTCTCTTGCTCAAAAAGCACCAACGGTCGAACGACCTAAAAATCACGGTCGATCGATTTCCACCAGTAAAACTCACCAACAATCCGCACTACACGGTCGACGGAAACAACTCTTCGGGTCGACCGGCCAATAAGTTAACTTAAGTTCCGGTCGGACGAAGTCAATGAGCGGTCGACCGTTTAGATGGTCAACGCCCCCAACTGACTTACAACAGTGCTTTCGGTCGACCGGCAAAGGGGACCCGTTCGACCAAAAACACCCAGATCCTTTTTCCCTTGTTAAAACGTACCACCGGTCGACCACTCGAAGAGTATCGTTCGACCGGTGCAAGGGTTTTCGCCTGAATCACACTACGACCGGTCGACCGCGCCAACCCGCCGGTCGACCGTTCCAGAGCAGAAAAGCTGCTGCAAGGTTCTCGACGAGCCTTTCGGCCACTCCAATCCTCGCAAAGGCTAAAAGGAGGATTAAACTAAAGCTTGGCATACCTTTAAGGCTTGAAGAAGCCTTCGAAGAATCCCGGCGAGCGCTTCCTCGCTAAACTCTTCTCCTCCGGTGAGAACTCAACCACAATCACCTCGACTCCGGCAACTCCAGATCCCCTCCGAGCTTTGCCGGTCTCGCCTCCGCGTCTTCCTCAGCTGGATGAGAAGGATCGAGAGAGAGAGACACGCGTGAGAGAGTGTGAGAAACGAGTGAGGGAGAGAGAGAAAACCAAATCTTATATACCTCTCCTCCTTCAATCGCCACCATCCACCACATCTCCTCCCATCAATCCCAGCCATCCATCTCAACCCATCATCATCCTCTAATCCACCACCTAAAACACAATAAACCCAATTAGCAAGGGTTAGGATGTAACAATCCACCCTCCTTAAAGAATTCGTCCTCGAAATTAGAACCAAATTCTCACCGAACAATTCCGGATACTTCTTCCGGACCTCATCCTCGACCTCCCAAGTGGCTTCACGCTCGCTATGGTGCTGCCACCTGGCCTTCACCATCGGAATGCTTCTCCTTCTGAGCAGGTGCTCCATCCGATCTACAATCTCCACGGGCCTCTCCTCGAGAGATAAGTCCTGACCGATCTCCGGAACACAGATCTCAATCACATGCGACGGATCGGCAACATATTTCCTCAACATAGAAACATGGAAAACGTTGTGAATACCCGAAAGCTGCGGCAGCAAGGCAATACGGTAGGCAACCTATCCTACACGATCAAGAATCTCAAACGGTCCGACGTACCTCGGACTGAGCTTCCCTTTCTTCTCGAACCTCATCACTCCACGAGCTGGTGAAATCCTCAGGAAAACGTGATCGCCCACCTCAAATCTCAACTCTCGTTTACGCCTATCTACGCAACTCTTCTGTCTGCTCTGAGCCGTCACTAACCTCTGTCTGATTACGCCAACCTTCTCAGCATACATCTGAGAAATTTCTGGTCCAACCAGCTGCCTCTCGCCTACCTCACTCCAGCATACCGGCGATCTACATGGCCGACCGTATAGAGCCTCGTACGGTGGCATCCCAATGCTCGAATGGTAGCTATTGTTGTAGGCGAACTCGATCAACGGCAGGTGTTCATCCCAAAATCCTGCCCAATCTAGAGTACACGCTCTCAGCATACTCTAGCGTCTGGATAGTCCTCTCTGACTGCCCGTCTGTCTGCGGATGAAAAGTTGTGCTGAACTTTAACTGAGTCCCCAAAGCCTTCTGCAGACTACCCCAAAATCTGGAGGTAAACCTCAGATCTCGATCAGAGATAATACTCACAGGGACACCATGTAACCGGACTATCTCCTCGATGTACAGCTTCGCCAAACCCTCCAAGGGTAAGGTGGTCCTGATCGCCATAAAATGCGCCGACTTAGTCAGTCGATCAACTATAACCCAAATCGCGTCGTGAGATCTCCTCGTCTTCGGCAACCCGGTGACGAAATCCATCGTCACGTGCTCCCACTTCCACTCTGGCAGATCTATAGTCTGCAACTGCCCCGCTGGCCGCTGGTGCTCAATCCTCACCTGCTGACAAACCAAGCACCTGGACACGAAGTTTGGTATTGATCCAGCGAAGGTTGAGACTGTGACTTAGTGGAGAGCTTTGACCATTGTGTCAGAGATCGAGTTGTTTTGTGGGTTTAGGATGTAACATCCATGTGGTAACATCCTGCTACAACAACTAGACACTAACCAAATCCACGTAAATAGCATATATAATCGAAAGACTCATACCCACATGTTCAGACAACAAACTAAACACCATACATGTATCAACAAAGGAAACCAGTGCTCAGTGGCGCAACGACAATTTCTGCATTCGGGACAGAAGTGAGTTTCACCACACGTTTCGGCAAGATGAGGCTTGTGGATGTACCTCAGTGAGCGGCATGCTGCCGCACAACCGCAGATAATGGTCTTGATGGTTTTGCAGCAAAGTTGATTGGCCCATCCTCCTCGGCACTTGTCGACTGGAGGGCAGTCTACAAGCAATCGAAAGACGCCCCGCCCCACGCAACGATGTTTGTGGCGGTGGACATGATGATAAGCATGATCAGAAAGATGCAAGATGGAGATGTGATTGCGAGAGCCATGTAGAATTACTATCTGTTCCACTGGATTGTAGAGGTCGTACTCCTATATATAATTATAGGAAACATTTACTTGACAACTGCTACAATCTATGCTAACTACAGAACAAGTCCTAACTTTCTTGCTTTTAATTTTTTTTTGTAGTAGACTAGACTTCTCGACCAGTTGCATAGAACCTTCCTTATGTTGTTGATCATTTCCTTGCAATTCATTAACATGTGACTTCTTCTTCGTACCATTACTATATGATCGAACCATAGATTTATTGTTTTGAAAAAATATAACATTAGCGATCTAAGGTGTTTCTTGTCGCAATACAATATACATGCCGTAATTTTCACTAGGGTTGTCAAAGACGGCTCAAATAAACAGGCATCATGGCCTAATACGGACATAATCTCCAATCAAGTAAATCATACAACTAGCAAGTCTTCACCAAAGGCAACTCCATTCATGCACCAAATTCCCAACGGCTAAATCATGTATTAGGAAGTAAATTAATCAACACATATATATGTGTTTACTCTGTATCATTCAAAAAACACAAGATAAATAAAAATACATACCAAAATTCTTCATGGTACCAAAGCACTGATTGGGATCTCAGACTTTGGTGATCATCACCGGCGACGACCATCGCCGACCACCACCTCAGAATTCCACCCAAAGCATCATCACAAACCCTCCACCGACATTTCGACCACCGAAAACCATCCCAAATCCTCCACCTATTAATTTCCAACCACCAAAACCAAACAAAACTTATCCAAAACCCATCACCGGCCACCACGGCCTCAGGACTTCCGGTCATCTAAGGGGTTGGCACTCAAAGGTGTCATCCAAACCTTATGATAGAAGGCATAAACCCCCAGCAACTGACTTCCCAACTCCTCAACGGATCGAACTACCTTCCATAGGCAAGACCGGTCACCCTCTCTCTCAGTGGAAAAGTGAAGTTGGGCCACATCACCGATAAGACAACAAAACCCACAACCGACAACACAAAACAAGAGGAGTGACAGACGGTCGACCACTTGGTCATGACATGGGTACTAAGCTCCAGACAACCACAAATTGGAGAGTTGTTCATCTACTCTGACTCCTCCAAAGAGTTGTGGGATGCCATCCACGAGATGTACGACAAACAATAAAACTTCGCGCACATATTCAAAATCAAGCAAGAGATTGTACAAACCAAACAAGGGCAACGATCGGTCACAGACTACCTCGAGGCACTCAAAACTCGATGGGATGAGCTAGGGGTTTACGAACCACCGAGCACTGACCCAAAGATCATCGAAGACTGACTTGACCAAAATCGGATCTATCAGTTTCTAGTAGGGCTTGACTCAAGTTTCGAAGCCCTAAAGTCACAAATCCTCTTACACCAGAGCTTCCACCCTTCAACACTGTCGTCGCACTGATACAACGAGAGGAAACACGACTACAAGCCATGACAAAACCGACTGGATAAGAAAATCAAGCATTCGTGGTGTCTCGAAACCAAAATCAAAACACAAAAGGGAAAACAAAGATCAGAAGAAGAAAAGATGAACATTGTGACAAATGTAAGAAATAATATCACAATAGGGATCGCTGCTGGTTCCTCTACCCCCATCTCAGACCATCGAAGGACGGGATGGGAGAGCATAGAGGATACAAAGGTGGAAAACTCGAGCGGCGGCGATGGTAGGAGAGACGGAAATCCTAACCCTAGCGGTGGAGAGGAATGGAACAAGTGGTCGCAAGACGGGTCGGCTCAACGAAGTTGGGGTTTTATCTCCGAGTTTAACGCAGATCAGCCCAGATCCGAATCCGACTCGCATCCCAGAGGCAACCCAAATACACAGCCGCGAGCCTCCCAAGCAATGATCCATCAACATATGAGTCAGGTGTTGGCCCAACTAAATAATCTCCTCCAAAGTCAAAATCAGACTCCCAATTCAGGTAGCTTCTTAGGTATTGATCTCCCTAATAAAACTTTTAATTTTTTTTGCTAGGGAAAAAGAGAGGCATAGCCTCAAATGTATTAACTAAAATGTTTTGTACAACCTACAAAACTGAAGTTATAGTTTGCGGGCTCATGCAAAGTACAAGGCCGGCCCCTCTCTACTATTCGTCTAACAAGTATATCTAGCTACACTTATGCTATGTATTACAACAACCAAAATTACTACTAGCCAACTATGATTTTAATCTATGTTTCAGCTCCACTCTTCTTCATATTTTCGTAGCTCCCATTCCTCGGATAGTATCCTTTATGAGCCCAACTATATCTTGCGGCCTCTTCCTCTCCTCTTCGAAGATACGGTGATTTCTCTCTTGCCAACATTCGTAGATCGTGGCATTAAATGGGAATTGGCTTGTTATCCTTTTTACGTGCCCCCCGTGGCCCTTTGTAGTCGTTTCACCTCGAGTTCAAGGTTCGGTTTTATGTCCCCATTCACCCCAACCTTCCGTAAGATGTCCCTCCACACTTCCTTTATAAACTCACACCCCCAAAATAGGTGTACCATATCTTCCTCTTCGGTATGGAAAAGAACACACACAGGATCATGATGTGCACCTCTTCGTAGCATAAATTTCCTGGTGAGCAGTTGATCCCTCATTGCCTTCCATGTGGTAAATGCATGTTTAGGCACACGGTGCTTATGCCATACAAACTTCGTCCAAGGCTGAGATGTGCCTCTCCGTCTTATCCATTCCCAAGTCTGTCTTACCTTAAACCTCTCACCTTTCCCATTCACCCTTGTTGGTTTGTTCTCATTTTCCCTATGAATTCGGATTTCTTCAATTTGTGACCAAAGCTCCATCATTTCCCGGGATCATGTGGGAGGGAGATTCCATGCCCCATCCCTAATGAAACGTGCAACTTCAACATCCCATGGTACCCCCAAGTTATAGTGGGGCCTTTCTCCTAATTGGCGGCATTGGAATGGTTCCCCACACCATGGGAATTGGTAAAACATGATGGTTTTTCCATCCCCCACTTGATATTGAATTTTCTTTCTTGCGATATCCCGAACTCTCAGGAGTCCTTTCCATGCCCATGAGCACGTCAATGGGGGTTGAGCAAGCCAAATCAAATGATTCCTTAAATACTTCCTCCTCATGCTTCAAACCCAAAGTGAATTCTTGTTTTCCAACACAAGCCAAAAGAGGCGAACCATACCCACATCATTCCATTCCGTCAGCCTCCTCAAGCTCAATCCACCTTCACATTTTGGGGTACACACATCGTTCCATGCCACCTCAACCCATTTCTTTTGCCCTCCCTAAATAAATTGACACATGAGGCTCTCTACTCCCTTTAATAAGGGCTGTGATTTGTGCACATAAGATGTGATATTTGCACATCCCCACACCTAAGTGGCTATAGTCTTCCACTCTCCACAACTCCCTTTATCATGCCACTCAAGACATCCATGTGTAAAACAAACAAATATGGGGCTAGAGGGTCCCCTTGCCTCAACCCATTGCTTGCACCGAAAGGCCTCGAGCTGGCTCCATTAACAGACACCACAAACGATGCCTTCATGCACACCAAAAAAATCTTACGCCACTTTGATTGAAAACCAAACCTTGTCAAAACTTGATCAAGAAACTCCCAAGATACCAAATCGTAAACTTTCCTTAGATCCAATTTTATACACATCCGCCCCTTACCTTTCTCTGAGTGAATGTTGTGGCAAACGTCATGTGCAAGTAAGATGTTATCGCTAATCCTCATTCCTTCAACAAGCGCACTTTATGTCTCTCCCACAAGTCTTGGCAACAACTTCTTCAACCGGTTTTCTAAGATCATTGCAATGTATCGGTATACCATATTGCAAAGTGAGATTGGCCAAAAGTCATCCACCGTCATGGGCGTCTTCTTTTTTGGGATTAGCGTGATTGAAGTATAATTGACTCTAGTCATCAACTTCCCATTCTTGAAGAATTCGTTTATTGCCTTGGACATCTCCTTCTTTAATATGCTCCACGCCACCTTATAGAAACATGTTGAATAAGGTTACCGTTAGGAATCAGTATCCTTTGCCCAGGATCGAGGGCCTTTTTGATCAGTTACAGTCAGCAAAGGTATTCTCGAAGATTAATCTGCGATCAGGTTACCACCAGTTGAAGATCAGGGAGGCAGATGTTTAGAAGACAACATTCAGGACGAGGTACGGGCACTTTGAGTTCCTGGTGATGCCATTCGGGTTGACGAACGTACCTGCAACTCTCATGGATCTGATGAACTGGACGTTCAGTCAGTACCTCGATCGTTTTGTGATTGTCTTCGGGGATGATATTTTTGTCTATTCACCTGATATAAAGCAACACCGAGCGCATTTGAGGATTGTACTTGGCATTTTGAGAGAACAACAACTGTACGCCAAGTTTTCAAAGTGCGAGTTCTGGATATATAGTGTGGCATTCTTGGGACACATAGTATCAGGTCCTGGGATATCAGTGGATCCAGCGAAGGTTGAGGCAGTTGATGAGAATTAAATTTATACCGAAAGTGCACGACGTCAATGAAGACGTGACAATACGGGTCGAACACAAGGAGGGAGAGATATTGTTATTTTTGTGATTTTCGATTAAGGAAAGAGAGGGAGAAATAATGTTGGTTTGAGATTTTTGGTTTTTTAATTTTCTAAAGCGAGAACAACAAAAACAAATTAAAAATAAAGTAAAGATGGATGGGAGTCCAGCGGGTGGATGTTTAGATATCGGGTTTAGATTAAAGAATTCTGAAACTTATAATAAATCATATTAGTTATGAAACATTACATGATAAATGATTCAACATAAACTCAAGTAATCAAAATATACTAACACGAAATTAAAATAATAACATTGTTCTTCTTCTCATCACCCTAAATCTGTCACCCCCACCCTTTGGAGAGAGTTAGAAACTCATGGATGGAGGGAAGGGGAAGGGGTCCTAGAGAAACTACAAAAGAAAACTAAAAAAAGAAACAAAAGAACATAATTTTATTAATAAAATATGGAACAAAAACTAAGGACTTTTACAACATCGTTTCGGGGCTATTTATAGCCGATACAAGGGATCCCAATATAGAAAAGGAAATTACACGCGTCAATACAGCATTGGTAAAAATTTGAGCGCACGGATCAACTTTTGTGCGGCGGAATCGCCGCAATTTGTACATGAGGTGCGGCGGAATCGCCGCAATTTGTACATGAGGTGCGGCGGAATCGCCACCTTTTTGGCTCAGAATCGACCCGGATTTTTCCTGTGTGTTTATGGTATGTTTTAGCTATCATTTGCGCGTCCGGATTAATTATTGCAATTTTTTCTAATATTTGGAGATCCAAATTGATTTTTCTCTAGAATTTCTCCAAAATAATCTTTTGGTACTCGTAATTTGCAGTCGGGTCCTCGGCTTTTGCAATTAAGTCCCTGACTACTTTTGTGCTTAAGTCCCTGGCCTTTTTGAAATTAGGTATTTGAATGCTTTTATGCTTGGATGAACTTCCATTTGAATCCCGATAATCTTGACTTGGTCTTTATGATAGAAATGAGTCTCTTGCACGCATTTATGCTCGGGATATGGGTAATTTACATTTAGGTCCCTGTATTATGTAAATAAGACTAAACACATACCTTAGTAGCATTTATTGATATAAAATTAATCTAAATGAAAGACATATGATGCAGTGTATGCAATGCATCAAATACCCCCACACCTAGATTTTGCTAGTCCTTAGCAAAACAAAATATAAGAAAAATGAAAACAGGGAAATCCTAACTCACTTTCGTAGGAATCACGGTTGCACTTAGCATGTGCAACAAGCCTTTAAACCCCTGAGTTTCCTTAGAGGACGAGTTTTGTCTCGTGAGGGTTTTCAGTTGACACACCCACAAAGTCTTAATTCAACATTTCATTAATAACTCTAAATATCTCCACCTCAACCTGATACATCTCACATAGAATTCTTGCATGCTCATTACATAAATCTAACTCATAAAGAATCTGTCTTGGTCTGTGTTCCTCCAACATTCACACCACTAACCCTTCTACACATGTTATCACTTAAATTATTTTGCACGCCTCCTCTGGTGGTGAAGTATCATTCGGATAAACCGTGGCATGGATCATTCTTTTAGCTTTGGGCCCTGAGTATCTTAAAGTATTTTTTTTCCCGTGATTCAACACATTTGCTTGTTTTGACACTTTTACCCCTTTGCATTCGTGTAGCGAGTTTGGTCGATAATCCCGAGCCGGCAGACTCAAGTTACCGGGTTTTAAGATACCCCTACGGACCAGTGACTCGAAGGCTTGGGCTTTTGTAATCATTTTGCAAAAGGTGCTTTCCTCACTTTATTCCTTTATTATTTTTTACTTTTATTTTCCTAAAGGCTTAATTGCTATTAGAAGTCCACACTTCCCGGTATATTTTCCTCAACCTCTGCTTTTTATCAACCACTTCAAAGATTTGATTCATCCAATTTAAGTGCAAAAATGGCTTAAAAGGTAATGAGTTATTTCTTTGGAACTTAGATTTATGTCATAGTTTCTACAAGCAGAACTATATAATAAGGAACAAAAACTTAATGCAATTTGTACTCGGGTTTTGGTGGTTAAATATTAAGTTATGTCATGGAACATTAAATTTTTTATTTTTATTTTATTTTATTTTTATATAATTTTTTTTAAAAAAACAGAATATATAAATAGATAAACACCCCCCACACCTAAATCATGCATTGTCCTCAATGAATGTGAGCAAGATACTACATGGATTTATGCATGAAAAATGAAAGATATCACCAACGTGAAGTACAAAGGAAAGTTCATGGCTCTATTGATGGACAAAAAACCGAATTCTCTCAAAACCTGTGAGATGCTACAGAAGGGATTCAAATACGGGGAAAAAATGGGGCCCAAATACTCTTTGAGCCACATAAACGATGCTCACCGAATGATTCTTTTATTGTATTGTTTTTTTTTAATATAGTTATGTACAAACATAAGTTCCAATCTTCATTTGTCAAAGGACATCAAATGGGAACCTCAAAAGTGGTTCAATGCAATTGGAAAGGAAACATGACACCACGCGGGGCCAGAATACGCATGCGTGAGCCCCCTTCACAAAGAGCACCTGATGAAATGAGAGGTTCATGAATTGGACGCAAAGGCGTCTCATTCAAAGGATCAAACTGAAAGAGCTTGAACCTCTCGAGAGTTTGGGAAATAAGGGGCAACAGAAGAAGAGTTTCTCCCGTTGCGGCGTTGAAGTTATGATCGTCAATCCAAACTCTCCAACCAACTGGCTGGTGCGTGGGAGCGAGGTCAAGAACCTCGTTAGGCAAGTCTGACTCACCAGGCGAACAAAAAGTGGGTCTCATACACAAGGTATCCTCCAAGGAGCTCCTAATACCCTCATGAGCAATGTAGTTGTTTGATGTTCCATCATTTCCAAGATGATCAAGAACAATAGTGAGAGGGAAACTCTCATCAAGTTGTTTGAAATTGAGGATACTAGGGAGCTCTTGCTCCACTAGAGGTGAGTCCTTAAGAGGTACAACATGAAGATCGTGTGGCTCAAGGTCCACGAGACAAGAAGATAAGGCACAATCTTGTGCCGACTCATGATGAAATTGGTCGATGTTATTCTCAATGTGAATCGAATCCTCCACTAAGTGATCGTGAATTGAAACCCCAAGTCCCTCAGACTGACTAGGAGTTTGACTTTGAAAGATTGTGCTTTGAATTTGTGGATGTGGTGGTGGTTCGATATCAAAAGATGCATCCTCATGTTGACAAGAAAAGTTACTCTCCTTACGTTTACGTAATTGCTGCGACATTTGACTCAATTGCAGTACCATATTTTGTGTGGACTTTTGAGTGGATTTCATGAACGCAAGGAAAGTTTGTTCTAAGGAATCAGGTATGCGGTCAACTATGAGATTCAAGTCAGAGCTTGGGAAATTTTGAGGTTGGGTGTTGATGGGCTGAGAATGGGTCCAATGATTTGAAGTTGGGTGTTGGTAGAATTCTGGGTATTCGGGAGGAGGGTACTGGGGTGAAAATGAAGTATAATAATTTGGATATGAATTGTCTCCCCACGAATCCATCACTCTCGGGTTGTACGCCGATGCGTAATGGTCATATTGAGCATTTGATCCGACATAACTAGATTGTGGTCTAGCAGTCGGTGCCTCTCTTATGTTACCCCAATATGAAGATTGCTCAGTCACACAATGAGGATTATCCCAACCATACGAAGTGTTCGACTGAGCCACCCAGGTTGCATGAGTCCGAAATACCAGGACGAATTGTCCTAGTCCCAACAATGATATGGATGGTCACCCATGTAACCATCCATCTTCACAAAGAACTCTAGAGTCGACCACTCTCACGACCACGAGGCTAAACTCGTAAAACGTGCTTGACTCGGCCCTAAAAATGCTACCAGAGAGTGTAAAGGGGAGGATACTATAACATAGAAGAAGGTGCGAAGAAGATGACTCAGAGGAGAAGGGAAACTTAACTCTAAAAGATAGATGAGAGGGTTGGTCAGAAGTTTCCTAAACAAGCACGGTTCAAACAATCCTAGACCTAAGGGAGCCTAATTCTAGACGACTCCTAACTGGTTGAGTCGAATTGGCTTGCTTGATTCACGTCCCTCACTAATCAAACCAACTTGGCCAGGCAGTGTATAGCTAGTGGGGGCGCTTCCGACAGAGTCGGTGCCAATTAGACAACCACTTCGCTTGGAAGACTTATGTCAACACAAAAACACTTTCTAGACACCAAAGAAAATTCGATCAGCTTCAAGTCATAGCAAGTCAAACCAATCTTCTCCTTAATTGAGTCTGAGTCCTTAGGGGTCAATGTCTAATTGATTTTAATTTTAAGGATTGGGTGACACTTTAGGATTGTGATTTGTGGGCCACGGAATGGTGATGAAATCCCCACCGTATCTTTTCCTACGGAGTTGCCCTTAAGATATTTTAACTTAAATCTAGCAAAGATAGTCAAACATTGGTCTTTTTAGTGGGGGGAAATTGCAAGGATGTATGCAAACTAGATTATATGCTTAAATGCAATCGAAAAAAAACCGCGCACGTACCTTCCCTCCAACACTCTTCAACAAGAATTAATTTGCAAGAATTTAGCAAGAATAATGCAAACAACACACTATATAATGCATGCACTAAGTCCTTCTAATTTTGCCAATTTTTAGGTCAGAGTTGAATTATTGCCAATTATGGAATTTTGCCTTAACACGTGCAGTTCTACGAAAAGGAACTTTTCGAAAATTGAGATTTTACGAGAAAGGAAAGAAAAGTTACCTCCGCAATGCTCAGACGGGTTCGCCGCCCGCTCTCAAAACTTCCCAGATGCTCTACGCGTCCACCCAAAGATGGAGACGACCTCAGAAAAAAAATGAAGCCCAGATGCTTCAAATGTGTGGTGGATCCGCCGCAGGTTGTACTTGAGATGCGGTGATTTCGCCGCCCTTATAGCTCCGAATGTGCCCGGATTTTGCCGCGCACTCTGTTGTCTCTTGAAACGCAAACCCAAATAGTTAGATCGCGCACACGATAAATAGAATAGAATCGAAATCACTAAAAATAAACAAAATCTTCGTCGCCTCCCCAGCAACGACGCCAAAAACTAGATGAGAATTAAATTTATACCGCAAGTGCACGGCGTCAATGAAGACGTGGCAAATACGGGTCGAACACAAGGAGGGAGAGATATTGTTATTTTTGTGATTTTTGATTAAGGAAAGAGAGGGGGAAATAATGTTGGTTTGAGATTTTTGGTTTTTTAATTATCTAAAGCGAGAACAACAAAAACAAATTAAAAATAAAGCAAAGATGGATGGGAGTCCAGCGGGTGGAGGTTTAGATATCGGGTTTAGATTAGAGAATTCCGAAACATATAATAAATCATATTTGTTATGAAGCATTACATGATAAATGATTCAACATAAATTCAAGTAATCAAAATATACTAACACAAAATTAAAATAATAACATTGTTCTTCTTCTTATCACCCTAAATCCGTCACCCCCACCCTTTGGAGAGAGTTAGAAAATCATGGATGGAGGGAAGGAGAAGGGGTACTAGAGAAACTACAAAAGAAAACTAAAAACAAGAAATAAAAGAACAGAATTTTATTACTAAAATATGGAACAAAAACTAAGGACCCTTTACAACATCGTTTCGGGGCTATTTATAGCCGATACAAGGGATCCCAATATACAAAAGGAAAGTACACGCGTCAATACAACATTGGTAAAAATTTGAGCGCACGAATCACTTTGGTGCGGCGGAATCGCCGCAATTTGTACATGAGGTGCGGCGGAATCGCCACCTTTTTTGCTCAGAATCGACCCAGATTTTTCCTGTGTGTTTATGGTTTGTTTTAGCTGTCATTTGCGTGTCCGTATTAATTATTGCATATCTTTGGAGATCCGAGTCAATTTCTTCATATATTTGGAGATCCAAATTGATTTTTCTCTAGAACTTCTCCAAAATAATCTTTTGGTACTCGTAATTTGCAGTCGGGTCCTCGACTTTTGCAATTAAGTCCCTGACTACTTTTGTGCTTAAGTCGTTGGCCTTTTTGTAATTAGGTATTTGAATGCTTTTATGCTTGGATGAACTTCCATTTGAATCCCGATAATCTTGACTTGGTCTTTATGATAGAAATGAGTCTCTTGCACGCATTTATGCTCGGGATATGGGTAATTTGCATTCAGGTCCCTGTATTATGTAAATAAGACTAAACACATACTTTAGTAGCATTTATTGATATAAAATTAATCTAAATGAAAGACATATGATGCAATGTATGCAATGCATCAGCAGTGACACAGTGGAGAGCCCCAACGAGTGTGACAGATTAGGAGTTTCGTTGGGCTGGCGGGTTATTATCGTCGATTCATCAAAGACTTCTCGATGCTTGCTTTGCCTTTGACGGCTCTGACATATAAGGGGTTGAAATTCGTATGGTCCCATAAGTACGAGGACAGTTTTCAGGAAGTGAAGAGTCGGTTAACGACTGCTCCAGTCCTTACTCTGCCCAGTGGTAGTGGAGGTTTTGTGATTTACAGCGATGCTTTAGCCGTTGATTTGGGATGCGTACTAATGCATCATGGGTAGGTGGTGGCGTATGCTTCGAGGCAGCTAAAGGTGCACGAGAGGAACTACCCCACTCATGATTTATAGTTGATAGCAGTGGTTCATGCTCTGAAGACCTGGTGTCACTATCTGTATGGAGAGCAATTTGAGGTCTTCACAGATAACCAGAGC
This sequence comes from Triglochin maritima, assembly GCA_963682175.1. Lineage (NCBI taxonomy): Eukaryota > Viridiplantae > Streptophyta > Magnoliopsida > Alismatales > Juncaginaceae > Triglochin > Triglochin maritima. Next base: position 40,148,256 of record OY821775.1, read on the forward strand.
CTGAAGTACACATTTTCGCAGAAGGAGCTGAATATGAGGCAACGTAGATGGCTCGAGCTGATCAAGGAATGAGATTTCACCATATCTTACCATCTGTGGAAGGCGAATACAATTGCAGATACCTTGAGTAAGAAGGTGGAGATGGCAACTGCTTGTTTTTGTATTCATGAATGGAGGCTACTCGAGACCTTTTCAGAGTGGAAGCCATTCAAAGAGGATTCTGAGGGCGCAGTGATAGCTTGGTTGAGAGTGGAGCCGCAGACAATCTCTAGAGTTGTTCAGCCTCAGAGAGTGGATGATGAGCTTGCCAGTCTAATGCAGTTAGCTGCTAAGGATGAGTCTGACTTCAGTGTGGGAGTAGATGGTGGCCTGAGATTCATGAGTCATATCTTGGTGCCGAGTGTAGATGGACTGAGAGACGATATCATGGAGAAGGCACACAGAGCCAGATATTCTATTCATTCGGGGAGCATGAAGATGTATAAGGACCTGCAGTGGAACTTTTGGTGAAAAGGGATGAAGCGTGATGTGGCTGATTTTGTGACCAGGTACTTGGTTTGTCAGCATGTAAAGATCTAGCACCAGCGACTAGCAAGACCGATGCAGAGTATAGAGCTGCCTAAGTGGAAGTGGGAGCATGTGACGATGGATTTCGTCACCGCGTTACCAAAGACGAAGAGCTTCCATGATACGATTTGGGTTATAGTCGATTGACTGACCTAGTCGACACATTTTTTGGCTATCAGGACCACTTTACCTCTGAAGGGTATGACGAGGCTATATGTTGAGTAGATAGTCCGATTGCATGGAGTACCGGTGAGCATCATCTTTGACCGAGCCTGAGGTTCACATCCAGATTTTGGGGGAGTGTTCAGCAGGGTTTGGGGACGTGTCTGAAGTTCAGTACATCGTTCCACCCACAGACAGATGGCCAGTCTGAGAGGTCGATTCAGAATCTAGAGGACATGTTGAGAGCCTGCACTTTGGATTGGGCAGGGCATTGGGATGAGCACTTGCCACTGATCGAGTTCGCCTACAACAACAACTACCATTCGAGTATTGGGATGACATCGTACGAGGCTTTGTACGGAGGACCTTGTAGATCAATAGTGTGTTGGAGACCTTGTAGATCACCAGTGTGCTGGAGTGATGTAGGTGAGATGAAGATGGTCGGGCATGAGATTGTATTGATGTACGTAGAGAAGGTCGACGTGATCAGGCAGAGATTAGCGAAAACTCAGAGAAGGCAGAAGGCCTACGTGGATAGGCGTAGATGTGTGTTGATATTTGAGGTAGGCGATCTTGTTTTCCTGAAGACCTCACCGCCTCGTGGGGTGATGAGATTCGGGAAGAAGGGGAAACGCAGTCCGAGTTATATTGGACCGTTCGAGATCTTAGACCGAGTTGGGGAGGTCTCTTACCATATTGCGTTGTTGCCGCAGTTTTCGGGTCTTCACAACGTATTCCATGTATTGATGTTGACGAAGTACGTAGCAGATCCTTCTCACGTGATTCAAATTGAGGTTCCAGAGATCCAGCAGGATTTGTCTCTTGAGGAGAGACTGGTAGAGATTATGGTTTGGATGGAGCACCAGCTCAAAAGGAGGACCATTCCAATGGTCAAGGTCACGTACTCACGTGGCAGCATCACACTGAGCAGAAGGTTACTTGGGAGATTGAGGTGGAAGTCCAAAGGACGTATCCGGAGCTGTTTTGTAAGTTCTGGATTTAATTTCGTAGACAAAATTCTTTTAAGGATGGTGGATTGTGAGATCCTAATCTTTGATTAGTGTTTAATCGGGTTTAGTGTGATGTGTTGGAGAGGTTTTGAGTTGGACGACTGAGATTGGTTGGGAGAGGAGTATAAAAGGTTTGTATTCTCTCTCTCTCTCACTCGTCTCTCACTCTCACCTCACTCTCAATTCTCTCTCACACTTTGATCTTTTTGCTCAAGCTTCTTGGGGTTTCGGCGAAGTCAGGTGAATGTCGTGTACGGAGTGCGGTCGCAGTTGTGGTGATCGTTGCTGAGGAAGAATTCGTCGGAGGTAGCTCGTTGGTGTGGAAAAACTTTTCGTTAGATCTTCAAAGGCTTCTTCAAGCCTTAAACGTATGTCAAGCTTGCTTTTACACTCACCTAAGTTCGTGTGGGTGTTGGAGTGGTCGATGGTGGGCTGAAAGGCTCGTCGGACCTTCAGTTCAGCAATTTTCTGCTTAGTTCGGTCAACCGGATGGTGTTTTGGTTGACTGTGGTTGTGTTGTTTCAGAGAGTTTTGGTTTGCACCGGTCGAACGATGCTTCATGCGGTCGACCGGTCAAGCATGTTAGGCAAGCCTTGATTATTTTCGGTCAACCGGGTCCCGTTGCCTTTCGACCGAATGCACTGTAGTGAGTGAGTTGGGGGCGTTGACCATCTAAACGGTCGACCACCCCGTTGACCTGTTCGACCGATTGCACTGTAGTAAGTCAGTTAGGAGCTTAGACCATCTAAACGGTCGATCACTCTTCAAAATCATTCAACCGATTACTTAAGTTGACTTCAAGTCTGTTCGACCGGTCATGGACCTTGAGGAATAGTGGGGTTCCTGTGATTTTCTGGTCGATCGGGTCCCCTTTGACGTTCGACTGTTGGGACATTTGATTTAATATTATTGTGGCGTATACCCACCAATCGGTCGACCGTCAGAGACCTTCTGTTCGACCGATTGGTCGTTTTATTAGTTTTGTGGTTCGACCAGTTGTGGAGACTGTCGAATGCATGTGCGTTCCAGGGAGGAACTTATCGACCGGTTGGCTTGTTCATTAGACCATTTTTGCACAGTTTGGTATATATTATGTTGGTTTGGATCAGCTAGAGGGCAACGGGTTCACCTACTCTTTTGGGGCAACGAACAGACAGGCCAGCCTGATAGCGATCGGTTGTGGCTCTACAGAATGGGTTGTGAGTTTGTTTGAAACCGTGGCTCCAGTGAATGAGGCCAAATTGTGGCTCCAGTGATAGATGAAAACCGTGGCTCCGGTAATATCGAGGCAATGTGGTGGTTTGACTGTTCTTGTTGAGAGAGACAAAGTGGTACTTTTTACAGTTGCGTGTTCATGACATGTTATAATTGTTTTAGAGGTCATGTTCATGTTTGTGTTAGAGTTTGGCATACAGGGTTTTCCTTAGGGAAACTCGAGCATAGTTTCATGTTTACATTTCAGGTCGGGTCGGTATTAGGAGGGTAGTGACCGCGAAGGAGATCTCTTGGGACCACATCATGCATTCCTTTCTTTTGAGGTTGTTCAGATGTGTATATTTCCCTTTATGAGCTTTGATGTAGTCACCCTTTTGTAAACTCTTTACATATATATATTATATGTTGTGCACCTGGTTTTTTGTGTCCTGCCGTAATCTCCTCGAGTCGATTATATGTTTTAAATTTTAAATTTTCCGCTTTTTGAGGACGTTACAAAAGTAACTCAATTAAAACATCAATGGTGCTAGGATTAGAGGGGCGGAATTATTAGGATAACACAAAAAAATTAAGAAATCAGTTGGTTAGTTGGATTTTATGTTTTGTAAGGTATTTTACCCATAAGTAGGTAAATATATAATCTTGAGTTAGACGAGAACAGCAAAATTTAATCTACCTATTTTCCTACTAAGACTTGGGTAAATATATAATCTTGAGTTGGATTTTAAGAAATCGTTAGGGTCCTAATGACTCAAAAGAATCAGGGGTGGTAGTCAAAATCTTTCTCTATGGAATAGAAGTGTCAGGTAATTTAACATTTTTCTTCAAAATTCTAAAAGCTATGATACTTCTTTCCGAAAATATATTATAAGGTCGTTGACTAGGGGCCTATTTATTAGATAGTCATTGACTTTTTCTAGCCTTAAAATGAATACCAAATGTCACATTTTCCCTTCATATTTTTGTTCGAATTCAAATCATACAATTCTTCTTCCCAACATCCATACTTATCTCAACTCTCACTCCCAACATATTTCTCCCCTATATCCAACCATCCTACCTAATACACCAGATTATTAAGATCGATTTTCATTATGTGAGCTTTATTTTGATTTTTTTGGGTTTTAACACAAAAGGGACCAAATGAGATGGGTCGTTTGGTCAAAACGAGTTGAGTCGTTGCAACTTAATTAACAACCTGACTCGTTGAAACAAAAAAAAGATATGAAACAATTTGTTCTACATGACACAACTTAATTAACAACATATACAATGGTTTTGACTGTTAGAACATTAATATGTGTACAATTTATTTTCTTAAGTTAAATTGTTATGTTCAATTTCTGAATTATTTGCGTTGTTATGAAGAATCATATGTTTTGAAACAACTTTATGGCACCGTTGTTAGATTCAAATTCAATCAAGACAAACGAGTTGAAAATATTACAAACCAATCGGTTACAAGTTAACTTGTACAGACACGAACATTGAGAGATGACAAGCCAACTTGATACAAAAATGCAAAAAAAACAAGATAAACAAGTTGTAAAATTCACCAAACAAACTGAGTCATTCTATCAAACGAGCTGACTTCTTTAGAACAAACGAGTCGAACGAGCTTGGTAATTTTCACCAAACAAGCTGGGTCATTTTCCCTCCTCAAACGAGCTGGGATGCAGCAGTCCCGCGTGGGATGCACCAACGACCTGGGTCGTTTTCACCAAACAAATTGGGTCATTTTCACCAAACAGGCTGGGTCATTTTAACCAAACGAGCAAACTTATTTTCACCACACGAGCTGGGTCCACTGTGCGGAATTTGATGATTTTAGTGTATGATCGTGTGGGTTATGGGTCCACAAACTCTAATTAACAATTTTAATCCTAATCACCTACTTGTTTAGACAATCAAAGAGATGCAGCGGAAATTAAAACAAATACACAAGTAGGGAATAGAAAATGCAAACCACAAGCACACGGGGGATTTATAGAGGTTCGGCACCCCACCCGGGTCCTAGTCCTCTCTTGCAAGCATTGTTCGGATCATCGAGCTCCGCCTACGACTTCACTATCCGCTCCCCGTTCCGGGCCGGGAGACAAAGCCTTACAACCGTCAAACTTGCGAACAATCCTCACTGAGCTTGGAATCCTCTTCTCACAATTCGAGAAGGATTACTTCGGGCTCTCACCGAAGTCTATACTCGTGTCTTGGGCTTTCACCAAGACCCTTGCTCTCTTGACAAAAAAAGTAACTTGAGTGGGATTCACTCTCTAATTGAGCACAACAATTGCTAGATGTGTGAGTGATGAATGATGTGGAAATTAGGCTTTGGATAGCTAATTTGGAGCTTGGAGGATTGGAGTTTTCTCTCTAATGAATTGGGACAATTGGAGTTGGAGAGTTCTATTAACAACAGGTCTTGATCCTCTATTTATAAGCTCCTAAAGATTTCTAGCCGTTTGGACAAGATTTGATTAGGTTTTGTGCAAAGCACACAAAGTCAGAAATCGGATTGCGGAAATCTGTCCTGAAACGGTCGACCGAAAAATGGAACGGTCGACCGAACTCTTAAGTTTGTTAATGAAACGGTCGACCGAACTTAAGGTTTGGTAGAGGGAAACTTTGATCGGTTGAACTAAATAGTATCGACCGACAGCAGGGAATTTTTGATTGTATCAACCGGTCGACGAGAAAGGGCAAATGGTTCGACCGGTTCTAAAGTATATGGGGGGTGTATTTTGTTTTATACGAATACGACCGTTGAAGGAATACGACAAAGAAAACGGCCATATTAAAATCCAGAATCGGTAGACCGAAAAGGTAGAACCGGTCGACCGGTAGGGTTCGGTAAAATCACTGTGGAGAGTCTGTTATAAACCGGTCTAATTGAGAACTGGTTCGTTCGACCGGTTCACACAGGAATTCTAGGTTTAGGTTTTAAGTGATTTCCAACTAAGGTTTGGGTGATCTAATGAAGTCCAAATAAAGTGAAATTTTGTGTGTGACTTCTCTAAGGAACCTAGTGTGTATGTGATAAGTTTTTAGCTCTTGTATGCTCAATTTACACATGTTCCTAAGACTCAAAATAAAATCAAGATTACAAGTCTTCATATAGCTTTATTACATATCTTGACTTGATTTCCTTCCTTCGATGAGTCTTGATCACCTGTAGAGGTTAGCACATGCAATATATATGCAATGCAATATGTGTGCTACTCTACATTACTTATGATTAAGATTAGGTTGATTAAATCATCAAAACAAGGATTAAGGCCAAAAAGCCAACATTTAGATCTATTGAAAAGAAAATTGAAAGGGGCACAAATGTGTTTCTTATGACTTGCCAAATTGTGATGATACGAGGGTGAAAAACATGTCTCAAGACATATCGTATTTGGAAACTGAACAATCGACGGTTCGTGAATCATTTGTGCATAACTCTCTAACTGCTGGAAAAAAGACTATAATGTCGGCATTGCACGTCTGATTTAAAAATGCCAACGTGAAAAGAGCTTATTACATCAGTTTTGCTAAAATTGACGTGAAATACTAATATATAACATCGATTTCTAATAAACCGATGTGGTAAGGAACCACGTCGGTTTCTAAAAACCAACGTGAAATAGTCGTGTTTTCCTTGTTTTTTAATTTTTCACCGTATTTTTATCACAAATCAAACTTCCAAATCACCTCTCATATCCAAATAAGGGGATTGAAGACTCGTTATAAAGACGATTTTGAGACACAATACTTTTGTATCTGCTACATTTCCAAAATCGCAACCTAATGGGCTCATAATTGGTGTGGAACACGCACCCGCCCACTCAGGACGCACCAAGGCAGCTCGGGACGCACAGATCCCGCACATGATGCATCACTTGTTTTACTCATAACATCCACACCCGAATACGGAATTTGATGATTCTCGGTCCTCTAGAAAGATAATTGAAAGGAGCACATCTTAGTCTCCTTACGACTGGCCAAATTCATTGATTCGGAGGTGAAAAAGTGTGTCAAGACAGATCGTTTTTGGAAACTGGAAAATCAACACATCATCAATAATTTGTGCATAACTCTCTCATCTAATATCTAAATATGGTGATTCAAGACTTGGTACAAATACAATTGTAAGATGCAATTTTCTTTTATGTAACATATTTCCAAATTCAGAACTAAATGGGCTCAAATTAGTTCTGAACTGTCCCAAGCAGTCTGGAGCTGTCTTGAGCAGTCCATAGTTGTCCTGACCCCGTCCCAAGCCCAGTCTTGAGCTGTCCCGAGCAGTCTTGACCCTAGTCCCAAGTGAGTCTCGAGCACTCCCAAACGAGCCCCAAATGAGCTGGGTCGTTTAATACATAACATCCACATATAAATAAAGAATTTGATGATTCTAAATCCGTTGGAAAGATAATTGAATGGAGCATATATTCATGTGAGTTATGACTTTACAAATTACGATTATACAAGAGTGAGAAATGTGTCTTAAGACAGATCGTACTTTGAAACTGGACAATCGTCAGATCTTCAATTATTTGTGCATAACTCTCTTGTCTGACATCCAAATAAAGTGATTCAAGACTCATTACGAAGAAGATTTTGAGACGCAAAACATTTACATTATACATATTTCCAAATTAAAACATATTGAGTTCATAAAGGTGTGGAAACTGCAAATTTGAGGGAACACAAAACGAGTCGGGTTATTTTTTCCACCAAATAAGCTGGGTCATTTTTCCACCCCAAACAAGCTGGGACACACCAGTCCTGCAAGGGAGGTACAAGTCCCACACGGGATGTATCAATGAGATTAGTCATTTTTGCCAAATGAGCAGTCTTGTTTTCACCAAACGAGCTGGGTTGTTCAGTCGAAGTGAGCGGGAACGGTGGTCCGAGGGGCGGGGTCGTCAGTAGGTTGGATTGTTTGGGATTTGGTGTAGGAATGAGGAATGTTTAGTGGGTTTGTTTGGCATGTGAGATTGAGGTTACGAGGGTGGAGATATTTTAGGTATAAAATTGGAAATATATTAAAATATATTAAAAAAATTACCTTCAAAAGAACTCATTCAGCGATTGTCCACATCAAAATGTCACTTCAGTATGTGTGGAATGAAAAAGAAATAGCGTGGGGCCTTACTTCCCTTACAATATATATAAACCACATAACGGTATGAGCCGTCTCTATGGACCATAATCGGACAAGGTAATTATGTCACAAGTTCTTGTTTTTTGCACATAACCACACTAGCTAGGAACCCTAAATCTATCATCTTCATTTGCTAAACAATAAAAACTACTGTCATACGCATTAGACGCGTCTATTGGTTAGACTTACAACTAAAATATCATATAAGAATGTCAGTTTAGAGTGTTGACTTCGATGTGTGAATGCGTTTGACATCTTAAGCATGGATCACATTTGATAGTTCTATATATAAACGAGAAAATAAATATTTTTTTATGTGGTTCTGTATCTTAATGTTGACTTAAGGGAGTTGTTCACTTCTAAACTGAAAAAATAAAGTTGTTTGATACCGTCAATTTTTGACGACTTATTGCTTTGGTAATATGTTGTGATTATTGACAACCTAATGCATTATTGGTTTGAAGTTTTAATGTTCACATGAAAAAATGTTAATTAATGTTTTGAAAAAGAAAATATAGCTAAAATCTATTACCCCGTGTTGGTTTGACAACTGATTCAAAAAGGTCCCATTCAACACTTTCGAAACCAAATTACATATTGGAATTGGATTCCAAATCCGATATACACACTATAAAAATATATTTTGTTGGCGGCGACTATCACACAAAAAAAAGATGCAATCTTCAGCCTTCCAGTGAGGAAAGTTAACCCAAACAAAGATAAGAATTATATATTTTGCGTACACATGCATACACTAGCTACACGAGCTTCTTTGCGGATCAATTTAACATAAACTAAATTCACGTAGATAACACAATCTGGACATTGGAGAATCATACACGCCCGAGCAACTAACAAACCAGACAACAATACAATAACCGTCAAAGGTAACTAGTACTCATTAACGCAATCGCAAAACCTGCAACTGGGACAGTAGGGAGTTTTTCTACACTCGTACGCGAGACGGGCCTTCCTAATGTCCCTCAGCTCACGACATGCGCAACCGCAGGTGGCCTTTTGGATTACGGAGTTGATGGTCTTGCAGCAAAGTTCGTTGGCTACTCCTCCGTTACACTGGTGCACCGGAGGGCAGTATATACGCACCGGAAAGCCTCCGCCGTCCCTCGCGACAATAGTTGTGGAGGTGGACATGATGATTAGTATGATTAGAAAGACGCAAGAAGGCGATGGGGTTAGTAATGCCATGTAGAACAAATATTTGGTGCAGTAGACTAGGGAGTTTTGCAGTCCTATAAATAAGTAGCGTTTGCTTCACAATTGCTCCCATCAGACCAAAGAATTGGTCAGGAACTCATGACGTGTTAAGAATCACTATATTTTTTTGTTTAGTTTAGTTTTTGTAGTATTGATAAAAAAAATTAAAAACGCGTTAATGGTTGACTGTGTTAACCTGCAAAATCTTCTTAATTAATTAGTTTAACTTGCGTGGAAACAAACACCAGCTTCGTGATATATTCTTCTTGATCTTGCCCTGGTTTCTTTAGGCTTTTCGGTTATCATATGCCGGACACGTGATAATTCTTAAGGGGCGTTTGACATCGAGAGAATTATTAAGGGGGAGTGGTTTCAAGGGCAATTATTAAGTACGTACGTTAATTTTTAGGAGGGAAATCATTACCCCGTGCAGATTTGGAATACTAGAGGAATTATTACCAGGAATAATTTCAAACCTCGGAAACTCAACCTGTCTCGCCCCGATTGGTATCGGGTCGAGTTTCGATTTTAGTCCTGAATGACTACTAACAGATGTAATCATGACATAATGATGCCTTAGTCATTGACCCTACAGTAGTCGACAACGAATCAGGCAGACTAAAGGACAGACTAAAGGACATATGTTAGTTACGAAAATCTTTGACAACGAATGTGTCGCTTTTCTTGGTCTATTAAAGTAGAGTATGTAAGTCTACTATATCATATTACCTAGAAATAGGGCTTGTTAACTACTGGTTCAGGCAGCATATGCAAGATAAGTTCAAAACGACTTGTGTTCATGCACTTAAAAAATGTTGTTTCTACAAATGTATTTTTTTATTGTTTACTTAGATATTATTGTTATTTGAGTATATGTCTATCAAATATTTTTAAGTCACGCTTAGATTCGGTCTTACAAATTTTTCATTGTTTGTTATTCTTCTATCATTTTGTCAACATTTGGTTCACACCAATAAATAATTCCAATATTATTTTTACTTCTCTATCCTTGCAAAACAATTGAAATGAATTTTTTTTAGAATATTGATTGCTCAAACTGACATGATTCAAATGTTATTAAAAAGAAGTAATTTGTTATATTTCACAATGTGTATGATTCTAGGAATGTCAAGAAATATTAAAATGTCAGCAAATCTTGTAAAATTCTTTCAGTAGGATAGTTATAGACGTAGGATGATCTCCATTGAATTTTAAAAATCAATATTCTATGAAAACTTGATATTATATATTTATTTCAATTTGAAACTTGTTGATTTTTGGACGAGTATACAAGTTTGTTATTATTGACTTGATGATTTGAATTATACATTTCTGTGTGTATATAGTGTACATTGAAAGAAACGTTGGAATAAGTTTGTTGAGAACTTTCCAATCAAAGGGGAGCGTTTGTGTTCAATAGTTTTCATATATGCTTGATCTTAAATGCTAGTATTGAGGAGGGGATTACCTTGATTGGTGCAACGGCTATGATGAGGATCCTCTGAGCCCATTAAGTTGGTCTTGCTATATTTGCCAGATTTTCAACATGCCCCCTCAAGTTGGGTCGAGAAGAGATTAAAGGATCCCAACTTGAGTATAATTTGTTGAAATTGTTTTGTGGTCCAACCCTTTGGTGAAAATGTGGGCAAGTTATTCTTTACATGGAATGTAAGGAATTTCTATCTCTTTTGATGGGATCTTCTTGTGGGGTGTATGTGTATAAATCTTAATCAATAATTTGATGATTTAACTAACTTCATCTTAATTACAATCACATTTAGTGTAACACATTAATACATGGAATCCATCTTGTATTGTATTAAAATAAACAGGTGATCAAGACTCAAAAAGAATGGAATGAAGTCAAGACATGTAATCAAGCTAATTAAAGACATGTAATTTTGCCTTTATTGGAGTCTTAGGAATCTTTGTAAACTTAACCATACAAGAGATGTAATCTATTCACATACGCACTAGGTTCCTTGTAGAAGTCACACACCAAATTTCATATCATTTGGATTTCAATAGGTCATCCAAGCCTACGTCGGAAAAGCACTCAAACTAAACCATAATCCGCCTGTGCCAAATGGTCGACCGAAACAAGTGTTCCGTTCGACCATTTCTACCAGTTAACTGGTACACCAAATGTGATTTTTCCCAGATCCCTCGGTCGACCTATTTTGCCTGGTCGATCGGCCGTTTACCTGTATTTTCATATGATCGTTATTCTTGTCGTATTCTCCAACGGTCATATTCGTATACATTCAATTAAACCCTATTTTGTTTCTAGCCATCGGTCGAACGTTGCCAAGATAATGGCCGACCGGATATAGACTATCTTGTGCGCCCAAAATGCCTATTATTTTGGGTCAAATGAACTTTCTTTTGTGTTCGACCGATTAACACTTTACCCTAGCCAAAACCCTCACAATGGTCGACTGCCCGTAGTTCAAGTTCGACCGTTAACTTAAGTTGTAGCCATTTGGTTGGACCGTAGTTTCAGTTGGTTCGAACGTTTTCTTATTTTCATGGAAACAATCGACCGTTTCCAAGTGTCCATCGAAGTAATTAAGTTTTACGTTTTGTGTATTGATGAGTAGCATATCATACATTGCATTCATGCTATATCCTTTATTTTATCCTAATTTTGTACTACTCAAATGTTTGTTTGTAGTCTTTTAGGTAGGAAATAAAGTAAAGAAATGAAGCAAAAATGACCTAAATGCAACAAGAAAGGACTTAAATGAAGCAACGTGGACCTGCTTGTCATGCACAAAGACCCATTTGCAAATTAGGAGGGACGCATATGAAATCCAAAGGGAGTTGAATGCAAGGAAAACATTTTAGGAGCAAAAATCCCTCAAAACCATGATCTTGAGAAATATTTGGCCAATTAAAGTCAAATGGGCTCGAACTAGCAGTCCATGAGTGCACCACACATGCAAAATACAACACTTAAGCTCCTCGAAGAAATCAGGGCCGATTGGGTACAAAAGATCTGCAAGTGGGGGATTTTAATCCATTATTGACGGATCATTTTGGCCCAGTTTCTCCTGTAGCTTTGTCGTGATTGTATGGGTGCACCAGACTATAGTCATTACAACCGTCGGATTGCTTCCAGATCCATCGAAACCCTTATTTCTTCCATAAATAGACTTGTAATGCCTCCTTTCTTCTTCCTTTCTTCCTCTCCTCCTTAGGTTAGTTTCCATTATTGTTTGGTAGAGTAGGTTTTATTTCTTCTTTGTTAGAGTTGGTTTTGTTTCTTAATTAGTAGTGTAAAGGAGGAGAAGAGGAGCAACCTTGTAATCTTTCATTTTAATCTAGTTTTCTACATTTCCATTATGGTTTTGGGTTGGTTTTGTGTTTTCTTGAGTTTAGAGATGAGTTTAGTGATGTGATTATGTGATGTATTAAGTATGTGTATTAATCCTAACATTTGAATCTCACATGATTTTCATAACCATCTAATGATATTTACACTCTTATCTTTGATGTGCTAATGCTCTTCAGTAATACTTGACACATGTTTAGATTAGTGGGCCTATTTTATGTGGAATGATGAGGTGAGGATAAAGATGAAGTGGATAAGAAGGAAACATGACATGTGTATGAGTTAATGTCTTGTATGTTGTAATGATTGTGTCAAATATTATTTCATATGGAGACATAGTAGGGTTTGGTCATTATGCATGTGCTCATGTTAGCCTCATTTCAATTATTATCTTGTGTGTTTTAATGATAATGTTTTATCTTATTTCATGCGGAGACAAAGTTGGATTGGTTTTTATTGATTTCATGTATAACATATTGTAATGAGCACCAATGAACACACACACGTTCACATATTCTCATTTCCACATTCTTTCTCTACTCCCTAAGGAGTTTATTTTTACTGTTTATTTTCTGATTTACTACGCCTCGTAGTGTAATTCCGACCTCATTTGTCTCTTTTCCTTTTCCACTCGAGTATTGTGGATTCTGTCTTGCACGCGCTCTTTGTAGACACGACCCATACTTGTGGCATCTTCACCAACGTCATGCACTTGCGGTATTATAACTGAAGCAATTAAGTTTTTGGCACCATTGCCGGAGAGCCGTTTTCGTAGTCGAGATCACCATATCAGTGGGTTTTGTTTTTGTTTTTACATTTTCTTTTCTATTTTGTATACTGGAAGGGGATTACAAGTGGAGAGTGAGACCTAAAGAAGCTGAGGAGCTTGCTGGTAAAGTCTGGGAACTAGAATCCCCAAACAATCTACCAGTAGCAGATTTGGATCAGCCACTTGTGGATTCAGTGGGCTGCTTTTGAATTTTATTTTTACAGTAGCTTCTTTTATAGGAGAGTTATTCGATCACGACTGTCATAGTCTGATCGGTGTCACCCACTCTGTCGATAGTAGGAGAGACGAGAGCTCTGGATCTTGGATCACTTGCTGGGCTTTGTGGTCTTCCTTATACGGAGGTGAGGCGTGTTGAGGCTGCGTGACCTTGCAGTTAGAGGTCATTTAGCTGTAAGTACTATAGACCTTAGCATGTTTGAGCTATGTTTTCTAGATTAGGCTTCTACCATCACCTTAACCTACAGTAGCTCTAGGGATGCCTCTTTTCTCCTCTTAGTCATTGTCTTCTCACGCACTTCTACATTCTAGTCTCCTCCCCTTTACACTCTCTATAAGCGTTTTAGGGTCGAGTAGAGTACTTTTTGCATGATTGGCCTCGTAGTGCTGAGAGTGGTCGACTTGAGAGTACTGTGTCGAGATTGATGGTTACATGAGCAATCATCAATTTCATTGTTAGGACCACGACTATTCTCCTTGGTATTTCGAATCGAAGCATCCTAGGGTGTTTCAGACTAACTCCACGCATGGTTGGGACAATCTTAATTGTGTGGTTGAGCAGTCTTCAAATTGGGGTAATATGATCGAGACACTAACCATTAGACCACCATCTAGTTGTGTTGGATCATATGTTGATCAACAAACTAAGACATTACAAGAAACTTTGGCCTCTTTCATGCGTGCGGTAGAGGGTAAAAGTGCACCAGTGGCTCGAGTAGTCATCCCATGTGATTGTTGTGGGTAGAGTGGTCACGTTATCAGGGAATGCCCTTATGTTTCCCCAGAACCTGAGTATGAGCATACATTTTCCAAAAATGCTTAATGTCACCTTTACACATCCGCGTACAACCCTAGAGGGACGGATTCATAGGGAGACAATATTGATTTAAATTTTTATACACCATACCCACCTTATTATTCTCCTCCCGAATACACATATTCCTACCAGCCACCACCCATGACCACGTGAACTAGTTCCTCAGCCTATTAACACCCAACCTACAAATTGTGACAATCAAAATATGAACTTTAATGTTGACCCAGACTTGATTCCTTGAGACAAACTCTCTAAACGTTCATGGAAACCACTCAAATTCCTTGCAAAATCTGGCAATGCAAATGAGTCAGATGACACAACAATTAAGTGAACGTGAGGAGGGTGACCTTTTTTGTCAATGTAAGGATTTATCTTCTAATATCAAACCACCACAACATCCACAAATTCAAAGTATAATCTTTCAAACTCAAACTCCTAGTTAGTCTGAGGGACTTGGGGTTCAATTATGATAACTTGGTGGGGGATTTGATTCGAATTAATAATAGCATGGACCAGTTTTATTATGACTCGGCACATGATTGTGCCTTATTTTTTTGTCATGTGGCCCTTGAGCCACATGATTTTAATATTGTGCCTCTCCAGGACTCACCTTTGGTGGAGCAAGAGCTCCCTAATACCCCTAATTTCATAAGACCTAGTGAGAGTTTAACTTTCACTATTGTTCCCGATCATCTGGAAAATGAAGAGATACCAAACAACTACATTACCAATGAGGGTATCAGGAGTTTCTTAGAGGATACCTTGGGTAAGAGACCCACTTTCTGTTTGCCTAGTTTGTCGGGAAAGCATAACGAGGTTCTTGACCTCGTTCTGAGACACCAACCTGTTTGTTGGAGAGTTTGGATTGATGATCCTGATTTTAATACCACAACGGGGGAAACTCTTCTTCTCTTGTGAAATATTTCCCATGCTCTTGAGAGGTTCAAGCTCTTTTAGTTTGATCTTTCGAATCGGGCACCTTTGTGTCCAATTCATAAACCTCTTTCGATATTTGGTGCACTTTGTGAGGGGGGCCCATACATGAGTATTTTGGTTCCACGTGTTGTCATGTTTTCATTCCAAGTGTATTGACCCACTTTTGAGGTTCCCATTTGATGTCCTTTCACAAATGACGATGGAAACTTCTTTTTGTATATAGTTATATTTGAAAAAAAGAAAAAAAACAAGAAAAAGACTCCAAGAGTGAGCATAGTTTGTTGTGAGCTCCAACCCTTGTTGATTTGGGCTCCATTTGTTTCACATATTTGTCTCTCTTCTTACGTATCTCACAGGTTTTGAGGGGAATTCAGGTTTGTGTCCATCAACATGACCATGAAAATTTCCTTATGCTTCCAAGTTTGGTGAGGTCATACATTTTTCATGCAAAAGTACATGTAGTATCATGCTTGCATACATTGAGGATAATGCATGATGTAAGTGTGGGGGTGCTTTACATTTGAATATATGCGGAGTCAAGCCTTTTTCACTTTTTTTTGTTTTCTTTTGTATGTATTGTTACGGTCATGTTAGTGTGCTGCAATTAACATTGATATATTTGTTATACCATGATCCTTGGGTGACTTGTTTTCTTTTGTTTTCCTAGTACTTTAAAATTTCATTTCTTTTAAAATCTTCATGTGTTTGTGAAAGAAAATATTTTGAGGGTTTTGCGTGTGTTTAGAATGTGTAAAACCGTTGAGAGGCAACATAAAAAGTAAGCTCCAAAAATTAACTTGAACATGATGCATTAGGATATCTAGTACATCAGTTTCAGGTCTTATCTAGTTGTAGGGATATACCCTGGTTTTCCCACGGGAGGAGAGTAATCATAAGGTTTCAGTACTCAAATAAAAAAGTAGTCCACCCTGAACCTAGTGAATCAAATAATTCGTATCTATTAGTATAAGGAAGTTTGTCGTAGTCGGAGACCCTTAAACTGTTGTTGTGAAACCTTAAGTGTAGGGGTTTTGATTCATTTGTAGATAAGAAATAATTGATAGGGTTTTCTCTCTTCTCGCACAACTCCTATCACTCGGGAAATTAGGTCCAAGGGGAATTGGTACTTGTTGCGTTCAAGCCATCTGACTTGGGATGCACTGACCGAACTCCCGTTACACGGGTGGTAGGGATCACCCTATGCGGAGATTTAGGGGAAGGTGTGTTGGCTTTTTTGCCTTAATTCGTATTTTGATGATTTAATTAACTTAATCTTAATCATAATCATATGTAGAGTAGCACACATTAACAATAGAACATATATTGTATTGTGCTAACATCTACAGGTCATCAAGACTCCAAGAAGAATGGAGTGAAGTCAAGACATGTAATCAAGCTACTTGAAGACATGTAATTTTACCTTTTATTTGAGTCTCAAGAACTTATGTGAACTTAAGAATACAAGAGTTAAAATCTATTCACATACATACTAGGTTTCTTGTTGAAGTCACATACAAAATTTCACATCCTTGGACCCAACTTAGGTAGGAAAATCACCAAAACCAAACATATGCTTGTCTGTGCTGAACAGTCGACCGAAATAAGTTTTCCATTCGACCGGTTCTAACACTTAATGGTTTTACAAATAGTGCTTTTACCTAACCCTAACGGTCGACCGATGCACCTGTATTTTCCCGATGTTTCTAACCAACATGACAATCTTAACTCGATAATTAACTTCCAATGTTAATTACAATGATTGTGAAATACTTTTGATTTATGTAAACCATTACCTTTTAGAGCTCTACGGTTAAGGATCAAGAGCATCTTCCTTAACACTTCCAAAAGACGAATATATTTAATCAAAGAACAAAATGCTCAATACATTCAATTCATAATAAAAGACAATTAAAAGTAAAACTTTTAGAACACATTCCTTTCAAGAGGTTGTGATACTGCACATGAAATTTTGCATAGATTTCAAATGCATCATGGGGGAGATAGTAAAACTAAAGAAACAAGAATTAGTCTCCTCATGCATAAATATATTTTTTTTACTATGCAAACGTGTTAGAACATAAACGAGATGAACACTCGCTTCACCGATATTACTAACTCTCTCAAAGTTCTTGACACAGCTAGAAAGTTCCTACGGTCGCTCGACAACGAATGGAAAGACAAGGTCATTACAATTGAGGAAGCACGTGACATTTCCCAACTAAAGATGGAGGAATTAAAAAGGAAGCGTCATGGCTTATGAACTCCAACTGAGTCATCGAAAGGAGAAAGAAGCCTCCAAGAAGACAACCTTGGCTTTGTACTTCAAATTCGATGAACCATAGAGGAGAGAGGAGAATGTGGACATTGAAATCCTAGCCAAAGACTTCTTTAAGTTACTCAAAAAATATAAGGGAGAAATGAAAGAAAGAAGAGGAAGAAGAAGTGAGAAGAAGGGAAAAGAAAAGGAGAAGAGCGAAAATGAGAGAAGGGTGAGAAGGAGAGTAAGATAAAAGAGCACGAGAAAGGAGAAGGAGATGGAAGCTCACAAAGCCACATAGGATGACTCATCATCATCATCTTCATTATCATCATCATCTCTACAAAGTAGAAGAGAGGTTGCCTACACATTCTTCATGGCTATAGAAGATGAACAAAGTGAGGTTGATTGTAACTCTTGTTCTACTAGATCTAATTCTTTCTCAAGTAGACCATAATATAGTGATAGCTCTAAAAAAGATTCATACACTTTTGATGAGCTTCAAATTGCATTTCATGATTTAGTTGCACAATATGAGATCATTTGTGATAAGAACAAGAATGCTAGAAAGCTTATAAATGATCTCCAATAATATGCCAAATTGAAATGATCGTGAATGAGAAGAATGAGGTGCTTTCTAGACATGAAACAAATGCATTAGAACTTGCTAGTCTAAAGGCAACACCTACTGATGTTGAACAACTAGATCTTATGGCATGTAATGCTCAATTAAGAAAAGATCTAGAAAAGTTAACAAATGGAACAAAAATGCTTGACATGCTTTTAAGTTGTCAAAAACAATCTTTGGATAAACATGGTATAGGATATAATGCATCTCATGCCAAAAACCATGTGACTTACACTACCATGAATGGAAAGTAATTTTTTGTTAATCAAAGTTCCTCAAGTGTATGGGCTCCCTAAACACAAATGATTTGGGTTTCTAAAGCTAATATTCAAGGATCCAATGTTGTTTGGGTACCTAAATCTACACTTGTAGTCTTGTAGGTATGATTAGTAGCATATCATGCATCATATTCATGCTATATATCCTTAATTTACCCCAATATTATGTTACTCGAGTGTTATATTTCAGGTATTAGGTAATAAAGAAGATAATGGAAGAGAAAAATGACTGAAACGTAAGAAGAAAATACTTAAGTGAAGCAAAAATGGACCTCTTGGTCATACACAAGTACCGATCTACAGTAGGGAAGGACCTAAATGTAAGCCCGGAGAGACCAAATAGCAAATCGAGAAACTCCACACCATCATGAGGAGTATTTTGGTAATTAGATTTCGATCCAGACTCCAATACTCAGGGATTGTCCCTAGTTGCCTTTTTCATGTCTATAAATAAAACTTTTCTTCATTCTTTGTAATCTACCCATTGCTTGGTGGTCATTCTCTCTAGTTAGAGTAAGCCTTGGAGCGAAACTCAAGTGGAGAAGAATGCTACTTGTAATGTGAGTCATGTAAATAGAATAATTCTTCGTAGTTTAGTTTTGATGTTGTCTCTTTTAATGCTTGCATGTTTAGCTTAGTTTGTTTTCCTAATCTTAGTAGAACTAGTTAAATTGTCTTTCTTCCGTAATATAATAATTAGCTTAATGTATAGTGAGTAGTTTCATCCACTTAGGTACATGTAATTAAGAATGGGATGAATGCTATCTTTTGCAATATGTGATGAATGTGAATGTATGCTTGATTTTTTAAAAGAGAATACTCAACTTGATGAGGGTTTTCCATAACCATTAGGTACTTCCCATGCTTGTTTAGGTTCTTAATAACCAACTTGTTTATGCTCATGTTAATCAACTAGGTTAGTGATTGGAATGATAGGTTTTACCACAACCATTAGGTACTTCCTATCCACGAAAATACAACCTACACTTGTGCCTTATTGAATGCATTCTTCAACACTTTATGACATGTGTACATGCACTCCACCCCTTGGGGGTTTTCCATACTGAATTTGATCTTACTTTGCTTTTCATTAGTTTAGTTT
This sequence comes from Triglochin maritima, assembly GCA_963682175.1. Lineage (NCBI taxonomy): Eukaryota > Viridiplantae > Streptophyta > Magnoliopsida > Alismatales > Juncaginaceae > Triglochin > Triglochin maritima. The sequence goes on from OY821775.1 coordinate 40,167,926, forward strand.
TCGTTATTCTCGTACTTTCATCTTTCTTGTTGGTTAATTGCTTGTTTCGTGTAGCTTAGTTTAGTGTAACCAACTTCTGCTCCCCTTTATTTTCCACGTGATTTCGAAAGAACCAGAGTTGATACACCTCCCTATGGACTCGACTCGGCCTTGCCACATTTTCACCGATGTCGTGCACTTGCGGTATTATAACTGAATCAATCAAGGTACACAGAAGATGAGACATCGGTGGTGACCGGCAAAAGCTTGCAAAGAATAATACCAAGCCGGTTGCACTATCAAAAGGGAGTTGTGAACCAAAACATGGACTCCCAAGTTGGGTAAAAATCTTTAATCCTTCTAAGCATGTAGATTTGGTTTAAAGATGAATTTGAATGTTTAATTGTCATACATTTTATATGATGCATTGATCAATTAAGACATGCTTAATGTACAACATTAAGGGGGAGAAAAATAAAAATTACGCTTAAGTGATATATCGTACAATGCATATCCATAAGGGGAGAAAAACATCATATGCTTTGTATGTCCAAATTGAATGATATAAAAAGGGGGAGAGAATATAAAAATGGAGCTTATTGTTATCTTTATCCAATAGAGGGAGTAATGAATTACAAAATTGAGGGAGAACAAATTCGTTACATTTAAATAGGGGAGAAGAAACTAGACATCTTATGATCACATTTTTTTTCAACATTTGATTGAGGTAAATGTGGGAGAAGAAACATTGAAAATTGAAATAATTTAACAAAAACTATGCACATTCATTAGGGGGATCATCTTAGATGCATAATTTAGAAATTTAAATTCCAACTATTAAGATATAGGTTGCTATAATAAAAAATGGAGAGATTGTTAGCTTTTTGTCCTTAATCCGTATATTGATGATTTAATTAACCTAATCTTAATCACAATCAAATGTAGAGTAGCACTCTACAGGTGATCAAGGCTCAAGGAAGAATGTGATGAAATCAAGACATGTAATCAAGCTACTTAAAGACACATAATTTTACCTCCAAAACCAACAAGGTGCACCTCACATGTCCACATATGGTCCAGTTCCTTGTCATTCATGTGGTAGGATAGGTCATGTAGAAAGCGAGTGTGCGTCCATTCCTCTTGAGATGTAACGTGTCAATGTCATCTATGATAGAGCTAGGAATGACCTATACTCATCATCTTATAATCCTGGATGGAGGAACTACCCCAATTTTTCATGGAACCAAAATAATGCCCCGGGTGGTCCTTCAAACTCCTCTCGACCACCTAACCAACCACACCAACCTCCCATGCATGCACAATCTTATCAGCCACCCCAAGCTCAAATCACTAATCAATCGGGTTTCCAAATTCTAACAATATGGAAACCCGATTCAATTTGCTTAAGACCTTGACTCGTGGAGTTGAAAACTCAATGAAATTTTTTATGTCAACCACAAGTCAAGTTCTCACTTCAAATCAGAAGACCATCAAATCTTTAGAACTTCAGATGGGCCAATTGGCTCAGTCTGTACATGAAAGAGAGAGAGGGTCTCAGCCTAGCCAGCCTGAGGCTAACCCCCTCATGTACCAGCAACAACACATGCAAAATGAGAATGTGGTACCTCGGGGGCAGCAAGTGAACCATGTGGAGGAACCTATTCACCATGTCAATGTCATTGTAACCTTAAGGAATGGAAAACAGGTTGACAATCACATTTCCTTGCCACCACCACCATCTATGCAGCCCCTCAGTGGGAATGGTGGTGAAGAAGAGGCTGAGGGTAATACACCAATGCCTCCTTCTCAGGCACCGCAGAAAACCTACCTACCAAAAGCCCCCTATCCTAGTAGGTTAACCAAAAAATAGAGTGACACAATGGACAAGATATTAGAGGTGTTTAAGCAAGTGAAGGTTAACATCCCTTGTTGGATGTCATCCAACAAATACCTCAATATGCCAAAGTGTTAAAAGATTTCTGCACAACCAAGAGGAAGACCAATGTTCCTAAGAAAGCATTCGTGGCTGCAAATGTAAGCTTACTTTTGTCCAATCCCACCTACACAAAATACAAGGACCCTGAGTGTCCTACTATGCAGTGTACAATAGGGGACAGTAGCATGAGTAATGCATTGCTTGATTTAGGATCGGCGGTCAACCTCCTCCCATTTTCTGTTTATCAATAGTTGAACTGGGGAGAATTGAAACCAACTAAGATCACCCTCCGATTGGCAGATAGATCCATTCATATTCCAAAGGGGATTATCGAGGATGTGCTTATCAAATTTGGAGTTTTCATATTTGCAGTAGATTTTGTTGTCCTCGATACCAATCCTGTTGCGCACACCCACTCTCAAATACCTTTGATTTTGGGTAGACCATTTCTGGCAACCTTCAATGCTTTAATTAATTGTAGAAATGGTCTCATGAAGCTCTCATTCGGTAACATGAGTGCCGAGTTTCATGTGTTTAACTCTGGTAAGCAACAAGAGCCGATGGACCAACCTTTAAATCTCAATCTCATCCGCTAATTAGAGAAAGCACTGCAAAATCAACGAACACCCCTAACACCAATGAAACTTGGTGTGAATGCTTGTGGGCCCAGCGAAAACTCATTGCTTGTCTTTGTAATGCAACAAAGTGAGCTGACATCAAACATGAATGCCCAAAGGGAGTGTTCGTTGCATGATTCAGTGGAGACCATTAGTGAGGGGGACACACCTCAGCATATGCCCATTCCAAAAGGTGTCATCACCTTGTGTCAAAGGGCTATTGAGCCGTTTGAGCTTCAGATTGACTCCAACAAGGACCCACATACGACCGAGCTTATGCTTGATGATATAAATGATGGTGGGAGGTCCTTGTTGGATAACTTGGGGAGAAGCCCCATTCTTTGTAATGCAGGTCTGCTGCATCCATCGAATGAGCTTGAGGAACTCATTCCGATGCGCCCACCTATTGGTTGGAGGGTTTTGTTCGATGACCAACTAAACCCTAGTGAGGCAACACAACTTCACTCATTTATGTTGCCTACACCCAACCAATATCATGAGGGGTTCGAGCCTTTCAGCTTTGACCTTTCACCCCTCATAACACCTCAGAGTACCATTGAAGTTTGCCCATCTCGGGAAGTCTCTGGTCCTCATAACTCGATGTTCTCATTTGATATTCCTTGACCAAATGATTATGAGAATATCTTTGTTGATGTATATATCTTGTAAAAAATCAAAATAAAACAAAACAAACGAGTAATAAAAGACTCCATGAGCGAGCATTGATTGTTGTGGGCCCCAATGTGTTTGCGAAAGAAAATGTTTTGAAGGAATTTGGGTTTGTGTCCATCACTATAACCATGAACTTCCTGTTGCGCTTCATGTTTGTGAGATCTTCCCTTTTTCTTGCATAAATCCATGTAGTATCATGCTCACATTCATTGGGGACAATGCATGAAGTAGGTGTGGGGGGATGTTTTACGTGTGTACATAGTTGAGTCGTTTTCCTTTGATTTCATTTTCTTTTGTTTATAGTGCTAGGGTCATGTTAGTGTGCTGCATTTAATATTGATATATCTACTTACCATGATCATTGGGTGACTTGTCTTCTTTTGCTTGCCTAATACTTTAAAATTTTCACATTTATTTCAAAATCTTCATGTGTTTGCGAAAGAAAATGTTTTGTGGGTTTTGTGTATGTTTGGCATGTGCAAAACCGTTGAGAGGCAAAGTAAAACGAAAGATCCCAAAATTGCCTTGAACTTGATGCATTATAAAAAGAAAGCTCCCAAAATTAGGATATCTTGTATACCGACTTTAGGTCTTATCGAGTCGTTAAGATGCACCCCATTTTTCCCTCGGGGGGGGGGGGGGGGGGGGGGGGCGAGTAATCATGGGGTTTCAGTACTCAGTCATTTAAAAAAGTCCACCCTGAACCTAGTGATTCAATAATTCGTGTCGGTTAATATAAGGAAATTTGTTGTAGTAAAGGACCATTTAAATCTTGTTGTGAGACATTAAGTGTTGTGGTTTTGGTTCATGTGTAGATAAGAAATAAGTGAGTAGGTGTTCTCTCTTCTCGCACGGCTCCTATTACTCGGGAAAGTAGGTCTGAGGGGACTTTGTGCCTGGTGCTTTCAAGTCATCTGACTTGGGATGCACTGACCGAACTCCCGTTACATGGGTGGTAGGGATTGCCCAAGGTGGAGATTTGGGGAAAGATGTACGTGATAGTGTAAGTCCTCATAGGCAATGATGTACGAAACCTGACCCTCGGAGAATGAAGCACTAACTAATAAAAAGAAAAAAAAGAAAAGTAATGCAAATAAGAACCTTAATGGACCTTACACTTTGTATCACTTGAGGATGTTGAGGTTGTCCATGTCTTGCACTTACGTCCTCAATTAGCTTTCATGAATGATTCATTAGGCTAGGTGTGTGGACTGAATACCTATATAGAGTCGGCCCGTAGGATTACCGCGTCCAATGATCGATAAAAATGAGTCCATCGAGTCAAGTTTCTAGATTGAATTATGCATCTTTGTTCGGATTTTGTGGGTATATCTGCTGAAAACCCTCAGTAGACAACACTCGTCCTTGGCGATAAGGAGATTTAACGGCTTATTGCACGTGCTAAGTGAAACCGTGATTCCTACGAAAGTGAGTTAGGATTTCTTGGTTTTCGTATGCTTTTCTCTTTCTTTTGTTGCGCGAGACTAGCAAAAGTTAGGTGTGGGGGTATTTGATTGACATCATTTCATGTTTATATTTGTATCTTATATCCATTATCTTTCACCTAAACAATGCTACGTGACGGGTTTTATGTTTAAATTTCAGAAATAAATAAGTTTGAAGAGAAAATGCATAAAGGACCTAAAAACATGAAAAATGACTGAGTTGAGAGACTCAAGGACTAAGATACAAGATCGAAGGACCTAAACGTAAGATCGAATGACCAATGAGCAAACCAGAATACTTCACTCCATCATGGGGAGTATTTTGGCAATTCTATACGGGTCGGAGCTCAAACAAACAAAGTAGATACATCAAAGATAAACAAAACCTTCCAGAAAAGCCCACAAGAAAATCCAGAGTGATCCAAACACTGTAGACCGCGAAATGGCGGTCACTTTTGGTCCGGATCCGCTACGATTTATGTGGAGCGTGTGTCAGTGTGTATTTAGTCTATTTCTGGTATTTGTTTAGTCCTATACCGGGGGATTGTCCCGGATTACCTTTTTCTATGGCTATAAATAGAACTCTTCACCTTCTATTGTAATCACCCATTGCTTGGTGGCATTCTCTCTACTTGGAGTAAGCCTTGGAGTAAAATCTCAAGGTGGAGAAGAATGCCACCTTCAATGCGAGTCATCTAATAAAATAATTTTTCCATTTTTTTGTTCTTATGTTGTTTCTTTATGCATGCTTAGCTTAGTTTTATTTGTTTGATTCTAGACAACGGTAGTTAGAATGTTTCTTTTCTTCTTTAGTTTAATTATTAGAGTAATGTGTAGTGAGTAGATCTATCCCCCTTTGGGGGTGGAGATGTTGTTCATACATGCATTAAAGAATGGATATGAATGCTTTATATTTTGATTGTGTTGATAAATGTGAATGTATGCTTGCTTGTTAGAATAGAATACTACACTTGATGGGTTTTTCCACACATCTTAGACACCTCTCATGCTTGTTTAGGTTCTCAAATAACCAACTTGTGTATATTAATGTTAATCAACTAGGTTAGTGAATGGATTGATAGGTTTTGTCATAACCTTTTACACACTTCTTATGCATGAAAACACTACCTACATTTGTGCCTATAGAATACATTCTTCACCATCTTTTTACATGTGTGCACACACTCCACCCCTAGGGGTCTTTCTCTTTCTGATTTCCAATCATTGTATTAAGTTCTTTTAGTTTCGTTTGAAGTAATCTTTAGTTGCTTTACTTTGCATTTTTCTTCTAAGTAGTTTAGTGTAGTGTAGATTAGCATAGACAAACTCTTCTCCCCTTTTGTTGCCACTTAATTTCTGAAAAACCAGAGTGGTCTCTCCTCCCCGTGGATCGACCCGTATTTGTCACGTCTTCACTGACACCGTGCACTTGCGGTATTTAAAATGATTAAACAATCATTAAAACATACAAGACAATAATTGAATTAAGGCTAAATGAGCTCATGCATAAAGACGAAACCCCACTATGTCTCCACATGAAATAAGATTTGCCAGCAGGTTAAGTTTGGTATTTTTGCACGTAGGATTATACTGTGGTCTATAGTCTTGAGCCGATTTGATTTTAATTATTGATTTACTTCTCAAGTTATGGAGTTTTGTGACACAATATATTTTCTTTACACTTTGGTGCTTTGGGGTTTTCACTTGGGTCCTTCCTGACTTACAATTAGGTCCTTGGGCATTACAAATAGTCCTAAACCTTTCAAATGAGTATATTCTTCTTGCATTTAGATACTTTTCTCTTCCTTTCTCTTCTTTATTACCTAAACCGAAAAACATATCAAATAGACACTCGAGTAGCACAAATATGGGGTAAAATAAAGGATATGCGGCATGAACGTAATGTATGATATGCTACTAATCCCAAGGCTTGCTTTGTAAGGGCATTCTCTCCCGGGAATAGTAGCATATCATGTGGATATGTGGCATATCATACATTACGTTTATGCCACTCCCCATTACAAAGGATATGTGGCATATCATGTGGATAGTGAAGATGTAGGTGGAGCTTGTAAGAGAGGACGTTGGCGGGAGGCCGAACCTCTATAAAAACCATCACATCTTCTTCTTCTTGTGGTTTGCATTGTTTTTTCTCTACTTGTTTTAAATTGTTTCCGCTGCATGTTTAGTAGAGATTAAGCGAAATTTAATAGATTAATTAGGGCCATTACAATCCTACAAGGTGTACGTGTTAGTGTAAGTCCTCATAGGCAATGATGCATGAAACCTAACCTTCGAAGAGTTAAACACCAAGTAATGAAAAAAAGAGAAAAATGGTAATACAAATAAAAACCTTAATGGACTTCACACGTTGTATCACTTGAGGAAGGTAAGGTTGCACTTGTATTTAACTTAAGTCCTTAATTAACTTACATGAATTGTTCGCTAGACTAGGTATGTAAACTGGATACGAATATAAAGTCAATCTGTAGGATTACCGTGTCCAATGATCGACCCAAGTAGGTCCATCGAGTCGTGTTGCTTTGTTCAATAATGCTCAATGTTTGAATTTTGTGGGTATATTCACTGAAAATTCTTAGGAGGCATCACTCCTCCCTCGCGATAAGGAGGTTTAACGGCTTATTGTACGTGCTAAGTTCAATCATGATTCCTACAAAAGTGAGTTAGGATTTTCCCATTTTTTGTATGCTTTTCCTTTATTTCATATTTTCCATTTCTTTATTTTGCTCGGGACTAGCAAAAGGTAAGTGTGGGGGTATTTGATTAGTAGCATATCGTACATTGCATTCATGTTATATATCCTTTATTTTATCCCAATTTTGTACTACTCGAGTGTTTGTTTGTAGTGTTTCAGTTTTAGGAAATAAAGAAGAGAAATGAAGCAAAAAACACCTAAATGCAACAAGAGTGGACTGAGTTGAAGACTTCTGGACATATTTGTAACATACAAAGACTGGTTCGCAAATCAGGAAGGACCCAAGTGAAAACCCACAGGGACCTGATGGTGAAGTATAAAATATTGGGATACATGAATTGAACCAGATCGGTATTTCATTAATTAATACCAAATCGGATTGAGACAGTGGACTAGGGCTTCACCCCACGTGCCAAACAAATGAACTTAACAACCATACAAAATTTAATTAGTCAGATCAGAGCATCTGGATCCGTCAATGGGGATCTTATCTACCACTGGTGATCACTCTGATCCACTAGATCTATCTGTTTTGTGTATTGATTAGTAGCATATCATACATTGTATTCATGCTATATATCCTTTATTTTATCTCAATTTTATGCTACTTGAATGTTTCTTTGTAGTGTTTTACGTGTTAGGTAGCAAAGAAGAGAAAGGAAGAGAAAGGCAAGAAAAAAGGACTCAAATGAGGCAACGTGGACCTATTTGTCATGTAGAATGATCCATCTTCAAATCAAGTAGGATCCAGATGAAATCCAGAGGGTCCTAATGCACAAAAAACATTTTGGGAACAAAAATCCCTCAAAACCTTGATCTTGAGGAGTATTTGGGCAATTAAAGACAAACATGCTCGAATCAACGGACCACGAGTGCACCACAAGTGTAAAATACAACACTTAAGCTCCTAAAAGAAATTAGGGCCGATCGGGCACAAAATCCGCCATTGGCGGATCATTTTTGCCCAATTTGCCCCCAATTTCTCTTGTAGTTTTGTCTTGATTATATGGGTGCACCAGACTATAGAGAAAGTTATTACTGTCGTCAAATTTCTTCCAGATCCACCCAAACCCTTATTTCTTCTATAAATAGAATTGCAATGCACCCTTTCTTCTTCTTTGTTCCTCTTCTCCTTAGGTGAGTTTCATTTCTTGTTTAGTAGAGTAGATTTTTGTTTCTTAATTAGTAGTGTAGAGGAGGAGAAGAGGAGCAACCTTGTAATATTTCATTTTAATCTAGTTTTCTACATTTCCATTATTGTTTTGGGTTGTTTTTGTGTTTTCTTGAGTTTAGAGATGAGTAGGGAGTAGTCCATCCCCATTGGGGGTGGAAAAGAAGGTGATGTGATTATGTGATGTATTATGTATGTGTGTTAATCCAAACCTTTGAACCACACATGAGTTCCATAACCATCTAATGAGATTTTCACTCTTATCTTTGATGTGCTAATACTCTTGAGTGATGCTTAGCACATGCTTAGATTAGTTGACCTATTTTATAGGGAATGATGACGTGAGGACAGGGATGGACTGGATAAGAAGGAAACATGACATGTGTATATATGTGCTCATGTTGGCCTCATCCTAATTAATGTCTTGTATGTTTTAATGATTGTGTCAAATCTTATTCCATATCGAGACATAGTGGGGTTTGGTCATTATGCATGTGCTCATGTTAGCCTCATTGCAATTATTGTATTGTATGTTTTAATGATATATGTTTTTTTATCTTATATCATGTGGAGACAAATTTGGATTTGGTTATTATCGATTTCATGTATTTAATGTTGTGATGAACACCAATCAATGTTGCAAAAAAAGGTTACCACGTCGGATATTAAGGGGGTACAACGTCGGGTTGACCGCCTTCCAATACCGACGTGGTACGCGGGAGACGTTATAAAGGTGTACCCTTTAACGTCGGTACAGATAACTAACGTTGTAGGATACTCTATAACGTTGACCATAGTTTTATCTAAGACCGACCTGGTAAATGGACGTTTAAAATGGACTCCTGAATATCCTTCCACGTCTGCTTTTCTGTAAGACCGACGTGGTAGTATGAACTCTACCACATCGGTCCTTCTCGACCACTGACGTGGTAGGATCTTAAATAAAAATAAAAATAAAATAACCGAAATATCCTACAACGTCAGTCTTATTGACGACCAACGTGGTAGTTTCTTTAATAAAAAATTAAAAAAATAACCGAGATATCCTACTGACTGATACATTTTAATTAAACCGCAAGTGCACGGTTACGTTGAAGCGGTGACAAATACGGGTCGATCCACAAGGAGGTGTGTCGACTTTTCGTTTGTTCGAAGGCAAGAGGGAAAGAAAGGAGAGAGAGATTGATTGCACTAAAGTATACTAATCTAAACTAGTAAACTAGAAAGGAGGAATTGAAATCGTAAAACAAACTAAACTAAGCAACTAATCAAGGAAGATAGAACTCAGGAATGGAAAACCCCTAAGGGGTGGAGTGTGTGTACACATGAAATAAGTGTGGTGAATGCACGCAATAAACTCAAGTGTAGTTAGTGTTTGTTAATGCATAAGAAGTACCTAATGACAAGACCTGTCATTCAAAGCACTAACCTAGGTGATTAATATGAGCATGACAAGTTTGTTATTAAGATACTTAGACAAGCATGGAGTGTACCTAAGACTATGGCAGAAACCAACAAGTAAGTAATCTTTTTAGTCAAACAAGTATACTAACATTTCTCACATACACAAAAGTTTAGCATTCATTCCATCTTCATAACATGTATAAACATTACTCCACCCCCAAAAGGCGATGAAACTACTCACTACTCATTACACTACAAACTAGATTAACAAAATGAAACATTCTAATGAAAGACAATTAAACTAAACAAACAAGAAATATTAAAGTAGCTGAAAAGAAATTAAACTAAAGAAGCATGCAAGAATTAAAAGACAAGACAATATTAAAAGAAACTAAGAACAATTATTTTATTAACAATGACTCCGTAGTAGAGAGAATGCCACCAAGCAATGAGTGGTTTAGAATAGAAGGTGAAGAGTTCTATTTGTAGCCATAGAAAAAGGTAATCTGGGACAATCCCCCAGTATGTGACTAAATAAATACCAAAAATAGCCTAAACAAACACTAATACATACGCTCCAGAAATCTTAGTGGATCCGGGAAGATCTGGACCGCCAATTGGCGGTCTACAGGATCCGGATCTGCCTAAATTTTGTTTTGGGCTTTCCTTGATATATATGTTGGTATTGGATGCATCTACTTCGCTTGTTGGAGCTCCGACCCGAATCGAATTGCCAAAATACTCCCCATGATGGTGTGGAGTTTTCTGTTTTGCTCTTAGGTCCTTCGGTCTTACGTTCAGGTCCTTCTCCCTTGCATCTTAGTCCCCAGGTCTCACAATTAAGTCCTTTTCCCTTCTTTTGGGTCCTTTCATGCCTCTTCTCTTCAAACTTCTTTACTTCTGAAATTCAAACATAAAACTCGGCATGTAGCATTGCTTAGGTGTAAGATAATGGATATAAGATACAAATATAAGCATGAAATGATGTCAATCAAATACCCCCACACCTAAGTTTTTGCTAGTCCCGAGCAAAACAAAGAAAGAGAAAAACAAACGAGAAACAAGAAATCCTAACTCACTTTCGTAGGAATCATGGTTGCACTTAGCACGTGCAACAAGCCGTTAAACCTCCTTGTTGCCAAGGAGGATGAGTGTTGTCTCCTGAGGGTTTTCAGCGGATATACTCACAAAATCTGAACAAGATACGTTATTCAATCTAGACACTCGACTTGTTGGACATATTTTATCGATCATTGGACGTGGTAATCCTACGGACCGACTCTATAAAGGTAATCAGTCCACACACCTAGCCTAGTGAACCCTTCGTGCAAGTTAAATAAGGAATTAAGTGAAAGACATGGACAACCTCAACATCCTCAAGTGATACAAAGTGTAAAGTCCATTAAGGTTCTTATTTGCATTACCATTTTTTTCTTTTTGTTTCTTTTCTCTCATTTTTTCTTCTTTTCTTTTTATTAGTTGGAGTTTCATTCTCCCAGGGTCAGCTTTCGTGCATCAATGCCCATGAGGACTTAAACTATCACGTACACCTTTCCTCAAGTCTCCACATAGGGCAATCCCTACCACCCGTGTAACGAGAGTTCGGTCGGCGCATCCCAAGTTAGATGACTCGAAAGCACCAGGCACAAAGTCCCCTCATACCTACTTTCCCGAGAGATAGGAGCCGTGCGAGAAGAGATAACAATTACTCACTTATTTCTTATCTACACATGAACCAAAACCCCTACACTTAATGTCTTACAACAAGATTTCAAGGGTCATTGACTACAACAAACTCCCTTAAATTAACAGACATGAATTATTGACTCACTAGGTTCAGGGTGGACTTCTTTAATTGTTTGAGCACTGAAACCCTATGATTACTCACCCCCAAGAGAAAACTGGGGTGCATCCTAATGACTAGATAAATCCTAAAGCCACTGTACTAGATATCCTAATGCATCAAGTTCAAGACAAATTTGGGAGCTTTCTTTTTTACTTTGACTCTCAACGGTTTTGCACATGCCAAATACACGCAAAACCCACAAAACATTTTCTTTCGCAAACACATGAAGAATTTGAAAGAAATGTGAAAATTTTGAAGCACTCGGCAGGCAAAAGAAGAGAAGTCACCCAAGGATCATGGCAAGCAGATATATCGATATTAAATGCAGCACACTAACATGACCCTAACAATGCACACAAAAGAAAATAAAATCAAAGGAAAAAGATTGGACTATGTACAAACGTAAAATACCCCCCCACACCTACTTCATGCATTGTCCTCAATGAATGTGAGCAAGATACTACATGGATGTACGCATGAAAAAGGAAAGATCTCACCAATATGAAGCGTAAAAAGAAGTTCGAGGTTCTGTTGATGGACAAAAACCCGAATTCCCTCAAAACTTGTGAGATCCTAAAGAAGGGATACGAATATGTGAAAGAAATGGGGCGTAAATACTTAAGGGTTGGAGCCCAGAACAATCGATGCTCACTGAAGGAGTCTTTTATTGTACTTTTTTTTAAGATAACTATGTACAAACATAAGTTCCCATCTTCATTTTTCAAAAGACATCAATTGGGAACCTCAAAATTGAGTCAATGCACTTGGAAAGGGAACATGACACCACGCGGGGCTAGAATACTCATGTTTGGGCCCCCCTCACAAAGAGCACAAGATGAAATGAGAGGTTCATGAATTGGATGCAAAGGCGTCTCATTCAAAGGATCAAACTGAAAGAGCTTGAACCTCTCGAGAGTTGGGAAATAAGGGGCAACGGAAGAAGAGTTTCTCCAGTTGCAGTACTGAAGTTATGATCGTCAATCCAAACTCTCCAACCAACAGGCTGGTGCATCGGAACGAGGTCAAGAACCTCGTTAGGCATGTCCGACACACCAGGCAAACAATAAGTGGGTCTCATACCCAAGGTATCCTCCAAGGAACTCCTAATACCCTCATTAGCAATGTAGTTGTTTGATGTTCCATCATTTCCAAGATGATCGGGAACAATAGTGAGAGGCAAACTCTAATCAGGTTGTTTGCAATTGAGGGTACTAGGGAGATCTTGCTCCACCAGAGGTGAGTCCTTAAGAGGCACCACATGAAGATCATGTGGCTTAAGGGCCACAGGACAAAAAGATAAGGCACAATCCTGTGCCGATTCATATTGAAATTGGTCCATGTTTTTCTCAATTGGAATCGAATCCTCCACTAATTGATCGTGAATTGAAACCCCAAGTGCCTCAGACTGACTAGGAGTTTGACTTTGAAAGATTGTACTTTGAATTTGTGGATGTGGTGGTGGTTCGATATCAAAAGATGAATCCTCATGTTGATAAGAAAAGTTACTCTCCTCATGTTCACGTAATTGCTGCGTCATTTGACTCACTTGCATTTCCATAGTTTGCAAGTAATTCAAGTTGGACTTCAATAAATTTTGAGTGGTTTCCATGAACGTTTGGAGGGTTTGTTCTAAAGAATCAAGTCTGGGGTCAACTGTAAGGTCCAAGTCAAAGCTTGGGAAATTTTGGGGTTGGGTATTGATGGGCTGAGAATGAGTCCAATGATTTGGAGTAGGGTGTTGGTAGAATTCTGGATATTCGGGAGGAGGATACTGGGGTGAAAATGAAGTATAAGAATTTGAATAAGAATTGTCTCCCCACGAATCCATCCCTTTTGGGTTGTACACGGATGCGTAATGGTCATATTGAGCATTTTGGGAAAATGTATGCTCATACTCAGGCTCCGAGGGAACATAAGGACATTCCCCGATAACATGACCACTCAACCCACAACAGTCGCACGACACAACTACTGGAGCCACCGGTGCACTCATGTCGTCTACCACACACATGAAAGAGGCCAAAGTTTTTTGTAATGTCTCAGTTTGTTGACCCATGTATGATCCGACGTAACTAGATGATGGTCTAGCAGTCGGTGCCTCTCTCATACTACCCCAATATGAAGATTGCTCAGTCACACAATTAAGATTGTCCCAACCATACGGGGTGTTAGTCTGAACCACCCCAGGTTGCATGTGTCCAGAATACTAGGAAGAATGTTCCTGGTCCCAACAATGATATGGATGGTCTCCCATGTAACCATCCATCTCAACAAAAAAACTCTTGAGTCGACCACTCTCATCACCACGAGGCCAAGCTCGCAAAAAGTGCTTGACTCGACCCTAGAACGCTAACAGAGAGTGTAAAGGGGAGGAGACTAGACGTAGAAGTAGGTGAGAAGAAGATGACTCAGAGGAGAAGGGAAGAATCCCTAGAAACTAGCATGGGTAGTGGGAGAGGGTAGAAGCCTAACTAGCAAGCACGACCCACACAACTTAAGGCTATGGGTCCTTAGGCTAGACGACGCCTAACTTCGGATCCCTAGTCTCGACACGTCTCACCTCCCGAAAACAAAGACCACAATGCCCGGCAAGTGATACCAGATCCGGAGATCCAGTACCTCATACTATCGACAAGGTAGCTGACGCCGATCAGGCCATGACGGTCTCAACTAAATCACTCTCCTAGTGCGTCCGAAATCCTAGGGTCAATGTATACTTTCTTTTAGTTAAGGCTTGATTAAGAGTGATTTTTGGGGCCAAGGAAAGAGTGATGAAATACCCCCACCTTATCTTGTATGGGTCAGCCCCTCCTTAGTAGCGTTTTGATCCTAAATCTAGCAATCAACGCTCCAATCAAAATGCTCAACTCACTCTTGTCCCGATGCACCTTACTAACTAATGTATGATTGAAATATGCATGAATGAGAGATTTGGGTTCATGTACCTCACACCCGCAATCAACAACAAAATGTAAAGCAAAGAAAAGACAAATGCATGCAAGGTCTACAAATGATGCATGACCTAGATGGCAAGAAGTCTAATCTTTTGCTTTGAGTTTTATGGTCCAAGTTGATTAAAGGGGATTGATTTTTAATCTGGGAGCAACCTAGAAGTCACAACATGCAAAATAGTGCTCCCAGATAACTACAATGAACAAAACAACAACCACAACAAATTTGAGAGAGATAGTGCTCCCAGATTCCCGGACCGCTAATTGGCGGTCGCTTTTGGGTCTCTCGCTCTTAAATTCCTCCAGTCGCTTCCCCTTGTTCCTCAGAATGCTTGAAACACACAAAAACTAAAAACAAAAAATTAAAACCACTCGAATCGTCTAAACCAAAGTCTAGACAGAGCACCTCCCCGGCAACGACTCCAAAAACTTGATTGATACGTTTTAATCAAACCGCAAGTGCACGGCCGCGTTGAAGTTGTGGCAAATACGGGTCGATCCACAGGGAGGTGTGTCGACTTTTGGTTTGTTCGAAGGCGAGTGGGAAAAAAGGAGAGAGAGATTGATTACACTAAACTATACTAATCTAAACTAGTAAACTAGAAAGGAGGAAATGAAATCGTAAAACAAACTAAACTGAGCAACTAATCAAGGAAGATAGAACTCAGGGATGGAAAACCCCTAAGGGGTGGAGTGTGTGTACACATGAAATACGTGTGGTGAATGCATGCAATAAGCTCAAGTGTAGTTAGTGTTTGTTAATGCATAAGAAATACCTTATGGCAAGACCTATCATTCAAAGCACTAACCTAGGTGATTAATATGAGCATGACAAGTTTGTTATTAAGACACTTAGACAAGCATGGAATGTACCTAAGACTATGGCAGAAACCAACAAGTAAGTAATCTTTTTAATCAAACAAGTATACGAACATTTCTCACATACACAAAAGTTTAGCATTCATTCCATCTTCATAACATGTATAAACATTACTCCACCCCCAAAAGGGGATGAAACTACTCACTACTCATTACACTACAAACTAGATTAACAAAATGAAGCATTCTAATGAAAGACAATTAAACTAAGCAAACAAGAAATATTAAAGTAGTTGAAAAGAAATTAAACTAAAGAACCATACAAGAATTAAAAGACAAGACAATATTAAAAGAAACTAAGAACAATTATTTTATTCACAATGACTCACATTGAAGGTAGCATTTTTCTCCACCTTGAGTTTTGCTTCAAGGCTTACTCCTTAGTAGAGAGAATGCCACCAAGCAATGGGTTGTTTACAATAGAAGGTGAAGAGTTCTATTTATAGCCATAGAAAAAGGTAATCTGGGACAATCCCCCGGTATGTGACTAAACAAATACCAAAAATAGCCTAAACAAACACTAATACATACGCTCCAGAAATCTTAGTGGATCCGGGAAGATCCGGACCGCCAATTGGCGGTCTACAGGATCCGGATCTGCCTAAATTTTGTTATGGGCTTTCCTTGATATATATGTTGGGCTTGGATGCATCTACTTCGCTTGTTGGAGCTCCGACCCAAATCGAATTGCCAAAATACTCCCCACGATGGTGTGGAGTTTTCTGTTTTGCTCTTAGGTCCTTCGGTCTTACGTTCAGGTCCTTCTCCCTTGCATCTTAGTCCCCAGGTCTCACAATTAAGTCCTTTTTCCCTACTTTTGGGTCCTTTCATGCCTCTTCTCTTCAAACTTCTTTATTTCTGAAATTCAAACATAAAACTCGGCATGTAGCATTGCTTAGGTGTAAGATAATGGATATAAGATACAAATATAAGAATGAAATGATGTCAATCACCTACAACGTCGGTTGCATTGACGACCGACGTGTCAGGTTCTTTAATAAAAAAATAAAAAATAAGACAAATATACTACCACGTCGGTTGTATGGACAACCGACGTGCTAGATTGTCTACAACGTCGGCTTTGTTATGAGGCCGACGTTGTAGGATTTTTTTTTATTTTTTTATTTTTTTTGTTTGATACCTGTATTTCAGACTCGAACCCTACAGTTCATATTAAATCAAGTCATTCACAATTCATATATACCAAACAAGTAGTTCTCAGAACATTCATATTCAATCAAGCAATAACAACAATCATACAAATGCACAACATTCAATTCAACATACAAATGCATCTAGTTAATACTACAACATACAATGAAACTTTGGATTTGATATTTTCGTTTTTTGCTCATAGAATCCTCGATCCATATTCCTTCTTGATGATCATCTCGAAGAATTAAGTTGTCAACAGTTATGTCGTCATGGAGCGATTTAAGATCAGGTACTTGTGCAAATGGGGGAATTTCACCAATCTCATTAACATCTTCTTTGGCCACAATTTGCCGTTTTCCTTCTAAAACTACCGACCATTCATTAGTACACGGGTCTTTTACTTAAAAGACTTGTTTTCCTTGAGATGCCAGAATGAAAGTATCTTCCTTAAATCGCTCGGAAAGTAAGGAGAGGTCGCGTGAGTAAGTGAAGAGGAATGTGCGGCGTACGGTGAAACAAGTGTTTTGTGTTTCACGAAGGCTTGGGTTTGAGAATAACCATTATGGGCTACACTACCATGTCATCTTATTTATGGGCCGACGTGGTAGTGTTGTACTACCACGTCGAATGCTAGGACCGACGTGGTAGAGTATTGGAAAATGGATCACTTTAAGTCGATCTACCACGTCGAATGTCACAAATATCCGACGTGATAATGGATCTACCACGTCAGATTCTCGTAACATCCAATGTGGTAGACTGGCCGTTTGAGCATCGAAAACGTATCAGCAGGCAACAGTCGAGCATCGAAAACTGGACATAGCATTAATACGTGAAAAGGTGCGTCTTAAAAATTGAATGCGAAAAGACTTTTCGGTCTTTGAAAGAAATCAAGTTTCTACATAAGGCATACAAGTATTTTGAAACGAACACAAGTTATCAAAGGACAAACGTGAGTCCAGATGAGATTTATGTCAATCCAGAGTAATTCCGGAGTCTATCCTAAGTGTGCATCAAACGAACATCACAGACGATGTAAGGAGTTGGAGGATGTGGATTCATCCATAATGTTCTGCTGGTTGAGAATGACGAACTGCATGGAGGACTGGAAGAGCATGATGCAAACTGGAAATCCGGTCACATTCAAGACAACCGGTGTAGCCCTTGCAGAACCAAACTTAGAATTGAAGGACCTCGAGGAGCAATGACGCCGGTGGGTAGAGGACTTCACGTTGAATTATCCCCTCCCTTTTGGAGCTAACAAATCTGAAACGTCGGACATGTAGTAAATTTGTTGTTTGTCGACATGTACTCCTTCTCAGATTTGCTTGGCATTAAGATTGTGAACGTTTTTAAAAAAGTTGGACGTCTTTCCTTTCGTTGTTATTTCTTTGTGTTTCATAATTTATTTTAGAAATAAGTCATACTCGTCCATTTGAAACGTGAGACCATCCAGAAACAATACAGATTTAATACAATTGTAATCCAATATTGTCAATTTGTCATTCAGAATGAAATTGGAATCGCAACAGAGTCCACACTACCACGTCGGATTACTTTTCACAGACGTGATAACGTATGAATAATTTATGATAAAAAATAAACTAACCTTTCCATGATGGTCAACCTAAACGCCGACGTGGTAGGGTCACAATACCAAGTCGGATTAGTTTCAGCAAACGTGATATGGTGCCCTACCACCTCAGTCTAGAGAGACTGACGTGGTAGTGTATGAATAAATTAAAAAATCATAAAAAAACCTTCCACGTTGCAGTGAACTCCGACGTGGCAGATTATCAGCCATGTCAATTTACTAATGTCCGACGTGCTAGGAGCGACGTGGTAGTCCAACATTCCAGCAGTGAATGAACACACACGTACACATATTCTCATTTTCACATTCTTTCTCTACCTCGTAAGGGGCGTATTTTTATCGTTTGTTTTCTTATTTTGTACGCCTGGTAGTGTAATTCCGACCTCATTTCTCTCTTTTCTTTTCCCACTCGTGTATTGTGGATTCCGACTCTCACGCGCTACTCATGGACACGACCCGTAGTTGTCGTGTCTTCACCGATGTCGCGCACTTGCAGTATTATTGCTGAAGCAATCATGTATCTTACACAAATCTTTAACAATGGGTATAGCACTTTACGAGCATATAAATAGTGGTTGCCACACATTACTTACGCAACTCGCCTACTCCAAACTCACACTAATATTAGAGGGAAATTCTCCCACTCTAGAATCCTAAATCTATCACTGAAAAGTTTAAACTTCACCACTTGACCGAAATCCACATCCTACTCAAGTGTGCTTCAAGTTAGAGTGTTGATACTCTTGTTTCCTTTTGTTGTCAAAGTTGTAAGGTTTCATCTCAGCCCGTAATTGTGATCATCCCTCTCGGGTTGTGAGAGGAAGAAACCAAGCTCAGTGAATGTGTTCACGAGCTTGCTTTGTAAAAGCATTATCTTCCCGCCCCGGAACAGGTAGAGGATTAGTGAAGATG
Organism: Triglochin maritima; assembly: GCA_963682175.1. NCBI lineage: Eukaryota > Viridiplantae > Streptophyta > Magnoliopsida > Alismatales > Juncaginaceae > Triglochin > Triglochin maritima. The sequence goes on from OY821775.1 coordinate 40,187,203, forward strand.
TAAGCGAGTGATTAGTACCATATCCTGCATCATATTCATACTATATATCCTTTATTTTACCCCAGAATTGTTATACTCAAGTTGTTGTTTGTAGTGTTTCAATAGTTAGGTAATAAAGAAGAGGAAGGGAGCAAAATGACCTAAATGTAACATGTATGGACTGATTGGAAGGTTCTGGACCAATTTGTAATGTACAAGGACTGGATCGTAAATCAAGAAGAACCCAAGTGCAAACCGGAGGGACCTGATTGTGAAGTGAAAAATATGGTGCTACATGACTTGAATCATATCAGTATTTTGCCAATTAAACTCAAAGTGATTCGAGTCAGCAGACCAGGACTTCACCCCACGTGCCAAATGAAGAAATCAAGTGGGCCACAAAATTTCAGCCAGATCAGATCCATTTGATCCGCCAGTGGCAGATTTGGATCCACAACTGGCGGATCAACATGGTCCAAATGGTTTCAAATTTTTGTTGCGGTTCGGGTTGTCGGCTCAAAGCACTACTGGACTGTCCTAACTATGTATTAGAGTAGGTTTTGTAGGATCGTGTAGGTTATGGATCCACAATCTCTAATCACTTTAAGTCCTAAACAATTACTTGTTTGACCTAACAAAGATATGCAGCGGAGATAAACGAACAAACAAGCAAGTAAAGAAGGAAAATGCAAACCACGATGGACACGGGGGTTTTACAGAGGTTCGGCCACCACCTACGTCCTCTCTTGCAAGCTCCGCTTGACACTTCAAGCTCCGCTCACGACTTCGCTATCCACTCCCCGTTCCGGGCTAGGAGAGAACGCCTTTACAATCTTCAAGCTCGCGAACAACCCTCGCCGAGCTTGGCTACTCCTCTCACAATCTGAGAGGGATCACTTTGGGCTCTCACCGAAGTCTATACTTGTGTCTTGGGCTTTCACCAAGACCCTTGCTTCCTTGACAAACAATTGGAGTGGAACAACACTCTCTAAACTTGAGCACACTTGACTAGAATATGAATTAAGACTAAAGTGTGGAAGGTTTTGAGCTTTTGAGTGTTTGGATCTTCTCTCTAATGTTGGGGACAAATATGAGTGGGAGAGTTGTGTTAAAATGTGTTTTACAACTCTATTTATAAGCCTTAGAGAGAATAGAGCCGATGGGGTTGATTGGGTGTGAGTTGATGTGTGATACACAAAACAAAAATCTGCAGGACCCAATTCTGAGTTAATTCGGTCGACCGAATCGGGAAGAACGGTCGACCGTTTGGCAGTTTTGAACTAAGTTCGGTCGACCGGTTAATCAACGGTCGACCGCCCAACGCTACGACTTAGGTACACTTAAGTGATCGGTCGAACTCGACAAAGGAATCGGTCGACCGATTTGTACCAGGCACTTTGGGGTTGACAAACAGTGATGTATTCGGTCGACCGAAACAGGTCTAGCGGTCGACCGTTTTTCAATAGGAGATTTGGGTTTGTCAAGAGATAGACAAATGGTCGACCGATCATGGTCCTCGGACGACCGATATATGAAATGTATTTGGGTTATTTTTGGTTTAATACGAATACGACCGTTGGATATATACGACAAAGGTAACGGTCGGAAAAATAAGTTAAGATGGTCGACCGAAAGGCAAAACACGGTCGACCAAAACCGGGCAGTGAAAACACATATAGGATACTTGATCATTCGGTCGACCGAACGGCCTGTTACGGTTGACCGAATGTGGCCAGACTGTTAGGGTTCAGGTTTAGTGTTTTCCGGTCTAAGTTTGGGTGATCTATTGAAATCCAAATTATGTGAAATTTTGTGTGTGACTTCTATAAGGAACCTAATGTGTGTTTAAGTTCATTTTAACTCATGTATGCTCAATAAACACAAGTTCCTAAAGACTCAAAGAAATACAAAATACATGTCTTCAAAAGAGCTTGATTACATGTCTTGACTTGATTTTCCTTTCTTCCTTGAGTCTTGATCACCTGTAGAGGTTAGCACAAAGCAGTATATATGCAATGCAATATGTGTGCTACTCTACATGATTATAATTAAGATTAGGTTGATTAAATCATCAAAACATAGATTAAGGCAAAAAAGCCAACATGTTTTCGTTTCCTTTTTTTGTAGTGTAATAAGGGGGTTGGAGAGGAGCAAACTTTGTATTTTTATTTCTTAATCTACTTTAGTTATTCTTCTTCATGTTGATGCTTTCCATTTTATGCAATCTCTTTTATGTTTTTGTTTGTTTAATCTAGTCTTCTACATTTCTTTCATGAGTTTATGTTCTTTTCATGCTTTCTTTAGTGTAGGGATGAGTAAAGAGTAGTCCATACCCATTGGGGGGTAGACTACAAGAAGGTGATTTGATCATGTGATGGATTAGTGTGTGTGTTAATCTTAATCCTTTGAGTCTTACATGATTTCCATAACCATCTAATGGGATTTCACTCTTATCTTTGATGTGTTAATGCTCTTCAATGAAGTTTAACACATGGTTAGATTAGTGAGCCTATTTTATGGGGAATGATGAGGTTAGGATAAGGGTGGAGTGGACGAGGAAAACAAGACATGTGCATGCATGCTCACGCTGGATTTATCCAAATTAATATCTTGTATGTTTTAATGATTGTGATAAATCTTATTTCATGTGGAGAAGTACTTGGATTTGAGTCATTATGCATGTGAACATATTTGCTTCATTTCAATTATTGTCTTGTATGTTTTAATGATAATGTTTTATCTTATTTCATGTGGAGGCAATGTTGGAATTGAGTTTTCTGGATTTCATGTATGACATGTTTTGATGAGTACATTTGAACACACACACAACACACATTTACATATTCTAATTCTTTCTCTACACCCCCGAGGTGTTTGGTTTTATTGCTTGTTTTTCCGATTTCCCACGCATTGTAGTTTAATTTCTATCACATCTCTCTCTTCTTATCCCCTACTCGAGTATCGCGAATCCGACTCACGCGCGCTCCCTATGGACCGACCTATATTTGCCACAACTTCAACGCGGTCGTACACTTGCGTTATTTTAACTGATTCAATGACAGAGCTTGTGGGATCGAGTGGAGCATGCAAGAGCGGACTAGGACCCGAGTTGTGGTGCCGAAATCTATAAAAATTGTCGTGTCTTTGTGGTTTGCATTTCCTTTACTCATTTTTATTGTTGATTTCCACTGTGTTTTAAGTAGAGATTAAGGAAATTGATTAGATTAATTATTCCATAATTGGATCCAACACCTCACGGATGAAGTGACAATCAACCTCGATATGTTTAGTCCTTTCATGAAAGACCAGGTTGGATGCTATGTGGTGAGCGGCATTGTTATCACAAGATATTTGCATTGGTTTGTAGTATGGTTGCTTGATGTCTTTGAGGAGTTGCTTAAGCCAAATGAGCTCACTTGTAGTTGAGACCATGACACAGTATTTAGCTTTGATGTTTGGTCTAGCCACAATATTTTTCTTTTTGCTACTACAAGTTACAAAGTTTCCTCCCATGAATGTGTAGAAACTCGTGATAGGATTTCAGTCATGACTACCGGCCCAATCTGCATTCGAGTAACCAATTATAGCATTAGAATTATTTTGTTTCATCCATAGTCCTTGCCTAGAGTTTTCTTAAGATAGTAAATAATTCAATCAATTATATCTAAGTGGTTTGTGTGTGGAGCACGCCTGAATTAACTAATAGTGCTTACAACATAAGTGACATCATGTAATAACCCTAAACCCGATTAGGGGTTAATGGTGGTTAGGAAGTGTTTTGCATGGGGAAGAGGAGGAGAACAGTGGAGTGCATGGGAATGGAGGAGTTTAGGGTGTGTAGAGTGATGGTGGGGGGCTGGTTACTGTAGCCGAGGAGAGTGTTTTGTTGGGTTTAAAAGCTAAAGATCTCTCTCTCCCTCTCTTTTCTCTCTCTGATTTCGTCTCCCTCTCCCTCAGTTGATCGAGCACCAGAGGTTGTTGATGAGCATGGTCGTGCGTTTCTGGCATGAGGCGGGCAAAGGTGGACGCGCGAAGAGTAGACGGAGGCGACGTTGTGCGAGAGAGGCTCCGACGGATTTCGTTGCTTTTGATAGGTATGCTGGCTTCTTAGTGTGGTTTGGTTGTTCACCCTCGTGTGAGGGATGTGTTGGTCGGTCGGGGGACGTCGGAGACCTCTCTGGCGTCGAGTTTTGGCGTAAATCCTTGGCTGGTGCAAAGTTGCAGACGACCAACGGTCGACCGGGCCCTTTCGGGCGGTCGACCAATGTAGTATATTTTGCCCGACTTTAACCATCACCGGTTGAATGATGCATTGTGGCGGTTGACCGGTTGTGCATTATGCTGGTGGGTTGGGGTCTTCTGTTGTGTTTCGGTCGACCGGTTCCTTGTGTTCGTTCGACTGGAACTTAAGTGTACTGGATTTGATGCATGCTTGTTCGACCGATTGTTTATATGCGTTCAACCGTTTATGACTTCGAACTGCTAGGATGCCCTGGTAGTTTTTGGTCGACCGAGACCCCTGAGTCGGTCGACCGGTAGTAATGAAAGATGTTGACCAGACTCCGGATTTTGACCTCGTATCGGTCGACCAGTTTTAGATCTCTATTCGACCATTGGGACTTAGGTTTTGCACAGAGAGTTCGACCATTGCAGACTTTCGGTCGACTGATTCCTTTGCGGAAGCGGTAGACCGGATTGCCTCTTTCGGTCGACCGTTTGTGCACAAAACTGGATTTCCGGTCCTTTTAGGATGCCAACTCTGACCACGGAAACCTGTGTCCTCGCCTTGTGCGTGAGCCAGGAGGTGACGGTGGGCGCGTTACGCGTGCTTGCCCACGGACCGCCGTGTGGAAGAGTGTGGCGGTTCGGGACGTGTCACCTCCGTGTATGGATCGTGACTTGATGTGATGGATTGATGGACTCATTGTAGGGTAGCAGGCCTGAGGGATTGCGGATCCCAATGTATGATGTTGTGCGAGCACGCAACTGTCGTTGGGTGAGGTGACTACCAGCCTGGATGGCTACGGAGGTCGCTGCCCTGCTTTTATAGCAGCGCGGTTGGTGTTCGCGGCTCGTGGAGCTTGATGACCTGGCAGACTTCGGTCTGGACCCGTGCGATGTTGTGCCGGACGTATTGTTTGACCAACGATGTTGTTCCGGTGATGCCGCCGATGATGATTGATGGGATGATGTTGTTCTGGCTATGTTTTCCTCAGATGGGCACCTACTGAGATGATGATTGATGGACCGACCGAGTGACGGCTCCGTTGGTGTGGTTTCGACCACGAAGTTACATATCTATTTCTTATGGCACGGACTTGGAGGATGCTCCTTGACGAACCCCATGTTTAGTGTAGCCGCGTGTGGGGAGCGTCACGTCTTGTTCCGCTAGACCGTATGTGCTTACGGTAGGTCTCCTTGGGAGACCCGATTATGATTGTCGGATTGATGTCCTGTGTTACCCTTCATGGGAACTGTTTTCCTTACTGTTGATGACATGACATGCTACTAGTAGGACAAACTCATTCGTACTACCGCATGCATATAGGTGAGCTTGGCATACGGGGTTTCCTTATGGAAACTCAGGCATTGTTGTTGCATGTTTTGTTTCAGGACCGCAGTAGGTCTAGTTGGGTGGTGATCAGCGGGTGTGTGCATTTTCGGATCAGATCCTCTCATTCGGACCACTGAGGTCGACATGATTATTTATATCTCCTTCTTTTTATCTGATGTAATCTTGTAGCTTTTGACAAACTCTGATGTAATTTGGTGCACCGTTTATATGGCTTATGAGAAGTAACAGTCCCATCTTTTGATTATTGATCTCTGTTATCTCGATGATAATTTTTAAAATTTCCGCTGTTTCGGGATGTTACACATCAGGCCTAGTAATAGTGGGATAAATCGGTTTCCCAACAAGTCTTTGAAATTGACCTATATCCTTAACTGGTTTGCCTTCCGTCGGATCAACCTTGCGTTTTGTCAGAGTAGGAGTGCTGGCTAGTTTGGACCCTAATTTACCAGTTTCATGTAATAAGTCAAGAATATATTTTCTTTGAGATAAAAGTTACCCCTTTTTTGAATAAGCAAATTCTATTCCTAGAAAATGTTTTAAAAACCCAACATCCTTTATGTCAAATTTTGATTTTAGGTATCTTTTAACCAGAGTTATTTCTCTATCGCAATCTCTCCTGTGATGATAATATCATCAACATAGACTAAGACTATAGTGGTAATGCTATTATGATGCTCAATAAACATAGAAGCATCCGCAGAGCTCTTAGAAAAACCATAACTAAGAGATAAGCTTACTTTGGCATACCATGCACGAAGCGATTGTTTCAATCCGTAGATTGATTTTTGTAACTTACTCTTGATTGGGGCACTACTATAGAAAATGGAATATACGTCGGATGTACGTGGCCATATACGTCGGATATAAGCACTCTCAGATCCGACGTCTATGTGTGCGTCGTCTATACATAGACGTCGGCCTTCATATAGACCGACGTCTATACCTAAAGAATATACGTCGGCTGTATATATAAGACGACGTCTATTCTTTAACGTATAGACGTCGGTCGTTATATGGACCGACGTCTATTCGTTAGGTATAGACGTCAGTTCAATAAGCGACGACGTCTATTCCTAAAGCATATACGTCGGATTCATACCATAGCCGACGTCTATGCATTTCTTCAGAGGAATAAACGTCGGCTAATTAAAACAGTCGACGTCTATTCCTAAACCTGGACAAAAAAATAGCATCCGACGAAGTTGTTTTTAGTCATCGTATTCGTGTACATACAACTGCACCAAATTCGTTCACCTATAAATTTGTTCACAAATACTCACAATTTCATCCACATGTAAATACAAGCACAAACACACAAGCATACATGCACAAACACAAACATACAACCATACATGCACAAAAATACAAGCATACACAAGCATACACAATTGACATTCAACACACTTGCAATTAATTCATTCTAAAATTAAGGTGATTATATTATGGCATAAAGTGTAGGTTTGTAATACAAGTGCACTTGTTAACTAAATTACAAAAAATACTAGTGGCGGGAGAACCTCTTAGTTCGTCAACATGTTTCTGATAAAATAGCGAGCCTATCGGTCGCGAGTTTCATCGAGCTCCTGTTGCGAGAAGGGATCACTACTTTTTGGGAAGACCTATCAAAAAAATACAAGTGTGTTGAATATTAATAACTAAATATTGAAACTACAATTGACTATACAATTGAATAACAATCTACATTACCTCGGTTAGACATACGTCTTGCGTTGCCATATCGAGGATTTCCTTCATGTATATCATCACGTAGTAACCACATTCCGTATTTCCAACCTGCTTCCGGTACTACAAACATAGAAATTCGCTAAATATATGTTCCTAAGTTAATTAACAAAAATGAGATCGAACGTACTCTCATTCCATGCCATGTTATTCCTGCTTTTGTGGTTGTTCTCCTACCACCTAAAGCTCTGTAAACCTTAATTGCCCTGAGTAGCACAAGTTAACATATCATTCAATAATACTAATAAAAATCTACGAATTACTTTTTTCACGACTAAACGAACTTACATATTCAGAAGTTTTGTTTATTGAGTCCCTTGGTTTATTCGACCCCAACGGATCAAACCAATATGCCGAATTAGTCGTGGGGCATACAACGACAAGCATCCAATGAACCTTATTATATATATATAATAATAAGCTTATTACAAAATAAATTTTCACTTTGAATTACAAAGTTTACCTCTCATGATAAGGGGTTGGACGAAAACTTTTCAGCCATATCCTGAACCATTTCCTCTAAATGATCTTCCACACTAACGTCTTCCCCATCAGTCTTGGAATGACTAAATGATTCATTTTCGCCGTGCCATATCCACCGTCTGTAATTTGGGTCAAAACCTTTCTCAAACAAATGATCTTTCATTTTCCGAAAAGTCAGCACTGACATATTGTGACACTTATTGCACGGACAATACGCCATGTCTCTGTCTTTCATTTTCTTGGAATGTTTTTTGGCAACCTCTAAGAACATATTCACTTCGTTCTGATACTCATCAAGTTCTGATACTCATCAGTCAATCTGTTTGAAACAATACACTCTCGATCCATTTCAATGTAAACATTAACAAAAATGATAGTTATTATTGGAGACAATAAATAAAATTTCAATTTAAAAGAATGTGTTCGTAGATGAGAATATTCGGAGAAATTAAGATGAGAAAAGAATGACTTAGAGGAGAGGAGATGAAGTCCTTAATCTAGCGTGGGAATAAGGAAGATTAGAAACCTAACTAAGCAATCAAGACCCAAACAACCTAAAGTCCACTATAGGTCCTTAGTAATAGACGACGCCTAACTTCGAGGTCCCACCGAGGACCACTAGTCTGTAGGAAATCAAGAACCCGGAGGTCCCTAATATCTCAGAGAGACTAGATGGGCAACAACGTTCAGGCCAAAATGGTCTTCAACATCGAGGACCACTAATTTGTAGGAAATCAAGAATCCGGAGGTTCCTAAAATCTCAGGGAGACTAGTAGGCAACGACATTCAGGCCATAATGGTCTTAAACGGTTTCCTCTCCTTAATGCGTCCGAAAATCCTAGGGGCCAACGTCTAATTGATTTTATTAAGGCTCTTTTATTAAGTGGTTTTTGGGCTAAGAAAAGGGTGATGAAATCCCCCACCTCATCTCCTATAGGTGACTGCCCTCTAAGTGTTTTTCATACCTTAATCTAACAAACAACACACAAAACAAACACTCACCTCACTCTTGTTATAATGCAAGTCTTACTAACTAATGTGTGCTTTCTAATGAATGATGAGTGAAAGATAGTACGTACCTTACGCCAGCAATCTACGACAGAAATCGTAAATAAATAATAAATATGATGAATGCAAATCCTATATGATGAATGACTTAGCAAATATTGTCTAATCTTTTGCTTTGGGTTATTAAAGTCCAAGTTGTTTAAGGGGGTTAATGAGTTAAACATAAAACTTTCTAAATAAAAGAATATCTTAAGCATAAATAAACATTTAACTAAATAAACATTTAACTAAATAAACATGTAACTAAATAAACATCTAACTAATTTTTAATCTATAACTTTAAACATAAAAAGCTAGGCTCGGATATAACATACAAGTAAAGCATAGCAAAAATTAAAAAACCAAAGATTTTCAATTAGGGTACCAATGTTATACCACTGTTACAAAGCAACCTACACAAATAAAACATCAACGAAAATTCCTCATTTAGTATTAAAAAAACACACTAAAGCATACGCATGAAGGAATATCTTGTAGAAAAACAAAGGGAAACCGAAACTTTAAGAAACTGAAGCCCGAATGATTTCTACCAAATTAATTCACTACCAAATTAACTTTCTAGAAGTTTGACGAGGTCAGCTTTCTTTAGCTTTGAGTAACCTTTAGCTCCCCAACCAAATGATTTCTACCAAATTAATCCATTACCAAAGTAGCAATTTCTAGTAAATTACGAGTCCAAAAGACTTCGTTCAAAAGCTTAACTAGTTCAAGCTAGCAAGAGACTCCATTTCTTTCAAGAACATACAAAATATCAACAAACTTAAGCGTAAATCACGAAAATACGAATATATTCAAGACTAAAACCAAAAAATCGAAATGTTGCATTCACCAACAATAAATGAGAGGAGAAGTTTACTAACATTGAAAAGAATCGTAACTACAAGAAAAATCCGAAAACAAACCAACAAAAACGAACTTCACACTTACATTGGTTAGGATGAAGAGGAAGACGGAGGAAGAAGGAGAAGAGGGTCGGAGACGGGAAGGAGAGCTTGGGACGTTGCTGCGGTGCCGGAGACGGTGCGGATCAGTTGGAGATCAGTCGTGGAGGAGAGTTCGGTCACGGGACGGCTAGGGTTTGGGTGGGTTTCGTCTGAAATGAGTGACAGAAAACGCGTCTGTTCGATTTCTTTAAGACCTATAGACGTTGGATATTATAGATATCCGACGTCTATATGCAGGGGGTATAGACGTCGGTCGTCTATAACAGCCGACGTCTATAAGTCGACGTCTATACACTATAGACGTCAGATTCACAGGGATTCTAACACCCGACGTCTATAAGTCGACGTCTATAGCGTATAGACGTCGGATGAAATCAGTATTCCAATAGCCGACATTTATAGTACCATATAGATGTCGGCCTTGGTAACGACCGACGTCTATGTTATCTTCGTCCAACTAGACGTCGGCTGTTATAACAACCGACGTCTATTGGGCGACGAGTAAAGACTATTCTGCACTAGTGGGGGCCGAATTGATGCCAGGAGGAGGTGTCATGTAGACTTCTTCTTCCAGGTTCCCGTGAAGAAAGCCATTCTTCACATCTATTTGGAAAAGATTCCAACCTTTATTCACAGCTATACATAGGGGAACACGAAATGTGTTCATCTTAGCTATAGAACCGAAAGCTTCTAAGTAGTCCAACAAGTTTGAGTGTAGCATTTTGCTACAAGATGAGCCTTATACCTCTCTATAGTTTCATTGCTATTATACTTAATTTTATAAATCCATTTGCATACTACCAGTTTGACTCCAAGTTGGAGTGGAACAAGGTTCCAAGTTTTGTTGTTTTCTAAGGCATCAATTTCAGCATTCATGGCATTGCACCACTTAGGATCTCTAATAGCTTCATGATAGTTGGTAGATTCCATATGATTATCTATTTGGTTTAAGAAGGTCTTATGGGTTGATTTTATCTGTTTATAGGACAAATAGTCCTGGATGGGGTAAATTATGTAAGAAGTAATGTAATTATGTAAATAAGGAGGACGAGTTGGATGGTTGAATCTTCATTGTGGAATTTGTTGCAGAATTGTTTCTACCCCTTGGGCCTAAGGTTCTTCTCCTTCTTCTTCTTGGGGAGTTGTGATGATCTTGTCTTTGTGCTTCAAAGGTGTTAATGATCGGAAGGGGAGCATCAATTGTTAGTGAGGATTCTTCATCACCGTTTTTGAAGGAACATTTTCAACAAAATACACATCACAAGAAACATAGAATTTACAAGTTTTTGGGTCACAACACTTGTACCCTTTTTACCTCAAGAAATACCCTAAGAAAATACATTTATTTGAGCTAAAGTTAACTTTATCTATTGTTTTCCCATGGACAAAAACAACACAACCAAAGACCTTTGGGTGATCAAGATTCATTTTTCTACCATTTAAAATCTCCAATGGTTGTTTGTTTTTAATTAGAGGACTAGGAAGGCGATAAATAAAATATGCGACCGTTAAAGCTGCATTAGACCCAAAAAAATTGGAACACGCTGTCGAGAAAGCAAAGATCTTGTACTATTCAATAAATGATGATTTTCCTTCGGGAAACACCGTTTTGTTTGGGAGTATTCATGCAAGTGGTTTGATGGAAAATTCCTTTTTGTTTCAAGAAGTTTTGAAAATTGTGACTAGTATATGCAGAACCATTATTCGATCTAAGAAAATTTTGAAATCATACATTTTTTCCACAAAAATAACAAATTCACAAAAAATGCATTGGATTTGGATTTAACCAGATAAAGCCACGGATAACAAATTAGAATCAAAAGAAGGCACATAAACGATATCTTTAGTCATTTGGCTTAATAATTTCATGTCACCTATTCCTTTTATTTGTACTTGATTTCCATTAGCAACGGTTACAAATTATTAAGAAGTTCTAAATTGACTTTAATATTAGTTAATAGCGTCTGGTTTTGGTCATATTTGAAAGGAATGTGTACTAAAAGTATTCTTTTACATGTCTTTTATTTTGAATTGAAGGTTACAACATTTGTTCCTTGATTAATGTATTCGTCTTTTGGAAGTGTTAAGGAAGAGGCTCTTGGTCTTTAATCGTAGAGCTCTAAAAGATAATGGTTTACATAAATCAAAAGTAATTCACAATCATGATAATTAACTTGGAACATTAATTACTAAGATAAGATTGTCATGTTGGTTAAAGGATATTGTAGCTCTACAAATATTTTAACAACATGAGTATATGAAATGGAGAATATTTTCTTTCACATATTGAATAGACCTAATAAATGAAACATTATGTAATTGTGTTTGTGTCATTAATGTTATCATTGTGTCTTTGAATCCTAAGATATGATCTTATATCTTTTCACATGATAAGTGTATAATTTATTTATTATCAAAAGCTATCATTACACATAGTGATAAAAATATTAGTTATTATAAATAACTTGTGCTGGAAAATATGATACGTCAAAAGATTATTATTGCTATTTTTCATTTGAGTGATGACATTATTGGACTCCTTGATAAAGAAAAATTATAATGTGCACAATGTAACTTACGTACATATTTTTAACTAGCATTCGACCCGTGCGTTGCACGTAGGGGTGCACATGGGTCGGTTTGGGTCGGGTTTGAGTCATAACCAGACCCAACCCGAATTTTTCGGGTTTTCGAAAAACCCAACCCAAACCAAAACCCGAACCGATTCGGGTTCAGCCCAACCCGACCCAAAATTTTTGGGTTGGGTTGGGTTGGTTCGGGTTGGACCCGAATCAACAAGGCATAATCAAATTTCACCTATAAAATCAAAATGTCTTCCAATTTTCTGCAAAGAACAACCAACTCATAAGGTCAAACCAAAAACATCCATTTATATCCAAAAATAAAAGAAGACTGTCACACAAATTGGATGATCTTGAAATTCCACTTTTGTCAAAACAACATACTTAGATCACGCAAGATGGGATAAAAAACCAACCTTTACCAAAACTTGGAACCTACCAAATCTCTAGTCAAAAAAATCATCCACCTCAAATAAAATAAAACATGACATCTATCACTATCAGTGACAAATCCAAATCAAGGATTCAAACCCCCAAAGAAACCCCAAAACACAGAAATAAACGACTAAAAACATGTAAAACACAACAAAAATCTGATCTTTCCCACATACGGTGTACAATCGAAGCATAAAAAGCCACTTTGAATAGAAGAAATTGATGTGTAAATCAAATATTTTATTAAGTGGAAGTTACAAACTAACATACGTCGACGGAATTTGACGAGGAGGCCGTGTTGGCGTTGATTGGCGGAGGGGAGGGAGATTTGCTGAGGGTGAGCAGAAGGGGCGAGGCCGCGGGGAGAGGGAGCTGAGCCGCTGATTCTGAGGAGAGGGAGATTTGCTGAGGGTGAGCAGACGAGGAAAGAAGTTTGAGCCGCTAAGGGCGAGGAGATCTGTGAGGGGAAGCTGGAGTGTCTGCGAGGAGAGGAGATCGTTGAGGGGGAGTCGGCGAGGCCGCGAGGAGAGGAGATCGTTGAAGGGGAGTCGGTGAGGCCGCGAGGAGAGGAGATCGTCAAGGGGTGTGAGGAGTGGAGATCGTTGAGGAGAGGAGATCGTTGTCGGCTGAGGTGAGGTGATTGACATCATTTCACCCTTATATTTGTATCTTATATCCATTATCTTACACCTAAGCAATGCTACGTGACGAGTTTTATGTTTTAATTTAAGAAATAAATAGGTTTGAAGAGATGAAGCATAAAAGGACCCAAGAGCAGAGAAAAAGGACTGAGTTGTGAGACCTGGGGACTAAGATGCAAGGGAGAACGACCTGAACGAAAGACCGAAGGACCAAAGAGCAAAGCAGAAAACTCCACACCATCATGGGGAGTATTTTGGCAATTCGATTCGGGTTGGAGCTCCAATAAACGAAGTATTTGCATCAAAGACCAACAAAGACATCTAGAAAAGCCCACAACAATTTCCAGACAGATCCAGACCCGATAGACCGCCAATTGGCGGTCTGGGACAGCCAATTGGGGGTCTGTTTGGCTCTGAAACCGCTAAGCTTTGGTGGGCATGTGTATTAGAGTGTGTTTATTCTATTTCTGGTATTTGTTTAGTCCCATACCGGGGGATTGTCCTGGATTACCTTTTTCTATGGCTATAAATAGAACTCTTCACCTTCTATTGTAAACTACCCATTGCTTGGTGACATTCTGTCTACCTAGGAGTAAGCCTTGAAGCAAAACTCAAGGTTGAGAAGAATGCTGCCTTCAATGTGAGTCATTTTTAATAAAATAATTGTTCTTAGTTTTTTAATCTTGTCTTTTAATTTTTGCATGCTTCTTTAGTTTTATGTCTTTTAGTTAACTTGTTGTTTGGTCTTCTTATAATTAGTTTAAGCATGTCTTCTTTCTTTAGTATAAATATTAGTTTAAATATGTGTGAGTAGTCCCTTCCCCTTTGGGGGTGGAGTAGATGTGTGTCCATATTATGTAGATGGTATGAATGCGAGATATTATTGTTTGTGAGAGATATTAGTATTCTTGCTTGAATTAATAAAAACTTTACTTGATGGTTTCTGCCATAGCTAGGTACATTCCATGCTCGTTATGTTCTTAATAACAATCTTGTCATGCTCATATTAATCACCTAGGTTAGTGTTGTAAATGATAGGTCTTGCCATTAGGTACTTCTTATGCATTAACAAACACTAACTAAACTTGAGCTTCTTCTATGCATTCACCACACTTATTGCATGTGCACACACACACACTCCACCCCTTAGGGTTTTCCATTCCTGAGTTCTATCTTCCTACATTAATTGCTTAGTTTAGTTTGTTTTGTGATTTCATTTCATCCTTTCTAGTTTACTAGCTTAGATTAGTGTAGTTTAGTGTAATCAATCATTTATCTCCTTTCTTTCCCGCTCGCCTTCGCACAAACCAAAAGTTGACACACCTCCCTATGGATCAACCCGTATTTGCCACTGCTTCAACGTGGTCGTGCACTTGCAGTTATTTAAAATGAATCAATCAAGTTTTTGACGCCGTTGTCGGGGAGCTGCTCTGTCGAGACTTTGGTTTGGACGATTCGAGTGGTTTTAATTTTTGTTTCTGTTTTTGTTGGTTTCAGGGGTCCTAGAGCTCACGGGGAGGCCACTGGCGAAGATTGAGGAACAGAAGCTCCCAACTAACAGCCAATTAGCGGTCTGGAACCTCCAACTGGCGGCCTTGTGAGCTATTTTTCCTCTCAGTTTTGTTCTGGTAGTTTGCTCTTTCATGGTAGTTATCTGGGAGCACTATTTTGCATGCTATGACTTCTAGTTTGCTCCCAGATCATTAAACCAATCCCCATTAATCAACTTGGCCTTAAAATCCAAAGCAAAAGACTAGACATTCTTACTTGTTTAGGTCACGCATCATGTACTTGACTTAGGCATGTAGTTGTCTTTTCTTTTAGCTTTATTTTCGGTTGTTGAGTGTAGTTTAGTGTAATCAATCATTTATCTCCTTTCTTTCCCACTCGCCTTCGCACAAACCAAAATTTGACACACCTCCCTGTGGATCGACCCACATTTGCCACCGCTTCAATGCGGTCGTGCACTTGCGGTTATTTAAAACGAATCAATCATGAGGGACTGAGGGGAATGAGATTTTTAGGGTTAGAGAAAAACATGGGGTGAAGATCGGCTGAGTGTAAAAACAAACGGTCACGATACATCCGGAAAAAACATTACAAATATTGTAACACCCTCTTACAACGGATGAATTTTTTTTATAACTCACAATCAACAGAGGACATCACGAAATAACAGGAAACCGGTGCACCAACATATATAATATATATATGAACATTAAAGTATTTTAAAAGTTGTGATTACATCAAAAGACTATACAACAGATACAGTAATCACCTGACCTCAACTAAGAGAAAGCTGGATCCGGTAGCGGTGCTCCTCTCCTCGGTCACCACCCCCTATCGCCGATCACGGCCTGAAAGTAAATATGCAACAATGCCTGAGTTTCCAGAAGGAAACCCCGTATGCCAAACTCTATAATGCAGGAAATGAAAGCACCCTAGCATGCAGTTCTACTAACAAGAAAAACATCTCAAACAGGCTGGGCTCCAGGGCTCTTTCACCCAACCACAACACACACCACCGTCACGGGGCTCTAGGGCTTTTTCACCCAACCACTGCAACACCCACTCGTCGCCAAGATGGGCTCCATGCCTTTTTCAGCCAACCGCAGCTACCACGACACGACCAAGGGCTCTAGGTCTTTTTCAACCAACTCAAACGTCCAAGGGCTCCAGGTCTTTTTCAACCAACCCTTAACACGCGGTCCCTGCTCAGGCTCCAGGCCTTTTTCAACCAACTCCTTACAGACTAGTTGGGTTCCAGGTCTTTTTCAACCAACCGCAGCTCTCACATAGTTACGGGACTCCAGGGCTCTTTCACCCAACCACCGCAACGCCACAAATTCGAAGTTGGGCCTCAGGCCTTTTTCAGCCAACCCAAGCTCTCACACAGTTACGGGACTCCAGGGCTCTTTCACCCAACAACCGCAACGCCACAAATTCTAAGCTAGGCCTCAGGCCTTTTTCAGCCAACCCAAGCTCTCACACAGTTACGGGGCTCCTGGGCTTTTTCACCCAACCACTGCAACTCTCGTGCACCCTAGCACACTCGCCGAAAGAACATCGGCACAACAACTCGCCCAACACGGACGACCACAACAACCACACCTCCATAGTGCAAAACTGGACACAAACGGTCGACCGAACAATAAGTCCCGGTCGACCGAATCACGAAAACACAGGGAAATCGCCTCGACCGGCACTCCCTCAGTCGACCGATTCGCACCAACTACACTCGTTTGGTCGAACCCAAATCAAGGGACGGTCGACCGTTTACATGGTCAACTTCCAGGTTCAACGAACAAAACGACCAATCGGTCGAACAAGAAAGTCACCAAGGACAAATCCCACACTCCACAATGAATCCGGTCGAACCCCCGAGCACTCTCGGTCGACAGAATTCCACCAGGGAATTCCCCCAACTCTCACCACAAATCCGGTCGAACGCCTGAGCACTCTCGGTCGACTGAATTCGTCCAGATTATTCCCCCACGCTCCTCAACAAGTCCGGTCGAGCGAAACCATATTCGGTCAAACCGACCACTATTCCAACATAAGTCACGGTCGGACGAAGTCATACAGGTGGTCGACCGTTTAGATAGTCAACGCCTTCAACCGACCTATGACAGTGCACACGGTAGAACGGCAAAGGGGCCTTGTTTGACCGAAACCATCCAGGCTTGCCTCCTATACACGATCGGTCGACCACCCCAAGGGCATCGTTCGACCGATGTGAGGCAGAACCCGAAATCTCAATACGAACGGTCGACCGTTTGCACCAACCGGTCGACCGATCATGCAGTAAAATCTACTGCACGTTTACTTGTGACGAGCCGGAAGGCCTACCGTCGACTTCCAAATACTCACGATACTTAAGTGAGCGAGTTGACATACCGGAAGGTTTGAAGAAACCTTTGAAGAACCACGATGACGCCTCCCAAAATCACGATCCGTCGACGATCCTCGCGACTAAACCACGATCCACACCTCCTCGATGATCCACACTCACGATTCCACCTCCGTCGACCTCCACCAACCAACCACGACCACAACCACGAGTTAGGTCAAGGAAGGGGAAACCAAAGAAAAGAGAAGGTTCGAAACACACACTCACATCCACGAGCTAAACCAACACCAACCACCGCCTCTGCCTCGCCGGAGCTCCGCGCCTCCACGCCGGCGCACACTGAGGTAGAGAGAGAGACATGAGAGAGAGACGTGAGAGAATGAGAGGGACGTGAGAGAATGAGAGGGAGAGAGCTCCACCAATAAATATCTCCCCAACCTTCAATCTCAACCATCCATTCCATCTCCAATCAATCTCCACCACTCATCCACCAACACTCCATCTCCACCCTCATCCAATCATCTTCAATCCCAGCCATCCAATGCAACTCCTACTTATCACCACCTAACAACAATAATCACTCAATTAGGATTAGGATAGGATCCTACAAATATTCTTCGGGTTCGGGTTGGGTTGGGTCAACCCAAACCCGACCCGAAAATTCGGGTTTCAAATTTTTTGAATCCAACCCAACCCGAATTCTTTCCCAACCCGACCCGACCAGTCGGGTTAAGGTCGATTTTCGGGTTCAACCCAACCCATGTGCACCCCTAGTTGCACGGTTAGTGTTACCAAATGGAGTCTTATAAATCTTTCATCAATGTCTATTGCCAAATACGGCTGACGAATCCTCTTTGATCTTTTGAACAAATTTTCCCGTTACCAATTTCAAAGCAACTTGCTAGAAAGCTCATTAGTTTTACTCATAATGTAACTGTTATTTTTGATGTTTATCTTTTGCCGGAAATTTGTATGAACTTTGGCGATGAGTGAAAGTTTACACCTCTACAATATTAAGAAGATGAGTAGGCAAATCCGTTGTTCCCTTTCTCCCCAATTAATTAACACTAATATGTCTGTGTTATTTCTAAAGAGCCTAGGTAAAAGTGGTCGTGGTGGAATACTTTTTTATATGTTGAAAAATTAGATAGCCGATGGAGTCTTCGTAGTTGTATTTTTTTGATGTTGCGAGGCATTATACTTTGTTAAATGCTTTTTACGTTTTTACATTAATAGCTTTGCCACATTCTGAAACAATTTCGACATGGAGTTGTAAAAAAATATTTTAAAAGGTAGGAAATCTCCGGTTCCAACACCATATGCCCTTATTATTGGAGAGGTACATTTGAAAAAACTTCAGCAGAATGCTTCTATTATATGAGTTTGGGTGTCCAATATCTAATTAATTTTAGGAGACGTGCATAAAGTAATTTTAATTGTGGTGTGTCTACTAAGCAAAACAGAACTTACAGAAAGATAGGTTGTAACATTCCGAAACAGCGGAAATTTTAAATTTTTCATCAAGACAATAGAAATCAATAATCAAAGACGGGACTGTTACTTCTCATAAAACATATAAGCGGTGCACCATATTACATCAGAGTTTGTCAAAACGATACATGATTACAACAGTACGACAAAAGGGGATAAACATAATCATGTCGACCTCAATCGTCCGAATAGAGGATCCGATCCCAAGATGCGCGCGCCCGCTGATCACCACCCAACTAGACTTACTGCGGTCCTGAAAAAGATATAACAACAATGCCTGAGTTTCCATAAGGAAACCCCTGTATGCCAAGCTCACCTATATGCATGCTGTAGTACCAATGAACCTATCATACTAGTAGCACGTCATGTCATCAACAGTAAGGAAAACAGTTCCCCCGAGGTTAACACATGACATCAGTCCGACAATCATCATCGGGTCTCCCAAGGAGACCTACCGTAGGCACATATGGTCTAACGGAACATGACGTGACACTCCCCACACGCAGCTACACTAATCATGGGGTTCGGCAGGGAGCATCCGCCAAGTCCGTGCCATAAGAAACATATCTGTAACTTCGTGGTCGAAACCACACCAACAATCATCCGAATAGAGGATCCGATCCCAAGATGTGCGCGTCCGCTGATCACCACCCAACTAGACCTACTGCGGTCCTGAAAAAAATATAACAACAATGCATGAGTTTCCATAAGGAAACCCCGTATGCCAAGCTCACCTATATGCATGCAGTAGTACAAATGAACCTATCATACTAGTAGCACGTCATGTCATCAACAGTAAGGAAAACAGTTCCCTCGAGGGTAACACATGACATCAGTCCGACAATCATCATCGGGTCTCCCAAGGAGACCTACCGTAGGCACATATGGTCTAACGGAACATGACGTGACACTCCCCACACACAGCTACACTAATCATGGGGTTCGGCAGGGAGCATCCGCCAAGTCCGCGCCATAAGAAACATATCTGTAACTTCGTGGTCGAAACCACACCAACGGAGTCATCGCTTGGTCGGTCCATCAATCACCATCTGAGTAGCTGCCCATGTGAGGAACATAACCTGAACAGCATCGGCCCATCAATCTTCATCGCCAGAACAACATCGGCGGCATCACCGGAACAACATCGGTGGTCCATCAATACGTCCGGCACAACATCGGACGGTCCAGACCAAAGTCTGGCAGGTCATCAGGCTCCACGAGCCGCAAACACCAACCGCGCCGCTATAAAAGTAGGGCAACGACCTCTGTAGCCACATAGGCCGGTAGTCACCTCACCAAACGACAGTTGTGTGCCCGAACAAACATCATCCATTGGGATCCGTGATCCCTTAGGCCTGCTACTCTACAATGAGTCCAATCAATTCATCATATTGGTCACGATCCACACATGGAGGTGACGCGTCCCGAACGCCAACACTCTTCAACACGGTGGTCCCTGGGCAGGCACGCGTAACGCTCCCACGTCACCTTCTAGCTCACGCACAAGGCGAGGACACGGGTTTCCGTGGACAGACTTGGCATCCCAAACGGAACCAGGACTTCAGTCCTGTGCAAAAACGGTTGACCGAAAGAGGCAACTCGGTCGACCGTTTCCTCAAGGGAATCGGTCGACCGAAAGTATGCAACGGTTGAACTATTTGCGCAAAACTTAAGTCACAATGGTCGAAGAGCGATCTAAAACCGGTCGACCGATACGAGGTCAAAATTGGGAGTTTGGTCAACATCAAATCAAACTATCGGTCGACCGACTCAGGGGCTCACTCGACCGAAAACTACCAGGGCATCCTAGCAGTTCTAAGTCATAAAAGGTCGAACACAATCATAACAACGGTCGAACAAACATGCATTTCTACTTAGTACACTTAAGTTCCAGTCGAACGACCACAAGGAACCGGTCGACAGAAAACAAACAGGCAATCTGATCCACTAGCAAAATGCACAACCGGTCGACCACTACAAGGCATCGTTCGACCGGTGATGGTTAAAATCGGCAAAATACACTACATTCGGTCGACCACCCATAAGGACCTGGTCGACCGTTGGTCGTCTTCAACCTCGCGTCAGCCGAGGATTTACGTCGTTTTCGTCGCCGGGGAGGTCTCCGATCTCCCTCCACCGACCAACACAACCCTCCTACGAGGGTTAACCACAAAACATACTAAGAAATCAGTATACTTCTCAAAAGCAACGAATCCTCCATAGCCTCGCTCGCGCCTCCGTCGCCTCCGACGATCCTACTCGGGCGCTAAGCTCCGCACCACTCACGCCTGAACCACTCGACCACCATCGTCGCCGTCCACCAGAGCTGCTCGTCGGATCAAGAGAAAGGAGAAATCAGAGAGAGAGAGAGAGAGAGAGAGAACAAAAACCACTTCTTAAACCCAACCCTCTCCTCGCGTCAACAGTAACCGCCCCTAAACTACACCGCATCACCTCACCTCCTCCAACTTCCCATGCACACCACTGTGCACGCCCCTCTTCCCCATGCAAAGCCATCTCCTAAACACCTCTCTCCTCCTAATCCCTCATTAACTCCTAAGCAAGGGTTTAGGGTTCTAACAATCCACCCAACATAAAAGGATTTCGTCCCGAAATCAAAGCAAACTACTCACAGAAAAGCTCTGCATACTGCCTTCTGACTTCCTCCTCTATCTCCCAAGTGACCTCGCGCTTACTGTGATGCTGCCACCGGACCTTCACCATCGGAATGGTCCTCCTCCTGAGTTGATGATCCATACGATCGACGATCTCGACTGGTCTCTCCTCGAGCGACAAGTACTGCTGGACCTCTGGCACTGCTATCTCAATCACATGAGCTGGATCTACAATGTACTTCCTCTGCATCCATACATGGAAGACGTTGTGAAGACCCGAAAACTGCGGTGGCAATCTAATCTGGTAGGCAACCTCTCCAACTCGGTCGAGGATCTCGAACGGCCCAACATACCTCGGACTGAGCTTCCCCTTCTTGCCAAACCTCATCACTCCTTTGGCTGGGAAAATCTTCAAAAACACATGGTCGCCCACCTCGAAACTTACCACCCGTTCGTGTCGATCAGCATAACTCTTCTGTCTGCTCCGTGTTGTGGCCAATCTCCTACGGATCACATCAACCTTCTCTGCATACATCTTCACAATATCTGGACCCACTAACTGCCTCTCGCTCACGTTGCTCCAGCATACCGGTGATCTGCAAGGCCTCCCGTACAACGCCTCGTACGGTGTCATCCAATACTTGAATGGTAGCTGTTGTTGTAGGTGAACTCTATCAGCGGCAGGTGCTCATCCCAGTGTCCTGCCCAATCCAGCGTGCATGCCCTCAACATATCTTCTAAGGTCTGAATTGTCCTCTCTGACTGACCATCTGTCTGCAGATGGAACGTTGTACTGAACCTCAGATGCGTCCCCAATGCCTACTGCAGACTCCCCCAAAATCTGGAAGTTAAACGAGGATCTCGATCATAGATGATGCTCACTGGCACTCCATGCAACCTGACTATCTCCTCCACGTACAACCTAGTTAGACCGTCCAAAGGCAATGTGGTCCTGATTGCTAAGAAGTGGGCCGACTTGGTCAGTCGATCGACTATCACCCAAATCGCGTCGTGGAACCTCCTCGTCTTTGGAAACCCTGTGACAAAATCCATCGTCACGTGCTTCCACTTCCTCTCAGGAAGCTCAATACACTGCATCGGTCCCGCTGGTCACTGATGCTCAATCTTCACCTGCTGACAGACTAAGCATCGCTCCACAAACTCTGCAATGTCCCTATTCATGTTGTTCCACCAGAAGTTCCGCTGCAGGTCCTTATACATCTTCGTGCTCTCAGGGTAAATGGTGTATCTCGCTCTGTGTGCCTCCTCCATGATGTCATCTCTCCGCCCATCGACCTTCGGAACCCCGATCCGACTCCTGAACCTCAAATCACCATCAACCCCTACACTGAAGTCTGACCCATCTCTGGAAGCCAATCATAGCAGACCAGCTAACTCATCATCCCCATGCTGAGCCTCCACCACACGCGAGACTGTCTGCGGCTCCACTCGAAGCCCAACAACCATTGCTCCCTCTGAACCCTCTATGAACGACCTCCACTCTGACAACGTCTCGAGCAGCCTCCACTCCTGGATGCACAGACTTGCAACTGAAACCTCCACCTTCCTGCTCAACGCATCTGCAACCGAATTCGCCTTCCCCGGATGATAGGAAATGGTGAAGTCGTAGTCCTTAATGAACTCAAGCCATCTGCGCTGCCTCATATTCATCTCCTTCTGCGAGAACAAATACTTTCGGCTCTGATGATCTGTGAAGACCTCGAACTGCTCGCCATAAAGATAGTGCCGCCAGGTCTTCAACGCGTGAACCACTGCTGCTAACTCCATATCATGAGTGGGGTAGTTCTTCTAGTGCACCTTCAGCTGCCTCGAAGCGTACGCCACCACCTTCCCGTTCTACATCAGAACACAACCCAAGACAATCCCTGATGCATCACTGTATATGACATAACCTCCACTGCCACTCGGTAGCGTCAAAATCGGTGCCGTCGTCAGTTGCCTCTTCAGCTCCTAAAAGTTGTCCTCGCACTTCTGGGACCAAACAAACTTGACGCCCTTCTGCGTCAATGTTGTCAGCGGCGACGCAAGTCTCGAGAAATCCTGAATGAATCGTCTGTAATACCCTGTCAGTCCTACAAAGCTTCTAATCTCTGTAATGCTCGTCGAGGCTCTCCACTGAGTCACTGCCTCGACCTTCGCCGGATCCAATGAAATCCCATTTGCTGACACAATATGTCCCAGAAAGCCACCGGATCCAACAAGAACTCGCACATCGTGTACTTGGCATAGAGCTGCTGATCTCTCAGGATGCCAAGCACAATCCTCAGGTGCTCTCGATGCTGCTCTCTGTCAGGCGAGTACACTAAGATGTCAGCCACGAACACCACGACGAATCTGTCGAGGTACGGCTGAAAGGTCCAATTCCTCAGATCCATGAATGTTGCAGGTGCATTCATCAGTCCAAACGGCATCACCAAGAACTCGTAGTGCCCGTACCGCGTCCTCAATGCTGTCTTCTGAACATCTGAGTCTCTGATCCGCAACTGGTGATAACCTGAACGCAGATCAATCTTTGAGAACACACTCGCCGTATGCAACTGATCAAACAAGTCATCAATCCTGGCCAAAGGGTACCGGTTCGTGACGGTAACCTTATTCAGCATCCTATAGTCGATGTACATCCGCAACGATCCATTTTTCTTCTTCACAAAGAGCACAGGAGCTCCCCATGGGGAAACACTCGGTCAGAAAAACCTGGAGTCCTCAACTCCTGCAACTGCTTCTTCAGCTCTGTCAACTCAGTAGGTGCCATACGATACGGAGCCTTCGACTGAGGTGTCGTACCCGCTACAAACTCGATGCCGACCTCGATCTCTCAGTGCGGCGGTAATGATGGAATCTCTGCAGGAAACACATCTGGGAACTCCTGCACAACCTCGATATCCTCCAGTGTCCTCGTCTCAGGATCAGGAACAACCAGCGTGGCCACAAACGCTCTACATCCCTGCTGTATCAGCTTTTGTACCTTAACTGCAGACACAATCAGATGACCCCCTCTGCTCCTCGTACCTCTGATCATAACCTCTGGCAAGCCCTCCATCGGAATCAAGATCTTCTTCTCACGGCAAAAGACCCGCACGTCGTACTGTGACAGCCAGTCCATCCCCAGTATGACGTCGAAGTCGTCCATCTGTAACAAGACCAGATCTGCCGGAAAATTATGGTCTCCCGAAACAACTGTGGTGCCAGGGAAATAGCTCCCCACAGTGCCCACCTCACCCATGGGCGTGCTGACCTCCAAAACATCAGTCAGCAGCACAGGGTCCGACCCAACTCGCCAGCAAACTTCTCCAAAGTGAAGGAGTGAGTGGCGCCGCAATGAAAAACAACACACGCGCTACCGAACCAGAAACAGAAAGTGTACCTTCCACTACGGTGTTGGAGTCCCTCGCCTCCTAAACCTGAATAGTGAAGACTTCCGTAGTCTTCCTGCCCTGCCCTGGTGAAACAACTGATTGGCTGCCTCCGCTCTTCCCTGCTACTGGTGGCCCAGACCTCCTGCTAGGCTCTCTCTGCCTAGTCGGGCACTCCCGAATGAAGTGGCCCAATTGTCCGCATCTCATGCAAGCTCTAGTACGCCTGAAGCACTCCTGACTTGGGTGGAACCTCCCAAAGAAAGTACATGCTCCAAACTGACGTGCCCCTCCTCCATCGAACCTGGGCCTCTTGCCCGGGTTCCCTGCTCCACGACCGACTGGTCGGCTACCGGTGCTCACTGGTGCCTTCCTCGCCTCCTGAAGACACTCCCTCTGGTCCTGCTCAATGATAGTAGCATGCTTCACCGCATCTGCAAGGGTCCACGACATACTGTTGATCACATGAGATCGAAGCGGCTGTCTCAGTCCCTTCACAAACTTCCTCGCTCGCTGCTCTGGGGTCACACAGATCTCGGGGCAGTAACGCTCCAAAGCGTTGAACCTGCTGATGTAACTCGCCAGAGTCATCTCCTTCTGCTCCAGCGACATGAACTCCTCCCTCTTCCGATCCCTGACGTGCTGGGGGAAGTACTGCTCATGAAACACCTCCAGAAACTCCCCCCAAATGACGTCCTCGTGGTCCTCAAACAAAACCGTGGACGTGGTCCTTTACCAGCTGGTGGCCTCGCCATCAAACACATAGGTGGCCAGATCAACCCTCCTCTAAGGTGTAACTCCAATCGCTCGGAAGATCTTCTCCATCCTGAAGATCCAGTCCTCCGCTACCTCAGGGGCACTCCTGCCATCAAAACTCGGTGGGTGCTGACGCATGAACCGATCGTGCTCAGCGCCAACCCCGCCCTGCACATTCTGGGCTACCTGACGCTCCAGAAACTCGCCCAACTTGTCCCAGTTGGCGCCCTCAGTGGCGTCACTGGCATCACGATCACACGGAGAACTCCGAACGCGTCTAGGAGCCATCTGACAGAAGAAACAATCAAAAACTTCAACCATGAATGCATGTCAAAAGATAAAATGCATGTGTCCTATCACTTCAAGGGTGACTTCATTGGGAACCGCATAGAAATCGACCGCTCTGATACCAAATTGTAACATCCCGAAACAACGGAAATTTTAAATTTTTCATGAAGACAATAGAAATCAATAATCAAAGACGAGATTGTCACTTCTCATAAAACATATAAGATGTGCACCATATTACATCAGAGTTTGTCAAAACGATACATGATTACAACAGAACGACAAAATGGGATAAACATAATCATGTCGACCTCAATGGTCCGAATAGAGGATCTGATCCCAAGATGCGCGCGCCCGCTGATCACCACCCAACTAGACCTACTGCGGTCCTGAAAAAGATATAACAACAATGCCTGAGTTTCCAAAAGGAAACCCCGTATGCCAAGCTCACCTATATGCATGCAGTAGTACAAATGAACCTATCATACTAGTAGCATGTCATGTCATCAACAGTAAGGAAAACAGTTCCCCCGAAGGGTAACACAGGACATCAGTCCGACAATCATCATCGGGTCTCCCAAGGAGACCTACCGTTGGCACATATGGTCTAACGGAACATGACGTGACACTCCCCACACGCAGCTACACTAATCATGGGGTTCGGCATGGAGCATCCGCCAAGTCTGCGCCATAAGAAACATATTTGTAACTTCGTGGTCGAAACCACACCAAAGGAGTCGTCGCTCGGTCTGTCCATCAATCATCTTCTCAGTAGCTGCCCATTTGAGGAACATAGCCTGAACAACATCGGCCCATCAATCATCATCGCTGGAACAGCAACGGTGGCATCACCAGAACAGCATCGATGGTCCATCCATACGTCCGGCACAGCATCGGACGGGTCCAGACCGAAGTCTGCCAGGTCATCAGGCTCCACGAGCCGCAAACACCATACGCACCGCTATAAAAGTAGGGCAGCGACTCCGTAGCCATATAGACTGGTAGTCACCTAACCCAACGACAGTTGCGTGCCCGCACAAACATCATACATTGGGATCCACGATTCCTCAGGCCTGCTACTCTACAATCAGTCCAATCAATTCATCATATTGGTCACGATCCATACATGGAGGTGACGCGTCCCGAATGCCAACACTCTTCCACACGGCAGTCCCTTGGCAGGCACGCGTAACGTGCCCAGCGTCACCTCCCGACTCACGCACAAAGCGAGGACACGGGTTTCCGTGGATAGAGTTGGCATCCCAAACCGAACCAAGAATTCAGTCATGTGCAAAAACGGTCGACCGAAAGAGGCAACTCGGTCGACCATTTCCTCAAGGGAATCGGTCGACCGAAAGTCTGCAACGGTCGAACTCTTTGCGCAAAACTTAAGTCAAAACGGTCGAACAGAGATCTAAAATTGGTCGACTGATACGAGGTCAAAATACGGAGTTTGGTCAACATCAAATCAAACTATCGGTCGACCGACTCAGGGGTCTCAGTCGACCGAAACTACTAGGGCATCCTAGCAGTTCTAAGTCATATACGGTCGAACACAATCATAACAACGGTCGAACAAACATGCATTTCTACTCAGTACACTTAAGTTCCGATCGAACGACCACAAGGATCCGGTCGACCGAAAACAAACAGGCAATCTGATCCACTAGCAAAATGCACGACCGATCGACCGCCACAAGGCATCGTTCGACCGGTGATGGTTAAAATCGGCAAAATACACTACATTCGGTCGACCGCCCATAAGGACCCGGTCGATCGTTGGTTGTCTTCAACCTTGCGCCAGCCGAGGATTTACGTCATTTTCGTCGCCGGGGAGGTCTCCGACCTCCCCCGACCGACCAATACAACCCTCCCACGAGGGTTAACCACAAAACATATTAAGAAACCAGCATACCTCTCAAAAGCAACGAATCTGCCGGAGCCTCGCTGGCACCTCCGTCGCCTCCGACAATCCTCCTCGCGCGCTAAGTTCCGCACCACTCACGCCTGAACCGCTCGACCACCCTCGTCGTCGTCCACCGAAGCTGCTCGTCAGATCAAGAGAAGGGAGAAATGAGAGAGAGAGAGAGAACAAAAACAACTTCTTAAACCCAACCCTCTCCTCGCATCAACAGTAACCGCCCCTACACTACACCCCATCACCTCACCTCCTCCAACTTCCCATGCACACCACTGTGCACACCTCTCTTCCCCATGCAAAGCCATCTCCTAACCACCTCTCTCCTCCTAATCCATCATTAACTCCTAAGCAAGGGTTTAGGGTTCTAACACAGGTAATTGGACCATCAATAATTCAACTTAGTAACTTTAAGAGAACTCTTAATAAGTCTTTCTCGAAAGGGAATATAAGGCCTTGAATATTAGTTAAAGTTAATAGGAATATTCCTCTCTTATATGTTCTCGTAAACATCACAAAGTTTAACTATTAGGTTGCAGTGTGGCACATGATAGTCCACCATAGAACAAATGCTTTTACAACACACCTTATTTATCTCATCATAATGCCATAGAAATGCTATGAGAAAATCGAATGATCATAACAAAAATTACCTAAGAAGAGGTTTAATAGTGCAAGTACAGAACACCTCAGCCGCATACAGTTAGAGAACCACATATTCAAAAACAGGGCTTTAGTTATAATGCACTCACATTCATGGTATTAGTATATAAAAAATTTGGCAGGGTTAACACTACAACTCTGTAATGTTAACACAGATTTTAGCAAAATGACCTGTAGATCAATATACAACACTAAAGATATTAAGAAAGGAAAACAAAACTTTTAAAATATGTAAAACGGTTTGTCATTTGGATAATGAGAGATGAGAAAAGTAACAATCAAACAAAGCAAAACCATTCTAACTCAACATAAAAGTAAGAATAAAAGATAAGTTGTTTTTTTATCATAAAATGTATCATGTAGGATGGTGGAATATTCAAAAGAAATATTAGTAATTCCATGTTTTTTGAAAAACAGAAAAGATGTGGTTGTAAGATTATGCAGTTTTGTAAGCACAGATTTTGGAGTTCAGATTTCTGTTGCCACTAGTTGTGATTTGATTTCAACTCAGAACATAATATGTCAGTCGTATTAATATGTCTAAGATTAAGTTATTAAATTCTAACTGTGCATAAAATTCCTAAAAAACAAACGTAGATAAGCAAAGTAGTGCAACTGAATAGGTTACGAAAAAATGATTTCGAACTTGTGAGTGTAATGGTATAGCTTTTGTTTGATTTGCTTGTCGATAACATTCTTTGTATTACACAAGTTCAAACAATCTTTAGCTGGCAAACAAACACACAAGTCGAAAAATAAACACCCTTACACAGTACAACATGTAAAACAATGTATGCTTTCTAAGCTTATTTGTATTACATATAATTTTATTGTTCTAACGCACGAAAGCAACAACATAATGACTATAGAAATCCACATGTAATGGGTGGTGGAGTAGACAACCTTCATGATGGTTGTTTGCCATGAGTTACCAGATTTAATAGTTCTTTAAAAGTTTTATAGATTTTAATTTACCTTTAAAGTAAGAGACCGTTAGATGGGTGGCAAGCAACACCGTCTGATTTCTGTTAGCTTCCTTAATTCGTCATGCATACCTTATAGCAAAATCTCCCCATAACGTTAGCCTCATAGGAGTTCCACTACATAAAATGTAAAAGTAAAAGGTGAAATTATTGTAGTCCAATTGGTGATCGGGAAAAGTAGTGCTTCCCTAATAAAGTCATTCGGAAAATGTTAAACAGATTTCTTTATTAGAGAGCCGAATCAAACTACACAACAAGTCAGTTCATACATCTTACTCCAACAGAATTTAGTACTCTAACAGACCTCGTCAAACCTAAACATAGCAGTAACAAAATGATGAGTTTTTTGTTCTTTTACATAGGGCTAAACAAAGCACTTAAATTGCAATATTCTTTGTGATTTATTACTCAAAGGTTGAAATTAACATAAACGTTATTTCATTCAGTCATTATTCACGATCAGAATGTTATTTCACTAAATGAGTTTCAAGAGTGTTTATGAGATGTATTTTAAGATATGTATACAACCAACCTATTTACAGGAAAAAACAGATGTATCTTACACCGTGAACTGTATCATAATGTGAGTACCAAATCCAAAGGCATTATGAACAGAATTTAACAAACACAAGAAATTTTAAAAGTCATAAGGAAAAAGCATATTAATACTTAAATTGGGGTGTTTGTCTCGGTGTTTGTAGAAGTTTTTTAAGGATGTCAAACTCAATTGTATGTTCCAATTTTATTAAAGTGTTTGAATGTTCCAAATTAGGAAGAAGTTGAACATCATAATAACCAGTTTATTGGTTCGTTGATAAGGATCCATTTTGTTAAATTCAGAAATTAGAGATACAAAATTTGATCAGGTACCATGTAGTATTATTAGTGTAGGAACACACGTAAATTGAATCAATTAGGTGAACAAACATACTAAAAAGTAACTACGTGGAAATAAATAAAGTTTAAAAAGACGTCGAATAAAACCTACCATAAACCTACTTTGCTCTTTATAAGTAGAGTAGCACAACTCAAAACAAAACAAATCAACCTCTAATTGTGTGACAAATTATTAGTTGGCATGAGGAGAGAATCATTTAGTGTAAGTAATAGGAATTTTTTATATTTACCTTGTATCAGTGAGGGTGGTCGTGCATATCTGGACGAACTCGTTCTTTGTTTTAATTGTGTCGAACTCCCCCATTTGAAGAACAATCCCATAATATCTGAGCATTGAATTAAGAATTTGTGATATCATATATGTTTGTTGCTTTCTAATGGAACATCTTACCTATGACTTGGTTGGAGTTAGCGTTGATGGTGTGCATCATGTCAAATTTGCATATGTAATGTTTTGCTGAAGGGAGTTTGTGTTATGTCCCTAACCTGTGCTTAGAACTAATCCCGTGATTAGTGGGAGATTAGCATGGGGAAGTGGAGTGGTGCAGTGTTTTGCTTGGGGAAGAGAAGGCATGAACAGTGGCGGCGTGGAGAGTGATGGGTTGGGGTATGTAGGTTGATGGTGAGGAGATGGGTTTATAAGGCTTGTAAATCTCTCTCTCTCTCTCACTCTCTTCCTTTCTTGTCCAGCGAGCAACAACGGAGGAGACGGCTCCGGTGGCGTAGGCGAGCGGTCCCGGTGTGAGGCGTGCGGAGGTGGACGCACGAGGAGGTGACGGAGACGACGTTGCGCGAGCGAGGCTCCAGCGGTTTCGTCGTTTTCTTGAGGTATGTCGACTTCTTAGTGTGGTTTGTTATTCACCCTCGTGTGAGGGACGTGGTGGTTGGTCGTGGGAGGTCGGAGACCTCGCCGGTGACGAGAAATGGCGTAAAATCCTTGGCTGGCACAAGGTTGTTGTCGACCAACGGTCGACCGGTTTCCTTCGGGCGGTCGACCGGTGTAGTGTAATAACCTGACTTTAACCAAAACCGGTCGGACGATGCCGCGTGGGGGTTGACCGGTAGTGCATTATGCTGCTGGGTTGGGATTGCCTGGTTGATTTCGGTCGACCGGTTCCTTAGGTTCGTTCGACCGGAACTTAAGTGTACTGATTTATATTGCATGCTTGTTCGACCGATGCTTTGTATGTGTTCGACCGTTATGACTTAGAACTGCTAGGATGTCCTGGTAGTTTTCCGTCGACCGGGACCCCTGAGTCGGTCGATCAGTAGTATTGTTTGATGTTGACCAGCCTCCGGGTTTTGACCACGTATCGGTCGACCGATTTTAGACTCGTGTTCGACCGTTGGGACATAGGTTTTGCGCAGAGAGTTCGACCGTTGCAGACTTTTTGTCGACCAAACCTTTTGGGAACGGTCAACCGGATTGCCTATTTTGGTCGACCGTTTGTGCACAGAACTGAATTCCCGGTCCTTTTTGGATACCAACTCTGTCCACGGAAACCCGTGTCCTCTCCTAGTGCGTGAGCTTGGAGGTGACGGTGGGCGCATTACGCGTGCCTACCCAGGGACCGCCGGGTGGAAGAGTGTGGGTGTTTGGGACGTGTCACCTCCATGTATGGATTCTGACTTGATGTGATGGATTAATGGACTCATTGTAGTATAGCAGGCTTGAGGGATCGCGGATCCCAATGTATTGATGTGCGAACATGCAATCATCGTTGGGTGAGGTGACTACCGGCCTGGATAGCTACGGAGGTCACTGCCCTGCTTTTATAGCGGCGAGGTTGGTGTTTGCGGCTCGTGGAGCCTGATGACCTGGCAGACTTCAGTCTGGACCCGTCCGACGCTGTGCCTGATGTATGATGGACCAATGATGCTGTGTCGGTGATACCGTCGATGTTGTTCCGGCGATGACGGGACGATGCAGTTCCGGCTATGTTTTCCTCAGCTGAGCACCTACTGAGATGTGATTGATGGACCGACCGAGCGACGGCTCCGTTGGGGTTATTTTAGTCACGAAGTTATAGATCTGTTTCTTATGGCATGGACTTGGCGAATGCTCCTTGCTGAACCCCATGATTAGTATAGCTGCGTGTGGGGAGTGTTGTTGAAGATTTAAATTTATACCGCAAGTGCACAGCGTCTATGAAGACGTGGCAAGTACGGGTCGAACTCAAGGAGGGAGAGGTTTCGTAGTTGATGTTATTTTCGATTAAGAGGAAGAAGGAGAGAAGAATCAACTGGGTTTTTAGGTTTTTGGATTATAATTATCTAAAGCAAGAACAAGAACAAATAAACTGAAACAAGAACAAAGAGAGAAATCCGTTGGATGGAGGTTTAGATTTAGGTTTAGATCAGAGAATTACTGAAACTTATTGTAAATCATGTTAGTTATGAAGCATTACAAGATAAATGACTTAACATAAACTCAAGTAATCAAAATATACTAATCATGAACTTAAAATAATAACATGCAATTCATCTTCTCTAACCCTAATTCCATCACCTCCACCCTTTGGAAAGAGTTAGAAACTCATGGAGGGAGGAAGAAGAAGGGATCCTAGAGACATTAAAAGAAAAGAGAGACAAAACAAAATAAAACAGAAATTTATTACTAATGATCCAAGACCAAAGGTTCAAAGATGTGTTACATTCGTGCTACGAGGCTATTTATAGCCGATACAATGGATACCTGTATATGAAAGGAAATTACACGTGGCGACACAGGACTGGACAAAATTTGGGGACGCGGATCGACAGGGGTGCGGCGGAAACGCCGCAGATTGTAGGTGTTGTGCGGCGGAAACGCCGCACAATCTGGTCTGATCGGGTTCGGATTTTGGCTGTGCGTTTATGGTATGATTTGATCCTCCTTTGCGCGTCTGGATGGATTCTTTCCATTGTCTTGAGCTCCGGATTAATTCCTTCCATTGTTGGGATTTTATTTTTGACTTTTCTTTTGACTTCTCCAACACAATAACTTGGCCCTTTTATTTTGTAGTCAGGTCCTTGACATTTTGCACTTAAGCCCCTGACCTTTTTGTGATTAGCTCCTTGAATGCTTTTGTGCTTGGATGCATTTCCATTTGAAACCCGATAAACTTGAACTTGTCTTTATAATAGAAATGAATCTTTTGCACGTGTTTTATGCTCGGGATGTGGGTAATTTGCATTCAGGTCCCTGTATTCTGTAAATACGACTAAACACATACCTTAGTAGCATTTATTGATATAAAAGTAATCTAAATGAAAGACATATGATGCAATGCATGCAATGCATCAAATACCCCCACACCTAGATTTTGCTAGTCCCTAGCAAAACAAAATATAACTAAAAATTGAAAACAGGGAAATCCTAACTCACTTTCGTAGGAATCACGGTTGCACTTAGCATGTGCAACAAGCCTTTAAACCTCTTTGTTGCCAAGGAGGAGGAGTGTTGTCTCCTGAGGGTTTTCAGCTGACACACCCACAAAGTCTTAATTCAACATTCCATTAATAGCTCTCAATATTTTTACCTCAACTTTATACATCTCACTTAGAATTCTTGCATGCTCATTATACAATTCTAACTTATAAAAAGTTTGACTTGGTCTTTATTCCTCCAACATTCACACCACTAACCCTTCTACACATGTTATCACATAAATTATTTTGCATGCCTCCTCTCGTGGTGAAGTATCATTTGGATCAACCATGGCATGGATCATTCTTTTAGCTTTGGGCCTTGAGTATCTTAAAGTATTTTTTTTCTTTTTCCGTGATTCAACACATTTGCTTTTTCTTTTTGACACTTATACCCTTTTGGTATTCGTGTAGCGAGTTTGGTCGATAATCCCGAGCTGGAAGACTCAAGTTACCGGGTTTTAAGATACCCCTACGGACCAGTGACTCGAAGGCTTGGGCTTTTGTAATCATTTTGCAAGATGTGCTTTCCTCACTTTATTCTTTTTTTTTTTACTTTTTTTTTCCTCAAGGCTTAATTGCTATTAGAAGTCCACACTTCCCGGTATATTTTCCTCAACCTCTGCTTTTTATCAACCACTTCAAAGATTTGATTCATCCAATTTAAGTGCATACACGTCTGAAAGGGTAATGGGCTATTTCTTTGGAACTTAGATTTATGTCATAATTTCTTCAAGCAGAACTATATAATAAGGAACAAAAAACCAATGTAATTTGTACACAGATTTTGGTAAGTCAATCTGAAGCTATGTCACGGAACATTGAATTTTTTTTTTTTTTTTGAAGAAGAAAACAAACAAATAGATATATACATAGATAAACACTCCCCCACACCTAAATCATGCATTGTCCTCAATGTATGCATAGATAAAATAAATGCACTTATTACCTGAGTCGACTTGCGGTATAGGGGTTGAGTTTGCTCAGAGTCAACCGTAATCAGAACTGGATTGAATGACACCATATTGGTGCATGTATCCAGTTGAATTGTTCCCCATGTTGACTTGAGGAAAAGATTCCACTCTTCTCACTTGAATTGGTTCGCTTATTTGCTCGAGTGATGGTGGTTGAGTAAATGAATCACTCCCTTTTTTCTTACTTCCTTTTTGCTTATGTGATGATTTATTTGATTCAGAATTCTGATAAATACGTGCTCTCATCACAACATCACTTGGGTTGCATATTATTTCTGGCTCATTATCAATATGGAAGATATTAAATTCTGCTTTTAAGTTCCCGAAAGATAATTGCATGAGCCCATTTCGACAGTTTATTAATGCTTCCGAAGTGGCTAAAAAGGGTCTACCTAGAATTACAGGGATTTGTCGATTAGGATTTACAACAGGTTCAGTATCAAGTACGACAAAATCCACTGGATAAATGAAGTCACCAACCTTAATCAAAACGTCCTCTACTATACCTCTCGGTTTCTTGACAGAACAATCAACGAATTGGAGGGTTGTCTTAGAGGGTTTCAGTGGGCCAAGGTTGAGTTGCTCGTAGACAGAAAATGGGAGTAACTTAACGCTTGCACCTAGGTCTAGAAGGGCTTTATTGATAAAAGTATCTCCTATTGAACATGAAATTGTGGGACACCCAGGGTCCTTATATTTTATAGGAGATGTGTTGGAAAGAATAGAGCATATGTTTGCAGTTAAGAATGCCTTCTTTGGTACATTCGTTTTTCTCTTTTTAGTGCACAAATCTTTCAAGAATTTAGCATAAGCAGGTATTTGTTGAATCATATCTAAGAGTGGAATATTCACCTTAACTTGTTTAAATACTTCTAAGATTTTCTCCATTTGTGCACTTGAGCTCTTCTTGAGTCTATTGGGAAATGGGGCTTTAGGAACATAGACTCGCTCAGGTTCAGGTTGAGCTATGGGTTCAGGTTGTGTAGGTGGGTTGGGCTTTTCAACTTGGACGTCAGGTTCAATGGTCAGGTCATATGTGGTTGCTTGATGGCTAGATTGATTAGACATTCTAGGGTTTGCCACATTGTTATCAACTTGTCGTCCGGACTGTAATGACACTACTGCATTGATTTGTTGGAACGGTCCTTCCTCGTTAATCATTTGAACCGGTCTGGGGTTGTTATTTCCTGAGGGTGGTTGATAAGATTGATATTGATTATTAGGTCTTGGGTTCACCTCAGGTTGACTTGGAAATTGACCCTTTTCTCTTTCACCTACTATTTGCGCTAATTGGCTGACTTGTGTCTCTAGCCTTTGGAATGATTGGTTGGTTGTTTGTATAAAAGTTTTCATTAAATTTTCCAAGTTTGTCAACCTAACTTCATGATTTCCATTGTTATTACCCCCAGATGATGTATTATTTTGGTTATATGGGTTTGGTTGTTGTCTAGGAGGTTGACCTTGTTGGTTCCAGGAAAAATTGGGATGATTACGCCAACCCGGGTTGTAGGTTGATGCATAAGGATCATTTCTAGAATGGTTAAACGTGGCATTAACATGTTCCAAGTCTACACAGTCCTCCATTAAATGACCAGTCTGACCACATCTAGAGCAAGGGGTAGGGGATGCTTGTCGGGTTTGGTTTTGCAGCTCTAAACTTTCCATTCTGCGCATAAGGGTGGCTAGTTTTGCCTCAGCCGCTATGTTGGCATCTATAGCTAAGACACCTGGTCGGGGTTGACTTGCTATTCTAGATCCAATACTCGGGTTGATGGGTGTTCTAGCATTGTCCCATTGCATACTGTTTTCAGCTAAATCCTCAAGAAAAGTCCAGGCATCATTTTCGTTTTTCGACATGAAATTCCCTTGGCTAACAGATTCTAGCATAACTCTAGATGTGGGTGTCAATCCCTCATAAATAATTTGGCATAATTGCCATTTTGGAATTCCGTGATGAGGGCATTGGGTCAAGACACTTTTAAATCTTTCAAGATAGGAATAGAACGGCTCGCTCTCAGACTGAACGAATGCAACAATTTCATTCCTAATCTTCATAGTCTTATGGTTGGGGAAATATTTTTTTAGAAACACTTGAACAAACTCAGCCCAACTCCTAATAGATCTTTCGGCTAGACTATATAGCCATTTCTTAGCGTCGTCCTTCAGTGCTAGAGGCACGAATTTCAGACGCACTGCCTCCTCAGGGATATGCTGGTATTGCATAAGAGAGCAGATTTCCTCAAATTCTCTAAGGAAGAGATATGGATCTTCCCTAGAGGTGAACTTAGGCAGCATACTCATGTATTGTGCCTTAAGTTCGAAATCGCGACCCGGTATGGTGGGCATGACGATGCATGATGGTTGAGCAGCCATCGTTGGGTAGCACCGATCCCTCAGAGTCATAGGCGGGTTCACAACATTCTCACCCATTAGATCCGGGTGAGGTGGTGCAACAGGTGGATTGGGGTTAAGTTCCAGACTGGAATCTAGATGAACTCGTGAGAGTCGATTACTCAAGTCCCGAATCCAAATCTGAGTGCACCGGGTTGAATCAATTTTTGAATTCAAATTCGAAATTTAAATTCCAAATTTAATTTCAAGAATTAATTATAATTTTTTTTTCTTCGTTTTTTTTTTATGAAAATGGAAACAAACAATAGAAAGGTAAAGATGAGAAGGGAAAGAAGACTCAGACGAGAAGGGAAACTTAACTCTAAAGGTAAATTCAAGGGTTGGCCAGAAATTTCCTGAACAAGCACGGTTCAAACAATCCTAGACCTAGTGTCACTTAAATCTAGACGACTCCTAACTGGTTGAGTCGAATTGATTCGCTTGATTCACCTCCCTCACCAATCAAACCAAGTTGGCCAGTCAGTGTATAGCTAGTGGGGGCGCTTCCGACAGAGTCGGTGCCAATTAGACAACCACGTCGCTTGGAGGACTTTCGTCAACACAAAAACACTTTCTAGACACCAAATTGAATTCAATTAGCTTCAGGTCATAGCAAGTCAAACCAATCTCCTCCTTAATTGAGTACGCGTCCTTAGGGGCCAATGTCTAATTGATTTTAAATTTAAGGCTTGGGTGACACTTTAGGATTGTGATTTGTGGGCCACGGAAGGGTGATGAAATCCCCACCGTATCTTTTCCTACGGAGTTGCCCTTAAGATAGTTTAACTTAGATCTAACAAAGATAGTCAAACAATGGTCTTTTTAATGGGGGCAATTTCAAGGTTGTATGCAAATTAAATTATATGCTTAAATGCAATCGTTAAAACCACGATACGTACCTTGCCTCCAGCACTCTTCAACAATAAAAAAATAATTTGCAAGAATTTAGCAAGAACAATGCAAGCAAAACATTATATGATGCATGCACTAAGGTCTTTCTAATTTTGCCAATTTAGGTCCGAGTTGAATTATTGCCAATTATGGAATTGTAAACCCTAACACATGCAATTCTACGACAGGAAACTTTTCAACGTACAATTCAGATTTTACGAGAAAGGCAAGAAAAGTTACCTCCGCAATGCTCAGTCGGGTTCGCCGCCCGCTCTCGGAGATTCCAGTAGCTTAATGCGACCACCCAGCGATGCCGACGATGCCCCAGAAATTTGAAGACCAGAACCCACACTGGTGCGGCGATTCCGCCGCAAGACACGTTGTAGATGCGGCGATTCCGCCGCCCAAGTGTCTTAGAACGCTCCCGGATTTCGCCGCGCGCTCTGTTGTCTCCTGCTACACAAATTCAAATACTTAGATCGCGCACAAGGTAGACAGGCTAAAATCGAAAACACAAAAAACACAAAATCTGCGTCGCCTCCCCGGCAACGGCGCCAAAAACTTGTTGAAGATTTAAATTTATACCGCAAGTGCACGGCGTCTATGAAGACGTGGCAAGTACGGGTCGAACTCAAGGAGGGAGAGGTTTCGTAGTTGATGTTATTTTCGATTAAGAGGAAGAAGGAGAGAAGAATCAACTGGGTTTTTAGGTTTTTGGATTATAATTATCTAAAGCAAGAACAAGAACAAATAAACTGAAACAAGAACAAAGAGAGAAATCCGTTGGATGGAGGTTTAGATTTAGGTTTAGATCAGAGAATTACTGAAACTTATTGTAAATCATGTTAGTTATGAAGCATTACAAGATAAATGACTTAACATAAACTCAAGTAATCAAAATATACTAATCATGAACTTAAAATAATAACATGCAATTCATCTTCTCTAACCCTAATTCCATCACCTCCACCCTTTGGAAAGAATTAGAAACTCATGGAGGGAGGAAGAAGAAGGGATCCTAGAGACATTAAAAGAAAAGAGAGACAAAACAAAATAAAACAGAAATTTATTACTAATGATCCAAGACCAAAGGTTCAAAGATGTGTTACATTCGTGCTACGAGGCTATTTATAGCCGATACAAGGGATACCAGTATATGAAAGGAAATTACACGTGGCGACACAGGACTAGACAAAATTTGGGGACGCGGATCGATAGGGGTGCGGCGGAAACGCCGCAGATTGTAGGTGTTGTGCGGCGGAAACGCCGCACAATCTGGTCTGATCGGGTTCGGATTTTGGCTGTGCGTTTATGGTATGATTTGATCCTCCTTTGCGCGTCTGGATGGATTCTTTCCATTGTCTTGAGCTCCGGATTAATTCCTTCCATTGTTGGGATTTTATTTTTGACTTTTCTTTTGACTTCTCCAACACAATAACTTGGCCCTTTTATTTTGTAGTCAGGTCCTTCACATTTTGCACTTAAGCCCTGACCTTTTTGTGATTAGCTCCTTGAATGCTTTTGTGCTTGGATGCATTTCCATTTGAAACCCGATAAACTTGAACTTGTCTTTATAATAGAAATGAATCTTTTGCACGCGTTTTATGCTCGGGATGTGGGTAATTTGCATTCAGGTCCCTGTATTCTATAAATACGACTAAACACATACCTTAGTAGCATTTATTGATATAAAAGTAATCTAAACGAAAGACATATGATGTAATGCATGCAATGCATCAAGTGTCACGTCATGTTCTGCTAGACCATATGTGCCTACGGTAGGTCTCCTTGGGAGACCCGATGATGATTGTCGGACTAATGTCCTGTGTTACCCTTCGGGGGAACTATTTTCCTTACTGTTGATGACATGACATGCTACTAGTAAGATAGGTCCATTTGTACTACTGCATGCATTTAGGTGTGCTTGGCAGACGGGGTTTCCTTATGGAAACTCAGGCATTGTTGTTGCATGTTTTATTTCAGGACCACGGTAGGTCCAGTTGGGTGTGATCAGTGGGCGTGCGCATCTTGGGATCAGATCCTCTCACTTGGACCACTGAGGTCTACATGATTACTTGTATCTCCTTTTGTTGTTTCTGGTGTAATCATGTAGCTTTTTGACAAACTCTGATGTAATATGTTGCACCTCTTAAATGTTTTTATGAGAAGTAACAGTCCCGTCTTTTGATTATTGGTCTCTGATGTCTTGATGATAAATTTTAAATTTCCGCCGTTTCGGGATGTCACGGTTTGTCGGTATTAGGAAGCAAAATTGCAGTGGATTTTAGATTAAGGTTCATGTCGTACTGCAATGGTGTTATTTGATATTTTCCTCTAGGCAAGCAAATGTCAACTCCAATTGGAAGATGTTGACAGAACCCTTCTTTAATGTTTGTTCCCATTCGCTGAAGTTGCCATGACTTACAATCACTAGCATCTGATCAGCCTGAAGGAATTAAAGATATTAGTAAACAATTCCATATTAAGTACATACAATACCATTTGAAATTCACATTCTCATTGATTACCACAAATGTGAATGTCTTTCGGTTGTTCTTGCCAAGCACATGAGCGCACCATAACATTGCAATACGAACTTTGTAAGAGCAGTTATATTGGTTTGGTCTTGTGTCTCTCCACATGCAGATTTTCAGCCCATCTAGAATATGAAAAGTGAAGATTTTATATGTTTCATTAAAGTAAATAATTTCACCGAGGATGTGAGTTTTAACGTTTAAATTGAAATAACAATAAGATACAATTGTTGGAGGCAGAGTTTGGTTTGGTTTCACTTGCATTCGTCGAACTTGCGTTATTGGTGGTATTAAGTCGTGCAATAGGCGTTGGCATGCATGTCGACCTGAGCTTTAGTGGGTTTGCTGACAGGTTTTGTGATGTCATTATCAGCACACACACTTAAGTTTGTCGGAATAATCAATTTGTTAGGTTTGGTACCGACGTCTTGATTTTGTGATCTACTCCGACGATGGCATCTCAAATCAACTTTTTTTGCTTTATGTCATTGTCGGTGCTTGTGCTGTCATATACATTTTTTACAGGAGTTGATGCAAATGTGTTTAACTGTATCAGGAAAGGTGAGTATCATTTTGATAATTGTAAATCATGATAAAATAATCAAGGAATTGTACTGAAACCGCCTTATCATAAATTTGTAACAAATAGCAGTTGAATTAGTTTATTTTTCAGAAAGTAAGTGAAGCATGTAGAAATGTTTTTTTAAGTTGATTTCTAGAAACACTAACCTATGCAGTAGGAGATGGTCAATAAGGTGATGTACCAGAATCAGAATTGTTGACAACATGATTGGAACTTGTATTTTGATGATGCAATTGAAGGGAGATGTATTTTGTTGTTGGCTGCATTGTTGGCTGGTTTGGAGTTTTTTTTTGCGAACTGCGATACATGTGGAAAAATTTAAAGTAACATTAAAATAATAATTCAGAAAAGTGTTTGATAGAACTGGTACGGAAATTATAGTAAACAAATTAAAAGAAAGCTAATCATGTCCAGCAAGTTAACAAATGAATTGGAGAACTAAATTTCAATCAATCTCCCAACACCGGAAACAAAATTTGACAGCTTCAATTATAACCTCAAATGATATGGTAAAGTTCCTCTTTGAACTCTAAAATTTTCAAACCATCTTCTTAAACTTTTGGTTCATAATGAACCGCCACCCTCCATGTTAATTAGCTTTTTGCAGGTTTACTGTATATTTCAATTTGTTCTGGTAATCAAGTGATCACTAAAACCAATGGAATTTTAAATGAGAGGATCTTTGTTGAGAAGTAACAGTTCAAGGAGATGTTTAATGCCTTTGAAATATCAGGAAGAACTTTTATTCAAGGTCGTAGTTGAGAGAGAAAAAAATATAGTCTTCATTTTTAACTCACAAAAACCATAGTTCTTATCATAAGGAATCAAGCTTCAGCAAGGAAATAATCACATTTATGACAGCAAAAAGATGTGAATAGAACACTAAGACAAAATACCAACTATAGTAATTCTTTTTCGACTTTGAGAACTAACCAAAAAGAGAGTGACCTCAGAAGGGTCACCAATCACCATCCCAACTGGACAATGACTGTACAATAACAAATGTCTTATGCAAATTTCAGTGCTAAATTACACACATCATTATGATAAGCCATGCATGAGAATATGCCAGTTATGTAATGGAATTTGACAAACTTGAATGTTTCAGATTTTTCGGAAAGTTAGCGGCATTAAAAGGGGGATGTAAATGAAGTTCTAGATATGTTTTTCTAGAATCTGAGATCTCCAAAAAGGAAAAGTTAAGTTTCAATTTTTTTCAAGGAAATCAATTTTCAACCACTAATTCTAACTTAATGGAAAGGGAAAAAGGTTAAATCTAGAAATCCTGGAATTGAAGCCATCTACATCGGCAAAAACTGTAACGTATGTTTTAGTCAAGACATAGAAAGAGAAATCGAAAACTTTTTTTTTTGAAAACTCCAAAAATACAGATAATACAAATATCACAAAAAAAGAAAACATGGACGAGAAAACAAAATGAACCTGAAAGCTTTTATATGTGAAATTGTGAATTTATATTTTTTTTTTAAAACTACAGACAAATAGAGAATGCAAATATCCAAAAAAAGAAAACATGGAAGAGGAAACAAAATATGAACCCAAAAGTATTATATCTGAAATTGTAAACTTATATGTGAAAATCTAATTTGAATGTGGAAGTTGAATGGGATGATGAGAGGAGAAAAAAATAATAGATCATGTGGAAAGAGGT
The DNA here is from genome assembly GCA_963682175.1 of Triglochin maritima. NCBI lineage: Eukaryota > Viridiplantae > Streptophyta > Magnoliopsida > Alismatales > Juncaginaceae > Triglochin > Triglochin maritima. The sequence goes on from OY821775.1 coordinate 40,229,941, forward strand.
TTGCACATGATGCGGTTTAGTGAAGAGATTAATAAATAAGAGATCATGTGTAAGTGGTTTACCCATGATGTGGGTTTGAGGATGCCTTATAAATAGGTCCCTCCTCCCTTCCTTTGTTTTAATTAATGCAAAAAGTCTTCTCTCTCCATATTTTCCCATCATTCCATCTGAAATTCTTCTTATTAATTGAAGTACCAGAGATTAAATTCTAACCTTGAATTGGAGATTGATTGACTAGCTTCGATCTCTCTTATCTTGTTTAAAGTTTGGTGAACACTTGCAGGTGATTCCGAGGCAATCCAACGTGCAACTCGACTTCCAATTTGTTAAAGGGATTTCATAATCCCCTATGTATAATCCAATCTATATATTTCAATATTAATTAGTATATAATATATATTAAAATACAATTATGAAGTTTTGTACATAAAGTTTTTTGAAAAATATGAAAACTGATCTTACTTGCGTGTAAAAAATTTAAAATATATATACAAGTATGTTGCACGAAATCCAACAATATGGTCCATGGCACCTGAGTCAATAACCTATTTTTTATCACAAGATTTATTTTTGGAAAACAAAGCAATGTAATTTTCCAAGGATTTTACCATACCTACATAATTACCTGAAGATTGGGGAATTCTGCAAAATGTTATTCTAGTGGGACGCCAACTAATTAATTTGTGTTGGATCCCCACTCGGCCCAGATCCACCCCTTGAGTTCATGAAGTTTGCTCCACCAGAGTTGATTCCTTGGGTAATATAATCGGTTGGAGCACACGCAGTTGGATACCCATTCGGATCTCCCTTGGTATAAAAGCTCCTAGATCTACCTCCCTTGTTTCCATATGTGGTTTCCTGCAGAATTAGGGTTAGGGTTTGCTGTTGGGTGGTCGTTGCCTCCCATGGTTGGATGTGCGGTGTTGCAGCCGTTGAAACCCCAGGATCCCATGTTGCCCCTCCCTTCCTTGCCTCTCTTGTCGTCGTCCTCTGATGGTCGGAGGTGGGGATAGAGAAACCAGGAATTGTTCTTGTTGTGTGCGATTTGTTTTCAATTTTCACATTCAGTTTGGATGTTATTTTTCTTTTGCGGATGAGTTGTGGTTCTTTGTCAAGTTTCCTCGTGTTGAATCATAGCTATGATTGTAGCAAGCAGTGGGAGTTCTGGTGCCATAAGCATTTGACTCCGTATTGCTTCGTAACTTGCATCATGACCTACCAAAAATTGGTAGATCTTGTCTTGTTCTATTCGTTGTTGGATTACTTTAGCGTCAATAGTTGAGGGTTTGTATACTCCCAACCAATCTGATGCCTTTCTGAGAGTACCTAGGTACTCAGTGATGCTTGTTGAGTTTTTCCGAGTTTGTGATATCTCCTGCTTGATTTTGAAGACGTGAGCAAAGTTTTGTGACTTCCCGTAGTCTTCGTGGATAGCATCCCATAGTTCCTTTGCACTATCTTTGTACAAAAAAAATCACCAATGCTTGGTTGCATGGTTGCGGTGAGCCATGTTGATTTTTGGACAAGTATAGAAGTTTGTTATTAATGACTTGATGATTAGAATTATACATTTGTGGTTCTATATCGTGTACAATGAAAGAAATGTTGGAATAAGTCCGTTGAGGACTTTCCAATCTAAGGGGAGCATTGGTCTTCAACAGATTCCATATATGCTTGATCTTGAATGCTAGTATTGAGGAGGGGATCGTCTTGGTTGGTGCAACGGCTATGATAAGGACCCTCTGAGATTATTAAGTTGGTCTTGCTATATTTGTCATATTTTCAACAAAACTCTTCCATTGAGTCCATAAATAGTATATAAGTCTCGCGTGTGAGGAAATATATCGAAGTGATATATCCAAACCTCCACAAGAGTGTCCCAGTCAGAGATAAGAGCGGAGAGTCCACTGCAAAAGTCTTGCAAGTCTTCCGGTTTAGTAAGAGTTATTTGCTTTTGTATATCTATACTTTCTAAACCATTTGCTTACCTACCTAAAAAATTGAAGAAGTATGATAATCCCCTTGATATTTTGTTCGATATTCATTTCCTATCTTCCCACCATGTTTACCAGGTCCCACTTTAGTTTCTCCCGAATGTCTATCACATTTTTTTGGAGAAAACATAGACAATTTAGAAACTACAAGATTTGTGGGAGACACATAAGAAGGCATTGAGGACCAACATGATGTTATATCTAACGCCCTAACAAATCATGATCATAGTAATAAGAAAACTGATAATAAAGAGAGTAGTAACAATAATAAGTATGATCTAATTTCACTGGAATGCCACTTGTGTTCTTTTTCTATTGTGATTAGGAAGTTTCCGTAATAAAGGATAATTTCCATAATTTTTCCTCTATAACGCCAAAAAATGACATCTTCATAAATTAGTGATATGTATCACCAAATCACAAATATTAAGCTGATCATATTATTGAATGTATTATTGAGAATTGAAACCAAAGTAAGCGGACGCGTACTTAAATCCATTTCTATGGATTATCGTCTGAAGCGAGACCTCGACCAATCTTCAAAATCAACACAACACTCCAGACGATCCCCTCTAGAATATCTCTGAATCTCTCTCTCTCTCTCTCTCTCTCTCTCTCGGTGATGGGATGCAAGGACCGGAGGCTAGGGTTGCGTGAGTTGGAGACCAAGACTCATTAATATAATAACCCAATTAGGGTTGCCTTGCTAAATTTCAGTCCAACCCATCACAAATTGAAATTTGCCTTTTGTCTCTACACATTAAAGGTCCACATCCTATGAGATACATTTAGACTTATTGGATTAAAAACCATAGTAGATCACATTTATAGAGTTTAATCATGACAGGCTTGATCACATAATTATTTTACATATAACTCCAACGTTGGATTAAAGATACAACAACCAATTGCCCACAAAGGTTTGATGTAATGTATTTCAACATTGTCAACTTATTACATACAAAATTTAGTGTAATGTAGTCGAGTATTGCAAATTTGTTGCCTACAAATGTTTGGTGTAATGCATAAATGAATCATTTAGATCATTACATGGGGTAGTGTTTGGGTACAAGATCTCAATACTAAAAAACATATGAGATACAATAACAAAACTTGTATTTACGTGTTAACAATAAGATATGTATTTTTTATTTGCTGGTAAGTTGAAAATTGCTAAATTTATCATGTTCTCGTTTAAATTTAGTTTAAACTCATGTAACAAGTTATCGTGCAAATATTGTTCACAAATCCATATAAAATATTTTTGTGTCTAATCATGTACGCAAGTTGATTTCATATATCTTATCGTATTATGTACCTTTCAGCTATAATTGTAATAACCTAATCTAAGCACCCTAATTAAATTAAACTAAACCTAACTTACCCTAATTAATTATGTTAATGAAGAGGTGAGGAGATAAGGTTGAGAAATGAGGTGTTGGTATTGGATTGGATGAGATGGAGGTGATAAATTAAAAAGTGATATATATAGTAAAGATAAGATTTGGTTGAAACGTTTTGCTTCCTTGTTTTGAATCAACCAGGGCGTGAGAGAAGAGGTTAGAGAGAAGAAGAAGAAGAAGGTGAAGAAGAAGAGGAGAAGAAGTGAAGAAAGAGAAGAAGAAAAGTGGAGTGAAGTGGTGCAAGCTTGGGAGGCTTCTTCACTCGACCAAAAGGTATGCCAAATCTTCATTATAACTCACTTATGCCTTGTGAGTGTTGGGGATCGACGTTGGTGTCGAATTCCCCGTCGGATTGCAACCTTTTCAGAGGTTGAGGACGACGATCGGTCGACCGGTGCCTGTGGGCAGTCGACCGATCCTATTATTATATTGATGTTTACCCGCGAACGGTCGAACGATGTCGTTAGACGGTCGACCGTTATGCCAGATTTGTGCGGGAAAAAGGGGATATGCTGTTATCGGTCGAACGGGACCACTTAGCCGGTCGACCGAATAACAATGAGAATGGGTCGGTTGGGGGTTTTGACTTATTAAACGGTTGAACGCCCTTAACCTTGTTCGACCGATCCATTCGATGCTAAGTCGGTTGGGAGCTTTGACCATCAAAACGGTCGACCGCTCTTTAACTTTCGGTCGACCGACTGAGCATTTTAATTAAGCAGTAGAGTGCCTGTGATGTTTCGGTCGAACTGTATAGCAGTTCCGGTCGACCGAATGTCACTTGGGCAAGATACTGAGATTTCCTGTTATCGGTTGAACGGCCCCTTGGTTCGACCGATCGGATATATATATTATATAAAATTGTATAGCGTAGACCATCCAAACGGTCGACCGCTAGATGACGTTTGTTCGACCGATTGGTCGGTATTTCGGTTGGCGTGGTTCGACCGGTAGATTTGTTTGTACAGTACTGTGTACTGTGTGGGGGACCGGTCGACCGGAGTGCTTGTAGCGGTCGACCGATCTGCCGCAGGTTGGTGGATTTATCCACACGCGATCCGTCGATGTCAGGTCGACTACCGGCTCCGAGGCGACGGTTGATTACCGGCTTTGAGAGCTACGGATTTCACCTTCGACGAAGGCGTATTATTGTTGTACTTTTTCCTCTCTTACCGAGCGGGGTGTGAGGGATGTGTACCGTAAACCTTGGGCAGTTTGCGAGGGTTTAGCGGTAGGCCGAGGATGTTCCGGCAGGGTGCGCGCTAGGCGACTCTTGGGGGAGCAGTGGCTGTCGTCTGACCCGAGTTGTGTATTCGGCGGGCTGACTCGCTCCTTGAGTGCGGTGTGTACCAGGGGTTCCTTCCTGCACTTTTTGGGGAGCAGTGGTGTCGACTGACCCTTGTGAGGCAGCGGTGGACTGACTTGACCCTAGTGGCAGGAGTGGTTCAGTGCCGCGGAGGCGGTGAGGGCATTATTGTGGGCCCGAGGCGGATGATCATGTGCATAGCATTGCATTGTCTTTAATTCCTTTTTATATTTTTAGGAGGTTTGGTATACGGGGTTCCTACAGGGAACTCAGGCATGTTTGTTGTTTGCATTTCAGGTAGCGAGCAGGGTTAGAGTTTGAGGTGGTGACCGAGGACGGTGCCCCCGAGATCAGATCCTGTAGTTGTCAGTCTCTTCCTTTTGAGGTGATTACATATTGTATAGCTTTTGTCGTAATCACAGTCAGTTTGTATATTTGACTTCCACGTGGATCATATTTATATTATATATGTTGGTTTGTTTTCCGTGACGTGCCCAGTGTTGACCGTTGACAGTCTTTATTATTGTTTAAATTTTCCGCTATTTTCGGGTACGTTACAATTTGGTATCAGAGCGTTGATCTCGGCGTACTTGTCCAAAGAAACCACCTTTGAGTTAGGATTTAGGTCTTAGAGGATCATGCATGCATATTTTATATTGATGATCGTCGTGTTTCCTTGACAGATGCCTCCTAGACGGGGGAAGGTTGTTGCCCGTGCTCGCGGTGAGAGTGAGACCGCGAGGGATGAGGCATGGGAGGATGAGCGTCGGACGTTGTTCGATACGGTCGGACGTCTGACAGAGATGCTACAGCAGCAGACGGCACAGACTGGGCAGACGGGGACTGGCGCTATGCATGACCGGTTTATGCGCCAGCATCCACCTACCTTTCTGGGGCAGTACGACGCAGAGGCTGCGGAGGAGTGGATCTTCACGATGCAGAAGATCTTCAGTGCTATTGGTTGTCCTCCAGAGGCGAGAGTGGGCCTGGCTACTTATGTTTTGGGCGGTGCTGCGTCCAACGGGTGGAGGTCCACATCTGCAGTGGTGTTTGCGGGCAGAGATGATATAGCCTGGGAGGAGTTCGTTGGCGAGTTCAACGAGCAGTATTTTCCGCAGCATGTCCAGGATGCGAAGAGGGAGGAGTTTCTGAGTCTTCAGCAGGGAGACATGACCTTGGCAGGCTACATCGGGAAGTTCAACGCCCTTGAGCGTTACTGTCCCGAGATGTATATTACACAGGAGCAGAGAGCAGGGAAGTTCGTCCGAGGGCTCCGGAAGCAGTTGAGGACGAAGGTGCTGACACACATGCCGAGCACATTAGCTGATGCGGTGAAGAGTGCCTCTGTTCTTGATCGTGACTACAGGGAGAATTACCAGGATGAGAGGAGGCCATCAGGTAGGTTCTCTGGGAGGCCAGGAGGTCAGACTGGAGGGAATCCGGGCAAGAGGCCCCGATTCGAGGGAGCAGGAGTTGCAGTACCACGATCTGAGCCTTGTGGTAGATGTGGGAGGTTTCACTCCGGGCCGTGCTTCGCCCCCGAAGCATGTCATGGGTGTGGCCAGCTGGGTCACTTTATCAGGAGCTGTTCGAGCCGAGGAGCTGGGCCGAGCAGACCACCGGGTTTACCCGCACCAGGCAGAGGAGGAGGCGGAGATAGACCACCTTTCAGACCACAGCAGGGGCAGCGCACGGGCAGAGTTTTCACCATCCAGGCAGAGGAGGCTCGGGATGGAGGCGCTATCGTGGAAGGTACACTTCTTGTCGCAGGTTCAGTAGCTAGGGTGTTATTTTATTGTGGCGCAACACACTCGTTCATCTCAGAGCGATTTGCGGGAGTGTTGGGCTGTACCCTTGCGATGTTGACTGCCACGTTGGAGGTCAGCACACCCCTGGGTCTGGTGGGCACTGTGGGGAGATTTGTCCCCGGTGCCACGATTGTTTCGGAAGATCAGGAGTTTCCGGCAGACCTGGTCTTGCTACCGATGGAGGACTTTGATGTCATACTTGGGATGGATTGGCTGTCCCAATATGATGTTCGAGTCTTGTGCCGTGAGAAGAAGATTTTGATTCCGAGGAAGGGTTTGCCTGATATTCTGATTCGAGGGATCAGAAGCAGAGGGGGTCGCATTATTGTATCTGCTGTGAGAGCTCAGAGACTGTTACAGCAGGGTTGTGCAGCATTTCTGGCGACACTTGTGGTTGCGGAGGCAGAGTCTCAGAGGCTAGAGGACATTGAGGTGGTGCAGGAGTTCGCGGATGTTTTTCTAGCGGAGATTCCAGGTTTACCACCACACCGGGAGTTGGAGTTCGGCATAGAGTTGGTAGCTGGTACTACACCACAGTCGAAGGCTCCATACCGGATGACACCTGCTGAGTTGACAGAGTTGAAGAAGCAGTTGCAGGAGTTGATGGACTCTGGATTTATCAGACCGAGTGTCTCGCCTTGGGGTGCACCAGTTTTGTTTGTGAAGAAGAAGGACGGATCCTTGAGGATGTGCATAGACTACAGGATGCTGAACCAGGTGACGGTGAAGAATAGGTATCCCTTACCTAGGATCGAGGACCTCTTTGACCAGCTGCAGTCAGCGAAGGTTTTCTCGAAGATTGACCTGCGTTCAGGATATCACCAGTTGAGGATCCGAGATGAGGACATCTAGAAGACAGCTTTTAGGACGAGATATGGACACTATGAGTTCTTGGTGATGCCATTTGGATTGACGAATGCTCCGGCAGCATTCATGGATCTGATGCACCGGACATTCAGGCAGTATATTGATATATTTGTGATTGTCTTCGTGGATGACATTTTGATCTATTCACCCGATGTAGAGCAGCACAGAGAGCATCTGAGGATTGTACTCAGCATCTTGAGGGCTCAGCAGTTATATGCTAAGTTCTCAAAGTGCGAGTTTTGGTTGGACAGAGTGGCATTCCTCGGACACATTGTATCGGCAGAGGGGATATCAGTGGATCCGGCGAAGGTGGAGGCAGTGACACAGTGGAGGACCCCTACGAGCGTGACGGAGATTAGGAGCTTTGTTGGACTGGCGGGTTATTACCGTCGCTTCATCAAAGACTTCTCGAGATTGGCAGCACCACTGACGGCTCTGACGCAGAAGGGAGTCACTTTTGTTTGGTCGCAGAAGTGCGAGGACAGCTTTCAGGAGCTGAAGAGACTGTTGACCACAGCACCAGTTTTATCATTGCCGAGTGGCACGGGTGGATTCGTGATTTATAGCGACGCTTCAGGTGTTGGCTTAGGATGTGTACTTATGCAGCACGGGAGGGTGATCGCATACGCATCCAGACAGCTGAAGGTCCATGAGAGGAATTACCCGACACATGATTTGGAGTTGGCAGCAGTGGTTCACGCACTGAAGACCTGGAGACACTATCTTTATGGCGAGCAGTTCGAGGTGTTTACAGATCATCAGAGTCTGAAGTACCTGTTCTCGCAGAAGGAGCTGAACATGAGGCAGCGCAGATGGCTTGAGTTCATTAAGGACTATGACTTCACTATCTCTTACCATCCGGGGAAGGCGAACACAGTTGCAGACGCTTTGAGCCGGAAGGTGGAGGTATCAGTAGCAGGCCTATGCATTCAGGAGTGGAGACTGCTAGAGTCCTTGGCAGAGTGGAGGCCATTTGCTTATAGCTCTGAGGGCGCAGTGATTGCAGGATTGAGAGTAGAGCCTCAGACAGTATCAGCAGTGATTCATGCTCAGACTACAGATGAGGAGTTGAGCAGTTTGTTACAGTTAGCTGCCAGAGATGGATCAGACTTCAGAGTTGGAGTGGATGGAGGTCTGAGATTCAGAGACCGTATCTGGGTGCCGAAGACAGAGGACCTGAGACATGACATCATGGAGGAGGCACACAGATCGAGATATTCCATTCATCCAGGGAGCACCAAGATGTACAAAGACCTGCAGCGGAACTTCTGGTGGCGAGGTATGAAGAAGGACGTTGCAGACTTCGTGTCGAGGTGTTTGGTCTGTCAGCAGGTGAAGATCGAGCACCAGAGACCAGCAGGGCAGATGCAGAGGATTGAGTTGCCCGAGTGGAAGTGGGAGCACGTGACGATGGATTTTGTTACGGGGCTACCGAAGACACGGAGATTCCACGATGCGATTTGGGTTATAGTCGATCGACTGACCAAGTCGGCGCATTTCTTAGCTATTAAGACCACTCTTGCTCTGGAGGGTCTAGCTAAGTTATATATTGAGGAGATTGTCAGACTTCATGGCGTGCCGGTCAGTATCATTTCAGACAGAGATCCCAGATTCACTTCGAGATTTTGGGAGAGTCTACATAGAGCACTGGGGACACGTCTGAAGTTTAGCACAGCTTTCCACCCACAGACAGATGGCCAGTCAGAGCGGACGATACAGACATTGGAGGACATGCTGAGAGCGTGTACACTTGACTGGGCCGGGCATTGGGATGAGCATTTGCCGCTGATCGAGTTCGCCTACAACAACAGCTACCACTCGAGTATTGGGATGGCACCCTATGAGGCATTATACGGGAGACCGTGTAGATCGCCGGTATGCTGGAGTGATGTGGGCGAGAGACAGCTAGTTGGACCTGACATTATTCAGTTGTATTCAGAGAAGGTCGACGTGATTCGGAGACGACTAGCTACGACGCAGAGCAGGCAGAAGAGTTATGCTGATACGCGGAGACGTGAGCTGACTTTTGATGTAGGAGATCATGTCTTCCTGAAGATCTCGCCTTCCAGAGGGGTGATGAGATTCGGGAAGAAGGGGAAGCTGAGTCCGAGATATGTCGGACCTTTTGAGATATTGGATCGGGTCGGGGAGGTGGCATATAGGATTGCACTACCACCACAGTTCGCAGGACTTCACAACGTCTTCCATGTTTCTATGCTGAGGAAGTACGTGGCCGATCCAGCTCATGTGATTGAGATATCAGTACCGGAGATCCAGCAGGATTTGTCATTAGATGAGAGACCAGTTGAGATTGTGGACCAGATGGTACATCAGCTCAGGAGGAGAGCGATTCCGATGGTGAAGGTCAGGTGGCAGCATCACAGTGTCAGAGAGGCTACCTGGGAGATCGAGGAGGATGTCAGGAAGCAGTATCCAGAGTTGTTTCGGTAAGTCAGTTGTTTCGAATTTCGCGGACGAAATTCTTTTAAGGAGGGTAGATTGTAATAACCTAATCTAAGCACCCTAATTAAATTAAACTAAACCTAACTTACCCTAATTAATTATGTTAATGAAGAGGTGAGGAGATAAGGTTGAGAAATGAGGTGTTGGTATTGGATTGGATGAGATGGAGGTGATAAATTAAAAAGTGATATATATAGTAAAGATAAGATTTGGTTGAAACATTTTGCTTCCTTGTTTTGAATCAACCAGAGCGTGAGAGAAGAGGTTAGAGAGAAGAAGAAGAAGAAGGTGAAGAAGAAGAGGAGAAGAAGTGAAGAAAGAGAAGAAGAAAAGTGGAGTGAAGTGGTGCAAGCTTGGGAGGCTTCTTCACTCGACCAAAAGGTATGCCAAATCTTCATTATAACTCACTTATGCCTTGTGAGTGTTGGGGATCGACGTTGGTGTCGAATTCCCCGTCGGATTGCAACCTTTTCAGAGGTTGAGGACGACGATCGGTCGACCGGTGCCTGTGGGCAGTCGACCGATCCTATTATTATATTGATGTTTACCCGCGAACGGTCGAACGATGTCGTTAGACGGTCGACCGTTATGCCAGATTTGTGCGGGAAAAAGGGGATATGCTGTTATCGGTCGAACGGGACCACTTAGCCGGTCGACCGAATAACAATGAGAATGGGTCGGTTGGGGGTTTTGACTTATTAAACGGTTGAACGCCCTTAACCTTGTTCGACCGATCCATTCGATGCTAAGTCGGTTGGGAGCTTTGACCATCAAAACGGTCGACCGCTCTTTAACTTTCGGTCGACCGACTGAGCATTTTAATTAAGCAGTAGAGTGCCTGTGATGTTTCGGTCGAACTGTATAGCAGTTCCGGTCGACCGAATGTCACTTGGGCAAGATACTGAGATTTCCTGTTATCGGTTGAACGGCCCCTTGGTTCGACCGATCGGATATATATATTATATAAAATTGTATAGCGTAGACCATCCAAACGGTCGACCGCTAGATGACTTTTGTTCGACCGATTGGTCGGTATTTCAGTTGGCGTGGTTCGACCGGTAGATTTGTTTGTACAGTACTGTGTACTGTGTGGGGGACCGGTCGACCGGAGTGCTTGTAGCGGTCGACCGATCTGCCGCAGGTTGGTGGATTTATCCACACGCGATCCGTCGATGTCAGGTCGACTACCGGCTCCGAGGCGACGGTTGATTACCGGCTTTGAGAGCTACGGATTTCACCTTCGACGAAGGCGTATTATTGTTGTACTTTTTCCTCTCTTACCGAGCGGGGTGTGAGGGATGTGTACCGTAAACCTTGGGCAGTTTGCGAGGGTTTAGCGGTAGGCCGAGGATGTTCCGGCAGGGTGCGCGCTAGGCGACTCTTGGGGGAGCAGTGGCTGTCGTCTGACCCGAGTTGTGTATTCGGCGGGCTGACTCGCTCCTTGAGTGCGGTGTGTACCAGGGGTTCCTTCCTGCACTTTTTGGGGAGCAGTGGTGTTGACTGACCCTTGTGAGGCAGCGGTGGACTGACTTGACCCTAGTGGCAGGAGTGGTTCAGTGCCGCGGAGGCGGTGAGGGCATTATTGTGGGCCCGAGGCGGATGATCATGTGCATAGCATTGCATTGTCTTTAATTCCTTTTTATATTTTTAGGAGGTTTGGTATACGGGGTTCCTACAGGGAACTCAGGCATGTTTGTTGTTTGCATTTCAGGTAGCGAGCAGGGTTAGAGTTTGAGGTGGTGACCGAGGACGGTGCCCCCGAGATCAGATCCTGTAGTTGTCAGTCTCTTCCTTTTGAGGTGATTACATATTGTATAGCTTTTGTCGTAATCACAGTCAGTTTGTATATTTGACTTCCACGTGGATCATATTTATATTATATATGTTGGTTTGTTTTCCGTGACGTGCCCAGTGTTGACCGTTGACGGTCTTTATTATTGTTTAAATTTTTCGCTGTTTTCGGGTACGTTACAATAATGACATGATATCCTAACATGTACATACGTACTGGAGTGGGTCGTCTATACATGAAACTTAAAAGGCTGGGTTTGGGTAATGAGAAATGAATCTTCATTGAATTAATTTTAGGTGTGACAAAAACTTCTTATTTGTAGACTTTAAAGGACACGACAAAGATTGACAAGCTCACTTTAGATTTAAGATTAACAGTAAGAAAAAAAATCAGCAAACAAAAAAGAAAATCTTCAGAAAAACAAACACCTCAAACCCAAAACTCACAACTATAAATAGGCACAACTTAACGTTCCCATTTTCAACAAAGAACATTATGAATAACACAACATCAAGCAACCAACTTCCGTGTCCACACCCTTCTAACATTCGGATATGATAACATGCAAAATAGTAGAGTACATATGTCGAGTAACAAACAAAGTTCAATCCAACCGAAGCCAACGAACAAATTCAAGAGGATAAAACAAAAGTAAACGAGGTTTGGAAAGAGAACACCTTGACTAATCTGTCATTGATAGGCTGCCAAAAGAAAAAATATCGTCCCACATACCATTGTGTTGGGTGCAAGAGTTTTTTCATAGGATAAAATGGTCGCAATGTCGATGATGGCGTCTTCCGAGGTTGATGAACCACGATAGCAGATCAAAACCCGCACGGAAGATAGCAGGAGAAGAAAAGAGATGGTGGTTTCATAGGATGTGTGTCCTCTCCTCCTCCTCCTCCTCCTCTCTCTCTCTCTCTCTCTCTAAAGCCCTCACAACTAGAAATAGACACGACTTAATATTCCCATTTTCATCATAGAACATCAGGAATAACACAACATCAAGCAAACAACTTTAGTCTCCACACCCTTCTAACATCATATCTGATGGCATGCAAAATAGTGGGGTACATATGTCAATTAACAAACAAAGTTGAATCCAACCAAAGCCAATGAGCCAATGAACAAATCCATGAGCACAAAACAAAGCAAACAAGGTTAGCAAAGAGAACACCTCCACCGAACCGTCTTTGATAGACTACCCTTAGAGAAAGGTGTTCTTTCCCAAGATAGAATGGTCACAAAAACAATGGATGTGCACTCCGAGATTGATGAACCATGAGAGAATATCAAGACCCTCAAGGAAGATAGCATGAGAAGAGGGGAGACGATTGTTTCGTAAGATGTGCGGGTGTGTGTCAATCTCTTATTCTCTCTCTCTGTTTACCCCCTCAAAGGGGTCCCGCATTAAGAGTAAAATCAGGTGTCATGAGCTCAGGAGATGGAGAGGCGGCTTTAAAAACACAATCATTCCTCACTTTCGAGAGACACATACTAAACTTGGAGTTCAACTCCTAAAAGTTGACCCAAATTTATGTTGCAACTTGATAGAAGTTGTGGGTAAAAGCATGTTTGAAATTGAAGAGTATACATGAATATCTATCTAATTAAAAGATGTCGGTGAATTTGAAGCTTATTTGAAAGTTATATGTATGAAATTCTCCCATGTTTTTTTTATAGTTATACTAAACTGCATAGGACCAAACAAAAGCATATTAATCTCTGCCATTTCATGATCATCAATCAACATATATTATGTTTCGACATCGAAGCTTCATAAGTTGCAAGCGAAGTATAAAAACGACACATATATTTGAAACACCTGTTACTATGGACCCCATTGGAGTAGACAGAAGGTCACCTACGTCTTCTGCTTGTCAAACTTAAAACTAGGGGTGTCAAAAGATCGGATACGGATCGGATATAGGTATATCCATATTCGCATTCGCATGAAATTTACAAATTCGGATACGAATACAGATTGTTTGTGGATATGAAAAGTTTATATCCGTTCGGATATTTGACGGATTCGGAGCGGATATGATAATATCCGCATCCGTAAACACAATTCCCCACCTTATAATATTTTTCATTTTCACTTAGATAAATTCTTATAAATAGTCATATTTATAACTTTATTTGGTTTCAAATATTAATTTACTTTATCTTAACTTCTAACTTCATATTCTAGAAATGATAATGATATTCAATGCTTGAATAAATGTGATCAGTAGATGTATTTTTATTTGAATAAGTAAATTTAATAATTATATACACAAACTATAATCACACAATGTTGAAATGTGAATACTTCTAGGTATAATAATGTATTGCATATGTATATGATACAAATATGGATATGGATCTTATAATACAAATATTCAATCTCGGATCGGATGTTATTCGGATCGGATGTATCAATATCCATATTCGCATTCTTATGTCCTGGATATTAAACGAATCGAATATTATTCGGATCGGATATTATTCGAACCGAATATTTTTTGAACCGAACGCGAACGAATTGTTGGTCCTATATCTTAGTAATCACAGTTGAAATTGTTTGATGGCGTCTATGCTTGGCGATTTGTAATAAAAATAAAACTCACGGTGATTGTAATTTAAATTTTAAATATTAATTTATTTTTAGTAAAAAAAATTTAATCCAACAAATGAATAATGGAAAAAATGCCTAAATATATTAAAGATAATTTTAATCCAACAAATGAAGAGTGGAAAGGATGCCTAAATATATTAAAGATAATAAAAGACATATTTGAAACTTAAGCGTATACTTACTAACGTTCATTTATCATGTTACAATAACATACGCGTTCTTTACCAAATCTAAGAAAAGTGAAATTGCCTTTGCCTACACATTTTTATTTATCGTGATAATAGTTGCATCAATTTAATTTAAATATTATTTTTTATAATATGAAATCACAACCATATCAAACGAGTCACATTTGGTGGGGGTAGGTGTTCTAAATTTGACAACATATGGTTATACTATTAGCTAGATTTATTAATTAATTAATAAAACACACACCTGCATTAAACGATGGATGCGTATACACTGAGAAACTATCTTGTAATCTACGGATTCGTACGTGGTCCCACCCAATTGGCCTAGACTTTATCTTTTTTTTCTGCGAAAATATTAAGTATCACACAGAAAACGAGGTTTTTTAATCAGTCCATAGCAAATCATTGAAAGTCAGAGTGACATTTTGTTGGGTCTATGAGTCTGACTAGGAATGTAAGAATGATAGATGACCGCAACTTCTTGTGCTTTAGGGTTTTATTAGGGTATTTGGATATTGATCCGTTTATCTGTTTATCTACATTTGATGTAGGTGCATATTGCACTTGGGTTTGAATTTTATTAGGGTTTAAATACCTGGAACTCTCTCCTCATTTGTAACCTCATAATGAAATAGTGGATTAGGTTAGAGACGCGTCCGTGGTTTTTTCCGCAAGGGTTTCTACATAAAATCGTTTATTTTGTCGCTTCACAGGTCAAAATCCCCCACGTTTTGTCCTTAACGACCCATGTTTAGTACGTTTGTTTGCATTTACCTTTTGTTTACTTATTGACATCATTTCATGCATTCATTTGTATCTTATAACCATTTTCTTGAAACTAAAATGCTACGTTACAAGTTTTATGTTTAAGTTTCAGGAATAAACAGGTTTGAGGAGTAGAGGCATAAAATGACCTAAAAGCAAGAAAAAAGACTGAGTTGTAAGACTTGGGGACTGAGATGCAAAAAGGAAGGATCCGGATGTAAGCCCAAAGGACTAATGAGCAAATCAAGAAACTTCACACCATCATGCGGAGTATTTTGACAATTCAATTCGGGCCATAACTCCAACAACAAGCTTGGGTGCATCACACATTAAGAAATCAGGTCAGACAACAACACGTGAAATCTATTGAGAATTGAACTTAATCCTATGTGGCGTCCTAGTCACCCGCCACATCATCAGTGCTTGATGACACATCAAGGAGGAGATGAGTCAACACATGAGAAGACAAAAGGTTGAGGGAGTGGAAGAGACAAGAGTCTTTTCATTTTTTGAGTAATTTTCGTTCTAATTATTTATGCAATTTAAGTAGAGGCTGTAATGATCTTCAATGATCATGTTTATGTAGTCTTTATGTTTGGAAGTTGTAGGGTCATGTAAGTACCTATACAAAGCACTAGAATTCACCATTTGTAACACAACAACAACATATATCAAGCATTAGAAGTTGAGCCACGAAATTGTGTGAGAAAAGAGTGAGTATGTGAGTAGAAAGAAGAAGAAGAGTGTGCATTGCAAAATCGGTTTTTTGCTTTGTGAGTAGAGAGCCACCTTCTTTCCTTCGTGCTCCCAGTAACATAGATCAAAAATGGATCTAGTGGAATCAAAAGAAGGCAAAATGAATGGTGATCAGGGTGGTCTAAGGCAACACACGAGGCGCGCCTTTTAGACCGCCAATTGGCGGTTGGGGACCGCCAATCAGCGGTCCCTGTAGCCCAGGAGACGGGTAATCTCCTGTGGTGGGTTGATCAGTAGCTCCCCGTCCTCCTCCCGTCCTCCAACATCTGGTATCAGAGCCTCGTCCGATGGGAAGCTCGGGAATGACCTCGTTTGGTCATGCGTCGTTGCCTCGATTGTCGAAAGGCAACTACGACAATTGGAGTATCCAAATGCGTGCGCTGTTGGGTGCGCATGATGCTTGAGATCTTGTGGAGAGCGGCTTCGAAGAGGAGGCCGAGACGGGAGAAGAAACCGTCGCACAAATCAAAGCACAAAAGGAGAGAAGAGCCAAAGATAAGAGTGCTCTCTTGCTTCTCTTCCAAGCGGTGGATGAGAGTGGCTTTGAAAAGATCGCTGAAGCGAAGACGTCGAAGGAGGCGTGGGACACCCTTGAGAGGAGCTACAAGGGTGCTGATCGAGTGAGGCAAGTGCGCCTCCAAATGCTTCGAGGCGAGTTCGAGGTGTTAAAAATGAAGGAATCGGAAGGTGTTGCCGATTTCGTGACGAGAGTTCGCATGGTGGCGAACAAATTAAAAAGAAATGGGGAGGCGCTGACCGAAGGAAGAGTGGTGGAGAAGGTGTTGCGTTCTCTCACCGAGGACTTCGAGAATGTGGTGTGCGCAATCGAGGAATCAAAGGACCTCGAGAAAATGACTATTGATGATCTAGCTAGCTCGTTGGAGGCACACGAGCAAAGAAAGAAGAAGAAAAGACAAGATGTCTTAGAGGAGGCGTTGCAAGCGAAGATGTCGCTTAAGGAGGAGAAACCTCGCAACGTAGATCGTGGAAGCGGTCGTGATTATGGAGGCCATTCAAGAAAGAAGGAGGTCGAATGCTTCAAGTGTGGGAAGCGTGGTCATTTTGCGAAAGAATGATGGTCGCAAAAGAAGGTGGAGGAGAGCTCCAGCCGTGTCCGTGGTGATCGCGGATCGAAGAAGGTGATTGAGTGCTTCAATTGTGGGAAGCATGGACACTACACAAGCGAGTGTTGGTCGAAGAAAAAGGTGGAAGAAAACTCCAACCTTGTGGCCGTGGAGGAGAGTGCTTGCGAAGGAGGAATGGCCTTGTTTGTAAGTGACGACGGAGTCACAAACCATGTCATGCATGCTCAAGTCGAACATGAACATGATGGGAGGTGCGAAGAAGAAGAAGTAGAAAGAGAAGAAGTGGTGACTTCTAACCATGTGGAGGAGATGAGATCAAAGGAGATTACAAGCGAGCAAAAGATATTACGTCTTCTAGGACAAGGAGAGAATATTCCTTTTGAATAAGCGACGGAGGATACAAAATGGTGCACCGCGATGGATGAAGAAATGCGATCCATCGAAAGAAATGAAACTTGGGAACTAGTCTCATTGCCTAAAGGACACAAAGCGATTGGTGTCAAGTGGGTGTACAAAAGAAAGATGACAGCACAAGGAGAAGTTGAAAGGTACAAAGCACGATTGGTGGCAAAAGGCTACAAGAAAAGGGCCGGCATAGATTATGAAGAAGTGTTCGCCCCGGTGGAACGCATGGAGACAATCTGTCTCCTAACCTCACTTGCAGCTCAAAGAAAGTGGCACATGTATCAAATGGACGTAAAGTCTGCTTTCTTGAATGGAGTTCTCGAAGAAGAAGTTTATTTGGAGCAACCGCCGGGCTATGAAAAGAAAGGCGAAGAAGGGAAAGTGCTGAAGTTAAAGAAGGCACTATATGGCTTGAAGCAAGCCCCGAGGGCTTGGAATGCAAGGATTGATGCCTACTTCAAGCAAAATGGATTCTTGCAATGCCCACATGAACATGCAATCTATGTGAAGAAAGAAGGCAACGACATATTGATCGTAGCCTTGTATGTTGATGATCTTGTTTTTGCAGGTAGCAACGATGGGATGCTTGCTGATTTCAAACACATCATGAAAAAGGAGTTCGAGATGACTAATCTTGGACTCATGTCCTACTTTCTTGGTTTGGAGTTCAAACAAGGAGGGGACGGGATCTTTGTATCACAAGAAGGCTATGCTAAAGATGTGTTGGGGCGCTTCGAGATGGGTGATTGCAAGCCCATGAACACACCAGTGGCATGTGGATTAAAGTTATCCAAACATGAAGAAGGTGAGTTGGTTGATGCAACAATGTACAAAAGTGCAGTAGGGTGTCTACGATACCTAACATGCACCCGACCAGATCTTGTATATGGAGTTGGCTTGGTGAGCTGGTACATGGAGAGTCCAACCATGGAACATTGGATGGCGTTTAAGCGAATATTTCGCTACATCAAAGGTACTCTTTCCCTTGGTTTATTCTATGGAGAATGTGTTGACAAAGAAATACTATATGGATATACTGATAGTGATTGGAGTGGGGATGTGGATGATAGAAAGAGTACCTCGGGTTTTGTTTTCTATGTTGGTGACACGGCTTTCTCATGGTCATCAAAGAAGCAACCCATCGCCGCATTATCAACTTACGAAGCGGAATATGTGGCGGCAAGTGCATGTGTGTGTCATGCAATATGGCTTAGAGAATTGTTGAAAGAGCTATGTTCAAGCCAGACAAGTGCTACGAAGGTATACATGGATAGCAAATCTGCTATCGAGCTGGCTAAAAATCCGGTCCATCACGAAAGGAGCAAACACATCGACACAAGGTTTCATTTCATTTGTGAACATATGAAAGAAAAGGATGTAGACTTAGTGCGTGTGAGAAGTGAAGATCAAGTGGCTGACATATTCACAAAAGCTCTGCCAATCTGCTTGTATGTGAGGTTGAGAAATCAACTTGGGATGGTGGACGGAAGAGGATTAAGTTCAAGGAGGAGTATTGAGAATTGAACTTAATCCTATGTGGCGTCCTAGTCACCCGCCACATCATCAGTGCTTGATGACACATCAAGGAGGAGATGAGTCAACACATGAGAAGACAAAAGGTTGAGGGACTGGAAGAGACAAGAGTCTTTTCATTTTTTGAGTAATTTTCGTCCTAATTATTTATGCAATTTAAGTAGAGGCTGTAATGATCTTCAATGATCATGTTTATGTAGTCTTTATGTTTGGAAGTTGTAGGGTCATGTAAGTGCCTATATAAAGCACTAGAATTCACCATTTGTAACACAACAACAACATATATCAAGCATTAGAAGTTGAGCCACGAAATTGTGTGAGAAAAGAGTGAGTATGTGAGTAGAAAGAAGAAGAAGAGTGTGCATTGCAAAATTGGTTTTTTGCTTTGTGAGTAGAGAGCCACCTTCTTTCCTTCATGCCCCCCAGTGACATAGATCAAGAATGGATCTAGTGGAATCAAAAGAAGGCAAAATGAATGGTGATCAGGGTGGTCTAAGGCAGCACACGAGGCGTGCCTTTTAGACCGCCAATTGGCGGTTGGGGACCGCCAATCAGCGGTCCCTGTAGCCCAGGAGACGGGTAATCTCCTGTGGTGGGTTGATCAGTAGCTCCCCGTCCTCCTCCCGTCCTCCAACAAAATCCAGACTCCATAGACCGCCAATTGGTCGTCCCAGACCGTTGATTGGCTGTTGGGTCAGCTCGAGATCCGACAAGCTTCAGGTGGGTCATGTATTATGGTGTTTTATGTCTATTTTTGGTGTTGTATTAGTCCCACATCGGGGGATTGTCCTTAATTACCTTTTTCGATGACTATAAATAGAACTCTTCATCTTCCTTTGTATACTACTACATGCTTGGTGGCCAACCTCTCTACTTGAAGTGAAGTCTTGGAGCAAAAACTCAAGTAGGAAGATGCTACTTGTATTGTGAGTTTGAAATTAATAAAATTTTCCTTGTTATGTTGCTTGCATGCTTAGCTTAATTTCCTTTTATTAAATCTAGTAGGCTTAGTTAACATGTTTTTCTATCTTAATATAATACTTAGTTTAATGATAAGTGAGTAGTTCCATCTCCCTTTGGGGGTGGAGATGATGTTGTATACATGCAACAAAGAATGGAAATGAATGCTTTGCTATGAAATGTGTTGATAAATATGAATGTATGCTTGCTTTTTTAAGATAGAACATGTCACTTGATGGGTTTTGCCACAACCATTAGACATCTCACATGCTTGTTTAGGTTGTTAAATAACCAACTTGTGTATGTTAATGTTAGTCAACAAGGTTAGCGATTGGATTGATAGGTTTTTCCATAATCATTAGACACTTCCTATACATGAAAACACAACCTACATTTGTGCTTATTGATTGCATTCTTCATCATCTTATTGAATGTGTACACTCACTCCACCCCTTAGTGGTCTCTCTCCCTGATTTGCAGCTTTGCATTAAGTTCTTTTGGTTTAGTTTGAATCACTACTTGTTGCTTTCCTTCACATTTCTTCTTACTAGTTTAGTGTAGCTTAGATTAGCATATCCAAATCTCTTGTCCCTTTATTCGTCATTTGATTTCGTCCAAATTAGAAGCTACTCACCTCCCGTGGATCGACCCGTACTTGCCCCGTCTTCACCTACGGCTGTGCACTTGCGATCTAAATTTAAAACGTTTAAACAAGTTATTGGCGTCGTTGCCGGGGAGGTGTCAGTTCAGACTCTGGTTTGAACGATTCGAGTGGATTTAATTTGTGTTTTGTAGTTTTCTTTGTTTCATGAGGCTCTAAAGATCAGGGGAAGACACCATAAGACGTTGGGAGGCAAACAGAGACAATCAGACTGTCAATCAGCGTTGGTGGACCGCCAACTGGTAGCCTGGTGAGCTCTTCTTGCTCTCTTCTTTCTTCTGGTTGTTTGTTGTCTCAACATAGTGGTATGAGGCTCAATTTTGCATGTTTGGACTTGTAATTTGCCCCTAGATCAATAATCAATCCCCTTTTAAGCAACTTGGACTCTAAAGTTCAAAGCAAAAGATTAGGCATTCTTGCTTGTTTAGGTCATGCATCATGTACTTGACTTAGGCACGTAGTTTGTCTTTTCTTTTAGCTTTACTTTCAGTGCTCCAATGTGCTCCAAGAAAACCATTGCCAAAGTGCTTCAATGCGGCTTTTACTGGCCCACGTTGTTCCAAGATGCTTTTGCATTTTGGAAAGCATGCGATAGGTGCCAACGTGTGGGCCGCATTGGAAGACGTGATATGATGTCAATCAATCCTATCCTAGTGGTTAACATCTTTGATGTTTGGGGCATCGACTTCATGGGTCCTTTCCGCATGTCCCATGGTCACACCTACATTCGTGTGGGAGTTGATTATGTGTCAAAGTGGGTTGAAGTAATCCCCACTCGCACTAACGATCGCAAGATTGTGATCAAATTTCTTAAAGAACACATCTTTGCGAGGTTTGGGACACCTCGTTGTTGCTTAAGTGATCAGGGGACACACTTTGTGAACCTATCCCTTGAGGCACTACTAAGAAAATATTCCATCACAGACAAGTTGGCAACACCTTATCATCCTTAAACCAGTGGCCAGGCGGAAATTTCCAACCATCAACTCAAGCAAATTCTTGAGAAAATGGTTAATGCTTCAAGGAAAGATTGGTCAGTTAAGCTTAATGATGCATTATGGGCCTTCTGCACTGCATTTAAAACCGACCTTGACATGTCCCCTACCAGCTAGTTTATGGCAAAAGCTTGTCATCTTCCGGTAGAGCTTGAGCACTGAGCATTATGGGCAATCAAACATCTTAACATGAGTCTTGATGTTTCTGGTTCCAATTGCAAGGTGGACCTCAACGAGTTGGCGGAGTTGAGAAACGAAGCCTATGAGAATGCCAAGATATGCAAGTCCTGCACTAAAATTTTCCACGACCGCTTGGTCCTAATCAAAACCTTCACGGTGGGACAAAAGGTCTTGTTATATAACTCTCACCTCCACTTGTTTCTGGGAAACTTCGGAGTCGTTGGCCTGGGCCCTTTATTGTTTTAACCGTCTTCCCTCATGGGTGGTTAAGATTTAGAACCCAAGGAATGGGGATGTGTTCAAAATTAATGGATAACGCCTCAAACCGTACTTGGAAGGGACCACGACAGAGGTCGAGGCAGAAGTCGTGTCTTTACATGAACTCCCCTCGGATGTGGTCACTTGAGGTGATCCATCCTTTCATTTGGTTGTACATATCTTTAACAAAAACATAAAAACAAAAAAAAGTGAAAAGGAAAAAAATAGAAGTGTCTTTTGATATTTTTCCATTTTTTGGTTAAAAACACGTCTTGTTTACCCTACCCATAATCCACCCCAATCCAAATGTACTTTCCTTTTCTGGCCGCCTCCCAAAGAAATTCCTAGGCCAGATCTGACGACTAGACTGCCAAACAACGGTCTTGATTCGCCGATCAGCGGTCGATTGTTCTGATCTGTGCCTGTTCTTTTGACGTGAGGTTGTTATTTTTGTGGTTCGTTGTTTGCTGTCGGTTTGGAGGATTATTTTCTGCTCAAGTTGTTCAGTCTCCACCCCTCAAGCGTCGTCTTCGTCTCCGCTGCCTGTCCGTCGTTAAAGCTCACCAAGGTAGGTGCAGGTATGGTCATCCCACATTTCATTCTAGAACTTAACTTTGCCTCGCTGATTCGTGATTTTGGAGAACCCTTCTACGATAGAATCGTAACAAAAGGGTGGAGTCATTTGATGTATGAGGGTGATGAAACCATGTACGTAGAACCTCTTGTACGTGAGTTTTTTTCTTCTAAACTCGAGTATGACTAGACCGGACAACTCGAGTTTAGTGTCACTCTTAGAGGGGTGAAACACACTGTGGCACCCCAATTTATCTCTGACGCGACTGGGATCCCCTTAGTCGATGATCTCGCGCCCACCCGTGACATTAATTTTTACTGATCTATGCTTGGGCGCGGGCAACCCATTTCATCGCATGGATACCCAATGTGCACATTGTAGCCAGGTGGGCTTGTTGGAATGTGTTGGTCCAAGAGCGGACCTCCACATTCTTCATACTTAGTTTGCGAATAGTGTATAGTCTCATGGATGGTTCACCTGACTGCATTTGTCGAACGTTGTTCAACGTTTTGGTGAATGCCAAGCTTAAAGAAATACATTGTTTGCCTACTCTGGTGACCAAATTGTGTTGCATGTTGAACATCCCATGATTTGAGCGCTTGCTGTGCGCCAAGGCATCGACCTCGAGGTTACGAAGATGATCCTGTCATTTCACCATTGCCTTCAGGAGGCATGGGTGCCTGATTACATAGAGGAGGATGTTAGAGCCAGTTCCCCAAACTCATCTGTGAGCTTGGGAACGCTCTTTAACACCGACATTTCTATGATAGCAGTAGAGCAACAAAATGTCATTTTAACCAAGAAAAACCAGAATTTTTTTAGGAAGTTATCAACTCTTGAGTGAGGTGCCTCTTTGAGCACCTTGGGACGCCATCATTAGTCTAGTACACCTTATCCATGCATTGGCGCCATTCTGCCATACATTGAGGACAATGCATGATTAGGTGTATGGGGAGTGTTTTCACATTTGTACATATTTTGTTTTATTTTGTTTACATTTCTAGGGTCATGTTAGTGTGCTGCATTTAATATCGATATATCTGCTTGTCATGATCTTTGGGTGACTTGTCTTCTTTTGCTTGCCTAGTGCTTTAAAATTTTCATTTCTTTAAAAAAAATGTTAATGACTTTGCGAAAGAAATTGTTTTGTGGGTTTTGCGTGTGTTTAGCATGTGCAAAACCGTTGAGAGGCAAAGTAAAAAGAAAGCTCCCAAAATTGTCTTGAATATGATGCATTAGGATATCTAGTATACCAGCTTTAGGCCTTATCGAGTCGTAAAGATGCACCCCGGTCTTCCCTGGGTGGAGTAATCATAGGGTTTCAGTACTCAAACAACTAAATAAGTCCACCCTGAACCTAGTGAGTCAAATAATTCGTGTCTGTTAGTATAAGGATATTTGTCGTAGTCAGGGACCCTTAAAATCTTGTTGTGAAACTGTAGGTGTAGGGGTTTTGGTTCCCATGTAGATAAATAAATAAATAAGTGGTGTTCTCTCTTCTCGCACGACTCCCATCACTCGGGAAATTAGGTCCGACGAGACTTAGTGCCTGGTGCTTTCGAGTAATCTGACTTCGGATGCACCGACCGAACTCCCATTACACGGGTGGTAGGGATCGCCCTATGTTGAGATTTGGGGGAAGTTGTACGTAATAGTGTATGTCCTCATAGGCAATGATGCATGAAACTTGACCCTGGGAGAATTACACACCAACTAAAAATATATGAAAAGAAGAAGAAGAAGAAGAAGAACAATAGAAAAAAAGAGTAAATGGTAATGCAAATAAGAACCTTAATGGACTTTACATTTTGTATCACTTGAGGATGTTAAGCTTGCCCTTTTCTTTCACTTAAGTCATTAATTAACTTTCACGAATGGTTCATTAGGCTAGGTGTGTGGACTGAATACATATATAGAGTCGGCTCGTAGAATTACCGTGTCCAAGGATCGACGAAAATGAGTCCATCGAGTCATGTTGCTAGGTTGAATAATGCATCTATGTTCGGATTTTGTGGGTGTATCCGCTCAAAACCCTCATGAGACAACAATCCTCCTCCTTGGTGACAAGGAGCTTTAACGGCTTGTTGCACATGCTAAGTGCAACCGTGATTCCTACAAATGTGAGTTAGGATTTTCCTATTTTACGTATGCTTTTTCTTTTATTTAATTTTCTCTTTCTTTGTTTTGCTCGGGACTAGCAAAAGTTAGGTGTGGGGGGTATTTGATTGAAACCATTTCATGCATTCATTTGTGTCTTATATCGATTATCTTGAACCTAAACAATGTTACGTAACGAGTTTTTTGTTTAAGTTTCAGGAATAAATAGGTTTGAGGAGAAGATGCATAAAAAGACCTAAAAGCAAGAAAAAGGCCTGAGTTGTAAGACTTGGGGACTGAGATGCAAAAGAGGACCCGGATGTAAGCCCAAAGGACCAATGAGCAAACCAAGAAACTCCACACCATCATGCGGAGTATTTTGGCAATTCGATTCGGGCCTTAACTCCACAACCAACTTGGGTGGATCACACATTAAGAAATCAAGCGAGACAACAACACGCGAAATCTAGACCGGATCCAGACTACATAGACCGCCAATTAGCGGTCCCAGACCACTGATTGGCTGTCGGGTCAGCTCGAGATCCAACAAGCTTCAGGTGGGTCACGAATTAGGGTGTTTTAGGTCTATTTTTGGTGTTGTATTAGTCCCACATCGGGGGTTGTCCATTATTACCTTTTTCGAAAACTATAAATAGAACTCTTCATCTGCCCTTGTATACTACTACATTCTTGGTGGACATCCTCTCTACTAGAAGTGAAACCTTGTAGCAAAAACTCAAGTAGGGAGATGCTACTTGTATTGTGAGTCTGAAATTAATAAAAATTTCCTTGTTATGTTGCTTCTTTTATGTTTCTTGCATGCTTAGCTTAATTTCCTTTTATTAAATCCAGTAGGCTTAGTTAACTTGTTTTTCTATCTTAATATAATAGTTAGTTTAATGATTAGTGAGTAGTTTCATCCCCCTGTGGGGGGTGGAGATGATGTTGTATACATGCAATAAAGAATGCAAATGAATGCTTTGCTATGAAATGTGATGATAAATATGAATGTATGCTTGCTTGTTTAGGATAGAACATGTAACTTGATGGGTTTTGCCACAACCATTAGACATCTCCCATGCTTGTTTAGGTTCTGAAATAACCAACTTGTGTATGTTAATGTTAGTCAACTAGGTTAGTGATTGGATTAATAGGTTTTTCATAGTCATTAAACATTTCCTATACATGAAAACACAACCTACATTTGTGCTTATTGATTGCATTCTTCACCATCTTATTGCATGTGCTACATCCTACGGATCGACCCGTACTTGCCCCGTCTTCACCGACGGTTGTGCACTTGCAGTCTAAATTTAAAACATTTAAACAAGTTATTGGCGTCGTTGCCAGGAAGGAGCATGTTCAGACTCTGGTTTGAACGATTCGAGTGCATTTAATTTGTGTTTTGTAGTTTTTCTTTGTTTCAGGAGGCTCTAAAGATAAAGGGAAGGCACCAGAAGAAGTTAGGAGGCCAACAATGACAAACATACCGCAAATCGGCGGTGGTGGACCGCCAACTGGTGGCCTGGTGAACTCTTCTTGCACTCTTCTCTCTTCTAATTGTTTGTTGTTTCGACATAGTCATTTGGGACTCAATTTGGAATGTTTTGACTTGTAGTTTGCCCCCAGATCAATAATCAATCCCCTTTTAAGCAACTTGGACTCTAAAATCCAAAGCAAAATATTAGGCATTCTTGCTAGTTTACGTCCTGCATCATTGGCCCTATGGATCTCAAGCGCATTACGAGAGTGATCCGGTCACGACTGCCATGGCCTGATCGGCGTCACCCACTCTGTCGATAGCAGGAGAGACAAGATCTCCAGATATTGGCTCACTTATTGGGCTTTGTGGTCCTCATCGTAGGGAGGTGACACGTGTTGAGGCCGTGTGACCTCACTTGTTAGGCATCATCTAGTTGTAAGGCTTAACTCCTCTGTTCTCCTAACAAAAATAGTATACAAGCACTAGGGAAATCGACAAAGTTATATAGATAAAACAACAACTTCAGAAGAGGGTATATAGAAATTTAATCACATAATCTAGAGTTCATTAAAGGTTGACACATTGTCAAAGAGAATACAAATATGTATATAAATTCATTGAAGATCGACCTCCGTGTTGGCACATAATAAGCTATAATTGATGGTTTATTTACTTAATTGCCCATCACATTTATTATTAATTTCATGTTCTATGGAGCTTCATGAAGGTCTCAACATTGAAATACTAACACACTTAGTTTGATACAACGAGTTCTCAATGGAAGATCGAAAAGTTTGGTGGGGTGTTTATTTTGGCATGTAGCAGATCAAGATGAGGGTCGTTCTTGTTAAGTTGGATATAGAGAAATCACCTAAATCTATGATGGAGGATCAGAAAGCAGAGATGGATGAGAAATCTCTCACAATTATTCACCTATCATTGTGTGATGAGGTGTTGCGTGAAGTCATGGACGAAGATGGACAAGGTTAATTTTTATGTCGAAAACCATGACAAGTCATATTCTCCTCAAGCAATACCTATTGTTGTTTCGAAGGGCAGAATGTACAGTTCTACAACATAAATTTATATCATTTAATTCTATTATCGTCAATTTAGAGAATTTGGATGCTAAGATTATTGATGAGGATCAAGCTATTTTGTTTTGTTACTCGCATTTTCGTGACATCATAATGTGTAGTCGCACGACCATTGTGTTAATTGATGTGAAAAATGCTTTGAGTTCTAAAAGCAACGTGGAAATGGGTATTTTCGTGCCAAGCCGTAGAAAAAGCGAGGCACTAGTTGCGAGCGGGAGAACCAATGAGAAGAATTCATCTAAAGATAGATTGATTACTAGTATATCATGCATCATATTCACACTATATATCCTTTATTTTACCCAATATTGTGTTACTCGAGTTGTTGTTGTCTTTGTGCTTCAGGTGTTAGGTAATAAAGAAGAGAAAATGGAACAAAAAGGACCTGAATGCAACAAGAATGGACTGAATTGAAGACTTTTGGACCCATTTGTAATGCACAAGGACTGGATTGCAAATCAGGGAGGACCCAAGTGAAAATACGGAGGGACCAGATTGTGAAATGTAAAGTATTGTTACACATGACTTGAACAAGATCAGTATTTTGCCGATTAAATACAAATCGGTTCAAGGCTTCACCCAACGTGCAAAATATAACATTGAAGCTACTGGAAGAAATCGGGACCGATCGGGTGCAAACGATCCGCTAGTGGCGGATTTGGATCCACCACTAGCGAATCATTTTGCTTCAATTGATTCCTAATTTCTTTTGTGGCTCGGACTTGATTAGTTGGGTGCACCAGAGTACAGAGAAAGTTATGACAGTCGTCTCATTGCTCCCAGATTCATCCAAACTCTTATTTCTTCTATAAATACCATTGTAATCCCTCTTCTCCTCCTTCCCCCATTAGAGTAGGTTTTAGTTTCCTGTTTTAGTAGTGTAATAAGGGGGTTGGAGAGGAGCAAACTTTGCCTTTTATTTTCTTAATCTAGTTTAATTCTTGTTTATTGTGTTGATATTTTCCTTTGCTGCAATTTCTTTTATGTTGTTGTTTGGTTAATCTAGTATTCTACATTTCTATCATGGGTTTATGTTCTTTTCATGATTTCTTTAGTGTAGAGATGAGTAGAGAGTAGTTCATCCCCATCGGGGTGGAGAAGAATGTGATTTGATAATGTGAGGGATTAGTGTGTCTTAATCTTAATCCTTTGAGCCTTACATGATTTTCATAATCATTTAATGAGATTTTACTCTTATCTTTGATATTTTATGTTCTTGAATGAAGCTTAACACGTGCTTAGATTAGTGGGCCTATTTTGTAGGGAATGACGAGGTTAGGATAAGGATGGAGTGAAAGAAGAAAACAAGACATGTGCATGTATGTGCTCAGGTTGGCTTTTTCTAAATGAATGTCTTGGATGTTTTAATGATTGTGATAAATCTTATCATATGGAGACATAGTTTTTTTTGAGCCATTATGCATATGAACATATTTGCTTCATTTCAATTATTGTCTTGTATGTTTTATCTTATTTCATGGTGACAAAGTTGAATTTAAGTTTTATAAATTTCATGTGTCACATATTTTGATGAACATATTTGAACACACACATACAACACACATTTTCGTATTCGCTTTCTCTCTCTACCCCTGAGGGGTTTAGTTTTATTACTTATTTCCCGATTTCTTTCGCATTGTAGTGTAGTTTCTATCACGTCTCTCTTTTCTTCTCCCTCACTCGAGTATCGTGAATCCGACTCACACGTGCTTCCTGTGGACCGATCCGTATTTGTCAGTGCTTCAACGCGACCGTGCTATTGTGGTATTTTAACTGATTCAATCATAGATCTATATTAAAGTTGAGAGGTAAAGAAAATATCCAGTGCAATTATTACAAAAGAAGAGTCACAAGATTGACTAGTGCTACAAGTTGCAGAATAAATAGAAGTAAAAGTCCACGGGGCAAGGTGGACAAATATGACTCCAATGTGGCCGAGGGAAAATCTGATTTTGTTTTGATCTTCATCTTAATGGTCCCACAAACGAGAATATGTATTAAGTATTGTAAGTTGGTCCTATATCTTAATGATGACATGTGAAATTGTTTGATGCCGTTGAAGTGTGCCGTCGTCTACCATTGATAAATTAAAACTCACGGTGTTTGACGACAATTTAAAGTTTAGATATGATTTTTTTTAGTAAAAACTATTTTGTTTTTAAAAATAATCCAACAAATGGCGAATGGAAAGGATGCCTAAATATATTAAAGATGGTAAATGGGTATTTTTGAAACTTAAGCGTATACTTACTGATGTTCTGCGTTTTCATGTCCAACGCATATTTTTCTTTTGTCTTCATTCACAAAGGATTATTACAAGGAAGAAAACTCATACACAAAACATAGAGATAAATGGATTCTTGCAAATTAAGTAATTAAGAAAAATATGTCTTTTCGAAGAAAACTCTATCATTTTTTTATTAAGTTCCAAAGACAGATTTTATGAGACAAATGATCAATTTATCACGTAATTGATGAGGGGATTTTTTCCCTACGAGACTAGTGCGGTAAAGCGGTATTTCGTCAAAGCATACAAGAGTCCCATAGAAGAGGAGAAAAAGAAAGTTATTTTATTTAACTCGCTTTTCTCTTTTTTTCTCTCGTTCTTTTCCACAAGACATACCTCTTATTTATACAATAAAACATACTATAATCGATTCCTTAACGGGTGGAGTAATATTTCCCATATCTAACTAATAAAGAAAGAAACACACATATTTTTTTCTTCTCCAAGTATTTCCTAAAAGATATTATTCCCGTTGAATTAATTTTCTAACAGTAACAATAACATACGCAATCTTTTCCATCTAAGAAAAATGAAATTACCTTTGGCCACATTTTTATTTGTCGAGTTCTCTTGCCCCACCTAACCAAAACGAACTATGAGATTTGGCCCATCCAAATGCACACTTTGCTTGGTGTGCAAGACCTTTTGGAGCTTGTGGAGAATGGCTATCGAGCCGAGACGGGGAAATGAATGCAAATCAAAGAAAAACGGAAAAGGAAGTCGGCCAAGGAGATAAGAATTCCTTGCATCTTATCTTCTAAGGAGTTGGTGAAGTCAACATGGAGAAAATCTCGCTTCAGAGGCTTACTCCAAGTAGAGAGAATGACCAACAATCAATGAGTATGTTACAAAAGAGTTCTATTTATAAACATGAAAAAGGCAATGAAGATAATCTCCCGGTGTGGGACTAATGAAACATTCCCAGAATAGACATAAACACATAACCCATGTCCGCAAAAAAATTATGTCACCTTCTCACCCTTTTGATCCACCACTGGAGAATTTGGATCTGCCAGTGGTGGTTCTTTTGGGGTAGATGCGACAAAATTTCGCGTGTCTGCTTAAGTTCTTCAATTCTTCACGTGAGTGTGTCATGGTCACTCATTTTAGTTTGTACCCAAATCTAATTGTCAAAATACTCCTCATGATGGTGTCTAGTTTCTCACTTTGCTATTTGGTCCCTCTGGGATTACGTTCAGGTCCTTCCTGCTTACTGATGGGTCCTTGTGCATGTTTCAGTCCTTGTGTATGAGAGACAGGTCAATTTTGCTTCATTTAAGTTATTTCTTCTTACGTTTCAGTACTTTTTTTCTTCATTTCTTTTCTTTATTACCTAATACCTAAAATACAACAACAAACACTAGAGTAACACAATATTGAGGTCAAATAAAAGATATATAACTTGAGTACGATGTATGATGTGCTACTAATCAGTTGATGACTTTGCAATTATGAGCACACCTCTCCCATCCCGAGGATTAGCGTGCAAAAGCATTGAGCCGTACCGTCAATTTCCCATTACATTCAAAAGTTCATCAATCATTTGGTAGCTTTGATAAATGTCTAATGAGGTCGCCATCCAACAAACTTCAAGATAACCAGGACAAAATTTCCAAAATGAGCTAAGCTTCTGTGATGTTTGTAAAATTGAAACAAATTGATATCATTATAATGGAATTGATTTATGACCTTTAATTTCGATTACTTAACCCAATAATTAAATGGTGTAATTGCAACCTTCAATTTTCTTAATCAGATAATGAAATGTAACTAAAGATGTAATTAGAATGTATTACACTGTTGATTACCAAAAATCAAACATGCCCTAAATGTGAGAATCAAAATTAGGGATAATAAGATCACAAGCAAGCTTAATGCATTTTATGTACATATTAGAGATGATATATGTCAGAAACCTACGAGTATGCATTGTATTCATTCTTCATTGCGTATACATGTTACGAATTCATTGTGGATTTGTCCTTGTATTGATCCTCACCATGTGCATACACTTTTATGCTTGTTTATGGGTTTGGAACCATTTAACTAGGGATATATATGAAAACTTGACTTTCTATGCCCACACTTCATCACTCTCGAAAAAGAAGCCTCCAAAATACCCCAACGAATAACCCAAAAACATTTCTCTCTCATATATCCATTTGAACTCTCTCAAAAGGGAACGCACCTTCCTTGTAATTCGATGTCGCAATGCACCCCTCAATCAAAACCAGATCGAGCAGACTTGAACCCAGCGCCCCCTGTCCTGTCGAAGGTTCCCCGTCGTAGATGAATCCACATCGGAGAACAACTCCTCCATTGAACGGTCTGCCTATGAAGGTCAGATTTAGGGTAGTTTTTTTATATAGTTATTTGTTCTTGAATGTTACGTAATTGTTTCTATCGTAAATGTAGTTGATTTCCTCCATTTATTGGTATTCATCTGAGGTCTGTTACCTGGGTTGGAAGGGGAACCTTTTGCCCGTGTTTGCAGATGTTGCTCAGTAGGTTCGGACGTAGTTCGATAGGTACTCAATAGTTGGATCGATGGAAATAAGACGGTTATTCCTGCCAACTCAATAAGTTCGATAGATATTCTCCTTTAAAATGGTAACTTTTCCTACAAGTTTGATAGGTTCGATATTAGTTTGATAGGCTTGATAGACTTAGTTTCATTGTGAAGAACCACGAGCTCGATAGGCTCGATGTAAGCTTGATATGATATTGATTCCTTCTTCTTTGAAGTTTTTAACGCATGTTTTTCACTGGTTGTGGTTTTTTCCTATTTTTTTTTGCAGATGGTGAAGTTAATAGTTCCAATAAAGGATCATTTCCTAGGCCATGTGACATACAACGGTAGTAAGTGTATGTATGACATTAAAGAAAAGTTTCTGGAGCACGGGTTGCTCGACAGGGCAAATGAATCCCCGTTGAGACAATTTTTCGAGGTAGGCGAATTATGATTCTCCGGTGTTCTTGCCCATTAGTTACTGTTGCACAAGATCTAGAGTAAAAGAAATGACGAGGTTCGTTTCCATTTTGGCCATAAGACCTTCAGATTCCATAGATATGAGTTTGCACTGATCATCGGTTTGAACTTCAGTATTGTGTCGTTGGTGTTTGAGTTGCAGGAGCACTATACCAGTGACCGCCTAATAAAGGATTATTTCAATGGACATGCGAAAATTCAAATATTGGTGTTAGTGGCAACATTCAGAAGCTGTACAAATGCTGAAGATGTCTTCAAGTTGGGATGATGCGTCCTGATTGAAGTGTGCTATATGCCCGAGAGGGGCAAGCTATTCATATGGGAGGATATGATCAAGATGGTTGACGACCTGGACTACTTCTTCAAGTATCCATGGGAGAATTTGTCTTACCAGAAGCTGCATACATCATGTAAAAAAGACATGATTAAGCAGAAAGACTTGTATGAGAAGAAAAAGGAAGTGAGGGGCCAACAAAAAGAGGCCAAATATAGCATATACGGTTATGCCCCCTGCGTTATAGTATTGGCGTACAAGGCCATTCTGCAGTTTTCCACCCAATATGGTGTGAACCATAGACACCACGTCCCCAGCATGCGCAACTACACGAGCAATGACAAAAATGCCCCGCAGAAGGATGGGGTTGCACGCATGTTTTCTTCAGAAAGAAACATAAGTAGTTCGATGGCACTGTTGTAAATTCATGTTATTATTTGATAGAGTACTTATTATGCTCGATGGGTTTGATAATAGTTTGGTAGTCCTCGATAGGTTACACGTATGTTTCATTTCTTAATTATTTGGTTTTCTCGATGGGTTCGATAGGTAGGTGTCAGGCTCGGTAGTTACTTTTGTTTTTTCTCGACAAATGATAATTCCAATATCTAGTTTGCTCAATGGTCTCGATAGTAGTTCGACATAGGTATATGGTTTGAATTTTTTATTATTTAGTGAAGTGATTACTTTGCTCGATATGAATTTGACAGTTTAGACTTGTTATTGAAATATAACATAATGTCTTCTATTCGCCGTAGTTGACCTTGTTCCCTATTTTGGCGCCCCGTATATCGGAGACTGAATACTAAAATAGCCTGCAGAGGGCGATGAGGAGGATCTTGATGAGGGTGATTATGAGGTGTTTGAGAGATTGGCTAAGTTTGCCGCAGAGGTGAACATTTTTGAAGTTTATGTCAGAGAGGAGGAATCAACTATCCCAGCCTTTACCCCAACCACAGTCCAAACCCCTATTTCGGCCCCATCTTATGAGTACACCGTTTTGGTAGAAAGCTTGGAGAGGGTGGAAGCAATGCAACAGTCGATGGAAGCAAATGAACTGGTTATGGTAGGTCAACTGGGTACCGTCATTGAGAATCAGGTGTCCATAATGGACCAAATGGCTAGGATGGTGTCGTTGTTAGAAGCACCATCGAGAGTCGATGGAGATGTGGATAAGTTATGCACGTCCATGTCAGAATAGTTGGCTAAGATCGTGTCTTTGATAGAAGCATGATTGCGACCACCATCCGATGAGAATCAGTTGTTAGTGGCCATGTCGAACCAGTTGGCTAAGATTGTGTCCTTGTTAGAAGCACGTTCGACCCCGGCATTTGATGACAATGACAACATACTACCCAATGGTTACATCATCGAAGAGGATCCGTCCACCCCGTCGAGGAAGAGGCGTCCCCCAAAACATCTTCACGATATCTACACCGACCCAACCAAGAAATCGCGGTGAACGAACACAGATGAAGAGCCATTAGCAGTCGACCCTTTGAAGAAGCTAGAGCCCTGACTATTGAAGTCACTACAATGGTGGATACTTGAGGTGATTGATTGACATCATATCATGCAAATATTCGTGTCTTATATCCTCTATTTTGAACCTAAGCAATGCTACGTAACGAGTTTTATGTTTAAGTTTCAGGAATAAATAGGAAAGAAGAAGAAGAGACACAAAAAGTACCTGAACGTGAGAAAATGTATTGAATTGTGAGACTTATGGAGTTATATCCAAGAGGGAAGGACCTAGATGTAAACCAAAAGAACCAATGAGCAAATCAAGAAGCTCCACACCATCATGAGGAGTATTTTGGCAATTAGATCCGGACCTAAACATCAACAACCAAATCCGGTTCACCAAACATGAAGAAATCAAGTCAGAATCAAGCCACTCAAAACCATACCCGATCAACCCAACCCAGACTACCAATTGGCAATCCATTTGGACCCAAACCTGATAAGACTTAGCCGGGTGTTGTATTAGTATGTATTTAGTCAATTTATGGTATGCGTTTAGTCCCACATCGGGAGATTGTCCCCGGTTAACTTTTTTCATGGCTATAAATAGAACTCTTCTTCCTCCTTTGTAATTACTCATTGCTTGGTGGCATTCTCTCTACTTAGAGTAAGCCTTGGAGCAAAACTCAAGTGGAGACGAATGTTACTTGTAATATGAGTCATGTAAATAAAATAATTTTCTTAGTTTGTCTTAATGTTGTCTTCTCTTTTAATTGTTGCATTCTTAGCTTAATTTTGTTTTATCTTAATGTAGTTTGTAGTTTAATGAGTAGTGAGTAAGTCCATCCCCATTTGAGGGGTGGAGTAGAAGGTGATGTTATTATGTGATGTATTAGGTGTGTGTGTGTTAATCTTAATTTTTTGAGACTTACATGATTTCCATAACCATCTAATGAGATTTCACTCTTATCTCTGATGTGTTAATGCTCTTGAGTGATGCTTAGCACATGCTTAGATTAGTGGGCCTATTTTATGGGGAATGATGAGGTAAAGATAAGGATGGAGTAGATGAAGGAAACATGACATGTGGTAGCATGTGCTCTTGTTGGCCTCACCTTAATTAATGTCTTGTATGTTTTAATGATTGTATAAATCTTATTTCATGTGGAGACATAGTGGGGTTTGGTCTTTATGCATAAGTTCATTTAGCTTCATTCCAATTATTATCTTGTATGTTTTAATGAGTTTTATCTTATTCCACTTGGAGGCAAAGTTGGATTTGGTTTTATGGTTTTCATGTACTACATGTTGTGACGAGCACAAATGAACACACACATATATTTTCATATTCGCATTCTTTCCCTACCCCCTATGGGGTTTAGTATTATTGTTTGTTCATTCGTAGTTTAGTTTAGTGTAATCACACATTTTGTCCCATCTTTTTCCCACTTGCCTTCAAAAGAACCATAGTTGACACACCTCTCTATGGATCGACCCATACTTGCCTCATCTTCACTGATGGTCGTGCACTTGCGGTATTAAAACGAACACATATGTGATCCCCAATGAGAAGGCAATTGATGTGAAAATAGGACATGTCTTTCCAGCGTGGCTCGTGATGATGAAGACGCAGATTTTGGATGGCTGACGATGTAAGTATCTTAAAAATTCAAATTTCAATTCCTAGGTTTAACTCGATATGCTAGAAACGAACTCGATTGTTTGCATGTGAGTGATTTTTTCGATGGGACCGACAATCGAATTTGATAAGAGGTCGATAAGCTAAAAGTTTGCTCAACTTTCTGGGATATTAGTTTTCTCAACGGGCTCCACGAACCAGAGAGTAGATTTCGATTATGGTTCGATAATCTTGAATAGTTATTTTGTTGGGTTTTTTGGGAGCTCGATTAGATTTCAACATGTTGATTTATTTGTAGCATATTGACGCGGCTCTGCATCTGATGAGGAGGCAGGTCAGTACCTTGGGAGGACCATAGCAGAGAAATTTTGTGGTTATAAACATCTTTTTCGGTCAATGGTTGACAAATGTGTTTGAGAGGACTGATGAGGATGTAGGGAAATTGACATGGGATTCAACGTGTCTGCAATTGCTCACTAGATGGAGGGGCAACACATGGCTTCTTGGAGGGGAAAGGATTACGTGTATTGGTGCCTTGGCTATAAGAACCAACATTGGATTGTTGTCCAACTATCAATTCCCGACTGGGAGTTGACGATATACGTTGACGATCACATGATAATTAGTGAGTCTGAGTTGAGGAAGATTATGGTGCCCTGATGCCGCCTCTTTCACTCTTTGATCAAGGCTTCAATGTTGTTTAAGGATCAACCAAAATAGAAGTTACTGAAAGGATGTAAAGTGGGAGAACTTGCATGACATTGACTGAGCAAGAAGGAGGTCCCCCAAACCCGGGTGAGGTAAATTTTGTGATCACAGAGCATGATTAATGTTTTTTCAGAAATGTTTACGATTAATTGTATTAAAATTCAGTGGAGATTGTGGCATGTACGCCCTCAAGTACATAGAGCATCGTCTGTTGAGTCTTCCCTTTGACACCATCACAGACCAGAACATGTAGACCTTTAGAGACCAATGGCCCGTCAGCCTCTTCTACCAGAATGTTAGGCCTTGACGTCGAACAAAAAAATTGTTTTTTCATTTATTGTACTATCGTGCTGTCTATAAAAGCAGTATAGGAATTACAAAATGTTGATTTTTTTGACATTTATTGTTATGTTGTCCTATCTATAAAAGAAATATACGAATGAAACAATATCGAATTGAAATATTTTGATTAGCCTAATATGAACTCGATAGGTAATTGATATGAGATCAATACCTATTTTTTTTGTATAGACGTGACCCTAGTTATGATAGTCCTTTACATTCGATATGCACTTGACAACGACTCGATAGTTTACTAGAGCGAATGTAATTTATATAGGAAAATTGGCTCGTTATGCACTTGATACGCAATGATATGATGTTGGTAATTTAGTTTTTTTTTTGAAAAATTGCATTTGTTATTTTCTCCAATAGGCCACCTAAGTTATGATAGCATTGTGCATACGTCAAGATAGTAATTAAGAGCGAAGACATAAAACTGATCATACAGGGTGGTTCAATTTGACTTCAATAGGATGAAGCAAGAGTCTTCTTTGTTGGGATCGATGAGATCGATATATATGCAATCTCAGCTCGATAGTTTAATGGACACCATTATTGAGGACGTTCTTGGATGGATCAGTCTCCTTCTCTCTAGACGTCACCTCAGTAATTAGGATCGAAGCATGAAAATTGTTCCAAATGTCGGTTTGAGGACACCACGATATGATGAAGTAAGATAGTCTTCCGCAAATTGGGTATGATGACCTCGATATGTACTTGATCGTTTATTGTGAAAACTGTGCCAATGGCAATTCAACATCACCTCGATATGATGATGACTTACACCTCCATATTCCTATAAAACGACCTTCCCTTCTATCCGAATTACAACACTCTAGTACGATTGCCTTCGCCTTCTTTGCTTTTTCCCTCCGTGACATCCGCATTCAACTCGGAAGATGATGCATACCGATGACATCACCGAGGGCACACCTGTTGGGTACCTCAACTGCTTCTACGGTTACACCGTAGAACGACTGTTTGTCAGGTCGTCCACCGGGGTGGTCGAGGTCACCTAGCGTTGTGGGTTAACAGACCACAACCGATGCACCTTTGGCTTCGGTCGAGGAGGTGAAACATACGTTGGTGGGACTCCACGGAGTGGTGGCCGACGTCGAGGGCCATTTAGCCACCATGCATGGCGTAATGGCAGACCTCGTTGTCGACCTTAGTATGCTTTTGTGATCTCTTTCCTTATTTTTGTTATTTTTTTCCTTTTTTCGTTCTGTTTCGTCACCTACTTATATCTCATTATCTTATTTGCGTAGTTTCCACCCCGAACGAACCAACGCCCACCTCCCCCTTCCTGGAACACACATACCCTAAGTGCGGGGCGACTTGCCTAGCGGAGTCCCCAATCCCTGACCCCACACCCTCCCCACTAGTTGTTGTGGCCCTCGGCCTTGAAGACCAAAGTGGTTGTACGAGGAAAGGGAAAAGGGCAAAGTTGTTTTAGTTATGTGTAAGTTGTTTTTGGTGTTTGTTCGTGTATGTGTTGCAAACTTATAGAAGGTTTTTAGTTGTTAATATGTACTACAGTTTGTTTGGGAATGATGAAGTAAAATGCAGTTATGTTCTTTTACGTGTTTTCTATTAATATTCGAAAGTTGTTAAGCGATGATTAGGCTTGTATCAAACACCTCATCGAATAGTAACACGAACACACACAAACACAAACATAAATTGAGACGCACTAAAGCAGGAAACACACTAAAGTGTGGACAACAACAAGTGTTCGTTGTTTGTGTGTCCAAAATTACAACTAATTTTGGACAACCACTTGAACCGCATTTGGACACTATTGGACAATATGGATTGTTATCTTGACTTGCTAGTGGACTGCTTCGGGACATGTTCTGGACACACGTTGGACGTCTTTTGGACAACGTGGACACGATGCATATCCAGATTATGTCCACTTTTGGACAACGTGGACACTATGCAAGTCCTGATTGTCCAACCATTTTATACGGACCGAATCTAGACATGTGGTGGACAGGTTTTGGACACGTCTCCAGACACCCTATGTTGATTGTTCAATGTCCAGCTTAGTTACACAAGTTGTGCGGATTATGTCCAGAATATGTCCACTTTTGGACGATGTGGACACGATGCAAGTCCAGATTATGTCCCGCCTTTCTCTACTATTGGACAACGTGGACACGATGCAAGTACAAATTATGTCTAGAATATGTCCACTTGTGGACAACGTGGACACGATGCAAGTCCAGATTATGTCCAACCTTTCTATATGGACCGAATCTGGACTTGCGGTGGATGGGTTTTGGACACATCTCCGGACACCCTATGTGGATTGTTCAATGTCCAGCTTAGTTGCACATGTTGTGCAGATTATGTCCAGAATATGTCCACTTTTGGGCAACGTGGACACGATGCAAGTCCAAATTATGCCCATCCTTTCTCCACTATTGGACAATGTGGACACAATGCAAGTCCGGATTGTCCAGAATATGTCCACTTTTGGACAAGACACGGACAAGTTGTCCAGATTATTTCCAAATCGGCTTCATCAGAACATGGTTTGGACACATATATCAAAGACCCATTGACTGATTCTAGAATGAGGTGTGTCGAGATTTGTTAAGTTTGTGGATGGATTATCGTCTAGTTAATGTCCACGAACTGGTCTTTCCGGACGTCACGGACTGGACACGGGTTGGACACAAATATCTTTGTAGTATTGAAAGGTTATGGGTTGTACCGTGTCCAGAATGTCTACAGTTACACACAAATATACTAGATCTATTGGCATGATTTTGGACACATTCTCGTCCAGATTGGACACGATCTGGACACGTATATCCTCGCACTATTGACAATACTCTAGACAATACCCTGCTCTGTGTCCAGATTATGTCCACGGCATTGTCTGAATACTCTACACGTTTTGGAACATTTATGCAAGAAAAATATCCGTGTATATAAATGTATCAACTCAAATGTTTTAAATATACATCACCAGATTAAATCAAGACGTATCTGGTTTCTGAAAATTGGAATGTCTCCACAAATACATCGCCATTTCCCCTCTAACAGAATCAAGATATTTGACATTCTTTCAAATGGTTGTGTCTTCGCCAACCATTAAGCATC
Organism: Triglochin maritima; assembly: GCA_963682175.1. Lineage (NCBI taxonomy): Eukaryota > Viridiplantae > Streptophyta > Magnoliopsida > Alismatales > Juncaginaceae > Triglochin > Triglochin maritima. The sequence continues at coordinate 40,270,051 of OY821775.1, forward strand.
TCACCCAGTGAAGGACAAAAGCCCTACAGTCGTTGCTACCTTTTGCTTGTTGCTTGGAGCTTTTTCTTTTGAACCACATTTCCCATTGGACAATCAATCATTCCCTTCAGAATATTGTTGATTGACATCATATCATGCATATATTTGTGTCTTATATCTCCTATTTTTAGCCTAAGCAATGCTATGTAATGAGTTTATGTTTAAGTTTCAGGAATAAATAGGTTTGAGAAGAAGAGATTCAAAAAGGACTCAAAAGCAAGGAAAATGACTAAGTTGGAAGACTTATGGGCTGAGATGAAAGAGAGAAGGACCCGGATGTAAAACAAAAAGGATGAATGAGCATATCAAGAAGCTCCACACCTTAATGAGGAGTTTTTTGGCAATTAAATACGGACCCAACCATCAACAACCAAACCGGGTTCATCAAACACCAAGAAATCAAGCTAGAACTGAGCCACCAAAATCCAGACTCAATTAGACACATATAGACCACCAATCAGTGGCCCAAATGTGTCCAAATGCGACATGATTGAGTTGGTTCATGTATTATGTTGTTATATGTCTATTTATAGTATGCGTTTAGTCCCATACCGGGGGATTATCCCTGGTTATATTTTTTCATGCCTATAAATAGAACTCTTCCTCCTCATTTGTATTCACCCATTGCTTGGTGTCATTCTCTCTACTTGGAGTAAGCCTTGGAACAAAACTCAAGGTGGAGAAGAATGCTACTTGTAATGTGAGTCATGTAAATAAAATAATTCTTCATAGTTTGTCTTAATGTTGTCTTTATTTTAATGTTTGCTTGTTTAGTTTGTTTTGTTTTCTTTATCGTAGTATAAATAGAATGTCTTCTTTTCTTAATGTAGTTAATAGGTTAATGAGTAGTGAGTAGTTTAATCCCCCTTTGGGGGTGGAGATGATGTCCATACATGCATTAAAGATGGAAATGAGTGCTTGATTTTAAAATGTGTTGATAAATGTGAATGTATGCTTGCTTGTTTAGAGTAGAACACTTGATTGGTTTTGCCACAACTATTAGACACCTCCCATGCTTGTTTAGGTTCTGAAATAACCAAACTTGTGTATGTGAATGTTAATCAACTAGGTTAGTGATTGGATCGATAGGTTTTGCCATAACCTTTAGTCACTTACTATACATGAAAACACTACCTACAAGCATATTGAATGCATTCTTCACCATCGTATTACATATGTGCACTCACTCCACCCCTTAGGGGTTTCTCTTCTTGATTTGCAATCTTTCGTTGCTTTCTTTCGCATTTCTTACTTACTAGTTTAGTGTAGTTTAGCATTAGCATAATCACATCTTTTCTCCCTTTATTCGCCACTTGATTTCTGACAAACCAGAGGCTACTCACCTCCCCGTGGATCGACCCGTACTTGCCACCGCTTCATCGCGGTCGTGCACTTGCGGTAATTAATAAAACATTTAAATATTTTCCATCAGTTTTGTTTTGTGGATACTTAGTGGTTTTTATGCATCATCTTCATCGGCCAACTGAGAGGCCAAGTTGTTATAATGTGTGATTGTTCCTGTGTGTGCATTCACAATCACTAGTGTCCAATTTCCGTCTTGCAACAGAGGCTGAATGATGACACCTTCTTGTTGGTCCCACCCCAGCAGTGTTTCATCTACCGTCTATTTGATTTTAGCATGGCATTTCTTTTTGATAGCGAACTGGCATGTTGATAGCATGACGATCACCTTTCTATTTACTTGTCGTTCCTCCAGAATACACAGCATTGCGTCTACCAATTGTCTATTGTTGTGTGTACCATTAAATTTTGCATTATGATTACGTAAAATAATAACTTTGTTCACAAAGATCACTGACCTCCATTGTGAGCAACGACCCCTTGGTTATTAGATCTTTCACATCTAACATCTTCACAATGGCAATGTCATTGTGCTAGATTATGGTTCCAGCATCCGAGGTGCTGCCGGTGCATTGTAGTAGTACATTTTGCTCTTCCTTGGTTAGGCCAGCCATGACGGTCATGTCGATATTTTTATCTCTCCATACAAATGACCCGAATGTTGTGCTCGCTGCTGTAAACAATTTTACATTTCCATCAAACCGATGTCTGATTTTCATTATCTGCTTGTTTGGCATTTGGACCTTTTTCTTTCCATGCACTGGTGCTTCAATTGGGTTTTTTACTCGGACTCCTCATTCTTATTCTTTCTTCCCTCTCCCTGACTAAATCTTCTTTCATTTTCCTTACGGGCTTCAATCTGTTTTGTCTTTTCTTTCGCCCTAAACAATCAGTGTTAATGCCACCTTCTTGTTCCCCCATAACTACAACCTCTACATTGTTATTCTCATGTTCCTCTTCTCTTAGGTTTGACCCCCGTCTTCTCCAGCAATGAACTCAAGATTCAGTGTTTTAGCATGTTAATTGCATGGAAAGAGTTAAATTCTCGCATTAAAATATTGACTCTTAATGCCTTGTAATTGTCAAAGCCTTGGAATTTTCAATTATTTTGGACTAGGAGTGGACATAGTGTAGAGACATTGATGACTGGATTCTGGATGTAACCTGGACGTCATCTGGACACATTCTGGACCAAAAATGGACACCGTATGGACTATTTCTTTTCGTGGACATTATCTAGACTCATTTTTAGACGCATTTTGGACAGTATGGACATAATGTGAACATTGTCTGGACACGATAGGGACAAAGTACTAAATTTTCAAAGAGTTAATAGAGTATTACCCTAGTTTCTTCATACGCCAATCCTTGTACTGGAGAGCCAACAATATTTGTTTCATCATGTGCATGTACTCCTTGATTTATTGTGTACTAGGAATCGTCAAAGTCATACCTATCTTAGTTTTTTTCACCTTCAATTGCGTGTTTGGCCACACGGCCATGGAACTCATTTGACCTGCATTGTTCTTCCAATTCCTTATTCTTCTTGGCCAACAACAAGTCCTTCTCACGCAGTAAATTTTAATTCTACGCCATTTCCTTATCCTTGTGGGCACGCAACAAGTCTTTCTCAGCCACTAACTTATCCTTCTTCGCCAATTCCCAGTCCTTGTCGACTAATTGGTTATTCTTGTCTTCCAACCATGCCTCCTTCTCATCTAGTTGGATCTCCTTCGTTCTCAATTGGGCCTCCATCTTGGCCAATTGGGCATCCTTCACCCAATTGGGGACCCTTCTCGACGAGTAAGACCTCCTTCTTTCTGAGTTGGTGGTCTTTCTCGGCCAATTTGGTGTCCTTTTCAACCAACTTGGCATCCTTCTCATCGGCTTGGACCTCATTCTTTCGCAGTTCGGCCTCTATCTCAGTCAATTGGGCATCATTCTCGGTGAGTTGGACCTCCTTCTTTCTGAGTTGGTCGTCCTTCTCGGCCAATCGCGCATCCTTCTCAGCCAATCGTGCATCCTTCTCATCAAGTTGGACCTCATTCTTTCTCAGTTGGGCCTCCTCGTCGGCCAATTGGGCATCCTTCTCCTCCAATTGTCCATCCTTCTCAGCCAATTTATTGTCCTTGTCGGCTAGTTGGGAATCCTTAGCCACCAGTTCTTTGTCCTTTCCGGCCAGTTTGTCGTCCCAATCGCACTCATTTTACTTCAATTGGTCATTGTTTTTGGCCTGTTGTTAGTCTACAACCTCGCCACATGGTCATCCTTCTTGGTCGTGTGTTGGTCTACATTCTCCTCCAATTGGTCAACCATCTCGGCCAATTGTTGGTCTACCCCAGTGACTTGATTGCCCTACTCTGCATCGAATGTGGATTTCAAAATCAATTATTTCTTCATTTCCTTGATTGTTTGTTCCACTTTGACCCATCGTATTTTCGTTTCTAGGAAGCTCGGTTCATCTTGGAGTGGGTCTCTTATTATTTAGTGGGCACCAACCTTTATTCGCTCGTCACCTGTTCTTCTTTGGTCAACACTCGGTTGTTGTGGTGACTATGGCAGGGCAATTCTTACTTGGTTTCTTGGCCCAGATTCATCCTGATTGTTAATTACCGTCATTTGGAGATTGCTAATTAGTTCCACCTCTTAAAAATTGGCTACATGAACTTCATTGCTCTCTATTTTACTAAGTGTGATTCCATTGCTATTCAATCGTTTAAGAAATATCGGACCACCTGTCTACAAAATCCATCTATTTATGATTTGGACAGTCCGAGGAATTTTTTTCTTTATAGTCAGGTTCTCACACCATAACACCTGCAATGCAGCTACGCATCCCTCCACCTGGCCTTTTCTCAAATGTAAATTTCCTGAAGCATTTCTAGCATTCAATGTGTTTTTCTCCCTCACTAGGTCGTCGATCAGATGTTGGAATGCAACCTCGACCCAGTCGTATTTGTAACGTCTCGTCTTGCATCGAGTCTGGGTCGCGCCCACTGGCCCACAACACCCACCTATTGCCACAAAACTTAAGTTGGTAAGTGTTATTGTAGTGGTCTCATGTCATTATATCTCATCCTAACATTCTCATGTTGGGCAATGTGGGACTAAACTTGGGGGTGTTACAGTATTTATCCAGGACATCTAGGTTTTCCATGACATCCAGGAACCATTGCTTCGGTCTACGACTCCTGTCGTAAAACGGGAATGAACTGAAAAGATGGCAGATGTAAAGTTTCACAAACTCTTCATCATCTTTCGAAAAGAAGGTAGCAAACAATTGTTTCCTGAATTCACCCTTATCTAACGTTTCACCTCTCGTTTTGGTTGTACGTTTTGAAATCATATCAACTGAATCACCTCATGGTTTCAGTCCTAATATCACAACAACGTGCGTCGGCTTCAATTCCACAACTTCATTACCGATCCGGAAGCCTCTTTCTCCCACCTCATATCTCTCAACCAAGAAGTCCAGGATGTCATTGTTCTCACTCATCTTTTGGCCATCCTTGAACTAAGAGAAATGAGTCCTCATCAAAAAAGCCCACTGGTTAGGCATAAGCAAACCAAATTTCTTCTCAAGCATGCATACTGAGGACAACGAGCACATGGACGGTTGGAAGAAGTTTAAATTCAGCAACAACACAACAAAACATAAGTAAGATACCAGTACTAAACAACACAAGCAACACAATGTTGTCATGAAGTACACCTTCTCCGAACCGCTTGTTGTCATGCATCTTTGTCGTGAGAGAATTTAGTCTGCCGTGAGAGAATTTAGGTCTCCTAAGTTCGGTTCTTGCGAATGCAAACCGTTTCTCTGCTCTTGTAGGGGAACCTTTTTTCCTACATTGGATTGGACATACTCAGGACCAGTCCAGACATTACATGGACTCGCCCACCCATTGGTCCAGGATAGGGGTCCTAAGTCAATTACTTCCGGACTACGTCCAACATCTATCAATAAATGTAGAGGCATGGTCCTGATTTGTCCAGACTCATGTCCCGATTGAATTAGTTCACCACTTCGTCCAGCATTTTGGCCCATAAATGTAAAGAAATGCTCTAGATTTGTCCAGACGTAAGTCCGAAGTGGTCTCAATTTGTTCGGGACTTCGTCCAGGTTTTTGGTCCACAAATGTACATGCACGGTCCACATTTGTCGACCCTTTACTCCAGAATGCTGGTCCCTAGTCAAATAGTTCCGGCCAACGTCCAACTGATGTCCATAAATGTACAAGCGTGGTCAAGATTTGTCAAGACTCGTGTCTAGATTCAATTAGTTTAGAACTTCGTCCAGCATTTTGGTCCACAAATTAAAAGGCATGGTCCGGATTTGTCCAAACGCATGTCCGAATTTAACTAGTTCACGACTTCGTCCAGAAATGGTCCATGACGGTTGCATTTTTGTCCACAATTTTTTTTGGGATGTGAACCAACCTTTCCATTTTGGGAAGGAGAAGCAAGCTTAATCTTAAGGCATAAGGTATCGAGCATTATCGAGCGTCTGTCACACTCAATCGACCAACTGGATAAGGCATAAGGTATTGCGATTAGACATTTTCTCTTTAGCCTTCCTACTTTCATCTTCTTCGGTCGACCAACTGGAGTTCTTTCAACAAACACATTCACTTCCATATTTTTTATGTGATCAGGAACAGTCCAATCATCCTTGTTGCCACAAGAATAAATTATTTCTTTATATCTCCCTCCACAACTCATTGATGTAAAATGGGGAACACAATGTGTACACATTGACCCCATGAGCAATAGCTGCAACAACCACATGAACACAAGGTATTCCAATAATTTGAAACATTCCACAAGAACACTCGTTTGTCATCAAATTAACCTCAACATCGTCAGCCTGACCTAACACATGAAATTCAAACTGATTAAGCTTATGGACTTTCAAGAACCCTGCTTTGATAACTATTCCAGTTATATCACGCACCATGAGAGTTGACAATTTCGTTGTGTTGCCCTCGGTAGCAGCTTGTCATTCACAAAACCAGGTTTGGAGTGTAAACCGAATGTACTCCACAAAAGTGGTGACTGGCCATGTCCATGCCTCCCTAATTTTGTTGTTCAGGCTTTCGACGTAGTTGCTTGTCATTAGATTATATTGGTTCCCAGGAAAGTAAAAACAAGCCTACTTATCAAAACCTATGTCTTCAAGATATTTTGTTAGGGGAGGATCGATTTCTTTTATCGTGGCAAAGTGTTGGTGGAAATCGGACTTCCAGAATGCATATGCCGCACACCACATCTTTTCATGACAGTGGTCCGTCTTGAACTTTGCAACCAAATTCATACAGATGTGGTGGTAGCATGCACCATGATGGGCATCTGGAAACACCGTCTCCAAAGCATGAACAATGCTAGCATGCTTGTTCGATATAAAACTATGTTCTCGATGTCCCCAATGGTTTCCTTCAATTTATTCATGAAATAGGTCCAAGAGCTATGATTCTCACTGTCCACCAGTGCAAACGCAATAGGAAACAAGTGGTCATCTGCATCCAATGCAACGACACATAACATGTGCCCACCAAATCTGGTCTTCAAGAATGCACCATCAACACATATCAGGGACGACACCATCTAATTCCCTTCTTAAAGCTCCAAGAGAGAAGAAGCAATATCGGAAGTGTCCATCTTCTGTGAGACAATGAGTGATTGTGCCTCGATTCTCTTGCTCCAACATGTACTGGTACACAAGTAACTTTGATTAGGATTCCTCAACCGTCCCCCTCACATACGTAAGTGCCTTCTCTCTGAATCTCAACGCCTTCTCGTAACTCATATTTATGCCTTATTTTTCTTCATATCCTCCCTTATGTTTTTTGCCAAGTAGCTAGTACCGTCACTAGCATATTTGTTCTTGATTAAGTGGCCAACTACCCAAGGTGCGACTTGTCGGTGGTCTTTCTGTCTGAGTTCCAATGTGCAATTATGTACATTGTTGAAGACAGTAACCTCAAACATGGGTGAGTGCAATTATTTCTTGTCCCTCAGTCTCCAACCACAATTGGGATCCTTGCAAGTGAAATAACACACCCCTTTACCAGACTTCTTCACTACAAACTCAAAATTATTCTTTATTGCAAAAACGGCAACTTTGGTTTTCAATTCAACCTTGCTTTCCAAAATCTTGCCAAGGTGGAATTCATAAGATGATTCACAATCACAATACGTGTGAGTCTAGCTAGAATCCAATATATCTTCTCTTGTTAATATTGGAGCAGTCCATCTTCTGTGGTCTTCTGATGAAAATAATTGAGAACTCCGTCCTGTGTTATTTTCCGTTCTACTTGGACATATGCTGCTTGTCCTAGGTGTTTGGACTCCTAAACTTTTCGGGTCGTGCAAGTCTTTCCGTTGGGTGTTGTAATTAAGAGAGTGGCAAATCTTCACATAAGTTCACATGGAGTTCATACTCATTCAATTGGTGGGGGACATCAACTTCAGCAACAAGTGTTTGGGAATCTATTTGGGGAACAAAAGTTTAACCTAACTCCTAACTTCTTTATTAAAGTTGGAATGAGGTGATGATTCTACAGGTGCATTATTCTCTATCAGCGTCACACATAAAGGGATCTTGCCCTATAATAGTTCAGAGACGAAGAAATAAACGACAGAATCATTTGTAATTTCAACAGATCTAAGTGGTTGGGCATGTGTTTTGTAAAGAGCCTCCAGTGTGAGCTCGTACTTCAGTTCATCAACATCAAACGTCTTTTGCAAAATTTCAAGCAGTTGCAAGTACGTTACATACTTTTCTATCATTATCCATTTACTCTTGCCATCCTTGAAAAACCAATCTCTATCGTCCATTTCCCAAACACCATTGTACCAACCAGTACGTTAATGGACGAAGCTGATATGCCAGAAAGAAAAAAAAGTCAAAACAGTGGAAACAACAATAATAATCATAACCTATCGAGCTCTACCACGTTTCAATCGAACACATATGGAGTTACTCGAAATCAAACTATCAAGCACACATCGACCCGCACCATCTATTGTGTATCGTCGAGCATCATCGAACTCGATCGAACTCTAAAACAAATAAAAATATTGAGTCAAGCAGAATCGCGTGCTGTCTACCGTCACTCAATTGTGATTTTTTGAGCGCAACCGAGCGGAATCGGGCACAATTACACCGCAAAAGGCAAATTCAAACAAAACTTGCACAAACCAACAGAACACCTCAAGCAAGTTTGAGAATGGAAAGAAATGCAAGAAAGTAAAACCCTTATCAATTTTTAACAATTTCATTTACCCATTCTCTTGGACTCCCGGTTTCTCATACAAGAACACTAAAAAAACTTGTGCGGTCCAGTAGGGATCAGACGAACCCAATGCGGGGGACGATATTAGCTGGCTACTGAGTGTTGGCGGTGATCCTCACTCCAAACTGGAAAATCTAAACCGGATGCACCTAAAGGAAAGAAAGCCTGAGAGAGAAAGAGGTTGTTGCTGTTGAGTCAAAAGATTTAGGCAAGGGTATTTTGGGGAGAAGTAGAAAGATAAGCATATTTTTCAGAGGACATCAAAGTGGGGGCTTTTTTCGAGAGTAATGAAGTTTGGGCATAGAAAGTCATGTTTTCCGAAATATATTCAAGATATTAAGGGAAAATAATATTAACAAACACTGTGTTTAAGTGTACAAATAAAGTGCTATTTTTTGTGTAGAAACATGTTAGTGTTTGCAGTTAAGCTAACTGATATTTGAATTAACTCATAACTCTATTTAAGAGTTTCAGAGCAAATTGTTGAACATTTTACTTTTATGTCAATTATGATTTTTTATGCCAAACTATCATTATCCTTCACTTTTTATTTTATTTTATGAAAACAGAACATCATGTAAGATATAGAACGCTTATGGGGAAACAATTCTGCCATGTAAAATAAAACTTAAACAAAAACATGAAAAGCCCAACTGATTGACCCACAAATGGACTCTGCGACAAAAGATCGAACACCTTGAGTGAAACCTGACCAACCAAAAAAACTTGCAACAAAGCATGCAACCAACAATTCATCCAAGCACATAATCATCACAATAGAACATACAATATGTAGTACATGCACAAACCACTATTCATTCATATGCAAACTACATGACACACAAATTTAACGAGGTTTGGTATACCTACATTCTCGTGGGCTCTCCTTCCACTATCTTGCATCCAAACCGGAAGCCAATCAATGGGTTACAAGATGGAGAATGTGTTCTCCACATCACTCACATAAGTCTCTCAATCTCTAGGATTTCTTCATCAATCGCCAAGAAATCTTTCTCACCAAACAATCCTATTTGGTGGCTAACCCTATCCAAGTGGAGGAACCAACCAAAGCTTGGGTGGTGGCCAAGACGCCAAACCCTAGATGAGTTCCCTTTTCTCCAAGCTTGCCTCCAAGCTTATGGCTCTCCTTTTTAAACTAAGAACACATGGGTTATAATTCCCTTCTATTTAAGCCTCAAAATAATGATAAAATCATCGAAATTAACCAACAAACCCACCTAGAAATGATCTATTGTTCACCACAAGCAGTCGGACGAATTTGTTAAAAACGACTTTGGATCCAAACTTTGCACCAAAACTGTAGAATGAAATTCCAAAATGGTCAACAAAAAATGCATGGCGGACTTTGGATTCAAAATTGCACCAAAATGGTCAGACAGAATTCCAAAACGTTTGACTTTGCAATTGCTTCCTCGACGCAATCTTTCATCTAACATGACTCTTACCCTTTCTTTAGCCTCCAAATTTTGTAGGAATTGGAGACAATTCCAACAAACTCCACGTTGGCTTCAATTCAAACCTTAAAACCAACTTCAAGCTTCTTCTGCTTAAGATCGAGCACTATCATGCTCCCCTCAAAGGGACCTCTCCTACATAACTTGAGGAGACCGAGAAGTCTCAAGCACCATCCGGACTTCCCTCGGTGTGACCATCTTGATCAATAAATCCGCAAACGTCTCCATTGCATCAATCATCCGAAGAATCATGTGCTCTTTCATTTTTTATCCAAAATTGGATCCTTGGACATCTCGTTGAGCATGCCTTGTCTTCCCGTGTTTCATCTCAAACATAACTACCAAGCCATCACCCCGCTTTGATTTTAACCATTACCACTCCGGTAGTCAACAACACCGAGCCATGAAGTGTAGACATCCTTTGTGAAAGAACACCTTCAAACCCATACTCTTCCAATAATCCCAAATTCCTTGGCAGAGGCGGTTCCCACGGCCGCCCGAACGTTGGGTCGGGCGTCTCCCGCGGACACCCGATCATTGGGTTAGGCGTTTGCGGGAGACGCCTCCCACATAGGGCAGGCGTCTCCCGCAGACGTCCTGGATTTTTTTTAAATTATTTAGATTGATTATAAATTGTGATAAATTTAAAATAAATTGAATATTATGTTAATAATGAATTAAATTAGTTTAGTAAATACTTTATTGATTATAAATTGTGATAATTAATAAATAAATCGATTATTAAGTTAATAATTAGTTTAATTATTTTAGTAAGGAATTATTGATAAAAAGTTGTGATAATAGCTAAATAAATTGATTATTATGTTAATAATTAGTTGTGTACAATTTTAGTAAAGGATTATTGATTAATTGTGATAATTACTAAATAAAACGATTATTAAGTTAATAATTAGTTTAATTATTTCAGTAAATCCATTAATATAATTTTATTTTTAAAATCGAATTAATAGTCATCGGGTTACCGTGGAGGAAAAGGGAAATCAATTCCCTTACGCGTGGTACGTAGTGTAGCAGACAAGTCAGGTCCTCGTCATCCACGTACACGTGGTATTTTTTCTTCAGTTAGGAGAGAGAGATATGTTACGTCGTCGTCAAATACCTAGGGATTCTTTCGATGACGTGGATAATTTAGATGAGTTGAGGAGTCACGACGATAGTGACGATGGGGGCCGGTATGGCTTGGGGCCACAAGAGGAGGCGATACATCAGTCTGGTCGAGGACGGGGGCAAGATTGTAGTCATTCAGCTGAGTGGGTCATTAGGAAGGGTCGAGGTGGCCGGTTTGTGACCGGTGATTCGAGTTCGTGCACTGCAGACGCCTGAGCTCAGACGAAGAAGAGGGGAGAGGACGAGTCTTGGATCGTCACGGATATTATGCCTGGTGGTCCTCTAGATGGCAGCGTCATTCCGAGTTTCGGAGGCCACATCGCCAGACGCATCTGGGATGGTGAGGATCGGAAGGTTTTGAAGTGCCATAATCATCACAGAGCATGTACGACATTGCATGCATGGCGTTCAGTGATGACTGATGATATGACGGCGACCACCAGTGACAGTGGATTGGGTCACTTGTCATACAACATGTTTGCCTGCATCGACATGCCATTGATTTCGGCTTTCGTGGAGCGGTGGCAGCCTGACACCAACACTTTCCACTTGCCGTTCGGAGACATGATGATCATGTTGCATGACGTCTTTCAGATTCTGCATATTTCTGTTGAGGGTCCTATGGTCAGTGCGCAGGCGCCGACATCTGAGCCGAAGTTATATGTATATGAGTTGCTGGGTGTCAGCCTGGATGGTCTTGGGCGGTATAGCTCATTTTGGAGTGGCAGTGGTGTTAGTATCGATGTTGTGGACTAGTGTTGCAGACGGGAGCGACCACCACGAACTGAGGATACGCAGATGACTCCTTACCTCTTCTTATTGCTAGGCTGCGTCTTGTTTGTCGATGAGAGTGGTTCTAGAGTCAGACCACGCGACCTATTGGAGGCGAGGGACCCAGATACCATTGGTCAGTACTCATGGGGGTCGACGACGTTGGCATATCTGTATAGCCAGCAGGGTATATCGAGTCGTGCTGATTGTTCTGGGATTACGGGTTGTCTTACACTGCTGCAGGCTTGGATCTATGAGTATTTTCCTTCTTTCCGCCCACATTGGGAACGGAAGATTATTGGTTAACACGTAAGTGGAGGCGTGTTAGCCAGACACCTCCACCAAGGTGGAGGCGCCTAGCTAAGACGCCTACACATTGGTGGAGGCGTCTGGCTAAGCGCCTCCACATAGGTGGAGGCGGCTTAGCCAGACGCCCGAGTCGGGAAAACAAATCCGCCCCCGTTACCTTGCCGGATCCAGGTGCTTCGCCAGACATTTTCGTGGTGTTGGTACTAGGAATGTGATAAAACTATGTCTACCACCTTGTTTAAAGACACGGGACGAAGTGGGTATTAATAGATTTGTTAAGGACAAAAAGGTAATTTTTGGGGCAATTTAAGTCATTTTTCGGCGACGAATAGTAGCTCCCAATAAATATGCTACTTAGTTAAGTTAAAAAAGTAAAAGACATTTGAATTTTGCTGACTGGACTGCTGACTGTACTGACCATGTCAGCGCGCGTCACGAACGCCCACGTCCGTGTATAAGGATCCACCTTAGATGAAAATGGTGTTGCATTACACCTTAATTGGGAATCATGCTATCTGTTTTGAGTGGGGATGAGTGTCAACGAACTCTAGGTTATAAAAATTTATTTTTGATAAATTACAATTTGTATCTCTCAGCCATGACTGTGTATTACTTTGACACGTAAGGTCGCATTTGTACTTCTAAAATTTTGATTTGTGTAACAATTTATTTTTTTATCTATAAAAATATATTAGATTTCAACATATTCATCGTTTTTCCTCTTTTTTTATGTTGCTTGCCAAACATACTTCTAATATATTATACAGTAAATTTTGAATCAAATCTAAGGTTAGATTTTAACACCAAATAATTTGAGAAAATGGTTAATAGGTTGAAAAATAACCATTTTTTATGTAAACTGTTGAGAGGGAAAATGTAATTTATTTATTTTTCTCACTTATCGAAGATGAATGCATCCTTCTTAAAATAAGTTAGACATCAATTTATGTTGTGGATAACTTAAAATTTTGCATTTTAAATAAAAAACCAAAACACAAATCTTACGTAGGACGCGATTATGTTGGTCCCCTGGGTTTCGTCACCCCCTCTCTCCTCGAATCTGCCCCAACATTGTGTGACGTCTATTCATCCCTCTCCTTGTCGGTGTCCTCCGTATGTCTCCTTCCGTACGACAAAATGGAAGCTGAAGTCACAAAATAAATAAGAAGTTCTTGGGAAGGAGACAATTACAAGAGGAGAATTCAATCGGCAAATGAAATGGGAAGAACGGAGCTTCATTCGAGTCAAAAGTTGAAGTTGGACAAAATGATACAAACTCGATAAAGATAGTCAAATATATCCAAATGGCTTTACATATACAACCTCAAAAGAGTAACAAGTGTGACACCAATGTAAGTTTCTTGTGTATAGAGACAATAATCAAATTATATAGTCATCGCCATGCAACTACATGTCAAAACCCTGCTAAGCAAGCACCACTTAAGTTTGGCGGTTGCTTGCAAAAAGATAACGTCACAACAATGTGAGATTATAAAACTCAGTATGCTAATGGTCTAAATTAGAACAAAAAATTAGATGGTCAAACAATTCAAAGACATATATCATCAATGATGCCGGCAAAGCAACTAGATGCTCTTAAGTCATAACTATTATATTACTACAATCATCAATTTGGCAACAATGCATGAAGATGGCATTTTACAATATGCAAACTATTCCAGGTTCATTAACAATAAACATTGAAAGAATCACAAAGGATTCAATGACCTAGATTGTCTGCAATTTTAGTCAATTCGGTTCTTCCCAACAAATCAATAATACATAAATATATCGGGAATTCCAAAGAATTCCCGCCGTTGGCATGTGCGGTCTTCTGGTTAATGTATGGCCCCGTCCACCCTCCATTCAATAATTCAAAATATTTTTAGAACATTTATGTCCTCAAACACAAATATTTCAATTTATCGTAGGGTCTGTACATCAACTTGTGTCAATACGATAGATAGGATATCTGCATCTACGGTTCTACTGCCACCACTAATCTCATTAAGAGATGTACCTCGTCGGGATAATATGCTTCATAGAGCTAGTACTCTAAAGAGTCAGAATGCTCCTTAGAGCCAGTAGTGACAAACCAACCATTCATTTGTTTTGTCTTTTTTGCCATATCTGATCACTCTATTGCAACCTTGGCTAGAGGTAATTATCTTTTTTTCTTTTCTTTTCTTGTTATTTTATGGTAGTATATCATTCCACTCAGAAGTCAAGTTCAAATCCCAACGATGTAATTAATCGCCTTGAAGAAAATGGTATTGGATCACCTTGTTATTTGGAATCATTGTCCATCTATCCTAAATGGGGATGAATGTCGGAAAATTCTAGGTCATATTTTTTGTTTTTGTAAATTACATCTTGCCTCTCTCAAATATGATCGTGTAATACTTTCGCCATCCGAAATATAAAATGTCACACTCGCACTCCTTAAATTTTTATTTGTGTAATTCTCATTCATTCTCCACCAAAAAATTATTATTTTTCAACATATTCATTGTTTTTCCTCACATTTTTTTATGTTGTTTGCCAACACATGCTTCTAATACTGATATCATATGGTAAAATTTGAATCAAATCTGATGTCAGATTTGACTCGAATTTAACATTGATTGCTTTAAAATTCGACCAAATATGAAATAATTTGACATCCGATTATGCTGAAACTTTACCGTGAAAATAGATTAGAAGTATGATTGGCAAATAATACAAAATATTTTGAGAAAAAATGTTAATAGGTTAAACAATATTTTTTTTGATAGAAACAGTGTCAAAATGGTACTCGACCTTTGGGGCGAAATTGTAATTTATCATTTTTCTCTCACTCATCAAAGGGAAATCTACCACTCTTAAAATAACTTGATTATGCCATCTTTCTATCTTTAAAACACCAAAGAGAGATATTTAGCTACCACTTCCCCGGTGCATATCATATCATACTCTGTACAAGACACATGCAATTTATGCTCGTCGCTGGGTCATTTGTTTCAAGTGTTTCCCAAGCCTAAAGGATTATGAAAACGATATGTTTCATCAACCCGTGGCTACTTTTCTTGGATCAAATTGTGTCTTCATGCACATCAAGATGCAACCTTTGGTTTGTATAACTAGTGCCGAGGGAAAGTACAAAAGTCTGGTAAATGCTATTGTTGGGTGTGAAGTCCATGTGATTCCCCACAAATGGACTTTCCAGCAAAACATTGAACAGTTTAAATGTAATCCGACCAACGAACTAAACTTGCAACAAAAACTTCAACGAAACATGCAACAAAGTCATTCAAGCACACAATCATCACAAGAGAACATACAATATGTAGCATATACACAAATCACAACCAATCTACATAACACATGAATTTAATGAAGTTCGGCATAGATACATCCTTGGGGGGTCTTCTTGGGTCTTCTTCCACTATCTTGCCTCCAAACCCAAAAGCCATTAAGCCAATCAAAGAGTTACGTAATGGAGATAATGTGTTCTTCACATCACTCACATTAGTCTCTCCATCTCTAGGATTTATTCAACAATGACAAAGAAATCTCTCACCAAACACTCATATTTGGTGGCTAAGCCTACCCACGTGAGATCCAACTCAAAGCTTGACTAGTGGCCAAAAGATCAAACCATAGATGAGTTCCCTTTCCAACCCTAACACGAGTGGCCAAAGGCAAAATGCAAAAGACAAATAAAATAAAGGTCATAACTTCCCTTTTATACAAGTCTCCAAATCCAATTCAATGTGGCTCAACGACACTCCATTTTGTCTCATAAAATTGACTCAAGTTACTCATTCCAGTTGGTTTATAAACCAACTAACCAAAGCCCCAAAAGATAACTCAAAACAAGGCTTAAGAGAGCCTCAAAATTGGATCACAAACAACCCACAAACGCTCGAATGAAAATGCCCGACAGACTCTGGATTCAAAATTGCATCAAAACAGTCGACTATTTTTGGCATACCAGCAATGGTCAAAACTACAAACTACATTAACAAAACGAAACATTTTAATAAAAGACAATTAAACTAAGCAAACAAGAAATATTAAAAAGCTAAATGAAAGGAAACTAAACTAAAGAAGCATGCAAGAATTAAAAGACAAGACAATATTATAAGAAACTAAGAAAAAATATTTTATTAACATGACTCACATTGCAAGTGACATTCATCTCCACGTTTAGTTTTTGCTCCAAGGCTTATTCTAAGTAGAGAGAATGCCACCAAGCAATGGGTAGGATACAAAGGAGGAGGAATAGTTCTATTTGTAGCCATAGAAAAATGTAATCCGAGACAATCCCCCGATATGGGACTAAAATGCATACCAAATATGGACTAAACACAACATAATACACCACCCGACCAAAACTTGTCGCCTTTGGACCAATTTGCACAGCTGATTGGCGATCTATAAGTGTTGGATCGAGTATGGATTTTGGTTGCTCGGTTCTGGCTTGATGTCTTGGTGTTTGATGAACCTGATTTGGTTGTTGATGGTTGGGCCCAGATTTAATTGAAAAAATACTCCTAATTAATGTGTGGAGATTCTTGATTTGTTCATTGATCCTTTTGGTTTTACATCTAGGTCATTCTCTCTTTCATCTCAGTCCATAAGTCTTGCAACTTAGTCATTTTTCCTTGCTTTTAAGAGATTTTATGCATCTTCTCCTCAATCATGTTTATTCCTGAAACTCAAACATAAAACTCGTTACACAACATTGTTTAGGTGAAAGATAATGGATATAAGACACAAATGTATGCATAATATGATGTCAACCACTCGTACCAAGAGTATTGAGATTGCATATCATGATGTTAGAGCTCCCTTAACGGGTGCTCCAAATCGAACGTCCAGCCACCAGGAGTAGGGCACCCCCCCATTAACTGTGATTAATCTTAAATGTAATATTAACTTAAATGTAATTAATATTAATCATTTTTTTGGTTTGTAATATTGAATTAAATTAAATGTAATTAATATTAATCAATATTAACTGTATTTAAATTATTATTTTGTTTGCAATTAATTTAGGTAAAGAAATACTAAAAATTAATAATACACTATCTTACAAAATACATATTAATATTTAGTGGAAATACAAAATACATATTAATATTTAGAGCAAAGACAAAATATAATACATATAAAACATGACATATCATAATGCACTACATAAAAATATAAAAATTATCGGATTTCATTGGTTTAGTAACCGAGTCATTAAGTTTAGTGGGAGAAAATGAAGAGATGATTGAGGAAAGATAAAGATGAGAGAGAGTATAGATAAATTATTTGAGTATTTGTTTTGAATTTTTTACAACCCATATAATGAAATTTATGAATTCTGGGTTTATTCATGGTGATTCTACAAAATTTACATTAAATATGTTATAAAATAAAGCTTTGTCAAATATAAAAAACCACGGAGATTTTGGGGGGAAAGTGAATCTTTTTCATTACTTCGAGTACTATACAATAAGCCTATATATAGGTAAAAGACATATATGTTACAACATAATGAATGACAATAATACACTTGAATGAGACATATAATGTACATCAATGAGTATGTTACAATAGTGATCAATGTATAATATGTAACATCAAATGTCTAGGTGATTCATCCATAATTATTATCATTTCATAACAAAATATTAATAAAACTAACGCACGTTAATGACAGTTAATAGATGGCTAACAGAATGACATTGGAAAATAGTTAATGACATTAGCGCAAGGTTTTAGGTTTTTTTGTGGTATTAGTGTAAATAATTGCTTTCAGATAACATAAATCCAATATTACCTGTTAATTAATGATGTATATTTTACTTTTACCTGATATAACAAACTTACATACTGATTACGCCAATTTGAATGTCTTGCTTCTAGAAAATAACCTAGCTATTATATTGAGCTCATTTGTCAGGTATGCATTCTGCAACTTCCTCATTCACTTAAATGTAGTTTTGAAAATGCAATTGTACATCGTATTCCAAGATGTAATTTGTTTATTCATATTGGTTGAGTAAATCATTTCCTTTTCCGGAAACATGATAGATGTGTCATTTTTATGAGAAAATTATCAAGCCAAATATATAGTTTTTTATTTTAATTGTAATAGTTCGTGCACAAATTTTATCATTTTGCGTCTGCAGGCATGTTTCTCGACAAAATCCTAACCCTTGACATTGCAATAACATGGAATAACTTTAATATTGTATTGTTACTTATGTATGCAAGATGTGGAGTTAATTCGTCGTGTAATTTTTCTTATTTTCCTGTGATTGCTTGATAGTTGGGTATTTAAGTAAAATTTAATATTAAAGGGTATTTTGTTATACATTTATTTAACTATTTGATCTTTAAGAATGCTCTTATATGCTCTGTCTTTATTTTTGTATGTCACTTTGCTACATTATCGTATGGATCCTGGAATGCCCACCAGAAATCTCGCGCTCTTTCCCACCCGCGGCTGATGTCGATAGCCAGGTAGGAAAAGATTGGTGCCCAGTCGGTTTTGTCGGCCATCATTTTCTTTTTTTATGTTTGAATTAATGGCTGACAACTGAGAAATAGTGATCCCACAACTCGTTATGGATGTAAAAAAAATTATGAACTTCGTTTAATTTGAATTTGAAATCCATGTTTGTTTTTTAGTTATTTTGTCTGTGTCAGTCTAAGATTTGTTTGATTCCATTTCTTTTATTCTTAGATGTGATGATCAGTTCATGGGGCATTAGTGAATTGGGGCTGCATCACATGTTGTGTCGGGTAGATTAGACCATCAATAATCATATCTGGGCTACCATGGGCGTCTGGTTTCTCTATCTACCACGTCAGTTTTTCTCTCTACCACGTCATACCAGCTCACCCACCCCAAATTCCCATTAACCATGTCGTGAACCCCCAAACACTCTACATTCTCTCCCTCCACATCATTTGGAGATCAATCCTGGGTAAAAAACTAAAATTAAATTAACAAATAAAAACAAATAAAAAACATATTTTCAGGAAAAAAAGATTTGAATTTTTTAATGACTTTAAAATAAATATATATGAACATTATTTAATAAATAAAAAATAAAAACAACAAATGGGAGGGTAACATTATTTAATAAATGAAACATAAAACAATTGATCAATTAGGGTTATCATGCTATTGAACTCAATTTACCCCTTCTATCAATTATGGTTACCCCACGGACCATAATTTAATTTCTTCTATTTAACCAAGTTACCATATTAGTGAATTCAACTTACCCCTATTGCAACTAAATTTACCCCAACATATCATCAATTCTACTAAAGTTATTCTGCTATTGAATTCAAGTTACCCATTCTTTCAGTTAAGGTTACCCCAAGGAACCATCTTTAATCCATTCTATTTACTCCAAGTTACATATCCTTTAAAATCAAAGTTACACCTCGCAACTAAATTTACCTTAACCTACCATCTATTTTACCCATTTAAAAAACTTTGTTGTATTTTTCAGAAAATAAGGGACTTGTATCCTTGTTCTCCCATTGTGAAATGTGAAAATTAAAAACAATTAGTAAGACACCTTAATGAGAATACCCAACAACCTAAATTAGAAAACAGTAACACTGTCTCTAGTATACCCTCACCAATAATACTCGTATATATATACAACTAAAAAACCTTACCTTTTGTTAAAAAATACCCAAAGACACCTAATATTAATGGATATCACAAATATTCCAAAAACCACAATTTGATCACCTGAAGCGTCATCGACCTCATGAAGCTTAAGACATCCCACTCGTTTATATCAAGTAGAAGAGTCGGTGACACTTCATAACCTTCAAGTCATTGTGGCAAAATTTGTGCTTTATGAAAATCTATGATAAGTGAAAACTCAAGGAGACGATTCTATGGTTGTTTTTGTTTAAGACATCATGAGTGTGTTGGCTTTTTGGCCTTAATCCATGTTTTGATGATTTAATCAACCCAATATTAATTATAATCAATATAGAATAGCACACACTATACATAGCATACATTTTGTATTTTGCTAACTTGTACAGGTGATCAAGACTCAAGAAAGAGGGAAATCAAGTCAAGACATGTAATTAAAGCTATATTGAAGACATGTAATCTTGATTTCTTTGAGTCTTAGGAACATCGTGTAATTGACCATACTTGAGCTAAAAACTAATCAAACACACATTAGGTTCCCTATAGACATCACACACAAAATCTCACTACATTTGGACTTCAATAGATCACCCAAACTTAGACTGGAATTCACTAACTAGAACTGCGAGAACCATTTCGGTCAGCCGTTCAGACCTTCGGTCGACCATTTGTTTCCTTTAACAAATAGTGAATTTGACTACCTGACTGGTCGACCTTTTCGGTCGACTGTTTACACATAAGTTTTTGACCGTTAGACTTGTCGTATTATAATAACGGTCGTATTTTCATTTTCACCAAAACCCTAAAATACAAATGCCTATCTGTCGACCGTGGACCTTATTTCGGTTGACTGTCGACCTTATTTCGGTCGACCAAACCTAAATGTCTTGACAAACCCTAAGTGTCTCGAATTTCCGGTCGACCGTGGACCTTGTTTCGGTCGACCGAATTTGAACATTTTTGTCAACCCCATAGAGTTTGAAAGTTTACAGTCGACCGAACCTATATTGGTGTTCGACCGTTAACATAAGTAAACCTAAGTTATAGCCAGATCTATTCAACCATTCCCTTATCGATCGACCAAACAATGTTCTAAATTGCCCACCGGTCAACCATGTGACCCGCTTCATTCGACCGAACTTGTTCTGAATTATGTGTTGTAGGTTTCTATTTTGTGTATCTTCAACAAACACTTACCAAACTTAAGCCAACGACTATATCTTCTTAGGAGATTATAAATAGAGGTTCCCCAACCTTGTTTAGACAACTCTCCCACACATACTTGCCTCCTACATTAGAGAGATCATTTCAAACACTCCAAGCCTCAATTTCCACACTTAAGATCAATTCTTATCTTTCTCAAGCTTGCTCAAGTTTAGAGAGTGATTGTCCCACTCAGGTTTGTTGTTGTCAAAGTCTTGTAAAGGTTTTGGTGAAACCCCAAAGCATCCCTCTCGAATTGTGAGAGGAGGATCCAAGCTCGGCGAGGGTTGTTCGCAAGCTTGAAGATTGTTAAGGCATTCTCTCCCAGCCCGAACGTGGAGTGGATAGTGAAGTCATGAGTGGAGCTTGCAAGAGAGGACTAGGATCCGCTTGGGGTGCCGAATCTCTATAAAACACTGTCTTATTTTGTGGTTTACATATTTCCTTCGATTAGTTGCTTGCTTGTTTTAAATTATGCCGTCCATTCTTGATTGCTTAAGCAAGTAGGTAATTAGGTTAAAAGTGATTAGAATTAGGGTCATACACGATCCTATATTTGGTATCAGAGCTTTGTGAGCTAAATTGCATACTTGATCGTATTTTTAGCATGGAATCAAAATCTAATCACATAAAGGGTCTTTGCATTACTAGACCTCCTTTACTTAATGAGTCTAATTATGATTATTGGAAAAATATGATGAAAATATTTCTAATTTCTAGTTACCTTAAGTTTTGGATTTTTCTTCAAAACCCATATACCCCTCTTAAGGAAGAAGAACTTGCCACCTTGTCTAGGGCCAAAATGAAAGAAATTGAGATGAATTCTAAAATTATGAACATTCTTTATTGTGGCCTTAATGAGGGAGAATACAATAGGATTAGGGGTTGTGAGAGTGTTTTTGATATTTGGCATAGATTGCAAATGCATCATGAGGGTGATAGAAAAACTAAGAAAACTTGCATCAGTCTCCTCATGCATAAATATGAAATCTTTTCTATGCAAATCGGTGAAAACATAAGCGAAATGAACACTCACTTCAATGATATCACTAACTCTCTTTTGGTTTTTGGAAGAAAAATCAATGAGGGAGAGATGACAAGGAAGTTCCTCCGGTCGCTAAGCAACGATTGGGAAGATAAGGTGGTCGCAATTGAAGAAGCACACGACCTTTCCCAACTTAAGATGGAGGAGCTAATTGGAAACCTCATGGCCTATGAGCTTCAAATCAACCATCAAAAGGAGAATGAAACCTTCAAGAACAAACCCACCTTGGCATTACATGCAAAATTTGATGAGCCAAGGAAAGGAGTAGAGAATGAGGACATTAAAGTCCTTGCCCAAGATTTCTTCAAATTCCTCAAAAAGGATAAGGAAGGAACAAGAGAAAGAAGAGGAAGGAGAAATGAGAAGAGAGGAAAAGAAAAGGAGGAGGAGGAGGAGGAGAGTGGAAATGAGAGAAGAGAAAGGGAGAAGAAAATGAGAGAAGGGAGAGGAGAAGAGAAAAAGAGAAGAGCAAGAGAAGAGAAAGGAATGAGGAAGCTCACAAAGCTACATGGGATGATTCATCATCACCATCATCATCATCGTCCTTGCAAAGTAGAAGAGAGGTTCATTCATGCTTCATGGCTATCCAAGATGACCAAAGTGAGATAGACTCTTACTCTTGTTTTACTAAATATAACTCATACTCAACTAAGTCATATTATAGTGATAGCTTATGTTCTAAAGAAGAAACATAGACCCATGATGATCTTCAAAATGCATTCAATGATTTAGTTAAATGATGCATTGCATACATTGCATCATATGCCTTTCATTTAGATTAATTTTATATCAATAAATGCTACTAAGGTATGTGTTTAGTCTTATTTACAGAATATAGGGACCTGAATGCAAATTACCCACATCCCGAGCATAAATGCGTGGAACAGACTCATTCCTATCATAAAGACCAAGTTCAAGATTATCGGGATTCAAATGGAAGTTCATCCAAGCATAAAAGCATTCAAGACCTAATTACAAAAAGGACAAGGACTTAAGCACAAAAGGAGTGAGGGACTTAATTGCAAAAAGCCAAGGACCTAATTGCAAATTACGAGTAGCTTTTATTATTATGAATAAAGTCTAAAGAAAAATCAATGTGGATCTCCAAATATATAAAGAAATGAAGTCGGAGCTCAAAAGAAAGGAAAGAATCAATCCAGACGCGTAAAGGAGGATTAAATCATACCATAAACACACAGCACAAATCCGGATCCAATCAGAGCATATTGTGCGGCGATTTAGCCGCAAGTTACATGTATTGTGCGGCGATTCCGCCACACCCCTGTCGATCCGCGCCTCCGAATTTTGTCCAGTTGTGGTGTGACGCGTGTACTTTCCAATTTTATACTTAGGTCCCTTGTATCAGCTATAAATAGCCCCGAGAACGATGTTGTGGGGAGTTCTTGTTTTGATCCATTATTTTAGCAATAAAATTCTGTTGGTTTATTTTGTGTTTTTACTTTTCTTTCTTAGTTTCTCTAGGACCCCTTCTCCTCCTCTCCATCCATGAGTTTCTAACTCTCTCCAAATGGTGGGGGTGACGGATTTAGGGTGATGAGAAGAAGAATCAAGTTATTATTTTAATTTCGTATTAGTATATTTTGATTACTTGAGTTTATGTTGAGTCATTTATCATGTAATGCTTTATATAACTAATGTGATTTATTATAAGTTTCAGGATACTCTAATCAAAACCCGCAATCTAAACCTCCACCCGCTGGACTCACATCTATATTTGTTTTCTTCTTAGTTTTGTTTTGTTGTTCTTGCTTTAGATAATTAAAAACCAAAAATCTCAAACCAAACTTACTATTGTTCTCTCTTTGGTCCCTTAATCGAAAAATCACAAAAATAACAATATCTCTCCCTCCTTGTGTTCGACCCGTACTTGCCACCGCTTCATCGCGGCCATGCACTTGCGGTATAAATTTAATTCTCATCAAGTTTTTGGAGCCGTTGCCGGGGAGGCGACGAAGATTTTTGTTTATTTTAGTGATTTCGATTTTTTTCTGTTTATCGGGTGCGTGATCTAACTATTTGGATTTGCGTTTCAGGAGACAATTGAGTGCGCGGCGAAATCCGGGCACATTCGGAGCTATAAGGGTGGCGAAATCGCCGCATCTCTAGAGCAACTTGCGGCGAATCCGCCGTACACCTGAAGCATCTGAGCTTCAAATTTTTCTGGGATGCGACTCATCTCTGGGTGGACGCGTAGAGCTACTGGAAATTTTCGAGAGCGGGCGGCGAACCCGACTGAGCATTGCATAGATAACCTTTGTTGCCTCTTTCCTCGTAATTTCTAGTTTCGGAAAATTTTCTTTTGTAGAACTGCACGTGTTAAGCTTAAATTCTATAATTGACAATAATTCAACTCTGACCTAAAAATTGGCAAAACTAGAAGAACTTAGTGCATGCATCATATAATGTTTTGTTTGCATTATTCTTGCTAAATTCTTGCAAATTAATTCTTGTTGAAGAGTGCTGGAGGCAAGGTACGTATCGCGGTTTTTATCGATTGCATTCAAACATATAATCTAATTTGCATACAACCTTGAAATTGCCCCCCACTAAAGATCATTGTTTGACTATCTTTGCTAGATTTAAGTTAAACTATCTTAAGGGCAACTCCGTAGGAAAAGATACGGTGGGGGATTTCATCACCCTTCCGTGACCCACAAATCACAATCCTAAAGTGTCACCCAAGCTTTAAAATTAAAATCAATTAGACATTGGCCCCTAAGGACTCAGACTCAATTAAGGAGAAGATTGGTTTGACTTGCTATGACTTGAAGCTGATCGATTTTGATTTGGTGTCTAGAAAGTGTTTTTGTGTTGACGTAAGTCTTCCAAGCCAAGTGGTTGTCTAATTGGCACCGACTCTGTCGGAAGCGCCCCCACTAGCTATACACTGCCTGGCCAAGTTGGTTTGATTAGTGAGGGAGGTGAATCAAGCAAATCAACTCGACTCAACCAGTTAGGAGTCATCTAGATTTAAGCGACACTAGGTTTAGGATTGTTTGAACCGTGCTTGCTTAGGAAATTTCTGACCGACCCTCTTTTCTATCTTTAGAGTTAAGTTTACCTTCTCATCTGAGTCTTCTTTCTCTTCTCACCTCAATTCTCTAGATTGGGATGCCTTTCTCATCTTTCCACCTTCTATTGTTTGTTTCCATATTTTGAAGAAAAAATAAAAAAATAAAAAAAAATCAATTGATTCTTGAATTTGAATTTGGAATTTAAATTTCAAATTTGAATTCAAAAATTGATTCAAACCGGTGCACTCAGATTTGGATTCGGGACTTGAGTAATTGATTGACATCATTTCATGCTTATATTTGTACCTTATATCCATTATCTTACACCTAAGCAATGCTACGTGACGAGTTTTATGTTTAGTTTTTAGGAATAAAGAGGTTTGAAGAGAAGAGCCATGAAAGAACCCAAAAGCAGGAAAAAGGACTTAATTGTGAGACCTGAGGACCAAGATGCAATGGAGAAGGACCTGATCGTAAGACCGAAGGACCTAAGAGCAAAACAGGAAACTCCACACCATCATGAGGAGTATTTTGGCAATTCGATTCGGGTCGGAGCTCCAATAAACAAAGTAGATGCATCAAAGACCAACAAATACCACCAGGAAAGCCCACAACCAAAACCAACTCGATCTGGATCATATAGACCGCCAATTGGCGGTCTTGGACCGCTAATTGGCGGTCCATATGTCTCCCGATCCGCTAAGATTTGTGCTGGGCTTGTATTAGTGTATTCTTAGTCTATTTTTGGTATTGGTTTAGTCCCACATCGGGGGATTGTCCCCGATTAGCTTTTTCCATGCTTATAAATAGAACTCTTCACCTTCCATTGTAATTACCCATTGTTTGGTGCATTCTCTCTACTAAAGAGTGAGCCTTGAAGCAATAACTCAAGGTGGAGAAGAATGCTACCTTCAATGTGAGTCATTGTTAATAAAAGTTTATTTGTTTCTTTTAATCTTGTTTTGTTATGTTGCTTGTTTTGTGTGGGTTGCTGTACTTTGTTTAATCTCTTGTTTAGTAATTTTAGTATCTTAGTTAAATGTTTTCTTTACTTAGTCTAATCAGTAGTGTAATGAGTAGTGAGTAGTTTCATCCCCATTTTGGGGGTGGAGAAATATGTGATATAATCATGTAGTGTATTAAGTGTGTGTTATCTTTATCCCTTGAGCTTTATATGATTTCCATAACCATCTAATGGGTTTTCACTCTTATCTTTGATATGCTAATGCTCTTGAATGAAGCTTAGCTTATGCTTTGATTAGTGGACCTATTTTATGGGGAATGATAAGATTAGGATATGGATGAAGTTAATATTGGAAACACAATTTGTAGTGCATGTGCTCTTGTTGCCTTTACCTTAGCTAATGTCTTGTATGTTTTAATGATGTGGTGAAATATTAATTCATGTAGAGACATAGTAGGGTATAGTCTTTATACTTGAGTTCATGTAGCTTCATTCCAATTATTGTCTTGTATGTTTTAATGATGTAGTCTTATCTTAATTCATGTAGAGGCAAAGCTGGATGTAGTTTTATGATTTCATGCACTACATGTTGTGAGGAGCTTAATGAACACACACACACTTCTTTATGTTCACATTATTTCTCTACCCCCTTTGGGGTTTAGTTTTCTTGCTTTTCTTCCATTTCCATTTGCACATTAGTGTAGTTTAGTGTAACCAACCTTTCTTCCCTTTCTTTACCTCTCGCCTTCGCACAAACCAAGTGTCGACACACCTCCCAGTGGACGACCCATATTTGCCACCGCTTCAACGCGGCCGTGCACTTGCGGTTAAATATAAAACGATCAATCAAGTTTTGGCGCCGTTGTCGGGGAGGTGCTCTGTCCAGACGTTGGTTTGGACGATTCGAGGGGTTTTTAATTTTTTGTTTTCAGTTTTTCTTAGTTTCAGGGAACCACAAGATCAAGGGGAGGCTACTGGAGAAGTTTGAGGAAGAGAAGACCTAAACAGACCACCAATCATCGGTTGAAGACCGCCAATTGGCGGCCTGGTGAGAGTTTCTTGCCTTGTAATTTTTTCTGGTAGTTAGTGTTGCAATTTGTGTTATATGGGAGCCCTATTTTGCATGCTGTGACTTCTAGTTTGCTCCCAGATCATTAATCACTCCCCCATTAATCAACTTGGCCTTAAAATCCAAAGCAAAAGACTAGACGTTCTTATTTGTTTAGGTCACGCATCATGTATTGACGTAGGCATATAGTTGTCTTTTCTTTTAGCTTTCTTTTCAGTTGTTGAGTGCTGGCGTGAGGTACGCATTTGCTACACTCATTCATGCATCTTGTATGCCCATGCATTAGTTAGTAGGAATTGCATCAGGACAAGAGTGAGATGAGCGTTTGATTGGAGCGATTGATTGCTAGATCTAGGATCAAATCGCTACTAAGGAGGGGCTGTCAAATAAAAGATAAGGTGGGGGATTTCATCACCCTTCCTTGGGCCCAAAAATCACTCTTAATAAAACCTTAACTAAAAGCAAGTAGACATTGGCCCTAAGGATTGCGGGCGCACTAGGAGAGTAATCTACTTGAGACCGTCATGACCTGATCGGCGTTGCCTACCTTGTCGATAGTAGGACGTACTGGATCTCCGGATCTGGTATCACTTGCTGGGCATTGTGGTCCTTCTTGTAGGGAGGTGAGACGTGTCGAGGCTAGTGACCTCAAAGTTAGGTGTCGTCTAGCCTAAGGACCCATTGCCTTTCATTGTTTGAGCCGTGCTTGCTTGTTAGGCTTCTTCCTGATCCCTCTACCCACGCTAGCTTTAGGGATTCTTCCCTTCTCCTCTGAGTCATCTTCTTCTCACCTTCTTCTACGTTTTAGTCTCCTCCCCTTTACACTCTCTAGTAGCGTTTTTGGGTCGAGTCGAGCACTTTTTGCGAGCTTAGCCTCGTGGTGGTGAGAGTGGTCGACTCGAGTGTTTTTCTTGAGATGGATGGTTATATGGGCGACCATCCATATCATTGTTGGGACCAGGACAATTCTCCCTGGTACTCCGGACCCATGCAACCTGGGGTGGCTCAGACTAACACCCCGTATGGTTGGGATGATCGCAATTGTGTGACTGAGCAATCTTCATATTGGGGTAACATGAGAGAGGCACCAATTGCTAGACTACAATCTAGTTTCGTCGGATCATACACTTGTAATCAAACTGAGACATTGCAAGAAACTTTGTCCCCTTTCATGCGTGCGGCATACGACATGTTTGTACCGGTGGCTCCAGTAGTCGTACCATGCGACTGTTGTGGGTTGAGTGGTCATGTCACTGGGGAATCTCCTTATGTTCCCCCAGAGCCTGAGTATGAGCATACATTTTCCCAAAATGCTTATTATGACCATTACGCATCCGCGTACAATCCGAGAGGATGGATTCATGGGGAGACAATTCATATCCAAATTCTTATACTTCATGTTCACCCCAGTATCCTCCTCCCGAATACCCAGAATTCTACCAACACCCCACTCCAAATCATTGGACTCATTCTCAGCCAATCAACACCCAACCACAAAATTTCCCAAGCTCTGACTTGGACCTCATCGTTGACCGCATACCTGATTCCTTGAAACAAACTTTCCTTACGTTCATGGAAACCACTTAACAGTCCATACAAAATATGGCACTGCAAGTGAGTCAAATGTCGCAGCAATTACGTGAACGTGAGGAGAGTGACATTTCATGTCAACATGGGGATTCTTCTTTTGATATCGAACCACCACCACATCCACAAATTCAAAGCACAACCTTTCAAAGTCAAACTCCTAGTCAGTCTGAGGGACTTGGGGTTTCAATTCACGATCACTTAGTGGAGGATTCGATTCAAATTGAGAATAACTTGGACCAGCTTCATTATGAGTCGGCATAGGATTGTGCCTTATCTTTTTGTCCTGTGGCCCTTGAGCCACATGATCTTCATGTTGTGCCTCTTAAGGACTCACCTCTGGTGGAGCAAGAGCTCCCTAGTACCCTCAATTTCAAACAACCTGATGAGAGTTTGGCTCTCACTATTGTTCCTGATAATCTTGGAAATGATGGAACATTGATTGACATCATTTCATACTCATATTTGTATCTTATATCCATTATCTTTCACCTAAACAATGCTATGTCACGAGTTTTATGTTTAGTTTTCAGGAATAAATAGGTTTGAAGAGATGAAACACAAAAGGACCCAAAAGCTGGGAAAAAGGACTGAATTGTGAGATCTGGGGACCAAGATGCAAGACAGAAGGACCAGAACGAAAGACAGAGGGACCTAAGAGCAAACCAGAATAATCCTCACCATCATGGGGAGTATTTTAGCAATTGGATTCGGGTCGGAGATCCAACAAACCGAGTCGATGCATCCAAGACCAAGAAATACATCAAGACAAGCCCAAAACAAAACGTAGCTCGATCCAGAACCAACAGACCGCCAATTGGCGGTCTGTTTAGCTCCGGATCCGATTATATTTGGCGGTCATATGTATTAGTGGATTCTTAGTCTATTTTGGGTATTGGTTTAGTCCCACATCGGGGGATTGTCCCGGATTAGCTTTTCTCATGCCTATAAATAGAACTCTTCACCTTCCTTTGTAATTACTCCATATTTTAAGTGGCTATTCTTCCTACTAGAAGTGAGGCCTTGAAGCACACACTAAAGTAGGAGGATCCTACTTTTAATGTGAGTCATTTTATCAATAAAGTTTTGTGTTTCTTTCATTGTTTGTTTATGCTTCTTTTATAGTTTGTGCATGTTTTAGTTTAATTGTCTTTTATTTCTAACTTAGTTTTAATATGCTTTCTTTGCTTAGTTTAATAATTAGTGTAATGTTTAGTGAGTAGTTCCATCCCCTTTGGGGGGTGGAGTAGATGTACATACATGCATTAGAGAATGGGATGAATGCTTTATTTTTGATGTGTTGATAAAACATGAATGTATGCTTGCTTGTTTAAGATAGAATTTATAACTTGATGAGTTTTGCCAAAATGATTAGACACCTCTCATGCTTGTT
This sequence comes from Triglochin maritima, assembly GCA_963682175.1. Classification (NCBI taxonomy): domain Eukaryota; kingdom Viridiplantae; phylum Streptophyta; class Magnoliopsida; order Alismatales; family Juncaginaceae; genus Triglochin; species Triglochin maritima. The sequence goes on from OY821775.1 coordinate 40,300,392, forward strand.
TAGGTTCTGAAATAAATAACTTGCATATGTAAATGTTAATCAACTATGTTGGTGAATAGATTGATAGGTTTTGCCATAACATTTAGACACTTCCTATGCTTGATAAACACCACCTTCATGTGCTTAAAGAATGTATTCTACACCCACCTCTTTGCATGTGTGCACTCACTCCACCCCTTAGGGGTTTTCCCATTTCTGTATTCCAGCATTCTTCCTTTGTTTTTAGCTTAGTTATTATTTCATTGTTTGGTTCTTCCTTTCGCATTTCCTACTTCTTAGCGTAGTATAGAGTAGAGTAGCATAAACATCTTTCTCCCCCTATTTTTGCCACTTGATTTCGTACAAGCAATAGGCTGCTCACCTCCCTGAGGACGACCCGTACTTGCCACCGCTTCATCGCGGCCATGCACTTGCGGTTTTAAATAAAACGTTCAACAAGTTTTTGGCGCCGTTGCCGGGGAGGTGCCAGTCCAGACTCTTGTTTGGACGATTCGAGTGGATTCTATTTTTGTTTTGTAGTTTTTCTTTGTTTCAGGAGACTTGGAGTGGTCAAGAGGAGCACCTGGAGAAGTTTTGAAGCAAGCTGGGCACTGTAGACCGCCAATCAGCGGCCTGAGACCGCCAATTGGCGGTCTGGTAAGCTCAGCTAGCTCTCTTATTTTTTTGGTCTGTTTACTTTATCTGATATAGTGGTCTGGGACTTAATTTGGCATGTTTTGACTTATAGTTTGTTCCCAGATCAATAATCAAACCTCCCTTAAGCAGCTTGGACCCTAAAACTCAAAGCAAAAGATTAGGCATTCTTTTTGTTTAGGCCATGCATCATGTATGTGACTTAGGCATTTAGATTGTCTTTTATCTTAGCTTTATTTTCTATTGCTGAGAGCTGGCATGAGGTACGCACCTTCTACTCTCATTCATGCATTTCGTATGAACACGCATTAGTTAGTAGGAAGTGCATTGCAACAAGTGTGAGTTGAGCGTTGTTTGGAGAGTTGATTGCTAGATTTATGACTCCAAAACGCTACTAAGGAGGGTCTATCCCATAAAAGATAAGGTGGGGGATTTCATCACCCTTTCCTTCGCCCCAAAAACCACACTAATCAAGAGCCTAATTTTAAAATCAAGTAGACATTGGCGTTAAGGAATTCAGACGCATTAGGAGAGTGATCCGGTCCCGACCGTCATGACCTGATCGGCGTTGCCCACTTTGTCGATAGTAGGAGAGACGAGATCTCCGGATCTTGACTCACTTGCTGGGCTTTGTGGTCCTCGTCGTAGAGAGGTGAGGCGTGTTGAGGCCGTGTGACCTTGCAGTTAGGCGTCGACTAGCTTTATGGACCTATAGCGACCTTAGGATTGTTTGAGCCTTGTTTGCTTGTGTGCTTCTACCTGTACCCATCCGCCGTAGCTTAAGGACTTCTTCCTTTCTCTCCTGAGTCATTCTTTCTCTCCTGTGTTCCCCCCTCTTCTCCCCTACGTACATTCTTTGAAAAAAAAGAGTTGTGGTTTGTGTGTGCACCTTTGTGCATGCTTTCGTGGACACGAGAAAAGAGTGGTCGTTTGACGAGGAGCGTTGTCAATCCGGCTTCAGTCATCGATTTCTCGACACCTTCCTCCTCTCGTGTCGCACGCAGTCCGGGTTCAATGGCTGCTAATTTCCGTGAGGAGGAGCAGTTGCTGGACCCACCTGTTCGACCAGTGCTTCCAGTTGTCGTTCCCATACCTCTACGTGATCGATGCTACCCGAGCCGTACAGCTCTACACTCATGCATCGTATTGCCAGAGCTAATGGGAACCATTTTGAAGTTAAGCCTCAGTTTATCTCCATGCTCCCTCATTTCACTGGGTAAGGTGACCCCTATATCTTTCTCAGGGAATTTGAGGAGGTCTGTGCTATGTTCAAGCTGCAACAACTTAGCACAGACTCCATCCATCTTAGGCTCGTTCCTTTTGCACTAAAGGATGACGCCAAGAAGTGGTAGTACAGCAACCAGGCGAATTCCTTTAGGACTTGGGATGAGTTTCAATCTGCATTCCTCAAGAAGTATTTTCCTAATCATCGGACTCAAAAATTGAGGAACGAAATCAATTCATTCTATCAACATGAGACCGAACCATTTCATGCATATCTTGAGAGGTTCAAAGAGCTACTATCCTCGTGCCCTCACCATGGCATTGAGTTGTGGCGTCTTTGTCAGATTGTGTATGAGGGTCTTCACATCCCGTCCAGAACGCTCCTTGAGTCCATGTGTCAAGGAGAGTTCTTGGGAAAGGATGAAAGGGAGGCATGGGCCTTCCTAGAAGACCTCGCTGAGAAAACCATGCAATGGGAGATTGTGAGGGAACCACCTGCATCATCTAGTATAGGAGCGAGGATCGCGAATGCAAACTCAACTAGATCGGGTTCCGTATTTGCTATCGATACCACTACGGCCACCGAGGCACGCATAGCGGCCTTAATGTGCCGTATGGATTCGATTGAGCTCCAAAACCAACAAAGTGCACCTCACATGTCCACATCTGGTCCAGTTCCCTGTCATTCATGTGGTAGGGTAGGTCATGTAGAAAGCAAGTGTGTGTCCATTACGCCTGAGATGTAGCGTGTCAACGCCATCTATGACAGAGCTAGGAATGACCCATACTCATCATCTTATAATCCTGGATAGAGGAACCACCCCAATTTTTCATGGAACCAAAATAATGCCCCGGGTGGTCCTTCAAACTCCTCTAGACCACCTTACCAATCACACAAACCTCCCATGCATGCGCATTCCTATCAGCCACCCCAAGCACAAACCACCAATCAATCGGGTTTCCTAAATTCCAATAATATGGAAACCCGATTCAATTCGCTTGAGACCATGACTCGTGGACTTGAAAACTCAATGAAAATTTTTATGTCTACCACAAGTCAAGTTCTCACTTCAAATCAGCAGACCATGAAATCTCTAGAGCTTCAGATGGGCCAATTGGCTCAGTCTATACATGAGAGAGAGAGAGGGTCTTTTCCTAGCCAGCCTGAGGTTAACCCCCGCATGTACCAACAACAACAAATGCAAAATGAGAATGTGGTACCTCGGGGGAGGCAAGTGAACCATGTGGAGGAACCTGTTCACCATGTCAATTCCATTGTGACCTTAATGAATGGAAAACAGGTTGAAAATCACATTTCCTTGCCACACCCACCACCATCTATGCAGCCCCTCAGTGGGAATGGTGGTGAAGAAGAAGTTGAGGGTGAGGGTAATACACCAAAGCTTTCTTCTCAAGCACAACAGAAAACCTACCTGCCAAAAGCTCCCTATCCAAGTAGGTTAACCAAAAAGCAGAGTGACAACATGGACAAGATATTAGAGGTGTTTAAGCAAGTAAAGATTAACATCCCCTTGTTGGATGTCATCCAACAAATACCTCAATATGCCAAAGTGTTGAAGGATCTCTGCACAACCAAGAGGAAGACCAATGTTCCTAAGAAAGCATTCTTGGCTGCAAATATCAGCTCACTTTTGTCCAATCCTACCTACACAAAATACAAGGACCCTGGGTGTCCTACTATTCCGTGTACGATAGGGGACACTAGATTGAGCAATGTTTTGCTTGATTTAGGATCAGCGGTCAACCTCCTCCCATTCTCTGTTTATCAACAGTTGAACTTTGGAGAATTGAAACCAACTAAGATCACCCTCCAACTGGCGGATAGATCCATTCGTATTCCCATGGGGATTATCGAGGACGTGCTTATCAAAGTTGGAGATTTTATATTTCTAGTCAATTTTGTTGTCCTCGATACCAATCCTGTTGCGAACACCCACTCTCAAATACCTTTGATTTTGGGTAGACCATTTCTGGCAACCTCCAATGCCTTGATTAATTGTAGAAATGGTCTCATGAAGCTCTCATTCGGTAACATGAGTGTCAAGTTTCATGTGTTCAACTCTGGTAAGCAACATGAACCCATGGATGAACCTTTAAATCTAAATCTCATCCGCCAACTGGAGAAAGCACCACAAAATCAACGAACACCCCTAACCCCAATGCAACCCGTTGAGAATGTTCGTGGGCCCAGCGAAAACTCATTGCCTATCTTCGCAATGCAACAGAGTGAGCTGGCCTCGAACATGAATGTCCAAAGGGAGTGTTCGTTGCATGATTCAGTTGAGAGTACTAGTGAGAGTGAGACACCTCATCATATGCCTATACCAGAAGGTGTCTCTACCTCATGTCCCATGGCCATTGAGCCATTTGAGCTTCATATTGACTCCAACAAGGACCCACCTATGACCGAGCTTATGCTTGATGATCTAAATGATGGTGGGAGGTCCTTGTTGGATGACTTGGGGAGAAGCCCCATTCTTCACGATGCAGGTCTGCTGCATCCATCGAATGAGCCTGAGGAACTCATTCCGATGCACCCGCCTATTGGTTGGAGGGTTTTCTTCGATGAGCAATTAAACCCTAGTGAGGCAACACAACTTCATTCTTTGTTGCCCACTCCCGACCAATATCATGAGGGGTTCGAGCCTTTCAGCTTTGACCTTTCACCTCTCATGACACCTCAGAGTACCAGTGGAGTTTGCCCATCTCGGCAAGTCTCTGGTCCTCCTGACTTGATGTTCTCATTTGATGTTCCTTGACCAAATGATTATGAGAATATCTTGGTTGATGTATATATCTTTAAAAAAACAAAAAAAAAGTGTGTAATAAAAAACTCCTTCAGTGAGCATCGATTGTTGTGGGCCCCAACCCTTGTGTACTTGGGCCCAATCTCTTCACGTATTTATCTCCCTTCTTCAGCTTCTCACAGGTTTTGAGGGAATTTGGGTTTGTGTCCATCAGCATGACCCTGAACGTCCCTTTGTACTTCATGTTGGTGAGATCTTTCCTTTTTCATGCATGTATCCATGTAGTATCTTGTTCACATTCATTGAGGACAATGCATGAAGTAGGTGTGGGGGTGTTTTACGTGTGTACATAGTCGAGTCTTTTTCCTTTGGTTTTATTTTCTTTTGTTTGTACTGCTAGGGTCATGTTAGTGTGCCGCATTTAACATTGATATATCTGCTTGCCATGATCCTTGGGTGACTTGTCTTCTTTTGCTTGCCGAGTGCTTTAAAATTTGCACATTTCTTTCAAAATCTTCATGTGTTTGCGAAAGAAAATGTTTTTGTGGGTTTTGCGTGTGTTTAGCATGTGCAAAACCGTTGAGAGGCAAAGTAAAAAGAAAGCTCCCAAAATTGTCTTGAACTTGATGCATTAGGATTTCTAGTTTATTGGCTTTAGGTCTTGTCGAGTCGTTAGGATGCACCCTGGTTTTCCCTCAGGGGGCGTGTAATCATAGGGTTTCAGTACTCAAACATTTAAAGAAGTCCACCCTGAACCTAGTGAGTCAAATAATTCGTGTTTGTGAGTATAAGGAAGTTTGTCGTAGTCGAGGGCCCTTAATCTCTTTTTGTGATACTTAAGTGTAGGGGTTTTGGTTCCCATATAGATAAATAAGTGGTGTTCTCTCTTCTCGCACGGCTCCTATCACTCGGGAAAGTAGGTCTGAGGGGACTTTGTGCCTGGTGCTTTCGAGTCATCTGACTTGGGATGCGCCGACCGAACTCCCGTTACACGGGTGGTAGGGATCGCCCTATGTGGAGATTTGGGGGAAGGTGTACGTGACAGTGTAAGTCCTCATAGGCAATGATGCACGAAACCTGACCCTTGGAGAATCAAACACCAACCAATAAAATGCTCCAAAGAAAAAGAAAAAAAAAGAAAAAGGAAAAAAAAGAAGAAAAAAAGAGTCAAATAAGAACCAAAATGGACTTTACACATTGTATCACATTCAGAAGTTAAGGTTGCCCATGTCTTTCACTTAAGTCCTTGACTAACTCTCACGAATAACTCAATAGGCTAGGTGTGTGGACCGATTACATATATAGAGTCGACCCGTAGTATTACCGCGTCCCATGATCGACAAAATAAGTCCAACGAGTCATGTAGCTAGATTGATTAATGCATCTTGTTCGGATTTTGTGGGTATATCCGCCGAAAACCCTCAGGAGACAACACTCCTCCTCCTTGGCGACAAGGAGGTTTAACGGCTTGTTGCACATGCTAAGTGCAACCGTGATTCCTACGAAAGTGAGTTAGGATTTCTTGTTTTTTTCGCATGCTTTTCTCTTTCTTTGTTTTGCTTGGGACTAGCAAAAGTTAGGTGTGGGGGTATTTGATTGACATCATTTCATGCTCATATTTGTATCTTATATCCATTATCTTTCACCTAAACAATGCTATGTCACGAGTTTTATGTTTAGTTTTTAGGAATAAATAGGTTTGAAGAGATGAAACACAAAAGGACCCAAAAGCTGGGAAAAAGGACTGAATTGTGAGATCTGGGGACCAAGATGCAAGACAGAAGGACCTGAACGCAAGACAGAGGGACCTAAGAGCAAACCAGAATAATCCTCACCATCATGGGGAGTATTTTAGCAATTGGATTCGGGTCGGAGATCCAACAAACCGAGTCGATGCATCCAAGACCAAGAAATACATCAAGACAAGCCCACAACAAAACGTAGCTCGATCCAGAACCCATAGACCGCCAATTGGCGGTCTGTTTAGCTCCGGATCCGATTATATTTGGCGGTCATGTGTATTAGTGGATTCTTAGTCTATTTTGGGTATTGGTTTAGTCCCACATCGGTGGATTGTCCCGGATTAGCTTTTCTCATGCCTATAAATAGAACTCTTCACATTCCTTTGTAATTACTCCATATTTTAAGTGGCTATTCTTCCTACTAGAAGTGAGGCCTTGAAGCACACACTAAAGTAGGAGGATGCTACTTTTAATGTGAGTCATTTTATCAATAAAGTTTTGTGTTTCTTTCATTGTTTGTTTATGCTTCTTTTATAGTTTGTGCATGTTATAGTTTAATCGTCTTTTATTTATAGCTTAGTTTTAATATGCTTTCTTTGCTTAGTTTAATAATTAGTGTAATGTTTAGTGAGTAGTTCCATCCCCTTTGGGGGGTGGAGTAGATGTACATACATGCATTAGAGAATGGGATGAATGCTTTATTTTTGATGTGTTGATAAAACATGAATGTATGCTTGCTTGTTTAGGATAGAATTTATAACTTGATGAGTTTTGCCAAAATGATTAGACACCTTTCATGCTTGTTTAGGTTCTGAAATAAATAACTTGCATATGTAAATGTTAATCAACTATGTTGGTGAATAGATTGATAGGTTTTGCCATAACATTTAGACACTTCCTATGCTTGATAAACACCACCTTCATGTGCTTAAAGAATGTATTCTACACCCACCTCTTTGCATGTGTGCACTCACTCCACCCCTTAGGGGTTTTCCCATTTCTGTATTCCAGCATTCTTCCTTTGTTTTTAGCTTAGGTATTATTTCATTGTTTGGTTCTTCCTTTCGCATTTCCTACTTCTTAGCGTAGTATAGAGTAGAGTAGCATAAACATCTTTCTCCCCTATTTTTGCCACTTGATTTCGTACAAGCAATAGGCTGCTCACCTCCCTGAGGACGACCCGTACTTGCCACCGCTTCATCGCGGCCGTGCACTTGCGGTTTTAAATAAAACGTTCAACAAACATCAAACAACTACATTGCTCATGAGGGTATTAGGAGTTCCTTGGAGGATACCTTGGGTATGAGACCCACTGTTTGTTCGCCTGGTGTGTCCGACATGCCTAACGAGGTTCTTGACCTCGTTCCGACGCACCAGCCTGTTGGTTGGAGAGTTTGGATTGACGATCATAACTTCAGCAGCGCAACGGGTGAAACTCTTCTTCCATTGCCCCTCATTTCCCAAACTCTTGAGAGGTTCAAGCTCTTTCAGTTTCATCCTTTGAATGAGACGCCTTTGCGTCCAATTCACGAACCTCTCATTTCATCTGGTGCTCTTTGTGAAGGGGGCCCACGCATGAGTATTCTGTCCCCGCGTGGTGTCATGTTCCCTTTCCAAGTGCATTGACCCACTCTTGAGGTTCCCATTTGATGTCTTTTGACAAATGAAGATGGGAACTTATGTTTGTACATAGTTATATATAAAAAAGTACAATAAAAGACTCCTTCAGTGAGCATCGATTGTTGTAGGCCCCAACCCTTGAGTATTTGGGCCCCAATTATCTCACAGGTTTTGAGGGAATTCGGGTTTGTGTCCATCAACATGACCTTGAACTTCCCTTTGTACTTCATGTTGGTGAGATCTCTCCTTTTTCTTGCATAAATCCATGTAGTATCTTGCTCACATTCATTGAGGACAATGCATGAAGTAGGTGTGGGGGGTGTTTTACGTGTGTACATAGTCGAGTCTTTTCTTTTGATTTTGATTTCTTTTGTTTGCATTTTTAGGGTCATGTTAGTGTGCTGCATTTAATATCGATATATCTGCTTGCCATGATCCTTGGGTGACTTGTCTTCTTTTGCTTGCCTAGTGCTTTAAAATTTCCACATTTCTTTCAAAATCTTCATGTGTTTGCGAAAGAAAATGTTTTGTGGGTTTTGCGTGTGTTTAGCATGTGCAAAACCGTTGAGAGGCAAAGTAAAAAGAAAGCCCCCAAAATTGTCTTGAACTTGATGCATTAGGATATCTAGTACAGTGACTTTAGGATTTATCGAGTCGTTAGGATGCACCCCAGTTTTCCCTTGGGGTGAGTAATCATAGGGTTTCAGTGCTCAAACATTTAATGAAGTCCACCCTGAACCTAGTGAGTCAATAATTCGTGTCTGTTAACTTAAGGAAGTTTGTTGTAGTCAAGGACCCTCTAAATCCTGTTGTGAGACATTAGTGTAGGGGTTTTGGTTCATGTGTAGATAACAAATAAGTGAGTAGGTGTTCTCTCTTCTCGTACGGCTCCTATCACTCGGGAAAGTAGGTCTGAGGGGACTTTGTGCCTGGTGCTTTCGAGTCATCTGACATGGGATGCGCCGACCGAACTCCCGTTACACGGGTGGTAGGGATTGCCTTATGTGGAGATTTGGGGAAATGTGTACGTGATAGTGTAAGTCCTCATGGGCAATGATGCACGAAACCTGACCCTGGGAGAATGAAGCTCCAACTAATAAAATGAAAAAAAAATGTGAAAAGAAAAAAAATGAAAAAAATGCAAATAATAACCTTAATGGACATTACACTTTGTATTACTTGAGGATCTTGAGGTTGTCCATGTCTTTCACTTAATTCCTTATTTAACTTGCATGAATGGTTCATTAGGTTAGGTGTGTGGACTGATTACCTATATAGAGTCGGACCATAGGATTACCGCGTCCATTGATCGACAAAAATTTGTCCAACGAGTCGAGTGTCTAGATTGAATAATGAATCTTGTTCGGATTTTGTGGGTATATCCGCTGAAAACCCTCATGAGACAACACTCCTCCTCCTTGGCAACAAGGAGGTTTAACGGCTTGTTGCACGTGCTAAGTGCAACCGTGATTCCTACGAAAGTGAGTTAGGATTTCTTGTTTTTCGTTTGCTTTTCTCTTTCTTTGTTTTGCTCGGGACTAGCAAAAACTTAGGTGTGGGGGTATTTGATTGACATCATTTCATGCTTATATTTGTACCTTATATCCATTATCTTACACCTAAGTAATGCTACGTGACGAGTTTTATGTTTAGTTTTCAGGAATAAATAGGTTTGAAGAGAAGAGCCATGAAAGGACCCAAAAGCAGGAAAAAGGACTTAATTGTGAGACCTGAGGACCAAGATGCAATGGAGAAGGACCTGATCATAAGACCGAAGGACCTAAGAGCAAAACAGGAAACTCCACACCATCATGAGGAGTATTTTGGCAATTCGATTCGGGTCTATCCAATAAACAAAGTAGATGCATCAAAGACCAACAAAGACCACCAGGAAAGCCCACAACCAAAACCAACTCGATCTGGATCATATAGACCGCCAATTGGCGGTCTTGGACCGCTAATTGGCGGTCCATATGTCTCCCGATCCGCTAAGATTTGTGCTGGGCTTGTATTAGTGTATTCTTAGTCTATTTTTGGTATTGGTTTAGTCCCACATCGGGGGATTGTCCCCGATTAGCTTTTTCCATGCTTATAAATAGAACCCTTCACCTTCCATTGTAATTACCCATTGTTTGGTGGCATTCTCTCTACTAAGGAGTGAGCCTTGAAGCAATAACTCAAGGTGGAGAAGAATGCTACCTTCAATGTGAGTCATTGTTAATAAAAGTTTATTTGTTTCTTTTAATCTTGTTTTGTTATGTTGCTTGTTTTGTGTGGGTTGCTTTACTTTGTTTAATCTCTTGTTTAGTAATTTTAGTATCTTAGTTAAATGTTTTTTTACTTAGTCTAATCAGTAGTGTAATGAGTAGTGAGTAGTTCCATCCCCATTTGGGGGGTGGAGAAATATGTGATATAATCATGTAGTGTATTAAGTGTGTGTTATCTTTATCCCTTGAGCTTTATATGATTTCCATAACCATCTATTGGGTTTTCACTCTTATCTTTGATATGCTAATGCTCTTGAATGAAGCTTAGCTTATGATTTGATTAGTGGACCTATTTTATGGGGAATGATAAGGTTAGGATATGGATGAAGTTAATATTGGAAACACAATTTGTAGTGTATGTGCTCTTGTTGCCTTTACCATAGCTAATGTCTTGTATGTTTTAATGATGTAGTGAAATCTTAATTCATGTAGAGGCATAGTAGGGTATAGTCTTTATACTTGAGTTCATGTAGCTTCATTCCAATTATTGTCTTGTATGTTTTAATGATGTAGTCTTATCTTAATTCATGTAGAGGCAAAGTTGGATGTAGTTTTATGATTTCATGCACTACATGTTGTGAGGAGCTTAATGAACACACACACACATCTTTATGTTCACATTATTTCTCTACCCCCTTTGGGGTTTAGTTTTCTTGCTTTTCTTCCATTTCCATTTGAACATTAGTGTAGTTAAGTGTAACTAACCTTTCTTCCCTTTCTTTACCTCTCGCCTTCGCACAAACCAAGTGTCGACACACCTCCCAGTGGACGACCCATATTTGCCACCGCTTCAACGTGGTCGTGCACTTGCGGTTAAATATAAAACGATCAATCAGTAATCGACTCTCACGAGTTCATCTAGATTCCAGTCTAAAGCTTAACCCCAATCCATCTGCTGCACCACCTCACCCGGATCCAATGGGTGAGAATGTTGTGAACCCGCCCACAACTCTGAGGGATCGATGCTACCCAGCGATGGCTGCTCAGCCATCATGCATCGTTATGCCCACCATACAGGGTCGCGACTTCGAACTTAAGGCACAATACATGAGTATGTTGCCTAAGTTCACCTCTAGGGAAGACCCATATCTCTTCCTTAGAGAATTTGAGGAAATCTGCTCTCTTATGCAATACCAGCATATCTCTGAGAAGGCAGTGCATCTGAAATTCGTGCCTCTAGCACTGAAGGACGACGCTAAGAAATGGCTATATAGTCTAGCCGAAAAATCCATTAAAAGTTGGGCTGAGTTTGTTCAAGTATTCCTAAAAAAATATTTCCCCAACCATAAGACTATGAGGATTAGGAATGAAATTGTTGCATTCTTTCAATCTGAGAGCGAGCCTTTCTATTCCTATCTAGAAAGATTTAAAAGTATGCTGACCCAATGCCCTCATCACGGAATTCCAAGATGGCAATTGTGCCAAATTATTTATGAGGGATTGACACCCACATCTAGGGTTATGGTAGAATCCGTAAGCCAAGGGAACTTCATGTCAAAAAATGAAAATGATGCCTGGACTTTTCTTAAGTATTTAGCTGAAAACAGTATGCAATGGGACAATGCTAGAGCACCGCTTAACCCGCGTATTGGATCTAGAATAGCAAGTCAACCCAAACCAGGTGTCTTAGCTGTAGATGCCAATATAGCAGCTGAAGCAAAATTAGCTACCCTTATGCGCATAATGGAAAGTCTAGAGCTACAAACCCGACCCCGAGTGAATCAAGCCTCGTCTATCCCTTGCTCTAGCTGTGGTCAGACTTGTCATTTAATGGAGGATTGTGCGGACTGGGAACAAGTTAATGCCACATTTAACCATGCTAGAAATGACCCATACGCATCAACCTATAACTCGGGTTGGCATAATAATTCCAATTTCTCATCAAGCCAACAAGGTCAACCTCCTACACAACAACCAAACACGTATAACCAAAATAATACATCATCTGGGTTTAGTAACAATGGAGATTATGATGTTAGGTTGACAAGCTTGGAAAATTTGATGAAGACTTTTATACAACCAACCAGTCCTTCCAAAGGCTAGAGACACAAGTCAGCCAACTCGCACAAATTGTAGGTGCAAGAGAAAAGGGTCAGTTTCCAAGTCAACCTGAGGTGAATCCTAGATCTAATAATCAATATCAGCCCTATCAACCACCTCTAGGAAGTAACAACTCGAGACCCGTTCAAATGGTTAATGAGGAAGGACCGTTCCAACAAATAAATGCAGTAGTATCATTACGGTCCGGAAGACAAGTTGATAACAATGTGGTAAATCCTAGAACGTCTAATCAATCTAGCCATCAAGCAACCACTTATGACCTAACCATTGAACCTGACGTCCAATCTGAAACACCCAACCCACCTACTCAACCTGAACCCATAGCTCAACCTTAGCGAGTCTATATTCCTAAACCTCCATTCCCCAATAGACTTAAGAAGAACTCAAGTGCACAAATGGAGAAAATCCTGGAAGTATTTAAGCAAGTTAAGGTGAATATTCCACTCCTGGATATGATTCAACAAATACCTTCTTATGCTAAATTTCTTAAAAGATTTGTGCACTAAAAAGAGAAAAACAAACGTACCAAAGAAGGCTTTCTTAACTGCAAACATAAGCTCTATTCTGTCCAACTCATCTCCTATAAAATATAAGCACCTTGGGTGTCCCACAATTTCATGTGCAATAGGAGATACTTTTATCAACAAAGCCCTTCTAGACCTTGGTGCTAGTGTTCACCTACTCCCGTTCTCTTTCTACGAGCAACTCAACCTTGGTCCACTAAAACCCCCTAAGACAACTCTTCAATTTGCTAACGGCTCTATTAAGAAACCAAGAGGTGTAGTCGAGGACGTTTTGATCAAGGTGGGTGACTTCATTTACCCAGTGGATTTTGTCGTACTAGATACTGCACCTGTTGTAAATCCTAATAGACAAATCCCTGTAATACTAGGCAGACACTTTTTAGCCACTTCTGAAGCATTGATAAACTGTCGAAATGGGCTCACGCAATCCTCTTTTGGGAACTTAAAATCTGAATTTAATATCTTTAATGTTGATAGTGAGCCAGAAATAATATGCAATCAAAGTGATGTTATGATGAGAGCACGTATCTATAAGATTTCGGAATCAAATAAATCATCACAAAATCAAAAAGAAAGTGCGAAAAAAGGGAGTAAGTCATCTACCCAACCACCATCACTCGAACAAACAAGAGAATCAATACATGTGAGAGGTGTGGAACCTTTACCTCAGGGCAACATGGGGAACAATTCAACTGGATACATGCACCAACATGGTGACATTCAATCCAGTTCTGATTATGGTTGACTCTGAACAAATTCCATCCCTCCACCGCAGTTCACCCAGGTAATAAGTGCATTTGCTTTATATTTGCATACATTGAGGACAATGCATGATGTAGGTGTGTGGGGGGGGGGGGGGTGTTTATCTATATGTCTATATATTCTATTAGTTTTGTTGTTTTTAAAAAAATTTCAATATTCCATGACATAGCTTAAGATTGAACCGCCAAAACCCGTGTACAAAATGCATTGTGTTTTTGTTCCTTATTATATAGTTCTGCTTGTAGAAATTATGACATAAATCTAAGTTTCATAGAAATAACCCATTACCCTTTAAGACATGTATGCACTTAAATTGGATGAATCAAATCTTTGAAGTGGTTGATAAAAAGCAGAGGTTGAGGAAAATATGCCGGGAAGTGTGGACTTCTAATAGCAATTAAGCCTTGAGGAAAATAAAAGTAAAAAATAAATAAAGGAATAAAGTGAGGAAAGCACATTTTGCAAAATGATTACAAAAGCCCAAGCCTTCGAGTCACTGGTCCGTAGGGGTATCTTAAAACCCGGTAACTTGAGTCTGCCAGTTCGGGATTATCGACCAAACTCGCTACACGAATGCAAAAAAGGTAAAAGTGTCAAAAAAGTAAATGTGTTGAATCACGGAAAAAAATATTTTAAGATACTCAACGCCCAAAGCTAAAAGAATGATCCATGGCATGGTTGATCCGAATGATACTTCACCACAAGAGGAGGCGTGCAAAATAATTTAAGTGATAACTTGTGTAGAAGGGTTAGTGGTGTGAATGTGGGAGGAATAAACACCAAGTCAGATTCTTTATCAGTTAGACTTATATAATAAGCATGCAAGAATTCTAAGTAAGATGTATAAGGTTGATGTGGAGATATTGAGAGCTATTAATGAAATGTTGAATTAAGACTTGGTGGGTGTGTCAACTGAAAACCCTCACGAGACAAAACTCGTCCTCTAAGGAAACTTAGGGGTTTAAAGGCTTGTTGCACATGCTAAGTGCAACCGTGATTCCTACGAAAGTGAGTTAGGATTTCCATGTTTTCATTTTCCTTATATTCTGTTTTGCTAGGGACTAGCAAAATCTAGGTGTGGGGGTATTTGATGCATTGCATACGTTGCATCATATGTCTTTCATTTAGATTAATTTTATATCAATAAATGCTACTAAGGTATGTGTTTAGTCTTATTTACAGAATATAGGGACCTGCATGCAAATTACCCATATCCCGAGCATAAATGCGTGCAAGAGACTCATTCCTGTCATAAAGACCAAGTTCAAGATTATCGGGATTCAAATGGAAGTTCATCCAAGCATAAAAGTATTCAAGACCTAATTACAAAAAGGACAATGACTTAAGCACAAAAGGAGTCAGGGACTTAATTGCAAAAGCCAAGGACCTAATTGCAAATTACGAGTAGCTTTTATTATTATGGAGAAAGCCTAAAGAAAAAATCAATGTGGATCTCCAAATATATAAAGAAATAAAGTCGGAGCTCAAAAGAAAGGAAAGAATCAATCCAGACGCGCAAAGGAGGATTAAATCATACCATAAACACAGCAAAAATCCGCATCCAATCAGAGCATATTGTGCGGCAATTTAGCCGCAAGTTACATGTATTGTGCGGCGATTCCGCCGCACCCCTGTCGATCCGCGCCTCCGAATTTTGTCCACTCGTGGTGTGACGCGTGTACTTTCCAATTTTATACTTAGATCCCTTGTATCAGCTATAAATAGCCCTGAGAACGATGTTGTGGGGAGTTCTTGTTTTGATCCATTATTTTAGCAATAAAATTTTGTTGGTTTATTTTGTGTTTTTACTTTTCTTTCTTAGTTTCTCTAGAACCCCTTCTCCTCCTCTCCATCCATGAGTTTCTAACTCTCTCCAAAGGGTGGGGGTGACGGATTTAGGGTGATGAGAAGAATAATCAAGTTATTATTTTAATTTCGTATTAGTATATTTTGATTACTTGAGTTTATGTTGAGTCATTTATCATGTAATGCTTTATATAACTAATGTGATTTATTATAAGTTTCATGATTCTCTAATCAAAACCCGCAATCTAAACCGTTGGACTCATATCTATATTTGTTTTCTTCTTAGTTTTGTTTTTTGTTCTTGCTTTATATAATTAAAAACCAAAAATCTCAAACCAAACTGACTATTGTTCTCTCTTTCTTCTCTTAATCAAAAAATCACAAAAATAACAATATCTCTCCATCCTTGTGTTCGACCCGTACTTGCCACCGCTTCATCGTGGTCGTGCACTTGCCGTATAAATTTAATTCTCATCATTAAACAATAATTTGTGACAACAATAAGAATGCTAGAAAATTGATAAATGATCTCCAAAGTCAAATTGAAATATGCATGAATGAGAAAATTAGGTGCTTGCTAGACATGAAACTAATGCATTAAAACTTGGTAGTCAAAATGCAACACCTATTGGTGTTGAACAATTAGATATTCATGCTTACAATGCGCAATTAAGAAAAGTTCACAAATGGAACTAAGATGCTTAACATGCTTTTAAGAAGTCAAAGACAATCTTTGCAAAAACATGGTTTGGGATATAATGAGTCATTTGTTAAAAACCATGTGGTTCATACAACTTTTAATGGAAAGCACTTAGATGTAAATCATAGTTCTTCAAGTGTATGGGCTCCTAAAACCAAAATGGTTTGGGTTCCCAAATCTAATGTTAAAGGACCCAAAGTTGTTTGGGTACCTAAATTTACACTTGTAGGTGCTTGAAGAGGGAGATCGGTGGTGACCGGGAAAGCTTAGAAGGTCAAATTCAAAGCCGGTTGCACTATTGAAAGAAGATGAGAACCAATTCAAGGATCAAGTTGGGTAAAATTATTCTATCCTCTACATTCATATTAGATCAGTTCTAATCTAGGATAAGATGGATGCTAAATTGTCATATCTTTATCGCATTCTTTGATCAATTAGGATATGCTTCATGAAAAATCATTAAAAGGGGAGTAAAAATTATTTTGATGCCTAATTGTAATTGTATTCATTGCATATAGGAAAATTTTGAATCACATCCATTGCTTAAGTGTCAAATTTGTAGATGGATGTCAAAAGGGGAGTAATACATCACATGCTCATATGTCATATTTGCTTGATGTTAAAAGGGAGTATATTTTGAACTTAATTGCAAAATCATATTCATATTGATAGGGGGAGCTTAATGAATATCATATACTTAGGGTAGTGAAGTGCAAAATATAGGTGGAGCAACTTCATTACAAGACGTCCTTAAATTCCATGTTAATTTTGTTTTTTGATGGATGTCAAAGGGGATGGATAATTAATGGAGATAATAATTAAGGGGAGATGACTTGAAACTTGATAAAAATTGAACAAAAACTATGCACATGCATAGGGGGAGCATTTATATGCATAGTTTACATCTAGAAAGTTCAAGTATTAAGATATAGGTTGTCATCATCAAAATGGAGAGATTGTTGGTTTTTTGGCCTTAATCAATGTTTTGATAATTTAATCAACCTAGTCTTAATTATAATAAATGCACAATAGCACACACTATGCATAACATATATTTGTGGGATCGTGAGGTTCTCTAATTCTAATCAATTTTAAGCTAATTACCTACTTGTTTAATCAATCAAGATACGCACAGCGGAATTTAAACAAATACAAGCAAGTAAAGAAAACCACAATGATAACACCGGATTTTTATAGAGGTTCGGTCTCCCGCCTACTTCCGCTCCAGCTCCGCTCGCGTCTTCATTATCAACCTCGTTCCAGGCCGAGATTAAGCTTTTACAAAACAAGCTCCACGAACACCCTCGTGAGCTTGACTTTCTTCTCTCACAATCGGAGAGGAAGACTTTGGGCTTTCACCGAAGTCCTTGCTTCTTTACAATTGAGATCTTGAGTGGAACACACTCTCTAACTTGAGCACATTTAGCTTAGGATGTGGAATTGATGCTAAGATGTGGAAGTTTAAGCTTGGAGAGTAGGATTTGGGGAATGGGAGACTTGGGAGTTTCTCTTAGGTGTATTTGACAAATGGAAGTGTAAGAGTTGTGTGATTGTGTCAAGGGAACACCTATTTATAAACTCCTAAGCTATTATAGTTGTTGGGGATGAATTTGGTAAAGATTGTGTAAAATACACAAAACAGAAACTGACGGGACCCAATTCTGAGTAAGTTCGGTCGACCGGATCGGGATCAACGGTCGATCGTTTGGCAATTTTGATTAAGGTTCGGTCTACCGATTAGGGAACGGTCGACCGCCAAAGGCTACAATCTTGGTACACTTAAGTGATCGGTTGAACACCGAGATAGGTTCGGTCGACCGATTCACACCAGGCACTTTGGGGTTGACAAACAATTTCATATTCGGTCGACAGAAAACCAACAGGCACTTTGGGTTTGTCAAGGAACAAAAGTTCGGTCGACTGAACAAGGTCCTTGGCCGACCTATACACTAAATGTATTTGGGGTATATGGAGATAATACGAATACGACTATTGGGTATAATATGACAAAACAAACGGTCGAAAATATGTTGATACTCGGTCGACCGAAAAAGACTGTATGGTCGATCAAACTTGGGCAGTAAAACACTAACAAGATATATGATCACTCGGTCGACCGAATATGGGCAGACTGTTCAGGTTTTGGTTTAGTGTTTTCTGGTCTAAGTTTGGGTGATCAATTGAAGTCCTAATTATGTGAAATTTCGTGTGTGACTTCTATAGGGAACCTAATGTGTGTTTAAGTAGTTTTTAGCTCATGTATGCTCAATTACATAAAGTTCCTAAGACTCAAAGAAATACAAATTACATGTCTTCAAATGAGCTTGATTACATGTCTTGACTTGATTTCGTTTCTTCCTTGAGTCTTAATCACCTGTAGAGGTTAGCACAAAGCAATATATATGCAATGCAACATGTGTGCTACTCTACATGATCACAATTAAGATTAGGTTGATTAAATCATCAAAACATAGATTAAGGCCAAAAATCCAACAATATTTTGTATTGTGCTAACTTCTACAGGTGATCAAGACTCCAGAAAGAGGGAAATGAAGTCAAGACATGTAATTAAAGCTATATTGAAAAGATGCAATCTTGATTTCTTTTGAGTCTTAGGAACAACATGTAATTGAGCATACTTGAGCTAAACACTAATGAAACACACACTAGGTTCCCTATAGAAGTCACACACAAAATCTAACTACATTTGGACTTCAATAGATCACCCAAACATAGACCGGAATTCACTTACTAGAACTTCCAGAACCATTTCGATCGGCCATTCCGACCTTTTCGGTCGACCGTTTACACATAAGTTTTTGACCGTTAGACTTGTCGTATTATACCAACTGTCGTATTATTCCAACGGTCGTATTTTCATTTTCACCCAAACCCCAAAATACAAATGCCTATCGGTCGACCGTGGACCTTATTTCGGTCGACCAAACCCAAATGTCTTGACAAACCCCAAGTGTCTGGAATTTTCCGGTCGACCATGGAGCTTGTTTCGGCCGACCGAATTTGAACATTTTGTCAACCCCATAGACTTTGGAAGTTTACGGTCCACCGAACCTATCTTGGTGTTCGACCGTTAACATAAGTGAACCTAACTTATAGCCTGATTCGTTTGACCATTCCCTTATCGGTCGACCGAACCATGTTCTAAATTGCCCACCAGTAGACCGTGTGACCCGATTTGGTCCACTGAACTTGTTCTGAATTGTGTGTTGTAGGTTTCTATTTTGTTTATCTTCCACAAACACTTACCAACCTTTCCTCAACAACTATATCCTCTTAGGAGCTTATAAATAGAGGTTCCCCAACCTTGTTTAGACAACTCTCTGACACATACTTGCCTCCTACATTAGAGAGATCATTCCAAACACTCTAAGCCTCAATTTTCACACTTTAGATGAATTCTTATCTTTCTCAAGTGTGCTCAAGTTTAGAGAGTGATTGTCCCACTCAAGTTTGTTGTTGTTAAAGTCTTGTAAAGGTTTCGGTTAAACCCCAAAGTGTTCCTCTCGGATTGTGACAGGAGGATCCAAGCTCGGCGAGGGTTGTTCGCGAGCTTAAAGATTGTATAGGCATTCTCTCCCGGTCGGAATGGGGAGTGGATAGTGAAGTCATGAGTGGAGTTCGGTGATTCAAGTGGAGCTTGGAAGAGAGGACTAGGAATCGGGTGGGGTGCCGAACCTCTATAAAATGTCGTATTCTTTTGTGGTTTGCATATTTCCTTCGATTATTTGCTTTCTTGTTTTAAATTCCGTTGTGCATTCTTGATTGCTTAAGCAAGTAGGTCATTAGGTTAAAAGTGATTAGAATTAGGGCCATACACGATCCTATAGAGTGTGCATGGTTTTATTACTTGGTTGGATCTAACATTCATTAATGTCGTAAATATTTGTTATCACGAATGAAAGAACATATGAAAATTGTCGGACGCATACAACGAAGCCATAACATCTTGAAAAGCAAAACTTAAAAGGTGCCACTCTTCCTCCCCTCGTATAATACTTCAAGACATCCTACGAACAATAGCTTTAAATGTTTTTCATCTAAATGGATCACCGTCTAACCTAACTTCAATGACATTGATGAAGGTCTTGGACACTAATTTGGTGAAGAACAAAGGCCCAAGTACTGCTAGGCTAAAGTCTTCTGTTGAAATTAATCAAATCCAATGTACCCATCCCATTGAATCAAATTACCGACTCTCAAAATTAAATTTACCCCAACCTACCATCTCTTCTACCAATTGGATTTACAATTTTGGTTACCCTGCTACTGAATTCAACTTACCTCGTCTATTATTTCAGGTTACTC
This sequence comes from Triglochin maritima, assembly GCA_963682175.1. Taxonomy (NCBI): domain Eukaryota; kingdom Viridiplantae; phylum Streptophyta; class Magnoliopsida; order Alismatales; family Juncaginaceae; genus Triglochin; species Triglochin maritima. The sequence goes on from OY821775.1 coordinate 40,320,825, forward strand.
TGTTATTGAATTCAAGTTACCCCATCAATCAATTAGGGTTACACTGTCAGATTTACCATGCTATTGGATTTTACTTACCTTGTCCATCAATTAGGGTTACCCCATAAATATCATTTAATACATTTTATTTAGTCCAAATTACCTTTCCTATTAAACCAAATTACCCCCCATCGCAACTAGATTTACCCCAACCTACAATCTCTTCTACCAATTGTATTTATCAATTACGCTTAGCCTGCTATTGAATTCAACTTACCCTATCTATCAATTATATATATTAAATAGCATGGTCGACAAATGTTTTTCATTTTATGGAAACCATAAAACGTTGGAGAAAAGATGTTAACAGAATTCTAGGTGAACTGCCCAAAAAATGTCCAATTGGTGATGGATGCATTTAGTAGGCAACAAGAAAAAATGGAGTTATGAGCTTTCTTTCGAGAGGAGTCGTTCCAATCTCACGAACAATCATTGGAGGTGATGGAAGGTCTAAGGTCTTTAAAATTGAGCTTACTTGAATCTAAATTGAACACAATATCCTAGACCCTAAACTGTAATTTGTAGTGATTATGTCGAGGAATGGGTCGAGGAGAATCAAGAACAAGAGTGAGCTTGTGGAGCTCTGTGAGAAGGTTGGGTTTGATGTATAGGTAATAACATACAATTTAATTCCTTCTATTTAATCTCATTTACCCTGCTATTGAATTCAACTTATCTCGTCTATCATTTAGGGTTACCCCCACGAACGTCATCCAAGGTTCACTCACAGGCATTGATTTCAATAAGAATTTCAGGTGCTTGAAGTTGCACAGCACATTGCTTGATGTTTGAAAAGAATTTCTAGTTACTCCCTTGGGTTTTTCAGTATCAATAGATGGTATTTCTGGTTGTGTGCCTCATAATAAATATTGTTAGAATAATAAAAATGGATGTCAGAACAACAACAATAACTAAATAGAAAATATATGAAATTTGAACAGAAGCATAGGTGAATAAACATGTTACGTAAGGAAGCACCTAATTGCTTATGAACTTACATTATCAACTAGTTTAGAATTCTAACTATGATACTCAACAATGCTTTTATCATTGTTTCAAAGTTTCTAAAGAACATTGCAAACTCTTGGATCAAGCATATGTCTCCCATACCTCTCCTTCATATTCTCCAATTCACCAAGGTTGTATTCAAAGTTGTCGTTGGTGACATTTTTGTCTTACGGGAACATTGCAAAAAGTTTATCATTTATAGAGGTTCTATCACACTACCATTATCTAGTCCTCTCCTCAAGTTTTGATTGATCCTCTGATCCCTACTTGAGAATTCACTATTATGTTCGTTCCGGGTTGAAGATAAACCCTCTTACAATCGGAGCCTTACGAACACCCTCGCCTTGCTCAGATCTCCTCTAACAACCTGAGAGGGTGCTTCCTAGAAGTTTTAAAACACAATGGAAATTGAATGTGGTTGTTGAACTCTAACTTGAATGCACTCAAGGATTGGAATTAAGCTTGGAGTGAATTTAATGGAAGTATGAGAGTTGGTGGAGCTTTGAAGGCTTGAAGATTGAGAGCACAAGAGTATGATTGATTTTTGGCAAGTGAGGTAGTGAATGTGTCTCTTAAGTGAAGCTTATATAGCCTTCAAAACAAATATAGCCGTTATTGTAAGTTGGTGAGAATTGGACCAATAGGAAACAAGATGTGACTTAAGCTCGGACAGAATTCAGGACGAATTCGGTCGACCGGGAAACCAACGGTCGTCCGACAAAAAGTGGGTTAATTGGTCAGATTGAAGAACTCGGTAGACCGACTATAGGTCGGATAACCGTTCACCAACTTCAAGAAACTTTTTCCTAATATCGACTAATTAATTTTGGTTGACCGAGAACACTTTGGTGCACCGTTCAAAATGGACAGTAAAGAATGGTGTGACTTGGTGATCATGTTCGGTAGATCATGTTCTGCTGACATTGAGTGGGAAATTGGTTTATCGATAACGGTTGAAATATTACGTGGAAAAATAGCCGTTATGTTTTGATTGACAACCAGACTTCGGTATGAATGTTTCAAAGATTGTGGCTAAAAGACAAAATATAAGTCTGTTGGAGTTAGTTTGTGCCACGTGGACCAATAAGATCAAGTCGTTTAGGCCAAAAGACATAAGTGATGTTCGGATGACCGATACTCTTTTGGTATACCGAATAGAGACGTCCAGAGAAATTTCGAAGCTACTGGGGATAGGGAAACAGTTGACCGGATAGAGGTCAGTAAACCAACACTAGGATTCCAGGAATATCAAGTGTTTACTGACTCTAAGGAGACGGTTGACCGGGTAAGGTTCTGTACACCGAAACAAGGATTCCAGAAGATCAAGTGGTTACTGACTCAAAGGAAACGGTTCACCGAGAGACAGACGGGTTTATCCTTTGTGCATCAAGTGTACATCTGATCCTATAACTCAAATAAATATAAAATTACATATGAAGTCCATGAGCTTTGATTACAAGTATTGAGCCTTGATCTTGAAGTTGATTAGTCCCTTGGTTTGATCACCTACATTATTAGGAATACACAATATCTATGCAATTTGACAATATAATGTGTGTGATGTTGTAATTGAAGTTATGCATAATATTAGTTTGTTAATCATCAAAATTAAGATTAAAGGGAAAAAAGCCAACACAACCAACATTATTGTAAGCACATCTTAATGAGAATATCCAAATTTAACCTTTGAAAAAGGTTCCACTCTAAAACAACTAACTGAACATGCATGATATAGTTCAAAGAATTGGTGTTTAAAAATTTCAAAGACCTAAATGAATAAACCTTGCGATTGTCTCTAATATACTTGTCACACATACACATGTAGGATTTCGTGTCCCTATGTATGTATATTTTTTTAAAAAATTTAATACAACATACAAGATTGTTTTCATATTTTCAACAATTTCTATGTACATTACTTTGTGTTTATTCTAATATCATGCAACCCTACATTTATTAAAATAAACCACAAAGGTAGAATCATACGTAAAGGTTCTCTAAAACCTTTTTGAAGATCCGGACTCATGTTGCCCGTTGCGTCGTCCACGGATTTGCCTCCGAGTGTTCACCAAACTCTAAACAAGATTAGAGAGAAAGGAGCTAGCCAATCAATCTCTAATAAGGTCTAGAATCTAGCTAATAACCCGTCTTTGAGCTCCTAAGATTTCTATCTTCTAAACTCAAAATTACTAAGAGAATTTCGTGACGATTAGAGGAGAGATTATTGAGAAAAAAAATTTGCATTAGTATTAAACAAGTAGGAGTATGTACCCTTTTATATGCTACCAAAACATCATTATCAAGAGCTATTCTTTAGCCATGATCCCTTGTTTATTCTCTCCTAAAATTAATCTCTAATTTCCACATAAGCACCCTAAACATATTTTAATTAAATCTGGAATTAATCCACCAATGATTTAATTAATCTCTTAATAATTCAGGCAGAATCGTTCTGTTCGGTGGAGCAAGTATTACTCGGTCAACCGAACCGCTCGATTTTAACACGTGTTCGGTGCACCGTGAGCGAGACGGTCGACCAATCCCGTATGAGAAAAATGCCCTGGAAATATTCGGACGAACCACGTCTTTTACTCGGTCTACCGTTGACCTACCAGAATTTCTCCTGGGACATAGTCTACGGATGACTGCGTCACCTTTGGTCTATCGAAAATACCTCTTTTCGGTTGACCATTTCCAATCGGTTAACCGAACCCGATTGTCTAGGCATTCTAGACAATCTCAGTCAATCAATTGTGTTTACCCATTCCTCATTCGGTTAACCGATCCGAAGATACCTCGGTCGACCGAACCTTGAACGGTTCACCGTGTGTGACTCCGATTTTGCCTTTGTCAAATTTTGGATTTATTTCCTACAAAATTTGATATTTTGGGGTTTTTAGCAAATTCACATCTTATATAATATATCATCATATGTAATATTAAATTATTACACCCCATAATATATATACCTCATATGAATTTATTATGATTCTAATTATGTCAATTCTCATGACACATTGATTTTAATTAATTCACAACATGTGTCCCATTTTTCACATGAAACCCGACACATCATATGAACTTAAAATCAAGCCTCTTATTTCCCAGTTTTTTGGTGTGACCTATACGAGGATCTAAGCCAAATTGGCAGCAATATTAAACACTTAATATCTCAAACTATAAGCGGTATCTAGCTACACATTATAGTTACCCAATTAGCATAGATGTCTTTGTTCCACCCGAACCAAAACACGATCCATTTAGTGATGTAAGTGCATCACTTGTGTCTGTCCCTTGCCACCTGATATTCAGAATATATACAAAGTAGAAATGTGTCATTTTTGTATTATATTCATTTCTTGATCTCTTTAAGCTAATTATAACTATGTAACTTAACTCAAGCTACATTGTGCACATTATAATTTTGCTTTATCAAGGGGCTCACGAATATCATTACTCAATTTAGAGGAGCAATGATAATCGTTTGACTAGCTATATTTTCCAGCACAAGTCATGTTCAACCAACTATTGCCTTTATCACTATACTCATTGATAGCTTTTGACAATAATCAAATTAAGCACTTCTTGAGTGAAAAGATATAAGTCTCATATCTTAGGATCCAAGACACAGTAAAAACATTAATGACACGAAACACAATTCCATAATGTTTTACTTGTTAGGTCTATTCAATATATAAAAGTAATATTTTCCTCTTTTATATACTCGTGTCGTCAATTATTTGTAGAGCTACAACAATCGATGACCAACGCGACAATATTATCTCAGTGATTAATGTTCCATGTTAATTACCATGATTGTGAACAACTTTTGATTTATGTAAACCATTATCTTTTAGAGCTCTACGGTTAAGGACCAAGCGCCTCTTCCTTAACACTTCCAAAAGACGAATACCATAATCAAGGAACAAAATGTTTGCACATCCAATTCATAATAATTGACATATAAAAGTAAAACTTTTAGAACACATTCCTTTCAACACATGTGCTTCTTTAAAAGTACATGAACATGCCAATTAAAAGTTTTGAAAAATGAAATAATAATTTTATTAATGGGTTGAATACCCCCTTTGGTGACGAAAATACCCAGAGGCACCCATTAAAATTTTTTATCATATTTTCCACAAGAAAGGGACTTATAGCTACAAACAATTTGTTCTCCTACGTTACTAAATGTCAAGACTGAAACATCCTATCTTTAGTTAGGCACCTTAATGAGAATACCAAATTGAGAATTAGTGTTTAAAATACCCAACACATCTAGAAAAAATGGACTTCAATGTTACATCGTATTAGTAACATCCAAAATATCACAACACACCTAAATATGCAACTAATATTAATGGATATCATAAAAATCCCAAAATCCACAATGTTATCACCTGACGCTTCATCGACCTCGTCCACGACATTATCATGAAACTTTGAAATTGTCTTTCACCTTACAATCAAGATCTTTAAGGTCAATCGGCCAAACAATGACCTAGTTTGTGTGAGAAGTTTGCAAACATCTATAAGTTATTTTGAGAGATAAAATGTATGCCTGGAGAGTTTACTATGACATGCAATTTTTCCTATCGTAATCGGTCTACATGAATGATGAACAAGAGTGAAGTGCATTGTAACTGACCCACCAAAATTTATTTTAATGGGGACCAATAGAAAAGATTTTTTAAATGAAGCTATAAATAGAATCCAAGTGGAATGGTCACTTATTTCAGGGCATGGATCGAAGAAATAACAAGAATAAACCATTAAATAAAAAAGTGAAATATTTAAGCACCAAATAGCAAGAACGAAGCCAAAGAAAAAGAGAAAGAAAATGGCAAGATCGAAGAAGCCAAATAAAAAAGAAATATTTAAGCACCAAATAGCAAGATCGAAGAAGGGAAAGAGGAAGAAAAATACCTAAGTGCATCAATGATGGTGTGACGTGCCCCAAAGAACAAAAAGGAGGAGCCGTATGCTGTAGATATAATCCAGGAACCCGAGTAAGAGGAAAAGGCAGAGTGACAAAGGGAGAAGTAGGAGTAGAAGCTGAAGGTGGAGGAAAGCCTCGTTGGTGCGGTGTATGACAGCAAGGTCGAGGTCGTGTCGAAGATGGTTATGAAGGCTTTCTCCCCCCAAATTCTTCCTGGAGAGAATAAAAAGGAGGAGATTATGGAGTGACGCATACGGTGCATATCACAGGAATACCTTTTTGTTTTTGGAATTTCAAATTCAAAATTTGAACTCAGCACCAACACGTGATGTTCCATTTGGTTATTTACTCATTTACACCAACACATCAGCCTCCACGTCAGATGCGTGAATTGTAGCGTGGGAAGTTGGGTAAGAAACTACTTTTCCTTATTGTATTGCTTGGTAGTTTGGTACAGACTAACATTAACTGAAGCCCACATTTGAATTGTTGCAGGTATGTCCTGTGGTACGAGGAGAAAGAAAAGTTGGCATATAGATATTGAAATGCAGCACATAGTTGAATGCTCTTAACACCTTGGTTTTTGCTGGATGGTGTGAAGATAGATGAAGCATACATATAAATTAAAAGGAGTATAAGTAATCAAATTCCAAATCTCTATTTCTCCACAAACACCCATGACGATTACCTTTCAGATTTTTTTTGTTAAACACTATTGTTTGTTAAACAAGGTTGTATTTTGATTAACATGAAAGATAACTTGTTTTTATTTTCTGCTAAATTATGACAGTGTGCACGAACAACATAATTTGAGTTCTAACAGATTCCACAAAATGCATAATCATCAGGAATTTAGTCAAAGGGAAACTGAATTCCACTGATATTTGTTTTCTTTTGGTTTCCTGTTGACCACGAAATCCATTTTCTCACAGTTTCCTGTGCACAAACAGGCCCATAGAGTTTGCATTGCATTTCTATGTTGAAAATATACGATGCTCGTATTTCTATTTGGTGGTGGAGAAGAAAATCGACACACAAGAGGAGAGAGACTGAAAACTCTTTTTCTCTAACTTTAACAACAAAAACACAACACCTCTTTCTCTATTCTTCTTTTGCACACCTAGTATACATGACTTGTGTGCTATTTGTAATACTACAAGGACTGTTAGACTTCCTCTATATTATGAGGACATTTAGCCTTCTATCTTCCATGCTAATAATAATCAATCAAGACTATTCAAAATGAGTTATTACAACCATTTTGCGACCTACCGTTTCATCTTCCACATTAAGTTCAACACTCCTCCTTGAACTTAATTCTCCTCCATGCAACATGCCAAGTATATTACTTAGCTTTTCAAACAACCGTATATGCAACGATTTGGTGATGATATCCGCAACTTGGTCTTCACTTCTCATGTGCATCAATTCAACATCTTTCTCCTTTATATGCTCTCGGATAAAGTGAAATTTGGTGTCGATATGCTTGCTTCTTTCATGATGCACCGGGTTCTTTGCTAGCTCCATTATTAATTTGTTGTCCATATATACTTTGGTATCTCCAACTTGAGCTAAGTCCAAATCCTTCAATAAATCCCTAAGCCATATTGCATGACGAACAAATGCACTAGCCGCCACATATTCGGCTTCACAGGTAGATAATGCAAAGATCGGTTGCTTCTGGATGACCATGAGAATATCGTGTTACCAAGATAGAACACAAATCTGGAGGTACTCTTTTGACCATCTACATCTCTACTCCAATCACTATTTGAGAACCCAAAGAGACCTTCTTGGTTATCGGATGTGCCATAAAATAAACCAGGCTCTAAAGTGAGTTTGATGTAGCAAAAGATTCGCTTGACAGCCATCCAATGCTCCATGGTTGGCTCCTCTATGTAGCGACTCACCAAGCCAACTCCATACACAATATTCGGTCGAGTGCAAGTTAAAATAATGCAAGCACCCTATCACACTCTTGAATAAGGTTGCGCCAACCAACTCAACTTTCTTATGCTTGGATAATTTTAAACCACACATCACCGGTGTGCTTACAGGTTTGCAAAGATGAGATCGTCAACATAAAGGGCCACCATTTCTGCATTGTTTCACATAGAGCGCATGCTCATGTGGGCATTGCATGAAGCCATGTTGCTTGAAGTAGGAGTCAATCCATGTATTCCATGCTCTTGGGGCTTGCTTAAGCCCATACAATGCCTTCTTCAACTTTAGGACCTTGCCTTCCTTGCCTCTCTTCTCATAACCGGGTGGTTGCTCAATGTACACCTCCTCTTCTAGAATACCATTGAGAAATGCCAATTTGACATCCATTGGATTGATGCGCCACCTTCTTTGAGCTACAATAGAGGTTAGGAGACGTATCTCCATACGCACCACTGACGTAAATACATCTTCACAATCGATACCAGTCCTTTGCTTGTATCCCTTTGCCACCAAGCGTGACTTGTATCGCTCGACCTCTCCTTGGGTGTCGTCTTCGTCTTATACACCCACCTGACATCAATTGCTTTGTGTCCTTTTGGAAGCAAATCTAGCTCCCAAGTCTCATTGTTTTCTATCGACCGCATCTCCTCATCCATCGTGGCTCGCCATCTTGCATCCGCCACCGTTTCTTCGAACGGGATGCTCTCGCCTTGAGCTAAGAGGCATACCAAGTGTAGCTCACTTAGTCCCACGTAGAGATCATGAAGACTCCTTGTCTTCCTCGGTCTTGTCTCTTCATCATCAGACGCAATATTGTTAGCTTCGTTCACACCGTTGATAACAATTGCATCCACTGTCTCAACTCCTTGTTCTTGCAATGGTGGATTCGTTATCACATGTGGGATCTCCTTCTTGGACTCCCAATCCAACATCATCTCCTCATTCACCTGCACATCACGACTAACAATAATTTTATTGTTAGTAGGATCAAGGAGCCGACAGGCTTTTGATCTCCTATCATAGCTGAGAAGCACTAGTTTGTTGCTTCTATCATCAAGTTTTACTCTCCTTTGTTTTTGTACATGCGCATAGGCTATGCTCCCGAAAACCTTCAGATGCGTCACTGTGGGCTTGTATCCACTCCATGCTTCTTGTGTGTCATGTCTTCTAAGTTACTAGTCTTGCAACAGTTTAGGAGGTTAACTGTGCACACAACCGCCTTCACCCACAAGAACTTTGGCACTTCTTTACTCTTTAGCATGCTTTGAACCATGTCTAGAATGGTCCTATTCTTGCGCTCCGCAACTCCATTTTGCGTTGGGGAATAGGGTGTTGTTAGATGCCTCTTGATTCCATGTTCTTCACAGAATTTGTTGAAGGCGGATGAGGAAAATTCTTAACGCCTTGTTCTGATCTCAACACCTTGATATAGCAACCACTTTGCTTCTCCACAGGAGCCTTGAATTTCTTGAACATTATGAATACTTCTGACTTCTCCTTCAAAAAATACACCCACGTCTTGCGGGACTAATCATCAATGAATGTAAGAAAGTAGCAATTCTCACCAAGTGAGCCGGGAGTGCCAGGTCTGCAAATGTCGATGTGCACCAACTCGAGCAACTTCTATGATCTATGCTCAACCACTTTCGGAAAGCTTTTCCTTGGCATCTTACCCACCTTGCACCCCACGCAATAGCTCTCAACGGACTTGATCAAAGGCAACTCATGCACCATCCTTTTGCTAGCCATCTCACGGAGTCCTCCAAGACTCGCATGCCGAAATCTCATGTGCCAAAGCCCATCATTCTCTTCAACGCAGGCTTTCAAACATGTAGCACAAACACATGTTAGGTTGAGCTTAAACATGCGGTTCTTGCTCATCTCCACTTGAGCCATCAACTCCCCATCTTGGCCATGCAAGTAAAGATAGTGGTTTCTCAACAAGACCGAATAACCCCTTTCAAGGAGTTGTCTCATGCTAAGGATATTTGCCTTCATTCACGACACATAATAGACATTGGAGATGAACTTGTGCGATCCATTCTTCACCTTGATCATGATATGGCCGTGTCCTTCTACTCGCACCTTCAATGCATCTCCAAATAATACATGCCCATTCACCCCTTCTTCCAAGTTGGAAAACAAGTGTTTATAGGCACACATGTGATTGCTAGCTCCCGTATCAAGATACACCATACACCGTCTTGATCAGGTTCTCCTTCTTTGTTTGCAAGCAACACAACACCATCATCGCATGTTCTCTCTTCAATGGCTGCAGGGCTGGATCTCTCCTCCACCTTCTTTGGTGACCATCACTCACTTGCATAGTGCCCGTGCTTCCCACAATTGAAGCACTCTACGCCCTTCTTAGAAGATCGATCATAACCTGCACAACCACCACACTCTACAAGGTACATCATTACCGTCCGTTCTTCCTCTACCGGCGCTTGGACTACCTCGACCACGACCTTTTCCTTGGTTATCACTGTTAGGGTTCTCCTCATTAATCAACAGTTTCACTTGCACTGCTTCTTAAGGCACCTCTTGCTTCTTCCTCTTTCTTTGCTCATGCACCTCCAACGACCCGACGTGGTCATTGATAGATAACCCCTCCAAGTTCTTCGATTCCACGATAGCACATGCCATGTTCTCAAAGGTCTCGGTCTGAGAACGCAGGATCTTCTCCATGGTATTTTTCCTTCCATCATGGATTCTCCATTTCTCTTCAATTGGTTGGCCACAGTTTGAACTCTCATGATGTAGTCGGATACTCTTTCTGATTCCTTCATTTTCATTGCTTTGAGCTCCCCTCAAAGTGTTTGTAGGTTCACTTGGCTCACACGTGCATCTCCTTTTTAGCACTTCTCTAGGATCCCCTATGCTTATTTTGATGTTTGGGCTCCAGACACTAGGTACTTGTTTTTCTTTTTAGTTAAATAAAATATGTCATGTAAATTAAATATTTTCTTTTAGTAAGATATTGTTTCCTTTAATCTTGCATGCTTTGTTTCCTTAAATCTTTGCATAACTGGTTAGCTTAATTAGTAGATAGTAGATCCACCCCATTTAGGGTGGAGACAATGTAGTTGATGGTGAAGTGTATGATGGGTTCCTAAGTTTGTGTCATTTCCATGTGCTTAATGTTAGATCTAAAACTTGTAGCATGTTAATTTTGTTTTAAATGAGATAATGGCCACACTAGGTACTTGTTTCATGCTACATCTAGTTTTGACATGTTACTTGTGATGTGTTTTATTTGATGATGGAATTGACTTGAAATGAATGGTTGCTTGATTGGGTTTATGTTTCTTGAATGAACTAAGGTTATGCTTAGGATTGATTGATGTGTTAATGGTCACACTAGGTGCTTACCTGAGAATCCATAAAATTGATCTTAACTTTATGCCAACCTGTACTAGTCTTGTATACCATGTAATTGTATGTGTTTCACACTTAGGTTCCACATTAGCTCCTACTTGTAAACACACACTCTTACACATATGTTTAATGGTTGGACACCCTCATGCACACACACACCTCACTATTGCACCTCTACTCTAACGGATTTAGTTATATTGTTTTCTTCTATCTTTGTTTACATTAGTTAGCTTAGCCTAAATGTCTTCATCTAATTCTCTTCTCACTCGAGTATGGTGATAATAACAATGTGCACAACTCTTCGAGGACACGACATGTACTTGTCGTGTCTTCACCGACGTCGTGCACTTGCGGTATTGAACTGATAAGATCTCAATCATCAACCATGCCTTAGCCAACATAGCAAATAACTTCCCTAATTTCCCGATCAGTCCCCAAGCAATAATTATTTCAAATCTCATTTTCTTATAAAAAAATTATGCCCTATTAACCCAAACATGGTACTTGTTACAGACAAGTACTACCTTGTGGATGCCGGATACCTGAATCGAGAAGGTTTCTTGGCTCGCTATAGAAACACAAGGTACCATGTCCCCTTGTTTCGAGTACGGGGACCTAGGGGGAAGAAGGAGTTGTTTAACCACTTGCATTCATCGTTGAGGAATATAATTGAACGTGCATTCTTTGTGTTAAAGAAAAGATTGAGAGTTTTTTAAAAAAAGGCCCATTCCCATATGCGTAAACAAGTGAAGTTGGTCATATGTGCAATGCGTCTACATAATTACATTATTGAACAATGATTGGCGGACAAAATTATCTTGGAATTTCAAACACAACAGGTGTTAGCGACCCCGCAAATAAGAGGAAGTTGGTTTGGGAACGGAGGGTCAAGTTGATGAAACAACCATGTCCATTAGAAGGGATTCAATTTGTGATTTGACAGCCGAAAGTAGAGGTTTGGAATGACATTTGTGGTTTTGTTTTTTGGTGGTGTTATGTTTTGAAAAAGTTTAAGAACGTTGTGCTTTTTTTAACTATATAATATGTTCATTTTAACATTGCATTCTTTAGTACTTTATTGTTGTGTTTAATCATCACGGGATGGATGCTCCTTCTTATGTTAATGTCAAAGAGTCTTTCAATTTAGATGACCCAATATTCCGCAACACAACATTCCCCAACAATCCACAGACCTTAGTGCCCATTGTTAGCCAAAACAACTTGTTGAACCACTCCCAATTTAGACCACCAAGGTTTTCAGATAGACCGGTCAGACCCCCCACCCCTAACTGCCCAAATGCAATCTTGATTTACTAGTCCATTCCAATTTCAAACCCAACAATTTAGTTTTTCTCCAATGGGTTACAATCCTTGCAATCAATCACCTTCCACAAGATTTCATGTGAACCCTCCACAAATAACCAATCCCCCAAGTAGCAGCATAGTTAATCTGTTAGTGGTGGAAATCGCCATTTCTTCCAAACAAAAAGAAAATCTAGTAATGGATCAACACGTGCAATGTGGACCAACAAACTTTATCATGAGACTCCTTAGGATTTGTGTGGAACAAGTTCAGTTGGGTAACCAACCGAGTGGATCGTTAGATAAGACGAGGTGTGAGAACTTAATTGCAGAGTTCACCAATAAACCGGCTTGTCATACACCAAAGAATAGTTTAAGAATCATTGGAACAAAACAAGAACAAATTTGCAAGGTTGGAGCACTCTACGCTCAATGACCGGTACCGGTTGGGATAACGAACGGGGCATGTACACCTTAGATGATGAGCGTTGGACAGGTTTCCTCAAGGTATTAAAAGAATTTTGAAATAGCACAAACGCCTTTGTTATTCTTCCATCTAATATGATTATGTCCTTTCAGGCTTATCCTCAATGCGAAGACTTGAGGTCTAAAGGCCTACAATTTCCTGATTTGTGAGATGAGTTGTTCGACAAAGTGACACCCACAGGAAGATTTAATTGCGTCGCTAACAACAAAGTGTTGTCGTCTTCTTTTCTAAGGGACAACTACTCCAACGACTGTGGACCGGATTTGATGATGTTGTGGGTCCCCAACAAATGGTTGCTGAAAAATCCCAATCATTGCCTAGTTGGAGGACAATGACGCTCGTATTCCAAGGAAGTGAAGAAGAACAAGGTCAATCAGCAAAGAGTTAAGTAATGATGAATTTAGCTCTGCTGCTAGTAGCATGGCAATTGGCGGAACGGGAGTATAGGTCACGCTTGCTTACCAGTAGATGTCAAGAAGACGGACCTACTTTTGAGCATTTCACAGCATTGTTGATAGACACGGGGACACTATTTACAAGCAGACACACCATGAATCTTTTCAAGAAGAAAATGAACAAGAAGGTGTTTGTGAACATATTGGACAAAGCAAGCAGACTTGTTTGGATGGAAATGGAGTACAACGAGCGATTTCCTAATGAGACTGTGTACTAACCGTTAGGATATTAGATTCTCTTTCTTTTATTTGTCAGAACTGATGTTGTAACAGACTTATAATAACTATCTTACATTTGTGTGTGTCTGTTATTTGTTAGATTAATGATATTTGTCGTAAATATTGTTGTAATAACCTTCAAATATTTGTGTGTGTATGTTGTTTACAGAATCACGGACGGGATTGATGTAGATTTTGATTTTATTCATTGTTAGTTTTTCTGACCTACAATGCAGTTATTTAGCGGAAGTTGACTTCATACCAATATGGTTATATCTGTTTTATAGATTATTAGGTTCTTGACATCATTGGCATTTGGAAACGAATCCATTTCAGCATCTCTATTTTTTTCATCTTTTCTTACAGGACTCTCGCATGTTTGGAGTAAAGGGTCAAGAATTTAGGTTGTTTGTTGGTGTGTTGGTTTGGTGAGGAATACCTTTAGGCTTTGAAATTATCCTCATGAACAAGCTCTTGTTGTAGCATGGATTGTACTCTGAAATACTCAACGGTGTTCATTGATGTACTTATCTCACTTATATTTCAACTATATGATTACTGAAATTAAGCACTAGGACAACGATCCCACCACCTCCGACCCCTCCAACACTTCCACATGTTGCCCCAAGGAAGCAAACATTTGATCCCATCACGATTTGCCATCCGAGTTCCGTAGCCTTCCAACCCAAATAGCCAAGCAATATAAAATCCCAATTCCATAACCAATTCAACAATAAATATTCCAACCACATGTATAGATTTGTACTTACGGAAACAAGAATCATCAAATTTAACCAATGCATGTTCTCAACAACACAAGCTAAAACTAATAAAAGATGGATTTTGAACTTTACGCAAGTTTCATTGCGATCATCTAAGATAGAAAAAGTCCTCCAGGATTTATTAGTTCTAATTTACCATGACATGTTCACATGGTAATTGGAATTAAGGGATAATTGGAATTAAGGGAAGACCGAATATATTTTTTTGCATGGACTCAAAGAAAAAACAAAAAGAATGCATAGACATTACTATTTTTTAGGTCTAGTTGCACACAAAAATTGAAACAAGTGTTGTTGTTGCATCAAATTATCTAATAACCATTAACAATTGCCAATAGTGAATCTAAACAATACAATAAAACAGTAGTGCAGCTCCTGCAGCTTTGAATTGAAAGGCAAGAAGCCACCAAAGAAGGAAGGAAAAAGAATATAACCATTTGAACTACAAACTTTGGCGAAGATCAGCTTTGTCGGAACATTTTATTTTACTAAATTAAGTTAACGTGAATGTAACTCCAAAGGAAGTAATTTCAGTTAATTGGATTTTTCAAGTCACATTTATCAATGATGTTAAGGAACATTTTCCTGAATTTTTTAGTTGAGGTAATAATCAAATATCTTAATGGACTAATTAAGATTGTTGGATGATTGTGTGGTTTTAGGAGAAGGTTGAATTTTGAGAAGAATATAGAGAAGAAAAAGATGGAGATTTTGAGGCAAATACTGATTCGTTATTCTTCAGTTTCATATCATGTCTGTCTCTCTTGATATTCGTAGTTGCATGCATGTTGAGCATTAATGTTGATTTTATGGATATGCATATGATTGCATGGTGGTGTTTCGGTCGACATGTCTTGTGGCTGTGTGTATGTTTCTGGCAGAGCAACTTAGGAAAGAGCTGCCTAACGGACAACGTGGAGCCACCCGAGAGAGGAAAAGGCTACCTGTCGTTAGTGTGGAGCTACCAGGTGTGCGTCTGACAGATTGATAGATTTCAGAAGCACAGGATGTGGTCGAATCTGAATGGGGGTTTCAGATTGTTATGCATGCATTTTATTTGTGATGCATGTCTCTTGATTGTGCTTATTGACTGAATGTCATATTCTGTATTATTTTCCACATGATTATGATTCTGATTGATTGACGGTTGGAACTTGCGGGCTGTCGAGCTCACAATTTGTTAATTATATTTTTCAGATTTATTATGGGCCTGTCACATGGATTTAAATATCAGAGTGCGTAGCGGTCAGGATCGTGGATCGTATCTTAACGCACCGGGTTCGGGCGGGTGAGCAGTTGTCCGGGCTCGGGGCGTTACATATATAGCCAAGAATTCAATCTACGTGCAACCAAAACTCCTTTCCCCACCCAGAATTATGAACCAAGAAGTTGGTTGAAATAGCACATCAATAGAAGGATTCGGAACAAATGGGTGAGTGCCTTCTAGCCAAATGGAATAATGGATGGCATCGTCTAAAGCTATAAAAACCATGATTGATCTTTATATCATAACCTCATATCCAAAATAGGTCAAATAGTAATTAATCACCATCAACTCTGACAGAAGCACAACAAAACAATATCAAATTCCACAAACCACAAAACCAGCCAAAACCAGAGACAAAATCCATGAAAACAACCATAAAAGTTCATGAAACAATACAATCTAAAACGCAAAGAGGGAAAAAAACACAAAATTCTGCAGAAGGCAGAGCACAAAAGAGTAACAAACCAACTCCAATGCCTCACAAGAACACCAATCAAAGAGATCACAAAAACAACATACCTGTAATGATCATCTACAACATGAATATCCCACAAAAACAAACATGACACCTCAATAAAACTAACACAAACACTTCATCACCACAATTTGAAGATTATTTAATCATCGAGGGAGTCATTCGTTATATTATAGAAGTATTAGTTTTTAACAAACAAACGCAAACACTTCATCACAACAGTAGACATCAACAGCGACAACCGCAACATACGACGCACACTACAATCCAGCAAAAAACAAAAAAGTGTGGCATAAAACTACCCCCAACATAACCCCTACGTACACACCTCAGACGAGGAGTACAACGAGGAGTACGACAATGACCACAAACATGAAGAGGACAACAGGGAGTAGCACCACGCATGTAGTAGCATGAAGGTGGCAGAGCATAGCTATTTCATCCTCCAGAGCCTCCAGTCGTCGAGCCACTTACAACTTCTACGGAATAACATATGGTTAACCTAGCGGAAGTAGCCGCATCTCAGTGTTGGCTGATGGGAAACAAGTTAGGGATAAATCCAAAAATCACAGACCCAAAAATCTTACAAACCCAGAGGACTACTCACGTTGTCAGAGCCACAACTGTAGAAGATATTACCAGGGTTCTTCATTGTGTGGGAAATGGCATGATGAGCGAGAACTCCACAAATGCAAGTCGGTCGTCGGAGCATCATCGATTCAACGGTGCTCGAACCGATGACATGCAATGTGGAGGGCACAAGAGGAGGAGAAGTTGTCGGTGGCGTGGTGAGGTGGGGATGGGAGATTTATGGAGATGAGGGTAGTTGCTTCGTGTGTTAATAAGGGGCTGCATCGGGAGTTTGTGGGGAAGAAGCGGGTAATTACGTCTGTCGCGCCAAACACCCCAGATTTTTGCCGATTGACGAGTGATGAGGTGACACAAACAAGTCCAAATTTTCTACCCTAAAAACGATCTACAATAGTATTACCAAACGGTCTCCAATAAGATTTTCTATGTTTCTGACATTTTTCGATATAATTGATCATCTTTTGTTTATTTTCTGATATTTTCGATATGGTTGCTCACCTTATTGGTTATGTTTCTCATCTTTACGATATGGTTAATGGCCATGTTATATATATATATATATGGTCAAGCTCTAGTGAACTCAGGGCTCATCTGATTTAGGTTAAGCCCCATACAATCTTACCATTTGATCTTATTTACGGTTAATCTCACCTTTTATTAGCATAATCATTTTTCTCTCAATCTACTTTACAATTTGAAATGAGTGAGTGATATTGTGGGGCTTAATTTAGAAAAATTAAGCTCTGAGCTCACTAGAGAATTATTGTGTGTATATATATAAATGTATATTGTTGAACGTTTTAATTTAAACCGCAAGTGCACGGCCACGATGAAGCGGTGGCAAGTACGGGTCGTCCTCAGGGAGGTGAGTAGCCTCTTGCTTGTACGAAATCAAGTGGCAAAAAAAAGGGGAAGAAAGTTGTTTATGTTAATCTAGACTACGCTACACTAAGAAGTATGAAATGCGAACGAAACAAACAAACGATGGAATAACAACTAAACTAAGAACAAAGGAAGAATGCTGGAATACAGAAATGGGAAAACCCCTAAGGGGTGGAGTGAGTGCACACATGCAAAGAGGTGGTTGTAGAATACATTCTTTAAGCACATGAAGGTGATGTTTATCAAGCATAGGAAGTGTCTAAATGTTATGGCAAAACCTATCAATCTATTCACCAACTTAGTTGATTAACATTTACATATGCAAGGTGTTTATTTCAGAACCTAAACAAGCATGAGAGGTGTCTAATCATTTTGGCAAAACTCATCAAGTTGTAAATTCTATCCTAAACAAGCAAGCATACATTCATGTTTAATCAACACATTGAAATTAAAGCATTCATCCCATTCTCTAATGCATGTATGTACATCTACTCCACCCCCCAAAGGGGATGGAACTACTCACTAAACATTACACTAATTATTAAACTATGGAAAGAAAGCATATTAAAACTAAGCTAGAATTAAAAGACGATTAAACTAAAACATGCACAAACAATAAAAGAAGCATAAAACAAACAATGAAAGAAACACAAAACTTTATTGATAAAATGACTCACATTAAAAGTAGCATCCTCCTACTTTAGTGTGTGCTTCAAGGCCTCACTTCTAGTAGGAAGAATAGCCACTTAAAATATGGAGTGATTACAATAGGAGGTGAAGAGTTCTATTTATAGCCATGGAAAAAGCTAATCCGGGACAATCCCCCGATGTGGGACTAAACAGATACCACAAATAGCCTAAACATCCTCTAATACATGTGCGGGAGAAATTTGAGCGCATTTGGGCCCAAAGTGACCGCCAATTAGCGGTCTTGGACCGCTAATTAGCGGTCTACAGTGACCTGATCGCTCTGGAATTTCTTGTGGGCTTTTCTGAAAGGCTTTGTTGGTATTTGATGCATCTATTTTCCATGTTGGAGCTCCGACCCGAATAGAATTGTCAAAATACTCCCCATAATGGTGTGAAGTATTCTGTTTTACTCTTAGGTCCCTCTGTCTTACGATCAGGTCCTTCTCCTTTGCATCTTGGTCCCCAGATCTCACAATCCAGTCCTTTTTCCCAGCTTTTGGGTCCTTTTATGCTTCATCTCTTCAAACCTAATTATTCCTGAAAACTAAACATAAAACTCGTAACATAGCATTGTTTAGGTGAAAGATAATGGATATAAGATACAAATATGAGCATGAAATGATGTCAATCAAATACCCCCACACCTAACTTTTGCTAGTCCCGAGCAAAACAAAGAAAGAGAAAAGCATGCGAAAACCAGGAAATCCTAACTCACTTTCGTAGGAATCACGGTTGCACTTAGCACGTGCAACAAGCCGTTAAACCTCCTTGTCGCCAAGGAGGAGGAGTGTTGTCTCCTGAGGGTTTTCAGCGGATATACCCACAAAATCCGAACAAGATGCATTAATCAATCTAGCTACACGACTCGTTGGACTCATTTTGTCGATCATGGGACGCGGTAACACTACGGGTCGACTCTATATATGTAATCAGTCCACACACCTAGCCTAATGAGTTATTCGTGAGAGTTAACTAAGGAATGAAGTGAAAGACATGGGCAACCTTAACATCTGAATGTGATACAATGTGTAAAGTCCATTTTGGTTCTTATTTGACTCTTCTTCTTTTTTTCTTTTTCTTTTTTTTCTCTTTTTTTCTTTCTTTGGAGCATTTATTGGTTGGTGTTTGATTCTCCCAGGGTCAGGTTTCGTGCATCATTGCCTATGAGGACTTACACTATCACGTACACCTTCCCCCAAATCTCCACATAGGGCGATCCCTACCACCCGTGTAACGGGAGTTCGGTCGGTGCATCCCAAGTCAGATGACTCGAAAGCACCAGGCACAAAGTCCCCTCAGACCTACTTCAGGGTCATGTTGATGGACACAAACCAAAATTCCCTCAAAACCTATGAGAAGCTGAAGAAGGGAGATAAATACGTGAAGAAATTAGGCCCAAGTACACAAGGGTTAGGGCCCACAACAATCGATGCTCACTGAAGGAGTCTTTTATTACACTTTTTTTTTGAAAGAAGATATACACATCAACCAAGATATTCTCATAATCATTTGGTCAAGGAACATCAAATGAGAACATCATGTTTTGAGGACCAGAGACTTGCCGAGATGGGCAAACTCCACTGGTACTCTGAGGTGTCATGAGGGGTGAAAGGTCAAAGCTGAAAGGCTCGAACCCCTCATGATATTGGTCGGGTGTGGGCAACAAAGAATGAAGTTGTGTTGCCTCACTAGGGTTTAATTGCTCATCGAAGAAAACCCTCCAACCAATAGGCGGGTGCATCGGAATGAGTTCCTCAAGCTCATTCGATGGATGCAGCAGACCTGCATCACTAAGAATGGGGCTTCTCCCCAAGTCATCCAACAAGGACCTCCCACCATCACTTAGATCATCAAGCATAAGCTCGGTCATAGGTGGGTCCTTGTTGGAGTCAATATGAAGCTCAAATGGCTCAATGGCCATGGGACATGAGGTAGAGACACCTTCTGGTATAGGCATATGATGAGGTGTCTCACTCTCACTAGTACTCTCAACTGAATCATGCAACGAACACTCCCTTTGGACATTCATGTTCGAAGCCAGCTCACTCTGTTGCATTGCGAAGACAGGCAATGAGTTTTCGCTGGGCCCACGAACATTCTCAATGGGTTGCATTGGGGTTAGGGGTGTTCGTTGATTCTGTGGTGCTTTCTCCAATTGGTGGATGAGATTTAGATTTAAAGGTTCATCCATGGGTTCCTGTTGTCTACCAGAGTTGAACACATGAAACTCGGCACTCATGTTACCGAATTAGAGCTTCATGAGACCATTTCTACAATTAATCAAGGCATTGGAGGTTGCCAGAAATGGTCTACCCAAAATCAAAGGTATTTGAGAGTGGGTGTTCGCAACAGGATTGGTATCGAGGACAACAAAATCGACTGGAAATATAAAATCTCCAACTTTGATAAGCACGTCCTCGATAATCCCCATGGGAATACGAATGGATCTATCCGCCAGTTGGAGGGGGATCTTAGTTGGTTTCAATTCTCCCAAGTTCAACTGTTGATAAACAGAGAATGGGAGGAGGTTGACCGCTGATCCTAAATCAAGCAAAACATTGCTCAATCTAGTGTCCCCTATCGTACACTGAATAGTAGGACACCCAGGGTCCTTGTATTTTGTGTAGGTAGGATTGGACAAAAGTGAGCTGATATTTGCAGCCAAGAATGCTTTCTTAGGAACATTGGTCTTCCTCTTGGTTGTGCAGAGATCCTTCAACACTTTGGCATATTGAGGTATTTGTTGGATGACATCCAACAAGGGGATGTTAACCTTTACTTGCTTAAACACCTCTACTATCTTGTCCATGTTGTCACTCTGCTTTTTGTTTAACCTACTTGGATAGGGAGCTTTTGGCAGGTAGGTTTTCTGCTGTGCCTGAGAAGAAAGCTTTGGTGTATTACCCTCACCCTCAGCTTCTTCTTCACCACCATTCCCACTGGGGGGCTGCATAGATGGTGGTGGGTGTGGCAAGGAAATGTGATTGTCAACCTGTTTTCCATTCCTTAAGGTCACAATGGAATTGACATGGTGAACAGGTTCCTCCACATGGTTCACTTGCCTCCCCCGAGGTACCACATTCTCATTTTGCATTTGTTGTTGTTGGTACATGCGGGGGTTAGCCTCAGGCTGGCTAGGAAAAGACCCTCTCTCTCTTTCATGTACAGACTGAGCCAATTGGCCCATCTGAAGCTCTAGAGATTTGATGGTCTGCTGATTTGAAGTGAGAACTTGACTCGTGGTAGACATAAAATTTTTCATTGAGTTTTCAAGTCCACGAGTCAAGGTCTTAGGCGAATTGAATCGGGTTTCCATATTATTGGAATTTGGGAAACCCGATGGATTGGTGGTTTGCGCTTGGGGTGGCTGATAGGAATGTGCATGCATGGGAGGTTGGTGTGATTGGTAAGGTGGTCTAGAGGAGTTTGGAGGACCACCTGGGGCATTAGTTTGGTTCCATGAAAAATTGGGGTGGTTCCTCCATCCAGGATTATAAGATGATGAGTATGGGTCATTCCTAGCTCTGTCATAGATGGCGTTGACACGCTCCATCTCTGGAGGAATGGACTCACACTCGCTCTCTACATGACCTATCCTACCATATGAATGACAAGGAACTGGACCAGATGTGGACATGTGAGGTGCACCTTGTTGGTTTTGGAGCTCAATCGAATCCATACGGCGCATTAAGGCCGCCATGCGTGCCTCGGTGGTCGTAGTGGTATCGATAGCAAATGCGGTACCCGATCTAGTCGAGTTTGCATTCGCGATCCTCGCTCCTATACTAGATGATGCAGGTGGTTCCCTAACACTCTCCCACTGCATGGTTTTCTCAGCGAGGTCTTCTAGGAAGGCCCATGCCTCCCTTTCATCCTTTCCCAAGAACTCTCCTTGACACATGGACTCAAGGAGCGTTCTGGACGGGATGTGAAGACCCTCATACACAATCTGACAAAGATGCCACAACTCAATGCCATGGTGAGGGCACGAGGATAGTAGCTCTTTGAACCTCTCAAGATATGCATGAAATGGTTCGGTCTCATGTTGATAGAACGAATTGATTTCATTCCTCAATTTTTGAGTCCGATGATTAGGAAAGTACTTCTTGAGGAATGCAGATTGAAACTCATCCCAAGTCCTAAAGGAATTCGCCTGGTTGCTGTACAACCACTTCTTGGCATCATCCTTTAGTGCAAAAGGAACGAGCCTAAGATGGATGGAGTCTGTGCTAAGTTGTTGCAGCTTGAACATAGCACAGACCTCCTCAAATTCCCTAAGAAAGATATAGGGGTCACCTTTCCCAGTGAAATGAGGGAGCATGGAAATGAATTGAGGCTTAACCTCAAAATGGTTCCCATTAGCCTCTGGTAATACGATGCATGAGGGTAGAGCTGTACGGCTCGGGTAGCATCGATCACGTAGAGGTATGGGAACGACAACTGGAAGCACAGGTGGTACAGGTGGGTCCAGCAACTGCTCCTCCTCACGGAAATTAGCAGCCATTGGACCCGAACTACGTGCGACACGAGAGGAGGAAGGTGTCGAGAAATCGATGACCGAAGCCGGATTGACAACGCTCCTCGTCAAACGACCACTCTCGTCTCGTGTCCACGAAAGCATGCACAAAGGTGCACACACAAACCACAACTTTTCTTCTTTTTTTTCTTTTTTTTCTTTTTTTTCAAATGAAGAATGTACGTAGAAGAGAAGACGAGGGAACACAGGAGAGAAAGAATGACTCAGGAGAGAAGGGAAGAAGTCCTTAAGCTACGGCGGATGGGTACAGGTAGAAGCACACAAGCAAACAAGGCTCAAACAATCCTAAGGTCGCTATAGGTCCTTACAGCTAGACGACGCCTAACTGCGAGGTCACACGGCCTCAACACGTCTCACCTCCCTACAACGAGGACCACAAAGCCCAGCAAGTGAGCCAAGATCCGGGGATCTCGTCTCTCCTACTATCGACAAAGTGGGCAACGCCGATCAGGTCATGACGGTCGGGACCGGATCACTCTCCTAATGCGTCCAAGATCCTTAGGGCCAATGTCTACTTGATTTTAAAATTAGGCTCTTGATTAGTGTGGTTTTTGGGGCGAAGGAAAGGGTGATGAAATCCCCCACCTTATCTTTTATGGGACAGCCCCTCCTTAGTAGCGTTTTGGAGTCCTAAATCTAGCAATCAACACTCCAAACAACGCTCAACTTACACTTGTTGCAATGCACTTCCTACTAACTAATGCATGTTCATATGAAATGCATGAATGAGAGTAGAAGGTGCGTACCTCACGCCAGCTCTCAGCAACAGAAAATAAAGCTAAGATAAAAGACAATCTAAATGCCTAAGTCACATACATGATGCATGACTTAAACAAGAATAATGCCTAATCTTTTGCTTTGAGTTTTAGGGTCTGAGTTGCTTAAAGGAGGTTTGATTCTTGATCTGGGAATAAACTATAGGTCAAGACATGCTAAATCGAGTCCCAGATCACTATAACAGATAAAGAAATACTCCACAAAAATTTAGAGGCGAAATGAAGCTACCAGACCGCCAGTTGGCGGTTGAAGACCGCTGATTGGCGGTCTTCTTCTCTCAGATCACCTCCAAACGTGACCAGATGCTTCCCCTTCTCAATGTGAGTCACCTGCGACAACGAAAACTACAAGACAAAAATTAAATCCACTCGAATCGTCCAAACAAGAGTCTGGACTGGCACCTCCCCGGCAATGGCGCCAAAAACTTGTTGAACGTTTTAATTTAAACCGCAAGTGCACGGCCGCGATGAAGCGGTGGCAAGTACGGGTCGTCCTCAGGGAGGTGAGTAGCCTCTTGCTTGTACGAAATCAAGTGGCAAAAAAAAGGGGAAGAAAGTTGTTTATGCTAATCTAGACTACGCTACACTAAGAAGTATGAAATGCGAACGAAACAAACAAACGATGGAATAACAACTAAACTAAGAACAAAGGAAGAATGCTGGAATACAGAAATGGGAAAACCCCTAAGGGGTGGAGTGAGTGCACACATGCAAAGAGGTGGGTGTAGAATACATTCTTTAAGCACATGAAGGTGATGTTTATCAAGCATAGGAAGTGTCTAAATGTTATGGCAAAACCTATCAATCTATTCACCAACTTAGTTGATTAACATTTACATATGCAAGGTGTTTATTTCAGAACCTAAACAAGCATGAGAGGTGTCTAATCATTTTGGCAAAACTCATCAAGTTGTAAATTCTATCCTAAACAAGCAAGCATACATTCATGTTTAATCAACACATTGAAATTAAAGCATTCATCCCATTCTCTAATGCATGTATGTACATCTACTCCACCCCCCAAAGGGGATGGAACTACTCACTAAACATTACACTCATTATTAAACTATGGAAAGAAAGCATATTAAAACTAAGCTAGAATTAAAAGACGATTAAACTAAAACATGCACAAACAATAAAAGAAGCATAAAACAAACAATGAAAGAAACACAAAACTTTATTGATAAAATGACTCACATTAAAAGTAGCATCCTCCTACTTTAGTGTGTGCTTCAAGGCCTCACTTCTAGTAGGAAGAATAGTCACTTAAAATATGGAGTGATTACAATAGGAGGTGAAGAGTTCTATTTATAGCCATGGAAAAAGCTAATCCGGGACAATCCCCCGATGTGGGACTAAACAGATACCACAAATAGCCTAAACATCCTCTAATACATGTGCGGGAGAAATTTGAGCGCATTTGGGCCCAAAGTGACCGCCAATTAGCGGTCTTGGACCGCTAATTAGCGGTCTACAGTGTCCGGATCGCTCTGGAATTTCTTGTGGGCTTTTCTGAAAGGCTTTGTTGGTATTTGATGCATCTATTTTCCATGTTGGAGCTCCGACCCGAATAGAATTGTCAAAATAATCCCCATAATGGTGTGAAGTATTCTGTTTTACTCTTAGGTCCCTCTGTCTTACGATCAGGTCCTTCTCCTTTGCATCTTGGTCCCCAGATCTCACAATCCAGTCCTTTTTCCCAGCTTTTGGGTCCTTTTATGCTTCATCTCTTCAAACCTAATTATTCCTGAAAACTAAACATAAAACTCGTAACATAGCATTGTTTAGGTGAAAGATAATGGATATAAGATACAAATATGAGCATGAAATGATGTCAATCATATATATAGGCTAATCTATGTGGTTGCTCACTGTATTATTTGTGTTGATCAACTTTTAAATGTAGTTGATCACATTGTCTAGTTTTTTTTCACAATGGTGAGATAAAAAAACACCAAGATGAGCCACCACATCAAAAAAAGTCAGAAAATAATAAAAGATGATTAATTAGATGAAAAATGCGAGAAATAGAAAACATAAAGTCATCAATCGTATTGAAAAAGTTAAAAGCATAAACAACAAGGTCAACAAACCTCGTATTGAAGATTATACTAATAACAAATTAAAGAAAAATGTAGATTTTAAAATGTACTCGAAACAAAACGAATGTATTACTCAAATTAATTGGCTTGACGAGAACAAATATATGTTTACTCCTCTCAAGATCGCTTCATACTTCTCTAAATATGAAATTAAAAACAAATGAATTAGAAAGATGTGTACTTGGAAAAAATTAGAAAAATGGGACTTAACAAAAGGGGTTGAACCGCAAAAACGCGAAACCATACAAAAGAAATCGAATTGAATTGTTCTCTCCTACACATAGGCAAGCGTGGGTTTGCATCCACCTCCCAACGCCCATTTTTAACTGCATTTACATTCATGTGATATTTCTTAGGGTTACCAAATAATGCAAGTCAACTTCATGGAGTTAAATTCTTTATAATGGAATCGAACTAAAATTACAAGTAATGTAGTAGCAGTGAACCAAAGAAAGTCTTATTGAAATAGAAAGCACATCAGCTTACGAATAATTTCCCGAGCCACATTCTTTGGTATAACATTTAGACATCAAAGAATTTTACATGAATAAGGTTCTTAAATTTTAGTGAACTAATCAGCAAAAATAATAAATAAAGATGCATTTTCATTCCTTCGTAAGGATTGGAATATTTTTGGATGCCTTGATACTACATTGTATAGAAAAAGCTTGCAACTAGAGGATTAATTGATCGAGAATACAATAAATGAGGGAACTTATTCTAACAATCTCACTCTCTTCCTTTGATTGGACCATATCATTCAATCCACTAACCATTGCCATTATAACACCCTTCAATATCATTCTTCATTCCTGTTACATCCTAACCCCCCCCCCCCCTCGCCCTTTGCTTATTGAATTGATTGTGTTTAGGTGGTGATTAGAGGAGGTTGAGATGGATTGAGATGGATGGATGGGATGGTTTGAGGAGAAGTATATAAGGTGTGATCTCTCTCTCTCCCTCACTTCTCTCACTCACTTTTTCTCTCTCTCTCTCTCTCTCACGTCTCCCTCCCTCGATCCTCTTCCGATCCAGCTTGGGGGAAACCGTGGAGGCGAGATCGACGGCGCTCGGAGAAGCTTAGGTGATTGCCTGAGTCGAGGTGATCGTGTTCGGGTTTTCGCCGGAGAAGAAGAGTTTTGCGAGGAACCGCTCGCCGGGGTTCTTCGAAGGCTTCTTCAAGCCTTAAAGGTATGCCAAGCTTTAGTTTAATCCTCCTTTTAGCCGTTGCGAGGATTGGGGTGGCCGACGGTAGGCCGGAAGGCTCGTCGAGGGCCTTGCAGCAGCTTTTCTGCTCTGGAACGGTCGACCGACGCGTTGGTGGGGTCGACCGGGCGTAGTGTTATTCGGGCAAAATCCCTTGCACCGGTCAAACGATACTTAATGGCCGGTCGACCAGAAGAGTCGTTTCGGTCGACCGAGTAGTGCGGATTGTTGGTGAGTTTTACTTGTGGGAATTGGTCGACCGTGAGTTTTTGTCGTTCGACCGTTTGTACTTTTGAGCAGAAGAGGATTTCACTGATTGATTTCGGTCGAACGGGTCCCCTTTGCCGTTCGACCGGTTGGACGTTATTTCGGTTTTATTGCAGAACAGTAGTGGGGTTCGGTCGACCGTTATGGTTTTGGTTCGACCGTTGGGGCACAGTTTTGCATATAGATGCTTGTGTCGTGTGTAGTTGGATCTGCCTCGAGGGCAACGGATCCCTGGCCTTTTTGGGCGACGAAACGGACATGTCGGCCTAAGAGGAGATCGTGGTTGTGGCTCTACGGAGCGGTGCCTTGTGAGCACGTTGTTGTGGCCGATGTTTTTCCGGCGGTGCCTTGTGAGCACGTTGTTGTGGCCGATGTTTTTCCGGCGGTGCCTTGTGAGCACGTTGTTGTGGTTGATGTTTTTCCGGCGGTGCCTTGTGAGCACGTTATGGTGGCCGAGACTCTGACCGGTGGTGCCTTGTGTGCAAGTGTGATGTGGGGTTGGGGTGAGAGGACCCTTGAGACCCGTGGCCGATGTTTTCCGGCGGTGCCTTGTGTGCACGGGAGTTAGTTATGCTTTTATGGGGTTTCCCTATGGGACTCTGACCGGCGGTGCCTTTTATGCATTCTTCATTTCATGTTTCATATATACATGTTATGTTCATATCTTAGGGGTTTGGCATACAGGGTTTCCCTATGGGAGACTCGGGCATTGTTGTGTTACATGTCAGGTCGTGCACGTCAGTAGGTGGTGGTGACTGCGAGCAGGAGCACCCAGACCAGATCTTGTCCTTTTTCCAGATCGTGAGGTGGATGATTTCCCCTTGTATTTGTGTTTGTACATCTTTTGTGTTGGGTTATTATCATCCTTGACTCTTGTATTAACTCAGTGTACCACTTTATATATGTATGTGTGGTTTGGTAACGACCCCGGTGTTGATTCTTCTATCAGTTTAAAAGTTTTAAATTTTCCGTTGTTTTGGGGCGTTACAATTTGGTATCAGAGTCTTTCGGTCCCGGTGTGCTTGTCCAATGAAACCACCTTAGAGGTCTTGCATTTAGTTGTCAATCATCATGCATTCATTCATAATCGTTAATTCATTGTCGTTTCCTGTCCTCTTGTGTAGATGCCTCTGGGAGGTGTGAGGCCACTTTCACGTTTTAGGGGTGCCAGTGAGGAGACTGGTAGGGAGGACAGGGAGGATGAGAGGAGGACCAATCAGGGGACTCTTGGTAGGTTGGGCGAGTTTCTCGAGCACCAGTCTGCACTGTCTGAGCAGGCAGGGGCGGGGGCAGTATTGGATCGGTTTATACGACAACACCCTCCTTCCTTTGATAGTAGCGGTGAGCCGGAGGCAGCTGAGGATTGGGTCTTCAAGATCTGGAAGATCTTCAGGGCTATCAGATGTCCTTTTGAGAGGCAGGTGGTCGGGCCACCTATGTGTTGGACAGAGAGGCGGCCAACTGGTGGAGGTCTACGTTGACTGTTGTTTTCGAGGACAGTGAGGAGGTGGGCTGGGAGGAATTCCTCGCAGAGTTCAACCAGCAGTATTTTCCCCAGCATGCGCATGACAGGAAAAAGGAGTTCCTAGCACTCGAGCAGCGAGAGATGACGCTGGCAACTTACATTAACAGGTTTCACACCTTGGAGCGTTACTGCCCGGATACTTATGTGACACCGGAGCAGAGAGCTCGGAAGTTTATCCGAGGGTTGAGGCCGCAGTTCCGGTCTCGTATGATCATGAGCATGCTGCAGACTTTAGCTGATGCAGTGAAGTTTGCGATGATTATGGATCAGGACTACCAGGAGACGGTAGAGGCCAGGAAGGTTAGACGAAGGCCAGTATGCGACTCGGAGTTCAGATTTCGGGAAATCCGGGCAAGAGGCCCCAGGTTGATAGCGGTGGATCTCAGCAGTCAGGGCAGTGCAGGCAGTGTGGTGGAGTTCACCCCAAGCGAGGGTGTGGGGCTCGTTCAGGTGCATGCTATGGTTGTTGTGCCCAGATGGGACATTTTATTCGTTTCTGCCCGAGTAGGTCAGGTGGACCTAGTGGACGACCGGGTTTCTCCTCAGCTAGCGGAGCGGGACCGAGTAGACCAGCTGCACCACCTCAGCAGGGGAAGAGCGTTGGTTACGTTTTCACCATCCAGGCAGAGGAGACTAAAGATGTCAGTGTTGTGGTGGAAGGTACGCTTTATGTTGATGGCGTGATAGCTATAGTGCTTTTCGATTGTGGGGCCACACACTCGTTCATCTCTGAGCAGTTTGCGAGCTTGTTAGGTCGTACCCCTGCGATGTTGACTGCCACTTTGGAAGTCAGCACACCCTTGGGTTTGGTGGGTATTGTGGGGAGTTTCCTCCCCGGCGCCACGATTGCTTCGGGAGACCAGGAGTTCCCGGCAGACCTGGTCTTGTTACCGATAGTAGACTTCGATGTCATACTTGGGATAGATTGGTTGTCGCGGTACGATGTTCGAGTCTTGTGCCGAGAAAAGAAGATTGTGATCTCGAGGAAAGGTTTTCCTGATTTGCTGATCAGAGGGACAAGGAGTGGAGATGGTCGGATTTTGTTTTCGGCAGTGAAGGCTCAGAAGATGATTCACCAGGGTTGTAGAGCGTTTTTAGCGACGCTTGTGGTACCAGATCTTGAGGTGAAGAAGTTGGAAGATATCGAGGTTGTTCAGGATTTTCGTGAGGTATTTTCTGATGAGATCATCGGGTTACCGCCTCACAGAGAGATTGAGTTTGGTATCGATCTAGTAGTAGAGACTAAACCGCCGTCAAAGGCATTACAAGGATTCGGGACGCAGATGTCCAGAAGACAGCGTTCAGGACGAGGTACAGGCATTACAAGTTCTTGGTGATGTCGTTTGGGCTGACGAATGCACCTGCGGCGTTCATAGATCTGATGAATCGGACTTTTCAGCCCTATCTTGACAGATTCGTGATTGTCTTCGTGGATGATATACTTGTATATTCACTGGACAGAGAGCAGCACCGGGAGCACCTGAGGGTTATGCTTAGCATCTTGAGAGATCAGCAGCACCGGGAGCACCTGAGGGTTGTACTTAGCATCTTGAGAGATCAACAGCTCTATGCTAAGTACAAGAAGTGTGAATTCTGGCTAGATCGGGTGGCCTTTCTGGGACATGTGGTGTCAGCAGACGGGATATCTGTAGATCCAGCGAAGGTTGAGGTTGTTACTCAGTGGAGAGCTCTGACCAGTGTGTCAGAGATCAGGAGTTTTGTGGGTTTGGCAGGTTATTATCGTCGGTTTATTCAGAACTTCTCTAGACTTGCTTCCCCACTGACGGCTTTGACACAGAAGGGTGTCAAATTCGTTTGATCCCAGAAGTACGAGGACAGTTTCCAGGAGCTGAAGAGGTGACTGACTACAGCACCAATTTTGACGTTACCGAGTGGTAGTGGAGGCTTTGTGATCTACAGTGACGCTTCAGGCGTTGGTCTGGGTTGCGTGTTGATGCAACACGGGAAGGTGGTCGCATATGCTTCGAGGCAGTTGAAGGTTCATGAGAAGAATTACCCGACTCATGATCTGGAGTTGGCAGCGGTGGTTCACGCGCTGAAGACTAGGAGGCATTACCTATATGGAGAGCAATTTGAGGTCTTCATAGATCACCAGAGTCTGAAGTATCTGTTCTCGCAGAAAGAGTTGAATATGAGGCAGCGCAGATGGCTTGAGTTTATAAAGGATTATGACTTCACCATTTCGTATCATCCAGGGAAGGCGAATTCTGTCGCAAATGTCTTGAGTAGGAAGGTGGAGTTGTCAGCTTCTAGCTTATGCATCCAGGAGTTGAGGTTTCTTGAGGCCTTGACGGAGTGGAGACCTTTTACGAAGGATTCTGAGGGGGCAGTGATTGTGGGACTTCGAGTGGAGCCGCAGACAGTTTCGGGAGTGGTTCAGGCTCAGAGAGCAGATGATGAGCTGGTCAGTCTGATGCACTTAGTTGCTAAGGACGGATCGGACTTCGGTGTCGGAGTTGATGGGGGCTTGATATTCAGGGGCGGATCTGGGTACCGAGAGCAGGTGATCTGAGGAATACTATCATGGAGGAGGCACATAGAGCTAGATATTCCATTCACCCGATGAGTACCAAGATGTATAAAGACTTACAACGGAGTTTCTGGTGGAAGGAGATGAAGCGAGACATAGCAGACTTCGTGTCCAGGTGCTTGGTTTGTCAGCAGGTGAGGATTGAGGACCAACGGCCAGCGGGGCAGTTGCAGAGTATAGATCTGCCAGAGTGGAAGTAGGAGCACGTGACGATGGATTTCGTCACCGGGTTGCCGAAGACGAGGAGATCTCACGACGCGATTTGGGTTATAGTTGATCGATTGACCAAGTCAATGCATTTTCTGCCGATCAGGACCACCTTACCTTTGGAGGGTTTGGCGAAGCTGTACGTCGAGGAGATAGTCCAGTTACATGGAGTGACGGTGAGTATTATCTCCGATCGAGATCCGAGGTTCACCTCCAGATTTTGGGATAGTCTGCAGAAGGCGTTGGGGAATCAGTTGATGTTCAGCACAACTTTTCATCCGCAGATAGACGGTCAGTCAGAGAGGACCATCCAAACACTGGAGGATATGCTGAGAGCGTGTACTCTGGATTGGGCAGGATTTTGGGATGAACACTTGTCGTTGATGGAGTTCGCCTACAACAACATCTACAATTCGAGCATTGGGATGGCACCGTACGAGGCTTTGTACGGTCGGCCTTGTAGATCACCGGTATGCTGGAGTGAGGTAGGCGAGAGGTAGCTGGTTGGGCCAGAGATTTCTCAGATGTATGCTGAGAAGGTTGGCGTGACCAGGCAGATGTTGGAGACGGCTCAGAGCAGACAGAAGAGTTACGCAGATAGGCGTAGATGAGAGTTGAGATTTGAGGTGGGCGATCACGTATTCCTGAGGATTTGACCAGCTCGTGGAGTGACGAGATTCGGGAAGAAGGTGCAGCTCAGTCCGAGGTACGTCGGACCGTTTGAGATTCTGGATCGCGTAGGAGAGGTTGCCTACCATGTTGCTTTGCCGCCGCAGCTTTCGGGTATTCACAACATTTTCCACGTTTCGATGTTGAGGAAATACGTTGCCAATCCGTCGCATGTGATTGAAATCAATGTTCCCGAGATCAGTTAGGATTTATCTCTCGAGGAGAGGCCCGTGGAGATTATAGATCGGATGGAGCACCAGCTCAAAGGGAGAACCATTCCGATGGTAAAGGTCAAGTGGCAGCACCATAGCGAGCGTGAAGCCACTTGGGAGATCGAGGATGACGTCAGGAAGAAGTATCCGGAATTGTTTAGTGAGGATTTGGTTCTAATTTCGAGGACGAAATTCTTTAAGGAGGGTGGATTGTTAAATCCTAACCCCCCCCCCCCCCTTGCTTATTGAATTGATTGTGTTTAGGTGGTGATTAGAGGAGGTTGAGATGGATTGAAATGGACGGCTGGGATGGTTTGCGGAGAAGTATATAAGGTGTGATCTCTCTCTCTCTCCCTCACTTCTCTCACTCACTTTTTCTCTCTCTCTCTCTCTCTCATGTCTCTCTCCCTCGATCCTCTTCTGATCCAGCTTGGGGGAAACCGTGGAGGCGAGATCGACGGCGCTCGGGGGAGCTCAGGTTATTGCCGGAGTCGAGGTGATCGCGTTCGGGTTTTCGCCGGAGAAGAAGAGTTTTGCGAGGAAGCGCTCAAGGTATGCCAAGCTTTAGTTTAATCCTCCTTTTAGCCGTTGTGAGGATTGGGGTGGCCGACAGTAGGCCGGAAGGCTCGTCGAGGGCCTTGCAGCAGCTTTTTTGCTCTGGAACGGTCGACCAGCGCGTTGGTGCGATACTCTTGGAGTGGTCGACCGGTGGTACACTTTATGCAAGAAGAAGATGCTCTGGGTGTTTTCGGTCGAACGGGTCCCCTTTGTCGGTCGACCGAAAGCACTGTCGTAAGTCGGTTAGGGGCGTTGATCATCCAAACGGTCGACAGCTTGTTGACTTTGTCCGACCGAAACTTAAGTTAACTTAATGGCCGCTCGACTAGAAGAGTTGTTTCGGTCGACCGAGTAGTGCGGATTGTTGGTGAGTTAAACTGGTGGGAATCGGTCGACCGTGAGTTTTTGTCGTTCTTCCGTTTGTGCTTTTGAGCAGAAGAGGATTTCACTGATCGATTTCGGTCGAACGGGGCCCCTTTGCCGTTCGACCGGTTGGACGTTATTTCGGTTTTATTGCGGAACAGTAGTGGAGTTCGGTCGACCGTTTATTGTTTTGGTTCGACCGTTGGGGCACAGTTTTGCATATGGATGCTTGTGTCGTGTGTGGTTGGTTCTGTCTCCAGGGCAACGGGTCCCCGGCCTTTTTGGGCGACGGTATGGACATACCGGCCTAAGAGGAGATCGTGGTTGTGGCTCTACGGAGCGGTGCCTTGTGAGCACGTTGTTGTGGCCGATGTTTTTCCGGCGGTGCCTTGTGAGCACGTTGTTGTGGCCGATGTTTTTCCGGCAGTGCCTTGTGAGCACGTTGTGGTGGCCGAGACTCTGACCGGCGGTGCCTTGTGTGCACGTGTGATGTGGGGTTGGGTGAGAGGACCCTTGAGACCCGTGGCCGATGTTTTCCGGCGGTGCCTTGTGTGCACGGGAGTTAGTTATGTTTTTATTGTATTCTTCATTTCATGTTTCATATATACATGTTATGTTCATATCTTAGGGGTTTTGCATACGGGGTTTCCCTATGGGAGACTCAGGCATTGTTGTGTTACATGTCAGGTCGTGCACGTCAGTAGGTGGTGGTGACTGCGGGCAGGAGCACCCAGACCAGATCCTGTCCTTTTTTCCAGATGGTGAGGTGGATGATTTCTCTTGTATTTGTGTTGTACATCTTTTGTGTTGAGTTGTAATCATCATTGACTCTTGTATTAACTCAGTGTACAACTTTATATATATATATATATGTTGTTTGGTAACGACCCCGGTGTTGATTCTTCTATCAGTTTAAAATTTTTAAATTTTCCGTTGTTTTGGGGCGTTACAATTCCATCCATGCAAACAAACAAAATGGAACTTCATTTAGATGGAGATCTACAAGAAGTTTGTAGCCTCTAAATTGTGGAACTCAATAACTTTTGCAAAAACAGTTGGAATTTTGTGACTACAAAAAATTCTGTACCCTCTGGTTCCTTTCAGTTAAGCATATTCTTGTTGTTGGCTTTTGTTCTTGCGGATTTTTGCAATGCTCCGCATCTATTGGTTGGTGCAGAACTTTAGATATTCCATTCCTTAACAATTTGTGAACTTGCATGGCTATATTTGTCTCGAATACAAGGAGATTATTGTATTATTGTAGCAAGCAGCGTTCTTGACGTGTGGTTGTTGGAAAGAACATGTCTTTGGCAATTGCTTCACTGAAACACCCGTTTCAATTCTTCAAATGCGACTGGCCATCGCCCAAATCAAAAATCCAATTGGATCTAAATATGACAAGACCACCAATAGAAGGTGTACTTTTGATTTTTGTGGTTGTACACCATCATCTTTTTCGGATTGAGAGTTAATTTTTTGTTGTAATTGTACAGGTCGAACGTTCAAGTCGCCTTTTCCACTAACATCAATATCGCACAATTCAATATTGCCTCCGGAGGTGAACAAAGGAATAAATGTTCTTTCTCCCAATATTTCAGTAGACTCAACTCTAGGCTTTTTGGATGCATATGATGATGAATATGATGGCGTAATCATTGATCCTGAGTCGTTACCTCCAAGTGCCAACGCATTTTCTTCTGTTCCCCAATCCTCACTTTCTTACTGGAAACTGAAGGTTTCAATGTGGCATATTTTATTCTGACTTTTGTTGCCAAAATAATTTTATGTATCTGAGAAGTCAAATGCAGGGGAAGAAAGGGGTTTGGTTAAAGATATTGGACAAACAAGCTGATCTTGTTCCAATTGCAGTACAGGTAAAGTTATATAAGTGAAATAAAGTTTAAGTTGTAATACAAACTAACTGGCTTTAGCTGGTTTTCTTGATGGACTGATAGGAAAGAGCTTATTAACAAGATTGTACTAGATCTCATAGTTCAAAACAATTTTTCCTTTATAAACGACACCTTTAATCACAGAAATGGTTAAGTTAGGATTGATACAATTAAATGCATCAATGATTACGTGGATGACTTGAAGTTGGCAAGTGTGGAACAACTAGAAAATTTTAAAGAATAGATAAATGTAAATTCAAAATGATTGCTGCAAACGATACCAAGTTAGACAAAACGGGCGTAAAAAAATTACAATTTTTTTTAACACAACAATTTGAGCTCATGCCTTCATTGGTACACCTAATTGAACTCTGAAAATTCATTTGCAGGAAGGGTTTGTTTACCACCATGCAGAGCCAGGCTACGTTATGCTAACCTACTGGATTCCTGAAGGGCCTTGCTTGCTCCCTGCAACAGGTTCACATCAAGTTGGCATAGGTGGATTTGTGATCAATGAAAAAAGAGAGGTCCACCACTTTGTATTTTTTAAAGTTTAAAAATGAATTAGAAGGTTTATTAATTTTTTGATTTTTATATTTTTACATCTTGACATGAAATTAAGGTCCTTGTTGTGAAAGAAAAGAAGTGCCCTTTAAGATGCTCTGGTGTTTGGAAGCTACCAACAGGATTTCTTGATAAGGTGCACATTTCTTATGGAA
This sequence comes from Triglochin maritima, assembly GCA_963682175.1. Taxonomy (NCBI): domain Eukaryota; kingdom Viridiplantae; phylum Streptophyta; class Magnoliopsida; order Alismatales; family Juncaginaceae; genus Triglochin; species Triglochin maritima. The sequence continues at coordinate 40,356,867 of OY821775.1, forward strand.
AACTGAAAAGTTTTATGATCAAGACTTAAGTTTGTGATTAGCATGTAATCAAACTGGGTTCAATTTGCTCAAATTTCAATTAAGAAAGATCAGGAGTTATAGCCTAGAAGATATTGGGCCTCAAATAGCCCATTTCAAACTTAAGAATGACGTCCATATCTATTAATAAGTCAATTTCTTTTTATTTGCAATCTTGTTTTCTTCTATACCGAAAAGTTGGTATTTTTCGTTGATTTTTTTGGTCAAGTCTGAGGAAATATTCTTGGGGGAAGGTGTACGTGACAGTTTAAGTCCTCATAGGCAATGATGCACGAAACCTGACCCTTGGAGAATCAAACACCAACCAATAAAATGCTCCAAAGAAAAAGAAAAAAAAGAAAAAGGAAAAAAAGAAAAGAAAAAAGTCAAATAAGAACCGAAATTGACTTTACACATTGTATCACATTCAGAAGTTAAGGTTGCCCATGTCTTTCACTTAAGTCCTTGACTAACTCTCACGAATAACTCATTAGGCTAGGTGTGTGGACCGATTACATATATAGAGTCGACCCGTAGTATTACCGCGTCCCATGATCGACAAAATAAGTCCAACGAGTCGTGTAGCTAGATTGATTAATGCATCTTGTTCGGATTTTGTGGGTATATCCGCTGAAAACCCTCAGGAGACAACACTCCTCCTCCTTGGCGACAAGGAGGTTTAACGGCTTGTTGCACATGCTAAGTGCAACCGTGATTCCTACGAAAGTGAGTTAGGATTTCTTGTTTTTTCGCATGCTTTTCTCTTTCTTTGTTTTGCTCGGGACTAGCAAAAGTTAGGTGTGGGGGTATTTGATTGACATCATTTCATGCTCATATTTGTATCTTATATCCATTATCTTTCACCTAAACAATGCTATGTCACGAGTTTTATGTTTAGTTTTTAGGAATAAATAGGTTTGAAGAGATGAAACACAAAAGGACCCAAAAGCTGGGAAAAAGGACTGAATTGTGAGATCTGGGGACCAAGATGCAAGACAGAAGGACATGAACGCAAGACAGAGGGACCTAAGAGCAAACCAGAATAATCCTCACCATCATGGGGAGTATTTTAGCAATTGGATTCGGGTCGGAGATCCAACAAACCGAGTCGATGCATCCAAGACCAAGAAATACATCAAGACAAGCCCACAACAAAACGTAGCTCGATCCAGAACCAATAGACCGCCAATTGGCGGTCTGTTTAGCTCCGGATCCGATTATATTTGGCGGTCATGTGTATTAGTGGATTCTTAGTCTATTTTGGGTATTGGTTTAGTCCCACATCGGGGGATTGTCCCGGATTAACTTTTCTCATGCCTATAAATAGAACTCTTCACATTCCTTTGTAATTACTCCATATTTTAAGTTGTTATTCTTCCTACTAGAAGTGAGGCCTTGAAGCACACACTAAAGTAGGAGGATGCTACTTTTAATGTGAGTCATTTTATCAATAAAGTTTTGTGTTTCTTTCATTGTTTGTTTATGCTTCTTTTATAGTTTGTGCATGTTATAGTTTAATCGTCTTTTATTTATAGCTTAGTTTTAATATGCTTTCTTTGCTTAGTTTAATAATTAGTGTAATGTTTAGTGAGTAGTTTCATCCCATTTGGGGGGTGGAGTAGATGTACATACATGCATTAGAGAATGGGATGAATGCTTTATTTTTGATGTGTTGATAAAACATGAATGTATGCTTGCTTGTTTAGGATAGAATTTATAACTTGATGAGTTTTGCCAAAATGATTAGACACCTTTCATGCTTGTTTAGGTTCTGAAATAAATAACTTGCATATGTAAATGTTAATAAACTATGTTGGTGAATAGATTGATAGGTTTTGCCATAACATTTAGACACTTCCTATGCTTGATAAACACCACCTTCATGTGCTTAAAGAATGTATTCTACACCTACCTCTTTGCATGTGTGCACTCACACCACCCCTTAGGGGTTTTCCCATTTCTGTATTCCAGCATTCTTCCTTTGTTTTTAGCTTAGGTATTATTTCATTGTTTGGTTCTTCCTTTCGCATTTCCTACTTCTTAGCGTAGTATAGAGTAGAGTAGCATAAACATCTTTCTCCCCTATTTTTGCCACTTGATTTCGTACAAGCAATAGGCTGCTCACCTCCCTGAGGACGACCCGTACTTGCCACCGCTTCATCGCGGCCGTGCACTTGCGGTTTTAAATAAAACGTTCAACAAACATCAAACAACTACATTGCTCATGAGGGTATTAGGAGTTCCTTGGAGGATACCTTGGGTATGAGACCCACTGTTTGTTCGCCTGGTGTGTCCGACATGCCTAACGAGGTTCTTGACCTCGTTTCGACGCACCAGCCTGTTGGTTGGAGAGTTTGGATTGACGATCATAACTTCAGCAGCGCAACGGGCGAAACTCTTCTTCCATTGCCCCTCATTTCCCAAACTCTTGAGAGGTTCAAGCTCTTTCACTTTCATCCTTTGAATGAGACGCCTTTGCGTCCAATTCACGAACCTCTCATTTCATCTGGTGCTCTTTGTGAAGGGGGCCCACGCATGAGTATTCTGGCCCCGCGTGGTGTCATGTTCCCTTTCCAAGTGCATTGACCCACTCTTGAGGTTTCCATTTGATGTCTTTTGACAAATGAAGATGGGAACTTATGTTTGTACATAGTTATATAAAAAAAGTACAATAAAAGACTCCTTCAGTGAGCATCGATTGTTGTGGGCCCCAACCCTTGAGTATTTGGGCCCCAATTCTTTGACGTGTTTGTATCCCTTCCTTAGCATCTCACAGGTTTTGAGGGAATTCGGGTTTGTGTCCATCAACATGACCTTGAACTTCCCTTTGTACTTCATGTTGGTGAGATCTCTCCTTTTTCTTGCATAAATCCATGTAGTATCTTGCTCACATTCATTGAGGACAATGCATGAAGTAGGTGTGGGGGGTGTTTTACGTGTGTACATAGTCGAGTCTTTTCTTTTGATTTTGATTTCTTTTGTTTGCATTTTTAGGGTCATGTTAGTGTGCTGCATTTAATATCGATATATCTGCTTGCCATGATCCTTGGGTGACTTGTCTTCTTTTGCTTGCCTAGTGCTTTAAAATTTCCACATTTCTTTCAAAATCTTCATGTGTTTGCGAAAGAAAATGTTTTGTGGGTTTTGCGTGTGTTTAGCATGTGCAAAACCGTTGAGAGGCAAAGTAAAAAGAAAGCCCCCAAAATTGTCTTGAACTTGATGCATTAGGATATCTAGTACAGTGACTTTAGGATTTATCGAGTCGTTAGGATGCACCCCAGTTTTCCCTTGGGGTGAGTAATCATAGGGTTTCAGTGCTCAAACATTTAATGAAGTCCACCCTGAACCTAGTGAGTCAATAATTCGTGTCTGTTAACTTAAGGAAGTTTGTTGTAGTCAAGGACCCTCTAAATCCTGTTGTGAGACATTAGTGTAGGGGTTTTGGTTCATGTGTAGATAAGAAATAAGTGAGTAGGTGTTCTCTCTTCTCGTACGGCTCCTATCACTCGGGAAAGTAGGTCTGAGGGGACTTTGTGCCTGGTGCTTTCGAGTAATCTGACTTGGGATGCGCCGACCGAACTCCCATTACACGGGTGGTAGGGATTGCCCTATGTGGAGATTTGGGGAAAGGTGTACGTGATAGTGTAAGTCCTCATGGGCAATGATGCACGAAACCTGACCCTGGGAGAATGAAGCTCCAACTAATAAAATGAAAAAAAAATGTGAAAAGAAAAAGAAAAAAAAGGAAAAAAAATGCAAATAAGAACCTTAATGGACCTTACACTTTGTATTACTTGAGGATCTTGAGGTTGTCCATGTCTTTCACTTAATTCCTTATTTAACTTGCATGAATGGTTCATTAGGTTAGGTGTGTGGACCGATTACCTATATAGAGTCGGACCATAGGATTACCGCGTCCATTGATCGACAAAAAATTGTCCAACGAGTCGAGTGTCTAGATTGAATAATGAATCTTGTTCGGATTTTGTGGGTATATCCGCTGAAAACCCTCAGGAGACAACACTCCTCCTCCTTGGCAACAAGGAGGTTTAACGGCTTGTTGCACGTGCTAAGTGCAACCGTGATTCCTACGAAAGTGAGTTAGGATTTCTTGTTTTTCGTTTGCTTTTCTCTTTCTTTGTTTTGCTCGGGACTAGCAAAAACTTAGGTGTGGGGGTATTTGATTGACATCATTTCATGCTTATATTTGTACCTTATATCCATTATCTTACACCTAAGTAATGCTACGTGACGAGTTTTATGTTTAGTTTTCAGGAATAAAGAGGTTTGAAGAGAAGAGCCATGAAAGGACCCAAAAGCAGGAAAAAGGACTTAATTGTGAGACCTGAGGACCAAGATGCAATGGAGAAGGACCTGATCGTAAGACCGAAGGACCTAAGAGCAAAACAGGAAACTCCACACCATCATGAGGAGTATTTTGGCAATTCGATTCGGGTCTATCCAATAAACAAAGCAGATGCATCAAAGACCAACAAAGACCACCAGGAAAGCCCACAACCAAAACCAACTCGATCTGGATCATATAGACCGCCAATTGGCGGTCTTGGACCGCTAATTGGCGGTCCATATGTCTCCCGATCCGCTAAGATTTGTGCTGGGCTTGTATTAGTGTATTCTTAGTCTATTTTTTGTATTGGTTTAGTCCTACATCGGGGGATTGTCCCCGATTAGCTTTTTCCATGCTTATAAATAGAACTCTTCACCTTCCATTGTAATTACCCATTGTTTGGTGGCATTCTCTCTACTAAGGAGTGAGCCTTGAAGCAATAACTCAAGGTGGAGAAGAATGCTACCTTCAATGTGAGTCATTGTTAATAAAAGTTTATTTGTTTCTTTTAATCTTGTTTTGTTATGTTGCTTGTTTTGTGTGGGTTGCTTTACTTTGTTTAATCTCTTGTTTAGTAATTTTAGTATCTTAGTTAAATGTTTTTTTTACTTAGTCTAATCAGTAGTGTAATGAGTAGTGAGTAGTTCCATCCCCATTTGGGGGGTGGAGAAATATGTGATATAATCATGTAGTGTATTAAGTGTGTGTTATCTTTATCCCTTGAGCTTTATATGATTTCCATAACCATCTAATGGGTTTTCACTCTTATCTTTGATATGCTAATGCTCTTGAATGAAGCTTAGCTTATGATTTGATTAGTGGACCTATTTTATGGGGAATGATAAGGTTAGGATATGGATGAAGTTAATATTGGAAACACAATTTGTAGTGTATGTGCTCTTGTTGCCTTTACCATAGCTAATGTCTTGTATGTTTTAATGATGTAGTGAAATCTTAATTCATGTAGAGGCATAGTAGGGTATAGTCTTTATACTTGAGTTCATGTAGCTTCATTCCAATTATTGTCTTGTATGTTTTAATGATGTAGTCTTATCTTAATTCATGTAGAGGCAAAGTTGGATGTAGTTTTATGATTTCATGCACTACATGTTGTGAGGAGCTTAATGAACACACACACACTTCTTTATGTTCACATTATTTCTCTACCCCCTTTGGGGTTTAGTTTTCTTGCTTTTCTTCCATTTCCATTTGAACATTAGTGTAGTTAAGTGTAACTAACCTTTCTTCCCTTTCTTTACCTCTCGCCTTCGCACAAACCAAGTGTCGACACACCTCCCAGTGGACGACCCATATTTGCCACCGCTTCAACGTGGTCGTGCACTTGCGGTTAAATATAAAACGATCAATCAGTAATCGACTCTCACGAGTTCATCTAGATTCCAGTCTAAAGCTTAGCCCCAATCCATCTGCTGCACCACCTCACCCGGATCCAATGGGTGAGAATGTTGTGAACCCGCCCATAACTCTGAGGGATCGATGCTACCCAGCGATGGCTGCTCAGCCATCATGCATCGTTATGCCCACCATACAGGGTCGCGACTTCGAACTTAAGGCACAATACATGAGTATGTTGCCTAAGTTCACCTCTAGGGAAGACCCATATCTCTTCCTTAGAGAATTTGAGGAAATCTGCTCTCTTATGCAATACCAGCATATCTCTGAGAAGGCAGTGCATCTGAAATTCGTGCCTCTAGCACTGAAGGACGACGCTAAGAAATGGCTATATAGTCTAGCCGAAAAATCCATTAAAAGTTGGGCTGAGTTTGTTCAAGTATTCCTAAAAAAATATTTCCCCAACCATAAGACTATGAGGATTAGGAATGAAATTGTTGCATTCTTTCAATCTGAGAGCGAGCCTTTCTATTCCTATCTAGAAAGATTTAAAAGTATGCTGACCCAATGCCCTCATCACGGAATTCCAAGATGGCAATTGTGCCAAATTATTTATGAGGGATTGACACCCACATCTAGGGTTATGGTAGAATCCGTAAGCCAAGGGAACTTCATGTCAAAAAATGAAAATGATGCCTGGACTTTTCTTAAGGATTTAGCTGAAAACAGTATGCAATGGGACAATGCTAGAGCACCGCTTAACCCGAGTATTGGATCTAGAATAGCAAGTGAACCCAAACCAGGTGTCTTAGCTGTAGATGCCAATATAGCAGCTGAAGCAAAATTAGCTACCCTTATGCGCAGAATGGAAAGTCTAGAGCTACAAACCCGACCCCGAGTGAATCAAGCCTCGTCTATCCCTTGCTCTAGCTGTGGTCAGACTGGTCATTTAATGGAGGATTGTGTGGACTGGGAACAAGTTAATGTCACATTTAACCATGCTAGAAATGACCCATACGCATCAACCTATAACTCGGGTTGGCATAATAATTCCAATTTCTCATCAAGCCAACAAGGTCAACCTCCTACACAACAACCAAACACGTATAACCAAAATAATACATCATCTGGGTTTAGTAACAATGGAGATTATGATGTTAGGTTGACAAGCTTGGAAAATTTGATGAAGACTTTTATACAACCAACCAGTCCTTCCAAAGGCTAGAGACACAAGTCAACCAACTCGCACAAATTGTAGGTGCAAGAGAAAAGGGTCAGTTTCCAAGTCAACCTGAGGTGAATCCTAGATCTAATAATCAATATCAGCCCTATCAACCACCTCTAGGAAGTAACAACTCGAGACCAGTTCAAATGGTTAATGAGGAAGGACCGTTCCAACAAATAAATGCAGTAGTATCATTACGGTCCGGAAGACAAGTTGATAACAATGTGGTAAATCCTAGAACGTCTAATCAATCTAGCCATCAAGCAACCACTTATGACCTAACCATTGAACCTGACGTCCAATCTGAAACACCCAACCCACCTACTCAACCTGAACCCATAGCTCAACCTTAGCGAGTCTATATTCCTAAACATCCATTCCCCAATAGACTTAAGAAGAACTCAAGTGCACAAATGGAGAAAATCCTGGAAGTATTTAAGCAAGTTAAGGTGAATATTCTACTCCTGGATATGATTCAACAAATACCTTCTTATGCTAAATTTCTTAAAAGATTTGTGCACTAAAAAGAGAAAAACAAACGTACCAAAGAAGACTTTCTTAACTGCAAACATAAGCTCTATTATGTCCAACTCATCTCCTATAAAATATAAGCACCTTGGGTGTCCCACAATTTCATGTGCAATAGGAGATACTTTTATCAACAAAGCCCTTCTAGACCTTGGTGCTAGTGTTCACCTACTCCCGTTCTCTTTCTACGAGCAACTCAACCTTGGTCCACTAAAACCCCCTAAGACAACTCTTCAATTTGCTAACTGCTCTATTAAGAAACCAAGAGGTGTAGTCGAGGACGTTTTGATCAAGGTGGGTGACTTCATTTACCCAGTGGATTTTGTCGTACTAGATACTGCACCTGTTGTAAATCCTAATAGACAAATCCCTATAATACTAGGCAGACCCTTTTTAGCCACTTCTGAAGCATTGATAAACTGTCGAAATGGGCTCATGCAATTCTCTTTTGGGAACTTAAAATCTGAATTTAATATCTTTAATGTTGATAGTGAGCCAGAAATAATATGCAATCAAAGTGATGTTATGATGAGAGCACGTATCTATAAGATTTCGGAATCAAATAAATCATCACAAAATCAAAAAAAAAGTGCGAAAAAGGGGAGTAAGTCATCTACCCAACCACCATCACTCGAACAAACAAGAGAATCAATACATGTGAGAGGTGTGGAACCTTTACCTCAGGGCAACATGGGGAACAATTCAACTGGATACATGCACCAACATGGTGACATTCAATCCAGTTCTGATTATGGTTGACTCTGAACAAATTCCATCCCTCCACCGCAGTTCACCCAGGTAATAAGTGCATTTGCTTTATATTTGCATACATTGAGGATAATACATGATGTAGGTGTGGGGGGGGGGGGGGGGGGGTGTTTATCTATATGTCTATATATTCTATTAGTTTTGTTGTTTTTAAAAAAATTCAATATTCCATGACATAGCTTAAGATTGAACCGCCAAAACCCGTGTACAAAATGCATTGTGTTTTTGTTCCTTATTATATAGTTCTGCTTGTAGAAATTATGACATAAATCTAAGTTCCATAGAAATAACCCATTACCCTTTAAGACATGTATGCACTTAAATTGGATGAATCAAATCTTTGAAGTGGTTGATAAAAAGCAGAGGTTGAGGAAAATATACCGGGAAGTGTGGACTTCTAATAGCAATTAAGCCTTGAGGAAAATAAAAGTAAAAAATAAATAAAGGAATAAAGTGAGGAAAGCACATTTTGCAAAATGATTACAAAAGCCCAAGCCTTCGAGTCACTGGTCCGTAGGGGTATCTTAAAACCCGGTAACTTGAGTCTGCCAGCTCGGGATTATCGACCAAACTCGCTACACGAATGCAAAAAGGGTAAAAGTGTCAAAAAAGTAAATGTGTTGAATCACGGAAAAAAATATTTTAAGATACTCAAGGCCCAAAGCTAAAAGAATGATCCATGGCATGGTTGATCCGAATGATACTTCACCACAAGAGGAGGCGTGCAAAATAATTTAAGTGATAACTTGTGTAGAAGGGTTAGTGGTGTGAATGTGGGAGGAATAAACACCAAGTCAGATTCTTTATCAGTTAGACTTATATAATAAGCATGCAAGAATTCTAAGTAAGATGTATAAGGTTGATGTGGAGATATTGAGAGCTATTAATGAAATGTTGAATTAAGACTTGGTGGGTGTGTCAACTGAAAACCCTCACGAGACAAAACTCGTCCTCTAAGGAAACTTAGGGGTTTAAAGGCTTGTTGCACATGCTAAGTGCAACCGTGATTCCTACGAAAGTGAGTTAGGATTTCCATGTTTTCATTTTCCTTATATTCTGTTTTGCTAGGGACTAGCAAAATCTAGGTGTGGGGGTATTTGATGCATTGCATACGTTGCATCATATGTCTTTCATTTAGATTAATTTTATATCAATAAATGCTACTAAGGTATGTGTTTAGTCTTATTTACAGAATATAGGGACCTGCATGCAAATTACCCATATCCCGAGCATAAATGCGTGCAAGAGACTCATTCCTGTCATAAAGACCAAGTTCAAGATTATCGGGATTCAAATGGAAGTTCATCCAAGCATAAAAGTATTCAAGACCTAATTACAAAAAGGACAAGGACTTAAGCACAAAAGGAGCCAGGGACTTAATTGCAAAAGCCAAGGACCTAATTGCAAATTACGAGTAGCTTTTATTATTATGGAGAAAGCCTAAAGAAAAAATCAATGTGGATCTCCAAATATATAAAGAAATAAAGTCGGAGCTCAAAAGAAAGGAAAGAATCAATCCAGACGCGCAAAGGAGGATTAAATCATACCATAAACACAGCAAAAATCCGCATCCAATCAGAGCATATTGTGCGGCGATTCCGCCGCACCCCTGTCGAAATAGCCGCAAGTTACATGTATTGTGCGGCGATTCCGTCGCACCCCTGTCGATCCGCGCCTCCGAATTTTGTCCACTCGTGGTGTGACGCGTGTACTTTCCAATTTTATACTTAGATCCCTTGTATCAGCTATAAATAGCCCTGAGAACGATGTTGTGGGGAGTTCTTGTTTTGATCCATTATTTTAGCAATAAAATTTTGTTGGTTTATTTTGTGTTTTTACTTTTCTTTCTTAGTTTCTCTAGGACCCCTTCTCCTCCTCTCCATCCGTGAGTTTCTAACTCTCTCCAAAGGGTGGGGGTGACGGATTTAGGGTGATGAGAAGAATAATCAAGTTATATTTTGATTACTTGAGTTTATGTTGAGTCATTTATCATGTAATGCTTTATATAACTAATGTGATTTATTATAAGTTTCATGATTCTCTAATCAAAACCCGCAATCTAAACCTCCACCCGTTGGACTCACATCTATATTTGTTTTCTTCTTAGTTTTGTTTTTTGTTCTTGCTTTATATAATTAAAAACCAAAAATCTCAAACCAAACTGACTATTGTTCTCTCTTTCTTCTCTTAATCAAAAAATCACAAAAATAACAATATCTCTCCCTCCTTGTGTTCGACCCGTACTTGCCACCGCTTCATCGTGGTCGTGCACTTGCGGTATAAATTTAATTCTCATCATTAAACAATATGACATAATTTGTGACAACAATAAGAATGCTAGAAAATTGATAAATGATCTCCAAAGTCAAATTGAAATATGCATGAATGAGAAAATTAGGTGCTTGCTAGACATGAAACTAATGCATTAAAACTTGGTAGTCAAAATGCAACACCTATTGGTGTTGAACAATTAGATATTCATGCTTACAATGCGCAATTAAGAAAAGTTCACAAATGGAACTAAGATGCTTAACATGCTTTTAGGAAGTCAAAGACAATCTTTGCAAAAATATGGTTTAGGATATAATGAGTCATTTGTTAAAAACCATGTGGTTCATACAACTTTTAATGGAAAGCACTTAGATGTAAATCATAGTTCTTCAAGTGTATGGGCTCCTAAAACCAAAATGGTTTGGGTTCCCAAATCTAATGTTAAAGGACCCAAAGTTGTTTGGGTACCTAAATTTACACTTGTAGGTGCTTGAAGAGGGAGATCGGTGGTGACCGGGAAAGCTTAGAAGGTCAAATTCAAAGCCGGTTGCACTACTGAAAGAAGATGAGAACCAATTCAAGGATCAAGTTGGGTAAAATTATTCTATCCTCTACATTCATATTAGATCAGTTCTAATCTAGGATAAGATGGATGCTAAATTGTCATATCTTTATCGCATTCTTTGATCAATTAGGATATGCTTCATGAAAAATCATTAAAAGGGGAGTAAAAATTATTTTGATGCCTAATTGTAATTGTATTCATTGCATATAGGAAAATTTTGAATCACATCCATTGCTTAAGTGTCAAATTTGTAGATGGATGTCAAAAGGGGAGTAATACATCACATGCTCATATGTCATATTTGCTTGATGTTAAAAGGGAGTATATTTTGAACTTAATTGCAAAATCATATTCATATTGATAGGGGGAGCTTAATGAATATCATATACTTAGGGTAGTGAAGTGCAAAATATAGGTGGAGCAACTTCATTACAAGACGTCCTTAAATTCCATGTTAATTTTGTTTTTTGATGGATGTCAAAGGGGATGGATAATTAATGGAGATAATAATTAAGGGGAGATGACTTGAAACTTGATAAAAATTGAACAAAAACTATGCACATGCATAGGGGGAGCATTTATATGCATAGTTTACATCTAGAAAGTTCAAGTATTAAGATATAGGTTGTCATCATCAAAATGGAGAGATTGTTGGTTTTTTGGCCTTAATCAATGTTTTGATAATTTAATCAACCTAGTCTTAATTATAATAAATGCACAATAGCACACACTATGCATAACATATATTTGTGGGATCGTGAGGTTCTCTAATTCTAATCACTTTTAAGCTAATTACCTACTTGTTTAATCAATCAAGATACGCACAACGGAATTTTAACAAATACAAGCAAGTAAAGAAAACCACAATGATAACACCGGAATTTTATAGAGGTTCGGTCTCCCGCCTACTTCCGCTCGAGCTCCGCTCGCGTCTTCATTATCAACCTCGTTCCGGGCCGAGATTAAGCTTTTACAAAACAAGCTCCACGAACACCCTCGTGAGCTTGACTTTCTTCTCTCACAATCGGAGAGGAAGACTTTGGGCTTTCACCGAAGTCCTTGCTTCTTTACAATTGAGATCTTGAGTGGAACACACTCTCTAACTTGAGCACATTTAGCTTAGGATGTGGAATTGATGCTAAGATGTGGAAGTTTAAGCTTGGAGAGTAGGATTTGGGGAATGGGAGACTTGGGAGTTTCTCTTAGGTGTATTTGACAAATGGAAGCGTAAGAGTTGTGTGATTGTGTCAAGGGAACACCTATTTATAAACTCCTAAGCTATTATAGTTGTTGGGGATGAATTTGGTAAAGATTGTGTAAAATACACAAAACAGAAACTGACAGGACCCAATTCTGAGTAAGTTCGGTCGACCGGATCGGGCTCAACGGTCGATCGTTTGGCAATTTTGATTAACGTTTGGTCTACCGATTAGGGAACGGTCGACCGCCAAAGGCTACAATCTTGGTACACTTAAGTGATCGGTCGAACACCGAGATAGGTTCGGTCGACCGATTCACACCAGGCACTTTGGGGTTGACAAACAATTTCATATTCGGTCGACAGAAAACCAACAGGCACTTTGGGTTTGTCAAGGAACAAAAGTTCGGTCGACTGAACAAGGTCCTTGGCCGACCGATACACTAATTGTATATGGGGTATATGGAGATAATACGAATACGACTATTGGGTATAATACGACAAAACAAACGGTCGAAAATATGTTGATACTCGGTCGACCGAAAAAGACTGTATGGTCGATCAAACTTGGGCAGTAAAACACTAACAAGATATATGATCACTCGGTCGACCGAATATGGGCAGACTGTTCAGGTTTTGGTTTAGTGTTTTCTGGTCTAAGTTTGGGTGATCAATTGAAGTCCAAATTATGTGAAATTTCGTGTGTGACTTCTATAGGGAACCTAATGTGTGTTTGAGTAGTTTTTAGCTCATGTATGCTCAATTACATAAAGTTCCTAAGACTCAAAGAAATACAAATTACATGTCTTCAAATGAGCTTGATTACATGTCTTGACTTGATTTCGTTTCTTCCTTGAGTCTTAATCACCTGTAGAGGTTAGCACAAAGCAATATATATGCAATGCAACATGTGTGCTACTCTACATGATCACAATTAAGATTAGGTTGATTAAATCATCAAAACATAGATTAAGGCCAAAAATCCAACAATATTTTGTATTGTGCTAACTTCTACAGGTGATCAAGACTCCAGAAAGAGGGAAATGAAGTCAAGACATGTAATTAAAGCTATATTGAAAAGATGCAATCTTGATTTCTTTTGAGTCTTAGGAACAACATGTAATTGAGCATACTTGAGCTAAACACTAATGAAACACACACTAGGTTCCCTATAGAAGTCACACACAAAATCTAACTACATTTGGACTTTAATAGATCACCCAAACATAGACCGGAATTCACTTACTAGAACTTCCAGAACCATTTCGATCGGCCATTCCGACCTTTTCGGTCGACCGTTTACACATAAGTTTTTGACCGTTAGACTTGTCGTATTATACCAACTGTCGTATTATTCCAACGGTCGTATTTTCATTTTCACCCAAACCCCAAAATACAAATGCCTATCGGTCGACCGTGGACCTTATTTCGGTCGACCAAACCCAAATGTCTTGACAAACCCCAAGTGTCTGGAATTTTCCGGTCGACCATGGAGCTTGTTTCGGTCGACCGAATTTGAACATTTTGTCAACCCCATAGAGTTTGGAAGTTTACGGTCAACCGAACCTATCTTGGTGTTCGACCGTTAACATAAGTGAACCTAACTTATAGCCTGATTCGTTTGACCGTTCCCTTATCGGTCGACCGAACCATGTTCTAAATTGCCCACCAGTAGACCGTGTGACCCGATTTGGTCCACTGAACTTGTTCTGAATTGTGTGTTGTAGGTTTCTATTTTGTTTATCTTCCACAAACACTTACCAACCTTTCCTCAACAACTATATCCTCTTAGGAGCTTATAAATAGAGGTTCCCCAACCTTGTTTAGACAACTCTCTGACACATACTTGCCTCCTACATTAGAGAGATCATTCCAAACACTCTAAGCCTCAATTTTCACACTTTAGATGAATTCTTATCTTTCTCAAGTGTGCTCAAGTTTAGAGAGTGATTGTCCCACTCAAGTTTGTTGTTGTTAAAGTCTTGTAAAGGTTTCGGTTAAACCCCAAAGTGTTCCTCTCGGATTGTGACAGGAGGATCCAAGCTCGGCGAGGGTTGTTCGCGAGCTTAAAGATTGTATAGGCATTCTCTCCCGGTCGGAATGGGGAGTGGATAGTGAAGTCATGAGTGGAGTTCGGTGATTCAAGTGGAGCTTGGAAGAGAGGACTAGGAATCGGGTGGGGTGCCGAACCTCTATAAAATGTCGTATTCTTTTGTGGTTTGCATATTTCCTTCGATTATTTGCTTTCTTGTTTTAAATTCCGTTGTGCATTCTTGATTGCTTAAGCAAGTAGGTCATTAGGTTAAAAGTGATTAGAATTAGGGCCATACACGATCCTATAGAGTGTGCATGGTTTTATTACTTGGTTGGATCTAACATTCATTAATGTCGTAAATATTTGTTATCACGAATGAAAGAACATATGAAAATTGTCGGACGCATACAACGAAGCCATAACATCTTGAAAAGCAAAACTTAAAAGGTGCCACTCTTCCTCCCCTCGTATAATACTTCAAGACATCCTACGAACAATAGCTTTAAATGTTTTTCATCTAAATGGATCACCGTCTAACCTAACTTCAATGACATTGATGAAGGTCTTGGACACTAATTTGGTGAAGAACAAAGGCCCAAGTACTGCTAGGCTAAAGTCTTCTATTGAAATTAATCAAATCCAATGTACCCATCCCATTGAATCAAATTACCGACTCTCAAAATTAAATTTACCCCAACCTACCATCTCTTCTACCAATTGGATTTACAATTTTGGTTACCCTGCTACTGAATTCAACTTACCGTGTCTATTATTTCAGGTTACTCTGTTATTGAATTCAAGTTACCCCATCAATCAATTAGGGTTACACTGTCAGATTTACCATGCTATTGGATTTTACTTACCTTGTCCATCAATTAGGGTTACCCCATAAATATCATTTAATACATTTTATTTAGTCCAAATTACCTTTCCTATTAAACCAAATTACCCCCCATCGCAACTAGATTTACCCCAACCTACAATCTCTTCTACCAATTGTATTTATCAATTACGCTTAGCCTGCTATTGAATTCAACTTACCCTATCTATCAATTATATATATTAAATAGCATGGTCGACAAATGTTTTTCATTTTATGGAAACCATAAAACGTTGGAGAAAAGATGTTAACAGAATTCTAGGTGAACTGCCCAAAAAATGTCCAATTGGTGATGGATGCATTTAGTAGGCAACAAGAAAAAATGGAGTTATGAGCTTTCTTTCGAGAGGAGTCGTTCCAATCTCACGAACAATCATTGGAGGTGATGGAAGGTCTAAGGTCTTTAAAATTGAGCTTACTTGAATCTAAATTGAACACAATATCCTAGACCCTAAACTGTAATGTGTAGTGATTATGTCGAGGAATGGGTCGAGGAGAATCAAGAACAAGAGTGAGCTTGTGGAGCTCTGTGAGAAGGTTGGGTTTGATGTATAGGTAATAACATACAATTTAATTCCTTCTATTTAATCTCATTTACTCTGCTATTGAATTCAACTTATCTCGTCTATCATTTAGGGTTACCCCCACGAACGTCATCCAAGGTTCACTCACAGGCATTGATTTCAATAAGAATTTCAGGTGCTTGAAGTTGCACAGCACATTGCTTGATGTTTGAAAAGAATTTCTAGTTACTCCCTTGGGTTTTTCAGTATCAATAGATGGTATTTCTGGTTGTGTGCCTCATAATAAATATTGTTAGAATAATAAAAATGGATGTCAGAACAACAACAATAACTAAATAGAAAATATATGAAATTTGAACAGAAGCATAGGTGAATAAACATGTTACGTAAGGAAGCACCTAATTGCTTATGAACTTACATTATCAACTAGTTTAGAATTCTAACTATGATACTCAACAATGCTTTTATCATTGTTTCAAAGTTTCTAAAGAACATTGCAAACTCTTGGATCAAGCATATGTCTCCCATACCTCTCCTTCATATTCTCCAATTCACCAAGGTTGTATTCAAAGTTGTCGTTGGTGACATTTTTGTCTTACGGGAACATTGCAAAAAGTTTATCATTTATAGAGGTTCTATCACACTACCATTATCTAGTCCTCTCCTCAAGTTTTGATTGATCCTCTGATCCCTACTTGAGAATTCACTATTATGTTCGTTCCGGGTTGAAGATAAACCCTCTTACAATCGGAGCCTTACGAACACCCTCGCCTTGCTCAGATCTCCTCTAACAACCTGAGAGGGTGCTTCCTAGAAGTTTTAAAACACAATGGAAATTGAATGTGGTTGTTGAACTCTAACTTGAATGCACTCAAGGATTGGAATTAAGCTTGGAGTGAATTTAATGGAAGTATGAGAGTTGGTGGAGCTTTGAAGGCTTGAAGATTGAGAGCACAAGAGTATGATTGATTTTTGGCAAGTGAGGTAGTGAATGTGTCTCTTAAGTGAAGCTTATATAGCCTTCAAAACAAATATAGCCGTTATTGTAAGTTGGTGAGAATTGGACCAATAGGAAACAAGATGTGACTTAAGCTTGGACAGAATTCAGGACGAATTCGGTCGACCGGGAAACCAACGGTCGTCCGACAAAAAGTGGGTTAATTGGTCAGATTGAAGAACTCGGTAGACCGACTATAGGTCGGATAACCGTTCACCAACTTCAAGAAACTTTTTCCTAATATCGACTAATTAAATTTGGTTGACCGAGAACACTTTGGTGCACCGTTCAAAATGGACAGTAAAGAATGGTGTGACTTGGTGATCATGTTCGGTAGATCATGTTCTGCTGACATTGAGTGGGAAATTGGTTTATCGATAACGGTTGAAATATTACGTGGAAAAATAGCCGTTATGTTTTGATTGACAACCAGACTTCGGTATGAATGTTTCAAAGATTGTGGCTAAAAGACAAAATATAAGTCTGTTGGAGTTAGTTTGTGCCACGTGGACCAATAAGATGAAGTCGTTTAGGCCAAAAGACATAAGTGATGTTCGGATGACCGATACTCTTTCGGTATACCGAATAGAGACGTCCAGAGAAATTTCGAAGCTACTGGGGATAGGGAAACAGTTGACCGGATAGAGGTCAGTAAACCAACACTAGGATTCCAAGAACATCAAGTGTTTACTGACTCTATGGAGACGGTTGACCGGGTAAGGTTCTGTACACCGAAACAAGGATTCCAGAAGATCAAGTGGTTACTGACTCAAAGGAAACGGTTCACCGAGAGACAGACGGGTTTATCCTTTGTGCATCAAGTGTACATCTGATCCTATAACTCAAATAAATATAAAATTACATATGAAGTCCATGAGCTTTGATTACAAGTATTGAACCTTGATCTTGAAGTTGATTAGTCCCTTGGTTTGATCACCTACATTATTAGGAATACACAATATCTATGCAATTTGACAATATAATGTGTGTGATGTTGTAATTGAAGTTATGCATAATATTAGTTTGTTAATCATCAAAATTAAGATTAAAGGGAAAAAAGCCAACACAACCAACATTATTGTAAGCACATCTTAATGAGAATATCCAAATTTAACCTTTGAAAAAGGTTCCACTCTAAAACAACTAACTGAACATGCATGATATAGTTCAAAGAATTGGTGTTTAAAAATTTCAAAGACCTAAATGAATAAACCTTGCGATTGTCTCTAATATACTTGTCACACATACACATGTAGGATTTCGTGTCCCTATGTATGTATATTTTTAAAAAAAAATTAATACAACATACAAGATTGTTTTCATATTTTCAACAATTTCTATGTACATTACTTTGTGTTTATTCTAATATCATGCAACCCTACATTTATTAAAATAAACCACAAAGGTAGAATCATACCTAAAGGTTCTCTAAAACCTTTTTGAAGATCCGGACTCACGTTGCCCGTTGCGTCGTCCACGGATTTGCCTCCGAGTGTTCACCAAACTCTAAACAAGATTAGAGAGAAAGGAGCTAGCCAATCAATCTCTAATAAGGTCTAGAATCTAGCTAATAACCCGTCTTTGAGCTCCTAAGATTTCTATCTTCTAAACTCAAAATTACTAAGAGAATTTCGTGACGATTAGAGGAGAGATTATTGAGAGAATTTTTTTGCATTAGTATTAAACAAGTAGGAGTATGTACCCTTTTATATGCTACCAAAACATCATTATCAAGAGCTATTCTTTAGCCATGATCCCTTGTTTATTCTCTCCTAAAATTAATCTCTAATTTCCACATAAGCACCCTAAAAAATATTTTAATTAAATCTGGAATTAATCCACCAATGATTTAATTAATCTCTTAATAATTCAGGCAGAATCGTTCTGTTCGGTGGAGCAAGTATTACTCGGTCAACCGAACCGCTCGATTTTAACACGTGTTCGGTGCACCGTGAGCGAGACGGTCGACCAATCCCGTATGAGAAAAATGCCCTGGAAATATTCGAACGAACCACGTCTTTTACTCGGTCTACCGTTGACCTACCAGAATTTCTCCTGGGACATAGTCTACGGATGACTGCGTCACCTTTGGTCTATCGAAAATACCTCTTTTCGGTTGACCATTTCCAATCGGTTAACCGAACCCGATTGTTTAGGCATTCTAGACAATCTCAGTCAATCAATTGTGTTTACCCGTTCCTCATTCGGTTAACCGATCCGAAGATACCTCGGTCGACCGAACCTTGAACGGTTCACCGTGTGTGACTCCGATTTTGCCTTTGTCAAATTTTGGATTTATTTCCTACAAAATTTGATATTTTGGGGTTTTTAACAAATTCACATCTTATATAATATATCATCATATGTAATATTAAATTATTACACCCCATAATATATATACCTCATATGAATTTATTATGATTCTAATTATGTCAATTCTCATGACACATTGATTTTAATTAATTCACAACATGTGTCCCATTTTTCACATGAAACCCGACACATCATATAAACTTAAAATCAAGCCTCTTATTTCCCAGTTTTTTGGTGTGACCTATACGAGGATCTAAGCCAAATTGGCAGCAATATTAAACACTTAATATCTCAAACTATAAGCGGTATCTAGCTACACATTATAGTTACCCAATTAGCATAGATGTCTTTGTTCCACCCGAACCAAAACACGATCCATTTAGTGATGTAAGTGCATCACTTGTGTCTGTCCCTTGCCACCTGATATTCAGAATATATACAAAGTAGAAATGTGTCATTTTTGTATTATATTCATTTCTTGATCTCTGTAAGCTAATTATAACTATGTAACTTAACTCAAGTTACATTGTGCACATTATAATTTTGCTTTATCAAGGGGCTCACGAATATCATTACTCAATTAAGAGGAGCAATGATAATCGTTTGACTAGCTATATTTTCCAGCACAAGTCATGTTCAACCAACTATTGCCTTTATCACTATACTCATTGATAGCTTTTGACAATAATCAAATTAAGCACTTCTTGAGTGAAAAGATATAAGTCTCATATCTTAGGATCCAAGACACAGTAAAAACATTAATGACACGAAACACAATTCCATAATGTTTTACTTGTTAGGTCTATTCAATATATAAAAGTAATATTTTCCTCTTTTATATACTCGTGTCGTCAATTATTTGTAGAGCTACAACAATCGATGACCAACGCGACAATCTTATCTCAGTGATTAATGTTCCATGTTAATTACCATGATTGTGAACAACTTTTGATTTATATAAACCATTATCTTTTAGAGCTCTACGGTTAAGGACCAAGCGCCTCTTCCTTAACACTTCCAAAAGACGAATACCATAATCAAGGAACAAAATGTTTGCACATCCAATTCATAATAATTGACATATAAAAGTAAAACTTTTAGAACACATTCCTTTCAACACATGTGCTTCTTTAAAAGTACATGAACATGCCAATTAAAAGTTTTGAAAAATGAAATAAGAATTTTATTAATGGGTTGAATACCCCCTTTGGTGACGAAAATACCCAGAGGCACCCATTAAAATTTTTTATCATATTTTCCACAAGAAAGGGACTTATATCTACAAACAATTTGTTCTCCTACGTTACTAAATGTCAAGACTGAAACATCCTATCTTTAGTTAGGCACCTTAATGAGAATACCAAATTGAGAATTAGTGTTTAAAATACCCAACACATCTAGAAAAAATGGACTTCAATGTTACATCGTATTAGTAACATCCAAAATATCACAACACACCTAAATATGCAACTAATATTAATGGATATCATAAAAATCCCAAAATCCACAATGTTATCACCTGACGCTTCATCGACCTCGTCCACGACATTATCATGAAACTTTGAAATTGTCTTTCACCTTACAATCATGATCTTTAAGGTCAATCGGCCAAACAATGACCTAGTTTGTGTGAGAAGTTTGCAAACATCTATAAGTTATTTTGAGAGATAAAATGTATGCGTGGAGAGTTTACTATGACATGCAATTTTTCCTATCGTAATCGGTCTACATGAATGATGAACAAGAGTGAAGTGCATTGTAACTGACCCACCAAAATTTATTTTAATGGGGACCAATAGAAAAGATTTTTTTAAATGAAGCTATAAATAGAATCCAAGTGGAATGGTCACTTATTTCAGGGCATGGATCGAAGAAATAACAAGAATAAACCATTAAATAAAAAAGTGAAATATTTAAGCACCAAATAGCAAGAACGAAGCCAAAGAAAAAGAGAAAGAAAATGGCAAGATCGAAGAAGCCAAATAAAAATGAAATATTTAAGCACCAAATAGCAAGATCGAAGAAGGGAAAGAGGAAGAAAAATACCTAAGTGCATCAATGATGGTGTGACGTGCCCCAAAGAACAAAAAGGAGGAGCCGCATGCTGTAGATATAATCCAGGAACCCGAGTAAGAGGAAAAGGCAGAGTGACAAAGGGAGAAGTAGGAGTAGAAGCTGAAGGTGGAGGAAAGCCTCGTTGGTGCGGTGTATGACAGCAAGGTCGAGGTCGTGTCGAAGATGGTTATGAAGGCTTTCTCCCCCCAAATTCTTCCTGGAGAGAATAAAAAGGAGGAGATTATGGAGTGACGCATACGGTGCATATCACAGGAATACCTTTTTGTTTTTGGAATTTCAAATTCAAAATTTGAACTCAGCACCAACACGTGATGTTCCATTTGGTTATTTACTCATTTACACCAACACATCAGCCTCCACGTCAGATGCGTGAATTGTAGCGTGGGAAGTTGGGTAAGAAACTACTTTTCCTTATTGTATTGCTTGGTAGTTTGGTACAGACTAACATTAACTGAAGCCCACATTTGAATTGTTGCAGGTATGTCCTGTGGTACGAGGAGAAAGAAAAGTTGGCATATAGATATTGAAATGCAGCACATAGTTGAATGCTCTTAACACCTTGGTTTTTGCTGGATGGTGTGAAGATAGATGAAGCATACATATAAATTAAAAGGAGTATAAGTAATCAAATTCCAAATCTCTATTTCTCCACAAACACCCATGACGATTACCTTTCAGATTTTTTTTGTTAAACACTATTGTTTGTTAAACAAGGTTGTATTTTGATTAACATGAAAGATAACTTGTTTTTATTTTCTGCTAAATTATGACAGTGTGCACGAACAACATAATTTGAGTTCTAACAGATTCCACAAAATGCATAATCATCAGGAATTTAGTCAAAGGGAAACTGAATTCCACTGATATTTGTTTTCTTTTGGTTTCCTGTTGACCACGAAATCCATTTTCTCACAGTTTCCTGTGCACAAACAGGCCCATAGAGTTTGCATTGCATTTCTATGTTGAAAATATACGATGCTCGTATTTCTATTTGGTGGTGGAGAAGAAAATCGACACACAAGAGGAGAGAGACTGAAAACTCTTTTTCTCTAACTTTAACAACAAAAACACAACACCTCTTTCTCTATTCTTCTTTTGCACACCTAGTATACATGACTTGTGTGCTATTTGTAATACTACAAGGACTGTTAGACTTCCTCTATATTATGAGGACATTTAGCCTTCTATCTTCCATGCTAATAATAATCAATCAAGACTATTCAAAATGAGTTATTACAACCATTTTGCGACCTACCGTTTCATCTTCCACATTAAGTTCAACACTCCTCCTTGAACTTAATTCTCCTCCATGCAACATGCCAAGTATATTACTTAGCTTTTCAAACAACCGTATATGCAACGATTTGGTGATGATATCCGCAACTTGGTCTTCACTTCTCATGTGCATCAATTCAACATCTTTCTCCTTTATATGCTCTCAGATAAAGTGAAATTTGGTGTCGATATGCTTGCTTCTTTCATGATGCACCGGGTTCTTTGCTAGCTCCATTATTAATTTGTTGTCCATATATACTTTGGTATCTCCAACTTGAGCTAAGTCCAAATCCTTCAATAAATCCCTAAGCCATATTGCATGACGAACAAATGCACTAGCCGCCACATATTCGGCTTCACAGGTAGATAATGCAAAGATCGGTTGCTTCTGGATGACCATGAGAATATCGTGTTACCAAGATAGAACACAAATCTGGAGGTACTCTTTTGACCATCTACATCTCTACTCCAATCACTATTTGAGAACCCAAAGAGAGCTTCTTGGTTATCGGATGTGCCATAAAATAAACCAGGCTCTAAAGTGAGTTTGATGTAGCAAAAGATTCGCTTGACAGCCATCCAATGCTCCATGTTGGCTCCTCTATGTAGCGACTCACCAAGCCAACTCCATACACAATATTCGGTCGAGTGCAAGTTAAATAATGCAAGCACCCTATCACACTCTTGAATAAGGTTGCGCCAACCAACTCAACTTTCTTATGCTTGGATAATTTTAAACCACACATCACCGGTGTGCTTACAGGTTTGCAAAGATGAGATCGTCAACATAAAGGGCCACCATTTCTGCATTGTTTCACATAGAGCGCATGCTCGTGTGGGCATTGCATGAAGCCATGTTGCTTGAAGTAGGAGTCAATCCATGTATTCCATGCTCTTGGGGCTTGCTTAAGCCCATACAATGCCTTCTTCAACTTTAGGACCTTGCCTTCCTTGCCTCTCTTCTCATAACCGGGTGGTTGCTCAATGTACACCTCCTCTTCTAGAATACCATTGAGAAATGCCAATTTGACATCCATTGGATTGATGCGCCACCTTCTTTGAGCTACAATAGAGGTTAGGAGACGTATCTCCATACGCGCCACTGACGTAAATACATCTTCACAATCGATACCAGTCCTTTGCTTGTATCCCTTTGCCACCAAGCGTGACTTGTATCGCTCGACCTCTCCTTGGGTGTCGCCTTCTTCTTATACACCCACCTGACATCAATTGCTTTGTGTCCTTTTGGAAGCAAATCTAGCTCCCAAGTCTCATTGTTTTCTATCGACCGCATCTCCTCATCCATCGTGGCTCGCCATCTTGCATCCGCCACCATTTCTTCGAACGGGATGCTCTCGCCTTGAGCTAAGAGGCATACCAAGTGTAGCTCACTTAGTCCCACGTAGAGATCATGAAGACTCCTTGTCTTCCTCGGTCTTGTCTCTTCATCATCAGATGCAATATTGTTAGCTTCGTTCACACCGTTGATAACAATTGCATCCACTGTCTCAACTCCGTGTTCTTGCAATGGTGGATTCGTTATCACATGTGGGATCTCCTTCTTGGACTCCCAATCCAACATCATCTCCTCATTCACCTGCACATCACGACTAACAATAATTTTATTGTTAGTAGGATCAAGGAGCCGACAGGCTTTTGATCTCCTATCATAGCTGAGAAGCACTAGTTTGTTGCTTCTATCATCAAGTTTTACTCTCCTTTGTTTTTGTACATGCGCATAGGCTATGCTCCTGAACACCTTGAGATGCGTCACTGTGGGCTTGTATCCACTCCATGCTTCTTGTGTGTCATGTCTTCTAAGTTACTAGTCTTGCAACAGTTTAGGAGGTAAACTGTGTACACAACCGCCTTCACCCACAAGAACTTTGGCACTTCTTTACTCTTTAGCATGCTTTGAACCATGTCTAGAATGGTCCTATTCTTGCGCTCCGCAACTCCATTTTGCGTTGGGGAATATGGTGTTGTTAGATGCCTCTTGATTCCATGTTCTTCACAGAATTGGTTGAAGGCGGATGAGGAAAATTCTTAACGCCTTGTTCTTAACGCCTTGTTCTGATCTCAACACCTTGATATAGCAACCACTTTGCTTCTCCACAAGAGCCTTGAATTTCTTGAACATTATGAATACTTCTGACTTCTCCTTCAAAAAATACACCCACGTCTTGCGGGAATAATCATCAATGAATGTAAGAAAGTAGCAATTCTCACCAAGTGAACCGGGAGTGCCAGGTCTGCAAATGTCGGTGTGCACCAACTCGAGCAACTTCTATGATCTATGCTCAACCACTTTTGGAAAGCTTTTCCTTGGCATCTTACCCACCCTGCACCCCATGCAATAGCTCTCAACGGACTTGATCAAAGGCAACTCATGCACCATCCTTTTGCTAGCCATCTCACGGAGTCCTCCAAGACTCGCATGCCGAAATCTCATGTGCCAAAGCCCATCATTCTCTTCAACGCAGGCTTTCCAACATGTAGCACAAACACATGTTAGGTTGAGCTTAAACATGCGGTTCTTGCTCATCTCCACTTGAGCCATCAACTCCCCATCTTGGCCATGCAAGTAAAGATAGTGGTTTCTCAACAAGACCGAATAACCCCTTTCAAGGAGTTGTCTCATGCTAAGGATATTTGCCTTCATTTACGACACATAATAGACATTGGAGATGAACTTGTGCGATCCATTCTTCACCTTGATCATGATATGGCCGTGTCCTTCTACTCGCACCTTCAATGCATCTCCAAATAATACATGCCCATTCACCCCTTCTTCCAAGTTGGAAAACAAGTGTTTATAGGCACACATGTGATTGCTAGCTCCCGTATCAAGATACACCATACACCGTCTTGATCAGGTTCTCCTTCTTTGTTTGCAAGCAACACAACACCATCATCGCATGTTCTCTCTTCAATGGCTGCAAGGCTGGATCTCTCCTCCACCTTCTTTGGTGACCATCACTCACTTGCATAGTGCCCGTGCTTCCCACAATTGAAGCACTCTACGCCCTTCTTAGAAGATCGATCATAACCTGCACGACCACCACACTCTACAAGGTACATCATTACCGTCCGTTCTTCCTCTACCGGCGCTTGGACTACCTCGACCACGACCTTTTCCTTGGTTATCACTGTTAGGGTTCTCCTCATTAATCAACAGTTTCACTTGCACTGCTTCTTAAGGCACCTCTTGCTTCTTCCTCTTTCTTTGCTCATGCACCTCCAACGACCCGACGTGGTCATTGATAGATAACCCCTCCAAGTTCTTCGATTCCACGATAGCACATGCCATGTTCTCAAAGGTCTCGGTCTGAGAACGCAGGATCTTCTCCATGGTATTTTTCCTTCCATCATGGATTCTCCATTTCTCTTCAATTGGTTGGCCACAGTTTGAACTCTCATGATGTAGTCGGATACTCTTTCTGATTCCTTCATTTTCATTGCTTTGAGCTCCCCTCGAAGTGTTTGTAGGTTCACTTGGCTCACACGTGCATCTCCTTTTTAGCACTTCTCTAGGATCCCCTATGCTTATTTTGATGTTTGGGCTCCAGACACTAGGTACTTGTTTTTCTTTTTAGTTAAATAAAATATGTCATGTAAATAAAATATTTTCTTTTAGTAAGATATTGTTTCCTTTAATCTTGCATGCTTTGTTTCCTTAAATCTTTGCATAACTGGTTAGCTTAATTAGTAGATAGTAGATCCACCCCATTTAGGGTGGAGACAATGTAGTTGATGGTGAAGTGTATGATGGGTTCCTAAGTTTGTGTCATTTCCATGTGCTTAATGTTAGATCTAAAACTTGTAGCATGTTAATTTTGTTTTAAATGAGATAATGGCCACACTAGGTACTTGTTTCATGCTACATCTAGTTTTGACATGTTACTTGTGATGTGTTTTATTTGATGATGGAATTGACTTGAAATGAATGGTTGCTTGATTGGGTTTATGTTTCTTGAATGAACTAAGGTTATGCTTAGGATTGATTGATGTGTTAATGGTCACACTAGGTGCTTACCTGAGAATCCATAAAATTGATCTTAACTTTATGCCAACCTGTACTAGTCTCGTATACCATGTAATTGTATGTGTTTCACACTTAGGTTCCACATTAGCTCCTACTTGTAAACACACACTCTTACACATATGTTTAATGGTTGGACACCCTCATGCACACACACACCTCACTATTGCACCTCTACTCTAACGGATTTAGTTATATTGTTTTCTTCTATCTTTGTTTACATTAGTTAGCTTAGCCTAAATGTCTTCATCTAATTCTCTTCTCACTCGAGTATGGTGATAATAACAATGTGCACAACTCTTCGAGGACACGACATGTACTTGTCGTGTCTTCACCGACGTCGTGCACTTGCGGTATTGAACTGATAAGATCTCAATCATCAACCATGCCTTAGCCAACATAGCAAATAACTTCCCTAATTTCCCGATCAGTCCCTAAGCAATAATTATTTCAAATCTCATTTTCTTATAAAAAAATTATGCCCTATTAACCCAAACATGGTACTTGTTACAGACAAGTACTACCTTGTGGATGCCGGATACCTGAATCGAGAAGGTTTCTTGGCTCGCTATAGAAACACAAGGTACCATGTCCCCTTGTTTCGAGTACGGGGACCTAGGGGGAAGAAGGAGTTGTTTAACCACTTGCATTCATCGTTGAGGAATATAATTGAACGTGCATTCTTTGTGTTAAAGAAAAGATTGAGAGTTTTTAAAAAAAGGCCCATTCCCATATGCGTAAACAAGTGAAGTTGGTCATATGTGCAATGCGTCTACATAATTACATTATTGAACAATGATTGGCGGACAAAATTATCTTGGAATTTCAAACACAACAGGTGTTGGCGACCCCGCAAATAAGAGGAAGTTGGTTTGGGAACGGAGGGTCAAGTTGATGAAACAACCATGTCCATTAGAAGGGATTCAATTTGTGATTTGACAGCCGAAAGTAGAGGTTTGGAATGACATTTGTGGTTTTGTTTTTTGGTGGTGTTATGTTTTGAAAAAGTTTAAGAACGTTGTGCTTTTTTTAACTATATAATATGTTCATTTTAACATTGCATTCTTTAGTACTTTATTGTTGTGTTTAATCATCACGGGATGGATGCTCCTTCTTATGTTAATGTCAAAGAGTCTTTCAATTTAGATGACCCAATATTCCGCAACACAACATTCCCCAACAATCCACAGACCTTAGTGCCCATTGTTAGCCAAAACAACTTGTTGAACCACTCCCAATTTAGACCACCAAGGTTTTCAGATAGACCGGTCAGACCCCCCACCCCTAACTGCCCAAATGCAATCTTGATTTACTAGGCCATTCCAATTTCAAACCCAACAATTTAGTTTTTCTCCAATGGGTTACAATCCTTGCAATCAATCACCTTCCACAAGATTTCATGTGAACCCTCCACAAATAACCACTCCCCCAAGTAGCAGCATAGTTAATCTGTTGGTGGTGGAAATCGCCATTTCTTCCAAACAAAAAGAAAATCTAGTAATGGATCAACACGTGCAATGTGGACCAACAAACTTTATCATGAGACTCCTTAGGATTTGTGTGGAACAAGTTCAGTTGGGTAACCAACCGAGTGGATCGTTAGATAAGACGAGGTGTGAGAACTTAATTGCAGAGTTCACCAATAAACCGGCTTGTCATACACCAAAGAATAGTTTAAGAATCATTGGAACAAAACAAGAACAAATTTGCAAGGTCGGAGCACTCTACGCTCAATGACCGGTACCGGTTGGGATAACGAACGGGGCATGTACACCTTAGATGATGAGCGTTGGACAGGTTTCCTCAAGGTATTAAAAGAATTTTGAAATAGCACAAACACCTTTGTTATTCTTCCATCTAATATGATTATGTCCTTTCAGGCTTATCCTCAATGCGAAGACTTGAGGTCTAAAGGCCTACAATTTCCTGATTTGTGAGATGAGTTGTTCGACAAAGTGACACCCACAGGAAGATTTAATTGCGTCGCTAACAACAAAGTGTTGTCGTCTTCTTTTCTAAGGGACAACTACTCCAACGACTGTGGACCGGATTTGATGATGTTGTGGGTCCCCAACAAATGGTTGCTGAAAAATCCCAATCATTGCCTAGTTGGAGGACAATGACGCTCGTATTCCAAGGAAGTGAAGAAGAACAAGGTCAATCAGCAAAGAGTTAAGTAATGATGAATTTAGCTCTGCTGCTAGTAGCATGGCAATTGGCGGAACGGGAGTATAGGTCACGCTTGCTTACCAGTAGATGTCAAGAAGACGGACCTACTTTTGAGCATTTCACAGCATTGTTGATAGACACGGGGACACTATTTACAAGCAGACACACCATGAATCTTTTCAAGAAGAAAATGAACAAGAAGGTGTTTGTGAACATATTGGACAAAGCAAGCAGACTTGTTTGGATGGAAATGGAGTACAACGAGCGATTTCCTAATGAGACTGTGTACTAACCGTTAGGATATTAGATTCTCTTTCTTTTATTTGTCAGAACTGATGTTGTAACAGACTTATAATAACTATCTTACATTTGTGTGTGTCTGTTATTTGTTAGATTAATGATATTTGTCGTAAATATTGTTGTAATAACCTTCAAATATTTGTGTGTGTATGTTGTTTACAGAATCACGGACGGGATTGATGTAGATTTTGATTTTATTCATTGTTAGTTTTTCTGACCTACAATGCAGTTATTTAGCGGAAGTTGACTTCATACCAATATGGTTATATCTGTTTTATAGATTATTAGGTTCTTGACATCATTGGCATTTGGAAACGAATCCATTTCAGCATCTCTATTTTTTTCATCTTTTCTTACAGGACTCTCGCATGTTTGGAGTAAAGGGTCAAGAATTTAGGTTGTTTGTTGGTGTGTTGGTTTGGTGAGGAATACCTTTAGGCTTTGAAATTATCCTCATGAACAAGCTCTTGTTGTAGCATGGATTGTACTCTGAAATACTCAACGGTGTTCATTGATGTACTTATCTCACTTATATTTCAACTATATGATTACTGAAATTAAGCACTAGGACAACGATCCCACCACCTCCGACCCCTCCAACACTTCCACATGTTGCCCCAAGGAAGCAAACATTTGATCCCATCACGATTTGCCATCCGAGTTCCGTAGCCTTCCAACCCAAATAGCCAAGCAATATAAAATCCCAATTCCATAACCAATTCAACAATAAATATTCCAACCACATGTATAGATTTGTACTTACGGAAACAAGAATCATCAAATTTAACCAATGCATGTTCTCAACAACACAAGCTAAAACTAATAAAAGATGGATTTTGAACTTTACGCAAGTTTCATTGCGATCATCTAAGATAGAAAAAGTCCTCCAGGATTTATTAGTTCTAATTTACCATGACATGTTCACATGGTAATTGGAATTAAGGGATAATTGGAATTAAGGGAAGACCGAATATATTTTTTTGCATGGACTCAAAAAAAAAACAAAAAGAATGCATAGACATTACTATTTTTTAGGTCTAGTTGCACACAAAAATTGAAACAAGTGTTGTTGTTGCATCAAATTATCTAATAACCATTAACAATTGCCAATAGTGATTCTAAACAATACAATAAAATAGTAGTGCAGCTCCTGCAGCTTTGAATTGAAAGGCAAGAAGCCACCAAAGAAGGAAGGAAAAAGAATATAACCATTTGAACTACAAACTTTGGCGAAGATCAGCTTTGTCGGAACATTTTATTTTACTAAATTAAGTTAACGTGAATGTAACTCCAAAGGAAGTAATTTCAGTTAATTGGATTTTTCAAGTCACATTTATCAATGATGTTAAGGAACATTTTCCTGAATTTTTTAGTTGAGGTAATAATCAAATATCTTAATGGACTAATTAAGATTGTTGGATGATTGTGTGGTTTTAGGAGAAGGTTGAATTTTGAGAAGAATATAGAGAAGAAAAAGATGGAGATTTTGAGGCAAATACTGATTCGTTATTCTTCAGTTTCATATCATGTCTGTCTCTCTTGATATTCGTAGTTGCATGCATGTTGAGCATTAATGTTGATTTTATGGATATGCATATGATTGCATGGTGGTGTTTCGGTCGACATGTCTTGTGGCTGTGTGTATGTTTCTGGCAGAGCAACTTAGGAAAGAGCTGCCTAACGGACAACGTGGAGCCACCCGAGAGAGGAAAAGGCTACCTGTCGTTAGTGTGGAGCTACCAGGTGTGCGTCTGACAGATTGATAGATTTCAGAAGCACAGGATGTGGTCGAATCTGAATGGGGGTTTCAGATTGTTATGCATGCATTTTATTTGTGATGCATGTCTCTTGATTGTGCTTATTGACTGAATGTCATATTGTGTATTATTTTCCACATGATTATGATTCTGATTGATTGATGGTTGGAACTTGCGGGCTGTCGAGCTCACAATTTGTTAATTATATTTTTCAGATTTATTATGGGCCTGTCACATGGATTTAAATATCAGAGTGCGCAGCGGTCAGGATCGTGGATCGTATCTTAACGCACCGGGTTCGGGCGGGTGAGCAGTTGTCCGGGCTCGGGGCGTTACATATATAGCCAAGAATTCAATCTACGTGCAACCAAAACTCCTTTCCCCACCCAGAATTATGAACCAAGAAGTTGGTTGAAACAGCACATCAATAGAAGGATTCGGAACAAATGGGTGAGTGCCTTCTAGCCAAATGGAATAATGGATGGCATCGTCTAAAGCTATAAAAACCAAGATTGATCTTTATATCATAACCTCATATCCAAAATAGGTCAAATAGTAATTAATCACCATCAACTCTGACAGAAGCACAACAAAACAATATCAAATTCCACAAAACACAAAACCAGCCAAAACCAGAGACAAAATCCATGAAAACAACCATAAAAGTTCATGAAACAATACAATCTAAAACGCAAAGAGGGAAAAAAAACACAAAATTCTGCAGAAGGCAGAGCACAAAAGAGTAACAAACCAACTCCAATGCCTCACAAGAACACCAATCAAAGAGATCACAAAAACAACATACCTGTAATGATCATCTACAACATGAATATCCCACAAAAACAAACATGACACCTCAATAAAACTAACACAAACACTTCATCACCACAATTTGAAGATTATTTAATCATCGAGGGAGTCATTCGTTATATTATAGAAGTATTAGTTTTTAACAAACAAACGCAAACACTTCATCACAACAGTAGACATCAACAGCGACAACCGCAACATACGACGCACACTACAATCCAGCAAAAAACAAAAAAGTGTGGCATAAAACTACCCCCAACATAACCCCTACGTACACACCTCAGACGAGGAGTACGACAATGACCACAAACATGAAGAGGACAACAGGGAGTAGCACCACGCATGTAGTAGCATGAAGGTGGCAGAGCATAGCTATTTCATCCTCCAGAGCCTCCAGTCGTCGAGCCACTTACAACTTCTACGGAATAACATATGGTTAACCTAGCGGAAGTAGCCGCATCTCAGTGTTGGCTGATGGGGAAACAAGTTAGGGATAAATCCAAAAATCACAGACCCAAAAATCTTACAAACCCAGAGGACTACTCACGTTGTCGGAGCCACAACTGTAGAAGATATTACCGGGGTTCTTCATTGTGTGGGAAATGGCATGATGAGCGAGAACTCCACAAATGCAAGTCGGTCGTCGGAGCATCATCGATTCAACGGTGCTCGAACCGATGACATGCAATGTGGAGGGCACAAGAGGAGGAGAAGTTGTCGGTGGCGTGGTGAGGTGGGGATGGGAGATTTATGGAGATGAGGATAGTTGCTTCGTGTGTTAATAAGGGGCTGCATCGGGAGTTTGTGGGGAAGAAGCGGGTAATTACGTCTGTCGCGCCAAACACCCCAGATTCTTGCCGATTGATGAGTGATGAGGTGACACAAACAAGTCCAAATTTTCTACCCTAAAAACGATCTACAATAGTATTACCAAACGGTCTCCAATAAGATTTTCTATGTTTCTGACATTTTTCGATATAATTGATCATCTTTTGTTTATTTTCTGATATTTTCGATATGGTTGCTCACCTTATTGGTTATGTTTCTCATCTTTACGATATGGTTAATGACCATGTTATATATATATATATATGGTCAAGCTCTAGTGAACTCAGGGCTCATCTGATTTAGGTTAAGCCCCATACAATCTTACCATTTGATCTTATTTACGGTTAATCTCACCTTTTATTAGCATAATCATTTTTCTCTCAATCTACTTTACAATTTGAAATGAGTGAGTGATATTGTGGGGCTTAATTTAGAAAAATTAAGCTCTGAGCTCACTAGAGAATTATTGTGTGTATATATATATGTATATATAGGCTAATCTATGTGGTTGCTCACTGTATTATCTGTGTTGATCAACTTTTAAATGTAGTTGATCACATTGTCTAGTTTTTTTTCACCTTGGTGAGATAAAAAAACACCAAGATGAGCCACCACATCAAAAAAAAGTCAGAAAATAATAAAAGATGATTAATTAGATGAAAAATGCGAGAAATAGAAAACATAAAGTCATCAATCGTATTGAAAAAGTTAAAAGCATAAACAACAAGGTCAACAAACCTCGTATTGAAGATTATACTAATAACAAATTAAAGAAAAATGTAGATTTTAAAATGTACTCGAAACAAAACGAATGTATTACTCAAATTAATTGGCTTGACGAGAACAAATATATGTTTACATCTCTCAAGATCGCTTCATACTTCTCTAAATATGAAATTAAAAACAAATGAATTAGAAAGATGTGTACTTGGAAAAAATTAGAAAAATGGGACTTAACAAAAGGGGTTGAACCGCAAAAACGCGAAACCATACAAAAGAAATCGAATTGAATTGTTCTCTCCTACACATAGGCAAGCGTGGGTTTGCATCCACCTCCCAACGCCCATTTTTAACTGCATTTACATTCATGTGATATTTCTTAGGGTTACCAAATAATGCAAGTCAACTTCATGGAGTTAAATTCTTTATAATGGAATCGAACTAAAATTACAAGTAATGTAGTAGCAGTGAACCAAAGAAAGTCTTATTGAAATAGAAAGCACATCAGCTTACGAATAATTTCCCGAGCCACATTCTTTGGTATAACATTTAGACATCAAAGAATTTTACATGAATAAGGTTCTTAAATTTTAGTGAACTAATCAGCAAAAATAATAAACAAAGATGCATTTTCATTCCTTCGTAAGGATTGGAATATTTTTGGATGCCTTGATACTACATTGTATAGAAAAAGCTTGCAACTAGAGGATTAATTGATCGAGAATACAATAAGTGAGGGAACTTATTCTAACAATCTCACTCTCTTCCTTTGATTGGACCATATCATTCAATCCACTAACCATTGCCATTATAACACCCTTCAATATCATTCTTCATTCCTGTTACATCCTAACCCCCCCCCCCCCCCCCTCGCCCTTTGCTTATTGAATTGATTGTGTTTAGGTGGTGATTAGAGGAGGTTGAGATGGATTGAGATGGACGGATGGGATGGTTTGAGGAGAAGTATATAAGGTGTGATCTCTCTCTCTCCCTCACTTCTCTCACTCACTTTTTCTCTCTCTCTCTCTCTCACGTCTCTCTCCCTCGATCCTCTTCCGATCCAGCTTGGGGGAAACCGTGGAGGCGAGATCGACGGCGCTCGGAGAAGCTCAGGTGATTGCCTGAGTCGAGGTGATCGTGTTCGGGTTTTCGCCGGAGAAGAAGAGTTTTGCGAGGAACCGCTCGCCGGGGTTCTTCGAAGGCTTCTTCAAGCCTTAAAGGTATGCCAAGCTTTAGTTTAATCCTCCTTTTAGCCGTTGCGAGGATTGGGGTGGCCGACGGTAGGCCGGAAGGCTCGTCGAGGGCCTTGCAGCAGCTTTTCTGCTCTGGAACGGTCGACCGACGCGTTGGTGGGGTCGACCGGGCGTAGTGTTATTCGGGCAAAATCCCTTGCACCGGTCAAATGATACTTAATGGCCGGTCGACCAGAAGAGTTGTTTCGGTCGACCGAGTAGTGCGGATTGTTGGTGAGTTTTACTGGTGGGAATTGGTCGACCGTGAGTTTTTGTCGTTCGACCGTTTGTACTTTTGAGCAGAAGAGGATTTCACTGATTGATTTCGGTCGAACGGGTCCCCTTTGCCGTTCGACCGGTTGGACGTTATTTCGGTTTTATTGCAGAACAGTAGTGGAGTTCGGTCGACCGTTATGGTTTTGGTTCGACCGTTGGGGCACAGTTTTGCATATGGATGCTTGTGTCGTGTGTAGTTGGATCTGCCTCGAGGGCAACGGATCCCCGGCCTTTTTGGGCGATGAAACGGACATGTCGGCCTAAGAGGAGATCGTGGTTGTGGCTCTACGGAGCGGTGCCTTGTGAGCACGTTGTTGTGGCCGATGTTTTTCCGGCGGTGCCTTGTGAGCACGTTGTTGTGGCCGATGTTTTTCCGGCGGTGCCTTGTGAGCACATTGTTGTGGTTGATGTTTTTCCGGCGGTGCCTTGTGAGCACGTTATGGTGGCCGAGACTCTAACCGGCGGTGCCTTGTGTGCAAGTGTGATGTGGGGTTGGGGTGAGAGGACCCTTGAGACTCGTGGCCGATGTTTTCCGGCGGTGCCTTGTGTGCACGGGAGTTAGTTATGCTTTTATGGGGTTTCCCTATGGGACTCTGACCGGCGGTGCCTTTTATGCATTCTTCATTTCATGTTTCATATATACATGTTATGTTCATATCTTAGGGGTTTGGCATACGGGGTTTCCCTATGGGAGACTCAGGCATTGTTGTGTTACATGTCAGGTCGTGCACGTCAGTAGGTGGTGGTGACTGCGAGCAGGAGCACCCAGACCAGATCTTGTCCTTTTTCCAGATCGTGAGGTGGATGATTTCCCTTGTATTTGTGTTTGTACATCTTTTGTGTTGGGTTATTATCATCCTTGACTCTTGTATTAACTCAGTGTACCACTTTATATATATATATATATATATGTGTGGTTTGGTAACGACCCCGGTGTTGATTCTTCTATCAGTTTAAAAGTTTTAAATTTTCCGTTGTTTTGGGGCGTTACAATTTGGTATCAGAGTCTTTCGGTCCCGGTGTGCTTGTCCAATGAAACCACCTTAGAGGTCTTGCATTTAGTTGTCATTCATCATGCATTCATTCATAATCGTTAATTCATTGTCGTTTCCTGTCCTCTTGTGTAGATGCCTCCGGGAGGTGTGAGGCCACTTTCACGTTTTAGGGGTGCCAGTGAGGAGACTGGTAGGGAGGACAGGGAGGATTAGAGGAGGACCAATCAGGGGACTTTTGGTAGGTTGGGCGAGTTTCTCGAGCACCAGTCTGCACTGTCTGAGCAGGCAGGGGCGGGGGCAGTATTGGATCGGTTTATACGACAACACCCTCCTTCCTTTGATAGTAGCGGTGAGCCGGAGGCAGCTGAGGATTGGGTCTTCAAGATCTGGAAGATCTTCAGGGCTATCGGATGTCCTTTTGAGAGGCAGGTGGATCGGGCCACCTATGTGTTGGAAAGAGAGGCGGCCAACTGGTGGAGGTCTACGTTGACTGTTGTTTTCGAGGACAGTGAGGAGGTGGGCTGGGAGGAATTCCTCGCAGAGTTCAACCAGCAGTATTTTCCCCAGCATGCGCATGACAGGAAAAAGGAGTTCCTAGCACTCGAGCAGCGAGAGATGACGCTGGCAACTTACATTAACAGGTTTCACACCTTGGAGCGTTACTGCCCGGATACTTATGTGACACCGGAGCAGAGAGCTCGGAAGTTTATCCGAGGGTTGAGGCCGCAGTTCTGGTCTCGTATGATCATGAGCATGCCGCAGACTTTAGCTGATGCAGTGAAGTTTGCGATGATTATGGATCAGGACTACCAGGAGACGGTAGAGGCCAGGAAGATTAGACGAAGGCCAGTATGCGACCTGGAGTTCAGATTTCGGGAAATCCGGGCAAGAGGCCCCAGGTTGATAGCGGTGGATCTCAGCAGTCAGGGCAGTGCAGGCAGTGTGGTGGAGTTCACCCCAAGCGAGGGTGTGGGGCTCGTTCAGGTGCATGCTATGGTTGTTGTGCCCAGATGGGACATTTTATTCGTTTCTGCCCGAGTAGGTCAGGTGGACCTAGTGAACGACCGGGTTCCTCCTCAGCTAGCGGAGCGGGACTGAGTAGACCAGCTGCACCACCTCAGCAGGGGAAGAGCGTTGGTTACGTTTTCACCATCCAGGCAGAGGAGGCTAAAGATGTCAGTGTTGTGGTGGAAGGTACGCTTTATGTTGATGGCGTGATAGCTATAGTGCTTTTCGATTGTGGGGCCACACAATCGTTCATCTCTGAGCAGTTTGCGAGCTTGTTAGGTCGTACCCCTGCGATGTTGACTGCCACTTTGGAAGTCAGCACACCCTTGGGTTTGGTGGGTATTGTGGGGAGTTTCCTCCCCGGCGCCACGATTGCTTCGGGAGACCAGGAGTTCCCGGCAGACCTGGTCTTGTTACCGATAGTAGACTTCGATGTCATACTTGGGATAGATTGGTTGTCGCGGTACGATGTTCGAGTCTTGTGCCGAGAAAAGAAGATTGTGATCTCGAGGAAAGGTTTTCCTGAATTGCTGATCAGAGGGACAAGGAGTGGAGATGGTCGGATTTTGTTTTCGGCAGTGAAGGCTCAGAAGATGATTCACCAGGGTTGTAGAGCGTTTTTAGCGACGCTTGTGGTACCAGATCTTGAGGTGAAGAAGTTGGAAGATATCGAGGTTGTTCAGGATTTTCGTGAGGTATTTTCTGATGAGATCATCGGGTTACCGCCTCACAGAGAGATTGAGTTTGGTATCGATCTAGTAGTAGAGACTAAACCGCCGTCAAAGGCATTACGAGGATTCGGGACGCAGATGTCCAGAAGACAGCGTTCAGGACGAGGTACAGGCATTACAAGTTCTTGGTGATGTCGTTTGGGCTGACGAATGCACCTGCGGCGTTCATAGATCTGATGAATCGGACTTTTCAGCCGTATCTTGACAGATTCGTGATTGTCTTCGTGGATGATATACTTGTATATTCACTAGACAGAGAGCAGCACCGGGAGCACCTGAGGGTTATGCTTAGCATCTTGAGAGATCAGCAGCACCGGGAGCACCTGAGGGTTGTACTTAGCATCTTGAGAGATCAGCAGCTCTATGCTAAGTACAAGAAGTGTGAATTCTGGCTAGATCGGGTGGCCTTTCTGGGACATGTGGTGTCAGAAGACGGGATATATGTAGATCCAGCGAAGGTTAAGGCTGTTACTCAGTGGAGAGCTCTGACCAGTGTGTCACAGATCAGGAGTTTTGTGGGTTTGGCAGGTTATTATCGTCGGTTTATTCAGAACTTCTCTAGACTTGCTTCCCCACTGACGGCTTTGACACAGAAGGTTGTCAAATTCGTTTGATCCCAGAAGTACGAGGACAGTTTCCAGGAGCTGAAGAGGTGACTGACTACAGCACCGATTTTGACGTTACCGAGTGGTAGTGGAGGCTTTGTGATCTACAGTGACGCTTCAGGCGTTGGTCTGGGTTGCGTATTGATGCAACACGGGAAGGTTGTCGCATATGCTTCGAGGCAGTTGAAGGTTCATGAGAAGAATTACCCGACTCATGATCTGGAGTTGGCAGCGGTGGTTCACGCGCTGAAGACTAGGAGGCATTACCTATATGGAGAGCAATTTGAGGTCTTCATAGATCACCAGAGTCTGAAGTATCTGTTCTCGCAGAAAGAGTTGAATATGAGGCAGCACAGATGGCTTGAGTTTATAAAGGATTATGACTTCACCATTTCGTATCATCCAGGGAAGGCGAATTCTGTCGCAAATGTCTTGAGTAGGAAGGTGGAGTTGTCAGCTTCTAGCTTATGCATCCAGGAGTTGAGGTTTCTTGAGGCCTTGACAGAGTGGAGACCTTTTACGAAGGATTCTGAGGGGGCAGTGATTGTGGGACTTCGAGTGGAGCCGCAGACAGTTTCGGGAGTGGTTCAGGCTCAGAGAGCAGATGATGAGCTGGTCAGTCTGATGCACTTAGTTGCTAAGGACGGATCGGACTTCGGTGTCGGAGTTGATGGGGGCTTGATATTCAGGGGCGGATCTGGGTACCGAGAGCAGGTGATCTGAGGAATACTATCATGGAGGAGGCACATAGAGCTAGATATTCCATTCACCCGATGAGTACCAAGATGTATAAAGACTTACAACGGAGTTTCTGGTGGAAGGAGATGAAGCGAGACATAGCAGACTTCGTGTCCAGGTGCTTGGTTTGTCAGCAGGTGAGGATTGAGGACCAACGGCCAGCGGGGCAGTTGCAGAGTATAGATCTGCCAGAGTGGAAGTAGGAGCACGTGACGATGGATTTCGTCACCGGGTTGCCGAAGACGAGGAGATCTCACGACGCGATTTGGGTTATAGTTGATCGATTGACCAAGTCAATGCATTTTCTGGCGATCAGGACCACCTTACCTTTGGAGGGTTTGGCGAAGCTGTACGTCGAGGAGATAGTCCAGTTACATGGAGTGACGGTGAGTATTATCTCCGATCGAGATCCGAGGTTCACCTCCAGATTTTGGGATAGTCTGCAGAAGGCGTTGGGGAATCAGTTGATGTTCAGCACAACTTTTCATCCGCAGATAGACGGTCAGTCAGAGAGGACCATCCAGACACTGGAGGATATGCTGAGAGCGTGTACTCTGGATTGGGCAGGATTTTGGGATGAACACTTGTCGTTGATCGAGTTCGCCTACAACAACATCTACAATTCGAGCATTGGGATGGCACAGTACGAGGCTCTGTACGGTCGGCCTTGTAGATCGCCAGTATGCTGGAGTGAGGTAGGCGAGAGGTAGCTGGTTGGGCCAGAGATTTCTCAGATGTATGCTGAGAAGGTTGGCGTGACCAGGCAGATGTTGGAGACGGCTCAGAGCAGACAGAAGAGTTACGCAGATAGGCGTAGATGAGAGTTGAGATTTGAGGTGGGCGATCACGTATTCCTGAGGATTTCACCAGCTCGTGGAGTGATGAGATTCGGGAAGAAGGGGGCAGCTCAGTCCGAGGTACGTCGGACCGTTTGAGATTCTGGATCGCGTAGGAGAGGTTGCCTACCATGTTGCTTTGCCGCCGCAGCTTTCGGGTATTCACAACATTTTCCACGTTTCGATGTTGAGGAAATACGTTGCCGATCCGTCGCATGTGATTGAGATCAATGTTCCCGAGATCAGTTAGGATTTATCTCTCGAGGAGAGGCCCGTGGAGATTATAGATCGGATGGAGCACCAGCTCAAAGGGAGAACCATTCCGATGGTAAAGGTCATGTGGCAGCACCATAGCGAGCGTGAAGCCACTTGGGAGATCGAGGATGACGTCAGGAAGAAGTATCCGGAATTGTTTAGTGAGGATTTGGTTCTAATTTCGAGGACGAAATTCTTTAAGGAGGGTGGATTGTTACATCCTAACCCCCCCCCCCCCCCCCCTTGCTTATTGAATTGATTGTGTTTAGGTGGTGATTAGAGGAGGTTGAGATGGATTGAAATGGACGGCTGGGATGGTCTGAGGAGAAGTATATAAGGTGTGATCTCTCTCTCTCTCCCTCACTTCTCTCACTCACTTTTTCTCTCTCTCTCTCTCTCATGTCTCTCTCCCTCGATCCTCTTCTGA
This sequence comes from Triglochin maritima, assembly GCA_963682175.1. Lineage (NCBI taxonomy): Eukaryota > Viridiplantae > Streptophyta > Magnoliopsida > Alismatales > Juncaginaceae > Triglochin > Triglochin maritima. Next base: position 40,396,970 of record OY821775.1, read on the forward strand.
TCCAGCTTGGGGGAAACCGTGGAGGCGAGATCGACGGCGCTCGGGGGAGCTCAGGTTATTGCCGGAGTCGAGGTGATCGCGTTCGGGTTTTCGCCGGAGAAGAAGAGTTTTGCGAGGAAGCGCTCAAGGTATGCCAAGCTTTAGTTTAATCCTCCTTTTAGCCGTTGTGAGGATTGGGGTGGCCGACAGTAGGCCGGAAGGCTCGTCGAGGGCCTTGCAGCAGCTTTTTTGCTCTGGAACGGTCGACCAGCGCGTTGGTGCGATACTCTGGGAGTGGTCGACCGGTGGTACACTTTATGCAAGAAGAAGATGCTCTGGGTGTTTTCGGTCGAACGGGTCCCCTTTGCCGGTCGACCGAAAGCACTATCGTAAGTCGGTTAGGGGCGTTGATCATCCAAACGGTCGACCGCTTGTTGACTTTGTCCGACCGAAACTTAAGTAAACTTAATGGCCGCTCGACCAGAAGAGTTGTTTCGGTCGACCGAGTAGTGCGGATTGTTGGTGAGTTAAACTGGTGGGAATCGGTCGACCGTGAGTTTTTGTCGTTCGACCGTTTGTGCTTTTGAGCAGAAGAGGATTTCACTTATCGATTTCGGTCGAACGGGGCCCCTTTGCCGTTCGACCGGTTGGACGTTATTTCGGTTTTATTGCGGAACAGTAGTGGAGTTCGGTCGACCGTTTATGGTTTTGGTTCGACCGTTGGGACACAGTTTTGCATATGGATGCTTGCGTCGTGTGTGGTTGGTTCTGTCTCGAGGGCAACGGGTCCCCGGCCTTTTTGGGCGACGGTATGGACATACCGGCCTAAGAGGAGATCGTGGTTGTGGCTCCACGGAGCGGTGCCTTGTGAGCACGTTGTTGTGGCCGATGTTTTTCTGGCGGTGCCTTGTGAGCACGTTGTTGTGGCCGATGTTTTTCCGGCAGTGCCTTGTGAGCACGTTGTGGTGGCCGAGACTCTGACCAGCGGTGCCTTGTGTGCACGTGTGATGTGGGGTTGGGTGAGAGGACCATTGAGACCCGTGGCCGATGTTTTCCGGCGGTGCCTTGTGTGCACGGGAGTTAGTTATGTTTTTATTGCATTCTTCATTTCATGTTTCATATATACATGTTATGTTCATATCTTAGGGGTTTTGCATACGGGGTTTCCCTATGGGAGACTCAGGCATTGTTGTGTTACATGTCAGGTCGTGCACGTCAGTAGGTGGTGGTGACTGCGGGCAGGAGCACCCAGACCAGATCCTGTCCTTTTTTCCAGATGGTGAGGTGGATGATTTCTCTTGTATTTGTGTTGTACATCTTTTGTGTTGAGTTGTAATCATCATTGACTCTTGTATTAACTCAGTGTACAACTTTATATATATATATATGTTGTTTGATAACGACCCCGGTGTTGATTCTTCTATCAGTTTAAAAGTTTTAAATTTTCCGTTGTTTTGGGGCGTTACAATTCCATCCATGCAAACAAACAAAATGGAACTTCATTTAGATGGAGATCTACAAGAAGTTTGTAGCCTCTAAATTGTGGAACTCAATAACTTTTGCAAAAACAGTTGGAATTTTGTGACTACAAAAAATTCTGTACCCTCTGGTTCCTTTCAGTTAAGCATATTCTTGTTGTTGGCTTTTGTTCTTGCGGATTTTTGCAATGCTCCGCATCTATTGGTTGGTGCAGAACTTTAGATATTCCATTCCTTAACAATTTGTGAACTTGCATGGCTATATTTGTCTCGAATACAAGGAGATTATTGTATTATTGTAGCAAGCAGCGTTCTTGACGTGTGGTTGTTGGAAAGAACATGTCTTTGGCAATTGCTTCACTGAAACACCCGTTTCAATTCTTCAAATGCGACTGGCCATCGCCCAAATCAAAAATCCAATTGGATCTAAATATGACAAGACCACCAATAGAAGGTGTACTTTTGATTTTTGTGGTTGTACACCATCATCTTTTTCGGATTGAGAGTTAATTTTTTGTTGTAATTGTACAGGTCGAACGTTCAAGTCGCCTTTTCCACTAACATCAATATCGCACAATTCAATATTGCCTCCGGAGGTGAACAAAGGAATAAATGTTCTTTCTCCCAATATTTCAGTAGACTCAACTCTAGGCTTTTTGGATGCATATGATGATGAATATGATGGCGTAATCATTGATCCTGAGTCGTTACCTCCAAGTGCCAACGCATTTTCTTCTGTTCCCCAATCCTCACTTTCTTACTGGAAACTGAAGGTTTCAATGTGGCATATTTTATTCTGACTTTTGTTGCCAAAATAATTTTATGTATCTGAGAAGTCAAATGCAGGGGAAGAAAGGGGTTTGGTTAAAGATATTGGACAAACAAGCTGATCTTGTTCCAATTGCAGTACAGGTAAAGTTATATAAGTGAAATAAAGTTTAAGTTGTAATACAAACTAACTGGCTTTAGCTGGTTTTCTTGATGGACTGATAGGAAAGAGCTTATTAACAAGATTGTACTAGATCTCATAGTTCAAAACAATTTTTCCTTTATAAACGACACCTTTAATCACAGAAATGGTTAAGTTAGGATTGATACAATTAAATGCATCAATGATTACGTGGATGACTTGAAGTTGGCAAGTGTGGAACAACTAGAAAATTTTAAAGAATAGATAAATGTAAATTCAAAATGATTGCTGCAAACGATACCAAGTTAGACAAAACGGGCGTAAAAAAATTACAATTTTTTTTAACACAACAATTTGAGCTCATGCCTTCATTGGTACACCTAATTGAACTCTGAAAATTCATTTGCAGGAAGGGTTTGTTTACCACCATGCAGAGCCAGGCTACGTTATGCTAACCTACTGGATTCCTGAAGGGCCTTGCTTGCTCCCTGCAACAGGTTCACATCAAGTTGGCATAGGTGGATTTGTGATCAATGAAAAAAGAGAGGTCCACCACTTTGTATTTTTTAAAGTTTAAAAATGAATTAGAAGGTTTATTAATTTTTTGATTTTTATATTTTTACATCTTGACATGAAATTAAGGTCCTTGTTGTGAAAGAAAAGAAGTGCCCTTTAAGATGCTCTGGTGTTTGGAAGCTACCAACAGGATTTCTTGATAAGGTGCACATTTCTTATGGAAAACTGAAAAGTTTTATGATCAAGACTTAAGTTTGTGATTAGCATGTAATCAAACTGGGTTCAATTTGCTCAAATTTCAATTAAGAAAGATCAGGAGTTATAGCCTAGAAGATATTGGGCCTCAAATAGCCCATTTCAAACTTAAGAATGACGTCCATATCTATTAATAAGTCAATTTCTTTTTATTTGCAATCTTGTTTTCTTCTATACCGAAAAGTTGGTATTTTTCGTTGATTTTTTTGGTCAAGTCTAAGGAAATATTCTTGGGGGAAGGTGTACGTGACAGTGTAAGTCCTCATAGGCAATGATGCACGAAACCTGACCCTTGGAGAATCAAACACCAACCAATAAAATGCTCCAAAGAAAAAGAAAAAAAAGAAAAAGGAAAAAAAGAAAAAAAAAGAGTCAAATAAGAACCGAAATGGACTTTACACATTGTATCACATTCAGAAGTTAAGGTTGCCCATGTCTTTCACTTAAGTCCTTGACTAACTCTCACGAATAACTCATTAGGCTAGGTGTGTGGACCGATTACATATATAGAGTCGACCCGTAGTATTACCGCGTCCCATGATCGACAAAATAAGTCCAACGAGTCGTGTAGCTAGATTGATTAATGCATCTTGTTCGGATTTTGTGGGTATATCCGCTGAAAACCCTCAGGAGACAACACTCCTCCTCCTTGGCGACAAGGAGGTTTAACGGCTTGTTGCACATGCTAAGTGCAACCGTGATTCCTACGAAAGTGAGTTAGGATTTCTTGTTTTTTTCGCATGCTTTTCTCTTTCTTTGTTTTGCTCGGGACTAGCAAAAGTTAGGTATGGGGGTATTTGATTGACATCATTTCATGCTCATATTTGTATCTTATATCCATTATCTTTCACCTAAACAATGCTATGTCACGAGTTTTATGTTTAGTTTTTAGGAATAAATAGGTTTGAAGAGATGAAACACAAAAGGACCCAAAAGCCGGGAAAAAGGACTGAATTGTGAGATCTGGGGACCAAGATGCAAGACAGAAGGACATGAACGCAAGACAGAGGGACCTAAGAGCAAACCAGAATAATCCTCACCATCATGGGGAGTATTTTAGCAATTGGATTCGGGTCGGAGATCCAACAAACCGAGTCGATGCATCCAAGACCAAGAAATACATCAAGACAAGCCCACAACAAAACGTAGCTCGATCCAGAACCAATAGACCGCCAATTGTCGGTCTGTTTAGCTCCGGATCCGATTATATTTGGCGGTCATGTGTATTAGTGGATTCTTAGTCTATTTTGGGTATTGGTTTAGTCCCACATCGGGGGATTGTCCCGGATTAGCTTTTCTCATGCCTATAAATAGAACTCTTCACATTCCTTTGTAATTACTCCATATTTTAAGTGGTTATTCTTCCTACTAGAAGTGAGGCCTTGAAGCACACACTAAAGTAGGAGGATGCTACTTTTAATGTGAGTCATTTTATCAATAAAGTTTTGTGTTTCTTTCATTGTTTGTTTATGCTTCTTTTATAGTTTGTGCATGTTATAGTTTAATCGTCTTTTATTTATAGCTTAGTTTTAATATGCTTTCTTTGCTTAGTTTAATAATTAGTGTAATGTTTAGTGAGTAGTTCCATCCCCTTTGGGGGGTGGAGTAGATGTACATACATGCATTAGAGAATGGGATGAATGCTTTATTTTTGATGTGTTGATAAAACATGAATGTATGCTTGCTTGTTTAGGATAGAATTTATAACTTGATGAGTTTTGCCAAAATGATTAGACACCTTTCATGCTTGTTTAGGTTCTGAAATAAATAACTTGCATATGTAAATGTTAATCAACTATGTTGGTGAATAGATTGATAGGTTTTGCCATAACATTTAGACACTTCCTATGCTTGATAAACACCACCTTCATGTGCTTAAAGAATGTATTCTACACCTACCTCTTTGCATGTGTGCACTCACACCACCCCTTAGGGGTTTTCCCATTTCTGTATTCCAGCATTCTTCCTTTGTTTTTAGCTTAGGTATTATTTCATTGTTTGGTTCTTCCTTTCGCATTTCCTACTTCTTAGCGTAGTATAGAGTAGAGTAGCATAAACATCTTTCTCCCCTATTTTTGCCACTTGATTTCGTACAAGCAATAGGCTGCTCACCTCCCTGAGGACGACCCGTACTTGCCACCGCTTCATCGCGGCCGTGCACTTGCGGTTTTAAATAAAACGTTCAACAAACATCAAACAACTACATTGCTCATGAGGGTATTAGGAGTTCCTTGGAGGATACCTTGGGTATGAGACCCACTGTTTGTTCGCCTGGTGTGTCCGACATGCCTAACGAGGTTCTTGTCCATCAACATGACCTTGAACTTCCCTTTGTACTTCATGTTGGTGAGATCTCTCCTTTTTCTTGCATAAATCCATGTAGTATCTTGCTCACATTCATTGAGGACAATGCATGAAGTAGGTGTGGGGGGTGTTTTACGTGTGTACATAGTCGAGTCTTTTCTTTTGATTTTGATTTCTTTTGTTTGCATTTTTAGGGTCATGTTAGTGTGCTGCATTTAATATCGATATATCTGCTTGCCATGATCCTTGGGTGGCTTGTCTTCTTTTGCTTGCCTAGTGCTTTAAAATTTCCACATTTCTTTCAAAATCTTCATGTGTTTGCGAAAGAAAATGTTTTGTGGGTTTTGCGTGTGTTTAGCATGTGCAAAACCGTTGAGAGGCAAAGTAAAAAGAAAGCCCCCAAAATTGTCTTGAACTTGATGCATTAGGATATCTAGTACAGTGACTTTAGGATTTATCGAGTCGTTAGGATGCACCCCAGTTTTCCCTTGGGGTGAGTAATCATAGGGTTTCAGTGCTCAAACATTTAATGAAGTCCACCCTGAACCTAGTGAGTCAATAATTCGTGTCTGTTAACTTAAGGAAGTTTGTTGTAGTCAAGGACCCTCTTAATCCTGTTGTGAGACATTAGTGTAGGGGTTTTGGTTCATGTGTAGATAAGAAATAAGTGAGTAGGTGTTCTCTCTTCTCGTACGGCTCCTATCACTCGAGAAAGTAGGTCTGAGGGGACTTTGTGCCTGGTGCTTTCGAGTCATCTGACTTGGGATGCGCCGACCGAACTCCCATTACACGGGTGGTAGGGATTGCCCTATGTGGAGATTTGGGTAAAGGTGTACGTGATAGTGTAAGTCCTCATGGGCAATGATGCACGAAACCTGACCCTGGGAGAATGAAGCTCCAACTAATAAAATGAAAAAAAATGTGAAAAGAAAAAGAAAAAAAAGGAAAAAAAATGCAAATAAGAACCTTAATGGACCTTACACTTTGTATTACTTGAGGATCTTGAGGTTGTCCATGTCTTTCACTTAATTCCTTATTTAACTTGCATGAATGGTTCATTAGGTTAGGTGTGTGGACTGATTACCTATATAGAGTCGGACCATAGGATTACCGCGTCCATTGATCGACAAAAATTTGTCCAACGAGTCGAGTGTCTAGATTGAATAATGAATCTTGTTCGGATTTTGTGGGTATATCCGCTGAAAACCCTCAGGAGACAACACTCCTCCTCCTTGGCAACAAGGAGGTTTAACGGCTTGTTGCACGTGCTAAGTGCAACCGTGATTCCTACGAAAGTGAGTTAGGATTTCTTGTTTTTCGTTTGCTTTTATCTTTCTTTGTTTTGCTCGGGACTAGCAAAAACTTAGGTGTGGGGGTATTTGATTGACATCATTTCATGCTTATATTTGTACCTTATATCCATTATCTTACACCTAAGTAATGCTACGTGACGAGTTTTATGTTTAGTTTTCAGGAATAAAGAGGTTTGAAGAGAAGAGCCATGAAAGGACCCAAAAGCAGGAAAAAGGACTTAATTGTGAGACCTGAGGACCAAGATGCAATGGAGAAGGACCTGATCGTAAGACCGAAGGACCTAAGAGCAAAACAGGAAACTCCACACCATCATGAGGAGTATTTTGGCAATTCGATTCGGGTCTATCCAATAAACAAAGCAGATTCATCAAAGACCAACAAAGACCACCAGGAAAGCCCACAACCAAAACCAACTCGATCTGGATCATATAGACCGCCAATTGGCGGTCTTGGACCGCTAATTGGCGGTCCATATGTCTCCCGATCCGCTAAGATTTGTGCTGGGCTTGTATTAGTGTATTCTTAGTCTATTTTTGGTATTGGTTTAGTCCTACATCGGGGGATTGTCCCCGATTAGCTTTTTCCATGCTTATAAATAGAACTCTTCACCTTCCATTGTAATTACCCATTGTTTGGTGGCATTCTCTCTACTAAGGAGTGAGCCTTGAAGCAATAACTCAAGGTGGAGAAGAATGCTACCTTCAATGTGAGTCATTGTTAATAAAAGTTTATTTGTTTCTTTTAATCTTGTTTTGTTATGTTGCTTGTTTTGTGTGGGTTGCTTTACTTTGTTTAATCTCTTGTTTAGTAATTTTAGTATCTTAGTTAAATGTTTTTTTACTTAGTCTAATCAGTAGTGTAATGAGTAGTGAGTAGTTCCATCCCCATTTGGGGGGTGGAGAAATATGTGATATAATCATGTAGTGTATTAAGTGTGTGTTATCTTTATCCCTTGAGCTTTATATGATTTCCATAACCATCTAATGGGTTTTCACTCTTATCTTTGATATGCTAATGCTCTTGAATGAAGCTTAGCTTATGATTTGATTAGTGGACCTATTTTATGGGGAATGATAAGGTTAGGATATGGATGAAGTTAATATTGGAAACACAATTTGTAGTGTATGTGCTCTTGTTGCCTTTACCATAGCTAATGTCTTGTATGTTTTAATGATGTAGTGAAATCTTAATTCATGTAGAGGCATAGTAGGGTATAGTCTTTATACTTCAGTTCATGTAGCTTCATTCCAATTATTGTCTTGTATGTTTTAATGATGTAGTCTTATCTTAATTCATGTAGAGGCAAAGTTGGATGTAGTTTTATGATTTCATGCACTACATGTTGTGAGGAGCTTAATGAACACACACACACTTCTTTATGTTCACATTATTTCTCTACCCCCTTTGGGGTTTAGTTTTCTTGCTTTTCTTCCATTTCCATTTGAACATTAGTGTAGTTTAGTGTAACTAACATTTCTTCCCTTTCTTTACCTCTCGCCTTCGCACAAACCAAGTGTCGACACACCTCCCAGTGGACGACCCATATTTGCCACCGCTTCAACGTGGCCGTGCACTTGCGGTTAAATATAAAACGATCAATCAGTAATCGACTCTCACGAGTTCATCTAGATTCCAGTCTAAAGCTTAGCCCCAATCCATCTGCTGCACCACCTCACCCGGATCCAATGGGTGAGAATGTTGTGAACCCGCCCATAACTCTGAGGGATCGATGCTACCCAGCGATGGCTGCTCAGCCATCATGCATCGTTATGCCCACCATACAGGGTCGCGACTTCGAACTTAAGGCACAATACATGAGTATGTTGCCTAAGTTCACCTCTAGGGAAGACCCATATCTCTTCCTTAGAGAATTTGAGGAAATCTGCTCTCTTATGCAATACCAGCATATCTCTGAGAAGGCAGTGCATCTGAAATTCGTGCCTCTAGCACTGAAGGACGACGCTAAGAAATGGCTATATAGTCTAGCCGAAAAATCCATTAAAAGTTGGGCTGAGTTTGTTCAAGTATTCCTAAAAAAATATTTCCCCAACCATAAGACTATGAGGATTAGGAATGAAATTGTTGCATTCTTTCAATCTGAGAGCGAGCCTTTCTATTCCTATCTAGAAAGATTTAAAAGTATGCTGACCCAATGCCCTCATCACGGAATTCCAAGATGGCAATTGTGCCAAATTATTTATGAGGGATTGACACCCACATCTAGGGTTATGGTAGAATCCGTAAGCCAAGGGAACTTCATGTCAAAAAATGAAAATGATGCCTGGACTTTTCTTAAGGATTTAGCTGAAAACAGTATGCAATGGGACAATACTAGAGCACCGCTTAACCCGAGTATTGGATCTAGAATAGCAAGTCAACCCAAACCAGGTGTCTTAGCTGTAGATGCCAATATAGCAGCTGAAGCAAAATTAGCTACCCTTATGCGCAGAATGGAAAGTCTAGAGCTACAAACCCGACCCCGAGTGAATCAAGCCTCGTCTATCCCTTGCTCTAGCTGTGGTCAGACTGGTCATTTAATGGAGGATTGTGCGGACTGGGAACAAGTTAATGTCACATTTAACCATGCTAGAAATGACCCATACGCATCAACCTATAACTCGGGTTGGCATAATAATTCCAATTTCTCATCAAGCCAACAAGGTCAACCTCCTACACAACAACCAAACACGTATAACCAAAATAATACATCATCTGGGTTTAGTAACAATGGAGATTATGATGTTAGGTTGACAAGCTTGGAAAATTTGATGAAGACTTTTATACAACCAACCAGTCCTTCCAAAGGCTAGAGACACAAGTCAGCCAACTCGCACAAATTGTAGGTGCAAGAGAAAAGGGTCAGTTTCCAAGTCAACCTGAGGTGAATCCTAGATCTAATAATCAATATCAGCCCTATCAACCACCTCTAGGAAGTAACAACTCGAGACCAGTTCAAATGGTTAATGAGGAAGGACCGTTCCAACAAATAAATGCAGTAGTATCATTACGGTCCGGAAGACAAGTTGATAACAATGTGGTAAATCCTAGAACGTCTAATCAATCTAGCCATCAAGCAACCACTTATGACCTAACCATTGAACCTGACGTCCAATCTGAAACACCCAACCCACCTACTCAACCTGAACCCATAGCTCAACCTTAGCGAGTCTATATTCCTAAACATCCATTCCCCAATAGACTTAAGAAGAACTCAAGTGCACAAATGGAGAAAATCCTGGAAGTATTTAAGCAAGTTAAGGTGAATATTCTACTCCTGGATATGATTCAACAAATACCTTCTTATGCTAAATTTCTTAAAAGATTTGTGCACTAAAAAGAGAAAAACAAACGTACCAAAGAAGACTTTCTTAACTGCAAACATAAGCTCTATTCTGTCCAACTCATCTCCTATAAAATATAAGCACCTTGGGTGTCCCACAATTTCATGTGCAATAGGAGATACTTTTATCAACAAAGCCCTTCTAGACCTTGGTGCTAGTGTTAACCTACTCCCATTCTCTTTCTACGAGCAACTCAACCTTGGTCCACTAAAACCCCCTAAGACAACTCTTCAATTTGCTAACTGCTCTATTAAGAAACCAAGAGGTGTAGTCGAGGACGTTTTGATCAAGGTGGGTGACTTCATTTACCCAGTGGATTTTGTCGTACTAGATACTGCACCTGTTGTAAATCCTAATAGACAAATCCCTGTAATACTAGGCAGACCCTTTTTAGCCACTTCTGAAGCATTGATAAACTGTCGAAATGGGCTCATGCAATTCTCTTTTGGGAACTTAAAATCTGAATTTAATATCTTTAATGTTGATAGTGAGCCAGAAATAATATGCAATCAAAGTGATTTTATGATGAGAGCACGTATCTATAAGATTTCGGAATCAAATAAATCATCACAAAATCAAAAAGAAAGTGCGAAAAAGGGGAGTAAGTCATCTACCCAACCACCATCACTCGAACAAACAAGAGAATCAATACATGTGAGAGGTGTGGAACCTTTACCTCAGGGCAACATGGGGAACAATTCAACTGGATACATGCACCAACATGGTGACATTCAATCCAGTTCTGATTATGGTTGACTCTGAACAAATTCCATCCCTCCACCGCAGTTCACCCAGGTAATAAGTGCATTTGCTTTATATTTGCATACATTGAGGATAATGCATGATGTAGGTGTATGGGGGGGGGGGGTGTTTATCTATATGTCTATATATTCTATTAGTTTTGTTGTTTTTAAAAAAAATTCAATATTCCATGACATAGCTTAAGATTGAACCGCCAAAACCCGTGTACAAAATGCATTGTGTTTTTGTTCCTTATTATATAGTTCTGCTTGTAGAAATTATGACATAAATCTAAGTTCCATAGAAATAACCCATTACCCTTTAAGACATGTATGCACTTAAATTGGATGAATCAAATCTTTGAAGTGGTTGATAAAAAGCAGAGGTTGAGGAAAATATACCGGGAAGTGTGGACTTCTAATAGCAATTAAGCCTTGAGGAAAATAAAAGTAAAAAATAAATAAAGGAATAAAGTGAGGAAAGCACATTTTGCAAAATGATTACAAAAGCCCAAGCCTTCGAGTCACTGGTCCGTAGGGGTATCTTAAAATCCGGTAACTTGAGTCTGGCAGCTCGGGATTATCGACCAAACTCGCTACACGAATGCAAAAAGGGTAAAAGTGTCAAAAAAGTAAATGTGTTGAATCACGGAAAAAAATATTTTAAGATACTCAAGGCCCAAAGCTAAAAGAATGATCCATGGCATGGTTGATCTGAATGATACTTCACCACAAGAGGAGGCGTGCAAAATATTTTAAGTGATAACTTGTGTAGAAGGGTTAGTGGTGTGAATGTGGGAGGAATAAACACCAAGTCAGATTCTTTATCAGTTAGACTTATATAATAAGCATGCAAGAATTCTAAGTAAGATGTATAAGGTTGATGTGGAGATATTGAGAGCTATTAATGAAATGTTGAATTAAGACTTGGTGGGTGTGTCAACTGAAAACCCTCAAGATTATCGGGATTCAAATGGAAGTTCATCCAAGCATAAAAGTATTCAAGACCTAATTACAAAAAGGACAAGGACTTAAGCACAAAAGGAGCCAGGGACTTAATTGCAAAAGCCAAGGACCTAATTGCAAATTACGAGTAGCTTTTATTATTATGGAGAAAGCCTAAAGAAAAAATCAATGTGGATCTCCAAATATATAAAGAAATAAAGTCGGAGCTCAAAAGAAAGGAAAGAATCAATCCAGACGCGCAAAGGAGGATTAAATCATACCATAAACACAGCAAAAATCCGCATCCAATCAGAGCATATTGTGCGGCGATTCCGCCGCACCCCTGTCGAAATAGCCGCAAGTTACATGTATTGTGCGGCGATTCCGTCGCACCCCTATCGATCCGCGCCTCCGAATTTTGTCCACTCGTGGTGTGACGCGTGTACTTTCCAATTTTATACTTAGATCCCTTGTATCAGCTATAAATAGCCCTGAGAACGATGTTGTGGGGAGTTCTTGTTTTGATCCATTATTTTAGCAATAAAATTTTGTTGGTTTATTTTGTGTTTTTACTTTTCTTTCTTAGTTTCTCTAGGACCCCTTCTCCTCCTCTCCATCCGTGAGTTTCTAACTCTCTCCAAAGGGTGGGGGTGACGGATTTAGGGTGATGAGAAGAATAATCAAGTTATATTTTGATTACTTGAGTTTATGTTGAGTCATTTATCATGTAATGCTTTATATAACTAATGTGATTTATTATAAGTTTCATGATTCTCTAATCAAAACCCGCAATCTAAACCTCCACCCGTTGGACTCACATCTATATTTGTTTTCTTCTTAGTTTTGTTTTTTGTTCTTGCTTTATATAATTAAAAACCAAAAATCTCAAACCAAACTGACTATTGTTCTCTCTTTCTTCTCTTAATCAAAAAATCACAAAAATAACAATATCTCTCCCTCCTTGTGTTCGACCCGTACTTGCCACCGCTTCATCGTGGTCCTGCACTTGCGGTATAAATTTAATTCTCATCATTAAACAATATGACATAATTTGTGACAACAATAAGAATGCTAGAAAATTGATAAATGATCTCCAAAGTCAAATTGAAATATGCATGAATGAGAAAATTAGGTGCTTGCTAGACATGAAACTAATGCATTAAAACTTGGTAGTCAAAATGCAACACCTATTGGTGTTGAACAATTAGATATTCATGCTTACAATGCGCAATTAAGAAAAGTTCACAAATGGAACTAAGATGCTTAACATGCTTTTAGGAAGTCAAAGACAATCTTTGCAAAAATATGGTTTAGGATATAATGAGTCATTTGTTAAAAACCATGTGGTTCATACAACTTTTAATGGAAAGCACTTAGATGTAAATCATAGTTCTTCAAGTGTATGGGCTCCTAAAACCAAAATGGTTTGGGTTCCCAAATCTAATGTTAAAGGACCCAAAGTTGTTTGGGTACCTAAATTTACACTTGTAGGTGCTTGAAGAGGGAGATCGGTGGTGACCGGGAAAGCTTAGAAGGTCAAATTCAAAGCCGGTTGCACTACTGAAAGAAGATGAGAACCAATTCAAGGATCAAGTTGGGTAAAATTATTCTATCCTCTACATTCATATTAGATCAGTTCTAATCTAGGATAAGATGGATGCTAAATTGTCATATCTTTATCGCATTCTTTGATCAATTAGGATATGCTTCATGAAAAATCATTAAAAGGGGAGTAAAAATTATTTTGATGCCTAATTGTAATTGTATTCATTGCATATAGGAAAATTTTGAATCACATCCATTGCTTAAGTGTCAAATTTGTAGATGGATGTCAAAAGGTGAGTAATACATCACATGCTCATATGTCATATTTGCTTGATGTTAAAAGGGAGTATATTTTGAACTTCATTGCAAAATCATATTCATATTGATAGGGGGAGCTTAATGAATATCATATACTTAGGGTAGTGAAGTGAAAAATATAGGTGGAGCAACTTCATTACAAGACGTCCTTAAATTCCATGTTAATTTTGTTTTTTGATGGATGTCAAAGGGGATGGATAATTAATGGAGATAATAATTAAGGGGAGATGACTTGAAACTTGATAAAAATTGAACAAAAACTATGCACATGCATAGGGGGAGCATTTATATGCATAGTTTACATCTAGAAAGTTCAAGTATTAAGATATAGGTTGTCATCATCAAAATGGAGAGATTGTTGGTTTTTTGGCCTTAATCAATGTTTTGATAATTTAATCAACCTAGTCTTAATTATAATAAATGCACAATAGCACACACTATGCATAACATATATTTGTGGGATCGTGAGGTTCTCTAATTCTAATCACTTTTAAGCTAATTACCTACTTGTTTAATCAATCAAGATACGCACAACGGAATTTAAACAAATACAAGCAAGTAAAGAAAACCACAATGATAACACCGGATTTTTATAGAGGTTCGGTCTCCCGCCTACTTCCGCTCGAGCTCCGCTCGCGTCTTCATTATCAACCTCGTTCCAGGCCGAGATTAAGCTTTTACAAAACAAGCTCCACGAACACCCTCGTGAGCTTGACTTTCTTCTCTCACAATCGGAGAGGAAGACTTTGGGCTTTCACCGAAGTCCTTGCTTCTTTACAATTGAGATCTTGAGTGGAACACACTCTCTAACTTGAGCACATTTAGCTTAGGATGTGGAATTGATGCTAAGATGTGGAAGTTTAAGCTTGGAGAGTAGGATTTGGGGAATGGGAGACTTGGGAGTTTCTCTTAGGTGTATTTGACAAATGGAAGTGTAAGAGTTGTGTGATTGTGTCAAGGGAACACCTATTTATAAACTCCTAAGCTATTATAGTTGTTGGGGATGAATTTGGTAAAGATTGTGTAAAATACACAAAACAGAAACTGACAGGACCCAATTCTGAGTAAGTTCGGTCGACCGGATCGGGCTCAACGGTCGATCGTTTGGCAATTTTGATTAACGTTTGGTCTACCGATTAGGGAACGGTCGACCGCCAAAGGCTACAATCTTGGTACACTTAAGTGATCGGTCGAACACCGAGATAGGTTCGGTCGACCGATTCACACCAGGCACTTTGGGGTTGACAAACAATTTCATATTCGGTCGACAGAAAACCAACAGGCACTTTGGGTTTGTCAAGGAACAAAAGTTCGGTCGACTGAACAAGGTCCTTGGCCGACCGATACACTAAATGTATTTGGGGTATATGGAGATAATACGAATACGACTATTGGGTATAATACGACAAAACAAACGGTCGAAAATATGTTGATACTCGGTCGACCGAAAAAGACTGTATGGTCGATCAAACTTGGGCAGTAAAACACTAACAAGATATATGATCACTCGGTCGACCGAATATGGGCAGACTGTTCAGGTTTTGGTTTAGTGTTTTCTGGTCTAAGTTTGGGTGATCAATTGAAGTCCAAATTATGTGAAATTTCGTGTGTGACTTCTATAGGGAACCTAATGTGTGTTTGAGTAGTTTTTAGCTCATGTATGCTCAATTACATAAAGTTCCTAAGACTCAAAGAAATACAAATTACATGTCTTCAAATGAGCTTGATTACATGTCTTGACTTGATTTCGTTTCTTCCTTGAGTCTTAATCACCTGTAGAGGTTAGCACAAAGCAATATATATGCAATGCAACATGTGTGCTACTCTACATGATCACAATTAAGATTAGGTTGATTAAATCATCAAAACATAGATTAAGGCCAAAAATCCAACAATATTTTGTATTGTGCTAACTTCTACAGGTGATCAAGACTCCAGAAAGAGGGAAATGAAGTCAAGACATGTAATTAAAGCTATATTGAAAAGATGCAATCTTGATTTCTTTTGAGTCTTAGGAACAACATGTAATTGAGCATACTTGAGCTAAACACTAATGAAACACACACTAGGTTCCCTATAGAAGTCACACACAAAATCTAACTACATTTGGACTTTAATAGATCACCCAAACATAGACCGGAATTCACTTACTAGAACTTCCAGAACCATTTCGATCGGCCATTCCGACCTTTTCGGTCGACCGTTTACACATAAGTTTTTGACCGTTAGACTTGTCGTATTATACCAACTGTCGTATTATTCCAACGGTCGTATTTTCATTTTCACCCAAACCCCAAAATACAAATGCCTATCGGTCGACCGTGGACCTTATTTCGGTCGACCAAACCCAAATGTCTTGACAAACCCCAAGTGTCTGGAATTTTCCGGTCGACCATGGAGCTTGTTTCGGTCGACCGAATTTGAACATTTTGTCAACCCCATAGAGTTTGGAAGTTTACGGTCAACCGAACCTATCTCGGTGTTCGACCGTTAACATAAGTGAACCTAACTTATAGCCTGATTCGTTTGACCGTTCCCTTATCGGTCGACCGAACCATGTTCTAAATTGCCCACCAGTAGACCGTGTGACCCGATTTGGTCCACTGAACTTGTTCTGAATTGTGTGTTGTAGGTTTCTATTTTGTTTATCTTCCACAAACACTTACCAACCTTTCCTCAACAACTATATCCTCTTAGGAGCTTATAAATAGAGGTTCCCCAACCTTGTTTAGACAACTCTCTGACACATACTTGCCTCCTACATTAGAGAGATCATTCCAAACACTCTAAGCCTCAATTTTCACACTTTAGATGAATTCTTATCTTTCTCAAGTGTGCTCAAGTTTAGAGAGTGATTGTCCCACTCAAGTTTGTTGTTGTTAAAGTCTTGTAAAGGTTTTGGTTAAACCCCAAAGTGTTCCTCTCGGATTGTGACAGGAGGATCCAAGCTCGGCGAGGGTTGTTCGCGAGCTTAAAGATTGTATAGGCATTCTCTCCCGGTCGGAATGGGGAGTGGATAGTGAAGTCATGAGTGGAGTTCGGTGATTCAAGTGGAGCTTGGAAGAGAGGACTAGGAATCGGGTGGGGTGCCGAACCTCTATAAAATGTCGTATTCTTTTGTGGTTTGCATATTTCCTTCGATTATTTGCTTTCTTGTTTTAAATTCCGTTGTGCATTCTTGATTGCTTAAGCAAGTAGGTCATTAGGTTAAAAGTGATTAGAATTAGGGCCATACACGATCCTATAGAGTGTGCATGGTTTTATTACTTGGTTGGATCTAACATTCATTAATGTCGTAAATATTTGTTATCACGAAAGAAAGAACATATGAAAATTGTCGGACGCATACAACGAAGCCATAACATCTTGAAAAGCAAAACTTAAAAGGTGCCACTCTTCCTCCCCTCGTATAATACTTCAAGACATCCTACGAACAATAGCTTTAAATGTTTTTCATCTAAATGGATCACCGTCTAACCTAACTTCAATGACATTGATGAAGGTCTTGGACACTAATTTGGTGAAGAACAAAGGCCCAAGTACTGCTAGGCTAAAGTCTTCTGTTGAAATTAATCAAATCCAATGTACCCATCCTATTGAATCAAATTACCAACTCTCAAAATTAAATTTACCCCAACCTACCATCTCTTCTACCAATTGGATTTACAATTTTGGTTACCCTGCTACTGAATTCAACTTACCTCGTCTATTATTTCAGGTTACTCTGTTATTGAATTCAAGTTACCCCATCAATCAATTAGGGTTACACTGTCAGATTTACCATGCTATTGGATTTTACTTACCCTGTCCATCAATTAGGGTTACCCCATAAATATCATTTAATACATTTTATTTAGTCCAAATTACCTTTCCTATTAAACCAAATTACCCCCCATCGCAACTAGATTTACCCCAACCTACAATCCCTTCTACCAATTGTATTTATCAATTACGCTTAGCCTGCTATTGAATTCAACTTACCCTATCTATCAATTATATATATTAAATAGCATGGTTGACAAATGTTTTTCATTTTATGGAAACCATAAAACGTTGGAGAAAAGATGTTAACAGAATTCTAGGTGAACTGCCCAAAAAATGTCCAATTGGTGATGGATGCATTTAGTAGGCAACAAGAAAAAATGGAGTTATGAGCTTTCTTTCGAGAGGAGTCGTTCCAATCTCACGAACAATCATTGGAGGTGATGGAAGGTCTAAGGTCTTTAAAATTGAGCTTACTTGAATCTAAGTTGAACACAATATCCTAGACCCTAAACTGTAATGTGTAGTGATTATGTCGAGGAATGGGTCGAGGAGAATCAAGAACAAGAGTGAGCTTGTGGAGCTCTGTGAGAAGGTTGGGTTTGATGTATAGGTAATAACATACAATTTAATTCCTTCTATTTAATCTCATTTACCCTGCTATTGAATTCAACTTATCTCGTCTATCATTTAGGGTTACCCCCACGAACGTCATCCAAGGTTCACTCACAGGCATTGATTTCAATAAGAATTTCAGGTGCTTGAAGTTGCACAGCACATTGCTTGATGTTTGAAAAGAATTTCTAGTTACTCCCTTGGGTTTTTCAGTATCAATAGATGGTATTTCTGGTTGTGTGCCTCATAATAAATATTGTTAGAATAATAAAAATGGATGTCAGAACAACAACAATAACTAAATAGAAAATATATGAAATTTGAACAGAAGCATAGGTGAATAAACATGTTACGTAAGGAAGCACCTAATTGCTTATGAACTTACATTATCAACTAGTTTAGAATTCTAACTATGATACTCAACAATGCTTTTATCATTGTTTCAAAGTTTCTAAAGAACATTGCAAACTCTTGGATCAAGCATATGTCTCCCATACCTCTCCTTCATCTTCTCCAATTCACCAAGGTTGTATTCAAAGTTGTCGTTGGTGACATTTTTGTCTTACGGGAACATTGCAAAAAGTTTATCATTTATAGAGGTTCTATCACACTACCATTATCTAGTCCTCTCCTCAAGTTTTGATTGATCATGTGATCCCTACTTGAGAATTCACTATTATGTTCGTTCCGGGTTGAAGATAAACCCTCTTACAATCGGAGCCTTACGAACACCCTCGCCTTGCTCAGATCTCCTCTAACAACCTGAGAGGGTGCTTCCTAGAAGTTTTAAAACACAATGGAAATTGAATGTGGTTGTTGAACTCTAACTTGAATGCACTCAAGGATTGGAATTAAGCTTGGAGTGAATTTAATGGAAGTATGAGAGTTGGTGGAGCTTTGAAGGCTTGAAGATTGAGAGCACAAGAGTATGATTGATTTTTGGCAAGTGAGGTAGTGAATGTGTCTCTTAAGTGAAGCTTATATAGCCTTCAAAACAAATATAGCCGTTATTGTAAGTTGGTGAGAATTGGACCAATAGGAAACAAGATGTGACTTAAGCTCGGACAGAATTCAGGACGAATTCGGTCGACCGGGAAACCAACGGTCGTCCGACAAAAAGTGGGTTAATTGGTCAGATTGAAGAACTCGGTAGACCGACTATAGGTCGGATAACCGTTCACCAACTTCAAGAAACTTTTTCCTAATATCGACTAATTAATTTTGGTTGACCGAGAACACTTTGGTGCACCGTTAAAAATGGACAGTAAAGAATGGTGTGACTTGGTGATCATGTTCGGTAGATCATGTTCTGCTGACATTGAGTGGGAAATTGGTTTATCGATAACGGTTGAAATATTACGTGGAAAAATAGCCGTTATGTTTTGATTGACAACCAGACTTCGGTATGAATGTTTCAAAGATTGTGGCTAAAAGACAAAATATAAGTCTGTTGGAGTTAGTTTGTGCCACGTGGACCAATAAGATCAAGTCGTTTAGGCCAAAAGACATAAGTGATGTTCGGATGACCGATACTCTTTCGGTATACCGAATAGAGACGTCCAGAGAAATTTCGAAGCTACTGGGGATAGGGAAACAGTTGACCGGATAGAGGTCAGTAAACCAACACTAGGATTCCAAGAACATCAAGTGTTTACTGACTCTAAGGAGACGGTTGACCGGGTAAGGTTCTGTACACCGAAACAAGAATTCCAGAAGATCAAGTGGTTACTGACTCAAAGGAAACGGTTCACCGAGAGACAGACGGGTTTATCTTTTGTGCATCAAGTGTACATCTGATCCTATAACTCAAATAAATATAAAATTACATATGAAGTCCATGAGCTTTGATTACAAGTATTGAGCCTTGATCTTGAAGTTGATTAGTCCCTTGGTTTGATCACCTACATTATTAGGAATACACAATATCTATGCAATTTGACAATATAATGTGTGTGATGTTGTAATTGAAGTTATGCATAATATTAGTTTGTTAATCATCAAAATTAAGATTAAAGGGAAAAAAGCCAACACAACCAACATTATTGTAAGCACATCTTAATGAGAATATCCAAATTTAACCTTTGAAAAATGTTCCACTCTAAAACAACTAACTGAACATGCATGATATAGTTCAAAGAATTGGTGTTTAAAAATTTCAAAGACCTAAATGAATAAACCTTGCGATTGTCTCTAATATACTTGTCACACATACGCATGTAGGATTTCGTGTCCCTATGTATGTATATTTTTTAAAAAAATTTAATACAACATACAAGATTGTTTTCATATTTTCAACAATTTCTATGTACATTACTTTGTGTTTATTCTAATATCATGCAACCCTACATTTATTAAAATAAACCACAAAGGTAGAATCATACGTAAAGGTTCTCTAAAACCTTTTTGAAGATCCGGACTCACGTTGCCCGTTGCGTCGTCCACGGATTTGCCTCCGAGTGTTCACCAAACTCTAAACAAGATTAGAGAGAAAGGAGCTAGCCAATCAATCTCTAATAAGGTCTAGAATCTAGCTAATAACCCGTCTTTGAGCTCCTAAGATTTCTATCTTCTAAACTCAAAATTACTAAGAGAATTTCGTGACGATTAGAGGAGAGATTATTGAGAGAATTTTTTTGCATTAGTATTAAACAAGTAGGAGTATGTACCCTTTTATATGCTACCAAAACATCATTATCAAGAGCTATTCTTTAGCCATGATCCCTTGTTTATTCTCTCCTAAAATTAATCTCTAATTTCCACATAAGCACCCTAAAAAATATTTTAATTAAATCTGGAATTAATCCACCAATGATTTAATTAATCTCTTAATAATTCAGGCAGAATCGTTCTGTTCGGTGGAGCAAGTATTACTCGGTCAACCGAACCGCTCGATTTTAACACGTGTTCGGTGCACCGTGAGCGAGACGGTCGACCAATCCCGTATGAGAAAAATGCCCTGGAAATATTCGGACGAACCACGTCTTTTACTCGGTCTACCGTTGACCTACCAGAATTTCTCCTGGGACATAGTCTACGGATGACTGCGTCACCTTTGGTCTATCGAAAATACCTCTTTTCGGTTGACCATTTCCAATCGGTTAACCGAACCCGATTGTCTAGGCATTCTAGACAATCTCAGTCAATCAATTGTGTTTACCCATTCCTCATTCGGTTAACCGATCCGAAGATACCTCGGTCGACCGAACCTTGAACGGTTCACCGTGTGTGACTCCGATTTTGCCTTTGTCAAATTTTGGATTTATTTCCTACAAAATTTGATATTTTGGGGTTTTTAGCAAATTCACATCTTATATAATATATCATCATATGTAATATTAAATTATTACACCCCATAATATATATACCTCATATGAATTTATTATGATTCTAATTATGTCAATTCTCATGACACATTGATTTTAATTAATTCACAACATGTGTCCCATTTTTCACATGAAACCCGACACATCATATGAACTTAAAATCAAGCCTCTTATTTCCCAGTTTTTTGGTGTGACCTATACGAGGATCTAAGCCAAATTGGCAGCAATATTAAACACTTAATATCTCAAACTATAAGCGGTATCTAGCTACACATTATAGTTACCCAATTAGCATAGATGTCTTTGTTCCACCCGAACCAAAACACGATCCATTTAGTGATGTAAGTGCATCACTTGTGTCTGTCCCTTGCCACCTGATATTCAGAATATATACAAAGTAGAAATGTGTCATTTTTGTATTATATTCATTTCTTGATCTCTTTAAGCTAATTATAACTATGTAACTTAACTCAAGCTACATTGTGCACATTATAATTTTGCTTTATCAAGGGGCTCACGAATATCATTACTCAATTTAGAGGAGCAATGATAATCGTTTGACTAGCTATATTTTCCAGCACAAGTCATGTTCAACCAACTATTGCCTTTATCACTATACTCATTGATAGCTTTTGACAATAATCAAATTAAGCACTTCTTGAGTGAAAAGATATAAGTCTCATATCTTAGGATCCAAGACACAGTAAAAACATTAATGACACGAAACACAATTCCATAATGTTTTACTTGTTAGGTCTATTCAATATATAAAAGTAATATTTTCCTCTTTTATATACTCGTGTCGTCAATTATTTGTAGAGCTACAACAATCGATGACCAACGCGACAATCTTATCTCAGTGATTAATGTTCCATGTTAATTACCATGATTGTGAACAACTTTTGATTTATGTAAACCATTATCTTTTAGAGCTCTACGGTTAAGGACCAAGCGCCTCTTCCTTAACACTTCCAAAAGACGAATACCATAATCAAGGAACAAAATGTTTGCACATCCAATTCATAATAATTGACATATAAAAGTAAAACTTTTAGAACACATTCCTTTCAACACATGTGCTTCTTTAAAAGTACATGAACATGCCAATTAAAAGTTTTGAAAAATGAAATAATAATTTTATTAATGGGTTGAATACCCCCTTTGGTGACGAAAATACCCAGAGGCACCCATTAAAATTTTTTATCATATTTTCCACAAGAAAGGGACTTATAGCTACAAACAATTTGTTCTCCTACGTTACTAAATGTCAAGACTGAAACATCCTATCTTTAGTTAGGCACCTTAATGAGAATACCAAATTGAGAATTAGTGTTTAAAATACCCAACACATCTAGAAAAAATGGACTTCAATGTTACATCGTATTAGTAACATCCAAAATATCACAACACACCTAAATATGCAACTAATATTAATGGATATCATAAAAATCCCAAAATCCACAATGTTATCACCTGACGCTTCATCGACCTCGTCCACGACATTATCATGAAACTTTGAAATTGTCTTTCACCTTACAATCAAGATCTTTAAGGTCAATCGGCCAAACAATGACCTAGTTTGTGTGAGAAGTTTGCAAACATCTATAAGTTATTTTGAGAGATAAAATGTATGCCTGGAGAGTTTACTATGACATGCAATTTTTCCTATCGTAATCGGTCTACATGAATGATGAACAAGAGTGAAGTGCATTGTAACTGACCCACCAAAATTTATTTTAATGGGGACCAATAGAAAAGATTTTTTAAATGAAGCTATAAATAGAATCCAAGTGGAATGGTCACTTATTTCAGGGCATGGATCGAAGAAATAACAAGAATAAACCATTAAATAAAAAAGTGAAATATTTAAGCACCAAATAGCAAGAACGAAGCCAAAGAAAATGGCAAGATCGAAGAAGCCAAATAAAAAAGAAATATTTAAGCACCAAATAGCAAGATCGAAGAAGGGAAAGAGGAAGAAAAATACCTAAGTGCATCAATGATGGTGTGACGTGCCCCAAAGAACAAAAAGGAGGAGCCGTATGCTGTAGATATAATCCAGGAACCCGAGTAAGAGGAAAAGGCAGAGTGACAAAGGGAGAAGTAGGAGTAGAAGCTGAAGGTGGAGGAAAGCCTCGTTGGTGCGGTGTATGACAGCAAGGTCGAGGTCGTGTCGAAGATGGTTATGAAGGCTTTCTCCCCCCAAATTCTTCCTGGAGAGAATAAAAAGGAGGAGATTATGGAGTGACGCATACGGTGCATATCACAGGAATACCTTTTTGTTTTTGGAATTTCAAATTCAAAATTTGAACTCAGCACCAACACGTGATGTTCCATTTGGTTATTTACTCATTTACACCAACACATCAGCCTCCACGTCAGATGCGTGAATTGTAGCGTGGGAAGTTGGGTAAGAAACTACTTTTCCTTATTGTATTGCTTGGTAGTTTGGTACAGACTAACATTAACTGAAGCCCACATTTGAATTGTTGCAGGTATGTCCTGTGGTACGAGGAGAAAGAAAAGTTGGCATATAGATATTGAAATGCAGCACATAGTTGAATGCTCTTAACACCTTGGTTTTTGCTGGATGGTGTGAAGATAGATGAAGCATACATATAAATTAAAAGGAGTATAAGTAATCAAATTCCAAATCTCTATTTCTCCACAAACACCCATGACGATTACCTTTCAGATTTTTTTTGTTAAACACTATTGTTTGTTAAACAAGGTTGTATTTTGATTAACATGAAAGATAACTTGTTTTTATTTTCTGCTAAATTATGACAGTGTGCACGAACAACATAATTTGAGTTCTAACAGATTCCACAAAATGCATAATCATCAGGAATTTAGTCAAAGGGAAACTGAATTCCACTGATATTTGTTTTCTTTTGGTTTCCTGTTGACCACGAAATCCATTTTCTCACAGTTTCCTGTGCACAAACAGGCCCATAGAGTTTGCATTGCATTTCTATGTTGAAAATATACGATGCTCGTATTTCTATTTGGTGGTGGAGAAGAAAATCGACACACAAGAGGAGAGAGACTGAAAACTCTTTTTCTCTAACTTTAACAACAAAAACACAACACCTCTTTCTTTATTCTTCTTTTGCACACCTAGTATACATGACTTGTGTGCTATTTGTAATACTACAAGGACTGTTAGACTTCCTCTATATTATGAGGACATTTAGCCTTCTATCTTCCATGCTAATAATAATCAATCAAGACTATTCAAAATGAGTTATTACAACCATTTTGCGACCTACCGTTTCATCTTCCACATTAAGTTCAACACTCCTCCTTGAACTTAATTCTCCTCCATGCAACATGCCAAGTATATTACTTAGCTTTTCAAACAACCGTATATGCAACGATTTGGTGATGATATCCGCAACTTGGTCTTCACTTCTCATGTGCATCAATTCAACATCTTTCTCCTTTATATGCTCTCGGATAAAGTGAAATTTGGTGTCGATATGCTTGCTTCTTTCATGATGCACCGGGTTCTTTGCTAGCTCCATTATTAATTTGTTGTCCATATATACTTTGGTATCTCCAACTTGAGCTAAGTCCAAATCCTTCAATAAATCCCTAAGCCATATTGCATGACGAACAAATGCACTAGCCGCCACATATTCGGCTTCACAGGTAGATAATGCAAAGATCGGTTGCTTCTGGATGACCATGAGAATATCGTGTTACCAAGATAGAACACAAATCTGGAGGTACTCTTTTGACCATCTACATCTTTACTCCAATCACTATTTGAGAACCCAAAGAGAGCTTCTTGGTTATCGGATGTGCCATAAAATAAACCAGGCTCTAAAGTGAGTTTGATGTAGCAAAAGATTCGCTTGACAGCCATCCAATGCTCCATGTTGGCTCCTCTATGTAGCGACTCACCAAGCCAACTCCATACACAATATTCGGTCGAGTGCAAGTTAAATAATGCAAGCACCCTATCACACTCTTGAATAAGGTTGCGCCAACCAACTCAACTTTCTTATGCTTGGATAATTTTAAACCACACATCACCGGTGTGCTTACAGGTTTGCAAAGATGAGATCGTCAACATAAAGGGCCACCATTTCTGCATTGTTTCACATAGAGCGCATGCTCGTGTGGGCATTGCATGAAGCCATGTTGCTTGAAGTAGGAGTCAATCCATGTATTCCATGCTCTTGGGGCTTGCTTAAGCCCATACAATGCCTTCTTCAACTTTAGGACCTTGCCTTCCTTGCCTCTCTTCTCATAACCGGGTGGTTGCTCAATGTACACCTCCTCTTCTAGAATACCATTGAGAAATGCCAATTTGACATCCATTGGATTGATGCGCCACCTTCTTTGAGCTACAATAGAGGTTAGGAGACGTATCTCCATACGCGCCACTGACGTAAATACATCTTCACAATCGATACCAGTCCTTTGCTTGTATCCCTTTGCCACCAAGCGTGACTTGTATCGCTCGACCTCTCCTTGGGTGTCGTCTTCTTCTTATACACCCACCTGACATCAATTGCTTTGTGTCCTTTTGGAAGCAAATCTAGCTCCCAAGTCTCATTGTTTTCTATCGACCGCATCTCCTCATCCATCGTGGCTCGCCATCTTGCATCCGCCACCGTTTCTTCGAACGGGATGCTCTCGCCTTGAGCTAAGAGGCATACCAAGTGTAGCTCACTTAGTCCCACGTAGAGATCATGAAGACTCCTTGTCTTCCTCGGTCTTGTCTCTTCATCATCAGATGCAATATTGTTAGCTTCGTTCACACCGTTGATAACAATTGCATCCACTGTCTCAACTCCGTGTTCTTGCAATGGTGGATTCGTTATCACATGTGGGATCTCCTTCTTGGACTCCCAATCCAACATCATCTCCTCATTCACCTGCACATCACGACTAACAATAATTTTATTGTTAGTAGGATCAAGGAGCCGACAGGCTTTTGATCTCCTATCATAGCTGAGAAGCACTAGTTTGTTGCTTCTATCATCAAGTTTTACTCTCCTTTGTTTTTGTACATGCGCATAGGCTATGCTCCTGAACACCTTCAGATGCGTCACTGTGGGCTTGTATCCACTCCATGCTTCTTGTGTGTCATGTCTTCTAAGTTACTAGTCTTGCAACAGTTTAGGAGGTAAACTGTGTACACAACCGCCTTCACCCACAAGAACTTTGGCACTTCTTTACTCTTTAGCATGCTTTGAACCATGTCTAGAATGGTCCTATTCTTGCGCTCCGAAACTCCATTTTGCGTTGGGGAATATGGTGTTGTTAGATGCCTCTTGATTCCATGTTCTTCACAGAATTGGTTGAAGGCGGATGAGGAAAATTCTTAACGCCTTGTTCTGATCTCAACACCTTGATATAGCAACCACTTTGCTTCTCCACAAGAGCCTTGAATTTCTTGAACATTATGAATACTTCTGACTTCTCCTTCAAAAAATACACCCACGTCTTGCGGGAATAATCATCAATGAATGTAAGAAAGTAGCAATTCTCACCAAGTGAACCGGGAGTGCCAGGTCTGCAAATGTCGGTGTGCACCAACTCGAGCAACTTCTATGATCTATGCTCAACCACTTTCGGAAAGCTTTTCCTTGGCATCTTACCCACCCTGCACCCCATGCAATAGCTCTCAACGGACTTGATCAAAGGCAACTCATGCACCATCCTTTTGCTAGCCATCTCACGGAGTCCTCCAAGACTCGCATGCCGAAATCTCATGTGCCAAAGCCCATCATTCTCTTCAACGCAGGCTTTCCAACATGTAGCACAAACACATGTTAGGTTGAGCTTAAACATGCGGTTCTTGCTCATCTCCACTTGAGCCATCAACTCCCCATCTTGGCCATGCAAGTAAAGATAGTGGTTTCTCAACAAGACCGAATAACCCCTTTCAAGGAGTTGTCTCATGCTAAGGATATTTGCCTTCATTTACGACACATAATAGACATTGGAGATGAACTTGTGCGATCCATTCTTCACCTTGATCATGATATGGCCGTGTCCTTCTACTCGCACCTTCAATGCATCTCCAAATAATACATGCCCATTCACCCCTTCTTCCAAGTTGGAAAACAAGTGTTTATAGGCACACATGTGATTGCTAGCTCCCGTATCAAGATACACCATACACCGTCTTGATCAGGTTCTCCTTCTTTGTTTGCAAGCAACACAACACCATCATCGCATGTTCTCTCTTCAATGGCTGCAAGGCTGGATCTCTCCTCCACCTTCTTTGGTGACCATCACTCACTTGCATAGTGCCCGTGCTTCCCACAATTGAAGCACTCTACGCCCTTCTTAGAAGATCGATCATAACCTGCACGACCACCACACTCTACAAGGTACATCATTACCGTCCGTTCTTCCTCTACCGGCGCTTGGACTACCTCGACCACGACCTTTTCCTTGGTTATCAATGTTAGGGTTCTCCTCATTAATCAACAGTTTCACTTGCACTGCTTCTTAAGGCACCTCTTGCTTCTTCCTCTTTCTTTGCTCATGCACCTCCAACGACCCGACGTGGTCATTGATAGATAACCCCTCCAAGTTCTTCGATTCCACGATAGCACATGCCATGTTCTCAAAGGTCTCGGTCTGAGAACGCAGGATCTTCTCCATGGTATTTTTCCTTCCATCATGGATTCTCCATTTCTCTTCAATTGGTTGGCTACAGTTTGAACTCTCATGATGTAGTCGGATACTCTTTCTGATTCCTTCATTTTCATTGCTTTGAGCTCCCCTCGAAGTGTTTGTAGGTTCACTTGGCTCACACGTGCATCTCCTTTTTAGCACTTCTCTAGGATCCCCTATGCTTATTTTGATGTTTGGGCTCCAGACACTAGGTACTTGTTTTTCTTTTTAGTTAAATAAAATATGTCATGTAAATAAAATATTTTTTTTAGTAAGATATTGTTTCCTTTAATCTTGCATGCTTTGTTTCCTTAAATCTTTGCATAACTGGTTAGCTTAATTAGTAGATAGTAGATCCACCCCATTTAGGGTGGAGACAATGTAGTTGATGGTGAAGTGTATGATGGGTTCCTAAGTTTGTGTCATTTCCATGTGCTTAATGTTAGATCTAAAACTTGTAGCATGTTAATTTTGTTTTAAATGAGATAATGGCCACACTAGGTACTTGTTTCATGCTACATCTAGTTTTGACATGTTACTTGTGATGTGTTTTATTTGATGATGGAATTGACTTGAAATGAATGGTTGCTTGATTGGGTTTATGTTTCTTGAATGAACTAAGGTTATGCTTAGGATTGATTGATGTGTTAATGGTCACACTAGGTGCTTACCTGAGAATCCATAAAATTGATCTTAACTTTATGCCAACCTGTACTAGTCTTGTATACCATGTAATTGTATGTGTTTCACACTTAGGTTCCACATTAGCTCCTACTTGTAAACACACACTCTTACACATATGTTTAATGGTTGGACACCCTCATGCACACACACACCTCACTATTGCACCTCTACTCTAACGGATTTAGTTATATTGTTTTCTTCTATCTTTGTTTACATTAGTTAGCTTAGCCTAAATGTCTTCATCTAATTCTCTTCTCACTCGAGTATGGTGATAATAACAATGTGCACAACTCTTCGAGGACACGACATGTACTTGTCGTGTCTTCACCGACGTCGTGCACTTGCGGTATTGAACTGATAAGATCTCAATCATCAACCATGCCTTAGCCAACATAGCAAATAACTTCCCTAATTTCCCGATCAGTCCCCAAGCAATAATTATTTCAAATCTCATTTTCTTATAAAAAAATTATGCCCTATTAACCCAAACATGGTACTTGTTACAGACAAGTACTACCTTGTGGATGCCGGATACCTGAATCGAGAAGGTTTCTTGGCTCGCTATAGAAACACAAGGTACCATGTCCCCTTGTTTCGAGTACGGGGACCTAGGGGGAAGAAGGAGTTGTTTAACCACTTGCATTCATCGTTGAGGAATATAATTGAACGTGCATTCTTTGTGTTAAAGAAAAGATTGAGAGTTTTTAAAAAAAGGCCCATTCCCATATGCGTAAACAAGTGAAGTTGGTCATATGTGCAATGCGTCTACATAATTACATTATTGAACAATGATTGGCGGACAAAATTATCTTGGAATTTCAAACACAACAGGTGTTGGCGA
Source organism: Triglochin maritima (assembly GCA_963682175.1). Classification (NCBI taxonomy): domain Eukaryota; kingdom Viridiplantae; phylum Streptophyta; class Magnoliopsida; order Alismatales; family Juncaginaceae; genus Triglochin; species Triglochin maritima. The sequence continues at coordinate 40,426,482 of OY821775.1, forward strand.
CCCCGCAAATAAGAGGAAGTTTGTTTGGGAACGGAGGGTCAAGTTGATGAAACAACCATGTCCATTAGAAGGGATTCAATTTGTGATTTGACAGCCGAAAGTAGAGGTTTGGAATGACATTTGTGGCTTTGTTTTTTGGTGGTGTTATGTTTTGAAAAGGTTTAAGAACGTTGTGCTTTTTTTAACTATATATTATGTTCATTTTAACATTGCATTCTTTAGTACTTTATTGTTGTGTTTAATCATCACGGGATGGATGCTCCTTCTTATGTTAATGTCAAAGAGTCTTTCAATTTAGATGACCCAATATTCCGCAACACAACATTCCCCAATAATCCACAGACCTTAGTGCCCATTGTTAGCCAAAACAACTTGTTGAACCACTCCCAATTTAGACCACCAAGGTTTTCAGATAGACCGGTCAGACCCCCCACCCCTAACTGCCCAAATGCAATCTTGATTTACTAGTCCATTCCAATTTCAAACCCAACAATTTAGTTTTTCTCCAATGGGTTACAATCCTTGCAATCAATCACCTTCCACAAGATTTCATGTGAACCCTCCACAAATAACCACTCCCCCAAGTAGCAGCATAGTTAATCTGTTGATGGTGGAAATCGCTATTTCTTCCAAACAAAAAGAAAATCTAGTAATGGATCAACACGTGCAATGTGGACCACAAACTTTATCATGAGACTCCTTAGGATTTGTGTGGAACAAGTTTAGTTGGGTAACCAACCGAGTAGATCGTTAGATAAGACGAGGTGTGAGAACTTAATTGCAGAGTTCACCAATAAACCGGCTTGTCATACACCAAAGAATAGTTTAAGAATCATTGGAACAAAACAAGAACAAATTTGCAAGGTTGGAGCACTCTACGCTCAATGACCGGTATCGGTTGGGATAACGAACGGGACATGTACACCTTAGATGATGAGCGTTGGACAGGTTTCCTCAAGGTATTAAAAGAATTTTGAAATAGCACAAACGCCTTTGTTATTCTTCCATCTAATATGATTATGTCCTTTCAGGCTTATCCTCAATGCGAAGGCTTGAGGTCTAAAGGCCTACAATTTCCTGATTTGTGAGATGAGTTGTTCGACAAAGTGACACCCACAGGAAGATTTAATTGCGTCGCTAACAACAAAGTGTTGTCGTCTTCTTTTCTAAGGGACAACTACTCCAACGACTGTGGACCGGATTTGATGATGTTGTGGGTCCCCAACAAATGGTTACTGAAAAATCCCAATCATTGCCTAGTTGGAGGACAATGACGCTCGTATTCCAAGGAAGTGAAGAAGAACAAGGTCAATCAGCAAAGAGTTAAGTAATGATGAATTTAGCTCTGCCGCTAGTAGCATGGCAATTGGCGGAACACCGATACCGATGGGAAGTGGACGTGGAGTATAGGTCACGCTTGCTTACCAGTAGATGTCAAGAAGACGGACCTACTTTTGAGCATTTCACAGCATTGTTGATAGACACGGGGACACTATTTACAAGCAGACACACCATGAATCTTTTCAAGAAGAAAATGAACAAGAAGGTGTTTGTGAACATATTGGACAAAGCAAGCAGACTTGTTTGGATGGAAATTGAGTACAACGAGCGATTTCCTAATGAGACTGTGTACTAACCGTTAGGATATTAGATTCTCTTTCTTTTATTTGTCAGAACTGATGTTGTAACAGACTTATAATAATTATCTTACATTTGTGTGTGTCTGTTATTTGTTAGATTAATGATATTTGTCGTAAATATTGTTGTAATAACCTTCAAATATTTGTGTGTGTATGTTGTTTACAGAATCACGGACGGGATTGATGTAGATTTTGATTTTATTCATTGTTAGTTTTTCTGACCTACAATGCAGTTATTTAGCGGAAGTTGACTTCATACCTGTAATGCCCCAAAACAGCGGAAAATTTAAAACTTTAAACAGATAAAGAATTAACACTGGGGTCGCCACCAAACCACGAGTACATATATAATATAATATGATATTGTACGATACAACAGTCAAGGATGATTACAACCCAACACAAAACATATACAACACATGTACAAGGGAAAATCATCCACCTCGAAGAACAAAAGGAGACAGGATCTGGTCTGGGTGTTCCTGTCCGCAGTCACCACCTCCTAATGACGCATACGACCTGACATAAAACATGAATATGCCTGAGTTTCCCGTGGGAAACCCCGTATACCAAACCCCTAAAATATGAACATAATATGTGAAATGAAACATGAAATGAAATGCAGTAAAACATAACAATCTCTCGTGCACACCAGGCACCGCTCCTCAGAGCCACAACAACAACGTGCACACAAGGCACCGCCGGTCAGAGTCTCGGCCAACGCTCCGTAGAGCCACAACACGTGCACACAAGGCACCGCCGGTCAGAGTCTCGGCCAACGCTCCGTAGAGCCACAACACGTGCACACAAGGCACCGCCGGTCAGAGTCTCGGCCAACGCTCCGTAGAGCCACAACACGTCTCTCCTCTCAGGCCGGCAATGTCTGTATCGTCGCCCCAAAAGGGCCGGAGACCCATTGTCCTCGAGACGGATCCAACAACACACGGCACAAGCATCCATATGCAAAATAGTGCCCAAACGGTCGAACGGAAGAACCCAAACGGTCGACCGAACACCACAACTATTTCTCAGAAAACCGAAATAACGACCAACCGGTCGAACGGCAAAGGGGCCCCGTTCGACCGAAATCCGACAGGGAAAATCCACTCTTTCTCAAAAAGCACCAACGGTCGAACGACCCTCAGATCACGGTCGACCGAAATCATCCAGTAGAAATCCCCAACTAAACTGCACTACACGGTCGACCGCAACCACATGCCCGGTCGACCGGCCAATAAGTTAACTTAAACCCCGGTCGGACGAAGTCAATGAGCGGTCGACCGTTTAGATGGTCAACGCCCCCAACCGACCTACAACAGTGCTTTTCGGTCGACCGGCAAAGGGGACCCGTTCGACTGAAAACACACAGAGCCTTTTTCCCCTGGTAAAACGTACCACCGGTCGACCACTCGAAGAGTATCGTTCGACCGGTGCAAGGGTTTTCCGCCCAAAATACGCTACGACCAGTCGACCGCACCATCCCGTCGGTCAACCGTTGTAGAGCAGAAAAGTTGCTGCAAGGATCTCGACGAGCCTTCCGGCCTACCGTCGGCCACCCCAACCCCCGCAAAGGCTAAAAGAGCTCTACACTAAAGCTTGGCATACCTTAAGGCTTGAAGAAGCCTTTGAAGAACCCACGAAGTCGCCTCCACAAGCGCTTCTCCTCCTTCTCCGGCGAATCCAACCGAACCACCGATGAACACGATCCTCGCGCTCTACTGAAACGTCTCCTCGCCGATCCACACCACCACCCCAGCAACTGAGAGGGAGGGAGAGAATTGAGAGGGAGAGAACGTGAGAAAACGAGTGAGAGAGAGAAGTGAGAATCCACCTTTTATACCCAAACCAAATCCATCTCAGCCGTCCATCTCGATCTCCCCTAATCCACCACCTAATCACAATTAACCCAATTAGCAAAGGATTAGGACATAACAATACCAATATGGTTATATCTGTTTTATAGATTATTAGGTTCTTGACATCATTGGCATTTGGAAACGAATCCATTTCAGCATCTCTATTTTTTTCATCTTTTCTTGCAGGACTCTCGCATGTTTGGAGTAAAGGGTCAAGAATTTAGGTTGTTTGTTGGTGTGTTGGTTTGGTGAGGAATACCTTTAGGCTTTGAAATTATCCTCATGAACAAGCTCTTGTTGTAGCATGGATTGTACTCTGAAATACTCAACGGTGTTCATTGATGTACTTATCTCACTTATATTTCAACTATATGATTACTGAAATTAAGCACTAGGACAACGATCCCACCACCTCCGACCCCTCCAACACTTCCACATGTTGCCCCAAGGAAGCAAACATTTGATCCCATCACGATTTGCCATCCGAGTTCCGTAGCCTTCCAACCCAAATAGCCAAGCAATATAAAATCCCAATTCCATAACCAATTCAACAATAAATATTCCAACCACATGTATAGATTTGTACTTACGGAAACAAGAATCATCAAATTTAACCAATGCATGTTCTCAACAACACAAGCTAAAACTAATAAAAGATGGATTTTGAACTTTACGCAAGTTTCATTGCGATCATCTAAGATAGAAAAAGTCCTCCAGGATTTATTAGTTCTAATTTACCATGACATGTTCACATGGTAATTGGAATTAAGGGATAATTGGAATTAAGGGAAGACCGAATATATTTTTTTGCATGGACTCAAAGAAAAAACAAAAAGAATGCATAGACATTACTATTTTTTAGGTCTAGTTGCACACAAAAATTGAAACAAGTGTTGTTGTTGCATCAAATTATCTAATAACCATTAACAATTGCCAATAGTGAATCTAAACAATACAATAAAACAGTAGTGCAGCTCCTGCAGCTTTGAATTGAAAGGCAAGAAGCCACCAAAAAAGGAAGGAAAAAGAATATAACCATTTGAACTACAAACTTTGGCGAAGATCAGCTTTGTCGGAACATTTTATTTTACTAAATTAAGTTAACGTGAATGTAACTCCAAAGGAAGTAATTTCAGTTAATTGGATTTTTCAAGTCACATTTATCAATGATGTTAAGGAACATTTTCCTGAATTTTTTAGTTGAGGTAATAATCAAATATCTTAATGGACTAATTAAGATTGTTGGATGATTGTGTGGTTTTAGGAGAAGGTTGAATTTTGAGAAGAATATAGAGAAGAAAAAGATGGAGATTTTGAGGCAAATACTGATTCGTTATTCTTCAGTTTCATATCATGTCTGTCTCTCTTGATATTCGTAGTTGCATGCATGTTGAGCATTAATGTTGATTTTATGGATATGCATATGATTGCATGGTGGTGTTTCGGTCGACATGTCTTGTGGCTGTGTGTATGTTTCTGGCAGAGCAACTTAGGAAAGAGCTGCCTAACGGACAACGTGGAGCCACCCGAGAGAGGAAAAGGCTACCTGTCGTTAGTGTGGAGCTACCAGGTGTGCGTCTGACAGATTGATAGATTTCAGAAGCACAGGATGTGGTCGAATCTGAATGGGGGTTTCAGATTGTTATGCATGCATTTTATTTGTGATGCATGTCTCTTGATTGTGCTTATTGACTGAATGTCATATTCTGTATTATTTTCCATATGATTATGATTCTGATTGATTGACGGTTGGAACTTGCGGGCTGTCGAGCTCACAATTTGTTAATTATATTTTTCAGATTTATTATGGGCCTCTCACATGGATTTAAATATCAGAGTGCACAGCGGTCAGGATCGTGGATCGTATCTTAACGCACCGGGTTCGGGCGGGTGAGCAGTTGTCCAGGCTCGGGGCGTTACATATATAGCCAAGAATTCAATCTACGTGCAACCAAAACTCCTTTCCCCACCCAGAACTATGAACCAAGAAGTTGGTTGAAACAGCACATCAATAGAAGGATTCGGAACAAATGGGTGAGTGCCTTCTAGCCAAATGGAATAATGGATGGCATCGTCTAAAGCTATAAAAACCAAGATTGATCTTTATATCATAACCTCATATCCAAAATAGGTCAAATAGTAATTAATCGCCATCAACTCTGACAGAAGCACAACAAAACAATATCAAATTCCACAAAACACAAAACCAGCCAAAACCAGAGACAAAATCCATGAAAACAACCATAAAAGTTCATGAAACAATACAATCTAAAACGCAAAGAGGGAAAAAAACACAAAATTCTGCAGAAGGCAGAGCACAAAAGAGTAACAAACCAACTCCAATGCCTCACAAGAACACCAATCAAAGAGATCACAAAAACAACATACCTGTAATGATCATCTACAACATGAATATCCCACAAAAACAAACATGACACCTCAATAAAACTAACACAAACACTTCATCACCACAATTTGAAGATTATTTAATCATCGAGGGAGTCATTCGTTATATTATAGAAGTATTAGTTTTTAACAAACAAACGCAAACACTTCATCACAACAGTAGACATCAACAACGACAACCGCAACATACGACGCACACTACAATCCAGCAAAAAACAAAAAAGTGTGGCATAAAACTACCCCCAACATAACCCCTACGTACACACCTCAGACGAGGAGTACAACGAGGAGTACGACAATGACCACAAACATGAAGAGGACAACAGGGAGTAGCACCACGCATGTAGTAGCATGAAGGTGGCAGAGCATAGCTATTTCATCCTCCAGAGCCTCCAGTCGTCGAGCCACTTACAACTTCTACGGAATAACATATGGTTAACCTAGCGGAAGTAGCCGCATCTCAGTGTTGGTTGATGGGGAAACAAGTTAGGGATAAATCCAAAAATCACAGACCCAAAAATCTTACAAACCCAGAGGACTACTCACGTTGTCGGAGCCACAACTGTAGAAGATATTACCGGGGTTCTTCATTGTGTGGGAAATGGCATGATGAGCGAGAACTCCACAAATGCAAGTCGGTCGTCGGAGCATCATCGATTCAACGGTGCTCGAACCGATGACATGCAATGTGGAGGGCACAAGAGGAGGAGAAGTTGTCGGTGGCGTGGTGAGGTGGGGATGGGAGATTTATGGAGATGAGGGTAGTTGCTTCGTGTGTTAATAAGGGGCTGCATCGGGAGTTTGTGGGGAAGAAGCGGGTAATTACGTCTGTCGCGCCAAACACCCCAGATTCTTGCCGATTGACGAGTGATGAGGTGACACAAACAAGTCCAAATTTTCTACCCTAAAAACGATCTACAATAGTATTACCAAACGGTCTCCAATAAGATTTTCTATGTTTCTGACATTTTTCGATATAATTGATCATCTTTTGTTTATTTTCTGATATTTTCGATATGGTTGCTCACCTTATTGGTTATGTTTCTCATCTTTACGATATGGTTAATGACCATGTTATATATATATATATGGTCAAGCTCTAGTGAACTCAGGGCTCATCTGATTTAGGTTAAGCCCCATACAATCTTACCATTTGATCTTATTTACGGTTAATCTCACCTTTTATTAGCATAATCATTTTTCTCTCAATCTACTTTACAATTTGAAATGAGTGAGTGATATTGTGGGGCTTAATTTAGAAAAATTAAGCTCTGAGCTCACTAGAGAATTATTGTGTGTATATATATATGTATATATAGGCTAATCTATGTGGTTGCTCACTGTATTATCTGTGTTGATCAACTTTTAAATGTAGTTGATCACATTGTCTAGTTTTTTTTCACCTTGGTGAGATAAAAAAACACCAAGATGAGCCACCACATCAAAAAAAGTCAGAAAATAATAAAAGATGATTAATTAGATGAAAAATGCGAGAAATAGAAAACATAAAGTCATCAATCGTATTGAAAAAGTTAAAAGCATAAACAACAAGGTCAACAAACCTCGTATTGAAGATTATACTAATAACAAATTAAAGAAAAATGTAGATTTTAAAATGTACTCGAAACAAAACGAATGTATTACTCAAATTAATTGGCTTGACGAGAACAAATATATGTTTACATCTCTCAAGATCGCTTCATACTTCTCTAAATATGAAATTAAAAACAAATGAATTAGAAAGATGTGTACTTGGAAAAAATTAGAAAAATGGGACTTAACAAAAGGGGTTGAACCGCAAAAACGCGAAACCATACAAAAGAAATCGAATTGAATTGTTCTCTCCTACACATAGGCAAGCGTGGGTTTGCATCCACCTCCCAACGCCCATTTTTAACTGCATTTACATTCATGTGATATTTCTTAGGGTTACCAAATAATGCAAGTCAACTTCATGGAGTTAAATTCTTTATAATGGAATCGAACTAAAATTACAAGTAATGTAGTAGCAGTGAACGAAAGAAAGTCTTATTGAAATAGAAAGCACATCAGCTTACGAATAATTTCCCGAGCCACATTCTTTGGTATAACATTTAGACATCAAAGAATTTTACATGAATAAGGTTCTTAAATTTTAGTGAACTAATCAGCAAAAATAATAAACAAAGATGCATTTTCATTCCTTCGTAAGGATTGGAATATTTTTGGATGCCTTGATACTACATTGTATAGAAAAAGCTTGCAACTAGAGGATTAATTGATCGAGAATACAATAAATGAGGGAACTTATTCTAACAATCTCACTCTCTTCCTTTGATTGGACCATATCATTCAATCCACTAACCATTGCCATTATAACACCCTTCAATATCATTCTTCATTCCTCTTACATCCTAACCCCCCCCCCTCGCCCTTTGCTTATTGAATTGATTGTGTTTAGGTGGTGATTAGAGGAGGTTGAGATGGATTGAGATGGACGGATGGGATGGTTTGAGGAGAAGTATATAAGGTGTGATCTCTCTCTCTCCCACACTTCTCTCACTCACTTTTTCTCTCTCTCTCTCACGTCTCTCTCCCTCGATCCTCTTCCGATCCAGCTTGGGGGAAACCGTGGAGGCGAGATCGACGGCGCTCGGAGAAGCTCAGGTGATTGCCTGAGTCGAGGTGATCGTGTTCGGGTTTTTGCCGGAGAAGAAGAGTTTTGCGAGGAACCGCTCGCCGGGGTTCTTCGAAGGCTTCTTCAAGCCTTAAAGGTATGCCAAGCTTTAGTTTAATCCTCCTTTTTAGCCGTTGCGAGGATTGGGGTGGCCGACGGTAGGCCGGAAGGCTCGTCGAGGGCCTTGCAGCAGCTTTTCTGCTCTTGAACGGTCGACCGACGCGTTGGTGGGGTCGACCGGGCGTAGTGTTATTCGGGCAAAATCCTTTGCACCGGTCAAACGATACTTAATGGCCGGTCGACCAGAAGAGTTGTTTCGGTCGACCGAGTAGTGCGGATTGTTGGTGAGTTTTACTGGTGGGAATTGGTCGACCGTGAGTTTTTGTCGTTCGACCGTTTGTACTTTTGAGCAGAAGAGGATTTCACTGATTGATTTCGGTCGAACGGGTCCCCTTTGTCGTTCGACCGGTTGGACGTTATTTCGGTTTTATTGCAGAACAGTAGTGGAGTTCGGTCGACCGTTATGGTTTTGGTTCGACCGTTGGGGCACAGTTTTGCATATGGATGCTTGTGTCATGTGTAGTTGGATCTGCCTCGAGGGCAACGGATCCCTGGCCTTTTTGGGCGATGAAACGGACATGTCGGCCTAAGAGGAGATCGTGGTTGTGACTCTACGGAGCGGTGCCTTGTGAGCACGTTGTTGTGGCCGATGTTTTTCCGGCGGTGCCTTGTGAGCACGTTGTTGTGGCCGATGTTTTTCCGGCGGTGCCTTGTGAGCACGTTGTTGTGGTTGATGTTTTTTCGGCGGTGCCTTGTGAGCACGTTATGGTGGCCGAGACTCTAACCGGCGGTGCCTTGTGTGCAAGTGTGATGTGGGGTTCGGGTGAGAGGACCCTTGAGACCCGTGGCCGATGTTTTCCGGCGGTGCCTTATGTGCACGGGAGTTAGTTATGCTTTTATGGGGTTTCCCTATGGGACTCTGACCGGCGGTGCCTTTTATGCATTCTTCATTTCATGTTTCATATATACATGTTATGTTCATATCTTAGGGGTTTGGCATACGGGGCTTCCCTATGGGAGACTCAGGCATTGTTGTGTTACATGTCAGGTCGTGCACGTCAGTAGGTGGTGGTGACTGCGAGCAGGAGCACCCAGACCAGATCTTGTCCTTTTTCCAGATCGTGAGGTGGATGATTTCCCTTGTATTTGTGTTTGTACATCTTTTGTGTTGGGCTATTATCATCCTTGACTCTTGTATTAACTCAGTGTACCACTTTATATATATATGTGTGGTTTGGTAACGACCCCGGTGTTGATTCTTCTATCAGTTTAAAAGTTTTAAATTTTCCGTTGTTTTGGGGCGTTACAATTTGGTATCAGAGTCTTTCGGTCCCGGTGTGCTTGTCCAATGAAACCACCTTAGAGGTCTTGCATTTAGTTGTCATTCATCATGCATTCATTCATAATCGTTAATTCATTGTCGTTTCCTGTCCTCTTGTGTAGATGCCTCCGGGAGGTGTGAGGCCACTTTCACGTTTTAGGGGTGCCAGTGAGGAGACTGGTAGGGAGGACAGGGAGGATGAGAGGAGGACCAATCAGGGGACTCTTGGTAGGTTGGGCGAGTTTCTCAAGCACCAGTCTGCACTGTCTGAGCAGGCAGGGGCAGGGGCAGTATTGGATCGGTTTATACGACAACACCCTCCTTCCTTTGATAGTAGCGGTGAGCCGGAGGCAGCTGAGGATTGGGTCTTCAAGATCTGGAAGATCTTCAGGGCTATCGGATGTCCTTTTGAGAGGCAGGTGGATCGGGCCACCTATGTGTTGGAAAGAGAGGCGGCCAACTGGTGGAGGTCTACGTTGACTGTTGTTTTCGAGGACAGTGAGGAGGTGGGTTGGGAGGAATTCCTCGCAGAGTTCAACCAGCAGTATTTTCCCCAGCATGCGCATGACAGGAAAAAGGAGTTCCTAGCACTCGAGCAGCGAGAGATGACGCTGGCAACTTACATTAACAGGTTTCACACCTTGGAGCGTTACTGCCCGGATACTAATGTGACACCGGAGCAGAGAGCTCGGAAGTTTATCCGAGGGTTGAGGCCACAGTTTCGGTCTCGTATGATCATGAGCATGCCGCAGACTTTAGCTGATGCAGTGAAGTTTGCGATGATTATGGATCAGGACTACCAGGAGACGGTAGAGGCCAGGAAGGTTAGACGAAGGCCAGTATGCGACCCGGAGTTCAGATTTCGGGAAATCCGGGCAAGAGGCCCCAGGTTGATAGCGGTGGATCTCAGCAGTCAGGGCAGTGCAGGCAGTGTGGTGGAGTTCACCCCAAGCGAGGGTGTGGGGCTCGTTCAGGTGCATGCTATGGTTGTTGTGCCCAGATGGGACATTTTATTCGTTTCTGCCCGAGTAGGTCAGGTGGACCTAGTGGACGACCGGGTTCCTCCTCAGCTAGCGGAGCGGGACCGAGTAGACTAGCTGCACCACCTCAGCAGGGGAAGAGCGTTGGTTACGTTTTCACCATCCAGGCAGAGGAGGCTAAAGATGTCAGTGTTGTGGTGGAAGGTACGCTTTATGTTGATGGCGTGATAGCTATAGTGCTTTTCGATTGTGGGGCCACACACTCGTTCATCTCTGAGCAGTTTGCGAGCTTGTTAGGTCGTACCCCTGCGATGTTGACTGCCACTTTGGAAGTCAGCACACCCTTGGGTTTGGTGGGTATTGTGGGGAGTTTCCTCCCCGGCGCCACGATTGCTTCGGGAGACCAGGAGTTCCCGGTAGACCTGGTCTTGTTACCGATAGTAGACTTCGATGTCATACTTGGGATAGATTGGTTGTCGCGGTACGATGTTCGAGTCTTGTGCCGAGAAAAGAAGATTGTGATCTCGAGGAAAGGTTTTCCTGATTTGCTGATCAGAGGGACAAGGAGTGGAGATGGTCGGATTTTGTTTTCGGCAGTGAAGGCTCAGAAGATGATTCACCAGGGTTGTAGAGCGTTTTTAGCGACGTTTGTGGTACCAGATCTTGAGGTGAAGAAGTTGGAAGATATCGAGGTTGTTCAGGATTTTCGTGAGGTATTTTCTGATGAGATCATCGGGTTACCGCCTCACAGAGAGATCGAGTTTGGTATCGATCTAGTAGTAGAGACTAAACCGCCGTCAAAGGCATTACGAGGATTCGGGACACAGATGTCCAGAAGACAGCGTTTAGGACGAGGTACATGCATTACAAGTTCTTGGTGATGTCGTTTGGGCTGACGAATGCACCTGCGGCGTTCATAGATCTGATGAATCGGACTTTTCAGCCGTATCTTGACAGATTCGTGATTGTCTTCGTGGATGATATACTTGTATATTCACTAGACAGAGAGCAGCACCGGGAGCACCTGAGGGTTATGCTTAGCATCTTGAGAGATCAGCAGCACCGGGAGCACCTGAGGGTTGTGCTTAGCATCTTGAGAGATCAGCAGCTCTATGCTAAGTACAAGAAGTGTGAATTCTGGCTAGATCGGGTGGCCTTTCTGGGACATGTGGTGTCAGCAGACGGGATATCTGTAGATCCAGCGAAGGTTGAGGCTGTTACTCAGTGGAGAGCTCTGACCAGTGTGTCAGAGATCAGGAGTTTTGTGGGTTTGGCAGGTTATTATCGTCGGTTTATTCAGAACTTCTCTAGACTTGCTTCCCCACTGACGACTTTGACACAGAAGGGTGTCAAATTCGTTTGATCCCAGAAGTACGAGGACAGTTTCCAGGAGCTGAAGAGGTGACTGACTACAGCACCGATTTTGACGTTACCGAGTGGTAGTGGAGGCTTTGTGATCTACAGTGACGCTTCAGGCGTTGGTCTGGGTTGCGTATTGATGCAACACGGGAAGGTTGTCGCATATGCTTCGAGGCAGTTGAAGGTTCATGAGAAGAATTACCCGACTCATGATCTGGAGTTGGCAGCGGTGGTTCACGCGCTGAAGACTAGGAGGCATTACCTATATGGAGAGCAATTTGAGGTCTTCATAGATCACCAGAGTCTGAAGTATCTGTTCTCGCAGAAAGAGTTGAATATGAGGCAGCGCAGATGGCTTGAGTTTATAAAGGATTATGACTTCACCATTTCGTATCATCCAGGGAAGGCGAATTCTGTCGCAAATGTCTTGAGTAGGAAGGTGGAGTTGTCAGCTTCTAGCTTATGCATCCAGGAGTTGAGGTTTCTTGAGGCCTTGACGGAGTGGAGACCTTTTACGAAGGATTCTTAGGGGGCAGTGATTGTGGGACTTCGAGTGGAGCCGCAGACAGTTTCGGGAGTGGTTCAGGCTCAGAGAGCAGATGATGAGCTGGTCAGTCTGATGCACTTAGTTGCTAAGGACGGATCAGACTTCGGTGTCGGAGTTGATGGGGGCTTGATATTCAGGGGCGGATCTGGGTACCGAGAGCAGGTGATCTGAGGAATACTATCATGGAGGAGGCACATAGAGCTAGATATTCCATTCACCCGATGAGTACCAAGATGTATAAAGACTTACAACGGAGTTTCTGGTGGAAGGAGATGAAGCGAGACATAGCAGACTTCGTGTCCAGGTGCCTGGTTTGTCAGCAGGTGAGGATTGAGGACCAACGGCCAGCGGGGCAGTTGCAGAGTATAGATCTGCCAGAGTGGAAGTAGGAGCACGTGACGATGGATTTCGTCACCGGGTTGCCGAAGACGAGGAGATCTCACGACGCGATTTGGGTTATAGTTGATCGATTGACCAAGTCAATGCATTTTCTGGCGATCAGGACCACCTTACCTTTGGAGGGTTTGGCGAAGCTGTACGTCGAGGAGATAGTCCAGTTACATGGAGTGACGGTGAGTATTATCTCCGATCGAGATCCGAGGTTCACCTCCAGATTTTGGGATAGTCTGCAGAAGGCGTTGGGGAATCAGTTGATGTTCAGCACAACTTTTCATCCGCAGATAGACGGTCAGTCAGAGAGGACCATCCAGACACTGGAGGATATGCTGAGAGCGTGTACTCTGGATTGGGCAGGATTTTGGGATGAACACTTGTCGTTGATCGAGTTCGCCTACAACAACATCTACAATTCGAGCATTGGGATGGCACAGTACGAGGCTCTGTACGGTCGGCCTTGTAGATCGCCAGTATGCTGGAGTGAGGTAGGCGAGAGGTAGCTGGTTGGGCCAGAGATTTCTCAGATGTATGCTGAGAAGGTTGGCGTGACCAGGCAGATGTTGGAGACGGCTCAGAGCAGACAGAAGAGTTACGCAGATAGGCGTAGATGAGAGTTGAGATTTGAGGTGGGCGATCACGTATTCCTGAGGATTTCACCAGCTCGTGGAGTGATGAGATTCGGGAAGAAGGGGCAGCTCAGTCCGAGGTACGTCGGACCGTTTGAGATTCTGGATCGCGTAGGAGAGGTTGCCTACCATGTTGCTTTGCCGCCGCAGCTTTCGGGTATTCACAACATTTTCCACGTTTCGATGTTGAGGAAATACGTTGCCGATCCGTCGCATGTGATTGAGATCAATGTTCCCGAGATCAGTTAGGATTTATCTCTCGAGGAGAGGCCCGTGGAGATTATAGATCGGATGGAGCACCAGCTCAAAGGGAGAACCATTCCGATGGTAAAGGTCAAGTGGCAGCACCATAGCGAGCGTGAAGCCACTTGGGAGATCGAGGATGACGTCAGGAAGAAGTATCCGGAATTGTTTAGTGAGGATTTGGTTCTAATTTCGAGGACGAAATTCTTTAAGGAGGGTGGATTGTTACATCCTAACCCCCCCCCCCCCCCCCCCCTTGCTTATTGAATTGATTGTGTTTAGGTGGTGATTAGAGGAGGTTGAGATGGATTGAAATGGACGGCTGGGATGGTTTGAGGAGAAGTATATAAGGTGTGATCTCTCTCTCTCTCCCTCACTTCTCTCACTCACTTTTTCTCTCTCTCTCTCATGTCTCTCTCCCTCGATCCTCTTCTGATCCAGCTTGGGGGAAACCGTGGAGGCGAGATCGACGGCGCTCGGGGGAGCTCAGGTTATTGCCGAAGAAGAAGAGTTTTGCGAGGAAGCGCTCAAGGTATGCCAAGCTTTAGTTTAATCCTCCTTTTAGCCGTTGTGAGGATTGGGGTGGCCGACAGTAGGCCGGAAGGCTCGTCCAGGGCCTTGCAGCAGCTTTTTTGCTCTGGAACGGTCGACCAGCGCGTTGGTGCGATACTCTTGGAGTGGTCGACCGGTGGTACACTTTATGCAAGAAGAAGATGCTCTGGGTGTTTTCGGTCGAATGGGTCCCCTTTGCCGGTCGACCGAAAGCACTGTCGTAAGTCGGTTAGGGACGTTGATCATCCAAACGGTCGATCGCTTGTTGACTTTGTCCGACCGAAACTTAAGTTAACTTAATGGCCGCTCGACCAGAAGAGTTGTTTCGGTCGACCGAGTAGTGCGGATTGTTGGTGAGTTAAACTGGTGGGAATCAGTCGACCGTGAGTTTTTGTCGTTCGACCGTTTGTGCTTTTGAGCAGAAGAGGATTTCACTGATCGATTTCGGTCGAACGGGGCCCCTTTGCCGTTCGACCGGTTGGACGTTATTTCGGTTTTATTGCGGAACAGTAGTGGAGTTCGGTCGACCGTTTATGGTTTTGGTTCGACCGTTGGGGCACAGTTTTGCATATGGATGCTTGTGTCGTGTGTGGTTGGTTCTGTCTCGAGGGCAACGGGTCCTCGGCCTTTTTGGGCGACGGTATGGACATACCGGCCTAAGAGGAGATCGTGGTTGTGGCTCTACGGAGCGGTGCCTTGTGAGCACGTTGTTGTGGCCGATGTTTTTCTGGCGGTGCCTTGTGAGCACGTTGTTGTGGCCGATGTTTTTCCGGCAGTGCCTTGTGAGCACGTTGTGGTGGCCGAGACTCTGACCGGCGGTGCCTTGTGTGCACGTGTGATGTGGGGTTGGGTGAGAGGACCCTTGAGACCCGTGGCCGATGTTTTCCGGCGGTGCCTTGTGTGCACGGGAGTTAGTTATGTTTTTATTGCATTCTTCATTTCATGTTTCATATATACATGTTATGTTCATATCTTAGGGGTTTTGCATACGGGGTTTCCCTATGGGAGACTCAGGCATTGTTGTGTTACATGTCAGGTCGTGCACGTCAGTAGGTGGTGGTGACTGCGGGCAGGAGCACCCAGACCAGATCCTGTCCTTTTTTCCAGATGGTGAGGTGGATGATTTCTCTTGTATTTGTGTTGTACATCTTTTGTGTTGAGTTGTAATCATCATTGACTCTTGTATTAACTCAGTGTACAACTTTATATATATATGTGTTGTTTGGTAACGACCCCGGTGTTGATTCTTCTATCAGTTTAAAAGTTTTAAATTTTCCGTTGTTTTGGGGCGTTACAATTCCATCCATGCAAACAAACAAAATGGAACTTCATTTAGATGGAGATCTACAAGAAGTTTGTAGCCTCTAAATTGTGGAACTCAATAACTTTTGCAAAAACAGTTGGAATTTTGTGACTACAAAAAATTCTGTACCCTCTGGTTCCTTTCAGTTAAGCATATTCTTGTTGTTGGCTTTTGTTCTTGCGGATTTTTGCAATGCTCCGCATCTATTGGTTGGTGCAGAACTTTAGATATTCCATTCCTTAACAATTTGTGAACTTGCATGGCTATATTTGTCTCGAATACAAGGAGATTATTGTATTATTGTAGCAAGCAGCGTTCTTGACGTGTGGTTGTTGGAAAGAACATGTCTTTGGCAATTGCTTCACTGAAACACCCGTTTCAATTCTTCAAATGCGACTGGCCATCGCCCAAATCAAAAATCCAATTGGATCTAAATATGACAAGACCAACAATAGAAGGTGTACTTTTGATTTTTGTGGTTGTACACCATCATCTTTTTCGGATTGAGAGTTAATTTTTTGTTGTAATTGTACAGGTCGAACGTTCAAGTCGCCTTTTCCACTAACATCAATATCGCACAATTCAATATTGCCTCCGGAGGTGAACAAAGGAATAAATGTTCTTTCTCCCAATATTTCAGTAGACTCAACTCTAGGCTTTTTGGATGCATATGATGATGAATATGATGGCGTAATCATTGATCCTGAGTCGTTACCTCCAAGTGCCAACGCATTTTCTTCTGTTCCCCAATCCTCACTTTCTTACTGGAAACTGAAGGTTTCAATGTGGCATATTTTATTCTGACTTTTGTTGCCAAAATAATTTTATGTATCTGAGAAGTCAAATGCAGGGGAAGAAAGGGGTTTGGTTAAAGATATTGGACAAACAAGCTGATCTTGTTCCAATTGCAGTACAGGTAAAGTTATATAAGTGAAATAAAGTTTAAGTTGTAATACAAACTAACTGGCTTTAGCTGGTTTTCTTGATGGACTGATAGGAAAGAGCTTATTAACAAGATTGTACTAGATCTCATAGTTCAAAACAATTTTTCCTTTATAAACGACACCTTTAATCACAGAAATGGTTAAGTTAGGATTGATACAATTAAATGCATCAATGATTACGTGGATGACTTGAAGTTGGCAAGTGTGGAACAACTAGAAAATTTTAAAGAATAGATAAATGTAAATTCAAAATGATTGCTGCAAACGATACCAAGTTAGACAAAACGGGCGTAAAAAAATTACAATTTTTTTTAACACAACAATTTGAGCTCATGCCTTCATTGGTACACCTAATTGAACTCTGAAAATTCATTTGCAGGAAGGGTTTGTTTACCACCATGCAGAGCCAGGCTACGTTATGCTAACCTACTGGATTCCTGAAGGGCCTTGCTTGCTCCCTGCAACAGGTTCACATCAAGTTGGCATAGGTGGATTTGTGATCAATGAAAAAAGAGAGGTCCACCACTTTGTATTTTTTAAAGTTTAAAAATGAATTAGAAGGTTTATTAATTTTTTGATTTTTATATTTTTACATCTTGACATGAAATTAAGGTCCTTGTTGTGAAAGAAAAGAAGTGCCCTTTAAGATGCTCTGGTGTTTGGAAGCTACCAACAGGATTTCTTGATAAGGTGCACATTTCTTATGGAAAACTGAAAAGTTTTATGATCAAGACTTAAGTTTGTGATTAGCATGTAATCAAACTGGGTTCAATTTGCTCAAATTTCAATTAAGAAAGATCAGGAGTTATAGCCTAGAAGATATTGGGCCTCAAATAGCCCATTTCAAACTTAAGAATGACGTCCATATCTATTAATAAGTCAATTTCTTTTTATTTGCAATCTTGTTTTCTTCTATACCGAAAAGTTGGTATTTTTCGTTGATTTTTTTGGTCAAGTCTGAGGAAATATTCTTGGGGGCAACAAGGGAGATCAAAGAAGAAACTGGGGTAAGAACAAACATTATTGAATTATATTTTGTACACTATTTTGGAATTTGGAAAGCATTGGTTTCTAGAATAAGCTGAAATTCGTGTTGTTTGTTGTTTTCTTTTCTGTTTGAACAGATTAAAACGGAATTTATAGAAGTGGTTGCTTTCAGGTGAGCAAACATAACCACAGTTCTAAACACTAAATTCTTGATCTCAAATTAGAAAAACTGTAACTGTCAACTTGATGGTTTAATTAACAACTTTGTTTTTTCTTTAATACAAATGTCTACTTTATACGCATGCAGGAAAGATATATCTAGAACTTCTAAGCGTTTACTTTGTTGGGAAATGAATATATTTTCCTTGCAAGGTTGTCCAATAATGAATATTCATGAAAATGACTTCATAATTTTTATTCATAGAAAGTAAAATGACTTGAAAGTTTTGTTCCCAAACAAAACATGTAATGTTTCATGAACTGATGTTTTCAGACACGCCCACCTGGTTTCGTTCGAGAAATCGGACCTGTTCTTCGTCTGCATGCTTAAACCTTTGTCATCTGACAATACAATTGATGGATCAGAAATTCAGGAAGCCAAGGTAAATAAAAACTTCTAATCAAATTAAACTTACAGTGTCTTTATTTTTCAAATAAAATATGAGTTAAGTCTTGTTTTCAGTGGATGCCTATTGATGAATTCGTCGAGCAACCATTCTACCAAGAAGATCTCATGTCGAAGAAAGCAGTTGAAATTCGTATTGCAAGATACGAAAACTGTTACAGAGGGTTTTCTGCCCTTCAATTGATGTCGAAATTGGACGACACAATATCATACCTCTATTACAGAGACACTGCTGAAATAGTAATATAAGTTACTTCCAGAGTAATGCTGAACATGACACAGGATTAATTTAAGCAGTGGTTTATTTAAAAATCTGGATGTCTGTCTTGTGAACCAGAAGGGCATGTTTCTGGAAGGAAACATGATATGTTCTTCAATCTATGCATTTTAGACAAAGTTGATTGTTAATAAAATATCGTCAAGATTCCTTGATTGTTGTTTTTTCCTCTAGAGGCAATTACATATCTTATTGGAAAGCAGTGTGGTTCTGATAGGTGGACAAAAAACTATAATTAATTATGGATTAGTATTTTAAATGATACATCACCAACTTTCTTATTAGAAGGTAAATTACTGCTTTTATTTTAGAAATTAAATAGGTTGGATGTATATTTATTGCAACTTGCTCACATTTGAAGAAGTTTAAATTCCTATAGTATACTCAACCCACTTACAACTTTTAAATATATTTAAAAAATAGATATATTTTTACAAATGGGAACCGATACGTGTATTTTTATATTTAGATTTGTAAGGGAAGTTGTAAAAAGTCCCAACCAAACTTTTTTTTCAGAATATAACTGGGAATGCTTTTTTTGGGATAAGAACTGAGAATGCTTTGTTGGTGGGAGGCTTGGAGGTTCTAGTCAGCACTGAAGTCATCATAATTCTTATGCTTGGAAGGATTTCCTTTTTGCCAATCTGCTCGTGCTTGCACTGGTCATCATGCACACTACTTGTAATGTTGGTCATCATGCACACTATTTGGAACTGGTGGTACACTTTCTTGATTCAACTTAATAGATCTGTCCATCTCAGCCTTTTTATTTTAATTATTATGTTTACCCATACAAGAATGAAGTTTAATTATGTTTAAGTGATCCATGAAATCTAAAATTTTATCTTTTTTTTTCTTTTCGAAAGAAGAGTTCATTTATAGTTGAGTTCTCTAGTATTTACAAAATTACATTCCTTGCCTAGTTCATCAGGTTAAGCATTTAGCAAACATCGAAGGCTTTTGTTCGATCAGTTATCCTATTTTTCTAAGGTTAATTGCTTACATAACTTCCAAATTTGCCCGGTAACATGTATTTATACTCTAAAATTTGCCCTAAACTGGAGATAATTCCAGTGGTGATTCCAAAACCTTGATCTCTCGTTGTGTAATACATCAACCACCACAAACCCAAACTCTTTATCTCCAACAATTTTGAAGTATTAGATACGGTGGTCGGATTTAGGCGTGTGAGTACTCAACTTCAAGATCTCGACGAGAGGAACACGTCGGTGCCACCTTTTTTGTCGATCCGACGGTCGGATCGCCAGTGATCTGGGTTTTATGATTCAGGAGATGAAACTTTCAAGGGCTAGATTCGGCCGATCTCGTGGACGTTTGAGCCTAAACCACTTGGAACATGTTCTACTTTTTGAGACAAACATTTTCAGTGGTAGATCGTGGCAAACGAAGGTCAGAGTGAAAGTTATCGCCATTTGAAGTTCTCGGTCTATTTTTGACGGGTTTTCGAAGGTCACTTTTCCGGTGAGCTTTTGGGGCATTTTTCGGCGATGTGAGCAGTCCTTCTTGGGGTTTTTAGGTGAAATGGAGTTCTTTTAAGACTGAAATGCACAGGCAAAGAATAGATTGGGATGAATGTGTTGGCTTTTTGGTATTAATCTATGTTTTGATGATTTATTCAACCTAATTTTAATTGTAATCAATGTAGAATAGCACACATATTGTATTGCATATATATTGCTATGTGCTAACTTCTATAGGTGATCAAGACTCAAGAAAGAAAGGAAATCAAGTCGAGACATGTAATCAAGCTCATTTGAAGACATGTAATTTGTATTTCTTTGAGTCTTATGAACTTTGTGTAAATTGAGCATACTTGACCTAAAATCAACTCACATACACCTAGGTTCCTTATAGAAGTCACACACTAAATTTCACATAATTTGGACTTCAATAGATCACCCAAACTTAGACCGGAAAACACTAAACACTTAACTTGAACTGTCTGCCCACATCCGGTCGACCGAAACAGACCGTATTCCTTGTTTCAGTCGACCGAATATGATCTTGTTTGTCAACCCCGTAGAGCTTGTTACAAATTGGTCGACCAAACCTATCTCGGTGTTTGACCGATCACTTAAGTGTACCTAAGTCATAGCCTTAACCGGTCGACCGAACCGAGTCCAAAATTGTCAAACGGTCGACTGAACTTACCGATCCGGTCGACCAAACTTTTGCAGAATTGCTTCCTGCAAGTTTCTGTTTTGTGTGTCTTCCATAATCTTTTACCAAACTTGTCCCAACGGCTATAACTCACTTAGAGCTTATAAATAGGTATTCCTATGACACAATTACACAACTCTTACATTTCCTATTGTCATATACACCTAAGAGAAACTCACAAGTCTCCTAATCCCCAAATCTACTCTCCAAGACTAAACTTCCACACTTTAGCATCAATTCCACATCCTAAGCTAAGTGTGCTCAAGTTAGAGAGTGTGTTCCACTCAACTTCTCAGTTGTAAAGAAGCAAAGACTTCGGTGAAAGCCCGAAGTGTTCCTCTCAGATTGTGAGAGAAGAAAGTCAAGCTCACGAGGGTGTTCGTGGAGCTTGTTTTGTAAAAGGCTTAATCTTGGCCCGGAACGAGGTTGATAGTGACGACGTGAGCGGAGCTCGAGGGAGATCGAGCGGAGCTTGCAAGAGAGGAAGTAGGTGGGAGGCCGAACCTCTATAAAATTCGGTGTCATCATTGTGGTTTGCTTTACTTGCTTGTTTTGTTCAAATTCCACTGCACATTAGTTGATTGCTTAAACAAAGGTAATTAGCTTAAAAGTGATTAGAATTAGAAACCCTCACTATCCTACAGAATGAACTAAAGGGATACATTCATATTGAAGATCAAAATAGTGCAAGGAAGTGTTTGGAACATGTAGGTTCTCAGAAGTCCGTGGCCAATTTAGTTTCACATTCCAAAAGGTCTCAAAAGTCATCCAAGCCATCTAAAGGTGAATTCACTTCACAGTTAGAGACCAAAAAGTCTTACTTCAAAGGGAGGAAGAAGGGCAAGTGTCATAATTGTGAGAAGTGGGGTCACTGGGCAACATAGTGTAGGCTACCAAAAAGACACCAAAGTCTAACACACAACTAAAGGAGGTTAGCATGGTGGTTGGTGAAGGTGAGCCTTGAGCCTTGGGGTTGTTCGGCAGATGAAGAAGGGAAGGGTCAGTTCCTCCTCTGAGTGGTGGTTGGATAGTGGTGCTACTTGTCATGTTGTCAATAACCGGAACTTGCTCACTGAGGTCACAACATTGAAAGATTCTGTTGAAATTTGTAATGGTGGTGAGGCTGAACTGATACACTGGAACTGCAAATCTGGTGATTTCTTCAGGTAGACTACTAACTCTAAAACATGTTAGAGTAGTAGCTTCAATTACCATTGAGAAATGCCAATTTGACATCCATTGGATTGATGCGCCACCTTCTTTGAGATACAATAGAGGTTAGGAGACGTGTCTCGATACACGCCACTGGCGTAAATATAACATCATAATCGATACCAGTCCTTTGCTTGTATCCCTTTGCAACCAAACGTGACTTGTATCGCTCGACCTCTCCTTGGGGCGTCTTCTTCTTCTTATACACCCACCTGACACCAATTTCTTTGTGTCCTTTTGGAAGCAAAGCTAGCTCCCAAGTCTCATTATTTTCTATCGACCACATCTCCTCATCCATCGCGGCTCGCCATCTTGCATCCGTCACCGTTTCTTCGAACGTGATGCTCTCGCCTTGAGCTAAGAGGCATACCAAGTGTATCTCACTTAGTCCCACGTAGAGATCATGAAGACTCCTTGTCTTCCTCGGTCTTGTCTCTTCATCATCAGATGCAATATTGCTAGCTTTGTTCACATCGTTGATAACGGTTGCATCCACTGTCTCAACTCCTTGTTCTTGCAATGGTGGATTAGTTATCATATGTGGGATCTCCTTCTTGGACTCCCAATACAACATCATATCCTCATTCACCTGCACATCATGACTAACAATAATTTTATTGTTAGTAGGATCAAGGAGCCGATAGGCTTTTGATCTCCTATCATAGCTGAGAAGCACTAGTTTGTTGCTTCTATCATCAAGCTTTACTCTCCTTTGTTTTTGTACATGCGCATAGGCTATGCTCCCGGACACCTTTAGATGCGTCACTGTGGGCTTGTATCCACTCCATGCTTCTTGTCGTGTCATGTCTTCTAAGTTACTAGTCTTGCAACAGTTTAGGAGGTAAACTGTATAAGCAACCGCCTTCACCCACAAGAACTTTGGCACTTCTTTACTCTTTAGAATGCTTTGAACCATGTCTAGAATGGTCCTATTCTTGCGCTCCACAACTCCATTTTGCGTTGGTGAATAGGGTGTTGTTAGATGCCTCTTGATTCCATGTTCTTCACAGAATTTGTTGAAGGCGGATGAGGAAAATTCTCAACACCTTGATATAGCAACCACTTTGCTTCTCCACAAGAGCCTTGAATTTCTTGAACATTATGAATACTTCTGACTTCTCCTTCAAAAAATACACCCACGTCTTGCGGGAATAATCATCAATGAATGTAAGAAAGTAGCGATTCTCACCAAGTGAACCAGGAGTGCCAGGTTTGCAAATGTCGGTGTGCACTAACTCGAGCAACTTCTTTGATCTATGCTCAACCACTTTCGGAAAGCTTTTCCTTGGCATCTTACCCACCGTGCACCCCTTGCAATAGCTCTCAACAGACTTGATCAAAGGCAACTCATGCACCATCCTTTTGCTAGCCATCTCACGTAGTCCTCCAAGACTCACATGCCCAAATCTCATGTGCCAAAGCCCATCATTCTCTTCAACGCAGGCTTTCAAACATGTAGCACAAACACATGTTAGGTTGAGCTTAAACATGCGGTTCTTGCTCATCTCCACTTGAGCCATCAACTCCCCATCTTGGCCATGGAAGTAAAGATAGTGGTTTCTCAACAAGACCGAATAACCCCTTTCAAGGAGTTGTCCCATGCTAAGGATATTTGCCTTCATTTACGACACATAATAGACATTGGAGATGAACTTGTGTGATCCATTCTTCACCTTGATCATGATATGGCTTTGTCCTTCTACTCACACATTCAATGCGTCTCCAAATGATACATGCCCATTCACCCCTTCTTCCAAGTGGGCAAACAAGTGTTTATAGGCACACATGTGATTGCTAGCTCTCGTATCAAGATACACCATACACCGTCTTGATCGGGTTCTCCTTCTTTGTTTGCAAGCAACACAACACCATCATCGCATGTTCTCTCTTCAACGGTTTCAAGGCTGGATCTCTCCTCCACCTTCTTTGGTGACCATCACTCACTTGCATAGTGCCTGTGCTTCCCACAATTGATGCACTCCACGCCCTTCTTAGAGGATCGATCATAACCTCCACAACCTCTACGAGGTGCATCATTACCGTGCGTTCTTCCTCTACCGGCGCTTTGACTACCTTAGCCACCTCGACCACGACCTTTTCCTTGGTCATCACTGCGAGGGTTCTCCTCATTAATCAACAGTTTCACTTGCACTGCTTCTTAAGGCACCTCTTGCTTCTTCCTCTTTCTTTGCTCATCCACCTCCAACGACCCGACGTGGTCATTGATAGATAACTCCTCCAAGTTCTTAGATTCCATGATAGCACATACCCTGTTCTCAAAGCTCTCGGTTTGAGAACGCAGGATCTTGTCCATGGTATTTTTCCTTCCATAATGGATTATCCATTTCTCTTCAATTGGATGGCCACAGTTTGAACTCTCGTGATGTAGCCGGATACTCTTTCTGATTCCTTCATTTTCATTGCTTTGAGCTCCCCTCGAAGTGTTTGTAGGCTCACTTGCCTCACACGTGCTTCTTCTTTGTAGCACTTCTCTAGGATCCCCCATGCTTCTTTTGAAGTTTGGGCCCCGGACACTAGGTACTTGTTTTTCTTTTTAGTTAAATAAAATATGTCATGTAAATAAAATATTTTCTTTTTAGTTAGATATTGTTTCCTTTAATCTTGCATGCTTTGTTTCCTTAAATCTTAGCATAACTGGTTAGCTTAATTAGTACATAGTAGATCCACTCCATTTAGGGTGGAGACAATGTAGTTGATGGTGAAGTGTATGATGGGTTCCTAAGTTTGTGTCATTTTCATGTGCTTAATGTTAGATCTAAAACTTGTAGCATGTTAATTTTGTTTTAGATGAGATAATGGCCACACTAGGTACTTGTTTCATGCTACATCTAGTTTTGACATGTTGCTTGTGATGTGTTTTATTTGATGATGGAATTGACTTGAAATGAATGGTTGCTTGATTGGGTTTATGTTTCTTGAATGAACTAAGGTTATGCTTAGGATTGGTTGATGTGTTAATGGTCACACTAGGTGCTTACTTGAGAATCCATAAAATTGATCTTAACTTTATGCCAACCTGTACTAGTCTTGTATACCATGTAATTGTATGTGTTTCACACTTAGGTTCCACATTAGCTCCTACTTGTAAACACACACTCTTACACATATGTTTAATGGTTGGACACCCTCATGCACACACACACCTCACTATTGCACCTCTACTCTAAAGGATTTAGTTATATGGTTTTCTTCTATCTTTGCTTACATTAGTTAGCTTAGCCTAAATCTCTTCATCTAATTCTCTTCTCACTCGAGTATGGTGATAATAACAACGTGCACAACTCTTCGAGGACACATGTACTTGTCGTGTCTTCACCGACGTCGTGCACTTGCTGTATTGAACTGATAAGATCACAATCATCAACCATGCCTTAGCCAACATAGCAAATAACTTCCCTAATTTCCCGATCAGTCCCCAAGCAATAATTATTTCAAATCTCATTTTCTTATAAAAAAAATTATACCCTATTAACCCAATCATGGTACTTGTTACAGACAAGTACTACCTTGTGGATGCCGGATACCTGAATCGAGATGGTTTCTTGGCTCTCTATAGAAACACAAGGTACCATGTCCCCTTGTTTCGAGTACAGGGGCCTAGGGGGAAGAAGGAGTTGTTTAACCACTTGCATTCATCGTTGAGGAATATAATTGAACGTGCATTCTTTGTGTTAAAGAAAAGGTTGAGAGTTTTTAAAAAAAGGCCCATTTCCATATGCGCAAACAAGTGAAGTTGGTCATATGTGCAACGAGTCTACATAATTACATTATTGAACAATGATTGGCGGACAAAATTATCTTGGAATTTCAAACGCAATAGTTGTTGGCGACCCCGCAAATGAGAGGAAGTTGGTTTGGGAACGGAGTGTCAAGTTGATGAAACAACCATGTCCATTAGAAGGGATTCAATTTGTGATTTGACAGTCGAAAGTAGAGGTTTGGAATGACATTTGTGGTTTTGTTTTTTGGTGGTGTTATGTTGTGAAAAAGTTTAAGAACGTTGTGCTTTTTTTAACTATATAATATGTTCATTTTAACATTGCATTCTTTAGTACTTTATTGTTGTGTTTAATCATCACGGGATGGATGCTCCTTCTTATGTTAATGTCAAAGAGTCTTTCGATTTAGATGACCCAATATTCCGCAACACAACATTCCCCAACAATCCACAGACCTTAGTGCCCATTGTTAGCCAAAACAACTTGTTGAACCACTCCCAATTTAGACCACCAAGGTTTTCAGATAAACCGGTCAGACCCCCCACCCCTAACTGCCCAAATGCAATCTTGATTTACTAGTCCATTCCAATTTCAAACCCAACAATTTAGTTTTTCTCCAATGGGTTATAATCCTTGCAATCAATCACCTTCCACAAGATTTCATGTGAACCCTCCACAAATAACCACTCCCCCAAGTAGCAGCATAGTTAATCTGTTGGTGGTGGAAATCGCCATTTCTTCCAAACAAAAAGAAAATCTAGTAATGGATCAACACGTGCAATGTGGACCAACAAACTTTATCATGAGACTCCTTAGGATTTCTGTGGAACAAGTTCAGTTGGGTAACCAACCGAGTGGATCGTTAGATAAGACGAGGTGTGAGAACTTAATTGCAGAGTTCACCAACAAACCGGCTTGTCATACACCAAAGAACAGTTTAAGAATCATTGGAACAAAACAAGAACAAATTTTCAAGGTTGGAGCACTTTACGCTCAATGACCGGTACTGGTTGGGATAACGAACGAGGCATGTACACCTTAGATGATGAGCGTTCGACAGATTTCCTCAAGGTATTAAAACAATTTTGAAATAGCACAAACGCCTTTGTTATTCTTCCATCTAATTTGATTATGTCCTTTCAGGCTTATCCTCAATGTGAAGGCTTGAGGTCTAAAGGCCTACAATTTCCTAATTTGTGAGATGAGTTGTTCGACAAAGTGACACCAACAGGAAGATTTAATTGCGTCGCTAACAACAAAGTGTTGTCGTCTTCTTTTCTAAGGGACATCTACTCCAACGACCGTGGACCGGATTTGATGATGTTGTGGGTCCCCAACAAATGGTTACTGAAAAATCCCAATCATTTCCTGGTTGGAGGACAATGACGCTCGTATTCCAAGGAAGTGAAGAAGAAGAAGAAGAAGAAGGTCAATCAGAAAAGAGTTAAGTAATGATGAATTTAGCTCTGCTGCTAGTAGCATGGCAATTGGCGGAACACCGATACCGATGGGAAGTGGACGTGGAGTATAGGTCACGCTTGCTTACCAGTAGATGTCAAGAAGACAGACATACTTTTGAGCATTTCACAACATTGTTGGTAGACACGGGGACACTATTTACAAGCAGACACACCATGAATCTTTTCAAGAAGAAAATGAACAAGAAGGTGTTTGTGAACATATTGGACAAAGCAAGCAGACTTGCTTGGATGGAAATGGAGTACAACGAGCGATTTCCTAATGAGACTGTGTAGCAACCGTTAAAATATTAGATTCCTTTTCTTTTATTTGTCAGAACTGATGTTGTAACAGACTTATAATAATTGTCTTACATTTGTGTGTGTCTGTTATTTGTTAGATTAATGATATTTGTCGTAAATATTGTTGTAATAACCTTCAAGTATTTGTGTGTGTATGTTGTCTACAGAATCACGGACGAGATTGATGTAGATTTTGATTTTATTCATTGTTAGTTTTTCTGACCTACAATGCAGTTATTTAGCGGAAGTTGACTTCATACCAATATGGCTGTATTTGTTTTATAGATTATTAGGTTCTTTACATCATTGACATTTGGAAACGAATCCATTTCAGCATCTCTATTTTTTTCATCTTTTCTTGCAGGACTCTCGCATGTTTGGAGTAAAGGGTCACGAATTTAGGTTGTTTGTTGGTGTGTTGGTTTGGTGAGGAATACCTTTAGGCTTTGAAATTATCCTCATGAACAAGCTCTTGTTGTAGCATGGATTGTACTCTGAAATACTCAACGGTGTTCATTGATGTACTTATATCACTTATATTTCAACTATATGATTACTGAAAGCACTAGGATAACGATCCCACCACCTCCGACCCCTCCAACACTTCCAGATATTGCCCCAAGGAAGCAAACATTTGATCCCATCACGATTTGCCATCCGAGTTCCGTAGCCTTCCAACCCAAATAGCCAAGCAATATAAATTCCCAATTCCATAATCAATTCAACAATAAATATTCCAACCACATGTATAGATTTGTACTTACGGAAACAAGAATCATCAAATTTAATCAATGCATGTTCTGTTACATTCTAACCCCATGCTTATGGGTTTAATTGTGTTTAGGTGGTGGATTAGAAGAGGGTTAGATGGACGGCTGGGATGGTTTGAGGAGAGAGTATAAAAGGTTGGTTTCTTTTCTCTCTCACTCATTCCCCCTCTCTCCCGAGCGTCTCTCTCTCTCTCTCTCAATCCTTTCTCTTCCAGCCTTGGAGTCGTGGTGGAGTGGACGATCGGCAAGGCGAGGTGAAACCCCGTTGAGTGTCGGAGTGGAGGTGATCACGAGCAAGGAGTTCGCGGGAGAAGAGGGTTCGCGTGGAAACGTTGTGATCGAGCTTCAAAGGCTTCTTCAAGCCTTAAAGGTATGCCAAGCTTTAGTTTAATCCTCATTTTAGCCTTCGCGAGGATTGGAGTGGCCAATGGTAGGCCGAAAGGCTCGTCGAGGGCCTTGCAGCAGGTTTTCTGCTCTGCAACGGTCGACCGGCGGGTTGGTGCGGTCAACCTGGCGTAGTGTTTTTCGGGCAAAATCCCTTGCACCTGTCGGACGATACTCTTAGAGTGGTCGACCGGTCGTACATTTTATGCAAGAGGAAGATGCTCTGGGTGTTTTCGGTCGAACGGGTCCTCTTTGCCGGTCGACCGAAAGCACTCTAGTAAGTCGGTTGGGGGCGTTGACTATCCAAATGGTCGACCGCTCGTTGACTTCGTTCAACCGAAACTTAAGTTAACTTAATGGCCGGTCGACCAGAAGAGTTGTTTCGGTCGACCGAGTAGTGCGGATTGTTGGTGCATTTTACTGGTGGGAATCAGTCGACCGTGAGTTTTTGTCGTTTGACCGTTTGTGCTTTTGAGCAGAAGAGGATTTCACTGATGGATTTCGGTCGAACGGGGCCCCTTTGCCATTCGACCGGCTGGACGTTATTTCGGTTTTATTGCGGAACGGTAGTGGAGTTCTGTCGACTGTTTATGGTTTTGGTTCGACCGTTGAGGCACAATTTTGAATATGGATGCTTGTGTCAAGTGTGGTTGGATCTGCCTCGAGGGCAACGGGTCCCCGACCTTTTTGGGCGACGGTATGGACATACCAGCCTAAGAGGAGATCGTGGTTGTGGCTCTACGGAGTGGTGCCTTGTGAGCACGTTGTTGTGGCCGATGTATTCCGGAGCGGTGCCTTGTGAGCACGTTGTTGTGGTCGATGTTTTCCGGCGGTGTCTTGTGAGCACGTTGTGGTGACCGAGACTCTGACCGGTGGTGCCTTGTGAGCACGTTGTGGTGACCGAGACTCTGACCGGTGGTGCCTTGTGAGCACGTTGTGGTGGCCTAGACTCTGACCGAGGATGCCTTGTGTGCACGTGTGATGTGGGGTTGGAGGGAGAGGACCCTTGAGACCTGTGGCCGATCTTTTCCGACGGTGTCTTGTGTGCACGGGAATTAGTTATGCTTTTATTGCATTCTTCATTTCATGTTTTGTATATACATGTTATGTTCATATCTTAGGGGTTTGGCATACGGGGTTTCCCTATGGGAGACTCAGGCATTGTTGTGTTACATGTAAGGTCGTGCACGTCAGTAGATGGTGGTGACTGCGGGCAGGAGCACCCAGACCAGATCGTGTCCTCTTTTCCAGATCATGAGGTGGTTGATTTCCCTTGTATTTGTGTTTGTACATCTTTTGTGTTGAGTTGTAATCATCCTTGACTCTTGTATTAACTCAGTGTACCACTTTATATACATATGTGGTTTGGTAACGACCCCGGTGTTGATTCTTCTATCAGTTTAAAAGTTTTAAATTTTCTGCTGTTTTGGGGCATTACAATTTGTTATCAGAGACTTTCGGTCCCAGTGTGCTTGTCCAATGAAACCACCTTAGAGGTCTTACTTTTAATTGTCAATCATCATGCATTCATTCATAATCATTAATTCATTGTCGTTTCATGTCCTCTTGTGTAGATGCCTCCGAGAGGTGTGAGGCCACTTTCACGTTTTAGGGGCGCCTGTGAGGTGACTGGTAGGGAGGACAGGGAGGAGGAGAGGAGGACCCTTCAGGGGACTCTTGGTAGGTTGGGCGAGTTTCTCGAGTGCCAGTCTGCACAGTCTGAGCAGGCAGGGGCGGGGGCAGTGCTGGATCGGTTTATGCGTCAACACCCTCCTTCCTTTGATGGTAGTGGTGAGCCGGAGGCAGCGGAGGATTGAGTCTTCAAGATCCAGAAGATCTTCATGGCTATCGGATGTCCTTCTGAGAGGCAGGTGGATCTGGCCACCTATGTGTTGGACGAAGAGGCAGCCAACTGGTGGAGGTCCACGTCGGCTGTTGTTTTTGAGGACAGTGAGGAGGTGGGCTGGGAGGAATTCCTCGCAGAGTTCAACCAGAAGTATTTTCCCCAGCACGTGCGTGACCGGAAAAAGGAGGAGTTCCTGGCACTCGAGCAGCGAGAGATGACGCTGGCGGCTTACATTAGCAGGTTTCACACCTTAGAGTGTTACTGCCCAGATACTTATCTGACACAGGAGCAGAGAGCTCAGAAGTTTATCCGAGGGTTGAGGCCGCTAATCCGGTGCCGTGTGACTACGAGCATGCCGCAGACTTTAGCTGATGCAGTAAAGATTGCGACGATTATGGATCAGGACTACCAGGAGACGGTAGAGACCAGGAAGGTGCAGACGAAGGCCAATATGCGACCCGGAGTTCAGATTTCGTGAAATTCAGGCAAGAGGCCCCGGGTTGATAGCGGTGGATCTCAGTAGTCAGGGCAGTGCAGGCAATGTGGCAGAGTTCACCCCGGGCGCGGGTGTGGGGCTCGTTCAGGAGTTCCTGGTAGACCTGGTCTTGTTACCGATGGTAGACTTCGATGTCATACTTGGGATGGATTGGTTGTCCCAGTATGATGTTCGAGTCTTGTGCCGAGAAAAGAAGATTTTGATTTCGAGGAGGGGTCTTCCTGATTTGCTGATCAGAGGGACTAGGAGTGGAGATGGTCAGATTTTGGTTTCCGCAGTAAAGGCTCAGAAGATGATCTACTAGGGTAGCATTTATAGAGACGCTTGTGGTGCCAGATCTTGAGGTGAAGAAGTAGGAAGATATCGAGGTTTTTCAGGATTTTCCTGAGGTATTTTCTGATGAGATCACCGGGTTGCCGCCTCACAGAGAGATCGAGTTTGGTATCGATCTGGTAGCTGAGACTACACCGCAGTCGAAGGCCCCGTATAGGATGGCGCCTGCTGTGTTAGCTGAGCTGAAGAAGCAGTTGTAGGATCTGCTAGATTCAGTTTTGGTCAGGCCCAGTGTTTCACCCTTTTTGGGCGATGGTACGGACATGCCGGCCTAAGAGGAGATCGTGGTTGTGGCTCTACGGAGCGGTGCCTTGTGAGCACGTTGTTGTGGCCGATGTTTTCCGGAGAGGTGCCTTGTGAGCACGTTGTTGTGGCCGATGTTTTCCGGCGGTGCCTTGTGAGCAAGTTGTGGTGGACGAGACTCTAACCGGCGGTGCCTTGTGAGCACGTTGTGGTGGTCGAGACTCTAACCGGTGGTGCCTTGTGAGCACGTTGTGGTGGCCGAGACTCTGACCGGCGATGTCTTGTGTGCACGTGTGATGTGGGATTGGGGTGAGAGGACCCTTGAGACCCTTGGTCGATGTTTTCCGGTGGTGCTTTGTGTGCACGGGAGTTAGTTATGCTTTTATTGCATTCTTCATTTCATGTTTCATATATACATGTTATGTTCATATCTTAGGGGTTTGGCATACGGGGTTTGCCTATGGGAGACTCAGGCATTGTTGAGTTACATGTCAGGTCGTGCACATCACTAGGTGGTGGTGACTACGGGCAGGAGCACCCAGACCAGATCCTGTCCTTTTTTCCAGATCGTGAGGTGGATGAATTCCCTTGTATTTGTGTTTGTACATCTTTTGTGTTGGGATGTAATCATCATTGACTCTTGTATTAACTCAGTGTACCACTTTATATACATATGTTGTTTGGTAACGACCCCGGTGTTGATTCTTCTATCAGTTTAAAAGTTTTAAATTTTCCGCTGTTTTGGGGCGTTACATGTTCTCAACAACACAAGCTAAAACTAATAAAAGATGGATTTTGAACTTTATGCAGTTTCATTACGATCATCTAAGATAGAAAAAGTCCTCCAGGATTTATTAGTTCTAATTTACCATGACACATTCGCATGGTAATTGGAATTAAGGGAAGAACGGATATATTTTTTGCATGGACACAAAGAAAAAACAAAAAAATGCATAAACATTACTAGTTTTTAGGTCTAGTTGCACACAAAAATTGAAACAAGTGGGTATTGTTGCATCAAATTATCTAATAACCATTAACAATTGCCAATAGTGAATCTAAACAATACAATAAAACAATAGTGCAGCTCATGCAGCTTTGAATTGAAATGCAAGAAGCAATTTCAGAAGATTAGCTTTGGCGAAGATCAGCTTCATCGGAACATTTTATTTTACTAAATTAAGTTAACGTGAATGTAACTCTAAAGGAAGTAATTTCAGTTAATTGGATTTTTCAAGTCACATTTATCACTGATGTTAAGGAACATTTTCCTACTTCTCGTGAACTATATGGCCAAGAATTCAATCTACGTGCAACCAAAACTCCTTTCCCCACCCAGAATTATGAACCAAGAAGATGGTTGAAATAGCACATCAATAGAAGGATTCGGAACAAATGGGTGAGTGCCTTCTAGCCAAATGGAATAATGGATGCCTTCGTCTAAAGTTATAAAAACCAAGATTGATCTTTATATCATAACCTCATATCCAAAATAGGTCAAATAGTAATTAATCACCATCAACTCTGACAGAAGCACAACAAAACAATATCAAATTCCACAAAACACAAAACCAGTCAAAACCAGAGCCAAAATCCCTGAAAATAACCATAAAAGCTCATGAGACAATACAATCTAAAACGCAAAGAGGGAAAAAACACAAAATTCTGCAGAAGGCAGAGCAAAAAAGAGTAACAAACCAACTCCAATGCCTAACAAGAACACCAATCAAAGAGATCACAAAAACAACATACCTGTAATGATCATCTACAACATGAATATCCCACAAAAACAAACATGACACCTCAATAAAACTAACACAAACACTTCATCACCACAATTTGAAGATTATTTAATCATCGAGGGAGTCATTGGTTATATTATAGAAGTAATAGTTTTTAACAAGGAAGCCAAACACAAGTGATCGTAATCCCTAAACAAACGCAAACACTTCATCACAACAGTAGACATCAACATCGACAACCGCAACATACGACACACACTACAATCCGGCCAAAAACAAAAAGTGTGGGATAAAACTACACCCAACATAACCCCTACGTACACACCTCAGACGAGGAGTACAACGAGGAATACAACAATGACCACCAACATGAAGAGGACGACAGGGAGTAGCACCACGCATGTAGTAGCATGAAGGTGGCAGAGCATAGCTATTTCATCCTCCAGAGCCTCCAGTCGTCGGGCCACTTCCAGCATCTATGGAATAACATCTGGTCAACCTAACAGAAGTAGCCGCATCTCAGTGTTGGCTGATGGGGAAACAAGTTAGGGATAAATCCAAAAATAACAGACCCAAAAATCTTACAAACCTAGAGGACTACTCACGTTGTCGGAGCCACAACTGTAGAAGATATTACCGGGGTTCTTCATTGTGTGGGAAATGCCATGATGAACGAGAACTCCACAAATGAAAGTTGATCGTCGGAACATGATCGATTCAGCGGTGCTCGAACCGACGACATGCAATGTGGAGGGCACAAGAGGAGGAGAAGTTGTTGGTGGCGTGGTGAGGTGGGGATGGGAGATTTACGGAGCTGAGGGTAGTTGCTTCGTGTGTTAATAGGGGCAGCATCGGGAGTTTGTGGGGAAGAAATTGGTAATTACGTCCGTCGCGCCAAACGCCCAAGATTCTTGCCGATTGACAATTGATGAGGTGACACAAACAAGTCCAGATTTTCTACCCTAAAAACGATCTACAATAGTATTACCAAATGGTCTACAGTAAGATTTTCTATGTTTCTGACATTTTTCGATATAATTGATCATCTTTTGTTTATTTTCTGATATTTTTGATATGGTTGCTCACCTTATTGGTTATGTTTCTCATCTTTACGATATGGTTAATGACCATGTTATATATATGTGTGTGTATGTGTGTGTGTGTGTATGTATATGTATATATGTATATATATATGGTCAAGCTCTAGTGAACTCAGGGCTCATCTGATTTAGGTTAAGCCCCCTACAATCAAACCATTGGATCTTATTTACGGTTAATCTCACCTTTTATTAGCATAATCATTTTTCTCTTAATCTAGTTTACAATTTGAAATGAGTGAGTGATATTGTGGGGGCTTCATTTAGAATTAGTGTGTATATATATGTATATGTATATATATAAGTATATATATATAAGTTAATCTATGTGGTTGCTCACTGTATTATCTGTGTTGATCAACTTTTAAATGTAGTTGATCACATTGTCTAGTTTTTTTTCACCTTGGTGAGATAAAAATACACCAAGATGAGCAAACACCCTTCAATATCATTCTTCATTCCTGTTACATCCTAACCCCCCCCCCCCCCCCCCCCCCCCCCCCCTTCCCCGTTAGCTTATTGAATTGATTGTGTTTAGGTGGTGATTAGAGGAGGTTGAGATGGATTGAGATGGACGGCTAGGATGGTTTGAGGAGAATTATATAAGGTGTGATCTCTCTCTCTCCGTCACTTCTCTCACTCACTTTCTCTCTCTCTCTCTCTCTCTCTCTCTCTCACACACACGTCTCTCTCCCTCGATCCTCTTCCGATCCAGCTTGGGGGAAACCGTGGAGGCGAGATCAACGGCGCTCGGAGGATCTCAGATGATTGCCGGAGTCGAGGTGATCGTGTTTGGGTTTTCGCCGGAGAAGAAGAGTTTTGCGAGGAAGCACTCGCCGGGGTTCTTCGAAGGCTTCTTCAAGCCTTAAAGGTATGCCAAGCTTTAGTTTAATCCTCCTTTTAGCCGTTGCGAGGATTGGGGTGGCTGACGGTAGGCCGGAAGGCTCGTCGAGGGCCTTGCAGCAACTTTTCTGCTCTAGAACGGTCGACCGGCACGTGTTGGCTTTTTAGCCTTAATCTTTATTTAGTTTTGATGATTAAGTAATCTAATCTTAATCTATATTTAATCAATCAACCTAGACAATCAAAGTAAGCAAACATGAATACATGCATTGCATATATATTCGTGTACTTGCGATATTCTTAATAGGATGATGAAGAATCAAGCTAAGGAGCTTTGGGACAAGAAGATAAAGACTCAAGACATGTAATCAAGCTTTGGACCAATATGTAATTTAATATAGTTTGAGTCCTAAGGATTAATGTAAACTTGAGCACATTAGGATTCTGTCCCGTATCCCCACGGTTAACCGAACCCCTCTCGGTAAACTGAATCATGTAGAGTTTGGTCCACCGAACACCTTGCGGTCAACCGTATAGAATCCTTTAGGTGTTCCCTGGAATAACCACCTCAGTATACCAAACCACCTTCGGTAGACCGAAATAGCCTGGACCGGTTTTGGACTTTGCTCCAACGGTCGTATTTAAATCTTGACCTAAAGCCCAATTGACTTATCCATATTTGGTACACCGAACTTCATTCGGTCAACCGAATCATATTGCTTTAGGAGTCCAACGGCTATTTAACTTGACCGTTATTGTTAAAACAATTGAACACGCATTGTCAGCACAAAACCCACGTTACCTTCGGTATACCGAAGTATACACGGTCAACCGAACTTGAGTAGATCAGAGCCCAATCAATTCTACTGTCCACCTTGGAACGGTGAACCGAATGGACTTCGGTGAACCGAATTTAATTAGGGCTAAATAGATAAAAGCTAATGGAGGTTGGTGAACGGTGATCCGATACTTAATCGGTCAACCGAGTTCTTAGTTCAGACCAATGTTTCGAACTACCGTGTGGATAACGGTCGACCGAATCTGTCTCGATTTCTGGACGAGCTTAAGTCACATCTTGCACTCTCATTTGTCCATTCCCCACCAACTCCCAAACGGCTATATGAGCTTGAAGGCTTATAAATACGACCTCATTTGGTTTCTTTGAGTATCTTGAACACTTCCTATCTATACAACACTCAAAGCCAAATCCTCTCCATCTTCAAGCTCTCAATCCACAACACTCAAGCCTAAACTTCACCACTTGCATATCCAATTCAATATCATATCCAAGTGTGCTCAAGTATAAAGTGTTAGTTAGAGTGTGATTCAACTTCCATATCAAAGAATCAAAGAGTTGTAAAAGCTTCTAGGAAGCTCCCTCTCGGGTTGTGAGAGGAGACACGAGCGAGGCGAGGTTGTTCGCGAGGCTCGGTGTTCTAAACGGCGTTGGTCTCGGCCCGGAACGGAGATCGGTTAGTGGAACCGTTAGCGAGGCTCGGGGGATCGAGCGAGGCTTGCGAGGAGGACTAGGACCCGGGTGTGGGTGCCAAACCTCTCTAAACTCCTGTGTCGACGATTTGTGGTTTGCATTGTCTCTACTCCTTAATCCTTCGATTAGTATTTTTAATTCCGCATTTATCTATCGATTAGAGGGCCATAGATCCTAACAATTGGTATCAGAGCGTTAGGTTGCTAATTTCATTTACTTAATCGTAATTTAGCATGACATCTACTTCTAATCATTGTGAAGGATTATCCACATCTAAGCCACCTTTGTTTAATGGGTTAAATTATGACTATTGGAAGAAAAGAATGAGAATATATTTGCAATCATATGATTTGAAATATTGGACATTCATATTAAACTCATACACACCTCCTAATGATGATGAAATTGTATCCTTAACAAAACCCAAAATTAAGGAAGGGGAGACGAATTCCCGCATTATGAATATCTTGTATTGTGGGTTAAATGAAGGGGAATACAATAGGGTAAGAGGTTGTGAAAGTGCTTAAGATATTTGGCATACATTAGAAATGCATCATGAGGGTTCAAATAGATTGAAAGAAACTAGGATTAATTTGCTCATGCATAAATATGAATTATTTCGTATGCAATCTGGTGAAAACATAAGTGAGATGCACACTCGCTTCACCGAGATAATTAACTCTCTTAAAGCACATGGCAAGGATTTTAGCAAGGGAGAGATTACTCGAAAAATTCTCCGATCACTCACCGACGATTGGGAGGAGAAGACGACCGCCATCGAAGAAGCACAAGATCTCACAAAATTATCGGTCGAGGAGCTAATGGGTAGTCTCATGACATATGAGATACAAATGAAAACCGCATTGAGAAGAGAGTCAAGAAATCCTTAGGGCTACACGCCGTCGCCAATTCAATAAAAGGAGATAGTGATATCGAGGAAGAATTGGCGACACAACAATTTAAGGAATTTCTCAAAGAAGAGAAAGAAAGAAGAAAAGAGAAGAAGAAGAGCAAGAGAAAAGAGAAGAAGAAGAAAACTCTCAAAGCTACTTGGGACACTTCATCATCTTCATCAATTGAAGGTGAATTCGCCTCAATGTGCTTCATGGCAATAGAAGACGATGATAGTGAGGTATCTTCTTGCTCTAGTCGCGATTCAATTAATTCAAATGATTCAAATGCATATAATGAACTTCAATGTGAATTCAATGAATTGCTTGAAAATTTTGAGAAAATTTGTCAAAAGAAAAAACTAGCAAGAAAGAAAATCAATGAGCTACAATCTCAAATTGAATCTATCATGAATGATAAGAATGAATTACTTGCTAGTCATGATAAAATTGCATTAGTGAACACTCAATTGATTGATGAAATTGCAACTCTAAATGTAAAACCTTCATGTAGTGTTGATATTCAAGATCTAATTGCTAAGAATGTTCAATTACAAAAGGATCTTGAAAAATTCACAAGTGGAAAGAAAATGCTTGATTTGCTTATCGGTAGTCAAAGACAATCACTAGATAAACATGGTATAGTTTTTATGCTAATAACTTTAAGAACCATGTTATTCACACTACTTTGAATGGAAAGCATTTTGTAGTGAATAAAACTTCCTCAAGTATTTGGGCACCTAAAACCAAAATTGTTTGGGTTCAAAAAACTAACATGATTGGACCCAAGCAAAAATAGGTACCAAAATCTTTACTTGTAGGTACTTGAAGGAGGAAATCGGTGGTGACCGGATAAGCTTCAAAGAAAAATTTAAAGCCGGTTGCATCACCGAATACAGGTTGAGTCAATTCAAAGCGCCACGACAGTATAAATTTCGATGGACTCTAATCTAAATTTTAGAGCTTAATAGATATATCTTGTAACATAATTCATTGTATATCTTATACCCTATTCATTGCATATCATATACCACATCCATGATCATAAATGTCAATTTGCAAAATGGATGTTAAATAGGCTAAGAGAGAAAATACAAATGCACTTCATTGTTAATATTCATTGTTGCTATTTAGCCTAATTGATAGGGGGAGCCTAAAATTGCAAAATCATATAATTAAGGGGGAGAATTAGTTGTCTCTTACCTTTGCATCAAATGCTTAATGTTTGCTTTTTGATTGATGTCAAAGGGGGAGAAGAATTAGGATGAGCTTCAATTTTAAAATAAACTATGCATGTTGTTAAGGGGAGAAAACTTATAAATGCATAGATTACATATATATTGAGAAACAAAACATATAGAAAGGGGAGAAATTAAATTGAACTCAAATATTAAGATATAGATTTGCCATCATCAAAAAGGGGGAGATTGTTGGCTTTTTAGCCTTAATCTTTATTTAGTTTTGATGATTAAGTAATCTAATCTTAATCTATATTTAATCAATCAACCTAGACAATCAAAGTAAGCAAACATGAATACATGCATTGCATATATATTCATGTACTTGCGATATTCTTAATAGGTTGATGAAGAATCAAGCTAAGGAGCTTTGGGACAAGAAGATAAAGACACAAGACATGTAATCAAGCTTTGGACCAATATGTAATTTAATATAATTTGAGTCCTAAGGATTAATGTAAACTTGAGCACATTAGGATTATGTCCCGTATCCCCACGGTTAACTGAACCCCTCTCGGTAAACCGAATCATGTAGAGTTCGGTCCACCGAACAACTTGCGGTCAACCGTATAGAATCCTTTAGCTGTTCCCTGGAATAACCACCTCGGTATACCGAACCACCTTCGGTAGACCGAAATAGCCTGGACCGGTTTTGGACTTTGCTCCAACGGTCGTATTTAAATCTTGACCTGAAACCCAATTGACTTATCTATATTCGGTACACCGAACTTCATTCGGTCAACCGAATCATATTGCTTTAGGAGTCCAACGGCTATTTAACTTGACCGTTATTGTTAAAACAATTTACCACGCATTGTCAGCGCAAAACCCGTGCTACCTTCGGTATATCGAAGTATACACGGTCAACCGAACTTGAGTAGATCAGAGCCCAATCAATTCTACTGTCCACCTTGGAACGGTGAACCGAATGGACTTCGGTGAACCGAATTTAATTAGGGCTAAATAGATAAAAGCTACTGGAGGTTGGTGAACGGTGATTCGATACTTAATCGGTCAACTGAGTTCTTAGTTCAGACCAATGTTTCAGACTACCGTGTGGATAACGGTCGACCAAATCTGTATCGATTTCTGGACGAGCTTAAGTCACATCTTGCACTCTCATTGGTCCATTCCCCACCAACTCCCAAACGGCTATATGAGCTTGAAGGCTTATAAATATGACCTCATTTGGTTTCTTTGAGTATCTTGAACACTTCCTATCTATCCAATACTCAAAGCCAAATCCTCTCCATCTTCAAGCTCTCAATCCACAACACTCAAGCCTAAACTTCACCACTTGCATATCCAATTCAATATCATATCCAAGTGTGCTCAATAATAGAGTGTTAGTTAGAGTGTGATTCAACTTCCATATCAAAGAATCAAAGAGTTGTAAAAGCTTCTAGGAAGCTCCCTCTCGGGTTGTGAGAGGAGACACGAGCGAGGCGAGGTTGTTCGCGAGGCTCGGTGTTGTAAACAGCGTTGGTCTCGGCCCGGAACGGAGATCGGTTAGTGGAACCGTAAGGGAGGCTCGGGGGATCGACCGAGGCTTGCGAGGAGGACTAGGACCCGGGTGTGGGTGCCGAACCTCTCTAAACTCCGGAGTCGACGATTTGTGGTTTGCATTGTCTCTACTCCTTAATCCTTCGATTAGTATTTTTAATTCTGCATTTATCTATCGATTAGTGGGCCATAGATCCCAACAACACGTTGGTGCGGTCGACTGGGCGTAGTGTTATTCGGGAAAAATCCCTTGCACCGGTCGGACGATACTCTTGGAGTCATCGACCGGTGGTACACTTTATACAAGAGGAAGATGCGCTGGGTGTTTTCGGTCGAACAAGTCCCCTTTGCCGGTCGACCGAAAGCACTGTCGTAATCGGTTGGGGGCGTTGACCATCCAAACGGTCGACCGCTCGTTGACTTCGTCCGACCGCAACTTAAGTTAACTTAATGGCCGGTCGACCAGAAGAGTTGTTTCGGTCGACCGAGTAGTGCGGATTGTTGTTGAGTTTTACTGGTGGGAATCGGTCGACCGTGAGTTTTTGTCGTTTGACCGTTTGTCCTTTTGAGCAGAAGGGGATTTCACTGATGGATTTCGGTCGAACGGGGCCCCTTTGTCGTTCGACCGGTTGGACGTTATTTCGGTTTTATTGCGGAACAGTAGTGGAGTTCGGTCGACCGTTGATTGACATCATTTCATGCTTATATTTGTACCTTATATCCATTATCTTACACCTAAGCAATGCTACGTGACGAGTTTTATGTTTAGTTTTCAGAAATAAAGAGGTTTGAAGAGAAGAGCCATAAAAGGACCCAAAAGCAGGAAAAAGGACCTAATTGTGAGACCTGGGGACCAGATGCAAGGGAGAAGGACCTGATCGTAAGACAGAAGGACCTAAGAGCAAAACAGGAAACTCCACACCATCATGAGGAGTATTTTGTCAATTCGATTCGGGTCGGAGCTCCACTAAACCAGTTAGATGCATCCAAGACCAAGAAACACACCAAGGAAAGCCCACCAGAAGACCCAGACGGATCTGGGCTTTATAGGCCGCCAATTGGCGGTCTGGATCTTGCAAGATCCGCCCCAACTTCTCCTAGACTTGTATTAGTGTTCGTTTAGGCTATTTTTGGTATTGGTTTAGTCCCACATCGGGGGATTGTCCCGGATTAGCTTTTTCCATGCTTATAAATAGAACTCTTCACCTCCCTTTGTATGCATCTCTCTCTTTGGTGGCCATCTTCCCTACTAAGAGTGAAGCCTTGAAGCAAAACTCTAGTGGAGGAAGAGCTACTTGTAATTGAGTGAGTTAATAATAGAAGTTTTCTTTTAATGGTGTTGTTTCTCTCTTAGTTTAATTTCCTTTCATATGCATGTTTGTTTGTTTGTTTGTTTAGTTTTATGCTTCTTTAATGTTTCTTGCTTGAGTAGTATAAATTTCATTTCAGTATTATGCTTTCCTTTGCTAATTTAGTTAGTGTAATGAGTAGTAAGTAGTTCCATCCCCACATGGGGGGTGGAGAAATATGTGATATAATAATGTAGTGTATTAAGTGTGTGTTATCTTTATCCCTTGAGTTTTATATGATTTCCATAACCATCTAATGGGTTTTCACTCTTATCTTTGATATGCTAATGCTCTTGAATGAAGCTTAGCTTATGCTTTGATTAGTGGACCTATTCTATGGGGAATGATAAGGTTAGGATATGGATGAAGTTAATGTTGGAAACACAATTTGTAGTGTATGTACTCTTGTTGCCTTTTCCTTAGCTAATGTCTTGTATGTTTTAATGATGTAGTGAAATCTTAATTCATGTAGAGGCATAGTAGGGTATAGTCTTTATACTTGAGTTCATGTAGCTTCATTCCAATTATTGCCTTGTATGTTTTAATGATGTAGCCTTATCTTAATTCATGTAGAGGCAAAGTTGGATGTAGTTTTATGATTTCATACAATACATG
Source organism: Triglochin maritima (assembly GCA_963682175.1). Lineage (NCBI taxonomy): Eukaryota > Viridiplantae > Streptophyta > Magnoliopsida > Alismatales > Juncaginaceae > Triglochin > Triglochin maritima. The sequence goes on from OY821775.1 coordinate 40,468,991, forward strand.
TTGTGATGAGCTTAATGAACACACACACACTCTTTTATGTTCACATTATTTCTCTACCCCCTTTGGGGTTTAGTTTTATAGTTTCTTCTCAATTTCATTTCAGCTTTGTAGTGTAGTTTAGTGTAACCAACCTTTCTTCCCTTTCTTTACCTCTCGCCTTTGCACAAACTAAGTGTCGACACACCTCCCAGTGGACGACCCGTATTTGCCACCGCTTCAACGCGGCCGTGCACTTGCGGTTAAATATAAAACGATCAATCAACCGTTTATGGTTTTGGTTCGACCGTTGAGGCACAGTTTTGCATATGGATGCTTGTGTCATGTGTGGTTGGATCTGCCTCGAGGTCAACGGGTCCCCAACCTTTTTGGGCGACGGTACGGACATACCGGCCTAAGAGGAGATCGTGGTTGTGGCTCTACGGAGCGGTGCCTTGTGAGCACGTTGTTGTGGCTGATGTTTTTCCGGCGGTGCCTTGTGAGCACGTTGCTGTGGCCGATGTTTTTTCGGAGGTGCCTTGTGAGCACGTTGGTGTGGCCGATGTTTTTCCGGCAGTGCCTTGTGAGCGCGTTGTGGTGGACGAGCCTCTGACCGGCGGTGCCTTGTGTGCACGTGTGATGTAGGGTTGGCGTGAGAGGACCCTTGAGACCCGTGGTCGTTGTTTTCCGGCGGTGCCTTGTGTGCACGGGAGTTAGTTATGCTTTTATTGCATTCTTCATTTCATGTTTCATATATACATGTTATGTTCATAGCTTAGGGGTTTTGCATACAGGGTTTCCCTATGGGAGACTCAGGCATTGTTTTGTTACATGTCAGGTCGTGCACGTCAGTAGGTGGTGGTGACTACGGGCAGGAGCACTCAGACCAGATCCTGTCCTTTTTTCCAAATTGTGAGGTGGATGATTTCCTTTGTATTAACTCAGTGTACCATTTATATATATATGTGGTTTGGTAACGACCCCGGTGTTGATTCTTCTATCAGTTTAAAAGTTTTAAATTTTCCGCTGTTTTAGGGCATTACAATTTGGTATCAGAGACTTTCGGTCCCGGTATGCTTGTCCAATGAAACCACCTTAGAGGTCTTGCATTTAATTGTCATTCATCATGCATTCATTCATAATCATTAATTCATTGTCGTTTCCTGTCCTCTTGTGTAGATGCCTCTGAGACGTGTGAGACCACCTTCACGTTTTAGGGGCGCCAGTGAGGCGACTGGTAGGGAGGACAGGGAGGAGGAGAGGAGGACCCTTCAGGGTACTCTTGGTAGGCTGGGCGAGTTTCTCGAGCGTCATTCTGGATTGGTTTATGCGACAACACCCTCCTTCCTTTGATAGTAGCGGTGAGCCAGAGGCAACTGAGGATTGGGTCTTCAAGATCTAGAAGATCTTCAGGGCTATCGTATGTCCTTCGGAAAGGCAGGTGGATCTGGCCACTTATGTATTGGATGGAGAGGCGGCCAACTGGTGGAGGTCCATTTCGGCTGTTGTTTTCGAGGACAGTGAGGAGGTAGGCTGGGAGGAATTCCTCGCGGAGTTCAACCAGCAGTATTTTCCCCAGCATGCGCGTGACAGGAAAAAGTAGGATTTCCTGGCACTCGAGCAGCGAGAGATGACGCTGGCAGCTTACATTAGCAGGTTTCACGCCTTGGAGCGTTACTACCCGGATACTTATGTGACACCGGAGCAGAGAGCTCGGAAGTTTATCCGAGGGTTGAGGCCGCAGTTTGGGTCTCGTATGACCACGAGCATGCCGCAGACTTTAGCTGATGCAGTGAAGTTTGCGTTGATTATGGATCAGGACTACCTGGAGACAGTAGCGGCCAGGATGGTGCAGACGAAGGTCAGTATGTGACCCGAAGTTCAGATTTCGGGAAATCCGGGCAAGAGGCCCCGGGTTGATAGTTGTGGATCTTAGCAGTCAGGGCAGTGCAGGTAGTGTAGTGGAGTTCACCCATGCTGCTGGTGTGGGGCTCGTTCAGGTGCATGCCATGGTTGTTGTGGCCAGATGGGACATTTTATTCGTTTCTGCAGACCTGGTCTTGTTACCGATGATAGACTTTGATGTCATACTTGGGATGGATTGGTTGTCCCAGTACGATGTTCGAGTCTTGTGCCGAGAAAAGAAGATTTTGATTTCAAGGAGGGGTCTTCCTGATTTGCTGATCAGAGGGACCAGGAGTGGAGATGGTCGGATTTTAGTTTCCGCAGTAAAGGCTCAGAAGATTATCCACCAGGGTTGCAGGGTGTTTATATTCTTGTGGTGTCAGATCTTGAGGTGAAGAAGTTGGAAGATATCGAGGTTGTTCAGGATTTTCTTGAGGTATTTTCTGATGAGATCACCGGGTTGCCACCTCACAGAGAGATCGAGTTTGGTATCGATCTGGTAGCTGAGACAACACCGCAGTCAAAGGCCCCGTATAGGATGGCGCCTGCTGAGTTAGCTGAGCTGAAGTAGCAATTGCAGGATCTGCTATATTTAGGTTTGATCAGGCCCAGTGTTTCACCCTGGGGAGCTCCAGTGCTCTTCGTGAAGAAGAGGGATGGCTCGCTGAGGATGTGCATTGATTATCAGATGCTGAATAAGGTTACCATTAGGTATCGGTATCCTTTACCCAGGATTGAGCATCTTTTCGATCAGTTGCAGTCAGCGAGGGTATTTTCAAGGATCGATCTGCGATCCGGTTATCATCAGCTGAGGATCAGGGATGCAGATGTCCAAAAGATAGCGTTCAGGACAAGGTACGGGCATTACGAGTTCTTAGTGATGTCGTTTGGGCTGACAAATGCACCTGCGGCGTTCATGGATCTGATGAATCAGACTTTTCAGTCGTATCTTGACAGATTCGTGATTGTCTTCGTAGATGATATACTTGTATATTCACTAGACAGAGAGCAGCACCGGGAGCACCTGAGGGTTGTGCTTAGCATCTTGAGAGATCAACATCTCTATGCTAAGTACAAGAAGTGTGAATTCTGGCTAGATCGGGTGTCCTTTCTGGAACATGTGGTGTCAGCAGACAGGATCTCTGTAGATCCGGCGAAGGTTGAGGCTGTGACTCAGTGGAGAGCTCCGACTAGTGTGTCAGAGATCTGGAGTTTTGTGGGTTTAGCAGGTTATTATCATTGGTTTGTTCAGGACTTCTCTAGACTTGCTTCCCTACTGACGGCTTTGACACAGAAGGTTGTCAAATTCGTTTGGTCCCAGAAGTGCGAGGACAGTTTCCAAGAGCTGAAGAGACGACTGACTACAGCACCGATTTTCACGTTACCGAGTAGTAGCGGAGGCTATGTGATCTACAGTGACGCTTCAGGCATTGGTCTGGGTTGCGTGTTGATGCAACACGGGAAGGTGGTCGCATATGCTTCGAGGCAGTTGAAGGTTCATGAGAAGAATTACCCGACTCATGATCTGGAGTTGGCAGCGGTGGTTCACGCGCTGAAGACTAGGAGGCATTACCTATATGGAGAGCAATTTGAGGTCTTCATAGATCACCAGAGTCTGAAGTATCTGTTCTCGCAGAAAGAGTTGAATATGAGGCAGCGCAGATGGCTTGAGTTTATAAAGGATTATGACTTCACCATTTCGTATCATCCAGGGAAGGCGAATTCTGTCGCAAATGTCTTGAGTAGGAAGGTGGAGTTGTCAGCTTCTAGCTTATGCATCCAGGAGTGGAGGTTTCTTGAGGCCTTGACGGAGTGGAGACCTTTTACGAAGGATTCTGAGGGGGCAGTGATTGCGGGACTTCGAGTGGAGCCGCAGACAGTTTCGGGAGTGGTTCAGGCTCAGAGATCAGATGATGAGCTGGTCAGTCTGATGCAGTTAGTTGCTAAGGACGGATCAGACTTCGGTGTCAGAGTTGATGGGGGCTTGAGATTCAGGGGTCAGATCTGGGTACCGAGAGCAGGTGATTCTAGGAATACTATCATGGAGGAGGCACATAGAGCCATATATTCCATTCACCCGGGGAGTACCAAGATGTATTAAGACTTACAACGGAGTTTCTGGTGGAAGGGGATGAAGCGAGACATAGCAGACTTCGTGTCCAGGTGCCTGGTTTGTCACCAGGTGAGGATTGAGCACCAGCGGCCAGCAGTGCAGTTGCAGATTATAGATCTGCCAGAGTGGAAGTGAGAGCCCGTAACGATGGAATTCGTCATTGGGTTGCCGAAGACGTGGAGATCTCACGACGCGATTTGGGTTATAGTTGATCGATTGACCAAGTCAATGCATTTTCTGGCGATCAGGACCACCTTACCTTTGGAGGGTTTGGCGAAGCTGTACATTGAGGAGACAGTCCAGTTACATGGAGTGACGGTGAGTATTATCTCCGATCGAGATCCGAGGTTCACCTCCAGATTTTGGGGTAGTCTGCAGAAGGCGTTGGGGACTCAGTTGAAGTTCAACACAGCTTTTCATCCGCAGACAGACGGTCAGTCGGAGAGGACTACAGACGCTGGAGGATATGCTGAGAGCAAGTACTCTGGATTGGGCAGGATTTTGGGATGAACACTTGCCGTTGATCGAGTTCGCCTACAACAACATCTACCATTCGAGGATTGGGATAGCACCGTACGAGGCTCTGTACGGTCGGCCTTGAAGATCACCGGTATGTTGGAGTGAGGTAGGCGAGAGGTAGCTAGTTGAGCCAGAGATTTCTCAGATTTATGCTGAGAAGAATGGCGTGATCAGGCAGAGGTTTGAGATGGCTTAGAGCAGACAAAAGAGTTACGCAGATAGGCGTAGACGAGAGTTGAGATTTGAGGTGGGCGATCACGTATTCCTGAGGTTCACCAGCTCGTGGAGTGATGAGATTCGGGAAGAAGGGGAAGCTCAGCCCGAGGTACGTCGGACCGTTTGAGATTCTGGATCGCGTAGGAGAGGTTGCCTACCGTGTTGCTTTGCCGCCGTAGCTTTCAGGTATTCACAACGTTTTCCACGTTTCGATGTTGAGGAAATACGTTGCCGATCCGTCGCATGTGATTGAGATCAGTGTTCCTGAGATCAGTCCGGATTTATCTCTCGAGGAGAGGCCTGTGGAGATTATAGATCGGATGGAGCACCAACTCAGAATGAGAACCATTCCGATGGTAAAGGTCAGGTGGCAACACCATAGCGAGCGTGAAGTCACTTGGGAGATCGAGGATGAGGTCAGGAAGAAGTATCTAGAATTGTTTGGTGAGGATTTGGTTCTAATTTCGAGGACGAAATTCTTTAAGGAGGGTGGATTGTTACATCCTACCCCCCCCCCCCCCCCCCGCCTTGCTTATTGAATTGATTGTGTTTAGGTGGTGATTAGAGGAGGTTGAGATGGATTGAGATGTACGGCTGGGATGGTTTGAGGAGAAGTATATGAGGTGTGTTCTCTCTCTCTCTCCCTCACTTCTCTCACTCACTTTTCTCTCTCTCTCTCTCTCACGTCTCTCTCCATCGATCCTCTTCCAATCCAGCTTGGGGGAAACCGTGGAGGCGAGTTCGACGGCGCTCGGAGGAACTGAGGTGATTGCCGGAGTCGAGGTGATCACGTTCGGGTTTTCGCCGGAGAAGAAGAGTTTTGCGAGGAAGCGCTCGCCGGGGTTCTTCGAAGGCTTCTTCAAGCCTTAATGGTATGCCAAGCTTTAGTTTAATCCTCTTTTTAGCCGTTGCGAGGATTGGGGTGACCGACGGTAGGCCGGAAGGCTCGTCGAACGCCTTGTAGCAGCTTTTCTGCTCTGCAATGGTCGACCGACGCGTTGGTGCGGTCGACCGGGCGTAGTGTTATTCGGGCAAAATCCCTTGCACCGGTCGGACGATACTTTGGGAGTGGTCGACCGGTGGTACACTTTATGCAAGAGGAAGATGCTCTGGGTGTTTTCGGTCGAACAGGTCCCCTTTGCCGGTCGACGGAAAGCACTGTCGTAAGTCGGTTGGGGGCGTTGACCATCCAAACGGTCGACCACTCGTTGACTTCGTCCGCCCGAAACTTAAGTAAACTTAATGGTCGGTCGACCAGAAGAGTTGTTACGGTCGACCGAGTAGTGCGGATTGTTGGTGAGTTTTTCTGGTGGGAATTGGTCGACCACGAGTTTTTGTCGTTACTTCGGTTTTATTGCGGAACTGTAGTGGAGTTCGGTCGACCGTTTATGGTTTCGGTTCGACCGTTGGGGCATAGTTTTGCATATGGATGCTTGTGTCGTGTGTGGTTGGATCTGCCTCGAGGGCAACGGGTCCATGGCCTTTTTGGGCGACGGTACGGACATGTCGGCCTAAGAGGAGATCGTGGTTGTGGCTCTACGGAGCGGTGCCTTGTGAGCACGTTGTTGTGGCCGATGCTTTTCCAGTGGTGCCTTGTGAGCACATTGTTGTGGCCGATGTTGTTCCGGCAGTTCCTTGTGAGCACGTTGTTGTGGCCAATATTTTTCCGGCAGTGCCTTGTGAGCACGTTGTGGTGGCTGAGACTCTGACCGACGGTGCCTTGTGTGCCCGTGTGATGTGGGGTTGGGGTGAGAGGACCCTTGAGAACCGTGGCCGATGTTTTTCGGCGGTGCCTTCTGTCCACGGGAGTTAGTTATGCTTTAATTGCATTCTTCATTTCATGTTTCATATATACATGTTATGTTCATATCTTAGAAGTTTGGCATACGGGGTTTCCCTATGGGAGACTCAGGCATTGTTGTGTTACATGTCAGGTCGTGCACGTCAGTAGGTGGTGGTGACTGCGGGCAGGAGCACCCAGACCATATCCTGTCCTTTTTTCAGATTGTGAGGTGGATGATTTCCCTTGTATTTGTGTTGTACATCTTTTGTATGGGGTTGTAATCATCCTTGACTCTTGTATTAACTCAGTATACCACTTGATATATATGTGGTTTGGTAATGACCCCGGTGTTGATTCTTCTATCAGTTTAAAAGTTTTAAATTTTCCGTTGTTTTGGGGCGTTACAATTTGGTATCAGAGTCTTTCGGTCCCGGTGTGCTTGTCCAATGAAACCACGTTAGAGGTCTTGCATTTAGTTGTCATTCAACATCCATTCATTCATAATCATTAATTCATTGTCGTTTCCTGTCCTCTTGTGTAGATGCCTCCGAGACGTGTAAGTCCACCTTCACGTTTTGGGGGCGCCAGTGAGGAGACTGGTAGGGAGGACAGGGAGGAGGAGAGGAGGACCCTTCAGGGAACTCTTGGTAGGCTGGGCGAGTTTCTCAAGCGCCAGTCTGCACACTCTGACCAGGCAGGGGCAGGGACGGGGGCAGTGCTGGATCGGTTTATGCGACAGCACCCTCCTTCCTTTGATGGTAGTGGTGAGCCAGAAGCAGCGGAGGATTGGGACACCAGAGCAGAGATCCGGAGGCAGCGGAGGATTGGGACACCGGAGCAGAGAGCCAGTGGTAGTTTACATTAGCGGGTTTCACGCCTTGGAGCGTTACTGCCCGGATACTTATGCGACACCGGAGCAGAGAGCTCGGAAGTTTATCCGAGGGTTGAGGTCACAGTTCCGGTCTCGTACGACCATGAGCATGCCGCAGACTTTAGCCGATGCAGTGAAGTTTGCGATGATTATGGATCAGGACTACCACGAGACGGTAGAGGCTAGGAAGGTGCAGACGAAGGCCAGTATGCGACCCGGAGTTCAGATTTACGGAAATCTGGGCAAGATACCCCGGGTTGATAGCGGTGGATCTCAGCAGTCAGGAAAGTGCAGGCAGCATAGTGGAGTTCACCCTGGGCACGGGTGTGGGGCTCGTTCAGGTGCATGCCATGGTTGTTGTGGCTAAATGGGACATTTTATTCGTCTCTGGCCGAGTAGGTTGATGAGAATTAAATTTATACCGCAAGTGCACGACGTCAATGAAGACGTGGCAAATACGGGTCGAAAACAAGGAGGGAGAGATCTTGTTATTTGTGTGATTTTCGATTAAGGGGAAAGAAGGAGAGAAGAAATAAGTTGGTTTTGAGATTTTTGGGTTTTAATTATCTAAAGCAAGAAACATGAACGATTAAAACTAAAACAAGAACAAAGAGGTGAATTCCGTCGGGTGGAGATTTAGATTTAGGGTTTAGATTAGAGAATTCAGAAACTTATAATAAATCATGTTAGTTATGAAGCATTACATGATAAATGATTTAACATAAACTCAAGTAATCAAAATATACTAATCACGAACTTAAAATAATAACATTCATTCATAAAAGGGGTCCTAGAGGAATTACAAAAGAAAACATAAAAACACAAGAAATAAAAGACAGAATTTTATTACTCCAAAGAAAATACTACAAATAAAAACAACAACTAAAAACTAGGTCTAAGGCCATGGACCCTTCTAACATCGTTCTCGGGGCTATTTATAATTGTTACAAGAGACCTAAGTATAGAATTGGCGAGTACACGTGTCCAGACACGACTGGACAAAATTGGAGCACACGGATCGCTAAGGAGGCGGCATTTCCGCCGCACAATGCATGTAATATGCGGAGATTTCGCCGCACAATCTCCTCTGATTTAATCCGGATTTTTGCTGTGTGTTTATGGTATGATTTGATCCTCCTTTGCGCGTCTGGATTGATTCTTTCCATTCTTTTGAGCTCCGGATTAATTCATTCATATATTTGGAGATCCACATTGATTTTTCTTTAGATTTTCTCCAAGATAATAAAAGCTACTCGTGATTTGCAATTAGGTCCTTGTCTTTTTGCAATTAAGTCCCCGGCTACTTTTGTGCTCAAGTCCTTGTTCTTTTTGTAATTATTTCTTGAATGCTTTTATGCTTGGATACATTTCCATTTGAAACCCGATAATCTTGAGCTTGGTCTTTATGATAGAAATGAGTCTTTTGCACGCGTTTATGCTCGGGATGTGGGTAAATTGCATTCAGGTCCCTGTATTCTGTAAATAAGACTAAACACATACCTTAGTAGCATTTATTGATATAAAAGTAGTCTACATGAAAGACATATGATGCAATGTATACAATGCATCAAATACCCCCACACCTTGATTTTGCTAGTCCCTAGCAAAACAGAATATAAGAAAAATGAAAACAGGGAAATCCTAACTCACTTTCGTAGGAATCACGGTTGCACTTAGCATGTGCAACAAGCCGTTAAACCTCCAAGTTTCCTTAGAGGACGAGTTTTGTCTCATGAGGGTTTTCAGTTGACACACCCACAAAGTCTTAATTCAACATTCCATTAATAGCTCTTAATATCTCCATCTCAACCTTATACATCTCACTGAGAATTCTTGCATGCTCATTATATAAATCTAACTTATAAAAAGTCTGACTTGTTCTTTGTTCCTCCAACATTCACACCACTAACCCTTCTACACATGTTTATCACTTGAATTATTTTACACGCCTCCTCTGGTGGTGAAGTATCATTCGGATCAACCATGACATGGATCATTCTTTTAGCTTTGGGCCTTGAGTTTTCTTTTCTTTTCTTCCGTGATTCAACACATTTGCTTTTTGACACTTTTACCCTTTTTGCATTCGTGTAGCGAGTTTGGTCGATAATCCCGAGCTGGTAGACTCAAGTTACCGGGTTTCAAGATACCCCTACGGACCAGTGACTCAAAGGCTTGGGATTTGTAATCATTTTGCAGAATGTGTTTTCCTCACTTTATTCCTTTATTTTTAATTTTATTTTCCTCAAGGCTTAATTGCTATTAGAAGTCCACACTTCCCGGTATATTTTCCTCAACCTCTGCTTTTTATCAACCACTTCAAAGATTTGACTCATCCAATTTAAGTGCCTACATGTCTTAAAGGGTAATGAGTTATTTCTTTGGAACTTCGATTTATGTCATAATTTCTACAAGCACAACTATATGTTGGCTTTTTGGCCTTAATCCGTATTTTGATGATGTAATTAAACCTAATCTTAATAAGGACATGTAGATTAGCACATGTAGTATAATAGTATACATGTTGTATTGTGCTAACATCTACAGGTGATCAAGACTCAAGAAAGAAGAAAAATCAAGTCAAGACATGTAATCAAGCTAGGATTGAAGACATGTAATTTTACCTTTCTTTGAGAATTAGGAACTTATGTAAATTGAGCATAACTTAAGCTAATATGCATGCATTCACACACTAGGTTCCTTTTAGGAGTCACACACAAAATATCATATAATTTGGACTCCATTAGATCACCTAATCACCTAAAACGTTGGTCGCCAGTCTGCCTGCGTTCGGTCGACCGTTCACCTTTCGGTCGACCGGTTATACACAATTTTTGTTATACAGACCAATCCGTTCAACCGATCATACATCTATTTAACCGATTACCCAGACCTGTTCGGTCGACCGTTTTGTTTGCTGTTTTTGGTAAAAATACGACCGTTTTATTTGTCGTATTATACAACGGTCGTATACACATTTTTCTCAATATACACCCCCATATACATTAGAACCGGTCGAACAAACTACCTTATTCGGTCGACCGTTTAATTCGTGAAAAACCCCCTGCTATCGGTCGACACAAGTTTGTCCAACCGATCAAGATTTCTCTCTACCGAACCCAGTAGTTCGGTCGACCGGTACCTGCTCGGTCGACCGTTGATCTATAGACCTTAAGTGATTTGGTCGACCAGTACCTATGTTCGGTCAACCGATCCATCAACAGACTCAAGGGTTCGGTCGACCGATACACCTTTCGGTCGACCGTTTCTGGACAGATTTCTGAACCCGATTTTCTGTTTTGTGTATCTTGCACAAAACCCAATCAAATCTTGTCCAAATGGCTAGAAATCTTTAGGAGCTTATAAATAGAGGTTCACACTTAGTTTTCCATAAGATTTCACAACTCCAAAGTGTCAAACTTATAGTGAGATTTTCCACAACCTCAAAGCTCCCAATTAGTGATTCCAAAGCCTAATTTCCACATCCTTCATCATACAATCATTTAGCATCTGTTGTGCTCAATACTAGAAGAGTGAGTTCCACTCCAATTGTTGTAAAGAGAGCAAGGGTCTTGGTGAAAGCCCAAGACAAAGAGAGCAAGGGTCTTGGTGAAAGCCCAAGACAAGAAGCAAAGATTTCGGTGAAAGCCCGAAGTGTTCCTCTCGGTTTGTGAGAGGTGGTGCCAAGCTCGGCGAGGGTTGTTCGCGAGCTTGAAGACTTGTAAAAGGCGTTGCTCCCGGCCCGGAACGGGGAGGCATAGTGAAGACGCAAGAGGAGCTCGAACGGGGATTCGAGAGGGGCTTGCAAGAGAGGACGTAGGCACGGCCGAACCTATGTAAATCTGACGCGTCTTTGTGTGGTTTGCATTGATTTCCTACTTGTGCTTGATTTGTTTTTAATTTCCGCTGCATTTCTTTGATCGATCAACCAAGTAGTTAATTAGGGCTTAATCGTGATTAGTCTGTGGACCCATAGACCCACACGATCCTACACTATATAATAAGGAACAAAAAATTCAATGCAATTTGTACTCGGGTTTTGGTAGTTCAATCTTAAGCTATGTCCTGAAACATTGATTTTTTATTTTTTATTTTTTATTATTTTTTTTAGAGATAAAAGAAGAGATATATAGATAGATATATACATAAACACCCCCACACACCTAAATCATGCATTGTCCTCAATGAATGTGAGCAGGATACTACATGGATTTATGCATGAGAAAGAAAAGATCTCACCAACGTGAAGTGCAAAGGAAGTTCATGGCTCTGTTGATGGACAAAAACCCGAATTCCCTCAAAAACCTGTGAGATACTAAAGAAGGGATAAATATAATAGATGATTTTTTTTATTTATTGTTATACATATATAACTATGTACAAACATAAGTTCCCATCTTCATTTGTCAAGAGACATCAAATGGAAACTTCAAGAGTTGGTCAATGCACCTGAAAAGGAAACATGACACCACGTGGGGCCAGAAAATGCATGTGTGGGCCGCCTTCACAAAAAGCGCTAGATGAAATGAGAGGTTCATGAATTGGACGCAAAGGCGTCTCATTCAAATGATCACACTGAAAGAGCTTGAACCTCTCGAGAGTTTGGGAATTAAGGGGCAACGGGAGAGGAGTTTCTCCCGTTGTGGTGTTGAAGTTATGATCGTCAATCCAAACTCTCCAACCAACTGGCTGGTGCGTCGGAACGAGGTCCAAAACCTCGTTAGGCATGTCCGACACACCAGGCGAACAAAAAGTGGGTCTCATACCCAAGGTATCTTCTAAGGCACTTCTAATACCCTCATGAGCTATGTGGTTGTTTGATGTTCCATCATTTCCAAGATGATCAGGAACAATGGTGAGAGGCAGACTCTCATCAGGTTGTTTGAAATTGAGGGTACTAGGGAGATCTTGCTCCACCAGAGCTGAGTCCTTAAGAGATGCAACATGAAGATCATGTGGCTCAAGGGCCACAGGACAAGAAGATAGGACACAATCCTGTGCCGACTCATAATGAAATTGGTCCATGTTTTTCTCAATATAAATCGAATACTCCACTAAGTGATCGTGAATTAAAATCCCAAGTCCCTCAGACCGACTAGGAATTTGACTTTGAAAGATTGTGCTTTGAATTTGTGTATGTGGTGGTGGTTCGATACTAAAAGATGAATCCTTATGTTGACACGAAAAGTTACTTTCCTCACTTAATTGCTGCGACATTTGACTCAATTGCAGTACCATATTGTCTACAGACTGTTGAGTAGTTGTCATGAACGTATGGAAAGCTTGTTCCAAGGTATCAGGTATGTGGTCAACTATGAGGTTTGAATCAGAACTCGGGACATTTTTAGGTTGGGTGTTGGTAGACTGAGGATAAGTCCAATGATTTGAAGTGGGTTGTTGGTAGAGTTCTGGGTATTCGGGAGAAGGATATTGGGGCGAAAATGACATATAAGAATTTAGATATGAATTGTTTCCCCACGAATCCATAACTCTTGGGTTATATGCGGATGTGTAACGGTCATATCAAGCATTTTGGGAAAAGGTATGTTTATACTTAGGCTCTGGGGGAACATAAGGACATTCCCTGATAACATGACCACTCAACAGAAATTGATTTGCAAGAATTTAGCAAGAATAATGCATACAAAACACTAGATGATGCATGCACTAAGGCCTTTCTAATTTTGCCAATTTTAGGTCAGGGTTGAATTATTGTCAATTATGGAATTTTTGCCCTAACACGTGCAATTCTACTAAAAGGAAATTTTCTGAAACTAGAAATTACGAGGAAAAGAGGCAACAAAGGTTACCTATGCAATGCTCAGTCGGGTTCGCCGCCCGCTCTCGAAATTTCAGTAGCTCCACGCGTCCACCCAGAGATGAGTCGCGTCCCAGAAAAATTTGAAGCCCAGATGCTTCAAGTGTGCGGCGATTCCGCCGTAGGTTGCTCTTGGTATGCGGTGATTTCGCCGCTCGTTTAGCTCCAAATGTGCTCGGATTTCTCCTCGCACTCTGTTGTCTCCTGAAACACAAATCCAAATACTTAGATAGCGCACAAGATAAACAGAATAAAATCAAAAACACAAAAATAAACAAAATCTACGTCGCCTCCCCGGCAACGGCGCCAAAAACTTGATGAGAATTAAATTTATACCGCAAGTGCACGGCGTCAATGAAGACGTGGCAAATACGGGTCGAACACAATGAGGGGGAGATCTTGTTATTTGTGTGATTTTCGATTAAGGGGAAAGAAAGAGAGAAGAAATAAGTTGGTTTTGAGATTTTTCGGTTTTAATTATCTAAAGCAAGAAACATGAACGATTAAAACTAAAACAAGAACAAAGAGGTGAATTCCGTCGGGTGGAGGTTTAGATTTAGGGTTTAGATTAGAGAATTCAGAAACTTATAATAAATCATGTTAGTTATGAAGCATTACATGATAAATGATTTAACATAAACTCAAGTAATCAAAATATACTAATCACGAACTTAAAATAATAACATTCATTCATCTTCTCTTCACCCTAAATCCGTCACCTCCACCCTTTGGAAAGAGTTAGAAACTCATAGAGGGAGGAAGAAGGGGTCCTAGAGGAATTACAAAAGAAAACATAAAAACACAAGAAATAAAAGACAGAATTTTATTACTCCAAAGAAAAGACTACAAATAAAAACAACAACTAAAAACTAGGTCTAAGGCCAAGGACCCTTCTAACATCGTTCTCGGGGCTATTTATAGTTGTTACAAGAGACCTAAGTATAGAATTGGCGAGTACACGTGTCCAGACACGACTGGACAAAATTGGAGCACACGGATCGCTAAGGAGGCGGCGTTTCCGCCGCACAATGCATGTAATATGCGGAGATTTCGCCGCACAATCTCCTCTGATTTAATCCGGATTTTTGTTGTGTGTTTATGGTATGATTTGATCCTCCTTTGCGCGTCTGGATTGATTCTTTCCATTCTTTTGAGCTCCGGATTAATTCCTTCATATATTTGGAGATCCACATTGATTTTTCTTTAGATTTTCTCCAAGATAATAAAAGCTACTCGTGATTTGCAATTAGGTCCTTGTCTTTTTGCAATTAAGTCCCCGGCTACTTTTGTGCTCAAGTCCTTGTTCTTTTTGTAATTATTTCTTGAATGCTTTTATGCTTGGATACATTTCCATTTGAAACCCGATAATCTTGAGCTTGGTCTTTATGATAGAAATGAGTCTTTTGCACGCGTTTATGCTCGGGATGTGGGTAAATTGCATTCAGGTCCCTGTATTCTGTAAATAAGACTAAACACATACCTTAGTAGCATTTATTGATATAAAAGTAGTCTAAATGAAAGACATATGATGCAATGTATGCAATGCATCATAGGTCTGGTGGACCTAGTGGACGATCGGGTTCCTCCTTAGCTAGCGGAGCGGGACAGAGTAGACAAGTTGACCCACCTCTGCAGGGGAAGAGTGTTGGTCGCGTTTTCACCATCCAGGAAGAGGAGGCTAGAGACGCCAGTGTTGTGGTGGAAGGTACGTTTTATGTTGATGGCTTGATAGCTATAGTGCTTTTCGATTGTGGGGTCACACACTCGTTCATCTCGGAGCAGTTTGCGAGCGTGTTACGTCGTACCCCTGCGATGTTGACTGCCACTTTGGAAGTCAACACACCCTTGGGTTTGGTGGGTATTGTAGGGAGCTTCCTCCCCGGCGCCACGGTTGCTTCGGGAGACCAGGAGTTCCCGGCAGACCTGGTCTTGTTACCGATGGTAGACTTCGATGTCATACTTGGGATGGATTGGATGTCACAGTACGATGTTCGAGTCTTGTGACGAGAAAAGAAGATTGTGATCTCGAGGAAAGGTTTTCCTGATTTGCTGATCAAAGGGACAAGGAGTGGAGATGGTCGGATTTTGGTTTCGGCAGTGAAGGCTCAGAAGATGATTCACAAGGGTTGTAGAGCCTTTTTAGCGACGCTTGTGGTACCATATCTTGAGGTGAAGAAGTTGGAAGATATCGAGGTTGTTCAGGATTTTCCTGAGGTATTTTCTGATGAGATCACCGGCTTACCGCCTCACAGAGAGATCGAGTTTGGTATCGATCTGGTAGCAGAGACTACACCGCAGTCGAAGGCTCCGTGTTCAGTGGAGACATTTTATGCTTGCTTCCCCACTGACGGCCTTGACACAGTGGAGAGCACTGTGTCAGGTTTATTCAGGACTTTTCCAGACTTGCTTCCCACTGACGCACAACCTCAACCTTCGCTGAATCAATACCAAACTCGAGTTTGGTATAAATCCAGCGAAGGTTGAGGTTGTGACTCAGTGGAGAGCTCTGACTATTGTGTCAGAGATCAGGATTTTGTGGGTTTAGCAGGTTATTATCGTTGGTTTATTCAGGACTTCTCTAGACTTGCTTGCCCACTGACGGCTTTGACACAGAAGGGTGTCAAATTCGTTTGGTCCCAGAAGTGCGAGGACAGTTTCCAAGAGCTGAAGAGGCGACTGACTACAGCACCGATTTTCACGTTATCGAGTGGTAGCGGAAGCTATGTGATCTACAGTGATGCTTCAGGCGTTGGTCTGGGTTGCGTGTTGATGCAACACGGGAAGGTGGTCGCATATGCTTTGAGTCAGTTGAAGGTTCATGAGAAGAATTACCCGATTCATGATCTGGAGTTCGCAGCGGTGGTTCACGCGCTGAAGACCTGGAGGCATTACCTATATGGAGAGCAATTTGTGGTCTTCACAGATCACCAGAGTCTGAAGTATCTGTTCTCGCAGAAAGAGTTGAATATGAGGCAGCGCAGATAGCTTGAGTTTATAAAGGATTACGACTTCACCATTTCGTATCATCCAGGGAAGGCGAATTCTGTCGCAGATGCCTTGAGTAGGAAGGTGGAGTTGTCAGCTGCTAGCTTATGCATTCAGGAGTGGAGGTTGCTTGAGGCCTTGACGGAGTGAAGACCTTTTATGGAGGACTCTGAGGGGGCAGTGATTGCGGGACTTCGAGTGGAGCCACAGAGAGTTTCGGGAGTGGTTCAGGCTCAGAGAGCAGATGATGAGTTGGTCAGTCTGATGCAGTTAATTGCTAAGGATGGATCAGACTTCGGTGTCGGAGTTGATGGGGGCTTGAGATTCAGGGGTCGGATCTGGGTACCGAGAGCAGGTGATCTAAGGAATACTATCATGGAGGAGGCACATAGAGCCATATATTCCATTCACCGAGGGAGTACCAAGATGTATAAAGACTTACAACGGAGTTTCTGGTGGAAGGGGATGAAGCGAGAAATAGCAGACTTCGTGTCCAAGTGCCTGGTTTGTCAGCAGGTGAGGATTGTGAAGGGAATGTGTTCTAAAAGTTTTACTTTTAAATGTCAATTATTATGAATTGAATGAGAAATCATTTGTTCCTTGTTTATGTTATTCGTCTTTTAGAAGTGTTAAGGAAGAGGCTCTTGGTCCTTAACCATAGAGCTCTAAAAGATATTGGTTTACATAAAACAAAAGATATTCACAATCATGGTAATTAACATGGGACATTAATTACTGAGTTAAGATTGTCGTGTTGGTCATAGATCATTGTAGCTCTACAAGTGAGTGACAACACAGGTACACAAAAGAGGAAGATATTACTTTTGTAAACTGAAAAGACCTAATAAGTAAAACATTATAGAATTGTGTTTTCTGTGTCATTAATGTTTTACTGTGTCCTTGGTTCTTTGATATGAGACTTATATCCGATCACTTAAGAATTGCTTAATTAGACTACTGTCTTGAGCTGTCGATGAGTGTAGTGTAAAGGCATTGGTTGGTTAAGTATGACTTTTGTTGGAAAAGATAGTTAGTCAAAAGATTATCATTGCCCCTCTTAATTGAGTGATGATATTAGTGGGCCCTTGATAAAGCATAGTTATAATGTGTACAATGTGATTTGAGTTAAGTCACATATTTATAACTAGCTTAAAGAGATCAAGAAATGAATACTAACACAAAGATGACACAATACTACTTTGTGTGTATTCTTAATATCATGAGGCAAGGGACGGACACAAGTGGTGCACTCCATCACTAAATGGATCGGGTTTTGGTTCGAGTGGAATTAAGACATCTAACTAATTGGGAGCTATAATGTGTAGCTAGATACTGCTTATAGCTTGTGATATTAAGCTCTTAATATCACTGTCAACTTAGTCTAGATCTTCTCATAGGTCACACCGCAAAAACCGGGAAACAAGAAGCTTGATTTTTTGTTCATATGATGTGTCGGGTTTCTTATAGAAAATATGACACGTGTGGTGAACAAGTAAAATCAATTATGTTGTATATAACATAATTAGAATCATGATAAATTCATATGAGATGCATATATTATGGGGTGCAATAATTTATTATTGCATAGGATAATATATTGCATAAGTTGTGAATTTGCTAAAACCCCAAAAGTTCAAATTTTGTTGGAAATTAATCCAAAATTTGTATAAGGCTTAATCGGGTAAACGTTCGGTAATCCGTCGCAACAAACGTTCGGGTGAATTTGCTAAATCCAAAGTTCTAATTATTTTCTCTCCTAATTCACCACAAAAAGCCACGAAAATTCTCTTAGTTTTCTAAGTCTTTTGAAGGAGAAAACTCAGAGATTAAGGAAGGGGTTTGTAGCTAGATTCTAAGCTAGTTTGGAGATTGATTGGCTAGCTCCTTTTTCTCCAACCTTGTTTAGGGTTTCGGTGAACACTCGGAGGCATCCGGCGCAACGAGTGTAGGATCTAATTGCCGTTGTCTTCTTCTCCCACTCCAATGTCAACGATCTAAGAAACTTCCGTACCTTGTCACTTTCAATCAAGACCTTACCAAGGTTTTTCAAGGAGTTAGTGATATGAGCAAAGCGAGTATGCATCTCGCTAATGGATTCATTGGGTTTCATGGAAAACATTTCATATTTTTGCATAAATGAATCTATCCTAGTTTCTTTCATGGATGATCGTCCTTCAAAATGACTTTCTACCATATGTCATGCCTCAAATGCAAAATCACAAGCATTAATTCTACCATATTCCTCTTCGGTTAATCCACACATGAGAATGTTCATTAATTTTGCATTCATTTGAACCATTGCTAGTTCATCATCACTCATGAGTTCAAACTCTTTGTTTTGAGTATATGGAATTTGAAAGAATACCCATAGCTTAACATCATATGATTGAATGAAGATTATCATGCGTTTCTTCCAATAGGCATAATTGGTTCCATTAAAAAGTGGAGGTCTACCGGTGTGGAATCCCTCACGTTGTTGGGCCATTGCTACAAATGTTAATTTGTTTATATGCAATTACCAAGGCTCTGATACCAAATGTAGGATCTAATTGCCCCAAATATTAGTCTTAAGGGGGGGGGGGTTTATAGACTAATTTCTCACTACCAACTATTTGTGCGATAACAAGATAACCAATGAAAATAGTGAGATGAAAAGGCAAACCAAACACCGGATGCATAGAGGTTTGGATCCAACCACCGGATCCTAGTCCTCTCTTACGAATTGCTCTTCCTTGAGCAACTTCGCGATCTTCACTAATTTGATCTTCTTTCCGGGCAAAGATCGAGCCTTTACAATTCAAGCTTGCGAACACCCTCGCCAAGCTTGGACCTCCTTCTCACAACCCGAGAAGAGCTTCACTCCGGAAGCTTGTACAACTCCTTTGTAGTAGACTTTGTGTAACCTACTCTTGAGCACTTGAATTGATGATGAATGCAATTGAATGATTGATCAAGAGAGTGGTTGAGAGCAATAAAGAGAGTAAGAGCACTTGGAAGTTTTTAGCACAATGAGAGCTTAGTGAATGGATTGGTAACCTTGTAAAGATGATCTAAGCTCTATATATAAGCCTCTTAAGTTTTCTAGCCATTTGAGAAAGATTTGATTGGGTTTTGTGCAAGATACACAAACCAGAGATTCAGGAAGCAATTCTGTCAAAGTTCGGTCGACCGGTAAGAATGAAACGGTCGACCGGTTACGTGAATAGTAGTCAAACGGTCAGACAAACGAGGAATGGTCGAACTAACTGGGATGGAACTTAAGTGTACCGGTCGAACGAAACAAGTAAATGGTCGACTGATGTGAAGGTTCGGTAGAGACAAAGTGTGACCGGTCGAACCAAGGTGGTATCGACCGATAGCAGGAAGAATGCTACGAACGATCAATGGTCAAACGGTCGACCGGTAAATAAGATTTGTTCGACCGGTTAAGCTATGTATTTGGGGGTATAGTGAAAGTATGTGTGTACGACCGTTGTATAATACGACAAGTATAACGGTCACAAAAGAAGACAAAAATAGAAATCAACCGGTCGAACAGAAAAGGACTTTTGGTCTACCGGTTTGCACTAAGGCACGTGTCTTCCAGCACGTATGAACAGTTGATCGGTCGACCAAAATACTTTACGTTACTCTAATGAAATGGTCGAACCAGAACACCGTTCGGTCGACGGAAAGGGTTCAGAAAAATAGTTTTAGATTAAACGGTCGAACCAGATGGTCGACCGGTTGAGTGCAGAATTCCTAGATATGGTTTGATTGATTTCTAAAGAAGTTTTGTATGGAATTTGAAGGTTTAGTTCTACTTCTATGAAATCCTAAAGAGTCATGATATGCAATGCATCAAGATTTAAGTGCTCAAGTTACATTTAAATCCTAATGACAATAATGTAAACCTATCTACTCTTCAACTTCATTTCTCGTTAAACTTGTCACCTGAAATGTTAGTACAAAGCGATATATGTGTATTGTGCAAGAGTGATATGAATGAATTACATGTGTTTAAGTTTTATGTTGATTGATCATCAAAACGGATAAGCAATCATTAGCCAAAAAGCCAACAATCTCCCCCTTTTTGATGATGACAACTTATCAAATTAAATACATGTTATTTCAATGAATTCTACTCAATGCTCCCCCTATCTTATAGCTCCCCCTAGCTATATGGCATTCGTAAACCCAATAGACATGTATGAGTAGTATTACTCTCCCCCTTTGGCATAATCAAAAAGCTGAAAGAGAATATCCAACAACTAAAGCACATCTATTTGCCAAAACAAACAATGAAGAAGAAGCAAAACATGCATTAAGAAATGAAAGGTTCAAAATACAACACACGCAAAGGATACACCACACAACCAAAGCGGAAAACAAATCATACAAGACACACGACCAACCAACATTAAACCATTAAAACAAAACGACAACCAACTCAATGTCCAAAACGATCACGAAACATAGATGTGAGAGAATCAATGCCATGAAGCACCGAGTCGAACTTAGCGTCAAGACGCTCAAGGTGCTGAGATGTCGAAGCTTCAAAACGATCAAGTCGTTGAGGAGTGGAAACTTCAAACGCATCAAAACGATCCGAAACCTGCTGAAAGGAATGATCCGGAGTGTAGTCAGTATAAGCGGATCTCCACTGACTCTCCTGCCAAGCAGATTCGTCGCCTTCTCCCCAAGAACAGTGACCCTCCTGCTGAGATGGCTGGGGCATCCAACGAGGATCAGCCGGCACATCATCTTCATCTTCTTGCTCAGAATCTCCCTCAGAGGACGCCTGAATAAAAGATGAGGCAATGGTTTTCATTTTAGAGAGAGTGGTCTTACAGATTTGGTATTTGTATGTGGCCGATGGACAATCGGTAACACGAATTTACAGAAGGTCAAAGAGAGCGGTGAGCAACATGGGATAAGGGAGATACCTCCCTTTCTTAAAGCGCATATGAAGGAAAATGAATAGAGGCCAATTAACCGGAATTTTCTTGTAAATGCAATAGATACACACAAGCTCCGTATAAGAGATTTCGTTATGATGACCATGTTTAGGTAGAAAATTGAATGATACGATATAAGCCAAGACGCGAGCAAAAGGATGCATCAAGGAGGAGTTGTGAATAATATAACCATTTTTGGAAGGAGGTGGAAATGC
Source organism: Triglochin maritima (assembly GCA_963682175.1). Classification (NCBI taxonomy): domain Eukaryota; kingdom Viridiplantae; phylum Streptophyta; class Magnoliopsida; order Alismatales; family Juncaginaceae; genus Triglochin; species Triglochin maritima. Next base: position 40,490,326 of record OY821775.1, read on the forward strand.
ATATAATTCAGCAACCATATCATCATGAGAAATGTTTTCAAGTACACTAAGAGGATGATCAACATATAAATGAACACCCGAGAACTCTAAGCCAAAAGCTTCAGCAAGAGTTCCGGGGACAATTTCATATCTAAGACCATTGATCATGGTACGAGCAATATGGTGATTTGGTTCAAAACGAAGATTACAATAGAATTGTTGAACCAAAAACGGATAGTAAGGTTTTGAAGCTAAATGGGTGAGACAATGAGTATGGCCATTAGCATCTAAGCACGATTTAAGAGAATAATCATGAAAGTCCGCTACCTCAACAGCACGGTTCGGAATAAAAGGAGCCGCCGAGAGCTTTTTCTCCCAATCGCTTTTGGCGAACTCGTCAATAGGATGGAAAGCAAGAGTTGGAGGCGCGGGCAGATGCCGGACATTGGGGGTAGTAGAGGAGCGATCATGGGCCTTCTTGGTGCGTTTTTCGGTGGAAGTAGTGGAAGCAACCGAACGTTTCTTGCGGATAGCCATTTTCTTCCCGATCATGGTGAAGAAAGCGAGTTTGGAAAAAAAAATGGGTGCAAGATGAAGAGGAGATGATGAGAAGCGATAAAATGCAAAAAGATTTGAGTTTTACCGCGGGAAAAACGCGAAATCGAGGGAGGAAGGTGATGGGAAAGGCTTAGGGTTTGAAAGAGAGAAGGGTAAAAGTGAAGAACAAGTTTCAATTTTGCCCTAAATGTAGCAGAAAACGACAGCACCGGTCGACCGATCTATCTTTCGGTCGACCAAAAGGTTAAAGAAAAAGGTAAAAACTTAAGTCGACAAAGCGAACGGTCGGACAGAAGCATATTTCGGTCGACCGGATCGAAGAACAAGGCAAACACAATCCCCTGCTATCAGTCGAACAAAACGTACCAATCGACCGAACAAATTAAAACCGGTCGCACGGAAGACACGAGCGGTCGAACGAAAACTCAAACTCAAAAACTTAAGATCCCTGCTATCGGTTGAACAAAACCGACCGGTCGACCGACCTATTAAAAACGGTCGCACGGCAAACACTTGCGGTCGAACAAAAACTCAAAGTCGAAAACTTAGGATCCCAGCTATCGGTTGAACAAACCCGACCGGTCGACCGAACTATTAAAAACGGTCGCACAGAAAACACTTGCGGTCGAACAAAAACTCAAAGTCGAAAACTTAGGATCCCTGCTATCGGTTGAACAAAACAGACCGGTCGACCGAACTATTAAAAACGGTCGACCAAACTCAGGAAATCGGTTGAACAAACAGAATTCGGTAAAGAAACAACTCAACACCGGTCGAACTAATTCTCATTACCGGTTGACCGGTGAAACAGTAAAAGCCAGAACAAAGCTTCAAAAATCAAGAGACACTAGAACCAAATATAGTCAAATGGGCTCAAGTAAAACGTACTCAAATGTCATTTAGGGTACACATGCCAAGATTGAGTCTAATGAGATTGAATTGATCAACATTTAAAGGTTTGGTGAATATATCCGCTAATTGATTATTTGTGGGAACAAATATAAGTTTAATGTCTTCTTTATTTGCATGATCTCTAAGAAAATGATGTCTAACTTCTATGTGCTTAGTTCTTGAATGCAAGATAGGATTTTTGGAAAGGTTGATAGCACTCGTATTATCACAATAAATTGGTGTAATTTGAAACTCAAGTTGCAAGTCCTCGAGGGTTTGCCTCATCCAAAGGACTTGTGCACAAGCACAACCGGCGGCGATATATTCAGCCTCGGTTGTTGATAATGCAACACTATTTTGTTTCTTACTAAACCATGAGACAAGAGATTTACCAAAAAATTGACAAGTGCCACTAGTACTCTTACGATCTAAAATACAACCGGCATAGTCGGCGTCGCTATAGGCAACAAGATCGAAAGTCCTAGTCTTAGGGTAGAAAAGTTCAAAATCATAAGTGCCCTTTAGATAACGAAAAAAATCTTTTTAATGCATTCAAATGAGTTTCTTTTGGACATGCTTGAAAACGTGCACATAAACATACAGCAAACATAATATCGGGACGACTTGCAGTAAGATAGAGTAAAGAACCGATCATACCACGATACTTCTTGATGTCCACATCTTTGCCATTTTCGTCTTTGTCCAATTTTACGCTTGTACTCATAGGTGCCTTTTGAGGTTTGCTAGTTTCAAGCTCAAAGCGTTTGAGAAGTTCCTTTGTGTACTTTGCTTGATGTATGAAATTGCCCTCTTGAGTTTGCTTTATTTGGAGTCCGAGAAAGAAATTTAGTTCACTAATAAGGCTCATCTCGAACTCTCCCTACATAGACTTAGAAAATTCTTCACATAGACGCGGGTTACTTGCACCAAAGATAATGTCATCAACAAATATTTGTACCACTAATAAATCATGATTAAGAGTTTTAACAAATAAAGTGGTATCTACTTTACCCATTGCGAATCCTTTATTAATCAAGAAGTTCTTCAACCTCTCATACCAAGCTCTAGGAGCTTGTTTGAGACCATAAAGAGCCTTCTTGAGTTTAAATACATGGTTTGGATAAGATTCATTAATAAAACCGGGGGGTTGAGCAACATAAACTTCTTCAGAAATAATTCCATTTAGGAAAGCACTTTTAACATCAATTTGAAAAAGTTTAATGTCCATAAAAGAGGCATAAGCTAAAAGCATACGAATAGCTTCCATACGAGCCACGGGAGCATAAGTTTCATCAAAGTCTATTCCCTCCTCTTGGCGGTAGCCTTGAGCAACGAGTCTAGCTTTGTTTCTAACTACATTCCCATCCTCATCAAGTTTATTTCGGAAGATCCATTTAGTTCCAATAACGGTTTGATTAATGGGTTTTTCAACAAGTTCCCAAACGTCATTTCGAACGAATTGGTTTAACTCTTCATGCATAGCCATTAACCAAAATTCATCATTACAAGCTTCATCTACTTTCTTAGGTTCTAATTTAGATATGAAAGCATAAGAATCACAAACTACATGAGCCTTTGATCGTGTTGTCACACCTTGAGAAACATCTCCAATCACAAGGTCCTTTGGATGTTCCTTTCTATAGGTCCAATCCTTGGGAAGCTCCTCTTTGTTTTCTTGTGGAAAACTTGGAGGATCTTGATGTGGCTCATGGGAGACATCTTGAGATGAGACATGTCTAATTATATCCATATAGTCATCATCAAGAGAGGAATTATCTACACAAGCCAACTCATCAAAGTTAATGTGTAGAGACTCCTCGACACAATAGGTTCGTTTGTTATAGACTCTATAAGCTTTGCTCCTATCGGAATATCCTAAAAAGATGGCCTCATCAGATTTTGCATCAAATTTTTCCAAGTTATCTTTAGTGTTGAGGACAAAACATTTTGACCCAAAAGCTTTAAAGTAAGAGATTTTTGGAATACGTTTGTGCCACAATTCAAAAGGTGTTTTCTTCAAAATAGGTCTTATAAGAACATAGTTTAACACAAAACAAGAAGTATTTACGGCTTCACACCAAAAATATTTTGGAAGCCCTTTTTCCATAAGCATGGTTCTTGCCATCTCTTGAAGAGTTCTATTTTTCCTTTCAACTACCCCATTTTGTTGGGGAGTGCGAGGAAATGAAAAATTATGTTCAATCCCTTGTTTTTCACAAAACTTTTGAAATAACTCATTTTCAAATTCTCCTCCATGATCGCTGCGGATAGTAATGATATGTAAATCTTTTTCTCTTTGAACACGTTTGCAAAAGCTTTTAAATCTGTCAAATGCATCATATTTATTAGCCAAAAACAAAACCCATGTAAATCGTGAAAAATCATCGACAATCACAAAAGCGTATCTTTTACCACCTAAACTTACGGTTCTTGAAGGACCAAAAAGATCTAGATGTAAAAGCTCAATAGGTTTTGAAGTTGACACAACATTTAAAGATTTGAAAGACGATTTAAATTGTTTTCCAAATTGACATGCATCACAAAGTTTATCCTTTTTGAAATCAATTTTAGGAAGTCCTCTAACTAATTCAAGTTTGGATAATTTGTGTAATTGTGACATACTAATATGTCCCAATCGTTTATGCCATAACCAAGCTTCGTCATTTGAGGCAACTAAACAAGTCTCTAAGGCAAGATTGCTAATGACATTAACATCCACAATGTAAATATTATGAGATCTACAACCTTTAAATATAGTTTTCATGTTATGTTTTGAGACAATATAGCAATTTGAATTGTCAAAGATAACCATATAATTTTTATCCGCTAGTTGACTAACACTTAGAAAATTGTGTTTTAGCCCTTCTACTAACAAAACATTTTCAATATGAGGAGTAGAGGAATTGCCAACATTACCAATGCCGACAATTTGACCTTTAGCGTTGTCTCCAAATGTGACGGTTCCTCCCTTCTTAGGCTTTAGATTTGATAGAACTTGAGAGTCTCCCGTCATGTTCCTTGAGCACCCACTATCGAGTATCCACTTGCCCTTTCTCCTTGCTTTGATCTACATGCAAAGAGGCAAGTGAAGACTTTGGTACCCAAATTTGTTTGGGTCCTTGAGGGTTAGCTTTTGGTACCCAAACTTGAGAGGTCTTAGGTACCCATACATTTGACAAACTTACTTTCTTAACATATGAATTGTTATGTTTAACAAAATAAGATGTAGCTTTCTTTTGTTTTCCACCCATGTACCCCAAACCATGCTTAGTCAAAGATTGAGTTTGGGTTCCTAGAAGCATGTCTAGCATTTTTCTACCCAACGTGAATTTCTCTAGATCTTTTGTAAGTTGTTCATTCTTGGCAATAAGATCTTTGTTGTTGTTACAATTACAAGTAGATTTCAGCATGTTTATCTCATTAGCAAGCAATTCATTCTCTTTAAGTAAGTTTTCATGTTTAGTAGATAAATCTAGATGCACTTTTCTTCCTAATTTGTTTTTATGACAAATCATCTCATATCTTTCAGCAAGTTCATGAAAAGCATCTAATAACTCATCATAGGAAGGGGTTTCTTGAATTGATACCTCATCGTCGTCAATTTCCACCACTTGGGGTTGATTGCTTCTCTTTGGGGATGTAGCGGTGCTTGAATCTGAATCCTCATTGTGTGCCATAAAGCACATGTGTGCTTCTTCCTCTTGAGAGTATTCGGTGTCGGAGGATGTAGATGAGCTTGAATCATCCCAAGTGGCTTTTAGAGCCTTCTTTCCGTCTTTGTCATGGTGATCCCTTCTTTTGTGATCATCACATTCTCGTCTTCTAGGTCTCTCTTCTTTATCTCTTCTTGTAGGCCTATCTTCCCTAATTCTCCTCAGTCTCTCATCTCTTTCTCTTCTAGGAGGGAATCTTCTTGGTTCTCGTTGTTCACGATCTCTTGACTTAAGGAGTGGACAATCCTTCTTCATGTGCCCCGTCTTGTTGCATTCGTAGCACGTGAAAGTCCGGGATGACTCTCCTTTCCCTCTTGTGAACCTTCCTTTGGCGAGAAACTTCTTGAAGTTGCGGGTTAGAAATGCAACATCATCATCGGTGTCATCGTCTTCGATACTTTCCAAATCCGACGTTGCTTTGAGAGCAATAGTTTTCTCCTTTCTCCTTAACCCCTCTCGCTCCTTCTCCTTCTCTCTTCTTTCTTCCATTTGAATCTCATAAGCCATGAGGCTTCCTATGAGATCCTCCATCTTTAGCTTTGAGAGATCTTTGGCCTCCTCGATTGCCGTTGTCTTCTTCTCCCACTCCAATGTCAACGATCTAAGAAACTTCCGTACCTTGTCACTTTCAATCAAGACCTTACCAAGGTTTTTCAAGGAGTTAGTGATATGAGTAAAGCGAGTATGCATCTCGCTAATGGATTCATTGGGTTTCATGGAAAACATTTCATATTTTTGCATAAATGAATCTATCCTAGTTTCTTTCACGGATGATCGTCCTTCAAAATGACTTTCTAACATATGTCATGCCTCAAATGCAGAATCACAAGCATTAATTCTACCATATTCCTCTTCGGTTAATCCACACATGAGAATGTTCGTTAATTTTGCATTCATTTGAACCATTGCTAGTTCATCATCACTCATGAGTTCAAACTCTTTATTTTGAGTATATGGAATTTGAAAGAATACCCATAGCTTAACATCATATGATTGAATGAAGATTATCATGTGTTTCTTCCAATAGGCATAATTGGTTCCATTAAAAAGTGGAGGTCTACCGGTGTGGAATCCCTCACGTTGTTGGGCCATTGCTACAAATGTTAATTTGTTTATATGCAATTAACAAGGCTCTGATACCAAATGTAGGATCTAATTGCCCTAAATATTAGTCATAAGGGGGGGGGGGTTATAGACTAATTTCTCACTACCAACTATTTGTGCGATAACAAGATAACCAATGAAAATAGTGAGATGAAAAGGCAAACCAAACACCGGATGTATAGAGGTTTGGATCCAACCACCGGATCCTAGTCCTCTCTTACGAATTGCTCTTCCTTGAGCAACTTCGCGATCTTCACTAATTTGATCTTCTTTCCGGGCAAAGATCGAGCCTTTACAATTCAAGCTTGCGAACACCCTCGCCAAGCTTGGACCTCCTTCTCACAACCCGAGAAGAGCTTCACTCCGGAAGCTTGTACAACTCCTTTGTAGTAGACTTTGTGTAACCTACTCTTGAGCACTTGAATTGATGATGAATGCAATTGAATGATTGATCAAGAGAGTGGTTGAGAGCAATAAAGAGAGTAAGAGCACTTGGAAGTTTTTAGCACAATGAGAGCTTAGTGAATGGATTGGTAACCTTGTAAAGATGATCTAAGCTCTATATATAAGCCTCTTAAGTTTTCTAGCCGTTTGAGAAAGATTTGATTGGGTTTTGTGCAAGATACACAAACCAGAGATTCAGGAAGCAATTCTGTCAAAGTTCGGTCGACCGGTAAGAATGAAACGGTCGACCAGTTACGTGAATAGTAGTCAAACGGTCAGACAAACGAGGAACAGTCGAACTAACTAGGATGGAACTTAAGTGTACCGGTCGAACGAAACAATTAAACGGTCGACCGATGTGAAGGTTCGGTAGAGACAAAGTGTGACCGGTCGAACCAAGGTGGTATCGACCGATAGCAGGAAGAATGCTACGAACGATCAATGGTCAAACGGTCGACCGGTAAATAAGATTTGTTGGACCGGTTAAGCTATGTATTTGGGGGTATGGGGAAAGTATGTGTATATGACCGTTGTATAATACGACAAGTATAACGGTCACAAAAGAAGACAAAAATAGAAATCAACCGGTCGAACAGAAAAGGACTTTCGGTCGACCGGTTTGCACTAAGGCACGTGTCTACCAGCATGTATGAACAGTTGATCGGTCGACCAAAATACTTTATGTTACTCTAATGAAACGGTCGAAACAGAACATCGTTCGGTCGACGGAAAGGGTTCAGAAAAACAGTTTTAGATTAAACGGTCGAACCAGATGGTCGACCGGTCGACCGGTTGAGTGCAGAATTCCTAGATATGGTTTGATTGATTTCTAAAGAAGTTTTGTATGGAATTTGAAGGTTTAGTTCTACTTCTATGAAATCCTAAAGAGTCATGATATGCAATGCATCAAGATTTAAGTGTTCAAGTTACATTTAAATCCTAATGACAATAATGTAAACCTATCTACTCTTCAACTTCATTTCTCGTTAAACTTGTCACCTGAAATGTTAGTACAAAGCGATATATGTGTATTGTGCAAGAGTGATATGAATGAATTACATGTGTTTAAGTTATATGTTGATTAATCATCAAAACGGATAAGCAATCATTAGCCAAAAAGCCAACAACGAGAAGCGACGATCGTCTTCCTCAACGTCTCTGGAACATCAAGTAGTTTTAGAGAACTTCTAGGTATGAATTTCGGAGTTCCTTGTGTTTGTTTTAATAAATTTTTGAAACTAGTTATTAAAACAAACCGATACATGCATGAAATAAATCGTAGAAAATTGTAATTGATCCTTATTATACATAAAAATTTCGAAAATATATATGTATAATTAAACATGAAATCTTACAGTGGTATCAGAGCTTAGGGTTCAATTTTCTTATGATTTAAGGTTGTAAACGAATTTAGTTTACCATATAGGATTTAAACAATTCGGTTTACCAGTTTTTCGGTCTATGAATGTTTTGTTGATATAATTCTTTATAATAAGTCGTTTTAAATGTTTTAAGTGTTTTAAAACATGCCATGTAATTATTAGAATTAAGATTTAGACATTAGTCTAACTTACAATAATTTCGTTTTATAAAGAAATGATTATTTTGTAAGAGAATCAACAAAACCGAAAAACTGCGGTTCGTCTTTCCATTGGAAATTGGATGGACAGCGGTTCAAAATTATTTTTCGAACTATGGATGGATGAAAAACATTTTTAATGTATTTCAAAATGTTTTTCAAAGAATTGTTTGGGATTCTAGATGATTGATAAACTACATTGTATAGTTTATAGCAATATTGCGTGCATGGATGCTCGAGTTGTTTTTGCAGGAATTGTGAGTTTATATGTTCCAAATCAGCAACTATGAATGTATGTAATCATTATTATACAGGGGCTTATTTGTATGTAAAAGCCAAAATTTCTCTCTTTCCGTATTTTAGATAATTGCATTTGCATATGAGAGGTTTTTTTACATAGGACTTGCACTTGTCGGTTTTTTATCGAATGTAAGGAGCATGTTTATTTTCTGTAAAATCTACATCTCCGGTGCAAGAAAAAGTCGCCCCTGTAGCGCATCGATCGAGGATCAAAGATCAGGGATCGAGGATCAAGGATCGAAGGGAACATATAAACTCACACAATGTGGATTGTGTGAATGGTTTAATTTCTGTTTTTATCTAGCCATGCATGTGATGAATGTGTTGAATGTTAGGATGTGTATGCATGATAACCTAAAATTCTGAATCACATGTTAATATATGAAATTGTCCAACAAAAATTAAGAGTAATTTTCCTTCTTATTTCATCAATTAGCAGTCATTGATCGAGGGATACTCTGCCCGCCCTTCGCGGTAGATAGCTCCCTCCATTTTTTGGAATAGTGGGAGATATAATGGTTGTCTGTTGTTGTGCCACGATTAAATATATGAGGTGTGTTTCACCCTAGTGAACCCCAAGTATGTTTAGTTGTGAATACAATGGATAAACGTATCTCGTACCAAATGAAAATAAGTTTTCTTAACATTACCTAGAGCCCTCACTCGGTTTTGGGAAAAAGTTTTTCTTACGAGGATAGGTCGCATTCCCTCATAATTTAAACGACAAGAATCACAAGAGTTTGAAGATGCTAATGTTGCTAAAATTCAAAAAGGTTGTGATTAGAAAGAGTTTTTCTTACCTTGATATTGTGATGTATTCGATAGCCCTTAGCTAGTCTATATTGCAATTGATTGGATCTTGGATTGCTGCATTTATGGGCAAAATTTTATTTGCAGTATTTACATTTATAATCGATATATATGTATGTGTTTTAAAACATAAAATTGGCATTAAAATCCTGTATGATTTATTTTGTAGAAAAATGTCGAACATCCAACCTATCTTACGATCCATGATAGAAAAACACCCTTTAGCAAATGATGGCTCAAACTTCATTAGTTGGCAACTCAAACTCAACATCGTGTTAATGTTTGAGAAACTATCTCACATTTTGGAAGGTCCAATTCCAAAATGGAATGAGAGATTAACCGATGAAGAGAAAGAGGCTAAAGCCAAGTGGGAAGACCAAGAGAACCAAGTTCACGGTCTTATGCTAGCATCCATGGGTGACTCGCTTCAAGCGAAATACTTGGATTCGAAACCCAAGAAGACCATGGAGGCTTTATCTAAGATGTTCATGGATAGTACCCGAAAGGAGCGCTATAAGACCACCATCACACTCACAAGGTGTCATTTGGCGGAGGGAACATCGGTATCTATGCATTTTCTCACGATGCAAGGATACCTTGAGAAGTTGGCAAAGCTCTCTTCACCAATGCCCGAGGACATTGCTGAAGATATGATTCTTGGCTCTCTAGCCCCGTCCTTTAAGGACTTTGTGATGCACTACTACGTGCGTGAAAAAGGGGTGAGTCTTGAGGAGCTGCACAACGCTCTCAAAACTGCTGAAGTTGACATGGGCAAGGGTAGGGACAAGCAAGTCCTTGTCGTCCATGGGAGGAGCCAAAAGATTGGTAAAGGAAAGGGCAAATCTACCAAAACTGGTTCAATCAAGAGCAAGGGAGTAGGAGGTGCTCATAAGAGTGCCTCGAGGGGGAAATCTCAAAAATCTCCAACTCCCAATACGGAGTGCTTTCACTGCGGTGAAAAGGGACACATCCGGCCAAATTGCCCCAAGTACAAGGAAGACCTTGACAACGGAGTGATTGAACGTCGGCGCCCCAAAAAAGCCAAAGGTATATTTGTTATTGAAATAAATTTAGCCACCTCTGTCCAGGATTGGGTAATTGATACCGGATCTTGTGCTCACATAGTTTCTAATGTGCAGCTACTCGTGGATAGGAAGGAACTCGTGAGGAACGAGGTAAAATTGAAGGTCGGAAATTGTGTGAACGTTTCTGCGGTTGCACAAGGTTCTGTGGTGCTTCAATTATGTAGTGGTTTAAATTTATGTCTAAAGAATGTTTATTATGTGTCTTCGATTAGCAAGAACATTATTTCTGTATCATGTTTAGATATGGATAATTTTAATATAAATGTTTCAAATTCTTGTTTGTCTATATCGAAGAATGGTGTTTTCTATGCAAATGCATTCATAAGGAATGGTCTCTATTTTCTTGAATTGAATAATAAACAAATCTTTAATATCAATACCAAAAGACTTAAGACCACTCACGAGAATGATACTCTCTTGTGGCACTATCGTCTTGGTCACATAAATGAAAAACGCATCAAGAAATTGCAAGAAGCTAACCTTCTTGGTCTACTTGATTTTAAATCATTGGAGACGTGTCAACCATGTATAATGGGAAAATTGACCAAAAAGTCTTTCAAGAAGAAAGGTCCAAGGGCGAGTGGCTTGTTGGATTTGATACATTCCGATGTATGAGGTCCAATGAGTACTAGTGCACGAGACGGTTTCAGGTACTTCATTACGTTCACGGATGATTATAGTCGTTATGGCTATGTTTATCTAATGAGAAACAAAAGTGAGTCCTTTGACAAGTTCAAAGAATTCAAGAATGAAGTAGAGAACCAACTCGACAAGAAAATCAAGTCTCTACGAACGGATCGTGGAGGTGAGTACTTAAGTGCCGAATTTGACTCATACCTAAAGGAGTTTGGTATTGTACCTCAACTCACCCCTCCCGGTGAAGGGAATGTGTTTTAAAAGTTTTACTTTTAAATGTCAATTATTATGAATTGAATGAGAAACCATTTTGTTCCTTGTTTATGATATTCGTCTTTTAGAAGTGTTAAGGAAGAGGCTCTTGGTCCTTAACCGTAGAGCTCTAAAAGATATTGGTTTGCATAAAACAAAAAAGATATTCGCAATCATGGTAATAAACATGGGACATTTATTACCGAGTTAAGATTGTCATGTTGGTCATAGATCATTGTAGCTCTACAAGTGAGTGACAACACGGGTACGCAAAAGTGGAAAATATTACTTTTGTATACTGAATTGACCTAATAAGTAAAATATTATAGAAATGTGTTTCTGTGTCATTAATGTTTTACTGTGTCTTTGGTCCTTTGATATGAGACTTATATCCGATCACTTAAGAATTGCTTAATTAGACTAGTGTCTTGAGTTATCGATGAGTGTAGTGTAAAGGCATTGGTTGGTTAAGTATGACTTTTGTTGGAGAAGATAGTTAGTCAAAAGATTATCATTGCCCCTCTTAATTGAGTGATGATATTAGTGGGCCCCTTCATAAAGCAAAGTTATAATGTGCACAATGTGATTTGAGTTAAGTCACATATTTATAACTAGCTTAAAGAGATCAAGAAATGAATACTAATACAAAGATGACACAATACTACTTTGTGTGTATTCTTAATATCATGAGGCAAGGGACGGACACAAGTGGTGCACTCCATCACTAATTGGATCGGGTTTTGATTCGAGCTGAATTAAGACATCTAGCTAATTGGGAACTATAATGTGTAGCTAGATACCGCTTATAGTTTGTGATGTTAAGCTATTAATATTACTGCCAATTTAGCTTAGATCCTCCCATAGGTCACACCATAAAACTGGGAAATAAGAATGTGATTTTATGTTCATATGATGTATCGAGTTTCGTATACATGTGGTGAATCGATAAAATCCTTATGTCATGAAAATGACATATTTAGAATCATGAATTTATATATGAGATGTAAATATATCATGGGGTGGGATTGTTTGATATTACATATGATGATATATTGCATAGGATATATAAATTAGCTATAACTCTGGTACGGTGTACCGAACCAGAAACGGTCGACCGAACAATGTCCAGTTCTGATATTTTCGGTTAACCGAATGGCACTCGGTCATAGACGAGAATTCGTCCGATCAGTTAAGGAGAATTTTTCTCCTTAAGAATCGGTCATCCGTCCAATACTCGTTAAAACAATCGTGACATATTCGGTTAACCGAGTGTGACTCGGTAAACCGAACTGCGATCGATTTTCTGCCTTTGATAATTAAGAGATTAATTTGATCAATGGTTGGATTAGCTCCAAACTTGGTCAAACGTTTTGTGGATGCATGTAATGCATTTTGGAATTAGTTTGTGAGAGAAAATATCAAGAAAACATGGCTTAAGAATAGCCATGATTGAGAATAAGATTGGAGCCTATAAATAGGTCATTATTCTCCTTAATTATGTTAGAAGTTTGCTAAATATTTTCTCTCCTAAATTCACCACAAAAATCCACGAAAATTCTCTTAGTTTTCTAAGTCTTTGGAAGAGGTTTGTAGCTAGATTCTAAGCTAGTTTGGAGATTGATTGGCTAGCTCCTTTCTCTCCAACCTTGTTTAGGGTTTCGGTGAACACTCGGAGGCATCCGGCGCAACGAGAAGAGACGATCGTCTTCCTCAACGTCTCTGGAACATCAAGAAGTTTTAGAGAACTTCTAGATATGAATTTCGGAGTCCCTTGTGTTTGTTTTAATAAGTTTTTGAAACTAGTTATTAAAACAAACTGATACATGCATGAAATAAATCGTAGAAAATTGTAATTGATCCTTATTATACATAAAAATTTCGAAAATATATATGTATAATTAAACATGAAATCCTACAGATTGAGCACCAACGGCCAGCGGGGCAGTTGCAGAGTATAGATCTGCCAGAGTGGAAGTGGGAGCACATGACGATTGATTTCGTCACCGGGTTGCCGAAGACGAGGAGATCTCACGACGCGATTTGGGTTATAGTTGATCGATTGACCAAGTCAGCGCATTTTCTGGCGATCAGGACCACCTTACCTTTGGAGGGTTTGGCAAAGTTGTATGTCGAGGAGATAGTCCGGTTACATGGAGTGCCGGTGAGTATTATCTCTGATCGAGATCCGAGGTTCACCTCCAGATTTTGGGGTAGTCTGCAGAAGGCGTTGGGGACTCAGTTGAAGTTCAGCACAACTTTTCATCCGCAGACAGACGGTCAGTCGGAGAGGACCATCCAGACGCTGGAGGAAATGTGAGAGCGTGTACTCTGGATTGGGCAGGATTTTGGGATGAACACTTGTCGTTGATCGATTTCGCCTACAACAACATCTACCATTCGAGCATTGGGATGGCACCGTACGAGGCTCTGTACGGTCGGCCTTGTAGATCACCGGTATGCTGGAGTGAGGTAGGCGAGAGGCAGCTGGTTGGGCCAGAGATTTCTCAGATGTATGCTGAGAAGGTTGGCGTGATCAGGCAGAGGTTGGAGACGGCTCAGAGCAGACAGAAGAGTTACGCAGATAGGCGTAGATGAGAGTTGAGATTTGAGGTGGACGATCACGTATTCCTGGGATTTCACCAGCTCGTGGAGTGATGAGATTCCGGAAGAAGGGGCAGCTCAGTCCGAGGTACGTCGGACCATTTGAGATTCTAGATCGCGTAGGAGAGGTTGCCTACCGTGTTGCTTTGCCGCCGCAGCTTTCGGGTATTCACAACGTTTTCCACGTTTCGATGTTGAGGAAATACGTTGCCGATCCGTCACATGTGATTGAGATCAGTGTTCCCGAGATCAGTCAAGATTTATCTCTCGAGCAGAGGCCCGTGGAGATTATAGATCGGATGGAGCACCAGCTCAGAGGGAGAACCATTCCGATGGTAAAGGTCAAGTGGCAGCACCATAGCGAGCGTGAAGCCACTTGGGAGATCAAGGATGAGGTCAGGAAGAAGTATCCGGAATTGTTTAGTGAGGATTTGGTTCAAATTTCGAGGACGAAATTCTTTAAGGAGGGTGGATTGTTACATCCTAACCCCCCCCCCCCCCCCTTGCTTATTGAATTGATTGTGTTTAGGTGGTGATTAGAGGAGGTTGAGATGGATTGAGATGGACGGTTGGGATGGTTTGAGGAGAAGTATATAAGGTGTGATCTCTCTCTTTCTCCCTCACTTCTCTCACTCACTTTTTCTCTCTCTCTCACATCTCTCTCCCTCGATCCTCTTCTGATCCAGCTTGGGGGAAACCGTGGACGCGAGATCAACGGCGCTCGGAGGAGCTCAGGTGATTGCCGGAGTCGAGGTGATCGCGTTCGGGTTTTCGCCGAAGAAGAAAAGTTTTGCGAGGAAGCGCTCGCCGGGGTTCTTCGAAGGCTTCTTCAAGCCTTAAAGGTTTGCCAAGCTTTAGTTTAATCCTCCTTTTAGCCATTATGAGGATTGGGGTGGCCGACAGTAGGCCGGAAGGCTCGTCGAGGGCCTTGCAGCAGCTTTTTTGCTCTGAAACGGTTGACCAACGCGTTGGTGCGGTCGACCGGGCGTAGTGTTATTCGGGGAAAATCCCTTGCACCGGTCGGACGATACTCTTGGAGTGGTCGAGCGGTGGTACACTTTATGCAAGACGAAGATGCTCTGGGTGTTTTCGGTCGAACGGGTCCCCTTTGCCGGTCGACCGAAAGCACTGTCATAAGTCGGTTGGGGGCGTTGACCATCCAAACGGTCGACCGCTCGTTGACTTCGTCCGACCGAAACTTAAGTTAACTTAATCGCCGGTCGACTAGAAGAGTTGTTTCGGTCGACCGAGTTGTGCGGATTGTTGGTGAGTTTTACTAGTGGGAATCGGTCGACCGTGAGTTTTTGTCGTTCGACCGTTTGTGCTTTTGAGCAGAAGAGGATTTCACTGGTGGATTTCGGTCGAACGGGCCCCTTTGCCGTTCGACCGGTTGGACGTTATTTCGATTTTATTGTGGAACAGTAGTGGAGTTCGGTCGACCGTTTATGGTTTTGGTTCGACCGTTGCGGCACAGTTTTGCATATGGATGCTTGTGTCGTGTGTGGTTGGATCTGTCTCGAGGGCAACGGGTCCCCGGCCTTTTTGGGCGACGGTACGGACACGCCGGCCTAAGAGGAGATCGTGGTTGTGGCTCTACGGAGCGGTGCCTTGTGAGCACGTTGTTGTGGCCGATGTTTTTCCGGCGGTGCCTTGGGAGCACGTTGTTGCGGCCGATGTTTTTCCGGCAGTGCCTTGTGAGCATGTTGTGGTGCCCGAGACTCTGACCGGCGGTGCCTTATGTGCACGTGTGATGTGGGGTTGGGTGAGAGGACCCTTGAGACACTTGGCCGATGTTTTCCGACGGTGCCTTGTGTGCACGGGAGTTAGTTATGCTTTTATTGCATTCTTCATTTCATGTTTCATATATTCATGGTATATTCATATCTTAGGGGTTTGGCATACGGGGTTTCCCTATGGGAGACTCAGGCATTGTTGTGTTACATGTCAGGTCGTGCACGTCAGTATGTGGTGGTGACTGCGGGCAAGAGCACCCAGACCAGATCCTGTCTTTTTTTCAAGATTGTGAGGTGGATGATTTCCCTTGTATTTGTGTTGTACATCTTTTGTGTTGGGTTGTAATCATCCTTGACTCTTGTATTAACTCAGTGTACCACTTTATATATATATGTGGTTTGGTAACGACCCCGGTGTTGATTCTTCTATCAGTTTAAAAGTTTTAAATTTTCCGCTGTTTTGGGGCGTTCCATCCATGCAAACAAACAAAATGGAACTTCATTTAGATGGAGATCTACAAGAAGTTTGTAGCCTCTAAATTGAGGAACTTAATAACTTTTGCAAAAACAGTTGGAATTTTGTGACTACAAAAAATTCTGTACCCTCTGGTTCCTTTCAGTTAAGCATATTCTTGTTGTTGGCTTTTGTTCTTGCGGATTTTTGCAATGCTCTGCATCTATTGGTTGGTGCAGAACTTTAGATATTCCATTCCTTAACAATTTGTGAACTTGCATGGCTATATATGTCTCGAATACAAGGAGATTATTGTATTATTGTAGCAAGCAGCGTTCTTGACGTGTGGTTGTGTGAAAGAACATGTCTTTGGCAATTGCTTTACTGAAACACCCGTTTCAATTCTTCAATTGCGACTGGCCATCGCCCAAATCAAAAATCCAATTGGATCTAAATATGACAAGACCAACAATAGAAGGTGTACTTTTGATTTTTGTGGTTGCACACCATCATCTTTTTCGGATTGAGAGTTAATTTTTTGTTGTAATTGTACAGGTCGAACGTTCAAGTCGCCTTTTCCACTAATATCAATATCGCACAATTCAATATTGCCTCCGGAGGTGAACAAAGCATTTGAGAACAAAGGAATAAATGTTCTTTCTCCCAATATTTCAGTAGACTCAACTCTAGGCTTTTTGGATGCATATGATGATGAATATGATGGCGTAATCATTGATCCTGAGTCGTTACCTCCAAGTGCCAACGCATTTTCTTCTGTTCTCCAATCCTCACTTTCTTACTGGAAATTGAAGGTTTCAATGTGGCATATTTTATTCTGACTTTTGTTGCCAAAATAATTTTATGTATCTGAGAAGTCAAATGCAGGGGAAGAAAGGGGTTTGGTTAAAGATATTGGACAAACAAGCTGATCTTGTTCCTATTGCAGTACAGGTAAAGTTATATAAGTGAAATAAAGTTTAAGTTGTAATACAAACTAACTGGCTTTAGCTGGTTTTCTTGATGGACTGATAGGAAAGAGCTTATTAACAAGATTGTACTAGATCTCATAGTTCAAAACAATTTTTCCTTTATAAACGACACCTTTAATCACAGAAATGGTTAAGTTAGGATTGATACAATTAAATGCATCAAAGATTACGTGGATGACTTGAAGTTGGCAAGTGTGGAACAACTAGAAAATTTTAAAGAATAGATAAATGTAAATTCAAAATGAGAGCATGCAAACGATACCAAGTTAGACAAAACGGGCGTAAAAAAATTACAATTTTTTTTAACACAACAATTTGAGCTCATGCCTTCATTGGTACACCTAATTGAACTCTGAAAAATCATTTGCAGGAAGGGTTTGTTTACCACCATGCAGAGCCAGGCTACGTTATGCTAACCCACTGGATTCCTGAAGGGCCTTGCTTGCTCCCAGCAACAGGTTCACATCAAGTTGGCATAGGTGGATTTGTGATCAATGAAAAAAGAGAGGTGCACCACTTTGTATTTTTTAAAGTTTAAAAATGAATTAGAAGGTTTATTAATTTTTTGATTTTTATATTTTTACATCTTGACATGAAATTAAGGTCCTTGTTGTGAAAGAAAAGAAGTGCCCTTTAAGATGCTCTGGTGTTTGGAAGCTACCAACAGGATTTCTTGATAAGGTGCACATTTCTTATGGAAAACTGAAAAGTTTTATGATCAAGACTTAAGTTTGTGATTAGCATGTAATCAAACTGGGTTCAATTTGCTCAAATTTCAATTGAGAAAGATCAGGAGTTATAGCCTAGAAGATATTGGGCCTCAAATAGCCCATTTCAAACTTAAGAATGACGTCCATATCTAATAATAAGTCAATTTCTTTTTATTTGCAATCTTGTTTTCTTCTATACCGAAAAGTTAGTATTTTTCGTTGATTTTTTTGGTCAAGTCTGAGGAAATATTCTTGGGGGCAACAAGGGAGATCAAAGAAGAAACTGGGGTAAGAACAAACATTATTGAATTATATTTTGTACACTATTTTGGAATTTGGAAAGCATTGGTTTCTAGAATAAGCTGAAACTCGTGTTGTTTGTTGTTTTCTTTTCTGTTTGAACAGATTAAAACGGAATTTATAGAAGTGGTTGCTTTCAGGTGAGCAAACATAGCCACAGGTCTAAACACTAAATTCTTGATCTCAAATTAGAAAAACTGTAACTGTCAACTTGATGGTTTAATTAACAACTTTGTTTCTTCTTTAATACAAATGTCTACTTTATACGCATGCAGGAAAGATATATCTAGAACTTCTAAGCGTTTACTTTGTTGGGAAATGAATATATTTTCCTTGCAAGGTTGTCCAATAATGAAATTACAATTGATGGATCAGAAATTCAGGATGCCAAGGTAAATTAAAACTTCTAATCAAATTAAACTTAGTGTCTTTATTTTTCAAATAAAATCTGAGTTAAGTCTTGTTTTCAGTGGATGCCTATTGATGAATTCGTCGCGCAACCATTCTACCAAGAAGATCTCATGTCGAAGAAAGCAGTTGAAATTTGTATTGCGAGATACGAAAACTGTTACAAAGGGTTTTCTACCCTTCAATTGATGTCGAAATTGGACGACACAACATCATATCTGTAACGTACCCGAAAACAGCGGAAATTTAAACAATAATAAAGACCGTCAACGGTCAACACAGGGCACGTCACTGGAAAACAAACCAACATATATATATAATATATAAGATACAGACCCACGTGGAAGTCAAAGTATACATAAGAGTCAACTGTGATTACAACAAAAACGAATGTACATGTAATCACTACCTCAACAAAAGAAGTATAAAAGAGGACACAGGATCTGATCCCGGGGGCACCGTCCTCAGTCACCACCTCAAACTCTAACCCTGCTCGCTACCTGAAATGCAAACAAACAAACATGCCTGAGTTCCCTGCAGGAACCCCGTATACCAAACCTCCTAAAATACGAAAAGGAAATTAAAGACAATGCAATGCAATACACATGATCATCCACCTCGGGCCCACAATAATGCCCTCACCGCCTCCGTGGCACTGAACCACTCCTGCCACTAGGGTCAAGTCAGTCCACCGCTGCCTCACAAGGGTCAGTCGACACCACTGCTCCCCAAAAAGTGCAGGAAGGAACCCCCGGTACACGCCGCACCCAAGGAGCGAGTCAGCCCGCCGAATACACAACTCGGGTCAGACGACAGCCACTGCTCCCCCAAGAGTCGCCTAGCGCGCACCCTGCCGGAACATCCTCGGCCTACCGCTAAACCCTCGCAAACTGCCCAAGGTTTACGGTACACATCCCTCACACCCCGCTCGGTAAGAGAGGAAAAAGTAGTACAATAATACGCCTTCGTCGAAGGTGAAATCCGTAGCTCTCAAAGCCGGTAATCAACCGTCGCCTCGGAGCCGGTAGTCGACCTATACTCAACGGATCGCGTGTGGATAAATCCACCAACCTGCGGCAGATCGGTCGACCGCTACAAGCACACTGGTCGACCGGTCCCCCACACAGTACACAGTACTGTACAAACAAATCTACCGGTCGAACCACGCCAACCGAATTACCGACCAATCGGTCGAACAAAGTCATCTAGCGGTCGACCGTTTGGATGGTCTACGCTATACAATTTTATATAATATATATATCCGACCGGTCGAACCAAGGGGTCGTTCAACCGATAACAGGACTTTCCGCATTTTGCCTAAATGATATTCGGTCGACCGGAACTGCTATACAGTTCGACCGAATCAACACAGGCACTCTACCGCTTAAATAAAATGCTCAGTCGGTCGACCGAAAGTTAAAGAGCGGTCGACCGTTTTGATGGTCAAAGCTCCCAACCGACTAAGCATCGAATGGATCGGTCGAACAAGGTTAAGGACGTTCGACCGTTTGATAAGTCAAAATCCCCAACCGACCCATTCTCATTGTTATTCGGTCGACCGACTAAGTGGTCCCGTTCGACCGATAACAGCATAACCTTTTTTTCCCGCACAAATCTGGCATAACGGTCGACCGTCTAACGACATCGTTCGACCGTTCGCGGGTAAACATCAATATAATAATAGGATCGGTCGACTGCCCACAGGCACCGGTCGACCGATCGTCGTCTTCAACCTCTGAATTTGTTGAAATCCGACGGGGAATTCGACACCAACGTCGATCCCCAACACTCACAAAGCATAAGTGAGTTATATTGAAGATTTGGCATACCTTTTTGACAGTTGTGGAAGTCTCCCGAGCTTGAGTCACTTCACTCCTCTTCTTCTTCCTTCTTCTCCTTCTTCTCCTCTTCTTCTACTTCACCTTCTTCTTCTTCTTCTTCTCCGAAATTCACCTCCTCTCACTCTCTGTTAAGCCACGAAATGAAGAAAACGTTTTCAGCTTAACCTAACATCCCTATTTATAAAAGAATCCAAGCTTATCTCACCTCCCTATCCTCCAATCAAAGCTATCCACCTCAATCTCCACATGTCTAACACCTCCACCTCTTCATGCATGTATTAATTAGGGTTAATTAGGTTTAGTTTAATTTAATTAGGGTGCTTAGATTAGGTTATTACAATCTACCCTCCATAAAAGAATTTCGTCCGCGAAATTCGAAACAAGTGGCTTACCGGAATAACTCTGGATACTGCTTCCTGACATCCTCCTCGATTTCCCAGGTAGCCTCTCTGACACTGTGATGCTGCCACCTGACCTTCACCATCGGAATCGCTCTCCTCCTGAGCTGATGTACCATCTGATCCACAATCTCAACTGGTCTCTCATCTAATGACAAATCCTGCTGGATCTCCGGTACTGATATCTCAATCACATGAGCTGGATCGGCCACGTACTTCCTCAGCATAGAAACATGGAAGACGTTGTGAAGTCCTGCGAACTGTGGTGGTAGTGCAATCCTATATGCCACCTCCCCGACCCGATCCAATATCTCAAAAGGTCCAACATATCTCGGACTCAGCTTCCTCTTCTTCCCGAATCTCATCACACCTCTGGAAGGTGAGATCTTCAGGAAGACATGATCTCCTACATCAAAAGTCAGCTCACGCCTCCGCGTATCAGCATAACTCTTCTGCCTGCTCTGCGCCGTAGCTAGTCGTCTCCGAATCACGTCGACCTTCTCTGAATACAACTGGATAATGTCAGGTCCAACTAGCTGTCTCTCGCCCACATCACTCCAGCATACCGGCGATCTACACGGCCTCCCGTATAATGCCTCATAGGGTGCCATCCCAATACTCGAGTGGTAGCTGTTGTTGTAGGCAAACTCTATCAACGGCAAATGCTCATCCCAATGTCCGGCCCAGTCAAGTGTACACGCCCTCAGCATGTCCTCCAATGTCTGTATCGTCCGCTCTGACTGGCCATCTGTCTGTGGGTGGAAAGCTGTGCTAAACTTCAGACGTGTCCCCAGTGCTCTGTGTAGACTCTCCCAAAATCTCGAAGTGAATCTGGGATCTCTGTCTGAAATGATACTGACTGGTACGCCATGAAGTCTGACAATCTCCTCAATATATAACTTAGCTAGACCCTCCAGAGCAAGAGTGGTCTTAATAGCTAAGAAATGCGCCGACTTGGTCAGTCGATCGACTATAACCCAAATCGCATCGTGAAATCTCCGTGTCTTCGGTAGCCCCGTAACGAAATCCATCGTCACGTGCTCCCACTTCCACTCGGGCAACTCAATCCTCTGCATCTGCCCTGCTGGTCTCTGGTGCTCGATCTTCACCTGCTGACAGACCAAACACCTCGACACGAAGTCTGCAACGTCCTTCTTCATACCTCACCACCAGAAGTTCCGCTGCAGATCTTTGTACATCTTGGTGCTCCCTGGATGAATGGAATATCTCGATCTGTGTGCCTCCTCCATGATATCATGTCTCAGGTCCTCTGTCTTCGGCACCTAGATACGATCTCTGAATCTCAGACCTCCATCCACTCCAACTCTGAAGTCTGACCCATCTCTGGCAGCTAACTGTAACAAACTGCTCAACTCCTCATCTGTAGTCTGAGCATGAATCACTGCTGATACTGTCTGAGGCTCTACTCTCAATCCAGCAATCACTGCGCCCTCAGAGCTATCAGCAAATGGCCTCCACTCTGCCAAGGACTCTAGCAGTCGCCACTCCTGAATGCATAGGCCTGCTACTGATACCTCCACCTTCCGGCTCAAAGCGTCTGCAACTGTGTTCGCCTTCCCCGGATGGTAAGAGATAGTGAAATCGTAGTCCTTAATGAACTCAAGCCATCTGCGCTGCCTCATGTTCAGCTCCTTCTGCGAGAACAGGTACTTCAGACTCTGATGATCTGTAAACACCTCAAACTGCTCGCCATAAAGATAGTGTCTCCAGGTCTTCAGTGCGTGAACCACTGCTGCTAACTCCAAATCATGCGTCGGGTAATTCCTCTCATGGACCTTCAGCTGTCTGGATGCGTACGCGATCACCCTCCCGTGCTGCATAAGTACACATCCTAAGCCAACACCTGAAGCATCGCTATAAATCACGAATCCACCCGTGCCACTCGGCAATGACAAAACTGGTGTTGTGGTCAATAGTCTCTTCAGCTCCTGAAAGCTGTCCTCGCACTTCTGCGACCAAACAAAAGTGACTCCCTTCTGCGTTAGAGCCGTCAGTGGTGCTGCCAATCTCGAGAAGTCTTTGATGAAGCGACGGTAATAACCCGCCAGTCCAACAAAGCTCCTAATCTCCGTCACACTCGTAGGGGTCCTCCACTGTGTCACTGCCTCCACCTTTGCCGGATCCACTGATATCCCCTCTGCCGATACAATGTGTCCGAGGAATGCCACTCTGTCCAACCAAAACTCGCACTTTGAGAACTTAGCATATAACTGCTGAGCCCTCAATATGCTGAGTACAATCCTCAGATGCTCTCTGTGCTGCTCCATATCTGGCGAATAGATCAAAATGTCATCCACGAAGACAATCACAAATATATCAATATACTGCCTGAATGTCCGGTGCATCAGATCCATGAACGCTGCCAGAGCATTCGTCAATCCAAATGGCATCACCAAGAACTCATAGTGTCCATATCTCGTCCTGAAGGCTGTCTTCTGGATGTCCTCATCTCGGATCCTCAACTGGTGATATCCTGAACGCAGGTCAATCTTCGAGAAAACCTTCGCTGACTGCAGCTGGTCAAAGAGGTCCTCGATCCTAGGTAAGGGATACCTATTCTTCACTGTCACCTGGTTCAGCATCCTGTAGTCTATGCACATCCTCAAGGATCCGTCCTTCTTCTTCACAAACAAAACTGGTGCACCCCAAGGCGAGACGCTCGGTCTGATAAATCCAGAGTCCATCAACTCCTGCAACTGCTTCTTCAACTCTGTCAACTCAGCAGGTGCCATCCGGTATGGAGCCTTAGACTGTGGTGTAGTGCCAGCTACCAACTCAATGCTGAACTCCAACTCCCGGTGTGGTGGTAAACCTGGAATCTCCGCTGAAAAAACATCCGTGAACTCCTGCACCACCTCAATGTCCTCTATCCTCTGAGACTCTGCCTCCGCAACCACAATTGTCGCCAGAAATGCTGCACATCCCTGCTGTAACAGTCTCTGAGCTCTCACAGCAGATACAATAATGCGACCCCCTCTGCTTCTGATCCCTCTAATCAGAATATCAGGCAAACCCTTCCTCGGGATCAAAATCTTCTTCTCACGGCACAAGACTCGAACATCATATTGGGACAGCCAATCCATCCCAAGTATGACATCAAAGTCCTCCATCGGTAGCAAGACCAGGTCTGCCGGAAACTCCTGATCTCCCGAAACAACCGTGGCGCCGGGGACAAATCTCCCCACAGTGCACACCAGACCCAGGGGTGTGCTGACCTCCAAAGTGGCAGTCAACATCGCAAGGGTACAGCCCAACACTCCCGCAAATCGCTCTGAGATGAACGAGTGTGTCCACGCCATAAGAAACAGATATGTAACTTCGTGGTCAAAACCACACCAACGGAGTCGTCGCTCGGTCGGTCCATCAATCATCATCTCAGTAGGTGCCCATCTGAGGAACATAGCCGGAACATCATCATCGGCCCATCAATCATCATCGCTGGAACAACATCGGCGGCGTCACCGGCGCTGCAACGGTGGTCCATCAATACGTCCGGCACATCATCGGACGGATCCAGACCGAAGTCTGTCAGGTCATCAGGCTCCACGAGCCGCAAACACCAACTGCGCCGCTATAAAAGCAGGACAGCGACCTCCGTAGCCCCATGGGCCAGTAGTCACCTCACCCAACGACAGTTGCGTGCTCGCACAATCATCATACATTGGGATCCGTGATTCCTCAGGCCTGCTACTCTACAATGAGTCCAATCAATCCATCATATTAGTCACGATCCATACATGGAAGTGACGCGTCCCGAACACCCTCACTCTTCCACACGGTGGTCCCTGGGCAGGCACGCGTAACGCGCCCACCGTCACCCCTCGGCTCATGCACAAGGCGAGGACACAGGTTTCCGTGGACAGAGTTAGCATTCACAAAGGGAACAAGGAATTCAGTCCTGTGCAAAAACGGTCGACCGAAGGAGGCAACTCGGTCGATCGTTTCCTCAAGGGACCCGATCGACCAAAACGAGGTCAAAATCCGGAGTTTGGTCAACATCAATTTAAAACTACCGGTCGACCGACTCATTGGTCTCGGTCGACCGAAACTACCAGGCATCCTAATATTTCTAAGTTATATAACGGTCGACCGCAAACATGCATAAAAATCCAGTACACGTAAGTTCCGGTCGACCGAACACAAGGAACCGGTCGACAAAAACACAACAGACAGTCAACATACACTACATTCGGTCGACCGCCCGAGAGACCCGGTCGACCGTTGGTCGTCTTCAACCTCGGGTTAGTCGAGGTTTTACAAGGAAAACGTCGTCGGAGAGGTCTCCGACCTTCCCCGACCGACCAACACCACCCTCCCACGAGGGTGAGCAACCACCAAACACTAAGAACCGGCATACCTCCAGAGAACGACGAATCCGTCGGAGCCTCGCTCGGGCAACGCCGCCTCCGGAGATCCCGCACGCAACACCCCGCACCTCTCACGCCGGGAACGATCTTCCACCTTCGTCACCGTCCACACGAGCCTCTGCCTCCTCCACTGCCGCCGGAAGGGAAAGAGAATGGTGAGAGAGAGATCAAAATGAGAGAGAGGGAGAGAGATATTAGCTTTAAAACCCAACTCACAACACCCTTCTCCAAGCCAACAGTAACAAGCCCCTACACTACACCCATCACCTCACCTCTTCCAACTTCTCATGCACAACACTATGCACTCACTTCCCCATGCTAACCTCATCACTAATCACCATTAACCCCAAGCAAGGGTTTAGGGTTCTAACAGTAATGCTGAACATGACACAGGATTAATTTAAGCAGTGGTTTATTTAAAAATCTGGATGTCTGTCTTGTGAACCAGAAGGGCATGTTTCTGGAAGGAAACATGATAACTTCTTCAATCTATGCATTTTAGACGAAGTTGATTGTTAATAAAATATCGTCAAGATTCCTTGATTGTTGTTTTTTCCTCTAGAGGCAATTACGTATCTTATTGGAAAGCAGTGTGGTTCTGATAGGTGGACAAAAAACTATAATTAATTATGGATTAGTATTTTAAATGATACATCACCAACTTTCTTATTAGAAGGTAAATTACTGCTTTTATTTTAGAAATTAAATAGGTTGGATGTATATTTGTTGGTGGGAGGCTTGGAGGTTCTAGTCAGCACTGAAGTCATCATAATTTTTATGTTTAGAAGGATTTCCTTTTTGCCAATCTGCTCGTGCTTGCACTGGTCATCATGCACACTACTTGTAAAGTTGGTCATCATGCACACTATTTGGAACTGGTGGCACACTTTCTTGATTCAACTTAATAGATCTGTCCATCTCAGCTTTTTTATTTTAAGTTTAATTATGTTTAAGTGATCCATGAAATCTAAAATTTTATCTTTTTTATCTTTTCGAAAGAAGAGTTCATTTATAGTTGAGTTCTCTAGTATTTACAATATTACATTCCTTGCCTAGTTCATCAGGTTAAGCATTTAGCAAACATTGATTGAAATATGTTCCTAGCTATGACAATACTTCAAGGCTTTCGTTCGATCAGTTATCCTATTTTTCTAAGGTTAATTGCTTACATAACTTCCAAATTTACCATAGCATCTTAAAGGGTAAGGAGTTCTATACTAAAGATTTTATAGTTCATGACCGCTCTATTTATTATTTAATAACTTTGCTCACTTTTCCACCAACTTTCTAGAATAACTGCAACCTTACCAACGGGGCTAACTCAGTTACGATATCCCTTATCCGCGGAGAGAAGATCAGAGATCGTATGTCAACAATCTCTTTCGTATGTCTGGGAGGTTGGGTTTTAAGATGGAGTGGGTGGGATAACATAATAGATGAAATTCAAAAAGAGTAGTTGCAAATGCAATCTTGAGTTCTTTATTAAATAATTTAGTTAACCAACAGTTTTAGTTAACCAATTTAGCCGTGTTTTAGTTAACCAATTTAGCCGTGGGGTGCACCCGGCGTCGTTAGTTCAAGTAAGTTTGGTCTTAATTGTTGAATTACTCATCATGTTCATGACATTATGGATTTTCGCGACCAACATATTTTCTTTGCGATCAGTTCCCTCGGGATTTTTACGTAGGTCATTACTGACTTACAATCTGGTCCTTGAGCATGTAAGAAAAAAAATCCGAGTAACATAAATATGGGATAAAATAAAAGATATATAACATGAATGCATTATATAATATGCTAGTAATCATATACCAATTCTATTGATATAGTTTGAGAATCTGGAATGATAAAAAAAATCATATACGGTAAAATACTAAACTATCTTAGGTACCTTACTACCTCTACAAAGCATGGGAGTAATGCGCTAGTATATACCTATGCACCAAGTCTGGTACTGATATATATCCACCATACTTCCCATTTGGCAGAGGCACGAGGGAGGCATATATAGAAAGGTATATGGATACACCACAAAATTTGTTATCTAGAACAAGTTTAACATTGAAAAACAAACCCAACGAATCACATTAACATTAAAAAAATAATGCGACACGAAGTTAACCCTACCTATCTGAGCAAGAATAAAGTCCAAAGCACAATACATAACGTATAGAACTATTGTGTTAGTTAAGAATTTTATGGTTGGGAACTTTAGGTACTTTACCATTTTCTGTTCAAGTATATTACTATAAACATAAAATATAGAGGTATTTGCTTGGGTGCCACCAAGAAACAACTAAATTGGCTTTATGCCACATGGTTTTGACTATTTAGCCTAATGCCATAGAAAAATCAAACTATTTATCCTCATGCCATAAGAAAACAAAATATTTACTTTTATGTCATTCCGTCGGTAAACCGTTAACTTTTCTGTTAACGTCCGTTAAGTATATTAATATTTAATGGAAATTTTGCAGATTCACCCTGAACAAACCAAAAATTCATAAAATTCATTATATGTGTTGTAAAAATTACCAAAAATTATTCAAAATTATGGAACTTTTGCAGATTCACCCTGAATAAACCAAAAAATCATTATATGTGTTGTAAAAATTACCAAAAGTTATTCAAAACTTTATCTACACTCTCTCATCTTTATCTTTCAACTTTCGTTTTTTTTTGTCTCTCACTAAACTTAATGGCTCGATTACTAAACCAATGAAATTCGATAAAATAATTTCTAAAAAATTATCTTATTTGGAAAAATAATTTCTAAAAAATTCATTTGTCTAATAAAAATTCATTTTTTATATAAAATGTGTTTTTCCAAAAATATTTTTTTTGTATAAAAAATCTTTTATCAATTATCAGAAACTTGTACTAAAATATTAAAAATCATGAATCTGAAATAAGATAATTTTTTAGAAATTATTTTATCGAATTTCATTGGTTTAGTAATCGAGCCATTAAGTTTAGTGAGAGACAAAAAAAAACGAAAGTTGAAAGATAAAGATGAGAGAGTGTAGATAAAGTTTTGAATAACTTTTGGTAATTTTTACAACACATATAATGATTTTTTGGTTTATTCAGGGTGAATCTGCAAAAATTCCATAATTTTGAATAATTTTTGGTAATTTTTACAACACATATAATGAATTTTATGAATTTTTGGTTTGTTCAGGGTGAATCTGCAAAATTTCCATTAAATATTAATATACTTAACGGACGTTAACAGAAAAGTTAACGGTTTACCGACGGAATGGCATAAAAGTAAATATTTTGTTTTCTTATGGCATGAGGATAAATAGTTTGATTTTTCTATGGCATTAGGCTAAATAGTCAAAACCATGTGACATAAAGCCAATTTAGTTGTTTCTTGGTGGCACCCAAGCAAATACCTCTAAAATATAACATAATAATTAATAGTTAAATTGAAAAACCAGTATTAATAACAACTACACATAGCCACACCTCTAGGTGTACCGCAAACGATTTAAAGGGGTGGAATATTCCTTGAGTTTTCTGGTCGAATTCCTAGTTGGACGCAAAATAATATATTCCAGGTACTCAAAGTTAGATTACTTCCAATTTAGAATCGCAGCTCACCTCATTTTGTGTGATTGGTGCCTAGAAATTTCTCATCCTAAAAAAATATACATGCTCACATGCTATTCTTAAGCAAAAGCCACGTGATAACATCTTTCATGAATCATGATACTCATACTCATCTCATTTATAGAAGTGGAAAAAAACATTTAAATGGTTAATTATCGATTTGTTTTTATAAAAACACGATTTTCTTGCTCATATTTAATACAACTGTACCCAACAGGACGATGTACATGTAAACAGGTTGTACGTCTATTCCATTTAAAAGTCAAAACCCTAGCTGATTTTGATCCATGTTTAGCGTATTTTCGCAAGCTTAGTATGTTTTGAATTCTCACGATAACGAATTAGACACGATATCAATTATCTCTAACAATATACTTGCCGTTGTTGTTTCCACATTGCGACTTGCGAGTGGAATTGCCTACAAAAACCCAACCTTGCGTACAACCAATCATCGTTCGCCAAAGAAGCAAAGTATATTCTCAGATTCTCCGTCTCCGCGGAATGTTCATTGACCACAAACCAAGTTTGTCTAATAAACAAAAAAATGTTCATCGAATTCAGTCCAGAAGTTTCTCTCTCCTCTTCTCACAAGTCACGCCCTGACTTCTTTTTCAAGTCATTTTATACCACTGTCTGACCAAAACCATCCCCCATGCAATTCAAAACTCCTCACTCCACTTTCCAAAAAAAAATCATTATTTTTTAACACACATTTGTGACGTTTAAGGGCATGATTCATTCCAACCTGCACGTGTAATTTTTTATCAACTATTTAATTTGTTTTCAAAATTGATGACTTGATAATCTAGATGTCGGTTGATTTTCCAATGCATGTAACTATTGACATTCCAAGACACATAAATGTGTTTCTTGTGGGACTTGTGTATTCCCATAGAAATAGTGTGACCCGTAAGGGACAGATGTGTGTCCCGTGGGACTAGTGTGTCTCGCGCAGGATTTGTGTGCCCACGTGAGACTAGTGTGTATCCCACGAGATTGGTGTGTCTCATGTGTTACTGGTGTGTCACATGTTGGACTGGTATGTGTCACACAGACTTGTGTCTCTCGTGTGAGATAAATATTGATCTTTTTTTTGCATTTAAAGTGTTTAGAATTAAGTGTCTCTTACTCTATCAGAATTCATATTTTAAATAATAAAATAAAAAAACAACAAAAAAGAACATATATATTTGAAAATGACGAAACTACCCTTGCTCCTCTCTCGTGCCTTCTGATGCTCACATGCACCGCCCAATAGGCTTCCGATTCTGTAGGCCACAAAGCAAGTCCAGCCACGTCTCCTCTGGCGCTTTTTTTAGAGCCTCGAATCACTTCTCAACGAGACATGTGTAAGTAGCAAAACACTTTTTGTTGTCATACATATGACCATCATAATGATGGTATTCACGAATGTGCCATTTAGGTTCCTGATCAAGCGGGTCTAATTCCACGGCGGATTCCGAATTAATCGGTGACTGAGCCCGCGGTTTGCACTTCGCTGGTTTCGTTGGTAATTGCGTTAACGTTTAGGGTTTAAAGAATAATATTTTGGGGTTTTTTAAGTCAACGTTTGAGTTGATTATGTTTTTCAGTTGTATACTTTTTGTTCCGCGGTTGAATTTTATGTTGATTGATGCGATACAAGCGTGAGTTTTGGAGAATTTCTTGCCAATTTTTTATATATGTAAATCACGGTCTTTAAGAATTTTGGCAATAGTATTGGACATTCCAATACACGTGATTGGTTGCAAGCGCTCAAGTTCAACCCTCTAACATCAAGAAGGGCTACGTGTTTGAATTTTCATTTGTCTTCATAAAACCATTCGATTAACCTATATATAGCAGCACATCAGGTTGGGTTATTTGAACCTTTGAATTCATGGGTCAAAAAATAATAATCATGGGTTACATCTCACTCATAAACTTTTAGACCTAAAAAATTGGGATCAAGTTGGGGTCCAATAGTCAAGCTCTGTCCATCCACCTAAGAACTTAAGTCTTGATTTCGTGATGGGTCCTTATAGACCGAGGCGTGCGTCCCAGACACAGTCAGTATGGTCAGCAGTTCAATCAGTAAAATTCAAATGTTTTTTACTTTCTGAAATTAATTAAATAATATGTTTATTTTGTATCACATGTAACTTTTACTTTCCTTATTCAATTTTCCCATGCAACTTTTTAGTTTTCCTATGCAACATTTGGTATTCCCATGCAACCTTCGGATACAAAGGTAAAATGAAAAACATTGGGTTTGCCTTTTTAAAGATTTGAGTTTGTCCATTTTAACCTATTGGTCTGTCCATTTTAAGGTGTGAGTTTGTCCTTTTTAAGAAATGTGTTTGTCCATTTTAACCAACTGGTCTGTACATTTTAAGGTGTGAGTTTGCTCATTTTAAGATATGAGTATGTCCATTTTAACATATGAGTTTGTCAATTTTAAGGTGTGTGGTTGCCCTTTTTAAGATACGAGTCTGCCTATTTTAACCAACTAGTTTGTCCATTTTAAGGTTGTGGTTGCCTTTTTTAAGATATGAGTATGCTCATTTTAACATTTGAGTTTGTCCATTTTAAGGTGTGGGTTTGTCATTTTTAAGATATGGGTTTATCCATTTTAACTTATAGGTTTGTCCATTTTAAGGTGAGTTTACATTTTTAAGATATGGGTCTCCTCATTTTAACCTTTGGGTTTGTCCATTTTAAGGTATGGGTTTGCCCTTTTTAAGATATGGGTCTATCCATTTTAACCTATGAGTTTGTCCATTTTAAGGTGTGGGTTGCCCTTTTTAATATATGAGTCTACCCCTTTTTAACATTTGGGTTTGTCCATTTGAAGTTGCGGGGTTGCACTTTTTAATATACGAGTCTGCCCATTTTAACTTTTGGGTTTGTCCATTTTAAGGTGCGAGTTTGTCCTTAACTTTCAAGACAAACACCAACCAAAAAAAATTCATCACCACACCTCAAATCAGCTACAAAGAACTAAACTTTCCCCCAAGAACACCACAGAAAAAACCAAAGCAACTACAGAGAATCATATTTTCCAGAATAACACCAAAAACCAAGATCGATCTATCAGAGAATAAAACCAAAAAAATTCAAATCAACCACAAAGAACCAAAATTTTCCCTTAAAACACCACCTAAAATACTCAAATCAGCTACAAAAAACCACACTTCTAAAAAACCAAAATCAATCAATCACATAACAAAACCAAAAACTTCAAATCAGCCACAAAAAACCAAACTTTCCCCAAAAAACACCACACAAAAAACTCAAATCAATTACAAAGAACCACACTTCATCCTCCTCCTCGCGCGACCACTTCCTAACATCGTGAGATCTAACATGATCCTTGGCCTTGGGATGGGCTCCACCGCTGACCACTTCCTCCTCATTCTCGTCGACCAACTTCACTACGACGTCCTCACCAACCTCTACATTGAGTTTTAGGGAAAATGGAAGGTTTTGAGGATATATATATGGTGTAAACCAAAGGTTGCATAGTTTAGCGTGCGTGAAAATTAATAATGAAGATGTGATTTTTGTTGATTGGACTGCTGAATGGACTGAGCACGTGGGGTGCGCCGGGAGGTACTGCGTCTGTTTATCATTTTCCTTTCATAAACATTGTGAGGCAATATGTATTTACAATTTATATAAACAGACAGTAGTGCCCTTCAGCTCACTTCCTTAGAAGCTAGTTTTACGTTTAGAAGAGCCCAAGTTTGAACCTACCAATTAACCAACTGATTTATAACTTTTCTTCATTTGTTTCAACTTTAAAAGATTTATCAACCCATGATAAAACTGAGCCAAACTACATTGTACTATAAGCAAGCTTATCCAAGGACCGATACAATGATTTCAAATTGGGGGTCAGAACTCAGAACTTACAAGACAACCAAAAAAAATATCTAAAATACTACAATTATCTTTTTTAGTACATGATTCTGATTGGGTGTTTTACCTAGGAATTGATATTTAATGGGTGAATTGTTTGGGTGCCACTAACAAACATCGAAATTGGCTTTATTTCATCTCAAGTAACTATTTGACTTAATGTCATATAAAAATCAAAATATTTGTCCTAATACCATTTTTTTCCTAGTGTCATTCCGTTAGCAAACTGCTTCTCCATTTACGTCTGTTAAGTATATTAATATTTAATAGAAATTTTGCAGAATCACCCAAATAAACTCAGAATTCATAAAATTCATTATATGTGTTGTAAAAATTACGAAAAATTACTCAAATAATTTATCTACATGCGCTCTTATCTCTATCTTTCATCTTTCATCTCTTCTTTTTTCTCTTACTAAACTTAATGACTCGGTTACTAAACTAATGAAATCTGATGATTTTATATTTTCAAAATACAAAATAATTAATTTTTTTAATAAAAACACATTTTCTAAAAAAACATATTCCCCATAGTACATGCAACCACAAGTCATGTTTCCTTTATCAACATCATCTTTATCCTCACATCATCATTCCCCATAAAATAGGCTCACCAATCTAAACATGTGCTAAGCTTAATTCAAGAGCATTAGCACATCAAAGATAAGAGTGAAATCTCATTAGATGGTTATGGAAATCATGTAAGGCTCAAAGGATTAAGATAACACACACACACACCTAATACATCACATAATCACATCACACTCTTCTCCACCCCCCAAATGGGAATGGACTACTCACTAATCATTAATCTAACAATCATATAAAGAAAGTAAGACATTCTAATTATACTATGATAAAGAAAACAAACTAACTAAACATGCAGGCACTAAAACAAAGACAATATAAAACTAACAAAACTATGAAGAATTATTTTATTTACATGACTGACATTACAAGTAGCATTCTTCTCCACCTTGAGTTTTTGCTCCAAGACTTTACTCAAAGTAGAGAGAATGTCACCAAGCAATGGGTAGAATACAAGGGAGGAGGAGTTCTATTTATAGTCATAGAAAAAGACAATCGGGGACAATCCTCTGATATGGAACTAATACACTACTAATAATAGACATAAAAAACTCTAATACATGACCTGACTAAACTGCATCAGATTTGGAGCAACCCAGACCGCCAATTGGCGGTCTATATGGTCCAGATCGGGTCAGGTGTTGGGGTGTGGTTATCTGGCTCGCTTTCTTCATGTTTGATGCACCCTAATCGGTTGTGTGGCTTGTGACCCAAATCCAATTGCCAAAATACTCCTCATGATGGTGTGGAGTGTTCATTTGCTCATTGGTCCTTTGGTTTTACATTTGGGTCCCTCTCTCTTGCATCTCAGTCCATAAGTCTTGCAACTTAGTCATTTTTCTTGCTTTTAAGTCCTTTTATAGTCTCTCCTTCTCAAACCTATTTATTCTTGAAACTTAAACATAAACTTAGTTACGTAGGATTGCTTAGGCTAAGAATAAAGAATATAAGACACAAATATATGCATGATATGATGTCAATCACATAGCTATTAATCACATATCTGATAAATTTTGCATCAACGGTCTTGGGGCCAAGTTTTTTTCTCTTATGTTCAGGGATTAACACTTTTGCAAGACAACCCCAAACTCTAAGATATTTAAGACTTGGTTTTCGACCATGCCAAAGTTCGAAAGGACTATCCTCCTTATGTTTTTATGAACTTTATTCAGAATATGACAAGTCGTATTCAAAGCTTCTCCCCACATATATTTAGGTAATCCTGAACCCTCCAACAATGCATTAATCATATCATATAATGTTCTATTCTTTCGTTCAACAATCACATTAGATTGGGAGAATATGGCATCGTTACCTCATGAACTATGCCAGAATCCTGACAAACTTATTCGAACATGTTAGACGTATAGTCACCACCTCTATCAGATCTCAAGCTCTTAAGTTTCTTTTCAGTTGGTGTCTCTGCTTCATTCTTAAAAATAAGAAACTTAGACAATGCTTAATCTATACTTTTCAAAAGATAAACATAGCAATATTTAAAACTATCATCAATGAATGTGATAAAATATTTTTTCTTATCTGTAGTTAACATGCCATTAAATTCACAAGTATTAGTGTGTACAAGTTCTAAAATACTTGTATCTCTAGTCACAGAATGAAAAATGTATCTTCGGTTGTATAGCTTGTACACACACTTGACATTTTTTATTCTCAATGACATACTTAGTAATCATGTCTAAATTCATCATTCTTTTCAAACATTGATAATTCACATGTCCTAAACGTTTATGCCAAACATCACAAGATTTAATGGAATAAACAACAGTAGAAGACACATCTTTAGCAGAAATAGTATTACGATTATAAAAAGCATGTTCAACATGAATTAAAAAAGCACCACAAGACAAGTACCCCTTGCCAATAAAATGTTGGTTTTTTTTTGCCTTAATCCGTATTTTGATGATTTAATCAACATAATCTTAATCACAATCAAATGTAGTGTAGCACACATAATGCATGGAAGATATATTGTATTGTGCTAACTAGGGGTGAGCAAAATTTTGTCTGACCCAAATTTTTGGATCGAACCGGACCTAATTTTTTCGGTCCGGTCTTCGGTCCACCACATTCTCAAAATTCAGGTTCGGTTCGGTCCAGTCCAGTCCAAAACCCGAAAAACCCGAACCCGGATTGAAACCCGAATATACTCCCAAACCCAAATGTCCAAATCCCTAACATACGTTACTCCTCTTCTCACAGACGACTTCACCCAAATCC
Organism: Triglochin maritima; assembly: GCA_963682175.1. Classification (NCBI taxonomy): domain Eukaryota; kingdom Viridiplantae; phylum Streptophyta; class Magnoliopsida; order Alismatales; family Juncaginaceae; genus Triglochin; species Triglochin maritima. Next base: position 40,525,840 of record OY821775.1, read on the forward strand.
TCCAGATCCCAATCGCCTTTCGCCGGATCTCAACCGCCTTTCATCGGATCACGACCACCTCGACTCCACTGTCGAGTCACACACCAACATACTCCCGCCTTTTGCCGGATCCCAATTGCCTCAACTCCACCATCTAGTCCACCCTCGACTCCACCCTCAACTCCGGCCTCCCTGCCAATTTTCGTCCACAGTCCGAGACCCTACCCTCGACGAGGCCACCGAGCCCCACACAATTGAGTTTGGTCGTACTCCGGACTCCCTTCCTATTTCCGACCGAGCAGGTGCATACGTATGTTGTTTGGATTATTTCATCTTGTTTCCGTCATTTTTGGATTGCTCGGAAGCTTTTGTGTTAGTGTTATTTGATGATCGATCCGAGATTTTTTTAGTGTACCCTGATTGCGATATATATTGCTATATTTCTACCTTGCAACCATTTTTATGTCAGATTCTGAATTGACCTGGTAGGCCCTGTTTGCAACAAAGTATATAAGTTACTGTTGAGACAATCTGCTGTTAAAATTATCATGCGCACTAAAGTTCGAATGTGTAGGAAGCTTTGGAATCGGATTTTCGATATTCAATTGAATTGTTAGCAACAACATCAACTAAATCTACGACGAATGTATGTACTGAATTTTTTATGTGTGTACTGAAATTGGAATCAACTGACGAATCTGTACCCATCTTATCTCAACAGTCAAAATTTCAGATGGCGAGCTCCCAACAGTCAACAGAAACAAATGATGGTCTCAGTCAAAATTCTACAGATGCTAAGCATTGCTTCCAGTTAGAAAATGAAAAGAAGGTCAAAATTATTGTACAAAGTCAGATGTTGATCAAACTAAGAGAAGGGCACTCTATTGGGGACACTTCAGGGAGTACAGAGCGAAGGAGACATATCAACTAAGGGTTGAATGCATGTACAATAAGGACAAAACTTTTGCTTGTGATCCCATTTTGAATGGTTCTAAAAATGTGAAAAATCATTGGGACAAGTGCCATGCAAATCCTCATAATAAAGTAACTGAAAAACAAACATAATTAGTTCTTCAAACATCACAAGTGGATGAGAGGGAGCGAACAATAATGACTTATAATTTTGATACAGTTGAAGTTCGTAAAGCACTTACTTACATGATAATTGTGGATGAGTTGCCTTTTAGGTTTGTTCAAAATGAGGGTTTTAAGAAGTTGATGTTTGTAGCTTGTCCTCGTTTTCATGTGCCCTCTCGTTTCATGGTTGCTCGTGATAGTTACCAACTTTATTTGGATGAGAAAACCAAACTTAAAGAGTTGTTCTTGCACCCATCTTTTCAAAGGGTTTCTGTTACAACTGACTCGTGGACTAGCATTCAGAGGATCAATTACATGTGTCTCACTGCCCATTTTATAGACAAAGAGTGGAAGTTGCATAAAAAATTCTTAATTTTTGTCCAATTTCTAGTCATAAGGGAGAGGCTATTGGGAAGGCGGTTGAGGATTGTTTGATTGCTTGGGTTTAGAAGACAAACTATTTACTGTGACTGTTGACAATGCTAGTTCCAATGACAGGATGCACACATTTAAGGAAAATGGCTCAAAGAAAAGGTTGTGTTAGTGATGCAAAATGGATTCATATGAGACGTGTTGCTCACATAATAAACCTCATTGTTTGGGATGGTCTGAAAACGAATGAATCAAAGGTCACTTTACATAGAGTTAGAGGTGTTGTGAAGTATGTTAGGAATTCTCCCAACAAGATCCAGATGTTTAAGGACCTTGCTATTAGACATAAGATTGAATGGAAACAATCTTTGTCCTTGGATGTGGCTACAAGGTGGAACTCTACCTACATGATGTTGGACACAACTGTTAAGTACCAACAAATATTTGGCAGGATCAACATTCCCATTGACAAGGAACTTGAGAGTTCTGGTAATCCAACAGATGATGATTGGAGGTTGGTGGAGTGGCTTGTGGTTTTTCTTAGAGAGTTCAAAATCTTAACGGATGATTTTATGGTTCATTGTATGTTACCAGTAATTTGTCGTTCTTTTACAACGCTCCAGCTCTTGAGGGTTTGAATAATCATATCCATAATCCTGAGGGTGACTTCCAAGGAATGGCCACTGCATTGAAAGAGAAATATGACAAGTATTGGGTAATGATGAGAACATGAATTTTTTGATCTACATGGGTGCTATACTCGATCCAAAAGTTAAGCTAAAAGCTGTTAGTTTAGCTATAAGAAGGAAGAAGCAGAAGAGTTGATTGACCGTGTTACAAAAAATGCTAATAATTTATACGAGGAGTATTACAAATTGTATGCTCATTTAGCTCCTGGCGGTGGACACACAACTGATATGATGGACATCCACGTACAATATGTCTTCACCGTCGAAATGTTCGACTTCAAGAAGTTCATTGAAGATGAGGTGCAGTTGTCCGGACCTGATGGATGCCAATATGAGTTTGATAGATATTTGAGAACCATTTGGGTCAACATGAGAGAAGTTTGGATGTTCTACAATGGTGGAAGTTGAATGAGCACAAATATCCCATTGTTTCTTGTGTTAGCTCGTGATGTCTTAGCTCCAATGTCCATTGTTGCATCTGAGTCTGCATTTAGCACAGGATGTCGTCATTTGGATAAATTTAGGAGTTTGTTGACTCCTAAGGTATTTAACTAAATTAGTTATTTTTTGTTTAGCAATTTAGATTTCATTTGCTTGGACCGGTCTAACATGATTTTTTTTGATATTGGATTAAAGATGGTACAATCACTCATTTGCACGCAAGATTGGCTTAGAACCAAAACAAAGGCAAAGGTTGACGTAGAGGAAATCTTAGAAGAGTTGGAAGTACTTGAGAAAGGTATTTAATATTTGTACGATTTATATTTATATGTTTTAAAAATGTCTAATTGATTTTGTGTTGATGTTGTTAAAAATAACAAATTTTGAAAAGTTAGCTCTCGATGATGTTGTTGATGATCTCATTGCGTGGATTAGTGCTGATGATCTCTATCTTTATAGATTGTGATTAATGGTGTTCTATTTTGTTAACTTGAGCATTGTGAACTTGTGAATTGTGATGGTTGTGATTTCTGAATTTGTGATTGTTAACTTACATGTTGTGACTTTGTGAAGTTGTGATTGATGGCTACGAACTTCTTATTGTTAACTTAGAGCTTGTGAACTTGTGCTAAAAATTCAGGAAAAACTTACAGAAAATTTAAAAAAAGCAGGTCAAACCTCCCCAAAAATTAATTTAAAAAACCCAATAAAATTTGGTCCAACTTGGTCCGGTCCCGTTTTGGACCGATGCTTAATTCAGTTCGAACGTTTCCTTACCTTTCAGGAAACGGTCGACCGGTTACCCCAATTCGGTCGACTGTTGAGGGACAAAATTATTGAACCTTGATTTCTGTTTGTGTGTTCTTCACATCAATCAATTCTTCCCCAACGGCTAGGAAACTTTAAGAGCTTATAAATAGAGGATTAAACACATTATTTACACAATTCTCCCACTTCCAATTGTCTTGTACACTATAGAGAAGTCTCTCAATCCTCAAAGCTCCAAAACATACGCTCCAAGCCTAAACATCAACATCTTTGATCAATTCAACATTATACTCAAAGTGTGCTTAAGCTAGAGAGTATTGTTCCACTCAAGTTCTTTGTCAAAAGAAGTAGAGGTTTCGGTGAAAGTCTGAAACATCCCTCTCAGATTGTGAGAGGAGGAAACCAAGTTCGCGAGGTTGTTCACGGAGCTTGTTTTGTAAAGGCGTTCTCTCCCGGCTCGGAACGGGGAGTGGATAGTGAAGTCGTGAGCGGAGCTCGTGGAGTCAAGCGGAGCTTGCAAGAGAAGAAGTAGGTGGGAGACCGAACCTCTATAAAAAACCTTGTGTTCATTATGGTTTGCATTTTCCTACTTGTGTTTTATTTGTTTGTTTCGGTTGCACATCTTGTTATCTTAAGTAGGGATTAAGCCTAATTTGATTAGATAATTAGGGGACATTAGGATCCTACATTTGGTATCAGAGCATAGGTGCTAAAGTTCATCTACTTAATCATAGTTTAGCATGACAAACACATCTAATCATGTAGAGGGTTTGTGTACAACTAGACCTCCTTTGCTAAATAGGTCAAACTATGATTATTGGAAGAATAGAATGAAGATATTCTTGATTTGTAGTGACCTTAAGTATTGGATGTTTCTTCAAAACTCATACACCCATACTAAGAAAGAAGAATTAGCCACCTTAACTAGGGTTAAAATGAAAGAGATTGAAATGAACTCTAAAATCATGTACATCTTATATTGTGGCTTAAATGAGGGAGAATACAATAGGATTAGAAGGTATGAAAGTGCATATGAGATTTGACATAGGCTTCAAATGCATCATGAGGGAGATAGTAAAATAAAGAAACTCGAATTAGTCTTCTCATGCATAAATATGAAATTTTCACTATGCAAATAGGTGAGAACATAAACGCATAAGCGAAATGAACACTCACTTCACTGATATCACTAACTCTCTTTGTGTTCTTTGAAGAAATATTAATGAAGGAGAAATGACAAGGAAGTTCCTCCGGCCACTCCACAACGAGTGGGAAGACAAGGTCCTCACAATGGAAGAAGCACATGACATTTCCCAACTAAAGATGGAGGAGCTAATTGGAAACCTCATGGCGTATGGGAGTCATCGAAGGAGAAGGAAGCCTCCAAGAAGAACCCAACCTTGGCATTACATGCAAATTCCGATGAACCAAGGATGAAAGTAGAAGATGAGGACATTGAGGTCCTGACCAAAGATTTCTTCAAATACCTCAAGAAAGACAAGGGAGAAATGAAGGAAAGAAGAGGTAGAAGAAGTGAGAAGAGAGAAAAGGAAAAGGAGAAGGAGAGTGAAAATGAGAGAAAAGAGAAGGAGAAGAAAAATGAGAGAAGGGAGAGAAGAAGGGAAAAAAAGAGGAGCAAGAGAAAAGAAAAGAAGATGGAAGCTCACAAAACTACTTGGGATGATTCTTCATCACCACCATCATCATCTTCCCTACAAAGTAGAAGGGAGGTTGCCCACACATGCTTCATAGCTGTTGAAGATGAACAAAGTGAGGTAGCTTCTAACTCTTGCTCTACTAGATCCAATTCATGTTCAACTAAATCATACTCTAGTGTTAGCTCAAAATCTAATGCTAATGATGATTCATATACACATGATGAGCTCCAAAATGTATTTCATGATTTAGTTAATCAATATGAGATCATTTTTTAAAAGAACAAGAATGCTAGAAAGCAAATAAATGATCTCCAATGCCAAATTGAGATAATCATAAATGAAAAAAATGAGGTGATTGCTAGACATGAAAAACACGCATTTGAACTTGGTAATCTAAATGCAACACCTATTGATGTTGAACAACTAGATCTTAGAGCTTCTAACGAACAATTAAGAAAAGATCTAGAAATGTTAACTAATGGAACAAAAATGTTTGACATGATTTTTGGTAGTCAAAGACAATCATTAGATAAACATGTCTTAGGATACAATGCTAAATTGAAAAACCATGTATCTCATACTACTTTAAATGACAAGCATTTGTTTGTTAATCAAAGTTCCTCAAGTGTGCGAGCTCCCAAACCAAAATGGTTTGGGAGCCCAAAGCTAATGTTCAAGGACCCAAAGTTGTTTGGGGACCTAAATCTACACTTGTAGGTACTTATAAGGAAGGAAAACGATAGTGACCGACCAAGCTTGCAAAGTCAAATTCAAAGTCAATTGCACTATCAAAGGGAGAATTGGAACCACAATTGAGGAATGCAAGTTCGGTAACGATCATATATCCTCCTAAGCTTAAACAATTGGTTACTGGGATTATGAATTATTAATTGTCATATCTTTTATTTCATATATCAATCAAGTAGGATAAGTTTAATGTACATCATTAAGGGGAAGAAAAACATCTCATGCTTATATGTCCATTTAAATTGATGTTAACAGGGGAGAAGATTTGAGCTTAATTGATATATCATATGCATATTGATAGGGGGAGTTTAATGAATATCTTTTAGATAGAGTAATGAATTGCAAACTTAAGGGGAAACAAATTCATTACATTATATAGGGGTGAAGAAACTAGACTCATGATTACATATATTGATTTTTTGATTGATGTCAAATGGGGGGAAGAAACTTGAAATTGAAATTATTTGAACAAAAACTATGCACATTCGTAGGGGGAACATCATATACGCATAGTTTACATATTTGAATTTCATGTATTAAGATATAGGTTGTCATCATCAAAAAAGGGGAGATTGTTGCCTTTTTTGCCTTAATCCGTAATGATGATTTAATCAACCTAATCTTAATCACAATCAAATGTAATGTAGCACACATAATGCATGGAAGAAATATTGTATTGTGCTAACATCTACAAGTAATCAACACTCAAGGAAGAATGGAATTGAAGTCAAGATATGTAATCAAATCTATTTGAAGACGTAATTTTACTTTATTTTGAGTCTTAGAAACTTGTGTAATCTTGAGCATACAAGAGTTAAAATCTACTCAAATACACACTAGGTCCATTGTAAAAGTCACACACAAAATTTCACATCAATTGGATTTCAATAGAACACTCAAACTTAGACCGGAAAATCACCTAAACCTAAACCTTATCTGCCTGTGAAAAACGATCGGTCGAACCAAGTTCTATGTTCAACTGTTTAAACCAGTTAACCTACAATGATTTTACATTAAAAAAATTACATGTGTCTCACTGCCCATTTTATAGACAAAAAGTGGAAGTTCCATAAAAAATTCTTAATTTTTGTCCAATTTCTAGTCATAAGGGGGAGGCTATTGGGAAGGCAGTTGAGGATTGTTTGATTGCTTGGGGTTTAGAGGACAAACTATTTACAGTGACCGTTGACAATTCTAGTTCCAATGACAAAGCATGCACACATTTAAGGAAAATGGCTCAAATAAAAGGTTGTGTTAGTGATGCCAAATGGATTGATATGAGAGGTGTTGCACACATAATAAACCTCATTGTTTGGGATGGTCTGAAAATGAATGAAGCAAATGTCACTTTACATAGAGTTAGTGATTCTACGAAGTATATAAGGAATTCTCCCAACAGGATCCAGATGTTTAAGGACCTTGCTATTAGACATAAGATTGAATGGAAACAATCTTTGTCTTTGGATGTGGCTACAAGGTGGAACTCTACCTACATGATGTTGGACAACTGTTAAGTACCAACAAATATTTGGCAGGATCAACATTCCCATTGACAAGGAACTTGAGAGTTCTGGTAATCCAACAGATGATGATTGAAGGTTGGTGGAGCGACTTGTGGTTTTTCTTAGAGAGTTCGAAACCTTAACGGGTGCTATTTCTGGTTCATTGTATGTTACCAGTAATTTGTTGTTCTTTTACATTGCTCGAGCTCTTGAGGGTTTGAATAATCATATCCATAATCCTGAGGGTGACTTCCAAGGAATGGTCACTGCAATGAAAGAGAAATATGACAAGTATTGGGGTAATGATGAGAACACGAATTTTTTGATCTACATGGGTGCTATACTTTATCCAAAAGTTAAGCTAAAAGGTGTTAGTTTAGCTTTAAGGAGAATTTATGAAAAGGAAGAAGCAGAAGAGTTGATAGACCGTGCTACAAAAAATGCTAATACTAGAAAGAGTAATCACAACTTTGTTACATTAAATGTCACTTCATAACCCTTAACTACCAGACACGAACCACTAATAATATTACGATGAACAACAAGCACACGATGCGTCTTGTGCAGCGAAAAAACTCGACATGAAGGTAACTTCAAGTCGATACATCCAATACCAATCACATTTGCAACATTCTCATCGGCCATCGCCACAGATTTACCATCAACAGGCTGGTAAGAGACAAACATGGACTTGTCAGCATATACATGCACATTATCCCCAGTGTAAACCAACCACTCATGTGGTTCGTAAATGGAAAGTTCTCGAGGATTAACAGAAACAAACTTACTATTGGTCTCGTCCACCCCAGTCAATACATTGACCAATGGAGTCGATTCAGTGATACCTTGTTGGCGTTTGACTTTCTTGGAAGGACAATCCTTAGCCAAGTGCACAACCTGTCCACAATTCCAACATGGTTTGTTTGCTGGCTTTTTCTGGATTTTGACCTTAGGTTTATCTTATTAGAAGATTGTGGTTTTCCTTTAACATGTGACTTAGACAAGGATCCAATTAATACGTTTGCTTTTGGTTGGAACTCTACAGACATCGTTGGTTTTTCACTACGATGTCCCTCCTCGATTGCAATAGCAATCATGAGGTCATCCATACTCAGTTTTCCTCTCCTATGCTTTAGAGACATGCCGAAGTCCTCCCAGGACTGAGGAAACTTCTCTATGATTGACATTATCAGAAACTTCTAAGGAAGCTTCATGTCAGCCTCTTTTAAGCCGTGGATCAGGATCTTAAATTGATGGGCATGTTCAGTAACTAACTTGCCTTCCACTATTTGAAACTTCAGGAATTTTCCAACATAATACTTTTCATGACCTAAGTCCTCAATATTATATTTTTTATCCAACTCATCCCACAAATCCTTTGCAGTTATAGAGGCAGAGGAGGACGAATTATATACATCGAAGAGCACATTGGACAGAGCTAATAGAATGCAACCACGACATAATTTGTCATTCTCTATCCATAATTCTTGTCTTGCTTTGATTTTGGGATCTTCAGTTTTGGAAAGTGAAAAGGCCTTTTATATTACATCAACCAAACCAATAATGGTCAACTAGATTTTCATACATTGTTGCCAACGTTTGAAATTCTGCCTGGAATTTTTTCCAGACATGCCTAACATGTCCACTTTTGGTGCAAACAAATTATTACTCGACATAGTTATTATTTTCTCTAAGATTGTTGATATAATTACAAATATAATCATGTAATATAGTGGGTTATAGATGTCAAATAAATATTTCAGCAGAATCAAGATTAAGCCAATGTACAAAATCATGTTTGAACAACAAAAACAAAGAATAATGATCAGAAAACACCTTACAAACTGAGTCGTCAAATTCCGACTTGCCTCAGAGAAAATATCACCCTCACGTACCAATGCGATGGGTCTGGTGCTTTTATCCCATGATAGAATGATTCATTCATCAAGTGGGCACACACCGGAGTCGATGAACCTCGAATGCAGCGCAGAACGTCGCAAGAAATGATCGCCGGAGAACACTAAAATCGGAGGAGAAAAATTGCCAGAGAGAGACTGTTTTTGTTGTGTGAGAGAGATTAAAAACGTGTGTATCACGGGGAAAACCGAACGTGATTTATATATATATTTTTGTAACCACCAAGGACTTAAATGCAATAAGCAATTACTCGAAGACCAAAAAGATATAATTATCACCCTATACTAAAAACCTCTAATTTCCCCCAAATCCCCCACCGCCTCGTCTCACCCCGGACGGGGGCACGCACGCGTGTGGAAAATTCTCTACTCCTCTTTTTCTACCAACAAAGAGTCATGGGAAGAGAATGTTTATCAACATTCTCTAACTTTCCAAGTTTCCCAATGTGGGACTAAAAGAAAGGGTAGCACATGGCTCAATACATCTCATCTTCAACTCAACATTGGATTTTCTCAATTAAGTTGTTCATGAGCCAAACCTAAACTTAATAATCCAACACTAACAACTTTACTCCAAGTAGAATATCCTTCCTATAATATTTTATATATGTATCAATGTTTGTAATCATTATATATATATATATATATATATATATATATATATATATATATATATATATATATATATATATATACAGAAATTATAGAATGAGCCCCGAACTCAATTAAGCCTTAAGTGAGCCCCCTAAACATTCACCATCTAAATCTAATCCAACGTTGGTTAAATGATCTTATTAAATTTACAAACAAAAGGGTAGATTCGGTATTAGTGCAAATTTAATTTTGTCCAGTTTTTACCCAATTTGTTGGTTTCTAAACTAAAACATAAATCTCACGCCTCCACACCTCTTCCTCTCCCCCGAAATTTTCCTAAACCCTAACCCTCAACGTAGGTCCACCCCCGCAAGTGAGAGAGATGTTGGCGAGGATGGGGAGGGTCGTTGGAGGCCAAGAGAGGGAGGTGATGGCCTGAAAGGGACGATGGAGACAAGGATAACCCTCAACGTAGGTCCACCCCCGCAAATGAGAGAGATGTTGGCAAGGATGGGGAGGGGTCATTGCAGGCCAAGAGAGGGAGGTGATGGCCTGAAAGGGACGATGGAGATAAGGATTGAGAAACGGTGGTCGGAGGTCGGCAAGGTCTTGATTGGGCGAGGGTCGGATTTTTCCAAACTCGACTGATCGTGTTGTGTATTTGTTTGGGACGATATGTGGGCGTTGTCGTGTCGTGTTGGACGGGTCGATTTGCTCCGAGATCGTTTTGCCTTAGTTGCAACCGTACGGAAGTCAACATTTTTTAGTAATTTTTACTAATTCGTTTAATTGATCATGTTGGTTACACTAGGGTTTATGGTTCAGTATATGTGGTCTTTAGTCTTTTGGTTTGTTATGTATATGGTCATGTACGTAGTCATCGATCTATTTAGTTGTTGCAGAGTTTTTTTTGTAAAGATTTCTTTAGTGGAGAATTTATTAATGATTTTTTTAACTTTAATTAAGGTGAAATTGTATTGATTGACAGATATTTCATTTGAACAAAGCTTTTGGTTTCCACATAAAAAGCTTTTGGTTTCCACGTAAATGATTTGGTTTAAATGACGAACTTCCGTGGACACCGATTCTATGACACAATTCTGAAAATAAACATACATTAAATCAATCAATCAACCAACCAATTCAATTGTTACATAACTTTGATGTGTGGTATCTAACTTCCAAGTAGTTTATACACAATAAGCGTATCGAAGTTGGTTATTGATCAGTTGGTTGAATTTATTAACAATATATGACGGTTAACAATAACATTTTATCACAATAACATTATATTACAATTGTGAATGTAATATTGATGTTTAGACGAACTACATTATTTGAAACAAATGATTAAGACATCCCTCACTTTTTACAAAACATTGATAAACAACCATAAATTATATTACGGCTAAGGACGGCATATTATTAGAAGAATATTTTATTACGACTTCGAATGATATATTGATTTTTATAGGATCATGATTTTATTTCAACATGAGTTAGTCATCCATCTTTTTTTGCGCATCACTAAAAATCATTTTATCTTACATCTAACAAATTAATATTACAACATCTTGATATTACGTTTTGTGAACGTAATACTATTGTTATATTAAGTTTAAAAAATAATATTGCAACATCATGTTGATATTCTTGTTGTTAACGTAATATTATTGTTAATAGAAACAGTGATACAAGTTGCATAACTTGTACTCATTCACCATTGTGTTGGACAAAGCCTAACATATTCAACAATAATAAAACTATATAGAATTTTTCTATAAAAAATCATGTTAGTTTTACTAGAGTATGTATATCAAAAATTAAAAAATCTTTTGTAGTCCTGTAGGAGCTTGTAATAGTTTTTTATTCTTCTTTACATGTATTATCATGTCCACGTATATTAATCTCCTTTGCAAGTTTATTCCTGTCATTTACTTGTATCTTTAGTTGTAACTCTGCAAAATCCCAAAGACGACATAAGACAATTATCAAGTATAATGTATTTTGACAAAGAAGATTAACTACTCACGTTTTCTTATCCTTCCTAGTAGGACAAGTTCTCGAGTCGTGATTCGAATATTGCATGTAGGTTTTACATTGTCTATTACTTTTGCTTGTTTTAAATTGTTTACAATTAGGTGTACAATATTATTGTTCCACATAATTGGACTATTTGTACGGCTACCGATGTGATAACACGGTTTCAACGTAATATTAATTTTGTTTCAACTAAATAGAGACATGTTACTGTAGTACACATTTTTCTGTTGAAAAGGATTTGAAAAGCGCTAAATGAAATTGATGTTTTGGAAACAATATTACAATATTACATTGTCAAATCCACATAATTGCACTATATTACGGCTACCAATGAGATATTCCGGTTTCAAACATAATATTATTTTCGTTTTTACTAAATAAGTCAATATCACAGTTATCAATGTTATATTACAGTTTCAAACATAATTTTAATTTTGTTTCAACTAAATAGATAGTAACTGTAGTACACATTTCTTGGTTGTTGAAAATGGTTTGAAAAAAAGCTAAATGTAATTGATGTTTTGGAAACCATATTACAATATTACAATGACAAATCCACCCAATTGCACTATATTACGGCTACCAATAAGATATTCCGGTTTCAAACATAATATTATTTTCGATTTTACTAAATAGGTTAATATCACAGTTATCAATGTGACATTCCGCTTTCAAAAGTAATTAAAAATCAAACTTACCCCATTTTTCGGCAGACTTGATAGGATTGGGCCGGACATACAAGAGGTTGGATTTCTTTCTACAATTTTCATAACTTGGATTTTTGCCCTCTGAAAACAAATAGTAGTTCAACTGAATCAAGTCCAAGTTAAAGAAAAAATTATTTCACCACTCTAAAAAAAGGAAACTAAGAAAAATGAGCACATCCAATAACAAATCAATCGATTGTCATTAAACAAATCCAAATCGAAAATGATTTCCAAACCAACAAGTCGGAATATAAACTCAATGTTCTACCAAAAAATATCGAGAACCCAAATAAACCGCAAGATTAAAGATCCACGAAATAAAACGGTGTTTCCCAAAAATATACTAAAACCAAACCGAAATCAACAGCAAAAAAACTAACCGAATATATTAAGTTCTAAGACGTCTCGAAGAATCCGGCGTAGTGGATGACAATGATGGACGTTGGGGAGGTGATAGTCGATGTGGATGGAAAAAATGTGGAGGGTTTGGATGGTGAGGAGAAATGGATGACGAAAATGGAAGGAGGAGTAGTGGGTTTGTTTTTGGTAACGTGGATTAAAGGGATGAGAAATGATTGGGAAGACTCTCAAATTTACTTTATTACTCTCACTTAAAGTAAAATACTCACAACCATTCAGATTAAGATGAATGATTAGATCTTGAGGAGCTCATTTAAACAATATGAGCTTAGGGCTCATTCTATCATATATATATATATATATATCTATATATCTATATATATATGATTTATATATATATACATGATTTATATATATATATATCATGTAGTTCAATTACTACATGATTTATATATATATATATATATATATATATATATATATATATATATATATATATATATATATATATATATATATATATTGGAGAGAGAGAGAATGTGACCTGATCTCATTTTATAAAGTGAGGCCCTTGGAAATCTTACTGCTGGATTGAATTTGTTATATAAATCAAACATATTTTTCAAGATTCAAGTGATTCTAAAACTTATATGTCATTCTATCATGATTTGAATCAAAATTGCACTTGTGGTGCAAAATAGTATTGAAATTTTGTTGCTGAAATCTTCACGACGTTATTAAACAACATGATGATTTTGTTGAACAACTTGACGAATGTGATTCAGTTGAACAATAAACGAAACTCATTTCAATAAAATGAGACCATGTCTCATTCTAGTACTTCCTTATATATTATTTTGTTGCAATTCATACAAGTCAAATAAACCAACTTGAGGTCGTTTTTCAACGAACTCATTCGTAAATCTGTCCAAGTTTACCAAACGAACATATTTGAACCGTTGTAATGTGGTTCATGGATCAAGGTAGTGGTTGCCTGATGCCAATACAGGAACCATATAAGTGCATTTTCGTGAAAAAAAAATTGTATTAGGTGGCGGCATTGGCGAGGAACGGTGGGAGTGTGAAAGAGTAAGTTTGGGTTGGATGATCATCTAAAAAAAGAGAATTAGATAGATCTATAGTTTTTTTTTCATGACCCAGAATTTTTGGACACTCACCTCCACTTGGGCTAGGTGGGTTGTAGTTCCAATCTGGGAGTGGTAACCTACACCATTTTCACTTAGACATAGGCATGTTTTGAATGTTTGGTTATAGGATCTTTCGGGAATCAAAAGTTGAAATTGTAGCCGTTTTCTACCCCCACCTCTTGAAACACTGCTCCTTGAGAAGATCACAAAAAAGTTCTCAACCAGAGATAGTGTTTCAGTTTCTCAAGAAACGTCACTTTGTGGTAGAATATTGTTTGGCCCTTCGTCCTTTCATCTGAAGGGGTGCATGTGCATAAGAAGGGATGTGACAGTCCCGCGGGGGAGGGACGAGACTAGACCTGAGGGACGGGACCAACCCACGAGGGATAGGACAAGTCCTGTGGAGGGACGGGACCACTCCCTCGAGGGACTGGGCCCCTCCCTCAATGGACTAGTAATATCAATGTAATTCAGATTGGAAAACTACTTAAATCGCCCCAACAATTACTACTTGTCCTTCACAATTCATTTAATACTCATTTTGTCACGTCTCTTAAAATATAGTTTCTACCTACGTTTTCCTTATTTTCCCAGTACAAACACCACGAAAATGTCTGGTGAAGTAAGCCCAACAAAAAAAATTTGGGTCTGACGTCTGGGTAAAACGCTCCCCCATGGGAGAGACATCTTAGCCAGATGCCTCCCCTATGGTGGGGGCGTCTTAGCCAGACGCCACCCCCAAGGAGAGGGCATTTTACCCAGACGCCTTGCCCATGGAGGGGCGTCTGTCTAAGACGCATCACCGATGGAGGGGCGTTTGGCTAAGACGCCCGTCAAAAAAAAATCTTAAAATTATACGATGTGTTATCTCAAATTATTTGACGTTCCGTTGCAAGATTTTGGTGGTAACGGCTTGGATTACAATGAGTTTTTTTTTCAAGTGATTAAGATTCAAAAATTTCCAGATCCAACAATTTCAATATCCAAATTTTTTGGTGGTAAAACTTCCCGACTTACAAATATCCAATTTTTTGGATTTTGAAATTGTTGGATCTGGAAATTTTTGAATCTTCATCACTTGCAAAAACTCGTTGTAATCCAACCCGTATAATTAACCATGGGCGCAGAATATGGTGAGTTGGTGTGGTGGTGAGGTGTCGGACGGTCGACCATTCTGGCGAGTTTCCATCGGTGCACAGTGATCGTAGAGACAATAACTTTTTGATCTTCCTGGAATCCTTGGGTCGGTTTACCGACCTCTACCCGGTCATTCGAATATTTATCCTCAGTAGCTTCGACATTTCATTTGAAATCTCTATTCGGTGTACCGAAGGGGTATCAGTCATCCGAATATAGTAATCATTAACTTAATAATCAATTTATTTAGCAATTATCTAAATTTATAATCAATTTAAAAAAATTCAAAAAAAACAGGGGTGTCTGATTGAGCCGCCGCCCCTACGGGCGGGCGTTCGAGGGAGCCGCCCGACCCAAAGGGGGCGGCTCCCGTGGGCGCCCGCCCGTTGGGTCGGGCGTCTCCCTTGAACGCCCGACCTAATTTTTAATTTAAAAAAAAACTAAATAAGACATTTTACCAGATTCGAGTAGTCTGGGGTGTCCGTTGGCTCTTTTCCTGACCTCCGAGACATTATTTCTGATGAATATGAGAGTAATATGAAGAGAGTGGTGTTAGGAGAGTGAAATGAAGAGTTATATAAGTAGAAATGGCAGAATGACAAAATGGTAATTTGCACGGGCGATTTAAGTAGTTTTCCGACCGTTCAGAATAAGAATGACAAAGTTGTAATTACTTCGACGTAATAATGTTGAACAATGGGATCATATGTGAATGATGAACGAGGACATGATGTATCCTTTAGCAAAATCACACAGTTATCATGGTGAATTTTGACCATGACAATAGTGAATTTAAGTCAAAAACCGTGAAAAACTTAGTGGTTGAGTTTTTTTTGTTCAGTATAATTGTGTGTCTAGAAAAATATATCTATCAAGTCAAACAACCTTTTCAAATTTATGTATGGATATAACTAATAATTTTTCATGATTTTTGGACCCACTCAATAGAAGAAAAAAAACTACCAAAAATTACATCCGAACCGGAGAATATAACTTGCCAGGATTCGTAGGAAAATTTCACAGACTCGCTGCTCCCTTGGGACTGGATAGATCTATAGTCCGTTTCCTCAAAGCGCATCATTTGATTTCCACCACCATCAGTGGCACGACCGCAATTCCCTTCAACTCCAACCCCAAAACCACCCGACCCCTCTTTTTTCCATCTATTTGTATTCCCCGTCGTCACGGCATCACCCCTCTCAAAACCACCCTTCCAACACCACCACAACGCCGAAACCACCAACGTCGCCGGGAACAACATCCCCGATCCGGTTCGGTTTTTTTCCCTATGAAAAACAAAAAAAACATGCCCTCACGATCTAACTTCCGCGTGTTTTGTTGTTTCCCGATGGGATCCATTTCTGATTCCTCCATTCCCTGCAGCTCCCCTTCCGACCTCCCCAAGCAGCGCCTTCGAGACGGACCCGTCGCCCTGGTGGTGGAGAAGAAGAAGGCTAGGATCGAGGTGGTGATGGGGTCGGACGGGAGAGAGTTCGCCAAGATCGTCGAAGGCGACTCCGGCTACGTCCTCGAGGACGTTCCCCACCTCTGCGATTACATTCCCGATCTGCCCGTGAGATTCTCCTTGTGTGGATTTTGGGATTGGAAAGTTCGTTTTGTGTTTTTTTTATAGGAAAATTATTGAAGTGTAGGTATCCAACTCAAAACCCACCGATTGGTGATGAGTGGATGGACCTTCCAACTTATAATCCAAAAGAAAGTCTTCGTTTTAACCAATGTGAGATTATTCTCTAACACACCGATTTTATTTTTTCTCCGTGTCTACCCATGAATAACAACAAGGGTGGATGTGTCAAGCCGGTCGTTGGGCATTTCTGGCTCTGATACCATATTGAAGTGTGTGTAGCAAACTCAAAACCAATTGACGATGAGTGGAATGACTCTCCAACTTATAACCCAAGAGAAAGTCCTCATTTTAACCGATATGAGATTATTCTCTAATAAAAATTATGTTAAGTTGTTTGTATGTTTGGTGTGAACTTGAGATTTGGGACCGTTGAATATAGACTTTGTAGTGAGAGAGAGAGAGAGATCTTGAATATCCGACGTTGGATGATCAGTTGGTATAAATTAAGTCTACCTCAAAAGCTAACTAGATTCTGGAATTGAATTCTCATGGTTTCAATTTTCACGACTTCGGTGCAAGTCGAGGACGTTGGATTGGAAGTGTGTGAAATGTTGTGTCAAATTTATGGTAATGAATTGGTTATGCAGGTGACTATGATCAGTAGATATGGTCAAGGACCTCTCACCCAATAACTAGCTTTCGGGGATGAATTTTCCTAGCTTTGTGTAATTTTGAGGTGGACATTAAAATTATATTTGTATAAACCCTTCAATATCTGCCGGATGAGTGAATAATGAAGAATAGATAATTCAACCTTTATTGTGGTAGTTAGTGTTTGTGATTTCCTAGGCATTTTTTTCTCAAAAATTAGTTTTGGTTTCAGCTCTATTTGGTTCAGAATTCTGTGAGTTCTCATTTTTCTATTATTTATTTATATTATGTTATAGGGTGGAGGGCAGAGGAAGTTTAATGTTTGACTTTTTGTGGGCTTAGGTTTTCTATCATAACAAGACAATTGTTGAAATGAATTACTTGAGATTTTATGGGGTTTCTCTTTGAATTAGTTGAGTGGAAGGTTGGGGTTTATATAATTCTGATGATTTGCTCCTTTGTTTTCAACTTTTTTGTGCCAGACTTATCCAAATCCTTTGCAAGATAACCCAGCCTATTCTGTCGTCAAGTGAGTAAAGTAAACCTAGGAAATCTTCCAGCCCTTGTGATCCACGTTTCTCAAAATTTATTGTGCATTGTATCTGATTATCAGCCCTCACAACTGTGTTTCCCCTTTTGTCCAGGCAATATTTTGTCAATACAGATGATACTGTTGCTCAGAAGGTATGCTCCAGTGGAAAAAATAAACACATAAATTATTACATATTTCTGCTATAAATTGTATTGAAGTTGAGCTAATTGAAAACCTTCACTTTGTAGATTGTTGTTCACAAAACTAGCCCAAGAGGAATTCACTTTCGGCGTGCTGGGCCACGACAAAGAGTGTGTTTTCTGTCCTTTGTTGTGATCAAGGATTGTTTTGAAGTTCCTGTTCTAATATAGACTGTTTATGTCTTTCAGGTGTATTTTGAGCCCGACGAAGTGCATGCCTGCATTGTAACATGTGGAGGTTTATGCCCTGGGTTGAACACTGTGATCAGGGAAATAGTTTGTGGCTTGTTTGATATGTATGGTGTCACCAAGATTCTTGGAATAGAGGTGAGAAATTCAAATCGCTCCTTCATAAGGTCTTGATGAGCTCTCTTAATTTAGGCTGTTTTAGCTTATAAATTACAATGCCTAAGAAGATGATAAATGATCACGTGCTTCTAGTTACTTACTCTGTTTCATATAGATACATATTATATTGAATGTGCACGTACTATTTTCCCAATATGTTGGTCAGATTCCTTGAGACTGCAGCTTAGAAGGTTGCACAATTCTACAACTTTGATGCAAACATGTGCTCCCACCTTTTCAATCATTGATCAAGTGCTATGAAAGTATTTGTTATCCAAAATCTTATTTTAGAAGAAAATTTCTTGGTTTTTTCACATGAAACTTGGCACAACAAGCATTGTCAATTGCCTCATATTTATTTTTTATCATGGTGACTTACAGGGAGGATACAGAGGTTTTTATGCACGAAATACGGTGCAATTGACTCGCAAATATGTTGGTGATATCCACAAACGAGGAGGCACCATTATTGGAACTTCAAGAGGTGGCCATGACAAGTCAAAAATTGTGGATAGCATTCAGGACCGTGGAATTAACCAGGTAAAAGTCAAGGACTTCCACTTAAGTTGTCTATTGTCTAATGAGTTATTTGGAGAGATTCCCTGGGGTTGTGATTTTACCTTTCTTTTAACATTGAACTTCAATTTGAAACAATAAATTTCAGGTCTATATAATCGGCGGAGATGGAACACAGAAAGGTGCCTCTGTAATTTTTGAGGTATTAGTCATTTATTAACGAAAAATCCTTCTACATAATTTAGATCAAAGGTTTATTAAAATATCATTTAAATGTCAAATTTGTTTTCTAAACTTCTTTATCTACCGATCAAAGAAAGATAAGTTCATCTGATTTTAGTGACTGTTTTTGTTATCCAGGAAATCCGAAGGCGTGGCTTGAAAGTTGCTGTGGTTGGAATTCCAAAAACTATTGACAATGACATTGCGGTACGCTCATCTGATTTCAGTCCTTGTTTATGAGTTCGCTTTCTGAAGTTAGCATTTTATGACTGTTGGTTTTTTAAAATTATTTGTACTTGATTGTAGGTGATAGATAAATCCTTTGGCTTTGATACTGCTGTGGAAGAAGCTCAAAGGGCAATTAATGCGGCGCATGTAGAGGCATGCAGTGGTGAAAATGGTATTGGAGTAGTGAAACTTATGGGCCGCAACAGTGGTAAGTATTACTTGAATCTACCATTTTCATCTATTTAGAGCCCCTGGTAGGTTTTCCATGACTAGGAGCTTAAACCGTTATTTATAAATTAAATTCCATGGAGCTTTTATTTAATCTCTTACGGCGACATAATTATTTGCTATACCATTTCTTTTGTAGGATTCATTGCAATGTATGCAACCCTTGCCAGCCGTGATGTGGTATGCATACATTTTGTGCATTTCTATCCTTAAATTCTAAGCCAATGGGTTGATTTCTCTTTCTAATGGTCAATTGTGGTCTCCCAGGACTGCTGTTTGATTCCGGAGTCACCTTTCTACCTTGAAGGGAAAGGAGGATTGTTTGAATTTATTGGGAAACGGCTAAAAGAAAATGGTCACATGGTCATAGTTGTGGCTGAGGGTGCAGGTCAGGATCTTGTCGAGGAAAGCATACGGTCCATGGAAATAAAGGACCCTTCTGGAAATAAACTGCTATTGGATGTTGGGATGTGGTTATCTCAGAAAATAAAGGTAAATCCCAGGACAGTTGTCCTTGAATAACATTAATATCTTCTTAAGTTTTAAGGCTTTTTTTTGCTATCTTCTTACGTTTTATGGGGTATTTAATTATTTTTTTGCATTGGGATATTTATTCTATTTGGTAAATTGGAAACATCCTATGCTCATGTGACTTGCAAGATTTTGAGTCTCGTCACTCTGCTCTTTGAACTTCGTTTTGTCCATGATATGTCAACGATAAAATTAAAGAGGCCTATGGCCCAACACATGTACCTATTTTCAAGTTAGCAAATGACAAAAGAAGTGCACAGGAAAATGATGAAAATTTAATTATGATTATATAAGATCCTAGAACTCTTTACTTGACATTTGCTTTTGAGATGGAAATTCAGAAGGTATGTCCACGTTACACATCTTTGTGGAAACATTTGTTTATTGTTATGCATCTCCCCGTATTGCTTTGAATCTATATTGGCTTTAATGTGGAAGCGCCCAAGAGTGATTACTAAATGAATAAATAGTAGTAGTAGTAGGGCCTGTTAGACTTTGGTAAACTGTTGCTGGAAATGTCCTATCATATTCTTGCATGCATTAGTGCCCTATAATTCTTTTTCTTTTGCCCCTAAAACTTTATTTCTTCAAGGTGACATTATTGTTTTGGCTTGTAGGATCATTTTGCCAAAAAGATGGTGATAACTCTCAAATATATAGGTTTGTTTTTATTTTCCTTCTTTAGTTGGAACTAGCTTAATTATTTCCAATTGACTATCTAAAATGCTCTTGATGCAGACCCAACATACATGATTCGTGCAATTCCAAGTAATGCATCTGACAACGTCTACTGCACACTGCTAGCCCATAGTGCCATTCATGGTGCCATGGCTGGATATAGTGGCTTTACCGTTGGGCCAGTTAACGGAAGACATGCTTATATACCATTCTATGTAAGTTACACCACCAAATTTCACTTGAAAATTAGCTTCCCTATATTCTCACCATCCATCATTCACGTTACCTGAAACCCTTCAAAGAAACTCCCACCTAGAGCAGGTAGGGAGTTGAATATATTCGGTTTACTTACACTTACTATAATAGAAAGATCATATCTTATCTAACTTCAACCCGAAACAAGTTGTATGCCTGCTATTTCACAATAAATAAAAGGTGCAATCAATTTAACGAGTCATATAAATTTAGTTCATTATAATCTTAAAGTAAAAAAAACAATAAATTTGACTGTTTACAATGTCCACTAAACCAAAGCTTCAATCATTGGAGTTGTCATACGCAAAAAATATCATTGTACAATATCAATGAAATAAATGTTGTCACCACAGGAATCAATAATCGTATTTAATTGATATAATCAGCCATCAAATGTATATGTTTAGATGCTGAAAGTTGATCTGAATTTTGGTTTGCAGAGGGTGACTGAAACTCGGCACACGGTGGTTATCACGGATAGGATGTGGGCTAGGTTGTTGTCATCCACAAACCAGCCAAGCTTCATGACTCACGAGGAGGTCAAAGATGAGAAGCATAAAGAAGAAACCACGACACAGCTCCCAAATGGAGTAATGAGTCCCAATGGGGGGACTGCAGTTATCTATCCTCCGTTAATGTAAGTAATGTCGTTGAAATAATGTAATTAGCGTCAGATGGTTCTCCCTTCTGCCGGGACATAATGATTTATTTTCCAGCGCTACAATAGATTATGCTAGAGTGCTGTTTCTTTTGTTTCTGCAATGGTTAGTGATATTACATGTAGCGTTTTGTCACTTTGGTTCAGATATATGTGAACCCCAGGGTCAGTTGAAATATACTCGTGGTTTGTCAAACACCAGTCCATTTACTTCCATTTGTTGTTGATGAGAAGCATATTTTCTTTTATATCACAAGAGTCAAACAAGAAAACCAGTAATGGTTAGATGGTTCAAATGGAAAATGGAACCTCATAATGAGGGGGTGGCAATTCAAGTTGGTGTTTTGTTCGTGTCATACTTTTTTTACGACTCATATACGAAAACATGATCGATTTATTTATACAAGTTAATAATCCAAATCCATGCCCAACTCATCTCTAATGGTTTGTGTTCGTGGCAACAAGTCTACTATTAACTGCAACCCGCTGAAGGCACAAAGATAATTCTGAGTTTTCTATCACCAAGAACACAAGTAGTGGTAAGGAGAGACTTAGCGCTAAGATTATAATTTGATTATTGCATAATATGAAAATTAAAAAAAAATTGTTTTACTATGAATTAGTGGGTTGGACGCAGGTTATGTACTCACGTTTCGAGTAAAACTCATTTCCAACTCAATTAAGTAGCAGGTCAAACGTGTCGGTCCATTTATAATGAAACCAGTTCAGGTCAAACACCTAACTTTTATTTTCTGTCGGGTTGGTGTAGCATTGTCCAATCCTATCCCTCGTTGGAGTCATTAATCAGGGCAACATTTGACACATTTGTAAGGTAATAAAAAGTCATCATTCATGGCAACATTTGACACATTTGTAAGGTAATAAAAAGGTACTAGCAGAGGTAGATTGCACCTTGAGTACTAAAAATGGCTTAAAGGGAATAAATCCTTGATATTAAAGGAATCATGTAAATACTCTCATATTTGAGCAATCAACTTAGTAAGCCTCACTAATGAAAATATTCATGTTCAAAGAAAATCACTTTTCTAGGAATACAAAAGTTATTAATATTTGTAATTGAACATTTCAAAGACATTTAAATATGGGCTAGGTTTGAACTATCGAATCCCAAAACAATTTATATTTCAAGACATTGTTGAAGATATCAAAAGTTGAAGACAATAAATGCTTACCGTTGAACATTGAAGGTGGAGGAAGGCCCAATGCTTGACCAATCCAGTCCCCAAACAAACGATTGAGATCCCCAAGTATCAAATAAATGTATACTAAGGATAGATCTTTGTATATATATACTCTTGTATTCAAACATCAACATATACAGAAAAATATCAAATAAACATCTTCTTCCTTCTTCCCAATTCCTACACCTTCTTCCGACCATCTTCTTAATATGGTATCAGAGCATCAGATCCTCACATAAAGCCTCAGATTTCCCCTGAAGTCCTCATCGGCCTAACCTCTTCCTTGGGGGTTGAAGGTCAAACACTCCTCATCCAAACCCAAGAAAGAGAAGAAAAAAAACAAAACAGACATGTCGGACGACAATAGAAATCAGCCGGAGATGGTGAATCCCCATCGCCTCGTCACGACGGCTCTAAACGGGGCCAACTATTTATCTTGGGCGCGTGCTGTCACCCTCTCCCTCAGTGGCAGGGGAAAACTTGGCCACGTCACCGGAAGAACTCCAAAACCAGAAGATACATCAGAAAAAATTCAAGATGAATGGCAAACCTCGGATCACCAAGTGATGTCATGGATTATCGCATCCATGCAAAATCACATTGCCGAGATTTTCATCTACAAAGAAAGCGCAAAGGAGCTGTGGGACTCGGTCCGAGACCACTACGGCAAAGCTGAAAACTTTGCGCATCTCTTCAAAATCAAACAGGAGATTGCGCAAACTCAACAACATGGAGCTTCAGTCACTGAGTACCTCGGTACTCTCAGAAGAAAGTGGGACGAGCTAAGGATCTACGAACCCCCAACTGCTGACCCAGAAATCATTCAAAAACGACAAGAGCAAAATCAAATCTACCAGTTTCTGGTAGGGTTAGATCCGAGCTACGAGACCATTCGGTCTCAAATACTCATGGCATCAGATCTTCCAAGCCTCGCAAACATCACAAGTCTTGTTCAGCGCGAGGAAACAAGAAGAAATACAATGAACAACCACAACAAAAATCAGAACACCGACAACCAAGCCCTCATCGCCGGTCGAAACCAAGCTCAGGGAACAAAAAAAAGGTTCAGAAACAAAAGCAACGAACACTGTGAAAACTGCAAGAAACCAGGACACAACAAAAACTCATGCTGGTTTTTGTTCCCGCACCTCATACCACAAAAACCCGAAAGAAACACAAAAGCAAATCTGGTGGAAGGCAACAACAACAGTCTGCTCGGAGGAAGCGGCTACGCCAACCTACTCGGAAGCAGCAGCACCAACCTACTCGGAGGAGGCGACAACACCAACCAGGTCGGAGGCGCCGACTTCACCTTCCGGAGCGGCAACCGACACAACGAATACGAAGGGTTACAAAACCCTAGCGGTTTCGCAGATAACACCGCGTTATATACAAACCGCGTATCCGGATCTCCGCGAATCCGAATGGAAACCAGTACTACCGGATCTGATGTTATCGGATATGGATCAAGCAATCCGAATCCGCCAAACCAGATCCAATTAAAAAACCTGGTAAATCAGCTAAATGATTATTTGCAGAATACCCGTCCTGCAACAGGTAATTATGCAGGTATTACCAACCTTCCTAATTTTACTGCTTTCTCTGAAATAGCATCCAGATCACAAAATAAATCCTGGATTATTGATACCGGAGCAACCGATCACATGACTGGTGATCCAACTCTACTTAGCAATATAAAACAAAATCTTAAGTTATTAAATAACTTTGTAACTGTTGCTAATGGAAGTAAAGTCCAAATTAAAGGAATAGGAAAGACAAACTTAGTCAACAACACTTCTGATAATGTTCTTTTTGTACCTAATCTCGATGCTAACCTTGTATCGGTTGCCAAACTCACCAAAAATCTTAATTGTAATGTTATATTTACTCCTAATGATGTTATTTTTCAGGATCGTATCACCAGGAGGATGATTGGTAAGGGTATCCTCTCGAATGGTCTCTACATTCTAGAAACCAAGAAGAAAGTTCTGCATACTCGTATGGTAGATAATCACATCCTTTGGCACAAAAGGATGGGTCATCCTTCATCAAATGTACTGCATTCGTTATTTCCTGTTTTTAAAAATGAACTCTTATGCGATGTTTGTCGATTTGCTAAACAATCTAGATTACCATTTCAAAATTCTAGCACCAAAACTCATTCTCTTTTCGAATACATTCAGATATTTGGGGTCCAGCCCCCGTTGAGTCTTACAATGGTTTCCGATACTTTATTAGCTTTATTGATGATTTTTCTCGAGCCACCTGGATTTATCTTTTAAAAAACAAATCAGACACCTACTCTGTTTTTTGCGAATTTCTTCGTTACATAGAAAATATGTTTGATGCAAAAATCCGTGTTTTTAGATCTGATAATGTTTCTGAATACATGAGCAATTCATTTCAAAAAATTTTACGACAAAAAAGTATTTTTCATCAAACCTCATGTATTAATACTCCTCAACAAAATGGGGTGTCTGAGCGAAAAAACCGACATCTATTAAATGTTACTCGCTCCCTCCTTTTTCAAAATAATGTCCCAAAAACCTTTTGGTCCGATGCGATTCTAACTGCTACCTATATTATCAATCGTCTTCCTAGTCCCACTACTAACTATAAGAAACCCCTAGAAATCCTATATAATAAAAAAAATCAATCGAACATCTCAGAATTTTTGGTTGCACATGTTTTGTCCTCAAAAAACGAGAAGATAAATTTGATCAAAACTCCATCAAATGTATCTTCTTAGGATATTCTTTTAGTAAAAAGGGGTACAAATGCTATGACCCAAACAATAAAAAAACTTACGTCTCCAGAGATGTCACATTCTTTGAAAGCATTCCGTTTTTTCACAAACCTGGGCAAGAGGAACACACCTCCTCTGTCCCAGTTCCTCACACTGACCTGCCTCCTACGACATCACCAACAAACGAAGGAGGAGAAAATGAAGAAGGAGAAAACGAAGGAGGAGAAAATGAAAATGAAGAAGGAGAAAATGAAGACGAAGGAGGAAGAAATGGACACGGAGGAGAAGAAAATGAAGGAAGGGGAGAAGAACCTCCGAGAAGATCTACACGCCCATCTCACCTCCCTACCAGGTTCAATGATTATTTTCTATCGCACACCAAATATCCTGTCCAAAACTCAAAATATCCTATCCAAAACTTTCTATCATATCAAAAAATTTCTAAACAACATCAAGCCTTTCTAGGAAATTTAGACACAAACAAAGAACCTACACATTACCATGAGGCTATTAATGATCCAAAGTGGATTAAAGCCATGAATGATGAATTACAAGCTCTAAAAGATAACCACACCTGGACGCTTGTTCCTCTCCAACCAGGTATCAAACCTGTTGGATGTAGATGGATCTACAAAATTAAATATCATAGCACTGGGAAAATAGAAAGATATAAAGCCCGTCTTGTGGCCAAAGGATACACCCAGACTTATGGCCTTGACTATGTAGAAACATTCGCTCCTGTAGCCAAAATGAACATTGTTCGAGTTCTTCTTTCTATCGCTGTAAATCACGGATGGAAATTATTTCAGATGGATGTCAAAAATGCATTCTTACAGGGAAATCTTGAAGAAGAAGTCTACATGACTCCTCCACCTGGAATCACCACGTGTCCCAACCAGGTATGCAAGCTTCATAAATCTATATATGGGCTAAAACAATCACCTCGTGTCTGGTATGCTAAACTCAGTCTCTCTCTCCTTAGCTATGGATTTACTAAAAGTTCTGCTGATGCATCCATGTTTACAAAACATAGTCACAACACTACGATTATTGTTCTTATTTATGTCGATGACATCATTCTAACTAGAAATAATAATCATCAAATAACATTAGTTAAAGAATACCTAAAATCAAAATTTGACATAAAGGATTTAGGATACTTAAAAT
This sequence comes from Triglochin maritima, assembly GCA_963682175.1. Classification (NCBI taxonomy): domain Eukaryota; kingdom Viridiplantae; phylum Streptophyta; class Magnoliopsida; order Alismatales; family Juncaginaceae; genus Triglochin; species Triglochin maritima. The sequence continues at coordinate 40,552,728 of OY821775.1, forward strand.
ATTTCTTAGGAATAGAGATTGCATATTCTAAAAAGGGGTTATTTCTCTCCCAACGAAAATATACCCTAGATCTACTTGAAGAAACTAAGAAATTAGGATCAAAACCTTCAAACACTCCTATAGAAATCAACAAAAAAATAGGACTAACTGATGGAAACCCTCTTTCTGATATTGGTCAGTTTCAAAGGTTAGTAGGAAAACTCATTTACCTTACTGTTACCCGACCCGACATCACATATGTTGTAAGTCAAATAAGTCAATTTATACATGCTCCTCACACACAACACTTAGACTTAGTAAAAAGGATTCTCTGTTATCTTAAGGGTACTCCCGGGCAAGGACTCTGGATGAGACCCAACAACTCTAACTCAATAACAGGTTATTCTGATGCAGACTGGGCCGGAAGTCATGATCGAAGATCAACCTCTGGATTCTGCACATTCGTCGGGGGCAACTTAGTAACCTGGCGAAGCAAGAAACAAAATGTAGTTGCCAGATCTAGTGCTGGAGCTGAATATCGTGCAATGGCCTCAACCACCAGCGAATTAATCTGGTTGAGTCAACTTCTCAGAGATATGAAGATCACCACTCAGGAACCCATGAAGATGTTTTGTTACAATAATGTTGCGCGACATATCGCTATGAATCATGTCTTCCATGAAAGGACCAAACATATAGAAGTCGACTGCCACTTTACTAGAGAAAAAATACAATCAAAACAAATAGAGGTTCCCTATGTCCCAAGCAAATATCAGTTAGCCGATATCTTCACTAAAGCTCTAGATCGCAAGACTTTCTCCAACATACTTCACAAGTTAGGATCTATCAATCCATTTCAGACCCAACTTGAGGGAGCGTGTTGAAGATATCAAAAGTTGAAGACAATAAATGCTTACCGTTGAACATTGAAGGTGGAGGAAGGCCCAATGCTTGACCAATCCAGTCCCCAAACAAACGATTGAGATCCCCAAGTATCAAATAAATGTATACTAACGGATAGATCTTTGTATATATATACTCTTGTATTCAAACATCAACATATACAGAAAAATATCAAATAAACATCTTCTTCCTTCTTCCCAATTCCTACACCTTCTTCCGACCATCTTCTTAATAGACATGAATCAAATCGAAGGTTGTCACAAAACTTGTGATAGGACAAAGAACTGATGGCAATGCCGACCCGACTGACCAATTTTTGAAGATGAGCTTTCTCAAGCATGCCCTGGTCATAGTGCGGTACCCAAGCACTTTCGCTTGAGATTTCTTTGACCCAAATTCTATACACGAGCAAGGCTTGCCTTTGTTACTATCGCGCTCGATGAACACCATCATCAAAGCCCTTCACCCATATCGTAAAAATGACTTTCAGAACCTAGAATATCTGTTATTCTATTAAGTATCTAGGATAGGTCTACACCTGAGCGCTCACCTAATATCTACCTCCTTGATCAACTACTAGATATGAAGTTTAGTGTAGGATCAAGAGACAATGAGGTGAAGAATGAGTAAATTGAGAGCTTTCAAAATAACAGCAGAAATATGCCATGAGTGTGTAACGTGCTAAAAGCTAGGGTTAGAGTCCTATATATAGACAAGGTGAGGTTGGCTAAATATGGAAGAAAATCAGGTAAAATTCAACTAGACATAAAAGTAATTCAAAACTAGAGTTGGGTATCATCAGGGTCCGCCCGGCCCGATGACCCGTTAGAGTAATCAGGACGGGCACGAATGACGTTAAATTTTTGTTCTATGAATGGATGGAATAGTAAAACAAATAAAAAAGGGTTTAGTTTATTATCTTTTTATTCTTCATCTACAAATATCCAAATTTTTATGCCTAATACTCCATAAATAGTTCAAATATATCTTCATCAATAATTAAGAAGGTCAAAAATATGTGTCGAATTAAGATTTAGATCAATCCACAGTCCAAACTATTTAACTCCTCTCGTACCACAATTGCCAGTTGATTTCTTTTTCTTTGATAATGACCTTAAGATGTTGTAGTTTGTGAATTGTTGTAGATGCGAATTGGCGACCAATTGACATTTATTCAAAATTGGTTGCGTTGTCACTTGTCAGTGGGTTTGTTTAAACTTCTTGCTTACACTCTTTCATCGTTTATCTGTCGGCCAGTTGAGTACTCTTCTAATTATACCAACGTGTCTCCCCTTCAAATTATTTTCTCAAAGTTCAGTTCAGCAATGGATCCTCTGTTCCTTTCTTCTTAGAGCGTATAGTTATTATGTATGTGCTCGCAAGAACTCGAAGGTAAGCATCTAAATTAGAAAATGAGGATGACCAGATCGTTTTTACCAAGGACCCTTTAGTCTTCCTACGTAGTTCTTATGGTTAATGTACCTACTGATTTTCAAACTGACAGTTTAGATTGCACAGTCTTTGTGGTTTGCATTTCAAGCCTTATATTTTATGTGGCAGTGTAAAAATATTACTGGACCTCTTTTTTTTTTACTTTGTCGTGTGGTTCCTTTGTTTTCTATTACGTTATTTTGACTCCTACTTTGTAATGTTTGCTTAATTAAACAAACCTTTTCTTCCTCCTGATCCTCTGCTTTTTCCACGTCTTGTTCTTTCACTTGTTCTTTCTCGTCATGCTGGTCTTCATCCTCCACTTGTTGTTCACTGTGGTGTTGTTGCATCTCCTCTTCCAATTCGGCGTTGTTTGGCGCTGTCGATACTAATCTACAGGGGATTGAATGTATTAGTGCTAAAAATCTCCTTGAATTGCAAAATTAAAAAAAAAATTGATTAGAAAATGCAAACCACTGACAGACCAATCCTCTCATCGCAAGTCTCACGGGATCCTCCGGGGCCCACTTGAGTATCTACTATATTTAAGTGAACCATAGTCCTCAATAAATACTGGTATAATGTATTTGTTTGATGAATGTGAATTGACACAAGTAACACCACAAACATCAGTATCATTTAACCTCTACTTCACCTTTTGTATTTCCTTGGAAACAAATAGGATAATAAGAGAATAGTAATTGTCCAAATATAATAAAACAAACTAGCATAACATAGAAATCCTGATGCAAGACATGCATCATGATTCCAGGCATACAAGCATCATAAGACCTATCTTTTGCAGTTTAGTATGGTTGAATGGAAGAAGAAGAAGAAGAAGAAAAAACCCAGAAAACGCTAAAGTTCACACACAAGCAGCAGCTTGCTTCAGAAGATTTAAGCAACTCTCATTCAATTAATACAGTAAGTCGTAGTCCTGAGAGTGATTAACTGATTAGAACTGGTGGTGTTCCAATTTACCCTGCAATTGCACCTGCGTTTCTACTTTTCAAAAAAAAAATCCCACTTGCGTTTCTGACTGTTCTCTTTCCTGCTTCTTTGGTTCACATGCTTATAGTTACGGACATGAGATAGAAACCATGCAAAAGCTTGCTTTCAGAACTCCGATGAAAATGACACTATATGCTGCCAACTGATTCTCACGAATGTCAAAGATTGCAAAAGAATACACTGTGCATTCAGTAACTTGTAAAGTATTTCTTGATATGTTCAGTGTTAAACTATACAAAAGTACAATACAATTAGGACCCAGCCTGCACTGGTATATGAAGAGAAAAAATAGCACAAAATCTGCAGGTGATGTTTCCCAAGATTAATGGCAGTAGATCAGTAGATAGTTTACAACCCGAGCCCTGTCTGGGCGATGTCAATTAGTCAGAAAATGTTGCTAATGACGTCCTTGGGATTTCTGCAGCAAGCAAGCAATTTCAACAGCCAAATGAAGTTCAGAAGTACACTTTTCGGCTGTCAATTTATATCTGAAATATGCTGTTAATAACGTCCTTGAGATTTCTGCAGCAAGTAATTTCAATATCTAAATCAAGTTCAGAAATACTCTTTTCTGTTGATTTAGGGACAATGCACTTCTTGTATCCCAATTTCGCCACCGTGTTCAACCTTTTGTCCATTCTAGAAACCTTCAAGAAAACAAAAAAACGGGTGTCAATAAAATTTCAGATATGTAATTATCACATGAAAACAAGCAGAATGAGGAAGTACCACTGTACCATTGGGAACACTTGAAAAGGCCATGTAAGAAGCAAATACATTCAGAAAGATATTAATTGCAATGCAAGTGAATTTAACAGAAGCAAATTTTAGAGCAATGATGCAATCACGTAGCTGCTCAAAAGGTCAATTTCATTTCAATTTTCACAATAGGATCCCAAATTTACCACATGATGTAACTGGTTTTGTGATGTTAATAAATTTTCAAAAATCAGGCCATGGTCTATAATATTGCAGTTCGAAAAAAAATTGAACTTTATAGAAGTAAGAGCCATATGCACGTATGTGGGTATTTTATACATCTTATATTGCTTTGTCGTACCTTCCATGTGTCTGATATATCTTAGGTGCCTTCTTACTTTCGTTCTTGTGTCTAAATTTTGAAGGTCATAACAAGGTATAACTTAATGAAGTGCTTGTATAACAAATATTTTATCTCCATTAAACCAATGTCAATTATCAAGCATATTGTAGGAGGAACCATACCATCCTAAGCTCACCACCAAGGCCAATCTCTCCAATAAATGCAATGTCATTTGGAATTGGAAACTCCATAAAACTGCATGAGAGGAAGAAAGGTTAGCCTTTAACAGAACAAAATTTCGCTACTGAAAAAAGTTTAACATGCATTCGATAATGACTTGTAATCGCTAATAACAACTTCTAATATGTTTAGGTACGATGTTATCATTTTGGAATTCCACCTAGAAAACACCAATTGTTTGGACAAAATGATATAACAGGGAACAAGATATGGATTCTATTGACCAAAATAGGGATATATGACAGGTTATCACGTGACCACTTCAAAGGGGGAAAATAGGATAACCTCACAAAACAGGGAGTTGATATAAAATTATAAATCCATACAAGCTTGTTATCATATCATAAGCCCTCACGGTCGAAGAACCCTATATGTTCAATTGTTGGCAGTCAATTGAATTAATTAGATATCTCCTTTGAGGACGTATGATAAGAGTACCAAGAAATGTAATGTGGTGAGCCCTTAAGAGTGTTTTTACAAAATATATTAACTTGATTAAGGATATTTGGGCTGGAGTAGAAACAAGTGTGGCAGTATGTGATAGTGAGACCGATGCTTCTCCTATTTTAATATGATTGCATAAGGGCTGATTTAAGCCCTAGTCTTTTGCTTTAATGATGAATAAGGTCACAAAGGACATGTGATGATAAGTCTCGTGGTGTATGCTCTTTGAAGATAATGTGTAAATTTATGAGTAGGATAGACGCTGATCGAATAGTGAGTGGTGCAAGGGCACTATAAAAGCAAAATATTCAAATTAGGTAGGACCAAAAATAAGCACATGAAATACAGCTACAGTATCACCCTGATAGAAGAAGGATATGATTAGACAGATTTTATTTTATTTTTTGATCATTTAAACAGAAAAATTGGAGGCCCAGGAAAAAGGATCGGCAATTCAGAGTCGTCGGAATATTGATGAATATGTTAGTCATAAAATTAAAAGTAAAGTGAATGAAATAGCGGCAAGCATTGGATGTCTTTTCTGATAGGAAAACCAATTAAAGCTAAAATATAAGTTCTACAGACAGTTATAAGATCCACTGATGCATGGAAAACTTTGTGAGACTACAAAGGGACAACATGTGCAAAATATAAACGTTGTGGAAACAAATTTGTTGTGGTGAATGCACCGAGATACACATCAACATGTGAAGAAAAACCATTGGTCATATCCATCCAACATCTGGCCACCTTCAACTTAGATTGGTCTAGCTAATGCAAGAGGAGTCGTACCTCAAGCATTAGGGAAAAGTATCCATCAATCCTATATTCCTAGGCCTTACCAATTATGCAATAACAACATAACTTTTTCTATAACATAAAACCACAAGTGCCAGCAATTAAACATACAAAGTATAATATTTTCCATATGCTATCAATTGCTATTGGCTAACGAAATACAGATGTAACTGTACCGCGATGTCATCACATACTGACCTGCTACATATTGCAATTGCTACTGCAAGGTCTCCAGCTGTCTCAGTTAACTTATAGCCACTGACAACATTCAAAAAAACCGCCTACAAAACAAATTTTCATGGGAAAAAACTTAAAAGCAGCACACATGATTTGGCATGCCATTGAGAATAGATAATTATAAATTTATAATACATGATTGTCTGTCCGTGTTGAAGTATTGAAGTCCAAGTACATATATTGTCAGAATATTAATTTGTAAAGTGAAAAAATAAATTTGGGCATCAAAATAAGGTCAAGTAAAACCCTCTGGAAGTTACAAGAGAGTACTGGGAGACTGATCTTATTTCTGGAAAGGGAAAAATTAGATTAGTTAATTACATCCTATCACCATCCATGACATTGAGATTAGCAAGATACACTATACTAAAGTTCTCCGTTAACAAACAAATTAGATATTATTCCAGGTATGTTTCACCGTCCACAATACTTAAATATTTATTTTGTAAATTTTATGACATAGGGTCATCCATCAAACTTGCAGGCTCATTTTTATGTCAACTTACTATTTCATTAATTTATCAAATCAAAATTCTAAACCGTTACTCAATTTAGAGGCTAATTCAGCAGCAGCCCGTCGTAAACTTCTGACCTATAGATATTTTGTATTTTATATATCCACGAGAACATTGCTATAGAACATCTAACAATTACCATCAAAATCATAATTACTATCATCATCTAAAAATGATAAACGATGACCATAAGGTAGTGCTCATCAAAGCGTAAGTATATTCAACCACTATTAATTTGTCAAGGACTCTAAAGGCTTTATTCAACTATACAAGGCATTCAAAAGACACACATAATAGAATATTTCACCGTCAGATGCATCCAAGTGTACACAGTTTGTTGCAAGTGGCAGTACTAATATAATTCAAGTGAGCAGCACTGCAAGTAAAAAAATGCTCCTGATAACATGACTTACATTGTCTTGAAGCTTGAGACCAACCTGCTTCATAAGAACCTACAAAATAAAAAATCTACAACAGTCAACCGCAAAATCCTAAGAAATTCTTAACCACTTCATTCTGCTTCATAATCTTATGCTACAATTTAAATCTTCTGTTCTTTTCACTTCATAGTTCATAATGACAACTTAGAATTTTTCAAATTTGCAGATATAACAAAAGAAGAGGGAATGATTAACTTATGTTTTGCAAAAGGACCTGGTCAGTGCATCCATGTAATAGAAATACTTAAAACTTTTTTTCTAAAATCCAAATAGTCCTTCAAGTAATACTTACAGCATTGTGTGCAATTCTATATCAATGATATGATGATAGAGCTTGTAGGACAGTGGAACAGAATGTCAAGTCCCACTATGTATAAGTATTGACTCTACAGTCTACACAGTATGCTTTGATCAAAATACCTAGCAACCTCACTTATGCACATCGTATATCAAATTTGCCACACGTCACAAAGTCATGAAACGAGGCACGGTGTGATGCATAGGATGCAATGGCTAAATTTTCTAGCTTAGGCTGAAGTGTAAGTACTTACAGCAATTATCATGTCAGCTCTGTTTGACGGAATCCCATTGAATTGTTTTGTAATTGATGAACCAGACACACACAATGCCTGCAAAGTAGTCAAATTTACAGAAGGAAAATGGAAATAATGACAATAAAATTGTGACAGACTTTGGGTTAGTGTCATGCTGTAAATCGTATAGAGGGTGACGGTGATATTACCAGAGCCCTAAGCCAACATCCCAAAAGTACTACCCAAGAAGAACCAAAACCTACAATGAAATCATAATACTTTCAAGTTTGAACACATTCTATTTAGTAGAAGTGGGCGAAGAGTTACAAGTTAATGATTGTTTTGACGTGATACCCACTTGTGGTGCAAAAAGCTAGAGGAGTTGAGAGAACTAATGAGAATTCAAACTGGCCATGAGAAGCCAAGACACAGTGATTGTTCATGCTGACCCGACAAAGTAGTCTATATGATAATTATCTCATGAGTGCTTGTTGAAGAACAAAAAAAGAGCGAAGGGATAGTTTGAGACAAACATCATGAAATATAAGGAAGTGCAATTTGTTTGATTAAAAAATTGTTCCCAATGCCCCATGTAGTTTAGTCAAGACTCAATAGGTTGTTGTTGCTCAAATCATCTAGCATAAGACAAAGATGAAAAGCAATACGCCACTCTAAACCTCCAGTGCAATAAATTAAGTAAAAAGCTAGTGAAAAGGCAAAGAACACAATTTTGTATTAATCCACGAAAGACTGTGAAACTCCATGAAGTGGAAGACGAGAGTGGAATGATAGTGAGCCCTGATGAGAGAAAGTTACCCTGTATAAAGTGTCGGTTTCCAACTCAAAATCAATCGTGATAAGTGCAAGGACCCAAGATCTCATAAGTCTTAAGAAATAGTCCAAATTGTCTAATACAGGATTATTGTCAGCAATACTCCGCACATCTAACATCTCATAAGTCAAAGACATGTATGTTCTATGGGTCGAAGTGTTGGGCCAACACTTGACCTTTCGACTCCAACACCGCACTAAAGCGTGGAATTCAACACAAAACCACCTTGTCAAGAGTGGAGTGACCCAAGACCTTAATGGCTAGGTATCTTTGCAAACATACCAATCTCCATAATTGGTTACAATGCTGCCTAGAAAACCACCATATGAGTGGTCTTCCTCTCAATTTAGCAACTCCTATAGGTGTCGTGTTCACGTATATAGCAATTACCTTATGCGAATAATTTAAGGTGCAATATTCTCTTCATGATTCTTGTAGTGACTACTGACTAGCCGTTAGGATTGTTCCTTTTGTAAACAAACTCTTGTACAATTTAATCAAACATGCAATAACATCATAGCTCCTCAAGGGTGGTTAAAATTCTAAATTACAGTTTCTTCACTTTGAACCAAAAGATGAAAAGACCCTACTAAAAATTTAAAATCACTAAGGTTGTGTTGCAGACTATTCTAGATATAGCCTATAAAGATTTGATTAGATATGTAACGACTCCAATCATATATTGGATCCTAATTGTGTTTCCTTTTTTATTCTTATGTAACCTCTATATATAGAGGCCTTCTACTAATAATACAATTAATCATTTATTTTCTCTCTACATGGTATTGAGCCAAAGAAAACCGTAGCCGCCACCCAACCCACCTCCCCACCCTAGCCACCACTCATCCCTACCTCCTCTAAACCGCCGCCCACCACCACTACATCTCCAAACCATGTAGGTCTCCTCATTTTCCCTCCAGCAGCTCCCCCAGCCATGTTGTTGTGTGGGATGTTGTAAAGGCTGGGATTTGTCCTTTTTTTCTGAGACGTGGTTGGCTCTTGTTTGTTCTTCTTGCCCCCATCTACCTTCCACGTCTCCTTACTACCTACCTTCGAGGTTCCTTACTACTTGTAGCAATACATGGCTACCTCTTCGACGTCCTCCTGTGATTCCTGGATGAAAGGTCTCAGTGGCACCTCCGTTTGTCTTAACGGAGATAACTATCTGTTATGGTCTCGGGCGATGGAAACATTTATTGACGCTCACCACAAACTCAAGCAACTCACCTCTGATCCTCCTGATGTAAAAGACTCAAAGTACGAAGATTGATTTGCTGATGATTGTGTTGTTATGTCCTAGATGGTGAACACAATGGGAAAAAAATATCTTGTGATTTCACGATGCTTCAACCCGCCAAGAAGATGTGGGAAACTCTTAAAATCGCATATGGTAATGAAAAGAATATTTCTCGTGTCTATGAGATTTATGAAAAATTATTTCGCCTTAGTTCTAACAACTTGTCTATCCAAGATTTATATTCTATGCTTTGTTCGTTGTTGGACGGATTAGAAATATATTAACCTTTTTGTGGCCGATGTTGCTAAGATGAGACAATATAGAGACGAGTTATATGTTGCAGTTTTTCTGTATGCCCTCACATAGAGATTATCCGGTCAGGTTCATGGTCAAATTCTAGGTGGAGACGTTCTTCCATCACTATCAACTACGTTTTCTAGAGTTCTACGCAACTCCACAGGGGTGCCTACATCTCTTGATCAGGCAGCTATGGGTAGTACTACTAGTGGACTTGATAGGAAGCCAGAACGTGGTGGAGAATCCTCCGGAGGCTGGTGCAATTTTGGGCCGTGCAAACATTGTGGCCGCACTAATTATTCATCCGACAAGTGCTGGTCCAAGTTTGGCAAACCACAGTGGACAAAACATATTGAAACTAAACATGCTCCTAACTGAGAATCTTCCTCAGAATCCATTATGATCAGTAAGGCGGACTATGAGAAGCTCCTTCAGATGCAACAGTCTGACAGTACTGCTACTGCATCTCATGCGTTATTAGCATCTCATGCCACCACCTCAGGTACTACTACTTAGATTCTCCAAAAGCTTCCTGGGTAATAGTTTTTAGTGCAGCATCGCATATGTCAGGTACTCGTAGCCTTTTTTGGTTTTGTCGTCTATTTCTAATATTCGGTTTGTCACCGTTGTAGATGGTCGTCGTTGTCCCGTTTCAGGTTCCTAGGAGGTGTCTGCATCCCCCAATATATCTCTTGACAAAGTTCTTTACGTTCTTCAATTTCTCGTTGATTTGTTGTCCATTAGCAAAATTATCAAACAATTACATTGTCTGGTAACCTTCTATCCTTTTCATGTCACCTTTCAGGATCTACGGACGGGGAGGATTGGTTTGGGCCGTGGAAATGGCAATGGTGTGTACCTTCTAGTTTGTAACGAAATTCCTCCAGGTCTGGCATCAATAGCATCCACGTCATAGTCTGTCCTTTGGCATTGTCGTCTTGGTCATCCCTCTTGCACCAAACTCCAACAAGCTCTTCCTTGGATGTCAGCTGGTCAATTTGAGTGTGAGTCATGTCAGTTGGTAAGCACCACCATGCTACCTATAGGTATTCGTCTAGTTGTCCTAGTTTGTGCCCTTTTGAACTAATTCATTGTAATGTTTGGGGTCTGTCTCGCATGTCTTCTATTTCTGGTCAGAAATATTATATTGTTTTTATTGATGACTATACTCGAGTATCTTGGGTTTATCTTATGAAAGATCGAACGGGTGTTCTTGATATTATCAAACACCTCTTTGCTGAAATTAAGACAATTTTCTGCTTCTACAAAATTCTTTCGTACTGATAATGCACTTAAGTTTGTGCAGCAAGATCTTAAAAAAAATTATGTTGCATTAAGTATTCTACATCAAACTTCTTGTCCTCATACATCCCAACAAAATGGGGGGGCTGACACCGACATATTCTCAATCTAGGTCGTATTCTCAATCTAGGTCGTATTCTCATGTCTCAAATGAAAGTTCCAAGATACTTGTGGTCTGATGCTATTCTGATAGCTTCCTACTTAATAAATAGAATGTCGTCTACTGGCTGAGGAGGGGAAGTTCCCTTTCAGGAATTTGTCTCCTAACGAACACCTTTTTCATTTGCCACCTCGGGTTTTTGGTTGTGTTGCTTTTTTGCAGAATCTTACTCCCAGTCTCAATAAGCTGGCTCCTAGATCAATTAAATGTGTGTTTATTGGGTATTCTCGTACTCAAAAGGGTTATCGTTGCTATAATCCGGTGACCAAAGAATATTGTATATCTGCTTATGTCACTTTTTTCAAGTCTACCCTTTTTTGATGATGTGTTGACTACTTCTCCTATTGAGCTCCCTTTACCTATGTTGTCTACTCCATTTGTGGAAACCGAGGTTGCTTCTCGACCATTGGAGGTGTATTGACGCCACAAGATGGGCACGCCAACCTTGACATGGTCCCTACTGAAACTCCTCTGCCTAATGTGGATATTCCTATTGCCCTTCGCAAGGGTACTCGCTATTGCACTAGTTTGCTCTGTCTATTTCTTCTGAGTCAATACCTATAAATATGAGGAAGCTCTTTGTCAACCCCAATGAAGGTTGCGATGTGATGGATGAGGAGGTGAAAACTCTACTCATGTGACACTTGGGAGTTGGTGTCATGTCCTGCTGACCATCATGTGGTACGATGCCGATAGGTCTATACCATAAAATACAAACCATATGGCTCAATGGATCGCTACAAGGCTCGTTTGGTGGCTCGAGGGGGTTCACTCAAACCTTTGGCATCGACTTTGCTGAAACTCTCTCCTGTGGCTCACCTAAATTCTATCTGCATACTACTTTCGGTGGTTGTCAACAATTCTTGGACATTGCATCAGCTTGATGTGAAGAATGCTTTCTTATACGGAGAATGACAGAACAAGTTTTTACAGAGCAACCTCCAGGATATGTTGCTCAGGGGGAGAAGCGTGTATATCGTCTAAAGAAAACAATTTATGGCCTCAAACAAAGTCCCAGAGCGTGGTTTGAAAATTTCAACCAGATTGTTATGGGCGATGGGTTCAAAAGATGTGTTGTGGATCATTCATTATTCATCAAACAACAAGAAAATTGGTGTCTATTTAGCTATATATGTAGACGATATTCTGATCACAATGAACCGCACCAAGGGAATATGCGAGACAAAAGAGTATCTCAAAAAACATTTTGTGATTAAAGGCATCGACAAACCCAGATATTTCTTGGGAATCGAATTCACCTATGGGAGAGACAAGATATTGTTATCAAAAAGAAAATATGTACTTGATCTGCTGGAAGAATCAGGTCTCCTTGGGTGCAAAACAGACGGCACTCCAATGACAATACATTGTGATAATCAAGTTGCAGTCTTCATTGCAAATAATCCAATATTTCATGAACGATCAAAGCATATTGAAGTGGATTGTCATTATGTCTGCAATATGGTGATGAATGGTACGATTGCTACACCTTATACTCCAACTACTGAGCAGCACGTCGATATCTTTACTAAAGGCTTAGGAGTTGGTGTTTTTCAATCTTTATGTGACAAGTTGGGAATGATTAATATCTATGCTCCAGCTTGAGGGGAAGTGTTGCAAAATATTCTAGATAAAGCCTATAAAGATTTATTTAGATGTGTAACGGTTCCAATCATATAGTGGATCCTAATTGTGTTTCCTTTTTTGTTCTTATGTAACCTCTATATATAGAGGCTTTCTACCAATAATACAATTAAATCCTTTATTTTCTCTCTACATGTTGCATTGGTACATCATTTGTGAAACCACGATTATTTTTTATACATAAATACCACAAAACCTAGAAATCCAAGATCTGTAAATAACACGATTTTTAGTTTCCTTGTTTGAATTGACAGTCATTCAAGATCCCACTAATCAAAAGTTTCAAATGACATGTTATGTCATATGTGTAACAACTAACACTTGTTCTGCATGAAAAAAGAGTTCAAAATTGTGTGACAAAACATATATATAGGTGTATATATATAGGCGTGTATATATGTAGATAGATATGTAAGCACAATCACATTGTGTATAATTATCATATTACATCAATTTGAAGTGATTAATGCAAAGTTGGGTCATGTGCAATGTCCAAATTCTACTTTTTTACCCAATGTATTGCGCGAAAGGACAGCATGATAATGGATGAGTTTCAAAGTATCATGAGGGATTTACAAGTTCCAAAGAAGAATGATCCAAACAAGCTTTTCGAAAATGATTTGAAATCCCAAGACAAACCACCACAATACTAACACCCAAGATTGAATGATCCTATGCAACATTGGATGCACATTCAAAATAATTATGATGCATTCCAATTAATTATCTGAACAGCAACATTTTTACATAAAGAACACTGCTTTTTCTTTTCTTTTTTGATCATTGAGGAACACAACATTTTTATTTTTATTTTGAACATTGAGGAATATTACATTTTTCAAAAGAAAAAAAGTTGCATTTGCTGAATAAAAAGATTTTCTGCATGACAGTACTTCAGTCACTTTTCCATTAAAAGCTGATACCAGTAGAGGATAACATATACCTGAATCTCAAGCAAAAATGTCCGAGAACCATCTATGATCACAGCTACTGCAAGCCCAGCCAAGATTTCAGAGTCGGATTGAGTTTCACTTAAAAACATCTCACTAGGATTTAAGACAGCTTGAAGGCCAGACTGTGACATTTCAAACACGCCAAGCTGGAAGCAGGAAAATAGCATGCTAAAGTCTAATTGGGAGGGAAATATATCAAAACAAAACGAATTTAAGGTAACTTCCATCTCCAAAAATCACAAATAAAATGATCTTATAAGGCTAGACTGTGACATTACAAAACATCAAGCTGGAAGCAAGAAAAACATGTTGAAGTCCAATTAGGAGAGAAATATATTAAGTAGAAGTTCAAAACAAACAAAAAACCACGGTAACTTCCATTTCTAAAAGACACAAATAAACTGTATCCTATATACCTCATCAGTTGATCCAAAACGATTTTTAACGGACCGCAGCAACCGATACGATGAGTATCTCTCTCCCTGAACATCACCAAAATACCAACGTCAAATTCGCTGTCCTACAGAAATTCAAAATGAACTTGGCAAAGGCAACATAAACCAAGAAGATACATTTACCCATATCTGACACTGGAGAGTTCCAAATAAGATAAAAAATTGTTTGGTTAAGCCTTAAGGTAGAAATTTTCTTCCACGACAAACATAAATGAAACAGTGATGTGATAGTATTCAATGAAACAAAGTTATAATACTGTCCAACTAAAGATTTACAGTGAATAATGATAATTTCAAAGAAATCACAATCATCAAATGACAGGATAATTTCTGAAGGCAATAGATTTGACCATGACATTCATCATGAAATCTTCACGCATTTATTATTTTGTGTACAACAAAAAGAGTGGAGATCAAATTGAAGTTCGTTCCCACTCAATTAGAGCCAGGGACATGCAATATGTAACATGTTGACTTCAACCCTTAAATACTGAAGAGAGGCATCCAAAATACAATCTAAAAATGTTTCACTGATTACATCACATTTAGTACATAATTATTACCATAATCATAAGCATATTTATGGAAATAATCATGAATTATGAAATATTTTGGATATTATCTACTCTAAATATTAGTATTTTGTCTTTTTTGTAGATGATTGCAAATCCTTACAAAAGAAAGAAAGAAAGGAAAGATTTTGATTGAAAGAGAAGAAAGGAAAAGTTACCAATTGGGATCCCCATGGAATCACAAAATCTTCCAAGATTATTTTCACATTCCTCAATGAAAGAAAAAGGAAAATTATCCCTTAAATTCGTCACTTTACAAAACCCCAAGGAAAAACCCATCAAAGTGGAAGAAAAGGCCAACCCTAGTCTTTTAACTTCTTCCCCAACCCAACCACCATCCAAAGGAGCAAGTTTGGAGTGCTGATTGGGTTTTCCGAAGGAGAAAGAGGGTTGTCGAGACTGTTGGAGCAGGAAGGAGTTGTTGTCCGTGTTTCTCCGTCATCTCTACCAATTTCTAAGCACTTTTCTACTCCTTTAAATCTTAGTTTCTCATTTATGAATCGAATTTCAGTATTTTGTTGTTATTTATTTCGTACAATGAGTAGCTAATTTTCCATGCTAAGGTTATGATGAAACTAGTGTTGAAATTTTGATGTACTTCCTCACCACCTTGTGTTAAACACAACTCATGTGATCTCGTTTTCTTTACTTGTTCTTAATGCATATTAATTGTTGCATGTATGATGGTTGCTCGCTACATGTGATTGAATTTAGTAGATAAATTCTTCTAACAGTTCAAAATCGTTGTTGTGAGAGTTGTTAGTTGTAATGATCCAATAGCATGTGTTATAATGTGTTATTGACTTCTTGTTGTGAATGCTCACGTGCCTAAGATAGGTATAATTATCATATACGTTGCTTGCGCTCGTATGATATATTGAGAATAGTGTAAGTTGCTTGCGTCCTCATTATTTAGTCCAATCACATCAAAGCTAGTCCATATGAAAGTGTTGTTTACACTTGGTAATTAAAGGATTGCATCAAAATCGATCACTAGTGGATTCAAACCCTTAGCATTTTTTTTGATAGTTTCCTACTATTTCAATTTGCAATTTCAGTAGTTATAGTTCACAATTTTACTCTCCCAAAAACATTATTTTCTTATTTCTTGATTGAATCGATTAAGATTTACTTCTTAACTTCTTCCTTGTGGATTCGATCCCTACTTATCCTTGCTAGTTTAGGATATAAGTTGTGGTATTTTGAGAGCTTAACGACAATTGTCATGCACTCAGTCGATTTAGCGGTTAAATGCGAAAAATGGAGTCTAAATCACTGAATAAAGCCTGCTCAACTGGCAGGTTTCCACCTTAAGTACTGAACTTAACTATAAATATCAAGTAGACTTTAAATGTTTTAATCACTGTTTTGAAAACCAGACCGGCCGGTCCAACCGGTTCAACCGCAAACCGGCGGCCAGTCCTGCCCGGTCAGGTGCCAAAACCAGTTTACCCATTTAACAAAAAAACCCATTTAACAAAAAAACCCAAAAACCCATTTACCCATCGACCTAACCCTCAAACCATACAACCCTGCTGCACCAGCCACCAGCCTGCCAACGGTCGATCCTCGCCACCGACCCCCGACGGCCGTTGGAGTTGTCTGCCGCCGTCCAGAGCTCACCGGAGACGACCGGCAGTTCATTTTTTGCTTTTTCTTTTCTTTTTTCTCTTATTTTGCTTCTATCCCTTTGTGTGGCTATTGGGTTTGTGGGGTTTTTTTAATATTGAGTTGTAGCAATTCAACTTCTAGAACGTGTTGAATTCCGTACATATACAATATACATTGAGTTGTCATTTGCTATTTGCCCGCTATTTTTCTTTATTTTAAAGGAATTTCAGTATATATATAATCTAAGAAGCACGGAGATGGACACGGGACACGGACACGACACGGAGATACGGCATTTTTCTAAAAAGTAGGACACGGACAAGGCATTAAAATTATAATTAAAAATTATAATATATATAAATAAAAAATAATATACTTGTAAAAAAATAATTACTCATAAATTATCTTCTTTTTATCATTGGGTTATTGTTTCGTTTGGGATGGCTAGTAACCAGTCATGGGACCTCAAATCATGAGGCTAATAACCAATGGTTTATTCACTTATTGGTATAACAATCAGTTTTATAATTATAACAAGAGGGGGTTTGTTAGCCATAAAGAATCTAGTGGGCTTGAATGAAATGATCAAGCCATAAGATTGGTGGGCCAGGACAAAGGCCCAAGACTGGCCACAACAACCGATGTCGCCCTTCCGTAATCAGTAATAAATAGCAAACGGTACCCTAAAAAGCAAAGAGATTCAATCAACTGCATCCCATCAAAGGAAGATTCCAATCCATTCCGCAATGGGCAAACGCGGGAAGAAGAATCGAATCAGAAACCGAAATCCTCATCAACAGCATGAAGACCAAAGGTGACGGTCTCACAGAAATAGTCTCCACCTCCTCCGCCCCACCACCACACCGGTGAAGGTGACGGTTTCCCTCTCACCTCCACTATTGGACACTCCTCAACTCTTCTCTTCCTCCCTCATCTTCCTCCGCCTCTCCGTAATCCTCTCCGACCTCCTCCTCGCCTTCTCTCTCTCTCCCAGGTTGGTGTTGGTGGATCATGTTCATTTTCAGTACAATGGAGTGTTGCTTGGGGTGCTGCTGGGGTCGCTGGCGGCAGTATCCAGATTTGGACACCGTGTCCAAAGAGTGTCCCTCCCGTGTCCTAGCTGTGTCCACAACTGCGAAATGTCAAAACTGCCCCATACACGCCACCTGGCGTGTCCGACACGTGTCCAAGGCGTGTCGGAGGAGTGTCGATGTCCGACACGGCCACAACTCAGACACGAAGACCGTTTAGAAGTGTCTGTGCTTTCTAGTATATTATTTATGACATCATGCTGGTGTCACCGGTTCAACTGGTTCGAAAACGATTCGACCCAATTGAACCTTTGAACGAGCTCTCTCTCTTGTTCAACGGTCGGTTCGGTTTTGAAACCCACGGTTTTAATGTTGGGGAGTATTCATAATAATCTTAAATTCATATAGGAGTCTTTCCCAACTTTATTTGTCAACAAAACAACTAGTACATCAGACTTCTATCACCATCCAACCAAAGTAGAAAATAGTACACTGACAATATTCATCAAATTTCAATGGAGAATAATTAGATAATGCTGCCAAAAGAAACTACCAAAAATTAACCCACCTCCATATACAAAACGACATCTACAATATGTTCCAAAATACGAGGTCCAGCAATGTCTCCCGTTTTCGTTACATGTCCAATCTGAAAACAGAGTAGCACTATAAAACTTATATATCAGAACACAATAAATAAAGTAACAAGCAAACCCCTTTCGACAGAGTGGTTGTTAAAAGTTAAAACACTGAAAAACAAAGTATATTTGAACTGCCCTTTCATAAATAATCTAGCATGCATGCTAAGTGAGAAAACAAAGGCTAGAATAATACTCCAAAAAGCTGCCACTACGATGATTAGATAAATCAAGCAATTTGTTGAAACCTCCTTGTGAAATTATATGAAAGCAAGTTGGCTATATATAAACTTCTACACAAAGATTAAAAGCATTTGCTAAACCTTCACTTTCCAAGTATCCTAACCTGTTACATAAAGCAGACAGTTATATGCAAGTCATTGTCAATAATATGTATACTAAAGTGCATCTTCCTTCGTGTCCCTATTTATTTTTATTTTAATAGGCTTTCTCCTAACACTCACCACAAAGTTATTGTTGGGGCTACTATTTTTTGCATCAAAGTGCTTTTAAATGCCATCTCTTTGTGAAGATGTTTTTTTTAAATTTATTTTTATGAACTTCAAATATCAATTTATTCTTCTTAAAATTTTGGGTTATTTGCTTGGGTAAACTTGCAAAAGGTTGATATTAGGCATTTGCACTTGTGTGTTTTGATAATTGCTTGGGTGTGCTTGTGAACTTACACAATTGGTTTAGCACACCTGCAGACGTGCGGTTCCCTTTTCATTTAAATTTGTAACTTCTATACTAAATTAATCAAAAAAATTGCATATTAACCCAACTGCGAACATAACATTCCACTTACAAGTTACAATTAAATATTATTTTTTGATCGGTCACTTACACTTGAATATTTTATTTATTTATTGATCGGTCACTTACAGTTGAATATTGTGCATATAAAACAAAAGATCTTGAAATATAATTACAAAAATTATTAGAAATTGGGTGTATACGCAAATTATCGTGAAATAGTGTGTTCTCAGTTGGGTGTATACACAAAATCATCATGTCATAAACAATGAGATGGTTTTGATTCAAAGGGAAAATAAAACTGTGGTTACTAAGAAAATGAAGTTTTGTTTGCTTGACAAATCCCAAACATGGCGAAGTACCTCATAGTCAACTTTTTTAATCAATACATTACAGTCAACTTGACTAAGTAAATTATATTTTTTTGTATGGTACATGCACAGCAAGTATATTCAAATATATACAAAAACAGCATGAAGAACTATAGTCATCATGTTTGGAGACTATGACAGCTGTCATATTTAAAGTATAAATCAAAAAATTGTATTTACCAAGAAAACGGGAATTTTTGTGTGCTTGGCAAAGCGTAGAAGTGCTGAAGTACATTCTTTCACCTGCATTTAAAAATGAGTGCTAAAAGCTGATATGTGCATTGAACCTTCAAGACAAGAAAGAAAGAAAATCACATAAACATATGCTTCAGATGTTGAAAAAAAAAATATAATGTAAGCTGGATTATGGAACTTAAAACTGAGCAATAAAAAGTATGTCTTAGAAAATATTTTCAATTTATATTGTTAGCAAGAACTGCAGTATGTCCATTGTTGACCTGTAGAAACAAATGAAAATCATATTTGTTTCGTTTTATTGCCATAAGTGTCATACTACAAGGATTCAAAGGCGGAAAGTCAATTAGTAGGTGGCCTGGGACCACCCAGCGGCCAGTTGCCGATAGTGTTGGCTGCCTAATGAAGCCAGTTTTCCAAAAAACAAAATTGTTGATAATCATTAGTTTTTTAGGGTTAGATTTGGCGGTTGTGGTGGTCGGTGGGGTTAACAGTTAGGCTTTTCTTATGGGACTAATCAGTAGGAAATTAGTTGGCTAACTTTTAAACTCTGCCACAGGGACATCAAATTTGCTATATGTTTAAACATCACTTGTGAGAAAGAACAAGGTATGCCAAAGCAGAGTGTCTGTTCATGATACTCTGCTTTGTATCCACATTTTTGTAAGGATATTCATGTGTTTTCCATATATTCATTAATCCTTATATGCATCAATCTAAGTCTGGACACAAATATGAAATATCAACATCCACTCCATATCTGATCTGTGGTGAGTTAAGTAAGAGGCCGAAATACCTGGAAGAACCAACCTGCATTATGTTGCCAGCACTTCCAGCAACCCCATTTAGGTAGACAGTCTGAATAGAATCCACAATAAGAGCTCGAGGCGAAAGAGATTGACTTTTGTCTAATATGTCCTGACATGACATGAAAACATTAATATTAAATTAATTTATTTGCCACACAAGATAACAACAGGTAACTATATTTTTTTTAAATGTTGCAAGCAAGTTAACTATGAGCATGTTGTTGATCAAGCTCTTGAGATAGTTGTTTGTTTGATTGTACAGTAATTCTTGTAGTCTCACTCTACATGAGGTACTAAACTTAGATTTATTGTAGACAACAAGTCAGTGACATTATATGGTATGCAGAAATAGTAAAAGCCTACATTTCATTAAATCAATACCTCAATATCTGTACTTGAATACAAATAAATTTCAGAAGATGTGATCTTCATGCGATCAGCTCGATTTCCAATTTGATCTATGCTCTGAAATGAACCACACCATAGTGATTTATTGGTGAATGAAAAGGTAAAAACTATAAAATAATAGATGAAGTCGTGCGCTTTTATAACCAAGGGGAAATACAGGGTATAGGATCAAGAATGAAGACTTTACCTCTTCACCAGACACATACACAACTCGACAAGGATCTTCCGAGTCTTCCCCAACAACTCTCTCAGAAAGCATGGCAGCAAGCTACAGATTCAGGAAAAGGATGGTTTCAACGGTCAGGGGAGGTCACTGCCAATGAATAAACTCATAGTTATACTACACCAAGGTATCATCATAGGCCCGAGCTGATGACCCGTATGTTCACAAATATATATATGAGCATTTTCAGTTATGTGCAACCCCAATAGGGGTTAATGACGTTACCTGCTTACAACCCTTAGATCCCTCTCAGACTAATTAAAACTGTTAGATTATGGCAGAGAGAAAAGAGGTACATTCCAAATATAAAATATACAGAAAATTTTGGTGTCATCTTTTCAGTATGCATGCGTTCAACTTTCTTATCCCAAATTCATAACCCCCTCTTTTGTAAAAATGAGATATTTGACTATATTAAATAGTAATTAAATTTTATGAATTTTACGTTATCAAACAACAACGTATAAACTATATCAAATTTTCTTCGTGAAATTCATCTTTCCTATTGTAGTGTAGTAGTTTTTTTGTTTTTATTGAACACAAATTTACGAGAGAGAAAAAAAGGTTTCTTAATTAGAATGTATTTTCACAAAAAGTGTAAAATAATAAAAAAATGAAGTTTCATATTGTAAAAAACATTATTTCATATATTCAAATATACAATTTTTAGATCACTGATCATACATGATCATATAAGTGCAAATTTTGTATGACATTTTACTGTATTTTTAATAAGAATATATTTTTCGTGTACAAAGTATAATACATCTTAAATCAACAGAATACATATTGTGAACAGAAAGATGCATTTCTTCGAATTAAATAACATCAATTGTTATTACAAAATATTTTATTGACTTTACAATATTAGGAAAGGTTAAAGTCAAAGCAAGTAGAGAGATACAAACCTTATGTTGAAAAATCAAAGCATGTAACATGATTTTTAGAAAGTAGCCTAAATTGTAGGGGAGGTAATTGTCACTAAAATTAGGTGAAAATTGCACATTGAATACAATGTTTTTAAGGATTTGCCCAGGATCAATGGTTTGTAACCATTATAGTGCATATTTGATTAACACAAGATATTAGTTGGACTAAAATCCAACCATGCTGATTTAGAAACCTAATTTCTCTAACATGGTTGCATGCATCTTAAAATTCACATATATATACATATATATAATTGATGCCAACAATATATAAAAAAGACAAAAGGCAATGTACCTGTAACAATAGTGTACTTTTGCCCACACCAGGATCCCCACCAACTAAGATCAAGGAACCTATAAAATTAAACACAAAAATAAATGATCAAATAATAATAATCATAAAACATTTACAAATATTCCGTCAGCACATTAGCTTGATATTGTTCAGTGTAGGAACAATTCAATATCTAATAAGATGTTAATGGAGGAACAACTTAATATCTTGTTCTTGTAGTCGATCTGTTTTCTTGGGGGGTTGTTCCTTAGTCTTCCCTTTGTTGTTGTTTTCCTCTTGTGCCCTTGTATCTCTTTTCTATCAGTTATATTATTGATTGAAATAAAGTGTCTAATGCCCAATGTGATCTAAGCAATCATACCAATGATAACATTATCATTTTATTATCATATCATTATTAGAACGAAAAAGGGGATACAAAGATAGATAGAATGTTTAAAACAAGGTCAAACGGACCGCAAAAGGTGGGGTTAAGTTGTACTGGAAGTAGGACCACACATACCCCAAATAACCGACAAAATGCTAAGCTCTGTAGCAATCACAAGAAATGACACCCCAGCCAACCATCTCTCGAAATATGTAGCTTGCATCTTGACCCAGTCCAGCAAGGCAACAAAAAGTCTTCTTCCAAAATCTTCAAATCTCCATTTGCTTGTCATTGAAAGAAAGGTGGTTTCCACACCACCGGACAAATATTCCACCACAAAGCTAATGGAGATCAGCCTATTATCAAGACTGACAGCCCATGTACTCTATAAGTGGAAAAGTTCACCGTCCAACACTAGTCAATCACTACTAAGACACCCACTTCTCTAGCATTGAATGATGGAACAGTGCCAAAAAGTTGATCATTCAACTCCTCGTTCAAGCGAAGTGGACACCTACGCCAGCATTCATCCTCTCGATTCAATATCCCTATATCAATTTCTACTTTCAATTTCTACATGCTAGGACAATGACAATCAAACGACTAATCATTCAAAGAACTCATACAAAAGCATGCTAGCCAACATCTCTAGATTCCCTAAAGTAGTTACATGTGATTTTTACTTTTACTAACCATTTCAATTTTCAACTTAGGAGTGAAATGAAAGCATATGCTAGTATTTACTGGTTATTATTGTTAGAACATTCGAAATTCAGCATGTAATTAATTGGTCATCAAGCTAACAGAAGGCACATATTAAAGTGTCAAATTAAAACCCTTGATAAAGGGAAAAAAGACTTTAGCTAACAAAAGAAAACAAAATGGTGCAATTACATGAATCGCTTATAGGATATAATATCAAAAAAAAGAAAGAAACATAACTCATGAATATAATACCTGGTACCACTCCGCCACCAAGCACCCGAGACACTTCCATTCCGAAATGGCCACATCTAAACAGCAACCAAAAGTACTATCATAAGGCAATAACGAACTTAGTCAACTTAATCACCTAAAAAATGGTTGCACATTAAGAAGCTCTTATCTAACTATCTTTCTGCAGAAGCCACTTATAAGAAATTAAAGCTTGTGTTTTTTTATCAACACAACATATAAGATAAAATATTAAAAGTGTATCGATAAAATCATTTTAAGAAGTGTAATATCAGAAACGGGGATTGATGATCAGCAGACAAGCCATGAGCAAGACAAACAAAACCTGAAACGATCAAACAAGAAAACAGCAAAAAAAAACAAATATCCTAATTCAATTACCAAATGACTAAATTGGAACAACGAACATCCCAAGCATGTGACGAACAAGACCGAGCCCGTAACTAACAGTCACCACCTAACTACTAAAGACCTAACTGACATGAACCACGAAACAAACGAAACTCACAGAGGAATCCTCCACTCGGAGTGAACGATCCCCTTGTTGACATCGGCGAGGCTCAACGGCGAGCTCTGCTCCCTCCCGGAGCCCTTGGCGAACCACGACCGGACGTCCTTGTCGTCGAACTGCTTTACGGTGTTGACGCCCCCACAAGCCCGGCAAGTCCCCCACCACTGTCCAGTGGTCACGCCGCAGTCCTCGCACACCCACGCCGCCCTCTCCTTCCCCACCTTCCTCTTCGGGAGGGCGAAGGTCTTCTTCGGCTTGGGGGCCGGGTCGGGGGGTTGGGAGGAGAGGAGGCGGTTGAGGGGGCGGGGGAAGGCGGAGACGAGGTGGGAGGTCCGGCGGAGGGAGAGGAGGGCTCGGAGGAGGGACATAGTGGGGAAGGAGGAGAGGGTTTGCATCAATTGAGAAAGGGAGGGAGTTGGGGTTTTAGGGTTTTGAATAGGGGGCGAATTTTATTTTATTTTTTTGTATACGTATCGCCCTTTTCATTGAAGTCATGATGATATTCGTCAAAGATTATTCCCATAAAAGTGGTGGTCGTTCGATATTTAAAAGTGTTCCATCTGTTACTTCTTTTGTCAGATAATCAACCGTTTTGTTACCATTGTGGCGAGTAAAGACGACGTTGTAATTGTTTTTTAAAAGAAAACTCCTTCCAAACTGGAAATCAATTTGAAACGGTTTTTCTAAAGAATTTTTTTCCAAATCATCAAACTTTGAAATCCATAACGAAATATTAATATTTACCCAAAATGAAGGAGAATCGTTCTATAAATGTTGGGAGAAGTTCAAGGAATTTCTCAATCAATGTCGTTATCACAACGTACCAGGTGGTAGTTTTGTCAAATTACGTATGGCTGATTGAACTAACCAATCACACACGTTTTGCCAAGGGAGTTTCATGGACAAAGACGGAGAAGACATTTGACAATACCTAGGAGAGTTCGTTGCAATTGTATGTTATGGGAGACCGCACGAGAACTGATAAATATTGGAGCAAAAATTGTAAGTGGCCGCAGACACGTCTTTTGAAACTGAAGTCAAGCTCACGACTTTTGCTCGTAGGTTAAAAAATCTTGAGTTGCAAGATCGCACTCCATCTCCTCAAATGTGGTTTATTTGGGCATGTTTCGAAGGAATGTGTATATATTCTTTTTGATGTTGAACAAGCTAATGTTATGTTCAATCGTTCTAGAAATGGTCCATATTATTTCTTCTATAATTTGGGTTGGCGCAACCACCCTAACTTTTCCTAAAGTCAGGGTAATTCCAATCTTGATCCCTCAAATTATCATGTGTCACCCAACAATTTTCAATCTCGCTTTCTTGACCAAGCTCCTGCTCAATCACAACTGCATCATTCTAATCCAGCACCATGGATTAACTAAAATTTCCAAGACGCTAGGATATTCTCCATAGAAAAAACATCTTGAAATCATGAATAAAAATATGAATTCATTTATGCAAATCATAAACGCGTTCCATTAAAACCATAACTAATACCATTAAAAGTTTAAATGCCCAAGTGGGTTAATTAGATCAAACCATAACCAACGTGAAAGAGGATCCTTTCCAAGCCAACCTGAACCTAACTAACGCATTTTTTGTCCAAGACTTCCAAATAACCAAAAATCAGTCAATCAAGTGCCGGAAACACGCTAAGGACTAAAGTACAATTGAAAATATTTTGAATCCTCGTGAAAAGCCGGTTGGACCATCTCAACCTACTGTCAACTCCAAGGAATCAAATAGTCCACCCACTTAAATGTTTTCACGACACTTAGGTCTGGTAGGGTAATAGACAACCATGTTAAACTTTCCAATGTCCAGGTTGGACCGACCTAATCTGAACTCATACATTCTGAAATGTCCATGACTGAAAATGTTGGACCGACCCAATCTAACTAAATAACTAGGTTAGAGAAGCAAAATGAGCATGCACGTGATAAGGAATGAGTCTACATTCCCAAAGCATCGTACCCAAATAGACTAAAAAATAACACACATTCAAACAAGTTGTTAGAGGATTTTAAACAAGTCAAGGTAAGCATTCCACTTTTAGATGTCATTAAGCAAATGTCACCTTACGTTAAAGCCTTAATTTTTTTGTGTTCAAGCAAAAAACAAGACCAATGTACCTAAAAAGACATTTAAACCACATCAGTCAAATATAAAAGACCTTGGTTGCCCAACAATTTCGTGTGATTGGTGATACGTTGATCAAAAGAGCTTTGCTAGATCTTGGTGCAAGTGTGAACCTAATTCCATACTTTGTGTACAAGTAGCACAATCTTGGTGAACTAAAACCACACTCCAACTCACGGACCGATCTGTTGAGGTCTCGCGCGAAGATGTGCTTGCCAAAGTGGGTGATTTCATATATCTTGTGGATTTTTTAGTCCTTTGATAATGCTAGTGGCCAAATTCCCATCATTCTTGAAAGACCGTTCTTGGCCACGTCAAATGTAAACATCAATTATAGGACTGGGTCAATGACATTATCTTTTGGGAATTTAAAGGTTGAGTACAACATTTTTAATGTCGGTAATCAATCTAAGACTTTACATAACTCGGTGGAGGTCAATCTGATCCACACGCCCCACAAAAATAAATTAGCAAGGATGACATACGAGATGCTCTGAAGGCCAACTAATGGGAGCATATTGAAACAATCTTATCCAAGATAGCCTTTACCTCATGAATGTTACCCTACAACTAAAAACTTTGAACGCCTAAACACGTTGGACTCGTCATATACAGATCCAGTTGTTGACCCACTCACAAGGGCCCAAGGAAACAAGTAATGATGGCCAATATGAGCGTAATTCTGGTCCGGATGGTTGTCAATGCCCTTTTGATATTCATTACTTTGATATGGAACTGCCATTTGTAAATATTGTTTTGCCTTTTAATTTCAAAAAAAATGGAAAATTGAGCTCTACTTGTTTTGTGCCCCAACCTTGAGCGTCTTATAATTTCTAACTATTTTCGTTGTTTATGTTCTTTAGGCTTGCACTGGCTTTCGGCAAGTGGCATATTATACTAGTACTTTTCTAAATTTTGGTGAGATCATTGTTTAAACGTTTTAATAAGCAAGTGCACGACCGCGATGAAGCGATGGCAAGTACGGGTCGATCAACAGGGAGGTAAGTAGCATCTGGTTTGTCCAAAATCATGTGGCGAAAAAGGAGAAAGAGATTTGATTATGCTAATTAAACTACACTAAACTGGTAAGTAAGAAATGCGAAAGAAAGCAACTAATGATTGGAAATCAGGAAGAGAAACCCCTAATGGATGGAGTGTGTGCATATATGAAGTGAAATAAGTGATGAATGATGCATGTGAGCATTTTTTATGTGGGTGTGTCGTGTGTGTGTCTTCGTGCATATGAAGTGTCTAAAGATGTGGCAAAACCTATCAATCCATTCAGACAACGTATCGGCAATTACTACTTGATTATCATAAGATTATGCTCAACATGAG
Source organism: Triglochin maritima (assembly GCA_963682175.1). Lineage (NCBI taxonomy): Eukaryota > Viridiplantae > Streptophyta > Magnoliopsida > Alismatales > Juncaginaceae > Triglochin > Triglochin maritima. The sequence goes on from OY821775.1 coordinate 40,580,331, forward strand.
AAGTGTCTAAAGATATGGCAAGACTCATCAAAAACCATGAACTCGTGTGAAGAACAAAGCTAAGCATGGGAGGTGTCTAAATCTTATGGTAAAACCCATTAAAACAAAGTTTCTTCAATCAATCAAGCAAGCAAACACAAATACAAACACTTAACTAACATGTAGCATATTCAACAGGAAATTTCAGTCAATAAAAATGAGGAAACTAAGCATTGGAAGTGTCTAAATCTTATGGCAAAACTCATCAAAATTCCGCCAACATATAGATGATTAAAATACCCCCAATGAACATACAAACATGAAAGTTTACACAATCAAAAATTCATCAAACATCACAACATATATGTAAATCATCTCCACCTCCCAAAGGGGGATGAAACTATTCACTAATCATTAAACTAACTATTATGTTAATAGAGGAAAACATGCTAACTAAGTCTACTAAGATTAATGAAACCAAATTAAGATATGCTTTCAGGAAGATAAAAAAGACAACATTAAACTAACAAAAAATTCTTTTATTAAATGACTCACATTACAAGTAGCATCTCCCTACTTGAGTTTTTGCTTCAAGGCTTGACTCTGAGTAGAGGGATTGACCACTAAGCAATGTGTAGATTATAAGGGAAGATGAAGGGTTCTATTCATAGGCATGAAAAAAGGAAACTGGAGACAATCCCCCGATGTGGGACTAATGAAACATTCCCAGAATAGACAAAAACACATAACCCATATCTGGGAGAAACTGGGTCGGATTCTGAGAAAAACGGACCTCTAATTGGCGGTCACTTTTTCCCAGATCTGATCCAATTTCAGATATCTTCTTTAGTTCTTCACATGGGGTGCACTCGGATCGGTTATTGGAGTTTAGGCCCGGATCTAATTGCCAAAATAGTAATCATGATAAAGTGTGGAGTTTCTTGATTTGCTTATTTGTCTTTTTAATTTACATCCGGGTCATTCTCTCTTGCATCTCAGTCCATAAGTCTTACAACTTAGTCATTTTTCTTGCTTTTAGGTCTTTTTTCTGCATATTCTCCTCAAACTTGTTTATTCCTGAAACTTAAACATAAAACTCATTCTGTGGTATTGTTTAGGTTATAGATAATGAATATAAGACACAAAATGCATGATATGATGTCAATCTATCATCGTAAATTAATGCTTGTCTACAGATCACCTTATTTTGCATTGCATACATTGAGGAGAATGAATCATTTAGGTGTGGGGAGATGATGTCAACCTCCTTCCATACTTAGTCTATGTCAACCTCGGAATAGGCGATTTTAAGCCTACTAGGACTACCCTCAGTTGGCTAATAGATCTAACAAAATTCCACGTGGGAGTGTGGAGGTTGTTTTGATTGAAGTGGGTGAATTCGTATTCCCAATTGATTTCATCGTCTTGGGTACTGAACCTGTATCAAACCCACAAGGACAAATTTCAGTGATCCTGGGGAGGGCAGCCTCGCGACCTCTAATGCTTTGATCAATTGTCACAACGGCTTATTGAGGTTGTCCTTTGGAAACCTCACGACGGATTTCAACATTTTTAGTCTTGGTAAGCAACTTAGTTCCTTTGATGATCCAATTGACGCCAATCTCATTCAATGAGCATTTTTGAGACACATCGACATATTATTGAGATGCCCAATGACCATTGCGAGTGGAGTTAATCTTGAGGAATCTACCTCTGAATTTCTTGATAAGGAGTCACACATGGGTGCCTTCTCTTCTTATAGCATGGCCATTGAGCCACTTGTGATCAGCTCTGAATCCACAAAGGAATCACCTCCGGTCGAGCTTAAACTGCTCCCCATAAACTCAAATACATCTTCTAGGGGGACATTGCCACTCATTATCGTTTTTGATTTTGCAAAAGAACAAGAAGCTGCCCTTAAGAAGTTGCTCTTGGAACAGAAGGATGCTATCGGTGGTCCCTGAAGGATATCAAGGGAATCAGTCTTGTATTGTCCAACAACGGATCCACATGGACGAGAATTCTAGGCCCCGTCAGGACCCACAATGAATTCTGTACTGAAAGAAGTCGTCCGAAAGGAGGTTCTTAAGTGCTTGGATCATGGTATAATATATCACCTTTCTGATAGTTTGTGGGTGAGTCTTGTCCATGTGGTTCCCAAGAAGTCACGCATGACGGTTGTTGATAATGAACATAATGAGCTTATACCGACACGCCTGCAAACTGGTTGGCAAATTTGCGTTGATTATCACAATCTCAATGTGGCAACACGGAAAGATCATTTCCTATTTTCATTCATTGATCATATGTTGGAAAGGTTGGCCGGACAAGAGTACTATTGTTTTCTCGATGGATACTCTGGGTACAACCAAATTACCATTTCCCCCAAGGATCAAGACAAAACCACATTTACTTGTCCCTTTGGGACGTTCGATTACCATTGTATGCCCTTTGGGTTAGGTAACGTGTCGTCGACATTTCAAAGGTGTATGATTAATCCAATATGGTGAAGCATTTCCTTGAGATTTTCATGGACGACTTCTTCATATTTGGCGCTTCCTTCGATGAGTGCCTTCATCACTTGGGCCTTGTCCTTAAGCGATGTTGTAAAAAGAACCTCACTCATAATTGGGAGAAATCTCACTTCATGGTAAAGTGAGGGATCATACTTGGACATGTGGTCTCAAGTAGGTGAATTGAGGTCGATCTTGCCGAAGTGAGTCTTATTGTAAATCCGTCACCACCACGTAATGTGAAGGACATCCGTGCCTTTGGGGGGCATGCTGGATTTTCTATCAGTGGTTCATTTGATATTTTAGTAAAATTGCTCGACCCCTCACCGCTCTATTGGCTAAAGATTCCAATTTTGAGTTCACTCCGGATCGCCATCATGCCTTTTTGACCCTAAAGAAAGAGTTGGTTTCGACTCCCATAAATAAGGCGTCAGTGTGGACTAAACCCTTCGAGTTGATTTATTGAAAGGAATGTGTTCTAAAAGTTTTACTTTCATATGTCAATTATTATGAATTGGATGTGCAAACATATTGCTCCTTGATTAATGTATTCATCTTTGGAAGTGTTAAGGAATATGCTCTTGGTCCTTAACCGTAGAGATCTAAAAGATAATGGTTTACATAAATCAAAAGTTATTCACAATCATGATAATTAACATGGAACATTAATTATCAAGATAAGATTGTCATGTTGGTCATCGATTATTGTAGCTCTACAAATATTTGACGACACGAGTATATTAAAGAGGAAAATGGTTACTTTTATATATTGAATAGACCTGACAAGTAAAACATTATGGATTTGTGTTATGTGTCATTATTGTTTTACTGTGTCTTGGATCCTAAGATATGAGACTTATATCTTTTCACATAAGTGTAGGATCGTGATAGTCTCTAATTCTAATCACTTTTAAGCTAATTACCTACTTGTTTAATCTATCAAGTATATGCAGCAGAATTTAAACAAAAACAAGCAAGTAAAGCAAACAACAATGATGACACCAGATTTTTATAGAGGTTCAACATCCCGCCAACTTCCTCTTTTGCAAGCTCCGCTCATGTATTCACTATCAACCTCGTTCCGGACCGAGATTAAGCATTTTACAAAACAAGCTCCGCGAACACCCTCACGAGCTTGACTTTCTTCTCTCACAATCCGAGAGGAACACTTCGGGCTTTCACCGAAGTCCTTGCTTCCTTACAACTGAGAAGTTGAGTAGAACACACTCTCTAACTTTAGCACACTTAGCTTAGGATGTGGAATTGATGCTAAAGTGTGGAAGTTTAGGCTTCGAGAGTAGATTTGGGGATTGGGAGACTTAGGAGTTCTCTCTTAAGTGTATATGACAAATGGAAGTGTAAGAGTTGTGTAATTGTGTCATAGGAACACCTATTTATAAGCTCTAAGTGAGTTATAGCCGTTGGGACAAGTTTGGTAAAAGATTGTGGAAGATACATAAAACAGAAACTTGTAGGATGCATTTTTGCATAAGTTCGATCGACCGGATTGGTAAATTCGGTCGACCAGGCAATTTTGGACTCAGTTCGGTCGACCGGTTAAGGAACGGTCGACCGCCAAAGGCTATGACTTAGGTACACTTAAGTTATCGGTCGAACACCGAGATAGGTTTGGTCGACCGATTTATAACAGACTCTACGGGATTGACAAACAAGATCAAATTCGGTCGACCGAAACAAGGTCCACGATCGACCGAAAACCAACAGACAGTTTGGATTTCTCGAGTTATCATACGTTCGGTCGACTTAAGAAGGTCCTCGGTTGATCGATACACTAAATGTATTTTGGGGTATATGGAAATAATATTGATTGACATCATATCATGCATATATTTGTGTCTTATATTTATTATCTTTCACCTAAACAATGCTACGTAACGAGTTTTATGTTTGAGTTTCAGGAATAAACAATATCGAGAAGTAGAGGCATAAAAGGACCTAAGAGCAAGAAAAAAGACTGAGTTGTGAGACGTGGGACTAAGATGCAAGGGAGAATGACCCGAATGTAACTCCAAAGGACCAATGAGCAAATGAAGAAACTCCACACCATCACGAGGAGTATTTTGGCAATTAGATTCGGCCGACACTCAAATAACCGATCTAATTGCACCCCATGTGAAGAATTGAAGAAATAAAGAACATATCCGAAAATGGGTCGGATCCGGGAAAAAGTGACCGCCAATTGGTGGTCCTTTTGTCTCCGAATCTGACCCGGTTTCTCCAGGACATGGGTTATGTGTTTATGTGTATTCTGGGAAGGTTTTATTAGTCCCACATCGGGGGATTGTCCTCGATTACCTTTTTCTATGACTATAAATAGAACTCATCCTCCTCTTTTTGTATTCCCTCATTGCTTGGTGGCATTCTCTCTACTTGGAGTAAGCCTTAGAGCAAAAACTCAAGGTGGATAAGAATGTTACTAGTAATGTGAGTCATTTAATAAAATAATTTTTCGTTGTTTTGTTTTCATGAATGTGTAGTGAGTAGATCCATCCCCTTTGGGGGTGAAGATGATGTTCATATATATTGTGAAGTTTAGATGTTTGATGAATTTTTGATTGTGTAGACTTGCATGTTTTGTATGTTCATTAAGGATATTTTAATCATCTACATGTTGGGGAATTTTGATGGGTTTTGCCATAAGATTTAGACACTTCCCATGCTTAGTTTTCTCATGTTTATTGACTGAAATTTCCTATTGAATATACTACACGTTCGTTATGTGTTTGCTTACTTGATTGATTGAAGAAACATTGTTTTGATGGGTTTTACCATAACATTTAGACACCTCACATGCTTACCTTTATTCTTCACACGAGTTTATGGATTTTGATGAGTCTTGCCATATCTTTAGACACTTCTCATGTTGAGCCTAATCTTATGATAATTAAGTAGTAATTGCCGATACATTGTGTGACATCTTTAGACACTTTCTATGCATGACAACACACACACATACATGCTCACATACATGCTTACATGTCATTGCTTCATCGCGGTCGTGCACTTGCGGTAATTAATAAAACGTTAAACAAATACGAATACGACCGTTCGGTATAATACGACAAATCTAACGGTCGGATAAATAAGTTTACCCGGTCGACCGAAAAGGTATGCACGGTCGACCGAAACCAGGCAGTAAAACACTAACAAGATAATTGATCACTGGGTAGACCGAACGGTCTGTTTCGGTCGACCGAATGTGGGCAGACTGTTCAGGTTTTGGTTTGGTGTTTTCCGGTCTAAGTTTGAGTGATCTATTGAAGTCCAAATTATATGAAATTTTGTGTGTGACTTCTATAAGGAACCTAGTGTGTGTTTGAGTAGGTTTTAGCTCAAGTATGCTCAATTTACACAATGTTCTAAGACTCAAAAGAAATGCAAATTACATGTCTTCAAATGAGCTTGATTACATGTCTTGACTTGATTTCCTTTCTTCCTTGAGTCTTGATCACCTGTCGAAGTTAGCACATAGCAATATATATGCAATGCAATATGTGTGCTACTCTATATTGATTACAATTAAGATTAGATTGATTAAATCATCAAAACATAGATTAAGGTAAAAAAAACCAACAATAAGGAATGTTTAATTTGATTATTGTCAAAAGCTATCAATGAGTATAGTGATAAAGGCAATAGTTTGTTGAACATGAATTGTACTAGAAATGATAGCTAGTCAAAAGATTATCATTGCCCCTCTTAATTGAGTGATGATATTAGTGAGTCACTTGATAAAGCAAAATTATAATGTGCACAATGTAACTTGAGTTAAGTTACATATTTATAATTAGCTTAAATAGATCAAGAAATGAATATAATACAAAGGTGACACATTTCTACTTTGTATATATTCTTAATATCATGAGGCAAGATATAGACACAAGTGGTGCACTTACATCACTAAATGGATTGTGTTTAGTTCGAGTGGAACAAGACGTCTATGATAATTGGGTAACTATAATGTGTAGCTAGATACCGCTTACAGTTTGAGATATTAAGTGTTTAATATCACTGTCAATTTAGCTAGATCCTCCTATAGGTCACACCACAAAATTAGAAAACAAGAAGCTTGATTTTTGAGTTCATATGATGTGTTGGGTTTCATGTGAAAATGTACACATGTGGTGAATCAATAAAATCAATATGTCACGACAATGACATAATTAGAATCACGAATAAATTCATATCAGATGTATATAGCATGGGGTGTAATAATTTAACATTACATAGGATAATATATTACATGATATATGAATTTGCTAAAAAACCCAAATATCAAATTTTATTAGATATAAATCCAAAATTTGGTAAAAGACAAAAAACAGTTAATACGGTTTTGCCCGAATTAATATGGAATTAGTATTAATCATGTATTGGAATTATTCCAATTATGGTTAAATGTGGATGTGGATGATTATGTGTCAAATTGTGATTGATTTTAGGGAGAGAAAACAAGAGATCAAGGGTTAGTGGTTAGCCCATGGTGTGGGTATTTGGAGACCCTATAAATAGGTCTTCTCTCCCTCCTTATTTTAATTAATGCAAAAATTTCTCTCTCCCTAACCACCATATTAATACATCCGAAAATTCCTTAATTATTTCATGCTTTTGGTGATTACATTCTCAGGGAGCATAAAGGGGTTATTAGCTAGATTCTAACCTTGATTTAGAGATTGAATTGGCTAGCTCATTTCTCTCTAATCTTTAAAGTTTGGTGAACACTTGGATGCGAATCGGCGGGAGATTCGACGGGCAACGGAACTCCGGATCTTCAAAAAGGTTTTAGAGAACCTTTGGGTATGATCCTCTCCTATTTGTTTATTTTAATATATGTAGGATTGCATGATATTAGAATAAACACGAAATAATGTACATAAAATTATTGAAAATATGAAATCAATCATGTATACTTGTATTAAAAAAATTAAAATATACACGTACATAGGGACACGAAATCCTACAGATGTGTGATGCATCTGACTTTACTTTGGGAGCAGTGCTTGGGCAACGATTGGACAAATTGCCTCATCTGATCTACTATGCCAGTAGAACACTCAATGACGCCCAATTGAACTACAATGTGACCAAGAAAGAATTCTTAGCGATCATATTCGCTTTGGAGAAATTTCAGTCATACTTGATTGACTCCCACATGATTATCTAATCTGATCACACAACCATCAAATACCTCATGGCAAAGAAAGATGCCAAATCATGACTCTTGAGATGGATCTTGTTGCTACAAGAATTCGATCTCGAGATTCGGGAGAAAAAAGGTGTGAAAATGTGGTGACCGACCACTTGTCTCGCCTTGATATGACCAACCCACAACACCAAATTAGCAATGACAAATTCGCTGACAAGCAATTGTTCATGATCAATGATAACCCCTGGTTTGCTGACACCATGAACTACCTCATGATCGAGCAACTTCTTGTGGGTTGGTCAAAATCTGACCAAGCCAAATTTAGATCGTACACCATATTCTTTCACTGTGACGACCCCTATTTTTCAGGTGGTGCGTCCCAAATAATGAGTTCCAAAGTGTGCTCCAATTTTTCCATTCTGAGGCAGGGGTACTTTGGAGCTAAGAAAACTGTCGTGCAGGTTCTCCAATCTAGATTTTACTGCCCATCGCTTTTGAAAGATGTTTAAGAATTTCGTAAGCAATGTGATAGGTTCAATGCCATGGCAAAATAGGACGGAGAGTTATGATGCCTTTGCAAAATATCCTCTTCATCGATATCTTCGAAACGTAGGACATCGACATTATGGGTCCTTTCCCAAATTCGTTCGGCAATGTTAACATTCTAGTGGCAGTTGACTATGAGTCTAAGTGGGTTGGGACTATCCCCACAAAGACCAATGACAACAAGGTGGTCACCATATTCTTAGAGGACATTTTTACGCGATTTGGTATGCCTCGTACAAAAAGTAGCGACAATGGTACTCACTTCTGCAATCGCTCCTTTAAAGCGCTTATGAGGATGTATTTGATCACCTACAAGCCTGTGACCCCATATCATCTGCAAACTAGTTGGCAAGTCAAAATTTATAACCATCAACTAAAGTAAATCTTTGAGAAGGCAGTTAATTTCTCGTGGAAGGATTTGTCTACTAAACTAAATGACACATTGTGGGCTTTCCACACTGCGTATAAGACCAATTTGGGTATGTCCCATATCGGGTAGTGATGAGAATTAAATTTATACCGCAAGTGCACGGTGTCAATGAAGACGTGGCAAATACGGGTCGAACACAAGGAGGGAGAGATATTGTTATTTTGTGATTTTCGATTAAGGAAAGAAAGAGAGAGAAATAAGATTGGTTTGAGATTTTTGGTTTTTAATTAATTTCTAAAGCAAGAACAACAAGAACAAATTAAAAATAAAGTAAAGATGGATGGGAGTCCAGTGGGTGGAGGTTTAGATATCGGGTTTAGATTAGAGAATTCTGAAACTTATAATAAATCATATTAGTTATAAAGCATTACATGATAAATGACTCAACATAAACTCAAGTAATCAAAATAATAACTTTATTCTTCTTCTCATCACCCTAAATCCGTCACCCCCACCCTTTGGAGAGAGTTAGAAACTCATGGATGGAGGGAAGGAGAAGGGGTCCTAGAGAAACTACAAAAGAAAATTAAAAACAAGAATTAAAGGAACATAATTTTATTACTAAAATATGGAATAAAAATAAGAACATCCTCTACAACATCGTTTTGGGGCTATTTATAGCCGATACAAGGGACCTAGGTATAAAATAGGAAAGTACACGTGGCGAAACACGACTGTGAAAAATCCGAAGCCACGAATCCACAAGGGGGCGGCATTTCCTCCGCACATTACATGTGATGTGCGGCGGATTCGCCTCAAAAATGTGTCTGATTCGATCCGGATTTTTCCTTCGTGTTTATGGTATGATTTAAATGTCATTTGCGCATCCAGATGATTTCTTTCCTTTCTTTTGAGCTCCGAATTAATTCTCTGTATATTTGGAGATCCAAATTGATTTTTTAGAACTTCTCCAAAATAATATTTTGGTCCTTGCAGTCGGGTCCTTGGCTTTTTGCAATTAAATCCCTTGCTACTTTTGTGCTTAAGTCCTTGGCTTTTTGTAATTAGGTCTTTGAATGCTTTTATGCTCAGATGGACTTCCATTTGAATCCCGATAATCTTGAACTTGGTCTTTATGACAGGAATGAGTCTCTTGCACGCATTTATGCTCGGGATATGGGTAATTTGCATTCATGTCCCTGTATTCTGTAAATAAGACTAAACACATACCTTAGTAGCATTTATTGATATAAAATTAATCTAAATGAAAGACATATGATGCAATGTATGCAATGCATCAGGTAGTGTACGACAAAGCTTGCTACTTACCCATCGAGCTCGGGCACCGTGCTTTCTGGGCTATCAAGAACCTGAATATGGATCTTGATCAAGCAAGAGTGCAATGTAAGTTTGACATTGTGGAGTTGGAAGAGTTACGAAATGATGTGTATGAAAATGCCAAAATTCATAAATCTCAAGCCAAAACGTTCCATGATCGCATGATTATGCGAAAAGTGTTTGCGACCGAGCAGAAGGTTCTCCTGACTTCATTTGGTTGCGAGTAAGCTCCGTAGTCGCTGGTCAGACCTATTTATTGTGCAAACTGTATTCCCTCATGGAGCGGTTGAAATCTCGAATCCAAGGAATGGGGATGTCTTCAAAGTTAATTGACGACACCTCAAACCTTACTTGGAGGGAGCACCAGCTGAACTCGAGGATGTTATGATCCTTCATAAACCTTCCTCATACTCAACCATTTGAATGGTGGAGATTTCGTGTTTGTACTTATTTTAAAAAAAAGTTGTCGTGGGTCTTATTCCTTGAGGACCCCATTTGTCAACGTATTTGTATTCCCTTCTTAAGATATCTCACAACTTTTGGGGAAGTTGGGTTTATGTCCATCAACATAACCATGAATTTCCTTTTGCACTTCACATTGGTGAGATCTTTTCTTGTTCATGTATAAATCCATGTAGTATCATACTTACATTCATTGAGGACAATACATGAAGTGTGGGGGCAATGCTTTACATATGTATATAGTCGAGTCTTTAACTAGAGATTTAAGTTTAACATTGATTAGAATAAGTAGGCCATCGATCCTTACACTACCCTCTCCTCATTAGAGTTGATTTTATTTTCTTACTTAGTAGTGTAGTGGAGGAGAAGAGGAACATTTTGTAATCTTTCTTTCTTAATAAAGTTATGTTTCATGTTCTTTATGTTCTTATCTTTCATTTGATGCAATTTTTGTTCAGTTGCCTTGGTTAGATTTAGTTTTCTTTACTTCTTCATGTATTGCTTTTCTTTTGTTTCTTTTTTATGGACATGAGTAATGAGTAGTCCATCCCCAATAGGGGGTGGAGGATGATGTGAAGTGTGAACATTATGAGATTGGTGTGTGTTTTAATCTTAATCTTGGAGCTTCACATGATTTCCTTAACAATTTTGTTGGGTTCTGTTGCACGTTTTAATTTAAACCGCAAGTGCACGACCGCGTTGAAGCGGTGGCAAATACGGGTCGTCCTCAGGGAGGTGAGCAGCCTCTCGTTTGCACGACATCAAGTGGCGAAAATAGGGAAGAGAGTTTGATTATGCTACTCTACACTACACTACACTAAGAAGTATGAAATGCGAAAGAAAGAAAGAAACGATGAAATACCAACTAAGATAAGAACGAAATGCTGGAATTCAGGAATGGGAAATTCCCTAAGGGGTGGAGTGAGTTCACACATGCAAAGAGGTGGGTGTTGAACACATTCTTTAAGCACAAATGAAGGTGGTGTTATCATGCATAGGAAGTGTCTAAATGTTATGTCAAAACCTATCAATCCATTCACCAACGTAGTTGATTAACATTTACATATGCAAGTTGTTTATTTCAGAACCTAAACAAGCATGAGAGGTGTCTAATCATTTTGGCAAAACTCATCAAGTTATAAATTCTATCCTAAACAAGCAAGGATACATTCATGTTTTATCAACACATTGGAAATAAAGCATTCATTCCATTCTCTAATGCATGTATGAACATCTACTCCACCCCCCAAAGGGGATGAAACTACTCACTACACATTAGACTAATTATTAAACTAAGCAAAGAAAGCATATTAACTAAGCTACTAAAACTAAGAAATGAAATTAAACAAAGTAAAACAAGAAACATAAAACAAACGACATAATAAAAAACATTTATTAAAGTGACTCACATTTCAAGTAGCATCCTCCTACTTTAGTGTGTGCTTCAAGTCCTCACTTCTAGTAGGAAGAATAAACACTTAAAATATGAAGTGATTACATTAGAAGGTGAAGAGTTCTATTTATAACCATAGAAAAAGGCACTCCGGGACAATTCCCCGATGAGGGACTAAAAAAATACCATAAATGGACTAAATACACACTAATACGCGACCCACCAAAATCTTAGCGGATTTGGGCCAAAACAGACCGCCAATTAGCGGTCTATATGGTTCGGATCCCGCTAAGTTTTCTTCTGGTCTTTTCTGGATGTCTTTGGTGATCTTTAAGGCATCTACTTTGCTTTCTAGAGCTCCGACCCGAATAGAATTGGCAAAATACTCCCCTTGATGGTGTGGAGTATTTTGTTTTGCTCTTTGGTCCTTTGGTCTTACGTTCAGGTCCTTCTCCCTTGCATCTTAGTCCCCAGGTCTCACAATTCAGTCTTTTTCCCTGCTTTTGGGTCCTTTTATGCTTCATCTCTTCAAACCTATTTATTCTTGAAAACTAAACATAAAACTCGTTACATAACATTGTTTAAGTGAAAGATAATGGATATAAGATACAAATATAAGCATGAAATGATGTCAATCAGGTTCCTCACTCTTGCCTTTGATGTGTTAATGATCTTAATTGATGCTTGGCACATGCTTTGGCTAGTGGGTCCACTTTATAAGGAATGATGATGTGAGGATAAGGTTGGAGTGGGTAAAGAAATAAGGATGGCATGTGGGAGCATGCGCTCTTGTTGGCCTCATCTTAATTATTGTATTGTATGTTTTAATGATAATGTCAAATCTTAATTCATGTGGAGACATAGTTGGGTTTTGGTCATTATGGATTCTATGTTATGCATGTCATGAGTACTAAATTGTATACACACAAAACTTACACATCTACACTTTCACATTCATTCTCCACCTCCTACGGGACTCCTTTTTTATTAGTTGTTTTTTATTTACGTTGCATTCGTCACGTAGTTAGATACCCTCAATCTCCATTTTTCTTCCCTCACTCGAGTATGGTGAGAACATCAACACACACAACTCCTCGTGATACGACTTGTACTAGTTGCATCTTCTACGACGTCATGGACTTGCAGTATTGTACTAATAAAATCTCAACCGCGTGGTGTTTCCTAAGCTATTGCAATTTAAAATTTGATTTTTTCAAATATTAGCATGTGATTCATAGTTTTCACTTGTCTGAAATGGTGTTTAGGAACTAACCATGCATTACACTTCATATTGTGTTAACTTTATTTTTTCCTTTAAATGGCTTCCAAGAAGCAGACCAACCAGCGAATGACAAACAATAAGAAAATTGTCGATGCTATAAATAATAGAGACATGGTGGAGTCTAATGCCCGGGGAGCTACTCTTATATTGGAGTTTTAGAAAAAAAATCAGCAGCACAATCCATTGCCCGTGGAATTTGATTCCTACTTGGAGCACACTGAAGAAAACAAAAAATATTGGAAGAGTTATATTCCTACTCTAGTGAGAACGAAAGTGTTTTTTTTTGTATTGCCAAGTGGTCAATGGTAGTTGAATCATTGAAAGAGCAAATTTGGAAAGATGCAACACTTAACTTATTTCCTTTTTTACAAGTTTTATCTAATCAATACTACTTTTCTTTATTTCATGTTGCAAGAAAAATACATTTTCCATTGAACTAAAGAGTTGAAAATCAAGTGGATGTCATTTGTAGGTACTCGATGGAAGGATTTCAAAACAAAGTTGACGTACCTTTTAATTTTTGAACAGCATAAGGATCGAGATCCATGTAAAATTTACAATTTTATTACTCAAACAACATTGGCTGAATTTAAAAGCTCAAGGCTAACTCTAGAATTTTTGTTAAAATATACATTCATACATGCTTTGCACATTGATATGTCTAATATGATAACTAATCTCTATTTTTGGTTTGTAAGAACAACAAGCGCTCAACCAAGTATAACAATTGAAGAACAAGTTTCTGCGCCGATTGTCTCGAGGGATACCACAAAGTGGAGGAGACAATGATGGCTGAAAAGGTTGCCAAGAAAAAGAAGGGAGCTTTAGAGGGTGGTTTGAGCAAAGAAAATACATTTTGAATCAAGCCTTGGGAAAAGAGGAACATGTTGAGTACGTGGTATCGGTAGCCGAATAGGACTACGATAGTACTTTGGGTCATCCTCAAACTTTAGTAGGGGAGGAATTCACACGGATTGTGAAGAAAAGATCCATAAGTTGCAAGAACAAATGGATATGGTGCTTAATAAATTAGGCGTGAACAACAATAACTGCTTCCAAAAATGAATTGTAGTTGGTAACTTGTAATGAGAAACTATGCATTGTAATTCCAGAAAGATACAATAAGGTCACAAATTTAAAAAAATGGATCACTATTATAGACAAATGGTAGGCAACATTACATTGTGAACTGGGCATGCTTGAACTCTATGCGCACCATTAGATTAATTAACTCTCCCAATAAGCAATTCACCGTCACAGAGATTTGAGGCAACTCTACATAACATTCAAACTCAATGGATCAATATTTATACAACGATACGTTGACCAACAACTTGGGAGGCTAGAGCTGTTGGAAGTTGCATCAGGATCAGTTGAATAGTATGTGTCAATTTAAGCTCAAATTCAATTTCTCTCCCCCTTTTGAAATCAATCATATCAAACATGAGATGCAAAGGATGGTATGTTTCTCCCCTTTAATTAAACATTTCTTCTCCCTTATAATCAATTTTATGATATTCAATATGCTCCCCCTATCATTAAGACTAATTTGTATTTTGCTTTCATAATCATTAATTTGGCCTAAAAGCATACATGATCATGATATAACATCAAGCATTCAATTTTCTAGACTAGAACCAATTTATTATGAATAAAAGGATTAAAAACAATTTACCAAATTCTTGATCCTTATATGGTTCCAATCTCCTTTCGATAGCAAAACCAGCTCTGAGTTCGATTCAAATGTTTGCAACCGATATCTTGCTTGAGCCCTAATTCAATACCGATCATTCTTCTTCTAAGTGCCTATAAGTGAAGATTTCGGTACTGAAACTACCTTGGGTCTTTCAATGTTAGTCTTTGGTACAAAAGCCATTTGATTTTGGGAGCCCAAACACTTGAGGAGTTTTGTTTCACAAAGAAATGCTTTCCATTCTACGGATTGTTTTTCATTACCTAAGAGAATGTCAAACATTTTCTTTCCTTTGGTGAACTTCTGTAGATCTTTTCTTAATTGAACATTGCATTCCTTAAAATCTAGTTGTTCAACATCATTAGGTATTGCTTTTAGACTATCAAATTCTAATACAAGTTTATCATGTCTAGCAAGCACCTCCCCCTTTCCATTCATAATAGATTCAATTTTGGATTGAAGATCATCTACTTGCTTCCTAGCTAGTTTGTTCTTTTCACAAATCGTCTCATATTTTGCAACTAGTTCATGATATACATTTTATAGCTCATCAAAAAATATGAATCATTGTTAGAACTAGAGTTAATAGAACTATGGCTAGAGAAGATTTAAAGGATACCTCACTTTCTTCATCTTTTAATGCTATGAAGCACATGTCGGCAACTTCCTCTTGTGATGAAGATGAAGAGGAGGATCATGTGGGATCCCATATAACCTTGTGAGCTTCTTCCTCTTTCTCTTTTCTTTTTCTCTTCTCATTCTCGTCATCTTTTCTCCCTATTTCCTTTCCTTTTCTTTCCTTCTTTCTCTCTTTGACTCTCTTGAGAAATTTGAAGATAACTTGTGCAAGGACTTTAATGTCCTCATATTTTCTCTTCTTCTTGGTTCATCAAAATTGCCTATTGAGTGTAACACCAAGAATGATTTCTTTTGGAAGGCTTCCTTCTCTTTTCGATCTATCATTTGTAGCTTATATGCCATGAGGTTGCCAATTAGGTCCTCAAACTTTAGTTGGGAGAGATCTTCTACTTCTTCAATTCCTATCACCTTCTCTTCCCATCCATTGGTGAGGAACTGAAAAATTTGGTTCGTCATGTCTCCCTTGCTGAAATTTCTACTAAGAACTTTGAGAGAGTTAGTTATCTCGGTGAAGCGATTAATCATCTCGTTTATGTTCCCACCGGGTTCCATAGTAAAAGGTTAATATTTATCCATGAGAATGTTAATTCTTGTATCTTTTGTTCTACTATCTCCCTCACGATAAATTTGTATTTTATGCCATATGTCATATGTGTAGGATCGTGTGGGTCTATGGGTCCACAATTAAGGCTAATCACCTAATACTCTACTTGTTTAAGCAATCAAATGCGCAGTGGAATAAACAAACAAGTAAAGAAAGAATAATAGAATGCAAACCACAATCGTCACGGGGGATTTTATAGAGGTTCGGCACCCCACCCGGGTCCTAGTCCTCTCTTGTAAGCTCCGCTCGACTCCGCGAGCTCCGCCTACGTCTTCACTATCCACTCCCCGTTCCGGGCCGGGAGAGAACGCTTTTACAAGTCTTCAAGCTCGCGAACAACCCTCGCCGAGCTTGGCTCCTCCTCTCACAATCCGAGAGGATCACTTCGGGTTCTCACCGAAGTCTATACTTTTTGTCTTGGGCTTTCACCAAGACCCTTGCTTCTTTGACAACAATGAGTGGGACAACACTCTCTAATTGAGCACACTTGAGTAGGATTTGGATATGATCACTAAGTGTGGATTTAGGCTTATGGAGTGGGATTGGGAGCTTTGAGGATTGAGAGCTTCTCTCTAATGAATTGGACAATTGGAAGTGTGAGAGATTTTGTCTTAACAACAAGTCTTGATCCTCTATTTAGAAGCCCCTAAAGATTTCTAGCCGTTTGGACAAGATTTGATTGGGTTTTGTGCAAGATACACAAGGCAGAAAAACGGGCTGCAAATCTGTCCAGAACCGGTCGACCGAAACTACTAAACCGGTCGACCGTTCACTTGATTTCAAGGAGAATGGTCGAACAAAAGAATACTCGGTCGGACAAATACGCTAGAACTTAACTCTACTTAAGTTAAACGGTCGAACCAAAGTATGGGGCGGTCGACCGTTTAGGGGATTCGGTTGAGACAAAGGTGAAACGGTCGAACAAAGATGTGTCGACCGATAGCAGGGAATTTTGTTTCTGTTCAACCGGTCGACCGAAACAAGGTCGTCGTTCGACCGGTTACCGAATGTATTTTGGGGTTAAGTTTGTTTTATACGAATACGACCGTTATAGGAATACGACAAGGAAAACGGCCATATTAAAATCCAGGATCGGTCGACCGAAAATGTAGAACTGGTCGACCGGTAGAGTTCGGTAAAATCACTGTGGAGAGTCTGTTATAAACCGGTCGAACTGAGAACTGGTTCGGTCGACCGGTGCACACAGGAAATCTGGGTTTAGGTTTTAAGTGATTTCCGACTAAGGTTTGGGTGATCTAATGAAGTCCAAATTAGGTGAAATTTTGTGTGTGACTTCTCTAAGGAACCTAGTGTGTATGTGATAAGTTTTAGCTCTTGTATGCTCAATTTACACATGTTCCTAAGACTCAAAATAAAATCAAGATTACAAGTCTTCATATAGCTTTATTACAAATCTTGACTTGATTTCCTTCCTTCCATGAGTCTTGATCACCTGTAGAGGTTAACACATGCAATATATATGCAATGCAATATGTGTGCTACTCTACATTACTTATGATTAAGATTAGGTTGATTAAATCATCAAAACAAGGATTAAGGCCAAAAAGCCAACAATCTCCCCCTTTTTGATGATGACAACCTATATCTTAATACTTGAAAAGTTTAAATGTATACTATGCATATAAATGCTCTCCCTATGGATGTGCATAGTTTTTGTTCAATTGTAGCCAATTTTCAAGTAACTCCCCTTTAATTATCTCTCCCCCTTTGACATCCATCAAAAACCAAAAAAAATTATGATTTTAAGCAAAGAATTTGGATGTCTTGTAATGAAGTTGCTCCCCCTAAATTTTGCACTTCATTACTCAAATAATAGATATAAAATTAAAGCTCCCCCTATCAATAAGGCTAGATGGAAACTATGAGTATGATTCTAGTTAAGTTCAATTTTGTTTCAATTTAAGCCTTATTCTAACATCCATTTACAATATGACATTTAAAATCAATGGATGTGATATATGATTTGCAATGAATAGGGTTAATGATTTTCAATGAATTGAATTCTAAGGATATGACAATTAAGCATATAAAACTAGATTAGAGCTAATTTAACATGAATTGTATAGATAGGAATTTTATACCAATGTTGAATTCGAATTTAGCTCCAATCTCATTTGGTGATGCAACCGGATTTGAATTTGACTCTTGAGCTCACCCGGTCACCACCAATTTCCTCTTCAAGCACCTACAAGTGTAGATTTAGGTACCCAAACAACTTTGGGTCCTTGAACATTAGCTTTTGGGATCCAAACCATTTTGGCTTTGGGTGCCCACACACTTGAGGAACTAGACTTAACAAATAAATGCTTGCCATTTAAGGTAGTATGAGATACATGGTTTTTCAAATGCACATTGTATCCTAAACCATGTTTAGCTAAGGATTGTCTTTGACTACTTAAAAGCATATCAAGCTTTTTTGTTCCTTTTGTGAACATTTCTAGATCTTTCCTTAGTTGCATATTTGAAGCTCTAAGATCTAAATATTCATCAACAATCGGTGTTTTACTTAGAGTAGCAAGTGATGATTCATTTGATTCAAGTCTAGCAACCACCTCATTCTTTTCATTCATGATTAATTCAATTTGGCATTTGAGATCATTTATAGTTTTTCTAGCATTTTTGTTCTTTTCACAAATGATCTCATATTGTTTAACTAAATCATGAAATGCATTTTGTAGCTCATCATGTGTATATGATTCATCATTAGCATTAGAGTTAGAGCTAGCACTAGAATATGATTTACTTGAACATGAATTACTTCTAGTGGAATAAGATTTAGAGGAGTTAGAAGCTACCTCACTTTGTTCATCTTCAATGGCCATGAAGCATGAATGTGCAACCTCTCTTCTACTTTGCAAGGAAGAGGATGATGATGATGGAGATGAAGAGTCATCCCAAGTGGCTTTGTGAGCTTCCTCATTCCTTTCTTTCCTCTTACTCTTCTCCTTTTCTCTTCTCCTCTCTCTTCTCTCATTTTTCTTCTCCCTCTCTTTTCTCTCATTTTCGCTCTCCTCCCTCTCTTTTTCTTTTTCTCTTTTCTCACTTCTTCTACCTCTTCTTTCATTCTTTTCTCCCTTATCCCTCTTGAGGTATTTGAAGAAGTCTTGGGCAAGGACCTCAATGTCCTCTTCTTCCACCCTCCTTGGTTCATCAAAATTTGCATGCAATGCCACCATGGAGTTTTTCTTTGAAGTTTCCTTCTCTCTTCGATGACTCAATTGGAGCTCATAGGCCATGAGATTTCCAATGAGTTCCTCCATCTTCAATTTTGAAAGATCGTGCGATTCTTCAATTGCGACGACCTTGTCTTCCCAATCGTTGCTCAATGACCGGAGGAATTTTCGAGTCATCTCTCCTTCATTTATTCTTCTTCCAAGAATCAAAAGAGAGTTAGTAATATCGGTGAAGCGAGTGTTCATGTCGCTTATGTTCTCACCGATTTGCATAGAAAATATTTCATATTTATGCATGAGGAGACTAACCCTAGTTTCTTTAGTTTTACTATCACCCTCATGATGCATTTGTAACTTATGCCATATTTCATTTGCACTCTCACAACCCCTAATTCTATTGTATTCTCCCTCATTAAGGCCACAATAAAGAATGTTCATGATTTTAGAGTTCATCTCAATTTCTTTCAATTGAGCCCTAGATAGAGAATCTAAATTATCTTCATTTGGGGGTATGTAAGGATTTTGAATAAACTTTCAATACTTAAGGTCATTTGATATTAAAAAGATTTTCATTCTATTTTTCCAATAATCATAATTTGACCCATTAAGCAAAGGAGGCCTTGTGGTGTATAAACCCTCTAAGTGATTAGATGTTGAAGCCATGCTAAACTTACGGTAAAGTAATTAAATTTAGCTAACAAGGCTCTGATACCAAATGTTGGATCGTGTGGGTCTATGGGTCCACAATTAAGGCTAATCACCTAATACTCTACTTGTTTAAGCAATCAAATGCGCAGCGGAATAAACAAACAAGTAAAGAAAGAATAATAGAATGCAAACCACAATCGACACAGGGGATTTTATAGAGGTTCGGCACCCCACCCGGGTCCTAGTCCTCTCTTGTAAGCTCCGCTCGACTCCGCGAGCTCCGCCTACGTCTTCACTATCCACTCCCCGTTCCGGGCCGGGAGAGAACGCCTTTACAAGTCTTCAAGCTCGAGAACAACCCTCGCCGAGCTTGGCTCCTCCTCTCACAATCCGAGAGGATCACTTCGGGCTCTCACCGAAGTCTATACTCTTTGTCTTGGGCTTTCACCAAGACCCTTGCTTCTTTGACAACAATGAGTGGGACAACACTCTCTAATTGAGCACACTTGAGTAGGATTTGGATATGATCACTAAGTGTGGATTTGGGCTTATGGAGTGAGATTGGGAGCTTTGAGGATTGAGAGCTTCTCTCTAATGAATTGGACAATTGGAAGTGTGAGAGATTTTGTCTTAACAACAAGTCTTGATCCTCTATTTAGAAGCCCCTAAAGATTTCTAGCCGTTTGGACAAGATTTGATTGGGTTTTGTGCAAGATACACAAGGCAGAAAATCAGGCTGCAAATCTGTCTAGAACCGGTCGACCGAAACTACTAAACCGGTCGACCGTTCACTTGATTTCAAGGAGAATGGTTGAACAAAAGAATACTCGGTCGGACAAATACGCTAGAACTTAACTCTACTTAAGTTAAACGGTCGAACCAAAGTATGGGGCGGTCGACCGTTTAGGGGATTCGGTTGAGACAAAGGTGAAACGGTCGAACGAAGATGTGTCGACCGATAGCAGGGAATTTTGTTTCTGTTCAACCGGTCGACCGAAACAAGGTCGTCGTTCGACCGGTTACCGAATGTATTTTGGGGTTAAGTTTGTTTTATACGAATACGACCGTTATAGGAATACGACAAGGAAAACGACCATATTAAAATCTGGGATCGGTCGACCGAAAATGTAGAACCGGTCGACCGGTAGAGTTCAGTAAAATCACTGTGGAGAGTGTTATAAACCGGTCGAACTGAGAACTGGTTCGGTCGACCGGTGCACACAGGAAATCTGGGTTTAGGTTTTAAGTGATTTCCGACTAAGGTTTGGGTGATCTAATGAAGTCCAAATTAGGTGAAATTTTGTGTGTGACTTCTCTAAGGAACCTAGTGTGTATGTGATAAGTTTTTAGCTCTTGTATTATCAATTTACACATGTTCCTAAGACTCAAAATAAAATCAAGATTACAAGTCTTCATATAGCTTTATTACAAATCTTGACTTGATTTCCTTCCTTCCATGAGTCTTGATCACCTGTAGAGGTTAGCACATGCAATATATATGCAATGCAATATGTGTGCTACTCTACATTACTTATGATTAAGATTAGGTTGATTAAATCATCAAAACAAGGATTAAGGCCAAAAAGCCAACAATATGCACTCTCACATCCTTCAATCCGGTTATATGCACCCTCATTTAGGCCACAATAAAGAATGTTCGTGATGTGAGAGTTCATGTCTACTTATTTTGACTAGGCTCTACTCAAGGTGGTTAATTCATATTCCTTAGTATCTACGAAGGGATTTAGAAGGAAGATCTAATACTTTAGACCACTAGATTGAAGAAATATTCTTATTATATTCTTCCAATAATCATAGTTTGATCCATTTAACAAAGGTGGTCTAGATCTGGAAAAAACCTCACAATGATTAGATGATGAAAATGTCATGCTAAACTATGGTCAAATATATGAATTGAGCACCTAAGCTCTGATACTACTTGTTGGATATAGTGTCATTTAATCTAATCCTAATAGTTCTATTAAAGATGAAGTATGCAGCGGAAAAACATAAGTAATGACAACAAGTAAATTGAAGATTTTTATAGAGATTTGGCACCCAATAGGGTCGTAATCCACTTTTGTGAGCCCTGCTCGATAATCACAATCCCCGCTCACAACTTTGCTAAAATGATCGACGTTCTGGGCTGAGTTCACTTCTTCACTAATAGGGCGTAATCCACTTTTGTGAGCCTTGCTCGATAACCACAATCCTCGCTCACGACTTTGCTAATATGATCTACGTTCTGGGCTGAGATCAAGCCTTTTACAATCCAAGCTTGCGAACAACCTCTCCGAACTTGATTCTTCCTCTCACAACTGAGAGGGTGGCTTTCTTTGAAGCAGTGCAACTCTCAAACAAATGAAGGTGGTGTTACAATACACTCCAACACTTGAGCACAATTGAGTAGGATTTCATCTTTGGAGTGGGAGAGCTTACTATTTAATCAATAGGGTAATCATGATTGTAAGAGATGTCTAAAACTAAGGTTTGAATGCCTATTTATAAGACCTAAGATCCATATAGCCATTACAGATTTAGACAAAAGAGATAAAGAGACAGCCCACAAAAGAGCAAAAGTAATCTACCAGTCGGGTGCCAAATGGTCGACTGTTTGGTCGCTTATGTTCGATTGTACACTTAAGTTGTAATTTAGGGTCAGACGAAGACAAAAATCTGTCGGACCAACACAATGTAATATGAGAGTACGTATACTAGATACTGGATAATCGGTCAACTGCTAGGACAAAATGGTCAGATTATTTCAAGAAATGTTAATGTTCGGTTTTATGTCTCATTCGGTCGACCGTTAGGTGTGGTCCGGTCGACCTAAAGTCTGGAGTCCAAATAGGGTAGGAACGTTCTTCAAGAGAGTCGTTGCAGAATAACGACAAGAAAATGGCTTGAAAAAAAGGAATTTGAAAACCAAAGATTGGTCGAACAAAACTGTCATAGTGGTAGACTGTTCAACCAAGAAGTTATTGTTTACAAACGGTCGGATGGAAACTAAGTTTAGGTCGAGCATTTTTTAGAGATTGATTGAAGTTGAGTTTGGGTGGTTTTCCAGTTAAAGTTTGGGTGATCTATTGAAGTCCAAATAATGTGAGACTTTGTGTGTGACTTCTAGATGGAACCTAGAGTGTGGATGGATATCCCAACTAATATGCTCAAGTTTACAAAGGTTCCTAAAGACTCAAATAAAGATAAAATTATATATCTTCAAAAGCTTGATTACATATCTTGACTTGAATTCCTTTCTCATTGAGTCTTGATCACATATTCAAATAGAAGTATTAACAATACAGGTATATGCGCAATGTATGGAATGTACTTGACCCTATTTGATTGTGATTAAAATTAGGTTGATTAAATCATCAAAATAACATAACTAAGGCCTTAAAGCCAACATCTCTTTGAAATAAAGGTACTAGAATCCACTGACAAAATTTCACAAGGTAGACGAGAACATTAAAGTCGATCATGTAACAAAAGTAAAGGTTCAAACCATAAAAGCGCAAAATATCACTTTACAATAGGTACATAACCTCACGTCCTTCTCTGTGAAAGTGAGGTTCTGGAATCCAATTGAGTCAACTTTACTCTTGCCCTCCCGTTAGTTGGTTGTTGCTTCCTAAGACCAAAATTGCATACGATACACGAACCAGAATCACATTTTCATAACAAAATCATTGCTACATGGAAGAAATTGGGGAGGCCAATGGTCCTGGTACGTTCATCGACACAGTATGGTCTTAAAAGGACAAGGTTAGGCTGCCTATCAATAGGGTTCCATCAATTTATGTAGAGCTATGGATATATATAAAGCACTGGGGCATAAAAGAAGCCAAAAAAAGACAACAACTTGTTATGCTATGAAGGTAGGATAATTATATTATTTTTGAAACAATAAGTTTTATATTTTCAATTAATTTTGTTGTTTCGTAAACAACAAAATTATGTCTTGATTGTAGTACCATAGACAAACTGGAAATACGGAGTGCGAGTACTACATCATGAGATATATGGAAGAAATTGTGGAGTTGGGTTTGCAGGAAGGAGATTTACGAGAGGTAAAATGTAGCTTCTACCTTATAATGTGATATACATCTTATTTTGATAAAGTTGTATGTTTATATGTATTTGTTTAATTTGTAGGTCTTTAGAGAAAATCTGGATCCATATTCACAATCCGAGCTCAACAAAACATGAGAGAGGTGGTCTTCCTTTTTCATTACACGTATGCTTGTAAGTTGATGATCGTTTTTATGTTACTTGAAAACTCCTTTTTCATATGAATGTCAACTTGTTTTGTTTGCTTGAATAGAAATCGAGACATTGAATGTTAGTTTGAATGTGATTACGTGATTCTGAATAATAACTGGAATGTCACCATTGCATTGTGTTTGTGATGCGATTATTAATTGTTGTGAATTTGAATGTGATTGTGAATGTGTATATTGGATTATGAATGTGTTTAATGCAGGGATTGTGAATGTGTATGTTAAATTACAAATAAATCTTTTTTAAACTGAACTTTATCACGTCGGATGTTGGAAAATGGACGTTATATTACAAATATCATGTCGGATACATGCAAATTCGTCGTGATATACAGGAAATATCACGTCGGTTTGCCAGCATCTGACATGATATTTGCTAAATATCACGTCG
Organism: Triglochin maritima; assembly: GCA_963682175.1. Lineage (NCBI taxonomy): Eukaryota > Viridiplantae > Streptophyta > Magnoliopsida > Alismatales > Juncaginaceae > Triglochin > Triglochin maritima. The sequence continues at coordinate 40,604,830 of OY821775.1, forward strand.
AATTTGCCTATATCCGACTTGATATTTCTAATATAACATCAGTTTTCCAACCGACGTGAATTTATGGTCCCTATTACGTCCCTTAATTACCACATCAGTATATTGGACCAGTAAACCCTGATGTGATATGGTAAAAAAATTGACGTGAAAGCCCATTTTTCTAGCAGTGTTGACTGTAGTCCCTCCCGATAGTTGGTCTTCACATTTAAAGAGCCAACCTGCAAGCACGACCCGAACCCGGATTACACCACCATCAACGAATTTATGCTCCATGGAACTAATTGGAGAGGTTGGAAGATAGTAGAACTCCAAATTGTTTAGGTGAACCCGATAAATAATCAAAGCACAGAAACGAGTCACCAACCGCCTGATATAAGGATACACACACTTTAAATATACGAAACCACTGCAACACCAGTGATGCCCATCTGCATAGGCATGCTAATCGTGCCTATTGATATAGTTCAGTCAACTTCACTACACTCCCTCTCGTTAGTTTCGTCGTGGATTCCTAGTGCCCAAAATGTATGCGTGACTTGCATAAAAATCATTGCACCGTCACCGAATTATTAATACTTGAACCAAGGTTTTCAGAACCGAACCGGTCATTGAACCGATAAGGCTTTGGTTTTGGTTTTGGTTTAATGTGGTCGGACCGTCGACGTCAGCATTTTTGGGACCCCAAGTTGGACTAGACCGAATAAATATTAACGGTTGGACCGGTTTGAACCGATTTCTGTAAACTCATTTAATATATACATACCAAACGTTAAATATAATTCATGATATCAAGCACAATTTGCTTGACTCAGCAAATTTGCTATCTTCACTTAACTCAACAAATTTGCTTGAATAAGAATTAGAGAAAACATTATTTGGATTAAGAATCTAAAACTAAAATCAACATTTGATACTATCCATGTCATCATACTTACAAAGGCGTTTGGTGAGGGGATCATAACAGTTCGATTAGAGGCTTGATTTTTTACCGCTGGACCATCGGTTCCCTGTCCGACCAGGTCTAACCGTCCGGTCCGATTTTTAAAACCTTGCTTGAAACAAATTAGGTAGGTGGTCTAAAGACGTTCATAGACAAGGTATACTTTTAAAATGACAAGGTTAGTGATTGACATCATTTCATGCTTATATTTGTATCTTATATCCATTATCTTACACCTAAGCAATGCTACGTGACGAGTTTTATGTTTGAATTTCAGAAATAAAGAGGTTTGAAGAGAAGAGGCATGAAAGGACCCAAAAGCAGGGGGAAAAGACTTAATTGTGAGACCTAGGGACTAAGATGCAAAGGAGAATGACTTGAATGTAAGATCAAAGGACCAATGAGCAAACAAGAATACTTCACACCATCATGGGAGTATTTTGGCAATTCTATTCGGGTCGGAGCTCCAACAAGCAAAGTAGATGCATCAAAGACAAACAAAGCCTTCTAGAAAAGCCCACAAGAAAATACAGACCGATCAAAACACTGTAGACCGCTAATTAGCGGTCACTTTTGGCCCGAATCCTCTAAGATTTCTCTGGGTTATGTATTAGTGTATATTTAGTCCATTTCTGGTATTTGTTTAGTCCCACATCGGGGGATTGTCCTGGATTAGCTTTTTCCATGCTTATAAATAGAACTCTTCACCTTCTATTGTATCCATCTCCCTCTTTGGTGGCCTTCTTCCCTACTAAGAGTGAAGTCTTGAAGCAAAACTCTGGTGGAGGAAGGGCTGCTTGTATTGAGTGAGTTAATAATAGATGTTTTCCTTTAATTGTGTTGTTTCTCTCTTAGTTTAATTTCCTTTCATATGCATGCTTGCTTGTTTGTTTTCTTTTATGCTTCTTTAATATTTCTTGCTTGATTAGTGTAGTTTCATTTCAGTTTAATGCTTCATTTTGTTAGAGTAGTTAGTTTAAATATGTGTGAGTAGTTCCATCCCCATTTGGGGGGTGGAGAAATATGTGATATGATCATGTAGTGTATTAAGTGTGTGTTATCTTAATACCTTGAGCTTTATATGATTTCCATAACCATCTAATGGGTTTTCACTCTTATCTTTGATATGCTAATGCTCTTGAATGAAGTTTAGCTTATGCTTTGATTAGTGGACCTATTTTATGGGGAATGATAAGGTTAGGATATGGATGGAATTAATATTGGAAACACAATTTGTAGTGTATGTACTCTTGTTGCCTTTACCTTAGTTAATGTCTTGTATGTTTTAATGATGTAGTCTTATCTTAATTCATGTGGAGGCATAGTAGGGTCTAGTCTTTATACATGAGTTCATTTAGCTTCATTCCAATTATTGTCTTGTATGTTTTAATGATGTAGTCTTATCTTAATTCATGTGGAGGCAAAGTTGGATGTAGTTTTATGATTTCATGCACTACATGTTGTGAGGAGCTTAATTGAACACACACACACATCTTTATATTCACATTATTTCTCTACCCACGATGGGGTTTAGTTTTTATTGCTTATCTTTCATTTCCTTTTGCATTCTAGTGTAGTTTAGTGTAACCAACATTTCTCTCCTTTCTTTACCACTCGCCTTCGCACAAACCAAAAGTCGACACACCTCCCTGTCGATCAACCCGTATTTGCCACCGCTTCAACGCGGCCGTGCACTTGCGGTTTTAATTAAAACTATCAATCAGTTAGGATGCCTATAAATTTGGTTTTGTCAACTTAAATCTATTCCTATCTGGTAGTTGGTCGTTGCATCCTAGAACCCAAACTGCAAGTGTGACCTGAACTCAAATCATAGCAACAACAATGAATCTATGCTCCTTGGAACTAATTGGTGGAGGTTGGACGATACTAGAAATAAGGAAACTATCCTATGAGGACATCTCTCTACATGGATAACAATATATTAATTTCAAAATTAAGAAAGAAAACTAAAGTAATTTGTAGCAAATGATATTTTGCTTAATTGGAGATTGAAATATTTAATATTTCTCTCTCTCCCTCTCATGGCATGCCCCACCAAGGCACCAACCTCAAGGTCAACACCCACGAAGAACTTGCGATGAATTCAAACGTTCTCCTTCGAAATCAAAGTTTGATCCTGACCACCCCAACATCATGAAAGCTATTGAACTGTGGGTATCCAACTCAAAACCAATTGGTGATAAATAGAGGGTCATACAACTTTTAACCATGAGAAAGTGCACATTTTAACTGATGTGAGATTATTCTCTAACAAAAGCAAAGTATCAAATATTGTGTTTCTCCTCTAGCATTCAAACATGACGATCTTGTTGAAAAACCATAAGAGCACATGACCTTGTGCTTTTGAGTTTTAGTCAACTCTGAGAAGGAGTAGAACAAGTGGTCTATTTTCTTCAGCTTTCAGCATTGGTTCTGGGTGGCAACAAGAGTTGCATCGACCTCGCATGCTCACAACTTTAGATACCTCCCCTATTTCCATTATTGTGTTCACCTTATATTGATATTTTAAACCGTAGCTGAATGTTCAGATAACGAATATTCAATTGAAGTTGCACACAGGAGGAAAATGGATGATGAGAAAGGGATGTAAGCGTGCTGTGGATTTCAACCAAGTAGAGTGAATGATTGTGATTGAGAAGTTTGCCCAAGTTGTTGAGAACCAAGCACTGACAATTGATTACATGCTTCCTCATCCAAACAAAAAATGTGTTATGGTCTTCATTTGGATTGATTTTTGTTGATCATATTTTGATTGGATTCCAATTGTCAGGTTACATAATGGTTCGTGAATGTGTTGTTCCATTTTTGTTATTGAGTGGTTAATACACTTCACAGGTTATTGAATGTTAACAACAATGTTAAATGGAAAGCATAATATATCGAATGTGTTATGGTCTTCATTTGGATCATTATCATTCCAAGAGAGGACAATCTTATGCTGATCATTTTGGTTGTTCATTTTGGTGATATGTCTTGGTTGTTCATTTTATTGAATGTTAACAACAATGTTAAATGGAAAGCATAATATATTGAATATGTTATGGTCTTCATTTGGATCATTATCATTCTAGGAGAGGACAATCTTATGCTGATCATTTTGGTTGTTCATTTTGGTGATATGTTGTGGTTGTTCAAATTTATTCCTTGTGTTTGATTTTTGGTTCTTATTTGCCTATCAACTTATTGGTAGGAAACATATTTACATGAATATATTTGCTGCGGTTATTGATTACTATTATTGATCAGGTTGATAGTTGGCATTGTTTTGAAACATTTTCAAGTCGGTCGAGATAAATGAAAAGATTCTCGTGGTTGTGGTTTTATTTGAAGAAGGTGAAACTGGTAATCTGTAGCATACATAAATTCATAAACTAGCTAGTTTATGAACATTTGAGAATTCTGTAGAGAATGTAATTTCATAGAAGTAGGAGGGGTTTAGCAAAAAATGACGATTTTATTTGTAGATGATCAAGAAGGTAATATGAAGCATATCATAAATTCATAAACTACAAGGAGTTTCTACAATTACAACATTTGAGAATTTGGGGGGGATGTAATTTTGTTGAAGTAGGAGGGTTTTCGCAAAAATTGACCTGACGGATGTTATAACAGACGCAACATCACGAGGGATGTGCACCAAAATAATTTTATGGTTTTGCAAGTGTACATGACCAATTTAAAACTAAACATGTGCAAAGGTCCAATAAGCCTCTTTTGTAAGTGCACCCAAGCAAAAATCCCAATTTCTTTTTCAATATCGATTTACAAACATTTACAAAAAGTTTGCCCTTTCATGTGTATTGTGTACTAGTAATTGTTTCCAACAAATTAGATCAATAGAAGCATTATTTGTATGTCGGCGCGTAGATTAAAAGCATGGTTGATTTTTTGTATGTATTTCTAACATGTAAGTCATTTAGCTCACTATGTAATTTGCTAGTATCTCAACATTAATTAATATTTGCATGGTTCCAAGTTGTCTTAAAAGTGCTATGTTTTTTATTTTAACTCTAAATGGTTTGCATGATATTGTAGATATTGCATATGGTTGGTGTATTTGGAAAGAACGCAATGCGTGCCAATTCCAAAGATCTTCATCAATCTTAGAATGATAATTATTGACACATTTTCTTTGGTTGAATCTTGGTCAGGTGATACCAACATGGACGGTGGCTCTGCCTCGTTAATTAATCGGGGCAAAGTTTATTGCAATTGCAAATCTGAAAATGCTACCCCTCCAGGACATAATGGATGAGGAAGCCTAATACGTACTATGACCATGAGGGGAGGATATTGGGTAGTTTAGTAGTTAATTTGAAGCATATGAAAGAATACTTTTAAGTCCATCTCGCTTATTAGTTCAATATTATGTTTTCCTCTTTTAGTCTTTCTAAACTTGCTACCACAAGGGTTATGGGTTCTTTTGTACTTCCGATCAGGCATCTAGGTTGGGGTATGGTATGTATCCCTAACCCCAAGCTTTGTACTCCTTTTACTAGTAGTGAAATAGTATAGTGGTAGTTTTTTATCAAAAAATAAGTGGTGTATTTTTGTCTATATTAATGACATTAATAACATGGAAAACCGATTTTCGATCCTTATTAAATTGAAACTACAAATCTACCAACGAAGTTGGCACTAGTTAGTGTAACGTCATCAACATAAAACAACACCTCATGGACTCATAGTTGCGTGAAAGTTATTCATTGTTGCAATAACCAATACATGCAGAAATTTTTCGAAATAAACGAAACTAGTGTTTTAAAACAAACAAACTAAAAGAGAAAAGATTAGGAAGGGGAAAGAGATATGTCTTTTCTTTTCTATCTTCAAATGTGTACACAATAATCTCCTTATATATAAGATGATAAGGTAGTAGGAGTTATAACCAAATAAATGAAATTACACCATATTAATATGAATAAAAATCTACTTAAATAGCGAGAGTTAAAAAAGATTAATCATCCGTATGCATTTGGATTTCATAACAACCAGCAATTAAATAACAAATGTTTCAAGCTAAGTCGGAGAAGTTATCAAACAACGTTCCATAAAAGATCCCAAAGTTCAAAAAACGTGGCTTATGTGGATGCCATCTGATTGATCGTTTTATATTTCGACCGCAAGTGCACGGCCGCGTTGAAGCGGTGGCAAATACGGGTCGTCCACTGGGAGGTGTGTCGACACTTGGTTTGTGCGAAGGCAAGGGGTAAAGAAAGGAGAAAAGGATTGGTTACACTAAACTACACTAAGATGCAAATGGAAATGGGAGATAAGCAATAAACTAAGCCCCAAAGGGGGTAGAGAAATAATGTGAACATAAAGAAGTGTGTGTGTGTGTGTTCATTAAGCTCCTCACAACATGTAGTACATGAAATCATAAAACTACATCCAACTTTGCCTCTACATGAATTAAGATAAGACTACATCATTAAAACATACAAGACAATAATTGGAATGAAGCTACATGAACTCAAGTATAAAGACTATACCCTACTATGCCTCTACATGAATTAAGATTTCACTACATCATTAAAACATACAAGACATTAGCTAAGGTAAAGGCAACAAGAGTACATACACTACAAATTGTGTTTCCAATATTAACTTCATCCATATCCTAACCTTATCATTCCCCATAAAATAGGTCCACTAATCAAAGCATAAGCTAAGCTTCATTCAAGAGCATTAGCATATCAAAGATAAGAGTGGAGACCCATTATATGGTTATGGAAATCATATAAAGCTCAAGGGATAAAAATAACACACACTTAATACACTACATGATTATATCACATATTTCTCCACCCCCAAATGGGGATGGAACTACTCACTACTCATTATACTACTGATTAGACTAAGCAAAGAAAACATTTAACTAAGATACTGAAATTACTAAACAAGAAATTAAGCAAAGTAAAACAAACCACACAAAACAAGCAACATAACAAGACAAGATTAAAAGAAACAAATAAACTTTTATTAACAATGACTCACATTGAAGGTAGCACTCTTCTCCACCTTGAGTTATTGCTTCAAGGCTCACTCCTTAGTAGAGAGAATGCCACCAAGCAATGGGTAATTACAATGGAAGGTGAAGAGTTCTATTTATAAGCATGGAAAAAGCTAATCCGGGACAATCCCCCGATGTGGGACTAAACCAATACCACAAATACACTAAGAATACACTAATACACATGCTACAGAAAATTGGACGGATCCTGGGCTAAATGGACCGCCAATTAGCGGTTCCAGACCGCCAATTGGCGGTCTATAAGGTTTAGATCCGTCTGGTTTTCTTTGTGGGCTTTTCTTCAAGTGTTTCTTGGTCTTAGATGTATCTGGTTGGTTTAGTGGAGCTCCGACCCGAATCGAATTGACAAAATACTCCTCATGATGGTGTGGAGTTTCCTGTTTTGCTCTTAGGTCCTTCTGTCTTACGATCAGGTCCTTCCCCCTTGCATCTTGGTCCCCAGGTCTCACAATTAGGTCCTTTTTTCCTGCTTTTGGGTCCTTTCATGGCTCTTCTCTTCAAACCTCTTTATTTCTGAAAACTAAACATAAAACTCGTCACATAGCATTGCTTAGGTGTAAGATAATGGATATAAGGTACAAATATAAGCATGAAATGATGTCAATCAAATACCCCCACACCTAAGTTTTTGCTAGTCTCGAGCAAAACAAAGAAAGGAAAAAGCATACGAAAAAACAAGAAATCCTAACTCACTTTCGTAGGAATCACGGTTGCACTTAGCATGTGCAACAAGCCGTTAAACCTCCTTGTTGCCAAGGAGGAGGAGTGGTGTCTCCTGAGGGTTTTCAGCGGATATACCCACAAAATCCGAACAAGATGCATTAATCAATCTAGCTACACGACTCGTTGGACTTATTTTGACGATCATGGAATGCGGTAATACTACGGGTCGACTCTATATATGTAATCAGTCCACACACCTAGCCTAATGAGTTATTCGTGAGAGTTAACTAAGGAATTAAGTGAAAGACATGGGCAACCTTAACTTCTGAATGTGAAACAAAGTGTAAAGTCCATTTTGGTTCTTATTTGACTCTTTTTTCTTTTTCTTTTTCTTTTCTTTCTTTCTTTTTTTTTCTTTTTCTTTGGAGCATTTATTGGTTGGTGTTTGATTCTCCCAGGGTCAGGTTTCGTGCATCATTGCCTATGAGGACTTACACTATCACGTACACCTTCCCCCAAATCTCCACATAGGGCGATCCCTACCACCCGTGTAACGGGAGTTCGGTCGGTGCATCCCAAGTCAGATGACTCGAAAGCACCAGGCACAAAGTCCCCTCAGACCTACTTTCCCGAGTGATAGGAGCCGTGCGAGAAGAGAGAACACCACTTATTTATTCATTTATCTACATGGGAACCAAAACCCCTACACTTAAGTTTCACAAAAAGATATTAAGGGCCCTTGACTACAACAAACTTCCTAAATTAACAAACACGAATTATTTGACTCACTAGGTTCAGGGTGGACTTCTTTAAATGTTTGAGCACTGAAACCCTATGATTACTCACCCCCAAAGGAAAACTGGGGTGCATCCTAACGACTCGATAAATCCTAAAGCCACGTACTAGATATCCTAATGCATCAAGTTCAAGACAATTTTGGGAGCTTTCTTTTTACTTTGCCTCTCAACGGTTTTGCACATGCTAAACACACGCAAAACCCACAAAACATTTTCTTTCGAAAACACATGAAGATTTTGAAAGAAATGTGAAAATTTTGAAGCACTAGGCAAGCAAAAGAAGACAAGTCACCCAAGGATCATGGCAAGCAGATATATCGGTATTAAATGCAGCACACTATCATGACCCTAACAATGCAAACAAAAGAAAACAAAATCGAAGGAAAAAGACTCGACTATGTACACACGTAAAACACCCCCCCACACCTACTTCATGCATTGTCCTCAATGAATGCAAGCAAGATACTACATGGATTGATGCATGAAAAAGGAACGATCTCACCAACATGAAGTACAAAGGGACGTTCGGGGTCATGTTGATGGACACAAACCCAAATTCCCTCAAAACCTGTGAGAAGCTAAAGAAGGGATACAAATACGTGAAAGAAATGGAGCCCAAATACACATGGGTTGGGGCTCCATTTCTTTCCCCGGCAACGGCGCCAAAAACTTGATTGATCGTTTTATATTTAACCGCAAGTGCACGGCCGCGTTGAAGCGGTGGCAAATACGGGTCGTCCACTGGGAGGTGTGTCGACACTTGGTTTGTGCGAAGGCGAGAGGTAAAGAAAGGGAAGAAAGGTTGGTTACACTAAACTACACTAAGATGCAAATGGAAATGGAGATAAGCAATAAACTAAGCCCCAAAGGGGTAGAGAAATAATGTGAACATAAAGAAGTGTGTGTGTGTGTGTTCATTAAGCTCCTCACAACATGTAGTACATGAAATCATAAAACTACATCCAACTTTGCCTCTACATGAATTAAGATAAGACTACATCATTAAAACATACAAGACAATAATTGGAATGAAGCTACATGAACTCAAGTATAAAGACTATACCCTACTATGCCTCTACATGAATTAAGATTTCACTACATCATTAAAACATACAAGACATTAGCTAAGGTAAAGGCAACAAGAGTACATACACTACAAATTGTGTTTCCAATATTAACTTCATCCATATCCTAACCTTATCATTCCCCATAAAATAGGTCCACTAATCAAAGCATAAGCTAAGCTTCATTCAAGAGCATTAGCATATCAAAGATAAGAGTGGAGACCCATTATATGGTTATGGAAATCATATAAAGCTCAAGGGATAAAAATAACACACACTTAATACACTACATGATTATATCACATATTTCTCCACCCCCAAATGGGGATGGAACTACTCACTACTCATTATACTACTGATTAGACTAAGCAAAGAAAACATTTAACTAAGATACTGAAATTACTAAACAAGAAATTAAGCAAAGTAAAACAAACCACACAAAACAAGCAACATAACAAGACAAGATTAAAAGAAACAAATAAACTTTTATTAACAATGACTCACATTGAAGGTAGCACTCTTCTCCACCTTGAGTTATTGCTTCAAGGCTCACTCCTTAGTAGAGAGAATGCCACCAAGCAATGGGTAATTACAATGGAAGGTGAAGAGTTCTATTTATAAGCATGGAAAAAGCTAATCCGGGACAATCCCCCGATGTGGGACTAAACCAATACCACAAATACACTAAGAATACACTAATACACATGCTACAGAAAATTGGACGGATCCTGGGCTAAATGGACCGCCAATTAGCGGTTCCAGACCGCCAATTGGCGGTCTATAAGGTTTAGATCCGTCTGGTTTTCTTTGTGGGCTTTTCTTCAAGTGTTTCTTGGTCTTAGATGTATCTGGTTGGTTTAGTGGAGCTCCGACCCGAATCGAATTGACAAAATACTCCTCATGATGGTGTGGAGTTTCCTGTTTTGCTCTTAGGTCCTTCTGTCTTACGATCAGGTCCTTCCCCCTTGCATCTTGGTCCCCAGGTCTCACAATTATGTCCTTTTTTCCTGCTTTTGGGTCCTTTCATGGCTCTTCTCTTCAAACCTCTTTATTTCTGAAAACTAAACATAAAACTCGTCACATAGCATTGCTTAGGTGTAAGATAATGGATATAAGGTACAAATATAAGCATGAAATGATGTCAATCACCATCATTGGGCTTCCTCATTTCCTATTACACGTGAATTGGTGATTGATTCGTTGGTGACTGCGCTATACTCGCTGCTCGTGTATTCTACACTCGTATGTGTCCCCTTTGGGAATTTCTTCCGATTGACAAGCCATGACCCGGTTTCATTCCTTGATTTAGATCCTTAACTGACACTTCACCTTCCAAAATACGAGCCACCTTCATAAATGAAAAAAAAAAAAAATCAAACCGGGTGACCATGTTAATGGTGAGTCAGCACTACTGATGTAAAGAAAGTGAAATTAGAGTTTGATTTTTTTTTTAAATTTCTCGACATTGATGCCTGGAGCAGCTGGATTAGAAGATGTAGGCTTTATTTTTTCCAAATATCTCTAGAAAATAATGGAAGAAGTATGAGCACCGATTCTACCTTACTCATAGTTGGACGAAGCTCGGCAGTGTGGCGAATACATGCAACAGCGCATGAAACCACGCGTGACATTTCATCGGTGTCATAGTTGTCTTGTAACCTTTGATCTACGAGGTCATCATAGACACCATCCTCCACTGCTCGGAGAAGTAACGGAGTTGCCTGCAACAATTAACTTAGACATAAGTTCATATTATATATCAGTACTTGATATAGGATTTATGTGCATGCCCTTAGCATTTAAAATAGTGAAGCTAGCCATAATTTTTAAGTATTCAGCAAATGTCTTAATTAATTGCAATATATCTCCAGCTACGTGATTTTCACGGTATTGTAAAATGTCCACCTTCACATAAATTAATTATTTGAAGAAAAAATAATGTTGACATTTGACTGATAAAATTCCAAGTACACTATCAATTTTCACAAAAAGGAGAGACCAATGATCGATCGATCTTGCGTTGGATTTCTCGAGAATAATGTTGGAAAAGGATGGAGTAGTCAGTAAGATATATTGGACTATAGGACATAAATAGTAGTATAGTTTCCACTAATTTCTGGTCTTTCTAATAGATCTCAATCATTCGTTGACATTTTTTTATGCCTCAAATCAGTCTTTGCCGTCTAATAATTTTTTGTACTCCAAATCAATATCAGTCGTTCGTTGATTAATTATTCTGTCCGTCAAATAGATCTTGGCATCTATTTTTTGGTATGTTGAATCAATCTCGACTATTCTTTAGTTATTGTTTTATATTTCCTGAAATCGATCTTAATCGTCTATTAAAATTCAACTAAGTCCACTAAGTTTGGGTCTTTTAATCCTGACTGTTCTTTAGAATTCGTCATAACCGTTTATTAAAACCCACTAATTTGTGTTTTCCAAATTATAATTTTTTAAATGGTTAATTACAGTTTGCTCCCCTAATTATGTCTTGATATCATTTTGCCCCCCTAAAGTTTCAAAGTTAACAGTTACATTCCCTGAGCTTTAATTTTGTAACACTTTGCTTCTTTGAACTTCAAAAACTCATTATTTAACACACATTCGACGTTTTTTTCCTAATTTTTTTTGTATCCTTAATACACTCTTAAACCTATATTTACGTGAAAGTTTGGATCGAAACGGAGGTCGGAGATGATTGGACAAATTCCAACCATATCCGACCTCCGTTTCGATCCAAAACTTTCACGTAAATATAAGTTTAGGAGTGTATTAAGGATACAACAAAAAATTAAGGAAAAAAACGTCGAATGTGTGTTAAATAATGAGTTTTTGAAGTTCAAGGGGCAAAATGTTACAAAATTAAAGCTCAGGGAAGGTAACTGTTAACTTGAAAACTTCAGGAGAGCAAAGTGATAGCAAGACATAGTTCAGGGAGGCAAACTGTAATTAACCCTTTTTAAAAAAATTAACCAATACATTTTGGATACAAAAATTAGTTTTTTAATAAATTAAATCCATCCAAAGCCCAAAAGAATACCCCTTCAAACTCTAATGAATTAATTAATAAATAAAATCTAAATATAATCAACCCACAAATATTAAAACTATCAACCACCACCACTAATCCCGTTGATGTTTAAAATCCACACAAAAAAAATTAAATGTAAATTTCAGTGTTGCGATAATTTCGGGAGAAATAAAAATGAAATAAAATTAGTATGAAACGCCACCACGAATCCCATTATATTACCACAACTAACTTGCTACTATACATTATATTACAAACCTCAAATTCCATCACAATGTTAGCCTACATCAACCTTATTCAACTTTACCAACCTCACATAACATATGCATACCACCTCGTGACTAAGTTCGAAACGCGCCACTCCAAATTCGTATTTCTCAAAACACTTATTTATTCAGTAGCCACTTGAATTGTCTATATTACGTTTTAAGAAGCCTATCACATTATTTGTTCGGGAATCAAAACAATATACAAGTTGATTTTATATAAGAAAATGTCATTTATCTTGGTAATTTTTTGTTTAATTTTGCAGGATTATTAAAAACAATCTGTATACCATTTATATGGTTTTGTTGTGCATATGATTTTCCTAATTAAATTGAGGTTCCTTTTCTAAAGCAATAGGATATGTGTTCTGAAACACTTCATGCAGATTAATATTTTTGTGTTTTCTACGTTTTTGTTTATTTCTTTTTCTATATTTGTGATTTATTGCATAATTCATTTGGTAAGGCATCCACGCTAATTTCTTTATCATCTAATAATATATGTATACATGGTTTTATCATTCGTGCAACTTACAAGTTTTTTGCTAGGATGGAGAATAATTTTGCTTTATTAATTTATGTTTATTTGCAAAAACATAAACAATGGATTTTAACTGTGGTGATTTTCCTTTTGGTTACATTTAATATTGTTAGTTGATGCTCACTATCCTCCCTAATTTTGTCACGTGTACAATTTAAAACTCGAACTTTTGTTACTCAAAATCAGGTATCGAAGAAGAAGGACAACAACAAATGCACGGAGGAGGAAATTTTAACAAAATAAATGTATCAAACTAAGTGAAGAGCAATTATCCAAACAGACATTTTGTGAGATCCTAATCCTAATTGTGCCTTAATGATGTTTAGGGGGAGATGGAGATGGACGACTGAGATTCAAGTTGATGGATGGAGGGTGGAGATGGAGTGGAGATGGATGAAGGGTTGAGATGGATTGGATTTGGATGGATGGTGAGGATGGAGTTGGGGTTAGATATTTATTTGGTAATTTTCTCTCTCTCACCTTACTCACTTACTCACGTCTCCCTCTCTCTCTCTCTCTCTCCTGGTTTTGAGCTCCAGCGAGAGGTTCGAGCTCCGGCGAGTTTGTGATCTCTGGCGAAGTGAGGAGCGGCGAAGGTGGTAGTTGGAGGTGACTTTGTGGTTTTGCTAGCCGTCCCTTTTGACTTGATTCTCTCTCTCTCTCTCAACCTCACTCGTGTGATGTGGTCGTAGTTAGGTGGTGGAGGTTGTTGGAGGTGGAATCGCGAGCGTGGATCGTCGAGGAGGTGTTGATCGTGGTTTGGACGCGAGGTTCGTCGACGGATCGTGATTTTGGGAGGCGTGCTCGTGAAGGCGTCGTCGTGGTTCTTCAAAGATTTCTTCAAACCTTCCGGTATGTCAAACTCGCTCACTTAAGTAGTGTGGGTATTTGGAAGTCGACGGTACACCTTCCGGCTCGTCGCAAGTAAACGTGCACCAGATTTTACTACATGATCGGTCAACCAGTTGGTGCAAACGATCGACCGTTCGTATTGAGATTTTGGGTTCTGCCTCACAACGGTCGAACAATGCCCTTGGGGCGGTCGACCGGTTGTGCATTGGAGGCAAGCCTGGATGGTTTCGGTCGAACGGGGCCCCTTTGTCGTTCGACCGTGTGCACCGTCATGGGTCGGGTAGGGCGTTGACCATCTAAACGGTCGATCTCCTGTATGACTTCGTCCGACCGTAACTTAAGTTGGATTGTGGTCGGTTCGACCGAAGGTGGTTTCGGTCGACCGGACTTGATGTTGAGCGTGGGGGAAATGCCCTGGTGGATTTCGGTCGACCGAGAGTGCTCGGCTGTTCGACCGGATTCGTTGGTTGCGTTGGGTGAATCCCCTGTGTTTTCGTGATTTGGTCGACCGAGACGTTTGGTTCGGTCGACCGTTTGTGTCCAATTTTGCACTATGGAGGTGCGGTTGTTGTGGTCGTCCGTGTGGGGCGAGTTGTGGTGCCGAGGTTCTTCCAACGAGTGTGCTAGAGTGCACGAGTGTTGCGGTGGTTGGGTGAAAAAGCCCTGGAGCCCCGTAACTGTGTGAGAGCATGGGTTGGCTGAAAAAGGCCTGGAGCCCAGCTTAGAATTTGTGGCGTTGCGGTGGTTGGGTGAAAAAGCCCTGGAGCCCCGTAACTGTGTGAGAGCTGCGGTTGGTTGAAAGAGACCTGGAGCCCAGCTAGTCTGTGTGGGGTTGGTTGAAAAAGACCTGGAGCTCCGTAGTGCGTTCAGGTTGGCTGAAAAAGGCTTGGAGCCTGAGCAGGGACCGCGTGTTAAGGGTTGGTTGAAAAATACCTGGAGCCCTTAGACGTTTGGGTTGGTTGAAAAAGACCTGGAGCGCTTGGTCATGTCGTGGTAGCTGCGGTTGGCTGAAGAAGGCCTGGAGCCCAGCTTGGCAACGTGTGTGTGTTGCGGTGGTTTGGTGAAAAAGCCCTGGAGCCCCGTGACTGTGGTGTGTGTTGTGGTTGGGTGAAAGAGTCATGGAGCCCAACTTGTTTGAGATGCTTTTCTTGTTAGTAGAATTGCATGCTAGGGTGCTTTTATTTCATGCGTTGTAGAGTTTGGCATACGGGGTTTCCTTCTGGAAACTCAGGCATTGTTGTATGTTTACTTTCAGGTCGTGATCGGCGATAGGGGGTGGTGACCGAGGAGGAGAGCACCGCTACCGGATCCAGCTTTCTCTCAGTTGAGGTCGGGTGATTACTGTATCCGTTGTATAGTCTTTTGATGTAATCACAACTTTTGAAATACTCTGATGTTCATATATATATATATATATATATATTATATGTTGGTGCACATGTTTCCTGTTATTTCATAATATTCTCTGTTGATTATGAGTTATTAAAAAAATTAAATTCTTCTGTTGTTTGAGGATGTTACAACTTGGTATCAGAGCGGTCGGTTCCAGTGTCGTTATCCAAAGAAACCACCTTTAGAGTTTTAGAGTCTGCATTAGTTCATGCATTCACGGTTTTGATGTGTTATGTTTTCTTTGTGTATAGATGCCTCCGAGACGCGTGAGACCTCCCCCACGGGACCGTAGCACCAGCGATGAGACTGAGGGCACAGACTGGGAAGAGGAGCGGCGGATGCTCTATGACACGGTGGGGCTACTGGGTGCGATGTTGGATCGCCGGTCAGGTAGAGGAGAGCCAGCAGCAGCAGGAGCAATGCTCGACCGCTTTATGAGACAACACCTGCCTACCTTCGATGGTAGAGGAGAGTCTGAGGCTGCGGAAGACTGGGTCCTGAAGATTCAGGAGATCCTTCAGGCGATTGAGTGCCCACCTGAGAGGAAGGCAGGCTTGGTAGCGTATGTGTTGGCCGGAGACGCGTCCAACTGGTGGAGGACCACTGCTGCGGTGGTGTTCGAGGGCAGGACTAATATCAGCTGGGTGGACTTCCTGCGGGAGTTCAATGAGCGGTATTTCCCAGAGCATGTCAGAGATGGGAGGAGAGAGGAGTTTATGACTCTCGAGCAGGGAGATGCGACCCTGGCTGAGTATACGCGGAGGTTCAACGCGCTGGAGCGTTACTATTCGGAGATCTGTGTGACGCCGCTGCAGAGGGCGATGAAGTTTATACGGGGGCTGAGGAAGCACCTCCGTACTCAGGTGACATACAGTATGCCACAAACGTTGGCCGATGCCGTGAGGTTTGCCACGATCATTGATTAGGATTACCAGCAGAATTATGCTGAGGCCAGGAGAGCACCGGGGAAGGTCTGCGGACGTCCAGGTGCTCCGCTAGCAGGGAACCCGGGCAAGAGGCCCCAGATTGGAGGAGGTGGATCACGCCATCCTGAGGCGTGCAGAGGTTGTGGTCGAGTTCACTCCGGTGAGTGTTGGGGCCGTGAAGTTTGTCACGGGTGTGGCAAGCCAGACCATTTTGTGTGAGACTGTCCGAGTGGGCCCGGTGGGTCCAACAGGCATTCAGGGCCGCCTGCAGCAGGCCGAGGCGGAGGTCGCCGACCTTTTGCGCCTCCACAGCAGGGTCAGAGGACTGGACGAGTCTTTACCATCCAGGCGAATGAGGCGAGAGACGTCAACATGGTGGTGGAAGGTACGCTCTTTGTTGCTGGGTTGAGTGCGAGAGTGTTGTTTGACTGTGGGGCCACACACTCGTTCATTTCGGAGCATTTTGCGAGCGTGTTGGGTCGTACCCCTGCGATGTTGACTTCCACGTTGGAAGTCAGCACACCCTTGGGTCTGGTGGGCATTGTGGGGAGCTTTCTCCCCAGCGCCACGATTGTTTCGGAAGATCAGGAGTTTCCGGCTGACCTGATCTTGTTGCCGATGGAGGACTTCGACGTCATACTGGGGATGTGCGAGTTTTGTGCCGGGAAAAGAAGATTTGATCCTGAGAAAGGGTCTACCTGATGTGTTGATCAGGGGGACGAAGGATAGAGGAGGTAGAGTAGTCGTATCAGCAGTGAGGGCACAACAGTGGTTGCAGCAGGGTTGCAGAGCTTTTGTGGCCACTTTGGTAGTTCCAGATCCAGAGGCGAGGAGATTGGAGGACATTGAGATTGTTCGGGAGTTTCCAGAGGTATTTTCTGATGAGGTCTCCGGGTTGCCGCCTCAGAGAGAGATTAAGTTTGGGATTGATTTGGTAGCTGGGACTACGCCGCAGTCGAAGGCGTCGTATCGGATGACACCTGCTGAGCTGGCAGAGCTGAAGAAGCAGTTGCAGGATCTGATGGATACGAGGTTTATCCGCCCGAGTGTTTCACCTTGGGGAGCGCCAGTACTCTTCGTGAAGAAGAAGGATGGATCATTGCAGATGTGTATTGACTACAGGATGCTGAACAAGGTTACCGTTAGGAATCGGTATCCCTTGCCCAGGATCGAGGACCTGTTTGACCAGTTGCAGTCAGTGCAGGTATTCTCGAAGATTGATCTGCGATCCGGGTATCATCAGTTGAGGATCAGAGAGGCAGATGTGCAGAAGACAACTTTCAGGACGAGGTACGGGCATTACGAGTTCTTGGTGATGTCGTTCGGGTTGACGAACGTGGCTGCAATGTTTATGGATTTGATGAACAGGACGTTCAGTCAATACCTCAACCGGTTTGTGATTGTCTTCGTGGACGACATTTTGGTCTACTTGCCAGATGTAGAGCAACATCGAGAGCACTTGAGAGTGGTACTTGGCATTTTGAGAGATCATCAGTTATATGCCATGTTTTCGAAGTGCGAGTTCTGGCTGAGCAGTGTCGCCTTTCTGGGACACATTGTATCGGGAGCTGGGATTTTAGTAGATCCAGCGAAGGTCGAGGACGTGACGCAGTGGAGAGCCCTGACGAGTGTAGCGGAGATCAGGAGTTTTGTGGGTCTCACGGGTTATTATCGCCGCTTTATTCAGGATTTGTCGAGGTTGGCTTCGCCGTTGACGACTTTGACACGGAAGGGCATCAAGTTCGTGTGGTCCCAGAAGTGCGAGGACAGTTTCCAGGAACTGAAGAGTTGGTTGACGACTGCTCCAGTTCTGACGTTTCCCAGTGGCAGTGGTGGGTTTGTGATTTACAGTGAGGCGTCAGGCGTCGGACTGGGATGCGTACTAATGCAGCACGGGCAGGTGGTTGCATACGCTTTGAGGCAGCTGAAGGTGCACGAGAGGAACTACCCCACTCATGATTTGGAGTTGGCGGCAGTGGTGCACGCTTTGAAGACCTGGAGGCATTACTTGTATGTCGAGCAGTTCGAGGTGTTCACAGATCATCAGAGCCTGAAGTATCTGTTTTCGCAGAAGGAGCTGAATATGAGGCAGCGTAGATGGCTCGAGCTGATTAAGGATCATGATTTCTCCATCTCGTACCATCCGGGGAAGGCGAATTCAGTTGCTAATGCTTTGAGCCGGAAGGTGCAGGTTACCGCAGCAGGTCTGTGTATCGAGGAGTGGAAGCTGCTTGAGGCGCTCACCGAATGGAGACCGTTCACCGATGAGTCGCGAGGTGCGGTGATTCCCAGGCTGAGAGTGGAGCCTCAGTTGGTCCTGATATTGTGCAGATGTATGCTGAGAAGGTTGATGTGATCAGGCAGAGACTAGCGATAGCTCAGAGCAGGCAGAAGAGCTACGCTGATAGGCGTAGGCGAGAGCTGAGGTTTGAGGTGGGTGACCATGTCTTCCTGAGGATTTCACCATCTCGAGGAGTGATGAGGTTCGGGAAGAAGGGGAAGCTCAGTCCGAGGTATGTCGAACCGTTTGAGATTCTTGATCGGGTTGGAGAGGTTGCCTATAGGGTTGCGCTGCCGCCGCAGTTTTCGGGTCTTCACAACGTCTTCCACGTTTTGATGTTGAGGAAGTACGTAGCAGATACTTCTCATGTGATTCAGTTGGACATTTCAGAGATCCGGCAAGATTTGTCTCTTGAGGAGAGACCGGTAGAGATTGTGGATCGGATGGAGCATTAGTTGAGGAGGAGGACCATTCCTATGGTGAAGGTCAGATGGCAGCACCACAGTGAGCGAGAGGCCACTTGGGAGATTGAGGAGGAGGTCTAGAAAGAGTTCCCGGAATTATTTGGTGAGCTTCAGTCTTAATTTCGAGGATGAAATTATTTTAGGAGGGTGGATTGTCAGATCCTAATCCTAATTGTGCCTTAATGGTGTTTAGGTGGTGATTAGAGGGAGATGGAGATGGACGGCTGGGATTGAAGTTGATGGATGGAGGGTGGAGATGGAGTGGAGATGGATGAAGGGTTGAGATGGATTGAATTTGGATGGATGGTGAGGTTGGAGTTGGGGTGAGATATTTATTTGGTAATTTTCTCTCTCTCACCTTACTCACTCACTCACGTCTCCCTCCCTCTCTCTCCTGGTTTTGAACTCCGGCGAGAGGTTCGAGCTCCGGCGAGTTTGTGATCTCCGGTGAAGTGAGGAGCGGCAAAGGTGGTAGTGGGAGGTGAGTTTGTGGTTTTGCTAGCCGTCCCTTTTGACTTGATTTTCTCTCTCTCAACCTCACTCGTGTGCTGTGGTCGTAGTTGGGTGGTGGAGGTTGTTGGAGGTGGAATCGCGAGCGTGGATCGTCGAGGAGGTGTTGATCGTGGTTTGAACGCGAGGTTCGTCAATGGATTGTGATTTTGGGAGGCGTGCTCGTGGAGGCGTCGTCATGGTTCTTCAAAGGTTTCTTCAAACCTTCCGGTATGTCAAACTTGCTCACTTAAGTAGTGTGAGTATTTGGAAGTCGGTGGTATGCCTTCCGGCTCGTCGTAAGTAAACGCGCACCAGAATTTACTGCCTGATCGGTCGACCGGTTGGTGCAAACGGTCGACCGTTCGTATTGAGATTTCGGGTTCTGCCTCACAACGGTCGAACGATGCCCTTGGGGTGGTCGACTGGTTGTGCATTGGAGGCAAGCCTGGATGGTTTCGGTCGAACGGGGCCCCTTTGCCATTCGACCGTGTGCACCGTCATGGGTCGGGTAGGGCGTTGACCATCTAAACGGTCGATCGTCTGTATGACTTCGTCCGACCGTGACTTAAGTTGGATTGTGGTTGGTTCGACCGAAGGTGGTTTCGATCGACTGGACTTGATGTTGAGCGTGGGGGAAACACTCTGGTGGAATTCGGTCGACCGAGAGTGCTCGGGTGTTCGACCGGATTCGTTGGTTGCGTTGGGGGAATTCCCTGGTGGAATTCGATCGACCGAGAATGCTCAGGGGTTAGACCGAATTCGTTGTGGAGATAGAGAGATTTTTCCCTGGTGACTTTCGGTCGAACGAGGCCCCTTTGCCGTTCGACCGATTGGTCAGTTGTTTCGTTGAACCTGGGAGTTGACCATCTAAACGGTAGTGTTGGTGGGAATCCGTCGACCGAGGGAGTGCCGATCGAGGCGATTACCCTGTGTTTTCGTGATTTGGTCGACCGAGACGTTTGGTTCGGTCGACCGTTTGTGTCCAATTTTGCACTATGGAGGTGCGGTTGTTGTGGTCGTCCGTGTGGGGCGAGTTGTGGTGCCGAGGTTCTTCCAACGAGTGTGCTAGAGTGCACGAGTGTTGCGGTGGTTGGGTGAAAAAGCCCTGGAGCCCTGTAACTGTGTGAGAGCATGAGTTGGCTGAAAAAGGCCTGGAGCCCAGCTTAGAATTTGTGGCGTTGCGGTGGTTGGGTGAAAAAGCCCTGGAACCCCGTAACTGTGTGAGAGCTGCGGTTGGTTGAAAGAGACCTGGAGCCCAGCTAGTCTATGCGGGGTTGGTTGAAAAAGACCTGGAGCTCCGTAGTGCGTTCAGGTTGGCTGAAAAAGGCTTGGAGCCTGAGCAGGGACTGCGTGTTAAGGGTTGGTTGAAAAATACCTGGAGCTCTTGGACGTTTGGGTTGGTTGAAAAAGACCTGGAGCGCTTGGTCGTGTCGTGGTAGCTGTGGTTGGCTGAAAAAGGCCTGGAGCCCAGCTTGGCAACGTGTGTGTTGCGGTGGTTGGGTGAAAAAGCCCTGGAGCCCCGTGACTGTGGTGTGTGTTGTGGTTGGGTGAAAGAGTCATGGAGCCCAACTTGTTTGAGATGTTTTTCTTGTTAGTAGAATTGCATGCTAGGGTGCTTTTATTTCATGCGTTGTAGAGTTTGGCATATGGGGTTTCCTTCTGGAAACTCAGGCATTGTTGTATGTTTACTTTCAGGTCGTGATCGGCGATAAGGGGGTGGTGACCGAGGAGGGGAGCACCGCTACCGGATCCAGCTTTCTCTCAGTTGAGGTCGGGTGATTACTGTATCCGTTGTATAGTCTTTTGATGTAATCACAACTTTTGAAATACTCTGATGTTCATATATATATTATATATGTTGGTGCATCTGTTTCCTGTTATTTCGTAATATCCTCTGTTTATTGTGAGTTATTAAAAAAATTTAAATTTTTCCGCAGTTTGAGGATGTTACACATTTCAACTTCAAAATGCCAAAGGGAAACATTCCAATGATAAAGTTTGATATGGCAGACAAATTTTATTTTATTTTATACGTGATTATATTGACAAATCATAATAATATTGCAGGAGATGTACAACATGAAACTAAGGGCATTGTTAACTGGGAGGGTGCCCACCCGAGTGTGGAGTCGGGTGGGGGGCACATGTCCCCCTGCCCCGTTGACCTGATTTTTTTGGTAATTGTTAAAAAATGTTTATAAATTTATTTTAAATTCATTTTAAATTGTTTTTTCAGTTTTTTTTCTTCTGAAAATATGTTTTTTATTTGTTTGATTTTGTAGAAAATTTTGTGTTTTTTTATTTTATTTTATCCAAGATTGATCTCAAAATGACTTGGAGGGGAGAAAATACATGGTGGATGGGGTAGTCTGGGTGTGGTTAAGGTTTTTTTTGAGTAGGTTAGATGAGCCGACGTGGTGAAAAGTATGAGCAGAATGCCCGGAATAGCCCGATCACTGTTAAACATTGTTGAAGTACTTTTAGAGGAGGTTGACAAGCAAATTTTTATTTAACATAAATTTATTTTAAAAATATATTTTGTTTAATTATTTAAAATTTTATATTTACCAATAATTTATTTTACAAATTTATTCTAACAACTTCGACTATGACAACTATTCTCATAATATTACCAAAGAGGTGACCAGCCACATAGAAGGCAATCTTCTTCTTTTTTTAAAATTATTCATCAGTTTTAATCCCGAAATATAAGATAGCAATGGAAAATTCTTTAATTCGAAGTCTGATTTGTAACCCATTCAATCTATATCCAACACATTATAAAAAATTATTAGCTTTTTATTTATAAATTAAACATTTCTTTACATATCCTAAATTTTACACTATAACAAAAAGTGGTTCAAAAAAATTTACAAAAAGTTTTGATATAATTTTTATTTCAATTAATTTGTTTAATTTCTTTTACCAATAACCCGCCTCTTTGACGCTCATACTAATCCAACTAATGTTTTACTATAAGGGAAGTTTTTTATACTTTTAAAATTGAATATTCACCCGTAATTTTAATACATTTTATGTTTTACCATTGAATATTTTTTTAATAAAATGAAAGAGTACGCATAACATATTGTTGCTTCTGATTTTTTATTTCTACAGTGAGGTGCTTTCGAATTTATTGTACTTTTACAAAATCGATTTACTTTCCCAAAATATAAATGTTATACTTCAAGTTTTAACTATTTTAAATACAAAGAGAAATAATTATTCAACAAACATTAAGTTTAAACTATTTTAAAAAGAATTAATGAAATATTTTTTGTTGAATTGGTCTTACAAAAATTCTTTAATTTTGATATTTGTAACATGAAAAAATGATTGAGGTTTATTCATTTATATTCCGTAAGAGCGTCGTCTTAGTTAACCTTTCAAGTTCATAAATTATGTATTATTTATCTAACCATTAATTCACAATTTAATTTTGCAGGGACTACACCTACCATATTATGTGCAAGTCCAAATCAATACAAAGCCACTTACAAAATTTGTATCGGTAAGCTTTGGTATTGGACACGTTTACTGTGAAAACTACTCATAATTTTTTACCTTTGTTATTATATATGAACCATGCACGCATGTACGGGGTCTCTTGCTAGTTTATTATTTGCCACTATGTGATATTTGAGAATATAAAAATTATGAGGTTGTAATAGACTAAATGTGATATTATTTTGAGGCTAAATGTTAATTTTTTTCTTCCAAAGATACTCACCCATGCCACGACACTTCCATGTTTTGCAACACGAGCTTTATCTAGTGGTTTGAATCCCATGATCAACTCTATCAGCACGACACCGAACGAATAAACATCTGACTTATCAGTGACATGACCCGTGGATGCATATTCTGGTGCTATATACCTAACGTCGTAGTTTTGATACAAAAGATCAATCAAAATGCATGTTTGAATAGTTTATTGAAAATTCAGATCAAATGTTACCCGAATGTTCCGACGATTCTGGTAGAAATATGGCTGCTGTTATCAACATTGAACTTTGCCAAACCAAAATCAGCGACCTATATTGGATTGATGAAATAAAATGTCAAATCAAGTAAACTTGATAGTACTTATGACATTATCAATGGTATATATTAACCGTGATTCGTTGGGTGTAACAAAAATATCATAAAAATTAAGAGTGATCCATCATTTTTCTTTTAATTTGTACCTTTGCGTCGTAGTTATCATCAATTAGAATGTTTGCTGTTTTGATATCTCGATGGATGATTTTTGGATGACCTGGAGATAGTATTTAGATAAGGTCTAGTCGACACATGTATTATTGAAATGAATATAGAATATCAAAAACTATAAGTTCAAATAACATACAATCCTCATGCAAGTACGCCAATCCTTTTGCCGAGCCAATGGCAATCTTCAATCTTGCAGACCAATCCAAAATCGCAGTTTCTCTTTCTGAAAAATAAAACGAATTAGTAATGTACAGTATAGCATTCTTTCTAATCTGTTCACACTAAAAAAATTACTTCTAAATCCTTGTATTCGGAAATTATTACCATGCAGATGGAACTCCAAAGTTTTATTTGGAATGTATTCATAAACAAGGAGCTTTTGATCTTCTGCAATGCAATAGCCAACCAAAGAAACTAGGTGTTTGTGATGCACACGACTGATAATGTCAACCTCAGCTCGGAACTCACGGTCACCTTGTTGGCTACCAGCTTTATGTTTTTTTACGGCCACTTTGGTACCATTCGGAAGGACTCCCTTGTAAACAAAGCCAAAACCACCATCGCCAATGAGATTTTGCCCAGAGAATCCATCAGTTGCGTCGACCAACGCCTGATAGGTGAAACTGTGGCTCGATGAGCCAACATAGATATCAGGCAATGGTGAGGGACCATCAGGTGGAGGGTTGGCAATTTCACAGCCTATTGTACAAACAACAACATAAATTTAGATTACCTTTGTGATTTCCATGTTAGCTGAAACAGCTGTTAGTTTTGAATATATCAACTATAAAATAAAGAAAATATGAAAGCGAGTTTATCGAATTCATGAGTTTCGTTCAATGACTATTTAAGCCTCTAAGAAGGGTTTCTTCGGCTTCTATTGAAAGTACTATTGCAATTGAGGTTTGTTTGCTTCTTTCCATAAAAGGAAACACATTTGAACCTATGCGATAAAAGTGTTCAAAGACCAAGTAACATATATGAATATGGCCTGCCTACAAGTTACCTTTGTTTTGACAAATTTATTTTTAATTTTGTCTTTACAAACCATGTTCACCGTTTTAAATCAAGATCTCATAAAATTATTTTGTATTGAAAATATAAATCGTCTTAGAAATGCATCTTTGATATTTAACCTTTTGTCGAAACAAGACATAAAATAGTATCGGTTTAAGGTCTTTGGGTTTCAACCACATAAGCATGTCCGAGGTATCATATTTTCGATTTCTTAAAAAAAAACTTAATATCTTGGTTAGAATGTTCATAAATAACTGATAATTATAGAAAAAATTGGTTTCAAGAAGTCCTCTAGTAGACTGCAAATGAGGTTTTTGAGTTCAAAATTTACTGAAAAACAAATCTAGTAGGCCCGTAGCCATATGGAAATGGCAAGGTACGTGCACCTTCACAAATGTTTTTGGCAAAATGATATTTTAAACTTCAGGCAATTCAATTTTAAGAAAAATGAAAAATCATTGTTTTCCACAATTTTTTCTACTTCAAGTTCATTTTTTCCCCATTACTTAAGTGTCACTATTTCCTTGTTAATCAACGCTATAGTGGTTGTTATATCCCTAACCCTTTTTAGGGTTAATTCGTGTTTAAGAGGAGAGAAGGAGGTATGGTGGGGCTTGACTTTGTGGAGAGAGAGAGAGGTATGGGTGGAGGCATGGGTGAGGAGATGGGGTAGGCGTGTAGAGGGATGGAAGGAGTGTGGGGGTTGCTTTAAGAGCACCCAACCCTTCTTCCTCTTCTTTTCTTCTCCTTCCTTGTTTTTCTCTCACACCATCCTCATCTTCTTCTCTCTTTGGCGTCGAGCAGCTCCGGGGGTCGGTGACGGAGGTGGACAAGCGGTCCAGGCAGGAGAGGTGCGGTGTTGAGCGCGAGGAGAGGTCACCGGAGGCGACGTGCGTGAGCGAGCTCCGGCGGTTCGTCGTCGTTGGTTGAGGTACGCCGCTCCTTAGTGTGGTTTATTGTTAACCCTAATGAGAGGGTTGTGTTGGTCGGTCGGAGGAGGTCGGAGGCCTCTCCGACGTCGCGTTTGGGCGAAGAAACCTCGGCTGGCGCGAGGTTGAAGACGACCGGACGGTCGACCGGCCCTTGGGCGGTCGACCGATTGCATGTATATCTTTACTGCCTGTTGCGTTTCGGTCGACCGAGGCCTTGTGTTCGGTCGACCGGAACTTAAGTTTATTGGTTTATATTGCATGATGTTCGGACGTAGGCTTGAGTTCGGTCGACCGTTATATGACGTAGAAATATTAAGTTGACCCTGTAAGTTCGGTCGACCGAGACCCCTGAGTCGGTCGACCGATGGATTAAAATGATGTAGAAGATGTTATGTTAGTTTTCGGTCGACCGGGACCTGAGTCGGTCGACCGATAGACTGAATTGTAATGTTGACCAGACTTCGGATTTTGACCTCGTTCGGTCGACCGGTTTTAGACCTTCGGTAGACCATTGGGGGGATTGTGTTCTGTGCGCAGCGGTAGACCGTGTTAGGGACGGTCGACCGATTCCTTTCTGGAAACGGTCGACCGAATCACCTCTTACGGTCGACCGTTTGGGCCCAGAACAGAATTCCAGGTTCCCTTTTTGAACGCCAACTTTGCCACGGAAACCCGTGTCCTCGCATGGTGCGTGAGCCGGGAGGTGACGGTGGGCGCGTGATGCGTGCCTGCCCAGGGACCACCGTTGGGAAGAGTGTGGGTGTTCGGGACGCGTCACCTCCGAGTATGGACCGTGACTTGAGATGATTGTTGGGCACTTTGTAGTATAGCAGGCCTGAGGGATCGCGGATCCCAGTGTTGATGTTTGTGCGAGCACGCAACTGGCGTTGGGTGAGGTGACTACCGGCCTACGGGCTACGGAGGTCGCTGCCCTGCTTTTATAGCGGCGCGGTTGGTGTTTGCGGCTCGAGGAGCCCGATGACCTGGCAGACTTCGGTCTGGATCTGTCCGATGCTGTGCCGGACTGTTGTGATGGACCACCGATGTTGTGCCGGTGATGCCGCCGAGGTTGTGCCGGCGATGATGATTGTTGGGCCGAGGCTGTGCCGGCTATGTTGTTTTTCCTCGGCTGGGCACCTACCGAGATGTTGTTGTTATACCTTCCGGGCGACGGCCCCGTTGGTCCCTGTGGCTCCGACCACTGACATTTGCAGATCTGTATTCTATCGGCACGCAGGCGTGACAGAGGCTCCCTGCCGAACCCTTGAGTAGTGTAGCTGCGTGTGGGGGGTGCGATGTCGCGTGCTGTAAGGCTGCATGTGCCTGCAGTAGGTCTCCTCGGGAGACTCGTTGTTGATTGTCGGACTGATGTCCCGTTTTACCCTTCGGGGGAACTGTTTTCATTTCTGTCGATGCCATGACACACTACTAGTATGATAGGTTCATTGTGTAATGCATGCATATAGGTGAGTTGGCGTACGGGGTTTCCTTTCTGGAAACTCAGGCATTGTTGTTGCATCTTTTTCAGGACCGCAGTAGGTCCAGTGGGGTGGTGATCGGCGGGCGCGCGCATTTGGAGTCGGATCCTCTAGTCAAACCACTGAGGTCCACATGATTACGTTTATCTTCCCTTGTCGTTTTGTTGTAATCATGTATGCATTTTGGCAAACTCTGATGTATTATGGTGCACCGCTTTATTGTTTATGAGAAGTAACAGTCCCGTCTTGATTATTGTGCTCTTTGTCTTGATTATGAATTTTTAAATTTTCCGCTGTTTCGGGATGTTACAACTTGGTATCAGAGCGGTCGATTCCTATGCGGTTCCCAATGAAATCACCCTTGTAGTAATAGGATTCATGCATTTTATCTTTTAGCATGCATACATGGCTGAAGTTGTGATTGTTTCTCTTATCAGATGGCACCTAGGCGCGTGAGGAGTTCTCCACGCGATCGTGATCCCAGTGACGACACATCTGGTGCTCATTGGGACAGGTTGGGCGAGTTTCTGGAGCGTCAGGCAGCTCAGAGTGCCCAGGGCGGAGTGGGAGCTGAGCACGATCGGTTCATGCGTCAGCACCCGCCGACTTTTGATGGCAGGAGGGCCCCAGAGGTTGCAGAGGACTGGGTCTTCAGGATGGAGAAGATCTTCCGCGCTATTGGAGTAGCACCTGAGAGGATGGTGGAGCTGACCACCTATGTGTTCGATGGCGAGGCCGCCAACTGGTGGAGATCTACGTCCACGGTGTTGTTCGATGACCGTGCTGATGTCAGCTGGGAGGAGTTCTTGGAGGTGTTCCACGAGCAGTACTTCCCCCTGCATGTCAGGGATCAGAAGAGGGAGGAGTTCATGTCGCTGGAGCAGAAGGACATGACACTGACGAGCTACATCAGCAGGTTCAACGCTTTGGAGCGTTACTGCCCTGAGATTTGTGTGACCCAGAGCAGCGGGCGAGGAAGTTCGTGAAGGGACTGAGACAGCTGCTTCGATCTCGGGTGATCAACAGCATGCCGCGGACCCTTGCAGATGCGGTGAAGCATGCTACGATCATCGAGCAGGACCAAAGGGAGTGTATTCAGGAGGCGCAGAAGGCGCCAGTGAGCACCGGCAGCAGAGTAGCTGGTCGTGGAGCAGGGAACCCGGGCAAGAGGCCCAGGTTTGATGGAGGAGGAGCACGTCAGTCGGGAGCGTGCACTTACTGCGGGAGGTTCCATCCAGGGCAGGAGTGTCCCCGTCGGACTGGAGCGTGTATGGGTTGCGGCCAGATGGGAGATTTTGTCCGTGATTGTCCTCAGAGGCAGGGAGAGCCGAGCAGGAGGCCAGGACCACCAGCAGTAGGCATAGGCGGAGGCAGCCGGTCAGTTGTTCCACCGGGCCAGAGCAGGAGGACCGGGCGAGTCTTCACTATCCAGGCTGAGGAGGCGAGGGACTCCAACACCGTCGTGGAAGGTACGCTTTCAGTTTCTGGTTCTGTAGCGCGTGTGTTATTCGATTGCGGCGCCACTCACTCCTTCATTTCGGAGAACTTTGCTGGCGAGTTGGGTCGGACCCCTATGCTGCTGACTGATGTTTTGGAGGTTAGCACACCCATGGGTGAGGTGGGCACTGTGGGGAGCTTTTTCCCCGGCACCACAGTTGCTTCGGGAGACCATGATTTTCCGGCAGATCTGGTCTTGTTACCGATGGAGGACTTCGACGTCATACTGGGGATGGACTGGCTGTCACAGTACGACGTGCGGGTCTTTTGCCGTGAGAAGAAGATCCTGATTCCGATGGAGGGCATGCCAGATGTTCTGATCAGAGGTGCGAGGAGCAGAGGGGGTCGTCTGATTGTGTCTGCGGTTAGGGCACAGAGACTGATGCAGCAGGGATGTAGAGCGTTTGTGGCCACGCTGGTAGTTCCTGATCCTGAGACGAGGAGGCTGGAGGACATAGAGATTGTGCAGGAGTTTCCGGATGTGTTTCCAGCAGAGATTCCAGCATTACCGCCGCACCGAGAGATCGAGTTCAGCATCGAGTTGGTTGCGGGTACGACACCCCAGTCGAAGGCACCTTATCGGATGGCACTGATTGACATCATTTCATGCTCATATTTGTATCTTATATCCATTATCTTTCACCTAAACAATGCTATGTCACGAGTTTTATGTTTAGTTTTCAGGAATAAATAGGTTTGAAGAGATGAAACATAAAAGGACCCAAAAGCTGGGAAAAAGGACTGGATTGTGAGATCTGGGGACCAAGATGCAAGGGAGAAGGACCTGAACGCAAGACAGAAGGACCTAAGAGCAAAACAGAATACTCCACACCATCATGGGGAGTATTTTAGCAATTGGATTCGGGTCGGAGCTCCAATAAACAAAGTAGATGCATCCAAGACCACCAAATACACCAAGCAAAGCCCAGAACAAGATTCAACTCGATCCGGAAAATTTGGACCGCCAATTGGCGGTCCAAGACCGCCAATTGGCGGTCACTTTGGGCCCAAATCCACCAAGTTTTCTCCTGGACGTGTATTAATGTTTGTTTAGGCTATTTTTGGTATTGGTTTAGTCCCACATCGGGGGATTGTCCCGGATTAGCTTTTTCCATGCCTATAAATAGAACTCTTCACCTCCTATTGTAATCACTCCATATTTTAAGTGGCTATTCTTCCTACTAGAAGTGAGGCCTTGAAGCACACACTAAAGTAGGAGGATGCTACTTTTAATGTGAGTCATTTTATCAATAAAGTTTTGTGTTTCTTTCATTGTTTATTTTATGTTTCTTTTATTGTTTGTGCATGTTTTAGTTTAATCGTCTTTTACTTCTAGCTTAGTTTTAATATGCTTTCTTTGCTTAGTTTAATAATTAGTGTAATGCTTAGTGAGTAGTTCCATCCCCTTTGGGGGGTGGAGTAGATGTACATACATTCATTAGAGAATGGGATGAATGCTTTATTTTTGATGTGTTGATAAAACATGAATGTATGCTTGCTTGTTTAGGATAGAATTTATAACTTGATGAGTTTTGCCAAAATGATTAGACACCTCTCATGCTTGTTTAGGTTCTGAAATAAACAACTTGCATATGTAAATGTTAATCAACTAAGTTGGTGAATAGATTGATAGGTTTTGCCATAACATTTAGACACTTCCTATGCTTGATAAACACCACCTTCATGTGCTTAAAGAATGTATTCTACACCCACCTCTTTGCATGTGTGCACTCACTCCACCCCTTAAGGGTTTTCCCATTTCTGTATTCCAGCATTCTTCTTTTGTTCTTAGCTTAGTTGTCATTTCATTGTTTGTTTCTTTCGTTCGCATTTCATACTTCTTAGAGTAGTTTAGTGTAGAGTAGCGTAACCAACTCTCTTCTCCATTTTTTCGCCATTTGATTTCGTGCAAACAAGAGGCTGCTCACCTCCCTGAGGACGACCCGTACTTGCCACCGCTTCATCGCGGCCGTGCACTTGCGGTTTAATTAAAACGTTCAACAAGTTTTTGGCGCCGTTGCCGGGGAGGTGCCAGTCCAGACTCTTGTTTGGACGATTCGAGTGGATTTAATTTTTGTCTTGTAGTTTTCGTTGTTGCAGGTGACTCAAATTGAGAAGGGGAAGCATCTGGTCAAGTTTGGAGGTGATCTGAGAGAAGAAGACCGCCAATCAGCGGTATTCAACCGCCAACTGGCGGTCTGGTAGCTTCATTTCGCCTCTAAATTTTTGTGGAGTATTTCTTTATCTGTTATAGTGATCTGGGACTCGATTTAGCATGTCTTGACCTATAGTTTATTCCCAGATCAAGAATCAAACCTCCTTTAAGCAACTTGGACCCTAAAACTCAAAGCAAAAGATTAGGCATTATTCTTGTTTAAGGCATGCATCATGTATGTGACTTAGGCATTTAGATTGTCTTTTATCTTAGCTTTATTTTCTGTTGCTGAGAGCTGGCGTGAGGTACGCACCTTCTACTCTCATTCATGCATTTCATATGAACATGCATGAGTTAGTAGGAAGTGCATTGCAACAAGTGTGAGTTGAGCGTTGTTTGGAGAGTTGATTGCTAGATTTAGGACTCCAAAACGCTACTAAGGAGGGGCTGTCCCATAAAAGATAAGGTGGGGGATTTCATCACCCTTTCCTTCGCCCCAAAAACCACACTAATCAAGAGCCTAATTTTAAAATCAAGTAGATATTGGCCCTAAGGATCTTGGACGCATTAGGAGAGTGATCCGGTCCCGACCGTCATGACCTGATCGGCGTTGCCCACTTTGTCGATAGTAGGAGAGACGAGATCCCCGGATCTTTGCTCACTTGCTGGGCTTTGTGGTCCTCGTTGTAGGGAGGTGAGGCGTGTTGAGGCCGTGTGACCTCGCAGTTAGGCGTCGTCTAGCTGTAAGGACCTATAGCGACCTTAGGATTGTTTGAGCCTTGTTTGCTTGTGTGCTTCTACCTGTACCCATCCGCCGTAGCTTAAGGACTTCTTCCCTTCTCTCCTGAGTCATTCTTTCTCTCCTGTGTTCCCTCGTCTTCTCTTCTACGTACATTCTTCATTTGAAAAAAAAAAGAAAAAAAAAGTCGTGGTTTGTGTGTGCACCTTTGTGCATGCTTTCGTGGACACGAGACGAGAGTGGTCGTTTGACGAAGAGCGTTGTCAATCCGGCTTCGGTCATCGATTTCTCGACACCTTCCTCCTCTCGTGTCGCACGTAGTTCGGGTCCAATGGCTGCTAATTTCCGTGAGGAGGAGCAGTTGCTGGACCCACCTGTTCCACCTGTGCTTCCAGTTGTCGTTCCCATACCTCTTCGTGATCGATGCTACCCGAGCCGTACAGCTCTGCCCTCATGCATCGTATTGCCAGAGGCAAATGGGAACCATTTTGAGGTTAAGCCTCAATTCATTTCCATGCTCCCTCATTTCACTGGGAAAGGTGACCCCTATATCTTTCTCAGGGAATTTGAGGAGGTCTGTGCTATGTTCAAGCTGCAACAACTTAGCACAGACTCCATCCATCTTAGGCTTGTCCCCTTTGCGCTGAAGGATGATGCCAAGAAGTGGTTGTACAGCAACCAGGCGAATTCCTTTAGGACTTGGGATGAGTTTCAATCTGCATTCCTCAAGAAGTACTTTCCTAATCATCGGACTCAAAAATTGAGGAACGAAATCAATTCGTTCTATCAACATGAGACCGAGACATTTCATGCATATCTAGAGAGGTTCAAGGAGCTACTATCCTCATGCCCTCACCATGGCATTGAGTTGTGGCGCCTTTGTCAGATTGTGTACGAGGGTCTTCACATCCCGTCCAGAACGCTCCTTGAGTCCATGTGTCAAGGAGAGTTCTTGGGAAAGGATGAAAGGGAGGCATGGGCCTTCCTAGAAGACCTCGCTGAGAAAACCATGCAGTGGGAGAGTGTGAGGGAACCACCTGCATCATCTAGTATAGGAGCGAGGATCGCGACTGCAAACTCGACTAGATCGGGTACCGCATTTGCTATCGATACCACTACGGCCACCGAGGCACGCATGGCGGCCTTAATGCGCCGTATGGATTCGATTGAGCTCCAAAACCAACAAGGTGCACCTCACATGTCCACATCTGGTCCAGTTCCTTGTCATTCATGTGGTAGGATAGGTCATGTAGAGAGCGAGTGTGAGTCCATTCCTCCTGAGATGGAGCGTGTCAACGCCATCTATGACAGAGCTAGGAATGACCGATACTCATCATCTTATAACCCTGGATGGAGGAACCACCCCAATTTTTCATGGAACCAAAATAATGCCCCGGGTGGTCCTTCAAACTCCTCTAGACCACCTTACCAATCACACCAACCTCCCATGCATGCACATTCCTATCAGCCACCCCAAGCGCAAACCACCAATCCATCAGGTTTCCCAAATTCCAATAATATGGAAACCCGATTCAATTCGCTTGAGACCTTGACTCGTGGACTTGAAAACTCAATGAAAAATTTTATGTCTACCACAAGTCAAGTTCTCACTTCAAATCAGCAGACCATGAAATCTCTAGAGCTTCAGATGGGCCAATTGGCTCAGTCTGTACATGAGAGAGAGAGAGGGTCTTTTCCTAGCCAGCCTGAGGCTAACCCCCGCATGTACCAACAACAACAAAAGCAAAATGAGAATGTGGTACCGCGGGGGAGGCAAGTGAACAATGTGGAGGAACCTGTTCACCATGTCAATTCCATTGTGACCTTAAGGAATGGAAAACAGGTTGACAATCACATTTCCTTGCCACACCCACCACCATCTATGCAACCCCCCAGTGGGAATGGTGGTGAAGAAGAAGCTGAGGGTGAGGGTAATACACCAAAGCTTTCTTCTCAGGCACAGCAGAAAACCTACCTGCCAAAAGCTCCTTATCCAAGTAGGTTAAACAAAAAGCAGAGTGACAACATGAACAAGATATTAGAGGTATTTAAGCAAGTGAAGGTTAACATCCCCTTGTTGGATGTCATCCAACAAATACCTCAATATGCCAAAGTGTTGAAGGATCTCTGCACAACCAAGAGGAAGACCAATGTTCCTAAGAAAGCATTCTTGGCTGCAAATATCAGCTCACTTTTGTCCAATCCTACCTACACAAAATACAAGGACCCGGGGTGTCCTACTATTCAGTGTACGATAGGGGACACTAGAATGAGCAATGTTTTGCTTGATTTAGGATCAGCGGTCAACCTCCTCCCATTCTCTGTTTATCAACAGTTGAACTTGGGAGAATTGAAACCAACTAAGATCACCCTCCAATTGGCGGATAGATCCATTCGTATTCCCATGGGGATTATCGAGGATGTGCTTATCAAAGTTGGAGATTTTATATTTCCAGTCGATTTTGTTGTCCTCGATACCAATCCTGTTGCGAACACCCACTCTCAAATACCTTTGATTTTGGGTAGACCATTTCTGGCAACCTCCAATGCTTTGATTAATTGTAGAAATGGTCTCATGAAGCTCTCATTCGGTAACATGAGTGCCGAGTTTCATGTGTTCAACTCTGGTAGGCAACAGGAACCCATGGATGAACCTTTAAATCTAAATCTCATCCGCCAATTGGAGAAAGCACCACAAAATCAACGAACACTCCTAACCCCAATGCAACCCATTGAGAATGTTCGTGGGCCCAGCGAAAACTCATTGCCTGTCTTCGCAATGCAACAGAGTGAGCTGGCCTCGAACATGAATGTCCAAAGGGAGTGTTTGTTGCATGATTCAGTTGAGAGTACTAGTGAGAGTGAGACACCTCATCATATGCCTATACCAGAAGGTGTCTCTACCTCATGTCCCATGGCCATTGAGCCATTTGAGCTTCATATTGACTCCAACAAGGACCCACCTATGACCGAGCTTATGCTTGATGATCTAAATGATGGTGGGAGGTCCTTGTTGGATGACTTGGGGAGAAGCCCCATTCTTAGTGATGCAGGTCTGCTGCATCCATCGAATGAGCTTGAGGAACTCATTCCGATGCACCCGCCTATTGGTTGGAGGGTTTTCTTCGATGAGCAATTAAACCCTAGTGAGGCAACACAACTTCATTCTTTGTTGCCCACACCCGACCAATATCATGAGGGGTTCGAGCCTTTCAGCTTTGACCTTTCACCCCTCATGACACCTCAGAGTACCAGTGGAGTTTGCCCATCTCGGCAAGTCTCTGGTCCTCCTGACTTGATGTTCTCATTTGATGTTCCTTGACCAAATGATTATGAGAATATCTTGGTTGTTGTATATATCTTTAAAAAAAAAGAAAGAAAGAAAAAAAACAACAAAAAAGTGTGTAATAAAAGACTCCTTCAGTGAGCATCGATTGTTGTGGGCCCCAACCCTTGTGTACTTGGGCCCCAATTTCTTCACGTATTTATCTCCCTTCTTAGCTTCTCACAGGTTTTGAGGGAATTTGGGTTTGTGTCCATCAACATGACCCTGAACGTCCCTTTGTACTTCATGTTGGTGAGATCTTTCCTTTTTCATGCATGTATCCATGTAGTATCTTGTTCACATTCATTGAGGACAATGCATGAATTAGGTGTGGGGGGGTGTTTTACGTGTGTACATAGTCGAGTCTTTTTCCTTTGGTTTTATTTTCTTTTGTTTGTATTGTTAGGGTCATGTTAGTGTGCCGCATTTAACATTGATATATCTGCTTGCCATGATCCTTGGGTGACTTGTCTTCTTTTGCTTGCCGAGTGCTTTAAAATTTTCACATTTCTTTCAAAATCTTCATGTGTTTGCGAAAGAAAATGTTTTTGTAGGTTTTGCGTGTGTTTAGCATGTGCAAAACCGTTGTGAGGCAAAGTAAAAAGAAAGCTCCCAAAATTGTCTTGAACTTGATGCATTAGGATTTCTAGTTTACTGGCTTTAGGTCTTATCGAGTCGTTAGGATGCACCCCGGTTTTCCCTCGGGGGGCGTGTAATCATAGGGTTTCAGTACTCAAACATTTAAAGAAGTCCACCCTGAACCTAGTGAGTCAAATAATTCGTGTCTGTTAGTATAAGGAAGTTTGTCGTAGGCAAGGGCCCTTAATCTCTTTTTGTGAAACTTAAGTGTAGGGGTTTTGGTTCCCATGTAGATAAATAAGTGGTGTTCTCTCTTCTCGCACGGCTCCTATCACTCGGGAAAGTAGGTCTGAGGGGACTTTGTGCCTGGTGCTTTCGAGTCATCTGACTTGGGATGCACCGACCGAACTCCCGTTACACGAGTGGTAGGGATCGCCCTATGTGGAGATTTGGGGGAAGGTGTACGTGATAGTGTAAGTCCTCATAGGCAATGATGCACAAAACCTGACCCTGGGAGAATCAAACACTAACCAATAAATGCTCCAAAGAAAAAGAAAAAAAGAAAAAAAAAGAAAAAAAGAGAGTCAAATAAGAACCAAAATGGACTTTACACGTTGTATCACATTCAGAAGTTAAGGTTGCCCATGTCTTTCACTTAATTCCTTAGTTAACTCTCACGAATAACTCATTAGTCTAGGTGTGTGGACCGACTACATATATAGAGTCGACCCGTAGTATTACCGCATCCCATGATCGACAAAATAAGTCCAACGAGTCGTGTAGCTAGATTGATTAATGCATCTTGTTCGGATTTTGTGGGTGTATCCGCTGAAAACCCTCAGGAGACAACACTCCTCCTCCTTGGCGACAAGGAGGTTTAACGGCTTGTTGCACGTGCTAAGTGCAACCGTGATTCCTACGAAAGTGAGTTAGGATTTCTTGTTTTTCGTTTGCTTTTCTCTTTCTTTGTTTTGCTCGGGACTAGCAAAAGTTAGGTGTGGGGGTATTTGATTGACATCATTTCATGCTCATATTTGTATCTTATATCCATTATCTTTCACCTAAACAATGCTATGTCACGAGTTTTATGTTTAGTTTTCAGGAATAAATAGGTTTGAAGAGATGAAACATAAAAGGACCCAAAAGCTGGGAAAAAGGACTGGATTGTGAGATCTGGGGACCAAGATGCAAGGGAGAAGGACCTGAACGCAAGACAGAAGGACCTAAGAGCAAAACAGAATACTCCACACCATCATGGGGAGTATTTTAGCAATTGGATTCGGGTCGGAGCTCCAATAAACAAAGTAGATGCATCCAAGACCACCAAATACACCAAGCAAAGCCCAGAACAAGATTCAACTCGATCCGGAAAATTTGGACCGCCAATTGGCGGTCCAAGACCGCCAATTGGCGGTCACTTTGGGCCCAAATCCACCAAGTTTTCTCCTGGACGTGTATTAATGTTTGTTTAGGCTATTTTTGGTATTGGTTTAGTCCCACATCGGGGGATTGTCCCGGATTAGCTTTTTCCATGCCTATAAATAGAACTCTTCACCTCCTATTGTAATCACTCCATATTTTAAGTGGCTATTCTTCCTACTAGAAGTGAGGCCTTGAAGCACACACTAAAGTAGGAGGATGCTACTTTTAATGTGAGTCATTTTATCAATAAAGTTTTGTGTTTCTTTCATTGTTTATTTTATGTTTCTTTTATTGTTTGTGCATGTTTTAGTTTAATCGTCTTTTACTTCTAGCTTAGTTTTAATATGCTTTCTTTGCTTAGTTTAATAATTAGTGTAATGCTTAGTGAGTAGTTCCATCCCCTTTGGGGGGTGGAGTAGATGTACATACATTCATTAGAGAATGGGATGAATGCTTTATTTTTGATGTGTTGATAAAACATGAATGTATGCTTGCTTGTTTAGGATAGAATTTATAACTTGATGAGTTTTGCCAAAATGATTAGACACCTCTCATGCTTGTTTAGGTTCTGAAATAAACAACTTGCATATGTAAATGTTAATCAACTAAGTTGGTGAATAGATTGATAGGTTTTGCCATAACATTTAGACACTTCCTATGCTTGATAAACACCACCTTCATGTGCTTAAAGAATGTATTCTACACCCACCTCTTTGCATGTGTGCACTCACTCCACCCCTTAAGGGTTTTCCCATTTCTGTATTCCAGCATTCTTCTTTTGTTCTTAGCTTAGTTGTCATTTCATTGTTTGTTTCTTTCGTTCGCATTTCATACTTCTTAGAGTAGTTTAGTGTAGAGTAGCGTAACCAACTCTCTTCTCCATTTTTTCGCCATTTGATTTCGTGCAAACAAGAGGCTGCTCACCTCCCTGAGGACGACCCGTACTTGCCACCGCTTCATCGCGGCCGTGCACTTGCGGTTTAATTAAAACGTTCAACAAGTTTTTGGCGCCGTTGCCGGGGAGGTGCCAGTCCAGACTCTTGTTTGGACGATTCGAGTGGATTTAATTTTTGTCTTGTAGTTTTCGTTGTTGCAGGTGACTCAAATTGAGAAGGGGAAGCATCTGGTCAAGTTTGGAGGTGATCTGAGAGAAGAAGACCGCCAATCAGCGGTATTCAACCGCCAACTGGCGGTCTGGTAGCTTCATTTCGCCTCTAAATTTTTGTGGAGTATTTCTTTATCTGTTATAGTGATCTGGGACTCGATTTAGCATGTCTTGACCTATAGTTTATTCCCAGATCAAGAATCAAACCTCCTTTAAGCAACTTGGACCCTAAAACTCAAAGCAAAAGATTAGGCATTATTCTTGTTTAAGGCATGCATCATGTATGTGACTTAGGCATTTAGATTGTCTTTTATCTTAGCTTTATTTTCTGTTGCTGAGAGCTGGCGTGAGGTACGCACCTTCTACTCTCATTCATGCATTTCATATGAACATGCATGAGTTAGTAGGAAGTGCATTGCAACAAGTGTGAGTTGAGCGTTGTTTGGAGAGTTGATTGCTAGATTTAGGACTCCAAAACGCTACTAAGGAGGGGCTGTCCCATAAAAGATAAGGTGGGGGATTTCATCACCCTTTCCTTCGCCCCAAAAACCACACTAATCAAGAGCCTAATTTTAAAATCAAGTAGATATTGGCCCTAAGGATCTTGGACGCATTAGGAGAGTGATCCGGTCCCGACCGTCATGACCTGATCGGCGTTGCCCACTTTGTCGATAGTAGGAGAGACGAGATCCCCGGATCTTTGCTCACTTGCTGGGCTTTGTGGTCCTCGTTGTAGGGAGGTGAGGCGTGTTGAGGCCGTGTGACCTCGCAGTTAGGCGTCGTCTAGCTGTAAGGACCTATAGCGACCTTAGGATTGTTTGAGCCTTGTTTGCTTGTGTGCTTCTACCTGTACCCATCCGCCGTAGCTTAAGGACTTCTTCCCTTCTCTCCTGAGTCATTCTTTCTCTCCTGTGTTCCCTCGTCTTCTCTTCTACGTACATTCTTCATTTGAAAAAAAAAAGAAAAAAAAAGTCGTGGTTTGTGTGTGCACCTTTGTGCATGCTTTCG
The DNA here is from genome assembly GCA_963682175.1 of Triglochin maritima. NCBI lineage: Eukaryota > Viridiplantae > Streptophyta > Magnoliopsida > Alismatales > Juncaginaceae > Triglochin > Triglochin maritima. Next base: position 40,644,066 of record OY821775.1, read on the forward strand.
TGGACACGAGACGAGAGTGGTCGTTTGACGAAGAGCGTTGTCAATCCGGCTTCGGTCATCGATTTCTCGACACCTTCCTCCTCTCGTGTCGCACGTAGTTCGGGTCCAATGGCTGCTAATTTCCGTGAGGAGGAGCAGTTGCTGGACCCACCTGTTCCACCTGTGCTTCCAGTTGTCGTTCCCATACCTCTTCGTGATCGATGCTACCCGAGCCGTACAGCTCTGCCCTCATGCATCGTATTGCCAGAGGCAAATGGGAACCATTTTGAGGTTAAGCCTCAATTCATTTCCATGCTCCCTCATTTCACTGGGAAAGGTGACCCCTATATCTTTCTCAGGGAATTTGAGGAGGTCTGTGCTATGTTCAAGCTGCAACAACTTAGCACAGACTCCATCCATCTTAGGCTTGTCCCCTTTGCGCTGAAGGATGATGCCAAGAAGTGGTTGTACAGCAACCAGGCGAATTCCTTTAGGACTTGGGATGAGTTTCAATCTGCATTCCTCAAGAAGTACTTTCCTAATCATCGGACTCAAAAATTGAGGAACGAAATCAATTCGTTCTATCAACATGAGACCGAGACATTTCATGCATATCTAGAGAGGTTCAAGGAGCTACTATCCTCATGCCCTCACCATGGCATTGAGTTGTGGCGCCTTTGTCAGATTGTGTACGAGGGTCTTCACATCCCGTCCAGAACGCTCCTTGAGTCCATGTGTCAAGGAGAGTTCTTGGGAAAGGATGAAAGGGAGGCATGGGCCTTCCTAGAAGACCTTGCTGAGAAAACCATGCAGTGGGAGAGTGTGAGGGAACCACCTGCATCATCTAGTATAGGAGCGAGGATCGCGACTGCAAACTCGACTAGATCGGGTACCGCATTTGCTATCGATACCACTACGGCCACCGAGGCACGCATGGCGGCCTTAATGCGCCGTATGGATTCGATTGAGCTCCAAAACCAACAAGGTGCACCTCACATGTCCACATCTGGTCCAGTTCCTTGTCATTCATGTGGTAGGATAGGTCATGTAGAGAGCGAGTGTGAGTCCATTCCTCCTGAGATGGAGCGTGTCAACGCCATCTATGACAGAGCTAGGAATGACCGATACTCATCATCTTATAACCCTGGATGGAGGAACCACCCCAATTTTTCATGGAACCAAAATAATGCCCCGGGTGGTCCTTCAAACTCCTCTAGACCACCTTACCAATCACACCAACCTCCCATGCATGCACATTCCTATCAGCCACCCCAAGCGCAAACCACCAATCCATCAGGTTTCCCAAATTCCAATAATATGGAAACCCGATTCAATTCGCTTGAGACCTTGACTCGTGGACTTGAAAACTCAATGAAAAATTTTATGTCTACCACAAGTCAAGTTCTCACTTCAAATCAGCAGACCATGAAATCTCTAGAGCTTCAGATGGGCCAATTGGCTCAGTCTGTACATGAGAGAGAGAGAGGGTCTTTTCCTAGCCAGCCTGAGGCTAACCCCCGCATGTACCAACAACAACAAAAGCAAAATGAGAATGTGGTACCGCGGGGGAGGCAAGTGAACAATGTGGAGGAACCTGTTCACCATGTCAATTCCATTGTGACCTTAAGGAATGGAAAACAGGTTGACAATCACATTTCCTTGCCACACCCACCACCATCTATGCAACCCCCCAGTGGGAATGGTGGTGAAGAAGAAGCTGAGGGTGAGGGTAATACACCAAAGCTTTCTTCTCAGGCACAGCAGAAAACCTACCTGCCAAAAGCTCCTTATCCAAGTAGGTTAAACAAAAAGCAGAGTGACAACATGAACAAGATATTAGAGGTATTTAAGCAAGTGAAGGTTAACATCCCCTTGTTGGATGTCATCCAACAAATACCTCAATATGCCAAAGTGTTGAAGGATCTCTGCACAACCAAGAGGAAGACCAATGTTCCTAAGAAAGCATTCTTGGCTGCAAATATCAGCTCACTTTTGTCCAATCCTACCTACACAAAATACAAGGACCCGGGGTGTCCTACTATTCAGTGTACGATAGGGGACACTAGAATGAGCAATGTTTTGCTTGATTTAGGATCAGCGGTCAACCTCCTCCCATTCTTTGTTTATCAACAGTTGAACTTGGGAGAATTGAAACCAACTAAGATCACCCTCCAATTGGCGGATAGATCCATTCGTATTCCCATGGGGATTATCGAGGATGTGCTTATCAAAGTTGGAGATTTTATATTTCCAGTCGATTTTGTTGTCCTCGATACCAATCCTGTTGCGAACACCCACTCTCAAATACCTTTGATTTTGGGTAGACCATTTCTGGCAACCTCCAATGCTTTGATTAATTGTAGAAATGGTCTCATGAAGCTCTCATTCGGTAACATGAGTGCCGAGTTTCATGTGTTCAACTCTGGTAGGCAACAGGAACCCATGGATGAACCTTTAAATCTAAATCTCATCCGCCAATTGGAGAAAGCACCACAAAATCAACGAACACTCCTAACCCCAATGGAACCCATTGAGAATGTTCGTGGGCCCAGCGAAAACTCATTGCCTGTCTTCGCAATGCAACAGAGTGAGCTGGCCTCGAACATGAATGTCCAAAGGGAGTGTTTGTTGCATGATTCAGTTGAGAGTACTAGTGAGAGTGAGACACCTCATCATATGCCTATACCAGAAGGTGTCTCTACCTCATGTCCCATGGCCATTGAGCCATTTGAGCTTCATATTGACTCCAACAAGGACCCACCTATGACCGAGCTTATGCTTGATGATCTAAATGATGGTGGGAGGTCCTTGTTGGATGACTTGGGGAGAAGCCCCATTCTTAGTGATGCAGGTCTGCTGCATCCATCGAATGAGCTTGAGGAACTCATTCCGATGCACCCGCCTATTGGTTGGAGGGTTTTCTTCGATGAGCAATTAAACCCTAGTGAGGCAACACAACTTCATTCTTTGTTGCCCACACCCGACCAATATCATGAGGGGTTCGAGCCTTTCAGCTTTGACCTTTCACCCCTCATGACACCTCAGAGTACCAGTGGAGTTTGCCCATCTCGGCAAGTCTCTGGTCCTCCTGACTTGATGTTCTCATTTGATGTTCCTTGACCAAATGATTATGAGAATATCTTGGTTGTTGTATATATCTTTAAAAAAAAAGAAAGAAAGAAAAAAAACAACAAAAAAGTGTGTAATAAAAGACTCCTTCAGTGAGCATCGATTGTTGTGGGCCCCAACCCTTGTGTACTTGGGCCCCAATTTCTTCACGTATTTATCTCCCTTCTTAGCTTCTCACAGGTTTTGAGGGAATTTGGGTTTGTGTCCATCAACATGACCCTGAACGTCCCTTTGTACTTCATGTTGGTGAGATCTTTCCTTTTTCATGCATGTATCCATGTAGTATCTTGTTCACATTCATTGAGGACAATGCATGAATTAGGTGTGGGGGGGTGTTTTACGTGTGTACATAGTCGAGTCTTTTTCCTTTGGTTTTATTTTCTTTTGTTTGTATTGTTAGGGTCATGTTAGTGTGCCGCATTTAACATTGATATATCTGCTTGCCATGATCCTTGGGTGACTTGTCTTCTTTTGCTTGCCGAGTGCTTTAAAATTTTCACATTTCTTTCAAAATCTTCATGTGTTTGCGAAAGAAAATGTTTTTGTAGGTTTTGCGTGTGTTTAGCATGTGCAAAACCGTTGTGAGGCAAAGTAAAAAGAAAGCTCCCAAAATTGTCTTGAACTTGATGCATTAGGATTTCTAGTTTACTGGCTTTAGGTCTTATCGAGTCGTTAGGATGCACCCCGGTTTTCCCTCGGGGGGCGTGTAATCATAGGGTTTCAGTACTCAAACATTTAAAGAAGTCCACCCTGAACCTAGTGAGTCAAATAATTCGTGTCTGTTAGTATAAGGAAGTTTGTCGTAGGCAAGGGCCCTTAATCTCTTTTTGTGAAACTTAAGTGTAGGGGTTTTGGTTCCCATGTAGATAAATAAGTGGTGTTCTCTCTTCTCGCACGGCTCCTATCACTCGGGAAAGTAGGTCTGAGGGGACTTTGTGCCTGGTGCTTTCGAGTCATCTGACTTGGGATGCACCGACCGAACTCCCGTTACACGAGTGGTAGGGATCGCCCTATGTGGAGATTTGGGGGAAGGTGTACGTGATAGTGTAAGTCCTCATAGGCAATGATGCACAAAACCTGACCCTGGGAGAATCAAACACTAACCAATAAATGCTCCAAAGAAAAAGAAAAAAAAAGAAAAAAAAGAAAAAAAGAGAGTCAAATAAGAACCAAAATGGACTTTACACGTTGTATCACATTCAGAAGTTAAGGTTGCCCATGTCTTTCACTTAATTCCTTAGTTAACTCTCACGAATAACTCATTAGTCTAGGTGTGTGGACCGACTACATATATAGAGTCGACCCGTAGTATTACCGCATCCCATGATCGACAAAATAAGTCCAACGAGTCGTGTAGCTAGATTGATTAATGCATCTTGTTCGGATTTTGTGGGTGTATCCGCTGAAAACCCTCAGGAGACAACACTCCTCCTCCTTGGCGACAAGGAGGTTTAACGGCTTGTTGCACGTGCTAAGTGCAACCGTGATTCCTACGAAAGTGAGTTAGGATTTCTTGTTTTTCGTTTGCTTTTCTCTTTCTTTGTTTTGCTCGGGACTAGCAAAAGTTAGGTGTGGGGGTATTTGATTGACATCATTTCATGCTCATATTTGTATCTTATATCCATTATCTTTCACCTAAACAATGCTATGTCACGAGTTTTATGTTTAGTTTTCAGGAATAAATAGGTTTGAAGAGATGAAACATAAAAGGACCCAAAAGCTGGGAAAAAGGACTGGATTGTGAGATCTGGGGACCAAGATGCAAGGGAGAAGGACCTGAACGCAAGACAGAAGGACCTAAGAGCAAAACAGAATACTCCACACCATCATGGGGAGTATTTTAGCAATTGGATTCGGGTCGGAGCTCCAATAAACAAAGTAGATGCATCCAAGACCACCAAATACACCAAGCAAAGCCCAGAACAAGATTCAACTCGATCCGGAAAATTTGGACCGCCAATTGGCGGTCACTTTGGGCCCAAATCCACCAAGTTTTCTCCTGGACGTGTATTAATGTTTGTTTAGGCTATTTTTGGTATTGGTTTAGTCCCACATCGGGGGATTGTCCCGGATTAGCTTTTTCCATGCCTATAAATAGAACTCTTCACCTCCTATTGTAATCACTCCATATTTTAAGTGGCTATTCTTCCTACTAGAAGTGAGGCCTTGAAGCACACACTAAAGTAGGAGGATGCTACTTTTAATGTGAGTCATTTTATCAATAAAGTTTTGTGTTTCTTTCATTGTTTATTTTATGTTTCTTTTATTGTTTGTGCATGTTTTAGTTTAATCGTCTTTTACTTCTAGCTTAGTTTTAATATGCTTTCTTTGCTTAGTTTAATAATTAGTGTAATGCTTAGTGAGTAGTTCCATCCCCTTTGGGGGGTGGAGTAGATGTACATACATTCATTAGAGAATGGGATGAATGCTTTATTTTTGATGTGTTGATAAAACATGAATGTATGCTTGCTTGTTTAGGATAGAATTTATAACTTGATGAGTTTTGCCAAAATGATTAGACACCTCTCATGCTTGTTTAGGTTCTGAAATAAACAACTTGCATATGTAAATGTTAATCAACTAAGTTGGTGAATAGATTGATAGGTTTTGCCATAACATTTAGACACTTCCTATGCTTGATAAACACCACCTTCATGTGCTTAAAGAATGTATTCTACACCCACCTCTTTGCATGTGTGCACTCACTCCACCCCTTAAGGGTTTTCCCATTTCTGTATTCCAGCATTCTTCTTTTGTTCTTAGCTTAGTTGTCATTTCATTGTTTGTTTCTTTCGTTCGCATTTCATACTTCTTAGAGTAGTTTAGTGTAGAGTAGCGTAACCAACTCTCTTCTCCATTTTTTCGCCATTTGATTTCGTGCAAACAAGAGGCTGCTCACCTCCCTGAGGACGACCCGTACTTGCCACCGCTTCATCGCGGCCGTGCACTTGCGGTTTAATTAAAACGTTCAACAGGCACCTGCTGAGTTGACAGAGCTGAAGAAGCAGTTGCAGGAGTTGATGGAGTCCGGGTTCATTCGACCGAGTGTTTCTCCATGGGGAGCGCCTGTGCTCTTCGTGAAGAAGAATGATAGATCGTTGCGGATGTGCATTGACTACAGGATGCTGAATAAGATTACCGTTCGGAACCGGTACCCTTTGCCCAGGATTGATGATTTGTTTGATCAGTTGCAGACGGCGAGAGTGTTCTCGAAGATGGATCTGCGTTCGGGTTATCACCAGTTGCGGATCCGGGAGGCAGATGTTCAGAAGACAGCCTTCAGGACGCGGTACGGCCACTACGAGTTCTTGGTGATGCCATTTGGACTGACGAATGCACCTGCAGCATTCATGGATCTGATGAATAGGACCTTCCAGTCGTACCTCGACAGATTTGTTGTTGTATTCGTAGACGACATCTTGGTATACTCGCCTGACAGGGAGCAGCATCGAGAGCACCTGAGGATTGTGCTTGGCATCTTGAGGGATCAGCAGCTTTATGCCAAGTACACGAAGTGTGAGTTTTGGTTGGATCAGGTGGCTTTTCTGGGGCATATTGTGTCAGCAGATGGGATTTCAGTGGATCCGGCGAAGGTCGAGGCAGTGACTCAGTGGAGAGCCCCGACGAGCGTGACGGAGATCAGGAGTTTCGTAGGTCTGGCAGGGTATTACAGGCGGTTTATCCAGGATTTCTCCAGACTTGCGTCGCCGCTGACAGCGTTGACGCAGAAGGGCGTCAAGTTCGTTTGGTCCGAGAAGTGCGAGGACAGCTTTCAGGAGCTGAAGAGGCGTCTGACGACATCACCGATTCTGACGCTACCGAGTGGCAGTGGAGGCTATGTGATTTACAGCGATGCATCAGGGATAGACTTGGGTTGTGTTCTGATGCAGCATGGGAAGGTGGTCGCGTACGCTTCGAGGCAGCTGAAGGTGCACGAGAAGAACTACCCTACTCATGATCTGGAGTTGGCAGCGGTAGTTCATGCGTTGAAGACCTGGCGGCACTATCTGTATAGCGAGCAGTTTGAGGTCTTCACCGATCATCAGAGTCTGAAGTATTTGTTCTCGCAGAAGGAGCTGAATATGAGGCAGCGCAGATGGCTTGAGTTCATTAAGGACTACGACTTCACCATTTCCTATCATCCGGGGAAGGCGAATTCGGTGGCAGATGCGCTGAGCAGGAAGGTGGAGGTTTCAGTTGCGAGTATGTGCATCCAGGAGTGGAGACTACTCGAGGCTTTGTCAGAGTGGAGACCGTTCACAGAGGGTTCAGAGGGAGCAGTGATTGCGGGGCTTCGGGTGGAGCCGCAGACTGTCTCACGGTTGGTTCAGGCTCAGCAGGGGGATGAGGAGTTAGCTGGTCTGCTACAGTTGGCTTCCAGAGATGGATCAGATTTCAGTGTGGGGGTTGATGGTGGTCTGAGGTTCAGGAGTCGGATCTGGGTGCCGAAGGTTGATGGGCTGAGAGATGACATCATGGAGGAGGCACACAGAGCTAGATACACCATTCATCCGGGGAGCACGAAGATGTATAAGGACCTGCAGCGGAACTTCTGGTGGAAGGGCATGAGGAGGGATATTGCAGAGTTTGTGGAGCGATGCTTGGTCAGCCAGCAGGTGAAGATTGAGCATCAGAGGCCAGCAGGACCGATGCAGTGTATTGAGCTTCCTGAGTGGAAGTGGGAGCACGTGACGATGGATTTTGTCACAGGATTGCCGAAGACGAGGAGGTTCCACGACGCGATTTGGGTGATAGTCGATCGACTGACCAAGTCGGCGCACTTCTTAGCGATCAGGACAACGTTGCCTTTGGAGGGCCTGGCTAAGTTGTACGTGGAGGAGATAGTCAGGTTGCATGGAGTGCCAGTGAGCATCATCTCCGATCGAGATCCTCGATTCACTTCCAGATTTTGGGGGAGTCTGCAGCAGGCATTGGGGACGCGTCTGAGGTTCAGTACAGCGTTCCATCCGTAGACAGATGGTCAGTCAGAGAGGACGATTCAGACCTTGGAGGATATGCTGAGGGCTTGCACGCTGGATTGGGCAGGGCACTGGGATGAGCACCTGCCACTGATAGAGTTCGCCTACAACAACAGCTACCATTCGAGTATTGGGATGGCACCGTACGAGGCGTTGTACGGGAGGCCTTGCAGATCACCGGTATGCTGGAGTGATGTGGGCGAGAGGCAGTTAGTGGGGCCAGAGATTGTGCAGATGTACTGAGAGAAGGTTGATGTGATCAGGAGGAGGCTGGCCACAGCGCAGAGCAGTCAGAAGAGTTATGCTGATCGACGCAGACGTGAGTTGAGTTTCGAGGTGGGCGACCATGTGTTTCTGAAGATTTCTCCAGCCAGAGGTGTGATGAGGTTTGGGAAGAAGGGGAAGCTCAGTCCGAGATATGTGGGACCGTTTGAGATCCTCGACCGAGTTGGAGAGGTTGCCTACCGGATTGCATTGCCGCCACAGTTTTCGGGTCTTCACAACGTCTTCCATGTATCGATGCTGAGGAAGTACGTTGCAGATCCAGCTCACGTTATTGAGATAGCAGTGCCCGAGATTCAGCAGGACTTGTCGCTCGAGGAGAGGCCAGTGGAGATTGTGGACTGGATGGATCATCAGCTCAGGAGGAGGACCATTCCGATGGTGAAGGTCAGGTGGCAGCATCACAGTGAGCGCGAGGCCACTTGGGAGATCGAGGAGGATGTCAGAAGGCAGTATCCAGAGCTTTTCGGTGAGTAGGTTGCTTTGATTTTGGGGCGAAATCCATTTAAGTTGGGTGGATTGTTATATCCCTAACCCTTTTTAGGGTTAATTCGTGTTTAAGAGGAGAGAAGGAGGTATGGTGGGGCTTGACTTTGTGGAGAGAGAGAGAGGTATGGGTGGAGGCATGGGTGAGGAGATGGGGTAGGCGTGTAGAGGGATGGAAGGAGTGTGGGGGTTGCTTTAAGAGCACCCAACCCTTCTTCCTCTTCTTTTCTTCTCCTTCCTTGTTTTTCTCTCACACCATCCTCATCTTCTTCTCTCTTTGGCGTCGAGCAGCTCCGGGGGTCGGTGACGGAGGTGGACAAGCGGTCCAGGCAGGAGAGGTGCGGTGTTGAGCGCGAGGAGAGGTCACCGGAGGCGACGTGCGTGAGCGAGCTCCGGCGGTTCGTCGTCGTTGGTTGAGGTACGCCGCTCCTTAGTGTGGTTTATTGTTAACCCTAATGAGAGGGTTGTGTTGGTCGGTCGGAGGAGGTCGGAGGCCTCTCCGACGTCGCGTTTGGGCGAAGAAACCTCGGCTGGCGCGAGGTTGAAGACGACCGGACGGTCGACCGGCCCTTGGGCGGTCGACCGATTGCATGTATATCTTTACTGCCTGTTGCGTTTCGGTCGACCGAGGCCTTGTGTTCGGTCGACCGGAACTTAAGTTTATTGGTTTATATTGCATGATGTTCGGACGTAGGCTTGAGTTCGGTCGACCGTTATATGACGTAGAAATATTAAGTTGACCCTGTAAGTTCGGTCGACCGAGACCCCTGAGTCGGTCGACCGATGGATTAAAATGATGTAGAAGATGTTATGTTAGTTTTCGGTCGACCGGGACCTGAGTCGGTCGACCGATAGACTGGATTGTAATGTTGACCAGACTCCGGATTTTGACCTCGTTCGGTCGACCGGTTTTAGACCTTCGGTAGACCATTGGGGGGATTGTGTTCTGTGCGCAGCGGTAGACCGTGTTAGGGACGGTCGACCGATTCCTTTCTGGAAACGGTCGACCGAATCACCTCTTACGGTCGACCGTTTGGGCCCAGAACAGAATTCCAGGTTCCCTTTTTGAACGCCAACTTTGCCACGGAAACCCGTGTCCTCGCATGGTGCGTGAGCCGGGAGGTGACGGTGGGCGCGTGATGCGTGCCTGCCCAGGGACCACCGTTGGGAAGAGTGTGGGTGTTCGGGACGCGTCACCTCCGAGTATGGACCGTGACTTGAGATGATTGTTGGGCACTTTGTAGTATAGCAGGCCTGAGGGATCGCGGATCCCAGTGTTGATGTTTGTGCGAGCACGCAACTGGCGTTGGGTGAGGTGACTACCGGCCCACGGGCTACGGAGGTCGCTGCCCTGCTTTTATAGCGGCGCGGTTGGTGTTTGCGGCTCGAGGAGCCCGATGACCTGGCAGACTTCGGTCTGGATCTGTCCGATGCTGTGCCGGACTGTTGTGATGGACCACCGATGTTGTGCCGGTGATGCCGCCGAGGTTGTGCCGGCGATGATGATTGTTGGGCCGAGGCTGTGCCGGCTATGTTGTTTTTCCTCGGCTGGGCACCTACCGAGATGTTGTTGTTATACCTTCCGGGCGACGGCCCCGTTGGTCCCTGTGGCTCCGACCACTGACATTTGCAGATCTGTATTCTATCGGCACGCAGGCGTGACAGAGGCTCCCTGCCGAACCCTTGAGTAGTGTAGCTGCGTGTGGGGGGTGCGATGTCGCGTGCTGTAAGGCTGCATGTGCCTGCAGTAGGTCTCCTCGGGAGACTCGTTGTTGATTGTCGGACTGATGTCCCGTTTTACCCTTCGGGGGAACTGTTTTCATTTCTGTCGATGCCATGACACGCTACTAGTATGATAGGTTCATTGTGTAATGCATGCATATAGGTGAGTTGGCGTACGGGGTTTCCTTTCTGGAAACTCAGGCATTGTTGTTGCATCTTTTTCAGGACCGCAGTAGGTCCAGTGGGGTGGTGATCGGCGGGCGCGCGCATTTGGAGTCGGATCCTCTAGTCAAACCACTGAGGTCCACATGATTACGTTTATCTTCCCTTGTCGTTTTGTTGTAATCATGTATGTATTTTGGCAAACTCTGATGTATTATGGTGCACCGCTTTATTGTTTATGAGAAGTAACAGTCCCGTCTTGATTATTGTGCTCTTTGTCTTGATTATGAATTTTTAAATTTTCCGCTGTTTCGGGATGTTACAGTGGTGTCACTCTTTCGTATAATATTTACATGATTGCACTCGAATTGATTTTATCATCTTGTTTATTAACGGAGCAACACTTTATAGATTGAATTTAATTAATATGTCATATATTTGAATAAATTGGACTGCAAATTTAAGGCCTAATTTTTTCTGAGGTATTTTCTTGTGTATAAATGTACTTAAATATGTTAATAGGGACATATATGCATATTGACAATTCAGAACAGTTAGATTTGTGTGTTTTTCCTTTTATTTGATATAAATTCAGTGGTCTTAGTTTAACAGACGTAGAAGTATTTCCGGTTCAATAGACGGGATAATCCATAGTTCACTAAAGCACCTTGGGTACTGAAACTCTAAAACATCATCCCTTATCCGAGTATATTTTTACATTAGGATATCTGGATTTAGTGCATTGATACATTATTTAGAAATATTGGCTATTGGACTTAGCTGAGTATTTATCAACAAAAGAATGAGTAGATACTTTCTATTCGATAAATTTAAAAACTAGGTTTTAAAAAAAAACTGTGTGATAGTGACTACGGGGATGCTTAGAATACAGATTAGTGGGTCAAGGGTTAGTGGCTTACCATTCCGAATTGTCTTATACCATTGGAATATTATTAATATAAAGTATTATACCGTTATGAAAATGATAAACATTCAACGGTATATGTCATGGCTGACAGTACAACCTACGGAATTCTACACTCATGAGAAAAACCGTCAATTCATTGTGATAGACATACCGGTTTGTCCAAACAAGCTGACAAGTTAAGATGACCCAATTGAATAAAGTTGAAATTCAATTAGGATTTTCTTCTTTTCTTTAACTTTTGGTTGATTAATTGTGTTTACGTTTATTTCTGACATCAAAGAGAACAAATTTAAGAAAACGAATATACAAATGTGTTCCAATCGATTTAAATACGGACATATATATAACACAACCCAACTGTCAGATATAGTTTTTGTTTGGCTTTGAAAGAGACCGGCACGCAGGACGCGTTATTCCTCACAGTAATATACGACGCATACGATATGTCAACGTATATTTTTATTATTAACTACGCATTCTAATTCCTACGAAGGCAATAAGAAACGTCTAATAAAGTAAACAATTCGATTACCTATTGTCGGAGTTTGGTCCGGAAGATTTCTCTTCCGCCGCAGAAGAAAAACAAATATAAGTCCCGCTGTTAGTAGGATTACGGAAGCCAAAGATCCAACAACTGCTCCAACTATAACACCAACGGATTTTTTTCCCGTTGGCTTTGGATATTTATGAGGAGGTTGAGGTGATAATTCCGGCGGAGATTTTGGTGTGTAAAATGTCTTAGTAGCAGGTGAGGGTGGCGGTGGTGTGTAGGAATCTGATGGCGGTTCCGCGGGTGGATCTGTAAATGACATTAATACCCGCAATCAAATCATAACTGGTCATAATTAAGTGAGCATCATCAAAAACGAGGGAGGCAGACAACGACGAATGATTATGGCACAAAATACTCTACGACAACAAAATGAAAGACCACAATTGAAGCACACAAATTTGAAGAAGGCCAACCTGCAAGACCGGGGCATGGATTCGGGCTGGTCTCCACACGACACCACTTTAATATCTTGAGCGCTTCAGCTTTTGTTGCATTTCCGGTGGTGAAGACCAAGCATAGGCATTCAACATCTTCATATTGCAGAATCCAAAAGCCTTTACAGCAGTTTTTCTTTCCTTCCGTCGTATTGAGGTCGCTACAATAGGTTAATATCCTAGTAAAACACGGTACCGAAGACGGTGAAGGGGCTTGTTGGCCGTTGACCGACAAACATATTGAGGATACCGCCACCACAACCACCAACGCCACAAAGCTTATTTTCATTTTGCGTTGAGCGATGAGATGCTTCACGGCCGTTTTTTCATTCTTGTGTGGGACAGATGCTATGAGATGCCAACATAAATACAATGCAATAATATTGATTTCAATTAGGAGGCCAGGTCAACAAGTACATTCCAAGTTACGATTCCATATCCATCTGTAACATCAATTTACTTCTATTATTTTCAGTTGTGTTACTGGAAGTAGGATTCAACCTAATTTTCACCGTGCATAAAAGGAACATTAAAAAAAACTGCTATTAAAATAATTGAGAATATGAAGAAAAAAACTATTGAAATTACACAAATTAAGGCTGCTACTACCTAGACGAGCCAAATAATTTTTTTTACGGAAAGTAGTCTTTCATTTCATCTATAACTAACTTTAGAAGTTTTAATTACAATTTTGGCATCTCGATATGTAACGCTCCTAACTCACGCTCATGACACAACAATCAATACAAATTAAAGCCAAGAGAAAAAATGAACATTAACTAAAAATAGTCAAGTCGAGTCCTCAATTAAAAATTATAATAAAGTGACAATGTCGGAGTACAATGCGGAAATGAAATACAAGAAAACTCTAAACTCCTACTACATGACCACTAAGAGGAGTACGAAAATACATGACAACCGAGCTCAATTGATCCAGTCCACGCGTCCCAAACCCAAGACACCTTCAGCCGCCTACTGCGTCCCACCTACACACCACCAGTCACGTTTGAGTCTCGAATCAAGACTCAGTACACCACCGCAACCCGACACTTCACAAGGTCTAGCCGTCTGTGACGGCTCACACTTGTCTTATGTCCCAAAGCAACCACGCGTCCAGCGAAGCCGAGCGTGCACTTCGACCCCTCCACGAGGCAACACTCAGCCCGCTCTCACGGTATAATTGTCACACATCATAAGATGACCACGTGCCCAGCCAAGTTGAGTGTGCACCCTCGATAAGACCACGCATCTGACCCACAAGGTAACACCCTACTCCAACCACGCGCCCGAGCCTGCGAGCCCAGCTCCAACGGTCACCCGTAACAACGCCGGTGAGCTGACCAGTTCCACGTCTGACTCCAAGAATCCAATCACAATGCCCGAGCCCGCGAGTCCAGCTCCAACAGTCACTCGTAACAACGCTGGTAAACCATCCCGGACCGCCACAACAACAGGATAACACCATAACATCTAGTCATGCATGGCCTACACGTCATCTCCAATACTCGACCACACGCCTGAACCCGTGACCAAATTTCCAACTGCCACTCGTAACAAGGTGGGTCAACGATCGACTCCCTGAACCTCTCACAATCTCATAGTCTTACAAGGCAAGGGGGTAAATGCAATTTACCTCCAAAAGCACGGTCAATGACCCCAATAAGATCTACAACAATAAATATAAACATGATAATAAAATAATATAAGCAGCGTAATGAAATTATAGCTCTAAACCAACAATCAAAAGTACTGGGGTATAAATGTAATTTTACTAAATTTTCCGAACACAACATTATTCTCACAAGTTAATGGTAAATAGTAAATTTCCCAATTAATAAAATTTTCTACAAATATATAGGAAATCCAGGGAAAATGGAGCAATTTCCCCAAAAATAAGACATTTTCCACAATTATAGAAAATCCAAGGTTTATTCAGCAATTAACCCAATTATAAAATTATTTATCCAAATTCCATTAGATCTAGGATTTTTCTAGAAAAAGTCCAATTATTAATTAATTAAACAAATACACTAAAATCCAGGGTTTCCAGGCAAATTAATCCGATTATTAACTATTTACCCAACTATCATTAAACCACAAGACCTATTTCGCAATTAAACCAGATTAACTTTTTTGTTTTGTTTTGGGGGACCCAAATATTATAGAGGTCGGGTTTACCTCTGTCTGCATTTCATCAACAAATCATACATGCTAAGATCCTAAAGGCCACAAACGGCCCAGATTAACTTATTCTACCAATATTCATAAAATCCAGGATTCTTTTGAAATTAAACCAAATATTTCATTCAACCAAAACAACTAAACTCCATAGCATGTCTTGCAATTAACCCAAACAAAAACAAAAAAAACCCAACCAAGGTCAAACCCTACCCACCGACGCCGCCACCGCCCGACAACCCACCGTCGGGCGGCCACCCAACCAAGGCCAAACCGGCTGCCGCGACAACGGCCACGACCACCACCACCCTAGTGCGGTGGCTCCTCCCTCCCAGGCCGTGACGCACCAGCGGCGCATGGCTTCGCCACTGCCGGGGCTGCCCGACCGACCGACCCCCTCTGACTACCTTCCTCCGACGTCCTACTCTCCTCCAAACCAAGCCCAAACCTGTGGGGTGGATGACGTACCTTTCAAAGAGCTCACCGGAGAAGGGGACAACTTCCCCTCTGCGCCTATGCGCGGACCTCGTCGAGCTCTCCGGATCTCTCGCCGCACCGTAGAAGGGGACGCCTTCCCTTCCGCGCCTATGCGCGAACCTCGTTTAGCTCGCTGGATCCCTCGCCACGCCGTCGACATCACCGGAGTGCTGGAGAAGGAGGAAGAAAAGGATGATGGAGAGATGGATTTGGGGAAGGTTAGGGATTTGGGGAGAGAGAAAGGGTTTCACACAGTAACCCCCAAATACGTTAATTAACTCCAAATATGAAATTAGAGAAGATTAAGATCGAGAATCTTTGCAAATAGTGTAGATCGTAATATTAAATAATGATAGATGAAAAGTAAGAATCAAATTATATATTCCTCTCCTGATTAATTAATTTGAAGTCCTTAATCATCAATAAAGTCAGATTGAAAGTAATATTCGGATGCGATAAAAGTTATAGTTAGCAAGCCATATACTTATCTATTTTCTTAATGTGCAGTTGTCGTGAAAAGCTTTGGAATCATAAATTTAACGTCCATTCCCCGAGCTCGAGTCGGGTCTATCACCCACGAGTCTACTGACCCACAACATCCTCTTAGAATGTGCCACAAAAGTTTAATCCGGTTGGGTGGTGTAGTAGTAGACTTATGTCATCATTATATCTCACACTACCAATTTTTTAGTAACCGATGTAGGACTAAACATTTTTAGGGTGTTATAACCTAACTCAGTTGAACACTTAACGTTCTCGTTAAAGCAAAGTCCATTAATCAGTCATCAGGCGTTGTGGGATTCTAGAGTTGGCACCCACCTTTTTTCTTGGTGTAGCACTTTGTTCCCATAATTCCGGCTGGTATAGGTTCTGATACTATTTGTAACGTCCCATCCCCTAGTCTGCACTGAGCCTGAGTCCAGTCCGTCACCCACGAGTCTTCTGGACCACAACACCCTCCCAGAATTTGCAACAAAAGCTTAAACTTGTGGGTGGTATAGTAGTAGACTCATGTCATCTTTATATCCCATATTACCAATTTTTTTGTAGCCGACATGGAACTAAACATTTTTTGGGTATTATAACAAAGGAAAGTAAACTTTACAAATCATTTTGAAATAAAAAGTAATGTCCCTTCTGAATGGTCAAAGGCTAACTTTGAATTTCAAATTTTGTGTAAATGAAAGGATTAGGAGAGAACGATAACAATTCCGACAGAGAACGGTGACACGATTAGGAGTGAACAACCATTCTGCAATTAACTTTCATTAACTCTAAAAGTATAGTGTATAATTTACATCAAATTTTAGAACAAAACTATTGACCAAAATCACTCCATCAATACTCGTAGCATAGTATTTCTTAAGCATTTGTATTCTATTGACCGAATACCTTTCAGTTGTCCAAACTGGTGATTCTAGTTAGTGGTTTCGATGGACCGAAATGTGTTCGATCGTCTGGTTAGCACGTTACGTCCATATAGGGATTAACCACGTCGTTGCTTAGGTTACCTGACGTGGTAAACTCTAATATTTTTAAGTAAATTTTAATGCATTGTCATATTTAATATTCTACCCATCAATTTTTGACATCATGGTGCATCTAGTGGTTGCATCTAGTTTCAGAAATTAAATTAGCTGGACCGGCATTTCTGAGGTGGATGTATCTTTTTGAGGGGTACATCAGGATGGAGTTATAGGATTACCACCACCCATAGCTCGACATGATTGACCGATGACTTTGTGGGAGCAGACTCATCATGTTCGGGCCGCACAACGGTCTTGCATAGTTCTCCTGCCTGCCCGTACGAAAAACTATGAATTGAAACCTCAATATGTGAGCATGCTTCCTACCTACACAACAAATAGGAAGGATCCGTATATCTTTATAATATGTGAATTCGAGGAGGTATGCTCCATGTTCAAGCTTCAACAACTTGACGAGGATTTCGTCCTGTTGAGGATGATTTCTTTCACGTTAAAGGATAACGCGATGAAATGGATGTACAACCTCCTGGCAAACTCGATTCGGTCTTAGGATGACTTTGTGACCGTCTTTGTGAAGAGATTCTTCCCCTAAAGGAGAACTCAATAGTTACGGCACTAGATACATCAAATGTATCAGACTGAGACTGAATCGTTTCATGCTTTCTTTGAGAGGTTCAATGACATTCTCCTGCAGTGCACTAATCATGTGCCTTAACTACAATACCCACACATTATGGGAGTCAATGTATTAGGATGATTTCCAAATAAAACCCATTGATGAGGCATTGGATACTTTTGAATTAATGGATGAACGTACCCTTGAGTGGGACACGTTGAGAGACCCACTAGCCGCCCAGTCTTCTGGTCGAGCTGGATCATGTTAGGGTCGATGACCCCTAATTCTTAACACTTTTAAGTTAATCTCCTACTTGCTTAATCAAGGACACAACGGAATAAACAAACAGAAGCAAGTAAAGAAAACAATTCAAACCGCAATGGACACCCGGGGATTTTTATAGAGGTTCGGCCTCCCGCCAACTTCCTCTCTTGCAAACTCCGCTTGACTTCGTGAGCTCTGCTTGACTTTGCGAGCTCCGCCTTCATCTTCACTATGCAATCTCGTTCTGGGCCGAGATTAAGCCTTTACACCACAAACTCGCGAACAATCCTTGCCGACCTTGATTTGTTCCTCTCACAACCTGAGAGGGAACACTTGAGGCTTTCACAGAAGTCCTTGCTTGTTGACAAACAGTTGTGGAGTGGAACAACACTCTCTAATTCTTGAGCACACTTTGAGTAGGATATATCAATGATCAAAGGTGTGGAATTTAGGTTTAGAGTGTAGTGTTGGAGCGTTGGAGATTGGGAGACTTCTCTCTAATGAATGAGACAATTGTGTGTGAGAGGGTTGTCTCAAAAATGTGTTCAATCCTCTATTTATAAGGTCCTAAGGTGTTATAGCCATTTAGGGATAAGTGTGGTAAGTGGTTGTGCAAGAAACACGAAACAGAAAACTACAACACATTGTTCTGGGTAAGTTCGGTCGACCAAAATGGGTCTAACAGTCGACCGGAGGTTGTTCGGAAATGCAGTCCAGAAAAGTCGAGGAATGAAACGGTCGACCGAGCAAGAGGCGGTCGAACAAAATACGGCTACAACTTAAGTTCACTTAAGTGAACGATCGAACTAAATGTGGGACGGTCGACCCTTCAAGGAGTTTTGGCAGGAGTAAAAGATATATCAGTCGTTCACAAAGGAAAGTCCGGTCGACGGAAAAACGACATGCACTTTGGGTGTGTCAAAATGTTTATGTTCGGTCGACCAAAACTAGGTCCACGGTCTACCGATGGTCACTTGTATTCTTGGGGTATGGTTAATAATTTGAATACGACCGTCGGTATAATACGACAAGTCTAACGGTCAAATGACACGTGTAAACAGTCGACCAAAAAGGTCATGGTGGACCGGTCGAGCTGTTTAAATCATTATTCGATAATTGATCATTCGGTCGAACGGAGGTGGTTTGGTCGACCGAATTTGCACAGGCAGTTCTGGTTTGGGTTTAGTGATTTCCAGTCTAAGTTTGAGTGACTTATTTAAGTCCAATTGATCTGAGATTTTGTGTGTGACTTCTAGAAGGAACGTAGTGTCTATGAATGGATTTTAAGTCTTGTATGCTCAAGATTACATAAATTCCTAAGACTCAAAAGAAATATAAAATTACATGTTTTCAATAGCTTGATTACATGTCTTGTCTTGAATTCATTTCTTCCTTGAGTCTTGATCACCTGTAGAAGTTAGTACAATACAATATATATGACATGCATAATGTGTGCTACTCTACATTAATTATAATTAAGATTAGGTTGATTTAAATTATCAAAACATAGATTAAGGCCACAAAACCAACAATCTCCCTTTTTTTGATGATGACAACCTACATCTTAATACTTGAAATTTCTACATGTAAAACTATGCATATATAATGCTCCCCCTTTGAGTGTGCATATTTTTTGTTCAATTTTCAAGCAAATTTTTAGTTACCCCCTTATATTCTTTCCCCCTTTGACATCCATGAAAAATAAGATTTGACAATGAATTTTTAAGATGTATTGTAATGAAGTTGCTCCCCCTTAATTTTACACTACATTACCCTAAGTATACGATATTCAATAAGCTCCCCCTATCAATATGCATTGGATGTAACAATTAATCTCGATTTTTATCCCCTTTTTAACATCAAACTAGTATAGACATTTAAGCAAGTGATGTTTTCCTCCCCTTTTTGACATCTATTAGAAAATATGACAATTAAGCATAGGATGTGTTTTTCTCCCAAATTTATAAGATATGCAATGAATGATATCAATTAGGCTATATTTTCCTTTTTCTCCCCCTTTAAAGATGTACATGAAGCATATCCTAACTGATCAATGAATGTGATAAAAGATATGACAATTAAACATACAAATATCAAATTGGAACCACTTCTTTAAGCTTATGAGGAAAAAAAAATATCAATCATTATTCTTGGTTCCATCCTCCATTCGATAGTGCAACCGGCTTTGAATTTGACTCTTCATGCTTGGTCGGTCACTACCGATCTCCCATCTCTAAGCACCTACAGGTGTACATTTAGGTACACAAACAACTTTGGGTCCTTGAACATTAGCTTTTGGGATCCAAACCATTTTTTGTTTTAGGAGCCTACACACTTGAAGAACTATGCTTGGCAATTAAATACTTGTCATTTAAAGTAGTATGAACTACATGGTTTTTAACATATGAAACATTATATCCTAAACCATGTTTATCCAAAGATTGCCTTTGACTATGATTGACATCATATCATGCATATATTTGTCTTATATCTTTTGTTTTTAACCTAAGCAATAACAAGTTTTATGTTTAAGTTTCAGGAATAAAACAAGTGGGAAGAAGAGACACAAAAAGGACCTAAGAGCAAGAAAAATGACTATATTGTAAGACTTATGAACTGAGATGCAAGAGAGAAGGACCCAGATGTAATCCAAAAGGATCAATGAGCAAATAACGAAGCTCCACACCATCATGACGAGTATTTTGGCAATTAGATCCGGGCCCAAACATCAACAACCAAATCGGGTTCACCAAACATGAAGAAATCAAGTCAGAAACAAGCCACCCAAAACCATAGCCCAACAAGCCAATCCAGACCGCTAATTGACTGTCCCAAACCGCCAATTGTCTCCAAATGACACATGCTTTGGTCGGGTGTTAGATCAGGTTGTATTTAGTCCATTTATGGTATGCTTTTAGTCCCATACCGGGGGATTGTCCCCGGTTACCTTTTTTCATGCCTATAAATAAAACTCTTCTTTCTCCTTTGTGTTACTCATTACTTGGTGGCATTCTCTCTACTTAGAGTAAGCCTTGGAGCAAAACTCAAGTGGAGAAGAATGCTACACCTAATGTGAGTCATGTAAATTGAATAATTTTTCTTAGTTAGTTTTACATTGTCTCTTTCAATTCTTGCATGCTTAGTTTAATTTCATTTTATCTTCTTTCCTTAATGAGTAGTGAGTAGTTTCATCCCCCTTTGGGGGTGGAGATGATGTACATATATGTTGTGATGTTTGGATGTTTGATGAACTTTTGATTGTGTAGACTTGCATGTTTATATGTTCATCGGGGGTGTTTAATCATCTACATGTTGGGAGATTTTTGATGGGTTTTGTCATAAGATTTACACACTTCCCATGCTTAGTTTCCTCATGTATATTGACTGAAATTTCCTGTTCAATATGCTACGTGTTAGTTATGTGTTTGTATTTGTGTTTGCTTACTTGATTGATTGAAGAAACTTTGCTTTGATGGGTTGTGCCATAAGATTTAAACACCCCTCATGCTTAGCTTTGTTCTTCACATGAGTTCATGGTTTTTGATGAGTCTTGCCATATTTTTAGACACTTCTCATGCTGAGCCTAGTCTTATGCTAATCAAGTAGTAATTGCTGATACGTTATGTGAATGGATTAATAGGTTTTTCCACATCTTTAGACACTTCCTATGCATGAAGACACACACATGACACACACACATACATGCGTCATTCATCACTTATTTCACTTCATATGTGCACACACTCCTCCCCTTAGGGTCATTCCTGAATTCCAGCTTGCTGTCTTAGTTTGTTTAGTTTCATTGTTGCTTGCTTTCGTCGTCTTTGTTTGTTGCTTACTAGTGTAGCATAGCATAGTTTAGTCTAGTTTAGTATAATCAACTTCTTCTTCCCTCTTTGCCTACTTGCCTACAAAAGAACAAGAGTCGACACACCTCCCTGAGGATCGACCCGTACCTACCTCACCTTCACTGACGCCGTGCACTTGCGGTATTTAAAATGAACACATCAGACTACCTAAAAGCATGTCAAGCATCTTGGTTCCATTTGTGAACCTTTCTAGATATTTTCTTAATTGCACATTACAAGTTCTAAGATCTAGTTGTTCATCATGTATGGGTGTTGCTTTTAGACCAGCAAGTTTTATTGTATGTTCTTCATGTCTATCAATCACCTCATTCTTTTAATTCATGATTATTTCAATTTGTGTTTGAAGATCATTGATAGTCTTTCTAGCATCCCTATTTTTGTCACAAATGATCTCATATTGTTTAACTAAATCTTGAAATGCATGTTGAAGCTCCTCTTATGTGTATGATTCATCATTAGCATTATATTTTGAGCTATCACTAGAGTATAATTTAGTTGAGCATGAGATTGATCTAGTAGAGCAAGAGTTATAATATACCTCACTTTGTTCATCCTCAATAGCCATGAAGCATGAGTGAGCAACTTCTCTTCTACTTTCCAAGGAGGAGGATGAAGAAGATGAAGAATCATCTCATGTAGCTTTGTGAGCTTCCTCCTTCCTTTCTCTTCTCTTGCTCTTCTCCTTTTCTCTTCTTCTCCCCCTTTTCTCCTTTTTGTTCTCCTGTTCTCTTCTATCATCTTCACTCTCTTCCTTATCCTTTTCTTTTTATCTCTTCTCACTTCTTCTTCCTCTTCTTTCTCTCATTTCTTTATCCTTCTTGAAGAATTTGAAGAAGTCTTGAGCAAGGACATCAATGTCCTCATTCTCCTCTCTTCTCCTCAGCTCATCGAATTTTGCGTGTAATGCCAAGGTTGGTTTGTTGTTGGAGGCTTCCTTCTCCTTTTGATGGTTGATTTGAAGTTCATAAGCCAGGAGGTTCCCGATTAGTTCCTCCATCTTTAGTTTGGAAAGATCATGACCTTCTTTTATTGCCACCACCTTGTCTTCCTAATTGTTGTTGAGAGACCAGAGAAATTTCTTTGTCATTTCCCCTTCACTAATTTTTCTTCCAAGAACCAAAAGAGAATTAGTGATATCAGTGAAGCTGAGTGTTCATTTCGCATATGTTCTCACCGATTTGCTTAGTGAAAATTTCATATTTATGCATGACGAGACTAATTCTAGTTTCTTTTGTTTTGCTATCACCCTCATGATGCATTTGAAGTCTATGCCAGATCTCGTGTGCTCTTTCACACCATCTAATTCTATTGTATTCTCCTTCATTAAGGCCACAATAAAGAATATTCATAATTTTTGAGTTCATCTCAATTTCTTTTATTTTGACCCTAGATAGTGAGGCTAATTCTTCTTCACAAGGGGATGTGTAGGGATTTTAAGGAAAATCCATCACTTCAGATAAGTGGAAATCAAAAAGATTTTCATTCTATTTTTCTAGTAATCATAGTTAGAACCATTTAGCAAAGGGGGTCTAGTAGTGCACAATCCTTCTACATGATTAGATGATGAAGATGTCATGCTAAAATATGGTTAAGTATATGAAATTTAGCACCTATGCTCTGATACCAATTGTTAGGGTTGATGACCCCTAATTCTAATCACTTTTAAGCTAATCTCCTACTTGCTTAATCAAGGATGCAGCGGAGTAAACAAACAAAAGCAAGTAAAGAAAACAATTCAAACCACAATGGACATTGAGGGATTTTTATAGAGGTTCGGCTTTTCGCCTACTTCCTCGCTTGAAAGCTCCACCTACGTCTTCACTATCCAATCTCGTTCCGGGCCAAGATTAAGCCTTTACACCACAAAATCACGAACAATCCTCACCGAGCTTGATTTCTTCCTCTCACAACCTGAGAGGGAACACTTCGAGCTTTCACGGAAGTCCTTGCTTGTTGGCAAACAGTTGTGGAGTGGAACAACACTCTCTAATTCTTGAGCACACTTTGAGTAGGATATATCACTGATCAAAGGTGTGGAATTTAGGCTTAGAGTGTAGTGTTGGAGCTTCGGAGATTGGGAGACTTCTCTATAATGAATGAGACAATTGTGTGTGAGAGAGTTGTCTAAAAAATATGTTCAATCCTCTATTTATAAGGTCCTAAGGTGTTATTGCCATTTAGGGATAAGTGTGGTAAGTGCTTATGCAAGAAACAGAAAACAGAAAACTACAACACATTGTTCTCGGTAAGTTCGGTCGACCGAAATGGGTCTAACGGTCGACCGGAGGCTGTCCGGAAATGTAGTCTTGTAAAGTCCAGAAAAGTTGAGGAATGAAACGGTCGACCGAGCAAGAGGCAGTCGAACAAAATACGGCTACAACTTAAGTTCACTTATGTGAACAGTCGAACTAAATGTGGGACAATCGACTGTTCAAGGAGTTTTGGCAGGAGTAAAAGATATATTAGTCGATCACAAAGTAAAGTCCGGTCGACGAAAAAACGACATGCACTTTGGGTGTGTCAAAATGTTTATGTTCGGTCGACTGAAACTTGGTCCACGGTCGACCGATGGTCACTTGTATTCTTGGGGTATGGATAATAATTTGAATACGAGCGTCAGTATAATACGACAAGTCTAACGGTCAAATGACACGTGTAGATGGTGGACCGGTCGAGCTGTTTAAATCACTATTGGATAATTGATCATTCGGTCGAACGAAGGTGGTTCGATCGACCGAATTTGCACATGCAGTTCTGGTTTGGGTTTAGTGAGTTCCGGTCTAAGTTTGGGTGACCTATTAAAGTCGAATTGATCATAGATTTTGTGTGTGACTTCTATAAAGAACCTAGTGTCTATGTGAATGGATGTAACTCTTGTATGCTCAAGATTACATAAATTCCTGAGACTCAAAAGAAATATAAAATTACATGTCTTCAATAGCTTGATTACGTGTCTTGACTTCAATTCTTTTCTTCCTTGAGTCTTGATCACTTGTATAAGTTAGAACAATACAATATGTATGCCATGCATAATGTGTGCTACTTTACATTGATTATAATTAAGATTATGTTGATTTAAATCATCAAAACACAGATTAAGGCCACAAAGCCAACAAATCATACAAAGTCGAGTCAACTGTCACGCCTCAGGCAAAAATGACTGCTCTCACACGCAAGATAGAGAGTTTAGAGTTGGACCGCTACTCTCGCTTGTAGTAGGTGTGGATTTACAGGACATAGTGACTTGGAATGTGCTATGCTCTAAGCGATACTGAGCATGCAAATGTGATGTATATACATAAGCCCTGTAACTTCCCGTACACACACTCCTACAACTTAAGATGGTGAAACCACCCTAACTTCTTTTGGGGGTCTAGTGGGGGCCATGGTCAAACCTCGCACGCTCAACGCCAACCCCCACCTTATCACCCTCCACACCCATCGGCGACCTACCAACCACCACATCAAAGGTCTCAGCCCCATACTCACCAACCTCCTTAGGCATCATCTTCGGGTTATTCTAGTCAGACTCCGCCCTAGTTGTCTTTTGACCCCTGGGTTTTAACCTTAGAGCAAACCCGTCAAATGTCCATGCAGAGCACAAAATCGTCGGTCAAAGCATTGGAAGTGCAAATTAGCCAGTTGGTCCCACCAGCTCAATGAACGTGAAAAGGGCCAGTTGCCGAGTCAACCCATGGTGAACCCCAGGGCTCAACCTGCTCAGGCCAGGCAGAATATGCACATCGTTGAAGATAACCCTTCCCAACATATAAATGTTGTCCATACCTTTAGATCAGGAGTGTTGTCGACAACAATCTGGAAGTGCCTGAGCCTGAACCCATGAGCGACTCTCTGGAAAAGAGTCCTGAGCTTCCCAAAGAACCCATCCTTGAGGCCCAATCTTCTAATTCATCTGTCCCCAAGACACCACTGTTGAACGTTTTCAATTAAACCGCAAGTGCACAGCCGCGATGAAGCGGTGGCAAGTACGGGTCGTCCTCAGGGAGGTGAGTAGCCTCTTGCTTGAACGAAATCAAGTGGCAAAAATAGGGGGAGAAAGATGTTTATGCTACTCTACTCTATACTACGCTAAAAAGTAGGAAATGCGAAAGGAAGAACCAAACAATGAAATAATAACTAAGCTAAGAACAAAGAAGAATGCTGGAATACAGAAATGGGAAAAACCCCTAAGGGGTGGAGTGAGTGCACACATGCAAAGAGGTGGGTGTAGAATACATTCTTAAGCACATGAAGGTGGTGTTTATCATGCATAGGAAGTGTCTAAATGTGTGGCAAAACCTATCAATCTATTCACCAACTTAGTTGATTAACATTTACATATGCAAGGTGTTTATTTCAGAACCTAAACAAGCATGAGAGGTGTCTAATCATTTTGGCAAAACTCATCAAGTTGTAAATTCTATCTTAAACAAGCAAGCATACATTCATGTTTAATCAACACATTGAAATTAAAGCATTCATCACATTCTCTAATGTATGTATGTACATCTACTCCACCCCCCCAAAGGGGATGGAACTACTCACTAAACATTACACTAATTATTAAGCTAGGCAAAAAAAGCATATTTAAAACTAAGCTAGAAATAAAAGACGATTAAACTAAAACATGCACAAACAATAAAAGAAGCATAAAACAAACAATGAAAGAAACACAAAACTTTATTGATAAAATGACTCACATTAAAAGTAGCATCCTCCTACTTTAGTGTGTGCTTCAAGACCTCACTTCTAGTAGGAAGAATAGCCACTTAAAATATGGAGTAATTACAAAGGAAGGTGAAGAGTTCTATTTATAGGCATGAGAAAAGCTAATCCGGGACAATCCCCCGATGTGGGACTAAACCAATACCCAAAATAGACTAAGAATCCACTAATACACATGACCGCCAAAGATAATAGGATCCGGAGCTAAACAGACCGCCAATTGGCGGTCTATTGGTTCTGGATCGAGCTACGTTTTGTTGTGGGCTTGTCTTGATGTATTTCTTGGTCTTGGATGCATCGACTCGGTTTGTTGGATCTCCGACCCGAATCCAATTGCTAAAATACTCCCCATGATGGTGAGGATTATTCTGGTTTTCTCTTAGGTCCCTCTGTCTTGCGTTCAGGTCATTCTGTCTTGCATCTTGGTCCCCAGATATCACAATTCAGTCCTTTTTCGCAGCTTTTGGGTCCTTTTGTGTTTCATCTCTTCAAACCTATTTATTCCTGAAAACTAAACATAAAACTCGTAACATAGCATTTTTTAGGTGAAAGATAATGGATATAAGATACAAATATGGGCATAAATGATGTCAATCAAATACCCCCACACCTAACTTTTGCTAGTCCCGAGCAAAACAAAGAAAGAGAAAAGCATGTGAAAAAAACAAGAAATCCTAACTCACTTTCGTAGGAATCACGGTTGCACTTAGCACGTGCAACAAGCCGTTAAACCTCCTTGTCGCCAAGGAGGAGGAGTGTTGTCTCCTGAGGGTTTTCAGCGGATATACCCACAAAATCCGAACAAGATGCATTAATCAATCTAGCTACACGACTCGTTGGACTTATTTTGTCGATCATGGGACGCGGTAATACTACGGGTCGACTCTATATATGTAATCGGTCCACACACCTAGCCTAATGAGTTATTCGTGAGAGTTAGTCAAGGACTTAAGTGAAAGACATGGGCAACCTTAACTTCTGAATGTGATGCAATGTGTAAAGTCCATTTTGGTTCTTATTTGACTCTTTTTTCTTCTTCTTTTTTCTTTTTCTCTGTTTTTTTCTTTTTCTTTGGAGCATTTTATTGGTTGGTGTTTGATTCTCCCAGGGTCAGGTTTCATGCATCATTTCCTATGAGGACTTACACTATCACGTACACCTTCCCCCAAATCTCCACATAGGGCGATCCCTACCACCCGTGTAACGAGAGTTCGGTCGGTGCATCCCAAGTCAGATGACTCGAAAGCACCAGGCACAAAGTCCCCTCAGACCTACTTTCCCGAGTGATAGGAGCCGTGCGAGAAGAGAGAACACCACTTATTTACTTATCTACATGGGAACCAAAACCCCTACACTTAAGTTTCACAAAAAAGAGATTAAGGGCCCTTGACTACGACAAACTTCCTTATACTCACAAACACGAATTATTTGACTCACTAGGTTCAGGGTGGACTTCTTTAAATGTTTGAGTTCTGAAACCCTATGATTACACGCCCCCCGAGGGAAAACCAGGGTGCATCCTAACGACTCGACAAGACCTAAAGCCAATAAACTAGAAATCCTAATGCATCAAGTTCAAGACAATTTTGGGAGCTTTCTTTTTACGTTGCCTCTCAACGGTTTTGCACATGCTAAACACACGCAAAACCCACAAAAATATTTTCTTTCGCAAACACATGAAGATTTTGAAAGAAATGTGAAAATTTTAAAGCACTCGGCAAGCAAGTCACCCAAGGATCATGGCAAGCAGATATATCAATGTTAAATGCAGGACACTAACATGACCCTAGCAATACAAACAAAAGAAAACAAAAAAACCAAAGGAAAAAGACTCGACTATGTACACACGTAAAACACCCCCCCCACACCTACTTCATGCATTGTCCTCAATGAATGTGAACAAGATATGGATACATGCATGAAAAAGGAAAGATCTCATCAACATGAAGTACAAAGGGACGTTCAGGGTCATGTTGATGGACACAAACCCAAATTCCCTCAAAACTTGTGAGAAGCTGAAGAAGGGAGATAAATACGTGAAGAGATTGGGCCCAAGTACACAAGGGTTGGGGCCCACAACAATCGATGCTCACTGAAGGAGTCTTTTATTACACACTTTTTTTCTTTTTCTTTTTTTAAGATATATACATCAACCAAGATATTCTCATAATCATTTGGTCAAGGAACATCAAATGAGAACATCAAGTCAGGAGGACCATAGACTTGCCGAGATGGGCAAACTCCACTGGTACTCTGAGGTGTCATGAGAGGTGAAAGGTCAAAGTTGAAAGGCTCGAACCCCTCATGATATTGGTTGGGTGTGGGCAACAAAGAATGAAGTTGTGTCGCCTCACTAGGGTTTAATTTCTCATCGAAGAAAACCCTCCAACCAATAGGCGGGTGCATCGGAATGAGTTCCTCAAGCTCATTCGATGGATGCAGCAGACCTGCATCACTAAGAATGAGGCTTCTCCCCAAGTCATCCAACAAGGATCTCCCACCATCATTTAGATCATCAAGCATAAGCTCGGTCAAAGGTGGGTCCTTGTTGGAGTCAATATGAAGCTCAAATGGCTCAATGGCCATGAGATCTGAGGTAGAGACACCTTCTGGTATAGGCATATGATGAGGTGTCTCACTCTCACTAGTACTCTCAACTGAATCATGCAACGAACACTCCCTTTGGACATTCATGTTCAAGGCCAGCTCACTCTGTTGCATTGCGAAGACAGGCAATGAGTTTTCGCTGGGCCCACGAACATTCTCAATGGGTTGCATTGGGGTTAGGGGTGTTCGTTGATTTTGTGGTGCTTTCTCCAATTGGCGGATGAGATTTAGATTTAAAGGTTCATCCATGGGTTCATGTTGCTTACCAGAGTTGAACACATGAAACTCGACACTCATGTTACCGAATGAGAGCTTCATGAGACCATTTCTACAATTAATCAAGGCATTGGAGGTTGCCAGAAATGGTCTACCCAAAATCAAAGGTATTTGAGAGTGGGTGTTCGCAACAGGATTGGTATCGAGGACAACAAAATCGACTGGAAATATAAAATCTCCAACTTTGATAAGCACGTCCTCGATAATCCCCATGGGAATACGAATGGATCTATCCGCTAATTGGAGGGTGATCTTAGTTGGTTTCAATTCTCCCAAGTTCAACTGTTGATAAACAGAGAATGGGAGGAGGTTGACCGCTGATCCTAAATCAAGTAAAACATTGCTCAATCTAGTGTCCCCTATCGTACACTGAATAGTAGGACACCCAGGGTCCTTGTATTTTGTGTAGGTAGGATTGGACAAAAGTGAGCTGATATTTGCAGCCAAGAATGCTTTCTTAGGAACATTGGTCTTCCTCTTGGTTGTGCATAGATCCTTCAACACTTTGGCATATTGAGGTATTTGTTGGATGACATCCAACAAGGGAATGTTAACCTTTACTTTCTTAAACACCTCTAATATGTTGTCCATGTTGTCACTCTGCTTTTTGTTTAACCTACTTGGATAGGGAGCTTTTGGCAGGTAGGTTTTCTGTTGTGCCTGAGAAGAAAGCTTTGGTGTATTACCCTCACCCTCAGCTTCTTCTTCACCACCATTCCCACTGAGGGGCTGCATAGATGGTGGTGGGTGTGGCAAGGAAATGTGATTGTCAACCTGTTTTCCATTCCTTAAGGTCACAATGGAATTGACATGATGAACATGTTCCTCCACATGGTTCACTTGCCTCCCCCGAGGTACCGCATTCTCATTTTGCATTTGTTGTTGTTGGTACATGCAGGGGTTAGCCTCAGGCTGGCTAGGAAAAGACCCTCTCTCTCTCTCATGTACAGACTGAGCCAATTGGCCCATCTGAAGCTCTAGAGATTTCATGGTCTGCTGATTTGAAGTGAGAACTTGACTTGTGGTAGACATAAAATTTTTCATTGAGTTTTCAAGTCCACGAGTCAAGGTCTCAAGCGAATTGAATCGGGTTTCCATATTATTGGAATTTAGGAAACTCGATTGATTGGTGGTTTGTGCTTGGGGTGGCTGATAGGAATGTGCATGCCTTGGAGGTTGGTGTGATTGGTAAGGTGGTCTAGAGGAGTTTGGAGGACCACCCGGGGCATTAGTTTGGTTCCATGAAAAATTGGGGTGGTTCCTCCATCCAGGATTATAAGATGATGAGTATGGGTCATTCCTGACTCTATCATAGATGGCGTTGACACGCTCCATCTCAGGAGGAATGGACTCACACTCGCTTTCTACATGACCTATCCTACCACATGAATGACAGGGAACTGGACCAGATGTGGACATGTGAGGTGCACCCTTTTGGTTTTGGAGCTCAATCGAATCCATACGGCGCAATAAGATCGCTATGCGTGCCTCGGTGGCCGTAGTGGTATCGATAGCAAATGCGGCACCCGATCTAGTCGAGTTTGCATTCGCGATCCTCGCTCCTATACTAGATGATGCAGGTGGTTCCCTCACACTCTCCCACTGCATGGTTTTTCCTCAGCGAGGTCTTCTAGGAAGGCCCATGCCTCCCTTTCATCCTTTCCCAAGAACTCTCCTTGACACATGGACTCAAGGAGTATTATGGACGGGATGTGAAGACCCTCATACACAATCTGACAAAGATGCCACAACTCAATGCCATGGTGAGGGCACGAGGATAGTAGCTCTTTGAACCTCTCAAGATATGCATGAAATGGTTCGGTCTCATGTTGATAGAACGAATTGATTTCGTTCCTCAACTTTTGAGTCCGATGATTAGGAAAGTACTTCTTGAGGAATGCAGATTGAAACTCATCCCAAGTCTTAAAGGAATTCGCCTGGTTGCTGTACAACCACTTCTTGGTGTCATCCTTTAGTGCAAAAGGAACGAGCCTAAGATGGATGGAGTCTGTGCTAAGTTGTTGCAACCTGAACATAGCACAGACCTCCTCAAATTCCCTGAGAAAGATATAGGGGTCACCTTTCCCAGTGAAATGAGGGAGCATGGAAATGAATTGAGGCTTAACCTCAAAATGGTTCCCATTAGCCTCTGGCAATACGATGCATGAGGGTAGAACTGTACGGCTCGGGTAGCATCGATCACGTAGAGGTATGGGAACGACAACTGAAAGCACTGGTCGAACAGGTGGGTCCAACAACTGCTCCTCCTCACGGAAATTAGCAGCCATTGAACCCAGACTGCGTGCGACACGAGAGGAGGAAGGTGTCGAGAAATCGATGACCGAAGCCGGATTGACAACGCTCCTCGTTAAGCGACCACTCTCGTCTCGTGTCCACGAAAGCATGCACAAAGGTGTACACACAAACCACAACTCTTTTTTTTTCAAAGAATGTACGTAGGGGAGAAGACGGGGGAACACAGGAGAGAAAGAATGACTCAGGAGAGAAAGGAAGAAGTCCTTAAGCTACGGTGGATGAGTACAGGTAGAAGCACACAAGCAAACAAGGCTCAAACAATCCTAAGGTCGCTATAGGTCCTTACAGCTAGACGACGCCTAACTGCGAGGTCACACGGCCTCAACACGCCTCACCTCCCTACGACGAGGACCACAAAGCCCAGCAAGTGAGTCAAAATCTGGAGATCTCGTCTCTCCTACTATCGACAAAGTGGGCAACGTCGATCAGGTCATGACGGTCGGGACCGGATCACTCTCCTAATGCGTCCGAATTCCTTAAGGCCAATGTCTACTTGATTTTAAAATTAGGCTCTTGATTAGTGTGGTTTTTGGGGCGAAGGAAAGGGTGATGAAATCCCCCACCTTATCTTTTATGGGACAGCCCCTCCTTAGTAGCGTTTTGGAGTCCTAAATCTAGCAATCAACTCTCCAAACAACGCTCAACTCACACTTGTTGCAATGCACTTCCTACTAACTAATGCATGTTCATACGAAATGCATGAATGAGAGTAGAAGGTGCGTACCTCACGCCAGCTCTTAGCAACAGAAAATAAAGCTAAGATAAAAGACAATTTAAATGCCTAAGTCACATACATGATGCATGACCTAAATAAAAAGAATGCCTAATCTTTTGCTTTGAGTTTTAGGGTCCAAGTTGCTTAAGGGAGGTTTGATTATTGATCTGGGAACAAATTATAAGTCAAAATATGCCAAATTAAATCCCAGACCACTATATCAGATAAAGTAAACAGACCAAAGAAATAAGCGAGCGAGCTGAGCTTACCCGACCGCTGATTGGCGGTCTACAGTGCCCAGCTTGCTTCAAAACTTCTCCAGGTGCTCCTCCTGACCACTCCAAGTCTCCTGAAACAAAGAAAAACTACAAATAAAAAATTAAATCCACTCGAATCGTCCAAACAAGAGTCTGGACTGGCACCTCCCCGGCAACAGCGCCAAAAATTTGTTGAACGTTTTAAATTAAACCGCAAGTGCACGGCCGCGATGAAGCGGTGGCAAGTATGGGTCATCCTCAGGGAGGTGAGTAGCCTCTTGCTTGAACGAAATCAAGTGGAAAAAATAGGGGGAGAAAGATGTTTATGCTACGGTACTCTATACTACGCTAAGAAGTAGGAAATGCGAAAGGAAGAACCAAACAATGAAATAATAACTAAGCTAAGAACAAAGAAGAATGCTGGAATACAGAAATGGGAAAAACCCCTAAGGGGTGGAGTGAGTGCACACATGCAAAGAGGTGGGTGTATAATACATTCTTTAAGCACATGAAGGTGGTGTTTATCATGCATAGGAAGTGTCTAAATGTGTGGCAAAACCTATCAATCTATTCACCAACTTAGTTGATTAACATTTACATATGCAAGGTGTTTATTTCAGAACCTAAACAAGCATGAGAGGTGTCTAATCATTTTGGCAAAACTCATCAAGTTGTAAATTCTATCTTAAACAAGCAAGCATACATTCATGTTTAATCAACACATTGAAATTAAAGCATTCATCACATTCTCTAATGTATGTATGTACATCTACTCCACCCCCCCCCAAAGGGGATGGAACTACTCACTAAACATTACACTAATTACTAAGCTAGGCAAAAAAAGCATATTTAAAACTAAGCTAGAAATAAAAGACGATTAAACTAAAACATGCACAAACAATAAAAGAAGCATAAAACAAACAATGAAAGAAACACAAAACTTTATTGATAAAATGACTCACATTAAAAGTAGCATCCTCCTACTTTAGTGTGTGCTTCAAGGCCTCACTTCTAGTAGGAAGAATAGCCACTTAAAATATGGAGTAATTACAAAGGAAGGTGAAGAGTTCTATTTATAGGCATGAGAAAAGCTAATCCGGGACAATCCCCCGATGTGGGACTAAACCAATACCCAAAATAGACTAAGAATCCACTAATACACATGACCGCCAAAGATAATCGGATCCGGAGCTAAACAGACCGCCAATTGGCGGTCTATTGGTTCTGGATCGAGCTACGTTTTGTTGTGGGCTTGTCTTGATGTATTTCTTGGTCTTGGATGCATCGACTCGGTTTGTTGGATCTCCGACCCGAATCCAATTGCTAAAATACTCCCCATGATGGTGAGGATTATTCTGGTTTGCTCTTTTAGGTCCCTCTGTCTTGCGTTCAGGTGCTTCTGTCTTGCATCTTGGTCCCCAGATCTCACAATTCAGTCCTTTTTCCAAGCTTTTGGGTCCTTTTGTGTTTCATCTCTTCAAACCTATTTATTCCTGAAAACTAAACATAAAACTCGTAACATAGCATTATTTAGGTGGAAGATAATGGATATAAGATACAAATATGGGCATGAAATGATGTCAATCAACCACCCCATAGATTGGGAAAGAAAATGGATGAGCATTGTGATAAGATTGTTGAGGTACTATGACAAGTCAAGGTGAACATTCCGTTGTTGGACATTGTTCAACAAATACCATCGTATGCCAAATTCCTCAAAGATCTTTTCACCTAGAAGAGGCGTACGAATGTCCCCAAGAAAGCCTTCTTGGCTGGCAATGTGAGTTCGACCCTGACATAGCCTGCACAAGTAAAATACAAGGATCCTGACTGTCCAACTTATTCTTGTGTTATTGGTAATGTTTCGATTCATCTATCCTTACTTGATTTAGGGGCATCTGTGAACATCCTACCTTATTAAGTATACGTCAACCTAGGAATTGGTGACCTTAAGCCAACAATGACTACCATTCAGTTGGCTGACATGTCAGTCAAAATTCCACGGGGGGTTGTAGACAATGTCCTTATTAAAGTGGGTGAGTTTGTATTCCCAGTTGATTTCAACATCTTCGATATAGAACCAATGTCTAACCCACAGGGATAAATCCCAGTGATCCTCAGGAGGCCATTTCTGGCGACGTATAATACTTTAATTAACTGTCGTAATGACCTGATGAGGTTTTCTTTTGGCAATCTAATTGTAGATTTCAACATCTTCACTCTAGGTAAGCAACCTGGTTCATTCGACGATCCTGTCGGAGCCAATCTCGTTCAAGACACTGATGAGATTGAGTTAATGAGCGCATGTGAGTCTCATCGACATTTCATTGAGTTGTCCAATGACCAGGTTGTGAGCGAGAATGTTATTAAGGAATCAACATCTGATTCCCTGACGAGAAAGCACATCTGGGTGATTGTGAAAGGAATGTGTTCTAAAAGTTTACTCCTCCATGGCAACAAAGAGGTTTAACGGCTTGTTGCACATGCTAAGTGCAACCGGGATTCCTACGAAAGTGAGCTAGGATTTCCCTGTTTTTATTTTTCGTATTTTCTGTTTTGCTAGGGACTAGCAAAATCTAGGTGTGGGGGTATTTGATGCATTGCATACATTGCATCATATGTCTTTCATTTAGATCACTTTTATATCAATAAATGCTACTAAGGTATGTGTTTAGTCTTATTTACAGAATACAGGGACCTGAATGCAAATTACCCACATCCCGAGCATAAACGCGTGCAAAAGACTCATTTCTATCATAAAGACTGATGCATTGCATACATTGCATCATATGTCTTTCATTTAGATTACTTTTATATCAATAAATGCTACTAAGGTATGTGTTTAGTCGTATTTACAGAATACAGGGACCTGGATGCAAATTACCCACATTCCGAGCATAAACGCGTGCAAAAGATTCATTTCTATCATAAAGACCGAGTTCAAGTTTATCGGGTTTCAAATAGAAATGCATCCAAGCATAAAAGCATTCAAGGAGCTAATTACAAAAAGGTCAAGGACTTAATTGCAAAATGCCAAGGACCTAATTGCAAAATAAAAGGACCAAGTTATTGTGTGGAGAAAGTCAAAAGAAAAATCAAATATAAATCTCCAACAATGGAAGGAATTAATCCGGAGCTCAAGACAATGGAAAGAAATCATCCAGACGCGCAAATAAAGATCAAATCATGCCATAAACGCACCGCAGAAATCCGGACCCGATCCCATCAACCTGGGCGGCGAATTAGCCGCACCTCCCATGCATTGTGCGGCGATTTCGCCGCACCAGGGGTGATCTGTGTGCCCGATTTTCGTCCAGTGTCGGGTCGACGCGTGTACTATCCTTT
This sequence comes from Triglochin maritima, assembly GCA_963682175.1. Taxonomy (NCBI): domain Eukaryota; kingdom Viridiplantae; phylum Streptophyta; class Magnoliopsida; order Alismatales; family Juncaginaceae; genus Triglochin; species Triglochin maritima. The sequence continues at coordinate 40,679,852 of OY821775.1, forward strand.
TATGTATTGGTATCCCCTGTATCGGCTATAAATAGCCCTGTAGGACGAATGTAACACATCTTTGAACCTTTGGTCTTGGATCATTAATAATAAATTTCTGTTTTATTTTGTTTTGTCTCTCTTTTCTTTTAATGTCTCTAGGATCCCTTCTTCTTCCTCCCTCCATGAGTTTCTAACTCTTTCCGAAGGGTGGAGGTGATGGAATTAGGGTTAGAGAAGATGAATTGCATGTTATTATTTTAAGTTCATGATTAGTATATTTTGATTACTTGAGTTTATGTTAAGTCATTTATCTTGTAATGCTTCATAACTAACATGATTTACAATAAGTTTCAGTAATTCTCTGATCTAAACCTAAATCTAAACCTCCATCCCACGGATTTCTCTCTTTGTTCTTGTTTTAGTTTATTTGTTCTTGTTCTTGCTTTAAATAACTAAAACCCAAAAATCTCAAAACCAAACTTAATTCTTCTCTCCTTCTTTCCCCCAATCGAAATCACAAAAATAACAAGATCTCTCCCTCCTTGTGTTCGACCCGTACTTGCCACGTCTTCATTGACGCCGTGCACTTGCGGTATAAATTTAAATTCTCATCAAAGACCAAGCTCAAGATTATCGGGTTACGAATGGAAATGTATCCAAGCATAAAAGCATTCAAGTCTTAATTGCAAAAAGTCAAGGACCTAATTGCAAGTCACGAGTTATTATGGAGAAAACCTAAAGAAAAATCAATGTAAATCTCCAAATACATAAAGGAATTAATCCGGAGCTCAAAAGAATGGAAAGAATCAATCCAGACGCGCAAAGAAGGATCAAATCATACCATAAACATTCAACCAAAATCCGGACAAAATCAGATCAGATTGTGCGGCGTTTCCGCCGCACCACACACACAATGTGCGGCGTTTCCGCCGCCCAAGCGTCGATCCGCGTCTCCCAATTTCGTCCAGTCGTGTCTGGACACGTGTACTTTCCAATATTATACCTAGATCCCTTGTAGCAACTATAATAGACCCGAGAACGATGTTAGAAGGGTCCTTAGTCTCTGGTTGTAGTTTTTATTCTTAATCTTAGTTTTGTATTCTTCTTTTCATTAATAAAATTCTGTCTTTTATTTCTTACTTTTAGTTTTCTTTTGTAATGTCTCAAGGACCCCTTCTTCCTCCCTCTATGAGTTTCTAACTCCTTCCAAAGGGTGGAGGTGACGGATTTAGGGTGAAGAGAAGATGAATGAATGTTATTATTTTAAGTTCGTGATTAGTATATTTTGATTACTTGAGTTTATGTTAAATCATTTATCATGTAATGCTTCATAACTAACATGATTTATTATAAATTTCTGAATTCTCTAATCTAAACCCTAAATCTAAACCTCCACCCAATGGAATTCACTTCTTTGTTCTTGTTTTAATTTTAATTGTTCTTGTTTCTTACTTTAGATAATTAAAACCCAAAAATCTCAAAACCCAATCTATTCTTCTCTCCTTCTTTTCCCCAATCGAAATCACACTAATAACAAATCTCTCCCTCCTTGTGTTCGACCCGTATTTGCCACGTCTTCATTGACGCCGTGCACTTGCGGTATAAATTTAATTCTCATCAATCCTCTCTTGTTTGTTTATTTTAATATATGTATGTTTGCATGATATTAGAATAAACACAAAATAATGTATATAAAATTGCTGAAAATATGAAATTGATAATGTATGCTTGTATTATTATTTATAAATATACACGTACATAGGGACACAAAATCCTACAACTTGCTCTTCTTATGTTGTGGCCCTTGAGCCACTTAAAATTAACTTTGAATTTGATGAGGACTCACATCCGGTCAAGCATAAGTTGCTCCCTGATAACCTAAAGTACATATTCTTGGGGGATAGTGAGACCTTACCATTCATTATTGCTTCTGATCTTGATAAAAACCCGGAAGCTACCCTTAAGTTGGTTCTTTTAACAAAGAGGCTATCAGGTGGTCCTTGAAGGACATCAATGGAATACGCCCTGATATTGTCAAACATCAGATCTACAAGGAAGAGAATTCCAGGCCCTACTGGGACCCACAAGGAAGATTGAATGTTGTACTGAAAGAAGTCGTCCGAAAGGAGGTTCTTAATGTTGTCTTTTAGGCATTAATCAATGTTTTGGTGATTTAATTAACCCAATCTTAATCACAATCAAATGTAGTGTAGCACACATAATGCTTGGAAGATATATTGTATTGTGCTAACATCTACAAGCGATCAAGACTCAAGGAAGAAGGAAATTGAAGTCAAGACATGTAATCAAGCTTTTGAATACATGTATTTTGCCTTTATTTTGAGTCATCGGAATCTATGTAATCTTGAGAATACAAGAGTTAAAATCCATTCACATCGACTCTAGGAACCTATAGAAGTCACACACAAAATTTCACATAATTTGGACTTCAATAGATCAGCCAAACTTAGACTGGAAAATCACTTAAACCTTGACTTTAACTGCTTATGCCAATCGTTCGACCGAACGAGTTCTCAGTTCGACCGATTGGATCAGTTGGATTAGTTAACCAAAAGTGATTTATCCAGCTCGACCGGTCGACCATTTTGACTTTTTTGGTCTACCGTCTACACGTGTCTGTTGACCGTTACACTTGTCGTATTATACAAATGACCGAAGTTTCCTAACCCCTAAAATTGATGTGGCCACCGGTAGAATGATGCCTTCTTGGAGGTAGATCGGATGGAGACTTTTTCGTCTTCCAAAAGTGCCTGTGCGTTTTCGGTCGACCGAACATAGATTTCTTGGAGCACAAAACTTCTTGATATTTTTCGGTCGATCGACCACTTTCCTAGTTCGACCGATAACTTAAGTTATAGCCAAATTGGTTCGACAATTCTTGAGTTAGTTCGAACATTTCCTCACCTTTATGGAAACGATTACCGGTCGACCGATTATGAACTAAACAATGCCTTGTGCTTTTCTGTTTTGTGTTTCTTACACAATAATTTACCATATTAATTACAACGACTATAACACCTTAGGAGATTATAAATAGATGCATTCCAACATTATTTCATCAGCTCTTACACTTCCAATTGTCTCATACATTAGAGGAAAATCCCTAACTCCTAAAACTCCCAATCCTACACTTAAGAGCCTAAATTCCACATCTTTGATCATTTCAATATCATACTCAAAGTGCGCTCAAGCTAGAGAGTGTTGTTTCACTCAGCTTCTTTGTTGTTCAAAAGAGTAAAAGCTATGGTGAAAACCCGAAACATCCTTCTCGGATTGTGAGAAGAGGAAGGCGAAGGTGTTCCTCTCTTGGAACGGGGAGTGGATAGTGAAGTCGTGAGTGGAGCTCATGGAGTCGAGCCAAGCTTGCAAGATAGGAAGTAGGTGGGAGACTGAACCTCTATAAAAATCACCTTGCATTTTTGTGGTTTGCCTGTTTCTAGTCTCTACTTGTCTTTATTTGTTTCCACTGCATATCTTGTTTGTTTAAGTAAAGATTAACATAAAATTGATTAGATAATTAGGGTCATACCATCCAACACTTAAGTGTTTGGATCATGGTATAATCACTACAGGAGAACTAGTCTTCACCAACAGACATTACCCGTTAGTGTACATATCCATCCGTCGGTGTTACGTTACACCGACGAATATATATCCGTCGGCGTTACTTGGGTCGGTGTACAATTACATCGACGGACAAGTACCGTCGAAATAGTTTTTGGCACCAATTTTTTGACCATTTTTTACGTGATTTACGTCAGAGAAAAAATACCGACATATATACACCGACGGATAGTCCGTCGATGTACTAGTCTGACAGAAGAACTATCTGTCGGTGTAGGGACACCGACCCATAAATTAGTAGGTTCTTATCAGACGAATGAGGATATACACCGACGGATAACTACCATCAGTGTAAGCCTCGTCGATGAACTCCGATGGAGATCCGTCGGTGTATCAAAAAGGCATTCTCTCCCGGCCCAGAACAGGGAGTGGATAGTGAAGACGTAGGCGGAGCTTGGAAGAAATGAAGTAGGCAGGTGGCCGAACCTCTATAAAAACCACTGCGTATATTGTGGTTCGCATGTTTCTCTACTTGTTTTTTTTAATTATTGTTTCCGCTGCATTTTTAAGTACAAATTAGGTGAAATTGATTAGATTAATTCCGTCCAATGTGCTTGTAAAATAACGTCAGTCTGTAATTAAATGAAATAGATAATAAAATAAGTTATGATGGTATGAAATGTTACCAAAATATGTTGCCACTCAACGCCCTTGTCCTTCTTGGACACCAGTCTCCAGTCTACATAACGCGGGGGAAGTATTTGTGACCTCCTCGCAAGTGACCCAATGAAGTTATGGAAACTCTCGGCCATGGGTCCTCTACATTACAAACATTATGTATTGATAAAGTATTTGACATAAACAAATAAATGCGACAATTTAACTAAACAACATGTATATGACCTTGCCCGTGTAACCTGCCTTCTCGAGCAAAAAGTTCATTTGAAATTGCATCTTATTGAGCGTGGATTTCCACCACCTTCAGCTTATCTTGAGTCATCGTGAGCTCACTGCTCACGTGCTTCAACTCCACAACTTCTTCGTCGTTCTGCTCCATGTCTGCACTGGCACTACGTTCTTCTCTGCTTGGCATCCCACGAGGATCTGGCGAGGTAACGGAGAGATTTTTTTTCGGACTTGGGCGTCTGACTAAGACACCTCCACCATGGTAGAGGCATCTTAGTGAGGCACCTCCCCCAACGTGGAGGCGTTTGGCTAAGACTCCTCTACATTGAGGCGTCTTAGCTAGACGCCCTGTTGTTTTAGTTTTTTTAATTTTCTGTTAAATTATTTTTTTCCAGGTTCCATTGCAGGATTTCGGTGGTGATGAAGTAGATTACAGTGAGCTTTTTGATGGTAAAAAAATATTTACAACAATCGAGGAAGCTTGTAAATGGGCGAAACAAGTTGCAATAGGAGCTGATTTTTTTGGTTATATCATCATACAAACCAAAATCAGATAACCGGATGGATTGTTACCTGAGATGTGATCACATACATGAAATGAGTTCTCGTGATACGAGTATTGCACTACGAAAGAATACAAAAAGAAAAGGTTGCAGTTATCGTTTTTTGGTAAAAGTAGTCGAGGGACGGGATCGTGATAGATGAGTCGTTGTTTCTAATAGCACCTATGGGCAGAACAACCACGCACTTGCAGTTTATTCATAGGGTCACTGACAGGTCAGCAGACTTAGTGCTGGGGCCAAACAAATTGTTCGTGATATGACTGAGGCACAAGCAAGACCACGTAACATTTTGTTGGCAGTAAAGGAGAAATTCTCGGAGGATAATCCCAATCAAAGACACATTTATAACTTCAGAGAGTACATGAGGAGGACCAAATCTGAAGACAGGAATCCCGCTCAGCAGTTTCTCAGGCAGGCACTGCAGTATAACTATTTGCATTGGATTGTGGCAGATGAAGAAACTAATGCCCTCACTCACGCATTTTTGGCACATCCGACTTCAGTTCGGTTGTTGTGTATATACCCTTTCGTAATCTGCATGGATTCGATGTATAAGACAAACAAGTACAAGATGCCTTTGTTTGAGATGGTTTGGGTTACTCCAACAAACATGAATTTCCTCGTCGGATATGCGATTTTGAAGGATGAGACCGAGTCTAGTTACCGGTGGCTGTTGGAGAGGTTGCGAGATCTGTTATTGAATATTGTAAGCCCAACTGTAATAATAACGGACCGGGAGATGAGTCTGATGCGACCGGTGGCAGAGGTTTTCCTGAGTCTGCTCATTTACTTTACACCTAGCATATCAACAAAGACGTGTACAACTACGCATACCACGTATTCGGCAAGAGCAAGCAGCTTGCAGAGAGTTTTAGGCAAGGAAAGTGGAGGAGAGTTATGGTTTCTGATTCACAGACGGATTATGATAGATCAGTCCGTAATCTGAAAGATTCTTTCAAGTCCTGGTCAGTGCTCACGGAGTATGTGGAAGACACATGGTTGGTGCATAATAACTTCAGCTCAGACGTCGGTGCCTGTGCACTGACCATACGACCCTCAACAGGAATATGCAGAATCTGAAAGACGTCATGCAACATAATTGTCATCTCTCCGAACGACAAGTGGAAAGTGTTGGTGTCAGGCTGCCACCGCTCCACGAAAGCCGAAATCAACAGCACGTCAATGCAGGAAAACATGTTGTACGGCAAGTGACCCAATTCACTGTCACTAACGGTCGTCGTCATATCATCAGTCATCGCTGAACGCCAAGTCTGCATTGTAATACAACTCTGTGCCGATTATGGCACTTCAAAACCATCTGATCCTCGTCATCCCAGATGCGTCTTGCGATGTGACCTCCAAAACTCGGGATGACGCTGTCATCTAGAGGACCTCTGGGCATCATATCCGTCACGATCCAAGACTCATCCTCACCCCTCTTCTTCTTCTGAGCTCGAGCATCTGCAGTGCACGAACTCGAATCACCGGTCACAAATCGGCCACCTTGACCCTTCCTAATGACCCACTCAGCGAAGGGCAACAATGTCGCCCCCGTCCTCGACCATACTGCTGTATCGCCTCCTCTTGTGGCTTCAAGCCATACTGGCCCCCATCGTCACTCTCGTCGTGACTCCTCAACTCATCTGTATCATCCTCCTCGTCGAAAAAATCCTCAGGTGTCTGACAACGACGTAAAAGATTTCTCTCTCTCCTAACAGAAGCAGAAATACCTCGTCTACGTGAATGACGAGGACCTGACTCATCTACTATACTACGTACCACACGTAAGGGAATTGATTTCTTTTTTCCTCCACGGTAACCCGATGACTATTAATTCAATTTTAAAAATAAAATTTTGTTAATGGATTTACTAAAATAATTACACTAATTATTAACTTAATAATCAATTTATTTAGCAATTATCACAATTTATAATCAATAATCCTTTACTAAAATCGTCCACAACTAATTATTAACTTAATAATCAATTTATTTAGCAATTACCACAATTTATAATCAATAATCCTTTACTAAAATCGTCCACAACTAATTATTAACTTAATAATCAATTTATTTAGCAATTATCACAATTTATAATCAATAATTCTTTACTAAATAATTAAACTAATTATTAACTTAATAATCAATTTATTTAGTAATTATCACAATTTATAATCAATAAATGATTTACTAAACTAATTTAATTAATTATTAACATAATATTCAATTTATTTTGCAATTATCACAATTTATAATCAATTTAAATAATTTAAAAAATTTTAAAAAATTGGGGCGTCTACCGGAGACGCCCCGCCCCATCCATCGGGGAGGCCCGACCCAAAATTTTAAAAAAAAACTAAACAAGGCAATTTACCAGATTTGAGTAATCCAGGGAGTCCGCTGGTTCTTTTCCCGACCTCCGAGACATTCTTTCTGGTGAATATAAGAGTAATATGAAGAGAGAGTGATGTTAGGAGAGTGAGATGAAGAGTTATATAAGTAGAAAGGGTAGAAGGGCAAAATGGTAATATGTACGGGCGATTTAAGTAGTTTTCCGGCGATGAATAACAGTTCAGTTTTTTATTGGTATACATCTACCAATATTTTGTAGTTGAAGTGGTTTTTGGTTTATGGGTGGATTTCTGAACTTCAAGTACACACTGTGTGCTTTGGTCTCTGTGTTTTGGAGTTTTACGAGGGATCTGAAGTTCTCAGATTTCAATACTCACCATTTTAAACAACGATATTATTGGTGTTGAATGTTTCTGGACCAACATAAAAGCTTAAATATGTATGCACTACATCATTTAGTAATCCCCAGTCGAACCTTAATTAGTGTTTCTACTGACATTGTTTGCATCTACCTTACATTGCGTGTAATTTGATCATATCCACATCGCCATATGAAATTTCTACAAGCAAGTATTCCCAAAATCTAATTCAAATCATATACATCTAACAAATTGTCGACAAAATACAATTATGATTACAACATTTAAGAGATTCAAAAAAATCAGAAAAAAATCCAAAAAACAAAAATAACAATGGAGTGGTCTATGGTGGCGGAGGGGGGAAGTGAGGGCTGTAGGTAAGATGGCGGTCGTTGAGGGTGGTGCAGGTAGCCGTGTGGTGGATGGGGTTGGTCAGGTGGGGAGAGGTGGTGGTCAGGTGGGATGAGGACTAGGTCGGGGACTACCTAAGGAGGGTGGCGAGGAGGAACGGCAAGGAGGCGTGCACGGAGGAGGGCGGCAAAGAAGAGGCAAGGAGGCACACACGGAGGAAGGCGGCAGAATCGTGCACAGAGGAGGGCGGCAGAGTCCTTGCGGCGGCTGGGGTCGGAATCGGGAATTAGGGTTTTTGTGTTGGAGAAGAAAGGAAATGGAAGAGTCGTCTCGCTTGGGCTCTTGATATAGACTACACCGATAGACTCTATCCGTCGGTGTTATATTATGATACGTCGGTGTAGTAGCCAAAGAAACAGTCGATTTTCAAAGTTATCTCCAACGGATACTTTTTGACGGTGATTTGAAGAACTGGTACACCGACGACATATAACAATCGGTGTTGACAAATCATCCATGGGAGTAAGTTCTTGCGCGAAAAGTTTTCGACGCCCGCGTTTTTCTTACACGAAAACCTACACCGACGGTATCTATCCATCGGTGTAGGACCCTCGAATGGTAAACTTTATCCGACCGATGTTTTCTGTCAGTGTTATTACTGATTTCCATCGGAGGTACAAAGACTGACAGTTAGATATATCCGTCAGTGTTACGTACCCTTCACTGAAGGATAAGCCACTGATGGATATATATCTGTCGGTGATTCCCATATTGTAGCCTATCGAACCCGAGCTACATGGTTAATTGTAGAGTATCGAACATGAGGCATAAGGTGTCTTAAATAAGATTAAAGTAGGAAATTATGTGGACAAGGGTTTAGCTTTCGGGATAATAAAAAAGAAACGGTGATATGTTTATATTACAGAATGTTTGGTTCCTTTTTTGCTTTTAAATTATGCTATCGTGCTTTCAAGTCACATTAATCATAATTATGGTTTTCTTTACTGAGCCTGCTCATTAATTAATTTTCTATGTAGCATGTTGAACGTTTTATTTAAACCGCAAGTGCACGGCCGCGATGAAGCGGTGGCAAGTACGGGTCGTCCTCAGGGAGGTGAGCAGCCTCTTGTTTATCAGAAATCAAGTGGCAAAAATAGGGGGAGAAAGATGTTTATGCTACTCTACTCTATACTACGCTAAGAAGTAGGAAATGCGAATGAAAGAAACAATCAATGAACTAACAACTAAGCTAAGAACAAAGGAGGAATGCTGGAATACAGAAATGGAAAACCCCTAAGGGGTGGAGTGAGTTCACACATGCAAAGAGGTGGGTGTAGAATACATTCTTTAAGCACAAGAAGGTGGTGTTTATCAAGCATAGGAAGTGTCTAAATGTTATGGCAAAACCTATCAATCTATTCACCAACTTAGTTGATTAACATTTACATATGCAAGTTGTTTATTTCAGAACCTAAACAAGCATGAGAGGTGTCTAATCATTTTGGCAAAACTCATCAAGTTGTAAATTCTATCCTAAACAAGCAAGCATACATTCATGTTTAATCAACACATTGAAATTAAAGCATTCATCCCATTCTCTAATTCATGTATGTACATCTACTCCACCCCCCAAAGGGGATGGAACTACTCACTAAACATTAAACTAATTATTAAACTATGGAAAGAAAGCACATTAAAACTAAGCTAGAATTAAAAGACGATTAAACTAAAACATGCACAAACAATAAAAGAAGCATAAAACAAACAATGAAAGAAATACAAAACTTTATTGATAAAATGACTCACATTAAAAGTAGCATCCTCCTACTTTAGTGTGTGCTTCAAGGCCTCACTTCTAGTAGGAAGAATAGCCACTTAAAATATGGAGTGATTACAATGGAAGGTGAAGAGTTCTATTTATAGGCATGGAAAAAGCTAATCCGGGACAATCCCCCGATGTGGGACTAAACAGATACCAAAAATAGCCTAAACATCCTCTAATACATGTGCTGGAGAAATGTGAGCGGGTTTGGGCCAAAATGGACCACGAATTAGCGGTCTTGGACCGCCAATTAGCGGTCTATATGGTTCAGATCCTGCTCATTTTTGTTTTGGGCTTTTCTTTCTGGTATTGTTGGTCTTTGATGCGGTTACTTGACTTGTTGGAGCTCCGACCCGAATCGAATTGGTAAAATACTCCCCATGATGGTGTGGAGTATTCTGTTTTGCTCTTAGGTCCTTCTGTTTTGCAATCAGTTCCTTCTCCCTTGCATCTTGGTTCCCAGATCTCACAATCCAGTCTTTTTTCCCAGCTTTTGGGTCCTTTTATGATTCATCTCTTCAAACCTATTTATTCCTGAAAACTAAACATAAAACTCGTGACATAGCATTGTTTAGGTGAAAGATAATGGATATAAGATACAAATATGAGCATGAAATGATGTCAATCAAATACCCCCACACCTAACTTTTGCTAGTCCCGAACAAAACAAAGAAAGAGAAAAGCATGCGAAAAACAAGAAATCCTAACTCACTTTCGTAGGAATCACGGTTGCACTTAGCACGTGCAACAATCCGTTAAACCTCCTTGTCGCCAAGGAGGAGGAGTGTTGTCTCCTGAGGGTTTTCCGCGGATATACCCACAAAATCTGAACAAGATGAATTAATCAATCTAGCTACACGACTCGTTGGACTTATTTTTTCGATCATGGGACGCGGTAATACTACGGGTCGACTCTATATATGTAATCGGTCCACACACCTAGCCTAATGAGTTATTCGTGAGAGTTAGTCAAGGACTTAAGTGAAAGACATGGGCAACCTTAACTTCTGAATGTGATACAATGTGTAAAGTCCATTTTGGTTCTTATTTGACTCTTTTTTCTTCTTCTTTTTTCTTTTTCTCTGTTTTTTTCTTTTTCTTTGGAGCATTTTATTGGTTGGTGTTTGATTCTCCCAGGGTCAGGTTTCGTGCATCATTGCCTATGAGGACTTACACTATCACGTACACTTTCCCCCAAATCTCCACATAGGGCGATCCCTACCACCCGTGTAACGGGAGCTCGGTCGGCGCATCCCAAGTCAGATGACTCGAAAGCACCAGGCACAAAGTCCCCTCAGACCTACTTTCCCGAGTGATAGGAGCCGTGCGAGAAGAGAGAACACCACTTATTTATCTATATGGGAACCAAAACCCCTACACTTAAGTTTCACAAAAAGAGATTAAGGGCTCTCGACTACGACAAACTTCCTTATACTCACAAACACGAATTATTTGACTTACTAGGTTCAGGGTGGACTTCTTTAAATGTTTGAGTACTGAAACCCTATGATTACACGCTCCCTGAGGGAAAACTAGGGTGCATCCTAACGACTCGACAAGACCTAAAGCCAGTAAACTAGAAATCCTAATGCATCAAGTTCAAGACAATTTTGGGAGCTTTCTTTTTACTTTGCCTCTCAACAGTTTTGCACATGCTAAACACACGCAAAACCCACAAAAACATTTTCTTTCGCGAACACACGAAGATTTTGAAAGAAATGTGAAAATTTTAAAGCACTAGGCAAGCAAAAGAAGACAAGTCACCCAAGGATCATGGCAAGCAGATATATCGATATTAAATGCGGCACACTAACATGACCCTAATAATGCACACAAAAGAAAACAAAAAATCAAAAGAAAAGACTCGACTATGTACACACGTAAAACACCCCGCACACCTACTTCATGCATTGTCCTCAATGAATGTGAACAAGATACTACATGGATACATGCATGAAAAAGGAAAGATCTCACCAACATGAAGTACAAAGGGACGTTTAGGGTCATGTTGATGGACACAAACCCAAATTCCCTCAAAACCTGTGAGAAGCTGAAGAAGGGAGATAAATACGTGAAGAGATTGGGGCCAAGTACACAAGGGTTGGGGCCCACAACAATCGATGCTCACTGAAGGAGTCTTTTATTACACACTTTTATTTTTTTTTCTTTTTTTTAAGATATATACATCAACCAAGATATTCTCATAATCATTTGGTCAAGGAACATCAAATGAGAACATCAAGTCAGGAGGACCAGAGACTTGCCGAGATGGGCAAACTCCACTGGTACTCTGAGGTGTCATGAGAGGTGAAAGGTCAAAGTTGAAAGGCTCGAACCCCTCATGATATTGGTTGGGTGTGGGCAACAAAGAATGAAGTTGTGTCGCCTCACTATGGTTTAAGTTCTCATCGAAGAAAACCCTCCAACCAATAGGCGGGTGCATCGGAATGAGTTCCTCAAGCTCATTCGATGGATGCAGCAGACCTGCATCACTTAGAATGGGGCTTCTCCCCAAGTCATCCAACAAGGACCTCCCACCATCATTTAGATCATGAAGCATAAGCTCGGTCATAGGTGGGTCCTTGTTGGAGTCAATATGAAGCTCAAATGGCTCAATGGCCATGAGACATGAGGTAGAGACACCTTCTGGTATAGGCATATGATGAGGTGTCTCACTCTCACTAGTACTCTCAACTGAATCATGCAACGAACACTCCCTTTGGACATTCATGTTCGAGGCCAGCTCACTCTGTTGCATTGCGAAGACAGGCAATGAGTTTTCGCTGGGCCCTCGAACATTCTCAACGGGTTGCATTGAGGTTAGGGGTGTTCGTTGATTTTGTGGTGCTTTCTCCAATTGGCGGATGAGATTTAGATTTAAAGGTTCATCCATGGGTTCCTGTTGCTTACCAGAGTTGAACACATGAAACTCGGCACTCATGTTACCGAATGAGAGCTTCATGAGACCATTTCTACAATTAATCAAGGCATTGGAGGTTGCCAGAAATGGTCTACCCAAAATCAAAAGTATTTGAGAGTGGGTGTTCGCAACAGGATTGGTATCGAGGACAACAAAATCGTCTGGAAATATAAAATCTCCAACTTTGATAAGCACGTCCTCGATAATCCCCATGGGAATACGAATGGATCTATCCCCTAATTGGAGGGTGATCTTAGTTGGTTTCAATTCTCCCAAGTTCAACTGTTGATAAACAGAGAATGGGAGGAGGTTGACCGCTGATCCTAAATCAAGTAAAACATTGCTCAATCTAGTGTCCCCTATCGTACACTGAATAGTAGGACACTCAGGGTCCTTGTATTTTGTGTAGGTAGGATTGGACAAAAGTGAGCTGATATTTGCAGCCAAGAATGCTTTCTTAGGAACATTGGTCTTCCTCTAGGTTGTGCAGAGATCCTTGAACACTTTGGCATATTGAGGTATTTGTTGGATGACATCCAACAAGGGGATGTTAACCTTTACTTGCTTAAACACCTCTAATATCTTGTCCATGTTGTCACTCTGCTTTTTGTTTAACCTACTTGGATAGGGAGCTTTTGGCAGGTAGGTTTTCTGCTGTGCCTGAGAAGAAAGCTTTGGTGTATTACCCTCACCCTCAGCTTCTTCTTCACCACCATTCCCACTGAGGGGTTGCATAGATGGTGGTGGGTGTGGCAAGGAAATGTGATTGTCAACCTGTTTTCCATTCCTTAAGGTCACAATGGAATTGACATGGTGAACAGGTTCCTCCACATGATTCACTTGCCTCCCCCGAGGTACCACATTCTCATTTTGCATTTGTTGTTGTTGGTACATGTAGGGGTTAGTCTCAGGCTGGCTAGGAAAAGACCCTCTCTCTCTCTCATGTACAGACTGAGCCAATTGGCCCATCTGAAGCTCTAGAGATTTCATGGTCTGCTGATTTGAAGTGAGAACTTGACTTGTGGTAGACATAAAATTTTTCATTGAGTTTTCAAGTCCAGGAGTCAAGGTCTCAAGCGAATTGAATCGGGTTTCCATATTATTGGAATTTAGGAAACCCGATTGATTGGTGGTTTGTGTTTGGGGTGGCTGATAGGAATGTGCATGCATGGGAGGTTGGTGTGATTAGTAAGGTGGTCTAGAGGAGTTTGGAGGACCACCCGGGGCATTAGTTTGGTTCCATGAAAAATTGGGGTGGTTCCGCCATCCAGGATTATAAGATGATGAGTATAGGTCATTCCTGGCTCTATCATAGATGGCGTTGACACGCTCCATCTCAGGAGGAATGGACTCACACTCGCTTTCTACATGACCTATCCTACCACATGAATGACAGGGAACTGGACCAGATGTGGACATGTGAGGAGCACTTTGTTGGTTTTGGAGCTCAATCGAATCCATACGGCGCAATAAGATCGCTATGCGTGCCTCGGTGGCCGTAGTGGTATCGATAGCAAATGCGGAACCCGATCTAGTTGAGTTTGCATTCGCGATCCTCGCTCCTATACTAGATGATGCAGGTGGTTCCCTCAACCATTGCATGGTTTTCTCAGCGAGGTCTTCTAGGAAGGCCCATGCCTCCCTTTCATCCTTTCCCAAGAACTCTCCTTGACACATGGACTCAAGGAGCGTTCTGGACGGGATGTGAATACCCTCATACACAATCTGACAAAGATGCCACAACTCAATGCCATGGTGAGGGCACGAGGATAGTAGCTCTTTGAACCTCTCAAGATATGCATGAAATGGTTCGGTCTCATGTTGATAGAACGAATTGATTTCGTTCCTCAATTTTTGAGTCCGATGATTAAGAAAGTACTTCTTGAGGAATGCAGATTGAAACTCATCCTAAGTCCTAAAGAAATTCGCCTGGTTGCTGTACAACCACTTCTTGGCGTCATCCTTTAGTGCAAAAGGAACGAGCCTAAGATGGATGGAGTCTGTGCTAAGTTGTTGCAGCTTGAACATAGCACAGACCTCCTCAAATTCCCTGAGAAAGATATAGGGGTCACCTTTCCCAGTGAAATGAGGGAGCATGGAAATGAATTGAGGCTTAACCTCAAAATGGTTCCCATTAGCCTCTGGTAATACGATGCATGAGGGTAGAGCTGTACGGCTAGGGTAGCATCGATCACGAAGAGGTATGGGAACGACAACTGGAAGCACTGGTGGAGCAGGTGGGTCCAGCAACTGCTCCTCCTCACGGAAATTAGCAGCCATTGGACCTGAACTACGTGCGACATGAGAGGAGGAAGGTGTCGAGAAATTGATGACCGAAGCCGGATTGACAACGCTCCTCGTCAAACGACCACTCTCGTCTCGTGTCCACGAAAGCATGCACAAAGGTGCACACACAAATCACAATTTTTTTTTGAAAAACAACAAATGTACGTAGAAGAGAAGACGAGGGAACACAGGAGAGAAAGAATGACTCAGGAGAGAAGGGAAGAAGTCCTTAAGCTACGGCGGATGGGTACAGGTAGAAGCACACAAGCAAACAAGGCTCAAACAATCCTAAGGTCGCTATAGGTCCTTACAGCTAGACGACGCCTAACTGCGTGGTCACACAGCCTCAACACGCCTCACCTCCCTACGACGAGGACTACAAAGCCCAGCAAGTGAGTCAAGATCCGGAGATCTCATCTCTCCTACTATCGACAAAGTGGGCAACGCCGATCAGGTCATGACGGTCGGGACCGGATCACTCTCCTAATGCGTCCAAGATCCTTAGGGCCAATGTCTACTTGATTTTAAAATTAGGCTCTTGATTAGTGTGGTTTTTGGGGCGAAGGAAAGGGTGATGAAATCCCCCACCTTATCTTTTATGGGACAGCCCCCCCTTAGTAGCGTTTTGGAGTCCTAATCTAGCAATCAACTCTCCAAACAAAACGCTCAACTCACACTTGTTTCAATGCACTTCCTACTAACTAATGCATGTTCATACGAAATGCATGAATGAGAGTAGAAGGTGCGTACCTCACGCCAGCTCTCAGCAACAGAAAATAAAGCTAAGATAAAAGACAATCTAAATGCCTAAGTCACATACATGATGCATGACCTAAACAACAAGAATGCGTAATCTTTTGCTTTGAGTTTTAGGGTCCAAGTTGCTTAAAGGAGGTTGATTATGGATCTGGGAACAAACTATAAGTCAAAACATGCCAAATTAAATCCCAGATCACTACATCAATTATGAAAACCAACCAAAGAAATACGAGACAAAACCGAGCTTACCAGACCGCCAATTGGCGGTCGCAGGCCGCTGATTGGCGGTCTTAAATGCTCAGATTCACTCAAAAATTCTCCAGGCGTTCCTCCTGATGACTCCAAGTCTCCTGAAACAAGGAAAAACTACACAACACCAATTAAATCCACTCGAATCGTCCAAACAAGAGTCTGGACTGACACGTCCCCTGCAACGTCGCCAAAAACTTGTTGAACGTTTTATTTAAACCGCAAGTGCACGGCCGCGATGAAGCGGTGGCAAGTACGGGTCGTCCTCAGGGAGGTGAGCAGCCTCTTGTTTATCAGAAATCAAGTGGCAAAATAAGGGAGAAAAATGTTTATACTACTCTACTCTATACTAGGCTAAGAAGTAGGAAATGCGAATGAAAGAAACAATCAATGAACTAACAACTAAGCTAAGAACAAAGGAGGAATGCTGGAATACAGAAATGGAAAACCCCTAAGGGGTGGAGTGAGTGCACACATGCAAAGAGGTGGGTGTAGAATACATTCTTTAAGCACAAGAAGGTGGTGTTTATCAAGCATAGGAAGTGTCTAAATGTTATGGCAAAACCTATCAATCTATTCACCAACTTAGTTGATTAACATTTACATATGCAAGTTGTTTATTTCAGAACCTAAACAAGCATGAGAGGTGTCTAATCATTTTGGCAAAACTCATCAAGTTGTAAATTCTATCCTAAACAAGCAAGCATACATTCATGTTTAATCAACACATTGAAATTAAAGCATTCATCCCATTCTCTAATGCATGTATGTACATCTACTCCACCCCCCAAAGGGGATGGAACTACTCACTAAACATTACACTAATTATTAAACTACGGAAAGAAAACACATTAAAACTAAGCTAGAATTAAAAGACGATTAAACTAAAACATGCACAAACAATAAAAGAAGCATAAAACAAACAATGAAAGAATACAAAACTTTATTGATAAAATGACTCACATTAAAAGTAGCATCCTCCTACTTTAGTGTGTGCTTCAAGGCCTCACTTCTAGTAGGAAGAATAGCCACTTAAAATATGGAGTGATTATAATGGAAGGTGAAGAGTTCTATTTATAGGCATGGAAAAAGCTAATCCGGGACAATCCCCCGATGTGGGACTAAACAGATACCAAAAATAGCCTAAACATCCTCTAATACATGTGCTGGAGAAATGTGAGCGGATTTGGGCCAAAATGGACCGCCAATTAGCGGTCTATATGGTTCAGATCCTGCTCATTTTTGTTTTGGGCTTTTCTTTCTGGTATTGTTGGTCTTTGATGCGGTTACTTGACTTGTTGGAGCTCCTACCCGAATTGAATTGGTAAAATACTCCCCATGATGGTGTGGAGTATTCTGTTTTGCTCTTAGGTCCTTCTGTTTTGCAATCAGGTCCTTCTCCCTTGCATCTTGGTCCCCAGATCTCACAATCCAGTCCTTTTTCCCAGCTTTTGGGTCCTTTTATGTTTCATCTCTTCAAACCTATTTATTCCTGAAAACTAAACATAAAACTCGTGACATAGCATTGTTTAGGTGAAAGATAATGGATATAAGATACAAATATGAGCATGAAATGATGTCAATCATAGCAGAACCGTCTCAGGATCATATCGACTAGCACGAGTTTGGATGAATTTGCAATCGAACTTTGTCTTGTAATGTTTGATACTTTTGGTGTAGCTATAATCTTGAGTGAAGTTGTCGTATAGCGTAGTTGGTATCATCTTCTTTTTGGTTAACTATGGCTGTATTATATTATCAAATTTTTTGTGAAGGTTGCTGGAGTTTGATGGAATGATATTTGTCTTATTGTTATGTCCTAACTCTTGCTTTTGGGTTATTGATGATTAGGTGGTGGATTAAAGGAGGATTAGATGGACAACTCTGATGTGTTGGGAGAATAGTATAAAAGTTTGGTTTTCTCTCTCTCCTTCACTGTTTTCAACTCGTTCTCTCTTTCTCTCCCGCACGTCTCTCTCAACTTTTGCCAGAGTCGAGGTGATCGAGTTCGAGGAGTTCGCCGAAGAAGAAGAGGTTTTGCAAGGAAATTCTCGCCGTGGTTCTTTGGCTTCTTCAAGCCTTAAATGTATGTCAAGCTTTACTTTTATGCCCACCTAAGCTAGTGTGAGTGCTTGAGTAATCGACGGTAGGCCGAAAGGCTCGTTGGGGGTTGTGCAGTAGATTTCTGCACTATAACGGTCGACTGGTGCTTGGTTCGGTCGACCGATTGTAGTGTAATTTGGGCGGTATCTCTCGCACCGGTCGAACGATACCCTTAGGTGGTCGACCAGTTGTGCATTTTGAGCGAGAAGATGTAGACTCTGGGTGATTTCGGTCGAACGGGTCCCCTTTTCCTTTCGACCGGAAGCACTGTCGTAAGTCGGTTGGGGCCGTTGACTAT
This sequence comes from Triglochin maritima, assembly GCA_963682175.1. NCBI lineage: Eukaryota > Viridiplantae > Streptophyta > Magnoliopsida > Alismatales > Juncaginaceae > Triglochin > Triglochin maritima. The sequence continues at coordinate 40,698,387 of OY821775.1, forward strand.
CCAAACGGTCGACCGTCTGTTTGACTCGTCCAACCGATGACTTGAGTTAACTTAAAGTTTGTTCAACTGTTGTTGTTTCGGTCAACTGGTGTAGTGTGGTTTGATCTTGTATTTTGCTGGTAGTTTTTAGTCGACCGTTGGTGTTATTGTTGTTCGACTAATTGTGCTTGTTTGAGCAAAAGGAGAATCTTACTGGTTGATTTTAGTCGAATGGGTCCCCTTTGCCGTTCGGCCGAGTGTTGGTTATTTTGGTTATTTTCGGAATAATTGTGTGGTTTCGGTCAACCGTTTCTGCCCAGTTTTGCATATATCGCTTGTGTTGATTGTGGTTTAGATCTGCCTCGAGCGCAACGAGTCCCCAGTCTTTTTGGGGCGACGGTACAAAAATTTTGGCCTGAGAGAGATCGTGGTTGTGGCTCTGAGGAGCGGGTGCCTTGTGTACACATGTGATTTGCTTGGCCGATAGTTTTCCGGCGGTGCTTGTGTACACGTGTGATTGTGGGGTTTGGGTGAGAGGACCCTTGAGACACGATTGGCCGATGATTTTCCGACAGTGCCTTGTGTGCATGTGTGATTGTGGGGTTGGGGTGAGAGGACCCTTGAGACCCGGTTGGCCGATGATTTTCCAGCAGTGCCTTGTGTGCACGTGTGATTGTGGGGTTGAGGTGAGAGGACCCTTGAAACCTGTGATTGTGGCATTGATTGTGGTTGGGAGAGAGATCCCGAGAACCCAGTTGGACGGTGGCAGTTGTGATGTATTGCATTTCTCATATCATGTCATACATTTGTTATTCATGCTTTAGGAGTTTGGCATACGGGGTTTCCTTATGGGAAACTCAAGCATAGTCTGTTATTGCATTTCAGGTCGTGGGCGTCGTTAGGAGGTGGTGACTGAGGGCGGGAGCACTTGGACCAGATCCTACCTTCCTTGCTTTTGAGGTTGTTGTGATGACATTTGTACATGTTGTATATCTTTTTGTTGTTGTAATCACACTTTTGATTTCTTGTATCATATACAGTGTACCAGTCGATATATATATAGGTAAATTTTCCTATGAGGTATACCTCACCTAATGTTAAATAAGGTACAAATATCCTCAACCATCAGGTCTTTTGTAATTTACATCCAATGGTTGTTTCTTTTTGGCAACCTCACTTAAATCAATCGAACAACTCATGCCCGTGCTAACTCCGAGGAGGTAATTATTCTGCAATTTAAAAAGAAAATGTTTTTTTGTGTGCTACATTTTGAATTAAACTCTGAATGTTTCCAGAATTTGGCGACCATGTATTATTCTCCACTCAAAGAATTCTACCCCATCTCGCTACTACGTACATGAGTTATGTGGAGTTTCCAAAATTTGATATTGCATTACTTTTTTTATAGATTTTGAAGTGGACCATGATGGTAAGAGGTTTACCGTTTACAAGGCAGGTACGTAAGCTTATTTCTTCTCTTTCTCTAACGTTTACTCGTGATCTTGGGCAACTTGATTTATAATAAAGCATCAAAGAACATTTGTCTGTTATTACTATGGAGTGTAGCTACAAGCAAGAATGGATTGGATTTGATGTATCTCATTCATGTGTATTATGATGGTTTACATTGAGGATGGAATTGTGATTGTCAAAGTGAATCGTGACATTTGGAATGTGTTTTAGAGGATATTTTAAGAAATTTCAGAATTAGAAGAAATTTCAGAATAGCAAGCAAAACAATCATGATCTTTTTATGTTTCTTCATGTGACTTGTTATAGTTTTATGACAATTATATAAAAAAATTATGGTCTTGGTTTACTTTATGTTTGTATATTTTAAGAAGGCAAACATTGTACAGAAATTTAACATATTTTATGACAATTGATGCTTATTCCTTGGTTCAAATTGTATGATTTCTATGTGATGATGTACATAAAATACTCAATACAATTTTAAAAATGCAAACAATCATATCTAAAATACACAAACGCATTCTAAAAACACACAAAACGATATTCTAAATACAGTAATTCATGTTTAAAATACACAAATACTTTCTAAAACCACACAAAACGATATTCTAACACATCAATCCATGTTTAAAACACACATCCTATGAGGCAACATTATCCACAATCACCTAAATGCATCAAATTGAACCCTACCAAAATTACAACTGCTATTTCAAAATATAAAATATTTCTTCGATTTCATTTGATCAAAATCCAAACAAGTTTACGTTTTTGAGCAAAACATAGTAGATCATGTCACACATGAAAACCTATGATTGAAACGTTTGCTCATATCTTATTTTGAAGAAATGCGACTTCAATGAATCTTCCTGCCATCTCCCCTCTAATACGATCAATGCCCTTTTTTTGAAGTTTATGCTCAAGTCCATAGCTAGCAAGAAACAACATTCCAGCTGCTACAATCAATCGAACATGTCAATGCCTCCATCCGGAACACCTAAAATGTCTGCAACAGTTTAAACATCAAACTTTAACTTCTCGCCAAGTACCAAAAATGTGTTTCCACCAATATAGTTTTGAAATGGATGGTCGATCACGTATCTATCCACAATGAAATGTTCCATCACCAAAAAATGGTTTAAACATGTAGAAAAATGATTAGTATTTGTTTTTCATCAAGCTCAACATTATCCATTATTTTCTTGTATGCAGCCACACTAAATCTATGTTGAATTTTGGTTTGAGCTGCAATGAAATATTCAGAAGTCACAACTATTTGCTTCTTAAAAAATAAGTAAACAGTTTTACAGTTAAGAATATATTTTCACATCCTCCTCCTGACATTTTTCTTTGCATTTGTACTTTAACTTTCTTTCCTTTTTTCTTCATTGTAGATGTGGCACATACTTCCGTTTCAGAGACAAATCTAGCTAGTTGGAGTTAATTCGACTGATAATGGACTTGAATCCTCAACCTCCAACTTACTCAATCCCAAACAAAATGATGGAATATTAACTGCATACAACATGATTCAAAACATAATTAAAATTCATAAACAATACAAATAGACTATATTGTCATTTAAAACATTTAATTTACACTTATGTTTGGAATAATTTATCATGTTTGCACTAAACTATATGTCGGCATTGTATACTTGGTAATGATTTTAAAATGTATTTAATTATGGAGATCAAAACTAGTTAGGAATTATATTGAAGTGATACTTTGTCGTTGGTTGTTGCAAATTTACAATTGCCTAAAGAAGTTCTTTGTTCAGATCTTAAAATACGAAATGCTAAAGGCACACAAGCAAATCAGTATTGGCATTCCTCCTTTGATTCTTGAAATGTTCCGCAAATAGGATGGGAAATGAATTATGTGGGTTATTTTTTAGGGGCGTAAATGGAATAAATCATCTCTACCATTTTTAAAATGCAAACAATCATAGCTAAAATACACAAACGCATTCGAAAAATACACAAAATGATATTCTAAATATAGTAATTCATGTTTAAAATACACAAATACTTTCTAAAAATACACAAAATGATATTCTAAATACATCAATCCATGTTTAAAATACACACCCTATGAGGCAACATTATCCACAATCACCTAAATACATCAAATGGAACCCTACCAAAATTACAAGAACTGTTATTTTAAAATGTAAAATATTTCTTGAATTTCATTTGATCAAAATCCAAACAAGTTTACGTTTTCGATTTCATTTGAAGCTGCAAATATCCATTCAAAGTAAGGGGACAATGCCTTAGTCTTTGTTCAGTACGTCCATTTCGAAAATGCAATTACCATTCCAGATTCTGGACACCAACATCACCTCCAATGTGCCTCTTTGAAGGTTTCATTAATTTAAATGGGTATAAAAACCTCTAAATCGAATATCTAAACCTTAGTAAATGTAGACAACTAACAACTTCAAATCCACAATTTTCATTTCTGTCCTTTCTAACTTTTACATCATCGTAAATCATTATTCAATCACTTTTTATTGGAATGTTAGAAATCACGTTACTATATATTTAACAACGCAAGGATAAATTTTAGGTAATAAACACGAAATCTCTAGAAAAAAAACATTAGTAAATTTCGGAAATGGAGAACTAACGAAATGGAGCAATAAGAAGGTGGGAATCACCTCAGGAGATGTATGCATACAAACCATGTGTACACAATACTAAACAAACAGATGGATTCTTACTTCGATGATGCAATCTAGGAGAAGTTCTACTCTTCAACATTGGATGCAATATAGGAGAAGACCTAGTCTCCATCACCATAAACGAAGGAATAACTCGTCGTAAATGATGTTGCCACCGGAAACGAAGGGAAGATCTAGGGTTTGAAGGTTTTGGAGTGGAAGAGAAGGTTTTGGGTTGTATTTCGTGGGTTTGGAGTGAAGTTGAAGGTTTTGGGGATGTGAGAGTGGTGTTTGAGAGAGTTGTTTGGGGTACATCTAAACGGTAAAAAACAATGTAGCTTAATCTGACAGTCACAAAAATTTGTATCTCATATTTACTTAAATGAGGTATACCTCATAGGAAAACTACTCCATATATATGTGTGTGCGCGTGCGTGCGTGTGATTTTCGTAACGTTCATGTGCTTATCCCTACCTTTTAAAAAAATTAAATTTTCTGCTGTTTCGAGACGTTACACTTATACTATCAATATAAGTGATGTACTTGTCTAACCAGGTCCATCTCAAACCTTAAACTATAGGCCACTTCGTGCCCAATTTTAGTTTGATTTTTTTCTCTCGATTGGTTGCCTTGTTGCACGTGTCTTGGGTATCAACAGTCAACACGTGTGGCGATTGTTACTTTGGTTTTGGGTCGTGACAATTTGTTTGTATGGTGGCTCTTTTGAGACAAATACCAAACCAAAAACATTGTACGAGTGAACAAAAACTCAAAGAAACAACTAATTTGCAAGCTTGCAGGTTGTTATCAATTATAATTCATAAATTGGAAGGGGGAACATCGTAGGAAGACTTTATTCTTTAGGGAAATGAGAACCAAGAACAGGTGACAAGGAAACTTAAACATATAAAGATCCATGTACTTTGTGCCCTTTCTGTAAAGGAAATAACAAGTAGATAGGCAAGAATCAAACCAATAACCGAAGTGCAGAATAGCAACTCTGCAGTAGGAGTGTGCAAACTCAGAATATCCAATTTAGCATGTTACCGGAGCTAAATTTCTTGGATAAATCGATAGTCAAAAGACAGTTTTCAAGCAAAGATTTACTCTCTCTGCTTGCTATATTGAGTAATCTTACTGGTTTTCATTGAACAAACACAGTTAGTTACAACCTAGGAATCATATCTACATTTTCCCCTTAGATAAAGAAACACTTTAAGAAAAATTTGACTAATAATATTGTCCCCTTTCAGTATAATGCAGTGACTACAGGGCCTGGAAAATATAATGCAAAACCAACTTTAAAAAAAAACCTCGAAAATAATGATACATGTTATTCTTTTATGATTAAGGACATTTTAATGGACCTTAAAGAAGAATTAGTGCAAGACGAAAACACTAGTTAGCAACATAGAATTCAAAGCTCTGGTCAAGCAAGCATTATATTACTGAATTGCTACATAGAAAGCAATAAGAGTTTGAAAGCTGAAGCACATATAGCACATATAATCAATTCACATGGATGTACACTCATCCCCTGTACACTCCTGATGGATCGGCATATTGTATGATCCATGGATGCTCAAGCACCTTGTGCAACGGAAGTCGTTGGGCCGAGTCTTTGACAAGCATCTGCAAAGAAATAAAACATGTGTGATCTGCATGACAATTTTTCTCAGCTCCGAAGGAACAAATATAACTTAAGGACCACAAACCTGGCTAATGAGATCTTTAGCGGCCGATGATACAATAGGTTTGACAGGGAACTTAAGATCCACTTTAATTATTCTGCAACAGTAATTTATGGCAAAATAACGACATTGAGTGAGCTGAGATATATGGTGGCTTTTTTGAAGACAAATACCAAAAAGTTGTATGAATGATCAAAAACTCAAAGTATCCAGCTTCTTTTCTTTCTCTCTCTCAGAAACAACTAATTTGCAAGCTTGCAGGTTGTTATAATTCATACTTTGAAAATGGGGGGGAACATTGAAGGAAGACTTTATTCTTGAGGGGAATGAGAACCAAGAACAACACTGCAAGGAAATTTATACACCTTAAACATATAAAGTTCGATGTACTTTGTCCCCTTTCGGTAAAGGAAATAAAAAGTAGATATACAAGAATCAAACAATAACGATAGTACAGAACACCAACTCTGCGGCAATAGTCTCCAAACTCAGAATATCCAATTTTGCTTGTTACCGGAGCTAAATTTCTTGGGTAAATCGATAGTCAAGGACAGTTTTCAAGCAAAGATTTACTCTCTCTGCTTGCTATTTGAGTAATCTTACTGGTTTTCATTGAACAAATCCAGTTAGTTACAATCTAGGACGATGGTCATATCTACTACATTTTCCCCTTAGATAAAGAAACTTCAAGAAAAAATTGACTAATAATAGTCCCCTTTCAGTATAAATGCAGTGATTGCAAACCTGGAAAATAATGATATCTATATTCTTCTTTTATGACTAAGGACATTTAATGGACCTTAAAGAAAAATAAGTGGAAGAGGAAAACATCACTAGTTAGCAACATAGAATTCAGAAAACCTCCAGAAACCATGTCCCCCAAGAACTTGCTGAGTTTCCATGTGAAACCATAGAAAAAAGATTTTTTTGTCAAGCAAATATTATATTAGAGAATAGCTACATAGCATTAGCTCATTAAGAATTCGAAAGCTGAAGCACATAGAGTAAAAACAGATGCCACGGAAGGAAAAAACCATTTGAGATAATTGCACGCACCTTCTGTATGTATCAGAATGCTCCTTGGCCTCAAATGGAGGAGCGCCATAAAGAAACTCGTAACATAGAATTCCTAAACTCCAAATATCCACAGTAGCATCATGTTCGACATTCTCAACTGCAAGAAAAGAAGAAGCAAGTTGTAATGTATAGTAAATTAGGCAAGACATGACAACGAAGAAAGAGATTGTCATAAGATTGTATTGCCACATGATTTTAATTAAAGACCAAAGACATACCCATTTCTGGCGGAAGGTAATCTAATGTGCCACACATTGTTCGCCGACGATTGAAGGTGTGCACAGACCACCCAAAATCAGCAATCTTAATTTCTCCCTGTTCAAGATCTCAGACTAAGTAAACACATTATACCACAACTAAATTAATATGACGATAGATTTAGTAAGTAATATACATGTATGCCTATCAACAAATTTTCTGGTTTGATGTCTCTATGAATGACATGCTTCCCATGGCAGTAGATCAGTGCTCGAGCCAGCGACGAAATATACTGGGAATATAACAAAAAAAATTAATTTTAGTAAAAATATATCAGACAATAAGGGGAATTGTACACATGGTAAGTGATGCAAACCACTCTATGACATTGACAAAGACTTTTTATTAAATATATATTCGTTTGGAAGATGACAGTAAAACATTGAAATGGGAAGATTGATTGCGCCAAAAACAACTTACAGTTGCAGCCCTCCTCTCACTGAAGTATTTGCATCTTGTAAGCTCCTTGTAAAGTTCACCTTTAGCAGCATATTCCAGTATAAGGAAAACACGTGTCTGCGTGATATAAGAAGTACAAGTGAATGACAGTAAGTTCTACACACTTTTATCGAGTTACAACAATATCTTCAAAGTAAGCAAACCTGATCATAGAAGTAGCCATATAGGCGCAATATATTAGCATGCCTGAGATGACTTTGTATCTCCACCTCACGGCGCAACTGGTGCTCTACCTGTGATTGCTTTAACTGGCTTTTGAACAGAACTTTTAGTGCCACAATGTGGTTGCTCTGAGGTAAATCAACATTTAGACCTCAGTATTAGTAATAGGACTACAATTTCAAATGAATCAACTGGTATAAACCCAACAAAGTGCTGAAGGAATTCGAGGACAAGTGTAAATGCTGAATGTTACCAAGTTTTAAATATCATAAGCCTACTAGTAAGACAGTTGTGATACTATACAAGTATTGCCAAAAGAAACAAGAAAAAAGTAGGACTAAGAAAAATTGACAGTAGCGCTACAATCTAAATCGGACCTTCTTCTCTCTGGCCAAGTAAACATGGCCAAATTTCCCTCTTCCAAGGGGCTTTCCAACTTCAAAGTCATTCAAGGTCCACCTCTTCTCTTCAGTTGCAACCTTTGAAGAGTCCTATTGTAGAAGTTGGAGTTAGTAGGTATCTCACATACATATCCATAAGAATTGGAGAAAAACCTATAGTTGTTGTCCATCTAACACGTATCATAACAGCATTGTCAAAAAATTGTGACAGAAAGCAACATTGAAAACCCTAAAATTTTAACCACATATCTGTTGGTAGCTCAAACAGGTGAGTAACCCTAAGCGTTCCTGGCATACCCTATTATGATCCACAGCATAAAATTGAAAACCCAAAAATAATTGCTTGATAATTAAGAAATCACTCAAATTATACAAGAAGCCTTCCAAGAATTTGAAAGAAACCACATACCATTATTCTGCTGTTATTCGTTAATTTGTATTCTTGAAAATCCAAATCATGATGTGTTTCCCACGAAAATAAGGGGAGAAAAGAAAATACAAAGTACCCAGAAAATCAGAAGCCTGAAATCAAATAACAAGGACTTAAAAGACAAAATCTATGCACAATTCAGCAGCATTTTGTGGTTTGCTTCCTCATTTTCGAAATTCAAACAAGAAATTCACCCTACGATCCACAGTGAATCAAGAAACACGAAAAAAATCCCAACCTAATACATCGAGATTCAGAGAACCGATCCAGTCTGATCTGACCAACCATTCAAGCAAAAACAGAGAAATGTCAAATTAGTTGCTTCATTCAAGCTTAATGAAAACCAGAAGGACCCAAATCGAAACCATAAGATTGAAACACTTCTTGAAGAACCGAATTAAGAAATCACTCAAATTATACAAGAAGCCTTCCAAGAATTTGAAAGAAACCACATACCATTATTCTGCTGTTATTCGTTAATTTGTATTCTTGAAAATCCAAATCATGATGTGTTTCCCACGAAAATAAGGGGAGAAAAGAAAATACAAAGTACCCAGAAAATCAGAAGCCTGAAATCAAATAACAAGGACTTAAAAGACAAAATCTATGCACAATTCAGCAGCATTTTGTGGTTTGCTTCCTCATTTTCGAAATTCAAACAAGAAATTCACCCTACGATCCACAGTGAATCAAGAAACACGAAAAAAAATCCCAACCTAATACATCGAGATTCAGAGAACCGATCCAGTCTGATCTGACCAACCATTCAAGCAAAAACAGAGAAATGTCAAATTAGTTGCTTCATTCAAGCTTAATGAAAACCAGAAGGACCCAAATCGAAACCATAAGATTGAAACACTTCTTGAAGAACCGAATCCTAACCCGAAAACCGGAAATCAAACTCGAACCAACAAAAAAAGAAAGAAAAAGCTCGCAAACCGGAAAGCCCCAAACCGAAGCTAAAACCTCACAAGATCAAATCAAACCGTTTCTCCTCCATCTGCCAACTTCTGGGGTCCCCAAAACCTACAAAACCCTAACAAAAAAGGCCCAAATCCCCGAATCAGAACCAAATCCTGATAAGATCAAATCATTGTAAGATGAAAATTACGCAATTCAGCTGCATCTTGTTGTTTGTTTCCTAATTTTCGAAATTCAAGCATGAAATTCGCCCTAAGATCCTCAGTGAATCAAGAAACATGAAAAACACCCAAATCAAAAAAATATCCCAACCCAATACATCGAGAATCAGAAGACCGATCTAGTCCGATCTAACCAACCATTCCACCAAATGCAGAGAAAGGTCAATTTAGTTGCTTCACTCAACATCAAAGAAAACCAAATCGAAGATATAAAACACACAAGATCGAACCACTTCACGAAGAACCGAGCCTTAACCCGGAAACCCGAAATCGAACTCGAACCAACAAAAAAAGCAAGAAAAAGCTCGCAAAACCAGAAAGTCCCAAACCGAAGCCAAAACCTCACAAGATCAAATCAAACCGTTTCTCGCTCATCTGCCCACTTCTGGGGTCCCCAAAACCTACAAAACCCTAACAAAAAAGCTCCAAAGCCTCGAATCAGAACCAAATCGCGGTAAGATCAAATCATTGTAAGACAATGATTACACAGTTCAGCTGCATTTCGTTGTTTGCTTCCTAATTTTCTCAAAGCCATAAAATTCACAAGATCGAACCACTTCACGAAGTACCAAACCGTAACCAGAAAACCCGAAATCGAACTCAAACCAACAAAAAAAGAAAGAAAAAACTAGCAAAACCAGAAAGCCCCATACCGAAGCCAAAACCTCACACTTGATATCAAACTGTTTCTCCTCCATCCGCCCACTCACCCAAACCCTACAAAACCCTAACAAAAAAAACCTCCAACACCTGACGAGATCAAAACCGCTTCGGGCTAAAATAGCACAGAACCTACAAAACCCTAACAGAAAAACTCCGAAACCCTAACAGAAGAACTCCGAAACCCTAACTACCTCGGAGAAGATCGCCATCGGAGACTCTTTTCCTCTTCTCTTCTCTTAATCTTCTGTTATTCTTCCTCTCTTGGTTGGAGAATGGAAGGAGATGATAATAAGGTTATGCGCAGCGGCAACGGTCGAATCCACGTGGGAGGAGAATTGAAGGTTTTGAATTAGGGGGCGGTGGGGTAGAAAGGACCGTCAGATCATCTCGCACGTTAGTTTTGGATCCGACGTCCCTAACTAACCTCAGCTTGGAGATATATTAACTGAATTGCTAAACATCGTCCCAAAATTACTTAAATCTCCCTTGAAATTACTATTTTGTTCTTCTCTCATTTCTACTGCTATAACGTGACATTTTACCCTCCTATCACACATCTCTTTTCATCTTCCTCTTATAATCATAAAAACTAATGTTTTGGAGGTCAGTAATTAGCCAACGGACGCCCCAGTGTACTCGAATCTGGTAAAATATCTAACATCTTTTTAATAAAATAATAATAAAAAATAATAAAAAATTACGGGCATCCGACAGAGCCGCCCCACGTAGGAGGGGGGCGTCTAGGTAAGACGCATCCCCCATAGGGGAGGCGTTTTACCCAGACGCCCCGCCTATTGGGGAGGCGTGTTACCCAGACACCCCCCATTGGAAGGGCGTCTGTGTAAGACGCCTCCCCCATGGGGAGGCGTCTTACACAGACGCCCCCTCCTACGTGGAGCGGCTCCGTCGGACGCCCGTAATTTTTTATTATTTTTTTAAAAAGATAATTGATTATAATTTAGATAATTGTTAAATTACTTAATTAATAAGTTAATAATTACTATATTCGGATGACCGAGACCCCCGAACGACTTGTCGAGGTGGTATTTGTAAGTCAGGATGTTTTACCGCCGGGGGATTTTGGATCTTAAAAAATGTTGGATCTGGAATTTTTTTGAATCTTCGTCACTTGCAAAAAACTCATTGTAATCCGACCGGTTACCACCGAAAACTTGCAAAAAAACGTCAAATAATTTGAGATAACACCCCGTATAATTTTAATTTAACAAAAAAATTATAAAAAATGAGACGTCTGGCTAAGACGTTTGTACCATCGTGGAGGCGTCTGGCTAAGACGCCTCCACCATGGTACAAGCGTCTTAGCCAGACGCTCGAGTTGAAAAAAAAATCCGTCTCCGTTACTTCGCCTGATCTAGGTGCTTCGTGAGACATTTTTGTGGTGTTGGTACTAGGAATGTTATTAAACTGAGTCAAAAACCTTGTTTAAAGATACAGGACGATATGAGTATTAAATATAGTGTTAAGGGCAAAAAGGTCATTTCAAGAGGCGATTTAAGTAGTTTTGGGACGACGTTTAGTAGTTCCCTATATTAATCAGGATTGAACCAGCTGATATTGCTTAGAACATCCTTGTGATACACCTTGAGAATACAAACACGGGGCGCGCCCAAGATTTGGCACAGTACCTTGTGATACACCTAAGCAGTAAAAGTATTAAACAATTGGCACAGTCTTCGCCTCGGTGAAATTTCGGGCGCTCATCCGCCCGAAATTCCACCCCAGACGTCTGGAGAATGTGCTTGGTGGGGGGCACGTGTCCCCCCACCGTTGGTCACCTTTTTTATTGTTTTTATTTTGTGTTTTTGTGTTTAGAAAATGTTTTTAAAATCGTTTTTTCAAATATTGTTTTATGAAAATAAGTTTTTTATTTGTTTATATTTTTTAGAATTTTTTGATAATTTTTTGTGTTTTGACTAGAATTGATTCCGAAATGACGTGTAGGGGAGAGAATGTAGGGCGCTTGAGTTGTTTCTGGGTGTTGTTAAGAAAAGTTTAGGGGGATTGGTTTGAGCTGACGTGGTGGAAAGAGAAGCTGACGTGACTGAGAGAGTAACCAGGACGCCCAGGAACTGCCTGGGCGCCGTTAACGGTGCTCTTGATCTATACTTGACTAGTCCTTGCTTAATTAAATAACGTTCGTTGAGTCTGAGTCGAACTAAGATTTCACTGATCAAATATTAATATATATTAAATACAAAAAATAAATATCAATTTAACAATGAAAATCTTGAGTTAACCTCAACTTTTTTGAGTTTGAGTTAACTTGTTTACCGAATCAAGTCAGATTTTTTATTATTAAGATCCTTTGTACCAAGGTAAATCGAGTTTTTTTCGACCCAAACTCAAGTCGAGTTTCGAACGCGAACCATAATTTTTCTTTTATTTTGAAAGATTTTATTAGAATAAATAAAGATAAGCCCAACTATAAACACGATTGTGCTGTGCTACCATCCAAAGTTACAAAGTTTCAAAACAAACAAACATCCATCTGCTGCCTAATAGTTTCAACCGCTATGGTTGTTAGGATACAACAAAAATCGGCGGTTACAACTATCGTTTATGTGTCCCCTTCCTCGAACCAGATCGCGGTTGATAGCCCTATGTGCATCACAAGGTAGAAAATGAAGGTGCATTGTCCAATAATTATTCTCATTGCATGCATCTACTATAGAGCATCCATAAGTACAAGACCCGAACGAAAGCGAAGGAGTTGGCAAGAATGAGATCGGGATCTGAGTACATGATCTTGATTAATCCATGCTTGACTAGTATTTGGTTAACTAAATGACGCACATACATCGCATCAAAAGATAATGGTGCATTGTCTAAGAAATCCATGAGAGCTACTCCGAGAGGTTAATAGTCATAGACTTGATTTATTATCGGAGCCTAATACACTCCAGGTCAGGATTGTGACTAGTGTTGTGTTAGGATAGCATGTTTAAGTGATCGATTCACCAAAAAGTGATTCAAGTTGTGGGATCAATTCTTACTTGAAAGAGTTCGGGAATGTATGACGCCTTGCAGAATTTATAGTCTGGAGGAGTTCCATACTTCCACTTGAAAACCAAAGGATATCTCGTTTCCAACATTTTTCCACTAAAAATGTTCGTTCTCATTGTGACACATAAGCATAAGAGATATTTTTGTACTGGTCATAACTAAAGTTTGTGAAGTGGACTTTTGGGGATTTAACCTAGAATTAGATAGCAAACAAGAAAATTCGTTCTCATATTTGCTTTAACATCCTTAATATATTCGTTATTGTAAATAAACATTTCATATTATCTTACCAAAATCTCCTTTATCACAGTGTCACGTGAACAACTTAGCCATTCTTTTCATTTTCCCTACTCATTTTAGATGATCCAATCTTTTCATTTTCTACACTTCCGATCTCAACTATCCATATCTTTTTAAATACCAAAAGCGATTTTTCCTAGTCCCTCTAAGTACTATGTGATTTCAACTCACTAAAAAACCAACATAACATTAATCATAAAAGTTTTTAATAAAACATGTCAATAACATAACTAGATAAAAAAAGATTAAAGAAAGTCATACTCTACTTCTCACTCACTTCTCACGCATGTTTATCTAGGCAAACCACAAAGGAATCCAAAATCAAGTCGGTCAAACAAATATCTCTCTCTCTCTCAAAATACCATAAACCATACCTGTCATCATGCCTTCAGAAATAACCACCATCTCTTCACACAAAATGCTGCACACTCTACAGGTTTGTACAATGTCATTATACATTTTTGTAGCATGTATTAATGATCCTCTTTCGTAGCATGTACATTTTCAATTTGAAATGCAAAAATTCAGGATAACGAAAACTTCATGTCACTCTCTTTTTCCACCTCACCCTCCACTTTATTCAAGTTCTTTATGACTTCTTCCTCAAAGAGTGAGTTTTTTGTGGAGTTTTTATATGTTTTTTGATTGTTTTGTTTTGTTAGATCATGTATCTATGATTCTGGCTTGTGGTTGGTTTAAATCAAACTCGTATATAACCATATTCTTCATTCGGCAACAAATCATAGCAACCTACTTGATTTTTGTTCATTCAAAGTTTTCATAAAAAAAATTGTTCAAAAAATGTTCATTTTCTTGAACTTTCGTTCATTCTTAAATTATGTTATTGCAACAAATCCTTCAGAAGTGGATTTGGACTCAAGTGAGTGGTCAGATTAGATTGACAACAATGACATCAAGTTCACAACACAACACAAGACTCCCTACAATGTGCTAGTCCCAGCTCTTGCGTCCCAAAAAAAATGTCCAAAATAAAGAACAATAAAAGCTCAGTACCAATACTTCAAAAAACACCCGAAAAAAAAGAATGCACTTCCCTACATTTGATGATCATATCCTACAAATATGGGGCTTCCATGGGTTTTGCAGGTAAAGTCACAAACTCTTACTACAAATATGAGTTACTTAGCTTGCGGTGTCATATCCTATAAGCAAGCAAGTTCACCACATGAGGTATGTGAACCATAAGTATTTTGGTTGCAAACTCTTAGCATTTTACAATTTTTGACTGAGCATTTTCATCACCTGCAAATCTGCGTCACCACAATTTCTCATTTGAAATAAGTATATACAGTTTCTCTTTCAAAATTATAGAGTACTAGGTTTTGACTTTTGTGTAGGAAAGTCTTCTAATCATGTAATCTCATAGTACACTTAGAGTAAATTCCAATATAATAAAGGGTAATTTCAGTTATTGAATCATTTTTTTATCTAATTTTGCAGACATATCTTCAACGCAACACTTGAAGGGTACATATACTTTTTCAACCCTGAGACATCTATAAAGTATTCTGGAAGCAATCTCAATAAGTGTTGTTCAACAAGTACAAAAGCTTCGGTGCATCAACCGTTAAAGAATTAGATCCTAATTTGGTTAAATACGTAGGAGACTAATAAATGGTTGAAAGAAATCCAATATGAGGAGTAGATATCTTGATGTAACCCCTTCCCTAATACGTTGGGATGTTTAGTTTATTTAGAGTGATACAAATTTAAGATTGGAGTCGTTTGTGTTTTGGATGTTCTATGCTTGCGTAAAACAAGTGTCACAGAGGTTGGAATGCATACCTAATATGTAATACTTGAGTTATCTTTTGTTTGATTATTGTACTTTAATTTTATAGTTCAAACTCATTTTCAACTAGAAACTTCATTTGATTTCTCTTTAGTGAATATCACGTAGGTCACATACCTCTTTTGGTTACCATATATGATGACTGAATGTAAATACTTGCTATCTGGTATGGAAATACCTTAGTATATGTTTCTGATCACCTTTTTCCAAGTGTCATGATAGAGTTTATAATTGGTAACTCCATGCTTCTCTTTGTAAGGCCTTAATTTGTATGCTTACATAATATGAATATCCTCTCTTGTATATGTATAATCCCCACTTTATGTTTCAAAAGGTCATTCTTTCATCATTCTAATCTTTAGACTTCATTCTCCTATTCTCAATATGTGCAATGAGAGTTGTTATATTGAGCAAATGCTTTAAATGAGGTACTTGTTAGAGAGCAATATGTGGGCACAATTAATCTCATAACTATATGTGGGTATTCTCATCCACCATTTAGCAAATTTTCATACACATATTTGAGTAAAATTGCTATTAAAAGAACAAACACAAATATACTAAAGCAACATAGAATGCAAGAACACTGATACTAACTCCATACTACCAACCCAACACTAAAACAAAAAATCACATTGATATCCCTCCATAAAATGGTTCATGTTCTCGTATTTAAGGATGCAAATGTCTATAGTGTAGGTTCACCCATGTTGGGTTCACAACTTCCAAACGTTCATATATTCAAGAGTAATACTTACGACTCATACAATGGTGGATCTAAGCAAGCAATAAAACTATAGTTATGATGTCTTCCACGCACATGTCTCTATAATACTCTCTTGGGGTTTTCACTCGCCGCACATTCTTGTAAAGTACACATATTGCTACAAAGTCCATTAAGCGTCACTACCTCTAGTACTTGAGAAAAACTACTTGGATGTTGAAAGATATCATGATAATAGAAGGGGGATCCTATAAAGATGTGGGTTTTTACGACAATTATCTAACATGGTACTAACCCACCCACTTGCATCTAACATCGTGCACTCACTTAACTTAATGGATGTTCGTTGATTTACTGAATTGTTATTCATCGTCGGAAAACTACTTAAATCGTCCTAACAAATTACCATTTTGTCATTCTCTCATTTCTACTCATATATCGCGACATTTCACCCTTCTATCACCCATCTCTCTTCATCTTCCTCTCATAATCATAAAATATAATGTTTTGGAGGTCAGTCATGAGCCAACTGACGCCCCAGTGTACTCGAATCTGGTAAATTGTCTAACTTCTTTTTAATTAAAAAAAATAGCGGGCGTTCCCCGGAGCAGCCCCCATGGCGGAGTCGTCTGGCTAAGACGCCTCCCCAATGGGGGAGGCGTTTTACCCAGACGCTCCCCCATGGAGGGGGCATCTATCTAAGATGTGGGGATCGTATGGGGCCCTCTAGTGATCGTAATTAACTAAAGTGCGGAATTGGAACTTAATTACGAAACTAACAACTAATCATGCAAGGGTTAGATGAGAAATAAAGAACTTGCAAACCACGTTGCAGTCGACGCCCGATGTAACGAGGTTCAGCACCCTCCCCGGGTCCTAGTCCTCCCTCACAAGCCCCGCTCGTCCCTCGAGCCTCGCTTGTGGTTTCCATAATCCCATCTCCGTTACCGGGCCGAGATCAACGCCTTTACAAAAAACGAGCCTCGCGAACACCCACGCCTCGCCAGTGTCTCCTCTCACAACCCGAGAGGGAGCTTCCTCGAAGCTATTACAACTCTTGTGATTTGGATGAAAGAATGAATCACACTTCTTGCTAATGACACTCTAACTTTGAGCACACTTGGATTATGATATGGATCTAGGAATACAAGTGGTGAAGTTTTGGCTTGAGTGTATAAGATTTGAGCTTTGAAGGTTTGGGAAAGATAGCATAAGGATACTAGATGTTTGGAGAGTGTAGTGCTTGTGTTGTGCTTCTAATGAGGTCCTTATATAGGCTTCAAAGCTCTTAGAGCCGTTGGGGAGTAGGTGAGAAAGTTGACCCATGAAAAGTGATGAAGTGACAAAAGTTCGGGCAGAATTTGCACGCTCCTCGGTAGACCGTTAGTCGAACGGATTACCGAAGATGGTCATTTCGGTTTACCGAATCCTATTCGGTTAACCGCTCACTCAACTCCAGTAGCTCTCTAACTAGCAACCCTAATACGATTCGGTTTACCGAAACGTATTCGGTTAACCGTTCCAAACTGGACAGTAAGATTGGTAGGGTTCTGTTAATGCTAGGCTCGGTTGACCGTCTATACTTCGGTATACCGAAGTTAGCGCGGGTTTTACGCTGACAATGCGTGGGAAATTGTTTTACCAATAACGGTCAAGTTAAATAGCCGTTGGGCTCCTAAAGCAATATGATTCGGTTGACCGAATGAAGTTCGGTGTACCGAATATGGATAAGTCAATTGGGCTTTAGGTCAAGATTTAAATACGACCGTTGGAGCAAAGTCCAAAACCGGCCCAGGCTAATTCGGTCTACCGAAGGTGGTTCGGTATACCGAGGAGGTTATTCCAGGGAACACCTAAAGGATTCTACACGGTTGACCGCAAGGTGTTCGGTGGACCGAACTCTACATGTTTCGGTTTACCGAGAGGGGTTCGAGTAACCGTGGGGATACGGGACATAATCCTAATGTGCTCAAGTTTACATTAATCCTTAGGACTCAAATTATACTAAATTACATTTTTGTCCAAAGCTTGATTACATGTCTTGGGTCTTTATCTTCTTGTCCCAAAGCTCCTTAGCTTGATTCTTCATCAACCTATTAAGAATATCGCAAATACATGAATATATATGCAATGCATGTATTCATGTTTGCTTACTTTGATTGTCTAGGTTGATTGATTAAATATAGATTAAGATTAGATTACTTATCATCAAAACTAAATAAAGATTAAGGCTAAAAAGCCAACAATCTCCCCCTTTTTGATGATGACAAATCTATATCTTAATATTTGAGTTCAATTTTATTTCTCCCCTTTCTATATGTTTTGTTTCTTAATATATATGTAATCTATGCATTTATAAGATTTCTCCCCTGAACAACATGCATAGTTTATTTAAAATTGAAGCTCATCCTAATTCTTCTCCCCCTTTGACATCAATCAAAAAGCAAACATTAATCATTTGATGCAAAGGTAAGAGACATCTAATTCTCCCCCTTAATTATATGATTTTGCAATTTTAGGCTCCCCCTGTCAATTAGGCTCCCCCTATAAATAGCAACAATGAATATTAACAATGAAGTGCATTTGTATTTTCCCTCTTAGCCTATTTAACATCCATTTTGCAATTTGTCATTTATTATCATGGATGTGGTATATGATATGCAATGAATAGGGTTTAAGATATGCAATGAATTATATCACAAGATATGTCTATTAAGCTCTAAAATTTAGATTAGAATCAATCGAATTTTATACCGTCGTGGCACTTTGAATTGA
This sequence comes from Triglochin maritima, assembly GCA_963682175.1. NCBI lineage: Eukaryota > Viridiplantae > Streptophyta > Magnoliopsida > Alismatales > Juncaginaceae > Triglochin > Triglochin maritima. The sequence goes on from OY821775.1 coordinate 40,717,423, forward strand.
CTCAACCTGTATTCGGTGATGCAACCGACTTTAAAATTTTCTTTGAAGCTCATCCGGTCACCACCGATTTCCTCCTTCAAGTACCTACAATTAAAGATTTTGGTACCCATTTTTGCTTGGGCCCAATCATGTTAGTTTTTGGAACCCAAACCATTTGAGCCGTGATAGACGGACGCAGGCGTCACGGACGCGCCTTACGTGGATCTGTACAGCTCAGATATTTTCTTTGAGTCAGCGTCCAGTCAGCGAAATTTCTCTTCGCGCGTTTTGGTCTTTTTAAAAAACGCCGGTTCTTTAAGTTGAACGATTCATTTCCCAATACACAGATAAGACAGTGTGCAGACCCTAGGACATCGTGCAGTCTCATTATTCGTGCAGAGCCCACACTTATCATAATAAAATATTTGTTTTTAAGTTTTACGTTGGATCAACTTAATTTGTCTAGCTTACTTTATGTGTGTGTGCAATTTACATTATGTGTTTGTCCTGTTTACGTTATGTGTCTGTCCGGAATAAGTGTATTTGCAGTCCGGAATAAGTGTATTTGTTGTCCGGAATAAGTGTATTTGTTGTCCGGTTTAAGAATAAAGTGTGTCCAGAAACGGAACATAAAGTTTGTCCGGAATAAGTGTATTTGCTGTCCGGAATAAGTGTATTTGTTGTCCGGAATAAGTGTATTTGTTGTCCGGTTTAAGAATAAAGTGTGTCCAGAAACGGAACATAAAGTTTGTCCGGAATAAGTGTATTTGCTGTCCGGAATAAGTGTATTTGCTGTCCGGAATCAGAATAAGTGTATTTGTTGTCCGGAATAAGTGTATTTGCAGTCCGGAATAAGTGTAGTTGTGCAGAATAAGAAGAAAGTGTGTTCAGAAACGGAACAGAAAGTTTGTCCGGAATAAGTGTATTTGTTGTCCGGAATAAGTGTAGTTCTGTCCGGTTTAGGAAGAAAGTTTGTCCTGTTTATGTAGAAAGTTTGTCATGTTTTGTCCTGTTTATGTAGAAAGCTTGTCCTGTTTTGTCCTGTTTATGTAGAAAGTTTGTCATGTTTTGTCCTGTTTATGTAGAAAGCTTGTCCTGTTTTGTCCTGTTTGTGTAGAAAGTTTGTCATGTTTTGTCCTGTTTATGTAGAAAGTTTGTCATGTTTATGTAGAAAGTTTGTCATGTTTTGTCCTGTTTATGTAGAAAGTTTGTCCTGTTTATGTAGAAAGTTTGTCCTATTTTGTCCTGTTTATGTGGAAAACTTGTCCTGTTTATGTAGAAAGTTTGTCATGTTTATGTAGAAAGTTTGTCTTGTTTATGTAGAATGTTTGTCCAGTTTATGTAGAAAGTTTGTACTGTTTATGTACAAAGTTTGTCTTGTTTATGTAGAAAGTTTGTCTTGTTTATGTAGAATGTTTGTCCAATTTATGTAGAAAGTTTGTCATGTTTATGTAGATACAATGAGAGCACAATGAGATATTGATGGTACATATTATTGATGATAACTATTACACAATAAGATACAATGAGAGCACAAAGACAAACAAACAATACAAGCACAAACACAAACACACAAAAATTACAAAAATAATATATCTTCTCCCAGTAAATCACACACAAACAAACAATACAAACACACACAAATTACAAAGATAACATATATTTTCCCAGTATATCGGAAAGAAGATGTAAGACTTAAACATGATCGTCTCATTCACGTTGCTTACGTTGTGAAGAACCTTGGGAGTCGACATCAGACGCTTCTTCGACGTAATATCTTACTCGAAATGGTGATTTATTACGGAGAGATGTACGACATAAACCGAACAGACGTAAGTCTTCACCACGGAGCGTTGTACCTCTCTCCGGAATAAATCACCATTTCGAGCAAGATATTATTTCGAAGAAGCGTCTGATGCCGACTCCCAGGGTTCTTCACAACGTAAGCAGCGTAAATGGGACGGTCGATGACACTCTTTCTTCTTCCTTCTTTTTCTGTCATGGGCACTCCAACAATGCAGCAAAGATGTTGTGGTGCAAAGTCTTCACCACCGGATCGTCACATTCACGATGCTAACGCTGACAAGAACATCGGGAAGTCTTCGCACCGTCCCATTCACGCTGCTTACGTTGTGAAGAATCCTGGGAGTCGGCATCAGACGCTTCTTCGACATAATATCTTGCTAGAAATGATGATTTATTCTGGAGAGAAAGAATGAAGAAGAAAGAAAGAGTGTCATCATATTTGTATTTGGGTGGAGAGAGAGAACGTGCTGAGTTGAAACGCATTTAATGTGATTTGAGTGGACATCAGGAAGAAAAAACAAAAAAACATTCATGCTTTGGCAACGTAAGGGCTGACATGGATGTCCACGTAGAGCGCGTTCGTGACGCGCTGCGTTCATAAAACATTTTCCTATATGTAATCTATGCATTTATAAGATTTCTCCCCTTAACAACATGCATAGTTTATTTAAAATTGAAGCACATCCTAATTCTTCTCCCCCTTTGACATCAATCAAAAAGCAAACATTAAGCATTTAATGCAAAGGTAAGAGACATCTAATTCTCCCCCTTAATTATATGATTTTGCAATTTTAGGGTCCCCTTATCAATTAGGCTAAATAGCAACAATGAATATTAACAATGAAGTGCATTTGTATTTTCCCTCTTAGCCTATTTAACATCCATTTTGCAATTTGTCATTTATTATCATGGATGTGGTATATGATATGCAATGAATAGGGTTTAAGATATGCAATGAATTATATCACAAGATATGTCTATTAAGCTCTAAAATTTAGATTAGAATCAATCGAATTTTATACCGTCGTGGCACTTTGAATTGACTCAACCTGTATTCGGTGATGCAACCGGCTTTAAAATTTTCTTTGAAGCTCATCCGGTCACCACCGATTTCCTCCTTCAAGTACCTACAGTTAAAGATTTTGGTACCCATTTTTGCTTGGGTCCAATCATGTTAGTTTTTGGAACCCAAACCATTTTGGTTTTAGGTGTCCAAATACTTGAGGAAGTTTTATTCACTACAAAATGCTTTCCATTCAGAGTAGTGTGAATAACATGGTTCTTAAAGTTATTAGCATAAAAACCTATACCATGTTTATCTAGTGATTGTCTTTGACTACCGATAAGCATATCAAGCATTTTCTTTCCACTTGTGAATTTTTCAAGATCCTTTTGTAATTGAACATTCTTAGCAATTAGATCTTGAATATCAACACTACATGAAGGTTTTGCATTTAGAGTTGCAATTTCATCAATCAATTGAGTGTTCTCTAATGCAATTTTATCATGACTAGCAAGTAATTCATTCTTATCATTCATGATAGATTCAATTTGAGATTGTAGCTCATTGATTTTCTTTCTTGCTAGTTTATTCTTTTGACAATTTTTCTCAAAATTTTCAAGCAATTCATTGACTTCACAATGAAGTTCATTATATGCATTTGAATCATTTGAATTAATTGAATCGCGACTAGAGCAAGAAGATACCTCACTATCATCGTCTTCTATTGCCATGAAGCACATTGGGGCAAATTCGTCTTCAATTGATGAAGATGATGAAGTGTCCCAAGTAGCATTAAGAGCTTTCTTCTTCTTCTTCTTCTTCTTTCTCTTGCTTTTCTTCTTCTCTTTTCTCCTTTCTTTCTCTTCTTTGAGAAATTCCTTAAATTGATGTGTCACCAATTGTTCCTCCATATCACTATCTTCTTTGATCGAATTGGCGACGGCGTGTAGCCCTAAGGATTTCTTGACTCTCTTCTCATTGCGGTCTTTCATTTGCATCTCATATGTCATGATACTTCCCATGAGTTCTTCAACCGACAATTTCGTTAGATCTTGCGCTTCTTCTATTGCGGTTGTCTTTTCTTCCCAATCGTCGTTGACAGACCGAAGAATCTTCCTTGTCATTTCTCCCTTGCTAAAAATCTTTCCAAGAGCACTAAGGGAGTTAATAATCTCGGTGAAGCGATTGTGCATCTCGCTTATGTTTTCACCGGGTAGCATATGAAACAATTCATACTTATGCATGAGTAGATTAATCCTAGTTTCTTTTAATCTAATGGATCCCTTATGATGCATTTCTAAAGTATGCCATATTTCATAAGCACTCTCACACCCTCTCACTCGATTATATTCATTTTCATTAAGACCACAATATAACATATTCATAATGCGGGCATTAATTTCCGCCTCCTTAATTTTGGGTTTGGTTAATGAAAAAATCTCATCATCATTTGGTGGGGTGTATGATTTTAAAATAAAAGACCAAAATTTTAAATCATGTGATTGCAAATAAATTTTCATCCTCTTTTTCCAATAATCATAATTTATGCCATTAAAAAGAGGTGGTTTATTAGTTGATAAACCCTCACTATGATTAGATTGAGTCATGCTAATATTTCGATTAAGAAAATAAATTTAGCTAACAAGGCTCTGATACCAAATGTGGGGATCGTATGGGGCCCACTAGTGATCGTAATTAACTAAAGTGCGGAATTGGAACTTAATTACGAAACTAACAACTAATCATGCAAGGGTTAGATGAGAGATAGAGAACTTGCAAACCACGTTGCAATCGACGCCCGATGTAACGAGGTTCGGCACCCTCCCCGGGTCCTAGTCCTCCCTCACAAGCCCCGTTCGTCCCTCGAGCCTCGCTTGTGGTTTCCACTATCCGATCTCCATTACCGGGCCGAGATCAACGCCTTTACAAACAACGAGCCTCGCGAACACCCTCGCCTCGCCCGTGTCTCCTCTCACAACCCGAGAGGGAGCTTCCTCGAAGCTATTACAACTCTTGTGATTTGGATGAAAGAATGAATCACACTTCTTGCTAATGACACTCTAACTTTGAGCACACTTGGATTATGATATGGATCTAGGAATACAAGTGGTGAAGTTTTGGCTTGAGTGTATAGGATTTGAGCTTTGAAGGTTTGGGAAAGAAAGCACAAGGATACTAGATGTTTGGAGAGTGTAGTGCTTGTGTTGTGCTTCTAATGAGGTCCTTATATAGGCTTCAAAGCTCTTAGAGCCGTTGGGGAGTAGGTGAGAAAGTTGACCCATGAAAAGTGATGAAGTGACAAAAGTTCGGGCAGAATTTGCACGCTCCTCGGTAGACCGTTAGTCGAACGGATTACCGAAGATGGTCATTTCGGTTTACCAAATCCTATTCGGTTAACCGCTCACTCAACTCCAGTAGCTCTCTAACTAGCAACCCTAATACGATTCGGTTTACCGAAACCTATTCGGTTAACCGTTCCAAACTGGATAGTAAGATTGGTAGGGTTCTGTTAATGCTAGGCTCGGTTGACCGTCTATACTTCGGTATACCGAAGTTAGCGCGGGTTTTGCGCTGACAATGCGTGGGAAATTGTTTTACCAATAACGGTCAAGTTAAATAGCCGTTGGGCTCCTAAAGCAATATGATTCGGTTGACCGAATGAAGTTCGGTGTACCGAATATGGATAAGTCAATTGGGCTTTAGGTCAAGATTTAAATACGACCGTTGGAGCAAAGTCCAAAACCGGTCCAGGCTAATTCGGTCTACCGAAGGTGGTTCGGTATACCGAGGTGGTTATTCCAGGGAACACCTAAAGGATTCTACACGGTTGATCGCAAGGTGTTCGGTGGACCAAACTCTACATGTTTCGGTTTACCGAGAGGGGTTCGGTTAACCGTGGGGATACGGGACAGAATCCTAATGTGCTGAAGTTTACATTAATCCTTAGGACTCAAATTATACTAAATTACATATTGGTCCAAAGCTTGATTACATGTCTTGAGTCTTTATCTTCTTGTCCCAAAGCTCCTTAGCTTGATTCTTCATCAACCTATTAAAAATATCGCAAATATACGAATATATATGCAATGCATGTATTCATGTTTGCTTACTTTGATTGTCTAGGTTGATTGATTAAATATAGATTAAGATTAGATTACTTAATCATCAAAACTAAATAAAGATTAAGGCTAAAAAGCCAACATAAGAGGCCTCCCCTATGGGGGAGGCGGCTCCGGCGGACGCCTGCTAAATTTTTAAAATTTTTTGTTTAAAAATATAATTGATTATAATTCGGATGATCGGATAGAGGTCAGTAAACTGACCCAAGGATTCGAGGAAGATCAAAAACTTACTGTCTCTACGATCACGGTGGACCGATTGAAACCGGGTCATCCGTATGGAACATGTTCGGTAGACCGAGAAGCAAACGGTCGACCGTCCGACACCTCACCATCTCAACAGATCCTGCGCCCGTGGTTAATTATATGGATTGGATTACAATGAGTTACCACCAAAAACTCATTGTAATCCGACCCGTTACCACCAAAAAACTTGCAACGGACCCCCAAATAATTTGAGATAACACACCGTATAATTTTAAGATTGTTTTAATTTTTTTTGGACGGGCGTCTTAGCCAGACGCCCCCCATGGGTGAGGCATCTTAGACAGACGCCCGCATGGGCGGCGTTTTACCCAGACGCCCGACCCGATTTTATTTTTTTGTTGGGTTTACTTCACCGAATTCAGGCGCTTTGTCATACATTTTCGTGGTGTTTGTACTGGGAAAATGAGGAAAACATAGACAGAAACCTTATTTTAAGAGACGGGATGAAATGAGTATTAAATGAATTGTGAAGGGCAAAATTATAATTGTTGGGGCGATTTAAGTAATTTTCCGGTGATGAATAGTAATTCCCTTAATTTATCATCCTCACGTGATCAACTGTAATTTTCGCAAACATTGCCCAACTAACAAGACAAAAGTCAATTAAAGAGAATATACATGAACATACCTCAACCTATTGGCAAAATTACCCACCTATACATGAAATTACCCCCGTCATTTGGAAATCTAACTCAATGAAATTCACGTATGTAGCATAAGGGGAGACCCTACGTTTTTTATGGAATTACCATGACAAGTATATAGAATTGCCTTTCCAGGAAGCACTTAAGGCATGAATGAAAAATAAGACCCTAGCCATGAAATTACCCTTGTTTAAACATGAATTTACCATTGTCTTGTATCGTACATAAATAACATACCCATTATAATCTTCCGAAGTTTATGTTGCTTTAAACTTCGACTATGTAATTCTACTCTAATTATGACTCAACTATTGGTTTCAGAGTTTTGGTGTAATTTTGATAAGCTACATTTGTTTAATCGACAACCTGTCATTTGTAAAAGTCCACCTTGTTGCGACGACTATCAATATCTGTTAACAGTCACATGTTTTCCACTTTAGTAGGTTCAATCCATTCTTCATTGCTCATATTTATCATTCATTGTGTATTGTAACTCATTAAGTTCCATGTGTATTGATTACTTGTTTTCGGTAATACTGATCCTAGCATCATTGTTTTAAGAGGTAACTATTCACACATATAACAACTCGTAGGTTGCACATGACCTACAATGTGAAATGAATGTGTTCTAAAAGTTTTTCTTTTATATGTCAATTATTATGAATTGAATGTGCAAGCATTTTGTTCATTGATTATGATATTCATCTATTGGAAGTGTTAAGGAAGAGGCGCTTGGTCCTTAATTGTAGAGCTCTAAAAGATAATGGTTTACATAAATCAAAAGTTATTCACAATCATGGTAATTAACATGGAACATTAATTACCGAGATAAGATTGTCGTGTTGGTCATCGATTGTTGTAGCTCTACAAATAATTGACGACACGAGTATATAAAAGAGGAAAATATTACTTTTATATATTGAATAGACCTAACAAGTAAAACATTATGGAATTGTATTTCGTGTCATTAATGTTTTTACTGTGTCTTGGATCCTAAGATATGAGACTTATATCTTTTCACTCAAGAAGTGGTTAATTTGATTATTGTCAAAAGCTATCAATGAGTGTAGTGATAAAGGCAATAGTTGGTTGAGCATGACTTGTGCTGGAAAAGATAGCTAGTCAAACGATTATCATTGCCCCTCTTAATTGAGTGATGATATTAGTGGGTCCCTTGATAAAACAAAATTATAATGTGCACAATGTAACTTGAGTTAAGTTACATAGTTATAATTAGCTTAGAGAGATCAAGAAATGAATATAATATAAAGATGACACATTTCTACTTTGTATATATTGTTAATATCATGAGGCAAGGGACAGACACAAGTGGTGTACTTACATCACTAAATGGATCGTGTTTTGGTTCGGGTGGAACAAAGACATCTATGCTAATTGGATAACTATAATGTGTAACTAGATACCACTTATAGTTTGAGATATTAAGTGTTTAATATCGCTGTCAATTTGGCTTAGATCCTCTTATAGGTCACACCACAAAACTGGGAAACAAGAGGGTTGATTTTAAGTTCATATGATGTGTCAGGTTTCATGTGAAAATAGGACACATGTGGTAAATGAATAAAATCAATATGTCATGAGTATTGACATAATTAGAATCATAATAAATTCATATGAGGTATATATATTATGGGTGTAATAATTTAATATTACATATGATAATATATTATATAAGATGTGAATTTGTTAAAAATCCCAAAAGATCAAATTTTGTTGGAAATAAATCCCAAATTTGACAAAGGCAAAATCAGGGTCAAACACGGTGAACCGTTCATGGTTCGGTCGACCGGGGTATCTTCGGATCGGTTAACCGAATAGGGAACGGGTAAGCGCAATTGGTTGACCGAAATTGTCTGGAGTGCCTGGACAATCGGGTTTCGTTAACCGAGTGTGCACGGTCAACCGAGAAGTAGTATTTTTGGAAGACCGAAGGTGGCACGGTCATCCGATGACTATGTTGCAGGAGCGATTCTGGTGGGTCAACGGTAGACCGAGTAAAAGACGTGGTTCGTCCGAATTCTTCCAGGGAATTTTTCTCATACGGATTCGGTCGACCGTCTAGATCACGGTGCACCGAACACGTGTTATAACCGAACGGTTCGGTTGACCGAGTTATACTCGGTCCACCGAACAAGAACGATTCTGCCTGAATTATTAAGAGATTAATTGAATCATGAGTGGATTAATTCCAGATTTAATTAAAACATTTTTTGGGTGATTATGTGGAAATTAGAGATTAATTTTAGGAGAGAATAAACAATGGATCATGGCTAAAGAATAGCTCTTGATAATGATGTTTTGGGAGACTATAAAAGGACCCCTACTCCTACTTGTTTAATACTAATGCAAAAATTCTTTCTTTCATTAATCTCTCCCTAATCACCACGAAAATCTCTTAGTAAATTTAACTTTTAGAGATAAGAATCTCAGGAGCTTAAAGAGGGGTCATTAGCTAGATTCTAAACCATGTTAGAGATTGATTAACTAGCTCATTTCTCTCTAATCTTGTTTAGAGTTTGGTGAACACTCGGAGGCAATTCCGTGGACGATTCAACGGGCAACGCGACTTCGAATCTTCAAAAAAGTTTTAGAGAACCTTTAGGTATGATTCTACATTTGTCATTTATTTTAATAAATGTAGGGTTGCATGTTATTAGAATAAACACAAAGTTATGTACATAGAAATTGTTGAAAATATGAAAATCGATCTTGTATGTTGTATTAATTTTTTTAAAATATATACATACATAGGGACACGAAATCCTACACAATGTACACCACTCCATCTGGGATTACCCTATTTCTAATTGAAGTTACCCCGGTTTATATATAGAAGTACAAATGCTAATCATTTATAAATGGAATTACCTTGAAGTACGTATGCAATGACCATTATATACAAGGTAGATTACCCGAGTGACAAAATGTTCATAATGATAAATTCCATAGGATAGATTTAGGGAACTACTATTCGTCGCCGGAAAACTATTTAAATCGCCCCAAAAATGACCTTTTTGCCCTTAACAAATCAATTAATACTGATTTCGTCCCGTGTCTTTAAACAAGGTGTTTGACTCAGTTTTACTCACATTCCCAGTACCAACACCACGAAAATGTCTGGCGAAGCACCAGAATCCGGCGAGGTAACGGGGGCGGAATTTTTTTCCCGACTCGGGCGTCTGCCTAAGCCGCCTCCACTCAGGTGGAGGCGTCTGGATAGGCCGCCTCCACATAGGTGGAGGCGGTTTAGCCAAACGCCTCCACCTAGCTGGAGGCGGTTTAGCCAAACGCCTCCACCTAGCTGGAGGCGGCTTAGATGCACGCCTCCACAAAGGTGGAGGAGGCTTAGCCAGATGCCCGTTTTTTTATTTTTTGTTAAATTCAAATTTTTCAGGTTCCGTTGCAAGATTTCGGTGGTGATGGAGTAGATTACAGTGAGCTTTTTGACAGTAAAGAAATATTTACAACAATCGAGGAAGGTTGTAAATGGGCGAAACAAATTGCAATAGGAGCCGGATTTTTTTTGGTTATATCATCGTACAAACCAAAAGCAGATAACCGGATGGATTGTTACCTCAGATGTGATCGCAGACGTGAGATGAGTTCTCGTGATACGAGTATTGCACTGCGAAAGAATACGAAAAGAATAGGTTGCGGTTGTCGGTTTTTGGTAAAAGTGGTGGAGCGACGAGATCGAGATAGATGAGTTATTGTTTCTAGTAGCATGTATGGGCAGCACAACCACCCATTGGCAGTTTATTCAGAGGGTCACCGACAGGTCAACGGACTTAGTGCTGGGGCAAAGCAAATTGTTCGTGATATGACAGAGGCACAAGCAAGACCCCGTAACATTTTGTTGGCGGTAAAGATGAAATTTCCGGACGATAATCCGAATCAAAGACACATTTACAACTTCAGAGAGTACATGAGGAGGACGAAATCTGAAGACAGGAATCCCACGCAGCAGTTTCTCAGAGAGGCAGTGCAGCATAAGTATTTGCATTGGATTGTGGCAGATGAAGAAACTAATGTATTGACTCACGCATTTTTGGCACATCCGACTTCAGTTCAGTTGTTGCGTACATACCCATTCGTAATATGTATGGATTCGACGTATAAGACGAACAAGTACAAGATGCCTTTGTTTGAGATGGTTGGACTTACTCCAACAAACACGAATTTCCTCGTAGGATATGTGATTTTGCAGGATGAGACCAAGTCTAGTTACCGGTGGGTGTTGGAGAGGTTGCGAGATCTGTTATTGGATATTGTTAGCCCGACAGCAATAATTACGGACCAGGAGATGGGTCTGATGCGGCCAGTGGCAGAGGTTTTTCCTGAGTCAGGTCATTTACTATGCACCTGGCATATCAACAAAGACGTGTACAACTACGCATACCACCTATTCGGCAAAGACAAGCAGTCTGCAGAGATTTTCAGGCGTGGAAGGTGGAGGAGAGTCATGATTTCTGATTCACAGACGGATTATGATAGAGCAGTCCGTAATCTGAAAGATTCTTTCAAGTCCTGGCCAGTGCTCACGGAGTATGTGGAAGACACGTGGTTGGTGCATAAGGAAAAATTCGTGTTGAATTGGACGAATAAAGTTTTTCATTTCGGCAACACTACGAACTGCAGGGTGGAAAGTGCACATTCGGCTCTGAAAGAGTGGATCACTACATCGACTGCCGCTCTCGACACTCTTTTCGACTGCGTCAACTCGTCTATTGAAATGCAGCTGACGAATATTCGGAACTTTCTTGAAGATTCGAGACATCGAAATTTGGCACAGTACATAGGTCCTCTGTTTCAGCATATAAATGGCCGAGTTTCGCATCACTGCTTGTCGTTAATGACTCAGGAGTTGAAGAGAATGCAAGACTTTAGTGATGAAATTGAATATCGTTGTGGGTGTGCTTTCCTGACAAAATATGGGATTCCTTGTGCATGTACCATGTACGAGTGTTTGGCGTCAGGTGATGGAATTTATTTAGAGCAGATTCATCCATTCTGGAAAACACTTGTTATCGGAGAAGGAGTCCAGATGTCAGAGTTTGTTGATCGGTCAGCACAAGACGCCGAGCATTTTCGAAGCTAGTGGATGAGATCTCGGAGAGCGACCCTGCAGTAATTCGTAGTGCCTCTCGTATTTTATACGAACAGTTACACCCCGATCAGTCGAATTATGGAGAACCCGAAGAAAATACTAAGGTACGAGGTCGACCTAGGGGAAAGTCGACACGTCGGGACCCGAGTGCCTTCGAGTATGCTGAGCGAGGTCGTGGTCGGTCTGGCAGTAGTGGGAGCAGGGGTCGTCGGTCTAATTCGTCTCGATCGTCCGTGAATACGGGCACAGGATCTTCTGGTATGTCGATATCTTTGTTGTTATGTTATTTAATATATTTCAGTAATCTAAATGAGGTTGAATATATTATCTCCTAATTTTGTTGTTTTAATTAATTGTTATTTACATATCTTATAGTGTCCGGACGGGTTGACGTGGACAACTTCCCATATAATGATAGACTGCCAGGAATCATTTTACCATTTCTGGATAGGTGGAATGACGTACGTGCTGATGGCAACTGTGGATTTCGATGTGTTGCCGATAGGGGTGTCAACGGAGCGAATATGGACCGGATCTACCAATATCCGTATCCGTATCCGCGGAACAAATGATACATCTGTATCCGGATCCGTATCCGGACGGATATTAAATTGAATATCCATTTTAGAATCCGTCGGATACGGATCGAATACAGATATTATCCGTATCCGGATATAAATCGAATACAGATATTATCCGTATCCGTATCCGTATTCATATCCGCTGGAGTTGTGTTTGGGGGACTTTAGGTAGGTTTAGGGTTAGGAATTTAAGATAGATTATATACTTGGGTAATTTATAGAAAAAATACTTAACATATAAATATTTCATTAATTTAAAGAATAACTATATAATACAGATTCGAATACGGATATGAATACGGATGTTGTACTACGGATATCCGATCCCGGATCAGATATTATACGGACCGGATGTACCAATAACCATATCCGCTCCACGACTTTACGGATCGGATACGAATACGGTCTTACGGATATTTATTCGCGGATCGAATGTCCAAATTCGAATACGGATACGGACGGATGTTCGGATATTCGAATATCCACTGACACCCCTAGTTGCCGATGTCTTTCATGGTGGTCAGGAGAACTGGTTGTACGCCCGTCGTGCGATTTCTAATGAGATAGGTGCACATCCTATATATGAGAGTGTCTATTTCGGCAATGTGAGAGAGGCTCGTCAACGAATTGATTGGGGCGGGGGAGTTTGTGGCGAGGATCATTATATGGAGGTTTAGTCCGACTTGTTTCCTATTGTTAATTTTTACAAGTGTGCGGTCATGTATTTCGCAGTGGGAACGGAAGGGTCGTTGTTCCCGTGTCTTACTGTTCTACCTTGGGAGTGTCCGTCTCCATGACGAGGCATGTCAAAGAGTTAGTCATTGCTCATTTAGGGAGTTACAAACATTTTATTCGTTTGGAATTACTTGATGATTTCCCAGTACCTCCTATAGCGACCTTATGGTATCAAATGCGAGATGAGAGTGTTGTTGGATGGGAGGATCAGTACCAAAGTAGGATGGAGTATTGGAACCGGTTACGTGGTACATTTTGATTGTAATTTGTAATGTTTTTGTAATGTATAATATATCGTGTATTTCTACTTATATCGTGTTGTTCTTTTACCGTATTTTAAATTTAAATATTATTTGATATCTAAAGAAATAAGTTGAAAATATTTTCGTGAAAAATAAATATTAAAAAATACGATAGTCAAATAAATATGTAGAAGATATGTTCGTCAGAAATAAATAACAAGAGTACACAAATAAACATAAGCAAATACCAACAAATGTAGTAACAGTGCAACAAAACGAAAGTAAAAGCAAGACAACTACAACTCAGCATCTGAATCATGGTCCGAAATGCCCAACTGGCCGATCCAATCCTCAATCAGGCGATCCCAATCTGTACATGCAAGTCTCGTCGCCTCACTCGGCATGACGTCTCTCTCTCGCAAGAACGGCTGCGTACACCGTATCGCCCTACTCATCCACTGTATGTAAAATAAAAATTAGCGTACAATAACAAAATATACTTTACAATTAAATATAAAATTAGATAAACTTACCGCATCGGCACATGTCCTATCCAGTGGTCTCTCCGGTCTCGGAATGATACCGCGTACGAGTAGTGGATGTGAGCACCTACCGAACCACTGCAAATAATCTGGAGCACAAGTGGAGGGGTCGCGGCTACGACTCAGATCGGCCAGGTGTAGTCTTCCTAGTCTCGGAAATGTCCTCCAAACCGATTCCGCAGACGAAACGCTGTGTCTGACGTCGTACATCATCGCAGTCGCAGACCGTACTGCATGCTCGGGCGTCGGGATGTCAACCGGGATCACCTGAATGTAACCTAACTGACGTAACACGCGATCAGGTGTATAAGGCTCTGTGATATCCCTATAGCGAATAATGCCGGCAAATGTAGTCCACGGCACAACTACAGCAGGCTCGGGACCATACGGTAACCACTCCACCTAAACGTTTATACGTTAATAATAATAAAATTAAATTTAAATAAACGTGAATGATATATACATTATATACCTGCGATGCAGTCATCTGATCTAGCCGTCTACGAATAGAAAGAAGTCGACTCTCGCTCTTATCCTCCGCCCGGACAGCCCACATACGCGAACGAGGATGGCCACGCTCAACAATCTTCCGCTCACGATGTGGGCGGAAAGCAGGAAAATACTCATATATCCAAGCCTGCAGCAGTGTAAGACAACCCGTAATCTGACCACAATCAGCACGACTAGATATGCCCAGCTGGCGATACAAATATGCCAACGTCGCCGACCCCCATGAGTAATCACCAATGGTATCTGGGTCCCTCGCCTCCAATAAGTCGCGTGGTCTCAGTCTGGAACCGCTCTTGTCGACAAACAATACGCAGCCTAGCAGTAAGAAGAAATAAGAAGTCATCTGCGTATCCTCAGTCTGTGGTGGTCGCCCCCGTCTGCAACACTCGTCCACAGCGTCGATACTAACACCACCGCCACTCCAAAATGAGTTATCCCACCCAAGACCCTCCAGGCTGACACCCAGCAACTCAGATACATATAACTTCAGCTTAGATGTCGGCGCCTGCGCACTGACCATGGGACCCTCAACAGGAATGTGCAGAATCTGAAAGATGTCATGCAACATGATCGTCATCTCTCCGAACGGCAAGTGGAAAGTGTTGGTGTCAGGCTGCCACCGCTCCACGAATGCCGAAATCAACGGCATGTCGATGCAGGAAAACATGATGTACGGCAAGTGACCCAATCCACTGTCAACCACGGTCGCCGTCATATCCTCAGTCATCACTGAACGCCATGCCTGCAATGTCGTACAGGCTCTGTGCCGATTATGGCACTTCAAAACCTTCCGCTCCTCGCCATCCCAGATGCGTCTGGCGACGTGGCCTCCGAAACTCGGAATGACGCTGCCATCTACAGGACCACCGGGAATAATATCCGTGACGATCCAAGACTCGTCATCACCCCTCTTCTTCTTCTTCTGAGCTCGAGCGTCTGCAGTGCACGAACTCGAATCACCGGTCACAAACCGGCCACCTCGATCCTTCCTAATGACCCACTCAGCTGAAGGACCACCGTGTCGCCCCCGTCCTCGACCGGACTGATGTACCGCCTCCTCCTGTGGCCCCAAGTCGTATCGGCCCCCATCGTCACTGTCGTCGTGACTCCTCGCCTCATCTGAATCATCCTCGTCGTCGAAAGACTCTCCAGGTGTCTGACGACGATGTAACAGATCTCTCTCTCTCTCCTAACTGAAGCAGAAATACCACGTGTACGTGGATGACGAGGACCTGACTCGTCTGCTATACTACGTACCGCGCGTAAGGGAATTGATTTCCCTTTTCCTCCACGGTAACCCGATGACTATTAATTCAATTTAAAAATACAAATTTATTAATGATTTTACTAAAATAATTAAACTAATTTGTAACTTAATAATCAATTTATTTAGCAATTATCACAATTATTCAATAATCCTTTACTAAAATCGTACACAACTAATTACTAACATAATAATCAATTTATTTATTAATTATCACATTTTATAATTAATAAACGATTTACTAAACTAATTTAACTCATTATTAACATAATATTCAAATTATTTCAATTTTATCACAATTTATAATCAATTTTAACAAAAAAAAAACCCTGGGCGTCTGCGGGAGACGCCTACCCTACATGGTAGGCGTCTGCCGGAGACGCCTACCCTACGTTGGAGACGTCTCCCGTAGACGTCGGTTCCTTGGGTCGGGCGTCCTCGGAGACGCCCGACTCAAAAATGTTTTTTTTTAAATTAATTGAAATAAACAAGGTAATTTACCAGATGTGAGTAGTCAGGGGTCTCCGCTGGTTCTTTTCCTGGCCTCCGAGACATCTTATGTGGTGAATAGAAGAGTGATATGAAGAGAAAGTTGTGTTAAAAGAGTGAAATGATAAGTTATATTAGTAGAAAGTGTAGATGGGCAAAATGGTAATCTTACGGGCGATTTAACTAGTTTTACAGCGACGAATAGAAGTTAAGTAGATTTACCTTACTTTGTACACGAAGTTACCACCACGTCAAGTGAAATTGCCTTATGTTGCAACTTACATTAAGTAACTAATCTAAAAGAATTATTGATTTGCCACACAAACTACATACAAAGCTTTAAGCGGTTCTTTATGTTTGGGCTACCTACCAAACAACTCCTAGACCCAAGGCTCAAATGGAAGAAATGAATCAAAAAAGATAATACAATCAAAAGTTTGTCCAAATTTGAAACCCAAGACTCAGAAAATTTAAGATAAGAAAGATTGGTAGCCACCTTTAAGGGAGGCAAGATACTAATTAACTTGCGTAGCCAAATCTTAACTTTGACATTCTTGTAGGAAGGATTGTGTTGAAAAGAGACAATTTTATTTTGGATTTTGGGTTTGGGGCGTATGGTTCAGAAGTGACAATTTTTCTTTAGTGTTTCTACGTTACCAAAGAAAGTGAAGGTTTTTATTGTACTTAACATAGTAATCTCACTTAAATAATTACAAATTTCAACCGTTGTTGCTTAAAATTGCCCACTAATAGGACACAAGTCAAGTAAAAAACCTCACGTCAAGTGTTGGGAATTACCTCTTCAACTACACACAAAATACCTCAGCTTACTGGTTAAATTATCATTTGTGTTTTATGGAATCACATTCATAAGTATGTGCCCTACATGTGTTGGTGTTTGAGATTTAACCGTACATTTCTATTGATCATACTGGGAGGAAAAAATATAGAACTACCCTATAACACCATATTCCATCGTGTTTGGGATTACCCCATTATCTATATGGAGATTCCCAATGGGTAAATGATATTTAACACCTAACATTAAACAACAACAAATTTAGGAAGATTTTTTTGAGATACACCGTGAAATTACCTACATACTAGTCCAAAATCACCCTTTAGTATTCATGAGACACTAAAAAAATAGTTGAATCATACACAACTTAACCACGAGATAACCAGAAAAGAGGGAAAAATATGGTGAGCCAATATGATGGTGTTACGAAAAAAAGTGCAAATGTCTAGATTTCAAACAAGTTTAAAATTAAGATATAAAAGGTACACTACCCTCTGCTAGGATTTTCACTCTTTTCCTCTCTCCCAACCAAAAAAACTAACAAAAACATACGATGAATGCAACACCAAAACCATAGCAGACACAACATATGTAAAAAACAACTCATAACACCAAAATACCACTCCACAAAAACAACCATACCAACTCCATCCGACGTGGTCACCACGTCATCTAGCACGCGGGGAACTGGGTGGAATTTTGCTTATCCATGCTGGGATCCGATAAAATATGGGAACTACTAAACGTCGCCCCAAAACTACTTAAATCGCCCCTTGAAATTACCAAATTGCCCTTAACAATATATTTAATACCCATATCGTCCTGTGTCTATAAATAAGGCCTATGGTCTTGTATATTCATAATTTATCAGTAAAAACACCACGAAAATGTCTGGCGAGGGTGATGCATCGGGTGAGGTAAGCCTGGGGTGGGGCAAATTTTGGGCCGAGCGTCTGCATTAGACGCCTCCCCCATGGTGAGGGCGTCTGCGTAGGACGCCCTCCCCATGGCCGAGGCGTCTAACGCAGACGCCTACACAATGGGAGAGGCGTCTTATGTAGACGTCCTCCCCATGGGTAAGGCGTCTGTATTAGACGCCCTTCCCTACGGCAAGGCGTCCTACGCAGACGCCTTACCGTTGGGGAAGACGTTTAACACAGACGCCCCATCCATGGGGCAGGCGTCTAATACAGACGCCTGTTTTTTTTTTTTTGATTTTGTTTTTTTAATTTCGACTTTATTTTTTAAATTTTTTAATTTCGATTTTATTTTTTAATTTTTTTAATTTCGATTTTATTTTTGTAGGTTCCAGATTTCGGTGGTGATGGAGTGGATTACAGTGAGTTATTTCAAACTACACAAATCTTTGCAACAATCGATGAAGCAAGTAAATGGGCCAAACAAGTAGCTATCGGAGCTGGGTTTTTTTTGGTCGTGTCGTCGTACAAAACAAGATCAGATAGTCGGATGGATTGTTATTTGAGATGCGACCGACGAAATCAAATGGAGTCTCGGGATATGGATACTGCACTTCGAAGAAACACCAAAAGAAAGGGTTGCGGTTGCCGTTTCTTAATAAAAGTGGTGGAGCGACGGGATCGTGATGGATGGGTTGTGGTTTATAATAGTGGTCACGGACATCACAACCACAGACTGGCAGTTTATCCAGAGGGTCATCGTCAAATTAGTGGTCTAAGTTCTGGGGCGAAGAAGATTGTTCGTGATATGACAGAGGCGCAAGCAAAACCACGGAACATCTTGAAGGCAGTAAAAGAAAAATTCCCGGAGGACAATCCAAATCAAAGGCATATTTATAATTTCAGAGATTACATGAGGAGGACAAAATCTGAAGATCGGAATCCCGTCCAGCAGTTTCTCTACCAAGCAGTGCAGTGTGAGTACTTACATTGGATTATGGCGGATCCAGAAACTGATGTCGTCACTCACGCTTTTTTGGCACATCCGACGTCAGTCCAGTTGTTGCGGACATATCCTTTCGTTATCTGCATGGATTCGACTTACAAGACGAACAAGTATAAGATGCCTTTGTTCGAAATGATTGGGGTCACACCAGCAAACATGAATTTCCTTATTGGATATGCGATTTTGATGGATGAATCTTACTCCAGTTATTTGTGGGTGATGGAGAAGTTGAGAGATCTGTTATTGGGGACTGTCAGCCCGACTGCAATAATAACAGACCGGGAGTTAGGCCTTATACGACCAGTGAGAGAGGTTTTTCCTGACTCTGCTCATTTACTCTGCACATGACACATCAACAAAGACGTATTGAATTACGCATACCACGTATTCGGCAAGAATAAGGAGATGGCAGAGACTTTGAGGCGTGGAAGATGGAGGAAGATCATGCTTTCTACTTCAGAAGCCGAGTATGATAGAGCTGTGTATGCTCTGAAAGATTTGTATAGATCGTGGCCGGCTATCACGGAGTATCTGGACACCACGTGGTTGGTGCATAAAGAAAAGTTTGTGCTGAATTGGACGAACAAAGTCCTTCATTTTGGGAACACCACGAATTGTAGGGTCGAAAGTGCTCATTCGGCTCTAAAAGAGTGGATTTCTACATCGACTGCAGCTCTGGACACTCTTTTCGAGCGCGTCAACGCGGCTACTGAAATGCAGCTGACGAATATTCGAAACTTTCTTGAAGACTCGAGACGGCGAAATTTGACTAATTTCGGACATGCTCTATATCGTCACATAAATGGTAGAGTTTCGCATCACTGTTTGCAGTTGCTGAGTCAGGAGGTGAAGAGAATGCAACAGTTAGATGATGAAGTTGAATATCGTTGCGAGTGCGCTTTTCTGACTTCTCATGGGATACCTTGCGCATGTACCATCCGTGGATGTCTTGAATCAGAAAACGGAATTTACTTAGAGCAGATTCATCCGTTCTGGAGGACACTTGTCATTGGGGAAGGAGCCGGGAACGCAGAGTTTGTGTCTCAGGCAGCTCAAGACGCCGAACATTTTCGCAGTCTGGTTGATGAGATTGCAGGAAGTGACCCTACCGTAATTCGATCTGCCTCTCGGGTTTTATTCGAGCAGCTACACCCCGAACATTCGAATTTGAAAGAGCCTGCAGTAAAAACAAAGCTACGAGGTCGACCAAGGGGAAAGTCGACACGACGGGACCCTAGTGCGTTTGAGTATGCAGAGCGAGGTAGTGGTCGATCTTCAGGTAGTGGGAGTAGAGGTCGTGGTCGTTCTTCCGGTAGTGGAAGCAAAGGTCGTGGCCGATCTTCTGGTTCTTCGTCTGTGAGGGGAGGATCAGGTATACCATCCCTATATTTATTATTATTATAATTTTGTTATTTATTTCAGTAAATATGTATCTTTTGTTATTATATGTAACTGTATTTTTTGTTCATATTGTAGTGACTGGGCGGGCTGACGTAGACGACTTCCCATATGGAGATAGAATTCCAGGAATCATTATGCCATTCCTACACAAGTGGAATGATGTACGTGCTGATGGAAACTGTGGATTTCGATGTGTCGCCGATGTTTTCCACGGTGGTGAAGACAATTGGCAACTCGCCCGTCGTTCGATTTCAAATGAGATAGCTGCGAACCCATCTTTTTATGAGCACGTATACTACGACGGTGTGGCGGAGGCTCGACACCGGATTAATTGGGGCGGGGGACCTTGTGGCGAGAATCACTATATGGAGACGTGGACGGACTTGTTTCCCATTGCAAATTTTTACAAGTGTGCAGTTATGTTCTTCTCTCTCAGAAATGATGGTTCATTGTACCCATGTCTTACAGTTCTACCTTGGGAGAGTCCGCCTACCGTGACGAGACCGTGCAGAGAGTTGATTATTGCTCATTTAGGGAGTTACGCTCATTACATTCGTTTGGAATTGAATGAGGGATTCCCCGTACCTCCTATAGCGACTCTGTGGTATCACATACGAGATGAGAGTGTTATTGGATGGGAGCTGGAGTACCAAAATAGGATAGCATATTGGCAACAATTATGTAATATGTTTTGATATGTTTGTATAATTATGTAATATGTTTTGATATGTTTGTATAATTATGTAATATGTTTTGATATGTTTGTACATTATATAGTGTTGCTTTATTATGTAATATGTTTTGATATGTTTGCTTTATTTGCATTATATATAATAGTACGACAGGTTATCAAACACAAATACAAATAATAAGCGTACAACAGATAAGCAAAACACAAATACAAACAATAAGCGTACGACATGTTAGCAAACACAAACACAAATACAAATAATAAGCGTACAACAGATAAACAAATATAAATGCAAATACTAAGCGTACCACAGATAAGCAAACACAAATACTAAGCGTACAACAGATAAACAAATATAAATGCAAATACTAAGAGTACGGTACAACAGATCAGCCTACTCATCATCCGAATCATGGTCGGAGATGCCTAACTGAGTATGCCACGAGTGTATGATCTCATCCAAATCTCCGCATGCAGCTCTGACATCGTCTGGCAGCTCATCCCTCATCTGCAAGATTGGGTCTACAGCCCGTATCATCTTACCCATCCACTGCACATAACAATAACATTAGCGTACATTAACAAATTATACGGTACAAATAAATATAGATAAAATGAAAAAATTACCAGATCGCCACACGTCCTATCTGGTGGTCGATCTGCTCTCCGGGAGGCACCACGGACGATGATAGGATGTGAGTAACTACCGAACCAATCAAGATAACGTGCATCACACTCGGAGGGGTCGCGACTACGTCTGAAGTCGCCAAGGAACAATCGGCATGATCTCGGAAATGTCCGCCAAGTCGATTCCGCTGTAGAAGCGGGGAACCTGACATCGTACGTCGCTGCTGTCGCAGACCGCACCGCATGCTCTGGTGTCGGAATGTCAACCGGGATCACCTGAACATATCCTAACTGACGCAAGACCCGATCGGGCATATAAGACTCTATGATATCCCGATAACGAATAAGACCCATCAATAAAGTCCTCGGGACATCCGCTGCTGGGTCAGGACCATAGGGCAACCACTCCACCTAAAGTTTAACACATTAATAATAATACATCTTAAAATTAAATAAATGGTGTAAAGTTTGATACCTCTGATGCAGTCATCTGATCTAGCCGTGCGCGGATGGAACGCAATCGTCCATCGCTCTTGTCCTCGCTCCGGACAGCCCACATACCCGAACGTGGATGACCCTCGTCGATAATCTTCCGCTCACGATGCGGGCGGAATGCAGGAAAGTACTCGTATATCCACGCCTGCAGCAGCGTAAGACAACCTGCAATCCCAGAACAATCCGCACGGCTAGCTATCCCAAGCTGCCGGTACAGGTATGCCAACGTCGCTGACCCCCACGAGTACTCACGAACGGTCTCCGGGTCCCTAGCCTCCAGTAGATCGCGTGGTCTGATCCGACAACCACTCTTGTCGACAAACAAGACGGCTCCGAGCATCAAGAATAGGTACGCCGTCAACTGTGTATCATCGGCCCGCGGAGGTCGTGCCCGTCTGCATAGGTCCTCAAGGGAGTCGATGCCGACACCACCACCACTCCATAAAGCTGTATCTCTCGCCAGACCATCAGGTGTGACACCAAGCAACTCTGCCACATAACACCTCAGCTCAGACGTCGACCCCTGAGCACTAACCAGACGACCATCCACAGGAATGCGCAGGATCTGGAAAACATCGTGAAGCATGATCGTCATCTCTCCGAAAGGCATGTGGAAAGTGTTGGTGTCAGGCTGCCACCGCTCCACAAACGCCGAAATCAAAGGCATGTCGAGATAAGGGAACATGCTGTACGGTAAGTGCCCCAAATGCGTGGCACTAATCTCCTCTCTGATATCAGCACTCAGTGTAGACCGCCAACCCTGTAGTGCTGTACAGGCTCTGTGCCGATTCTGACACTTCAGAACCTTCCGATCCTCTCCGTCCCAGATCCGTCTAGCAATGTGACCCCAGAAACTAGGAATGACGCTCCCATCTAAAGGACCACCAGGCGTCATACTGCTCACGATCCAAGAATCGTCCTGGACCCTCTTCTTCTTCTGAGCGCGGGGATCAACAGTGCACGAGCTCGAATCCCCGGTCGTAAACCTCCCACCCCTACCCTTCCGCACCATCCATCCGGCGGAAGTAGAAGTACCCGCTCGACCACGTCCTCCGCTATAATCCCCCTGCCTCTCCACCTCCGGCCGCACTAACTCATACGGGCCATCATCGTCGCTCTCGTCGTCGAAACTATCCACATGCTCATCATCGAAGGAATCATCCTCCTCCTCACGACGACGTAATGCCTCCCTCTCCCTCCTGACCGAAGCAGATATCCCCCGTCTACGTGGATGACGCGGTGCTGAATCATCAACTAAAGAACGGAAGGCGTGTAATGGTATCGACTTGCCTTTCCCTCCACTGTGACCCGATGACTATTAATTGAAATTTTAAATACAAATTTGTTAAATTTGTTAAACTAAATTATCATATTTATCAAAATTGTTAAACTAAATCAAAATTTGTTAAACTAAATTATCAAAATTGTTAAACTAAATCAAAATTTGTTAAACTAAATTAAAACAATTGTTAAACTAAATCAAAATTTGTTAAAACTAAATATCACAAATGTTAAACTTAATAAGAATTTGTTAAATTAATTTTTTTGATTTATCACTATTTATTAAAGTAATTATGATATTTATTAATTAAAAAAACAAAAAAGGTGGAGGCGTCTGCGAGAGACGCCTCCCGCAAGGTGGAGGCGTCTGTCGGAGACGCCTCCTCCTACGGGGAGACGTCTTCCGAAGACGTCTCCCCCATCGGGGAGACGTCTTCCGCAGACGTCTCCCGCTACGGGTCGGCGTCCGAGGTAGACGCCCCCCGCATGGGTCGGGCGTCCTCGGAAGCCGCTCCCCCCATAGGGGGAGCGGCTTCCTCGGACGCCCGCCCCATGCGGGGGGCGTCTCCCTCGGACGCCGACGACTTTTTTTTTTTTTTTTTAAAAACAAATAAATAACGTAATGTTACCTCATACGGGTACACCGGGGGAACTGCTGGCTGCTTCCCTAGCCTCCGAGACATTCGTAATCTTGTGTAGTAGGTATAGGAAGAGAAAGTTTTGAAAAAAGAGTGAAATTGTGAGATATATAAGCAAAAATAGGAGGAAGGGCAATTTGGTAATTTCAAGGGGCGATTTAAGTAATTTTGGGGGGATGTTTAGCCGTTCAGTAAAATATACATGCATCTATGTCAAGAGAGTTTAGCATTACGATGTATGTTTTACAAAAACAAGTCCAACTAAGTATAGAATTACTTTAAAACTGTAAGTTGCGACAACTTTTAGCCAAATCACACAATCCACCATCCATTTGGAAAGAATGGTTGAGATTTACAGAATTGGACTCTCCAATTCTCAAGTAGTGGGAGAGGATCATGGTTCATCTAAAATTGCTTTTGATTGCTTGTTGGAACATGACTAGGATCTTCTCCAATTGTCTGAGAATCGCAGAGGTCCAATTCCTTAAATCTTAAAGATTCTTTACATGATAGATGGTGGATGGATGATGTGGTTTTGCCAAAAGTTGTCATTCATTACGGTTTTAAATGTAATTCTATAATTAGTTGGACTTATTTTTGTACAATTTACATCCTAATATTATACCGTTAGGATATTAATGCATGTATTTTTTAATCTAGTTATGTTATTGATACGTTTTGTTAAAATATTTTATGATTAATTATATGTTGATTTTTTAGTGAGTTGAAATCATATAGTGATTGGGTAATATATTTTTATAAATCACATGGTCTGAAACTTCAAACCATAAATATTCATATTTTCTAAATTCTAAAAGAATTCAAATAACATTTATATAGGATTATACATCGGTCTGATCGAGCTGAGCCTAATTGAAATTGAATCGAAGCAAATTTGAGATTGGAAATCGAAAACTCAACCAAACCAGTTCAATTTGAAATTGAACCTAACCGATTTCAACCGGATTGTTTTTTTAATAATATTTTAGTTTTAATTTTGGGTTAAAAATTATTAATAGGTTGAAATCAGTTTGGTTCGGTTTTCAGTTCTCAATTTGCCTTGATTCAGTTTTGGTTAGGTTCGGTTCTACACCTGTACAATGTACAATCACATATATGTTATTTGAATTCTCTAAGGACTGAGAAATGATATACTAGAAAATAACTATATGATTTCAACTCATAAAAAATCAAAATAACATTAAGCATAAAATACTCCAATAAAGCATGTCAATAATATAACTAGATAAAAAGGTAGCTCAAATACATGCATTAACGCCTGGAGGGTTAAGTTTTACAAAAAACTAGTCCGATTAGTTATGGAATTACATTTAATACTCATAAATGACAACTTTTGGCTAAACCACCCAATCCACCGTGCATCATGGAAAGAATGGATGAGATTTTTTTAATTAGACCAACTGGGATTAGTTCAGTTAAAAGATTCCTTGTCTTGACAGTGAAGATTATGAATTGAATTACAACAGTCACATTTGGGAGATTGAGATTTAAAATGAAATATAATAGTAGAGTAGATAAATAATAAAAAAATAATGAAATTGGTCCTTTTCCAATTTTCAAGAATTCTGATCCTTTAAAACAACCCCCCACTTTCTCTCGAAACACAGTCAGACCCTCAAGCAAGTCACTTCAATCTTCGGACCGTTGGTGTTCTGACGTGGATCCGACCGTTGCCGTTCTCCTTTTGTCCTCTTAAAATTATTCCTGGACCGCCATTTTCTTCTCCCGGCAATCCCTCGACAACTCAAGGTATAACCACTTTTTTTGTGGATTTCTTTTTTCGATTTTGGGTTTTTTGGTCATGATTTTGGGGCCTTTTGCTTTTGAGTTTTGGACTTAATAGGAACGTTAAGGCCTCGTTGTATGATTTTCGATTTTCCAGGTATTTTATATTTCCACCTTTTTTCCTTACGTGTTTTCCTGTTTTATTTTTAAGAGCTAGAAATTAAGGATTGTATTTTATATCTATCGTGAGACTTCAAAATCGGAACTACTAAACATCGTCCCAAAACTACTTAAATTACTCATTGGAATTACCTTTTTGCCCTTAACAATATATTTAATACCCATATGGTCCCGTATCTTTAAACAAGGTTTTTGACTCAGTTTTACTAACATTCATAGTACCAACACCACGAAAATGTCTGGGGAAGCACCTACATCAGGCAAAGTAACGGAGACGGATTTTTTTTCCCGACTCGGGCGTCTGGCTAAGACGCATGTACCATCGTTGAAGCGTCTGACTAAGACGCCTCCACCATGGTTGAGGCGTCTTAGCCAGACGCCTCGACCATCGTACAGGCGTCTTAGCCAGACGCCTCTACCATGGTCGAAGCGTCTAACTAAGACGCCTGTACCATGGTGGAGGCGTCTTAGACGCCTCCACCATGGTACAGGCGTCTTAGCCAGACGTTCCTTTTTTTTAATTTTTTTGTTAAATTAAAATTATACGGTGTGTTATCTCAAATTATTTGACGTTTCTTTACAAGTTTTCGGTGGTAACGGGTCGGATTACAATGAGTTTTTGCAAGTGATGAAGATTAAAAAAAAAAATCCAGATCCAACATTTTTTAAGATCCAAAATCCCCCGGCGGTAAAACATCATGACTTACAAATACCACCTCGACAAGTCGTTCGGGGGTCTCGCTCCCCGGTGAGCGAGCGACATTCTACCTCGCCGGTGAGGTGGCGGGGGTGGCAAGGGGCAGCGCCCCCTGAAAATTTTTTGGATTTTGAAATTGTTGAATCTTAAAATTTTTGAATTTTCGGTGTACCGAAGGGGTATCGGTCATCCGAATATAGTAATTATTAACTTATTAATTAATTAATTTAACAATTATCTAAATTTATAATCAATTATCTTTTTAAAAAAATAAAAAAAATTTACGGACGTCCGACGGAACGGCCCCACGTAGGAGGGGGACGTCTGGGTAAGACGCCTCCCCCATGGGGGAGGCGTCTTAGACAGACGCCATTCCCATGTGCGGGGTGTCTGGGTAAAATGCCTCCCCCATGAGCGGGGCGTCTGGGTAAGACGCCTCCCCCCCTCCTACGTGGGGCGGCTCCGTTGGACACCCGTAATTTGTTATTATTTATTATTATTATTTTATTAAAAAGATGTTAGATATTTTACCAGATTCAAATACACTGGGGCGTCCGTTGGCTCATTACTGACCTCCAAAACATTATTTTTTATGATTATAAGAGGAAGATGAAGAGAGATGTGTGATAGGATGGTAAAATGTCGCGTTATAGCATTAGAAATAAGAGAATGACAAAATTGTAATTTCAAGGGGCGATTTAAGTAATTTTTGGGCGATGTTTAGCAATTCAGAAAATATACGTACTGATGTGATTTTAATAACATCTTCCAAATTTATAAATTATTGTGGTGGTATTACTAACGGTACGGGAGATAAACATAAATAACTTTCCCAAAAAAATGATCGTGTTCCCACAGGAAAGCGTCCTAATCAGACGTTTAAGGTGGATTTTTTTGGTGGACTTATTTCATCGAATTCAAACGTTTCGTCAAATATTTTTGTGGTGTTGGTACTGGTAGAGTAAGAAAAATTAAGACAAAAACTTTAGTTTAAGAAACAAGACGAAATAAGTATTAAATAGATTGTGAATGACAAACTGATAATTAAAATGGACGGTTTTAATAAAATTCGGACATACGATTTTTTTGTAATTATTATTCTTAGTTTTTTGATATTATCTAATTGACCATTTATCCATTTTACATCCAAAAAAGTCCGAATTACGACAAGAGGGGAACGGCCGGAGAGAGAGAGAGAGAGTGGGAGGAGTCTCGATGGGGATCAGATTCATATTGCTTGTGAACAAGCAGGGCCAGACCCGTCTGGCGCAGTACTACGAGTACCTAACCCTAGAGGAGCGCCGTGCCCTCGAGGGCGAGATCGTCCGCAAGTGCCTCACCCGCACCGACCAACAGGTCCCTTCTTTGTTTTTAAATCGAAGTTTTTCGACGGATTCTTAACCGTCTGATGATGTTTGGTTATAGAAATTAGGGATCTGATCTGAATCCTATCAGTGGAAATTCATTCTCTGAACACGATTATGTATGATGCAGTTGCTTAGTAGTTGAAGGAAGGTAGTGCGGCCATGCACGGTAGATTTAGAGACCGTGTGCTTCGGATTAGTCGACAAATTGTGAGAATTATTGTAGTGATGATTCAACTGTTGGACATCTTATGTGTGGAGGTCTTTAACAGAATACAGTGTTGTCGAACCGCATGATTTTATTAAGGACTGTGTAATTGTATATAGACTCCCGACCATATGTAGTTGAAGGGAAAGTTGTTCAACTATGCGGTAGATTAAGAGACCGTGTGGTTTGGATTAGTTGAGAGTTATTGGTGATTTAACTTATTTTTATTGGTTATTGGTGATTTAAATGTTGGTCAGCTTATGTGTAGAGGTCTTTTGCACAACACAATGTTGTCGAACCATAGGATTTTATGGACTGTGTAATTGTATGTAGACTTTTGACCATATATAGTTGAAGAGAAGGTTGTGCAACCATGCTGTAGATTAAGAGACCTTGTAGTTGAGAGATAGGGAGAATTATTGATGTTGGACCACTTATGCATGGAGGTCTTTAACATAGCGCAACGCTGTCGAACCTCAGGAAGTTAGGATTTTGTCAAGGGCAGTGTAATTGTATGTAATCCCTCGATTGACATTTTTTTTACCGAAGCAAAATCCTTAGCACTGCGAGTATGAAACTAGTTAACCAGATTGATTGCTCAAAATTCCTCCGCTTTGTAGAGTTGTTGCCCAGCTCCAGTTTATCACCACACAGGAATGTCTTCTTTTTTATGATGAAAAGGTTTTTTTCTTTCTTTTCGTTTTGGAAAATCGTGGCATTTGATCGATTCGTAACCGTTTATGCAATCCAGGATGGCTGCTGGGAAAATGGGATTGTATATTTTGATGTTTGGTTGTTTATCCCCATTTCATTGTGGAAATTCATGAGCAGTCATAGGTGGTTGGTTTTGCAGGCTTAAGCCACCCCATGTAGTTGAGGTGAAGGTTAAAGCTGTGCCGTTCAGATTAGTCGATGAACAGTTAGAATGATTAATGAAATATCTACCGGATCATGCAACCAGTTGAGGGAAGATAGCTGGGTGTTATCACAACTTTCTGGAGCTGTTCAATGAAAACTTGTGTGTCGGATCACATAATTTAATTAAGAAGCCACATAATTATATATACCACCTTGATTGGCATTATTTGCTCAAGTGAAATCCTGAGTACTGGGAACATGAAACTTAGGAACCGGATTGCTCAAATTCATGCACACTGGGTAGTTAGTAGTTGCTTGTTTTCATTCTATACAATACATATCTTGTTTTGAATGTTTTTCTATATAGTTGATGGTTGAGCATTGGTACATGGGAATTCATTCCCTTTACTGTGGCTACTTTTTTAGTCTTCTTAACAAATCATGATATGTGTGTCATTGTGATTTGTGTGTGACCTACTGCATCTTATCCTGCCCAAATTGTTGATGAAATGAGAGAACATGCGGGGCAAGTGATGTACTACATTTCCATTGTAACATAAATAATATGCATTCAGCAAGGTGTCATTTGGGTCTGTTTTAATATTTTAAGCTCTCGTTTACTGTAGTGTTCGTTTGTTGAGCATCGGAACTACAAGGTTGTTTACAGGCGTTATGCGTCACTTTTTTTCTTGGTTGGAGTCGACAACGATGAGGTAATAATCTGCTGTTTACATTTTGTCTTCTTGCATGGAGATATTGGTTATAGCTCATCATCTTTGCTAAAGCTTTGCTAGCAGTTGTAGTTCCTTCCTGCTTTGGAGGATAAATTATACGGCTTGCAGCTAAATGAGTTGAATTTCAAAATGTTTTAAAAACTTCCTAGAGTCCCAGCCTTTGGAGCAGTTGTTGCAGTTTCTTTCTGCTTTTGAGCCGGCATACATTTTTTTCCTCTAAAAAATTTCAGATTTCTTTTAAAAGTTTTCCACATATGCCTTGAAAGATGATACTCCCTGTATTTTTTTATATCAGTAGTACCTCTCTTAATGTTAGAGGATAATGCCCTACAACATCAATGCTCTTCTAGTTTTCAGATTCCTGTTCTAGCAAACCACTTACTCTTTTGATCCAGAATCCATTTCTAGATTGCCTGGTTTTCATTCATTGTTTAATTTTATTTCAATTTTGGTTATTGCTTCCAACATAGTAATGAAGCCACATATGGACACTTTGGGTTATTGCTGCATGCTGATTTTTTATTTGTTAATTAGCTTAATTAGGCTAATTTATGGGTTATAACTAACGCCGTTTAATAGAATTTAAGAAATAATGGAAGCCTTTTTTCTTTTTTCTGAAAGTTTCCCCCCCAAAAATTAGTTCATCACAAAATAAAAGCAACTAGATGAAAAGTTGTTCATACTAACATAAATCTTGAAGGTAGAATGTTTAGGGTCAGAATTGAGGTTGAAGTACAGATTGGAGATATGAGGGAAAGTAGGGACTTTGGGAGTAGGTAAAAAGAAGAGGTCGAAAGGAACCACTTAATTGCTTTATTTATCTGCAGTCCTTTGTGCTTATATAGTTGCATACCTATCACCTAGCTAGAAACAAACAATAGAAATTGATGCCAACCATGCAATAATTTATTTGTAAATATTTTATAGACAAAGTGAATTAGCTGAGTAATTGCTTATGGTTAGGAAACTGATCAGCTGACCAATTGATTATATTTTGGGAACTGATCGGCTGACTTGTTGATGACTATAATTTTGAAACTAACCAGCTAACAAGAATGCATGCAGAATCTTCTATAACGGCTTTTTATATGTTTTTGCACCTGGTGTACACACGTAGCTCTTGATGAGCAGGCCAAATATCCAATGTATTTTAAATCAGAATCGTGGAATTATTTGGAGTACATGTATCGTCTGTCAGGAAATGACTTGAAAATAGATAAGAGATGTGATCCTTTTGGAATATTTATTTTCAAACTCTGGTTGCTTCTGGTTTGAAGCAGTTTCTTGCAAAGTTGGAAGTGCTAGATCAAGTACGCATAGGACCTATTGCAGTTTATGATTGAGTTCAGAGATTCTGTTCCTTCATACCCCTTAATTTAGAGCAGTTTATGTTCCTAATGATATGCGATGAGGCTGTAGTTACTTTCTAACATAATGCAGTTCACATTGTGTGCTATCTGATTATATTAGTTTGACTTTTAAGGCCATTAGCGATTCTGTCCCTTCATACCCCTTAATTTAGAGCAGTTTATGTTCCTACTGATATGTGATGAAGCTGTAGTTACTTCCTAACATAATGCAGTTCACATTGTGTGCTATCTGATTATATTAGTTTGACTTTTAAGGCCATTGCATCTAAATATGTTCGCCATTGTGGAATCGTCACCTTCTCCTTTCGTTTCTTTTGCAGAACGAGTTAGCCATTCTGGAATTTATACACCTTCTCGTTGAAACCATGGATCGCCACTTTGGCAACGTGGTACGATTTGATATCCAGATTTCATGTTTTTCCAATTAATACGCCTATTATCGTACGTTTTTACCATCTCTTTCATATTTGCAGTGCGAACTTGATATCATGTTCCATTTAGAGAAGGCTCATTTCATGCTTGAGGAAATGGTCATGAATGGTTGTATCGTCGAAACGAGCAAGACAAATATCCTAGCCCCTATCCAGCTCATGGAAAAGTCATCCTAATTCGTGTTCTGCTTGTATCGTTTGTAATCTTTTGTGATGTCCTGTATGATACACGATGACTTGATCTTTTTTCCCTTCTAATAACAATTACAAATTGTTGCCACTTTTGAAATAGTGGAGAGATCTTCATCTTCTGTTAGTGGAGCCGCACCCACATTTGACGACCCCCCCTCTCAGTGCTGTTTTTTGTATTAAAAAATTATGATTTCAAGTTGTATTTAGATGCTATAAATGATTAATTTGGGTTATTTTCTCTTCAAATGTATTGTTAACGTGCTTAGTTTTTGCGTGTCTGCTTTTCATGTGGTATTCTATAATCAATAAGTTTTTACAGTAACTAACTACTGTGCTGGAAAAAGTTCTTCCAGTGATTTGTGTATAATAATTTGTAGAGGCCAAGAAAAAAATGGTACATGCCTATATGGTGGGTATAAATAATGGTCTTAGCTAAATGACATTGGTTATGTTTTACCTTCATCTTGTTGCTTAGAAATTCTATTTTCTGGATAAATTTGAATGCTTCTATGACACAATATTGTGCAGAACTTGTGGACAGCTTTGAGTGTATTGTTATGGTAACTATATATCTGTGATACAAATTATAAGGCAGCTAAGTTTATAGTTGATGGACCTATTACAGGCCACATGGTGGATAAATAAATTTGTGCAGTTTTATAGCTCTAACCATTCAATTCCATCGAAGTGTTAATTTGGTAACAAAACACATT
Organism: Triglochin maritima; assembly: GCA_963682175.1. Classification (NCBI taxonomy): domain Eukaryota; kingdom Viridiplantae; phylum Streptophyta; class Magnoliopsida; order Alismatales; family Juncaginaceae; genus Triglochin; species Triglochin maritima. The sequence continues at coordinate 40,750,080 of OY821775.1, forward strand.
TTCTTTGTACAAATAGTCAACATCACATTATCACCTTTCATGCCTAAAACATACAATGGTGGGCAAGGACAAGACTTGGTTGGGTGCACGTCCATATCTAAAAGCCAAGCAATTGAAAATACCTTTGACGCTTCAATTTATTAAAACAATGTTCCGATTCCCTTAAACCAAGAATTTCTACTGACTTTTAAAAAAAATGTAATGTCTTGGCCTCTTGGGGTATCAAAAGTAAATTCTTTTAAATGACAAAAAACATTATTCTAATATTTGATTACATGCTTAGCACATACCTTGTTAACAACAAATCCTGAAATTCAATCAGACCGAATCCTTAACAATAAACATATACAGAATTGCGCAGATGTATCAGTTAATTCAGCCAAACCAAAACTCCATAATGTTTGCATTGCTGTCAGGAATTCACAATGTCTTCAAAACTGTACCTTTCCCATTGCCTCCTATTAAATATTTTTGCACTTCCACTTTTATTGAATAACATAACATAACATACATTGGTTTTGTTCCCGGAGAGTCATAAGAGAGGAATGTCAGGGATCATTCATCTTCTTCCACTGCTTTTGTTGCGGATTGCTTTAGTTGTTCATGGACAACCAGGTATGCTTACTCTAATGATTAGCTTATTTTTTGGTATTCAGTTTCCATTGTTTTTGGGAGGAAATATTGAAATAAATCCAAGATTAAACCTTTTCAGCTGAAACTTCTTGCAGATCAATTACTTAGAAATCAGATTTTATATTTTAATTCCAAATTCACGTGATTTTTTTCTTTTGCAGATTTAGTTCTCCTTCCATTGTAAGAGCAATAGATTTGACAAACTTTCTGGAGCTAAAAAAAAGAAACCAAATAGAATGTTCCATAGAGAACTCTAGTAAATTAAATCGAATGGGTTTGTAAATTTACATCCAACAGAGTTTGTGCGTCAATGACATTGAGTCAAGTTTTTCACTTAACACCCAAGAGAGTCAAATCTTCGTTGAAATAAGAAGGTCATGAATTATCTGCATCTCTAAACCTGTATTTCGCATAAAATCGTGACATTTATTTTCCTGCCTGAAATTCACAAGCTGACAGAATGTATGGCTTGAACTGCATGGCTTCATGCTATTGACAATGTTTATGGCTTGAAAGTTTTAGCATAATTTTTTTTATACAAGATCATGCATCTCCAAGGCCTTACATAAGACACTAGAATTTTCTTGTTATAGTGTACTTGAGTGTGTCTATTTATTTCGGTGGGGGGTTTTAAGATGAATCTATGTGTAAGAGTTCCTATTATGAAATTCCATCAGGTTTTATAAATATTGATTGCGGCACCCCTGAGGTTTTTAGTCACAAGGATACTGTCAACGGATTTATCTATACATCAGACACTCCATACATAGACACAGGCAAAAGTCACAAGATTTCTCCTGAATTCCTGACCTCAGACCAATATCATTTTGTGAAGACTCTCAGAAGCTTTCCAAATGGAGGGAGAAATTGTTATACTTTGAGGCCAATAACACAAGGGAAAACTTATCTTGTCAGGGCATATTTTATGTACGGGAATTATGATGGATTAAATATCCTACCAACATTTGGTCTCTATCTAGGGACAAACCATTGGGATACAATATCTTTCTCTAATGCATTTGTCAACTACTATTCTGAAATAATGGTTGTCGCACCTGCTAATCATCTTTCAGTATGCTTAGTGGATACCGACACTGGTAAGCCATTCATATCTGCTCTCGAGCTACGGCCTATTGGTGCGTCTATGTATTATGAGTTCAGCACTTCACATTCACTTGTAAAATATGAGCGGTTCAACTTTGGTGCAGAATCTGGCCAATTGCTCAGGTGAGAAGAATATTACTTTGTTTCTCATTCATGTCTTGTCTCATGTGAATTTATAGGTAGACCAAAAGTTATCCATGTAGGAAATACAATCATGTCCAAAATTCAATATATGAACTCTCTACAGTTTTCTCTTTGTGTATTCAAATTGAAACTGCAGAAAATACAATTTTTTTCCATCTCAACCATCTTATCAGAAGATCAACAATTTCTTTCAACCTAGAAAAACTGCCTTTGAAGATTAACTAGAATGTATGTAATAGTTGATAATTAAGCACTGTAAGTTGTAACACTCAAAATTGATTTTCATAAAGTCAAGAAACCTAGCTAGGTGGACAAGCTCGATCTTTTCAAAACCAAAGGAAGGATAATAAAAGAATGTCCATCGTGTTGTGGACTATTGTTGCCATTCTTTGGAGTTGAATACACTGCAGAAGAAAATTATTTTTAAAGTACTTAATGGGCCATTATCTGGGCGGGTCATGATTTATTAGGTTTTTTTAAAAACAGAATTTGGTTACAAAAAATACTCCGTAAATAAAAACTATCGTATATCACTCCTATAAGAAACAATGACCCAGTTTCATTTTTTTAACTTTAAATGTATATCAAATAAAAAAAGAAATATGGATGATAATTTCATATTACATCATAGACTACACAAGATTAAATGCACAACATCCCGGTAAAATAGTTTCATCTCTTAGAAAGAAAACTGTTTTATTATTTTTAGTATAATTGTTACCGGACAGTTATCCAATATATGTAGACACATATAAGAAGTTCATATAGGATGTTTTACTTCCGCAAATAATAACATGAGGAAGAGTGCTACAATGTTTTATTTGGAATTTTCTCTGTACTGGCCAGCTTTTTTCACCACTGATTTGCAGTTGCATGGTTTTGTTGTTGTAAGTTTTCTTCCTTTTGACATATCTTGTTTAGATGTGCATGCACATGCGAAGTTATTTTGGGATATCTGTGAATGGTTTTCTTGACAAAATGTAAATTTAAGGGAACTGCTTGAATATCGTCTAGAAATCCATTGAAGTTATATTCATATCTAAAGTTTTCTTGATGTTTTGATGAAAACAGCTACTTAACTCTTGGTAGCAAATTGTTTGTGTCAGGTATCCAGAAGATTCTTACGACCGCCTTTGGGAATCCATTAATCCATCTGAGTGGAGGACATTAGCTACTAAATCCAATGTTGTTGCAGACAATGTTTACAGAATACCGTTACAAGTCATGCAAACAGCAGCCACTCCAGTAAATTCCAACTTGAACCTGTATTTTACATCGAGCAGTAGCATCAAGGAGACTTGTCGATACCATTTCTTCATGCACTTTGCAGAACTTCATTCTCTTATGGCAGACGAATCACGAAAATTCACAATTACAGTGAATGATGTGGATTACTACCAAAATTTTGAACCAAATATTTTATCGATAAGCACCATACACAACACCACCACTTCACAAAATTTTGCTAATGAATTAAAAATTTCTCTTTACAAGTCGGGAGATTCAACCTTACCACCACTCATAAATGCCATCGAGGTATACATTGTCAAACAAGTAACCTATGCGACTAGCAGTGACGATGGTATGTCTCTCTATAGGGTGGTTTGGGCATTTTTAGTTTCATGTTTTCATGGGAATCAGTAAACTTTATGCTTTCATGCTCTGGCTTGTCAAATCAGTTGATGCTATTATGGAGATTAAGTCATTCTACAATGTCCAAAAGAATTGGATGGGCGATCCTTGTCTTCCAAAAGAATTTGTTTGGAGCGGACTCAGTTGTAGCACTGAAAGCTCCAATGTGGCTCGAATTATTTCTCTGTAAGTGCTTTTTAGAGAAGCCAACGGTTCAATTATAGTTATTTTCTGTAATGCATATTTTCTCCACGAGCAAAGGAAACTCGAGAAGTGGGCTGTTGATTATTTAACATGATGCTTTCAGGGACCTTTCTTCAAGTGAACTAACTGGTCAGATTATGTCTTCACTTGCCAAACTCAAGAAACTTAAGAGTTTGTAAGTACTATTTTCAATTTGTAATTCTTAAGGATTCTTTAGAAGTGCAACACATTAACTTATTGTTATAACTAATCTACTTTATTATAGTGTGCACTTTGAACTTTGAACAGCATGCGCATAGCCAGTAATGGAAATATGGAAAGAATCAATTGAACATACAGTTTTTTTTTCCAACAGGGATTTATCAATAAACAACTTGACTGGTGGAATCCCTGACTTCTTGGGAAGCCTCCAAGAACTTAAATTTCTGTGAGTCAAAGATTTATAGTATATTGTATGCTTAAAGTCTTTAGTGATATAAACGGAAGCAGAGGAATTATTCTAATGTTCCTTCCATGTTGCAGGAATCTAAGCGGAAGTGGAGTGAGCGGCCCTGTTCCTAAAAGCCTTTTAGACCGATCTGAAGCTGGATTTCTAAAATTAGTGTCGGATTCATTGCTCATATATATTTTTTCGAAACAATTTTTATGTACATCTTTCTCATGAACGAAATTCTATTTGTCTTCAGGTATAGTGACAAGTCTATGATGCAAAAGAAGGATTATAAGGGTAAAACCAATAAAAGAGTAGTCATTATAGCTTGTTCAGTCGGTTCCGCAGTGTTATTATCCTTACTAATAGTTGGGCTGATTGTCATTTGCAAAAGAAGAGGAAAGAAAGGAGGAGGTATGCTCTTTGATCATTTAAATTCATATAAGTTTATAAGTTATATCTATATAACCTTCATTTATCTTGAGGTGCATAAAATATCATGACAACGATCATCAAAGAAAGGTGAAAGAATATTGATCTGAAATAACAATGCAATATATTTCGTTAAATGAAAATAGATAAGCCTGTAGAAACTGAATCTGTATTTCTTCGAAATGATCTTCTTCAAAAGCAACTAGAAATTATGAGATTATTACCAGAATAAATAACATGTAGAAGTAGTAAAACTCAAAGCTAGCCATTTGTATTAGTCTTATTTTCTTTCTTTAATGTTTGAACTTCCCCTGCATGAATAAGGAACCATGATAACAAGAATACATCACAAAAGGTGATTGTAACGAATGGCCATGGACTGTAAGATAGTGATCTCTTTCTTCTCTTTGTTCAAGACTCGATTCCATCAGCTGGAACTGAAGTAAAAAGAAAAGTAACCTCCCTTCCTTCACGAGCGATAAATGTTGAGCACAGTAAGTTCAAGTATGCTGAGTTGGTTCGCATTACGTCGAACTTTGAAAAGAAAGTTGGCAAGGGAGGGTTCGGCGAAGTTTACTATGGGGTTCTTGAAAATGGTACTCCAGTCGCTGTAAAGGTGCTCTCAAAGGAGTCAAGGCAAGGGCCCAAGGAGTTCCAAGCAGAGGCAAGTAAATTTTATAATGTGGTAGAAACTAAACAAGTAATTATTTAAACAATGTTGAAATTTCTAATTACAAATGAAGCACCTAACAAATGACGTCTGGATCGAGATGTTAGACCTTTACTCATCTAGTGGGAAAGATTCACCATGTCATACTTAATGTTTGTCAGGAAACACCATATATGAGCTCCAGTGAGAAATTTAATTAATAACAAGTAGGCAATAAGATGCCGAATGAGATAGATATTGGTTTTTTCAAGGTACACAAAATAGAGTAGGGATATAAAGTGGTGTCATGATGTAAAGATACTTCATAATCTGGTCTAATGCAATTACAACATTCCAAGGATATTTTATTCGTATTAATAATTGGAAATCTAATATTAACTATTTTAAGATAAGTTTTTCTCAGAATTGTGCATGGGTTAGTTAAGATGATACTTTACTGAAAGTTCTCTTAGCACATTACCCTAAATTTTATGTTGAAGATTTACACAATATGTAAAACTGCAGACATTTCACATTCTCACTGGCTGAGAATATTTGGTGAATAAGTAATGCAGGCAAAACTTCTGTCGAGGATCCATCATAAGAGCTTGGTGGGATTTTTTGGCTACTGTGTTGACACTAAGCTTGCACTTGTATATGAATACATGGAGAAAGGAAGCCTTGCTGATCATCTTTCAGGTTCTGTGACATTTAGTATGAGCACATGAAGTTTTTAAATACTACAAGTAGCAGCTCCAAGACTCACTTTGTGTAGTTGTTAGAATATTAGGAAATAATTAAATTTAGATATTTAGTTGATAGGACTTTCCTTATTTGATGTTTCATAATTGTTGTTTCCTTATTCCATCCTTGTAATATCTATATATAGAGGGCCTACCTTAGCCATAATATAATATTCCCATTATAATTTCTTCTTCACACTAGCTTTTGGGTGATGATCTGCCTATTTTAACATGGTATTAGAGCCGATTTGATCATGGACCCATGGTAACCCTCTTCTGTTGTAACGTGGAAACCAAATAGTCCTGGTTTCGCGTGAGGGGGCGTGTAAGAATAATCCCACATAAGCTAATCTGGAGATTTGTCTTAGGGTTATAAGTCATGTGAGCTTTCTCACCTGCAAGCTAGCTTTTGGAGTTTTGGGTGATGATCCCCACTTGTCTCCTGTTTTAACAGTAGTCACATTCTTGGTTACATTGTTTTATCTTTAGGCATACGTATCTTACAACGTCGTAAGTTGGAATTATTTGATCCTCGTACTTTTGTTTAGGTGCTTAAATGGTATAATCCGGTTGAAACCAATGTTTAGCGAATGTGACTTGTCCCAAATGTAATGAACCTTTGCAACAACTTGTGTCATATAAAAAGTTTCTTATGTTGTTTAAACCGTGGTATCCCTCAAATTATTTTACGGTGGATAAAACCCACACACGACCCCCAACTTTTAAATTGCACAAACAAGAAGCACACAACTACACACCACAATAGCAAATATATTTATTTCGAGAAATGTGTAGGTTATGAGGGTGGCGGTGGTTTCGTTGGAAGAAGAAAAATGTGTCACAAGAAGAAGAAAAAATGAGTTTCTCCCTTAACTTTGGTGTAAAGCAGATTGGAGTTTGTTGTTTCATTTTATAGGACTAGCTCGAGTTGGTGTCAAAATACACATATTTACTGGTTATATATTCTCCCGTTCAAATGACAAGTTGTCAATCCAGTTCCCAACAATCACTTAATAAGTATTTTTCGAGAATGAGAGAGTGGCGAGTTTGCTCATTTTGTTGTTGCGAGGGTAAGGATGGAAGTTTAGCTTCCTTTTGTATTGGCAATGTGAGATTTAAGATAGATGTTGCATTCCCACATGTGCAATTGAACGAGAACTTCAAGTTGCTCAAATCAGAATTGTTATTGTGGAAAATTCATTTTATAAACATGGTTTATCATTTTTTGTAGGTAAAGCAAGTGAGGGCTACGGATTGTGCTTAAGACAACGGCTTAGCATAGCAAATGATGCTGCACAAGGTTTTTTTCTTTTATTGAATTTCATCCATTTATGTTCTTACCTTTTTACTAATTTTTGTGCTCACATACAAAATTATATGCCTACAGGTTTACGCTATTTGCATGAAGAGTGCACAAACCCCATAGTACATAGGGATATTAAAACTAGCAACATCCTTTTAAGCCAAAATTTTGAGGCTAAAATTGCAGATTTTGGGTTGTCTAGTACATGCAGTAAGGGAAGTTTCAACCAGATATTCACTGCATTCATGGGGACTCTCGGTTATCTTGATCCAGCGTAAGTTTGCACGTATTTTCGAAGTGAATCATTTGTTGTATGTTTAGTTTATTTTAGAATGCATCATCATTTTTTGTTTCATAATTTGTTACCTAAGTACTTCCTCTGAGATGGTTATGAGCAAACATAGAACTTTATTATTTGTATTAGAGCACTTTTTTAGTTCATCACACTTTTTTACGCCTTTTCCCAGTTTCTTATCTTAATCTTAGATATTTAGATTTTTTGTCGTCTTTAATTTTGATGAAAACAAATAACCCTTTAGCTTAAAAAAAAGTCTATATGAAAATGTGATAAAGACACGTCAACTCCTATTAGTTCTCTTGGCTCGGAACTTTGAATAGCTAGAGCTTACTGTTTTTTTTTTTTGGAAAATTACTTTTATTAAATATAATAATTCTTCTGTGCAGTTGCATTGGCTTTAACAAACCAAATGAGAAGAGTGACGTGTATGCATTCGGAATAGTCCTCCTAGAGCTAATCACTGGCCAACGGGCCATCATAAAGAAGACCCCTGAGAATGTTCATATAGTTGAATGGGTCCGTCCTAAGTTCGACAGAGGCCAGGTCGAGAATGTTGTTGATCCAAGCATGCATGTACACAACATGACCTCTGTCTGGAGGGTTGTAGAAACGGCACTTGCGTGCGCTGTGCGAGAACCTACCGAGAGGCCAACAATGGGAAGGATTGTGATTGTTTTAGAGGAATGCTTGAAACTAGAGTCCTGTGGTACCGATGGATCGAATATCAGCATGAGTACTAGCAAAGGGACATCAGATGAGATTCTGTACTTCAATTCAACGTTCGAAAGAGGATCATCAGTAAGGTAGTCGTATTAACATTATGTTTTGCATTTTTTCATGAAGAGCTTCAGACAACTAATGTTGGTGACTTGGTATTGAGCAATTGTTGCTTGGGTTTGATGATGTATTCTTACTCTAAATCAAAACTAGGACTTTTGCTTATGCACCTCTATTTGTGTAATGTTTCTCCACTTTAAACTAATGCTTTGACTTTTACTTGCCATATATAAAGCAAAATTGATCTGGTTTACTCAGTCCTATCTTCAAAATTTCCAGAGATTGAAAGTACCAAACCTATATAGCCAACTATAGCTCCAAATTCGAGATTTGCAGTTGAATTCACTTCGAAGCTTTGTTGGAAGCTAGTTTAAGATAAAGAATATGTTCTTAAACCATTAGTGTTTTTGCTTATGAAGTTTGCATTGACTTGAACAATTGCAACTGCTATAGTTGACGAAGCATTTTCGCCAATGCAAGCAAGAAAAGTTGATTTTGGAAAAAGGATGTGTCATGAGTTCAATATGGATTCTTTGATCACATATTTAGAAGATGTTTAAAATGAGGATATTTTACAACGATTTCATAGATGTGTAACGAAGAGGGCAATTGTAGTTCGTCTTTCTAACGCCCCGAAACAACGGAAAATTTAAAACTTAAAAGATGGACATCAAGCACCAGAGACGCTACGAAAAACATATATATATCCAGTGGTACACCGTATAATACAGGGAGTCAAAGTATGATTACATTAACAAAAAATATATAACATATACAAATGTAATTATATCAACCTCAAAACACTAGAGAACAAGATCTGGTCTGAGTGTGCTCACCCTCAGTCACCACCTCCTATTGACGCTCATGACCTGAAATGCAACATAAACTATACCTGAGTTTCCAATAACCCGTATGCCAAACTCCTAAATGCAAGGTAGATCAAAAATAAAAAAACTTAAACCCATAACATGCGACCAATGCAAAACTGGGCAAAAACGGTCGAACAAAACCACAACTACGGTCGACCGAATCCCCACCCAGAGGACTGACCCAACTGAAAAAACCTACCAACCAGTCAAACGGAAAAGGGAACCCGTTCGACCGAAAACATCCAGTAAAATCCACCTTACACTCAAAAAGCACCAACGGTCAAACAACAGAAAATAATAGTCGATCGGAAAAAAGCAGTAAATTCAGATTTGAAACAAATTATACCGGTCGATCGAAACAACAATAGGTCGAACAAACTTTAAGGTTATCTTAAGTCATCGGTTGAAGGAAATCAATGAGCGGTCGACCGTTTAGAAGGTCTAGGCTCCAACCGACTTAGCTACATGTATGATCGGTCAAACAGGTCAAAGGACGGTCAACTGTTTAGATGGTCAACACCCCAACCGACCTACAACAGTGCATTCGGTCGAACGACAAATGGGACTCGTCGACCAAAAAACACCCAGAGCTTGCCTAGCATGCTTGACCGGTCGACCGCACGAAGCATCATTCGACCGGTGCAAGGCAAAACTCCCCGAAATTACACTAACAACGGTCGACCAAATCACCGACCGGTTGACCGAACACAACAAAATTCTGCTGAACTGAAAGTCCGACGAGCCTTTCGGCCTACCGTCGACCACTCCAACACCCACACAACTTAGGTAAGCATAAAAGTAAAACTTGACATACCTTGAAGGCTTGTAGAAGCCTTTGAAGATTAACGACGACAATCCACCCTCTCGCACCACGTATCTCCGGTAATTCTCTTCTCGAGCATGATCCCTTCGTCAACTCCGGTGACTCCTCGATCGATCGACGATCACCAACACTCGTCCCCAGCCGCAACCACAAGTCTGATTGGGAGAGGGAGACATTGAGAGATAGAGTGGAGAAGAGAAGAAAAGGAAAGTAAGGTTTTAAAACTTATAAACATTCTCACCTCTTCATCAACCAATCCCTACAAGCCACCTCATCAACACCAAAATCTTTTCCTCACACCCCCACTTCACCTAAAACAAGATTAAGCTCCTAATTAGGGTTAGGATATAACAATCTTCCTATATGATATCTGATGGCTTAATATAATTTTTTTCTAAGTTATATGCAACCGATATACATTCTTAAGAATAGTTAATATGGAAATGCTACTTTGTTTTGCTTTCTTCCATTGCTCTGAAGTTCTCTTTGGCAGATGAAGTTCAATGAGAATGTTGCGCAAAAATTCTCACAACTTGAGAGTGAGGTTTCTTGAAACTTTACAACATTTTATTTGAATTAAGTTGTTGAAACTCTAATTTGAATGCACTCAAATTAGAGTGTGGTTGAGGGATTTCTTTTAAATATTTTCAGTGCTTTAAAATATTTTTTTAAATATTTTATGTTAGTGGTGATAGTCATGGAATAAGTGATAATGAGATTGTTGATTGACATAATATAATGCATATATTTGTGTCTTATATCATTTATTCTTCGCCTAAGCAATGCTACGTAACAAGTTTTATGTTTATGTTTCAGGAATAAATAAGTTTGGGAAAAGAGATTCCAAAAAGGACTTAAAAGCAAGAAAAATGACTAAGTTGCAAGACTTATGGAATAAGATGCAAGAGAGAATGACCCGGATATAAATCCAAAAGGACTAAGTAGCAAAATCAAGCACTTCACACCATCATGATGAGTATTTTGGCAATTGGATTCTGGTCGCAACTCACACAACCGATTAGGGTGCACTCCCGAAGCAGAAACAAAGCCATAAACAAGTCAGACAAAAATGGGCCAGATCCAGGAGATCCAGACAGCCAATTGGCAGTCCCAAACTGCCAATTGGCAGTCTATTTCGCTCCGGATCCAACCCGTCTTCTATTGGATGTGTATTATAATGTTTTATGTTCATTTATAGTATGCAATTTGTCTCATACCGGGGGATTGTCCCGGATTATCTTTTTCTAGCACTATAAATATAATTCTTCATTCTCCTTTGTATTCACTCATTGCTTGGTGACATTCTCTCTACTTGGAGTAAAAGTCTTGAAGCAAAAACTCAAGGTGGAGAAGAATGCCACTTACAATATGAGTCATGTTAATAAAATAATTTTTCTTAGTTTCTTTTAATAGTGTCGTCTTTTAATTCTTGCATGCTTCTTTAGTTTTATTTTCCTTTGAATTAGCTTCTTTAATATTCCTTGTTTGTTTGGTTAAATTTCCTTTCGGTAAATGTTGAATTTTGTTAATGTAAGTTGTAGTGTAATGATTAGTGAGTAGTTCCATCCCTATTTGGGGGTGGAGAAAAATATGATGTGATTATGTGATGTATTAGGTGTGTTATCTTAATCCTTTGAGCCTTACATGATTTCCATAACCATCTAATGTGATTTCACTCTTGTCTTTGATATGTTAATGCTCTTGAATGAAGCTTAGCATATGCTTAGACTAGTGGACCTATTTTATGGGGAATGATGATGTGAGGATATGAATGGAATTAATAAAGGAAACATGACTTGTAGTTGCATGTACTCTTGGTGCCCTTACCTTTGTTGATGTCTTGTATGTTTTAATGATTGTCTAAATCTTATTTCATGTGGAGGCATAGTGGGGTTTGGTCTTTATACATGAGTTCATTTAGCTTCATTCCAATTACTGTCTTATATGTTTTAATGATATTATGTTATCTTATTTCGTGTGGAGGGAAAACTGAATTTAGTTTTATGATTTTCATGCACTACATGTTGTGATGAGCATAATTGAACACACACACATATCTTTGTATTCACATTCTTTCTCTACTCATATGAGGTTTAGTTTTATTGCGTATTTCCAATTCATTTTGCATTGTAGTGTAGTTTAGATCATAACTTCTTTCTTTCCCACTCGCCTTCGAACTAACCAAAGTCGACACACCTCCCTGTGGATCGACCCGTATTTGTCACCGCTTCAACGCGGCCGTGCACTTGCGGTTAATTAAAACGTTCAATCAATTGTTTTGGACCATAGGTTTTTATTTCTGAATTTTTTGAATTAGAAAATTGAAATAGTCAACTGATTTCACTTTTAGTTTATTTATTTACGTGATTTAAAAGATATGGATGGTTGTGTTCAAAAGTGGAAGATATATAACGAAGAGTTAGGATTGTAAAAGACTAGGACAAATTATTTTGGTAATTAAAAATATTCAAAAATAAAAACGATTGTGATTGTTAGGATCAATGTCCTCTGATCACAATCTAAATGGTCTATAAATGTAGAATTTTAACAAGCTAAGAAGTTGAACAATCAAATCACAAGAAGAACGACTATTTATATGAAATTTTAACAAGGTCTACTAGTGTAGGCTGCCCAACCGGCTCATAGTCATCTCTTACAAGCCCAACTTAACCGCCGAGCCCCAATTGCGTCGATTCACTAGTCCGATCTCCGTTCTCGACCGAGATCTCCCTGTTTACAATACGAGCCTTACCAAACACTACCGCCTTGCTCAATTTGGCTCCCTAACTCGAGAGGGAACCTTCATCGAAGCTTCTACAAGTCTTGGTGATTCTTGGATATAGAAGTTTGAATCACAACACAAACACTCTAGCTTGTCACACTTGATTTGGATATTGAACAAGGACAAGTGTGTGATTTAGGCTTGAGTGGTGGTGTGGAGGATAAAAAATGTAGCTTTGAATGCTTGAAGTTGTGTACTTGAATACTAATGAAATCTCTTGATAATTCTTACTCAATTGTGTGTAGAAACTCATATTTATAGTATCTCAAAGTTTCTGCTGAAAATGGTTTGTGGGTAATTTGATTAAGTTTGGAGGAGAGCAAAATGTTAATCCAACAGTCTCCAAAATTCGGACGACTAAAACACACCTAGGTCGTCCAAATTTCAAGGGTAAAAGAAGTCATGAGGACTATTGACCAAATTCGAAATACACAGAGGAATCCAAGTCATCCGAATTTCATGGGTCAAAGAAGTCAGGAGGATTGTTTACTAGATTGAGACAACGTAGAGGAATCCAGGTCGTCCGAATGAGTGAAAGTAAACATTTGGATTCTCTGGATTTGAATTTCAGACGATGTAAACAAGGACTAGTCGTTCAAATGACATGATGTTGGTTGTCTGAAAAGTTGATTAGTCGTCTGAATCAAGATGTGTATAATGAAATCATTTGGATATAGCCGAAGGGATAAAGTTCAAAACTCCAACAAAGTAACAACTATATTTAGTACAAATATCTACAAAGAAATCAAGATTCAGATGGCGTAAAGAGTGACAGGTCGTCCCTTGGAAAAATTGAAATCGGACAACCTAAGAAGAGGCAAGTCGTCCAAAAAATATCTAGTCATCCACATTTGACGACAAGGGACGTTTCAAGACTAAGGGTGTTGGCACCTAAGAACATGCACAATATATGTATACATGCAATGCATGAGACATGTTTGACCAATTTGATTAATTAAGCACCAATCAAAATTAAGTTTTCAGTAATCATTAAAACAAACATGATTAATACCTAAAAATCAACAATAATTGGAGGTGCAAGAAAATTAAGGGCTTGGATCATAAAAAAAATGACTATTAAAAATAAGATGTGTAGTTATTTACATGACACTTAATATACATTTATAATATCAAATATAGTTACTTTTAGAAAAACAACTACCCTACTCGTATGTATACAAGTGATTTTCAGTGAACATGGATGCGTACGTCCAATTATACTCGATTCAAAACACGCAAGTATGCATTTAATTAACATATATGTCATGAATGAACCTATATCTAATATTATAAGTATATGTTTTATTCATCCATGTAATTAGCACATATATGTTATGGAGTTGAGGGCCGTTAACGGAGTTTGGGTGTGGGTACGTGTAGGTATACCAAAGTAATTATTCAAGTTCGTAAGGGTACTGTGCCAATAAAATGTCAGGTAAAGCTATATATATAATTAAGATATATCTAATATTATAAGTATATTGTGAATAGCAGATCAACAATTAAAATCATGAAGTTAGAGTGTCTAATAGATATTTGATTTTTATTTGGGTAGTGGCCTTGAGAGTTCAAATAGAGGTCTACAGTGTAAGAAAGAAAATAACACGTAAGAAAGAAAGAAAATAACATGTAATGTTCCAGAAAATAGCGATTTTTTTTTAAAATTTAAAACTCAAGAATTTAAACCAAAGAACACGAGGACATTACTCATATATCACATCAAAAGGTGCACCATTTACACAAGTTTTTTTAAAGGTATGATTACATCAAAAGACAAGAAGGACAATATACAAGTAATCATAACAATCTAAACAATATGACTAGAGGATCCGGTCCCGTGCACTCGTCCACAGTTGCCACCCACTCAATGCAACTCGCGGCAAAAAATGCAAACATAAAATAATACCTGAGTTTTCATAAGGAAATCCTATATACTAAGTCCACAGACATGCATATATTAATGTACAGTACCATGAACATATCATGCTAGTACACATGATATATAATAATGTAACATAAGACCTTCCCCAACTGTGGTAATAAAGAACAACAATAACATTGGGCCCCACACGGGTAGCCACCACATCCACATACGGTCGTACGGAGGTATGCTCACACAAGATGAGCCATAGGCCGCTCTCAAAAGTTGATACCTTGATTGCTCACACAAGCTGTAATATAATTGCTTATACAAGCTGACATATAATTGCTCATACAAGCTGACACATACATAGCTCACCTCCGCCGCCATAAAGGTTGGGCAGTTACCTCCACCGCCACTAGGCCAATAGTCACCTCACCGCCACAGAGTTGCGTAACAACGTCAAGCATTGGGATCCACGATCCCTTAAGTCTACCACACAGGGTATGGAATGCAACAATGTGCAAAAAACATAAAATAAATAAATTCAATCTGGGTACCAACAGTCGACCGAAAATGGCCAAGTGGTCGACCGTTTGGAAGTTCAACCAGACAAAGGTTCGAACTACCACCCTATTGATCGAACAAACATACGTTCAAACGGTCGTACAAAAGTATATAAACGGTCGAATGTTTGGAGGTCTAGAAAACATTTTAAAAAATCAACGCAACGATCGAACGACAAAAAAGTTGATTGAATCAGTTTAATAATCACAAGTGCACGGCCACGTTAAAGCGGTGGCAAGCACGGGTCGATCCACAAGGAGCGTACGCGAGTCAGATTCACGATACTCAAGTGAGAAAAGAAAATGAGAGAGATGTGATCGGAATCAAACTACAACACGTAAGAAATTGAAAATAAACAATAAAACTAAACCCCTCAGGGGGTAGAGAAAGAACATGGAATGGAAATGTGTGGTGTAGTGTGTGTTCAAATGTGCTCATTAAAACATGTCATACATGAGATCCATAAAACTCAATTTCAACTTTGCCTCCACATGAAATAAGATAAAACCTTATCATTAAAACATACAAGACAATAATTGAAATGAAGTGATTGACATCATTTCATGCTTATATTTGTACCTTATATCCATTATCTTACACCTAAGCAATGCTACGTGACGAGTTTTATGTTTAGTTTTCAGGAATAAATAGGTTTGAAGAGATGAAGCATAAAAGGACCCAAAAGCTGGGAAAAAGGACTGAATTGTGAGATCTGGGGACCAAGATGCAAGGGAGAAGGACCTGAATGCAAGACAGAAGGACCTAAGAGCAAAACAGAATACTTCACACCATCATGGGGAGTATTTTAGCAATTGGATTCGGGTCGGACCTCCAACAAACCAACCAGATGCATCCAAGACCAACAAACACTTCAAACAAAGCCCACAAAGAAAACCAAACGGATCTAAACCATATAGACCGCCAATTGGCGGTCTGGAACCGCCAATTGGCGGTCCAGATGGCCCAGAATCCGTTTAGTTTTCTGTAGCACGTGTATTAGTGTATGCTTAGTGTATTTTTGGTATTGGTTTAGTCCCACATCGGGGGATTGTCCCCGATTAGCTTTTTCCATGCTTATAAATAGAACTCTTCACCTTCCATTGTAATTACCCATTGCTTGGTGGCATTCTCTCTACTAAGGAGTGAGCCTTGAAGCAAAAACTCAAGGTGGAGAAGAATGCTACCTTCAATGTGAGTCATTTTGTTAATAAAATAATTCTTCTAGTTTCTTTAAATCTTGTCTTTTAATTTGTGCATGTTTGTTTAGTCTTTCCTTTCCTTTTATGTTTCTTTAATGCTTCTTGCCTTCTTAGTTAACTTTCATTTCAGTATTATGCTTTCTTTGCTTAGTCTAATCAGTAGTGTAATGAGTAGTGAGTAGTTCCATCCCCATTTGGGGGGTGGAGAAATATGTGATATAATAATGTAGTGTATTAAGTGTGTGTTATTTTTATCCCTTGAGCTTTATATGATTTCCATAACCATCTAATGGGTCTCCACTCTTATCTTTGATATGCTAATGCTCTTGAATGAAGCTTAGCTTATGCTTTGATTAGTGGACCTATTTTATGGGGAATGATAAAGTTAGGATATGGATGAAGTTAATGTTGGAAACACAATTTGTAGTGTATGTACTCTTGTTGCCTTTTCCTTAGCTAATGTCTTGTATGTTTTAATGATGTAGTCATCTTAATTCATGTAGAGGCATAGGAGGGTCTAGTCTTTATACTTGAG
This sequence comes from Triglochin maritima, assembly GCA_963682175.1. Lineage (NCBI taxonomy): Eukaryota > Viridiplantae > Streptophyta > Magnoliopsida > Alismatales > Juncaginaceae > Triglochin > Triglochin maritima. Next base: position 40,767,065 of record OY821775.1, read on the forward strand.
TTCATGTAGCTTCATTCCAATCATTGTCTTGTATGTTTTAATGATGTAGTCTTATCTTAATTCATGTAGAGGCAAGATTGGATGTAGTTTTATGATTTCATGCACTACATGTTGTGAGGAGCTTAATTGAACACACACACACACATCTTTATGTTCACATTATTTCTCTACCCCCTTTGGGGCTTAGTTTTATTGCTTATCTTCATTTCCTTTTGCATTCCATTTGCATCTTAGTGTAGTTTAGTGTAACCAATCCTTTTCTCCTTTCTTTACCCCTTGCCTTCGCACAAACCAAGTGTCGACACACCTCCCAGTGGACGACCCGTATTTTCCACCGCTTCAACGCGGCCGTGCACTTGCGGTTAAATATAAAACGATATCAATCAAGTTTTAGGCGCCGCTGCCGGGGAGGTGCTCTGTCCAGACCTTGGTTTGGACGATTCGAGGGGTTTTTAATTTTTTGTTTTCAGTTTTTCTTAGTGGCAGGGAACCTGAGGATCAAGGGGAAGCGACTGGAGTAATTGGAGAGCAAAAGACCCCAAAGTGACCGCCAATCAGCGGTCTGGGACCGCCAATTGGCGGCCTGGTGAGCCTCAATTTCTCTCAAATTTGTTCCAGTTGTTATGTTGTTCACTTTAGTTATCTGGGAGCCCAATTTTGCATGTTGTGATCTTTAGTTTGCTCCCAGATTTAATATCAATCCCCTTTAATCAATTTGGACCATAAAACTCAAAGCAAAAGATTAGACTTCTTGCCATCTAGGTCATGCATCATATGTAGACCTTGCATGCATCTTTCTTTTCTTTGCTTTACATTTTGTCGTTGATTGCTGGAGCGAGGTACACATTCCTTATCACTCATTCACGCATTATGACATTCATTAGTGAGTAAGGTTTGCATCGAAACAAGAGTGAGGTGAGTGCTTGTTTGGTGAGTTGCTTGCTAGCCTAAGATTTCAAAACATCTTTAAGGGGCATCACCTATAGACTTCAAAGATAAGGTGGGGGATTTCATCACCCCTCCCTTAGCCCCAAAAAGCACACTCAAGTAAAGCCTTAACTAAAAGCAAGTAGACATTGGCCCTAGGAATTCGGACGCACTAGGAGAGTAATCTAGTTGAGACCGCCATGACCTGATCGGCGTTGCCTACCTTGTCGATAGTAGGAGGTACTGGATCTCCGGATCTGGTATCACTTGCTGGGCATTGTGGTCCTCGTTGTAGGGAGGTGAGGCGTGTCGAGGCTAGTGACCTCGAAGTTAGGCGTCGTCTAGCCTAAGGACCCATTGCCTTACATTGTTTGAGCCATGCTTGCTAGTTAGGCTTCTACCTTCACCCTGTACCCTCGCTAGCTCTAGGGATTCTTCCCTTCTCCTCTGAGTCATCTTCTTCTCACCTTCTTCTACGTTATAGTCTCCTCCCCTTTACACTCTCTGTTAGCGTTTTAGGGTCGAGTCGAGCACTTTTTGCGAGCTTAGCCTCGTGGTGGTGAGAGTGATCGACTCGAGAGTTTTTCTTGAGATGGATGGTTACATGGGCGACCATCCATATCATTGTTGGGACCAGGACGATTCTCCCTGGTACTCCGGACCCATGCAACCTGGGGTGGCTCAGACTAACACCCCGTATGGTTGGGATGATCGCAATTTTGTGACTGAGCAGTCTTCATATTGGGGTAACATGAGAGAGGCACCGACTGCTAGACCACAATCTAGTTATGCCGGATCATATGCTGGTCAACAAACTGAGACATTACAACAAACTTTGGCCTCTTTCATGCGTATGGCAGACGACATGAGTGCCCCGGTGGCTCCAGTAGCCGTACCGTGCGACTGTTGTGGGTTGAGTGGTCATGTTATCGGGGAATGTCCTTATGTTCCCCCTGAGCCTGAGTATGAGCACACATTTTCCCAAAATGCTCATGATGACCATTACGCATCCGCGTACAACCCGAGAGTGATGGATTCATGGGGAGACAAATCTTATCCAAATTCTTATACCTCATTTTCACCCCCGTATCCTCCTCCCGAATACCCAGAATTCTACCAACACCCCACTTCAAATCATTGGACTCATTCTCAGCCCATCAACACCCAACCCCAAAATTTCCCAAGCTCTGACTTGGACCTCACTGTTGACCCCAAATTTGATTCCTTAAAACAAACCCTCCAAACATTCATGGAAACCACTCAAACTTTATTGAAGTCCAACTTGAATTCCTTGCAAAATATGGAATTGCAAGTGAGTCAAATGACACAACAATTCCATGAACGCGAGGAGGGTCACCTTTCTTGTCAACATGAGGATTCATCTTTTGATATCGAACCACCACCACATCCACAAATTCAAAGCACAACCTTTCAAAGTCAAACTCCTAGTCAGCCTGAGGGACTTGGGGTTTCAATTCACGATCACTTAGTGGAGGATTCGATTCAAATTGAGAATAACTTGGACCAGTTCTATTATGAGTCAGCACAGGATTGTGCCTTACCTTTTTGTCCCGTGGCCCTTGAGCCACATGATCTTATTGTTGTACCTCCTAAGGATTCACCTCTGGTGGAGCAAGAGCTCCCTAGTACCCTCAACTTCAAACAACCTGATGAGAGTTTGCCTCTCACTATTGTTCCTGATCATCTTGGAAATGATGGAACATCAAACAACCACATTGCTCATGAGGGTATTAGGAGTTCCTTGGAGGATACCTTGGGTATGAGACCCACTTCCTGTTCTCCTGGTGAGTTGGACATGCATAACGAGGTGCTTGACCTCGTTCCGACCCACCAGCCTGTTGGTTGGAGAGTTTGGATTGATGATCATAACTTCAGTTCCGCAACGAGAGATATTTTTCTTCCGTTGCCCCTTATTTCCCAAACTCTCGAGAGGTTCAAGCTCTTTCAGTTTGATCCTTTGAATGAGACGCCTTTGCGTCCAATTCATGAACCTCTCATTTCATCTGGTGCTCTTTGTGAAGGGGGCCCACGCATGCGTATTCTGGCCCCGCGTGGTGTCATGTTCCCTTTCCAAGTGCATTGACCCACTCTTGAGGTTCCCATTTGATGTCTTTTGACAAATGAAGATGGGAACTTATGTTTGTACATAGTTATATAAAAAAAAAAAAAAAAAAAAAAAAGAAGTACAATAAAAGACTCCTTCAGTGAGCATTGATTGTTGTGAGCCCCAACCCTTGTGTATTTGGGCTCCATTTCTTTCACGTATTTGTATCCCTTCTTTAGCATCTCACAGGTTTTGAGGGAATTCGGGTTATGTCCATCAACATGACCTTGCACTTCCCTTTGTACTTCATGTTGGTGAGATCTCTCCTTTTTATGCATCAATCCATGTAGTATCTTGCTTGCATTCATTGAGGACAATGCATGAAGTAGGTGTGGGGGGGTGTTTTACGTGTGTACATAGTCGAGTCTTTTTCCTTCGATTTTGTTTTCTTTTGTTTGCATTGTTAGGGTCATGATAGTGTGCTGCATTTAATACCGATATATCTACTTGCCATGATCCTTGGGTGACTTGTCTTCTTTTGCTTGCCTAGTGCTTCAAAATTTTCACATTTCTTTCAAAATCTTCATGTGTTTTCGAAAGAAAATGTTTTGTGGGTTTTGCGTGTGTTTAGCATGTGCAAAACCGTTGAAAGGCAAAGTAAAAAGAAAGCTCCCAAAATTGTCTTGAACTTGATGCATTAGGATATCTAGTACATGGCTTTAGGATTTATCGAGTCGTTAGGATGCACCCCAGTTTTCCCTTGGGGGTGAGTAATCAGTGGGTTTCAGTGCTCAAACATTTAAAGAAGTCCACCCTGAACCTAGTGAGTCAAATAATTCGTGTTTGTTAATTTAGGAAGTTTGTTGTAGTCAAGGGCCCTTAATATCTTTTTGTGAAACTTAAGTGTAGGGGTTTTGGTTCCCATGTAGATAAATGAATAAATAAGTGGTGTTCTCTCTTCTCGCACGGCTCCTATCACTCGGGAAAGTAGGTCTGAGGGGACTTTGTGCCTGGTGCTTTCGAGTCATCTGACTTGGGATGCACCGACCGAACTCCCGTTACACGGGTGGTAGGGATCGCCCTATGTGGAGATGTGGGGGAAGGTGTACGTGATAGTGTAAGTCCTCATAGGCAATGATGCACGAAACCTGACCCTGGGAGAATCAAACACCAACCAATAAATGCTCCAAAGAAAAAGAAAAAAAAAAGAAAGAACAGAAAAAGAAAAAGAAAAAGAAAAAGAAAAGAAGAGTCAAATAAGAACCAAAATGGACTTTACACTTTGTTTCACATTCAGAAGTTAAGGTTGCCCATGTCTTTCACTTAATTCCTTAGTTAACTCTCACGAATAACTCATTAGGCTAGGTGTGTGGACTGATTACATATATAGAGTCGACCCGTTGTATTACCGCATTCCATGATCGACAAAATAAGTCCAACGAGTCGAGGTCTAGATTGAATAATGCATCTTGTTCGGATTTTGTGGGTATATTCGCTGAAAACCCTCAGGAGACAACACTCCTCCTCCTTGGCAACAAAGAGGTTTAACGGCTTGTTGCACGTGCTAAGTGCAACCGTGATTCCTACGAAAGTGAGTTAGGATTTCTTGTTTCTCGTTTGTTTTTCCCTTTCTTTGTTTTGCTCGAGACTAGCAAAAACTTAGGTGTGGGGGTATTTGATTGACATCATTTCATGCTTATATTTGTACCTTATATCCATTATCTTGCACCTAAGCAATGCTACGTGACGAGTTTTATGTTTAGTTTACAGGAATAAATAGGTTTGAAGAGATGAAGCATAAAAGGACCCAAAAGCTGGGAAAAAGGACTGAATTGTGAGATCTGGGGACCAAGATGCAAGGGAGAAGGACCTGAATGCAAGACAGAAGGACCTAAGAGCAAAACAGAATACTTCACACCATCATGGGGAGTATTTTAGCAATTGGATTCGGGTCGGACCTCCAACAAACCAACCAGATGCATCCAAGACCAACAAACACTTCAAGCAAAGCCCACAAAGAAAACCAAACGGATCTAAACCATATAGACCGCCAATTGGCGGTCTGGAACCGCCAATTGGCGGTCCAGATGGCCCAGAATCCGTTTAGTTTTCTGTAGCACGTGTATTAGTGTATGCTTAGTGTATTTTTGGTATTGGTTTAGTCCCACATCGGGGGATTGTCCCCGATTAGCTTTTTCCATGCTTATAAATAGAACTCTTCACCTTCCATTGTAATTACCCATTGCTTGGTGGCATTCTCTCTACTAAGGAGTGAGCCTTGAAGCAAAAACTCAAGGTGGAGAAGAATGCTACCTTCAATGTGAGTCATTTTGTTAATAAAATAATTCTTCTAGTTTCTTTAAATCTTGTCTTTTAATTTGTGCATGTTTGTTTAGTCTTTCCTTTCCTTTTATGTTTCTTTAATGCTTCTTGCCTTCTTAGTTAACTTTCATTTCAGTATTATGCTTTCTTTGCTTAGTCTAATCAGTAGTGTAATGAGTAGTGAGTAGTTCCATCCCCATTTGGGGGGTGGAGAAATATGTGATATAATAATGTAGTGTATTAAGTGTGTGTTATTTTTATCCCTTGAGCTTTATATGATTTCCATAACCATCTAATGGGTCTCCACTCTTATCTTTGATATGCTAATGCTCTTGAATGAAGCTTAGCTTATGCTTTGATTAGTGGACCTATTTTATGGGGAATGATAAAGTTAGGATATGGATGAAGTTAATGTTGGAAACACAATTTGTAGTGTATGTACTCTTGTTGCCTTTTCCTTAGCTAATGTCTTGTATGTTTTAATGATGTAGTCATCTTAATTCATGTAGAGGCATAGGAGGGTCTAGTCTTTATACTTGAGTTCATGTAGCTTCATTCCAATCATTGTCTTGTATGTTTTAATGATGTAGTCTTATCTTAATTCATGTAGAGGCAAGATTGGATGTAGTTTTATGATTTCATGCACTACATGTTGTGAGGAGCTTAATTGAACACACACACACACACATCTTTATGTTCACATTATTTCTCTACCCCCTTTGGGGCTTAGTTTTATTGCTTATCTTCATTTCCTTTTGCATTCCATTTGCATCTTAGTGTAGTTTAGTGTAACCAATCCTTTTCTCCTTTCTTTACCCCTTGCCTTCGCACAAACCAAGTGTCGACACACCTCCCAGTGGACGACCCGTATTTGCCACCGCTTCAACGCGGCCGTGCACTTGCGGTTAAATATAAAACGATATCAATCATGAAGCTAATATGTTCACATGCATCATGACTCAAATCCAACTATGTCTCCACATGAAATAAGATTTATCACAATCATTAAAACATAAAAGACATTAATTTGGATAAAACCAACTTGAGCACATGCATGCACATGTCTTGTTTCCCTTCCACTCCATCCTTATCCTAACATCATCATTCCCCATAAAATAGGCTCACTAATCTAAGCATGTGCTAAGCTTCATTCAAGAGCATTAGCACATTAAAGATAAGAGTGAAATCACATTACATGGTTATGGAAATCATGTAAGACTCAAAAGATTAAGATTAACACACACTAATCCATGACATGATCAAATCACATTCTTCTCCACCCCCATGGGGATAGACTACTCTCTACTCATCTCTACACTAAAGAAAACATAAAAATAAGATGAACCCATAATGGAAATGACTAAAAACAATATTAAACAAATCACAACATCAAAAAAATTGCATCAAAGAAATGACATGTATTAAAAGAACAAAACTCACACTTGATTGAAATGAAAAGATTACAAAGTATGCTTCTTCTCCTCCAACTACACTAAGCAGCAACAAAATAAAATCTAAAACTAATAGAAAAGCAAGAAGAAGTGGGAGAGGAGGGATTACAATGGTATATATAGACTAATACATGGTTAGGATTAATCTGGGAATAATCGGACGACTCTAAATCATATCGATAAAGCTGGGATTAATCCGATCATTCCCAGTGTCACCACGTGGTGGCACTGAGTCTAGTTTGACAAATACTTTTTATTGAGGTCTATTTTGGCAAAAAAAATAAAAAAGTTTATTTTGAAAAAAATTCCTATATTATATGGCCTGAGCAACAACGTTGTAGAGAACAAGCATTCCCTTTGTCTACTACCCAACATAGATGAGTTTCTTTATGAATGAGATGAGGGTCTAAATATAATTAGCTAAGTCGAAAATGTGATGGATGTCGTTACTTTATGGGAAACCATCTACTTTTGGCGATTCGACTTTTTGCAACAGTTGTATTCCTCGGCTTATTATAATACTACACGGCTGCGAAAAAAAGTTACCACGTCGGATATTAAGGCAGTACAATGTCAGATTGACCACCTTGCATGACCGATGTGGTACGCGGGAGACGTTATAAAGGGACATCCTTTCACGTCGGTTGCAAAACCGACATGGAAGGACGCCATCTATAACATTGGTCTGTTTATACAACCGACGTGGTCAGATCTTTAATAAAAAAACAAAAATCCCCTACAACGTCGATTGTATTGACAACCAACATGGTACATTCTATAATAATAATAATAATAAAGAAATATCCTACAACGTCGATGATATTTACAACCGACGTGCAAGACACCCTCTATAACGTCCGCTTTAATAAAAAGCCGACATAGTAATATGACCCCTATCATGTCGGTATGTTTATACAACCGACGTGGTCAGATCTTTAATAAAAAAACAGAAATCCCCTACAACGCCGGAATAATTGTCGGCCGACGTGGTAAATTCTTTAAAAAAAATTAAAAAAAAAAGAAATATCCTACAACGTCGGTGGTATTTACAACCAACATGCTAGACTGTCTACAACATCGGTTATGTTATGAGACCGACGTTGTAGGACATTTCTCTTTCTTCTTTCAATTTTTTATTTGTTTGATACCTTTATTTTAGACTCAAACCCAGCAATTCATATTCAATCAAGGAATTCACAATATTCATATCTACCAAACAATTATGTAATTCTCACAACATATTCAGTCCACCAATAACAACAATCATATCTATCAAATGGACAACATTCAATTCAACATATATAAATGCATCTAGTTAATACTAGAACATACAACGAAACTTTAGTATTGACGTTTTTGTTTTTTGCTCATAGGATCCTTGATCCATATTCCTTCATGATGATCATCTCGAATAATTAAGTTGTTAACAGTTCTGTCGTCATCGAGCGATTTAAGTTCAAGTACTTGTGCAAATAGGGAAATTTCTCCAATCTCATTAACATCTTCTTCAGTCACAATTTGTCGTTTTCCTTCGAAAACTACCGACCATTCATTAGCACACGAGTCTTTTACATAAAATATATGTTTTGCTTGAGATGCCAGAATGAAAGGATCTTCCTTAAAACCTTCCTTTTTTAAGGTTTACCAAAGTAAACCCTAAGTCATCAACTTGAAGACCGTTCTTGTTGTCCACTTACTTGCATTTAAATACTACAACATTGAATTTAGTAAAATTCATCTCCCATATTTCTTCAATCTCACCATAATAAGACATATTGACATATATTGGATTTCTACCTTTCGAACTACAGATGTGTAATGATTCAGCTACCAAAGTGACCCCACTATTCTGCATTATGCTTTTCTCGTCCTCCATTTTGGTATAGAAAGAAAAACCATTGATATCATAGCCATTATAAGATGTTAACATAGAATTTGGCTTGTATGCCAACGACTTCAAATTTTCAGAAACATACGGTTGTACACAGTATCCCTGAACCAATCAACGAAAGCCTTATTATGAGCATTAATTACTTGTTGATATGTCCAAGAAGGTTGTTTTTCCCTCACTACGGTCATATGCTCATCGAAATAATGTTGGACTTCATCAGAATTGCACAACACATAGAAATATGCTTTTAAGAGATCCTCACATTTTGGATTTATCATCTTCAGGCTACACATACCTTTACCTTCAATCCTATTTTAATGTCTATTCTTAGGAAGTCCCACACTCTTAGTATGAGCCAAGTACTCATTACAAAACTCAATTACCTCTTGAGCTATGTAACCTTCAACGATGCTCACATCTGGCCTTCGTCGATTCTTACAATAATCTTTCAACTCACCCATGTAACACTCAACTCAACCTATGTACGTGTACATAGCCTGTCCCAAGCTAGGATAAAGGAGGAGGGTTGCGATGGGTGTTGCGAGCCAGCGTAAAACCTGTTGGCTTTTTGGCCTTAATCCGTATTTTGATGATGTAATTAAACCTAATCTTAATAAGAACATGTAGATTAGCACATGTAGTATAATAGTATACATATTGTATTGTGCTAACATCTACAGGTGATCAAGACTCAAGAAAGAAGAAAAGTCAAGTCAAGACATGTAATCAAGCTAGGATTGAAGACATGTAATTTTTCCTTTCTTTGAGTATTAGGAACTTATGTAAATTGAGCATAACTTAAGCTAATATGCATGCATTCACACACTAGGTTCCTTTTAGGAGTCACACACAAAATATCATATAATTTGGACTCCATTAGATCACCTAAACACCTAAAACATTGGTCGCCAGTCTGCCTGAGTTCGGTCGACCGTTCACCTTTCGGTCGACCGGTTATACACAATATTTGTTATACCAGACCAATTCGTTCAACCGATTCCACTTTCTATTAACCGATTACCCAGACCTGTTCGGTCGACTGGTAGACCTTCGGTCGACCGTTTCGTTTGCTATTTCTGGTAAAAATACGACCGTTTTATTTGTCGTATTATACAACGGTCGTATACACATTTTTCCTATATACACCCCCAAATACTTTTGAACCGGTCGAACAAAATACCATTTTCGGTCGACCGTTGAATTCGTGAAAAACCCCCTGCTATCGGTCGACACAAGTTTGTCCAACCGATCAAGATTTCTCTCTACCGAACCCAGTAGTTCGGTCGACCGGTACCTGCTCGGTCGACCGTTGACCTATAGAACTTAAGTGATTCGGTCGACCAGTACCTATGTTCGGTCAACCGATCCATCAACAGACTCAAGGGTTCGGTCGACCGATACACCTTTCGGTCGACCGTTTCTGGACAGATTTCTGAACCCGATTTTCTGTTTTGTGTATCTTGCACAAAACCCAATCAAATCTTGTCCAAACGGCTAGAAATCTTTAGGAGCTTATAAATAGAGGTTCACACTTAGTTTTCCAAAAGATTTCACAACTCCAAAGTGTCAAACCTATAGTGAGATTTTCCACAACCTCAAAGCTCCAAATTAGCCATCCAAAGCCTAATTTCCACATCCTTCATCATACAATCATTTAGCAATTGTTGTGCTCAATTAGAGAGTGAGTTCCACTCAGTTACTTGTGTTGTAAAGTGAGCAAGGGTCTTGGTGAAAGCCCAAGACAAAGAAGCAAGGGTCTTGGTGAAAGCCCAAGACAAGAAGTAGAGATTTCGGTGAAAGCCCGAAGTGATCCTCTCGGGTTGTGAGAGGTGGTGCCAAGCTCGGCGAGGGTTGTTCGCGAGCTTGAAGACTTGTAAAAGGCGTTGCTCCCGGCCCGGAACGGGGAGGCATAGTGAAGACGCAAGAGGAGCTCGAACGGGGATTCGAGAGGGGCTTGCAAGAGAGGACGTAGGCACGGCCGAACCTCTGTAAATCCGGCGTCTTTGTGTGGTTTGCATTGATTTCCTACTTGTGCTTGATTTGTTTTTAATTTCCGCTGCATTTCTTTGATCGATCAACCAAGTAGTTAATTAGGTTTTAATCGTGATTAGTTTGTGGACCCATAGACCCACACGATCCGATCCTACATTTGGTATCAGAGCCTTGTTCGTTAATTTTGTTCTTAATCGATAAATTAACATGGCTCTTAATGCATCCACACCTTTAGAATCTTGTAAACCACCACACTTTGATGGAAATAATTTTGTTTCATGGAAAAGTAAAATGATATCATTTATTAAATCCATGAACATTAACATGTGGTTTATGATTCAAACTCCATATGAATCACCTAGATATGATTTTAGTAAATGGAGTTTAGAAGATGAGAAAAATGCATCCCTAAATGCTAAGGCTATGAATGTCATATTTTGTGCATTAGGAGATGAACTTTTTAATGTTGTTTGCTCATGTGATAGTGCTTATTCAATATGGCAAACATTAGAAAAGAATTTTGGTGAAGGAGATTCACCAACCGGGAAGAAGGGAGAAGCAAATCCTAAGGATGTAGCTCAAGCAAAGAAAATGGAGATTAACTCAACATCTTCATCATCATTAAGCTCATCCGATGGAGAAAGTGAAGATGAGGTATCCTCTAGCTCTTCTTCAAGTAGTAGTTCAAAAGATAATGCCCATGATTTTAATGAACTACAAAATGCATTTCAAAGATTATTTGAAAAATATAAAGAACTTCACAAGACTAATCAATTAGCAAATGAGCAAATCCATGATCTTAAATGTCAAAATGCATCTATCTTAGATGATAAAGTTGATTTGCTTGCTAAAATTGAAGTTCTAACTTTAGAGAATGCATGCTTGAAGGAAGAAAATTTAAATGTTAACAATACATCATCTCATGCAATTGATAGTCATATGCTAGAAATTGACACTAATGACTTGCTTATTAAACTTGATAAATCTCATTTAGAAAGCAAAAAATTATTACATGACTTAAATTGCATGAATGAAAAGGTTGCAAACTTAGAGATTCACATGCTTAACATGAATGAAAAGCATAATTCTATGATTAAAAATCTAAATTGCTTAAATGAATCTCTAGCAACTAAAAACAGTGAACTTAATGTCTTAAATGAAAATTTGTCAAATAAATTGCATAAGTTCACACATGGCAATAAAAACAATTTTTATGTTAAAAACTTTCCTATTCAAATTAATGTTAAACATAGTTTTGCCATGAAAAAGAAAGTAAGTGTAGAGGTACCAAAATCAACTTGGATTTGGGTACCAAAAGCTAAACTTAATGGACCCAAGCAAAAATGGGTACCAAAATCTACACTTGTAGGAGCTTGAGGAAGAGATTGGTGGTGACCGGGTGAGCCAAAGCGTCGAATTCGAATCCGGTTGCATCACCAAATCAAGATTGGAGCTATTCAAGATTCAAGTTTGGTATAAAATTTCTATCTCTAAAATTTCTGAAAAATAGCTCTAATCTAGTTTATATGCTAAATTGTCATATCTTTAGAAGTTCAATTCATTGCAAATCATATTCCCTATTCATTGCAAATCTTTTACCACATCCATTGATTTTAAATGTCAAATTTTAAATGGATGTTAGAATAAGGCTTAAATAGAAACTTAATTGAACTTAACTTTAATCATACTCATAGTTTCCATCTAGCCTTATTGATAGGGGGAGCTTAATAGTTATATCTTTTATTAGAGTAATGAAGTGCAAAATTTAGGGGGAGCATCTTCATTACAAATGACATCCTACATTGAACTCAAATAGTTATATATAATTGTCAATGGGGGAGAAATTTAAATTCATATATTACATTGATTATTGTATTTTTTTTGATGGATGTCAAAGGGGGAGAAGTAATAGATTAGGGTTACTTGAAATATACATGAAATTATCAAGAAAAACTATGCACATCCATAGGGGGAGCATTTATATGCATAGTTAACTTATACATGTTTCAAGTATTAGGTTGGTTTAAGATATAGGTTGCCATCATCAAAAAGGGGGAGATTGTTGGCTTTTTGGCCTTAATCCGTATTTTGATGATGTAATTAAACCTAATCTTAATAAGAACATGTAGATTAGCACATGTAGTATAATAGTATACATATTGTATTGTGCTAACATCTACAGGTGATCAAGACTCAAGAAAGAAGAAAAGTCAAGTCAAGACATGTAATCAAGCTAGGATTGAAGACATGTAATTTTTCCTTTCTTTGAGTATTAGGAACTTATGTAAATTGAGCATAACTTAAGCTAATATGCATGCATTCACACACTAGGTTCCTTTTAGGAGTCACACACAAAATATCATATAATTTGGACTCCATTAGATCACCTAAACACCTAAAACATTGGTCGCCAGTCTGCCTGAGTTCGGTCGACCGTTCACCTTTCGGTCGACCGGTTATACACAATATTTGTTATACCAGACCAATTCGTTCAACCGATTCCACTTTCTATTAACCGATTACCCAGACCTGTTCGGTCGACCGTTTCGTTTGCTATTTCTGGTAAAAATACGACCGTTTTATTTGTCGTATTATACAACGGTCGTATACACATTTTTCCTATATACACCCCCAAATACTTTTGAACCGGTCGAACAAAATACCATTTTCGGTCGACCGTTGAATTCGTGAAAAACCCCCTGCTATCGGTCGACACAAGTTTGTCCAACCGATCAAGATTTCTCTCTACCGAACCCAGTAGTTCGGTCGACCGGTACCTGCTCGGTCGACCGTTGACCTATAGAACTTAAGTGATTCGGTCGACCAGTACCTATGTTCGGTCAACCGATCCATCAACAGACTCAAGGGTTCGGTCGACCGATACACCTTTCGGTCGACCGTTTCTGGACAGATTTCTGAACCCGATTTTCTGTTTTGTGTATCTTGCACAAAACCCAATCAAATCTTGTCCAAACGGCTAGAAATCTTTAGGAGCTTATAAATAGAGGTTCACACTTAGTTTTCCAAAAGATTTCACAACTCCAAAGTGTCAAACCTATAGTGAGATTTTCCACAACCTCAAAGCTCCAAATTAGCCATCCAAAGCCTAATTTCCACATCCTTCATCATACAATCATTTAGCAATTGTTGTGCTCAATTAGAGAGTGAGTTCCACTCAGTTACTTGTGTTGTAAAGTGAGCAAGGGTCTTGGTGAAAGCCCAAGACAAAGAAGCAAGGGTCTTGGTGAAAGCCCAAGACAAGAAGTAGAGATTTCGGTGAAAGCCCGAAGTGATCCTCTCGGGTTGTGAGAGGTGGTGCCAAGCTCGGCGAGGGTTGTTCGCGAGCTTGAAGACTTGTAAAAGGCGTTGCTCCCGGCCCGGAACGGGGACGCATAGTGAAGACGCAAGAGGAGCTCGAACGGGGATTCGAGAGGGGCTTGCAAGAGAGGACGTAGGCACGGCCGAACCTCTGTAAATCCGGCGTCTTTGTGTGGTTTGCATTGATTTCCTACTTGTGCTTGATTTGTTTTTAATTTCCGCTGCATTTCTTTGATCGATCAACCAAGTAGTTAATTAGGTTTTAATCGTGATTAGTTTGTGGACCCATAGACCCACACGATCCGATCCTACAAAACCTAGCTACTCCCATGGAAATGAAACTTAAAAGAGAATCGTGTTTGGGGCATCACCCTCTTAGCGACATGCTACATTGGGCCCCGGATGTAGTGATTCAAAGCGAGCAAGTGTCTATGAATCATTCTCGACGGGTGCGAGTGATAAGGAAGCTAGTCGAGGGATGCCACTACCTTAGTGGCACACTGCATCAGCGCCCGGATGTAGTGCACAAGGAGTTAGGGTCCTCGTACTTTACTCAATGGGTGCGAGGGGTAAGGAAGCTAGTTAAGGATAGTAGGTTACGCATAGGTAGTTGGAATGTTGGATCTTTAACAGGGAAGTTGAGATAGTTAGTGGATGTGATCAACAAGAGAAAAATCATTATTCTTTGTGTTCAGGAGACCAAATGGGTAGGTGAAAAAGCTAAAGAAGTTGAAAATACAGGGTTTAAGTTATGGTATAGTGGAAAAGATAGAAATAAAAATGGAGTAGGAATCTTAGTAGATAAGAGCCTAAGAGATGAGGTGGTAGAGGTTAAAAGACAAGGAGATCAAATAATTTTGATTTAGTTATCGAAAAACTGATTTTGAATGTCATTAGCACCTATGCCCCACAAGTAGGTTTGAGCGAAACAATGAAGAAATAATTTTGGGAGGACCTTGACATTATGATGAGAGGGATTCCTAGTAGTGAGAAACTTTGTATTGGAGGAGATTTTAACGGTCATGTTGGTAAAAATAGCGAAGGGTTTGAACGTATACATGAAGGGTTTGGGTTTGGTGTTAGGAATCAAGAAGGAGAAGATTTTCTGAATTTCGCTATAGCATATGACCTCATGGTAGCAAATACTTTCTTTAGGAAAAGAGAATCTCATTTAGTCACATTTTGTAGTGGTCAACATCAAAGTCAAATTGATTTTGTGCTTACTCGAAAAGATGATCGAGGATCTTGTATAGATTGTAAGGTAATACCTGGAGAGTGTGTGGTGACTCAACATAAGTTGGTAGTAGCGAACTTTTGCTTTTGTATTGGTGTAGTACAGAATAAGTGTAATAAAGATGTGAAGATTAAGTGGTGGAATCTTAAAGGAGAAAAATGTATGAGATTTAAGGATAGACTTATGGCAGAGGGACCTTGGGATGTTGTAGGAGACACTAATAGTATGTGGGAGAGTATGCCATCTTACATTCGACGAGTGACTAAAAAAGTTTGTGGGGAGAGTAGAGGAGGTAGACTAGATTCGAGACACAGGTGGTGGTGGAATGATGATATACAACAAGCAATTAAAACTAAGAAAGAATGTTATAAGATGTGGTTTAAAGATAAAAATGAAACTAACTTAGAAGAGTATAAGTTGGCTAATAAAAAAGCTAAGAAAGCAGTTTGAGAGGCTAGAGGGGTTGTTTATGAGAATTTATACCAAAAGTTAGGATCAAAGGAGGGAGAAGTGGACATATATAAATTGGCTAAAATAAGAGAGAAGAAAACTAGAGACCTTAATCAAGTTAAATGCATTAAAGATGATAATAATAACTCTCTCGCTGCACTTACGTCTGAATTACAATGGATGCGTTATCTTCTCAATGATCTTGGTTTTCCAATCTCCCAACCTATCGTCGTACATTGCGATAGTCAAGGCTGCCTTTCACATTACTTCAAACCCCGTATTTCACGAATGCACCAAGCACATTGAACTTGATTGTCATTTTGTTCGCAAAAAAGTTCAACCTGGTCTTATTACACCATCATTCATACGTTCACATGATCAACTGGTCGACATTTTCACCAAACCACTCGGAGCAGACACATTTCATCGCTTACTTGGCAAGTTGGGGGGTTCAAGACATCTCCTTCCCACCTCCAACTGGGGGGGGGGGGGGGGGGGGTATTGGACGTATCATATCCCACAAATACAGGAATTGACAACATCATAATCTTCTAGCAACATTTCAGGATATTATGCATTTGTAAATATACAATCTCTGTTGTGAAACATCATGGATGCTTCACATTCTCCTCTTATAACTCCATCAACCTCTCACATTCTCATTACTCTTGTAACATACACCCTTTAACTTGCCTCATATAACCTATAAATAGGAGACCATTGGAAGACCATTTGAATACTTTTGGTGATGACGAAATACTACAAATATTATTCCCCAAATCTTTATCTTCTTTGTTCCATGTATATTTATTTTATAACACGTTATCAGCAAGAAAGTTCTACTACCAGCTAAAACCTTTGGTGTCACTCACGTCTCAAGGTAACAAATTCATGTTTTGATTCCCAATGTGACATACATAATTTTTTCCGTTTATCTGTCAAAAATTATTTGTTTTGATCATAAAAAAGGTTAGAAAAGTGATTCCATCTTGCATGATTAATAAAGAAATCATTTCAATCAATTGAGGGTTGTATATGTATACTCTAAAAATGAAATTAAAATATTTTTGGATGTGTGAATCTCAGACAATGGTATATCTTAGTGCTTTACAATAACAACAAAAATCAGAATTTGTAAGATCTTTTGTGACGTGATTATATGATTTTTTGGATATTTATTTAGTTATTTTGGTCAATATATTAATGTGTTTATGTTGGAGGGAAACCATTATTTAGTTCTTAATTTAAATTTTGCACAACAAATACATTTTTAAACTCGTGATTTTTTTATTGGTTATTCTGGCACGTGCTATAATATATTGATGCATTTGTCAATAATTGTTGTTTTTACCCAACAAATTATGTTCAAAAGACAAAATAAAATAAAATCTAATGTCATGGTTTATCATTGGTTATAATATTAATTTTTTAGTGAGAAAATGTTTTATATTGGTTAGTACTTTCATTAGTCCAATATATTTCCATACTTGTGATTTTTATTCAGTTACAATGAGATTCTTTAAGATATTAATAATTTACATGCTAATATGTTGATATGCATAATTTCTATCTAAAAGACATATATGGATATTTTACTTATATCTTGAATGTGTATTTGTTCATCACGAGGTAATTAATTTACCTACATGGTGCATAGAATATATCATAACAATTTTGTATATATATTAAATAAATGAGACTACATATATACAATCAATATATGTTTCTTTTGGAATTGTTAATATGCACTTTTGTTTATCATATGATTCAAGTACATTATAATATATTCCGTTTTGAGATGTTTAAGTATGCACCGATGAAGAAAAAGAAGAAGGTAATAAGTTGCGTGCATGTACCAATTATGCTTTGATGATTGTAAGTTATGACTTTTAACTCTATACTTGACATCATGGATAAGAATGACATCTTATCATGGATTATGGACGTTGAACCTAACTCATTGCCTTTTAAATATCAATGACTAGAGAAAGAAGCATCAAATCAAGATAAAATGGAGGTTGTGATTTTCTTTTGCTATCCTATTTATTAAAATGATTTTAAAAGTATTATGATTTAATCTCATGTCTGTTTTTGTGGTTGAACAAAACATTGAGTTATTGATCCAAATTTCATGAATTCTCGATCAAATGAAGCATGAAAAGAAATAGTTACATATTTAGTAGTGCTTCTAAAATTGAATGATATATATCTCATGCAACTTTGTATTGATTCACTTGCTTAGTATAAGTTATATGAATTCTTAGTATCATGTAGTATTTGTAAAGTGGTTTAAGCATGTGATTATTACTTGTTAATTTTGATGCCTCACATGATCATTCCCAACCAATATGAGCATTCATCTCGTGAGGACATAATATCCATCTTGATAGATGTATATATATAGTACAATGTGATAGATGTATATATAATAACAAAGTGATCATTGTTATTAAAATGATATGCATTTGCTTAGAAGGTGAATATCTTAATATTCATAAAATGCTACTATACAAAGATTAGAGATCATTCATTTAAAGAGGGTTATGAAATTTTATGATAATCCATGAAGGATTCATATGACAATCTAAACGATGTGTAAATAGCTAATAGAGTAAAAATGCACGTCGATCTCTAAATCAAACCCTATGACCAGAAGTTCATAGATATATAGAGATTAGTAGTAAAAGAAAATATATATATTTTATTGATCACTTTACAAATTAATGACCCAATACTCTTTTGGGTTATGCATCACCGATGATTGTGTAGGATTTCATGTTTAATTGTGCATATATATTTTCGGAATTTTTATGCATAATAAGGATCAATTACAATTTTCTACGATTTATTTCATACATGCATCAGTTTGTTTCAATAACTAGTTTTAGAACTTTATTAAAATAAACATGGGACTCCGAAATTCATACCTGGAAGTTCTCTAAAACTTCTTGAAGATCCGCAGATGTTGAGGATGCTTGTCGAGTTCTCTTTGCTACAAGCCTTGCTTTGTAGGTTGTCATGTTCCCATCCATGTCCATCTTCCTCTTAAAAACTCATTTATTTTGAATGACCTTTTTCCCTTGAGGAAGGTCAACCAAGTTCCACACTTGATTATCATACATGGATTCTATTTCGGATTTCATGGCCTTGAGCCATAGTTTGGAGTCTTCTCTTTCCATTGCTTCTTGGAAGGTCAAGGGATCATTGGTATCAAGTACCATGATTTCATGAAGTCCCAAATACATATCGGGTTTCTTTCTTTCCCTCGTTGACCTCCTAAGTTCTTTTGGTTCTACGTGTACTTCTCGAAATTCTTCCACAATTTCTTGAGGGGTGGGTTCACGTTCAACTCTTTAACGTACACTTGGTGGGGAAGATTGAGTTTCTCTCACAATTTCTTGCGAAGGTCTCTCACTCACGCTCCCACTAACCAAAGGAATCTCGGTTGGGCCTTCATGATCTTGATGTCATCATTCATGTCGTGATCTTGTAGAGTATCTTGAGTTTCCTCAAGCACAACCCTACTCCCACTACTTTTTACTCTTTCCAGAAATTCCTTTTCCAGAAATGTAGCATCCCTCTCTACAATCACTCGATTGGAGGTGATATGCCAAAAGTAGTGTCCTCTTGTCTCACGAGGATAACCTATAAAGAAGCACTTATTCGCTTTTGGTTGAAGTTTGGTCGACATCAATTTCTTGACGTAAGCCTCACAACCCCAAATCTTGAGAAAATTGAGCTTAGGTGTCTTACCACTCCATAGCTCATAAGGAGTTTTCTCCACGGATTTGGATGGAACATTATTTAGTGTGTAAGCCGCAGTTTGTAGTGCATAACTCCAAAAGTAAAGAGGTAATTCCGCATGACTCATCATTGACCGAACCATGTCGAGCAATGTCCTATTCCTCCTTTCGGATACCCCATTCCACTGAGGTGTACCGGGAGGGGTGAGTTGAAGTACAATACCAAACTCCTTTAGGTATGAGTCAAATTCGGCACTTAAGTACTCACCTCCACGATCCGTTCGTAGAGACTTGATTTTCTTGTCGAGTTGGTTCTCTACTTCATTCTTGAATTCTTTGAACTTGTCGAAGGATTCACTTTTGTTTCTCATTAGATAAACATAACCATAATGACTATAATCATCCGTGAACGTAATGAAGTACCTGAAACCATCTCGTGCACTAGTACTCATTGGACCACATACATCAGAATGTATCAAATCCAACAAGCCACTCGCTCTTGGGCCTTTCTTCTTGAAAGGCTTTTTGGTCATTTTCCCATTAAACATGTTGGCACGTCTCCAATGATTTAAAATCAAGTAGACCAAGAAGGTTAGCTTCTTGTAATTTCTTGATGCGCTTTTCATTTATGTGACCAAGACGATAGTGCCACAAGAGAGTATCATTCTCGTGAGTGGTCTTAAGTCTTTTGTTATTGATATTAAAGATTTGTTTATTATTCAATTCAAGCAAATAGAGACCATTCCTTATGAATGCGTTTGCATAGAAAAAACCATTCTTCGATATAGACAAACAAGAATTTGAAACATTTATATTAAAATTATCCATATCTAAACATGATACAGAAATAATGTTCTTGCTAATCGAAGGCACATAATAAACATTCTTTAGACATAAATTTAAACCACTACATAATTGAAGCACCATAGAACCTTGTGCAACCGCAGAAACGTTCGCACAATTTCCGACCTTCAATTCTATCTCGTTCCGTACGAGTTCCTTCCTATCCTTGAGTAGTTGCACATTAGAAACTATGTGAGCACAAGATCCGGTATCAATTACCCAATCCTGGACAGAGGTGGCTAAATTTATTTCAATAACAGATATACCTTTGGCTTTTTTGGGGCGCCGACGTTCAATCACTCCGTTGTCAATGTCTTCCTTGTACTTGTGGCAATTTGGCCAGATGTGTCCTTTTTCACCGTAGTGAAAGCACTCCGTATTGGGAGTTGGAGATTTCTGAGATTTCCCCCCCGAGGCACTCTTATGAGCACCTCCTACTCCCTTTCTCTTGATTGAACCACTTTTGGTAGATTTGCCCTTTCCTTTACCAATATTTTGGCTCATCCTATGGACGGTAAGGACATGCTTGTCCCTACCCTTGCCCAAGTCAACTTCAGCAGTTTTGAGAGCGTTGTGCAGCTCCTCAAGACTCACCCATTTTTCACGCACGTGATAGTGCATCACAAAGTCCTTAATGGACGGGGCTAGAGAGCCAAGAATCATATCTTCAGCAATGTCCTCGGGCATTGGTGAAGAGAGATTTGCCAACTTCTTAAGGTATCCTTGCATCATGAGAAAATGCATAGATACCGATGTTCCCTCAGCCATATGGCACCTTGTGAGTGCAATGGTCGTCTTATAGCGCTCCTTTTGGGCACTATCCATGAACATCTTCGATAAAGCCTCCATGGTCTTCTTGGGTTTTGAATCCAAGTATTTCGCTTGAAGCGAGTCACCCATGGATGCTAGCATAAGATCGTGAACTTGATTCTCTTGGTCTTCCCACTTGGCTTTAGCCTCTTTCTCTTCATCGGTTAATCTCTCATTCCACTTTGGGATTGGACCTTCCAAAATGTGAGATAGTTTCTCAAACTTTAACATGATATTGAGTTTGAGTTGCCAACTAATGAAGTTTGAGCCATCATTTGCTAAAGGGTGTTTTTCTATCATGGATCGTACGATAGATTGGATGTTCGACATTTTTCTACAAAATAAATCATACAAGATTTTAATGCCAATTTTATGTTTATTATACATACTTACAAATGTAAATGCTGCAAATAAAATTTTTGCCCATAGATGCAACAATCCAAGATCTCATCAATTGTAATATAGACTAGCTAAGGGCTATCGAATACATTACAATATCAAGGTAAGAAAAACATTTCTTAATCACAACCTTTTTGAATTTTAGCTATATTAGAATCTTCAAACTCTTGTGATTCTTGTCGTTTTAATTATGAGGGAATGCGACTTATCCTCGTAAGAAAAACGTTTTCCCAAAACCGAGCGAGGACTCTAGGTAATGTTCAGAAAACTTATTTTCATTTGATACGAGATACGTTTATCCATTGTATTCACAACTAAATGTACTTGGGGTTCACTAGGGTGAAACGCACCTCATATATTTAATCGTGGCACAACAATAGACAACCATTATATCTCCCACTATTCCCAAAGATGGAGGGGGCTATCTCCCGCTAAGGGCGAGCAGAGTATCCCTCGATCAATGGCTGCTAGTGAATGAAATAAGAAGGAAAATTACTCTTAATTTTGTTGGACAATTTCATATATCAACATGTGATTCAGAATTTTAGGTTATCATGCATATTATCATTCATACACATCCTAACATTCAACACATTCATCACATGCATAGAAAGATTATAAAAACAGAAATTAAACCATTCACACAATCCACATCGTGTGAGTTTATATGTTCCCTTCGATCCTTGATACTCGATCCCTGATCCTCGATCGATGCGCTACAGCGGCAACTTCCTCTTACACTGGAGATGTAGATTTTACAGAAAATAAACATGCTCCTCACATTCGATAAAAACCGACTAGTGCAAGTCCTATGTAAAACTTCTCAAATGCAATGCAATTATCTAAAGATAGAAAGATAGAATTTGGCTTTTACATATAAATAAGCCCATGTATAATAATAATTACCTACATTCGTAGTTGCTGATTTGGAACATATAAACTCACAATTCCTGCAAAGACAACTCGAGCATCCATGCACGCAATATTGCTATAAACTATACAACCTAGTTTATCAATCATCTAGAATCTCAAACAATTCTTTGAAAAATATTTTGAAATCCATTAAAAAGATTTTTCATCCATCCACAAGTTCAAAAATAATTTTTAACCGCTATCCATCCAATTTCCTAAAAGGAAAGGCGAACCGCAGTTTTTCGGTTTTGTTGATTTCTCTTACAAAACAATCGTTTATGCTTAAAACGAAATTATTGCAAGTTAGACTTATGTTTAAATCATAATTCTAATAATTACATAGCATGTTTTAAACCACTTAAAACATTCAAAACAAATTATTACAAAGAATTATTCCAACAAAACATTTAAAGACCGAAAAAATGGAAAATCGAATTGTTCGAACCCTAGATGGTAAACTAAATTTGTTTATATTTCAAATCATTAGAAAATTGCACCCTATGCTCTGATAACATTGTAGGATTTCATGTTTAATTGTGCATATATATTTTAGAAATTTTTATGCATAATAAGGATCAATTACAATTTTCTACGATTTATTTCATGCATGCATCGGTTTGTTTCAATAACTAGTTTTAGAACTTTATTAAAACAAACATGGGACTCCGAAATTCATACCTCGAAGTTCTCTAAAACTTCTTGAAGATCCGGAGATGTTAAGGATGCTTGTCGCTGCACCGGATGCCTCCGAGAATTCACCAAACTCTAAACAAGATTGGAGAGAGAAGAGCTGGCCTCTCAATCTCCAATAGGGTTTAGAATCTAATTACTAACCCCTCTTTAGTTCCCTTGAGAAGAAGATCTCTGAAAACTAAAACTAAACTCAAGAATTAAGGTGAAATTCGTGGAGAATTATGGAGAGAGAAATTTGCATAAGAAGATAATGAATTAATTAATGAGGTAATGAGATAAACTTGTATTTATAAGTTCTCTCCAAATTACTTATTCATGTGCAACCTCTTGCCCATGATTTCATGCAAACTTCCATATAACCATCCATTATTTGCTAACAAATAATCTCAGCCACGAATTAAATCAATTATGGACCAATTCCATGCATGATCTAATTAATTCTTAAATTAATTCTGCAGAAAACCGTCTGGACTGGTCGACCATTTGGAGGTTCGGTCGACCATTCGAACCAAGTTTCGGTCGACCGTTCGCAACAATAAAATATTTCATCGCAATGTTCGGTCGACCGACCGATAGATTCGGTCGTCCGTTCCTAACAAACGAAAATTCTCTGTTATCGGTCGAGACGTGTCCGGTCGACCGTGCACTGATCGGTCGACCGTTTACTGTTGTTCGGTCGACCGTTGAGCATTGTTCTGCTGATTGGTCAAATTTCAGTTTTACCCCTACAAACTTTGACATTTCGGGATTAGTTGTAAATTCACAACTTATGTAATATATTATCCTACGAAATGATAAATCATTACACCCCATAATATTTACATCACTTATGAATTTAATTTAGATTCTAATTATGTTATTAATAACAACATAATTTTGATTTTTCTTTTTCACCCCATGTGTCTTATTTTCTACATGAAACCCGACACATCTTATGAACTGAAAATCCTCATTTCTTGTTTCCCAGTTTTGTGGTGTGATCTATGTGAGGATCTAAACTAAGTTGACAGTGATATTAAGAGCTTAATATCACAAGCTATAAGCGGTATCTAGCTACACATTATAGCTCCCAATTAGTTAGATGTCTTAATTCCACTCGAACCAAAACCCGATCCATTTAGTGATGGAGTGCACCACTTGTGTCCGTCCCTTGCCTCATGATATTAAGAATACACACAAAGTAGTATTGTGTCATCTTTGTATTAGTATTCTTTTCTTGATCTCTTTAAGCTAGTTACAAATATGTGACTTAACTCAAATCACATTGTGCACATTATAACTTTGCTTTATCAAGGGGCCCACTAATATCATCACTCAATTAAAAGGGGCAATGATAATCTTTTGACTAACTATCTTCTCCAACGAAAGTCATACTTAACCAACTAATGCCTTTACACTACACTCATCGATAGCTCAAGACACTAGTCTAATTAAGCAATTCTTAAGTAATCGGATATAAGTCTCATATCAAAGGACCAAGGACACAGTAAAACATTAATGACACAGAAAACACAATTCTATAATATTTTACTTATTCAGTATACAAAAGTAGTATTTTTCTCTTTTGTGTACCCATGTTGTCACTCACTTGTAGAGCTACAATGATCTATGACCAACACGACAATCTTAATTCGGTAATTAATGTCCCATGTTAATTACCATGATTGCGAATATCTTTTGTTTTATGTAAACCAATATCTTTTAGAGCTCTACGGTTAAGGACCAAGAGCCTCTTCCTTAACACTTCTAAAAGACGAATAACATAAACAAGGAACAAAATGATTTCTCGTTCAATTCATAATAATTGACATTTAAAAGTAAAACTTTTAGAACACATTCCCTTCAGATTGAAGATTATGAGAGTTGTTGGAAAACCACGATACCTTTATTTTACCTTTTTTGTGTGCCGGAAGCACTCACTACAAAGTATCGTGAAAACAAGAGCATAAACAGTGGACTAAATTTTGTGCAAATGAAGATGACATCAATGAGACGAAACATGCCCAGAAGTGCCTAAATAAAATCATCTCTTATATTAATTATGGATGTCATCATTTGTATTGTTTTGGTGAAGATTTAGATAATTTTGTTGACTTCTATTACGACCAAAATGAGGTTAAATTTGTCAACCGATTCGCACAATAAAATGAGAATCCCTCTGTTTTTAAAATATCTCTCAATATTGATCATTATGTGATCTTAAAATTTATGCATGATACATTAATGTGCATATATATTTTCTTATATTATTCACTAATTTTTATGGTTGATATACATCATGTTATGAATCTTCCCCTACTTTACTTGTACAATAATGAATAAATTGTTTCCCTTCTGCGATTTAAAGCTCCTGAAGGGCTAAGTTTTATTGTCTAATCCAACAATCATATATATATATAGGATGTACATTTTCTGGCATTAGAGGGAGAATCTAGAAGCTTAAAGAATGTCAAGAAAATGTACTATATTGAACTTGAAGTTCATAAGAAAATATACGTACAAGTATGGTTGAACCTCAAACTCATAATATCATTATCTTGCAATATCTAGCAAGTAATTGTCATACATTTTTATTGATCACAAAAGAGCGACTAAGCCTTATATTACTAGACATAAACCACATAATATAAAGTGGAGATCTCCACAAATATGATAAAATATATTTGAGTCCAACCAACGCCAGAAGCGTGGACCATAGCATACATTATTTGTAGAAATGAAATAAAAGTTAGTCACACTCATTGCACCTCCTGAAGAGGTCATTCCTGAATAATATAAACTCGTAAAAATAAATACAACTGTTGAACAAAAGATTAAAGAAATTACAGGGATATAGAACGGTCAAATCCTAAATTTTGGGAACGACGAGGATTTGATTATTATTGACGTAAAACTTGCAATCAACTATATATGTTGATACGAGAGATATTAAATCATTATTAAAATTATTGTCGACAATTCATTCGCCTTCTTAATAGCATTCTATCTCAAGAAAAGAAAAATTGATCCAAAACCTATGATATTATAAGAATGCCAGAAGCATTCATATTTAATATAAACAAAAGAAGACGGACAATATATAATAAACTCGCTGAATAAATATATTATTTGGACTTGTAGTCCTGATTTTTAAAATTATATCCCTGAAGGATACAAATAGAAATCACAATAACATGTAATACATTATAAAGCAAGAAGTAATATAAGGGTATTCGTAGGACCCAACATCCATCATCATGTTACTCATTCTCTCGTAATATTGATAATACATTCTGTTACATGATCAATATGATATGCATATAAGATATGTTGTGACTTTAAAGTTTTATAAGTCACTTAATATTGATACATATATGAGTGTCCCTAAAGGACAAAGATGACAAAGTATATTATATAATAACAACAATCAAAAGATGCACTATACAAAGATCACTATATGAAGAAATAAGTAAGAGTGTGCATATAACATCTTCAATCAAAGTCATCCCGAAGAATGATACGAAGTTGATCTTAGCCGTCCATATGTTTCACCCAATAACAAAATTTACTATTATTTATTATATGCATATGACTTGATGTCATAGGGCCTGCAACAGAGTTTTTGAAAAACTCTGAAATATTTAAGTGACGGATTTTTAAATAAATGACTAGAGATAAACCAATTATTTTTTGACTTGAAGTTCAAACATTCTCCAGAAGAGAATTGGTACAATGATTCAGTTGTAGAAATGGAATATTGAAGAAAAATATTCTACTAAATGCTCATCTTGAAAGCACATTAACAAAAGACATCTATTGTATATCGACAAAGATCTAATTCTTATAGGACCTGAAGTTCCTTATCATATTTTATAGTAAATGTTTTCCTGAAAATATTTACATGACGTTCAAGGATCTACAAATTTCTAGTCATGTGACAAAGATTTATATTAGTGATGTTTCCTACATGTCCAATACACATCAATTATTATCACAAACTATTTGGTGTCATTATGTGGAGTCATTACAACTTTATGCAAGTTGGTGAATCAGTTATTGATTCTTACATTCTCATATTGCTGTGACATCAATGTAAATATGAGACATCTTTAAATTGTCCATAAGTAATATCTTTTGAGGTAACATATTCATATTTTGTAAAAGTTGTCACAGTTTGTGTTAGTCCCTATTGTAGGATCGTGTGGGTTATGGGTCCACTAATCACTATTAAGCTAATCCCTAACTAATCAAACAATAAATGCAGCGGAAACAAATTTAAAAACAAGTAGGGAAATTAACAGAAAATGCAAACCACAAAGAGACTCGGCGTTTTTATAGAGGTTCGGCACCCCACCCGGGTCCTAGTCCTCTCTTGTAGACTCCGCTCGACTCCGCGAGCTCCGCCTACGTCTTCACTAACCACTCCCCGTTCCGGGCCGGGAGAGAACGCCTTTACACCACAAGCAACGCGAACAACCCTCGCTTGCTTGAATTCTTCCTCTCACAATCCGAGAGGGACACTTCGGGCTTTCACCGAAGTCCTTGCTTCTTTTGACAACACTTGTAACTGAGTGGGATTCACTCTCTAATTGAGCACACTTTGAGTAGGATGAGTATATGATCAAGTGTGTGAAGTTTAGGCTTAAAGAGTGTAGAATTGGGAGCTTTGAGGATTGAGGTTTCTCTCTAATGAATTGGGACAATTGGAGTTGGAGAGTTGTGTTAACAACAAGTCTTGATCCTCTATTTATAAGCTCCTAAGGTATTCTAGCCGTTGGGGATAGATTTGATTGGGTTTTGTGCAAGATACACAAAGCAGAAAATCGGGCTGCAAATCTGTCCAGAACCGGTCGACCGAAACTAGTAAACCGGTCGACCGTTAACTTGATTTCAAAGAGAACGGTCGAACAAAAGAATATTCGGTCGGACAAACGAGCTAGAACTTAACTCTACTTAAATGAATCGGTCGAACCAAAGTATGGGGCGGTCGACCGATAAGGGGATTCGGTTGAGACAAAGGTCAATCGGTCGAACGAGAAATGTGTCGACCGATAGCAGGGAATTTGGTTTCTGAAAATATGTTCAACCGGTCGACCGAAACAAGGTCTTCGTTCGACCGGTTACCGAATGTATTTTGGGGTTAAGCTTTGTTTTATACGAATACGACCGTTATAGGAATACGACAAGAAAAACGGTCATATTAAAATCCGGGATCGGTCGACCGAAAAGGTAGAACCGGTCGACCGGAAGAGTTCGGTAAAATCACTGTGTAGAGTCTGTTATAAACCGGTCGAACTGAGAACTGGTTCGGTCGACCGGTTCACACAGGAAATCTGGGTTTAAGTTTATAAGTGATTTCCGACTAAGGTTTGGGTGATCTAATGAAGTCCAAATAATGTGAAATTTCGTGTGTGACTTCTATAGGGAACCTATTTTGTATGTGATTGGTTTTTAACTCTTGTATGCTCAATTTACACATGTTCCTAAGACTCAAAATAAAATCAAGATTACAAGTCTTCATTTAGCTTTATTACAAATCTTGACTTGATTTCCTTCCTTCCATGAGTCTTGATCACCTGTAGAGGTTAGCACATGCAATATATATGCAATGCAATATGTGTGCTACTCTACATCATCATAATTAAGATTAGGTTAATTAAATCATCAAAACCTAGATTAAGGCCAAAAAGCCAACACCTATATATCATCATTTGAGAAAAATTACGCAAACACATTTCACAATCTTATTATCTAAGTGAAATATAGTAAACATACATTAAATCCGTTAACCTATCATGTATTTGTTTATTGAATCCCCCATGAACTTTTGTGTTTAAGAACTTTGTAAAATATATTCGTAAGTTTGGTAAACTACGAATCAGGAGGGCGGATTTGTATTTATCATCCCTGAAGGATAAAGCCCAGAAGGTTTGTAGTTGCACTCTTTTTTCCTTTTTCCAATTTTTGTCCTAAAAGGTTTTATTGGTTAAAGGTTTTTAATGAGTCAACTTGTGCAATTTTGTTAGCGTATGTTATGCACTCTTTTCCTTAGCTGCTTTTTCCCACAGGGTTTTGTGGCAAAGTTTTTAACGAGACATAAACATAACGCGTATTATCTAAGAGAGTATTATAAACGTATGTTGAATTGAGGGGGAGAATTATACGGTGCACTCTTTTTTCTTTCACCAAGTTTTTGTCCCACAAGGTTTTACTTGTCAAGGTTTTTAATGAGGCAGTCCAATCAAGTGACAACTGATCTAATCAAATCAAACGAGAATTTGGCGGATTTATTTACAAAGTCCTTGGCCACCAAAGTCTTTAAGAAGTTTGTCTTTAAATTTGGTATTCGTTGTTTGAAGAATATATGTTGAAATGAGGGGGAGCACCATACGCGTTGCACTCTTTTTTCCTTCATCATATTTTTATCCCATCAGGTTTTTCTTGATAAGGTTTTTAACGAGACAACATCCCTAGCGTATAAAGGTGAATATCCAAGGGGGAGTGTTGTGAAACATCATGGATGCTTCACCTTCTCCTCTCATAACTCCATCAACCTCTCACATTCTCATTACTCTTGTAACATACACCCTTTAATTTGCCTCCTATAGCCTATAAATAGGAGACCATTGTAAGACCATTTGAATACTTTTGGTGATGATGAAATACTACAAATATTATTCCCCAAATCTTTATCTTCTTTGTTCCATGTATTTTTATTTTATAACAATCTCTATATTATAGTCATTGATTATGTTAGTTTCTGTTTTTGTGCTCATTATGAGCTATAAGATATACACTTTTCTTGTATATAAAAGATTCATATAATGAATAGAAAAGATCATCGTTCATAATTCTCACATGATTTGTAAATACAAAAGCAAAACCAATTCAGCAAAGACGAGAAATACTATATAATGGGAGATATTAGAAAACCACACAAGATAATGGGTTGTGGAAAGTAGAGTCACTTAGGTTTGCATTTCAGTCAGCTCTAGTTTCTGTAAAATTTCAACAAAAGTCAAAAGAGTTAGCACTACCTAGCCACGTTACCAATTTAATGGATCTGCAAAACAAAATAAACAAATTGTTAAGATATCTGAACAAATAAAGAAAATATATACTTGTTCCTTGAAATTATGCAAATGGTGTACTAGTATTGTAACATCCTCAACACAGCGGAAAATTTAAAATTTTAATAACACACAATCAACAGAGAATATTACGCAAATAGGGAAAACAGGTGCACCAACATATATATAATATATATATGAACATCAGAGTATTTCAAAAGTTGTGATTACATCAAAAGACTATACAACGAAAGCAGTAATCACTCGACATCAACTGAGAGAAAGCTGGATCCGGTAGCGGTGCTCCTCTCCTCGGTCACCACCCCATATCGCCGATCAAGACCTGAAAGTAAACATGCAACAATGCCTGAGTTTCCACAAGGAAACCTCGTATATCAAACTCTACAATGCATGAAATGAAAGGCACCCTAGCAAGCAATTCTACTAAACAAGAAAAGCATCTCAACAAGCTAGGCTCCAGGGCTCTTTCACCCAACCACAACACACACCACAGTCACGGGGCTCCAGGGCTCTTTCACCCAACCACAACACACACCACAGTCACGGGGCTCCAGGGCTCTTTCACCCAACCACCGCAACCCACACACGTCGCCAAGCTGGACTCCAGGTCTTTTTCAACCAACCGCAGCTACCACGACACGAACAAGGGCTCCAGGTCTTTTTCAACCAACTCAAACGTCCAAGGGCTCCAGGTCTTTTTCAACCAACCCCTACACGCGGTCCCTGCTCAGGCTCCATGCCTTTTTCAGTCAACCTTAACGCACTACGGAGCTCCAGGTCTTTTTCAACCAACCCCGCACAGACTAACTGGGCTCCATGTCTTTTTCAACCAACCACAACTCTCACATAGTTACGGGGCTCCAGGTCTCTTTCAACCAATCGCCGCACACCACAATTCTAAGCTGGGCTTCAGGCATTTTTCAGCCAACCCGAGCTTTCACACAGTTACGGGGCTCCAAGTCTTTTTTAACAAACCACCACAACTCTCGTGCACCCTAGCACACTTGCCGGAAGAACATCGACACCACAACTCGCCCCACACGGACGACCACAACAACAACACCTCCATAGTGCAAAACTGGACACAAACGGTCGACTGAACCAAAAGTCCTAGTCAACCGAATCAAGCAAATACAGGGTAATCGCCTCCACCGGCACTCCCTCGGTCGACCGATTCCCACCAACAACACTCGTTCAGTCGAACCCAAATCAAGGGACGGTCGACCGTTTAGATTGTCAACTCCCAGGCTCAACGAAAAAAACGACCAATCAGTCGAACGGCAAAGGGGCCCCGTTCGATCGAATGTCACCAGGGACAAAACCCACAACTCCACAACGAATTCGGTCGAACCCCCGAGCACTCTCGGTCGACCGAATCCCACCAGGGAATAATCCCTCACTCGCACCACGAATCCGGTAGAACGCCCGAGCACCCTCGGTCGATTGAATTCCATTAGAGCGTTCCCCCACGCTTAGCAACAAGTCCGGTCGACCGAAACCACCTTCGATCGAACCGACCACTATTCTCACTTAAGTCACGGTCGCCCGAAGTCAACGAGCGGTCAACCGTTTAGATGGTCAACGCCTCCAACCGACCTATGACAGTGCACACGGTCGAACGGCAAAGGGGACCCATTCGACCGAAACTCTCCAGGCTTGCCTCCTATGCACAATCGGCTGACCGTACAAAGGGCATCGTTCGACCGATGTGAGGCAGAACCCGAATTCTCTTCACGAACGGTTGGCCATTTGCACCAACCGGTCGACCGATCAGGCAGTGAAATCTGTTGCACGTTTACTTGCGACGAGCCGGAAGGCCTACCGTTGACTTCAAAATACTCACACTACTTAAGTGAGCGAGCTTGACATACCAGAAGGTTTGAAGAAACCTTAGAAGAACCACGACGGTGCCCCCACGAGCACGCCTCCTCAAAACATGATCCGTCGACGAATCCCTCGCTCGAACGGAGATCAACTCCTCCTCGATGATCCACTGCCACAACTTCACCTCTGACAACCTCCACCAACCAACCACGACCACTGAACACGAGTAAGGTCGAGGGAGGGAACAAAACAAGCCGAAGGGGTTGAATAGCCAACACTCACCTCTACTCGCAAACCAAGCCCGAGCCTCCCCTTCGCCGGAGCACGCCACCACCACGCCGGAGATCACCACTGATGGAGAGAGAGAACGTGAGAGAGAGAGAGACAAGAGCAACTGAGAGAGAGGGAGAGGGAATTACCAATAAATATCTCTCACCCCTTCAATCTCGTCCATCCATTCCTCCCCAATCCATCTCCACCACTCATCTCATCTTCAATCCATCTCAACCTTTCATCCATCCATCTTCAATCACAGCCGTCCATCTCGATCTCCCCCTAATCACCACCTAAACATCAACAAAACTCAATTAGGATTAGGATTAGGATTAGGATTAGGATCCCACAAGTATCATAAAAATAAAGGAACCCTAAATGAAGGGAGTACTCATAGTCTCGTACGTTCTGAATTCACGACCCCTAAGTTTAGAACCCATACTCATTCTTCAAATAGGAAGTTCAGATTGTCGGCAAGGGATTAATCACCTTAACTGAGTAGGGAACACTAAGTCTACCCATGTGATAATAAAATGATGAATCAACACTTTTTAAGGGTAATAGATCCACGTATATCTTTTTTAACAATCAATTTTATCTTTTTTCTACATATTCAGTGATTTTTTTTAACTCCGCAACATTGACCGGTTCTTTTACTTCATTCCAAGCTTCAGGATGGTTAACGTTGACATTTTAAAGGAATATATATCATCATGTTGACATTGTTGTACATATTTTCGTATAGTGCGAGCTATGTTGGTAGATCATCAGCTTTGGATTAAGAAAACCCAGATATCAATATCAAAGTATTAAATATTAATTACATGTAAGACAAAGAAGACACTTCCATATAGTTTAATAATTGTGAGGTGTTGAAAAGTCATTGTAAGTGAAAGAACGTGAACAACGACCATTATTACGCACCAAAAGGCATATACCATAATTTGAGACCACAGAAATAAAGATCCAGCGATGGGAATTTTGACTTGAGTGCACGTTCTTGGTCATTGTGCCTGTAATTATCTAAAACTCAAATGCTTAAGAAAGATTGTTGGATTCTACAAACAAACGTCAATGGTGTCGGCATTTCCATCGGGAAGCCATAGTTTTTGAAAACTATATTTTTTGAGTTCCTTGCTATTTAAAACTTCCTTCTCCCATTTTTTCGTTGATTCAATGATATATCAACACCCGTCCGTTGTTCCTTGGAGAATTTTAGAGATATAATGTCAAAGATATTGTATCTTCTTCCAGTAATTTTGTTGGGAATTTCTGGAGTTGTTCACGGAGAACCTGCAGGTACGGTTTTGAAAATGATTACTTCCTTTTCATTTCATTATATTTCTAAACAAGATTTTGATAGTAGCTATGGTTGATTTTAGGGACAAAAAGAACATTAATTTGTTCTTAGGGTTTTTAGAATTTTGTACTGGTTTTGGACATGCACACATTGTTGGAGCATAGAAATGTTAAGGGTGTGATTGGTTCGGATGATGACTTTTAATTTAAGAAAAAATAATATAATCCAAACATGTAACTTAAAAAGTTTGTTTGTGGAGTTATTATTGGTTTGGTGAATGTCCTCTAGTTCCGGATTCTTGTATTAGATGCTCTTCGTTACGTTCATTTAAATTGATTTAAATGTCGATGGTTGGTTAAAATGTTAGTATTTGGAAGTACGAATATTTGATTTAATCTCATATAATTCTTCAATCCACATTTTCCATTTATTTTGTAGAGATAATATTGAGATAATCCCAAATAACATCATCCGAGAACAATAATTATCTTGCAATTCACTCTTGGAAACTTAAATTTGCTTCCACACCGTACTATCAACTTTTCCTGTCACACCCTTTTTGACACCGATAATTACCAAATTATTCTAATTTAAAATTTTCAAAATCAACCCTACATTATCTGTAATATAATAGTTATTTCTATTTGATTGAAAATTTTGCAAAAACTACCCCTACTATTAACTTTTATTTTCTTTTTCTTTGTCCCTCTGTCGCACGCTCTCCATTTCATTAGGGAACTACTATTCGTCGCCGGAAAACTACTTAAATCGCCCCAAAAATTACCTTTTTGCCCTTAACAAAACAATTAATACCCATTTCGTCCCGTATCTTTAAACAAGGTATTTGACTCAGTTTTACTCACATTCCAAGTACCAACACCACGAAAATGTCTGGCGAAACACCTGAATCCGGCTAGGTAACAGAGGCGGATTTTTTTTTCCGACTCGGGCGTCTGGATACGACGCCTCCACGTTGGTGGAGGCGTGTTAGTCAGACGCCTCCACGTTGGTGGAGGCGTGTTAGTCAGACGCCCGTATTTTTTAATAATAAAAATAAAAAATAAAATATAAATAAATTCTTAAAATTATACGGTGTGTTATCTCAAATTATTTGAGGTTCTGTTGCAAGATTTTTGGTGGTAACGGGGTCAAATTACAATGAGTTTATTTGCAAGGGATTAAATTTTCAAAAAATTTAAGATCCAAAATCCCCGGTGGTAAAACCTCCCGACTTACAAATACCACATCGACAGGTCCGTTCGGGGGTCTCTTGAAATTGTTGGATCTGATTTTTTTTTGAATTTTCATCAATTGCAAAAAGTCGTTGTAAGGTGATGTCGGACGGTCGACCGTTTGCTTCTCGGTCTACCGAACATGTTCCATGCGGATGATCGAGTTTCCATCGGTCCACCGTGATCGTAAATACAGTAAGTTTTTGATCTTCCTAGAATCATTGTGTCGGTTTACCGATCTCTACCCGGTTATCCGAATATTTATTCTCAGTAGCTTCGACATTTCTCTGGAAATCTCTATTCGGTGTACCGAAAGGGTATCAGTCATCCGAATATAGTAATTATTAACTTATTAATTAATTAATTTAGTAATTATCTAAATTTATAATCAATTATCTTTTTAATAAAAAAATAATAAAATAATAAAAAATTGCGGGCGTCTGTGTAAAACGCCCAGCGTAGGAGAGAGGCGTCTGGCTAAGCCGCCCAGCGTAGGAGAGAGGCGTCTTAGCCAGACGTCCCATGGGAGGGGCGTCTGTGTAAAACGCCGCCCCCTAGGGGGAGGCGTCTTACCCAGACGCCCCTCTCCTACGCTGGGCGGCTCCGCCAGACGCCCGCAATTTTTTATTATTTTTTTATTAAAAAGATGTTGGATATTTTACCAGATTCGAGTACACCGGGGCGTCTGTTGGCTCATTACTGACCTCCAAAACATTATTTTTTATGAATATAAGAGGAAGATGAAGAGAGATGTGTGATAGGAGGGTAAAATGTCGCGTTATAGCAGTAGAAATGAGAGAATGGCAAAATGGTAATCTGTTGGGGGCGATTTAAGTAGTTTTAGGGCGACGAATAGCAATTCAGTTTCATTATTAGATTGTAGTTTTTGCAAAGTTTACTCTCACTATTCCCTTATCTCGTACAGGAGATGCAAGAGAGGTGACGAACACAGAGAAAGACTATCAATGTAGAGAGAGAAAAAGAAAATGAGAGAGAGAGTGAGAAAAGAGAAAGAGAATACATAAGTAAATATTAGGGCCATATTTTGTAAAATTTATAATGAAATAGAAAAATAGTAAAAATCGACCAGTGTAAGAGATTTGCCCGAAATACACTACGTCTGGTCGACCGCACCAACCCACCAGTCGACCGTTCCAGAGCAAAAAAGCTGCTGCAAGACCC
Source organism: Triglochin maritima (assembly GCA_963682175.1). Classification (NCBI taxonomy): domain Eukaryota; kingdom Viridiplantae; phylum Streptophyta; class Magnoliopsida; order Alismatales; family Juncaginaceae; genus Triglochin; species Triglochin maritima. The sequence goes on from OY821775.1 coordinate 40,802,996, forward strand.
TCAACGAGCCTTCCGGCCTACCGTCAGCCACTCCAATCCTCGCGAAAGCTTAAGAGATGATTAAACTAAAGCTTGACATGCCTTTAAGGCTTGAAGAAGCCCTTGAAGAATCCACGAAGGTCGCTTCCACGAGCACTTCTCCTCCGGCGAAAACCCCGAACGTGATCACCTTCCTCCGGCCACACGACCGCAACAACGCGCTCCTTGCTTCCCAAACCTCGACGAGCTTCCAAAAGCTGAGAGAGAGAAACGACAGAGAGATAGTCCGACGGGAGAGTGATTCCCGAGAGTGAGAGAGAAGTGAGAGAAATTGAGAGAAAATCACCTTTTATACTCTTCTCCTCCACTCATCTCAGCCGTCCATCTCAATCCATCCCAACCTCCTCTAATCCACCACCTAAAAACACATTAAACTCATTAGCAAAGGGTTAAGATGTAACAACGACTATTATTACACACCAAAAGGCATATACCATAATTTGAGACCACCATAGACCACAGAAATAAAGATCCAGCGATGGGAATTTTGACTTGAGTGCACGTTCTGTTGGTGATTTTAGTGTCATCGATTCATTTTAGTCGTAATGTGATTTACTTGAGACCGATGTGATTTATCGTTAGGCTCGGAAACGAGTTTGGGTAGTGCGGAGTGCACGCTTGTTGAGCTACGGTTTATCGACCTCTGTGTGCCTCCTCCATGATATTATGTCTCAGGTCCTCTGTCTTCGGCACCCAGATACGATCTCTGAATCTCAGACCTCCATCCACTCCAACTCTGAAGTCTGACCCATCTCTAGCAGCTAACTGTAACAAACTGCTCAACTCATCATCTGTAGTCTGAGCATGAATCACTGCTGATACTGTCTGAGGCTCTACTCTCAATCCTGCAATCACTGCACCCTCAGAGCTATCTGCAAATGGTCTCCACTTTGCTAAAGACTCCAGCAGTCGCCACTCCTGAATGCATAGGCCTGCTACTGATACCTCCACCTTCCGGCTTAGAGCGTCTGCAACTGTGTTCGCCTTCCCCGGATGGTAAGAGATAGTAAAATCATAGTCCTTAATGAACTCAAGCCATCTGCGCTGCCTCATGTTCAGCTCCTTCTGCGAGAACAGGTACTTCAGACTCTGATGATCTGTAAACACCTCGAACTGCTCGCCATAAAGGTAGTGTCTCCAGGTCTTCAGTGCGTGAACCACTGCTGCTAACTCCAAATCATGTGTCGGGTAATTCCTCTCATGGACCTTCAACTGTCTGGATGCGTACGTGATCACCCTCCCGTGCTGCATAAGTACACATCCTAAGCCAACACCTGAAGCATCGCTATAAATCACGAATCCACCCGTGCCACTCGGCAATGACAAAACTGGTGCTGTGGTCAACAATCTCTTCAGCTCCTGAAAGTTGTCCTCGCACTTCTGTGACCAAACAAAAGTGACTCCCTTCTGCGTCAGAGCCGTCAGTGGTGCTGCCAATCTCGAGAAGTCTTTGATGAAGCGACGGTAATAACCCGTCAGTCCAACAAAGCTCCTAATCTCCGTCACGCTCGTAGGGGTCCTCCACTGTGTCACTGCCTCTACCTTCGCCGGATCCACTGATATCCCCTCTGCCGATACAATGTGCCCAAGGAACGCCACTCTGTCCAACCAAAACTCGCACTTTGAGAACTTAGCATATAACTGCTGAGCTCTCAAGATGCTGAGTACAATCCTCAGGTGCTCTCTGTGCTGCTCCACATCTGGCGAATAGATCAAAATGTCATCCACGAAGACAATCACAAATATATCAATATACTGCCTGAATGTCCGGTGCATCAGATCCATGAACGCTGCCGGAGCGTTCGTCAATCCAAATGGCATCACCAAGAACTCATAGTGTCCATATCTCGTCCTGAAGGCTGTCTTCTGGATGTCCTCATCTCGAATCCTCAACTGGTGATATCCTGAACGCAGGTCAATCTTCGAGAAAACCTTCGCTGACTGCAGCTGGTCAAAGAGGTCCTCGATCCTAGGTAAGGGATACCTATTCTTCACCGTCACCTGGTTCAGCATCCTGTAGTCTATGCACATCCTCAAGGATCTGTCCTTCTTCTTCACAAACAAAACTGGTGCACCCCAAGGCGAGACACTCGGCCTGATAAATCCAGAGTCCATCAACTCCTGCAATTGCTTCTTCAACTCTGTCAACTCAGCAGGTGTCATCCGGTATGGAGCCTTCGACTGTGGTGTAGTGCCAGCTACCAACTCTATGCCGAACTCCAACTCCCGGTGGGGTGGTAAACCTGGAATTTCCGCTGGAAAAACATCCGCGAACTCCTGCACCACCTCTATGTCCTCTAGCCTCTGAGACTCTGCCTCCGTAACCACCAGTGTCGCCAGAAATGTTGCACATCCCTGCTGTAACAGTCTCTGAGCTCTCACAACAGATACAATAATGTGACCCCCTCTGCTTCTGATCCCTCTCATCAGAATATCGGGCAAACCCTTCCTCGGAATCAAAATCTTCTTCTCACGGCACAAGACTCGAACATCATATTGGGACAGCCAATCCATCCCAAGTATGACATCAAAGTCCTCCATCGGTAGCAAGACCAGGTCTGCCGGAAATTCCTGATCTCCCGAAACAACCGTGGCGTCGGGGACAAATCTCCCCACAGTGCCCACCAGACCCAGGGGTGTGCTGACCTCCAAAGTGGCAGTCAACATCGCAAGGGTACAACCCAACACTCCCGCAAATCGCTCTGAGATGAACGAGTGTGTCGCGCCACAATCAAAGAGCACCCTAGCTACCGAACCAGCGACAAGAAGCGTACCTTCCACAACAGCGCCTCCATCACGAGCCTCCTCTGCCTGGATGGTGTAAACTCTGCCAGTGCGCTGTCCCTGCTGTGGTCTAAAGGGTGGTCTACCTCCGCCTCCACCTCTGCCGGGTGCTGGTAACCCCGGTGGTCTGCTCGGTCCAGCTCCTCGGCTCGGACAGCTCCTAATAAAGTGGCCCAGCTGACCACAACCATGACATGCTCCGGGGGTGAAGCACGGCCCGGAGTGAAACCTCCCACAAGTACCACAAGGCTCAGGTCGTGGTACCGCAGCTCCTGCTCCCTCGAATCGGGGCCTCTTGCCCGGATTCCCTCCAGTCTGACCTCCCGGCCGCCCAGAGAACCTACCCGATGGCCTCCTCTCATCCTGGTAGTTCTCTCTGTAGTCACGATCGAGAACAGTAGCACTCTTCACTGCATCGGCTAACGTGCTCGGCATATGTGTCAGCACCTTCGTCCTCAACTGCTTCCGGAGCCCTCGGACGAACTTCCCAGCTCTCTGCTCCTGTGTGATATACATCTCGGGACAGTAACGCTCAAGGGCGTTGAACTTCCCGATGTAGCCTGCCAGGGTCATGTCTCCCTGCTGAAGACTCAGAAACTCCTCCCTCTTCGCGTCCTGAACATGCCGCGGAAAGTACTGCTCGTTGAACTCGCCAACGAACTCCTCCCAGGCTATATCATCCCGATCCGCAAACACCACTGCAGATGTGGACCTCCACCAGTTGGACGCAGCACCGCCCAAAACATATGTAGCCAGGCCTACTCTCGCCTCTGGAGGACAACCAATAGCACTGAAGATCTTCTGCATCGTGAAGATCCACTCCTCCGCAGCCTCTGCGTCATACTGCCCCAGAAAGGTAGGCGGATGCTGGCGCATAAACCGGTCATGCATAGCGCCAGTCCCCGTCTGCCCAGTCTGTGCTGTCTGCTGCTGTAGCATCTCTGTCAGACGTCCGACCGTATCGAACAATGTCCGACGCTCATCCTCCCACGCCTCATCCCTCGCAGTCTCACTCTCACCGCGAGTATGAGCAATAGCCTTCCCCCGTCTAGGAGGCATCTGCCAAAGGAAACAAGACAATATCAATATAATCTGTGCATGCATGATCCTCTAGACCTAACTCCTAACTCAAAGGTGGTTTCTTTGGACAAGTACGCCGAGATCAAGGCTCTGATACCAAATTGTAACGTACCCGAAAACAGCGGAAAATTTAAACAATAATAAAGACCGTCAACGGTCAACACAGGGCACGTCACGGAAAAACAAACCAACATATATATATAATATATAAGATGTAGATCCACGTGGAAGTCAAACTATACAAATGAGTCAACTGTGATTACAACAAAAGTGAATATACATGTAATCACTACCTCAAACAAAAGAAGATATAAAAGAGAACAGGATCTGATCCCGGAGGCACTCTCCTCGGTCACCACCTGACTCTAATGTTACTCGCTACCTGAAATGAAAACAAACAAACATGCCTGAGTTCCCTGAAGGAACCCCGTATACCAAACCTCCTAAAATATAAAAAGGAATTAAAGACAATGCAATGCTATGCACATGATCATCCACCTCGGGCCCACAATAATGCCCTCACCGCCTCCGCGGCACTGAACCACTCCTGCCACTAGGGTCAAGTCAGTCCACCGCTGCCTCACAAGGGTCAGTCGACACCACTGCTCCCCAAAAGTGCAGGAAGGAACCCCCGGTACACGCCGCCACCGCAGGAGCGAGTCAGCCCGCCGAATACACAACTCGGGTCAGACGACAGCCGTTGCTCCCCCAAGAGCCGCCAAGCGCGCACCCTGCCGGAACATCCTCGGCCTACCGCTAAACCCTCGCAAACTGCCCAAGGTTTACGGCACACATCCCTCACACCCCGCTCGGTAAGAGAGACAACAGTAATACAATAATACGCCTTCGTCGAAGGTGAAATCCGTCGCTCTCAAAGCCGGTAATCAACCGTCGCCTTGGAGCCGGTAGTCGACCTATACTCAACGGATCGCGTGTGGATAAATCCACCAACCTGCGACAGATCGGTCGACCGCTAAAAGCACACCGGTCGACCGGTCCCCCACACAGTACACAGTACTGTACAAACAAGTCTACCGGTCGAACCACGCCAACCGAATTACCGACCAATCGGTCGAACAAAAGTCATCTAGCGGTCGACCGTTTGGATGGTCTACGCTATACAATTTTATATAATATATATATCCGATCGGTCGAACCAAGGGGCCGTTCAACCGATAACAGGAAATCTCAGTATCTTGCCCAAGTGACATTCGGTCGACCGGAACTGCTATACAGTTCGACCGAAACATCACAGGCACTCTACTGCTTAATTAAAATGCTCAGTCGGTCGACCGAAAGTTAAAGAGCGGTCGACCGTTTTGATGGTCAAAGCTCCCAACCGACTTAGCATCGAATAGATCGGTCGAACAAGGTTAAGGGCGTTCGACCGTTTAATAAGTCAAAACCCCCAACCGACCCATTCTCATTGTTATTCGGTCGACCGGCTAAGTGGTCCCGTTCGACCGATAACAGCATCAACCCTTTTCCCGCACAAATCTGGCATAACGGTCGACCGTCCAAGGACATCGTTCGACCGTTCGCGGGTAAAAATCAATATAATAATAGGATCGGTCGACTGCCCACAGGCACCGGTCGACCGATCGTCGTCTTCAACCTCTGAATTGGTTGCAATCCGACAGGGAATTCGACACCAACGTCGATCCCCAACACTCACAAGGCATAAATGAGTTATAATGAAGATTTGGCATACCTTTTCGACGGTTGTGGAAGCCTCCCAAGCTTCAGCAAGCCTAACCCAACTCTCCTCCTTCACTTCCTCTCCTTCTCTTCTTCTCCTTCTTCTTCTTCTCCGATTCACTCCTCTCACGCTCTGGATAGGGTTTAGGTGAAGAAAAAATGCCAACCCTAAACTCCTCCACAACTTCTCCTTAAATAGGCAAACCAACCTACACCTCAACCAATCAAAACCCACCAATTCTCTCTCCTCTCACATTCCAACACCTCATGCTTCACTGTTCCAAGATTAGCTTAGTGTTAATTAGGTTTAGGTTTAGTTAATTAAGGTGTTTTAGATTAGGTTATTACATAATGCGTATATGATCTCATACAAGGGTTTTCAAAATAGACTTAAGTTATCTGCTTTTGATATAGATTCATGTAAATATTTATTTCAATAAGTGTTTTTAAACAGTTTATTTGTAATAAGCTCTCAGTCTTAAATTCCAGCAGGCTTCATAAATATCAACTACAAATTTATCTATAACAAGCTCCCATTCTTATATTCCATCAGGCTTCATTAATATCAACTGCGGCACTCCTGAAGATTTTAATCAAAGTGATCTCGATGGATTCACTTATACATCAGACACCTCATACATAGACACCGGCAAAAGCCACACCATTTCGCCGGAAATTTCGACCTCAAATTATTACAAATTTGTTAAAACCCTGAGAAGCTTTCCAATAGGAGGAAGGAATTGCTACACTTTGAAACCAATCACTCAAGGCAATAGTTATCTTGTCAGGGCATATTTCATGTATGGTAATTATGATGGATTAAGTTCCTTTCCAACATTTGAACTCTATGTGGGGACAACACATTGGTACACAATATCCTTTCAAAATGCATCTATCAACTACTTCTTTGAGATAATGGTTGTTGCGCCTACTAATCATCTTTCGGTATGCTTAGTGGATACCAATACTGGAACGCCATTCATATCGGCTCTCAACCTAAGGCCTATTGGTACTTCTGTGTACCCTGAGGTCACATTATCTCAATCCCTTGTTCTATACAATCGGATCAATTTTGGGGCAGACCAATGGTTCAAGTAAGGAGAATATCCCTACTTCAATGTTGATGTTTATGATATAATATCAAATTCAAGACAAGTAATAATAGTGTATATTATAAGATTCACATTTCTGTATATATCATGCCTTCTGGTGACGTAAGTTATACAATATATGGTTCTAATGTGCCAATTTTCTAATATATATTATCTGGGTAGAAATATATAGGTTGTGCATATAGGATATCTTACTCGGAAATGTTTATGAGTTTTTTTCCAGAAGAAATAAAAATTTAAGAATACGGGTGGAAGCAAGATCACAGTTATTTCTACCTTGAGTTTTATTGATGTTTAATTTGAAGAAAATAGTTGTTTGATTCAGGTATCCTGAAGACCCTTACGACCGCATGTGGGGGTACTTTAATCCATCTTCATGGACAATATTAGCAACTAATTCTGACGTTGTTGTGGACAATGTTTACAAGACTCCTTCAAAAGTTATGCGAACGGCAGCTATTCCCATAAATGGTTCTAGCTTGTACTTTGAATATCCAGTCGGTAGCATCAGAGCGATATTTGAATTCTATTTCTATATGCATTTTGCTGAGCTTCAACCTCTTACAACCATCCAATCAAGAATCTTCACAATTGCAGTGAATGATGTGGATTACTACCAAAATTTCAAACCCAACTTTTTGTCAACAAGTACCATACACAACAAGAGTACTTCTCGAAGTTCTAGTCCCAAAATAAAATGTTCTCTAAACATGTCAGGCGATTCAACCCTTCCCCCGCTAATAAACGCCCTGGAGATATACATTGTTAAACAAGTAGGCTATGCTACTAACAGCCAAGATGGTATGCCACTTCTCTGAATTATCTGCTTTTGTTTTTATTAGTTTCACTTTATAATTTCGGAATGTTGGTTCTATTTGGTCCTAAAAAATATTAATATACTTTGTCTATATGTTGCGACTCGTGAAACTAGTTGACGCTATGATGGATATCAAGTCATTCTACAAACTGAAAAGGAATTGGATGGGCGATCCTTGTCTTCCAAAAGATTTCATTTGGGATGGACTCGCTTGTAGCACCGAGAGCTCCATAGCAGCTTGGATCAATTCTCTGTGAGTGCGATTCCTATGGAAACTTATGATTTGATTACAGTTCTGTGTTACAACGTAATTTTCACGAGCAAAAGAAAACTCAAAAGTGGGATTATTAATTTCTGTTGACGCCTTAGGAACCTTTCTGCAAGAGGATTAACCGGTGGGGTCACATCTTCGCTCGCCAAGCTCAGTAAACTTAAGAGATTGTAAGTATCATTTTCAATTTGTGATTCTTGTCGAGACCCTCCTCGAGGTGATAAGTTTTACTTAACTAATTTCCAATAAATCTACTGTAGTACGTTTTTTAGTGGATTTGTATGCCAAATGCCAATAACAAAAACAACAGAGAAATGAAAAATATTGACTGAACCAAAAGTTTAATTTCTTCATCAGGGATTTATCAACAAACAACTTAACTGGTGGGATACCTGATTTCCTGGGAAGCCTTCATGAACTTGAATTTTTGTGAGTCGAAGATTCAGTATATACGGCCATTTTAAAACTTAATCTTTGGTGTTATAAAGCAAAGATTTTGCTCCAACTATCACTCCATGTTGCAGGAATCTAACAGGAAGTGGCTTAAGTGGTCCAGTTCCTAAAAGTCTTTTAGACAGATCTAAAGCCGGATTGTTGAATCTAGTGTATGATTAATTCTTGAAATTTCTATTTCTTGAGCATATATAATTATGGTATTCCCTAATTTTATGAACTACAATAATTTCTTTCATACGTCAGTTATTCTGATGGGGAAACTCCAGATCATAAGGAAAACACCAACAAACAAGTAATTATCATAGCTTCTACGATCAGTTCTGCAGTAATTTTATCCTTACTAGTGATTGGGTTGATAATTATTTGCAAAAGAAGAAGAAAAAAAGGAGGTATGTTCTTTTATCATTTGAAGGCACTTTTTTTTTGGTTTCATAAGAAGCTTTTATTTATCATCAGACATGTAAAAGTCTCTTGATAAAGATCAACAGAGAAAGTCAAAATTAAAAAAAGAAAAAAATTTAAATAATATTGAATTTTTTTATAAGAGTTCCGAAAGTATTTGACCAAATATAAAAACAAAAACGGTTGTTGAGGTACCGTTTTAAAAGTAAAGAACCGGTAATTCAAGTATTTTTTTACTTATCATCTTTATTTTTTACAAAATCATGAATTTTAATATAAAAAATTCAAACTTCATTTTAACGTGATAGGATAATTTTAGGGTATTTTGATAACATATTTACAATTCTCTCATTTATGTCATCAATTCAAGTACGTATGATAACGGTTTCGTTAAATTTTTAAATTGATGATATAGGAAATTCGTACTTGAATTAATGATAAAAAGACAAAGAATTCGATTTTGTAATAAAAATATCCAAAAAAAGAACATCTCGAAACCAAGAAAAAATTTGCCCAAGTAAAAACGGCATCAGTGTTACCGTTTTTATTAAGTGTAAAAACGACATCTACAGTGTCGTTTTTAGTTAATGAAAACGACATCTGTGGTGTCGTTTTTATGGTGCATACTTTGCAAATTAAGTTTTCAAAATGTATATTCTTCCAATTTTCTTTTTATTTACTTATTATTTTGATTTTTTTTCTCCAAAAAAGAACATTTGTATTAAAGATGTGACTACAAAGGTTGTGAAATTTGATTGGTCCACAATCTAAGCACTTAGATAAAAAGTAGTTTGTCTAATTCTATTAGAACGTTTTGCATATATTTCTTGTTTAACAACGTGATACTATTTTCTAACAAAAACACCAAATATGAAGTAACATAATGAATTCTTGTCATTATTTTTGTTGAAGACCCAAGTCCATCTGCTGGAATTGAAGCACAAACCAAAGGAGCACCTCTTCTTGTACAACATATGGATGTTGAGCACTGTAAGTTCAAGTATAGTGAATTGATTCGTATTACATCGAACTTTCAAAAGAAAATTGGTGAAGGAGGGTTTGGCGAAGTATACCATGGGATCCTTGACGATGGTACTCATCCAGTGGCGGTTAAGGTGCTCTCGGACAAGTCGCTACAAGGGGCCAAGGAGTTACAAGCAGAGGCAAGTGATTTCAATTGACTGATATGGCAAACATTCAATTAAAACAATAGTGTTGAAGTAACCATAGTAAAGCATTTAACAATGAAAATGGCAAAGAAGATTTAGGTGAAATAAATATAAACGACAATATCCAAGAAAAGTAGTCCACAAACTAAAGAAGTCAGAAAACTTCTAGAAATTTTTCTTTGAAGTTGTGCATGGATTGGTCAAGGTGAAAGTTTTGTAAGAATTTCCTCTACACTTGTTAATGCCAATTTTTGTAGAATTTTTACACAATATGATGGACTACAGACATTTATACTATTTAACATTCCCATTAGCTGATGATATATGGTTCATTGGGACGCAGGCACAACTGTTGTCTAGGATCCACCATAAGAGCTTGGTTCGGCTTGTTGGCTACTGTGTTGACACTAAGCTGGCACTTGTATATGAGTATATGGAGAAAGGAAGCCTTGCGGACCATCTTTCAGGTTCTGTAAACCTTTAGCATTAGTACAATAAGTTCCATATTACTAGTATTGTAGTGGGATATTATTATCAAGTAGCTCTTAGACCCATTTTTCGTTTCCACTTCCTTTGATATATGCGTGCTATTATCTTTAAGATTAAATGGAAATTATTTCCCTATAATATATTCGTTTTGCCACTTCTTTGGTGTACTAATATGACACGCAAGAAACATCAACATTCTCCGATAAAAATTGCTACTATTTTTCAAATTGTATGCATTGTTTTTATTAAGCAGGAGAGGCTAGCGCAAGCAATGTGTTGTGGTTAAGACAACGCCTTAGCATAGCATCCGATGCAGCACAAGGTGCTTAATTTTCATTAGCTTTCGTCCATTCAAGTCCTTGTTTCCTTTCTAGTTTTCGTACATAATTCAAATCCATGTTCATGATTGTAGGACTGTACTATTTGCATGAAGGATGCACAAACCCTATAATACACAGGGATATTAAAACTAGCAACATTCTCTTAAGCAAAAATTATGAGGCCAAGATAGCAGATTTTGGGTTGTCAAGGACATGTAATAATGAAAGCTTCACGCAAATAACCACTGCATTCATGGGAACTCTGGGTTATCTTGATCCAGCGTAAGTGTGCATATCCTTTTATATCAATCAATTATTATATGGTTGCTCTGTTCAAGGTAGTGCTTTTGACATTTTTTGGTTTATTATCTATCACCTTTGTGGTCATCATGTTGGACACTTATTTTGCGTTCTTACGTATACGCATATTTTTTGTTGCCTTAACTTCAGAGAAAAATTACTCTCTACTTGAAAAAGAAAATAACCTTCGATAAAAATGTGAAAATGATCTTGACTACTATCAGTTCACATGTCCTACTTGGTCCTTGGAGATTACATGGACTATGAAGAGTAGGAGAATATTATTATTTTCTAATTGAAATGTAAATTTTATTCATAACTAAATAATTCTTCTTTGCAGTTGTTTAGGCTTCGCCAAGCCAAGTGAGAAGAGTGACATTTACGCATTTGGTGTAGTGCTTCTAGAGTTAATTACTGGTCGACCAGCCATCATTAAGAATGTCGACCAGAATGTTCATATAGTTGATTGGGTTCGTCCCAGGTTCGAAATAGGTCAGGTTGATGATATAGTCGATCCAAGGATCCAAGTGCACAATATGAACTCCGTTTGGAGGGTTGTAGAAACTGCCTTAGAGTGTGTCGCGCGAGATCCTACCAGGAGGCCAACGATGGGAAAGATTGTGTTTGTTTTAGACGAATGCATGAAACTAGAGTGTGATGGAATGGAAGAATCAAATGTTAGCATGAGTACTGATAGGGAAAAATCTATTGAGATTCTCTCCTTTGATCCAAGCTTGGGAAAAGGACCATCAGGGAGGTAACCACATTGGCATTTTGTCTCGTATTTGTTTCCGCTTTGAACAATTTCTTTCGGCCAAACAAATGGATGTTGAGAAATCGTTGATTGGGTTTTAATATGTTTTCTGATTTCAAATCAGGTTTTTTTTGTTTTGTTTGTATAAGCACTTATATTGTGTAAAGTGTGAATGGATGTTGCAAGAATGCATTGTTTTTTAAGTACCATACATATCTACGGGGTTAACAAATCATGAAAGTGTATTCTGCTTTGTTACACTTTGAAATAAAGCTTATTCGAAGAAGTAAATATAACTTGCATTTTACTATTAACATATATTTCCCTTAGCCAATTGACACCAAAATTTCATTCATGATCTTTCTTGACACACTAGGATCATTTTTTTGATATATTCGGCCTAAATTGAAGATTCACTACCCAGAATGTCCTTGTTAAAACAGTCCAGAATGTCCTTGTTAAAACAGTAACAATCAAAGAAACAAAAAATATTGTAAAATATTCCTCCAAATGTTTCAAATTGCACGTAATTCATCTTTGTCGACAAGTTGCAGAATCATCAAAACAAGTCAGAGCATTACGTAAAAAGAAATTTTTGAAGTCCTTCATCCGCACTCGGGACACAACTATAATCACAACGCTAAAAGGAAGCGAAAAAGGAACATTAACTGAAATAACCAACTCGATGCCTCAATTAAAAGTTATAATAAGGTCAAAGTAAAAATACAATGCGGAAGGAAAATACAAGAACTTTGAATCTTACTACACAACTACTAAGAGGAGTAGGAAAAGTACATGACACTGAGCTCAACAGATTCAGTCTACGCGTCTCAAACCGAAGTCGCCTCCAACCACCTACCGCGTCCCACCTCCACGAACAGGCACGCTTGAGTCTCAAATCAAGACTCAGTACACCACCCCAACCCGACACCATACAAGGTCTAGTCGTCCCTGACAGCTCACACTTGTCTCATGGCCCAAGGCGACCACGCGTCCAGCGAAGTCGAGCGTGCACCCCGACCCCACCACGCGTCTGATCCATGAGGTAACACTCAACCCGCTCTCACGACATATCTGTCACACGTCCGAAGGCCGTAATTTCTATACATAATAATAAAAAAGTTAAAAATTAAAAATTTAGGAATAAAAAAATTATTTCGAAATCTACTCGGATCGCGGTTCACACCCGAGATTCGTCACTTTTTTTAATTTTTTTTTGCACGGATCGCTAAAGTGAACCGCGATCCATCAAATTTAAAAAAATTCCCACGGATTGCGGTTCATACCCGGGATCCATGGCCTTTTAAAAAAAACTTTTATAAAAGAAAACATTTCACGGACCACGGGTGTGAACCGTGATCCGTGAATTTATTTTTATTTTTTATTTCTGTTTTTATTTCTTCAAAATATGTTTTTTAATTATTATTATTTTCTTAAAATTATTTTTAATTTTTTTCAGAATCGACCCCCAAATTAAGGTTGATACCTGAACGTGTTGAAAAGCTAGGTCATTTTATACAATAAAAAAATAAATTCTCGTATCCAGAATAATAAATTATTTACAACTAAATATTAAACAAACCCTAAAACTAATTAAAACAAAAAAATGGTGACGTTGTTTAAAATCCGTAGGGTGTACACTAATTACAGCAAAAACATAATAAAAATTAAAAAAAACTAAAAAATAAAAAATAATAAAAATTAGAAAACATATTTTGAAAAATATATATATAAAACATATTTCAAATGATTTAAAAAAATTAAAACATAAAATCCTAAAACTAAAATCCGAAAATTTTAAAACTAACCTAACTTTCCAACACGTTCAGATATTCACGTAATTTGGGGGTCGATTTTGGAAGAAATAAAAATTAACAATTAGAAAATACATTTTGAAAGTTATTTTTTTAAAAAAATTAAAAATCATTTCAAAAAAATGAAATACAAAAATAAATAAAAAAGTAAAGGAAAAAAAAAATCACGCCCACAATCGGGTGTGAACCACAAAGCGTCCAAAAACAAATTAAAAACTAATTATTTAGGTTTAGGGATTTTGGTTTTTTGATTTTATGTTTTGATTTTTTAATCATTTTAAATATGTATATATATTTCAAAATATGTTTTCTAATTATTATTATTATTTTGAATTTTTTTAAATTTTGTATAATTGTTTTTACTCTATCGACTTTCAAAAATGTCTGTAATGACTGTACAACCTATGGATTTTTAACAACGTCATCAATTTTTTTGTTTTAATTAGTTTTAGTGTTTGTTTAATATTTAGTTGTAAATAATTTATTATTCTGGATACGTGAATTTACTTTTTTATTGTATAAAATAACATAACTTTTCAACACGCTCTGGTATCAACGTAATTTGGGGGTCGATTCTAGAAACAAATTAAAAAAATTAAATTTTTTAGAAAACAATAACAATAAAAAAACATATTTTGAAGAAAAATAAATTAAAAAACAGATAAAAATGATTTCGAAAAAAATAAAAACAGAAATCAGAAAAAATTAAAAAAGAAATTCACGGATCGCGGACTGCGATCCGTGTATTATTATTTTTTATAATATTTTAAAAAAAAGCCACGGATCGCGGTTGTGAACGGCGATCCGTGGATTTTATTTTATTTTATTTTAAATTTGACGGATCGCGGTTCACACCAGCGATCCATGCAAAAAAAGAAGTGACGGATCGCGGTTCACACCCGGGATCCGTGGAGGCACGGATCACGGGTGTAAACCGCGATCCGAGTAGATTTCGATTTTTTATTCCTACTTTCTAATTTGAATTTTATTATTATTATATATAAAAAGGTCCCAAGGCGACCACGCGCCCGACCAGGTCGAACGTGCACCCTCGACAAGATCGCGCAACCGGCCCACAAGTTAACGCTCTCTTACGACACCACTCTGCACACACGTGTCACACAAATCCCCGACCATCTGCTGACTGACGTAGCTACTCCCACAAGGCGAGTTCCTGCACCCGAACCCCCTTGCATGAACCACGTGGCGTCACGTCGCACCACTCCCACCTATGGGCCAGCGAGCAAAGCTCCACAGCTGCCTCTCCCAGGCATGGATGCATAGACTAGAGCCCTCCCTTTTCAAACCTCAATAACACATGGGGAACATGGCTCCGGGAATCCAACCCCAACGCCCGAGCCCGCGAGCCCAACTCCTGCGGTAACTCGTCACATCGCTGGTAAACCCTCCGGACCACCCCAACAAGAGAAACACCCTAACATCTACTCATATGAACCTTACGTGCCAACCCTACTACTCGACCACACGCCCGAGTTAGTAAGGAAACGCTCCAACGACCACTCGCCACAACGTGGACGAAACAACGGTTCTACGAACCTCTCACATTCTCACCAAGCAAAGGGTAAATGATATTTACCCCCAAAAGCACGGGTCCATGACCCCAACAAGCTTTAGAGCAATAATGTAAGACCCGCTCTCCTACTACACTATTAAGTCTTATTTCATCATTATACTTATTTATGTGTTATCTTTATGCTTGATGTATTATTGTGTTTTTATGCTTTGTTTCGGGAAAGTTTCCTTTCAGGGGAAAGTTCCCTTTTTGGGCGAGTCAAATCGACTCGCAAGCGGGTGCGATTCATCGGGCAACTTGTAACTGATTCACTCAATCGGGTCAATCAAGAGCGAGTTGTTTGTATAAATCGATTTGGCTAGTTGTTAGGGGTGTGTGAGGCATGATGAGTTGCCATGTGAGGTGGCTCCATGTCATCAAATGAAGATCTGATTTTGCAAGGAAAAGGATGGGAGAATTAAGGGGAGATTTTGGTGCACATGTTGGTGTTGCATTTTGGTAAGTTGCACTTTGGATTTTATTTCCTCTTAGCTTGTGGGCTGATTGCGTGGGGTCCAGGGCTGAGTGGGTGGGGGGAGGATGGTGTGGCATCCTAGTCAGCAAAGGGGAATCCAATTTGGTGTGCAAACTTTTGAATTATCATGTTTAAGGCATGTTTTAATGGGAGGATATTTGCAATCACTAGTTTCCTTTTTCTCTTCTTGCTTGTGACAAAAACCCCCTCTACCCTAGCCGTCCCTTCCTGTTCCCCACCTCCTCCCACATGAAATTCAACCCTTCTCCTCCCTGTCCCACGTTCTGACCAGCAACAACTTCAGGTAGCCAAGTGTGCAGCACACAAGAAGGCTAGGCGTGTAGAAGGCTGTAGCAGCTCCTCTCCGGAGATCTTCTAGCAGCAGCAACCTCCAACCCAGTATGCTTCTGGCCCTGTAGTGTAAGGAGAAGTCAAGGGTGTTGGATGAAGTTTAGTCCAGCACTGTAGGATTTCTAGTTTAATTGTACATATTTATTTTCGAAATTTTTATGCACAATAAGGATCAATTACAATTTTTCTATGATTTGTTTCATGCATGCATCAGTTTGTTTCAATAACTAGTTTTAAAACTTTATTAAAACAAACATGGGCTCCGAATTTCATACCTAGAAGTTCTCTAAAACTTCTTGATGATCCGGAGACGTTGAGGATGTTTGTCGCTGCGCCGGATGCCTCCGAGTATTCACCAAACTCTAAACAAGATTGGAGAGAGAAGAGCTAGGCTCTCAATCTCCAATAGGGTTTAGAATCCAATTACTAACCCCTCTTTAGTTCCTTTGAGAAGAAGATCTCTGAAAACTAAAACTAAACTCAAGAATTAAGGTGAAATTCGTGGAGAATTATGGAGAGAGAAGTTTGCACAAGAAGATAATGAATTAATTGATTAGGTAATGAGATAAACTTGTATTTATAACTTCTCTCCAAATTACCTATTCATGTGCAACCTCTTGCCCATGATTTCATGCAAACTTCCATCTAACCATCCATTATTTGCTAACAAATAATCTTAGCCACGAATTAAATCAATTATGGACCAATTCCATGCATGATCTAATTAATTCTTAAATTAATTTTGCAGAAAACCGTCTAGACCGGTCGACCGTTTGGAGGTTCGGTCGACCGTTCGAACCAAGTTTCGGTCGACCGTTCGACATTCGGTCGATCATTCGCAACAATAAAATATTTCATCGCAATGTTCGGTCGACCGACCGATAGATTCGGTCGACCGTTCCGAACAGATGAAAATTCCCTGTTATCGGTCGAGACTTGTCCGGTCGACCGTTTACTGTTAACCGGTCGACCGTTTGTGCACAGTTCTGCTGATTGGTCAAATTTCGGTTTTACCCCTACAAAATTTGACATTTCGGGATTAGTAGTAAATTCACAACTTATGTAACATATTATCCTATGTAATGATTGAAGGGAATGTGTTCTAAAAGTTTTACTTTTGAATGTCAATTATTATGAATTGAATGAGAAATCATTTTGTTCCTTGTTTATGTTATTCGTCTTTTAGAAGTGTTATGGAAGAGGCTCTTGGTCCTTAACCGTAGAGCTCTAAAAGATATTGGTTTGCATAAAACAAAAGATATTCGCAATCATGGTAATTAACATGGGACATTAATTACCGAGTTAAGATTGTCGTGTTGGTCATAGATCATTGTAGCTCTACAAGTGAGTGACAACACGGATACGCAAAAGAGGAAAATATTACTTTGTTATACCGAATTGACCTAACAAGTAAAATATTATAGAAATGTGTTTCTGTGTCATTAATATTTTACTGTGTCCTTGGTCCTTTGATATGAGACTTATATCCGATCGCTTAAGGAGTGCTTAATTAGACTAGTGTCTTAAGCTATCCATAAGTGTAGTGCAAAGGCAATAGTTGGTTAAGTATGACTTTCGTTGGAGAAGATAGCTAGTCAAAAGATTATCATTGCCCCTCTTAATTGAGTGATGATATTAGTGGGCCCCTTGATAAAGCAAAGTTATAATGTGCACAATGTGATTTGAGTTAAGTCACATATTTATAACTAGCTTAAAGAGATCAAGAAATGAATACTAATACAAAGATGACACAATACTACTTTGTGTGTATTCTTAATATCATGAGGCGAGGGACGGACACAAGTGGTGCACTCCATCACTAAATGGATCGGGTTTTGGTTCGAGTGGAATTAAGACATCTAACTAATTGGGAGCTATAATGTGTAGCTAGATACCGCTTATAGCTTGTGATATTAAGCTCTTAATATCACTGCCAACTTAGTTTAGATCCTCCCATAGGTCACACCGCAAAAACCGTGAAACAAGAAGCTTGATTTTTGGTTCATATGATGTGTCGGGTTTCTCATAGAAAATATGACACATGTGGTGATCAAGTAAAATCAATTATGTTGTATATAAACATAATTAGAGTCATGATAAATTCATATGAGATGCATATATTATGGGGTGCAATAATTTATTGTTGCATAGGATAATACATTGCATAAGTTGTGAATTTGCTAAAACCCCCTTAAGTTCAAATTTTGTTGGAAATAAATCCAAAATTTGAAATAGGCAAAATCGGGTAGAAGTTCGGTAATCCGTTATGGTTCGGTCGACCGAAGGATCTATGGATCGGTCAACCGGACGTGGAACGGATAATCGTAATTGATTGACCGAACTTGACCAAAGTGCCTGGAACTTTGGTACGGTGTACCGAACCAGAAACGGTCGACCGAACAATGTCAAGTTCCGATATTTTCGGTTAACCGAATAGCACTCGGTCTTGGACGAGAATTAGTCCGATCGGTTAAGGAGAATTTTTCTCCTTAAGATTCGGTCATCCGTCACGTACTCGGTTAAACGATCGTGACAAATTCGGTTAACCGAGTGGGACTCGGTAAACCGAACAGCGGTCGATTTTCTGCCTTTGATTATTAAGAGATTAATTTGATCGATGGTTGGATTAGCTCCAAATTTGGTCAAACGTTTTGTGGGTGCATATAATGCATTATGGAATTAGTTTGTAAGAGAAATTGTCATAAAACCGTGGCTTAAGAATAGCCATGATTAAGAGTAAGATTGGAACCTATAAATAGGTCCTTATTCTCCCTAATTGGGTTACACAATTCAGAAATTATTTTCTCTCCTAATTCACTACTAAAACCCACGAAAATTCTCTTAGTTTTCTAAGTCTTTGGAAGGAGAAATCTCAGAGGCTAAGGAAGGGGTTTGTAGCTAGATTCTAAGCTTGTTTGGAGATCGATTGGCTAGCTCCTTTCTCTCCAACCTTGTTTAGGGTGTCGGTGAACACTCGGAGGCATCCGGCGCAACGGGAAGCGACGATCATCTTCCCCAACGTCTCCGAAACTTCAAGAAGTTTTAGAGAACTTCTAGGTATGAATTTCGGAGTCCCTTGTGTTTGTTTTAATAAGTTTTTGAAACTAGTTGTTAAAACAAACTGATGCATGCATAAATAAATCGAAGAAAATTGTAATAGATCCTTATTATACATGAAAATTCGAAAAATATATATGTATAATTAAACATGAAATCCTACAATGATTAATCATTACACCCCATAATATTTACATCACATATGAATTTAATTTAGATTCTAATTATGTTATTAATCACAACATAATTTTGATTTTGCTTTGTCCACCCCATGTGTCATATTTTCTACATGAAACCCGACACATCCTATGAACTCAAAATCCACATTTCTTGTTTCCCAGTTTTGTGGTGTGACCTATGGGAGGATCTAAACTAAGTTGGCAGTGATATTAAGAGCTTAATATCACAAGCTATAAACGGTATCTAGCTACACATTATAGCTCCCAATTAGTTAGATGTCTTAATTCCACTCGAACCAAAACCCGATCCATTTAGTGATGGAGTTCATCACTTGTGTCCGTCCCTTGCCTCATGATATTAAGAATGCACACAAAGTAGTATTGTGTCATCTTTGTATTAGTATTCATTTCTTGATCTCTTTAAGCTAGTTATAAATATGTGACTTAACTCAAATCACATTGTGCACATTATAACTTTGCTTTATCAAGGGGCCCACTAATATCATCACTCAATTAAGAGGGGCAATGATAATCTTTTGACTAGCTATCTTCTCCAACGAAGGTCATACTTAACCAACTATTGCCTTTGCACTACACTTATTGATAGCTTAAGACACTAGTCTAATTAAGCACTCCTTAAGCGATCGGATATAAGTCTCATATCAAAGGACCAAGGACACAGTAAAATATTAATGACACAGAAACACATTTCTATAATATTTTACTTGTTAGGTCAATTCGGTATAACAAAGTAATATTTTCCTCTTTTGCGTACCCATGTTGTCACTCACTTGTAGAGCTACAATGATCTATGACCAACACGACAATCTTAACTCGGTAAGAAATGTTCCATGTTTATTACCATGATTGCGAATATCTTTTGTTTTATGTAAACCAATATCTTTTAGAGCTCTACGGTTAAGGACCAAGAGCCTCTTCCTTAACACTTCTAAAAGACGAATAACATAAACAAGGAACAAAATGATTTCTCATTCAATTCATAATAATTGACATTTAAAAGTAAAATTTTTAGAACACATTCCCTTCAAGCACAAGTGGGCTGGTTGGTGTGAGGTTTGGGGTTGCACAAGTGAAGATCTACCCGATATGGTGGACTGTGGTGCACTCTCTAAATTTCAGAGGCTAGCTGAGCGTCCCTCTCATCATCACGACCCTCACCTCATATTTTACCTCAGTAGTTTTAGGAAGAAACCAGGGGAGGAGGAGGCTGGGTCATGGGGAGGGTGTCGGGTAGGGTTGTTGCATGCATATTGCGTGATTTGCAACTCTACTCGGGCGTTTTTATCTTGAGATCTTTTGTTGGTTCCGGGAGCATGTTTTTAACTTGCTGTAGCATTATCTTTTCTGTATGTGTTACTGATTTGTGGGTTCTCTTTCTAGTATGATTTCATGAATTGTTATGTTGGTAATTCATAGATCATCTCTGATTTCAGATCATGTGTTCTGTGAGTTAAGCAATTCTGTCCGGAATTCTTGCATGAGGTGCTTGCTGATTTAGGTGTTGTATTCATGTATAGTTTCATGATTTCGTTTAGACATTAGTTAAAGGAATTTTTACTGGTTCAGTTCACCTAATCTTGCATGATTTCGTAACTTGTTACATGGATAGTTCGTAAGTCATCATTGATTTCAGATTTTATATCTATGCGTGATCTTGCTAATATGTCTAAATAATACAACATGATTCATTTTGATTTTGTCCAGCAATGAATAATATAAGTATAGACTCTGATTTAATCATTCCCTAAGATATATCCATCACATTCCATCTGAGAGTAAGTTGCACATTTCCACCCATATGTTAATACAATCGGTATTGGTGCATGTTTAGACTTGGATGTTGTTGTGGGTTTATCAACCTGATTCTGCAGCAACAAGGTTTAGTTCATGGTTACGTCTGATTTTCATGTCTTCTCCGATATATCTTGATATGCCCTCACATTAGATGAAATCAGAAATTGGCCATAATGTACGTGATTCATCCTATGACATCTAGAATTATGCAAATCTATAAGCATGCTTATACATATCAATTGCGTATATATTTGGACTCCTAATTTCTGAGGCATGCTCTCATGTTGGGTTACTGATATATTCATATAAATTCCTATCCATATAATCCCTGGTCATGTCCTGAATCACAAGTTTCTATGCATGTACGTTCTGAAATTTATGAGGTATACTACCGAGTGCTTGTGGGGTTTGATCATTATACATCATGTTGTTAGACACGTTCTATTGTTCTTTTAATACTGCTGAGTAGTATTGGGTTGTGGTTATGTATGTTCTTAGGACATCAGACCTTATAACATCCATGCCATGACCTGTAGATGACACGATTAGCTGTTATCTTGATTTGCCGGTCCGGTTATGATTGGTTTATGTGGCGAGCTTTGTTTGTTTACAGATTGGGATGTCTGATTTCTAATTTGTTCGGGGCTGTTAGGAGGGTATCCGGATACTCCTTCTTGAGCTCGTTCCATACACTGTAGATGCATTAGATTTTTAGATGCTTTAGTAACTTGCTTTGCATTTAATCTGATTAATAATTTTGGGCACGTTCTGTTTTCTGGGCCGACGGGCCACGAGTGGGTCCTCTAGCTCCATAGGCCATTCGCACAAGACCTTCACGTTGGGAGGCCAGACATAAGATAAGTCCTGGGCATGCGCGCTGCCATTCTGTCTCAGGGTAGGTCTTCCCAAGTTCGCGATGGCACCATGTAGGTAACTTGCCGCGAATTTGGACACTTATCTGGCACACCGCTTTGTGCCGAGCGGTGGGTCACTGTCGAGTGACCGTCTTTGACCAGGGAGGCTGGTGTTCTGGTTCCTTTCGAGGAATGGTTCAGGTGCGCCAGACCGACACGGCTTATGGAGTCGTAGCCTTCTGTTGCATTTGATGCTTTTCTGCTCTGTTCTAACCAGCATGGTTGGTATTCTGGTTCCCTTGGAGGGATTTCTGCGGGTGGTACCCGATTGGCATGACTGATGGAGTTGTAGCCTTCTGATGCATTATGTGCTTTTCTGTTTCTATTACGGATGCTTTTGTCTTTGATAGATTGCATGCATTCTTCCATATAACTCTGATTGGGCCAGGGGCATACTGGGTTTTCTTAATTGAAAACTCACACATTTGTTAATACGGTGCTTGCAGGTACTTGGGTTTCCACAGGGCAGACTGGACGAGTATTCGAAGATTCTGTACACGAGGGGCACGTCGACCAGATTCCTCAGTTTGTCTTTTGCTTCCGCATTATTTATGATGTATTTCCCTTTTGAACTTGATTTAATGCATTTGACCTTGTTACCATATATGGATAATCTCTTACTTTTCAGTTATGTTTTATGTTAGTCTATCCATGTATGATCTCTCTACGTATTGTCGAGTCATTGTTTGGTCTGTCTTTTGTAACTCCTTCGGTCGTCGCAGAGGTCTCTGATCGCGACACTTGTAGTCTTTCCCAGTGTATGTACCCGTGAGATCGGGGGCGTTACAAATAAAGAATCAACAAGACTATAAAATCATATAAGAAGCGTAATGAAATTATATCTCTAAACCCACAATCAATGTACATGGGTATTAGTGTAATTTGCCTAAAGCTTATTTATATTTCACAATTCCCAGAAGTTCCAAGGACAATAGTAAATTACCCAAATATAATTTCTTTATTCAAATACAATAGATTTCAGAGTTTTTCCAGCAATTAATCCAATTGTTAATCAATTAAACCAATACAATTAAATCCAGGGTTTATTCTGCAATTAATCAAGTTATTAATCTATTCAATTAAATACTCATAAATTCAGAGTTTATTCAGCAAATTTCCCAATTACTAACATAGTTAACCAAAATCATTAAACTCAAGGTTGTGCTGCAAATAACCAAATCTTTAATCAATCCACCCAATTACAACTAACATGCATCACTATTATGCAAAATCTCCAATCCTTTCTCCTCCACCCGACAACCCAAAATCCAGCCAACTCTGGTCGCCGGACACCTGCCCTCCGGCCGCGCCGTCACCACCGGAAGACCACCGCTGGGTGCAAAGGCCAAAGGACGCCGCCTCCACGCGGTGGCACGACTCTCGCGACCGCCCGCGCAACTCCAACGCACACGCGTGTTTGCCCCTCCGACGCAACTCCGACCTGCTTCCCCGACACCCCCTCCCACTACCCCGACCTCCTAACTCTAAACGCGAGGGAGGGATGGCGTAGCTTGACTCAAATCGAGTCGAGAAGAACTCACCGGAGAAGGGGATGCCTTCCCCTCCGCGTGCATGCGCACGCCAGAGCTCCTTCCCGCCATCGTTGTTGCTGCCGACGCCGGAGTTGTGGTGAGAAGGATGGGGGAGAGAGATGGGTTTGAGGAGGGTGATGAGAATTACATTTATACTGCAAGTGCACGGCGTCAATGAAGACGTGGCAAGTACGGGTCGAACACAAGGAGGGAGAGATATTGTTATTTGTGTGATTTTCGATTAAGGAAAGAAAGAGAGAGAAATAAGTTTGGTTTGAGATTTTTGGTTTTTAATTAATTTCTAAAGCAAGAACAACAAAAACAAATTAAAAATAAAGTAAAGATGGATGGGAGTCCAGTGGGTGGAGGTTTAGATATCGGGTTTAGATTAGAGAATTCTGAAACTTATAATAAATCATATTAGTTATAAAGCATTACATGATAAATGCAACATAAACTCAAGTAATCAAAATATACTAACACGAAATTAAAATAATAACTTTATTCTTCTTCTCATGACCCTAAATCCGTCACCCCCACCCTTTGGAGAGAGTTATAAACTCATGGATGGAGGGAAGGAGAAGGGGTCCTAGAGAAACTACAAAAGAAAACTAAAAATAAGAATTAAAAGAACAGAATTTTATTACTAAAATTTGGAACAAAAACTAAGACTCTTTACAACATCGTTTCGGGGCTATTTATAGCCGATACAATGGATCCCAATATATAAACGGAAAGTACACGCGTCAATACAACATTGGTAAAAATTTGAGCACACGGATCAACTTTTGTGCAGCGGAATCGCCGCAATTTGTACATGAGGTGCGGCGGAATAGCCACCTTTTTGGCTCAGAATCGACCCGGATTTTTCCTGTGTGTTTATGGTATGTTTTAGCTGTCATTTGCGCATCCGGATTAATTATTGCATATCTTTGGAGATCCGAGTTAATTTATTCATATATTTGGAGATCCAAATTGATTTTTCTCTAGAACTTCTCCAAAATAATCTTTTGGTACTCGTAATTTGCAGTCGGGTCCTCGACTTTTGCAATTAAGTCCCTGACTACTTTTGTGCTTAAGTCCCTCGCCTTTTTGTAATTAGGAATTTGAATGCTTTTATGCTTAGATGAACTTCCATTTGAATCCCGATAATCTTGACTTGGTCTTTATGATAGAAATGAGTCTCTTGCACGCATTTATGCTCGGGATATGGGTAATTTGCATTCAGGTCCCTGTATTATGTAAATATGACTAAACACATACCTTAGTAGCATTTATTGATATAAAATTAATCTAAATGAAAGACATATGATGCGATGTATGCAATGCATCAGAGGGGTTAGGGATTTGAGGGAGAGAGAGGGGTGAGAGAGGGAGAGAGTTAAAATAGTAAATTAACAACTTCATGTATAAGTTTAAGTAGGGTTCTTCGGAAAACAAGTTACATGAATACGATAACAAGTTAAAATAGTAAATTAACAAACCAAGTACTCATGTATGGAAAATAAACAAGATGGAGCCACTGCAAAACAATTTAAATATTTTCATAGATCAGACATAAAGTAACGAACTCTGCAACTGCGACCAAGTAATGAACTCTCTGGTTGGTAAAAAAATAATTCATTTTTTCAGTTCCAGAAGTAAACTCCCAAATCCATCTCATATGGGTGCAATTAAAGCTGGGAACCGTGCCAGACGTGCTGTGCCGGCACGGTCTGGCTCGTCCGACCCAATTCCCAGGTCTAGGTGCAATTAGTAATGCAAATTGATTCGACAGTTTTCAACTTATCAAATCTTCTTTAAAAAGTTATTAAAATGGAGTAATTTATTATGAGCTGAGCTCAAAGGTTTGATTTAAACCCCCATTTCATGCACCACTAATTTTGAATCTGCTAGTACATTGAATCTCACGGGCTGAGAGTATCATGTTGTTGCATACAAATCAACCTTTTAAAACTTACAACCTTTCTATCCACGATTCCTCTATTCCGTACTCCTCCATAACCCACATGGAAACCGTCGTATGCCCTTGAAAACCGCCAAACGACCATCTAGTACCATCAACAACGTGCCCCAATCCAACGGTTTCTTAATTATTTACGTTACCGGTCCCAATCTACCAGGACGACCTAGAAGTTTTAGTCATCAATTGGTAGAACGTACTTGATAATCGGTCGAACAGTTCACTTAATTATTTATGTTACCGATCGAACAGTTCATTAAATCAGTCGATCGTCTCACAGTATAAATTCAAACCCACTTATTTACATTTAAACGGTCGAACGACAAAAAGGTCACGTTCGACCGGAATCTACCATAGTCTTCATCTTCGTCCCACAATCTTGTCAAACCGCTCGACCGCTAAGCACGTCGTTCGGCTGGTGAGGGATAAACATCAACTTTTACATTATATCCGGTCGACCAAAACTCATACTGATCGACCGTTCTACCATGCATTTCTAACTAAACTGTTTACCGGTAAGGTTTCAGACCTCCGACGATACCTCCACACCCTTACACACCTAGTGTAAGGTACTAATTCGAACTTGACATACCTTATAACGTTAGCACCTAGTGTCGGATGTTGCCTACAGTCACCACAACTGTAACGTCCTCCAACAGTGGAAAATTTAAAATTTTAAAACATACAATCAACGGAGGACATTACAAAAGATAGACACCAGGTGCACCAACATATATATCAAATATATAGATCTGAGTTTACAAAATGGGTGATTACATCAAAAGCTATAAAATACAATATACACATGTAATCACAACCTCAAACGAGGGGAAAGCAGGATCTGGTCCCAGAAGCTCTCCTCCGCAGGCACCACCCTCTACCGCTCCTCACAGCCTGAAAGCAGACATAAAATGCCTGAGTTTCTAGAAGAAACCCAGTATGTCAAACCCTAACACTATATGGACAATAATGAAATATGCAATGAATAATGAGTAGCACAAGCAGACACGATCGGGTCTCAAGGGTCCTCTCACCCCAACCCCACAACACGCGTGCACACACGGCACCGCCGGTACAATCACGGCCACACAACCAGGTCTCAAGGGTCCTCTCACCCCAACCCCACAACACTCGTGCATACACGGCACCGCCGGTACAATCACGACCACACAACCGGGTCTCAAGGGTCCTCTCACCCCAACCCCACAACACTCGTGCACACTCGGCACCACCGGTACAACCACGGCCACATAACCGGGTCTCAAGGATCCTCTCACCCCAACCCCACAACACTCGTACCGCTATCGGGCGACAGTCCGTGCCGTTGCCCAAAGAGCCGGAGAGACGAGCCACTTTCAAGCGTACAAGCACACCACTATCGGGCGTCAGTCCGTGTCGTTGCCCCCCTTGGGGACGGAGAGACGAGGCGCCGTCAAGTGTACTCATAAAACCACGAATCCACCAAAAACGGCAGAAACGGTCGAACAAAAACCGTTTAACGATCGACCGATGCTCACCTAGAGAACTGGTCCAACCGAAAAACCCGTCAATCGGTCGAATGGCAAAGGGGGCCCGGTCGACCGAAAAGCACCAGTAGAAAACATTTTCGCAATCCAAACTCCAACGATCGGACGACCCAAGACTTCCGGTCGACCGAAAACCTCCAGTACAACTCACCAACAAACCCTTCCATACGGTCGACCGAAACAACACTTCCGGTTGACCGGACATTAAGTTAACTTAAGTCGTCGGTCGAACGAGTCAAACAGGCGGTCGACCGTTTAGATGGTCAATGCCCCAACCGACATACAATAGTACTTTTGGTCGACCGGCAAAGGGGTCATGTTCGACCGAAAAGCACCAGAGCGTCCATCCCTCGCTCAAATTGCACAACCAGTCGACCAGCACGAGGGTATCATTCGACCGGTGCGAGGATTTTGCCCAAAATACACTATAATCGTTCGACCAAACCCATACACAGGTCGACCGTTTACAGTTCAGAAACCGTTGTGGAGGTCCGACGAGCCAATCGGCCTACCGTCGACCGCTCCCACTCCCACACTAATAATAGGTGAGCTTAAAAGCAAATTTGACATACCTTAAGGCTTGAAGAAGCCTTAGAAGAAACAACGGCGAGCGCTCCACAATCTAACTCCAACTCTGATGATCTTCCTTTATCCCGCTTCCTTCGACAACTACGACGACTCCAGCTCTCCAACCAGAGCTCCCCTGGCTCCACCAACACCGAGGAACACTGATGGGAAGAGAGGCGAGTGAGAGAGTGAGAGACGCGAGAGAGAGAGAGAGAATGGGGAGAGAGAGAAAACCAAACCTTTTATATACTCTTTTCAAAACGATCTCAGCCGTCCATCTCAAACCTCACTAATCCACTCCTAAACACAATCAAAACAGTAACCAAGGGTTAGGATATTACAATCCACCCTCCTTAAAAGAATTTCACCTGCGAAATTAAAATCCAGTGCTTACCAAACAGCTCCGGATACAAGTTCCGGACCTCCTCCTCAACCTCCCAAGTAGCCTCTCGCTCAGAGTGATGCTGCCACCTGACCTTAACCATAGGAATTGTCCTCCTCCTGAGCTGATGCTCCATCTGATCCACAATCTCTACAGGTCTCTCCTCAAGAGACAAATCCTGCTGGATCTCTGGACCTCAATCTGGATCACATGAGAAGGATCTGATACGTACTTCCTCAGCATTGAAACGTTGAAGACGTTGTGAACACTGGAGAACTGTGGCGGCAGCGCATTCCGATAGGCGACCTCTCCAACTCGGTCTAAAATCTCAAACGGTCCAATATACCTCGGACTGAGCTTCCCCTTCTTCCCGAATCTCCTCCCCCACGCGACGGTGAGATCTTCAAAAAGACATGATCGCCAACCTAAAAAATCAACACTCGCCTACGCCGATCCGCGTAGCTCTTCTGCCTGCTCTGAGCTGTCGCTAGTCGATGCCTGATCACATCAACCTTCTCAGCATACATCTGTATAATCTCAAGCCCGACTAACTGTCTCTCGCTTACCTCACTCCAGCATACCGGTGATCTGCAGGGTCTCCCGTACAAAGCCTCGTACAGCGTCATCCCAATACTCACATGGTAGTTATTGTTGTAGGCGAACTCAATCAACGACAGATGCTCATCCCAGTGCCCTGCCCAATCCAGAGTGCACGCTCTCAGCATGTCCTTTAACGTCTAAATAGTCCTCTCGGACTGACCGTCTGTCTGTGGATGAAATGTTGTACTGAACTTCAGACGAGTTCCCAGAGCCTGCTGCAAACTCCCCCAGAATCTGGAAGTGAACCTCGGATCTCGATCTGAAATGATACTCACTGGCACCCCATGCAGTCTGACGATCGCCTCAATATACAACCTCGCCAGACCCTCCAAAGGTAAAGTAGTCCGGATAGCCAGAAAGTGTGCCGACTTGGTCAGTCGATCGACTATAACCCAAATTGCGTCGTGATATCTCCTCGTCTTCGGCAACCTGGTGACGAAGTCCATTGTCACATGCTCCCATTTCCACTCGGGTAGCTCTATACTCTCCATCGGTCCCGCTGGTCTCTGGTGCTCGATCTTCACCCGCTGGCAAACCAAGCACCTAGTCACAAAATCAGCTACATCACGCTTCATCCCTCTCCACCAGAAGTTCCGCTGCAGATCTTATACATCTCGTACTCCCCGGGTGAATGGAATATCTGGCTTGGTGTGCCTCCTCCATGATGTCATCTCTCAACTCATCTACCTTCGGCACCCAGATCCAATTTCTGAACCTCAGACCTTCATCCACTCCTACAGTGAAGTCAGATCCATCCCTAGCCGCTGACCGTAGCAGACTACTCAACTCCTCATCACTGTGCTGAGCCTGAACAACTCGACTGACGGTGTGCGGCTCCACTCGAAGTCCCGCAATCACTGCCTCCTCCGAGCTCTCCGTGAATGGCCTCCACTCAGACAATGTCTAGAGTAGCCTCCACTCCTGAATGCACAAACTCGCGGCTGACACCTCCACTTTCCTGCTCAGCGCGTCTGCAACTGAATTCACCTTCCCCGGATGATAGGAGATGGTGAAATCAAAATCCTTAATTAGCTCGAGTCATCTGCGCTGTCTCATGTTCATCTCCTTCTGTGAAAACAGATACTTCAGACTCTGATGATCAGTGAAGACTTCGAACCGCTCACCATACAAATAGTGACGCCAAATCTTCAGAGCATGAACCACGGCTGCCAACTCTAAATCGTGAGTGGGATAATTCTTCTCGTGCACCTTCAGCTGCCTCAAAGCATACACCACTACCTGCCCGTGCTGCATCAGTACACATCCCAAACCAACACCTGATGCGTCGCTGTAAATCACAAAACCTCCGCTACCACTGGGAAGAGTCGGAACTGGAGCAGTCGTCAACCGACTCTTCAGTTCCTGAAAACTGTCCTCTCATTTCTGGGACCAAACAAACTTCACTCCTTTCTTTGTCAGCGCTGTCAGGGGTGTAGCAAGTCTTGAGAAGTCTTTGATGAACCGACGGTAATAACCCACCAATCCAACAAAACTCCTAATCTCAGTCACACTCGTTGGGATTCTCCACTGTGTCACTGCGTCGACCTTCGCTGGATCCACTGATATCCCAACTCTCGATACTATGTGCCCCAAAAATGCCACACTGTGAAGCCAGAACTCGCACTTCGCAAACTTGGCATACAACTATTGATCTCTCAGAATGCCAAGTACAATCCTCAGATGCTCCCGGTGCTGCTCCATATCTGGTGAATAGACCAAGATATCGTCCACGAAGACAATCACGAACCGTTCGAGATACTGACTGAATGTCCTATTCATCAAATCCATAAATACTGCAGGTGCGTTCGTCAACCCGAACGACATCACCAGAAACTCAAAGTGCCCGTACCTCATCCGAAAAGCTGTCTTCTGAACATCTGCCTCTCTGATCCTCAACTGATGATATCCGGATCGCAGATCAATCTTCGAGAACACCTTCGCTGACTGCAACTGGTCAAACAAGTCCTCGATCTTGGGCAAAGGATACCGATTCCTCACGGTAACCTTATTCACCATCCGGTAATCTATACACATCCGCAACGAGCCGTCCTTCTTCTTCACGAAAAGTATCGGAGCACCCCACGACAAGACACTAGGTCGGATAAACCCAATATCCATCAGAACCTGTAACTACTTCAGCTTAGACAACTCTGCAGGCGCCATCCTGTACGGAGCCTTCGACTGTGGCGTAGCTCCAGCTACCAGATAAATGTCGAACTCTATCTCTCTGCGAGGTGGTAGACCGGAGACATCATCAGCAAACACCTCGGGAAAATCCTGAACAATCTCGATGTCCTCTAGCCTCCTCAATTCCGGATCTGGAACTACCAAAGTAGCTACAAAAGCCCTGCAACCCTGCTGAATCAACTTCTGAGCTATAACTGAAGAAATAATCAACCGACCTTCGCGGTCCTTCAATCCTCTGATCAGAAGATCAGGCAAACCTCGCCTCAGAATCAAAATCTTCTTATCACGGCAAAAGACTCGAACGTCGTGCGGGGACAACTAATCCATCCCAAGTATAACATCGAAGTCCAGCATCGGTAGCAAGACCAGGTCAGCCGGAAATTCCTGGTCTCCCGAAGAAATCGTGGCGTCGGGAAGAAATCTCCCCACAGTGCCCACCAAACCCGGGGGTGTGCTGACCTCCAAAGTGGTAGTCAACATCGCAGGGGTACGACCCAACACACCCGCAAACTGCTCAGAGATAAACGAGTGCGTGGCCCCAGAGTCGAACCACACTCTAGCTACCAAATCATCAACGAGCAACGTACCTTCCACTACCGTGCTGGCATCCCTACCAGACGTGGACGGTCCCGGCCGTCCGCTAGGCCCACCTGGCGCGCTCGGACAAGAACGGACAAAGTGTCCCATCTAACCACAACTGTGACAAGAAACCGGTTTGGTTTCCGCACCCCCGTCCCGGATGAACTCTGTCACACTGCCTGCACGACCCACTCTGCAGTGCTCCACCTCCGTCAATCCGGGGCCTCTTGCCCGGATTCCCCTGTAACTGTCCTCTGGACGTCCTGTAGGCTTCACCTGCAACCTCCTAGCATCCTCCAGGATCTCCTGACTATCCTGGTCCATGATGGTCGCAAACTTCACAACATCAGCAAAAGTCTGCGGCATACTGGTGGTGACACGAGCCCTGAACTGTGGCCTCAGACCCCGCACAAACTTCCGAGCCCTCTGCTCCTGAGTCACATAAATCTCCGGGCAGTATCGTTCCAAGGAATGGAACCTGCTGATATATGCAGCCAGAGTCATATCCCTTTGCTCAAGGGCCAGAAACTACTCTCTCTTCCGATCACGAAGGTGCTGCGGAAAGTACTGTTGGTTGAACTCCACAAGGAAGTCCTCCCAACTCACATCATCACTGTCATCGAACACGACTACCAACGTGGTCCTCCACCAGTTGGACGCCTCCCTGTCCAAAACATAGGTGGTCAGGCCCACCATCCTCTCCGGTGTCACTCCAATAGCCCGGAAGATCTTCTGGATCCTAAAGACTCAGTCATCTGCTGCCTCAGGGTCGCCTCTGCCACTGAAAATCGGCGGATGCTGACGCATAAAGCGATCGTGTATAACGCCAGTCCGGTCGGCGCGGCTCTCCAGAAGCTCGCCCAACATCTTCAGTGTCACTGGCTAAGACGACCTCTCCTCCGCGTCAGCAGCCCCACCACACTCCTCACTGGGACTGCGATAGCGCGTGGGAGGTCTCACACGTCTCGGAGCCATCTGCAGAACAATAGAGCTCGACTTAGCAATGATAATGCATGCATGACCTACTAAAATGCCGACTCAACTCCTAAGGGTGGTTTCTTTGGACAAAGACTCAGGAACCGACCGCTCTGATACCAAATTGTAAAGTCCTCGAACAGCGGAAAATTTAAAATTTTAAAACATACAATCAACGGAGCACATTACCAAAGATAGACACCAGGTGCACCAACATATATATCAAATATGTAGATCTAAGTTTACAAAATGGGTGATTACATCAAAAGCTATAAGATACAATATACACATGTAATCACAACCTCAAACGAGGGGAAAGCAGGATCTGGTCCCAGAAGCTCTCCTCCGCAGGCACCACCCTCTACCGCTCCTCACGGCCTGAAAGCAAACATAAAATGTCTGAGTTTCCAGAAGGAAACCAAGTATGCCAAACCCTAACACATATATGGACAATAATGAAATATGCAATGAATAATGAGTAGCACAATCAAACACGACCAGGTCTCAAGGGTCCTCTCACCCCAACCCCACAATACTCGTGCACACACGGCACCGCCGGTACAATCACGGCCACTCAACCGGGTCTCAAGGGTCCTCTCACCCCAACCCCACAACACTCATGCACACACGGCACCGCCGGTACAATCACGACCACACAACCGGGTCTCAAGGGTCCTCTCACCCCAACCCCACAACACTCGTGCACACACGGCACCGCTGGTACAATCACGGCCACACAACCGGGTCTCAAGGGTCCTCTCACCCCAACCCCACAACACTCGTGCACACACGACACCACTGGTACAATCACGACCACACAACTGGGTCTCAAGGGTCCTCTCACCCCAACCCCACAACACTCGTACCGCTATCGGGCGACAGTCCTTGCCGTTGCCCAAAGGGTCGGAGAGACGAACCACTTTCAAGCGTACAAGCACACCACTATCGGGCGCCAGTCCGTGTCGTTGCCCCCTTGGGGCCGGAGAGACGAGGCGCCGTCAAGTGTACTCATAAAACCACGAATCCACCAAAAACGGCAGAACATTCGAACGAAAACCGTTTAACGGTCGACCGATGCTCACCTAGAGAACTGGTCCAACCGAAAAACCCGCCAATCGGTCGAACGGCAAAGGGGGCCCGGTCGACCGAAAAGCACCAGTAGAAAACATTTTCGCAATCCAAACTCCAACGGTCGGACGACCCAAGACTTCCGGTCGACCGAAAACCTCCAGTACAACTCACCAACAAACCCTTCCATACGGTCGACCGAAACAACACTTCCGGTCGACCGGACATTAAGTTAACTTAAGTCGTCGGTCGAACGAGTCAAACAGGCGGTCGACCGTTTAGATGGTCAACGCCCCAACCGACATACAACAGTACTTTTGGTCGACCGGCAAAGGGGTCATGTTCGACCGAAAAGCACCAGAGCGTCCATCCCTCGCTCGAATTGCACAACCAGTCGACCACCACGAGGGGATCGTTCGACCGGTGCGAGGATTTCGCCCAAAATACACTATAATCGGTCGACCAAACCCATACACAGGTCGACCGTTTACAGTTCAGAAACCGTTGTGCAGGTCCGACGAGCCAATCGGCCTACCGTCAACCGCTCCCACTCCCACACTAATAATAGGTGAGCTTGAATGCAAGTTTGACATACCTTAAGGCTTGGAGAAGCCTTAGAAGAAATAACGGCGAGTGCTCCACGATCTAACTCCAACTCCGACGAACCTCCTTTATCCTGCTTCCTTCGACAACTCCGGCGACTCCAACTCTCCAGCAAGAGCTCCCCTGCCTCCACAAACACTGAGGAACACTGAGGGGAAGAGAGGCGAGTGAGAGAGTGAGAGACACAAGAGAGAGAGAGAGAATGGGGAGAGAGAGAAAACCAAACCTTTTATATACTCTTTTCAAAACGATCTCAGCCGTCCATCTCAAACCTCACTAATCCACTCCTAAACACAATCAAAACAGTAACCAAGGGTTAGGATATTACAACAACACCAATCTCTTTCTTTCTTTGGTGAACTCAACTCCCTTCTTTGCTTCTCCAGCAACCTTCTCGGCTCTATCTCTCACCTTCTTCGCTGCTTCTTCTCTCTTCACAAACACCCCTTTCCTCTCTGATTTACGTTTTCTTCCAACCACTCATGATAAACATGAACTTACATATTTATAGTTGTCTTTAATCATCACCTCCCTCTCTTCCGATCACATTCCAACACCACCTTTTTCTTTGAGAGCCCACCATTTCTATCCACGAAAGGGTAACCCCCCACTAAACCCTCTTCACATATTTACTTCTTTTAGTTAAGGTTTAGTTAGTTTTATAATTAAGGTTCTAACAAGTACCATCAACAACATGCCCCAATCCAACAGTTTCTTACACGCTTTTGCTTTCCTCGCCCTTTCTTTGATCTGCAAATCAAATGGCACAATTTGTTTCATCACAATATATACACAAGGTGGTCCAACCTGCTCGCCCAAAGACCCACGTAC
Organism: Triglochin maritima; assembly: GCA_963682175.1. Lineage (NCBI taxonomy): Eukaryota > Viridiplantae > Streptophyta > Magnoliopsida > Alismatales > Juncaginaceae > Triglochin > Triglochin maritima. The sequence continues at coordinate 40,837,678 of OY821775.1, forward strand.
TGTGCAACGTCCTTTCACAGGGGAAACCGCCTGGCTACGACCCTCCACTCCTTCGGGCCATCATCTAAAGTAAAAGTAACGTAGAACCTCGAAATCGTATCAAAATGGTTGAATTTGAAGTCCGGAAGGAGAACATAGTCGCGGTTGACGGGGTTGGTGAGGCAGGTGTGGGTGTCGTTACCTATACCACTCGAGCACAACAATCCATTAGGTTTAGTGCACGAGAAGTAGGGGTGCAAATGGTTACCAACTATCCGAGTATTCGATTCGAAAATTTCTATTTAGTTGGTATTTGGTATGTTATATTTTACCAATTTAATTTCAGATACGGATTTGGTTTAAACATAAATACCAATTAAAAATCGGATACGGATTTGGATACCAGGTGTTTCGAATTCGAATTATCCGAATACCAAATACATATGTATTATATCCCAAAAACTAGTGAAATTTTTCTGTTGGTGCATTGGTTAAATATGGTCTCCGTGATACATGGGGACCCAAGATCGAACCTCACCCGATCAATGCCCCACCCCCATTTTATTTGGTCGCAATTTGAAAAAACGGAAAAAATCGCTGGGAAGAATCGATCTTGCGTCGAAACTAATTCAAGGCAACCACTCAGCTAAAGTTCATTTTTGTATATCTCACATGTTCAAAGTTATACATAGATCGTTACTCGTGTCTGGTGCTCTCAAACTTTAGTCCCAGAGTTTGTTTCTCAAGAATAAATCCACTATAAAACTAACATTATCGTTCTGAGTTTCATCCCAACCAGTTGTGTGTTGTCCTCTAAACATGGAGTATGCTCTACAGAAAATATTTAAGAGTAAATATTGGAATTAAAAAAATGTTTGTTTTCTTTTAGTTCAGATAGTGTTATTTTTGTTTATCAACAATTTGAAATTAAATTATATTTTTCTTCTATTTAATTTCAGATAATATCAGAATACCAATTAGTATTCGAAAAATTTGAAGATTCAGATTCGAATTTGGATAGTTCTTCTGATTTCGGATTCGAATTCGGTAATAGATTATGAAATTCGGATTCAAATTTGGATATACTAGGTATCTGAGTCAAATTATCCGAGTTGCCCCCCTATGGGAAGGGGTCCGGGAGGAACTAAGGGTTGGGGAATTATTCCAGCAGATTTGAGGTCACAAATGTTGAAAGTTGGACTTTTTTGCTTTCTGATTAGAGAGGGATAAAAATGCACAATATCACCGATTTGTTTGATCATTAAATCCACTAAGAAACTTCAATTAAGGACCATAACACATAGCAGTAATGACTTGAAACCCACTAAATATCCAAATTGTTGGAGTCTCCATTTGGGATTTTGGGTTTGGGAACAAGAGGAGACACTAGAGGACTTTGGGGGATGATTTCGTCTTATTCATGCATGGAGTTTTGTTTGCCTGAGGTCCAAACTCCAAACCAATAAATCACAGCCGTAGATTTTGAAATGGATGGTGGATCGATTCACTAGGGTAATTTATTTACGACATCAATATACGTAAAAATGTAGTCGATCTTTCGTTATATTGGTTAATTAGAATACATGGATTTATTGCTTTCAAAAAATAAAAAATCTTTCACAATTTTTTTGTAGGACATTTTGCCAGTATACTGTTCCTGAACCGGATTTCAGGTCCCTTCTAAATTCTTGAATTACGGGATTACTTTTAAATATTTATAATGATGGGTTAATTACCGTTTGCCTCCTGAACTATGTCTTGGTATCACTTTGCCCCCCTGAACTTTCAAAGTTAACAGTTACATCTCCTGAATTTCAATTTTGTAACACTTTGCCCCCTTGAACTTCAAAAAGTCATTATTTAACACACATTCGACGTATTTTTTCTAATTTTTTTGTTGTATCCCTAATACAATCCTAAACATATATTTACGTGAAAGTTTGGATCGAAACGGATGTCGGATATGGTTGGAATTTGGGTCGGATACGTGAAAGTGTAATGATTAGTGTATAGTTCCATCCCCATTTGGGGGTGGAGAAATATGTGATACGATTATGTGATGTAGTAGGTGTGTGTTATCTTAATCCCTTGAGCCTTATATGATTTCCATAACCATCTAATGGAATTTCACTATTGTCTTTGATATGCTAATGCTCTTGAAAGAAGCTTAGGTTATGCTTAGATTAGTAGACTTATTTTATGAGGAATGATAAGGTGAGGATATAGATGGAATTGATGAAGGAAACATGACTTGTAGTTGCATGTGCTCTTGTTGCCTTTACCTTGGTTAATGCCTTGTATGTTTTAATGATAATGTGCTACTTATTTCATGTGGATAATAGTGGGGTTTGGTCTTTATACATGAGTTCATTTAGCTTCATTCCAATTATTGTCTTTTATATTTTAATGATATTGAGTTATCTTATTTTATGTGGAGGCAAAGTTGGATTTAGTTTTATGATTTTCATGCACAACATGTTGTAATGAGCATAGTTGAACACACATACACATATCTTTGTATTCACACTCTTTCTCTACCCCCTATGGGGTTTAATTTTATTGCTTATCTTCCAATTTCTTTTTGCATTGTAGTGTAGTTTGACCATAACTCATTTCTCTCCTTTATTTCCCACTCGCCTTCAAACAAACTAAAGTCGACACACCTCCCTGTGGATCAACCCGTATTTCTCATCACTTCAACACGGCCGTGCACTTGCGGTTATAATTAAAACGTCCAATCAGCTATAAATAGAACTTCTCCTCCTCCCTTGTATTCATCACTCTCTTGGTGGCCATCCTCTCTACTATGAGTAATAGCCTTGAAGCAAAACCCCTGGTGAAGAGAGGCTACTTGTATTGTGAGTTTGAAATTAATAAAGTTTTCCTTTAGTTATGTTGTTAGTTTAATTTTCTTTCATATTTCTTGCATGCTTCTTTAGTTTTATGTCTTTTTAGCTTCTTTAGTATTTCTTGCTTGTTTAGTTTAATTTCCTTTCATTAGAATGTTTCATTTTGTTAATGTAGGTTGTAGTGTAATGATTAGTGAGTAGTTTCATCCCCATTTGGGAGGTGGAGAGATATGTGATATGATTATGTGATGTATTAGGTGTGTGTTATCTTAATCCTTTGAACCTTACATGATTTCCATAACCATCTAATGAGATTTCACTCTTGTCTTTGATATGCTAATGCTCTTGAATGAAGCTTAGTATATGCTTAGATTAGTGAACCTATTTTATGAGGAATGATAATGTGAGGATATGGATGGAATTGATGAAGGAAACATGACTTGTAGTTGTATGTGCTCTTGTTGCCTTTACCTTGGTTAATGTCTTGTATGGTTTAATGATTGTCTAAATCTTATTTCATGTGGAGGCATAATGAGGTTTGGTCTTTATACATGAGTTCATTTAGCTTCATTCCAATTATTGTCTTGTATGTTTTAATGATATTGAGTTATCTTATTTCATGTGGAGGCAAGTTGGATTTAGTTTTATGATTTTCATGCACTACATGTTGTGATGAGCATAATTGAACACACACACATACACATATCTTTATATTCACATTCTTTCTCTAGATCTACCCCCTGTGGGGTTTAGTTTTATTGCGTATTTCCCATTTCTTTTCGCATTGTAGTATAGTTTAGATCATAACTCTTTTCCCTTCTTTTTTCCCACTCGCCTTCAAACAAACTAAAGTCGACACACCTCCCTGTGGATCGACCCGTATTTGTCACCACTTCAACGTGGTCGTGCACTTGCGGTTAATTAAAACGTTCAATCACCTAAATTCAAACTGTAATCTTCAACGCATATCCAAATAGAAACCAAAGCCACCTGCTACAAAACCAAACCTATATCTCTCCCTAGTACCCAACCCCCACTACGTACGAGGGCAAATGATATGGTTTATTTGTCCGAATCCACATTCGTATCCAATTTTTTAAGGATATGAATATCAAATTTTCATATCCGACTGATGCAAATACGGATGCAGATATTGATTGTAACTTTTTTTGGATATGGATTCAAGTTAAAAATATATGGACATAGATTGTAAATTTTTTTGGATATTGATTGTAAATTTTTGTAACTTTTTCTAATATATGGACATAGATATCCACAGGGTTAAAACAACAATATATATTACTTACAAACATAGTTACAACCTATTTTTTGATTTCTTATAGCTAAATATAATTGCTCATAACGTATTATATTAGCAAAGATTAATTAATTTAATAAGATCATAAATCTAAAATTACGAAAACTATCGTGTAGGCTTTTGTTTACTCAAACCTTTTTTTCTCTCTAACTACCATATCAATCATACCAACTTTAGAAGTAAAAATATTACGGAAACAACACACACAAAATTCAAAAAATAGCAACGAATATGTACTAAACAACAAATTGTTAAAGTTCAAGTGAGGGGAGGGAGTTAAGTCTTACAAAACAAAAGTATAAGTGGCTGATTGTCACCTTTTAAAGTTTAGAACGACAAAGTGAAATCGACGCATAGTTCGGAGGCAAATTGTAATTAACGGCCTTTTGGAATGAATACTTTATATGGATATCTATTATTATTTGATCCATATCCATTGAGTCGGTTTTCGAATGTTTTGTATGTGGACCGTGTTCATATCCATTTTATAAGGATATGGATATCTTTTTTTTTGTATCTGTAATGATCTTTATCTGTATCTGGATTTTGAAAATGGATATGGATATACCAATATCTGTACCGTATCCACACTAGGTTTGTGCATGTTTTGGTCCGGTCCGGTTTTTTGGGCAATATTGGACTCGGTTCGGTCGACCGGTTAAGGAATGGTCGACCACCAAAGGCTATAATTTAGGTACACTTAACTTAACGGTCGAACACCGAAATAGGTTTCTATCGACCGTAATCTAACAGGCTCTACTGGGTTGGTGAAAATGATCATGTTCGGTCGACCGATGCAAAGTCTTCGGTCGACTGAAAATGTCCAGGCAGTTGCACAAAAGGAGACACAATAAGTTCGGTCGACCGATAGGCGAAATGTATTTTTTGGGGTATTTGGAAATATTACGAATACGACCGTTGGTATAAAACGACAAAAGAAACGGTTGGAAATTTATTGTTGCTCGGTCGACCAAAAAAGTCTGGACGGTCGACCAAAACCAGGTAGTAAAACACTAACTGGATAATTAATCACTCGGTCGACCGAACGGTATGTTTCGGTCGACCGAACATGGGCAAACAGTTCTAGTTTTGGTTTGGTGTTTTCCGGTCTAAGTTTGGGTGATCTATTGAAATCCAAATTATATGAAATTTTGTGTGTGACTTCTATAAGGAACCTAGTGTGTGTTTGAGTAGTTTTTAGCTTAAGTATGCTCAATTACACAAAGTTCCTAAGACTCAAAGAAAAAAAGATTACAAGTCTTCAATATAGCTTTAATACATGTCTTGACTTGATTTCTTTTCTTCCTTGAGTCTTGATCACATGTAGAAGTTAGCACAAAGCAATATATATGCAATACAATATGTGTGCTACTCTACATTGATTATAATTAAGATTAGGTTGATTAAATCATCAAAACATAGATTAAGGACAAAAGGTTAACATAGTGTTGCCGACATATTTGTCCAACACCAATACTAGTCTTGTAACAGCGAAGTTTACGCGATGAACGTGGTGTTTTCGATTCGACAATTTAGTGAGTCACTACTAGAAAAATGCTCTTTACTGACAGATGAATGCCGAAGGAAAATCCGTAGGGCAGTCTGCCGACGGAAGTTTTGTCAGTTTAATCATCAAATCCATCAACAGACTATATATTGTGAAGTTAGTAGTTCTAATTTGGCTAAAATGCCCCAAAACATTCGCAATCCTCCGCCTTCTCTCTTGATACCCCTCTGCTCCTCCTCCAAACACCCGTCAAAAAATGGTCGTCGGAACCTTAATTTTGTACGAGTGTCGACGACTTAAGAACACACACCTCAACGATGTCACGCTCGCGGTGAAAGGAATGTGTGTTCTAAAAGTGTTTTTTTATATGTCTTTTATTATGAATTGAATGTACAAATTTTTTGTTCCTTAATTAATGTATTCGTCTTTTGGAAATGTTAATGAAGAGACTCTTGGTCCTTAAGCGTAGAGCTCTAAAAGATAACGATTTGCATAAATCAAAAGAAATTTACAGTCATGGTAATTAACATAGAATATTAATTATCAAGATGAGATTGTCATGTTGGTTAAATGATATTGTAGCTTTACAAATATTTTAACAACATGAGTATATGAAATGAAGAATATTATCTTTCATATATTGAATAAACCTAATAAATGAAACATTATGAATTGTGTTTGTGTCATTAATGTTTTCATTGTGTCTTTGGATCGGAAGATATGACACCTATGTCTTTTCACATGAGAAATGTGTAATTTGATTATTATCAAAAGCTATCATTACGCATAGTGATAAAGATATTAGTTGATTATACATAATTGTGTTGGAAAAGATGATATGTCAAAAGATTATCATTGTCCCTCTTCATTTGAGTGATGATATTATTGGGTCCCTTGATAAAGTAAAATTATAATATGCACAATGTAACTTATGTATAGTTACATATTTATAATTAGCATATGAGATCAAGAAAAATAATATATAATACAAAGATAACACATTCTTACTTTGTATAATATTCGTAATATCGTGAGGCAAGGAATAGACACAAGTGATATATTACATATCACTAAATAGGTCGTGTTCTGTTCGAGTGAACAAAATATATTTGTTATTTGGGTAACTATAATGTGTAGCGAGATAACACTTATAGTTTATGATATTAAATGTTTAATGTTATTGTCAACATAACTTAGATCCTGTTATAGGTCACACCACAAAACTGAAAAACAAGAGATATACGTGATCTTATATTTTATATGATTTATTAAGTTTCATGTGTTATGAAATAATATACATGTGGTAAAATAATAAAATCAATATGTCGTAATAACGACATAGTTAGAATAACAAATAAATTCGTATGAGATGTATATATTATGTGGTATAATATTTTGACATTATATGTGATAATATATTGCATGATATGATGTAATCCGCAACATTATAACATATGAATTTGCTAAAACCCTAAAGTCCAAATTTTGTTGGATATTAATCCAAAATTTGGGAAAGCCAAAAATAGTAAAAAATGGTCCGACCGTTTGCCCACGTTTTTGCATATATTAATAAGAATTTAATCCACCTTGGTCAAATGTAATTATGAGAGGATGAGATAAGAAATAAACAAGAGATCATGTGCAAAGTGGTTTGCACATGATATGGTTTAGTGGAGAGATTAACAATGGATGATGTGTAAGTGATTTACTCATAATGTGAGTTTGAGGATGCCCTATAAATAGGTCATTCATCCCTTACATTGTTTAATTAATGCAAAACCTTGTGCTCTCCATATTTTCTAAATCATTCCGTCTGAAATTCTTCTTATTAATTGAGTGCTTGAGAGATTAAATTCTTTCAAGCATATAGAAGGAGTTATATAGCTAGATTCCAATCTTGAATTATAGATTGATCGACTAGCTTCGATCCCTCTAATCTTGTTTAGAGTTTGGTGAATACTTGGAGGTGATTCCGAGGCAATCCGACGTGCAACCCAACTTCCGATTGGTAAAAGAGAATTGATAATCACCTAGGTATGATCCAATCTATGTATGTCAATATTAATTAGTATACAATATATATTGAAATACAATTAGGAAGTTTTGTATATAAAATTGTTGAAAAATATGAAAATTGATCTTAATTGCCTTAAAAATATATATACACGTATAGTGCATGAAATCCAACACGTGGCCCTCCACATCCCTTTAAAGCCACAACACCTCCCAAACCCTACCCTAACCCTCCACCTCTCCCTTCGCTCCTTGCAAATCACTCCCCTTTCGAAACCCTAATCCTCTCTCAAAGAGAAAATCGGGTAAGCTTGGGACATTCTTTAAAGAAGACAAAAGATATTACCTGCTCCCTTATCATGAGAGGTAAACTTTGTAATTCAAAGTGAAATTTTCTTTTGTAATAAGCTTCTAATTATATATATAACAGGGCTCATTGGATGCTTGTCGTTGTATGCCGCACGACTAATTCGGCATATTAGTTTGATCCGTTGGGGTCGAATAAACCAAGGGACTCAATAAAGAAACTTCTAAATTTGTAAGTTCGTTTAGTCGTGAAAAAAGTAATTCGTGGATTTTTATTAGTATTATTAAATGATATTTTAACTTGTGCTACTCAGGACAATTAAAGTTTACAGAGCTTTAGGTGGTAGGAGAACAACCACAAAAGCAGGAATAACATGACATGGAATGAGAGTACGTTCTATCCCATTTTTGTTAATTAAATTAGGAACATATATTTAGCGAATTTCTATGTTTGTAGTACCGGAAGTAGGTTGGAAATACGGAATATGATTACTACGTGATGAGATACATGGAGGAAATCCTCGACTTGACAACTCAAGACGTATGCCTATCCGAGGTAATGTAGATCGTTATTCAATTGTATAGTTGTAGTTTCAATATTTAGTTATTATTAACATTCACACTTGTATTTTTTTGATAGGTATTCCCAAAAAGTAGTGATCCCTTCTCGCAACAGGAGTTCGATGAAACTCGCGATCGATGAGCTCGCTATTTTATCAGAAACATGTTGACGAACTAAGAGGTTCTCCTGTTACTAGCATTTTTTGTAATTTTGTTAACAAGTGCACTTGTATTACAAACCTACAATTTATGCCTTAATATAATCACCTTAATTTTAGAATGAATTAATTGCAAGTGTGTTGAATGTCAATTGTGTATGCTTGTATGTTTGTGCATGTATGGTTGTATGTTTGTGCATGTATGGTTGTATGTTTGTGTTTGTGCATGTATGCTTGTGTGTTTGTGCTTGTATGTACATATGGATGAAATTGTGAGTATTTGTGAACAAATTTATAGGTGAACGAATTTGATGCAGTTGTATGTACACGAATACGATGACTAAAAACAAGTTTGCAAGATGCTATTTTTTGTCCAGGTTTAGGAATAGACGTCGGTTGTTTGTATTAGCTGACATTTATTCCTCTGAAGAAAGAAATTGACGTCGGTTGTTTGTATTAGCTGATATTTATTCCTCTGAAGAAAGAAATTGACGTCGGCTTTATGTTGAATCTGACGTATATGCTTTAGGAATATAACCACATCTATACCTAAAGAATAGACGTCGGGCTATAGCATGACCGACGTCTATGCGTTAAAGAATAGACGTCAGCTTATACATACAGCCGACGTCTATTCTTTAGGTATAGACATCGGCTATATGAAGGTCGACGTCTATGTATAGACGACGCACACATAGACGTCGAATCTGGGAGTGCTTATATCTGACGTATATAGCCATGTACATCCTACGTATATTTCCTTTTCTGTAGTAGTGCACCCCCGAAACCCCACCTCAAAATCTCTATTGTCGATGGAAAATCTATCGGCAAAATTGGGAATTTTGCGCCAAAACTAACATGTATCGTAAAATTGGGAATTTAATGTAACTGCATGTACAAAAGTAACAACCACGCACCAAAACTACAAACCTTACTAAATTCATCTTCAAATTAGGTTCCAAATATTCTCCCAATCTCTACGAGCATCCTTAAATTTCACTAGGCTGCTAACAAAAGGAACAGATTTTGTGACTCCGTAGTAGGGCGGAACTTTGTCTGGTTCCTCCTTGAGCTCTACACACTTCTTTTTCGTCATATCGTAAGAAAAGATTTTATCCTTGTAGCAAAGCAAGATCTTCTTGTCATCCTTCAGGTATGAAACACACAATGGCAAATTGTAGTATTTACTACGCTGTAACTTTATCGAAAACGTAAAGAAGGCTATCATGATCCACGATTCCTCCCTTCCGCACTCCTCCATTACCCACAGGGAAACCGTCTTGTGCCCTTGCGAACTCATGAAAACCGCCAAATGACCATTTAGCACCATCAACATCATGTCCCATTCGTACAACTTGTTACATGCTTCTGCTTTCGCCACCCACTCTTTGATCTTGTTATCAAGCTGCATTTCGCGTAGCTTCTCATCATGCAAATCAAACGACATGATGTTGAAGGGAGAATTACCATGAAAGCAACGCACAAGGCAATGCAACCTCCCCTCAACGAAGACCCATGAGTTGTGCTTAACTTGATAGGGAAAATTACCGATGACCTTCCACTGCTTGGGGCCATCATCCAATGTAACTCTACAAACAAAGAGAATCTGACACATCACAGTCACCACCTTGTACTCCTTCGCGATGGAATCATATCCCAAACCGTAATTATTGCCAACGGAATAACTTAAGTTTGGAAGGAGAACATAGTCACGGTTGACGGGGTTGGTTAGGCAGACATAGTTCCTCTTGCCTCCACAACTCAAGCACAGCAATCCATCACACGACGAGTAGACCCAAAATTTCTCTAATGGAAAGGGATTCGGAGGAACAAAGGGTTGGGGAACCATTCCAGTGGATTTGAGGTCGCAAATATTGAAAGCTGTGAGATCTCCCCTTCTGAGTAGAAAAGGATAAAAATTCACAAGATCATCATTTGATCCACTAAAAAACTTCATTCCAAGGAATGCAACACAGAACAGCATCAACCCAATAAAGATCCAAATATTTTTTGCAGTGAAAACGAATAAAGCAACTTATGGCATGTGGAACAATACTTCGTCACTACATATTCAACATTTAGCAAAAAAATAGGCCAAAACCTAAATATGCAAAATTCACTAAATAAAACAGTTTTTTAGGAGAACAAAAGTTAGCTACCACACATGAAATAGTACTCCAGCACTAAATATGCAACCTTCGGCAACAAAATAGGAATAAAGAAGCCAAAACCATCTAAACCTATCAAAGACAACTGTAAAAACAACCCAAAATTTTCGAAAGCAACCAATTTCTATGAGAACCTGGAAGATAAAACAACATAACCATGAATTCTGATAAATCCCCTGAAAATTCAATTTATCTTTAAAAAGTGGGTGCTAAGAAATGCACTAAAAAAACTAAATTTTAGGAGAACAAAATCATCATTGAATCTACAAAGCAAAACAAAAAAAATCAATTCTAAGAAATGCAACACAGAACAGCATCAACCCATTAAGCATCCAACACTTATAAATATTCAACCTTTTAGCATCTAAATAGGCCAAAACAATCGATTCTAGGTAAAATCCACTAAAAGCAAATTTTTAAGAGAAAAAAATCGGACTAAAGCCAAAACCATCTAAATCTATGATGCAACTACCAAACTGATTGCTCCATCAAGCTTAGCCGAACAAAGGGAAACAAATTATTAAGCCACCGGATAAATTGAATCTTTAATTTACACTCTCACCAATTCAGGTCATGTTCCTTACTAAGTTGTTTCCCAAAATTAGTTTCCATTAGTTTTGTTATTCCCTTTTAATTAAATTCCTTTATGATTATAGTCCTTAATTGTAATCCCACAATAAATTAAATCTTTGATTTACATTCTCACCAATTCAGTCCATGTTCCTTATCAAGTTACAACAACAACAACAAAGCCTTTGATCCTAAACTAGTTGAGGAAAGGCTAGAAATGAAACTCTAAGGAGTCACGGTTCAGGCACGTGAATCGCCTTCTTCCACGCGTTTCTATCCAATGCAAATTCCCGAGGAACATTACAATCTTTTAAATCTATTTTGACCGCTTCTTCCCAAGTCAATCGTGGTCTACCTCTTCCTCTTTTTATGTCTTCGATCCGATTCAACTCCTCTTCTTATATGTGCCTCCATAAGTCTTCTTTGTACATGTCCAAACAATCTCAGTCTGTGTTGGATAATTTTTTCATCCATTAGAGCAACTCCAACTCTCTCACGAATGTCTTCATTTCTAATCCGATCCACTCGCGTATGACTACACATCCACCTCAACATCCTCGTTCGATCCATGTTTCTTATCAAGTTGTTTCCTAAAAATTAGTTTCCATTTGTTTTGTTATTCCCTTTTAATTAAATTCCTTTATGGTTATAGTCCTTAATTGTAATCCACGATAGGTGCTAAGATTTGTTGTTTTCCCTATTTAGGGAGTAGTTGTGTTTGTTAAGGGGAAAATAATAAAAAAACTTCAATCTTTCTTCCCTCTCTTTTGTTCGGTCCTACACGAAATTATCTTTTTTCTCTCAGAGATCGGTTCTCCTTAAATCGATACCATCATTTGGTGTTTTCATTGAGCCATGTCGGAAGGAACTCGTTCGAAACTTCTGGAGGCTTCTAAACGTCACGAAACTGTGTTATCCTCTTTTGATGGACGGATGGCTGAAATGGCCACCTTGCTCGCTGAAATCTCGGCTCGGCTCGGCTCGCTGCACCACCACCTCCTCCTCCCAACAACTAAATTGCCCCACCAGTCCATCTTACGTGCCCACGTTTCTCCAGCAAGGATCCTAAAGGCTGGATTTTTCAGTGTGAACAATTCTTCGACTATCATCACATCAACAATGACCAACCTCTACGTATTGCATCCTTCCACCTTGACAGTGAAGCGTTGGGTTGGTTTCTCTATCAACGGTAAGCCCCTTTCCAATCTTGGGAGATATTTGATGACGCATTAACTGCCAGATTTGACGTTGCTCTTTTTGTCGGCACTTACGATTCCTTTGCTCGCGTGACACATACAACATCGGTCAGAAATTACATACATGATTTCGAATCAAAACCAAATCAAACAACTAGATCTCTCCGGTGATGTTTTTGCAAAATTTTGTGGCAGGTCTGAAACCCGAGTAAGGCAAAATAGATTGGGGTCTACGTCCTCGAACTATAAAAGATGCACATGAGCTCATTCTATTACACGAAAAATCCGTTGATCCTCTTCGACGTAGCTCCGTCCGCCCTCATATTACTGAAAATCTTCTTCCGACCCCTCCAAAGTTGCCTCAAGGGGTGCGTCTCTTGTCAAAGGAAGAGATGGCTCGCAAACACGAGCTCGGCCTCTGTTTTGATTGTGATGAAAAATGGAGTCATCGCCATATATGCACGACATCACAATCGTTGTTAATCTTGCATGATTCCATATCACTAGATTATGAAAACGACACCGATGTTGATGATGCAAACAAAGTTGTCGACCCTTCTCTAGAACTTTATTGTGTTACCTTACATTCATTGGTCGACAACGACACTCCACGGGTCCTTAGGTTGGAAGGCAAAATCAAAGACGTCGCGGTTTAGGTCCTGATTGATTCGGGCTCAACATTAAACTTCATTCACCCCTCTTGGATCTCTAAACTCGAGCTTGAAGTTGACGAAACCAAGGCTTCGTGGGTGACTGTAGGGAATGGGCAACGTTTGCGATGCAACAGCCTTTGCTCTGGCATTCTAGTCGTGTTGGGTGGTCTGTATTTCACCATTGATTTCTACATCATTGTATTCCACGGGTCGGATCTAGTTCATGGTGTCCAATGGCTTCATTCCTTGGGTGATGTGATCTTCAACTATGATAGTATGACTCTTTCCTTCGTAAATACTACCGACAGTGCACAAAAAACGTTGATCGGAGCTCCACCACGACTGTCTGAAATTTCTTCCACTGCTCTGCGTCGACAACAATTTTCTGGAAATGCATTATCCTTCTTCTACTTGAAGATGGAGGAGGAAAATGAGCCTGAAAGCCCAATGGAAATTAATGAAGAAATACAATATATTTTGGACTCTTTTCCTAACATTTTTCAGAAGCCACAGGGTCTTCCACCTCCATGTGATCAAGACCACTAGATCCTCATCACGCCAAGTTCCGGACCCGTGAAAACTAGGCCATATCGGTATCCTCACTTTCAAAAGCAAGAAATTTCTCGTCTAGTTAACGAAATGTTATCGGATGGCGTGATTCAACCTAGTCAAAGCCCACATTCATCTCCAGTAATTCTAGTAAAAAAAGGGATGGATCATGGCGTTTTTGTGTTGATTATCGTGCCTTGAATAGTATTACAGTTCGTGACCAATTTCCTATCCCTACGATAGATGAGTTATTTGATGAACTTTATGGTTCTCATTTTTTCTCAAAATTTGATCTTCGATCGGGTTTTCATTAAATCCGATTGACACCAAATTCTATTGACGCATATAGAACACACGACGGATACTTTGAGTTCCTCATAATGTCATTTGGCTTGGCTAATGCACCATCCACTTTTCAGACCACTATGAACATTGTTTTCCGTCACATTTTACATAAATTTGTTGTATTTTTTAAGATATTTTGATATACAATGAAAATTGGACTGACAATCTTCGTCATGTAAGGACGGTTCTAGAAGTTCTTCAACAAAATTACTTGGTATCCAAACTCCCTAAATGTGAATTCGGTCTCACCAGTGTTTCGTATCTTGGTCATATAGCTTCATCTCATGAAATTATGATGGACCCTTCCAAGATTTTCGTTGTGATTGATTGACCTATTTCCTCATCCGTGAAGCAGTTACGGGGCTTTCTCGGTCTTACAGGATATTATAGATGATTCGTCAAAGGTTATGCCAACACTGCTTGGTCCATTGACTGATCTATTGAGCAAAGATGGGTTTGTATGGTCGTCAAAGGCCACTAAAGCTTTTGAAGCTTTAAAGGTTTCTTTATCTACTACTCCTATATTACAGATGACTAATTTTTCTTCCGTTTTTACTATAGAGACAGATGCTTCAGGGATTGCCATGGGTGTCATCTTAAGTCAACACGGCAAGCCGATTTCTTTCTTCAGTAAGAAATTTTCAAACTCGATGTTGGGTGCCTCTGTTTATGCTAAAGAGATGGAAGCAATTGTTCAAGCCATCAAAAAATGGAGACATTACCTTTTGGGTCATGAGTTTATAATTTAAAAAAGATCATCGTAGTTTGAAGCATTTGCTTTCGCAAGTCATATCTACTCCAGAACAACAAAAATATTTTCGTCAGCTATTGGGGTTTTCCTACGTTATCAAGTATCGCCTAGGATCTCAAAATTCAGCGGTCGACGCCTTTTCTCATCGTGAAGATATAACTCTATCTATTCTAACTTCCCCATCATCTTCCTTGTTGGATTGTATAAAAAAAGAGGCATTGAATGACAAAAATTACAAAGACCAATGGGCTTCCACCTTATCTTCTTTCTCCACCAACACTCATTATTCCAACAGGGGGGATTTTTTGCTCTTCAATGATCGTCTCGTGATACCAGCCAACAATCCTCTCCACCGTCGTATCTTCGATGAATATCACTCCACCCCAGTTTGCGGCCATTCTGGGTCAAAGCAACTTTATCGATGATGGTACGATCGTTCTTTTGGCGATGAATGACTTCTACTGTTCGTGCATGGGTGTGTTCTTGCTTGGTGTGTCAAACTGCGAAGTCCAAAAATCAAGCTCCTGCAGGTCTTCTTCAGCCGTTGCCGACACCTACTCAGGTTTGGGAAGACCTCTATGGATTTCATAGTGTCACTACCACCGTCGTACGGAAAAGACGTGATCTTTGTGGTAGTGGATCGGTTGACAAAGGGAGCACATTTCATTGGTCTCTCATCTCCAATTTCAGCAGTCACAACAACCACTGCATTTTCTAATTGGATCGTGACAGAATTTTTGTTAGTAAATTCTGGTATGACCTCTTTCGTTTACAAATGACGAAGCTTCACCGGAGTACAACCTACCATCCTCAGATAGACGGCTAGACGGAGGTTGTTAATAGATGTCTTTAGCAGTATTTGTGTTGTTTTGTTATGGACCGACCTCACCGGTGGTTTGATTACTTCACTTAGCGGAACTTTGGTATAATACTTCATTTCATTCATCAACTGGGATGTCCCCGTTTGAAGCTACGTTCGGGAGAAAACCACCATTCTTGTTGGACGAGATCAATAGTGATAATGTTCAACCGGATGTCGTGGAGTTGGTTCAACTTCACTCAGGAGTAATTGAGGTTATTAAATTCAATTTAAAGAAGGTTATTTCCCGTATGCAAAAGGTGGCCAACAAGAAAAGGACAGTTGTCTCCTTTGAAGTCGGCAATTTTGTTCTTCGTTTACAAAAACATCAATAGTCCAGTCTTGCAAAGAGACAGTCAAATAAACTAGAAAAAAATACTACGAACCATGTAAGATCCTCCAAAGGATTGGAAACGTGGCCTATCGATTACAACTTCGAGATGAGGCTCGTCTACATAATATTTTTCAAGTTTCCTTGCTTAAGAAATTCATTGGTGATCTGACTTCTATCTCCTCACCTACTCTGCCTGATGACATCTCAACAATCATGGACGATGTGCTTTCCGAAGCGGGTGGGAATGATACAACCACCAGGCTGATTGCTCCATCAAGCTTAGCCGGTAACAAAGGGAAACGAGTTATTAAGCCATCGGATAAATTAAATCTTTGATTTACACTCTCACCAATTCAGTCAATGTTCCTTATTAAGTTGTTTCCTAAAAATTAGTTTCCATTAGTTTTGTTATTCCCGTTTAATTAAATTCCTTTATGGTTATAGTCCTTAATTGTAATCCCACGTTAGGTGGCTAAGATTTGTTGTTTTCCATATTTAAGGGAGTAGTTGTGTTTGTTAAGGGGATAATAATAAAAAACTTCAATCTTTCTTCCCTCCTTCTTGTTTGTTCCTACACGAAATTATCTTTTTCTCTCTCAGAGAACGGTTCTCCTTAAATCGAGACCATCAATCTACTAAAACCCCAACTTTAAAAACAACCCAAAAGTTTTGAAAGCAACCAATTTCTAAGATAAAATAACAGAACCATGATTTCTGCTAAATTCACTTAAACCCAATTTATCTAACAATAAATACCCAGTATAATCATAATTAATATGGTTAAAACCACACAAAATTCTGAAGTCAACCCAGAAAAAAGGTCTTACATTTGGAAGCCGAAGGTGTGGTTTTGAAGGTTCTTGTGGAGAAGGAGGTGTTTGTCGACGAAGCGGTTTTGACGGGTCTCGGAGTTCCATAGCTTGCAGACGGACCGGAAGCGGAGAACGGATTTGGCGGGTAGGAGGGAGAGGATCTCCAGCTGGAGGTCGAGGGAGAGGTCCGGATTTGGTTGATTTGTATTCTTCCTCGCTCGTTTCCGTGGATTTGTTGGAGTCTCCATTTGGGGTTTTGGGTTTTGGATTTGGGAACGAGAAGGGGACGAGAGGAGTTTGTTTCCGGAGGTTTCCTCTTATCGCACCCGTAGAATCTGAAATGATGGTGGATCTATCAATAAATGTAAGCACGTAATCATGAAAATTGTATTTGTTTTGTAAATAATATTCCATTATAATACTATATGCACGACAATTCAAAATTTTATTTTTATTGCTTTGGAAAAAAATGAAAAATAATTCAAAGGTTCGTGATTTATTATGACATGTTTAGCGCATCAATATATTTGTTCACTATACCTTCCAAATATATATATATATATATATATATATATATATATATATATATATATATATAAAGGAACGATTACTACCTTTGACGATAAAATTAAATCTAAACTTCAAATTGAAAATCTAAACTGTAAATCTTGTTCTACAATATATGTAAAATAAGAACATCGAATATCATAAAATTTGAAAAACAAATCATATAAAATCTAGAAATTAATTTTTTTAATGAATGTACTATGTTCATTTTTACATCTGTAAATATTACGTAAAATATTTTTCAAAATTTATGATTTTCGATGTTTTTAATTTACATATGTTTGTAGATCAAGATTTACTGTTTGAATTTTCATTTTGAAGTTTAAATTTGATTTTATCAACCATGTATAAACAAAATTTAAAGATAACTGGATCCTTCCTCATTTATATATATATATAAGGTGAATATATATACACAAAAATTATAATATGAGCCTTAGACTCACTTAGCTTAAGTAAAACTCTTAAACATCCACTATCTAAATCAAATAAAAAAAATATAGATATGAGATTTTTTATTTTTAATTCAAATGGATAAAATTGAAAATCAAATCAATTATTTTATCTCAAAGCAAACTCACGTTTCACCTCTCCGAGCACTCCTCCACCTCCTCCCAAATGGCCATGCTCTCGCGACCGTCTGCCCGCGGCCTCCCCGTGTTCCGGGGCCTCAAGGTTGCCAGAAGGGGCGTCAGGTTCGTCGCCATCGACATCTCAATCTGAGGTGGAGTCAGAAGAGCGCCTCGCCGCCCCGTCGTCTGCAAGGCACAAGAAACTGGGATCGATGGTAGTTTCTTCGTCTTTATGGCATGGATTTTTGGTTTTCGTTGAGTTTTGTGTGGATTTTGTGCGTGGATCTGTGAATCTTTGGTTTCGGCGAGAGTTCTTGGTGATGATTGGTTCGTTCCATTGGGGGGGTTCCGATATCTTGCCATGTGTTTTTTAGAGATCATTTTGTGGATATTATGTATGTGTTTCCATGTGATTGATTAGCTTATTGTTTGCTATAAGCTCTTTGCTTCTTCTTCGGTGAGATTCCGCCTGTGTTTAGATGCTCCCGTGGGGTTTGAGTTAGTTTGATTGGTATCTTTAAGTTGTTAACTAGGTTATTACTTGTTAGGATGTTGGCTTCCAATTAATGTAGTAGAATTTGCCTTTTCAGGCTATGATAGTGGAGTGGATAACTCTCACCATCTTATTGTTGGTTAGCTTTTATCTTTTCGTAGTGTTTGTGTGAGTCAGTTTATGCCTTTACTGCATTGTTAGTTTAATAGTATCTCTAAGTTGTTAACTAGGTTATTAGCTTCCAACTAATGTAGTAGAATCTATTTTTCAGGCTATTATAGATTTATAGTGGATAATTCTCACCATCTTCGTGTTGGTTAGGGTTTTTTTTCTCATATTGTTGTGTGAGTTAATTTATGTCTTTGTTGTATTGTTAGTTTAGTAGTATCTCTAAGTTGTTAACCAGGTTATTAGCATGTTGGCTTCCAATTAACGAACTAGCATCTCCTTTTCAGGCTATTATAATGGATAACTCTCACTATCTTTGTGTTTAGTTGCTCCTGTGGGCTTCAGGTTGGTCTGATAGTATCTGTAAGTTGTTAACTAGGTTATTATTAATTAGGATGTTAGCGTCCAATTAATTAATGCAGTAGCATCTGTTGTTCAGGTTGTTACGTGATAGCTTTGACCATAGTAGCGTCGATTAGCTTTTGTTTATCTTTTGGTAGTGGTTGTATAAGTCAATCATGCTTGATGTGATAATAACATGGACAGTGTGGTGTTGTTATGTTGGTCAGGTGTGACACAAGTCAAGTTGAAAGGAGACAACAACGATCGGATCGCAGTGATGAGGGTTGGGGTGGACACTATCATATTGACAACGTTGTTGAGGAAGAAATTCAGTTAGGTTGATCTCGTCAGTGTTGGCGCTGTAGAGTAGGAGGAGGCGGCGACAGAAGAGATCAATGGATTCCAAGTGAATGATCATCCATTGGTAGTGTAGTCACCTCATCATCTGCCAACTTTGTCTTCGTACTAAGTGTTAAATTAAGTTTGATTTGTAAAAAATAACGTCTTAAGTTGGGTGCCTAGCAATTAGTCTCCAAAATTTGTGTTGTACACTAAATTAGATAATTGAAATTTATTGTATGTGTATATATATATGTGTGTGTGTATGTTTATACTTGACTACTTGAGGAGATTGACGTGCTCATATTGCATTTTTGCGAAGTTAGTGATAAGGTATCCGTTTGTCTAGTTCAAATCTATTTTTTTACGACATGTGTATATATATTATCCAGTGAGATCCATACTTTTTTGTTCCCAACGTAATAATTACATTATACTACGGTTAACATTATATTACAGTTAACAATATTAAATTACGATTTTGAACATAATATTAATTTTGTTACGAACATCGATACATGTTACTCATATGCAAATCATCCACCATTATTTAAGGAATGTTAATAATAATTATATTATATTATGACTAACAACATCGGCTAACAACATTATATTACGGTTGTGAACGTGATATTAATTTTATTACAAACATCGATATATGTTACACATGTTGCAATCATCTACCATTATTTGAGAAATGTTAAAAATAATTATATTGACGAACAATATCATATTACGGCTAACAACATTATATTACCGTTGTGAATTTAATATTAATTTTGTTATGAACATCGATACATGTTAATATAATTTACATATTTTCACATTCATTTGAATAAGTTTGAATTCCTTGCCCTTTCTCCCCTACGACCGCGGCTGTCGGAGTTCTTCGTGGGCGACACTTCCAAGATTCTCCTTCGGACGTAGAGGTATGCGTTCTTTCCAACAAGTCCCTCAGTCCTTGCTGAGATTGCCCATTTCGAAAGCCTTCGACCGTCGTCTTTCTGGTTTTTCAAAGAATAAATGGTATGAAGATTTTCGATTTGTTTAATGCTATACACGACATTAATGTTATCGTTGTTGTGATGGTGGAGTAATTTCACTCTTCTTGGTAGTGATTAGGAAATGGATGTGTGAATGGGATGAGTAAGTTTGTGGTTGAGCAGTCGATCGATTATCCTTTCTTTGTATTGATTAGGAAATGAATTTGTTAGAGGTATCCGGAAGGGGAAGACGGTCAAAGGGGGGAGACGAAGCGGAAGAGTTTTCGTCACCTTGGGATTGGGGGCAGGTTGTGTTGGTTGGGGTGGAAGTAATGTCATTGGTGAGGGTGTGATGGAGGGGCATTTGGGGGTATTACGGCTGGATGGGACATTGGCTCCTTCGACCCCTCGGCTCTCAAGCCAAACATCTCCTGGTGAGGGTGAGGGTGAGGGTGAGGGAGCAACTCCTTCAATCTTCTTATAGGAAGCTGAATTCTTTGAAGACCTGGGAAGGTGGAAGGTCATGCCAAACACACCCTTAGGTCATCTTTAACCCCAACCCAAATATCTTTACACCTCAGCTTTCTCTCTCTGTCACGTCAGTAAAAAATATTATGCAACCCACAACCCAACCCAACCCATTTTTCTCTTCTTAACCCCAACCCCACTTTCAACACTCTCTCTCCTGCATATCATTTCTTTTTACCTCATTTTCTATATCAACATAATAATTCACAAACTATTAAATTTATTATTTTTATAATAACTTAATCTAATTAACTTACAATAATTACGAACAACACATAATAATTAGATTTTATTAAAATTCGACAATTACATATTATAATAATTCAAAGATAAAATATTACAATACATATTACAAACATAATTAATTCTCATTCCGTCCAAAACGTTGCCATATATTCTCGATCAAATCGGCTCGCAATGCCATATGTTTTTGAGCGTTGCGAACTCGATCTCTGTTACGCAGATATTTGTTAATATCCACGATACGCTCAGTGGAATACCGGAGACCCGACGGGTTTGAACTTTCACCGATTTCTTGAGGGCGCTCATGTATAAATTCGTTTATATCCACCAACTGTTCATAAGAGTCGCGTTCGTCATCCACGATCATGTTGTGCATGATTATGCATGCAGTCATAATTTTACCGAGAATGTCTGGAGTCCATGCTAACGACGGTCTTTTCACGATGACGAATCTTGCCTGAAGCACTCCAAATGCACGTTCCACATCTTTCCTTGTTGCCTCTTGAAATTGGGCAAATAATTTATCTTTAGGTGTTTGAGGAAGGATGATTGATTGCGTTGGAGGACATTGAGATCGTTACACGATCCTGGGATCCCAAAAAATGAATGCCAAATCCAAAGGTCGTAAGATGCAACAGCTTCCAGAACAAGTGTCGGTTTTCCGCTTCGACCTTGATATTGTCCCTTCCAAGCAGCTGAACAATTCTTCCACTCCCAGTGCATACAATCGATGCTCCCCATCATGCCTGGAAACCCTCGTAGCTCACCAACCTGGAGCAGTCTTGCTAGGTCCGCTACGGTAGGGGTTCGTAGATATTCATCACCGAAATTGGTAATGATACCTTGACAGAAATTTTGGAGAGATTGTCTTGTTGTTGCTTCGCTTAGACAAATATTAATATTTCGGTTAAGTTTAGTTTAAGTAAAATTTCATGTTATTTCCTTTTTGTAGTAGAAATCTATGTTATGTGTTTGGTTGTTAATTTGTTTTGAAGTTAATTTAATTTTATTTATTTGAGTTTTAATTTTTTTTGTTTACTATATTATTAACAAATATTAATAAGTGATACACTTTAATTGATTTATTTAACAAAAACACAAGAAAATGTATTTTTTTTAAAAGTTGGGTTGAAACATATTGAACTCGTACGAACGGCTGCCCAGCTCGCCGGTGAGCTGGTGGGGGTTTCAGGGGGCAGCGCCCCCTGAAAGGTAAACACAATTTGAAATTCGATATTAAATTCAATATTAATTTTGTATTATTATAGTTAATGCAATTGATTTATTTTATTAATTATTATATTTATTTACAATTTATTTTATTTATATATATTATTAACATATTATTTAACTAATATAAATAACAAAAAAAATAAAACATAAAAAAAAACCGACCAACCAGGTCTGACCACGTGGCCAGACCTGGGTCGTGACCCAGGTCGGGTCGCAGACCCAGGTCGGGTCGCAGACCCAGGTCGCGACCCGACCCGAGTCCGCTCCCCATTAAGGGGAGACAGGTCGGGGCGAATTTCACCCCGACCCGAAAAGGGCCTCCGTTAAGGAGGCCCTTAGTATCTTATCTACGGTGGATCCTCGACAAAAGTTGTGCCTGCACCTCAACTATATCAAAAATGGTCAAGAGGTGTAGTCGTGTAGAGATGGGAAATTTGTCCACAAGACCACACAATGAAACTAATATGTTTAGATTGAGCCCATCTTTTGACACAATGTCATCTTCACCGATGAAAGCGCAAATTGAAAGTAAAGCTTCTTTAGATATCATAATTTTCGATTTTAAAAAATCATCCATAAGGTTTACTAATAAAACGTAAGTGTTGACACCATTTACCTCCTTGCTTTAATGTGATCAAACATTTTGACTCCGTACATTGTATGAAGTTCTCAACAAATACTATTTGACGATTGTTGCTACTGCTCAAATAAAATTACATACCTCAACCTGGAATTCCTTCGGCCCTTGAGTGGACTCCACAGCGAACACCTTTACTGCCACCGGGAGTCCATTTTCAAGAACCCCATGGTAAACCTTTCCAAACCCTCCTTTGCTGTCCCGTTGCGTAGATTTGAGCCTTCAACAGAAACAAGAAAATAAGTCACTACTTTGCTGTCCCATTGGTGGTCATTTGTTACTTATCCTCCCTGTTTTAGTAGTTCCCTTGTCAAGGGTGCAAAGTTGTAGTAAAGAAATAGATAAATGACATTGCTCCCAAAACAAAGCATGGTGATTTACCAAAATTTCTCCCGTTAAGTCCACTATTACTGTGGATATTTTTTTTTTGTTAGAAATATTTTTCTGGTTGCCTTGGAAGAAATTCTTCGAAAATACGGGTTTGACTCTCTGGACTAATTTTTTGGCATAGACAATTATTTTCAGTTTTTTAGTTCTACATAGAAACATCTAAATGACGTTCAAATTCTTGTTCCCAGCTTTCTCTAATGACGTTTACCATGAGACTATTAATGACTCGTAGATATTTTAAGGCTGCTGATATAACTTGTAAAATAATGTAAGTTTAAATGGAAAAAAGTGTATCCTGTTTGCTGCCTCTTCTTTTGTAGGCAATGATCAGCGCAACACCTAGTAGAGATAAAAATATTGTAGAACCGACTAAGAAAGCTATTATAGCTACGTTGTTATTGGTTTTCCTCTTGTGATCCTTCTAGCTGAAGTAGACAGATAATATTTAGATACAAACACTAATTTGTAAAACACAGGATGAAATCCACAGTGAAATGTGTAATAGACCAGACATAATGATCAAAAATCTATCTTTCTGCTTCTGTAAGAGGCTTTTAGGCACAGGACCGTTTACTCCACTTCCTGTTAGATTCCTGGAACAAGAAAAAAATTGTTGCTGTGAATGTTTGCTCAGTTGGATTAGATTAATTGTTCATATGCAAAACTACTAACTCACAAAAGTTTAAGTTCTAGGAGTCTTCGAACAAATCAGGGATTCCACCAGACAAGTTGTTTGATGATAAATCCCTAAAGAATTGAAGGAGAAAAATAGGCCACCTTTTGTTCAATCAAAATTTTAACATATTTGCGTTGATCTCATACCTGTCAATGAACAAACTCTTTAAAGTTCAAAATACCCACTATGCCAATGTAAAATTATCAAACAATTCAACAAAGTTATTTCCCAATCAAAGGACTACTTAAGAACTATAAATTGTATAAAGAATGACACTTCAATTTTTTAAGTTTATTGAGCTTCACAAGAGCAGGTGCAATTTCACCAGTTTGTCCACTTGAAGAAGTCTCTGTTAGCATTATTAAAAATCATTAGCAGTTTAGTTCACATGAACCATTATAAATAACAAAAATTCTATTACAAGCTACTCCAAATATAGAATACTTACAGAGAAATAACATGAGTTGTTATCGTGCTCTTGTTGCTACAATCAATTCCTTCCCAAGTAAATTCTTTCGGAAGACAAGGGCCGCCCATCCAATTCTTTCAGACATTGTAAAATGACTTAATTTCCATCATTGCATCGACAGGTTTCAAAAGTCCAAGCACTCATAATAAGCAATTCAGAAAACAAAATCAAATTATTTTTCTGAAAAATAAAATTTCGTAATTAAATTAAGCGTGTCTAAAAGCCAAATACAAACTAAAAGTAAATCATGGTGGACAGTGTGACCTACCCTGGTCGCTACCGGTACCATTGGTTACTTGTTTGACGATATATCCCTCAATGGCATTTATTAGTGGTGGTAGGATTGAATTGCTTGACTGATTTAGAGCAAAGCTCAAAGAGTATGTAGAAGTTTGGGAATAAGTAATGTTGCTTATGCTACGGATATATAAAATATCTGGTTCATAATTTTCATAATAAACCACATCATGCACCACAATGTCAAATATTCTTGATTGGTTTGGCATAAGGGCCTCCAGATCCGCAAAGTGCATTACGGAAATGTCCTATGGAGTCTTCTTATATAATTCAAACACCAACTTGAACCGTTTCTTAGAATAGCTGCTTTTTTCATAACTTGCAGTGGGGTCTTGCAAACATTGTCTATAACGACATGGGATTTAGTAGCTAATGGTGTCCATTCACAGGAAAGGTTAGGGAAAGTCTACAGACGATCGTCAGGATCTTCAGGATACTTGAATAAAACATTGTTACAACGAGAATGAAACAACTATTGTCGTCAAAGAACAAAATTCTTACGCAGGAACACCATTTAAAAACAAAAATTGCAATGACCAAGGGCGGTGCTACATAACATAAATTGAGGGGGATTAGTCTACCCTCTAGATTTGGACTCCCTGAGCTTTATTCCTTAGGATTCTGACCCTCCTAGATTTTTACGGATGTCAATAAAAGGATAGTTCTATAAAATAATGCATGATTAAACTAGTACAAGAGTATTTATTTTACCTACTTACCGGTCAAATACCTAACAAAATTTTAACCGGAAAACCCAAATCATTCCAAGTAACCAATTTCCAATTATTTTGATGTACGAATTTACAATTACTGTTCGGACTTCCCAACACCAATGTTATAAAAACCGAACCGAAAAGTGAAGCATAAACATCTCGTTAGCATGACATCAACATTTTGTGAACTAAGGGCTGAACCGAACCAACTCTGTAGCGACGGTCCGACCGATTGAACCGATTTTAAGATAACCATATAATAATCTTAAGATAAAATATTCAATATTTTCGAACCAAGAAACACTTGGTTCGACTTAGATGAAAAATAGGAGAAGAAAAAAGAGTCCATAAATAATGAAATAGGAAAACCACGTTGTTTCGAACATAGAAATAACTATAAGAATGTTCTTAATACCCTAAATATCATCATCTTAGTGACCCTTGAATTCAACAAAAATTAACCACACATACTAAACATTCAAAAAAATTAACCAAAAAGTTTGAATTTTGTGGAGTCGGGACTGAGGACTGGAGGCAGGGGTGCACTGATGGAGTCGGGACTGAGGAGACGCGGGTGGAGTTAGGATTGAGGACTGAGGAGACAGGGTTGGACTCAGGACTGAGTACTGAGGAGGCGGGGGGTGAAGTGGGGATTGAGGAGGTGGGAGTGTAGTCGAGAATGAGGAGGCGGGGGTGGACCGGTGGAGTCGGGCTTGGGTGGCAGGCCACACTGGGTTGAGTCAGAATTGGAGAATGATTGAAGGAGGTGGGGGTGGAGTCCAAACCCTAACTCCAAACTAGGTACAATTGGGAAATTGGAAACTCAAGAATTAGGAAAAATCTTGATTTTGTAATTTTTGGTTAATTAAAGAAAAATCGGTCGAACATGGTCCAACCAAACTGCAAAAACTGACCGATTTTTTTTGGTTTTTTCCGGTTTGCACCGGCTTACTTGGGAGATAAGTTTTTCTCCATGGACCGGCTGATTTGTCTCCGGTTGTCGGTCCAACTCGATCTGACTGTCAATTCGGTTCGGTTTTTAAAACAGAGCCCAGCACTGCTCGGTCTTCGACTTTACACTTTCTTTTTTATATTGCCAGTGCATTGAAACACTTCGTAAACATGCTTGAATAAATTCACTGAATTGCTAAACATCGCCCCAAAATTACTTAAATCGCCCCTTGAAATTACCAAATTGCCCTTCCTCCTATTTTTGCTTATATATCTCACAATTTCACTCTTTTCTCAAAACTTTCTCTTCCTATACCTACTACAGAAGATTACGAATGTCTCGGAGGCCAGGCAAGCAGCCAGCAGTTCCCCCGGTGTACCCGTATACGGTAACCTTACATTATTTATTTGTTTTCAAAAAAAAATTAAAAAAAGTGGTCGGCGTCCGAGGGAGACGCCCCCCGCATGGGTCGGGCGTCCTAGGAAGCCGCTCCCCCCATGGGGGGAGCGGCTTCCTAGGACGCCCGACCCATGCGGGGGGCGTCTCCCTCGGACGCCGACCCGTAGAGGGGAGACGTCTGCGGAAGACGTCTCCCCGATGGAGGCGACGTCTTCGGAAGACGTCTCCCCCGAGGAGGAGGCGTCTCCGACAGACGCCTCCACCATGCGGGAGGCGTCTCTCGCAGACGCCTCCACAATTTTTGTTTTTTTAATTATTAAATCTGATAATTAATTCAATAAATTGTGATAAATCTGAAAATTTAATTTAACAAATTCTTATTAAGTTTAACATTTGTGATATTTAGTTTTAACAATTTTTGATTTAGTTTAAGAATTGTTTTAATTTAGTTTAACAAATTTTGATTTAGTTTAACAATTGTGATAATTTAGTTTAACAATTGTGATAAATATGATAATTTAGTTTAACAAATTTAACAAATTTGTATTTAAAATTTCAATTAATAGTCATCGGGTCACAGTGGAGGGAAAGACAAGTCGATACCATTACACGTCTTCCGTTCTTTAGATGATGATTCAGCACCGCGTCTTCCACGTAGACGGGGGATATCTGCTTCGGTCAAGAGGGAGAGAGAGGCATTACGTCGTCGTGAGGAGGAGGACGATTCATTCGATGATGAGCATGTGGACAGTCCCGACGACGGGAGCGACGATGATGACCCGTATGAGTTAGAGCGCCTGGAGGTGGAGAGGCAGGGGGAGTATAGCAGAGGACGTGGTCGAGCGGGTAGTTCTACTTCCGCCGGATGGATGGTGCGGAAGGGTAGGGGTGGGAGATTTACGACCGGGGATTCGAGCTCGTGCACTGTAGATCCCCGCGCTCAGAAGAAGAAGAGGGTCCAGGATGATTCTTGGATCGTGAGCGGTATGACGTCTGGTGGTCCTTTAGATGGGAGCGTCATTCCTAGTTTCTGGGGTCACATCGCTAGACGGATCTGGGACGGAGAGGATCGGAAGGTTCTGAAGTGCCATAATCGGCACAGAGCCTGTACAACACTACAGGGTTGGCGGTCTACACCGAGTGCTGATATCAGAGAGGAGATTAGTGCCACGCATTTGGGGCACTTACCGTACATCATGTTCCCTTATCTCGACATGCCTTTGATTTCTGCATTTGTGGAGCGGTGGCAGCCTGACACCAACACTTTTCACATGCCTTTCGGAGAGATGACGATCATGCTTCACGATGTTTTCCAGATCCTGCGCATTCCTGTGGATGGTCGTCTGGTCAGTGCTCAGGGGTCGACGTCTGAGCTGAGGTGTTATGTGGCAGAGTTGCTTGGTGTCACACCTGATGGTCTGGTGAGAGATACAGCTTTATGGAGTGGTGGTGGTGTCGGCATCGACTCCCTTGAGGACCTATGCAGACGGGCACGACCTCCGCGGGCCGATGATACACAGTTGACGGCATACCTATTCTTGATGCTCGGAGCCGTCTTGTTTGTCGACAAGAGTGGTTGCTGGATCAGACCACACAATCTATTGGAGTCTAGGGACCCGGAGACCGTTCGTGAGTACTCGTGGGGCTCAGCGACGTTGGCATACTTGTACCGTCAGCTTGGGATAGCTAGCCGTGCGGATTGTTCTGGGATTGCAGGTTGTCTTACGCTGCTGCAGGCGTGGATATACGAGTACTTTCCCGCATTCCGCCCGCATCGTGAGCGGAAGATTATCGATGAGGGTCATCCACGTTCGGGTATGTGGGCCGTCCGGAGCGAGGACAAGAGCGATGGACCATTGCGTTCAATCCGCGCACGGCTAGATCAGATGACTGCATCAGAGGTATCAAACTTTACACCATTTACATTTATTTATTTAATTTTAAGATGTATTATTATTAATGAGTTAAAGTTTAGGTGGAGTGGTTACCCTATGGTCCTGACCCAGCAGGGGAGGTCCCGAGGACTTTATTGATGGGCCTTATTCGTTATCGGGATATCATAGAGCCTTATATGCCCGATCGTGTCTTGCGTCAGTTGGGATATGTTCAGGTGATCCCGGTTGACATCCTGACACCAGAGCATGCGGTGCGGTCTGCGTTTGCAGCGACGTACGACGTCAGGTTCCCCGCTTCTACAGCGGAATCGACTTGGCGGACATTTCCGAGATCATGCCGACTGTTCCTTGGCGACTTCAGACGTAGTTGCGACCCCTCTGAGTGTGATGCACATTATCTTGATTGGTTCGATAGTTACTCACATCCTGTCATCGTCCGTGGTGCCTCCCGGAGAGCAGATCGACCACCAGATAGGACGTGTGGCGATCTGGTAAATTTTTCATTTTATCTATATTTATTTGTACCGTAGGTTTTGTTAATGTACGCTAATGTTAATGTTATGTGCAGTGGATGGGTAAGATGATACGGGCTGTAGAGCCAATCTTGCAGATGAGGGATGAGCTGCCATACGATGCCAGAGCTGCATGCAGAGATTTGGATGAGATCATACAGTCGTGGCATACTCAGTTAGGCATCTCCGACCATGATTCGGATGATGAGTAGGCTGATCTGTTGTACCGTACTCTTAGTATTTGCATTTATATTTGTTTATCTGTCGTACGTTTATTATTTGTATTTGTTTTTGTGTTTGCTAACATGTCGTACGCTTATTGTTTGTATTTGTGTTTGCTTATCTGTTGTACGCTTATTATTTGTATTTGTGTTTGCTAACCTGTCGTACTATAATGCAAATAAAGAAAACATATCAAAACATATTACATAATAAAGCAACACTATATAATGTACAAACATATCAAAAAATATTACATAATTGTACAAACATATCAAAACATATTACATAATTGTTGCCAATATGCTATCCTATTTTGATACTCCAGTTCCCATCCAATAACACTCTCATCTCGTATTTGAAACCACAGAGTCTCTATAGGAGGTACGGGGAATCCCTCATTCAATTCCAAACGAATGTAATGAGCGTAACTCCCTAAATGAGCAATAATCAACTCTCTGCACGGTCTCGTCACGGTAGGTGGACTCTCCCAAGGTAGAACTGTAAGACATGGGTACAACGAACCATCATTTCTGAGAGAGAAGAACATAACTGCACACTTGTAAAAATTTGCAATGGGAAACAAGTCCGTCCACGTCTCCATGTAGTGATTCTCGCCACAAGGTCCCCCGCCCCAATTAATCTGGTGACGAGCCTACTCCACACCGTCGTAGTATACGTGCTCATAAAAAGATGGGTTCGCAGCTATCTCATTTGAAATGGAACGACGGGCGAGTTGCCAATTGTCTTCACCACCGTGGAAAACATCGGCGTCACATCGAAATCCACAGTTTCCATCAGCACGTACATCATTCCACTGGTGTAGGAATGGCATAATGATTCCTGGAATCCTATCCGCATATGGGAAGTCGTCTACGTCAGCCCGCCCAGTCACTACAATATCAACAAAAAATACAGTTACATATAATAACAAAAGATACATATTTACTGAAATAAATAACAAAATTATAATAACAATAAATATAGGGATGGTATACCTGATCCTCCCATCACAGACGAAGAACCAGAAGATCGACCACGACCTTTGCTTCCACTACCGGAAGAACGACCACGACCTCTACTCCCACTACCTGAAGATCGACCACTACCTCGCTCTGCATACTCAAACGCACTAGGGTCCCGTCGTGTCGACTTTCCCCTTGGTCGACCTCGTAGCTTTGTTTTTTCTGCAGGCTCTCTCAAATTCGCATGTTCGGGGTGTAGCTGCTCGAATAAAACCTGAGAGGCAGATCGAATTACGGTGGGGTCACTTCCTGCAATCTCATCAACCAGGCTGCGAAAATGTTTGGCGTCTTGAGCTGCCTGAGACACAAACTCTGCGTTCTCGGCTCCTTCCCCAATGACAAGTGTCCTCCAGAACGAATGAATCTGCTCTAAGTAAATTCCGTTGTCTGATTCAAGACATCCGCGGATGGTACATGCGCAAGGTATCCCATGAGAAGTCAGAAAAGCGCACTCACAACGATATTCAACTTCATCATCTAACTGTTGCATTCTTTTCACCTCCTGACTCAGCAATTGCAAGCAGTGATGCGAAACTCGACCATTTATGTGACGATATAGAGCATGTCCGAAATTAGTCAAATTTCGCCATCTCGAGTCTTCAAGAAAGTTTCGAATATTCGTCAGCTGCATTTCAATAGCCGCGTTGACGTGCTCGAAAAGAGTGTCCAGAGCTGCAGTCGATGTAGAAATCCACTCTTTTAGAGCCGAATGAGCACTTTCTATCCTACAATTCGTGGTGTTCCCAAAATGAAGGACTTTGTTCGTCCAATTCAGCACAAACTTTTCTTTATGCACCAACCACGTGGTGTCCTGATACTCCGTGATAGCCGGCCACGATCTATACAAATCTTTCAGAGCATACACAACTCTATCATACTCGGCTTCTGAAGTAGAAAGCATGATTTTCCTCCATCTTCCACGCCTCAAAGTCTCTGCCATCTGCTTATTTTTGCCGAATATGTGGTATGCGTAGTTCAATACGTCTTTGTTGATGTGCCATGTGCAGAGTAAATAAGCAGAGTCAGAAAATACCTCTCTCACTGGTCGCATAAGGCCTAACTCCCGGTCTGTTATTATTGCAGTCGGGCTGACAGTCCCCAATAACAGATCTCGCAACTTCTCCATCACCCACAAATAACTGGAGTAAGTTTCATCCATCAAAATCGCATATCCAATAAGGAAATTCATGTTTGTTGGTGTGACCCCAATCATTTTGAACAAAAAGCATCTTATACTTGTTCGACTTGTAAGTCGAATCCATGCAGATAACGAAAGGATATGTCTGCAACAACTGGACTGACGTCGGATGTGCCAAAAAAGCGTGAGTGACGACATCAGTTTCTGGATCCGCCATAATCCAATGTAAGTACTCACACTGCACTGCTTGATAGAGAAACTGCTGGACGGGATTCCGGTCTTCAGATTTTGTCCTCCTCATGTAATCTCTGAAATTATAAATATGCCTTTGATTTGGATTGTCCTCCGGGAATTTTTCTTTTACTGCCTTCAAGATGTTCCGTGGTTTTGCTTGCGCCTCAGTCATATCACGAACAATCTTCTTCGCCCCAGAACTTAGACCACTAATTTGACGATGACCCTCTGGATAAACTGTCAGTCTGTGGTTGTGATGTCCGTGAGCACTATTAAAAACCACAACCCATCCATCACGATCTCGTCGCTCCACCACTTTTATTAAGAAATGACAACCGCAACCCTTTCTTTTGGTGTTTCTTCGAAGTGCAGTATCCATATCCCGAGACTCCATTTGATTTCGCCGGTCGCATCTCAAATAACAATCCATCCGACTATCTGATCTTGTTTTGTACGATGACACGACCAAAAAAAACCCGACTCCGATAGCTACTTGTTTGGCCCATTTACTTGCTTCATCCATTGTTGCAAAGATTTGTGTAGTTTGAAATAACTCACTGTAATCCACTCCATCACCACCGAAATCTTCCAACGGAACCTACAAAAATAAAATCGAAATTAAAAAAATCAAAAAAAATTCGGGCGTCTGGATTAAACGCCTACCCCATGGGGGGGCGTCTGAGTTAAACGCCCTCCCCAAGGGTGAGGCGTCTGCGTAGGACGCCTGACCGAAGGGAAGGGCGTCTACTACAGACGCCTTACCCAAGGGGAGGACGTCTACATAAGACGCCTCTCCCATTGCGTAGGCGTCTGCGTTAGACGCCTAGGCCAAGGGGAGGACGTCCTACGCAGACGCCCTCACCTTCGGGGAGGCGTCTAATGCAGACGCTCGGCCCAAAATTTGCCCCGCGCCAGGCTTACCTCACCGGATGCATCACCCTCGCTAGACATTTTCGTGGTGTTTTTACTGATAAATTATGAATATACAAGACCGTAGGCCTAATTTATAGACACGGGACGATATGTGTATTAAATATATTGTTAAGGGCAATTTGGTAATTTTAAGGGGCGATTTAAGTAGTTTTGGGGCGACGTTTAGTAGTTCCCTAAATTCATGATTGCATGACGGGATGAAATAGTAAAATATTACTAACGAAAAGAGAGTTATTGATTCGACCCCTTCATTTTCAATCCTTCGAATCTTCGACGTCCTGAATTTTTTTAATACTAATAATAATAGTAATAATAATATAATAGTACTACTACTACTAATAATAATAATATGTTGCGGTCAACGTGGTCGCATGCATACGTTTTCTATTTCAACTAGCTAGTTGTCGCCTATTTATTGTGGGTTGGAAACTCGGCATATATTGTTGACTTTTTTACCTTAATCTATATTAATTTTGATAATTAATTAAACTAATCTTAATCAATCAACCTAATCAATCAAAGTGAGCAAACACGATTACATGCATTGCATATATATTTGTATACTTGCAATTATCTTAATAGGTTCATCAAGACGATCAAGTAAATGAGCATTGTGACAATGACATCAAGACTCAAGACTTGTAATCAAAGCTTTGGATCAAGACATGTAACTTTATATTTATTGAGTCTATAAGGTTTCATGTAAACTTGAGCACTAGGATTTTGTCCCGTCATTTATCGGTAAACCGAACCTATTTCGGTCCACCGAATCCTACCAATTCGGTACACCGAACACCTGTCGGATAGCTAAATTCTTCGCACTAGTCAAACTTAGGTGTTCTCTGGAATTGTCCCAACGGAAGACCGAACTACCTTTGGTCGACCGAATAGCCCTGGACCGGTTTTGGACTTTGCTCCAACGATCGCATTCAATCGAGTCCCTAGAGCCCAATTAACTTGACCCACTTCGAACGACCGCACACACTTCGGTCTACCGAATCCTTATTGGCTTTAGGAGCCCAACGACTATTTTACACGTGACACTTAACCGTTATCGATAAACCAATTATCCATACAATGTCAGCGCATTACCTGCGCTACTTCGTTCTACCGAAGTATATACGGTCAATCGAACTTGATATAATCAGAGCCCAATCAATTCTACTGTCCACCTTGGAACGGTGAACCGAATGTACTTCGGTGAACCGAATTTAATTAGGGCTAAATAGATAAAAGCTACTGGAGGTTGGTGAACGGTGATCCGATACATAATCGGTCAATCGAGTTCTTAGTTCAGACCAATTCTTCAGACTACCGTTTGGATACCGGTCGATCGAATCTGTCTCGATTTCTGCCAAAGCCTAAGTTACATCTTGCATTCCTATTGGTCCATTCCCCACCAACTCCCAAATGGCTATATGAACTTGAAGGCTTATAAATAGGACCTCATTTGGTTGCTTTGGACATCTTGAACATTTCCTATCTATCCAATACTCAAAGCCAAATCCTCTCCATCTTCAAGCTTTCAATCCACAACACTCAAGCCTAAACTTCACCACTTGCATATCCAATTCAATATCATATCCAAGTGTGCTCAAGTATAGAGTGTTAGTTAGAGTATGATTTAACTTCCACATCAAAGAATCAAAGAGTTGTAAAATCTTCGAGGAATCTCCCTCTCGGGTTGTGAGAGGAGACACGAGCGAGGCGAGGATTGTTCGCGAGGCTCGGTGTTGTAAACGACGTTGATCTCGGCCCGGAATGGAGATCGGTTAGTGGAACCGTAAACGAGGCTCGGGAGATCAAGCAAGGCTTGCGAGGAGGACTAGGACCCGGGTGTGGGTGCCGAACCTCTCTAAACTCCGGCGTCGTCATTTTTGTGGTTTGCAATTGTCTCTTCCTTAATCCTTCGATAATTATTTTTAATTCCGCATTTATCCATCGATTAGAGGGTCATAGATCCTAACATATATGTGTATATATATGTATGTATATAATAAAGATATATAGTGTCCCATAGTTTCGTCCCTCTAGAAAATCTGGGTAGTTCGTTTCCTCAAAATCATTATCGCCCTCAATTGAGGAAGTTAAACTCAAAACACAATAGATGGTGATTCAAACCCTTTACTTCCTCAACACATCCATTCATAGCCACCTCTCACTCCCAAACTATGGTAAATGATACGGAGTTGTGCGGTGACAGTCGCACACGCCTGCACAGCACTGTGCGTGCACACATATACGCGAACACAGTCAACTATTCAGCACGCGAGACAACGTTGGCTGGTTTTCGCCCTGCCTTGGGCTTGTCAGGGAAGCGACTTCAGCCCCCAACCAACTCTACGCTCCCAACTGCATCTAAGTGCAGTCCCGTAGGCGCTCGCCTTCTTGGTGAAGTCTCTTCCCTATATAACATCTACGCTCATATGACCACCCGATGTTCCCCAAACAGTCTGCACGCATCAACACCCCTGGTGGAAGATTTTAAGGGTGTGACAAACTCTCCCCTCTTTAAAATCGTGAACGTCCTCGTGCACAACTTACTTATCACCATCCAGGTATACTGCGTATGAGAATATATGCCCCCTCATTCCTCTCTGAGGTTTCTTGGCTACTTGCATTTGCCCACAAGCACTTGGCCAACTACGCAGCTTTTGGACTGGAGCTTGGGAGTTTCCCAAACTGTCTGATACACCTTAGATGTACGAGCTCACGGGACCTCTCCAGATGTATAGGTCTGACTCTGATACCAATTGATACGGAGTTGTGCAGTGACTGATTGATTCATTTTATATTAAATCGCAAGTGCACGACCGCGTTGAAGCGGTGGCAAAATATGGGTCATCCACTGGGAGGTGTGTCGACGTTTGGTTTGTGCGAAGGCGAGTGGTAAAGAAAGGAGAAAAAAATTGATTACACTAAACTACACTAGAATGCAAAAGGAAATGAAAGATAAGCAATAAAACTAAACCCCAAAGGGACTAGAGAAATAATGTGAATATAAAGATGTGTGTGTGTGTTCAATTAAGCTCCTCACAACATGTAGTGCATGAAATCGTAAAACTAAATCCAACTTTGCCTCCACATGAAATAAGATAAGACTATATCGTTAAAACATACAAGACAATAATTCGAATAAAGCTAAATGAACTACTAGACCCTACTATGCCTCCACATGAAATAAGATAACCCAATATCATTAAAACATACAAGGCATTAACCATGGTAAAGGCAACAAGAGAACATACACTACAAATTGTGTTTCCAATATGAATTCCATCCATATCCTAACCTTATCATTCCCCATAAAATAGGTCCACTAATCTAAGCATAAGCTAAGCTTCATTCAAGAGCATTAGCATATCAAAGATAAGAGTGAAATCCCATTAGATGGTTATGGAAATCATATAAGGCTCAAAGGATTATGATAACACACACCTAATACACTACATGATCATATCACATATTTCTCCACCCCAAATGAGGATGGAACTACTCACTAAATCATTACACTACAACCTACATTAAAATGAAACATTTTACTGAAATGAAATTAGACTAAGCAAGAAAGGAATATTATGAAAGGAACATAAACTAAAGAAAAATGCAAGAATTAAAAGAAAAGATTAAAAGAAACTAAGAACAATTATTTTATTAACAATGACTCACATTGAAGGTAGCATTCTTCTTCACCTTGAGTTTTGCTTCAAGGTTTACTCCTTAGTAGAGAGAATGCCACCAAGCAATGGGTAATTTACAATAGAAGGTGAAGAGTTCTATTTATAGCCAAAGAAAAAGGCACTCCGGGACAATCCCCCGATGTGGACTAAACAAATACCAAAAATGGACTAAATACAGACTAATATGCGACCCACCAAAATCTTAGCGGATTTGGGCCAAAAAATACCGCCAATTGGCGGTCTATATGGTTTGTATCATGCTGGATTTTATTCTGGGCTTTTCTGGATGTCTTTGTTGGTCTTTGATGCATCTACTTCACTTGTTGGAGCTCCTACCCGAATAGAATTGTCAAAATACTCCCCATGATGGTATGAAGTTTTCTGTTTTGCTCTTTGGTCCTTCGGTCTTACGTTCAAGTTCTTCTCTCTTGCATCTTAGTCCCCAGGTCTCACAAATAAGTCATTTTCCCTTGCTTTTGGGTCCTTTTATGCTTCATCTCTTCAAACCTATTTATTTCTGAAATTCAAATGTGAGTCATGTAAATAAAATAATTCTCTATAGTGTTGTTTTAATGTTATCTTTTTTAATGCTTGCATGTTTAGCTTAGTTTGTTTTCTTAATCTTAGTATAATTAGTTATAATGTCTTTCTTTCTTAATATAGTTTGTAGTTTAATGTGTAATGGGTAGTTCCATCCCCCTTTGGGGGTGGAGATGTTACTTATACATGTCATGGACAATGAGATGAATGCTATCTTTTGTAATATGTGATGAATGTGAATGTATGCTTGTTTGTTTAAAAGAGAATACTAAACTTGATGAGTTTTGCCATAACCCTTATTTACCACTTGACTTATGAAGAACCAAAGTTGACACACCTCCCTGTGGACTCGACCTGTACTTGCCACCACTTTATCGCGGCCGTGCACTTGCGGTTATTATAACTGAATCAATCAAGTTTTTGGCGCCGTTGCAGGAGAGGTGCTTTGTCCAGATTCTAGCTTGGATGATTCGAGTGGATTTAATCTTTTGTTTTTAGTTTTGGTTTGTTTCAAGGATTCTCAGGATCAAGGAGGGTTGACAGGTGAAATTCGAGGGAATACAAAGCTAATTTGACAGTCAATCAGTAGCCTGAGACCGCTAGTTAGTGGTCTGGTGAGAAGCTTTTGCTTCATATTTTCTTCTGTTTGTTTTATATTGTAATGTAGTTATCTGGGAGCCCAATTTTGCATGTCTGGACCTCTATATTGCTCCCAAATCAATCAATAAACCAATCAATTTTCCCTTTTTATACAACTTGGACCTTAAAACTCAAAGCAAAAGATTAGATCAATTACCATCTAGGTCATGCATCATCTGTAGACCTTGCACACATTGTTTTTCCTTTGCTTTATTTTTTGTGTTGTTGAGTGTTAGCATGAAGTACATGCACCCATTCTCTCATTCATGCGTGGTTAAAGCATGCATTAGTTAGTAAGGTGCATCGGGACAAGTATGAGGTGAGTGTTGAGTTTGAGAGTTGATTGCTAGATTAAGACTCAAAACGCTACTAAGGAGGGGTTGTCCCATACAAGATAAGGTGAGGGATTTCACCACCCCTCCCATAGCCCCACAAACCACACTCAACTAAAGTCTTAATCTAAAATCAAGTAAACATTGGCCACTAGGACTCAGGCACATTAGGAGAGTGTCCAGTCATGATAGTCATATCCTGATCGGCGTTGCCCACATTGTCGATAGTAAGATAGTCGAGATATCCGAATCTTGGCTCACTTGTTGGGCTTTGTCGTCTTTGTTGTAGGGAGGTGAGGTGTGTTGAGGCTGTGTGACATAGCAGTTAAGCGTCGTCTAGTTGTAAGGACCTATAGTGACATTAGGCTTCTTGAGCCGTGTTTGCTAGATTAGGCTTCTACCATCACCCACTACCTACGCTAGTTCTATGGATTCTTCCCTTCTCATCTGAGTCTTCTCCTCCTCTATATTCTTTGAGTAGTCTCCTCCTTTGATTACACCTTCTGTTGTGTGGTTTTAAAGTCGAGTCGAGCATTTTATGCGAGGTTGGGCTCGTTCTGGTTAGAGCGCTCGACTTGAGAGAGTGCATTTTTTTGAGATAGATGGGCTAGGTGTTTTCCCATCTCCGTCTTGAGCTCCTTTGGAGCGTGAGGCCTAGTCGTCTCATGGAAATGAGGGAGACCAGGTTCCATACATTGATTACCTCAATCTGCTCCCACCTCCACGTAGACCTCCTTCTCCTCTTCCTCCTGAGTTGGAGAGGAGGAAGAGGGATTCGGTCAGGATCGAGTTCTTAATGCACCACCACCTTTAACTCGACGAGATAGACCGATGACGCTGTGGGAGCGGACCCATCCTTTTCGGGCCGCGTAACCGTCTTGCATAGGTCTCCCGCCTACTCGCGGGAACAACTATGAATTGAAACCTCCATATGTAAGCATACTTCCTACCTTCACTACCAATAAGGAAGATCTGTATATCTTTATACGTGAATTTGAGGAGGTATGCTCACTGTTCAAGCTTCAACAGCTTGACGAGGATTCAGTCCGGTTGAGGATGATTCCTTTCGCGTTGAAGGATAATGCGAAGAAATGGATTTACAGCCTCCCGGCAAACTCGATTCAGTCTTGGATGACTTTGTGATTGTCTTTCTGAAGAGATTCTTCCCATAAAGGAAGACTCAACATATACGACACCAGATTCATCAAATGTATCAGACTAAGACCGAATCGTTTCATGCTTTCTTTGAGATGTTCAAGGACATTCTCTTGCAGTGCCCTCATCATGGAATTGAATTGTTGTAGTTGTGCCAAATTATTTATGAGGGCGTGAACTACAACACTCGTACATTGTTGGAGTCAATGTGTCAGTGTGATTTCCAAATGAAACACATTGATGAGGCATGAGAAACTTTTGAATGAATTGCTGAACTTACCCTTGAGTGGGACATCATGAGAGATTTTCCAGCCGCCAGATCGTCTGGTCGAGCTGGATCATACGAAGTTGTGAACTATCGTGTCTAAGACGAAAATGGCCTCTCTCATGCATAGGATTGGGAGTTTAGAGTTGGACCGAACTCCTATAGCTCAGGTCTCTACTCCCGCTTCTAGTAGGTGTAGACTTACGGGACATAGTGACTTGGAGTGTGCTTACACTCCAAGTGATACTGAGCATGCAAATGCAATTTAATCGTTCTAAATACCGCAAGTACAACGTTGATGAAGACGCGACAATTATGGGTCGAGTCCACAAGGAGGTGTGTCAACTCTGGTTCTTCAGAAGTCAAGTGGAAAATAAGGTGACGCGGAAAGGAAGCAAATGTTGTCGGGATCGAGCTCCGACGGCGGCTCCGACACAAGATCAGAGGGGATAAACTCTCGGAATCCACCAAGAGGCCTCAGAATCCACCAAGAACAAGTTTGCAAAGCAAAATCAAAGGATTGTATCCCTTCTTCCATCATTACACACATATATATAGACATACATGTTACAAGTCATGTAACAACTCACACAAACTTATCCCACGCATTCATGTTCCACATCACCTATTACATGCAACCCCATTACCTATTACACAACTAAAGCTAATACCTTTGTCTAAAGTCAACTAAGTCATACTATTCTACCATAGCTAAGGTCAACTAACTACCCATGCTGGACACCTCTAAAGATCTCTATTACATTCTTTCATACCCTATTACATTCTTCCGTTTAATCAATACTAAGGCTAACCTACTGTAGACTAAAGATTCATTATCCAAGACAACTAGATACATTACTAGGTACGTGCATGCATGCTCACCAACTACCTAAACATGCTGGACACTTCTCTCTCTTGGACACGTTGACACTCCATGTGCAAGCCACCATGCATGTGTGTTACTGAGGTTCCTTCCCACGTTTCTTGCTTCCCACGTTTCCTGCCTATGTTGGTCACGTCCCCAATCAACCATTACTCCTGCATCATAAGGGGAGAAGAAGTTTGATTACACTAAACTATGAATGCATTAACAATTAAACTAAACCCCCATGGAGTGGAGCTGTGTAGGTATGTGTGTATGTGAGTGAGACTTCTTTTTAATTAGGCACAAGTGTAGTTTATGTGGCATACAAGTAGAAGCTAGTGTAGAATCTAAGTGTAGGATACAAAACAGTACATGGCAAACCATGAACGTGCATATCTCACATAAAGTTGAGGTTGATTTTAGATTGTCAAGCATGCAATAAGTACCTAGTGTTGTCATTAGAGCATCAATTAATTCTACATACAACCTAAATCATTCATGTGAATGTCATCAAATAGGGATCCATACATAACAAACTATTTCCAACAAACCATTACAAGCAACAAGATAAACTCTAAAGTTAGCATGAGACAAGCTATTTCCATTATCCCATCTAATACAAGTTTAAGCATGCTACGAGTATAGATCTACATTAAGCACATGAAATGACACAAATAAAAGAACCCATCACTAGAGTACACATAATCTACACCACCTCCACTCCAAATGGGGTGGATCTACTCTTTACTCATTAAGCTAATTAATCATGCTAAGATTTAAGGAAACAAAACATGCATGCAAGACTAAAGGAAACAATATCTAACTAAAAACACAAAATTTTATTTACATGACTCACAATACAATGTAGCATCCTCTCCACCTTGAGGTTTGCTTCAAAGACTTACTCCAAGTAGAGAGAATGACCACCAAGCAATGAGTGGTTTACAAAGGAGAAAGAGAAGTTCTATTTATAGACATGAAAAAGGAAACTAGGGACAATCCCCAGATGTGAGACTAATGAAACTTCGAAAAACGGATAAAAACAACATAATACACAATCACGAGAAGCTGGGTCGGATCCTGACCGAACGAGACCGCCAATTGGTTGTCTGAGATTGCTATTTGACGGTCACTTTTGGTCGGATTCGACCCATTTTCAGGTGGTCTCTAGGGCTTCCTTTGGCCATGTGAGGTGCACCTTGATCGGTTGTTTGAGGCTAGGTCCGAATCTAATTGCCAAAATACTCCTCATGATGGTGTGGAGTTTCTCAATTTACTAATTAGTCCTTTTGGCTTACATCCAGGTCCTTTCCTCTTGCAGATAGGTCCATAAGTCTCACCAATCAGTGTTTTTTCTCGCATTTTGGTCATTTTCTCGTCTTTATTGCCTAATCTCTGAACCATATCAAATAAGCACTCGAGTAGCAAAAATATAAGGTAAAATAAAGGATATATAACATGAATGCAATGTATGATATGCTAATAATCAAGCTGCATTTGTTCATATGGTGGAAGGTACGTTTCTTGTCTTTGGTCACATAGCTAGAATCTTGTTTGATAGCAGAGTGACACCTTCATTTGTTTGTGAGAGTTTTGCGAGTGTTGTGGACCTTAACCCTAGAGGTTGACCTCCTGGATTGAGGTCAGCACCTATGTAGGAGAGAGTCTTGTGTTCGGGAAGTTTCTAGTTGGCGTGTTGATTGTGTAGAACGACTAGTGCTCCGAGTTGACCTTGTGTTGTTGCCGATGGTGGACTTTGACGTGATACTCGGGATGGACTAGTTGTCACATTATGACATGGAAGTTCATTGTCAAGAGCGGAAGATTTTGATTTCGAGGGCACTGGGTCAGTGTTTGGTAATTCGTGGCGTGCGCAGCAGGGAAGGTCGGTCATCATTTCTGCACTAAGGTGCAGAAGCTTTTGAGTCAGGGGTGTGCAACATTTCTGGTGAGCGCAGTGTTGACCGAGAGTCAGAGACCCAGCTTGGAGGATGTGGAGTTGGTCCGAGATTTTGCCGATGTGTTTCTAGAGGACCTGGCAGGATTGCCTCCGCATCGAGAGATTGAGTTTGTCATCGACCTACTTCTGGGTACTCTGCCTCAGTTTAAGGCGCCGTATCGGATGACCCCTGTTGAGTTGTCCGAGCGGAAGGTTCAGTTGCAGGAATTGTTAGACAAGGGGTTCATTCGACCAAGTGTGTCATCGTGGGGAGCCCTTGTCCTGTTCCTGGAGAAGAAGGATGGCTCCATGAGGATGTGTATCAATTATCAGGATGTTGAATAAGGTGACTGTCAGGAACCATTACCCTTTGTCGATGATGGATGACCTCTTTGATCAGTTGAAGAATGCAAAGGTCTTCTAGAAGATTGACTTGTGATCCGGATATCATCAGTTGAGGATCAGAGACGAGGACATGTCGAAGACAACTTTTCGCACGAGATATAAACAATATGAGTTTCTAGTGATGTGTTTCGGATTGACGAACACACCTGCAACGTTCATGAATTTGATGAATAAGGCTTTTAAGCCGTTCTTGGATCAGTTTGTAATTGTATTCGTGGATGATATCTTGGTCTACTCAATGGATCATGAGACATATAGAGAGCATCTGCGGACAGTACTAGAGGTGCTAAGGGAGCAATAGTTGTATGCCAGGTACTTAAAGTGTGCGTTTTGGTTGGATAACGTGGAATTCCTAGGGTACATCATGTCAAAGGATGAAATTGGCTCGACCGTAGTTTAAGTTGGCTCGAACTTTCATTATTTTCATGGAAACGGTCGACCGTTGATCCCGTGTCAGTCGACCGGTTTAGACAGATTTGCTAAACGTAAGTTTTCTATTTTGCGTATCTTGCACAACTCTCAACCCAATCTTCCCCAATGGATATAACACTTTAGGAGCATATAAATAGAGGTTCACTCACCTTATTTAGATAACTCTCCAACTTCTATTTGTCTCCTACATTAGAGAGTCTTCTCCCAATCAAGAAATCCCAAATCCTACACTCAAGAGCTTATACTTCCACACCTTGATCCAAATCATATCTTAATCAAAGTGTGCTCAAGTTAGTGAGTGTTTGAACCACTCACATTTTGCTGCTGTCAAATTGTAAGGGTTTCGGTGAAAGCCTGAAGCATCCCTCTCAGATTGTGGAAGGAAGAAATCGAGCTCGGCGAGGACTGTTTGCGAGCTCAGGTTGTAAAGTCCTTATCTCTGGT
Organism: Triglochin maritima; assembly: GCA_963682175.1. NCBI lineage: Eukaryota > Viridiplantae > Streptophyta > Magnoliopsida > Alismatales > Juncaginaceae > Triglochin > Triglochin maritima. The sequence continues at coordinate 40,881,259 of OY821775.1, forward strand.
CCGAAACGGGGAGAGGATAGTGATGACGTAGGTCGAGCTTGTGGAATCGAGCGGAGCTTGCAAGAGAGGAAGTGGGACCCAGGTGGGGTGCTGAATCTCTATAAAAACCGTTGAGTCTTCTTTGTGGTTTGATTTTCTCTACTTGTTTTTAATTATCATTTCCACTGTATGTTAAGTAGAGATTAGGCGAAATTGATTAGATTAATTAGGCCATATACGATCCTACATCTTATACTCTAGGATTGATGTATATGGCTAGTATGTGATTGTCGAGCATTGGAATGAATTGAATGTGGCAGAATCGTTATTATTGAAGTTAATGAACAAATGAAGTTTACTTTAGAGGAATGTGCTTGTTTGATTATTTGATTGTTTGTTTGGTTTAGGTTCTATACTAAATTAGTAATGCATGTAGTTTGTATCTTCTACTTTGTGTTTATTGATGAAAACTTTAGTTTGATGTAACAAGTTTTTACTGTATTGCTAAGTAATTACTCTTCTGCTAAGTTATTACTCTATCGCTAAATTACTAATGCATGTACTAAATTAATGAATGTAACCAATCATTTTGTTGTATTGCTTCAGATGAATGACTGTCAACAAGAAGTCTGACGGGTCCAAATCAAAGAATGACAAAATTGTTGACGCTACAAGTGACAATGAAATGATAGCGTCTCATGCTCGCAGAGCTACTTTTATGTTAGAGTTTCAGCAAAAAATTAAGCAGGAAGGTCCATTGCCTTTGGAGTTTGATTCTTATTTGGAGCCAACTGGAGAAAGCCAAATTTATTGGACAAGTTATTTGAGTGCTCTTGCGAGAAGCAAAGTAAACATTTTCATTGACAATTGGTCATCCGTGGATGTATCACTAAAAGAGTAAATTTAGGAAGATGCAATGGTTAGTTCAAGATTTTCTTTTAAGTTAATGATTTTTCTTTACAGTTTCTTATCTAACCGATATTACTTTTCATTGTTTTTGTTTTGTAGGAAAAAAATCAATTTTCAATTAACTAAAGAGTTTAAAAAGAAGTGGATGTCGTATGTCGGTAATCGATGGAAAGATTTCAAAATCTAGTTGACATCCAATTTCATATTTGGGGAGTATAATGATCGAGATCCATGTGCAATTTACAATTTTATTTCTCAAACGACATAGGTTGGTTTCAAAAGATAAATGCTAACTCCATAATTTTTGGTATAATATACATATACTTCGTTTATACATTTGAATGTTTATTAGGATAACTAATCTCTTATTTATGTTTGTAGGAACTACGAGCGCTCAACGAAGAACAACAATCGAAAACATGTTTTAACACCAATTGTCGCAAGAGGGATACTATAAACTGGAGGAGACCATGATGGTCGAAAAGGTTGCCAAGAAAAATCAGGACCCTTTAGAGGCTGGTCTGAGCAAAGAGCAAGCTAGTAAGTTGTCTCCTCTATCCCACCATCCTAGACAAGATAAGTGGCAGAGACCGCGTGTTAATCCGGAAGGTAGTTACACTAATAATGAGTTTGCAGATGTTGCATCCATGATTGTAAGTGGTTACAATTTACTGTAATGGTTTGTATATGATGATTAATTAATAAAATAGTTTTAACGTAAGGCAATGATAAAGTTTCTAACATTCTTGTGGTTTGTAAGAGGATGATTGATGCATTGCATACATTGCATCATATGTCTTTCATTTAGATTAATTTTATATCAATAAATACTACTAAGGTATGTGTTTAGTCTTATTTACATAATACAGGGACCTGAATGCAAATTACCCACATCCCGAGCATAAATGCATGCAAGAGACTCATTCCTGGCATAACGACCAAGTTCAAGATTATTGGGTTTCAAATGGAAATGCATCCAAGCATAAAAGCATTCAAGACCTAATTACAAAAAGGACAAGGACTTAAGCACAAAAGTAGACAAGGACTTAATTGCAAAAAGCCAAGGACCTAATTGCAAATTACGAGTAGCTTTTATTATTATGGAGAAAATCTAAAGAAAATCAATGTGGATCTCCAAATATATAAAGAAATAAAGTCGGAGCTCAAAAGAAAGGAAAGAATCAATCCAGATGCGTAAAGGATATTGAAATCATACCATAAACACACAGGAAAAATCCAGATTAAATCGGAGCTAAAAAGGCGGCGAATCCGCCGCACCTTATGTACAAAATGCGGCGAATCCGCCGCACCAAATTAGATTCATGCTCTAAAATTTTTACCGGTTGCGTGTTGACGCGTGTACTTTCCTATTTTTTACCTAAGTCCCTTGTATCGGCTATAAATAGCCCTGAAACGATGTTGTGAGGGTCCTTAGCTTATGTTCTAGTTTTTATTCCTTAGTTTAATAAATTTTTGTTGTTTTATTTCTTGTTTTTAGTTTTCTTTTGTAATTCCTCTAGGACCCCTTCTCCTTCCCTCCATTTATGAGTTTCTAACTCTTTCCAAAGGGTGGAGGTGACAGATTTAGGGTGATGAGAAGAGAATAAAGTTATTATTTTAATTTCGTGATTAGTATATTTTGATTACTTGAGTTTGTGTTAAATCATTTATCATGTAATGCTTTATAACTAATATGATTTATTATAAGTTTCTGAATTCTCTAATCTAAACCCGATATCTAAACCTCCACCCAACGGAATTCACCATCTTTGTTCTTATTTTAGTTTTAATTGTTCATGTTTCTTGCTTTAGCTAATTAAAACCCAAAAATCTCAAAACCAACTCATTTCTCTCTCCTTCTTCCCCTTAATCGGAAATCACACAAATAACAAGATCTCTCCCTCCTTGTGTTCGACCCGTATTTGCCACGTCTTCATTGACGCCGTGCACTTGCGGTATAAATTTAATTCTCATCAAGTTTTTGGCACCGTTGCCGGGGAGGCGACGCAGATTTTGTTTATTGTTGTGTTTTCGATTCTATCTGTTTATCTTGTGCGCGATCTAAGTAGTTGGATTTGTGTTTCAGGAGACAACAGAGTACGCGGTGAAATCTGAGCGCAGCCGGAGCAAGAAGGGCGGCGAAATCGCCGCATATCAAGCACAAGCTGCGGCGGATCCGCCGCACAACAGAGGCTTCTGGGCTTCAACCTTTTCTGGGGTTAGCACCATCTCTGGGTGGACGCGTTGAGCTACTGAATTTCGAGAGCGGGCGGTGAACCCGACTGAGCATTGCGTAGGTAACCTTTGTTGCCTTTTTCCTCGTACTTTCTAGTTTCCATAATTGGCAATAATTCAACTCTGACCTAAAAATTGGAAAAACTAGAAGAACTTAGTGCATGCATCATATAATGTTTTGTTTGCATTATTCTTGCTAAATTCTTGCAAATTAATTCTTGTTGAAGAGTGCTGGAGGCAAGGTACGTATCGCGGTTTTATCGATTGCATTTAAGCATATAATATAATTTGCATGCAACCTTGAAATTGCCCCCTCTAAAGACCATTGTTTGACTATTTTTGTTAGATCTAAGTTAAACTATCTTCAGGGCAACTCCGTAGGGAAAGATACGGTGGGGATTTCATCACCCTTCCGTGGCCCACAAATCACAATCCTAAAGTGTCACCTAAGCCTTAAAATTAAAATCAATTAGACATTGGCCCCTAAGGATTCGGACTCAATTAAGGAGAAGATTGGTTTGACTTGCTATGACCTGAAGCTGATTGAATTTAATTTGGTGTCTAGAAAGTGTTTTTGTGTTGACGTAAGTCTTCCAAGCGAAGTGGTTGTCTAATTGGCACCGACTCTGTCGGAAGCGCCACCACTAGCTATACACGGCCTGGCCAAGTTGGTTTGATTAGTGAGGGAGGTGAATCAAGCAAATCAAATCGACTCAACCAGTTAGGAGTCGTCTAGATTTAAGCGACACTAGGTCTAGGATTGTTTGAATCGTGCTTTCTTAGGAATTTTCTGACCAACCCTCTTTTCTATCTTTAGAGTTAAGTTTTCATTCTCATCTGAGTCTTCTTTCTCTTCTCACCTCAATTCTCTAGATTAGGATTCCTTTCTCATCTTTCCCCATTCTATTGTTTGTTTCCCTTTTAAAAAAAACATAATATATATATAAAAAATGGAAAAACATTGTAATTAATTCTTGAAATTAAATTTGGAATTTAAATTTGGAATTTGAACTCAAAAATTGATTCAACCCGGTGCACTCAGATTTGGATTCGGGACTTGAGTAATCGACTCTCACGAGTTCATCTAGATTCCAGTCTAGAGCTTAGCCCCAATCCATCTGCTGCACCACCTCACCCAGATCCAATGGGTGAGAACGTAGTGGACCCACCTGTTGCACAACCTATAACTCTGAGGGATCGATTCTATCCAGCGATGGCTGCTCAGCCATCGTGCATCGTTATGCCCACCATACCGGGTCGCGACTTCGAACTTAAGGCACAATGCATGAGTATGTTGCCTAAGTTCACCTCTAGGGAAGACCCATATCTCTTCCTTAGAGAATTTGAGGAAATCTGCTCTCTTATGCAATACCAGCATATCCCTGCGGAGGCAGTGCGTCTGAAATTTGTGCCTCTAGCACTAAAGGACGACGCTAAGAAATGGCTATATAGTCTAGCCGAAAGATCTATTAGGAGTTGGGCTGAATTTGTTCAAATATTCCTGAAAAAATATTTCCCCAACCATAAGACTATGAGGATTAGGAATGAAATTGTTGCATTCATTCAGTCTGAGAGCGAGCCGTTCTATTCCTATCTAGAAAGATTTAAAAGCGTACTGACCCAATGCCCTCATCCTGGAATTCCAAGATGGCAATTATGCCAAATTATTTATGAGAGATTGACACCCACATCTAGGGTTATGGTAGAATCCGTAAGCCAAGGGAACTTTATGTCGAAAAATGAAAATGATGCCTGGACTTTTCTTGAGGATTTAGCTGAAAACAATATGCAATGGGACAATGCTAGAACACCGCTTAACCCGAGTATTGGATCTAGAATAGCAAGTCAACCCAAACCAGGTGTCTTAGCTGTAGATGCCAACATAGCGGCTGAAGCAAAACTAGCCACTCTTATGCGCAGAATGGAAAGTTTAGAGCTACAATCCCTTGCTCTAGATGTGGTCAGACTGGTAATGTAATGGAGGATTGTGCGGACTGGGAACAATTTAATGCCATGTATAACCATGCTAGAAATGACCCATACGCATCAACCTATAACTCGGGTTGGCGTAATAATTCCAATTTCTCATCAAGCCAACAAGATCAACCTCCTAGACAACAATCAAACCCGTATAACCAAAATAATACATCATCTGGGTTTAGTAACAATGGCGATCATGAGGTTAGGTTGACAAGCTTAGAAAATTTGATGAAAACTGTTATACAAACAACCAACCAGACCTTCCAAAGGCTAGAGACACAAGTCAGCCAACTAGCACAAATAGTAGGTGATGAGAATTAAATTTATACCGCAAGTGCACGGCGTCAATGGAGACGTGGCAAATACGGGTCGAACACAAGGAGGGAGAGATTTTGTTATTAGTGTGATTTCCGATTAAGGGGAAGAAGGAGAGAAGAAATAGTTGGGTTTTGAGATTTTTGGGTTTTAATTATCTAAAGCAAGAACAAGAACAATTAAAATTAAAACAAGAACAAAGATGTGAATTCCGTCGGGTGGAGGTTTAGATTTAAGGTTTAGATTAGAGAATTCAGAAACTTATAATAAATCATATTAGTTATGAAGCATTACATGATAAATGATTTAACATAAACTCAAGTAATCAAAATAGACTAATACAAACTTAAAATAATAACATGCAATTCATCTTCTCTAACCCTCATTCCATCACCTCCACCCTTTGGAAAGAGTTAGAAACTCATGGAGGGAGGAAGAAGAAGGGATCCTAGAGACATTAAAAGAAAACTAAAACAAGAATTAAAAGAACAGAATTTTATTAATAAAACTAAGGTACACAAATAAGAACAACCACCAAGGACCCTATTTACATCGTTCTCGGGTCTATTTATAGTTGCTACAAGGGACTTAGGTATAGAATTGGATAGTACACGTGTCCATACACGACTGGACGAAATTGGGACACACAGATCGACCAATGGGCGGCGGAATCGCCGCACATCATGTGTATTGTGCGGCGGATTCGCCTCACACGTTGGTCGGATTTAATCAGGATTTTTGTCACGCGTTTATGGTATGATTTGATCCTCCTTTGCGCGTCTGGATTGATTCTTTCCATTGTCTTGAGCTCCGGATTAATTCCTTCCATTGTTGGAGATTTATATTTGATTTTTCTTTTGACTTTCTCCACACAATAACTTGGTCCTTTTATTTTGCAATCAGGTCCTTGGCATTTTGCAATTAAGCCCTTGACCTTTTTGTGATTAGCTCCTTGAATGCTTTTATGCTTGGATGCATTTCCAATTGAAACCCGATAAACTTGAATTCGGTCTTTATGATAGAAATGAATCTTTTCCACACGTTTATGCTCGGAATGTGGGTAATTTGCATTCAGGTCCCTGTATTCTGTAAATACGACTAAACACATACCTTAGTAGCATTTATTGATATAAAAGTAATCTAAATGAAAGACATATGATGCAATGTATGCAATGCATCAAATACCCCCACACCTAGATTTTGCTAGTCCCTAGCAAAGCAGAATATAAGAAAATGAAAGCAGGGAAATCCTAACTCACTTTCGTAGGAATCACGGTTGCACTTAGCATGTGCAACAAGCCTTTAAACCTCCAGGTTGCCGTAGAGGACGAGTTTTGTCTCGTGAGGGTTTTCAGTTGACACACCCACAAAGTCTTAATTCAACATTCCATTAATAGCTCTTAATATTTCTGCCTTAACCTTATACATCTCACTTAAAGTTCTCGCATGCTCATTATACAGTTCTAACTTATAAAAAGTTTGACTTGGTCTTTATTCCTCCAACATTCACACCACTAACCCCTCTACACATGTTATCACATAAATTATTTTGCACGCCTCCTCTGGTGGTGAAGTATCATTTGGATCAACCATGGCATGGATCATTCCTTTAGCTTTGGGCCTTGAGTATCTTAAAGTATTTATTTATTTTTATCCTTTTTCCGTGATTCAACACATTTGCTTTTCTTTTTGACACTTATACCCTTTTTGCATTCGTGTAGCGAGTTTGGTCGATAATCCCGAGCTGGCAGACTCAAGTTATCGGGTTTCAAGATACCCCTACGGACCAGTGACTCGAAGGCTTGGGCTTTTGTAATCATTTTGCAAAATGTGTTTTCCTCACTTTATTTTTATTTTATTTTACTTTTATTTTCCTCAAGGCTTAATTGCTATTAGAAGTCCACACTTCCCGGTATATTTTCCTCAACCTCTGCTTTTTATCAACCACTTCAAAGATTTGATTCATCCAATTTAAGTGCATACATGTCTTACAAGGGTCATGAGTTATTTCTTTGGAACTTAGATTTATGTCATAATTTCTACAAGCAGAACTATATAATAAGGAACAAAAACTTAATGCAATTTGTACACGGGTTTTGGCAGTTCAATCTTAAGCTATGTCATAGAATATTGAATTTTTTTTATTTTCTTTTTTATTTTCTATTTTTTTTTTAAATAAAGCAGAACAGAAAATCAAATAGATAGATATGTACATATATAAACACCCCCCACACCTAAATCATGCATTGTCCTCAATGTATGCACAGGTACAATAAATGCACTTATTACCTGCGTCGGCTTGCGGTAGAGGGGTTGAGTTTGCTCAAAGTCAACCATAATCAGAACTGGATTGAATGACACCATGTTGGTGCATGTATCCAGTTGAATTGTTCCCCATGTTGACTTGAGGAAAGGATTCCACTCTTCTCACTTGAATTGGTTCGCTTGTTTGCTCGAGTGATGGTGGTTGGGTAAATGAATTACTCCCTTTTTTCTTACATCCTTTTTGCTTATGTGATGATTTATTTGATTCAGAAATCTGATAAATACGTGCTCTCATCACAACATCACTTGGGTTGCATATTATTTCTGGCTCATTATCAATATGGAAGATATTAAATTCTGCTTTTAAGTTCCCAAAAGATAATTGCATGAGCCCATTTCGACAGTTTATTAATGCTTCCGAAGTGGCTAAAAAGGGTCTACCTAAAATTACAGGGATTTGTCGATTAGAATTTACAACAGGTTCAGTATCAAGTACGACAAAATCCACTGGATAAATGAAGTCACCAACCTTAATCAAAACGTCCTCTACTATACCTCTCGGTTTCTTAACGGAACAATCAGCGAATTGGAGGGTTGTCCTAGAGGGTTTCAGTTGACCAAGGTTGAGTTGCTCGTAGACAGAAGATGGGAGCAAGTTAACGCTTGCACCAAGGTCTAGAAGGGCTTTATTGATAAACGATCTCCTATTGAACATGAAATTGTGGGACACCCCGGGTCCTTATATTTTATAGGAGATGTGTTGGAAAGAATTGAGCATATGTTTGCAGTTAAGAATGCCTTCTTTGGTACATTCGTTTTTCTCTTCTTAGTGCACAAATCTTTTAAGAATTTAGCATAAGCAGGTATTTGTTGAATCATGTCTAAGAGTGGAATGTTTACCTTAACTTGCTTAAATACTTCCAAGATTTTCTCTATTTGTGCACTAGAGTTCTTTTTGAGTCTATTGGGAAATGGGGCTTTAGGCACATAGACTCGCTCAGGTTCAGGTTGAGCTACATGTTCAGGTTGGGTAGGTGGATTGGGCTTTTCAATTTGGACGTCGGGTTCAATGGTCAAGTCATATGTGGGTGCTTGATGGCTAGATTGATTAGTCATTCTACGGTTTACCACATTATTGTCAATTTGTCTTCCAGACCGTAATGATACTACAACATTGATTTGTTGGAACGGTCCTTCCTCACTAACCATTTGAACCGGTCTAGGGTTGTTATTTCCTGAAGGTGGTTGATAAGATTGATATTGATTATTAGTTCTGGGGTTTACCTCAGGTTGACTTGGAAATTGGCCCTTTTCTCTTTCACCTATTATCTGTGCTAATTGGCTGACCTGTGTCTCTAGCCTTTGGAATGATTGGTTGGTTGTTTGTATAAAAGTTGTCATTAAATTTTCTAATTTTGTCAACCTAACCTCATGATTTCCATTATTACCCCCAGATGATGTATTATTTTGGTTATATGGGGTTGATTGTTGTCTAGGAGGTTGTCCTTGTTGGGTCCACGAAAAATTGGGATGATTACGCCAACCTGGGTTATAGGTTGATGCATAAGGATCATTTCTAGAATTGTTAAATGTGGCATTAACATGTTCCAGGTTCACACAGTCCTCCATTAAATGACCAGTCTGACCACATCTAGAGCAAGGGGTAGGGGATGCTTGTCGGGTTTGGTTTTGCAGCTCTAAACTTTCCATTCTACGCATAAGGGTGGCTAGTTTTGCCTCAGCCGCTATGTTGGAGTCTATAGCTAAGACACCTGGTCGGGGTTGACTCGCTATTCTAGATCCAATACTCGGGTTGATGGGTGTTCTAGCATTGTCCCATTGCATACTATTTTCAGCTAAATCCTCAAGAAAAGTCCAGGCATCATTTTCATTTTTGGACATAAAGTTCCCTTGGCTCACAGATTCTAGCATAACCCTAGATGTGGGTGTCAATCCCTCATAAATAATTTGGCATAATTGCCACTTCGGAATTCCGTGATGAGGGCATTGGGTCAAGACACTCTTAAATCTCTCAAGATAGGAATAGAATGGCTCGCTCTCAGACTGAACGAATGCAACAATTTCATTCCTAATCTTCATAGTCTTATGGTTGGGGAAATATTTTTTAGGAAAACTTGAACAAATTCGGCCCAACTTCTAATAGATCTTTCGGCTAGACTATATAGCCATTTCTTAGCGTCGTCCTTCAGTGCTAGAGGCACGAATTTCAGACGCACTGCCTCTTCAGGGATATGCTGGTATTGCATAAGAGAGCAGATTTCTTCAAATTCTCTAAGTAAGAGATATGGGTCTTCCCTAGAGGTGAACTTAGGCAGCATACTCATGTATTGTGCCTTAAGTTCGAAGTCACGACCCGGTATGGTGGGCATGACGATGCACGATGGCTGAGCAGCCATCGTTGGGTAGCACCGATCCCTCAGAGTTATAGGTTGCGCAACAGGCGGGTCTACTACGTTTTCACCCATTAGATCCGGGTGAGGTGGTGCAACAGGTGGAATGGGGTTAAGTTCCAGACTGGAATCTAGATTAACTCGTGAGAGTCGATTACTCAAGTCCCGAATCCAAATCTGAGTGCACCGGGTTGAATCAATTTTTGAATTCAAATTCGAAATTTAAATTCCAAATTTAATTTCAAGAATTAATTTCAATTTTTTTTTTTAATTTTTTTGAATTTTAAATTTTTTTTATTTTTTATTTTTAAAGGAAACAAACAATAGAAAGGTAAGGAGGAGAAGGGGAAGAAGACTCAGACGAGAAGGGAAACTTAACTCTAAAGGATAAAAATTAGGGTTGGTCAGAAATTTCCTGAACAAGCACGGTCAAAACAATCCTAGACCTAGTGTCACTTAGATCTAGACGACTCCTAACTGGTTGAGTCGAATTGATTTGCTTGATTCACCTCCCTCACCAATCAAACCAAGTTGGCCAGTTAGTGTATAGCTAGTGGGGGCGCGTCCGACAGAGTCGGTGCCAATTAGACAACCACGTCGCTTGGAAGACTTTCGTCGACACAAAAACACTTTCTAGACACCAAATTGAATTCAATTAGCTTCAGGTCATAGCAAGTCAAACCAATCTCCTCCTTAATTGAGTCCGAGTCCTTAGGGGCCAATGTCTAATTGATTTTAAATTTTAGGCTTAGGCGACACTTCAGGATTGTGGTTTGTGGGCTACGGGGGGGTGATGAAATCCCCACCGTATCTTTTCCTACGGAGTTGCCCTTAAGATAGTTTAACTTAAATCTAGCAAAGATAGTCAAACAATGGTCCTTTTAATGGGGGCAATTGCAAGGTTGTATGCAACTAAATTATATGCTCTAATGCAATCGATAAAAACCTCGATACGTACCTTGCCTCCAGCAATCTTCAACAAGTATTAATTTGCAAGAATTTAGCAAGAATAATGCAAGCGAAACATTATATGATGCATGCACTAAGGTCTTTCTAATTTTGCCAATTTTAGGTCAGAGTTGAATTATTGCCAATTATGGAATTGTAACCCTAACACGTGCAATTCTACGAAAGGAAACTTTTCAACTATTCAGATTTTACGAGAAAGGCAAGAAAAGTTACCTCTGCAATGCTCAGTCGGGTTCGCCGCCCGCTCTCGGAGATTCCAGTAGCTCAATGCGACCACCCAGTGATGCCGACGACGCCCTCAAAATTTGAAGACCGGAAGACCAACCTGTGCGGCGATTTCGCCGCAAATGCTTCTTATGGGGCGGCGGATTCGCCGCTCTTTAAGCTCAGAATGCGCTCGTATTTCGCCGCGCGCTCTGTTGTCTCCTGAAACACAAATCCAAATACTTAGACCGCGCACAAGATAAACAGGAAAAATCGAAAACCCAAAAACAACAAAAATCTGCGTCGCCTCCCCGGCAACGGCGCCAAAAACTTGATGAGAATTAAATTTATACCGCAAGTGCACGACGTCAATGGAGACGTGGCAAATACGGGTCGAACACAAGGAGGGAGAGATTTTGTTATTAGTGTGATTTCCGATTAAGGGGAAGAAGGAGAGAAGAAATAGTTGGGTTTTGAGATTTTTGGGTTTTAATTATCTAAAGCAAGAACAAGAACAATTAAAATTAAAACAAGAACAAAGATGTGAATTCCGTCGGGTGGAGGTTTAGATTTAAGGTTTAGATTAGAGAATTCAGAAACTTATAATAAATCATATTAGTTATGAAGCATTACATGATAAATGATTTAACATAAACTCAAGTAATCAAAATAGACTAATACAAACTTAAAATAATAACATGCAATTCATCTTCTCTAACCCTCATTCCATCACCTCCACCCTTTGGAAAGAGTTAGAAACTCATGGAGGGAGGAAGAAGAAGGGATCCTAGAGACATTAAAAGAAAACTAAAACAAGAATTAAAAGAACAGAATTTTATTAATAAAACTAAGGTACACAAATAAGAACAACCACCAAGGACCCTATTTACATCGTTCTCGGGTCTATTTATAGTTGCTACAAGGGACTTAGGTATAGAATTGGATAGTACACGTGTCCATACACGACTGGACGAAATTGGGACACACAGATCGACCAATGGGCGGCGGAATCGCCGCACATCATGTGTATTGTGCGGCGGATTCGCCTCACACGTTGGTCGGATTTAATCAGGATTTTTGTCACGCGTTTATGGTATGATTTGATCCTCCTTTGCGCGTCTGGATTGATTCTTTCCATTGTCTTGAGCTCCGGATTAATTCCTTCCATTGTTGGAGATTTATATTTGATTTTTCTTTTGACTTTCTCCACACAATAACTTGGTCCTTTTATTTTGCAATCAGGTCCTTGGCATTTTGCAATTAAGCCCTTGACCTTTTTGTGATTAGCTCCTTGAATGCTTTTATGCTTGGATGCATTTCCAATTGAAACCCGATAAACTTGAATTCGGTCTTTATGATAGAAATGAATCTTTTCCACACGTTTATGCTCGGAATGTGGGTAATTTGCATTCAGGTCCCTGTATTCTGTAAATACGACTAAACACATACCTTAGTAGCATTTATTGATATAAAAGTAATCTAAATGAAAGACATATGATGCAATGTATGCAATGCATCAGTAGGTGAAAGAGAAAAGGGTCGGTTTCCAAGTCAACCTGAGGTGAACCCTAGATCTAATAACTCATATCAATCCTATCTACCACCTTCAGGAAATAACAACCCTAGACCAGTTCAAATGGTTAATGAGGAAGGACCGTTCCAACAAATAAATGCTATAGTATCATTACGGTCCGGAAGATAAGTTGATAACAATGTGGTAAATCATAGAACGTCTAATCAATCTAGTCATCAAGCAACCACATATGACCTAACCATTGAACCCGACGTCCAATCTGAAACGCCCAACCCACCTACTCAACCTGAACCTATAGCTCAACCTGAACCTGAGCGAGTCTATGTTCCTAAAGCCCCATTCCCCAATAGACTCAAAAAGAACTCAAGTGCACAACTAGAGAAAATCCTGGAAGTATTTAAGCAAGTTAAGGTGAACATTCCACTTTTAGACATGATTCAACAAATACCTGCTTATGCCAAATTCTTAAAAGATCTGTGCACTAAAAAGAGAAAAACGAACGTACCAAAGAAGGCATTCTTAATTGCAAACATAAGCTCTATCCTGTCAAACTCGTCTCCTATAAAATATAAGGATCCTGGATGTCCCACAATTTCATGTGCAATAGGAGATACTTTTATCAACAAAGCCCTTCTAGACCTTGGTGCTAGTGTTAACCTACTCCAGTTCTCTGTCTACGAGCAACTCAACCTTGGTCCACTAAAACCCTCTAAGACAACCCTTCAATTTGCTGATTGCTCTATTAAGAAACCAAGAGGTGTAGTCGAGGATGTTTTGATTAAGGTTGGTGACTTCATTTACCCAGTGGATTTTGTCGTTCTAGACACTGAACCTGTTGTCGATCCTAAGAGACAAATCCCTGTAATACTAGGCAGACCCTTTTTAGCCACTTCTGAAGCATTGATAAACTGTCGAAATGGGCTCATGCAATTATCTTTTGGGAACTTAAAAGCTGAATTTAATATCTTTCATGTTGATAGTGAGCCAGAAATAATATGTAATCAAAGTGATGTTGTGATGAGAGCACGTATCTATATGATTTCTGAATCAAATAAATCATCACAAAATCAAAAAGGAAGTGAGAAAAGGAGGAGTAATTCTGCGACACACCCACCATCACTCGAGCAAATAAGAGAACCAATACATGTGAGGGGTGTGGAATTTGTGCCTCAGTGCAACATGTGGAACAATTCAACTGGATACATGCACCAACATGGTGTCATTCAATCCAGTTCTGACTATGGTTGACTCTGAGCAAATTCAACCCCTCTACCGCAATTTGACTCAGGTAATAAGTGCATTTGCTTTTTCTTTGCATACATTGAGGACAATGCATGATTTAGATGTGGGGGGGTGTCTATCTACCTGTTTTATTTTTCTGTTAAAAAAAATAAAAAATTCAATGTTTCATGACATAGCTTAAGATTGAACCACCAAAACCTATGTACAAATTGCATTGAGTTTTTTGTTCCTTATTATATAGTTCTGCTTGTAGAAACTGTGACATAAATCTAAGTTCCAAAGAAATAACCCATTACCCTTTAAGACATGTATGCACTTAAATTGGATGAATCAAATCTTTGAAGTGGTTGATAAAAAGCAGAGGTTGAGGAAAATATACCGGGAAGTGTGGACTTCTAATAGCAATTAAGCCTTGAGGAAAATAAAAGCGGAATAAAAGTGAGGAAAGCACATTTTGCAAAATGATTACAAAAAGCCCAAGCCTTTGAGTCACTGGTCCGTAGGGGTATCTTGAAACCCGGTAACTTGAGTCTACCGGCTCGGGATTATCGACCAAACTCGCTACACGAATGCAAAAAGTTGTTAATGGAATGCAAAAAGTCTAAGTGAGATGTATAAGGTTGATGTGGAGATATTGAAAGTTGTTAATGGAATGTTGAATTAAGACTTTGTGGGTGTGTCAACTGAAAACCCTCACGAGACAAAACTCGTCCTCTAAGGAAACTTGGGGGTTTAAAGGCTTGTTGCACATGCTAAGTGCAACCGTGATTCCTACGAAAGTGAGTTAGGATTTCCCTATTTTCATTTTTCTTATATTCTGTTTTGATAGGGACTAGCAAAATCTAGGTGTGGGGTATTTGATGCATTGCATACATTGCATCATATGTCTTTCATTTAGATTAATTTTATATCAATAAATGCTACTAAGGTATGTGTTTAGTCTTATTTACATAATACAGGGACCTGAATGCAAATTACCCATATCCCGAGCATAAATGCGTGCAAGAGACTCATTCCTGGCATAAAGACCAAGTTCAAGATTATCGGGTTTCAAATGGAAATGCATCCAAGCATAAAAGCATTCAAGACCTAATTACAAAAAGGACAAGGACTTAAGCACAAAAGTAGACAATGACTTAATTGCAAAAAGCCAAGGACCTAATTGCAAATTACGAGTAGCTTTTATTATTATGGAGAAAATCTAAAGAAAATCAATGTGGATCTCCAAATATATAAAGAAATAAAGTCGGAGCTCAAAAGAAAGGAAAGAATCAATCCAGATGCGCAAAGGATATTGAAATCATACCATAAACACACAGGAAAAATCCAGATTAAATCGGAGCTAAAAAGGCGGCGAATCCGCCGCACCTTATGTACAAAGTGCGGCGAATCCGCCGCACCAAATTAGATTCATGCTCTAAAATTTTTACCGGTTGCGTGTTGACGCGTGTACTTTCCTATTTTTTACCTAAGTCCCTTGTATCGGCTATAAATAGCCCTGAAACGATGTTGTGAGCGTCCTTAGCTTATGTTCTAGTTTTTATTCCTTAGTTTAATAAATTTTTGTTGTTTTATTTCTTTTTTTTAGTTTTCTTTTGTAATTCCTCTAGCACCCCTTCTCCTTCCCTCCATCTATGAGTTTCTAACTCTTTCCAAAGGGTGGAGGTGACAGATTTAGGGTGATGAGAAGAGAATAAAGTTATTATTTTAATTTCGTGATTAGTATATTTTGATTACTTGAGTTTGTGTTAAATCATTTATCATGTAATGCTTTATAACTAATATGATTTATTATAAGTTTCTGAATTCTCTAATCTAAACCCGATATCTAAACCTCCACCCAACGGAATTCACCATCTTTGTTCATATTTTAGTTTTAATTGTTCATGTTTCTTGTTTTAGCTAATTAAAACCCAAAAATCTCAAAACCAACTTATTTCTCTCTCCTTCTTCCCCTTAATCGGAAATCACACAAATAACAAGATCTCTCCCTCCTTGTGTTCGACCCGTATTTGCCACGTCTTCATTGACGCCGTGCACTTGCGGTATAAATTTAATTCTCATCAATGATCTTACACTGCATGCTTCCTGCTATGAACTTCGTCAACTTGTGACGAAACCCATAGAGAGAATTAGTTCCTAGAACCGCTCTACTACATATTTGGATGAAAGAAAACCGAAACCCAACACCTATAACAAGATGTGAACCTTCGTACAATGAAGAGACCACAATCAAGGGATGGAGACTTGATTGATAAGTCAAAGTATGAACGTCACAAACCTATCTGATAAGCTCGAAAAATTCTTTTAAGAACCCAAAAGAAAATTAACTCTCACCAATGTTTAGATTCAAAATTGTCCACTTATTAATATGCGAAGGCCTATATATAGGCTTTACATGTCTATTACAAAGAAAATATAACTATTAAAAAGGAAACTTCCAAAAAGGAAATTTTCAGAAATGAAACTACCAAAAACAAAACTTCTGAAAAGGAAACTTTCAAAAAGGAAACTACCCAAAAGGACACTTCTGAAAAAAAACTAACCTAAGCCGATGTTGAAAACACAAAAAGAAACTAAGGATCTCTTAAGAAAATTCCTTGAATTTATTCCTCCAAAAAGTTAACATGTTCCTAGTTAACTTTTTGCTTATAGTTGTTCGCTTAGTTGCTTAATTTGTTTGGTCAATGTTTAGTTGGTTATAGATGTTTGATTGACATCATATCATGCATATATTTGTGTCTTATATCTTTTAGCCTAAGCAATGCTACGTAACGAGTTTTGTGTATATGTTTCAGGAATAAACAAGTTTGAGAAGAAGAGATTCAAAAATGACTTAAAAGCAAGGAAAATGACTAAGTTGCAAGACTTATGGACTAAGATTCAAGAGAGAAGGACCCGGATGTAAATCCAAAAGACTAATTAGCAAAATCAAGCACTCCACACCATCATGAGGAGTATTTTGGCAATTGGATTTGCGTCGCAACTTCCACAACTGATTACGGTGCACTCCAGGAGAAGAAACAAAGCTACAAACAACTCAGACGAAACTGTGATGGATCCAAGAGAGCCAGACCGCCAATTGATGGTTCCAGACTGCTGATTGGCGGTCCAAAGGGTTGTTCTCTTCTCACAATTTCTCTTGGTGTGTCCCTTTGATGCTTTAATGTGCCTGAAACAAAAACAAACTAAAAACAAAAGATTAAACCCACTCGAATTGTCCAAACCAAAGTCTGGACAAAGAACCTCCCCGGCAATGGCGCAAAAAACTTCATTAAACGTTTCAAATATAACCACAAGTGCACGGTTGTGTTGAAGCAGTGGTAAATACGAGTCGATCCACAGGGAGGTGTGTCGACTTTGTTTAGTTCGAAGGCAAGTGGGAAACAAGATGGGAGAAAATGTGTGATTACACTACACTAAACTAAGAATGAACAATCAATAAAACTAAACCCCATGGAGTGGAGGTGTGTAGGTATGTGTGTGTGAGTGAGTCTTCTTTTTAATTAGAAACAAGTGTAGTTTGTGTGGCATACAAGTAGAAGCTAGTGTAGAATCTAAATGTAGGATACACAACACCACATGGAAAACCATGACATGCATATCCCACATAAAGTTGAGGTTGATTTTAGATTCTCAAGCATGCAATAAGTACCTAGCGTGACCATTAGAGCATCAATCAATCTTACATACAACCTAAATCATTCATGTAAATGTGCACCAAACATGGATCCATACATAACAAGCCATTCCCATCAAATCATAACATGCAAAAAGATAAACTCTAAAGCTAGCATGAGATAAGTACCTAGTGTGGACAGTATCCCATCTAATACAAGTTTAAGCATGCTACAAGTATAGATCTATTTAAGCATATGAAATAACACAAATAAAAGAATCCATCATTGTCACGTATTTGATTGATCGTTTTATTTAAACCGCAAGTGCACGACCGCGTTGAAGCGGTGGCAAATACGGGTCGTCCACTGGGAGGTGTGTCGACGTTTAGTTTGTGCGAAGGCAAGTGGTAAATAAAGGAGAGAGATGTTGATTACACTAAACTACACTAAGATGCAAAAGGAAATGAAAGATAAGCAATAAAACTAAACCCCATAAGGGTAGAGAAATAATGTGAATATAAAGATGTGTGTATGTGTTCAATTAAGCTCCTCACAACATGTAGTGCATGGAATCATAAAACTAAATCCAACTTTGCCTCCACAATTAAGATAAGACTACATCATTAAAACATACAAGACAATAATTGGAATGAAGCTAAATGAACTCATGTATAAAGACTAGACCCTACTATGCCTCCACATGAATTAAGATAAGACTACATCATTAAAACATACAAGACATTAACTAAGGTAAAGGCAACAAGAGTACATACACTACAAATTGTGTTTCCAATATTAATTCCATCTATATCCTAACCTTATCATTCCCCATAAAATAGGTCCACTAATCAAAGCATAAACTAAGCTTCATTCAAGAGCATTAGCATATCAAAGATAAGAGTGAAAACCCATTAGATGGTTATGGAAATCATATAAAGCTCAAGGGATTAAGATAACACACACTTAATACACTACATGATTATATCACATATTTCTCCACCCCCAAATGGGGATGGATCTACTCACTACTCATTACACTAACTACATTAACAAAATGAAACATAATACTGAAATGAAATTAATCTAAGCAAGCAAGAAACATTAAAGAGACTAAAAGAACATGAGACTAAAGAAACATGCAAGACATGTAAATTGAAATTAACTAAGCAATGTAAAAACTAAAGCAAACAACAATTAACTACAAAACTTCTATTATTACTCACTCCAAATTACAAGCAGCCCTTCCTCCACCAGAGTTTTGCTTCAACGCTTCACTCTTAGTAGGGAAGAAGGCCACTAAGAGAGAGATATCTACAATGGAAGGTGAAGAGTTCTATTTATAGCCAAAGAAAAAGGCAAACCAGGACAATTCCCCGATGTGGGACTAAACAGATACCAAAAATAGCCTAAACATCCTCTAATACATGTGCTGGAGAAATTTGGATGGATCCAGAGTGATCTGGACCGCCAATTAGCGGTCCATAAACTTTGGATCGAGTTGGAATTTGTTGTGGGCTTTGCTTGGTATATCTTCTGGTCTTGGATGCATTTACTTGGTTTGTTGGAGCTCCGACCCGAATCGAATTGCTAAAATACTCCCCATGATGGTGTGGAGTATTCTGTTTTTCTCTTAGGTCCTTCTGTCTTACATTCAGGTCCTTCTCCCTTGCATCTTAGTCCCCAGATCTCACAATTCAGTCCTTTTTCCCAACTTTTGGGTCCTTTTATGCTTCATGTCTTCAAACCTATTTATTCTTGAAAACTAAACATAAAACTCGTCACGTAGCATTGCTTAGGTGTAAGATAATGGATATAAGATACAAATATAAGCATGAAATGATGTCAATCAAATACCCCACACCTAAGTTTTTGCTAGTCCCGAGCAAAACAAAGAAAGAGAAAAATAAACGAGAAACAAGAAATCCTAACTCACTTTCGTAGGAATCACGGTTGCACTTAGCACGTGCAACAAGCCGTTAAACCTCCTTGTTGCCAAGGAGGAGGAGTGTTGTCTCCTGAGGGTTTTCAGCGGATATACCCATAAAATCCGAACAAGATGCATTATTCAATCTAGACACTCGACTCGTTGGACAAATTTTGCCGATCAATGGAAGCGGTAATCCTACGGGCCGACTCTATATAGGTAATCAGTCCACACACCTAGCCTAATGAATCATTCGTGCAAGTTAAATAAGGAATTAAGTGAAATACATGGACAACCTCAACCTCCTCAAGTGATACAAAGTGTAAAGTCCATTAAGGTTCTTTATTTGCATTACCATTTTTGTTTCTTTTATTAGTTGGAGCTTCATTCTCTAAGGGTCAGGTTTCGTGCATCATTGCCCATGAGGACTTACACTATCACGTACACCTTTCCACAAATCTCCACATAAGGCGATCCCTACCACCCGTGTAACGGGAGTTCGGTCGGCGCATCCCAAGTCAGATGACACGAAAGCACCAGGCACAAAGTCCCCTCAGACCTACTTTTCCGAGTGATAGGATCCGTGCGAGTAGAGAGAACACCTACTCACTTATTTCTTATCTACACATGAACCAAAACCCCTACACGTAATGTGTCACAACAAGATTTAAAGGGTCCTTGACAACAACAAACTTCATTAAGTTAACGGACACGAATTATTGACTCACTAGGTTCAGGGTGGACTTCTTTAAATGTTTGAGTGCTGAAACCCTATGATTACACGCCCCCCGAGGGAAAACTGGGGTGCATCCTAACGACTCGATAAATCCTAAAGCCACTGTACTAGATATCCTAATGCATCAAGTTCAAGACAATTTTGGGAGCTTTCTTTTTACTTTGCCTCTCAACGGTTTTGCACATGCTAAACACACACAAAACCCACAAAACATTTTCTTTCGCAAACACATGAAGATTTTGAAAGAAATGTGCATATTTTAAGGCACTAGGCAAGCAAAAGAAGACAAGTCACCCAAGGATCATGGCAAACAGATATATCGATATTAAATGCAGCACACTAACCTGACCCTAATAATGCACACAAAAGAAAACAAAAATCAAAAGAAAAGACTCAACTATGTACACACGTAAAACACCCCCCACACCTACTTCATGCATTGTCCTCAATGAATGTGAGCATGAAACTACATGGATTTATGCATGAAAATGGAAAGATCTCACCAACATGAAGCGCAAAAAGGAAGTTTGTGGTGATGTTGATGGACGCAACCCAAATTCCCTCAAAACCTGTGAGATGCAAAGGAAGGGATACAAATATGTGAAAGAAATGTGGCCCAAATACTCAAGAGCTGGAGCCCACAACAATCGATGCTCACTGAAGGAGTCTTTGATTGTACTTTTTTTATAACTATGTACAAACATGGGCTCCCATCTTCATATGTCAAGGGACATAAAATGGGAACCCACCATCTCTCGAGCCAGAAATGCACATGCATGGGCTCGCAACATACAAAACAGAATTGCTTGACCACCTAACACCCTTATATACATTGTGATCGTTCGATGCCTCTTGTGAGTTAGCAAAAGAGGAGGCATGAATGAGAGGTGAACCTCTATCAGGTTGAAGGGTATCAGGTGGTTGATTCTTAACCCACATGGGGTCCTCAGCAGATACAGAATGAAGAGCATGTGGCCGAGATGCCATAAAAATAGTATCTTGTGGCTCAAAAGCCACGTGATCGAAAGGCTGTGGCTCAAGGGCCACGTGATCAAAAGGATGTGGCTCAAGGGACACAAGATCAAAAGGATGTGGCTCAAGGGACACAAGATCAAAAGGAGGTGGCACCGAGGCCACATGATCGGAACATAAGGCACCTTCTTGTGCCAGCCCAGGTGAAACATCTTCACCACCTTCAGGATCTTCATCGAACAATTCTCTGAAGTACTTGAAGGTTCCCTCAACTTCAATTTCATCAAAACCCTGGGTAAGGTTGACCCCAACATGGTCATTGAAGGCACCTGGCTTTTTGCCAATGGTGAAGATGTTGAAATCAGCGCATTGACTACCATAACTGAAGCGCATCAGACCGTTGCGACAATTGATCAATGCATTGGGAGTTGCAAGGAATGGTCGCCTTAGAATGACAGGAATTTGTCCAACTGGGTTTGGCACGGGTTCAGTATCCAAGACAAAGAAGTCGGCTGGATAAATGAACTCTCCCACTTTGATCAGCACATCTTCCACCACACCCCTTGGTTTCTTCATAGACCTATCAGCCAATTGAAGAATGGTCTTTGTTTGTTTGACGTCTCCAAGACTGAGGTGGACGTAGACAAAATATGTCAGAAGATTAACAGATGCACCAAGGTCCAATAAGGCTCTATGTATGGACACATCACCAATCACACAAGAGATAGTAGGACAGCCAGGGTCCTTGTACCTGACTTGCATGGGTTGTGCCAACAAAGAACTCACGTTAGCCGCAAGAAAAACTTTCTTTGGAACATGAGTTTTTCTCTTCTTGGTGCATAAGTCCTTGAGAACCTTGGCATAAGGTGGCATTTGCTGAATCACCTCCAACAGAGGGATGTTCACCTTAACTTGCCTAAACATCTCAAGCATCTTGTCATGCTGATCTGAGGTTTTCTTTTTAAGGCGCTCAGGGAATGGCGCCTTCAGGGCATAAGGGTGCGAAGGAACCCCGGGATTCTGGTCCAAAGAAACATAAGTGGGGACCTCAGAATCTGATTCCTTCGACACAAGAGGAGACAAGGGGACCTCAGGGTTCGGGTCCTTTGTCGAAGGAAATGTAAAAAGAACCTCAGGATCTGGCTCCTTCCTGGAAGTATTTGTGGAGGGAGCCTCAGGATCTGGCTCCCTCAAAGATGGTGATGACAAAGAAGGCACCCCAATGTGGTTGTCCACCTCCTTACCAGACCTCAAAGTATGAATCACATTAATATGATGAGTTGGTTCAGAGGTAGCATGAGGTAAAGGTGCCCTTCCTTGAGAATGGGTACCCCGAAGATTCACCTCGGGTTGACTCGGGAACTGACCCTTCTCGCGTTCATGGAATTGATGAGCCAACTGACTAACTTGCATTTCCAAAGCCTTGACTGTACTTTGCAACGCTTGAAGGGTCGGATCACAAGAAGGGTCCTTGGGGTCAACACGCTGGGGTGGTGGAGTCTGGTTGGAATAACCCGACGATGAGGCATGAGCAGGTTGGTAATTATGGTGTTGAGACCTTTGATGTGGGGGTTGGTAGGTCGCCGATGGGCGTGGAGGTTGATAAGGTGGAGGTTCAGGTTGAGCGTGCGAGCTCTGACCGTTACCCCCACTAGGCCCCCAATAGAAGTTAGGATGGTTACGTCATCCCAGGTTATAGGAGTGACTGTACGGGTCGTTACGGGGCCTCTGTTGATACATCGCATTTGCATGCTCAGTATCCCTTGGAGCGTAAGCATATTCCAAGTCATCATGACCCGTAAGTCCACACCTACCACACCCGGGAGTAGCGACCTGAGCTACAGGAGCTCCGTCCAACTCTAAACTCTCAATCCTACGCATAAGAGTAGCCATTTTCGCCTCAGACGTGATCAATGACTCAACTTGATATGATCCAGCTCGACCAGAAGACCTGGCGGCTGGTGACTCTCTCATGGTGTCCCACTCAAAGGTGCGTTCAACCATTAACTCAAAAGTGTCCCATGCCTCATCGATGAGTTTCATTTGGAAGTCACCCTGACACATCAACTCCAACAATGTGCGGGTGTTGTAGTTGAGGCCCTCATAAACAATTTGGCACAGCTACCATAACTCAAATCCATGATGAGGGCACTGTTGGAGAAGGTCCTTGAACCTCTCAAAGAAACCATGAAAAGATTCGGTCTCAGTCTGATACATTTGATGTATCTGGTGCCGTATCTGTTGAGTTTTCCTTTGAGGGAAAAATCTCTTCAAAAATACGGTCACGAAGTCATCCCAAGACCGAATAGAGCTTGCCGGGAGGCTGTATATCCATTTCTTCGCGTTATCCTTCAACGCGAAAGAAATCATCCTCAACCGGACTGAATCCTCATCAAGCTGTTGAAGCTTGAACATGGAGCATACTTCCTCGAATTCGCGTATAAAAATATACGGATCCTCCTTATTGGCAGTAAAAGTTGGAAGCATGCTCACATATTGAGGTTTCAGCTCATAGTTGTTCCCGCGAGCAGGGGGAAGAACTATGCAAGAAGGCTACGCGGCCCGAATAGGATGGCTCCGCTCCCACAAAGTCATCGGTCTATCCTGTCGAGCTAAAGGTGGTGGTGCACCAAGAACTCAATCCTGACCGAATCTCCCTTCCTCTCGAGTCAGAGGAGGAGGAGGAGAAGGAGGTCTACGTGGTGGTGGGAGCATACCGAGGTAATCCATGAATGGAACCCGATCTCCCTCGCCACCACGAGGCGACTCGGCCTCTTGCTCCAAAGGAGCATGAGGCGGAGATGGTCGATCACCGAGACCGTCCATCTCAGAAATATGCACTCTCTCCAGTCGAGTGCTCTCACCAGAACGAGCCCAACCTCGCATAAAAAAGCTCGACTCGATTCTAAACAACACGCAACAGATGGTGTACTCAGAGGAGGAGACTACACATAAAGAATAGATGAGGAGAGGACTCAGATGAGGTGGGAAGAATCCCTAGAGCTAGCGTGGGTAAAGGGTGAGGATAGAAGCCTAGTCTAGCAAACACTGCTCAAACAAGCTTAAGCTGGCTATGGGTCCTTACAGCTAGACGACGCCTAACTGCGATGTCACACGACTTCAACACGCCTCACCTCCCTACGACGAAGACCACAATGCCCATCAAGTGAGCCAAGATCCGGAGATCTCGTCTCTCCTACTATCGACAAAGTGGGCGACGCCGATCAGACTATGACTGTCGTGACTGTATCACTCTCCTATTGCGCCCAAGTCCTAATGGCCAATCTCTACTTGCTTTTAGATTAAGGCTTTATTTGAGTGTGCTTTTTGGGGCTAAGGGAGGGGTGATGAAATCCCCCACATTATCTTTGAAGACTATATGTGATGCCCCTTAAAGATGTTTTGAACTCTTAGGCTAGCAAGCAACTCACCAAACAAGCACTCACCTCACTCTTGTTTCGATGCAAACCTTACTCACTAATGGATGTCCTAATGCGTGAATGAGTGTTAAGGAATGCGTACCTCGCTCCAGCAATCAACGACAAAAATTAAAACTAAGAGAAGACAATTAACATGCTCAAGTCATTACTAGATGATGCATGACCTAAACATAGCAAATGCCTAATCTTTTGCTTTGGATTTTAAGGCCAAGTTGATTAAAGGGGATTGAAATTAAATCTGGGAGCAAACTAGAAGTCACAGCATGCAAAATAGGGCTCCCAGATAACGAAAATGAAGAACACAACCATCAGAAGAAATATGGAAGCAAGAAGACCTCACCAGGCCGCCAATTGGCGGTCTAAGATCGCTGATTGGCGGTCCCTTTTGATGGTTAGCTGCTCCAACTCCTCCAGTAGCCGCCCCGTGAACTCTAGGACCCCTGACACAAAGAAAAACTGGAAACAAAAAATTAAAAACCACTCGAATCGTCCAAACCAAGGTCTGGAGAGAGCCCCTCCCCGACAACGGCGCCAAAAACTTGATTGATCGTTTTATTTAAACCGCAAGTGCATGAAATGAAAGATAAGCAATAAAACTAAACCCCATAAGGGGTAGAGAAATAATGTGAATATAAAGATATGTGTGTATGTGTGTGTTCAATTAAGCTCCTCACAACATGTAGTGCATGAAATCATAAAACTAAATCCAACTTTGCCTCCACATGAATTAAGATAAGACTACATCATTAAAACATACAAGACAATAATTGGAATGAAGCTAAATGAACTCATGTATAAAGACTAGACCCTACTATGCCTCCACATGAATTAAGATAAGACTACATCATTAAAACATACAAGACATTAACTAAGGTAAAGGCAACAAGAGTACATACACTACAAATTGTGTTTCCAATATTAATTCCATCCATATCCTAACCTTATCATTCCCCATAATATAGGTACACTAATCAAAGCATAAGCTAAGCTTCATTCAAGAGCATTAGCATATCAAAGATAAGAGTGAAAACCCATTAGATGGTTATGGAAATCATATAAAGCTCAAGGGATTAAGATAACACACACTTAATACACTACATGATTATATCACATATTTCTCCACCCCCCAAATGGGGATGGATCTACTCACTACTCATTACACTAACTACATTAACAAAATGAAACATAATACTGAAATGAAATTAATCTAAGCAAGCAAGAAACATTAAAGAGACTAAAAGAACATGAGACTAAAGAAACATGCAAGACATGTAAATTGAAATTAACTAAGCAATGTAAAAACTAAAGCAAACAACAATTAACTACAAAACTTCTATTATTACTCACTCCAAATTACAAGCAGCCCTTCCTCCACCAGAGTTTTGCTTCAACGCTTCACTCTTAGTAGGGAAGAAGGCCACCAAGAGAGAGATATCTACAATGGAAGGTGAAGAGTTCTATTTATAGCTAAAGAAAAAGGCAATCCGGGACAATCCCCCGATGTGGGACTAAACAGATACCAAAAATAGCCTAAACATCCTCTAATACATGGGCTGGAGAAATTTGGGCGGATCCAGAGTGATCTGGACCACCAATTAGCGGTCCATAAACTTTTGATCGAGTTGGAATTTGTTGTGGGCTTTTCTTGGTATATTTTCTGGTCTTGGATGCATTTACTTGGTTTGTTGGAGCTCTGACCCGAATCGAATTGATAAAATACTCCCCATGATGGTGTGGAGTATTCTATTTTGCTCTTAGGTCCTTCTGTCATATATTCAGGTCCTTCTCCCTTGCATCTTAGTCCCCAGATCTCACAATTCAGTCCTTTTTCCCAGCTTTTGGGTCCTTTTATGCTTCATCTCTTCAAACCTATTTATTCCTGAAAACTAAACATAAAACTCATCACGTAGCATTGCTTAGGTGTAAGATAATGGATATAAGATACAAATATAAGCATGAAATGATGTCAATCAGTAGTCTACATTACCTCCACCCCATATGGGGTTGGAACTACTCACTACTCATCAAGAAGATAAAACAAAATTAAACTAAGCATGAATGAATTGGAAAAGACAATATAAAACTAACTAAGAAAGTTATTTTATTGACAAGACTTACATTAGAAGTAGCATTCTTCTCCACCTTGAGTTTTTTCTCCAAGGCTTACTCTAAGTAGAGAGAATGACTCCAAGCAATAGGTAGTATACAAGGGAGGAGGAGTTCTATTTATACCCATAAAAACGGTAATCGGGGACAATCCCCGGTATGGGACTAAACTCATACGAAATATAGCATAAAACACCCTAATACACATCTGGTAGAAGACTGTTGGATCCGGAGACAAATGGACCGCCAATTGGTGGTCTATATCTCTTGGATCCATCCCAGTTTCGTCTGAGTTGTTTGTAGCTTTGTTTCTTCTCCTGGAGTGCACCCTAATCAGTTGTGGGAGTTGTGACCCAAATCCAATTGCCAAAATACTCCTCATGATGGTGTAGAGTGCTTGATTTTGCTAATTAGTCATTTTGGGTTTACATCAAGGTCATTCTCTCTTGCATCTTAGTCCATAAGTCTTGCAACTTAGTCTTATTCTTTGCTTTTAAGTCCTTTTTGAATCTCTTATTCTCAAACTTGTTTATTCCTGAAACATAAACATAAAACTCGTTACGTAGCATGCTTAGGATAAAAATAAAGGATATAAGACACAAATATATGCATAATATGATGTCAATCAAATACCCCCACACCTAACTTTTGCTACTCCCGAGCAAAACAAAGAAAGGGAAAAATGAAAGAAAGGATAAATCATTCGTAAAACAGGGAAATCCTAACTCACTTTCGTAGGAATCACGGTTACACTTAGCACGTACAACAAGCCGTTAAACCACCTTGTCGCCAAGGAGGAGTGTTATCTCTTGAGGGTTTTCAGCGGATATAGCCACAAAATCCGAACATTGATGCATTATTCAATCTAGAAACTCGACTCGATGGACTCATTTCTGTCGATTATTGGACACAGTAATCCTACGGACCGACTATATATATATCCAGTCCACACACCTAGCCTAATGAATCATTCGTGCAAGTTAATTAAGGTCTTAAGTGAAAGACCTGGACAACCTTAACATCCTCAAGTGATACAAAGTGTAAAGTCCATTAAGGTTCTTATTTGCATTACCATTTTTCTTCTTTTTGTTTCTTTTCTTTCTTTCTCTTTTTTTCTTTTCTTTTTACTAGTTGGTGTGTAATTCTCCCAGGGTCAGGTTTCGTGCATCATTGCCTATAAGGACTTACACGATCACGTACACATTTCCACACAGGGCAATCCCTACCACCCGTGTAACGGGAGTTCGGTCAGTGCATCCCAAGTCAGATGACTCGAAAGCACCAGGCACAAAGTACCCTCAGACCTAATTTCCCGAGTGATAGGAGTCATGCGAGAAGAGAGAACACCTACTCACTTATTTCTTATCTACACATGAACCAAAACCCTACACTTAATGTCTCACAAAAGATTTAAAGGGTCATTGACTACAACAAACTTTCTTATATTAACAGACATGAATTATTTGACTCACTAGGTTCGGGGTGGTCTTTTTTATTTGTTTGAGTACTGAAACCTTATGATCACACGCCCCCCGAGGGAAGATCGGGGTGCGTCCTAACGACTAGATAAGTCTTAAAGCCACTGTACTAGATATCCTAATTCATCAAGTTCAAGACAATTTTGGGAGCTTTCTTTTTTACTTTGCCTCTCAACGGTTTTGCACATGCTAAACACACGCAAAACCCACAAAAAAATTTCTTTCGAAAACACATGAAGATTTTTGAAAGAAATGAAAATTTTAAAGCACTAGGCAAGCAAAAGAAGACAAATCACCCAAGGATCATGACAAGCAGATATATCGATATTAAATGCGTCACACTAAAATGATCTTATCAATACAAACAAAAGAAAACAAAACAAAAAAAGAAAGACTCGACTATGCATACACGTAAAACAATGTTTAAAAGCCAAGTGGCTCGAACTACTTGCTAAGTAGATTAGTTGCTTATATTTGTTTGCTTGAAGTTTAGTTGCTTACTTGCTTATAAGGTGATCCACAATTTTGATCCAAAGTTTTATTAAGTTATATTAAAAGGTAGAATGTTTGGATAGTATAATATTGTTAAGTGATAGATTTTTGAAATCGATTGGGTTTGTGGTTGAAATATTGCAGGTTGAAAATGGTTTCATATTTACAATTTTAGTGGAGGTTCTACCCAAATTTTAATAAATTTAATTGTTTAAACTTTAGATATTTAGATATAGTGGGTGTTTTAGGTGACTTCTATAGGATGTCAATTGTACCCGATAAATCTTGGTTACAGATTGATGATAGATTCACACTGGAATACATAAAAGGGTTGGATGAGTTCTTGAATTTTGCAAGTGCAAATTTTGAAAACAAGGTGGTCTTATTCCTTGCCCACAAGAATTGCAAAAATCAAGGACTTCTTAAACGACACAAAATTCATGTACGTGTTCTCCTCAAGGGTTTTATGTCGGATTATCCTACGTGGGTACATCATGGTGAAAAAAAATACCTGGTAGGAATAGGAAATTTCAGTCATCCGTCACTTCAACTTCAAATGTTGTTGACGATATGCAAGGAATGTTGCAAGACATTTACGGAGATGGTGGAGGCAAAGAAGTTAATGCAGAAAATGATGGTAGTATTTATGAAGATATTGTGGACGACGAATATGAAATGGAAGAAGCTGAAGATATTGTTGGAACTTGTGAAAGATGCTGATGAACTATTGTATGCGGGGTGTAAGAAATTCATGAAGTTGTCATTCTGGGTTCGTTTATTTCATTTGAAAATCTTAAATGGTTGGACCAATAAGTCATTCTCTATGCTTCTTGCTTTGCTTTGAGAAACTATTCCAGATGGTGGTAGAAATATTCCACCATCACGTTGGGGGATTTTTTATCATTAGTCAAACTTGACAATTAAAGATAACAAGATTAGGTTAACCATCTTAATCAAAAATATGAAGCTAAGAAAGTCGTGAAAGAGTTAGGGCTCAGTTGTAAGAAGATTGATGCTTGTCCTAAAGATTGTAAGTTGTACTAGAAACAAGATGCAAAGAAAGACATTTGTGATCGATGTGGGTCGTCGAGATGGTCTCAAGGAGTAGATGAAGAAGGTGTAATTCAGAAAACAAATCCAGCTAAGGTGTTGAGGTATTTCCCATTGATCCCAAGACTTCGTAGGTTGTACATGAATAATTAGGACATGGTGAGAAACATGAGGTGGTATTCTGAAGAGCAAAAAGATGATGGTTCTCTTCGTCATCCTGCCGATGCGCTTGCGTGGAAGCACTTGGAGAAAACCTATCCAGATTTTGCTATAGAACCAAGAAATAATAGGTTGGGTTTGCCAAGTGACGGGTTTAGTGCTTTTGGTACAATGTCTTCAAGTCACAACACATGGCCAGTGATATTGATGCTATATAATTTACCACCTTGGTTGTGCATGATACATCTTTATTTTATCATGTCTTTTTTAATTATGGTCCTCAAGCACCGGGAACTAACATCGATGTGTACCTACAACCGTTAATTGAAGACTTGAAAATATTATGGAATGAAGCAGTTCCTACGTATAACTCACATTTGAAAGAGAATTTCAAGATGCACGCGAGTGTGTTGTGGACAATAAATGATTTTCCAATATACGCTAATCTTTTCGGTTGGAGTACCAAAGGAAAATTTGCTTGTCCAGCATGCAATGAGGATACATACAATATTCGATTGAAGCATGGACGAAAAGAATCATTCATGGGTCAAAGAAGATGGCTTCCTGATGATCATCGTTAGCGCCGGGATAAGATTTTTTATATGGAAACTAAGAGTTTCGTACTGCTCCGTCTATCTTATCTGGAAATGAAGTGTTACAACAACTCATCGGTTACGAAGACATTCAGTTTGCAAAACCGTTACCGTCCGTGCATGGAAAAAGGAGAAAATATGTGGAGGAAGTGAAACTTCCTTGTGGTTGGAAGAAGAAATCAATTTTCTTTCAACTACCATATTGGAAAAATCTTTTTCTTTGACATAATATAGATGTCATGCATACAGAGAATAATGTATGTGACAACATATTAAATATTGTGTTGCAAAAAGACAAATCAAAAGATGATGGGAACGCTCGGATGGACCTACAAGAAATGGGTATTCGTCCGGAGTTACATCTGGGGGAATCAAGTAAAGGCAAGGGTCCGAAATCTCGATTCGTCTTGTTGAATCAACAGAAAGATATATTCTTCAAGGTGCTACAAGACCTTGGTTCTTGATGGGTTTTCGCCAAATATCAAGGCAAGAGTACAATTGAAAGAGTGAAAGATTTTCGGTTTAAAAAGTCACGATTGTTACATACTTATGCAACAGATCCATCCTCTTGCTCTTCAAAAAGCATTTGATGAAGATATTTGTGGCATTATCTATCTTCATTTTCTAGGGGGATTTGTAGTCAAGTACTTGATGTACAAGAAATGGAAAAGTTGAAGGGTGAAATAGTTGTTACTCTTTGTCAGCTTGAGCGTATCTTTTCTCTGAGATTTTTCACGATCATGATGCATCTATCTATACAATTAGTTGATGAAATTTAATTAGGTGGACCAGTGTTTTACAGATGGATATATCCTATAAAGCATTATTTGCTTACTTTGAAACATTATGTTCGAAACAAAAGGAAACTTGAAGGATCCATCGTCGAAGGGTACTTGGCAGAGGAGTTTTTGACATTTTGTTCTTGTTATTTGGATGCGATGGAGACAAAATTAACACGTGAAGAGCGGTACACTGATGGAGATTCAATTGGGGGCAATGAGAACTCAATTTTTAGATCGGGTTTTGTTGAAGCAAGCTCATCGTTATGTACTGTTCGATCTTGATATTGTGCCACTGTATCTACATCTCCATTTGGAAGATGATGAGAATTAAATTTATACCGCAAGTGCACGGCGTCAATGAAGACGTGGCAAATACGGGTCGAACACAAGGAGGGAGAGATTTGTTATTTGTGTGATTTCGATTAAGGGAAAGGAAGAGGGAGAAGAATAAATTTGGTTTTGAGATTTTTGGGTTTTAGTTATTTAAAGCAAGAAACAAAAACAATTAAAACTAAAGCAAGAACAAAGAAGTGAATTCCGTTGGGTGGAGGTTTAGATTTAAGGTTTAGATTAGAGAATTCTGAAACTTATAATAAATCACATTAGTTATAAAGCATTACAGGATAAATGATTTAACATAAACTCAAGTAATCAAAACATACTAATACGAAATTAAAATAATAACTTTTATTCTCTTCTCATCACCCTAAATCTGTCACCCCCACCCTTTGGAAAGAGTTAGAAACTCATGGAGGGAGGAAGAAGGGGTCCTAGAGGCATTACAAAAGAAAAGTAAAAACAAGAAATAAAAGACAGAATTTTATTACTAAAATAAAGACAAATAAAAACAACAACTAAAAACTAAGTCTAAGGCCAAGGACCCTTCTACCATCGTTCTCGGGGCTATTTATAGCCGATACAAGGGATCCCTATATATAAATGGAACGTACACGCGTCAATATAGCATTGGTAAAAATTTGAGCACACGGATCGACTTTTGTGCGGCTAAATCGCCGCAATTTGTACATGAGGTGCGGCGGAATCGCCACCTTTTTGGCTCGGATTCGATCCATATTTTTCTTGTGTGTTTATGGTATGATTTGATCCTCCTTTGCGCGTCTGGATTGATTCTTTCCATTCTTTTGAGCTCCGGATTAATTCCTTTATATATATGGAGATTCACATTGATTTTTCTTTAGATTTTCTCCATAATAATAAAAGCTACTCGTGATTTGCAATTAGGTCCTTGACTTTTTGCAATTAAGTCCCCGACTACTTTTGTGCTTAAGTCTTTGTTCTTTTTGTAATTAGATCTTGAATGCTTTTATGCTTGGATACATTTCCATTTGTAACCTGATAAACTTGAACTTGGTCTTTATGATAGAAATGAGTCTTTTGCACGCGTTTATGCTCGAGATGTGGGTAAATTGCATTCAGGTCCCTGTATTCTGTAAATAAGACTAAACACATACCTTAGTAGCATTTATTGATGTAAAAGTAATCTAAATGAAAGACATATGATGCAATGTATGCAATGCATCAAATACCCCCACACCTAGATTTTGCTAGTCCCTAGCAAAACAGAAAATAAGAAAAATAAAAACAAGGAAATCCTATCTCATTTTCGTAGGAATCACGGTTGCACTTAGCATGTGCAACAAGCCTTTAAACCTCCTTGTTGCCAAGGAGGACGAGTTTTGTCTCGTGAGGGTTTTCAGTTGACACACCCACAAAGTCTTAATTCAACATTCCATTAATAGCTCTCAATATCCCTACCTCAACCTTATACATCTCACTTCGAATTCTTGTATGCTCATTATATGAATCTAACTCATTAAAAATATGACTTGGTCTTTGTTCCTCCAACATTCACACCACTAACCCTTCTACACATGATATTACTTAAATTATTTTGCACGCCTCCTCTGGTGGTGAAGTATCATTCGGATCAACCATGGCATGGATCATTCTTTTAGCTTTGGGCCTTGAGTATTAATTTTTTCTTTTCTTCCGTGATTCACCACATTTGTTTTTTTGACACTTTTACCCTTTTTGCATTCGTGTAGCGAGTTTGGTCGATAATCCCGAGCTGGTAGACTCAAGTTACCGGGTTTCAAGATACCCCTACGGACCAGTGACTCAAAGGCTTGGGCTTTTGTAGTCATTTTGCAAAATGTGTTTCCTCACTTTATTCCTTTATTTTTATTTTCCTCAAGGCTTAATTGCTATTAGAAGTCCACACTTCCCGGTATATTTTCCTCAACCTCTGCTTTTTATCAACCACTTCAAAGATTTGATTCATCGAATTTAAGTGCATACATGTCTTAAAGGGTAATGGGTTATTTCTTTGGAACTTCGATTTATGTCATAATTTCTACAAGCAGAACTATATAATAAGGAACAAAAACTCAATGCAATTTGTACACGGGTTTTGGCAGTTCAATCTTAAGCTATGTCATGAAACATTGAATTTTTTTTTTAGAAATAAAAGACAGATCTATAGATAGATATATACATAAACATCCCCCCACACCTAAATCATGCATTGTCCTCAATGTATGCAAATATAAAGCAAATGCACTTATTACCTTGGTGAACTGCGGTGGAAGGATGAAATTTGCTCAAAGTCAACCATAGTCAGAACTGGATTGAATGACACCATATTGGTGCATGTATCCAATTGAATTGTTCCCCATGTTGCAATGAGAGTCCTGAGTCACAGGTTCCACACCCCTCACATAAATAGGTTCTCTTATTTGCTCGAGTGATGGTGGGTGTGTAGATGAATTCTTCCCCTTTTTCTTACTTCCTTTTTGATTTTATGATGATTCAGAAATCTTATAGATACGTGATTTCATCACAACGTCACTTTGATTGCATATTATTTCTGGCTCACTATCAATATGAAAGATATTAAATTCAGCTTTTAAGTTCCCAAAAGATAATTGCATGAGCCAATTTCGACAATTTATCAATGCTTCCGAAGTGGCTAAAAAGGGTCTGCCTAGAATTACAGGGATTTGTCGGTTAGGATTTACAACAGGTGCGGTATCTAGTACGACAAAATCCACTGGGTAAATGAAGTCACCAACCTTAATCAAAACATCCTCTACTATACCACTTGGTTTCTTAATAGAACAATCAGCAAATTGAAGGGTTGTCTTAGAGGGTTTTAGTGGACCAAGGTTCATTTGCTCATAGACAGAGTACGGGAGTAGGTTAACACTAGCACCAAGGTCTAGAAGGGCTTTGTTGATAAAAGTATCTCCTATTGCACATGAAATTGTGGGACACCCAGGATCCTTATATTTTATAGGAGATGTGTTGGACAAAATAGAACTTATGTTTGCAGTTAAGAATGCCTTCTTTGGTACGTTCGTTTTTCTCTTTTTAGTGCACAAATCTTTTAAGAATTTAGCATAAGCAGGTATTTGTTGAATCATTTCTAAGAGTGGAATGTTCACCTTAACTTGCTTAAATACTTCCAAGATTTTCTCTATTTGTGCACTTGAGTTCTTTTTGAGTCTATTAGGGAATGGAGCTTTAGGAACATAGACTCGCTCAGGTTCAGGTTGAGCTATGGGTTCAGGTTGAGTAGGTGGGTTGGGCGTTTCAGATTGGACGTCGGGTTCAATGGTTAGGTCATATGTGGCAGTTTGATGGCTAGATTGATTAGATGTTCTAGGATTTACCACATTGTTATCAACTTGTCTTCCGGACCGTAATGATACTACTGCATTTATTTGTTGGAACAGTCCTTCCTCATTAACCATTTGAACCGGTCTAGGGTTGTTATTTCCTGAAGGTGCTTGATAGGATTGATATGAATTATTAGATCTAGGGTTCACCTCAGGTTGACTTGGAAGCCGACCCTTTTCTCTTTCACCTACTATTTGTGCTAGTTGGCTGACTTGTGTCTCTAACCTTTGGAAGGTCTGGTTGGTTGTTTGTATAAAAGTTTTCATCAAATTTTCCAAGCTTGTCAACCTAACCTCATGATCGTTATTGTTACTAAACCCAGATGATGTATTATTTTGGTTATACAGGTTTGGTTATTGTCTAGGAGGTTGACCATGTTGGTTTGATGAGAAATTGGAATTATTACGCCAACCCGAGTTATAGGTTGATGTGTATGGGTCATTTCTAGCATGGTTATACATGGCATTAACTTGGTCCCATCCCGCACAATCCTCCATTACATGACCAGTCTGACAACATCTAGAGCAAGGGATAGACGAGGTTTGATTCACTTGGTTTTGGGTTCGTAGCTCTAAACTTTCCATTCTGCGCATAAGGGTAGCTAGTTTTGCTTCAGCCGCTATGTTGGCATCTACAGCTAAGACACCTGGTTTGGGTTGGCTTGCTATTCTAGATCCAATACTCGGGTTAGGCGGTGTTCTAGCATTGTCCCATTGCATACTGTTTTCAGCTAATTCCTCAAGGAAAGTCCAGGCATCATTTTCATTTTTCGACATAAAGTTCCCTTGGCTTACGGATTTTATCATAACCCTAGATGTGGGTGTCAATCCCTCATAAATAATTTGGCATAATTGCCATCTTGGAATTCCATGATGAGGGCATTGGGTCAGAACACTTTTTGAATCTTTCTAGATAGGAATAGAACGGCTCGCTCTCAGACTGAACGAATGCAACAATTTCATTCCTAATCCTCATAGTCTTATGGTTGGGGAAATATTTTTTTAGGAATACTTGAACAAACTCAGCACAACTTCTAATGGATCTTTCGGC
The DNA here is from genome assembly GCA_963682175.1 of Triglochin maritima. NCBI lineage: Eukaryota > Viridiplantae > Streptophyta > Magnoliopsida > Alismatales > Juncaginaceae > Triglochin > Triglochin maritima. The sequence goes on from OY821775.1 coordinate 40,917,403, forward strand.
TAGACTATATAGTCATTTCTTAGCGTCGTCCTTCAGTGCTAGAGGCACGAATTTCAGACGCACTGCCTCCTCTGGGATATGCTGGTATTGCATAAGAGAGCAAATTTCCTCAAATTCTCTAAGGAAGAGATATGGGTCTTCCCTAGAGGTGAACTTAGGCAACATACTCATGTATTGTGCCTTAAGTTCGAAGTCGCAACCCGGTATGGTGGGCATAACGATGCACGATGGCTGAGCAGCCATCGCTGGATAGCATCGATCCCTCAGAGTTATAGGTTGCGCAACAGGCGGGTCCGCTACGTTCTCACCCATTGGATCCGGGTGAGGTGGTGTAGCAGATGGATTGGGGCTAAGTTCCAGACTGGAATCTAGATGAACTCGTGAGAGTCGATTACTCAAGTCCCGAATCCAAATCTGAGTGCACCGGGTTGAATCAATTCTTGAAATTAAATTCCAAATTTAATTTCAAGAATTAATTACAATTGTTTTTTATATTTTCGTTTTTTTTAATATATTTTTTTTATGTTTTTTTTTCTCAAAAGGGAAACAAACAATAGAATGGGGAAAGATGAGAAAGGAATCCTAATCTAGAGAATTTAGGTGAGAAGAGAAAGAAGACTCAGATGAGAAGGGAAACCTAACTCTAAAGATAGAAAGAGGGTTGGTCAGAAAATTCCTAAGAAAGCACGGTTCAAACAATCCTAGACCTAGTGTCACTTAGATCTAGACGACTCCTAACTGGTTGAGTCGAATTGATTTGCTTGATTCACCTCCCTCACTAATCAAACCAACTTGGCCAGGCCGTGTATAGCTAGTGGGGGCGCTTCCGACAGAGTCGGTGCCAATTAGACAACCACTTCGCTTGGAAGACTTACGTCAACACAAAAACACTTTCTAGACACCAAATTAAATTCAATCGGCTTCAGGTCATAGCAAGTCAAACCAATTCTTCTCCTTAAATGAGTCCGAGTCCTTAGGGGTCAATGTCTAATTGATTTTAATTTAAGGCTTGGGTGACACTTTGGGATTGTTATTTGTGGGCCACGGAAGGGTGATGAAATCCCCACCGTATCTTTGCCTACGGAGTTGCCCTTAAGATAGTTTAACTTAGATCTAGCAAAGATAGTCAAACACTGGTCTTTAATTGGGGGCAATTGCAAGGTTGTATGCAAACTAAATTATATGCCTAAATGCAATCGATAAAAACCACAATACGTACCTTGACTCCAGCACTCTTCAACAGAAATTGATTTGCAAGAATTTAGCAAGAATAATGCATACAAAACACTAGATGATGCATGCACTAAGGCCTTTCTAAGTTTGCCAATTTTAGGTCAGAGTTGAATTATTGCCAATTATGGAATTTTTTTGCCCTAACACATGCAGTTCTACTAAAAGGAAATTTTCTGAAAATAGAAATTACGAGGAAAAGAGGCAACAAAGGTTACCTTATGCAATGCTCAGTCGGGTTCACCGCCCACTCTTGAAATTTCAGATGCTCCACGCGTCCACCCAGAGATGGTGCTAACCCCAGAAAAATTTGAAGCCCAGAAGCTTCAGGTGTGCGGCAGATTCCGCCGCAGGTTGCTCTTGGTATGCGGCGATTCCGCCGCCCTTGTTGCTCAGACTGCGTTTAGATTTCGCCGCGCGCTCTGTTGTCTCCTGAAACACAAACCCAAATACTTAGATCGCGCACAAGATAAACAGAACAGAATCGAAATCAACAAAAAACAAAATCTGCGTCGCCTCCCCGGCAACGGCGCCAAAAACTTGATGAGAATTAAATTTATACCGCAAGTGCACGACGTCAATGAAGACGTGGCAAATACGGGTCGAACACAAGGAGGGAGAGATTTGTTATTTGTGTGATTTCGATTAAGGGAAACGAAAAGGGAGAAGAATAAATTTGGTTTTGAGATTTTTGGGTTTTAGTTATTTAAAGCAAGAAACAAAAACAATTAAAACTAAAGCAAGAACAAAGAAGTGAATTCCGTTGGGTGGAGGTTTAGATTTAAGGTTTAGATTAGAGAATTCTGAAACTTATAATAAATCACATTAGTTATAAAGCATTACATGATAAATGATTTAACATAAACTCAAGTAATCAAAACATACTAATACGAAATTAAAATAATAACTTTTATTCTCTTCTCATCACCCTAAATCCGTCACCCCCACCCTTTGGAAAGAGTTAGAAACTCATGGAGGGAGGAAGAAGGGGTCCTAGAGGCATTACAAAAGAAAAGTAAAAATAAGAAATAAAAGACAGAATTTTATTACTAAAATAAAGACAAATAAAAACAACAACTAAAAACTAAGTCTAAGGCCAAGGACCCTTCTACCATCTTTCTCGGGGCTATTTATAGCCGATACAAGGGATCCCAATATATAAATGGAACGTACACGCGTCAATACAGCATTGGTAAAAATTTGAGCACACGGATCGACTTTTGTGCGGCTAAATCGCCGCAATTTGTACATGAGGTGCGGCGGAATCGCCACCTTTTTGGCTCGGATTCGATCCATATTTTTCCTGTGTGTTTATGGTATGATTTGATCCTCCTTTGCGCGTCTGGATTGATTCTTTCCATTCTTTTGAGCTCCGGATTAATTCCTTTATATATATGGAGATTCACATTGATTTTTCTTTAGATTTTCTCCATAATAATAAAAGCTACTCGTGATTTGCAATTAGGTCCTTGACTTTTTGCAATTAAGTCCCCGGCTACTTTTGTGCTTAAGTCTTTGTTCTTTTTGTAATTAGATCTTGAATGCTTTTATGCTTGGATACATTTCCATTTGTAACCTGATAAACTTGAACTTGGTCTTTATGATAGAAATGAGTCTTTTGCACGCGTTTATGCTCGAGATGTGGGTAAATTGCATTCAGGTCCCTGTATTCTGTAAATAAGACTAAACACATACCTTAGTATCATTTATTGATGTAAAAGTAATCTAAATGAAAGACATATGATGCAATGTATGCAATGCATCAGAAGAATTATCTTAAGATGAAAGGAATTTGAATCCTCATCAAGTAGAAAAATGCACAGTGATTTGCTCGAGTTTTGTGAGTTCATGAATAATATGTGTGTTCAAGAGAGTCCAGATGTTACGGAAGACTTGAAATGGTTAGCAAGAGGTCCAAAAAGTAAGGTTATATCTTATGATGGATATTGTATGAATGGATACAAGTTTCATACGAAAAATCTGGAGAGTACACGAAGAACCCAACATAGTGGCATTACCATGTCAGCCGAAACATCTAGTTATTCAAGTAGTAGAGATCGAAATCCCATATTTGATGTCATTACATATTATGGTACTTTGGATGAAGTGATTGACTTGTCCTATGGTCCAGGTTGGAGATAGTGTTGTTGAAATGCACATGGTTTGACGAGTCAGGCAAAGATGGAATACAAGTTGATAAATGCAGATTTACTTCCATCAACATGTCCCAAACAAAGCACGAGAAAGATCCATTTATTTTAGCATGTCACACGAAACAATACTTTTATGTTCAAGATCCAGTTCAACCTAATTAGAATGTTGTATTGAAATATCAACCTAGAGATTACTTTGATGATGAGGTAATGTATTAATTGTGTTTTATATATGTTATATGTTTTTTTGTAAGAAATTGTTTGTTTTATGTTATCTATTATGTTGATTTTGATCTTATGTTTGTTAACAATTTTTGTATATGTTATACAAGCCTACCTCCATGTAGGCGCATTGTTCGTACCCAACAGGTGACAAATTGAGTTGTAGATGAGCCGCAAGCACACGATCCTCATCACGATAGCATTGAGTTGTTAGACCTCATGAAGTGGAGGGTATACCGGAAAATGTTCAAAGTGAAATCGATAGGAAACCAAGAGACAACAATGGTCCCCCTAGCCACTATGGAGCGCGTCTTGTCGACGACGTTGAAGGTAAACATTGTGTAAAATTTGACATTAATATCTAATTTTACGTAAATTTAATAAATATTGTGTTCTTGTTTTGTAGGATTAACGACTGAGGTTGAGGCATCTACGAAAAGAGGTTGAGGACCAACTAGAGGGGTTGATCTTATTGCTTCTCCCGGTCATCGATTTCAAGTCCAATGGAATGAGGACTTTGTCTCGATCAGACCGTACGTGTGGAGAGTAGTTGAATGTGACATTCACAGTGTTAGCCAAGCAGCCTGAGTTGTGGCCACTACATATTAAGATGCCGGATTAGTAGCACATCATACACTGCATTCAAGTTATGTTTCCTTTATTTTACCCCAATTTTGTGCTACTCGAGTGTTTGTTTGATGTGTTTCAGGTTTTAGGTGATAAAGAAGAGAAAGGAAGATAAAATGACTGAAATGCAAGAAGAAAGGACCCTATTGAAGCATCTTGGACCTGTTTATCAGGTTCAAGGACCCATCTGCAATTCAGGAAGGACCCAGATGAAACCCGACAAGCCTTCAGCAAAAGGAAACACTTCTGGGGCAAAAATCTCTCATTATCATGATCTTGATAAGTATTTTGGGAATTAAGAACAAACATGCTCGAACCAGCAAACCAAGAGTACGCCACACATGCAAAATAGAAAACTTAAGCTTTTGGGAGAATTCAGGGCTGATAGGAGCCGAAAAATCCACCATTAACGGATTTTGATACGCCAATGACAGATCATTTTGGTCCAAATTTATCCCGTGGCTTGAACGTGTTTACTTGGATGCACCATACCATAAATAAATCGATTACACCATTGGATTGCTTCAAGATTCATCTACACCTCTCTTTCTTCTATAAATAGCATTGTTTCTCCTACCTTTCCTCTTCGTCTTCACCTGCCCCATTAGAATAGCTTAGGTTTTACCCATTTGGGTTGCAAGAATAAGGAGGTGGTTGGAGCTTCTAAACTAGTACTTTTCTTAATCTAAAGGTAGATTTGGATTCCTCTCTTCCTTAGCTTTCTTTCTATCCAAGTATTTTTTGTGTTTTGTTGGTTGATTTTCTACTTTGCTTTTCTTGCCATGTTTAGTGTAGATTTCTTGCCTTCCATGCTTGTTATTGTGATCAGTGAGTAGATCCACCACATTTTGGGTGGAGGTGATCTAGATTATGTGATATGTTAGTGATGGGTTCTTTTTATCTTGTGTCATTTCATATTCTTGATGTAGATATGCGCACGTAACTTTCTAAAACTATTATTAGATGGGATAATGGTCACACTAGGTACTTGTCTCATGCTAGATGTAGAGTTTAGTTTGTTGCTTGTAAATGATCATCTAGTTATGGTAAATGACTTGTTATGTATGGATGTTTGATTGGTTGAGAATGCATGAATGTATTGAGTTGTATGGATGGTTAATTGATGTCCTAATGTCGATACTAGGTATTTAGTTCATTCTTGAGAACCCAAGTGTATCTTAACTTTATGTCTAACTATATTAGTCATGTACTCATGTAAATGTAGTTGATGTTAATTAGACTCCAGACTAGTTTCCAGTTGATATCACGTACTTTACACACTTGTGCTTAATGAAATGAAGACCCACTCACACACACATGCCTACACATCTCCACTTCATGGGGGTTTAGTTTAATTGTTAATTCACTCGTAGTTTAGTGTAGTTAGTTAGCATAATCTACTCATTTTGCTCTCCTTTCCCACTCGAGTATGGTTGGAACAACAATACTCATAACTCCTTGAGGTTCGACCTGTATTTGCCACGTCTTCACCGACGCCATACACTTGCGGTTATTAAAATGATCAATCAATTCAACATCAAAGTCGTCAAGCATTTGTAGATTCGTAGGATTTTCTTATGATACGTCTTCGTTTATTTGTTTTAAATTTAATACATGAACTTTAAGTTGATGTACTAACAAATGTTTATATGTTATTCATAGGATCGTTTCGATATGGGGAATTGCTTAAATGCTTGGCATTACTGCTTTAAAAAGATAAGTGGTTTTTTGAGGGATTATCGATATTCAGTAAAGAAGAACGTGTTGCATATTTGACCTCGAGAGGTGATCGACGGGTTCATCCTGACTAATTCATCATTCAGTGTGATGAATGAAACACCGAAAATGCAAAGGTATTAAAAAATTTCTTCTATAAACATTTGATTTTGTACTTGTAATATCATATCTTAACCTTAAATTATTTTCATTAATTGTAGAAAAACTCATGAAACAGTATCAATAGTGTCCACGAAAAGATGAATCACAAGACAAGATCAAAAACATTTGCGAACAAGACAAAACTTCATGTAAGTTTGTAGGATTTTGTTCCCTATACTTATGTATATATTTTTGAAATTTTACAAGCAATTAGGATCGGTTTTCATATTTTTAAATAATTTTATGTACACAACTTCCTATTTGCATTTTAATATATATTGTATATTATATAATATCAAAATGAACAAGTAGAATCATACCTAAAAGGATTGTCAAAACCCTTTTAATTTCCAGAAGTCGTGTCGCACTCAGATCGCCTCAGAATTTGTTATATCCAAAATTCTTAAGGACCCCTTTGATATTTTTCCTCACCTAATTTCACCTCACATAAAACAGCTTTTTATTTCACGTTTGCCTCCTCTACCAAAATCCAACCCAACCATTTACCTTTCCCCTCTTCCCACATCCTGGTGGATGGAACTCCAACGAGGTGACAATCGACTCTGGCGAGCAACGGTGGCGCAAACATAGGTTGATAGCAAGTGGGGTGGTGTTTAACGTGGGTTTTTTGTTCTTTTGTATTTTATATATTGGTGTTGTGAAGACCTCTCAAGAATTCATGATGGAATTCCGCACCTTACAACTTCGTATAGAATGCCTCATCATGTCATGCTCATATGATTCATATGTACAGGAAATTAAATAAATGTGAATAACTTGCCAGAAAGTTAATAAGTACAACATTTTCTTTCATTTCATTAAATAGAAGGAATAAATATGAAACACAAGAATTGACATATTTATGCATTGCACGAATGGAAGATACATAAGCATCCTTTTGCGAACTATAGACTGAAATTGTTGTTATATTAACAATTTCAGATATATTTTATTAATAGGGTTTTTATATTTCGATATATTAGGGACGATGATTTATCAACTCGTGTTTTGATCAATTTGATAATGATCTTCCTTTTGTTGTGATATATCGTCACAATATGGTCAGTTTAGCCTCGTAACCTAGGAGGGTTTTGTATATGTTTAGATTCTTTAAATTTATGATGAATACACCGTGTTGATTTATCAATGATAATTCTGATATTAGAATATCGTACAAACGGTTAGTTTAACCTCATAACTTAGGAGGTGTTGTATATGATTTGATTTAGACAATTATTTATATATCATAATGTTTTGGTCAGTTTAGCCTCATAACCCGGAGGGGTTTTGTATATATGTTTTGGTACTTAAAATTTATCACGAAGACAATGAAAATATTGGTGAGCTTAACCTCTTCACGAGGAGGAGTTATATATGTTCAATTTATCAACGATAATTCTTATATTAGAATATCGTACAAACAGTTAGTTTAAACTCATAACCTAGGAGGTGATTTGTGTATATGTATGTTATTTGGACGATTATTCTTTTGGTATCAATATCATCATGTCTTGGTCAGTTTAGCCTCATAACCCGGAGGAGTTTGTGTTTGATTTGCCAACGATAATTCTTATATTAGAATATCGTACAAACGGTTAGTTTAACCTCATAACCTAGGAGGTGTTGTATGTTGTGTGTTTTGTATTTGGGTTTGTTCATTTGCTTATTAAATGAAGACTCTGTCGTCAATAAGAGAGAGGGAACCCAAGATCATGCTTGGCGTGCATCCTCGCCTACGACTAAGGTAGTTCGTATTTTAGTTTCGACTACTCCAACGATAAGAGAGGGGGAACCCAAGATCAGGCTTGGCGTGCATCCTCTCTTATTATTAGAGCAGTCAATATTTATATCTTGTGTTTGTTTTCAATTTTTAGGTTGGTTGACATATTTTGCAATTTTGAAGGGTTTGTTTTATAATTGATCCAATTTGAGATGTGATTTTGTAATTTTGCCCATCTCGGGGACTATTTGTATTTTTAAAGATCCATTCACAACTTTGGATCAATATGTAAATCAATGGTACAACTTATATGTCATTGCAATTCATCCACCGTTAGGGTGGGTTTGCGTAACTCTGGAATTCCCTTATTTATTCCTTTCATAGGGGTTAATATGCAAATTTATCTTTATATTGTATATGCATGGGAACGTTATTGCTATGTACGTAGATACATGTGGAGGGTGAGAATATTTCTCTTCATTGGTTTGATTTCTTTACATTTCATGTGGATGGATTTAAGGGAATCAAATTATAAAATATATTGTTGGCTACATGGATATAATCCAACAGTAGCGATCAGAGCCAAATATATGCTTCTGTCAATTATATTGGGGAACATTTTGGTTGGTTCTGAAACTTGATGGAGGATTCATGAGGTCTATATACCTGGCCGTATCTTTGTGTCTATGAACTTATCGTCACGTAGATGGGTGACCTTTAATTCGGTATTTCTAGCCTTATATTTGTAGTCTTGTGAACATTAGTTCGAATTGGGATTTCCTATCGATCGAGAATCCAACTTACGTATTTTTGGAAACCAATCAACATGTGTTTTACGAACATGTTTTTTTTTGTCATGATTGTCTGGATGTGTATATCACCGACTAGGGAATGTTCTCTCTTTTGATATTTATAATCGGTTTATCCCAAATTCCACCATCTAATTAATCTAGATAGATCCTGAAATGTCAAGTGAATTTATTTGATCCATTTTACTTTTGTTTTGATTACAGATCATTTGTGACTTATTGACGTGAATTGATTCAAACTTCCTTTGATAATAGTATTTTTTTTATTTTTCAAGATTACTCCAGTTTTAAGTTTCAATCCTCGTGGATCATGCGCATATACTTTCAAAATGTACTTCATGTAGACCTTCAAAATTGGCTAATTTTATTAATTCGTGTAAATTTCTAGATATCGTGCATATTTCACATGAATCAGAATTAACTTTGGATATCACTCCTTTGGTCATACGAATGAGAAACGTGTGGTTTCACCGCTTAGTTAACAAAACCGTTTAGTTATATTCTCTTCTCTTCTTCCCTTTTTAGTGTTTGGTTTCATAATTTTGGATTGCATTTAGGTGAAATTCACAAGATCGTGATGAGATTTGACAACATTTTGATATAAGCATTTGTGTCTTCCCAAAATTCAATAACCACACGGACATAATGTATGCTTAATTTCTATGACAAATTTGGCAGCCTTTCGGTGCCCCTTTTATTTTATTTGTTAAAATAGAAACCACCAAACCGGAGACCAATCTTTTTAAATAGGACAGTGACCGGAATGACGGGTTTTTCGAAGCGAACCGGAGACCGTTCCTTTCTAAATAGGACAGTGACCGGAATGACTTTTTTTTCGAAGCCAACCGGAGACCGTTCCTTTCTAAATAGGAGAGTGACCGGAATGACTTTTTTGAAACCAAACGAGCTGGATCGTTAAAGGAGGTGGTCGTTTGGCAAATCGAACGACCATCCGGAGACCGTTCCTTTCTAAATAGGACAGTGACCGAATGATCGTGTTTTTTCGAAGCCATCCGGAGACCAATCCTTTTTAAATAGGACAGTGACCGGAATGACATTTTTTATTCCTTTTATTTTAAGGTGAAACTATCACCGGCACTAACGTTGCACCTTGCCGGAGTTGACGAAGTCGGAGTAAACGTGAAGTTGCTACAAGGACGCAGAGTCGGAGTCGACGAAGTCGAAGTCGCTGCGGAGTTGCTACGAAGACAACGTTGTTGCCAGAGTCTTTGTTGCTGCAGGCCGGAGCGGCTGCGGAGTCGTCGTTGCCGAAGTTGACGGGGTTGATTGTGTGCGGGGTTTGTATGTTTGTACGGAGTTTTGTCTAATCCCTTTTTTTCCTCACTTTGGTGCCTATTTTTGTTTTGTAGGAGTTGTGTGTATATATCCTTAACGGAGTGAAGGAGGGGTATTTATGGTGAATTGAGATGAGGAAGTGAATGAGAATCATGGGTGGTTATGTGTATTGGATTAATCTAGGATTAATAAGATATTTGCCCAAAGCACTGACACATGGTGCGTCCCTATTGGACTACACATTTAAGGGTTTAGGGTGGAGCCATCTATATAAGGAGGGGAGCCTCCATTGGATAGAAGAACAAGTGTGCAAACCCTAAACTCCACCCACCCTAGCCGCCACCTTCTCTCTCTCCCATTGTGTCCCTCCACCTCCACCAAGCTCATTCCATGGACTCTTGGGTTGTGGACTCGCGCTCCTTCTCCAAGAGAGTAGGAGACCGACCGGTGAAAAGGATTCCGTAAGGTGACCTCCGATCTTCCTTCCGCTGCCACAGGTTCTCTCCAAGAAAGGTATTCTTGAACCTGTAGAATCGTTGTTTGCTAACATTGGTACCAGAGCCATCTCGGTTACCTTCGAATCCTCACCATGCTTGACGAATTTTTGTTTCATGATAATCTGATTTGAGATAAAAATTCGGTGGTTATGTTTTTTGGAGAAAGAAAGATAACAGAAAAATCAGCATTGCTTATTTACATGATGCGTATGTTTTGATTCATTAGAGCATGCATCTAGGGTTAGATTTTGCTCCTCCATTCTTGCGCATGTATGCATGATTTAAGATGGATTTTTCCTGATTTTATTTCGAGCCAATATGATATGTTGCTCTCCTATCATTGCACATACATAGATGTGACCAGAATTCTGTTTTTTCTGTGTTGTTACCTCTATTCTTTGCGCATGTATTAGATAAAATCAGAAGTTATTTTTCATGTTGATTCTTCTAAATCATGCACATGTATACATGAAATCAGATGTCTATTTTTCCTGATTTTTCCGAATTAGGTTAGATATTATTTATTCTAACACCTTGAGCATGTATACATGAAATCTGTGTTAAGCCTATCATGATGATCTTCTATTTTTGCACATGTTTTATATGATAATTAGTAGTTTAATTCTCTGATATTTTTTCATGCTTGAATTAGATGATAATGTTTGTATGTCATTTGTATATCATCATGCATGTCGGATTGCATGGATGGATCAAATGTTGTTATCTCTGATTCGTGTACATGCATGACTAGATCTCATGTTTGCTGGAATTTCGTGTATATGCTTGTTTATTTAGCATTTTTCAATATGTGCATGCATCTATAGTAGATGTTTATTGCCATATGTATATGCATGATAATTGTGTTGCCTTGTTGCTCCAAAGAATTTCGGATATGACTATTTTTGGAGCATTAACATGCATGTGATTGATTGGTTTCCTTACTGAAAAATGCGCATATATGCTTGCTGTTCTCTTGAAAATTTCGATTTTTTTCTTTCCAATACAAGTAGCATAATTATTGTTGATTGCATGCTTATATTGATTAAGGAAAGATTGGCAAATTCTGAAATTTTTTAGAGCATATTATGGGCTGGAGTTTTGTTGCCTTAAAAGTATTTTTTGAATGCTTTCCTTTGATGCACATATATGTGTTGATCTCATTTAAGCAATTTCGGATTTTTTGGAATGATAGCATGCATTTCATTTGAAATATTTCCTTTATGATTAAATCCACATACATGTGTTGATCTCATTGAGGATTTTTTCCGGTTTTTTCTTTCCTAATGCGAGTAGGACAATTTTTACGCTCTCATGATTATGTTGATTGGGGAAAGAAAAGAAAATTTCTGTTTTGAGATACTATTATGGAGATTGATTGGTATTTCTATATACGTTTTTCTTATGCTCCATATATGCGTTGTTTCCTTATATATTACTTCTTATTTGGAAGTGGTGTACACTTTATTCATGCGTGTGATTATGCTAACGTATGGAAAGATTGCGCTTGTATGGTGTGAATGGATGCTGATTTATTTTTGCTGTCTTATTGAGAGTTGAGCGTAATTTCATTCATTCATTTCCATTTGCAATAAATATCGCAATGTGCTGTAATATTTATGGACTGTAATAATTATGGATTGTGGACTGTTTATTGCCCTAGGGAGAAGAGGGGTTCCTTTATTTTTATTATTACGATATTATTGCTATAAGGCTTATGCAGGTTCCCATCTACAGTGCTAAATCCCTATGGGGGATCCTTAGCTCGATATGGAAGTAATGTAGCAATTAATTTCTGTGTGATCTTGATTGGAATGTTCTGAAAGGAACGCTTTTTTGGAACTTGCATGCCTAGTAGGAGTTGCAAGGTAGAAGTGTTTTGTGTAAACCACCTTGCAACAGGCGGATAATTATTTATTTGCTGCTGATTTGCCATGATTTATACGTTTTTTTAGGGTTATTAAATCATGATGGAGCGCAATATATGAATTGGTAAAATAGCTTTATTAACTATTGCATGAGGATTTGATCGAACGCTTTATGTTTTCCTTTGGTCTGAATGCTATAGTTATTAAGTTAGTTTATTTTTTTATGATTATTGCGGCTCGTTGTATTTTATGCTAGAACTCATATATCGCTATGTGGTTTTTTGTCCTAGATTTTTATGGCTGCTTCCAAAAGCATTGTCGCTGATCTGACTCGAGGAGATAAACTCAATGAAAGAAATTACGATCTGTGGCATCGTTAAATTGAGTATCTCTTAGAGGATCAGGACATGTTAGAAAATATAACCCAAACTATGTCTCCCCGAGGAGGGGAACACTGCGCAGCATCACAGAAATATGGATGTCTATAATGCATGGAAAAAGAAAGACCGTATTGCTCGCATTACATTTCTGAGTTCGATGCAAGATGATCTGTTACTGCGGTTTGAAAAATTGCGAACTGTAAAGGCCTTGTGGGAAGCTGTGAAGTTTCAGTATGGAGTGACCTCCGTCACAAGGGCCCGCCAGCTTGGGCTCATGTTTGATGGGTATAAAATGCGCCAAGGTCACACGATGAGGCAGCATATTACCGCAATGTCAAACATGATAAGCGAGCTGAGCGCTGCCGGTCGTGCTAAGACTGATGAGGAGCAAGTGTCTGCTCTCATCAGATCATTGCCTTCGAGGAGTCGGGAGCATATGAAGGTCCATCTGACTCATGCTGATGACATTAGGACATTTGACCAGGCCGCAAAACACCTAGAGCTGGAGGAGGACTGCATGCTTGCGGAAGCCCCTCTAACTGAAGTGTTTGCTGCTGAAGCTGACGCTCCTCGGAGGAGTGCATGTTTTAAGCGCAAAAGAGATAGAGCTCAGGGTTTTAAAGGCAAGAAGGGTGCAAATAAAAACAAAACAGTAAACAAAGCTGGAAAGAAACGACCTCGAGGATCCAGAGGTGGGAAAGATAAGTCTAATGTAACTTGTTTTAACTGTCGAAAGACTGGACATTTTGCTCGTGAGTGCACTGAGCAAAAGGTAATTACTGTGTGTAATCCCTTGAATTGTAACGTGACTAGTTCTGTGATGCTCACTGATCATTCTCCTATGTGGATTGTGGATTCAGGTGCCACGGACCACGTAACAAAGGATCGTTCTGCCTTCGTGGAATATCGTCGTGTTCCAAGTGGGAGACGAATAAACATGGCAAACAACACTAGCATTGAAGTTCTTGGAGTTGGCACATGCAAAGTGGCTTTGCGAAGTGGCTGGATCCTATTACTTCACGACGTGTTGTATGCACCAGCTATACGGTGAAATATTATTTCTGTTGTTGTTTTGATGAGACATGGTTTTAAAGTTGTTTTTGAGAACAATGATATGGGTTTATACCTTGCTAACATTTATTATGGACGTGCCTTTCTTTCAGACGGTTTTATTGTGTTGGACGCAATTTATGATTTCAATCATAACACTAGTGCCTTTATGAGTCAAAGTTCCATGAATAATGATTCAGTTATGTGGCATGCTAGACTAGGTCACATTGGTGTTGACCGGATGAACAGGTTGGCAAAGGAGGGGGTATTAGGAGAATGCTCCAAATTTGAATTGCCGACCTGTGAATCTTGTCTAGCTGGAAAGGCAACTAGAAAACCGTTCGGAAAAGCCATTAGGGCTACTTCTCATTTAGAACTAATTCACTCGGATATTTGTGGACCTTTGAATGTGCGTACTAGACATGGACAAAGTTACTTCATCACATTTATTGATGACTACACTAGATATGGTGATATTTATCTTAGTTCTCACAAGTCAGAAGCTCTAGAATGCTTTAAGAAATTCATGAGCTTGGTAGAGAATCAATTGGATAATAAGATAAAAACTCTCAGAACGGACAGAGGTGGGGAGTATCTCTCCATAATGCTCAAGGAGTTATGTGATGAAAAGGGGATATCTAAACAACTCACTATGCCTTATACTCCTCAGCAAAATGGTGTTGCCGAGAGAAGGAATAGAACGTTGCTAGACATGGTTAGATCCATGATGGCGCATGTGAGCTTGCCAATTTCGTTTTGGGGAGATGCTCTAATGATTGCTGCCTATATCCTCAATAGAGTTCCAACAAAATCAGTTCCCTCAACTCCATATGAGTTATGGACAGGACGGAAGCCTGATTTTAGTCTGCTGCATCCTTGGGGATGCGCGGCATACATTTATTCTACTAGTCACCGATATGGAAAACTAGGACCTAGAGGGAAAAAAGTGTATCTTTGTAAAATACAGTAATTTCTCCAAAGGTTATGTTTTTATCGGGTTAGACGAGAATGAAAGAAGGACGGTACTGGAGTCTAGGGATGCCACATTCTAGGAAAATGTTTTTCCAACTCTTGCTGGAGCTATCAAAGAGTCAGTGGACTTCTTTGAACAACAAGATGAGGACATTGCCACTCCACAGGATCAGGATCTGGATGTTGAACATGAGGTTGGACCAGTCAATCCTAGTGGGAGCAGCAATGCTGAGGATCTGATAGCTCTCACGGAGGATGAGCCATCAGATACCCATCTGCGTCGAAGTAAACGCGGGCTCATTCCTCGTAGGCGGTTTCGCTTAGAGGAAGAGGCCCTCATGATAGCTCAAGAAGAAATTGATTATGAATCATCTGGGATGACAGTAATCGATGAGCAAGAACCGGAGACCTTGAAAGAGGCTTTGGAAGGTCCAAATGCGAAAGAGTGGTTAGAAGCTATAAAGGAGGAGTTGGAGTCGATGAAAGTTAATCGAGTCTGGGACTTGGTCGACTTACCGCCGAACCGAAAGTCCATTGGGGCCAAGTGGATCCTCAAGATTAAGAGGAAGGCGGATGGAGCTATTGATAGATTCAATGCTAGACTGGTAGCTAAAGGCTACACCCAAAGAGAAGCCGTGGATTTTGAGGAAACTTTTTCACCCGTGGTTAGGTTTGCCTCCATCCGCCTTCTACTAGCTATTGTAGCTCAGATGGACTTAGAGCTTTACCAAATGAATGTAAAGACTGATTTTCTCAATGGAGAACTTGAGGAGGAGATCTATATGGATCAACCTCAAGGTTTTGAAGTCAAAGGACAAGAGCGCAAAGTGTGCAAGCTCAATAAGTCCTTGTATGGCTTAAAACAAGCGTCTAAACAGTGGAACATTCGCTTCCATCAAGCTATATCCGAGAATGCGTTCTCTATGCTTAAGGAAGATCACTGTGTGTACGTTAAGAGATCCAATGGTAAATTTGTCATTCTGACCTTGTATGTTGATGACATACTCATGGCTGGCAATAGCAAAGAGTTGCTGAAATCCACTAAAGAGTGGTTGTCCTCCACGTTTGATATGAAGGACATGGGTGAAGCTAGCTACGTCCTTGGTGTCAAGATAGTTAGAAATAGGTCCAAGAGACATCTGGGATTGTCTCAAGAGACTTATATTAACAACATCTTGAAGAAATACCAAATGGACAAATGTAAACCAATCGACACTCTTGTTGAGAAGGGTTTGCACTTGAGCCTTGATAAGCATCCTGAGACTCCTGAAGAGAAGGTCAAAATAAGCAAGGTTCCATACTCAAATGTTGTGGGAAGCCTTATGTACGCTATGATGTGTACTAGGCCAGGCATTTGTTATGTTGTGGGCATGGTGAGTCGATGCCAGTCTAGCCCAAGCAAGGAGCACCGGAAGGCAATCAAGAGAATCATGAGATACCTCAGAGGAACGAGTAACTACATGATGTGTTACCAAGCATCAGATCTCCGCCTGATTGGCTATAATGATGTTGATTTGGCTGGAGACATTGATGAAAGGAAATCTACCTCTGGTTATGCTTTCTTGCTGGCTAATGGGGCCATCTCATGGTCCAGCAAGAAGCAAACTTGTATAGCCCTGTCGACTATGGAAGCAGAGTATGTTGCATGCTCTGCAGCAGTACAAGAGGTAGTTTGGTTGAGGAGGTTCTTACAACATACTGGGCTAGTAGAGACATCGGATGAGCTTGTTGTTGTCTATTGTGACAGCATGACTGCCCTTTGTTATGTGAAAGACCCCAAATATCATGGAAAGACCAAACAAATACAGGTTAGGTATCATTTTGTGAAGGACATCATAGCGAGAAATGAAGTTGTGTTAAGACATGTGTCTACTAGTCTTATGGTAGCTGACCCTCTTACCAAGGCTATAGCTAAGGACTCGTTTGTGTCCCATGTGAAGTCCTTAGGCTTACGCAGACTTTGATGCATTGACTTGTCTAACTTCCTTTTATGAGTGATTGTGTTTTCCTTTCGACTATATCTGTTTGGTTGATGTAGTTGTTCTAGCATAAAATATTATTCTGTCAATAGGCTGACGAATGCTCACTCACATGAGCATTCGCCTCTGGTGCTTTTGATAGCGAGCAGAGATGAGACTGATCATGAGGAGATCTTGTATGATAGATCCAGAGCAGTTCATGATAGGACAGTCGCCTTGATTAGGAATCAAGATGAGATCCTCTATGTTGGTGAGGATTGACATGAATGTTCCCACGATTCATGTGACCTATAGAAGCCAAGTACGAGCATCACATATGGCGCTAGGTGGCACCTGTATGGTGTTAAGGCGACAATGATGAAGCTCGGGTCAGGCGCAGAGGGGGTGCGACTGGACTAAGAGTTGTATGGTGTTGAGAGACAAACATATTGTTGTGTACAGTATGATCCACCATAACATGTTTGTCATACAACATGTGTTGAGCGACCATTTCGAAGTGAAAGGATGGATCCCTGCTCCTTCACTGTGTGAGTCCAAGATTTGATTGTCATTAGTTTCCCTCAGTGACCTTCGACGACACCATGAAGCAAAGAGTTGATGTGGCTACTTTGGGATGTTATCTATGACCATGAGAGATTCGGTCTAAAGAGGCATCTTCGGGAAAGGAGTCAACTCTGAGTGTAATGGTGGTCTGGGGGGAAGGGAAAGGTTTGACTCGACTGCACTAAAAGTATTTGTCGGGCCCAATTGTATTGGATACAGTAGCAAGTACCTTGAGGACAAGAAGGTATTCTCTCCGAGGGATCGAGATACCGTTCATGTTAAGTGAGTTTCTGAGTAAACTTGGGGAACTGTGATGTGCATTTTGACTGCTTATTTGTTGTTTTATGAGGATGTTGTCATTCTGGCCTTCTAGTAAGGTTTCTAGTTTGAGACTCCTAAATTGCAGGTGCATCACCGGTCGCACGACCCATTTGTCCGTATGATCAGAAGAGTACAAGTGTCGGGGACACAGATGGTCGTGTATCGAGGATACATGATCAGAGACTTGCGTATTGTGGATGTGTACTTGGAGAGAGAAGTAGTTGTATGATTGACATCATTTCATGCTCATATTTGTATCTTATATCCATTATCTTTCACCTAAACAATGCTATGTCACGAGTTTTATGTTTAGTTTTCAGGAATAAATAGGTTTGAAGAGATGAAGCATAAAAGGACCCAAAAGCTGTGAAAAAGGACTGAATTGTGAGATCTGGGGACCAAGATGCAAGGAAAAAGGACCTGATTGCAAGACAGAAGGACCTAAGAGCAAAACAGAATACTCCACACCATCATGGGGAGTATTTTACCAATTCAATTCGGGTCGGAGCTCCAACAAGTCAAGTAACCGCATCCAAGACCAACAATACCATCCAGGAAAGCCTCCAAGAAAGCCCAGACGAATCCGGACCCTGTAGACCGCCAATTGGCGGTCTGGAACCGCTAATTGGCGGTCCAGGTGGATCCGAATCCGTTTAGTTTTTTCTGGTGTGTGTATTAGAGCGTTCTTATTCTATTTATGGTATTTGTTTAGTCCCACATCGGGGGATTGTCCCGGTTTAGCTTTTTCCATGGCTATAAATAGAACTCTTCACCTTCCATTGTAATTACTCCATGCTTGTGGCCATTCTCCCTAATTGAAGTGGAAGCCTTGAAGCAAGAAACTCAATAGGGAGATGCTACTGGTCTTGTGAGTCTTCAATTAATAAAATTTTCTTTGTTTTGTGCTTCTTTTATTATTGGTGCATGCTTTAGTTTAATTGTCTTTTATTAAATCTAGCTTAGTTAATATGCCTTCTTATTTTAGTGTAATAGTTAGTGTAATGTGTAGTGAGTAAAACCACTCCCCTTTTGGGGGGTGGAGATGATTATCATATATACAATTAAGGAAGGAAGGATGTTTATTTTGAAATGTGTTGATTAATATGAATGCATACTTGCTTGTTAGAATGGAACACTTCACTAGATGGGTTTTGCCATGATAAGTAGACACCTCCCATACTTGTTTAGTTTCTTAAATAACCAGCTTGTGTTTATGAATGTTAATCAAAATAGGTTAGTAATTTAATTGATGGGTTTTGCCATGATAAGTAGACACCTCCCATACAAGCAAACACTACCTACACTTGTGCCTATAGGAAGATATTCTTGCCTCCTTATTGTGTATGTGTAGTCACTCCACCCCCTAAGGGGTCTCTCTCTCTTACTGATTTCTCCATAATATCTAGTTTCTCTAGCTTAGTTGAAGTATTCGTTTGTTTTGTTTCCTTCGCATTTGCTTCTTCGTGTTAGCATAGTTTAGGTTAGCATAAACAACTTTCTTCCATCTTTCTTTGCCACTTGATTTCTGATAAGCAAGAGCAAGCTCACCTCCCTGAGGACGACCCGTACTTGCCACCGCTTCATCGCGGCCGTGCACTTGCGGTTTAAAATAAAACGTTCAACAAGTTTTTGGCGCCGTTGCCGGGGAGGTGCCAGTCCAGACTCTTGTTTGGACGATTCGAGTGGATTTAATTTTTGTTTTGTAGTTTTCTTTGTTTCAGGAGACTCACATTGAGAAGGGGAAGCATCTGGTGAAGTTTGGAGGCGGTTTGAGAGAAGAAGACCGCCAATCAGCGGTCTACAACCGTCAACTGGCGGTCTGGTTGTTTCATTTCACCTCGAAATTTCTTTGGAGTATTTCTTTATATGATATAGTGGTCTGGGACTTAATTTGGCATGTTTTGACTTATAGTTTGTTCCCAGATCAATAATCAAACCCCCCCTTAAGCAACTTGGACCCTAAAACTCAAAGCAAAAGATTAGGCATTCTTTTTGTTTAGGCCATGCATCATGTATGTGACTTAGGCATTTAGATTGTCTTTTATCTTAGCTTTATTTTCTGTTGCTGAGAGCTGGCGTGAGGTACGCACCTTCTACTCTCATTCATGCATTTCGTATGAACATGTATTAGTTAGTAGGAAGTGCATTGCAACAAGTGTGAGTTGAGCGTTGTTTGGAGAGTTGATTGCTAGATTTAGGACTCCAAAACGCTACTAAGGAGGGGCTGTCCCATAAAAGATAAGGTGAGGGATTTCATCACCCTTTCCTTCGCCCCAAAAACCACACTAATCAAGAGCCTAATTTTAAAATCAAGTAGACATTGGCCCTAAGGATCTTGGACGCATTAGGAGAGTGATCCGGTCCCGACCGTCATGACCTGATCGGCGTTGCCCACTTTGTCGATAGTAGGAGAGACGAGATCCCCGGATCTTGGCTCACTTGCTGGGCTTTGTGGTCCTCGTTGTAGGGAGGTGAGGCGTGTTGAGGCCGTGTGACCTCGCAGTTAGGCGTCGTCTAGCTGTAAGGACCTATAGCGACCTTAGGATTGTTTGAGCCTTGTTTGCTTGTGTGCTTCTACCTGTACCCATCCGCCGTAGCTTAAGGACTTCTTCCCTTCTCTCCTGAGTCATTCTTTCTCTCCTGTGTTCCCTCGTCTTCTCTTCTACGTACATTCTTCATTTGAAAAAAAAAAAGAAGAGAAAGTTGTGGTTTGTGTGTGCACCTTTGTGCATGCTTTCGTGGACACGAGACGAGAGTGGTCGTTTGACGAGGAGCGTTGTCAATCCGGCTTCGGTCATCGATTTCTCGACACCTTCCTCCTCTCGTGTCGCACGTAGTTCGGGTCCAATGGCTGCTAATTTCCGTGAAGAGGAGCAGTTGCTGGACCCACCTGTTCCACCTATGCTTCCAGTTGTCGTTCCCATACCTCTTCGTGATCGATGCTACCCGAGCCGTACAGCTCTGCCCTCATGCATCGTATTGCCAGAGGCAAATGGGAACCATTTTGAGGTCAAGCCTCAGTTTATTTCCATGCTCCCTCATTTCACTGGGAAAGGTGACCCCTATATCTTTCTCAGGGAATTTGAGGAGGTCTGTGCTATGTTCAAACTGCAACAACTTAGCACAGACTCCATTCATCTTAGGCTTGTCCCCTTTGCGCTTAAGGATGACGCCAAGAAGTGGTTGTACAGCAACCAGGCGAATGCCTTCAGGACTTGGGATGAGTTTCAGTCTGCATTCCTCAAAAAGTATTTTCCAAATCATCGGACTCAAAAATTGAGGAACGAAATCAATTCGTTCTATCAACATGAGACCGAATCATTTCATGCATACTTAGAGAGGTTCAAGGAGCTACTATCCTCATGCCCTCACCATGGCATTGAGTTGTGGCGCCTGTGTCAGATTATCTACGAGGGTCTTCACATTCCATCTAGAACGCTCCTTGAGTCCATGTGTCAAGGAGAGTTCTTGGGAAAGGATGAAAGGGAGGCATGGGCTTTCCTAGAAGACCTCGCCGAGAAAACAATGCAATGGGAGAGTGTGAGAGAACCACCTGCATCATCTAGTATAGGAGCGAGGATCGCGAATGCAAACTCGACTAGATCGGGTTCCGCATTTGCTGTCGATTCCACTACGGCCACCGAGGCGCGCATGGCGACCTTAATGCGCCGTATGGATTCGATTGAGCTCCAAAACCAGCACGATGTATCTCATGTGTCTGCATCTGGTTCAGTTCCATGTCATTTATGTGGTAGGATAGGTCATATAGGGGGTGAGTGTGCATCCATTCCTCCTTAGATGGAACATGTAAATGTCATCTATGATAGATCCAGGAATGACCCATATTCATCATCATATAACCCTGGATGGAGGAACCACCCTAATTTTTCATGGAACCATAACAATGCCCCAGGTGGTCCTTCAAACTTTTCTCGACCACCTAACCGACCACACTACCCTCCCATGCATTCACAGTCTCATCAGCCACCCCAAAGTCAGAATACCAACCAACCAGGTTTCCCAAATTCTAACAACTTGGAAACCCGGTTTAATTCGCTTGAGAACTTAACTCGTGGACTTGAGAACTCTGTAAAAAAACTTTATGTCATCCACGAGTCAAGTTCTCACTTCGAATCAGCAGACCATCAAATCTCTCGAGCTTCAGATGGGTCAGTTGGCTCAGTCTGTACATGAGAGAGAGAGAGGGAGTCTGCCTAGCCAACCTGTGGCTAACCCCCGTGCTCAACATCACTCGAACATGCAAAATGCAAGTTCAAGACCACAGGGGGGGCAAGTGAACTACGTGGAAGAACCTGTGGACCATGTTAATGCCATTGTGACCCTGAGAAATGGGAAGCAGGTCAACAACCACGTATCACTGTCAGAAAATCCATCTGTGCCACCCCTTTGTGGGAATGATGGTGAGGAAGAGGCCGAGGGTGAGAGTAATACACCAAAGCCTCCTTCTCCGGCTCCGCCCAAGACATACCTACCAAGAGCTCCTTATCCTAGTAGGTTGTCTAAGAAACAGAGTGACAGTGTGGATAAGATGATGGAGATATTTAAGAAAGTGAATGTCAACATTCCTTTGTTAGACATGATTCAACAAATACCTCCATATGCAAAATTCCTGAAGGATCTCTGTACAACTAAGAGGAAAACCAATGTTCCTAGCAAAGCTTTTTTGGCGGCTAATGTGAGTTCGATCATCTCGAACCCAACATACATAAAATTGAAGGACCCGGGCAGCCCAACAATTTCATGTATCATTGGGGACTCTCGCATTAACAATGTTTTGCTAGATCTAGGGTCGGCGGTTAACCTCTTACCTGCTTCTGTGTATCAACGATTAAGCCTAGGCACTCTCAAGCCTACGAAAACAACTTTGCAGTTGGCTGATCGTTCGATCAAAGTCCCGTTGGGGGTCATTGAAGATGTCCTAATCAAGGTCGGTGACTTCATATTTCCTGTTGATTTCGTCGTCCTTGAGACCGAACCAATTAAGACTACCCACTCTCAGATTCCATTGATTTTGGGTAGACATTTTTTGGCAACGTCAAATGCCTTGATCAATTGTCGTACTGGACTCATGAAATTGTCGTTCGGGAACTTGACCGCGACATTCCATGTGTTCAATATGGCTAGGCAGCCGGCATCTTCCGAGGACCCCATGGAAGTCAATCTTATCCGGGACTTGGAAGAAGAATTGGAAGAAGAGTACCCCCTGATTCATGAGAATTTAAATGATTACTTCATGGATGAGTCTGATCATGAAGAGGACGGGGGTGAGTTGAGCAATGATGTGCATGCTGTTCAGTACATGCGAGCTCCTCCTATCTTACATCTCGAGCTAGATATCACGCCTCGCCTGGAGGAGCCACCCACACCTGAGCTCAAAGAACTCCCCAAGGAATTGAAACACGTTTTTCTTGGTCCCGATAGGTCATTTCCGGTGATTATTTCATCGACGTTGACTGGTGATCAGGAAGAACGGTTGATTCAAGTCCTAAAGGAGCACAAATCAGCCATTGGGTGGTCCTTGAGGGACATCAAAGGGATAAGTCCCGACGTCGTGCAGCACCACATCTTTATGGAGGATGAGGCACGACCATGTCGCGACCCAAAGAGGCGTTTAAATCCAGCCATGACAGAAGTAGTTAAGAAAGAGATCATCAAGTGTTTAGATCATGGCATTATTTTTCCCATTTCGGACAGTACTTGGGTAAGTCCTGTCCAGGTTGTGCCCAAGAAGTCGGGTATCACCGTTGTCCAGAATGACAACAATGAGCTTGTACCCACACGACTTCAAACTGGGTGGCGAGTGTGTATTGACTATAGGAAGTTGAACGCGGTCACGCGTAAGGACCACTTCCCTCTACCTTTCATCGACCAGATGTTGGAGAGACTCGCCGGGCACGCCTATTACTGTTTCCTTGATGGTTATTCGGGGTACAATCAAATCCCAGTCGCCCCCGAAGACCAGGAGAAAACCACGTTCACTTGTCCTTTTGGGACGTTTGCCTATAGACGGATGCCTTTTGGGCTATGCAATGCACCTGCAACATTCCAACGTTGCATGTTAAGTATCTTTTCCGATATGGTCGAGAACTTCCTTGAGATCTTCATGGATGATTTCTCGGTTCATGGCACCTCCTTTGATGAGTGCTTGCACCACTTGAGCCTTGTTCTCAAAAGGTGTTCGGAAACGAACTTAGCCCTTAATTGGGAAAAGTGTCATTTCATGGTCACAAAAGGCATCGTGTTAGGTCACGTGGTATCTTGTGATGGTATCGAGGTGGATAGGGCAAAGATTGAGCTTATTTCTAAGCTTCTGCCACCCACCTCGGTAAAAGAAATCCGTTCATTCCTTGGACACGCCGGTTTTTACCGGCGATTCATTAAGGATTTCAGCAAGATAGCTCGTCCTTTGACGAGCTTGCTTGCTAAAGGAACCTCCTTTGAGTTCACACCCGAGTGGCTGACTGCTTTTGAGTTTCTGAAGCGTGAGTTGACCTCCGCTCCTATTATTAAGGCACCGGTGTGGACTCTACCGTTCGAGCTGATGTGTGATGCTTCTGATTACGCGATAGGAGCAGTTTTGGGTCAGAAAGTCGACAAATTGTCTCATGTGATCTATTATGCAAGTCGTACTCTCAATGACGCCCAACTCAACTACTCCGTTACTGAGAAAGAGTTCCTCGCGATCATATTTGCGTTGGAAAAATTTCGTCAGTACCTCATAGGGTCGCATGTCATCATCTACACTGATCACTCAGCTCTTCGCTACCTTTTGTCTAAAAAGGATGCGAAACCCCGTCTCTTGCGTTGGATCTTGTTGTTACAAGAATTCGACCTTGAAATACGGGACAAGAAGGGATGCGAGAATGTCGTGGCTGATCACCTATCTCGCATCCCCATCGATCTTTCACCGGATCCACCGGTGAACGAGTTTTTTCCTGATGAGAACCTTATGGCAATAGCCTCACCTCCCTGGTTCGCTGACATTGTGAACTATTTAGCAACCGGGGAGGTGCCGGCTCATTGGAGACACAGTGAGACAGCGAAGTTCAAGTCGTTAGTCAAGCACTTCTATTGGGATGATCCATACTTATTTAAGTATTGTGCTGATCAAATCATAAGGAGGTGCATTCCTGACGACGAGATTCAGAGTGTCTTGTCCTTTTGCCATAAGGAGGCATGTGGTGGGCACTTCGGTGCCAAGAAAACCGCTGCCAAAGTTCTCCAATGCGGTTTTTACTGGCCCACGTTGTTCCAAGACGCTTTTGCATTTTGCAAAGCATGCGATAGGTGCCAACGTGTGGGCCGCATTGGCAGACGAGAGATGATGCCACTCAATCCCATCTTAGTGGTTAACATCTTTGATGTTTGGGGAATTGACTTCATGGGTCCTTTCCCCGTGTCCCATGGTCACACTTACATCCTGGTGGCGGTCGATTATGTGTCAAAGTGGGTTGAAGCAATCCCCACTCGCACTAACGATCGCAAGGTTGTGATCAAATTTCTTAAAGAACACATCTTCGCGAGGTTTGGGACACCTCGTTGTATCATAAGTGATCGGGGGACACACATTGTGAACCGATCCCTTGAGGCAGTGCTGAGGAAATACTCCATCACGCACAAGTTGGCCACACCCTATCATCCTCAAACCTGTGGCCAGGTGGAAATTTCCAACCGTCAACTCAAGCAAATTCTTGAGAAAACGGTTAATGCTTCAAGGAAAGATTGGTCGGTCAAGCTTAATGATGCATTGTGGGCTTTCCGCACTGCATTTAAAACCGACCTTGGCATGTCCCCCTACCGGCTAGTTTATGGCAAAGCTTGCCATCTTCCGGTAGAACTTGAGCACCGGGCATTATGGGCAATCAAACATCTTAACATGAGTCTTGATGTTTCCGGTGCCAATCGCAAGTTAGACCTCAACGAGTTGGAGGAGTTGAGAAATGAAGCTTATGAGAATGCCAAGATCTGCAAGTCCCGCACTAAAATTTTCCACGATCGCTTGGTGCGAATCAAAACCTTCGAGGTGGGACAAAAGGTCTTGTTGTATAATTCTCGCCTCCACTTGTTTCCGGGGAAACTTCGGAGTCGTTGGTCAGGTCCCTTCATTGTTTTAACCATCTCCCCTCATGGGGCGGTTGAGATTCAAAATCCTAGGAATGGGGACGTGTTCAAAGTTAAAGGACAACGCCTCAAACCATACTTGGAAGGGACCACGGCAGAGGTCGAGGAGGAAGTCGTGCCTTTGCACGAACTCCCCACGGATGTGGTCACTTGATGTGGTCCATCCCTCCATCTGTTTGTATATATCTTTGCTTTGTTTAAAAAAAAACCAAAAAAAATAATAATTGGAAGACCTATGTGATATTTGCCCTTTCCCTTGATTAAAAACGCGTTTTCCCCTGACCTACGCATTATTCCAGCAAGAGAAAACGCGTTTCTCTTCCAGATCGCGCCTCCACCGAAACATCTTTCCCAGATCCGCTGAACGGACCGCTAATTAGCGGTTTGGCACCGCCGTTCAGCGGTCTATTTTTCTCCGTTTCCGGATTTTCTTCGTTGGAGTGTTGGATTTGGTATTCTCTGTTGGTTTCGGGGTTGGGAGTCTGTGGTTCTGCGGGAAACGACGTGCGGTGGTCTGTTCTCCTCTCGCGCCGTGTTCGTCCTCGTCGTCGTGTGCCTCGCCGCTAAAGCTCGCCAAGGTAGGTTCAGGTATGGCCAGCCATCATTTAATTCCAGAACTCAATTTTGCCTCCCTGATTCGCGAATTCGGAGAACCCTTCTACGATCGAATCGTAGCTAAAGGGTGGTACCATTTATTGTATGAGGGTGATGAATCCATGTACGTAGAGCCTCTCGTACATGAATTCTTTGCTAAACTCGAGCGTGACCAGACCGGTCCACTCGAGTTCAGTATCACTCTCAGAGGGGTGAAACATACCGTGACACCCCAGCTAATCTCCGACGCGACTGGGATCCCCTTGGTTGATGAGTTCGCACCCACCCACGATATCAATTTTTATCGATCTATGCTTGGGCGTGGGCAGCCTATTTCATCACATGGGGGAGTACCCAATGCGCACATTTACTCCAATGTGCACATTGTAGCCAGGTGGGTATGTAGAAATGTGTTGGGCCAAGAGCGGACCTCCACATTTTTTACACCTAGTTTGCGAATCGTGTATAGTGTGATGGACGGTTCACCACACTGCATTTGTCGAACATTGTTCGACGTTTTAGTGAACGCCAGGCTGAAAGATATACACTGTTTGCCAACTCTGGTTACCAAATTGTGTGGCATGTTGGACACCCCACGATTTTAGCGCATGCTGAGGCGCCAAGGCACCGACCTCGAGGTAGCGAAGATGACCCCGTCATTTCGCCATTGCCTTCCTGAGGCATGGGTACCTGACTATATGGAGGAGGATGTTAGGGCCAGTTCCTCAAGCTCGTCTGTGAGCTCAGGAACGCTCTTTAACACCGACATTTCTGAGATGGCGGTCGAGCAGCAGAACGTCATCTTAGCCAAGCAAAACCGGAAGATCTATAGGAAGTTGTCGGCTCTGGAGAGAGGTGCCTCTTCAGGCACTTCTGGCCGTCGTCATTAGTCCGGTACACCCTATCCATGCATTGGCACCATTTTGCCATACATTGAGGACAATGCATGGATTAGGTGTGGGGGGGTGTTTTCACGTTTGTACATAGTTTGTGTTTTTTTGTTTTGTTGTTTTCTTTTGTGTGCATTGTTAGGGTCATGTTAGTGTGCCGCATTTAATATCGATATATCTGCTTGCCATGATCCTTGGGTGACTTGTCTTCTTTTGCTTGCCTAGTGCTTTAAAATTTTCACATTTCTTTCAAAATCTTCATGTGTTTGCGAAAGAAAATGTTTTTTGTGGGTTTTGCGTGTGTTTAGCATGTGCAAAACCGTTGAGAGGCAAAGTAAAAAAGAAAGCTCCCAAAATTGTCTTGAACTTGATGCATTAGGATTTCTAGTTTATTGGCTTTAGGTCTTATCGAGTCGTTAGGATGCACCCCGGTTTTCCCTCGGGGGGCGTGTAATCATAGGGTTTCAGTACTCAAACATTTAAAGAAGACCACCCTGAACCTAGTGAGTCAAATAATTCGTGTCTGTTAGTATAAGGAAGTTTGTCGTAGTCAAGGGCCCTTAATCTCTTTTTGTGAAACTTAAGTGTAGGGGTTTTGGTTCCCATGTAGATAAATAAATAAGTGGTGTTCTCTCTTCTCGCACGGCTCCTATCACTCGGGAAAGTAGGTCTGAGGGGACTTTGTGCCTGGTGCTTTCGAGTCATCTGACTTGGGATGCACCGACCGAACTCCCGTTACACGGGTGGTAGGGATCGCCCTATGTGGAGATTTGGGGGAAGGTGTACGTGATAGTGTAAGTCCTCATAGGCAATGATGCACGAAACCTGACCCTGGGAGAATCAAACACCAACCAATAAAATGCTCCAAAAAAAAAAGAGTCAAATAAGAACCAAAATGGACTTTACACGTTGTATGACATTCAGAAGTTAAGGTTGCCCATGTCTTTCACTTAATTCCTTAGTTAACTCTCACGAATAACTCATTAGGCTAGGTGTGTGGACTGATTACATATATATAGTCGACCCGTAGTATTACCGCATCCCATGATCGACAAAATAAGTCCAACGAGTCGTGTAGCTAGATTGATTAATGCATCTTGTTCGGATTTTGTGGGTATATCCGCTGAAAACCCTCAGGAGACAACACTTCTCCTCCTTGGCGACAAGGAGGTTTAACGGCTTGTTGCACATGCTAAGTGCAACCGTGATTCCTACGAAAGTGAGTTAGGATTTCTTGTTTTTCGTATGCTTTTCTCTTTCTTTGTTTTGCTCGGGACTAGCAAAAGTTAGGTGTGGGGGTATTTGATTGACATCATTTCATGCTCATATTTGTATCTTATATCCATTATCTTTCACCTAAACAATGCTATGTCACGAGTTTTATGTTTAGTTTTCAGGAATAAATATGTTTGAAGAGATGAAGCATAAAAGGACCCAAAAGCTGTGAAAAAGGACTGAATTGTGAGATCTGGGGACCAAGATGCAAGGAAAAAGGACCTGATTGCAAGACAGAAGGACCTAAGAGCAAAACAGAATACTCCACACCATCATGGGGAGTATTTTACCAATTCAATTCGGGTCGGAGCTCCAACAAGTCAAGTAACCGCATCCAAGACCAACAATACCATCCAGGAAAGCCTCCAAGAAAGCCCAGACGAATCCGGACCCTGTAGACCGCCAATTGGCGGTCTGGAACCGCTAATTGGCGGTCCAGGTGGATCCGAATCCGTTTAGTTTTTTCTGGTGTGTGTATTAGAGCGTTCTTATTCTATTTATGGTATTTGTTTAGTCCCACATCGGGGGATTGTCCCGGTTTAGCTTTTTCCATGGCTATAAATAGAACTCTTCACCTTCCATTGTAATTACTCCATGCTTGTGGCCATTCTCCCTAATTGAAGTGGAAGCCTTGAAGCAAGAAACTCAATAGGGAGATGCTACTGGTCTTGTGAGTCTTCAATTAATAAAATTTTCTTTGTTTTGTGCTTCTTTTATTATTGGTGCATGCTTTAGTTTAATTGTCTTTTATTAAATCTAGCTTAGTTAATATGCCTTCTTATTTTAGTGTAATAGTTAGTGTAATGTGTAGTGAGTAAAACCACTCCCCTTTTGGGGGGTGGAGATGATTATCATATATACAATTAAGGAAGGAAGGATGTTTATTTTGAAATGTGTTGATTAATATGAATGCATACTTGCTTGTTAGAATAGAACACTTCACTAGATGGGTTTTGCCATGATAAGTAGACACCTCCCATACTTGTTTAGTTTCTTAAATAACCAGCTTGTGTTTATGAATGTTAATCAAAATAGGTTAGTAATTTAATTGATGGGTTTTGCCATGATAAGTAGACACCTCCCATACATGCAAACACTACCTACACTTGTGCCTATAGGAAGATATTCTTGCCTCCTTATTGTGTATGTGTAGTCACTCCACCCCTTAAGGGGTCTCTCTCTCTTACTGATTTCTCCATAATATCTAGTTTCTCTAGCTTAGTTGAAGTATTCGTTTGTTTTGTTTCCTTCGCATTTGCTTCTTCGTGTTAGCATAGTTTAGGTTAGCATAAACAACTTTCTTCCATCTTTCTTTGCCACTTGATTTCTGATAAGCAAGAGCAAGCTCACCTCCCTGGGGACGACCCGTACTTGCCACCGCTTCATCGCGGTCGTGCACTTGCGGTTTAAAATAAAACGTTCAACATTGTACGTATTAGGGATATCTACATATGTGTCGGGGACACATAAAGAGGTGACATATTGCCATTGTGTGATTGTATGTATCAGGGATATATGCATATGTGTCGAGGACACAAAAGCAGATGACATGTTGTTATCGTGCTGTTGTGCAAGTGGGAGACATTAGATTAATCTAGGATTAATAAGATATTTGCCCAAAGCACTGACACATGGCGCGTCCCTATTGGACTACACATTTAAGGGTTTAGGGTGGAGCCATCTATATAAGGAGGGGAGCCTCCCATTGGATAGAAGAACAAGTGTGCAAACCCTAGCCTCCACCCACCTAGCCGCCACCTTCTCTCTCTCCCATTGTGTCCCTCCACCTCCACCAAGCTCATTTTGTGGACTCTTGGGTTGTGGACCCGCGCTCCTTCTCCAAGAGAGTAAGAGACCGACTGGTGAAAAGGATTCCGTAAGGTGACCTCCGATCTTCCTTCCGCTGCCACAAGTTCTCTCCAAGAAAGGTATTCCTGAACCTGTAGAATCGTTGTTTGTTAACAATGTGCGATCGTGAGGGGAAGTGGTTGAGGTGGAGATGGGCATAAGAAGGAGATGGGGTTAACGTGTAAGTGGTCGTGAAGATTGGTTTGAGTTTGACGGAGATGGGGTCAATGTGGAGTATGGTGTCGTGTGTGTAACCGTCTCTCATGATCAGGGAATGTCTCTTTATAAGGTTGAATTAGCATGGGAGATTAAGGTTGATGTGGAGGATCATGGGTTAACGTGGAGTATGGTATTGGTCTGTTGGACGTGGGTATGAGGTGGAAGATTGCATGCATGAGCGTGCATGACCTTTTCTCCTTTTTTTGTTTTGAAAATAAGATAGTAATCCACGTCTTCCTCATGTTACGGGTCTTAAAATTCCAAATTTTTATTTGATTATTATTTAATGAAAAATTTCATTTTCACCTTTGAATATCGTGATATTCCACATCTATTAATGTTTTGACTTTATTTCCTTGTCCAATCTAATAAGCATATATCAAGAAATTAATAATTCCTTAATTTTCATTTTGATACTATTGCTTAGTCTACATCTCAATAGAGTTCTAAATTGCATATATTTCTACTAAGCTGAGATGACAATTGGTCGACCGTCATTAGGAAACTTGCTTTCATTTGAGATGTATTTTTTTCATGTCAACAGTTTGCCCCCTCAAGAAGATATGATGAATATTGTTAATCATAACTTCTTGAGAAAATTACTTCCAATATTTAAGAGGTACACATTTGTATTGTATACGAGGCCAC
This sequence comes from Triglochin maritima, assembly GCA_963682175.1. Classification (NCBI taxonomy): domain Eukaryota; kingdom Viridiplantae; phylum Streptophyta; class Magnoliopsida; order Alismatales; family Juncaginaceae; genus Triglochin; species Triglochin maritima. Next base: position 40,948,561 of record OY821775.1, read on the forward strand.
GAAACATGGGAAGTTTAAATAGGTATTTTAACATGTATACGAGGGTAAAGGATTTTCTCATATGAGTCATATCTAACTACATATCAATATGTTACTATGTAGAAAGGTATATACTCAACCCAATGAGACATTTGACGTTGGGGTATCACCAATGGTAGGGGCGACAATAAAGATTACTTTATCAGTTTATCTTGAATTTTACTGGATACTCGCATTTCATATGGTTGTTGACCAACAACTTAAATGTTCTTACAACTCTCTTATATGTTTCGAAGATTTGTAGATTAGCAAATGCTTCATTTTAACATACCTTTACCTCAAGAACCCTCTTATAGTAGACAGTTGACCTGAAGTTTATTCCACCGTAGGTAAAAAGAAATTGAGTTGTTCCCATACAAACCTCATATATGCTTCATAGATTTGTAGAGTGTGTTTGACGGAAAGATAAACTCTTAGGAGGATTTTGTATATTAGGATTTTATTTTTATTTATTTATGTTTTTATAAACTCCTCTAACAACAAGAGAGAGGGAACCCGAGATCCAGCTCGGTGTGCATCCTCCCTTATTATTAGATTCGTTTACATGTATTATATGACTTATGAGAATTATGTTATGTTTATTTTATTTTATTTTTACCGAGATTCTTGATTCATACGAATTTAGATATGCTCCATGAATTTGTAGAACAAATTTGTTATATAGTTTTACCTCATTTTAAGGAGGACGGGAATTTTTTACATCATGACAACCATCAGTTATGGAGCCACGGTAAGGATTTCATCTTTGAAGTCATACCGGATGCTCGCTCTTCATATGGATGTCATCCAACATAGTTGGAAAGTTCCTACAAATCTCAGATATGCTTCATAGACTTGTAGAACTTTGATAACCCCTTTCGCCTCAAGAACTCTCATATATAGGGGAGTTCCATTGTCGGCGAAAGTTATTTATTTATTTATTTTTATTGTCTTTACAAATCTCAGATGTACTTCATAGATTTATAGAACATTTCTATCGAAAAGTTTTACCTCTTATTCAAGAGGTGGAAATATTTGAGTGCATTATTCTCGTGACTCGCGAGATCGAATATATTTGGATAAGTTTATCCTCGTTATTCAGGAGGATTTTGTTATGTGAGTAGTTGATCACTATTACTCTCGAGATTTAATATATTTGGCAAGTATACTTATGGCTACTACTCGGACAATTAGGGCATATGGATAAGTTTAGCCTAGTTAGCCGGAAGGATAGCGATATATGTGGGTAGACTCATCATTGCCACCTACGAGATGAAGATATATATGTATATGCGAATAAGTTTGGCCTCATTATTCGGGAGGACAATATATGAGGTTGGTAGACTTATGTTACTACTCAGAATATTAGAACACACATGGATAAGTTTAGCCTCGTTACCCAGGAGGACATGATTTTTTTACATCATGACAACCATCAGCTATGGAGCCACAGTAAGGATCTCATCTTTGAAATCGTACCGAATGCTCGCTCTTCATATGGATGTCACCCAACAAAGTTGGAAAGTTCTTACAAATCTCAGATATGCTTCATAGATCTGTAGAACTTTGATAACCCCTTTCGCCTCAAGAACTCTCATATGTGGGAGAGTGACCCGAGGGACGTTCCATCGTCAGCGAAAGTTATATATTATTATTATCCTTACAAATCTCAGATGTACTTCATAGATTTGTAGAACATTTCTATCAAAAAGTTTTACCTCTTATTCAGGAGGTGGAAATATTTGAGTGCATTATTCTCGTGACTCGCGAGATCGAATATATTTGGATAAGTTTATCCTCGTTATTCAGGAGGATTTTGTTATGTGAGTAGTTGATCACTATTACTCTCGAGATTTAATATATTTGGCAAGTATACTTATGGCTACTACTCGGACAATTAGGGCATATGGATAAGTTTAGCCTAGTTAGCCGGAAGGATAGCGATATATGTGGGTAGACTCATCATTGCCACCTACGAGATGAAGATATATATGTATATGTGAATAAGTTTGGCCTCATTATTCGGGAGGACAATATATGAGGTTGGTAGACTTATGTTACTACTCAGAATATTAGAACACGCATGGATAAGTTTAGCCTCGTTACCCAGGAGGACATGATTTTTTTACATCATGACAACCATCAGCTGTGGAGCCACAGTAAGGATCTCATCTTTGAAATCGTACCGGATGCTCGCTCTTCATATGGATGTCACCCAACAAAGTTGGAAAGTTCTTACAAATCTCAGATATGCTTCATAGATCTGTAGAACTTTGATAACCCCTTTCGCCTCAAGAACTCTCATATGTGGGAGAGTGACCCGAGGGACGTTCCATCGTCAGCGAAAGTTATATATTATTATTGTCCTTACAAATCTCAGATGTACTTCATAGATTTGTAGAACATTTCTATCAAAAAGTTTTACCTCTTATTCAGGAGTTTTTTTATTATATATGTGTATATATATATATATTTGCAAACTCCTTTAACAATAGGAGAGAGGGAACCCAAGATCGAGCTTGGCGTGCATCCTCCCTTATTATTAAATTTGTTTGCATTTTTTTATATATATGAGAAGTGCGCTGAATAAATTTCTCCACTTGATTCAGAGGTTGATGTGTATGAGTAAATTAATCCTTGTTCTTCACGACATGAAATGTGTTTGAATAACTTTATCCTTATTATTCGGGAGGATCTTGTTGTATGAGTAAGTTTATCCTCGCTACTCACGAGGTTGAATATATTCGGAAAGTAGCCTTATGATTACTACTCAGACGATTAGGCGTTACACAGGAGGATAAAATATGTGAGTAGACTTATTATTTCTACTCGAGGATTAGGGCATACATATAAATTTAACCTCGTTACCCAGGAGGCTTTTTTTGTTGATTTGATTTTTTTATTTGTTTGTTCGTTACAAAACTCCTCTAACAACGAGAGAGAGGGAACCCAAGATCTAGCTTGGCGTGCATCCTCTCTTATTATTAGAGTTGTTTGCATTTCTTTTTTTTATTATATATATATTATCGACAATTGTTTTTTACAAATTTTTATATGGTTTGTAAATTTGTAGAACAAATGTGGCCAACCCTTTTAGGGTGATGACGATATATGTGAGTAGACTTATTATTGCTACTCATTAGATTAGGACATATATGTATGTATGAATAAGTTTAGCCTCGTTATGAGGAGGATGGTGATATATGTGTGTAGACTTATTATGGCTACAAAAGAGATTGGGTTATGTATGTATATATGAATAAGTTTAGCCTCGTTATTCAGGAGGACAATATTTTTTTACATCACGACAACCATCAGCTGTGGAGCCACAATAATGATCTCATCTTTGAAATCGTATCGGATGCTCACTCCTCATATGGATGTCACCCAACAAAGTTGGAAAGTTCTTATAAATCTTAGATATGCTTCATGGATTTGTAGAACTTTGATAACCCATTTTGCCTCAAGAACTCTCATATCTAGAAGAGTGACCCTAGGGACGTTCCATCGTCGGCGAAAGTTTTATATTATTATTGTCCTTACAAATCTCAGATGTACTTCATAGATTTGTAGAATATTTCTATCGAAAAGTTTTACCTCTTATTTAGGAGATTTTTTTTATCTTATTGCACCGCCCTTTTGTATTTTCGCCACAATTGACCCCACTTGTTTTTTCCTACAAGCCCTTTCGGGTTTTATTGTAGAGGGGTACCCAATTTTGCATGTTGCCGACAACCGAGTTTTGACTCTTTTACCCTTAGCGCCCTTTAGGGTTTTTGCCAAGTCCGTAGGGTCTCATTTTTTAACCCTTTTTTATATTTTTATGAATAATATGGTTTGAGGAATTTTCCATTTAGTGGGGGGTATGACCTTTTCCCTTCATGATCGGTCAGGAGATATGCCCCATTGTCATATGCTAGCTCAACAATATATGGACCTTTCCATTTTGGATCTAATTTCTTTCCATAACCCTGAGCCATGCAATCTTTGGACATCACCCAAACAAGTTGACCCTTCTTGAATGCTCGGGGGCGAACTTTCTTATCAAAAGATCTTTGCATTCGGGGTCGATATAGCTCAAGGCTTTGTTGTGCTTTAATCTTCTTTCATCGGCATGTAACAATTCTTCGAGCCTTACTTTGATGTTGAGGTCGTTAGTCAAGTCGGTCATCAACACTACACGGAGGGATGGTATTTCAATTTCTAATGGTAGTACAGCTTCTGCCCCATATACCAAGGAATACGGTGTACAACCAGTTGGAGTTTTGTAGGTGGTTCGGTAGGCCCAGAGTGCTTCATACATACGGTCATGCCAATCTCGTCTATTTGACTCTAGAGTTTTAGCTATTATAGAACAAAGAGTTTTATTGAAGGCTTCTGCCAACCCATTTGCAGATGGGTTATATATAGTGGAATAATTCCAATTAATACTATATTTATTAGCAAAGCGATATACTTTTTGACTTTTGAAATTGGTTCCATTATCGGACTGGACTCTATTTTCGACTCCAAATCGATGAACAATATTGTTGGTGAAGAACTTGACGACCGAATCAGCTGTGACTTCACGAAGAGGAACCAATTCCTCCCATCTAGAGAAGTAATCTGTTGCAGCTAGTATGAATTTGTAACCCCGAGATGTAGGAGTGAAGGGTCCAACGACATTTGTTCCCCACTACGCAAATGACCAAGATGCGATTGTTGGATGAAGTTTTGAGGGCGGCATGTGTGATAGATTGCCATGTTCTTGGCATTTGACACATTTCTTTGCATACTCTAAGCAGTCTTGAGTCACAGTGGGCCAATAATAGCCCATAAGTTCAATTCGATGTCGCATTTTTGGTCCGGCTTGATGGCCACCACATTCTCCTGAATGAATTTCGTGAAGGATCTTTCATGCTTCATCCTTTGAAAGACATCGAAGATACACAGGGTTGTGGTTACCGGGTGCTATAAAGTGTGTCATTTTCAAACACGAATGATGGAATTCGCCTTTTGAGTTCTATTCGATCGGCTCTATCAATAGGTTGTTGACCATGCATAAAGAAGTCCACAAACACTTGTCTCCAATCATCATCTTGTTCCTCATTTACAACGAGGACTTCTTCTATTGCTTCGTCTTCGCGTAGCGTCGCAATACTTGGAAGAAGGCGACAATCTTTTATAACAACTTCCATTTCTCCTAGGAGTGGAAGGGTCAGACTAGTCGCTAACTTTGCAAGGGCATCCGTATGAGAGTTATTGCTTCTTGGAACGTGTGATATTTTCAAACTATCGAACCTTTGAATCAGACGAAGCACCGCATCGTAATATTGTATCAGCTCTTCTTTTCGAACTTCATATATACCGTTAACTTGTCGAACAACAAGTAGAGAATCACCATATGCTTCAAGAGTTTTGATGTTCATATCGAGGGCCATTTCTAATCCAACTATTAGCGCTTCGTATTCGGCTTCATTGTTGGATTTATCATCAACAAGTGCGCACGAAAAGTGAATTATACCGCGTTGTGGAGTGAAGAACACGATCCCTGCCCCAGCTCGAATCGTCGAACCATCAACGGTGATCTCAGTACGGCAAGCCCCATCAAAGTAGAGTTCCCCGCAAGCTTCTTTGTTAGTTTTGACAGTCATTATTTCTTCATCTGGGAGATTTGTTGCCAATGGGGAATTGCTTGACAAAGGGTGAGCCGCAAGAAAGTCCACTAAAGCTTGTCCTTTTACTGTCTTTCTCGGAACATATTCAATGTCAAACTCCATCAACAGAAGGGTCCATTTGCCAACACGTCCAACCAAGGTGGGTCGTGTCATGATATATTTTATGGGGTCCACGTTTGATACGAGATGGACTTTATGAGCCAACATATAATGACGCATTTTTTTAGCTATGAACACCAATGCTAGACATATTTTTTCGATTGCAGAATATCGAAATTCTGCCCCAACTAACCTCCTACTCAAATAATATAAAGTTTGCTCTTTATCGTCATCAGTTTTCTGAGCAAGCAATGCCCCTAAAGAGCAATCGTGGGCGGCGATATATAATATGAATGGCCTACCTGCCTGAGGTGCCCCTAACACAGGAGGATTAATGAGATACTTCTTTATATCTTCAAGAGCTTTTTGACATTCTTCATCCCATTCGAATGCTACACCTTTTTTCATGAGACGAGAAAAAGGCTGGCACTTTCCAGACAAATTTATTATAAAGCGCCTTATATACGCCAAACGTCCTTGGAGTGATCTGAGTTGTTTCAAACTTTTTGGAGGAGGAAGTTCTTGAATTGCCTTTATTTTTGTTGGATCAACTTCTATGCCCCGGTGCTTAACCACAAAACCTAAAAACCTGCCACTTGTGACTCCAAAAGCACATTTCAATGGGTTCATTTTGAGATTATACTTCCGAATCCTTTTAGATATATGTTTAAGGTCGGATAGATATTCGATCTTCTTTTTAGATTTGACTACCAGATCATCTACATAACATTCAACTTGTTTATGCAGCAAATCGCTGAATATTTGTGTCATAGCTCGCTGATATGTCGCACCAGCATTTCTCAACCCAAAAGGCATGACTTTATAACAGAAAACCCCCTTCGGTGTACGGAACAATGTATGTACTTTGTCATCCTCGTCCATCATAATTTGATTATATCCAGAATATCCGTCAATGAAACTAAGGATTTCGTACCCAGTTGTAGCATCCACCATCTGTTCAGTGATGGGTAAGGGGAAATCATCTTTTGGACAAGCTTTGTTGAAATCACGAAAATTTACACAAACCCGAATCTGACCATTTTTCTTTCGCACCGGGACAATATTTGATAACCACTTGGTATACATCACGGGCTCGATGAACCCAACATTGATGAGCTTATCAATTTCTGCAATCACTAAATCACGAATATCCGGATGCATCCTGCGAGGCCCTGATTTTACTCCTGGATGTTTGGGATCGATGGATAAACGGTGCTCAGTGACATTTCAGTCTACACCTGGCATTTGCTTATAATTCCAAGCAAAACAATCATGATTTTCTTTAAGAATAGTTATGTATTCCTCCCTTTCTTTAAGGCTAAGATAAGCACTGATAAATGTTGGTTCTGGGTCATCATTAGATCCCAAGTTTACTTCTAATAGTTCGTCAACCGTCGCTTGCCCCCTTCTTCCATTTCTCGTGGAGCTGGGAGAATACCCTCGACATCAGACTGACCTTGAAGCAATATCTCTTCATCCTCTGATCCACTATTAGTCTGATTTTCATCAACTTGTGATTGTTGAGCACCGAAAGATTCTTCAACTTGCGCAACATCCTTTAACTCAATATCTGCAGAGCTTACCGTTATATGTAATGTTGTTTGCTTCTTTAAGTGGTTTGAGCACCCAAGACCCCTACGATCTTTCCCTTGCCGCGTACTATCACATCCCTTGTCATCTTTTGGATGCCATATATGTTCATATTTTTGTTGTTCCTTTTTTTAATAGGGATGATTCTCTCTTCTATTTTTGAAAGCTGTCAACACCTTCGGATTGATCGTGAAATCATCCAAATCAGCATCATCATCAACTTCATTTGTTTTGCCAAAGGGAGTATTCGACTTGACGCGTCGTGGCTCGCCTTTATAGAAAGTTATCTTCCCACTATTTTTCTTTGGCGGAACTATGAAAGTCTTCAAAGACTTTACTACGTCTACTTCTCGTTTTTCGAGTGCCTTTATAGTGCATGGTGGCAATGTCATCACCGTATTAGAGTCTATTGTATATGTTGCCTACACCTTCTTACTATTTGATTTGATAGTTGGAAATGAAATCTTAACCTGCTTCTTGGCGTTTTGAGACTGCCTCATTCTGTCCACTCGCTTGGAAGGAGTAACAACTTTGAATGCAGGTTCTTCATCATTATCACCGAGTTCTGTTATTTCCGGGAGTATATTACTCCTTGTTTTGAACTTTTGTACAAGAGGAGGGGCTTTACCTTCTTTAGGTTCATCGAGAAAGTAGCGAGCATCATGGAAATGTACTTCATGTGCTTCAAATGGTTGGCGTTCTCCAAAGAATCTGTGCTCCTTCCCATTGTGTATGTATTTGAAGCATTGGTGGACAGTGGAGGGAACAACAAAATTTTTGTGAAGCCCCAACAATGCTTTATACGATGTTCCCACATTCAGCACATAGAACGTTGCATCGGTCTCAAATTCTCCAAAGACGAGTTTCAACACTACCACGCCAATGGGAGTTTGTGAATGTTGATCAAACCCATGTATGACTATATCGGATGGGCTTAAGTCTGTCCTTGCGATGGAAAGTTTTGCTAGTGTGGTCATCGGTATGAGGCTTACTGAAGAGCCAAGATCAATCAGTATGCGCCCCACGGAATGACCTTCCATGGTTCCTTTACAATAAAGAGGGCGATTATGATCTATATGTTTCAGAAACATATCTTCCTTCCTAAAGGTGATTGACGTGATTCCTTGCTTAAATATGGATTGGAACTCGGCCAGATGAGCTTCGTATATTGTTGATCCTCGCAAAGCTTGAATGAGAGCATCCTTCAATTCGGGTGCCAGTTGCAAAGCATCATGTATACTAAGGAGAACGGGGATTTTCTTCAATTGAGCAATGACATCGTAATTGACTTTCGAGTTTGTGTCATTAGATTCATTGTTTGAAGATTGCTTCGTTCCTTCAACTGCTTCCTGATCATTATTTTTGTTTCCGTCGGTTTCACCAACCAACTGCTTGGACGAATTAACTTCTTTACTTTTGGGTTGTTTTGGAGTAGATGACAGGATTTTACCCTTCCTTAGTTGGATGAAATTTATTTCTTCATCTTCATCACTAGGTTCATCGCTCCACGAAAACATTTCCTTGATTCCTCTAAGTGAACCAACACTGTCGACTGGAGATGGACCCACCATTCGACACTCGTGTACAATTGGTTCAGTCTTATCTTCAGGTTCTTCACCCGAGGGTTCATCTCTTTCCTTTTCTGGCAATAGTTCCCATGGTATATAATCTCCCAAAGTTACATTTTTCGGGGTACCCTGCTCGTACTCCTTCAACTTGTTAATTAGTTTTTGCAATCTTTCCAACGGGCTTAGCTCATTTGGTGTTTTCTTTGGTTCCACTGGCTTCTTTGCTTTACTTCTTTTCTTTAGGTATTTGAGGGCTCGACGAAGATGTTGTCTTGAATATTGCTTTTGTGGTAGCAGTGGCGGTGCTTTAGGCTGAGATGATTTCTTTCGACGTCTCACAACTTTCTAACCTTCGTTGTCGTCACCTTTTGATGTTGCCCCATATGAGGTAGAAGCAGGACTAGTACAAACGCACCCCTCCATCTCGTTAACAATGTCTTGCATACTGTCTTTTAGTTTCTGGATTACATGAATTGTTTCTTTGGTGTTGGTTGGTTCCTTGACAATAGGAGCCTTACCTTTCCTCGGATCCCGAACGATTTCCTTCACTGACGTTTGATTAGTGGGATTTACTTCTTCTTGTTGAACAGTCACCCAAGGCATGAATTTCATCATTTGACAGATCAAATCTTCAATATGGCATGGTGGAAAAGTAACATGAGTAGATTCAACAACATGAACAGTTTCTTTTTCACCAGGATGATGATGAGGTTGCAGTGGATCAACCCTAATTGAGTTATTGAGCTCAATTTCGCCCCTTTCTATCATATTCTGCATTATATCTTTAAAGACCCAGCAATCTTCGACTATGTGACCCAACATCCTATGGTACAAACAATCATTTGGTTCACTTGATTTGTCGACATCTCTTGGCCGTTTTGGTTCCGGAAGGCAGAGCTTTCCCACTTTTATTGTGCGTTGAAAGAGCTTCTTTACTTTATCTCTTTGGAAAGAGTAAGGTTTGTTTCTTCTCTCTTCTATGGTGGTTATGGGTCTTGGATCTTGTTGTGGTGTTTCCTGTTTCCCTTCCATTCTCCTTCCTTGGGCGAATGTGTTGTGACTCTCCTTAACCACCTTTCTCTTTTCATCCTTTTTGACTTTGGAAGTCCCCGAAGATGAAGGAGTGATAGGAAAAATGTTCGGATATTTCTGTAAGAATAATTCGACATCTCGAGCTTTAGTGTTCAAACGCTCGAAAGTTCATATATCTTCTCTGACCAATTTCCACCCGAGTTCAGGCCTGAAGTTGCTTTGACAAAGACGAACGGCTTCAGCCTGTTCAATTTCCTCTGAACAATACAGCGAAGTATTCCTCCATCGTAATATAAAATCGGTGGATGATTCTCCGATTCTTTGTTTAAGCATGCTCAATTCTGCGATTGAGACTTTCCTAATGGTAGTGAAAAACCGTTGAATAAACAATGTTTGCATGGTACTCCAATTGGGGATAGAGTTTGGTTTTAACGTCCCATACCATTCAAAAGCTGGTCCACTCAATGAAAGAACGAACAACTTTAGCAAGTACGACTCGTCGTTTGCGAGGTCTCCAAATGCCTCAATCACTCAACTAAAAGCAATTATTGTTAGTGATGACACCTCTATACTACATAAGTTGTCTCATGCACCGTAGAGTCCCAAACTAAGTGTTTGGTGGACATTAGAGGCTACTCGTTAGAACCACGAGTCGGGTTGTTACACCACTAAGCTGTTAAACCCACGAGCCATGGAATAATTGTTGAGCCCCATGAATCCAACAAAAGTGTTAAGATATCCAGTGCTTAAGATATAACAATTTGTCTTTTTAAATTTCAAAATATCAAATTGAAATTGTATCATTTCAAAAAGAAAACTGCAATTTACATATAAGTATAATTATAAGTTGCGTGTCATTCGATAACAACAAAATTGTCAAAATGTCACTTGGAAAACCGAATTTGCTTGAATGCCACGCATAAAAATCATTTTTTGCTCATATGTCACCCGAGCGAAAACTAATTCAATCATGCCACTAACAAGGTTAGTTATAAAATATTTTATTTGAAATTTTGCAAAACTAACCTTGAACTTTGTACAAATTAGTACTTATCTTTACCTAATTGTCAAATTAGCAAAACAAAATCTCACTCTCTCTCTCTTTAAAATCACATAAAATTTCTGGTTGACCAATTTAAGTTTTTTCTTGCGTGTCACTCGAAAAGAGCTGAATTATAAGAATGTTACCGTTCTTTACATATTTCCTTGTGTGTCACTACAAAAATAGATTTTTCGCATAACTGGCATTAAATTTTCAACAATGCCACTCTCTTAACATTTTCTGTTAACTACAAGTGTCAACAGTGGTGTAAAATATATTAATGTGTATTTGTAAATTTTACAAAAGATCCCTAAATTATAATAAAAGTTATAATTAGTCTCATCTTCTCTCTTTACTCTCTCTTCCCTCTCCTTTCTCTCTACTCTTTTTTCTCTCTATTCTCTCTCATCTCTCCTCACTTCTATATTTTTTCTCTCTCCTCTCTTTTCTCTCTCTACTCTCTCCCCTCTCTTGCATGGCGGATCAACTCAGTCGGGAGGTTGATGTTGATGGAGATGACGACGACAGCATGACGTCAGAGGAGAAAAGGTAGAGAGAAGAAAAAAGAGAAAAAGAGAGAGAGAGGAGAGTAGAAAGAAAAAGGAGAGCGAGTGAGAGAGAACAAAGAGAGGAGAGCGAGAGAAGAGAGAGATGAGAGACTAAATATTAAAAAAATTATAATTTAAGGAGTTTTTTGTAAAATGTACAATTAAATATTAATATATATAACGTTGTTAACAGAGTGACACTGCGGAGAAAATAATGATACTTATGCACACAAAAAAAATTTGTAGTGACAAATGTATGTAAGGAACGGTGATATTCTTATAATTCAGCTATTTCTGAGTGGGACGCAAGCAAAAAATATCTTTTTACTGTAGTCCTTTCACAACGAATTCCCCGTAAAATTTGAGTGACTATGAATGGACACATTCCCGTAAGTATCTCAAATCATTTAATTTTGAAAATAAGATTTTGGTAAAACTCCATTTTTCTAAAGTATCTAGGTTGCCCATGTGTCTCCAATACCATGTCAGCAGTAATGGCAAAAATGAAAACAAGGTTAAAGACAATAAGTAAATACATTTAATGTTTTCTTTATGTAATGCAAACAAAAATGTTGTTCAAAGTTCAAACATTAGAAAAGAAATAAAGTTTCCTTTATTTTAAACCCATTACCTTTTTATATCTTCTTATCTAATTCCTCCTTAGCCCTTGGCTAGTGGCTACTGACTACTGTAACAGACAAGCAGAGAGACTTCAACCAACTTTTAATTAGGAGATACTAAATAAGATTCGTTTGTTAGCCTAATGACGGGGTTATCCTGTACCAATGACAAGAAAACCAAAAAGACGACCTTTTCTATATTTACAACGTAAGTTTTATTTCATTACATTTAATTACCTCCTTCTATTGAGTCAGACAAATGAACTTTTGTGTGAGCTTGTAATCTTGTTCCGCATTCCGCATAATAAAAGGTGATCACAACAAAGAAAAAGAACAAAATTTATCTTCACCATCAATCTTAAGGGATGTAATCCTTATTTGAACTTTTACAGTGCAGCAAACATTACACCCTCTCTTTTTTTGGTGCTCTATACCATACTGGTATACCAGTACACGAGGAGTGTAGAAGTACAACATTCATATTAAAGTGGTTTATAAAATAACAAGACTAAATATAAAATGAAGGTACATATGAGCACAAGAAATTAAAAAAATAAAAAAATCTTCCGATACGATCCATAGTTACCCTGCCACATAGGTTGGCAGAATCTTCAAAAGAAAACGGAACGTCAGACTATCTTTGTGATGGTCCTCTGGCCAAGCTGATGGAAAGAACCTCAAAAGACTTCTCCCAATCAGTACTCATGCTGACATTTGATTCATCGGTTTCACCGGCTTCTAGTTTCAGACATTCATCCAAAACAACAACAATTTTTCTCATTGTTGGTCTGTTTACAGGGTCTTCTGCAACACATGACAGTGCAGTTTCTAGAGTCTTCCAGACAGAGTTCATGTCCTGTACTTGCAGGTTTGGATCAACAATGTCGTCTACCCGACCTCTTTCGAACCTAGAACGAACCCAATCTACTATATGAATGTAATTGGGAAGTTTCTTAATTATCGCCGGTCGGCTGGTCAATATCTCTAAGATGACTATGCCAAACGCGTATACATCACTCTTCTCACTTGGCTTGCTTAAGCCAAAACAACTGCATTGAAGAAATTTAGTCAGGACATTCAAGATTACTAAATAAGGAAAACAGTAGCAATTTTTTTTAACGAAGTGGAAACCATAGTTCAGAAGCAAAAAGAACTTGAAGGACTTGATAAAAAATAACCACGTTTACTTATATTCTTCTTCTTCTTCTTTTGATGGAGGATCATTTATTTTCATCAAAATAAAGGAAAACAAAGAATCTGAATTTTTAACATTGAGATCATGGAATGCAAAGGAATGATAGAACTTAAAAAGAACTAACAAATTAAAAATAGTGCCTGAAATTTTAGGTAAATTTTGTTCATGCCTCTATTATTCTACAAAATTAGTATAAACTATGATTACAAGCAAAACTAATGCTAACTCACTTTATGACGGAGTGTAAGATATTCCAAATAAAAAGTAGCAAATGAGCTTATAGGGAAGAAGTATGAACTTACGCATTATCAATGTAACCAAGAGTCCCCATAAATGCAGTGGATGTCTGAGTGAAACTATCATAATTGCATGTCCTAGATAGCCCGAAATCTGCTATTTTGGCCTCATAATTTTTGTTTAAAAGTATGTTGTTTAAAAGTATGTTTAAAAGTATGTCTGGTTTTAATATCTCTATGCACTATGGGTTTTGTGCAACCTTCATGCAAATAGTATAATCCTGAAATCACATAGATTCTTCAGTAATCACAAAAATAGCTCGAAGGAAAGAACATGAATGGCTGAAACAGAAAGAAATTGAAGAACCTTGTGCAACATCCTTTGCAATGCTAAGACGTAGTTTTAAGCAGAGTACATCACCTATACCATCTTTACCTACCAAATAACATATACTTTTAGTAGTGGATTTATGATTGTGGCGAATCTGAATTGATATAAAACTTGAAATTTATTGCATTAATCCACACTAGCTGGTAGAACATTGCACTATAAAACGTACAAATACTAGTTTATTAGGCTTAGAAATGATCTTTTCATGTTAGAAAATGAAAAAGACACAACACAATTATGATACTTCATATTCATGTGTAAGAACCAGGGGTCCAAATAGATATGGTTTATCCCGACCGTATCCGCATCTCTAATCAAAAATTTTAAGGATATTGAAACAAATTTTTAATATATGTATCCGTTTTATATGAATATAGGTATGACTCTTTTTTTATCCGTAGATGATCTATATCTGTCTTTGAATCCGGATTAGAAAATCGATATGGATATGACTTTTGCATACATGATGATTCGTATCCGTATCCGAATCTGAAATAAAAAATAAAAATGGATATGAGGATAATTATAAATGTCATCAGTATATGTATAATATCTTTTAGACCTCTAATAGTTTTAAGTAGAACATAGTCAAAGATATACTTTCTAATATACTAAATTACATATATTAATGTGCATTTAGTACCCATATAATAACACAAACATTACATGATTATATAAATATAATAGTTTATGTAAATATTGTAGAATATAAGACTCACCTTATTTACACATTAGCCACCTTAAACCCAAATTATACATCTTATCAATTTGTTTATTTAAAATATTTTTAATAATTTTATACTGTTTTGTAACAAATTATTTTTATGTTTGTTTAACGAACGATTTTTAAATGTGTTATTATATGTTTTTAATAATATTGATATCCATTTTTATCCGATCTGTATCTGAGTGTTTGTATTGGGATGGTTTATATCCGATCTCTATCTATATTCATTTTGGGCGGATATGGACACGAATTTCTAGTATCCGCAAATGATATGTATCTATATCGATCTGTATCTGAATTTGTAAATAGATATAAATATGGATATACACATATCCCTAACGATTTGAACCCGTACTAAGAACTGGCTTGAAAAATATCCTAACAACCTAAATATTTGACAAATTTATAATCAAATCTTACATTCATACAAACTTAGACTGAAGAGACCTTTGTCATAAATATTGTGTGCCACTGAGACCAACTTTCCTTGATCTTCTTTGGTATTATAGTATAATACATGGTAAAGTTATGACGATTATGTAATAAGCGTAATCAATTCGAAGGGCACGTTGGTTGTCACTTGTCACACACCTAAGTCTCATAAACATACCATACTCTCTTGCCTTGATGTTCACCTCATTTGTGACTGATCAGTAATTAGACTACCATGACAACTTCATGTTTAAGCATTTTAATATCAATATCTACTGATCTAATGACCTTTTGTTGTGGTTATCATAGTCCTATAAACACATTCCTGATATCGATTCATGTAACAAGTGACACCTAGAAATTTGTGATTCATTTAACCACCTTTTAAAGTTTAAAATATAAACATATTTTTTGATGATCATTTTGGTGAACTCCTTTACCATGAAAAAGTAAGATAAGTACGAAAATGAAGAAAGTGAAGAGTACACTTAAAATACAATAAGGAATGTAAAAGAGGATTTAAGATGTTAGGCAAGCAAGAGCATACTTGAAACTTCTTTCGGAACATATACAAATTTATTATGTTTTAGGCATTAAGCACGTAAAATATCTCAGGTATGCATGCCAAAACACAAGCACCATATATGCATCAAGGAAAATTACCGCAACAAGTGAATTTGAATTGTTATAATCTCTTGATGCAAAACTTTGTATGTTGTTGCTGAAGTTTGACCTTTACCTGAAAGATAGTCAGCAAGGCTTCCCTTCTCCATATATTCGTATACAAGTGCCAGCTTAGTGTCAATGCAGTATCCAACTAGATATACTAGATTCTTATGATGGATCCTTGATAAAACTTGAGCCTGCACTTCCAATTCACAATAGATACTTGTTGCTGAGAAAATTTCATGTTTTTAATCCTATACTTGGAGTAAAATTTAACACAAAAAAATTGCACCAACACGTGTTAGAGAATTGTTAGCAGAATTGCACAATAGCGCGAATGCTGATAAAAGGTTATCGAAAAGGGTAATCATAGAACCTAACTTAATTACTACCTTAATTAATGTTATATTTTCCTGAAAATATTACTTAATTAGCAAAAAATCACGAATTATTATGAAATTCTTGACACATAAATATACATTCGTTCAATTATTTGTATCGATCAAAAAGTAATTATTTCTAAACACAGACAGGAAAAAATCAAGCTAAAAGTTAGTGTGTTAAGGAAATATTCAGGCGAAGGTTGACATTGCAAGAGACCAACTCTTCTTTGGTATGGTTGCTTTGGTGATGCCCGAAACCATTTTCTAAAAATCGATTGTTTATATAGCACATAAATTGACTTTTCTATCATGATTTTCCTTCACCTAGCTAGGTGACTCAACATTTTTCTGCCGAATGCAGTGATGTTTCGCTACCACCTTCGATTTCGTGCATGCTTTAGTCTTGTAAATAACGCTATGGAAGTAAGATTACTGCTGTTGTTATTGGGGCATTCAATTTCTCCACTACACTTGTTATACTGATAAAATCGAACATGAAAACATACTCAAGTTTGGAAGTGATCTCTGAGTCATCGAGCATATCAATCATTAAACAAATAGATCCCACGCACTTATATGATCTCACACAATTCGTAAGCAACATAATTACACACTAGCTATACTTGATTTACACACGCAATCCACTAAACTATTAACACCGATCTACATATCAACTATATTTCAATACTGCAATGCTTGGATAGCTCTCTGACTCATTCGACATTTTAGGTCTTTTGTTTTGGATGGAGGCATACAATGTGGTGACAACCTACTACTTGTTGAAAATTGTAAAGGTTGGATAGTTTTTTGGAACTTTATAAATAAAATTTTGTTAGGAAAAATCTAACAAGTGCCTGAAAATTGTCTTGATGTTCTTTTAAAACCAAGGTCAAATAAACCTCCAAAAAATATGTAGAAGATCGAGAACAGGTGATAGTTATTTAGTTATATGAGCTTCACTACAGTGAGAAACCTCAACATAATGTATATGATTCTTTTTCTACCACTAAATAAAATCACTTGCCTCAGTTTGGAATTCCCTGGACCCTTGCGTCGATTCATTCGAGAGCACCTTTACTGCAACAGGAAGACCGTTTTCAAGGACCCCATAATAGACTTTGCCAAACCCTCCTTCTCCAATTTTCTTTTCGAAGTTTGATGTAATGCAAACTAACTCGGTATGTTTGAATTTCTTTTGCTCATTATTTACAGATTGCGAAGGAACAGAAGTTGCTGTTGTTTCTGTTTCACTTTCTGCGTGTCGAAAATAAATAAAAAAAAAACATTACCAAATTTTGCTTTAGGCAGTCATCATTACTAGATACTCTTGGTGATGTGTATTTCCATATCCATAAAGTTTGATTTAGAAAATAAGTTGCTAAACAATGTGAGATCGCTTAATCAGAAATGCTACGTTTCAGTTTGGGCCATTCTGGAGAATGATTATATCTTCTTGCTTATGAATAATATTTGGAGGAAGAAATAAAGGGTTTGGTTTTTTTCCAACATAATTAGACTAATTCACATCCATTCCTATTTCTAGAGAAATTTGTGGAAGCGTAATGTCTAGAGAAATTTAATATGTAAATGACTATCATTATTTTTGTGTCTCATGGTAAATAGTCCTCATTGATCTTTGTAATTAGCCTTTACCCTGAAGCATGCTCGTGGTAAGATCTAAAGACCTATTGTTTTAGGCAAAACTGATTATTTATGAAGCGTACCTTGTTTGCTGGGTTTCCTTCTAAAAATAAAAATCAGCAGAGCAACTAGTGATGATAACAATACTGCAGAACTAACGGATGTCGCTATGATGATCACGTTTCTCTTATTATCCGGATCTTGGACCATAGACTTGTCATCAACATAACTGTATGTGAGACGAGTACAATTATTCAAAAGCAAGCTTATTTCATCAAAAAGAATGAAATTCGTCATAAAATGCTTTCTTAAGAAATAAAAATTTGGGGATCGAAACAAACACTAAATTCAACAATCCAGCTTTAGATCTGTCTAAAAGGCTTTTAGGAACCGGGCCACTAACTCCACTTCCGTTTAGATTCCTGCAACATGAAAAATGATTGTTTAGGTCAATCATCTGCCTCCATATAAATCATCACATTTACGCATGTCAAATTGTAACAGTTTGACTTACAAATAATTAAGTTCTTCGAGACTTCCCAAGAATTCTGGGATTCCACCAGTCAAATTGTTTGTTGATAAATCCCTGAAGGAAGAACAAAAGGCTCATATTTGGGTCAATGAAATTCTATCCATGTTTGTGTTGCCCATATTGGCAAGATAGAGAATCTCCCATATCTTCAAACCCCATATCGATAAACCATAGTGAAGTACGTTTTTGGAAGTCATTAACAATATTTTTTTCAACTAAGAAGCGCACTTTAAAAAGTTACGAAGTTCACAAAATGACACTTACAAATGCATAAGTTTGTTGAGCTTCGCAAAAGATGATGTGATCTCACCAGTTAGTCCACTTGAAGAAAGGTCTCTGAAGCATCATGTTTATTGGCGAGTAAGAAAAAATGTACTCATAATGGCATAAAGTTAAATTTTGATTATCTACTTCTTAAAGGACGTACAGAGAAATAATACGAGTAGTTTTGGAGCTCTCATTCCTACATATCAGTCCATTCCAAATAAAATCTAATGGAAGACAAGAGTCGCCCATCCAATTCTTTTTTACGTTGTAGATTGACTTAATAGCCTTCATAGCATCAACTGAGTTCACAATATAGAAATCATAGGAAAAAAATTAGTAGTCTTTATGACAGGATGAAATATTTTCCCTGTTATGCAATTACATGGTGAAACAAAGCATGGCAAATAAATTTAAATAAAATCATAATAAGGAAACAAATTGAAATGTAATCATACTAGGCAGAGTGGCATACCATCATTTTTGCTAGTAGCATACTCTACTTGTCTCACAAAGTAAAGTTCAAGCGCATTTATGAGTGGTGGTAGGGTAGAATGGCTTGACATATTTAGAGAAAACAATAGTTCGTCTTGATCACGGGGAGTAGTATTGTTGTGTATGGTACTGATTGATAAAATATTTGGTTTAAAGCTTCTGTAGTACTCGACATCATTCACAGTAATTGAAAATATTCTTGATTGATTTTCTCTAGGAGGCTGAAGCTCTGCAAAGTGCATGAGGAAATGGAATTGAGAACCCAAGATGTTTGATCTGTACACGAAGTCCAAAGTAGAACTATCTATTGGACTAGCTGCTGTCTGCATAACTTGTAATGGGGTCTTGTAAACATTGTCTATAACAACTTGGGATTCGGTACTTAATGTTCTCCAACCAGATGTATTATGGGATTCCCATATGCGGTCGTACTGATCTTCTGGATACCTGAATCAAAACATGTTTTTTTATAATTTAAACAACTATTTTATGGACAAAATATTAGAAATATTATCATAAACACAAGACATAACAACAAAGGATTTTTTGTTGAATAATATATAGACGTAAATTTTAAGATGAGATTGACCTTTCTCGGCCTCTTTTAAGGTTCATGTAATGTCAACGGCTCAATTTGGAACATTGGCAATGTGTGTCACCCAATTATACAATTGATGTCAGTTACTTGCATTTGAGAAATGTCTCTCGAAATTTAGGCATTTGGTCCCATGTTTCTTGCCAACTCCAGACTCTTCTGGCAAATGCCTAAATTTTTTGTGGCCCAAATATTGTATTCATATTCTTCATCAGGTTGACTTAGATTGTAGTAGGCCCTTGTAGAACCACTTGTTTTTCTCTTTCTCTTGCTTGTAAGCATTTGTAAAATAGTGGATTGTAACATTCCGTCCCTAAGCCTGTATCGAGCCCGAGTCTTGTCCGTCACCCATGAGTTTACTGATCCACAACACCATCATTAAATTTTACCACAAAAGTTTAAACAAGTTGGGTGGTGTAGTAGTAGACTCATGTCATCATTACATCTCACATTATAAATTTCTTAGTAACCAATGTGGGACTAAACATGTGTGGGTGTTACAGGATTTGAGTTTCAGGCAGGCATGATTTTCTCTCGAAAGGGATTTCACATAAAAATCATTGTCTTGTTTGTGAGTGCGTTTTTCTTCTTCATTGGATTTCCCCTGCATGTCGAATAATTAATAGACTTTTTTCTTATCATAGTGCCCATTGACTCAAATCACAATTCCATGTCTCCTTATGTGTGGCCACTAAATTCCATTCCATTTGACTAAGGTGTGCATCCTTCGGTCTCCCCCTTTTTCCTTCTCCTTGGTGAACGCGGCTAGAAGATATAGGTTACCTTTAGTTGACTAATGTGGCGAGAATGCGACCTTCAAGTTACTAATGTGGATAGCTTTGTGCCCTCAATTCACTAATATAACAAGGGTCAAACTTGTCCAACAAAATCACCTCACCTAGGCACCTATGAAAACCAAAGAAATAGTTTTTTCGTTTTTGGTTTGACTACACTCGTCTTGCTTGTGCTAAGCATGGGAGATCTTCTCCCTTACTCCCAACTCTGCATTGGCCTTGATGTTTAAATCCGACAAAGTTCCTCAGCCTTTAAGCTCTAGCATGTCCTATATGTTTTGTTGGGCAATCCCTTGCGAACTTTACTTTGATATCTAACGTGAATCACGTTTTGTTTCCAAACTAGAATGATCCTTTTATTGTAGTTAATCAACATATGTAGGACTTCTTTAATTTACATTTCAAATCTAGCAAAATATATCGATTTTCATGCAAAATCATCTTCATTTCACCATTTTTTACCTCTTCATATGGAAATGTTTTCATAGGAAATATTCCCTACCATTTCTGTAATGACGATATGGAAACGGTGGATCATCTCTTTTTCAAATGCAGCAATAACTCTTTTTAATCTGATACTATATGTTGGTATCTAAGCGTAGAATTAGGAAACAATATTTCATTCATCCAGTCAAATTTTATAACATGAAGAAGGAGACTTTTCGAAATGGAAAATCCAAAAACAAGTAAGTGAGTACATAGCTAATTAGAATTAATTGATGTCAACAAATCCTGGGATATTAAGATAACTATTAACTAAAAACTCATCAACCGGCACAAATAAGCACTTGATTTATTGTAATAAGTCAGATTTTAAATCTAGCTTTAATGTGTCTTTATCATTGCAAAATAAGCCTCGAAAATGTAGTGGATATTGGATTGTCCGAGAAATAGGTAACATAGATATTCCACTCAAGGTGTAATTAATTATAACATACAAAAGGACATCAATGAATATATTCTTATTTAGCTGTATGAGACAATTCATATAAAAACAATGTACTATGGTGCTCACCTGAGATTGTCGTCTACGCCAAAGTTGACCCTTTCACGGTAAACAAGTAATTGTGAAGTTGTAACCTCACTGTACATGGACGAACTGAGAGACCTTAGCTCAAGAGCTGATATGACTGGTTTCCCAGAGTTGGTGTTCACGAGGCATACTGAAAGGTAATTAGCAGGTGCGACAACCATTATCTCAGCAAATAGGGCCGAGGATGCATTTGTGAAGGTTATTGTGTCCCAATAATTTGTTCCCAAATAAAGATCAAATTTCGGTATAATATTGAGAGCATCGTAATTGCCATACATAAAATAGCCTCTTACAAGATAAGTCGACCCTTCGGTGACTGGCTTTATGGTATAACAATTCCTCGCGCTATTCGGAAAGCTTCTAAGAGTCTTGAGAAAATCATACTCTGCCGAATACACAAATTCTATTGAGGAAGAAATTGTACGACTCTCACCCGTGTCAATATATGGGGCGTCTGATGTGTAAAGAAAATCACCATAATGCTGAGAAAAATCTTCATGAGTTCCACAGGAGATGTTTATGAAACCTAATCGATTTTCAAAGTTAGATCCTTTTAAAGATGAAATATAAGGGCTTCTTATTGGAAATGTTACATGCGAAAAATCACATAATAAGTACTAAAAATTGTAAAGCCTTAGGCTACCTAGCACATTTGTCCGCTTATAATAACAGACAAATTAAAGAGCCCCTTGAAATTGGCATATGCTAAAATCTTCAAGGCATATAAATCGTTAGTGGCATCCAATTTAGCCTGTGAGTTTTAGGGCGAAAATAAAAATCTCAGAAAATAAGAAATGGAATTTTGGTTAGTATCATTCATCCAACTATGAAAATTTTGATCGTAAGCACAAACCAACGCTATGTTACTCCTAAAGTCAATGCTTAAGACGCAACCGGTTGAAACGAAATTGATCTAAGAAACATACCTTTCTGCCCATAAACAACTGAAGCAATCCAGAACAAAAGAATTGGAACAAGATGCATGATTCTTGTCACTTGTCTCACATCTTGTTCCTGGAATATCAATCCATGTCTGTCATACAAACCACAAAATGGTGCAACAAACAGGAAATTTGGTAGAAAAGGAAAGGAACGCTATAGTCTAAAGCAACAATGACTCCCCAACGAAATGAAAAAATCATTTGGAAAGGAATATTGGCTTAAACTGTGACAGCTGCAATTTTATATGATGGAATGATCCTGTTTGGAGTTCGTGACCGTGTTTAAACATATGAATGCTATCGTCCAAAACTGGACTTTTACAAGAAACACGAGTTATTTTGCTACCACCTAAATACGTAGATTTGAAATTTAAAGAGGGTATTGCTTGCTTCTCTAAATATTGGTTCATCAATGAAATGAGAAGTCAACGATATACTTTTTTATTTTTTGGTGTCTAAAATAAGGTCAACTGACCAATTAATTAATATTTCGAGTTGTAGAATCTTTTTAATGTTTTGCATAATCTTGTTACTTTTGATAGGTCTGTCTAATCTAATTTTCGAAGCCCACTAGGTAAACATCAACTTTACAAATCCAATAATAATTTTAAAAAAACATAATTGTAGACCCTGAACTTTAACTCATCTCGCAGGCAACTGAAGGAAGTCGGGTGAGTTGAGAACCAAACCAATAAACCGGGCCACATTTAACGACTCCGAGTTTCAACTCGTGTGCACCCTCGAATGGCCGAGTACCTCAAGGAAGAGATGTTGTTTATAATTTTAGATGTTTGATGTGTTAGAAATAAGTATGTTTCAATACTTTAAAAGCATAATAAACAGCAAGATCTTCTACAAAATTCTGTATAAAATAACATAAAAGAAATGCTTACAACTAGATGTCAAAGACATCTTGAAGAACGTAAAACGGAAACGAAACTTTAGGGAAGTGATCTTCAATTGTTTTCCCTAGACTTGATGATGGATGATCCTCTTGAATTTTGGGAGAAAATTTAGAGAGTTATGGTGAAAATTAATTAGGGCAACAATTGGGACCAAAAACCTTTTATTTATAGAATTTTGTGTATGGTAGTTTCTTCCATCAAAATAACTACCCACTAACACACTTAATGGATATGCATGAATTTAATTAATTATATAATGGAATAATATAGACCGCATAATAATAACATTCTCCTACTTGGCCGTAACATCAATTATCATTACTTCCATTTACAAAAGCACATACAAAAATTGGCCAACATAAATTTCATTAAACATATACTTCACTCAGTCAGAATCACCAAGTCAAACCAATGTAGTCAAATAATTAACGTCATCATTTGACCCCATCAATTATGGTATTTGGTAATCTTTCCAAATTCAGTCAACATAAGTCATTAAGTTCATAAATTTGTTTACTTAAATAATAATATTATTGTGCACAAGAAATAAGAAGCAAACTTTTACAAATCAAAGTCAAACACATCATTGAAGCTTCAACATATAATGTCATACACATTAGTCATTAACAACATTACATTTACCAAACCCATGCCGGCAACATGCTCTCTAAAGAGACTGGGTGGTAGAGCCTTTGTTAGTGAATCAGCTAACATTGCTCGTGTTCTTACGTGTTGTATGACAATAGTACCATCTTTGACTTTGTCTCTAACAATAAGATATTTGATGTCAATCCACTTGGATGCACCACTTGACTTGTTGTTTTTAGAGAACAAAATAACAGCTTCATTATCACAAAATAATGTGAGTGGTCTTGAAATACTATCAACTACTTAAAGCCCAGGTACAAAATTCTTTAACCAAACGGCTTGAGCAGTAGCCTCGTAACATGCCACAAATTCTGCTTGCATTGTGGAAGATGCCCGTAAAGACTGCTTGGCACTCTTCCATGATATTGGTCCCCCTGCAAGCATATATATGTAACCCGACGTGGAATTCTTACTGTCAATGCATCCAGAAAAGTCAGAATCATAATAACCAATAACCTCAAGGTTATCTGACTTTCTGTAAGTAAGCATATAGTCTTTTGTCCCTTGTAAATAGCGTAAAACCTTTTTGGCAGCTTTCCCATGATCCATCCCTGGATCTATTTGATATCGACCAAGCATACCAACTGCAAATGGCAAATCAGGACGTGTACAAACTTGAGCATACATTAAACTCCCAACCACTGAGGCATAAGGAATTTGTTTCATTTGTGCACGTTCTAATTCATTTTTAGGACACTGTAATTTGCTAAATTTGTCACCATTTACAATAGAAGCAACACTTGGGGATTAGTTTTGCATGTTATATTTTTTAAGCATTTTCTCAATATATGCCTTTTGAGATAATCCTAAAATCCCACGAGACCGATCTCGATGAATTTCAATGCCAATAACATAAGTGGCTTCACCAAGATCCTTCATTTCAAACTTGTTTGAAAGAAATCGTTTGGTCTCGTATAACATGTCTAAATCACTACTGGCTAGCAAAATATCATCCACATATAAGACGAGAATGATAAACTTACTCCCACTAACCTTAAGATATATGCATTCATCAATCACATTTTCTTTAAATCCAAAGTTAGTTATCACCTCATCAAACTCAAGATATCATTGTCTAAATGCTTGTTTTAAGCCATATATAGATTTCTTTAATCGACATCCCATATGTTCCTTGCCTTTTACGACAAAACCTTCTGATTGTGTCATAAAAAATTTCTCTTGCAAGTCACCATTAAGGAATGCAGTTTTTACATCCATCTGATGTAATTCTAAATCATAATGAGCTACTAAGGCTAAAACAATTCTAAGTAAGTCTTTCTTTGAGACTGGAGAAAATATATTATCAAAATGGATGTCTTCCCTTTGTGTAAAGCCTTTAGCGACAAGTCGGGCCTTAAATCTTTCGATGTTACCTTTGGAGTCTGTCTTGGTCTTATAGACCCATTTACAGCCTATTGGCTTAGATCCAGTTGGTAAATCAACAAGGTCCCAAACTTCATTAATTTCCATCGATTTCATCTCTTCATTCATGGCTTCTAGCCATTGAGATGATTTATCGCTCATAACAGCTTCATTAAATGAGGTAGGATCCTCTCCATTGCCAATATCACATCCTTCGGTTAGGTATACAATATAATCATTAGAAATTGTAGATTTTCGCTCCCTCTGCGACCTACGTAAAGGTTCTTCAGGAAGTTTAGGAGCTTGGTTAGTGTGGGGTTCTTCATTAAGTAGTGGATTAGTTGTGTCTACAACATCCAAAAGAGGTGTTGAACTTGAAACCTCACGGATGATCGGGATTGGAACGTAAGTCCGATTTTCCTCGAGATTTACTTTTCTAATTTCACTACTCCCACTATTCTTGCCATTTTCTAAAAATACAGCATGTCTCGTTTCAACAATTTTAGTGGTATGAGATGGGCAATAAAAACGAAAACCTTTGGATCTATCTGGATAACCGATGAAATAACAACTAATGGTTTTAGGGTTAAGTTTCTTAATTTCTGGATTGAAGATTTTAGCTCCAGCATGACAAACCCAAACATGTAAGTATCCACAATTCATAAGGTGTTTTCGGGACATATTTACTACGAACCCTATTTAGAATATGTGTGGTTGTCTTTAATGCTTCCATCCATAGATAATCAGGTAAGTCAGTGTTGCATATCATACTTCGTACCATATCCATAAGTGTACGATTTCGTCTCTCAGCTACACCATTTTGCTGGGGATCCCCCGTCATTGAAAGATGATGAACGATGCCATTATCTTGAAGAAACAAAGCAAACGGACCTGGATTTTGTCCCGAGTCTGTGTGTCTACCATAATACTCACCTCCTCTATCTGACCTCACTATTTTAATTTTAAGGTTCAATTGATTTTCAATTTCTACCTTAAAAATTTTAAATTTTTCTAGTGCTTCAGATTTTTCATGAATAGGGTATACATAACCATAACGAGAATAATCATCAATGAACGTAATAAATGATTTGTGCCCATTAAGACTCGAAGTAGGGAAAGGTCCACATATATCTGTGTGGATAATTTCCAATAGTCCCCCACTTCGAGTAGCCCCTCTCTTAGTTCCTCTAACATACTTTCCTTTAATACATTCAACGCAATCATCAAAATCAGAAAAGTCTAATGTAGGAAGAATTTCATCTTTAACGAGACGTTGCATTCTGTCTCGAGAAATATGACCTAAACGACAGTGCCATAATTTTGATGAATCTCCACTATCACGATTTCTTTTGATTTCACGCTACCAACTATTGACACTATTCACATTCATAGACAACAAAGACTTAGTCGATGAATAATTCAGATGCAGTTTGTAGAGGTCACCCTCTAAAATTCCAGAACCAACAAAACAAGAGTTATAATAAAGTTTAAGCATTCCATTTCCAAACTGACATAAATAACCACAAATGTCAAGTTTAGATACCGAAATTAAATTTCGAACAACAGAGGGAATATAAACTACATCATATAAATAGAGGACAAACCCATTCTTTAATACTAAACGAATGGTTCCAACAACCTCAACTTCAGTCTCTTGCCCGTTAGCAACTTTAAGTTTCCTTCCTCCCTTTGGGAGTTTGGTCACAGAATGGAATTCCTGCAATGAGTTCGTAATGTGCACAGTTGCACCAGTGTCAACCCACCATATATGTGAAGGAACGTCAACTAAAAAGGATTCATAAATCATAAAATTAGTTTCATTACCCTTCTTAGCGAGTCATGCTTTAAAGCCATCACACTCCTTCCTTACATGTCCAGACTTCTTACAAAAGTGACATTTCGGACTAAAAGCAGGCTTTGTACCAGATGTACTTGCTTTGTCATTAGCAACAACCGCCTTCATTTTCTTTTTCCCTTTACCATTACCATTAAATTTTCTCTTTGTTGGACCATTAAAGGCAATGTGTGCAAAGTCAGGCTTTTCAATTTTAAGTCTTTATTCTTCTTCAACACACATAGCAATTAATTCGCTCATTTTCCATTTCTCTTTCTGCGTATTATAATTGATCTTGAAAGGACCAAAATGCGCAGGCAGAGAAGTCATAATAAAATGAACAAGAAAACCTTCAGAAATTACCATATCCATGCCTTTCAGTTTTGCGGCCATATCGCTCATCATCATGATATGTTCACGTATACCGCTAGTCCCATTATACTTGGTTGTGAACATTTTCATTATAAGGGCACTTGCATTAGCTTTGGAAGTCCCCTTAAACTGCTCTTCAACAGAAGCCAAATACTCTTTTGCATTAAATGTCTTGTTAGCACTATCTTTTTCAGGGATTGCTCCCCAGATAGCAGGAGTAATAGAACTCTTAATAATCATTAGTGACATGCGATTACAACGCTCACACTTTTCATAATTGGCCTTTAGTTCGTTGGAACTAGTGGCTGTAGGAGGTGTGGGAGCATCCATACGAAAAGCATGATCGAGTTCCAAAACACCTAGACATATTTCTATTTGCTCCTTCCAAGTAAGAAAATTTGTTCCATTAAGGGGTTCAATTCCAGATAGTTGTGATGTAATATGTGATGTATTCAATGCTGCAAAATTATCAAAAATATATATGATGCTTACTTTTATTAACTACATAAACCACACAAGAAACAAATGACATAATAACATTAATTAACTGTAATCTAACAGTTAACAAACTGAAATTAACATTAAATACTCAAAAATATTTCAGTTAATTCATAACCGTTTTGCATAATTATTAATCTAAGTTGGTACGATTAATACCATGCACATTAATATACATTTATAAATCAATTTACATCACCGTTGGGCAGAAAATAAATTGATTTACAAAATCATTAGTCATAAGAGAATTTATAAAATAAATCATGTCTATAATTAAAGTTGGTAAAATTATGTCCATGATTTATCATACATAAAAAATTGTGATTTAACACCACAAGATAACCATCACAAAATTTTATTTAACAAAAGAAAATCGACAATTAAAGTTGGTAAAATTGCTGATAATCAGTCGTTAAATATATCATAATATGGTTAATAATTTTTCATAAGGCAAACATATACAATAATTTTACGTTGGGTCAATTATTATACATGACAATCATAATTTTACATTTTTCATAAAATGCATAAATCATATTTAGAATTGCATGAGCATGAATCTCATAATATCGTGACATTAAATTTCTGTAAATTACATAAATGTAGGAAGATCAAGTCATAAGATCATCGTCATTATATCATAGTCCATAATAAACCTAAATATAATAATAGAAAAAAAAATCATGATTGCAAATTATCCAAACAGAGAAAAATTAACCAACTTGAACACGTTACTTCGTCATGTCATGTTCATTCAGTTATTAATTTATAAGACAAGCATATTTGGACAATTTAATCATGCACGATTGAGGGCAAACAAAATCACATAAAGTTGGAAGATGTTAATCCACTTAAAAGACAACATCAAAAGATTCAAAAAAAATTGTTATTTAACCATACGGTATGGTCATATAGTTGTCTTAAGGTATTTCCAATTACATAAAGTTGAAAAAGTCTGCACAAGTCCATCTGCATGAAGTTTGATCGTTTCTTTTATTTAATTAATGAATAAAAGAAAATCAAAACGTGATTGGTTATTGGTTCAACATATAAATTATGCATTTCCAATCTCAAGTTCCATAAAGGACATGACTAAAATGAAATATAAATATCTAATTTAAAATCAAGTTCGGTGCAAGATTTAAACATCACGTGTGGTCAAACATAATTTACTATGCACAAACAATGATTTCGTCAATTTCCATATGTCACAATTTATGCAACAGTATACAAAAATATTAAATTTGGAAACACATCAGTTTAAAGTAATTTTAATTTTGGCATGCAATAATAATCTAAAAACATTATCATAATGATTAAAAGCATGTCAAAAAAATCTTAATATGTATAATATACGAATTTAGTTTGACTCTGATACCAAATGCTAGAAATAAGTATGTTTCAATACTTTAATAGCATAATAAACAACAAGATCTTCTACTAAATTCTGTATAAAATAACATAAAAGAAATGCTTACAACTAGATGTCAAAGACATCTTGAAGAACGTAAAGCGGAAGCGAAACTTTAGGGAAGTGATCTTCAATTGTTTTCCCTAGACTTGATAATGGATGATCCTCTTGAATTTTGGGAGAAAATTTAGAGAGATGATGGTGAAAATTAACTAGGACAACAATTGGGACCAAAAATCTTTATTTATAGAATTTTGTGTATGGTAGTTTCTTCCATCAAAATAACTACCTACTAACACACTTAATGGATATGCATGACTTTAAATAATTATATAATAGAATAATATAGGCCACGTAATAATAAAAACGATGGATATTTCTCAAAACCAATACACATGTACTTTCGAAGTAAAAAGATAAAGGATAGCTTGCATTAATGATTAAACCAAGGTTACACCTACGGGAGAGCAAAACCCGGACCGGACCGGGTTTTTGGACTGGACCGGACCGGTCGATCCGGGTTCGGTCCGGGAAGTTTTGATTTGGTCCGGTCCGGGTTTCGGTCCGGAAGATTTTAAAATTTCGGGTTCGGTCCGGTCCGGACCGGTCTTTTTTTGTTTTTTATTTAAAAAAAATCAGTTTTTGACCGGATGCTCACCCCTAGTTACACCCGAGAAACTTCATGCAGCTGATCGAGAAGAAGAACAATGATGCTTAGGAAAATCGAAGGGGAAAACCCTCCAAACCACCATTAATTCGTGTGTTGGTTTGGAGGGGAAAAAACCCTTATATATTGGTTAGTATCTTAATCGGGTTAGGAGGAAAGATCCCTGATTAAAATGTGATACATGGTTATGTTAATCGGGTGACAGAAACCGATTAACTCGTCCAAGCAATATAAGACTTGTTACGTCAAGTCATCTAAGCCTAGTTCCCTCATGCAAGAGTAAAGATAAAAAATTGAGCTAATACATTATACACGTGTGTAATCCACCTAAATGTTCAACACGCCCCCTCAAACTAGGAGTAGAAGTCAATAACGCCTAGTTTGCTAAGAAGTTTGTTAAATCTGGTCCCACCTAAAGCTTTAGTAGGGAGATCAGCTGGTTATTCTTCACTGGAATGGGACGAGTTTGAATTGTGCGTTTCTGAATGTACTCACGTATGAAATGACAATTGACTTCAATGTGTTTGGTGCGTTCATGAAATACAAGAATGACTTCAATTTGAAGCGCAACATTACTGTCACAATAGAGAAAGGCTGGCATGCACGTTTGTACATGGTCTCCAAGTAATTGGAGTAGCCAAATGACATCGCAAGTAGTTGTACTCATAGTCCTGTACTCAGCTTCAGCAGATGACCGTGAGACAACTCCTTGCTTCTTGGATTTCCAATTAATGAGAGACCCTCCAAGGTAGATGCAAAATCCTGTCGATCATTTAGTAATTGGACAAGAAGCCCAATCCGAATCATAAAAGGCCTCAAAATGAAAGTACTTTAACAGTCTGATGGCTCCATCAAGGTGACATTGACGGGGGAGATTCCATGTGTTGGCTTAGGCCCTGGACAACATAGGATATATCTGGTCGAGTGAGAGTGAGATAAATGAGTTTTCCAACTAGACGTCTCTATTGTGTAGGATCATCAAGATGTCTAATCTCGTCAAATTTCTGATTATGTTCCATTGGTGTGTGATTGAACATTTAAATTAACTGTAATGCATGGCCGCGTTGAAGTGGTGGCAAATACAAGTCAATCCACAGGGAGGTGTGTCGACTTTGGTTAGTTCGAAGGCGAGTGAGAAAAAGAGGGAAAGATGTGATTACACTAAAGTAAACTAAAAATGAATCAATCAATAAAATTAAACCCCATAAGGGATATAGAAAGAATGTGAATAAGAAAAAATATGTGTATGTGTGTGTTCAATTGTGCTCGTCACAACATGTAGTACATGAAAATCATCAAACTAAATCCAACTTGGCCTCCACATGCAATAAGATAAAACATTATCATTAAAACATACAACAATAATTGGAATGAAGTTAAATGAACTCATGCATAAAGACCAAACCCCACTATGACTCCACATGAAATAAGATTTACACGATCATTAAAACATACAAGACATTAATCAAAGTGAGGGCAACAAGAGTACATGCAACCACAAGTCATGTTTATATAATTAATTTTAGTTTACCATCTACAATCAAAACAATTCATGTTTTATGTTTTTTTCGAGTTTTCGATAGTTTTGTTGATTTAATTCTAAATTAATTCTTCTGATAGTTTTAAATGTTTTAAAACACATCATATGAATGTTAGAATTAAGATTTAGACTTATGTCTAATTTATAGATTTATTAACTTCATCATTATCCTTACATCATCATTCACCATAAAATAGACTCACTAATCTAAGCATATGCTAAACTTCATTCCAGAGCATTAGCACATCAAAGATAAAGGTGAAATCATACTAGAAGGTTATGGAAATCATCTAAGGCTCAAAGGATTAAGATAACACACACCTAATACATCACATAATCACATCACATTTTTCTCCACCCCCAATTGGGGGATGAAACTACTCACTAATCATTAAACTAACTATTATATTAAGATAGAAAAACATGTTAACTAAGCCTACTGGATTTAATGAAAGGAAATTAAGCTAAACAAGCAAGAAATATTAAAGAAGCTAAGCCTACTAGATTTAATGAAAGGAAATTAAGCTAAGCAAGCAAGAAATATTAAAGAAGCTAAGCCTACTACATTTAATGAAATGAATTTAAGCTAAGCATGCAAGAAACATTAAAGAAGCAACATAACTAAAAAATATTTATTAATTTCAAACTCACAATACAAGTAGCATCTCCCTACTTGAATTTTCGCTCCAAGGCTCACTTCAAGTAGAGAGAATGACCACCAAGCATGTGTGTCATACAAGGGAGAAGGAGAAGTTCTATTTATAGTCATAGAAAAAGGTAATCGGGGACAATCCTCCGATATGGGATTAATACACTACTAAAAATAGACATAAAACACTATAATACATGACCCGCCTAAACCTTATCGGATCCGGAGCAAAATAGACCGCCAATTAGCGGTCTTGGATCGCCAATTGGCGGTCTGGATCGGGTGGTGTTTTGGAGTGTGGTTGTCTGACTTGATTTCTTCATGTATGTTGCACCCTAATCAGTTGTGTAGGTTGTGACCCGAATCCAATTGCCAAAATACTCCTCATGATGGTGTGGAGTTTCTTCATTTGCTCATTGATCCTTTTGGTTTTACATTCGGGTCACTCTCTCTGGCATCTTAGTCATTTTCCTTGGTTTTAAGTCATTTAATAGTCTCTCATTCTCAAACCTATTTATTCCTGAAACTTAAACATAAAACTCATTACGTAATGTTGCTTAGGCTAAGAATAAAGAATATAAGATACAAATATATGCATGATATGATGACAATCAGTATGGAAACCATCCGAGCTCCTAGTTATCTAGCACTTTTTAGAAGATCTAAAGTGTATTTTCATTGAGAAATGCTAATGCATTTATTGTTCCATGCAACTTCAATGCCTAGGAAATACTTTAATTCTCTCAGGTCTTTAACTTGAAAACTGAAACCAACATCTTCTTGATTCCATGAATCTGTGTCTGAATTTATTGCTATGATGATGTCATCAACGTCGATGAATAGGGCAATGAATTTGTTGTCTTGAAGTCTGGTGAATAAGGAGTAATCCGACCAAGACTGGCAAAACCTTGTTCACTTAAAACTGATGTGAGTTTGGAGAACCAATTGTGTGACACTTGTTTAAGTCCATAGAGTGACTTTTGGAGTTTGCAAACTCTTGTCTCCCCTTGTTTAAATACCCTTGAGGTGGTCTCATGTAAACATCTTCTTTTAACTCACCATAAAGAAATGCATTATTAATATCTACTTGATGCAAGGACCAATTTAGCTATGCTGCAACTGCCAATAATGTTCTGATAGTTGAGATTTTTGCCACAGGTGCAAAAGTCTCGTGATAATCAAATCCTTCTTTCTGTGTAAAACCTCTAACAACTAATCTAGCCTTATAACTTTCGAGGCTCCCATCGATTTGAATTTCAACTTGTACTGTAACATCCCTGAACAGCGGAAAATTTAAACTTTTAACACCCAAGGAATCACAAGGATAAAACCATCAAGAGTGGGGACATTACTGAAAGAAGTACATAAATAAGTCTGGTGCACCATAATACAATACGAGTTTGTCAAAAGAGTGATTACATTACAACACGAAACACAAGGTACATGTAATCACGACAACCTAAAAGTAGGCAGACGACAGGATCCAGTCCCAACGTGCAATCTCCCTCGGTCACCACCCGCCGGAACCTAACGCGGTCCTGAAAAAGATGCAACAACAATGCCTGAGTTTCCATAAGGAAACCCCATATGACAAGCTCACCTATATGCCCTAACATACTAGTATAGCATGGCATGGAATACAAAGCAGTAAAACAACAACGCCACCAAGGGCCAAACCCGACATCCGTCCCGCGATCGTTTCCGCTGCCACACAGGCCCCGCGGTCTACAATCGCCACCGCTGCCACACAGGCCTCACGGTCTGCAACATCGCCGTCGCCACACAGGCCGCACGGTCCACAAACACCGGTACCACACAGGCCACACGGTCCAACCTCACCGCCGCCACACAGGCCGCACGGTCCAAACATCGGGTCTCCGTAGAGACCTACCGTAGGCACATACGGTCTAACGGACAATACGCAACACATCCCCACACGTGACTACACAAGCCAAGGGATCGGTGAGGATGCGTTCTCACTTCCGCGCAAGGTAGAAATCAGATCTGAATACATCGTGGTCCACCACCACCACACCAACGGAGCCGTCGCTCAAGTCGGTCCATCAACCGGCGCCACACAGACCGCACGGGATATCACTCGATAGGTGCCCAATCGAGCTACCTGCCGGAACACATCGTCGGCAGTCCATCGCCGCAACCACACAGGCTACGCGCGATCCTCCCTGGCTCCACACAGACCGCACAGGGGCCCTACCGCCGCCACACAGGCCGCACGGCACGTGCAATAACTGCCATCAAGGCCAGTCGAACATATCCGCCACACAAGGCCAGACAATCGACAGATCCGAACCGAAGTCCGCAGGGTCAACGAGCTCCACGTGCAACACCAACTCCGGCTCCAACGAGCAGGGTCGCGACCTCCGTCGCCGTCAATAGGCCGGTACCTCTCTGGACCTCCGTCGCCAATCCTGGCCGGTAGTCTCTGTGCCTCCATAGCCATCGGCCGGTAGTCACTGCACCCGTCGGCAGTTGCGTGTTGCTGAAGCAATGGGATCCGTAATCCCTCAGGCCGCTACTCTAACGTGAGTCAAACGATCCACCAGATATAGTCACGATCCATACATGGAAGTGACGCGTTTCGGACACCCACACTCTTCCACATGGTGGTCCCTGGGCAGGCACGCATAACGCGCCCACCGTCACCTCCCGGCTCACGCACAAGGCGAGAACACGAGTTTCCGTGGACAGAGTTGGCATCCTAAGTGGAACCAGGAATCCTGTCCTGTGCAAAACGGTCGACCGTTTTCCTCAAGGGAATTCGGTCAACCGAAGTGACAACCGGTCGACTGCTTCCACAAGGGAATCGATCGACCGAAAGTGACAACTCGGTCGACCATTTCCACAAGGGAATCGGTCGACCGAAACGTCTATCACGGTCGAACTATTTGCGCAACACATAAATCCCAACGGTCTACCGAAGGTCTAAAACCGGTCGACCGAACGAGGTCAAAATCCGGAGTCTGGTCAACGCTCAAATCAAATCTATCGGTCGACCGACTCAGGGGTCTCGGTCGACCGAACACTTACAGGGTCAACCTAATATTTTCTATGTCATCACATGGTTGACCGAAGCTTACGTATCCTACCGGTACACTCAAGTTCCGGTCGACCGAACGAGGGTCGCGGTCGACCGAAACACGACAGACAATGAAAATACACCACGATCGGTCGACCGTCCAAGGGACCTGGTCGACCGACAGACGTCTTCAACCTCGCGCCAGCCGAGGTTTTGACGTCGAAACTCGTCGCCGGCGAGGCCTCCGACCTCGCGCGACCGACTCCAACCTTACCCCAACGTGGGTGATCAACTAAGGCCTCTAATGCAAGAACTTGGCATACCTCTCTTCGAAGATCGACGAAGAACACCGGAGCTCCAACGACGCCTCCGGCCACAACCTCCCGCGCACTCTCCTTCTCGCGCCTCAACAGACCCCGCACGCCTCTGCCTTGCGCACCTCCACCCCCAGCGCTCGAACCTCAGAGGATAGGAAGAAAGGAAGGAATGGGTGGAGAGAAGGGTTTTGAAGAAGAAGAAGAAAAGAAGAACGTGAGAGGGAGAGAAGAAAAGAGAGAGAGAGAGAGAGAGAGAGAGAGAGAGAGAGAGAGAGAGAGAGAGATAGGTGCATCACCTCCACCCAACAGCAACCCTACCACCAACATCACCACACTCCTACACCATGCCATCCACTGTTCACCCCATGCCTTCCCATCACATCACCAACACTCCTCCTTTCCCATGCAAACCTCCACCATTAGCCACCTAAATGCCAATTAATCCCTAAGCTAAGTTAGGGTCATTACATGTACACCCATTTGTAACTAATTACTTTATTCCCTTTAGGCAATTTCATTAAAGTCCAAGTGTTGTTCACTTCTAAAATTGTTATTTCCTCTTTCATTGCTTTCCTCCAGTTCTCATCTGACATTGCCTCTGTATAACTTTCAAATTCAGTAAGTTGGTTGACATTGTTCACAAATCACTGCTGATTATTTAATAACCTTTTACAGCTGATGTGTTCCTCCATAGGATGTGTGGTACTGTAATTTATGTCTAAAAAATTCTCTGTAACAGTGGAAACAATGTTGCAGTAATAATCATCCAAGTAACTAGGTTGTTTATGTGATCGTCTTGTTCTTCTTGTTGTATCATCAATGCCTTGGTGCTGAATTTCATCAATGCCTTGGTGCTGAATTTCATCTAACTCTGGATTGTTTTCTGGTTGATCTTCAACTTCTACAACATGTTCAGTATTTGGAATCACTAAGGGCACCCTTAACGGGGGTGCCACGCCCGGGCGCACCCCCGTTAACGGGGCGGGCGCCCCTCGGGTGCCCACCTGGGCGCTTGCCTGGGCGTTGGGCGTCCCGGGCAGACGCCCAGGGCACCCTCGGGTGGGGGGCACGTGCCCCCCCCCCCCTCGGCGATTTTTTTTAAAATTTTAATTATTTAGTGGATGTTTTGTTATTAATGGATTGGGTATTTGTTATTAATGTTGGGTAATAATTTTTTGCAATTGATGAAAATTCAAAAAAAATTCAGAACTAACAATTTCAAAATCCAAAAAATTTCCATGGGGCGCTGCCACTTTGCCACCCCCACCACCTCACCGGCAAGGTGGAATGCCGCTCGCTCACCGGTGAGCGAGACCCCCGAACGACCTGTCGAGGTGGTTTAATAGTATGGTCTAATATCATGCGTGCACTTTTATCATGCTTCCACTGAGCAAACACGCGTGCAATGTTTAATCACGCGTGCACTGTTTTCAATCACGCGTGCACTTTAATCACGCTTCCACTGAGCAAACACGAGTGCACTGTTTAATCACGCTTTCACTGAGTAAACCGTTTAATCACGCGTGAACAGTGCAACGGATACATCCAAACCCTCCCAACTATAAATACATCTATCTATCTCCTGACTCCTCACATTTCCTTAACTACTTAACTTATTCTCTCATCAATGTCGGATAATAGTTTAAACTCCATTCAATCTGACGATGATAACTGGAATGAGACATTAAATATAATGGACCGCGCTGTTGAATTGGTCAGTCGGGTTGTTCACGAAAGAACTACACGTCCTAAGCAGCGTCGAAGGAGAACGATGAACCCAGATAGAGATCGTGAACTAGGTTACAGACGCCTTATAGACGATTATTTCTCTGACAACCCTGTGTATTCTGATACTCTTTTCAGGACAAGATTTCGGATGAGAAAGCATGTCTTTTTGCGCATCCACAATCCCATCGAAGCATCTAATGTCTTCTTCCAACGAACACCGGACGCAACTGGTAGGATGGGCATCTCCGGTATACAAAAAAGTACGACAGCAATGCGAATGCTAGCATATGGCGTTGCAGCTGATGGGATCGATGAGTACCTACGAATGAGTCCGGCAACATCCAGAAATGCTCTCCTCAAATTCTGTGAAGGTGTTATTCACATCTTCGGCCCTGAGTATTTACGTCGGCCAACTGCAAATGACTTGACATGCCTACTTTACGTTGTTGAGCAACGTGGGTTTCCAGGTATCATGGGGAGTATCGATTGTATGCACTGGGAGTGGGAAAACTGCCCAGCTTCTTGGAAGGGACAACATCAAGGGCGTGCTGGGAAAGCAACTCTGATCCTTGAGGCGGTGGCATCGTACGACTTATGGATCTGACACTCCTTCGGAATACCGGGTTCATGCAATGACTTGAACGTCCTGCAACAATCTCTGGTTTTCGACGACATACTAGAAGGCCGAGCACCACCTGTAAATTATGAGGTAAATGATGTTCAATATGATATGGGATACTATCTTACTGATGGTATTTATCCACAGTGGGTGGACTTCATCCAATCCATCATTCACCCTCACACCCCGAAGCACAGATTGTTTGCTGAAGTGCAGGAGGCAACGCGTAAAGATGTTGAACGCGCTTTCAGAGTGTTGCAAGCGAGGTTCGCGATTATTAGAAACCCGGCTCTTGCCTGGAGCAAGGACGTTTTGTCAAAAATAATGACAGCTTGTGTCATCATGCATAACATGATAGTGGAGGACGAACACGACTGTTACGCTAATTTTGGAGATATTCGCGAATTTATGAAAGATCGTCCTGGAACTTTAGCTGAGGAAATGCCGTATTCGACCGATCGTGTAGCAGATATTCACGAGTTTTTTGTCAATCAAGATCGAGTGCGTGACAGGACCAACATTTGGATCTGAAATGCGATTTAATCGAGCATATATGGCAACGCTACGGACGAGGAGCGGTTTGAAAATCGGTTAACGTAGTTGCTAATGTAGTATTTGAAAGTTTAGTTTATGTAATATGTATTGTTGTTTCTTAACTTTGAGTGTAATATTTCCTATTTCAGTTTATCTTAAATGTAATGTGGCTCCGTAATATTTAACAATAATTTTGTGATTTAGCAGTAATTATTAACAACATTTTGAGTTAAAATAGAATTGTAATGTTATTAGAATTAGAATTATATAAAATGTAATTTGTTGAATGTTGTGTGAAAATTAAAATTGTTTAATTAAGAAATGATGTGGAGGAAAGAGAGTGTAGGGTGGGTGGGGGTAGCCCGGGCATGGGTAATTGTGTTTTTTGGGTGGGTTGGGTGAGCTGACGTGGCAGAGAGAGAATCTGACGTGGCAGAGAGAGAATGCAGGACGCCCAGGGTAGCCCAGACGCTGTTATTTCTGATCCAAGGGAAAATCTCCTGCAACCACTTCTTTACTAGATACTCTTCTTGGCAAGGGAAATAGCTGGCTGACACTCTTGGCTTCTTTTTCTTGTAGAGGAAAAATGTCCTCGTAGAACACCACATCCTTGCTGACAATGATTTTTGTCATTTTCCATGTCATAGAGTTTGAAACCCTTCTGACCACATGGGTACCCCGGGAAAATGCATTTAGAAGCTCTTGTATCAAATTTACTGTCAACTCTTGGTTTCGTTGCATAGCTAAGGCAGTCAAAGACTTTCAACTGACTCTAATCTAGATGCTTGTTGTACAGTGCCTCATATGGTGATTTTTTTCCTAGAAGTTTGGTTGGTAATCTGTTGATGATGTGAGCAGCAGCAAGTACACAGACTCCCCAAAATTTTATTGACAGTCGTGATTGGAACACGAGGGCTCTACTCCATTTTGTTGTGAAGTGTATGCACAACTCTTTTCATGTTTGACACCACACTCAGAAAGAAAGTTTGTCATATCATAATAAGTAAATACAGTTCCATTATCAGATCTCATGCATTTAATTTTAGTATTAAATTGATTTTCAGCCAGGTGATAGGGCTTGAAATGTGTAGCAACTTCACTTTTATTTCTGAGTAAGTAAATCCAACTACAACGAGTATAGTCATCAACTATAGTAAGAAATTACACACAATCAGTAAGATTAGGGGTAGAATATCTTCCCTAAATGTCACAATGAACAAGTTCAAAAGAAAAACTAGTTTTAATGCTAGTGGGTTTGTAAGTATTCCTTGTTTGTTTGGCAAGAGGGCAAATAATACATACATGTTCTGAATTGAGACTAAAAATGCTACATTTATTGCTAATCATCTTCATCTTGTCATGGGAGGGGGGTCCTAGTCTTTTGTGCCAAATATCAAAGCTAGCCTTTTCATTTGCCACATTGACATGTGCACCTTTATTAAGCAGATATAATTCTTGTAGGTAATTAGCTTGACCAATCACTCTCCTGGTGGTAACGTCCTGCAAAATGCATTGATTAGGAAAGAAATATTAGAAAGTGAACTGGAGAGGGTGCGAGGCTTGAGAAGGGAGAAGATGTTTATTTTTATTTATTTCTGTCTGGTTCTTTGTTTGAATACATGAGTGTATATAAATACATGGATCTATCCGTTAGTATACATTTATTTCTGACTTGGGAAACTTAAACGTTTATCTGGGAGTGCAATGGTCAAGCTCGGGCTTCCCTCTACCATCAATGTTCAACGGTAAGAACATTATTTGCTTTTGCTTTAATATCTTTAACACGCCCCCTCAAGTTGGGTCTGAAATGGATTGATAGACCCTAACTTGTGGAGTATGTTGGAGAAAGTCTTGCGATCTAGAGCTTTAGTGAAGATATCGGCTAACTGATCTTTGCTTGAGACATAGGGAACCTCTATTTGCCTTGATTGTATTTTTTCCCTAATAAAGTGGCAGTCGACTTCTATGTGTTTGGTCCTTTCATGAAAGACAGGATTCATCGCGATATGTCTTGCAGCATTGTTGTCACAAAACATCTTCATGGGTTCCTGGGTGGTGATCTTCATATCTCTGAGAAGTTGACTCAACCAGATTAATTCACTGGTGGTTGAGGCCATTGCACGATATTCAGCTTCAGCACTAGATCTGGCAACGACATTTTGTTTCTTGCTTCGCCAGGTTACTAAGTTGCCCCCGACGAAAGTGCAGAATCCAGACGTTGATCTTCGATCATGACTGCCGGCCCAATCTGCATCAGAATAACCTGTGATTGAGTTAGAGTTGTTGGGTCTCATCCAGAGCCCTTGCCCAGGAGTGCCTTTAAGATAACAGAGAATCCTTTTTACTAAGTCTAAGTGTTGTGTGTAAGGAGCATGCATAAATTGACTTATTAGACTTACAGCATATGTGATGTCGGGTCGAGTAACAGTAAGATAAATGAGTTTTCCTACTAGCCTTTGAAACTGACCAATATCAGAAAGAGGGTTTCCATCAGTTGGTCCTATTTTTTTGTTGATTTCTATAGGAGTGTTTGAAGGTTTTGATCCTAGTTTCTTAGTTTCTTCAAGTAGATCTAGGGTATATTTTCGTTGGGAGAGAAATAACCCCTTTTTAGAATACGCAATCTCTATTCCTAGGAAATATTTTAAGTATCCTAAATCTTTTATGTCAAATTTTGATTTTAGGTATTCTTTAACTAATGTTATTTGATGATTATTATTTCCTGTTATAATGATGTCATCGACATAAATAAGAACAATAATAGTAGTGTTGTGACTATGTTTTGTAAACATGGATGCATCAGCGGAACTTTTAGTAAATCCATAGCTAAGGAGAGAGAGACTGAGTTTGGCATACCAGGCACGAGGTGATTGTTTTAGCCCATATATAGATTTATGAAGCTTGCATACCTGGTTAGGACGCGTGGTGATGCCAGGTGGAGGAGTCATGTAGACTTCTTCTTCAAGATTTCCCTGTAAGAATGCATTTTTGACATCCATCTGAAATAATTTCCATCCTTGATTTACAGCGATAGAAAGAAGAACCCGAACAGTGTTCATTTTTGCTACAGGAGCGAATGTTTCTATATAGTCTAGGCCATAAGTCTGGGTGTAACCTTTGGCCACAAGGCGGGCTTTATATCTTTCTATTTTTCCAGTGCTATGATATTTAATTTTGTAGATCCATCTACATCCAACGGGTTTGATTCCTGGTTGGAGAGGAACAAGAGTCCAGGTGTGGTTATCTTTTAGAGCTTGTAATTCATCATTCATGGCTTTAATCCACTTTGGATCATTGATAGCCTCATGGTAATGTGTAGGTTCTTTGTTTGTGTCTAAATTTCCTAGAAAGGCTTGATGTTCTTGAGAAATTTTTTGATATGATAGAAAGTTTTGGATAGGATATTTGGAGTTTTGTACCGGATATTTGGCGTGAGATAGAAAATAATCATTGAACCTGGTAGGGAGGCGAGATGGTCGTGTAGATCTTCTCGGTGGTTCTTCTCTCCTTCCTTCATTTTCTTCTCCTTCGTGGCCATTTCTTCCTTCTTCGTCTTCATTCTCTCCTTCCTCGTCTTCATTCTCTCCTCCTCCGTTTTCATTGTCTCCTCCTCCGTTTTCATTTTCTCCTCCTCCGTTTTCATTTTCTCCTCCTCCGTTTGTTGGTGATGTTGTAGGGGGCAGGTTAGTGTGTGGAACTGGGACAGAGGTGGTGTGTTCCTCTTGCCCAGGTTTGTGAAAAAACGGAATGCTTTCAAAGAATGTGACATCTCTGGAGACATAAGTTTTTTTATTTTTTGGGTCATAGCATTTGTACCTTTTTTTACTAAAGGAGTATCCTAGGAAAATACATTTGATGGAGTTTTGATCAAATTTATCTTCGCGTTTTTTGAGGACAAAACAGGTGCAACCAAAAATTCTGAGGTGTTCGATTGAATTTTTTTTATTGTATAGGATTTCTAGAGGTTTTTCATAGTTAGTAGTAGGACTAGGAAGACGGTTGATAATATAGGTAGCTGTCAGAATTGCGTCTGACCAAAAAGATTTTGGGACATTATTCTGAAAAAGGAGGGAGCGAGTGACATTTAACAGATGTCGGTTTTTTCGCTCAGCCACCCCATTTTGTTGAGGAGTATTAATGCATGAGGTCTGATGGAAAATACCTTTTTGTCGTAAAAGGTTTTGAAATATATTGCTCATGTATTCAGAACCATTATCAGATCTAAAAATACGGATTTTTGCATCAAACATGTTTTCAA
Organism: Triglochin maritima; assembly: GCA_963682175.1. Taxonomy (NCBI): domain Eukaryota; kingdom Viridiplantae; phylum Streptophyta; class Magnoliopsida; order Alismatales; family Juncaginaceae; genus Triglochin; species Triglochin maritima. The sequence goes on from OY821775.1 coordinate 40,991,439, forward strand.
TGTAACGAAGGAATTCGCAAAAAACTGAGTAGGTGTCTGATTTGTTTTTTAAAAGATAAATCCAGGTGGCTCGAGAAAAATCATCAATAAAGCTAATAAAGTACCGAAAACCGTTGTAAGACTCAATGGGGGCAGGACCCCAAATATCAGAATGTATTAGTTCGAAAGGAGAATGAGTTTTAGTGCTAGAATTTTGAAATGGTAATCTAGATTGTTTAGCAATTCGACAAACATCGCATAAGAGTTCATTTTTAAAAACAGGAAATAACGAATGCAGTACATTTGATGACGGACTTTTGTGCCAAAGGATGTGATTATCTACCATACGAGTATGTAGAACTTTCTTCTTGGTTTCTAGAATGTAGAGACCGTTAGCGAGGATACCCTTACCAATCATCCTCCTGGAGATACGATCCTGAAAAATAACATCGTTAGGAGTGAATATAACATTACAATTAAGATTTTTAGTGAGTTTGGCAACCGATATAAGGTTAGCATCGAGATTAGGTACAAAAAGTATGTCATCAGACGTGTTGTTAACTAAGTTTGCCTTTCCTATTCCTTCAATTTGGGCTTTACTTCCATTAGCAACAGTTACAAAGTTGTTTAATAACTTAAGATTTTGTTTCATATTGCTAAGTAGAGTTCTATCACCAGTCATGTGATCGGTGGCTCCGGTATCAATAATCCAAGGTTTAGTTTGTAATTTGGATGTTATTTCAGACAAAGCAGTAAATTTAGAAAGGTTGGTAATACCTGCACAATTACCTGTTTCAGGAGGTGGATTCTGCAAAAAATCATTTAACTGATTTACCAAGTTCTTTAAATGGATCTGGTTTGGTGGATTCGGATTGTTGGATCCATATCCGATATTAGATCCGGCAGCACCGGATTCCATCCGAATTCTCGGATTCGGGTTTCCGGATCCGGAGATGTGGTTGGTATATAAAGCGGCGTTATCCGCGAAACTGTTAGGGTTTTGTAACCCTTCGTATTCGCTGTGTCGGCTGGTGTTTCGGAAGGTGAAGTCGGCGCCTCCGACCTGGTTGGTGTTGCTGCCTCCGGCGCCTCCGATCTGGTTGGCGTTGCTGCCTCCGGCGCCTCCGAGCAGACTGTTGTTGCCTTCCACCAGATTTGCTTTTGTGTTTCTTTCGGATTTTTGTGGTCTGAGGTGCGGGAACAAGAACCAACACGAGCTTTTGTTGTGTCCTGGTTTCTTGCAGTTTTCACAGTGTTCGTTGCTTTTGTTTCCGAATCTTTTTTTCATTCCCTGAGCTTGGTTTCGACCGGCGATGAGGGCCTGGTTGTCCATGTTCTGATTTTTGTTGTGGTTATTCATTGTATTTCTCCTTGTTTCCTCGCGCTGAACAAGATTTGTGATGTTTGCGAGGCTTGGAAGATCTGATGCCATGAGTATTTGAGATCGAATGGTCTCGTAGCTCGGATCTAACCCTACCAGAAACTGGTAGATTTGATTTTGCTCTTGTCGCTTTTGAATGATTTCTGGGTCAGCAGTTGGGGGTTCGTAGATCCTCAGCTCGTCCCACTTTCTTCTGAGAGTACCGAGGTACTCGGTGACAGAAACACCATGCTGTTGAGTATGCGCGATCTCCTGTTTGATTTTGAAAAGATGCGCAAAATTTTCTGCTTTGCCGTAGTGGTCTCTGATCGAGTCCCACAGCTCCTTTGCGCTTTCTTTGTAAATGAAAATCTCGGCGATGTGATTTTGCATGGATGCAATGATCCATGACATCACTTGGTGATCCGAGGTTTGCCATTCATCTTGGATTTTGTCTGAAGCATCTTCTGGTTTTGGACTTTTTCCGGTGACGTGGCCGAGTTTCCCCCTGCCACTGAGGGAGAGGGTGACAGCACGCGCCCAGGATAAATAGTTTGCTCCGTTTAGAGCCGTCGAGACGAGGCGATGGGGATTCATCTCCGGTGGGTTTCTGTTGCCGTCCGACATGCTCTCCCTTTTTTTATTTCTTGGGTTTGGATGAGGCGAGCTCGACCTTCAACCCCCAAGAAAGAAGCCGATGAGGAACGCAGGGAATTCTGAGGCTTATGAGCGGATCTGATGCTCTGATACCATATTAGAAAGTGAACTGGAGAGGGTGCGAGGCTTGAGAAGGGAGAAGATGTTTATTTTTATTTATTTCTGTCTGGTTCTTTGTTTGAATACATGAGTGTATATAAATACATGGATCTATCCGTTAGTATACATTTATTTCTGACTTGGGAAACTTAAACGTTTATCTGGGAGTGCAATGGTCAAGCTCGGGCTTCCCTCTACCATCAATGTTCAACGGTAAGAACATTATTTGCTTTTGCTTTAATATCTTTAACAAGAAATGTGCTGAGGTATTATTATGATTTGTGAGCCTTCCAACAGATATGAGATTTACTTTAAAATTAGGTACATAGAGAACATTGTTAATGACAAGGTTAGAACTCACATGAACATCACCAATAGCATTAACTAGAGCATTGTCACCATTAGGAAGATTATCAGGCATAAGACTTGTAACGTACCTGAAAACAGCGGAAAATTTAAACAATAATAAAGACCGTCAACGGTCAACACTGGGCACGTCACGAGACAACAAGACGTATATATATATATATATATATATATATATATATAGATACAGATCCACGTGGAAGTCAAACTATACAAATGAGTCAACTGTGATTACAACAAAACTGAATATACATGTAATCACTACCTCAACAAAAGAAAGAAAGATATACAAGAGGACAGGATCTGATCCCGGGGGCACCCTCCTCGGTCACCACCTAACTCTAATGCTACTCGCTACCTGAAATGCAAACAAACAAACATGTCTGAGTTCCCTGCAGGAATCCCGTATACCAAACCTCCTAAAATACAAAAAAGAATTAAAGACAATGCAATGCAATGCACATGATCATCCACCTCGGGCCCACAATAATGCCATCACCGTCTCCGCGGCACTGAACCACTCCTGCCACTAGGGTCAAGTCAGTCCACCGCTGCCTCACAATGGTCAGTTGACACCACTGCTCCTCAAAAGTGCAGGAAGAACCCCCGGCACACGCCGCCACCCCAGGAGCAAGTCAGCCCGCCGAATACACAACTCGGGTCAGACGACAGCCGCTGCTCCCCCAAGAGCCGCCAGACGCGCACCCTGCCAAAACATCCTCGGCGTACCGCTAACCCCTCACAAACTGCCCAAGGTTTACGACACACATCCCTCACACCCCGCTCGGTAAGAGAGGCAACAGTAATACAATAATACGCCTTCGTCGAAGGTGAAATCCATCGCTCTCAAGGCCGGTAATCGGTCGTCGTCTCGGAGCCGGTAGTCGACCTATACTCAACGGATCGCGTGTGGATAAATCCACCAACCTGCGGCAGATCGGTAAACCGCTACAAGCACACCGGTCGACCGGTCCTCCACACAGTACTCAGTATTGTACAAACAATAGCATCCGGTCGAACCACGCCAACCGAATTACCAACCAATCGGTCGAACAAAAGTCATCTAGCGGTCTAAATTTATATAATATATATATCTGATCGGTCGAACCAAGGGGTCGTTCAACCGATAACAGGACTTTCAGCAATTTGCCTAAGTGGTATTCGGTCGACCGGAACTGCTATACAGTTCGACCGAAACATCACAGGCACTCTACCGCTTAATTAAAATGCTCAGTCGGTCGACCGAAAGTTAAAGAGCGGTCGACCGTTTTGATGGTCAAAGCTCCAAACCGACTTAACATCGAATAGATCGGTAAAAAAGGTTAAGGACGTTCGACCATTTAATAAATCAAAATCCCCAACCGACCCATTCTCATCGTTATTCGGTCGACCGGCTAAGTGGTCCCATTCGACCGATAATAACATCACCCCTTTTCCCGCACGAATTTGGCATAACGGTCGACCGTCCATAGACATCCTTCGACCGTTCGCGGGTACAAATCAATATAATAATAGGATCGGTCGACTGCCCACAGGCACCAGTCGACCGATCGTCGTCTTCAACCTCTGAATTGGTTGCAATCCGACGGGGAATTCGACACCAACGTCGATCCCCAACACTCACAAAGCTCATGTGAGTTATAATGAAGATTTGGCATACCTTTTTGACGGTTGAGGAAGTCTCCCAAGCTTTGGCAACCTCTACTCAACTTCTTCTTCTTCTCCTCTTCTTCTTCTCCTCTCCGAATCTCTCTCTCACTCTCTGCTGGACCACGAATTGAAGAAAACGTTTCACAACCAAACTTTAGCTTAACCTTATCTTCACTATATATATCTCCTTTAATTAACCACCTCCAAATCTTTCAACCATAGCATGCCACCTCATGCTATACTAATCAAGGCTTAATTAGGTTAATTAGGTTTAGTTTAGTTTAATTTAGGTGTTTAGATTAAGGTTATTACAATTTACCCTCCTTAAAAGAATTTCGTCCGCGAAATTCGAAGCAACTGACTTACCGGAACAACTCTGGATACTGCCTCCTGACATCCTCCTCGATCTCCCAGGTAGCCTCTCTAACACTGTGATGTTGTCACCTGACCTTCACCATCGGAATCGCTCTCCTCCTGAGCTGATGTACCATCTGATCCACAATCTCAACTGGTCTCTCATCTAATGACAAATCCTGCTGGATCTCCGGTACTGATATCTCAATCACATGAGCTGGATCGGCCACGTACTTCCTCAGCATAGAAACATGGAAGACGTTGTGAAGTCCTGCGAACTGTGGCGGTAAAGCAATCCTATATGCCACCTCACCGACCCGATCCAATATCTCAAAAGGTCCACATCTGCAGTGGTGTTAGGTTTTTAGATTTGATAAATAATGAGTTGAAAAATTTGTATTGATTTGTTTGGATTGAGATAGTATTGAGATCAAATTTCGAGGACGAAATTTCTTTTAAGGAGGGTAGAATGTAATATCCTGAATTTTTTAGTTGAGATAATAATCAAATATCTTAATGGACTAATTAAGATTGTTGGATGATTGTGTGGTTTTAGGAGAAGATGGAATTTTGAGAAGAATATTGAGAAGAAAAAGATGGAGATTTTGAGGCAAGTACTGATTCGTTATTCTTCAGTTTCATATCATGTCTGTCTCTCTTGATATTCGTAGTTGCATGCATGTTGAGCATTAATATTGATTTTATGGATATGCATATGATTGCATGGTGGTGTTTCGGTCGACATGTCTTGTGGCTGTGTGTATGTTTCTAGCAGAGCGACTTAGGAAAGAGCTGCCTAACGAACAGCGTGGAGCCACCCGAGAAAGAAAAGGGCTGCCTGTCGTTAGTGTGGAGCTACCAGGTGTGCGTCTGACAGATTGATAGATTTCAGAAGCACAGGATGTGGTCGAATCTGAATGGGGGTTTCAAATTGATATGCATGCATTTTATTTGTGTTGCATGTCTCTTGATTGTGCTTATTGACTGAATGTCATATTCTGTATTATTTTTCACATGATTATGATTCTGATTGATTGATGGTTGGTACTTGCGGGCTGTCGAGCTCACAAATTGTTGATTATATTTTTCAGATTAATTATGGGCCTATCAGATGAATTTAAATATCAGATTGCGCAGCGGTGAGGATCGTGGATCGTATCTTAACGCACCGGGTTTGGACGGGTGAGCAGTTGTCCGGGCTCGGGGCGTTACAAGACTCTAAGGGTTTATAAGCATGTTGTGATCACAACACATATGATCAGTTGCACCCGTATCCACAATCCAACAAACACCTTCAATGCAAGTAAAAGAACAAGTGTGCATACCTACCATGTTGATGGATGTTGCTCCTGCCTCTTTGTTTAGCATGTTCATGAGTTGGTTATATTGTTCCTTAGTGAACTTAGGCACTTCAGTTTCCTCAACAGTCAGATCATTCCTTGCCTCAACATTATGAGCTTGTATCTGCTTTGGACCATGTTGTGACTTGTTTGTACCAGGGTGCACGTTGTGAAGCTTGTGTCCTAGTGGAAAGTCAATTATCCAGTATATGTCCAGTTGACTCGCAATATATGCAATAAAACTTGTATCTTTTGGTGCCATTGAATTGACAACCCCCTTGTTTTCCTTTGTTGAATGTCTGCTTATTTCCTTCATTCTGCTTGCCGCCATGACATGCTTTCACTGAATTTATTTCTTGTGCTAACATTTCTTTGCTTTTCTTCTTGTAACAACAAAGAATACGCCTTATTCACAGTAGGTAGGGGCACATGAGCAAAATCTGACCTTTAACTGCTGCATAACACTCGTTTAATCACATCAAAAATTGGAATAACTTTTTCTCTTCCTTCTCACTGTTGCACAAGGATGCATCTGCATAGTTGCTTAGTTCGTCCCATAGTCCCTTCAGTTTTGTGTAGTAATCCGGAATGTTTTGTTGCTCCCAAGTCAATTGACATATTGACCTCTTTATTTCAAACAATCTTGGTCCATTTTCCTGTGAAAAAGTTCTTCAAGATCTTTCCACACATTTGACGCCTTCTCAGTATATATCATCACACTTCCACCAATTTCCTGATTAACAAAATTGATAAACCAGTAAAGTACCATATCATTACAACACATCCATTTGGCATAATCCTCTAGTTTGATTGGGTTGGCTTTGACCTTAATCTATGTTTTAATGATTTAATCAACATAATATTAATCACAATCAAATATAGTGTAACACACATCAAGCATGGAACATACATTGTATTGTACTAACATCTACAAGTGATCAAGACTCAATGATCAATGAAATGAAGTCAAGACATGTAATCAAGATAATTGAAGACATGTAATTTTACATTTATTTTGGATCTTAGGAACCTATGTTAACTTGAGCATACAAGAGTTAAAACTTACTCACATACATACCAGACTCATTGTAGAAGTCACACACAAAATTTCACATCATTTGGACTTCAATAGATCACCCAAACCTTAACCGAAAAATCACTTAAACCAAACCTAAACTACATGTGCCAAACGTTCGACCGAAACCTATTTTCTGTTCGACTCTTTATAACAAACTCTCTGAGTGACTTTTCCCAGCTCAACTGGTCGACCGCCCTTGACCTTACGGTCGACCGTTTCCCGTAATTTTTGGATGACTGTTAGTCTTGTCGTATTTTACAACGGTCGTATTCATATATTCTTCAACCAACCCCTATAATACATTTGGCCACCAATCGAACGTTGACCTATAAACGGAAGACCATATGAATACAATTCTTGCACCCAAAAGTGCCTGTTATTTTTTATCGAATGTAACATATCTTTGTGTTCGATCGATTTATCTTAGACCTGGCCAAAACCCTAGAACGGTCGACCGGTCCTTCATTTAGTTCGATCGTTCACTTAAGTGATAACCAATTTGGTTTGACCGTTCTCTAGTTTGTTCGAATGTTTCTTTATTCTTAAAGAAATGGTCAAACCGTTCTTCCCGATACGGTCGACAGTGGAGGGACAAAATTGTAGAACTTCAATTTCTAATTTGTGTATCTTACACAAAATTCTTTCACAATGGCTAGAAATCTTTAGAAGCTTATAAATAGAGGATTGCACACCTTAGAGACAGACCTCTCCCACTTCTATTTGCCTCCTACATTAAGTAGAACAATCCTACACTCAAAAGCTAAATCTTCCACACTTTAGTACTCAAATCCTACTCATACTAAAAGTGTGCTCAAGTTAGAGAGTGATTCAATCCACTCACCAATTATTGTCAAGAAGAAAAAATTTCAGTGAAAATCCGAAGTGTTCCCTCTTGGATTATGAGAGGAGGAAATTGAGCTCAACGAGAATTGTTCGCGAGCTTGTAGCGTAAAGGTTTGATCTTGGCTCGGAACAAGATTGAATAGTGAAGACATAAGCGGAGCTCACGGAGTCGAGCAGAACTTGCAAGAAAAGAAATAAGTGGGATGTCGAACTCTATAAAAATCCTCGTGTTTTCATTGTGGTTTGCTTGTTCTCGACTATCATTTAATTGTTTATTTCCGTTGCATCTTTGATTGAATTGAGTAGAGATTAAGCAAATTTGATTAGATAATTAGGGTCATATACAATCCTACAGGTTACTCGATCTGGCATAGGCAAAAATCCATCTACGAATCCCAATTTGTTCTTGGCGTTTAATGCCACACACGTTGATCTCCTCCGCATCTGATAATTGTCCCCAGTCGGAACCTTCAACACTAGAACACTCCCTGGATGATCTGAAGGATGAAGAAAATACACACTCACACTTTCAGATCCCTTTGGTTGTTCTGCTCCCATCTTGATCTGACTTGTGTGGAGACAAAGAATCACAAGAAATGAAAATTGGCTATGAACTGTCGCCGATTGTTGCAGATCTCAAACTAAATCAAGATTTCCTCAATCATCCAACATATCTATGTACAACAATCAAAAAAATTGCGGAAGAAAAAAAACGTACAAAATCTCGATCTCAGATCTTCCCCAAATGAACCTTCAGCTGGTGGAGATGACAGCTCTGGATCGAAATCAACAAGATGAATCATGGATGGTCCTCGACTTTCCTTAGTCTAATACCATGACAAACTTCATCCAGGTGATCGAGAAGAAGAACAATAATGCTTAGGAAAATCGAAGGGGAAAACCCTCCAAACCATTAATTCGTGTGTTGGTTTGGATGGGAAAACCCTCTTCTATATTGCTTAGTAGCTTAATTGGGTTAGGAGGAAAGATACCCAATTAAGAGCCGTTACATGGTTATGTACTTAAACGGGTGACAGAGACTGATTTACGCGTCCAAGCAATATGAGGCTTATTACATCAAGTCAACTAGGAGTAAAGATAAAAAAAACTGAGCTAATACCTTAAACAGGTGTGTAATCCACCTAAATGTTCAACAACACCTCATCAAAATAAAGTCCTAAACACCTCAGAGGTAAGTCGACCAGTCCAGATCAAGAGAGCTTTGTCACTATGACTCAAGTGTTAGTTGAAGAGGGAGAGGAGCCAATCATCCCATACTCAACTGCCCCACGTCCTTATGAAGCGGATCTCCCAACCTCTTGCTGCCTGCCTGCCTGCCTACAACAAAAGTAAATCAAAATAGTTATCCATAAGCCAAAAATTAGAAAAAATTATTTCTAAACACTCGATTGTTCCTCTCTTTCCATGTTACCCATGTATTTTGAAGACAATCCCAACCCCTACGATCCAAACCAAGGTGGTTACCGAATATGAAGGCGGATGGATTATTTCTTCGGTCAAATTTCAGTCCACTAGACTCGCTTTATCCCATAAAATTTCCGCAAAAGGACATTCAAGAAATAAATAAATAAATAAATGATTGTTTCTGGGTTCTTTCCGCACAGTATACAAATTAGGTTCTTTCGACACAGTAAATAAATGAACACTTATGATTTCCAAATCCTGGAATAAAGGGGATATCTAAGTCCACCATCATTCAAAATGCTATAAAAATCTTTAACTTTGAAGACTCATTTGCAATGCAACTTCCAAGTTCTGGAATCAGGACTGGAACCTTAGTGTGAATGTCAAAAAAGATAGAGAAGTCGAGTTCCTCCTCATCACGAGTCTTAAACAAAGTCCACAGTAGAAAAAAATCGTACCCAAAGGTTCTCTAAAATCTTTATGAAAATCCGGAGTTACGTTGCCCATTGAATCGTCCGCTGATTCACCTCCAAGTGTTCACCAACCTCTAAACAAGAAAAAAAATAGTTTAATGTTGTCTCTTTTATCTTTTTGCATGTTTAGCTTAATTTTGTTTCATTAATCTTAATAGACTTAGTTAATATGTTTTCCCGTCTTAACATAATAGTTAGGTTAATGATTAGTGAGTAGTTTCATCCCCCTTTGGGGGTGGAGATGGTGTACATATATGTTGTGATGTTTGAATGTTATATGAATTTTGGATTGTGTAAACTTGCATGTTTGTATGTTCATTGGGGGTATTTTAATCATCTACATGTTGAGAGATTTTTGATGAGTTTTGCCATAAATTTAGACACTTCTCATGCTTAGTTTCCTCATGTTCATTGACTGAAATTTCTTGTTGAATATGTTACATGTTAGTTAAGTGTTTGTATTTGTGGTTGCTTGCTTGATTGATTGAAGAAACTTTGTTTGGATGAGTTTTGCCATAAGATTTAGATACCTCTCATGCTTAGCTTTGTTCTTCACATGAATTTATGGATTTTCATGAGTCTTGTCATATCTTTAGACATTTCTCATGCTGAGCCTAGTCTTAAGATAATCAAGTAATAATTGTTGATACATTGTGTGAATAGATTAATATGTTTTGTCACATCTTTAGACACTTTCAATGCATGAAAACACACACGACACACACATACATGCTTACATGCATCATACATCACTTATTTCACTTCATATGTGCAAACACTCAACCCCTTAGAGGTTTGTCTTCCTGATTTTCAATCTTTAGTTGCTTTATTTTGCATTTCTTACTTACTAGTTTAGCTTAGCATAATCAAATCATTTTCCCCATTTTCGCCATTTGCCTTCAAAAAAACTAGGGGCTACTCAACTCCCCGTGGATCGACTCGTACTTGTCGCATCTTCACCGAGATCGTGCACTTGCAGTATTTAAAACGTTTAAACAACAAGTCACATTGTGCACATTATAATTTTACTAAGTGACCCAATAATATCAGTACTCAAGTAAAGATGGACAATGATAATCATTTGATGAACTATCTTTTCCAACATAAGTCATATTTAACCAAATATTGCCTTTATCACTATTAGGCCTGTAAATGGGCGGTTCGTGGGCGGTTACAAGGTTTACCCATGACCCAACCCGCCTAATTAAACGGTTCGTGGCTTGGTTTGAAACCCATTTATTTTTACTTCTACCCATGAACCAACCCGTTGAACTTAATTAAACGGTTTTGGGTGGTTATATGGTTAAAACTTAATGATACTAAAATTGATATAAGAGTTGGGTAAATGGTTAAAAACTTGTCAAACTTGTTAAAAACATCATAACATCCATAATTTTATAATCAAAACCTCCCAAAATTCATAATCTAAACATAAACAAATTCATATAAAACAACATCAAACATCCACACAATACAAACAATTATATGTACATAGTATATATAACAAAATATTATATATTCATTATGTTTCGCGGTTAAACGTTTAAACGGACGGGTTAAATCATGTAACCTTATCCGCTCATTTATTAAACGGTTATGACTATCACAACCCTTGTCCGCCCATTTATTAAACGGTTATGATTTTTACAACGCGTTGTAGGATCATGTGGGTTATGGGTCTACTAATCACTTTTCGGTTAATCACCTACTTGTTTAAGCAATCAAGATGCGCAGCGGGAATTTTAAACAAAACAAGCAAGTAACGAAAGCGAAAATGCAAACCACAAAGACGCGTCGGTTTTTATAGAGGTTCAGCACCCCACCCGGGTCCTAGTCCTCTCTTGCAAGCTCCGCTCGACTCCGCGAACTCCACCTACGTCTTCACTAACCACTCCCCGTTCCGGGCCGGGAGAGAACGCCTTTACAAGTTTTCAAGCTCGCGAACAATCCTCGCCGAGCTTGGCACCACCTCTCACAATCCGAGAGGATCACTTCGGGCTTTCACCGAAGTCCTTGCTTCTTCTTCGGAATTTCACTGAAGCCTTTGCTTTTGACAACTCAATGAGTGGGACACACTCTTCTCTAACTGAGCACAACAATTGCTAAATGTGTGAGTGATGAATAATGTGGAGATTTGAGCTTAAGATCACTAAATGAGAGCTTTGAGGATTTGGGATTTCGCTCTATGAATTTGACTATGAGGAATTGGAGAGTTGTGTGTAAAACTGAGTTTGATCCTCTATTTATAAGCTCTAAGAGATTCCTAGCCGTTGGGGAAAGATTTGATTGATTTGTGTAAGAGATACACAAAACATAATTCAAATTCAGCAAAAACTGTCTCCAACCGGTCGACCTAAAGTGGAACCGGTCGAACAGAACCTTACAAAAACTAATGGATAGGTTGAACAAATGGATGGTTCGGTCGAACGGTTGGGAATAGTGTTATGCGTATATGACCGTTGTATGAATACGACAAAATAAAACGGTCACATGAAAACCCGGAACGGTCGAACAAAATGGCAAAACCGGTCGACCGGTTTAGTCTGGGCAAAACACTACTGAAATCGGTTGAACTATGAGGCAAATCGGTTGGAAAAAAATGGTCATGTAAAAACTCTAAATATACTGAAACCGGTCGAACAAAAGGTCCAATCGGTCGAACGTTTTTGGACAGGATTTAAGGTTTAGTTTTAGTGATTTTCCGACTATATTTTGGATGACCTATCGAAGTCCGATTGATCTGAAATTTTGTATGTGATTTCTCTAAGGAACCTAGTGTGTGAATGCATGGATATTATCTTAAGTTATGCTCAATTCACATATGTTCCTAAGACTCAAAGAAAAGTAAAATACATGTCTTCAATCCAGCTTGATTACATGTATTGACTTGATTTTTCTTCTTTCTTGAGTCTTGATCACCTGTAGATGTTAGAAAAATACAACATATATACCATTATACTACATGTGCTAATCTACATGTCCTAATTAAGATTAGGTTGAATTACATCATCAAAATATGGATTAAGGCCAAAAAGCCAACAATCTCCCCCTTTTTGATGATGACAACCTATATCTTAACTCTATCTTAAAACATGGAATTTGTATTTGTAAACTATGCATATTCATGCTCCCCCTATGGATGTGCATAGTTTTTGTTCAATTTTATGCCAAATTCCAAGTTACCCCCTTAATTATCTCTCCCCCTTTGACATCCATCAAAAAAAATTATATAAATAACACAAAGGTTATACAATTAAAGGTCAATGTGGATGTCTTGTAATGAAGTTGCTTCCCCTAAATTTTGCACTTCATTACTCTAAGAAAATGATATTCATTAAGCTCCCCTATCAATAATATTATATGGAAACTAAGAGTATGATTCAAGTTAAGTTCATTTAAGTTTCTATTTAAGCCTCATTCTAACATCCATTCAAAATTTGACATTTATAATCAATGGATGTGATATATGATTTGCAATGAATAGGGTATATGATATGTCAATTAAACATGTAACAACCTAGATTAGAACCAATTTAATTGAAAAATTTAGAGGATAGGAAGTTATACCAACTTGAAGCTTGAATTGGTTCCAATCTCATTTGGTGATGCAACCGGATTTGAATTTGACTCTTGAGCTCGTCCGGTCACCACCAATATCATCCTCAAGCTCCTACAAGTGTAGATTTTGGTACCCATTTTTGCTTGGGTCCCTTAAGTTTAGCTTTTGGTACCCAAATCCAAGTTGATTTTGGTACCTCTACACTTACTTTCTTTTTCATGACAAAATTATGTTTAACATTAATTTGAATAGGAAAGTTTTTAACATAAAAATTGTTTTTATTGCCATGTGTGAACTTATGCAATTTATTTGACAAATTTTCATTTAAGGCATTAAGTTCACTATTTTTAGTTGCTAGAGATTCATTTAAGCAATTTAGATTTTTAATCATAGAATTATGCTTTTCATTCATGTTAAGCATGTGAATCTCTAAGTTTGCAACCTTTTCATTCATGCAATTTAAGTCATGTAATAATTGCTTCCTTTCTAAATGAGATTTATCCAGTTTAATAAGCAAGTCATTAGTGTCAATTTCTAGCATATGACTATCAATTGCATGATATGAGGTATTTTTAACATTTACATTTTCTTCTTTCAAGCATGCATTCTCTAAAGTTAGAACTTCAATTTTAGCAAGCAAATCAACTTTATCATCTAAGATAGATGCATTTTGACATTTAAGATCATGGATTTGCTCATTTGCTACTTGATTAGTCTTATATTTTTCAAATAATCTTTGAAATGCATTTTGTAGTTCATTAAAATCATAGGCACTATCTTTTGAACTACTACTTGAAGAAGAGCTAGAAGATACCTCATCTTCACTTTCTCCATTGGATGAGCTTGATGATGATGAAGATGTTGAGTTAATCTCTATTTTCTTTGCTTGAGCTACATCCTTCGGATTTGCTTCTCCCTTCTTCCCAGGTTGTGAATCTCCTTCACCATAACTCCTTTCTAATGTTTGCCATATTGAATAAGCACTATCACATGAGCAAACAACATCAAAAAGTTCATCTCCTAATGCACAAAATATGACATTCATAGTCTTAGCATTTAGGGATGCATTTTTCTCATCTTCTAAACTCCATTTACTAATATGACATCTAGGTGATTCATATGGAGTTTGAATCATAAACCACATGTTAATGTTTATGGATTTAATGAATGACATCATTTTACTTTTCCATGAAACAAAATTATTTCCATCAAAATATGGTGGTTTACATGATTCACTAGGTGTGGATGCATTAAGAGCCATGTTAATTTATCGGTTAAGAACAAAATTAACGAATAAGGCTCTGATACCAAATGTTGGATCGTGTGGGTTATGGGTCCACTAATAACTTTTACGCTAATCACCTACTTGTTTAAGCAATCAAGATGCGTAGCGGAATTTTAAACAAAACAAGCAAGTAACGAAAGCGAAAATGCAAACCACAAAGACGCGTCGGTTTTTATAGAGGTTCAGCACCCCACCCGGGTCCTAGTCCTCTCTTGCAAGCTCCGCTCGACTCCGCGAGCTCCACCTACGTCTTCACTAATCACTCCCCGTTCCGGGCCGGGAGAGAACGCCTTTACAAGTCTTCAAGCTCGCGAACAATCCTCGCCGAGCTTGGCACCACCTCTCACAATCCGAGAGGATCACTTCGGGCTTTCACCGAAGTCCTTGCTTCTTCTTCAGAATTTCACCGAAGCCTTTGCTTTTGACAACTCAATGAGTGGGACACACTCTTCTCTAACTGAGCACAACAATTGCTAAATGTGTGAGTGATGAATAATGTGGAGATTTGAGCTTAAGATCACTAAATGAGAGCTTTGAGGATTTGGGATTTCGCTCTATGAATTTGACTATGAGTAATTGGAGAGTTGTGTGTAAAACTGAGTTTGATCCTCTATTTATAAGCTCTAAGAGATTCCTAGCCGTTGGGGAAAGATTTGATTGATTTGTGTAAGAGATACACAAAACATAATTCAAATTCAGCAAAAACTGTCTCCAACCGGTCGACCTAAAGTGGAACCGGTCGAACAGAACCTTACAAAAACTAATGGATAGGTTGAACAAATGGATGGTTCGGTCGAACGGTTGGGAATAGTGTTATGCGTATATGACCGTTGTATGAATACGACAAAATAAAACGGTCACATGAAAACCCGGAACGGTCGAACAAAATGGCAAAACCGGTCGACCGGTTTAGTCTGGGCAAAACACTACTGAAATCGGTTGAACTATGAGGCAACTCGGTTGAAAAAAAATGGTCATGTAAAACTCTAAATATACTGAAACTGGTCGAACAAAAGGTCCAATCGGTCGAACCTTTTCGGACAGGATTTAAGGTTTAGTTTTAGTGATTTTCCGACTATGTTTTGGATGACCTATCGAAGTCCGATTGATCTGAAATTTTGTATGTGATTTCTCTAAGGAACCTAGTGTGTGAATGCATGGATATTATCTTAAGTAATGCTCAATTCGTATATGTTCCTAAGACTCAAAGAAAAGTAAAATACATGTCTTCAATCCAGCTTGATTACATGTCTTGACTTGATTTTTCTTCTTTCTTGAGTCTTGATCACCTGTAGATGTTAGCAAAATACAACATATATACCATTATACTACATGTGCTAATCTACATGTCCTAATTAAGATTAGGTTGAATTACATCATCAAAATATGGATTAAGGCCAAAAGCCAACACCCGTGACCCTACCCGTCGATTCGGTTAGGACGGTTAAACGGTTTTTACCCAACCCATTTACAGCCTTAATCATTATACTTAATGATAGCTTTTGATAATAATCAAATTAAACACTTTCCTATGTGAAAAGACAAAAGTCTCATATCATAGGATTCAAAACACAGTGAAAACATTAATGACACATAACACAATTTCATAATGTCTCATTTGCTTGGTCTATTCAGTATATAAAAGTAATCATTTTTCTCTTTTATATACTCGTGTCCTTAAATATTTGTAGAACTACAATACTCTTTATGTAACGTCCTGAAACAGCGGAAGAATTTTTTTTAAATTAAACATAAAACATACGACCGTCAACACCTCCCTCACCAATCAAACCAAGTTGGCCAGTTAGTGTATAGCTAGTGGGGGCGCTTCCGACAGAGTCGGTGCCAATTACACAACCACGTCGCTTGGATGACTTTCGTCGACACAAAAACACTTTCTAGACACCAAATTGAATTCAATTAGCTTCAGGTCATAGCAAGTCAAACCAATCTCCTCCTTAATTGAGTCCGAGTCCTTAGGGGCCAATGTCTAATTGATTTTAAATTTTAGGCTTAGGCGACACTTCAGGATTGTGGTTTGTGGGCTACGGGAGGGTGATGAAATCCCCACCGTATCTTTTCCTACGGAGTTGCCTTTAAGATAGTTTAACTTAAATCTAGCAAAGATAGTCAAACAATGGTCTTTTTAATGGGGGCAATTGCAAAGTTGTATGCAACTAAATTATATGCTCTAATGCAATCGATAAAAACCTCGATACGTACCTTGCCTCCAGCAATCTTCAACAAGTATTAATTTGCAAGAATTTAGCAAGAATAATGCAAGCAAAACATTATATGATGCATGCACTAAGGTCTTTCTAATTTTGCCAATTTTAGGTCAGAGTTGAATTATTGCCAATTATGGAATTGTAACCCTAACACGTGCAATTCTACGAAAGGGAACTTTTCAACTATTCAGATTTTACGAGAAAGGCAAGAAAAGTTACCTCCGCAATGCTCAGTCGGGTTCGCCGCCCGCTCTCGGAGATTCCAGTATCTTAATGCGACCACCCAGAGATTCCGACGATGCCCCAGAAATTTGAAGACCAGAACCCACACTGGTGCGGCGATTCCGCCGCAAGTCACCTTGTAGATGCGGCGATTCCGCCGCCCAAGTGTCTCAGAACGCTCCCGGATTTCGCCGCGCGCTCTGTTGTCTCCTGCTACACAAATTCAAATACTTAGATCGCGCGCAAGGTAGACAGGATAAAATCGAAAACACAAAAACACAAAAATCTGCGTCGCCTCCCCGGCAACGGCGCCAAAAACTTGATGAGAATTAAATTTTATACCGCAAGTGCACGGCGTCTATGAAGACGTGGCAAGTACGGGTCGAACACAATGAGGGAGAGATTTCGTTGTTTATGTTGTTTCGATTGGGGGAAAGAAGTAGAGAAGAATCAATTAGGGTTTTTGGGGTTTTTGGTTTAATTAACTAAACTACGAAACAAAAGCAATTAAAATTAAAACAAGAACAAAGAAGAGAATTCCGTCGGGTGGAGGTCTAGACTTAGGTTTAGATTGGAGAATGAAGAAACTTGAAATAAATCATGTTAGTTATGAAGCATTACAAGATAAATGATTTAACATAAACTCAAGTAATCAAAATATACTAATCACGAACTTAAAACAATAACATGCATTCATCTTCTCTACCCCTAATTCCATCACCTCCACCCTTTGGAAAGAGTTAGAAACTCATGGAGGGAGGAAGAAGAAAGGATCCTAGAGCCATTAAAAGAAAATAAAAACAAAACAAAATAAAACAGAAATTTATTACTAATGATCCAAGACCAAAGGTTCAAAGATGTGTTACATTCGTCCTACAGGGCTATTTATAGCCGATACATGGGATACCAATACATAAAAGGATAGTACACGCGTCGACCCAACACTGGACAAAATTGGAGCACACAGATCCTCACTGGTGCGGCGAAATCGCCGCATATTGAAGGTGTTGTGCGGCGAAAACGCCGCACAATCAGGTCTGCTCGGGTCCGGATTTTGGTCATGTGTTTATGGTATGATTTGATCTTTATTTACGCGTCTGGATGATTCTTTCCATTGTCTTGAACTCCGGATTAATTCCTTCCATTGTTGGAGATTTATATTTGACTTTTCTTTTGACTTTTCCAACAAAATAACTTGATCCTTTTCTTTTGCAATCAGGTCCTTGGTATTTTGCAATTAAGCCCTTGACCTTTTTGTAATTAGCTCCTTGAATGCTTTTATGCTTGGATGCATTTCCATTTGAAACCCGATAAGCTTGAATTCGGTCTTTATGATAGAAATGAATCTTTTGCAAACGTTTATGCCCGGAATGTGGGTAATTTGCATTCAGGTCCCTGTATTCTGTAAATACGACTAAACACATACCTTAGTAGCATTTATTGATATAAAAGTAATCTAAATGAAAGACATATGATGCAATGTATGCAATGCATCAAATACCCCCACACCTAGATTTTGCTAGTCCCTAGCAAAACATAATATAAAAGAAATGAAAACAGGGAAATCCTAACTCACTTTCGTAGGAATCACGGTTGCACTTAGCATGTGCAACAAGCCTTTAAACCTCTTTGTTGCCAAGGAGGAGGAGTGTTGTCTCCTGAGGGTTTTCAGCGGATATACCCACAAAATCCTATCAACATTTCATTAATAGTTCTCAATATCCCTACCTCAACCTTATACATCTTACTGAAAATTCTTGCATGCTCATTATATAAATCTAACTCATTAAAAATATGACTTGGTCTTTATTCCTCCAACATTCACACCACTAACCCTTCTAAACATGTTATTACTTAAATTACTTTGCACGCCTCCTCTGGTGGTGAAGTATCATTTGGATCAACCATGACATGGATCATTCCTTTAGCTTTGGGCCTTGAGTATCTTAAAGTATTTATTTATTTATTTTTTTTCCTTTTTCCGTGATTCAACACATTTGCTTTTTTTAACACTTATACCCTTTTTGCATTCGTGTAGCGAGTTTGGTCGATAATCCCGAGCTGGCAGACTCAAGTTACCGGGTTTCAAGATACCCCTACGGACCAATGACTCGAAGGCTTGGGCTTTTGTAATTATTTTGCAAAATGTGTTTTCCTCACTTTATTTTTATTTTATTTTACTTTTATTTTCCTCAAGGCTTAATTGCTATTAGAAGTCCACACTTCCCGGTATATTTTCCTCAACCTCTGCTTTTTATCAACCACTTCAAAGATTTGATTCATCCAATTTAAGTGCATACATGTCTTACAAGGGTCATGGGTTATTTCTTTGGAACTTAGATTTATGTCATAATTTCTACAAGCAGAACTATATAATAAGGAACAAAAACTCAATGCAATTTGTACACGGGTTTTGGCAGTTCAATCTTAAGCTATGTCATAGAATATTGAATTTATTTTATTTTTATTTTATTTATTTTTTTTTATTATTTTTTTTTATTTAAAATAAAGCAGAGCAGAAAATCAAATAGATAGATATGTACATATATAAACCCCCCCACACCTAAATCATGCATTGTCCTCAATGTATGCATAGATAAAATAAATGCACTGATTACCTGCGTCGGCTTGCGGTAGAGGGGTTGAGTTTGCTCAAAGTCAACCATAATCAGAACTGGATTGAATGACACCATGTTGGTGCATGTATCCAGTTGAATTGTTCCCCATGTTGACTTGAGGAAAAGATTCCACTCTTCTCACTTGAATTGGTTCGCTTATTTGCTCGAGTGATGGTGGTTGAGTAAATGAATTACTCCCTTTTTTCTTACTTCCTTTTTGCTTATGTGATGATTTATTTGATTCAGAATTCTGATAAATACGTGCTCTCATCACAACATCACTTGGGTTGCATATTATTTCTGGCTCATTATCAATATGGAAGATATTAAATTCTGCTTTTAAGTTCCCGAAAGATAATTGCATGAGCCCATTTCGACAGTTTATTAATGCTTCCGAAGTGGCTAAAAAGGGTCTACCTAGAATTACAGGGATTTGTCGATTAGGATTTACAACAGGTTCAGTATCAAGTACGACAAAATCCACTGGATAAATGAAGTCACCAACCTTAATCAAAACGTCCTCTACTACACCTCTCGGTTTCTTAACAGAACAATCAGCGAATTGGAGGGTTGTCCTAGAGGGTTTCAGCGGACCAAGGTTGAGTTGCTCGTAGACAGAAAATGGGAGCAAGTTAACGCTTGCACCAAGGTCTAGAAGGGCTTTATTGATAAATGTATCTCCTATTGAACATGAAATTGTGGGACACCCCGGGTCCTTATATTTTATAGGAGATGTGTTGGAAAGAATTGAGCATATGTTTGCAGTTAAGAACGCCTTCTTTGGTACATTCGTTTTTCTCTTCTTAGTGCACAAATCTTTTAAGAATTTAGCATAAGCAGGTATTTGTTGAATCATGTCTAAGAGTGGAATGTTTACCTTAACTTGCTTAAATACTTCCAAGATTTTCTCTATTTGTGCACTAGAGTTCTTTTTGAGTCTATTGGGAAATGGGGCTTTAGGCACATAGACTCGCTCAGGTTCAGGTTGAGCTACAGGTTCAGGTTGGGTAGGTGGATTGGGCTTTTCAATTTGGACGTCGGGTTCAATGGTCAAGTCATATGTGGGTGCTTGATGGCTAGATTGATTAGTCATTCTAGGGTTTACCACATTATTGTCAATTTGTCTTCCGGACCGTAATGATACTACAGCATTGATTTGTTGGAACGGTCCTTCCTCATTAACCATTTGAACCGGTCTAGGGTTGTTATTTCCTGAAGGTGGTTGATAAGATTGATATTGATTATTAGTTCTTGGGTTCACCTCAGGTTGACTTGGAAATTGGCCCTTTTCTCTTTCACCTATTATCTGTGCTAATTGGCTGACCTGTGTCTCTAGCCTTTGGAATGATTGGTTGGTTGTTTGTATAAAAGTTGTCATTAAAGTTTCTAATTTTGTCAACCTAACCTCATGATTTCCATTGTTATTACCCCCAGATGATGTATTATTTTGGTTATATGGGGTTTGTTGTTGTCTAGGAGGTTGTCCTTGTTGGGTCCACGAAAAATTGGGATGATTACGCCAACCTGGGTTATAGGTTGATGCGTAAGGATCATTTCTAGAATTGTTAAATGTGGCATTAACATGTTCCAGGTCCACACAGTCCTCCATTAAATGACCAGTCTGACCACATCTAGAGCAGGGGATAGACAAGGGTTGATTCATTCGGGATTGATTTTGTAGCTCTAGACTTTCCATTCTACGCATTAGGGTAGCTAGTTTTGCCTCAGCCGCTATGTTGGAGTCTACAGCTAAGACACCTGGTCGGGGTTGACTCGCTATCCTAGATCCAATACTCGGGTTGATGGGTGTTCTAGCATTGTCCCATTGCATACTATTTTCAGCTAAATCCTCAAGAAAAGTCCAGGCATCATTTTCATTTTTGGACATGAAGTTCCCTTGGCTCACAGATTCTAGCATAACTCTAGATGTGGGTGTCAATCCCTCATAAATAATTTGGCATAATTGCCATTTTGGAATTCCGTGATGAGGGCATTGGGTCAAGACACTTTTAAATCTTTCAAGATAGGAATAGAACGGCTCGCTCTCAGACTGAACGAATGCAACAATTTCATTCCTAATCTTCATAGTCTTATGGTTGGGGAAATATTTTTTTAGAAACACTTGAACAAACTCAGCCCAACTCCTAATAGATCTCTCGGCTAGACTATATAGCCATTTCTTAGCGTCGTCTTTCAGTGCTAGAGGCACGAATTTCAGACGCACTGCCTCTTCAGGGATATGCTGGTATTGCATAAGAGAGCAGATTTCCTCAAATTCTCTAAGGAAGAGATATGGATCTTCCCTAGAGGTGAACTTAGGCAGCATACTCATGTATTGTGCCTTAAGTTCGAAGTCGCGACCCGGTATGGTGGGCATAACGATGCACGATGGCTGAGCAGCCATCGTTGGGTAGCACCGATCCCTCAAAGTTATAGGTTGCGCAACAGGCGGGTCCACTACGTTCTCACCCATTAGATCCGGGTGAGGTGGTGCAACAGATGGGTTGGGGTTAAGCTCTAGACTGGAATCCAGATGAACTCGTGAGAGTCGATTGCTTAAATCCCGCACCCAAATCTGAGTGCACCGGTTTGAATTAATTTTTTGAATTTGAATTCGAAATTTAAATTTCAAATTCAATTCCAAGAATCAATTACTCTCTTTTTTTTGAATTTTTGAATTTTAAAAAAAAATTATTTTTTTTTATTTTTTTTTATTTTAAAGGAAACAAACAATAGAAAGGTAAGGATGAGAAAGGAAAGAAGACTCAGACGAGAATGGAAACTTAACTCTAAAGGATAAAAATTAGGGTTGGTCAGAAATTTCCTGAACAAGCACGGTCAAAACAATCCTAGACCTAGTGTCACTTAGATCTAGACGACTCCTAACTGGTTGAGTCGAATTGATTTGCTTGATTCACCTCCCTCACCAATCAAACCAAGTTGGCCAGTTAGTGTATAGCTAGTGGGGGCGCTTCCGACAGAGTCGGTGCCAATTAGACAACCACGTCGCTTGGATGACTTTCGTCGACACAAAAACACTTTCTAGACACCAAATTGAATTCAATTAGCTTCAGGTCATAGCAAGTCAAACCAATCTCCTCCTTAATTGAGTCCGAGTCCTTAGGGGCCAATGTCTAATTGATTTTAAATTTTAGGCTTAGGCGACACTTCAGGATTGTGGTTTGTGGGCTACGGGAGGGTGATGAAATCCCCACCGTATCTTTTCCTACGGAGTTGCCTTTAAGATAGTTTAACTTAAATCTAGCAAAGATAGTCAAACAATGGTCTTTTTAATGGGGGCAATTGCAAAGTTGTATGCAACTAAATTATATGCTCTAATGCAATCGATAAAAACCTCGATACGTACCTTGCCTCCAGCAATCTTCAACAAGTATTAATTTGCAAGAATTTAGCAAGAATAATGCAAGCAAAACATTATATGATGCATGCACTAAGGTCTTTCTAATTTTGCCAATTTTAGGTCAGAGTTGAATTATTGCCAATTATGGAATTGTAACCCTAACACGTGCAATTCTACGAAAGGGAACTTTGCAACTATTCAGATTTTACGAGAAAGGCAAGAAAAGTTACCTCCGCAATGCTCAGTCGGGTTCGCCGCCCGCTCTCGGAGATTCCAGTATCTTAATGCGACCACCCAGAGATTCCGACGATGCCCCAGAAATTTGAAGACCAGAACCCACACTGGTGCGGCGATTCCGCCGCAAGTCACCTTGTAGATGCGGCGATTCCGCCGCCCAAGTGTCTCAGAACGCTCCCGGATTTCGCCGCGCGCTCTGTTGTCTCCTGCTACACAAATTCAAATACTTAGATCGCGCGCAAGGTAGACAGGATAAAATCGAAAACACAAAAACACAAAAATCTGCGTCGCCTCCCCGGCAACGGCTCCAAAAACTTGATGAGAATTAAATTTTATACCGCAAGTGCACGACGTCTATGAAGACGTGGCAAGTACGGGTCGAACACAAGGAGGGAGAGATTTCGTTGTTTATGTTGTTTCGATTGGAGGAAAGAAGTAGAGAAGAATCAATTAGGGTTTTTGGGGTTTTTGGTTTAATTAACTAAACTACGAAACAAAAGCAATTAAAATTAAAACAAGAACAAAGAAGAGAATTCCGTCGGGTGGAGGTCTAGACTTAGGTTTAGATTGGAGAATGGAGAAACTTGAAATAAATCATGTTAGTTATGAAGCATTACAAGATAAATGATTTAACATAAACTCAAGTAATCAAAATATACTAATCACGAACTTAAAACAATAACATGCATTCATCTTCTCTACCCCTAATTCCATCACCTCCACCCTTTGGAAAGAGTTAGAAACTCATGGAGGGAGGAAGAAGAAAGGATCCTAGAGCCATTAAAAGAAAATAAAAACAAAACAAAATAAAACAGAAATTTATTACTAATGATCCAAGACCAAAGGTTCAAAGATGTGTTACATTCGTCCTACAGGGCTATTTATAGCCGATACATGGGATACCAATACATAAAAGGATAGTACACGCGTCGACCCAACACTGGACAAAATTGGAGCACACAGATCCTCACTGGTGCGGCGAAATCGCCGCATATTGAAGGTGTTGTGCGGCGAAAACGCCGCACAATCAGGTCTGCTCGGGTCCGGATTTTGGTCATGTGTTTATGGTATGATTTGATCTTTATTTACGCGTCTGGATGATTCTTTCCATTGTCTTGAACTCCGGATTAATTCCTTCCATTGTTGGAGATTTATATTTGACTTTTCTTTTGACTTTTCCAACAAAATAACTTGATCCTTTTCTTTTGCAATCAGGTCCTTGGTATTTTGCAATTAAGCCCTTGACCTTTTTGTAATTAGCTCCTTGAATGCTTTTATGCTTGGATGCATTTCCATTTGAAACCCGATAAGCTTGAATTCGGTCTTTATGATAGAAATGAATCTTTTGCAAACGTTTATGCCCGGAATGTGGGTAATTTGCATTCAGGTCCCTGTATTCTGTAAATACGACTAAACACATACCTTAGTAGCATTTATTGATATAAAAGTAATCTAAATGAAAGACATATGATGCAATGTATGCAATGCATCAAATATATATATAAAATATCTCCACGTGGTAGTCATAATACAGAGTGTCAAAAGAGTGATTACATGACTAATACATAACTACTGTAATCACTACCTCTACAAAAACGATCAGATGACAGGACTCGATCCCGAAGGTACTCCCCTCGGTCACCACCAACCTACGACTGCCTACTCCCTGAAAATGAAACACAAAATCCGCCTGAGTTCCCGAAAGGAACCCTGTATGCCAACATCTCCTATTATATACAGAAATACAGACGAAAATGCCAAATAATGCTCATGCAATGCTAATCCGCCTCGGGCCTAATGAATGCCCAACCGCCACCACAGTCCATCTCCCAGCTGCACAGGCATGAAATGCTCCCTCTGCCGCACAGGCTCAAGGGGCATCACTCTCCTACACAAGGAAAGGGCATCTCCTTCCTACACAAGGATAGAAGGCGTCTCCCACCTACACAAGCATGGAAGGCATCCCCCACCTACACAAGAATAGGGGGTCCAACTGAATACGCCCTCGTCAAAGGTGAAATCCGTAGCTCCGAGGTCCGGTGATCGACCGTGGGCTCAGAGCCGGTAGTCTACCTATGCTCGATGGCTCACGTGTCGATAATGAAGGGAATGTGTTCTAAAAGTTTTACTTTTAAATGCCAATTATTATGAATTGAATGAGAAATCATTTTGTTCCTTGTTTATGTTATTCGTCTTTTAGAAGTGTTAAGGAAGAGGCTCTTGGTCCTTAACCGTAGAGCTCTAAAAGATATTGGTTTGCATAAAACAAAAGATATTCGCAATCATGGTAATTAACATGGAACATTAATTACCGAGTTAAGATTGTCGTGTTGGTCATAGATCATTGTAGCTCTACAAGTGAGTGACGACACGGGTATGCAAAAGAGGAAAATATTACTTTTGTATACTGAATAGACCTAATAAGTAAAATATTATAGAAATGTGTTTCTGTGTCATTGATATTTTACTGTGTCCTTGGTCCTTCGATATGAGACTTATATCTGATCACTTAAGGAATACTTAATTAGATCAGTGTCTTGAACTATCGATAAGTGTAGTGTAAAGGCATTGGTTGGTTAAGTACAACTTTTGTTGGAGAAGATAGTTAGTCAAAAGATTATCATTGCCCCTCTTAATTGAGTGATGATATTAGTGGGCCCCTTGATAAAGCAAAGTTATAATGTGCACAATGTGATTTGAGTTAAGTCACATATTTATAACTAGCTTAAAGAGATCAAGAAATGAATACTAATACAAAGATGACACAATACTACTTTGTGTGTATTCTTAATATCATGAGGCAAGGGACGGACACAAGTGATGCACTCCATCATTAAGTGGATCGGGTTTTGGTTCGAGTGGAATTAAGACATCTAACTAATTGGGAGCTATAATGTGTAGCTAGATACCGCTTATAGCTTGTGATATTAAGCCTTTAATATCACTGCCAACTTAGTTTAGATCCTCCCATAGGTCACACCACAAAACTGGGAAACAAGAAATGGGGATTTTGAGTTCATAAGGATGTGTCGGGTTTCATGTAGAAAATATGACACATGGGGTGAACAAGCAAAATCAAGATTATGTTGTGATTAATAACATAATTAGAATCTAAATTAAATTCATATGTGATGTAATATTATGGGGTGTAATGAGTTGACATTACATAGGATAATATGTTACATAAGTTGTGAATTTACTACTAATCCCGAAATGTCAAATTTTGTAGGGGTTAAACCAAAATTTGACCAGTCTGCAGTACTGTGCAAAAGTCAACCGATGAATAGTACTGGTCAACCGATGAACAGTAACCGGTCGTCCGATGAACAGTACCGGTCCATGATGAACAATACCGGTCGACCGATGAACAGTAACGGTCGACCGGTCCAGACGGTTTTCTGCAGAATTAATTTAAGAATTAATTAGATCATGCATGGAATTGGTCCATAATTGATTTAATTCGTGGTTAATATTATTTATTAATAAATAATGGATGGTTAGATGGAATTTTGCATGAAATCATGGGCAAGAGGTTGCACATGAATAGGTAATTTGGAGAGAACCTATAAATAGAGGTTATCTCATTGCCTTCCTACATCTTAATTAATATTGCTTTTCATGCAAAATCTCTCTCCTTAATTCTCCACGAAAATTCCATAAATTCTTAAGTTTAGTTTAGTTCTTAAGAGATCATCTTCTCAAGGGAATTAAAGAGGGGTTAGTAATTGGATTCTAAACCCTATCGGAGATTGAGAGACTAGCTTCCCTCTCTCCGATCTTGTTTAGAGTTTGGTGAATACTCGGAGGCATCCGGCGCAGCGAGGAGCATCCCAACCGTCTCCGAATCTTCGAGAAGTTTTAGAGAACTTCTAGGTATGAATTTCGGAGCTCCTTTATGTTTGTTTTAATAGAGTTTCTGAAACTAGTTTGTTAAAACAAACCGATGCATGCAATAAATTCTAGAAAATTGAAAATTGATCCTTATTATACATAAAAATCCGAAAAATATATATGTATAATTAAACATGAAATCCTACAGTGGTATCAGAGCATAGGGTTCAATTTTCTCATGATTTATGGCTGTAAACAAATCTAGTTTACCATCTAGGATTTAAACAATTCGTTTTACCGGTTTTTCGGTCTTTAAATGTTTGTTGAAATAATTCTTTATAATAATTCGTTTTAAATGTTTTGAATGTTTAAAACATGGCATATAATTATTAGAATTATGATTTAGACATAAGTCTAACTTGCAATAATTTCGTTTTAAGTACAAACGATTATTTTGTAAGAGAATCAACAAAACCGAAAAAACTGCGATTCATCTTTCCATTGGAAATTGGATGAACAGCGGTTCATAATTAATTTGTGAACTATGGATGTATGAAAAATGTTTTTAATGGATTTCAAAATATTTTTCAAAGAATTGTTGAGAATTCTAGATGATTGATAAATTAGATTCTGTAGTTTATAGCAATTGCGTGCATGGATGCTTGAGTTGCTTTGCAGGATTGTGAGTTTATATGTTCCAAATCAGACACTACAAATGTATGTAATTATTATTATACAGGGGCTTATGTATGTAAAAGCCATATTCTATATTTTCTATCTTTAGAATTGCATTTGCATGTGAGAGGTTTTTACATAGGACTTGCACTAGTCGGTTTTTATCGAATGTGAGGAGCATGTTTATTTTCTGTAAAATCTACATCTCCGGTGCAAGAGGAAGTCGCCGCTGTAGCGCATCGATCGAGGATCGAGGATCGGGGATCGAGGATCAAGGATCGAAGGGAACATATAAACTCACACGATGTGGATTGTGTGAATGTTTAATTTCTGTTTTATAATTTCTGCTATGCATGTGATGAATGGTGAATGTTAGGATGTGTATGAATATTAATATGCATGATAACCTAAAATTCTAAATCACATGTTAAATTGTCCAACAAAAATTAAGAATAAATTTCCTTCTTATTTCATCCACTAGCAGCCATTGATCGAGGGATATTCTGCTCGCCCTTAGCGAGAGATAGCTCCCTCTATCTTTGGGAATAGTGGGAGATATAAAGGTTGTCTGTTGTTGTGCCACAATTAAATATATGAGGTGTGTTTCACCCTAGTGAACCCCAAGTATGTTTAGTTGTGAATACAATAGATAAACGTATCTCGTATCAAATGAAAATAAGTTTTCTTAACATTACCTAGAGCCCTCGCTCGGTTTTGGGAAAAAGTTTTTCTTACGAGGATAGGTCATATTCCCTCATAATTAAAACGACAAGAGTCACAAGAGTTTGAAGATGCTAAATATTGCTAAAATTCAAAAAGGTTGTGATTAGAAAATGTTTTCTTACCTTGATGTTGTAATGTATTCGATAGCCCTTAGCTAGTCTATATTACAATTGATGGGATCTTGGATTACTGCATTTACGGGCAAGATTTTATTTGCAGTATTTACATCATATTCGATATATATATGTATGTATGTATTAAAACATAAA
This sequence comes from Triglochin maritima, assembly GCA_963682175.1. Classification (NCBI taxonomy): domain Eukaryota; kingdom Viridiplantae; phylum Streptophyta; class Magnoliopsida; order Alismatales; family Juncaginaceae; genus Triglochin; species Triglochin maritima. The sequence goes on from OY821775.1 coordinate 41,020,071, forward strand.
ATTGGCATTAAAACCTATATAATTTATTTTGTAGAAATGTCAAATATCCAACCAATTGTGCGATCTATGATCGAAAAGAACCCTTTGCAAAATGATGGCTCAAACTTCATGAAATGGCAACTCAATCTTAATATCGTGTTGAGGTTTGAAAAACTATCTCATATTTTGGATGGTGAAATCCCAAAATTAAATGAGAAGGCAACCGATAAAGAGAAAGAGGCGATAGCCAAGTGGGAAGACCAAGAGAACCAAGTTCACGGTCTTATACTAGCATCCATGGGTGACTCGCTTCAAGCGAAATACTTGGATTCAAAACCCAAGAAGACCATGGAGGCTCTAACCAAGATGTTCATGGATAGTGCCCGAAAGGAGCGCTATAAGACCACCATCGCACTCACAAGGTGCCATATGGCGGAGGGAACATCGGTATCCATGCATTTTCTCACGATGCAAGGATACCTTGAGAAGTTGTCGAAGCTCTCTTCTCCAATGCCAGTAGACATTGCCGAAGATCTGATTCTTGGCTCTCTAGCCCCGTCCTTCAAGGACTTTGTGATGCACTATCATGTGCGTGAAAAAGGGGTGAGTCTTGAGGAGCTTCACAACGCTCTCAAAACGGCTGAAGTTGACATGGGCAAAGGTCAGGACAATCACGTCCTAGCCGTCCATGAGAGGAGCAAAAAGATCAACAAAGGTAAAGGCAAATTTACCAAAGATACGTCAATCAAGAGCAAGGGAGTAGGAGGTACTCATGGGAGTGCCTCAAGGGGGAAATCTTTCAAATCTCCAACTCCCAACACGGAGTGCTTTCACTGCGGTGAAAAGGGACACATCCGACCGAATTGCCCCAGGTACAAGGAAGACCTTGAAAATGGGATGATTGAACGTAGGCGCCCGAGAAGCGCCATAGGTATGTTTGTTATTGAGATAAATTTAATCACCTCTATCCTTGATTTGGTAATGGTTACCGGATCTTGTGCTCACATAATTTTGATGTGCAGCTATTGAAGGATAGGAAGGAACTCGTGGAGAACGAGATAATATTGAAGATTGGAAATAGTACAACCATCGCTGCGATTGTACAAGATTCTATGGAGCTTCAATAGTCTAGTGATTTAAATTTATGCTTTGAAGAATGTTTGTTATATGCCTTCGATTAGCAAGAACATTTCTGTATCAAGTTTTAGATATGGATAAATTTTTAATAAATATTTTAATTCTTGCTTGTCTATATCGAAGAATGGAATTTTCTATGCAAATACATTCATATAGAATGATTTCTATTTGCTTGAAATAAATAATAAACAAACTCAAACAAACAATAACAAAAGAGAAACTAAGATAACTCACGTGAATGATACAATCTTGTAGCACTATCGGATTGGTCAAATAAATGACCAAGAGAACTTTCAAGAAGAAAGGAACGAAAACGAATAACTAATTGGATATGATACATTCTAATGTATGTGGTCCGATAAGTAAAAGTGCAAGAGACGGTTTAAGGTACTTCATATTGTTCACAGATAACTATAGTCATTATGGCTGTATTTGTCTAATGGGAAGCAAAAGTGAATTCTTTGACAAGTTCAAGGAATTCGAGGATGAAGTAGTGAACCGACTCAACAAGAATATCGAGTCTCTATGAAAGGTTCGTAGGGGTGAGTGCTTAGAATACCTAATTTGACTCATTCCTAAAGTAGGAATAGGATATTGCTCGACATGGTTCGATCAATAATGAGTCAATTTAAATTGCCGATTTACTTTTGGAATTATGCACTACAAATAATGACAAACTCACTAAATAATGTTCCATCCAAATCCGTGGAGAAAATGGTTTATGAGCTATGGAGTTGAAAGACACCTAAGCTCAACTTTCTCAAGATTTGGGGTTGTGAGGTCTACGTCGAGAAATTGATGTCGACCAAACTTCAACCAAAAACGGATTAAGTGCTTCTTTAAAGGTTATCCTCGTATGACAAGAGGATACTACTTTTGATATATCACCTCCAATCGAAAGATTGTAGAGAGAGATATGTTTTTTCTGGAATTTCTGGAAAAGAGAGAAAAGTAGTGGGAGTAGAGTTGAGCTTGAGAAAACTCAAGATACTCTACAAGATCATGAAATGAATGATGACATTCAAGATCATGAAGACCCAACCGAGATTCCTTTGGTTAGTGGGAGCATGAGCGAGAGATCCTTACAAGAAATTGTGAGAGAATCTCAATCATCCTCACCTAGTGTGCGTTCGAGAGTCGAACATGAACCTATTCCTCAAGAAATTGTGGAAGAAGTTCGAGAGACACAAGAAGAACCAAAAGAACTAAAAAGGTCAATGAGGAAAAGGAAGAAACCCAATAAGTATGTGAGACTTCATGAGATCATGGTACTAGATACCAAAGATCCCTCGACCTTCCGAGAAGCAATAGAAAAGACTCCAAACTATGGTTAAAAGCCATGGAATCCGAAGTAGAATCCATGTATGATAATCAAGTATGTAACTTGATTTGCCTTCCTCAAGAGAAAATATCATTTAGTATAAATGAACTTTTAGGAGAAAGATGGACATGGATAGTAACTTGACAATCTACAAAGCAAGGCTTGTAGCAAAAGGTCATACTCGAATTCAAGAAATTGACTTTGATGAAACTTTTGAGAAGTTACCATGATAAAATCTATTCGGATTATGCTCGTTGTTTCCACATTTCATAATTATGAGACATGGAAGATGGATATCAAAATGGCGTTCATTAAATAGGAACTTGGAGGAGGATATGTACATGGTACAACCTCAAGGTTTTGATGATCCAAATAATAGCGAGAAGAAATGCAAGTTTCGAGAATCCATTTCTGGATTGAAGCAAGCATAAAGGAGTTGGAACAAACGCTTTGACGAAGAGGTGAAGAAAATTCACTTCATTCAAAGTAAAGGAAAACCTTGTATATACAAGGAGATTAGTGGGAGCCATGTAGTACTTCTGATCTTAGATGTCGATGACATATTGCTCATGAGCAATCATATACCTTTGCATTAGCAAACGAGAAATTTCGTTGAAATCAGTGTATTCAATGAAAAGAAAAGGATGAGGCTCAACACATCTTGAGAATCAAGATACATTGAGATACATCCTGTAGACTCATTGGCTTCGGTCAACGTGCATACATTGACAAGATCTTTGGAAATGTTCAGGGTGAACAATTCCGATATGGACAATATGCCAATAAGTATGAGTATAGGTGTGCAACTCAAGAAGTCTCAATGTGCTCAATCACACAAAGACTTGGAGTACATGAAGGTATCCCTTATGCTTCGGCAAAAGGAAGGACCATGTACACAATGACTTGCACAAGACTCAATATCTCGTATGCTCTAAACGTGACAAGTGGTCACCAATCCAACGAAAGTCCTAATCGTAGGATTGCGGTCAAGAATATTCTGAAGTACCTTAACCGGACTAAAGATAAGGTTCTTGTTTATGGAAGACAAAGGAGAAAATAGCCGAGGGCTGTTTTGATGCAATTCTTATAGGAAATCTAGACAATAAGAGGTTGGAGTGATGATGTGTCATCATTATCGAAGGTGGAGGTATGAGCTAGTGTAGTTAGGAGTAATATCACTACAGCTAACTCAACCACCAACGAAAGACAAAATAAATAAATAGGTGGACACAACAGTGACACAACTGATCCATTCAACAAACCTTCATACCAAGCTAAGAGACGAAATATATTTCGAGTCCATGGATCCGAGGGTCCATGTGGATTGGCTTGATAGGTGATTTGGGAAGGTTACCCTAGTTATTGATGTTTTATGCATTGAGAATGTATGTGAAATAAAACTTTGATAACAAGTGGGAGATTGAAGGGAATGTGTTCTAAAAGTTTTACTTTTAAATGCCAATTATTATGAATTGAATGAGAAATCATTTTGTTCATTGTTTATGTTATTCGTCTTTTAGAAGTGTTAAGGAAGAGGCTCTTGGTCCTTAACCGTAGAGCTCTAAAAGATATTGGTTTGCATAAAACAAAAGATATTCGCAATCATGGTAATTAACATGGAACATTAATTACCGAGTTAAGATTGTCGTGTTGGTCATAGATCATTGTAGCTCTACAAGTGAGTGACGACACGGGTATGCAAAAGAGGAAAATATTACTTTTGTATACTGAATAGACCTAATAAGTAAAATATTATAGAAATGTGTTTCTGTGTCATTGATATTTTACTGTGTCCTTGGTCCTTCGATATGAGACTTATATCTGATCACTTAAGGAATACTTAATTAGATCAGTGTCTTGAACTATCGATAAGTGTAGTGTAAAGGCATTGGTTGGTTAAGTACAACTTTTGTTGGAGAAGATAGTTAGTCAAAAGATTATCATTGCCCCTCTTAATTGAGTGATGATATTAGTGGGCCCCTTGATAAAGCAAAGTTATAATGTGCACAATGTGATTTGAGTTAAGTCACATATTTATAACTAGCTTAAAGAGATCAAGAAATGAATACTAATACAAAGATGACACAATACTACTTTGTGTGTATTCTTAATATCATGAGGCAAGGGACGGACACAAGTGATGCACTCCATCATTAAGTGGATCGGGTTTTGGTTCGAGTGGAATTAAGACATCTAACTAATTGGGAGCTATAATGTGTAGCTAGATACCGCTTATAGCTTGTGATATTAAGCCTTTAATATCACTGCCAACTTAGTTTAGATCCTCCCATAGGTCACACCACAAAACTGGGAAACAAGAAATGGGGATTTTGAGTTCATAAGGATGTGTCGGGTTTCATGTAGAAAATATGACACATGGGGTGAACAAGCAAAATCAAGATTATGTTGTGATTAATAACATAATTAGAATCTAAATTAAATTCATATGTGATGTAATATTATGGGGTGTAATGAGTTGACATTACATAGGATAATATGTTACATAAGTTGTGAATTTACTACTAATCCCGAAATGTCAAATTTTGTAGGGGTTAAACCAAAATTTGACCAGTCTGCAGTACTGTGCAAAAGTCAACCGATGAATAGTACTGGTCAACCGATGAACAGTAACCGGTCGTCCGATGAACAGTACCGGTCCATGATGAACAATACCGGTCGACCGATGAACAGTAACGGTCGACCGGTCCAGACGGTTTTCTGCAGAATTAATTTAAGAATTAATTAGATCATGCATGGAATTGGTCCATAATTGATTTAATTCGTGGTTAATATTATTTATTAATAAATAATGGATGGTTAGATGGAATTTTGCATGAAATCATGGGCAAGAGGTTGCACATGAATAGGTAATTTGGAGAGAACCTATAAATAGAGGTTATCTCATTGCCTTCCTACATCTTAATTAATATTGCTTTTCATGCAAAATCTCTCTCCTTAATTCTCCACGAAAATTCCATAAATTCTTAAGTTTAGTTTAGTTCTTAAGAGATCATCTTCTCAAGGGAATTAAAGAGGGGTTAGTAATTGGATTCTAAACCCTATCGGAGATTGAGAGACTAGCTTCCCTCTCTCCGATCTTGTTTAGAGTTTGGTGAATACTCGGAGGCATCCGGCGCAGCGAGGAGCATCCCAACCGTCTCCGAATCTTCGAGAAGTTTTAGAGAACTTCTAGGTATGAATTTCGGAGCTCCTTTATGTTTGTTTTAATAGAGTTTCTGAAACTAGTTTGTTAAAACAAACCGATGCATGCAATAAATTCTAGAAAATTGAAAATTGATCCTTATTATACATAAAAATCCGAAAAATATATATGTATAATTAAACATGAAATCCTACAGATAAATCCACCAACCTGCGGTTAATCGGTCGACCGCAACAAATACACTGGTCGACCAGTCTCTTGCTCAGTACTCAGTACTGAGGCAAATCGCTATTAATCGGTCGGACAAGGTCTCTCGAACGGTCGACTGTTTAGCAAGTCACTGCCCAGTCCTAACCGATGAAAATTCGACTCACCGGTCGAACAAGGTCAATCTAGCGGTCGACCGTTTGGAAGGTCTACGCTATACATTTTATATACATATATATCCCGTCGGTCGAACCAGGGTCCGTTCAACCGATAAGAAAGTCTGCATGAATCCTGCCCACTGTATTCGGTCGACCGAAACTCTTCCGGTCGACTGGATCAACATGCACTTCACTACAGGAAAACTGCACGCGGTCGGTCGACCGGATTCAGAGCGGTCGACTGTTTAGATGGTCAACGCTCTTGACCGACTTTGCGCAGTTCGGTCGACCGAGACACACTCGGTCGGCCGAAGGTCTGTCTAACCTATCTAAAGGGGGGGGGGGGGGTTCTGTCGACCGAAACAAACATCGGTCGACCGGGCTAATGTAACCCTTAAATTCCCGCTAAAATTTGGCATAAACGGCCGACCGTCACACAAACGTCGTTCGACCTTTTTCGGGCAGAAAGATAATATTCACTGATATTGGTCGACCTAACCTCACACGGTCGACCAAAACTATACATAATCGCCACTGAACAGGCATCATTTAGACGATGTTCGGTCGACCGAGACACACAACGGTCGACCGAACCGGTCATCTTCAACCTTGGTTCAATGGGTTTTCGCCGGGGAAACGACACCGCCGCCCCCTACACTCCCACACCTCTTGGGGAGTTATTATGAAGACTTGGCATACATTTTCCGAGGTGAGAACGCATCCGACGAGCTCCTCCTCCTCCGGCGTCGCTTCTAGCTTCTTCTCCCTCTTTCCTCTGTTCTCGTCGCTCCTTCCTTGCGTGCGCCTCCACCACGTCGTCGGAGCTCTTCTCCCTCCTTCTCTGATCGCCGAAATGAAATGAGAAAGGTGTGGTTTGGGGGTGGAACGAAATCAACAACAAAAGAGAAGAAATGAGTGAGTTTTTGCTTCTTAAACACCAAACCCCATGCGCTACAGTAACCGGCCCCTACCTAAACCCTAAACCTCATCATCTCTCTTCTCTTCCCCATGCAAAGCACACCAAAACCCATGCATGCTACCCTAATTTTGTGGGTTTAATCCCCAATAAGGTTTAGGTCTTAACACTTCAACTAACATGACAATCTTATCTCGGTAATTAATGTTCCATATCAATTAATATTTTACATTATTTTAGATTTTAACAGAATGAATGTACACTCGAAAGCCCTAGGAAGGAGGGGAAGAGAAAATTTCAGCCACTTTGCAACTGGTGGGTTTGAACTTGCTAGTTGTGGTTGAGGAAACCCGAAGATAATCAGTTGAGCTATCTCAACTTAGTTGACTTAGGGGGCGACATGAATGACCATAACAGGTAGAGCTCATCCTTTGTGTATAAATAAACTAGGGTAGCTCATTTGTACATGTAAGAACAACAATTGAGTAATAGAGATTATAGTCTTTGAGAGAATAAACAAGTCATTGCTCCAATTGTGTGTTTAGCTTGAGGTTTGTGCTCCACTTGCAACGTAGGCTCAGGGAGAGGAGGCCTAAGAGAGAGCTCTCATAGCTTACATGACAGAGTACAATAAGTGCATTACCTCATCCCAAGTAGTTGGCACAAGTGATTGTGTAGTTTTTGAAAAGTTTGTGAGTTTTCGCTTGATGAACCGAAAATGGAAGTCCGTTCTTTTTGATAATGATGATGTTTTCACTTGAAGAGGATCTGTTGATGTCAAATGATGATCGAGAAACACGTACCTGTGGTTTTTATGTTCTATTAGTAAAGATATTGTTTACTTTTATCAATGAATTATTAATGTTTCGTTGGATTAACAATTGTGAATTTGCTAATACTTGCATATTTTAATTATTCCACCAAGTTATAAAAAATTAATATTTTTTATATTTTAATTAATATTTTAATATTCATATCCATATCCTACTCTTTACAAAAATATTGTATCCTTGTGTCTGAGTTGTGTCGTATTCGATACCCCTGTCTGTATCCGTGCTTCCTGGTGCAAAATTGTAAATGATTTCCTCAAGAACTAGAAAATTCACCTTTTGTTTTCATGCAATATCATACTCATTGTTTCTGTAACATCCCGATACAGCGGAAAATTTTAAAATTCATAATCAAGACAAAGAGCACAATAATCAAAGGCGGGACTGTTACTTCTCATAAACAAATAGCGGTGCACCAGAATACATCAGAGTTTGCCAAAATGAATACATGATTACAACAAAAAGACAAAGGAAGATAAATGTAATCATGTTGACCTCAGTGGTCTGACTAGAGGATCCGACTCCAAATGCGCGCGCCTGCCGATCACCACCCACCCGACCTACTGCGGTCCTGAAAAAGATGCAACAACAATGCCTGAGTTTCCAGAAGGAAACACCGTATGCCAACTCACCTATATGCATGCATTACACAAATGAACCTATCATACTAATAGCATGTCATGGCATCGACAGAATGGAAAACAGTTCCCCCGAAGGGTAAAACAGGACATCAGTCCGACAGTCAACAACGAGTCTCCCGAGGAGACCTACTGCAGGCACATGCAGCCTTACAGCACGCGACATCGCACCCCCCACACGCGGCTACACTACTCAAGGGTTCGGCAGGGAGCCTCTGTCATGCCTGCGCGCCGATAGAATACAGATCTGCAAATCTCAGTGGTCGGAGCCACAGAGACCAACGGGGCCGTCGCCCGGAAGGTATAACAACAACATCTCGATAGGTGCCCAGTCGAGGAATCAACATAGCCGGAACAGCCTCGGCCCAACAATCATCATCGCCGGCAAAACCTCGGCGGCATCACCGGCACAGCATCGGTGGTCCATCACAACATCGGACGGGTCCAGACCGAAGTCTATCAGGTCATCAGGCTCCTCGAGCCGCAAACACCAACCACGCCGCTATAAAAGCAGGGCAGCGACCTCCGTAGCCCGTGGGCCGGTAGTCACCTCACCCAACGCCAGTTGCGTGCCCGCACAAACATCAAACATCGGGATCCGCGATCCCTCAGGCCTGCTATACTACAATGAGTCCAATCAATCCATCAACTTAGTCACGATCCATACATGGAGGTGACGCGTCCCGAAAGCCCACACTTTTCCACACGGCGGTCCATGGGCAGGCACGCGTAACGCGCCCACCGTCACCTCCCGGCTCACGCACAAGGCGAGGACACGGGTTTCCGTGGACAAAGTTGGCATTCGAAAAGGAACCAAGAATTCTGTCCTGGGCCCAAACGGTCGATCGGAAGAGGTGATTCGGTCGACCGGTTCCAGAAAGGAATCGGTCGACCGTACTCCTAAAACGGTCTACCGCTGCGCCCCAAACAGAACCCCCCAACATTCGAACAAAGGTCTAAAACCAGTCGACCGAACGAGGTCAAAATCCGGAGTCTGGTCAACATTAAATTCAATTCTATCGGTCGACCGACTTAGGGGAAACGGTCGACCAAAAACAGACAGGGTCAACCTATTATTCTAAGTCATATAATCGGTCGAACGCAAACCTCCAACGGTCAAACAACATGCAATCGGTCGAACGCAATATACAATCGGTCGAACAAATCATGCAAATCTACTCAGTACACTTAAGTTCCGGTCGAACGACCCAAGGAACCGGTCGACCGACAACAGGCAGAAATGTCCCAACTCACCAGCAATATGCACTACCGGTCGACCGCCACCAGGCATCGTTCGACCGGTGAAGGTTAAAGTCGGGTAAAAACACTACATTCGGTCGACCGCCCAAAGGGACCGGTCGACCGTTGGTCATCTTCCACCTCGCGCCAGCCGAGGTTTCTCACGGAAGCAACGCCGAAGAGGTCTCCGACCTCCCCGTCCGACCAACGCAACCCTACCACGAGGGTTAGGAACCACAAAATCACACTATCAAGTTGACATACCTCAAGCGTAGACGACGAACCGCCGGAGCTCGCTCACGCACGTCGCCTCCGGTAGACCTCGATCATGTGTCGATCCCTGCTCCGCGCCTCTCCCGCACGGTCACCCTCCACGCACGTCTCCTCCGCGGCAGCCTCAACTGGAAAGAGATGAAGGAAGTGAAGAGAATGGAAGGAGAAGAAAAGAGGAAGAGAAAGGAAGTGCACCCTTAAAAATCCCCTCGCCGCTACAGTCACGCCCTCCTCACCACACCCCTACACACCCAACCCATTCCCCTACGCCATCACCTCTCTCTCTCTCTCACCACAAAAGTCAAGCTCCACCATACCTCCTTAATCACCATGATTAACCCTAAACTGGGTTAGGGTCCTAACAGTTTCGAAGACGTTGTAGGGTTTTTGCCTAATCTTTCTTTAGAAATTACCAAAACAGAACTTTTCACGAAGGTCATCCTCCTCCAGCCTCAACTATATAATTTTTTCCTGGTGCCAACATTTGTATTCACAAGGTTAAATAGTTGTCCTTTAATTAACACAAGTTAGAACAGATAGATAAATACGTACGATGAAATATTATTCATGAATTTCAGCAAATAATTATTATACAATAAAACATAACCTTCGGACGCTGATAGGTTCCAAGACTACCATTTTTAGGTAAAGTTTTATCTGCATTGTGCCAATTTACTGACAATTTTTTCAACACGTGATGGTGCAATCTTTTGGTAATTGTTTTACAAAATGTCACAACAAATTGAAATTTCCACACCAACTGGCATTTATTGTGAATTGGAAGTGCAGGCTCAACTTCTTTCAGGGATCCACCACAAGAATTTGGTATTTCTGGTCGGATACTGTATTGACACCAAGCTGCACGTGAATATGAATACATGGAGAATGGAAGCCTTGAGGATCATCTTTCATGTTCAGTTATACTTTTAAGTCTTTAACAGGGGTATATGAAGTTTTAAGTCCTTGCGAACTTGGAAACTGGTATCAATCCCCAGTCCACTAGATGTGGCATTCCTTATTGAATAGGGTTGTCACCTAAAGGTGCTAAATAGTGATTGCTTTGCTCTTAAATACATTGATCTAGGTTCTCATGACTTACTCTTGGTTGAAGAAATTGTTTAATTTAATCATGTTCGAATACATGTCTATATTCTTATCAATTTGCAACATCTATTTGTTGGATAATAATTTTAAAAAGTGCATTTTCTATTTTGATTGAATCCTAACATATAACAACCGTACCAATGCTGGGATTCTGATATGAATCCAAATTAATTCAAGTTTAAACATCTACCAACTAAAGCTGAATGGATATCCACATCCAACAACATGAGTTGTTCTAACTACACTAATAAATTTGCCCACACATAAGAGAGTTATTTTCGCACTCATCAAATAAAATAATAGATCAGTTCCTTCCGAACAGGTATTTACTCTATAACATTCTTGTAAAACCACTCTTGACGTTTATTACCTTTACTTATGCAATCATGGAATGTTTAGATGGTATCTATTTTTTTACTGTACTACAAAGGAAGACCAAGGGAATTTGGTATCAATGTAGGAGTCACTGGCATTATGTAGTAGATACACTCACAAATAGGTTCAAACAAAATGGATTGGTACCAATGAATTTGTGTGTGGTAGGTACGCGTAAAAGGATTGTTGGTATTCATGAATATGAACACTAAATACCAGCTATAAAAAAAGTGAGAATGTTTTTCTGGTATTGCATGAAGGCTGTACAAAGCCCATAGTCCATAGAGAGAACCAAAACAAGCAACATTCTTTTCGGCAGAAATTATGAGGCTAGAATGGGAGAGGTTGTGACTGTACTAAATAAATGTTTGAAACTAGTCAGATGGAACCGACAAATCAAGTTTAAGCATCAGTGCTGATTGGCAAAAGTCTTCTGAGGTTCTCTCTCCTTTGAGCCTAGCTTGGAAAGGAATATTTATTTTCATTTTAAGAATTTGGCCATGCCACGTTGAGTGCCGTGATTGTCGATTGTGTCTCGTTGGGTTGTGTCATCTGTTTCAAAATTTAATCAAAGGTAAACATACTTATATGGAAAAAAATAATCTTTTTTGATCTGCTTTACGTCAATCTCTCTGAGAATGCCAATTATTTTATAACACAAAATGTCAAGCCCATTTGAAAACACATTGTAGTCATTGTGCATCTCAACTTATCAACAAACCAATATGCAAAGGGTTGTTACACACGGCCGTGGGCGTCCATGACACGTCCTATGTGACACTCAAAAGTTGGCGAGTCAGCGTCTAGTTAGATTGACACGTCACCCTTTCTAAATGCGTCTTTAATGAGTTTTTTAAAAAAAATTGACGGTTTTCCAAGTACGGCGGTTGCTTTCCAAACCCCAAATAAGACAACGTCAGACACCCTACTCACGACGGTTCGGATACCGAGGAAGATAACAAATATCCATATCGAAATGGAGAGTCCCATTTTCTTTCTCGTTGGAGTATCTGTGAACGGAGGAAGCCAAAAGAGAGTTTCTCTTGATCTCTTCCCCTCTCAACGATATTGGATTCTTCGACTCCTGCCGTCGATAGCGAACATGTGCCAGAACCGGTGGATCTATATAATTTTTTTTCCCTTCGTCGTTCTTTTTTTGAGGAACTTTCGTTTCTTCCATTATTTGTTTTAGGGAACCACCTACTACTTCCGGGAATCCAGGTGCTCCTGGACGGCCATCCGAAAGTAGTTTGACAGGATGAAGAACGTTGAGAATGAGGTTTTCCGGAGCACCCATTTTGGTTACTTCCTAGACCTTCCTAACTTTACTACGAACAACGAAATAGTTGGTTGGTTCATCGAACACTACGATGCGAAGGAGGTAGGGCTGAGAATAGGATCAGGGGTAGTTCCCCTTACACCTGAAGACGTTACCCTAATTTTGGGCTTAAGTATACATGGGAAGACCGTTGTGATGGAACCATTGGGTGTACAGAGGCGAGAATGGGTGAACCTTGACAACACACAACTGTTAGGTTATCTGACGGCAACCAGTGTCATGGGCGAGACGGAGGAGTACGTTCGTGTCCTGATTTCTTTCATCTTCAACCATTTTTTGTTCTTTGATGGAACACTTCGACCGAAGCAATGATTCATGAACCATTTGAGGGACATCAGACGCATAAACAGATACACATGGCACGTGCAGTTCATGGAGCCCTGGTTGGGGCCTGGAGAAAGCCAGCTTAAAACTGCAGGAGAGGAGAAAGGCAGGGAACTTCAATATGAGGCAAGGGAATGTCGATGGTTGTGTGACAATACTACAAGTAAGCGTTTTTTTCTCTTTAAGTTATACGTTTATTCCGTTTAAATTGTGAGTCTGTCCGGAATAAGTTGTTTATCTGTCCAGATTAAGTTGTATGTCTGTTCGGATTAAATTGTTTGTCTGTCCAGATGAAGTTGTTTGTCTGTCCAGATTAAATTGTGTGTTTGTTCGGAATAAGTTTTGTGTCTATCCAGATTAAATTGTGTCTGTTCGGAATAAGTTGTGCGTTTGTTTAGATTAAGTTGTGTGTCTGTCCAGATTAAATTGTGTGTCTGTTCGGAATAAGTTGTGTGTCTGTTAAGATTAAATTGTGTGTTTGTTCGGAATAAGTTGTGTGTCTGTTCGGATAAAGTTGTGTCTCTGTTCAGATTTAGTTGTGTGTCTGTTCGGAATAAGTTGTGTGTCTGTTCAGATTAAATTGTGTGTCTGTTTGGAATAAGTTTTTTTTCTGTTCGGAATAAGTTCTGTGTCTATTCAGATAAAATTGTGTGTCTGTTCAGATTTAGTTGTGTGTCTGTTCGGATTAAATTGTTTGTCTGTTCGGATTAAATTGTGTTTCTGTTCGGAATATGTTGTGTGTCTGTTCGGAATAAATTGTTTGTCTGTTCGGATTAAATTGTGTTTCTGTTCGGAATATGTTATGTGTCTGTTCGGATTAAATTGTGTTTCTGTTCGGAATATGTTGTGTCTCTTCAGATTTAGTTGTGTGTCTGTTCGGATTACATTGCGTGTCTGTTCGGAATAAGTTGTGTGTATGTCCAGATTAAGTTGTGTGTCTGTTCGGAATAAGGTTTGTCCATATCAGGGGTTGTTCCTCTATTTAGATTGTGTAGTTTGTCTTTCTAGATTAAGTTGTTTGTCTTTTTAGAATATGAACGTATGTCTGTTCAGTCATTCTAAACAGTTGAACATTTCCATTTGAATGTGTGGTTTTGTGAGAAATTCAGATTAGGGAGCCCAAACGTGAAGCATGTCCACGAATGAAAAGTTGGACGGAAATGTTTGGGAAACGTTTAACCTTGAGGAAATGGGAGGAACGTGGAATTACCTTACTTCAGATTTACAACGGCAAGTTGGACCTGATGGGGGCTCCATCACTAAGTGAAAGGGAGTTGGAACTTATTAGTTCTGTTCGAACTCCTGTTCGAAAGGGGTCAGCTTCAACATGCAGTTTGCCAAGGCTCCAACTGACAGACTGCAACATTCCATGTGACCCGCTGCTCCAAGAGTTGGAGCTGAGTGAGGTGAAGACGAAATGGCTGCAAGTCGAAGCTGCCCTTAAGAAGGCGACAGAAGAGGTTAACGGCCTGAATGAAGAACTGAGGATGTCCCAGGAAGAGTGTGGGAGGCCGAGGGAAGAAATTGTATATCTTCGAGGGACAGAGACATGTGAAAATACTTGTGGGGGAGAAAGACGAAGATTGAAATAAAAAGGAGGAGAAGGAAGAAGAGAGGAAGAGGGAAGAGAAGAAGAAAGAAGAGAGGAGGAGACAAGAGAAGGAAGAAGAAGAGAGGAGGAGGAGGAGAAGAAGAGGGAGGAGCAGAGAGAGAAGGATAAGGAAGAAGAGGGGAAGAGGGAAGATAAAAAGAGAGAGGAGGAGAAGGAAGAAGAGAGAAAGAGAGAGGAGAAGAAGGAAGAAGAGAGGAGGAGAAGCAAGAAGAGAGAAAGAGATAGGACAAGGAAGAAGAGAGAGAGGAGGAGGAGAAAGAGCAAGAGAGAAAGAGAGGGGAGGAGAAGGAAAAAGAGAGAAAGAGACGGGAGAAGGAAGAAGGAAGAAGAGAGAAAGAGAGTGGAGAAGAAGGAAGAGAGAAAGAAGGAGGAGGAGAGGAAGAAGGAAGAAAAGGAGAATGAAGAAGAGAGAAAGAGTGGAGAAGGAGGAAGGGAAGAAAATGGAGGAGGGGAGGAAGAAGGAAGAACAAAGAAGAGGAGAAGGAACAAGAGACCAAGGCAAGGAAACCAAACTGGGGTGTGAAAAAACAACGCTCGGCGGCCATCGTGGAGCAGCAAATGAAGGAAGATGAAGAGAGGGGCAAAAAGAAGAAGGTGGAAGAAGAGCAAAAGAGAAGAGACAGAGCGGCTCAAAGGAGCCTAAAGAAAAAAACAAAAAAAAACATAGGACAATTATAGGTTGTCTGTCCACTTAGGAGGGACAATGCCTGATGTTGATATGACTGCATTGGGAACGTTGTCAGCTGATGAGGTCAACATGATATTGAACTTGACCGCAGCCAACAAGGACAATAGAGAGGTGATCTGGAGAGTCGATATGTGCAGTTTAACAAGCACCGACCTGAAGGAACTTATAACGCCTGAGATGACCGACCAAACTATCGAAGCTATGCTTTCGGTTCTCGAAGAAAGACGCCCACCACAAAAAGTTATATGCATATCAACATTCGAGTCAGGGTGAATTGTGAGTGGCCAAGGCAGAGCAATTGATGATTTTATCCACCCTAAAATAAAAGGTGTGTCTCCAATAGAGACCGTAATCGCACAACCATGTTGGTCTGTATGTCATTGGACTCTAGTGGTTGTCCACGGCCCGTCCAAGGAGATCTTGGCGTTCAACAGTATCTCTAGAGAGCTAGAGCGAGGTGAAGTTCCAGAGCAGACCATAGGCGTACATGAATGCGCAGCAGCGGATGTGGCTGAATACTGGAGGGACCTACTAAAAGTGGACTTGCCCTTGAGAATCCTTAGGAAAAATAGCCAACAACAACAACCGGGGAGCAACGATTGCGGAGCCTATGTTTATACTGGATAAGGTGTCTAATGCTAAAACTTGACCTGACGAAGGAGAAGGACCCCAAGAACATCCACTGTATCAGGGGTGAACTGACAATCATGTTACTTAGGGACCGTCGTTCGTGTGTGCAGATCTAAAGTCCAATTTTTTAGTGTTGAGTTTTTTACATATACAAATTACAAACTTTTTTTTCATTATTTTTTAGTGTTGTGTTTTTTAAATGTACAAATTACAAACCATTTCCTTTCGTTTTCAACGATAGGTTTGTTGGTTGAGTTGAAAAGCAACACACCTAAAATCGAACAATCACAGAACTTATAACCGAACAGATCCACACCTTAAACCGAACATGTCCACACTTTAAACCGAACAGTCACACACCTTAAACCGAACAGTCACACAACTTAATCTGGACAGATACACCTTAATCCGAACAGATCCACACCTTAAACCGAACAGACACACAAGTTAAACCGAACAGATCAACATCTTAAACCAAACAGTCACACAACTTAATCTGGACAGACAACCAACCTAATCTGGACAGATACACCTTAATCCGAACAATCAAACAACTTAAACCGAACAGATGCGCACCTTAAACCGAACAAACACACAACTTAATCCGAACAGATCTACACCTTAAACTGAAGAGTCACACACTTTAAACCGAACGGATCCACACCTTAAACCAAACAATCACAACAACTTAATCCGAACAGATCCACATCTTAAACGGAACAGATCCACACCTTAAACTGAACAGTCACACAACCTAAACCGAATAGAGCCACACCTAAAACCGAACATTCACACAACTTAATCCGAACAGATCCACACCTTAAACTGAACAGTCACACACCTTAAACCGAACATATCCACACCTTAAACCGAACGGATCCAAAACTCAAACCGAACAATCATACAACTTAAACCAAACAAGGACACAACTTAATCCAAACAGACCGTGTATAACAACCATTTACAGATCCAAACAGATCAGCAATTAGAAGTTTCTTGGTTTTAAAAGAACTGAAAATAACAAGAAATATTAAATTAAGGAGGAAGTTCCTCGTAATACAAATTCATGTCCCAATCAGAGAAATCAGGATCCCTGGGTTTCGGTACGACTTCGTGCAGCGACGATGTAACCTTCATCTTGAACTTTCTCTTCTCTTGTTGGGCGTGCTTTTTATGGTTTTTCTTAATTATCTTCTCAGCTAAAGACACTCGACGTCTAGTCGAAGGTCTTCCTATACGTCTGACCTTATCTGGATTAAGAATCGATGTACCCGCAGACTCAGGTTCATCAAGTCGAACCAAGAACTGGGTAGTGTGCATACGTGCCTTAAGAAATTCAATACACTTCACGGCCTGAAGATACCTTTCGTGGGAAATGAAGGCTTCCTGTGCGATCCAAACGGCACGACCCATGATGTCGTCGTGACGACGAATCACATTCTTCTCTATTACGCCATCGTCTGGGTACATCTTATCTCGATAGATCATTTGAATATCCTTCCGCCATCGATTAACTATGTAAGAGTCTGGGAGCAATGCATTAGGATTTAAGCGTCCAAGTACAACAAAACGTGGCAGCTTAGAAGGCCAACGTGCTGAAACATTCTACAATCACATGTGAAGTTAATAGATATGTTTTGTACTAGGAAACGTTTCGACAGTAGCTGCTTACCAGCCAAAACACGTTCAGATACCTTGTAATGAAATGTGTCATTCTTATTGAACTCCTTCGTTATATCGCAGTATATCATCTTCCCAATTTCTAACTGCACTTTCTTGAAGATCCCTACCGTATACAACTCGCTCGTCTATCTCTCGAAGGTATACATTGAAACCAATTGGGGTCACTTATGAAGACAATCAAAAATCTGATTGGGCTTCTTTCTTGTACTTATGGCGGAGCGCAAGTTCGTATTGTTGAACAAACTGCTTAAGGGTGATCTTCGAAGTAAGATACTTGTCGAAAAAGGCGTTCATACTCTCGCTTCTCTGAGTAGATGTCATTCCCGCGAAAAAAACTATCACCAACAAATGCAGGTATCCAAGACTCTCAGATTGCATAAATCGATTTGAGTCAGCTATGGTTATGCAGGTCAAAATCACGAAGGAAATCCTGCCAATTACGATTAAATTCTGCTAGGATTTTGGAATCATATACAATCAATTTCAGATCAAATAACATGTGCTTCCGATACTGCGTCAGCAACTTCACGGGAGTTTTGTTTATTATGTGCCATATACAGAATTTGTGTCTTGAATCTGGGAAGACATTCCTTACAACAGTAGTAATGACGCCACATTGATCTGTTATGATGGTTGGGGAGTTATATCTGCAGAATGGGGGCAATTTAAAAGGAGTGGGTAATATATTGAAATGTACAAAATCTTACTTTGAAAACTTCAACCGAACAATCACACAATTTAAACTGAACAGACACACAATTTAAACCGAACGGATCCACACCTTAAACCGAATAGTCACACAACTTAATCCGAACAGATCCACACCTTAAACCGAACGGATCCAAATCTTAAACCGAACAGTCACACACCTTAAACCGAACGGATCCACACCTTAAACCGAACGGATCCAAATCTTAAACCGAACAGTCACACCACTAAAACCGAACATATCCACCACTTAAACCGAACAAATACACACCTTAAACTGAACAGACACAGACCTTTAACTGGGCATAGCCACACCTTACCGTTCTTACATGACAACCATATTTGGAACAACCATAATTTTCAGTGGTCTCAGAAGACAGCAAAGCGCAACCGAGCAAAACTGACTCAAAATGGTGATTAACTCCTACAAATGGGGCAAAGTGCATGTCGTATTTGTTTGTAATGTAGGTAGTGTCGAAACATATTGCGTCTCCAAAGTATGAATATGCAGCTCTAGAACGATAGTCAGCCCAAAACACGTTCCGTAGTCTTCCTTCGTCATCCATATCTATTACATAGAAAAACATGGAATCAATCTTCTGCATCCTAATGAAATAGTTCTGAAGAGCTTGTGCATCACCAGGTCCCATCTTCAAACTTCTGACTTCGTTTATAACGTTCCTGCACACAGAAACCACTAAGACCATGAGCAAAATGTTGAACTTCAATTATGTTAGGCAGAAAGAATACAAACATTAAATCCCTTTCGTTGAAAGTCAATTTGTCATGACCTCCAACCTCGACCACAAAAAATTGCATGGTCTTAGCAACCGATATCCCAGCAGTATCATTGCACGATATGCGTTCTTTTAGCGACCTCAGGGACAGTTCGTTTTTGTCTGAGAAAACGCATTTGCTCCTGGTCAAGCATGACGTGGTTATGTTTAAGATCCACAAAATTAATGTGGTAACCCCTTGCTGGATTTCCGGAGACCCTTATCTGAGCAGTGCATTGGACTCTACTGGATAACCTAGGTTTCAATTTTCCTTGCCCTTGGTTTGTTGGTCTTGTGCCGTCCTTGGAGCAAGTCAGTGTGGCCCGTATAACAACATCACGATCGTAATGAGATTGTCTTATTTTAATACCAAAACCACAAGAATCGGCATAGACCACGTAAAATGTTTTGACTTCTTCGAAACAAGTAAAAAACATCTCCTCCTTGAGAACGTTTGCCGGCTGCTCACTTGGGAAAACAAATTAACGATTTCCATTGGAGTACAGAGGAAAGACCACAGAAGAGATGGGAAGAAAAATAAAGACGCATCTTGAGATGAAGATGAAAAGTCTTCTGTTGTGTAGAAGCGCCAAAATGAGGAATTGAGTGATTTGAGACGCATTAATGAGAGATGGAGGGAGAGATGAAGTGATTGTGCAGGACATTTGTACGGACAACCAAAGAATTGAGAGATAAAATAAAATAAAATATCTACTGACATGGTACATGTCAACTCAACCGCATCCTCAAGTAACGTCCTCAAGAGCGACCGTTTATCATTTTACATATGCAAACATAGAACCTCAACACTTCAAACATCAAGGGCTTGGTAGACTGCAGATTCGCAACTCCTTATTAACAATTGATATTAACCCGTACAATTTATTAAAAAAACACTTAGATATTGGAAACGTTTAATCAAATAGCAAAGCATACAAAACCAACAGTGCTAGCGTCTTTTTAACTTGTGATACACCTGTAGAAAAATAGTTAGAATGATGAACCCTAGTTTTAAGAATTAGGTTTCCTATTTTTAGTGAGTCACCATTAAAACATATTTATCAGAATTTGAACGTTGAATTAGGCGTCGCATTAAACAAGTCATTTTATACCTAAGGCTATAAACCAAAGATCATATAGTTCTAAAAAAACTTCTGTAACACAAGTTGAGTTAGATTGTGCCCGCAACTGCAATTTCTTTCGCATTTGCCCATTATCTCGTTCTACAAACTTTCGCAGGAAAAAAAGTTGAACATATGAAAGAATGTTAAAGCGACTACTGAAGAAACATCGCATCCACACTGCCATGTACATGATACAAGAACATCCACACAGAATTTTCTATTGGTGACATCCGTACAAAAATACGGTAATGAAAACAAAAAGGAAATGTACAAACTACTATCTATGTAAAGTTCATTGGATTTCATCTCGATGACAATTCAATATGATCTGAACCACTTCCAGGTTTCTTGTTCAGATGGCACATCCAAAATATGTGATTAAGGCAGGTAATCAAAATCATCTGTCACTCCAGCCTGCAGTAGATCAAATGCAAACACCATACCCTAAATAGGTTTCACATGATACAAAATCAAGACCAAAATAAGTTATTTTAGGATAGATATCCACTAACATGCTATTCACCTATGGGACAGAACATGGGAACTAGTAGTAGTAGAACCTTTAACTTTTTAAGTGAACTTCCACAACTGCTTGACAACTCCGCAATATTTTTTCAAACAGAAACTGTTGATCTGACGTTTATGCCTTTGCCCCAGTTTTCTTTAACTTGTGATGAACATTTAAAATTTAGCTTCCGTGGAGAATTACAGATTTTATTGTAGTGTGACAATATAATTGACTTCTAAGCTTAACACTACTATATCCTATCTGCAACAGGTAGAGCAAATATGAAACAACAAAACATACAATTATTGTCTACTGGAAACCCTGTTAAACTAAAATGTGGGTAATCACTTCGAATTTTTTATGAGGATAAATCTTAAGGCGGTAACCGGTTATATGTCAATTCAACTAATGTAACATTTACTCCCTTGACAAAAACTATTGTAACATTTACAGTTGATGCACTCCCTCTTTTATGCAAATTTGGAGTTTGGTTGGGATTATGGTTGGATTTGGATGTACGGTAAACTCAAACCTCTCAGAAACTCTTTTAAACTCCTTTAATGACAATTACCAAAACATCCAGTTCAGAAAATTTTCTTGCTTTGTTGAAGTTGTGAATTTTAACTTGGTGTGGTATTTGATTTAGCAACCCCCAACCATAGACACAGAGGGGGTAAGCATTGCACTTATTTAGCAAACGTAATTTGATAACTTCCCATTATTACCCTCGTGTATGATTCGTACATATGAAGTTTCACTAGAAAATGGAAGTTTGGGATATACAGGTTAATTTTTAGAATTTCAGATAGGAAACGAAGAACCCATAGTAGTTGAGATTGTAATAAGACTTCTAGTACTATTCACCGGCAAGACTTTTAGTATCAGTACCCAAACATCACAATAAAAAAGCAAGTTTACCTCCCTGTATACGTGTTCTAATTGCTCTTTGGCTTCAGGAAAGTTTGTTGAACACCACTGCTGTAATGTAAAGATGTTGTCTGAAAAGAAATTCTTTATTGTTATTATTGTGTTGCAATTCTGAAAATTAATGTTAAGAGCAACCAATGTTTGCAACAAATGAATAAGATAAAAGCAGAGGGAACGACGAAGACAAACCCGTCCATCTATTTGCAGCCGTAAGTGCAACAGAGGTAGCGTTATCTGCAATCAGATTCACTCATAAGAATGTATATAAAAATATCAACAACTTCAAAGTTTAATAAATTCATAATATAAACTATACTTGAAAACAGGGTCATGTATTTTCTTATTACTTCAACACTCGTGTATAAGGGACATTCGGCAGACATAAGCACAACACTTTTTCCCATTTATTTCTAGCAGTACCACAGCATGATACACCCTTATCCGCGCATAGTCATAGATGTCACAACACAACATGTCCATGATAGGTAACCATGTACCGGTGTAATCGTTATAAGAAACAACAGAAAATGGAAATGTACTCAATCCAATAGATAGATGTAAATTAAAATATTGTATGAACATAGAGTAAGCAAATCGAGCTACATGACTAAAACAAGCAAATATCAATTGTAAAGCATACATGTCCTAGACAATAATTATTTCATAGGAGTTCAAAGTATTCATATTTCCATCTTCATATTAAAAACTCTGATAATAGCGTATCATGTACTTCCTGTTTACTGTTTAATTGAGTACACAAATCGCTAGTGTCTCCATCGCATGTCACATAAAGAAATTGTACACATGCAATAGGATACCAATTTGCATACTTTTGTGTTTAACATGAAATGGTTTAACTCAAACATGAGATCTTCTTGTTGTGTCTCATGTCGTGTTAACCCATCATTTCCAAAGCATTCAAGCTAAAATATACGAGATAAAACTGCATAAGCCATGAAAAGTAGCAACATGAGGAGTGGAGTACTAAAGTCTTACACATGGTTTCTAGTACTGCAGGATCATTATCAGCATAGAGGGTCAGTTCATCCTAAAAATAGATCAATACATTAATTGCTTTTTCAAAATACAAACTGCAAAAAAGTAGATAAGAGTTGAAATTAAACAAAAGTAAGATTGGATGGTGTACCTTCAGTTTTTTATGCTGTTGTTCCACAACCTTCAGCTCATCCAATGCAGCATCACGTTCATCCTGGAACGGTGCATGCAAGCCCATAACATCAAAACAATGCAGGGTCTAGCCACAGGAAGCATTCTACTGCTAAAAACGCTAACTGTCAACTCAAATGAACTTTAAAGGCTTACAGATTCTTCCCTCCCTTTCTTTAAGGAGTCCCTCTGCTCAATCAGTTCTGCATATCGCTTTTTACTACTTAATAGATCAGATTCCAACTTCTTGCATGCACTTCTTAGCTAATATAAAATTGTTGAAATTGTATGTCAGAATTGCCAAAAGTACAGCTACTTATCGTTTTTATTTAGTTTAACAATCTACGACAGTAGTAAAATCTTCAGAATGTTTTACCTGGTTTCCAGCACAGCTCGGAAGACTCCAAAAGTAAACCTCCAAAAATATGATTAGTATTTAGAATCTTGGAATATCTAATTATGATACAAGACTATAAAAACATGCTTTATAAAAACATGAAACACTGAAGAATTTCAAGATATTTTTTGATCCGTGATAACATTGACTCAGATATTTAGATGTACATCCTTAATGGATAAAATATCAAAGATGGTGCTACAGGAAAGATTCATTCAAACTCACAGAGCTTCCAACTTTGTCCTTCAGAACGAGATCATCATCGACAAGGCTTTGGACAACATCCTTCACAGATTGGCTAATTACTCCTTTCTTAGGACCCAGTTTCTCAAGCTCCCTCAGCTGGAAAAAAAAATGATACACATCCAAGTGAGATTGCTTTTCTTTTAAAACAAATTCTGAGAGGGAGTGAGATCGCTTTATTTGTAAGTTTAATTCTAAATCCTCTGCCCAATATTCACAGAAAAACATTTTGAATTATACTGGCATGGAAGGTGTTGATGCCAGCGGAATCTCAAAAAAAAAGTGTAAAACTTTCATAGTGCCCTGTGCTCAAATAGTTGCTCCAACCAAAAGGCAAGATATCCACAATGATGCAAAGAATGGTATCACATTTGTCAGTAATACTTACAAGATAAAAGTCCTGAGACTCATAAAAAATTTGAAGAATGTGTTCTCGCTTCTCTTCAAGAGAGAGTCCTCGTTTCTTTGACTGCAAAAGAAAATAGCAGAGAACAATAGAGATGAGCAGATTGAAAGAAAAAATGAAAACCATACCTCTTTTCTTACAAAAAACTGTGGGAGACCAAAATGATTTATATTTAGAGTAGATTCAAGGGTTCAGTAGTAATGAGTCAGAAATCAGTAAAAGTAGTTTTCTACAACGTGATTCCACTTTAACAAACATAATCCACTGCCTCCACGGAGTTGCTCCCACAAGAATGATCATTAAGCCACAAGAATGACATTTTTTTGACACCTAAATAATGACAATATAGATACTAAGTGACTGTATTTGAAAATAAATTGTTTTCTTTATTTACAATGAAACAAACTGTGGCATCAATTTACGGGAAGAAGGTATAGCAGATCATATGAAAAACTAACAGGTACCTAAGATTTCCAGTAGAAGAACCCCTCAACTATTTTCCAAATCTTTAGGTAGGTAATACACAAAAAATATCATAAAAGCCAGGCACATAACAGCAAAACTATCAATAACTAACACACAAATGAAAAACATGATCACCTTTTGCTGGTCAACACTGTCATTCCAATACTTTTCCAACTTGTCATGCTAGCCATTATAAGATGCGCTTTGATTATGAATTATGGTTAGAAATATATCATGTTCTGAGACCAATATTTGCTACATAACCACTTCAGTTAAACTACCAATATTTGTTGGTATTTAGAAACAAACCACCCAAGAGCTCCCAAGTTGCATTGTGGCTTTGCCGGACATAATAAAACAATCGTATCCGTCATGAACAGTACACATAAGGTACATACTACATAGTCACACGGAATTCGCATGGTTTGCACAGGATGCCTAATTTAGGATGTTTTTTTTTGGAATTCTATTTTGTGCATAGCTGGGAAGTCTCTCAAAGTCCATAACTCCATATACATTAAATTCAAAAACCCGCACACACGAGACGCACAATTGGCACGACTCACCCACTTTCCCATATCTTTTGTGATTTCTTCTCTGTGCACGGTCTATACATGTTAAATCCAAAAAATACACACAGGATACTACTGTTTTGAATACAGTCCTAAACACCAAAACCTCTTAAAACTAAACACAAAAAGCGAGCAACACTCCAAATTAGAGTTAAATCCACTGCCGTCCAACCAAAATTTCAAATGCTCGAACCCGACCATTCTCCACCGGAGCCATAAAGGTCATTCAGGTCACTTGTGATTATGTGAGAAGAAAAATTGAAATAGTCATTACATGTAGCTCAAGTGATTAGATGCCAAAGGGGAGGAATGAAGATCACAACATAGTGGCGAGTTAGGGTTTTCCGATTTATTTTTATTTAATTTTATTTTGCGCTTTTCCTTACGCGAACGCCCAGGGAGTTTGTTAGATGGAAACGTGAGAAGAAGCAAGAAAGCGTACCATCGGGAGAAGTGATGGGTGAGTTCTCGGATTCTTGGGGTTTGAGAATGGCGGCCGAAGACTGCTTCGACAGTAATCGGAAAGGATGGGACCGCCGGAGTGACTACACAGCGTTTTTTTATTATTATTACGGAGAGTATGAAAAGAACCTTTTTTGTGGGTTAATTACACGTTACCCCTAAAACACGCCCCAGTTTCATTTTGCGTCATGATTTTTAAAAGACGACATCACTCGTTAAATTTTCTTTTTGTAACATTTTATCTCATGTACTTTAAGAATCCATTATTAATCTATATATTTGTTATTATTTCTTGATATTTTTTCGTTGTATACCTAATACACTCACAGGTAACTCTATATTAAAGTTCGAATCAAATCGAATGTCAAATCTAGTTTGAATTTCGATCCGATTGAATATGAATCCACCAAAATTTCAACCAAATTAGACTTTTGATTTCATCCGAACTTTAACATAAAGTTATTATTAGATAACCTTTTGAATCTGATTGAATATGAATCCGAACTTTTATAAAAGTAGTAGTAATAACAAATAATCTTATAATTTCAAGAACTAAGACCTACTTTCGATAGCCTTTAAATTCAAGGGTAAACTACAATTACGCCCCTCAACTATGGGCTTGTAACAATTTTCCTCTGAATAATGAAATGTAATATTAACCCTTTGAAATGAGTTGGAGAAGTTACACATAGTGCGGTTGGAAGCAAAATCTAGAGTTTGATGGGTTATGAAAAAATAATTGCAGATTATGAGGTTTGTTTGGTTCCTTGCGAAAGGAAAGAAAAAGATGATGGTAAGGGTAAAATAGAGATTTAGGAGTAATAATTTAATTAAAACGTTTTAATCAACAATGACAAAATCTTGCAAAGTTTGATTTCAATGGCTATGTGATATGTTTCACGGTGTACGAGGGAAAAATTGTTACATACTCCATAGTTGAGGAGCGTAAACTATAAGTTACCCCAAATATAATATATAAATCTGAAGCAATAGGTAAATTTCGTTTTAAACAAAGGATTTTTTAAATAAATATTAAAAGAAAAAGAAATTGGAATAATATAATACTTCAGAAACTATTTTCAAAACTATATACACTCCATTCAAAAGCGAGCACATGTTGAAAATTTCCCTCGCTCACCAACGGGGCAAGTGTTAAGTCCTAATCTAATATTAAGTGGTTAACCATTGCTTTGGAGGCAATTAAGAAGGTGGAGAATTCAAAAGGTTTAGTTTGGCTTAAACATGCTTTGCGGTGAGTTTTTGGTGTTAATGTTGACTTTGACTTGGGGTGCATGCGGGTATGGTGTAGGCATGGGGTAGGAATGGGTTGAGGTAAGGTGGGCATGGTAGGGGGTGTAGGAGGTAAGGTGGACCATAATTGTATTGGTTGGTGTGTGCTTGTATTGGTTGGTAGAGAAAAGCACCGGACTCTCTCATTCATCCCACTTCAACCTTTCTCTCCGCCCCATCTCTCCTCTCACCCCATCTCCCTTTTCACGCC
This sequence comes from Triglochin maritima, assembly GCA_963682175.1. Classification (NCBI taxonomy): domain Eukaryota; kingdom Viridiplantae; phylum Streptophyta; class Magnoliopsida; order Alismatales; family Juncaginaceae; genus Triglochin; species Triglochin maritima. The sequence goes on from OY821775.1 coordinate 41,046,943, forward strand.
ACTACTGAAGGGGGTTGCCAAAGCTCAGGCCGACGACGGTGGACGGAGTGCAAGGAGGAGGCATGGAACGGCGTAGCCGATGGTAGACGTGTGTGTGGAGGCGTGGTCGGCGTGAAGCTAAGCGTAAGGAGGCAACAAGAGGTGTGATGCAAAGTGGCAAGGAAGGTGGGTACCGGCCACAATCAGAGCTCCGACGAACTCAAGAAAATGTGTGTCAAGTTACATTTCTCTTAACTCGCACAAGGTGTGTGAGGGAGGAACTCACTGTCGGCTGACCGGAGGCATTGACGATGACGAGCGGTGGTCGGAAGACCGTCGGAAAGTCTGACCTGCTGAGGGCTGACGGACGTCGGCCGGCAAGGCAAGGTCCAGGCATTGCCTAGCATGGTCTGGCACGAGTGATCACGACGAGGCCATGGGCGAGACGCGAGCAAGGAACTAGCGGGTATATGGTGGGCGAGGCGACATCGTTGTCGTGTGAGCCGTGTGTCAAACTATTTCCTCGGAAACTCATGTCCTCGCTTCGTGGTTGAGTTGAGAGGTGACGGTAGGTGCAATGATTGCACCTACACAGGGACCGTCAAGTGAAAAAGTATGGGGGTTTTGGCACACATGCCATCTTTGGATTTTATTGCTTTAGTAGTGCATATTGCAATTTTTTGAGCCACCCTATGTAGTACAACTGAGGGATCGCAGATCCCGTTGCATTATTGTTACGCAGCTCCATGGAGCGAGATGATCGTCTGGACTTCGGTTTGTCGGAGACGACCATCCAGACTTGTTCGGCGGAGATGATCGTCCGGGTTGTGGCACGACTCGACGGATATGGGTGTACAGAGTGACGGCTCTGGCGGGAGTTGTGGCTTGAGGACCACGAGATCATATCTATATCTATGACTCGGAAGCGTGTGTGACCCTCACCAAACCCTCATGTTAGTATAGTTGCGAGTGGAGTGTGTTGCATACTCTCCGTAAAACCATGTGTGCCTGCGGTGGGTGCCCTTGGGTAACCCGATGTTGTTAGTGGGATGGTTGTCCATTATGCCTCGTGTTGGGGAAGTTTTCCATGTTCATGTCATGATATACTAGCACGATAGGATCATTTCACTGCATATATATATGGACTTGGTATACGAGGTTTTCGTTATGAAAACTCAGATATTTTATCATGTTGTATTTCAGGGCCTCATTAGGTGTTGAGTGGGTGGCGACAGATGATGAGACTACATCAGACCGAATACTCCAGTCTTATCTTTATGTTGTCGTCTTTATATGTATTGTGTATTTTTGTCTTCCTTGATGTAGTCAGACTTTGAATCCTTCTTGTTATGATGCACCATATTTTGAGTATTTTACGAGTAACTTCCCCATTCATTCTGGTCTTATATTCTTGATTTTTTTGTTTAAATTTCCGTTGTTAATTCACATGTTTGGGGACGTTACAGGAAAAGTAGGGATTGCATGGTCGAAACCCAGTATAACTTGGTACTTCAAATCACTACTAGAAATACAGGTTTCACTAACGGATAACAATTTTTCGGTGAACCATTTGTCGGTGGAAGTTTTATTCCATCAACGGATACAATTAGTGTCAGCGGTAAGATACACTGACGGATATGGTATTTAACATTGATGGATAGATTCCATCGGAATATATTTTCATCAAATTCGTCGGGTGATTAACATACACCGACGGATACCTGACGTCGGTGTATGCTTCCCAAAAATTGTAAGGCGGGAAAATATTAGGCGTGAAAATATTTTTTCGGCTAAGAAAATCCCCGACGGATGACTCCGACAGATAGTGTCCTTCGGTGTATTTTTCAAAAATGGACCGTTAAGTAACTTAATCCCTACGTCAACACTGACGGACACGTACCATCATTTCCAATGATATGTTTCATACTGCTGGACATATCTAGATAACCTGTATAGTTAGCATATCTGGAAAGATTTTGGTGGATATATGTTCTTTTATGGAGAAGTTTGTTAGTGCGTTTGAGATATCTGATATATTTACTGTCTAATGTCACACTATCATTTAATGAAGTTGATTTGAGTTGGATATTCACATAATAACAAAAAACTAATAGAAATGATTTAGATAACACAAATGTCTAGTAACCAATCTTGATACATTTGACAATTTTCATATAAATGACAATCACATTACACAAAGTCACAAACAGATATCTAAATATTGGTACACATACACAAATTAATAACAAACATTGGTGGTACATGTGGTCCACATGACCAATATGCATACACACTACACCAAAAAGTGATTGTAGAAATGTACAAACAATGCAGACATATTCAGGAATAGACTATATAATTACAGACAAGTCCAGATATATCCACATACATATTACAAAATAACTACAAACATATATGTCCATAAATAACCGGAGGAGGCCGAAGGTCGAGGAGGAGAAGGGCGAAGGAGGATGAGGCACTATGGAGGACGAGGAGACCGGTGGTGGATGAAAATGAGAGGAGGCCAAAGGAGGATGAAGATTGGAGGCGCTGTGGAGGACGAGGAGATCGGTGGTGGATGAAAATGAGAGGAGGCCAAAGGAGGATGAAGATTGGAGGCACTGTAGAGGACGAGGAGACCGGTGGTGGATGAAAATGAGAGGAGGCCAAAGAATGAGACTGGAAAAGGAGAAGACCAAAGGAGGAGGAATGTGGGAAGAGTCTGGAACGACGACGGAGGAGGACACTGGAGAAGAAGGCTAGAGGAGGAGAAGGGCGGAGGAGGAGGAAGGTGGGAAGAACGTTGGAAAGAGGACGCTAGAGGAAGATGTCAGAGAAGGAAGTCAGAGGAGGAGGCCAGAGGAAGAGGAAGGTTGGAGGAGGAGGAGAAGGAGGGAGATGAGAAGAGGAGAATGAGTTTTGATTTTTCAATTGGGGATGATGATAGATCTCAGTATCGAGGGTTGAGCCTTGTAATTTTATATTTATTTAATATTTTAGGTGTTTTTGGAGGTATATTAGTATTTTTGGAGGTATTTTAAAATAAAATATTAACGGGCCCGTCGGGGCCCGGCCCGTTGGGCGTGCCTTGGGCCCAACATGGCTCGCCAAGCTGCTGGCCATGTCGGGCTGGTAATCAGCTCTGGATGAGGAATGAATGATTTATATTTATAAGATATTTGATTCATTCCTTAGATATCTAATAATTATTTTTGTAATGATTTTTATAAAACCAACCACCTCCAGCAGGGAAGAGGGGTTGGAACCCAATAAAGAGCACAATCTTGAGCATGTGTATCATTACTCACTTATATTGAGATTACTAAGTGCAAACATATTACATCTGTCCAACAAAACGTTTGAACTTAATTCAACACAGTCCCACCAAATCACTTATAAAATTTAACTAAAAAATAATGTCTAAACTTAGGGATCCTTTGGCAACCGATTCTTAGCTGGATCCAACAAGAATCTGATAAGAATCTAAATGTGTTTCACAAACAGAAAATTAAATTCCAGATTCTGTAAGAATCTCTTATTCTTAACAATGAAATTTGTATAGAAAGTAGAAGGTGAATTTTTATAACTTTTTGTAAGAATCCAAAATTTAGAGTGACATTTACCATATTACCTCAGTTGTGTTTATCATAATACCCACGTATTTTAATATTTTTATTGGATAAATTTGTAATTAGAAACTATAAATGTCATATATATTATATATTTTAATAAACTTGATGAATTTACGATATTTATTTAATAAGCTTGATGATTTGAGATATATATTTTAATCCAAACATATTTTAATATTTTACGATAATTATTAGATAAATTTCATATATATTGTATTTTATGATATTTTTAATATTAGAAAATCACATAAATATTTCTACCTTAGTAAATATTCTACCTTAGTAAAACAATTCATACAATATCTTACAATATTAATCTAATAAAAATATAAATTTAAATCTAGGAACATACTGGTTATTTAACATTTAGAATCATAAGCAAGAATTTTTTCTCTTCCAAATGAATTTTGATTTTTTTAGAAATCATGATTCTTATATTTTTCACTTAAAATCTGAATTCTCACATGAATCCTATCATAAGAATCCAATCCAAACGGACCCTTAGTTCAAACATCAATACAAATCACAATCCACTTCTCAACTAGACATTCTCGTAGTCTCTTCTTCTTGTACTTTTTTGGTGCTTCGAGCCTTTGACAAGGGCTTCTTGCTCTCCTTCGTGATCTCCGCGATTGTCCAACTCATGTGTCTCGACTCATTCTCTCGTTAATTTCTTGCGTGGCTTACATTTGTGGCTATCCTTTTGTGGCTCCTCCGAATTGGGATCTCTAGTTCCTACTATTCTTGTGACAACATGAGTCGACTCGTATATCCGGAAGCATGAAATCCATGTTAGGATTGAAGGGTACTCTAACCATTAATCGAGAGTAAATCAATCAAGCCAACGTATGAAAAAGCCTTATAATAACATTATGAATTAGGTCTCAAGGTTGTGAAACCACTCACTTTCCACACAATCTAGTATTTCAGCGAATTGAATTGACACCTGGTGAAAGATAAAACTCAAGAAGGCCATTTTAATTACAACATATATACTAATACAGTTTTGAGCAAGTGGCTGATTTGTTACCAAATCTTTAGGGAAATAAAAAATTACTGAACCATGGAAGATACGAGTTTAGAAGATTTTGTTACTTCCTTTCCAAATATACTCAGTCGTTTAACAAGTTACTTGCGGTGGACCCAGATGTGGGCACGCGTCGTCTGGATTTTTATGTTAATAATATTATAGTTTTTTTTGAAGTGTATTTATCCTTATTTTTCGGAAGAATGTGTCCACCTTTCGATTCTTAGGTCATCTTTAACAGCACTATAATTTCTCTCTACGTCCACTTTTAATCATGTCCTGAAACTCCCACCCCAAACACCCTATATTTTTCCATTCCACGTCATTTGGAGATCAACTCTGCGTAAAATAAATAAAAATTGTAAAAAATAAAAACAAATAAAAAATATATTTTCAGAAAAAAAAAAGATTTGAAAAAAGATTTAAAATAAATATACTACCATTATTAACTATTAACAAAATAAAAAAATAAAAATGTTAGGATGTGCCACCCACCCGTCTTGGCGGTACGTCCCTCTTAGGGATGCAAATAGATATTTTTGAATTTCATATAACTTGTATCCGAATTCGAATTTGAATTCCAAATAAACATACCAAATCCGAATTCAAATTTTTATAGCTTACCAATTTCATATCCGAATTTGAGAACTTTTCGAATTCGGATTTGAATTCGGATAATGTTTAAATTTCTATAACATATTTTTATATATCTTTTGTTGTATAATCTAATTTTTTTTGGAAAGTTGTTTTAAGAGAGTTATATTATAATTTTTTTTGTATTTCTATTTTGTCTATATTTACGTAAGAAATAACTCACAACACAAATATTAATAACCACATATGTTGGATGTCAAAATTGGTATTTTCATATATTCAAATATGGTTTAACCTATATCCGAATTCGTATCTGAATTTGAAAGAGGTAAAAATTTCAATTCCAAATTGTATTCGGTAAAAAAATCTTTACCAAATATCAACCAAATTGTAATTTTTGAATCGAATACTCGGATAATTTGTTAACATTTGCATCTCTACCCTCTCCCGCTAGGGGTGTTTCGCCCCGACGCCCGATAAAAGAGTCTCATTAAAGACGCTCTTAGAGACCGTTTACAGCTATAGGGTGTCCACCCTTCAATTCTGTCATGTGTCCGCATCTGCTTGTAAGTCATGTGTCCGCATCTGCTTGTAAATCAGTCACTCGTGAGCATTTCATTAGTGCATTTTTTTACACGGTGAAGCAAGTATGAATAGCTGATTTTGTGGAGAAATCTTATTTGACTCATTTTTATTTACTGCCCAAACTTATATGCTTGATATTTGGAAATGTACTAGTATTGCGAGAGAAATAAAAAGGAAATAAGTTTAATAACTGAGGTTGACTATGAACGTAACAAACAAGGGTATCATAATTAGATATTAAAAAAAAGATCACATGGTCGTAATAAATCTTTATTTAGGCCGATATAAAACAAATGCCAATTTGTTTAAAAAGTTATACAGAATACACAAAATGGTTTTAAAGTCAATGAAATTATGACAATTAAAGATAAAAGTTAGCTAAAGAATAAATTGATTAACGGTAAATTTTTACAATGTCTTAAAGATATTGAGAAATTAAATTTATTACCGAAAAAATATTTAGAACGATATAAATGCAAAATCTCCAAATTATAGCCCAATACATCCATGCAATATCAGATATTTGTTGGAGCTATCCACTGTTTAGCAAGAAATTAATTGGCATACTATTCAATGCATGCACACATATAGAATTGGTCATAGCTTTGACACGGTGAGCTTCATTTACAAACCCTAACTATGGCAATATGACACATAAATTGGGAATAACATAACATGAGGAACAAGTCAAGAACCTAAGTCCATATATATATATTTATAAGCCTATTGTCACATACCATTTAATTTAGGTACACCACCGTTAAATGAGAAGACCAATTTATGCTAAGGTTTTCTTTCTATGATTTGTTGCGCGTATAAAAAGAGGAAGTGAATCTTATCGTGTGAGAAACTTCTAAACGGAAAATGATGAAATGGATTTCTTTTGTTCATGATGCAAGACTATTTCTTCCTTGTTTATTTGTTGACTAATAACTTTCTTGGTTTCTCTGCTTTATCCCTTCTTGGAAGTTCACATTTTTCCACTACTACCACAAATTGATCACTCTCTAAATGTTACTCTAATCATCACTATATGACCTTTCAAATGGATTCAAATGGCCATACTTAAAAGGACATGTTGGTTCGAATGCAAAAAATGTCGTACGAAAATTAGTTATATAATGTGACTAATAATTGTTGTACATAGAATATATTTGATGAAAAATTTATTTATACCGCAAGTGCACGACCTCAATGAAGACGTGGCAAGTACAGGTCGAACACAAGGAGGGAGAGATCTGTTATTAGTGTGATTTCGATTGGGGGAAAGAAGGAGAGAAGAATAAATTGGGTTTTTGAGATTTTTGGTTTTTATTATCTAAGGCAAGAAACAAGAACAAATAAAACTAAAAATAAAAACAAAGAGGTGAATTCCGTTGGGTGGAGGTTTAGATTTAGGGTTTAGATTAAAGAATTCAGAAACTTATAATAAATCATGTTAGTTATGAAGCATTACATGATAAATGATTTAACATAAACTCAAGTAATGAAAATATACTAATCACGAAATTAAAATAATAACATTTATTCATCTTCTCTTCACCCTAAATCCGTCACCTCCACCCTTTGGAAATAGTTAGAAACTCATGGATGGGAGGAAGGAGAAGGGGTCCTAGAGGAATTACAAAAGAAAATTAAAAACAAACAAGAAATAAAAGACAGAATTTTATTACTAAAACTAAAGAATAAAAATAAGAACAACCACCAAGGACCAAGGACTAAGGACTCAGGACCCTTTTTACATCGTTCTCGGGGCTATTTATAGTTGCTACAAGGGACTTAAGTATAAAATTGGAAAGTACACGTGCCCAACCACGACCGGACAAAATTGGAGCACACGGATCGACTCTGCTGCGGCGGAAACGCCTCATGGTATGTGTGATTTGCGGCGGAATCGCCGCCAATCATGCTCTGATTAGGTCCAGATTTTGGTCGAATGTTTATGGTATGATTTGATCCTCCTTGGCGCGTCTGGATTGATTCTTTCCATTCTTTTGAGCTCCGGATTAATTCCTTTATATATTTGGAGATCTACATTGATTTTTCTTTAGATTTTCTGCATAATAACTCGTGAATTGCAATTAGGTCCTTGACTTCTTGCAATTATGTCCCCGGCTACTTTTGTGCTTAAGCCCTTGTTCTTTTTGTAATTAGATCTTGAATGCTTTTATGCTTGGATACATTTCCATTTGTAACCCGATAATCTTGAGCTTGGTCTTTACGACAGAAATGAGTCTTTTGCATGCGTTTATGCTCGGGATGTGGGTAATTTGCATTCAGGTCCCTGTATTCTGTAAATAGGACTAAACACATATCTTAGTAGCATTTATTGATATAAAATCAATCTAAATGAAAGACATATGATGCAATGTATGCAATGCATCAAATACCCCCACACCTAGATTTTGCTAGTCCCTAGCAAAACAAAAATAAAAACAGGGAAATCCTAACTCACTTTCGTAGGAATCATGGTTGCACTTAGCATGTGCAATAAGCCTTTAAACCTCCAAGTTTCCTTAGACGACAGGTTTTGTCTCGTGAGGGTTTTCAGTTGACACACCCATAAAGTCCTAATTCAACATTCCATTAATAGCTTTCAATATCCCTACCTCAACCTTATACATCTTACTTAGAATTCTTGCATGCTTATTATATAAATCTAACTTATAAAAAGTCTGACTTGGTCTTTGTTCCTCCAACATTCACACCACTAACCCTTCTACACATGTTATCACTTAAATTATCTTGCACGCCTCTTCTGGTGGTGAAGTATCATTCGGATCAACCATGACATGGATCATTCTTTTAGCTTTGGGCCTTGAGTATATTTTTTTTTTCTTTTTCCGTGATTCAACACATTTGCTTTTTCTGACACTTTTACCCTTTTTGCATTCGTGTAGCGAGTTTGGTCGATAATCCCGAGCTGACAGACTCAAGTTACTGGGTTTCAAGATACCCCTACGGACCAGTGACTCAAAGGCTTGAGCTTTTGTAATCATTTTGCAAAATGTGTTTTCCTCACTTTATTCCTTTATTTTTACTTTTATTTTTATCAAAGCTTAATTGCTATTAGAAGTCCACACTTCCCGGTAAATTTTCCTCAACCTCTGCTTTTTATCAACTACTTCAAAGATTTGATTCATCCAATTTAAGTGCATACATGTTTTAAAGGGTAATGGGTTATTTCTTTGGAACTTAGATTTATGTCATAGTTTCTACAAGCAGGACTATATAATAAGGAACAAAAACTCAATGCAATTTGTACTCAGGTTTTGGTAGTTCAAGCTTAAGCTATGTCATGAAACATTGAATTTTTTTTAAGAAATAAAAGAACATATATATATATATATATATATATATATATATATATATATATATATATATAAACACCCCCACACCTAAATCATGCATTGTCCTCAATGTATGCAAATATAAAGCAAATGCACTTATTACCTTGGTGAACTGCGGTGGAAGGATGGAATTTGCTCAAAGTCAACCATAGTCAGAACTGGATTGAATGACCCCATATTGGTGCATGTATCCAGTTGAATTGTTCCCCATGTTGCAATGAGAGTCCTGAGTCACAGGTTCCACACCCCTCACATAAATTGGTTCTCTTATTTGCTCGAGTGATGGTGGGTGTGTAGATGAATTCCTCCCCTTTTTCTTACTTCCTTTTTGATTTTGTGATGATTCAGAAATCTTATAGATACGCGATTTAATCACAACATCACTTTGATTGCATATTATTTCTGGCTCACTATCAATATGAAAGATATTAAATTCAGCTTTTAAGTTCCCAAAAGATAATTGCATGAGCCCATTTCGACAGTTTATCAATGCTTCAGAAGTGGCTAAAACGGGTCTGCCTAGAATTACAGGGATTTGTCGATTAGGATTTACAACAGGTGCGGTATCTAGTACGACAAAATCCACTGTGTAAATGAAGTCACCAACCTTGATCAAAACATCCTCTACTACACCTCTTAGTTTCTTAATAGAGCAATCAGCAAATTGAAGAGTTGTCTTAGAGGGTTTTAGTGTACCAATGTTCATTTGCTCATAGACAGAGTACGGGAGTAGGTTAACACTAGCACCAAGGTCTAGAAGGGCTTTGTTGATAAAAGTATCTCCTATTGCACATGAAATTGTGGGACTTCCAGGATCCTTATATTTTATAGGAGACGAGTTTGACAGGATAGAACTTATGTTTGCAGTTAAGAATGCCTTCTTTGGTACGTTCGTTTTTCGCTTTTTAGTGCACATATCTTTTAAGAATTTAGCATAAGCAGGTATTTGTTGAATCATGTCTAAGAGTGGAATGTTCACCTTAACTTGCTTAAATACTTCCAAGATTTTCTCTATTTGTGCACTTGAGTTCTTTTTGAGTCTATTGGGGAATGAGGCTTTAGGAACATAAACTCGCTCAGGTTCAGGTTGAGCTATGGGTTCAGGTTGAGTAGGTGGGTTGAGTGTTTCAGATTGGACGTCAGGTTCAATGGTTAGGTCATATGTGGTAGCTTGATGGCTAGATTGATCAGACGTTCTAGGATTTACCACATTATTATCAATTTGTCTTCCGGACCGTAATGATACGACTGCATTAATTTGTTGGAACGATCCTTCCTCATTAACCATTTGAACCGGTCTAGGGTTGTTATTTCCTGAAGGTGGTTGATAGGGCTGATATGAATTATTAGATCTTGGATTCACCTCAGGTTGACTTGGAAACCGACCCTTTTCTCTTTCACCTACTATTTGTGCTAGTTGGCTGACTTGTGTCTCTAGCCTTTGGAAGGTCTGGTTGGTTGTTTGTATAACGGTTTTCATCAACTTTTCCAAGCTTGTCAACCTAACCTCATGATCGGCATTGTTACTAAACCCAGATGATGTATTATTTTGGTTATACGGGTTTGGTTGTTGTCTAGGAGGTTGACCTTGTTGGCTTGATGAGAAATTGGAATTATTACGCCAACCCGAGTTATAGGTTGATGCGTATGGGTCATTTCTAGCATGGTTATACATGACATTAACTTGTTCCCAGTCCGCACAATACTCCATTACATGACTAGTCTGACCACATCTAGAGCAAGGGATAGACGAGGCTTGATTCACTCGGGTTTGGGTTTGTAGCTCTAAACTTTCCATTCTGCGCATAAGGGTAGCTAGTTTTGCTTCAGCCGCTATGTTGGCATCTACAACTAAGACACCTGGTTTGGGTTGACTTGCTATTCTAGATCCAATACTCGGGTTAAGCGGTGTTCTAGCATTGTCCCATTGCATACTGTTTTCAGCTAAATCCTCAAGAAAAGTCCAGGCATCATTTTCATTTTTCGACATGAAGTTCCCTTGGCTTACGGATTCTACCATAACCCTAGATGTGGGTGTCAATCCCTCATAAATAATTTGGCATAATTGCCATCTTGGAATTCCATGATGAGGGCATTGGGTCAGTACGCTTTTAAATCTTTCTAGATAGGAATAGAACGGCTCGCTCTCAGACTGAACGAATGCAACAATTTCATTCCTAATCCTCGTAGTCTTATGGTTGGGGAAATATTTTTTCAGGAATATTTGAACAAACTCAGCCCAACTCCTAATAGATCTTTCGGCTAGACTATATAGTCATTTCTTAGCGTCGTCCTTTAGTGCTAGAGGCACAAATTTCAGACGCACTGCCTCCTCAGGGATATGCTGGTATTGCATAAGAGAGCAGATTTCCTCAAATTCTCTAAGGAAGAGATATGGGTCTTCCCTAGAGGTGAACTTAGGCAACATACTCATGTATTGTGCCTTAAGTTCGAAGTCGCGACGCGGTATGGTGGCCATAACGATGCACGATGGCTGAGCAGTCATCGCTGGATAGCATCGATCCCTCAGAGTTATAGGTTGTGCAACAGGTGGGTCCACTACGTTCTCACCCATTGGATCCGAGTGAGGTGGTGCAGCAGATGGATTTGGGCTAAGCTCTAGACTGGAATCTAGATGAACTCGTGAGAGTCGATTACTCAAGTCCCGAATCCAAATCTGAGTGCACCGGGTTGAATCAATTTTTGAGTTCAAATTCGAAATTTAAATTCCAAATTTAATTTCAAGAATTAATTAAATTTTTTTTTCGTTTTTTTTCGTTTTTTTTCTTTTAATGGAAACAAACAATAGAATGGGGAAAGATGAGAAAGGAATCCTAATCTAGAGAATTTAGGTAAGAAGAGAAAGAAGACTCAGCTGAGAAGGGAAACCTAACTCTAAAGATAGAAAGAGGATTGGTCAGAAAATTCCTAAGAAAGCATGGTTCAAACAATCCTAGACCTAGTGTCACTTAGATCTAGACGCTGGTTGAGTCGAATTGATTTGCTTGATTCACCTCCCTCACTAATCAAACCAAATTGATCAGGCAGTGTATAACTAGTGGGGGCGCTTCCGACAGGGTCGGTGCCAATTAGACAACCACTTCGCTTGGAAGACTTACGTCGACACAAAAACACTTTCTAGACACCAACTTAAATTCGACCGGCTTCAGGTCATAGCAAGTCAAACCAATTCTTCTCCTTAAATGAGTCCGAGTCCTTAGGGGTCAATGTCTAGTTGATTTTAATTTAAGGCTTGGGTGACACTTTAGGATTGTGATTTGTGGGCCACGGAAGGGTGATGAAATCCCCACCGTATCTTTTCCTACGGAGTTGCCCTTAAGATAGTTTAAATTAGATCTAGCAAAGATAGTCAAACAATGGTCTTTAGAGGGGGGCAATTGCAAGGTTGTATGCAAACTAGATTATATGCTTAAATGTAATCGATGAAAATCACGATACGTACCTTGACTCCAGCACTCTTCAACAGAAATTGATTTGCAAGAATTTAGCAAGAATAATGCATACAAAACACTAGATGATGCATGCACTAAGGCTTTTCTAATTGTGCCAATTTTAGGTCAGAGTTGAATTATTGCCAATTATGGAATTTTTTCCCTAACACGTGCAATTCTAATAAAAGGAAATTTTCTGAAAATAGAAATTACGAGGAAAAGAGGCAACAAAGGTTACCTATGCAATGCTCAGTCGGGTTCACCGCCCGCTCTCGAAATTTCAGTAGCTTCACGCGTCCACCCAGAGATGAGTCGCGTCCCAGAAAAGTTTGAAGCCCAGAAGCTCCAAGTGTGCAGCGGATTCGCCGCAAATTGCTCTATAGGTGCGGCGATTTCGCCGCTCGTTTAGCTCAGAATGTGCTCGGATTTCGCCGTGCACGTTGTTGTCTCCTGAAACACAAATCCAAATACTTAGATCGCGCACAAGATAAACATGATAAAATCGAAATCAACAAAAAAAACAAAATCTGCGTCGCCTCCCCGACAACGGCGCCAAAAACTTGATGAAAATTTTATTTATACCGCAAGTGCACGACGTCAATAAAGACGTGGCAAGTACGGGTCGAACACAAGGAGGGAGAGATCTGTTATTAGTGTGATTTCGATTGGGGGAAAGAAGGAGAGAAGAATAAATTGGGTTTTTGAGATTTTTGGTTTTTATTATCTAAGGCAAGAAACAAGAACAAATAAAACTAAAAACAAAAACAAAGAGATGAATTCCGTTGGGTGGAGGTTTAGATTTAGGGTTTAGATTAGAGAATTCAGAAACTTATAATAAATCATGTTAGTTATGAAGCATTACATGATAAATGATTTAACATAAACTCAAGTAATCAAAATATACTAATCACGAAATTAAAATAATAACATTTATTCATCTTCTCTTCACCCTAAATCCGTCACCTCCACCCTTTGGAAATAGTTAGAAACTCATGGATGGGAGGAAGGAGAAGGGGTCCTAGAGGAATTACAAAAGAAAATTAAAAACAAACAAGAAATAAAAGACAGAATTTTATTACTAAAACTAAAGAATAAAAATAAGAACAACCACCAAGGACCAAGGACTAAGGACTCAGGACCCTTTTTACATCGTTCTCGGGTCTATTTATAGTTGCTACAAGGGACCTAAGTATAAAATTGGAAAGTACACGTGTCCAGACACGACTGAACAAAAGTGGAGCACACGGATCGACTCTAGTGCGGCAGAAACGCCGCATGGTATGTGTGATTTGCGGCGGAATCGCCGCCAATCATGCTCTGATTAGGTCCAGATTTTGGTCGAATGTTTATGGTATGATTTGACCCTCCTTGGCGCGTCTGGATTGATTCTTTCCATTCTTTTGAGCTCCGGATTAATTCCTTTATATATTTGGAGATCTACATTGATTTTTCTTTAGATTTTCTGCATAATAACTCGTGAATTGCAATTAGGTCCTTGGCTTCTTGCAATTATGTCCCCGACTACTTTTGTGCTTAAGTCCTTGTTCTTTTTGTAATTAGATCTTGAATGCTTTTATGCTTGGATACATTTTCATTTGTAACCCGATAATCTTGAACTTGGTCTTTACGACAGAAATGAGTCTTTTGCATGCGTTTATGCTCGGGATGTGGGTAATTTGCATTTAGGTCCCTGTATTCTGTAAATAGGACTAAACACATACCTTAGTAGCATTTATTGATATAAAATCAATCTAAATGAAAGACATATGATGCAATGTATGCAATGCATCAAATACCCCCACACCTAGATTTTGCTAGTCCCTAGCAAAACAAAAATAAAAACAGAGAAATCCTAACTCACTTTCGTAGGAATCACGGTTGCACTTAGCATGTGCAATAAGCCTTTAAACCTCCAAGTTTCCTTAGAGGACAGGTTTTGTCTCGTGAGGGTTTTCAGTTGACACACCCACAAAGTCCTAATTCAACATTCCATTAATAGCTTTCAATATCCCTACCTCAACCTTATACATCTTACTTAGAATTCTTGCATGCTTATTATATAAATCTAACTTATAAAAAGTCTGACTTGGTCTTTGTTCCTCATTACAAGACCTATCATCCAAATCACTAACCTAGGTGATTAATATGAGCATGACAAGTTTGTTATTAAGAACCTAAACAAGCATGGAATGTACCTAAATATTATGGTAGAAACCATCAAGTTAAGTATTCTTTTTAATTCAAACAAGTATACTAACATTTCTCACATAAAACGATGTTTATCATTAATTTCATCTACATAACATGTATAGACATCTACTCCACCCCCAAAGGGTGATGGAACTACTCACACATTATTAGACTAACATTCATACTAAGGAAAGAAAACATGCTAATTAATTCTAAGAAGACTAAAACAAACAAAGTTAACTAAGTATGCAAGAATTGAAAAGAGACAATATGAAGAAACTAACAAAACGTCTTTTATTACTCACTCAATTACAAGTAGTCTCTCTCCACCACAGTTTTGCTTCAAGGCTTTACTCCTAGTAGAGAGGATGACCACCAAAAGAGATGTATATAAAGGAGGAGGAAGAGTTCTATTTATAGCCATAGAAAAAAGTAATCCGGGACAATCACTCGGTATGAGACTAAACGTATACCAAAAATAGACTAAATACAACCTAATACATGACTCGCCAAAGTCTTAGCGGATCCAGAGCTGACCCGACCGCCAATTGGCGGTCTATGGACTCTGGATCGAGTCTGGATTTTGGGTGCAGTTGTATGGCTTGCTTTCTTCATGTGTGATGCATCCAAGTCGCTTGTTGGAGCTCGGACCCGAATCGAATTGTCAAAATACTCCTCATGATGGTGTGGAGTTTCTTGATTTGCTCATTGGTACATTGAGCTTACATCTGGGTCCTTCCATCTTGCATCTCAGTTCCCAAGTCTTACAATTCAGACATTTCCTTGCTTTTGAGTTCTTTTTGTGCATCTTCTCCTCAAACCTGCTTATTCTTGAAACTTAAACATTAAACTCATTACGTAGCATTGTTTATGTGAAAGATAACAGATATAAGATACAAATGTATGCATGATATGATGTCAATCAAATACCCACACACCTAACTTTTTCTAGTCCCGAGCAAAATAAAGATAGGGAAAATGAAAGAAAGGAAAAATCATTCGTAAAATAGGGAAATCCTAACTCACTTTCGTAGGAATCACGGTTGCACTTAGCACGTGCAACAAGCCGTTAAACCTCCTTGTTTCCAAGGAGAATGAGTGTTGTCTCCTGAGGGTTTTCAGTGGATATACCCACAAAATCCGAACATTGATGCATTATTCAATCTAGAAACTCGACTCGATGGACTCATTTTTGTCGATCATTGGACACGGTAATCCTACGGGCCAACTCTATATACGTATCCAATCCATACACCTAGCCTAATGAATCATTCGTGCAAGTTAATTAAGGACTTAAGTGAAAGATATGAACAACCTTAACATCCTAGAGTGATACAAAGTGTAAAGTTCATTAAGGTTCTTATATGCATTACCATTTTTTTCTTTTTTAGTTGGTATGTAATTCTCCTAGGGTCAGGTTTCGTGCATCATTCTCTATGATGACTTACACTATAACGTACACCTTTCCCCATGTCTCCACATAGGGCAATCCCTACCACCCATGTAACAGGAGTTCGGTCGGTGCATCCCAAGTCAAATGACTCGAAAGCACCAAGCATAAAGTCCCCTCAGACCTAATTTCCCGAGTGATAGGAACCGTGCGAGAAGTGAGAACACCTACTCACTTATTTCTTATCTACACATGAACCAAAACCCCTACACTTAATGTCTCACAACAGGAGTTAAATGGTCATTGACTACAACAAACTTCCTTATATTAACAGACACGAATTATTCAACTCACTAGGTTCAGGGTGGACTTCATGAAATGTTTGAGTACTGAAACCCTATGATTACACACCCCCCGAAGGAAAATTAGGGTGCATCCTTACGACTCAGTAAGACCTAAAGCCGGTGTATAAATATCCTAATGCATCAAGTTCAAGACAATTTTGGGAGCTTTCTTTTTACTTTGCCTCTCAACAGTTTTGCACATGCCAAACACATGCAAAACTCATAAAACATTTTCTTTCGTAAACACATGAAGATTTTGAAAGAAATGTGAAAATTTAACGCACAAGGCAAGCAAAAGAAGACAAGTCACCCATGGATCATGACAAGCAGATATATCGATATTAAATACAACACACTAACATGACCATAACAATGGACACAAAATAAAACAAAATCAAAGGAAAAGACAACTATGTACACACGTAAACAACCCCCCACACCTACTTCATGCATTGTCCTCAATGAATTTGAGCATGATACTACATGGATTTATGCATGAAAAATAAAAGATCTCATCAACATGAAGCGCAAAGGGAAGTTCATGATTATGTTGATGGACATAAACCCGAATTCCTTTAAAACCTGTGAGATGCTAAAGAAGGGATACAAATACGTGAAAGAAATGTGACCCAAATTCTCAAGAGTTGGAGCCTACAACAATCAATGCTCACTCATGGAGTCTTTTGTGTTTTTATGTTTTTTTATTTGATTGTTTTTCAAATTTAACTTTATACAAACATGAAAGCTCAACCATTCATACAGGAACATGAATGGTTGAGTGCGTGAGAGGTTCATGAAGGAACATGACCTCCTCGACTTCAGCTGGTGCCCCCTCCAAGTAAGGTTTGAGGCGTTGCCCACTTACTTTGAACACGTCCCATTCCTTGGGTTCAAGATGTCAACCGCTCCATGAGGAAATACAGTTTGGTCAATAAAATGGCCAGACCAGCGACTGCGGAGCTTACCCGTAAACAGATGAAGCCGGGAATTGTAAAGCAACACCTTCTGCCTGGTCATAAACACCTTTCGCATCATCATGCGATCGTGAAATATCTTGGCTCGGGACTTATGAATTTTGGCATTTTCATACGCATCATGTTTCATACGCATCATGGTGTAGCTCTTCCAATTCCACGATGTCGAGTTTACGTTGCACCCCTGCTTGATCAAGATCTATATTCAGGTTCTTGATCAGCCAGAAAGCACGATGCTCAAGCTCGACGGGTAGGTGGCAAGCCTTGTCGTACACTACCCGATATGGGGACATACCCAAATTGATCTTATACGCGGTACGGAAAGCCCACAACGTGTCATTCAACTTAGTCGACCAATCCTTCCTCGAGGAATTAACCGTCTTCTCAACGATTGACTTTAATTGACGGTTAGAGACTTCGACCTGCCCACTACTTTGCTGATGATATGGGGTCATAAGCATGTGTGTGGTCGAATATTTCCTCATAAGCGCTTCAAAGGAGAGATTACAGAAGTGGGTACCCCTATCACTGAATATGGTACGAGGAGTACCAAATCGCGCAAAAATGTCCTTTAAGAATTTGGTGACCCCCTTGTTGTCATTGGTCTTTGTGGGGATAGCCTCAACCCAATTAAACACATAGTCAACGGCCACCAGAATGTAAACATTCCCGAACGAATTCGGGAAAGGGCCCATAAAGTCGTTGCCCCCATACATCGAAGATGTCGACGACAAAGACATTTTGCAAAAGCATCATATCACGTGGACTACACCTGCCAAGGCGCTGACACCTATTACATTGCTTACAAAATTCGTAAGCATCTTTTAAAAGAGAAAGCCAGTAGAATCCAGATTGGAGCACCTTGACGGCAGTTTTCTTTGCTCCAAAGTGTCCTCCACATGCCTCAGTGTGGTAAAATTGGAGCACACTTTGGAACTCGTTATTTGGGATGCACCACCTGAAAATTTGGTTAGAGCAGTATTTGAATAGGTAGAGGTCGTCCCAGTGAAAGAATCTGACATAAGATCTAAGATTTGTTTGGCCAGATTTTGACCAACCCACAGGAAGTTGCTCGGTCACGAGGTTTATCACGATGTCGGCAAACCAAGGGTTATTTTCGATCGTGAACAACTGCTCGTCAGGAAATTTGTCATTAATAATTTGGTCTTGTGGGTTAGTCATCTCAAGGTGAGACAGGTGGTCCGCTACAACATACACACCCTTTTTTGTCCCGAATCTCGAGATTAAATTCTTGTAACAACAAGATCCATCTCAAGAGTCAAGATTTTGCATCTTTCTTTGCCATGAGGTTCTTGATGGCTATGTGATTAGAATAGATAATCACGTAGGAGCCAATCAAGTACAACCATAATTTCTCCAAAGAGAATATGATCGCTAACAATTCCTTCTCAGTCACAGTGTAGTTCAATTGGGCATCATTGAGTGTTCTACTGGCATAGTAGATAACATGAGGCAATTTGTCCAATCGTTGCCCAAGCACTGCTCCCACAACTAAGTCAGACACATCACACATTAACTCGAAGGGTTCAGTCCACACTAGTGCCTTAATTATGGGAGTTGAAGTCAGCTCTTTCTTCATGGTCAAAAAAGCATAGTGGCAATCCAGTGTGAACTCAAAAATGGCATCCTTAGCCAACAAGGTAGTGAGAGGTCGAGCAATGTGGGGGTTGGTAAGTCGCCGATGGGCGTGGAGGGTGATAAGGTGGAGGTTGAGGTTGAGCGTGCGAGCTCTGACCGTGGCCCCCACTAGGCCCTCAAGAGAAGTTAGGGTGATTACGCTCTCCCGAGTTGTAGGAATGACTGTACGGGTCATTACGAGGCCTCTGTTGATACATTGCATTTCCATGCTCAGTATCCCTTGGAGCGTAAGCACAATGCAAGTCGTCATGTCTCGTAAGTCCACACCTACTACATACGGGAGTAGCGACCTGAGCTATAGGAGCTCAGTCCAACTCTAAACTCTCAATCCTACGCATGAGAGCAACCAATTTTGCCTCAGACGCGATAGTTGACTCAACTTGATATGATCCAGCTTGACCAAAAGACTTGTCGACTGGGGGCTCTCTCATGGTGTCCCACTCAAATGTACGTTCAGCCATTAATTCAAAAGTGTCTCATGCCTCATTGATGAGTTTCATTTGGAAATCACCCTGACACATCGAATCCAACAATGTGCCGGTGTTGTAGTTGAGGCCCTAATAAACAATCTGGCACAACTACCATATCTCGAGTCCATGAGGAGGACACTGCTGGAGAAGGTCCTTGAACCTCTCAAAGAAAGCATCAAAATATTCGGTCTCAGACTGATACATTTGATGTATCTGGTGCCGTATCTGTTGAGTTTTTCTTTACGGGAAAATCTCTTCAGAAAGATGGTCACAAAGTCATCCCAAGACTGAATAGAGCTCGCTGGGAGGCTGTACATCCATTTCTTCGTGTTATCCTTCAACAAGAAAGAAATAAACCTCAATCGGACTGAATCCTCGTCAAACTGTTGAAGCTTGGACATGGAGCATACCTCCTCAAATTCACGTATAAAAATATATGGATCCTCCTTATTGGCAGTGAAGGTAGGAAGCATGCTCACATATTGAGGTTTCAGTTTATAGTTGTTTCTGCGAGCTGGGGGAAGAACTATCCAAGAAGGCTACGTGGCCCGAACAGGATGTGTCCTCTCCTACAAAGTCATCAGCCTATCCTGTCAAGCTAAAGGTGGTGGTGTACCAAGAACTCGATCTTGACCAAATCCCTCTTCTTCTCGAGTCAGAGGAGGAGAAGAAGGAGGTCTACGTGGTGGTGGTAACATGCCAAGGTAATCCATGTATGGAACCCGGTCTCCCCATCGGCGCGAGACAACTCAGCCTCATGCTCCAAAAGAGCACGAGGAGGAGATGGCCGATCACCAAGATCGTCCATCTCAGACAAATGCACTCTCCCAAGTCGAGCGCTCTCACCAAAACGAGTCCAACCTCGCATAAAACACTAGACTTGACTCTACAACAACACACAATAGAAGGTGTAATCAGAGGAGGAGACTATAACGAAGAATATAGAGGAGGAGAAGACTCAGATGAGAAAAGAAGAATCCTTAGTGCTATCGTGGGTAATGGGTGAAGGTAGAAGCCTAATCTAGCAAGAACGACTCAAACAACTTATGGCTATGGGTCCTTAGGCTAGACGACGCCTAACTTTGAGATTACTAGTGTAGACATGCCTCACCTCCCTACAACGAATACCACAATGCCCAGCAAGTGATACTAGATCCGGAGATCCAGTACCTCCTACTATCGACAAGGCAGGCGACGCCGATCAAGTCATGACAGTCTCAACTCGATCACTCTCCTAGCGCGTCCAAAATCCTTAGGGTCAATGTCTACTTGCTTTTAGAAAGAAGGCTTTGATTAAGAGTACTTTTTGGGGCAAAGGAAAGGGTGATGAAATACCCCACATTATCTTGTATGGGACAACCCATCCTTAGTAGCGTTTTGAGTCTTAATCTGACAATCAACTCTCCAAACAAACGCTCACCTCACTCTTGTCCCGATGCAATTCCTACTAACTAATGCATGGTCATACAAAATGCTTGAATGAGAGTAGGAAATGCGTACCTCGTGCCAGCGCTCATCAACTGAAAGTAAAGCTAAAATAAAAGACAACTATGTGCCTAAGTCAAGTATATGATGCATGCCCTAAACAAGCAAGAATGCCTAATCTTTTGCTTTGGATTTTAGTGGCGAAGTTGATTAAAGGGGATTGACTATTAATCTGGGAGCAAACTACAAGTCAAAACATTCCAAATTGAGCCCCCAGATGACCTAGTGAATGTAGAAACAACCAAAAAAAATTTGAGGGAATTTGGAGCTTACCAGACCGCAAATTAGCGGTCAGTTCAGTCTTGTTCCCCTCCCAGCTTCTCCTGGTAACGTCTCCTGATCTTTATAACCTCCTGAAACAAAGCACAACTAAAAACAAAAATTAAAACCACTCGAATCGTCCAAACTAAAGTCTGGGCAGAACACCTCCCCGACAACGACGCCAAAAACATGATTGATTCAGTTAAAATAACTGCAAGTGCACGACCGCGTTGAAGCGGTGACAAATACGGGTCGATCCACAGGGAGGTGTGTCAACTTTGGTTAGTTCAAAGGCGAGTGGGCAACAAGGTGGAGAAAAGATTGATTAAACTAACTAAACTAACTACACTACACGAGTAAGCAACAACAAGATGAAAGTGCGAGAAGAAATGAAACTAAGTGACTAATAGAAGAAGCTAGAAATCAGGAATGGAAAACCCCAAAGGGGTAGAGTTTGTGTACACATGAAATAAGTGGTGATGAATGCATACAATAAGCTCAAGTGTAGGTAGTATTTGTGATGCAGAAGAAGTACCTCATTACAAGACCTATCATCCAAATCACTAACCTAGGTGATTAATATGAGCATGACAAGTTTATTATTAAGAACCTAAACAAGCATGGAATGTACCTAAATATTATGGTAGAAACCATCAAGTTAAGTATTCTCTTTAATTCAAACAAGTATACTAACATTTCTCACATAGAACGATGTTTAGCATTAATTTCATCTACACAACATGTATAGACATCTACTCGACCCCCAAAGGGTGATGGAACTACTCACACAATATTAGACTAAAATTCATACTAAGGAAAGAAAACATGCTAATTAATTCTAAGAATACTAAAACAAACAAAGTTAACTAAGTATGCAAGAATTGAAAAGAGATAATATGAAGAAACTAACAAAACATCTTTTATTACTCACTCAATTACTAGTCTCTCACCACCAGAGTTTTGCTCCAAGGATTTACTCCTACTAGAGAGGATGACCACCAAGAGAGAAGATGCATACAAAGGAGGAGGAAGAGTTCTATTTATAGTCATAGAAAAAGATAATCCGAGACAATCCCCCGGTAAGGGTCTAAACGTATACCAAAAATAGACTAAATACAACCTAATACATGACCTGCCAAAGTCTTAGCGGATCCATAGCTGACCCGGCCACCAATTGGTGGTCTATGGATTCTGGATCGAGTCTGGATTTTGGATGTAGTTGTCTAACTTGTTTTCTTCATGTGTGATGCATCCAAGTCGCTTGTTGGAGCTCAGGCCCGAATCGAATTGCCAAAATACTCCTCATGATAGTGTGGAGTTTCTTGATTTTCTCATTGGTCCATTGGGCTTACATCCGGGTCCTTCCCTATTGCATCTCAGTTCCCAAGTCTTGCAATTCAGTCATTTTTCTTGCTTTTGAGTCCTTTTTGTGTCTCTTCTCCTCAAACCTTCTTATTCCTGAAACTTAAACATTAAACTAGTTACGTAGCATTTTTTAGGTGAAAGATAATGGATATAAGACACAAATGTAGGCATGATATGATGTCAATCACCCTATTTTTACTTAAATCGCTCATCTCAATTACCATTTTGCTCTTCACAATCTATTTAATACTCATTTCATATTGTCTCTTAAACTAAGACTTTTGTCTCAGTATTTCTCACTCTACCGAAACAACACCACGAAAATGTCTGGCGAAGCGTCTGAATTCGGTGAAGTAAGTCAAAAAAAAATACTGGGGCGTCTCCGCCAAACGTCCCCACCTCCCCCCCTAATTTTTTAAATATGTTGTGTTATTTCAAATTATTTCAGGTTCCGTTGCAAGATTTTGGTGGTGATGGTGTAGATTACAGTGAGCTTTTTGTAAGTCAGCAGATATTTGAAACAATTGATGAGGCGATAAGATGGACGAAACAAGTTGTCATTGGAGCCGGATTTTTTTGGTAGTATCATCTTATAAACCACAAACAGATAATCAGATGAATTATTATCTGAGATAGATCGTAGAAATAAAATGGGTTCTCGAGATATAGATATTAGAGTACGGAAGAACACGAAAAGAAAGGGTTGCGAGTGTCGTTTTTTGATAAAGGTAGTCGACGATGAGAGCGTGATGGATGAGTCGTAGTTTCTAATAGTACTCATGGTCAACACAACAAAAATCTTGCAGTTTATCCGGAGGGTCACCGACAGATCAGTGGTCTTAGCCTTGCGACTAAGAAAAATGTTTGTGAGATGACTTGGGCACAAACGAAACCACGTAACATCTTGTTCGCGGTAAAGGAGAAATGCCCGGAGGATACTCTCTATCAGATAGTACATGAGGAGGATGAAGTCTGAAGACAGGAATCTCGCTCAGCAGTTTCTGCATCAGGTAGTGCAGTATCAGTAATTATGTTGTATTATGGTGGATGAAGAAACTAATGTCGTTAGTCACGCATTTTTGGCACATCCAACGTCAGTTCAGTTGTTATGCAAATACCCTTCGGTAATCTGCATGGATTTGATGTACAAAACGAACAAGTACAAGATGTCTTTGTTCGAGATGGTTGAGGTAACACCAACAAACATGAACTTCTTAATCGGCTATGCAGTTATGAAGGATGAGATTGAGTTTAGTTACCGGTGGGTGTTGGAGAAGTTGCGAGATTTGTTATGCAGTACTGTCAGCCCGACTTCAATAATAACAGACCGAGAGTTAGGCCTTATGCGACCAGTGATAGAGGTTTTTCTTGACTCTGCTCATTTACTTTGTACTTCGCATATCAACAAAGACGTATACAATTATGCATATCACGTATTCGGGAAGAACAAGCATACAATAGAGGGTTTTAATTGTGGACTGTGGAGGAGAGTCAAGCTTTCTGTGGGATCGTGAGGGTCTACAATTCTAATCACTTTTAACCTTAATTACCTACTTGTTTAAACAATCAAAGATATGCAACGGAATTTAAACTAAACAAGCAAGTAAAGGAATGGAAAATGCAAACCAAAAGGAGTTAGGAGATTTTTATAGAGGTTTGGCACCCCCACCCGGATCCTAGTCCTCTCTTGCAAGCTCCGCTCGGATCACCGAGCCCCGCTCACGACTTCACTAACCACTCCCCATTCCGGGCCGGGAGAGAATGCATTTACAATCTTCAAACTCGCGAACAACCCTCGCCGAGCTTGTCTCCTCCTCTCACAATCCGAGAGGGATTACTTCGGGCTCTCATCGAAGTCTATACTCGTGTCTTGGGCTTTCACCAAGACCCTTGCTTCTTGAACAAACAATGAGTGGAACAACACTCTCTAATCTTGAGCACACTTGAGTGAGAATAGGATTTAAGACTAAAGTGTGGAAGGTTTGAGGCTTGGTGTGTTTGGAGTTTTCTCTCTAAAGTAGGGGAAAAATAGTAGTGGGAGAGTTGTGTTAAAATGTGTTTTACAACTCTATTTATAAGCTCCAAAAGAGTTATAGCCATTGGGAATGAATTGGGTAAAGATTGTGTAGGAAACACAAAATAGAAACTGACAAGACACAATTCTGAGTAAGTTCGGTCGACCAGATGGGCCTGAACGGTCGACCGTTTGGCAATTTAGAACTCGATTCGGTCGACCAGTTAAGGAACGGTCGAGCTCCAAAGGTTACAATCTTGGTACACTTAAGTGATCGGTCGAACATGATCATATTCAGTTTTAGAACTCGGTTCGGTCGACCGATTCACACTAGGCTCTTTGGGGTTGACAAACAAGATCATATTCGGTCAACCGAAACATGGTCCACGGTCTACCAAAAACCGACAGACACTTTTGCGTTTATCAAGGAACATAAGTTCGGTCGACCGGTTAAGGTCCTCAGTTAACCGATACAAAAAATGTATTTAGGGTATATGGAGATAATATGAATACGACCATTGGGTATAATACGACAAAACAAACGGTCGGAAAAAATATGTTAACTCGGTCGACCGAATGTGGGCAGACTGTTCTGGTTTGGGTTCAGTGTTTTCTCGTCTAAGTTTGGGTGATCTATTGAAGTCCAAATTATGTAACAGTTAAGCTCAGTCGTCGATGCCTAAGCACTGACCAAACGACCCTCAACTGGAATGCGCAGGATATGAAACATGTCATGCAACATGATCGTCATCTCTCCGAAAGGCAGGTGGAAAGTGTTTGTGTCAGGCTTCCACTGCTCCACAAACACAGATATCAACGGCATGTGGGGTAAGGGGAACATACTGGAAGGCAAGTGACCCAATGCGCTATCAGTAAGGGTCCTGACGCCGTGATCACTCAAAACTGAGCGCCAACCCTGCAATGTAGAACAGACTTTATGCCGATTATGATACTTCAGAACCTTCTGATCCTCGCCCTCCCAAATACGCCTGGCGATGTGATCCCTCGTAACTAGGAATGACTCTCACACCTAAAGCACCACTGGGCATCGCAGCAGTCACGATCCAAGAATCATCCACAGCCCTCCTTTTCTTCTGAGTTCGGGCATCTACAGAGCACAAACTCGAATCACCAGTCACAAACCTACCACCTTTACCATTTCGAATCACCCACTCCGCAGTACAAGAACTACCATGTCGCCCCCGTCCTCTACCATACTCCCTCGGCCTCTCCTCCACCAATCCCAGCCGACCTCCATCATCACTCTCATCGTCGTCACTCTCCACCTGATCTGAAACATCCTCATCATTGAAGGAATCCTCACGTGTCTGACGAAGACGTAAACTCACCCTCTCTCTCCTACCCGAAGCAGATATACACCGTCTACGTGGATGACGAGGAGTTGAATCATCATCTAAACTATATACAGTGTGTAAGGGAACTGATTTCCGTTTATCTCCACATTAACCTGATGACTATTAATTCAATTTTAGAAATAAAATTTCGTTAATGGATTTAAATTACTAAATTTACAAATTGATCAATGAATGAAACTAATTATAACAATTAATCAATTTAACTAATTCTAATAACTAAAAAAATTAACTAACTAATTAATCCATTTAATTAACAATTATATTTAAATAAATGGGGGGGCGTCTCCCGCGGACGCCCCCCTTTTGTTAACTTAAAATAAATGAGAATTTTTACTTGATTCGAGTGCATCGGGGCATCCACTGACTCTTTTCTTGGCCTCCAAGACATTGGTTTTGATGAGTTTTAGGAAGATGAAGTGAGAGTGATGGTTGGAGAGTGAAATGAAGAGATATATAAGTAGAAATGAGAGAAGGGTAAAATGGTAATTCGTACAGGCGATTTAAGTAATTTACGGGTGACATTTAGCAGTCCAGTAAATTTAATCCAAGGAAAAGCTCTTATCTATAAACCAGCAAGTAACCTCAGGGTTAGGAATTTTGCATTTTATAAAAATGTTATGGCAGCGGACCATTCCTCCTGCTAGGCCCGCGAATGGATAATAGTTCACATTCGTTCTTGCTAGGGATACATATGTCCATATTCAGCAGATATGGATGCCTTACGAATATTAAATTTCAATCTTTTGTGGGTACAAATGTGGAAGAGTTCTTATAACCGGACGCAGGCGTCCGGGACGCTACCTACTTGGCACCCAGTCTGCATCCAATCACCAGTCCAGGTCATCTCCAAACATTGGCACCTTTTTTCCAAAAAAATGAAGATTCTCAGTTTCCTGCGTGTGACGGTTCCTCTTCCGCCGCAGAGATAAAACCGCAAAAATATACCAAACCCGTGCATGTTCAAATACCGAGGTGCGAAACATAACCCCATACCTTTCTGCCCAAGTTTTCTGCCTCATTTTCTCGAGTTTTCTTCCACCATCCGTCGTCGACGAAATGGATTCTCCGCATGGAGCTTCTTCTAGCAATGTGGTGGTGCATCAGGTTTGTTGTTTTTACCCTAGTGTCGGATTTTGACACTGAGAACAAAGTCAAGTTATTTTTTGTGTCTTGTTAGGCATCTACAAACTACTTCTAACCCTCGAAATGTGTGTGGACACCAATAAAGAAGGTGTTGGGAAAGACAAAGGACACTGAGAAGGACATTTTTTGGGCTACCCTCTTCGGTCACTTCGTAGACATGGCCAATGTTTCGGTTGATAATGACATTGTCGATTGGTTCGTGAAACACTATGATGCCGAGGAGGTTGGGTTGAGGATCGACTCTGTGGTAGTAGACTTTACAGCTGAAGATGTTGCCCTAATTTTGGGACTTAGAGTCCGTGGCAAGGCAGTACAATCTTATGCACCAACGCTCGACTGAAAAGGTCTTACGGTCAACCGACTGGTCGGTAATATCGGTAATTGGTTCGAACAACAATACATTGGTCGAACCAAACCTATACTAAAATGGTCGAACAAAAGTCTAATGGCAGTCTACCATTTGGAAGGTCTACGCCGCATATATCATTAAAATAATCATTCCAACGGTCGAATGGCAAAGGGGACCCAATTGACTGAAAATAACAGGGACTTCCTACATTTTCTCTAAGTCATCACCGTCGGACCACATATGAACCAGTCGAATCATATTTAAGTTCACATAAGTAATCGGTCGAACCAAATATTAGGGCGGTCGACCATTTTTATGGTCTAGGCCCCCAACTGACTTACTTAGATCCAATCGGTCGAACGACAAGAGGTCCCGAAACTAGAAAAAGGCATCTTCTTCCCGCAAAATCAAGTGTAACCGCTCGACCGCCACCATACATCATTCGACCGGTGCAGGTAAAAATCATACATTTACACTAAGACTGGTCAACCGATGCCAACACTGGTCGACCGTACCAGCACAAAAACCTTGCTGCAACTTGACATCGACGAGGTCTCTGACCTCCAATGATGCCCCTGACCTATCACATACCTTGTGTGAACATCTAATTGAACTTGGCATACATTTTTGACGATCGATGAAGCTCCCAACGACGATGGTGATTTCCATTTCCTTTCTTCGAATTCCGGCGAACTTGACTAGTCGGAGCACTAATCTTCGCCTTTTGATTTCTTCTCCTTAACTTCTTCTCAACTTCCACCCAACACGATTCTCTCCCGCTACAATATCTCAAAGAAAACTCTCACTTCTTTTCTTCTCACACTTTCACTCTTCTTCCTCTTATCAAACTCCTCTTCTCATCAACAACATCAACTCTTACCCTCAACCCACCTCCTCCTCGTTTCAACTTTCACTTCTTTTCCTTCCTATACCACCGAATCAATTTGATATATATATATATATATATATATATATATATATATGAGAAAGTGAGAAGAAAAGAGAAAGAAAAGAGTATTTGTACTCTTCACTTCAACATTGATCAATTTTCCTCCTCCCCAACCATACACCTCACCCCTAACCAACACCTCATCCTTCCACCTAAGTCACCAAAACCCATTAGCCTACCTTAAACTTGATTAGTTCCTAATTAAAGTTTGGGTTCTCACATAATCGTTCTATATTTGTATTCGAACATTGAACTGTCTAAATTCAATCCACAGCTGATCTGTTCGCATTCCTGCTCATAATATATGGTTGATTACCTACTGAATAGATCAATCATTTTAAGTTTGTTGTAACCAAAACCATAAAAGATACCAAAAATATATTATATGTGTTGTGAAATGAAAGGACATGGAGATTTGGGGGAGGAGGAAGTCAACTTTTCATTGCTCTTACATTAACAATACAATGAGTCTTTATATATATATAGACAAGAGACATAGATGTTACACTGCAACAACAAACTAATGAATGAGACATAATATACATCAATGAAAGTAATACATTGCACATGAAAGTGGAGGTTACAAGAAGTTGTAACACCAAGAGATAAGGTAACTCACCCATATAATATATTTGTTGTTTCAGACACTCCTCCTTTGATGATCATTGTTTGTTATATGCTTTTTGGTCTGCCTCGTTAAAAACATTGTCAAGTAAAACCCTACGGGACAAAAACTTGGTGAAGGAAAAAGAGTGCCTAACGCATAATTCTTCCCCTCAGTTTAATGTACACTTACAAACTCTCTTAAATAATATAACGTTATGTTCATGTCTCTTTAAAAACATTACTACAAAGCCTAGTGGGAAAATAACTAAGGAAAAAAGTGAATAACAAACGTTAACACAATTGCGCAAGCTGTCTCGTTAAAAAATTTGTCAAGTAAAATCTTGTGGGACAAAAACTTGGGAAAGGAAAAAAATAGTACAACTATAGGCCTTCTGAACATTATCATTCAGGGATAATCGTAATCCAGGGATGATAATTAGAAATATGCTCCCCCTGATACGTAGTTCACCAACTTGCATAAAGATTGCAACGTCACCACAATAACACAAAATAATTTATGATTTTTTGATGTTGTGGATTAGAAATATAGGAATCACCACTTAAGTAAATCTTTATCTCATGAATATAGTAAGTAAATATTGATAATTCCAGGTGAACTTTCTTTGTATAATATCTTTTTATATATTTTAATCATTGTAACAATTCTCATCTGAATAATGTTCGAACTGCAGGTCAAAAAATAGTTGACTTCTCAACGGTCATTTATTTCAAAAATTATCATTCAAATATTTTACGGGTACGTGTTTAATCTCTTCAGGAGTTCCTTTCATATCATTCTTCAAGATAATATGCATATTCTCTGTTTGTTCATATGGTGACCTTTTCATACATCATTTAGCTTCCTAATAATTTTTCTTGGACAATTTAGTCCTTCAAGGACTCTCATATCAATAACAAGTGACTTATACAAATTTGTAGTCACAACATATCTCATATGCTTATCTATATCTATGTCATACTAATCAAGTAACATAACTTAATATTATACATTTCAAGAGAATGAGTAATATTATAATGGATGTTGGGTCCTATGGAAAAAAACCTTGTGTCACTACTCTCTTTATAATGTACCACCATGTTATTGTAATGTGATTTCTATTCACATTCTTCAGAAATCAGGACTACAGGTCAAAACAATATGCTTATTAACTGAGTCTAGTTCTACATTGTTCGTCTTCTTTTATTCATTTCAAACACGAATTCTTTTGACATTCTTATAATATTATAGGTTATGGATCCAGATTTTCTCTTGAATTAGCATACTCTAAGAAGGCGAATTAGTCGTCGACAATAACCTTTTTATGTTTCTCTCTCGTATCAACATAGTTGATTGTAACTTTTATAATAATCAAGTCCTCGTCGTTTCCCAAAAAACACTAGGATTTGACTGTTATGTATTCCCGGAATTGTTACATTTTCTAGCAGCTGCTTTTATTTTACGGGGTTTATATTCTTCAGGAATAACCTCTTCAGGAGGTATAATGAGTGACTAACTTTTATTTTTATTTCCACAAATAATATATGTTCTAGTCCACGTTTCTGACGTTGGTTGATCTCAAATATATTTTATCATGTGAAGATCTCCACTTTATATTATGCAATTTATGTCTAGTAATACAAGACGTAGTCACAATTTTGTGATCAATAAACATGTATGAAAATTACTTGCTAGATATTGCAAGTTAATAATTTTATGAACTTAGGTATATATATTCTCTTATGGACTTCAGGTTCAATATAATATATTTTCTTGGTATTCTTTAAGCTTCTAGTTTTCTCCTCTAATGCCAAAAAAATGTGCTTCTATATATAACTGTTGGGCTGGAGAATAAAATACATTGCCCTTCAGGGGCTTCAAGTATTTTAATATTATCAGGAATATGAATCCTACTGAAATGTTCAATTTAATTTTAGATCATTAAATTGTGGAGGTTGTAATCTATTAATTGCAAATGGGAAATATTTCATTCAATATCGTACAAGTAAAATAGGAGAACATTCATAGCATGATGTATATATAACATAAAAAAATTATGAATAATATCAACAGGTATGCACATTAATGTGTCATGTATAAATTTTAAGATCCCATAATAATCCATATTTCAAATATATTTTATAAATCAACGCTTTGTAACGTGTGCTTTAGGCACATGATACAAAATACGAGGGTATATATTGTGATTTTGCAATAACTCATGCTTATAACTTTCAATCACAAGTAATGCATAACACAAATTTCTCAAATCCTACGAGAAGATAGAGCTTGTGGATACCTACTTAGTTGAAGAATCTTCTCATTCTTCAGTTGATGGTCATATGAAATTACAACTACATTTGTCATCATATCTAATCATCATTGACCCAATCGGTCATACCATATGTTATTAGAATCAATATTTGTTTGATTCACCAGTGCAAGTCTTTTGACCAAGCCACTATGTGTGTAATGACACATCGTTCAGAAGTCACATAATTTTCTCAATAGTATTTTTCCTGCCTAGCATGATTGTAGTAATATAAAAATATTCTTTCTTGCAATTTGAAACTCAATAAATTTCTTAAGACATAATACATAAAATTCATCATTTAAAGTCAAGATAATTTCACATGTAACAGTAGATATGACTATTCAGGAGCTTTCTACTAAATTCGTACGATCACATACAATAGTGGATTTGGCTTTTCTCATTGTCAAATTATAGAAATACTTATATCTTAATATAGTGCGCATGACAACACTATGCATGATGCATAAATCATCTTTCCTAAACTTAAATCAAATATGAGACCGAAGAATATTCATACTCTTCATTTCAAGCCAAATAATTTTTTTGCAGATAAATTATTTTATTACAAAATAAATGATAAGGTTCTTCCAATAATAAAATATAATCAAAATAAGAACCAAACACGCATTAAATCATATCAACGTCAATTAATTTCAACGTAACTTGGTATAAAATTTTTAGATAGAAATTATGCATACAAACATATAACCATATGCATGTTGTACTTTGCCCCTTTAAGACGATAATGCAAATACTATCTTATTACTATTAATCCTTAAAAGACACATTATAATGATATGAATAAATAGTCATAACAAACATAAAAATGTTGAATATCGATATGCTAGCAACATATGCATGTGTATTATTAATATCTAGAAGAATCTCCTTGTGAGTGAAAAAAATCACAAGTATGAAAATATAATGGACTAATGAGAGCACTAATCAATATAAAATATATATAATTTCAACAGAAATATCAATTAAATCAAAAGGTTAAAGATAATAATTATAAAAATATGATAATTGAATGAACCTCAAGAATATTTAACAAAATATTTTGTATCATGGTATATAATACCCATTTGTCATATTGATATTTCAACATATGGTTATGTATATCTACTAAATAGAGTGTATATATAAAATATCAAATAAAACACACATAACTAGAATATATTTGTTTCGTGGAGAGTTACTTTGAAAACCCATTTTGATTGTCAAATTGATATACCATAAGGACATCAATTATTTTTCCGTTTATCTCGTCCACATTCATTATCACAAAATGATTATACTAGACTTTTGTAAGACTTTTCACACGCTCATACATTCACTTCAGGGAATGAAACAAATCAACAAATTACGTGATTTTTCACCGATAACTCGATATTCAACTCAACCACGCTCGGGCACGAGACTAGATATATTTCCGAAATCATTTTAAAGATTGTGAAGCCAAAACACAACTTTCATCTTATCATGGTTTGATGCTTATTTCTTTTTTTGTTTCTCATTTGTATTTCCAAGATCATCAAGTTTGATTTCAACATCCAAAACACGAGAAATAAAATTCTTGTCCATTTTATCAAAAGTCGTATATTTAACTTTTGTCATCAATCAAGATGATTAATATCATATAAAAGATTACACAAAATAAAACAGATAAAAATTAAGAAGCAATTATAGTTTCTAAGAAAACATGTATTAGATATGACATATGCACAAATAAATTATGTCATTATCATTGGAATGTCAAGTCGTCTAATGATCTTCCAAATAAATGATCAAATTTTGCAAACAAAAATGATTATAAACATGTATTAATCTATATTTAGCAAATAACCTACTAATATGCATCTATAATTGTCATGTGCATGATTTAAGTTTTACTATCATACGGAAACAAAAGTTAATAGTCCATCATCTAAGAATATATATAAACATGTAGATCATGATATTTCAAATCAAGATTTTGCAACAATAATTTCTAGATATATATCATCACATTTAAGAATATAGTATGAGTATATTAAATAAGTAAATAGATTAATTATATTATAAATTGTAAAAGACTACCTCAAGATAAATACAACCTTATGGACTACCTTAATCAAACAAGGAACAATACGTGTTCATCAAGATGAATATTCGTAATATTTGCAAATGTGATACATCAAAATATCAAAGGAAAATTTATTTTTGTGGTAATCAAATATGGTATATACTCAAGCAATTTGGTTTCTTCTCTTAACCATAAACTTACAAGTAATAATCTATTAGATTAATCCAATATCTCCCACTTGCACAATAGCACGTCAACAACACGTCATCTTCTTTTTTGTGACCCTGACACATACGTATATATCCCTGATACATACAATCATAAGATGGCAATGTGTCACCTCTTCATGTGTCCCCGACACATATGTATACATCCCTGATATATACAACTATTTCTCTCTCCAAGAACGCATCCACAATACGCAAGTCTCCGATCATGTATCCCCGATACAAGATCATCTATGTCCCTGACACATGCACTCTTCCGATCATACGGACAAATGGGTCGTGCGACCGGTGATGCACCTGCAATTTAGGAGTCTTAAACTAGAAACCTTACTAGAAGGCCAGAATGACAACATCCTCACAAAAATAACAATTAAGCAGTCAAATCCACATCACTGTTCCCCAGGTTTACTCAGAAACTCACTTGACATGAACGGTATCTCAATCCCTCGGAGAGAATACCTTCTTGTCCTCAAGGTTCTTGCTACTGTATCCAATACAGTTGGGCCCAGCAAATACTTTTAGTGCAGTCGAGTCAAACCTTTCCCTACGCCCCAGACCACCATTACACTCAGAGTTGACTCCTTTCCCGAAGATGCCTCTTTAGACCGAATCTCTCATGGTCATAGATAACATCCCAAAGTAGCCACATCAACTCTTTGCTTCGTGGTGTCGTCGAAGGTCACTGAGGGCAACTAAATGACAATCAAGTCTTGGACTCGCACAGTGAAGGAGCAGGGATCCATCCTTTCACTTCCAAATGGTCGCTCAGCACATGTTGTATGACAAACATGCTATGGTGGATCATACTGCACACAACAGTATGTCTGTCTCTCAACACCATACAAGTCTTAGTCCAGTCGCACCCCCTCTGCGCCTGACCCGAGCTTCATCATTGTCGCCTTAACACCATACAGGTGTTACCTGGTGCCACATGTGATGCTCGCACTTGGCTTCTATAGGTCACATGAATCGTGGGAACATTCATGTCAATCCTCACCAACATAGAGGATCTCATCTTGATTCCTAATCAAGGCGACTGTCCTATCATGAACTACTCTGGATCTATCATACAAGATCTCTTCATGATCAGTCTCATCTCTGCTCGCTATCAAAAGCGCTAGAGGCGAATGCTCGTGTGAGTAAGCATTCTTTAGCCTATTGACAGAATAATATTTTATGCTAGAACAACTACATCAATCAAACAGATATAGTCGAAAGAACAATCACTCATAAAAGGAAGTTAGACATGCCAATACATCAAAGTCTGCGTAAGCCTAAGGACTTCACATGAGACACAAACGAGTCCTTAGCTATAGCCTTGGTAAGAGGGTCAGCTACCATAAGACTAGTAGATACATGTCTTAACACAACTTCCTTTCTCGCTATGATGTCCTTCACAAAATGATACCTAACCTGTATATGTTTGGTTTTTCCATGATATTTGGGGTCTTTCACATAACAAAGGGCAGCCATGCTGTCACAATAGACAACAACAGGCTCATCAGATGTCTCTACAAGCCCAGTATGTTGTAAGAACCTCCTCAACCAAACTGCCTCCTGTACTGCTGCAGAGCATGCAACATACTCTGCTTCCATAGTCGACAGGGCTATACAAGTTTGCTTCTTGCTGGACCATGAGATGACCCCATTAGCCAGCAAGAAAGCATAACCAGAGGTAGACTTCCTTTCATCAATGTCTCCAACCCAATCGGCGTCACTATAGCCAATCAGACGGAGATCTGATGCTTGGTAACACAGCATGTAGTTACTCGTTCCTCTGACGTATCTCATGATTCTCTTGACCGCCTTCCAGTGCTCCATGCTTGGGTTGGACTGGTATCGACTCACCATGCCCACAACATAACAGATGTCTGGCCTAGTACACATCATAGCGTACATAAGGCTTCTCACAGCATTGGAGTATGGAACCTTGCTCATTTTGGCCTTCTCTTCAGGAGTCTTAGGATGCTTATCAAGGCTTAAGTGCAAACCCTTCTCAACAGGAGTGTCGATTGGTTTGCATTTGTCCATATGATATTTCTTTAAGACGTTGTTAATATAAGTCTCTTGAGACAATCCCAGAAGTCTCTTGGACCTATCTCTAACTATCTTGACACCAAGGACGTAGCTAGCTTCACCCATGTCCTTCATATCAAATGTGGAGGACAACCACTCTTTAGTGGATTTCAGCAACTCTTTGCTATTGCCAGCCATGAGTATGTCATCAACATACAAGGTCAGAATGACAAATTTACCATTGGATCTCTTAACGTACACACAGTGATCTTCCTCAAGCATAGAGAATGTATTCTCTGATATAGCTTGATGGAAGCGAATGTTCCACTGTCTAGACGCTTGTTTTAAGCCATACAAGGACTTGTTGAGCTTGCACACTTTGCGCTCTTGGCCTTTGACTTCAAAACCTTGAGGTTGATCCATATAGATCTCCTCCTCAAGTTCTCCATTGAGAAAAACAGTATTTACATCCATTTGGTAAAGCTCTAAGTCCATCTGAGCTACAATAGCTAGTAGAAGGCGGATGGACCTTCCAAAGCCTCTTTCAAGGTCTCCGGTTCTTGCTCATCTATTACTGTCATCCCGGATGATTCATAATCAATTTCTTCTTGAGCTATCATGAGGGCCTCTTCCTCTAAGCAAAACCGCCTACAAGGAATGAGCCCGCGTTTGCTTCGACACATATGGATATCTGATGGCTCATCCTCCGTGAGAGCTACCGGATCCTCAGCATTGCTGCTCCCACTAGGATCGACTGGTAGAACCTCATGTTCAACTTTCAGATCATGATCCCGTGGAGTGGCAATGTCCTCATCTTGTTGTTCAAAGAAGTCCACTGACTCTTTGATAGCTCCAGCAAGGGTTGGAAAATCATTTTCCAAGAATGTGGCATCCCTAGACTCCAGTTCCGTCCTTCTTTCATTCTCGTCTACCCCGATAAAAACATAACCTTTGGAGAAATCACTGTATTTTACAAAGATACACTTTTTTCCCTCTAGGTCCTAGTTTTCCATATCGGTGACTAGTAGAATGAATGTATGCCGCGCATCCCCAAGGACGCAGCAGACTAAAATCAGGCTTCCGTCCTGTCCATAACTCATATGGAGTTGAGGGAACCGATTTTGTTGGAACTCTATTGAGGATATAGGCAGCAGTCATTAGAGCATCTCCCCAAAACGAAATTGGTAAGCTCGCATGCGCCATCATGGATCTAACCATGTCTAGCAACGTTCTATTCCTTCTCTCGGCAACACTATTTTGCTGAGGAGTATAAGGCATAGTGAGTTGTCTAGATATCCCCCTTTCATCACATAACTCCTTGATTTCATCACGTAAGTTTTATTTTGGTTTCTTTTTTCGGTTTTAACACAAAAGGGACCAAATGAGTTTATTTGATTTCAACAAACGAGTCGAATGACCTGAGTTATTTTCGACCAAACAAGCTGAGTCATTTTCGCTGAACGAGCTAGGTCGTTTAACTAAACGAGCTGGGTATTTTACTCATAACATCCAAATTCAGATATAGAATTTGATGATTCTAGATCCATTGGAAAGATAATTGAAAAGAACACATATTCATTTCTCTGATGACTTGCCAAATTCTGATGATACGATAGTGAATAACGTGTCTCGACATAACGTATTTGGAAACTAAACAATCAACAGATCTTCAATAATTTGTGCATAAATCTCTCATTTGATATCCAAATAAGGCGATTCAAGACTCGTTACAAAGATGATTTTGAGACGCAAAACTTACATATTTAACATTTAAATCAGGAAACTAATGGGCTCATAAATGGCATGGAAGACGCACAAATCCCGAGGGAGACGCACCACTTATGTTTTACTCATAATATCCACATCAAAATATAGAATTTGATGATTCTACATCCTTTGGAAAGATAATTGAAAGGAACACATATTAATTTCTCTTACGACTCGCTAAATTCCGATGATACGAGGGTAAAAAATGTGTGTCAAGACAGACTATATTTGGAAACTAGGCAATCGACACATCATCAATAAGCGCATAACTCTCTTTCCGATATCTAATTAAAGTGATTCAAGACTCAATACAAAGATAATTTTGAGATGCAAAACTTTCATATTTAACATTTGTAAAAATTAGGAAACTAATGTGCTCATAAATGTCCTGGAAGACGCACCAGTCCCGCGCGGAACGCGTCACTTGTTTTTTGACACATAACATCCACATCCATATAAAGAATTTGATGATTCTAGATCCGTTGAAAAGATAATTGAAATAAGCACATATTAGTTTCTCTTACGACTTGACAAATTCTGATGATACGAGGGTGAAAAACGTGTGTCAAAATAGACCATATTTGGAATCTGGACAATGAACACATCATCAGTAATTTATGCATAACTATATCCTCCGATATCCTAAGTGATTCAAGACTCGTTACATAGAAGATTTCGAGGCGCAAAATTTTAATATTTAACATATGTCCAAATTAAGAACCTAATAGGCTCATAAATGACTTGTAAAATGCACCAGTCTCGCACATTGACACACCAGTCTTGCACGGGACACATCAATCCCTCTCGGGACGCATCACTTGTTTTTACTCATAACATCCACATCTAGATATAAAATTGGATAATTCCAGATCCTTTGGAAAGATAATTGAAAGGAGCACATATTAGTTTCTTTACGACTTGCCAAATTCTGATGATACGAGGGTTAAAAACGTGTGTCAAAATATATCATATTTGGAAACTGGACAATGGACAAATCTTCAATAATTTGTGCATAATTCTCTCCTCCGATATCCAAATAAGACGATTCAATTCCCGTTACAAAGACAATTTTAAGAAGCAAAATTTTGATATTTTACATATTTTTACATTAAGAACCGAATGAGCTCATAAAGGGCATGGAGGATTGCTGATTTAAGAGAACAAAAAACAAGTTGGGTCATTTTTTCAAACCAAGCTGGGTTGTTTTTTCCAAAAAAGAGGGGTCGTTCAACCAAATGAGCTGGGTCGTTTTATTCATAACATCCAAATCCATATATTGAATTTTATATATCTAGATCTGTTAGAAAGATAATTGAACATATTAGTTTCTCTTACGACATGCCAAATTCCGATGATACGAGGGTGAAAAACGTGTCAAGACATAGTATATTTGGAAACTGGACAATAAACACATCATCAATAATTTGTGCATAATTATCTCCTCCAATATCTAAATAAAGTGATTAAAGACTCGTTATAAAGACAATTTTGAGACGCAAAACTTTCATATTTAACATTTGTCCAAATTAAGAAACTAATGGGCCCACAAATGACATGCAAGACACATCACTTGTTTCTTACTCATAACATCCACATCTAGATAAAGAATTTGATGATTCCAGAACCTTTGGAAAGATAATTGAAAGGAACACATATTAGGTTCTCTTACGACTTGTCAAATTCTGATGATACGAGAGTGAAAAACGTCTGTCAAAACAGATCGTATTTGGAAACTGGATAATCAACACATCATCAATAATTTGTGCATAAGTCTCTCCTCCGGTATCCTAAGTGATTCAAGACTCATTACAAAGACGATTTTGATGCGTAAAACTTTAATATTTAACATATGTCCAAATTAAGAACCTAATGGGCTCATAAATAGTGTGTAAGACTGCTAGGTCGTTTTTCCACCAGACGAGCTGAGTCGTTTTTCCACCGAACAAGTTGGGTTGTTTTTGCACCAAACGAGCCAGGTCGTTTTTCTCCCAAATGAGTTGCGACGCTACAAACTCGCGCAAGATGCACCAACGAGCTGGATCATTTTCACGAAACGAGTTGACTTGGTCTCACGCAACGAACTAGGTCATTTTCACCAGATGAGTTGTCTTGTTTTCACAAAACAAGCTACCAAACGAGTTGACTTGTTTTCAGCAAACAAGCTAAGTTGTTTTCACCGAACGAGCTGGATTGTTCTCACCCAACGAACTTGGTCGTTCTCACCAAACGAGCTAGGTCGTTTGGTTGAGAATGGACAAACCAACTTGTTGCATGAACAAACGAGCTGACTTGTTTTCAACAAACGAGCCAAATGACATAAGTCATTTTCACCAAACGACCTAGGCATTTTCCTACCAAACGACCTGGGACGCAGTAGTCTTGCGCGGGATGCACCATTGAGCTATGTCATTTTGACCAAACGAGCTGACTTATTTTGACCAAACGAGCTGACTTACTTTCAACAAACGAGCAGGGTTGGTTGGTTGAGAATGGACCAACTTGTTACATGAACACATTGAATCAAGATAAACGAGCTGTAAAATCACGAAATAAACTGTATCATTCTATGAAACGAGCTGACTTGTTTTCAGCCCCCCCCCCCCCCCCCCCCCCCCAACTAGCTAGGACGCAACAGTCCTGCCTGGGATGCACCATCGAGCTAGGTCGTTTTCACCAAACGAGCTAGCTTATTTTCAGCATACATGCGATGTTGTTTTAACCAGACAAGCTGGGTTGTTTTCACCAAACGAGCTGGCTTATTTCAACAAACAAGTTGGGTCATTTTCATCAAACAAGCTGACTTGTTTTCAGTAAATGAGCTGGGTCATTGCAACTTAATTAACAACCTGGCTCATTTTAACAAAACAAATAAACTTCTCTCTAAGACATGAAACAAGTTGTTCTACATGAGACAACTTAATTAATAACATATACAATTATGGATGATTGGTTTTAAATGTTAGAACATTAATAAGTGTACATTTAATTTCTTAAGTGAACTTGTTATGTTCAATTTCTGAATTATTTGCGTTGTTATGAAAAATGATATGTTTTGAAACAACTTTATAACACCGTTGTTAGATTCAAATTCAATCCAGACAAACGAGTTGAAAACATCACAAACCAACTTGTTACAAGTTAACTTATAAGAACACGAATATTGAGACATAACAAACCAACTTCTTACATGAACACATTGAATCAAGATAAAAGAGTAGTAAAAATCACAAAACATGATGGGTCGTTCTATTAAACGAGCTGACTTATTTCCAACAAACGAGTCAGACGAGTTGAGTCGTTTTTCACCCAAACGAGTTGGGACGCACCAATGAGTGGAGTCATTTTCACCAAATGAGCTGGTTTGTTCTCACGCAACGAATTGTGTCGTTTCCACCAAACGAGCTGCCTTGTTTTCACGAAACAAGATGACTTGTTTTCACGAAACGAGTTAGGTCGTTTGGTCTAAATTAACAATCTGACTCGTTTTAACAAAATAAATACTTCTCCTTAGGACATGAAACAACTTGTTTTAAATGAGACAACTTAATTAACAACATAAACAATTAACAATTACAGATGATTGGTTTTGAGTGTTAGAATATAAATTTGTGTACAATTTAATTTTCTGAATAATTTGCTTTGTTACGGAAAAATAATATGTTTCAAAACAACTTTGACCTTCAATTATGAGTAGGGATGATTTTTAAGTGATTGACGAGTATTGCTACAAGATCAATCATTACCGTTGCAGAAGCAGATTTATTTGTATCTTTTCCAAGCCGTTAAATATCAGTGCAAATGTCCACTTCCTTAATCCCCAAGCAATTAGTATTCGTATTTCGATCCGCATATTTTGGCGAATGTGGATATAAATATACGCCCACACCCATAATTTAATTTCCCACACATTTCATGTAGATGTTATTGCCCCCAAAAACTTGAAATGGCACAAGATTGGGGAATTCCTGAAACAGTGGGAATACCTTTAAAAGAACCCTTTGAATATGGTAGTCAACGGTTGGCTACATATTATTTTTCGTTTTCAGATATCCCGACGTCATAGAATCGTCTTCTTGCCGACAAATAATAATATCTTATATTCACACCTTTAGTGTTTGCATCAGTGCAACATGCGGCTCGCATTTGCCTTTTCTTTCAGTTATATATAATTCTCAATTACTTTGACCTTTTGCAGCTTGCAATATTTATATACAATTTCCAATCGGATAGCTTCAGAGCCTTCGACAGCAGAATAAATTTAAAATTTTAACATAAACTCAAACACGAGGATATTACGGAAAAACACAGGCAACCAGTGAACCAACATATATACATAATATATATCAGAGAGTTCAAAAATATGATTACAACAAAAGCTAAAAGAAAATGTGCATGTAATCACTAAAACCTCAAAAGGGAAAAACAAGATCTAGCTCCGGTCACACTCCTCCTCAGTCACCACCACCTAGCGCCGCTCACGACCTGAAATAAAACATGAACTATGTCTGAGTTTCCCATAAGGAAACCCCGTATGTCAAACTTCTATCAGAAAATGAACTAGACAACTACAAACATGTATGGCATGAAATGCAGTAAAACAACTATCGTCGTCGCACTGGGCCTTAGGAAACTCTCTCCCAGCCACAGCAGACACGAACCAGTGACGGGTCTCAAGGGTCCTCGCGCCCACCCTCACATGTGCCCTAGGCACCACAATCAGAAACATCCTCGGCAACAACACAACCTTGGATCACTATCAGGCCAACAATGTCTGTATCGTTGCCCCTCAAAGCTGATCCGACGAACCACTCTCAGGCCGGCAATGTCCATACTGTTGCCCTCAAAGGTCGGGGACCCGTTGCCTTCAAGCTGGTTCCACAACACCACATCAACACCAAACTGCCTCGAACCGGTTGGACAAAAACACCACACCGGTCGACCGAATCCCCATCCAGAGGACTGACCCAACCAAAAAACCCGCCAACCGGTCGAACCAAAAAGGGGACCCGTTCGACCGAAAGCCACCAGTAAAAACCACTTCACTTACCAAAAACACGAATGGTCGAACAACAGCATGATCAACGGTCGACTGGAAAAAAGACAGTAAATTTAGACTTGGAACGAATTATATCGGTCGACTGAAACAACAAAGAGGTCGAACAAACTTTAAGTTAAACTTAAGTTATCGGTCGAACGAGATCTCAGAGTGGTCGACCGTTTTGTGGTCTACACCCCAACCGACTTAAAACAGTGCTTCAGTCGAACGACAAAGGGGACCCGTTCGACCGAAAACCACCATACCTCCATCTTCTCGCTCAAAATGCATAACTGGTCGACCACCCAAGGGTATCGTTCGACCGGTGCGAGAGATAAATCCTGAATTTACACTACAACTGGTCGACTGAAACATGCACCGGTCGACCGTTATAGTGCAGAAATCTGCTGAACAACCTCCGACGAGCATTTCGGCCTACTGTCGACTACTCAAACACTCACACTAGCTTAGGTGAGCATAAAAGTAAAGCTTTACATACCTATAAGGCTTGAAAAAAATCTTAGAAGAGCCAACTACGAGCTTTTCCCTCAAGAAACCAATCTACGGCGAAAATCCAACCGAGCAACGATCAACCCAACTCCGGCAGACGCCCACAACACCGTGCACAACTTCACCCGACCTCGTCGGAGCCACAGGAAGCCTCCCCGCATGACTAGAGAGAGAGAGAGAGATTTGAGAGACGAGTGAGAGAGAGAATGAGAGAGAGAAGGAAACAACTTTTTATATAGTCCTCCACTCAATCTCAACCGTCAATCTCACCAACTCCTAATCCTCCCTAAACAACCACTAATCAAACCCAAAACACGATTAGTGCAAAGTAAGAATTTAGGATATTACACCTTTGGAAAAATACATCAAGCAAATAGATGTGTACGTAGATTTTTTTATATAAAAAATGGGGGAAGGGAGTAAACATGGGAATATCCAAATCCCTCTTCAATTCCTTGGTTCAAGGTATAACTTGAGGACTTTTTTCCGCATCCTCCAATTAAAGTATGACATGCATACAACTACATTGCAAATTGCAAAGCAAACGGCAAACCTTTGTGGTTGAATATTTGATTTTATATTTTTGTTATATTATTTTTTAACATTTTAAATATACATCAAACATTAAAGTTAAGTAAATCAATTTTAAATTTAATTGGACTAGAAACCAAATATTGTGATTTGTTTTTAAATATAAATATTGTGATCACGTTTATTTATTTCAAGGTTATTCATTTGAAAATTAGACTACTTTTAATTTGTTATCCATTTGTGTGACAAAATGTCGAAATTAGCTACTTTTATTTGAAATCAAAATATTAGACTCAAAAAAAGGAAATACTATTAAACTTGAATTTAGAAAAATAATATTATCGAAAATTAAATAAGATAAAACACAAACAATTATTCTAACAAAAAATAAAACTAAAGTCGATATTATATTTAAATGAATTTCATCCATATTATTGTTTTAACATTTATGAATTAATTATAATAATATTCTTTTTGAAAACATCGCTATAATTTCTACCCTATTTGTACACATTTTCATCAATTTTTTCTGGTAGTCTACAAAGAACCATGCATAGTTTACATTCAACTACAAATTGCCCTTGCATAGCACGGAATTATTGCTGGTGTGTGGTCTAAAGCAAATGAAAAAACTAGAATACTGACAAATGAGAAGTTAAGGATTGTTTGGTAGTGCATACTTTTTCAATCCATTCCGTAAAAGTTTGCAACATTACAAACAGAAATAACCAACTCTAACATTAACATCCATCACTCCTTACCAAGGTTTAGAAATACTGGATACGATGCGACGAGACATCTGACATATGCAGGATGCGATGTGGGTGCATATGTGGTTTGCGATTTAATAATTAAATAATATAATATAGATTTATTAATTATAAATTATATACATGTAATTAAAATTTTGGGTATATTTTTGAATAATTTCTAGGACAATTAATTCAATATTAAATAAATTGGAATAAAAAAATCCCAAAAAAACCAAAAATAAAAACTGGGTGTTTTGAAATGCGACTGCATCATATAGATGTGATGCGTTTCTCCCCTGCATCACGCTCGCATCCGCACATGCCACTGTATCCGACCTCATTTCAGAACACCAAATCCAGACTCAACCTATTCAGAAAAAGGACAATTTTCGAAAAATAGTCCACATGCATCATGCTTTAAGGGTGTAAACGAGCCGAGTCGAGCAAAATTTCGAGTCATAAGTATT
This sequence comes from Triglochin maritima, assembly GCA_963682175.1. NCBI lineage: Eukaryota > Viridiplantae > Streptophyta > Magnoliopsida > Alismatales > Juncaginaceae > Triglochin > Triglochin maritima. The sequence goes on from OY821775.1 coordinate 41,091,819, forward strand.
ATCTTATGTTATTAACAAATACAAAAAATTAATTATGAATAGAACAATAAAAAATTTGAGCGAGCTATCGAGCCGAGCATCAATTTTTTTTGAGTTCGAACGACTCGTTTACCGAACCAAGTTTGAAGATTTTTTTATTTTTCATCAAGATCCTTCGTTTTCAAGTTAAACTAGAGTCGAACGTTTTTCAAGTCGAATTCGAATCGAGCTATCAAGCCGAGCAAAAATTGACAATCCTGACATGCTTCACGATTAATAGTCATGTCCTATACTTGAAAAGAAAGCAAGTGACGATATCCATTTCTTCAAAACCAAAATGTTAGATAGCAAAATGTTGACCTTAAACAGTATTGCAAGGACACAATATTGTTGCTTGGAGGTCAGAGTCTCTATCCTTATGCAATGATTTTTGGGTTTGCACGAAATTAGGCGTACGAAAAGTTGTATTTTGGATATCTTATTGTTTTCCACTCTTACTCTTAACAAAGCCCGTTTTGCAGTTTTAAGACCTCAGGCTAATACTACCTCCTTTTCAAGTATTATTTTTCTTAAAAAATCTTCAGTTAAATCTACTTTAGATTAACCAAATCCAATATATGATTAAACAGACATGATCAAACACATTGTTAATTACATCGAGAAAGCTCAATGGGGGGATAGATGTGCCACCAATTAAGGGCGTAATCAAATCAGATACTGGGAAGGGTGTGGTGTTGCTTGAAAAAAAATGTTGGTCGTTGGCGGGCAGGTTGGAATTGATCTTGGCAGGTTGGTGGGACGACATTTACATAATTATTTTAAAAATAAAAATATATGTTACGCAACATGATTTTGCGAAGGTCGAAGGAGAATAATATGAAAATTGGATAACTCTTGTATAAATATAATAGGATATAATTTCTTGTCATCTCATAAAGAAACTCATTACTTTACTTTCCAAAATGCTAATGAGTTATTTTTGAAATTGTAATTCATTAATAATTGATAAACGGCCAAGCAAAATGCGTAAATGACTAAAAAATGAAACATTGTATTATAGAATCAAAATATTATTATAATATTTATTTAGTTGTCTGGTTTTGACGAATTCTGGCTAAAGTCTACCAAATCCTTCGACCAAACTCAATTTGTCGGCAGATCATGGGGTACAACGGTTTATTTGTCAAACATGTAAGGTACTAAGTAATAGGGAAATTTATTTTTACCTCTCACAAAAGCTCCAACTGATTTCTTTTTCCAGTTATATACTGTCATTTATGTCTTTCAATTTAAAATCTTATTCAAATACGTGCAATATTAAGTCTTCTTTTCGCCTATACCATTTTCTAGAAAGCTACTATTCGTCACCGGAAAACTACTTAAATCGCCACAACAATTACATTTTTGCCCTTAACAAATAACTTAAAACTCATTTTGTCATGAGTCTTTAAATAAGGTTTTTGACTCAGTTTTACTCACATTCCAAGTACCAACACTACGCAAATGTCTGGCGAAGCGCCTGAATCCGGTGAGGTAATGGAAGTGGATTTGTTTCCGACTCGGACGTCCCTCCACCATGGTGGGAGCGTCTGGCTAAGACGCCCCGTGTTTTTTGTAATTTTCTGTTAAATTAACTTTTTTTAGGTTCCATTGCAAAATTTCGGTGGTGATGGAGTAGATTACAGTGAACTTTTTGATAGTAAACAAATATTTACAACAATCAAGGAAGCTTGTAAATGAGCGAAACAAGTTGTCATAGGAGCCGAATTTTTTTGGTTATATCATCATACAAATCAAAAACAGATAATCAGACGGATTGTTACCTGAGATTGTAATTTGTAATGTATAATATATCGTGTATTTGTACTTATATCGTGTTGTTCTTTTACCAGATTTTAAATTTAATTTAAGTTACTATGATATGCTCGTGAGAAATAAGTATTAAAAATACGATGGCTAAAGAAATAAGTAGAAGATTTGTTCGTCAAAAATAAATAATAAGAGTACACAGATTAACATAAGCAAATACCAACAAATGTAGTAACAGTTCAACATATAATAAAACGAAAGTAAGAGCAAGTCAACTAGAACTCATCATCCGAATGATGGTCCGAAATGCCCAACTGATTGTTCCACTCCTCAATGAGGTGATCCCAATTTGTACATGCAAGTCTCGTATCCTCAGTCGGCATCTGGTCTCTCTGTCGCAAGAACGACTGCGTATACCGTATCACCATACTCATCCACTGTAAGTAACATAAAAATTAGCGTACATTAATAATAATAATAACAAAATATACATTACAATTAAAAATTAAATTAGATAAACTTACTGCATCGCCACATGTCCTATCCAGTGGTCTATCCGGTCTCGGAATGGTACCGTGCACGATAAGTGGATGTGAGCACCTACCGAACCACTGCAAATAATTTGCCTCACAAGTGGAGGGGTCGCGGCTACGACTCAGATCGTCCAGGTGAAGTCGTCCTACTCTCGGAAATGTCCTCCAAATCGATTCGGCAAACGAAACGCTATGTCTGACGTCGTACGTCGTCGCAATCACAGTCTGTACTGCAACATGCGATCACCAGAACGTAACCTAACTGACGCAACACGCAATCAGGTAAATAAGGAACGAATAACGCTCATAAATGTAGTCCTCCACAGCTACAACAGGCTTATGACCATACAGCAACCACTCCACCTAAACGTTTATACGTTAATAATAATAAAGTTGAAATTTAAATAAACGTGAATGATATATACATCATATACATGCGATGCAGTCATCCGATCTAGCCGTCTACGAAGAGAAAGGAGTTGTCCCTCGCTCTTATCCTCGGTCCGGACAGCCCACATACGCGAACGAGGATGACCACGCTCAATGATCTTCTGCTCCCGATTCGGGCGGAAAGCAGGAAAATACTCATATATCCAAGCCTGTAGCAGTGTAAAACAACCCGTAATGCCAGAACAATCAGCATTACTCGATATACCCAGCTGACGATACAGATATGCCAACGTCGCCGACCCCCATGAGTACTGACCAATGGTATCTGGCTCCCTCACCTCCAATATGTTGCGTGATCTGACTCTGCAACCGCTCTTGTCGACAAACAAGATTGAGCCTAGCAGTAAGAAGAGGTAGGGAGTCATCTGCGTATCCTCAGTCCGTGGTGGTCGTCCCCGTCTGCAACAGTCGTCCACAACATCGATGCTAACACCACCGCCACTCCAAAATGAGTTATCCCGCCCTAGACCATCGACGCTGACCCGGAGCAACTCTAATACATAAATCTTAAGCTCAGGCGTCGATACCTGAGCACTAACCATACGACCCTCAACAGGAATGTGCATAATCTGGAAGACGTCATGCAACATGATCGTCATCTCTCTGAAAGGCAAGTGGAAAGAGTTGGTGTCAGGCTGCCACCGCTCCACAAAGGCAGAAATCAACGGCATGTCAAGGCAGGAGAACATGTTGTAAGGCAAGTGACCCAATCCGCTATCAGTAATGGTCACCGTCATATCATCACTCATAACTGAACGCCAAGCTTGCAATGTAGTACAGGCTCTGTGCCGATTATGGCACTTCAGAACCTTCCGATCCTCGCCCTCCCAAATGCGTCTGGAGATGTGGCCTCCGAAACTCGGAATGACGCTGCGATCTAGAGGACCACCGGGCATCATATCCGTCACGGTCCAAGAATCATCCTCACCCCTCTTCTTCTGAGTTCGAGCGTCTGCAGTGCACGAACTCGAATCACCAGTCACAAACCGACCACCTCGACCATTCCTAACGACCCACTCAGCTGAAGTACTACAATGTCGCCTCCGTCCTCGACCATACTGTTGTATCGCCTCCTCATGTGACTCCAAGTCATACCGGCCCCCATCGTCACTCTCGTCGTGACTCATCACCTCATCTGAATCATCCTCGTCGTCGAAAGAATCCTTAGGTGTCTGACGACGACGTAAAAGATCTCTCTCTACTAACTGAAGCAGAAATACCCCGTCTACGTGGATGACGAGGACCTGACTCATCTGCTAAACTACGTACAGTGTGTAAGGGAATTGATTTCTCTTTTCCTCCACGGTAACCCGATGACTATTAATTCAATTTTAAAAATAAAATTTTGTTAATGGATTTAATAAAATAATTAAACTAATTATTAACTTAATAATCAATTTACTTAGCAATTATCACAAATTATAATCAATAATGCTTTACTAAAATAATTAAACTAATTATTAACTTAATAATCAATTTATTTAGCAATTATCACAATCTATAATCAATAATCCCTTACTAACATAATTAAACTAATTATTAACTTAATAGTCAATTTATTTAGCAATTACCACAATTTATAATCAATAATTAAACTAATTTAACTAGTTATTAGCTTAATAATCAATTTATTTAGCAATTATCATAATTTATAATCATTTTAAATAATTTTGAATAAAATTAATGTCCTCCCGGTGTTGCAATCACATGCTTGAATTATTCTTAGATACATTTTTTTCTTATTTTTTGTTAACCTTTTGCTTGATTGGATTGGATTGGATTGGTTGATAATTATTTGAAATTGATTTGAGTCAAGAATGACTTGGATTTGTTGTTTCGGTTTGTAATTGATTTGTATTAGTTTTAATTGATTTGAATTGGTTGCGAATTATTTTGATTATTTGTTTGGGATGCTTGCACTACTACAAAAAAAGCTTTTGTCGACGGAAGTTTTCGCCGACAAAAGCCCTCCATTCCGTCGGTAGTGGCACATGTCGATGGAATTTCCGTCGGGAAAAGACCCATAAGCAAGATCTATGCCAACGAAAGTTTTGTCGGCATGCACAATTTCACGCGTCAAAAAATGACTCGTAAAGGGCTCTTACCGATGGAAATTCTGTCCGCCCATCATAATTATTGCCGACGGAAATTCCATCGGCCAGATTAATTTCACATGCATAAAATGTGGCATGATTAATTCCATCGGCCCATCGCGTAAGTGTTGTCGACGGAAATTCCATCGGCAAATGTAGGGCCTACCTAAAAACATATCATTAGCCATACAATCCATATCAGATTCGCACATCCTACACTAAAAATGAACCACTACATCAATTCAAAACAATTGTCCATTCACGTACAATTACATACATTCACATATTTCCCAAATTGAAACGAAGTCATATATGTAATTACATATGATCGAAACGATTCAACGACGTGGGGCGGAAACGGAGATGGCAGAGAGAGGCGCCAGGATGAGGGGGAATTGGAGACGGCAGGGAGGAGTCGACGACGTAGAGGGGAACACAAGCAGCGGCCGGGGAGACACGAACGACGGTCGGAATTGGAGACACATGCGGCGGCGACAACGGAAATCGCCGGAGAGCTTTAAAGTTTTGTTGGGTGCGAAAAGGAATCAGAAATTGTCCCCCTAATTAACTATTTTTGTCAGCATGTTAGTTTTGGCACGCCCTCAGCGCTTGACAAAACTAATCGGGCGCGAGTACAAATATTTTGCACCCGACCCGACGGATAGTCCATGCTACCGATGGAAATTCCGTCGGGTCATTAGGTTAGGCGTGTGACTCTATTAAACTGACGCGAAAACAAATATTTCGAGCCCAACCCAACGAAATTCCCGTCGACAGACCATGTCGAGGGAATTTCTGTCGGCAATAGTTCGTCGGTAAAAGTAGTTTTTGTTGTAGTGTTGTGAATGATTTGGACATAGATCGATTTTGTAAACGATAACATGGCCAACGTTTGATCTGCACTTGTACCTAAACTATATACTCGTTGGTTGCTATTATTTGTTTGATCCATATTGTTTATGTCATCTTGCAAAATTCAAATGATCACAAACATTTGTACAAAATATAGGATTAAGGACTCAAAATGAAATTTAAGATTTTACAATTAGATAGGGTTGAATCCCCTATGGAACATGCCTTTTAGTTTTAAAAAAAATCTATCAATTAATATCTTTTTCATTCAACTTAGTTGGATTACATGTACCTTGTTCCAACGTTACTTCTTTTCTACCTTCAGAATGACATTATGCATTTTGTTGACCTAAAATTAGCTTGTGCTTTAAAGTAAAATATGTAATGAATTTTTCGAATTGGTATACATTCCACTGATGTGTTTGTTTTTTTACTGGATTGCACAAATTTGTCTTAACGTGCAGTGTATGATATGTTTATATGATTGTGGTCATCGTTGAAGGTAGATCTGGGAGTCGGGTCAGGCGAGACAGGCATGGCCTGGCCTGCTCCAGGTCTGACCCTTCACGTTGGCTTGGCAGGTTGGCATGTTGGGTCGGGCTTGGAGTTGGCTTAATGTGTCAGGCCCAAGGCCCACCACGTTAAGGGACACTGGCCCAGGCAGGCCCGCGTTGTGTCGGGTCGGGCCGGCACGCCTCAACGTCTATTATAGCATTGGGGTATTAAATACAAAAATACCATGAGTTAATTACGAAAATGGCATTACAAAAAGTCTATACAAACCCCCCACATCCCATTCATTTTTCCACACCAAATTTCTCATTCTCTTCCAATCTTCTTACATAATCCCTTGAATCTTTCACTAAGTGTTCTAATTATGTTGGAAGCGGGTCGAGTTTGCGCAAAAATCCTAAACCTACTACTCGATTCGTCGAGTTTGCATTTCTTTACTCTTTTAGCTTATTTATTAGAATTAGTTTATTTTGGTTAAATTTAATTTAGTTAATTATCATGTCTTTCACATTGTTTAAGAAAATTAAAATTTTGTTTGTATAATTTTTAATTTCAGTGGCATCTGAACGCTCGATTAATTCATCACCTGAAAGGGATCATAATCCCCATGTTAGTGCATCAATCAGACAATCCAAAAGCAAAAGTACTAAAAGAAGGACAAGTCACGTTTGAGAAGATTTTGACGTAGGCCAAGATAAAAATGGTAAAGCTATCGTCATTTGTAAAATATGTGTTGCAAAAGTTACTACACCTAGCAACAATGGAACTGGTCATCTATCAAGTCATACCGAAAAATGTAAATGTAGGAATGTTGGATCATCTAGTTCATAACAAATAATTTTAGATTCTTGTAGTGAAAATTTAAAAACTAGGAAATATGATTCAATTAAAGGTACATATGTAATTGTTGGATATATAATTGGAGATGAATTACCATTCAGCCAATGTGAATCTCCAAACCTTAGAAATGCATTTACTTACGACAACCTACCATTTCAACTATTTTCCCGACGCATGTTTAATAATGTTGCAAATAAAAAAATTGATACCTGAAAAATGAACTTAATTAATATGTTTGCATTAATGACTTCTAAGATAGCATTAACTAGCAATGTTTGGACCGTTCCTAATGGCTTGCCATATTGTTGCTTAAATGTTTAGATTTTAAAATAATTCATGGGTTTTACATAAACAATTTTTTGCACTGATTTTGCACCCACACGCTACTTTAATTATATATAACTAGATAAGAGATGTATTGCAAGCTTATTCAATAAAAAATATTTTTTAGGCAATTCTTTTGACAATGCTACTAATAACTCTATAGCAATAAAATTACTTAAAAATTTATGTAATTCACTCTTAGATGGTATTTAGAGGTGTTTGTCATATTTTAAGCTTAGTCGTACAAGATGAACTTCAAATAATTAAACCATATTTACAAAATGGTAGAGATGTTTTTGGATTTATAGGTAGTAATCGTACATACAAATATCAATAATTTAGGGAATTATGTACTCTAGTTGTGATGTTAAACGTAGAAAATTTAAATTAGATGTCCTTCATAGATGGAACTTACTTATGAAATGTTGAAATATTGTTATCATTATAGTCCTTTAATTTAAGGTTTTTATAATGATAAAAAGTGAAAACTTTTTAAGTTATCTTGATTCGGAAAATTGTAAAATTACGTTCGATTTTTTGAAACGTTTCTTCAACTTCAGTAAGACATTAAGTGGAACATATTACACAACTGCTAACATATTTATATCTGAATTACTTATAATTACTTAAGTATTTATGAAATATAGGACTAATGTTAGTTTTGTAGAAATTATAAAGGTAATGGAGGTTAAATTTAATAAAGATTGGAAACCTCCACCATTAAATTTTTGTTTACTTTTTGTTATGGATCATAGATTTAAAACTACAAGTTTACAAAATTACTTAGAAACTATTTTTTAAACCATGAATTATGAAAGTTGTAAAGATTATTTAAAAAAAATAAAGTACACCTTAATAGATATTTTAACATATATGAAGAACTATAAATTTTTAATCAAATAAGTTCAAATATTGCTAGTTCATCATCATCCCAACAATGCCTATTTGTGTATCAAGATGAAGATGATGAGAACTCTCAATAGAATTGGTTAAAAAAGAAAAAATTAAACTTAGAATAAAATGAAACAAATAACAAATTAACTGCATATTTAAATAGTGAAATGTACTTAACTCTTGCAGAAGCAAAATCTTTTGATGTTTTTGACTTGTGGAAATCTATCTATGCTAGATTTCCAATAGTTTTTTTTATTAATACGCGATTTACTAACTCCTCCGGAGTCAGTTGTGGCATCTGAGTCTGCATTTAGCGTAGCTAAACAAGTTTTGACCGACAAGAGACACAATACGTCCTACAAATTACTCGAGACAAACATTTGTGTGATGGACTTGTTCGACGTGGCAGATAAATGCAGAACATGCAAATCAACGAGAGCACCGACGAAGATGAATGATCTAGTTATAATTGTATGTAATTTGCAATTGTAATACTTAATACATTAGGGGGAGTTATTTGTAAACTTATTGTACTTAATAAAATTTCATTATCGTTTTGAATGGGTAGACAGGTAGTCGGTGTGGAAATGACGTCGAGAAATGATTATTTTGTTGAAATTCTAATTTGATAGTATTTTTAATTTAATTTTTGTAAGTTTTATTTGAATATCTATGGTACAAAAACCCACAAAGGCGCAAACCCAACTGACCCAAAATCGAACCCGACTCAACCTAACCTGATATGATTTGCCAATGGGCCAGCCTGACCCGGTATCCAGAACTAGTTGAAGTTGGAAAGTTTGTGGTGTCGTCTATTAGTAATAGTTTATTATCCTTTAATTTGTTATGATTGTGATCATAATTGTTTTTTTACTAGGCTTGATATGCACGGAGTTGGATTTAACTGACATTATTTTTTATACACGCAGTTGCAAAATGTCTGGCTCACATGAGGCTCACAATCTTGTTGACCCTTCAATGTTAGTATTACAGAAGAACCATAGGACATCTTCAATTCACGATAATGTAAGTATTTAAATTTAAATTTATGTGTATTGTTCCATTTTATATTTTAACAAATTAATATAATTTTCAGGAACATTTTTTATATATTAAGTGTATTAAGCATGACACTCAATTCAACACATGGATGGTGCAGGATGATAGAGTATGGGGGTTGTTGTAGGTAGCTAGATTTGATTTATTTTCCCATTTGATCTGATTGCATCTTGATTGGAATTTGATCCGTGCTGTGGTTGAGAGGTGGAGACCGGAGACTCATATAAGATGTTGGTATTCTTATCGGTCTCCTCATCAATGGACTAGCTGTTTATGCCGCCTTAGATCACGATTGATGTGAGGTTTGCATGAACATGTTGGGTGTTGACAAAGAGTAGGCCACGACTGCAGTGAATGGTGGATATGTGATGTTGCAGTGGTTGCAACATAATTTCTAAGTTGTGGGGCCAAATGCGACAGATGAGCAAGTCTTGCACCACACTAAAGCATACATCTTGTTCCAGTTAGGGTCTGGAATACTTGGGGATAAAAGTGATAAAAAAGTTCATCTCAGATACTTGCTTCTTCTGGAGGATCTTGCCATATGTCGTAACTATAGCTAGGGATATGCGTCATTAGCCATTTTGTACATATATTTAAACCAAGCTTGTTGAAGAAAGGAAAACAACTAGCTGGTTTCTTGACATTATTGCAGATTTGATGTTGGGATCATCTTCATGTCAGTCGACCGTCAGTAAATCTAGGTCTGCAACTCCAAGAAAATGTTTTGCTTCCTTTATTAGATTCTCATTGGAGGACTCCTAGATCATGGCTTAACAATGTCAAGATGTCTCAAGTGGAGTTTTATAGGAATGAGCTAGATGGTCAAGAAGAAGACCAAGTTTTTTGGACTCCTTATGAGAATGTGGATTTGTTGACTTGCCAGATTCTTGTAGACAAGGATAGGAGATATGGATGACTGAACTTGATTGGTCTGTTTTGGAGTTGCTGCTATGCATGTACCTGAAAAGGTTATGCATCAATTAGGATAGCAACAACACATTCCAGAAGAAATGGAGATTTGCAAGATGAAAAAGGCACAAAGGAAGCCTAAAATAAACTTTTACAAGAACAACAACCATATATTCAGGCTTGATTGCGTCAACTAGATTTTCTGCAAATTCAGGACCGTTACTGTTAGAAGACCCACTTCATAGCAAACACCTTTATATGGAGTGGTATTGACATATAACTTTTCAACAATTGACGGAAAAGAATGATATCCCAGAGCCGCCGACTTATAGGCTCGAGCAGTGAGAGATCGTTATTTGGTAATATAATCATCTTTTTAAAGTTGAAATTGAAATTTTCATTTGATAATTCTAATCATATGTGTCTTGTGGTGTTTCACTTCACGACTGGCATGTTTACATGAAGACATCCATGTTCTTGAAGGCATGCATAGTGGACATAATCTGACGAAGTCAATCACACATAAACTTAAAAATAAAATTAAGGAGATGATGGCGTGCTTCCAGAATGTTGACCGATTGTTAAAATTGTCAAAAGACTTAACTCCTCAACATTCGTTTGGAGAAACTGGAGAAAATCTGCCAAATATTGGAGTGTCACTGAATGATGAAGGGAATTTCACATTCACAGGCCCTTCCTTTTCTGATGGACGGATTGTGACTTAAGAGGCGTATGGGACATCATTTTTCCAAGGTGTTTCACGTTACCCAGGTCGAAGGAGTCAAAGACGGTGGGATTACTTAAGAGGACGAGCATATCGAATCAATCGCAACCCAACCTAAACGAGAGATTGCTAGGCCCTCGAAGGTTCCAGAACTGGGTGCATGAACTGAAAGACCAACCAAAGTTTTATCGCCACCTTAGTTCTTGTGTTGATTGTAAATGCAACTTATGTTTATTGTTGAATATGAACCGTTCTATGCTTGATGGATTGTTGGATTGTTCAATGGTCGATGGATTGTTGGATTGTGAATAATTTGTCAAGTTTTTTGTCGCATAGATGTGTCGAAGACTTTGATTTGAAATTAAAGTGATTTGAAGTTAAAAAATGTTGATGTTGTCCGTCTACTGCTAAAATGGTATTGGCAGTGCTATTTTTAAAGTAATATAAATGGTATTGTCGATACCGTTTTCATTTATAAAGTTCTAAATGGAAACGATACTTGTAGTACCATTTTTATTACTCTAGAAATGATACTATCAATACATGTTAGCAGTAGACAGACAACAACAACATTTTTTAGCTTCAAAAGACATTTTTGCTTCAACATTGATTCAATTAAAAACTTCAACATTGATTCAATTAAAAACCAATATAGAACAACGTCAAAGACTACAACTTTCATTCCATTAAAGGTCTACAACATTCCACTTAAAAGTATAAACATTCCTTCAATTCGACTAAATGACCTTCTTGCATGTTTCTGTTGTGTTTTAACTTACGACATCGCCTGCATTGTATTGTTCGATCGTTTTTAGCATCATTCCCATTTTGGATTGTTAGGTCTAAATTGAACAATCTCATCGAAAAAAGAGTACAAATCTGGTACCATAACTCATTACTGTTAGTGTAGAAAATTTACCTATCATACATGAAATGAAAACAAATTAATAAATAATATAAAAATCGACATCCATTAAAAAATAATCCTTGAGAAGTTCATACCAAGTTCAATATCATCCTTAAAACACAAATGTTAGTTGATTCAAGTATATACAACGAACACTGATTGGAGTATATACACAAATTTATAAAGAAAACAATGTAAAATAGTTGCACGATATAAACAATTGAACATCACAACCAAATTAGTACCAAGAAAAATCACAAACTCGGGTGAGGATAGGAGCAAGGTTGATTGAGGGAGGAGACGGGGTCGGTGACCCGTTTTCGCGCCTTAACAAAAAATGGTATCTCGGATATCGTTTTCTTTTTCGTGGAAACGACATCTAGGATGATCTTTTCATTAAACATGTATAATGAAAATGACATTCAGATGTCATTTTAAGTGTAAGAAAACATTCATAGCGATGTCGTTTATGTGTCATATTTTGTCAAATAAGTTTCTCTACCTTATATTCTTCCAATTATTATTTTTAATGATTATGTTGAAAATTTTCCTAATAAAAATGATGATAAAGTTGTTATTTTCTTGCCTCATCTTTTGCCAAATAAATTTCTCAGCATTTTATTCTATCAATTTTGTATTCTCGGATGATTATTTCAAAAACATTTTCTATAAAAATCATTCAGAAAAAAGTGTGTCATGCTTTTCACCTTGCTCTCGCTTCTACATGGAACACCTTAGATGTGCAAACGATCGATGCAACATAGATTGACCATAACTATATCCATGTTGGATACAAACACAGATACAAATCATATGTGGATACAAGAAAGGATATTCACACTACTGCAAAATAGGCTTTACTCGTCGCCCAATAGACGTCGGCCTTTATGACCACCGACGTCCAGTGGGGAGGGGACAGAATAGACGTCGGCCTTTAGGGAGACCGACGTCTATATTGTACTATAGACGTCGGGTGTAAGAATACCAAGTTTGGCTGACGTCTATAGTGTATATACGTCGACATATAGACGTCGGGTGTGATAGTACCTTGTGTATCCGACGTCTATAGGGTATAGACGTCGACCTATAGACGTCGGATGTTATAGTAGACCGACGTCTATACGCCATGCATATAGACGTCGAGGTATAGACGTCGGAGTTATATAATATCCGACGTCTATAGGTCTTAAAGAAATCTAACAGGCGCGTTTTCTCTCATTCTTTTCAGACGAAACCCACCCAAACCCTAGCCGTCCCGCGACCCAACGCTCCTCCGCGACCGATCTCCGACCCATCCGCACCGTCTCCGGCACCGCAGCGAGCTCCCAAGCTCTCCTCCACTTCTCCGGCCCTCTTCTCCTTCTTCCTCCGTCTTCCTTCGGCTTTCTCCACATGTAAGTTTTAAGTTCGTTTTTGTTGTTTAAGTTCGTCTTCCTCCGTCCTCCGTTTTTCTCCACATATTCTATCTAAGTTAGCCTTCATCTCGTGTCGTTTGCAGCCGTCACCACACCATCTCGTGTCTCCGAACCACAAAGAGCTCCTCCGGCATCACATCTTGTTTAAGTTCGTCTTCCTCCGTCCTCCTCTGGTTCGTCACCGCATCATCTCTGTAGAAAAATTAATAAGTGAAAAATATAGGTGGAACGAGTCAAATGTAGTTTGAAATCATATCAAAACAGATCTTAACATGCATATTTGGTATTGATTCCGACTGAAAGTGTATTATCGAGGTTGCATTGAAGTCTAATTAAGATTTATCTTTGTTCATCGGCATATTCAAACCAATGCAATATTAAAATTTCGAGGTTTTACGATAGGTCCATCTAAATGAGAACTTAAATGTTGCAAACTGAACTTAGATTGGTTTGGTTTTCTAGCTTAGATTTGTAATGTGAATGTGAATGTGATGTAATGACTTGGATTGGATTTGATTGGTTTGGTTTGATTTTAGGATTTGAAGAATTTTACATATCAAATTTTAAGTGGAGGTTCTACCAAAATTTCAATAAAATTTTATTCCCAATTATTATTAATAACATGATAGTTTGTGTTTAAAATGTTTTTCTGTCAATTCAAGTAATTATTTTTAATACTTGCTTTTAATATCATGTATGTTTATTGCCTTAATTTTTTGAATTTTTAATATTATGATAATAACTCATTGCCCCCCTTAAACAACTTGGCCTTTAATAACCCAAAGCAAAAGATTAGACAATATTTGCTAAGTCATTCATCATATAGGATTTGCATGCATTGTATTTTTCTATTATTTACAATTTCTGTCGTAGATTGCTGGCGTAAGGTACGTACTATCTTTCACTCATCATTCATTACAAAGCACGCATTAGTTAGTAGGACTTGCATTGAAACAAGAGTGAGGTGAGTGTTTGTTTGGTGTGTTGTTTGTTAGATTAAGGTATGAAAAACACTTAGGGGGCAGTCACCTATAGGAGATGAGGTGGGGGATTTCATCACCCTTTCCTTGGCCCAAAAACCACTTAATAAAATAGCCTTAATAAAATCAATTAGACGTTGGCCCCTAAGATTTTCGGACGCATTAAGGAGAGGAAATTGTTTAAGACCGTTATGGCCTGAATTTCGTTGCCCATCTAGTCTCCCTGAGATTTTAGGAACCTCCGGGTTCTTGATTTCCTATAGATTAGTGGTCCTCGATGTTTAAGACCGTTTCGGCCTGAACGTCGTTGCCCATCTAGTCTCCCTGAGATATTAGGGACCTCTGGGTTCTTGATTTCCTACAGACTAGTGGTCATCGGTGGGACCTCGAAGTTAGGCGTCGTCTATTACTAAGGACCTATAGTGGACTTTAGGCTTGTTTTGGCCTTGATTGTTTAGTTAGATTTCTAACCTTCCTTATTCCACGCTAGATTAAGGACTTCATCTCTTCTCCTCTGAGTCATTCTTTTCTCATCTTAATGTCTCCGAATCTTCTCATCTATGAACACATTCTTTTAAATTGAAATTTTATTTCTTTTCTGCAATAATAACTATCATTTTTGCTTATGTTTAGATTGAAATGGATCGAGAGTGGATTGTTTCAAACAGATTGAGTGATGAGTATGAGAATGGAGTGAATATGTTCTTAGAGGTTGCCAAAAAAACATTCTAAGAAAATGAAAGACAGCGACATGGCGTATTGTCCGTGCAATAAGTGTCATAATATGTCAGTGTTGACTTTTCGGAAAATGAAAGATCATTTGTTTGAGAAATATTTCGACCCAAATTACAGACGGTGGATATGGCACGGTGAAAATGAATCATTTAGTCGTTCGAAGAATGATGGAGAAGACGATATTGTAGAAGATCACTTAGAGGAAATGGTTCAGGATATGGCTGAAAAGTTTTCGTCCAACCCCGATTTACTTGGTAACTTGTTGAGTGACAATGAGAAACCGTTGTATAAGAATTGTACCAAATTCACTAGATTGTCAGCGGTGTTGAAGTTGTACAATTTAAAAGCTGGAAATGATTGGTCCGATGTGAGTTTCACATCAATGTTGAAGTTACTAATGATAATGAGTTGCCAGATAGTACTTATGATGCAAAGAAAGTATTGTGCCCTATGGGAATGGAATATAGGAAGATACATGCATGCCCGAACGATTGTATATTGTATAGGGGTGAGTTTGAAAACTTACATTCTTGTCCCAGGTGTAATGTTTCAAGATACAAAATGAAACGTAGTGGACCAAACCACAATGAAGAGGCTGATGAGATGAAAATCAAAGGACCTCCTGCTAAGATTTTGTGGTATCTTCCGATAATACCAAGGCTTAAATGTTTGTTTGCGGGTAAAGAGGATTCCAAGAACATGACATGGCATGCTGATCGTGAGAAACCAAATGATCAGTTGCTACGTCACCCTGCAGATTCACCTCAGTGGAAAAAAATAGATTTTCGACTTTCTTGTGTTTGGTGAAGAATCCAGGAATGTACGACTTGGACTCTGTACTGACGGAATGAATCCTTTGGGCAGTTTGAGTAGCATTCACAGTTCTTGGCCCGTTCTGCTTGTAATTTACAATCTACCCCGTGGTTATGCATGAAACGCAAATATATCATGTTGTCCTTAATGATTTCTGGTCCGAAACAACCTGGAAACGACATCGATGTGTATTTAAGACCTTTAATTGATGACCTAAAGAGATTGTGGGATGACGGAGAGTCAGTTTTTGATTCTTATCGTAAGGAGTCGTTCCTAATGCGGGCAATGATATTTTGCACGATTAATAACTTTCCAGCTTATGGTAATCTGTCTGGATATTCAGTCAAATGTCATAAAGCTTGTCCAATTTGCGAGTAAAATACATGTTCTTTGCAACTAGTTAATGGTTTTAAGACTGTCTATCTCGGTCATCGGAGATTTTTGCCGGACTCCCATCCTTATCGTAGGTTGAAGAAGACATTTAACGGAAAACAGGAGTTTCAGAATCCGCCATTTGAAATCAGCGTCGAAAAGGTGTATGAACGTGTAAGGAACATTGAATGTGAATTTGGAAAACCTTACAAACGAGCAAACGACAAAAGTAGTTGGAAAAAAAGATCAATATTTTTTGATCTTCCTTACTGGAAAACTTTAGAAGTTAGACATTGTATTGATGTGATGCACGTAGAGAAAAATGTTTATGATAGTCTTGTTGGCACTCTGTTGAACATACCTTGTAAAACCAAAGATGGATATAATGCAAGACTTGATCTTGTTGATATTGGTATACAAGCAATGTTGGCACCAGAGAAGAAAGGAGATCGGAATTACTTACCTCCAGCTAGTTATACATTGTCTAGAAAGGAGAAAAGAATTTTCTATCAGTGTTTGCACGATGTAAGAGTTCCACAAGGTTATTCTTCAAATATCAGTAGTCTTGTTGTTATGAAGGATTTGAAACTTGTGGGGATGAAGTCTCACAATTGTCATACTTTAATGCAGCAATTGTTACCTGTAGCACTGAGATCCATACTACCGAAAGATGTTAGACATGCAATAATAAACTTGTGTTCCTTTTTCAATAAGATTTGCAGTAAAGTGGTCGATCCTATGAAGTTAGATAAGTTACAGAATGAAATTGTGGTCACATTATGTCAGTTGGAGATGTTTTTCCCCCCTGCTTTTTTCGACATTATGATTCATCTTGTTATTCATTTGCTTAGAGAAGTTAAATTGTGCGGACCAGTTTTTTTAAGGTGCATGTATCCTTTCGAGCATTATATGAAAGTGTTGAAAGGTTATTGCAAAAATCGTCAAAGACCAGATTAGATCTTCTAACAAGTATACACATCGTATGTCTCGAGCGGGGTACCAAAAGTTAGAAGCACAAATGATGGCTGAAAAAATTGCTCAAAGGAAACAGGAGGCAATTGACTCTGGTATGAGTGAGGAGCAAGCAAGTAACTTATCTCCTCCTTCTCCCGTAGCTCGTTGTGATTCTTGGAAGAGAGCGAGAGTAAACTCCAGTGGGGAGTACGTCACAGACGAGTCGCAAGTGATCGGCTCGAAGATAGTAAGTTGCATCACTTATATATATGTTATTAATTCAGAATCATTAATTTATATCTTTCAAATGTTAGTAAATATTGTTTTAAACTTAGGACTCTCTGAAGTTGAGAGAATCTCAAGGCGAATTTGCTTCCGACGGTCGGAATGATATTCTACGAGAGGCCTTGGGAAACGACGAACACCCCGGTCGTGTGCGAGGGGTAGGGAGTAGAGTTGGACTTCGACAATATTATGAGAAGACTCAACGGTCTACTGCGTCGACTAGTCATACCAAATGCCAGGAAGAGATCGCATATTTGAAGAAGTCTTTGCAACTTCTTACGGAGAGATTGGATCGTGATTTGCCTACTTCTCCTACCCGTCGTAAGACCGGTTCTTCCGCGGAGACTACTCCTCCAATTCCTCCAGTGTTCCACCCTGATCGACAAGATGATTTCGTGTCTCATTCTCGAGAATTGGCCCTCGTCGACGGTCCCTCATTTGGAAAGTTCGCGGATGGATCTAGATGTGCTTTATTTGTCGAAGACCCTGATCGAAGATTGGTGGGACACGGGAAAGTTTATAACATCTCCAGACACCACTTCACAGAGGTAGGAGAGGGAGAATTGAAGGTTGCAGTTGAGAGTTGCTTAGATCCTGATGCTTTTGTGCCATTTCCGGAAGAAGAGATTGTTACTCTCGGCGATGCTATCGGTGGGTTTGTGCGGTGGCCTAGTTATTTAGTAGAGCTAAACGACAAACATGAGGTATAGTTTAACTTTGAAGGACTTTAAACTTCAAATTTGTTAACAATTGTATTTTAACGGTTGTATATATATCTGTAAGGTGTCATGCCCCCGGAGCAAAGGGTCAAACAACCAATCTCCGATCAACATTAATTCGCTTCCAAGTAGGTGCAAAATGTTGTATCAATGTATGGTAAGTAGGGAAGCACAATCCCTAAGTACCTGGGACTTGGAGGGGGATAAAGGGTTGCCTCCCGCTTTGTACGTCACCAAAGAGGATATCATGCAGTTCATGGCGATGGATTCGTTGTGTATCATGATTATCGACGTGCAAGTGAAGTAAGTGTTTTTTTGTATACAATGAAAAGTATTGAATAATTTTATCAAAACTGTAATAAATTATAATTTTTATACTTGTAGACATCTTTAGGACGCCAGAAGGTCAATATTTCCCGAGGATCAAGTATTTGGATTTATCAGTCAATTTACATATATATACGGGAATGATGATAAATCGGGTCAACTTGGGACATTCTTTAAAGAAGAAGACAAAAGATATTATCTGCTCCCTTATCATGAGAGGTAGACTTTGTAATTCAAAGTGAAATTTTATTTTGTTATAAGGTTCTAACTATATATATAACAGGGCTCATTGGATGCTTGTCGTTGTATGTCCTACGACTAATTCGGCATATTGGTTTGATCCGTTGGGGTCGAATAAACCAAGGGACTCAATAAAGAAACTTCTAAATATGTAAGTTCGTTTAGTCGTGAAAAAATATTTCTTCGATTTTTATTAGTATTATTGAATGATATTTTAACTTGTGCTACTCAGGGCAATTAAGGTTTACAGAGTTTTAGGTGGTAGGAGAACAACCACAAAAGCAGGAATAACATGACATGGAATGAGAGTATGTTCTATCCCATTGTTGTTAATTAAGTTAGGAACAAATATTTAGCGAATTTCTATGTTTGTAGTACCAGAAACAGGTTGGAAATACGGAATCCGGTTACTACGTGATGAGATACATGGAGGAAATCCTCAATGTGGTAACTCAAGACGTATGTCTAATCGAGGTAATGTAGATTGTTATTCAATTGTATATTCAATTGTAGTTTCAATATTTAGTTATTAATATTCAACACACTTGTATTTTTTTGATAGGTTTTCCCAAAAAGTAGTGATCCCTTCTCGCAACAGGAGCTCGATGAAACTCGCGACCGATGGGCTCGCTATTTCATCAGAAACATGTTGACGAACTAAGAGGTTCTCCTGCCAATAGTATTTTTTGTAATTTAGTTAACAAGTGCACTTGTATTACAAACCTACACTTTATGCCTTAATATAATCGCCTTAATTTTAGAATGAATTAATTGCAAGTGTGTTGAATGTCAATTGTGTATGCTTTGTATGTTTGTGCATGTATGTTTGTGCATGTATGATTGTGTGTTTGTGCTTGTATGTATATGTGGATGAAATTTTGAGTATTTGTGAACAAATTTATAGGTGAACGAATTTGGTGCAGTTGTATGTACACGAATACGACGAATAAAAACAATTTCGTCGGATGCTATTTAATTTTTTTGTCAAGGTTTAGGAATACACGACGACTGTTTATATTACCCGACGTGTATTCCGGTAAAGAAAGGAATAGACGTCGGCCGTATGTTGAATCCGACGTATATACTTTAAGGATAGACGTCGTATGTTATTCCACCGATGTCTATACCTAAAGAATAGACGTCGTTTGTTAGTGCACCGACGTCTATACCTAAAGAATAGACGTCGTATGTTAGTGCACCGACGTCTATACCTAAAGAATAGACGTCGGGTGTTGTATAGGCCGACGTCTATACGTTAACGAATATACGTCGGCTTCTAAGTCCAGCCGACGTCTATGTATAGACGACACACACATAGACGTCGGATTGGGGAGTGCTTATATCCGACGTATATAGCCCCGTACATCCGACGTATATTCCATTTTCTGTAATAGTGTCACATCCTTGCAGAAGGGCTACCAATCTAGAAAACGGATTGGATACAAAACAATTTGGTTACAAACAACTTGGGATATGGATCGAACATAAAGTAGAGATCCATTTGTTTAACATTATACACATTTTGAAAGAATTCTTGAGTAAATTTTGTAGATGTTGAAAAAATTGTATCTGGTAAAAATAACATGACAATTGAGTAGAAGAATAAACATGACAAAGATGAAGTATGAAGTATGTTAAGATAGGTTTTGGGTTGTGAGAACAAAAATATGGTGTGAATGATGCCAAATTTTGAGTTTTAGGATTACCTTTCACAAATGAGAGACTTCCAATTTCAAAATTAGCATGGTGTAAATATGATCATTTTATTAACATATCCTTCCAATCGAGGCTTTAAATATCATTAATTCAAACATACACTTAGCTAAATTGCCAACGTCATGGCATATGGCATCGTAATGATTGCATAATCATAATTTAATTTGAAAGGAACAGCTCAAAGCTATGATCAGTATATAATAAAGGTTTAATTTCTTGATATGTGAAGGGGACCCGTTTATCAATCTCCGTTTGCATGCACATTTTACTCAACGTCTAGCAATCTCTCCAAAGAAGTCTAAAATAATTGTCAAGTCATAAGATGGGATATTAACACCTAGTTTACTGTGAGATACGGACAGGGCTAAATAATAATCTTCGTCTATAAGCTGGTCTTTTATTTTTAACAGCATATAAATACATCACTCTCCACATGTTACATTGTTTATGTCTATGTGGTATGTGGTTCCACAATGTCGTAATGGTTGCTTTCAGCGTATTGTCACGCAAGAAAGAATTGAAACATACACAGTACTCATATAGAAGATCGATTTTTATTTTTTATCTTTTACTCCTACAAACCTTTTATTCTACCTTCGTTCGAGTTAAGATTAATCTACCGTAGATATTGTCAATCATATCAGCCAATGTAACACTAAGGCTGCGTTAGAGTGTGATAAATAACCTATTGACCTGCCCATGTAACCTTCAGAGCACCAATTGGGATAAATTGGAAGTGTATCTTTCTGATATATTTGTTTGAATCATTTTTTCATGAGAAAAAAATTGCAAGATACTTTATAATATCACTTCCCCACGAAAGTTGTTAAAAGCAAATTTCAAGTTGAAATGTGAAATATGAAAAATCACCTGAGTGAACTATGTACAGCTTTGGTTATTTAAATTCATTAAATATTTATAAATAGCTAGTACACTGTATACATATACTGAATGCAGGAATTATGGTCCCCCGTGCTTTTTATAGTATATTGGATAGCCAAATCAACCAAATGATTTTTCCCACTTTATGGTTTAATATTCATCAATGAAGCAAAAATTAATTAATTTCAGGTCCAATTATAATATTCAACCAACTTGCATTTCTTTACCTATTACTATTTTCTAAAAAAGTTTGCATTTCTTCTATTCAACTTTACTGACTATGTTACCGAAATAATTCTCAAATAAAGTATTGAATGAACATCAACGGATGAAGCCACATCCACCTCCGTTGCTGAACCACCAATCGAACCAGCAGGCGAACACTGGGGAGACGAATGAGCTAGCTGGCAAGCGAGATGGCAGGGATGCGATGAGTATTTTGGATGTGTGTGGTTTGCTTAAAAGTTTGTTTAATATAATTTTACTAGACATCTTGCATGTTATCTTGAGTTTATATGCTCCTTTTGTATCCCTTTGAGTCTTTCGGCAAACTATTTTTTCCAAGCCTTTCCTCGTTGGCGTGGATAATGTCAATGATTTTATTTATGCAATGCTTATGACAAGTTTTAAAAAAAAAAAACATCAACAGATGAAAATTAAGAGTTTGTGGTGGTTGCTATGACTTGACATGGTCTTCCAAACTGATCCTCTGACAAGTTCAGACCTCCATGAGAGTTGTATGAAAAAGTAATAAAAGGCAACGAGGACGAAAAACTTCCACCCTATCCTTCCACCATTAATCATGACAAAAAACATTTCCCTTTATCAAATAGAACACAACATGGTTAGAATAGGAATGTGGGAATCTTTTGCACTCCAAAACATCAGATGGGCACATCCCTTTCTGGATTCAAAATTATTCCTTTCCACAGCTTTGAATTGGCAACAACATGCATGTACCCAACATTGCATGCAGATATTGTGATCTCTGACCACAGTCAGATCATGAATTGTGGTTTGTGGACCATCTTATGATCTTCTCACTGACATAAACGTTGGAAGCAAACACATACACCCAAGAACGTCAATGGTCCAAAAATCCAAATACATCTCAAGTTATATATATCCACTCTAAAATAAAACCCACACAACCATATCTTAACCAATATTAACTAAGTAGTAAGTAAAAACAACAGTACAATTCTGCTCTAAATTTGTCGGGTCAATTATTACAAGTATGTGAGGCTTTGATATAACTCTTGTGAAGGTTTACTCTCTGCATTTGTCCAAACATTACTAGAAGTAGAATGGTTAGATATGTTATTGGAGCTGTGACTAGTGGATGCACCTTCTCCACCACCCTTGTCATGGAAGTTGCACCAGTTGAGTAACTCCTCATAACTCAAGTCCATCATCATCCCATCATGCCCATCCCCTCCGTTCACACCCGTGACGTCGGGCCATGGCATGCACCCGAAGTTCTCCACAGTAAAAGAGGACGAGGTGGCCGAAACATGGCGCATTGGAGGCGGTGAAAATACATAAGTGTTTGAATTCGGTGAGAAGTCGGCAAGCGGGTGATTGAAAAAACCCGATTCAGGGGTCACTGGTAAGGCTCCAAAGCCGAGTGGTTCAACCTTGACTGGAAGAATTTGAGGCAGCACCGGAGAAGGGTTAATATAAGTGCTGGTTGTTGTGGTTGTGTTGTATGATGTGGTATTGGTTTGTCCCATTTGGCCCATTACTCTCTTCTTGAGCTTTGTGTTCCAGTAGTTCTTCACATCATTGTCTGTTCTCCCTTGGAGTTTGGAGGCAATCACGGACCATCTGATGAACATAAGTAAACATGGGTGTTTATAGGACGAATAAAAGACCAAGATTTTGGACTTAAAACTAATAAAATTTGTGTCATTTATGACTATCATTCTCCTGATGCTCAGGTTTAACAAAACTTCGTAACAAATTTACATTTTAATTTAAATTACCGGCTTCCGATGTTTCGGTAAAGAGTGCAGATGATGTTGTCTTCTTCCTCGGTGAAGCCTCCATGTTTGATGTCCGGTCGGAGGTAATTGAGCCACCGGAGACGGCAACTTTTGCCGCAACGCTTCAGACCTATATGGAAGTGGTCACGGAACTCATTAGAAGGAATTTGTCGAAAAACATATTCCAATTCACTAGTTAAACTACTTGGGCATGTCACACGTAATTTCCTAGATGGATCTCAACAAAGAACATAAAATTACAAACTATAACTATATTTAATAAGAGAAATGCCTAGGAAATATATATAGTCCAAAAAATAACAATCCAGAAACAAAGTCAAACAAGAGAAGTTTAAAGGCCAATTTGAATTCAAAAAGAGAGAGGTTGAACAGCTTTTCAGGTAGACACGTCCCACACAAAGAAACCAAAAAAAAACACAAAACAAAACTAGAAATTACACTAGAAAAGATTGGTTGCTTGATAACAAACCTGCTTTGTGAGGCAAAGCAATCCAGTTGCCACCAGTGCCATGTTTCTGGAGGTAGTCTTTGAGAGTTGCATCCTCCTCAGGAGACCATGGGCCTCTCTTCACGTTTGCCTTGTCACAACATGGAGCTCTACCCATTCTATGTTATGCAAGCCAAGAGGAGGAAGATAACAAAAAACTAAAAGAAAAAGGTGGCAAAAGGTCAGAATGTGGAGGAGACAGGTGAAGGGGACTAGTGGGTTATATAAAGAGTTGGACAAAGGCAAGACCAAGTAATTTTGTACTCCTCTTTATTTATTGTATTTTTTTATAGATGGTCTTCTCTTATTATTATTTTTTGAGTAATTTCTCTTATTATTATTGTTTGGGTCTGCAAAGGACAGCAGACTCAGCAGTGTCTTAATTTAGTTACTTTGTATTCTTAGACGGGGATATCGCATATTTAGTCTATACGTGATTTCGTAATTATTGTAGAAGTTTTAATATGAAAGGAGCCGTTATGTAATGAATGTGTGCTTACATTATTATGTTGGTAACATGAATTATGAATTTGAATTACTCAGTATAGTTTGGTCGAAATACAATTCAATCAAACAATCCATGTCACAAATCGTAAAATTTTGTTTTGCGAAATTCGTGTCTCATCCGCTCTAATTAAGCTCGAGCACAAGAATCCTTGATTAAATTTTACTGCAAAATCCCAATTTTTTTACCCAAAAGTTCATATAAAACTCATCCTATTAGTTGAAAAACATCAATTATTGCATATATACTTACCATCTTTCATCCAAATATAGTCTAGTCCGTCACAGGCCTATGGAATACATTGCACCATGAGTCCATTATATCTTTAATGATCACTAAATTTAAAATGTTTAAACTTGTGAGTTATGAATTACAGTCTTACAGATACATTGTTTATTTTACACTAATTAAGCTACGTAGGAGTGTAGTGCTAGATGTAAATGTTAAAATTATTACTAGCAAATAGTTATAACACAGATAAACCATGAAGACAAATGGAAGTAAATCTGGAAGGAGTTTCTAGAGAGAGAAAACAGATCGGTCAAGGAGAATCATTTCTGCGCATTGGTCATGAACTCATGATGAAACCCATGGGTACACGTGTCTTTATGTGATTCATTAGGTTTGAAGATTTCCCGTCTAATTATATTAGTACACTATCTCATTCTATAATTGTCCAAATATCGTCTTCTAACAATTTACAACCCACTTTTATGTCAAAATAGTTCAATTTCACTTTCATGATGAACCTTTATTGGTGAAGAATGATAACAGGCCTAAAGAATGTTAATGCCTCTGGGAATTAGATGGTTTAGATTGCGCTCCAATTTGGGGTACCTAAATGTACCTAATCTAATAAAAATAAAAGGTAAAAGTATTAGTTTTGTTTGGAAATACTTCGGTATATTGTTGGAACGTTAAATTTATTTTTAAAAGATTGATTTTTACGCGTAAGTAGGTTTGCTATCTTCCATAGTTATGGGAATTACTGACAAGAACAAAAATGTTTCTCTTAATTAATGGTTTTATTTAGTCCAAATGTGGGATGGTGCTATAAGATAAGGTGCAAATTCAATGAGGGTTTATTAGACCTAGACACCGGGCCAACGTGCGATGGCGGTCCTGCGGCATCCTTGTCGTGTCGGGCCTGCGGCACCCTTGTCAGGGCCTGTGACCAACCGTGTTGGCCAGGGCGGCACCGTCCTAATGGTTATATAGTCGTTTTCTTTTTAAAAAATTACCAAAATGTCACTACAAAAAATCTATATAAACATATCATTCCATTCATTTTCTTCACACTTAAGAAATTTTATTTATGATGTTTGCCACAGGGCAAATGTTATATCTCTAACCCTTACTTAGGGTGTTAATGGAGATTAGGGAGGAGGTTGGGGAAGAGGTGTGGTGCAGTGGTTGCATGGGGAAGAGGTGGCGTGAACAATGGTCGTTGGGTAGAGGAATGGAGTAGGGGTGGTGAAGTGATGGTTGGGGGTGGTTTAAAGCAAATCTCTCTCTCTCTCTCTCTCTCTCTCTCTCTCTTTCATTCGTTTTTCTCTCCCTCACTCTCTTCCTTTCCTTGTGCGGCGAGCAGCGGCGGAGGAGGCGACTCCGGTGGAGTAGGCGCGGTTCCGGCGTGAGGCGATCGCGCGAGGAGGTGACAGAGGCGCGAGCGAGGCTCCGGCGGATTTCGTTGCTTCTTCGAGGTATGTCGGCTTCTAGTGTGTTTTGTTCTTTCACCCTCGAGGGAGGGATGTGTTGGTCGGTCGGGGGAGGTCGGAGACCTCCCCGGCGACGAGAACAGCGTAAATCCTTGGCTGGCGCAAGGTTGCAGACGACCAACGATTGACCGGATTCCTTCGGGCGGTCGACCGATGTACTGTATTTGCCCGACTTTAACCATCACCGGTCGAACGATGCCTTGTGGCGGTCGACCGGTAGTGCATTGTGCTGGTGGGTTGCGATTGCCTGTTGTGTTTTGGTCGACCGGTTCCTTGTGTTCGTTCGACCGGAACTTAAGTGTACTAAATAGAGATGCATGCTTGTTCGACCGTTTATTGTTATGCGTTCGACCGTTATATGACTTAGAACTGCTAGGATGCCCTGGTAGTTTTCGGTCGACCGAGACCCCTGAGTCGGTCGACCAGTAGTATTGAATTGATGTTGACCAGACTCTGGATTTTGACCTCGTATCGGTTGACCAGTTTTAGATCTCTGTTCGACCGTTGGGACTTAGGTTTTGCGCAGAGAGTTCGACCGTTGTCGACTTTCGGTCGACCGATTTCCTTGTGGAAGCGGTCAACCGGGTTGCCTCTTTCGGTAGACCGTTTGTGCACAGAACTGAATCCCCAGTCCTTTTTAGGATGCCAACTCTATCCACGGAAACCTGTGTCCTCGCCTTGTGCGTGAGCCGAGAGGTGACGGTGGGCGCGTTACGCGTGCCTGCCCAGGGACCGCCGTGTGGAAGAGTGTGGGTGTTCGGGACGTGTCACCTCCGTGTATGGATCGTGACTGATGTGATGGATTGATGGACTCATTATAGAGTAGCAGGCCTAAGGGATCGTGGATCCCAATGTATGATGTTGTGCGAGCACGCAACTGTCGTTGGGTGAGGTAACTACCGGCCTGGATGGCTACGGAGGTCGCTGCCCTGCTTTTATAGTGGCGTGGTTGGTGGTTGGTGTTTGCGGCTCGTGGAGCCTGATGACCTGGCAGACTTCGGTCTGGACCCGTCCGATGTTGTGCCGGACGTATTGATGGACCACCGATGTTGTGCCGGTGATGCTGCAGATGATGTTCCAGCGATGGTGATTGATGGGCCAATGTTGTTCCGGCTATGTTCCTCAGATGAGCACCTACTGAGATGATGATTGATGGACCAACCAAGCGACGACTCCGTTGATGTGTTTCGACCACGAAGTTACAGATATGTTTCTTATGGTGCGGACTTGGCGGATGCTCCTTGCCGAACCCCATGATTAGTGTAGCCGTGTGTGGGGAGTGTCACGTCATGTTCTGTTAGACCGTATGTGCATACGGTAGGTCTCCTTGGGAGACCCGATGATGATTGTCGTACTGATGTCATGTGTTACCCTTCGGGGGAACTGTTTTCCTTACTGTTGATGACATGACATGCTACTAGTATGATAGGTTCATTTGTACAACTACATGCATATAGGTGAGCTTGGCATACGGGGTTTCCTTATGGAAACTCAGGCATTGTTGTTGCATGTTTTATTTCAGGACCGCTGTAGGTCCAGTTTGGTGGTGATCAGCGGGCGTGCGCATTTTGGGATCGAATCCTCTCGTTCGGACCACTGAGGTCGACATGATTACTTGTATCTCCTTTGTTTTATCTAATGTAATCATGTATGTTTTGACAAACTCTGATGTAATTTGGTGCACCGTTTATATGTTTTATGAGAAGTAACAAGCCCGTCTTTGATTATTGATCTCCGTTGTCTTGATGATAATTTTTAAATTTCCACTATTTCGGGATGTTACAGCAAACATCATAAATATAATTTCTTAAGTAGGCAAAACAAAAAAGTATTCCTTTTCCTATTTATCTTATTATGGAAGTCATTGATTGCAAATTAAGATTATGAATGTAGAAGCACACATCATGAACTCTAATAACTAACTCTTTATTACCATTTGCCCAATTGAGGTTACCTCAGTCAGTAAATATTTAGTCTTGAGTTTACCATGACATGAGATCGATCATCTATAGTGATTACTTGTTTGAAATTTAATCAAAAAACATTGTAATACTTAAAAAAAACTCTACTTACCATTATCATATTTAGGAACCTTTATATACTATTTCTTTCAAACTTCTACTAGTACATAAGACATGACTCTAACTTGACCAAGTGAACTATGTAATGTAATAGGATATTTTAACAAGCCATCGAAATATTTGGGATTTTTACTTAGGTGCACTTGCAAATGGTGCTTATTGGACCTTTGCTCATGTGAAGTATTTTATTGCTCCAAAACACTTGCAAACCAGACTATTTACTTTGGTGCACTCCAACTCTAATGTTGTTTATGGATTTTCATTTTCTCTCGACACCGTTAACGGAAAACAAACCATGTCTAACATCGTTAATAACACGTAACATGGGCATTTAGCCGCTACTTGACGTACATTTTGGTCGACCGTTCGACTGATGGTAATCCGAAATGGTCGTCCGAAGCATATTCGAACATCCATTTGTGGGAGTCCTAGTAGGGCTCTATGGCTTGAAAACAGATGTCCGAATGAGGTTAACATATATTTCACTGATTATCAAATTTTACATGATCTATCATACGATTATCAAAGGACTAACAAAAGTGATGTTGTACTTAGAAAAGAGGTTTCATCTAGGGTGGAGAAGATAGTAGATAGAAGAGTTTGGGTTAATATTGGTTTGAGATTGGGTATGGTGAACAAAAAGAGAAAGAGAACCAAAGACGGGAGGAGAGAGAAAATGGTGACTGGAGAGAGAGTAGAGAGAGATGAGAGGAGAGAGGATAGAGAACGGAGAGGGGAGAGAATAGGTTCTTAAGCGCAAGCATCCACCTATGCATGTTCTCGATAGTCTGGAGTATAAACTTACCATTTTTCTCTAGACAGAGAATGTGGTGTGAGACGCTCAGTGCTTCCTTATAAATAAAATAGCTGCAATGGACCACACCCTACAAAGCAACTGACATTACGACAAGAAAAACAAAACAAACCAACAAAGGGAGGAGCACCACTGCATTGGGAGGAGTGAGACAGGAAAAGAACTAAGGGTTGACATCTTGCAAGGTCCTAATCCGATCGCACTTCGTTGGTAGCCCATAGAAGCATGTCGGCATGTGGTGGGGGAGGGTTGAGTCCTTGGGCTCCTCGATGAATAGTGTGGTCAATGAGACAGGTTGTGGTTGTCTCCCAATCCTCCCCACTTAACCTACAAACTCACCTAAATATATTTATTAATTAAATAATATATATTACATTTTAAAATAACATTTGATAATATAGCACCTCTACGTAACTACATTGAATTCTACTTTAACCTTAAGTTTATTGTTTAATTTTAACAAACTCATTCTACTAACAAAACCAAAACTCCAAACACTAGTCGTCTTTAACTCATTTTTGCTAAAGAATCAAAATCTAAATATTTCACCCACTTAACACATTTACCCTCCTAACCCACCTTGCCACCCCAAACCCACCCTTAGGTGGGGAAGATAGAAGTTGTCTTTTTTTGCCCGTCGTGCTCCATTTACACCACTATCGATGAACACCAAAGTAAGGGGAGTGAGGAGGATGATTGGGTTACACCCACTGGATGAGGTAAAAGAGTGAGAGAGAAAGGCTACACGAGTTTGGCACTCTAGATAAATCCACGAGGCATTATTTTATTCCGTGTTTTGGAGTAAAGCAAAATGTCATTTCATCGTTGAATTTGACAAATCAGGATTTAGAGAAAGGAAAATGATAAATGACCGCTCTTGAGGATGCTACTTAAGGACGCGGCTTAGTTGGCACGCTCCATGTTAGCAGAGAAAAGATATTCTTTTTTTATTTTATCCCTCAATTCTTTGGTTGCCTATACAAATGTCCTGAGCAATCACTCCATCTCTTCATCCCTCCCTCCATCCCTCATTAATGCGTCTCAAATCACTCCATTCCTCATTTTGGCGCTTTTACACAGCAGAAGACTTTTCATCTTCATCTCAAGATGCGTCTTCCTTTTTCTTCCCTTCCCTTCTGTGGTCCTTCCTCTGTACTCCAATGAAAATCGTTAATTTGCCTTCCCAAGTGGAGCAGCCGACAAATGTTCCTAAGGAGGAGATGTTTTTCCTTCTTTCGAAGAAGCCAAAACATTTTACGTGGCCTATGCCGATTCTTATGGTTTCGGTGTTAAGATAAGGCAATCTCATTACGATCGTGATGTTGTTATACGGGTCACGCTGACTTGCTCCAAGGAGGGCACGACACCAACAAACCAATGAGCAAGGAAAATTGAAGCCTAGGTTATCCAGTAGAGTCCATTGCACTGCTCGGATAAGGGTCTCCGGAAACCCAGCAAGGGGTTACCACATTAACTTTGTGGATCTTAAACATAACCACGCGATGCTGGACCAGGAGCAAATGCGTTTTCTCAGACAAAAACGAACCATCCCTGAGGCCGCCACAACACGCATATCATGCAATGATACCGATGGGATATCGGCTGCTAAGACCAAGCAATCTTTTGTAGTCGAGGCTGGAGGTCATGACAAATTGACTTTCAACGAAAGGAATTTAAGGTTTGTGTTCTTTCTGCCCAACATAATTGAAGTTAAAAATTTTGCGCTTCGTCTTAAATGTTATAAACGAAGTCAGAAATTTGAAGATGGGACCTAGTGATGCACAAGCTCTTCAGAACTATTTCATTAGGATTCAAAAGATTGATTCCATGTTTTTCTATGTAATGGATATGGATGACGAAGGAAGACTACGAAATGTGTTTTGGGCTGACTGTCGTTCTAGAGCTGCATATTCATACTTTGGAGACGCAATATGTTTTGACACTACCTACATTAAAAACAAATACGACATGCCCTTTGCCCCATTTGTAGGAGTTAAACACCATCTCGAGTCAGTTTTGCTCGGTTGCGCTTTGCTGTCTTCTGAGACCACTAAAAATTACATATGGTTGTTCCAAACATGGTTGTCGTGCATGAACGGTAAGGTGTGGCTATGTCCAGTTAAAGGTTTGTGACTGTTCAGTT
Organism: Triglochin maritima; assembly: GCA_963682175.1. Classification (NCBI taxonomy): domain Eukaryota; kingdom Viridiplantae; phylum Streptophyta; class Magnoliopsida; order Alismatales; family Juncaginaceae; genus Triglochin; species Triglochin maritima. The sequence goes on from OY821775.1 coordinate 41,122,900, forward strand.
TAAGGTGTGTATCTGTTCGGTTTAAGTGGTGGAACTGTTCGATTTAAGTGGTGGAACTGTTCGGTTTAAGTGGTGTGACTGTTCGGTTTAAGATTTGGATCCATTCGGTTTAAGGTGTGGATCTATTCGGTTTAAGGTGTGTGACTCTTCAGTTTAAGGTGTGGATCTGTTCGGATTAAGTTGTGTGACTGTTCGGTTTAAGGTGTGTGACTCTTCAGTTTAAGGTGTGGATCTGTTCTGATTAATTGTGTGACTGTTCGGTTTAAGGTGTGAATCCGTTCGGTTTAAGTTGTGTGTCTATTCGGTTTAAGGTGTGGATCCGTTCGGTTTAAGTTGTGTGTCTATTTGGTTTAAGTTGTGTGATTGTTCGGTTAAGGTTTTCAAAGTAGGATTGTGTACCTTTCAATATATGACACACTCCTTTTAAATTTCCCCCAGCCATCATAACAGATCAATGTGGCGCCATTACTGTTGTTGTAAGGAATGTCTTCCCAGATTCAAGACACAGATTGTGTATATGGCACAAATGAACAAAGCTCCCGTGAAGTTGCCGACGTAGTATCGAAGCACATGTTATTTGATCTGAAATTGATTGTATATGATTCCAAAACCCCAGCAGAATTTGATCGTAATTGGCAGGGTTTCCTTCTTGATTTTGACCTGCAGAACCTTAGATGGCTCAAATCGATTTATGCAATCCGAGAGTCTTGGATACCTGCATTTGTTAGTAATAGTTTTTTCGTTGGAATGGCATCTACTCAGAGAAGCGAGAGTATGAACGCCTTTTTCGACAAGTATCTTACTTCGAAGACCACCCTTAAGCAGTTTGTTCAACAATACGAACTTGCGCTCCGCCATAAATACGAGAAGGAAGCTCAATCAGATTTTGATTGTCTTCATAAGAGACCCCAATTGGTTTCAGTGTATCCCTTCGAGAGACAGATGAGCGAGTTGAATACGGTAGGGGTCTTCAAGAAAGTGCAGTTAGAAATTGGGAAGATGATATACTGTGATATAACGGAGGAGTTCAATACGAATGACACATTTCATTACAAGGTATCTAAACGTGTTTTGGCTGGTGAGTAGCTACTGTCAAAACGTTTCCTAGTACAAAACATATCTATGAACTTCACATGTGATTATAGAATGTTTCAGTACGTTGGCCTTCTATGTTGCCACGTTTTTTGTTGTACTTGAACGCTTAAATCCTAATACATTGCTCCCAAACTCTTACATCGTTAATCGATGGCGGAAGGATATTCGAAGGAGCTATCGAGATAAGATGTACCCAGACGATGGCGTAATGGAGAAGGATGTGCTTCGTCGTCACGACGACATCATGGATCGTGTCGTTTGGATTGCACAGGAAGCCTTCATTTCCCACGAAAGGTATCTTCAGGCTATGAAGTGTATTGAATTGCTCAAGGCACGTATGCACACTACCCAGTTCTTGGTTCGACTTGATGAACCTGAGTCTGCGGGTACATCAGTTCTTAATCCATATAAGGTCAGACATATAGGAAGACCACCGACTAGACATCGAGTGTCTTTAGCTGAGAAGATAATTCGAAAAGGCCATAAAAAGCATGCCCAACAAGAGAAGAGAAAGTTCAAGATGAAGGTTACATCGTCGCTGCACGAAGTCACACCGAAACCCGGGGATCCTGATTTCTCTGATTGGGACATGAATTTGTATTACGAGGAACTTCCTCCTTAATTTAATATTTCTTGTTATTTTCAGTTCTTGTAAAACCAAGAAACTTCTCATTGTTGATCTGTTTGGATTTGTAAATGGTTGTTATACACGGTCTATTCGGATTAAGTTGTGTCCTTGTTCGGTTTAAGTTGTGTGATTGTTCGGTTTAAGTTTTGGATTCATTCGGTTTAAGGTGTGGATATGTTCGGTTTAAGGTGTGTGACTGTTCAGTTTAAGGTGTGAACCTTTTCGGATTAAGTTGTGTGACTGTTCGGTTTTAGGTGTGGCTCTGTTCGGTTTAAGTTGTGTGACTGTTCAGTTTAAGGTGTGGATCTGTTCCATTTAAGATGTGGATCGGTTCGGATTAAGTTGTTGTGATTGTTCGGTTTAAGGTGTGGATATGTTCGTTTTAAGGTGTGTGACTCTTCCGTTTAAGGTGTGGATCTGTTCGGATTAAGTTGTGTGTCTGTTCGGTTTAAGGTGTGCATCTGTTCGGTTTAAGTTTTGTGACTGTTAGGATTAAGGTGTGGATCTGTTCGATTTAAGGTGTGCATAGTTTCGGATTAAGTTGTTGTGAATGTTCGGTTTAAGGTGTTGATCTGTTCGGTTTAAGGTGTGTGACTCTTCAGTTTAAGGTGTGGATCAGTTCAGATTAAGTTGTATGTCTGTTCGGTTTAAGGTGTGCATCTGTTCGGTTTAAGTTGTGTGATTGTTCGGATTAAGGTGTATTTGTCCAGATTAGGTTGGTTGTCTGTCTAGATTAAGTTGTGTGACTGTTCAATTTAAGGTGTGGATCTGTTCGGTTTAAGTTGTATGTCTGTTCGGTTTAAGGTGTGTGTCTGTTCGGTTTAAGTTGTGTGTCTGTGCAGTTTAAGGTGTGCATCTGTTCAGTTTAGGTTGGTTGTCTGTCCAGATTAAGTTGTGTGATTGATCGGTTTAAGGTGTGGATCTTTTCGGTTTAAGGTGTGGATCTGTTCGGTTATAAGTTCTGTGACTGTTCGGTTTTAGGTGTGTTGCTTTTCAGCTCAACCAACAAACCTATTGTTGAAAACGAAAGGAAAGAGTTTGTAATTTGTACATTAAAAACACAACACTAAAAAAATAACGAAAAAAAGAGTTTGTAATTTGTACATGTAAAAAACTCAACACTAAAAAATTGGACTTCAGATCTGCACACACGAACGGCGGTCCCTAGGTAACATGACCGCCAAGTAACCCCTGATACAGATGATGTTCTTGGGGTCCTTCTCCTTCGTCGGGTCAAGTTTTAGCATTAAGCACTTTATCTAGTATAAAACATAGGCTCCGCAATCGTTGCTCCCCGATTGTTGTCGTTGGCTATTTTTCCTGAGGATTCTCAAGGGCCAGTCCACCTTTAGTAGGTCCCTCCAGTATTCAGCCACATCCGTTGCTGCGCATTCATGTACGCCAATGGTCTTCTCTGGATCTTCACCTCGCTCTAGCTCCCTAGACATACTGTTGAACGCCAAGATCTCCTTGGACGGGCCGTGGACAACCATCAGAGTCCAATGACCTGCAGACCAGCATGGTTGTGCGATTACGGTCTCTGTTGGAGATACACCTTTTATTTTAGGGAGGATAAAATCATCAATTGCTTTGCCTTGGCCACCCACAATTCGCCCTGACTCGAATGTTGATATTCATATAACTTTTTGTGGTGGGCATCTTTCTTCGAGAACCGAAAGCATAGCTTCGATAGTTTGGTTGGTCATATCCATCCCAGGCGTTATAAGTTCTTTCAGGTCGGTGCGTGTTAGACTACACATATCACCTCTCCAGATCACCTATTTATTGTCCTTGTTGGTTGCTGTCAAGTTCAATATCATGTTGACCTCATCAGCTGACAACGTTCCCAATGCAGTCATGTCAACATCATGCCTTGTCCCTCCTAATTGGTCAGCCAACCTAAAATTGTCCTCTATTTTTCGCTTTTTTCTTTAGGCTCCTTTGAGCCGCTCTGTCTTTTCTCTTTTGCTCTTCTTCCACCTTCTTCTTCTTGCCCCGCTCTTCATCTTCCTTCATCTGCTGCTCCACGATGGCTGTCGAGCGTTGTCTTTTCACACCCCAGTTTGGTTTCCTTGCCTTGCTCTCTTGTTCCTTCTCCTCTTCCTTCTTCCTCCCCTCCTCCCTCTTCTTCTCTTCCTCCTTGTCCACTCTCTTTCTCTCTTCTTCCTTCTCCTCTTCTTCCTTCTTCCTCTCCTCCTCCATCTTTCTCTCTTCCTCCTTCTCCACTCTCTTTCTCTCTTCTTCCTTCTCCTGTCTCTTTCTCTCTTCTTCCTTTTCCTGTCTCTTTCTCTCTTCTTCCTTCTCCTCCTCTCTCTTTCTCTCTTGCTCCTTCTCCTCCTCCCTCTTTCCCTCTTCCTCCTTCTCCTCTCTCTTTCTCTCTTCTCCTCCTCTCTCTTTCTCTCTTCTTCCTTCTCCTCCTCTCTCTTCTTGTCTTCCATCTTCCTCTCTTCTTCCTTATCCTTCTCTCTCTGCTCCTCCCTCTTCTTCTCCTCCCTCTTCCTCTCTTCTTCTTTCTTCTCCTGTCACCTCCTCTCTTCTTTCTTCTTCTCTTCCCTCTTCCTCTCTTCTTCCTTCTCCTCCTCTTTATTTAGATCTTCGTCTTTCTCCCCACAAGTATTTTCACTTGTCACTGTCCCTCGAAGATATACAATTTCTTCTCTCAGCCTCCCACACTTTTCCTGGGACATCCTCAGTTCTTCCTTCAAGTTGTTAACCTATTTTGTCGCCTTCTTAAGGGCAACTTCGGTTTGCAACCATTTCGCCTTCACCTCACTCAACTCCAACTCTTGGAGCAGCGGGTCACATGGAATGTTACAGTCTGTCAGTTGGAGCCTTGGCAAACTGCATGTTGAAGCTGAGCCCTTTCGAACAGGAATTCGAACAAAATTAATAAGTTCCAGCTCCCTTTCACTCAATGATGGAGCCCCCATCAAGTCGAACTTGCCATTGTAAATCTGAGGTAACTTAATTCCACGTTCCTCCCATTTCCTCAGGGTTAAACATTTCCCAAACATTTCCGTCCAACTTTTCATTCGTGGATATGCTCTGCGTCTGGGCTACTCCAATCTGAATTTATCACAAAGCCACACCTTCAAATGGAAAAGTTCAACCATTTAGAACGACTGAACAGACATACGTTCATATTCTAAACAAACACACAACTTAATCCGAACAGACACACAACTTAATCCGAACAGACGCACAACTTAATCTGGACATACACACAACTTATTCCGAACAGAGCCACAACTTATTCCGAACAGATACACAATTTAACCCGAACAGACACACAACTTATTCCGAACAGACACACAACATATTCCGAACAGAAACACAATTTAATCCAAACAGACAAACAATTTAATCCGAACAGACACACAACTTATTCCGAACAGACACACAATTTAATCTGAACTGAAACACAACTTAATCTGGACACATACACACAACTTAATCTGGACATACACACAACTTATTCCGAACAGACACACAACTTAATCCGAACAGACACACAACTTAATCTGGACACATACACACAACTTATTCCGAACAGAGCCACAACTTATTCTGAACAGACACACAATTTAATCCGAACAGACACAACTTATTCCGAACATACACACAACATATTCCGAACAGAAACACAATTTAACCCGAACAAACAAACAATTTAATCCGAACAGACACACAACTTATTCCGAACAGACATACAACTTAATCTGGACACATACACACAACTTATTCCGAACAGAGCCACAACTTATTCCGAACAGACACACAACTTATTCCGAACAGACACACAACATATTCCGAACAGAAACACAATTTAATCCGAACAGACACACAACATATTCCGAACATAAACACAATTTAATCCGAACAGACACACAACATATTCCGAACAGAAACACAATTTAATCCGAACAGACACACAACATATTCCGAACAGAAACACAATTTAATCCGAACAGACAAACGTTTTAATCTGAACAGACACGCAACTAAATCTGAACAGACACACAACTTTATCTGAACAGACACACAACTTATTCCGAACAGACACACAACTAAATCTGAACAGACACACAACTTTATCCGAACAGACACACAACCAAATCTGAACAGAGACACAACTTTATCCGAACAGACACACAACTTATTCCGAACATACACACAATTTAATATTAACAGACACACAACTTAGTCCGAACAGACAAACAATTTAATCTGGACAGATACACAATTTAATCTGAACAGACGCACAACTTATTCCGAACAGACACACAATTTAATCTGGACAGACACACAACGTATTCCGAACATACACACAATTTAATCTGGACAGACAAACAACTTCATCTGGACAGACAAACAATTTAATCTGAACAGACACACAACTTAATCTGGACATATAAACAAATTATTCCAGACAGACTCACAATTTAAACGGAATAAGCGCATAACTTAAATAGAAAAAAATTCTTACTTGTAGTATTGTCACACAATCGTCGACGTTCCCCTACCTCATATTGAAGTTCCATGCATTTCTCCTCTCCTACAGTTCTAAGTTGGCTTTCTCCAGGCCCCCAACGAGGGCTACATGAACTGCACGTGCCCATGTGTATCTGTTTATGCGTCTGATGTCCCTCAAATGGTTCATGAACCATTTCTTCGGTCGAAGTGTTCCATCAAAGAACAAAAAATGGTTGACGATGAAAGAAATCAGGAGACGAATGTACTCCTCCGTCTCGCCCATGACACTGGTTGTCGTCAGATAACCTAACAGTTGTGTGTTGTCAAGGTTCACCCCTTCTCGCCTCTGTACACCCAATGGTTCCATCACAACGGTCTTCCCATGCATACTTAAGCCCAAAATTAGGGCAACGTCTTCAGGTGTAAGGGGAACTACCCCTGATCCTATTCTCAGCCCCACCTCCTTCGCATCGTAGTGTTCGACGAACCAACCGACTATTTCGTTGTCCGTAGTAATATTAGGAAGGTCTAGGAAGTGACCAAAAGGGGTGCTCCGGAAAACCTCCTTCTCAACCTTCTTCATCCTGTCAAACTACTTTCGGATGGTCGTCCAGGAGCACCTGGATTCCGGGAGGTAGTAGGTGGTTCCCTAAAACAAATAATTGAAGAAACGAAAGTTCTTCCAAAAAGAACGACGAAGGGAAGAAAAAAAATAGACCCACCCGTTCTGGCACAAGTTCTCTATCGACGGCAGGAGTCGAAGAATCCATTATCGTTGGAGGGGAAGAGACCGAGAGAAACTCTCTTTTGGCTTCCTCCGTTCACAGGTAATCCAACGAGAAAGAAAGCCGGACTCTCCCTTTCGATCTGGATATTTGTTATCTTCCTCGGTATCTGAACCGCCGTGAGTAGGGTGTCTGGCACTGTCTTATCTGGGGTTTGGAAAGCAACCGTCGTACTTGGAAAACCGTAAAAAATTAAAAACTCATTAAAGGCGTGTTTGGATAGGGTGACGTGTCAATCTGACTAGACGCTGACTCGCAAACTTTTGGGTGCCATGTAGGACGCGTCACGGACGCCCACGTCCGTGTATAACGATCCTTAGAGAAACCTGACATCAACGCCACTCCAAAATCCCAAACCCCCTCACAAAACTAGAGGCGTGCAAAGTAAAATGAGAATCTGGATTCTCATGAATCTGGATTCTCATGAATCTGGATTCTCATGAATCCGACTTCACAAAAGCTCAAATCCAAGCATAGTCTAGATAGGTAGGGGTTATATACTAGGCTCAACGACAAATTTGCGAAATCCAACACATTGAGGACCTCAAGGACAATCAAACTTGCCTTGTGGGTTCTATCTGGAACGATTGTTTTTTCTTTCTTACTTAAAATAATTGTTCTTATTATTAGAAACTAAAAAATATTAATTAATGTTAATGTATCTATAAAAAAATATCAATTAAAATCTAAGATTACTTTGTTGTCAAATTAGTACCAGAAGCGTATATCTTTACTGCAATGAATGTATTCTAAAAGTTTAACATTTAAATGTCTTTTATTATAAATTGAATGTATTGAACATTTTGTTCATTTGATTAATGTATTCGTCTTTTGAAAGTGTTAAGGAAGATGCTCTTGGTTCTTAAGCGTAGAACTCTAAAAGATAATGGTTTACATAAATCAAAAGTAATTCACAATCATGGTAATTAACATGGGACATTACTTACCGAGTTAAGATTGTTGTGTTTAGGGGTGTAAACGGGTCGAGTATGCCCCTATTTAACCGTGTACGAGTATATACCCGGCAAAAAACATGTATACCCATACCCGCCCCGTACCCGTTAACTTAACGGCTACGGGAATGTAAACAAGTATGGCGGGTATAATATATAATAAAAAAATAATATAATATATAATATATAGTATATAGTATATAAAATATATAATATAGATCATATAAAATATATATTATATAAAAATATATAATATATCTTAACAAGTATATGGATAAATGGTACGAGTAATGTGTATACCGTACCCGACCCATTTATTAACAGGGTAAATAGGTACGGGTATGAATTTTTAAATGGGTATGAGTTTTTGTACCCATACTCGTACCCGACCGGGGTAAGTGACCGGGTATACGGGTATAACCCGTCCTGTTTACACCCCTAGTCATGTTGGTTGAAAGAAATATTATATCTCTACAAATATTTAATAACATGAGTATATGAAATAGAAAATGTTTCTTTCATATATTGAATTGACCTAACAAATGAGACATTATGGAATTGTGTTTGTCTCATTAGTATTTCATTGTATCTTTGAATTCTAAGATATGAGACCTATATATTTTTACATAAGGAGTGTATAATTTGATTATTATCAAAAACTATCAATGAGTATAGAGGTAAAGATATTAGTTGGTTATACATAACTTGTGATGAAAAAGTTGATATGTCAAAAGATTATCATTGCCCTCTTGACTTGAGTGATGATATTGTTGAGTCATTTGATAAAGTAAAATTATAATGTGCACAATGTAACTTGTGTATAGTTACATATTTATAATTAGTTTGAGAGATCAAGAAATGAATATATATTATAAAAATGACACAATTCTACTTTGTATAATATTCTCAATATCATGTAGCAAGGGATTGACACAGGTGATATTAAATATCACTGAATGGATCGTGTTTAGTTCGAGTAAGCAAAACATCTTTGTTATTTGGGTAAATATAATGTGTAACTAGATACCAAAGCATTTTATATCATAGTCAACATAACTTAGATCATCTTATAGGTCACACCACAGAACTGGAAACACAAGAAATATGATTTTACATTTTATATGATGTATTGCGATACATGTGATGAAATATTAAAATCAATTACGTGATTACGACATAATTAGAATAAATAATTTTATATGAGATGTAAATATATTATGGGTTATAACGTTTGACATTATATATGATAATATATTATATATTATAATGTGATCACAAACATTATAAAATATAAATTTGTTAAAACCCAAAAGATCAAATTTTGTTGGATATTAATCCAAAATTTGATAAAGATCAAACAGTGAAAACGGTCGGACGTTTTTCACAAACCGGTCGACCGAATTTAACAGTAAAAGTTTCAATTCAGAAACGGTTGACCAGTTGGATGCGTGGTTCGACCGAAAATAATATGGACGTTTTCTGTTGTTGAACGGTCGACCGGTGCGAGTCGTGGTTTGACCAAAATTATCAGGAGCTTTCTTGGTAGGGATTTGGTCGACTGATTGATAATTTTGGTTGACCGTTTCTGCACGATTTTGCTTGAATTAATAAGAGAATATCTTTGATCATTGGTGGAATTGTTCCAATTCAGGCAGATGAGGTTAAGGGATTATTACGTGTCGAAATATAATTAGATTAGAGGAGCTATTAACAAGGAATCATGTGCAAGTGGGTTGCACATGAATAGATTTTGAGGAAGTCTTATAACTAGGACCCTCCTCTCCTCATTGTTAATATATGAATGCAATATTATCCTCTCCATATTGTTTGCTTTTTTATAGTATGACATTGATAGGAAGATAATGCAGCTAAGCCGAGACTTGCTTCTGAGGCATTTCAGACTTTACTTGTTGTTGCTGATATGATCTTTTCTCTTGTTTCAGAAGTGGAGTTTGTTGCTATCGTAGTAGATAAGAGTGAGGGAATTGATAGAGTGAAATCCAATTGGCCCTTTAATCTTAATTTTGATGATTAACAAACTAATATTATGCGCAACTTCAAGTAGAACATCACACACATCATATTGTCAAATTGCATAGATATTGTGTATTCCTAACAATATAGGTGATCAAACCAAAGGACTAATCAACTTCAAGATCAAGGCTCAAGACTTGTAATCAAAGTTCAAGGACTTCATATGTAATTTTCTATTTATTTGAGTTATAGGATCAAATGTACACTTGATGCACAAAAGGAAAAAACCAATTTCTGTCGGTCGACCGTTGGCCTTTCGGTCTACCAAACTTGTTCCAAACGGATGACCGAGTTACCCTCGGTGAACCATGTTCTTAGAGTCAGTAGCCACTTGATCTTCCTGGAATCCTTGTTTCGGTGTACCGAACCATATCCGTTCAACCGTCTCCTTAGAGTCAGTAACCACTTGATCTTCCTGGAATCCTTGTGTTGGTTTACCGACCTCTACCCGGTCAACCGTTTCTTTATCCTCAGTAGTTTCGAAATTTCTCTGGATATTTCTATTCGGTGTACCTAAGAGGTATCGGTCATCCGAACTTCACTTGTGTCTTTTAGCCTAAACGACTTCATCTTATTGGCCCACATGGCACAAACTAACTCCAACAGACCTATCTTTTGTCGTTTAGCAACAACCTTTGAAACGTCCATATCGGTCTACCGATTACCCTTCGGTTTACCGAAGACTTGTTGTCAATCAAAACATAACAACTATTTTTCCACGTAATATTTCGACCGTTATTGATAAACCAATTTCCCAGGCAATGTCAGTAGAAAACCCGCACATTTATCGGTCAACCGACTTTGCCACGGTATACCGAACAAGATCACCAAGTCACAACAATTCTTTATTGTCCAATTGGAACGGTGAACCGAAGTGTTCTCGATCAACCGAATTTAAGTACTCGATATTAGGATAAAGTTACTGGAAGTTGGTGAACGGTTGTCCGACCTATAGTCGGTCAACCGAGTTCTTCATTCTGACCAATTAACCCACAATTTGTCGGACGACAGTTGGTTTCCCAGTCGACCGAAGTTACCCTGAATTCTGCCCGAGCTTAAGTCAAATCTTGTTTCGTATTGGTCCAAACTTCACAAACTTACCATAACGTCTCTATTTATTTTGAAGGCTATATAAGCTTCACTTAAGAGACACATTCACCCCTCTTCTTGCCAAAAATCAATCCTACTCTTGTGCACTCAATCTTCAAGCCTTCAAAGCTCCACCAACTCCCAAACTTCCATTAAATTCACTCCAAGCTTAATTCCAATCCTTGAGTGCATTCAAGTTAGAGTTCAACAACCACATTCAATTTACATTGTGTTGTAAAGCTTCGAAGAAGCACCCTCTCGGGTTGTGAGAGGAGATCCGAGCTAGGCGAGGGTGTTTGCAAGGCTCCGATTGTAAGAGGGTTTATCTTCGACCCAGAACGAAGATAATAGTGAATTCTCAAGTAGGGGTCGGAGGAGCGATCCGAACTTGAGGAGAGGACTAGATCACGGTGGTGTGATTGAACCTCTATAAATCTCCGGAGTCATCTTGTGGTTTGCAATTTTTCTCTTATTATTTTAATTGTGCAATTGTTAAAGAAAATTAGGAGTTAATCTATTCACCCCCTCTAGATTAGTGCTCGATCGACTTACATTTGGTATCAGACCGTATGTTTACTCATCTAATCCATTTAGCCATGAAGAGTAACACTAATCAATTTAGAGAAGGATTATCTACCAGTAGATCCCATTTGCTTACCGCAAATAATTTTGCACATTGGAAGAATAGAATGAAAATCTACATCCAATCAATTTCCTTAAAATGTGGATATTTCTTGGTAGTGAATATGTTCCACCCACTAGTGAACAATTAGCAACATTAACTGATCCAATAATTGTTAATGCCGAGATGAATGTTAAACTCATGAACATATTTGCTTGTGGAGTGGATACTCAAGAATATGGTAGGATTAGCGGATGTGATACCGCTTATGAGATATGGAAATTACTTGAATCTCATCATGAAGGATCATCTAGAATGAAGGAAAATAGGGTTGGTATATTTGTTCGTAAATATGAATTATTCTCTATGCAACCCAATGAAAGTATAAGCGAGATGAACACTCACTTCAACAAGATTACTAACAACTTGAAAAATCTTGGTAAGAAGGCGAATGAAGGTGACAAGGTGCGGAAGATTCTTCGATCTTTCTCAAGCGATTGGGAGAAAAAGACAACCGCCATTGAGGAGGCTCAAGATCTCAACACATTGTCAATGGAGGATCTCATCGGAAGCCTTATGGGTTATGAGATTCAAATGAACGAGAGAAAAGAGATGGAGAGCTTGAAAAAGAAAGAAAAAGTTATTGTTCTCAAGGCTAACTTTGAATCCAAAAAGTCAGACGACGAGAAGAGTGATGAAGCGCTTGCAATGATGGTCAAGAGATTCAAGAACCGATGAGTGAAAGAGAAATTTCAAAGAAAGAGAAGGGATGATGGAGAGAGCTCAAAATGTCATATTTGTTATGGATGTCATAAAGTTGGACATATAAAGAAAGATTGTCCCTTAATCCAATTCAAGGAAAGAAAAGAGAAAAAGAGAAGGGAGAATGAGGAAAAAGAAAGGAGATTCAAAAGAAGAGATATGAAGTATAAGGAGAAGAAAAATGACCTCAAGGCAACTTGGGATGGATCATCTGATTCTTCCTCCGGTTCTTCAAGTGAGTCGGAAAATGAAGAAGCTCATCTATGTCTCTACACTCAAGAAGAAGTCAATGGAGAATTAGGTAGTGCATCTTCATGAAGCGAGCAAGACGAGCCCAACACTTGCAATGTCACCAAAGATGGAGAAAAAGAGGTAGTCTCAACTCATGAATCATACTCATATGATGAATTACTTGATGTATTTCATGAATTGTTTGGAAAATGTGACATATTGAGGCATAAAAGTAAATTATCTAGGAAAGGTAATCATGATCTAGCTTGTATAAATGAATCATTGTTAAATGAAGTTGATAAGCTTATGTTGAAAAATAAAAGCTTAAAAGAACTCAATGTTGAATCTCATGCTAAAGAAATACATGATCTTAGAGAATGCAATAAGCAATTGAGAATTGATCTTGAGAAATTCACAAAAGGAAAGAAGATGCTAGACATGTTACTTGGTAGGCAAATTCAATCATTAGAAAAGCATGGCTTAGTATACGTGAATGAAAATAAAAACTCTAAGAGTTATTTTGTGCATGCTTTAAATGGTGTAGTGAAAAAGAAATTTTCTTCAAATGTTTGGGTACCTAGGAGCAAACAAGTTTGGGTACCTAAAGCTAACCCCAAAGGACCCAAACAAATATGGGTACCAAAATTATCTTCTTCTTCTTTGAATGTAGGTGAAAAATAAGGGGAAGTTCAAAACATTGAAATCAAAGAAAGGTGGAACTGTCACATTTGGGGATAATTCTAAAGATCACATTATTAGCATCGGCGATGTTGGTAATAATTCTAATACCCAAATACAAAATGTGTTTCTTGTAAATGGATTGAAACATAATTTGTTTAGTGTGAGTCAATTAACCAATAAAGGATTCTTAGTGCTCTTTGATCAACATATTGTACACATTATTTCTAAATCTAGTTTGGAAACCACTTTTAAAGGCTATACATATGGAAATGTTTATGTTGTGCATGTTGATAAAATTGATTCATTCTCCAAGGAAACATGCTTAGTTGCTTCAAATGACAAATCTTGGTTATGACATAAGAGGTTAGGCCACATTAGTATGAGTCAACTTCATAAACTTGCTAAATTTGACTTGGTACGAGGATTGCCCAAATTGGATTTCAAGAAAAATAAGTTTTCCAATGCTTGTGAATTTGGAAAACAATTTAAAAGTTCTTTCCAAACAATTAACATGGTTTCTACTTCAAAACCTTTGGAACTCTTGCATATGGATCTCTTTGGTCCATCTAGAACATTTAGTCTAGGTGGCAAGAGATATGCATTTGTCATCACTGACGATTTTACTCGATTTACCTGGGTTTTGTTTCTTGCAAACAAGAATGAAGCTTTTAAGGAATTTGAAAATTTTACAAAACGAATTCAAAGAGAAAAAGGGTATTTGATTTTGAAAATTCGTAGTGATCATGGTGGCGAATTTGAAAATGAAGGTTTTGAATTTGTTGTGATTCTAATGATATTGAACATACCATTTCTTTCCCAAGAACTCCTCAACAAAATGGGGTAGTTGAAAGGAAGAATAGAACTCTTCAAGAAATGTCAAGAACAATGCTTTGTGAAAATGATTTACCAAAGTATTTTTGGTGTGAAGCGGTTAACACGGCTTGTTACATTCTTAACCGTGTTTTGATTCGACCAAATTTAAACAAAACTCCTTTTGAACTTTGGTTTGGCAAACCTACAAAAATTTCCTATTTCAAAGCTTTTGGTTCTAAATATTTTGTTCTCGATACCAAGGATAATTTAGACAAATTTGATGCTAAATTTGATGAAACCATATTTTTAGGATATTCAAGTAAGAGTAAAGCATATCGAGTTTATAACAAGAGAACTAGTTGTGTAGAAGAATCCATGCATATTCACTTTCAAGAAGAACCATGTAAGGGTAATTCTAACCTTGATGATGAAGTTATTAATCATATTCGAAATATAACATCTCAAGAACAACCCAATGAGACATCTCAAGAAAAACAAGAGCTTCCAAAGGATTGGCAATATAAGAAGGATCATCCTAAGGATCTTGTAATTGGTGATGTATCAAAAGGAATTGTTACTAGGTCTAATGCTCTTGTTGTATGTGACTCTTATGCATTTATATCTCAACTTGAACCTAAGAAAATAGAAGAAGCATGTGATGATGAATTTTGGTTAATAGCTATGCATGAAGAGTTAAACCAATTCATTCGTAATGATGTTTGGGAGCTTGTTCCGAGACCTAAAGATCAAACAGTAATTGACACCAAGTGGGTTTTTCGAAACAAACTTGATGAATCTGGACAAGTGGTTAGAAAAAAAGATCGATTGGTCGCTACAACCAAGAGGAAGACATCGACTTTGATGAAACCTATGCTCTGGTATCTCGATTAGAAGAAATTAGAATGTTATTAGCCTATGCATCATACATGGATTTTAAACACTTTCAAATGGATGTTAAAAGTGCATTTTTGAATGGTTTTATTATGGAAGAAGTTTATGTTAAAAACCACCCAATTTTGTGAATGAAACATACTCGGATCATGTATTCAAGCTTAATAAGGCTCTTTATGGGCTTAAGAAAGCTCCTAGAGCTTGGTATGAAATGTTGACGAAGACATTTTTGCTTGAAAACGGATTCACCATAGGGAAAGTTGACACCACATTATTTACTAAGACCGAAGATGAAGATTTATTAATCGTACAAATATATGTTGATGACATTATATTTGGTTCTATTAATGATTGTCTATGCCAAGAATTTTCTATGTCTATGCAAGGTGAATTTGAAATAAGCTTGATGGGTGAACTCAACTTCTTTCTTGGACTCCAAATCAAGCAAACCTCGGAGGGAAACTTCATCAACCAAACCAAATACACAAAAGAACTACTCAAAAGATTCGGATATGAAGATAGCAAACCTCAAAATACTCCCATGAGCACGAGCTTGAAATTGGATAAAGATGAAGAAGGCAAAGAAGTTGATATTAGAAAATATTGAGGTATGATTGGTTCACTTCTCTATTTAACTGCTAGTAGACCCGATATCATGTTTAGTGTTTGCCTTTGTCTCGTTTTCAATCTTGTCCTAAAGAATCTCATATGCATGCATTGAAAAGGATTTTTTGATATTTGAAAACTACTTGTGATTTTGGATTGTTTTATCGCAAGACTCGATCTTTTGATCTCATTGCCTATAGTGACGCCGATTATGCCGGATGCAAATCCGATCGGAAAAGTACTAGTGGGACATGTCAATTCTTGGGTAAATATTTGGTTTCTTGGTTTAGTAAAAAGCAAAATTGTGTTGCACTCTCAACAACCGAAGCCGAGTATGTGGCCGTCGGATGTTGTTGTGCACAAATTCTTTGGATGAGGTAAACCCTCAAGGATTCGAGTCTTGAGTTTCATACTATACCTGTCCTTTGTGATAATACAAGTGCTATAAATCTATCTAAAAATCCAATTCTCCATTCAAGAACCAAACATATCGATGTTCGTCATCATTTTCTTAGAGATCATGCTCATAAAGGTGATATTGAATTTCAATTCATTTCAACCAATGATCAATTAGCAGATATATTTACTAAAC
Organism: Triglochin maritima; assembly: GCA_963682175.1. Classification (NCBI taxonomy): domain Eukaryota; kingdom Viridiplantae; phylum Streptophyta; class Magnoliopsida; order Alismatales; family Juncaginaceae; genus Triglochin; species Triglochin maritima. Next base: position 41,139,155 of record OY821775.1, read on the forward strand.
CATTAAATGTTGATCAATTTGATAAAATTAGACAATAACTAGGGATGTGTAGTGCTAAAGAAATATCATTAATCTCCTTTTCTTAAAAATCATTGCTTGAATTGCTTGCTTTTGTGGTTTGTCCTCACAGGACGGATGACCGAACCTGGTTTGGTTAACCAAATGGTGCCTGGACAGGGATCTGGACTTGGCCGGGATTCGCCTGGTCAGTACACCGTTACGTTTCCGGTGGACCGAATCGTTTGGTTTGCTAAAATTAGCAACCTTCCTTGTTCTCGTTCCATCGGTTATCTGAATATATCTCGGACGACCAACTTGTATGGGTGAATTTTTTGAATATTTTTGTTGACCCCTTTTTAAACGGATCTTTTTCGAATTTATTGGGTATTCAATTTTGAATTGGATGACCGTTGTGGCTATTTTGAACTTCCCAGTCCTTTTCTAAACGGACTACCGTGCATAGGTCGGTCGTCCGTTCGCAAGATCTGATAAACTTCTTCAAATATTGTCATCCTTTTTGCGGTATACCGAAGCCCGTTTGGTCGACCGAGTTGTTCTTTTTTCTAGCCGTTGGAACTGGTCCAACGGTCTTCTGAGAAACTTATGGATGACCGTTGGACACGAGTTTCTAAGATTCAAATCTTCCACCTTCTATATATTTGGACCCCCTCTTCCATTTCTATCATCCCCAAAGCACACGTTTTCATCCTCCCCTTTCTCACTTCACAAACCTTTCATCTCTTTCTCAAATCTTATTCATTCCCCATGGGTCCAAAAAAAATTCATCTAAGAAGACGGCAGAACCACCAAAAAAACCGACAACTAGGAGATGAAAGAAACTCGTTCCTCCGGCAAAGAAGACTAGACTCAACCCCGACATACCTTCTTCTTCTACAAATCTGGCGAACGAACCCGTCGACGAATATCGACGGCCCTTCAACAACGACATCTTTTACAATCTTAAGGCGGAGGAGCACTACTACACTATTAGTGGTGCAAATCCAATTCCTGAGCGGAAGATCATTATCAAAGATTTCGAGTCGATTGGTCTCTCCACCTATCTCATTGTTGATCACCTTGGAGTTTTCTTTCATGACAAACTTCCGGTCCCTTTCTCCGTGGAAGCTTGTCCTCAATTCTATGCCAATCTTCGGGAGACTACCGCTCTTGATGGCACTCAAGTGGCGCTTACCACCCAAGTTGGTTCCATCTCCTTCACTCTCACCGCATCTCTTCTCTCGGAGATCACCGGACTTCCTAGTGTCGGAGAGGATATCTACAACCTCTCTTGGGAAGAAGTTTATGGCTCTATGAGTCAAGTTGTGGAAGTGACTCGCCCGGATGTTCCTCAAGATGGCAAACTTGCCATTCCTCATTTATCGCTTCATTTCCACCAATCTTATTGTCCGCAAAGGACACAACGACGAACTTGGTCATTAAATGATGAAGTGCCTATTTAATCTCTCTACCAGTACTCGCACTAATTGGCCCTTATTCATCATCAACCATATGTTCTACATTGCTCGGAAGAAGCGTAACTTTCTTCCTTTTCCTATGTTAATCTCGCTGGTCATAGATCACTTCAACATCCATTTTGACCACGATCTTTTCAAATCATCCAAGACGGACATCTACAAATATACACTCAAACGGATGCGCTCGGGGAAGCAAGAACGTGAAGAAGAAGTGGAAGATGATTCCTCTGAAAATGAGGATGACGAAATCTCAACTGAAGCTCCACATTGGTCTCCTCCTCCATCCGATGCCGAGGTGAATCTAAATTGGGATCCTAGCTCGACTCGTGGTCCACGGAGATACACTCGTCCCGAATGGTCATCTGGTACCGATGCTCAATGGAACCAACCGGCTTGGGCCTATCGTCACAAGAAGCTCTTGGACCGGAATTGCGATGAGATCCATGAAGTCGGAGTTTAGTGAATCGAAACTATCAAGGAATTCAAACCTTACCTCCGACTTCCAATCTTTTCAATTGGCGACGTCAAACTCGCTCAACGAGATCAACAATCAAATTCTTGTGGCTGGAGACTCTCGTCAAGCATTTCTCGACTCCCAAAATGAAATTATGGAGCTTTTTCGAGACATGAACAAGCCAAACAACTAGACTATCTTTGTTGCTTGTTTTCTTATTGTTGTCTGTCATGTTTGTTTCCTTTGCCATTTTCTTTGGTGTGTTTGTTTTTGTACCGGCTTTATGTCTTATCTTCCCTTTTTAAAGAAATGCAATTTCATTTACATATTGTGTGTCTTTTTGTCACAAACTTTGATTATTACATCTTTTTTATGGATGTCAAAAGGGGGAGAACAATGGATAAAACATGCCTAAATCAAATATATGAAACTCATGCATTTAGTAAGGGGGAGTTATCATATCTTTTGCATATTGATAGGAGGAGCACTTACACAATTTGACATTAGTTTGTCATCATCAAAAAGGGGGGAGATTGTTGGCCTTTTGGCCCTTTAATCTTCATTTTGATGATTAACAAACTAATATTATGCACAACTTCAATTAGAACATCACACACATCATATTGTCAAATTGCATAGATATTGTGTTCCTAACAATGTAGGTGATCAAACCAAGGGACTAATCAACTTCAAGATCAAGGCTCAAGACTTGTAATCAAAGCTCAAGGACTTCATATGTAATTTTCTATTTATTTAAGTTATAGGATCAAATGTACACTTGATGCACAAAAGGATAAACCCATCTCTGTCGGTCGACTGTTGGCCTCTCGGTCTACCAAACTTGTTCCAAGCGGATGACCGAGTTACCCTCGGTGAACCATGTTCTTAGAGTCAGTAACCACTTGATCTTCCTGGAATCCTTGTGTCGGTTTACCGACCTCTACCCGGTCAACCGTTTCTTTATCCTCAGTAGCTTCGAAATTTCTCTGGATATTTCTATTCGGTGTACCTAAGAGGTATCGGTCATCCGAACTTCACTTGTGTCTTTTAGCCTAAACGACTTCATCTTATTGGCCCACATGGCACAAACTAACTCCCACAGACTTATCTTTTGTCGTTTAGCAACAACCTTTGAAACGTCCATATCGGTCTACCGATTACCCTTCGGTTTACCGAAGACTTGTTGTCAATCAAAACGTAACAACTATTTTTCCACGTAATATTTCAACCGTTATTGATAAACCAATTTCCTAGGCAATGTCAGTAGAAAACCCGCACATGTATCGGTCAACCGACTTTGCCACGGTATACCGAACAAGATCACCAAGTCACACCAATTCTTGATTGTCCAATTGGAATGGTGAACTGAAGTATTCTCGATCAACCGAATTTAAGTACTCGATATTAGGATAAAGTTACTAGAAGTTGGTGAACGGTTGTCCGACCTACAGCCGGTCAACCGAGTTCTTCATTCTGACTAATTAACCCACAATTTGTCGGACGACAGTTGGTTTCCCAGTCGACCGAAGTTACCCTGAATTCTGCCCGAGCTTAAGTCAAATCTTGTTTCGTATTGGTCCAAACTTCACAAACTTACCATAACGGCTCTATTTATTTTGAAGGCTATATAAGCTTCACTTAAGAGACACATTCACCCCTCTTCTTGCCAAAAATCAATCCTACTCTTGTGCACTCAATCTTCAAGCCTTCAAAGCTCCACCAACTCCCAAACTTTCATTAAATTCACTCCAAGCTTAATTCCAATCCTTGAGTGCATTCAAGTTAGAGTTCAACAACCACATTCAATTTCCATTGTGTTGTAAAGCTTCGAGGAAGCACCCTCTCGGGTTGTGACAGGATATCCGAGCAAGGCGAGGGTGTTCGCAAGGCTCCGATTGTAAGAGGGTTTATCTTCGACCCAGAACGAAGATAATAATGAATTCTCAAGTAGGGATCGGAGGAGCGATCAGAACTTGAGGAGAGGACTAGATCACGGTGGTGTGATCAAACCTCTTTAAATTTCCGGAGTTATCTTGTGGTTTGCAATCTTTCTCTTATTATTTTAATTGTGCAATTGTTAAAGAAAATTAGAAGATAATCTATTCACCCCCTCTAGATTAGTGATTGATCGACTTACACATATTTCTCCACAAAATCCATCAAAAAGTTTCGTTGTTAGTTGAGTGTTTGAGAAATTAAATTCTCCGGAGCATCAAATGGGTAATTAGCTAGATTCTAGCCTTGAATTAGAGATTGACTAGCTCATTTCTCTCAAAATCTTGTTTAGAGTTTGATGAATACTTGGAAGAATTCCAAGATGATTCAAGTGCAACGCGACTCTAGATCTTTGAAAAGATTTTAGAGAATATTTTGGGTATTATTTTCTTCTATATAATTTAATACTTATGTAGGATACATACATTAAAATGTATAGTCTATATATTTTTAATATGAAAATTATTGAAAATATGAAAACCGATCCTAAATGCTTGTTAAATTTTTAAAAAAATATACACAATTATAGGACACAAAATCCTACAGTGGTATCAAAGTTTTTTGTTCATATTTTTAATGATTAGACTATTTAATATATTTAGTTTACCATCTCTTAATTGAATAATTCGGTTTTTGCCCTTTTTCTAGTCCTTTTTTTATTTTTGATGGATGCATCAAATTTTAATCATGGATTTTTGTATTTCTTATTTTCCTTCATTAGTTTGTGTTGTTAGAAAATATTTTAATCATTAAGATCAATGGATTAATTCTGATCTTTAAGGTGAAACAAAGAAAATCGGGAAAATAGGAGTGTTTTGTCGATTTTAATTTTAATTTTAATTTTAGTTTTTCTTTTGAGAGTGTTAAATGTTTTAAAACATGTCATATGATTATTAGAATCAATTTTAGACTTATGTCTAATTTTGTAAAGTTTTTGTTTATTTTAAATGATTAGTTTACTTGTAATTAATAATAATAATAATAAAGAAAATAAGTTTATTTTTCCTTGATGTGTTCTTGGGAATTTAGATAAACTTCGGTTCAAATATTTTAATATGTTGAGCTATGGATGCATAAATCATTTTAATGGATTTCAAATGATTTTCAATTATTTAATTGAGAGACGAAGGATCACTAAATAATGTAGAATAACATATGTACGTATTGTTGTACTTGTTTGATTTGCAGGAATAAGTGAGTTTATATGTTTCAATTCAAACTGTATGTGAATGAATGATATGTGTATATCATTGTTGTTATTATTATCACAGGGGCTTATGTATATGTAAAAGTCAATTATTTATGTATATGCATGAATATGACAAGACTTTTATATATAGAAATTGCACTAGACAATTTTCAAATTGAGAGATACATGTTTATATTTTGCAATATTTACATCCATGGTGCAAGAAGAAGGTGCGAACGTCGAGGACGTGGGAACATATAAACTCACACCAATGTGTGAATAGATTTATTTATGTTTGTGTGCTTGACATGTATGTGATTGAATGAATGGTTAGGATAGGTATGAATGTTTAATTCGTATGCTTGCATGACCACCTAAATTCTAAAATCACATGTAAATGTTTAATTGTCCAAACCAACAATTAAGAAGTTCTTTCTTTCTTATTTCATCCATTAGGAGTCATCGATCGAAGATATGCTGCTTGCCCTTAGCGAAAGATAGCTTCCTCCATCTTTGGAAATAGTGGGAGAAATAAGGATATTCATTGTTGTGCCATGAATAAGTACATGAAGTGAGTTTCACCCTTAGTGAACGTCGAGTGTATTTGTTCATGAATACAATGGACAAGCGTATCTCATATCAAATCACTAGTGCAGAATGCTCAATAGACATCACCGAATAGACGTCGGATATAAAAACATATGACGTCTATAGGTATAGACGTCAGATGTTTGGACATTCGACGTCTATAGGTTTGTATAAACGTCATTTTCTTAGTATAACCGACGTCAATACCTCCTGAAAGAAGAAAATATTTTTTGTTTATTTTTTGGATTTATTTCGTATAAGAATTTATGTGGATTTTATTTGTATAAGAATTAACGCAATTTTTGGGATTTATTTCGTGGAAGAATTAACACAATTTTTTGGGATTTATTTCGTGGAAGAACTAACGCAAGTTTTTGGGATTTATTTTGTATAAGAATTAATGCAATTTTTGAGATTTATTTTGTATAAGAATAATATGGATTTAAAAATAGTTACATCAATGTAACTATCATATGTGTGTTGTACACATGTGTGTGTATGGTCACATGTGTTGAAGTTTAGTCCCACATTGGATAAATGTTTTTATTGGTGGAGTTGAAGTACTTCACCACTCCTTTACTTCTAAATGGGAGATTGATACCACACTACAAAATGCAAGTGATATATATATATATATATATATATATATATATCTGTGTGTGTGTGGTCAAAAGATTGGCACTTGGGGCTTAAAATGGTTGCAATATTTTTTTTACTATTTACCCATGTATAGATGTCGGTTGTATAAGGTAGCCGACGTCTATAGGGCGTATTTTTTATTAATTGTTGTTATTTCAATGTATAGACGTCGGATGTATTGCACGACCGACGTCTATAGGTCGTGTTGTATGTATAAACGTCGGTCCACCTATATATCCGACGTCTATAGGGCGTAATAGTTTAGTCCCACATCGGATAATTTATTTTTCTTGATGTAGTTGATGTACTCCACTCCTTTACTGCTGAACGTGAACGAGTTGGGGCACCTGGGCATGTTGGGCTTGATATTCGGGGTTATTTGTCAAAAGATTGAGACTTGGGGCACTTGGGCATCTTAGGCTTGATTAATGTGAGTGCAGAATGCCCGATATGGGATGTAATGAATTTTTTTGGGGTTAATTGAATGTATAATAGACATCGGTCGTATATAGCCGACATCTATGCAACAAGAAATAGACGACGGGGAAATATACGTCTATACCCCTGTATATCCGACGTATATGGGCTTTTCTGTACTAGTGAATGAAATAAGTTTTCTTAACAAAACCCTGTCGTGACGACCAAAATCGGATCCATATTCTACATGGATACCCAGAACCGAAGCGGATCCGGGTTGGTTCCCAACTTGGGTACCCAGATCTTGATCCAATGGGAACATGGATACCCAGAACCGAATACGTTGGAATTGTGTTAGGTACAAAACTTGTATCTTTTCAATGGATTCTTTGCTTATCCGGTCCAACCACCCATTCTAAAAGAATGGTTCAACTCAATTGCCTATGGTGAGCTTATATAGTTTGGAATGGGAGGTGAAACTTCAGTTTATCTGATGTGGGAATAAAGTTCCCAAACTTGAATCCCGTTAACAAAGCAATATGTATTTAGTAGAACGTTAATAAACAACTCACGTGAGTTGGTGGAGTGGTAAAGTTCATCTACATTTGCCCTTGCAGCGTAGGTTTGAATCCTATTATGGACATTTTTTTAGAAAATCCGTTTCATCTATGGTAGAGGTTTTAATACACCGGTTTCAGATCCAGTCGCTAGAACCGAAACTGGGTCGGTTTTGAAATTGGATAATCATATCCGAACCATATCTGTTTTGCCCCTATTCGGTTCGACCGATTCCGGATGTCTGTTGTCATCCCTAATTAAAGGTGAATATATAGAAGAGTTGAAGGTCTAAATTAATCTGGGTGCAATCAGACAACTGCAAATTAGATATGGATGCTCTAGCTTTCTTCTACCTAAATGCTCGACCCACTGGAGAAATTATAGGCCAAACAGATCAAAATCATTCGCTAGTATCAGATACAAATCCGCTATTGGCAGATCCAGTAGACCTGATCCGTCTCGAATTTCTCCAACGGGTTAATTTATATTTGAAGCACGTGGAGTGAAGCCCTGGTCCACTATCTCGAGCCGATTTGTTTAAATTGTAGAATTATTCCTAATGTTCATAAGATTATAGATTTTTACAACCAACATGTTATCATTGCGATCATATCCCTTTGATTTTTCACCTAGGTCCTTCCTAACTTGCAATCCGGTCCTTGAGCATTACATAGGTAATAACTTCTAAAAATTCCTTATGGATGGGGGAATACGATAACCTTTTATAAAACAAGTTTGGTATACCTCTTGCCAATCAAAAGTAAACAAATTCTCATGGCTTTTAGTGGATAATAAACTTCTAACGCGTGATAGATTGATAAAATGAAAAATCTACGTCGATAAAAATATCCAATGTGCGACGCATCCGACGAATCAACAAACCACTTGTTCTTCGAATGCAAACTGGCAAAACTATTTTGGGTCAAAACATCTGTCCCAGACACAAAATTTATTCTAGTAACATGTTTTCACCTTCTTAATAACCAAAAGATCCATAATTCATTTTTTATTCAAATTATTTGACATTTCTGCATCAGGGATTCAGAAACACAAAAATATCTATGCAAACTAGATACCTATTATTACTATTAAATATGGCCTTACATGGAGGGCCAACGACGAGAGGAGGGACTGGAGTGATTAGTGGAGGGTCGACGGCCAAAGGAGGGGCTGGGGTGGGGAATGGAGTGCCGATGGAAAGAGGAGGGTTGTAGCGAGAGCTGAGCAACAATGAGAGGAGGGGTTGGGCTGGGGAGTGGAGTGGAGTGGAGTGGAACAAGGTTAGGGTTAGGGGTGAGGAGATGGAATCGGGATTGCACAAGGTTAAGGGTCGAGTAATTGCCTAATTGGGTTTGGGTTAGTCGATTTGGGTATTAGGTGGTTAGTTGGTTTAGATTATGCGGATCGGGTTCTAATGTTTATATCATGCACATCGTGTATATTGGGATCGTGTACAACCGTAAGTGTGTATCGTGTATCACTGTGTCTATCGTGTATTATGTACACAATACCATATAGTGTATGTTATCATGTATATCGTGTATGGACACTTATACCCGAACCCGACACTATAATGGTTCATGCATCATGTCATGTATGCTTATCGTGTATTCGTGTACAAGTTCTTGTACTCATACACTAAATTATCGTGTCGTGTCTGTGTCGTGTCTGATTTTGACAGACCTATGAGAAACACATCAAAATGGTCACGAAAATCATTTGAAGCTCCAACATTAAGATTAAATACACGTCAATCGATCTCACAACATTCACACATCACATCATTCTCCACCCCCAATGGGGATGGATTACCACTAATCATACCCATAACAAAGCATAGAACAAAAAAACAACATAGGAACAAGTAAAAGAAACTAAATATATCCAAAGTAATGGACTAAAAATTGCAGCAAATGAAAGAGAAACATAAAGAACATGAAACTAAAACTCGATTAAGAAAAAAGATTACAAAATGGTGTTTCTTTTCTCCTCCACTACACTACTAAGCAAGAAATAAAACTTACTCTAAAGAAGAAATAAAACCTACTCTAATGGGAGCAATCTGATGACTATAAATCAGATTTGGATGTTACATATTCCTCTGACCCGACATCCTGACCCGCTGGAGAAATCTGAGGGTCAACCGATCGACCGGATCTGCCATTGGTGGATCATTTGTGTCGAATCACTTCCAAATGTTGACAACGACTTTAGTGAACATATTGAACATGTGGGGTGCACCCGGAGATGTTGGTTCGAGTCTGTTTGGTTTTCATTGTTTATATATTCCTTAGGTTGAGGAGATTATGGACTTTTTTTGCAACCAACATATTTTTCTTTACACTTAGGTCCCTCTGGGGTTTCACGTGGGTGCTTCCTGAATTGCAAATGGGTCTTTGAGCATGACAAAACATGTCCAAGATGCTTCAATAAGGTCATTTGTTTTTTGCATTTCAGTCGTTTTCTCTTACTTTCTCTTCTTTATTACCTAAAACCTGAAATTTATCAAACAAACATTCGAGTAGCACAAAATTAGGGTAAAATAAAGGAAACATAACATGAATGCAATGTATGATATGCTATTAATCACGACTCTTCCATTGATACCCCACACCATGTCTGACGTGACCATTAGAGCCACTATGTCTGCAATGGCTGGAAGCGACAACATAATTGCGTAGGTGGATGAGGTTGACCATCAAATCAGCGGTGTAGTGGGATACTATGATTAACATTTCAGATGTTTTCTGCCTTCTTTGTAGTAGATCTCTGGGTATTAGGCATTTTGATCTCATGTGATGGGAAAACTGGATTATAGCCTTTGAGGACTTATATGTTGACAGGGAAACTATCAATGTATATTGTTTATGGCTATGTTATGGTTTATAACATGGTTAAGTTAATATTAATACACCTACCACTTTGAATAAAAAAGTTCAGATAGCTACTCATTAGGGGTGCAAATGGAAACATACTATCCCTGGAATTTGTATCAATGTCTTTTTTAAGGATATGAATATCATTTCTCTATACATGGGCGGATATAGATGCAGATAGGAATTTTGGTTTTCAATTATTTGTAGATATAGAAACATATATGAAAATTTGAATTTTGGCAAAAACATATATGCATATTTAGGTTGGATACGAATACAAATAAGGATATCCACATGATTAGTATGATTTTTTTCTTATGTATATGTTAAAATTAATGTTTTTTTCATGATTTCTTTTAACTTTTAGTTAGAGTTTTGCTACTACACATAAAATTTGTGATATTTCTAAGCTAATATAGTTAAGGCACACTTTCATCCAATTTAATAGGTAAAATTTTATGTTAATTATCATGATACACACTCATTTTATATTATATATATACACCACACATATTTTTTATATGTATCCACTTATAAAATATTTGCCTCGTTTCTGTGTCTGTTCTTTAAGCATATAAACACACATGTTTTGTATCTGAGGTCATTTGTATCCATATCCTCAAATCAAATACAGATATGGCCATATGGTAATACACATATCCCATCAATATCTGATTTGTTTGCATACATAACTTGATCACGTGACACGAAACACTATTCCATCTTGTATTTTATATTCAATATTACATTATTATATTAGAGTCATTAATAATATCTATATCCTTATTTCTTTGTATTTCTCTCAAGATGCAAATGACATTGAGGTAAAGAATTATGGGGTAAGTTTTCACCTTCACTAGTACATTTGAATTGAGTGAACGATTATGAGTGTGTTTGGAAGTTAGAAGATAGGGTGTTAAATTCTCTAGAATTCAGTTTCTTGTTGAAATTCACGCACCATTGGTTATGTCACAGTGTAGCCATGATTTTGCCAATGTAGTTTGGATGTTTGTTTTTGTAGAAATTGGAAAACATCTTGTCCAAATAAAAAATTGACATCCAACCCTTGCCCTTAGTACACTATAAATAACTCTTCTTTCCCACGAAACTATCTACACATTTTACCATTTCACCTTCCCACCTCGTTCTACCATCGTTGCCCAAGTCCATTATAAATAACTCTTCCTTCCCACGAAACTTTTTGCACGTTTTACCATTTCACCTTCCCACCTCGTTCTACCACAGTTGCCCTAGTCTGACGGAAACGAAATGTCCATCCCTAATGTCGCCCAACAACTGAACCTTTCACCGCACGTTTTGTTGTGCTTTTGCGGGTACCTGTCTAGGAAAGATCGTGTGTCCTCTCCCTCGGGCCATTGAAATTGTACTTCCTCTGTGGCACTCCAGATATTCCTGTATGTTGTTTCATAGTTGCTTTCTTCACTTGCATGTCTCCTTTGGTAACTCACTGATTGACATCACATCATGCATACATTTGTGTCTTATATCTATTATTTTGAACCTAAACAATGCTACGTAATGAGTTTTATGTTTAAGTTTCAAGAATAAATAGGTTTGAGGAGGAGATGCACAAAAAGGACCTAAAAGCAAGAAAAAAGGACTTAGTTGTAAGACTTATGGACTGAGATGCAAGAGAGAAGGACCTGGATGTAAACCCAAAGGACCAATGAGCAACTCAAGAAACTCCACACCAACGTGATGAGTATTTTGGCAATTTGATTCGGGCCTAAGCTCCAACATTCAACTCGGGTGCATCACACATGAAGAAATCAAGCCAGACAACCACACTCCAAATCCAGACCCAATCCAGAGTCTATAGACCGCTGATTGGCAGTCGGGTCCTTTCCAGATCCGATAAGATTTTGGCGGGTGATGTATTAGAGTGTTTTATGTTTATTTTTGGTAGTGCGTTAGTCCCACATCGGGGGATTGTCCCTGATTACCTTTTTCTATGATTATAAATAGAACACTTCCCCTACTTAGAGTCAAGCCTTGAAGCAAAGACTCAAGTAGGGAGATGTTGCTTGTAATGTGAGTCATTTAATAAAAGAAATTTTTGTTAGTTTAATGTTGTCTCTTTTATCTTCTTGCATGCTTAGCTTAATTTTGATTAATCTTAGTAGACTTAGTTAATATGTTTTCCTCTCTTAAGATAATAGTTAGGTTGATGATTAGTGAGTAGTTCCATCCCCCTTTGGGGGGAGGAGATGATGTACATATATGTTGTGATGTTTGGATGTTTGATAAATTTTGGATTGTGTAAACTTGCATGTTTGTATGTTCATTGGGGGTATTTTAATCTTTTACATGTTGGGTGATTTTTATGGGTTTTGCCATAACATTTAAACACTTCCCATGCTTAGTTTCCTCATGTTTATTGACTGAAATTTCCTATTGAAATGCTACATGTTAGTTAAGTGTTTGTATTTGTGGTTGCTTGCTTGATTGATTAAAGAAACTTTGTTTTAATGGGTATTGTCATAAGATTTATACACCTCTCATGCTTAGCTTTGTTCTTTACATGAGTTTATGGTTTTTGATGAGTTTTCCCAAGAAGCGTCTTGCATGAATTGGACAACATTATGTGTCATTTTATTTGGGGAGGGGAGAAGTGGGTCATAAAAAGACTAACAGAGTGGAATGATGTGGGTTCTCCGGTTGTTTTGGCTTATGTTGGAGGACAACAACTCACTATGGGCTAAGTGTGTCCGGGGGAAGTACTTAAGGAACCATTCCATTTGGCTTGCAAGACCAAGAAGCGTCTTGCATGAATTGGACAGCATTATTTGTCATTTTATTTGGGGAGTGGAGAAGTGGATCATAAAAAGACTAACAGAGTGGAATGATGTGGGCCTTCTCCGGTTGTTTTGGCTTATGGTGGAGAACAACAACTCACTATGGGCTAAGTGTGTCCGGGGGAAGTACTTAAGGAACCATTCCATTTGGCCTGCAAGACCACCACCTACCTCCTCATGGGCATGGCGAGGGTTGTTGCGAGTCTGAGATATTGCTTGACAACACATCCAGTATGAGGTGGCAAATGGGGAAGAGATACGATTCTTCCAATATCCATGGTGTAGCGAACATTTTCAGTGCGAGAGATGGGGTGACCAGCTTCATTACGAGATGGGGGTACCTTGGGACGTTAAGGTATCGTATTTCATAAAAGAGGGGATGTGGAACCTCCCTCCCCCACGATCCAGCAGGAAGGAAGATGTTTGCTTGAGGATAAACCAAGTTTGTATACATGGAGGAAAAGATAGGCCAATATGACCCGATGGAATGGGTGTTGCACTTGGGATGAAGAAAGTGTGGAGTTGGGTGAGGGAACCAGGCAGGAAAGTACCTTGGGCTGGCATGGTATGGCACAAGTTTTCTGCCCCAAGCATGCACTCACGGCTTGGAGAGCATTGAAGGGGCTCTTACTCACAAAGAGGCGAATGATAAAGCGAGGCGCAAAGATCGACCCAACGTGCATGCTTTGTGAAGACAAAGAGGAAGAGATGAATCACCTTTTATGGAAGTGTCCATACACAAAGGAGGCGTGGAGGTGCCTCCTCAACCTCATGCAGCTCAACCCAAGCTTGGCGAGCAATCTAGAGAGTGAGGCAATGCGACTATCACGTGCGAGTGGAAGCCGACTTGACAAGGTGGTAAGAAGGTGGGTGTTTAATGATATGATACATGAATGTTGGCTCGGGCGGAACCGTAGGATATTCAAGGGCAAAAGTCAACAACCGGTAGATAGCACTGCAGTAGTCAAAGACATAATCCGGTGTTTGGGAGATAAAGCTACAAAACTCGCGAAAGATGAAGGAGAAGTGCGACATTTTCACGACACTTGGAGATAACTCCAGCTTCTGATGTTTGATGAGGACGTAATTGTTTTTTTAAACTACAATGCTTAAAGTGATATTCAATAGGTCGTAGTGAGAAGTCGGTTATGCATGTGGCATACACCTGCGGACTAAATGGAAATTTTTGTAGGATGTAAACAACGTTAGATTAATAAAACTTAGAGGCTAAGCCTCCCTTTTGCTTTGCAAAAAAAAACTCTCTCAATCAATACAATCTCATTTCCCCGAATAGAATCTCCTTCTTCTTAGCTAACAAATTATAGTAACGAGACATTTTATTTCCAAAATATTTCACAGATGGGAGGATTCTGCATTTTTAGGCCTTACAATTTTCCATACATGTCACGCTACGGTGGTCATCTTCATCACTATCCTTCTCTCCTAGATCTCCAATCCCCTCTTCTCGGCCACCATTATCCGTTTGGCTAATGATTGAATCAGTTAAAATACCGCAAGTGCATGACCTTGAAGCGGTGGCAAATACGGGTCGGTCCATAGGGAGCGCGAATGAGGCGGATTCACGATACTCGAGTGGGGGAGAAGAAGAGAGAGATGTGATCGAAACTACACTACAATGCAAAAGAAATCAGAAAATAAGCAATACAACTAAATCCCTAAGGAGGTAGAGAAAGAATATGAATACGGAAATGTGTGTTTTGTGTGTGTTGCTTTATTTTTTCAATTGACACGTGGGGTGAAGTCCTGGTCTGCTGTCTCGAATCATTTTAAGTTTAATTGATGAAATAGTGATCTGATTCAAGTCATATGTCACCATATTTTGCACTTCACAATCAGGTCTCTCCAGGTTTGCACTTGGGTCCTTCCTGATTTGCGATCCAGTCCTTGTGCATTACAAATAGGTCCAGAACCTTCCAAATCAGTCCATACTTGTTACATTTAGGTTATTTTTGCTCCATTCCTCTTTTTTATTACCCAACTCCTGAAATACTACAAACAACAACTCAAGTAGCACAATATTAGGGTAAAATATGATGCATGATATGCTACTAATCAGCTCACATGCTGTCAGGACACACTTTTGTTGGCAGCCATTTTCGACTTATTGCCTTTCTTCTTCCTGTTATCTCTGTACCACCATCAGCCAACCTTGTGCCTAATATTTGAACCATTTCCTCCTCGAACTGCAGTGTTGTTC
This sequence comes from Triglochin maritima, assembly GCA_963682175.1. Taxonomy (NCBI): domain Eukaryota; kingdom Viridiplantae; phylum Streptophyta; class Magnoliopsida; order Alismatales; family Juncaginaceae; genus Triglochin; species Triglochin maritima. The sequence continues at coordinate 41,154,380 of OY821775.1, forward strand.
TAAAGTCTTCTAGTTCAAAATGACCCCACAAGGTTAAATGCAATAAACTAAGAAAGATAGTTTTTTACATGTGCCGTAATGAGTAAAATTTACCTCATTGTTTTCTAGCCACCAGTGATCATCCATGCACACTGTTTGGCGACTCACATCCTACCCTTTCCTAGTTTGTGATTGTAACCACCTCCAGTTTGTGTATTTTCTACTCAAAATGCTCCAATGATTCTTCATTTACTCCCATGTGTAATTCACTTTTGCTTCCTCATTGAAGCTGCGAACTACGTTTCTTTTTCCAGCCAGGTTAAGAATCGTCCCAGGCTTGTTACCGATCTGAACCTTCTCCATACACAACTGAATAAACAAAGCGTGGCATTGAGGATTCCATATGACCACCTTAGGTTTTCGTACAGGAACTAGTTCGACCATCCATTGCACAACTTCTAGTGGGGGAGCTGCTTCTTGAGGACCTGCCCAAACTATTTGTTGAATTACGGGGGCATGCATACTAGACGACCCAACGTAGCAAGATTGGTAGTCGTCAATGTCCCAAACATCGTCGAATGACATCTGATATGACACTAAAATATCGTTACAGTCGCCTTAAAAAACCCTGTGGTTCGGGGAACCTCCGGTGAACTCATCCATTATACAATGAGGTTATCTGAAAGGGAAAGATGAATCCAACCAACAAATAATATTACTCCAAACTAGGAATATGGAAATTATGAATTTAACAGTATAGGAAAATAAAATTACACCTAACAAAAGTACATGACAAAGCATACAATTTATGACATACAAGTATAATAGTCTGACTAATGAAAAACTACATAAAAGAGGTTAATGGTCTGTGCTAGTTGCAATGGCATCACATATTTTATTCCTAATCGTGGACATGTTCCCATCATCTTGAGCATTGACACCTATAGCTATGTTTGGGGAAGGTGGCCCATCCATTCGATCTCCTATTTCGGCCTCTTGCAGTACCATATCAGTTTGTTTATCAATTTTGAAGTTATGTAGTGTCATTGCAACCCCAACAATCTTAGCTTGTGACTCCAATGGACATGGGCCCATATGTGTTAATAGTGTCCATCTCTTTTTCAAAATCTCAAACATTATCTCAATCACATTTCTCAATGATGAGTACATACTGTTAAATAATTCATCCCTGTCATAAGGTGGTACCACCCGGTACTCAGGTAAATGGTATCGTGTGTTACGGTACGGGGCCAAGAAGCCTTTACGCTGGTAATATGCTATTGAAGTGTCTACTAACCATCTCCCCGGAATGTTGAAACATGTCTTGAATGGCCCGGTTAACATGAGCATGTCCTAAGGCAAAAGAAACATGTGCATTTGTTCTTCGACACTCACCTCATGAGTGGGTTTAAAGACAAGTTCTAATGTACTAGTCTACACATGACATCAAACTTAAAACTAATACTTCTTCCTCCTCCTCGTCCTCTAGTATTTGGGTCAGCCTATTTGATGTCACTCTGTAAAAAAAATTACTACTAAGTGCAATTTTGTAAAAAAACAAATAACATAAAAAGTAATATGGATTAATCCAGTTTTGTTATTGAAAATATATGCATTGTAAGGATTTCCATAGAATTACAATAAGTACGTTATAGGAAATGCATAGGACTATATGCATGGATATCCCGACATTCAGAACTGTACGTGCAAGCTAACAACAACACTTAGGGATTTTGTAGGATCTCAGTATACACCAACACAACAACCATCTTTCAAACGATAACCTTGAAATAATTTGAAATATCTAGTATACTAAATGAATATTTATTGAAATATCATGATTGATGGAATACACCAACATTTTTCCCATCAGAAGTGAAGAGTTAAAAGACAACAACTACAAATCTCAAAAACTTGTGGGATGGACGAAGTACATCCAATCCAAGTTTTCGTCCACATCGATCATGAAAACAACACTTATATTCTTCTACAAACATACATTTAAATAGAGAAAAATGAAACAAAAACTTACTAACTTAACCCAATTTTGCAACTAGAATTGATATGATCAGAACACATCAGTTCTAAAATTTTCTAACAGTGGTACGAAAACTCAACAAACAATGTGCATCAATTTTGGTTAACCTAAAAATAAAGTTCCACTACTTTATTTTACTTGTAATACAAGCTCCTGAGTTTGGAAAATACCAGATTTGGAAGTTCAACAGAAATGTAACAGGATGTGCCAAGTCAACACCTAAACTTGAAAATAGTTAACAAAATTTCCTCATGGACATGAAGATCAGGTTTCTCATTCGATGGATCCGACGAATTTTACACTAATTAGCATACCTTGACGGCATATTCGGGTGTGGAAGGGTACCGAAGAGCTCACCCAGAGAAGTGTCGACGGAGCGGAGGAGATTGAGACGTAGGAGATCTACGAAGATTTCTGGATAAGCTTTGAAGTGGTTGCATGGAGACTAGGGTTGTGCATCCGGTCCGGACCGGACCGGACCAGATTTTTATCCGGGGTCCGGTCCGGTCAAAAACCGAATTTTTTACATTAAAAAAAAAATTGGACCGGTCCGGACCGGACCGGACCGGAAATTTTAAAATTTACCGGACCGAAACCCGGACCGGACCGGATTTTTTCGAAATTTTCCGGACCGAACCCGGACCGACCGGTCCGGTCCGGTTGACCGGGTCAACCCGGGTTTTCCTCTCCCCTAATGGAGACGGTGCAGAGGACCTACGACAAAGACGACGAGGAATGAAAAAGGTAAAGTGAAGGCAATGTTGAGGTTAACGATTGAGGATCCCATCCGGATTTTCCGAAATTGATGGGGGTAATAATGATAATTTGTAGTGGCAATTAATGTAAAATTTTATACAATGGAGGTGGAAAAATAAGAGAAATATGAAATACTGTTGAGAAACCTTGAAAAAATGACCCCGATAGTTTCTCATCTCCAAAACAAAATAGAAAATCTATGGTGGAAGGAGAATATGGATTCTGACTTGAATCCAGTACGTTTGGGTGAGCTCTCGTTCGAAAATTGATTTTCGAGTGAATCCCAACCTCATTTAATGACATCTAAACGTAGCCTATGGGCTACGGTGATGAGATGCATTATTAATATAAAGTATTGACATTATAAATACTGAATTGCTATTCATCGTCGGAAAACTACTTAAATTGTCCGTGCAAATTACCGATTTGCCCTTCTCTCATTTCTACTTATATAACTCTTCATTTTACTCTCCTACCACCACTCTCTCTTCATCTTCCTCTCATAATCATTAAGAAGAATGTCTCGGAGGCCAGGAAAGGAGCCAGCGGACACCTCGACATACTCGAATCTGGTAAAATGTCCCATTTATTTTATTTTTTATTTTTTTAGGGGGTGGGGCGTCCGCGGGAGTCGTCCCCCCATCAGAGGGCTCCCTCAGGCACACGCCTGTTTGGGGGGCACCTGCGGCGGACGCCCACCCCTTGGAAGAGGGCTCCCTCGGGCACACGCCTGTTGGGGGGCACCTACGGCGGACGCCCACCCCTTGGAAGAGGGCTCCCGCGGGCGCCCTCTAGAGGGTGTATGTTTGCCGGCAACGCCCCACCCAAGGGGTAGGCGTCCGCTACAGGCGCCACTTCTTTTTTTAATAAGAAATAATTAGTATTAATTGATAATTAATTAAAACTAATTAATAAATTTGTTAATTTAAATACTTAAATCCATTTAACAACATTTTATTCCTAAAATATAATTGATAGTCATAGGGTTACCGTGGAGGAAGAGGAAAATCCATACCTAGACGCGATGTACATCCTTACGAAGAGGATTTAGCATCTCATCATCCACATAAACAGGGTATATCTGCTTCAGTTAGGAGGGAGAGAGATATTTTACGTCGTCGTCAGACACATGAGGATTCTTTCGACGAGGAGGAGGATTCAGATGAGATGGAGAGTCACGACGAGAGTGAAGATGGGGGTCAGTATGGGTTGGAGCCACAAGAGGAGGCAAGACAATAGTATGGTGGAGGACGGGGGTTACATGGTATTTCTTCTCCTGCGGAGTGGGTCATTCTGAAGGGTAGAGGTAGACGGTTTGTGGTCGGTGATTCGAGTTCGTGCACTACAGACGCCCAAGCTCAGAAGAAGAAGAAGAAGAAGAAGAAGAGGGTTGAGGACGATTCTTGGACCATGACTGGTGTGATGCCTGGTGGTCATTTAGATGGCAGCGTCATTCTGAGTTTCAGAGGCCACATCGCCAGACGCATTTAGGAAGGCAAGGATCAGAAGGTTCTGAAGTGCCATAATCGGCACAAAGCTTGTACTACATTGCAGACTTGGCGTTCAATTATGAGTGATGTTATGACGGTAACCATTATTGATAGCGGATTGGGTAACTTGCCTTACAACATGTTCCCCCTGCCTTGACATGCCATTGATTTCTACGTTTGTGGAGCGGTGGCACCCTGACACCAACTCTTTCCACTTGCCTTTCAGAGAGATGATGATCATGTTGGATGACGTCTTCCAAATTCTACGCATTCCTATTGAGGGTCGTATTGTCAGTGCTCAGGCATCGACGCCTGAGCTGAAGAGTTATGTATTAGAGTTGCTCAGGGTCAGCGTCGATGTACTTGGGAGGGATAACTCATTTTGGAGTGGCGGTGGTGTTAGCATTGACGTGTTGACGACTGTTGGAGACGGGGACGACCACCAGGGACTGAGGATACGCAGTTGACTGCCTACCTCTTCCTACTGCTCGGTTGCGTCTTGTTTGTCGACAAGAGCGGTTGCAGAGTCAGACCACGTGACCTATTGGAGGCTAGGGACTCAGATACCATTGGTTAGTACTCATGGGAGTTGGCGACGTTGGCATATATGTATCGCCAGTTGGGGATAGCGAGTCGTGCTGATTGTTCTGGTTTTGCAGGTTGTCTTACGCTGCTGCAAGCTTGGATATATGAGTATTTTCCTCCTTTCCGCCCGCATCGGGAGTGGAAAATCATTGAGTTGACCTTTCTCGTTTGCATATGTGGGCTGTCCGGCTATATCAGATGACTGCATTCCGAGACCTGAGAGATCAGATGTTGTCCGGATAGCTCATTTTTTAATTTATTTATGTTGTGTTATTGTAAATTATTTCAGGTTCAATTGCAAGATTTCGGTGGCGCTAGAGTAGATTACAGTGAGCTTTTTGTTAGTACACAAGTATTTCCAACAATCAAGGACGAGAGTAAATGGGCGAAACAAGTTTCCATCGGAGTCAGGTTTTTTTGGTAATATCATACTACAAATCAAAAGCAGATAATCAGATGGATTGTTATCTGAGATGTGATCGTAGAAATGAAATGGGTTCTCGTGATATGAATATTGCACTACGGAAGAACACGAAAAGAAATGGTTGCGGTTGTCATGTTTTGATAAAGGTGGTCGAGCGACGGGATCGTGATGGATGAGTCGTAGTTTCTAATAGTACTCATGGGCAACCTATCTAATAACTAGCACAATCACAGACTTGCAGTTTATCCAGAGGGTCACCGACATATCAGCAGTCTTAGTCCTGGGGCCAAGAAAATTGTTCGTGATATGACTGAGGCACAAACAAGACCACGTAACATTTTGTTGGCTGTAAAAGAGAAATTCTCGGAAGATAATCCCAATGAGAGACACATTTATAACTTCAGAAAGTACATGAGGATGACGAAATCTGAAGACAGGAATCCCGCTCAGAAGTTTCTGAATCAGGCAGTGCAGTATCAATACTTACATTGGATTATGGCGGATGAAGAAACTAATGTCATCACTTACGCATTTTTGGTACATCCGACGCCAGTTCAGTTGTTGTGCACATACCCTTTCGTAATCTGCATGGATTCGATATACAAAACGAACAAGTACAAGATGTCTTTGTTTGAGATGGTTGGGGTGACTCCAACAAATATGAACTTCCTCGTCGGCTATGCGATTACGAAGGATTAGACCGAGTCTAGTTACCGGTGGGTGTTGGAGAAGTTGCGAGATCTATTATTGGATATTGTCAGCCTGACTGCAATAATAACAGACTGGGAGTTAGGCCTGATGCGACCAGTGGGAGAGGTTTTTCTTGAGTATGCTCATTTACTTTGCACCTGACATATCAACAAAGACGTGTACAACTACGCAAATCACGTATACGGCAAGAACAAGAAGCTTGCAGAGAATTTGAAGTGTGGAAAGTGGAGGAAAGTCGTGCTTTCTGCTTCACAAACCGAGTATGATAGAGCAGTCCGTAATCTGAAAGATGCTTTTCACTCTTGCCCAGCTATCACAGAGTATCTAGAAGACACATGGCTAGTGCAAAAAGAAAAGTTTGTGTTGAATTGGACGAGCAAAGTCCTTCATTTCGGCAACACTATGAACTATAGGGTTGAAAGCGCTCATTCGGCTTTGAAAGAGTGGATCACTCTTTTCGACCGCGTGAACGTGACTATTGAAATGCAGTTGGCGAATATTCAGACGTCGAGACGTCGAAATTTGACTAACTACATAAGTGCTTTGTATCAACATATAAATGGTCGAGTTTCGCATCACTGATTGTCATTATTGAGTCAGGAGTTGAAGAAAATGCAGGACTTAAGCAATCAAGTTGAATATCGCTGCGGGTGCGCGTTTCGTCCCCGTCTACAACAGTCGTCAACAGTGTCGATGCCAACACCACTGCCATGCCAAAATGAGCTATCCCTCCCAAGACCATCGACGCTGACCCTGAGCAACTCTGATACATAACTCTTCAGCTCAGGGGTCGATGCCTGAGCACTGACCATACGACCCTCAACAAGAATGTGCAGAATCTGGAAGACGTCGTGCAACATGATCGTTGTCACTCTGAAAGGCATGTGAAAAGAGTTGGTGTCAGGCTGCCACCGTTCCACAAACACAGAAATCAACGGCATGTCAAGGCAGGGGAACATGTTGTAAGGCAAGTGACCCAATCCGCTATGAATAATGGTTGTCGTCATATCATCACTCATAACTGAACGCCAAGCCTGCAATATAGTACAAGCTCTGTGCCGATTATGGCACTTCAGAACCTTCCGATCCTTGCCCTCCTAAATGCGTCTGGCGGTGTAGCCTCCAAAACTCGGAATGACGCTGTCATCTAAAGGGCCACTGGGCATCACACCAGTCACGATCCAAGAATCGTCCTCAACCCTCTTCTTCTTCTGAGCTCGGGAGTCTGCAGTGCACGAACTCAAATCACCGGTCACAAAACGTCCACCTCTACCCTTTCGAATGACCCACTCAGCAGAAGAACTACTATGTCGCCCTGTCCTCCACCATATTGCTACCTCACCTCCTCCTGCGGCTCCAACCCATACCGACCCCTATTGTCACTCTCGTCGTGACTCTCCATCTCATCTGAATCCTCCTCGTCGTCGAAAGAATCCTCACGTGTATGACGACGACGTAAAATATCTCTCTCCCTCCTAACCGAAGCAGATATACCCCGTTTATGTGGATGACGATGACCTGACTCATCATCTAAACTATATACAATGCGTAAGCGAACTGATTTTCCTTTTCCTCCACGGTAATCCGATGACTATTAATTCAATTTTAGAAATAAAATTTCGTTAATGGATTTAAATTACTTAATTTACAAATTGATCAATCAATGAAACTAATTATAATTAATCAATTTAACTAATTATAATCAATTTAACTAATTATAACAATTAATCAATATAACTAATTACTCAATCAATTTAACTAATTATTAACTTAATAATCAATTTAATTAACAATTACAACAAATTATAATCAATTTAACTAATAATAATTATTATTTATTAAAAAAGAGGGAGGAGCGTCTGCCGGAGACGCCCACCCGTTGGGGTCGGGCGCCACCCTCCCCAACAGGCGGTCATATTTTCAGCAAATAATATCATATTTTCACCGAATAAAGTTTTTACACCGCTAAATTGATTACAAAAAAAGGTATAATTTATTTTTTCAATGAAAAGGTTAAATTTGTGTTAATTCTCTTGAATCCGCAACAAAACTGTAGTTTGTATAAACAGATCCAAAATAATTCCCTCTGATTTTCCTATAGTATCTTCCACCTCTCATCAAACCTCCAACCATCCTCCTCCAACCCCAAAATGGAACCCTGGAATCCCCACTACCACCACCCCCGCCCCTACGACTTCCCTCCGCCGCCCCCGCCTCCGCACTTCTACCTCCCTCCCCCGGAGCCCTACTTCTCGCCGGAACACTCCCACATCAACACCCTCTTCGTCGCCGGCCTCCCCGACGACGTCAAGCCTCGCGAGATCCACAACCTCTTCCGCTACCGTCCCGGCTTCGAGTCCAGCCAGCTGGAGTACACCGGCCGTGGAAATCTGGTGGGGAAGGTCAAATTGGAAGTTCGTTCTTTTGCCTGATCTGTTTGAGTTTGCTTACCTGAGGTTTGGTTATTATTGTAGGCGGTTGCTTTCGCGACGTTCTATGATCATCGGTCGGCCGTGGCTACCATGAATGAGCTTCATGTGAGTTTTTGGACTTTTTGTGGCTTCTGTTGGGGAATGGGAAGATTGTTTTTTTAAGCTAAGAAGACTTTTGGGTGGGATTCTGATGTTCAGAAGTGGTGAAATGAGTTTTTTTTTGTTTTTTTTTGCATCTTTTTCGATCGCCTGTGGTGACCGTGACTGAGCTTCATGTGCGTTTTTAGACTTGTGGTTTTCTGTTGGGGAATAGGAAGATTGTTTTTTATGCTAGGAGGACTTTTGGCTAGGTTTCTGATGTTCAGAAGTGGTAATGTGTGGGTCTCTTTAGTTATTTGCGATCTTTTTTGGCTTCATGTGTGGTTTTTTGGCCCTTTTGTGGTTTTCTGTTGGGAAATTGAAAGATTATTTTTGATGCTAAGAGGACTGTTGGGTAGGTTTCTAATGTTGAGAAGTGGTAATGTGTTTTTTTTTTGTTATTTGCGTTGTTTTCGATCCGCTGTGGTCATCATGAATGAGCTTCATGTGAGTTTTTTGGCCCTTTTGTGGTTTTCTGTTGGGGAATAAAAAGATTGTTTTTGATGCCAAAAAGACTTTTGGTGAGTTTCTGATGTTCAGAAGTGGTGAAATGAGGGCCTCTTTTGTTATCTGTGTTGTTTTACTATCTTCGGTTGGTTTAGTGACCATGAGTGAGCTTCATTGAGTTTTTTTGCCTTTTAAAAAAAATTAAACTGGGTGGTTTGCTATGTTCGGAAGTGGTAAAAGGTGTGCCTTCTTTGTTATGAGCTCTGTTTTTCTGGTGTTTATTGTTTGTTGTAGATATGTAATTTTTTTTCGGTAGTTTTTTTTGTAGATATGTAGTTGTTTGACTGAAACTGTGTTTTCGTAAAAACTGTATTTTTTCAGAATTTTTGTTGTTGTTGTTGTGCTTTATCTTATCTATATCAAATGTACTTCCAATTTTCTCTAATGGGTCATATACTTTGTGTCTATGACTTGTGAGATGGTCTTTTAACTTTTTTATGGTTTATTTTTTCTTTAATGTGTCCGAAAGTAAAATAGTGATGTCGGTACGTACATAAACTTCATCTCATTAGTGGTGCTTCCCAGGGAACGATTTTTGACCTTGATACAGGGGTTACTCTGCATATTGAGCTTGCCCGATCAAATTCAAGGCGCAAAAGACCAAGAGGTATATTGTATATATCACATGTCTACCGCTTTTTCATAATTTAGTTACTGTAGCCTTCTAGTTTCATCATAGTGGTTCTTCTATTTTGTTTAGTGTTTTCTTGGTTTCTTTAGATGGTTTCTCTCTTTAGAGTCAAATGAAATGGTTCTTTCTTTCTATAGGAGGTGGGGCCTATCACGTTATTGACAAAAGAGTTAAAATATCAAACCGAGGGCGGGAGACATCTGGCAATGATGGTAAATATTAAGTTTTATCAAGTTCTTGCTGTGGGATCAATATTAAATTTTATTTTGTAGTTTTAGTGCTTTCTCTCTTTTTTGTTACCTTTCATGTGTCTTTGCCAAGACTTGCGCAGTTTAGATTACACTAGAGACACTGTCACAAGATTTCGCTTCTACAACTCACTTGCACATGTTTGGCACATCTGCACATTCAGGAGATGATGGATTGGATGAACTATTGGATTCTGATAATGATTATTCAAGCGAAAAGGGTGCTTTACATGGCATAAAGAGGTTGCACTTTAGAATGCACATAAGTTGGAAGTTATTGCTATGAGTATTCCCCCGTTATTTCGAGGCGATGGAACAATGATATTTTATTCTGTACATATCACGATATTTTGGTTATTCTTCCTAAATCTGATTGTAATTTGGTGTTTCTTATTTCAGTGGCGAGATGACTGATGCAAATAATTCACAAGTTGCAGTAAGTGCTTAAAACCTTATGATAAAATCTAACTTGTAATTGACTGCTACCAAAGATCAATTATAGGTGTGATGCTCCAAAATAAGTGTAATTTTCAATCTTTCCCGTGTTTGCATTGTCTTATGTTCATAATGTTCTTCAACATCAACAGTTATGTTGCAATTTTTATGGAGTTAACATTTATCTTTATTACATCAATAAAAAAGTCTTTATTACCAGTTTGTCACTACATCCTTGGTGTGTAGGAACAGTTTAAAAAGCTACAAGAAGACGTTTCACGATGTTCTACTTTGTTCATTGGAAATTTGGGTCCTAATTGCAAGGAGGAAGAACTAAAGCAGGTTTTATCTGAGTAAGTTCTCTCATTTTATAAGAAGGTTGATTTGCAATAATTTTAGCTATAAATAATTAAATAGTTTTGGTTAGGAAACCATTTTTATTATTCTAACAATAAAGCGAACCATCTTCCAGTTTTGTTTTCGAAGACTATTGTACGTATGTACAAATGCCTGCACGCACGTGTGTATGTGAAATTATGGTATGATATTAATTTAATTGTGTACATAACAATTCTGTAGAATTTTCCTCAAAATAAAACTTTTGAGTTCCTTTCCCGTGAAAGTAATTGGAATTCTGAAATCACTGAGTGTAGTTTTGTAGACATTTTTTGAAGTATACATTGATAATTTCAACTTGGACTCATGTTAAATTGCTTAAACCACCTATGCGACCCATTCTGTACCTAGTTGAGCTACTCCACTACATTGTGACCTAAACTATTGTAGACTTTGGACCAGATCCAAACATGCGTTTTTGCTGTTATTTTCTGTCGTGGAACAGGATGGTTAAGAAGTAAATCCTATTTGGAAGTGACAATTAATTTTGGATCCTTTCATTCTGGGCATGTCTTTTATGCATATACTATCTGTTTTTGCTGATGATCCAACCAACAGATGATGTGATGGATTATAACTTTCTTTATTTGCAGATACTCTGGATTTCTGACCCTTAAAATACGGGGGAGAGTTGGAATTCTTGTTGCATTTGCTGATTTCAAGGTAGATTTATTAATATTGTAATGCTAGTTCTTTGCTTACACATAAGTCATATTTGCCGTGGATTTATCTCCCTAACTTATATCTAATGTTAAATCAGCATGACCCAGTTTTGGTCTCAGTTTTGTTGAATGATGAGCTTTGTGCCTTTTGATTTAGTGATATTGTACATTGGCATTCTAAGAATAAACACATTTACGTTTCATGCTTCAAGCAGAGAGTTGAACTATGAGACAAGTTCCCTAACAAGGTAGCAATAGCTAAATGTTGACACTCCAAATCTGCAAACAAGAATTTTTAAAGAATGTCATAATCCTATGTGCTCTCTTGCATAGTAGAGGCCCCCAAAGTGTTTTTCCCCCTGCCAATCTATATCTGTTCTACATAGTACATCAAGTCCTTCTGTCCTTGTCAAGATAATCTTATGGTGCAACTGAAAACTATGCTTGAATTGATTATTTTGAAACTGTGCTATATGCAAAACCATTCGTTATGTAATTTTCTTATAAGGATTTGCAAACTTTTGATGAAATCATTATCAAACATAAAATGCCAAATGGAAATTTCACATGATTAAGTGGAAGTTAGAAGTTCCACTTGAGTTGAATAATGTTAAACTCACTTCACCATTTGTATGAAATACATAGTCAAGATGGAACAAATGTGGATCATGTATGAGCATAGATTTGTATGGATAAAACTTCAGCTTTTAGATTCAATATGGTTGGAATCTTTACCTGAGACATACCAAAAGGTAGTCACGTTGAGTTGCTAGTGTCATTTTTCTCAATCCAAGGAAAGCAGCAATGAAATTTTCTGCCAACCTAGCTACTTCAAATCCAATTGTTTCAAAAATCTTCATTGTTTAACAAATGGCACATCCAAATGCACCCTTAGGGGAGTGACCTTCATGATTTTTTATATAGTGTGAACTCATTCAAAGAAGCTTATATAAATAAGAACAATGGAAAAGCATTTATAGGCTGAGAAAGAGGGTAACTTTGCTAGAGAAAAGGTGTGGTACAATCATTTGTGTAGTGCAATGATAAAAAAAGTACTATCAGTTGTATAGATCAAGAATAGGGAGAATTTGTGAGTTGTAAATGTAATCTTCGCCAAGGAGAATCGTTAGCAATGAGCCTACTTTTAATAATCACACAAAATAACTCCATGTACTTCCTGTCCTGTACTGGAAAAAAACGACAGAAATTTACCTGGTGTAAAGTGCATTGTGTTAGAGACTAGCTTATTGCTCTCAATTAAATGGATATTAAAGTATTGGAACTCCTTACTATTTGGTAGGCTGATGGTTACCTTAAATGCTGCTATCTGCAACTTTTTATTTTAGATGATCATGCAATGAATGCCTAAATTAAAAACTTTCGACTGGGAATAAACCCTAATTTTTTTTTGTCTTCATTGGCACATCAAATTTGCTTTCAACAATCTGATTTTCCATCAAAGAATTGAATCTGTAGTTTAGACCAAAATGTTTCAGTTGGAGACATCCTGCAATTTTTTACATATTTTGATAAACACTGAAGTTTGATTTTTTTTTCTTCCTTGTAATTGATGGGACTGTATACAATTTCGGAATCTTGAGATAAAATTTGTGATCAGGGTAGGATCCTTCAACTTTTTTTTTTCTTTGAATTGGTAGCTTAGAACTTCTAACTTAGAAGTATGGGAATAAATTTGTAACTTGTGTTTTCTTCATCTCTGATATAAATGTGAAACATATTTTTGTTTATATCTGGCAAAGATGCCAAAACTTACCTCTTAATGCTAACGAAGCCCTCAAATTTTGTACTTGAAATTCTTGAATAGTGGTATCACATCCTATACATCATTTTCTTCTATTTTCCGTTAAAACAATCTACAGAAACTGTAGATACTTTTGCCACAAGCATATAAAGAGATAACTTGTAATACTCCAATTACAGGATGTTACTTGCTCTACTGAAGCCCTGAATGGCCTTCAAGGGAAACTGCTTGACTCTTCGAATGGTATCGGCCTGCACGTAGAGTATCCTACAACGTTTGAATTATAGTCAATTCTCCTGGGCAGGTTCTTTTTGTCCTGGTTGGGTTTATGCATTATTCATAACCGTATTGGCTATTTTGGCTTATATATAAGCTTTTTTATCGGTGAAAATTATATTAATAAAAGAGGTTCCACAAACAAAGGAAAACTGCCATCAGTCCTGTAAGGCATTAGTGCAATGGTAAAGAAACGTAAGGGAACAAAACAAGGGAACTAGATCATGATGCTGGCCTTATAAGCCCTTTTAATAGCGAAAAAACGCTGCAACCCATGCCATTCTTGAATTTTCCCCTTTTTTCTTTAATTATCTTTAAGCAAACTGTGAGGCTGTCTGTTGACCTTTGGAAAATCATTTGATTTCTGTTACTCCTGTGCCTGCATAATTTTATTTATGGTTTCAGAGAAGCTGTCAGTTGATTTTTCCAGCTAGTCCTGATATTCTAGAAGTGATGTATGAAATAATCTGTCCATGATGCTTATCGTGACCATGTTAGAGCTTAAATTATAGCTATAAACCTTAACTTGATCTTTGCACAAGAGGCACCGGGTTGTTTTATTTCTTGACATTTTTATTCAGATACGCCAGGTCTAAGATGAGAAAAGGCTGAGGCGCCTAACATTGACTGGATTCATATATATGGTGCCTCATCTAGTAAGTCTTGCTCCACAAGTATTCCCTTGGGTTGCACCCTGTTCTGTGTTTCAAGTGTGATATCTTTCATATGATGCAAGCAATGCGTCTTATGTTTATTTTGATGTTGTATGTGTATGTCTTCAGGAGATTTGCTTCTACGAGAAGTTGATATAGATTTAACTTTATAGTTTGGTATATGATAAATTTGTGTAGGGTGATTTTAGAATTCATTGATTCGATTCCTATTCCCGTTGGATAGATCTTATCAAGAGAGACGGGCTTAAAATTCAAGAATGAACTAGTTTAAAGATTTGCAATACCCGAGTTGTTTTCTCCCCTTCTGTTTCAGTAGCCATCATGCTGAAGGAATCAGGTAGAATTGTTGGTTTAGGTATTCTGTTTTTATGTTTCCCTTTATCACAGCATAGCTATGTCCACTTGTACGCTTGTGGTGATAATGTACATTGTCTTTCTTAGTCATAACTCCCTCAATTGTGATTCTAGATATTAAGTTCCACTTCTTTTGCCCGTCCTTACATTGCAAATTGTGATAATTTTTTCCTTGGGCAGTTGGCCAGCAAAGGAAATTGCGTAGTTTTAAACCAATCAAAAAAGTTATTTTCTCCTTATATTGATGAAAACAAGCATATCTTGCGAGTTGCGACCCTTTTTTACACCTGCCCTATAATTAATTGTGCTAAATCTGTGGTGACGTTCAATCCCAGTCGTTTTCATAGTTGGATGTTTGCTCATGTGATCAAGTCCCCTTGATTATTTGCCGTCCATTATTTCCTCAAGTCTACATGGATACTGAAGATATATTTAGGAAGATACTGAAGAACCTAGTGGTTAACTTCATCTTGCAACTTTTACATTTTTCGAGCCCCTGTTATCCATGTCGTGCCTGGTATTGATTGATTCCTGCTCCGTAACTAAGTTAAGTAAATTCGTGGTATGAGATTTTAGGGTTTCAGATTTTGATTTTGGAGAGATTTGTAGTGAACACGTGGTTGGGTTGGTAGATTGCTATTGTGACAATTTTATCTTTAGCTGTTTGGTTTTGAGAATATTGGTGATAAGCATTTGGTTATTTTGGTGGTTTGGTCAAAATTTAGATTTCTGACTCTTTAACTGTTTTGTTTGGTTATTGTGAAGTATTACATGAAAACTTTTATAATTAAAAATGAATATAAACATCATTACTCTGCATATTTTATTTTTTTTCCAAAGAAAAATATGGCATTGTAGTCTTGGTAATCATTTCAACAACTTCATGCAGTGCAATTTAATTTTCCCTTTTTCTCAATTATTTCACATCCAAAAACCGTTGCACCCACAACAGCCCACCTGGGGTCCATACTTTTGGGGTCGTGCCACCCCTTATGTCAGCTGGTGGGTCTGCCATCTAGGTGATGCGGAAACACCAACAGCCAACAGGGGAAAAAATATCTTAGCGACACTATTCCCATCTTGTCTTGTTCTTGTGTTATGCTCACCTTCCTTTGTTTTAATTAGCAGCACTGTCGTTATTATTGACATAGTTAATTGTGTTGTGACAACTGCTTAGCAAATGAATGTGTGATGTGTCAGTCATTAATGTTTCATCGTGGCAACTTCATTGATTATAGTTTTGCTTCAACGCTTGGATCTTGTATTCTCCTTTGTTAGTTGGCTAGAATAATTAAAAGATGTTACACGTGATCAGTTCTTATCTCTTGTTTAGCTTCAAATTGCTTCAAAGCAGTACGTTGACAAGTGTTTTTTTTGTCCACGTGAGGATCCTCAAGTTTATGAATTTCCAGCTTTATAATGACCAAGTTGATGAATTTCCAGCGAGTTATGTTTTGAAGTTTACTTATAGCGACGTAGTAAAAATAAAAAGGAAAACACTTTTTTGTTTGTGGAAAAGTGACGGAAGGATGTTAAACGAAAATTGTGTAAAGTAAAGCTATTAAGTAATTGATCATTTCTAGTCATTTTCGTGGAAATGGCAAGATTGAAACCCAAGTTTCTTCAAGGATGTAAGATGTTAATAGAAAATTTGGGTGTGGAATACGTATTTATTGTTAGATTCTTCAAAGAGAAATTTTTAATCATCAGCTTTGACAGGAAATGACTGGCGCAGTGGCGTTCTTCGTATTCATAAAAATTATAAATGGGATTTTTTATATTAAAAGAAAACCTTCTCAAGTGCTCCTATCTCCCTTCTAATAAAAACAACAAATAATTCCTTAGTGGATGGTATTTGTGGGAATTAGAAATATATTATAGCCTACTGAAAAAATAATAATGGGAAAATATCCAAAAGTAGTGCAATACTAGCTTGGTTAACTTTACCGAGAGAAAAATAGTAGCCCAATTAGATGGCAAGTGGCAACATCAGGGTCGATCAATGATGACAGCCTGAGTTAGCTTTTTTTTTTTTTGAGTGAGCATGTCTTCCGAAGGGCATCTGACACGTACATGTCTCCATGGTTTGTTTTACCCATCTCTCTTGTCATCTAAATGTAAATTACAATACAGAGCAAACAAATAAGAAAATATGATAAGCCCCGAATAAATATCCATCTCGGACATAGGAAATAAGCCATATCATCTAATAAATATAAAAAACCGATAGTTGGCATTTATAGTGGTCACCCCGTAGATTCGCTTGGGTTCTTACAGCATATTTAACGGCGCCCGGGCTACCCGGGCGCCCTGCACTCTCTCTCTGTCACGTCAGCTTCTCTCTCTGCCACGTCAGCTCACCCAACCCACCCAAAAAATCTCCTTATCCATGCCCAGGCTACCCCCACCCACCCTACACTCTCTTTCATCCACATCATTTCTTAATTAAACAAATTTAATTCTCACACAACATTTAACAAAATACATTATATATAAATCTAATTCTAATTACATTATAATTTTAATTCGCGATATACTTATTATTACTATTAATTAATTAACAATATTAATCACTATTAAACACAAAATTTTGAATATTTGAAATTTGAATATTTGAATTTCGAAACGCGCGTGACTGCACAGTATACGCGTGATTGCACAGTATACGCGTGAATCAAAAGTAGTCCGCGTGAATCTACAGTATACGCGTGAAACAAAATAGTCCGCGTGAATGTACAGTATACGCGTGAAAGAAAAGTAATCCGCGTGATTGCACAGTGTCTAATTTTTTCTCTATATATACCCTACACAAAAATCAACTTACACCCCATATCTCTTCCACAAAACTCAAAACTCAACTTACATCTCATATTTCTCCCACAATGTCTTCTCCGGAGTACAATCGTTCCCCCCATCCTCCACAATCAAATCCGCATCCACGCTATCCACAACCATATCCCTCACGTCCATTTTACCAACAACCATTCCAACAACCCGACTTCTCCCAGTACGCACCACCATTCTCACCACCTGACCAAAACTCACAATTCCCACAATTCTCCCACTACGCATCCGCAGATCAAAACTTACCATTCCCACAATACTCTCAATATGCACCACCATTCCCTTATAATCAACCGCAGTTCCAGATGTTTGGCCGACCCTTGTCTCAAAATAGCCGCCAGAGTATGGCGGACACTGAAGATGAGGGTAACGACGACGATGAGTCACCACCACGACACACCCCCACACCACCATCCCCACCTCCACAGCGTCGTCACCGCAAGCAAGTCCAAACTGTCAAAGACAATCCGAAGTTGTGGACCACAGCTGAGGACGAGAGACTTGTCTCTGCATATATGGAAGTCAGTTGCGATGCGGTGACAGGGACAAACCAGAAGTCTACTTCATTGTGGACTAGGGTGAAACGTGTGTACGACATCTCCGTGGAAGGCACAAGCCTACCCGAAAGGAACGCAGAGTCCTTAAAAGGACGGTGGAGGAGAATTATACCTGCTGTGAACAAGTGGGTCGGGTGCTTCGATCAGGCATTTCGACGGAAAAGGAGCGGCCAGAATGACGACGATGTTGTCCGACAAGCGCACGTGATCTACGAGCGAAATCATGGGCCTAGTAAATTTCTTTATTTTGATGCTTGGGTTATGTTGCGTAGGTACCCAAAATGGGAGAGTGTGATCTCCGGAGCTAATGCCGTGCGTGTTGACTGGGAGTCCCCGGAGTTGCACGATGAAAATAGTCCCCAGTCAGGAAGCCTTGGGAAAAGAAAGAGCATGGACGGCTCGAGGACACAATCACCCTCGGATGCAGAAGAGCCGATGCCGGAGTCGTCTACACGCCCAGAAGGTGTGAAGAAGGCTAAGAAAAAGGCTAAGAGTGCATTACACCCCGAACGAGACACCGATGTTAGAGAACTTGCACAACAGATGCGATACACCGCCCAAGTCAGAGAAGATGGTTTCTCCAAGTAAGAGGAGTTAGCGGAAAGGAATTTCAAAGGAATTTCCAGAGACATTTAATAAAAAATAAGTTGGACATGCTTCACTCTCTGATGAGGAAGGACAACCCGACGGAGAAGGATAAAAAAGTAATCGATAAACTTCTCGCCTGGGCAGAAAAGAATGGGTACGTGTAGTTTGATGTAGTCTGTATTCCGTATGGTTTGTATTTCCCTTAGTTTGTATTTCGGGTTGTAGTAGTCCGTATGGTTTGTATTTTCCTTTAACAGATGTTTCATGTGGTTGGTTGTATTTCGTATTTTATTATTATTAATGTATTGTTGTTATGGTATTGTTGTATTAATTTTTTTTTATTTAACTTGAAATTGTTGGTTCTGGAAAATTCTTAATTTTAATCACTTACAAAAAATTATTACCCCACATTTATAACAAATACCCAATCCATTAATAACAAAACCAAAACTAAAAAAAATCAAAAAAAAAAAACCAATGGGAGGGGGACACGTGTCCCCCTCCCATGGGTGCCCGGGCGTCTGCCCGGGACGCCCACCGCCCGCTAACGGGGGTGTGCCCGGGCGCCCGACCAGGGCACCCGGGCGGGGCACCCCCGTTAAGGGTGCCCTTAACTCTGCAATCAGCACCTCTAGTAATCTCCATCTCTACTAACTTTGGCAAAGTTTTTTTTTGGAAAATAATGGAAGATTAGCAAATAAGTTTTTCTTTTCTTGGAAATAATTAGATTGGCAAAGCAGAATACAGATAATGAAATTAGGGACCACCTTTCACTAAAAAGAGAAATCAGAAAAGAAAGATCAGAAACCACCCGAATAAGGACGATGATTCTCAGGTCGAATCGGGAATCCACAGCAAAACAAAGAAAGAGAAAATATGAAAGAAAGAAAAAACATATGAAAAATAAAGAATCTTAACTTATTTTCGTAGGAATCACGATTGCACTTAGTACGACCAACAAGTCTTTAAACATCTTTATCGCTAAGGAGGAGGAGTGGTGCCTCCTGAGGGTTTTTCGCGGATATACCCACAAAATCTGAATATTGATGCATTATTCAATCTATCAACATGACTCGATGGACCTATTTTTGTCGATCATTGGACACGGTAATCATTCGGACTGACTCTATATATGTATCCAGTCCAGACACCTAGCCGAGGGAACCATTCGTGCAAGTTAATTAAGGAGTTAAGTGAAAGACATGGGCGACGATAACATTCTCAAGTGATACATCATGTAAAGTCCACTAATGTTTTTATCTGTATTACAATTTTTTTTCTTTTTTTCTTTTAGTTCTTTTTTCATTTTATTTTTTACTAGTTGGTCTGTAATTCTCCCAATGTCAGCTTTCATGCATCATTGCCTATGAGGACTTACACTATCACGTACACATTCTCACAAATCTCCACATAGGGTGATCCCCACCACCAGTGTAACGAGAGTTTAGTCGGTGTATCCCAAGTCAGATGAGTCGAAATCACCAGATACTAAGAGTGATATGAGTCGTGCGAGAAGAGAGAACACCATACTTACTTATTTCTTATCTACACATGAACCAAAACCCCTACACTTAAGGTCTCACAACAAAAGTTTAAGGTTTCACAACAAGAGTTTACGGGTCCCTGACTACGACAAACTTCCTTATACTAACAGACACTAATTATTTGACTCACTATGTTCAGGGTGGACTTCTTTGTTTATTTGAGTACTGAAACCCTATGATTACTCTCCCCCAAAAGAAAACTGGGATGCATCCTTACGACTAGATAAAATCTAAAACCGGTGTACAAGATATCCTAATGCATCATGTTCAAGTCAATTTTGGGAGCTTCCATTTTAATTTGCATCTAAACGGTTTTGCACATCCTTAACACCCACAAAACCCACAAAATATTTTTCTTTCTCAAACACAAGAAGATTTTGAAAGAAATGGAAAAATTAAAGCATTAGGCAAGCAAAAGAAGACAAGTAAGCCAAGAATCATGGCAAACAGATATATCAATGTAAATTACGGCACACTAACATGACCCTAATACACAAAAAAGAAATCAAAAAACAAAATGAAAAAGACTTGACTCCACATATACAAATGTAAAACACCCCCCACACTTAATTTATGCATTGTCCTCAATCTATGCAAACATGATACTACATGTATTTTTGCATGAAAAGTTAAGATCTCACCAAACTTTGAAGCACTAGGAATTTTTTGTGGTCATGTTGATGAACACAACCCGAATTCTCCTCAAAACCTGTGAGATACTTAAAAAGTGAGACAAATAAGTGAAACAAATGGGGCGCAAATACACAAGCTTGAAGCCCACAACAACCTATGCTCACTCTTGTAGTCTCTTTGTCTTTTTTTCCAAATATAACTATGTACAAAAAAAGCTCCAATCGTCATTTGTGAAAGAACATCAAATATCAACCTTAAAAGTGGGTCAATGCACTTGGAAATGGAACATGCCACCACGTCGGGCCAAATTACTCACGTGTGAGGCCCTTCACAAACTGCACAAAATAACAAGAGATGTTCATGAATTAGACGCGAAGACATCTGATTGAAAGGATCAAACTGAAAGCACTCAAACCTCTCAAGAGTTTGGGAAATATTGTGCAACGGAGGAATAGTTTCCCCCATTGTGGTATTGAAGTTATGATCGTCAATCCAAACTCTCTAACCAACAAGCCGATACACCGAAATGAGGCCAACAACCTCATTATGCTTGCCCGACTCACTAGACAAACGGAAAGTGAGTCTTTTACCAAAGGTATCCTCTAACGAACTCCCAATACCCTCATTGGAAATGTAGTTATATGATGTTCCTTCATTTTAAAGATGATCATGAACAATTTTGAGAGACAAACTCTCACTAGGTCGTATGAAATTAGGGGTATTAGGGAGCTCTTGCTCCACCAAAGGTGAGTCCTCAATAGGCACAATATTAAGATCATGTGGCTCAAGGGTCACATTAAAAAAGGATAAGGCACAATCTTGTGCCGACTCAAAATGTTGGTCCATGCTATTCTCAATTTGAATCGAATCCACCACCAAGTGATCATGAATTGAAACCCCAAGTCCCTAAGACCGACTAGGAGTTTGACTCTGAAAGATTGTGCTTTGAATTTTTAGATATGGTGGTGGTTCGATATCAGAAGATAAATCCTCATGTTGACAAGAAAGATCACCATCCTCACGTTCACGTAATTGTTGTGTGATCTAACTTACTTGCATTGCTAGATTTTGCATGGAATGTTGAGTGATTTCCATGAACGTAAGGAGAGTTTGTTTCAAGAAATCATGTTTGTGGTCAATTGTGAGGCTCAAGTAAGGATTTTGGAGATTTTGGGGTAGGATTTTAATGGGTTGAGAATGAGTCCAATGATTAGTCATGGGTGGTGGCTGGTAGAGATATAGGTATTCGGGAGGAGAATAATGGGGTGGGTATGATGTATAAAATTTTGAATCAATATTGTCTCCCCATGAATCCATCCCTCTTGGGTTGTACGCGGATGTGTAAAGGTCACATTGAGCATTTTGGGAAAAGGTAGGCTCATACTCAGGCTCTGGGGAACATATGGACATTCCCCGATAGCGTGACCACTCAACCCGTAACAGTTACATTGTACAGCTACTGGAGCCACCGGTGCACTCATATCATCTACCGTACGCATGAAAGAGACCAATGTTTCTTGTAATGTCTCATTTTGTTGACCAATATATAATCCAACATAACTTGGTGGTCTAGCAGTCAGTGCCTCTCTCATATTACCCCAATTTGAAGATTGGTCGGCCACACAATTATGATTGTCCCAATCATATAGGGTGTTTGTCTGAGACACCTTAGGATGCATGGGTCTGGAATTCCAAGGGCAAGAGTCTTTGTCCAAACAATGATATGGATGGTCGCCCATGCAACCACCCATCTTGACCACTCTCACTACCACAAGGCCAAGTTCGCAAAAAGTGCTTGACTCGACCCTAAAATGCTTATAGAGAGTGTAAAGGAGAGGAGACTAGAATGTAGAAGTAGGTGAGAAAAAGATGACTCAGAGGAGAAGGGAAGAATCCTTAAAGCTAGCATGAGTAGTGAGTGAGGGTAGAAGCCTAGTCTAGCAAACACGACTCAAACAAGCTTAGGCGGGCTAAGAGTCCTTAAGCTAGACGATGCCTAACTTCGAGGTCACGTGACCTCAATATGCCTCACCTCCCTACAACGAAGACCACACAACCCAGCAACAGAGCCAAGATCCGGAGATCTCGTCTCTCGTGCTATCGACAAAGTGGGCGACGCCAATCAGGCTATGACGGTCGCGACCGAATCGCTCTCCTAATGTGCCCGAGTCCTAATGGCCGATGTCTACATGATTTTAGATTGAGGATTTTGATTATGAGTGATGTTTGGGGCTAAGGAAAGGGTGATGAAATTCCCAACCTTATCTTGTATGGGACAACCTCTCCTTAGTAGCGTTTTCAGTCTTTATCGAGCAATCAACTCTCCAAACAAACGCTCACCTCACATTTGTCTTGATGCACCTTACTAGTTAATACATGTTTTAACCATGCATGAATGAGAGAATGGGTGCACATACCTCATGCCAGCAATCGACAACAAGAATGTAAAGAAAAGAAAGGACGAGTGCGTGCAAGGTCTACAAATGATGCATGGCCTAGATGACAATTGGTCTAATCTTTTGCTTTGAGTTTTATGGTCCAGGTTATCTTAAGAAGGGGTCGTGCAAGCCAAATTAATTAACAACACTGAAACAAAGCATGCATGACATCAATAGTGAAAGTAAACAACTAGAAATAGGAAAAGGAAGACACTATGAAAATGGAAAGCACAAATGGCTTACCAGATCCGCCAGTGGTGGATCCAAATCCGCTACTGACGGATTGTCTGGGGATTCTGGTCCCCAGACATCACCAAAATGATCCTGCTCTATTTTAGGTTCCCCTGTCCACTTGTAACCCCTTCCAGTAACTTAAAGAAATTGAAAAAATAAAAGCAAAACCCACCGAAATTGTGAACTCGACTACAAAAATGGCTCGCCGGGAACGACTCCAAAACTTGATTGATCAATTATAATACCGTAAGTGCACGCCCGAAATGAAGTGGTGGCAAGTACGGGTCGAGTCCACAGGGAGCGCGTGTGAGTCGAAATCCACCATACTCGAGTGAGAAAAGAAGAGAGGAGTGAGGTCAGAATTACACTACGATGCAATAAAATTGGAAAACAAACAATGAAAATAAACCCCATACAGGGTAGAGAAAGAATGCGAATGAAAAAAAATGTGTATGTCTGTGTGTTCATTTGTGCTCGTCACAACATGTAGTATATGAAAACCATAAAACCAAATCCAACTTTACCTCCACATGAAATAAGATAAAACATTATCATAAAAACACACAAGACAATAATTGAAATGAAACTAAATGAACTCATGCATAAATACCAAACCCCACTATGTCTCCATATGAAATAAGATTTACACAATCATTAAAACATACAAGACATTAATTAAGGTGAGGCCAACAAGAGCACATGCTTCGACATGTCATGTTTCCTTCTTCCACTCCACCATTATCCTAACCTTATCACCCCCCCCCCCCCCCCATAAAATAGGCCTACTAATCTAAGCATATGCTAAGCATCACTCAATAGCATTAGCACATCAAAGATAAGAGTGAAATCTCATTAGATGGTTATGGAAATCACGTAAGGCTCAAAGGATTAAGATTAACACACCCACGTCATACATCTCATAATCACATCACAATATTCTCTACCCCCAATGGTGATGAACTACTCTCTACTCATCTCTAAACCAAAGAAAACTCCAAAACAACATAAACCCATAATGGAAAAGAAGAAAACAAGATTAAGCAAACAACAACATAAAAGAAATTATATCAAAGGAAAACATCAACATAAAGAACAAGAATTAAATTAGATTAAGAAATAAAAATACAAAGTTTGCTCCTCTCCAAGCCACATATTTACACTACTAAAACATCAAACTAAAACATCAGATCTCGATGTTGTATATTGCTCCAACCCATCAGAGACATTTTAGGTCAAACCGACCAACCGGATCCGCCACCGATGGATTATTGTTGTCCAATAGCCTTCAATCTTTGACCGCGACTTGTGTTAACATAATAAATATGTGGGGTGCGTCCGGAGTTTTTGGCTCGAACCTATTTTGTTTTCATTGTCGAATTACTCTTAAGGTTCAGGAGATTCTTGCCTTTTGTAACCAACATATTTTTCTTTACACTTAAGTCCCTCCACGTTTTCACTTAGATCCTTCCTGAGTTACAATCCAGTCATTGGGCATTACAAACATGTCCAGAACCTTCTAAATCAGTCTATTCTTCTTGGGTTTAGGTATTTTTCTCTTCATTTCTCTTCTTTATTGCCAAAACCCTGAAACAAATGAAACACTCAAGTAGCACAAATATAGGGTAAAATAAATGATATATAGCATGAATGTTATGTATGATATGCTACTAATTAATGATCCACCAACCCGCGCGACCACCCGCAAAGGAGGGAGGTTGCGGACAAGGTTTTATTGGGCAAGTTATAACCCGACCCATGACCCGCCAATTTTAGGTGAGTTGTCCACCAACCCAACCTATTAACACCCTTAGTTGTTAACGAGCCTAAATGAACCTAGTAAATCGTGTTTGGCTCGCTTAGTGTACACGAGTCGCTCATCAAGCTCAACGACTCTTTAGGATCGTGAGGGTCTCTAATTCTAATCACTTTTAAGCTAATAACCTACTTGTTTAATCAATCAAGATATGCATAGAGGAATTTAAACAAATACAAGTAAGCAAAGCAAACCAAATTGATGACATCAGATTTTTATAGAGGTTCGACCTCCCGCCTACTTCCTCTCTTGCAAGCTCCACTCGATCTCCCTCGATCTCCGCTCGCGTCTTCACTATCAATCTCATTCTGGGCCAAGATTAAGCCTTTTACAAAACAAGCTCCACGAACACCCTCATGAGCTTGACTTTCTTCTCTCACAATCCGAGAGGAACACTTCGGGCTTTCACCGAAGTCCTTGCTTCTTTACATCTCAGATCTTGAGTGGAACACACTCTTTAACTTGAGCACACTTAGCTTAGGATGTGGAATTGATGCTAAGATGTGGAAGTTTAAGCTTGGAGAGTAGGTTTTGGGGAATGTGAGACTTGGGAGTTTCTATTAGGTGTATTTGACAAATGGAAGTGTAAGAGCTATGCAATTGTGTCAAGGTAACACCTATTATAAACTCCTAAGGTATTATAGCCGTTGGGGATGAATTGGATAAAGATTGTGTAAGATACACAAAACAGAAACTGACAGGACCCAATTCTGAGTAAGTTCGGTTGACCGGATCGGGCTGAACGGTCGACTGTTTGGCTATTTAGATTATGGTTTGGTCGACCGGTTAAAGAACGGTCGACTGCCAAATGCTACAATCTTGGTACACTTAAGTGATCAGTCGAGCACCGAGATAAGTTCGGTCGACCGATTCACACCAGGCACTTTGGGGTTGACAAACAAGATCATATTCGGTCAACCGAAACATGGTCCAAAGTCGACCGAAAACCGACAGGCTCTTTTGGGTTTATCAAGAAAAATAAGTTCGGTCGACCGAACAAGGTCCTCGGTCAACCAATACACAAAATGTATTTGGGGTATATGGAGATAATACGAATACGACCGTTTGGTATAATACGACAAAACAAACGGTCAGAAAAATATGTTAACTTGGTCGACCAAAAAGGTCTGGGCGGTCGACCGAACGGTGTGTTTCGGTCGACCGAATGTGGGCAGATTGTTCAGGTTATGGTTTAGTGTTTTCCAGTCTATGTTTGGGTGATCTATTGAAGTCCAAATTATGTGAAATTTCGTGTGTGACTTATATAGGGAAACTAGTGTGTATTTGAGTAGTTTTTAGCTCAAGTATGCTCAATTACACAAAGTTCCTAATACTCAAAGAAATACAAATTACATGTCTTTAAATGAGCTTGATTACATGTCTTGACTTGATTTCTTTTCTTCCTTGAGTCTTGATCACCTGTAGAGGTTAGCACAAAGAAATATATATGCAATGCAACATGTGTGCTACTCTACATGATCACAATTATGATTAAGTTGATTAAATCATCAAAACATAGATTAAAGCCAAAAAACCAATAGACTCTACTTGTTTAGACTTGAACTCGTTGGTTGTTCCTCTTTAATGGTATTTATAGGCCTAAACTCAAAAGAGTCATTTGGATTAGGTGAGAGTTGATGGGAGTAGTAAGGTGCAAACCATCAAAATTTTGGGCAGACCATTTGTTAGAAATGGTCGTCTGTTTGGAGTTTTGACTTTGGTCGAAATCAACTTAACTGTAATCGAATAAAAGAGTTGATCACCATGTACCAACCTCGACAAAGATCGATCTCAAACAAAGTTCATATTCATTTGCTCGATAAAGCATCGAGTGTTCGTTTGAGAATTTTGGTGAGATATTTGTTAGATACTTCGAGACCAAACAATCATTTTGTGACCAACCTATCGTCAAGAACGAGAACTATATACAATATAAACTCCATGCCAACAACGTTTTTATATATTAGTTGAAAATGCTCAATGATTATATTGACACGTGACCCAACTCTTACACGTCTTAAACAGGAGTAAGAATGGTCATCCGAGGAGAGAAGTTGTTCGATAAAGAGTTCAAATCAAGGATCTAAGCAAAAGGATAATTGGTTGTCTGGATAAGTGTTGAACATCCAAATGGACGAGCCAGTAAGGACTTAGTTTCCATAAGAGAGACTCCAGAAACGGGCGCATGCTAACTAGTCATACTTTTATTTTTCGACATGTTTTTCTTTGTGCATCAAGTGTGAAAGTAATCCTAAGACTTAAATAAATGTGAACTTACGTCTTTATCCAATAGTTTTGTACTTTTGTTACATGTTTGAGTCTTGGATCTTGGACCTTGATCTTCAATCTTGAGTACCTAAGTACGATAAAATACTCAACGTTTTGTAATTTTGAGTATATGACTTAATTGATGTGTAATTGAGGTTGTAGTCACATTAGCTTTTTAATCATAAAAGTAAGATTAAATGAGGGCAAAATCCCCAACATTCTTATGAGTAAAAGGAAGGGTTGCACGAGTGATTGGAAAATTGTTTTTTCAAAAAAAAAAAAACAACTCAAAGGATTTCTTACATGTTTATACGTGCATATGTATGAATAAACGAGAAGGGTGTCCTCTGTAGAGGTGACTAGTTCTATAAGAAGTAAGAGATAAAACTCGAATGTTTCTAGCTTCTGCTGAACATTTGGTGTGTTTTTCTTTTGTAGGCCCTAATATTGCAACGTTCATATTCTTCACAAATAACTTGTATAGTGAATTTGAGTTTTCATTTAAATGAAGTATGAATACCCATGCCCTCCCTATACGCACAATCAGAAAAGCCGTTGAAGGTGTTGAGGTTGATGGAAGAGTAGTTGACCATCCAATAGTAATTATGTTGCAGTGAAAGTTAGGAGAGATGGGGATCACATAAGGGGTGGAAGGTCCAAGCAATCAGGAGGAGATGGAGATGGAGATGGAAATTGGTAGAAGTAAGAAAAAAGAAGGCAGGAAAGGGCATAATCAAAAGATGATTTAGACTTGACATAGACTACAAGACCAAAGCAATGTTGTCAAACATGGGTGCCTCTGGCTTTCCCCATAAAGGGGATAGAAAAGGTTTCACACTAATTTTGATACAATATAAACCAAATATGATGCAAATCCAAATTATACTTAGGTTATGTTTGGGTGTAATGAAATGTCTAGTCGGTTTTTCAAAAATAGATTTCAAACATGTTTTGCAAACTATGTTGTTTTTTGTTTCTAAAAACACGAGTGGTTTGGGTGTGTGTTTTTGCCAGTAACACATGTATTCTCAACCGGAAAAGTCCTCCTTACCCCTGCTTTATCTTCCCCCCATAAAAGCCTTCCCTTCCCTCCATGGCAATCCTCCTCGTTCAGATGAAAGACAACCTCTATGTTGGCTTTTTTATATTATTTTTGATAATTAATCAAACTAATCTTAATCAATCAACTTAATCAATCAAAGTAAGCACACACGATTACATGCATTGCATACATAATTGAATACTTGCAATCATCTTAATGAAGGATTGCATGCCTCTATGTATGTATATGTTTTAAAATTTTTATACATGCACGTAGGATTGATTACCATATTTCGATGATTTCATATACATTGTTCTATATACTATTTTAATATAAAATAATTTACAAATATATTAAAATAAATAGAAGATGATCATACACAAATGTTATCTACAACCTTTATGAAGATCCAGAGTTGCGTTGCACGTTGAATAGTCTGTCGATTCACATCCGGCTGTTGATTGTGTTCGTTTTAAATTACCGCAAGTGCATGACGTTGGTGAAGACGCGGCAAGTACGGGCGTGTCCACGAGGAGGTGTGTCGACTCTGGTTTGTTTGAAGGCAAGTGGGAAAAAGAAGGGAGAAAAAATGTGATTACACTAAACTAAACTACGAATGAACAAACAGTAAAACTAAACCTCATAGGGGGTAGAGAAAGAATGTGAATACGACAATATGTGTATGTGTGTGTTCATTTGTGCTCGTCACAACATGTAGTACATGAAAATCATAAACCAAATCCAACTTTGTCTCCACGTGAAATAAGATAAAACATTATCATTAAAACACACAAGACATTAATTGAAATGAAGCTAAATGAACTCATGTATAAAGACCAAACCCCACTATGTCTCCACATGAAATAAGATTTACACAATCATTAAAACATACAAAACATTAATTAAAGTGAGGCTAACAAGAGCACATGCTCCCACATGATATGTTTCCTTCTTCCACTTCATCATTATCATAACCTCAACATTCCCCATAAAATATGCCCACTAATCTAAGCATGTGCTAAGCATCACTCAAGAGCATAGCACATCGAAGATAAGAGTGAAATCCCATGATCAGGTGGTTATGTAAATCACATAATCACATCACCTTCTTCTCCACCCCCCAAATGGGGATGGACTTACTCACTAGTCATTAAATTACAAACTACATTAAGAAATGAAACATTCTAATTACTTATACTAACACAAAACAAAATTAAGCTAAACATGCAAAAATTAAAAGAGAAAATAACATTAAAACAACAACAACAACAAAGCCTTTTATCCCAAACTAGTTGGGGTAGGCTAGAAATGAAACTCTAAGGAGTCACAGTTCATGCACGTGAATCACCTTCTTCCACGCGTTTCTATCCAATGCAAATTTTCGAGGAACATTCCAATCTTTTAAATCTCTTTTGACCGCTTCCTCCCAAGTCAATCGTGGTCTGCCTCTTCCTCTTTTTATGTCTTCGACCTGATTCAATGCCCCTCTTCTCATAGGTGTCTCCATAGGTCTTTTTTGTACATGTCCATACCATCTTAGTTTGTGTTGGATAACTTTCTCTTCCATTGGAGCAACTCCAACTCTCTCACGAATGTCTTCATTTCTAATCCGATCCATTCGCATATGGTCACACATCCACCTCAACATCCTCATTTCAGAAAACAACATTAAAGAAACTAAGAAAAAATATTTTATTTACACGACTCACATTACAAGTAGCATTCTTCTCCACTTGAGTTTTGCTCGAAGACTTACTCTAAGTACAGAGAATGCCACCAAGTAATGGGTAAATACAAAGGAGAAAGAAGAGTTCTATTTATAGGCATGGAAAAAGGTAACCGGGGAGTATCCCCTGGTATGAGACTAAAAGCATACCATAAATGGACTAAATATAACATAATTGAACACCTGACTAAACCACGAATCGTTTAGAGCAATTTGGACCACCAATTGGTGGTTTGGGACAGATAATTGGCGGTCTGGATTGGCTTCATGGGGGCTGGTTTTGGGTGGTTTGATTCTGGCTTGATTTTTTCATGTTTTCTGAACCCGATTTGGTTGTTGATGTTTAGAACCCGAATCTAATTGCCAAAATACTCCTTATGATGGTGTGGAGCTTCTTGATTTACTCATTGGTCCTTTTGGTTTACATCCGGGTCATTCTCTCTTGCATCTCAGTTCATAATCCTTCTAGTTTAGTTATTTCTCTTGCTTTTAGGTCCTTTTTGTGTCTCTTCTTCTCACTTGTCTTATTCCTCAAACTTAAACATAAAACTCATTACGTGATATTACTTAGGTTAAAAATAAAGGATATAAGGTACAAATATATGCAGGATATGATGCCAATCAACTGTTCACCAAACTCTAAACAAGATTAGAGAGAAATGAGCTAGCCAATTCGATCTCTAAATCAAGCTTAGAATCTATCTAATAACCCATCTAAATCTCCCCAAGAATTTAATCTCCAAAAGTTTGAATAATTAAGAGAAATTCGAATGGATTAGTGGAGAGGTTAGGGAGAGACAATATTTTTGCATTAATTAAAATAAGTAGGGAGATAAGACCTATTTATACTCTCCCAACACTCACATCATGGGTAAACCACTTACCCATGATATCTTGTTTTTCTCTCCCTAAAACCAATCACAAATTGACACATAATCATCCTCATCCATGTTTGACCACAATGGAATAAATCCAACCCATGATTAACACTAATCTCTTAACAATTTAAGGCAGAATCGTGCAAAACGGTCGATCGAATGGTTATGACTTCGACAAGTTCGGTCGGACCGTGAGCTAGAGGGTCGATCGAATATTCATAAGGAGAAGTCCCTGGAAAGTTTCGGTCGTAACACGTCTCACTCTAGTCGACCGTTCCCTTTACAAAAATTGCTCCTGATAATTTTCGGTTGACTGTGTCCTTAAGTCGGTCGACCGTCCTATCACCAAAATATTTCCTGGAAATGTTTCAGTTGACCGTGTACTACGTCTGATCAACCGTTCCTATTATCAAGACACGCCCTGATAATTTATGGTCGAACCACGCGTATCTGATTTTTGTCCGGCCAATCGTTTCGAAGCATCTGGTCGACCGATCTCAAAACGGTCTACCGTTTTGACCAAATTTCGCCTTTGTCAAATTTTGGATTTATATCTAACAAAATTTGATCATTGGGATTTTACCAAATTCACATATCATGTAATATATTATCTATGTAATGTCAAAACATCATACCCCATAATCCATACATCTCATATGAATTTATTTATGATTCTAACTATGTCATTTTTCACGACATATTGATTTTATCAATTCACCACATATATATCATTTCACATGAAACTCGATACATCATATGAACATAGAATCGAGCTTCTTGTTTCCCAGTTTTGTGGTGTGACCTATAGGAGAATCTAAGCTATATTGCCAATGATATTAAACACTTAATATCGCAAACTATAAGCGGTATCTAGCTACACATCATAGTTACCCAATTAGCAAAGATGTCTTCCTCAATCTAAACTCGATCCATTTAGTGATGTAAGAACTTCACTTGTGTCTATCCTTTGCCTCATGATATAAGAATATATTATACAAAGTAGAAATGTGTCACCTTTGTATTATATATTAATTTCTTGATCTTTCAAGCTAATTATAAATATGTAACTTAACACAAGTCACATTGTGCATATTATCAACGGGCCTACTAATATCATCACTCAAATAAAAAGGGGCAATGAATCTTTTGACGAACTATATTTTACAGCATAAGTCTTGTTTAACCAACTATTGCCTTTATCACTATACTCATTGACAACTTTTGACAATAATCATATTAAACACTTCCTATGTGAAAAGATATAAGTCTCATATCTTAGGATTCAAGACACAGTGAAACATTAATGACACATAACACAATTACATAATGTTTCACTTGCTAGATCTATTCAATATATAAAAGTAATCATTTTCCTCTTTTATATACTCATGTCGTTAAATATTTGTAGAGTTACAATACTTTTTAACCAACACAACAATCTTATCTCGGTAATTAATGTTCCATGTCAATTACCATGATTGTGAATAACTTTTGATTTATGTAAACCATTATCTTTTAGAGTTCTACGGTTAAGGACCGAGAGTCTCTTCCTTAACACTTCCAAAAGACGAAAACATTAATCAAGGAACAAAATGTTTGCACATTCAATTCATAATAATTGACATATAAAATAATACTTTTAGAACACAATCCCTTCACTTAATAGGTTGATCAAGATAATCAACAAAAGGAGCACTGAGATAAAGACATCAAGACGTAAGACTTGTAATCAAAGCTTTGGACAAGACATGTAATTTATATTTATTGAGTCCATAATGTTTAATGTAAACTTGAGCACTAGGATTTTGTCCCGTCAAGATTCAGCAAATCTAACCCTTCACGGTCAACCAAAACCTTTCTAGTTCGGTCCACCGAACACCTATCAGATACCCAAAACATACCCATCAGTAGACGATAGGATGCTCTCTGGATTTGTCCTGATGGACGACCGGAACACCTTCGATCTACCGAATAGCCTTTGACCGACCGAATAACCTTGAAGACATCCTTTTAATAATTGTGCAAATAAGTAATATTGTTGGGGGCAAAAATGTCAAAAACTGATGGCAAATCGGGTAAATAAGTTCATCTTTGGGGCGTAGACTTAACGAACAAGAAGTACAATGGTGAAAAACCTTCAAAAACACCTTTGATGTGTTTCTCGCTTTTGCCTTCAAAAGAGAAAAACATGAGAAACACATATTGGTGTTTCTAGAGAATCAAAATCCTATTTGGGTGTGCGTTTTTTAGGGTTTTTTACTTGGGTACGCCTACAAAATATGTCAATCACTGATTTACACCCGTATTTTCCATATTTACTTCAGTGCACCTTACATTTCATTTTTTACTTATCACCTACAACTTCAACGGGATTATGTCGTAACCCCTCCGTAACCACTCCGTA
Organism: Triglochin maritima; assembly: GCA_963682175.1. NCBI lineage: Eukaryota > Viridiplantae > Streptophyta > Magnoliopsida > Alismatales > Juncaginaceae > Triglochin > Triglochin maritima. The sequence goes on from OY821775.1 coordinate 41,187,847, forward strand.
ACACCTCCGTCATAGTGCTTCCATCAAATATAAAAAACCCCTAAAATCCTAAATGTTAGTGCAATACTCCCTCCGTCCTCCTCATCCCGATGGCCTCCCACTCCTCCTCATCCCACTTCTCCAACGAACTTGAGAGCTCAAACCCTAAGTCATACCAGAGCCTCGTACCAACCCTAAGCCCCTCTGATTGGTCACTACCTTCTAGTGTCCCTACTTCGGGTTCCTGGAACACGTCCGACGTGCCAAAATCGTTAAACAATATTGCTAAATCGTGGAGCCCCTTCCCCTCTGTGAGTGTGGCTTGACATGCAAGGTTTACACCTCAAGGTAGCAGAGGTCTTACGGTCGTCAATTTGTTCGTTGTTTGATCTACTAGGGGGCAGACAAGAGGAAATGCTCCCTCTTCCGATGGCTGGACTCTAACTTATGAACACCCCTCACCTCAGTAACTCCAGGAGGCAATCATGGGAAGGTTAAGGGTAATTGAAAGCAAAGTTGACAAGATCAACCAAGAGAATGTTGGAGGTGCGTGCATTTGTTGGCGACATTAACCACTTTGTGGTTCAATGCAGGGGTTTGATTACCAAAGTCGTTGTATTTCTCAAAATTATGTTTGTTGTGATTGTCGGATTTATGTGTGCAAGGATGATGTAATTCATATTTCAGGCATGGTTGTGTGGTTGTGTTGTTGTTAATCGATTGATGTTGTTGTTGTGTGGTTGTTGTGGCATGTTTAATTTGTTGTTATGTTGTTGTGGTGGTGGTTGTTGTGGCATGTTTAATTGTTGTTGTGGTTCTTGTTGTTGTTGGGGTTGTAATTATTGTTTGGTTAATGAAAAAGAATGTTTTATAGTTATGTAATTATTGTTATGTTGTTGACTTGTTGTGGTGGTGGTTGTTGTGGCATGTTTAATTTGAAGATGCCAAATAGTTTGAGCTTATCACTAGAATCAAGTTTATGTATTTGCATTCCACGCATTTTCTGAATAAATTTTGGCTTGATTGTGGGATCTAAACTACAAGAACGTGTGGCAAGTAGAAAGTAATATTTTACTTTCTCATTGTTTGCCATTCAATGCTCTCATCTTTACTCTACCCCCAACCATCACTACAATCCCTTGATGGCAAAGATTTAATCTGAAATATGCATCTTCCAACACTAATTACCAAAGCTTATTCAATCAATGACCATGATGTTGGTTGATGGGATTAATCAACCAATGACTTTTTGCCTCGGTAGAAAGTTGAAGAGTACTGTAGCTTGATTTATTGTAATCTAAAAGTAGTAAAACATTCATACCATTACAATCACTTCTCGGGAAGAACCTGAGCTTCGAGGGTAAAGATAGTTATGCAAATTGTTTAATACCCAACTAATAGTTATGTTTAACTCCTGGTTGAACAAAGACAGTTACATTATCTGGATTTTCTAACGACAAAGATAGTTATCTGGATTTTCTAACAACAAAGACAACTAATTGAGACAAACTTATGGAAATCAAGCCATACATCCAGAAGTAGATTCATTTAAAGTCAACCCATACATCCAGAAGTACATCTACAAGAAGTCACAAAAATTATGGCATCATTTACACATGAAGAGGAAGTCACATTATCCACCATATGGTACATTCACTAATTCTCAAAATAATCTTCGAATATGTCAGATTCATCAACAGTAGCAACAGCTGCAGCAGCTTCAGGAGTGGAAGCAGCAGATTCATCAACAGGAGTAGATGCAACAGATGAACCATCCGCAGCAAAATGCATTAAGTTCCTTCATCTGCAGAACCTGACAACATAATTAGATATGGTAATATTCGATTCAATTTACTTAATAGTTATAAGAAGTTTACACAATTACCATAATTATTGGTTTACCTTTGAGGTTGTTGCTGACTTTCCAATAGGCTCCTTGCACTTTCTAGCTTGGTGACCCAACAATCCACACCTTGTGAACTTTTTTCTTCTACTGCTCCATTGATCCATGGTGGACTTGTATCTCAACTTCTTGGGTCTACGAGCTCCTCTTTTAACAGCAGGCAACAACACTTGAAATCTCACTACTCTGGGTCATTTAGACAAATCTGTCATTGGATTGATCCCTTGGGCATAAGATGCCACAAGTTTGTCTTTGGTGTAGCATTCATCCACATAGTCTTCCCACAGAGCTCCCCTTATGGAACCAATTACTGAAGCTGCATGTTGGCAAAGTAGACCACACAATTGCCAATACCTGCAATTGCATGTTTTGGCAGCTAAGTCAACAACAAATCTTCTACTTTTCTCTGTAAGTTCTTTCCTCCCATCAGTTGATCTTGTGACATTCAAGTGGCCTAGTCTCTAGATATTGTTGGGATCCAATTGCTGGCTTAAGGGACTAAGTTGTCTGACAGAGCTCTACTAAATTCTTGTCTTTTATACATTGTGTCCATAAGCTTCTGCTCTAGGTTGTCTACCAATGTAACAATAGGTATGTGTCTGATTTCTCTAATATAGTTGTTGAAACTCTCACTGCAATTGTTGGTGATGTAGTCAGCTTTGGATTCCACGCCAAACGGACTTATGCTCCAAACTTTCCCACTACCATCCACCCTGACCAACCAATCATGTGCTCCAACATTTATGTTTTTTATATTCTCCATGTTCCTGTTGAAAGTTGTTATTGTGTAGGCACTAGTAGCATCCCACATCAGATTTAGGAGCATAGTGTTCTTGTATTTCTTTTGGAAATTTTGATACAAATGTCTTGCACAAGTCCCGTGCTCACATTCTCCACACTTCACACACTCATTCCTCTAGCCCCTTGCACCTATCACTAATTATCACTAAGCCAGGTCTATGTCCAACTGCCTTCTCCAGATTCTTTAGGAACCAAGTCCAACTGAGGCTTGATTCTATATCCACAATTGCAAAGGCAAGTGAAAATAACTTATGATTCCCATCCACAGAAACATCTGACAGCAGGGTCCCTTTATATTTGCCCTTCAAGTGACATCCATCTATGCCAATAACTGGCCTGCACCTTCTAAGAAATCCCTCATTGCAAGCACTAAAGCAAAGAAACAACCTAAGAAATGTGTCATACTTAGGGTTGACCTCAAAAGTTGTAACACTCCTAGGATTAGTTCTATCTATTTCTGCCAACATGGAGGGCACCAACTCACACTGGTCCTCCCTCACATCCATATAACTTCTTCATGGTCAACTCCTTGCCCCTCCACACCTTCATATATGGTATCTTAATGTTGAATGTCCTCTCTAGTTGGTTGCTTATAGTCTTAATAGACAATCTGTCATCCTATGCTAGTAATTCTAGGCATTGGTAAGCCACTCAATGCTTAGCGGCTATTTTAGACCCTCTATTGTTCACAGAAGTACAAGTATGTGGAACCCTAAGAGTCTTTATCTCAAAAACAGTGTCATCATTCAATCTAGAAGCATGTATCCTCCACCTACATGTAGGGTCCTTACACTAAGCAATGACTTTGTCTGACTGACTCTTCAAATATAATATTTTTGATTTTGTTAAAATGCAGTGAGTGATGAGGGTCATTCTAAATGTGTGCACACTTGGGAACTTCTTATTAACAACTAACTCAGGTTTCTTAGTGTCAACCTTCAGTATTGCAGACCCATCATCAAATTGCATGAAGTCCTCAATTTTAGCCTCATATTCTCCAACCTCACTACTCTCAGACTGTTCTATCTCTGAATTAGACAACATAAAATCTAGATCACTCTCATCATATTCAACAGTGACATTCATGCCTTCCATTCTGGTTTCCCTTGGGTTAGAGGGTGTTGTGGCACTACCATCTGGTCCACAATTCAATTCACCTTGGGGGACTAAGTCTGGAAACTCATTACTTATACCTACACTGCCACACGTTGTAGGTTGTTGGCCATTATTGTCTGCAATTGAACCAGGACATTAATGGATAGTTTGGGTTATGTGGAGTTGATTTGGTGTGATAGGATTTACATAAGGAGAGGGGTTAACAATATTACTGGGTCTCTTCTCCAAAGTGGCATAGACATTCAACTCCCATTTAGGATTACTATAGCTAGCAGCTTCCTTTAGGTCTTCAGAAGTGACTATATCTCTATAATCATTTCTCACGTTACTAGGAATCATGTATCTTAATTTGATATGATCAATTTCACTCCAATGTGTGCCACCCAAAACCCAGGACTTAAGAACCTCCAAACTCAACTCTTCAACGACTACCATTGAGGTTACCATTGCAAACCCAACAACTCTATCCTTACCCTTCCTCTTACACCAACTACCCTCATAGAGCAATTTCAACTTAAGGCTACCACTAAGATCACTATTGCTACAACAACCAAAACCAAACAAAGTGTAGGTAGGAACAAGAATATGGACAATAGGAATTCAAATCGAACTAATCCTACCTAAAAACAAACAAAGTGAAGACAAAGAACTTACTAGCGCCGTTTTCCAATCGATCCACTTTTGGTGTGCACCATTATAGGTGAATGCAACTCGGCTGGGTTCCTAACTGGAGTTTTCCTGCAAAGGTGATTGAGACGGCTACCGGTGGTCCGGAGAACGGAAAGCCGATTACGAGGACGAAGGTGGGAGAAATTAGGATTTAGAGTTTGATATGGGGATTTTGGGATGTTGGAGACAATATTCGGGGATTTAGGGATTTAGGATCGAGGAAAAGGAATTTGATGGGTTTAAGATTTCTGTCATCGAGTTTTTTGTGTTTTTCTTGGGGATTGTGGCATTGTGACAGATGTGTTACAGAGTGGTTACGGGGGGTTACGGAGGGGTTACAACGTGAGTCTCGTTGACGTTGTAGGTGTATACAAGTATAAAACCCGAACGTAAGGTGTACTGAAGTAAATATTGAAAATACGGGTATAAATCAGTGATTGACATATTTTGTAGACGTATCCAAATAAAAACCTTTTTTTATGATCATGGTGTTTCTACAAAAATACTACTGCAGTCCACACACTCAAATATAGCCTAAGTTATAAAGCCAATGTTTATTTTTTAAAATTATATAAAATAAAAAATAACAATGAATATACTGTAAACTACCAAATTCTATACGAAAAGAAACCATGTTTTACGAATTACAAGTATACGAAGACGATTGACATGTTATAAGAGCACCCTTAACGGGTGCTCTTGCCCGGGCACCCGGGCGGCCCTCCCTTAACGGGAGGGCGCGCCCAGGGCGGGGGGCCACGTGCCCCCCCCATTCGTCCAGTTTTTTTTGTTTTTGTTTTAAAAATAAAGATTATTTTTATAATTAGGATTATGTATTAATTAGGTAAATGTAATTTAATTAATTAGGTATTACAAAATAATTGAAAAAATATTTTATGATTAATTAACAATTTTATGATTTACTTAGATATAAAAAAATTAAAAAAATCATAACAAAATTAAGAAATACAAAATACAAATACAATACATATACACTTCGGAAACAAAATACAATACAAGTACAGAATACGAAATGATGGATCCAATCGTCTCGTCTTTAGTGAGTCACGCGCGTACTCTAGGTCCTCGATGTTTGAGAAGTTCAAGCATCGATCCAATCGTCTCGTCTTTAGTGAGTCACGCGCGTACTGTAGGTCCTCGATGTTTGAGAAGTCCAAGCCTCGATCAAATCGTCTCATCTTTAGTGAGTCACGCGCCTACTGTAGGTCCTCGATGTTTGAGAAGTCCAAGCCTCGATCCAATCGTCTCGTCTTTTGTGAGTCACGCGCGTACTGTAGGTTACTTCTCACAACTATAAATGCACTCCTCCTGGTTGGTTCTCTCTCATTCATCTACGAATAATGTCTTCACCCGATAAGTCTTCCAGTTGGAAGTCTTCATCATCTTCAACATCCAATGACGAAGTTTACGACCAAGTGTTGAACTCCTTAACGGAGTATGTCTCCCAAGTGGTGGACCAACGTCCTAAGAGGCGTAGAATGCGAACTTCGAACCCAGATAGAGATAGGGAGCTTGGTTACAACCGTTTGATTGCCGATTATTTTTCTAACGACCTTGTTTATCCTGACAACATTTTCAGGAGAAGATTTAGGATGCGAAAGCATGTATTTCTTCGCATTGTGAGTGCCATTGAGGCGTCTGATGTCTTCTTCCAACGTAATCCAGACGCCACCGGTAGGATGAGCATCTCTGGCCTGCAGAAATGTACCGCGGCGATTCGTATGCTAGCGTACGGTGTTGCGGCTGATGAGGTGGACGAATACTTGAGGCTAAGCGAATCCACGGCAAGAAACGCACTTGAGAAAATCTGCGATGGTGTAATTAACAACTTCGGCGGTGAGTACCTCCGAAGACCTAATGCAAATGACCTAGCATGACTACTTCACGTTGGTGAGCAGCGTGGGTTCCCAGGCATGATGGGAAGTATCGATTGCATGCACTGGGTGTGGAAAAATTGCCCGGTTGCTTGGAGGGGCCAATATCAAGGGCGTAGTGGCAATGCCACTCTTGTCCTCGAGGCAGTGGCGTCGGCTGACTTGTGGAGAAGTCATCTCTTGCATGGAGTAAGACTGTACTTAACAAAATAATGACAGTTTGCATTGTAATGCATAATATGATAGTGGAGGATGAACGTGATTCCTTCGGTAATTTTGGAGATTGGAACGAATTTGTTCAGGATCAACCTGGAAATTCCGTGAACGACGCGGTTCGGTATTCCACTGACCGTGTATTGGATATTACTAGGTACTTGAGAAGGAGAGATCAAGTTCGTGATCGCACCACACATTTGAACCTTCAAGCCGATTTGGTCGACAATATATGGCAACGCTTTGGAGGAAATGCGTCTTGATGTATTTGAAGTTTAGTATTTAAGTTTAGTATTTAAGCATGTATTTTTAGTTTTAGTTTCTCAATTTCCGGTTAATATACTATGTAATGTGGTTTTCTAATTTTTAATAATATTTTCGTATTTATTAATTAAATGTTAATTAAAAACGAATGATTGTTGATATTAAATAATTACAATAATGATTATTAATATATTTTGTTGATTGTTGAAAGAGTTTTGGAGAGAAGAATAAAAATAATGACGTGGCAACAAATACTGTAGCGTGACTGGGTGGATTGGGTAATGGTTAATGATTTTGTAGGGGGGTTGGTTTGTGCTGACGTGACAGAGAGAGAAGCTGACGTGACTGAGAGAGAAAGCAGGGCGTCCGGGAACTGCTTGAGCGCCGTTAATGATGCTCTAACGTTTAAAGGGTCAGTTTGAAATTGTCACCGTTAAGGGCACATTGTAATTTACTATTTTCTGGTGGGTCTAGTTTTCACAACCAATAATAGAAAAGACAACAATAGTGCTATATATTTGTATCCAAATGCACGCTAATTGGTATATCCACTTCCCCCGAAAATAAGTTGTATAATTATTGTTTCTAGACGTGAAGAACATTTGATTTTTCTAATATGACCTACAAATTTAACATTGATTTGTTTTCGAATGCTATGTACTTTTATTTATTTTGCAATGAATAAAATATCTATTTCTTTTTGGCAATAGATATTTGTATTTTTTAGATGTACTTGCCATCATCTTATATATTCTTATCTTATCCGCGAACGTCATAAACTTATACATACTTTCCGTTAGATCCATTACTTTCTTGACTATCCCAAAAGATTAGGTTCAGCAAGTTTGAAAAGTCAGTTCGAGTTAATTAAAACCTAAAACACATAACACCTCTTTAATTTATCACCAAATAAAACAAACGCCTTTTTAACTCTTTTATCCAAATCCAAACAAGAAAAATAAAGGAAAATTTTTCAAAATAATATTTTTTTTTAAAAAAATTCTCAAAATAAACCTCAAACAAAAGTATTTCTCAAACTAGACCCGCTGCCACCACGTGGTGACACGTGGCGGCGGCGGGTTTTGTTTTTTTGTGCATAGAGAACTCGGCATCACCAGTGCCGAGTTCTCCCAGAGAGAACTCGGCACTGGTGATGCCGAGTTCTCCCAGAGAACTCGTCACTGGTGATGCCGAGTTTTCTTTGGACGAACTCGGCACTGGTGATGCCGAGTTCTACTTGATTTTTTATTGCCCAACACTTGACGTTTTCTGAGGTGATTCAAATAGAACTCGGCACTGGTGATGCCGAGTTCTCCCAGAGAGAACTCGGCACGGGTGATACCGAGTTCGCTTTGGAAGAACTCGGCACTGGTGATACCGAGTTCGATTTGATTTTTTATCGCCCAACACTTGACATTCCAGTCGAATTGAGTTGCCAGGAGAACAGTGATTCAGATAGAACTCGGCATTGGGGATGCCGAGTTCTATTTGGTCCTGTTCTCCTGGCACTCAAATCTTGTGTGAAAATGGGTGACGGCCAGGTGGCCCATGTCTACAATAGAACTCGGCATTCTAGATGCCGAGTTTCATAGGCAGAAGTCCAATTCAATAGGCTTAAGTAGGCAAATTTGCGGTCCTAAAAAATACATTACATTCATTCGTCTTACAATTATCGTCTTACAATTGATCAACTCTTAAAAAGGATTTAAGTCGTACATTCATTCAAGTCATAACAAAATACATTACAAATACATTACAAGTCTTACAATTAATCAACTCTTACATTCATTCGTCTCACTAAATAGTTACATACAAAATATTTTGCTATATAGGTTCCTTGCATCGCTTTCGGTTATGCCCTATACCGCCGCATCTCCCACACCTTACCTTTCTTCCAGAGTGTTCGTCCATCTCGTTTCGGATTCGCGTTGATTTAGGCCGACCGGGAGGTCTTTTGGTTTGGGGAGGCTTCATTGTGATGGTGCCTCGATCTGGCCAATACCTCACATCAGGAATTGGGATAAATATCGGTTTGTACGCCTCCTTGTACATTTGAACCTCATAATACGGGGACACCAAATGTGAAGTGTTGACATTTGCATGTCTGCCACTGCAAACTGCTAGTACATGTGAACATGGGACGTGCATTGCAATTATGTATCCACAAGTGCAAGTAATAACTCCTTCTTCAAATTTCACGAGGTATTTTTTCTGGTCATTGGCTTCAACCTGGTACATCAGCTGGTGGTACCGAGTTACTGTATGTGTTCTGGCCAGATTGCTGTTTGCCATCACCACGGTGTGGACTGTCGGTACATATGTTTCATTCCACGACTCGGCGACGTCCCTTCTTTTAACAAAGAATTTGTTCAAGCGGAGAAAAGTCATCAAAATCATGGTTGTAATTGGCATACCGCGTGCCCCTCGTAAGACATTGTTGAAGCTTTCTGACATGTTAGTTGTCATACATCCGAAACGTCGACCCCCGTCGTGACAACAAGTCCATCTTTCCAAAGGACCTTGATGTTGAATCCACTCGTATATCGGCTTATGTTCCTCTGCAATAGCCTTCATTAACTCTTCAAATTTCATAAATGAATGAGTTTTACCCGCTTCATAAAACTTGATTTGTCCCAATCTTTCCTTGCAATTTCATGTTTAGCAATTTTTACTGATGTACATGGCTCTCTACCCGCTCGAGGTCTATATAATGTATTATTTGGAGCCAAGACGTGCTGAACTATCCAACGGACGGTGATGCTCCAGTACCATTCCATATACAGTCGTGTGCTCTCTTCAGGATTGGCACCTAGGAGTGGTCGCTCAAACTGTAGATGATCTCTTCGGTGCGACCAATGCTGAATGAATTGGTGATTTTCCACTAACCAATTAACATCCGACCTCCCCTGAGCCGATTTCACTACATGTCTCTCCATTGGCTCTGGAATGTGCTGCTGTAGACCGAACTGTCTCATCACTCGGTCTGGACAATGCATAACCACCTCACCAAAATTTATAAGCCAAGTGCGACTCGTCCAGATCTCTGAACCTTCCGTACATAATGGTGGTAACTGATTAAGTAGCAAATTTGCATAAGGGTCCCAGATCACTTGATCGAATTCCTGCACGTCCAGCTCATTACGATAAAAATCAAGTGTGGTCGTCTTCGCACTACCCTTGAATGTTCTTGGTCGTCTCCAACGGGCACCTAATGGTGCCCTGTCGTCCTCCGGGTATGCTAAAGGTCTCCTCTTCAAAGGTCTGCCAATGTGTAGATGTTCCCAACACCACAACTGCAGGAACGTAAGAAAACCACACAAATGTTTCGTCGGAATCAGTGAGGCTTCGTCTAACATGTGATATAAGTGGGCCAGAGCCGCACTACCCCAACTGTACTCCGATGCGACTGCCAAATCTCCAAGCAAGGATAGGTACTTCAAGTGAACCATCGTGCCACTCTTATCTGCCAATATACTGCATCCCAGCTGGAACAAAATGAAGGCTCTGGTGTGTCGTGTAACTGTCTCCTCGTCAGCATCAAAAGGCAAGTGCTGAAACTGAGCTTGCAACCAACCCAAAGTTACGGAACCCTTACGACCCAAATCATCGGGGACCTGACCCAATAAATCCATGCAAACCTCTGACCAATCGTACTCCTGAGACTCGCACACCGGCAATCCATCTACGCGCAAGCCGGTAATCATCGAGATGTCACGCAATGTGCACGTCATCTCACCATGTCGCAGGTGAAATGAATGAGTCTCCGGTCTCCAACGCGTCATCTCTGCCCAACCGAGTTACTGTGTCAAACCCTGCCATATCTAGCAGGAACAACATCCTCTCATCAGTGATCTGCCATGCGTTGAGCTTCGATCCATGCTCAACGCATTTTACACCATCAACATCCTTCTGCATAAATTTAGATAACTTTCAGAATATTGAAACTCACGCGCAAATATTTAATTTGAAAATGTAAAATACTTACAAAATCTTTGAACAAGTCTGACTTGTGGTTGGCCTGCAAAACCAACACTGATCTGTCTACCGGACCCTGTGAAGCGTAGCTACCTCTAACTGAACCAGTACTGGAACCACCAACCTCCATCTGTACATAACACGTTAAAAAATGAGATGGTTGTTCTTCATTACTTACTACTTAAAAAGTTGAGAATGCCGAGTTTAAATGACTTTAAAAGTTGAGAATTACCTCAATCGAGTGTAGAAGCAAATGACTGTAAACGTCGAACAATCTCTCCAATAAAATCAACTACAATAAACAACGTTACGAATCATGTCAGAGAATTTTTAAAAAATTTGACAGAACATCCCCTATATTTTTCATATTGGTAAATTGGGAAAACTAACAAGACTACAAACTTCAATACTCACATACATTCAAAGTCACATACATTTCAACACAAATAAAGCACTTTTAGGTTTACATTCATTCAATTTAACATACATTCAAACATAAATAACAACAAAAAATCTAATTTTAATCACAATAATCATACTTAATTTGAACTTTTTTTAAGATGACTACCGTAGAACTATGATCAACAAAACTAAATTCAATAATCAACTAAAAAAGAAAAAATAAAACGTTTTGCCTAAAAACCCAAATTCGATTTCGATTTTGCACCAAAACGGGTTCCTAAACCAACAAAAACACCACAATCATACCTAAAACAACAATGTATATCATCCTAATACATAAAAAATGCAAGAAAACGGTGAAAAACGAAAAAAATTCGAAACCCTAACCTCAAAACTCGAGAACTCGGCGGAAGGGGAGACTTGGGGGCGTCGGGCTGCTTTTATAGCCCGACGGAACTCGGCGTTGGAAACGCCGAGTTCACTTTTTTTTAAGTGAACTCGGCGTTAGTAACGACGAGTTATGCCTTTAGAACTCGTCACTCTCAGTGCCGAGTTCTATTTAAGTAACTGTTCTCCTGGCGCGTCAATCGTCTCATGCACGATCTGAGCGCCAGGAGAACAGTTTCTTATATAGAACTCGGTACTCTCAGTGCCGAGTTCTATTTGAATCACATCAGTAAAAATTGTCAAGTGTTGGCCAATAAAAAACCAAGTTGAACTCGGCATCACCAGTGCCGAGTTCGTCTTGTAATAACTCGGCACTGGTGATGCCGAGTTTGATCTGGGAACTAGCCCGGAATTCCCAGAATGAACTCGGCATCACCAGTGCCGAGTTATTCCAAGAAGAACTCGGCACTGGTGATGCCGAGTTCTTTATGCACAAAAAAACAAAACCCGCCGCCGCCACGTGTCACCACGTGGTGGCAGCGGGTCTAGTTTGATAATTATTTTTAGTGGAGGTTTATTTTGGCAAATTTTTTTAAAAAAAATTTTATTTTGAAAAAATTTCCAAAAATAAACACACACAAAAACATTACTAATTTACAATTACATTAAACCAAAAGATCCCTTTTCACCATTAAAACACCTCATCAATCTAACCACCACCGTCATCATCAATCATCATCATTTTCCCCCACATTAAAACCTCCCCTCTCCCCAACCCATCCACTCTCACACCTCCACTCCCTTAAGTTGCACCTCCGCGCTTAACCTACTCCACCACCACCACCACCGATGCCCTCCCTCCGCCACTCTCTCTCTCTCCCTCTCCTACTCCTCTCCCTCCTCCTCCTCCTCTCCACTCCCCTCCCCTCCGGCGCCAGCGAGCTCGCCGACCCCCGCAACGACACCAACAACTCCGTCGCGGGGCCGCCCAAGGAGGACAGCTTCGCCGACATTATCGATCGCGCGCTCCAGAAGGAGTTCCCCGAGAACGAGGCCGGCGACGGAGGTGCGTGGATCTGGGGGTTGGATCTCGGACTAGGGCTCGTGGATCTCGTGTTTGAGAAGAAGTGCGATTGGGTGGTTGGGGTTTGGGAAAGTCGTCTTTTTTAGTTTTTATGGTTGAGCATTTTGAGTTGTTGAGTTTGGGAAGTGGAGGTGCAGGTTTCGTGACTGGATTCTGGAAAAAGTTGCTTCCTTTGGAGGAAAAAGTTGTCTTTTTTAGTATTTTTAAGTTGGAACGCCCTTCGAATTGTGCGCGAAAGGTGTTTTTAGTTTTTTGTGGAAATTGGTTGATTGGATGGTGTTGCTTGATTTGTTTCGTTTCGGGCGATGAAGTTTTTTATTTAGCCTTTTGTAGTTGCAAGTTTTGAGTTTTTTTTTAAAGTTTGAGGTGGATTTGCACTTTGAATTGTGCATGAAAGGTGATTTCTTGTGTTAAGTTTTGTGTTCCTATTTTGGGTTGAAGGATGATGGTTGATTGAATGGTGTTACTTGATTTGCCGTGTCATGTTTTCTTCTGCAGAAGCTGATCCTGGCAGCTTCAACAACAGTGTTAATGAGAATCAGGTATGTTCAACATTATTGCAAGAAAATGTGTTTTTGATGTTCTTCCACTAACTGAACTTGAACTTTTCATTCTGTGATTTCGATTATTATAATTGGCTATGCCATGTGGTTTAGTGGTGCCTCTTTTTACACTATTGTTGGAAATTACATCTGATTCCTATAGAATGTGGAATTTATCTCCAACATGAACAAACTTTGTATTTACTGAAATTCAACTTGGGGTGCCCTAGAGAGATGCATAGAGGTTTATAGGCATGTAGATCTCATTGATGTTGTGTAATGTGTATCACGAAAAATATAGGGTTATTTTCTTTTAACTATAAATATAAATAGGGTCATCCCTAGCCCAAGCAAGGTTTATCCTATGCGTGCAAATTAATGATAATGATGTATTCATGGACAGTGTTGTGTTTAGTCGGAGGTTGAAAAGGGGCGAAGGATCATTCTCATGTAAGACGTGGCTGTCATTTGATTGGTGGGATATTTGGGGAGCCAAGAAAGTTACAAGAACTTGCTGTGTGACCCTGATGACAACTATGAGATCAGCTGTTTTGGCAGTGAAGAGTTTTGACCTTTGGTTACTTAAGTAGCTTAGATATCCAAGTTGACTTATTGGATGGTAGAGATTCTAGAGCACACTGAAGGAACAATGCATCTTATGAAACAAGTACAAACAATGGCAACTCAATCCTTAGAAATCAGTACTTGAAACCTGAAAATGGTAACTACGACAAAAATGCATTACACCTACAAACTTAGCTCAAGTCTTGATGTGGTCTTCTCCACCGTGGGAGAACTTCTTACAGTGGATCACAGTATGATTAGTAATTCACCAAACTAATTATTTATTATATTCCTTTCAGGTTTTGTAAACTTAATTGTTGTGGGAGAGTACCTATATCCATAATGTGTTGTTCTGATGTCAATCAATCACAATTGGATTATCTATGGTTGGCATCCATATGTTAGGAATTGATTATTGATGCAACAACAATTATTCTAAGGTACATTTTAAAATATACTGTGTTTTTGTGATTCTAGTTACAATTGTTGCTAGACAAAGTATATCATCATATCGTTTTAGATAAAAACATGGTCTATTTTGAGTAGCTAAGGAGGACCAGAAATAACTGTGTCCTAGAAACCTAAATGTAATATATGTGGAGCTGCTGCCGGTAAAAAAGAAGAAGAAGTTGAGCTGCTACATTTCAAAGTTAGTTAAACGGTGGAGTGTTTTCAGGGTGCCAATCTCTTTATGATTGGTGGGACATTGGTAGCGAAATATTATTTGTGTAGACATAATATCTCTTCGTTTGCTTTTCCGTTTGTTTTTTCCTCCCTTTCCCCAGTTTCTTTGCTTTTAGGCTTTGGAGCAATTTTCTTGTATTATCCTCTTCCTAAAACACTATCTTTGCAGTTAAAAATGTTTTACTTATAATTATGTTGTCATCATCAAAAGATAAAATGTCCGGAGATGTCATATTATTGGATATATATTCTGAGCAGAATGCAAAAATATGTACATATGCTCTAGGTTACTTATAGTTTTGTTATTGGTATGAAAACCTATAATCTCAATATGGATGTGCTGAATTTCAATATTCTGGACATTGATTGCAATCCCCGTCAATTATTAGTTACCTCTTGGGTAATCAGATATTGCATTTTAGTAGCTTCTGCGGTCAAGATTGATTGCTGGCCGTGAATCCAAGTATCCAACTCATCCACTTATAAACACCAATCTCAAAATAAAGACATTCACCAAATATAAACAATGGGCCACTGTCGTAAGTTTGTACACTATTTCAAAGGTGAAAAAATAACACTACATTAACGACACAAGTGGAAATTTTAAGCTGAAACTAATGAGAACCTTCTACAAACAATAGTTTAACATTTATCATTTATCTTCTTGTGGTTTTCTGACAAGCCCAAAATGTTCTGCTTTGTTACAAACTTACAATACTGTGCATAATTATTACCAAATTTTGTTACTAAAGATATCTAAGATTTAATTCATCTCTTTTATTGTTTATGTGTATATTAACCAGGCAGTTCTGGAGACTGTAGCTAGAGTAACATCAAAGAAGAATGACACAAAGGAAGAGAAGTATATTTTTCTAGCATGTGATTGTTTTTGCAGTGTTGTTTCCTCAAACGTTGAGTCATTTTCTATTTAGCAGAGAATGGAAACTTTAGGTTTTGAGTGCCTTCTTCATCTTTTTGTTTTTCAGGAAGTTTCAGTTTCACGATGTGTTCAATTTGGACAACGAAAATCGTGCAGAAGATACTCCAACCCTAATAGACAGAAAGGTACTTTTCAACCATGATCTTGATTTAGTTTCATAATTTGCTTCCTTTTAATTTTTCTACAATTTTGAAATTAGTTTTATTTCTGTGCTGGCTGAAATACGATGCATTTCTGTTCCAGGATAATGTCTTTATTATATCGAACCCGAAGTCAAAGTATCCTGTGTTGCAGCTAGATCTGAGGTTTGTGAGTTTTTTGTGAGACTGAACTGCTTCCAGAACACTTTTGTCATCTTAAATCAACACCTAAAGTCTTGGTTTTTCAGGCTGATATCTGATCTAGTCGTTGTCATTGTTTCTGCAACCTGTGGCGGCATTGCCTTTGCTTGTGCTGGCCAACCAGTTGAGTTTGTCCACTTTCTTCGGGTGCATTGAGACTTTTTGAACTTTATGCACAAAAATAATCACATAGTCCTAATTGGCTTGTTTTTTGCTTTTCAACTTGGCATTTTATATCTGATATTTTCTAATTTTTGGTATTTCTAAATTACGCTTTGCTCTTGACAGGTTATAACTGGATACTTACTTGCAGGATCTGTCATAGGACCTGGAGGCTTGAGCTTTGTCAGTGAATTGGTGCAAGTAAGGTGCTTTTACATGTTTTTACGGGACATAAAATAAAACCTCAATCTGGCTTTGTTTCTATATTATTTTCACCGCAATCAGTGTATGCTTTTGTTTTATTCTTCGATGGACATAATGTCATTATGGTCAATTTTAAGTTACATTTCTTGTGCTTGGATACTTCTAGAGATTACACAATCTAATGACTTTATAAACAACCAAGTTCAGTGGCAATGAGAGGCTTAAAGATTTAAGGACAAACACTCTTTCCTATATACCTACCAGACAAAGACAATGCTTCTAAGCAATGTTTCTCAATTAAGGTAAATATCTTGTAGGTCCTCATTGTTCTTATATACCAAGGCACTACCTCTTAAATAATCAATCCAACCATTTCAAATTCACCAACCTTTGTTTAGTAACAAAACATATAATAATGGTGGTCAAAGAACTATGATTTTCTACAAAAGAGGTAAAGGTTTAGGTAGAGAGATTTACTTTGGTCATACTTCAAACATGTTCCAAACTTGCGATACTCTGTTGATTAACATGGTTCTCAAGGTATATGAAACTAGTAATCAATGGGGCTTATTATATTTTATATTTACTAAAAATGGCATTATTACATTTTACAGATGATAAAGGCTAGTCATATGACATAAAAAACAATAAAATGAAATAATAATCACAAATTGATAGTTGAGGGTACCATTGTGATTAGTTTGGTAACAAGGTTGATGTTAATATTGTGTTTTAGTTGAGGATAAGAATGTCACCCTTGATACTGCCTCTTTATTTCTCTCAGCTGTCAGTTACCATGTGTTGTTAACTATTTTCTTCCATTTCCATGTTCCTTTAGGTTGAAACTGTCGCTCAATTTGGTGTTATTTTCTTACTCTTTGCTCTAGGGTTGGAGTTCTCTATGTCGAAGGTTAGTCTTGATCATGCAGCTTTGTTCATTTCAAATCAAATTACCTTTGTTTACCATTATCACTTCATTTGGAAGTTGTTTTTCAGCTCCGAGTTGTTCGTGCAGTTGCTGTTTTGGGGGGATTGCTTCAGATTTTTCTTTTCATGTGCTTGTGTGGGATTATTGCATCAGTAAGTTATCTGCTGAGTGTTCTTTTTCCATGAAGGACATCAATCTATCAATCATGGGCAATATTTTTGACCTATAAATGCTTGATTTGGGAAGTAATTAAAGTACAGGACTACAGGTTGAAATTGTGCTTTGAATTGGAATAAGAGAGTGATTGTACAATTTTGTAAATCAGACAGCAGATATACTGTTTTTTTATAGAGTTCAATTTGCACATAATTTCCCTAGCTATGCGAAGAAATTATGCATTTGGTTCCCAATGCATATTGTAAATCAAAGGTAAATTGCACACTGTCGGACAGGTTACCTAGAGCCCCTGGCATAGATCACCCAATTTGGCATGAATAGAATATGCGACATGTGTGGTTGGCGGGTTGCACAATGGTGACATAGTCGCATGCATTTAAAAAGTTTGTTATAATTTGTGATGCTTTTACCGAAAAGAATGGTATTGCATTATGTCATTCTTGTGACAACACTGCAATATATGCATCACAAAATCACATTGGTCTGTTTGGTCACATTCTTTAAGCATGGGAATATTTAAACATTGCAATTGCATGTTGTGTTGTCATTTGCTTCTTTTGGCCAACTCTTTCATTCTGTTGGGACCTGTTACGTGAAAGTCTCTTGTTTAGCATCTGTTTATTCAGAACCAAACAGTTTTCATGTGATAAGTCCAGGTGTAGCTTTAATTGAAGCCTCTTTAAGTGCAACAAATTCCATTGTCCTTTAAAACTCATTGCATATCTGACTTCGTAAGATATTGTAGCTATAGCACATAAATTGTATAATAATGTCTGGACTTATTCAAAGTCATTTAATTTAGATTTGTAACTGTAAATTCACTCCTTAAAAGTACGTATTGTCTACAGATGTGTGGAGCAAAGCCTTCAGAGGGAATATTTGTTGGTGCATTTTTGTCAATGTCTTCAACTGCTGTGGTACCTTTTCCCTTACTTTTTCTTTACGTCATGAATGCCTACCTTTCATGCAGTTGTAGCCATTATATAATAAAAACACAAGGACTTTTTTTCTTCTTCTTCTGAATAATGACTATATCTTGCTTGTCTTGTGTTCCTTTTGTTTATAACATAGAAAAACTGATGCTATGCTTTAAAAAAATTCAATATTTGTCAACCTTTTATTTTGTCAAGAGCCATAGTAGTTTTTTGCTGAAAGGCAGAATTTTTATTGATGTTATTAAAAACATGAAGACCTGTTTTGTTCAAGGTTCTGAATTATGACTGCATATTGTTTCTTAAGTGCTCCTTCTGAATCTAGGATGAACCAACTAATGCTATCTTTATCAAACTTTCAGTAGTTATTAGCCTTCTACTTTTTGCCAAGATTCGTAGTATTTTTCCATTGAGAGTCTGATTGTTGTAGTGTGCTTATTCATTGTTGACAGCTCGAGATTTGAGAGTACTTCATGTATTTTTTCATAAGAGTTCAGCCTCTTAAGTACACTAAAAATGGATCTTAATGTTCTAATGATGCAAAAGCTTAGAGATAAAATGCATTTATCAAAGTAACGGGTTATTTGACATTTAACCAAAGTGACCAACTGAGACTAGCTCAATTTGTAGATTCATAATTTTGGACTTGTGAGTTACATGCGGGTATTTTATTAATAAAATATAAATTACGTAAAGAAAGACATTAAAACATTTAACCAAAGTGAACTCATCAAATCGTTTTGAAAAAAATGTACTACTATTATATTAACTGAAGTATATTAACTTAAGTGTAATTCATAAAGGAGTGCAGGCGAAGCACACATTTGGAACGTAAGTGTGATACATTTTAAATAAATGTACTACTATTGGTATGGTAGTGTGTGATAGATGAATTGCACTTTTTTATTACTGTTGGGTCTTGTCACATTGTTTTCAAATAACATTTGCTTAACAGTAGGTACTTAATCCTTTGCCTACTTTCTTTTCCTCCAGTCTTTTGCTTTGGGTGGATATTTATGGTAAAGTATTGAAATTTATGGCAACCACCTTTATGGTTAGTGGCAAGATTTGATCTGCATGTTTTGTTTGTCAGCAGATTTTCACTAATAATCTCATATTATAACTTAGTAGGGGTTGGGACATTTCTACTTTCACTACATAGCATTTTCAAAATATCTACATGGTAAATGAGAATACTAGGAAACCTTTTCGCAGGTTTTGAAATTTTTGATGGAAAAGAACAGTATCAATCTCCTCCATGGTCAAATTACTGTTGGAACTCTTATTCTGCAGGTACCTGCCTGATGCTTCTATTGTCTTGGTTATATAATCTTTTATATTTGTGAGTTGAAATGGCTTTGGTTGAGATTATGAATATATATGCCTGCCTGGTCATGTCCTCTTTTCCCCAGGATTGTGCTGTTGGTTTGCTTTTTGCATTACTGCCAGTGCTTGGGGGCAATTCTGGGGTTGCTCAAGGGGTCATGTCTATGACAAAGTCGTAAGTACATGTTCATAAACTGTCATTCTCTTGTATATATGCCATCTTTATGCATAAACATGTTAGTTACCTCACAAATAAGAACATGCCATTCTCATAGCTTATATATTTTCTTGTTGCTTCCTTGTGTACATAAGCTGGTTTTTAAGATGGAAATATTGGTGTGGCCAAAAGAATTTCGCTTGGTTTGTTCATGAGACTAGAATATGCTTTTCTGCACTCATCTCACTGTAAAATTGTCATCAAGAACAGTAAATACCACCTTTTCTCTCTAGTTAAAATCTTCATCAACAGTACTGCAAGTCATATTTTCCAATGGATACAAGAAAAAATTCAAAATGAAGAACATCTTCCAGCATGTTCTCTTTCTGAAGCATTTTCTTAAAGTTGTATTGAGGATCCATGCTTGTTGCAACTCTTTTTGCTAGGTTGGTCATGCTGTGTACTTTCTTGGCAATTCTGTCTATATTATCTCGTACCTGTGTGCCATGGTTCCTTAAGCTTATGATTAGCCTTTCATCACAGGTATGTTTTTTTCCTGTAGTATTGACGATCACATTGTTAATTTCTTGTTCTTCACATCCATTCTCTAAATTGTTTAACCTTGCCACCATTTTCCGTCTCCTTGTTTTTACTGTGGATTTTGTTTTGCAGACCAATGAACTTTATCAATTGGCTGCGGTTGCGTTCTGTTTGCTTGTTGCCTGGGTTTGTGCTTTCTTTATCCAAGTCAATTTTATTACCATGACTATGTATTTTTGCATGTTAACATCTTTGAATTTTTTAAATTTAGATGCAGCATAAAGATACTACATTCACGTTTATCATTTCCTTCTTCTCACAGTGTAGTGACAAATTGGGTCTGAGCCTCGAATTGGGCTCATTTGCTGCTGGAGTGATGATATCAACAACAGATCTCTCACAGCATACACTTGAGCAAGTAAGTTCATTTTGCTGAAAAATACAGTCATAAATTAACACTGGTCGGTGTGTATATGGTCAGTATGCATCCAAGCTCAAATTCTCATTTATCTTCCTAATATTCATTTCTGATATTGTCAATACTTGTCTTGTCTTCTCTTCAGCCATGTAGCAACATTTAAATATTAATATCGTCCTCAATTAAGGAGATTTCCCTTTCCTTTCACCCTCTACCTACCTACGCTCTGTGAGCTGCTGGTTTTTCATTTTTTCCTTGCTGGTGGTGGATTTCGGAAATTCTCAGTGGGGCACAAAAGATAATGAATTGTATTTACCACTAAATTAGTAAATTAAAATTGTTTAGAAGTAATCATATGTCGAGTTACTAAAAGTTGCAAATTTATGAAATACTTTTGACTTTTCTTATCATGTAATCATGTCATAACATCATTATGTATTGAATGAATATGTTTCACTCCGTGCATGTGCATGCAATGAATACACCTACAGTCCTATACACTATCCTATAAGACTACGAACCGCACTGTCTTTTTACCTTTGGAGTGATGAATCTTTCAAATCAAAGAGTTCAACCTAGTGACGATGAAAACTTTAAGATTTCTTCACTATGTCGTGACTCCCTCGAGCAACTTATACATCCCTCATATATTGTGAAATTTAATCATGTTATCCTCACAGAATTGGGTAAGGTAGCTAGCAAATTTTCGAAATGGCAATCACTTATTACTTCTAGTTTATTTTACGATACATCCACAACAGAAGTTGGAGAAAAAGTGAAATTTGAGATGTTCTTGCAATTGTTTTGATGTTCTTGCGACAACCTAAATTACTTACATCTAAAAATATGGGGATTTGTGTGAAAGACAAATACTTCATTATGATGTTGCATAATGTAATTGTGCTGGCCAGCTCGTGGGCCGTACTATGTGAATGTAAATAGATCTGCTACTGGTCCTTGCAGAAGTGAATAGGGATTTGAGTCAAGTTTGTGAAATGGAAGTAATGCATCACTGCTGTACGGGTCAATAGGAGATAGATATAAGAAATAGAAGATCACAAAAGATCTTTTGAATCTATATAAATTCAAATAATGAAAACAAATCTACATTTATATCAACCAACAGTGACATGCAATTTCAATAGAAAAGGTCTGTGCTTGGAATCAAGTTTGTGTTTAAGTCCAGTACTTAGAGGTTATCTCTATGCTCAGTTTCAGGTTAAGGTGCAATTTTAATAGAAAATGGTCTCCCTGTAAAATGCGCACCCCCGTACAATCCCATTGGAAAGTTCGAGCACTGTAGACTTGCTGTCATTCTTCATGAAAAAGCTAATTAGTTTCTTATCATGAAAATATCATATGTGATGCTTCTTTGCTTGCCTCTAAAGCGTCGTATTTTTCACATCTGAAAATGAAGATACATTCACAACCACTTTAGGCTTGCCGTCATCATTCATGAAAAGCTAATTGGTTCCTATCATGTAAATATCATAAATGGTGTTGCTTTACTTGCCTGTATTACTAAATACATTCATGACAGATGAAGTATTATAAATGGCTCTATTAGAGAGTTTTTAGAGGAAGGGCTGGTGAAGGATAAACAGCACCACCCCTTGAATGGTGGAGAATTATAGTAACATATAATGTTATTAAAGCGCAAGGTTCCAACAGAAAAGCGGTTTCCGAATGAATGAAAGTATGTAGGATCTTAGAGGACACAAAAACTGTTCTTGGTTAGGTAGTTATGATCTTTTAGGTTGCTATAGTTTCAGTTTAACAAGAATCCTTAGGGTATTTTTGAAAAAATAATAAAAAACTATTAGTATGATTTATATGGAAGTTTAGAATTTTGCTAAGATAATATGAGGGCTATAGAAGGGAATAATTGCATTTCGCTATTTTTAGAAGATGCTTAACTGTATTAAGGTTCATAATGACCTATCTAAGACGAAATGTATCAAAACTATCATTTAAATTGGTTATGATGCTGTGATCAAGCCTAAATTTTATTTATTTTTTCTATAGTTTAATGCATATGGATTTTTCATGATGCTTCCTTTTTTCTGTTGGGAAAAAATTCAGATTCTGTTATTCACCTTGATTGCCTTTTTTGCAGATTGAGCCCATCCGAAACTTCTTTGCTGCCCTATTTCTTGCAAGCATTGGAATGCTTATACATGTTCATTTTCTTTGGAATCATGTTGACATTTTATTAGCAGCTGTCCTTCTGGTGATCATTGTAAAGTCGGTGGTTATTGCACTTGTTGTCAAGGGATTCTGCTACAGCACAAAGACATCATTTCTCGTAAGAATTTTGTTTCCTTAAAGTTTCTGCTGTTTCAGCATCTTATTTCTTTTACACCTCATACATTTATTTCCAGGTTGCTATGTCTCTAGCACAGATAGGGGAGTTTGCTTTTGTTCTTCTCAGTCGTGCTTCGAATCTTCATCTTGTTGAGGTTCTCACTTGGAAATATTTCTATTTTCATTTGCACTGAATTGCTGTATAAAATCTAAATGATACACAACATTATATTTTAGATGGCATAACTATATAAGAATTGCCTGTCCTTAAATGATCTAACATTATGTTCAAAAGACTGATTGAGAGTCTATTAGAAAACAACTTTCACATGGTGAGAGCTTTGGCTAAAATTGATGATTCCTCTTTGTTGGTTTGGGTCTTTGGCCTTTATGTAACATGGTTTCTTGCTGTATTGGCAGGGAAAATTGTATCGTCTACTTCTAGGCACGACAGCTCTTAGCCTGGTAATAAGCTTTTTCTTGAAGTAGTTTGTTACAGCAAGTAATTTTCCAAACAGCACTACTCTTTTGGTGATTCCCAAATAAATCCATCAAGCATTCCACTGAATACGAAAACTTTACCAATTTTCAAAAACCTTTCGTAGTGTTACATCCTCAAATTTTAAGTATTTCTTCAAATTAAATGAATGATTTTCAAACTTGCACCACTTTTCAATCTTCACAGATAACCTCATTTTATTCCCATCATCTACGTTATTCTTCTGGGTTTCTTAGTGAATGTAAATAGAATGTAGAAACAACATGCTCCTTGTTGCTTGCACATTTGCACAGTTGGAGTACTGTGATCATCTGCACATGATTTCCTTGTGGACCACATACTGTCAGAAGTATCCATCGCGTTTGTTTGATGTCATGTGGAATGAAATTGTGTAGGTGACAACACCATTGTTATTTAAGCTGATTCCGGCAGTTATTCACCTTGGAGTTTTAATGCGATGGTTCTCTCCTGACAGCGTCCAGAGTGAGGTATAAAAAGGTTAAATTACATATTTTAGCAAGTTTGCGGATAATGTTTAGATATTTATGATTGTGTTTTTTCCCCCTTCAGATGGGTCTGAAAAGTGAGTGTCTTCGCAGTGATAGTGCCAAGCGCATAGCCTTGATGGTTCAAGGATCTCATGATTCTTGAATGGACGTAGAAGCATAACTCGGCTATACCATGATCCCCTAATGGGCCTGTTAGTACCATGGAGAAGTGCTGCTAAATGAAGCTAAAAAAATGATTGATTTATTCAAAATTCTTTTGCAATGAAGATCTACATCTATTTTCCAGCTTCCTGGTGAACAAGGGCTTTGTGCAATTCTGGAATCACCAATTTCTCTAAGAGAGGATTCCATAATCAGCCAGAGATCGTCGCTTCGAAGCACTGAAAGAGGTCAAATTTTGGCATCAAGTTTGCTGTTGTCTCACGCTCCAATTTTGTATAATATATTTTGGGTTGTGATTCTTTGATCGTAATTTTTCATTTTTATGGGTTTGTACTACTAGCAACTCAGATTTTTCTCAAGAGTTGTATGTTATGGTCATTAATGTATGATTATATTCGTTGTCTGTGTTCTTACTTGCATTGCGTGTTCATATTCTACCAGTGTTTGGACATGGAATACAATATTTAATCTGACACTGAACTACCTGTGGAACGGATCTAGTTATACTGGAATTTATAATTGAATTACGCGATCATCTAAATCTACAATAACGTTATGGTTCCTTTTAGTTTCTATCTTTGAAATTGATCTTAACTGTTTGCTACTTAATCCTTTCGGCCTTTAAGTTTGACGTTGGTTGTCTATTACAATAAAAAAAATCTTTTTTGATCTTGAATCAATCTTGACGTTACATCTATATTTTGATCCCTCAAATTTATCCTAATCATTGATAATTTAGTATCTGAGGTCAATCCCAACTTTCTATAAATAAAAAGGAGTTAATTTTAATTTTTAATAGTCCACGAGCGAAACTTTTATAGGCAAAGTGAATTGATTTTTGATTTAGTCCAAGGTTTTTCGGGAAGTAAACTAATCTCGAGCATATTAACTTTTATAAGGAACTGATATTAACTTCATTCAAGTTAATGTGACCTTTGTAGGGAATCTAAATACTGATTTAACTCAAAAACACATGTTTTGCTAATCAGAAATATTGATAAAAATTAACGTGATTACTATATGAATTTTTTTACTATCTATGCTCCAAGTATCACAATCTCTAGAAAAAAACTCATATTTTGACTATCTGAAAAATATACTTATCTTTCAACTTCTCAAAATTCTCATGCCCAATTTGTAGGACCACTCTCTTTGGTGCAAGTCTTTCTCTTTCTCTCTCACTCCTCTTTTTCAAGTGCATCCAGCTCAGATTTTTCAGTTGACAGTGAAAACCACTGAGTCCATCGGATCCCAACTGAAATGCACAAATTGTTTATTGTTCTTCACGGTCAACCAAGAGAATGAGTAAGTGAAATTCTTAAAAATAGATGGTGTGAAATCACAACTCTTGGACCTATTACATGAATAAATTGAAGAAAGCCATTACGGACGTCGAGAACCTAGTTTTTATATCGGACATGCATGCTAGCATTATTCATGTTTTCGAGACGATATTTCCAGATGCCCATCATGGTACATGCTCGATACAACTCGATGGATGCTTGATGTTCGTTATTGTAACAACGTTGAGTTCGTTATCTTTGTTTGTTTGTGTACTCGATTGAGCGCAATGGTTGCTTGACGCTCCTCGATAAGAGGGGATGCAAAGTTAGACTATAAAGTTGTTGTTTAGATCTGTTTTAATGATGTGTTCGATACGGCTCGATGTTCGTTATCGTAACAACATTGAGTTTGTTATCTTCTGTATTGTTTGTGTACTCGACAAAGTACGATTTCAGCTTGACGGTCCTTGATATAGACACGCCATGCCCTCGCAACGTGTCTTTTTTTGATAATTAATTTAATATTGTCTTTGTTGCGTTTGACGATTCCTTTTCTGGCACAGACAAGAGATATAAAAAAACATCAATCCGGCAACGGTTCAGAATCCGAGGATAGCCAAAATGTCAAGACTCCACTACCCCTCCTTCCAACGTTTCAAAAAGTAGAAGTCTTTTTTTCTTCAACCTTTTCCTGTCGACAAATGGATTCTTCATCTGTTGTTCCCTACGACAAGTGGTGGTTTATCAGGTTTTTCGATGTAATCGTGGTTTCTTCCTTTCTTTGATATACGAACTTGCTGAAGTCGATGTGTTTGTTGTCTTAAGTGTCCACCAATTACTTTCAGTAGTCGAAATTCCCCTGGACACCGATAGAGGAGTTGAACAAAATGCACAACAAGTAGAAGACCATATTCTTGGGGACCCCATTCGGTCACTTCATCACGCTGAATAACATCTCGGTAGACAATGACATTGTCGATTGGTTCATCGACCACTATGACACCAAGGAGGGGGAGGTGAGAATCGGGTCTAGGGTAGTCCCCCTCACCGAAGACGTAATATGGTGCACATCTTGACAAACTATGATGTAATATGATGCACATCTCGATTATTTTATGAGTAATCACTAGTGCAGAATGCTCGATAGACGTCACCAAATAGACGTCGGATATACAAACATCCAACGTCTATAGGTATAGACGTCGGATATTTATACATCCGACGTCTATAGGTTTGTATAAACGTCGGTTGTTTAGTATAACCGACGTCTATACCTCCTGAAAGAAGAAAATATTATTTATTTATTTTTTTGGATTTATTTCGTATAAGAATTTATGTGGATTTCTTTTGTATCAGAAATAACGCAATTTTTTGGGATTTATTTCGTGTAAAAATTAACTCATTTTTTGGAATTTATTTTGTATAAAAAATAACGTAATTTTTAGGATTTATTTCATGTAAGAATTAATGTGGATTATTTTGTATAAGAATAATGTGGATTTAAAAATAATTACATCACATGTGTGTTGTGTTGTACACATGTGTGTATACGGTGACATGTTTAGTCCCACATTAGAGAATTTTTTTTATTGGTGGAGTTGAAGTACTCCACCACTCCTTTACTTCCAAATGGTAGTTTGGTACCACACAACAAAATGCAAGTGAGATACATATATATATATTTAAAGGTCAAAGGATTGGCACTTGGGGCACTTGGGAATCTTGGGCTCAAAATGGTTGCAACGTTTTTTTTACTATTAACCCATGTATAGACGTCGGATGTATAGCATGACCGACGTCTATAGGGTGTATTTTTTATTAATTATTGATATATCAATGTATAGACGTCGGATGTATAGCATGACCGACGTCTATAGGTCGTGGTCTAAGTATACACGTCGGTCAACTTATATATCCGACGTCTATAAGGCGTAAAAGTTTAGTCCCACATCGAAGAATTTATTTTTGTTGGTGTGGTTGATGTACTCCACCACTCCTTTACCGCTGAACGCGAACGATTTGGGGCATCTGCGCATGTTGGGCTTGATATTCGTGGTTATTTGTCAAAAGTTGAGCACTAGGGGCACTTGAGTTGTTTGGGCTTCATTAATGTGAGTGCAGAATGCCCGATATAGGTTCCAATGTATTTTTTGTTAATTAACATATAATAGATGTCGGTCGTATATAGCCGACGTGTATACACTGTATAGACGTCGGTCGTATATAGCCGACGTCTATACAACAATGAATAGACGACAGGGAAATAGATGTCGGGTACTTGGACCGTCGAAATCTGACGTCTATACCACTATATATCCGACGTATATGGACTTTTCTACACTAGTGAATGTTCTCACACTTTTGGGGTCTTAATCTTGGTAACGTTTGTGTTTTAGATTTTAAATTTTTCATTGTTTCGGGACATTACAAATTTATTAATAAAATCTCAGAAATAAATTAGTTAATCTTACAAAGGAAAATAGGCCCACGGATAAGGCAATATGTTCCTTTCAGTGAATGTATGAAACCAAGCAGTCAGTCCCATTTCACGATTTATGCGTTCGCAGATGCGATTTTGACCCCTTCACGATTTAAGCATTCGTAAATGATGACCATCTCTTCCTTCTCCTCCACTTCACCCCGATTCCCTTTTTTTCCTTCCTTCCATCACTTTTCATGCCTATACAACACATCTATCTTGGTGTTTACAAAAGGAAAATGTTTAGTGACCGCGCGCGTCCGGGACGCGCGCTGATGTGGCCAGTCCACTCAGCAGACGCTGCTTAGTTGGCGCGATGGGATATGAATTTTTTTTTCTTGTATACAAACTCAGATTGGTTCAAAATATTTACCGTATCTTCCTCTCTCTCTCTGGATTGGTTCACAGCCTTTCACCTTCTACTTTTCTTGAAAGCCAAAACCACCGTATCGTCTTCCATCCACCATCGCACTCGGCTACCACCATCACATCTGCGTTTTCCACCCCGTTAATCCCATTTCATGTTGCATTTTCCTTCCCCCAAAATCTCTATTTGCCGCTTGGACCCCCACTCCACCATCTATCACGTCTGGTCACAAGACTTACACGTTCTCTTTTCAAGTTTTCCCATGCATCCCCAACATTTGTCCATTACAAGCTGACCATTATACTTCTCATCCGCCTAGTCCATTACAAACTCAGATTCGTCTACCTCCTATATATCACTATCTATAAATCGCTAACGCCATGCATTTTCCTCCTCAGATCTTACTACACCTCACACAATGTCCTCATCCAACCTACCTCCTCTTCTTTCCACTCCACCCACATCAACATCAATGCCTACTGCAACCGTCCAACATGAATAACTCAACAATAAATTCCACCATATTTTACCATCCACCATGCCATCCCCCACACTGATACTTAGCTCATCATTCCTGACCACCCAACCCACCATTCAAACCTTTAGTTTGTTGATGTTGTATCTCTCTTATTAGGGGGGTAAACAGGTCGGTTATGTACCTGTACCTGGCTAAATTAGCGGGTACATGTATATACCCGACAAAAAATATGTATACTCGTACACGTTAAGTTAGCGGGTACGAGACGGGTAAACGAGTATGGCGGGTATAATATATATATATATAAATATAATATATAGTATAGAAAATATATATAAATTTATAATATATAACATATAAAATATATATTATATAAAAAATGGGTCAAGCTCTATTGAGCCCAGAGCTCATCAAATTTAATTTAAGCCCTCTACAATCTCACCATTGGATCTTATTTACAGTTAATCTCACCATTCATTAGCATAACCGTTTTTTTCTTAATCTACCTTACAATTTGAAATGAGTGGTGGATATTGTGGGGGCTTAATTTAGAAGTTCACTAGAGAATTCCTGAATAAAAAATATATTATATAAAAATATATAATATATTTCAACGGGTATACGGGTACGTGTAATGCCTATAGCTATACCCGATTTGTTTATTAACCGGGTAAACAGTATGGGTATACGGGTTTGAATTTTAAAACAGATATGAGTTTTTGTACACATACCCATACCCGACCGAGACGGGTGACCGGGTATATGAGTATCACTCGTCCCGTTTACACCCCTTATCTCTGATAGACATCTAACAACTCAATCTTTTACCGCCAATGTGTTCGATAAATGGCGAATGAAATTAGGAATATCATGTGATGGCATAGATATTTTCGGTGTTCATGAAAATCTTGTTGGAATATTTAATATTGGGGTTAAACCCAATTAATATTAAATTGATATCTACTCTTGATTCCTAAAGAATTATTTTTTTGGTTGTTGTAAATTTTGTAAAACAACTAAAATCATGTTTTCAACTATTCAGGCGGTTGCGAATTATATAAATATATATAGAGAGAGTCAAGATCCAGTAAGCCTAGGACTCATCATACTAATTTAAGTTCCATTCAATCTCACTGTTAGATATTGTGTAAAATATATTGTAAATTTTATGATTTTCGATATTTTTAATCTACGTATGTTTAGATTTTCAATTTGGAACTCATATTTGATTTTATTATCAAGCTGAACCATGTGTCAACAAAATTTAAATGTAGTAGATCATTTCTCTCTCTCTGTATATATACATACATATATAGAACAATGATTGTTGTATTCCATGACGATCCTACGGATTAATACATATAATATTAGAATATAGAATACAACAAGCATCTTTATGCTCTCCATCATTCTCAAGTACGTGGTCGCCGGTGGGGTAAGATCTGCTATCATGGTTCGTCGGAGTCGTAGTGAGACGACAAGAATGTTGTGACCATCCTATCCCGGAAGAAATCACTTGCATTCATTGCACTGGTACGTGGATACAATAATTTCTCTAATGGGAGTCTGAAAATTCGAGGTGTTCTCTAAACTTTTTTATTATTATTTTGCCAGCAGGAATTGCCTCGCCAAACAACGTTTCCAGCTCTAATCAAATAAATAATTGGAATTTTTTCTGAACCGAAAAACTTTCAAGCTGATTCTTTTTTTTAAAGAATTGATTCTCGCTCAAATCTTAAGAATCTGATTATTCATGTGAAGCTGATTTTCAATGCCATGTGTTTGGATGTACTGATTCTCTCGTATGTTCAAATGACTCATTATATATCCTTAAAATATTGTAAAAAAAGAAGACTAATGATGCTTAGATCTCTTCTAAGATAAAACAAGAATAACATTGGTTTTATTTGGATAGTAACGAACTTGATAATCGACATGTATACCTGTTGATATGCATATTATTATTTTTGTTATCAAATCTCTGGATGGCAAAGTTCCCAGTTTTGGAAGCCAGAAAGGTGGTCTTTGAACGCAAACCTTGACTCATAAATGAACATTTCCTTGTGCTTGAAATACCAAAGCATCATAGACCGCCCTCCCGATCTGTAGTCTACAATATTAATCAATACATGACCTTCCACCCATTCATGCGACACCAGACCATATCATTTCTATTGCGGAAATGGCAGGAGACTCTCCGCGATTGCTGCCAAGATCGGAATCTACTGGAATTACGCCAAGGGTACGTGGAAATTTGGCTTCGTGTAGATTCGCCGTTAGTGCCCTCAACTCATGTACGAATGGATCGAGATCGATTTTTCTTGCATTTCAAATATGAGCGAGGTTTCAGATTCTGCTATTATCGTGGATAGCCTAGGGTATATTGTTCTCTTTTGTGTTCGTCGCCGTCACATCATCAATAGTTCAAACCTCTCGGTTCAAGAATTGAAAACGACGGGTCTGCTACTCAATCAATGGTCGGAGGCAGATAGAACGTTGCAGCAACAAGCACATTCTCAGGCACCAAACTTTTCCATGCTGCACGTACTCTTCCTTCCGTTGCTTGTGGGACCAGTAGTACTCTTCCTTCCGGCACATCGATAGACACACATAGAAACAAACCATCTTCATCAATCATTTCAAGCCACATCCACATCCATTCCTACAGTCTTTTATCAAGAACAACAAGTTCCCGAGGATGAAACTCTTCTTGCCCCTCCAAGAAAAGATTAAACTTGTTAGAGACTGGCGTCCTGTAAGCTTTACTTAACACCTCTTATAAAATAATTGTAGAGTTTTAGTTGCTAGACTCCAAAGGTACATTTGTTGATACAATTACAAATATGATCATGTAATACAGTGAGTTACATATGTCGAATAAATATTCCGTAAGACTTCAGATAAAGCCAATATACAAAAACATGTATAGGAAAACAAGAAACGAAGGAACAGTGATCAGAGACGACCTCATAGACCGAGCCGTCGGAATACGACTTGCCCCAGAGAAAATATCGGCCCACATACAAGTGCATTTGATGGTCTACCAGTTTTCTCCGAGGATAGAACGGTCTCACCGTCGATCAGGCGCACACCGGAGTCGACAGACCATGAAAGCAGCGCATGACCTCGAAGGAATCGGTCGCCGGAGAACTCTGGATCAGAGACCTAAAATCGCCGTGGAGGGACGATTTTTGTAGAGAGATGATGAAAATAAAACGTGTGTGTACAGGAGGAAACCGACTGTGATATATATATGTATTTGTTGTGGGCCCCAACCCTTGTTTACTAGGGCCCCATTTCTTCACGTATTTATCTCCTTTCTTCAGCATCTCACAGGTTTTGAGGGAATTCGGGTTCGTGTCCATCAACATGACCTTGAACTTCCCTTTGTACTTCATGTTGGTGAGATCTCTCATTTTTCATGCATATATCCATGTAGTATCTTCCTCGCATTCATTGAGGACAATGCATGAGGTAGGTGTGGGGGGTGTTTTACGTGTGTACATATTCGAGTCTTTTTCCTTTGGTTTTGTTTTCTTTTGTGTGTACTGCTAGGGTCATGTTAGTGTGCCGCATTTAACATTGATATATATACTTGTCATGATCCTTGGGTGACTTGTCTTCTTTTGCTTGCCGAGTGCTTTAAAATTTCCACATTTCTTTCAAAATCTTCATGTGTTTGCGAAAGAAAATGTTTTGTAGGTTTTGTGTGTGTTCAGCATGTGCAAAACCGTTGAGAGGCAAAGTAAAAAGAAAGCTCCCAAAATTGTCTTGAACTTGATGCATTAGGATTTTTTGGTTTACTGGCTTTAGGTCTTATCGAGTCGTTAGGATGCACCCCGGTTTTCCCTCGGGGGGCGTGTAATCATAGGGTTTCAGCACTCAAACATTTAAAGAAGTCCACCCTGAACCTAGTGAGTCAAATAATTCGTGTCTGTTAGTATAAGGAAGTTTGTCGTAGTCAAGAGCCCTTAATCTCTTTTTGTGAAACTTAAGTGTAGGGGTTTTGGTTCCCACGTAGATATATAAATAAGTGGCTCTTCTCGCACGACTTCTATCACTCGGGAAAGTAGGTCTGAGGGGACTTTGTGCCTGGTGCTTTCGAGTCATCTGACTTGGGACGCGCCGACCGAACTCCTGTTACACGGGTGGTAGGGATCGCCCTATGTGGAGATTTGGGGGGAAGGTGTACGTGATAGTGTAAGTCCTCATAAACAATGATGCATGAAACCTGACCCTGGGAGAATCAAACACCAACCAATAAAATGCTCCAAAGAAAAAGAAAAAAATTGATGATGAAAAAAAGAAGCAAATAAGAACCAAAATGGACTCTACACATTGTATCACTTTCAGAAGTTAAGGTTGCCCATGTCTTTCACTTAAGTCCTTAACTAACTCTCACGAATAACTCATTAGGCTAGGTGTGTGGACCGATTACATATATAGAGTCGACCCGTAGTATTACCGCGTCCCATGATCGACATATGAGTCCAACGAGTCGTGTAGGTAGATTGATTAATGCATCTTGTTCGGATTTTGTGGGTATATCACTGAAAACCCTCAGGAGACAACACTCCTCCTTGGCGATAAGGAGGTTTAACGGCTTGTTGCACGTGCTAAGTGCAACCGTGATTTTTACGAAAGTGAGTTAGGATTTCTTATTTTTTGTATGCTTTTCTCTTTCTTTGTTTTGCTCGGGACTAGAAAAAGTTAGGTGT
Source organism: Triglochin maritima (assembly GCA_963682175.1). NCBI lineage: Eukaryota > Viridiplantae > Streptophyta > Magnoliopsida > Alismatales > Juncaginaceae > Triglochin > Triglochin maritima. The sequence goes on from OY821775.1 coordinate 41,221,249, forward strand.
GGGGGTATTTGATTGACATCATTTCATGCTTATATTTGTATCTTATATCCATTATCTTTCACCTAAACAATGCTATGTTACGAGTTTTATGTTTAGTTTTCAGGAATAAATAAGTTTGAAGAGATGAAACATAAAAGGACTCAAAAGCTGGGAAAAAGGACTGAACTGTGAGATCTGGGGACCAAGATGCAAGGGAGAAGGACCTGAACGCAAGACAGAAGGACCTAAGAGCAAAACAGAAAACTCCACACCATCATGGGGAGTATTTTGGCAATTCTATTCGGGTCGGAGCTCAAATAAACGAAGTAGATGCATCCAAGGCCACCAAATACACTAAGCAAAGCCCATCACAAATTCCAGATGGATCCGGACTTTTTAGACCGCCAATTAGCGGTCCATTTTGGCCCAAATCCGCTAAAATTTCTCCAGCACAAGTATTAGAGGATGTTTAGGCTATTTTTGGTATCTGTTTAGTCCCACATCGGGGGATTGTCCCGGTTTGCCTTTTTCCATGGCTATAAATAGAACTCTTCACCTTCCATTGTAATCACTCCATATTTTAAGTGATTATTCTTCCTACTAGAAGTGAGGCCTTGAAGCACACACTAAAGTAGGAGGATGCTACTTTTAATGTGAGTCATTTTAATACAAGTTTCTTTTATTATGTTGTTTGTTTTATGTTTCTTGTTTTGCTTTGCTTAATCTCATTTCATTAGTTTTATTAGCTTAGTTAATATGCTTTCTTTGTTTAGTTTAATAATTAGTGTAATGTTTAGTGAGTAGTTCCATCCCTTCGGGGGGTGGAGTAGATGTACATACATGCAAATGAGAATGGATTGAATGCTTTATTTCCAGTGTGTTGATAAAACATGAATGTATGCTTGCTTGTTTAGGATAGAATTTATAACTTGATGAGTTTTGCCAAAATGATTAAACACCTCTCATGCTTGTTTAGGTTCTGAAATAAACATCTTGCATATGTAAATGTTAATCAACTAAGTTGGTGAATAGATTGATAGGTTTTGCCACAACATTTAGACACTTACTATGCATGATAACACCACCTTTATTTGTGCTTAAAGAATGTGTTCAACACCCACCCCTTTGCTTGTGTGCACTCACTCCACCCCTTAGGGGTTTTCCCATTTCTGTATTCCAGCATTCTTCCTTTGTTCTTAGCTTAGTTATTATTTCATTGTTTGGTTCTTCCTTTCGCATTTCCTACTTCTTAGCGTAGTATGGAGTAGAGTAGCATAAACATCTTTCTCCCCCCATTTTTGCGACTTGATTTCGTACAACCAAGATGCTACTCACCTCCCTGAGGATGACCCGTACTTGCTACCGCTTCATCGTGGCCGTGCACTTGCGGTTTAATTAAAACGTTCAACAATTATTGTGATAAATTTAGCCACCTCTGTCCATGATTGGGTAATTGATATCAGATCTTGTGCTCACATAATTTCTAATGTGAAGCTACTAAAAGATAGGAAGGAACTCGTGAAGAACGAGATGATTTTGAAGGTCGGACATGGTGCGACGTTGCTGCGATTGTACATGGTTCTGTGGAGCTTCAATTATCTAGTGGTTTAAATTTATGTTTAAAGAACGTTTATTATGTGCCTTCGATTAGCAAGAATATTATTTCTGTATCATGTTTGGATATGAATAATTTTAATATAAATATTTCAAATTCTTGCTTGTCTATATCGAAGAATGGTATTTTCTATGCAAATGCATTCGTGAGGAATGATCTCTATTTGCTTGAATTGAATAATAAACAAATCTTAAACATCAATAACAAAAGACTTAAAACTACTCACGTGAATGATACACTCTTGTGGCACTATCGTCTTGGTCACATAAATGAAAAACACATCAAAAAATTGAAAGAAGCTAACCTTCTTGGTCAACTTGATTTTAAATCATTGGAGACGTGCGAACCTTGCCTAATGGGCAAAATGACCAAGAGGCATTTCAAGAAGAAAGGACCGAGAGTGAATGACTTGTTGGATTTGATACATTCCGATGTATTTGGTCCAATGAGTACTAGTGCAAGAGACAGTTTCAGGTACTTCATTACGTTCACGGATGACTATATTTATCTAATGAGAAACAAAAGTGAGTCCTTTGACAAGTTCAAGGAATTCAAGAATGAAGTAGAGAACCAACTCAACAAGAAAATCAAGTCTCTACGAACGGATAGTGGAGGTGAGTACTTAAGTACCGAATTTGACTCATTCCTAAAGGAGTGTGGTATTGTACCACATCTCACCCCTCCCGGTACACCTCAATGGAATGGGGTATCCGAAAGGAGGAATAAGACATTACTCGACATTGTTCGATCAATGATGAGTCAAGTTGAATTGCCGCCTTAATTTTGGAGTTATGCACTAGAAGTTGCGGCTTACACACTAAATAATGTTCCATCCAAATCCGTAGAGAAAACGCCTTATGAGCTATGAAGTGGTAAAACACACAAGCTCAATTTTCTCAAGATTTGGGGTTGTGAGTAGGGGTGCACATGGGTCGGGTTTGGGTCTCAACCCGAAATTTTCGGGTTGGGAAAAAACCCAACCCGAATCCGAACCGGTTTAGGTTCAACCCAACCCGACCCGAAATTTTCGGGTTGGGTCGGGATGGATCGGGTTGAACCCGAATTCGGAACTTTTCTCCCAAACTTGGTTGGGTTCGGTCGACCGGTGCTTAAACGGTCGACCGAGTGATGTTCGGTTGACCGGTTTATTTGGGAAAAAAAATAAAAAATAAAAATAAAAATAAAAATTGAGTTCGGTTTGGGTTGGGTCAACCCGACCCCCTCAACCCGAACCCGACCCGAAAATTCGGGTTTTTGATTTTCCCAACCCGACCCGAACCCCTCCCAAACCCGACCCAACCCGCCCCGACCAGTCGGGTTCGGGTTGGGTTTCGGGTTGAACCCAACCCATGTGCACCCCTAGTTGTGAGGCCTACGTCAAGAGATTGATGCCGACCAAACTTCAACCAAAAGCGGATAAGTGCTTCTTTGTAGGTTATCCTCGTGAGACAAGAGGATACTACTTTTGGCATATAACATCCAATCGAGTGATTGTAGAGAGGGATGCCGTATTTCTAGAAAAGGAATTTCTGGAAAGAATAAAAAGTAGTGGGAGTAGAGTTCTGTTTGAGGAGACTCAAGATATTCTAAAAGATCATGATATGAATGGTGACATTCAAGATCGTGAAGGCCCAACCGAGGTTCCTTTGGTCAGTGGGAGCGTGAGTGAGAGACCCTTGCAAGCAATTGTGAGAGAAACTCAATCTTCCCCACCTAGTCTACGTTCGAGAATCGAACACGAACCAATTTTGCAAGAAATTGTGGAAAAAGTTCGAGAAGTACACGTAGAACCAAAAGAACTTAGAAGGTCAATGAGGGAAAGGAAGAAACCCGATATGTATTTGGGACTTCATGAGAACATGGTACTAGATACCGATGATCCCTTGACCTTTCAAAAAGCAATGGAAAGAAAGGACTCTAAACTATGGTTTAAGGCCATGGAATCCGAAATAGAATCCATGTATGATAATCAAGTGTGGAACTTGGTTGACCTTACTCAAGGGAAAAATGTCATTCAAAATAAATGGGTTTTCAAGAGGAAGATGGACATTGATGAGAACTTGACAACCTACAAAGCGAGGCTTGTAGCAAAAGATTTCACTCAAGTTCAAGGAATTGACTATGATGAAACTTTTTCACCAGTTGCCATGTTCAAGTCTATTCGGATTATGCTCGCTATTGCCGCATTTCATGATTATGAGATATGACAAATGGATGTCAAAATGACGCTCCTTAATGGGAACTTGGAGGTGGATGTGTACATGGTACAACCTCAAGGTTTTGAAGATCCAAAGAATAGCGAGAAAGTATGCAAGCTTCAAAGATCCATTTATGGATTGAAGCAAGCATCAAGGAGTTGGAACAAGCGCTTTGACGAAGAAGTCAAAAAGATTCATTTCATCCAAAGTAAGGAAGAACCTTGTATATACAAGAAGGTTAGTGGGAGCCACATAGTGTTCTTGATCTTATATGTCGATGACATACTCCTCATGGGAAATCATATACCTTTGCTTGAGCAAACAAGAAGTTCATTGAAATCTGTATTTTCGATGAAAGATATGGGTGATGCTCAATAGATCTTGGGAATCAAGATATATAGAGATAGATCTCGTATACTCATTGGTCTAAGTCAACGTACATACATTGACAAGGTCTTGGAAATGTTCAACAGGAACAACTCTAAAAAGGGCACTGTATCCCTAACTTAGATTTGGTCTTCCAGTCGACCGAAACTCCTTTAACGGCTGACCGATTCTTGAAACTTCCCAGCTCCAAGTCTTACTGGAAGTTTCCGGTCGAACCCTTGACTTATTCTGTTCGACCGATTATCCTTTTGTACAAATTTATCTAGACCAAATATTCCAAACGGTCTACCGCAACTCTTTTAACAGTCTACCGGATCAGGAAACTTCCCAGCTCCAAGTCTTACTGGAAATTTCCGGCTGAACCCTCGATCCATTCTGTTCGACTGATCACTTAAGTTCTTGCCCAGTTGGTTCGACCGTCTGCACCTTTGATCAACCGAACTCTTTATTTTCACATACCAGTCAATCGATTGACCCAATCTGGTCGACCGTTGGTGTTCAGAAATGTGTCCTTTCATTCCATGTCTTGTGTTTTCTTACACAACTCAATACCAATTTAATCCCAACGGCTAGAATTAGTTTAGAGCATATATATAGGGCTGAGAACACAATTCTAAGGTCTCAAATCTTTTTCCAAGCTCAAATCTTACTACTACTCTCAAACTTGCTCTTAACATCTTTGTGCTCACATCTTCCCACTTGAAATCACCTCTTTGATTGCATCATTCATTTCGAGTGCCCAAGATTAGTTGCTGAAGTAAAAGTCTTCAAGAGTTGTACAAACTTTCGGTGTGAAATTCTTCTTGGATTGTGAGAAGGTGGTCCAAGCTAGGCGAGGGTGTTCGTAAATCTTGTAGTGTAAAGGCGTGATCTCGACCCGTAACAGAGATCAGATTAGTGGAGGGCGTGAAGTTGCTTGAGTAAGAGCAATTCGTAAGAGAGTACTAGGATTCGGTGGTTGGATCCAAATCTCTATACATCCGGTGTTGTGGTTTGCATTTCTCTTCCTCACATTTAATTGCTTTAGTTTATAATTTGGCATAGTTTGTTAAAATACTTAATTAGTCTATTCACCCCCCTTTAGACTAAATATTAGGGCCTAGTAGATCCTACAATTAGCACATTTTAAATTGATGATATTTTTGTTAGGTCACTTATTCTAGATTTATTTCACCATATGAGCATGGAGTTCATTCGTTATGGATGGTGACCTATTCGTTGGACTCCCGAACCGCGTGGATATTGGTCAACACCTTGTCGTTCGTACACATACTTGTGTAGCTCTTTTGCACACTTTAAGCTCCTACACCGCATTATCATGTCGATTTTGAATTCTTTATGGGGTCACCTATGCTACTTGGGCTAGTATCCTTTGACGTGAGTATTGGTTGTAAGGAGCATAGATTTAACGAATGTGTTGTGATTGTTGGTTGGATCGCATAGGATAATTATGTTTATCCTTTGGCCCGAGTATTAGTTGTAAGGAGCATGAATTTGACGACGATGTTGTCATTCTTCGTCAGGTCACTTATGGTAATTAGGTTCTAGAATTGTTTCACCACATGAGCATGGAGTCCATCTGTTAAGGGATGATGACCTATGCGTTGGAGATATGGATTGTCTGGCTATTGGCCAATACCTTGTGGTTCGTACCCTTTCTTATCCAGTTCTTGTGCACACCTTAAGTTCCAACATGGCATTAACACGTCAATTTTGAGATTCTTCGTAGGGTCACTTATGCTAATTAGGTTGTGGAATTCTTTCACCACACTAGCATGGAATCCATTCGTTAAAGCATATGGACTTATTCATTGGACATCTGAAGAGTGTGGCTATTAGTCCATACCTTGTGGTTTGTAACCTTTCTTATCTATTCTTGTGCACAGGAGTTCCACATTGCATAAGCACATCAAGTTTGAGAGTTTTCATGGGTCACCTATGCTACTTGGGTTCGGAATCCTTTGACCTAAGTATTAGTTGTAAAGATTAGTTGTAAGCGATGAGGACCTATTCATTGGACATCCAGACCGTGTGACCATCTGTCAATACCTTGTATTTCGAACTTTTTCTTATGTTTTTCTTGTGAACACCTTAAGTTGCCACATCTGGCCTGACGATTTTAGGATTCTTTGTGCAGTCACCGATGCTACTTGGGTTCTAGTATCTTTTGACTTGATTATTAGTTGTAAGGAGCACAATTTTGGCGAAGGTGTTGTGATTTTTAAACGGGACATGCATGCTAATTGAGTTCAAGTATCCTTTGACCCGAATATTGTTGTAAGAAGCATGGATTTTAGTGACGATGTTGTGATTCTTCGTCGGATCACTTATGTCAATTGGATTCTAGAATCGTTTCGCCACACGAGCATGAAGTCCATTCCTTGAGGGACAAGAACTTATATGTTGGACACCATTGTCGTGTGGCTATGAGTCAATACCTTATGGTTTGACATAAAATTCTTGCGGACACCTTATATTCAAAAATGACCAAAATAAAATGTGATCAAAATATAACAAAAGTTGTATGCAAATTGACCGAATTGATGAGAGGATTCTAAATTTATATTTACATCTTTGAGAAACCTTTTGTGAATCTTTAAATACTTGATTTTAAAAAATAAGGTGGACAGTTGTAACACATTAACAACAAACGGAGGGCCTGAACTGCAAGCAAACATGGAAATAAAAAAAACAAAGATTGTGCGGTGGAAAATGATCTAAAACCTCCCATCTTCCACTACTTCCTACCATCGAAACGTTTCTTCTAGATCCTACACTTGAACTTTACATCCCTTTGATCGAGGAGCTTGCTAGCGAGGGAGTGGATCGAAGGTGGGGAGATGCGACTCTACATTAATGTAACAGAGCTTCAATTGTGGAAGTCTACTTCACAATGGTAAACGGTCTTCACGAGGATTTTTTTATAGTTGTTGGTGTAACGGTGTCAAGCATTGCCCGGTAAAATGGTTGGCTTAAGGGAACTCTCAAGCAAGGGGCTTGGGGATTGGACTAGGTCATAAATTGTGCTTAACCAGTATAAATCTGTATGTTTCTTTTGTAGCATGGTTTTTCTTTATTCTATTACATCTTGTGCATGTTATTAATTATTGTATTCATGCACACAAAAAAGTACCCACCAGATCCTAACATAGTTTACCGCAGCAATGATCAAATTCATAATAATATGAAAATCTTGTGTCATATCATAAAGTGGATATTGGAGATGAATGAGAGCTTGAGCTGGACACTGACCAGGAGGACATTCTTGTAGATTGGTTATTTCATTTGTGGTGTGTGTGAGGAACTTGAAAGTTCACTTGCTCTTGCCCATTTTGATGGAGTCCGTTAACCAGAGGTTTTTATATATGTTATCTATATTTTGTGAACATTATGGATGTTTTATATTTCTAAGATGGCAAACTGTCTATGATCAGTATACTAATTACACTAGTACGCATGTGTTGGGACGTGATTTCAAGGATTTGAAAAAAGCAAACCGAACAAGACGCCACTGTAACTCATGTCCCCGGTGACGACTGATATTATCAATGATAGTACCTTCCACACAAATTATTTGTCCTAATTGCTTAAGCATAAACACCAAGAACATATGCTCGGTTAGTTGCTAATTTACATCAATACAATGAATACACAAATAATATATAGACGATATGATGCAACCAACAACATCATGGCACAATCGAGTATTGCAGTCAACAAGGAGAAGAGGATTATCAAGGCTCCCAATAAACTAAATCTTTAATTATAATGACTACATCAGATTGACTGCTATTACAGGAACATTCCCTTATTAAGTTATTTCCTATTTGCAATTTCCCTTTTGGTTATTTCCTATTTACATGTTTGGTAACCCACAATTGTGGGAAGTATGATTGTAATTCTCTTATTTAAGAGGACCTTATGATGAAAGAAAAAGGAGAGCAAAAAATTTCCCTTACACTTCTTCTTCCATCCCTGCCTGGAGAGTAGACTCCTCTCGAACAGAGTCGTATCATTTGGTGCTTTCATTGAGCATGGCCGACGGCACCCGCTTCCGTCAGATCGAAAGTCAACTAGGGACAATCCTCACTACTTTGGAGTCGTTTCAGCAACGCCAAACCATCCTCGACACAAAACTTGCCGATATATCCACCACAGTCACCGAAATTACTGGACGCCTGGGGGCTGACCCAATTCCTCCACCACCGGACAATGAATATGTCCCTCCCGTTCGATTAAAGTTTCCTCGTTTCCAAGGCGACACCGACGCAGATGATTGGGTGTACCAATGCGAGCAATTCTTCGCCTACCACAACACTACCGCCGATAGAAGAGTTCGCCTGGCCTCCTTTCACCTCGATGGCAAGGCGTTGGGATGGTTCCGGCTGGAAGAAAGAACAACTCCCTTTGTAAATTGGGCTACCTTTTCCAAGGCAATCATTGCCCGTTTTACAGTACGACCATTCGCAGGGATCTACGGATCCTTTACTCGTATCTCTCAGACGGGTTCTGTACACGACTACATCGATGCGTATGACATCGCTGCGAACAAAACATCACACCTCCGACCACAACTCCTCATGGAAAATTTCGTGGCTGGATTGAAACCAGAATTGGGCAAACGAATATGGGGGTTCCGTCCGACAACTCTCAAAGATGCTCAGGAGCTTGCCGTACTTCATGAGTCCGTCTGTGAGCCACTCCGGCTTCCTCCCCGCCACACCGCTCCTCTCCTACCACCACCACGACGTATTCCACAGGGGATCAAACCATTGTCCAAAGAGGAGCAAGCAAGAAAACGTGAGCTAGGCCTATGCTTTAACTGCGACGATAAATGGAGTCGCGGTCACCGTTGCACAAAATCACATACCTTATTGCTTCTCGAAGACACCCTCCCACCAGATCCTGATGAGGCCGCCGATGACCATTCCGACGAACCAGCAGCCGAGCTCTCTTGCGTGACTCTACACTCTTTAATCGGCGATGATATTCCTCGAGTCCTTCGACTGGAAGGACAAATTAACGAGACCGTGGTCCAAGTGCTCATCGACTCTGGCTCGACCCTCAACTTCATCCACCCTTCCCTGATCACGGCTCTAGGGCTTACGCTCGACGAAACAAAGGCATTTTGGGTCACTGTCGGAAATGGACAGCGCCTGCGATGCAGCGGTCTTTGCACCGATGTTCCACTGATGCTATGCGGGCGAAACTTCACGATTGATGTCTACATCATTGCCTTCCACGGATCCGATCTGGTGCTCGGGGTGCAGTGGCTCCGGTCGTTGGGAGCGGTGACCTTCAACTACGATCAGATGACCCTCACGTTTCGTGACAAGACCGACGACGATGAAGTAACCCTCACCGGGGCTCCACCACGTATGACCGAGATATCCCCTTCGGCACTACGCCGACAATCAAGTAATGCCCTCTCTTTCTTCTATTTAAAGATGGAGGTATTGGATGGGCCAAAAAGCCCACTCACACTTAATACCGATATCCAATCTATCTTGGATACATTTCCTGACGTCTTCTTGAAGCCCCAAGGCCTTCCACCAATTCGGGATCAGGATCACCAAATCTTGCTCACACCTGGTTCAGGACCTGTGAAGACAAGACCATACCGCTACCCGCACTTTCAGAAAGAAGAAATATCTCGCATGGTTAACGAAATGTTAGCAGAAGGCGTCATTCGCCCAAGCCGAAGCCCGCATTCTTCGCCGGTGATCCTTGTTAAAAAGAAAGACGGGTCTTGGCGTTTTTGTGTCGACTATCGGGCACTCAATAGCATCACCGTGCGCGACCGCTTTCCTATTCCAACCACCGATGAATTATTCGATGAACTTTATGGTTCATGCTTCTTTTCAAAAATAGATCTGCGATCGGGCTTCCATCAGATTCGTGTGACACCTGACTCAGTGGCGGCCACGGCCTTCCGAACGCCAGATGGACATTATGAGTTCCTCGTCATGCCTTTCGGCCTTACCAATGCTCCGTCAACCTTCCAGGCCACCATGAATCATATTTTTCGTAATTTACTGCATAAATTCGTCCTTGTGTTTTTTGACGATATTTTGGTTTACAGTGCAAGTTGGTCGGACCACCTCGCTCATCTACGATCTGTATTTCAAATCCTCCAACAAAATTCGTTGGTGGCCAAGCTCTCTAAATGTGCATTTGGCCTCTCCGATATCTCTTACTTGGGTCATATGATCTCAGCACAAGGAATAATGGTGGATCCCTCCAAGATTTCAGCCATAGTCAACTGGCCCATACCAACCTCGGTGAAGCAGCTACGAGGGTTCTTAGGCTTAACAGGCTACTATCGACGATTTGTTCGGGGTTACGCACACACCGCCAGTCCACTCACCGATCTTCTAAAAAAGGAGGGATTTCTTTGGTCTCCGGCAGCTACTAAAGCCTTCGAAAGCCTCAAGCGATCCTTGACTACCACTCCAATCCTACAGATGCCAGATTTTTCCACCACATTCACGGTGGAAACTGATGCGTCCGGAACCGCCATGGGGGCTGTCCTCACTCAATATGGCAAGCCAATTTCCTTCTTTAGTAAAAAATTCCCACCATCCCTATTGGGATCCTCGGTTTACGCTAAGGAAATGGAGGCAATTGTGCAGGCTGTTAAAAAATGGAGGCACTATCTGTTGGGTCGGGAATTTATCATCTTGACAGATCATCGTAGTCTAAAACATCTTCTGTCACAAACAATTTCCACACCAGAACAACAGAAATACCTACGTCAACTCCTCGGATTCTCTTACACCATAAAGTACCGACCAGGGACCCAAAATTCAGCAGCTGACGCATTATCTCGTAGAGAAGATATCACTCTCTCTATTTTGAGTTGCCCATCTTCTTCTATTTTGGACCTCATTAAAATAGCGGCCTCTAAAGACTGCCACTACAAGGCCCAATGGGCTTCTACATTATCCTCCGCCACATCCTCCAGATACACCATCAGAGGTGATTTCCTTCTCTTCGACGACCGCCTCGTGATCCCGGCCAACACCATTGTCCGCCGCCGCGTCTTCGAGGAGAGCCACTCCTCCACCATTGGCGGTCACTCAGGGGTTAAATCAACCCTCTCACGTATGGCCCGATCCTTCTTTTGGCGGGGAATGATAGGAGATGTCCGACGTTGGGTGAGCTCATGTCAGGTGTGCCAAGCAACAAAATCGCCCAACCAATCACCGGGTGGTCTCCTTCAACCTTTGCCTACTCCAACCAGGATATGGGAGGATCTCTCCATGGATTTTATCGTATCTCTACCACTGTCGCGAGGAAAAGATGTCATATTTGTCGTGGTTGATCGCTTAACAAAAGGAGCGCATTTTATCGGGTTATCTTCTCCACTTTCGGCGAGGACTGTGGCCACAGCCTTCTCTAATCACGTCACAAAAATCCACGGCATGCCTCGTTCAATCGTTTCAGATCGTGACCGCATATTCGTGAGTAAATTTTGGAGTGATCTTTTCCACCTACAGGGTACCAAGCTTCTCCGGAGCACGGCTTACCACCCTCAGACGGACGGCCAAACAGAGGTCGTCAACCGATGCCTCCAACAGTTCCTACGGTGTTTTGTTATGGATCGGCCTCAACGATGGTTTGAGTTCTTGCATTTAGCAGAACTCTGGTACAACACATCCTTTCATTCATCGATTGGGACATCACCGTTCGAAGCAACTTTTGGTCGAAAACCACCATGTTGGGTTGATGAAATCAATCGAGCAGACGTACAACCAGACGTCACCGAACTACTACAATCGCATTCAGAGGTTCTCGCACTTATCAAATTTAATTTAGAACGAGCTACTACTCGGATGCAAAAAGCGGCTAATAAGAACCGCGTTGACATTTCCTTCGAGGTTGGAGATTTCGTTCTCCTCAGATTGCAAAAATATCGTCAGACAAGTTTAGCCCAACGACGGTCCAATAAGTTGGAACGGAAATATTTTGGCCCCTTTGAGATTATTAAGAAGATTGGCTCTGTGGCCTATCAGCTGCGTCTCCCGGTCGGCTCCCGTATCCACGATGTTTTTCATGTTTCACTGCTCAAAAAGTTTATAGGCGACCCACTCTTAGTTTCCCCAACCACACTACCACGTGATATCATGGCAGTCGCGGACGATCTGCATTCCGAAGACGGTGGGAATGATGCAACCAACAACATCATGGCACAATCGAGTATTGCAGTCAACAAGGAGAAGAGGATTATCAAGGCTCCCAATAAACTAAATCTTTAATTATAATGACTACATCAGATTGACTGCTATTACAGGAACATTCCCTTATTAAGTTATTTCCTATTTGCAATTTCCCTTTTGGTTATTTCCTATTTACATGTTTGGTAACCCACAATTGTGGGAAGTATGATTGTAATTCTCTTATTTAAGAGGACCTTATGATGAAAGAAAAAGGAGAGCAAAAAATTTCCCTTACACTTCTTCTTCCATCCCTGCCTGGAGAGTAGACTCCTCTCGAACAGAGTCGTATCACGATATCAAACTACGTACCACTACGTACGACAGTACTATAATGGTGTCGTGCGCAAGTATTATTTGCCACAATAAGGAAATTTATTTTTCGATACGACATGAACACCCAATTTAGGAAGACTTCCTAAAATACACTGAACCAATATTTTTCTTCAATCTAGAAAACTTCAAACTCCCTTTCTCGAAACTAACCCTTCATATAACCCACAAAAACGTTTAACTAGGATTTTTCAATTTTTTTTTAACTTGCTCATGTAACTCATCATCGCCTCCACTAGACTTCTCGTGGAAAGGTAAGATGTTCCTCCTCCTTCCAATGCCTTTCTACCTTTCTCCTTCATCCCCAATACCTTAACCCTTACACTACTCTCTTCCTCCATTAAACTTCTAATTCCTCTCATCACCTCGTCGGCGGACGCCCAATTGTCATGTAACCTGTCTATGTTCAGCTTGATTGCCACCCCCATCTCTTCCACCATAGAGAATGCGTTGGTGTGTTGCTCTGCATACAATGGCCAAGCGAGCATCGGCACGCCAAACCATAAGCTCTCTAAACACGAGTTCCAACCACAATGGGTCACGAAACCACCAATTGCTTTGTGCGCAAGTATCTTGGATTGTGGTGCAAATGTTGGCCAGACCATGCCTCGTTCTTTCGTTCTCTCAAGGAACCTATGGAATATGCATGAGTTAAGAGAGCGCAATATATATTATCTAGAAGATATCAACTATAGAAAGAAATGATCTAGTTCCCTTGGCTTGATGTGTAGGATCTCCAGAAGACTCTTCTTTCTAGCGTGTGTTCTTAGTTCTTAGCACCAACTAAATTAAGTTTCATTGATTGGAAGTAATTTCGTTGTGCTTTAACTAGACCGCAACTGGACTTTCCCACTTTTACGGACCAATTGACCATTATAAACGCATTAAGCGTGTCTACATCAACATTATTTACTTAATTTATTGTGATGACTAATGTTTGTTGTATTTATTTCAATAAATAATAAAATTATTATTCAAGAAGTCTCTCTTGCAAATTAACATTGAAACAGATATCTGGTATTTTAGGAAAGTAAGGGTCTCAAGTCAGTGCTGACGTGCTGGCATTTTGACGTTGACTAGAAGACATACTTCTGGTTCTTTAGTGTATTCGTATTTATATCATTCATACATTTTAGATACCATACTCCTACTAAACTCAATCACATTTACATAGTTACCCAACCTGTTAAAAGAACATGTACTGCTGAAAGTAGTTGCTGTGTACTTGCTCTCGCAAAAGTAGTTGTACATTTTTAATATTTTGAATTTAAAAATATTTCAATTTTTTAAGGAAAAATATTATATAAACTATGACCATTCATCAATTCATTTCCCTCTTCCCCTCTCATGCCTTCCACCACTCCTGGTTCTCTTTTGGTTTTGTGTGTGATTTTAGTTAATTTCGTGTTGTTATTTACAACTATGAAATCTCGCATTTACGACATTTGTTTTGCCAACAATCTTCTGTTTCATCGATTTTCTGCATTTTAGTTTTACTTTCCCATCTTCATTTGTTTTTTTTCCTATGTTTTTGTTCACTTTTCAGCTACATTATTTTGTTCTACCCAGTGTTTCTTGCCTACTGAAATCATTGTTTTTTTTGTTCAAAAGCAAACTTGAAGCTATGAAATAACACATTATGTTGAAAGGATGAACCATTCGATGTTGATTCTGATCCTACCCAAAATCATTTTCAATTTACCCAAAGCACGATGAAAGATACCTAGATCACTAAATAGAAATACCTAGCAAACTTCCAATGTTGACTTTTTATTTTCATTTTCTATCACATCGTAATTTTTTCTCAAGAAAATCATTCCTCCATCAAGATAGGACATGCTGATGGCGGGGTGGGTAGTGATTGGGAGTGAGAGATAGTTGGAGAGATAAGGAAGTTGTGGTAGATGGAGGAGGAGAGAGAAAATGTATTGGATTAGAGAGGAAAAGTTATTGAGGAGAAAAAAAGTCTTTTAATGTTGGTATTTCCGTATCAAGTTTTAGGTATTTTAGCCTTTCAATGTGGATATTTTCTTTTTATAGTTTGGATATCATCGTATACATAATCTACCCAATAACCAAAAGTCGTTTCATTTCTCTATATATTAAATATATTTACTCATCCATGATATCTTATTTAACTTAAGTAATGGGCAAATTAACATGTAAGTTTTCATAATTGGCAATGCAATACCGTATTCTTCCCAAAAAACTGTCACAGACAGAGGACAGCTCGACGGACGAGTCGACGAAGGAGCTCGGCTTGTTAAGTCGACGAAGGAGCCAGCCATGAAAGTTCTAGCTAAAGTGCGATATCCGCCGTTCTTTTGCGCTAAAGCAAGAGAGTGATCACAGAACTCGGGGACGCTCTCGTAGCAGATCTTTTGCAAAAACCCTCCCAATCCAGATCCGAGATGGGCGTTCCTCCAGCCAACTGGACGAGTCCGAGGGACTATTGCAGTAGAATCCATAAATTGCATCCAGTCTTGGTGATGAACCTATAGAACAAGTTACATAAGGAGATTGGTCGATAGTCGTCCACTCTGCTTTCCTCCCGCAAGCAAGGTAGTCGGACGGGACCAACCTACCATTTTTTTTAAAACATGACTGGGCCCACGCAATACTATACTCTTCCAAAATAACCCATATAACCCATGTAGCATCCGTATTTGGGGCTTGCACTGTGTTTTGATTATTTACTTGGGTGCACCTACATGTCAATATTATTTACGGTTACGACGTTATAACGAAGTGTGCCCCATTGGTGGTAGAGGTCCATCCAAGCAAATAATATCGACATGTAAGTGCACCTAAGCAAATAATCGAAAATCAGGTACAAAACCCCAATTAGGCAACGACAAAGAAAACAACACTTATTTTATTAGGTCATTTGCTTGGGTACACCTCAAAAGGTGCACAATGTCTGAAATACACCTGTGTTTTTACTATTCACTTAGGTGCACATACATTTCAATTCTTATTGCTTGGGTGCCCCTCCACCGTTTGTGGGACCACTTTGTTTATTTTTCTCTTAGAATATTTTCAAAACACACCCCCAAAAATTGAATTGTCCTTAATATTAAATAAGAAAAGCCAAACAAAAATATCTTTGACGAACACACTCTCTCTTCTCCCTCTGTCCCCTCTCTCTTCTCCCTCCCTCTCTCCTCTCTCTCTTTCCTCTCTCTCCTGATCTCTCTCTCATCTATCTCATGTTCTCTCTTCTCCCTCTCTCTCTCTCGAAAAGAAAGGAAATGTTGGACCAAACTAGGAAACACGAATATGATTGGATCTTTTAATTTGTATCTAAGATTTGGACTTCTTAAAGAAAGCATATGCCAGATAAAACTGGAAAAACTACATCGGATATTAAAAAAAATTCATCTACAATTCAATTTACCACACATGGCCGCTTTGTGGGGATCAACAGTTGAAGAAGTGGAGGAGGACGAAGCCGAGGAACGAGAAGAAGAGGAAGAGGTAGTCTATCAGTAGGAAGACGGTGGTATTCCCGTGGCGGCGGTTCTTCGTCTTTGACGGTGGCATTCCCGTGGTGCTTTGTCTTGAGGTACTTTGTGGGGTTTATGAGATCAAGGAGGAGTTTGATGGTTTTCTTAGATGGTCTGATAGGGAGCTTGCTTGGGAGGTGTTTAATGGGAGAAAAGAGAACATGAGAGGGAGAAAGAGAGGAGAGAGAGGGAGAAGAGAGATCAGGAGAGAGAGAGGAGAGAGTACTCATGAGAAGGACAAAAAGAAAAAGAAAGAGAGAAGGAGTGAAGGAGAAGGGACGAGGAGAGAGAAGCTTTGGGGAAACATGGGGATTTCTTGGGTTTTCCTTGGTCACCCCTACCATTCTTCCGTCTAAAAACCTCGATTTTCTACTCAAATGGAGCGTGGGGAGCGCTTTACATCAGCTGCAGCACCGTTTGGAGAGAGTGTCACTCTAGATTCTCTCCAAACGGCCAAACCAATTCATGATGGTGTCTTGGAGGAAGGTGATCTTCGTTAACCACTTCTGACTGGCGAGGTGCCAAGGAGTCGGAAGTGGTCAGACCTATTCAAGTCGAGTCCAAAGCCATCATCAGCTTTGGAGTTTGTGGAGCCGGTGGTGAAGAAGGGTGCGACGATTGCGGTTTGTTCAAAGCAAGAGGCAACCGAAGCTTTACAATGGTAGGAGAAGGTGTTAGTGGGTTATTTTGTGCATTTTAAACCCCATCTACCAACCCTTGAGAAGTTCTTGCCCAAGCTATGGGAACTATTCAGAGGTGTGGAGGTCATTCGAAGGAGGTGAGACTTTCTCCTATTTCGGTTCACTTTGGTGGAGGACCTCACGCATGTGCTGCAAAATGGACTTTGGTTTGTGAAAGGCTTGCCTTTGGTTGTGCAAAGATGGACACCAGAAACGGTGATGAGGAAAGCTGATACCAAGACCATGCCGATATGGATCCGCTTCCTCGATTTGGATTTGTGTTTTTGGTCCACCAAAATTCTTAGCACCATTGCGAGTGTTCTAGGTAGGCCACTATACATGGATGATAACACTGCCTCGGAGAGGAGGCTGGCCTATGCAAGGGTGTGTGTGGAGGTAGACCAAGAGTTCGAGTATCCAACAACCATGGACGTCCAAATCGAAGGGATAAGCACGGAGGAGGTTAGCATCGAGTATGAGTGGCGCCCGGGGTATTGTTGGGATTGTGGGGAGTTCAAACATACCAAGTTAAATTGTCCCAGCAAGACATTGGTGAAGAAAGATGGTAAAGAGGGGCGGGCTCAGAAGGAGTTGGTGGAAGTGGGCAAAGGGCGTGGGAAGGTGAAGGAAGTGGAGGCAAACAGGAGTGATGGTGACACTAGCAACAAACTGGCCAGCCTACTCACTATGGAAGGGGAGGTAGAGGCTGAAGTTGTTGGGAAGAAAGCAACTCCAAACAAAGAAGAGGGTGAGGAACATAACATAGATGGAGTGATTCAAACGGAGGTTGTTGCAATGGCAACGGAAATAGGGTCAGCACTAACAAACAAAGAGAAGGGGGACAAAAAGCAAAAAGCAAACACTTCTCCCAGGCTGCACACATTCGAGAGGAGGTTGATCTCTTTGCTCCACTTATCCTCCCAGCTGGAGAGGAGAGGACGCCTCACAAGGTGCCATGTGGAAAGGAAGGGGACAAGCAAGACACTAGCCATAGCATGCCATGTGGAAAGGTGGTTAGCACTAGTGAGGCAAAGGAAGTGTTGCACCATGTCAGCGTAGGAGCTGCCTTGATTTACCAGCCAAATGCAAATTAGCTTTCTCCAAAACATGTGGTGCGTGAACTAGGTAGGGTGCAAATGAATGAGGCGATTCAAAATATTAGCGGGGCTTGTGGACGTGGTCCAAGATGGGGCAGAGTTTGGTCCATGCGTAGGTACCATTGAGGAGGGATGGGGTGAGGAATATCCACAACCCTCGGGAGCATGTACCCCGCAATCGACAACTATCAAGCGTGTGTCCTTGAGGTTGGAGCAGCAAAAAGCAAACTGAGGTTGCAAGGGGACTCGTTGCCCTTTTCCGAAGCCATGATTATTCTTACGTGGAATGTGCGTGGAGAGAACCTCCCCGACCGCGTACACATGATAATGGGATGGATAAATGAGGCTAAAGCTGACATCATATGCCTCATGAAACATAAGGTTAAGTTAAAGAAACTTGGGCACACAATTGGGCGGCAAATAGCTTCATTACGGATTCAGGGTGTATCCTTGTGTTGTGGAATGAGCTGAAAGTGGGTCTCTAAGTCACCTTCGAGACCCCACAACTACTACACTTAGAAGGAATTGATAAAGGAAGTGGGAAATCAGTGGCTATCTCGGCGGTCTATGGTGCAAATGGGCGTATGGAGCGGTGCTCGCTGTGGGCAGATCTTCAACGAGTGAAGTCGGAGGGGGCTATATTATTTGCAGGGATTTTAATTGCATTCAAAGGTGTCATGAGAAGAAAGGACGTGCGGGTTTCAATTAGACAACAATGGAGGAGTTTAATGCTTGTGTGGATAATTTGCAAGTTCTAGAAGTGTCATCTGGGGGAAGCGACTTCATGTGGTCGAACTCCTCTCAAGGCGAGGCCTGCATTAAGACCCATATTGACCACATGTTCATGTCCCTAGCATGGTTGGGCACCTTCCCAGAATCCTTCTTTGTGGTGGGGGACAAGGACCTTAGTGACCATGCTACTCTCACAATGACCACCAATCACAAGGGCACACAGAAGAAGAGGGTGTTCAGGTTTGCGAACTTCTGGAGTGAACATGAAGAATTTTCAGACGTGGTACGTAATGCTTGAGAAACACTTATTGATGGGAAGCCTATGTATCATGCGATAGCAAAGTGCACAAGATAAAGGAGGCGCTCAAAGTATGGAGCAAGGAAAAATTCGAGTGTGTTGAAAATCAGGTGAGTGGGGCCCTACATAGACTTGCGCAAGTGAGGCTTGATTTGAGGGAGACACCAGGGGAATCATCCCTTTATGACCAGGAGCGAGACTGCAAGGAGGAGCTGCAACTGGCATTGTCAAGAGAGGAGTCTTTATTGAGGCAAAAATTGAGGGTGCGATGGTTACGGGAGGGTGATCGGAATACTAGATTCTTCCATGCTTCCCTTAGAGTGAGAAGAGCCACCAACACTGTGAGGCTAGTGAGTGATAATGGCGAGATTATGGAAGAGGAAAGTGTGATTCGTGAGGCATTTCGACACCATTTTTCTAACTTGTTTGCTAATAGTTTTCAGGTTGCACCGTTACCTATCTCTATTCGCACACTTCAACTAAATCCCGACGAGGCAAGAGGCCTTGTTGTGGGTCTTAATCTGAAGGAGATTGAGGAGGTGGTGTTGCACTCAAATGTGGACAAGGCTCCCGGGCCCGATGGTTTTAATGCAAAGTTCTTTAAAACGTCGTGGAGTGTGATGAAGGACATGTTTAAGGCGGTTGACGACTTCATGCGAAGCGAGAAGCTCCTCGCTGAAGTAAACTACACATCTATCATGCTCATTCTGAAGAAGGCTACACCCTCCTTAGTTGATGATTATCGGCCAATATCCCTTTGCAATATGCTCTACCGGTACATATCTAAGGTCTTGGAAAATCTATTGAAGGTTGTCCTACCCCGGTTGATAGGAGAGGAGCAAAGTGCATTCATTTGAAGGAGACATATTAGCGACAACATATTACTTGCCCATGAAATTTGGCACAATATGCAGGCTGCTCGTGGGTCAGCAAGGATGTGTTTGAAACTAGATTTGAGGAAAGCATACGACTCGGTTTCGTGGAGTTTTCTCCTTGAGGTCCTTTAGCAGTTTGGCTTCCCGGAACATTGGCAACACTTGATTATGGCATGTGTAAGGGCGTCGTTTGTTGTGACGGTGAATGAAGCTAACTCAAGACCCTTCAATGCAACAAATGGCCTACGACAAGGTGACCTGATCGCCCCTTATCACTTCGCCCTTTCTATGGAGGTTCTTAGCATCATGATAAAGGAGGCTACTGCAAATGGGAGGCTAAATTTGATTGAATGTGGTAACATACCGGTTTCGCACCTTTTTGCTAATGACGTCTTGCTTTTTGCTAAGGCTACCAAGAGGAATGCACGGGAAATCAAACAAATCTTAACATCATTCTCCGGATACTCGGGGCTGCAATTGAACACAAACAAGAGTCGAGTTTTCTTGGGGAGAAATGTCACGTTTGGCAGCTGGATATGCAACCATCTAGGAATGGCAAGAGCGAACTTCCCGGTAACCTACCTTGGACTACCCTTGTTCACTTCTCGGCTTGGGAAGCACCAATGTGCAGGGCTGGTGGCCAAGTTGAGGGCGAAGCTAAGTTTCTGGAAACGAAGTTTCCTGTCCATGGCTGGCCGAATTGAGTTGGTGTGAGGCGTATTGGTATCTTATAGCATCTACTGGACGTCCGCTTTTCTTCTCCCCAGGTCGGTATTGAAGGAGATGGAGAGCCTCATGATCCACTTCGTGTGGGTGGGGATAAGAAGTGGGTGGCGGTAGCTTGGAAGGATATTTGTCTGCCGAAAGGTGAAGGAGGTTTGGGGCTGCGAAGGCTTGAATATTGGAATGATGCCGGGCTGTTACGACTGTTGTGGTTGATCGTGGCTGATGATGAGTCACTTTGGGTCAAAATCATGCGATAGAAATATTTGGGCAACCTTAAAATTTGTTTAGCACGCCCGCCCTCGGTTTGCTCTTGGGCATGGAGGGGTATCTTAAGGGTGCGTGATATCGCCCGGGAGCACATCTGGATTCAAGTTGGTGATGATAAGAATACACGTTTCTTTCTTGACCCTTGGTGTGGTAGACCGTTCTTGAGTGAGGAGTGGGGTGCAAGATTGCATTATGATGTTGGCATGCCAAGGGATACACTCGTGGCCCACTACATCAGAAATGGTACATGAACCTTCCTCCCCCGCGTTCGGTGAAGATGTTGGAATTGTGGCCGAGGATTATGGGGACGTAAATACATGGAGGGCAGGACATGCCCATAAGGCTGGATGCATGAAGAACACCTTCACATTAAAGGAGGCGCGGTATTGGGTTGCACTAAGGAAGGTAGTCGTGGGATGGAGCAAACTCATATGGTTCAAGAACCATGTCCCAAAGCACGCCATAACTGCGTGGCGTGCACTGTGAGGCCGATTGTTGACAAAGAAACTCATAAAGGCAAGAGGCTCACACCTTGGGCTCGAATGCTCATTGTGTACTATGGCGAAGGAGGATATGGGACACCTATACTGGACATGTCCCTTCACTAGGGAGGTTTGGACAAGAATACTTCATGTGTTGGGACTGAGTAATGACATCAGAACCACGCTAGACGAAGATGCCAAGAGATTGCAGCAAGTGAAGGGAGGCCGGGTAAATGTGACCTCAATGAAGTTAGCCTTTAGTGCGGTTATCTATGAGTGCTGGCATGAATGGAATAGATGAATCTTCGACCATGAAATTAGACGTCCATCTGATATTGTGTGCTTGGTGAACGATATCGTATGAGTCATATCCTCGAGGATGAAGGACTTGGTTGGGGACTCGGTGGCCATCCGAGCCTTTGAAGAAACTTGGAAATAGCACCATAGGTGTACTAGAGTGCTCTAGAGGTCGGTTGAATGAGTCTTAGACTCGAGGTAACTTGTAGGTCGGGCATGTAGAGTGCATGACCCTGTGTTATTTCATTGTCAAATATTTTGTAGGTTGTAAATCATAGTTTACACATCAATGAAACTTCGAAGCTATGCCTCCTTTTTGTTTTGAAAAAAAAAGAGAGGAGAGAGAGGGAGAAGAGAATGTGTGTTTGTAAAAGATATTTTTATTTAGGTTTGTTATTTAATATTAAGGACAATTCAATTTTAAAGGGTGTGTTTTGTAAATATTTTAACAGAAAAGTTAACAAAATGGGTCCCACAAACAGTGGAGAGGTACTCGAAGTATAATGTTTGAAATGTAGGTGCACCTAAGTGAATATTGAAAACACAAGTGTATTTTAGCCATTGTGCCCGTTTGTAGATGTAACCAAGCAAATGACCATATTTTATTAGGACAAACGTTGTCCGTTGTGCCACTGAGTAGTGACAACTGACGATAGATAAGAAACATACCGGTCAGGAAGAACATCGGCAAGGTTGGCATCCACTGGCGGCGACGGCAACCCCTTTTGCTGCGGAGGCGGAGCACTTCTTAACGCCCACAAGAACCGGCACCCGCTCTTTTCCAATCCGACAGCGATCTCCCTCGCCTGCTCCTTCGAAAACCCACCCATGCTCCCAAAGCACAAAAACACGACAGACCCGTCCGGCTGCCCGTCAAGCCACCTCAAGCACTCCCCGTCCGACCTTTCTGACTCCACCGAAACGTTCAACAAGGGCCCAACAAAGTACAACGGTGGGGTGGGGTGATCCGGAATACACTCCCCTTCCTTCAAGGCGTTCACGGCGTAGGGCTCCAAGTCCTCGAAAGAATTGACTATCATCACGTCGGCCTCGTGGAAGCGATACCCGATTTCGATGATCCGTTTGGACATCTCCCCCGTCCTGTTAATAAACGTAGACGGCAGAGCCAAGGCGGGGAGCGGGCGTGAGAAGGTTGGAACCTGGACGCTGACTCCGTCGAGGTGCAGCTCCTCTAAGTCCTTCCCGGGCGGGAGTGTCGGTTCCTATTGAAGACAGGGGGAGTATCCAAAGCAACCAGGATTAAAGACGCACCTCCTCGATAAACAAACGGAATTGAAGACACACCTCCTCGCTACAACCAGACGCACCTCCTCGATAAACAAACGAATTAAAGACACATCTCCTCGTTTGTTCCAACCCAACGGAAATAAAAGATCATGTATATATACTAAACAGTTCAAATTGTAATAAACACAACAAATCAGAAACAAATAAGATTTTCTTCTTTCTTCCTCCCGTCTCAAACTAGTTACTAGATTTCTACATGGTATCAGAGCGCTGATACGATCTCAGATTCCCAAAAATCATCACTGACCTTCACCTCATTGAGGGGGTTGAAGGCGCAAAACCTACATCCAGACCCTCAAAAACCACCAAACCACAAAAAATCACAAAAAAACCATGTCGGGAAACCACCACGACAACCCCTCTCGACTTGTTTCAACTTTGCTCAACGGGACAAATTACCTGTCCTGGGCGCGGGCGGTCTCCCTCTCCCTCAGCGGCAGGGGGAAAGTCGGCCACATCACTGGAACTACGAAAAAACCGGATGAACCAGACACGGAGGCAAAACAAGAAGAATGGCAGACCTCCGATCATCTCGTCATGTCATGGATAATCGCATCCATGCAACCTCAGATAGGGGAAATCTTCATCTACAAAGACAGCGCAAAAGAACTCTGGGATGCGGTCCAAGAACACTACGGAAAGGCGCAAGACTTCGCACATATTTTCAGACTCAAACAAGACATCGCTCAAGCCCGTCAAAACCACAAAAGCATCATCGAGTACCTCGGTACTCTCAGGAAGGCTTGGGACGAGTTGGGGATTTATGAACCACCAACAAACGACGCACGAACAATCGAAAAAAGAACCGAACAAAACCGGATCTACCAGTTTCTGGTAGGTCTAGACCCGTCTTTTGAAAACATCAGAAGTCAGGTGCTCATGGCTCCTGACCTACCGTCTCTTAACTCAGTCATCGCGATGATCCTCCGCGAAGAATCGCGACGAAGGACCATCACTCCTCCACAAACAACAACCAAAGCCGAGAACCAAGCGTTTTTCTCCGGAAAAACACAAAACCAGCATCAAGACAACAAAAAACGATATGGAAACCGGAAGAACGAGCACTGCGAAAACTGTAAAAAATCCGGACACAACAAAAACAACTGCTGGTTTCTTCATCCTCATCTCCGCCCACCAAAAGACAACAACAGAAGAGGAGGAGGAGATGAGAGAAGAGGAGGAGGAGATGGGAGAAGTTCTTCGCACGAGGGATCATCGGGCGGCAGCGGCTACATCGCCGCCACAGGAGGCAGCAGCGGCAGCCACCAACCTAACCCTAACCCTAACCTTTTTTCGCAGGAAGCATTCGGAATGTCAGCAGTCGGATCAGGAGCTTTAAATACTTCGGCAAATCCGGATAGCACATTCGGGTCGGCTCCAAACCCGGATAGCACAACAGAGAGGTTATTCTCTCCAAACAACAAACGCATAAATCAACATGTGGCGGACCAAAACCGCACAGGCCCAATGGGCTCAGAGGAGGACATCCATGTCCTGATAAACAAATTGAGCGATTTTTTGCACAAAGGTCCTTCTGGTTCAGGTAATTCGGCAGGTATAAATCATTCTTCAGCTTTCAATACTGAAAAAAGGAAAAATAATATATGGGTTATTGATTCCGGCGCCACTGATCACATGACTGGAAATCAAAGTTTACTACTAGATCTTAAAAGAAACATATCTCTACTAAATAATTTTGTAAGTGTAGCTAATGGAAACCAAGTAGAAATAAAAGGAAAAGGAAATATGATATTACTTGATAAAATAGCAAAGAATGTTTTGTATGTCCCCTCTTTTGAATCAAACTTACTATCTGTTGCAAAAATCACAAAAGAATTAAATTGTAATATTATCTTCTCACCAGTTGATGTTGTATTTCAGGATCGTACCTCCGGGAAGACGATTGGTAGGGGTCGACTTGCTAATAATCTTTATATTCTAGATCAAAGTATGCATGCTTTACATGTTGGAAATTTTTCCAAACATGAGTTATGGCATAAAAGGATGGGACATCCGTCGCATTCTGTTTTAAAATCGCTATTTCCTTCTATTAGAACGGATTTATTATGTGATGTATGCAGATTCTCAAAACAAACTCGATCGTCGTTTCATTTATCATCTATTAAAACAAAACAACCACTAGAACTAATACACTCCGATATCTGGGGACCAGCCCCAACTGAATCCTACAATGGGTTCAAATATTTTATCACCTTTATCGACGATTTTTCTCGTACTACATGGATTTACTTATTAAAATCAAAATCTGAAGCTTTTGATATTTTTTGCACGTTTACAAAGTTTGTGGAAAACATGTATGATTTCAAAATTAAAATCTTAAGGTCAGATAATGGATCCGAGTACACCAGTAATGTCTTTCAAGCTTTTCTAAAACAAAAAGGCATCTTTCATCAAACCACTTGTGTTGACACACCACAACAAAACGGTGTAGCTGAAAGAAAAAATCGTCACCTCTTGAATATAACACGTTCACTACTCTTTCAAGCTCACGTTCCAAAACGGTTTTGGTCCGATGCTGTTTTAACTGCTGCTTATCTTATCAATCGTCTACCTAGTCCTCGTCTCCAAAACAAACAACCCTTAGAAATTCTGACTGGTCAAAAAACTTTACTTGATCACCTACGAGTTTTTGGGTGTATTGTGTTTGTTCACAGGAAAAGAGATGACAAGCTTGATTTCAATTCGCGCAAATGTATTTTTTTAGGATATTCTTTTAACAAAAAAGGGTATAAATGTTATGACCCAGAAAATTGTAAATTGTATACTTCTCGGGATGTACAGTTTGTAGAAAGTAGTCCTTTTTTCGGCCCAGAAGATGGAAACAACAGACCTCCAGAACCACCTAATTCCGCTGACACGCCAATACCCATCACCCGCAATCCTGAGATCATCGCAAGGACGCCTGTTTTTCAAGAAGAAGACAATGAAACTCCCTCTGATCACGAAGAAGAAAACATTCCAAGAAGATCAACTCGACCAACTCGCCCACCAAGATATCTGCACAACTATATCACCTCTCACGTCACTTATCCTATCCAGGATTATCTATCATACCAACAAGTAAAAACACATCATAAAGGCTTTCTAGGAACTATAGATTCTCATATAGAACCAAAAAATTACAATGAGGCCATAAGGGATCAAAAATGGTGCAAAGCCATGGAAGAAGAAATCCAAGCCCTGGAGACAAACAAAACCTGGATCCTAACCCCAATCACAAAAGGAATTAAGCCCGTAGGATGCAAATGGATATATAAAATCAAATACAATAGTGATGGGACAATAGAAAGATACAAAGCAAGATTAGTAGCAAAAGGGTACACACAAACTTACGGTCTAGATTATCTAGAAACCTTTGCCCCAGTAGCAAAAATGAACACTGTCCGTGTTTTACTCTCTATAGCCGTGAATAAAAATTGGGAACTCTATCAAATGGATGTAAAAAATGCCTTCCTTCAAGGTAACCTCGAGGAAGAAGTATATATGACTCCGCCACCCGGTTACACCTCAACAAATCAGGTTTGCAGACTCAACAAAGCCATCTACGGATTGAAACAATCCCCTCGTGCCTGGTATGCCAAGCTTAGCTATTGTCTCCTGTCTTACGGTTTTAAAAAGTCTTCCGCTGACGCATCTATGTTTACCAAACATCATCAGACTATCACCACCATCATTCTAGTATACGTAGATGATATCATAATCACTGGTAACAACAAGTATGAAATCAACAAAATAAAACAACACTTAAAAACAAAATTTGATATTAAAGACCTAGGACAACTAAAGTATTTTCTAGGAATAGAAATTGCACATTCAAAAAAAGGACTCTTTCTCTCTCAGAGGAAATATGCCCTCGATCTCTTAAAGGAAACAGGCAAACTTGGAGTCAAACCAGCAAATACACCCATGGAAACTAAACTAAAAATAAACACCACTGAAGGCGAACCAATAAAAGACATTCAACAATATCAAAGACTCGTTGGGAAACTCATATACCTCACTGTAACAAGACCAGACATAACCTATGCTGTTAGCATCATCAGCCAATTCATGCATTCACCTCGAACACCTCATTTAGATATAATCACTAGGATACTTAGATATATTAAAAAAACTCCAGGACAAGGATTATGGATGAAAAACAACAATTCTAATTCAATAATTGGTTTCTCTGATGCAGATTGGGCAGGAAGTCACGATCGAAGATCAACTACAGGTTTCTGCACATTTGTTGGAGGAAACCTTGTAACATGGCGCAGCAAAAAGCAAACTGTTGTTGCCAGATCCAGTGCTGAGGCTGAATACCGGGCTATGGCATCCACTACCAGCGAACTCATCTGGTTAAGGCAACTACTCCTCGACATGGGACAACCTTACCACCTCCCGATAAAAATGTTCTGTGACAACAATGCAGCTCGACACATAGCTCAAAACCCAGTGTTTCACGAAAGAACCAAGCACATTGAAGTCGACTGCCACTTCATCCGTGAGAAGATCCAGGCCAAAGAAATAGAAGTTCCCTATGTTCCTAGCAACGATCAACTCGCTGATATTTTCACCAAAGCTCTCGATCAACCGCAAGCAAACCACATCCTTTCCAAGTTAGGTCTCTTCAACTTATTTCAGGACCCAACTTGAGGGGGAGTATTGAAGACAGGGGGAGTATCCAAAGCAACCAGGATTAAAGACGCACCTCCTCGATAAACAAACGGAATTGAAGACACACCTCCTCGCTACAACCAGACGCACCTCCTCGATAAACAAACGAATTAAAGACACATCTCCTCGTTTGTTCCAACCCAACGGAAATAAAAGATCATGTATATATACTAAACAGTTCAAATTGTAATAAACACAACAAATCAGAAACAAATAAGATTTTCTTCTTTCTTCCTCCCGTCTCAAACTAGTTACTAGATTTCTACAGTTCCAACGTGGGTTGGTACATAGCTTGCCCGAGTATGGTCGCGCTGGAAGTGAAGAAAACGTAACATGGAATTTCCAATTCTTTCGTCACGTCCACCATTCCGACGCAGAAGAAGTCGACGACGAGGGCGGTAACGGAAACAGACGTTTGGAGTTCGGAGATTGCGGACTTGACGTTGGGCTTCTGGAGGTCGATGACTTGGAGAAAGGAGCCTGGGGGATCGTCTGTTTTGGGGAGGTGGTGGAAGTAAACGTTTGGGATCGAGTTGGTTATGGAGGCCACGTAGGAGTCTAGTTGTGGAGATGGATTTCTGGGTTGGAAGGTTAGGATGGTGATGTTGAAGTTGGGGTTGTGTCGGAGGAGTTGTTTTACTAGCTCAACCATGGCAATGAGATGGCCCATACTTGGGACAGGAAGGAAGATCAAACCAGGACTTTTCTTCTCTTCCATTCTCTTTGTGGCAAATTGGACGGACTGTAAAAAGCTTGAACAAGGAGGATTCACTTTGGGGAAGGGTCGATGTTTGTTGTGTAGACTTGTCGAGGTGTTTATAGGTATACGTGTTGTGTTGACGCCACAGACCAATGGCACCATGCATGTGGGGACTGAAACTTCCAACTCGGTTCGGTGGAGAACGAAGATCTATCTAGACTTGGGTGAAAAGTGTGACGTGATTTCTAAATTGTCCAGTAGCAATCTTTTCCTTAACATCGGCATCAGGTAACTTATCCTTGACTATTTTATTTCCTAATCTTGGGTGCAAAGTCAGTCTTCGGCATCATAAATGTTATACAAGTCATGAGGTGATTTCTACGTACATGGTCGAGTTAAAAACGTTCCTTAATCTTGGCTCCACTTAATGTACTCATTATGTTAAGATTTTAATAATTGGATTTTGTAATTGCAAGTGGACTCACAATGTACTCCACTTGACTGCAACATTTTGTCGATTACCAGTGCAAGACGACGGGATACGAATGGAGTGGTGTTTACTCCACATCCTTTTGGCGTAAATAAATATTAATTTTGATCTCCAGGCACTTGGAAACTACAGTTTCAAGCCTCCGGGCAAGACTCTTTGAAGTTCCAAGCCTTCAGAGTACCTGAGGGAATTTTCGAAGAAGAAGAAGAATAAATTATCCGAAAGCGAAGATGTTTTGTTTCAAAAAGGGCTTATATACTACTAGCATTCGACCCGTGCGTTGCACGACCACTTCTTAAAATTGATCATTATATATAGAGATAACTGATGCTTGAAGATTACACAGTCGTAGTCGAGTAAAAAATTATTTCAATTATTTATCCTAAACATATGAGCAAGTGGAAACTTTATCTGATTCCAAAGGAATTTTGAAACGTGAGTGAGCAGTCTGACCACTTGGTAACAGCAAAGAGGCAATTCGTGAGGAAGCTACTCTTAAAGTATAAGTTGTCTCAACATATTAAAAAGAAGTTCAATAATGATGAATTCTATTTTATGACGCGATTAGTGTAAAGGACAACGGATTAATTCAAGATTTCAAAAGACATCATCACTTATTATTTCTATATATAATGAATCTTGATGAACTAACCACTTGATTATTAGTTTCAACATTTGTTTTGACGGTAATTTCCTTGATTTGTCTGTGTTTGTTGTCAATTTTGGCTATCTGGATTAATCCAAGAGGGTCGTAACCTTTAAGGTAGTCGTTTTGTGCACTTGTCTCGTTCGTAAAAATACTATATGGAAAGAAGAAAGGCAAATTGACTGTGTTGTGAGGAGAAATTTGCTTGGTTGTCTTGGTGAGTTTTTTTATGAATCCTTGTTAACAAATTTACGTAGGGTTTCAACATGGACGAGTTACCTTTTGTGATGTTTGCACTTGAAGGGATTTCTGCATGTGATAAAGTAATTTTCAACCATTGAAGGAACGACATTAGCACTTTAGTAGAACTCTTAGTTAACTTGGATTAGTTTGCATAGCTCATTGCATACCTATTTATTGACATGTAGAACGAACACTTAGTAATATGATTAATGTAACGTCCTCGAACAACGGAAAATTTAAAATTTAAAACATACAAACAACGGAGGACATTACCAAGAAAATACACCAGGTGCACCAACGTATATATATATACAGATCTGAGTTTACAACAAAAGGTGATTACATCAAAAGCTATAAGATAAAATGTACAACGTAATCACAACAACCTCAAAAGGAGGGGAAAGCAAGATCTGTCCCAGAAGCTCTCCTCCGCAGTCACCACCCCCTAACGCTGCTCACGGCCTGAAAGCAGACAATAAATGCCTGAGTTTCCAGAAGGAAACCCAGTATGCCAAACCCTAACACATATATGAACAATAATGAAATATATAATGAATAATGAATAGCACAACAGACACGATCCGGTCACAGGGGTCCTCTCACCCCAACCCACCAACACACGTGCACACACGGCACCGCCGGTACAGTCACGGCCACACAACCGGGTCTCAAGGGTCCTCTCACCCCAACCCCACAACACACACGTGCACACACGGCACTGCCGGAAAATCATCGGCCACGGGTCTCAAGGGTCCTCTCACCCCAACCCCACAACACACACGTGCACACACAGCACTGCCGGAAAATCCTCGGCCACGGGTCTCAAGGGTCCTCTCACCCCAACCCCACAACACACACGTGCACACAAGGCACTGCCGGAAAATCCTCGGCCACGGGTCTCAAGGGTCCTCTCACCCCAACCCCACAACACACACGTGCACACACGGCACTGCCGGAAAATCCTCGGCCACGAGTCTCAAGGGTCCTCTCACCCCAACCCCACAACACACACGTGCACACGAGGCACCGCCGGTACAGTCACGGCCACACAACCGGGTCTCAAGGGTCCTCTCACCCCAACCCCACAACACTCGCACCACTATCGGGCGACAGTCCGTGCCGTTGCCCAAAAGGCCGGAGAGATGAGCCGCTTTCAAGCGTACGAGCACCCAACTATCGGTCGCCAGTCCGTGCCGTTGCCCCCCGTGAGGCCGGAGAGACGAGGCGCCGTCAAGTATACTCATAAAACCACGAATCTGCCAAAAACAACAGAAACGGTCGAACGAAAACTGTTAATCGGTCGACCAATTCTCACCTAGAGAACTGACCCAACCGAAAAACCCGCCAAACGGTCGACCGGCAAAAGGGGTCCCGGTCGACCGGAAAGCACCAGTAAGAAAACGTTTTCGCAAACCAAACACCAACGGTCGACCGACCCAACTGAAGGGAATGTGTTCTAAAAGTTTTACTTTTAAATGTCAATTATTATGAATTGAATGAGAAATCATTTTGTTCCTTATTTATGTTATTCGTTTTTTAGAAGTGTTAAGGAAGAGACTCTTGGTCCTTAACCGTAGAGCTCTGAAAGATATTGGTTTGCATAAAACAAAAGATATTCGCAATCATGGTAATTAACATGGGACATTAATTACCGAGTTAAGATTGTCGTGTTGGTCATAGATCATTGTAGCTCTACAAGTGAGTGACGACACGGGTATGCAAAAGAGGAAAATATTACTTTTGTATACTGAATAGACCTAATAAGTAAAATATTATAGAAATGTGTTTCTGTGTCATTAATATTTTACTGTGTCTTTGGTCCTTTGATATGAGACTTATATCTAATCACTTAAGGAATACTTAATTAGATCACTGTCTTGAACTATCGATCAGTGTAGTGTAAAGGCATCGGTTGGTTAAGTATAACTTTCGTTGGAGAAGATAG
This sequence comes from Triglochin maritima, assembly GCA_963682175.1. Taxonomy (NCBI): domain Eukaryota; kingdom Viridiplantae; phylum Streptophyta; class Magnoliopsida; order Alismatales; family Juncaginaceae; genus Triglochin; species Triglochin maritima. Next base: position 41,252,949 of record OY821775.1, read on the forward strand.
TTAGTCAAAAGATTATCATTGCCCCTCTTAATTGAGTGATGATATTAGTGGGCCCCTTGATAAAGCAAAGTTATAATGTGCACAATGTGATTTGAGTTAAGTCACATATTTATAACTAGCTTAAAGAGATCAAGAAATGAATACTAAGACAAAGATGACACAATACTACTTTGTGTGTATTCTTAATATCATGCGGCAAGGGACGGACACAAGTGGTGCACTCCATCACTAAATGGATCGTGTTTTGGTTCGAGTGGAATTAAGACATCTAACTAATTGGGAGGTATAATGTGTAGCTAGATACCGCTTATAGCTTGTGATATTAAGCTCTTAATATCACTGCCAACTTAGTTTAGATCCTCCCATAGGTCACACCGCAAAAACCATGAAACAAGAAGCTTGATTTTTGGTTCATATGATGTGTCGGGTTTCTTATAGAAAATATGACGCATGTGATGAACAAGTAAAATCAATTATGTTGTATATAAACATAATTAGAATCATGATAAATTCATATGAGATGCATATATTATGGGGTGCAATAATTTATTGTTGCATAGGATAATATATTGCATAAGTTGTGAATTTGCTAAAAACCCCTAAAGTTCAAATTTTGTTGGAAATAAATCCAAAATTTGAAAAAGGCAAAATCGGGTAAAAGTTCGGTAATCCGTTGAGGTTCGGTCGACTGAAGGATCTGTGGATCGGTCAACCGAACATTGAACGGATAGTCATATTTGATTGACCGAACTTGACCAAAGTGCCTGGAACTTTGGTACGGTGTACCGAACCAAAATCGGTCGACCGAATAATGTTAAGTTCCGATATTTTCGGTTAACCGAATGGCACTCGGTCTTAGACGAGAATTCGTCCGATCGGTTAAGGAGAATTTTTCCCTTTAAGAATCGGTCATCCGTCTAGTACTCGGTCAACCAATCGTGACATATTCGGTTAACCGAATGAGTCTCGGTCAACCGAACAGCGATTGATTTTCTGCCTTTAATTATTAAGAGATTAATTTGATTGATGGTTGGATTAGCTCCAAACTTGGTCAAACGTTTTGTGGGTGCATGTAATGCATTAAGGAATTAATTTATGAGAGAAAATGTAAAGAAAAACGTGGCTAAAGAATAGCCATGATTAAGAGTAAGATTGGAACCTATAAATAGGTCCTTATTCTCCCTAATTGGGTTACACAATTCAATAATTATTTTCTCTCTTAATTCACCACAAAAACCCACGAAAATTCTCTTAGTTTTCTAAGTCTTTGGAAGGAGAAATCTCAGAGGCTAAGGAAGGGGTTTGTAGCTAGATTCTAAGCTTATTTGGAGATCGATTGGCTAGCTCCTTTCTCTCCAACCTTGTTTAGGATTTCGGTGAACACTCGGAGGCATCCGGCGCGGCGAGAAGCATCCCCAACGTCTCCGAATCTTCAAGAAGTTTTTGAGAACTTCTAGGTATGAATTTCGGAGCCCTTGTTTGTTTTAATAGAGTTTTGAAACTAGATGTTAAAACAAACCGATGCATGCATGAGATAAATCAAAGAAAATTGTAATTGATCCTTATTATACATAAAAATTTCGAAAATATATATGTATAATTAAACATGAAATCCTACAGTGGTATCAGAGCATAGGGTTCAATTTTCTCTTGATTTATGGTTGTAAACAAATCTAGTTTACCATCTAGGATTTAAACAATTCGTTTTACCGGTTTTTCGGTCTTTAAATGTTTGTTGAAATAATTCTTTATAATAATTCGTTTTAAATGTTTTGAATGTTTAAAATATGACATATAATTATTAGAATTATGATTTAGACATAAGTCTAACTTGCAATAATTTCGTTTTAAGTATAAACGATTATTTTGTAAGAGAATCAACAAAACCGAAAAACTGCGATTCATCTTTCCATTGGAAATTGGATGGATAGCGGTTCATAATTAATTTTTGAATTATGGATGAATGAAAAATGTTTTTAATGGATTTCAAAATATTTTTCAAAGAATTGTTGAGAATTCTGGATGATTGATAAATTAGATTATGTAGTTTATAGCAATTGCGTGCATGGATGCTTGAGTTGCTTTGCAGGATTGTGAGTTTATATGTTCCAAAATCAGAAGCTATGAATGTATGTCATTATTATTATACAGGGGCTTATGTATGTAAAAGCCATATTCTCTATTTTCTATCTTTAGAATTGCATTTGCATGTGAGAGGTTTTTACATAGGACTTGCACTAGTTTGTTTTTATCGAATGTGAGGAGCATGTTTATTTTTCTGTAAAATCTACATCTCCGGTGCAAGAGGAAGTCGCCGAATAGGGCATTGATCGAGGATCGAGGATCAGGGATCGAAGATCATGGATCAAAGGGAACATATAAACTCACGCGATATGGATTGTGTGAATGTTTAATTTCTGTTTTTATAATTTCTGCTATGCATGTGATGGATGGTGAATGTTAGGATGTGTATAAATTTTAATATGCATGATAAACTAAAATTCAAAATCACATGTTGATAAATGAAATTGTCCAACAAAAATTAAGATTAATTTTTCCTTCTTATTTCATCCACTAGCAGCCATTGATCGAGGGATACTCTGCTCGCCCTTAGCGGGAGATAGCTCCCTCTATCTTTGGGAATAGTGGGAGATATAAAGGTTGTCTGTTGTTGTGCCACAATTAAATATATGAGGTGTGTTTCACCCTAGTGAACCCCAAGTATGTTTAGTTGTGAATACAATAGATAAACGTATCTCGTATCAAATGAAAATAAGTTTTCTTAATATTACCTAGAACCCTCGCTCGGTTTTGGGAAAAAGTTTTTCTTACGAGGATAGGTCGTATTCCCTCATAATTAAAACGACAAGAGTCACAAGAGTTTGAAGATGCTAAATGTTGCTAAAATTCAAAAAGGTTGTGATTAGAAAATGTTTTTCTTACCTTGATGTTGTAATGTATTCGATAGCCCTTAGCTAGTCTATATTACAATTGATGGGATCTTGGATTACTGCATTTACGGGCAAGATTTTATTTGCAGTATTTACATCGTATTCGATATATATATGTATGTATGTATTAAAACATAAAATTGGCATTAAAACCTATATAATTTATTTTGTAGAAATGTCAAATATCCAACCAATTGTGCGATCTATGATCGAAAAGAACCCTTTGCAAAATGATGGCTCAAACTTCATGAAATGGCAACTCAATCTCAATATCGTGTTGAGGTTTGAAAAACTATCTCATATTTTGGATGGTGAAATCCCAAAATTAAATGAGAAGGCAACCGATAAAGAGAAAGAGGCGATAGCCAAGTGGGAAGACCAAGAGAACCAAGTTCACGGTCTTATACTAGCATCCATGGGTGACTCACTTCAAGCGAAATACTTGGATTCAAAACCCAAGAAGACCATGGAGGCTCTAACCAAGATGTTCATGGATAGTGCCCGAAAGGAGCGCTATAAGACCACCATCCCACTCACAAGGTGCCATATGGCGGAGGGAACATCGGTATCCATGCATTTTCTCACGATGCAAGGATACCTTGAGAAGTTGTCGAAGCTCTCTTCTCCAATGCCAGTGGACATTACCGAAGATCTAATTCTTGGCTCTCTAGCCTCGTCCTTTAAGGATTTTGTGATGCACTATCATGTGCGTGAAAAAGGGGTGAGTCTTGAGGAGCTTCACAACGCTCTCAAAACTGCTGAAGTTGACATGGGCAAGGGTGGGGACAAGCAAGTCCTAGCCGTCCATGAGAGGAGCAAAAAGATCAACAAAGGTAAAGGCAAATTTACCAAAGATACGTCAATCAAGAGCAATGGAGTAGGAGGTGCTCATGAGAGTACCTCAAGGGAGAAATCTTTCAAATCTCCAACTCCCAACACGGAGTGCTTTCACTGCGGTGAAAAAGGACACATCCGACCTAATTGCCCCAAGTACAAGGAAGACCTTGAAAATGGGATGATTGAACGTAGGCGCCCGAGAAACGCCGTAGGTATGTTTGTTATTGAGATAAATTTAATCACCTCTATCCTTGATTTGGTAATGGTTACCGGATCTTGTGCTCACATAATTTTGATGTGCAACTATTGAAGGATAGGAAGGAACTCGTTGGGAACGAGATGATATTGAAGATTGGAAATAGTACAAGCATCGCTGCGATTGTACAAGATTCTATGGAACTTCAATAGTCTAGTGATTTAAATTTATGCTTTGTAGAATGTTTGTTATGTACCTTCGATTAGCAAGAACTATTCTGTATCAAGTTTTAGATATGGATAAATTTTAATAAATATTTTAATTCTTGCTTGTCTATATCGAAGAATGGAATTTTCTATGCAAATACATTCATATAGAATGATTTCTATTTGCTTGAAATAAATAAACAAACGCAAACAAACAATAACAAAAGAGAAACTAAGATAACTCATGTGAATGATACAATCTTGTAGCACTATCGGATTGGTCAAATAAATGACCAAGAGACCTTTCAAGAAGAAAGGAACGAAAACGAATAATTAATTGGATATGATACATTCTAATGTATGTGGTCCGATAAGTACAAGTGCAAGAGACGGTTTAAGGTACTTCATTTTGTTCACGGACAACTATAGTCATTATGGCTATATTTGTCTAATGGGAAGCAAAAATGAATTCTTTGACAAGTTCAAGGAATTCGAGAATGGAGTAGCGAACCAACTCAACAAGAATATCGAGTCTCTATGAAAAGTCGTAGGGGTGAGTGCTTAGAATACCTAATTTGACTCATTCCTAAAGTAGGAATAGGATATTGCTCGACATGGTTCGATCAATAATAAGTCAATTTAAATTGCCGATTTACTTTTGGAATTATGCACTACAAATAATGACAAACTCACTAAATAATGTTCCATCCAAATCCGTGGAGAAAATGGTTTATGAGATATGGAGTTGAAAGACACCTAAGCTCAACTTTCTCAAGATTTGGGGTTGTGAGGTCTACGTCGAGAAATTGATGTCGACCAAACTTCAACCAAAAACAGATTAAGTGATTCTTTATAGGTTATCCTCGTATGACAAGAGGATACTACTTTTGATATATCACCTCCAATCGAAAGATTGTAGAGAGAGATATGTTTTTCTGGAATTTCTGGAAAAGAAAGAAAAGTAGTGGGAGTAGAGTTAAGCTTGAGAAAACTCAAGATACTCTACAAGATCATGATGTGAATGTTGCATTCAAGATCATGAAGGCCCAGCCGAGATTCATTTGGTTAGTGGGAGCATGAGCGAGAGATCCTTACAAGAAATTGTGAGAGAATCTCAATCATCCTCACCTAGTGTGCGTTCGAGAGTCGAACATGAACCTATTCCTCAAGAAATTGTGGAAGAAGTTCGAGAGACACGAGAAAAACCAAAAGAACTAAGAAGGTCAATGAGGGAAAGGAAGAAACCCAATAAGTATGTGGGACTTCATGAGATCATGGTACTAGATACCAAAGATCCCTCGACCTTCCGAGAAGCAATAGAAAAGACTCCAAACTATGGTTAAAAGCCATGGAATCCGAAGTAGAATCCATGTATGATAATCAAGTATGAAACTTGATTAGCCTTCCTCAAGAGAAAATATCATTTGGTATAAATGAGCTTTTAGGAGGAAGATGGACATGGATAGTAACTTGACAACCTACAAAGCAAGGCTTGTAGCAAAAGGTCATACTCGAATTCAAGAAATTGACTTTGATGAAACTGTTGAGAAGTTGCCATGATAAAATCTATTCGGATTATGCTCGCTATTTCCACATTTCATAATTATGAGATATGGAAGATGGATATCAAAATGGCGTTCCTTAACAAGAACTTGGAGAAGGATATGTACATAGTACAACCTCAAGCTTTTGATGATCCAAAGAATAGCGAGAAGATATGCAAGTTTCGAGAATCCATTTCTGGATTGAAGCAAGCATAAAGGAGTTGGAACAAACGCTTTGACGAAGAGGTGAAGAAGATTCACTTCATTCAAAGTAAAGGAGTACCTTGTATATACAAGGAGATTAGTGGGAGCCATGTAGTACTTCTGATCTTATATGTCGATGACATATTGCTCATGAGAAATCATATACCTTTGCATTAGCAAACGAGAAATTTCGTTGAAATCAGTGTATTCAATGAAAAGAAAAGGATGAGGCTCAACACATCTTGAGAATCAAGATACATTGAGATACATCCCGTAGACTCATTGGCTTCAGTCAACGTGCATACATTGACAAGGTCTTTGGAAATGTTCAGGGTGAACAATTCCGATATGGACAATATGCCAATAAGTATGAGTATAGGTGTGCAACTCAAGAAGTCTCAATGTGCTCAATCACACAAAGACTTGGGGTACATGAAGGTATCCCTTATGCTTCGGCAAAAGGAAGGACCATGTACACAATGACTTGCACAAGACTCAATATCTCGTATGCTTTAAACGTGACAAGAGGTCACCAATCCAACGCAAGTCCTAATCATAGGATTGCGGTCAAGAATATTCTGAAGTACCTTAACCGGACTAAAGATAAGGTTCTTGTTTATGGAAGACAAAGGAGAAAATAGCCGAGGGCTGTTTTGATGCAATTCTTATAGGAATTCTAGACAATAAGAGGTTGGAGTGATGATGCATCATCATTATCGAAGGTGGAGGTATGAGCTAGTGTAGTTAGGAGTAATATCACTACAGCTAACTCAACCACCAACGAAAGACAAAATAAATAAATAGGTGGACACAACAGTGGCACAACTGATCCATTCAACAAACCTTCATACCAAGCTAAGAGACGAAATATATATTTCGAGTCCATGGATCCGAGGGTCCATGTAGATTGGCTTGATAGGTGATTTAGGAAGGTTACCCTAGTTATTAATGTTTTATACATTGAGAATGTATGTGAAAGAAAACTTTGATAACAAGTGGGAGATTGAAGGGAATGTGTTCTAAAAGTTTTACTTTTAAATGTCAATTATTATGAATTGAATGAGAAATCATTTTGTTCCTTATTTATGTTATTCGTCTTTTAGAAGTGTTAAGGAAGAGGCTCTTGGTCCTTAACCGTAGAGCTCTGAAAGATATTGGTTTGCATAAAATAAAAGATATTCGCAATCATGGTAATTAACATGAGACATTAATTACCGAGTTAAGATTGTCGTGTTGGTCATAGATCATTGTAGCTCTACAAGTGAGTGACGACACGGGTATGCAAAAGAGGAAAATATTACTTTTGTATACTGAATAGACCTAATAAGTAAAATATTATAGAAATGTGTTTCTGTGTCATTAATATTTTACTGTGTCTTTGGTCCTTTGATATGAGACTTATATCTATTCACTTAAGGAATACTTAATTAGATCAGTGTCTTGAACTATCGATCAGTGTAGTGTAAAGGCATTGGTTGGTTAAGTATAACTTTCGTTGGAGAAGATAGTTAGTCAAAAGATTATCATTGCCCCTCTTAATTGAGTGATGATATTAGTGGGCCCCTTGATAAAGCAAAGTTATAATGTGCACAATGTGATTTGAGTTAAGTCACATATTTATAACTAGCTTAAAGAGATCAAGAAATGAATACTAATACAAAGATGACACAATACTACTTTGTGTGTATTCTTAATATCATGCGGTAAGGGACGGACACAAGTGGTGCACTCCATCACTAAATGGATCGTGTTTTGGTTCGAGTGGAATTAAGACATCTAACTAATTGGGAGCTATAATGTGTAGCTAGATACCGCTTATAGCTTGTGATATTAAGCTCTTAATATCACTGCCAACTTAGTTTAGATCCTCCCATAGGTCACACCGCAAAAACCGTGAAACAAGAAGCTTGATTTTTGGTTCATATGATGTGTCGGGTTTCTTATAGAAAATATGACACATGTGGTGAACAAGTAAAATCAATTATGTTGTATATAAACATAATTAGAATCATGATAAATTCATATGAGATGCATATATTATGGGGTGCAATAATTTATTGTTGCATAGGATAATATATTGCATAAGTTGTGAATTTGCTAAAAACCCCTAAAGTTCAAATTTTGTTGGAAATAAATCCAAAATTTGAAAAAGGCAAAATCGGGTAAAAGTTCAGTAATCCGTTGAGGTTCGGTCGACCGAAGGATCTGTGGATCGGTCAACCGAACATTGAACGGATAGTCATATTTGATTGACCGAACTTGACCAAAGTGCCTGGAACTTTGGTACGGTGTACCGAACCAAAATCGGTCGACCGAATAATGTTAAGTTCCGATATTTTCGGTTAACCGAATGGCACTCGGTCTTAGACGAGAATTCGTCCGATCGGTTAAGGAGAATTTTTCCCTTTAAGAATCGGTCATCCGTCTAGTACTCGGTCAACCAATCGTGACATATTCGGTTAACCGAATGAGTCTCGGTCAACCGAACAGCGATTGATTTTCTGCCTTTAATTATTAAGAGATTAATTTGATTGATGGTTGGATTAGCTCCAAACTTGGTCAAACGTTTTGTGGGTGCATGTAATACATTAAGGAATTAATTTATGAGAGAAAATATAAAGAAAAACGTGGCTAAAGAATAGCCATGATTAAGAGTAAGATTGGAACCTATAAATAGGTCCTTATTCTCCCTAATTGGGTTACACAATTCAATAATTATTTTCTCTCTTAATTCACCACAAAAACCCACGAAAATTCTCTTAGTTTTCTAAGTCTTTGGAAGGAGAAATCTCAGAGGCTAAGGAAGGGGTTTGTAGCTAGATTCTAAGCTTGTTTGGAGATCAATTGGCTAGCTCCTTTCTCTCCAACCTTGTTTAGGGTTTCGGTGAACACTCGGAGGCATCCGGCGCGGCGAGAAGCATCCCCAACGTCTCCGAATCTTCAAGAAGTTTTTGAGAACTTCTAGGTATGAATTTCGGAGCCCTTGTTTGTTTTAATAGAGTTTTGAAACTAAATGTTAAAACAAACCGATGCATGCATGAGATAAATCAAAGAAAATTGTAATTGATCGTTATTATACATAAAAATTTCGAAAATATATATGTATAATTAAACATGAAATCCTACACCAACACCCCCGGTCGACCGAAAACCACTAGTACAAACCTCAAAACAAACAATATCCACGGTCGACCGAAACAACACTACCGGTCGACCGGACAATAAGTTAACTTAAGCGTCGGTCGGACGAAGTCAACGAGCGGTCGACCGTTTAGATGGTCAATGCCCCCAACCGACCTACAACAGTACGTTCGGTCGACCGACAAAGGGGTCCCGGTCGACCGAAAAGCACCAGGACGTCTTCCTCTTGTTAAAATTGCACAACCGGTCGACCGCCCAAAGGGCATCGTTCGTCCGGTGCAAGGGAATCGCCCAAAAATACACTACGACCGGTCGACCGAACCCAAAATACCGGTCGACCGATTTTAGTGCAGAAACCGCTGTGCAAGTCCGACGAGCCAAAACGGCCTACCGTCGACCGCTCCCACTCCCACACTAAAGATAGGTGAGCTTGAAAGCAAGTTTGACATACCTTAAGGCATGAAGAAGCCTTGGAAGAAACCATGGTGAGCTTCTCCTCGCGAAAAGGCTTGAACTCTGGTGAACCTCCGATTCCGACGACTCCAACACTCCGATCCTCGCCTCCACCAACCCCGACGAAGCACTAGGGAGAGAGAGACGCATGAGAAAGAGAGAGATCGTGAGAGAGGGAGAGAGTGAAGAGTGAGGGGGAGAGAGAGATCCAAACCTTATATACTTTTCCCCGAAACGATCTCAGTCGTCGATCTCATCCATCACTAATCCTCTCCTAAACAACATTAGCACCATAAGCAAGGTTAGGATATTACAATCCACCCTCCTTAAAAGAATTTCGCCCACGAAATTAAATCCAACGCTTACCAAACAACTCCGGATACGACTTCCGGACTTCCTCCTCAACCTCCCAAGTAGCCTCTCGCTCAGAGTGATGCTGCCACCTGACCTTAACCATAGGAATGGTTCTCCTCCTGAACTGGTGATCCATCCGATCCACAATCTCCACCGGTCTCTCCTCAAGAGACAAATCCTGCTGAATCTCTGGAACCTCAATCTGAATCACATGTGAAGGATCTGACACGTACTTCCTCAGCATCGACACGTGGAAGACGTCGTGAAGACCAGAGAACTGTGGCGGCAGCGCAATCCGGTAGGCGACCTCTCCAACTCGGTCTAAAATCTCAAACGGTCCAATATACCTCGGACTCAGCTTCCCCTTCTTCCCGAATCTCATCACCCCGCGCGACGGTGAGATCTTCAGAAAAACATGATCGCCAACCTCGAAAATCAAAACTCGCCTACGCCGATCCGCGTAGCTCTTCTGCCTGCTCTGAGTTGTCGCTAGTCGCCGCCTGATCACATCAACCTTCTCAGCATACATCTGTATAATCTCAGGCCCGACTAACTGTCTCTCGCCTACCTCACTCCAGCACACCGGTGATCTGCAGGGTCTCCCGTACAAAGCCTCATACGGTGCCATCCCAATACTCTCATGGTAGCTGTTGTTGTAGGCGAACTCAATCAACGGCAGGTGCTCATCCCAGTGCCCTGCCCAATCCAGAGTGCACGCTCTCAGCATGTCCTCTAACGTCTAAATAGTCCTCTCGGACTGGTCGTCGGTCTGCGGATGAAATGTTGTACTGAACTTCAGACGAGTCCCCAGAGCCTGCTACAAACTCCCCCAGAATCTGGAAGTGAACCTCGGATCTCGATCTGAAATGATACTCACTGGCACCCCATGTAGTCTGACAATCTCCTCTACATACAACCTCGTCAGGCCCTCCAAAGGTAAGGTAGTCCGGATAGCCAGAAAGTGTGCCGACTTGGTCAGTCGATCGACTATGACCCAAATCGCGTCGTGATGTCTCCTCGTCTTCGGCAACCCGGTGACAAAATCCATCGTCACGTGCTCCCACTTCCACTCAGGTAGCTCTATACTCTGCATCGGTCCCGCTGGTCTCTGGTGCTTGATCTTCACCCGCTGGCAAACCAAGCATCTAGCCACAAAATCAGCCACGTCACGCTTCATCCCTCTCCACCAGAATTTCCTCTGCAGATCCTTATACATCTTCGTACTCCCGGGTGAATGGAATATCTCGCTCGGTGTGCCTCCTCCATGATATCATCTCTCAATCCATCGACCCTTGGCACCAAGACCTGACTCCTGAACCTCAGACCTCCATCCACTCCCACGGTGAAATCTGATCCATCCCTGGCAGCTGACCGTAGCAGACTAGTCAACTCCTCATCACTGTGCTGAGCCTGAACAACTCGATTGACGGTCTGCGGCTCCACTCGAAGTCCCGCAATCACTGCCCCCTCCGAGCTCTCGGCGAATGGCCTCCACTCGGACAGTGTCTCGAGTAACCTCCACTCCTGAATGCACAAACTTGCAGCTGACACCTCTACTTTTCTGCTCAGCGCGTCCGCAACTGAATTCGCCTTCCCCGGATGATAGGAGATGGTGAAATCAAAATCCTTAATCAGCTCAAGCCATCTGCGTTGTCTCATGTTCAGCTCCCTCTGTGAAAACAGATACTTCAGACTCTGATGATCAGTGAAGACTTCGAACCGCTCACCATACAAATAGTGACGCCAAATCTTCAGAGCATGAACCACGGCTGCCAACTCTAAATCGTGAGTGGGATAATTCTTCTCGTGCACCTTCAGCTGCCTCGAAGCATACGCCACTACCTGCCCGTGCTGCATCAGTACACATCCCAAACCAACACCTGAGGCGTCGCTGTAAATCACAAAACCACCACTACCACTGGGAAGCGTCAGAACTGGAGCAGTCGTCAACCGACCCTTCAGTTCCCGAAAATTGTCCTCGCATTTCTGGGACCAAACAAACTTCACTCCTTTCTTCGTCAGCGCTGTCAGGGGTGAAGCAAGTCTCGAGAAGTCTTTGATGAACCGACGGTAATATCCCGTCAATCCAACAAAACTCCTAATCTCAGTCACACTCGTCGGGGCTCTCCACTGTGTCACTGCCTCGACCTTCGCTGGATCCACTGATATCCCAGCTCGTGATACTATGTGCCCCAAAAATGCTACATTGTGAAGCCAGAACTCGCACTTCGAGAACTTGGCATACAACTGCTGATCTCTCAGAATGCCAAGTACGATCCTCAGATGGTCCCGGTGCTGCTCCATATCTGGTGAATAGACCAATATATCGTCTACGAAGACAATCATGAAACGGTCGAGATACTGACTGAAAGTCCTATTCATAAGATCCATAAATGCTGCAGGCGCGTTCGTTAACCCGAACGGCATCACCAGAAACTCAAAGTGCCCGTACCTCGTCCGAAAAGCTGTCTTCTGAACATCTGCGTCTCTGATCCTCAACTGATGATACCCGGATCGCAGATCAATCTTCGAGAACACCTTCGCTGACTGCAACTGGTCAAACAGGTCCTCGATCCTGGGCAAAGGATACTGATTCCTCACAGTAACCTTATTCAACATCCGGTAATCTATACACATCCACAACGAGCCGTCCTTCTTCTTCACGAAAAGAATCGGCGCACCCCACGGCGAGACGCTCGGTCGGATAAACGTTGTATCCATCAGAACCTGTAACTGCTTTTTCAGCTCCGACAACTCTGCATGCGCCATCCTATACGGAGCCTTCGACTGCGGTGTAGCCCCAGCTACCAAATCGATGCCGAACTCTATCTCTCTATGACGTGGTAGACCGGAGACATCATCAGCAAACACCTCGGGAAAATCCTGAACAATCTCAATGTCCTCCAGCCTCCTCAACTCCAGATCTGGAACTACCAAAGTGGCTACAAAAGCCCTGCAACCCTGCTGAATCAACTTCTGAGCTCTAACAGAAGAAACAACCAACCGACCTCCGCGGTCCTTCAATCCTCTGATCAGAAGATCAGGCAAACCCTGCCTCGGAATCAAAATCCTCTTATCACGGCATAAGACTCGAACGTCATACTGGGACAACCAATCCATCCCAAGTATAACATCAAAGTCCACCATCGGTAGCAAGACCAGGTCAGCCGGGAATTCCTGGTCTCCCGAATCAATCGTGGCGCCGGGAAGAAATCTCCCCACAGTGCCCACCAAACTCAGGGGTGTGCTGACTTCCAAAGTGGTAGTCAACATCGCAGGGATACGGCCCAACACACTCACAAACTGCTCAGAGATAAACGAGTGCGTGACTCCAGAGTCGAACAACACCCTAACAACCAAATCATCAACTAGCAGCGTACCTTCCACTACCGTGCTGGCATCCCTGGCCTCATCAGCCCTGATAGTGAAGACTCTACCGGCTCTCCTCCCCTGCTGAGGTGGTGCTGCAGGTCTGCTCGGTCCACCTCCACCAGACGTGGATGGTCTCGGTCGTCCGCTAGGCCCACCTGGCGCGCTCGGACAAGAACGGACGAAGTGTCCCATCTGACCACAATCGTGACAAGCGCCAGGGCGGTGTCCGCACCCCCGTCCCGGATGAACTCTGCCACACTGCCTACACGGCCCGCTCTGCGATGCTCCACCTCCGTCTATCCTGGGCCTCTTGCCCGGATTCCCCTGTAACTGTCCTCCTGGACGTCCTGCAGGCTTCACCTGCAACCTCGTAGGATCATCCAGGATCTCCTGACTATCCTGGTCCATGATGATCGCAAACTTTACAGCATCTGCTAAAGTCTGCGGCATATTGGTCGTGACACGAGCTCTGAACTGCGGCCTCAGATCCCGCACAAACTTCCGAGCCCTCTGCTCCTGCGTCACATAAATCTCCGGACAGTATCGTTCCAAAGCATGGAACCTGCTGATATAAGCAGCCAAAGTCATATCCCTCTGCTCGAGGGCCAGAAACTGCTCTCTCTCTCTCTTCCGATCACGAAGGTGCTGCAGAAAGTACTGTTGGTTGAACTCCACCAGGAAGTCCTCCCAACTCACGTCCTCACTGTCGTCGAACACGACTGCCAAAGTGGTCCTCCACCAGTTGGACGCCTCCCCGTCCAAAACATAGGTGGCCAGGCCCACCATCCTCTCTGGTGTCACTCCAATAGCCCGGAAGATCTTCTGGATCCTGAAGACCTAGTCCTCTGCTGCCTTAGGGTCACCTCTGCCACTGAAAATCGGCGGATGCTGACGCATAAAATGATCATGCATAACGCCAGTCTGGTCGGTGCGGCTCTCCAGAAGCTCGCCCAACATCTTTAGCGTCACTGGCTCAGACAGCCTCTCCTCCGCCTCAGCAGCCCCAGCAGACTCCTCACTGGAACTGCGATAGCGCGTGGGAGGTCTCACACGTCTCGGAGCCATCTGCAGAACAAAAGAGCTCGACTCATCAATGAAAATGCATGCATGACCTACTAAGATGCAGACTCAACTCCTAAGGGTGGTTTCTTTGGACAAAGACTCGGGAACCGACCGCTCTGATACCAAATTGTAACGTCCTCGAACAGCAGAAAATTTAAAATTTAAAACATACAAACAACGGATGATATTACCAAGAAAATACACCAGGTGCACCAACGTATATATATATACAGATCTGAGTTTACAACAAGAGGTGATTACATCAAAAGCTATAAGATAAAATGTACAACGTAATCACAACAACCTCAAAAGGAGGGGAAAGCAGGATCTGTCCCAGAAGCTCTCCTCCGCAGTCACCACCCCCTAACGCTGCTCACGGCCTGAAAGCAGACAATAAATGCCTGAGTTTCCAGAAGGAAACCCAGTATGCCAAACCCTAACACATATATGAACAATAATGAAATATGTAATGAATAATGAATAACACAACATACACGATCCGGTCACAGGAGTTCTCTCACCCCAACCCACCAACACACGTGCACACACTGCACCGTCGGTACAGTCACGGCCACACAACCGGGTCTCAAGGGTCCTCTCACCCCAACCCCACTAATCCTCTCCTAAACAACATTATCACCATAAGCAAGGTTAGGATATTACAATTAAGCACGAAGAATGATAGTCGACCACAATTTAATACAAATTGCTTGTAAAATCAATGATTTTAATGCTATTATCTTGTGGAGTTGGCTACTCCATCTTCTCTTTCGGATCATGGACATTCCAGCTCAAGCACACTGAATGTAGTGAACCTAGGAAATAAGATATTTGTAATTTTTGTTTGTCACTTTGATAGTAAATGAATCCGTTTTTGTAGACTTGTCTCAATAATATCTTCTCTTTGTCGCTTTCCGATATTTCAAAAATTGGAGAATAATTTTAGCAGAAAATAATAGGACGTGATAACTATGAAATATCATATGTTTTAATGTTACTTAAGTCTAGAGGGGAAAAGACATCAATTACATATTCCAACAAAAAATTGCTTGATCAATGCATTTTATAAATTGGTGCGCCACCGTGGCAACTTGTAGACAGTAGAGTGAAATACTCAATTTTCAAACCAACCTGCAATTTTTGTATCTTTTCAGATATAATTGAAGAAATACTTCATTTAGTGTCCTATCTCTTGTCTTATACATTTCAGCTAAGACTTGTGTTTTGATTCATGTGTATGGAGCTATTTTGTATTTTTCATACTTTCAGGTAGATAATCTTCTATATCGTCATGTTCTACCTTTCTATTCCGCTCTATCAAAACTTTCTCGCAATGCCGGAAGGTATTATCGTTTACAATGAATATTTGATATCATGTATGAAACACGTGATCACTAAGAAGATAAAATATGGTTAATTTAGGTCATGAAGTTTTAAATTCCATCTTTTGCAAAAAAAAAGAGAAGAAAGAAATGGTATATTTTTTTTGAATCAAGTACACCAAAAACAACAACCATCATATGAATTGAAAAGTGATTATTCTGGAAAAAAGTATAATAGTTACCCATTTCTTTCCAAATACAAAATCAAATGATCGAATTGTTAGGAACTTTTCTTAGTAAACTTAAACATAACTGTACTTAATTGATATGCTTGGTATATGAAAACTTCACTATATTGCCATTTAATTTTAAGTTAGATACGAAACAACTATGTGTTAGTGAATAGGCCAAGGTGTTTATGTTATTACACTTGTTCAAATTGATTTGATGCCCTCATAATTGAGAATGTTTCTGTCAAGTTTAGAAAGCTCCGGTTATTTGGAGATCCTTAAGGTGTTTCCAGAACCACTGACTGAAATTATTTTATAGTGCAAAGTAGATATTTTTTCAGTTACTGTATCAAGCTGAGGAGGAAGGATCAGAATTTTGAGTGATGACATTCAGATATTCCTCTATGTTATTTTTTTACCACCACTAATTTATAATAACTGCGCATTTATATTTACTACTTAAATAAGAATCTAATTCTAGATGTTGCAACTTACCTTTGCAACTTGTAGAAGTTTGTTTGTTGTAGTGTTTATTACTTTGCATGTGTCTTTAGCAAAAGTGTTAGACTTATGTTCCTCGTATGATCGGTTACTTGTACATAACTGTTTTGTAGTGATAATTGTGTAAGTACACCATTTTCAATAACAGAAATCTTCAAATCAACATTATTAGTTATTTTACTACTACTAGGAAAGAAAGTAAAAGTTGTAGGACTTTAGAACGCCGGTGGGTTTTGGACTAAAATTCAATATAGGTAAAATAACCCATAAATACTAAAGTGTCCAACATAGGTAGGGAATTGTTTGTATGTATAATACAGAAACTTAAACGACTAATTTATTTCATTACAATTTCCTAGGTCTATTAGATTTATTTCTGCGTTACTAATAAAGTATACTATATAATTAGCACATGATTGATTATAATTGGCACATGCCATGTAAGCAGATCTTCCCTTTAGGTCATGCCTTTTGGGTCATGTTGTTGCAACCGAATACGTCCCTACAATTCGTAGACAATATGTTAGTGTAACTTGAATTGGAGCAGTTGACAAAATAACACATTCCAGCAATCAATCAAGTAGTTGATGAGCATGTAAAGAATATCAACGACGAAGTGAGTTGAATTGTTTGAAGAAACCAACCTATTTTGCCAAGCACTTGTTAAAACTCGAAGACCAACACGCCACATGCAAACCGTCGTCAATGGAAGCAATGAATAAACACCTGAAAAATGAAATAAACGCCAATCATGTCTCCTATATCATGTAAATTTCCTACCAAGTATATTTTTATTTAGATAAATTAACATGTATATTTTCAGGCAGAATAAAGACTAATTGATTTACAACCCTAAACATGTTCTCGTCATCTCAGAAAATACAGGATAGTGTTAAGGTTATCATGGTTATGATTGAACATTACCATAATCAAAATACAAGTGGATCCAACAATGCCATGGACCCCAATCTAGTGGAGGAGAAGACACCTTCTCATTACCAAGGCCATCCCTATGAGACTAATCTCAGAGGAACAACAACCCCCTTGAATCAATTCCTTTATTTCTTTCTCCCCTTCATCCTGTTAAAGAAATTCAAGAAACACAAAAACAACATCAATTCAACACATGAATAACCCCTTCACAAAAAAGAAACATTTTTAATTTTTAATAAATAAATTCACAAACCACGCCCTAGGGTGTGATGATGTGGCCAAGGGAGTTGGACTGCTGTTAGTGGGGGTGTCGGTGACCGTCAATCCTAAAGCAGGACAGGGAAAATAAAGTTTGGCAATCTAAAAAGAAGAAAAACTTACATGAGAGATTAGCATTAACCCAAGAGACACCAACAAAGTAAACTTGAACAAAACACACAAACAATTAAAAAAATTGAACATCCAATTCCAAAATGAATCATAAGTTATTGTTGCTAAATAAGTTTTTATCTATAATAAATACCTTCTCCCAACACTATGAATGACTTTTTCTTGCTACCTATCGATGTCTTCCTAACTTAAAACCCCATTTTAAAACGCATTGAGTTTTCCAATACCATCGGCAATTCAATTAGAACAAGCAAACGGTGTTGTGGTCATTTGGAACTTATATTTTGTCAAATCTATTCAGAAAAATTAAAAAATATACCGTAAACTGTAATGGAAAAATAAAATATACCGTAAAGTGTAATGGAAAAATACTTTCCAAAGACAAATATATCTAATCACTGAAATGACAACATAAGTAGAGATATATACCAATAGATTACCCAAAAAACCCCTAGAAATCATGTACCTTCATGCTCAGAATAAAAAGAAAGCTCGTAGATCCATCGTGTTAAAATAGAAACCCTTGAAGTCGCCGATGGTTGGGAGCCGTCGACGTTGTCACCGGCGTTGGAATGGTCCTCGAGGTTATGTATTCGGAAAGATTTAAAGGGGGGACGGAGGACATTGTCTGTTGACGGTTCAGTATTCAGAAAGATTTAAAGGGGCACGGAGGAGATGTTCAAGATCAGAAGCGACGGATGGCGCCAACGTTTCGAGGCCGCTTCTAGCATTTACGGTTTGGGTTGGCAGTTCCTTTGGGGCTGGTTTTGATCTGATGGGTGTTGTTGGAAAAGGACGAGTGGACGGTAGAGATGGTTTGGAAGGAAAATAATAAAATGTTTTTAGGAGGACATGTGTAACAGTAGGATTGGGTAGAGGGACCAATAGATATAGAGTTTGTCCATCCCCTAATTAGCCGTTTTTCAAGGCATATTTTTGCCCTTTTAGAGTGCTAATCTGGAAAGTCTTGTGAGACGAATTTGTGCTCCTTCGAAATGAATATCAGAATCAATAGATATGGTTGCATTAGTTACAGGCTGTCAATTCTCATGTTTCCAATTGTTGCTTGACTTGCTCTTCAATTTTGGCTCCTTTATGTTTTGAATTTACATTTTCGTATAAGAGAAGAATTACTTATTCAATTATTGTTCTAACGAAATCATTAAGATAGGATTTGAATAGCGAATGTGAAGTTATGCAAGAAACAAGAGACATTTGCTGGTAGTGCAGATTTTTCCAAATCAGACTTTCAATATTTCTGTTAATTTCTTATAATCCCAATTTACATGTGTAAGTTGGATAATTTTTTTCCTTTTGATAGGAAAGTGGAAACTTGAATTATTTTGTATGGATATTTTGGGGGCAAACCCTCGGCTTTCTTTATGTATCTTCGTTCTTCCATATTTCTGACGATTTGCATCCATTTACTAATCCTTCTTGTAATTTGGATTTCAACTTGTATATTCCTACAAAACGCAAATAATACCCGGCTTAGCAAATTTTACAACATAATTAACTTAATACATAGGCAATATAAGTGCATGCAATGCAACCTGACACAAAGCTTTTGGTTTTTTCATTTGTTAGTTGTCTTAGAATCTATCGGTCAAATTCAAAATGAAGGAGCTTGGAGAGCTTAAACATTTCTTGGGGCTTGAAGTAGACCAGAGCAAACAAGGTATATTTATGTGCCAGTAAAAGTACACTAAGGATCTTTTGCAGAATGTTGGTATGCTTTACTGCAAGCTAATATCTACTCCAGTGGAGGAAAGGACCAAGTTGTGTGCATGTAAATGCAATGATATGAACGCTGCAACAATGTATCGACAATTAGTAGGTAGTTTGATCTACCTAACCATGACTCGACCAGATATTTCTTTCGTCGTTGGAGTTGTAAGCCGATTCATGCAGACACCGAAGAATCCTCACTTAGAAGCAGTAAGAAGAATATTAAGGTACATGAAATGTACTATTGATCTTGGTCTTTTATACAAAAATACAGGAGAACAAAACTAGTCGGGTATTGCGATACTGACTATGATGGGACCACGACACACGACGATCGACTACTAGATATGCATTTAGTCCTGGAACTACACCAATCTCTTAACGTGGTAAGAGAACCAACTGTCTCATTGTCAACTACAGAAGCAGAGTATAGAGCGATGACTGCCCAAAAGAGTACGTAGTCAAAGTAGTTACTAGAAGATCTTCATCAGCATGTCGATTATCCTGTGTTGCTGCATTGTGATAATGAATCAGCCATACGTCTGACAGAAACATGTGGAGGTTCATCACCATTTTCTAAGGGAGAAGGTTCTACAAGACGAAGTTCTTATGAAGTCTATTGGTACGAAATAACAAGTGACATATATCTTAACTAAAGGACTACACCAAGTAAAGTTTGAAGAGCTTCGTCAACGACTTGGGTTGGTAAGAAGAATGGTAGGTGTTGTGGGGGAGTGTTAAAGATCCAACACCAACCCAAGAAGTTATATTACTTAAGCTAATTATTAGTCCAACCCATTAAGCCCAATTTCTAGAGAATTATACTCTAGATGTTTTTTCCTTATCCAACACTAGGAAGCTTCCTAGAAGTTTCAAAGTGTAGAAACTTCAACTCTTCTACAAGCTTCCATTCAGACCTATAAATAGGGGTGTTATCTCTCATTCCAAACCATCCAAATGAAGAGTCATTCACAACACAAAGAGAGAGTCTTGTGTAAGTGTGTAATGTAGTCCTTATAGTAGAGTGTGAGTGAGGGTTTCCTAGTGAGGAGAAGAGTCTTCTAGTGAGTTTGTGTTGTAACAACATTAGTTGTGCAATACAAGTATCATTGTTATTTCCTCTCTACTTCTTTTCTTCTCAACATGTGGTATCAGAGCCGTGTTCGTGGTGATTGTCCGTTGAAAACCACAAAGTGGAAGCGTTTTCGGAGGAGTTGAAGATCCCGCTGAAGGAGTTGGTTGGAGTAGTTCGAAACCAATAGGTGATGGCAAATTTGTCAAACGTATGCGGTGGGATCAAAAGGCTCAATAGAGAAAACTATAGGTATTAGAGTCTTTACATAGAATCATATTTGCCAGGACAAGATCTATGGGAGGTTGTTGCCGGAAATGAAACCACACCACCTCCTGTAGAGAATACTGATACAAATAGGAAGTGAAAGATTAAGGCAGAGAAGATCATGTACGTGTAGGATCGTGTATGACTCTAATTCTAATCACTTTTTAAGGTTAATCAATCTCTACCCTCTTAATCAAAGATGCGCAACAGAAATTAAAAAGAAACAAGCAAGTAACAAAAGAATTAGCAAACCACACAAGGCATCGGAATATTTTATAGAGGTTCGGCCTCCCGCCTACTTCCTCTCCTGCAAGCTCCGCTCGATCTCCGCCTACGTCTTCACTATCAATCTCGTGCCTCGCCGAGTTTGGCTTCTTCTCTCACAATCTGAGAAGATCACTTCGGGCTCTCACCGAAGTCTATACTCTTGTCTTGGGCTTTGACAACAAAGGAGTGGAACAACACTCTCTAAACTTGAGCACATTTGAGTGAATAAGGAATTGATGACTAAATAGTGGAGGGTTTGAGCTTTTGAGTGTGTGGAGTTTTCTCTCTAATGTAGAAGACAAATTGTAGTGTGAGATTTGTCTAAACAAGGTTTGGGCAACTCTATTTATAAGCTCTAGATGGGTTATAGCTATTGGGACAAGTATAGGAAAGGTTTGTGTAAGAAACACAAAATAGTGAAGTACAAGTCACATTTCAGGACAAAATCGTCGACCAAATAAGCCATACCGGTCGGTCAAATCTGGCTATGACTTAAGTTCACTTAAGTGAACAGTCGAACTAAATTAGGGATTGGTCGACCGTTCCACGGGTTTTGGTCTGGTAAAAGATGGACCGGTCGAACTAAGCGAATTGTTGGTTCGACCGGAAATTTCCATGCATTTCTAGGTTCAAGTTGAAAATGAGTTTCGGTCGACTGAACTATAGGAGACGTTCGACCGAAAACTTCCAGAGTGTTTGGGGCCACCAAGTTTGTTTGATCGGTCGATCACTAGGTAAATATTGTTTGACCGGAAGTTTGACAAATTTGGGGTTTTGGGAAATCCGACCGTTGTTGAATAAGACAAGTCTAACAGTCACTTGACACATGTAGACGGTCGAACAAAATGCTTGCAACGGTCGACCGGTAAATCACTATTGGTTATAATAGAAAAATGGACCAAACTGGTTGAACAGAAAACTTGTTCCGGTCGACCGATTTAGCTCAGAAAACTTAGGTTTAGGTTTAGTGATTTTCGGTCTAAGTTTTAGGTAACCTATTGAAGTCTAAATGCTATGAGATTTTGTGTGTGACTTCTCTAAGGAACCTAGTGTGTGTTTAAGTTGTTTTTAGCTCTTGTATGCTCAATTACATAATGTTTCTAAGACTCAAAAGAAATACAAAATACATGTCTTCAATTGAGCTTAATTACATGTGGTTACTTGAATCCTTCTTCCTTGAGTCTTGATCACCTGTAGAAGTTAGCACAATATAATATATATGTTATGCATAGTGTGTGCTACTCTACATTGATTATAATTAAGATTAGGCTGATTAAATCATCGAAATATAGATTAAGGCAAAAAATCCAACAATACGGGCTCAGGACAACCATTGAGAAGAATTTGCTTGAGCATGTATGTGAGGCTACTATGCCCAAGTCGGTATGGGGCACACTTAAGTCGCTCTTCACGTAGAAGCATGATGCCTGACTTCATCTTTTGGAGAATGAGTTGATGTCTATCAAGCAAGGAGGTATGTCAATTAACCAATACTTTACAAAGGTGAAAGGGCTCTGTCGTGACATATCTTAGTTAGGTCTGGAGTCTAGGATTAGTGAGCCCAAGATGAGGATGCTTATTATCCATGGGCTTAGGCCAGAATATAGTGCCTTTATCATAGCAATACAAGGTTTGTCGACTCCTCCTTCCATCTCGGAGCTGGAGAGTTTGTTTGTCAATCAAAAGACTCTCACCAAGAAGATGACAGGAGTTTCCGCAAAGAGTGGGGAAGAAGCACTCTTTAGTGAAATAAAAAATGGTGGACCTAGCAAACACGAGTGGAGGAGTTCAAAGCAAGGGGGCACTAAAAAGGAGCAAACGAAGAATAACCTCAAATATTACAACTGTGGCAAGAGATGTCACTTTGCGAGGGATTGCTGGTAAAAAAAGAAGGTTGCTGAAGAAAATGTTGTAACACAGAGTCACAAGGAGCGTGACAGCGAAGAAGAATTGAACGTGCAAGCATCTATGTCAACGGTAGAGGAGCATGCTCTTGTAGTCAGCACAAGTTCAGCACAAATTGACTATGATAATGATTAGATCGTGGACTCCGATTGTGCCAACCATATGATTGGAGATAAGAACAAGTTACAAAAATTGTCTGAGTATAAGGGAGGTAGAGTTGTGGTGACAACAAATAACTCAAAACTACCAATCACTCACATCGGGAAGAAAGTAGGGGTGCCTCGATTTAGCCCAAATCAATTGCAACTGCAGAATGTCTACCACGTGTCAGGTATGAAGAAGAATCTCATGTCTATGTCCCAAATAACATCAACCAAGAAGTATGTTTTGTTCGGTCTGGAAGATGTGAGGGTGTACCAAACTCTCAAGATAATTAGTTCACCAATCATGGAGGAACAAAAGCTAGAGTCTATGTATGTCATGTCTGTGGAATCAACATATGCAGACAAAACAAGAAAGAATGAGATTGTTGATCTGTAGTATGCTAGTCTTGGACATGTGGGTTATCACAAACTAAAGACAATCATGAAGAAGTCGATGTTAAAGGTCTACCGCAACTTGAGATTGCTGGAGATACAATATGTGTTAAATGTCAATATGTGAAGTGATTGACATCATTTCATACATTCATTTGTGTCTTATATCCATTATCTTGAACCTAAACAATGCTACGTAACAAGTTTTATGTTTGAGTTTCAGGAATAAACAAGATTAAGGAGAAGATGCATAAAAGGACCTAAAAGCAAGAAAAAGGACTAAGTTGCAAGACTTATGGACTAAGATGCACAAGAGAGGGACGAGAATGTAAAACCAAAGGGCCATTGAGAAAATGAAGGAACTCCACATCATCATGAGGAGTATTTTGGCAAGATATATCAATGTAAAATGTAGCACACTGTCATGACCCTAACAATACAAACAATAAAAAGAAAAGAATCGACTATATATAGATGATAAAACTCCCCCAAACCTAAGCCATGCGTTGTCCACACTGCATGCAAAGAAAAAAATGCAAAGGCTAACCGACAATTGTCACCTCTGTAGTCGCCGAGAAGAAGACGTCCCTCCCCTGTGAGGATGAATTCCCTAGCTCCAATTTATTGAGCCTTTTGTAGATCTTGCGATTTTGCCTCGAAAGTACTGTATTTTGCTCAGATAGTGACATTGTGTTGAGTCATAGTTGAATAAGATCTCTGAGCCTATAGAACCGTTGGTGGAATGGGCGTGGATTTCCTCTTCATTGTCTTGTTCCCTCCAAGTGTCGAGAAGCGAGTGCAAATAGGATGACATAATCAGCTTGATATCAATTTTGACCCCTTCTGAGATGATAAGACATTGAGTGTAGGTGGAGTCAAATGACTGCAAATCCTAGTGACGAGGAGGGGCAAGGGTTGCCTCCCCTCCACTACACCCTTTTGCATCATGTAGAAGAGTACATTGCAGGGCTCTGGTCATTAAGACATAGACCAAGTCTAGGAAGGTTGCAGAAAAGTTGGAGTGGTTGCCACAAACCCAGGATGTTCTTGCTTACCCAGCGAGGGGCTACATGCACATTTTTATACAAATGGACGTTACTCAAACTCCCATGAAGGTTTACTGGGTTCCCTATTCCCATCACCAATCGATAAAAATCAAGAGTTTTGCGCGAGTGGAGTTGTGATCCAAGTTGGGTAACCCGGTAATATCCGCTATTAAAGTGGGAGTGAGTGGATAGGTAGTGTCATTGATGGTGAATATCTTACATTCTCCTTCATCGGCCAGGGAACTACAAAACGAATTTACTAATGATGGAGCATAATGCTGACTCCTGTCTCTATTAAGGAAAGGAGTTCACCCATGTTCAGCGATGCGAACATCAAAAGACGTCCCTAAACGAGTAATTAGAAAGGCAAAGTTAGATTCCACCACACCTGCAACCTACCTGAGGTGAGCATTTTGTGGCGTCCCCTACTACAACGATTTTGGAGGGATGGGATGAAGATGCAAGTGCAAACACGAAGACAAAACTACCTTGACAAAACCTGCACGGATCCGACCCAACCTGTGCACTATTAGCGGATATTTAGCCGTTTTTGGTGACTTTGGTAGGTCTGTTTGCTTAACGATTTCAAGAACAAGTTCCAATTTTCACCATAAATGCAATTATGGACTGTTAGTATCCACACAAACATGATCCAAGGTCTGGAGGAGAAAACATAAGAAATGGACAAAGGGGACCAGACCACCACCAAGCTTACCGCACCACCAGGAGGATGCACGATCTAGTAACATACTGGAAAATGGAGACAAACACACGTCAGACAACCAGGATGAGCCAGACCAGAATTTTGGCATTTTCATAGGCATTATTGCGTAGCTTTTCCAACTTCACAATGGCGAGCTTACGTTGAGCACGTGCTTGATCAAGAGCCATATTAAGGTTTTTGATAAGCCAAAAATCACGATGCTCAAGCTCGACGGGTAGGTGGCAAGTCTTTCCATACACTACTCGATATGGAGACATGCCCAAATTGGTCTTGTACGCAGGCAGAATGCCCACAACGTGTCGTTTAGTTTAGTAGACCAATCCTTCCATGAGAAATTAATTGTCTTCTTACGGATTTGCTTTGATTGACAGAAAGAATTTCAACTTACCCACTCGTTTCCAGATGATTATGGGCCACAAAGTTGTGGGTGATCAAATACTTCCTCGTAAGTGTTTCAAAGGAGCGATTACAAAAGTCGGTGCCCCGGTCGCAGTTTATGGTACGAGGTGTACCAAATCTTGTGTTGCCCTTAAAATTTTGGTGACTACTTTGTTTTCATTGGTCTTAGTAGGGATAGCCTCAACCTAGTTACACACATAGTCAACAACCACTAAAATATAAACATTCTCAAAAGAGTTTGAGAAGGGACACATGAAGTCGATGCCCCATACATCAAAGATATTGATTAGTAGCATATCATACATTGCATTCATGCTATATATCCTTTCTTTTACCCCAATTTTTTGCTACTCAAGTGTTTCTTTGTGGTGTTTCAGGTGTTAGGTAATAAAGAAGAGCAAGGAAGAGAAAATGACTGAAATGCAAGAAGAACGACTCGAATGAAGCAAAATTGACATGTTTGTCATGCACAATGACCCCTCTGCAAATCAGGAAGGACCGAGGTGAAATCCAGAGGGACTTGTACGCACGAAAAAAAATTTGAGGGCAAAAATCCTTCAAAATCATGATTTTGAGGAGTATTTGGGCAATTAAAGACAAATGAGCTCGAACCAACGGACTAAGAGTGCACCCCACGTGCAAAATAAGACACTTAAGCTCCTGGAAGAAATTAGAGCCGATCGGGCAAAAGAGATCCACTAGTGGCGGATTTTGTTACGCCACTGGCTGATCATTTTGGCCCAACTTGCCAATTTATCCCGTGGCTTGAGTTTGTTTATTTGGATGCACTAGACTAAAAGTGATTACAGCCGTCGGATTGCTCCCAGATTCTTCTATACCACTCTTTCTTCTATATATAGCAATGTTTCTTATTCCTTTCCCATTTTCTCCACTTCCACCATTAGAGTAGGTTAATTTTAACCTATTTGGCTGCAAGTAGAGGATGGTGGATGAAGATTGTAATCTCACATTTTCTTTAAATAAGGTTTGATTCATGTTCCTCTTGTCATTAACTATCTTTCTATGCAATTAGTTTTTGATTTTATTGGTTAGTTTTCTAGTTAGAGTTTTATGCCATGTTTAGTCTTAATCTCTTGCTTTCCATGCTTGTTATTATGATTAGTGAGTAGATCCACCCCATTTGGGGTGGAGGAAATGTAATTGATGGTGAAGTGTATGATGGGTTCTTCTTATGTTGTGTCATTTCATGTGCTTAATGTAGATCTATACTTGTAACTTGCTATAACTTATATTAGATGGGATAATGGTCACACTAGGTACTTGTCTCATTCTAGATCTAGAGTTAACTTGTTGCTTGTATGGTTTATCTTTGTATGGAAGTGGTGTGTTATGTATGAATGCTTGATTATTAGAGAATAAATGAATGTATTGAGTTGTATGAATGGTTAATTGATGTCCTAATGGCCACAATAGGTACTTAGTTCATTCTTGAGAACCCAAAGTGTATCTTAACTTCATGTCTAACTATATTAGTCATATATTCACGTAAATGTAGTTGATGTTAATTAGACTTCACACCACTTTCTAGTTGATGTCACCTACTTTACACACTTGTACTTAATGAAATGAAGACCCACTCAAGCATACACACCTCACTATTACACCTCCACTCCAAGGGGTTTAGTTTAATTGTTGATTAATTCATCATTTTGTAGTTTGTTTAGCGTAATCCCTTCATTTTCCTCTCCTTTCCCACTCGAGTAGGGTAGTAACAACAACGCACAAAAATCCTCGTGGACACGACCCGTATTTACGGTGTCTTCACCGGCATCATACATTTGCAGTATTACAGAAGTCGATGCCCCAGTCGCTGATTATGATACGAGGTGTACCAAATCGTGCGCAAATGCCCTTAAAAATTTGGTGACAACTTTTTTTTCATTGGTCTTAGTAGGGATAGCCTCAACCCAGTTAGACACATAGTCAACAACCACGAAAATATAAACATTCTCAAAAGAGTTTGAGAAGGGATCCATGAAGTTGATGCCCTATATATCAAAAAAATATCGACTACGAGGATATTTTGCAAAGGCATCATATCTCGTAGTCTTATTCTGCCTAGGCGTTGGCACCTATCACACTACTTACAAAATTCGTAAGCATATTTGAATAGCGATGACCAGTAAAATCTAGATTGGAGCACATCCGCGTCAATTTTCTTTGCTCCAAAGTGTTCTCCACACACCTCAGAATGCCAAAATTGGAGCATAATTTTGAACTCATTATCTGGGATGCACTTCCTGAAAATTTAGTCGGTTGCATGGGTCCGGAATACCAGGACGAGTTGTCCTGGTCCCAACAATGATATGGATGGTCGCCCATGTAACCATCCATCTCAACAAAGAACTCTAGAGTTGACCACTCTCACCACCACGAGGCTAAACTCGTAAAAAGTGCTCGACTCGACCCTAAAAACGCTACCAGAGAGTGTAAATGGGAGGAGACTATAACGTAGAAGAATGTGAGAAGAAGATGACTCAGAGGAGAAGGGAAGAATCCCTAAAGCTAGCGTGGGTAACGGGAGAGGGTAGAAGCCTAATCTAGCAAGCACGACTCAAACAATGTAAGACAATGGGTCCTTAGGCTAGATGACGCCTAACTTCGAGGTCACTAGTCTCGACACGCCTCACCTCCCTACAACGAAGACCACAATGCCGAGCAAGTGATACCAGATCCGGAGATCCAGTACCTCCTACTATCGACAAGGTAGGCAACGTCGATCAGGCCATGACGGTCTCAACTAGATCACTCTCCTAGTGCGTCCAAAATACTTAGGGCCAACTACTTGCTTTTAGAATTAAGGCTTTGATTAAGAGTGATTTTTGGGGCCAAGGAAAGGGTGATGAAATCCCCCACCTTATCTTTTATGGGACAGCCCCTCCTTAGTAGCGTTTTGAGCTTAAATCTAGCAATCAATCACTCCAATCAAACGCTCAACTCACTCTTGTCCTGATGCACCTTACTAACTAATGCATGATTGAAAAATGCATGAATGAGAGATTTGGGTGCACGTACCTCACACCAGCAATCAACAACAAAATGTAAAGCAAAGAAAAGACAAATGCATGCAAGGTCTACACATGATGCATGACCTAGATGGCAAGAAGTCTAATCTTTTGCTTTGAGTTTTATGGTCCAAGTTGATTCAAGGAGATTGAAATTAAATCTGGGAGCAAACTAGAAGTCACAACATGCAAAATGGTACTCCCAGATAATGCAAATTACAGAACTAACTACCAGAACAAAATTGAGAGGAAGACCATCTCACTTGGCCGCCAGTTGGCGGTTCCAGACCGCCAATTGGCGGTAAGTTTGGAGCTTCTATTCCTCAAACTTGTCCAGTAGCCTCCCCTTGATCAGATGGTTCCCTGAAACTAAGAAAAACTGGAAACAAAAAATTAAAAACCACTCGAATCGTCCAAACCAAAGTCTGGACAGAGCACCTCCCCGGCAACGGTGCCAAAAACTTGATTGATTCGTTTTATATTAAACCGCAAGTGCACGGCCGCGTTGAAGCGGTGGCAAATACGGGTCGTCTACTGGGAGGTGTGTCGACTATTGGTTTGTTTGAAGGCGAGTGGTAAAGAAAGGAGAGAAAGGTTGGTTACACTAAACTACACTAAGATGCAAAACGAAATGAAAAGTAAGCAATAAAACTAAACCCCAAAGGGAGTAGAGAAATAATGTGAACATAAAGAAGTGTGTGTGTGTTCATTAAGCTCCTCACAATGTGTAGTGCATGAAATCATAAAACTAAATCCAACTTTGCCTCCACATGAATTAAGATTTCACTACATCATTAAAACATACAAGACAATAATTGGAATGAAGCTAAATGAACTCAAGTATAAAGACTAGACCCTACTATGCCTCCACATGAATTAAGATAATACTACATCATTAAAACATACAAGACATTAACCAAGGTCAAGGTAACAAGAGTACATACACTACATATTATGTTTCCAATATTAATTCCATCCATATCCTAACCTTATCATTCCCCATAAAATATGTCCACTAATCAAAGCATAAACTAAGCTTCATTCAAGAGCATTAGCATATCAAAGATAAGAGTGAAATCCCATTAGATGGTTATGGAAATCATTTAAAGCTCAAGGGATTAAGATAACACACACTTAATACACTACATGATTATATCACATATTTCTCCACCCCCTAAATGGGGATGGAACTACTCACTACTCATTACACTAACTACTTTAACAAAATGAAACATTATACTGAAAGGAAAGTTAACTAAGAAAGCAGAATATTAAAGAAGCTTAAAAGGAAAGCAAAGACTAAACAAGCATGCCCAAATTAAAAGACACGATTAAAAGAAACTAGAACAATTATTTTATTAATTGACTTACATTGAAGGTAGCATTCTTCTCCACCTTGAGTTTTTGCTTCAAGGCTCACTCCTTAGTAGAGAGAATGCCACCAAGCAATGGGTAATTACAATGGAAGGTGAAAAGAGTTCTATTTATAGGCATGGAAAAAGCTAATCCGGGACAATCCCCCGATGTAGGACTAAACCAATACCACAAATAGACTAAGAATACACTAATACATGTGCTCCACAAATCTTGGCAGATCCAGAGCTATATGGACCGCCAATTGGCGGTCTATATGATCCAGATCGAGTTGGTTTTGGTTGTGGGCTTGTCTTGATGGATATGTTGGTCTTGGATGCATCTACTTTGCTTGTTGGAGCTCCGACCCGAATTGAATTGCCAAAATACTCCCCATGATGGTGTGGAGTTTTCTGTTATGCTCTTAGGTCATTAGGTCTTACGTTCAGGTCATTCTCCCTTGCATCTCAGTCCCCAGGTCTCACAATTAAGTCATTTTTCCTGCTTTTGGGTCCTTTCATGGCTCTTCTCTTCAAACCTCTTTATTTCTGAAATTCAAACATAAAACTCGTCACGTAACATTGCTTAGGTGTAAGATAATGGATATAAGATACAAATATGAGCATGAAATGATGTCAATCAGTCTTCATGCATAGGAAGTGTCTAAAGATGTGGCAAAACCTATCAATCCATTCACACAATGTATCGACAATTACTATTTAATTAGCATAAGACGGTTCAGCATGAGAGGTGTCAAAATGTTATGGCAAGTGATTGTCATCATTTCATGTTTATATTTGTATCTTATATCCATTATCTTTCACCTAAACAATGCTATGTTACGAGTTTTATGTTTAGTTTTCAGGAATAAATAGGTTTGAAGAGAAGAGCCATGAAAGAACCCAAAAGCAGGAAAAAATGACTTAATTGTGAGACCTAGGGACTAAGATGCAATGGAGAAGGACCTGATCGTAAGACCAAAGGACCTAAGAGCAAAACAGAATACTCCACACCATCATGGGGAGTAGTTTACCAATTCCATTCGGGTCGGAGCTCCAACAAGTCAAGTAACCGCATCAAAGACCAACAATACCAGAAAGAAAAGGCCACAACAAATTCCAACGCGATCCAAAGAGTTTGGACCGCTAATTGGCGGTCCATATTACTCAGGATCCGCCCAAATTTCTCCTGGACTTGTATTAATGTCCGTTTAGGCTATTTTGGGTATTGGTTTAGTCCCACATCGGGGGATTGTCCCCGATTAGCTTTTTCCATGCTTATAAATAGAACTCTTCACCTTCCATTGTAATTACCCATTGCTTGGTGGCATTCTCTCTACTAAGGAGTGAGCCTTGAAGCAAAAACTCAAGGTGGAGAAGAATGCTACCTTCAATGTGAGTCATTTGTTAATAAAATAATTCTTCTAGTTTCTTTTAATCTTGTCTTTTAATTTGTGCATGTTTGTTTAGTCTTTCCTTTCCTTTTATGTTTCTTTAATACTTCTTGCCTTCTTAGTTAACCTTCATTTCAGTATTATGCTTTCTTTTGTTAATATAGTTAGTGTAATGAGTAGTGAGTAGTTTCATCCCCATTTGGGGGGTGGAGAAATATGTGATATAATCATGTAGTGTATTAAGTATGTGTTATCTTTATCCATTGAGCTTTATATGATTTTCATAACCATCTAATGAGTTTTCACTCTTATCATTGATATGCTAATGCTCTTGAATGAAGTTTAGCTTTTGCTTTGATTAGTGGACCTATTTTATGGGGAATGATAAGGTTAGGATATGGATGAAGTTAATATTGGAAACATAATTTGTAGTGTATGTGCTCTTGTTGCCTTTACCTTAGCTAATGTCTTGTATGTTTTAATGATGTAGTGAAATCTTAATTCATGTGGAGGCATAGTAGGGTATAGTCTTTATACTTGAGTTCATGTAGCTTCATTCCAATTATTGTCTTGTATGTTTTAATGATGTAGTCTTATCTTAATTCATGTGGAGGTAAAATTGGATGTAGTTTTATGATTTCATGCACTACATGTTGTGAGGAGCTTAATGAACACACACACACTTCTTTATGTTCACATTATTTCTCTACCCCCTATGGGGCTTAGTTTTATTGCTTATCTTCATTTCCTTTTTGCATCTTAGTGTAGTTTAGTGTAACCAACCTTTCTTCCCTTTCTTTACCTCTCGCCTTCGCACAAACCAAGTGTCGACACACCTCCCAGTGGATGACCCGTATTTGCCACCGCTTCAACGCGGCCGTGCACTTGCGGTTAAATATAAAACGATCAATCAGCAAGACTCACCAAAACCAGTAACTCATGTGAAGAACAAATCTATGCATGAGAAATGTCTAAATGTTATGGCAAAACCCATCAAAGCAAAGTTTCTTCAATCAATAAGGCAAGTAAACACAAATACAAACACATAACTAACATGTAGCATATTCAACAGGAACTTTCAGTCAATAAAGATGAGGAAACTATGCATGTGAAGTGTCTAAATCTTATGGCAAAAACCCCTAAAAAATCCCCCAACATGTAGATGGTTAAAATACCCCAATGATAATACAAACATGCAAGTCTACACAATCAAAAAGTTCATAAAACATCTAAACTTCACAACATATATGTACATCATCTCCACCCCCCAAAGGGGGATGGAAGTATTGACACATTACTAAGCTAACATTCATATTAAGGAAAGAAAACATGCTAATTAATTCTATGAAGATTGAAATAACAAATTTAGCTAAGCATCCAAGAACTAAAGGAAGCAACAATTAACTAACAAAACATCTTTTATTGCTCACTCACATTTACAAGTAGCCTCTCTTCACCAGAGTTTTGCTCCAAAGCTTTAGTCCTAGTAGAGAGAAGGGCCACCAAGAGAGGAGATGCATTACAAAGGAGGAAGAGTTCTATTTATAGCTATGAAAACGCTAACCCGGGACAATCCCCGGTATGAGACTAAAAGCATACAAAATATAGACTAAATACAACCTAATCTAACACCCGATTAAAGCATGTGCGTTTTGAAGAAATCTTGACCACTGATTGGCAGTTTGGGACCGCTAATTAGCGGTCCATATTTGTCTGATCGGGTCTGGATTTGTTTGGCTCTGGTCTAGCTTGATTTCTTGGTGTTTGATGAACCCGATTTGGTTGTTGATGGTTGGGTCCGGATTTAATTCCCAAATACTCCTCATTAAAGTGTGGAGCTTCTTGATTTGCTCGTTGATCCTTTTGGTTTTAGATCTGGGTCCTTCTCTCCTGCATCTTAGTCCATAAGTCTTGCAACTTAGTCATTTTCCTTGCTTTTAAGTCCTTTTTGAATCTCTTTTTCTCAAACCTGTTTATTCTTGAAACATAAACATAAAACCCGTTACAAAGCATTGCTTAGGCTAAAAATAAAGTATATAATACACAAATATATGCATGATATGATCTCAATCAAATACCCCCACACCTAACTTTTGCTAGTCCCGAGCAAAACAAAGAAAGGGAGAAAGGAAAAATCATTCTTAAAACAGGGAAATCCTTACTCACTTTCGTAGGAATCACGGTTGCACTTAGCACGTGTCATAAGCCTTTAAACCCACTTGTCGCCAAGGAGGGGGAGTTTTGTCTCATGAGGGTTTTCAGTGGATATACCCACAAAATCCGAACATTGATGCATTATTCAATCTAGAAACTCAACTCGATGGACTCATTTTTGTCGATCATTGGACACGGTAATCCTACTGGCCGACTCTATATATGTATCCAATCCACACACCTAGCCTAATAAATCATTCGAGCAAGTTAATTAAGGACTTAAGTGAAAGACATGGACAACTTTAACATCCTCAAGTGATACAAAGTGTAAATTCCATTAAGGTTCTTATTTGCATTACCATTTTTTCTTTTTGTTCTTCTTTTTTTTCTACTAGTCGGTGTGTAATTCTCACAGTGTCAGGTTTCTTGCATCATTGCCTATGAAGACTTACACTATCACGTACACATTTCCCCACATCTCCACATAGGGCAATCCCTACCACTCGTGAACGGGAGTTCAGTCGGTGCATCCCAAGTCAGATGACTCGAAAGCACCACGCACAAAGTCCCCTTAGACCTAATTTCCCGGGTGATAGGAGTCCTGCGAGAAGAGAGAACACCTACTCACTTATTTCTTATCTACACATGAACCAAAACCCCTACACTTAATGTCTCACAACCAGAGTTAAAAGGTCATTGACTATAACAAACTTCCTTATATTAACAAACACAAATTATTCAACTCACTAGGTTACGGGTGGACTTCTTTAATTGTTTGACTACTAAAACCTTATGATTACTCGCCCCCAAAGGAAAACTGGGGTGCATCCTTACGACTCGATAAGACCAAAAGCCGGTATACTAGATATCCTAATGCATCATGTTTAAGACAATTTTAGGAGCTTTCTTTTTTACTTTGCCTCTCAATGGTTTTGCACATGCTAAACACACGCAAAACTCACAAAACATTTTCTTTCGCAAACATATGAAGATTTTTAAAAGAAATGAAAATGTTAAAGCATTAGGCAAGCAAAAGAAGACAAGTCACTCATGGATCATGCTAAGCAGATATATCGATATTAAATGTAGTACACTAACATGACCCTAACAATGCAAACAAAACAAAAAGAGAAAGACTCGACTATGTACACACGTAAAACACCCCACCCCCCACACACTTACTTCATGCATTGTCCTCAATGAATGCGAGCATGACACTACATGGATTTATGCATGAAAAAGAAAAGATCTCACCAACGTGAAGCACAAAGGGAAGTTCATGGTTATGTTGATGGACACAAACCAAAATTCTCTCCAAACCTGGGAGATACTGAAAAAGGAAGATAAATACGTGAAAATATGGGGCCCAAATACACAAGGATTAGGGTCCACAACAATCAATGGTCACTCATGGAGTCTTCTTTCGTTTTCTTTTCTTTTTCACTTTTTATTTTTATTTTTGTAACTATGTACAACAATGGGCTCCCATTTTCATTTGTCAAGGGACATCAAATGGGAACCCGTCATCTCTCAAGCCAGAAATGTTACTACATGTGCTTGCAACATAAGAAACATGAGGATTGTTAAAAGGATTGTGAACCAATGATGGCGGTTCATGCATCTCAAAACCAGGGTCAGTGAAAGGAAATGGAAACAAAGATGTTTCCACTCCACGACATAGTTGATGGTCATCAATGTATACCCTCCAACCGATATTTGGGTGCACCGAGATCATTTCTTCCACACAAAGTGACACCGTGGGCTTATTACCCAGATGGCGAAGTACGGAAACAAAAAGTTTGACCACCTGACACCCTTATAAGCATTTTGGTTGTTTGATACCTCTTGAGAATGAGAACTACAGGAGGCATGAATGAGTGGTAAATCTTTTTCTGGTTGTTTGAAATGAAGGGCATCAGGTGGTTGATTCTTAACCCACATGGGGTCCTCAACAGATACAGAGTGAAGAGCAGGTGGCCCAGAGGCCATAAAAATGGTATCTTGTGGCTCAACAGCCACATGATCGAAATGATGTGGCTCAAAGGCCACATGATCACAAGATAAGGCACCTTCCTGTGCCAGCCCTAGAAAAACCTCTTCACCACCATCAGGATCTCCATCGAACAATTCTCTGAAATACTTGGAGGTGCCTTCAACTTCGTTCTCATCCATGTCCTGGATAAGATTGACCTCAACAGGGTTATCGAAGGCACCTGGTTTTTTCCCGATGGTGAAGATAAGGAAATCAGCACATTGACTACCACAAGTCAAGCACATAAGACCAATACGATAATTGATCAAGGCATTTGAAGTTGCTAAAAATGGTCGCCCCAAAATAACAGGAATTTGTCCAAGTGGGTTAGGCACATGTTTAGTATCCAAAACAAAGAAATAGACTGGATTAATGAACTCGCCCACTTTGATCAGGACATCTTACATCATGCCCCTCAGTTTCTTCATTGACCTATCAGCCAACTGAAGAGTGGTTCTTGTTTGTTTGAGGTCTCCAAAACCAAGGTGGATGTAGACAGAGTATGACAAAAGATTGACAGATGCACCTACGTCCAATAAAGCTTGATGTATGGGTACATCACCAATCACACAAGAAATAGTAGGACAACCTGGGTCCTTGTATTTGACTTGCGTTGGTTGTGCCAACAATGAACTCACATTAGCCGCAAGAAAAGCTTTCTTGGGAACATGAGTTTTTCTCTTCTTGGTGCATAAGTCCTTGAGAACCTTGGCATAAGGTGACATTTGCTGAATCTCCTCCAACAGAGGAATGTTACCTTAACTTATCGAAAGATCTCAAGCATCTTGTCATGCAGATATGAAGTTTTCTTTTTGAGGCGCACAAGGAATGACGCCTTTGAAGCATAAAGGTCTTTCGAAGGAACCTCAGAATTCTGGTCCATAGAAACATGAGTAGGAACCTCAGAATCTGATTCCTTCGACACAACATG
The DNA here is from genome assembly GCA_963682175.1 of Triglochin maritima. Lineage (NCBI taxonomy): Eukaryota > Viridiplantae > Streptophyta > Magnoliopsida > Alismatales > Juncaginaceae > Triglochin > Triglochin maritima. The sequence continues at coordinate 41,289,478 of OY821775.1, forward strand.
AGACAAGGGGACCTCAGGGTTTGATCCCTCGTAGATGTAGGTATCACCGCAGGTCAGGTGACACCAACAGATGGTGATTGCAAGGGAGGCAGCCCAATGTGGTTGTCCACCTTCTTACCAGACCTCAAAGAATGAATCACATTAAGATGATGGGTCGATTCAGAGGTAGCTTGATGTACACGCGGCCTCCCTTTAGAATGGGTACCCTAGGGATTCACCTCGGGTTGTCTTGGCAACTGACCCTTCTCACGTTCATGGACCTGATGAGCCAACTGACTAACTTGCATTTCCAAATCTTTGACTATACTTTGCATGCTCTACATGAACGCTTGAAGGGTCGGATCACTAGAGGGGTCCTTTGGGTCAACCCGCTGGGGTAGTGGAGCTTGGTTAGAATAACCCGACGATGAGGCCTGAGGAGGTTGGTAGTTATGGTGCCAAGACATTTGATGTGGGGGTTGGTAGGTTCCCGATGGGCGTGGAGTTTGATAAGGTGGAGGTTGAGGTTGAGCATGCGAGCTCTGATCGTGAACCCCACTAGGCCCCCAAGAGAAGTTAGGATGATTATGTCATCCCGGGTTGTAGGAATGACTGTACGAGTCATTACGGAGCCTCTGTTGATACATCGCATTTGCATGCTCAGTATCCCTTGGAGTGTAAGCACATTCTAGATCATCATGTCCCGTATGTCCACACCTACTACACACGAGAGTAGCAACATGAGCTACAAGAGCTCGATCCATCTCTAAATTGTCAATCCTACACATGAGAGCAGCCAATTTCACATCTGATGCGATAGTTGACTCAACTTGATATGACCCACCTAGACTAGAAGACCTGGCAACTGGTGGCTCTCTCATGTTGTCCCACTCGAAGGTACGTTCAACCATTAATTCAAAAGTGTCTCATACCTCATCGATGGGTTTCATTTGGAAATCACCCTGACACATCGACTCCAATAATGTGCGGGTTTTGTAGTTGAGGCCCTCATAAACAATCTGGCACAACTGCCAAAGCTCAAATCCATGATGAGGGTGCTACTGGAGAAGCTCTTTGAACCTCTCAAAGAAAGCATGAAAAGATTCGGTCTCAGTCTGATACATTTGATGTATTTGATGTCGTATCTGTTGAGTTTTCCTTTGAGGGAAAAATCCTTTTAGAAATACGGTCACAAAGTCATCCCAAGACCGAATAAAGCTTGCCGGAAGGCTGCACATCCATTTCTTCATGTTATCCTTCAACGCGAAAGAAATCATCCTCAACTGGACTGAATCCTCGTCAAGTTGTTGAAGCTTGAACATGGAGCATACCTCCTCGAATTTACGTATAAAAATATACGGATCCTTCTTATTGGAAGTGAGTAGGAAGCATGCTCACATATTGAGGTTTCAGCTCATAGTTGTTCCCGCGAGCCGACAGGAGAAGGATGCAAGAAGGTTGTGCGGCCCGAACAAGATGGGTCCGCTCCCACAAAGTCATCGGAAAGGTAGCGTGGGTAGTGGGTGAAGGTAGAAGCACACAAGCAAACAAGACTCAAACAACTTATGGTTATAGGTCCTTAGGCTAGATGATGCCTAACTTCGAGATCACTAGTCTCGACACGCCTCACCTCCCTACAATAAAGACCACAATGCCCAGCAAGTGATACCAAGTCTGAAGATCCAATACCTCCTACTATCGACAAGGCAGGCGACGTCGATCAGGTCATGACGGTCTCAACTCGATCACTCTCTTAGTGTGTCCAAAATCCTTTAGGCCAATGCCTACTTGCTTTTAGAAATTAGGCTTTGATTAGTGTGATTTTTGGGGCTAAGGAAATGGTGATGAAATCCCCCACCTTATCTTCTATAGGACAACCCCTCCTTAGTAGTGTTTTGAAGTCTTAATCTAGAAATGAACTCTCCAAACAAATGCTCAACTCACACATGTTGCAATGCAGTTCCTACTAACTAATGCAAGGTCATACAAAATGCATGAATGAGAGTAGGAAGTGTGTACCTCACGCCAGCACTCAACAATTAAAAGTAATCTAAAACAAAAGACAAACTACATGCCTAAGTCAAGTATATGATGCATGACCTAAACAAGCAAGAATGCCTAATCTTTTCCTTAGAATTTTAGTGGCCAAGCCGATTAAAGGGAATTGATTGTTAATATGGGGGCAAACTACAAGTCAAAACATGCCAAATTGAGCCCCAGAACACACTAGTGAATGTAGAAACAACCAGAAAAAGTAGAGGGAAAATTGAGCTCACCAAGCCGCTAGTTGGCGGTCCACCACCGCTGATTGGCGGTCTATTCACTTTATTTCTCCTCCAAACATCTCCTGGGTACATCTCTTGATCTTTAAAGCCTCCTGAAACAAAGAAAAATGTAAAACCATTCGAATCGTCCAAACCAAAGTCTGGACAGAGCACCTCTCCGGCAACGGTGCCAAAACTTGATTGATTCGTTTTAAATACCATAAGTGCATGGCGTCGGTGAAGACGTGGCAAATACGGATTGTGTCCACGAGGAGGTGTGTTGACTCTGGTTTGTTCGAAGGCAAGTGGGAAAAAGAGGGAGAAGAAGTTGACTACACTAGCTAAACTACACTAAACTAACAAGCATGAACAAGGAAAATCAAAGCCAAGGAAATCGATAACAAGATAAAATTCAGGAAAAGAAACCCCTAAGGAGTGGAGTGTGTGCACATATAAAGTGAAATAAGTGATGAATGACACATGTAAGCATGTATGTGTGTGTCTTCATGCATAGGAAGTGTCTAAAGATGTGGCAAAACCTATCAATCCATTCACACAACGTATCGACAATTACTATTTAATTAGCATAAGATGGTTCAGCATGAGAGGTGTCAAAATGTTATGGCAAGACTCACCAAAATCAGGAACTCATGTGAAGAACAAATCTATGCATGAGAAGTGTCTAAATGTTATGACAAAACCCATCAAAGCAAAGTTTCTTCAATCAATCAATCAAGCAAACACAAATACAAACACATAACTAACATGTAGCATATTCAACAGGAAATTTCAGTCAATAAACATGAGGAAACTATGCATGGGAAGTGTCTAAATCTTATGGAAAATCCCCTAAAAAATCCCCCAACATGTAGATGGTTAAAATACCCCAATGGTAATACAAACATGCAAGTCTACACAATCAAAAAGTTCATCAAACATCCAAACATCACAACATATATGTACATCATCTCCACCCCCCAAAGGGGGATGGAACTACTCACACATTACTAAGCTAACATTCATATTAAGGAAAGAAAACATGCTAATTAATTCTACGAAGATTAAAATAACAAATTTAACTAAGCATGCAAGTACTAAAGGAAGCAACAATTAACTAACAAAACATCTTTTATTGCTCACTCACATTTACAAGTAGCCTCTCGCCACCAGAGTTTTACTCCAAGGCTTTACTCCTAGTAGAGACAAGAGCCACCAAGAGAGGAGATGCATTACAAAGGAGGAGGAAGAGTTCTATTTATACCCTTGAAAAAAGGTAACCCACGACAATCCCATGGTAAAGGACTAACAACATACCAAATATGGACTACATACAACCTAATATAACACCCGACCAAAGCATGTGCGTTTTGAAGAAATCTTGACCGCTGATTGGCGGTCTGTATTTGTCTGATCGGGTCTGGATTTGTTTGTCTCTGGTCTAGCTTGATTTCTTGGTGTTTGATGAACCCGATTTGATTGTTGATGGTTGGGCCCGGATTTAATTCCCAAAATACTCCTCATCAAGGTGTGGAGCTTCTTGATTTGCTCATTGATCTTTTTTGTTTTACATCCGTGTCCTTCTCTCTTGAATCTTAGTCCCTAAGTCTTGCAACTTAGTCATTTTCCTTGCGTTTAAGTCATTTTTGAATCTCTTCTTCTCAAACATGTTTATTCCTGAAACATAAACATAAAACTCATTACGTAGCATTGCTTAAGCTAAAAATAAAGGATATAAGACAAAAATATATGCATGATATGATGTCAATCAAGGTGCTTGATAGTCATGTGATCCGAATAAATTATCACACAAAAGCGTATCAAGTATGACAAGAATTTCTCTAAAGCGAATACAATCACCAAGAATTCCTTCTCTGTCACGGTATAGTTTGTTGCCTTTTTGGCTTAATCTATATTTTAATAATTTACCAAACCTAATCTTAATCACAAATAAATGTAGTGTAGCACACCCCTCCAAATGAAGAAAAGTTAGCCACCTTATCTATAGCTAAAATGAAGGAGTATGAAATGAACTCAAGCACCATGAACATTTTAAATTGTGGATTAAATGAGGGTGAATACAATAGGATTAGAGGTTGTGATGGTGCATATGAGATTTGACATAGATTACAAATGCATCATGAGGGAGATAGTAAAACTAAAGATACAAGAATTAATCTCCTCATGCATAAATATGAAATTTTCATTATGCAACCCAGTGAGGGCTGATAAGAATAAAGACCATACTACTGTTAATTCTTCCCCATATGCGAGACGAACACTTACTTCACCGATATAACTAACTCTTAAAGTTGTTGGAAGAAATCTTAGGTAAGGAGATATGGCAAGGAAGTGTTTCCAGTCACTCGACAATGAATGGGAAGATAAGGTTGTCACCATTGAAGAAGCACATGACGCTTCCAAACTAAAGATCAAAGATTTGATCGGAAATCTTATGGCTTATGAACTTCAAATGAAGGACCGGAAGGACAAGGAAGCATCCAAAAGAAATCAAACCCTCGTCATTGCATAGAAAATTTGATGAACCAAGGAGGAGAGAGGAGAATGAGGACATTGAAGTCCTTTCCAAAGACTTCTTCAAGTTCTTCAAGAAAGAAAAGGGAGAGAAGAAAGAAAGAAGAGGAAGAGGAAGAAGTGAGAAGTTGGAAGGAGAAAAGGAAAAGAAAAATGATAGAAGAGAGAGAAGGAGAAAAGAAAAGGAGGAAGAAGCTCACAAAGAAACATGAGATGATTCTTCATCATCTTCATCATCATCCTCCACACAAAGTAGAAGAGAAGTTGGGCCACATGTGCTTCATGGCTATAGAAGATGAACAAAGTGAGGTAGAATCTAACTCTTGTTATAGTAGATCTTATTAGAGTCAAAGCTCATGCTCTAAAAATGATTCATATACTTTTGATGAGCTTCAAAATGCATTTAATGAGTTAGTTACACAATATGAGATCATTTGTGAAAAGAACAAGAATGCTAGAAAGCTATTAAATGATCTCCAATGCCAAATTGAAACCATCATGAATGAAAAGAATGAGGTGCTTACTAGACATGAAACATATGTATTAGAACTTGGTAGTCTAAAACCAACACTCATGGATGTTGAACAACGAGATCTTAAAGCATGTAATTCTCAATTAAGAAAAGATCTAGAAAAATTCACAAATGGAACTAAAATGCTTGACAAGCTTGTAGGTAGTCAAAAATAATCTTTGAACCAACATGGTTTAGGATATAATGTTTCATATGTTAAAAACCATGTAGTTCACACTACCTTGAATGGATAGCATTTCTTTGTTAAATATGGTTCCTCAAGTGTGTGGACTCCTAAAACCAAAATGGTTTGGGTTCCAAAAGCTAACGTTCAAGGACCCAAAATTGTTTGGGTACCTAAATCTACACTTGTAGGTACTTAGAAGAAGAGAGATCGGTAGTGATCGGCCAAAGCTTGCAAAGTCAAATTCCAAGCCGGCTGCACTATCGAAATGAGAATTGGATTACAATTGATGACTACTAAGTTGGGTAACATTTTTAATCCTCCTAAGCATATAGATTTGGTTCCAACATGATATTTGAATGCTTAATTGTAATATCTCTTATATCATACAATTGATCATTAAGGGAGAGAAGAATTAAGGGGGAGAATTACATCCAATGCATAAATGACCATAATTAATGGATGTCAAAAGGGGAGAAAAATTGAAATAATGATATTTAGCCTAAGTGACTCACCTATGCATATTGATAGAGGGAGCTTATTGAATATCATTATTATCAAGATGGAGTAATGAATTGCAAAATTAAGGGGAAACAATTTATTACATTAGAAATTCCACGATCACATTATTCATTATTTTTGATTGATGTCAAAGGGGGAGAAGAAACATTGAAATTGAAATAATTGAACAAAAACTATGCACATTCATAGAGGGAGCATTACATATGCATAATTTACATATTCAAAATTTCAAGTATTAAGATTAGTTTGTTATCATAAAAGGGAGATTGTTGACTTTTTGGCCTTAATCTATGTGTTGATGATTTAACTAACCTAATATTAATCACATTCAAATGTAGTGTAACACACAATATGCATGGAATATATATTGTATTGTGCTAACATCTACAGGAGATCAAGATTCAATGAAGAATAGAATGAAGTCAAGACATGTAATCAAGATAATTGAAGACATATAATTTTGCTTTTATTTGAGTCTTAAGAATCTATGTAAACTTGAGCATATAAGAGGTGTAAATCATTCACATATACACTAGGTTCATTGTCGAAGTCACACACCAAAGTTCAGATCTTTTGGACTTCAATAGATCACCCAAACCTAGATCTGAAAATCACTCAAACTAAACCTTAACCTATTTGTGCAGAACGGTTGACTGAAATGAGTTTTTCGTTCAACCATTTATAACAGTCAACCCATTCTCTTAAGTGATTTTACCTAGTTCTACCGGTCGACCTAACTTGATCTCTCGATTGACCGATTGAACTGTATTTCCAGATGAACATTGTACTTGTCGTATTCTACAACAATCGTATTCGTATATTTTACATACCCCTAAATTGTTTTGGCCACCGGTTGAACGATGCCTTGAAGGCAGTAAACCGGATGAAGACAATTGTGTGCCCAAAATGCTTGTCAGTTTCGATCAGACAAACTTCCTTGTTACGTTCGGCCGCTAATCTTTTACCGGACCAAAACCCTTATAACGGTCGACCATCCCCTAGATTTAGTTCGACAATTCACTTAAGTTGTAGCCATTTGGTTCAACCGTAGTTTAAGTTGGTTTGAACGGTTCTTATTTTCATGTAAATGGTCGATCGTTGATCCTGTGTCGGTCGGCCGGTGTAGGACAGATTTGCTGAATTTAGATTTCTATTTTGTGTATCTTACACCAATTGCAACCAAATCTTCCTCAACGGCTACAAATCTTTAGGAGCTTACAAATAAAGGTTCACACACCTTATTTACACAACTCTCCTACTCCAAATTCACACATACTTTAGAGAGAATCCTCTCACTCCTAAAATCTCAATCCTATACAATCAAGAGCTTAAACCTCCACACCTTGATCCAAATCCTAATCATACTCAAAGTGTGCTCAAAGTTAGAGTGTTGATACTCATAGTTCGGTTGCTGTCAAAGTTTGTAAAAGTTTTCGTGAAAGCCCGAAGCATCCCTCTCGGGTTGTGAGAGGAAGAACCGAGCTCTGCGAGGATTGTTCGTGAGCTTGAAGTGTGAAGGCTTGATCTCGGCCCGGAACAAGATCGGATAGTGAAGATGTAAGCGGAGCTCGTGGGATCGAGTGGAGCTTGTAAGAGACGAAGTAGGACCGGGTGGGGGTGCCGAACCTTTATAGCTGGGTCTTTTGTGTTTTGCTTGCCTTTTCTCTACTTGTTTTTATTTCTTGTTTCTGTTGCATTCGTAAGTAGAGATTAGGCAAAATTGATTAGATTAATTAGGCCATGTACGATCCCACAAAGTTTTTTTGGACGTCATTGAGTGTTCTACTAGTAAAGTAGATCACATGAGGCAAGTCGTTTATTCTCTACCTACCCAAGCACTGCTCGCACAGCAAAGTCTGATGCATAACATATCAGCTCAAAGGGTACGGTCCACACTAGTGTCTTAATTATGGGAGCCGAAGTTAGCTTTTGCTTTAAAATCAAGAAGGTATGTTGACATTCCGATATGAACTCGAAATTGACCTCTTTCCCCAATAACTCATTGAGAGGTCTATCTATCTTAGTGAAATCCTTAATGAACCGCCTATAGAATCTTGCATGCCCTAGAAAGTTGCTGATAATCTTAACATTATATGGTTGTGGAAGATTTTCAATAAGCCATTCTTTTGCAAGGTCGACCTCTATACCCTTATTTGAGACCACATGCTCAAGTACAATCCCATGTTGAACCATAGAGTGGCATTTTTCCTAATACAGAGTGAGGTTCTTCTCTTTACAACGTTTGCGGACAATGTTCAAGTGATGGAGGCATTCCTTGAAGGAGGAGCCAAATATGGAGAACTCGTCCATGAAGATTTCAAGAAAATGCTCTACCATATCTGAGAAGATGCTAATGATTCACCTTTGAAACTTTACTAGGGAATTACATAACATAAAAGGCATGCGACAGTAAGCAAACGTTCCAAATGGACAAGTAAAAGTGGTTTTCTCTTGATCTTTTAGAGGCAATGAGGATTTGTTTGTAACTGGAGTATCTATCAATAAAATAATAATACTCGTGTCTGACAAACCTCTCAAGCATCTGGTCAATGAATGGTAGAGGAAAAAAATCTTTCTACGTAGCTGCATTGAGCTTGCAATAGTCAACACAAACTTGTCAACCCATTTGCAGGCGAGTTGGTAGAATTTCATTCTCATCATTTTCCATGACCATCATGCCAGACTTCTTCGGAACCACATGTATTGGAGTTGCGCATGAACTATCCTAAATAGGGTAAATTATACCATTATCAAAGCATGTGAGCACTTCCTTTCGGACAACCTCTTTAAGCTCAAGATTTAGTCTTTGTTGTGGGTCCCAACGAGGCCGAGAATCCATTTCCATGTGGATCCGGTGTTGCACTATACTAGGAATTATTCCTTTGATATCCTTCAAGGACCACCCTATAGCCTTTTTATTTCCAAAAAGAACTGACTTACGGGTAGCATCCTGTTCTTTTTCAAGATTGTAAGCAATAATGTCTGGTAAGGCCTCATTATCCCCCAAGAATATGTCCTTTAGGTTATCGGGGAGTGACTTTAGCTCGACCAGAGGTGGGTCCTTGTCAGACTTAGAGTTGATCTCAACTGTCTCAAGGGCCACGAGATAGGAAGAGCAGGCACCCAGATGTTCCTCCTCATCAAGGAATTCAGATGCAGATTCCTTAAGAATATCCTGTCTCACAACTTCGTCATTGGGCAACTCAATAGAATGCAGATGAGATTGCTTTGATTTAATCGTCAAAAGAACCAGGTTGCTTACCTGGTGTGAAGATGTTGAAACCCGTAGTTAGATTTCTGAAAGACTACCTCATCAAGCCTTTGCGACAATTAATTAAAGCATTAGACGTCTCCCAAAATGGCCTCCCAGGATCACCAGAATTGGTCCTTGTGGGTTAGACACTAGTTCATATCCAGGATAATAAAATCAAATGGAAATACAAACTCACCCACTTTGATAAGTACGTCATCTACAACCCCCATGGAACTTTGACTGGCCTATTAGCCAGCTGAAGGGTAGTCTTTGTTGGCTTAAGGTTGCCAATTCCTATATTGACGTAGACAGAATAAGGTAGGAGGTTCAAAGATGCCCCTAGATCAACTAAAGCTTGGTGGATAGGCACATTACCGATGTCACAAGTAATACACTACTGCAGAATGCTCAATAGACGTAACCCAAATAGACGTCGGATGTAAAAACATTCGACGTCTATCTGTTTGTATAAACGTCAGTTTTTTAGTATAACCGACGTCTATACCTCCTGAAAGAAGAAAATATTTTTTGTTTATTTTTTGGATTTATTTCGTATAAGAATTTATGTAGATTTATTTTGTATAAGAAAAAATCAATTTTTTGGGATTTATTTTGTGTAAGAATTAACGTAATTTTTTTAGATTTATTTTGTTTAAGAATTAACGTAATTTTTTGGGATTTATTTTGTGTAAGAATTTATGTGGATTTATTTTGTATAAGAATAATGTGAATTTAAAAATAGTTACATCAATGTAACTATCACATGTGTGTTGTACACATGTGTGTGTATGGTCACATGTGTTGAAGTTTAGTCCCACATTGGAGAAATTTTTTTATTGGTGGAGTTGAAGTACTCCACCACTCCTTTACTTCTAATGGGAGTTTGGTACCACACTACAAAATGCAAGTGAGGTATATATATATTTAATGATCAAAAGATTGGCACTTGGGGCACTTGGTCAACTTGAGCTTAAAATGGTTGCAACGTTTTTTTTACTATTAACCCAAGTATAGACGTCGTACGTATAGCATGACCGACGTCTATAGGTCGTGCAGTATGAATAAACGTCGGTTAATCTATATATCCGACGTCTATTTGGTGTAATAGTTTAGTCCCACATCGGAGAATTTATTTTTGTTGGTGTGGTTGATGTACTCCACCATTCCTTTACTGCTGAACGTGGACAACTTGGGGCACCTGGGCATGTTGGGCTTGATATTCGTGGTTATTTGTCAAAAGATTGGTACTTGGGACACTTGGGCAGCTTGAGCTTGATTAATGTGAGTGCAGAATGCCCGATATACGTTCCAATGTATTTTTTGGTTAATTAACATATAATAGACGTCGGTCGTATATAGCCAACGTCTATACAACAAGGAATAGACGACGGAGAAATAGACGTCGGGTACTTGGACCATCAAAATCCGACGTATATACCCCTGTATATCCGACGTATATGGACTTTTCTGCACTAGTGATAGTTGGACATGCAAGGTCTTTGTATTTTAGTTGTGCAACTTGTGTCGGAATTGAACTTAACATTGATTGCCAAGAATGATTTCTTAGGAACATTAGTTTGACTCTTCTGTGTGTAGAGATCTTTGAGGAATTTGGCAGACAACAAAATGTTCACCTTGACTTGCCGTCGTACGTCAACAATCTTATCCCAGTGCTCATCCTTTTCTTTACCAACCTATATGGGTATGGTCTTTGAAAAGAATGTGTGTTCGAAAAGTATTCTTTTACATGTCTTTTATTATGAATTGAATGTACAAACATTTTGTTCCTTGATTAATGTATTGATCTTTTGGAAGTGTTATTGAAGAGGCTCGTGGTCCTTAACCATAGAACTCTGAAAGATAATTATTTGCATAAATGAAAAGTAATTCACAATCAAGGTAATTAACATGGAACATTAATTACCGAGATAAGATTGTCATGTTGTTTAAAGGATATTGTAGCTCTACAAATATATTAACAACATGAGTATATGAAATGGAAAATATTTTCTTTCATATATTGAAGAGACGTAATAAATAAAATATTATGGAATTCTGGTTGTGTCATTATGTTTTCATTGTGTCTTTGAATCCTAAGATATGAGACTTATGCCTTTTCACATGAGAAGAATATATAATTTGGTTATTATCAAAAGCTATCGTTACGTATAGTGATAAAGATATTAATTAGTTATATACAAGTTGTGCGGGAATATGACATATGTCAAAAGATTATCATTGCCTCTCTTCGCTTTAGTGATTATATCATTGGGTCCCTTGATAAAGCAAAATTATAATGTGCAAAATGTAACTTATGTATAGTTACATATTTATAATTAGATTAAGAGATCAAGAAAAAAAATATAATACAAAGATGACGAATTCATACTTTGTATAATATTCGTAATATCATGAGACAAGGGATAAACACAAGTGATATATTACATATCACTAAATGGATTGTGTTCTATTCGAGTGAACAAAATATCTTTGTTATTTGGGTAACTATAATGTATAGCTAGATACCGTTTATAGCTAGATACCGCTTAATATTATTGCCAATATACTTAGATCCTCCTATATGTCACACAACAAAATTGGGAAACAAAAGATGTGATTTTATATTTTTTATATGGTGTATTAAGTTTTGTGTGTTATGAAATAATATACATGTTGTAAAATAATAAAATCAATATGTCGTAATAACGACATGACTAGAATAACAAATAAATTCGTATGTGATGTATATATTATATGGTATAATATTTTTACATTATATATGATAATATATTACATGATATAATGTGATCCGTAACATTATAACATATGAATTTACTAAAACCACAAAACCCAAACTTTGTTGGATATTAATCCAAAATTTGGTAAAGGAAAAAACAATGAAAAATGGTCTGACCGTTTGCCCACATTTTTGCATATATTAATAAGAGATTTTTGTTGATTAATGTCTAGATTTAATTCACCTTGGTCAAAGGTAGTTATTGGATGATGAGAGGAGAAATAAACAAGATATCATGTGCAAAGTGGTTTGCACATGATGTGAGTTTGAGGATGCCCTATAAATAAATCCCTCCTCTCTCCCTTGTTAAAACTAATGCAATATTTCTCTCCTATCCATTTCTCCATCATTGCATCCGAAATTCTTCTTATTAATTGAGTGCTTCAGAAATTAATTTTTTTGGAGCATAGAATGAGTTATTAGCTAGATTATAACCTTCAATTAGAGATTGATTGACTAGCTTCGATCTCTCTAATCTTGTTTAGAGTTTGGTGAACACTTGGAGGTGATTCTAAGGCAATCCGACATGCAACCCGACCTACGATTGCTAAAAAAGATTTGATAATCTCATAGGTATGATTCAATCTATTTATTTCAATATTAATTAGTATACAATATATATTGAAATACAATTAGGAAATTTTGTATATAGTCAATGGCTATGACGTTCCAGCTTTTGGTATTCTGCTTGGATATTACAGTGGTTATGATATCAATGGATACTCATTCTACACTGTTTGTGAAGATGGCAAAAGTATTATTCAGGACAGTGGGGTCACTTTAATAGCAAAGTCTTTGCATATGTTTAGTCTTAAAGACAAGAATCTTGTTTACGCCAACATGTCCTATTACGGGGTAATTGAAGTCTTATGGGAGCTAGACTTTGTTAAATTCAAAGTGCCTATATTTAGATGCAAGTGGGTTGAAAATAAAAGTGGAGTTCGAGTGGATGACTTGGGTTCACTTTAATTGATTTTTTGAAAGAATGATTTAAATGAGAACCTTTTATTTTGGCTTCTCAAGAGAAACAAGTCTTCTATGTGGTTGATTGATTGACATCATTTCATGCATTCACTTGTGTTTTATATCCATTATCTTGAACCTAAACAATGCTACGTAACGAGTTTTATGTTTGAGTTTTAGGAATAAACAGGATTGAGGAGAAGAGGCATAAAATAACCTAAAAGCAAGAAAAAGGACTGAGTTGTGAGACTTGGGGACTAAGATGCAAGGGAGAAGGACCCGAATGTAACCCCAAAGGACCAATGAGGAAATGAAGAAACTCCACACCATCATGAGGAGTATTTTGGCAATTAGATTCGGGACGACACTCCTATAATCGATCCGAGTGCACCCCATGTGAAGAATTGATGAAATAAAGAACATATCCGAAAATGGGTCAGATCCGGGAAAAAGTGACCGCCAATTGGCGGTCCAAGACCGCCAATTAGCGGTCCGTTTGTGTCCGAATCCGACTTGGTTTTCCACGAGATGGGTTATGTGTTTATATGTATTATGGGAATGTTTTATTAGTCCCACATCGGGGGATTGTCCCCGATTACCTTTTTCTATGGCTATAAATAGAAGTCCTCCTCCTCCTTTTGTATTCACTCATTGCTTGGTGGCATTCTGTCTACTTGGAGTAAGTCTTGGAGCAAAATACTCAAGGTGAAAAAGAATGCTACTAGTAATGTGAGTCATTTAATAAAATAATTTTTCATTATTTTGTTTTCATGTTGTTTCTTTTTTTATGCATGCTTAGCTTAGTCTTATTTCTTTGATCTTAGGCTAAATTAGTTAGAATGTCTCCTTTCTGTTTAATTGCTAGAATAATGTGTAGTGAGTAGATCCATCCCCTTTGGGGGGTGAAGATGATGTTCATATATATTGTGAAGTTTGGATGTTTGATGAAATTTTGATTGTGTAGACTTGCATGTTTTGTATGTTCATTGAGGGTATTTTAATCATCTACATGTTGAGGAATTTTAATAGGTTTTGCCATAAGATTTAGACACTTCCCATGCTTAGTTTTCTCATGTTTATTGACTGAAATTTCCTGTTGAATATGCTACATGTTAGTTATGTGTTTGTATTTGTGTTTGCTTGATTGATTGATTGAAGAAACTTTGTTTTGATGGGTTTTGCCATAAAATTTAGACACTTCTCTTGCTTACCTTTGTTCTTCACATGAGTTTATAGTTTTTGATGAGTCTTGCCATATCTTTAGACACTTCTCATGCTGAACCTAATCTTATGTAAATCAAGTAGTAATTGCCGATACATTGTGTGAATGGATTGATAGGTTTTGCCACATCTTTAGACACTTCCTATGCATGACACACACACAACACACACACACACACACACACACACACACATACATACATACATACATGCTTACATGCATCATTCATCACTTGTTTCACTTCATATGTGCACACACTCCACCCCTTAGGGGTTCCTCTTTCTGATTTCCAATCTTTCGTGCTTTCGTTCACATTTCGTACGTATTAGTTTAATGTAGTTTAGCTTTAGCGTAATCACATCTTTTCTCCCTTTATTAGCCATTTGATTCCGGTCATACCAGAGGCTGCTTACCTCCCTGTGGATCGACCCGTATTTGTCACCGCTTCAACGCGGTCGTGCACTTGCGGTTAATTAAAACGTTCAAACACTGATCCATGTGATAAGAAATGATCAATAATTCTAGAAGGAAAAAATTGTATCACATGGTACCCTCATCGAATATGAAGAGACACTACCTTTCTCTAAGCAAGTACCCGAGTTGAGGTCACTAGATGACAAAATACATGTTGAGACTTTAATCGCAAGAGATGACCACAGAGAAAGGTATATGGATTCAAAATCTGTTAAGAAAAAAAATCCTAAAGGTGCAAAATGTTTTTGCAATAATAACCATTTAATGTATTGATTTTACTTTTTATAGTATCATGGCTCCGAAAAAGAAACTCACTCCATCAGATCTGAGGACTCGAAGACTTACAGTTCACGAGATCCAACTCTCATGAAAGAATTCATGGGAAAAAGGAATAGAGATGGTAAAATTCCGATCCAGTTTGATAGCCGTCTTGAGCAGATAGGCATGATGTCTTATCACTGGTATAGTTATGTGAACAGCCTAGCGAGGTCCAAAATTGACATTTGTTTGTCCAGTTGGACCGAAGTTGATGAGAAGCTCAGAGACACCATTTGGGATGACGTGCAGGTAATGAGTCCATTATAATGTTCTTTAGTTTTAGTGAAAATTTTAATTTATAGAAATTGAAATAGTAACGTGTTATAAGCAAGTTTTGAGTTCCCATCCACTGCCACTTTGAAGAATAAGTGAATAAACGTGTTGGAGGGACTTCAAGACAAAGTTAACAAACAAGTGGATGTTTGGAGAGTATAAGGAAAAAAATCCATGCGATAACTATAACTTCCACTGCAAGTACATGGGATCAATTCAAAAAATGAAGAGAAACCCTGGAGTTTCAGGTAACTGAGTTTAATTTAGAATAAAAACTTATTAAGTTATTGCTTTATATGATAATCTAATAAAATTGGTTGTAGGCCCTCCGAGAAAAAAACCAAGAACGTCGATCTTCTAACAAGTATCTTCATCGTATGTCTCAATCGGGATACCATAAATTAGAAGAACAAATGATGGTCAAAAAAATAACCATGAAGAAACAAGAAGCAATTGATTGACTCCGGTATGAGTGAGGAGCAACCAAGCAACTTGTCTCTTCCTTCCCCCGTAGCTCGATGTGATTCTTGGAAGAGTTCAACAATAAACTCCAAAGGAAGTACGTCACATATGAGTCGCAAGCGGTCGACTCGAAGATTGAAAGTTGTATCACTTATATAGTCATTAAATCACATTCACTAAATTTAAAATTTTCAATTGATTGTAACAATTATTTTTAAACTTTCAGACTCTTTAAAGTTGAGAGAATCTCAAGGCAATTTTGTTTCACATGGTTGGAATGACATTCTACGTGAAGCCTTAGGAAATGACGAACATCTCGGTCGTGTATGGGGGTAGGGAGTAGGGTTGGACTGCGACAATATTATGGAAAGTCTAATCGCCCGAGTTCGTCGATAGTTCATACAAAATGCGAGCAACAAATTTTAGATTTGCAAAATAATTTGCAACTTGTTATGGATAGATTGGATCGTGATTTGCCAACTTGTCCAACCCGCCGTATGACAGCTTCTTCCCCGGTGACCACTCCTCCGGTGCAGCCAGTGGTCAACCCCGACCGAACATATGATTTCGCAGCTCATTCTCGAGAATTGGCCCTCGTAGGCGTGCCCTCACTTGGTAAATTTGAGGATGGCAGTAGATGTCGTCTATTTGTTGAAGCCCCTGAGTGAAGATTGATGAAACACATAATAGTTTCTAACCTCTCTAAACACCACTTCAAAGATCTGGAAGAGGGAGTCCTGAAGGTTGTCGTGGTGTTTAGATACTTGTGTTCTGGTGTATATTCCCGAAGAAGAGGTTGTTACCCTGGGCAATACTTGCGGTGGGTTCCTAAGGTGGCCTCGTCATTTAGTAGAGCTTCATGACACACTTGAGGTATCCTTTAATTTTGAAAACAAATAAATTATCATTTTGTTAATAATTGTATTTCTAACATTTATATATATATATAATAGTTTTCTTATGAGGTATACCTCATTTAAGTAAATATGAGGTACAAATTTTGTGATCGTCAGATTAAGAAACATTGTTTTTTACCGTTAGTTGCACTTCAAATCCTCTCAAACACCACTCTCAAATCCCTAAACCCACAAAACCCAACCAAAAAGCCCTAAACCCACAAAACCCTTCTCTTCTACTCCAAAACCCAAAATCCCTAAACCCACGAAGTTCATCTCTTCCACTCCAAACCCTTCAAACCCTAGATCTTCCCTTCATTTCCGGCGACAACAACATTTCCGACGATGGAGACTAGGTCTTCTCCTAAACTGAAGAGTAGAACATCTTCGAGATTACATCATCGAAGTAAGATTCCATCTCTTTGTTTAGTATTGTGTACACATGGTTTGTATGCATGTATGATGTCTCATATGGCATTCTTGGAATGTACTATAGTTGCATATGGCACGTTGTGCTTATAGAAGATTTTAATTTTCCAGGCATGAAAACATCGACTGAGGGTGTGCGTGGATGTATGAGATTGGAATTTGGGGTTAATTTATGAGTTGTTGTTCTTCTTGGAGAATTAAATGAAATTAAGAAAATGATTTATTTTTTTGCCATACTATTATTTTTCCTTTGCTTATGTCCAAAAGTAAAAGAGATCAAAATGACCTTTTCCCCTCCCATTCTACCAAATTCTGGCAATTCAGAAGTAGAAACCATTTTTTTTGTAACTAATGTGGCATTTGAACAACCAATTTGTCTGGTTAAAAAAACAAATGTCATCTCTTCTAACATGACCTAAAATAGTGATTGAAATGACTAAATAAGAAAAGATAATACAAAAGGCTTGGTTTTATGTTTCTTTCAAAGATTTGCAAGTTTCTCAGGGAAGTGAAATTAAAATTTAATACAAAGTTGCCAGTTGCTGAGGACTCATGCTTGAGCAACATCTTAAGAGTTTGAAAGTTGACTAGGGTTTTTTTTGTGAACGCTATTTAGTAGTGGGTGTTTCTATATCTTTGAGAGCGGAGAGTTGTTTGTAGAAGCTCGTTTGGGATATTGTAGAAGCAGTCTGTTTTTCGGTCTTCTTTGACTTGTTCTGTAAGTTAAGGGTCTATTTTTTAGTTGACCTGGAACTTTATGGTATCAGTTTGTCTAGATATTAGTGTCATTTCATACTTGCAGTTAAATTTGATCTCCTAATGAAAGAATATTTCTTTTGCAGTACATTTGGCATCATTTAGTTTAGGATTGAGTCAGATTGAATCTCAGAGAACTCCAAATCCAAGGAAAAGTTAGAGAATTGCCGACATAGAAGGGATTAAAGTAAAGAAAACCGAAGTAAATGAAGCAGAGAAAGTAAATGAAACCAAAGTCAAGGGAACAATAACGAAGAAGAGAAATAAAATGAAAGCAAAAAAGAAAGGCATGTATTTCTATGTATTTTAGTCATTCTTGTGTGTGTTTTTTTTAAAATTGTTTTTATTTTAATTCCTAATTTATTTTAGTTCTATTTTTAACATAAGTTTGTGCATTTTTTCAAATGTATGTCGATCGATTTTTTGGGTAAATTTATCGACATTTATTGTTATTTTATCAGTTTTGAATCACTTCATAATGACTATTTGTATTGTAAGTTTATCATTTTGTAATGTATTTTTATTGATTGTATATGTATTTTCAGTGTTAGTTTATGCAACTTTAAAGCTAGTTCATGCTTTTATAATCTATTTGTATTGTTTATGAATTTTAATTATTTTTTGAGTCATGTTGCAGGTAGTTCCTACTCCATCATTTAGTTTGGGATTGAGTGAGTTGGAGGTTGAGGATTCAAGTCCATTATCATTCGAATTAACTCCAAAATAGATCTGTCTCTGAAACGGAAGTATGTGCCACATCTACAATGAAGAATAATATGACTTTATTTTCATATTTGATTGTGCTCTAATCGTAACAATTAATAACTCTTATTGGTTGATTGTGTGAAAGTGTTCTTCAAGAATTGTCATCAAGAGATTGATTGTAGCAGCTGGAATGTTGTTTTAGTTGATGACTAACCACAACAAGACCCATCAACTGTTGATTGTGGAATTTTGATGGCCAAGACTATTGAATTGCTAGCTATGGACTTGAGCATAAACTTCAAAAAAAGGACATTGATCCTATTAGAGGGGAGACGGCAGCAAGAATAATTGAAGTCACATTTCTTCAAAATAAGACATGAGCAAACATTCCAATCATAGGTTTCCATGTGTGACATGATCCACTTTGTTTTGTTAAAAAACTTAAACTTGTTGGAATTAGATGATTGTGGATAATGTTGCCTAATAGAGTGTGTTTTTAGGTAAACATGGATTATGTATTTGGAATATCGTTTTGTGTGTTTTTACAAAGTATTTGTGTATTGTAAACATGGATTTATGTATTTACAATATCGTTTTGTGTGTTTTTAGAATGCGTTTGTGTATTTTAAATATGGATTGATGTATTTAGAATATCATTTTGTGTGTTTTTAGAAAGTATTTGATGACCAATGACTCCGTACCACCAACCTGAAAGCAACATAAACCACCACAAACTATCCTCAATATTACAGCTACAAAGTGTTTGGAAGCATTTGCTCAACAAATCCATGCATCCATGCTCAAAGACTTTAATTGGAAGCATTCCTTAATTAATTTGAGATTATGATGATACAGTACTTGCTAGTTAGCCATCATTGATCACATCATTACATATTTTCATAAGCTCTACATACTTCTCTGGTTTTCCATTCTTGTTGTGTAAGTTATGGACGACAACCTTAATTCCATCTTTATCTTTATTGGATCATCTTTGCAACAAAAAGTGATCAGGAAACTTCAATATAAGTTTGTGATTAAAGAATGCCAAAATGTGACAACATGGAATACCCAAAAACTGCTTCAAATTGAAACTGCATTGAGGATTGAACTTGTTCGGGTCACATCTAATTTTTTGAAACCCATCAAGCTTTCCAATTCTTCGAACATGATATTGTTTGGATGCCTAAACAACATAAAAACAACATAATGTCATAAATTTAAATTGAAATGGTTTATATGTACAGAAACAACAATAAGAGCAATAAAAAACTTCAAATTCCAGTAAATGTACATCAAACATAGTTACAATTACATATGACATAAGTAAAAATACCTAAAAATTATCATACGATAACATGTTTGTTTTCTCTATAAGAATCAATAGGCCTGCTGCAAAAACAATTCGAGAAAATACAAAGACAACTAGTATGATACAAACTCATCCATGTGAAATGAAAGTTATATGACAAAGTTAATCGTGGAGATTTATCTGAAAATACCTTTGAAGAGGAATGTTCATTTGTCACTCGCTTGATGGTATAATGTAGACATTCCTTAACTTGATCTTGAAATTTAGAGAACATTTCTCGAGTCAAAAAATAAGACATTTGCTTCTCAAATATTAGTTGGTTGCACAACTGTGGGATACGATATGTATCAACATGACCCTTCAAGTTTTCTGCCTCTCTTGCTTTTAGTAAAATACAATCGAGACGAATGATAAAGTCTAATAAAGTGTTTCTCTCATGAACTTATTCCTTCAACATAAGGTTTAAAGACTCGCTACGCTGAGTACTATTCATACCTGCAAAAAAACACCTTAAAGAAACATTGGAACCCACTTAGAATGCAAATTGTATATGTATTCGAGCCATTCATTTTTTGAGCGCTTGTTCGATTGGATCCACTTGATCCAAGTAGTCTCAAATTCACCATCATTAGCACTCCATAAAAGTGAATGGAAATCTCTCATTACGAGCTCACGTTCTGCAACATAACCAAGCTTGTCTGGAAGCTTTGATGTGATATGTCAAATACAAAAATGATGAACAATGTCAGGATACACTTTAGCAATAGCAACATTCATAGCTGGATCTTGGTCTGTTATGATGGTTGGTGGTGCACGACCCATGCACTCTTGAAATTGTGAAAACACCCAAGAAAATGATTCTGCAGACTCATCTATTATAAAAATTGATGCAAAAAAAATTGTGCTATAACGATGATTAACACCACATAAAGCACCAAATATCATAGAATACATATTTGTTTGATAAGTTGTATCAAAGGTAACACAATCACCAAATAACTCAAAGTCCTGAATGGAAGATGGATCAGCCCATAAACAATGACTTAAACGCCAACTTTCATCTTGACCATATGCATAAAATAAATTAGGATTCATTTCCTTCCAATTTTTAAAGTGATGCACAATATGCTCTGCATCAAATCCCTTACTGACAATACTATCATCTCGCCTAAGGTTGTAAATATCAGATGGCAAACACCCAACTTTATCATACCCTCCACACAAAGTTGTCAAAAGTGAAATCTGCTTCGAAACTGGAATGTTTGCTGTGTTCATTGCATCAAAAAACAATTTCTTGGCTTCTGTGATCTTATGATTGTTTTTTTAGGAAATGACGTTTTGTTGGGGATGTCATCTCATGATTGTGTTCTTCTACAAAAGAAACAATCTTCCACTTGTCGGAAACTTAATCTAGTTTAACATTCATACATGCTTTGCAACCTATTCTTACATATCCAACTTTCCATTTCTTCTATTTTGATGAATAGGCTTTAGGTACATAAGTCCCTTGTCTTGAGCAAACAAAAAATTTCCAACCTAAAGTTCTACCACTTGAACTATTTATAATGTGTTGAACCTCTACGAACCGAAAATCCTTTCTTTCCAGCATATAACAAATAAAACATCTCCGCCTCTTCAAGAGTATCAAAGGTTTGATAATGATGAGGTTTATTAGACTCCACCTCTTCAAAACATGAAATGAAACCCATATTTTCACTTGTTTTGGCTCTAATTTCATTAGATCAACATTCATAATTTCACTTGATTCAACCCTAATTTCAATAGAATTGTCAACTATATTTTCACTTGGTTCATCCATAATTTGATTAGAATCAATAGACATGATGAGATGCCCTAAAAATTAAAGAACACAAAGTTAATCATCAGTGTTCCAAAAGAATGACACTAAAAATACATCATACATAACTCAAGTTAGGGGAACAATAACGAAAAATAAAAATAAAATGAAAGCAAAAATACATCATACAAAACTATATAATCAACCAATTTACATATAAATAACCAACAAAATAGAAATTAACCCAAGATTGAAGAAATCGGTGCTGGATAGGACACGAAAGATTTTCCAGAATCTCTCCCCAAATCACGTCGACAAAGATGAACAAATCAAGCCACCGGAAGATCTCGTCCCAAATAACACCGCCAGAGATGAACAAGTGATGGATTTCCTGATTTCAGAATGGGAGAGAGACGGATTAAAAAATGTTGGGTTGGGGGTGGTTGTGAAAGAAGAGGATGTTGGGTTTGATACGTTAGAGAGAAGAGAATGGTAATGGATTTTGGGGGTGAACCATTAGATGGATTCACGAATAGATCCAACGATTAGGATTTTTGTACCTCATTGATGAGAATTAAATTTATACCGCAAGTACACGACGTCAATGAAGACGTGGCAAGTACGGGTCGAACACAAGGAGGGAGAGATATTGTTATTTTTGTGATTTTCGATTTAGGAAAGAAAGAGAGAGAAATAAGTTTGGTTTGAGATTTTTGGTTTTTAATTATCTAAAGCAAGAATAACAAAAATTAAAAAGAAAATAAAGCAAATATGGATGAGGGTCCAGCGGGTGGAGGTTTAGATGTCGGGTTTTGTTTAGAGAAATCTGAAACTTATAATAAATCACATTAGTTATAAAGCATTACATGATAAATGATTCAACATAAACTCAAGTAATCAAAACCGCTGGATATGAACAAGTGATGGATTTCCTGATATCAGAGAGGGAGAGAGATGGAGTAAAAAATGTTGGGTTGGGGGTGGTTGTGAAAGAAGAGGATGTTGGGTTTGATACGTTAGAGAGAAGAGAATGGTAATGGATTTTGGGGGTGAACCATTAGATGGATTCAGGAATAGATCCAACGATTAGGATTTTTGTACCTCATATAACATCAGATGAGTTATACCTCATAGGAAAAAGGACCTATATATATATATATAGGTTTCAAACCCCCGGAGCAAATGATCAAACAATCAACCTCCGATCAACATTAATTTGATACGAAATAGGTGCAAAATGTTGTATCAATTCATGCTAGTTAGGGAATCACCACCAACCTTAACTACCTGGCATTTGGAGGAGGTTAAAGGTTTGGCGTCGGATTTACATGTCACCAAAGAGGATGTTATGCAATTCTTGACAATGGATCAATTGTGCATATCAATTATCGACGTGCAAGATATGTAAGTCTTTTTTCTTGTGTATAAGATGAAATGTATTGAATAATTTTATCATAATTATAAGAAAATGTAATTTTTACTCTTGTAGACACATTTAGGATGCCAGAAGGTCAGTCTTTCCCGATGATAAAGTACTTGGATTTCTGTGTCCATATATACTGGAATGATGATAAATCGAGTGAGCGTGTGGATCTTATGAAAGAACAGGGTAAACAATGTTATATGCTCCATTATCATGAGAAGTAAATTTGTTAATTGAAAGTAACTAGAATTTGAGTTTGCAATAAACTTCTAATTATATATATAAACAGAGCTCATTGGATGCTTGTTGTTCTATACTCTAAAGCTTATTTTGCATATTGGTTTGATCAGTTGGGGTCGAATACACCAAGGCCATCATTAAAGAAACTTGTTTCAACATAAGTTCATTTTAATCATCGTATTTGTAATTCGTATATTTTTATTAGTATTATCGATTTCATACTGAATAACTTGTGCTACTCACGACAATGAAGGTTTACAAAATGTTGGGTGGAACAAGGACTACCAAAAATACGGGCGTCACCTGGCATGCAATGAGAGTAAGTTTCTCCCTTTTCTATTAATTTTGTTAAGTACTTGAACAAATATTTAGCGAATTTATATCTTTCTAGTACCACAAGCAAGCTGGAAATACCGAATGTGGGTATTACTTTATGAGATACATGCAGGAAGTCATCGAGATTGCACCTAAAACGTAGAGCTATTTGAGGTAATATAGATCATTTTAAGTGGTATAATTATAGTTTTATTATTTACATATTTATATTGTGTGCTTGAATTTTCATAGGTCTTCCAAAAGAATAGCGATCCCTATTCGCAACAGGAGCTTGATGATACTCGCAAACGATAGGCTTGCTACTTTGTTACCAACATGTTAATGAAGTAACAGTTCTATATCATGAACCACATTCTTTGTAATTAAACATGCAATTTTATTGAACCACAATCTTTGTATTACCAACATGTTACTGAACTAACATTATTTGACTACAATTTTTACTTTAATATGATCAAACTTCTTTGTGAATGAATGTATTTATGAATTTGTGAAATGTAAATGTGGGTGAATGAAATTAGTTGAATTTGTGTATGATTGTGGATGAATATGTTTTTTGTGGAAGATGAATGTGTTTGTTGTGCAAGATGACGATGTTGATTGCATTTAGTATTTTAATTTTTTTAATTTGGGATGGGTATAGACGTCGGTTATTAGATTAACCCGACGTGTAATATGACCTATAGACGTCGGTTATAAGGTTAATGCGACGCCAAGTCTTTTTTTAAGGTTATACACGTCGGCTTGAAGGAATATCTGACGCATATTCTTTTCAAAAAGACATCGGCCGTGACGTCTACTCGATGCATATTCTCTTAGAATAGATGTCCGTTGTAAGGTATAACCGACGCGTATATGCCTAAAATAGACGCCGGCCTTTTGTGACCGACGTCTAGGTAGAGACGACCCATAAATAGACGTCGGGTTATGGAACGCGAATAACCGATGTATAGAAGTCATATATCCGACGTATATTCTCTTTCCTACATTAGTGTGGTCAGTTGTATGTTCCCAGTACACCACCAATGACATGCAGATAATTTTTTACAGAAAGCTAAAATTGACCAAGATGAAACCATATAGAATCTAGACAGAATTTGATGTATCCAAAATTAAAGCATCTAATTCTAGACCGAATTTGACACCACTAAGTATGAATAATAGTAACTGCTTAAGCAGCTTCTATGAACATAGAAATATCATATCACCAATATCAAATTTCCAAGATAAAGTTTAATTAGGACAACACATTCTAGTAACTGAAGTTCATAATTACTTAATAAAAGACGCCAACAAATTTTATAACAGACCAAATAGATATAACCAGGAATAAAAGATTTAGGCTATACACAAAAGATTGAAACAAAATATATAAAACAAACCATTTCTGAGTTCCATGACAGGAATGAGCAGCATTAGTATAAAAAGCAACACCATAAGTGCAAAGGAAGCAAACTAATAATCAGAAGAAAGAAATTAAATCAATAAAACAATTCTGTAATAAATCATGAACCAAATATAAAAGTGATTAGAAATGCATACCAAGGAGAGCGATTCCCATTTCCATTTTCTGTTGCCCTTTTCAGCATCTTTGGAAATCACAATGAACCAGATTTAAGTGATAGAAGAAATTGTTTTAAATGAATGATCAAATTTATATATATATCTCTTCCTATCTTCCATGACCCCTTCCCAACTGATCCTCCAATTCAGAAGCTGCACGGCTAATGCATTAGACCCAAGGAATCTCTTGATTAGGTGTTTTAAACATTGTGGTTCGATAAAGATTCACAATAGCAACGCTGCAGCAAAATTAAAAGGAGAAAGTAGAACTATAGTCTCATTATTGCTTAGTGAGAACAGTTATTTACATAAACAATCAAAGATCCTCTTCCGAAATTTAGGAGGCAATGTGATTTCACACACTTTTTATGGTTGACATGCTTTGTCAGCTGCAGTCTAGAATTCGTGGGCTTAAAACTTGAAACATATATAGTAGAATTCATGGGCTTAAAACTTGAAACATATATAGTAGAATTCCTATAGCATTCCTGCAAAATATAGTAGAATTCATGGGCTTAAAACTTGAAACATATATAGTAGAAGGTTGACATCCTTTGTCAGCTGCAGTCTAGGTTGTGATGTTCCTGCAACCCAAAAGCAAAACAAAAAAAACTCAAAACACAAATACCATATAAAAGAAACATAAAAAAGCAAAAACATGTATACTTACATATCAAAAAAGATTTGGAGACGAGAATCGAAACTCTGGTCAGTAATCTGAGCCAAGAAATCGTAGAGCTCTTCCTTGCTAATGCGAACTTAGATCAAACCACACAAAAACCAATAGAAATGTACCACAATCCCAAATACAAGCGTTGTAGAACTCTAACATCACTACAAAACAAACATCTGCCAAATCTCCGGATCCAGCACAAAACCATCCCAATCAAACTTCAAATCCTACTAATTAAACTGCAAACATCTGAAACCTCTCAACCTAAAACAAACCCTAGAAAGAAAGAAAGAAAAAGAAAAAAACGTTTCTTGTTCGGCGGTGTCCCAAATCTGGGCCTTGACGACCTTGTCGTTGACATGGATGCTGCGGGTGGTGAACTCGACACCAATGGTGGACTTGGACTCGAGGTTGAACTCGTCACAGTTGATGATGGGGTGGAGGAGAAGAAGAAGAAGAAGAAGAAGAAGAAGAAGAAGAGGCGGAGAAGGCGTGGGAGTTGCGATCGAGAGGGTGGGTTTGCGAAGTGTGTCAGCCAGGGTTGTGGACATTTAAAAAAAACAACGAAAACCCGTCGGTTGTTATAAACCGATGTGAAAACACCGTGAGAAAATCTTTATCGTGTCGGTTTAGGAGAAACCGACGTGTTATATTAGTATTTCACGTCGGCATTTCACGTCGGTCTTTTTTTCCAGCAGTGTTGGCGATTAATGAACTTATTTTGAACTTGTTAACTTCCTATTCCTCTTCCGAGATATTGATATTATTCTTTATTTTGGCCGTTTCATGTATGATCACGCAAAGGTGAAAAACATTGTTTTTTTATGTTAAATTGTTAGGGGGAATGTATGGATATTATCGGTCAAACAAGAAAATGAATCGGTAAATGAGTCATATTTATGCTCTCTGTTTTTCCATGTGCTCATTCACATATTATTGCAATCTACGACTTGTGTTCACATGATTTATGTAGCTTGTTGGTCGATGGCATGTGAAGTTTAATCCTTTTCGGGTCCAACCCGGTCCGACCAAACCCGACAATTTCAGGTCGGCTTGGGTTGAACCCAAATCGGTTCTGGTTCAGGTTCGGGTTGGGTTTTTTCCAAAATCAAACTTTTCGGGTAGGTCGGTTTTTGGCCCAAACTCGACCCATGTGCAACCCTAACGACCGACGTGAATGGTCGCGTTACCACGTCGATTGTATTATGTTCGACATGCACCAACGTGGCGTATTTTGGTCATCGTAGCACAGTATTTCTTAAGCATTTGTATTCTATTGGCCAAATGTCTTTCAGTTGTCCGAACTGGTGATTCTAGTTAGCGATTCTGGTGGACCAAAATGTGTTCAGTCATCCGGTTAGCACATTACGTCCATCTAGGGATTAACCACGTTTTTGCTTAGGTTACCCGACATGGTAAACTCTAAAAAATTAGTAAATTTTATTACGTTGTATATTTAATATTCAACCTATCATTTTTTGACATCATGGTGCATATGGTGATTGCATCTAGTCCGAGAAATTAAATTAGTTGGACCCGTGTTCTGAGGTGGTGTATCCTTTCGAGCAGTACATGGGTGTGTTGAATGGTTATTGTAACAATCGATGGAGGCCTGATGCCACCATTGTTGAAGGCTACATAGCCCAGGAGGTTATTGAGTTCTATAATGAGTACCTGACTCATACAAAAAGTGTTGGACTTCCTAAGAATCGTAATGAAGACAAGGTTATTGGAGTTAAAGATACACGTGGTGCAAAGTTGATAAGTCCAGAGGGCGAGGATCTCTTTACGGCATATTTTTATGTGTTATGCAATTCCGACGAATTTCAGCCATTTCTGGTAGAGCTCATGTCCTTTATGAAGGAAAAATATCCTACATGGAATGATCAAGAAAGAGTTAATGCTCAGAATATAACATTCATTAATTGGTTCATTCAAACCAAAATTCAAGTAAGAACCTTTTATTATGGCATCTCAAAATAGATTTTTATGTAGCAGACCCCAATGATAATCATTGGTCGGTCGGTTTAGAAGTAAACGATAGATTATTTCTCAAGAAGATGCCAATGATATTGAAAAATCCCCCCATTTTCTGTAGGATTTTGTTCCTATGCTTGGGTTTTTTTTGTACATGCAAGCAAGATCATTTTCATATTTATCCAATAATTATGTGCAAAACTTCCTCATGGCATTTCAATAAGATGTATACTAAATAACATTGAAATGCATATATAAAATCATACCTAAAAGGATTGTCAATCCTTTTTTAATCGTTGGAAGTCGAATTGCAATCAGAATCACCTTGAAACTTTCCTCCAAGTGTTCACCAAACTCTAAACAAAATTATAGTGATTGAAGCTAGCTATTCAAACTTAAAGCAAGGTTAGAATCTTGCTAATAACCCCTTCTATGCCACCAAGAATTGAATCCCCAGCACCCAATTAATTAAGAAAATTTTGATCGATGGATGGAGAAAAATATGGAAGAGAGAAA
This sequence comes from Triglochin maritima, assembly GCA_963682175.1. Classification (NCBI taxonomy): domain Eukaryota; kingdom Viridiplantae; phylum Streptophyta; class Magnoliopsida; order Alismatales; family Juncaginaceae; genus Triglochin; species Triglochin maritima. Next base: position 41,317,853 of record OY821775.1, read on the forward strand.
TTTTTGTATATCTCCAAATGGAAAGGAGGAGAGTCCTATTTATAATGCATTCTCTAAACCACATCTTGTGTAAAACAACCTACACGTGATCCATATGATTTTTTCTTCTCAGCCAATCATATTTTGACACATTATCCTCTCATAACATTCATTGACTAAGATGGATTAAATCCATCCAATGAGAAGCAAAAATCTCTTATTAATATGGGCAAAACCGTGGGCAAACGGTTGACCGAAACTCCCAGTCGGTCGACCGTTCGGTTACCATTTCGACTGATAATTTTGGTGAGACTGTGTTTCATGTTGGACGATCGTTTCCTTACCAAGAAAACTCTTGTTCATTTCGGTCGAACCAAGTCCCACACTGGTCGACCGTTCCATTACCAAGAAAGATCCTGATGAATTTGGTCGAACTGCGTGTCTAGCCGGTCAACCATTTTCGAAGTCAAAAATTACTGCGTAATTCAGTCAACTGGTTTCTGAAAAATGTTCAACCATTTTTCTCTGTTTTCGCCTTTACCAAATTTTGGATCAATATCCAACAAAATTTGTGTTTTAGGGGTCTTAGCAAATTCATATGTTATAATTTTACTGATTACATTATATCATGTAATATATTATCAAATATGATGTTGAAACATCATACCTTATAATATATACATCTTATATAAATTCATTTGTTATTCTAACCATGTCGTTATCACGACGTATTAATTTTATTATTTTACTTTATGTATATCGTTTCATATCATATGAAATTTAATAGATCACATAAAATATAAAATCATATTTCTTATTTCCCAGTTTTGTGGTGTGACATATAGGAGGATCTAAGTTATGTTGGCAATGATATAAAAAAATTATATCTTAAATTATAAGCGGTATCTAGTTACACATTATAGTTACCCAAATAAAAAAGATGTTTTGTTCTTTAGAACAGAACACAATCCATTTAGTGATATGAAATAATATCACTTGTGTCTATCCCTTGCATTATAATATTAGCAACATTATACAAAGTATGAATGTGGCATCTTTATATTATATATTCTTTACTTTGTCTCTTAAGAAATTACAAATATGTAACTATAGTTAAGTTACATTGTGCACATCTCTAAAAGAATACTTTTAGAACACATTCCTTTCAATCTCCCACTTGTCATCAAAGTCTTATTTCACATACATTCATAATGTATAAAACTGTAATAACTAGGGTAAGACTTTCATCTTACTCATCAAACCACTCTACATGGTTCTTCAAACTCATGGACTCGAAATGCATTTCGACTTTGGCTTGAGATAAGGGTTTGATGAATAGATCAACTGTGTTGTTGTTTGTGTCAACCCATAATAAATTTATTTTGCCTTCGTTGATAAAATCACGGGTGTCAAAATACTTGTGATCCATGTACTTCACATTGTGATGTGATTTGGGTCCTTGATTTGCGAGATAGATGCATTATTGTGCAAAAAAAACTCTATGGGTCCTTCACTCTAGGGGACTACTCCAAGTTCTTCAAGGAACTTTTTAATCCACACTCTCTTAAATGACGACCATCACTTCTGAAGTGGTTATTGAGTCAGCTGTAGTAGTTTGTTTCCAGCTACGTCAACTCACGGCTCTACCATTCAGAAGATAGACATATCCTGATTGAGACCTCCTATCGTCTTGATCACTCATGAAACTTGCATTCAAGTAACCCTCGGCTACCAGCTCCCTTTGTCCTCCATAAACAAGAAACTTATATTTGGTCCGATTAAGGTAGCTCGGAATATTCTTGACCATAGTCCAATGACCAGGACCTACGTTGGATTGGTGATGGCTAGTCATACTTAGAGAATATGAGACATCAGGTCTTGTGCAAGTCATCGCGTGCATGATCAATCCTATTATGGAAGCATAAGGAATGTCTTTCATGAACTCTAAGTATTTACGTCATATGGCACATTGAGATTTCTTGAGTTGCAGACCCACACTCATTGACACATTGCCCTTTTTGGAGTTGTTCATATTGAACTTTTCCAAAACCTTTTCAATGCATGTATGTTGACTTAGGTCAATGATTCTACGAGATCTATTTCTATATATCTTGATCCCCAAGATGTATTGAGCATCGCCCATGTCTTTCATTGAAAATGTAGATTTCAATAAACTTCTCGTTTGCTCTAGCAAAGGGATATGATTTCACAAGAGGAGTATGTTATCGGCATACAAGATCAGAAACACTACGTGACTCCACTAGTGCAGAATAGTCTTTACTCATCGCCCAATAGACGTTGGCTGTTATAACAGCCAACGTCTAGTTGGGCGAAGATAGCATAGACGTCGGTCGTTACCAAGGCCGACGTTTATAGGGCACTATAGACGTCGGGTGTTCGAATGCCCATTGCATTCGACGTTTATACCCTATAGATATCGACCTATAGACGTCAGTTGTTGGAATACCCATCGCATCGGACGTATATACCCTATAGACGTCGGATGCTATAGACGGTCGACATATATACCCCCATGCATAGAGACGTCATGGTATAGATGTCGTCTATATATAACATCCAATGTCTATAGGTTTTAAAGAAATTGAACAGTTGCATTTTTGTCATTCATTCCAGACAAAAACCTAACCAGACCCTAGCCGTTTCGCGACCGAACCCTCTTCCGCGACCGATCTCCGACCAATCTGCAGCATTCTCCGGCACTGCCGCGACGTCCCAACTTCTCCTCCCATTCTCCGGCCCTCTCCTCCGTCTTCCTCCACATCCCTAACCACCGTAAGAGTTTCGTTTAGTTTTGGTTGGTTTAGTTTCAGATATTTGGTGGAGTAATGATTCTTTTCTTTCTTGGTAAACTTCTCCTCTCGTTCGGATCCAACATTTTGATTTTTGTTCGTATTTTGAATAGGGTTGGACAAGCGGACGACCGAGAACACCGTCATAAACAACAAGGTCACCGCCAACCTCACCACCATCATCAAAGAGTTATCTTTTCCCGTTCGAGTGACTCGCGTTTGTCGGATTCGATTTGATGGTTTTTCAGAAGATTCACGTGTTGATGATGTTTGTGGATTTAGGTGCTTGGGATTGATTGTGTTTGTGTTTTTCTGGATTTTTAGTTCGGAATTGTGGATTGATGTGGATTAGAAGCGGGTTTTGGCAAAATGGACGTGTTGTGTGTTCTCCCAAGTTTGTTCTCATCTCTGATTTGGGAATATGATTTGGAATAAAGACAGAAAACAAACAAATATTAGCTTTAACTTTGTAAGAGTTCATTATCTAGTTAATTGTGTGAAATTGATTTTTTTGGCATGTCGGATTTGGTGTTGATTATTTATGATTTGTTTGTGGTCTTGTGTTGGTTGAAAATCATTTAGTTTGTGATTAAATGCATGGTTTGTTGTTGTTGTTGTATGTGGTTTATGTGTTGTCAGATTATTCAATTATCAGTCAAGTGTGGTTTAGATCTAAATATATTTGGCAGATTCGAGGGAGGACGCGCGTTCGAGAAGAAGGAGGACGTGCGTTTGTTGGTTCGTGATTCCACTTATTTTGTCTCTTAGTTTGAATTGTTGTTAGTAATTTTTCCGTTGTGTGTTTAAAACTGATGCATTGTAATATGTTTGGAAGAAATATAAATATATAAGTAATAAATTGTATGTTTGTGTCCACTTAGTTATGTATTTGTCAATAATCGTTGTTAATGGAGTTTGTTGGTAGCTTGCTCATGAGATAACTAAGTCCACAGATAACATGTATTAAGGACTAGCCTTTAGCTATTTATTCTTTAATCAAGAAGCCAATTTTGTTATGTGGCAAATGTAAACATATGACTAAATGTAAACATGTGTTGTGTTGAAGTTTGAGGGGCTTGGATGTAGTGTGTTTGTGATGAATTGGGTGGAATTGAGATCATGTTTATATCGTGTACTGTTATTAAATTTTCTTGTTAATTCCAGGATTTGTTAACAATTGTATTTTAATGATTGTATATATATCTGTAAGGTATCAAGCCCCCGGAGAAAAGGGTCAAACAACCAATCTCCGATCAATCCTTAAGTAGGTGGGAGTTGGAGGAGGGGGATAAAGGGTTGCCTCCGGCTTTGTACATCACCAAAGAGGATATCATGCAGTTCTTGGTGATGGATTTATTGTGTATCATGATTATCGACGTGCAAGTGAAGTAAGTATTTTCTTTGGTATAAAATGAAATGTATTGAATAATTTTATCGAAACTGTAATAAAGTGTAATTTTTACTCTTGTAGACATCTTTATGACGCCAGAAGGTCAGTCTTTCCCGACGATCAAGTATTTGGATTTATCAGTCCATCTACATATATATACGGGAATGACGATAAATCGGGTCGACTTGGGACTCTCATGAAAGAAGAAGACAAAAGATATTATCTGCTCCCTTATCATGAGATATAAACTTTTTAGTTCAAAGTGGAATTTTATTTTGTAATAAGCTTCTAATTATATATATAACAGGGCTCATTGGATGCTTGTCGTTGTATGCCCCACGACTAATTCGGCATATTGGTTTGATCCGTTGGGGTCGAATAAACCAAGGGACTCAATAAAGAAACTTCTAAATTTGTAAGTTCATTTTAGTTATCGTATTTGTAATTCGTCAATTTTTATTAGTATTATTGAATGAAGGTTTTCAATAACTTCTGCTACTCAGGTCAATTAAGGTTTACAGAACTTTAGGTGGCAGGAGAACAACCACAAAAGTAGGAATAACATGGCATGGAATGAGAGTACGTTCTCTCCCATTTTTGTTAATTAAGTTAGAAACATATATTTAGCGAATTTCTATGTTTGTAGTACCGGAATCAGGTTGGAAATATGGAATGTGGTTACTACGTGATGAGATACATGGAGGAACTACTCGAATTGGCAACTCAAGACGTATGCCTATCCGAGGTAATATAGATCGTTATTCACTTGTATAGTTGTGGTTTCAATATTTAGTTATTAAAAATTTTACTTGTATTTTGATAGGTCTTCCCAAAAAGTAGTGATCCCTTCTCGCAACAGGAGCTCGATGAAACTCCGGACCGATGGGCTCGCTATTTTATCAGAAACATGTTGATGAACTAAGATGTTCTCCTGTCACTAACATTTTTTTGTAATTTAGTTAACAAGTTCACTTGTATTACAAACATACAATTTATGCCTTAATATAATCGCCTCAATTTTAGAATGAATGCCAATTGTTTATGTATGAATTAATTCCAAGTGTGTTGAATGATTGTGTATGCTTGTATGTTTGTGTTTGTGTTTGCGCATGTATGGTTGTATGTTTGTGTTTGTGAATTTGTGCATGTATTCTTGTGTGTTTGTGCTTGTATGCTTGTATGTACATGTGGATGAAAGTGTGTAAGTATTTGTGAACGAATTTGGTGCAGGTTGTTTGTACACGAATACGATGACTAAATACAAGTGTGCAGGATGCTATTTTTTTGTCCAGGTTTAAGAATAGACGTCGGATGTTTGTATTCGTCAACGTCTATTCCTCTGAAGAAAGGAATAGACGTCGGTTGTATGTATTAGATGACGTCTATTCTTTAGGAATAAACATCGTCTGTTATTTCGCCAACGTCTATACCCTTAGAATAGACGTCGGTTCTATATAAGGGCCGACGTGTATTCTTTAAATATAGACGTCGGCTGGAACATACAACCGGAATAGACGTCAGATTTTAAGCATCTGACGTCTATGTATAGACGACGTACACATAGACGTCGGATCTGGGAATGCTGATATCCGCCGTATATACCCCCGTACATCCGACGTATATTCCATTTTCTGTAATAGTGCTCCCACTGACCTTCTTGTATATACAAGGTTCTTCCTTGCTTTGGACAAAATTAATTTTCCTAACTTCTTCGTCAAAGCACATGTTCCAACTCCTTGATGCTTTCTTCAACCATAAAAGGATCGTTTAAGCTTGCATACTTTCTCACTATTCTTTGGATCTTAAAGATCCTGAGGTTGTACAATATACATGTAATCCTCCAAGTTCCCATTAAGGAAAGTTGTTTTGACATTCATTTGACATATTTCATAATCAAGAAATGTGGCAATAGTGAGCATAACCGAATAGATTTGAACATGGAAACTGGTGAAAAAGTTTTATCATAGTCAATTACTTGAATTGGAATGAAACCTTTCGCTACAAGTCTTGCCTTGTAGGTTGTCAAGTTCCCATCCATTGCATCTTCCTCTTGAAAACCTTTTTTTAACGACTTTCTTTCCTTGAGGAAGAGGTCAACCAAGTCTCATACTTGATTATCATACATGAATTGTATTTCGGATTCAATGGCAACAAGCCATAGTTTTGAGTCTTTCCTTTCCATTGCTTCTTGAAAGGTCGAGGGATCATCGGTATCGAGTACCATGATCTTGTGAAGTCCCAAATATATATCATGTTTCTTTCTCTCCCTGGTTGACCTTCTAAGTTCTACTGGTTCTATGTGTACTTCTTGAACTTCTTCCACAATTTCTTGCGGAATTTGTTCAGGTTCAAATCTTAAACGAACACTAGGCGGAGATGATTGAGTTTCACTCGCAATTGCTTGCGAGGGTTGCTCACTCATGCTCCCACTAACCAAAGGAACCTTGGTCGGGTCTTCATGATCTTGAATATTATCATTCATATCATGATCTTGTAGATTATCTTGAGTTTCCTCAAGTACAATTCTACGCTCACTACTTAGTCTTTCGAGAAATTCTTTCTGTAAGAATACGACATTCCTCTTGACAATCACTTGATTGGAGGTTTTATGCCAAAAGTAGTATCCTCTTGTCACACGAGGATAACCTAAAGAAGTATTTATCTGTTTTTTGGTTGAAGTTTGGTCGCCATCAATCTCTTGGCGTAGGCCTCACAACCCTGAGCTTGAGAAACCTGAGCTTCAGTATTTTACCACTCCACAGCTCATATGACGTTTTCTCTACGGATTTGGATGGAACATTGTTCAGTGTGTAAGCTACAACTTGTAGTGCATAATGTAGGATCTATTGGGCCCTAGGATTAGTGTAAAGGGGGCGGGTGAATAGACTAATTACGTTCTTTAAAAAGGTAAAGCAATTTAAAGCTAGAACAATAAAAGTAAATGAGAGATATGAAAACCACAACATGGATGTATAGAGGTTTGGATCCAACCATCGGATCCTAGTCCTCTCGTACGAATTGCTCCTCCTTGAGCAACTTTGCATCCTCCACTAATCCGAGAAGAGCTTTACACCGGAAGCTTGTACAACACTTTGTAGGAAAACTTGAGTAACCTAATCTTGAGCACTTGAATGAATGATGAAATTGATGAATCGATTCAAGTGGAAGGATGCGAGCACAAAGGATGTTTAGAGCAAACTGAGAGTAGTATGATAGTGTAAGCTTAGAGAAAGGATTGGCAACCTTGTAAGGTTGTTCTAATCTCTATTTATAAGCTCCAAACATAATCTAGCCATTGGGATTAAAGTGGTAGTGATTTGAGTGAAATGCATAAAACCAGGAAGTTCAGAAATCAAATCAGGACATAATCGGTTGACCGGATCGAGAAAAACGGTCGGCCGATTTCTTGTAAATAAGAACACAGTCGAGATGAAGTGTGTACTGGTCGATCCTCCAAGGCTAGAAGTTAAGCGAACGGTTGAACCAAATAAGCGATCAGTCGACCGTTAAGGGAGATTTGGCAGGGGTAAGTTGTAGTCAGTCGAACGAAATGTGCATCGACCGAAAATAGGAAGTTTGGGAGTATGAATTGTTCTTCAACCGGTCAACTGCCATTAGGGTATTGTTCGACCGGTGGCCAAATACAAAATAGGGGTTAGGTGAAAGTATGTGTATACGACCATTGTATAATACGACAAGTATAACAGTCAAATTAAAGACAAATATGGAAAGAAAACGGTCGAACAAAACATGACTTTCGGTCTACCGGTTGTCACTCTAACCAGGACACTTGTCAAGATATAATTGGAGTGAAAAAGGTTGAGTCGATCGATTTGAGTTATATCGGTTTGACAAGGTGAAACGGTCGAACGAGAAAGGTAATCAGTCGATCAATATAAGACAGGGAAAATGTCTATTAAGAAATGGTCGAACCACAAGGCTGTTGGTCGACCGTTTGGGGATGGAATTTGAAGTCTGCTAATAACCGGTCGAACCAGATGGTCTACCGGTCGACCGTTTGAAGTAGAATTCTTGTTCTAAGGGAATTTATAAGTTTTGTCGATCACCTAATGAAGTTGGTTTGAAATGGTATTCAATGTGAGACTTCTATAGGTTTCCTAAGGGTCATGCAATGCAAGTACATCAAGATTCAAGTGCCAAGTTACATTATAATCCTAAGAACAAGAAATATAAAACCTATCTACTCTTCAACTTGATTTCTTATCTTGAACCACACTTGTTTCCTGAAATGTTAGTAATACAATATATGTGTACATATGCATGCTTATGATGTACATGTGTTTATTGTTATGTTGATAAATCATTAAAACGGATTAATCAGCTTGAGAATAAAACTCAAGCTTGACTCATCATTGATCGAATTATGTCGAGCAACGCCCTATTTCTCCATTCAGATACACCATTCAATTGAGGTGTACCGGGTGGAGTGAGCTGTGGTACAATACCTCATTCCTTTAGATGAGTCGAATTCGGTACTTAAGTACTCACCTCCACGATCGGTTCATAAAGTTTCAATCTTCTTGTTGAGTTGGTTCTCTACTTCATTCTTGAATTCTTTGAACTTGTCAATCGATTCACTTTTGTTCTTTATTAGAAAGATGTAACCGAAACAACTATAATCATCCGTGAACGTTATGAAGTACCTATAACTAACTCTTGCACTTGTACTCATTGGATCACATACATCAAAATGTATGAAATCCTGCAAGTTATATGCTCTTGGACCTTTCTTTTTGACAGGTCGCTTGGTCATTTTGACCATAAGGCAAGGTTCAAATGTCTCTAATGATTTAAAATCAATTTGACCAAGAAGGTTAGTTGCTTGCAATTTCGTGATTCCTTTTTTCATTGATGTGACCAAGGCGATAGTGTCATTAGATTGTATTATTTATGTGAGTTGTTTTAAGTCTTTTGTTATTGATGTTTAAAACTTGTCTATTATTCAATTCAAGCAAATGAAGTCCACTTCTTACGAAAGCATTTGCATAGAAAATTCCATTTTTCGATAAAGACATGCAAGAGTTTGAAATGTTTATAACAAAACCATCCATATCTAAACATGATAAGATATAATATTCTTGCTAATCGAAGAAATGGGCAAAATAGACATTCTTCAAACTTAAAATTAAACCACAAGATAAATGAAGATCCACGGAGCCTTATGCAATCACAGCGACGCTTGCACCATTTCCGACCTTCAGAATCATCTCTCCTCTTGCGAGGTCCTTCCTATCCTTTAGTAGTTGCACGTTGGAAATTATTTGAGTACAAGATCTGGGATCAAGTACCCCATCACGGATAGAGGTGGCTAAATTTATTTCAATAAGAAATATACCTTTGGCCTTTTTGGGGTGTTTGCGCTCAATTACTTCATTTTTAAGGTCCTCCTTGTACTTGGGGCAATTATGGCAGATGTGTCTTTTTCCACCGCAGTGAAAATATTCCGTGTTGGGAGTTAGAGATTTTGATGATTTACCCATTGAGGTGCTCGTATGAGTCCTTCCTACTCCACTACCCTTGAATGGTACTTTTTGGCTAATTTGTTCTTGCCTTTCCCTTTACCTTTGGTGATCTTTCTATTCCCACCATAAACGGCTAAGACATTCTTGTCCCTGCCTTTCCCCATATCAACTTCAGCAGTTTTGAGAGCGTTATGAAGCTCCTCAATCCTCACGCCATTTTCACGCACATGGTAATGCTTGATAAAGTCCTTGAAGGACGGGGCTAGAGAGCCAAGAATCAGATCTTCCTCAATGTCTTTGGGCATCAGGAAAGAGAGCTTTTCTAACTTCTCGAGGTATCCTTGCATTGTAAGAAAATGCATGGGCACAGATGTTCCCTCCGCCATGTGGCACCTTGTGAGTGCTATGGTGGTGTTATAGCGCTCCTTCCTAGCGCTATCCATAAATATATTTGTAATAGCTTTCATGGTCTTCTTGGGTTTTGAGTTTAAGTATTTCGCTTGAAGCGAGTCACCCATGGAGGCAAGCATGAGACTGTGAACTTGGTTCTCTTGGTCTTTCCACTTTGTTGCAACCTCTTGCTCAACATTGGTTGTCTTCTCACTTAATTTTGGGTTTTCACCATTCAAAATGTGAGACAATTTTTCAAACTTTAACACGATGTTGGGTTTGAGTTGCCTGTTGTTGAAGTTGGAGCCATCATTGGCTAGTGCATGTTTTTCAATCATGGATCACACAATAGGTTTAATGTTCGACCTATTACAAAATAATTTATAAGATTTTTTATGTAAATTTTGTGTTTATAAAATTTGTAATACAAATAAATTAAATAAATATGTCCATAATTTCAGTTAGCCAAGATCCTATCATTTATAAAACTGACTAGCTAAGGGCTATCGTTTATGTCATAAACTTAAGGTATGAAATATTTTCTAATCCTAACCATTTTGAGAATTTGCAAAGTTTTTGCATTTCTCAAACTTTTATGACTTTTGTCATTTCAATTAAAAGGGAATTTGACCCATCCTCCTAAGAAAAACTCTCTTTCTGAAAACTGAGCGAGAGCTCAAGTTTGTTAAGAAAACTTATTTCATTTGATATGAGATACGATTGTTTTTCGTACCCATGAAAAAATACAGCCACTAAGGGCGAAACTCCCTTTATGCATTTATTGATGGCGTAACAATGTCCATCCTTATATCTCCAACTATTTCCAAAGATTGGGGAAATTAGCTCCCGTTAAGGGCGAGTAGAACATTCCTCGATCGATGACTTTAAGTGGACGAAATAAGAAAGAAAGATAATGTTAATTTTTAGTTTGGATAGTTAAACAATTCTTATGTGATACTAGAATTTAGGTAGTCATGTATGCATTCATTCATACTTATCCTAACCATTCAATCACGTACAAGCCAAGCGCATAAACATAAAGTAAATCCATTCACACAGGGTGTGAGTTCATATGTTCTCCGTCCTTGACCTTCTTCTTGCACCATGGATATAAATATTGCATAATATTTAAACTTGCATCTCCCAATTTGGATTTCATCAAAATTAAATTGGCTAGTGCAAGACCTCTATAAAGTTTCCTCTTATGCATACATAATGAATAATTAATAAAAGAAACTTTATCAATTACACAAATGATCTACATATCATACAATCACACATGGCCTTGATGGGAACATATAAACTCACTTATTCCTGTAAAATAGAATAAGTGCAACAATTGAACATATGCTATTAGTTAATCCTACATCTCTCAATTAAATAATTCAAAATCATTTGAAACCTTTTGAACCAAAGTTTAGTTACAATTTCCAAAAGAGAAATTGTAAGGAAAATAAACTTCAGTTGCACCTTTTGTTTTGTCAATTTCCAAGTCAAATAATCATTTAAACAAAATGAAAAATTCCACACTATTAGACACAAGTTTATAAACCTGATTCTAACATTCATATGACATGTTTTAAAACATTTAAAACTCTCACGAAAATAATTAGAATCAAAATTGACAAATCAATTCTAAATTGAGCCATTGCTGGATTTTCCAGAACAACCCTAATTTTGTGATTTTGTTTCACTAAAAATGCAGAATAAATCCAATGATCTTAGTGATCAATTTATCTTCTAACATTACATACAAATATAGAAAAACAAGAAAAACAAAATTCTAATTAGTTTCCAACTTGAGGCATCCATCAAAGTTCAAAAAGGGCTCAAAAAGGCAAATTCAAGAATTATTTAATCCGGAGATGGTAAACTAAATTTAATTAACTAGTCTAATTAGTGAAAGATATGAAGAAAAGCTCTGATACCACTGTAGGATTTCATCCCTATACTTGGTTATATTTTTTTCTATACGCAAGCAAGATCATTTTTCATATTTATCCAATAATTATGTACGAAACTTCCTTATGACATTTCAATAAGATGTATACTACAAAACATTGATATACATATATAACATCATTCCTAAAAGATTGACAAACCATTTTCAATCGTGAGACGTCGAATTGCAATATGTATCACCTTGAAACTTTCTTCCAAGTGTTTACCAAACTCTAAATAAGATTAGAGTGATTGAAGCTAGACAATTAAATCTAATTCAAGGTTAGAATATAGCTAATAACCCCTTCTATGCCACCAAGAATTGAATCTCCGGCACTCAATTAATTTAAAGAATTTTGATGGATGGAGAAAAATATGGAGAAGAGAAATTTTTGTATATCTCCAAAAGGAAAGAAGGAGAATCCTATTTATAGTGCATTCTCTAAACCACATCCTATGTCAAAACCACCTACACATGATCCATTTGAATTTCTCCTCTCAACCAATCATATTTTGACAAATCATCCTCCTATAACTTCCATTGACCAAGATGGATTAAATCCATCCAATGATCAGCAATCTTCTGTTATTAATATGGGGAAAACGTGGGCAAACGGTTAACCAAAACTCCCAGTCGGTCGACCGTCGGTTATCTAGAAATGTTCCTGATAATTCTAGTCAGACTGTGTTTCATGTCGATCGATTGTTCCCTTACCAAGAAAGCTTCTGAAAATTTCAGTCGAACCAAGTCCCACACCGGTTGATTGTTCCCTTACCAGGAAAGCTCCGATAAATTCGGTTGAACCGCGTGTCCACCGGATCAACCATTTCCCAACTCAAAAGTTACTGCAGAATTCGGTCGACCGGTTTCTGAAAAACGTTCAACCGTTTTTCTTTATTTTTGCCTATAAATTTTTTGGATCAATATCCAACAAAATTTGAGCTTTAGGGTCTTAGCAAATTAATATGTTATAATGTTACTGATTACATTATATCATGTAATATATCATATATGATATTGAAACATCATACCCTATAATAATATACATCTCATACAAATTCATTTGTTATTCTAACCATGTCGTTATCACTACGTATTAATTTTATTATTTTACGATATTTATATCATTTCATATCATATGAAATTTAATACATCACATAAAATATAAAATCATATTTCTTGTTTCCCAATTTTGTGGTATGACATATAGGAGGATCTAAGTTATGTTGGCAATGATATAAAACATTTTATATCATAAATTATAAGCGGTATCTAGCTACACATTATAGTTACCCAAATAACAAAGATGTTTTGTTCTCTAGAACTATACACGATCAATTTATTGATATGAAATAATATCACTTGTGTTTATCCATTGCCTTATGATATTAGGAACATTATACAAAGAAGAAATGTGTCATCTTTGTATTATATTTTTTTCTTGATCTCTTAAGAAAATTAAAATTATGTAACTATACATAAGTCAGATTGTGCACATTATAAGTTTGCTTCATCAAAGGGCCCAATGATATCATCACTCAAGTCAATAGGGGCGATGATAATCTTGTGACATATGATCTTTTCCGGTACAAGTCATATATACCCAACCAATATCTTTATCACTATACGTAATGATAGTTTTTGATAATAACCAAATTATACACTTCTCATGTGAAAAGATATAGGTCTCATATCCGTGGATTCAAAGACACAATGAAAACACTAATGATACAAATACAATTCCATAATGTTTTATTTATTAGGTCTATTAAATATATAAAAGAAACACTTTCTATTTCATATACTGATGTTGTTAAAATATTTGTAGAACTACCATACCTTTTAACCAACATGACAATCTTATCTCGATAATTAATGTCTCATGTTAATCACCATGATTGTGAATTAATTTTGATTTATGTAAATTTATATTTTATATTTTAAGGCAACATTAAGGCAAAAAAATTTAAATTTTAAAGCAGTATGTTCTGTTCTTTAAAACTTGAAAGGGTCCTTTCCTCTGAAAAGACACTTATATTCCTCAAAGCACGAGTCTGTTTAAGGAGTGGTTTGTCCTTCAAAGGGAATAAATAGAGGGACATGGCATGCCAGATTACACCTTTAAAAGTGACATGTGTCCTTTAAATCACTTGTTTGTTCTCTAAACTCGAAAGGGTCCTCTCCCCTTAAAGGACACTTATGTCCCTCAAAGCACGAGTCTGTTAAAGGACCGGTTTGTCCTTCAATGGGAATAAATATTGAAAGGGACATGTCAAGTCGGATTAAAGCCATCAACCGACGTGTGTGTTTAAAGCACATACTTGTCTGAACTTCAGGTTCAATCATACTTGTATGTTTACTGTTATTTCATGAACTTCAGGTTTAATATAGTATATTTTCTTGGCATTCTTTAAGCTTCTACCTTACCAGAACATGTACATCACACACATATATATAATATTATTGGATTTGATAATAAAAACTTAGCCATTCAGGAGCTTTAAATCGCAAGAGGGAAAACAATCTATTCATTATTGTACAAGTAAGTGAGTATTTATAATATGATATTGGTATAAGAAAATATTGGCAAATATGCATGTTGATAAACCGTGTCTAAATTATATCAAACATAAATATGAGCAATAAGAAGTATTCCATAATTTTACCATTTTTGATATCCCAAAGTGATCTATATTTGAGAGATACTCTAGCAAGAGAGAGACTCTCATTTATTGTGAAAATAGGTCAACAACTTGACCTCATTTTTGTTCGTCTGATAGAAGTCAACAAAGTTATGTAAAGCTTCACAAAAACAATATCAATGATGACATCCATAATTAATATAAGAGATGATTTTATTTAGGCACTTCTGGGCATGTTTTGTCTTGTTGAAGTCATCTTTATTTCATACTTCTTATGTTTTAGTCCCCTACTTATGCTCTTGTTTTCACGATACTTTGTAGTGTGTGCTTCCGACACACCAAGAATTAAACAAGAAAGGTATCATGATTTTCCAACAACTCTCATGACCTCAATCATAGGTAATGCATAACCCAAAACTTTTGGGTTTTTGACTTCGTACTACCACTAGAGTATTTTGTCATTAATTTGTAAAGTGATCAATAAAATATTTCTCTTTTACTACTAAACTCTACATATCTATGGTCTTTTGGTCATAGGGATTGATTTAGAGATTGACGTGCATTTTATATAATTAGTTATTTGCACGTCGTTTTTACAGTCATACATATCCTTCAAGGATTATCATAAAATTTCATAACCCTCTTTATCTCTTAATCTTTGTATAGTAGCATTGCATGAATATAAAATATTCGCCTTCAAGGCCAATGCATATCATTTTCAATAACAATGATAACTTGTAACATGGTAATTCAAATTCCACTCTAATGTAGCACATTGTATTATATATATACATACATATATCAAAATGGATATTATGTGCTCACCAGATGAATGCTCGAAATAGTTGTGAATGATCTTGTGATGCATCAAAATTAACAAGTAATAATCATATGCTTGAACCACTTTACAAATACTCTTTTAATCAGCACGATACAAAGAATTCACATAACTTATACTTCCTCCGTCCCATTTTGTTCTTCCCACTTTCCAAGTTCGGGTGTCCCAATTTAATCTTCCCATTTGACAAAAAAGACTAAAATGCCCACCCAAAACCCTAAGACCTACTACCCTCTCTCTTTCACCCTTTCATAATCCCAACACTACGGCCTCCCTCTTTCTCCTTTCCACCCTTCTCCCTTGTCTCTCTTTCAACATTCTCAGTCTCTCTGCTTGTGTCTGCAAGCATGGCAACGAACCCTCCCCGATCTACAACATGCGACCCTGTTGTTTTTCACCCACTTGTGAATGAGTCGATTCCAGCTGATTTTGTTGTCCCTGACACATATAAGGGGAAGGGGCTTTGTGGCGACATCGACGATGATGCTGGCTCAAAGAACCCTCCACCTATTGTTGACCTAGTGGTGAATGGCATGTACTTGGAGGATAATGTCGACCCATACTACCCTAAGCTCTCTCCACGACGACAACAATTTTTCAACAAGACGTTCAAGCTTTTTTATCCCTGCGCAAAGGGATTGCTTGAAAAATAATGGTGATTGGCTCTTTATCCTCTCCCCTACCTCTGCTTTTTGGATTTTTGGGATTAATTTGACAAAACGAGCCAAAATAGGATTTCTGGTTGGTACAAGTTGTAATGAGTGTATGGGTGAACTGTAATGAGTGTCGAACTAAGTTAACTCCACTTTTATGAGTTTGTTTGATTATGTTGGTTGTCTTTGTGGTGTTTGTAATTGGTGTATGTTGTAACTGCCTTATTTATAGGCCTCCAACAAGAAAGTGGAATATTAACGCCAATTCTGAAAATTTTGGCACTTCTGAAATTTTGGCACCAATTTTGAAAGTTTTGGCACCAATTCTGAAATTTTGGCACCAATTCCCTAATTTGGGCACCAACTCTTAAACTTTGCACAAGTTCTTAAAATTTTCAACCAAATACTTAAATTTACCTCCAAAATTTTGGAGTTTTCCTTCCAAAATGTGTCCAGAATCGTGTCGAGAGTCAGTCTAAAATCATGTCCAGAGTCAATCCACAAAATTTGTTGTGTCCAGAAGGTTTGTTGTGTCCCAAAAGTCCACAAAGTTTGTTGTGTCCATAATCGTGTCCACAATGTGTCCAGAATCGTGTCCATAATGTGTCCAGAAAGTCCAGAGTCAGTCCAAATTCATGTCCACAAGGTTTGTTGTGTCCATAATCAAGTCCATAATGTGTCCAGTGTCCAGAGTCAATCCAAAATCATGTCCAGAATCAGTCCTGAGTCCGTCCCAAATCGTAACCAAAATCATGTCCAGAGTCAACCCACAAAGTTTGTTGTGTCCAGAAAGTTCATTATGGACTGACTCCGGACAAGGTTCTAGACACTATTCTGGACTGACTCTGGAATAATTCTAGACACACTATGGACTGACACTGGACACGATTATGGACTGACTCTGGACACACTATGGACTGACTTTGGGCACATTATGGCTTGACTCCGGACAAGATTCTAGACACTATTCTGGACACGATTCTGGACTAATTCTGGACACACTATGGACTGACTCTGGATACGATTTTCATTACTAACAAATTATGATAGTAACAATATGGGTGTCTATTTTTAGATCTTGAAAAGATAAAAAATTGGTGACTTTTTGAAGAATTTATAAGTTTTATTTCAAAAGATAAATAGATTACAACCGTCTTCTTCTTTAGTGGCACTTGTCCCCGTGCACAAAATTCTCTTTCTTCCACATGTCCTGTGCACAAAATTCTTCTTCTTTTTCTCCACTACACAATGGTAGTATTGGAAATTAGATGCAAAAATAGTCTACCTTGGTTCCAGTGCCCAAAAGAACTGGGAAGAACAAAATGGGACGGAGGGAGTACTAAGCAAGTGAATCAATGCAAAGTTGCATGAGATATATATCATTTAATTTTAGAAGCACTACTAAATATGTAGCTATTTCTTTTCATGTTTCATTGGATCGAGAAATCCTGAAATTTTGATCAATAACTCGATGTTTTGTCCAACCACAAAAACAGACATGAGATAAAATCATAATACTTTTAAAATCATTTTAACAAAGAGGATAGCAAAAGAAAATTACAACCTCCACTTTATCTTGATTTAATGTTTCTTTCTCTGGTCATTGATATTTTAAAAGGTAATGAGTTGGGTTCAACATCCATAAGACCGTAATCCATGATAAGTTATTCTTATCCATGATGTCAAGTATAGAGTTAAAAGTCGTAACGCACAAGCATTAAAGCATAATTGGTACATGCAACTTATTACCCTTTTTTTAACTCATATACATGTATTGCTTATCGGTGCATAATAAAACATCTCGAAACGGAATATATTATAATGTACTTAAACCATATGATAAACAAAAGTGCATATCAGCAATTCCAAAAGCAACATATATTGATTGTATATATGTAGTCTCATTTATTATATATATGGGTTTAATGTGGCTGTGAGGGACATTATAGCTAACATGGTTGTGACACATCATTTTCGACCACTTCCGGTTAGTTTTTTATGAAAAATTATGGGTGTGATATAACATATATAAGGAACATGTGGTAAAAATTTCAAATCAAATGGATCATAGTAGACCTTGAACCGAACACTTCGAAATTCAGAAAATTTCAGTCGTTCAAATATTGACATTTTAGATCAACGGTGAAATTAACTTTGATTGACCTAAAATTTTAATATGTTATAGCTTATGAGATAAAAATACATGTGATGAAGTTTGATTTTGAAAAATCAACTTTAAAATCGTCCAAAATCAAGTGCCACAACTATCTTGTCTATAATGTCCCCATAGCCACATTAAGCCATATATATACATATATACATATATATATATATATAATTGACATGATATATTCTATGCACCATGTGAGCAAATTAATTACCTCATGATGAACAAATACACATTCAAGATGTAAGTAAACTATCCGTATGTCTTTTAGATAGAAATTATGCATATCAACATATTATCATATGCATGCATATTATTAATATCTAGAAGAATGTCATCAGAACTGAATAAAAATCACAAGTATGGAAATATATTGGACTAATGAAAGTACCAACCAATATAAAATATTTTCAACTGAAATAATTGCTAGCTCATGAGTCTAGCATTTATCGAGGGTTATAAACAAGTATAATGTGCAAATTTAAAACAAAAATAATCATAATCACGACCATGCAGTACATGTATCAAATGAGCTTCACTTATTATATGCACATGATGGAATTAAGCTAGTATTTACATAAGAATCATCTCCATAAATCATATTTTAATTTGATACATTAATTAGTTATCCCAAAAGAAATGCAGCATGCTTAATTTGACGGCATATATACTAGTGAATCACAAGATTCAAAACTCACGAGCCATTCAACCAAAATAGATAATCATGAAGTTAAAATTAACAGAGATCAAATCAAACATATCGAACACAATTGCAAAGAATATGTATATCATAAACAATAAAAAAACCTTATGGGTTACGAAGGTATTATCCACAACAAGATTAAATCTATCACCATTATAGAAAGAGTCAAAATAAATAATAATAAAATTGTAACTATTTGGTTACCATCCATCCATAAATCCCATAACTTTTCTATGTTATAGAATTAAAGCTAAAATGAAAAGAACAGTTCCAAGTCTATTAACAACAATTAAAATATGACAACCAAATGTGGGAAAATTAACTCCCATGTAAACAAACCTTTTGAAATTTTCCGAAATCTTATTAGGAAAATTTTCAGCCTTTACTAACTTCCAAATTCTAACTTTTAATTTTTCTAATACCAATACAATTATACAACAAAAAGGAGACGGTTATTCACACGTGTTCCGGCACCATATGCACGCTCCATACACCATGCAATCTAGCATTCATTTCTTTCTTAATTAAAATAGACAAAAATAGAATACTACAGGAATGATCTGATTTATTCATACCCACAGAATAAAAGTCCAAAATTAAGTAAATAATGACGGAACTCTTCTAACATCGTATCTAGATTTTGTCTTGTGAAGGATTCGTGAGAAAATCAAGTTGGAAATTAAATGTAATGTAAGAGGTTCCATGTAATAATAGTTTCTCTCAAAAGTTTCAACAAGTTTAGTCAGAAACATATCAATTACTAAAACATGTCTAAGAATACAAATCCATGAACGTAGAGAAAGAAAAATGTTCTCAAACATGTTTGCACATTGACAATTTCATGATTTCTTTGATACAACTAAAAGGTAGAGTACGTACCTTGATTTGTGCTTTAACATTTGGACCTCACGAATTAGAGAAAATAAACCTTTTGAGAAATTACGAAGATTATAATCAGCCCAAGCTCCAGTCGATCACACAAGAAACTATCGTGTTGATAACGTGTTGTAAATATGTCAAAGATCCTTGGAAACACAAAAACAACAAGATAGGAGAAGTATGTGGAGGGGGTGGAAGATTGATACCCTTTTATTGTATTATCTCAATACATAGCATAACCTCATATATATATATATATATATATATATATATATATATATATATATATATATATATATATATATATATATATATATATAGACACACACACATAAAGGTGTGGAAGTTACATAGTCTACACTAAATAAGGATGTAAATACAATACACATTAGAACACATTGTAATAGAGAATTTACAATGGATTGGTTGGAAAAAGAATAATCTTGAAAGATGAATCATTCACTGTATACAATTTTCATAACATAATCATTCTTTTTCTTTTGATTTTATTTACTCTGCAACAACTTTTAAATCGTTTTACTCTGCTACCATCTTTCCATTATAAATCCAACTTCTTAAAGAAGTGAGCGAGACAATTAAGATTCGATTTGTAAAATAAAACAATAGGAACAGAAGCGTTCCAAGAGGCATGGAAGAGACACCAATTGATGCCGCACGGGTGTATGACACAGCACTAACGTTGAACAACACTAATGTCGTCTGCTAGTATGGTTGTGCGTAATGCATGACGTCTTTCCACAAGAATAAATACAGTGTCTCGCTACAAAACACGTATCTTATAACCCCATCCACGTATTCTCTTCCACTTAACATCGTCATCCACGTAAACAGCAAGTTTGTTACCGAAGGAAAGCCAAATTGTAACATCCAAATGAACACAACACTTCCCAAACATCAAGAATGGACGAAAAGAAGAGTCTTGGTCTAGCCTGCCTTCCACTGCCAGGAATGGGGCATCTCATTGCGATGCTGGAATTAGTCAAAACACTCCTCGAACACAACCCCAACTTCAACGTCACCATCCTAACCATCAAACCCAGAAATCCATCTCCACAACTAGACTCCTACATCACGTCCATCTCCAACTCAAATTCAAACATTTCTTTCCACCACCTTCCTGCCATACACGACCCCACCGCCACCTTTCTCCAACAGGTTGACCTCCAGAAGCCCAACATCAAGTCCGCCCTCTCCGACCTCCAGACGTCCGTTTCGGTCGCCGCCGTCGTGGTCGACTTCTTCTGCGTTGGCATGGTGGACGTGACGAAAGAATTGGAAATTCCATGTTACGTTTTTTTTACTTCCGGGGCAGCGTTTCTGGGACTAATGTTGTACCTTCCCACGTTGGAGTCTAATCTCCCGGCCGGGAAGGGGTTGGAGGAGCTGCACCGGGATGGGATTAGCGTCCGCATTCCGGCTATCTCGGTCCCGCTCCCCGCGTTGGCATTGCCGTCGTTTTTTGTTGATAGGAACTGGGAGATGTACGATCGGACTGTTAACGTCGGGTTTCGTTTCCGCGAGGCTGACGGGATAATAGTCAATTCTTTCGAGGAATTGGAGCCCTACGCCATGAACGCTTCACGGGAAGGGAAATGCATTCCCGACCACCCTACCCCGCGGTTGCATTTCGTGGGGCCTCTCTTGAACGTCGGGTCGGATGAAGATGCGGATAAGATTGAGTGCTTGAGGTGGCTTGACGGGCAGCCGGATAGGTCGGTCATGTTCTTGTGCTTTGGGAGCATGGGTGGGTTTTCAAAGGAGCAGGCGAGGGAGATCGCTGTCGGATTGGAGAAGAGTGGGTGCCGGTTCTTGTGGGTGCTACGGAGTGCTAGGTATCCACAACCCAAGGGGCTTCCATTGCCGCCCATGGATGCCGACCTAGACGATGTACTTCCACACGGGTATGTTTCAACTGTGGTTATTATGCGTTTTGTTGGGTAAATTAATGTTGTAGCAACGTAGAATAAATATCGAATCAATGGAAAAGATAAAAACTTGACGGCGATGGATGGGAAGTTGGTAGCTTTATTAATAATTAAGAAGTTTACAAGAGAAAGAAAATGACCTACTAAAAGAGAAAGCTCTTCGAACCCCCCAATACAAATTCTCCGTTTTACTTTCGGCCATGTTGATTATCTGCCATGTCAGTTCCGATCATCTATTGATTGCAAATCAATGTCATTTTCCGCTTTGTGGGTGACGATGTTTACCCCTAACAACTTTACTTGGTAGATTCCTCATTTCAGTTGGACAAATTAAAGATAAAAGCAGGTTTGTTTCAATTTTTCCCGAGATTCGGGAGAAAATGAATTAGAAACTTCAATTCATAAAGTTCTTGTTTCATGGATTTAGGATTCATAATGGATTTAGGATCATCACGTTGCCAGGTGTCAAAATAGTTGTCAAGAAATCATGTGAATAGTAAGAAGTGTTATCTGATTTACGCGACCAGAGCAACTATATATATTTTTATTCATCAAAGGAATTATTAATGTCCTTGGAAAAAGAAATACTTAAACGTCTTCAGACATTTACATATATTTATGTGCGTGTGTTACCCATCATTTATATCAACCTGTAATTTCAAGCTAACAATATTGGACTGTGCCTTAGAACAACAAGATATATCTTAGGTTTCCTTAAATAGATTGAAAATGTCTGGAAAAAATGATGCTCCGGCCCATTGGATTTGATTTAGTTTATTAGATTTCTGACCTTGAGAGAACCAACAGCAGAAATCGAAGTATTCAGTTGTTTGTTCTCGTTGACGACACTGACACATAATTCGTTTTAATTTTTCAACATTGATCTGTCATAGGTTCCTCGAGAGGATGAAACAACGAGGCATGGTGCGGCCAACTTTTGTACCACAATCCAAGATACTTGCCCACAAAGCCATTGGTGGTTTCGTGACTCATGGCGGTTGGAACTCATGTTTAGAGAGCCTATGGTTTGGGGTGCCAATGCTCATATGGCCATTGTATGCCGAGCAACATTATAATGCTCTTTGTATGGTGGAAGAGATGGAGGTGGCAATCAAGCTAAACACCGACAGGTTGCGTGATAATTGGACGTCCGCCAATGACATGGAGAGAGGAATTAGATGTTTGATGGAGGAAGGCGGGGATGTGACAGCAAAGGTATTGGGGATGAAACAAAAGGGAAGGTGGGCAGTGGAAGAAGGCGGATCTTCTTATGTTTCTATGAGAAATCTAGTGGAGGCATTGACAAGTACCATAAGCAATTGAAGCAGAGACTTCTTTGCAGTATTAGGTGCTTATATCATTTCCAAAAGATCGTGATCGATCTGTTTCCCTTCTTGTTGGTGGATAATCATGTTGTTTGGTTTAACTACAGAACCTTAGAGGCCATGTGATATCATAAAATGTTTCGGTAACATTAACGCCATTCCACAACAAGCATTCAACGTACTCCGCTCAACCCGGTCGGTTATAGTTTTTGTTTCGGAGTCCCGTTGTTCTTCTATCCGCTCCAAAAATATATGTAAGAAATTAGTTTCCTTTGATCGCGGCTATGTAGTTCCCTCGATAGGTATAGCCGGCAGGTTATGTTTGTTTGGGTGTTCTAGTCTAATGTACATATTGATTATGTGCTCGGATAGTAATTTCATTGTTGCTAGAATTAAGGATCAGGGCTCCGAGGATTGGATGCTAGTGTGTGTTTATGGCCACCCAAGGATCAGGGCTCCGAGGATTGGATGCTAGTGCTGAGTACACGTGTGGAAAGTATTACTCGGCATTGTGAGCGCAAATTCCATGCAGTGGCCGGTGTTGCCTGGGAGACTAACAACATTCTCACAGGCCAAGAGAAAGTGGGCGGTTGAAGTCCAAGCAATCAACTTCTACGGCAATTCCTAATTTTTCTAGCGACCACTATTCCGATTGGAACGTCATTCCGATTGGAACGTCATTGGTTCAACTTGTTCGAATTTCAGCAACTGATGGTACAAACTAGCAACAACCACTCAGACTTGCTAACCCTTGAAAGAAATATACCATCTCAGTCTCGGGTGTGGGCCTCGACTCACTCCACCAACTAGAGCGGCAAACTAAAAGTCCTAGAAGATCGAATCGTCCAACTACATGACTGCACATATTCCACCGATATTCAACTTTTAGAGTAAGTTTGTATCACTTATTCTTCGCTTTTCGGGCAGCAGGAATAATATTGGAAAGTGCAAAGCCGACAAACATGGCTTAAAGATGGTGACCACAACACAAAATACTGTTGGATTTTAGACCTTAATCCATATTGATTTTGATGATAAATCAAACTTATCTTAATCAATCAAAGTGAGTAAACATGATTTCATGTCTTACATATATACTTATATACTTGCAATCATCTTAATATGTTGATCAAGATAAAGAGCATTAGGACAAAGACATCAATGATGAAAACTTATAATCAAAGCTCAATGAGAAGACTTGACATTTTCTATGGATTGAGTTCATAAGATCATATGTAAACTTGAGCATCAGGATTCTATCCCAACAAAGTTAGGTCGACCGAATTGCCTTGGACCTTAGGATTCTTTCCAAGCCAAGTTAGGTTGAATGAATGGTAGTAGGTCGACGGAATTGCTTTGGATCAGTTTTGGAGTTCTTTCTCTATAATTGTCGATTAGGTCGACCAAATTGCATTGGACCTTAGGATTTTGTCCCAGACAAGTTAGGTGTAACATTCTCAAACAGCGGAAGAATTTAAAATTTTATAACATACAAACAACCAAAGGATATTACGCAATGTACAAAGAAACAGGTGCACCAACATATATAATGTATATATATCCGAGTATTTCAAAAGGTGTGCTTACATCAAAAGGCTAAACACAATATACAAGTAATCACTCCGACCTCAAAATGAGAGAAAGCAGGATCTGGTAGCGGCGCTCCTCTCCTCGGTCACCACCCCCTAACGTCAATCACGACCTGAAAGGTAAACATACAACAATGCATGAGTTTCCAGAAGGAAACCACGTATGCCAAACTCTACAAATGCATG
This sequence comes from Triglochin maritima, assembly GCA_963682175.1. Classification (NCBI taxonomy): domain Eukaryota; kingdom Viridiplantae; phylum Streptophyta; class Magnoliopsida; order Alismatales; family Juncaginaceae; genus Triglochin; species Triglochin maritima. The sequence goes on from OY821775.1 coordinate 41,342,775, forward strand.
AAACTGAAACACTCTAGCATGCAATTCTATCCACAAAGAAAAGCATAACACAAGGCTGGGCTCCAGGGCTTTTTCACGCAACCACAACAACACTCAACATCGTCAAGCTGGGCTCCAAGGCTTTTTCACCCAACCACAACTACCACGACATGACCAGGGCTCCAGGGCTCTTTCATCCAACCCGAACGCTCTTAGGGCTCCAGGGATTTTTCACCCAACCCTTATCACGCAGTCTTTGCTCAGGCTCCAGGGCTCTTTCACCCAACATGAACACACAAACTAGCTCGGCTCCAGGGCTTTTTCACCCAACCCCGCATAGACTAGCTGGGCTTCATGGCTTTTTCACCCAACCACAGCTCTCACAACAGTTACGAGGCTCCAAGGCTATTTCACCCAACTGCCGTAACACCACGCTCACAAGCACACTTGCCTGAAAAACATCGGCAATGATTGAACGTTTTAATTATAATCGCAAGTGCACGGCCGCGTTGAAGCGGTGGCAAATACGGGTCGATCCACAGGGAGGTGTGTCGACTTTAGTTTGTTCGAAGGCGAGTGGGAAAGAAAGGAGAGAAATGAGTTATGATCTAAACTACACTACAATGCGAAAGGAATTGGAAATACGCAATAAAACTAAACCCCATAGGGGGTAGAGAAAGAATGTGAATACAAAGATATGTGTATGTGTGTGTGTTCAATTATGCTCATCACAACATGTAGTACATGAAAATCATAAAAGTAAATCCAACTTTGCCTCCACATGAAATAAGATAATACAATATCATTAAAACATACAAGACAATAATTGGAATGAAGCTAAATGAACTCATGTATAAAGACCAAACCTCACTATGCCTCCACATGAAATAAGATTTAGACAATCATTAAAACATACAAGACATCAACCAAGGTAAAGGCAACAAGAGTACATGCAATTACAAGTCATGTTTCCTTTATCAATTCCATTCATATCCTCACATCATCATTCCCAATAAAATAGGTTCACTAATCTAAGCACATGCTAAGCTTCATTCAAGAGCATTAGCATATCAAAGACAAGAGTGAAATCTCATTAGATGGTTATGCAAATCGTGTAAGGTTCAAAGGATTAAGATAACACACACCTAATACATCACATCACATATTTCTCCACCGCCCAAATGGGGATGAAACTACTCACTAATCATTACACTACAACCTACATTAACAAAATAAAACATTCTACTGAAAGGAAATTAAACTAAGCAGGCAATAAATATTAAAGAAGCTAATTGAAAAGGCATAAAACTAAAGAAGCATGCAAGACATATGAAAGGAAATTAAACTAAGAAAGAAGCAATAGAACTAAAGGAAAACTTTATTAATTTCAAACTCACAATACAAGTAGTCTCTCCCTACTTGAGATTTTGATCCAAGGCTCACTTCAAGTAGAGAGCATGGCCACCAAGCAAGTGTGGAATACAAGGGAGGAGGAGTTCTATTTATAGTCAAAGAAAAAGGCAATCGGGGACAATCCCCCGGTACGGGACTAATACAATACCAAAAGTAGACATAACACACAATTATACATGACCCGACTTAACTGCATCGGATCCGGACCAACCAAGACCGCCAATCAGCGATCCCAGACCGCCAATTGGCGGTCTACAGGGTTTGGATCCGGTCTGGATTTTGTGTGGGTTTTTCTGGATGGTTTTCTTCATGTGTGATGCACCCTAATCGGTTGTGTAGGCTGCGACCCGAATCCAATTGCCAAAATACTCCTTATGATGGTGTGAAGTTTCTTCATTTGCTCATTGATCTTTTGGTTTTGCATTCTGGTCTCTCTCTTGCATCTTAGTCCCTAAGTCTTACAACTCAGTCATTTTTCCTGCTCTTAGGTCCTTTTATGCCTCTTCTCCTCAATCATGTTTATTCCTGAAACTCAAACATAAAACTCGTTACATAGCATTGTTTAGGTTCAAGATAATGGATATAAGACACAAATATATGCATGATATAAAGTCAATAAAGCATCACAACTCGTCTCACAAGGACGACCACACCAAACGCACCTCCCATGTGCAAAACAAGACAATATTGGTCGACCAAAATATTTTGTTTGTTCGACCGGTTCGTTTTGTGTGTTGATTTTGTATTCTCTGGTGTGTTTCGGTTGACCGCGTGGTGTGCTCCGTTCCACCGATTCTCTATGGTTGGTTGACCACTAGTAAAATTACCCATCGCTCAACATATTCAACCAGTCGAACCCCCGAGCACTCTCGGTCGACCGAAACCCACCAGTAAAATCCTCCGTCGAATCCAATCAACACCGGTCGACCAAACCACCATCGGTCAAACCAACAATAAGTTAACTTAAGTCATCGGTCAGACGAGTCAATAGGTGGTCGACCGTTTAGATGGCGAACGCCCCCAACCGACCTACAACAGTGCACATGGTTGAACGGCAAAAGGGGCCCAATTCGACCGAAAACAACCAGGGCCTGCCTCTAACGCACCACCGGTCGACCTTCCAAAGGCATCGTTCGACCAGCGCGAGGCAGAATCCCAAAATCTCACTTGGAACGGTCGACCGTTGAACCAACCGTCGACCGATCCAGCAGTAAAACTGTTGCACGTTTACCTGTGACGAGCCTACCGTCGATTTCGAAATTACTCACACAACATATGTGAGCTACAACTACAAGTTTGACATACCGTGAAGGTCTGAAGAAGCCTTCGAAGTACCTCGACGACGCTTCCACGAGTCTTTCTCTCAAAAAAACACGATTTCCGACGAACTTCTCGCTCGTTCAACGGTCACCGCACCTCGTCGATCCACAGCCACACCTTCACGTTCGTCGATCACCTCTCCAACCACAACAACTGAGAGAGAGACAAATTGAGAGAGAGAAAGAAGAAGAACCAAAAGAGAAGAGTTGGCTTGAAAACCTACTCACCTCGCCACCAAACCAACACGTGACAAACACCTCTTCTCGTCGGAGAACACCACCACTCGTCGGAGCTCAGCACTGAGGGAGGGAGAGAGAGAGAGACGCGTCAGAGTAAGAGAGAAATGAGAGAGACGTGAGAGTGAGAGACAGAGAGAGAGAGAGAATCACCTCATATACCCCTCAACCAAATCTCACCATCCACTCAACCTTCTCCACTTCATCTCAACCGTCCAATCTGATTCTCCCTAAACACCTCCTAAACCATCAACAAAAACTCAATTAGGATTAGGATCTCACAATCCACCATCATAAAAGAAGCGTACACAACCAACTGCCTGTGCTGCATGACTACGCATCCCAAACCAACGCCTGACGCGTCACTGTAAATCACAAACCCCCCGTTGCCACAAGGAAGTGTCAGAACTGGAGTTGTCGTCAACCGACTCTTCAATTCCTGAAAACTATCTTCGCACTTCTGGGACCATACGAACTTGACTCCCTTCTGCATTAAAGCCATCAGAGGTGAAGTAAGCCTGAAGAAATCCTGAATGAAATGACGATAGTAACCTGTCAGACCCACAAAACTCCTGGTCTCCGTCATGCTAGTCGGGGCACTCCACTACGTCACGACCTCAACCTTCGCTGGGTCTACTGATATCCCAGCTCCCGATAAAATGTGTCCCAGAAAAGAAACACTGCTCATCCAGAACTCGCACTTCGAATAATTGGCATACAACTGCTGATCTCTCAGAATACTCAGTATTATCCTCAAGTGCTCCCGATGCTGCTCCAGATCTGGCGAGTAGACCAACATGTCATCTACGAAGACAATCACAAAACGGTTGAGGTACTGACTGAACGTCCTGTTCATCAAATTCATGAAAGTTGCAGGAGCGTTTGTTAACCGACAAGGCATCACTAGAAACTCGTAGTGCCCGTACCTCGTCCTGAAAGTTGTCTTCTGCACATCTGCCTCTCTGATCCCCAACTGATGGTAACCGTATGGGAGATCAATCTTGGAGAACACCTTTGCTGACTGCAACTGGTCAAACAGGTCCTCAATCCTGGGTAAAGGATACTGATTCCTAACGGTAACCTTGTTCAACATCCTGTAGTCAATACACATCCGCAGTGATCCATCCTTTTCTTTACGAAGAGTAAAGGCACTCCCCAAGGCGAGACACTAGGTCGGATGAACCCAATATCCATTAGATCGTTCAACTACTTCTTCAGCTCTACCAACTCAGCAGGTGTCATTCTGTATGGCACCTTCGACTACGGCGTCGTCTGAGCTATCAAATCAATATCGAACTCAATCACTCTGTGAGGTGGCAAACCAGTGATAGAATCAGAAAAGACCTTAGCAAAATCTTGAACTACCTCTATATCTTCCAACTTCTTCACCTCTGGATCTGGAACTACTAGAGCGGATACAAAAGCTTTACAACCCTGCTGCATCAACTTTTGTGCCCTCACTGCTGATACGATTACTCTGCCTCTTCTGTCCTTCGTCCCCCTGATCGGCACATCAGGTAGACCCTTCCTCGAAATCAGAATCTTCTTCTACTGGCACAAGACTCGCACATCATACTGGGATAGTCAATTCATCCCCAGTATGACGTTGAAGTCCTCCATCGGCAATAAGATCAGGTCAGCCGGAAACTCCTGATCTGGATTGCCACACCAGTGACAAACCCTAGAACGGCCCCAACACTCTCCAGAGTGAGCCCAATCACAACTCCTGCACACCTCAGGCTGGCGTGTCCCATGATTGACATCATTTCATGCTTATATTTGTATCTTATATCCATTATCTTTCACCTAAACAATGCTATGTCACGAGTTTTATGTTTAGTTTTCAGGAATAAATAGGTTTGAAGAGATGAAGGATAAAAGGACCCAAAAGCTGGGAAAAAGGACTGAATTGTGAGATCTGGGGACCAAGATGCAAGGAAGAAGGACCTGATTGCAAGACAGAAGGACCTAAGAGCAAAACAGAATACTCTACACCATCATGGGGAGTATTTTACCAATTCGATTCGGGTCGGAGCTCGAACAAGTTAAGTAACCGCATCAAAGACCAACAATACCAGAAAGAAAAGCCCCCAACAAAAATGAGCAGGATCTGAACCATATAGACCGCCAATTGGCGGTCCAAGACCGCTAATTGGCGGTCCATTTTGGCCCAAATCCGCTCAAATTTCTCCAGCACATGTATTAGAGGATGTTTAGGCTATTTTTGGTATCTGTTTGTCCCACATCGGGGAATTGTCCCGGTTTGCCTTTTTCCATGGTTATAAATAGAACTCTTCACCTTCCATTGTAATCACTCCATATTTTAAGTGGCTATTCTTCCTACTAGAAGTGAGGCCTTGAAGCACACACTAAAGTAGGAGGATGCTACTTTTAATGTGAGTCATTTTATCAATAAAGTTTTGTGTTTCTTTCATTGTTTGTTTTATGCTTCTTTTATTGTTTGTGCATGTTTTAGTTTAATCGTCTTTTAATTCTAGCTTAGTTTTAATATGATTTCCTTCCATAGTTTAATAATTAGTGTAATGTTTAGTGAGTAGTTCCATCCCCTTTGGGGGGTGGAGTAGATGTACATACATGCATTAGAGAATGGGATGAATGCTTTAATTTCAATGTGTTGATTAAACATGAATGTATGCTTGCTTGTTTAGGATAGAATTTACAACTTGATGAGTTTTGCCAAAATGATTAGACACCTTCATGCTTGTTTAGGTTCTGAAATAAACACCTTGCATATGTAAATGTTAATCAACTAAGTTGGTGAATAGATTGATAGGTTTTGCCATAACATTTAGACACTTCCTATGCTTGATAAACACCACCTTAATTTGTGCTTAAAGAATGTATTCTACACCCACCTCTTTGCATGTGTGCACTCACTCCACCCCTTAGGGGTTTTTCCCATTCCTGAATTCCAGCACTTCTATTTTGTTCTTAGCTTAGTTTTTATTTGATCGTTTGTTCCTTTCTTTCGCATTTCGTACTTCTTAGCGTAGTTTAGAGTAGAGTAGCATAAACATCTTTCTCCCCCTATCTTTGCCACTTGATTTCGTACAAGCAAGAGACTACTCACCTCCCTGAGGACGACCCGTACTTGCCACCGCTTCATCGCGGCCGTGCACTTGAGGTTTAAAATAAAACGTTCAACAAGTTTTTGGCGTCGTTGCCGGGGAGGTGCCAGTCCAGACTTTTGTTTGGACGATTCGAGTGGATTTAATTTTTGTTTTGTAGTTTTGCTTTGTTTCAGGAGACTTGGAGTCGTCAGGGGGAGCACCTGGAGAAGTTTTGAAGCAAGCTGGGCACTGTAAACCGCCAATCAGCGGCCAGGGACCGCCAATTGGCGGTCTGGTAAGCTCAGTTCGCTCTCTTATTTCTTTGGTCTGTTTACTTTATCTGATATAGTGGTCTGGGACTTAATTTGACTTGTTTTGACTTATAGTTTGTTCCCAGATCAATAATCAAACCTCCTTTAAGCAACTTGGACCCTAAAACTCAAAGCAAAAGATTAGGCATTCTTTTTGTTTAGGCCATGCATCCTGTATGTGACTTAGGCACTTAGATTGTCTTTTATCTTAGCTTTATTTTCTGTTGCTGAGAGCTGGCGTGAGGTACGCACCTTCTACTTGTAGGATCGTGTGGGTTATGGGTCCACAATTAAGGCTAATTAACATATTTAATCCTAAACAAACTCTACTTGCAAGTGAAAAGATGATGCAGCGGAATTTAAAACAAATACAAGCAAGTAGGGAATAGAAAAGGCAAACCACAATCACATGGGGGATTTTATAGAGGTTCGGCACCCCACCCGGGTCCTAGTCCTCTCTTGTAAGCTCCGCTCGGATCACCGAGCTCCGCTCACGACTTCACTAACCACTCCCCGTTCCGGGCCGGGAGAGAACGCCTTTACAAGTCTTCAAGCTCGCGAACAACCCTCGCCGAGCTTGGCTCCTCCTCTCACAATCCGAGAGGATCACTTCGGGCTCTCACCGAAGTCTATACTCGTGTCTTGGGCTTTCACCAAGACCCTTGCTTCTTTCACAATGGTTGAGTGGAACAACACTCTCTAAACTTGAGCACACTTGAGTAGAATATGGAATTGATCACTAAGTGTGGAAGGTTTGAGCTTTTGAGTGTGTTTAGCTTTCTCTCTAATGTTGGGGACAAATAGGTGTTGGAGAGATGTGTTAAAATGTGTTTTACATCTCTATTTATAAGCTCCAAAAGAGTTATAGCCGTTGGGATTGATTGGGTAAGAGTTGGTGTAGGATACACAAAACAGAAACCTGCAGAACCCAATTCTGCCTAAAAACGGTCGACCGAATTTGGTATTCCGTTCGACCGTTTGGTCAAAATCCAGCTTTGACTTAAGTTCACTTAAGTTAACGGTCGAACGGGCTCAGGGGATCGGTCGACCGAATTAGTCCAGGCACTTCTGGGAGACCAAATTGTGTTGGTTTGGTCGACTGTTAGGAAAGTTCCGGTCGACCGGATGTTTGGTAATTTTGGGGTATTTGGGAATAATACGAATACGACCGTTGGGAATAATACGACAAAACAAATGGCCTCAAAAAATGTGTAAACGGTCGAACGGAAAGCTTTCAACGGTCGACCGTTTTGGTCCAGGCAGTTCAAGTTTTGTTTAGGTGTTTTCCGGTTCTAGTTTGGATGATCTATTGAAGTCCAAATTATGTGAAATTTTGTGTGTGACTTCTATAGGGAACCTAGTGTGTGGTTGAGTAGTTTTTAGCTCAAGTATGCTCAATTACACAAGGTTCCTAAATACTCAAAGAAATACAAAATACATGTCTTCAAATGAGCTTGACTACATGTCTTGACTTGATTTCCTTTCTTCCTTGAGTCTTGATCACCTGTAGAGGTTAGCACAAAGCAATATATATATGCAATGCAATATGTGTGCTACTCTACATGATTATAATTAAGATTAGATTGAATAAATCATCAAAACATAGATTAAGGCCAAAAAGCCAACAATCTCCCCCTTTTTGATGATGACAACCTATATCTTAACTATATCTTAATACATGGAATTTGTATTTGTAAACTATGCATAATAATGCTCCCCCTATGGATGTGCATAGTTTTTGTTCAATTTGATTACAAAATTCCAAGTAACCCCCTTAATTATCTCTCCCCCTTTGACATCCATCAAAAACAAAAATAATATGATTTTAAGCATAGAATTTGGATGTCTTGTAATGAAGTTGCTCCCCCTAAATTTTGCACTTCATTACTCTAATAAAAGATATAACAATTAAGCTCCCCCTATCAATAAGACTAGATGGAAACTATGAGTATGATTCAATTTAAGTTCAATTTAGTTTCAATTTAGCCTTATTCTAACATCCACTCAAAATTTGACACTTATAATTAATGGATGTGATTCAAACATAAAGATTTGCAATGAATGGGTAAAAGATATGTCAATTAAGCATATAAAACCTAGACTAGAACCAATTTGATTGAAAAGGTATAGAGGATAAGAAATTATACCAACTTGAAGCTTGAATTGGTTCCAATCTTATTTGGTGATGCAACCGGATTTGAATTTGACTCTTGAGCTCACCCGGTCACCACCATTCTCGTCCTCAAGCTCCTACAAGTGTAGACTTTGGTACCCATTTTTGCTTGGGTCCATTAAGTTTAGCTTTTGGTACCCAAATCCAAGTTGATTTTGGTACCTCTACACTAGTTTTTCTCTTCATGGCAAAATTATGTTTAACATTAATTTGAATAGGAAAGTTTTTAACATAAAAATTGTTTTTATTGCCATGTGTGAACTTATGCAATTTATTTGACAAATTTTCATTTAAGGCATTAAGTTCACTGTTTTTAGTTGCTAGAGATTCATTTAAGCAATTTAGATTTTTAATCATAGAGTTATGCTTTTCATTCATGTTAAGCATGTGAATCTCTAAGTTTGCAACCTTTTCATTCATGCAATTCAAGTCATGTAATAATTCCTTGCTTTCTAAGTGAGATTTATCAAGTTTAATAAGCAAGTCATTAGTGTCAATTTCTAGCATATGACTATGAATTGCATGAGATGAGGTATTTTTAACATTTAAATTTTCTTCCTTCAAGCATGCATTCTCTAAAGTTAGAACTTCAATTTTAGCAAGCAAATCATTTTTATCATCAAAGATGGATGCATTTTGACACTCAAGATCATGAATTTGCTCATTTGCTAATTTGTTAGTCTTGTGAAGTTCTTTATATTTTTCAAATAATCTTTGAAATGCATTTTGTAGTTCATTAAAATCATGGGCATTATCTTTTGAACTACTACTTGAAGAAGAGCTAGAAGATACCTCATCTTCACTTTCTCCATTGGATGAGCTTGATGATGATGAAGATGTTGAGTTAATCACCACTTTCTTTGCTTGAGCTACATCCTTCGGATTTGCTTCTCCCTTTTTCCCGGTTGGTGAGTCTCCTTCACCAAAATTCTTTTCTAATGTTTGCCATATAGAATGAGCACTATCACATGAGCAAACAAGATTAAAAAGTTCATCTCCTAATGCACAAAATATAACATTCATAGCCTTAGCATTTAGGGATGCATTTTTCTCATCTTCTAAACTCCATTTACTAAAATCATATCTAGGTGATTCATATGGAGTTTGAAACATGAACCACATGTTAATGTTCATGGATTTAATAAATGACATCATTTTACTTTTCCATAAAACAAAATTATTTCCATCAAAGTATGGTGGTTTACAAGATTCTAAAGGTGTGGATGCATTAAGAGCCATGTTAATTTATCGGTTAAGAACAAAATTAACGAACGAGGCTCTGATACCAAATGTAGGATCGTGTGGGTTATGGGTCCACAATTAAGGCTAATTAACAGATTTAATCCTAAACAAACTCTACTTGCAAGGCAAAAGATGATGCAGCGGAATTTAAAACAAATACAAGCAAGTAGGGAATAGAAAATGCAAACCACAATCACACGGGGGATTTTATAGAGGTTCGGCACCCCACCCGGGTCCTAGTCCTCTCTTGTAAGCTCCGCTCGGATCACCGAGCTCCGCTCACGACTTCACTAACCACTCCCCGTTCCGGGCCGGGAGAGAACGCCTTTACAAGTCTTCAAGCTCGCGAACAACCCTCGCCGAGCTTGGCTCCTCCTCTCACAATCCGAGAGGATCACTTCGGGCTCTCACCGAAGTCTATACTCGTGTCTTGGGCTTTCACCAAGACCCTTGCTTCTTTCACAATGGTTGAGTGGAACAACACTCTCTAAACTTGTGCACACTTGAGTAGAATATGGAATTGATCACTAAGTGTGGAAGGTTTGAGCTTTTGAGTGTGTTTAGCTTTCTCTCTAATGTTGGGGACAAATAGGTGTTGGAGAGATGTGTTAAAATGTGTTTTACATCTCTATTTATAAGCTCCAAAAGAGTTATAGCCGTTGGGATTGATTGGGTAAGAGTTGGTGTAGGATACACAAACAGAAACCTGCAGAACCCAATTCTGCCTAAAAACGGTCGACCGAATTTGGTATTCCGTTCGACCGTTTGGTCAAAATCCAGCTTTGACTTAAGTTCACTTAAGTTAACGGTCGAACGGGCTCAGGGGATTGGTCGACCGAATTAGTCTAGGCACTTCTGGGAGACCAAATTGTGTTGGTTCGGTCGACCGTTAGGAAAGTTTTGGTCGACCGGATGTTTGGTAATTTTGGGGTATTTGGGAATAATACGAATACGACCGTTGGGAATAATACGACAAAACAAATGGCCTGAAAAAATGTGTAAACGGTCGAACGGAAAGCTTTCAACGGTCGACCGTTTTGGTCCAGGCAGTTCAAGTTTTGTTTAGGTGTTTTCCGGTTCTAGTTTGGATGATCTATTGAAGTCCAAATTATGTGAAATTTTGTGTGTGACTTCTATAGGGAACCTAGTGTGTGGTTGAGTAGTTTTTAGCTCAAGTATGCTCAATTACACAATGTTCCTAAATACTCAAAGAAATACAAAATACATGTCTTCAAATGAGCTTGATTACATGTCTTGACTTGATTTCCTTTCTTCCTTGAGTCTTGATCACCTGTAGAGGTTAGCACAAAGTAATATATATATGCAATGCAATATGTGTGGTACTCTACATGATTATAATTAAGATTAGATTGAATAAATCATCAAAACATAGATTAAGGCCAAAAAGCCAACAATTTGATCAAAAAGGGGGAGATTGTTGGCTTTTTGGCCTTAATCTATGTTTTGATGATTTATTCAATCTAATCTTAATTATAATCATGTAGAGTAGAACAAATATTGTAGGGAGGTGAGGCGTGTTGAGGCCGTGTGACCTCGCAGTTAGGCGTCGTCTAGCTGTAAGGACCTATAGCGACCTTAGGATTGCTTGAGCCTTGTTTGCTTGTGTGCTTCTACCTGTATCCATCCGCCGTAGCATAAGGACTTCTTCCTTTCTCTCCTGAGTCATTCTTTCTCTCCTGTGTTCCCCCTGTCTTCTCCCCTACGTACATTCTTTGAAAAAAAAAAGAGTTGTGGTTTGTGTGTGCACCTTTGTGCATGCTTTCGTGGACACGAGACGAGAGTGGTCGTTTGACGAGGAGCGTTGTCAATCCGGCTTCGGTCATCGATTTCTCGACACCTTCCTCCTCTCGTGTCGCACGTAGTTCGGGTCCAATGGCTGCTAATTTCCGTGAGGAGGAGTAGTTGCTGGACCCGCCTGTTCCACCTGTGCTTCCAGTTGTCGTTCCCATACCTCTTCGTGATCGATGCTACCCGAGCCGTACCACTCTACCCTCATGCATCGTATTACCAGAGGCTAATGGGAACCATTTTGAGGTTAAGCCTCAATTCATTTCCATGCTCCCTCATTTCACTGGGAAAGGTGACCCCTATATCTTTCTCAGGGAATTTGAGGAGGTCTGTGCTATGTTCAAGTTGCAACAACTTAGCACAGACTCCATCCATCTTAGGCTCGTTCCTTTTGCACTAAAGGATGACGCCAAGAAGTGGTTGTACAGCAACCAGGCGAATTCCTTTAGGACTTGGGATGAGTTTCAATCTGCATTCCTCAAGAAGTACTTTCCTAATCATCGGACTCAAAAATTGAGGAACGAAATCAATTCGTTCTATCAACATGAGACCGAACCATTTCATGCATATCTTGAGAGGTTCAAAGAGATACTATCCTCGTGCCCTCACCATGGCATTGAGTTGTGGCGTCTTTGTCAGATTGTGTATGAGGGTCTTCACATCCCGCCCAGAACGCTCCTGGAGTCCATGTGTCAAGGAGAGTTCTTGGGAAAGGACGAAAGGGAGGCATGGGGCTTCCTAGAAGACCTCGCTGAGAAAACCATGCAGTGGGAGACTGTGAGGGAACCACCTGCATCATCTAGTATAGGAGCGAGGATCGTGAATGCAAACTCGACTAGATCGGGTGCCGCATTTGCTATCGATACCACTACGGCCACCGAGGCACGCATGGCGGCCTTAATGCGCCGTATGGATTTGATTGAGCTCCAAAACCAACAAAGTGCACCTCACATGTCCACATCTGGTCTAGTTCCTTGTCATTCATGTGGTAGGATAGGTCATGTAGAGAGCGAGTGTGAGTCCATTCCTCCTGAGATGGAGCGTGTCAACGCCATCTATGATAGAGCCAGGAATGACCCATACTCATCATCTTATAATCCTGGATGGAGGAACCACCCCAATTTTTCATGGAACCAAACTAATGCCCCGGGTGGTCCTTCAAACTCCTCTAGACCACATTACCAATCACTTCAACCTCCCATGCATGCACATTCCTATCAGCCACTCCAAGCACAAACCACCAATCAATCGGGTTTCCTAAATTCCAATAATATGGAAACCCGATTCAATTCGCTTGAGACCTTGACTCGTGGACTTGAAAACTCAATGAAAAATTTTATGTCTACCACAAGTCAAGTTCTCACTTCAATCCAGCAGACCATCAAATCTCTAGAGCTTCAGATGGTCCAATTGGCTCAGTCTGTACATGAAAGAGAGAGAGGGTCTTTTTCTAGCCAGCCTGAGACTAACCCCCGTATGTACCAACAACAACACATGCAAAATGAGAATGTGGTACCTCGGGGGAGGCAAGTGAACCATGTGGAGGAACCTGTTCACCATGTCAATTCCATTGTGACCTTAAGGAATGGAAAACAGGTTGACAATCACATTTCCTTGCAACACCCACCACCATCTATGCAGCCCCTCAGTGGGAATGGTGGTGAAGAAGAAGCTGAGGGTGAGGGTAATACACCAAAGCTTTCTTCTCAGGCACAGCAGAAAACTACCTGCCAAAAGCTCCCTATCCAAGTAGGTTAAACAAAAAGCAGAGTGACAACATGGACAAGATATTAGAGGTGTTTAAGCAAGTGAAGGTTAACATCCCCTTGTTGGATGTCATCCAACAAATACCTCAATATGCCAAAGTGTTGAAGGATCTCTGCACAACCAAGAGGAAGACCAATGTTCCTAAGAAAGCATTCTTGGCTGCAAATATCAGCTCACTTTTGTCCAATCCCACCTACACAAAATACAAGGACCCTGGGTGTCCTACTATTCAGTGTACGATAGGGGACACTAGACTGAGCAATGTTTTGCTTGATTTAGGATCAGCGGTCAACCTCCTCCCATTCTCTGTTTATCAACAGTTGAACTTGGGAGAATTGAAACCAACTAAGATCACCCTCCAATTGGCGGATAGATCCATTCGTATTCCCATGGGGATTATCGAAGATGTGCTTATCAAAGTTGGAGATTTTATATTTCCAATCGATTTTGTTGTCCTCGATACCAATCCTGTTGCGAACACCCACTCTCAAATACCTTTGATTTTGGGTAGACCATTTCTGGCAACCTCCAATGCCTTGATTAATTGTAGAAATGGTCTCATGAAGCTCTCATTCGGTAATATGAGTGCCGAGTTTCATGTGTTCAACTCTGGTAAGCAACAGGAACCCATGGATGAACCTTTAAATCTACATCTCATCCGTCAATTGGAGAAAGCACCGCAAAATCAACGAACACCCCTAACCCCAATGCAACCCGTTGAGAATGTTCGTGGGCCCAGCGAAAACTCATTGCCTGTCTTCGCAATGCAACAGAGTGAGCTGGCCACGAACATGAATGTCCAAAGGGAGTGTTCGTTGCATGATTCAGTTGAGAGTACTAGTGAGAGTGAGACACCTCATCATATGCCTTTACCAGAAGGTGTCTCTACCTCATGTCCCATGGCCATTGAGCCATTTGGGCTTCATATTGACTCCAACAAGGACCCACCTATGACCGAGCTTTTGCTTGATGATCTAAATGATGATGGGAGGTCCTTGTTGGATGACTTGGGGAGAAGCCCCATTCTTAGTGATGCAAGTCTGTTCTTAGTGATGCAAGTCTGCTGCATCCATCGAATGAGCCTAAGGAACTCATTCCGATGCACCCGCCTATTGGTTGGAGGGTTATCTTCGATGAGCAATTAAACCCTAGTGAGGCAACACAACTTCATTCTTTGTTGCCCACACCCAACCAATATCATGAGGGGTTCGAGCCTTTCAGCTTTGACCTTTCACCCCTCATGACACCTCAGAGTACCAGTGGAGTTTGCCCATCTCGGCAAGTCTCTGGTCCTCATGACTTGATATTCTCATTTGATGTTCCTTGACCAAATGATTATGAGAATATCGTTGTTCCTGTACATATCATGTAAAAAAACAAAAAAAAGAAGAAAAAATGTAATAAAAGACTCCTTCAGTGAGCATCGATTGTTGTGGGCCCCAACCCTTGTGTACTTGGGCCCCATTTTCTTCACGTATTTCTCTCCCTTCTTCAGCTTCTCACAGGTTTTGAGGGAATTTGGGTTTGTGTCCATCAACATGACCCCGAACGTCCCTTTGTACTTCATGTTGGTGAGATTTTTCCTTTTTCATGCATGGATCCATGTAGTATCTTGTTCACATTCATTGAGGACAATGCATGAAGTAGGTGTGGGGGGGTGTTTTACGTGTGTACATATTCGAGTCTTTTTCCTTTGGTTTTCTTTTCTTTTGTGTGTACTGCTAGGGTCATGTTAGTGTGCCGCATTTAACATTGTTATATCTGCTTGCCATGATCCTTGGGTGACTTGTCTTCTTTTGCTTGCCGAGTGCTTTAAAATTTTCACATTTCTTTCAAAATCTTCATGTGTTTGCGACAGAAAATGTTTTGTGGGTTTTTGCGTGTGTTTAGCATGTGCAAAACCGTTGAGAGGCAAAGTAAAAAGAAAGCTCCCAAAATTGTCTTGAACTTGATGCATTAGGATTTCTAGTTTACTGGCTTTAGGTCTTATCGAGTCGTTAGGATGCACCCCGGTTTTCCCTCGGGGGCGTGTAATCATAGGGTTTCAGCACTCAAACATTTAGAGAAGTCCACCCTGAACCTAGTGAGTCAAATAATTCGTGTCTGTTAGTATAAGGAAGTTTGTCGTAGTCAATGGCCCTTAATTTCTTTTTGTGAAACTTAAGTGTAGGGGTTTTGGTTCCCATGTAGATAAATAAGTGGTGTTCTCTCTTCTCGCACGGCTCCTATCACTCGAGAAAGTAGGTCTGAGTGGACTTTGTGCCTGGTGCTTTCGAGTCATCTGACTTGGGATGCACCGACCGAACTCCCGTTACACGGGTGGTAGGGATCGCCCTATGTGGAGATTTGGGGGAAGGTGTACGTGATAGTGTAAGTCCTCATAGGCAATGATGCACGAAACCTGACCCTGGGAGAATCAAACACCAACCAATAAAATGCTCTGAAGAAGAAAAAAAAGAAGAAAAAAGAGTCAAATAAGAACCAAAATGGACTTTACACATTGTATCACTTTCAGAAGTTAAGGTTGCCCATGTCTTTCACTTAAGTCCTTAACTAACTCTCACGAATAACTCATTAGTCTAGGTGTGTGGACCGATTACATATATAGAGTCGAACCGTAGTATTACCGCACCCCATGATCGACAAAATAAGTCCAACGAGTCGTGTAGCTAGATTGATTAATGCATCTTGTTCGGATTTTGCGGGTATATCCGCTAAAAACCCTCAGGAGACAACACTCCTCCTCCTTGGCGACAAGGAGGTTTAACGGCTTGTTGCACGTGCTAAGTGCAACCGTGATTCCTACGAAAGTGAGTTAGGATTTCTTGTTTTTTCGTATGCTTTTCTCTTTCTTTGTTTTGCTCGGGACTAGCAAAAGTTAGGTGTGGGGGTATTTGATTGACATCATTTCATGCTTATATTTGTATCTTATATCCATTATCTTTCACCTAAACAATGCTATGTCACGAGTTTTATGTTTAGTTTTCAGGAATAAATAGGTTTGAAGAGATGAAGGATAAAAGGACCCAAAAGCTGGGAAAAAGGACTGAATTGTGAGATCTGGGGACCAAGATGCAAGGAAGAGGGACCTGATTGCAAGACAGAAGGATCTAAGAGCAAAACAGAATACTCTACACCATCATGGGGAGTATTTTACCAATTCGATTCGGGTTGGAGCTCCAACAAGTCAAGTAACCGCATCAAAGACCAATAATACCAGAAAGAAAAGCCCACAACAAAAATGAGCAGGATCTGAACCATATAGACCGCCAATTGGCGGTCCATTTGGGCCCAAATCCGCTCAAATTTCTCCAGCACATGTATTAGAGGATGTTTAGGCTATTTTTGGTATCTGTTTAGTCCCACATCGGGGGATTGTCCCGGTTTGCCTTTTTCCATGGTTATAAATAGAACTCTTCACCTTCCATTGTACTCCATATTTTAAGTGGCTATTCTTCCTACTATAAGTGAGGCCTTGAAGCACACACTAAAGTAGGAGGATGCTACTTTTAATGTGAGTCATTTTATCAATAAAGTTTTGTGTTTCTTTCATTGTTTGTTTTATGCTTCTTTTATTGTTTGTGCATGTTTTAGTTTAATCGTCTTTTAATTCTAGCTTAGTTTTAATATGCTTTCCTTCCATAGTTTAATAATTAGTGTAATGTTTAGTGAGTAGTTCCATCCCCTTTGGGGTGGAGTAGATGTACATACATGCATTAGAGAATGGGATGAATGCTTTAATTTCAATGTGTTGATTAAACATGAATGTATGCTTGCTTCTTTAGGATAGAATTTACAACTTGATGAGTTTTGCCAAAATGATTAGACACCTCTCATGCTTGTTTAGGTTCTGAAATAAACACCTTGCATATGTAAATGTTAATCAACTAAGTTGGTGAATAGATTGATAGGTTTTGCCATAACATTTAGACACTTCCTATGCTTGATAAACACCACCTTAATTTGTGCTTAAAGAATGTATTCTACACCCACCTCTTTGCATGTGTGCACTCACTCCACCCCTTAGGGGTTTTTCCCATTCCTGAATTCCAGCACTTCTATTTTGTTCTTAGCTTAGTTTTTATTTGATCGTTTGTTCCTTTCTTTCGCATTTCGTACTTCTTAGCGTAGTTTAGAGTAGAGTAGCATAAACATCTTTCTCCCCCTATCTTTGCCACTTGATTTCGTACAAGCAAGAGACTACTCACCTCCCTGAGGACGACCCGTACTTGCCACCGCTTCATCGCGGCCGTGCACTTGTGGTTTAAAATAAAACGTTCAACATCCCACCTCCTCCAATCCAGGGCCTCTTGCCCGGATTCCCTACTAGTGGAGCATCTTTACGTCCACTGATCTTCCTCTGTGGTCTCCTGGCCTCAGCATAATTCTGCTGGTAGTCCTAATCTATCATCGTGGCAAACCTCACAACATCGGCCAAAGTTTGTGGCAAACTGTACGTCACCTGAGTACGGAGGTGCTTCCTGAGCCCCCGTACAAACTTCCTCGCCCTCTGCAAGGCATCACACAAATCTCCGGACAGTAACGTTCCAACGTATTGAACGTCTAGGTATACTCTGCAAGGGTCATCTCTCCTTGCTCTAGGGTCATGAACTCCTCCCTCCTCCCATCACTGACATGCTCTAGGAAATACTACTCATAGAACTCTCGCAAGAAGTCCTCCCAAATGATGTCGATCCTGCCCTCAACACCACCGCAGATGTGGTCTTCCACCAGTTGGACGCGTCTCCGCCCAATACATAAGCTGGCATGCTCGCCTTACTCTCGGGAGGGCACTCTATCGCCTAAAAAATCTCCTGGATCTTCAGGACCCAGTCCTCTGCAGCCTCAGAATCGCCTCTACCATCGAAGGTAGGCGAGGGTTGTCTCATAAAGCAGTCGAACATCGCTCCTGCCACGGCTGGCTCTCCTCTACCCGACTGGCGATCCAACATCGCACCCAGTCTCTCCACCGTGTCATAGAGCATCTGCCGCTCCTCTGCCCAGTCTGTGCCCCCAGTATCATCGCTGGTGCTACGGTCCCGTGGAGGAGGTCTCACGCATCTCAGAGGCATCTATACACAAACAAGACAACACACATCAAAAACATGAATGCATGAACTAATGCAAACTCCAATACTCTAATGGTGGTTTCTTTGTATAAGGACACCGGAACCGACCACTCTGATACTTGTTGGCTTTTTGGCTAATAATCGTTAATCTGTTTTGATGATTAATTAACATATCAATAAACACATGTATCAATTAAAGACCATTGTTTGCATATACTTGTATTATCTAACGTTTCAGGAACGAAGTTTGAATTGAATTGAGAGATGAAGATTCAAGCGTAGTTAGATTTAAATTCTATGCATTTAGGTTATAAATGTAACTTGGCACTTGAAATCTTTGAATCATTGCATTGCATCACATTTAGAAAACTTGTAGAATTCTCACTTAACATTCCAATTATCTTTAGACTTCAATAGGAAATCATCGAAACTCATTAGAAACCTAGAACATGATTTCTGCACTCAACCGGTCGACCGGTAAAACCATTTGGTTCAACTGGATTTCAACAGACTGTCCCAGAATGCCTATTTTGTCCAAAACGGTCAACCGACATACATTTCTAGTTCGACCATTCCTTCAATCTGGTTTGCCTATTTTAACACGGTCGACCGAAATACCCTTTATGTTCGACCGTTTCACCTTGTTAAGTGATAGGAATTGTTTATTCGATACAAATTCACCAGCCTATCAGTTGTCGACACGTGTCCTAGTTAGTGAGACTTTCGGTCGACCGAAACATAACTTTCGTTCGACCGTTTGCATTTCCGTATTTGTATCAAATATGACTGTTATACTTGTCGTATATTCCAACGATCGTATACACATAACCCCTCTTTTGGATTTGGTCGTCCGGTCGACCGAAAGTTCCTTAACGGTCGACCGAATCTAGAAAACTTCCTAGACCCACTTATACTTGTATACCGGTCGACCGATGGACCCAATCCGGTCTACCGTTCGTGTCCTGAAATGTGTCTTGTCACTTCCTGACTTGTGTTTTCTTGCACAACCTTTTACCATTTCAATCCCAACGGCTAGAACTAGTTTAGAGCTTATAAATAGAGCTGAGACAATTCATCTAAGGTCACCAATCTTTTTCTAAGCTCAAATCTCATTACTACTCTCATATTTGCTCTAAACACTTGTGCTCACATCTTCTCACTTGAAATCACCATCCTTGATTGCATCATCAATTTCAAGTGCTCAAGATTAGTTGCTGATGTAAAGTCTTCAAGAGTTGTACTAAGATTCCGGAGTGAAGCTCTTCTCGGATTGTAAGAAGGTGGTCCAAGCTAGGCTAGGGTGTTCGCAAAGCTTGTGGTGTAAAGGTGTGATCTCGGCCTGCAACGGAAATCAGATTAGTGGAGGACGTGAAGTTGCTCGAGTAAGAGCAATTCGTAAGAGAGGACTAGGATCTGATGGTTGGATCCAAACCTCTATACATCCGGTGTCGTGGTTTGTTGTATTAATTGTCTTAGCTTTTAATTTGGCATAGTTTGTTAAACAACCTTAATTAGTCTATTCACCCCCCCCCCTTTAGACTAAGATTAGGGGCTAGTAGATCCTACATTTGGTATCAGAGTCTTGTTAATTGCATTTAGACAAATTCACATTTGTAGCAATGGCCCAACAACGAGAGGGATTTCACACCGGAAGACCTCCGTTGTTTGGTGGAACCAATTATGCCTATTGGAAGAAACGTATGACCACGTTCATAAAATCTTATGATGTTAAACTATGGGTGTTCTTTCAAATTCCATATATACAAAACAAACCATTAGAACACATGGATGATGATGAATTAGTCATGGTTCAAATGAATGCTAAACTCATGAATATACTTATGTGTGGTTTGACCGAAGAACAATATAGTAGAATTAATGCATGTGATTCCGCATTTGAAGCTTGGAATATGTTAGAAAGTCACTTTGAAGGTCGATCATCGGTTAAGAAAACTAGGATAGATTCATTTATGTAAAAGTATGAAATGTTTGCTATGAAACCGAATGAATCCATTAGTGAGATGCATACTCGCTTTACTTTTATTACCAACTCTTTAAAGAACCTTGGTAGGGTTTTGGTTGAAAGTGATGAGGTATGAAAGTTTCTTAGGTCCTTGACCTTGGATTGGGAGAAAAAGACTACGGCAATTGAGGAAGCCAAAGATCTCTCCAAGTTGAAGATGGAGGATCTCATTGGAAGCCTCATGGCATATGAGATTCAAATGGTAGAAAGAAGAGAGAAGGAGAAGGAACGGGAAGAGTGTAGACGGAAAGAGAAGGAAATTGCTTTAAAAGCAACCTCAGATTCGGACACAATCAAAGATGAGGATACCGATGAAGATGTTGCTTTCCTAACCCGCAACTTCAAGAAGTTCCTCTCCAAAAGCAAATTTGCAAAAGAAAGAGGAGAATCTTCTCGGACATACACTTGCTATGAGTGTAAGAAAACCAGTCACATGAAGAAGGATTGACCATTGCTTAGGCCGAGGGATCGTGAACGAAGAGAAGAAAAGAAATATCCTCCTAGAAGAGAAAGGGATGAGAGACCAAGAAGGGATAGAGATGAAAGGCCATCCCGTAAAGAAAAAGAAGAGAGGCCTAGAAGACGTAATGATTACAAGAGAAGGGATCGTCACGAGAAAGATGGGAAAAAGGCTCTCAAGGCTACTTGGGATGACTCAAGCTCATCAAAGGACTCCAACACCAAATACTCCCAAGAAGAAGAGACACACACGTGTTTCATGGCATCTAATGTTGATTGCGACTCGAGCCCACCTCCATCACCAAAGACGAGTGATCAACCTCACGTGGTGGAGATTGACGACGATGAGGTATCCCTAAACGAAACACCTCCTTATGATGACTTGTTAGATGCTTTTCATGAACTTGCCAAATGCTATGAAATGATTTGTCATAAAAACAAATTAGCTAGAAAAATGAATTTAGATCAATCTATCAAATGTGACATGCTAACCAAAGAAATTGAGACTCTAAATGATGAGATAAAACTCTGAAATCTACAAAAGAGAGTCATACAAATGAAGATCTCATTGCCAAGAATAAGCAACTCACAAAAGATTTAGAGAAATTCACTTTAGGTAGAAAGATGCATGACATACTTCTTGGAACACAAACTCAATCTCTAACAAAACATGGTCTAGGCTACAAGGGAGGCAAACAAAAGAAACCCACATCTTATTTTGTTAAAATGAATAACTCCCTTGTTAAGAAAACAAATTATTCAAATGGATGGGTACCTAAGACTACTCAAGTTTGGGTACCAAAATCTAACCCTCAAGGACCCAAACAAATTTGGGTACCAATGTCTTCACTTGTCTCTTTGTTTGTAGATAAAAGCAAGGAGTAAAGGGAAGTGGATTCTCGATAGCGGGTGCTCAAGGCACATGACGGGAGTCTCCCAAGTTCTATCAAGCTTAAAGCCTAAGAAGGGAGGAACCGTCACATTTGGAGATAATGCTAAAGGACACATTGTCGGTATTGGTAATGTTGGCAATTCTACTACTCCAAATATTGAAAACAAATTATTAGTAAATGGGTTGAAATATAGATTGCTTAGTGTTAGTAAATTAACCGATAAGAATTTTCTAGTTGTGTTTGATAAACATACTTGCCATATCATCTCTAAACATGACATGAAAATTGTTTTTAAGGGTTATAGGTCAAATAACATCTACATTGTGCATGTTAATAACCTTAGAAACTTAAATGTTGAAACTTGCTTAGTTGCCTTACATGACGAAGCTTGGTTATGGCATAAC
Organism: Triglochin maritima; assembly: GCA_963682175.1. NCBI lineage: Eukaryota > Viridiplantae > Streptophyta > Magnoliopsida > Alismatales > Juncaginaceae > Triglochin > Triglochin maritima. The sequence goes on from OY821775.1 coordinate 41,364,944, forward strand.
CGTTTGGGACATATTAGTATGTCACAATTGCACAAATTATCCAAACTTGAATTGGTTAGAGTACTACCAAAAATTGATTTCAAAAAGGACAAACTTTGTGATGCATGCCAATTTGGAAACAATTTAAATCTTCCTTCAAATCTCTAAATGTGGTGTCAACTTCAAAACCCTTTGAGCTTTTACACTTAGATCTTTTTGGACCCTCAAGTACCGTGAGTCTAGAAGGGAAAAGATATGCATTTATGATAGTTGATGATTTTGCGAGATTCACTAGGGTTTTGTTTTTAGCAAACAAATATGATGTTTTTGAAAGATTTAAAAGTTTTTGCAAACGTGTTCAAAGGGAAAGAGATTCTAACATAATCACTATTCGTAGTGATCATGGAGGAGAATTTGAAAATGAATCATTTCAAAAGTTTTGTGAAAAATATGGAATTGAGCATAACTTCTCTTTTCCTCGCACTCCTCAACAAAATGGGGTAGTTGAGAGGAAAAATAGAACTCTTTAAGAAATGGCAAGAACCATGCTTGTGGAAATAGGGCTTCCGAAATATTTTTGGTACGAAACCGTTAATACATCTTGCTATGTTTTGAATCGTGTTCTCATTAGACCTATTTTAAAGAAAACTCCTTTTGAACTTTGCCATGACCGAACTCCTAAAATTTCGTACTTTAAAGCCTTTGGCTCAAAATGTTTTCCTCAATACTAAAGACAACTTGAATAAATTTGATGCAAAATCTGATGAGGCCATCTTTTTAGGGTATTCTGATAGGAGTAAAGCATATAGAATCTACAATAAACGAACAAGTTATGTTGAGGAATCTCTACACGTCAACTTTGACGAGTTAGCTTGTGTAGATAACTCCTCTCTTGATGAAGATTGCATGGATAACATTAGACATGTATCATCACAAGATGTTCCTCTTGAGTCTCATCAAGAGCCTCCAAGTTCTCCACAAGAGGACATGGAGGATCTTCCTAAGGATTGGACTTATAGAAAGGATCATCCGAAGGACTTTGTGATATGAGATGTCTCTCAAGGTGTGACAACACGTTCTAAAACTCATGTAGTTTGTGACTCTTATGCATTTATCTCTACATTAGAACCCAAGAAAGTAAAACAAGCATGTAATGATGAATTTTGGCTAATGGCTATGCATGAAGAGCTAAATCAATTTGTTCGAAATGATGTATGGGAACTTGTTGAAAAACTTCCAACCAAACGGTTATTGGAACCAAATGGATCTTTCGAAACAAACTTGACAAAGATGGGAATGTAGTTAGGAACAAAGCTAGACTCGTTGCTCAAGGCTATCGCCAAGAGGAGGGTATAGACTTTGATGAAACTTATGTCCCCGTCGCTCGAATGGAAGTCATTCGCATGTTATTACCATATGCATCTTATATGGACATAAAATTATTTCTAATGGATGTTAAAAGTGCTTTCCTAAATGGCTTTATAAATGAAGAAGTTTATGTTGCACAACCCCCCAGATTTGTAAATGAAACTTACCCAAACCATGTGTTTAAACTTAAGAAGGCTCTTTATGACCTCAAACAAGCTCCTAGAGCTTGGTATGAGCGGTTGAAGAACTTCTTAATCGACAAAGGTTTTTTTGTGGGTAATGTGGATACCACTCTTTTTGTTAAAACGTATGATCATGATTTACTAATGGTACAAATTATGTTGATGATATAATATTTGGTGCAAGTAACTCGCGTCTTTGCAAAGAATTTTCTAAGTCTATGTAGTGGGAGTTCGAGATGAGCTTAATTGGTGAACTAAATTTCTTCCTCGGACTCCAAATTAAGCAAACTCAAGATGGGAACTTCATACACCAAGCAAAGTACGCAAAAGAACTTCTAAAATGCTTTGGTCTTGAAGATAGCAAGCCACACAACACTCCTATGAGCACTAGCACCAAGTTGGACAAAGATGAAAATGGCAAGGAAGTGGATATGAAGAAATATCGTGGTATGATAGGATCCTTGCTTTATCTTACCGCTAGTCGTCCGGATATTATGTGTTTATGTGTCCGTTTTCAAGCTTGTCCAAAAGAATCTCATTTCAATGGTTTAAAACGTATTTTTCGCTATCTCAAAGGAACTCAAGATTTTGGTTTGTTTTACCCCAAGACTAGGGCTTTTGATCTTGTTGCTTATAGCGACGCCGACTATGTCGGTTGCATTTTAGATCGTAAAAGCACTAGTGGCACTTGCCAATTTTGGGGGAAATCATTTGTCTCTTGGTTTATTAAGAAACAAAATAGTGTTGCATTGTCGACAACCGAGGCCGAATATATTGCCGCCGGTTGTCCATGTGCACAAGTCTTGTGGATGAGGCAAACCCTCAAATACTAGAAACTTAAGTTTCATACTACTCCTATACTTTGTTATAATACAAGTGCTATCAATCTTTCGAAAAATCTCATATTGCATTCTAGAACTAAACATATCGAAGTAAGACATCACTTTCTTAGAGATCATGCAACAAAAGAAGACATTAAGCTAGTATTTGTTCCCACAAATGATCAACTTGCGGACATCTTTACAAAACCTTTAAATGGTGATCAATTCTATCATATAAAACTAAATCTAGGCATGTGCAATTTAAATGACGTATAACTTGGATATCATGCCATTCTTTCGAAATTTGCAACATGATTGAGGTTATATTTCAAGTTTTTGCGGATTTTTGGGGTGTTTTTCAAATGATTGTTACTTTCATACGTTGTTCGGTCGACCCGAAACCAAGTTTCGTTTGACCGGATTACTGTGCTGCAAGTCAGTTTTTAAACTTTTGTCTCCATCGATCGACCGAAATATTTTGTTCGTTCGACCGGTTCATTTTGTGTGTTGATTTTGTATTCTCTGGTGTGTTTCGGTCGACCGCGTGGTGTGCTCTGTTCGACCTATTCTCTATGGCCGGTCGACCACCAGTAAAATTCCTCATCGCTCAACATAATCAACTGGTCGAACCCCCGAGCACTCTCGGTCGACCGTTACCCACCAGTAAAATCCTCCCTCGAATCCAATCAACACCGGTCGACCAAACCACCATCGGTCGAACCAATAATAAGTTAACTTAAGTCGTCAGTCGAACGAGTCAACGGGCGGTCGACCGTTTAGATAGTCAACACCCCCAACTGACCTACAACAGTGCACACGGTTGAACGGCAAAGGGGGTTCGACCGAAAACAATCAGGGCCTGCCTCTAACGCACCACCGGTCAACCTTCCAAAGGCATCGTTCGACCGGCGCGAGGCAGAATCCCAAAATCTCACTTGGAACGGTCGACCGTTGCACAAACCGATCGACCGATCCAGCAGTAAAACTGCTGCACGTTTACCTACGACGAGCCTTTCGGTCTACCGTCGATTTCCAAATTACTCACACAACATAAGTACGCTACAACTACAAGTTTGACATACCGTGAAGGTCTGAAGAAACCATCAAAGAACCTCGACAACACTTCCACGAGCACTTCTTTAAAAAAAACACGACTTCCGACGAACTTCTCACTCGATCAACAATCACCGCACCTCGTCGATCCAGAACCACACCTTCATGTTCGTCGATCACCTCTCCAACCACAACATCTGAGAGAGAGATAGATTGAGAGAGAGAAAGAAGAAGAAGAAGAAGATGAAGAAGCAAAAGAGAAGAGTTGGCTAGAAACCTACTCACCTCGCCACCAAACCAACACGTGCCGAACACCTCTTCTCGCCGGAGAACACAACTCGTCGGAGCTCAACACTGAGGGAGGGAGAGAGAGAGAGAGATGTGAGAGTGAGTGAGAGAGAATAACTTTATAAACCCCTCCACACATCTCACCATCCACTCAACCTTCTCCACTTCATCTCAACCGTCCAATCCAATTCTCCCTAAACACCTCCTAAACAATCAACAAAAACTCAATTAGAATTAGGATCTCACATTAGGTGAGCTGAATTGTATTAGGTCGACCGAATTGTCTTTGACCAGTTTTGGATTTTACTCATGTCACATTTGAATCTTGCCTACAATGGACATTTGAACCATAACTGTCACCGTAAAACCCGTGCATCTTTTCAGTCACTCGAATAGAAAACGATTGACCAAACTAAGTTTGGAAGTCAAAATTGGTTGAAATTGAAGTCTTTTACCGAAGCAACAAAATAGTCATCCAGATAGACTTAGGTCGACCGAACCAACCCAAAATTCCGCTTGAGCTTCAAATAAAATCTTGTTTCTCAATGGTTCAACACTCCACCAACAGGCCAATGGCTCTATGTGCTTTGAAGACTATACAAGCCTCATTCGAGAGACACAAATAAGTCTACTACACTCTTAATTCATCTATAATCTTTGTGTTCTCAATTCCCAAGCCATCAAAGCTCAAATACACTCAAAGACAAACTTCACAACTTCCTATCATATATCCAAGTGTGATCAAGTTAAAGTGTTTAATTAGATAGTGATTCAACTTCCATATCCAAGAATCACCAAAGAGTTATAAAACTTTGAGGAATCTCCCTCTCAGATTATAAGAGGAGACAGGAGCAATGTGAGGCTCGTTGTTGTAAAGGCGTTAATCTCAGCCTGGAATGGAGATTGGTTAGTGGAACCAAAAGCAGGGCTCAAAGGAGACTAGGACCGGGTGCGGTGCCGAACCTCTATAAACCCTGTGTTGAATTATGGTTTGATTGGTATGTCTCTTACTTGTTTGTCTACTTAATTTTAATTATGTATTTAGATCATAATTAGAGAGTCATCAATCCTAACAAATACTTCCACTACATAGCCCCGACCAAAAAGCGCTGGAAGGCGATCCATCAACTCGAATCACCATGTGGGCTAACAACAAACCATAACAAGATATAATTTGTCCACTCGAAATCTACTGATTGACATCATTTCATGCTTATATTTGTACCTTACATCCATTATCTTACACCTAAGCAATGCTACGTGACGAGTTTTATGTTTAGTTTTCAGGAATAAAGAGGTTTGAAGAGAAGAGCCATGAAAGGACCCAAAAGCAGGAAAAATGACTTAATTGTGAGACCTGGGGACTAAGATGCAAGGGAGAAGGACCTGATCGTAAGACCGAAGGACCTAAGAGCAAAACAGAATACTCCACACCATCATGGGCAGTATTTGACCAATTCGAGTCGGGTCGGAGCTCCAACAAGTCAAGTAACCGCATCAAAGACCTACAATACCAGAAACCAAAGCCCACAACAAATTCCAACACGTTCCTAAGATTTTGGACCGCCAATTGGAGGTCTTGGACCGTTAATTGGCGGTCCATATTGCTCAGGATCCGTCGAAATTTCTCCTGGACTTGTATTAATGTTCGTTTAGGCTATTTTTGGTATTGGTTTAGTCCCACATCGGGGGATTGTCCCCGATTAGCTTTTTCCATGCTTATAAATAGAACTCTTCACCTTCCATTGTAATTACCCATTGCTTGGTGGTATTCTCTCTACTAAGGAGTGAGCCTTGAAGCAAAAACTCAAGGTGGAGATGAATGCTACCTTCAATGTGAGTCATTTGTTAATAAAATAATTCTTCTAGTTTCTTTCAATCTTGTCTTTTAATTTGTGCATGTTTGTTTAGTCTTTCTTTTCCTTTTATGTTTCTTTAATGCTTCTTGCCTTCTTAGTTAACTTTCATTTCAGTATTATTCTTTCTTTTGCTAATATAGTTAGTGTAATGAGTAGTGAGTAGTTCCATCTCCATTTGGGGGGTGGAGAAATATGTGATATAATCATGTAGTGTATTAAGTGTGTGTTATCTTTATCCCTTGAGCTTTATATGATTTCCATAACCATCTAATGGGTTTTCACTCTTATCTTTGATATGCTAATGCTCTTGAATGAAGCTTAGCTTATGCTTTGATTAGTGGACCTATTTTATGGGGAATGATAAGGTTAGGATATGGATGAAGTTAATATTGGAAACACAATTTGTAGTGTATGAGCTCTTGTTGCCTTTACCTTAGCTAATGTCTTGTATGTTTTAATGATGTAGTGAAATCTTAATTCATGTGGAGGCATAGTAGGGTATAGTCTTTATACTTGAGTTCATGTAGCTTCATTCCAATTATTGTCTTGTATGTTTTAATGATGTAGTCTTATCTTAATTCATGTAGAGGCAAAGTTGGATGTAGTTTTATGATTTCATGCACTACATGTTGTGAGGAGCTTAATTACACACACACCACACACACATCTTTATGTTCACATTATTTCTCTACCCCCTTTGGGGTTTAGTTTTCTTGCTTTTCTTCCATTTCCATTTGCACCTTAGTGTAGTTTAGTGTAACCAACCTTTCTTCCCTTTCTTTACCTCTCGCCTTCGCACAAACCAAGTGTCGACACACCTCCCAGTGGACGACCCGTACTTGCCACCGCTTCAACGCGGTCGTGCACTTGCGGTTAATATAAAACGATCAATCATCTACCTTACTTCTATCTCGCCCACACCACCATTGCATTATCTCACTTTCCCACGTCCAATCACCCACCTGCACAACAACATTTTGGAAGCTATTCAAAATGAGGTAGAGTTACACGACACAATTTCCCACATGGAAGGAGACAAAACCCCGGGCCTCGAAGACCTCCCACCTTACTCCTACAATGGCATGTGGACCCACGTATCAAGGCACATCACACAAGAGAGTCACTGACTCTTCCGATTCTGTGTCACACCTTACTCCCAACCATACCCATATTATCCTACTCCCAAAAAGTACCAACCAACTCCGCAGCGTCACTTTCATCCAATCAGTCTCGCAAATGTCTCATATCACATCATTGCGACAACTTTGGCATGGCGTATTCGACCGCTCCTTCCCCAACTAATCTCTCCTTCACAAAATGCATTTATGGAACATCACAACATTCATGATAATATACTGATTGGCAAGGATATCCTACACACCATGATGCAACCATCACATCCCTACAACACAATGGCAATCATGAAACTTGACTTATCGAAAGCCTTTGATAGAATCGAGTGGCCTTTTTCTAAAATACACACTCATTCAAGCAGGATTCTTGGCAAAATTCGCTGACCTCATTATGACATGTGCATCTATAGTCGAATACTCGATCCTACACAACGGCTACCCCCACAAGCTTAATCAAACCAACCAGGGGCCTACGACAGGGAAGTCCACTCTCTCCATTCCTATTCAGTATCTGCCTCCAAGTCCTATCACACAGACTTGAACAAGAGGCTTACTCCAGCTCAATACGCAACATCACCTATGGGCAACACCAAGCCACTCATCTAGCCTTTCCCGATGATATACTTCTTTCCAACCTCGACATTGGATATCAACAATTATTTTCGTATCTTGATAGAGTTTTTTAATTACTTGACTTGGAGAACCGGGAAAAATCAAAAAATTATTATGGGATTGGAATCACTCCACCTACAAGATTTTTTGATGGTCACAAGATTTACGGAGATGTGCAATGAGGACCTCAACCTCGAGTTTTTTAATTACTTGACTTCTTTACAAATATATTATGTAATATAGTGGGTTACATATGTCGAATAAATATTTTAGTAGAATCGAAATTAAGCCAACGTACAAAATCATGTTTGAACAACAAACAACGAAGAATAATGATCAGAAAATACCTTACAAATTGAGCTGTCGAATTCCGACTTGCCTCAGAGAAATATCACCCCTACGTACCAGTGCGATGAGTCTGCCATTTTTCTCCCAAGATAAAACGGTTCTTTCATCGAGCGGGCGCACACCGGAGTCGACGATCCTCGAAAGCAGATCAAAACCACGCAAGAATCAACCACCGAAGAATGCTGGAATTCGTGGATTCTAAAATCGCTTGAGTAGTTTTTTCGTTGAGAGAGAGAGATAGAAGATTTGTATTTTGTGTGTTTTTTCTGGGTGGAGTGCAAGACATTTTATAGAAGTCTATAGCCTAAAATTAGGACCCCTTAACCCCCCACTAACACGGGCCCATGGTCACCATGTGTTCAAGTGTACATGGGTCCAACCACCCCTCCACTATTTCCACTATCTCAACTTCTCAATATTGGATTTTCTCAATTAAGTTGTTCATGAGCCTAACCCAAATTTAATAATCCAATAATCCCCCACAAATCTATTGTTGATCGAGCGACCAAACCTTGCAACCTAGTACTTTCAGTAATCGTACCTTTCGGGTTTGAACCACTACCTAAGTCCTTCAACTTTACCCCCACAGGAACTAAGTGAAATGAAGTCTTGAACTTGAACCTTTGTTGTGGAGATGTCCATTAAGAACAACACCAAGCAGTTTATACTGCAATTTATAGGGTTGATGCATTATGGCCATGTATTTGTATCCTGTTTCATGAATACTTTCAAGGAATAACCCTCGTTCCTCTAATTGCAGCCACAGAATTGCATTCACATAGTTGGGCTTCTGAAAAGATGCACTGCTAACATCTTGTTCTAACAACTCGAACCCATTCAAAGTATACACTCTTACTAAACTTGCAGTTTCAGCAACATATCCATTCTTTGGGGTATTGACATAGATACAATGTAAGACCTACAATGTATCACCAATTGGTTGCACCCAAATCACTCAAGAACTTGTTATTACCACATTGAACCAACTTCATGGGATCTCCACTCAGATTGGTTGGGTTTCTGTTCAAGATAAGTCATGAAATGGGTCTCAGTCTCATCCCCAACTTGGATTTCAGAACTTGAACTAGATCAAGTTCTTTGGTGAAAGGATAAACTGTATTGTCTTTGGTACCAACAATATCAACAACTATCACCCTTTCCGAGACTAACTCCCTTAAAGACTTCAGTCTGACTTGAATGTGTCTCCTTTGTTTGTTATTATACTTTAAGTTTCTTAGTTTTGCAATAGTAGTCATACTATCACAATGCACAAATATTGCAGGAACTAGTTGTTGGCTTTTTGGCCTTAATCTTATGTTTTGATGATTTAATCAACCGAATCTTAATTAGAGTAGCACACACTATGCATTGCATATATATTGTATTGTGCTAACCTCTACAGGTGATCAAGACTCAAGAAAGAAGGAAATGAAGTCAAGACATGCACACGATCCTACACTAGTTTGTTGGTCATTGGCAATTCAGAAAGGAGTCCTTTCAACCACTCAGCTTTCATTCCACTTGTGTCCAAAGCACAAAGTTCTACCTCAAATGTAGATCGAGACAATATGGTCTGTTTTGTAGACCTCCAGGAGACTGCACCTCCACCTAGAGTAAAAATATACCCTGTAACATCGTTACTCCCAGAGTTTTTGGCTATCCAGCTTGCATCACTGTACCATTCGAGTACAGCTGGGAATTTCCCATAATGCATTCCAAGCGTTGAAGTACCCTTCAAGTAATTTAGTACTCTATCCAAAGCCTCCCAATAAGTACGATCAGGACAACTTGTGTATCTACTAAGTTTGCTCACTGAGAATGAAATATCTGGTCGTTTCCAGAAGCTACAAATCCTTCAGGCTGGTCTAAATAAATTTCTTCTTCAAGATCACCATGAAGAAAAGCAGTTTTTATATCCATTTGATGGATCGTAAAATCATATACGAATGCCAATGCTAAGAGCACTCAGATAGTAGTCATACGAGACACTGGAGAATAGGTATCGAAATAGTTTATTCCCTCCTTTTGTTTAAACCCTTTGGCAACTAATCTGGCTTTATACTTATCAATGGAATCATTTGGTTTTAATTTCTTTTTAAATATCCATTTACAACCAATTTTTGAACAACCTGGAAGAAGATTTACCAACTCCCATATCCCATTTGAGACAATAAAGTCCATTTCGATCTTAACTGCATCTTTCCAATGCTTTGCTTCGAATGAAGTCATAGCATCCTTGAAAGTTGTTGGATCACCCTCAATATGGTATGTGATGTAATCACTTCCCAAATCCTTGGCAATTTTAGATCGTTTATGATTGACATCATTTCATGCTTATATTTGTACCTTATATCCATTATCTTACACCTAAGCAATGCTACGTGACGAGTTTTATGTTTAGTTTTCAGGAATAAAGAGGTTTGAAGAGTAGAGCCATGAAAGGACCCAAAAGCAGGAAAAAGGACTTAATTGTGAGACCTGAGGACCAAGATGCAATGGAGAAGGACCTGATCGTAAGACTGAAGGACCTAAGAGCAAAACAGGAAACTCCACACCATGATGAGGAGTATTTTGACAATTTGATTCGGGTCGGAGCTCCAATAAACAAAGTAGATGCATCAAAGACCAACAAAGACCACCAGGAAAGCCCACAACCAAAACCAACTCGATCTGGATAATATAGACCGCCAATTGGCGGTCTTGGACCGCTAATTGGCGGTCCATATGTCTCCATATCCGCTAAGATTTGTGCTGCGCTTGTATTAGTGTATTCTTAGTTTAGTTTTGGTATTGGTTTAGTCCCACATCGGGGGATTGTCCCGGATTAGCTTTTTCCATACCTATAAATAGAACTCTTCACCTTCCATTGTAATCACCCATTGCTTGGTGCCATTCTCCCTACTAAGGAGTGAGCCTTGAAGTAAAAACTCAAGGTGGAGAAGAATGCTACCTTCAATGTGAGTCATTTGTTAATAAAATAATTCTTCTAGTTTCTTTTAATCTTGTCTTTTAATTTGTGCATGTTTGTTTAGTCTTTCCTTTCCTTTTATGTTTCTTTAATGCTTCTTGCCTTCTTAGTTAACTTTCATTTCAGTATTATGCTTTCTTTTGCTAATATAGTTAGTGTAATAAGTAGTGAGTAGTTCCATCCCCATTTGGGGGGGTGGAGAAATATGTGATATAATCATGTAGTGTATTAAGTGTGTGTTATCTTTATCCCTTGAGCTTTATATGATTTCCATAACCATCTAATGGGTTTTCACTCTTATCTTTGATATGCTAATGCTCTTGAATGAAGCTTAGCTTATGCTTTGATTAGTGGACCTATTTTATGGGGAATGATAAGGTTAGGATATGGATGAAGTTAATATTGGAAACACAATTTGTAGTGTATGTGCTCTTGTTGCCTTTACCTTAGCTAATGTCTTGTATGTTTTAATGATGTAGTGAAATCTTAATTCATGTGGAGGCATAGTAGGGTATAGTCTTTATACTTGAGTTCATGTAGCTTCATTCCAATTATTGTCTTGTATGTTTTAATGATGTAGTCTTATCTTAATTCATGTGGAGGTAAAGTTAGATGTAGTTTTATGATTTCATGCACTACATGTTGTGAGGAACTTAATGAACACACACACACACTTCTTTATGTTCACATTATTTCTCTACCCCCTTTGGGGTTTAGTTTTCTTGCTTCTTTTCCATTTCCATTTGCATCTTAGTGTAGTTTAGTGTAACCAACCTTTCTCTCCTTCTTTTTACCTCTCGCCTTCGAACAAACCAAGTGTCGACACACCTCCCAGTGGATGACCCGTATTTTCCACCGCTTCAACGCGGGCACTTGCGGTTAAATATAAAACGATCAATCAAGTTTTTTGCGCCGTTGCCGGGGAGGTGCTCTGTCCAGACCTTGGTTTGGACGATTCGAGGGGTTTTTGATTTTTTGTTTCCAGTTTAGTTTAGTTTCAGGGAACCAGAACATCAAGGGGAGGCTACTGGGAAAGGTTGAGCGACAGAAGCCACAAAGAGACCGCCAATCAGCGGTTGAAGACCGCCAATTGGCGGCCTGGTAAGGGCTTCCTTCTCTCAAATTTCTTCTGGTGGTTTATTGCTTTACTTTAGTTATTTGGGAGCCCAATTTTGCATGTTGTGATCTTTAGTTTGCTCCCAGATTTAATTTCAATCCCCTTTAATCAACTTGGACCATAAAACTCAAAGCAAAAGATTAGACTTCTTGCCATCTAGGTCATGCACCATTGGTAGACCTTGCATGCATTTGTCTTTTCTTTGCTTTACATTTTGTCGTTGATTGCTGGCGTGAGGTATGTGCACCCACATCCCTCATTCATGCATGTTTCGTTCATGCATTAGTTAGTAAGGTGCATCGGGACAAGAGTGAGAGAGCGTTTGATTGGAGCGATTGATTGCTAGATCTAGGATTAAATCGCTACTAAGGAGGGGTTGTCCCATAAAAGATAAGGTGGGGGATTTCATCACCCTTTCCTTGGCCCCAAAAACCACTCTTAATAAAGCCTTAACTAAAAGCAAGTAGACATTGGCCCTAGGATTGCGGGCGCACTAGGAGAGTAATCTAGTTGAGACCGTCATGACCTGATCGGCGTTGCCTACCTTGTCGATAGTAGGAGGTACTGGATCTCCGGATCTGGTATCACTTGCTGGGCATTGTGGTCCTCGTTGTAGGGAGGTAAGACGTGTCGAGGCTAGTGACCTCGAAGTTAGGCGTCATCTAGCCTAAGGACCCATTGCCTTTCATTGTTTGAGTCGTGCTTGCTAGTTAGGATTCTTCCTGATCCCGTTACCCACACTAGCTCTAGGATTCTTCCCTTCTCCTCTGAGTCATCTTCTTCTCACCTTCTTCTACGTTTTAGTCTCCTCTCCTTTACACTCTCTGTTAGCGTTTTAGGGTCGAGTCGAGCACTTTTTGCGAGCTTGGCCTCGTGGTGGTGAGAGTGGTCGACTCGAGAGTTTTTCTTGAAATGGATGGTTACATGGGCGACCATCCATATCATTGTTGGGACCAGGACGTTTCTCCCTAGTACTCTGGACCCATGCAACCTGGGTAGCTCAGACTAACACCCCGTATGGTTCGGATGATCGCAATTGTGTGACTGAGCAGTCTTCATATTGGGGTAACATGAGAGAGGCACCGACTGCTAGACCACAATCTAGTTTCGTCGGATCATACACTGGTCATCAAACTGAGACATTGCAAGAAACTTTGGCCTCTTTCATGCGTACGGCAGACGACATGTTTGTACCGGTGGCTCCAGTAGCCGTACCATGCGACTGTTGTGGGTTGAGTGATCATGTCACTGGGGAATGTCCTTATGTTCCCCCAGAGCCTGAGTATGAGCATACATTTTCCCAAAATGCTCATCATGACCATTACGCATCCGCGTACAATCCGAGAGTGATGGATTCATGGGGAGACAATTCATATCCAAATTCTTATACTTCATGTTCACCCCAGTATCCTCCTCCCGAATACCCAGAATTCTACCAACACCCCACTCCAAATCATTGGACTCATTCTCAGCCAATCAACACCCAACCTCAAAATTTCCCAAGCTCTGACTTGGACTTCATCGTTGACCGCATACCTGATTCCTTGAAACAAACTTTCCTTACGTTCATGGAAACCACTCAACAGTCCATACAAAATATGGCACTACAAGTGAGTCAAATGTCGCAGCAATTACGTGAGGAGAGTGACATTTCATGTCAACATGAGGATTCTTCTTTTGATATCGAACCACCACCACATCCACAAATTCAAAGCACAACCTTTCAAAGTCAACCTCCTAGTCAGTCTGAGGGACTTGGGGTTTCAATTCACGATCACTTAGTGGAGGATTCGATTCAAATTGAGAATAACTTGGACCAGCTTTATTATGAGTCGACACAGGATTGTGCCTTATCTTTTTGTCCCGTGGCCCTTGAGCCACATGATCTTCATGTTGTACCTCTTAAGGACTCACCTCTGGTGGAGCAAGATCTCCCTAGTACCCTCAATTTCAAACAACCTGATGAGAGTTTACCTCTCACTATTGTCCCTGATCGTCTTGGAAATGATGGAACATCAAATAACTACATTGCTCATGAGGGTATTAGGAGTTCCTTGGAGGATACCTTGGGTATGAGACCCATTGTTTGTTCACCTGGTGTGTCGGACATGCCTAACGAGGTTCTTGACCTCGTTCCGACCCACCAGCCTGTTGGTTGGAGAGTTTGGATTGACGATCATAACTTCAGCAGCGCAACGGGAGAAACTCTTCTTCTGTTGCCCCTCATTTCCCAAACTCTTGAGAGGTTCAAGCTCTTTCAGTTTGATCCTTTGAATGAGACGCCTTTGCGTCCAATTCATGAACCTTTCATTTCATCCGGTGCTCTTTGTGAAGGCCCCCCACGCATGCGTATTCTGGCCCCGCGTGGTGTCAAGTTCCCTTTCCAAGTGCATTGACCCACTGTTTGGGTTCCCATTTGATGTCTTTTGACAAATGAAGATGGGAACTTATGTTTGTACATAGTTATTCAAAAAAAAAGACTCCTGCAGTGAGCATCGATTGTTGTGAGCCCCAATCCTTGTGTATTTGGGCTCCATTTCTTTCACGTATTTGTATCTCTTCTTTAGCATCTCACAGGTTTTGAGGGAATTCAGGTTATGTCCATCAACATGACCTTGCACTTCCCTTTGTACTTCATGTTGGTGAGATCTCTCCTTTTTTATGCATAAATCCATGTAGTATCTTGCTTGCATTCATTGAGGACAATGCATGAAGTAGGTGTGGGGGGGGGTGTGTTTTACGTGTGTACATAGTCGAGTCTTTTCTTTTTATTTTGTTTTCTTTTGTTTGCATTTTTAGGGTCATGTTAGTGTGCTGCATTTAATATCGATATATCTGCTTGCCATGATCCTTGGGTGACTTGTCTTCTTTTGCTTGCCTAGTGCTTTAAAATTTCCACATTTCTTTCAAAATCTTCATGTGTTTGCGAAAGAAAATGTTTTGTGGGTTTTGCGTGTGTTTAGCATGTGCAAAACCGTTGAGAGGCAAAGTAAAAAGAAAGCCCCCAAAATTGTCTTGAACTTGATGTTGTATTTCGTGCTCTATAGTATGTATATATTTTTCGAAATTTTATAAACATATAGGATCGAAACATTCATATTTTCTTCGATTTTCATATAGACATGCATTTGTTTGTCCTAATTATTTAACATGCATTAGAACAACACAAACAATTGCAATTAGAATCATACCTAGAGGTTCTCTAAAACCTCTTGAAGATCCGGAGTCGCGTTGCCGGTCGAATCGCCCGGTGGATTGCCTCCGAGTGTTCACCAAATTCTAAACAAGGTTGGAGAGAAAGGAGCTAGCCAATCAATCTCCAAACGGGTTTAGAATCTAGCTAATAACCCCCTTTTTCTTTCCTGAGATTTTACTCTCCAAAAACTCAAATTAACTAAGGAATTTCGGATTGATTAATTGGGGTGGTTAGAGAGAGAGAGAGAATTTTGCATATATTTATTTTTAATGAAGGAAATTAGGCCTATTTATAGGCTCCTTTAATTTCCACATCATGGGCTATGCATTGACCCATTCTTCCATGTTTTTCTCTCTTAAGACCAATTCTCAATATTAAATTTATTAATCCACATCCAAATTTAATCATAATTGACCAAGTCAAAACCATGATCAATAATTCCTTAATTAATTTGCCTTTATCGAATTTTGGATTAATTCCCAACAAAATTCATTTTTTTTGTTTTAGGAAATTTAATTAATTTGCCTTTATCGAATTTTGGTTTAATTCCCAACAAAATTCGATCTTTGGGGTTATAGCTAATTTATATATCCTATGCAATATATCATCATATGTAATATCAAACAATCACACCCCATGATATATTTACATCTCATATATAAATTCATGATTCTAAATATGTCATTTTCATGACATAATGATTTTATCGATTCACCACATGTATACGAAACTCGATACATCATATGAACATAAAATCACCTTCTTGTTTCCCAGTTTTATGGTGTGACCTATGAGAGGATCTAAGCTAAATTGGTAGTGATATTAATAGCTTAACATCACAAACTATAAGCGGTATCTAGCTACACATTATAGTTCCCAATTAGCTAGATGTCTTAATTCAGTTCGAACCAAAACCCGATCCAATTAGTGATGGAGTGCACCACTTGTGTCTGTCCCTTGCCTCATGATATTAAGAATACATACAAAGTAGTATTGTGTCATCTTTGTATATTAGTATTCATTTCTTGATCTCTTTAAGCTAGTTATAAATATGTGACTTAACTCAAATCACATTGTGCACATTATAACTTTGCTTTATCAAGGGGCCCATTAATATCATTACTCAATTAAGAGGGGCAATGTAATCTTTTGACTAGCTATCTTCTCCAACAAAAGTTGTACTTAACCAACTAATGCCTTTACACTACACTCATCGATAGCTCAAGACACTAGTCTAATTAAGAACTCCTTAAGCGATCGGATATAAGTCTCATATCAAAGGACCAAGGACACAGTAAAATATTAATGACACAGAAACACATTTCTATAATATTTTACTTATTAGGTCTATTCAGTATACAAAAGTAATATTTTCCTCTTTTGCATACCCGTGTTGTCACTCACTTGTAGAGCTACAATAATCTATGACCAACACGACAATCTTAACCCGGTAATTAATGTCCCATGTTAATTACCATAATTGCGAATATCTTTTGTTTTATGTAAACCAATATCTTTGAGAGCTCTACGGTTAAGGACCAAGAGCATCTTCCTTAACACTTCTCAAAGACGAATAACATAAACAAGGAACAAAACGATTTTCTCATTCAATTCATAATAATTGACATTTAAAAGTAAAACTTTTAGAACACATTCCCTTCAATCTCCCACTTGTTATTAAAGTTTTCTTTCTCATACATACTCAATGCATAAAACAATAATAACTAGGGTAAACCCCATTACATATCAATCATCAAGCCAATCTACATGGTTCCTCAATCCCATGGACTCGAAATGCATTTCATCCTTGGCTTGGGATAAGGGTTTTGTGAATGGATCAGCTGTGTTGCTGTTGGTGTCCACCCATAACAGATTTATTTTGCATTCGTCGATGAGGTCACGATTCACGAAGTACTTACGATCCATGTACTTCACTTTGTGGTGTGATTTCGGATCCTTGATTTGCGAGATAGATGCACTATTGTCGCAAAATAGCTCTATTGGTCCCTCGCTCGAGGGAACTACTCCAAGCTCTTCAAGGAACTTCTTAATCCACACTCCTTCCTTGCTCGCTTCAGCGACAGCCATTACTTCGGAAGCAGTGGTTGAGTCGGCCGTAGTGCTTTGCTTCCAACTACGCCAACTTACAGCTCCACCATTCAGAAGGAAGACATATCCTGATTGCGACCTTCTATCGTCTGGATCACTCATGAAACTCGCATCCGAGTAACCTTCAGCTATCAATTCCCTTTGTCCTCCATAAACAAGAATCTTATCCTTAGTCCGGTTAAGGTACTTCAGGATATTCTTGACCGCTGTCCAATGCTCAGGACCTGCGTTGGATTGGTGACGACTTGTCACGCTTAGAGCATACGAGACATCGGGTCTTGTGCAAGTCATCGCGTACATGATCGACCCAATTGCCGAAGCATAAGGGACATCCTTCATGTACTCTAAGTCCTTACGCGATTCCGCATGTTGAGACTTCTTGAGTTGCACACCCATACTCATTGGCACACTGCCCTTTTTGGAGTTGTTCATCTTGAACCTTTCCAAGACCTTGTCAATGTATGTACGTTGACTGAGGCAAATGAGTCTGCGAGATCTATCTCGATATATCTTGATTCCCAAGATGTATTGAGCCTCACCCATGTCTTTCATCGAAAATGCAGATTTCAATGAACTTCTCGTTTGCTCAAGCAAAGGAATATGATTGCCCATAAGCAATATGTCATCGACATATAAGATTAGGAATACTACATGGCTCCCACTAACCTTCTTGTATATACAAGGTTCTTCCTTACTTTGAATGAAGTGAAGCTTCTTCACTTCCTCGTCAAAGCGTTTGTTCCAACTCCTTGATGCTTGCTTCAATCCATAGATGGATCTTTGAAGCTTGCATACCTTCTCGCTATTCTTTGGATCTTCAAAACCTTGAGGTTGTACCATGTACACATCCTCCTCCAAGTTCCCATTAACGAACGCCGTTTTGACATCCATTTGCCATATTTCATAATCGTGAAATGCGGCAATAGCGAGCATGATCCGAATAGACTTGAACATGGCAACCGGTGAAAAAGTTTCATCATAGTCAATTCCTTGAACTTGAGTGAAACCCTTCGCTACAAGCCTCGCTTTGTAGGTCGTCAAGTTCCCATCCATGTCCATCTTCCTCTTAAAACCCCATTTATTATGAATGACCTTTTTCCCTTGAGGAAGGTCAACCAAGTCCCATACTTGATTATCATACATGGATTCTATTTCGGATTCCATGGCCATAAGCCATAGTTTGGAGTCTTCCCTATCCATTGCTTCTTGGAAGGTCAAGGGATCATTGGTATCTAGTACCACGATTTCATGAAGTCCCAGATACAAATCAGGTTTCTTCCTTTCCCTTGTTGACCTTCTAAGTTCTTTTGGTTCTTCTCGTGTCTCTCGAACTTCTTCCACAATTTCTTGAGGAGTGGGTTCACGTTCAACTCTTGAACGTACACTTGGTGGGGATGATTGAGATTCTCTCACAGTTTCTTGTGATGGTCTCTCGCTCACGCTCCCACTAACCAAAGGAATCTCGGTTGAGCCTTCATGATCTTGAATGCCATCATTCATGTCATGATCTTGTAGAGTATCTTGAGTTTCCTCAAGCACAACCCTACTCCCACTACTTTTTACTCTTTCTAGAAATTCCTTTTCCAGAAATGTGGCATCCCTCTCTACAATCACTCGATTGGAGGTGATATGCCAAAAGTAGTATCCTCTTGTCTCACGAGGATAACCAATAAAGAAGCACTTATCCACTTTTGGTTGAAGTTTGGTCGACATCAATCTCTTGACGTAAGCCTCACAACCCCAAATCTTGAGAAAATTGGGCTTAGGTGTTTTACCACTCCATAGCTCATAAGGAGTTTTCTCCACGGATTTGGATGAAACATTATTTAGTGTGTAAGACGCAGTTTGTAGTGCATAACTCCAAAAGTAAAGAGGTAATTCCGCATGACTCATCATTGACCGAACCATGTCAAGCAATGTCCTATTCCTCCTTTCGGATACCCCATTCTCCATTGAGGTGTACCGGGAGGGGTGAGTTGAGGTACAATACCAAACTCCTTTAGGTATGAGTCAAATTCGGCACTTAAGTACTCACCTCCACGATCCGTTTGTAGAGACTTGATTTTCTTGTCGAGTTGGTTCTCTACTTCATTCTTGAATTCTTTGAACTTGTCAAAAGATTCACTTTTGTTTCTCATTAGATAAATATAGCCATAACGACTATAATCATCCGTGAACGTAATGAAGTACCTGAAACCATCTCGTGCACTAGTACTCATTTGACCACATACATCGGAATGTATCAAATCCAACAAGCCACTCGCCCTTGGGCCTTTCTTCTTGAAAGGCTTTTTGGTCATTTTTCCCATTAGACATGGTTGGCACGTCTCCAATGATTTAAAATCAAGTAGACCAAGAAGGTTAGCTTCTTCCAATTTCTTGATGCGTTTTTCATTTATGTGACCAAGACGATAGTGCCACAAGAGAGTATCATTCTCGTGAGTGGTCTTAAGTCTTTTGTTATTGATATTAAAGATTTGTTTATTATTCAATTCAAGCAAATAGAGACCATTCCTTATGAATGCATTTGCATAGAAAACACCATTCTTCGATATAGACAAACAAGAATTTGAAACATTTATATTGAAATTATCCATATCCAAACATGATACAGAAATAATATTCTTGCTAATCGAAGGTACATAATAAACATTCTTTAGACATAAATTTAAACCACTACACAATTGAAGCACCACAGAACCTTGTGCAACCGCAGACACGTTCGCACCATTTCCGACCTTCAATTCAATCTCGTTCCGTACGAGTTCCTTCCTATCCATGAGTAGCTACACATTAGAAACTATGTGAGCACAAGATCCGGTATCAATTACCCAATCCTGGACAGAGGTGGCTAAATTTATTTCAATAACAAATATACCTTTGGCCTTTTTGGGGCGCCGACGTTCAATCACTCCGTTGTCAAGGTCTTCCTTGTACGTGGGGCAATTTGGCCGGATGTGTCCTTTTTCACCGCAGTGAAAGCACTCCGTATTGGGAGTTGGAGATTTCTGAGATTTCCCCCTCGAGGCACTCTTATGAGCACCTCCTACTCCCTTGCTCTTGATTGAACCACTTTTGGTAGATTTGCCCTTTCCTTTACCAATCTTTTGGCTCCTTCCATGGATGGCAAGGACTTGCTTGTCCCTACCCTTGCCCATATTAACTTCAGCAGTTTTGAGAGCGTTGTGAAGCTCCTCAAAACTCACCCCTTTTTCACGCACGTGGTAGTGCATCACAAAGTCCTTAAAGGACGGGGCTAGAGAGCCAAGAATCATATCTTCAGCAATATCCTCGGGCATTGGTGAAGAGAGCTTTGCCAACTTCTCAAGGTATCCTTGCATCGTGAGAAAATACATAGATACCGATGTTCCCTCCGCCATATGGCACCTTGTGAGTGCGATGGTGGTCTTATAGCGCTCCTTTCGGGCACTATCCATGAACATCTTTGATAGAGCCTCCATGGTCTTTTTGGGTTTTGAATCCAAGTATTTCGCTTCAAGCGAGTCACCCATGGATGCTAGCATAAGACCGTGAACTTGGTTCTCTTGGTCTTCCCACTTGGCTTTAGCCTCTTTCTCTTCATCGGTTAATCTCTCATTCCACTTTGGGATTGGACCTTCCAAAATGTGAGATAGTTTCTCAAACTTTAACACGATGTTGAGTTTGAGTTGCCAACTAATGAAGTTTGAGCCATCATTTGCTAAAGGGTGTTTTTCTTTCATGGATCGTACGATTGGTTGGATGTTCGACATTTTTCTACAAAATAAATCATACAGGATTTTAATGCCAATTTTATGTTTTAATACACATGCATACATATATCAAATATATAAATGTAAATGTTGCAAATTAAAATCTTTGCCCATAAATGCAACAATCCAAGATCCTATCAATTGTAATATAGACTAGCTAAGGGCTATCGAATACATTACAATATCAAGGTTAGAAAACATTTTCTAATCACAACCTTTTTGAATTTTAGCAATATTAGCATCTTCAAACTTTTATGATTCTTGTCGTTTTAATTATGAGGGAATGCGACCTATCCTCGTAAGAAAAACTTTTTCCCAAAACCGAGCGAGGGCTCTAGGTAATGTTAAGAAAACTTATTTTCATTTGATACGAGATATGTTTATCCATTGTATTCACAACGAAACATACTCGGGGTTCACTAGGGTGAATCACACCTCATACATTTAATTGTGGCACAACAACAGACAACCATTATATCTCCCACTATTCCCAAAGATGGAGGGAGCTATCTCCCGCTAAGGGCGAGCAGAGTATCCCTCGATCAATGGCTGCTAGTGGATGAAATAAGAAGGAAATTATTCTTAATTTTTGTTGGACAATTTCATATATTTACATGTGATTTGGAATTTTAGGTTATCATGCATATTAACATTCATACACATCCTAACATTCACCACATTCATCACATGCATAGCAGAAATAAAAAAAACAGAAATTAAACATTCACACAATCCATATCGTGTGAGTTTATATGTTCCCTTCTATCCTTGATCCTCGATCCCTGATCCTCGATCCTCGATCGATGCGCTACAGCGGCGACTTCCTCTTGCACCGGAGATGTAGATTTTACAGAAAATAAACATGCTCCTCACATTCGATAAAAACCGACTAGTGCAAGTCCTATGTAAAAACCTCTCATATGCATATGCAATTTATCTAAAAGATGGAAATAGAGAATTTGGCTTTTACATACATAAGCCCCTGTATTATAACAATTATAAACATTCATAGTTGCTGATTTGGAACATATAAACTCACAATTCCTGCAAAAACAACTCGAGCAACGCATACACGCATGTCCAATCTAAACTATTTAATCTAGATTATCAAGCATCTAAAATCAAACAATTATAGAAAAATCATTTGAAATCCATTAAAATGATTTTCATGCATCCATAGTTCAAAATAAATTATTTTGAACCGCCGTTCATCCAATTTCCAAAAGGAAAGATGAACATTAGTCCTTTTCGACTTTGTTGATTCCTTTATAAAATAATCATTTAAAATAAAACGAAAATCCTATAAATTAGACAAATGTCTAAATTTCAATTCTAACAATCATGTGTGATGTTTTAAAACATATAAAACCATCAAAACGAATTTATTAGAATTTTATCAACAAAACATCGAAAAACTCGAAAAAGACACAAAACCGAATTGTTTTGATTCTAGATGGTAGCCTAGATTGATTTTATAGTCTAAATCAAAGATAATATGAATCAAAAGCTCTGATACCACTGTTGTATTTCGTGCCATATAGTATGTATATATTTTTCGAAATTTTATAAACATATAGGATCGAAACATTCATATTTTCTTCGATTTTCATATAGACATGCATTTGTTTGTCCTAATTATTTAACATGCATTAGAACAACACAAACAATTGCAATTAGAATCATACCTAGAGGTTCTCTAAAACCTCTTGAAGATCCGGAGTCGCGTTGCCGGTCGAATCGCCCGGTGGATTGCCTCCGAGTGTTCACCAAACTCTAAACAAGGTTGGAGAGAAAGGAGCTAGCCAATCAATCTCCAAACGGGTTTAGAATCTAGCTAATAACCCCTTTTTTCTTTCCTGAGATTTTACTCTCCAAAAACTCAAATTAACTAAGGAATTTCGGATGGATTAATTGGGGTGGTTAGAGAGAGAGAGAATTTTGCATATATTTATTTTTAATGAAGGAAATTAGGCCTATTTATAGGCTCCTTTAATTTCCACATCATGGGCTATGCATTGACCCATTCTTCCATGTTTTTCTCTCTTAAGACCAATTCTCAATATTAAATTTATTAATCCACATCCAAATTTAATCATAATTGACCAAGTCAAAACCATGATCAATAATTCCTTAATTAATTTGCCTTTATCGAATTTTGGATTAAATCCCAACAAAATTCATTTTTTTTGTTTTAGGAAATTTAATTAATTTGCCTTTATCGAATTTTGGTTTAATTCCCAACAAAATTCGATCTTTGGGGTTATAGCTAATTTATATATCCTATGCAATATATCATCATATGTAATATCAAACAATCACACCCCATGATATATTTACATCTCATATATAAATTCATGATTCTAAATATGTCATTTTCATGACATAATGATTTTATCGATTCACCACATGTATACGAAACTCGATACATCATATGAACATAAAATCACCTTCTTGTTTCCCAGTTTTATGGTGTGACCTATGGGAGGATCTAAGCTAAATTGGCAGTGATATTAATAGCTTAACATCACAAACTATAAGCGGTATCTAGCTACACATTATAGTTCCCAATTAGCTAGATGTCTTAATTCAGTTCGAACCAAAACCCGACCCAATTAGTGATGGAGTGCACCACTTGTGTCCGTCCCTTGCCTCATGATATTAAGAATACATACAAAGTAGTATTGTGTCATCTTTGTATATTAGTATTCATTTCTTGATCTCTTTAAGCTAGTTATAAATATGTGACTTAACTCAAATCACATTGTGCACATTATAACTTTGCTTTATCAAGGGGCCCATTAATATCATTACTCAATTAAGAGGGGCAATGTAATCTTTTGACTAGCTATCTTCTCCAACAAAAGTTGTACTTAACCAACTAATGCCTTTACACTACACTCATCGATAGCTCAAGACACTAGTCTAATTAAGAACTCCTTAAGCGATCGGATATAAGTCTCATATCAAAGGACCAAGGACACAGTAAAATATTAATGACACAGAAACACATTTCTATAATATTTTACTTATTAGGTCTATTCAGTATACAAAAGTAATATTTTCCTCTTTTGCATACCCGTGTTGTCACTCACTTGTAGAGCTACAATAATCTATGACCAACACGACAATCTTAACCCGGTAATTAATGTCCCATGTTAATTACCATAATTGCGAATATCTTTTGTTTTATGTAAACCAATATCTTTGAGAGCTCTACGGTTAAGGACCAAGAGCATCTTCCTTAACACTTCTCAAAGACGAATAACATAAACAAGGAACAAAACGATTTTCTCATTCAATTCATAATAATTGACTTGTAAAAGTAAAACTTTTAGAACACATTCCCTTCACTTGATGCATTGGGATATCTAGTATAGTGACTTTAGGATTTATCGAGTCGTTAGGATGCACCCCAGTTTTCCCTTGGGGGTGAGTAATCATAGGGTTTCAGTGCTCAAACATTTAATGAAGTCCACCCTGAACCTAGTGAGTCAATAATTCGTGTCTGTTAACTTAAGGAAGTTTGTTGTAGTCAAGGACCCTCTAAATCCTGTTGTGAGACATTAGTGTAGGTGTTTTGGTTCATGTGTAGATAAGAAATAAGTGAGTAGGTGTTCTCTCTTCTCGCACGGCTCCTATCACTCGGGAAAGTAGGTCTGAGGGGACTTTGTGCCTGGTGCTTTCGAGTCATCTGACTTGGGATGCGCCGACCGAACTCCCGTTACACGGGTGGTAGGGATTCCCCTATGTGGAGATTTGGGGAAAGGTGTACGTGATAGTGTAAGTCCTCATGGGCAATGATGCACGAAACCTGACCCTCGGAGAATGAAGCTCCAACTAATAAAAAGAAAAAGAAAAAAAAATGTGAAAAGAAACAATAGAAAAAAAATATGGTAATGCAAATAAGAACCCTAATGGACCTTACACTTTGTATCACTTGAGGATGTTGAGGTTGTCCATGTCTTTCACTTAATTCCTTACTTAACTTGCACGAATGGTTCATTAGGCTAGGTGTGGACTGATCACTTATATAGAGTCGGCCCGTAGCATTACCGCGTCCATTGATCGACAAAATTTGTCCAACGAGTCGAGGTCTAGATTGAATAATGCATCTTGTTCGGATTTTGTGGGTATATCCGCTGAAAACCCCCAGGAGACAACACTCCTCCTCCTTGGCAACAAAGAGGTTTAACGGCTTGTTGCACGTGCTAAGTGCAACCGTGATTCCTACGAAAGTGAGTTAGGATTTCTTGTTTTTCGTTTGCTTTTCTCTTTCTTTGTTTTGCTCGGGACTAGCAAAAACTTAGGTGTGGGGGTATTTGATTTACATCATTTCATGCTTATATTTGTACCTTATATCCATTATCTTACACCTAAGCAATGCTACGTGACGAGTTTTATGTTTAGTTTTCAGGAATAAAGAGGTTTGAAGAGAAGAGCCATGAAAGGACCCAAAAGCAGGAAAAAGGACTTAATTGTGAGACCTGAGGACCAAGATGCAATGGAGAAGGACCTGATCGTAAGACCGAAGGACCTAAGAGCAAAACAGGAAACTCCACACCATCATGAGGAGTATTTTGGCAATTCGATTCGGGTCGGAGCTCCAATAAACAAAGTAGATGCATCAAAGACCAACAAAGACCACCAGGAAAGCCCACTACCAAAACCAACTCGATATGGATCATATAGACCGCTAATTGGCGGTCCATATGTCTCCAGATCTGCTAAGATTTGTGTTGGTCTTGTATTAGTGTATTCTTAGTCTATTTTTGGTATTAGTTTAGTCCCACATCGGGGGATTATCCCGAATTAGCTTTTTCCATGCCTATAAATAGAACTCTTCACCTTCCATTATAATCACCCATTGCTTGGTGGCATTCTCTCTACTAAGGAGTGAGCCTTGAAGCAAAAACTCAAGGTGGAGAAGAATGCTACCTTCAATGTGAGTCATTTGTTAATAAAATAATTCTTCTAGTTTCTTTTAATCTTGTCTTTTAATTTGAGCATGTTTGTTTAGTCTTTCCTTTCCTTTTATGTTTCTTTAATGCTTCTTGCATTCTTAGTTAACTTTCATTTCAGTATTATGCTTTCTTTTGCTAATATAGTTAGTGTAATAAGTAGTGAATAGTTTCATCCCCATTTGGGGGGGTGGAGAAATATGTGATATAATCATGTAGTGTATTAAATGTGTGTTATCTTTATCCCTTGAGCTTTATATGATTTCCATAACCATCTAATGGGTTTTCATTCTTATCTTTGATATGCTAATGCTCTTGAATGAAGCTTAGCTTATGCTTTGATTAGTGGACCTATTTTATGGGGAATGATAAGGTTAGGATATGGATGAAGTTAATATTGGAAACACAATTTGTAGTGTATGTGCTCTTGTTGCCTTTACCTTAGCTAATGTCTTGTATGTTTTAATGATGTAGTGAAATCTTAATTCATGTGGAGGCATAGTAGGGTATAGTCTTTATACTTGAGTTCATGTAGCTTCATTCCAATTATTGTCTTGTATGTTTTAATGATGTAGTCTTATCTTAATTCATGTGGAGGCAAAGTTGGATGTAGTTTTATGATTTCATGCACTACATGTTGTGAGGAACTTAATGAACACACACACACTTCTTTATGTTCACATTATTTCTCTACCCCCTTTGGGGTTTAGTTTTCTTGCTTCTTTTCCATTTCCATTTGCATCTTAGTGTAGTTTAGTGTAACCAACCTTTCTCTCCTTCTTTTTACCTCTCGCCTTCGAACAAACCAAATGTCGACACACCTCCCAGTGGACGACCCGTATTTGCCACCGCTTCAACGCGGCCGTGCACTTGCGGTTAAATATAAAACGATCAATCAGTTTACTTCTTCGAAGTTCAATTTCAACTTGAGTTTGAGAGAACTCAGATTCGGTAATGGATCGATCTGCCCCCGCGTTTGTCATCCTTTCCACATGCTCGTGGATGGAACCATACTTAGATAGATCACCCAAAAAGAAAACTTGTTGAGGAACTCCAGATTTCATGGGAAATACATCCTCAAAAAATATGGAATCACAAAATTCAACAATTGTGTTAACATCTATGCCACATATCTCGGACTTGATTACCAAAATTCTGTATGCATAGCTATTAATCACGTATCTGATAAATATCGCATCGACGGTCTTGGGACCAATCTTTTTCCTCTTATGTGCAGGGATTAACACTTTCGCAAGACAACCCCGAACTCTAAGATATTTAAGACTTGGTTTTTGACCATGCTAAAGTTCGAAAGGGCTATCCTCTTTATGCTTTTGAGGAACTTTATTCAGAATATCTCAAGCCATATTCAAAGCTTCTCCCTACATATATTTAGGTAATCCCGAACTCTCCATCAATGCATTAATCATATCAGATAATGTTCTATTCTCTCGTTTAGCAATCTCATTGGATTGTGAAGAATATGGAGTCGTTACCTCATGAACTATATCAGAATCCTGACAAACTTGTTCGAACATGTTAGACGTATATTCACCACCTCTATTGGATCTCAGCCTCTTAAATTTCTTTCAGTTTGTTTTTCCACTTCATTCTTGAAAATAAGGAACTTAGATAATGCTTCATCCTTACTTTTGAAAAGATAAACATAACAATATTTGAACTATCATCAATGAATATGATAAAATTTTTTTTCTTATCCTTAGTTAACATGTCATTAAATTCACAAGTATCAGTGTGTACGAGTTTTAGAAAACTTGTATCTCTAGTCACAGAATGAAAATGTTTCTTTGGTTGTTTAGCTTGTACATACACTAGACATTTTTTTTCTCAATGGCATACTTAGGAATCATGTCTAAATTTATCATTCTTTTTAAGCACTTATAATTCACATGTCCTAAATGTTTATGCCAAACATCACAATATTAAATGGAATAAGCAGTAGTAGAAGACACATCTTTAGTAGAAATAGTATTGCAACTATAAAAAATTGGTTCAACATGAATTAAAAAAGCACCACGAGACCCTTTGCCAATAAAAGTACCACAAAGAGTAATCACAACTATCTTACATTTAAATGTCACTTCATAACCCTCAACTACCAGACACGAACCACTAATAATATTACGACGAACAACAGGCACATGATGCGTCCTGTGCAGCGAAAGAACTCGTCCTGAAGATAACTTCAAGTCGATACGTCCAACACCAAGCACCTTTGCAACATTCCCATCGGCCATCGACACTGATTTTCCATCAACAGGCTGGTAAGAAACAAACAAGTCGTAGCCCCAATGTCAACAATCACTCATGTCGTTCGTAAATGAAAAGTACTCGAGGATTAACAAAAACAAACTTAATGTTGGTCTCGTCCACCTCAGTCAATACATTGACATGTGGAGTCGATTCAGTGGTACCTTGTTGGCGTTTGGCTTTCTTGGAAGAATCCTTAGCCCAATGCCCAACCTGTCCACAATTCCAACATGGTTTTTTTGTTGGCTTTTTCTAGATTTTTGTCTTAGGCTTTGTCTTATTAGAACATTGTGGTTTTCCTTTAAAATGCGACTTAGATGAGAATTCAATTACTATGTTTGCCTTTGGTTGGAACTCTACAGGCATCACTGGTTTTTCACCCCAATGTTCCTCCTCGATTGCAATAGCAACCATGAGGTCATCCATAGTTAGTTTTCCTCTCCTATGCTTTGGAGACATAATGAAGCCCTCCCAGGACCGAGGGAACTTCTTTATGATTGACATTACAAGAAAATTCTCAGGAAGTTTCATGTCAGCCTCTTTTAAGCCGTGGATTAGGATCATAAACTAATGGGCTTGTTCAGTAACTGACTTGCCTTCCACCATTTGAATCTTCAGGAATTTTTCCAACATAATACTTTTCATGACCTAAATCCTCAGTATTATTATTATTTATCCAACTCATCCCACAAATATTTTGCAGTTATAGAGGCAAAAGAGGACAAACTATGTACATCGAAGAGCACATTGGACATAGTTAACATAATGCACCCTCAACATAATTTGTCCTTCTTTATGTATAGCTCTTGTGCTGCTTTGATTTGGGATCTTCAGTTTCAGAAAGTGGAAAAGTCTTTTCAATTACATCAACCCAACCAATAGCGGTCGACCAGATATTCATACGTTGTTGCCAACGTTTGAAATTTGGCCCAGAATTTTTTTCCGACATGCCTGACATGTCCACTTTTGGTGCAAACAGATTATTACTTGACATGTTTAATATTTTTTCTAAGATTGTTGAAACAATTACAAATATATTCATGTAATACAGTGGGTTACAGATGTCAAATAAATATTTTAGTAGAATCCAGATTAAGCCAACGCACAAAATCATGTTTGAACAACAAACAACGAAGAATAATGATCAGAAAACACCTTACAAACCGAGCCATCGAATTCTGACTTGCCTCATAGAAAATATCACCCCATGTACCAGTGCAATGAGGTTGGCACTTTTCTCCCAGGATAGAATGATTCCTTTGTCGAGCGGGTGCACACCGAATCCGACGAACCTCGAAAGCAGATCAAAACCTCGCAAGAATCGAGTGCCGGAGAACACAAAAATTTGTCGATACTAAAATCGTCGGAGTGGTTTTTTTGTTGAGAGAGATAGAGAGATAGAAGACGTGTATCTTGTGTGTGTTTTTCTGGGTGGTGTGCAAGACATTTTATAGTAGTTTATAGCCTTAAAATAGTACCCCTTAAGCCCCACTAACACGGGCTCATGATCACCATGTGTTCAAGTGTACATGGGTCCAACCACCCCTCACTCCTTCCACTCTCTCCACTTCTCAACATTGTATTCTCTCAATTATGTTGTTCATGGGCCTAACCCAAACTTAATAATCCAACAAATGATACCTACACACAAATATCAAAGACAAGCTAAATGCAACACTAGTGCAGAATAGGGCATATACGTCAGATATATGGGGTATATACGTTGGATATACGGGGTATATAGGATATAAGTGTTGGATTTCATGTTTAATTACACATATATATTTTCGGAATTTTTATGCGTAATAAGGATCTATTACAATTTTCTATGATTTATTTCATGCATGCATTCGTTTGTTTCAATAACTAGCTTTAAAACTTTTATTAAAACAAACATGGGACTCCGAAATTCATACCTAGAAGTTCTCTAAAACTTCTTGAAGATTCGGAGACGTTGAGGATGCTTGTTGCTGCGCCGGATGCCTCCGAGATTTCACCAAACTCTAAACAAGATTGGAGAGAGAAGAGCTAGCCTCTCAATCTCCAATAGGGTTTAGAATCTAATTACTAACCCCTCTTTAGTTCCCTTGAGAAGATGATCTCTTAAAAACTAAAACTAAACTTAAGAATTAAGGGAATTTCGTGGAGAATTATGGAGAGAGTTTTTGCTTGAGAAAAACAATGAATTAATTAATGAGGTAATGAGATAAACTTGTATTTATAAGTTCTCTCCAAATTACCTATTCATGTGCAACCTCTTACCCATGATTTCATGCAAACTTCCATCTAACCATCCATTATTTATTAATAAATAATCTTAGCCACGAATTAAATCAATTATGGACCAATTCCATGCATGATCTAATTAATTCTTAAATTAATTCTGCACAAAACCGTCTGGACCGGTCGACCGTTTGGAGGTTCGGTCGACCGCTCGAACCATGTTTCGGTCGACCGTTCCACATTCGGTCGACCGCTCGTAACAATAAAAATTTCATCGCAATGTTCGGTCGACCGACCGATAGATTCGGTCGACCGTTCCGAACAGACGAAAATTCCCTGTTATCGGTCGAGACGTGTCCGGTCGACCGTGCACATTCGGTCGACCGTTTACGGTTGATCGGTCGACCGTTTGTGTGCTGTACTGCAGACTTGTCAAATTTCGGTTTAACCCCTACAAAATTTGACATTTCGGGATTAGTAGTAAATTCACAACTTATGTAACATGTTATCCTATGTAATGATCAATCATTACACCCCATAATATTTACATCACATATGAATTTAATTTAAATTCTGATTATGTTATTAATCACAACATAATTTTGATTTTGCTTGTTCACCCCATGTGTCCTATTTTCTACATGAAACCCGACACATCTTATGAACTCAAAATCCCCATTTCTTGTTTCCCAGATTTGTGGTGTGACCTATGGGATGACCACTTGTGTCCGTCCCTTGCCTCATGATATAAGCGGTATCTAGCTACACATTATAGCTCCCAATTAGTTAGATGTCTTAATTCCACTCGAACCAAAACCCGGTCCATTTAGTGATGGAGTGCACCACTTGTGTCCGTCCCTTGCCTCATGATATTAAGAATACACACAAAGTAGTTTTGTGTCATCTTTGTATTAGCATTCATTTCTTGATCTCTTTAAGCTAGTTATAAATATGTGACTTAACTCAAATCACATTGTGCACATTATAACTTTGCTTTATCAAGGGGCCCACTAATATTATCACTCAATTAATAGGGGGGAATGATAATCTTTCGACTAGCTATCTTCTCCAACAAAAGTCATACTTAACCAACTAACGCCTTTACACTACACTTATCGATAGCTTAAGACACTAGTCTAATTAAGCATTCCTTAAGCGATCGGATATAAGTCTCATATCAAAGGACCAAGGACACAATAAAATATTAATGACACAGAAACACATTTCTATAATATTTTACTTGTTAGGTCATTCAGTATACAAAAGTACTATTTTCCTCTTTTGTGTACCCGTGTTGTCACTCACTTGTAGAGCTACAATGATCTATGACCAACACGACAATCTTAACTCGGTAATTAATGTCCCATGTTAATTACCATGATTGCGAATTTCTTTTGCTTTATGTAAACCATTATCTTTTAGAGCTCTACGGTTAAGGACCAAGAGCCTCTTCCTTAACACTTCTAAAAGACGAATAACATAAACAAGGAACAAAATAATTACTCATTCAGTTCATAATATTTGACATTTAAAAGTAAAACTTTTAGAACACATTCCCTTCAATAAGGCTCCCCTGACCCGACGTCTATCTATACGTTGTATATACGTAGACGTCGATCGCGTAAAATCTGACGTCTATTAGTTAGGTATAGACGTCAGCCACTCGTTACAACTAATGTCTATTACCTAGAGAATAGACGTCGGTTCTACCTCCTTACCAACGTATATTCTCGAGGTATAGACGTCGGTTGTAATGAGTGGCCAACGTCTATTCTTTTCTTGAAAGGAATAGATGTCGGCTAAAAGGTACAATCGACGTCTATTCCCTTACCAGATTAAAAAAACTGAAATGTAGCAATCATAGATACATGCATAACAAACACATTCGACCTACAAAAGAAAAGCATTTATTCTGCACCAAATTCATTCACAAACACAAATACATACACATTCATACAGAAACACAAATACATACAAGCATACATACACAAACACAATCACTCAACACACTTGGCATTCATTCCAAAAATGTTCGATTATGTTAAGGCATAACATTGTATGTTTGTATTACAAGTAAACTTGTTAAATAAATTACAAAAAAAGTGTTAGTGATATGAGAACTTCTTAGTTCGTTAACTTGTTTCTGATAAAATAACGAGTCCAACGATCACGAGTTTCATCAAGCTCCTATTGCGAGTAGGGATCGCTATTCTTTTGAAAGACCTATAAAAATACAAGTAAAAAATATTAAATCTAAATAATGAAACTATGATTATACAACTGAATAGCGATCTATATTACCTCGGTTAGGGATACGTTTTGAGGTGCAATTTTGATGATTTTCTCCATGTATCTCATCACGTAGTAACCACATTCCGTATTTCCAGTCTGCTTGCGGTACTACAAAAATATAAATTCTCTAAATATATGTTCAATTACTTAACTTAATTTAAAAAAATGGGAGAAAGTACTTACTCCCATTCCATGCC
The DNA here is from genome assembly GCA_963682175.1 of Triglochin maritima. Taxonomy (NCBI): domain Eukaryota; kingdom Viridiplantae; phylum Streptophyta; class Magnoliopsida; order Alismatales; family Juncaginaceae; genus Triglochin; species Triglochin maritima. The sequence goes on from OY821775.1 coordinate 41,397,670, forward strand.
ATGTTACTCCCACTTTTGTTGTTGTTCTTACTCCACCTAACGCTCTGTGAACCTTTATTTGTCCTAAGTAGCACAAGTTATTCAATAACAAGTCGATAATACTAATAAAAATACACGAATTACAAATACGATGATTAAATCAAACTTACATTAAAACAAGTTTTTTCATGGATTCTTTTGATTTAATCTACCCCAAAGGATCAAACCAATATGCAGAATTAGTCTCGGAGCATAGAACGACAATCATCCAATGAGCGATGTTTATGTACATAATTAGAAGTTTATAACGAAATAAAATTCCACTTACTTTGAATTAACAAATTTACCTCTCATGATAAGGGAGCAGATAATATCTTTTGCCTTGATTTTTCATGACAGTCCCAAGCTCACCCGATATTTCCTCATTCCCGGATATATAGGTAAATGGACTGACAAATCGAAATAGTCAATCGTTTGGAAAGACTGACCTTCTGATGTCATAAAGGTGTCTACAAGAGTAAAAATTACATTATGTTATAATTAGGATAATATTATTTGAAGCATTTCATCTTATACAGAAGAAAACACTTACTTCACTTGCACGTCGATAATCATTGCGCATAATTGATCCATTGCCAAGAATTGCATAACATCCTCTTTGACGACGTATAAAGCCAGAGGCAACCCTTGAACCTCCTCTGAATCCCAGGTAGTTAAGGATTTTGATTCCCTACCTATCATACAATGATACAAAATTTTAAAGAAACTTGGTAGCATATTTGTGTTGATGGGAGGTTGGTTGTTTGACCCTTTGCTCCAGGGCTTGAAACCTTACATATATATACAAACGTAAAAAATACAATTATTAACAAAATTGAAATTTATTGGTTTTCAAAATTAAAGTATACCTCCTGTGTGTCATTTAGCTCCACTAAATGGCTAGGCCACCTCACGAACTCACTGATAGCATCGCCGAGGGTAACAACCTCTTCTTCCGGAATTGGCACTAGAGCACCAGAGTCTAAGCAACTCCCAATTGCAACCTTCACTTCTCCCTCTTCTATCTCTGTGAAGTGGTGTGTGGAGATGTTAAAAGCTTTGTCTTTGTCCCACCAATCTTCAATCAGGGTCTTCGACAAATAGAGCACATCTAGATCCATCCTCAAACTTTCGAGGACTACCTACGAGGGCCAATTCTCTAGAATGAGCTGCGAAATCAGATTGTCGTTCGAGGTTGACCAGTGGTTGCACCAGAGGAGTGGTCACTAGGGAAGAAGTGGTCCTACGGTGGGTAGGAGAAGTAGGCAAATCATGATCCAAGCTCTCCATAACAAGTTGCAATTTATTTTTGAAATCTGCAATTTGTTGCTCACATTTGGTATGACCTGTCGATGAAGTGGAACGTTGAGTCTTTCCATAATATTTCCGCAGTCCAACCCCACTCCCTACCCATTGTACACGACCGGGATGTTCGTCGTTTCCCAAGGCCTCGCGTAGAATGTCATTTCGGCCATCAGAAGCAAATTCGGCCTGGGATTCTCTCAACTTGAGAGAGTCCTAAAGTTTAAAGATAAATGTTACCAACAATTGAAAAATATAAATTACTGAATGTGAATTAATAACATATACAAGTGATACAACTTACTATATTTGAACTGATCACTTGCGACTCGTTTGTGACATACTGCCCTTTTGAGTTTACCCTCGCTCTCTTCCAAGAAAAACAACGAGCTATGCGGAAGGAGGAGACAAGTTGCTTTCTGCTCCTCACTCATACTGGAGTCAATTGACTCTTGTTTCTTTAGGGTAATTTTTTCAACCATCATTTGTGTTTCTAACTTTGTGTACCCCGCTCAAGACATGCGATGCGTATACTTGTTAGAAGATCTAATCTTTTTGTTTTTGCTCAGAGGACCTAAATCCAATTTTATTAGATTATCATTTAAAACGGTAACTTAATAAGTTCATATTCTAAATTAAACTCAGATACCTCAAACTCCGGGCTATCTCATGTTTTTCTGAATTGCTCTAATTTATTCGGAGTGATAAAGTTATAAAGAATATTATAATGGACTCATTACCTGCACGTCATCCCAGATTGTCCATTTCAGCTTCTCATCAACTTTGGCCCAAGTCGACAGACAAATGTCAACTGTGGCCCTCGCTAGGCTCCCTAGATAATTTTTCCAGTTATCAGACAACATGCGTATTGGGTCGAGACGGTCATCAAACTGGATTGGAACTATACTGTATCTATGTCTTCTAACCACGAACTCGTTCATCAGGGAAGGACTTCGTGTACTGTAAGTCTTCGAGACCTCAGACTCTGATGGAGTGAGTTTCTTTTTCGGAGTCATAATACTATAAAAGGTAAAAAATACATTAAAAAGTAAAATCAAGACATCCATTGGTTATAATTATAATGTATTACATGACATTTTCCACCTTTACAATTTATTTTTTCTAACGGATTTTCAATCCATATATATCTTCACCGTGGTCATCTCTAAACATACAAGTTTCAACATTTATTTCGTCATCTAGTGAGTTCAACTCGGGTGCTTCCTTAGCGAAAGGTGGTGTCTCTTCATACTCGATAAGAGTATCATCTGATACAATTATTCTCTTCCATTCCATAATTACTGACCATTTCTTATCACATGGATCAGTCACATAGAAGACTTGTTTCGCTTGGGAAGCCAGAATAAAAGGTTCTCTTTTATATCCTTTTGAAAAATCAATTAAAGTGAACCCCAAGTCATCCACTCGAACTCCACTTTTATTATCAGCCCACTTGCATCTCAATACATGTACTTTGAATTAACAAAGTCTAACTCCCATATGTCTTCAATTACACCGTAATAGGACATGTCGGCATATACAAGATTCTTGTCTTTAGAACTAGACACATGCAAAGACTTTGTTATTAAAGTGACCCCATTGTTCTGAACAACACCTTTGGCATCTTCACAAACTGTGTAGAATGAATATCCATTGATATCATAGCCACTGTAACTTATAACAGCAGAATGCGGACCGTAGGCCAACCACTGTATTGTCTCAGAAACATCACGTTTGTAAGCCACCTTTTGAACCAAGAGATGAAATTCTTATTGTGATTATTAATTACTTGTTGATCACTCTATAAAGGATTTATTTCCTTTAGAAGCTCCATGTGTTCATTTAGATAAGGTTGAACTTGATTAGAATTGCACAACACATAGAAATATGTTGTCATTACGTACTCGCCATTTGAATTTACCATTTTCATCCCACGTGTCCCTTTACCATCGGAACAGTCATCATGACGATTCTTTGGAAGTCCAATACATTTGTCAAAGGCCGGATTGCTAGGTATACAGTGCAAAACTCGATAACCACCTCAACTATGCATCCTTGAACAATACTAGCATCTGGCCTTTGACGATTATTACAATAACCTTTCAACACTTTCAAGGATGCATCCACCTTAAAAAACTGGTCCACACAATTTAACTTCTCTAACCAAATGAATAACTAGATGAATCATAATGTCGAATAGAGCATGGGGGAAGAACATCTCCAACTGACATAATGTCACCACAATTTCATTCTGTAACTGATCTAACTGCATTGTATCGACCACTTTACTGCAAATCTTGTTGAAAAAGGAACACACCTTTATTATTGTCAGTCTAACATCTTTTGGTAATATGGATCTCAGTGCTACAGGTAACAACTGTTGCATTAGAGTGTGACAATCGTGAGACTTCATCCCCACAAATTTCAAATCCTTCATAACAACAAGACTACTAATATTTGAAGAATAACCTTGTGGAATTCTTATATCGTGCAAACACTGACAGAGAATGCTTTTCTCCTTTCTACACAATGTATAACTAGCTCGAGATAAGTAGTTCCAGTCTCATCTCTTCTCTGGTGCCATCATTGCTCGTATACCAAGGTCAACAAGATCAAGTTTAGCATTATATCCATCTTTTATCTTACCATGTATGTTCAACAGAGTACCAACAATACTATCACAAACATTTGTCTCTACATGCATCACATCAACAATGTCTAACTTCTAAAGTTTTCCAGTAATGGAGGTCAAAAAATATGGATCTTTTTTCCCAAGGACTTTTGTCACTTCCTCGTTTGTACGGTTTTCCAAATTCATATTCAATGTTCATTACACGTTCACACACATTTTCGATGCTGATTTCAACTAGGAGATTCTAAAACTCTTGTTTTCCATTAAACGCGTTCTTCAACCTACGATAATGATAGAAGTTTGGCAAAAATCTCTGATGACCAAGATAGATTGTTTTACAACCACTAACTAGTAGCAAAGAGCATGTATTCTCTTCGCAAATTGGACAAGGTTTCTGACCTTTGACGGAATATCCAGACAGATTACCATAAGCTGGAAAGTCATTAATCGTGCAAAATATCATTGCCCACATTACAAATGACTGCTGACGATAAGCATCAAAACTTGCTCTCCGTCATCCCACAATCTCCTTTGGTCGTCAATTAAGGGTCTTAAATACACATCTATGTCGTTTCCAAGTTGCTTGGGACCAAAAATCATTAAAGACAACATAATTTATTCGTTTCATGCATAACCACGGGGGTAGATTGTAAATTACAAGAAGAACAGGCCAAGAACTGTGAATGCTACTCAAACTACCGAAATGATTCATTATGTCTGTACAGAGTTCAAGTCACACATTCCTGGATTCTTCAACAAACACAGGAAAGTCGTAATCTACTTTTTTCCATTGAGGTGAATCTGCAAGATGACACAGCAACTGATTATTTGGTTTCTCACGATCAGCATGTCATGTCATGTTTTTGGAATTCTCCATACCAACAAACACACGTTTAAACCTTGGTATTATCAGAAGATACCACAAAACTTTAGCAGGAGGTCCTTTGATTTTCAACTCATCAGCATCTACATTGTCGTTCGATCCATTGCGTTCATTTTGTATCGTAAAACATTACACTTGGGACAGGAATGTAAGTTTTCAAACTCACCCCTATAAAATATACAATCGTTCGGACATGCATGTATCTTCTTATATTCCCTTCCCATAGGACACAACACTTTTTTAGCATCATAAGTTCTATTCGACAGTTCATTATGCTCTGGAAGTATCTCTTTCAATAGCCTCAACAGTGATGTGAAACTGACATCGGACCAACCATTTCTGGCTTTTAAATTGTACAACTTCAACACTGCTAACAATCTAGTAAATTTGGTACAACCCTTATACAACGGCTTTGCATTGTCACTCAACAAACTACCAAGTAAATCGGGGTTGGACAAAAACTTTTCAGTTATATTCTGAACCATTTCCTCTAAGTTATCTCCCGCACTAACATTGTCCCCGTCATTCTTGGAATAACTAAATGATTCATTTTCACCGTGCAATATCCACCGTCTGTAACTGGGTCGAAACCTTTCTCAAACAAATGATCTTTTATTTTCTGAAAATTCAGCACTGACATATTATGACACTTAACGCAAGAACAATACGCCATGTCTCTGTCATTCGTATTCTTTAAATGATTTTTGGCAACCTCTAAGAACATATTCACTTCGTTCTCATACTCATCACTCAATCGGTTTAAAGAATTCACTCTCGATCCATTTCAATCTAAACATTAAGAAAAATGATAGTTATTATTGAAGACAATAAATAAAATTTAAATTTAAAAGATGGTGTTCGTAGATGAGAAGATATGGAGACATGAAGATGACAAAAGAATGACTCAAGAGAGAGGAGATGAAGTCCTTAATCTAACGTGGAAATAAGGAAGGTTAGAAACCTAACTAAGCAATCAAGGCCAAAGAAAGCCTAAAGTCCACTATAGGTCCTTAGCACTAGACGATGACTAACTTCGAGGTGCCACCGAGAACCACTAGTCTGTAAGAAATCAAGACCCCGGAGGTCCCTAAAATCTCAGGGAGACTAGATGGGCAACAACGTTCAGGCCGAAACGGTCTTAAACATCGAGGACCACTAGTCTGTAGGAAATTAAGAACCCAGAGGTTCCTAAAATCTCAGGAAATCTAGATGGGCAATGACATTCAGGCTATAACGGTCTTAAAGGGTTTCCTCTCCTTAATGCGTCCGGAAATCCTGAGGGCCAATGTCTAAATTGATTTTATTAAGTGGTTTTGGGCCAAGGAAATGGTTATGAAATCCCTCACCTCATCTCCTATAGGTGACTGCCTCCTAGATGTTTTTCATACCTTAATCTAACAAACAACACACCAAATAAACACTCAACTCACTCTTATACCAATTCAAGTCCTACTAACTAATGTGTGCTTTCTAATGAATGATGAGTGAAAGAGATTACATACCTTACGCAAATCTACGACAGAAATCGAAAAATAAAAAATAAATACAATGAATGAAAAGTCATATATGATGAATGACTTAAAAAAATATTGCCTAATCTTTTGTTTTAGGTTATTAAAGGTTAAGTTGCTTAAGGGGTCGATGAGTTATTAGAAAATAAACATAAATAAATATTTAACTAAACAAAAATAGGTTGTTTTCAGCATAAATAATAATAATAAACATTTAACTAAGCTAAACATTAATAAACATAAATAAATTTACGAACTCACTAAACTAATTTTGAAAATTTGGCATAACCTCCCCTAAAATTTATTATGTAAAAATCTTCCAATCCTGGGATCATCAAGAAAAATGTATAACAACATAATTTAATAAAACTAGACTATCTTTCACTTTTAACCCATTGTCAATTGTCATTTGTCATTTGTCAAAACAAAATAATTGTAAAAGCTCAATTTAATAAAAGTAGACCACAAGTGGTTATATCGTCTCACCACAACCACAAGTCACAACCCAACCAATCCAATCTCCTTTTCTTTCATATAAAAAATGGTTATTGTCGTCATTCATCTTCTTCTTTTGGCATATAATTAGCTATTATGTTAGCTTTGTAAGTATTTCCTTAATAAAAATTGTAACTATACTCGTGCTTTCCTCGTAAGATCTTAATTAGTTAAAATATCTAAAGATACTATAAACAATGTTAGGGTTACGAATATCCTACATGGAAATTGGGGTTAAAATTCTGGAAATTTTGTATATCTTTAGGTAAAGCAATACATAAAGTCCTACTGCTTTAGACGACATTACCAATGTTTCTGTTTGGTTACACATTTTGGTGCATAGAGGTTGACAGGATTTGCGAAATGCATGAAGTGAACCTGATTTGAGTCGATTTTTCATTATCATTAAAGGTTGTATTTATAATAGATTTCCAAAATTCTTTCAGTTTAAATAGTTGAAGTACATCTAGCTTTCATTCTAAATTATTTGTGATAGTAATCAACAAAAGCAAGAAAATATTCATTCCATATAAACCAGTAACAGACATGCTAAAGATCCAATCATCATACTACAACATCTACATACCAGAGGAGGAGGTCGGAGATCGCAGCTGCAGTGGCGGTGGTCGAGGGAGGTCGGAGATTGGTCGGAGGGTCGCGGGGGTTGGCTAGGGTTTGGTCTGGTTTTTGTTGAGATGAAAGAAAAAATGAAGGGAATGGTTTGATTAAAGACTTATAGACGTTGGCTGTATGGATGGAGGAATACACGTCGGTTTCCATGGGAATTACACGAACCGACGTCTATGGCATGAAATAGACGTCGGTTGTATTAACAACCGACGTCTATACGTATAGACGTCATCTGTTAATACAGTCGACGTCTATTGGCCGACGAGTATGTACTATTCTCCACTAGTGCAAGACTAGTATCGTGGAAAACAACTTCATTATCACATGTAGGCAGACGACATTGTTACGTTCAACAATGCAATCCATCCCGATCTAAGCAATGAACACCCAACCTTTCACTAAAAAAGAATGTAACGACCTCACTGATATCGAGCGGGACTTATGGTGGGGACCAACCAACGAGCGGCGACAATTTATCCCAAAGCTTGGAAAATCTACAATTACCGAAAATCCAGGGAGGCCTAGGAATCCGACAACCACATCTAACGAATCAAACACTCCTCTTTCAGAACTTCTGGAGAATAATATAAGGGGAGGGATTACTGGTGGGGTGTTTCTTCCGGAAAATATAAAAACACCACATCCGTTGAATTATGGATGGTGCGAATCAACAAACGATCATCATCATTTTGGAAAGCAGCGATGAAATCCATGGGCCAATGACAAGATTTCTTCAGAACATTCCCAAGGGAACAATCAACATTACACCTCTCAGTCCACAAACTATACTCTATTTTGCTCGACATCAAGGAGCCTATACAACCATAGCTACGACAGGAGAACTACACCAAATTTTGTAAGGTAACCAGAAATTACTCACTACTAAGGTAACCAAAAATTACTCACTACGTGTAGCAGTCTTCCTATGGTGCATTCTAAAAGACATCCTCCCAGTACGTGAAAAAAATCACTAGGAAGATCCAATCTATCAATCCAAGATGCATGTACGAATGCAATGTTCTTGAATCGGTGGAGCACCTACTCATGTTGTTAGGACCCTAACCTTGGTTAGTAGGCTAATCTTGTGATTAGTGGAGGTTTAGCATGGGGAAGGGGTGGTGCACAGTGATGTACGTGGGAAGGAGGAGATAGGATGGGTAGGGTGATGGTGGGGGGTGTTGTGTTGGTTTTTGTGATGGTTGAAGGATTTCTCCTTCGTTTCTTACACCCAAACTCATCTCTCTCACTCTCCTTTCCCTTCCTTTTTTCGGCGACCAGAGGACGTGGCCGCACCGGCGAGGTGTTGCGGAGGCACGGACGTGAGGCGCGGGGTTGCGGAGGTTGCGGTCGACGTTGAGAGGATCTCCGGTGTGCTCCGTTTTGTGTTGAGGTATGTTGGCTACTTAGTGTGGTTTTGTTGTTCCTCACGTTGGTGGGAAGTTATGGTCGGTCGCGGGAGGTCGGAGACCTCGCCGGTGACGAGAAAACGACGTAAAATCCTTGGTTAGCGCAAGTTGTTGTCGACCAACGGTCGACTGATACCTTCGGGCGGTCGATCGGTTTTACTGTTTTACCCAACTTTTACCAACACCGGTCGAACGATGTCGTGTGGCGGTCGACCGGTTGCATGTATGCTGGTGGGTTGGAGGTTCTCTGTCGGATTTCGGTCGACCGTCCTTTCCTTTTGGTTCGACCGGAACTTAAGTGTACTCGTTTTTAATGCATGTTGTTTGACCGATTTTGTTATAGTGTTCGATGTTATATGATGTATACTATTAGGATGACCCTGGTAGTTTTCGGTCGACCGGGACCCCTGAGTCGGTCGACCGAATAGTCTTGTGTGATTTTGACCAACTCCGGATTTTGACCTCGTATTCGGTCGACCGGTTTTAGATTGTGGTTCGACTCTCTGGACTTGAGTGATGCGCAGAATAGTTCGACCGTTGTAGACATTCGGTCCACCGAACCTATTGGCAACGTTCGACCAGGTAAACTTTTTTGGTCTACCGATTGTGCCCAGAACTGAATTCCTGGTCCTTGTGTTTGTGTCAACTCTGTCCATGGAAACTCGTGCGTTGCTTAGAGCGTGATCCGGGAGGTGACGGTGGGTACGTGCTCGTGTCTGCCCAGGGACTGCCGTGTGGAAGAGTGTGGACACTTGGGTCACGCCACTTCCGTGAGGGACAGTGGTGTGACGAGTTGTTGGTTGACTCTCTGTAGAGTAGCAAACCTGAGGGATCGTGGATTCCAATGCGTGTTGACGCATGGCTCGTGGAGCATGATTACCCTGTAGATCTGGACCTGTCAGATGTTGTGCCGGACGTATGTGATGCCGCCGAGGTTTTTTCCGGCGATGCCGCCGAGGTTTTATCCGGTGATGCCACCGAGGTTTTTGCCGATGATGATGTTGCCGACGATGTTCCGGCTTGTGGTTGTGTCGTCCGATGTTGTGTCAGACGTAAGTTGTACCGCCAATGTTATACCGGCGATGCTGCTGATGTTGTGCCAACGATGAACCCCAATTGGGCACCTATCCTGGGATGTTGACCGACCGGGCTACGACTCCGTCGAGGTGGTGTATACCACATGATTACTTTGCGTGGAAGTGCGGACGCTCCTCACCGATCCCTTTGGCTCGAGTAGTTGCGTGTGTGGGGTGCGTCGTGTACTGTCCGTAAGACCGTATGTGCTTATGGTAGGTTTCCGAGGGAGACCGTTGTTGGTTGCTGGACTGACGTCCTTGTTGACCCATGAGGGTCCTTGTGTTGTTGGGCTGAGGTCACGTTTACCCTTGGAGGGATTTGATGCATTGCAAATGTTGATATGACATGTTACTAGTATGATAGGTTCATTTACCGTACTACTACATTCATATAGGTGAGCTTGGCATACAGGGTTTCCTAATGGGAAACTCAGTCATCGTTGTTTGATTCATGTTTCAGGACCGCAGTAGGTTCTATCGGGTGGTGACAGCGGGCGCACACATTTTGGGGTTAGGGTCCTCATCGGACTCTTCGAGGTAGTCATGATTACTTTACCTTCTTTTGTAGTATTGTTGTAATCATGTCTTCTGACAAACTCTGTTGTATTATTGGTGCACCGACTGTTGATTTATATGAGTAACATTCTCGTTGATGAGTTTTATCTGATTATCCCTTGATGGTATAAGTTTTTAAATTTCCACTGTTTCGGAATGTTACACATGTATTGCCCAAAAACAAAACAAAACAAAACCTATCTACCACAAGATTGCGACTCACCACGACCTCCACAATGGCGCAGCTAAAAATAACACTAGCTCTAACAACATAATACAGACCGCGACCCCTTCCTTAAGCGTCGTGGTGTATCTGGAAAGCACGATGTAACTACGTCTTCAGGCAAAGACTATTCAACCCAAAACCTGTACTAAATCGACTGTTGTACCTTTTTTATTATTATGATATATATAGAGAGAGTAAGGTTAGAATGAGCCCTGGGCTCATTTTGATTAAATGAGCTCCTCAAGATCTAACCATTCGTTTTAATCTGAATGGTTGTGGATGTTTTACTTTAAGTAAGGGTATTAAAGTAAATTCATTGGTCTTCCCAAACCATTCAATCAACGTTACCAAAAGAAACCCAATTTCTTCCTTCTATTTTCGTCACCCCTTTCTCCTCCCCCTCCAAACCGTTATTGTCAATCAATACCACGGATTCTTCGATGCATCTTGCTTTTGTTTGGTTAGTTTTTGAAACTGATATCGTTTTTTTGGGGGTTTTTTTATCCTGATTTTAGTTCTTGTTGGTTTTATTTTTGGAAGCAAATTTCGTCTTTGCTTGGTTTCTGGTGTGGAATTCGTTTATTTTTGGTTGTTTGTACCTAATCTCGGTTGTGTTTGGTTTTAGGTTTTGCCATAGATTTCGAAGTGGCTTAGTTTTTTGTTGTTTATTTCGTTTTTTTCGTTTTTTTGCTCGTGAATTCAGTTTTGTTTTTTTTTAGATTTTTGCTGCTGATTCGATTTTGACTTGGTTTTTGGATGCTGATTTTCGTTTTTATTTTGTGGATCTTTAATCTTGCGACTTATTTTGGATGATAATCGATTAATTGGGTATTGGATGTGATTTTTTTCTTAGTTTCCTTTTATTTGTAATGATGAAAATTTTGATTCTTAAAGTTGGATTATGTTTATTTATTTGAACTACTATTTGTTTTCAGAGGGCAAAAATCCAAATTATGGAAATTATAGAAAGAAATCCAACCTCTTCGAAGTCTAGAGAAATCCAATCAGGTCTACTGGAAAATGGGGTAAGTTTGTTTTTTTATTACTTTTGATAGCGAATTTCACATTGGAAACTGTGATCTAAACCTAAAATTAATTAAAATCGGAAATAATTTTAGGTTTGTAACGGGAAAATCTTAATGGTAGCAGCAATATAAATATGACTACTGTAATATAATATTGAAAACTGTAATATTGATGTTTCGATCTGTAATATAAAATTGATACTTGTAATATTGACCATTTTACTTGAACCTAAAATATCTCTTTTGTACTAGTAATATAGTGAAGTAATGTGGATTTGACAAATTAATATTGTTATATCATTATGAAAGCAGTAATATTGTACACCTAATCTGGAACATGTCAAAGGGAAATACTAGTTCATCAGCCAGATAAAGCGAAAACAAAAGGGAGCGGCAGAGGTGGAAGACCAAAATTTAGTAGTAATCGCATTCAATCAAATCTTGAGAAAATATCAAGCAAGAGTCATAGACAATGTAAAACGTGCATGCAATATTCCGACCACGACTCAAGAACTTGTCCTACTAGAAGGCAATAAGAAATCGTGAGTAGTTAATCTTCTTATTCAATATGAATTATACTTGATAATTGTCTTATGTTTTTGTTTGGGATTTTGCAGAGTTACAACTAAAGATACAAATAAATGGAAGGAATGACTTGCAAGGAGGATTAATATTCATGGACAAGATATACATGTGAATGATGCCCTACAGGAATATACAACATTTTTTATAAAGTTTTGATATACATACTCTAGTTATACTCTCTTTATTGTGTAATATTTTTGGGTTTGTACCAAGGCATGGTGAATGAGTACAGTTTACGACCTTTTTTTAACTATACCTAGTAGTTGTAATATTACATTGCTAACTGTAATATTGAGGGGCTACTAGTAACATTGATTTTCAAAATGTAAAATTAAAATAGTTTTACAATAACCAATTGGAGTATGAAGATGTATTAATAATTTGCTAGACGTATGATCCTTAATTAATTTTTATCCTTCCCAATTAATAAAATGGAAGGCTAATAATGTGTATATTGTACTCTGGTCCTTCATATAATTATAGGTTTAGAAACGTTTCAAAAAGTGACCTAGAATTAAGACATGTGTCATGTAACTTGTACTATATATTTTTTAGCTGTAATATTATAGAACATTCTATATTCTATTATTTTTTATTAACATTTTATGTTTTCTTCACCAAAATGGTTAATGAGTACCGCCTATGTACCTAGTCTGTCTGTATATTGTAGCTGTAATATGACGATAACAACTATAATATCATGATGATGTTTTAATATAACTATACAAACTGTAATATTAAAAGAGTATTACCTTAACAATATGCAATATCAATATGTAATATTAATTTGCGCGATGTAAGATACAATTGACTTTAATCCTGCCCAATTAAAAAATGGATGCCTGATAATGTGTAAGATGTAATGTGGATCTTAAGATAATTGGAGGTTTAGAAAAGTTTTAACAAGAAGTGATGGAGAAGTACAACATGTGTTATGAAACTTCTATGAATAGAGTATATCTATTATCTGTAATATTACAGAAAATTTTATATACTCTTACTTAGTTGAATATGTTAACTTTTGTTCAACACAAAGTTGATGAGAACTGGTTATGTACCCTGTTTGATTGAAAAAAAGAAGTTGTAATATTATGGTAAGAAGTGTAAAATCGACAAGCTGCTGTAATAATATTAGTCAAAACGTAATATTAGAGGGGTACTCGACTAAGCATAAGTAATAGTAACTGTAAATATTCATTCATACATACAACAGTTGAATGCAATTGTAATGTTGTACATTTCAAAAAGTTTGTTGAATCCCAAAAAAAATCCTAGAATCTAATCGGAACATGTTCCACGAAGTATCATAGCCACGTATTCAGCACGAATCCGAGCCATATCTTCTTCTCCAAAATCAAAAACATTTTTTCCTTCAGAGAGATTCTGCAAACTTCAAAACATACAAACCGCAATTCAAACTGGTGGCTGATTGCTGGGGGCAAGGAACATGTTCTACTTCCCAAGTCTTCATATTATCAAAATTGTGCGTCATTTCAAAGTACTTAGCCACCCACTTGGACTGCAAAAATTAACAAATCCACTCAAAAAAAACAAACAAACATACCAACTGAAAATTAGTGACAATAAACTATAAATCCATGTGTATTATAACTCAAGAACAGGAAAGAACATACCCACTGAAGAACTCTTGCTTTAGCTCTAGCGGAATTATAAGAGTTGTACGATTGGAATCGACTTTGTTGAAAATTGATGACAAAAAGATGCCAGTGGCTACCCGTGTGCAAAATCATGAAATAGTAATTAACTATACCCGTGTGCTGATTTCGATTTTGCGTTATTTAAACATGAACCAGAAAATCCTATTAAATAACCATAACAAAGCTTCCAAAGGCAAAAAATAATCACTAACAGTGTTTAGAAAGAAAAAAAATCAGACGAGTTAAAGCAATTTAAAACTCTATGGAACAAAAACAGATTCAAACTTGGTGAGATTAAGGAAATTAGATAACAATGTTTATAAGAAACAAAGGTATTTATGATCATAATATTACCAACAAAAGATTCATCCAACGAAAATAGGAACAAGATTAAATAGCATAAAAACGCATACAAAACGGCAAAACACCTACCAACATCAAACACTCGTGTATCCAATGGAATTAAGGAATTGATAGAAATCGTACATGTGGATTTATGCGTTCCATCTCTCTCTTCATCCATTTCGGATTGGGATTTTTCAGATTTAGATGAATGATTGTGTTGGTGAGAGGAAGGGGATGCTTATGGTTTACGAGAGGCGTTCCGTTGGGGGAAATGAGAGGTGTGGATGCGTGAGATATTTGTGTGGATTAGGGAGAGGAAAGGGAGGATTCGGGGGAGATGATGGCTAGGTTTAGGGGTTTTGCAAAAATCGGAGAGATGAAAATGTGGGAGAGAAGAATATTTTCGGTGGAGGCGTGAGGGTGAGGATTTCGTGGGTTTGGAAAAAAACCGTAACCAAAGGTAACAGTAAATACCAATCCTACCCTTCTACTAGTAAAATTAACCAGAGCATTTAACAAACGTTGGATTGGTATTGAATGGTGGATGATTAAGGGGCTCACTTAAGCCAAATTGAGCCCAGGGCTCATTCTATAATTTCTGTATATATATATATATATATATATATATATATATAGGGCGATATTAGAATGAGACCAGGTCTCAATTTAATATAATGAGACCCCAAACATACACCATCAAGATCTAATCTAACGGTGAAAATGAAAAAGGGTAGTTTTGTAATCACCACATCTTTCTTCTACCTCCCATCTTTCCCATACGCACCCATCACGTCTTCTTTCTTCCTCCCTCTTTCTTTCCTTCCCAATCACACCCATCCCATCCTCCTTCCTCCCCTCCAGCAACCTTCCAAAAGACGATGGAAGATCGACCTCCACTCTCCTCCCCTCCTTCCCCATCTCACCAAACCATCGACAACCAAGAGGGAGTTAATCGAGTTTGGATTTGGAGATTCGTACGAGATGTTGAGGGTGCTTAGATCTTGTGTCTGCTGGAAATGTGGTTAAATTGGAAAAATTTGCTGGAATTTCGGTTTAGTGTTTCAAAATAATGTTTTTTCGAGTCATGTATTCGTTGTAAGTTTTGCGAGATTTCTCGCGGTTTTGGTTGCATTTGAAGGATTTGATTAAGTTTCTGTTTATTTTCTCTCTTGTCTGCTCAAAATGGGATTGGATTGAACTTGCTTGATTCTGCAAATTTTTTTTTTTCTACTACTCATTTCTGTTACGTGTAATGTTCAGATCCAGTTATATGTTCCGGAGAACTTGTGTAATAAAATGATGCCGTTGTGTATTGAAATGAAATATTGGTGTATTAAACATATACTGTTGTGTATTGAACACATATAAATGTTTATTCACTAGAAGTTTTATTTAAGAGAGTGATGCACTTTTGTAGAGCGCTACGTGTTATTTCTATTTCGAACATCTCTCTTTCATTTTCTCTCTTTCCTATAGAAAAATATGTCATATTATAATAATTTAGTCTTATTTGAGCCTGTTAGCATCTATAGTAGACTTAAGTGAGAATGTCCACAAGTTTCCTAAGTTGACTTCAATAATCATTTATATGGCTGATCACAAAAAAATACAAAATCAAATATTTTCCCTCTCCCCAACACAAATCAATGCCTTAACTCTCATACCATATACAACAACATGATATGGTGCTGATGGGAAAGGACTTGAGGTGTGAGTTTTAGTTTAAATGTACAATTTTTAGTTTTAGTTGAAGAAATGAGCATGTTGGATACTTTTGGTTGGATGTATTTTTAGTTTTAGTTGGGAGGAGATTGTAGTGCTCAAAGTCTTGTTTTTTAAATATTGACTCAATAACCAAAATTGTGATGTGATCATTGAGTTGGTAACATGTAGGATAATAAAATTACAAATTTTGATATGAGATGCATTGTAAGGCTTAGGGAATTGACTAGCAATGGGTATTTTGTGTGTGGTTGTGTTTGAAAGTTGAGTTTTGGAGGATCGACAATCCTATGTATTTTAGATTCTTATATGAATCTGATTTGATGGATGATGATTTATGGAAGTCATTGCATTGAAAGTTATTGTCATACTCTAGTGTCTAAATATAGAAATGTGTCACAAATACACACTAAGGTCTAAACTTGTGTAATAAAATGATATTGTTGTGTATTGAAATGATATATTTGTGTATTAAACATATACTATTATGTAATGAACGCATATAGATGTATATTCAATGAAAGTTTTATTTAAGAAAGTGATGTAGTTTTGTAGAGTGTTCCATGTCATTTCTATCTCCAACTTCTCTTTTTCCTTTCTCTCTTTCCTATAGGGAATGACACCCAACGCAAACATCAAAATCAAACGACTTCTCCATTTAAGAGAAACTAAAATGCATTTGGCAGGTCCACATAAATCTAAACAATTGTATCTAACCGATCCGACAGAATAACTGTAGGTGTAGAACATGTTAATAAAACAAGGATAATAGAATAACATTTCAAATTTAGAGTAGGAACAATATGTTATACGGAATGCACAAGTTTCAGTAGGATCAAAGAATCTGATTTACACCTTATGAAGTCCACGAGTGCCCAATAGTTCACTGAAAGCTTTATTTACGAAAGTGATGTAGTTGTGTATTTTAATGATGTTATTGTATATTAAACTTTTATAATTATCTATATTAAACTTATAATGTAGTTGTGTATTTTAATAATGATTTTTTTCCAAAATATTCTTTAACCAAAATATCCAATAGAGAAGTTAAATCATACTAAACAACATTATATTCAACTTACAATGCAATTATATATTTTAATAATGATTTTATAAATTAAAGAGCTATTGAACTTGTGTAATAAAAGGATACAGTTGTCTATTGAAATGATAAGTTATGTATTAAACTTATAATGTTGTGTATTGAATGCATATATATATTATATGCTTCACTGAAAGCATATGATATACTAAAAGAACTATGAACAAACCAAATATTTGGTCACATTTCCTGAAAATAAAAGTTACTAACACAAACTTCGTCGACACGCCCCATCAAAACTTTAGAAAATAGGTGTCGTAACTTGTTGGATTATCATAGCAAATGTATTAAGTTTGTGACTCTTACTATATACAAAATGTAGTCCCATTGTTTACAAGTTTATAACAACAAAAAAGATAATATCTACTATAATCCTACTTAACTCAGATATCATCACTAATTTGTGGTCACTACTTCCACAACTTCCACACATCGAGTCAAATTTCATTAATACTTCCACAACCACCATGGCAGTTATACGTTCCGGAGAACTTGTGTAATAAAATGATATCGTTGTGTATTAAAATGAAATATTGGTGTATTAAACATATACTGTTGTTTATTTAAGGCATATAGATGTGTATTCACTGGAAGTTTTATTTAAGAAAGTGATGCAGTTTTGTAGAGTGCTCTATGTCATTTTTATCTCCAACATCTCTCTTTCCTCTTTCTCTTTCTTATATAAAAATATGTCCTACTATAGTAATTTAGTCACTGTTAGGTGTAGTGTCCATATATGGTTATACGTTCTGGAGAACTTGTGTAATAAAATGATATCGTTGTGCATTGAAATGATATATTAGTGTATTAAACATATACAGTTGTGTATTGAACGCTTATAGATGTATATTCACTAGAAGTTTTATTTAAGAAAGGGATGCAGTTTTGTAGAGTGATCCATGTCATTTTTATCTCCAACATCTCTCTTTCCTCTTTCTCTCTTTCTTATATAAAAAATATGCTTTGCTATAGTAATTTAGTCACTGTTAGGTGTAGTGTTCAGATCTGGTTATACGTTCTGAAGAACTTGTGTAATAAAATGATATATTGGTGTAGGACAAAAGGATGAAACAGAAGTTCAAATCCTCTAACCCGGAAATTCTAAGACAAAAAGGAAGTGGACAAAGTGAAAGACCAAAGGCGGGAACTACAAGACTTGTATGGTTTGATAGTGACAAATTGCTTGACAGATTTTTAGAAATATTTTTGTTGCTTGACAGATTTTGTGAATGAGTTTTATGAATGAGTTGTTCAACTTGTGTAATAAAATGATATCATTGTGTATTGAAAAGATATATTTGTGTATTAAACATTTATTGTTGTGTATTTCCACTAGAAGTTTTATTTGGAAGTTTTATTTCTATCTCCAACATCTCTCTTTCCTCTCTCTCTCTCTCCTTCCTATAGAAAAATATGTCATACTATCGTGATTTAGTCTTATGTGAGCCCGTTAGTATCTATGCTAGGTAGGATTGTAAACGGGGCAGGACGGGTAACAATTTTTTGTCTGCAACCCGCGTTAGGGGATTCACCCCCTAACGCTTATGCGGGTTGCGGGATTCACCCCGCTTATTATGCAGGTTGTGTGGGTGGCGGGTTGACGGGTAACAATTTTTTGTCTGCAACCCGCGTTAGGCGGGGCGGGTAAAATCCTACCCATTTATAGCCCTAATGGTAGGCTTAAGTGGGGATGTCCACAAGTTCTCTAAGTTGATTTCAATTAATGGTTTATATATCTGATCACAAAAATATACAAGATCAAACGTTTCCTCTCTCCCCGGACCCCAATACCAATTAATGCATTAACTCTCATACCATGAACAACAACATGAACCATTCATCTACTTCCTTTCCTCCATAAGGATCAACAATTTGTTTTATGTACGTATCTCTTTTAGAATCATATGTTTCTCACTTCTTCCTCTCCAACGACAACTAAATGTATTTGTGTATTAAACGTGTTTTGTTGTGTATTGAACGCATACAGATGTCTATTCACTGGACGTTTTATTTACGAAAGTGATGCAATTGTGTAGTTTAATGATTTGATTGTATATTAAACTTTTATAGTTGTGTATATTAAACTTATAATGCAATTGTGTATTTAATAATGATTTTTCTAAAATGTTCTCTAACTAAAATATCTAATAGACAAGTTAAACTATATTAAATAACATTATATTCAACTTATAATGTAATTGTGTATTTTAATAATGATTTTTATGAGTTAAAGAGTTCTTGAACTTGTGTAATAAAATGATACGGTTGTGTATTGAAATGATAAGTTATGTATTAAACTTATAATATTGTGTATCTTAACTCCCATACCATGTACAACATCATGAACTCTCCATCTACTTCCTTTCCTCCACAAGGATCAACAATTCATATTTATGTACGTATCTCTTTTAAAATCATATGTTGCTCACTTCTTCCTCTCCGGTGACAACCAACTGTATTTGTGTATTAAACGTATTCTGTTGTGTATTGAACTCATAAAGATGTGTATTCACTGGAAGCTTTATTTACGAAAGTGATGTGGTTGTGTATTTTAACGAAGTAATTGTATATAACTTTTATAGTTATCTATATTAAACTTATAATGCAGTTGTTTATTTTAATAATGATTTTTCCAAAATTTCTCTAACCAAAATATCTAGTAGATAAGTTAAATCATACTAAACAACATTATATCCGACTTATAATGCAATTGCGTGTTTTAATAATGATTTTTATGAATTAAAGAGTTCTTGAACTGGTGTAATAAAATGATACTGTTGTGTATTGAAATGATGTAGTTATTTATTAAACTTATAATATTGTGTATTGAACGCATGTATATATATTATACTTTATTGGAAGCATATAATACACCAGAGGAACTACGAAATAAACCAAATATTTGGTCTCATTTCCTGTAAAAAAAGTTACTAACACAAATATTATCGACACTCCACATCAAAACTACCAAAAATATGTATCGTAACCTGTTGGATTGGCGTATCAAATGTGTTAAGTGAGTACATAGTTGTGACTTCTACTATATACAAAATGTAGCAATATTGGTTGCAAGTATATAACAACAACAAAAAAGATGATATCTACTACAATCCTACTTAACTCAGATAGCATCACTACTTTTTGGTCACTACTTCCACAACTTCCATAAATTAAGTCAGTATATATCATCAATACTTCCGCAACCACCATGGCAGTCCTAACAAGGAACTTTAGTAGACACCATTACTACTTTCACAAAAGGCAAAACTCCTTACAACAAAGACAAAAACTCCAGATGTCCAAATATGGCAGAAACTCCAGCAGTCCAAACAAAGAGAAACTCCATCAATCCAAACAAAGCAGAAACTCCAGAACACTGTCAAGAATAATCAACCTGTAATATCAGTCTCAGTTCAAACTCTTGGGACTCATGGATGCCCTTGTTGATGATCTGAAAAAATATCATTCTAAATTAGGCACCAAACAATATTAGTTTATTCTTGGAAGTTTAATAATTTAATTTTGGAAGTGAAGACCTACTGAGTATTTCTTTATAATAAGACAACATTAAATAACAACTACTAAGGATCTAGACATGTAATCTAATATCATATAGAAGTTCAGAAACTGGGATGCAGATGTGCATACTTAATAAGTTGAGATGCAGCATTCAAAAGCCCAGAAAGCAGAAATACAAAATATTTAATGCAAATGTAGAAATCTTTGGGATTTTCACTTCATGTTCGGTGAAATACATAACTACACAAGTTCCATACACAACAATGACATAACAATACACAACTACATTACTACAATACAAAACTACAAGAGTTCAATACTAACTATTAAGCAAACAGTGCATCCAGACCTTGTTCTTTAATCCCTTACTAATTTCTTTAATCTCTTCAGAAATCTTCAAAAATTCAATTGGATCGATTTGCATTACAAAGAGGACAAGGTAACCTTATCATTTAAAAACCCCGATTAGGATGAATAGATATTGAAATGAAATAAGTGTGAGATGTAATAATCCTTGGATAATAGTTGTGGTTTCATGGAAAATGGTCACTTCAAGTAGGTTCATCCTGCATAACAGGACTCGAAGCAAAAACCATATCTCAGTACCTTGAATGTTATGAACCATCACTAGATTAATATATTCCAAACAAAATAAAACCAAATCATCAAAATAATTTTCCAAATATTACATCTCTAAGAAAATAAATGATGAAGAAGAAATGCAAGCAATATTAGAAAGAAAGAAATGGATCCCAAATCTTCTCCCTCTTTGACGAAGGAAATGGGTCAAGTGGATTGAGTTATACAAACACCAGACGGAAGACACAAATATTAAAATAGCAACAATTTTTTTTAAATAATTAATACAGAAAACAACCATCCCCTGAAAGACTCACTGGCAAACAGTATATGTCCTTGTCGTTAATTATCCAGTATTAAAGTATCTTTCACCTGCATTATTGAGAATGGCATATATGGTCATCGTCTCTGGCTTTCAGCTTTAGCTTTTGATGGCACTATCAGACACATTGCACTACAATTTCTCGGGATTAGTGATGACTGCAAAGGAGACGTAGTTTTTCAAAGAGAATTGCAGGGTACATATTCCACTAATTTCAAAATAGTGAGAAAAATTGCAAGACCAATAGTCTGTTGGTGTTTACTCCACCAGTCATTCATCAACTTTGTTTTTTATGATAGTCTTTACTTTTGATAATTCGTAGGGTTAATTTTGATTATTACAATTTGTTACATAAACACATTCCACCATCGAGGGTCGTTATTGGGGTTGGGACATAGCTCGCGTCTTATCCCACCCAACAAGTTCTTTAAACCAGTTGATATAATATGATAGTTGGTGTAAGATTGATGCAAATATTTGGAATTGTTGCAAAATGTGTATGATTTAAAAGTAGTATTTTTATTATATTAAAAGAAAAGATGCAGCTGTCCATTTGAAAAGTCTACATTCAGATTGACAAGTTAAAAAAGAAAAACCTTTCAGCACATTGTTTTGGCAAAACTAATGATCTTGCAATTCCTATCTTCTGTCTAAGTTTTGTTTTTGTTGACAGTACCTGGATAATTCCGAGGAAGGAGCTGGACCACCCATACTTGACGGACAGGGGCACAATGGCAACGAACATGACCACCCGGTCAGCGTTGCAAAGACACATGATGAGGGCCACCAAGCACATCACCTTCACCCTCTCCGGCAATTCGAGGAACCATGGCTGGCTTCGAATCTTCATCATGCCACTCTCCAACCTCCCCGCGTTGCATGCATATCCCCTCTCCCTGCCACCCTCTCTCTGCATGTTAACCATCACCCACTTCACAATCCATTCCCATTTATACCAGCAGCAGCAATCCCATTCCCATACCAAACATCACAATCCATTTCCATTCATACCAGCAGCAGCAATCCCATTCCCATATTCTGATCAGAGCTTATCAAGTTTGTTGGACTCCTTCCCCTCCATCTTGAAGTCGAAGCCGCAGCGGTGGTGGTTGGGGTAGTAGTGGGTTCCGCAGAAGGTCTTTCGGAAACGGAAGCTGACGAGCTCCACCTTCTTCCGGCAGGTGGAGCAGCTCTTGGGCTGCTGCGGAGGCGTGATAGGATCAGCGGAGGATAAGGAGGAGGAAGGTTGAGAATGAGGAGATGTGTTGGTGGAGGGAGTAGGAATGGATCAGAGGTGAGGAGACGAGATGTGTTGGCATCTTGAGATGGAGATTACCATATTATCCTTTGATTGTATAAATTGTATGTTGGATAAACCAACCGTTGGATCTAGATCTAAGGGAGGAAAATATAGGGTCTCAATTTTTTAGAATGAGACCTGGTCTCATTGTAATATTTCTGTATATATATATATATATATATATATATATATATATATAATGACCGACCAGTCCTAAAAAAACAAGCATTCAATTATAATGGTGGGAATTACTATATGTAGTTGCATGTTTTGGATGTCACATGTTATTATTCGTAATCAAACGGAGGCAGTGCGTAGAACCGAAAGAGATCTTGCAGAAAAATGTGTTCAATTAATGCAATAATATGAGGCCTACTTATCTATCAGTTGGGAATGTAACATTCACGACCGCCAAATGCTGAATCCAAAACCAAATATGTCTGAATCACTGACGAAATGTTGTTTTGAAGTGTCTCGAGAAGTTCTTAGATGTTGGAAGTGTCAATGACTCAATGTCAACCAGAAGAGACTATGTAATCATTTCCATAAAATTATTTTATGTACACTCAAAATCAAAGAAAAATAGCAAACCAGTCAAAATAAAAAAGAGGTCATGCTATTATTAGCTTCTATAAAGTTAATTTCAATTAAAAGAATACATTTACTTGGTAGAACAATACATTTACTTGAACCTGTGAACCTAATATAAAACAAATTGAGTAACAGAAATAATCATTGCTAAGTACAGAAAATATTGATTTCAAAAAATACAGGGGATTAAGGGAAACATAAGGTTAGCATCCATAGACAACATTAATCTAAAAAAGCATGTTGAAAACGAGCCGACAAAGGAACCAACTCCAGAAGTCCACTTGACCAGAATTTTGAAAAAGATTATGCCCTCGCTTTGGGTGAGTTAGCAAAGGAAAATGCTTGAGGTGTTCTATTTTGGGCTCCAAACTCTCAACCTCTCATCAAATGGGGGAGTGAGCTTTCCATCCACTCAGAGCCCTCCACGTTGCATGATCTGGGCAATTTATCATTAGTCTCCCAGATTTTGCCAAATTACCTCCAACAACAAATCCCCCATTTTCACCATATTAAATGGTTGTAATCATTATCCATTGTTTAAATAACATCCCCCACATGCAAATCACATTTTCTCTCCTCACACATAAATCTGGTCGATGAACTTCGTCTGGAAAAATATGAACGAAGAACTTCATCTGGACAAATCTGAACGGCTGGACTGCTCCTGCCCGTCTGGACAAATCTGGATGAACCTGGACAAATCTAGACTGTGGAATTCGTCTGGACAAATATATTCCCTTCCTATTCAGATATATTGTCTTACGCTTGTGTTTATGCTTGCTGGACATACCAAACATGTTTGGACTATCTTTGTCTGGACTGAGCCTAAGTTTAAGCTCACTTATTACTTTTCGGGGTGGAATTGTGATATGTAATATTCAGATTACTATGTATTACAAATTATAAGTTAAGGTTCAATGTTTTATTGATATCAGAACATGTATGTCTTGATATCTGAGATAAGATTTAATAGGATGATATCTGAGATTTGATTTATATTGACAATATCTGCATTTATATCTTGATTTATCGTCGTATATTATAGTCCTCACCTTCTGGACCAGATTTCCCAAGGGTTGGGATGACTTTTACAACCTTATATATTATCTGGATAAGTTTCAACTTTTTTGGTTTTGCTTCTCCCAGAAAAAGTATCATGTGTAACTGTCTTTGTCTGGACATACATAGAAGGTATCAAAGAGCTAGACAATGCACAATTATCTTATTTCGTAATATATTTTTATATAATATATAATATATATTATATTTTTTATATATTATATAGGAAACAAATTCAAAATAATAAAGAAAAAATAAAAAATTGGAAAAATATGCACCCCAGAAACTTAATTGGCAAAGTATGCACTTTAAAAACGGCACCACAGGTGCCGTTTTCATTAACTAAAAACGGCACTATAGATGTCGTTGATCCCTGGTGAGGTGGAAACAATTTCAAAATCCAAAAAAAATTCCAGATCAAACAATTTCAAGATCCAACGGGTCGGTGAGCGAGACCCCCGACCGACCCGTTGCTAGTTCAACATGTCTTAGCTAAAAACAACGTCTCGAAACCAAGAAAAAAATTACCCAGATAAAAACGGCATCATTGATACCGTTTTTATTAAGTGTAAAAACGGCCTCTACAGTGCCGTTTTTAGTTAATGAAATTAAAGTGCATACTTTGTTAATTAAGTTTCTGGGGTGCATATTTTTCCAATTTTTTATTTTTTTCTTTATTATTTTGAAAAAAAATCTTATTATATATTATACCCGTCGTATCCATTTACCCGCATGTACTTGCTAATTTAACGGGTACGGGTATACATGTTTTTAATGGGAATATACACGTACCCATACCAACTAATTTAGCTAGATACGGATACGGATAGAGACATACCCGACCCGTTTACACCCTTGCACATAACACCTATCAACTTCAAAATTGCAAATCCAACACTCATAAATTCTTTATTTTTTCCCTCAACATCTTGCACATGTCTTAACCAAGGTTTTACACGTTTCTCCTGGAAATTCGGGAGATTGACAAGAGATGATGCATTTAGTGTACAAAACTAACATCTATTTGTTGATAGGAGTCAACAGTATTATTTAAACACAATTTCATATTCCTATTTTCTCCAAATAATTCAATCACTTTTTGATATCAGTCATCATGCACGTCATTGCAAGCAATATGATTCTTTCACCATCTCAACTTAGCAGGGAAGAACTGTAAAAGAATGTAGCAAACAAATGTTAGAAAAGTATATAATAAAAGTAACAATGTTTATCCAAATTGTGGCTTACCTTTTCAATGAGAGATAAGTAGTATGGTTTTACTTTCTCAACATCAATTCTGACTTTGCTTTTGCTGTAAAGATCATATTTGCTGGAAGCCCAAAAATACCAACATTAATTGTCATAAACAAAACTATGATTTTTTAGATCTCAAAATATCTAATCGTGTTTATTTAATGTTTGAAGAAAATGAGATATATATATATACATACTTGAATATATGAAGCCACTTCAAATTTTCTTTGTCCTCTTCATTCATGAGGTACTTGTAAGCTCCAAATTTGTGTAATGCTGAAATTTATACACATGAAAGTGAGAACAGAATTAGAACTATAATATCTTCAAAAACAAAAGAAACTAGTGTGTGGTATGACAGGAACTTACGGTAAAAAGAATGATATCTGATGATGAACAATCCTGCAGAAGGTAGAGTAGTCTTGTTCTCCTTTGCAACCTTGAGTTAAAAAAATGATTTGAATCAAAATATAATTAAAAATATATTTCTTGATTACTAAGGAGAACAGAGGAGAGTAATTTACAAGGTACATGTAGTCATCATGTCCAAATGACATCAAAACATTGTTTAATCCACATCCTTCAGTATATGCTCCGAGTTTGGTTTGGTAAAGGGGATTGTTATAGTCTGGACTTTCTTTGAGATACTGAAGAATATCCAAAACGCGTTTGAGATAGAATTATGGAACAAATTTTCTAAAAATATTGTCGACCAAAAAATTATATCTAATTAAAAATATCTAATGGGACACTTAATAATCGATATATTAGTTGCTAGTACCTTGTAATGGACAATGGATTCATCAAAAGCACAACCAACAGGGAACGTGTCTCCTGCAACATTAAAATATGGAGAATGTCTTTAGGAATCTGTGAATGGTCAAATATGGTGCTAAAAATCAAAATTATTAGACATATGAGCTTACCCACAACTGCCCACTGTGGAAGTTGTCCAAAACTAGGATGGAGAAGAACTTTCCCAAGATCTGTTACGAAAAATGAAAGCTGATTAGATGAGAAAATTGAAATTTACCCTCAGTTGATTTTGTACAGTTTCGAATTCGCAATAGTTGATCACTAAGATTCATATGAAAATAATTGGGTTTTTTCTTCCAGATAGAAATTGTATTTGAGAGACCTTAATCATGTAATGTGGTGTCTGTTTCAAATATTAGTTCTACCAATTACAGTCTGAATTCCAAATAAATGTTATGGCAACTAATTCAGAAAAGTTATAATACTCATATGAGGGTATCTAAAATGGCACAAACCATGAATAAGGCCAGTGAGGTGCAACCAATCTTCCTCAGGGTAATCCCTCCTTATGGCCTCAGCAGTCTGAAGCAAATGCTCAATCTGCGGCTCATCGAGGTCCGGATCGCTTTCGTCCACAAACTCATTGAGCAGCTCACAGCATTCCCAGATGCTCATCTCCACCCTATTCAGCTTCCCATACTCCTCCCTCCTTTTCTTCACCTACACACCACAAACAATTGACAAAACAATTTTCAGAAAAAAAACGGAACATGATGTTTTAGTGTTCCAATTAATGGAACATCAATAGGAACATACAAAATCATAGGTTTGGTTAATGTGGTTCATCCTGTAGAATTCCTCCACTCCTTTCTGCCTCTCAGATTCCACATCATAGTCCCTGTTAATTAACAAATTTCCTTTGTCATCTCTTACAAAAGTAGTAAACATAAGATCTTGTTGACATTTTTTGTGGGTCCAGAAAGAAAGATACAAATTTACAAAACTGGTCCAATAAATGTACCTAAAAGTATGGCCTGAGAAGTTCGTTTCGGGCACAACAAAGCCACCATCTAAAACCAATTCCATCACCTCCTCAGAATCACAAACCTTGTTAGCATCACCATGCAGCTCTAACAATAACAAAAACTAAACCAATAAGAATACCAAAAAAAAAACTACAAAACCAATGATTGCAAGCATGAAAACATACCAACAAGCAGAGGCTGTTCAATGGCAATAGTCATCTCAACGTCTATAGAAAAGAAAAAACTTCAGATTGTTTTTTGAAACAATGGTTTTGTTTTGTTGTGAGTTGTGGGGGTGAGAAGTTGGGAGAAGGGTATTTATAGTGCAAAGAATTGGGAAATGATGAGATAAATGGGTTGGCATGTGATTATACGGATAAGAGGGAGAATTAGCTGAAATATCCATAAAATGACGAAGTGGTTGAATTTATTACTAAGCAACAAGGCAGGTATCTGAGTCAGACATGCGTGGATGCGTTGGATATTTTTCACTTCTGGATAGGGACTTCCCTCCAGTTTAAGCTACAAATCCGGAGATTCTTCGGATTCATGTCAAACTACTTTGGATCATAAATAGGCATTTTTAAGGTCTTTTTAGATTTACTTCACAATTAGTTGTTGTTTTGGATTTCTTTTGCACATAAATTATCTTTTTTTTATTTTACTTTTGAAACGTACTAAAATTGGAAACTCAATTGTTTTAGTTTTAACTTCTTGTCTATCCAAAAGTTTATCATATTCGGATAAGAATTTCTGAGTAGATTGATGAACACATGCATGACAGCTCTTTGTGAAAGTTTTATTGTGTTCTTGTAATTTAACTTACGTACGAACGTTATTTGGATTGAACAACTTTTGAATGTAAAACTTATATTGGAAATGGAATGAACAAAATACAATACACAAGTATCCAGACACTACATAAAAATATATAATTAAAAAATGTTCATTTGTGCAATCGGGTAAACTTGTCTTATTATCTTTGCGGCTGTCAATAGTGATGGGCCCATGTCTGAGTCGTCTCCGCGTCAAGAGCTGTGGTGCCACGTCAGGGATCGAGTTTTGAGTTATGGGATTCTATTTTTAAAAACATTTGAATTACCTTGAAGATGCCAACTTAAACACAGAGGTAAGTTTCTAAGATGAGAGATTCAGAGGTATAAGAAGGGACGAAGCCACAAAAAATTTCATGTGAGGGCTGAAATGATTTTAATGTGTAAGACTTTTGTAATTTTCAAATTTGTGAGAAACTTTATATGTTAGGTTCTTCTAATTTCTAAATTTAGGAGAGCTTTCATGTATTAAAATTTTCTAATTATTAAATTTGTTGGGATTTTTCAATAACTTAAATCTAAAATATAAAAAATTAAATATAATATTACAAGGAAGAATCAAATTTTAGTGGGCACCTCTTCCCCTCCCGGGTATAAGGAGAGAGAGAGAGAGATTATAGTAACAAAACCATTGACGAGATTTGAACTTTTAATATTTTGTTGAAGTTACCTTAACGCCATAACGTGATCGGCTGAACTAATCAAATAAACGAAATCAACGGAGTAGTAGACCTCAACCCCTCAAAACAAAATTCATGTGGGTACGAAGAGTTTAATATTTTTAAATACATAGCAAACTATGTGGAATTATATATTGGCCGCGAAGTAGTACCGAAAATAATGGGATTTAATTTGTTGCAAGACAACTATATCATGTGACTGATGAGCACCTTGGTAGAGCTAGGGGTGCACGCTAGTTTAGGTATGATTAAGAATTAATCCGAATCATAACAGTTGGGTCAGTGGGTGAGGTTCTTATGAGGGTAACTTGAGTCAAATGAGGTTCCAAATTTTTCCTAGAAAATAATTGAAAATGTCAGGTCGATGAACCTAAGAACCAAAGACATTTATTTAACTTTATATATAAGTATCACCCTGCCAATTATTACAATATCATATATTTTGATTTTGACCAGTGGTCATTATATTATTTACATGCATAAATTGGTTTTTAAGAAGGCGAAAAAAATCATTTCTACATCCAACTCATTTCAGTTTTGAACTTTGCATTGCGTTTGTGAATTTTGATTGTTATTCGAGCGTTTTGTTATCTTGTATGATACTTGTTTTGATGTAAGTAACACGCTTCAAATGTTATTTATTTATTTATTTAAATAGATTACGTATAGGACTTTAAGTTTGTTTCTTAACGACAAGTAGGAATTTCACACTACGGTTTCCTAGCTAGAACCACACGCAGTCGGATTGGGAAACCCAAACCGACAAAATCGGATTATTTCTCGATCGAATCCTTAATCCACCCAATCCGATCCACGAGCACACCTAACGCTCACTAGAGCGCCGTACAATACCCTCCATAAGCTCTTGAGCACCTACGGACGTCGTCCTGGCCGGGTGCCTTGCATGTTCTTCTCCATTTTTTTCAAAGGAGCTCGAGTGATGTTAATGTCGTACTGGATGTCCGGAGTGGCTCGCATGAGTATGACCAATTCTTGAAATTGCAAAGAAAACAAAGATCACATGTTTTGTGGTGAATGCTCAGTTCATATTTTGTTCATGAATTTCCATGTACTTTTCTATTTCGTTAATTAACATTTATGACAGTTTTGTCACCAAGGAAACACGCATCTCACACTTGACAGGATGTTTTTAATTTTTGAATTCCAAAGAAAAAACTATGCATTTCTGATAATTGTATGACCTACATTCAAATTTTATGATTAAATTTCTGATAATTTGTATAATCTCCGTCCATGTTAAACTGCAAATCAGAAAAAATCAACTTCCAACGGTTAGGGACCATTATAAGCTAAATATGCTTTCACCATTATATAATTTTCCACAACAAACTTCGTTCTTGAACATTCTTATATTCTCAATAAACATACACACACTAAACTAATCGCGTTCTTCGAATTAAAAAAAATGTGCAGGGCATATGATACTATTATATACGTGTAACTTTTCGTGGCCATATTTTATGATACAGAAAATATCTTGGTATGGTGAGATCACTCCCACATGGCTAATGGATTAGATGCGGACATGTCGAATGCGATCAGGAATCGTTGGTCAAAAACTGAAGAATGGGAGGTGGATCTTGGTTCGGTACTTCTGTAGGGATCTGGCCAAGTCAGTGGTTATGGACTTACGATGTGCATAGTGTATTGCATTGTTAGTCTTGTTCCTGGTAAAGACAAATTAGAAAGTCAAGATGTCACTTGTTTATTTCTGTCTTATGTGTATCCGACGTTTGCTGTCTAAAATATTTCGGGATAATGATAATTTCTTATTCACCATACTGCAATCATTCTACTTATTTCATTTATTTTTCGTCAAATGTGTTTCTTCTTTTTTTGGGTGTAACAATGATAATTTTTTATTCACAACACGGTAATCATTAAACTTTTTTCATTTATTTTGTTCTTTTATTAATAAAAAAAGTGTTTCTTCTTTTTCTATGTATAAGGATAATTTTGGATTCACAGTACGTATGGCAATCGGTCTACTTGTTTCATTTATTTTTCGTGAAATCTGTTTCTTCTTTTTCTTAAATGTAGTATATATGGCTCATGTTGAAGGTTGACATAAATATTGGAAGGGTGCGATTGGTTAGCGAAAAATATATTTAAGTGGTGAAAGTAAATTCCTCGGTTTATTACAATATGTTTGGTTTTTCGGATTTTATTTGTTAGAATAAAATATAAATTTGGTTATCAATCTTGAGATTCCACTTACACAATTATGACACTCGTGAATTATATAATCATGCTTTTAGGACACTCGCTGTGTATCCCACCTCGTCCAAGAATCAGCTGCTAGGGGTAAGATGCAAATTTGAATCTCATGTTAATTGTTTTACTTCATCGTCATGTGCAATCAAATCCTAAGTTCATATAAAACACACAACTAGAACTTGAGCATGATTTTCACGACATGCCAACGTATACCCTGTTCCATTCCTTTGTTATACAATAAGTACAACGGTGATTTATTCTTCCCAGCACTTTCCTTCTTCATGTTGTTGAGGAAGCATAATAACTAGGGATGCAAGTAGATATGTGATCAGTATTATATCATACATTATATCCATGCTCTAGACTAGTCACTGAACTTATTCTCAGCTCATGAACATCAAATCAATTATCCAAAATCATGACCTGAACCTCAAAGTTGACCCCTAACTTGATTCTGCAGAACAAACCCTTCAAACATTCATGCAAACTACTCAAAATTTGATCGTCCAACACAAATCCCTTGAAAACCTTGAGAATTTGGGAATGCAAGTGAATAAGTAGGCACAAAAAGAAAGTAGACGTAACGAGGGTGACTTTTCTTGTCAATGTGAGGACTCTCGTTGTTATATTGAACACTTACATATGCAAAGATTCAAAACACAATCTTTCAAAGTCAAACAACTAGTTAGTCAGAGGGACTTAGAGTTTCAAGTCAGAATCACTTAATGACGGATTCAATAAAAATTAAAAATAGTTTGGACCAATTTAATTTTGAGTCGGCACAAAATTGTGCCTTGTTTTCTCGTAGGATCTAAATGGCACTAATTTGGTCTAGAGGGGGTTAATAAACACAAAACACACTACAACAGTACAAGATTTCACTGACGGTACCTACGCGTCGGTGCATGTCACCATCCGTCGGTGTAGGTGAACACCGACGGATGTACCTATCGTCGGTGTTACATGAATCAATGTTTCTCTACTCCGATGGATAGTTGATGCATTGCATACATTGCATCATATGTTTTTCATTCAGATTAATTTTATATCAATAAATGCTACTAAGGTATGTGTTTAGTCTTATTTACAGAATACATGGACCTGAATGCAAATTACCCATATCCCGAGCATAAACACGTGCAAAAGACTCGTATCTATCATAAAGGCCAAGTCAAGATTATCAGGATTCAAATTGAAGTTCATCCAAGCATAAAAGCATTCAAAGACCTAATTACAAAAAGGTCACGGACTTAATTGCAAAAGCCGATGACCTGACTGCAAATTACGAGTACCAAAAGATTATTTTGGAGAAGTTCTAAAGAAAAATCAATTTGGATCTCCAAATATATGAATAAATTAACTTGGATCTCCAAAGATATGCAATAATTAATTCGGACGCGCAAAGGACAGCTAAAACATACCATAAATACACAGGAAAAATCCGGATCGATTCCGAGCCAAAAAGGTGGCGATTCCGCCGCACCTCATGTACAAAATGCGACGATTCCTCCGCACAAAAGTCGAGTCGTGCGCTCAAATTTTTACCAATACTGTATTGACGCGTGTACGTGCCTTTTATGTATTAGGATCCCCGGTTGAGGCTATAAATAAGACCGAATCATGTATTGAAAGGGGCTCCTCTTCTTTTTAGCAATAAAATTCTGTTCTTTTATTTCTTGTTTTTAGTTTTCTTTTTTTGTAGTTTTTCTAGGACTCCTTCTCCTTCCCTCCATCCATGAGTTTCTAACTCTCTTAAAAGGGTGTGGGTGACGGATTTAGGGTGATGAGAAGAAGAATGATGTTATTATTTTAATTTCGTGTTACTTGAGTTTATGTTGAATCATTTATCATGTAATGCTTTATAACTAATGTGATTTATTATAAGTTTCAGAATTCTCTAAACAAAACCCGATATCTAATCCCTCACCTGCTGGACTCTCATCCATATTTCTTTTCTTTTTAGTTTTTCTTTTGTTGTTCTTGCTTTAGAAAATTAAAAACCAAAAATCTCAAACCAAACATATTTCTCTCTCTTTCTTCCTTAATTCGAAAATCACAAAAATAACAATATCTCTCATTCCTTGTGTTCGACCCGTACTTGTCACGTCTTCATTGACGTCGTGCACTTGCGGTATAAATTTAATTCTCATCAAGTTTTTTGGCACCGTTGCCGGGGAGGCGACTGTTGAATGTTTTATTTAAAACCGCAAGTGCACGGCCACGATAAAGCGGTGACAAGTACATGTCGTCCTCAGGGAGGTGAGCAACCTCTTGTTTATCAGAAATCAAGTGGCAAAAAATTGGGGGAGAAAGATTGATTATGCTACTCTACACTAAACTACGCTAAGAAGTATGAAATGCGAACGAAAGAAACAAACAATGAAATGACAACTAAGCTAAGGACAAAACAAGAATGCTGGAATACAGAAATGGGAAAACCCCTAAGGGGTGGAGTGAGTGCACACAAGCAAAGAGGTGGATGTTGAACACATTCTTTAAGCACAAATAAAGGCGGTGTTATCATGCATAGGAAGTGTCTAAATGTTGTGGCAAAACCTATCAATCTATTCACCAACTTAGTTGATTAACATTTACATATGCAAGAGGTTTATTTCAGAATCTAAACAAGCATGAGAGGTGTCTAATCATTTTGGCAAAACTCATCAAGTTATAAATTCTACCCTAAACAAGCAAGCATACATTCATGTTTTATCAACACATTGGAAATAAAGCATTCAATCCAGTCTCATTTGCATGTATGTACATTTACTCCACCCCCCAAAGGGGATGAAACTACTCACTAAACATTACACTAATTATTAAACTAAACAAAGAAAGCATATTAACTAAGCTAATAAAACTAATGAAATGAGATTAAGCAAAGCAAAACAAGAAACATAAAACCAACAACATAATAAAGAAAACTTGTATTAAAATGACTCACATTAAAAGTAGCATCCTCCTACTTTAGTGTGTGCTTCAAGGCCTCACTTCTAGTAGGAAGAATAGCCACTTAAAATATGGAGTGATTACAATGGAAGGTGAATAGTTCTATTTATAGCCATGGAAAAAGGCAAACCGGGACAATCCCCTGATGTGAGACTAAACAGATAACAAAAATAGCCTAAACATCCTCTACTACATGTGCTGGAGAAATTTTAGAGGATTTGGGCCAAAATGGACCGCCAATTGGCGGTCCAAAAAGTGCGGATCCATCTGGAATTTGTGTTGGGCTTTGCTTAGTGTATTTGGTGGTCTTGGATGCATCTACTTCGTTTATTTGAGCTCCGACCGAATAGAATTACCAAAATACTCCCCATGATGGTGTGGAGTTTTCTGTTTTGCTCTTAGGTCCTTCTGTCTTGCGTTCAGGTCCTTCTCCCTTGCATCTTGGTCCTCAGATCTCACAGTTCAGTCCTTTTTCCCAGCTTTTGAGTCCTTTTGTGCTTCATCTCTTCAAACCTATTTATTCCTGAAAACTAAACATAAAACTCGTAACATAGCATTGTTTAGGTGAAAGATAATAGATATAAGATACAAATATAAGCATGAAATGATGTCAATCACATACCATGCGCGAGGTGATTGTTTCAATCCGTAGATTGATTTGTTGAGCTTGCATACCTGGTTTGTGGAAGTGTACCCTGGTGGAGTGTCTAACTCAGATGAGTCCAAAGCAAGATAAAATATTAATCATCATGATCTATTTGTCTATGTACATATTAATCTATCGCAACTAAGCATTTTTTTTGCACTTGACAATTCAACATAAGCCATAAGATGTTAGAAACATCTCGATCAAAACTGGGTTGCCTCAAACACGAACCCAATTCATGCAACACCAAAACTCCATTCACCTAACACATTCAACTCCTTAAAGAGTTTCACTTCCAGCCAAGTTGCTAGCAATCTAGTACCTTAAATCCATTTTTATCTTCAAAGGGATAGTAACTAGATCCTTACTACTAGTTGTAACATTTTTAGCTCTTAAGACTAAATTTATCCATGACTCAATGCTAGCAGAAAATGCAAACCAATTCCTACAACTCGTTTACAGCCAATTTCAGAACCTTAATTATTCACATAATATTTTCAATCCTTGAATTCGATGGGTTTATCCTCATCTTAAGTGGTGTTCTCGCATACCAAAAAAACATTCAATTTTTCTTTGATTTGATATCACACCACATTATTAATCTCAACATGAAAATCAATTTAAAAAAAATAGAAACAATTAGTCATTTTTGGTGTGAGTCTCACCCTACTTCAATTTTACCGTTTCAAGGTCGATTCGATGAGCCATATGTCTAGAAAAATGTTGCTTAAGTGGATCCAAAGTCATACCTTAGGAGAGAACCCAACAAACTCCTCTCCAAGCTTGATACGAACTCCGATTAAACTTCCCAATGAGTTCCAAGAGACCAGCAGCTTCCTCCGGTGAGGATCCAATGAGGCATACTCTCTCCCCCTCACCCACTCTCTAGCTGTGGCGGAGCTCGGGTGGGAGCTTGCGGTTGTTGACGGCGCCGATGACGGAGGTGAGGTGGTGGGAGCTCTTCCTCTGTTGCTGCGCCTTCGAAGAGGAGGAAGATGGAGGATTGGGGTTGGGGAAGGATGAAACCCATTTGGATCTGCGTGAAAATCAGAGAAGAGGAATAGATTTGGATTTTTTTTTGATTTGGAATGGGAGGAAGAGAGGCAAACAAAGCCCTAGACATCCTCACGTTCCAACCCAATCTCCCAATCTAAATAAGTTAATAGGGAAAATATCAAAAAGACCCCCAAGATAAAGGTAAAGTCAAAACCTTACATCCTACCCTCCTTAAGAAAATTTCGTCCTCGAAATTTACAAGGAAAACACAAACCAACATTCCTTAATAAACATGCAAAAACCCTTTTTCCATGTCCCATATGAATGCTCGCTAATGAAAGGTGCATCTTCTTCCTAAATTATTCTGCACTATCATCTATGAATGGAAGAGTTGCCACTGATGAAACCAAATTCCATTCTAAATCATAAGGAATTGAGTCCTCGGGAGATTTGTTTCCTAGTCGAGTATTAAGGCATTTCTCTTCCTGAATGCATTCTAAAAGATAAACTTGCAACTTCTTTTTTTGTTTCCTCATGTTTCTTTGGAAATCTAACAATTTAAACACCTTCTCACTTGTCAAGATGACATAAGTTTCTGGAGTTGAATGGCAGCAACCTCTGACACTTCATGACATTATCTTTACTCCTACTTTCTTCAATTCCGCTTCAAACCATCTGACCATTTTCCCGTAAAACTCTTCTTTTATTATAGGAACACAATCAAGATCTTCAAGGAGGTATTTCAAGTCTGGGTTAAACAAGACAGTTTCTTCAGATGTTTCAAGCCACGATCAGTCATCAACCACTTCAGCTCTTTGAGTTCACTTAAGAGTTTCACGGAGGAGCTTGCATGACGAACACATTCGAGTACAAAGATGACGATGTCAGACATTGTAGCCCTAACAGATTTAAACAAGCTAAGATCTCTAATCACAAGATCATACATGTTATCAAAACCGACAGTTACCCCAAGTAAGCCAAGCCCACTCCTGCAAATAAGAATGCCCTCTCCACAATATGATTTTTGTAGATGATGTCGACTCCCATTTAGTGTCATACAAGATTGCTCCAACTGGAGACCTTCTGTATTAGATGCTTGCCGATAAACATGTTGGCTTCATGAAACTCAGACATCACTCCCAACATATTAAGCTCTTCTATGTAAGATGCAATACTTTTGCCATAGAATGCATGATCAATCAATGGAATGTCAACCCGTATTGAACTCAACTGAAGTAAATTTCCCAAGTCTGAAAACAAAAACAATGATTATGTCTTGGGAGATGGACTCCACAAGACAGCAGACACAACTGCCAAAAAGCCAATCTATCTATTCCCAGAGAATTGAGAGTAAGATTAATATATAAAAAAAGTTAATCTAGACAACATCAATCCTGGAGGGGAATACAATTGGCTAACATCTCCTTTTGAGAGTTAACCTCCAGAACAAGCCATATTTGGTACACAACCAAATCACAGTAATCCTTTAAGAATGGAGAATTTCATGCCACAAAGATAAGAAGTCCACAATCACTCCCTCGTCCACCTCACCGACGGAGAGGTCAAGGGGACGCAAGTCAATCAATAACAATAACATTAAAATATCAAACAATGCATATGCACCATGATAATGCCACAATGACATTAAAGCAATTTCTAATACAAGGTGGCTTTTGTTTCTTTTGTCTCTATACACGATAGAATCTTAGGCTCTGATACCAAATTGTAACATCCCCTTCCGGACGGTCAAAGCGGAAGATGATTTTTTTTGAAGGGAGAGAGTTACCGAAAGGCAATAGAAGTCAATACAAGATGATAGGAGCTCCAATTGGTTTAAATACACATGAACGTGTTTGAGGATTCAAGAATAAGATATGTACACAATATACAAATCGAGAATCAATACATTCAAGAGATATTAAAAAGAATCAATAATGACTGCCAATCAAATTCCAGGTGCATAGAGACATAAAAGAAAACTAAAAAGATCACCTATGCAACTATATGTCATGAATGTCATGCATGTACCGCCAGAACTTGACGGTAACCTGCAAAAATATAAAACCACAAAACCGTGAGTTTATAAAACTCAGTATGCCAAAGGATCCAATTTAAACATCAATCTAATAGACATACAAATCAAACGAATATACCATACGATAACAATCAGTTTCATATTCTTGGTAAACATATGTCTAATATTACCTTAAATATGAACATAAGCGCTTGACAAAAGTCATTTCCAAAATGCTCAATACCAACTCATTTAAGGAGCTAGAACTTAAAAGTGAAACATGGTTCACACCTCTATAGTAACTTCAATAGACAAAACAACATGATAAGTTAGAGCATAAACTTGCATCATATTTCTCATTTCAAATCAATAACAATCAATATCAATATGAACTAAAGAACAAGCATGTATCTTAGTTTCCAATTCAATTCAGTCAGTCATTTCATTAATGATACATACATGTATCAGGGATTCCAAAGGAAACACACCGCTGGCACGTGCGGTCTTCCAGTTCGTGTATGGCCCATCCCCACACCCATTACATAATCACATTAATTTAGAACACTCTTAGTTTCAATCTCTTTCAATTCAGTTCATTGTGGGGTCCCATACACCAACCTGTGTCAATACAATAGATAACAGATCTGTATCTGCGGTCCTACAGCCGCCAATAATCTCATAAGAGATGTGCCCCGTCGGGCCCAATACTCCGAAGAGTCATGCTCCGTAGAGCCCAGTATGCTCTTAAAGAGCCAATAGTGCCCAACCCACACTTTATTTTTCAGTGTTAAGTCAGTAGTGTGTAATTCATCACTAGTTATTCCTTGGGAATAACTCACAATTAGGTCTATCAATAATCACTAACTCATGGTTAGTTCAAATGACCTTGGTAATAAATAAATCATAATTTACTCATAAACTATGAGCAACTAGACCAATGATATAAATTTCAATATTCATTGTCCACCACGAATGGTGATTTAACTAGAACTCACTAGTTATACAAGAAACAAAGATGCTAGCATGCATTAGCTAATGGATTCAAATCACATCAAATCAATGTCAGTAAAACACAATCAAATGCCATAAACTCTAAACTGGTTTGTCTCCAACTTTCACAAGAACTTGGAACCAAAAATGCATTTTTATCATTAGTCAAACTTGTAAAAATAGACATTCATCATGTAAGCATACATTTAACAGAGGGACGAGAACATTAATAATAACCATCGACTAATACACAACTAAACTAAGGTTAAGCAGTGCAAGTCCCAACACCTGAGCAAATTCAATTATCAGGATTACTACCATCTCTATTTTGATGAAGATTTTTAAACAACATTAGGTTAACCCAACCTATGTAAACCAATACAATACTTGACAAAATACAATTTAAATCATCTCATGTAACCATTTGTTCGAAAATATCGAATATTTAATAAGCACAACAGTCGACCATGCATATGTGATCTAGCCAAAACAATTGTATCTCACCAGCTTTAATTTAGGAAAGCAAATGTCAAGTGTAAAACAATATATTGAGTTTTAAAGTTTAAATATCACTTACACGTGATACATCACGGGTTTGTCTACATGCACAATACCACCCAAGGTTAGTTGCAAGGAGTGAGAAAAGATTAATAGAATACTAACTCAAACTTCATTAAGAGCTATGGTAAATCCATTTCTCAATAATAAAACAATGCATTTGTTGTTGTCGATTGGTCATCTACATGCTTGGGTTTGAAGGACATTCGACACTCACTTATTGATGATCATGCATAAGTAGGCTCAAGTGGAAAACACAATCCAAGCATTCAACCACCAAAAATACTATTCTAGTTCACTAAGAGTCACAATACCAACACAAATCCCTACCATGACATAGTGAGTTTAAAACTCTATCAATCACATGACTTAGTCTATTATGACCCCCACAATAACTTTGGTACAACCTAGATTTCATAGAAGTGCTAAACCAACCCATTGAAAAGATCGATTCGAGTCTCAAAGTTCTCATTTTGTGGCAACCAAAACTGCCTAAGAAGAAACCAACTATTAAGACTAAATTGCTTCCAATTGCCCAACCATTCTCAAATTATAGATAAACACATTAAACATGAGATTCACATATACTACTTATTATACACTTTTACCCAAGTTCACGTAACCTTATTGTTAAGCAATTTAACTTCAATATTCTCAACTCCAAGATAATAGAACATGGCAAGTGGTAGTTACCAACTTACAAAACTTGAATGAAGTTTACAAGATCAACACTTAGCTAAATCAATCCAGCAAACAAGTTCCAAGGTTCCTATTAAGGAATTTAATCTCAAAGAGCAACACAAAATAACTTCCACTCATTTGCCCTATCAAACTTTAGTGTTACGAAGGAACAAGTCAAAGTGTCAATCTTGTTAAATTTAATTATCATATCAAAGCTTAACACTCCACTTCCTTGTGCTTGAACATCCACATTATGAGACGATCTTACTCTAGAACCATCGGACGAATATTGATCATGAACAACTATGCTCTACTTAATGTAGTCCCTAGTAGAATATTTCACAGGAAGGAACCCAAGTAAACTTGTCACATGCACATCCGCATATCATGTCAAATTAAACAATTAACATTCCTGAACAACCTCAGTTATACTTCAAATCATCATTTGAGAACAGGACTCACAATCAAATTGTTATAATTCAACATCACAAGATTCATGCTTTATCTCCCAATCGATTTCAACTCAATCCTTACCGTTATTTGTGAGTGTTCTTAACTCAGATGAGTCCAAAGCAAGATAAAATATTAATCATCATGATCTATTTGTCTATGTACATATTAATCTATCACAACTAAGCATTATTTTTATGCGCTTGACAATTCAACATAAGCCATAAGATGTTAGAAACATCTCGATCAAAACTGGGTTGCCTCAAACACGAACCCAATTCATGCAACACCAAAACTCCATTCACCTAACACATTCAACTCCTTAAAGAGTTTCACTTCCAGCCAAATTGCTAGCAATCCAATACCTTAAATCCATTTTTATCTTCAAAGGGATAGTAACTAGATCCTTACTACTAGTTGTAACATTTTTAGCTCTTAAGACTAAATTTATCCATGACTCAATGCTAGCAGAAAATGCAAACCAATTCCTACAACTCGTTTACAGCCAATTTCAGAACCTTAATTATTCACATAATATTTTCAATCCTTGAATTCGATGGGTTTATCCTCATCTTAAGTGGTGTTCTCGCATACCAAAAAAACATTCAATTTTTCTTTGATTTGATATCACACCACATTATTAATCTCAACATGAAAATCAATTTAAAAAAAATAGAAACAATTAGTCATTTTTGGTGTGAGTCTCACTCTACTTCAATATTACCGTTTCAAGGTCGATTCGATGAGCCATATGTCTAGAAAAATGTTGCTTAAGTGGATCCAAAGTCATACCTTAGGAGAGAACCCAACAAACTCCTCTCCAAGCTTGATACGAACTCCGATTAAACTTCCCAATGAGTTCCAAGAGACCAGCAGCTTCCTCCGGTGAGGATCCAATGAGGCATACTCTCTCCCCCTCACCCACTCTCTAGCTGTGGCGGAGCTCGGGTGGGAGCTTGCGGTTGTTGACGGCGTCGATGACGGAGGCGAGGTGGTGGGAGTTCTTCCTCTGCTGCTGCGCCTTCGAAGAGGAGGAAGATGGAGGATTGGGGTTGGGGAAGGATGAAACCCATTTGGATCTGCGTGAAAATCAGAGAAGAGGAATAGATTTGGATTTTTTTTTTGATTTGGAATGGGAGGAAGAGAGGCAAACAAAGCCCTAGACATCCTCACGTTCCAACCCAATCTCCCAATCTAAATAAGTTAATGGGGAAAATATCAAAAAGACTCCCAAGATAAAGGTAAAGTCAAAACCTTACATGTACCATGTACATATCCTCCTCCAAGTTTCTGTTTAAGGAATGCCATTTTGATATCCATCTTCCACATCCCACAATTGTGAAAAGCAGTAATAGTGAGTATAATCCGAATCGATTTTAACATGGCAACCTCTCAAAAATCTCATCAAAGTCAATTTCTTGAATTTGAGTATAACTTTTGCTACAAGGCTTGTTTCGTAGGTTGTCAAGTTACTATCCATGTCTATCTTCCTCCTAAAAGTTCATTTATACCAAATGATATTTTCCCTTGAGGAAGGCAAATCAAGTTCCATACTTGATTATCATACATGGATTCTACTTCGGATTCCATGGCTTTTCACCATAGTTTGGAGTCTTTTCTTTCCATTGCTTCTTGGAAGGTCGAGAGATCTTTGGTATCAAGTACCATGATCTCATGAAGTCCCACATACTTATTGGTTTTCTTCCTTTCCCTCGTCAACCTTCTCTATTCTTTCGGTTCTTCTCGTGTCTCTTGAACTTCTTCCACAATTTCTTGAGGAATAGGTTCATGTTCGACTCTCGAACGTACACTAAGTGGGGATGATTGAGATTCTCTCACAATTTTGTAAGGATCTCTTGCTCATGCTCCCACTAACCAAATGAACCTCGATTGGGCCTTCATGATTTTGAATGCAACATTCACATCATGATCTTGTAGAGTATCTTGAGTTTCCCCAAGCTTAACTCTACTCCCACTACTTTTCTCTCTTTTCAGAAATTCTAGAAAAATCATATCTCTCTCTACAATCTTTCGATTGGAGGTGATACACCAAAAGTAGTATTCTGTTCTCATACGAGGACAACCTATAAAGAAGCACTTATCCGCTTTTGGTTGAAGCTTGGTTGACATCAATTTCTTGATGTATAGCTCACAACCCCAAATGTTGAGAAAGTCGAGCTTAGGTGTCTTTAAACTCCATAGCTCACAAGACATCTTCTCTACGGATTTGGATGGAACATTATTTAGTGAGTTTGTCATTATTTGTAGTGCATAATTCCAAAAGTAAATAGACAATTTAAATTCACTTATTATTGATCAAACCATGTCGAGCAATATCTTGTTCCTACTTTAGGAATGAGTCAAATTAGGTATTCTAAGGACTCACCCCTACGAACCTTTCATAGAGACTCGATGTTCTTGTTGAGTCGGTTCACTACTTCATCCTCGAATTCCTTGAACTTGTCAAAGAATTCACTTTTGTTTCCCATTAGACAAATATAGCATAATGACTATAGTTGTCCGTAAACAAAATGAAGTACATTAAATTGTCTTTTGCATTTGTACTTATTGGACCACATACATTGGAATGCATCATATCCAATAAGGCACTCGTTTTCGTTCCTTTCTTCTTGAAAGGTCTCTTGGTCATTTATTTGACCAATCCGATAGTGCTACAAGAATCAATCATTCACGTGAGTTATCTTAGTTTCATTTTTGTTATTGTTTGTTTGAGTTTGTTTATTATTCATTTCAAGCAAATAGAAGTCATTCCATACGAATGTATTTGCATAGAGAATTCCATTCTTCTATATAGACAAGCAAGAATTAAAATATTTATTAAAATTTATCAATATCTAAAACTTGATACAGAAATGTTCTTGCTAATCGAAGGCACATAATAAACATTCTTCAAGGCATAAATTTAAATCACTAGACTATTGAAGTTACATAGAATTTTGTACAGTCGCAGCGATGCTTGTACTATTTCCAATCTTCAATATCATCTCGTTCTTCACGAGTTCTTTCCTATCCTTCAATAGCTGCACATCAAAATTATGTGAGCACAAGATCCGGTAACCATTACCAAATCAAGGATAGAGGTGATTAAATTTATCTCAATAACAAACATACCTATGGTGTTTCTCGGGTGCCTACGTTCAATCATCCAATTTTCAAGGTCTTCCTTGTATTTGGGGCAATTAGGTCGGATGTGTCCCTTTTCACCGCAGTGAAAGCACTCCGTGTTGGGAGTTGGAGATTTGAAAGATTTCCCCCTTGAGGCACTCTCATGAGCACCTCCTACTCCCTTGCTCTTGATTGACGTATCTTTGGTAAATTTGCCTTTACCTTTGTTGATCTTTTTGCTCCTCTCATGGACGGCTAGGACTTGATTGTCCCGACCCTTCCCATGTCAACTTCTGCCGTTTTGAGAGCGTTGTGAAGCTCCTCAAGACTCACCCCTTTTCACGCACATGATAGTGCATCACAAAGTCCTTAAAGGACGGGGCTAGAGAGCCAAGAATCAGATCTTTGGCAATGTCCTCGGGCATTGGAGAAGAGAGCTTCGACAATTTCTCAAGGTATCCTTGCATCGTGAGAAAATGCATAGATACCGATGTTCCCTCCGCCATGTGGCACCTTGTGAGTGCGATGGTGGTCTTATAGCGCTCTTTTCGGGCACTGTCCATGAACATCTTTGTTAAAGCTTCCATGGTCTTCTTGGGTTTTGAATCCAAGTATTTCGCTTGAAGCGAGTCACCCATGGATGCCAACATTAGACCGTGAACTTGGTTCTCTTGGTCTTCCCACTTGGTTATCGCATCTTTCTCATTACCAGTTGCCTTCTCATTCAATTTTGGGATTTCACCATCCAAAATATAAGATAGTTTTTCAAACCTCAACACGATATTAAGATTGAGTTGCCATTTCATGAAGTTTGAGCCATCATTTTGCAAAGGGTTCTTTTCGATCATAGATCGCACAATTGGTTGGATATTAGACATTTCTACAAAATAAATTATACAGGATTTTAATGTCAATTTTATGTTTTAAAATACATACATATATATCGAATATAAATGTAAATACTGCAAATAAAATTTTGCCCGTAGATGCAGTAATCCAAGATCCTATCAATTGCAATATAGACTAGCTAAGGCCTATCGAATATATCACAATATCAAGGTAAGAAAAACTCTTTCTAATCACAACCTTTTTGAATTTTAGCAATATTAGCATCTTCAAACTCTTGTGATTCTTGTCGTTTTAATTATGAGGGAATATGACCTATCCTCGTAAGAAAAACTTTTTCCCAAAACCGAGCGAGGGCTCTAGGTAA
Organism: Triglochin maritima; assembly: GCA_963682175.1. NCBI lineage: Eukaryota > Viridiplantae > Streptophyta > Magnoliopsida > Alismatales > Juncaginaceae > Triglochin > Triglochin maritima. The sequence continues at coordinate 41,442,620 of OY821775.1, forward strand.
TGTTAAGAAAACTTATTTTCATTTGATACGAGATACGTTTATCCATTGTATTCACAACTAAACATACTTGGGGTTCAGTAGGGTGAAACCCAGCTCATATATTTAATCGTGGCACAACAATAAACAACCATTATATCTCCCACTATTCCCAAAGATAGAGGGAGCTATCTCCCGCTAAGGGCGAGCAGAGTATCCCTCGATCAATGGCTGCTAGTGGATGAAATAAGAAGGAAAATTACTCTTAATTTTGTTGGACAATTTCATTTATTAACATGTGATTCGGAATTTTAGTTATCATGCATATTATCATTTATACACATCCTAACATTCAATCACATTCATCACATACATAGCAGAAATTAAAAACAGAAATTAAACCATTCACACAATCCACATCGTGTGAGTCTATATGTTCCCTTTGATCATTGATCCTCGATCCCTGATCCTCGATCCTCGATCGATGTGCTACAGCGGTGACTTCTTCTTGCACTGGAGATGTAGATTTTACAGAAAATAAACATGCTCCTCACATTCGATAACCGACTAGTGCAAGTCATATGTAAAACCTCTCAAATGCAATGCAATTATCTAAAAGATAGAAAGAGAGAATTTGGCTTTTACATGCAAATAAGTTCATGTATAATAATAATTACATATATTCATAGTTGCTGATTTGGAACATATAAACTCACAATTCCTGCAAAAATAACTCGAGCAACGCATACACGCATGTCCAATCTAAACTATTTAATCTAGATTATCAAGCATCTAAAATCAAACAATTCTAGACAAATCATTTGAAATCCATTAAAATGATTTCCATGCATCCATAGTTAAAAATTAATTATTTTGAGCCGCTGTTCATCCAATTTCCAAAAGGAAAGATGAACATTAGTCCTTTTCGGCTTTGTTGATTCCTTTATAAAATAATCATTCAAAATAAACGAAAATTCTATAAATTAGACAAATGTCTAAATTTCAATTCTAACAATCATGTGTGATGTTTTAAAACATATAAAACCATCAAAACGAATTTATTAGAATTTTATCAACAAAACATCGAAAAACTCGAAAAAGACACAAAACCGAATTGTTTTGATTCTAGATGGTAGCCTAGATTGATTTTATAGTCTAAATCAAAGATAATATGAATCAAAAGCTCTAATTCCACTGTTGGATTTCGTGCCCTATTATATGTATATATTTTTCGAAATTTTATAAACATATATGATCGAAACATTCATATTTTCTTCGATTTTCATATAGACATGCATTTGTTTGTCCTAATTATTTATCATGCATTAGAACAAACAAATAATTGGAAAGAGGATCATACCTAGAGGTTCTCTAAAACCTCTTGAAGATCCGGAGTCGCGTTGCCGGTCGAATCGCCCGGCGGATTGCCTCCGAGTGTTCACATAACTCTAAACAAGGTTGGAGAGAAATGAGCTAGCCAATCAATCTCCAAACGGGTTTAGAATCTAGCTAATAACCCCCTTTTCTTTCTTGAGATTTTACTCTCGAAAAACTCAAATTAACTAAGGAATTTCGGATGGATTAATTGGGGTGGTTAGAGAGAGAGAGAATTTTGCATATACTTATTTTTAATGAAGGAAATTAGGCCTATTTATAGGCTCCTTTAATTTCCACATCATGGGCTATGTATTGACCCATTCTTCCATGTTTTTCTCTCTTAAGACCAATTCCCAATATTAAATTTATTAATCCACATCCAAATTTAATCATAATTGACCAAGTCAAAACCATGATCAATAATTCCTTAATTAATTTGCATTTATCCAATTTTGGATTAATTCCCAACAAAATTCGTTTTTTTTGTTTTAGGAAATTTAATTAATTTGCCTTTATCGAATTTTGGTTTAATTCCCAACAAAATTGGTATTTGGGGTTTTAGCAAATTTAATTAATTAATTTGCCTTATCTAATTTTGCATTAATTCCCAACAAAATTCGATCTTTGGGGTTATAGCTAATTTATATATCCTATGCAATATATCATCATATGTAATATCAAACAATCACACCCCATGATATATTTACATCTCATATATAAATTCATGATTCTAAATATGTCATTTTCATGACATAATGATTTTATCGATTCACCACATGTATACGAAACTCGATACATCATATGAACATAAAATCACCTTCTTGTTTCCCAGTTTTATGATGTGACCTATGGGAGGATCTAAGCTAAATTGACAGTGATATTAATATTTTAACATCACAAACTATAAGCGGTATCTAGCTACACATTATAGTTCCCAATTAGCTAGATGTCTTAATTCAGCTCGAACCGAAACCTGATCCAATTAGTGATGGAGTGCACCACTTGTGTCCGTCCCTTGCCTCATGATATTAAGAATACATACAAAGTAGTATTGTGTCATCTTTGTATTAGTATTCATTTCTTGATCTCTTTAAGCTAGTTATAAATATGTGACTTAACTCAAATCACATTGTGCACATTATAACTTTGCTTTATCAAGGGGTCCATTAATATCATTACTCAATTAAGAGGGGCAATGATAATCTTTTGACTAATTATCTTCTCCAACAAAAGTCATACTTCACCAACCAATGCCTTTACACTACACTTATCGATAGCTCAAGACACTAGCCTAATCAAGTATTTCTTAGGTGATCGGATATAAGTCTCATATCAAAGGACCAAGGACATAGAAAAATATCAATGACACAGAAACACATTTCTATAATATTTTACTTATTAGGTCAATTCAGTATACAAAAGTAATATTTTCCTCTTTTGCGTACCCGTGTTGTCATTCACTTGTAGAGCTACAATGATCTATGACCAACACGACAATCTTAACTCGGTAATAAATGTCCCATGTTTATTACCATTGATACATTGCATACATTTCATCATTTGTCTTTCATTTAGATAATTACAAAAAGCCAAGGACCTAATTGCAAATTACGAGTATCTTTTATTATTATGGAGAAAGTCTAAAGAAAAATAAATGTGGAAAGAAATAAAGTCGGACCTCAAAAGAAAGGAAAGAATCAATCGAGATGCGCTAAGGAGGATTAAATCATACCCAAAACACACAGCAAAAATCCGGATCCAATCAGAGCATATTGTGCGGCGATTTAGCCGCAAGTTACATGTATTGTGCGGTGATTCTGACGCACCCCTGTCGATCCGCGCCTCCGAATTTTGTCCAGTCGTGGTGTGACGCATGTACTTTCCAATTTTATACTTAGATCCCCTGTATCAGTTATAAATAGCCTCGAGAACGATGTTGTAAAGGGTTCTTGTTTTGACCCATTATTTAGCAATAAAATTCTGTTGGTTTATTTTGTGTTTTTTTATTTTTCTTTCTTAGTTTCTCTAGGACCCCTTCTCCTCCTCTCCATCCATGAGTTTCTAACTCTCTCCAAATGGTGGGGGTGACAGATGTAGGGTGATGAGAAGAAGAATAAAGTTATTATTTTAATTTCGTATTAGTATATTTTGATTACTTGAGTTTATGTTGAGTCATTTATCATGTAATGCTTTATATAACTAATGTGATTTATTATAAGTTTCAGAATTCTCTAATCAAAACCAGACATCTAAACCTCCACCCGCTGGACTCGCATTCATAGTTGTTTTCTTTTTAATTTGTTTTTGTTGTTCTTGCTTTAGATAATTAAAAATAAAAAATCTCAAACCAACCTCATTATTGTTCTCTCTTTCTCTCCTTAATCGAAAATCACACAAATAAGAATATCTCTCCCTCCTTGTGTTCGACCCATACTTATCACGTCTTCATTGATGTCGTGCACTTGCGGTATAAATTAAATTTTCATCAAGTTTTTGGAGCCGTTGCCGGGGAGGCGACAAAGATTTTTGTTTATTTTAGTGATTTCGATTTTTTTTGTTTATCGTGTGCGCGATATAACTATTTGGATTTGCGTTTCAGGAGACAACATAGTGCGCGGCGAAATCCGGGCACATTCGGAGCTATAAGGGCGGCGAAATCGCCGCATCTCAAGTACAACCTGCGGCGGATCCGCCGCACATATGAAGCATCTGGGCTTCAATTTTTTCTGGGGTCGTCTCCATCTTTGGGTGGACGCGTGGAGCTACTGAAATTTCGAGAGCAGGCGGTGAACCCGACTGAGCATTGCATAGGTAACCTTCGTTGCCTCTTTCTTTGTAATTTCTAGTTTCGGAAAATTTCCTTTTGTAGAACTGCACGTGTTAAGCTTAAATTCAATAATTGGTAATAATTCAACTCTGACCTAAAAAATCGCAAAACTAGAAGAACTTAGTGCATGCATCATATAATGTTTTGTTTGCATTATTCTTGCAAAATTCTTGCAAATTAATTCTTGCTGAAGAGTGCTGGAGGCAAGGTACGTATTGCGGTTTTTATCGATTGCATTTAAGCATATAATGTAATTTGCATAAAACTTTGCAATTTCCCCCCACTAAAGACCATTGTTTGACTATCTTTGCTAGATTTAAGTTAAACTATCTTAAGGGCAACTCCGTAGGAAAAGATACGGTGGGGATTTCATCACCTTTCCGTGGCCCACAAATCACAATCCTAAAGTGTCACCCAAGCTTTAAAATTAAAATCAATTAGACATTGACCCCTAAGAACTCAGACTCAATTAAGGTGGAGATTGGTTTGACTTGCTATGACTTGAAGCTGATCGAATTTAATTTGGTGTCTAGAAAGTATTTTTGTGTTGACGTAAGTCTTCCAAGCGAAGTGGTTGTCTAATTGGCACCGACTCTGTCGGAAGCGCCCCCACTAGATATATATTGCCTGGCCAAGTTGTTTTGATTAGTGAGGGAGGTGAATCAAGAAAATCAATTCGACTCAACTAGTTAGGAGTCGTCTAGATTTAAGCGACACTAGGTCTAGGATTGTTTGAACCGTGCTTGTTCAGGAAACGTCTGACCAACCCTAGAACCTATCTTTTAGAGTTAAGTTTCCTTTCTCATCTCTCTTCTTTCTATTGTTTGTTTCCATTTTTGAAAAAAAAATGAAAAAAATATCAATTGATTCTTGAATTTGAATTGGGAATTTAAATTTCGAATTTGAATTCAAAAATTGATTCAAACCAGTGCACTCAGACTCTCACGAGTTCATCTAGATTCCAGTCTGGAGCTTAGCCCAATCCACCTGTTGCACCACCTCACCCAGATCCAATGGGTGAGAATGTTGTGAACCCGCCCATATCTCTGAGGGATCGATGTTACCCAGCGATGGCTGCTCAGCCATCGTGCATCGTTATGCCTACCATACAGGGTCGCGACTTCGAACTTAAGGCACAATACATGAGTATGTTGCCTAAGTTCACCTCTAGGGAAGACTCATATCTCTTCCTTAGAGAATTTGAGGAAATCTGCTCTCTTATGCAATACCAGCATATCTCTAAGGAGGCAGTGCGTCTGAAATTCGTGCCTCTAGCACTGAAGGACGACGCTAAGAAATGGCTATATAGTCTAGCAAAAAAATCCATTAAAAGTTGGGCTGAGTTTGTTCAAGTATTCCTAAACAAATATTTCCCCAATCATAAGACTACGAGGATTAGGAATGAAATTGTTGCATTCGTTCAATCTGAGAGCGAGCCATTCTATTCCTATCTAGAAAGATTTAAAAGTGTGCTGACATAATGCCCTCATCACGGAATTCCAAGATGGCAAGTGTACCAAATTATTTATGAGGGATTTACACCCACATCTAGGGTTATGGTAGAATTTGTAAGTCAAGGGAACTTCATGTCAAAAAATGAAAATGATGCCTGGACTTTTCTTGAGGATTTAACTGAAAATAGTATGTAATGGGACAATGCTAGAGCACCGCTTAACCCGAGTATTTGATCTAGAATAGCAAGTCAACCCAAACCAGGAGTCTTAGTTGTAAATGTCAATATAGCGGCTGAAGCAAAACTAACTACCCTTATGCGCAGAATGGAAAGTCTAGAGCTACAAACCCGACCCCGAGTGAACCAAGCATCGTCTATCCCTTGCTCTAGATGTGGTCAGACTGGTCATTTAATGGAGGATTGTGCGGACTGGGAACAAGTTAATGCCACGTTTAACCATGCTAGAAATGACCCATACGCATCAACCTATAACTCAGGTTGGCGTAATAATTCCAATTTCTCATCAAGCCAACAAGGTCAACCTCCTAGACAACAACCAAACCCGTATAACCAAAATAATACATCATCTGGGTTTAGTAACAATGGAGATTATGATGTTAGGTGACAAGCTTGGAAATTTTGATGAAGACTTTTATACAAACAACCAACCAGTCCTTCCAAAGGCTAGAGACACAAGTCAGCCAACTCGCACAAATTGTAGGTGCAAGAGAAAAGGGTCAGTTTCCAAGTCAACCTGAGGTGAATCCTAGATCTAATAATCAATATTAGCCCTATCAACCACCTCTAGGAAGTAACAACTCGAGACCAGTTCAAATGGTTAATGAGGAAGGACTGTTCCAACAAATAAATGCAGTAGTATCATTACGGTCCGGAAGACAAGTTGATAACAATGTGGTAAATCCTAGAACGTCTAATCAATCTAGCCATCAAGCAACCACATATGACCTAACCATTGAACCTGACGTCCAATCTGAAACGCCCAACCCACCTACTCAACCTGAACCCATAGCTCAACCTGAGCGAGTCTATGTTCCTAAAGCTGCATTCCCCAATAGACTTAAGAAGAACTCAAGTGCACAAATGGAGAAAATCCTGGAAGTATTTAAGCAAGTTAAGGTGAATATTCCACTCCTGGATATGATTCAACAAATACCAGCTTATGCTAAATTCTTAAAAGATCTGTGCACTAAAGAGAGAAAAACAAACGTACCAAAGAAGGCTTTCTTAACTGCAAACATAAGTTCTATTCTGTCCAACTCATCTCCTATAAAATAAGGACCATGGGTGTCCCACAATTTCATGTGCAATAGGAGATACTTTTATCAACAAAGCCCTTCTAGACCTTGGTGCTAGTGTTAACCTACTCCCGTTCTCTGTCTACGAGCAACTCAACCTTGGTCCACTAAAACCCTCTAAGACAACTCTTCAATTTGCTGACTGCTCTATTAAGAAACCAAGAGGTGTAGTCGAGGACGTTTTGATAAAGGCGGGTGACTACATTTACCTAGTGGATTTTGTCGTACTAAATATTGCACCTGTTGTAAATCCTAATAGACAAATCCCTGTAATACTAGGCAAACCATTTTTAGCCACTTCTGAAGCATTGATAAACTGTCGAAATTGGCTCATGCAATTATCTTTTGGGAACTTAAAAGCTGAATTTAATATCTTTCATGTTGAGAGTGAGCCAGAAATAATATGCAATCAAAGTGATGTTGTGATGAGAGCACGTATCTATAAGATTTCTGAATCAAATAAATCATCACAAAATCAAAAAGAAAGTGCGAAAAAGGGGAGTAGTTCTTCGACACACCCACCATCACTCGAGCAAATAAGAGAATCAATACATGTGAGAGGTGTGGAACCTTTACCTCAGGGCAACATAGGGAACATTTCAACTGGATACATGCACCAACATGGTGACATTCAATCCAGTTCTGATTATGGTTGACTCTGAACAAATTCCATCCCTCCACCGCAGTTCAACCAGGTAATAAGTGCATTTGCTTTATATTTGCAGACATTGAGGACAATGCATGTTGTAGGTGTGGGGGGGGGGGGTGTTTATCTATATATCTATATATTCTATTTGTTTTGTTGTTATTCAAAAAAAAATCAATATTGCATGACATAACTTAAGATTGAACTGCCAAAACCCGTGTACAAATTGCATTGAGGTTTTGTTCCTTATTATATAGTTCTGCTTGTAGAAATTATGACATAAATCTAAGTTCCAAAGAAATAACACATTACCCTTTTAGACATGTATGCACTTAAATTGGATGAATCAAATCTTTGAAGTGGTTGATAAAAAGCAGAGGTTGAGAAAAATATACCGGGAAGTGTGGACTTCTAATAGCAATTAAGCCTTGAGGAAAATAAAGGTAAAAAAATAATAAAGGAATCAAGTGAGGAAAGCATATTTTGCAAAATGATTACAAAAGCCCAAGCCTTTGAGTCACTGGTCCGTAGGGGTTTCTTGAAACCCGGTAACTTGAGTCTGCCAGCTCGGGATTATCGACCAAACTCGTTACACAAATGCAAAAATTGTAAAAGTGTTAGAAAAAGCAAATGTGTTGAATCACGGGAAAAAAGAAAAAAAATACTTTAAGATACTCAAAACCCAAAATTAAAAGAATGATCCATGCCATGGTTGATCCGAATGATACTTCACCACCAGAGGAGGCGTGCAAAATAATATAAGTGATAACATGTGTATAAGGGTTAGTGGTGTGAATGTTGGAGGAACAAAGACCAAGTCAGACTTTTTATAAGTTAGATTTGTATAATGAGCATGCAAGAATTCTAAGTAAGATGTATAAGGTTGAGGTGAAGATATTTAGAGCTATCAATGAAATGTTGAATTAAGACTTTGTGGGTGTGTCAACTGAAAACCCTCACGAGACAAAACTCGTCCTCTAAGGAAGCTTGGGGGTTTAAAGGTTTGTTGCACATGCTAAGTGCAACCGTGATTCCTACGAAAGTGAGTTAGGATTTCCCAGTTTTCATTTTTCTTATACTCTGTTTTGCTAGGGACTAGAAAAATCTAGGTGTGGGGGTATTTAATGCGTGGCATACATTGCATCATATGTCTTTCATTTAGATTAATTTTATATCAACAAATGCTACTAAGGTATGTGTTTAGTCTTATTTACATAACATAGGGACCTGAATGCAAATTACCCATATCTCGAGCATTAATGCGTGCAAGAGACACACTTCTATCATAAAGACCAAGTCAAGATTATCGGGATTCAAATGGAAGTCCATCCAAGCACAAAAGCATTCAAAGACCTAATTACAAAAAGTCAAGAACCTAATTGCAAATTACGAGTATCTTTTATTATTATGGAGAAAGTCTAAAGAAAAATCAATGTGGATCTCCAAATATACAAAGAAATAAAGTCGGAGCTCAAAAGAAAGAAAAGAATCAATCCAGACGCGCAAAGGAGGATTAAATCATACCATAAACACACAGCAAAATCCGGATCCAATTAGAGCATATTGTGCGGCAATTTAGCCGCAAGTTGCATGTATTGTGCGGCGATTCAGCCGCACCCCTGTCGATCCGCGCCTCCAAATTTTGTCCAGTCGTGGTGTGACGCGTGTACTTTCTAATTTTATACTTAGGTCCCTTGTATCAGTTATAAATAGCCCCGAGAACGATGTTGTAAAGGGTTCTTGTTTTGACCCATTATTTAGCAATAAAATTTTGTTGGTTTATTTTGTGTTTTTTTTACTTTTCTTTCTTAGTTTCTCTAGTACCCCTTCTCCTCCTCCCCATCCATGAGTTTCTAACTCTCTCCAAAGGGTGGGGGTGACGGATTTAGGGTGATGAGAAGAAGAATCAAGTTATTATTTTAATTTCGTATTAGTATATTTTGATTACTTGAGTTTATGTTGAGTCATTTATCATGTAATGCTTTATATAACTAATGTGATTTATTATAAGTTTCAGAATTCTCTAATCAAAACCCGACATCTAAACCTCCACCCGCTGGACTCCCATTCATAGTTGTTTTCTTTTTAATTTGTTTTTGTTGTTCTTGCTTTAGATAATTAAAAATAAAAAAATCTCAAACCAACCTCATTATTGTTCTCTCTTTCTCTCCTTAATCGAAAATCACACAAATAACAATATCTCTCCCTCCTTGTGTTCAACCCGTACTTGCCACGTCTTCATTGACGTCGTGCACTTGCGGTATAAATTAAATTTTCATCAACCATGATTGTGAATATCTTTTGTTTTATGCAAAACCAATATCTTTTAGAGCTCTACAGTTAAGGACCAAGAGCCTCTTCCTTAACACTTCTAAAAGACGAATAACATAAACAAGGAACAAAATGATTTCTCATTCAATTCATAATAATTGACATTTAAAAGTAAAACTTTTAGAACACATTCCCTTCAAAGATGACTCTGGAGATTTATAGATGTTGGATCACACCACCGTGATCTAGTCCTCTCCTCAAGTTCCGATCGATCCTCCGATCCCTACTCGAGAATTCACTATTATCTTCGTTCCGGGTCAAAGATAAACCTTCTTACAATCGGAGCCTTGCGAACACCCTCGCCTTGCTCGGATCTCCTCTCACAACCCGAGAGGGTGCTTCCTCGAAGCTTTACAACACAATGGAAATTGAATGTGATTGTTGAACTCTAACTTGAATGCACTCATGGATATGATTTAAGCTTGGAGTGAATTTAGTGGAAGTATGAGAGTTGGTGGAGATTTGAAGGCTTGAAGATTGAGAGCACAAGAGTAGGATGGATATTTGGCAAGTAAGGTGGTGAATGTGTCTCTTAAGTGAAGCTTATATAGCCTTAAAAACAAATAGAGCCGTTATGGTAAGTTGGCAAGAATTGGACCAAGGGAAAACAAGATGTGACTTAAGCTCGGAGAAATCGAGACAGATTTAGTCGACCGTTATCCAAATGGTAGTCCGAAGAAATGGTCAGAACCAAGAACTCGGTTAACCGATTATAGGTCGGATAACCGTTCACCAACTTCTAGTAACTTTTTCCTAATATCGGATAATTATCTTCGGTTGACCGAGACCACTTCGGTGCACCGTTCAAAATAGACAGTAAAGATTTGGTGCGACTTGGTGATCATGTTCGGTAAACCGTGGCAAGTTTGGTTGACTGATACATGTGCGGGTTTCCGGCTGACATTGTATGGGAAATTGGTTTATCGATAACAGTCAAAATATTACGTGGAAAAATAGTCGTTATGTTCGGATAGAAAAGAACACTTTGGTAATCCGAAGCATTATCGGTAGACCGGTATGGAAGTTTCAAGTGTGTGGCTAAACGACAAATTATAAGTCTGATGGAGTTAGTTTGTGTCACGTGGTCCAATAAGATGAAGTCGTTTATGCCAAAAGACACAAGAGAATTCGGATAACCGATCCATCTTTGGAATACCGAATAGAGATGTCCAGAGAGATTTCGAAGCTACTGGGAATAGGGAAACGGTCGACCGGGTAAGGTTCGGTACACCGAAACAAGGATTCCAGGAGATCAAGTTTTTACTAACTCTAAGGAGACGGTTGACCGGATAAGGTTCGCAACACCGAGACAAGGGTTCCAGGAGATCAAGTGGTTACTGACTCTATAGGAAATGGTTCACCGAGAAACATTCGGTTATCCGTGTGAACCAGATTCGGTAAAACGACAAGGACACGGTCGACCGAGACAGACAGGTTTATCCTTTTGTGCATCAAGTGTACATTTGATCCTATAACTCAAATAAATGGAAAATTACATATGAAGTCCTTGAGCTTTGATTACAAGTCTTGAGCCTTGATCTTGAAGTTGATTAGTCCCTTGGTTTAATCACCTAAATTGTTAGGAATACACAATATCTATGCAATTTGACAATATGATGTGTGTGATGTTGTAATTGAAGTTATGCATACTATTAGTTTGTTAATCATCAAAATTAAGATTAAATGCCCAAAAAGCCAACAAATGTCTACCAACAAACATTAGACCATTGTCCGATGGATACGTGTCTTCAGTCTATGCCTACCAACAAACGTCAGAACCTACACCAACGGATCCTTGTTCGTCGATGTAAATCGAATCTCTTTGTTAGTTGCTTAGTATATTTGCTCTTCTGGGTTCCGATTTTCCATGTTCAAACTAAACAATCAAATTCATTCATCATTCATCAAACACTCATACATCACAATTCAAACATCTAAACAAAAGAAGTCATATATATTTATCTCAAAACAATTCAAACACAAAAATTCTAATTTCATTAAAATTAACATTTGAATTTACTAAGTACTCAAACAAAGTTTAACAATGACAACAGACAGAAACTGAAAAGAACACTGAGTTGCCAAATCTCCCGTGCCTGTTTCGCTCGATGGATCATCATCGTTATCTCGATTTGGTGGCGGAGGTGATGTGCAAAAATCCTGCATAATTAAAACATTATACATTAAGGTTATAATGCATATAAACTAACATAGTAAATGTAATTCAATTTATCAAATTACAAATAGAATACCTTAGGATTATAACCCCCTTCGTTATCATAAACTCGACCATCCACTACACGTTTACGAACTTGTTTTTTGTCTACGCTAGCTCGTTTCTCTTCTTCATCTCTTCACCTTGCTCAACCTGCACTCTGGCGTCACTCTGAGCATGGGATGGAGTCCCGTATGGTCAGTACAAGTTAGTCGGGGTGACGAGATTGGAGTACATCCTCACATGTCCGTGCCCATCGCCAAGAAGAGTCTTGATTGGATTGATAAAGAGCCTTGAGAGCTCGTCTCACCCGGTCCTCGCAAAGCCTATAATTGCTCCTAAAATAAGAAAACTTCATAAATTCACAAATGAATGTATCAAACAACATTAACTAATTGCAAACTAATGATAATCTTAAACTTATAATAACGGTCGTGGCTTTGGGGGGTTTCTTGCCATGAAGCTGGATGTACATATCTATACGAACAGGTTTAGGAGCGTTCAAGTTTTTCGCAATCTGCAATACCGTTGAAAATAAAAATTTATCAGTATGATATCATGCATATATCCAGGTCATATATCCTCTATTTTGAGTCTAAGCAATGTTATGTAACGAGTTTTTATTTAAGTTTTAGGATTAAACATGTTTAAGAAGAAGACACAAAAAGGACTAAAACACAAGAAAAATGATTGATTTGTGAGACTTCTGGACCTATCTGCAAGAGGGAAGGACCTGTGTGTAAGCCAGAAGGACCAAATAGCAAATTGAGAAACTCCACACCATCATGAGGACCTGTATTGAATTTCAACTCTCTTTGTTAGTTGCTTAGTATAGTTTTAGTTAATCTTGTGTTATAATCTTTCTCATTTGTTAGTTGCTAGTTTAGTGTAGCCTAATTTAGTGTAACCAAGCTTCTTCTCCTCTTATTTTCTACTTTATTAATGAAGAACCAAAGTCGACACACACCACCTTGTTGATTCGACCCGTAATTGTCTCCGCTTCATTGTGGTCGTGCACTTGCGATTTAAGCTTAATCAAAACAACAATCATTTCAGTTTATATTAAAAAAAGTAATGAATCTATAATAATTTTTTTAAAATTAAATAATATCTCATCATTTCTCCTTGCGTCGCTCCACCTATTTGGTACCACACTGATGTGGTATGACTAAATTCGCCATGTTTTTCTTATTAGTATCGTTTTTCTTCTACATCACCAAATAAACCAAATCGTTAGTTTTTCTGGTCTTTGATAATAAATTAACTAAAATCTTTACAAATTTACCTTAAATGCCTCGTTGGACCAGTCTAGCATAGTAGACCAATCCTCTCGAAAATATGTGGTCGTCTAGCTGCCATACTTGCCTCTCTAGTGTCCATATCTATCACGTCAAGGTATAACTGATACTTATTTTCCTTTCATTTGGTGTTCAGAGACCTCATAATTTTCACTGTGAACCCCTCTGTAGCTGTCCAGTGTGACTATGGAAAAAAATCAAATTATTTTTCAATTAATAATCAATACTAATATAACTTAAGTGCATATGTAATATTATTGTTAATTGTTATCATGCCACATCATTGTCCTTATTTGACACCAATCTCCAATTCGAATAACGAGGTAGTACTTGTGTGCTCTTGGCTATCATCTCGATGAGATTCTGGAAGTAATCAACGTTCTTTCCTTTCGGCATAAGGATAACTTGGGTGAGAGACCGACTTTCTGTTCGTTTGGTGTCTCAGGGAAGGATAATGAGGTACTTTGCCTCGTTTCAATGTACTAGTCTGTTGCTTGAAGAGTTTGGATTAATGACCATGATTTGAATATCGCAATGGAGGAAACTCCTTCTCTGTTGCACAATCTTTCGAAACTCTACGGACGTTCAAGGTCTTTGAGTTTAATTTGTCGAATCAGACACTTTTCATCTACTTCCTGAACCTCATCTTGTTTCTTTTTCTTATAGAGAGTGGGCCCCACACAAGGTTTTTGGCACCACGCTGTGTCATGTTCCCCTTCTAGATGCATTTCTTGGCTTTTAGGCTTAATCTATGTTAATTTTTATGAGTAATCAAACCCATCTTAATTAATCAACCAATCAAGAGAAGAAATATTGGGACAAATACTCAAGATTGTAACAAAGCTTGGCACCAAGACTTGTAATTTTTCATTTATTGGGTCCATATGGTCAAATGTAAACTTGAGAGTCATGATTCTATCTCAGTCCAGTTTGGACAACTAAACCCCTAATGGATGTCCGAACCTATCATATCAGTAGTTGTTAATATCCTCACTGGAATTGTCCACATGGATGACCGATTATTATTCGGCTGACCGCATCCCCTTGGAAAGGTTTTGAATTTGACTCAAACGGTCACACTTGTACTTTGTATTAGAAGCCCATTTGCCTTGTCTATTTTCGAATGATCGTTCATCAAACGGTTAACCTTTTATCTCTTGGCCTCTAGAGCACAACGACTATTTCCACGTGTTAATATAGTTGTTGGCGCTAAAAGAGAAACTATTGATTCAGACGATGGAATTGGTCCCGGTCGACCATAATCTTGTAACAAGATTAATTCCTTAGTGCTATTGTGGATCGGCCAACCGAACCGAATTCGATCCACCAAAATTAAATCAGAGTAAATTCAACAAAAGTTACTGGAAGTTGGTGATTGATTATTCAAACCTTATTCGGTTAGCTGTACTCTTAATTTTGACAAAGTCAACCTTTTATTGCGGACAAACGTTCTTCAAATGGTCGACCCACTTTGTGCAAATTGTTGACCAAGCTTAAGTCAGATCATATATCTCTTGGTCCACATCTTACCAACTCTCTCAAATGGCTAGTAGAGCTTGAAGTCTTATAAATAGGAGTCCACACATGAGTTTTAGATATCAAGACACCTCTCTATCCTCCTATCATTTGTGTCCAAATATTAAACTCTTGAAGCTCCCACTCTCTTACACAGAAAGCCTAATTTAACCTTTGTGTGTGAATTCTCATCATATTTAAGTGTCCTCAAGTCTAGAGTGTTTTGTTATTGAGTCCAACTTCAACATCCAATAATTACCAAGTATTGTAAAGCTTCGAGGAAGCTTGCTCTCGGGTTGTGAGAGGCAAAATCGAGCAAGGCAAGGGTGTTCGTGAGGCTCCTCATGTATAGTGTTTATCTTCGACCCGGAATGAAGTGAGTATTGGATACTCGAGTACGGATCAGATGATCGATTGGAACTCAAGGAGAGGACTAGATTACGGTGGTTACGATCGAACCTCTATAAATATCGTTAGAGTAGCATTTCTAGTTTGCTTGCTAAAACTACTTTTTAATTCCACAATTATTAGAGGATTTAGATTGCCATTAGAGGGTCATCATTCTTAACAATTGGTATCAAAGCATTAGGTTGCTAATTTCAACTACTTAATTGTAGTTTAACATGATATCCACTTCTAATAATTGTGAGAGACTATCCACAACTAGACCACCATTGTTTAATGACTTAAATTTTGGATATTAGAAGAAAAGAATGAGAATCTATTTACAATACATTGATTTGAAGTATTGGATATTTATCTTCAACTTCACACCTCTTAATGATGAAGAAATTGTGTCCCTACTTAGAGCTAAAATATAGGAAGCGGAGATGAATTCCTGCATCATGAACATATTGTATCATGACTTAAATGAGGGAGAATACAATCGAATTAGGGGTTGTGATAGTACATATGGAATATGCCACAAACTTGAAATGCAATGTGAGGGAATCTAGTAAAATGAAAGAAACTTGGATAAATTTGCTGATGCATAAATATGAACTATTTTGTATGCAATCCTGTGAGAACATAAGTAGGATGCACACTCACTTCACCGAGATCATTAACTCTCTCAAAGTACTTGGCGAAACTTTTAGTGAGGGAGATATGGCTTGAAAGATTCTTTGGTCACTCACCAACGAATGGACGAGAAAACGACCACAATCAAGGAAGCACAATATCTCATCAAATTTTTGGTTGAGGGGTTTATGGGTAGTCTCATGGCATATAAGCTACAAATGAAAGGCCGCAAAAAGAAAGAAGTCGCCAAAAAGAAATCCTTCATGCAACAAGCCATCACCGACTCCAACAAATCAAAGAAGGGAGATAATGATATTAAAGAGGAGTTTGTTACTAAAAAATTAAGGTGCTTCTCAAGAAAGGAAAAGAAAAGAGAAAAAATGAAAAATTAGGGAAAGAAAAGAAAAAATCAAAAGAAAGAAAAGAGGAAAGAAAGAAAACTCTCAAAGAAAGTTGGGATGAATCCACATCCTCTTCACCAAATGAAGGCAAAATCACCTCAAAATGGCAATAGAAGATGAAGAAAGTGAGGTTTCTTCTCACTCAAATCATGATTCTAATTCATATAGTAAACTTCAAATTGCATTCTATGAGCAACTTAAAAATTTTGAACAAATTTGTCAAAAGAACAAGCAAGAAAAGAAGAAACCCCATAAGCTACAATGTCAACTTGAATCTATCATGAATGAGAAAAATGAGTAGCTTACTAATCATGACAAAATTACATTAGAGAACTCTCATTTGATTGATGAAATTGCAACGAACCTACTCTTTTGGTAGAACGACCTAGGTCGTTTTGACCGAACGACTCGACTTGTTTGGTCGAACGACCCGACTCGTTTCGACCAAACGACCTGGCTCATTTCGACAAACAATCCCGCTAGTTTCGACTAAATGACCCGACTCGTTTGGTCGAATGACTAGGCTCGTTTTGATGGAAGGACCTGGCTTGTTGGGTCGAATGACGCGGATATTTTCGACCGAACGATGCATTTCGTTTCGTGAGTTTTACAACTCGTTTATCTTGATTGAATCCTACCATCTAACAAGTTTGTATGTCTCGACTTAACTTGTAACAAGTTGTCATGTGAGGTTTTTAACTCGTTTGTCTTGGTTCAATCTTACCTTCTAACATGTTTGTTTGTCCCATCTTAATGTAACAAGTTCACTTAACCAAATAAATTGAACTACGTATAATTGGTCTAACATCATTTGCAATTGGATATGTTGTTAATTAAATTATCTCATATTGGACAAGTCACAATTACATATTAATGATCTAACACTAGAAAACAATCATTAATGGAACATATTAAATTGAACTATAGGGACAGATTTGCGTCTCGAGTGGGTAAGAGAGGACAGACTCGTCTCGAGTAGGACACTTGCGTCCCATACCAAATTGTTTGGACCAAACGAGCCAGCTTGTTTGGACCTGACTAGCCAACTTGTTTTGGACCAAAGGGACATATTTGCGTCCTTACTGGTCCAGAGCGGGACAAACTCGTCCCGAGCGGGAAACTTGCGTCCCGAACAAACTTGTTTGGAACAACGAGCCAACTTGTTTGGACCAAACGAGCTACTTTGTTTGGACTAGTGGGGCAGATTTGCATCCCAAGCCGTCCAGAGTGGGACAGACTCGCGGGACACATGGTTTCGACCAACTTGTTTGGAACAACGACCCAACTTGTTTGGAACAAACGAGATAGTTTGTTTCGACCAAATGATGCAATTTTTGGTCAAGCTTGCCAGTATGCTGGGAGTAAGCTTGTTTGGACCAAATCGGTGATGATCCAAACTCAATGGAAGATAACCCAAAATAAATCACGAAATGGTTCAAAAATCAAGAGATAAAAATAAAAAAATGGACCAAAATAAAACTTACATGATGGAAATCGATCTTAATACTACGGTGTGTTAAGTAGAATGGTTGGAGTGGGGTTATAAGATTTAGGGGAGAATTAGGGATGTTGGGAAAGAGAATGATATGATTTGTAATTATGACAAAAATACCAATGACAAATTTGACATTTGGTAGTTTTTTTTAGGCGACAATCATTGACCCTTAAATAAATAGACCCTCAGTCAATGGCCTTTTAATATATTTTTGGATGTTTTAACGATTGAAGACAATCTTAGACCATGTGAATCGATAGTTAAAGATGGAGCTTTTATAGATGTTCATGTTTTTATGCATTTCATGTTGTGTTGACGGGTAGTTGCGTATAGAATACAGTAACCTCGAAGAACTCATCCATGCAACAAATTTCACATAGTGCATAATGCGATACACTAATCACATTGATGACACTCACATCCTCTCCACCTCCCAGGAGGTTTATCCATCTTGTCTTTACTCTTCATCTCCTAGCGTAGTTGATATTTAGTGATAGTGTAGTGATCATTAGTTGTAATTACCATATAGATTACCGTAGTTTATGATCCAATCTTTGTCTCTCTCTCTCCCATTCGAGTATGATTTACCATATAGACAAACTAACACAAACTCCTTCTAGTTCGACTCGCACTTCACACGTCCATTTCAACAACCTGCATTTGTGGTAGTGATAACAATATGGTTTACCTGTCGATATCCATATTCATATCCAACCTTTTGAGGATATGGATATCAAATTTTCATACCCGACATATAACAAATACGAATACGGTATGAATATTGACTTTTCAATAGAAATATCAAACTAAAAAATTAAGGTTATGTGGGTACAGAGATATTATTTTTCTTGGATACGGATACCAACAATATCCGCAAGGTTAAAAAGACTAAAATATACATTAGTTAAAACCTAGTTACAACATATATATATTTTGATATCTTATAGCTAATAATTACTCATAATATTTTATATTAGTATGTTTTAATTAACTTTATAAGATGATAAATCTAGAATTACTAAACAATTGTGTAGGCTTTCAATTTTCCTTAAACCTTATTTTTTTCCTTCCATGTAAATCATATTAGCTTGAAAAACAAAAATATTTGAAAAGGTAGTTTTAAACACAAAAGCTAGATTCCTCTCATTATACAATGCTCGTAACTTCACCAACCTAAATCTTCTTCGAACAAATTTTCCTTAAGTTTCTCCCGTATTGTTAAACTTAAGTTATTCATAGAACCTTTATTTCAACTATATATGACATTTATTCAATTTTTTAATATGTTTATTTTTCTAATAAATACTATGTTATTTTATATAAAATTATATAAATATGGATATCTATGTTCATATCTGATCCATACATGTATCCGTAGGTTTCCCAATATTTTGTATCCGGACCGTGTCAGTATCCATTTTGTAATGATATCGATTTTGGGTTTTTTTGTATCTGTAATGTCCGTATCTGTATACACATTTTGAAAATGGATATGGATAGGAACATACCTATATCCCTAGGGTATTCCTACCGCTTGTTCCTTAGCAAAAGGAAAATGATAAACGACCGTCCTTGAGGACGCGACTGAGTTGGCACGGACCATGTCAGCAGAGCAAAGATATTCTTTTTGTATTTTTTCGCTATATTCTTTGGTTGTCCGTACAAATATCCTGGACTGACATTAAATGCAGCTCAAATCACTTCATCCCTCCATCTATCCCTCCATCCCTCCCTCATTAATGCGTCTCAAATCACTCCATTCCTCATTTTGGCGCTCCTACACAGCAGAGGACGTTTCATCTTCCTTTTGTCTCCCTCATCTCAAGATGCGTCTTCCTTTTTCTTCCCTTCTCTTCTGTGATTCTTCCTCTATACTCCAATGAAAATCTTTAATGTGTCTTCCCAAGTGGAGCAGCCGGCAAACGTTCCTAAGGAGGAAATGTTTTTCCTTCTTTCGAAGAAGCCAAATCATTTTATGTGGCCTATACCGATTCTTGTGGTTTTGGTGTTAAGATAAGGCAATCTCATTACGATCGTGGTGTTGTTATACGGGCCACACTGACTTGCTCCAAGGAGGGCACGACACCAACAAACCAAGGGCAAGGAAAATTGAAGCCTAGGTTATCCAGTAAAGTCCAATGCACTGCTCGGATAAGGGTCTCCGGAAACCCAGCAAGGGGTTACCACATTAACTTTGTGGATCTTAAACATAACCATGTCATGCTTGACCAGGAGCAAATGTGTTTTCTCAGACAAAAACGAACTGTCCCTGAGGCCGCCAAAGCACGCATATCGTGCAATGATTCTGCTGGGATATCGGCTGCTAAGACCATGCATTCTTTTGTGGTAGAGGTTGGAGGTCATGACAAATTGACTTTCAACGAAAGGGATTTAAGGTTTGTGCTCTTTCTGCAACATAATTGAAGTTCAATATTTTGCTCCTGGTCTTAGTGGTTTCTGTGTGCAAGAATGCTATAAACGAAGTCAGAAATTTGAAGATGGGACCTGGTGATGCACAAGCTCTTCAGAACTATTTCATTAGGATGCAGAAGATTGATTCCATGTTTTTCTATGTAATGGATATGGATGACGAAGGAAGACTACATAACGTGTTTTGGGCCGACTGTCGAACTAGAGTTGTCTATTCATACTTTGGAGACGCAATATGTTTCGACACTACCTACATTACCAACAAATACGACATGCCATTTGCCCCATTTGTAGGAGGTAATCACCATTTCGAGTCGGTTTTGCTCGGTTGTGCTTTGTTGTCTTCTGAGACCACTGAAAATTACATTTGATTGTTCCAAACATGGTTGTTGTGCATGAACGGTAAAGTGTGGCTATGTCTAGTTAAAGGTCTGTGTCTGTCTAGTTAAGGTGTGCTTCTGTCCAGATTAAGTATTGTGGTTGTCCAGATTACGTTGTGGGTCTGTTCCGAATACGTTGTAGGTGTGTCCAGATTACGGTGTGGTCTTTCGAGTTAAGAGTGTGGTATGTCCAGATTATGGTGTGTTGCTGTCCAGATTAAGTTGTGTTGCTGTCCAGATTAGGTTGCCCCCATTATGTCCACATTAACTTTGTGTTTGTCCACATTAAGTTGTATGTCTGTTCCGAATAAGTTGTCTGTCTGTTCAGAATAAGCTATGGTATGTCCAGATTAATGTGTTGTTGTCCAGTTTAAAGTTTTCAAAGTAGGATTTTGTACCTTTCAATATATGACTCACTCCTTTTAAATTATCCCCCATTCTGTAGATATAACTCCCCCAACCATCATAACAGATCAATGTGGCATCATTACTGCTTCTGTAAGGAATGTCTTCCCATATGCAAGACACAGATTCTGTATATGGCACATAATGAACAAATCTCCCGCGAAGTTGCCGACGCAGTATCAGAAGCACATGTTATTTGATCTAAAATTGATTGTATATGATTCCAAAACCCCAACAGAATTTGATCGTAATTGTCAGGGTTTCCTTCATGATTTTGACCTGCAGAACCATAGCTGGCTCAAATCGATTTATGCAATCTGAGAGTCTTGGATACCTGCATTTGCTGGTGATAGTTTTTTTACGGGAATGACATCTACTTAGAGAAAAGAGAGTATGAACGCCTCTTTCGACAAGTATTTGACTTCGAAGACCACCCTTAAGCAGTTTGTTCAACAATACGAACTCTCGCTCCGCCATAAGTACGAGAAAAAAACTCAATCATATTTTGATTGTCTTCATAAGAGACCTCAATTGGTTTCAATGTATCCCTTCGAGAGACAGATGAGTGAGTAGTATACGGTAGGGGTCTTCAAGAAAGTGCAGTTAGAAATTGGGAAGATGATATACTGCGATATAACGGAGGAGTTCAATACGAAGGACACATTTCATTACAAGGTATCTGAACGTGTTTTGGCTGGTGAGTAGCTACTGTTGAAACGTTTCATAGTACAAAACAGATCTATGAACTTCACATGTGATTGTAGAATGTTTCAGCACGTTGGTCTTCTATGTTGCCATGTTTTTGTTGTACTTGGACGCTTAAATCCTAATGCATTGCTCCCAGACTCTTACATCGTTAATCAATGGCGGGAGAATATTCGAAGGAGCTATCGAGATAAGATGTACCCAGACGATGGCGTAATGGAGAAGGATGCGCTTCGTGAAGTGTATTGAATAACTTAAGGCATCTTCAGGCCATGAAGTGTATTGAATTGCTTAAGGCATGTATGCACACTACCCAGTTCTTGGTTCGACTTCATGAACCTGAGTTTGCGGGTACATCAGTTCTTAATCCAGATAAGGTCAGACGTATAGGAAGACCGCCGACTAGATGTCGAGTGTCTTTAGCTGAGAAGATAATTAAAAAAGCCATAAAAAGCACGCCCAACAAGAGAAGAGAAAGTTCAAGATGAAGGTTACATCGTCGCTACATGAAGTCGCACCGAAACCTAGGGATCCTGATTTCTATGATTGGGACATGAATTTGTATTACGAGGAACTTCCTCCTTAATTTAATATTTCTTGTTATTTCAGTTCTTGTAAAACCAAGAAACTTCTAATTGTTGATCTTTTCGAATCTGTAAATGGTTGTTATACACGGTTGTTTATCATTTTCCATCTGTAAAGTTTAAGTTGTGGTGGATATGTTCGGTTTAGTTGTGTGACTGTTCGGTTTAAGGTTTGGATCCATTTGGTTTAAGGTGTGGATCCGTTTGGTTTAAGGTGTGTGATTCTTCAGTTTAAGGTGTGGATCTGTTCGGATTAAGTTGTGTGACTGTTCGGTTTAAGGTGTGGATCTGTTCGGTTTAAGTTGTGTGACTGTTCGGTTTAAGTTGTGTGACTGTTCGGTTTAAGGTGTGGATCCGTTCGGTTTAAGTTGTGTGACTGTTCAGTTTAAGGTGTGGATTTGTTCAGATTAAGTTGTGTGATTGTTCGGTTTAAGGTGTATCTGTCCAGATTAGGTTGGTTGTCTATCAAGATTAAGTTGTACGACTGTTCGGTTTAAGGTGTGGATCTGTTCGGTTTAAGTTGTGTGACTGTTCGGTTTTAGGTGTGTTGCTTTTCATCTCAACCAACAAACCTACCGTTGAAAACAAAATAAAAGAGTTTGTAATTTGTACATGTAAAAAACACAACACTAAAAAAATTACAAAAAAAGAGTTTGTAATTTGTACATGTAAAAAACACAACACTAAAAAAATTACAAAAAAAGAGTTTGTAATTTGTACATGTAAAAAACTCAACACTAAAAAAAGTGGACTTCAGATCTGCACACACGAACGACGGTCCCTAAGTAACATGACCGTAAATTAACCCCTGATACAGTGGATGATCTTGGGGTGCTTCTCCTTCGTCAGGTCAAGTTTTAACATTAGGCACCTTATCCAGTATAAAACATAGGCTCCGCAATTGTTGCTCCCCGGTTGTTGTCGTTGGCTATTTTTCCTGAGGATTCTCAATGGCCAGTCCACCTTTAGTAGGTCCCTCTAGTATTCAGCCACATCCGCTGCTGCGCATTCATGTACGCCTATGGTCTGGTCTGGATCTTCACCTCGCTCTAGCTCCCTAGAGATACTGTTGAACGTCAAGATCTCCTTGGACGTGTCATGGACAACCACCATAGTCCAATGACCAGCAAACCAGCATGGTTGTGCGATTACGGTCTCTCTTGGAGACACACCTTTTATTTTAGGGAGGATAAAATCATCAATTTCTCTGCCTTGGCCACCCATAATTGCCCTGACTCGAATGTTGATATGCATATAACTTTTTGTTGTGGGTGTTTTTCTTTGAGAACCGAAAGCATAACTTCGATAGTTTGGTCGGTCATATCCATCCCAGGCGTTATAAGTTCCTTCAGGTTGGTGCGTGTTAGACTACACATATCGCCTCTCTAGATTACCTCTCTATGGTCCTTGTTGGCTGCGGTCAAGTTCAACATCATGTTGACCTCATCACCTGACAACGTTCCCAATGCAGCCATGTCAACATCAGGCCTTGTCCCTCCTAAGTGGACAACCAACCTATAATTGTCCTCTGCTTTTTCCCTTTTTTTCTTTAGGCTCATTTGAGCCGCTTTGTCTCTTCTCTTTTGCTCTTCTTCCACATTCTTCTTCTTGGCCCGCTCTTCATCTTCTTTCCTCTGCTGCTCCATGTTGGCCGTCAAACGTTGTCTTTTCACACCCCAGTTTGGTTTCCTTGCCTTGCTCTCTTGTTCCTTCTCCTCTTCTTTATTCTTCTTTTCCTCCTTCTCCACTCTCTTTCTCTCTTCTTACTTCTCCTCTCTCTTTCTCTCTCCTTCCTTCTCCTCCTCTCTCTTCTTGTCTTCCCTCTTCCTCTCTTCTTCCTTATCCTTCTGTCTCTGCTCCCCCCCCTCTTCTTCTTCTCCTCCTCTCTTCCTCTCTTCTTCTTCCTTCTCCTGTCTCCTCCTCTCTTCTTTCTTCTTCTCTTCCCTCGTACTCTCTTATTCCTTCTCCTCCTCTGTCTTCTTCTCTCCTCTCTTCCTCTCTTCTTCCTTCTCCTCCTCTTTATTTAGATCTTCGTCTTTCTCCCCACAATTTCTTCCCTCAGCCTCCCACACTCTTCCTGGGACATCCTCAGTTCTTCCTTCAGGCCGTTAACCTCTTTTGTCGCCTTCTTAAGGGCAGCTTCGGCTAGCAGCCATTTCGTCTTCACCTCACTTATCTCCAACTCTTGGAGCAGCGGGTCACATGGAATGTTGCAGTCTGTTAGTTGGAGCCTTGTCAAAGTGCATGTTGAAGCTGACCCCTTTCGAACAGGAGTTCGAACATAACTAATAAGTTCCATCTCCCTTTCACTTAGTGTTGGAGGCCCCCTCAGGTCGAATTTGTCGTTGTAAATCTGAGGTAAGGTAATTCCATGTTCCTCCCATTTCCTCAAGGTTAAATGTTTCCTAAACATTTCTGTCCAACTTTTCATCCGTGGATATGCTCCACGTCTGGGCTCCCCCAATCTGAATTTCTCACAAAGTCACACCTTCAAATGGAAAAGTTCAACTGTTTAAAACGACTGAGCAGACATATGTTCATATTCTAAACAGACAAACAACTTAATCTGGAAAGACAAACTACACAATTTGAATAGAGGAACAACCCCTGATCTGGACAAACCTTATTCCGAACAGACACACAATTTAATCTGGACAGACACAACTTATTCTGAACAGACACACAACTTATTCCGAACAGACACACAATTTAATCTGAACAGACACACAACTTAATCCGAACAGACACACAATTTAATCTGGACAAACACACAACTTCATCTGGACAGACACACAATTTAATCAGAACAGACACACAACTTAATCTGGACAGACACAGAACTTAATCTGGACAGATAAACAACTTATTCCGAACACTCACAATTTAAACGGAACAAGCGCATAACTTAAAGAGCAAAAAACACTTACTTGTAGTATTGCCACACAACCGTCGACGTTCCCCGACCTCTTAATGAAGTTCCCTGCCTTTCTCCTCTCCTGCAGTTCTAAGTTGGCTTTCTCCAGGCCCCGAACCAGGGCTCCGTGAACTGCACGTGCCCATGCATATCTATTTATGCGTCTGATGTCCCTCAAATGGTTCATGAACCAGATCTTCGGTCGAAATGTTCCATCAAAGAAAAAAAATTGGTTGAAGATGAAAGAAATTAGGAGACGAACGTACTCCTCCGTCTCGCCCGTGACACTGGTGGGCGTCAGATGACCTAACAGTTGTGTGTTGTCAAGGTTCACCCTTTCTCGCCTCTGTACACCCAATGGTTTCATCACAACGGTCCTCCCATGCATACTTAAGCCCAAAATTAGAGCAAGGTCTTCATGTGTAAGGGGAACTACCCCTGATCCTATTCTCAACCCCACCTCATTCGCATCGTAGTGTTCGACGAACCAACCGACTATTTCGTTGTTCGTAGTAATGTTAGGCATGTCTAGGAAGTGACCGAAAAGGGTACTCCGGAAAACCTCCTCCTCAACGTTCTTCATACTGTCAAACTGCTTTCGGATCGTCGTCCAGGAGCACTTGGATTCCCGGAAGTAGTAGGTGGTTCCCTAAAACAAATGAATGAAGAAACGAAAGTTCGTCAAAAAAAGAACGACGAAGGGAAAAAAACCTAAATAGACTCACCGGTTCTGGCACAGGTTCGCTAGCGACGGCAGGAGTCGAAGAATCCATTATCGTTGAGAGGGGAAGAGACCGAGAGAAACTATTTTTTGGCTTCCTCCGTTCACAGGTACTCCAACGAGAAAGAAAGTGGGACTCTCCCTTTCGATCTGGATATTTGTTATCTTCCTCGGTGTCTGAACCGTCGTGGGTAGTGTGTCTAGCGCTGTCTTATCTGGGGTTTGGAAAGCAACCGTCGTACTTGGAAAATCGTCGAATTTTTTTAAAAATCAATTAAAGGTGCGTTTAGAAGGATGACGTGTCAATCTTACTAGACGCTGACTCACCAACTTTTGGGTGCCACGTAGGTCGCGTCACGGACGCCCGCGTCCGTGTATAACAACGCTTAGCAAAAACTCAATCATAATCACTCATAATCGACAATTGTAATAACGTTCTAGCCTTATTACCTAAGCTCTGGAACTAATATCGAAAGACCCTTCGTTTGTGACTAGAATCAGATTTATCCAGACTTGACTGTATAGTGGATAAATGGACATATTTGGTCGCTTAGTCATTGGAAATATAAGAGAATAGATGTGAAAAAAAATATGAAGTTTAATACTTGACATATCTTCTGTCCGTGCAGAGATAAATTGGTTCTAATGGTATGACGTCAAACCACACACAAATAGAGCAGGTGTCAGACAATTTAGAGCGAAGCATAGGATGTGTCAGACAAATTACACCACTCATTGGTTAGTGGAGCTCGGTAGAAAAAATTTCAGTGAAGGCACTATTCTGTGCCATGAGTCCAAAAATGTGTCCAAACAAAAGTCCAACTAGCATTGACGATTTCAACTTATACAATGATATTGCCTCTTTCCCATGTTTAAATTTAATGAAGATATAAAACGACCAAACACAACCTCAACGAAATCCCAACTAATGATTTCTCATGTATACAAATTCTTCAACTTCAATCCACTCCAATAACCCTTCTGAACAACTCAAGTACAAACGAGGTCGATTTTTGTGTTCTTCAGTGAATTAATTACATGGCAGCTACGCTGAAACTATATCCTGAAAGTGTCTTAACTCCTTTGTTAGGTTCTTCTCTCTTGCTCTTGCAAGTGAAGCCTTCTCTATCTTTCTTATCCTTTCCTTGGAGACATTGAAATGGTTACCGATCTCAGCTAATGACTTGCATCTGCCGTTTCGGAAACCGTATCTTAGTAGAAGCACTTCCTTCTCTCTGGGATTTAAGTCTTCTAGTAGCCTGTGGACGTTATTTCTCATGTGCTGCTTCATGACAGTCAATTCCGGGCAATCTATGGACGTATCGGGCGTGACTTCCTGTCAACAGACGGAAAAAGAATAACTTGTATGGAGAACAAGCTTCTGGATATAAATTGCATAGGCAAGGTTAAAGATCAGGATGAAAGAGATCTTATACATAAAGAACACTAAAGATGGAAGTTATTGATCACAAACAAGAACAGGTATTTATGGGGTGTTTTTGTCCATAGGCAAGAACAACAACATTGATTTTCTTTTGAATGAAAAAGATTTCTAAGACGCGAATTTCGCAACAAGGATGAAAATTCTAAATCCTATCACTAAACAATAATCCCCTTAAGAATCCTAGTAATGACATATATGGGAGAGTTAACAAATCAGTAAATTAGATTCTATTGCCATGGAAAATATTTGGAAGGCAAAATACACTAAGACAGATGTGTAGAAGAAACAGTAAATCACGACTCCTGGTCTCCATAAATGAAAAATTATTACTGGCTACTTAAATGGTCAGTGCATACTGAGTATTTGACATTCATGCCACCCCACAAAATCTGATCAATGGATCCTGGAGTTCTGGAACACTTGTTAGCCAATCTTATCTTGTTCAACGGAAGACCAGTGAACTCCGCAATTTCATCTTCTCCTGGGTGGATTCGTGTACTACTGGAAAGTGATCTTCTGGCCATTTGTATCTGTTTGATAACCATTTTAGTTGTTACCTAAAGAAAACAGAACAGGCATTATATTCTAACATTTGATCAACAAAAAACTTCAAATCACAACTTTAGGCAGAAGGCAACACGACAGAACGTACAGGGACGCGAATTCCTTTGGAATGCCTAGCTACTGAAGCAGAGATTGTTTTCCTAATCCAGTATCCTGCGTAAGTGGAAAATTTATACCCCCTAGAAATATCAAATCTTTCTGCTCCCAACAGAACTCCAATATTGCCAGCCTAAAGTTACAGATTTTTTTTAGTATACAATATAATACAAGAGAAAAATAATAACTAAAACCTTCATAAACAAACATACCTGAATCAGATCCTCAAATCCCAAACCCAACCCCACGTACTTTTTTGCGTGGTACACTACTAATGAGCGCGTGCTTTTTAGTAGACCATCTCTGCAATGCCAACCGAAACTCAACAGCTGCATTAGAGTTTTTTTATCAATTGCAGCTGCCTCTGCCCACCTAGTGGAACTTGGTTCATAACCAGTCTCTTCTTCCAACTTCATTCGTACCTTTTCTAGATTAGCTGCCTCCTATTTATTGGTCAAAACATTCATATAATTTGGTACTGGAGTTGGTAGAAAGGATGATTCTAATGCAATCATCGAAGAGAATTACCTTAAACCCCATGGCCATTTTTGATTCATTTCGAGCAATCTGAGCTCTTCTGCTTGAGCTCGATGAGCCAGTTGCTCTACTCAACTGATTGGCATCTGACGTAAGGAACTTGTCATCTGTTATTGTCGAACAACATAAAGATGACAATGCAGAGAGCTTCTCTAGAGCTCTTTTCCTTTTCAACTTCCTTGCTTCCCTTCTAGGAGATCGAATTGTAACTCTATCGTTTTTAATGTACTCTTGCAATCTTCCAGGACATACACTATCTTGCTTGATATGAGGAATTTTGTCTTTGATTGGATCATCGGATTCAACAAATGATCGGGATATGCACGTCTGGAACAATTTCAAAGCTCCTAGCTTTCGTATTTGTATGAGAATTTCTCGCTCTAGTTTTACCACGTCTGTATCAACCAGGATGCCTTCTATTTTTGAGAGGCCCTCCAATAAAAAGGTATACTGTACCGAGTCACCAGAAGAATGTGTAGTTATGTCTTTTATAGCTCTTTCCTCTACTGTATTAAATAGTATTGGGGCTGTGCTGGGAAGACTCTCACTTGTATTTACCTGAACCTAAGATTGATCAGGCATTTAAATTCAGAAAAATTTAACATTTTGGTCGGTCCAAATAGTATATACAATTGAAAATATGAGACTTAGGAAGTTGATTTTACACAATATATGACAACCAAAAGTTGAAATATTGGTTGATATAAATATTGGAGAATTTGAAGTAGCTGTTATCGCTATTACAGGTAACATTCTTTTGCTTACCCCCTCACTTTTAGCTGAATCATTGTCGAGATTGCCTACTGTTCCATATGACCACTCCAATGTATGTGCAGGTACTGTTCTACTTCCCTCAGGAATGGTATACAGAGAAGAGACCTTCACGGGCTCAAAAGAAGCACCTCGATCTTTATCTGTAATATTTGAACACATATTATAAGGTACTAACAAAATTGTATGAAATAACACAAATTGATACTGAGTTAACAGGTCCAGTGGTGGCACAAAGCCTAGATACATTCTATATCACTTTAAAGAGGTACTAAAAGTCTATATCCGTTTATATCCCAGAATCACTAACATTGACAAAGGACTTTAAATTTAGGAACACGGTCACGGGACAATAAAATGAAATGAAAGCTAGGACATGTGAGATTGCCAAAGTAGAATTCAGGAAAATGCTCAGCAAAATAGACAAGAGAAGTTGTCAGAAGGAAAACCAAAAGAAAACCATGTCTTTTGGTCGATGCTAGTTGAAGATGTATATAATTGGTCAATAGTTGTGAGGCTATGAAACGGCTTGCAAAGATTAATGTTGTTATGGCTCTGTTGTGAAAAACTGATCATGAACCAGATGGTCCAAATCTAAAACAAATCACATGTTAGTCTGCATGAAGACTAGAGAACTGATTAATATATCCATTTCAGTAAAACGTGCGACATGTTATTTAATTCTTTTTGGAAATTTTGCAATATAAACAATTTATACTTTGAAATAGAATTCAAAAGATTGATTGCACGAACAACGACCTCCTTTATATCTCAACCTTGTACCATCATATTGTGATTAACGTTCACGTATCACCCACTTAAAATAAAGACCATCTTCAACGAAGAATTGCCAAAATCACTAGGAAAAGAACGTGCAAGATTACCAAAATCACAATTTAGTCAACAAAATAAAAAATAACTATATATACGGTCCAATTATCCTACAAGGTAAATCGTATCGTTCTTTAAAAAATGTACATAACACATCAACAACCATCACAAAACCACACACCAAAGAGAAGCATCCAACAAACACTTCAAATTCATCCCAGATTGCCTAAAAACAACTTGAAAAAAGCCACTGAAAGAACAAAAAAAAACTAATTTTGATTGGTAAGATTTACATGGGTATGATTGGTTGAGCCTGATGGACGGATTGGTGGAGAGATGGGAGTGGATTGGGAAGACCCATCTGCAATCTGAGGTGATCCCAATGCCCATCTGCTTGTTTCTCTTTCTTATGTGATGGAGATCATGGATTTCCCAAAGAGGTGAGGAGATGTGTGGGATGAGATCATGACTTCATGAGGGAGTGGAGGAGTCCACTCCACCACTGCTTCCACATCCCAGAAAGAAAGGAGGAAACTCAACTCTTCCTTCGAAATATCTCAAGGATTGAAATATCTCATAGGAGTTTGCCACGTTGACAAAATTTATTGGTTTATGATTTGGTTTTGGGAAGCAAACTGAGGACCGAACATTTCCGGATTCCCAGACTCAAATCTCAATCCTTCGCTACGGGTCCCTTTGGATAGCAGTCGCATCTCGGTTAAAATGTCCCAACGTGGCATCTGAAAAGATTTTGGAGACTCCAACGTCTGGGTATGAAAATACAAATTTTTTCATGAGTTGGGTACCATTGTCCAAAATACAAATTCAATCTCACGTGTTGTTTGGGTGTTTTGCACGTGGGATAGGGCTGTGCAGAACCGGGTCAAACCGGACCGAACCGGACCGGTCGGTCCGGGTTCGGTCCGGAAATTTTTGAAAATTTCCGGTCAGGTCCGGGTTTCGGTCCGGCAAATTTTAAATTTTCCGATCCGGTCCGGACCGGTCCAATTTTTTTTTTTTTAAATTTAAGCCAAAAAATCGGGTTTTTGGACCGGACCGGACCGAACCGGTCCGGTCCGGTCCGGTCCGGTCCGGTCTTCGGTCCGCCAATCCTATTTTTTTCCGGTCCGGACCTAAAAAAAATTTCCGGTCCGGTCCGGACCGGACCGGACCGATGCTCAGCCCTAACGTGGGAGATGCAATTATGTTAATTTTTGTTTTTTTATGTTTTATAGTTTGATTTTTTTTAAATTATTTGTAATCTGTTTTTAAATATTTTTTTAAAATATGTTTTCTAATTTTTTTATTTTTTAAATTTTTAATTTTTTTCAAGATCGACTTCCAAATAATGTGAGGAAATAACGTATTGAAAAGTTAGGTTTATTTTATTTAATATTTTTTTAAAAATAACAATAATTAGAAAACATATTATATTTCCAACTTAAGTAATTTTTCGTATTTTACCTACAAACTAGGTAATTCCTTCAATTCAATAGGGGTAATTACGTCAGGTGAAAACTTAACTTCGACCAGCTTCTCAAATGGATGGATTTTACATGGGCGTTTGACTTTGAGACGCATAAACCCAAACCAACTTTTGTTGTTTGGTTGTCCCAACTAACGTCTGGACTTCTGGCCTGCCGCAGACGCTGATTTAGGTGCTCCCGAACGGACCATTCGTAAGGAAATCTGGATTCTATTTTTTTCCTTTTCTGCGGTTGTGTTTGGTTCACGGTACCGAGCCGGCCAGGTCCGGCTCGGGCTCGGCAGCTCGTTGGGCTAACCGTGTCTAGCCGCCCAAACCGATAAGCAAGCCCCAGGTCAAACCTATGGTTCAGTTTTTTAATGTATTTTTGGTATTTTGTAGATTTTAAAGGTATTTTCAGTATGTTTTAATATTATTTGAGGTATTTACAAAAATAGACGGCAAACCCAACATCTAGTTGTGTCAAACACTAACGCAAGCACATCCAGACGAGTACTTTGTAAAGAACGTCATTTACTGAGGTTGGAGATAATATGTTGTAAAAACATAAGTTCATTTTTAGAAAAGTATCATCCAACTAGTTTCAATAATTAGTTTGTATCATTCTTTATAGGTTATTTGTTTGGGTGTCACCAACTAAATTAGCTTTATGTCACCTGATTTTGACTATTTGGCCTAATGTCAAAGAAAAATCAAACTATTTATCCTAATGTCATTGGAAAATAAAATTTTGGAAACCGTTAACTTTATTCATTACCTTTATGTCATTCCGTTAGTAAATCGTTAACTTTTCCGTTAACGTCCGTTTAATATATTAATATTTAATGAAATTTTTGCAGAATCACCGTGAATAAACTAGAAATTCATAAAATTCATTATATGTGTTGTAAACATTACAAAAAAATATTTAATTTTTTATCTATACACTCTCATCTTTATCTTTCAACTTTTATTTCTTCTTTTCTCTCACTAAACTTAATGACTTGATTACTAAACTAATGAAATTCTATAAAAAAATATTCTAAAAAATATTAGTTTTATTTATCTTATTTCAGATTCATGATTTTTAATATTTTAGTACAAGAATCTAATAATTGATAAAAGAATTTTATACAAATAAATAAATATTTTGGAAAACACATTTTATATAAAATGAATTTTTATTGGAAAAATAATTTTTTAAATAAAAAATAATTAAGTATTTTGTATTTTAAAATTAAAAACATATAGAATTTCATTAGTTTAGTAATCGAGTAATTACGTTAGTGAAAGACAAAGTAGAAATGAAAGTTGAAAGATCGAGATGAGAGAGTATAAATAAATTATTTGAGTAATTGTTTGCAATTTTTACAACACATATACTGAATTTTATGAATTTTTGGTTTATTGAGGGTGATTCTGTAAGTTTTTAATTAAATATTTATATATATAACGGATGTTAACGGAAAAGTTAACAGTTTACTGACGGAATGACATAAAGGTAAATATTTTGTTTTCCTATGGAATTAAGATAAATAGTTTGATTTTTTATGACATTATGCCAAATAGTCAAAATCAGGTGGCATAAAGCTAATTTAGTTGTTTCTTGGTGGCACCCAAACAAATAATCATTCTTTATAATATAGCAAAAAAAATATAACATATTTACATGTCTTTAAGAGTACATATTAGAGGTTTGCACGTAGGGGTGTCGAGTACAAAATCAGGTAAACTAGTCGAGTCGAGTGAAATTTCGAGCAATAAGTATTATTTTATGTTATTAACAAATAGAAAAAATAATTATAAATAGACATAAAAATTCGAGCGAGCTATTGAGTCGAGTCTCGAATTTTTACGAGTTCGAGCGTCTCTGTTTACCGAACCCAATTTAAATATTTTTTTTGTTTTCATCAAGATCATTTTTAAGTTAAACTAGAGTCGAGCGTGTTTCGAGTCGAGTTCTAGTCGAGCTATCCAGCCGAGCCAAAGTTGACAGGCATATTTGCATATGAATAGTTCATATTTGCTTAGGTACACTTTGCAAACACATGAAACTAATTTAATGTACTTCTGGTTTTGTGTCTCTTTACATTTTGTTTGTTGTGAGTAGAGGTACAAATGATTACCAACTATCCGAGTATTCGATTCGAAAATTTCTATTTAGTTGGTATTTGGTAAATTACATGTTATCAATTTAATTTCGGATTCAGATTTGGTTTTAAAAAAAATACAAATTAGAAATCGGATAGAATTTGGATACAAGCTATTTCAAATTCGAATTATCCGAATTATTCGGATACATGGTCAAATATACACATTAGTATTTGAATATTAGTATTCGAAAATTTATTAGTCGAAAATTTTGATTTGGAAATTAATTACAATATACATATCTATTTAATTTCGGATAATATCCGAATACCAATTAGTATTCGAATATTTTGAAGATTCAGATTCGAATTCGGATAGTTCTACTGATTTCGGATTCGAATTTGATAATGGATCGTGGAATTCAGATTCGAATTCAGATATACTAAGTATCTGAGTCAAATTATTCGAATTGCACCATAGTTGTGAGTTCCTTATGAGCGCATGAGATTAAGAGAAGTTGATTTATTAACGTCTCTCGCCCAAAGGTCTCGATTATATTTTCTATCAACATTTCTTACATTGTTCCAAAACATGTGCACTTCCAAACTTCATTCTCCACCCCGGAGTTCGCTCAACAACAGTGTAGCATCTCGCACACACAAATAACCGATGTGTTGCTGGGTTGTCAGTTCGAATGTTGTCTTGTACATTTTAATTCTATTTTCTTCCTGGAAAGACTCCAATACTCAATGATACATTTTATTCCATACGAGTGATTAATTTCCACATCGCCTATCACATATTCCTAGGCTCGTATTAAAACAACACACACATCTCCACTCATGGAGCTCGTTTAGTGTCGGCTTTTTGTCTAGGAGACTTAATGGTGTGATAAGTGGCTTAATAGTTGCTAACTAAGCTTCTTCGTGGGCAATCAAGCGAGCATTGGGGAGTCGAGCACGAGCGGCTATTCTGATCAACTCGACTAACGAGCGAGCAACGAGAAGGAGAAAAACCTTATCGAGCCGAGCTTCAGCTGAACATGAAATTGGCTCGTAAACATCCCTACTAAAGGTGCACTTGTTTTAACCTTTTGGAATTATTTTCCAAATGAATTTAAGTTTGCATTGAATGTAAAAACACTTAGTAAATATTATTGAATTTTTTTTGTAGTTTGTTTTTCTTTCGAGAATTAGTGAAAGTACTTTCGTTACAATTCCGGATTGTCACATTTTAGCTCAACCTATGATAAACACTCAGGAAATTCTTAATAGTCGTTTGTATATATATATATATATAAGAATTATCTAATGAGTCTGGGGTTTAATTTTTTGTTTTAAATCCCCATCATATTCACCACACATCTAAAAATTTAAGGTAGATTATAAGAAAAATGATTATGCTAATTAATGATGAGATTTACCATAAATGAGATACAATGGTGAGATTGTAGGAGACTCTAAATTAAATAAGATGAAAACCGGACTCACTAGAACTTGTGAGCAAATTCGAATATGGTTGAAGCAAACCATAAACCACTTGTGGAGGTTTAATTACGGGCCGAATTGGTCTACCTATTTAACTTAACTTAGAAGCCCAAGTAGTCCTACAACAAGTGGCTTGGTAGAAATTCATTGCGCCACAAAGGCCCATCCTGAAACGTATCCATTATGCTTCCTGAATTTGGTTACTAATTGCCGCAAAATGTGCCTTTCGTGATTCTTGTAGAGTTTCTATCAATTTTTTTTATCTGCACAAAGGAATAGCAAATTGTTTTCACTGCATGTTTAATGAACGGATGACACCAAAAGATAAGTAGCTATACTAACTTGTCATGAAAAAAGGAAATCAGATTGATATATTTATTCGTTGAGGATAATTTCAGCCTAGTTGACATAAAGTAGATGACGTTTTTCGAGTAGGTGCAATCAAGAATAATTGACCCTTGAATCTTGAAATAAAGTTTTTCAGTGAAAAAGTGAAAAAATTATAAAAGATTCTATGCTGTAAAAACTACATCATACATAGAGAAATAAATTTTGAACAATGCACATAACTTGAATTGTGTAATTCATAATTTACTCATTTAAAATATGGATAGAGCACTTTAATGATATATGACTTGGGATCCAAGCAAATAACATGGATAGTATCCTGAATGTAAAGTCGTTACCCCCGAATAAAGGAAATATAATATAATTAATAGCTGTAAATTTTAATACCATAAAACTACTAATCACTTAAAGTCGTAAAATTTACAAATGACAAGTCAAACAAATCTTGTGCGATGTGGTCAAACTTGTTCTAAGAACTCTTATTCAAAAAGTTTAACTTGTTAGTTGTTATAAATGAACTTGAGTAATGAGTTCATTAACTCCTTCGAAAAACAATAAATTCATTCAAGCAATTAGGAAACTGAATAGTTAATGATTTGTATCAAGTCTCCTGCTTTACCATGACCTGTTATGTTGAAAATGGAGAGAGAGAGAGAGGAGTAAGAGAGAGTAGATAGTTTAAAAACATTCAATAAATATTCAAGTGATTTTTGAAAATTTTACAACATATAATGAAATTTAAATTTCTAGGTTTTTATAAGAGTGATTCTGCAAAAAATTCCATTAGATATTACTATAACTAACTGAAGTTAACAAAGTGACATTGCTATAATCAGGGGCGGATCCAGAAAACAAATTTGGGTGGGGCAGACTGTCTCCACATTGGTTTAATTTTTTTTCAAAGACCCACACCTTTAAGTTAATAATTTAAATTAATTAATTTAATTTTTTTAATACATCCTTCCTATTTTTAACATTTTTTCAAACCTGAATACATTAAAATTCAAACATCCAAAAGAAATTTACGTAAAACACGACACATCAGTTAAACAACCAATTAACAATTAAGAATCTAAAATACCACTACTTAATTCTACGAATGATACAACCACTACGAGTCTAAGACCAAGAACAGATCAACATTTATGAATCTAAAATAACCACAATCCAAGTTTCAAAAAATCACAATTATGGAGCTAACCCACAGACTTCTAAAATAAACCACGATCCAAGTCTTGTGATTATGTCTATGATTTTCATTTCTTTCCCATCTTGAAATGCTAATCTTATCCAACTTGGTCTCGTTTTCAAAGTCAATCATAATCATCTTTATTTTCAAAGTAAAAAGACTCAAAACGTTGCAATGTTGGGGTTGCATTACATAACACAAACTCAAGCAAGCAACACAAGTTTTGGTCAGACAATACATGCACAAAACATACAATTAACACACTCAAACTAGCACAAGCCACAGCCAGAACAACAAGAACAGTTACCAAACTAAAATCACATTTCTAAAAATCTAAAAATCACATCAACAACAGCCAAAAGAACAACAACCCATTACCCATATCTAAAAATCACATTTCTAAAGCATCTTATGCCTAACTTTTAAAATGGATGTCTAACGCCTAACTTTTAAAATGGATGTCTAACGTTGCAAATTATTAGTGTATGATGCATGTCTAACTGCCTATTTGGAAATTGAAATCAAAATGCTTCTTTCGAATCTAGCATCTTATGCATTTCCATTCCATGAACACCTCAGAAACTTACTAACCCTCAGGATCTAACATCTTAAGCATTTCGAATCTAACATGTTGTGCATTTTCATTCCACAAACACCACAGAAACTTACCAACCTAAAATTTCATCTCTCACTAACTCAACATGAAAACTAGACCACCGAACCATCCAACAAAACAAAACACCTAAAAAATCAAATTTAGCATCAAACAAGATCAAAAACAAAACTCAACTCATACCACGATTATCCGCAAAATTAGAATGGTAATGCAATCTCGTACCCTCGAGAATCTTTGAGACCTCTTGTGCAGTCCCGGATGGCTTAAGAAATTGATCATCGACCTCACACAAAATCTGCAAAACATTCCAACTCCCACCACCACCACCCTTCCCTCTCCTCACCTCCAACACGGCAACACCACCATACTCGTTGCATGTTGGTGGTGCACAACCAACTCATGTTGTCCCACCCTCATTTTATCTATCACCACTGTCTAGCGTCACTTTCTGAGGAGTGATCAGAGATTTAGGGTTAGGGTATTAGGGATTAGAGAATAGGGAGGAGAGGAGGAATGAGCTGGGAACTTGGGCAGAGAATGGGGAAAAATATTTGGGGCTTTTTTTGCAAATTCTGGGTGGGACAGCTGTCCCACCTGCCCTGGGCGTGGGTCCGCCCTGACTATAACGGTGTGAGAGCAAATGTCATTGCTTTTCTTTGACATTAACCAAATAATTATTTTTCCGGTGGTATATCTCCAATTGCACAAGTTGTTAGAAACACACAAGCAAAACGCCATCCTTTGCATGCACACCAAATGGCCTACGCATGCAACTCATCAGTTAATGTTGCACTACATTTGCCCTTCAAAGTTGTAAGCAAATAACGATTCTACAGGTTCAGGAGTACCTTTCTTGGAGAGAATCTGTGGCAGCGGAAGGAAGATCGGAGGTCACCTTATGGAATCCTTCTCACCGGTCG
This sequence comes from Triglochin maritima, assembly GCA_963682175.1. Taxonomy (NCBI): domain Eukaryota; kingdom Viridiplantae; phylum Streptophyta; class Magnoliopsida; order Alismatales; family Juncaginaceae; genus Triglochin; species Triglochin maritima. The sequence goes on from OY821775.1 coordinate 41,480,988, forward strand.
GTCTCCTACTCTCTTGGAGAAGGAGCGCGAGTCCACAACCCAAGAGTCCACGGAATGAGCTTGGTGGAGGTGGAGGTACGAAATGGGAGAGAATAGGAGGTGGCGGCTAGGTTAGGGTGGAGGCTAGGGTTTTGCACATGAGATCAATCTATTCAAAGGGAGGCTCCCCTCCTTATATAGACGACTCCACCCTAAACCCTAAATGAGTTGTCCAATAGGGACGCGCCATGTGTCAATGCTTTGGGCAAATTGCTTATTAATCCCTGATTAATCCAATATCTCCCACTTGCACAACAGCACGATAACAACATGTCATCTGCTTTTGTGTCCCCGACACATATGCATATATCCCTGATACATACAATCACACAATGACAATATGTCACCTCTCTATGTGTCCCCGACACACACGTATACATCCCTGATATATACAACTATTCCTCTGTCCAAGAACGCATCCACAATACGCAAGTCTCCGATCATGTATCCCCGATACAAGATCATCTATGTCCCTGACACATGCACTCTTCCGATCATACGGACAAATGGGTCGTGCGACCGGTGATGTACCTGCAATTTGGAGTCTCAAACTAGAAACCTTACTAGAAGGCCAGAATGACAACATCCTCAAAAACCAATAAATAAGCAGTCAAATGCACATCACAGTTCCCCAGGTTTACTCAGAAACTCACTTGACACGAACGGTATCTTGATCCCTCGGAGAGAATACCTTCTTGTCCTCAAGGTACTTGCTACTGTATCCAATACAGTTGGGCCCAGCAAATACTTTTAGTGCAGTCGAGTCAAACCTTTCCCTTCGCCCCAGATCACCATTACACTCAGAGTTGACTCCTTTCCCGAAGATGCCTCTTTAGACCGAATCTCTCATGGTCATAGATAACATCCCAAAGTAGCCACATCAACTCTTTGCTTCATGGTGTCGTCGAAGGTCACTGAGGGCAACTAAATGACAATCAAGTCTTGGACTCACACAGTGAAGGAGTAGGGATCCATCCTTTCACTTCCAAATGGTCGCTCAACACATGTTGTATGACAAACATGCTATGGTGGATCATACTGCACACAACAGTATGTCTGTCTCTCAACACCATACAAGTCTTAGTCCAGTCGCACCCCCTCTGCGCCTGACCCGAGCTTCATCATTGTCGCCTTAACACCATACATGTGTCGCCTTATATGTTGCTCTATTACTACATTTGTTGGTATTTGCTTATGCTTATCTATGTACTCTTATTATTTATTTCTTACGAACATATCTTCTACTTATTTCTTTGACTATCGTATTTTTAATACTTATTTCTCACGAACATATCTTCTACTTATTTCTTTAGATATCAAATAATACTTAAATTAAAAATCTGGTAAAAGAACAACACGATATAAGTACAAATACACGATATATTATATATTACAATGCATTACAAATTACAATCAAAATGTACTACGTAATCGGTTCTGATACGTCATCCTACTTTCATACTGATCCTCCCATCCAACAACACTCTCATCTCGCATTTGATACCACAAGGTTGCTATAGGAGGTACTGGGAAATCATCAGCTATTTCCAAACGAATAAAATGTCTGTAACTCCCTAAATGAGCAATGAGCAACTCTCTGACAGGCCTCGTCTTATATGTCGATTCCATGTAGATTACGAATGAGTATGTACGCAACAACTGAACTGAAGTCGGATGTGCCAAAAATGCGTGAGTGAGGACATTAGTTTCTTAATCTGCCACAATCCAATGCAAATAGTTATGCTGCACTGCCTGACTGAGAAATTGCTGCGTGTGATTCCTGTCTTCAGATTTTGTCCTCCTCATGTACTCTCTGAAGTTATAAATGTGTCTTTGATTGGGATTATCCTCCGGAAATTTCTCCTTTACCGCCAACAAAATGTTACGTGGTCTTGTTTGTGTCTCTGTCATATCACGAACAATTTGCTTTGCCCCCAACACTAAGTCCGTTAACATGTCGGTGACCATCTGAATAAACTGCAAGTGCGTGGTTGTGCTACCTATAGGTGCTACTAGAAACAACGACTCATCCATCACGATCCCGTCGCTCGACCACTTTTACCAAAAAACGACAACCATAACCTTTTCTTTTTGTGTTCTTTCACAGTGCAATACTCGTATCACGAGAACTCATTTCATGTCTGCAATCACATCTCAGGTAACAATCCATCCGGTTATCTGCTTTTGGTTTGTATGATGATATAACCAAAAAAAATCCGGCTCCTATTGCAACTTGTTTCGCCCATTTACAAGCTTCCTCGATTGTTGTAAATATTTGTTTACTATCAAAAACTCACTGTAATCTACTCCATCACCACCAAAATCTTGCATCGGAACCTGTGAAAAATTAATTTAACAGAAAATTTAAAAGAAACTAAAAAAAACGGGCGTCTGCCCCACACGCCTCCACCAACGTGGAGGCGTCTGGCTAACACACCTCCACCTATGTGGAGGCATCTTAGCCCGACCCCTCCACATTAGTGGAGGCGCCTCGCTAAGACGCTAGAGTCGGAAAAAAAATCTACCTCCGTTACCTCGCCGGATCAAGGTGCTTCGTCAGACATTTTCGTGGTATTGGTACTAGGAATGTGAGTAAAACTGAGTCAAAAACCTTATTTAAAGACACGGGACGAAATGAGTACTAATTGATTTGTTAAGGGGAAAATGTATTTTTTGGGACAATTTAAGTAATTTTCCGATGATAAATAGTAGCCCCCATATAAAATTCAAGGGTCAAGTAGTCCTTACGAATTAGCTGAATTCTCAAAATCTAGTGGGGTGACCGAACCCTCCTTGGCTCCTTGCCTTGTATGTGACACCGCCACTGCACACTTCTATGAACTTTACAACATAAACTTGGGTTAACCATTTTAGGAGTTTAATTCCATGTTTGTCCTTTTTTCTGTTTAACTTCAAACATAAATAGAATCTTTGTCCTAAAGTTCCTCCGCCAAACTGTAGTACGGAATCATCCCCAAAAATCTCACTCTGTATCAAGGTCATCATCAATATCCTCACTATCATGAATAACGTCATTTGTTTAAGGTCATTCGAGCTTTTCCTGGGAGTATGACATGGGTTACTTCAGCGCCGTAGCGCCTGGTACTCGGACATTGGCTCGAGGCATTTTGTCTACCCCTTCTTACCCTGAAAAAAGAAGGTCACCTTGCGTCCTTGAACCTGAGAGAAACAAATTGGTCGTATTTCTAGTTTGGGTGTTTACATTATATTTGAAGTTGGGTATGTTTTTTTCTTCTAACATTTCTTTTTACTGTTGAATAAAAAAATATTTTATTTGAAATTAATTTATAAAACAAACAAGAGTAGAAATATAATATCAAGCATTAACTTAAGTCAAGTTTATGTCGAGAGGAGTAATATAATTGTATGGGTGAAAGAACACATGAAATTAGAAGGTATTGGTGAAATAAAATTTGAATTTGAAAAGTATAGATTATTGCTTTATTAATTGGAAGATATTCGTGAGATTTACAGAATTCTCCGTTTTATTTATGTAATTACAGCAACTAATCACATTTTATGAAGTATAAAAGATAAAAATATATTTCTCTTCGGCATAGATAACCTTGATCTACAAATTTATTTTCATTCTAATACATGAGTACGGATCTACTTGGCTGAGAACCTAGTGTTAATTTTTTTAATATGCCGTAGGATCCAAAATTCCAACATACATTACACCGGCATCTCTCCATCCTGATCTTCTTTGGTTGCGTCCTTACGGTTCATAGTCAGTGCGTGTTATGATCTAATCCCTCATTAGGGATTAAACCCACGAAATTAGGGTTGGAGGCATGGGTTTTGGTGTGCTTGCATGGGTAAGAGAGGTGAGATGATGAGGTTTAGGGTTTTAGGTGGGGGACGGTCACTGTAGCATGCATGGGTTGTTGGTTTTATAAGAGCAAAACTCACCTCTCTCTCTCTCTCTTGTTGCCATTCCGTTTTTCCACCCAAAACTTACCCTTTCCCTTGCATCCCGGCGACCAGAGGAGGAGCTCCGGCGACGTGGTGGAGGCGCACACGAGGGAGGAGCGACGAGAACGGAGGAAGGAGGGAGAAGAAGCTAGAATCGCCGAGGAGAAGGAGGAGCTCGCCGGCGCGCATCTCTCCACAGTGAAAGGTATGCCAAGTCTTCATAGTAACTCCCCAAGAGGTGTGGGAGTGTAGGGGGCGGCGTTGGTGTCGTTTCCCCGGCGAAAACCCGACTGGACAGAAGTTGAAGACGCTCTGTTCGGTCGACCGAACATCGTCTAGATGATGCCTGTCCAGAAGGGAAATGTATGTTTCGGTCGACCGGTGGTTGGGTCGGTCGACCGAGTTTAGTGAATATTAACTTACTGCCCAAAAACGGTCGAACGACGTCTGTGTGACGGTCGACCGTTTATGCCAAATTTTAGCGGGAATCTAAGTGCTATATTAGCCGGTCGATCGGTGGTTATTCGGTCGACCGAATCCCAGTAGATAGGTTAGACAGACCTTCGGCCGACCGAGTGTGTGTCTCGGTCGACCGAACTGCGCAAAGTCGGTCAAGAGCGTTGACCATCTAAACAGTCGACCGCTCGTTGTGATCCGGTCGACCGACCGCGTGCAGTTTTCCTGCAGTGAAGTGATTGTTGATCCGGTCGACCGGAAGAGTTTCGGTCGACCGAATACAATGGGCAGGATTCAGGCAGGCTTTCTTATCAGTTGAACAGACCCTGGTTAGACCGACTAAATATATATATATATATATATATATATATATATATATATATATATATATATATATATATATATATATATATATATATATAAATGTTTAGCGTAGACCTTCCAAACGGTCGACCGTTAGATTGATCTTGTTCGACCGGTGGGTCGAATTATCATTGGTGGATTTCACTTTCGACGAGGGCGATTTTAGTTGGACCCCTTGAGCCTGTGTGGCAGAGGGATTCCTTCCATGCCTGTGTGGGTGGGAGACGTCTTCTTCCTTGTGTAGGGAGGGGATGCACTTTCCGTGTGTCGGAGAGCGAGGTCCCTTGTGCCTGTGCGGCAAAGGGACGCCTTCTTCCTTATGTAGGGAGGGGATGCACTTTCCATGTGTAGGAGAGCGATGGGCAGTCTGTGGGCCCGAGGCGGTTTTGCATTGCATGTGCATTCTTGGCTTTTCGTCTTATTTTCTGTTTATGATAGGAGATGTTGGCATACGGGGTTCCTTGCGGGAACTCAGGCGGATTTTGTATTTCATTTTCAGGGAGCAGGCAGTCGTAGGTTGGTGGTGACCGAGGGGAGTACCTCTGGGATCGGGTCCTGTCATCTTATATTTTTGTAGAGGTAGTGATTACAGTAGTTATGTATTAGATATGTAATCACTCTTTTGACACTCTTTATTATGATTTCCACGTGGAGATATTTTATATATATGTATTCAATTGACTTTTCTAGTAACGTGCGACGGTCATATGTTTATGTTTTAAATTTGAAAAAAATTCTTCCGCTGTTCCGGGACGTTACAGTGCGTCACATGCCAAATGAGATGGGGCTGATTACATAGCACCTCCACATCTGATCTTTCCAGGTGTTGTATTGCATGCTACATATTCTTCCTAACACTACACATGTCCTTCAAGTACAAAACGACTCTCACACTTGCTTTCATAGAAGTTATCTCTATGACGAACCAAACCATTCATTTGTTGTAGTATTTGCCTATTGTAACACTACCTGCACCATGTGATTTATATCATGTAATATATATTTTCTCTATTAATAATGAAATCATTGAGTGTCACAGACTCACACACCTTATATAAAAAACAAAGCAGAGAATTGCAAGCGAAGGCACATCCAAACAACAAAGACATTTATGTCTTTTTTCTCCTAAAATCAACCCCACATTTGGAATCTTCAAAAGTCCAGTATGTACAGAGAATTCGGATAAAGAAGAACAAATCATATCTGCAACAAAACATTTGCAAATAAATAAATAAATAAAACTCAAACCCTGCGACGCAGAGTATCAATGCTGCATCCACTTGTATACGTGCATGAATGCCCACTAAAATAAGGACTAAACGAAGGTATATCTATCTTGCCACACACCTACAAGTAGTCAACCAAACGATGATACCGAAGATCGCAAAAAATATTAAAGCCCATATTATTTGGTGGGAACAATCCATACAAGCAAGAATGAGGTGGAGATTTGGATAAGGGCTCTAAGATATTTTTGTTTGACCTTCTAGTTAGTGGTCTATATCATTATTATTTGCCATGATGTGGCCCAAGATGCATATGATCCAGCTCCTAGAAAAAGATGTAGATTTTTTTTCTTATTAAATTAGTTGAACTTTGACAAAAATGATCTTTTTCGACAGGAACGATTGCTTAAAAAATTGTTGAGAAACATGGAGATACACACGTATAACCTCTTCCGACATATTCGTACCAATCTTGTGAAGCAGGAGTTAATGGTGATTATTATGTTATTGTAGCTTGCATTCTCTCTCTACCCGACTCGTTTCCCCCCTGCTTTTTCTTTGATAAAAACTACTACTAGTTGGAATTTTTATTACTAGCAAAAGGATAACAGCAAGTTCCAGCAGTACATTTCAAGCTGCGAAAATAGATAGCTCAACCTACTGGAACTATAAACTAGATAACTAACCGTGCTTGGACAGGATAAAATAGAATTTGAGCAAACCCCAAGATAGTCCCTCCGAAAAAACTGTAGAGCTGTAAAAGCTAGATAACCATTATGTCATGAAGAACATGAAAGTCTTTTGGAAAGAAACGCGCATCTCAAATATAAACACCACCCAAACCAGACGTCAGATTACTGCTCGTCGTCCATATGGTCGTGGGTGGGGGAGGCATGTTCCAAATTTACAATCCATGATTGAGAAACCTGTCCAAAAAACAACCAAGAAGGACGTGTCAATAACTGAATCTTCCTTGTATTCTATTTTTCATCTTTTCCCCAGACAGTTCAGATAATTCATTGAGTTCAATAAATGAAACACTACATGGGCAAAGCTAATAGAAATGCAACAACTCCACTTAAGAAGGGTAAATATTAAAAATATAAAAAACTTGGAAGGCATTGTCGTAACTAACACTCAAGAGCCAAGATATCTATCTGGTTTGTAAAGAGAAAATATCTTTTAGCATTAAAATTATGCTTATTTGAAATACTTATATCTATCATATTTTGTTTGACGTGAATATTTAGTGGAAGAAGAAATCGTTCTCTGATCTTCAGCCTACTTAGAGCAAGTAAAAAGATAATAACGATGGCTAGAAAAACTAAAAAGATAATATGTGGCTTAGAATATAAATCATTTTACAGCAAAGTAAAAGTTACAATTCATTTCGATGAGTGAATATATTTTGAAAGTAATTCTCAATGTCATCATCACTACACAGGTAGTTTCATATAAATAAGCAACTAAATATTTATCTTAACATTACAATTTTCGAAATTGAATTTTGCACCAAAACGTGTTTAATTTGAAATTTTGAGGTTCATATTTCTTTATTTATTATACTGTAATCTTCTTCATTCTCATGAAATAAATAAAATGGAATTTCCAACTACAACTCCACAAATCCTATAGAAGATCTCCAACATTAATTTAGTTCCAAAATTTACAATTTAAGTGTTGTTAGAAGGAAATCAGTGGCTTATAACTAATAACATTTAGTACATTAGCTATATATACAAGGGATGCAGGATATTTTCCCAAATATTGGGTATGCAATTGCATATTCTTTGACATTTTAGATCTTTATTTAATAAAAACAAAAAAAATCATAAATTGAGAAATAGGTAAATCGAGGAGAATTTTGTAAATAGGCGAAAAAAGATTTTCGGGGGAGAAGTGGGGGGAGAACTTGAGGAAGCGGTAAAAGTTGAAGGAGAGTAGGGGGTTGGAGACGACGGGGATGAGCGAAACGACACTGGAGGAGGTGAGGGTGGAGGAGAGAATATTAGGGTGGTAGGCGGCTATGTGTGAGAGTGTGGTTTGTTTGTGGGTTTGGTCGGGTTTTGGGTCAGTTAGATGGGTTTTGTGGGTTATTGGATTATATAGGTTGCGGGTTATACGAGGAGAGTTGAGAGAAAACCGCAATCCACCCCACTTATTGGCAATTTGTGCGGGTGGTCGGTGGCAGGTTGGTGGACAAGATTTTTTTGTCCGCTACCTCTATAAGGTGGGTCTGGACGGCAGGTCAAACATATCCCATTTACTGTCCTCGATGAGACTATTCATCCTGTTCGGGTTTAATACTATCAACAAATCATGTCCTGGTAAAAGGTTAAGAGTAAGGAATTATGAAGCAAGGTCCATAGGGACTATACTAGGTCGACTGGTCGGCAGAAGCAAGCAAAATTCTCTTGTCTTTGCTCTATTTATGGTTTGCTTGTTTATTTTGGATTTCTCTTCAAAACACTTTGAAAACCTAGCTAATTAATAGAACGTAAGCCTTAATAACGTAAGCCTTAAATTTAACATTTGGTATGAGAACTTCGTTTCTCTATTTTACTACTTAACCGTCCTTAGAGATGTTTACTAGTGCTTTTGCAGAAGGTCACTCCACCAACATGTGCCACCATCCTTTGAATAATTATTCACATTGGAAATCTAGAATGACTTTTTTCTTGAAATCATAGATTTTGTCCATTCGAATATCATTACAAACAAATATTTCAAACGTCCAGAAGAATACAGGAATTGGGAAAATACTAACAAGAAAGTAGTTGATAGAAACTCTAGGGCTATGAGTGTTTTTTTAGGAATTCAATGAAGATGAGTTTAATAGAATAAAATCGTGTGAGATTGCACTTGTTTAACGCCCGGAGCCCGGACATGTGCTTACTCGCCCAAACTCGGTGCGTTAAGATACGATCCACGATCCTGACCGCTGCGCACTCTGATATTTAAATCCATCTGATAGACCCATTATAATCTGAAAATATATAATCAACAAATTGTGAGCTCGACAGCCCGCAAGTTCCAACCGTCAATCAATCAGAATCAAAATCATGTGGAAAATAATACAGAATATGACATTCAGTCAATAAACACAATCACGAGACATGCATCAAAGTCCACACCTTATGAAATATTGAGAACAATCTAGAAACAATTCATGAAATGAAAATCAAGTCCATAGTCATTAATTTATTTGATTATTACCTCAACCTCAATGTAAAATCAAGGATATTACATTCTACCCTCCTTAAAAGAAATTTCGTCCTCGAAATTTGATTTCAATCTTGTCTCAATTGGAACAAAACCAAAACAAATTTTTCAACTCATTATTCATCAAATCTATAAATCCCAACACCAACTTATTGCTCATAATTTGGATAGTAAATCCATCCAAATCCAAATTCACATTTTACACAAGTCCAAATAACTCTAAATTCATAATCAAATCAATAGTCGATACTTCTAAATCCAAGTTCTCAAATTCCAAGTCAATCAAAATTTTCTATTTCAAATCCGATTCCGACTAATTCTGAGGATCGTATTGCTCTGATACCATTTGTAACGCCCCGAGCCTGGACATGTGCTTACCCGCCCAAACCCGGTGCGTTAAGATACGATCCTGACCGCTGCGCACTTTGATATTTAAATCCATGTGATAGACCCATAATAATCTGAAAAATATAATCAATAAATTGTGAGCTCGACAGCCCGCAAGTTCCAACCGTCAATCAATCAGAATCATAATCACGTGGAAAATAATACAGAATATGACATTCAGTCAATAAACACAATCAAGAGACATGCATCACAAATAAAATGCATGCATAACAATCTGGGACCCCCATTCGGATTCGACCACATCCTTTGCTTCTGAAATCTATCAATCAGTCAGACGCACACCTGGTAGCTCCACACTAACGACACGCAACCCTTTCCTCTCTCGGGTGGCTCCACACTGTCCGCTAGGTAGCTCTTTCCTAAGTGGCTCAACCAGAAACATACATACAGCCACAGGACATGTCAACTGAAACACCACCATGCAATCATATGCATATCCGTAAAATCAATATCAATACTCAGCATGCATGCAACTACGAATATCAAGAGAGACAGATATGATATGAAACTGAAGAATAACGAATCAGTACTTGCCTGTCTCGCAACCACAAGATTAATTCCATAATCACATCCAATCTCCATCTTTGTATATAACGAATCCTACCACCATTCAACTCTTCCCTCACTCCACCTTCACCTTACTTCTCCACTCTAAAACTCATGTATATATATCAATCCATCCACCGCCACCATCTTCTCTCCTAACAGCAAAGCACGTGTAAGGTTTGTGAAAATTGCATCAAAGTCCACACCTTATGAAATATTGAGAACAATCTAGAAACAATTCCTGAAATGAAAATCAAGTCCATAGTCATTAATTTATTTGATTATTACCTCAACCTCAATGTAAAATCCAGGATATTACAACATGAGATTCGGTGTAAGTACAAACTATTCAAGATGAAACCTCATTAGTCCATAGGTGATATGATTACTCAACTAACTGGCATCACAAATGATCTTCAGTCTCTTGGAAAGAAATATTTGCAAGTGGATTTTTAAAAAAATCCATAGGTTACTTGGATCTCTCTGGAAGGATAGGCCAATGATCTAATCAAACTCACGACCGAGGATCTTGTTTGGAACCTTATGCCATATAAACTTCATTTGATGGAACAAATAGGAAGCCACACCCAAGAACAAATCAATTGCCCTGTTGAATCAAACTGCGAAAACAAAATCCATGACAATGAGGTAATTATGATATTTCAGGATTAGCACCTGAAATTCAGTCAAAAATAAAACAAAACAAATTTCCACTCTTTTGCTATTTGAATATGTTTCATATACGCACTTGTGTTAGCATTCAGGAGTGTTGATGATTAGTGTTCATACTATTTACATGGTTTATTGCTTGTTGACATTGTGATCAAAAGCATGAAATTTACATGTAGTAACTGACAATGGGTTATTGAGACATGCAGAAGGGAGTTGCACACAAGATAGTACGTGGACGTTATTGAAGAGTCTCATACCAGCATGTCCGCGGAGAAAGAAGATCTTATCCATAGGCTTCATAATGTTCTTGGAGACTATGTTGTTCATAGCTGAAGCAATTTCGAGACAATATGTTGTAGATTTATAGTTTTATGTAGTATGACTTTGTTCGATTCTTAAGTACTTTAACTTGAATTTTTAATCACATTTTAACTTATTACGTACATTTTATTATTTATTATGGTGATAGATTTGTTAATTTGATTATGGTTTACAGAGTTATATAATTGTGGATGTTGATAAATATATTTGTATTAGTGATTTATTAAATGTTGAGAATTTATATTTTTTTTTCTGAGAAATTTTTTAGTCAGGGGAAAAATCCGTCACTAAAGGCTTTGAAATCCATCACTGAATCTTTTCTATCGTGTCAATTCTTCCCTCCAAAAAGTATCAGTGATGGTATATATCCGTCACAAAATCCGTCGCTGAAACCTTTCAGTGACACCAGCAACAGTGATGGAATTATCTGTGGCTACAAACGTTTTGTGACGGAATCATGGATTTAGTGACGGATTTTTACCGTGGCTAAAACCCAAAATTCTTGTAGTGATATATGTTAGTTCGTAACTTCAAAAATTTCTTTGCTAAAAGTAGGCTTTAGAAGAAAAGAGGATCTTCACAAAATGAAATCGCAGAAGATGAAGAGTCTTAGCTTGCTACAAATGTAAGAAGCCCGATCACATGAAACACGATTGTCCTTTCAACAATTTCTCAATGAACAAGAAAGGTACGAAGAAGGCCTTCCAAGAAACATTGGATGAAGAGAGTATGGATGATTTTGAATTAGACTCTGAGAAAGAAGTTACAAACATGCGTCTTGCGGCACATGACAACATGCCCCATCTTTTGATCCTAACCCTGGCTTTCGTGAGTTATATGATGCATTCAATGTAGAAATCGATGCCCAGGAAGGTTTTTGTATTCTGTTTGTGATATTATTATTGTATGGAATGATTACATGAGTTTATATATGCGTGAGTGCTAAAATAGCCATTGTACAAGATTTGTAATGTTTCCTTGTGTATGCCTTGATGGTGGATGGTTGCCTTAGATGGAGATCAGATTGGGCTGTGACAAAATCTGAGCTCCAACGGTTGGATTCTGCAATAGGTATGTTTCTCAACACGTCCCCTCAAGTTGGGTCCGGAATAGGTTGAAAGTACCCAACTTGGATAAGATGAGGTTGAACTGTCTTTGATCCAGAGCTTTTGTGAAAACATCGGCGAGTTGTTCTTCGCTGGAGATGTAGGGTACGTCTATTTCCTTAGCTTGGATTTTTTCCCAAATGAAATGACAGTCGACCTCGATGTGCTTGGTTCTTTCGTGAAACACCGGATTTGAGGCTATATGTCGGGCGGCATTATTATCACAGAACATGTTCATAGGCTCGTTGTATGGTTGTCCCATGTCAAGTAGAAGTTGTTTGAGCCAAATGAGCTCGCTGGTAGTGGATGCCATGGCACGATATTCGACTTCGGTGCTGGATCGGGCAACCACATTCTGTTTTTTACTCCTCCAAGTTACTAGGTTTCCTCCAACAAATGTGCAAAACCCCGTAGTAGACTTGCGGTCATGACTACCTGCCTAATCTGCATCAGAAAAACCAATTATGGAATTAGAGTTGTTATTTTTCATCCATAATTTGTGTCCTGGAGTTTGTTTTATGTATCTAAGTATTCGATCAATGATGTCTAAGTGATGTGTGCGGGGTGTATGCATAAACTGACGAACTGTGCTAACTGCATAGGTTATGTCTGACCTAGTTATAGTGAGATATATGAGTTTTCCAACAACTCTTTGAAATCTTTGGATGTCTTTGACAGGTTCCCCTTCTGTAGGGTTTACTTTGAGATTAGTTTCGATGGGAGTATTTGCTGGTTTAGCCCCAAGTTTTCCTGTTTCTTTTAGGAGATCGAGAGCATACTTCCTTTGAGATAAAAACAAACCCCTTTTAGAATGTGCGACTTCTATTCCTAGGAAGTATTTTAGATAACCAAGATCTTTAATATCAAATTTTGATTTTAAATAATGTTTTACTTGGTTGATTTCATGATTATTATTACTAGTAATTATAATGTCATCTACATAGATTAAAATGATGGTGGTTATGTGTTGATGGTGTTTAGTGAACATGGATGCGTCAGCAGAAGATTTTGAAAAGCCATAAAGAATGAGAAAGTGGCTAAGTTTTGCATACCATGCGCGAGGTGATTGTTTCCATCCGTAGATTGATTTGTTGAGCTTGCATACCTGGTTTATGGAAGTGTACCCTGGTGGAGGAGTCATATACACTTCTTCCTCGAGGTTTCCCTGAAGAAAAGCATTTCTAACATCCATTTGATAGAGACTCCAATTTTTTATTAACTGCTACAGAGAGAAGAACACGAACTGTGTTCATTTTTGCAACAGGGGCAAATGTGTCTAGATAATCTAGACCATAAGTTTGAGTGTACCCTTTTGCTACAAGTCTGGCCTTATATCTTTCTATTGTCCCGTTACTATTATACTTTATTTTGTACACCCATTTACATCCAACAGGTTTAATTCCATTTTTGTTGGAACGAGGGTCCAAGTGTTATTTGATTCTAGTGCCTTGATTTCTTCCTCCATGGCTTTACACCATTTTGGGTCCTTAATCGCTTCATGATAGTTACTAGGTTCTATATGATTATCTAGTCCCTAAAAAGGCCTTATGGTTGGTGGTTATTTGTTGATAGGACAAGTAGTCATGGATAGGGTAAGTCACATAAGAGGTGATGTAATTATGTAAGTAATTCGGAGGACGAGTAGGTCGGTTGGATCGTCTTTGTATTATGTTTTCTCCCCCGTTCGCCGGAATTTCTCTGTCTTCTTCGTGTGGAGTAGGTGTGACAGGTGGTTGTGAGATTTCTGGTTTATTGACAATGGGCAGAGGCGCATCGGGTGCTGGTGGTGAAGTGGTGGTGAACTCAGCTTCTTCATCGTCTTCTTGGAAGTAAGAAACATTTTCTACAAACTGAACATCACGAGAAACATAAAATTTACAATTTTTTGGGTCATAACATTTGTACCCTTTCTTTCCTTAAGGAATATCCTAAAAAATACATTTGTGTGAGTTGGTCTCTAGTTTTTCGATCCTTTTCCTGTGAACAAATACAACACAACCAAAAACTCTGAGGTGATCAAGAGACATTTTTCGTCCAGTTAGGATTTCTAAGGGTTGTTTATTTTCAAGCTGGGGACTTGGTAGATGATTAATAAGGTGGTAGGCGACAGTCAAAACGGCGTCAGACCGAAAATATTTTGGAACATGATTTTGAATAGGTAATGATTGAGTCACGTTTAAAAGATGGCGATTTTTCCTTTCAGACACATCGTTTTGTTTAGGAGTATTAATGCAAGTAGTTTGATGAAAAATTCCTTTTTGTTTTAATTTTTTTTGGAAGAAGTTACTGGTGTATTCAGAACCGTTATCAGATCTTAAGATTTTTATTTTAAAGTCATACATGTTCTCCACAAAAGTAGTAAAGTCACAAAAAAATATCAAAAAACTCAGATTTTGATTTAAGCAAATATATCCATGTAGTTCGAGAAAAATCATCAATAAAGGTAATAAAATATCTGAACCCATTACAAGATTCAGTGGGGGTTGGACCCCAGATGTCGGAATGAACCAACTCCAGAGGGTGACCTGTTTTAATAGAGGATAAACGAAAAGGCAGGCGAGTTTGTTTAGATAAACTACATACATCACACAAAAATTTTGAATTAATAAATGGAAAAAGAGTTTTTAAGACTGAGTGGGATGGGTGTCCCATTCGTTTATGCCAAAGTTCATGTTTGGGCCGATTTTCAGTATGCAAGGCTTGTTTATTAGAGTGTAGAACATAAAGATTATTGACGAGAGTCCCTCTACCAATCGTCTTCCCTAAGATACGATCCTGAAATATGACATCAAAAGGAGTAAAGATAATATTGCAATTTTTTTTTTTGTGATTTTTGCCACAGATAATAAGTTAGAGTCAAAAGAAGGTACAGACAAAATATCTTTAGCTGCTTGGTCCAATAATTTCATATCACCTATTCCCTTTATTTTTACTTGATTTCCATTAGCTACAGTAACAAATTTATTAAGGAGTGATAAGTTGGTTTTGATATTTGTTAACAAGGTAGAATTTTCGGTCATATGATCGGTATCACCTGAGTCAATAATCCATTTACTACCAGAATTATTATCAGAAAATAAGGCAGTATAATTATCTAAAACTTCTACCATACCTGCATAATTACCTTAAATCTGGGATTTGTTCTGCAAAACTTTGTTCAAGTGGGTCAGGAGAAGATTAAGTTCGTTTTGGTTGGTATTGGGCCCACTTGAGGAGTCTGGACCCGCTAGGCCCATGCTTGGTCGGCTATAAGAACCATCTACTGGTCCGGTTCTAGTCGGGTTGGGAGGATACCCGATTCCTCTGGTCGGATCCATGCTTGTATAAAGACGGCGCTATCCGATAGCCGACATTCCATATCTGTCCTGCGAGAAAAAATTAGGGTTGGTCTGGTGGCCGCCACCGGAGACGATGGCGTTGCAGCCGCTGCCTCCCGATGATACCCCGGTGCTCCTCCTGTCCCCTCCTCCTCTTCTGTCATTGTCTTTTGGTGGTTGGAGATGAGGGTAGAGGAACCAACAGTTGTTCTTGTTGTGTCCCGTTTTTTTACAGTTCTCGTAGTGTTCGTCTTTCCGATCCCTGTATCTCTTCTTGTTGTTTTGATTTTGGGTTTGGTTTTGAGGCTTTCCAGCGAAAAAGGCTTGGTTTTCTTCTGTTTCAGTTGTCGGGTTCCCTTGCAGAGGAGTCGTGGTTCTTCCTCAGGTTTCTTCGTGAAGAACCATGGCGGTGACTATAGCAAGGGGAGGGAGCTCGAGTGCCATGAGCACTTGGCTCCTGATGCCTTCGAAGCTTGCGTTGAGACCTACCAGAAATTGGTAGATCCGGTCTTGCTCTATTCTTTGTTGGATGATTTTGGCATCGGTGGTCGGAGGCTCGTAAACTCTCAACTCGTCCCATGCTTTTCTGAGAGTGCCAAGGTACTCAGTGATACCTCTTTGATTCTGGCGAGTCTGTGAGATTTCCTGTTTAATTTTGAATACATGTGCGAAATTTTGCGCCTTTCCGTAGTGCTCGTGGATGGCGTCCAAGAGTTCCTTTGCACTTTCTTTGTAGAGAAATATCTCCCCGATGTGTGGTTGCATAGATGCAATCACGCACGACATGACCAAGTGATCCATGTTTTGCCACTCTTCTTGTTTGGTCTCCATCTCTGGCCCTTCTGGTTTTTTGTATGCCCGGTTATGTGGCCAACTCTCCCTCTGCCACTGAAGGAAAGAGTCACCGCCCGAGCCCAGGATAAGTAGTTTGTCCCATTGAAGAGGGTGGAGACGAGTTGAGATGAAGAGTTGGCATCTTGGTTGCATGTGTTTCCAAACATGGTTTTGGTGGTTTTGAGGGTTTGGATGTTGGTTTCGTCGACCTTCAACCCCCTTGATTGAGGTGAAGACCGATGATAACCTCTAGGGAGAGGCTGAGGTCGGATCAGTGCTCTGATACCATGTAGAAATCGATGCTCAGGAATGTTTTTGTATTCTGTTTGTGATATTATTATTGTATGAAATGATTACATGGGTTTATATATGCGTGAGTGCTAAAATAGCCGTTGTACAAGATTTGTAATGTTTCCTTGTGTATGCCTTGATGGTGGATGATTGTCTTAGATGGAGATCAGATTGGGCTGTGATGAAATCTGAGCTCCAACGGTTGGATTCCGCAATAGGTATGTTTCTCAACATTCAATGAACTCTACACTTACAAAAGATACACCAAAAAATCAAAAGAAGAAAGTTGTAGATCTTGAAAAAGAAAATAGTAATTTGTGATATAAGCATAAAGAATCAACTTCATGCAATGACTCTTTGAAATCTAGAAATTTACAAACTCTTGATAAAACCAAGCGAGCCTCGAGCATACTGCTAATTAAGCACGGCAAAACTTGACAACCCCAGTTTGAAATCAAGCCATATATAAAGATTCTCAAGTCAAAAGTAAAAAAAATCATACCTTGTGAGCAATAGCTAAATCAAAACGTTCGCCTATCATTATGAGCCACGACATCCTAAGATGGATATTAATCAATCATTATATCATGCTTATAATTTTCCGTATCATAAGACACGCAACTATCGATCAACAAATCATGCTTATACTTTAAAGTATTAATTTTTTTAACGATTATCATTCATTCCCAACTCCCAAAATCAAGTAAATTTGGGCGCCTAAAACGAATCACCAGCACTTCTCGTGATGTAGGTGACCTCTCTCGAAACTGAATGAATCTTGGATAGCACGTGATCGAGACACATGTCCGAGATTCAACTCTGTTGGGCACCTTGGTTAGCCAATCGGGAATGAAAACGTTTGAAGATGACAAAAGGGGCAATATTATTGGAATAGGTGACATAAAGTGATATTCATCTCCAGTTATGGAAAATATGTTATTATCTTTGAATTGAAGCATAACTTAACTAAGTAACAATAGCATTGTTACAAATGATATAAAATAGAATGTGAAAAGAAGGCATATTTGTCTTGGAACTAGAAAAGTTCAGTTGAATGATTATAGAAAAAGAAATGTTTACATCATAAATATCGTTGATATGCCTCCCTTACATTAAAAATAGGTAATGACCTCAAATGAAGCAAATTGGCTTTGACATCACCTACATAGGAACACTAACGTGAGATAGTTGTCTTGTAATGACCCTAATCTCTGATTTAAGGATAATGATGTTTAGGTGGAGTTGATGATGGTGTTTGCATGGGGAAGGGAAGGAGTGGCGAGTACTGTAGATGAGGGGTAGGGTGATGAGTGTAGAGTGATGGTGAGGTGATGTTGTGTTAGGTTTATAAGCTAAGAATCTCTCTCTCTCACTCTCATTCCTTTCTTCCATTTCCGGGGACCAGAGGACTTAGAGGCTGCGTCGACGTGAGGCGTGCGGAGGTCGTCGTGCGAGGAGGATCGCCAGAGGTGACGTTGCGCGAACGAGACTCCGGTGGATTTCGTTGCGTTCGAGAGGTATGCCGGTTCTTAGTGTGTTTTGTTGTTGCTCACCCTCGTGAGAGGGTTTTGTTGGTCGGTCGGGGGAGGTCGGAGACCTCTCCGGCGATGTGGTTGCGTAAATCCTCGACTGATACGAGGATGAAGACGACCAACGGTCGACCGGATTCCTTCGGGCGGTCGACCGATGTAGTATTTTTACCCGACTTTAACCTTCACCGGTCGAACGATGCATTGTGGCGGTCGACCGGTAGTGCGTTTTGCTGGTGAGTTGGGATTGCCTGTCGTGTTTCGGTCGACCGGTTCTTTGAGGTCGTTCGACCAGAACTTAAGTGTACGAAATTATTATGCATGTTCGTTCGACCGTTGTTACGATTGTGTTCAACCGTTATATGACTTAGAACTGCTAGGATGCCCTGGTAGTTTTCGGTCGACCGAGACCCCTGAGTCGGTCGACCGGTAGTTTTGAATTGATGTTGACCAGACTCTGGATTTTGACCTCGTATCACTCGACCGATTTTAGATCTCTGTTCGGCTGTTAGGACTTAAGTTTGCGCAAAGAGTTCGACCGTTGAAGACTTTCGGTCGACCGATTCCCTTGAGGAAGCGGTCCACCGGGTTGTCTCTTTCGATCTATCGTTTTTGCACAGGAATGAATTCCTGGTCCCTTTTTGAATGCCAACTCTGTCCACGGAAACTTGTGTCCTCGCCTTGTGCATGAGCCGAGAGGTGACAGTGGGCGTGTACGCGTGCATGCCCAGGGACCGTCGTGTGAAAGAGTGTGGGTGTTCGGGACGTGTCACCTCCGTGTATGGATCGTGACTTGATGTGATGGATTGATTGGACTCATTGTAGAGTAGCATGCCTGAGGGATCGCGGATCCCAATGTATGATGATTGTGCGAGCACGCAACTGTCGTTGGGTGAGGTGACTACCGGCCTGCATGGCTACGAAGGTCGCTGCCCTGTTTTTATAGCGGCGCAGTTGGTGTTGGCGGCTCGTGGAGCCCGATGACCTGGCAGACTTCGGTCTGGACCCGTCCGATGCTGTGTCGGACGTATTTGATGGACCATCAATGTTGTTCCGGTGATGCCGCCGATGTTGTTCCGGCGATGATGATTGATGGGCCATTGTTGTTCCGGTTATGTTCCTCAGATGGGCACCTACTAAGATGATGATTGATGGACCGACCGAGCGACGACTCCGTTGGTGTGGTTTCGACCACGAAGTTACAGATCTGTTTCTTATGGCGCGGACTTCGCGAATGCTCCTTGTCGAACCCCATGATTAGTGTAGCCGCGTGTGGGGAGTGTCACATCATCTTCCGTTAGACCACATGTGCCTACGATAGTTCTCCTTGGGAGACCCGATGATGACTGTTGGATTGATGTCCTGTGTTACCCTTCGGGGGAACTATTTTCCTTACGGTTGATGACATGACATGCTACTAGTATGATAGGTTCATTTGTACTACTGCATGCATATAGGTGAGCTTGGCATACGGGGTTTCCTTATGGAAACTCGGGCATTGTTGTTATATCTTTTTCAGGACCGCAGTAGGTCCATTTGGGTGGTGATCAACGGACGCGCGCATCTTTGGATCGGATCCTCTCTTTCGGACCGCTGAGGTCTACATGATTACTTTTATCTCCCTTTGTTGTTCTGTTGTAATCATGTATCGTTTTGACAAACTCTGATGTAATATGGTGCAAAGCTTCGATATTTGATGAAAAGTAACAGTCCCGTCTTTGATTATTGGTCTCTATTATATTGATGAATTTTTTTAAATTTCTGTTGTTTCGGGATGTTACAATTTGGTATCAGAGCGGTCGATTCCTATGCGGCACCCAAAGAAATCACCCTTGTAGTTGTAGGACGCATGCATTTTATCTTTTAGCATGCATTCATGGCTGATGTTTGTGTTGTTTGATTGCGGCGCCACTCACCCTTCATTTCGGAGAAGTTTGCTGGTGAGTTGGGTCGGACCCCTCTGCTGCTGACTGATGTTTTCGAGGTCAGCATGCCCATGGGTGAAGTGGGCACTGCGGGGAGCTATTTCCCCGGCACCACAGTTGTTTCGGGAGACCATGATTTTCCGGCAGATCTGGTCTTGTTACCGATGGAGGACTTCGACTTCAAACTGGGGATGGACTGGCTGTTACAGTACGACGTGCGGGTCTTTTGCCGCGAGAAGAAGATCCTGATTCCGATGGAGGGTTTGCCAGATGTTTTGATCAGAGGGACTAGGAGCAGAGGGGTCGTCTGATTGTATCTACAGTTAAGGCACAGAAGCTGATCCAGCGGGGATGCAGAGCGTTTGTGGCCACGCTGGTTGTTCCTGATCCTGAGATGAGGAGGCTGGAGGATATAAAGGTTGTTTAGGAATTCCCAGATATGTTTCCAGCAGAGATTCCATCATTACCACCGCACTGAGAGATCGAGTTCGGCATCGAGTTGGTAGTGGGTACGACACCTTAGTCGAAGACTCTGTATTGTATGGCACCTGCTGAGTTAACAGAGCTGAAGAAGCAGTTGTAGGAGTTGATGGACTCCGGGTTTATTCGGCCGAGTGTTTCACCATGGGGAGCGTCTGTGCTGTTCGTGAAGAAGAAGGATGGGTCGTTGCGGATGTGCATTGACTAGCGGATGTGCATCGACTATAGGATGTTGAATAAGGTTACCGTCAGGAACCGGTACCCTTTGCCAAGGATTAATGACTTGTTTGATCAGCTACAGACGGCGAGAGTGTTCTCAAAGATTGATCTGTGTTCGGGTTATCACCAGTTGCGGATCAGAGAGGCAAATGTTCAAAAGACAACCTTCAGGATGCGGTACGGGCACTACGAGTTCTTGGTGATGTCGTTCGGGCTGACGAATGTACCTGCAACATTCATGGATCTGATGAATAGGAACTTTCACCTGTACCTCAACAGATTTGTCGTTGTGTTCGTGAATGACATATTAGTGTACTCGCCTGACCGGGAGCAACATCGAGAGCACCTGAGGATTGTGCTTGGCATCTTGAGGGATCAACAACTCTATACCAAGTACGCAAAGTGCGAGTTTTGGTTGGATCAAGTGGCTTTTTGGGGCATATTGTGTCAGCAGATGGGATTTCGGGAGATCCGGCGAAGGTCGAGGCTGTGACTCAATGGAGAGCCTCGACGAGCGTGACAGAGATCAAGAGCTTCATAGGACTGGCAGGATATTACAGACGGTTCATTCAGGATTTCTCCAGACTTGCGTCGCCGCTGACAGCATTGATGCAGAAGGACGTCAAGTTGGTTTGGTCCCAGAAGTGCGAGGACAGCTTTCAGGAGATGAAGAGGCGACTGATGACGGCACCGATTTTGATGCTACCGAGTGGCAGTGGAGGTTTTGTGATCTACAACGACACGTCAGGGATTGGCTTGGGTTGTGTTCTGATGCAGGACAACAAGGTGGTGGCGTACGCTTCGAGGCAGCTGAAGGTGCACGAGAAGAACTACCCTACTCATGATCTGGAGTTAGCAGCGGTGGTTCACGCGTTGAAGACCTGGCATCACTATCTTTATGGCGAGCAGTTCGAGGTCTTCAGAGATCATCGAGCCTGAAGTATTTGTTCTTGCAGAAGGAGCTGAATATTAGGCAACGCAGATGACTTGAGTTCATTAAGGACTACGACTTCACCATTTGCTATCATCCGGGGAAGGCGAATTCGGTTGCAAATGTGTTGAGCAGGAAGGTGGAGGTTTCAGTTGCGAGTCTGTGCATCCAGGAGTGGAGGCTACTCGAGACGTTGTCAGAGTGGAGGTCGTTCACAGAGGGCTCAGAGGGAGCAGTGATTGCTGGGCTTCGAGTGGAGCCGCAGACAGTCTCACGTGTGGTGCAGGCTCAGCATGGGGATGATGACTTAGCTGGTCTGCTACGGTTGGCTTCCAGAGATGGGTCAGACATCAGCGTGGGCGTTGATGGTGGTTTGAGGTTCAGGAGTCGGATCTGGGTGCCGAAGGTTGATGGGTTGAGAGATGTCATCATGGAGGAGGCACGCAGAGCGAGATACACCATTCACCCTGGGACCACGAAGATGTATAAGGACCTGCAGCGGAACTTCTGGTGGAAGAGCATGAAGAGGGACATCGCAAAGTTTGCGGAGCGATGCTTAGTCTGTCAGCAGGTGAAGATCGAGCATCAACGACCAGCAGAACCGATGCATTGTATTGAGCTTCCTGAGTGGAAGTGGGAGCACATGACGATGGATTTTGTCACAGGATTGCCGAAGACGAGGAGATTCCACGACGCGATTTGGGTGATAGTCGATCGACTGACCAAGTCGGCGCACTTCTTAGCGATCAGGACCACGTTGCCTTTGGAGGGTCTGGCTAGTTTGTATGTGGAGGAGATAGTCAGGTTGCATGGAGTGCCAATGAGCATTATCTCCGACCGAGATCCTTGTTTCACTTCCAGATTTTGGGGGAGTCTGCAGCAGGCATTGAGGACGCGTCTGAGGTTCAGTACGGCGTTCAACCCGCAGACAGATGGTCAGTCAAAAAGGATGATTCAGACCTTGGAGGATATGCTGAGAGCATGCATACTTGATTGGGTTGGACACTTGGATGAGCACTTGCCGCTGATAGAGTTCGCCTACAACAACAACTACCATTCGAGTATTGGGATGACACCGTACGAGGCGTTGTGCGGGAGGCCTTGCATATCCCCTGTATGCTGGAGTGACGTGGACGAGAGGCAGTTAGTGGGTCCAGAGATTGTGCAGATGTATGCATAGAAGGTTGATGTGATCCATAGGAGACTGGCCACAACACAGAACAGGCAGAAGAGTTATGCTGATCGACGCAGACAGGTGTTGAGTTTTGAAGTGGGTGACCATGTGTTTCTGAAGATTTCCCTTGCCCGAGGAGTGATGAGGTTTGGGAAGGAGGGGAAGCTCAGTCCGTGGTACATTGGGCCGTTCAAAATCCTCGACCGAGTTGGAGAGGTTGCCTACCGGATTGCGTTGCCACTGCAGTTTTCGGGTCTTCCCAACGTCTTCCACGTATCGATGCTGAGGAAGTACGTTGCAGATCCAGCTCATGTGATTGAGATACCAGTGCCAGAGATTCAGCAGGACCTGTCCCTCGAGGAGAGACCAGTCGAGATCGTCGATCACATGGATCATCAGCTCAGGAGGAGGACCATTCCAATGGTGAAGGTCAGGTGGCAGCATCATAGTGAGCGCGAGGCCATATGGGAGATCGAGGAGGAAGTTAGAAGGCAGTATCCAGAGCTTTTCGGTGAGTAGTTTGCTTTGATTTTGGGACGAAATCTTTTTAAGGAGGGTGGATTGTAATGACCCTAATCTCTGATTTAAGGATAATGATGTTTAGGTGGAGTTGATGATGGTGTTTGCATGGGGAAGGGAAGGAGTGGCGAGTATTGTAGATGAGGGGTAGGGTGATGGGTGTAGAGTGATGGTGAGGTGATGTTGTGTTGGGTTTATAAGCTAAGAATCTCTCTCTCACTCTCATTCCTTTCTTCCATTTTTGGCCACCAGAGGACTTTGAGGCTGCGTCGACGTGAGGCGTGCGGAGGTCCTCGTGCGAGGAGGATCGCCGGAGGCGACATTGCGCGAGCGAGGCTCTGGTGGATTTCGTTGCGTTCGAGAGGTATGTCGGTTCTTAGTGTGTTTTGTTGTTGTTCCCTCGTGGGAGGGTTTTGTTGGTTGGTCGTAGGAGGTTGGAGACCTCTCCGGCGACGTAGTTGCGTAAATCCTCGGTTGGCACGAGGTTGAAGACGACCAACGGTCGACCGGGTTCCTTCGGGTGGTCGACCGATGTAGTGTTTTTACCCGACTTTAACCTTCACCGGTCGAACGATGCCTTGTGGCGGTCGACCAGTAGTGCGTTTTGCTGGTGAGTTGGGATTGCCTGTCGTGTTTCGGTCGACCAGTTCTTTGAGGTCGTTCGACCGGAACATAAGTGTACTGAATTATTATGCATTTTCGTTCGACCATTGTTGTGATTGTGTTCGACCGTTATATGACTTAGAACTGCTAGGATGCCCTGGAAGTTTTCGGTCGATCGAGACCCCTGAGTCGGTCGACCGGTAGTTTTGAATTGATGTTGACCAGATTCTGGATTTTGACCTCGTATCGGTCGACCGGTTTTCGATCTCTGTTCGGCTGTTAGGACTTAAGTTTGCTAAGAGAGTTTGACCGTTGCAGACTTTCGGTCGACCGATTCCCTTGAGGAAGCGGTCGACCGGGTTGTCTCTTTCGGTCGACCGTTTTTGCACAGGACCGAATTCCTGGTCCCTTTTTGAATGCCAACTCTGTCCACGGAAACCCGTGTCCTCGCCTTGTGCGTGAGACATGAGGTGACGGTGGGCGCGTACGCGTGCCTGCCCAGGGACCGTCGTGTGGAAGAGTGTTGGTGTTCGGGACGTGTCACCTCCGTCTATGGATCGTGACTTGATGTGATGGATTGATTGGACTCATTGTAGAGTAGCGAGCCTGAGGGATCGTGGATCCCAATGTATGATGATTGTGCGAGCACGCAACTGTCGTTGGGTGAGGTGACGACCGGCCTGGATGGCTACGGAGGTCGCTGCCCTGATTTTATAGCGGCGTGGTTGGTGTTTGCGGCTAATGGAGCCTGATGACCTAGCAGACTTCGGTCTGGACCCGTCCGATGTTGTGTCAGACGTATTTGAAGGACCACTGATGTTGTTCCGGTAATGCCGTCGATGTTGTTCTGGCGAGGATGATTGATGGACCGATGTTGTTCCGGCTATGTTCCTCTGATGGGCACCTACTGAGATGATGATTAATGGACCGACCAAGCGACGACTCCGTTGGTGTGGTTTCAACCACGAAGTTACAGATCTGTTTCTTATGGCGCGGACCATGCGGATGCTCCTTGCCGAACCCCATGATTAGTGTAGCCGCGTGTGGGGAGTGTCACGTCATCTTCCGTTAGACCGTATGTGCCTACGGTAGGTCTCCTTGGGAGACCCGATGATAATTGTCGGACTGATGTCCTGTGTTACCCTTCGGGGGAACTATTTTCCTTATGGTTGATGACAAGACATGCTACTAGTATGATAGGTTCATTTGTACTACTGCATGCATATAGGTGAGCTTGTCATACGGGGTTTCCTTATGGAAACTCAGGCATTGTTGTTATATCTTTTTCAGGACCGCAGTAGGTCCAGTTGGGTGGTGATCAGCGGACGCGCGCATCTTGGGATCAAGTCCTCTCTTTCGGACCACTGAGGTCGACATGATTATTTTTATCTCCATTTGTTGTTTTGTTGTAATCATGTATCGTTTTGACAAACTTTGTTGTAATATGGTGCACCGCTTATATATTTGATGAAAAGTAACAGTCTCATCTTTGATTATTGGTCTCTATTATATTGATGATTTTTTTTAAATTTCCGCTGTTTCGGGTGAATATTTTCGTAGTATTCGTTGCACTACAATTGTACACCGACAGATATGCACAATCGGTGTATATTTTCGATAAAACAATCCGTGGGAAAAAGGAAATTGTCGCACAAAAAACCACACCGACAGTTAAATTTTCATTCACCGACGGATATGTATTGTCGGTGCATGGTTTTTCAAAAATGCACATCGACGGATAGGTTCCATTGGAGTATATTCCAAAAATCAATCGTTACAAACTTATGACATTTAACTGCACCGACCGATGGGTTATCAGACACTAACGAATAAAGTCGCCCGACCATTAGTTAGTGGTAGGCAGACATCGATGGAACCTATCCATCGGACAAGGAACTGGCGTTTAATGGTAAACGTACACCGACAACACATATCTGTCGGTGTATGTTATTGATATTTTATTGCCGACGACACCCAACCGTTGGTTTATGTGTAAAACCGTCAGAGTCAGTATTAGTCGGTGTAATATACATTGATGGCTCTTCTATCGGTTCATATCACATATAGACACATCTGTAGGTGGTAGACTATCAGTGTTGTTCGATGTGACGAAACAAGGCAAAATTTATTAGCAAGAAATTTCCCTCCTATTTTAATATTGATGGCGTCTATCCATTGGAACAACACAACACCGACGTAAGTAACACCAACGGAGGCACATCCGTTGGTGGTAACCTACAAC
Source organism: Triglochin maritima (assembly GCA_963682175.1). Lineage (NCBI taxonomy): Eukaryota > Viridiplantae > Streptophyta > Magnoliopsida > Alismatales > Juncaginaceae > Triglochin > Triglochin maritima. Next base: position 41,507,347 of record OY821775.1, read on the forward strand.
GACGGATGGTGAGATGCATAGATGGATACAGTGAGACACATATCTGCCATCAGTGAACCCTTGTACGGTAGTAGTGATGCATCATATCTACTTAGATTCTGTTTCTCCAAGTAGAAGCTCATCTGACTCTTTTGCGAATAAAATCTTCTATTACATTACATACTACATTATGTATTTAACAATCATTATAATTGTATAAATGAATTCCTACTTTCTTTATTCATTTATTCTAAACTTAGTTGTCATTCATGGTCGTTAGCACAAAACGTGTTTCTTAACAATCACAAACCTAAAGAGTAAACGGCGATTAAGGTTTGAGCGGCGCTTTGGCCTCCTCTGCCCGTTCCCAACCTCTCCTCTTCCTTTCTCCCTCCCATCTCCCTCTTCCCACCATTCACCACCTCATCTCCTCCTCTAGAGTCAGCCCTCATAGCTCCACCATGCCTTTTCTCTCTCGGTCCATCCTGATGCTCCTAGGCATGAGACCTACCCACTACACTAAAAGAAATTGCTTAGGGAGTCTCTATTCCCTTTAAGCCATCATCCAAGCATCCATGATGCACCAAGGAGTTCCCACCAGCCTCAAGGAATTGTCTGAGGATCACACATCCCAACAATCCCCTCCCATAGAAAATTCCATTATGGGCAGGACATGCTTCAAACCCACGACCTGCTCATATACCAAACGATGCTCTTGGACTTATAACTTAACCACTAAACTAAAAATAAGTACTTTTAGTGAGGGAGTCCCCGTACCCTTAAGGTCATTACCAAGGTATTCACGATGCATCAGGGAGACCCCACTGGTCCTTAACAAATTGTTTGGGGATCACACACCTCAACACATTCCGCTCGTCGTTCCAGTTGGTGCTCCTCCGCTCCCAATCTCCTTCAGATTTGGAACTCACATCTCTGCGTTTAGCCTCAATCCGGTACTCCCATGCCGCCCACCTCATGGGTTTTCCTTTACTCCCATGACCTCCCCATCACCATCATCTCACACTCACTAGGTAATGGTTGCCAACTCCACCCTCCTTGTCACAACCACCACCTCCAACCTCTCCCAATCATCACCTCTGCCACATAATCCAACCCCATTTCTGCGTTTACCTTGGCAGACCACCACTCCGTTCTACTATATTTGGTGTTAGTTGTTACTTGTTAGTGGTCTAATTTGTGTTAGTAATTAGTTGTTTTTTTCTTCCTAGTTAGTTTTCTTCCCTAGACATTTCTCCATGGCTACTTTGCCGACGTCCATCGTCTTCGGTGGCATGCACCACCTTGCATGCAGGACCACTGCCAGTTTGACGACATTTTCCCTCAATCATGGCTCCCCTACAGCGCTACACCATGTCAACACAGATCATCAAGAATGGTTACCACCGCAACACCGACCCCCACTTGCATGCATAGCACGTGGCTTCCATCTACATCCAAAGATTGCTTCCTATCTTGCGTGTCTACCACGTGGTCGCTCACTGACGATTCTGACACCCCTGCCTGGTCGTTCTACATGTTGCTTTGCATGTTCAGATACTTCGTTTGTCCTTTCAAGTAGACGATGCGTAACATCCTCAAAATAGTGAAAAATTTAAAATTTTGACTACACACAATCAACAGAGGATATTACGCAAATACTGAAAACAGGTGCACCAACATATATAATATATATATGAATATCAGAGTATTTCAAAAGTAGTGATTACATCAAAAGACTATACAACTGAAGCAGTAATCACTCGACCTCAACTGAGAGAAAGATGGATCTGATAGCGGTGCTCCTCTCCTCGGTCACGACCCCCTATCGCCGATCACGGCTTGAAAGTAAACATGCAACAATGCTTGAGTTTCCAGAAGGAAACCCCGTATGCCAAACTCTACAATGCAATGAAATGAAAGACATCATAGTATGCAATTCTATAACAAGAAAAGCATCTCAACATGTTGGGCTCCAGGTCTTTTTCACCCAACCACAGCACACACCACTGTCACGGGGCTCCAGGGCTTTTTCACCCAACCACCGCACTATACACTCGTCGCCAAGCTGGGCTCCAGGTCTTTTTCAACCAACCACAGCTACCACGACACGACCAAGGGCTCCAAGTCTTTTTCAACCAACCCAAACGTCTAAGGGCTCCAGGTCTTTTTCAACCAACCCCTACACGCGGTCCCTGCTCAGGCTCCAGGCCTTTTTCAGCCAACCTGAATGCACTACGGAGCTCCAGGTCCTTTTCAACCAACCCCGCACAGACTAGCTGGGCTCCAGGTCTCTTTCAACCAACCGCAGCTCTCACACAGTTACGGGGCTCCAGGTCTTTTTCAACCAACCACCGCAACACCACAATCTAAGGTGGGCTCCAGGCCTTTTTCAGCCAACCCAAACTCTCACACCATTACGGGGCTCCAGGTCTTTTTTAACCAACCACCGCAACACTCGTGCATCCTAGCACACTTGCTGGAAGAACATCGGCAACACAACTCGCCCCATACGGACGACCACAACCACAACACCTCCATAGTGCAAAACTGGACACAAACGGTCCACCGAACCAAAAGTCCTGGTCAACCGAATCAAGCAAAATACAAGGCAATCGCATCGACCGGCACTCCATCGGTCGACCGATTCCACCCAACCGCACTCGTTCGGTCGAACCAAAGTCAAGGGACGGTCGACCGTTTAGATGGTCAACTCCCAAGTTCAACGAACAAAACGACCATTCGGTTGAACGGCAAAGGGGCCCCGTTCGACCGAAAGTCACCAGGGACAAATCCCACAACTCCACAACGAATTCGGTCTAACCCCCGAGCACTCTCGGTCGACCGAATTCCGCCAGGGAATTCCTCAACTCTCACCACGAATCCGGTCGAACGCCCGAGCACTCTCGGTCGACCGAATTCGTCCAGAGCATTCCCCCACACTTCTCAACATGTCCGGTCGACCGAAACCACCTTCGGTCGAACCGACCAGTATTCTCACTTAAGTCACGGTCGGATGAAGTCACCGAGGCAGTCGACCATTTGATGGTCAACACCCTATCCGACCCATGACGGTGCACACGGTCGAACGGCAAAGGGGACCCGTTCGACCGAATCTCCCCAGGCTTGCCTCCCACGCACAATCGGTCGACCGCCCCTGGGGCATCGTTCGACCGATTTGAGGTAGACCAAATTCTCTTCACGAACGGTCGACCGTTTGCACCAACCGGTCGATCGTTTAGCCAGTGAAATCTGTTGCACGTTTACTTGCGACGAGCCGGAAGACCTACCGTCGACTTCCAAATACTCACACTACTTATGTGAGAGAGTTGACATACAGGAAGGTTTGAAGAAACCTTAGAAGAACCACGACGACGCCTCCATGAGCACGCATCCCCAAATCACGATCCGTCGACGAACCTTGCGTCCAAACGACGATCAACACCTCATCGACGATCCGCACTTGCGATTCCACCTCCGTCAACCTCCACCACCCAACCGGAGCAACCAAGACCACCGAAACAAGTTAGGTCGAGGGAGAGAACCAAACGTGCGGAAAGGGTTAAGAACCAACACTCACCTCAACTTGCAATCCACGCCCGAGCCTCCCTTCGCCGGAGCACACTACCACCACGCCGGAGATCCACTGCTTGCCGGAGCACACTGTGGAAGAGAGAGAGAGAGAGAGAGAGAGAGTGAGGGGAGAGAGGGGGGAAGAGCTCAACCAATAAATATCTTCTCCAAACCAATCCTCACCATCCATTTCAATCCATTCCATCTCCACCACTCATCCAACACACTCCATCTCAGCCCTCCAAATTCATCTTCTCCTAATCACCACCTAAACACATCAAAACTCAATTAGGATAGGATTAGGTTCAAGATCCCACACGATGTCTCTCACATTTTGTTAATGTACAAGTTATTCTTGGGGCGAACCATATCTTATCCCCTTGTGACAGTGTTTGCTTGTTGTAATACGCTCTCTTTGTACCATGTCATATTTATCATGTAATTTGCACCTTTTCTAGTAATGATATCATCGAGTGCCACACCTTCAAAAAAAAAGGTGTTTCTTTTAGAAATTAAAAATATTCTTGGGATTCCCCAAAGATGAAATTCGAGGATGCCAAAATACTTATCCACATGCGGACCATGAATGATATTCATTCATGCTGAATTCCCAATAAAGCCAACAGGTGAAAACCATCCACTTAAATCCAAAATCCGTAACACCGCAACAATTGTCTCCGTGTCCTTTAACAAGGAAACAAGAAGAGGATGGGAAAACAATGATGTAGTTGTCTTTATGGCCATGCTCTCTTGGGAGCTCGCCATCACTTACACATGGTTGTCGAACAATATTGAGGTTCCTGTTTGTCCTCAAATTTTAGGATTTTTTGCTTGCTGACGCTCTAAAGTCACCTATTACCATATGTTACACTATTTTTTGATATTTATGTTTGTGTCATCACAAAGTTTGTTTTTTTGCATATTACATTGTGAGTCTCACCTAATAGTGTTGAAAACGTAATAACAAATGTTATATCAAAATTAACCTTTTACCTAATCATATATGATACAACTCATTTTTTATTTTAGAAATAAAATTTTCTCTCATTCTTTCTATTCTCTCGCTTCTCTTTCTCTCTCTTACATCTCTCCTCCCACTCACTCTCTCCATGGAGGGAGAAGGGGGAGAGATCAGCGAGAGGGAAGACAGAGAAAGGAGGGAGAGGAGAGAACCGGGAAAGAGAGTTGAAAGAATATAAATACATAAACCACAAGACTATGGGTGTGTTTGGATACCCATAAATTGGGTCAAATTTATCAAATAAACTCATCATTCTCTCTCTTCCACCCAAACAATATAAATGTTATGTTCGGAGGTCCAGACGTATACATGGTTTAACCCATAAACCGGAGAAGATGGGGGGGGGTTCAATTTACTGTAGATATTTTTTTACCCTCGTAGTTGTCATTATTCAAAAATACTTTTCTGTTTCGAAGAAGATTTCATAATGGTAAAATAATCTTTTTCCATAAAATTAAAAAAAGGTAAGAAGACAAGTTATGTGCCATTTTATTTAAAATTGGGGTAAGAAACCAATTTTTTTTGCTTATGTCACATCATGTTTATAAACTGAAAAAACTAGGAGTTTATTTGAGGATTGTTTTTGAAATAATCATAGAAAAAAACAAAATTGGCAAAATATAAGAGTTAAAAACTTATTTAGCAAAATATGGTGTCATTTTGAAGCAATGTTTTAACCTTAAATGAGAACGGTACTAGAAATACCATGTTCAATTGTGACAAAATAACTACAAGTGCACGACCGTCGGTGAAGACAGGGCAAGTACGGGTCGATCCACAGGGAGGTTTGTCGAAAATGAAGGAAGAAGTGTGATTATACTAACTGAACTACACTAAACTAGCAAGCAACAAACAAAGAAGATGAAAGCACGAGAAGAAATGAAACTAAACTAAGTAACTATAAAAACAACTTGGAATTCAAGAAGAGAAGCCCCCAAAGGGTGGAGTGTGTGTACACATGAAATAAAGTAGTGATGAATGCATTCAATATGACACAAGTGTAGGTTGTGTTTTTATACATAGGAAGTACCTAATTAGATAAGAAAACTAATTCAGCCGCAAGCCCACATGTATAAAAGGATTGTCTCCTCCCCCATGCAATGATACGTATAGGATGGAAGAGTAATCTTCCCATGCACGTGATCTGTCAAGATCTGATGAGGTCCATGATTTGGAAGCCTCTCCTATACGTGTGCTAAGGAAACACAAGAGAAGGAAACTACAACTAAAGTGCCTCCACGTGAGGAAACATCTGATGACCAGCACTTTTATAGTTTCCATGCGGGTACAAGTCCAAATCAGGGAAAGAAAATTTTAGTTGACATGCAATGTGATGGACTATCCCATGCACCCTTGGTTGAGACCACTGCACGTTAGTTTGAAGTACCTTTGCGTGTCCATAGCCAGAGCTATTCTAAGGTCCTGATATCACCACCGCCACCTCGGGCATCTCCACGCATGAAAAACACCACGACTTTCCTATTCTTCACGGGGCGAGCCAAACTTGGGGTCGAAGGGACCTTCCCTTCGCACACTGCCCAAATGAGGATCCCCTCCTGGAACATACGTGGTGTGAATAAGCCTGGACGCGCACGTATGGTGAGGGATAAAATATCCAGGATGAATGCGGCAATCACGAGTATCTTGGAGCATAAGCTAAAGTTGCATAAGGTGCCACCATTTGTCAGTCAAATTTGACCGCGAGCAAGCTGGGCATCAAATTGTTCTATTTGTGTGGTTGGCCGAATTCTTATTATATGGGACGAGGGGCGTGTAGATCTTGAGCTGATTGAGATGACTCGACAACTTGTCCATATGTGTGGGGGTATAGAAACACTCCTCTCTTAAATTGCACGTAACTTTTGTGTATGCATCTAATGACGCAAGGGAAAGACGTGACCTCTGGGCTGATCTTGCCTGCGTGGGGCAGTCTACAACCCCGTGGCTAGTTGTCGGTAATTTTAATGTTGTGCACCATCCACATGAGAAGGAGGGCGGTGTTGGAATTCTGATGCGGGTTGTGCAGGAATTAAATGAGTGGATTGACATGGCAATGCTTTTGGAGGTGCCTTTACGTGGACTAATTCTTCTCAGGGGACTGACCATATTGTGACTCGGATTGATCGTGCGCTGATGTTCGGGGCATGGCTTCATACATTCCAAGACTCATCTTGCGCCCTTGTGGAGCGTGATCTCAGTGACCATTGGGGGTTGCTGTGCAAGTGGAGGAGACAAAGCTGAGACCAAGGCATGGCCCTTTCCGTTTCATTAATGCTTGGCCAAAGCATGACAACTACCTTGGTGTAGTACAAGAGCCTTGGCAGATCTATGTGGATGGCTCTCCTATCGCCCGTCTTTCGCATCGCCTAAATCGTATGTGCGAGGCACTGACCACATGGAGTCGCACTACCTTTGGCACTTTGCACTCCCTCATTGGCTAATAATCGTTAATCCATTCTGATAATTAATCAACATATCAATAAACACATGTATCAATTAAATATCATTGCTTGCATATACTTGTATTATCTAACGTTTCAGGAACCAAGTGTGAGTTGAATTCAGAGATGAAGATTATAGTGTAGTTAGGTTTAAATTCTATGTATTTAGGTTACAAATGTAACTTGACACTTGAAATCTTTGATTCATTGCATTGCATGACACTTAGAAAACCTATAGAAGTCTCACATAACATTCCAATTATCTTAGACTTCAATAGAAAATCATCGAAACTCATTAAAAATCTAGAATAGGATTTCTGCACTCAAACGGTCGACCGGTAGAACCATTTGGTTCGACTGGATTTCAACAGACTATCCCTGAAAGCTTATTTTGTCCAAAATGGTCGACCAACTTACATTTCCAATTCGACTGTTCCTTCAATATGTTTTGCCTGTCTGAAATCGGTCGATTGGCATATCCATTCAGTTCGACCGTTCCTTCAATCTATTTTGCCTGTCTGAAATCGGTCGATTGAAATACTTATTTTGTTCGAACATCTCACCTTGTCAAGTAATAGGAATTAGTTCATCCTATACAAATCCTACAGCCTATCAGTTGTCGACACGTGTCCAGGTTAGGGAGACTCGGTCGACCGAAACTTAGTTTTTGTTCGACCGATCGCATTTCCGTATTCGTATTAAATATGACCATTATACTTGTTGTATACTCCAACGGTCGTATACACATTTCTCACCTAACCCCTCTTTTGGATTTGGTCTTCTGGTCGACCGAAAGTTCCTTAACGGTCGACCGAATCTTGAAAACTTCCCAGACCCATTTTTACTAGGAGTTTTCGGTCGAACCCTCAATTCATTCAGTTCGACCGATTGCATTTGGCTTTATCTTGTCTGAAATCCAACACGTCAAACGGTCGACCGAAACTCTCTTCAGGGTCGACCGATACTTGCATCTTTTCCAGATCAAGTCCTACTGGTAGTTTTCGGTCAAACTGGTGATCCAATCGTTCTACCGATCACTTAAGTTCTAGCCAAATTGGACCGATCGTTTGCATCTTCGCTCGACCGAACCATTTATTGTTGCATTCCAGTCGACCGAGTAACACGATCCGGTCGACCGTTCGGGTCCTAAAATGTGTCTTGTCACTTCCTGACTTGTGTTTTCTTGCACAACGTTTTACCATTTCAATCCCAATGGCTAGAACTAGTTTAGAGCTTATAAATAGAGCTGAGAACACTCATCTAAGATCACCAATCTTTCTCTAAGCTCAAATCTCAGTACTACTCTCATATTTGCTCTAAACACTTGTGCTCACATCTTCTCACTTAAAATCACCATCCTTTGATTGCATCATCCATTTCAAGTGCTCAAGATTAGTTGCTGAAGTAAAGTCTTCAAGAGTTGTACTAAGCTTCCGGAGTGAAGCTCTTCTCGGATTGTGAGAAGGTGGTCCAAGATAGGCAAGGGTGTTCGCAAAGCTTGTGGTGTAAAGGCGTGATCTCGGCTCGCAACGGAGATCCAATTAGTGGAGGACGCGAAGTTGCTCGAGTAAGAGCAATTCGTAAGAGAGGACTAGGATCTGGTGGTTGGATCCAAACCTCTATACATCCAGAGTTGTGGTTTGTTGTTCTCCCCTTCATATTAATTGTCTGAGCTTTTAATTTGGCATAGTTTGTTAAACAACCTTAATTAGTCTATTCACCCCCCTTTAGACTAAGATTAGGGGCTAGTAGATCCTACACTAGTGACATATCTTGGGCTCCCACTCTTTTCATCACGTATTTTGACGCAGCTTTGAGAGCAACTTATTGCAAAGGCTCGAGGGTGCTTAGGTACATGGAAGAAGGTCTTACTATCCATGGCGGGACAGGTAGAACTTGTGCGACCGGTCCTTGATTCCTTCATCATTTACTGGAGTTCGTTTTTCCTCCTTCCACGACAAACCCTCCATGAGATAGAGAGTATTATGTGCCAGTTTATCTGGGGCCATGGAAAGGCAAGGTCTATAGTCATGGTCTAGTGGCAAGATTGCTGCTTACCTCCCGAAGCCGGTGGCCTCGGCATACAAAGCTTGGTCAGGTGGAATGATGCCGGGATGTTGCAACTTTTTTGGATCCTAATTTCAGATGATGATTCTTTGTAGGCGAGGTGGATGATGAGTAAGTACCTCAGAGGAAAGAGTATTTGGGGTGCTCGTCCCCCATCACTGTGCTCACGGGCTTGGTGAGGCATTCTATGGGTTCGTGTTGTCGCTCGTGAGAAGTTTCGATATTAGGTTGGGTCCGGTGAGTTGGTGCGGTTCTTTGAAGATCCCTGGTTGGGCTGGCCACTGAATTGTAAGGATTTTGGGGAGCCCTTAAGGTACGTCATGGGAAACCATCCTTGGGATATCCGTGTGTTGTTTTTCATCCAGGATGGGCAGTGGATCCTGCCTTTACAACAATCACAGGAGATGGAGCAAGTATGGCATCAGATCATGTCCATGTCTCTGAGCAGGGAAGATGATAGGTTGGTCTGGGATGGGTGGTTGGTTGGGCAGAGGTTTTCCATGAAGCAAGCGTTGAAGCTAGTCTCAGCTCCCATATCTTCGGTCGTATGGCACCAATTCGTGTGGCAACAACATCGTGTCCCAAAGCATGCTTTGACATTGTGGAGGGTTGTTCGTGGCCATCTAATGACCCATGAAGATTGTAGGCTGCCAAGCCTGCCCGCTTTGTGAATGCGAGGATGAGACAAATGGCCATGTCTTGCTTGGTTGTGAATTTCCCAGACAAGTTTGGGTGGACGTCTATCTTAGGTTGGAAATTGCAAAACTACAATTGAAGTTGAGCTTGCACATCTGGACCGGGCACTTGTCAATCGGACAAGAGCTGCAAAGGCTTGGGTTTGTCTGGCTGTTGCAGCCACGGTGCATGAAATATGTGCAGAACGGAACTCAACAATTTTTGGTGGTGAGAAGAGAGGCCATAGGGATATTTGCATGGCTGTTGCGCGGGTTATGCAAGTTTGTGGACCGAGGGTTAAGAAGGCTACTGAAGATTCCGAATTTTGCAACTTTGAGAGGAGTTGGCTATAACATCGAACCCCTATGACGCCTACTATTGAGATTGATGTACTAGTAAGACAAGTGCTCGGTAAATGCTCTGTTAGGGCCATAGAGTGGTGCTCAGAAGGGGATTTAGGGACCACTGCTCTATAGCCGACACTTAGGATGCACTAGTGTGGCTCTTTAGCCATTGTTTTATTTCTATGATTGTTTCCTTTTACGTATTTGTTAACTGCACTACTGTTAGCCGTATGTTTATATCACAGTGTATGTACTTACTTTACATTTATAAATAAAATTCTGGAGGGAAACCTCCCTTTTCCGTGCAAAAAAAGTATCCAATTGGTGTGGCAAGACCTATCATCCAAATCACTAACCTAGTTGATTAATATAAGCATAAACAAGTTTGTTATTAAGAACTTAAACAAACATGAGATGTACCTAATTATTTTGGCAGAAACCATCAAGTTAAGTATTTTATTTTATTCAAACAAGCATACCAACATTCATCACATAAAGCAAAAGATAGCATTCATCTCATTCTTCATGACATGTATAAACATCAACTACATCCCCAAAGGGGGATGAAACTACTCACTACTCATTAAACTACAAACTACATTAAGAAAAAGAAACATTCTAATTACTTCTACTAAGACAAAACAAAATTATGCTAAGCATGCAAGAATTAAAAGAGAAGACAACATTAAAATAAACTAAGAAAATTATTTTATTTACATAACTCACATTACAAGTAGCATTCTTCTCCACTTGAGTTTTGCTCCAGGACTTACTCTAAGTACAGAAAATGCCACCAAGCAATGGATAATTACAAAGGAGGAAGAAACGTTCTATTTATAGGCATGAAAAAAGGTAACCGGGGACAATCTCCCGATTTGGGACTAATGACATACTACAAATGGACATAAAACACTCTAATACAACACCCTACTAAACATAATCGGGTTTGGAGCAAATCCAACTGCCAATTGGCCATCTGGAACTACCAATTGGTCGTCTGTATTGGTTGGATCCAATCCTCGCTTCGAAGATACATTGCTGGGTTGATTTCTTCATGTGTAGTGCACCCGAAGTGGTTGCTGGAGTTTAGGCTCCAATCTAATTGCCAGAATACTCCTCATGATGGTGTGGAGTTTCTTGATTTTCTTATTGGTCCTTTTGGTTTTCATTTGGGTCCTTCTCTCTTGCATATCAGTGGATAGGTCTCACAATTCAGTCTTTTTTCTTGTGTTCAGGTCCTTTTTGTGTCTCTTTTTCTCAAACCTGCTTATTCCAGAAACTTAAACATAAAACTCGTTACGTAGCATTGTTTAGATTCTACATAGAGGATATAAGACACGAATATATACATTATATGATGTCAATCATTGATCAAGAGAATGTGTTGGTGTTTATCTCTTTTAATGTGGGTTGTGGTGTATGTCATTTGGATTACCTTCTTGTTTCTGTTATGTTTCGTAAAATGTTGTTACAACTCATATGGTGTACCAAAATGTTCTTATTTAGTAAGACTTAGTTGAGCATGATCTAATAGAACAAGAGTTAGAGGATACCTCACTTCCTTCATCTTGAATTGTCATGTAGCACATATGTGCATATTCCTTTGTTGATGAAGGTGCGGTTGATTGGGATGAAGATGATGACGATGAATCGTCCCAAGTAGCCTTGTGAGCTTCTAACCTCTTCTCTTTTCTCTTACTCCTCTCCTTTTCTCTCCTTCTCTCATTTTTCTTCTTCTTCTCTTTTCTCTCATTTTCACTCTCCTCCTCCTTCTTCTTTTCTCTCATTTCACTTCTTCTACCTCTTCTTTCATTCTTTTCTTCTTTATCCTTCTTGAGGTATTTGAAGAAGTCTTGAGCAAGGACCTCAATATCCCCATTCTCCACTCCTCTCCTAGGCTCATCAAATTTTGCAAGTAATGTCACAAAGGGTTTGTTCTTGGAGGTTTCCTTCTCCTTTAGATGGTTGATTTGACGTTCATACGCCATCAAATTTCCAATGAGTTCCTCCATCTTTAATTTGGAAAGATCATGCGCCTCTTCAATTGCGACAACTATATCTTCTGAATCGTTGCTAAGCGACCGGAGGAACTTCCTTGTCATCTCTCCTTCATTGATTTTTCTTCTAAGGACCAAAAGAGAGTTAGTGATATGGGTGAAGCGAGTGTTCATTTCGTTTATGTTCTCACCGATTTGCATAGAAAAAATCTCATATTTATGCATGAGGATACTAATGCGAGTTTCTTTAGTTTTGCTATCACCCTCATGATGCATTTTTAATATATGTCATATTTCATATACACTTTCACAATCCATAATTCTATTGTATTCACCCTCATTAAGACCACAATAAAGAATGTTCATGATTTTTGAGTTCATCTCAATTTCTTTCATTTTAAGCCTAGAAATTGAATCTAATTCATTTTCACTTGGGGGTGTGTAAGGATTTTGATGAAACATCCAATACTTGAGGTCTTTAGATATTATGAATATTTTCATCCTATTCTTCCAATAATCATAATTTGACCCATTTAGCAAAGGATGTCTAGTTGTCCACAATCCCTCTACATGATTAGATGTTGAAGTCATACTAAAAATTACGGTTAAGTAATGAAATTTAGCTCACAAGGCTCTGATACCGAATGAAGGATCGTAAGGGTCTCTAGTTCTAATCACTTTTGTAGGCCAATTACTGATTGATATGTTTTAATTAACAGCAAGTGCACGACCACGTTGAAGCGGTGGCAAATATGGGTCGATCCACAGGGAGATGTGTCGACTTTAGTTTGTTCAAAGGCGAGTGGGAAAAAAGGAGAGAAAAGAGTTATGATCTAAACTACACTACAATGTAAAAGGAATTGGAAATACGCAATAAAACTAAACCCCATAGGGGGTAGAGATATATTGTTAATATAAAGATATGTGTATGTTTGTGTGTTCAATTATGTTCATCACAACATGTAGTACATGAAAATTATAAAACTAAATCCAACTTTGCCTCCACATGAAATAAGATAACACAATATCATTAAAACATACAAAATAATAATTGGAATGAAGCTAAATGAACTCATGTATAAATACCAAACCTCACTATGCCTCCACATGAAATATGATTTACACAATCATTAAAAATACAAGACATTAATCAAGATAATGGGCAACAAGAGCATATGCAACTACAAGCCATGTTTCCTTTATCAACTTCATCATTATCCTCACCCCATCATTCCCCATAAAAAGGTCCACTAGTCTAAGCATATGCTAAGCTTCATTCAAGAGCATTAGCATATCAAAGACAAGAGTGAAATCCCATTAGATGGTTATGGAAATCATATAAGGCTCAAAGGATTAAGATGACACACACCCGATACATCACATAATCACATCACATTACTCTCCACCGCCAAATGGGGATGGAACTACTCACTAATCATTACACTACAACCTATATAAACAAAATTAAACAATCTACTGAAAGGAAATTAAACTAAGCAAAGAAGAAATATTAAAGAAGCTAAACGAAAGGAAATTAAACTAAAGAAGCATGCAAGAATTAAAAGACAATATTAAAAGAAACTAAATAATTATTTTATTTACATGACTCACATTACAAGTGGCAGTCTTCTCCACCTTGAGTTTTTGCTTCAAGACTTTTACTCCAAGTAGGGAGAATGTCACCAAGCAATGGGTGAATACAAAAGGAGGAGGAGGAGTTCTATTTATAGCTAAAGAAAAAGGCAATCAGGGACAATCCCCCGATATGGGACTAATGGCATACTATAAACGGACAAAAAATAACATAATACACCACCCGACCAATCCCTTGAGCTCCACTCACATATTCACCATCAATTTCGTTCCGGGCCGAGATTAAGCCTTTTACAAAAAAAAAACTCCGCGAACACCCTCGCAAGCTTGACTTTATTCTCTCACAATCTGAGAGGAACACTTCGGGCTTTCACCGAAGTCCTTGATGAACCCGATTTGGTTCTTGATGGTTGGGCCCGGATTTAATTGCAAAAATACTCTTCATTAAGGTGAGGAGCTTCTTGATTTGCTCATTGATCATTTTGGTTTTACATCTGGGTCCTTCTCTCTTTCATCTCAGTCCATATGTCTTGCCACTTAGTCATTTTTCCTTGCTTTCGAGTCCTTTTATGCATCTTCTCCTCAACTCTATTTATTCCTGAAACTCAAACACAAAACTCGTTACGTAGCATTGCTTAGGCTAAGAATAAAGGATATAAGACACAAATATTTGCATGATATGATGCCAATCAAATACCCCCACACCTAACTTTTGCTAGTCCCAAACAAAACAAAGAAAGGAAAAAGCATACGAAAAATAGGGAAATCCTAACTCACTTTCGTAGGAATCACGGTTGCACTTAGCACGTGCAACAAGCCGTTAAACCTCCTTGTTGCCAATGAGGAGTGTTGTCTCCTGAGGGTTTTCGGCGGATATACCCATAAAATCCTAACATAGATGCATTATTCAATCTAGACACTCGACTCATTGGACATATTTTGTCGATCATTGGACGCGGTAATCCTACGGGCCGACTCTATATATGTATCCAGTCCGAACACCTAGCCTAATGAATTATTCGTGCAAGTTAATTAAGGCCTTAAGTGAAAGACATTGACAACTTTAACCTCCTCAAGTGATACAAAGTGTAAAGTCCAATAAGGTTCTTCTTTGCATTACCATTTGTTTTCTTTTTGTTTCTTTTCATATCTTTTTTTCCTTTTTGTTTTCTTACTAGTTGGAGTTTTATTCTCTCACGGTCAGGTTTCGTACATTATTGTCTATGAGGACTTACACTATCACGCACACCTTTCCCCAAATATCCACATAGGGCAATCCCTACCACCCGTGTAACGTGAGTTCGGTCGGTGCATCCCAAGTCAGATTACTCGAAAGCACCAGGCACAAAGTCCCCTCAGACCTAATTTCCCGAGTGATAGGAGCCGTGCGAGAAGAGAGAAGACCTACTCACTTATTTCTTATCTACACATAAACCAAAACCCCAACACTTGATGTCTCACAACAAGATTTAAAGGGTCCTTGACTACAACAAACTTCCTTATGTTAACAGACACGAATTATTCACTCACTAGGTTCAGGGAATGTTTGAGTACTGAAACCCTATGATTTCTCGCCCCCCGAGGGAAAACCGGGGTGCATCCTAACGACTCGAGAAGACCTAAAGCCGGTATACAAGATACCCTAATGCATCAAGTTCAAGACAATTTTGGGAGTTTTCTTTTCACTTTGCCTCTCAACGGTTTTGCACATGCTAAACACACGCAAAACCCACAAAACATTTTCTTTCGCAAACACATGAAGATTTTGAAAGAAATGTAAAAAATTTAAAGTACTAGGCAAGCAAGAGAAGACAAGTCACCCAATGATCATGGCAAACATATATATCGATATTAAATGCAGCACACTAACATGACCCTAGCAATGTACACAAAAGAAAACAAAGTCAAAGGAAAAATACTCGACTATGTACACACATAAAACACCCCCCACACCTACTTCATTCCTTGTCCTCAATGAATGTGAGCATAAACTATATGAATTTATGCATGAAAAAGAAAAGATCTCGCCAACGTGAAGCACAAGGAAAGTGTTATGGTTATGTTGGTGGACATAACCCCGAATTCCCTCAAAACCTGTGAGATGCTAAAGAAGAGATACAAATACGTGAAAGAAATGTGGCCAAAATACACAAGGGTTGGGGCCCACAACAATCAATGCTCGCTCATGGAGCCTTTTATTGTACTTTTTTCTTTTTTTTCTTTTTTTTAATATAACTATGTACAAAAATAAGTTCACATCTTCATTTGTCCAAGGACATAAAATGGGAACCTCAAAAGTGGGTCAATGCACTTGGAAATGGAACATGATACCACGTGGGGCCAGAATACTCATGTTTGGGCCCTCCTCACAAAGAGCACAAGATGAAACGAGAGGTTCATGAATTAGACGCAAAGGCATCTCATTCAAAGGATCAAACTGAAAGAATTTGAACCTCTCAAGAGTTTGGGAAATATGGGGCAATGGAAGAAGAGTTTCTCCCGTTGCGGTATTGAAGTTATGATCGTCGATGAGAATTAAATTTATACCGCAAGTGCACGACGTCAATGGAGACGTGGCAAATACTGGTCGAACACAAGGAGGGAGAGATTTTGTTATTAGTGTGATTTCGATTAAGGGAAAGGAGGAGAGAAGAAATAATTTGGTTTTGAGATTTTTGGATTTTAATTATCTAAAGCAAGAAACAAGAACAATTAAAACTAAAACACGAACAAAGAGGTGAATTCCGTCGGGTGGAGGTTTAGATTTAAGGTTTAGATTAGAGAATTCAGAAACTTATAATAAATCATATTAGTTATGAAGCATTACATGATAAATAATTTAACATAAACTCAAGTAATCAAAATAGACTAATACGAACTTAAAATAATAACATTTATTCGTCTTCTCTTCACCCTAAATTCGTCACCTCCACCCTTTGGAAGGAGTTAGAAACTCATAGAGGGAGGAAGAATGGGTCCTTGAGACATTACAAAAGAAAACTAAAAGTAAGAAATAAAAGACAGAATTTTATTAATGAAAAGGAAGAATACAAAACTAAGATTAAGAATAAAAACTACAACTAAGGACTACGGACCCTTCTAACATCGTTCTCGGGTCTATTTATAGTTGATACAAGGGATCTAGGTATAATATTGGAAAGTACACGTGTCCAGACACGGCTGGACGAAATTGGAGCACACGGATCGACTAGGGGGCGGCGGAATCGCCGCATGGTGTGTGTGGTCTGCGGCGGAATCGCCGCACATCATGCTCTGATTTGGTCCAGATTTTGGTTGAATGTTTATGGTATGATTTGATCCTCCTTTACGCGTCTGGATTGATTCTTTCCATTCTTTTGAGCTCCGGATTAATTCCTTCACATATTTGGAGATATACATTGATTTTTCTATATATTTTCTCCAAGAGAATAAAAGCTACTTGTGATTTGCAATTAGGTCCTTGACTTTTTGCAGTTAAGTCCCCGGTTACTTTTGTGCTTATGTTCTTGTTCTTTTTTGCAATTAGGACTTGAATGCTTTTATGCTTGGATACATTTCCATTTGTAACCCGATAAACTTGACTTGGTCTTTATGATAGAAATGAATCTTTTGCACGCGATTATGCTCGGGATGTGGGTAAATTGCATTCAGGTCCCTGTTTTCTGTAAATAAGACTAAACACATACCTTAGTAGCATTTATTGATATAAAAGCAATCTAAATGAAAGACATATGATGCAATGTATGCAATGCATCAAATACCCCCACACCTAGATTTTGCTAGTCCCTAGCAAAATAGAAAATAAGAAAAATAAAAACAGGGAAATCTTACTCATTTTCGTAGGAATCACGGTTGCACTTAGCATGTGCAACAAGCCTTTAAACCTCCAAGTTTCCTTAGAGGACGAGTTTTGTCTTGTGAGGGTTTTCAGTTGACACACCCACAAAGTCTTAAATCAACATTCCATTAATAGCTCTTAATATCTCCACCTCAACCTTATACATCTCACTTCGAATTCTTGCATGCTCATTATATAAATCTAACTCATTAAAAATATGACTTGGTCTTTGTTCCTCCAACATTCACACCACTAACCATTCTAAACATGATATTACTTAAATTATTTTGCACGCCTCCTCTGGTGGTGAAGTATCATTTGGATCAACCATGGCATGAATCATTCTTTTAGCTTTGGGCCTTGAGTATATATATTTTTTTTCCGCGATTCAACACATTTGCTTTTTGACACTTTTACCCTTTTTGCATTCGTGGAGCGAGTTTGGTCGATAATCCCGAGCTGGTAGACTCAAGTTACCGGGTTTCAAGATACCCCTACGGACCAGTGACTCAAAGGCTTGGGCTTTTGTAATCATTTTGCAAAATGTGTTTTCTTCACTTTATTCCTTTATTTTTATTTTTATTTTTATTTTCCTCAAGGCTTAATTGCTATTAGAAGTCCACACTTCCCGGTATATTTTCCTCAACCTCTGCTTTTTATCAACCACTTCAAAGATTTGATTCATCCAATTTAAGTGCATACATGTCTTAAAGGGCAATGAGTTATTTCTTTGGAACTTAGATTTATGTCATAATTTCTACAAGCAGAACTATATAGTAAGGAACAAAAACTCAATGCAATTTGTACACGGGTTTTGGCAGTTCAATCTTAAGCTATGTCATGAAACATTGATTTTTTTTAAGAAATAAAAGACAGATATATATAGATAAATATGTACATAAACACCCCCCCACACCTAAATCATGCATTGTCCTCAATGTATGCAAATATAAAGCAAATGCACTTATTACCTTGGTGAACTGTGGTGGAAGGATGGAATTTGCTCAAAGTCAACCATAGTCAGAACTGGATTGAATGATACCATATTGGTGCATGTATCCAGTTGAATTGTTCCCCATGTTGCAATGAGAGTCCTGAGTCACAGGTTCCACACCCTTCATATAAATTGGTTCTCTTATTTGCTCGAGTGACGGTGGGTGTGTAGATGAATTCCTCCCTTTTTTCTTACTTCCTTTTTGATTTTGTGACGATTCAGAAATATTATAGATACGTGATTTCATCACAACATCACTTTGATTGCATGTTATTTCTGGCTCACTATCAATATGAAAGATATTAAATTCAGCTTTTAAGTTCCCAAAAGATAATTGCATGAGCCCATTTCGACAGTTTATCAATGCTTCAGAAGTGGCCAAAAAGGGTTTGCCTAGAATTACAGGGATTTGTCGATTAGGATTTACAACAGGTGCGGTATCTAGTACGACAAAATCCACTGGGTAAATGAAGTCACCAACCTTGATCAAAACATCCTCTACTACACCTCTTGGTTTCTTAATAGAGCAATCAGCAAATTGAAGGGTTGTCCTAGAGGGTTTTAGTGGACCAAGGTTCATTTGCTCATAGACAGAGTACGGGAGTAGGTTAACACTAGCACCAAGGTCTAGAAGGGCTTTGTTGATAAAAGTATCTCCTATTGAACATGAAATTGTGGGACACCCAGGATCCTTATATTTTATAGGAGATGTGTTGGACAATATAGAACTTATGTTTGCAGTTAAGAATGTCTTCTTTGGTACGTTTGTTTTTCTCTTTTTAGTGCACAAATCTTTTAAGAATTTAGCATAAGCAGGTATTTGTTGAATCATGTCTAAGAGTGGAATGTTCACCTTAACTTGCTTAAATACTTCCAAGATTTTCTCTATTTGTGCACTTGAGTTCTTTTTGAGTCTATTGGGAAATGGGGCTTTAGGGACATATACTCGCTCAGGTTCAGGTTGAGCTACGGGTTCAGATTGAGTAGGTGGGGTGGGCGTTTCAGATTGGACGTCGGGTTCACTGGTTATGTCATATGTGGCAGTTTGATGGTTAGATTGATTAGACGTTCTAGGATTTACCACATTATTATCAATCTGTCTTCCGGACCGTAATGATACTACAACATTTATTTGTTGGAACGGTCCTTCTTCATTAACCATTTGAACCGGTCTACGGTTGTTATTTCCTGAAGATGGTTGATAGGATTGATATGAATTATTAGATCTAGGGTTCACCTCAGGTTGACTTGGAAACCGACCATTTTCTCTTTCACCTACTATTTGTGCTAGTTGGCTGACTTGTGTCTCTAGCCTTTGGAAGGTCTGGTTGGTTGTTTGTATAAAAGTTTTCATCAAATTTTCCAAGCTTGTCAACCTAACCTCATGATCGTTATTGTTACTAAACCCAGATGATGTATTATTTTGGTTATACAGGTTCGGTTGTTGTCTAGGTGGTTGACCATGTTGGTTTGATGAGAAATTGGAATTACTACGCCAACCCGAGTTATAGGTTGATGCGTATGGGTCATTTCTAGCATGGTTATACATGGCATTAACTTGGTCCCATTCCGCACAATCCTCCTTTACATGACGAGTCTGACCACATCTAGGGCACGGGATAGTCGAGGCTTGATTCACTCGGTTTTGGGTTTGTCGCTCTAAACTTTCCATTCTGCGCATCAGGGTAGCTAGTTTTGCTTCAGCCGCTATGTTGGCATCTACAGCTAAGACACCTGGTTTGGGTTGACTTGCTATTCTAGATCCAATACTCGGGTTAAGCGGTGTTCTAGCATTGTCCCATTGCATACTGTTTTCAGCTAAATCCTCAAGGAAAGTCCAGGCATCATTTTCATTTTTCGACATAAAGTTCCCTTGGCTTACGGATTCTACCATAACCCTAGATGTGGGTGTCAATCCCTCATAAATAATTTGACATAATTGCCATCTCGGAATTCCATGATGAGGGCATTGGATCAGAACACTTTTGAATCTTTCTAGATAGGAATAGAACGGCTCGCTCTCAGACTGAACGAATGCAACAATTTCATTCCTAATCCTCATAGTCTTATGGTTGGGGAAATATTTTTTTAGGAAAACTTGAACAAACTCAGCCCAACTTC
The DNA here is from genome assembly GCA_963682175.1 of Triglochin maritima. Lineage (NCBI taxonomy): Eukaryota > Viridiplantae > Streptophyta > Magnoliopsida > Alismatales > Juncaginaceae > Triglochin > Triglochin maritima. The sequence goes on from OY821775.1 coordinate 41,527,987, forward strand.
TAATGGATCTTTCGGCTAGACTATATAGCCATTTCTTAGCGTCGTCCTTCAGTGCAAGAGGCACAAATTTCAGACGCACTGCCTCCTCAGGGATTTGCTGGTATTGCATAAGAGAGCAGATTTCCTCAGATTCTCTAAGGAAGAGATATGGGTCTTCCCTAGAGGTGAACTTAGGCAACATACTCATGTATTGTGCCTTAAGTTCGAAGTCGCGGCCCGGGATGGTGGGCATAACGATGCACGATGGCTGTGCAGCCATCGCTGGATAGCATCGATCCCTCAGAGTTATGGGTTGCACAACAGGTGGGTCCACTACGTTCTTACCCATTGGATCCGGGTGAGGTGGTGCAGCAGGTGGATTGGGGCTAAGTTCCAGACTGGAATCTAGATGAACTCGTGAGAGTCGATTACTCAAGTCCCGAATCCAAATCTGAGTGCACCGGGTTGAATCAATTTTTGAATTCAAATTCCAAATTTAAATTCCAAATTTAATTTCAAGAATTAATTACAGATTTTTTTTTTCAAAAGGGAAACAAGCAATAGAATGGGGAAAGATGAGAAAGGAATCCTAATCTAGAGAATTTAGGTGAGAAGAGAAAGAAAACTCAGATGAGAAGGGAAACCTAACTCTAAAGATAGAAAGAGGGTTGGTTAGAAAATTCCTAAAAAAGCACGGTTCAAACAATCCTAGACCTAGTGTCGCTTAGATCTAGATGACTCCTAACTGGTTGAGTCGAATTGATTTGCTTGATTCACCTCCCTCACTAATCAAACCAACTTGGCCAGACCGTGTATAGCTAGTGGGGGCGCTTCCGACAGAGTCGGTGCCAATTAGAAAACCACTTCGCTTGGAAGACTTACGTCAACACAAAAACACTTTCTAGACACCAAATTAAATTCAATCGGCTTCAGGTCATAGCAAGTCAAACCAATTCTTCTCCTTAAATGAGTACGAGTCCTTAGGGGCCAATGTCTAATTGATTTTAAATTTAAGGCTTAGGTGACACTCTAGGATTGTGATTTGTGGGCCACGGAAGGGTGATGAAATCCCCACCGTATCTTTGCCTACGGAGTTGCCCTTAAGATAGTTTAACTTAGATCTAGCAAAGATAATCAAACAATGGTCTTTAATTGGGGGCAATTGCAAGGTTGTATGCAAACTAAATTATATGCTTACATGCAATCGTTAAAAACCACGATACGTACCTCGACTCCAGCACTCTTCAACAGAAATTGATTTGCAAGAATTTAGCAAGAATAATGCATACAAAACACTAGATGATGCATGCACTAAGGCCTTTCTAATTTTGCCAATTTTAGGTCAGAGTTGAATCATTACCAATTATGGAATTTTTTGCCCTAACACGTGCAATTCTAATAAAAGGAAATTTTCTGAAAATAGAAATTACGAGGAAATGAGGCAACAAAGGTTACCTTATGCAATGCTCAGTCGGGTTCACCGCCCGCTCTCGAAATTTCAGATGCTCCACGCGTCCACCCAGAGATGGTGCTAACCCCAGAAAAATTTGAAGCCCAGAAGCATCAGGTGTGCGGCGATTCCGCCGCAAGTTGCTCTTGATGTGCGGCGATTCCGCCGCCCTTGTTGCCCAGAAAGCGTTCAGAATTCGCCGCACGCTCTGTTGTCTCCTGAAACACAAATCCAAATACTTAGATCGCGCACAAGATAAACAGAATAGAATCGAAATCAACAAAAAACAAAATCTGCGTCGCCTCCCCTGCAACGGCGCCAAAAACTTGGTGAGAATTAAATTTATACCGTAAGTGCACGGCGTCAATGGAGACGTGGCAAATACGGGTCGAACACAAGGAGGGAGAGATTTTGTTATTAGTGTGATTTCGATTAAGGGAAAGGAGGAGAGAAGAAATAATTTGGTTTTGAGATTTTTGGATTTTAATTATCTAAAGCAAGAAACAAGAACAATTAAAACTAAAACACGAACAAAGAGGTGAATTCCGTCGGGTGGAGGTTTAGATTTAAGGTTTAGATTAGAGAATTCAGAAACTTATAATAAATCATATTAGTTATGAAGCATTACATGATAAATGATTTAACATAAACTCAAGTAATCAAAATAGACTAATACGAACTTAAAATAATAACATTTATTTGTCTTCTCTTCACCCTAAATCCGTCACCTCCACCCTTTGGAAGGAGTTAGAAACTCATAGAGGGAGGAAGAAGGGGTCCTTGAGACATTACAAAAGAAAACTAAAAGTAAGAAATAAAAGACAGAATTTTATTAATGAAAAGGAAGAATACAAAACTAAGATTAAGAATAAAAACTACAACTAAGGACTACGGACCCTTCTAACATCGTTCTCGGGTCTATTTATAGTTGATACAAGGGATCTAGGTATAATATTGGAAAGTACACGTGTCCAAACACGACTGGACGAAATTGGAGCACACGGATCGACTAGGGGGCGGAGGAATTGCCGCATGGTGTGTGTGGTCTGCGGCGGAATCGCCGCACATCATGCTCTGATTTGGTCCAGATTTTGGTTGAATGTTTATGGTATGATTTGATCCTCCTTTACGCGTCTGGATTGATTCTTTACATTCTTTTGAGCTCCGGATTAATTCCTTCACATATTTGGAGATATACATTGATTTTTCTATTTATTTTCTCCAAGAGAATAAAAGCTACTCGTGATTTGCAATTAGGTCCTTGACTTTTTGCAGTTAAGTCCCGGGTTACTTTTGTGCTTATGTCCTTGTTCTTTTTGCAATTAGGACTTGAATGCTTTTATGCTTGGATACATTTCCATTTGTAACCCGATAAACTTGACTTGGTCTTTATGATAGAAATGAATCTTTTGCACGCGATTATGCTCGGGATGTGGGTAAATTGCATTCAGGTCCCTGTTTTCTGTAAATAAGACTAAACACATACCTTAGTAGCATTTATTGATATAAAAGCAATCAAAATGAAAGACATATGATGCAATGTATGCAATGCATCAATCGTCAATCCAAACTCTCCAACCAACAAATTGGTGGGTCGGAACGAGGGCAAGAACCTCGTTATGCATGTCCGACTCACCAGACGAATAGAAAGTCGGTCTCATACCTAAGGTATCCTCCAATGAACTCCTAATACCCTCATTGGCGATGTAATTGTTTGATGTCCCATCATTTCCAAGATGATCAGGAACAATAGTGAGAGGCAGACTCTCATCAGGTCATTTGAAATTAAGGGTACTAGGGAGATCATGCTCCACCAGAGGTGAGTCCTTAAGATGCACAACATGAAGATTATGTAGCTCAAGGGTCACGGGACAAAAAGATAAGACACAATCCTGTGCCGACTCACAATGAAGTTGGTCCTTCTCAAATGGAATTGAATCCTCCACCAAGTGATTGTAAATTAAAATCCCAAGTCCCTCAGACTGACTAGGAGTTTGACTTTGAATGATTGTGCTTTGAATTTGTGGATGTGGTGGTGGTTCGATATCAGAAGATAAATCCTCATGTTGACAAGAAAGGTTACCCTCCTCACGTTTACGGAATTGTTGTGTCATTTGACTCACTTGCAATTCCATTGTTTGCAAGGAATTGAAGTTGGACTTCAATAAAGTTTGAGTGGTTTCCATGAACGTTTGGAGGGTTTATTTGAAGGAATCAAGTTTGGGGTCAACAGTGAGGTTCATGTTAGAATTTGGGAAATAGATGGGTTGGGTGTTTAGGGGGTGAGAATGAGTTCAATGATTGGTCGTGGGTGGTGGCTGGTAGAATTCTGGGTATTTGGGAGAAGGATACTTGGGTGGGTATGATGTATAAAAATTTGAATAAGAAATATCTCCCACGAATCCATCCCTTTCGGGTTGTACGCGGATGCGTAATGGTCATATTGAGCATTTTGGGAAAAAGTGTGCTCATACTCAGGCTCTGGGGGAACATAAGGACATTCCCTGATAACATGACCACTCAACCTACAACAGTCACACGGTACGGTTACTAGAGCCTCCGGTGCACTCATGTCGTCTACCACACGCATGAAAGAGGCCAAAGTTTGTTGTAATATCTCAGTTTATTGACCAGCGTATGATCCGACGTAACTAGAGAATGGTCTAGCATTCAGTACTTCTCTCATACTATCCCAATATGAAGATTGTTCAGTCACACAATTAAGATTGTCCAACCATACGCGGTGTTTGTCTGAGGCACCCCAGGATGCATGGGTCTAGAGTACCAGGGAGAATTGTCCTAGACCCAACAATGATATGGATGGTCGCCCATGTAACCATCCATCACCACATGATGAGAATTAAATTTATACCGCAAGTGCACGGCGTCAATGGAGACGTGGCAAATACGGGTCGAACACAAGGAGGGAGAGATTATGTTATTAGTGTGATTTTTGATTAAGGGGAAAGAAGGAGAGAAGAATTAAGTTTGGTTTTGAGATTTTTGGGTTTTAGTTATTTAAAGCAAGAAACAAAAACAATTAAAACTAAAGCAAGAACAAAGAAGTGAATTCCGTTGGGTGGAGGATTAGATTTAAGGTTTAGATTAGAGAATTTAGAAACTTATAATAAATCATATTAGTTATGAAGCATTACATGATAAATGATTTAACATAAACTCAAGTAATCAAAATAAACTAACACGAAATTAAAATAATAACATTCATTCATCTTCTCTTCACCCTAATCCGTCACCTCCACCCTTTGGAAGGAGTTAGAAACTCATAGAGGGAGGAAGAAGGGGTCCTAGAGGCATTACAAAAGAAAACTAAAAACAAAAAAATAAAAGAAACAGAATTTTATTGCTAAATTATGGAACAAAAGGAAGAACTCCTCACAACATCGTTCTCGGGGCTATTTATAGCCGATACAAGGGACCTAAGCATGAAATAAGAAAGTACACGCGTCAACACGCAACCGGTAAAATTTTTAGAGCATTAATCTAATTTGGTGCGGCGGATTCGCCGCACCTTGCTCTTGAGGTGCGGCGGATTCGCCGCAATTTGCTCTTGAGGTGCGGCGGAATCGCCACCTTTTTGGCTCCGAATCGACCCGGATTTTTCCTGTGTGTTTATGGTATGATTTCAATGTCATTTGCGCGTCTGGATTGATTCTTGCATATCTTTGGAGATCCGAATTAATTTCTTCATATATTTGGAGATCCACATTGATTTTTCTTTATATTTTCTCCGTAATAATAAAAGCTACTCGTGATTTGCAATTAGGTCCTTGACTTTTTGCAATTAAGTCCCCGGCTACTTTTGTGCTTAAGTCCTTGTTCTTTTCATAATTAGGACTTGAATGCTTTTATGCTTGGATACATTTCCATTTGAAACCCGATAAACTTGAACTTGGTCTTTATGATAGAAATGAGTCTTTTGTACGCGTTTATGCTCGGGATGTGGGTAATTTGCATTCAGGTCCCTGTATTCTGTAAATAAAACTAAACACATACCTTAGTAGCATTTATTGATGCAAAAGTAATCTAAATGAAAGACATATGATGCAATGTATGCAATGTATGCAATGCATCAAATACCCCCACACCTAGATTTTGCTAGTCCCTAGCAAAACAGAATATAAAAGAAATGAAAACAGGGAAATCCTAACTCACTTTCGTAGGAATCACGGTTGCACTTAGCATGTGCAACAAGCCTTTAAACCTCCAGGTTGCCTTAGAGGACGAGTTTTGTCTCGTGAGGGTTTTCAGTTGACACACCCACAAAGTCTTAATTCAACATTCCATTAATAGCTCTTAATATTTCTGCCTTAATCTTATACATCTCACTTAAAGTTCTCGCATGCTCATTATACAGTTCTAACTTATAAAAAGTTTGACTTGGTCTTTATTCCTCCACATTCACACCACTAACCCCTCTACACATGTTATCACATAAATTATTTTGCACGCCTCCTCTGGTGGTGAAGTATCATTTGGATCAACCATGGCATGGATCATTCCTTTAGCTTTGGGCCTTGAGTATCTTAAAGTATTTATTTATTTTTTTCCTTTTTCCGTGATTCAACACATTTGCTTTTCTTTTTAACACTTATACCCTTTTTGCATTCGTGTAGCGAGTTTGGTCGATAATCCCGAGCTGGCAGACTCAAGTTACCGGGTTTCAAGATACCCCTACGGACCAGTGACTCGAAGACTTGGGCTTTTGTAATTATTTTGCAAAATGTGTTTTCCTCACTTTATTTTTATTTTATTTTACTTTTATTTTCCTCAAGGCTTAATTGCTATTAGAAGTCCACACTTCCCGGTATATTTTCCTCAACCTCTGCTTTTTATCAACCACTTCAAAGATTTGATTCATCCAATTTAAGTGCATACATGTCTTACAAGGGCCATGGGTTATTTCTTTGGAACTTAGATTTATGTCATAATTTCTACAAGCAGAACTATATAATAAGGAACAAAAACTTAATGCAATTTGTACACGGGTTTTGGCAGTTCAATCTTAAGCTATGTCATAGAATATTGAATTTTTTTTTTTTTTATATTTTTTTATATTTACAATAAAGCAGAGCAGAAAATCAAATAGATAGATATGTACATATATAAACCCCCCCACACCTAAATCATGCATTGTCCTCAATGTATGCGAGCAAGATACTACATGGATTTATGCATGAAAAAGGAAAGATCTCACCAACGTGAAGTACAAAGGAAAGTTCATGGCTCTGTTGATGGACAAAAACCCGAATTCCCTCAAAAACCTGTGAGATGCTAAAGAAGGGATAAAAACAATTTTTTTTTTTTTTACTTATTGTTATACAAATATAACTATGTACAAACATAAGTTCCCATCTTCATTTGTCAAAAGACCTCAAAAGGGAACATGACACCACGTGGGGCCAGAATATTCATGCGTGGGCCCCCTTCACAAAGAGCACAAGAAGAAATGAGAGGTTCATGAATTGGACGCAAAGGCGTCTCATACAAAGGATCAAACTGAAAGAGCTTGAACCTCTCGAGAGTTTGGGAAATAGGGGGCAACGGAAGAAGAGTTTCTCCCGTTACGGTGCTGAAGTTATGATCGTCAATCCAAACTCTCCAACCAACTGGCTGGTGCGTCGGAGCGAGGTCAGGAGCCTCGTTAGGCAAGTCCGACTCAACAGGTAAACATAAAATGGGTCTCATACCCAAGGTATCCTCCAAGGAACTCCTAATACCCTCATGAGCACTGTAGTCGTTTGATGTTCCATCATTTCCAAGATGATCAGGAACGATAGTGAGAGGCAAACTCTCATCAGGTTGTTTGAAATTGAGGGTGCTAGGGAGCTCTTGCTCCACCGGAAGTGAGTCCTTAAGAGGCACAACATGAAGATCATGTGGCTCAAGGGCCACGGGGCACGAAGATAAGGCACAATCCTGGGCCGACTCATGATGAAATTGGTCAATGTGTATCGAATCCTCCACTAAGTGATCGTGAATTGAAACCCCAAGTCCTTCAGACTGACTAGGAGTTTGGCTTTGACAGATTGTGCTTTGAATTTGTGGATGTCGTGGTGGTTCGATATCAAAAGGTGGATCCTCATGTTGACACGAAAAGTTACTCTCCTTACGTTCACCTAATTGTTGTATCATTTGACTCCAATGCGATGTTATATTTTGTACGGATCGTTGAGTGGATTCCATGTACGTAAGGAAAGTTTGTTCCAAGGAATTAGGTACGTGGTCAACTATGAGGTCCAAGTTTGAGCTTGTGAAATTATGGGATTGGGTGTTGATGGGCTGAGAATAATGATTTGACGTGGGGAGTTGGTAGAATTCTGGGTATTCGGGAGGAGGATACTGAGGTGAAAATGAAGTATAAGAATTTGGATAGGAATTGTTTCTCCACGAATCCATCACTCTCGGGTTGTACGCGGATGCGTAATAGTCATTTTGAGCGTCTTGGGAAAAAGTATGCTCATACTCAGGCTCTGGGGGAACATAAGGGCATTCCCTGATAACATGACCACTCAACCCACAACAGTCGCACGGTACGGCTACTGGAGCCACCGGTGCACTCATGTTGTCTGTCCTACGCATGAAGGAGGCAAAAGTTTGTTGTAATGTCTCAGTTTGTTGACCAGCATATGATCCGACATAACTAGATTGTGGTCTAGCAGTCGGTGCCTCTCTCATGTTACCCCAATATAAAGATTGCTCAGTCATACAATTAGGATTGTCCCAACCATATGGGGTGTTAGTCTGAGCCACCCCAGGTTGCAAGGTTTTAGAATACCAAGAAGCATTGTCCTGGTCCCAACAATGATATGGATGGTTGCTCATGTAACCATCCATCAAAACACTCTTGAGTCAAGTACTCTTACCCTTATGAGGCTAAGCAAGCACAAGTTCTCGACTCGACCCTAAAATGCTAATAGATAATGTAAAGGGGAGGAGACTAGAACGTATAAGTAGGTGAGAAGAAGATGACTCAGAGGAGAAGGGAAACTTAACTCTAAAGATAGATAAGAGGGTCGGTCAGAGGTTTCCTAAGAAAGCACGGTTCAAACAATCCTAGACCTAGTGTCGCTTAGATCTAGACGACTCCTAACTGGTTGAGTCGAATTGATTTGCTTGATTCACCTCCCTCACCAATCAAACCAAGTTGGCCAGTTAGTGTATAGCTAGTGGGGGCGCTTCCGACAGAGTCGGTGCCAATTAGACAACCACGTCGCTTGGAAGACTTTCGTCAACACAAAAACACTTTCTAGACACCAAATTGAATTCAATTAGCTTCAGGTCATAGCAAGTCAAACCAATCTCCTCCTTAATTGAGTCCGAGTCCTTAGGGGTCAATGTCTAATTGATTTTAATTTTAGGCTTGGGTGACACTTGAGGATTGTGATTTGTGGGCCACAGAAGGGTGATGAAATCCCCACCGTATCTTTTCCTATGGAGTTGCCCTTAAGATAGTTTAACTTAGATCTAACAAAGATAGTCACACAATGGTCTTTTTAATGGGGCAATTGCAAGGTTGTATGCAAATTAAATTATATGCTTAAATGCAGTCGTTAAAAACCGCGATACGTACCTTGTCTCCAGCACTCTTCAACAAAAATAATATGCAATAATTTAGCAAGAATAATGCAAACAAAACATTATATGATGCATGCACTAAGGTCTTTCTAATTTTGCCAATTTTTAGGTCAAAGTTGAGTTATTGCTTATTATGGAATTTTTGACCCTAACACGTGCAATTCTACGAAAGGAAACTTTTCGAAAATTCAGATTATACGAGAAAGGCAAGAAAAGTTACCTCCGCAATGCTCAGACAGGTTCGCCGCCTGCTCTCGGCATTTCCAGTAGCTCAATGCGACCAATCCACGATGTAGACGACCCCAGAGAAAAATGACGCCCAGAAGCCTTACTGGTGCGGCGAATTCGCCGCAAGTTGTTCTTCAGGTGCGGCGATTTCGCCGCTCGTTTAGCTCCAAATGTGCCCGGATTTCTCCGCGCACTCTGTTGTCCCCTGAAACACAAATCCAAATACTTAGATTGCGCACAAGATAAACAGGATAAAATCGAAAACACAAAAACAACAAAAATCTGCGTCGCCTCCCCGGCAACGGCGCCAAAAACTTGATGAGAATTAAATTTATACCGCAAGTGCACGGCGTCAATGGAGACGTGGCAAATACGGGTCGAACACAAGGAGGGAGAGATTATGTTATTAGTGTGATTTTTGATTAAGGGGAAAGAAGGAGAGAAGAATTAAGTTTGGTTTTGAGATTTTTGGGTTTTAGTTATTTAAAGCAAGAAACAAAAACAATTAAAACTAAAGCAAGAACAAAGAAGTGAATTCCGTTGGGTGGAGGATTAGATTTAAGGTTTAGATTAGAGAATTTAGAAACTTATAATAAATCATATTAGTTATGAAGCATTACATGATAAATGATTTAACATAAACTCAAGTAATCAAAATAAACTAACACGAAATTAAAATAATAACATTCATTCATCTTCTCTTCACCCTAATCCGTCACCTCCACCCTTTGGAAGGAGTTAGAAACTCATAGAGGGAGGAAGAAGGGGTCCTAGAGGCATTACAAAAGAAAACTAAAAACACAAAATAAAAGAAACAGAATTTTATTGCTAAATTATGGAACAAAAGGAAGAACTCCTCACAACATCGTTCTCGGGGCTATTTATAGCCGATACAAGGGACCTAAGCATGAAATAAGAAAGTACACGCGTCAACACGCAACCGGTAAAAATTTTAGAGCATTAATCTAATTTGGTGCGGCGGATTCGCCGCAATTTGCTCTTGAGGTGCGGCGGAAACGCCACCTTTTTGGCTCCGAATCGACCCGGATTTTTCCTGTGTGTTTATGGTATGATTTCAATGTCATTTGCGCGTCTGGATTGATTCTTGCATATCTTTGGAGATCCGAATTAATTTCTTCATATATTTGGAGATCCACATTGATTTTTCTTTATATTTTCTCCGTAATAATAAAAGCTACTCGTGATTTGCAATTAGGTCCTTGACTTTTTGCAATTAAGTCCCCGGCTACTTTTGTGCTTAAGTCCTTGTTCTTTTCGTAATTAGGACTTGAATGCTTTTATGCTTGGATATATTTCCATTTGAAACCCGATAAACTTGAACTTGGTCTTTATGATAGAAATGAGTCTTTTGTACGCGTTTATGCTCGGGATGTGGGTAATTTGCAATCAGGTCTCTGTATTCTGTAAATAAGACTAAACACATACCTTAGTAGCATTTATTGATGCAAAAGTAATCTAAATGAAAGACATATAATGCAATGTATGCAATGCATCACCACACAAAAACTCTCGAGTCGACCACTCTCACCACCACGAGGCCAAGCTCGCAAAAAGTGTTCGACTCGACCCTAAAATGCTAACAGAGAGAGTAAAAGGGAGGATACTAGAACGTAGAAGTAGGTGAGAAGAAGATGCCTGAGAGGAGAAGGGAAGAATTCCTAAAGCTAGCGTAGGTAGTGGGAGAAGGTAGAAGCCTAATCTAGCAAGCACGGCTCAAACAATTATGGTTATGGGTCCTTAGGCTAGACGACGCCTAACTTCGAGATCCCTAGTCTCGACACGCCTCACCTCCCTACAACGAAGACCACAATGCCCAGCAAGTGATACTAGATCTAGAGATCCAGTACCTTCTACTACCGACAAGGTAGGCAATGCCGATCAGGCCATGACAGTCTCAACTAGATAATTCTCCTAGTGCGTCTCAAATCCTTAGAGCCAATGTCTACATGCTTTTAGAATTAAGACTTTTATTAAGAGTGATTTGTGGGGCAAAGGAAAGGGTGATGAAATCCCCCACCTTATCTTGTATGGGACATCCCCTCCTTAGTAGCTTTTGATCCTTAATCTAGCAATGAACCCTCCAATCAAACGCTCAACTCACTCTTGTCCCGATGCACCTTACTAACTAATGCATGATCTAAAAATGCATGAATGAGAGAATTGGGTGCACGTACCTCACGCCAGCAATCAATAACAAAAATATAAAACAAAGAAAAGACAAATACGTGCAAAGTCTACAAATAATGAATGACCTAGATGGCAACCAATCTACTCTTTTTCTTTGAGTTTTAAGGTCCAAGTTGATTAAAGGAGATTGATTGTTAATCTGGGGGCAAACTACAAGTCACAACATAAAATATTGAGCTCCTAGACCACTAACATGAACAAACAAACCACCAGAACAAATATGGGAGCAAACAAGGCTCACCAGGCCACCAATTCTTTGATTGACGGTCAGTTTAGTGGCTTTTGTCCTCCAATTCTTCCAGTAGCTTCCTCTTGTTCCTAAGGATCCCTGAAACAAACCAAAACTCAAACCAGAAAATTAAAACCACTCGAATTGTCCAAAGCAAAGTCTGGAAAGAACACCTCCGTGGCAACGGTGCCAAAAAATTAATTGATACGTTTTAATTAACCGCAAGTGCATGGCCGCGTTGAAGCGGTGGCAAATAAGGGTCGATCCACAGGGAGATGTGTCGACTTTAGTTTGTTCGAAGGCGAGTGGGAAAAAAGGAGAGAAAAGAATTATGATCTAAACTACACTACAATGCGAAAGGAATTGGAAATACGCAATAAAACTAAACCCCATAGGGGGTAGAGAAAAATTCTGAATACAAAGATATGTGTATGTTTGTGTGTTCAATTATGTTCATCACAACATGTAGTACATGAAAATTATAAAACTAAATCCAACTTTGCCTCCACATGAAATAAGATAACACAATATAATTAAAACATACAAAATAATAATTGGAATGAAGCTAAATGAACTCATGTATAAAGACCAAACGTCACTATGCCTCCACATGAAATATGATTTACACAATCATTAAAAATACAAGACATTAATCAAGGTAATGGGCCACAAGAGCACATGCAACTACAAGCCATGTTTCCTTTATCAACTCCATCATTATCCTCACCTCATCATTCCCCATAAAAAAGGTCCACTAGTCTAAGCATATGCTAAGCTTCGTTCAAGAGCATTAGCATATCAAAGACAAGAGTGAAATCTCATTGGATGGTTATGGAAATCATATAAGGCTCAAAGGATTAAGATAACACACACAACTGATACATCACATAATCACATCACATTATTCTCCACCACCAAATGGAGATGGAACTACTCACTAATCATTACACTACAACCTACATAAACAAAATTAAACATTCTACTGAAAGGAAATTAAACTAAGCAAAGAAGAAATATTAAATAACTAAACAAAAGGAAATTAAACTAAAGAAGCATGCAAGAATTAAAAGATAATATTAAAAGAAACTAAAAAATTATTTTATTTACATGACTCACATTACAAGTGGCAGTCTTCTCCACCTTGAGTTTTTGCTTCAAGACTTTTACTCCAAGTAGGGAGAATGCCACCAAGCAATTGGTGAATACAAAAGGAGGAGTTTTATTTATAGCCAAAGAAAAAGGCAATCAGGGACAATCCACCGATATGGGACTAATGGCATACTATAAACGGACATAAAATAACATAATACACCACCCGACCAATCCCTTGAGCTCCGCTCACATATTCACCATCAACCTCGTTCCGGGCCGAGATTAAGCCTTTTACAAAACAAGCTCCGCGAACACCCTCGCAAGCTTGACTTTATTCTCTCACAATCTGAGAGGAACACTTTGGGCTTTCACCGAAGTCCTTGCTTCTTTACAACCGAGATGTTGAGTGGAACACACTCTCTAAATTAAGCACACCTAGCTTAGGATGTGGAATTGATACTAAAGTGTGAAAATTTAGGCTTGGAGAGTAGATTTGGGGATTGAGAGACTTGGGAGTTTCTCTTAGGTGTATATGACAACAGGAAGTGTAAGAGTTGTGTAATTGTGTCGTGGGAACACCTATTTATAAGCTTTAAATGAGTTATAGTTGTTGGGTCAAGTTTGGTAAGTGTTTGTGGAAGAAACACAAAACAACAATTTGCAGGACCCAAAACTGAATGAGTTTGGTCGACCGGATCGGGCTGAACGGACGACCATTAGGAAAAATTGAACTTGGTTTGGTCGACCGATAAAGGTGCAGTCTACCGGATCAGGCTATAACTTAGGTACACTTAAGTTATCGGTCGAACACAAAATAATGTTCGGTCGACCAAAAACTAACAGGCTCTACGGGGTTAACAAACCTGATCAAATTTGGTCGACCGAAACAAGGTCCACGGTCGATCGAAAACTTACAGACAGTTCGGATTTGTCGAGACATATAAGTTCGGTCGACCGAACAAGGTCCTCGGTCGACAGATAGGAAAAAGTATTTTGGGGTATTTGGAAATAATACGAATACGACCGTTAGTATAATACGACAATTCTAACGGTAGGAAATTTGTGTTAACTCGGTCGACCGAACGGACTGTTTCGGTCGACCGAACGTGGGTAGACAGTTCTGGTTTTGGTTTAGTGTTTTCCTGTCTAAGTTTGGGTGATCTATTGAAGTCCAAATCATGTGAAATTTTGTGTGTGACTTCTAAAGGGAACCTAATGTGTGTTTGAGTTGATTTTAGCTCAAGTATGCTCAATTACATAGTTCCTAAGACTCAAAATAAATCAAGATTACATGTCTCCAATATAGCTTTAATACACGTCTTGACTTTATTTCCTTTCTTCCTTGAGTCTTGATCACCCGTAGAGGTTAGCACAATACAATATATATGTTATGCAATATGTGTGCTACTCTACATGATTATAATAAAGATTAGGTTGATTAAATCATCAAAACATATATTAAGGCCAAAAAGCCAACACCTCTGTCCCTGCTGAGGTGGCGCAAAAGGACGCCGACCTCCTTCTTTGCCTGTCGCTAGGGGTCTCGCTCGGCCACTCGACTCGCCTGGCCCACTCGGACAAACTCTAGCAAAGTGGCCCGGCTGACCACACCCAAAACAAATCCCAGAACGGGTCCAACACTCTCACCCCGGGTGGACCTTGCCACACTTCCTGCACGGCTCAGGCTGACGTGCACTGCTCCCCTCAATCCGGGGCCTCTTGCCCGGATTGCCTACCAGTGGAACTCCTAGATGTCCACTGATCTTCCCCTGTGACCTCCTATACTTTGTGTAGTTCTCCTAGTAGTCCTGGTCTATGATGGTCGCAAACTTCACAGCATCTGCCAAAGTTTAAGTCAACTTAAGTCATCGGTCGGACAGAATCAGCTGGCGGTCGACCGTTTAGTAGTCTAAGCCTCAACTGACTTAGCTACAGGTACAATCGGTCGAACGAATCAAAAGATGGTCAACCATTTAGATTGTCTATACCCCCAACCGACTTAGCGAAGTGCATTCAGTCGAACGGCAAAGGAAGGTCAGTCGACCGAAACACACCAGGGCTTGCCTTAAACACACAACTGGTCGACCGCCCGAACGCATCGTTCGACCGGTACAAGGCTAAAACCAACATTTACACTAGCACCGGTCGACCAGAGCACACGCTGGTCGACCGTTATTCAGCAGCATCTTGCTGCGCTATCACCTCCGACGAGCTAATCGACCTACCATCGACTAAAGTCGCCACTCACGCACATTTGGTGAGTCTTACCAAAGCTTGACAGACCTTGAAGACATGAAGAAATCTTTGAACACCAAAGACGATCTCCCCCGTACGATTCGCCTTCTTCTCCAGCGAATTCTTTCTCCGACGAAAAATAATCACGTGCACTCGACAACTTCACTAAATCCTCTACTCATTCGTCGACGACGACACCACGACAAATTCAGCGGCTGAGAGTGAGAGACGAATTTGATAGAGAGAGAGAGAGAAAGATGAGTGAAAGAGTGAAGTGAGAAAAGGGAAGGGTTTACCTTAAATACTCCACCCAAACCCTGTAAGATTTCGTGTCCCCATGTATGTATATATTTTAAAAAAATTAATACAACATACAAGATCGATTTCATATTTTTAACATTTTTTTATGTACATTACTTTGTGTTTATTCTAATATCATGCAACCCTATATTTATTAAAATAAACCACAAAGAGAGATCATACCTAAAAGGTTCTCTAAAACCTTTTCGAGGATCCGGAGTCGCGTTGCCCGTAGAATCGTCCACCGATTTGCCTCCAAGTGTTGACCAAACTCTAAACGAGATTAGAGAGAAATGAGCTAGTTAATCAATCTCTAATAAGGCTTAGAATCTAGCTAATAACCCCTCTTTGAGCTCCTGAGATTTCTATCTCCAAAACTCAAAATTAATAAGAGATTTTCGTGGTGATTAGAGGAGAGATTAATGAGAGAAAGAATTTTTCATTTGCATTAAACAAGTAGGAGGAGGGATCCTTTTATAGGCTCCCAAAACATCCTTATCAATAACTATTATTTAGCCATCATTCCTTGTTTATTCTCTCCTAAAATTAATATCAAATTTCCACAGAAGCACCCTCAAAAACTTTTTAATTAAATCTGGAATTAATCCACCCATGATCTAATTAATCTCTTAATAATTCAGGCAGAATCGTTCTTTTCGGTGGACCGAGTACAACCGAACCGTTCGGTTTTAACACATGTTCGGTGCACTGTGAGCTAGACGGTCGACCGAATCCGCATGAGAAAAATTCTCTGGAAAAATTCGAACGAACCACGTCTTTTACTCGGTCGACCGTTGACCCACCAGAATCTCTCCTGGGACATAGTCATCGGATGACTGTGTCACCTTAGGTCTACCGAAAATACTCTTTCTCGGTTGACCGTTCACGCTCGGGTAACCGAACCCGATTGTCCAGGCACTCCAGACAATTTCGGTCAACCAATTGTGATTACCCGTTCCCCATTCGGTTAACCGATCCGAAGATACCCCGGTCGACCGAACCCTGAACGGTTCACCGTGTTTGATCCCGATTTTGCCTTTGTCAAATTTTGGACTTATCTCCAACAAAATTTGATCTTTTGGGGGTTTTTAGCAAATTCACATCTTATGTAATATATTATCATATGTAATATTAAATTATTACATCCTATAATATATACACCTCATATGAATTTATTATGATTCTAATTATGTCAATTCTCATGACATATTGATTTTATTCATTTGCCACATGTGTCCCATTTTCACCTGAAACCTGACACATCATATGAACTTAAAATCAAACCTCTTGTTACCCAGTTTTGTGGTGTGACCTATAGGAGGATGTAAGCCAAATTGGCAGTGATATTAAATACTAAATATCTCAAACTATAAGCGGTATGTAGCTACACATTATAGTCACCCAATTAGCATAGATGTCTTTGTTCCACCTGAACCAAAACACGATCCATTTAGTGATGTAAGTGCACCACTTGTGTCTGTCCCTTGTCTCATGATATTAAGAATATATACAAAGTAGAAATGTATCATCTTGTATTATATTCCTTTCTTGATCTCTCTAAGCTAATTATAACTATGTAACTTAACTCAAGTTACATTGTGCACATTATAATTTTGCTTTATCAAGGGGCCCACTAATATCATTACTCAATTAAGAGGGTCAATGATAATAGTTTAACTAGCTATCTTTTCCGGCACAAGTCATGTTCAACCAACTATTTCCTTTATCATTACACTCATTATTAGATTTTGACAATAATCAAATTAAGCACTTCTTGAGTGAAAAGATATAAGTCTCATATCTTAGGATCGAAGACACAGTAAAACATTAATCACAGGAAACATAATTCCATAATGTTTTACTTGTTAGGTTTATTCAATATATAAAAGTAATCTTTTCTTTTTTTATATACTCGTGTCGTCAATTATTTGTAAAGCTACAACAATCGATGACCAACACGACAATCTTATCTCGGTAATTAATGTTCCATGTTAATTACCATGATTGTGAATAACTTTTGATTTATATAAACCATTATTTTTAAAGCTCTACAGTTAAGGACCAAACGCCTCTTCCTTAATACTTCCAAAAGATGAATATCATAATCAAAGAACAAAATGTTTGCACATTCAATTCATAATAATTGACATATAAAAGTAAAAGTTTTAGAACACATTCTTTTCAAACCCATCCACCAATCCAAAGCCTCCACCTCACCCCTCACCTCAAGCATCCATTAGCCTCCTAAACACTAATTAACACAACCAAAACGTGATTATCCTTAAGCAAGGATTAGGATCTAACACATATAACTACCAATCTATCATCGTACACAAATCCATCTTACTTGTGAAACAATTACATTGGTGCGGATGAGATACGTTGGGATACGTTGTCCAAACATGGTCTATATCAAAGTCGTCCATCGATTTGGATACGTCCTAAACATGGTCATTATCAAAGTCATCAATGACACCTTAATTACATAGCTTCTTAAAGACATGAAAGGAAAATGATTTCTTGACGTGGTGCGTCCCAGACGTTGTTTGACGCGGTCAATCCAATCAGCAAAAATCACATATTTATCAAAGATTAATTAAATCACGTATTATTTATTTATTTTGTATCACATCATGCGCATGCTAAACTTTGTGACCTTTGGTTTCCACCATACATATCTCCTCAAAACCTTCCATTGTCCCCCAAAACCTTCCATTCTCCATCATTTTCTCCCAGTGCAAAGACTCGTTGTGGCCTTTGACGAGGTGTCGACGGAGAGGTCGAGGACGGGGTGGAAGGCGAGAACGGTAAGAGGCATGCCGAGGTAGATGATGCGGGAGTGGGTCTTGAGGTAGGTGGGGACACTGATGACGTTGGTTAGGACATTGCAGTGAAGTTGGTCGACGAGGAGGAGGAAGTGGTTAGCGTTGGAGCCCGTCCCGAGGCGAGGAGGAGGAGGAGGAATTTGATTCTTTGTAGCTGATTTGAGTTTTTTATGTGGTGTTTTTGGGCGTAAGTTTGGTTTTTGTGGCTGATTTGAAGTTTTAATTTTGTTCTGTGATGGATCGGTCTTGTTTTTTTGAAGTGTGGTTATTTATAGCTGATTTGGGTTTTTGTGTGTGGAGTTTTTAGGGAAAAGTTTGGTTCGTTGTGGCTGATTTGAAGTTTTTGGTTTTTTCAGTAATGGATCGATCTTGGTTTTTTGATGTTATTTTGGAAAGTTTATTTCTTTGTAGTTTTTGTTCTTTGTACTTGTTTTTTTTTTTTTGTGGTGTTGTTGGGGAAAATTTTGTTCTTTGTTGCTATTTTGAGGTGTTGTGGTGATGAATTTTTGTTAGGTTGTTGGTGTTTGTCTTGAAAGTTTGGTTTTTTTTCTTTGATTTCGGTTTGTGGTGTTTTTGTCTAAAGTTGGCTTGTCTTTGATATTAGTGTTTTGGGGGTTTCTGATTTGTTTTCATGAAATTGGGTTTGATTTCGTGTTTTTGTTTGCTAATTTCAACTTGGGTTGTTAAAAAGGACAAACCAATATGATAAGGACAAACACAAGTAATAAAAAGGACAAACTCATACTTAAAAAGGACAACTACTACTTAAAAATGATAAACTATTACTTAAAAAAGACAAAACCTCAATATAAAAAGAACAACTCACCAATATAAGAATGACCAACGCAACTGTTCAAAAGGACAAAACCATACTTGAAAAGGGCAAACCTACACTAAAAAGGACAAAACCATATTTAAAAAGTAGAAACGGATACTTAAAAAGGATAACTCTCACTTAAAAATGACTAACTCATCAATATAAGAAGAACCAATCCAATTGTTTAAAAAAACAAAACCGGACTTAAAAAAGGTCAAACTGTCACTTAAAAAGGACAAAATCATACATTAAAAATGACAAACTCATATGTTAAAAATGACAAACTTATATATTTAACAACACAAAACATGAAGTCTTCATTTTACCTTTGTATCTGAAGGTTGCATGGGGAAACCAAAGATTGTGTTGGGAAAGTAAAAATTCCATGAAGAAATCAAACGTTGCAGTGGGAAAGTAATGTTGCATTGAAAAACGAAAGGTTTGCATGTGAAACAAATATGTTATTTAATTAATTTTAAAAAAAAAATGATATTTGACTTTTACTGACTGGACTGACCATGTCATATGCGTCCAGGACGTCGCGTCGGTGCATAACGGCGCGACAGGAAATGTTTAGCAAGCGTAACATGAAATAAGAGGTTATTTTAATAGCTTTAATACACCCCAGGTTAATAAGCATCCCAACTTGGAGGAGTGATATGAGAATGACATTTAATACACTACAAGCCAATTGGGACACACAAGAATTGGGTAATGTTACACCCCAGCCACAAGAATTGGGTAATGTCAAAGAATTCGATTCGGACTACTATAAGCACATTTAATTCACATGAATAAAGAAAGAGAATTGGGTAATGTCATTCCCGTTTAATTCACCTTCTACTTCATTTAATATAACAGATCAAATGAGGGAAAAATCGGACTTTAGACAATAATAGAAGTGAGATTATGAAAAATAAATGCCCATACAAAAACTCATACCAAAAATTCTCTGCAGGTAATAATTTCGTAAATGCAACTGGGATATATGTGATACCGTGATAAGAATCATTCTATAAAAAATACAAACTAAAATACACATGTGGCATCATTTCTCACAGAATTTGTTCCCATAAAAGTAAGGCGTATAATCAAATAATCCTTGATTTGGGATAATAATAAAAACTAAAAAACGTTGGGAAAAAATGGAACAAACAACTTCACTGATTACTCTTATGTTTTGTCGTTGTTGAACAACAATATAAATCTTGAAGCAGACTAAAGTATATTCAATCAACGAAATCCTTGAAAATGAAAAGGCAAACCTTAACAAGGAAGGTTGTAAGTATACTCATACAGCGGCAATAGCAATTCCTCTAAAAAAATCTTTACTTCCAAAGGGGCGTGGAATTTTTCCCTCCAAGATTAATGTTAAATTAATGTTAAATTATTCAGTGAAGTTGAATTGTTCACATACAGCGTAGAAGAGTAGGAAATCCAATTTAGTTGAATTATTCGGCCATCACATAAATTACGTGAGCTGATAGCTGCCTACACTTTTGTGAGGGGTTGAGGAGAGATGGTCCCAAACGTACTGCCCCATACTCGGGCGTTAAAGGAGATGTTCTAGCGATCGGTGGAGGCTAGTGTATGTCTATGACTCTTTTTGGTCACGTTGGTTGGTTGTACAATAGCATGGGTGTCCACCTATACCATCACCGTCTCGGACCCTTGTTCACGTGGTTCCACTTGGCTGAAAGTTATTTATGGAGATCTTCCATATAGCAGGGTTTGAAGTTTAAAGGGGTCGTAGGACAACGGATGTGGTATGGTAATTATATGTAATCTTGATTCAATACCACGTTGTATTCACATTTGTTATGGTGTTATGGGTATTGTCCTTATATCCTTTCGATTTTGTAATTATAGTTGTCTTAAGCTATTGATTAGAGTATCAGTTTCTAAATTTTCGAAAACCAACGATCGGTGGATACTTTTTTTTTATATCTTGTCCAAAACAAGGTGTGAAGTGTAGTTGGTCCGACTTGGCACCAATTAGTCCTATATTCGAGCAATATTTGATTGTCGATTTTTTTTGAACCTTAGAGATGAGTTAGAAAAAAATTTGACAAAAAAATAGGGAACAATATTCATCGCCGAAAAATTACATAAATCGTCCCAACAATTACTTTTTTGACATTCACAATTTATTTAATACACATTTCATCATGTCTCTTAAAATAAGGTTTCTGTCTACGTTTTCCTCATTTTTCCAGTACCAAGACCACGAAAATGTCGGGCGAAACGCCTGGATTCGGTGAAGGAAGCTCATCCAAAAAAAAATCAGGTCGACGTGCGGGTAAAATGCCTCCCCAATGGGCGCCTGTCTAAGACACCTCCCCCATAGGGGTCGGCTCCAGCGGACGCCCTCTAATTTTTTTAATACAAAATTTAAAAAATATACGGTGTGTTAGGTTCCGTTCCAAGTTTTTTGGTATTAATTGGTAATTATACGGGTTGGATTACAATGAGTTTTTTGTGAGTGATGAATATTCAGAAAAATTCAGATGTACTCCTCCCAAGTGTACTCCAACGTGGTTTACCAAATACAATCTTGAAATTGTTGGATCTGAATTTTTTTGAATATTTATCACTTGCAAAAAACTCATTGTAATCCAACCCGTATAATTACCAATTAATACCAAAAAACTTTTTTCATGGAGGGGGAGGGGGCTCCGGCGGACGCCCGCTAATTTTTATTATTATTTTAATATTAAAAAGAAGTTGGACATTTTACCAGATTCGAGTACACCAGGGCGTCCGTTTGTTCATTTACTGACCTCCGAAATATTATTTTTTATGATTATGAGAGGAAGATGAAGAGAGATGAGTGATAGGAGGGTGAAATGTTGCGATATATGAGTAGAAATGAGAGAATGACAAAATGGTAATTCGTTGGGCGATGAATAGCAATTCAGAAAAAATAGGATGAATATGTTGAAATATAACAAGTTAACGATGAAGATGAGACAATATTATATACAAGTTCAAAATTTAGGTGACATGAGTGAGAAAATTTCGGTTGGTAAAAAATTTACTTAACCATATTTCATGGAGGCATGGAGCAAATTTTAATTTACCCTGTGATGTATGATTTGTTGGATAATACATTCACTCAGGAATTAGATGTAAGAATATAACATAAATGAGATTTGGGTATACATAAAAATTTACATATATAAGATATATTTATTTTATAAGAATGGTGATTTTAGAATTTCGATTATATTGCAAACTAGGAATCAAGTATTAGTTTTTATTTCGTCTTTTTTCAGTTGTCCATGTAATTATATGAATGTTCTACAAAATAAGCATGCATGAACCATTTTTTACGGAGACTTATCTGAATTCTAGTTCTAGAGTGTATTCAATAACAAATATTAAAAAAATATTCATCAACTGATAAACGGATCTTCGGCAGAAGGGATCCTTGTTTGATTTGAGTCCATGTGATATATAAAAAGTCAATGTGATGCTGCAATTTCCAATATTAATAAAATATTTACCAATATAGAGAAGTTGAACTCTGCAGATTTTAACTAATATACATGATTTTGATGCAATATTATTATAGTGAGACTGAGGTGTGGTATCAATAAAACTTGCGTAAGAACCGCACATTGTCACAACTATTTCAGACAAAGATAAGGATTGGCAGGCCGGAAAAAAAATATAATACTTAACTGATGTACTGATGATGCGTTCCATAACTCTTCTAAATAGATTGATTAAAGGAAAGATCAGAATTTGATCATGGTTTCCTCTTTTCTTTCAATAATTTAGTTTAAATCATGTTATCATGCACTTTGTTCTTTTTGAGTTGTCATATATTTCGTTTCATATATTTGACCGAGAAATATGGTAATTACAATTTTGTAAAAGCTAACATGAAGGTTTTCATATATTGTGAGATGAGTTATATTATTATTATTATTATTGAAAATTTACTAATTATTTGCAAAATGTTTTGTTTACGTTGAACTTGTAAATTTTGGAGGATTTTACTTAGTGGCGGGCGGTGCCACTTAGAAGTTGGGGACTGGACCCTTTGGATTTTGCATATGAAATGTATAGTTGTAGGATCGTGAGAGTCTCTAATTCTAATCACTTTTAAGATAATTACCTATTTGTTTAATCGATTAAAGATATACAGCGGAATTTAAAACTAAACAAGCAAGTAAAGAAAAGACAAATGCAAACCACAATGGAGTCGGGAATTTTTATAGAGGTTCAGTACCCCACCCGGGTCCTAGTCTTCTCTTTCAAGCTCCGCTCGGATCACCGAACTCCACTAACCACTCCCCGTTCCGGGCCGGGAGAGAACGCATTTACAATCTTCAAGCTCACGAACAACCCTAGTCGAGCTTGGCTCCTCCTCTCACAATCCGAGAGGGATACTTCGGGCTCTCACCGAAGTCTATACTCTTGTCTTGGACTATCACCAAGACACTTGCTTCTTTGACAACAAAGGAGTGGAACAACACTCTCTAATCTTGATCACACTTGAGTGAGAATAGGATTTAAGACTAAAGGGTGGAAGGTTTGAGGCTTGGAGTGTTTGGAGTTTTCTCTCTAATGTAGGGGACAAATAGTAGTTGGAGAGTTGTGTTAAAATGTGTTTTACAACTCTATTTATAAGCTCCAAAAGAGTTATAGCCGTTGGGGATGAATTGGGTAAATATTGTGTAAGATACACAAAACAGAAACTGTCAGGACCCAATTCTGAGTAAGTTCGGTTGACCGGATCGGGTTGTTCGGTCGACCGTTTGGCAATTTAGATTAAGGTTCGTTCGACCGGTTAAGGAACGGTCGACCGCCAAAGGCTATAATCTAGGTACACTTAAGTGATCGGTCGAACACCGAGATAGGTTTGGTTGACCGATTCACACCAGACACTTTGGGGTTGACAAGGAACATAAGTTCGGTCGACCGAACAAGGTCATCGGTCGACCGATACACAAAATGTATTTGGGGTATATGAGGATAATACGAATACGACCGTTGGGTATAATACGACAAAACAAACGGTCGGAAAAAATATGTTAACTCGGTCGACCGAAAATGTCTAGACGGTCGATCGAACTTGGGCAGTAAAACACTAACATGATATATGATCACTAGGTCGACCAAACGGTCTGTTTCGGTCGACCGAATGTGGGCAGACTGTTTAGGTTTTGGTTTAGTATTTTCCGGTCTAAGTTTGGGTGATCTATTGAAGTCCAAATTATATGAAATTTCGTGTGTGACTTCTATAGGGAACCTAGTATGTGTTTGAGTAGCTTTTAGCTCAAGTATGCTCAATTACACAAAGTTCCTAATACTCAAAGAAATACAAATTACATGTCTTCAAATGAGTTTGATTACATGTCTTGACTTGATTTCATTTCTTCCTTAAGTCTTGATCACCTGTAGAGGTTAGCACAAAGCAATATATATGCAGTGCAACATGTGTGCTACTGTAGATGATCACAATTAAGATTAGGTTGATTAAATCATCAAAACATAGATTAAGACCAAAAAACCAACAATAATAACTTGGAGTTTACCCCCCTCAAATTAAAATTTATATAATATATATAGGAAACTTGATACAACCCCCCCCCCCCCCCCAAAAAAAAGTTGAGATCCTGACACCGTCTGGTTTTACCAATATGAAAAAAATTGTTACTTCAGTTTACTCAAAGATGTCACTTGAGTCATTGAGTCCAACCATTTTGATATCGAAAAAAAAGGTAAAATTGAGACCAAATTTATTTTCTTTGATATAACTCTTTTAGGGTTTTCCCTCTACTACTGCTCGTCCCACCTATGTTTGGCAGGTAAGTGGGGGTGGGGCATGTTGGATTTGTTTTCGTCTACTACCCATCCCACTTAAAGGTGAGTAAGACGGGCAGGGTCAACAGATTGGACAGGTTGAGTTATTTATTTTTATCAAATTAGGTTGCGAGGTTCTTTTCGTTGGTTGACGTTTTTTTCATTCGGGGTGTTGGCTGCTTTTTTAAGCGAATATTCCTGCACAATGTCAAATTTGTCCAAAATAATCACTATGTTTCAGTGTTTAAATTATTAATTTTTAGTAACTTTGATTTCTTAGACATACTCTTATTTTCTTAATCTTAAGGTTTATTTTTAGACTTATTACATGGAACTAAATAAAAATAAGTATTTGGGTGGAATGGTGGATTAGGGGGGCGAGTAGAGAGACCACCGCAACCCTTCTGGTTCATGTAAGTGGGTTGGTGGGTGACAAGTTACTAGGTTGACAGACTATGAAATTTTGACGCAACCCACCTCAAGAGTGACCGGGTGGGTTGGCAGGTAAATATCGACGTACACAGATCCCAACCCTCCTTACTTACTTTCCCTTCATTGCGACCTAAAGATATAGTAATGTTTTGAGCAAAAGAATTTATTCGCTACAGAACTTCAAAACTAACTTAAACAAGCATAAATAAAGAAAGAAACAAAGACTAAATATACCAATTTAAATTATAAAAATATTTTCCTGAAAAATCAACTCTAGGCGATAATACTAGCTATATCTGTGAAATTCTAGCTCTGTATTTGCAACCAAATATTGGCACATATTCGCCGAACCTACAAAAGAAAAAACATTTTACAATAATAAAAAACAAATCACTTCCTAATCCCTACCAATTAATTTGCCCTCGCCGTTAGTTTTCTTCCTAGCACTAGCAGTCAGCAATCCTAGATAAACAAAAAGGAAAAAGATAACAAGAAAAGTAAAGAAAAACAATAATCCGAAACCATTCCAAGGAGAGAAATAAAGTCATGAACTCGTGGGTCCACGCACCTTCTTCGCACGTCGTCTCACTCCAGATTCAACTCGTACAATTTCTCGCGATATATCTCACCAAACCTCTACCGCTTCTCGCCCGCGGTTCCATAAACCAGATTACCAGAGCCTAAACCCACCCGTCAAATGAACCCTGGTTAGTTCTTAACCCAATCTCTGGTTAAGCCCTGCATGTCACTTTTCTTTCTGAGCATATCTGCGTGCACAAAACGTTTTTTTTTTAATTTACTGTGGGCACAAAACGTTGGAATTGGGGAATTTTGCAATTACTAGAAGTGTACCAACGTTGTTCGATCATCAAACTGCAAATTGATAAGATATCATAAATGTTAATGTTAATATAAATTATGTACGGGGCAGTTGTTACCTAATTCACTAGCACACACATAATTGAGTGCTCTCAAGACCTCAAGAATATGAAAATTTAGCATGTGAAATTTTCAACAACATTCATTTCATCAATATTTCAAACTTACCAACATAATAACTTATCTATGTTAGATATTACTTACTCTTATCCAACACACTCACCGTACAAGTATAATTGCGATTTGGTCATGAAACAAATACAATTATAAAACAAAGTATCACAAAAATATGATATCTTTGAAATTCACGAGAAGTTTCATATCTGTATCTATGTGTGTTCTTGTAGCAACAAGTAAGGTGATCACTAACCATGATTTGGACGACCTGGTTATGAACGTTCTCTCTCTGCTTTCTCTCTTCCACATCAACTTTATCTCTACTCAAACCACTTTATTCTCTCTCCTATACTTATTCACATCTTAATCACAACCCACCACAACCTATCTCTTTCCTCCATATCATTTCGGAATTCATCTTAGAATTTTAAAAAAAATCAAAACAATTATATAACGTATTTTCAAAAAAAATAAAAAAAAACAAAAAAAATCAAAAATTCAAAAAAATAATAATAATAAAATGTTACACAACCCGGTCGACTAAGTCGTGGACCTGGGCATTTCCACGTCCGGGTCGTGGGGGTCCCCTCTAGTGATGCTCTAAGAACACGTAGATATTCACGTTGTGGTGATCCACCCTCATACGTTGTGGTAAGACAATTAATGTAACCGGTGACCTTTAAGTTGTCCTCTCTTATTTCCTGCCAAGCTTATTATATACGTTTCTTTACCATCGGCGGCGGACCCACCAGTGATCCAAGGGAGCCATGGCATCTATTAAGTTTTGGTCTTTTATAAATTTGAAATTATTTTTAAGGAAAATGTATTGATTAAAGCAAGAATAAGATGTTTTGAATATTATTACACGATACAAGTAATTAGATTTTCATCCCAATCCCGGCAATAGATAGATAAAGCCTAAAGGTTTGTTGAACCGCCACTCGGTTAAATAATATTAAATTGTGATAACTCAACCCATCTTTATAAAGCCTCCTCCATTGCAACCCAAGAAAACTCAAAACACCTTCTTCCCACCATGGCAATCGGAGACCACCACCACTTCTTCCCACCAATAATCGAAATCCCTCAAACCCCACAAGACACCCATCTTCTCCCCTACTCCCCCTCCGACGTCCCCACCTTCACCTGCGACGAGTTCCGCATGTACGAGTTCAAAGTCCGGCGTTGCACCCGCCTTCGCTCCCACGACTGGACCGACTGCCCCTACTCCCACCCCAACGAGAAGGCCCGCCGCCGCGACCCCCGAAAGTTTCGCTACTCCGCCGTCTCATGTCCCGAATTCCGCAAGGGCGGGTGCAGCAAGGGAGACTTGTGCGAGTACTCGCATGGCGTGTTCGAGTGCTGGCTCCACCCGGACCGGTACCGGACGCAGCCATGCAAGGACGGCGTCGGGTGTAGAAGGAGGGTTTGTTTCTTCGCGCATACGGTGGAGCAACTTAGGGTTGTTGGAGGGTTTCCGAGGAGTCCGACTTCGACGTTGGACGTGGTGGAGGAGGTTAGGAGGTTGAGGCTTGTGGGCTCGCCGGTCGGGAGGGTGAAGGCCTTTCAGATGGAGGATGTGTTTCAGGAGGCTGTGAATGAGGGCGTCGCCACGCCGGATATCTCGTGGGTATCGGATTTGCTTAAGTGAACCGACGACGGTCACGGGGTTGGTGGATTGGGCGTTGGAGGCAATTCTTTCTAGAGAGGTGTTGCATGAATTTGAGTAAATAGTTGGGGGTTTGTAAAAAATTTATTGGTTGGGTTTATTAGAAGTTTAAGATGAATAAAGGCTACCTTAAGTTCCAACTACACCTTTCGGATGTTCAGTTGAGCATGTGGAATTCATTCAGGAGTTCTGAATTCGACATTCAACGTTTCCTGAGATGGTGATTTGGGATTTGCATATCTCAGTCGTTCCTCGTGGTGTTGCAAACTCACAAAGGATTCTCGGATTCTTATCTCTGTTATATCTCACAGTGCTACCTATCGATATGAATGTGGATCAAATTATTTTCAGTTATCAAAAGAGTTTAGGCTGTTTAAAATGTTTGGCAGACCTCGGCCACCTTGTAAATTCTTTAAATCTCAATTCTCGTTATCACTTATCCAGTCTGTAATTTAAGTCTTCTTCAGTTGCTAGTTTTAGCTTCTGAGTTGTAATTCCTGTTGCCAGTTTGTTTTGGAATTGTAACTTTTGTAACTTTTATCAATTATATATGAAGCCTTTCATTTCTAACATGTTTATATTCAATGACGCAACGAGAGCATTAAGAGATCTGGGTCGCGCGCCTTGAACTTTTGACGCTGAAACATCTTCAAACTAACCAGACTTTGTTTCTTGTTTTGTTAGTCCACAATGTTGTATTGAAGGTGATTTTCTTGTTTTGAAATTGAGTAAACAACTTCAGTGTAAAGTAATGCACAAATAAGGTTACTGGACTGTTAAATGTCGTCCGTAAATTACTTAAATCGTCTTTGCAAATTACCTTTTTACTTTTATCTCATTTCTACTTATATATCTTTTCATTTCACTCTTCAACCATCACTCTCACTTCATCTTCTTAAAACTCATCAAAAACAATGTCTCGGATGCCAGGAAATGAGTTAGTGGACGTCCCGATACACTCGAATCAAGTAAAAATTCTCATTTATTTTAAGTTAACAAAAAAATGGAGATCCGCGGAGATGCCTCTTTTTAAAAAAAATTTATAATTGTTAGTTAAATTGATTAATTAGTTAATTAAATTGTTTAACTATTATAATTAGTTAAATTGAATAATTAGTTATAATTATTGGTTAAATTGATTATTAAGTTAATAACTAGTTAAGTTGATTGATTGTTATAATTAATTACATTGATTGATTAATTAGTTAAATTGATTTATTGTTATAATTAGTTAAATTGATTATAATTAGTTATAATTGTTAGTTAAATTTATTATAATTAGTTATAATCGTTAGTTAAATTGATTATAATTAGTTATAATCGTTAGTTAAATTCATTATAATTAGTTAAATTGATTAATTGTTATAATTAGTTTCATTGATTGATTAGTTTGTAAATTTGGTAATTTAAATCCACTAATGAAATTTTATTTCTAAAATCGAATTAATAGTCATCGGGTTATCATGGAGGAAAATGGAAATCAGTTCCCTTACGCGTTGTATATAGTATAGATGATGATTCAGTTCATCGTCATCCACGTAGACGGGGTATATCTGCTTCGGTTAGGAGGGAGAGGGAGAGTTTACGTCTTCGTCAGACATGTGAGGATTCCTTTGATGATGAGGATGTTTCGGATCAGGTGGAGAGTGATGACGACGAGAGTGACGATGGAGGCCGGTTGGGGTTGGAGGAGGAGAGGCAGAGGGGAGGGAGTATGGTAAAGGATGAAGGTGACATGGTAGTTCTTCTATTGCTGAGTGAGTGATTCAGAAGGGTAGAGGTGGTAGGTTTGTGACTGATGATTCGAGTTCGTGCATTGTAGATGCTCGAACTTAGAAGAAGAAGAAGAAGAGGTTTGTAGACGATTCTTGGATCGTGGCTGCTGCGATGCCCGGTGGTCCTTTAGGTGGGAGCGTCATTCCTAGTTACGGAGGTCACATCGCCAGACGCATTTGGGAGGACGAGGATCAGAAGTTTTTGAAGTACCATAATCGGCACAGAGCATGTTCTATATTGCAGGGTTGGCGCTCAGTTTTGAGTGATGATTGCATCAGGACCCTTACTGATAGCGGATTGGATCACTTGCCTTATAGTATGTTTCCCTGCCTTGACATACTGTTGATATCTGCGTTTGTGGAACGGTGACAACCTGACACCAACACTTCCTACCTGTCTTTCAGAGAGATGACGATCATGTTGCATGACGTGTTCCATATCCTGTGCATTCATGTTGACAGTCGTTTGTTCAGTGCTCAGGCATCGATGGGTGAGCTGAAGTGTTACATAGCAGAGTTGCTCGGGGTGACCGTCAATGGTCTTGGGGGGATAACCCCTTTTGGAGTGGCGGTGGTGTTAGCATCGACGTTGTTGACGACTCATGCAAACGGGGACGGCCTCCGCGGACCGATTAACCTCCGTGAATTTCTCTTTTACCGCTAACAAGATGTTACGTGGATTCGCTTGTGCCTCAGTCATCTCACGAACAATTTTGTTAGCCCCAAGACTAAGATTGCTGATCTGTCGGTGACCCTCTGGATAAACTGCAAGTCTATGGTTGTGCTGACCATAAGTACTATTAGAAACTATGACTCATCCATCACGCTCTCGTCGTTCGACCACATTTATCAAAAAACACCCGCAATGCTTTCTTTTCGTGTTCTTCTGTACTGCAATATCCTTATCTCGGGAACTCATTTTTTGTGGTTTGTCGGATAATACCACCAAAAAAATTTAGGTCCAATGACAACTTGTTTTACCCATCTTATCGCGTCATCAGTTGTTTCAAATATTTGTTGACTTACAAAAATCTCACTGTAATCTACCACATTACTACAGAAATCTTGCAACAGAACCTGAAATAATTTGAAATAACACAACACATAAAATAAAAAATAATTTTTTGTGGCGTCTGCCTTATTTTACCTGATTCAGACGCCCAAGTAATTTTTTTTGACTTACTTCACTAGATTCAGACGTTTCGCCAGACATTTTCGTGATGTTCGTACTGGTAGAGTACGTGAGAAATACTGAGACATAAGTCTTAGTTTAAGAGACGAGACAAAATGAGTATTAAATAGATTGTGAATGACAAAATGGTAATTGAGAGATACGATTTAAGTAAAAACCAGACGACGTTTAACAATTCGCTTAAGGTTATTTGACTTTTTGAGTAAAATAATATTTCTATAGGTCATTCCTTTTAACTGAAGACTTCAACGAAATTTACTTGTTTTTTTGTTTGTAAAAATTGTCCATTGAACAACCAATCTAAGAAGTGTGATTTCCCGAATTTTCTTTGATGGGACGCTAAGTTTAATATGCTATTTCCGTAAAATGAGACATGGAGGGCATGTTTGTTTTGTTGAGACAACGGTGTTTTAGTATTCTATATGTATGTTGAAATTTAGAGGGTTGTGACCACGTTGATGGATAATGTTGTAATAGTGATGTATATTTCAAGTCCACGGACAATTTAAAAAGAGAAAATTTCATAGTTACTCTTTAATACACTTCAATATCACCAATATCCCTTGAATAAAGTGGATATCTTGTATATCCTTCAAATTTAAATCTTATTTCACCAATACCCCTTATTCTCGAGACTTTTTTCACGTTCATCTTTTTCTTAAATCTCTAAACAAAAACCTGAGTCAAGTTAACTTTTAATGGTTGAAATTAATTTGTTTTCCTTTTTTGCTCTTATAAATTTCAAATATATATAAAACTTTATTTTAAGGATGAAAATAAGTGCAAGAAAAAATAACAATAAATTTATTTTCAACTAAACTATCATCCTTGAAGAATGATTACCCTAAAAGGGTAATTGCAAAAGCTTATGGTTGTACTCTTTTTTACCTTGCTAAATTTTAACCCCATGGGCCAAAGATTTTTAACGCGACACCTTATGCAATGCTTATAGCGTCTCTCGTGTACTTTTTTTCTTAGCTGGTTTTTCACATTGAGTTTCTAACAAAGTTTTTAACGAGACATGTGCATAATAAAATAACATCTAATGGGGAGTATTGAAAATGTGGATATTATATTAAAGGAGTTTTGATGAGTTTCTTTTTTACACAAACATTATGTAAATGGAGTTTCGAGGGTGTCTTTATTTACATAAACTAGTTGTAACTCCATTAACATATGAGAGTTTTCTTTTGAAACTTCAAACCTTCACTCCCTATAAATGGAGGTTGTGCTTTGTACATGACACAACAACGAAAAGAAGAACTCCCATTTCTCCATACATGCTTGTCTAGTTTGAATTTATCTTGAGTTGATTTCGTTGACGGTTGATCACTGTCGTTCATTTTACGACAATAAAGAAGTTATATGTCATTAATGGGAGTATATCCGAACTAACGGAATAACATCAACATTAAGATGTAGGGTTTTGTAATGATATCAAAATAAAAATGTGATTTTGTAATTACATGATAATAAAAATGAAAGAACAATATCATAAAGATAAATAGGTTTCCTAGTGGCATTCAAGGAAACAACTCTTTCTTTCAATATTTAGCTAATGAATATTTCTTTATTGTCATTTAATGTCTAATGAAGCAATTAAAATAAAAGAAAAGAAGAAGAAGAAGAAGAAAAGTTAATTAAAAGAAGACCACTGCTTTGTTGTATGTTAGGATCTTTATTGCAGTGGTTCGTATGCGGGATGATGAATATGAAGGATTTCATGTTTAATTACACATATATATTTTCGAAATTTTTATGTATAATAAGGATCAATTACAATTTTCTACGATTTATTTCATGCATGTATCGGTTTATTTTAATAACTAGTTTCAAAAACTTATTAAAACAAACCCAAGGGACTTCGAAATTCATACCTAGAAGTTCTCTAAAACTTCTTGATGTTCCAGAGACGTTGAGGAAGACGATCGTCGCTTCCCGTTGCGCCGGATGCCTCCGAGTGTTCACCGAAACCCTAAAGAAGGTTGGAGAGAAATGAGCTAGTCAATCAATCTCCAAACTAGCTTAGAATCTAGCTACAAACCCCTTCCTTAATCTCTGAGATTTCTCCTTCCAAAGACTTAGAAAACTAAAAGAATTTTCGTGGCTTTTTGTCGTGAATTAGGAGAGAAAAAATTTAGCAAAACTTCTAACATAATTAAGGCGAATAATGACCTATTTATAGGATCCAATCTTACTCTCAATCATGGCTATTCTTAAGCCATGTTTTCTTGACATTTTCTCTCACAAACTAATTCCATAATGTATTATATGCATTCACAAAACGTTTGACCAAGTTTGGAGCTAATCCAACCATTGATCAAATTTATCTCTTAATTATCAAAGGTAGAAAATCGATCGCAGTTTGGTTTACCGAGTTTCACTCGGTTAACCGAATATGTCACGATTGTTTTACCGAGTATTGGACGGATGACCGATTCTTAAGGAGAAAAATTCTCCTTAACCAATCAGACGAATTCTCATCTAAGACCGAGTTCTATTCGGTTAACCGAAAATATCGGAACTGGACATTGTTCGGTCGACCGTTTCTGGTTCGGTACACCGTACCAGAGTTCCAGGCACTTTGGTCAAGTTCGGTCAATCAACTATGACCATCCGTTCCACGTTCGGTTGACCGATCCACAGATCCTTCGGTCGATCGAACCGTAACGGATTACCAAACTTTTACCCGATTTTGCCTTTTCAAATTTTGGATTTATTTCCAACAAAATTTGAACTTTTGGTGTTTTTAGCAAATTTACAACTTATGCAATATATTATCCTATGCAATAATAAATTATTGCACCCCATAATATATGCATCTCATATGAATTTATCATGATTCTAATTATGTTATATACAACATAATTGATTTTACTTGTTCACCACATGTGTCATATTTTCTATAAGAAACCCGACACATCATATGAACCAAAAATCAAGCTTCTTGTTTCCCGGTTTTTGCGGTGTGACCTATTGGAGGATCTAGACTAAGTTGGTAGTGATATTAAGAGCTTAATATCACAATCTATAAGCAGTATCTAGCTACACATTTTAGCTCCCAATTAGTTAGATGTCTTAATT
Source organism: Triglochin maritima (assembly GCA_963682175.1). NCBI lineage: Eukaryota > Viridiplantae > Streptophyta > Magnoliopsida > Alismatales > Juncaginaceae > Triglochin > Triglochin maritima. The sequence goes on from OY821775.1 coordinate 41,561,908, forward strand.
CCACTCGAACCAAAACCCGATCCATTTAGTGATGGAGTGCATCACTTGTCTCCGTCCCTTGCCTCATGATATTAAGAATACACACAAAGTAGTATTGTGTCATCTTTGTATTAGTATTCATTTCTTGATCTCTTTAAGCTAGTTATAAATATGTGACTTAACTCAAATCACATTGTGCACATTATAACTTTGCTTTATCAAGGGGCCCACTAATATCATCACTCAATTAAGAGGGGTAATGATAATCTTTTGACTAACTATCTTCTCCAACGAATGTCATACTTAACCAACTAATGCCTTTACACTACACTCATCGATAGCTCAAGACGCTAGTCTAATCAAGCATTTCTTAAGCGATCGGATATAAGTCTCATATCAAAGGACCAAGGACACAGTAAAATATTAATGACACAGAAACACATTTCTATAATATTTTACTTATTAGGTCCATTCAGTATACAAAAGTAATATTTTCCTCTTTTGTGTACCCGTGTTATCACTCACTTGTAGAGCTACAATGATCTATGACCAACACGACAATCTTAACTCGGTAATTAATGTCCCATGTTAATTACCATGATTGCGAATATCTTTTGCTTTATGTAAACCATTATCTTTTAGAGCTGGACGGTTAAGGACCAAGTGTCTCTTCCTTAACACTTCTAAAAGACAAATAACATAAACAATGAACAAAATAATTTATCATTCAATTCATAATAATTGACATTTAAAAGTAAAACTTTTAGAACACATTCCCTTCAATCTCCCACTTGTTATCAAAGTTTTCTTCCACATACATTCTCAATATATAAAACATTAATAACTAGGGTAACCTTCTACCCTCCTATCAAGCCAATCCACATGGATCCTCGGATCCATGGACTCAAAATATATTTCGTCTCATAGCTTGGTATGAAGGTTTGTTGAATGGATCAGTTGTGTCACTGTTGTGTCCACCCATTTATTTATTTTTGTCTTTCGTTGGTGGTTGAGTTAGCCGTAGTGATATTACTCCTAACTACACTAGCTCATACCTCCACCTTCGATAATGATGATGCATCACCATTCCAACCTCCTATTGTCAAGAATTCCTATGAGAATTGCATCAAAATAGCCCTCGGCTATTTTCTCCTTTGTATTCCATAAACAAGAACCTTATCTTTAGTCCGGTTAATGTACTTCAGAATATTCTTGACCACAATCCTATGCTTAGGGCTTGCGTCAGATTGGTGACTACTTGTCATGCTTAGAGCATACGAGATATTGAGTCTTGTGCAAGTCATCGTGTACATGGTCCTTCCTTTTGCCGAAGCATAAAGGATACCTTTATGTACTCCAAGTCTTTACGTCATTGGGCACGTTTGAGACTTCTTGAGTTGCACACCTATACTCACACTTATTGGCACATTGTCCATATTGGAATTGTTCACCCTGAACATTTCCAAGACCTTGTCAATGTATACACGTTGACTTAGGCCAATGAGTCTATGGGATGTATCTCAATGCATCTTGATTCTCAAGGTGTGTTGAGCCTCATCCATTTATTTTCATTGAAAATGAAATTGCTCGTTCGTTAATGCAAAGGTATATGATTGCTCATGAGCAATATGTCATCGACATATAAGATCAGAAGTACTACATGACTCCCACTAATCTCCTTGTATCAACAAGGTTTTCCTTTACTTTGAATGAAGTGAATCTTCTTCACCTCTTCGTCAAAGCGTTTGTCTCAACTCCTCGATGCTTGCTTCACTCCATAAATGGATTCTCGAAACTTGCATTTCTTCTCGCTATTGTTTGGATCATCAAAACCTTGAGGTTGTACCATGTACATATCCTCCTCCAAGTTCCCGTCTAAGGAACGCCATTTTGATATCTATCTTCCATATCTCACAATTGTGAAATGCGGTAATAGTGAGCATAATCCGAATAGATTTTTAATATGGCAACCTCTCAAAAATCTCATCAAAGTCAATTTCTTGAATTTGAGTATAACTTTTGCTACAAGCCTTGCTTCGTAGGTTGTCAAGTTACTATTGATGTCTATCTTCCTCCTAAAAGCTCATTTATACCAAATGATATTTTCTCTTGAGGAAGGCAAATCAAGTTCCATACTTGATTATCATACATGGATTCTACTTCGGATTCCATGACCTCTAACCATAGTCTGGAGTATTCCCTTTCCATTGCTTCTTGGAAGGTCAAGGGATCATTGGTATCTCGTACCATGATGTCATGAAGTCCCACATACTTATTGGGTTTCTTCCTTTCCCTCGTCGACCTTCTCTATTCTTTTGGTTCTTCTCGTGTCTCTCAAACTTCTTCCACAATTTCTTGAGGAATAGGTTCACGTTCAACTCTCGAACGTACACTAGGTGGGGATGATTGAGATTCTCTCATAATTTCTTGTAAGAATCTCTCGCTCATGCTCCCACTAACCAAATGAATCTCGGCTGGGCGTTCATAATCTTGAATGCAACATTCACATCATGATCTTGTAGAGTATCTTGAGTTTCCTAATGCTTAACTCTACTCCCACTACTTTTCTCTCTTTTCCAGAAATTCCAAAACATGATACAAAATAGTTCTTGGTAATCGAAGGCACATAACAAACATTCTTCAAAGCATAAATTTAAATCACTAGACTATTGAAGTTCCATAGAATCTTGTACAATCGCAGCTATGCTTGTACTATTTCCGATCTTCAATATGATCTCGTTCTCCACGAGTTCCTTCCTATCCTTCAATAGCTGCACATCAAAATTATGTGAGCACAAGATCCGGTAACCATTACCAAATCAAGGACAGAGGTGATCAAATTTATCTCAATAACAAACATACCTATGGCGTTTCTCGGGCGCCTACGTTCAATCATCCCATTTTCAAGGTCTTCCTTGTACTTGGGGCAATTAGGTCGGATGTGTCCCTTTTCACCGCAGTGAAAGCACTCCATGTTGGGAGTTGGAGATTTGAAAGATTTCTCCCTTGAGGCACTCCTATGAGCACCTCCTACTCCCTTGCACTTGATTGACGTATCTTTGGTAAATTTTCCTTTACCTTTGTTGATCCTTTTGCTCCTCTTATGGACGGCTAGGACTTGATTGTCCCGACCCTTGCCCATGTCAACTTCTGCCGTTTTGAGAGCGTTGTGAAGCTCCTCAAGACTCACCCCTCTTTCACGCACATGATAGTTCATCACAAAGTCCTTAAAGGACGGGGCTAGAGAGCCAAGAATCAGATCTTCGGCAATGTCCTCGGGCATTGGAGAAGAGAGCTTCGATAACTTCTCAAGGTATCCTTGCATCGTGAGAAAATGCATGGATACCGATGTTCCGTCCGCCATGTGGCACCTTGTGAGTGCGATGGTGGTCTTATAGCGCTTCTTTCGGGCACTATCCATGAACATCTTTGTTAAAGCTTCCATGGTCTTCTTGGGTTTTGAATCCAAGTATTTCGTTTGAAGCGAGTCACCCATGGATGCCAACATTAGACCGTGAACTTGGTTCTCTTGGTCTTCCCACTTGGCCATCGCCTCTTTCTCATTACCGGTTTTCTTCTCATTCAATTTTGGGATTTCACCATCCAAAATATGAGATAGTTTTTCAAACCTCAACACGATATTAAGATTGAGTTGCCATCTCATGAAGTTTGAGTCATCATTTTGCAAAGGATTCTTTTCGATCATAGATCGCACAATTGGTTGGATATTAGACATTTCTACAAAATAAATTATATAGGATTTTATGTCAATTTTATGTTTTAAAATACATATATATATATCGAATATAAATGTAAATACTGCAAATAAAATTTTGCCCGTAAATGCAGCAATCCAAGATCCTATCAATTGCAATGTAGACTAGCTAAGGGCTATCGAATATATCACAATATCAAGGTAAGAAAACTGTTTCTAATCACAACCTTTTTGAATTTTAGCAACATTAGCATCTTCAAACTCTTGTGATTCTTGTCGATTTAATTATGAGGCAATGCGTCCTATCCTCGTAAGAAAAACCTTTCCCCAAAACCGAGCGAGAGCTCTAGGTAATGCTAAGAAAACTTATTTTCATTTGATACGAGATACGTTTATCCATTGTATTCACAACTAAACATACTTGGGGTTCACTAGGGTGAAACGCACCTCATATATTTAATCGTGGCACAATAATAGACAACAATTATATCTCCCACTATTCCCAAAGATGGAGGGAGCTATCTCCCGATAAGGGCTAGCAGAGTATCCCTCGATCAATGACTGCTAGTGAATGAAATAAGAAGGAAAATTACTCTTAATTTTTGTTGGACAATTTCATATATTAACATGTAATTCAAAATTTTAGGTTATCATGCATATTATCATTCATACACATCCTAGCATTCAACACATTCATCACATGCATAACAAGATTATAAAAACAGAAATTAAACCATTCACACAATCCACATCGTGTGAGTTTATATGTTCCCTTTCGATCCCCGATCCTCGATCCTCGATCGATGCGCTACAGCGGCGACTTCCTCTTGCACCGGAGATGTAGATTTTACAGAAAATAAACATGCTCCTCACATTCGATAAAAAACCGACTAGTGCAAGTCCTATGTAAAAACCTCTCATATGCATATGCAATTTATCTAAAAGATGGAAATAGAGAATTTGGCTTTTACATACATAAGCCCATGTATTATAACAATTATAAACATTCATAGCTGCTTATTTGGAACATACAAACTCACAATTCCTGCAAAACAACTCGAGCATCCATGCACGCAATATCGCTATAAACTATCCAACCTAGTTTATCAAACATCTAGAATCCCAAACAATTCTTTCAAAAACGTTTTGAAATCCATTAAAAACATTTTTCATGCATTCATAGTTAAAAAATTAATTATGAACCGTTGTCCATCCAATTTCCAATGGAAAGATGAATCGCAATTTTTCGGTTTTGTTGATTCTCTTACAAAATAATCGTTTATACTAAAAACGAAATTATTGCAAGTTAGACAAATGTCTAAATCATAATTCTAATAATTACATGACATGTTTTAAACATTCAAAACATTTAAAATGAATTATTACAAAGAATTATTTCAACAAACATTTAAAGACCGAAAAACTGGTAAAACGAATTGTTTAAATCCTAGATGATAAAGTAAATTGTTTACGGCCTTAAATCATAAGAAAATTGAACCCTAAGCTCTGATACCACTGTAGGATTTCATGTTTAATTATACATATATATATTCGAATTTTTATGTATAATAAGGATCAATTTTCAATTTTCTATAATTTATTTCATGCATGCATCAATTTGTTTCAATATCTAGTTTCAAAACTTTATTAAAACAAATATGGGCTCCGAAATTCATACCTAGAAGTTCTCTAAAACTTCTTGAAGATTCGGAGATGTTGGGGATGCTCCTCGCTGCGCCAGGTGCCACCGAGTATTCACCAAACTCTAAACAAGATCGGAGAGAGGGAAGCTAGTCTCTCAATCTCCGATAGGGTTTAGAATCCAATTACTAACCCCCCTTTAATTCTCTTGAGAAGACGATCTCTTAAGAACTAAAACTAAACTTAAGAATTAAGGGATTTTCGTGGAGAATTATGGAGAGAGAATTTTTGCACAAGAAATAATGAATTAGATTAATTGGGTAATGAAATAAGCTTGTATTTATAAGCTCTCTCCAAATTACCTATTCATGTGCAACCTCTTGCCCATGATCTCATGCAAAATTCCATCTAACCATCCATTATTTAATAATAAATAATATTAGCCACGAATTAAATCAATTATGGACCAAATCCATGCATGATCTAATTAATTCTTAAATTAATTCTGCACAAAACCATTTGGACCGGTCGACCGTTTCAAGGTTCGATCGACCGCTCGAACCTGGTTTCGGTCGACCGTTCGTAACAGGAATTATTCCATCGCAATGTTCGGTCGACCGACCGATCACATTCGGTCGACCGTTCGAACAGATGAAAATTCTCTGTTATCGGTCGAGACACGTCCGGTCGACCGTGCCCGATCGGTCGACCGTTTACTGCTAACCAGTCGACCGTTTGAACACTGTTCTGCAGACTTGTCAAATTTCGGTTTAACCCCTACAAAATTTGACATTTCGGGATTAGTAGTAAATTCACAACTTATGTAACATATTATCCTATGTAATGATCAATCATTACACCCCATAATATTTACATCACATATGAATTTAATTTAGATTCTAATTATGTTATTAATCACAACATAATTTTGATTTTGCTTGTTCACCCCATGTATCATATTTTCTACATGAAACCCGACACATCTTATGAACTTAAAATCCCCATTTCTTGTTTCCCAGTTTTGTGGTGTGACCTATGGGAGGATCTAAACTAAGTTGGCAGTGATATTAAGAGCTTAATATCACAAGCTATAAGCGGTATCTAGCTACACATTATAGCTCCCAATTAGTTAGATGTCTTAATTCCACTCGAACCAAAACCCGATCCATTTAGTGATGGAGTGCATCACTTGTGTCCGTCCCTTGCCTCATGATATTAAGAATACACACAAAGTAGTATTGTGTCATCTTTGTATTAGTATTCATTTCTTGATCTCTTTAAGCTAGTTATAAATATGTGACTTAACTCAAATCACATTGTGCACATTAGAACTTTGCTTTATCAAGGGGCCCACTAATATTATCACTCAATTAAGAGGGGCAATGATAATCTTTTGACTAACTATCTTCTCCAACGAAAGTTATACTTAACCAACTAATGCCTTTACACTACACTCATCGATAGCTCAAGACACTAGTCTAATTAAGAACTTCTTAAGCGATCGGATATAAGTCTCATATCAAAGGACCAAGGACACAGTAAAATATTAATGACACAGAAACACATTCCTATAATATTTTACTTGTTAGGTCAATTCGGTATACAAAAGTACTATTTTCCTCTTTTGTGTACCCGTGTTGTCACTCACTTGTAGAGCTACAATGATCTATGACCAACACGACAATCTTAACTCGGTAATTAATGTTCCACGTTAATTACCATGATTGCGAATATCTTTTGTTTTACGTAAACCAATATCTTTTAGAGCTCTACGGTTAAGGACCAAGAGCCTCTTCCTTAACACTTCTAAAAGACGAATAACATAAACAAGGAACAAAATGATTTCTCATTCAATTCATAATAATTGACATTTAAAAGTAAAACTTTTAGAATACATTCCCTTCAATCTCCCACTTGTTATTAAAGTTTTCTTTCTCATACATTCTCAATGCATAAAACAATAATAACTAGGGTAAACCCCATTACATATCAATCATCAAGCCAATCTACATGGTTCGTCAATCCCATGGACTCGAAATGCATTTCGCCCTTGGCTTCGGATAAGGGTTTTGTGAATGGATCAGCTGTGTTGCTGTTGGTGTCCACCCATAACAGATTTATTTTGCCTTCGTCGATGAGGTCACGCGTCACGAAGTACTTACGATCCATGTACTTCACTTTGTGGTGTGATTTGGGATCCTTGATTTGCGAGATAGATGCACTATTGTCGCAAAATAGCTCTATTGGTCCCTCGCTCGAGGGAACTACTCCAAGCTCTTCAAGGAACTTCTTAATCCACACTCCTTCCTTGCTCGCTTCAGCGACAACCATTACTTTGGAAGCAGTGGTTGAGTCGGCAGTAGTGCTTTGCTTCAAACTACGCCAACTCACAGCTCCACCATTCAGAAGGAAGACGTATCCTGATTGCGACCTTCTATCGTCTAGATCACTCATGAAACTCGCATCCGAGTAACCTTCAGCTATCAATTCCCTTTGTCCTCTATAAACAAGAATCTTATCCTTAGTCCGATTAAGGTACTTCAGGATATTCTTGACCGCATTCCAATGCTCAGGACCTGCGTTTGATTGGTGATGACTTGTCACGCTTAGAGCATACGAGACATCGGGTCTTGTGCAAGTCATCGCGTACATGATCAACCCAATTGCCGAAGCATAAGGGACATCCTTCATGTACTCTAAGTCCTTACGTGATTGCGCACGTTGAGACTTCTTGAGTTGCACACCCATACTCATTGGCACACCGCCCTTTTTGGAGTTGTTCATCTTGAACCTTTCGAAGACCTTGTCAATGTATGTACGTTGACTCAGGCCAATGAGTCTACGGGATCTATCTCGGTATATCTTGATTCCCAAGATGTATTGAGCCTCACCCATATCTTTCATTGAAAATGCAGATTTCAATGAATTTCTCGTTTGCTCAAGCAAAGGAATATGATTGCCCATAAGCAATATGTCATCGACATATAAGATTAGGAATACTACATGGCTCCCACTAACCTTCTTGTATATACAATGTTCTTCCTTACTTTGAATGAAGTGAAGCTTCTTCGCTTCCTCGTCAAAGCGTTTGTTCCAACTCCTTGATGCTTGCTTCAATCCATAAATGGATCTTTGAAGCTTGCATACCTTCTCGCTATTCTTTGGATCTTCAAAACCTTGAGGTTGTACCATGTACACATCCTCCTCCAAGTTCCCATTAAGGAACGTCGTTTTGACATCCATTTGCCATATTTCATAATCGTGAAATGCGGCAATAGCAAGCATGATCCGAATAGACTTGAACATGGCAACCGATGAAAAAGTTTCATCATAGTCAATTCCTTGAACTTGAGTGAAACCCTTCGCAACAAGCCTCGCTTTGTAGGTTGTCAAGTTCCCATCCATGTCCATCTTCCTCTTAAAAACTCATTTATTATGAATGACCTTTTTACCTTGAGGAAGGTCAACCAAGTCCCATACTTGATTATCATACGTGGATTCTATTTCGGATTCCATGGCCTTGAGCCATAGTTTGGAGTCTTCCCTTTTCATTGCTTCTTGGAAGGTCAAGGGATAATCGTTATCTAGTACCATGATTTCATGAAGTCCCAGATAGATATCGGGTTTCTTCTTTTCCCTCGTTGACCTTCTAACTTCTTTTGGTTCTTCTCGTGTCTCTCGAACTTCTTCCACAATTTCTCGAGGAGTTGGTTCACGTTCAACTCTTGAACGCACACTTGGTGGGGATGATTGAGATTCTCTCACAATTTCTTGCGATGGTCTCTCGCTCACGTTCCCACTAACCAAAGGAATCTCGGTTGGGCCTTCATGATCTTGAATGTCATCATTCATGTCATGATCTTGTAGAGTATCTTGAGTTTCCTCAAGCACAACCCTACTCCCACTACTTTTTACTCTTATTAGAAATTCCTTTTCTAGAAATGTGGCATCCCTCTCTACAATCACTCGATTGGAGGTGATATGCCAAAAGTAGTATCCTCTTGTCTCACGAGGATAACCAATAAAGAAGCACTTATCCGCTTTTGGTTGAAGTTTGGTCGACATCAATCTCTTGACGTAAGCCTCACAACCCCAAATCTTGAGAAAATTGAGCTTAGGTGTTTTACCACTCCATAGCTCATAAGGAGTTTTCTCCACGGATTTGGATGAAACATTATTTAGTGTGTAAGCCGCAGTTTGTAGTGCATAACTCCAAAAGTAAAGAGGTAATTCTGCATGACTCATCATTGACCAAACCATGTCGAGCAATGTCCTATTCCTCCTTTCGGATACCCCATTCCATTGAGGTGTACCGGGAGGGGTGAGTTGAGGTACAATACCAAACTCCTTTAGGTATGAGTCAAATTCGGCACTTAAGTACTAAGCTCCACGATCCGTTCGTAGAGACTTGATTTTCTTGTCGAGTTGGTTCTCTACTTCATTCTTGAATTCTTTGAACTTGTCAAAAGATTCACTTTTGTTTCTCATTAGATAAACATAGCCATAACGACTATAATCATCCGTGAACGTAATGAAGTACCTGAAACCATCTCGTGCACTAGTACTCATTGGACCACATACATCAGAATGTATCAAATCCAACAAGCCATTCGCCCTTGGGCCTTTCTTCTTGAAAGGCTTTTTGGTCATTTTTCCCATTAGACATGGTTGTCACGTCTCCAATGATTTAAAATCAAGTAGAACAAGAAGGTTAGCTTCTTGCAATTTCTTGATGCGCTTTTTATTTATGTGACCAAGACGATAGTGCCACAAGAGAGTATCATTCTCGTGAGTGGTCTTAAGTCTTTTGTTATTGATATTAAAGATCAGTTTATTATCCAATTCAAGCAAATAGAGACCATTCCTTATGAACGCATTTGCATAAAACACACCATTCTTCGATATAGACAAACAAGAATTTGAAATATTTATATTAAAATTATCCATATCCCGACATGATACAGAAATAGTATTCTTGCTAATCGAAGGTACATAATAAACATTCTTTAGACATAAATTTAAACCACTACACAATTGAAGCACCACAGAACCTTGTGCAACCGCAGACACGTTCGCACCATTTCCGACCTTCAATTCTACCTCGTTCCTTACGAGTTCCTTCCTATCCATGAGGACCTGCACATTAGAAACTATGTGAGCACAAGATCCGGTATCAATTACCCAATCCTGGACAGAGGTGGCTAAATTTATTTCAATAACAAATATACCTTTGGCCTTTTTGGGGCGCCGACGTTCAATCACTTCGTTGTCAAGGTCTTCCTTGTACTTGGGGCAATTTGGCCGGATGTGTCCTTTTTCACCGCAGTGAAAGCACTCCATATTGGGAGTTGGAGATTTCTGAGATTTCCCCCTCGAGGCACTTTTATGAGCACCTCCTACTCCTTTGCTCTTGATTGAACCACTTTTGTTAGATTTGCCCTTTCCTTTACCAATCTTTTGGCTCCTCCCATGGACGGCAAGGACTTGCTTGTCCCTACCCTTGCCCATGTCAACTTCAGCAGTTTTGAGAGCGTTGTGAAGCTCCTCAAGACTCACCCCTTTTTCACGCACGTGATAGTGCATCACAAAGTCCTGAAAGGACGGGGCTAGAGAGCCAAGAATCATATCTTCAGCAATGTCCTCGGGCATTGGTGAAGAAAGCTTTGCCAACTTCTCAAGGTATCCTTGCATCGTGAGAAAATGCAAAGATACCGATGTTCCCTCCGCCATATGGCACCTTTTGAGTGCGATGGTGGTCTTATAGCGCTCCTTTCGGGCACTATCCATGAACATCTTTGATAAAGCCTCCATGGTCTTCTTGAGTTTTGAATCCAAGTATTTCGCTTGAAGCGAGTCACCCATGGATGCTAGCATAAGACCGTGAACTTGGTTCTCTTGGTCTTCCCACTTGGCTTTAGCCTTTTTCTCTTCATCGGTTAATCTCTCATTCCACTTTGGGATTGGACCTTCCAAAATGTGAGATAGTTTCTCAAACTTTAACATGATGTTGAGTTTGAGTTGCCAAGTAATGAAGTTTGAGCCATCATTTGCTAAAGGGTGTTTTTCTATCATGGATCGTACGATAGGTTGGATGTTCGACATTTTTCTACAAAATAAATCATATAGGTTTTAATGCCAATTTTATGTTTTAATACACATGCATACATATATCGAATATATAAATGTAAATGTTGCAAATTAAATTCTTGCCCATAAATGCAACAATACAAGATCCCATTAATTGTAACATAGACTAGCTAAGGGCTATCGAATACATTACAACATCAAGGTAAGAAAAATATTTTTCTAATCACAACCTTTTTGAATTTTAGCAATATTAGCATCTTCAAACTCTTGTGACTCTTGTCGTTTTAATTATGAGGGAATGCGACCTATCCTCGTAAGAAAAACTTTTTCCCAAAAACGAGCGAGGGCTCTAGGTAATGTTAAGAAAACTTATTTTCATTTGATACGAGATACGTTTATCCATTGTATTCACAACTAAACATACTCGGGGTTCACTAGGGTGAAACACACCTCATACATTTAATTGTGGCACAACAACAGACAACTATTATATCTCCCATTAATCCCAAAGATGGAGGGAGCTATCTCCCGCTAAGGGCGAGCAAAGTATCCCTCGATCAATGGCTGCTAGTGGATGAAATAAGAAGGAAATTATTCTTAATTTTTGTTGGACAATTTCATATATTCACATGTGATTTGGAATTTTAGGTTATCATGCATATTAATATTCATACACATCCTAACAGTCACCACATTCATCACATGCATAGCAGAAATTAAAAACAGAAATTAATCATTCACACAATCCACATTGAGTGAGTTTATATGTTCCCTTCGATCCTTGATCCTCGATCCCCGATTCTCGATCCTCGATCGATGCACTACAGCGGCGACTTCCCCTTGCACCGGAGATGTAGATTTTACAGAAAATAAACATGCTCCTCACATTCGATAAAAAACCGACTAGTGCAAGTCCTATGTAAAAACCTCTCTTATGCATATGCAATTTATCTAAAAGATGGAAATAGAGAATTTGGCTTTTACATACATAAGCCCATGTATTATAACAATTATAAACATTCATAGCTGCTGATTTGGAACATACAAACTCACAATTCCTGCAAAACAACTCGAGCATCTATGCACGCAATATCGCTATAAACAATCCAACCTAGTTTATCAAGCATCTAGAATCCCAAACAATTCTTTCAAAAACGTTTTGAAATCCATTAAAAACATTTTTCATGCATTCATAGTTAAAAAATTAATTATGAACCGTTGTCCATCCAATTTCCAATGGAAAGATGAATCGCAATTTTTCGGTTTTGTTGATTTTCTTACAAAATAATCGTTTATACTTAAAACGAAATTATTGCAAGTTAGACAAATGTCTAAATCATAATTATAATAATTACATGACACGTTTTAAACATTCAAAACATTTAAAACGAATTATTACAAAGAATTATTTCAACAAACATTTAAAGACCGAAAAACCGGTAAAACGAATTGTTTAAATCCTAGATGATAAAATAAAATTGTTTACAACCTTAAATAATAAGAAAATTGAACCCTAAGCTCTGATACCACTGTAGGATTTCATGTTTAATTATACATATATATTTTTGAATTTTTATGTATAATAAGGATCAATTTTCAATTTTCTATAATTTATTTCATGCATGCATCAATTTGTTTCAATATCTAGTTTCAAAACTTTATTAAAACAAATATGGGCTCCGAAATTCATACCTAGAAGTTCTCTAAAACTTCTTGAAGATTCGGAGATGTTGGGGATGCTCCTCGCTGCGCCGGATGCCTCCGAGTATTCACCAAACTCTAAACAAGATCGGAGAGAGGGAAACTAGTCTCTCAATCTCCGATAAGGTTTATAATCCAATTACTAACCCCTCTTTAATTCTCTTGAGATGACGATCTCTTAAGAACTAAAACTAAACTTAAGAATTAAGGGATTTTCGTGGAGAATTATGGAGAGAGAATTTTTGCACAAGAAATAATGAATTAGATTAATTGGGTAATGAAATAAGCTTGTATTTATAAGCTCTCTCCAAATTACCTATTCATGTGCAACCCATTGCCCATGATCTCATGCAAAATTCCATCTAACCATCCATTATTTAATAATAAATAATATTAGCCACGAATTAAATCAATTATGGACCAAATCCATGCATGATCTAATTAATTCTTAAATTAATTCTGCACAAAACCGTTTGGACCGGTCGACCGTTTCAAGGTTCGGTCGACCGCTCGAACCTGGTTTCGGTCGACCGTTCTATAACTCGGTCGACCGTTCGTAACAGGAATTATTCCATCACAATGTTCGGTCGACCGACCGATCACATTCGGTCGACCGTTCGAACAGATGAAAATTCTCTGTTATCGGTCGAGACACGTCCGGTCGACCGTGCCCGATCGGTCGACCGTTTACTGCTAACCGGTCAACCGTTTGAGCACTGTTCTGCAGACTTGTCAAATTTCGGTTTAACCCCTACAAAATTTGACATTTCGGGATTAGTAGTAAATTCAGAATTTATGTAACATATTATCCTATGTAATGATCAATAATTACACCCCATAATATTTACATCACATATGAATTTAATTTAGATTCTAATTATGTTATTAATCACAACATAATTTTGATTTTGCTTGTTCACCCCATGTGTCATATTTTCTACATGAAACCCGACACATCTTATGAAACAAGTTATTTCTCAGTTTTGTGGTGTGACCTATGGGAGGATCTAAACTAAGTTGGCAGTGATATTAAGAGCTTAATATCACAAGCTATAAGCGGTATCTAGCTACACATTATAGCTCCCAATTAGTTAGATGTCTTAATTCCACTCGAACCAAAACCCGATCCATTTAGTGATGGAGTGCATCGCTTGTGTCCGTCCCTTGCCTCATGATATTAAGAATACACACAAAGTAGTATTGTGTCATCTTTGTATTAGTATTCATTTCTTGATCTCTTTAAGCTAGTTATAAATATGTGACTTAACTCAAATCACATTGTGCACATTAGAACTTTGCTTTATCAAGGGGCCCACTAATATCATCACTCAATTAAGAGGGGCAATCATAATCTTTTAACTAACTATCTTCTCCAACGAAAGTTATACTTAACCAACTAATGCCTTTACACTACACTCATCGATAGCTCAAGACACTAGTCTAATTAAGAACTCCTTAAGCGATCGGATATAAGTCTCATATCAAAGGACCAAGGACACAGTAAAATATTAATGACACAGAAACACATTCCTATAATATTTTACTTGTTAGGTCAATTTGGTATACAAAAGTAATATTTTCCTCTTTTGTGTACCCGTGTTGTCACTCACTTGTAGAGCTACAATGATCTATGACCAACACGACAATCTTAACTCGGTAATTAATGTCCCATGTTAATTACCTTGATTGCGAATATCTTTTGTTTTATGTAAACCAATATCTTTTAGAGCTCTACGGTTAAGGACCAAGAGCCTATTCCTTAACACTTCTAAAAGACGAATAACATAAACAAGGAACAAAATGATTTCTCATTCAATTCATAATAATTGACATTTAAAAGTAAAACTTTTAGAACACATTCCCTTCAATTAAGAGCTTAATATCACAAGATATAAGGGGTATCTAGCTACACATTATAGCTCCCAATTAGTTAGATGTCTTAATTCCACTCGAACCAAAATCCGATCCATTTAGTGATGGAGTGCACCACTTGTGTCCGTCCCTTGCCTCATGATATTAAGAATACACACAAAGTAGTATTGTGTCATCTTTGTATTAGTATTCATTTCTTGATCTCTTTAAGCTAGTTATAAATATGTGACTTAACTCAAATCACATTGTGCACATTATAACTTTGCTTTATCAAGGGGCCCACTAATATCATCACTCAATTAAGAGGGGCAATGATAATCTTCTAACTAACTATCTTCTCCAACGAAAGTCATACTTAACCAAATAATGCCTTTACACTACACTCACCGATAGCTCAAGACGCTAGTCTAATCAAGCATTTCTTAAGCGATCGGATATAAGTCTCATATCAAAGGACCAAGGACACAGTAAAATATTAATGACACAGAAACACATTTCTATAATATTTTACTTATTAGGTCCATTCAGTATACAAAAGTAATATTTTCCTCTTTTGTGTACCCGTGTTGTCACTCACTTGTAGAGCTACAATGATCTATGACCAACACGACAATCTTAACTCGGTAATTAATGTCCCATGTTAATTACCATGATTGCGAATATCTTTTGTTTTATGTAAACCATTATCTTTTAGAGCTCTACGGTTAAGGACCAAGAGCCTCTTCCTTAACACTTCTAAAAGAGGAATAACATAAACAAGGAACAAAATAATTTATCATTCAATTCATAATAATTGACATTTAAAAGTAAAAATTTTAGAACACATTCCCTTCAGAATAAAACCAATAGAACTCGAGCTATGTAATCTACCGAATACCTAACATGTATCTAGCAATCTCACAAGCAATAAAGCAAACATAAACAAGCACAATACCAGATTTACGTAGAAACCCAATTGGGAAAAACCATTACGGCGGAGCCGGATCAAGCTTCACTATGTAAATGGTTGGAGTACAAGGAGATTGAAATCGGAGATGGCTTGCTACACCGAATTGGGGTGAGATGATCCTCCAACAATAAGATTTTCCCCAAATCCAAAATCCTAAGAAGTATTGGTGGTTAAACCTACCTCTCAACATGGTGGCTCGTTTTTCTCTGAGGATTTGAACAACATTAGAGTTCTAATAAAGTTAGGTATTTAAAGGAGAAGTTTAGTGCAAGCCTAAATGACTTAAGAATGCCCAAGGTACCCTTAATGAAAATTGCTCGCGTCCAAATTTTGACCAACCGTTTGGGGAAGGGTCGATCGTTCTTCAGGTTCCATTGTATTCCCAGTCTGCTATTGTCCACTTAACTTGGTCAACCGTTGGCCAGACAATGGACCGGATCCATACGTCCGAATAGAGATTGGATATTTGTTCTCCAGATTCTAGTAAAATCCACGAAGACACTATTTGTTATGTATCGGTGGACCGAATGTGGTTTGGTCATTCGTGTTTGGAAGTCTAGTAAATTCCTAGTTTGACTGTGATTAATGTGTTCCGGTCGACTGAATCAGATTCGGTCGAACATTCTTGATTCTATTCTTCAAGGCAACTTTCTAGCAATCTCCACTTTGACTTGAAAACTCACGTGTTTTTAGACTCCAACATTAATCTATCTTCGCGATGTCTTTCGTTTCCACCTTTACTCCATCTATGTGGAGCTCAATCCGATAAAGCTCAACCAATCTTTGAAGTTGGTCAATGTAACTAATTTTGTGAGCATATCAGCTGGATTGTCATTAATTCCAATCTTCACCATCACTACAGTCCCTTCAAGGTTCACCTCCATAATTAAATGATACCTCACATCAATGTTCTTGGTCCTCTCGTGATGCATTTGATCTTTAGTTAAGCGAATGACACTCTGGCTGTCGCAAAACACACAAACTATCTTCTGACCGAGACATAGCCATGTATATAATCTTTTCAACCACAAAGCTTCTTAGATACCCTAGGTCACTCCGCAGTAGATAAAGCCACAATATGTTGATGACTTGCCTTCCAACTGACTGCACTGCTTCCAATAGTGAAAACATATCCGGTCATTGATCTTCTCTTGTCACGGTTACCTACATAATCAGCATTAACGTACCTTCACTGCTCGCTAGTGCTCCTTTCCTGGATTTGCCATATAACGACTAACAACACTCACGGATTGTGCTATATCTAAATGTGTGTCAATCATAGCATACATAAGGCTGCCCACTGCAGTATAGTAAGGAATTTGTGACATTTGTGCTTTCTTCCCCTCGAATTTTGGACATAGATAGCAAAAGTAATTTGCCAACAGAACTTTCTCAAACTTGGCATTCTCCCTGCCAAAACGATGGCAAACTTTCTGTACATACTTTTTTTGAGATAGGAGTAACCTTTTAGACTTTTGAACCCTATGAATTTCCATCCCAAGAATTTCTTCGCGACACCGAGATCTTTTATTTCGAATTCATCAAATAACAACTTCTTCACTTTCAGAATTTCAAACTTGTCCTTGGCTGTGATTAACATGTCATCCACATATAGGAGCAAGAAAATAGAGGAACCATCCACAAGTAGCTTCAAGTAGACACAAACATCATACTTCGAGCGCAAAAAAAGACCAACCATAAAGGAATCAAACATTTTGTACCATTGCCGAGGAGATTGCTTCAACCCATAAAGTTATTTTCAAAGAAGACATACATCCTCTTCTTTTCCCTCTACAACAAAGCCCTCAGGTTGTTTTTGAAGGGAATGTGTTCTGAAAGTTTTACTTTTAAATGCCAATTATTATGAATTGAATGAGAAATCATTTTGTTCCTTGTTTATGTTATTCGTCTTTTAGAAGTGTTAAGGAAGAGGCTCTTGGTCCTTAACTGTAGAGCTCTAAAAGATATTGGTTTACATAAAACAAAAGATATTCGCAATCATGGTAATTAACATGGGACATTAATTACCGAGTCAAGATTGTCGTGTTGGTCATAGATCATTGTAGCTCTACAAGTGAGTGACAACACGGGTACACAAAAGAGGAAAATATTACTTTTGTATACCAAATTGACCTAACAAGTAAAATATTATAGGAATGTGTTTCTGTGTCATTAATATTTTACTATGTCCTTGGTCCTTTGATATGAGACATATCCGATCGCTTAAGGAGTTCTTAATTAGACTAGTGTCTTGAGCTATCGATTAGTGTAGTGTAAATGCATTAGTTGGTTAAGTATGACTTTCGTTGGAGAATATAGTTAGTCAAAAGATTATCATTGCCCCTCTTAATTGAGTGATGATATTAGTGAGCCCCTTGATAAAGCAAAGTTATATTGTGCACATTGTGATTGAAGTTAAGTCACATATTTATAACTAGCTTATAGAGATCAAGAAATGAATACTAATACAAAGATGACACAATACTATTTTGTTTGTATTCTTAATATCATGAGGCAAGGGACGGACACAAGTGGTGCACTCCATCACTAAATGGATCATGTTTTGGTTCGAGTGGAATTAAGACATCTAACTAATTGGGAGCTATAATGTGTAGCTAGATATCGCTTATAGCTTGTGATATTAAGCTCTTAATATCACTGCCAACTTAGTCTAGATCATCCCATAGGTCACACCACAAAACTGGGAAACAAGAAATGAGGATTTTGAGTTCATAAGATGTGTCGGGTTTCATGTGGAAAATATGACACATGCGGTGAACAAGCAAAATCAAAATTATGTTGTGATTTATAACATAATTAGAATCTAAATTAAATTCATATGTGATGTAAATATTATGGGGTGTAATGATTGATCATTACATAGGATAATATGTTACATAAGTTGTGAATTTACTACTAATCCCGAAATGTCAAATTTTGTAGGAGTTAAACCGAAATTTGACAAGTCTGCAGAACAGTGCTCAAACGGTCGACCGGTTAGCAGTAAACGGTCGACCGATCGGGCACGGTCGACCGGACGTGTCTCGACCGATAACATGGAATTTTCATTTGTTCGAACGATCGACCGAATGTAATCGGTCGGTCGACCGAATGTAATCGGTTGTGATGGAATAATTCCTGTTACGAACGGTCGACCGAGCTATTGAACAGTCGACCGAAACGCGGTCCAAACGGTCGACCGGACCTCGCAAAAAGTCGACCGGACAGACGGTTTTATGCATAATTAATTTAAGAATTAATTAGATGATGCATGTAATTGGTCCATAATTGATTTAATTCGTGGCTAAGATTATTTATTAATAAATAATGGATGGTTAGATGGAATTTTGCATGAGATCATGGGCAAGGGGTTGCACATGAATAGGTAATTTGGAGAGAACTTATAAATACAAGTTTATCTGATTACCCCAATTAATTAATTCATTATTTCTTGTGCAAAATTCTCTCTCCATAATTCTCCACGAAAATTACTTAATTCTTAAGTTTAGTTTTAGTTCTTAAGAGATCATCTTCTCAAGGGAATTAAAGAGGGGTTAGTAATTAGATTCTAAACCCTATTGGAGATTGAGAGACTAGCTTCCCTCTCTCCGATCTTGTTTAGAGTTTGGTGAAATCTCAGAGGCATCCGGCGTAGCAACAAGCATCCTCGACGTCTCCGAATCTTCAAGAAGTTTTAGAGAATTTCTAGGTATGAATTTCGGAATCCCATGTTTGTTTTAATAAAAGTTTTTAAAACTATTTATTGAAACAAACCAATGCATGCATGAAATAAATCATAGAAAATTGTATTAGATCCTTATTACGCATAAAATTCCGAAAATATATATGTGTAATTAAACATGAAATCCTGCAGTAGTATCAGAGCTTAGGGTTCAATTTTCTTATGATTTAAGGTTGTAAACGAATTTAGTTTACCATCTAGGATTTAAACAATTCGATTTACCGGTTTTTCGGTCTCTAAATGTTTTGTTGAAATAATTCTTTGTAATAATTCGTTTTGAATGTTTTAAGTAGTTTAAAACATGCCATGTAATTATTAGAATTATGATTTAGACATAAGTATAACTTGCAATAATTTCATTTTAAGTATAAACGATTGTTACGTAAGAGAATCAACAAAACCGAAAAACTGCGGTTCATCTTTCCTTCTAGGAAATTGGATGGACAGCGGTTCAAAATTATTTTTTGAACTATGGATGAATGAAAAACATTTTTAATGGATTTCAAAATGTTTTTCAAAGAACTGTTTGGGATTGTAGATGCTTGATAAAATAGATTGCATAGTTTATAGCAATATTGCGTGCATGGATGCTCGAGTTGTCTTTGCAGGAATTGTGGGTTTATATGTTCCAAATCAGCAATTATGAATGTATGTTATCATTATAATACAGGGGCTTATTTATGTAAAAGACAAAATGCTCTCTCTTTCCGTCTTTTAGATAGTTGCATTTGCATATGAGAGGTTTTTACATAGGACTTGCACTAGTTGGTTTTTATCGAATGTGAGGAGCATGTTTATTTTCTGTAAAATTTACATCTCCGGTGCAAGAGGAAGTCGCCGCAGTAGTGCATCGATCGAGGATCGAAGATCAGGGATCGAGGATCGAAGGGAACATATAAACTCACACGATGTGGATTGTGTGAATGTTTAATTTCTGTTTTTATCTTGTTATGCATGTGATTAATGTGTTGAATGTTAGGATGTGTATGATTGATAATATGCATGATAACCTAAAATTCTAAATCACATGTTAAATTGTCCAACAAAAATTAAGAATAATTTTCCTTCTTATTTCATCCACTAGCAGCCATTGATCGAGGGATACTCTGCTCGCCCTTAGCGGGAGATAGGTCCCTCTATCTTTGGGAATAGTGGGAGATATAAAGGTTGTCTGTTGTTGTGCCACAATTAAATATACGAGGTGTGTTTCACCCTAGTGAGCCCCAAGTATGTTTAGTTGTGAATACAATGGATAAACGTATCTCGTATCAAATGAAAATAAGTTTTCTTAACATTACCCAGAGCCCTCGCTCGGTTTTGGGAAAAAGTTTTTCTTACGAGGATAGGTCGTATTCCCTCATAATTAAAACGACAAGAGTCACAAGAGTTTGAAGATGCTAATGTTGCTAAAATTCAAAAAGGTTGTGATTAGAAAATGTTTTCTTACCTTGATATTGTAATGTATTCGATAGCCCTTAGCTAATCTATATTACAATTGATGGGATCTTGGATTGTTTCATTTATGGGCAAAATTTTTATTTGCAACATTTACATTTATATTTGATATATGTATGCATGTGTATTAAAACATAAAATTGGCATTAAAACCTGTATGATTTATTTTGTAGAAAAATGTCGAACATCCAACCTATCGTACGATCCATGATAGAAAAACACCCTTTAGCAAATGATGGCTCAAACTTCATTAATTGGCAACTCAAACTCAACATCGTGTTAAAGTTTGAAAAACTATCTCACATTTTGGAAGGTCCAATCCCAAAATGGAATGAGAGATAAACCGATGAAGAGAAAGAGGCTAAAGCCAAGTGGGAAGACCAAGAGAACCAAGTTCACGGTCTTATGCTAGCATCCATGGGTGACTCGCTCCAAGCGAAATACTTGGATTCAAAACCCAAGAAGACCATATAGGCTTTATCTAAGATGTTGATGGATAGTGCCCGAAAGGAGCGCTATAAGACCACCATCGCACTCACAAGGTGCCATATGGCGGAGGGAACATCGGTATCCATGCATTTTCTCACGATGCAAGGGTACCTTGAGAAGTTGGCAAAGCTCTCTTCACCAATGCCCGAGGACATTGCTGAATATATGATTCTTGGCTCTCTAGCCCCGTCCTTCAAGGACTTTGTGATGCACTATCACGTGCGTGAAAAAGGGGTGAGTCTTAAGGAGCTGCACAACGCTCTCAAAACTGCTGAAGTTGACATGGGTAAGGGTAGGGACAAGCAAGTCCTTGCCATCCATGGGAGGAGCCAAAAGATTGGTAAAGGAAAGGGCAAATCTACCAAAAGTGGTTCAATCAAGAGCAAGGGAGTAGGAGGTGCTCGTGTGAGTGCCTCAAGGGGGAAATCTCAGAAATCTCCAACTCCCAATACGGAGTGCTTTCACTGCGGTGAAAAAGGACACATCCGGCCAAATTACCCCAAGTACAAGGAGGACATTGACAACGGAGTGATTGAGCGAAGGCGCCCCAAAAAGGCAAAGGTATATTTGTTATTGAAATAAATTTAGCCACCTCTGTCCAAGATTGGGTAATTGATACCGGATCTTGTGCTCACATAGTTTCTAATGTGCAGCTACTCATGGATAGGAAGGAACTCGTAAGGAACGAGGTAGAATTGAAGGTCGGAAATGGTGCGAACGTGTCTGCGGTTGCACAAGGTTCTGTGGTGCTTCAATTATGTAGTGGTTTAAATTTATGTCTAAAGAATGTTTATTATGTACCTTCGATTAGCAAGAACATTATTTCTGTATCATGCTTAGATATGGATAATTTCAATATAAATATTTCAAATTCTTGCTTATCTATATCGAAGAATGGTGTTTTCTATGCAAATGCATTCATAAGGAATGGTCTCTATTTGCTTGAATTGAATAATAAACAAATCTTTAATATCAATAACAAAAGACTTAAGACCACTGACAAGAATGATACTCTCTTGTGACACTATCGTCTTGGTCACATAAATGAAAAGCGCATCAAGAAATTGCAAGAAGCTAACCTTCTTGGTCTACTTGATTTTAAATCATTGGAGACGTGCCAGCCATGTATAATGGGAAAAATGACCATAAAGCCTTTCAAGAAGAAAGGTCAAAGAGCGAGTGGCTTGTTGGATTTGATACATTCCGATGTATGTGGTCCAATGAGTACTAGTGCACAAGATGGTTTCAGGTACTTCATTACGTTCACGGATGATTATAGTCGTTATGGCTATGTTTATCTAATGAGAAACAAAAGTGAATCCTTTGACAAGTTCAAAGAATGAAGTAGAGAACCAACTCGACAAGAAAATCAAGTCTCTACGAACGGATCGTGGAGGTGAGTACTTAAGTGCCGAATTTGACTCATACCTAAAGGAGTTTGGTATTGTACTAAACTCACCCCTCCCGGTACACCTCAATGGAATCGGGTATCCGAAACGAGGAATATGACATTGCTCGACATGGTTCGGTCAATGATGAGTGATGCGGAATTACCTCTTTACTTTTGGAGTTATGCACTACAAACTGCGGCTTACACACTAAACAATGTTCCATCCAAATCCGTGGAGAAAATTCCTTATGAGCTATGGACTGGTAAAACACCTAAGCTCAGTTTTCTCAAGATTTGGGGTTGTGAGGCTTACGTCAAGAAATTGATGTCGACCAAACTTCAACCAAAAGCGGATAAGTGCTTCTTTATTGGTTATCCTCGTGAGACAAGAGGATACTACTTTTGGCATATCACCTCCAATCGAGTGATTGTAGAGAGGGATGCCACATTTCTGGAAAAGGAATTTCTGGAAAGAGTTAAAAGTAGTAGGAGTAGGGTTGTGTTTGAGGAAACTCAATATACTCTACAAGATCATGACATGAATGATGACATTCAAGATCATGAAGGCCCAACCGAGATTCCTTTGGTTAGTGGGAGCGTGAGTGAGAGACCCTCGCAAGAAATTGTGAGAGAATCTCAATCATCCCCACCTAGTGTACGTTCAAGAGTTGAACGCGAACCCACTCCTCAAGAAATTGTGGAAGAAGTTCGAGAGATACGACAAGAACCAAAAGAACTAAGACGGTCAACAAGGGAAAGGAAGAAACCCGATATGTATTTGGGACTTCATGAAATCATGGTACTAGATACCAATGATCCCTTGACCTTCCAAGAAGCAATGGAAAGGGAAGACTCCAAACTATGGCTTAAGACCATGGAATCCGAAATAGAATCCATGTATGATAATCAAGTGTGGAACTTGGTTGACCTTCCTCAAGGGAAAAATGCCATTCAAAATAAATGGGTTTTTAAGAGGAAGATGGACATGGATGGGAACTTGACAACCTACAAAGCGAGGCTTGTAGCGAAGGGTTTTACTCAAGTTCAAGGAATTGACTATGATGAAACTTTTTCACCGGTTGCCATGTTCAAGTCTGTTCGGATAATGCTCGTTATTGCTGCATTTCACGATTATGAAATATGGCAAATGGATGTCAAAACGGCGTTCCTTAACGGGAACTTGGAGGAGGATGTGTACATGGTACAACCTCAAGGTTTTGAAGATCCAAAGAATAGCGAGAAGGTATGCAAGCTTCAAAGATCCATCTATGGATTGAAGCAAGCATCAAGGAGCTGGAACAAACGCTTTGATGAGGAAGTGAAGAAGCTTCACTTCATTCAAAGTAAGGAAGAACCTTGTGTATACAAGAAGGTTAGTGGGAGCCATGTAGTATTCCTAATCTTATATGTCGATGACTGATTGATCGTTTTATATTTAACCGCAAGTGCATGGCCGCGTTGAAGCGGTGGCAAATACGGGTCGTCCACTGGGAGGTGTGTCGACACTTGGTTTGTGCGAAGGCGAGAGGTAAAGAAAGGGAAGAAAGGTTGGTTACACTAAACTACACTACAAAGCTGAAATGAGATGGAGAAGAAACGATAAAACTAAACCCCAAAGGGGGTATAGAAATAATGTGAACATAAGGAAGTGTATGTGTGTGTGTTCATTAAGCTCTTCACAACATGTAGTGCATGAAATCATAAAACTACATCCAACTTTCCCTCCACATGAATTAAGATTTCACTACATCATTAAAACATATAAGACAATAGTTGGAATGAAGCTACATGAACTCAAGTATAAAGACTAGACCCTACTATGCCTCCACATGAATTAAGATAAGACTACATCATTAAAACATACAAGACATTAGCTAAGGTAAAGACAACAAGAGCTCATACACTACAACTTGTGTTTCCAATATTAACTTCATCCATATCCTAACCTTATCATTCCCCATAAAATAGGTCCACTAATCAAAGCACAAGCTAAGCTTCATTCAAGAGCATTAGCATATCAAAGATAAGAGTGGAGACCCATTAGATGGTTATGGAAATCATATAAAGCTCAAGGGATAAAAATAACACACACTTAATACACTACATGATTATATCACATATTTCTCCACCCCCAAATGGGGATGGAACTACTCACTACTCATTACACTAACTATATTAGCAAAAGAGAGCATAATACTGAAATGAAAGTTATACTAATCAAGCAAGAAATATTAAAGAAGCATAAAACAAAACAAACAAGCAAACATGCATATGGAAGGAAATTAAACTAAGAGAGAAACAACACAATTAAAGGAAAACCTCTATTATTAACTCACTCAATTACAAGTAGCTCTTCCTCCACCAGAGTTTTGCTTCAAGGCTTCACTCTTAGTAGGGAAGGTGGCCACCAAAGAGAGAGATAGATACAATGGGAGGTGAAGAGTTCTATTTATAAGCATGGAAAAAGCTAATCCGGGACAATCCTCCGATGTGGGACTAAACCAACACCACAAATAGACTAAGAATACACTAATACACATTCTCCACGAAACTTAGTGGATCCAGAGCAATATGGACCACCAATTAGCGGTCCAAGACCGCCAATTGGCGGTCTATAAGTTCTGGATTCATCTGGGATTTGTTGTGGGCTTTGCTGGTGGTCTTTGTTGGTCCTGGATTCATCTACTTGGTTTGTTGGAGCTCCGACCCGAATCGAATTGCCAAAATACTCCCCATGATGGTGTGGAGTTTTCTGGTTTGCTCTTAGGTCCTTTGGTCTTACGATCAGGTCCTTCTCCGTTGCATCTTAGTCCCCAGGTCTCACAATTAAGTCCTTTTTCCTGCTTTTGGGTCCTTTCATGGCTCTTCTCTTCAAACCTCTTTATTCCTGAAAACTAAACATAAAACTCGTCACGTAGCATTGCTTAGGTGTAAGATAATGGATATAAGATACAAATATAAGCATGAAATGATGTCAATCAAATACCCCCACACCTAAGTTTTTGCTAGTCCCGAGCAAAACAAAGAAAGAGAAAAGCAAACGAAAAACAAGAAATCCTAACTCACTTTCGTAGGAATCACGGTTGCACTTAGCACGTGCCACAAGCCGTTAAACCTCCTTGTTGCCAAGGAGGAGGAGTGTTGTCTCCTGAGGGTTTTCAGCGGATACACCCACAAAATCCGAACAAGATGCATTATTCAATCTAGACACTCGACTCGTTGGACATATGTTTTGTCGATCAATGGACGCGGTAATCCTACGGGCCGACTCTATATAGGTAATCAGTCCACACACCTAACCTAATGAACCATTCGTGCAAGTTAAATAAGGAATTAAGTGAAAGACATGGACAACCTCAACATCCTCAAGTGCTACAAAGTGTAAAGTCCATTAAGGTTCTTATTTGCATTACCATTTTTTTTCTTTTTTTTTCTTTTCACATTGTTTTTTCTTTTTATTAGTTGGAGCTTCGTTCTCCCAGGGTCAGGTTTCGTGCATCATTGCCCATGAGGACTTACACTATCACGTACACCTTTCTCCTAATCTCCACATAGGGAAAACCTACCACCCGTGTAACGGGAGTTCGGTAGGCGCATCCCAAGTCAGATGACTCGAAAGCACCAGGCACAAAGTCCCTTCAGACCTACTTTCCCGAGTGATAGGAACCGTGCGAGAAGAGAGAACACCTACTCACTTATTTCTTATCTACACATGAACCAAAACCCCTACACTTAATGTCTCACAACAAGATTTAAAGTGTCCTTGACTACAACAAACTTTCTTAAGTTAACAGACACGAATTATTGACTCACTAGGTTCAGGGTGGACTTCTTTAAATATTTGAGCACTGAAACCCTTTGATTACTCACCCCCAAAGGAAAACTGGGGTGCATCCTAACGACTCGATAAATCCTAAAGCCACTGTACTCGATATCCCAATGCATCAAGTTCAAGACAATTTTGGGAGCTTTCTTTTTACTTTGCCTCTCAACGCTTTTGCACATGCTAAACACACGCAAAACCCACAAAACATTTTCTTTCGCAAACACATGAAGATTTTGAAAGAAATGTGAAAATTTTGAAGCACTAGGCAAGCAAAAGAAGACAAGTCACCCAAGGATCATGGCAAGCAGATATATCGATATTAAATGTAGCACACTAACATGACCCTAACAATGCAAACAAAAGAAAACAAAATCGAAAGAAAAAAACTCGACTATGTACACACGTAAAACACCCCCACACCTAGTTCATGCATTGTCCTCAATGAATGTGAGCAAAAGACTACATGGATTTATGCATGAAAAAGGAAAGATATCAGCAACATGAAGCGCAAAAACGGAAGTTCGTGGTTATGTTGATGGACACAACCCAAATTCCCCTCAAAACCTGTGAGATACTTAAAAAGGGAGACCAAATACGTGAAAGAAAGGGGGCCCAAATACTCAAGGGTTGGAGTCCACAACAATCAATGCTCACTAATGGAGTCTTTTTGTGTTTTTTTTATTTTAATGTTCAACAAATGGGCTCCCATCTTCATATGTCAAGGGACATCAAATGGGAACCCACCATCTCTCGAGCCAGAAATGCGCATGCATGGGCTCGCAACATAAACAACAGAATTGCTCGACCACCTGACACCCTTATAAGAATTGTGGTCGGTTGATGCCTCTTTAGAGTTAGAAAAAGAGGAGGCATGAACGAGAGGTGAACCTCTATCAGGTATAAGGCTATCAGGTGGTTGAATCTTAACCCACATGGGGTCCTCAGCAGATACAGAATGAAGAGCATGTGGCCGAGAGGCCATAAAAATAGTATCTTGTGGCTCAAAAGCCACGTGCTCAAAAGGATGTGGCTCAAGGGCCACGTGATAAAAAAAAAGTGGCTCAAGGGCCACATGATCAGAAGAATGTGGCTCAAGGGCCACAAGATCAGAAGGAGGTGGCACTGAGGCCACATGATCAGAACATAAAGCACCTTCTTGTGCCAGCCCAGGTGAAACATCTTCACCACCTTCAGGAGCTTCATCGAACAATTCTCTGAAGTAATTGAAGGTGCCCTCAACTTCAATCTCATCCAACCCCTGGATAAGGTTCACCTCAACAGGGTCATTGAAGGCACCTGTCTTCTTGCCAATGGTGAAGATGTTGAAATCAGCGCATTGACTACCATAAGTCAAGCGCATCAGACCATTGCGACAATTGATCAAGGCATTGGAAGTCGCAAGAAATGGTCGCCCCAGAATGACAGGAATTTGTCCAAGTGGGTTTGGCACAGGTTCAGTATCCAAGACAAAGAAGTCGACTGGATAAATGAACTCTCCCACTTTGATCAGCACATCTTCCACCACACCCCTCGGTTTCTTCATAGACCTATCAGCCAATTGAAGAGTGGTCTTTGTTTGTTTGAGGTCTCCAAGACCGAGGTGGACGTAGACAGAATATGGCAGAAGATTAACATATGCACCAAGGTCCAATAAGGCTCGATGTATGGACACATCACCAATCATACAAGAGATAGTAGGACAACCAGGGTCCTTGTACTTGACTTGCATGGGTTGTGCCAACAAAGAACTCACGTTAGCCGCAAGAAAAGCTTTCTTTGGAACATGAGTTTTTCTCTTCTTGGTGCATAAGTCCTTGAGAACCTTGGCATAAGGTGGCATTTGCTGAATCACCTTCAAAAGAGGGATATTCACCTTAACCTGCCAAAACATCTCAAGCATCTTGTCATGCTGATCAGAGGTTTTCTATTTAAGGCGTTCAGGGAATGGCGCCTTCGGGGCATAATGGTGCGAAGGAACCTCAGAATCTTGGTCCAAAGAAGCATGAGTGGGGACCTCAGAATCTGGTTCCTTCGACACAAGAGGAGACAAGGGGACCTCAGGGTTCGGCCCCTTTGTCGAAGGAAAAGTAGAAAGAACCTCAGAATCTGGCTCCTTCCTGGAGGTATTTGTGTAGGGAGCCTCAGGATCCGGCTCCCTCAGAGATGGTGATGACAAGGAAGGCACCCCAATGTGGTTGTCCACCTCCTTACCAGACCTGAAAGTATGAATCACATTAATATGATGGGTCGGTTCAGAGGTAGCATGAGGTAAAGGTGTCCTTCCTTGCGAATGGGTACCCCGAGGATTCACCTCGGGGTGACTCGGTAATTGGCCCTTCTCGCGTTCATGGAGCTGATTAGCCAACTGGCTAACTTGCATTTCCAATGCTTTGACCGAATTGTTGTTGGCCGAAAGCATGGATTGTGTACTCTGAATGAACGCGTGAAGGGTTTGTTCAAGAGTGGAGTCCTTAGGGTCAACCCGCTGGGGTGGTGGAGTCTGGTTAGAATAACCCGACGAAGAGGCCTGACCAGGTTGATAATTATGGTGCTGAGACCTTTGATGTGGGGGTTGGTAGGTCGCCGATGGGCGTGGAGGTTGATAAGGTGGAGGTTGAGGTTGAGCGTGCGAGCTCTGACCGTGGCCTCCACTAGACCCCCAAGAGAAGTTAGGATGATTACGCCATCCCGGATTGTAGGAGTGACTGTACAGGTCATTACAGGGCCGCTGTTGATACATCGCATTTGCATGCTCAGTATCCCTTGGAGTGTAAGCGCATTCCAAGTCATCATGGCCCATAAGTCCACACCTAGTACACCCGGGAGCAGCGACCTGAGCTACAGGAGCTCGGTCCATCTCCAAACTCTCTATCCTACGCATGAGAGCAGCCATTTTCGCCTCAGACGCGATAGTCGACTCAACATGATATGATCCAGCTCGACCAGAAGACCTGGCGGCTGGTGGCTCTGTCATGGTGTCCCACTCAAAGGTACGCTCAGCCATAGCCTCAAAAGTGTCCCATGCCTCCTTGATGAGTTTCATTTGGAAGTCACCCTGACACATCGACTCCAACAATGTGCGGGTGTTGTAGTTGATGCCCTCATAAACAATTTGGAACAGCTGCCATAACTCAAATCCATGATGAGGGCACTGCTGGAGAAGGTCCTTGAACCTCTCAAAGAAAACATGAAACGATTCGGTCTCGGTCTGATACATTTGATGTATCTAGTGCCGTATCTGTTGAGTTTTCCTTTGAGGGAAAAATCTCTTCAGAAAGACGGTCACAAAGTCATCTCATGACCGAATCGAGCTCGTCGGGAGGCTATACATCCATTTCTTCGCATTATCCTTCAATGCGAAAGAAATCATCCTCAACCGGACCGAATCCTCGTCAAGCTGTTGAAGCTTGAACATGGAGCATACTTCCTCGAATTCGCGTATAAAAATATACGGATCCTCCTTATTGGTAGTAAAGGTTGGAAGCATGCTCACATACTGAGGTTTCAGCACATAGTTGTTCCCGCGAGCAGGGGGAACAACTATGCAAGAAGGCTGCGCGGCCCGAACAGGATGGGTCGCTCCCACAACGTCATCGGCCTATCCTGTCGAGCTAAAGGTGGTGGTGCACCTAGAACTCGATCCTGACTGAATCTCCCTTCCTCTCGAGTCAGAGGAGGAGGACAAGGAGGTCTACGTGGTGGCGGTAGTGGACCGAGGTATTCCATGTATGGCACCCGGTCTCCTTCGCCACCGCGAGACGACTCGGCCTCTTGCTCCAAAGGAGCACGAGGCGGAGATGGTCGATCACCAAGATCGCCCACCTCAGCAGAATGCACTCTCTCGAGTCGACCGCTCTCACCAGAACGATCCCAACCTCGCATAAAATGCTCGACTCGACTCTAACAAACACACAACAGAAGGTGTACTAGAGGAGGAGACTAAACGTAGAGAACAGATGAGGAGAGGACTCAGGTGAGGAGGGAAGAATCCCTAGAGCTAGCGTGGGTAGTGGGATCAGGAAGAAGCCTAACTAGCAAGCACGACTCAAACAATGTAAGGCAATGGGTCCTTAGGCTAGACGACGCCTAACTTCGAGGTCACTAGCCTTGACACGTCTCACCTCCCTACAACGAGGACCACAATGCCGAGCAAGTGATACCAGATCTGGAGATCCAGTACCTCCTACTATCGACAAGGTAGGCAACGCCGATCAGGTCATGATGGTCTCAACTAGATTACTCTCCTAGTGCGCCCGCAATCCTAGGGCCAATGTCTACTTGCTTTTAGTTAAGGCTTTATTAAGAGTGGTTTTTGGGGCCAAGGGAAGGGTGATGAAATCCCCCACCTTATCTTTTATGGGACAGCCCCTCCTTAGTAGCGATTTGATCCTAGATCTAGCAATCAATCGCTCCAATCAAACGCTCTCTCACTCTTGTCCTGATGCAAATCCTACTAACTAATGCATGGGCATACGAAATGCGTGAATGAGTGTAGGAAATGCGTACCTTACGCCAGCACTCAACAACTGAAGTTAAAGCTAAAAGAAAAGATAACTATATGCTCAAGTCAATACATGATGCGTGACCTAAACAAATAAGAACGTCTAGTCTTTTGCTTTGGATTTTAAGGCCAAGTTAATTAATGGGGGAGTGATTAATGATCTGGGAGCAAACCAGAAGTCAAACCATGCAAAATTGAGCTCCCAGATAACAAAATGGCATAACACAACTACCAGAAAAAATTTCAAGGCAAGATGACCTCACCAGGCCGCCAGTTGGCGGTTCCAAACCGCCAATTGACGGTCAAGTTGAAGCTTCTCTCCTTCAAACTTGTCCAGTAGCCTCCCCTTGATCTACTGGTTCCCTGCAACTAAACAAAACTAGAAACAAAAAATCAAAAACCCCTCGAATCGTCCAAACCAAGGTCTGGACAGAGCACCTCCGCGGCAACGGCGCCAAAAACTTGATTGATCGTTTTATATTTAACCGCAAGTGCACAGCCGCGTTGAAGCGGTGGCAAATACGGGTCGTCCACTGGGAGGTGTGTCGACACTTGGTTTGTGTGAAGGCGAGAGGTAAAGAAAGGGAAGAAAGGTTGGTTACACTAAACTACACTACAAAGCTGAAATGAGATGGAGAAGAAACGATAAAACTAAACCCCATAGGGGGTAGAGAAATAATGTGAACATAAGGAAGTGTATGTGTGTGTTCATTAAGCTCTTCACAACATGTAGTGCATGAAATCATAAAACTACATCCAACTTTCCCTCCACATGAATTAAGATTTCACTACATCATTAAAACATATAAGACAATAGTTGGAATGAAGCTACATGAACTCAAGTATAAAGACTAGACCCTACTATGCCTCCACATGAATTAAGATAAGACTACATCATTAAAACATACAAGACATTAGCTAAGGTAAAGGCAACAAGAGATCATACACTACAACTTGTGTTTCCAATATTAACTTCATCCATATCCTAACCTTATCATTCCCCATAAAATAGGTCCACTAATCAAAGCATAAACTAAGCTTCATTCAAGAACATTAGCATATCAAAGATAAGAGTGGAGACCCATTAGATGGTTATGCAAATCATATAAAGCTCAAGGGATAAAAATAACACACACTTAATACACTACATGATTATATCACATATTTCTCCACCCCCCAAATGAGGATGGAACTACTCACTACTCATTACACTAACTATATTAGCAAAAGAAAGCATAATACTGAAATGAAAGTTATACTAATCAAGCAAGAAATATTAAAGAAGCATAAAACAAACCAAACAAGCAAACATGCATATGGAAGGAAATTAAACTAAGAGAGAAACAACACAATTAAATGAAAACTTCTATTATTAACTCACTCAATTACAAGTAACTCTTCCTCCACCAGAGTTTTGCTTCAAGGCTTCACTCTTAGTAGGGAAGGTGGCCACCAAAGAGAGAGATGGATACAATGGGAGGTGAAGAGTTCTATTTATAAGCATGGAAAAAGCTAATCCGGGACAATCCCCCGATGTGGGACTAAACCAACACCACAAATAGACTAAGAATACACTAATACACATTCTCCACGAAACTTAGTGGATCCAGAGCAATATGGACCACCAATTAGCGGTCCAAGACCGCCAATTGGCGGTCTATAAGTTCTGGATTCATCTGAGATTTGTTGTGGGCTTTGCTGGTGGTCTTTGTTGGTCCTGGATGCATCTACTTGTTTTGTTGGAGCTCCGACCCGAATCAAATTACCAAAATACTCCCCACGATGGTGTGGAGTTTCCTAGTTTGCTGTTAGGTCCTTTGGACTTACGATCAGGTCCTTCTCCCTTGCATCTTAGTCCCCAGGTCTCACAATTAAGTCATTTTTCCTGCTTTTGGGTCCTTTCATGGCTCTTCTCTTCAAACCTCTTTATTCCTGAAAACTAAACATAAAACTCGTCACGTAGCATTGCTTAGGTGTAAGATAATGGATATAAGATACAAATATAGGTATGAAATGATGTCAATCAATGACATATTGCTTATGGGCAATCATATTCTTTTGCTTGAGCAAACGAGAAGTTCATTGAAATCTGCATCTTCAATGAAAGATATGGGTGAGGCTAAATACATCTTGGGAATCAAGATATATCGAGATAAATCCCGTAAACTCATTGGCCTCAGTCAACGTACATACATTGACAAGGTCTTGGAAAGGTTCAAGATGAACAACTCCAAAAAGGGCAGTGTGCCAATGAGTATGGGTGTGCAACTCAAGAAGTCTCAACGTGCGCAATCACGTAAGGACTTAGAGTACATGAAGGATGTCCCTTATGCTTCGGCAATTAGGTCGATCAAGTACGCGATGACTTGCACAAGACCCGATGTCTCATATGCTCTAAGCGTGACAAGTCGTCACCAATCCAACGCAGGTCCTGAGCATTGGACTGCGGTCAAGAATATCCTGAAGTACCTTAATCGGACTAAGGATAAGATTCTTGTTTATGGAGGACAAAGGGAATTGATAGCCGAAGGGTACTCGGATGCGAGTTTCATGAGTGATCCAGACGATAGAAGGTCGCAATCAGGATATGTTTTTCTTCTGAATGGTGGCGCTGTGAGTTGGCGTAGCTGGAAACAAACCACTACGGCCGACTCAACCACTGCTTCAAAAGTAATGGCTATCGATGAAGCGAGCAAGGAAGGAGTGTGGATCAAGAAGTTCCTTGAAGAGCTTGGAGTAGTTCCCACGAGCGAGGGACCCATCGAGCTATTTTGCGATAATGGTGCATCTATCTCGCAAATCAAGGATCCTAGATCACATCACAAAGTGAAGTACATGGATCGTAAGTACTTCCTGACACGTGACCTCATCGATGAAGGCAAAATAAATCTATTATGGTTGGACACCAACAACAACACAGTTGATCCATTCACAAAACCCTTATCCCAAGCCATGGGCGAAATGCATTTCGAGTCCATGGGATTGAGGAACCATGTAGATTGGCTTGATGATTGATATGTAATGGGGTTTACCCTAGTTATTATTGTTTTATACATTGAGTTTGTATGTGAAAGAAAACTTTAAAAACAAGTGGGAGATTGAAGGGAATGTGTTCTAAAAGTTTTACTTTTAAATGCCAATTATTATGAATTGAATGAGAAATCATTTTGTTCCTTGTTTATGTTATTCGTCTTTTAGAAGTGTTAAGGAAGAGGCTCTTGGTCCTTAACCGTAGAGCTCTAAAAGATATTGGTTTACATAAAACAAAAGATATTCGCAATCATGGTAATTAACATGGGACATTAATTACCGAGTCAAGTTTGTCGTGTTGGTCATAGATCATTGTAGCTCTACAAGTAAGTGACAACACGGGTATGCAAAAGAGGAAAATATTACTTTTGTATACTGAATTGACCTAATAAGTAAAATATTATAGAAATGTGTTTCTGTGTCATTAATATTTTACTGTGTCTTTGGTCCTTTGATATGAGACTTATATCCAATCACTTAAGGAATGCTTAATTAGACTAGTGTCTTGAGCTATCGATAAGTGTAGTGTAAAGGCAATTGTTGGTTAAGTACAACTTTTGTTGGAGAAGATAGTTAGTCAAAAGATTATCATTGTCCCTCTTAATTGAGTGATGATATTAGTGGGCCCCTTGATAAAGCAAAGTTATAATGTGCACAATGTGATTTGAGTTAAGTCACATATTTATAACTAGCGTAA
Source organism: Triglochin maritima (assembly GCA_963682175.1). Classification (NCBI taxonomy): domain Eukaryota; kingdom Viridiplantae; phylum Streptophyta; class Magnoliopsida; order Alismatales; family Juncaginaceae; genus Triglochin; species Triglochin maritima. Next base: position 41,596,982 of record OY821775.1, read on the forward strand.
AGAGATCAAGAAATGAATACTAATACAAAGATGACACAATACTACTTTGTGTGTTATTAATATCATGAGGCAAGAGACGGACACAAGTGGTGCACTCCATCACTAAATGGATCGGGTTTTAGTTCGAGTGGAATTAAGACATCTAACTAATTGGGAGCTATAAAGTGTAGCTAGATACCGCTTATAGCTTGTGATATTAAGCTCTTAATATCACTGTCAACTTAGTCTAGATCCTCCCATAGGTCACACCACAAAACTGGGAAACAAGAAATGGGGATTTTCAGTTCATAGGATGTGTCGGGTTTCATGTGGAAAATATGACACATGGGGTGAACAAGCAAAATCAAAATTATGTTGTGATTAATAACATAATTAGAATCTAAATTAAATTCATATGTGATGTAAATATTATGGGGTGTAATGATTGATCATTACATAGGATAATATGTTACATAAGTTGTGAATTTACTACTAATCCCGAAATGTCAAATTTTGTAGGGGTTAAACCGAAATTTGACAAGTCTGCAGAACAGTGCTCAAACGGTCGACCGGTTAGCAGTAAACGGTCGACCGATCGGGCATGGTCGACCGGACGTGTCTCGACCGATAACAGAGAATTTTCATCTGTTCGAACGGTCGACCGAATGTGATCGGTCGGTCGACCGAACATTGTGATGGAATAATTCCTGTTACGAACGGTCGACCGAGTTATAGAACAGTCGACCGAAACCAGGTTCGAGCGGTCGACCGAACCTTGAAACGGTCGACCGGTCCAAACGGTTTTGTGCAGAATTCATTTAAGAATTAATTAGATGATGCATGGATTTGGTCCATAATTGATTTAATTCGTGGCTAATATTATTTATTATTAAATAATGGATGGTTAGATGGAATTTTGCATGAGATCATGGGCAAGGGGTTGCACATGAATAGGTAATTTGGAGAGAACTTATAAATACAAGTTTATCTCATTACCCCAATTAATTCATTCATTATTTCTTGTGCAAAATTCTCTCTCCATAATTCTCCACGAAAATTACTTAATTCTTAAGTCTAGTTTTAGTTATTAAGAGATCATCTTCTCAAGGGAATTAAAGAGGGGTTAGTAATTAGATTCTAAACGCTATCGGAGATTGAGAGACTAGCTTCCCTCTCTCCGATCTTGTTTAGAGTTTGGTGAAATCTCGGAGGCATCCGGCGCAGCAACACGCATCCTCAACGTCTCCGAATCTTCAAGAAGCTTTAGAGAACTTCTAGGTATGAATTTCGGAGTCCCATGTTTGTTTTAATAAAAGTTTTTAAAACTAGTTATTGAAACAAACATATGCATGCATGAAATAAATCATAAATTGTAATAGATCCTTATTACGCATAAAATTCCGAAAATATATATGTGTAATTAAACATGAAATCCTACAGTTTTATGTATATTAATTCCCCGAGCTCTATATGTAAAAATGTCATCTTTGCATCTAGTTGTAAAAACTCCAAATCATGTATTGCTACCAAACTTAACAACACACGTATAGATGTGTGTTTCACATCATGAGAGAATATGTCATTGTAATCGATTTGGGTAAAACTCTTAGCAACTAGACGAGCCTTGTGCCTTCCATTAAAAGTTCCCAAGATACTTTATTTCTTCTTGAAGACTCAATTGCAACCAACAATCTTTCTTCCTTTTGGAGGCTCAACAAGCATGTTTGGTTTTTATGAAGAGACTCCATCCTCATTCATGTCTCCAAGCCCTGCAGCTGAATCTGGCACCGAAATACCATCATTGCATCAATTCGGTTCTCTTGAATCACCAATCTCTTCAACTTCTAACAATGCATATGCAAGTGTGGACTCGATGTATCTTTGGGGCTTCTTGATTTTTCTTCTCGGTCTATCTCTTACAATGCTATGAACCTCAACATTCACATCTTGAGATTCTTCCTCATCTTCTTCGGGTGGAGATTCAACCTCAATGAATTTTCAACCTTTTGGTCCACCTCCTTTGGAGCATTCTTCTCAACACCTGAATTGAGACATACAATAGCATATTCTTTTCTTCAAGGAAGCATAACAGCGTCATTAAAGACCATATTCTCTCCAATCATAAATTTATTAGATTCTGGACACCACAATCTATAACCTTTCACATCCGGTTGATAACCAAGAAAATTGCACTTCAAAGATCTAGCTTCTAGTTTTCCTTGATCAACACAAGCATAAGAATGACAACAAAAAAATTTTAAATTTGAATAGTCAGGAAGGCAACCTGACCACACTTCTTTTTGTGTCTTGAAGTCCAATGCTGAATGTGGGGAGCGGTTCACCAGTAGCAACTGTAAAGACATGAGATTTTGTAATGACATGAGAATAAAAATGAAAACCTAATATCATAAAGATAAATAGTTCCCAATGGCATTGATGGAAACAACTCTTTCTTTCAATACTTAGCTCATGAATATTTCTTTATTATCATTTAATGTCTAATGAAGCAATTAGAATGAAAGAAAAAAAATGAAGCAATTAGAATAGTTAATGAAAAGAAGGTCATCTGCTTTATTGTATGTTAGGATCTTTAGTGCGGTGGTTTGTATGTGGAATGATCAATAAAACCAATAGAACTCAAGTTATGCAATCTATCTAACACCTAACATGCATCTAACAATCTCATAAGAAATCAAGCAAACATAAACAAGCACAACACTGGATTTTCATGAAAACCTAATTTGGGAAAATCAATGGTATAGACGGTTTGAGCTTCATTATGAGAATTGTTGGAGTACAAGGAGAACAATAGTACTCGGTGGCTCTCTTTGTTCTCAAGTTTTTAACAATATTAGGGTTCTAACCAACTTGGGTATTTATAGGAGAAGTTTAAGGCAATCCTAAATGATTTGAGAATGCCCAAAGTACCCTTAATGAAAATTGCTCGTGTCTACATTTTGATCGACCGTTTGGAGATGGGTCAACCATATTTCACGTTCCAGTGCATTCCCAATATGTGATTGTTCATCTAAATTTGGTCAACCATTGACCAAATGATGGACTAGATCCTGACATTCGAATAGGGTTCAGATGTTCTTTATCTAGATTCCAGTAACTCCCAGGAAGACTCTGTTGGCTGGGTATTGGTGGACTGAATGGGGTTTGATTATACGTTTTTGGAAGTCTTGTAAATTCCCAGTCTGACTTTGATTGATGCGGTCCGGTCGACCGAATCTCATTTGGTCGACCATCTTTATGTTGTTCTTCAAGGCAACTTTCTAACATTGTAGGTATCCGAGAGCAATAAACCAGGTCAGTTTCACATCCCAACTTGCACTACCAGAAATTTCTTTGTACATCCTGGTCATTTTTTTCAAGGACGTGGTTTTAAGAACACAGTTTTTCCATTTTTTCTTTCTTTCCTAATTTGTGGTAGTTTTCCATCAGAAAACAGCTACCACATTACTCATCTTACTTTTTAGATATATTAACGTCACATCTACATTGGTTATTTGTCCAACTTGGTTTATGTGATCCAAATTAATTAATTTCACCCAATTGAATCTGAGAATTTGTTGCACAAATTTAACCTGGCTTTCTAGTTTTTGAGCTTTCATTGGAAGCGACCTGTGGATATTTTAATATTTTTCTCACTATACTATAGTAAGCATTTGATAGCGTCTTCGGAAGCAATTTGGAATTGATTGTTTCTATGTGGGGTTGGACAAATTCATTGACGGAGTGAATAAGATCTTATGAGCAACTATGGGCAGATGAGTTGCCAAAACAGTGGGCGTAAGAGTATAATTTGTTTTTAGGTGCCTTCTAGCAAGAGCCTTAAAATTAATAAAATAGTACGCGCCAAAAAATAATGATTGTAATGGAACAAGTTGAGCAAAAAAAAAAGGCTGGACCAGTATGTCTTGTCGCATGAACGCATATTAGAGAAGTCTACCTTGTACATGGATCATCCACTTTATATCATATATATATATATATATAGAATGAGCTCAGTGCTCATTTAAGCTTAAGTGAGTCCCCTGAACATCCACCATCTAAATCAAATTCAATGATAGATATTAGATCTTCTTACAATTAGTCACAAGAGGGTAAAATTGGAATTCAACTAAACTCATACTCTCAAACCAAACCCACACACCCCATTACCTCATCTATCATCCCAAACCTAACCCACACACGTCTTTCAAACCAAACACTCATCACCACATTCCCCCACCTTGCCGAAGTTTTCATCGTCATCCCCAAACCAAACCGAAATGCAAAAATCAGTGTCCCGTGTGGTAGACCGAACAAATCCCCAACGCCATCCCCCGTGGCGTCGTCACCAAAGTCAACTAGTATGATCTTCAAACTCTTTTGGTTTGGTTTGTGTTTCCAGGTTGGCGATGGTTTAGGGTTTCCTGTGGAGGCGGCCATTGGAGGGGATGAAGAGATGTTGAGGAGTGGATTGGAAACTCTAACCCCCTCCACCCCCACCCCCAACCTGGAACAAATCCTCAATGCCATCCCCCTTACGGGTCACTCAATCCACTTAGGTTGACACTCATCAGTACTAATTGTTTTCTTGGTTAAGCGTGTAGTAACAAAGTTCCTAAGGGCAAAGACACATCACTAATACCAATTAGGATTGAACCATATGTAATGAAGTGAAACTTGTACAAGTTCTTGAATCAAAATGAAAATAAATTGTGGGTTGCACCGACCTTCTAGCAGATAAAGACCGACTCTAAATTCATGGAATACGGATTTGTCAGTTTATTTATAGTTAATTGTATGTCAATCATACTAACATTTGTAAATCAATTATATCTTGTTAAACAGTAAAATAATCTTGTGAAATAGTTGTCTGTAATGGTATATGTGTTGGATTTCGTGCCCTATAGTATGTATATATTTTCGAAATTTTATAAACATATAGGATCGAAACATTCATATTTTCTTCGATTTTCATATAGACATGCATTTGTTTGTCCTAATTATTTAACATGCATTAGAACAAACAAACAATTGCAATTAGAATCATACCTAGAGGTTCTCTAAAACCTCTTGAAGATCCGGAGTCGCGTTGCCGGTCGAATCGCCCGGTGGATTGCCTCCGAGTGTTCACCAAACTGTAAACAAGGTTGGAGAGAAAGGAGCTAGCCAATTAATCTCCAAACGGGTTTAGAATCTAGCTAATAACCCCCTTTTTCTTTCCTGAGATTTTACTCTCCAAAAACTCAAATTAACTAAGGAATTTCGGATGGATTAATTGGGGTGGTTAGAGAGAGAGAGAATTTTGCATATATTTATTTTTAATGAAGGAAATTAGGCCTATTTATAGGCTCCTTTAATTTCCACATCATGGGCTATGCATTGACCCATTCTTCCATGTTTTTCTCTCTTAAGACCAATTCTCAATATTAAATTTATTAGTCCACATCCAAATTTAATCATAATTGACCAAGTCAAAACCATGATCAATAATTCCTTAATTAATTTGCTTTTATCGAATTTTGGATTAATTCCCAACAAAATTCGTTTTTTTTTTGTTTTAGGAAATTTAATTAATTTGCCTTTATCGAATTTTGGTTTAATTCCCAACAAAATTCATATTTGGGGTTTTAGCAAATTTAATTAATTAATTTGCCTTATCGAATTTTGGATTAATTCTCAACGAAATTCGATCTTTGGGGTTATAGCTAATTTATATATCCTATGCAATATATCATCATATGTAATATCAAACAATCACACCCCATGATATATTTACATCTCATATATAAATTCATGATTCTAAATATGTCATTTTCATGACATAATGATTTTATCGATTCACTACATGTATACGAAACTCGATACATCATATGAACATAAAATCACCTTCTTGTTTCCCAGTTTTATGGTGTGACCTATGGGAGGATCTAAGCTAAATTGGCAGTGATATTAATAGCTTAACATCACAAACTATAAGCGGTATCTAGCTACACATTATAGTTCCCAATTAGCTAGATGTCTTAATTCAGCTCGAACCAAAACCCGATCCAATTAGTGATGGAGTGCACCACTTGTGTCCGTTCCTTGTCTCATGATATTAAGAATACATACAAAGTAGTATTGTGTCATCTTTGTATATTAGTATTCATTTCTTGATCTCTTTAAGCTAGTTATAAATATGTGACTTAACTCAAATCACATTGTGCACATTATAACTTTGCTTTATCAAGGGGCCCATTAATATCATTACTCAATTAAGAGGAGCAATGATAATCTTTTGACTAGCTATTTTCTCCAACAAAAGTTGTACTTAACCAACTAATGCTTTTACACTACACTCATCGATAGCTCAAGACACTAGTCTAATTAAGAACTCCTTAAGCGATCGGATATAAGTCTCATATCAAAGGACCAAGGACACAGTAAAATATTAATGACACAGAAACACATTTCTATAATATTTTACTTATTAGGTCTATTCAGTATACAAAAGTAATATTTTCCTCTTTTGCATACCCGTGTTGTCACTCACTTGTAGAGCTACAATGATCTATGACCAACACGACAATCTTAACCCGGTAATTAATGTCCCATGTTAATTACCATAATTGCGAATATCTTTTGTTTTATGTAAACCAATATCTTTTATAGCTCTACGGTTAAGGACCAAGAGCCTCTTCCTTAACACTTCTAAAAGACGAATAACATAAACAAGGAACAAAACGATTTTCTCATTCAATTCATAATAATTGACATTTAAAAGTAAAACTTTTAGAACACATTCCCTTCAATCTCCCACTTGTTATTAAAGTTTTCTTTCTCATACATACTCAATGCATAAAACAATAATAACTAGGGTAAAGCCCATTACAAATCAATCATCAAGCCAATCTACATGGTTCCTCAATCCCATGGACTCGAAATGCATTTCGCCCTTGGCTTGGGATAAGGGTTTTGTGAATGGATCAGCTGTGTTGCTGTTGGTGTCCACCCATAACAGATTTATTTTGCATTCGTCGATGAGGTCACGATTCACGAAGTACTTACGATCCATGTACTTCACTTTGTGGTGTGATTTGGGATCCTTGATTTGCGAGATAGATGCACTATTGTCGCTAAATAGCTATATTGGTCCCTCGCTCGAGGGAACTACTCCAAGCTCTTCAAGGAACTTCTTAATCCACACTCCTTCCTTGCTCGCTTCAGTGACAGCCATTACTTTGGAAGCAGTGGTTGAGTCGGCCGTAGTGCTTTGCTTCCAACTACGCCAACTCACAGCTCCACCATTCAGAAGGAAGACATATCCTGATTGCGACCTTCTATCGTCTGGATCACTCATGAAACTCGCATCTGAGTAACCTTCAGCTATCAATTCCCTTTGTCCTCTATAAACAAGAATCTTATCCTTAGTCCGGTTAAGGAACTTCAGGATATTCTTGACCACTGTCCAATGCTCAGGACCTGCGTTGGATTGGTGACGACTTGCCACGCTCAGAGCATACGAGACATCGGGTCTTGTGCAAGTCATCGCGTACATGATCGACCCAATTGCCGAAGCATAAGGGACATCCTTCATGTACTCTAAGTCCTTACGCGATTCCGCACGTTGAGACTTCTTGAGTTGCACACCCATACTCATTGGCACACTGCCCTTTTTGGAGTTGTTCATCTTGAACCTTTCCAAGACCTTGTCAATGTATGTACGTTGACTGAGGCCAATGAGTCTGCGAGATCTATCTCAATATATCTTGGTTCCCAAGATGTATTGAGCCTCACCCATGTCTTTCATCGAAAATGCAGATTTCAATGAACTTCTCGTTTGCTCAAGCAAAGAAATATGATTGCCCATAAGCAATATGTCATCGACATATAAGATTAGGAATACTACATGGCTCCCACTAACCTTCTTGTATATACAAGGTTCTTCCTTACTTTGAATGAAGTGAAGCTTCTTCACTTCCTCGTCAAAGCATTTGTTCCAACTCCTTGATGCTTGCTTCAATCCATAGATGGATCTTTGAAGCTTGCATACCTTCTCGCTATTCTTTGGATCTTCAAAACCTTGAGGTTGTACCATGTACACATCCTTCTCCAAGTTCCCATTAAGGAACGCCGTTTTGACATCCATTTGCCATATTTCATAATCGTGAAATGCGGTAATAGCGAGCATGATCCGAATAGACTTGAACATGGCAACCGGTGAAAAAGTTTCATCATAGTCAATTCCTTGAACTTGAGTGAAACCATTCGCTCCAAGCCTCGCTTTGTAGGTCGTCAAGTTCCCATCCATGTCCATCTTCCTCTTAAAAACCCATTTATTATGAATGACCTTTTTCCCTTGAGGAAGGTCAACCAAGTCTCATACTTGATTATCATACATGGATTCTATTTCGGATTCCTTGGCCTTAAGCCATAGTTTGGAGTCTTCCCTATCCATTGCTTCTTGGAAGGTCAAGGGATCATTGGTATCTAGTACCATGATTTCATGAAGTCCCAGATACAAATCAGGTTTCTTCCTTTCCCTTGTTGACCTTCTAAGTTCTTTTGGTTCTTCTCGTGTCTCTCGAACTTCTTCCACAATTTCTTGAGGAGTGGGTTCACGTTCAACTCTTGAACGTACACTTGGTGGGGATGATTGAGATTCTCTCACAGTTTCTTGTGATGGTCTCTCGCTCACGCTCCCACTAACCAAAGGAATCTCGGTTGGGCCTTCATGATCTTGAATGTCATCATTCATGTCATGATCTTGTAGAGTATCTTGAGTTTCCTCAAGCACAACCCTACTCCCACTACTTTTTACTCTTTCTAGAAATTCCTTTTCCAGAAATGTGGCATCCCTCTCTACAATCACTCGATTGGAGGTGATATGCCAAAAGTAGTATCCTCTTGTCTCACGAGGATAACCAATAAAGAAGCACTTATCCGCTTTTGGTTGAAGTTTGGTCGACATCAATCTCTTGACGTAAGCCTCACAACCCCAAATCTTGAGAAAATTGAGCTTAGGTGTTTTACCACTCCATAGCTCATAAGAAGTTTTCTCCACGGATTTGGATGGAACATTATTTAGTGTGTAGGCCGCAGTTTGTAGTGCATAACTCCAAAAGTAAAGAGGTAATTCTGCATGACTCATCATTGACCGAACCATGTCGAGCAATGTCCTATTCCTCCTTTCGGATACCCCATTCCATTGAGGTGTACCGGGAGGGGTGAGTTGAGGTACAATACCAAACTCCTTTAGGTATGAGTCAAATTCGGCACTTAAGTACTCACCTTCACGATCCGTTCGTAGAGACTTGATTTTCTTGTCGAGTTGGTTCTCTACTTCATTCTTGAATTCTTTGAACTTGTCAAAAGATTCACTTTTGTTTCTCATTAGATAAATATAGCCATAACGACTATAATCATCCGTGAACGTAATGAAGTACCTGAAACCATCTCGTGCACTAGTACTCATTGGACCACATACATCGGAATGTATCAAATCCAACAAGCCACTCCCGCTTGGGCCTTTCTTCTTGAAAGGTTTTTTGGTCATTTTTCCCATTAGACAAGGTTGGCACGTCTCCAATGATTTAAAATCAAGTAGACCAAGAAGGTTAGCTTCTTGCAATTTCTTGATGCGTTTTTCATTTATGTGACCAAGACGATAGTGCCACAAGAGAGTATCATTCTCGTGAGTGGTCTTAAGTCTTTTGTTATTGATATTAAAGATTTGTTTATTATTCAATTCAAGCAAATAGAGACCATTCCATGAATGCATTTGCATAGAAAACACCATTCTTCGATATAGACAAACAAGAATTTGAAACATTTATATTGAAATTATCCATATCCAAACATGATACAGAAATAATATTCTTGCTAATCGAAGGTACATAATAAGCATTCTTTAGACATAAATTTAAACCACTACACAATTGAAGCACCACAGAACCTTGTGCAACCGCAGACACGTTCGCACCATTTCCGACCTTCAATTCAATCTCGTTCCGTACGAGTTCCTTCCTATCCATCAGTAGCTGCACATTAGAAACTATGTGAGCACAAGATCCGGTATCAATTACCCAATCCTGGACAGAGGTGGCTAAATTTATTTCAATAACAAATATACTTTTGGCCTTTTTGGGGCGCCGACGTTCAATCACTCCGTTGTCAAGGTCTTCCTTGTACTTGGGGCAATTTGGCCGGATGTGTCCTTTTTCACCGCAGTGAAAGCACTCCGTATTGGGAGTTGGAGATTGTTGAGATTTCCCCCTCGAGGCACTCTTATGAGCACCTCCTACTCCCTTGCTCTTGATTGAACCACTTTTGGTAGATTTGCCCTTTCCTTTACCAATCTTTTGGCTCCTTCCACGGATGGCAAGGACTTGCTTGTCCCTACCCTTGCCCATATCAACTTCAGCAGTTTTGAGAGCGTTGTGAAGCTCCTCAAGAGTCACCCCTTTTTCACGCACGTGGTAGTGCATCACAAAGTCCTTAAAGGACGGGACTAGAGAGCCAAGAATCATATCTTCAGCAATGTCCTCGGGAATTGGTGAAGAGAGCTTTGCCAACTTCTCAAGGTATCCTTGCATCGTGAGAAAATGCACAGATACCGATTTTCCTCCGCCATATGGCACCTTGTGAGTGCGATGGTGGTCTTATAGCGCTCCTTTCGGGCACTATCCATGAACATCTTTGATAGAGCCTCCATGGTCTTCTTGGGTTTTGAATCCAAGTATTTCGCTTGAAGCGAGTCACCCATGGATCCTGGCATAAGACCGTGAACTTGGTTCTCTTGGTCTTCCCACTTGGCTTTAGCCTCTTTCTCTTCATCGGTTAATCTCTCATTCCACTTTGGGATTGGACCTTCCAAAATGTGAGATAGTTTCTCAAACTTTAACACGATGTTGAGTTTGAGTTGCCAACTAATGAAGTTTGAGCCATCATTTGCTAAACGGTGTTTTTCTATCATGGATCGTACGATAGGTTGGATGTTCGACATTTTTCTACAAAATAAATCATACAGGATTTTAATGCCAATTTTATGTTTTAATACACATGCATACTGATGCATTGCATACATTGCATCATATGTCTTTCATTTAGATTAATTTTATATCAATAAATGCTACTAAGGTATGTGTTTAGTCCTATTTACAGATTACAGGGACCTGAATGCAAATTACCCACATCCTGAGCATAAATGCGTGCAACAGACTCATTTCTATCATAAAGACCAAGTTCAAGATTATCGGGTTACGAATGGAAATGTATCCAAGCATAAAAGCATTCAAGTCCTAATTGCAAAAAGAACAAGGACTTAAGCACAAAAGTAGCCGGGGACTTAACTGCAAAAAGTCAAGGACCTAATTGCAATTAAAGCACCAAAATATTATCTTGGAGAAAATCTAAAGAAAAATCAATGTATATCTCCAAATATATGAAGGAATTAATCCGGAGCTCAAAAGAATGGAAAGAATCAATCCAGACGCGCAAAGAAGGATCAAATCATACCATAAACATTCAACCAAAACCCGGACAAAATCAGGCCAGATTGTGCGGCGTTTCCGCCGCACCACACACACAATGTGCGGCGATTCTGCCGCCCCCTAGTCGATCCGTGTGCTCCAATTTTGTCCAGTTGTGTCTGGACACGTGTACTCTCCAATTCTATACTTAGGTCTCTTGTAACAACTATAAATAGGCTCGAGAACGATGTTAGAAGGGTCCTTAGTCTTTGGTGGTAGTTTTTATTCTTAATCTTAGTTTTGTATTCTTCTTTTCATTAATAAAATTCTGTCTTTTATTTCTTACTTTTAGTTTTCTTTTGTAATGTCTCAAGGACCCCTTCTTCCTCCCTCTATGAGTTTCTAACTCCTTCCAAAGGGTGGAGGTGACGGATTTAGGGTGAAGAGAAGATGAATGAATGTTATTATTTTAATTTTGTGTTAGCATATTTTGATTACTTGAGTTTATGTTAAATCATTTATCATGTAATGCTTTATAACTAATATGATTTATTATAAGTTTCTGAATTCTCTAATCTAAACCTCCACCCAACGGAATTCACTTCTTTGTTCTTGTTTTAGTTTATTTTTCTTGTTTCTTGCTTTAGATAATTAAAAACCAAAAATCTCAAAACCAACTTATTTCTTCTCTCCTTCTTTCCCCCAATCGCACACTAATAACAAATCTCTCCCTCCTTGTGTTCGACCCGTATTTGCCACGTCTTCATTGACACTGTGCACTTACGGTATTAAATTTAATTCTCATCACATACATATATCGAATATATAAATGTAAATGTTGCAAATTAAAATCTTTGCCCATAAATGCAACAATCCAAGATCCTATCAATTGTAATATAGACTAGCTAAGGGCTATCGAATACATTACAATATCAATGTAAGAAAACATTTTCTAATCACAACTTTTTGAATTTTAGCAATATTAGCATCTTCAAACTTTTGTGATTCTTGTCGTTTTAATTATGAGGGAATGCGACCTATCCTCGTAAGAAAAACTTTTTCCCAAAACCGAGCGAGGGCTCTAGGTAATGTTAAGAAAACTTATTTTCATTTGATACGAGATACGTTTATCCATTGTATTCACAACTAAACATACTCGGGGTTCACTAGGATGAATCACACCTCATACATTTAATTGTGGCACAACAACAGACAACCATTATATCTCCCACTATTCCCAAAGATGGAGGGAGTTATCTCCCGCTAAGGGCGAGCAGAGTATCCCTCGATCAATGGCTGCTAGTGGATGAAATAAGAAGGAAATTATTCTTAATTTTTGTTGGACAATTTCATATATTTACATGTGATTTGGAATTTTAGGTTATCATGCATATTAATATTCATACACATCCTAACATTCACCACATTCATCACATGCATAGCAGAAATTAAAAAAACCGAAATTAAACACACACAATCCATATCGTGTGAGTTTATATGTTCCCTTCGATCCTTGATCCTCGATCCCTGATCCTCGATCCTCGATCGATGCGCTACAGCGTCGACTTCCTCTTGCACCGGAGATGTAGATTTTACAGAAAATAAACATGCTCCTCACATTCGATAAAAACCGACTAGTGCAAGTCCTATGTAAAAACCTCTCATATGCATATGCAATTTATCTAAAAGATGGAAATAGAGAATTTGGCTTTTACATACATAAGCCCCTGTATTATAACAATTATAAACATTCATAGTTGCTGATTTGGAACATATAAACTCACAATTCCTGCAAAAACAACTCGAGCAACGCATACACGCATGTCCAATCTAAACTATTTAATCTAGATTATCAAGCATCTAAAATCAAACAATTCTAGAAAAAATCATTTGAAATCCATTAAAATGATTTTCATGCATCCATAGTTCAAAATTAATTATTTTGAACCGCTGTTCATCCAATTTCCAAATGGAAAGATGAACATTAGTCCTTTTCGACTTTGTTGATTCCTTTATAAAATAATCATTTAAAATAAAACGAAAATTCTATAAATTAGACAAATGTCTAAATTTCAATTCTAACAATCATGTGTGATGTTTTAAAACATATAAAACCATCAAAACGAATTTATTAGAATTTTATCAACAAAACATCAAAAAACTCGAAAAAGACACAAAACCGAATTGTTTTGATTCTAGATGGTAGCCTAGATTGATTTTATAGTCTAAATCAAAGATAATATGAATCAAAAGCTCTGATACCACTGTTGGATTTCGTGCCCTATAGTATGTATATATTTTCGAAATTTTATAAACATATAGGATCGAAACATTCATATTTTCTTCGATTTTCATATAGACATGCATTTGTTTGTCCTAATTTTTTAACATGCATTAGAACAAACAAACAATTGCAATTAGAATCATACCTAGAGGTTCTCTAAAACCTCTTGAAGATCCGGAGTCGCGTTGCCGGTCGAATCGCCCGGTGGATTGCCTCCGAGTGTTCACCAAACTGTAAACAAGGTTGGAGAGAAATGAGCTAGCCAATTAATCTCCAAACGGGTTTAGAATCTAGCTAATAACCCCCTTTTTTCTTTCCTGAGATTTTACTCTCCAAAAACTCAAATTAACTAAGGAATTTCGGATGGATTAATTGGGGTGGTTAGAGAGAAAGAGAATTTTGCATAAATTTATTTTTAATGAAGGAAATTAGGCCTATTTATAGGCTCCTTTAATTTCCACATCATGGGTTATGCATTAACCCATTCTTCCATGTTTTAACCAATTCTCAATATTAAATTTATTAATCCACATCCAAATTTAATCATAATTGACCAAGTCAAAACCATGATCAATAATTCCTTAATTAATTTGCTTTTATCGAATTTTGGATTAATTCCCAACAAAATTCGTTTTTTTTGTTTTAGGAAATTTAATTAATTTGCCTTTATCGAATTTTGGTTTAATTCCCAACAAAATTCGTATTTGGGGTTTTAGCAAATTTAATTAATTAATTTGCCTTATCGAATTTTGGATTAATTCCCAACGAAATTCGATCTTTGGGGTTATAACTAATTTATATATCCTATGCAATATATCATCATATGTAATATCAAACAATCACACCCCATGATATATTTACATCTCATATATAAATTCATGATTCTAAATATGTCATTTTCATGATATAATGATTTTATCGATTCACCACATGCATACGAAACTCGATACATCACATGAACAAAAAATGACCTTCTTGTTTCCCAGTTTTATGGTGTGACCTATGGGAGGATCTAAGCTAAATTGGCAGTGATATTAATAGCTTAACATCACAAACTATAAGCGGTATCTAGCTACACATTATAGTTCCCAATTAACTAGATGTCTTAATTCAGCTCGAACCAAAACCCGATCCAATTAGTGATGGAGTGCACCACTTGTGTCCGTCCCTTGTCTCATGATATTAAGAATACATACAAAGTAGTATTGTGTCATCTTTGTATATTAGTATTCATTTCTTGATCTCTTTAAGCTAGTTATAAATATGTGACTTAACTCAAATCACATTGTGCACATTATAACTTTGCTTTATCAAGGGGCCCATTAATATCATTACTCAATTAAGAGGGGCAATGATAATCTTTTGACTAGCTATCTTCTCCAACAAAAGTTGTACTTAACCAACTAATGCTTTTACACTACACTCATCGATAGCTCAAGACACTAATCTAATTAAGAACTCCTTAAGCGATCAGATATAAGTCTCATATCAAAGGACCAAGGACACAGTAAAATATTAATGACACAGAAACACATTTCTATAATATTTTACTTATTAGGTCTATTCAGTATACAAAAGTAATATTTTCCTCTTTTGCATACCCGTGTTGTCACTCACTTGTAGAGCTACAATGATCTATGACCAACACGACAATCTTAACCCGGTAATTAATGTCCCATGTTAATTACCATAATTGCGAATATTTTTTGTTTTATGTAAACCAATATCTTTTAGAGCTCTACGGTTAAGGATCAAGAGCATCTTCCTTAACACTTCTAAAAGACGAATAACATAAACAAGGAACAAAACGATTTTCTTATTCAATTCATAATAATTGACATTTAAAAGTAAAACTTTTAGAACACATTTCCTTCAATATGTTATTATGTATTGTTGAGTGGATGAGTGTTTGTTGAATACACGTCTTTATCTTGTATATTGGTTGTTATATTTTC
This sequence comes from Triglochin maritima, assembly GCA_963682175.1. Classification (NCBI taxonomy): domain Eukaryota; kingdom Viridiplantae; phylum Streptophyta; class Magnoliopsida; order Alismatales; family Juncaginaceae; genus Triglochin; species Triglochin maritima. The sequence continues at coordinate 41,612,647 of OY821775.1, forward strand.
TTTGGTATATTGTTCTTTTTGTTGTATTGTCTTGTTAAAAAAACACTTCGTAATATTTTTGTGTTGGATTAATTGATTGTCTGAAGATCTAACTCTAGCCTAAAATATTTATATTACGCAGAATTCGGGTCAAACCCAATCTATGTTTGCAGTTCACCAGACCCTTACAACACATACAATAAGACCATGAGAAATAAGTTGTGGATACTTATAACTTATAACCATCCCGTCAATCCACACTAGCATGTGGGCTCCGATTTAAGATAGAAATGGATACTTATAACTTATAACCGATGCATGAAAGTAATCTAAACACACACAACTTGGAATTTTAACCTGAAGTCTTCATTGCTTTTTCGTTCTTCTCATGAATACATATTGAAACTGCTTCTAATTCTCTAACAACTAGATTATTGTTTGCACACATTCATGATCTGAATTGAAGTATTATGATTTCTGACTAGGTACTAAATGATTTGGTTAGTTAAAATGCCACAATTATTGTCTTGTATCAAGAGTTAAACATTGATATAATTTCATGTGTTTGGTATTGTAATTATGAAGTTAAGTTGATATTGTAGATAAACCTAAGAAGAAAAGTTGCAACATCCATGCCCACAAAAAAGGTGTACAAAGAAGCAACATGCAAAGCAAAATAAAAGAGAAATGCAATGACAAGGGTGATGGTTCGATTGATCATAACTCTAAAGTTGCAGGTATAAAATGTTCTATCCTTTAAATACATTTTGCATTTCTTAGTTTTGTAATTAGATAAAATTTGATTTTTTATTGTTTGGCTGCAGTTAACTATTGTGTGAACCACCGTTGTTATGTGAAGCAGTTTGTGGAATTTGTGGAGAAGCATAAACCGACTGAAGCACACTTGAAATGTATTTCAGTAACTCATTTTGAGAAACTTCTTCATATTCCCAATTTAACTGTGAATAGATGGTTGTTGGAAGATCTTTTAAGTAGGCATGTTGAAGTCAACATTTTTTGTGTGGGTGAGGTTAATTTAGGGTTCTCCATTGAAGATATGGGTGCTATTTTAGGTTTGCCTCCTTCCGGTCACAAAGTTAAGATTAAAGGAAGTGGAAAACTGTTATTTTTAGAGGCAAAATACAATAAGGAGAAAACCTTCAACTTTAATACCACACACATTCAAGAAGTTTTGATTGCTTTACATGATAAAGATGATGAAGAGTCGGTTGATGATTATGTAAACTTCTTGATCTTATTGGTGTGTCCAACTTTTTTGTTGCCTAAGTCGGGTTCCAATGTTCCAAGAGCTGCACTATCAAATTTTGACAAGCTAGAGAACATGAAGTTCTACAATTGGTCTGAGGCTATTCATATCCCAGCAATGGAGAAAGTTCCTTTGATAATACATGGCCAAATACTAAGCAAAAAGGCTGGAAATAGGAAATCTGTGAGCACTTATGCTCTTGGCTCAAGCATATGCTTCATGGTAAGTTACCTTTAATTACTTTCTCCATTTAAAGGAACTATGATTATATTAGGGCTAATGACGTTATGTTACTATTATTCAAATATTGTTCCAAGTTTTTATATGTTCTAATAATCTATTATTGTTGCTTCATAAATTTTTGTTTTGAATAGAATATGTTTATATTACAGAATATGTTTACTGTTATTGACATAATATTACAACATTTTATTATAGTCACAGTTTTTTCATTACAACATTTTATTATGGTCAATATCATGTCTTTTGGTACATGCACTATTTTATTTGTTACAACTAACTTTTATTTTTGTTAAATATGTTGCAAGTATGGTTATATGAGCACATCACTTTGTTTAAACCAATTTTTCTTGAACTTAAGCCGAGGATTAGAAAGTGGGCTTCTCCTGTGTAACCAAAGCTGAAGCACCTATCCGACGTGGTTGATGATATGGTATGTTCAATCAAAATTATATCTTCTAAAAACATATTGATTATCCAAATTTTGAACAATTACACTTTTCTTTCTTTGCAGATTCTCTATAACATCTCGGTGGATGAAAATGATATCTTCAAGCTTCTCCCTAGTAAACAAAATTTACCATCTGTTAATGTTGTGACAATAAAGAAGTCGAAGTCAAAAAAAATTAAGGACCACTTAGATAAGTCCAATATTTGAAGAAAAGAAATGAAGAATTAAATTCTGAGTTGAAGTTGTTAAAAGATAGAGTTGCTATTTTGGAAGCCGAGAATTCTGAGATGAAGTTCTTAAAAGATAGAGTTCTTGCTTTGCAAGCTGAGCTCTCTAGTTTGAAGAAGAAATTCAGAAATCCAAAGTTGCATATTCAAACTTTCAGCTTGGGCCTTTCTTAAATGTCACAAGACAATACAAATTCTGTGGAGGAGACCGACATTGTAGATCAACAGTTTGATCGGTCAAATTTAGTAGATGTTGTAGTTGATGATGACAACCCGACTACCACCCACACCGAGGCTGGAGTAGATGTTCTTTTTCATTCAGTTCTTGCTGATCAAATACCTTGTGGAGAAGCTAAAACATCTTATGAAGTTCCATGTGAAAATCCTAACGTGTCTTCTGCACCTCCTCCCTACAAAAGAGTATATAAGAGAAAAGAGGCAGCAACAAATATTTACGAAAGTTCATTAACAAGGCGAGTGAAAAGAGAGTTAACCGGAAATCGAGCATTTTACTTGAAGGTGTTATTCCAAGGCAAGCGTCTAAGACCTCTGACGCCGGTGACAAGATATTTTTCTTGTTTCCCTAAGTAACACTTTAGTTGCACAATTCAATTATATTACGGCTAACCATGTCATTTCACTGTTTTTTATATGTTGTTACAATTTCTTATATATATTGTTGTAATCAACTGTTGTCATTTCATGATTTTAGGAGGTATGATTTGCATCGTGGTTTGGTTTTATATGGAATTTCACTCCCTATGTTGAACTTCTATCACAACTGAATAATGTTTTGCTTTTTTAGGTTTCATTTAAAGATCATACAAATTATTGCAGGTTTTCATTGATCTCGCTAGATGAAAAAGATTGTATTGATCAATTCCTAACTGATCATAGAGACATGTAAGCATTTTTTACATTGTACTCTCATCAACTTTCACTTTCTTACCAAGAGACATGTAAGTTTGTTAAAATTTAGATTTTAAAATTCTACTCTCATTTATTTTTACATTTTCAGGAGTGCAACAAATTATAGAACAACAAAAAAAAATTCTGCGTAATTTGTTTGATGTGATGGAAAAATGGTTCCTGGAGATGTAAGTTAATATTAATTTTTGCACATGTGTTTATCAAGCATGGTTGTTAATTTTTTCCCTTTTAGGTATTAGAAGTGACATTTGAACTGCTTGAAATCAAAGCAAGAGCTGTAGATCGTGTTGGTTTATGTTGTTTGTGCTCTTATGTTTACCCTCAGGTTAATGTTTGTTTTTTGGTTTATTGGTTGTTAAATATTTGATTATTTTGTCTACCCTCAGGTTAATTGGTTGCATATATTTATTTTTTGACTTTCCATCTAAATGTAGACAAAGTTGCAAACATATCCCAATGACATTAGTGCTGAAATGAAGAAAACGTTTTGTGACTATTTCAATTGTCCCAGTTATATGTTTGGAATAGTTAATTACTATTTCATGTTTCATCATATGGGTGGTCACTGGAATCTTTTCGTAATCAACTTTCAAAAAAATTGATTTCAATCCTACAATTCACTAAATTCAGCTTGGGCGAAAGCTAGAGTTCTTCAGTGGGTATGTGTTATGGGTTTTTTGTTTCAATTAAGCATGACTTTAGAGTTTATTGTTTCTACAACTTATGAGTTTAAATGTTATTTTTTTGCAGTCTCGGTGGGTGGCTAAGTACTTTGAAATGTCACATAATTTTGACAATATGAAGAATTGGGACATAGAACATGTGTCATGTCCTCAACAATCGGCCACAAGTGTGAATTGTGGATTGTATGTCTTGAAGTTTGCACAATACCTTTCTGAAGGAAAAGAAATATTTGATTTCGGAGAAGAAGATATGGCTCGGATATGTGCAAAATACGTGGCTATGATACTTCGTGAAACGACTTCTAACTAGTGTTGATAAAATGTCATTAAAAGATATTGGGATTTTGTGTTTGTAGATTGATACATTCTTCATGTATTTGTTGTATGATTTAGTCCTTAAAGTGAATATTACATACTAGAATATTGAGACTTTTAATTTGTAAATATGTAGTTGACTGACTCCACTCCGATCCTTTATATTGAGGCTTTGTATTAGTTTTTCTCTCTCTTTCTAATTTAGACATGAAAGTGGTTCGAGTTCCCAGTTATTTGGAATTTATTTGGGCACTTATTGAAACCAGATTCCTTTTGCTCCACTTCCATTATACATATTTAAGAAATTATTTTTTCACAGTTATATGAATAGATTCTGGGCATTTATTGAAACCAAATTCTTTAACATTTATTGAGGGACGTTACCAAAAAAAATTACATTATATTACGGCTAACAACAATATATTAGGGTTGTGAACGTAATATTAATTTAGTTACGAACAACGATACATGTTACGAACAATGATACATGTTACAAATGTTGCAATTATCCACCATTATTTGAGCAATGTTATTAATAATAGTTACATTATATTACGGCTACCAACATCATATACGACTAACAACATTATATTACGGTTGTCATCGTAATATTAACTTTGTTACGAACAACGATACATTTTACACATGTTGCAATCATTCACTATTATTTGAGGAATGTTATTAAAAATAGTAACATTGTATTATAGCTAACAACATCATATTATGACTAACAATATTATATTACAATTGCGAACGTAATATTAATTTTGTTACGAACAACGATACATATTACACATGTTGAAATCATTCACTATTATTTGAGCAATGTTATTAGAAATAGTTACATCTTATTCAAATCACTATAGTATGCTTCGATAAAAAAATCATAGCATTTTCGCAAAGTATGTATACCAAAAACTCTAAATGATGAGTAGTTCCATAGGCGTATTTTAATCTTCTTCACATGTATTCTCTTGTCATTTATTGATATCCACAGATGTATGATAATCTTGTTTGCAAGTTTACTCCTGACATTTACTTGTATCTTGCGGTATAACCCTGCAAAATACCAAATAAGGCATAATTTAGTGCTCAAGTATAATGCATTTTTAAAAAGAACATTAAAGACTCACGTTTTCTTACCCTTCCTAATTGGACATGTTCTCGAATCCTGGTCCGAATATTGCATGTAGGTTTTACATTGTCTATGACTTTTGTTTGCTTTCTTTTCAACTTCTGATTGAATGCAATTGCTACTCAATTTTGGTATTTCACCCTTGCCGCTCCCTTTTGTTTTTGCTTTATCTGGCTAATGAACTTGTATTTTCCTTTCACATGTTCTGGAGATTTGCCTATCATGCTCAATGACTTCCTTAATTGCATCTTTTGCTTCTTACAAAGCAAATTCTAGTTTTTGCTCTATCAACTCAATTGTTGATTCATGTTTGCATGCAATGGATATCAATACATTGTACAACCTCATAATGTGGGTGACTTTGTCACTGATTGTTTCTTTGCTAGTACCATGAATATTGCTCTCATGAAATCCATCTTTGTTTCTCTTTCGTCATCGAGGCAAAATGTTAACGAGTGGCATTTGCTTGTAACCGAGGTGTTTAAAAATTGCCAAACTATGTTCACTTGGAAGACCTTGAAATTCTATAAAGTGACAGTCACATAGAGGCACATTATCGATGCATTTGAACTTTACTAACATCGTTCCATCGTCTTCATCAATTTTGTTGACCTTGTATGTAACTGAATCTTCATCATTTTGGTCAATACTAACGTTGCACATAAAAAAATTCTTCAACTCCTTCTGAAAGATGCAAACAACACTTCTAGTTTATATCTCTTCCATTTCTGCTTCAAGTTTAAATTCAGTAAGAAGCTATCCCTTCTTATTATTGTCATTATAATCCCACCTATTTTTATTCTCTTTGATGCTTGAGAGCCACTTCAAATCTATACAGTCAACAAACAAGTTTGTTTTATTTATAACTTCATATTCCATTTAATTCTACCATGTTACTACAGAAAAACCATTCAAAAAAATCATATACGTTTAATCTAAGATTGTTTTACATTAAATAATAGATTTTATTGTTATAGTTAGAACAATTATGTTACAACATAACAAATATATATACACGTATATTATGAAACGAAAGTCGAAATGTACCTGCATAAGAACTCGAAGAGAGTGTTTTGCCGTGTTATGTACGTTTTCAAAAATGCATTCATGGATCACTTCTTTGTGTAGTCTTTATACTAGCAAAGAAAATATCTTGCATGTAAGCCGGAACCTATTTCATTCGTATCGCAAACAACGACTTCAACCATTTATTTTCATCAAGCTCATTTTTGGTAATGATTTTTCTCCACCTACATTCAATTTCTTTGATGTTCTTTGTATATCACAGACAATCGTGAATTGCTTGAATAACATTTCCTTTGTTTTTCACTCCAATTTCCTTTTGTAATTTATCCATTATGTGTCATGTGCAAACCCGATGAACGGTTGTGGGATACACTTATGCCAATGACAAATTCATAGTTGGATCTTGATCTGTAAGCAGCAGGTCCTCCACCCATACAATTCTTGAACTCCAAGAACAACCAATTAAATGATGATATGGTTTCATCATTTAGCAAACCCATTTCTAAGAAAATAAACCCTTCTGCATTTGCATAAGTCTTCTATTGAGTAAAACTCTTTCCCAATTGTTGGTTTTAGCTCACTTTCAACCTCGGGTATGAAATAAAACTCTTTGGCATGCTTCACACTCCATTGGTCGAAATTATCCTTAATAGAAAACAATTAGCAGTACAATGTATGTTGGATGGTTGTTACATGAAAGCTAAATAATATTATAGTTGTTGAAACAATGTTATAATGTTACATCCATAGTATTACACTATATTACGGCTAACAACTTTATGTTACGATTGTGAACACAATATTACTTTTATTGCGAACAAACATGTTACACTTGCAATCATCCACCATTATTTGAGGAATGTTATTAAAAATAGTTAAATTATACTACAGCTAAAAACTTTATATTACGATTGTCAGCATAATATTAATTTTGTATTGTAATTCACATTATTTATACTTGCATTTTGATAGGTTGGGAATGAGTTTCAGATACTAATACCACATGTTATTCTAAATTCAAAAACAACAAAAAAACATCCTCACCCCATTTTGTGGCAGACTGGATAATATTGAGGCGGACATACAAGACGTTGGATGTGTTCTACGATCGTCATAACTTGGATCTGTGGATTCGGAAGTCGTATTGTAGCTTCGATGTCGTCAACGAAGAGTTAATTTGAAGAAGAATGTGAAGAAGGGAATCCAACTGAATTTCTCTAAAAAACAAAATCCAAAACCAAACCAAACAAAATCAGCAAATTCTCTAAAATTCCAAATATCTACAAAACCAATTGAATCCTCTAAAAAATAAAAATCCAAAACCAAACCAAACAAAATCAGCAAATTCAATCACAAACCAAATATCCACAAAATCAACCAATTTTCTTCAGATCCAATCGATCCCAACAATCATAGTTTGAGGGAGGAAGTCCCCGACGGAGACGGCACAGTGGAGGGCGTTGTAGGAGTCGGAGGGGAGGGGAGATTGTCGTGGAGGGTGAGGAGGGAGAGGAGGGGGATGGGAGATCTGGAAGGTGGAAGAGTGAGAGTTTGGAAAGAAGGGAAAATTGGGTTTCGTGGAAGAAAAAAGAGAAAAAAGACTTGAAAAATTACTGAAATATCATCACTTAAAGAAAATTACTCATAACCCTTCAGATTGAGATCAACGGTTAGATCATTAGAAGCTCATTTAAGCTTAATTAAGTGAGCTCGGGACTCATTATATATATATATATATATATATATATATATATATATATAGTGAGATTGTAGCTTCGATGTAATTCAACTTCTGCAATTTCAACGTATTGTCCCCAACTCCTTAAACGTAGAACAAATAAAACAGATCTCCCTCTTTAAACAGACATAAATTATACATATTCTTTTTCAAAGAGAAATGGTGTTTTTCATCAATTAATGGAATAAATGTCCTCGACATTAAAGGAAGTGAAAAGATTTACCTCATTTTGTTACATAACCTTTTATTCATCACTATAATTATTTTCAATCTTCTAGAATCATTTAGGTGTCACATGACCTTGGCACATGATATGCAAATCACGTCAAACATATATTGATATATGGGAAATGTTTAGTAGCCGCTCTCCGGGACGCTATGGCGGGACGCTGTTGAGTTGGACAAATCCAGCTCAGCCAAAGTTTAATATTTTTGGCGGGCAGAGGGGGCAGCCGCATTTAATGCATCTCAAATCAGACGTGCTCCAAATCATATCATTCATTTTGGCGCTCCCACCTGCTCCATACCTCTTTTTGACGAAGATGCACGGAATGGCCACCGTCACTTCTTCCTTTCTTTTTCATTTTCGTTCATTTCTCTACGTTTTGAGAGAAATCTTCACTCAAATGGAAATGACGTTAAACGTTCCTAAGGAGAAGATGATTTTCCCCTCTTTCGAAGGAGCAAGAGCCTTTTACAACGACTATGCTGATGCTTGTGGTTTTGGTGTTAAGCTACGACATACTCATTACGACGCTGGTGTGGTTACCCGGGCTACTCTTACTTGTTCCAAGGAGGGTAACGCATCAACAGACCAAGGTCAAGGCATAATGAAGCCACGTTTATCTAGTAGAGTTCAGTGCACGGCTCGCATCAGGGTTTCTGGAAACCCAGCAAGGGGATACCAGATTAACTTTGTCGATCTCAATCATAACCATGAAATGCTGCAGGAGCACCAGATGCGTTTTCTAAGACAGAAACGATTTGTACCTGAGGCCGCCATAGCACGAATATCGTGCAATGATGCTTCTGGGATCTCTGATGCTAAGACCATGCAATCGTTTGTTGTTGAGGCTGGGGGGCATGACAAACTTACTTTTAACGATAGAGACCTGAGGTTTGAAGACTTTTGTACGTTATTTTGTTTGTAGAAATCTACGGGCTTAATATTTTTTGTGTGTGCAGGAATGTTATAACCGAAGTAAGGAATTTGAAAATGGGCCCCGGCGATGCACAAGCTCTTCAGAACTATTTCATTAAGATGCAGAAGATTGATGCAATGTTTTTCTATGTCGTGGATATGGATGACGAGGGAAGACTAAGGAACGTTTTCTGGGCCGACTGCCGTTCCAGGGCTGCCTATTCATACTTTGGGGATGCTATATGTTTCGAGACTACGTACCTCACAAACAAATACGACATGCCCTTTGCACCATTTGTGGGAGTTAATCACCATTTCGAGTTTGTGTTGCTCGGTTGCGCTTTGCTGTCTTCCGAGACCACTGAAAACTACATATGGCTCTTTCAGACGTGGCTTTCATGTATGGGAGGTACGTATGTAGAGTTCATACTCGCTTTGATTGGGTTGTCCTTTATGATTGTTGAGTTATTGGTTTTCCTTTTTAAGTGATGTGTGTTCCTTTTTAAGTGTTGTGTGTTCCTTTTTAACTTATGTCTGTTCCTTCTTAAGTGAAGTTTGTTTCCTTTTTAATTGATGTCTATTCCTTTTTAGTGTTGTCTGTTCCTTGTTAAGTGATGTGTTTCCCTTTTTAAGTGAAGTTTGTTCCTTTTTAAGTGATTTCTGTTCCTTCTTAAGTGTAGTCTGTTCCTTTTTAGTGTTGTCTGTTTCTTTTTAAGTGATGTATGTTCCTTTTTATGTGTAGTCTGTTCCTTTTTAAGTTATGTCTTTTCCTTTTTAAGTGATTTCTGTTCCTTCTTAAATGTAGTATGTTCCTTTTTAGTGTTGTCTGTTCCTTTTTAAGTGATGTATGTTCCTTTTTAAGAGATGTTTGTTCCTTTTTAAGAGATGTCTGTTCCTTTTTAAGTGAAGTTTGTTCCTTTTTATGTGTAGTCTGTTCCTTTTTAAGTTATGTCTGTTCCTTTTTAAGTGTAGTCTGTTCCTTTTTAGTGTTGTCTGTTCTTTTTTAAGTGATGTCTGTCCCTTTTTAAGTGGAGTTTGTTCCTTTTTTAGTGATTTATGTTCCTTCTTAAGTGAAGTTTGTTCCTTTTTAAGTGATGTCTGTCCCTTTTTAACTGATTTCTATTCCTTTTTAGTGTTGTCTGTTCCTTTTTAAGTGATGTATGTTCCTTTTTAGGGGATGTCTGTTCCTTTTTAAGAGATGTTTGTTCATTTTTAAGTGATTTCTGTTCCTTTTTAAGTGATTTCTGTTCCTTTTTAATTGATGTCAGTTCCTTTTTAAGTGACCTCGTTTCCTTTATAGCAATTTTTCTTTTTCCTTGCAGATATCCCTCCACCAGCTATCATAACGGACCAATGTGGGGCCATTACTGCTGCTGTAAGGAATGTCTTCCCAAATCCCAGACACCGATTTTGCATTTGGCACATAATGAACAAAGCTCCCGTGAAGTTGCCGACGAAGTATCGACAGCACATGTTATTTGATCTAAATTTGATTGTCTATGACTCAAAGAACCCAGCTGAATTTGAGCGGAATTGGCACGATTTCCTGGTTGATTTTGACCTTCAAGAACATAGTTGGCTCCAAACAATTTACGGTATCCGTGAGTCTTGGGTACCTGCTTACTTATGTGATTGTTTTTTCGCTGGAATGACTTCTACCCAAAGAAGCAAAAGTATGAACTCCTTCTTCGACAAGTACTTATCTTCTAGAACCACCCTCAAGCAGTTCGTTCAACAATACGAACTCGCTCTACGTCACAAGTACGAGAAGGAAGCTCAATCGGATTTCGATTGCCTGCATAAGAATCCCCAAATGGTTTCAATATATCCCTTCGAGAGTCAAATGAGCGATTTGTATACCGTAGGGGTTTTCAAGAAAGTACAGTTACAAATTGGTAAGATGATGAACTGCGACCTAACCGAGGAGTTGCAATCAGCCGACGCGTTTCATTACAAGGTGACTGAACGTGTACGGGTCGGTGAGCAACTATTATCGAAACATTTCCTTGTAGAGAAGACAGTTCTGAACTTGACATGCGATTGTAAACTGTTTAAACGTGTTGGTATTCTTTGCTGTCACCTCCTGGTCGTATTTGCATGGCTAGATCCTAATGCATTACTCCCGCCGTCTTACTATTGGATCGTGTGGGTTATGGGTTCACTAATCACTTTTTAATCTAATCACCTACTTGTTTAAGCAATCGATATGCGCAGCGGAAATTTAAACAAAACAAGCAAGTGTAGGAATAATAATGCAAACCACACAAGAAGACACCGGATTTACAGAGGTTCGGCCGCGCCTACGTCCTCTCTTGCAAGCCCCTCTCGAATCCCCGTTCGAGCTCCTCTTGCGTCTTCACTAACCACTCCCCGTTCCGGGCCGGGAGAGAACGCCTTTACACCACAAGCAACGCGAACAACCCTCGCTTGCTTGAAATCTTCCTCTCACAATCCGAGAGGGACACTTCAGGCTTTCACCGAAGTCCTTGCTTCCTTTTACAACAATTGAGAACTTGAGTGGAACAACACTCTCTAAACTTTGAGCACACTTGAGTAGGATGAAGAAATGATCACTAAGTGTGGAAGGTTTGTAGCTTTGAGTGTTTTGGATTCTCTCTAAAGTTTGGGACAAGTTTGTAGTGGGAGAGTTGTGTTAAAATGTGTTTTACAACTCCTTATATAGGCATTAGAGAGAATAGAGCCGTTGGGATTGATTGGGTATGAGTTGAAGTGTGATTACACAAAACAGAAAGTTCAGAACCCAATTCTGGCTGAAATCGGTCGACCGGATCGGGACAATCGGTCGACCGTTAGGCAGTTTTACACTCAGTTCGGTCGACCGGTTAAGCAACGGTCGACCGCCCAACGCTACGACTTAAGAAAACTTAAGTCATCGGTCGAACACACTAAGAGGGTTCGGTCGACCGATTTCGTCCAGGCACTTTGGGGTTGACAACAAATATGTGAACGGTCGACCGAAACAGGTTCTTCCGGTCGACCGATTTTGGACAGGAGATTCTGGATTGTCTGGACACGCTCATTCGGTCGACCGATCTTGGTCCTCGGTCGACCGATACATAAAATGTATAAGGGGTATATTTTGATTAATACGAATACAACCGTTGGGTATATACGACAAAAGTAACGGTCAGGAAAATAAGGTTCGAATGGTCGACCGTTTGGAAAGGTTCGGTCGACCGAAAACAGACAGGGAAACACAATTAGAAAGCTTGATCATCCGGTCGACCGAACGGCCTGTTGCGGTCGACCGAATGTGGGCAGACAGTTAAGTTTAGTGTTTTCCGGTCTAGGTTTGGGTGATCTATTGAAGTCCAAATTAAGTGAAATTTCGTGTGTGACTTCTATGAGGAACCTAGTGTGTGATTAAGTTGATTTTAGCTCAAGTATGCTCAATTACACTTTGTTCCTAAGACTCAAAAGAAATCAAGATTACATGTCTTCGATTTAGCTTTAGTTACATGTCTTGACTTCATTTCCATCTTTCTTGAGTCTTGATCACCTGTAGAGGTTAGCACAATACAATATATATGCAATGCATAGTGTGTGCTACTCTAATTAAGATTCGGTTGATTAAATCATCAAAACATAAGATTAAGGCCAAAAAGCCAACACTTACATCACATATCGATGGCGGAAGGATATTCGTCGGAGCTATGGAGAAAAGATGTACCAAGCCGATGGCGTATTGGAGAAGGATGCGCTGAGTCGTCACGCCGACATAATGGGTCGCGCTCTTTGGATTGCACAGGAAGCATTCATTTTTCATGAAAGGTATCTTAAGGCCGTGAAGTGTATGGAGTGCCTCAGGTCTCGTATTAACATTCCCCACGCCCCTCCCATAGTTGATGAAGTTGTGGCCGGCGGTACCTCTTTGCGCAATCCAGACAAAGTAACCCGTCCAGGAAGACCACCTACTAGACGTCGGGTTTCCTTAGCCGAGAGAATTCTTCAAAGAAGCCAAAAAAAGGCCTCACAGCAGAAAAGAGCAAGTATCGAAGGAAGGGCAAATCACCTATGCATCAGGTCGCACCTAGACCAGGGGATCCAGATTTTGACGATTGGGACATGAAGTTGTATTACGACCAAATTGCTCCTTAATTATGCACCAAGGCTTGGTCTTTGAATTTTGTACTTTTTTGTAAGACAACAGTTATTCTTAAGTGTAAAGTTCCCTTTTAATTGTGATTGTAAAGTTCTCTTTTAAGTTTACAGTTCTCCTTTTTAACTCTGACTTGTATCTTTTTAAGTGATATATGTTCCTTTTTATGAATTGCTTGTACCTTTATAAGTTAGCGGTTCTCCTTTTTAACTGTGAGTTGTAGTCTGTTCCTTTTTAAGTGCGTTTACCTTTTTAAGTGTGAAGTTTTCCTTTCTTGTTTTTTTGGTTCCTTTTTAAGTGTTGTCTGTTCCTTTTTAAGTGATGTCTGTTGATTTTTTGTGTTGTCTGTTCCTACTAAAGTGTTGTTTGTTCCTCTTTAAGTGAAGTCTGATCCTTTTTAAGTCATATAGGTTCCTTCTTAAGTGAAGTATGTCCTTTTTTAACTGATGTCTGTTCCTTTTTAAGTGATGTCCGTCCCTTTTTAAGTGTAATATGTTCCTTTTTAATGGTACCTTAAATGTTTAAGTGATGTATGTTCCTTGATAGCGATTTCTCTTTTTAAGTGAAGTCTGTTTCTTTTTAAGTGAAGTCTCTTCCTTTTTAAGTGACCTCGTTTCCTTTTTAAGTGAAGTATGTTCCTTCTTAAGTGAAGTCTGTTACTTTATAACTGATGTCTGTTCCTTTTTATGTTATGTGTGTTCTTTTTTAAGTGTTGTCTGTCCCTTTTTATGTGAAGTCGGATCCTTTCTAAGTGACCTCGTTTCCTTTTTAAGTTAAGTTTGTTCCTTTTTAACTGATGTGTGTTCCTTTTTATGTTATGTCTGTTCCTTTTTAAGTGATTTCTGTTCCTTTTTATGTTATGTTTGTTCCTTTTTAAGTGATGTTTGTCTCTTTTTAAGTGAAGTTTGTTCCTTTTTAAGTGATGTTTGTCTCTTTTTAAGTGAAGTCTGTTCCTTTTTAAGTGATGTTTGTCTCTTTTTAAGTGAAGTTTGTTCCTTTTTAAGTGAAGTTTGTTCCTTCTTAAGTGAAGTCTGTTCCTTTTTAAGCGATGACTGTCCCTTTTTAAGTAAAATATGTTCCTTTTTAAGTGATTTCTGTTCCTTTTTATGTGAAGTCGGTTCCTTTTTAAGTGACCTCGTTTCCTTTTTAAGTTAAGTCTGTTCCTTTTTAACTGATGTTTGTTCATTTTTATGTTAAGTCTGTTCCTTTTTATGTTATGTTTGTTCCTTTTTAACTGATGTGTGTTCCTTTTTATGTTATATATGTTCCTTTTTAAGTGATTTTTGTTCCTTTTTATGTCATGTTTGTTCCTTTTTAAGTGATGTCTGTCTCTTTTTAAGTGAAGTATGTTCCTTCTTAAGTGAAGTCTGTTCCATTTTAAGCGATGACTGTCCCTTTTTAAGTGAAATCTGTTCCTTTTTAAGTGATTTCTGTTCCTTCTTATGTGAAGTCGGTTCCTTTTTAAGTGACATCGTTTACTTTTTAAGTTAAGTCTGTTCCTTTTTAACTGATGTCTGTTCCTTTTTAACTGATGTCTGTTCCTTTTTATGTTATGTTTGTTCCTTTTTATGTTAAAGTATGCAACAAGTATGGAATTTTTTTAATTACAACTATGGAAAAGTTTTAATTACATAATGGAAAGGTTTGGAAAAGTTTTAATTACAACAACTATAAAATGTATTTGTTCCTGTTTTAATTTACAACTATGCACTACTTGAATTCGACACAGCAGCGGGAGTCCCTCAATAAAGTAATGGCCATTTCACCCCTGATGGAGAGAAGTGTCTTGGAGTTTTTCGTTTCCGTTGGGTTGACCTTTCGCATGAGACATTTGATCCAGTAGTATAGAAAAACACTGCAGTCGTTGCTTCCCGGCATTTGTCTTTGGCACGTTTCCCTGAGGTATCTCAATGGCCAGTTCACCATAAGACGGTTTCTCCAGAATTCACCCACATCTTTGGCCGAACATTCATGTACCCCTACCGCATTGGCAGGATCCTCATCTGGTACCAGCTCCCTACTGCAACTGTTGTAATGCAGGATCTCCTTGTCTAAGCCATTAACAACTACAAGGGTCCAGTGTTCTGACACCAGCAATGGTTGTGCAATGACGAGGCTTCCCGTTTCCTGGCCTTGTAATTTGGGCGTCAGCCACTCTTCAATCATGGTATTCCCTTGATCGATCATAATTCTTTCCGAATAGAAGCTTGGAATACAAATTACCTCTTGGGGTAGTTTTCTATTTTTTGGCGCTCTTCAAGTACACAAAGCATACTGTCTATCGCCTCGTTGGTCAAATCCATCCCCTTTGTCATTAGCTCCTTCAGGTCGGAACGTGTGAAGAAACATGAATCACCTCTCCAGATCACCTCCCGTTGGTTATGTGTAGGTGCGGTCACCTTCAGTACAATGTTCAGCTCATCGGGGCTCAATGTGGCCAATGCATCCATGTCAACGTCTGGCCTATTCTCTCTCCCGTGACGAGCCAACTTGAAATCGTCATTCCCATCCCACTTTCTTTTTTTGTTCATGCTCCTCTGGAGCCTTCTTTCTCCCCTTTTCCACTCCTCTTCTTTTTTCTTCCTTTCTTTCACCTCATCTTCTTGTTTTTTGGCCGTCGAGCGTGATCCTTTGGCACCCCAGTCTGCCCTGAGGGGTTTTTCCTTTCCCTCATCCTCCCTTTTCTCCTTCTGCTTATCCCCTTCTTTTCTCTCCTGTGTTCGTTTCTCATCTTTCTCCCTCTCCTTCTCTTTCTCATTTTCCTCCTCTACCCTCTTTCTTTCTACCTCTTCCCTCAACCTCTTCTTTGAAGCTTCGGCCTCCTCTTTTCTCGTCTTCTTTCCTCTCTCTTTCCTCTTCCTCCCTCCTCTTTTCCTCTTCTATTCTCTTCTGCTCTCTCTCCCTCTTTTTCTCCTCCTCTTTCCTTTTCTATTCTTTTTCCCTCTCCTCTCTCCTTTTCTCCTCCTCTTTCCTCTTCTATTCTCTTCTGCTCTCTCTCCCTCTTTTTCTCCTCCTCTTTCCTTTTCTATTCTTTTTCCCTCTCCTCTCTCCTTTTCTCCTCCTCCTCTTTCCTCTTCTCATCTCTTTCCCTCTCCTCTCTCCTTTTCTCCTCCTCCTCTTCTCTTCTCTTTCCCTCTCCTCTTTCTTTTTCTCCTCCTCCTCTTTCCTTTTTCCTCTTCTCTTTCCCTCTCCTCTATCCTTTTCTCCTCTCTCCTGCTCTCTTCTTTTTCTCTTTCTCTTTCCCTCTCAATCTCATTCTCTATTTCCCTCCTATTCTCCTCCTCTCTTTCCTGCTCTTCATCCCTCCTTTCATCCTCTCTTCCTTCCTGTCCACCTTCTATACAATATCCTCGAAGAGATGCAATCTCTTCCCTTAGGGTCTCATTTTCCTCCCTAGACTTCCTAAGTTCCTCATTCAACCTCTTAACCCCTTCATTTGCCTCATTCAGAGCAACTTCTGTTTGAAGCCATTTTGTCTCAACATTGCAAACTCCAATTCTTCCCGTAGTGGGTCTCGAGGGATGCTGCAGTCCCTCAATTGCAGCCTAGGTTCGCTGCTTGTTGACTGGCAATCACTATTGGTTTGTAGGGTTGGCTGAGTTTTTTCAGCCTGACCAATGATTTCCCTCTCTTTCTGAGTCAGGGTCGTCGATTGAGTCTGATTGAAGTCTCCCTCGTAAATTTTTGAAAGGGTGATGCCCCTTTCCTCCCATTTCTTCAGGATAAGCCGTTTTCCAAACATGCTCGACCAACGATTCCACCTAGCATGACCTCCCATTTTAGGCTCTGCCAAGTTGAACTTCTCGCACAACCATGCCTAATAAAGAACAAGCGAAACTTAAAAAGGAACAAGCGAAACTTAAAAAGGAACAATCAAAACTTAAAAAGGAACAAACGAAACTTAAAAAGGAACAACTTGAACTTAAAAAGGAAAAACTTCAACATAAAAAGGAACAAACGAAACTTAAAAAGGACAAACTAATCTTAAAAAGGATCAAGCGAAACTTAAAAAGGAACAACTTGAACTTAAAAAGGAACAACTTCAACATAAAAAGGAACAAACGAAACTTAAAAAGGAACAAGCGAAACTTAAAAAGGAACAACTTGAACTTAAAAAGGAACAAACGAAACTTAAAAAGGACAAACGAATCTTAAAAAGGATCAACTGTAACAGAAAGGAAATTCTTGAACATAAAAAGAAAAAAACGAAACATAAAAAGGAACATGCGAAACTTAAAAACGAACAACTTGAACTTAAAAAGGAACAAGCGAAACTTAAAAAGGAACAACTTGAACTAAAAAGGACTAACTTCAGCTTAAAAAGGAACAAACGAAACTTAAAAAGGAACAAACGAAACTTAAAAAGGAACAAGCGAAACTTATAAAGGAACACTTGAACTTAAAAAGGAACAACTTCAACATAAAAAGGAACAAGCGAAACTTAAAAAGGAACAAGCGAAACTTAAAAAGGAACAACTTGAACTTAAAAAGGAACAACTTGAACTTAAAAAGGAACAACTTCATCATAAAAAGGAACAAGCGAAACTTAAAAAGGACAAACAAATCTTAAAAAGGATCAACTGTAACAGAAAGGAAATTCTTGAACATAAAAAGGAACAAGCGAAACTTAAAAAGGAACAACTTGAACTTAAAAAGGAACAAGCGAAACTTAAAAAGGAACAAACGAAACTTAAAAAGGAACAAGCGAAACTTAAAAAGGAACAACTTGAACTTAAAAAGGAACAACTTCAGCTTAAAAAGGAACAAACGAAACTTAAAAAGGAACAAGCGAAACTTAAAAAGGAACAAGCGAAACTTAAAAAGGAACAACTTCATTACCTGTAGTACAACAACACACCCCTCGACGTATCCCCTTCTTAAAATAGAATAACCGGTAGATCTCCTATCGCGTAGATCCCGGTTTGCCTTCTTCAGGCCCCTCACAAGTGCCTGGTGAACAACCTCGGCCCACGCGTACTTGTGTAGCTTAGTGAGGTCAGCCAAGTGGTCGAGGAACCAAATTTTGGTTCGATGGGTGCCATCGCAGAACAAAAAATGGCTGAAGATGTAACAAATGAGTAGCCAGATGTACTCCTCCTCCTCATCAACCAAATATCTCATAGCCATCATCTGGGCAGATAGTTGGGTGTTGTTCAGAATCTCCCCCTGTCGGGTTGCGACTTCCTTCGGATGCATTCTGACAGCCTTCCCATGTAATCTGAGCCCCAAAATTAGGGCAACGTCTTCGGCGGTGAAGTGTACTACCCCAGAGCCGATCCTCAACCCCACCTCCTCGGGGTCATAGTGTTCCACGAACCAGTCGATAATGTCATTATCAACAGGAACGTTGGAGAGGTTGATGAAGTGACCGAAGGGGGTATCCCGGAAGACATCTTTCTCTGCGTCCCTCAACTTCCAAAAGACCTTCTCTATTGGGGTCCACGAACATTTGGAGGGCTGGAAGTAATGTGTAGAAGCCTAGGAAGACATCAACCGTATGAGAACATTCCTTTTTAGAATATCGTAATTCAATATTACGGTAAAAATGACAAACCTGGTGCACCACAACCCCCGAAATAGAAGCTTGAAGTGTAGAACCCATTTGGTCGACGGATATCTAAGGTTACGGTGAAGAACTGGGGTGATGAATCGGAGAAAAGTTGAGAAAGGGAATGTGAGAAAGATCATAAACGTTTTTGGTTTTCTTTCGCAAGTCGGGTTGTGAAAAGGCGCGTCTGATGTCCCTTCCCGGTCTTATCGATACGTCAGAGAAGGAACCAACGCACGAAAGCCGCAGTTGTTTTTCCATTTTTCGAAAAAACGCGCACTTTTATTTTCGCTGATTGGGCAGCTGACTGGACTGCCGACTAGATGCCACGTAAGCCGCGTCCTGGACACGCGCGGCCGTGTATAAGAACCCTTGATATATATATGCACAAAAATCATATTACACGGCAAGCAAAGGAATCACCTGACACCTCTTAGTCCTCACTCTTCTGGACAAACCATGTAACATCCCCGAACAACAGAAAATTTAAACTTTTAAAATCAAGGGAAACACGTGGATAAAACCATCAAGAGTGGGGACATTATTGAAAGAAATATCCAAATACATAAAGTGCACCATATTACATAAGAGTTTGTCAAAAGAGTGATTACATCGGAATGCAATGTAATCACGACAACCTAAATAGGTAGACGACAGGATCCAGTCCCAAAGTGCAATCTCCCTCGGTCACCACCCGCTGGAACCTAACGCGGTCCTGAAAAAGATGCAACAACAATGCCTGAGTTTCCATAAGGAAACCCCGTATGACAAGCTCACCTATATGCCCTAATATACTAGTATATCATGGCATGGAATACAAAGCAGTAAACATTCCCACAAGGGTAAAACCGGACATCCGTCCTGCAATCGTTCGCGCTGCCACACAGGCCCCGCGGTCTACAATCGCCACCGCTGCCACACAGGCCCCACGGTCCGCAACATCGCCGTCGCCACACAGGCCGCACGGTCCAACAACCACCGGTACCACACATGCCACACGGTGAAACATCACCGCCGCCACACAGGCCACACGGTCCAACATCGGGTCCCCGTAGAGACCTACCGTAGGCACATACGGTCTAACGGACAGTACGCAACGCATCCCCACACGCGACTACACAAGCCAAGGGATCGGTGAGGAGGCGTTCGCACTTCCGCGCAGGTAGAATCAAATCTGAAAACATCGTGGTCCACCACCACACCAACGGAGCCGTCGCTCAGGTCGGTCCATCACTGGCGTCACACAGACCGCACGGGATCTTACTCGATAGGTGCCTAGTCGAGCTACCTGCCGGAACACATCATCGGCAGTCCATCACCGCAACCACACAGGCTACGCGCGATCCTTCCTGCCGCCACACAGGCCGCACAGGGCCCCTACCGCCGCCGCACAGGCCGTACGACACGTACAATCACCGCCATCAAGGCCAGTCGAACATATCCGCCACATAAAGGGTCAGACAATCGACAGATCCGAACCAAAGTCCATAGGGTCAACGAGCTCCTCGTGCAGACACCAACTCCGCCGCTATAAAAGCAGGGCAGCAGCCTCCGTAGCCCCTCAGGCCGGTAGTCACTTCACCCAACGATAGTTGCGTGCCCGCTGAAGCAATTGGATCCGCAATCCCTCAGGCTGCTACCCTAATGCGAGTCAAACAATCCACCAGAAATAGTCACGATCCATACATGGAGGTGACGCGTTCCGGACACCCACACTCTTCCACACGGTGGTCCCTGGGCAGGCACGCGTAACGCGCCCACCGTCACCTCCTGGCTCACGCACAAGGCGAGGACACGGGTTTCCGTGGACAGAGTTTGCATCCTAAGAGGAACCAGAAATTCTGCCCTGTGCAAAAACGGTCGACCGAAAGAGACCACTCGGTCGACCGTTTTCCTCAAGGGAATCGATCGTCCGGAAGTGACAATCGGTCGACCGCTTCCACAAGGGAAATCGGTCGACCGCAAGTGACAACTCGGTCGACCGCTTCCACAAGGGAATCGGTCGACTGAAGCGTCTGCAACGGTCGAACTATTTGCGCAACACATAAATCCTAACGGTCTACCAAAGGTCTAAAACCGGTCGACCGAACGAGGTCAAAATCCGGAGTCTGGTCAACATCAAAATCAAATCTATCGGTCGACCAACTCAGGGGTCTCGGTCGACCGAAAATTAACAGGGTCAACCTATTATTTCTACGTCATCAACGGTCGACCGCAAACAACAATAAAGGTCCGGTACACTTAAGTTCTGGTCGACCGAACACAAGGACCCGGTCGACCGAAACACCACAGACAGACGAAATACACTACGTTCGGTCGACCGTTCAAGGGACCCGGTGGACCGTCAGTAGTCTTCAACCTCGCGCCAGCCGAGGTTTTGACGCTGGAACTCGTCGCCGGCGAGGTCTCCGACCTCCCGCGACCCACCACAACATCACCCCAACGTGGGTGATCACTAAAGGCCTTTAATGCAAGAACTTGGCATACCTCCTTGCGACGAACGACGAAGAACGCTGGAGCTCCGCAACGACTCCGGTCCACAGCACGCACCTCCTCCTCGCACCTTCTTCCCACCACGTTCTTGCCTCACGCGCGCCTTGCTCTCACCACCACGCCGCCTGAGCTTTGGAGGGAGAGGAAAAAATTAATGGGGAGGAGAAGAAGAAGAAAAGGAAGAGAAGGAAACGTTGGTTTCCTCTTAAACCAACCAAGCCATCACCTCAGCCGCACCCTACACTCCAGCCCACTGTTCACGTCACTCCACCCTCACCTCCACTATTCCGTCTTCAACTCCCCATGCAAGGCCATCATCACTCCACCTAAACACCCATTAAACCCTAATCAAGGTTAGGGTCATAACAATCCACCCTCCTTAAAAGGATTTCGTCCTCGAAATCGCGACAAGCTGCTCACGAAGCTCCAAGTCCTCCTTCCGAACTCCTCCGAGAAGATGGAAAACACAACACAAATCCGGGGGTCCAGATCTCCTGCTGGGTCCTCCTCGCCTGTGAGGGCACTCTCAGACAAAGTGTCACTGCTGACCGCATCCTCGACAAACTCCATTCCGGAAGAATAACATTTTTTTTGGTGGAGAGGGGTCAAAGTGTTATGCAAATTAAAGTTTAAAGGGTGTAAGTGTGACATTTTAAAGTTCATGGTAGACTTGGGTAACGGGTCAGGCTTGAGCTCGTGTTTATCATGTCAGGCCCAAATAATTAATTTTTTTTATTTTAGAAAACCTAAAATTCCTCTAAAACTCTATAAAATACCCGACCCGTCGGGTCGAGCCTTGCTTAGCTTATCTGTCGGACTCGGGTCAGGGTGTCAAAGTGTTACTCAACTACCCTTTATTTTTAGTAAATGAATTGAATTTTTTTTATTTTTTAAATATTTCTACAACTGGTATAAAATCTTTCGGATTCCACACTAACCTGAGTAATCATATTAACCACATCCCACAGTTTATACTTTAGCCGTTCTTCCTCTGCAACAACCGACTCGGTCTAGGGTTTCGAGTCCCGGTCATGGCCGGATACGGAGCAACGAAAGGCCTCCAAGTCGTCCCGGCGGCCCCAAAATCCATAACTCCCACCAAGCCCGCCGGTGAAGGCGGCGGCGTATCTGCCGGAGCCGTGGTGGAGTACAAGGGCGTGGTCCTGAGAGAGGAAGAGGAGGACCTGGAGGTCAAGCTGCGAAGAATCATCGATCACGTCCCCGTCCGTGTCAGTAACACCTCTGGCAGCTCTGCTGGGTCCGGCTCCGGCGACTTCCACCAGGTACTTTGCCTAATTAGGTCTCCATAGATTTGTTTGGTAGATCAGCAAGTTATTAAGAATAATTATCTTCAATGCCTTTGGTTTTCTCTGTATTTTCCGAAAATTTTGAATTAGGTGTGCTAAACTGCTAATCGCAAGATGTAACCAGTTATCGAGATTGATCCCATCACAACTGTTAGATAAGTTTGGGTCTATATGTTCTTAAGTGTGCATTGGGTCTTTAACTTATCTGGTTTCACATAGGCTGCATTTGGAACAATGACTACCTTCGACTAGTGGTCTTGGCTAGGCTAGCAGTTGCTAGACTTGATGACGTTGTTGTTTGATTGGATGAACTACTTTAAGTTTGGTCACTACTCACGAGTAGTTATTTTTGTAATAACTTAGAGTCGGGACTTGTCTTGTGAAAGTATTTAACTAACTTTATTATCGAATTGATATAATAATTTAAGAAACAATTATGTGTTTCATTGAAAGCTATTACGCTCCAAGTAATACGATTCTCAAGTTATGGATCATTAAAATCTAAAGAAAATGCATTGTTCAGAAGTTGTAAATTTTGTAATATTTTCTCTTATGTTGTCCATGTAATATTTATTTTTATAAGTAAAACAAAGTTCCTCCATAAGTAGTTAAAAATACTCATTTGTGTCATCGTCTTTGAACTCCTCATTTCTCATGTAATAACAAATAAAGAATATTTAAATTTTCATGGTACTAACAAATAAAATGTCGTATCATCTTCACATTTCAAATTTTAATTGTTGAAGCTTGTAGTTTTGGATGACTCTTTGAAATGTGAAATTTGATTTCTGTCTATATCGAAAAACAACCAATTAAGCATATTAATTTGTTAATTAACCTTAATATATTCCTTCCACCAGTCCCTAATTATAAAATTATGTTTCTTTTGTTGCACCATCCTAAGCTGTTTCAAAAACTTTTCAAAATTACCTATGTAACTTGAGATTAAGATTATTACTACAATTAGTGACTTGAAAAGTCTTCGAAGTGGTTTAGGACGGTGCAACAAAAAAAACACAGTTATTGTAACTAAGGATTGATGGAAGGAGCATATTAAGGTAAATTAACTAATTTATGTGCCTAATTGGTTGTTTTTCAAATAAATATGAAATTCAAATTTGACAATTTAAAGACATTTAAAGTTGAAAATTTCAAACATTAAAGATTAAATTGTGAAGATTAATACGACATTTTATTTCTTACTATTATAGGAACTTAAATAGTTTTTACAGTGAAATGAAAGAAAGTTCGAACATGAGGATGACACAAATGATTCTTCAATTACTTGTGGAGAATCTCGTGTAACTTCACAAGATAATTAATACATGAACAACATCAGAAAAGATATTGCAAAATCTATAACATTTGAAACATGAGTTTCTTTGGAATCTAATGATAATCTTTTAAATTATTGTTACTTAGAGCCTAATAATTTTCAATGAAGTATTGAGGAATTTAATAGACGATTTGTACGGAGGATAAGAGAAGTTGAGGTTAAGGAAGCCTTAAAAAGGATGAAAGTTGGTAAGGCTTTAGGACCAGACAAGATCCTGATAAAGGTGTGGAAATGTCTGGGAATAAAGCAGTAACGTGGTTAACTAAATTGTTTAACAGTATCTTTGAGAAAAATAAAATACCAAATGAGTGGAGAAGAAGTATTTTAGTGCCAATTTATAAGAATAAAGGGGATATTCAAAGTTGCACTAACTATAGAAGTATCAAACTCATGTATCATACTATGAAATTGTGGGAAAGAGTAATTGAGCACCGTTTAAGGAAAGAGACGTGTTAGAGATAATCAATTTGGTTTCATGCCTAGAAGGTCAACGATAGATGTCATATTTCTTATTAGACAACTTATGGAGAGGTATAGAGAACAAAAGAAAGATCTACATATGGTTTTTATTGATTTAGAAAAGGCATATGATAGAGTTCCATGAAATGTTATGTGGTGGGCCCTTGAGAAAAAGAAAGTATCTACAAAATATGTGAATTTAGTTAAAGATATGTATGAAGGAGTTGAAACTAGCATTAGAATTTGTGATGGGGTGACTAAAGGTTTTCCGATTAAGATTGGACTTCATCAGGGTTCAACTTTAAGTCCATATCTATTTGCTTTAGTAATGGGCGAGGTGACAAAAGACTTACAATGTGAGGTTCAATGGTGTATGCTTTTTGCGGATAATGTAGTATTAATTGACGAGAGTAGGGTTGGTGTGGAGAGAAAACTAGAGTTGTGGAGAAATACTCTAGAAACAAAAGGTTTTAAACTTAGTAGATTTAAAACTGAATATATGAAATGTTTCAGTACCGTTAATACCGAGGAAGATGAGATTATATGAGATGGGCAAGTGGTGCGTATAAAAGATATTTTTAGATATCTTGGATCAATACTTCAAAAGGATGGAGAGATCGATGAAGATGTTAACCATAAGATTAGAGCATGATGGATTAAATGGCGACAAGCCTCAAGTATCTTATGTGACAAGAAAATTCCACTTAAGTTAAAAGGAAAATTTTATAGAACCGCAATAAGACCTGCAATGCTTTATGATGCGGAATGTTGGGTCACTAAAAGACAACATATATACAAAAGATGAGTGTATCTGAAATGAGGATGTTGAGGTGGATGTGTGACCATACGCGAATGGATCGGATTAGAAATGAAGACATTCGTGAGAGTTGGAGTTGCTCCAATGGAAGAGAAAGTTATCCAACATAGACTGAGATGGTATGAACATGTACAAAGAAGACCTATGGAGACACCTATAAGAAGAGGGGTATTGAATCAGATCGAAGACATAAAAAGAGGAAGAAGCAGACTATGATTGACTTGGGAGGAAGCAATCAAAAAAGATTTAAAAGATTGGAATGGTCCTCGAGAATTTGCAATGGATAGAAACACGTGGAAGAAGACAATTCACGTGCCTGAACCGTGACTCCTTAGAGTTTCATTTCTAGCCTACCCCAACTAGTTTGGGATAAAAGGCTTTGTTGTTAGTGTTGTTGTTGTTGAAGTATTGATTTTTTTCTATTTTTCATATTAGTTCAATAATAATATTTTTCTAACATTCCCAAAAGTCGTGTCGATTTTAAGTTTTGACAAATAGAAAACAACTAGTCATTGGGCTTAAAGTCATTAATAACACTGTCAACTTCAAGTCTAGCGGCTGCTAGCCAAGACGATTAGTCAGAGCTAAGTATTGTTACAAATGCAACAAATCGGGAAATATCATGAACAATCAGTAAAAATATGGGAAATATCAAGAATATAACGAATAATATTTATAAAATACAAAATATACATTTATCACTACAAAAAAACACAAAGCCTTCTACTATAATGTAATTAACTTAATTCAAAAACTATTTACCTTAAAAAAACAAAAAAAGACTGTTGGATAGTTGTCGGCCATCCATTTTCTCAGTTGTCCATTTTCTAACATAGTGACAACCCATGTACTTTGCTATCCATTAATTAACGTAATGTAAAAAGAAAGAAGTCACATCCCATCCCTATCTCTCCATCTCAGACGTTTATTTTCTGACCCCCCACGTTCTTCCCTTTTCTGCAACTCATAAAACTCACTTTTTTCCCATTTATTCCCTCACGCCTCAACTAAGAAAGAATGGTTTCATATTTCACCTCTTGTTCTTGTGAACTTCTGGGGCTTTTGCTGAAGATGGCCAGTCATTGGGCATATGTGGCTGCGCAGTGGCCACACAAGTCGGCACCCTATTGGGTTAGACCCCCTGGTCGGCCATCGCATAGTGCGACCGCATGCCGAGTGTGAACAAAGACTAGATGAGTGTCGATTTGCATATGGTTCGTAAATATGGTGAAAACTTGCACTTTAGTTGAGATTGTTTTGTAGTGCAATTAAAATGTCCAGTGAATATGAAAAAAAAATCACTATATCTTCTCCAAATTTTTCGAAGTGGATACCCAAGACCCTAAAATACTAGAGCAAAATGTTGTCTTGTAATGTGTATTTAGTTTAAATATCAACATTGTCTTATGAATTGCATAGGCTACACTTTGACATAGGGTTGGATGTATGGATAGAATCAATATTGTTTAGCATCAATTCTATTCACAAATCTTTTAATTTTTGAAATTAGATTTGGTCCATGAAAACATTTCCACAACACCTCATCAAACGAACAACTTATTTCATGTCATTCATGCATTATATTTTACTTGACTATTTGTTGGTTTCCTGCATGTGCTCATGTTGGATGGTTTATCTTTGTTCTACGTCAATAGAAAATATTAACTTAGCACATTACCAACTTCGTTATATATATACTATGAGGAGGGATCCACTACCTTAAATTTTGTTGACACATGGTTGCACTTGATGATAAAATCAAATCTAAATTCCAAATTAAAAATTCAAACGGTAGATCTCGATCTACAACATAAGTCGATTAAGAATGTTGAAAATCTTAAAATTTAATAACCATTTCATATTGAGTTTTTTAATCAATTTAGTACGTTCATTTTTATATAGACTAAATATTATGTAAAAGTTTCATACAAGATCTAGAAATTGTGTTTTTTTAATCAATGTAGTATGTTCATTTTTACATATCTAAATATTATGTAAAACGTTTTCCAAATTTTATGATTTTCGACGTTTTTAATCTACATATGTTGGATAATCAATGTTGAAGATTTTCAATTTGGATTTTCAATGTTCAATTTAGATTTGATTTTATCATCAAACGTAACTGTGTTTCAACAAAATTTAAGGGTAGTGGATCTCTGCTCATATATCACTCATATGAGGAAAAATGAACCTTTTGGTTGTTTCTAAAATTATGGTATATTGTGATTTGTTCAAAATTAGACATTAATTTTGGCTGCTTGTGGTGTTTGCGATAATTAGAAATGAGGACCATAATACCATATGGACGTTAAATAACCACTGAATTACTACTGTTCGTACCGTCTTGTATCGTAGTCTATTGAAAAATATGTTGGCCCAGTGTGGATACGAAGATGTAGTTGTGTCCTGTTTAGGTTCTCGTTGATGAAAAGTTTAATGACAATGTTCAGTTATTTGGTGGAGTGTCATTGTGTCTGATGAGAAATAGCTTACGGAATGAAAATGACTTTGTCCTGCTTTGAGTTTTCTGTCTTCCGTACTATTGTCCTCGTTTTAAGTTTTTGAACAGGAAGCTTTGTGCCTGCCATTTCAGTATACGTTATATAAAATGCTGGATATTGGATCTACTGTTAGATCTCAAAATACTCAAAATAATAATACTAAAATACTCAAAAATTTAACCAAGTTGTAGGAGTTCACTACATGAAATCGACATTTTTCAGCTGCTAAATTGGCCATCAATAACTTACGTTTCTGAGGCATGTATGAGTAAAGCAGTGATTGAAGACTTTTAATTTAATTCCAACTGGAAGCGTGTACATCACATATTGTTGCTGAGCGGGAACGCGTTCGCAGCCCCTGCCCTTTGGAAAAATGGTTAATTCCAAGTATGGAGGAACTAGAAGGGAAGTGACTATAATATTTCAAATATAGCAACTCCTGTAATCTGTAACAGTTATGGGTTTAAGGTGACGGGTAAGTACCCCAACTTTATACTCTTAAATTTCGACCACATATCCGATCAAAAAGAAAAAAATAATTTCATCCACAGATTGATAGATCTTCTTTCAACTGTTGTTTTGATCATGAATGTAGTATTAGCAAGAGTAGTCGACTTGCCAGATTCTATTATCCCTGTATAATGTTTTTCTTGTTGAATTCTTCTCCATAATTAATTTCCACGTACAAATTTCAGTATAGGCAAATGAGACGGACGGAGCAGGACCGTCTAACTAGGATGGATATAGACTACAAAAGGAGGAAGGAGCTAGCTGAGTTCAACATGCGGAAGGAAGAAAGATTAAAAGCTGAGGAAGAGCGTAGTGCAAAAAAGCGGTTGAAACGGCAAAAAAAGAAGCAAAAGAAAAAAGAGAAAAGGCACAAAACTGATATTGATGACCCTAAGGGTGAGCAGCAGAAGGTGGACTCACCAGATCATGATTCAGATGAAGAGTGCTAGTGGGCAGTTGTTGGTGCCTGATTATCAGGTGTGAAATGACAAATGAAAAAAAAATCCTGTGCTTGTTTCAATTCTAGGAAGGTTGCACTACTACCTCTGTATCACGGTAGTTGCTATCCTTTCAAAATGCATTGCCTCTGTAAGCTGGTTGGACAATCTTGCAGCTATGTTCCATGTATGACTGGCAAAAGTGGCAGTGGTTCGAAAGCATGGAGTTTTCAATTTCATTGATCCCCGGGTTGCGCTTGCGTGTTTCTACCTTGTAAAATGAATTAAAATTATCAATACCCTAGGTCAGGTTTTAGCCACGCATGTTCGCAGCTTTCTCCTTAGTTCAATGCATAATTCTTTGATGATATTCTGGATCGTGACTGTTGGTTGAGACTAACCTAATTTATTCACTGTGGCTGATAAACGTTTTAGTTGACGGATGTTTTTGATTTGGTTTTATTTTTGACGTTAGTTTTTTTTCTTTGGAGTGGGAGCACGGCATGAATGCCAAAGGCGAAAAATATGACATTTTGCACAGTAGTCCATTCATCCCTCACTTTTGAGTTTTTTTTTATAATTTTTTATCTGCTTTTACCTAATCTTATTTTTATTTCCTAATATGGGAATGAACATGCTCTTGATTCTTGGTCTTGGGCTATATGAAAACCAAGAATCTCTCAACTAAGATAACTCCAACCATTACTTTTGAGTTTATTCCGGTATTATACTCCCAAACTACTGTTGAGGTTGCAGATCGAATGGGTTGAATTGGAATGAATTGAAATGCTCAGATTTCTCTACTGTTGTAAACTGTAAAATGTAGGTCCCTTTGTATTGGATCCGATCTGACCTAAGAAAACAAAATCAAGTTTGGATTGGTTTGGTTCTGCTTATCCCATTTAAGTGCATCAGGATTTTGCTTGGAAGTCATTGAATACAATTCCGGTTTGAATCACAACTTCCATTAATATTTATAATCAATATCGCATCCAATCCCCTACCCACAGTGTTTATGTATATTTCTCAGCTTAGATAGCTTTTACTCGTGTAGTTCGACACATACTAGTTCGACACGTGTTTGACGAAAACATGTTTTTGAAAAAAAAATGTCATATTTCTTTTTTTTGGTATCAAATATGTTGTCTCTTATTTATTTTTTATTTCTCTTGAAACCTTTGATTTTATGAAAAAGTAAGTTTTTAGCCAAACACTTTATTACGTATAATAATGATAAAGTATTTTCAAAATACATTATTTGAATTGAAGACCATTTTGAAAAATGTATTTTTTTAAAATGAAAGAATTGAAACATTTTAGTTACCCAAATATGACGTTAATAAAATAGTTTTTCGATTTTTGGAAGTAGTATCATAACATGCATTGATACTAAGTTCGAAAGGTCAAAACATACGATATTATAATTAAAATTACAAAAAACACTTTGGTTTTGGATTTGTGCATCCGAAAAGCTTGGCACATGTTGGGAATGTTTAGCTTCCTAACAAAACTAATTAGAAGTCAAGACTAAGTTGGATGCAAATATTGAAAACTTATATTGGTATATGATCCATACAAATGCTCTTCCCTTTTGAAACGAAAGCTATTTAAGCACAAACGAAAGCTATTTAAGAAACAAATCGAAAAAATTTAAATCCCCAGATTCAAAAAACAGAAACAAATTACCGTTGTAGCTTAGAAAGGTGCCACGAAATATCAAGACAGCCGTCATTCGCATCTCATTCCAACGGAAGTTTAAAAATTCAAAATCCAAACTTCTGTCACTCACCCCATGTATCTATAAATATAAACCTGTCGTTGCATTCCAACGGAAATCCATTTCAAATTCAAATTCCGAACACTCCATGTCCCACTTCTTTTCTCCTCTATCGTCTTCACGGAAACGCACCATTTATCAATCCTCAATCGACCTCACGC
Source organism: Triglochin maritima (assembly GCA_963682175.1). Classification (NCBI taxonomy): domain Eukaryota; kingdom Viridiplantae; phylum Streptophyta; class Magnoliopsida; order Alismatales; family Juncaginaceae; genus Triglochin; species Triglochin maritima. The sequence goes on from OY821775.1 coordinate 41,643,245, forward strand.
ATCTTATCGATCTCACCACCTCCGTCAACTCTCGAAGGTCCAGCTATGTTTTTTTTTATATCTTTTTGCGTGAAAATTTGGTGCTTTTACGTTTTGTGAGATTTAGTTTTCGTTTGAGGAATTAACATTAATGGAAAAGTTTGTGTTCTTTAGGACTATTATGCTCTTCAGTGCCAAAACTTTTGGATTTTTATAAAATTATATAACATAGATGGCTGCGTTGTTTGTTTCAAAGGTGTGTTTAAAGATGAATTTCGACTTTCGAGGTTTTGGCAAATTTTCAACTTTATAAAGGGGGTTTGGGGTTATGTTTGTTGGTGGAATGGAATTAAGTGAATGTGATGTTTGACATAAGCGAAGTGTCTGTGGGATTTGCTTTTGAGGTCAGCTTGGTGGAATTCCACAGCTTAAAATCAGTGTCGGAACTGATTTGATCTCATTTTGATTCTAGGAATCCGTTGTAACCTAAATATTGTTTTGTTTCTGCTTACATTTCTTCCCAATATTGTAGTAGGAAGAGGAAGAGGAAGAACGTCTTTATTATTATATTTCATTTTTTTTGATTCCTCTGTTGAAAGAAGAATATTTTTTTGGGTTCATTTCAAGTCACGGACTGTAGGTATACGAATAGAGGTTGCAACATTTTGTTTGTCACATTTAAACACATTATCAAATTCACATAGATTGTGTTTAGGTCCAGATGGATCAATTGGTCTAGTTTCGTACTATTCCTTTGATTGTTTCAACTTGTCCTGAAATTGTAATTGGGTTGTGATTGTCAATTGATTTTCTTTAAATTGAGTATATTTATACCAATAATGTGCACATTATATATGTAAAAGTGTTTGTGCATAAATATCGTAAGTGTTGTGTGGGTGTGACGTTTCTAGTGCATCAGTTTTATGTTAAGTGAGATTGCTTTTTATGTGTACGCATAGTGTATGTGATGTATGTGTGGTAGTGCTTTCGTGTGTTGTTTGTATGATAGTGTTTGTGTTATGTACAAACTTCTGTGTCTGTTAAGTAGTTGTGTTTAAATTTGTCTTTCATGTGTTGATGGTTATGTTTTGAGTATATACGTTGTGTTAGTGTCTATGTGCGTGAGTTGTAATATGCTATTGAGTTATTATTGCAAGGCCTGACGAAGAAAACTAGACTCGGATTTGAAAAGAAGGAAGAAAAAAGAAATGATTTTGTTTTTATTTTTTGTTGTGTTTTTTAATTACATTTGAACTGTTTAGTATATATATGATATTTTATTTCCGTTGGGCTGGTTGTAGCGAGGAGATGCGTCTTTAATTTCGTTTGTTTGTCGAGGAGGTGCGACATTAATGCTGGTTGCTTCGGATACTCCCCCTGTCTTCAATACCCCCCTCAAGTCGGGTCCTGAAATAAGTTGAAGAGACCTAACTTGAGGTTGATCAAGATGCTTTGGTGAAAATATCAGCGAGTTGATCGTTGCTAGGAACTTCTATTTCTTTGGCCTGGATCTTCTCACGGATGAAGTGGCAGTCAACTTCAATGTGTTTGGTTCTTTCGTGAAACACTGGGTTTTGAGCTATGTGTCGAGCTGCATTGTTGTCACAGAACATTTTTATTGGGAGGTTGTAAGGTTGTCTCATGTCGAGGAGTAGTTGCCTTAGCCAGATGAGTTCGCTGGTAGTGGATGCCATAACCTGGTATTCAACCTCAGCACTGGATCTGGCAACAACAGTTTGCTTTTTGCAGCGCCATGTTACAAGGTTTCCTCCAACAAGTTGATCTTCGATCGTGACTTCTTGCCCAATCTGCATCAAAGAAACCAGTTATTGAATTAGAATTGTTGTTTTTCATCCATAATCTTGTCCTGGAGTTTTCTTAATATATCTAAGTATCCTAGTGATTATATCTAAATGAGGTGTTCGAGGTGAATGAATGAATTGGCTGATGATGCTAACAACATAGGTTATGTCTGGTCTTGTTACAGTGAGGTATATGAGTTTCCGGACGAGTCTTTGATACTGTTGAATGTCTTTTATGGGTTCGCCTTCAGTGGTGTTTATTTTTAGTTTAGTTTCCATGGGTGTATTTGCTGGTTTGATTCCAAGTTTGCCTGTTTCTTTTAAGAGATCGAAAAAGACCCTTCTTTGAATGAGCAATTTCTATTCCTAGAAAAATACTTTAGTCTTTAATATCAAATTTTGTTTTTAAGTGTTGTTTTATTTTGTTGATTTCATACTTGTTACTAGTGATTATGATATCATCTACGTATACTAGAATGATGGTGGTGATAGTCTGATGATGCGTCAGCGGAAGACTTTTTAAAACCGTAGGAAAGAAGACAATAGCTAAGCTTGGCATACCAGGCACGAGGGGATTGTTTTAATCCGTAGATGGCTTTGTTAAGTCTGCAAACCTGATTTGTTGAGGTGTAACCGGGTGGAGGAGTCATATATACTTCTTCCTCGAGGTTTCCTTGAAGGAAGACATTTTTAACATCCATTTGATAGAGTTTCCAATTTCTATTCACGGCTATATATAGAGTAAGACACGAACTGTGTTCATTTATGCTACTGGGGCAAAGGTTTCTAGATAATCTAGACTGTAAGTTTGTGTGTATCCTTTTGCTAGTCTTGCTTTGTATCTTTCTATTGTCCCATCACTATTGTATTTGATTTTATATACCCACTTGCATCCTACGGGCTTAATTCCTTTTGTGATTGGGGTTAGGATCCAGGTGTTGTTTGTCTCAAGGGCTTGGATTTCTTGTTCCATGACTTTGCACCATTTTGGATCCCTTATGGCCTCATTGTAATTTTTTAGTTCTATGTGAGTATCTATAGTTCCTAGAAAGACTTTATGATGTATTTTTACTTGTTGGTATGATTGGTATTCCTGGATAGGATAAGTGACGTGAGAGGTGATATACTTGTGCAGATATTTTGGTGGGCGAGTTGGTCGAGTTGATCTTCTTGGAATGTTTTCTTCTTCGTGATCGGATGGAGCTCCATTGTCTTCTTGAAGATCAGGCGTCCTTGCAGTGATCTCAGGATCGCAGGTGATGGGTATTTGTGTGTCAGCGGAGTTAGGTGGTGCTGGAGGTCTGTTGTTTCCATCTTCTGGGCCGAAAAAAGGACTACTTTCTACAGACTGTACATCCCGAGAAGTATACAATTTACAATTTTCTGGGTCATAACATTTATACCTTTTTTGTTAAAGGAATATCCTAAAAAAATACATTTGCAAGAACTGAAATCAAGCTTGTCATCTATTTTCCTGTGAACAAACACAATACACCCAAAAACTCGTCGGTGATCAAGTAAAGTTTTTCGACCAGTCAGAATTTCTAAGGGTTGTTTGTTTTGGAGACGAAGACTAGGTAGTCGGTTAATAAGGTAAGCAGCAGTTAAAACAGCATCAGACCAAAACATTTTTGGAACGTGATTTTGAAAGAGTAGTGACCGTGTTATTTCAAGATATGACGATTTTTCCTTTGCTACACCGTTTGTTGTGGTGTATCAACACAAGTGGTTTGATGGATGATGCCTTTTTTGTTTTAGAAAACCTTGAAAAACATTACTAGTGTACTCGGATCCATTATCTGACCTTAAGATTTTAATTTTGAAATCATACATGTTTTCCACAAACTTTGTAAACGTGCAAAAAATATCAAAAACTTCAGATTTTGATTTTAATAAGTAAATCCATGTAGTACGAGAAAAATCGTCGATAAATGTGATAAAATATTTGAACCCATTGTAGGATTCAGTTGGTGCTGGTCCCCAGATATTAGAGTGTATTAGTTCTAATGGTTGTTTTGTTTTAATAGATGATAAATGAAATGATGATCGAGTTTGTTTTGAGAATGTGCATAATAAATCCGTCTTGAAGGAAAAAACGATTTTAAAACAGAATGGTTCGGATGTCCCATCCTTTTATGCCATAACTCATGTTTGGAAAATTTTCCAGCATGTAATGCATGTATATTTTGATCTAAGATATAAAGATTATTAGCAAGTCGACCCCTACCAATCGTCTTCCCGGAGGTACGATCCTGAAATACAACATCGACAGGTGAGAAGATAATATTACAATTTAATTCTTTTGTGATTTTTACAACAGATAATAAGTTTGATTCAAAAGAGGGGACATACAAGACATTCTTTGCAATTTTTTCAAGTAATTTCATATTTCCTTTTCCTTTTATTTCTACTTGATTTCCATTAGCTACACTTACAAAATTATTCTAGTAGTAAATTTTGATTTCCGGTCATGTGATCAGTGGCGCCGGAATTAATAACCCATATATTACTTTTCCATTTTTGAGATTGGAAAGCTGAAGAATAATTTTTCAGAGTTTGTATCATACCTGCCGAATTACCTGAACCAGAAGGTCCATTGTGCAAAAAATCATTCAATTTGTTTATAAGGACATGGATGTCCTCCTCTGAGCCCATTGGGCCTGTGCGGTTTTGATCCGCGACTTGATGATTTATGTGGTTGTTTGGTGAGAATAATCTCCTGGTGGTCGGGTTCGGAGCCGACCCGAATGTGCCATCCGGATGCGCCGAAGTATTTAAACATCGTGATCCGACTACTGACATTCCGAATGCTTCCTGCGAAATAATATTAGGGTTAGGGTTAGGTAGGTGGCTGCCGTTGCTGCCTCCTGTGGCGGCGATGTAGCCGCTGCCGCCCGATGACCCCTCGTGCGATAAACTTCTCCCATCTCCTCCTCCTCTTCTGTTGTTGTCTTTTGGTGGTCGGAGATGAGGATGAAGGAACCAGCAGTTGTTTTTGTTGTGTCCGGACTTTTTGCAGTTTTCACAATGCTCGTCCTTCCGATTTCCATATCGTTTTTTGTTGTTTTGAAGTTGGTTTTGTGTTTTTCCGGAAAAAAAACGCTTGGTTCTCGGCTTCGGTTGTTGATTGGGTTTGTGAAGGAGTGATGGTCCTTTGCCGCGATTCTTCGCGAAGGATCATCGCGATGACTGCGGAAAGAGACGGTAGTTCGGGGGCCATGAGCACCTGACTTCTGATGTTTTCAAATGATGGGTCCAGACCTACCAGAAACTGATAGATCTGGTTTTGTTCAGTTCTTTTTTTGATTGTTCGTGCGTCGTCTATTGGTGGCTCATAGATCCCCAACTCGTCCCATGCCTTCCTGAGAGTACCGAGGTACTCAGTGATGCTTTTGTGGTTTTGACGAGCTTGAGCGTTGTCTTGTTTGCAGTCTGAAAATGTGTGCGAAATCTTGCGCCTTTCCGTAGTGCTCTTGGACCGCATCCCAGAGTTCCTTTGCGCTGTCTTTGTAGAGGAATATTTCCCTTATCTGAGGTTGCATGGACGCGATTATCCATGACATGACGAGATGATCGGAGGTCTGCCATTCTTCTTGCTTTGCCTCCATTTATGTTTCATCTAGTTTTTTGTGGTTCCAGTGATGTGGCCGACTTTCCTCCTGCCGCTGAGGGAGAGGGAGACCGCTCGTGCCCAGGACATGTAATTTGTCCCGTTGAGCACAGTTGATACAAGTCGAGAGGGGTTTTCGTGGTGGTTTCCCGACATGGTTTTTTTGGTGGTTTTGTGGTTTGGTGGTTTTTGAGGGTCTGGATGTGGGTTTTGCGTCTTCAACCCCCTCAATGAGGTGAAGATCAGTGATGATTCCCGGGGAATCTGAGATCAGATCAGCGCTCTGATACCATGAAAAAAACTAGACTCGGATTTGAGAAGAAGGAAGAAAAGAGAAATGATTTTGTTTTTATTTTTTGATGTGTTTTTTAATTACATTTGAACTGTTTAGTATATATATGATACTTTATTTCCGTTGGGCTGGTTGTAGCGAGGAGATGCGTCTTTAATTTCGTTTGTTTGTCGAGGAGGTGCGACATTAATGCTGGTTTCTTCGGATACTCCCCCTGTCTTCAATACGTGAGTTGTAGATGTATGATTGGTACGCGAATACAATATCAAAACAAAAGAACAAACTTATGAAATCAAGGATCACATATTCATAAAATCAAAGTTTCATAAGTGTTTCTGTTAGGACCCTAACCTTGTTTAGTGAGATAATCCCTTGTTTAGTGCAAGATTTTGCATGGGGAAGGGAACGTGAACAGTGCAGGCGTAGAGAGTGATAGGTTGAGGTGTGTAGGGTGTTGTGGGATGGGGTAACTGTTGAGTTGAGCTTTGGTTTTAAAAACCAAAATGTTTTCTCCCATTTCTTCTTCTTTCTTTTGCTTTTAAATACTCATCTCGCATTCTCTTCCTTTTCCGACAATCAAGAGGTGGTGGAGATGACTCTGGCGTGTGGAGGCGAGCTTTGAGTCGAGGAGGCACGAACGTGAGGAACGTGATTGCGGAGGTTGCTGGCAGGCGTCGACGTTGAGCGAACTCTGGCGTGCTCTGTCTTCTTTTGAGGTATATCGGCTTAGTAGTTTGGTTTTGTTTTTTCCCACGTTGGTGGGAAGTTGTGGTCGGTCGCGGGAGGTCGGAGACCTCGCCGGCGATGAGAAACGACGTAAAATCCTCGGTAGGCGCGGAGTTGCTGTCGACCGATTTTACTAGTTTCCCAACTTTAACCAACACTGGTCGAACGATACCGTGTGGTGGTCGACCAGTTACATGTGTGCTGATGGGTTGGAGACTTTCTGTTAGATTTTGGTCGACCGTCCCAAGCTTTTGGTCCGACCGGAACTTAAGTGTACTTAATTATTACGCATGTTGTTCAACCGATTTTTTAACGTTGTTTGACCTTTATATGACGTATACTATTAGGATGACTCTGCTAGTTTTCGGTCGACCGGGATCCCTGAGTCGGTCGACCGAATAGTCTTGTGTGATTTTGACCAACTCCGGATTTTGACCTCGTGATCGGTCGACCGGTTTTAAATTGTTGTCCGACTGTTTAGACTTATGTGATGCGTAGAAGATTTCGACCGTTGCAGACTTACGGTCGACCGAACCTATTGGGAACAGTTGACCGGTTAGACTTTTCGGTCGACCGTTTGTGCGCAGAACTGAAATCCTAGTCCTTGTGATTGTGTCAACTTTGTCCATGGAAACATGTGTCCTCGCTTAGAGCGTGAGCCGGGAGATAACGGTAGCTACGTGCTCGTTCCTGCCCAGGAACCGTCGTGTGAAAGAGTTTATAGACTTGGGTCGCGCCACCTCTGTTGATGGACATTGGTGTGACGAGTTGTTGCTTGACTCTCTGTAGAGTAGCAGACCTGAGGGATCGTGGATCCCAGTGCATGTTGATGCATGACTCGTGGAGCATGATGACCCTACAGACTATGGTCTGAACCCGTCCGATGTTGTGCATGACGTATGTTGTACCGCCGAGGTTGTGCCGGCGATGCCGTTGAGGTTTTGTCGGCGATGATGGTGCCGACGATGTTCCGGTTTGTGGTTTTGCCGTCTGATATTGTGCCGGACGTATGTTGTACCGCCGATGTTGTGCCGGCGATACTGCCGATGTTCCGGCGATGAATGAGATGTTGACCAATCGGGCTACGACTCCGTTGGGGGTGGTGTAGACCACGTGGTTACTTTGAGCGGAAGTACAGACGCTACTCTCCGATCTCTTGGTTCGAGTAGTCACATGTCTGGGTGCATCGCGTACTGTGCGCAATATTGTATGTTTCTACGGTAGGTTTCCGAGGGAGACCCGTTGTTGTTGCTGGACTGATGTCTTTGTTGACCATTTGAGGGCACTTGTGTTGTTGGACTGATGTCTCGTTTACCCTTAAAGGGATTTGTTGCATTACAGATGTTGACATGACATGCTACTAGTATGATAGGTTCATGTATCGTACTGTTGCATTCATTTAGGCGAGTTTCACATAAAGGATTTCCTAATGGAAAGCTCAGGCATCATTGTTTATTTAATGTTTCAGGACCGCAGTAGGTTCTGTCGGGTGGTGACAGTGGGCACACACATTTTGGGATTAGGATCCTTTTCGGACTCTTCGAGGTCGTCATGATTACATGTTTTCATTTGGTGTAGTAATGTAATCATGCCTACAAACTATCTTGTATTTTGGCGCACCAACTGTAGTGATGTTTTTTCATTTGTTTGTCGTTATCTTGAGATCTTTTTATTGTTTAAATTTCAAATTTTCCGTTGTATCGGGATGCACGGGGTTGCTGTCGACCGACAGTGCGATTAGAAGTTAGCGTTGATCACGGGCTAGATTTATTCCAATTATGGTGAAACAATTTTGAGGATGATTATGTGTCAACTTGTGATTGCTTCAATATTGCAGACTCGTTGTCAGTGTGGATGGAACCCACCTCTATAGCAAATATAGAGGTTTACTGCTAATTACTGTGGGCACGGATGCAGACAATGAAAATTTTCCTTTGGCATTTGTTGTTGTAGAGAGCGAGAAGATAGAGTCGTGGACGTGGTTCCTTCAATTGCTGGCAAGTAGAGTGACTAGGCGACCCGATTTGTGTATTATCACTGACAGATTCTCGAGAATAAATGCTTGTGTGCGAGCCACATTTCCACCTTCAGAGGGGCATGTACATCGATTCTGTCTTCGGCACATGAAAGAAAATCTTGCTAAACATCAAAATTGCAAGGAAAGAAAGGGACAAATCAAATTTTAGGAAACAGGTAAAACTCATTCCTTCATGAAATTTGAAGAGCTAATGAAGGCTATTGCAGAGAAACATAAACCGGTATACGAGTGGATTCAGCATCAAGGTCCTTTGGAAAGATGGACTTGTTGTTACGACGGGGGTCGACGTTTCAGATGTATGACAATAAACATGTCAGAAAGCTTCAACAATGTCTTACGAGGGGTACGCGGTATGTCAATTACGACCATGATTTTGATGAGATTTCTCCATTTGAACAAATTCTTTGTTAAAAGAAAGGACGTTGTTGAGTCATGGAATGAAATATATATACCGACAGTCTACACCGTGGTAACGGTAAACAACAATCTGGCCAGAATTCATATAGTAACTCGATACCATCAATTTATGTACCAGATTGAACCCAATGATCAGAAAAAATACCTTGTGAAATTTGAAGGAGTTATTACTTGCACTTGTGGATACATAAGTGCAACGCACGTCCCCTGTTCACACGTACTAGTAGTTTGCAGCGGCAGACATGCAAATGTTAGCACTTCACATTTGGTCTCTCCGTATTATGAGGTTCAAATGTACAGACACGCGTACAAACCGATATTTATCCCAATTCCTTATGTGGGGTATTGGCCAGATCGTGGCAACATCACAATGAAACCTCCGCAAACCAAAAGACCTCCTGCTCGACCAAAATCAACGCGAATCCGAAACAAGATGGACGAGCACTCAGGAAGAAGGCTACGGTGTGGGAGATGTAGCGGTTTGGGGCATAATAGAAAACCATGAATGGAACCTATATTGTAAAATTGTTTTAAAATGTCTATGTTACTATTATGTAGGATTTCAGATAAATGTAAGACTTGAATAATGATTAAATGTTAGAGTTGAATTGATGTGGTGCAAGACTTGGTGGTTTAAGAGGTTAATGTGGTGTAAGAGTTGAATGCTTTTTAAGATTTGATTGTGATGTAAGACTTAAATGAATGTCATTCCCTATTGGTAAAAAACTAGATGTTTGATTTTTATGACTCAAGTTTTTCATAACTGTAATTAATATTAAGTTGATTCTTAGGATATGATTTGCAATACTTCATTGTTTTCTAGTATTTAACGTGTTATGTACAAATGGAGTTTGGTGGTTCCAGTACCGGTTCAGTTAGAGGCAGCTACGCGTCACACTGTCTGGTAGACAAATTAGTGTTGGTTTTGCATGTCAACCACAAGTCTGACTTGCTCAAAGATTTTGTATGCATTTTACTACTTTGATTGAAATATTTGCACGTATGTATTAATATTCTGACATTTATCTTAAATTATGCAGAAGGATGTTGATGGCGAAAAATGCATTGAGCATGGATTAAAGCTTAACGAATGACATATCACTGATCATAGGATGTTGTTTCTGCTAGATATGGCGGGGTTTGACAATCACTCAGTTGGGCAGAGTCTAGTTGGACCATACATTGCTGGGGGCGATGTTTGAGCGTTGGAGACCAGAGACTCATTCATTTCACCTGCGACATGGTGAGATTACTTGCACCTTGCGTGACATCTCTATGATTACCGGCTTGCGCGTAGATGGCTTACCAGTGTGTGAGTCTTAGGAGTACGTTTGGTCAGAGGTATGCATGAATTTATTGGGTCAGGTCCCCGATGACTTGGGTCGTAAGGGTTCTGTAACTTTGGGTTGGTTGCAAGCTCAGTTTCAGCAGTTGCCTTTTGATGCTGACAAGGAGACGATTACACGACACACCAGAACCTTTATTGAATTCTAGCTGGGATGCAGTATTTTGGCAGATAAGAGCGACATGATGGTTCACTTGAAGTACATATCTTTGCTCGGAGATTTGGCCATCGCATCGGAGTACAGTTGGGATAGTGCGGCTCTGTCCCACTTATATCACATGTTAAACAAAGCTTCACTGATTACGACCAAACATCTGTGTGGTTTTCTTATGTTCCTGCAGTTGTGGTGTTGGGAACATCTACACATTAGGAGACCTTTGAAGAGCAGACCATTACTATACCTGGATGACCACATGGCACCATTAGGTGCCCGTTGGAGACGACCAGGATCACTTAAGGGTAGTGTGAAGACGACGACACTTGATTTTTTCAGAATGAGTTGGACGTGCAGGAATTCGATCAAGTGATCTGGGACCCTTATGCACATTTGGATCTTAGTCAGTTACCACCAATATGTACGGAAGGTTTAGAGATCTAGACAAACCATACTTGGCTTAAAATTTTTGGTGAGGTGACTATGCATTGTCCAGACTGAGTGATGAGACAATTCGATCTATAGCAGCACATTCCAGAGCCGATGGAGAGACATGTAGTGAAATCGGCTCAGGGGAGGTCGAATGTTAATTGGTTGGCGGAAAATCACAAATTCATTCAGCATTGGTCGCACAGAAGAGATCATCTACAGTTTGAGAAACCACTCCTAGGTGTCACTCCTGAAGAGAGCACACATCTGTATATGGAATGGTACTAGAGCATTGTCGTACGTTGGATTGTTCATCACACGTTGGCTCCGACTCATAGCTTATACAGACCTCGAGCGGGTAGAGAGCGGGAGATGATAAGATCTAAACATTTATTTTAACAATTACCACCTTTTAAAATTATGTTTAGTGTTTCATGAACTGTTTAATTATCTGTAGGTGCATGGAGTTTATGAATTCCATGAATAACTCCATCAAATTCACGAAGCAATAAGAGATCACAAGATAGGCTCTTCGATGGTTTCAAAATTGAAAGGAAAAATGAAGGCTTGGCTGATGTGTTTTGGTGTTGAAGAACCGACATTACATTTGAGTCAGGATCACGTCGTTGAAGAAGAAGATCCACACACTCAAAAAGACGCTACCGGCCTGACTCAGGATACAGAGAATGCAGCACGAGGAGGGGACGAGGCAGGGGGAGATTGAGAGGTCACTTATGATAAATTTTTAGTTGTGTTAAACTTATTTGGTTGTTATTATACTATTTTTGGTTTTATGTTAAAATGTTAAACTCCTTATTATGTTAAACATAAATTTTTTGGTGTGTTGAAATTTAGGAAGTGGGAAATGGTGATATTGGTTGTATTTTGCTACTTGGAAATGGTTGTGTTTGTTGTTGAATTTTTTGTAATGAGAATAATTGTCTTTGTTGTCAAAATGTATTTAAACTGGAAATGAAGTTGTCGAGTTCCTAAATTAAATGAACTTGCACTCTTCAACAGAACTCGGCATCACAAGTGCCGAGTTCACATCAACAGAACTCGGCATCACATGTGCCGAGTTAAATTTAAACCACTGTTCTCCTGGCCCTCCGTCCCATGCACGATCTGAGTTGCCCGGAGAATAGTTCAAATAGAACTCGTCACTTGTGATGCCGAGTTCTATTTGAACCACTCTTCTCCTGGCAACTCACGTCGAGCGAAATATGAAGTGTTGGGCAATAAAAACCAAACTGAATTCGACACTCGTGATGCCGAGTTCTGCTTGAGAGAACTCGGTATTACTAGTGCCGAGTTTTTTAGACACTAAGAAACAAAACTCGGTATCACGTGGTGGCAGCGGGTCTAGTATGAAAAATACTTTTAAATGATGTTTATTTTGATAATTTTTTTTTAAATATATTTTTTTGAAAAATTTTCCTAAAATAAATTCACATAAATTCTTATACGAAATAAATCGCAAAAAATAAACAAAAAATATTTTTCTTATTTCAGAAGGTATAAACGTCGGTTGTACTAAAAAACGACGTTTATACAAACTTATAGACGCCAGATGTTTGAATATCCGACGTTTATACATATAGACGTCGGATGTATTGATATCCGATGTGTATTGGGTGACGTCTATTGTGCATTCTGCACTAGTGCCGACAGTGTTATTGTTGGCTCTGATGGTGCATGGTCCTGGCGGTGATGTTGCCCAGACCGGAGTTGCCGGTGTTGTGAACGTATGTGTCAGATCGATCTGCAGAGCTCGAATTGTTGTCGAAGTTGTAGTTGTCCGGAGTTGTCGAAGGTGTCAACGTTTGGAGCGGCTATTGAGCTGGAGTGATGGAAGTCACTAATGACACGGTCGTTGAGGCTGTTGTCGTCGTGTGAGTGTTCGTCGGAGTAACTGCAAACGTCTTTGTCGAAGTTACAAGTGCTACCATCGTTCGAACCCAGCACGCACTCTCTTCTCCTCTCTACTTCACACTGGTCACGCACACCACCAACAACCATTCCTTTCTCCACTTTTCCTTCTCACGTCCCCCTCTCTTCTCCTCACATATGTTTGGTGTGTTGATAGATGGAGTAATGTGTACATGGGGTTTGTATGGGTATCTCCGATCGTCACCTTGAAAACAAAACATCTAAAAGGTATTTATAATATAGGATCACATAGAGATCAAGGGTGGTGGTTATGAGATCATGGGAATGAGGAGGTTGAGATGGGGTTGACGTGTAAGAGATGGGGTAAGGATGAGCTAGATTAACATGCACGTACACTTTCATACGTATGCTTCCTTCGATTTTTTTTTTTTTGATTGGCTTATATTTCATTATGGCCCTTCAAGCTAGACATTGCTAATCCATTATGAGCCCCTGGACCAAGTATGAAGTGATGGCAACGTGATATAAGCACAACGCGCATGTTACATAGTTTGAACTTCATTTTTATTCTGTAGATCTCTTGATTATGTACTGATTCAGTAGTTTCATGTTGCATAACTCAATTTCATGGAATTTTTAATGGTACAATTTTTCGGTGTCAACAACAGCTTAGATAACTTTTACTTGTGTAGTTCGACACATACTAGTTTTCAAATTTATGCACATTGAGTATTAGATTGTAAATCTGCATTTTTTGAAAAAAAAGTGGCAGAATCTCTTTTTTATCAAATATATTGTGTAACCTCTTCGTCCTTTATTACTTTTGAAACCTTTGATTTTATCAAAAGCTATGTTTTTTTACCAAAACACTTTATTACGTATGATAATGATAAAATAATTTCAAAATACATTATTTGAATTTGAAACCATCTTGAAAACTGTATTTTAAAAAAATTAAAGATTTGAAACTTTTAGTTACGCAAACATGGCCTTAATAAAATAGGTTTACGGTTTTCGAAAGTAACATCATAACTTGCATCATGCAATGATACTAAGTTCCAAAGGTCAAAACATACGATATTATAATGGATTTTTTCAATATTTTATTATAAATTGTTAAAATAAATCTCCTTTGTAAATATTTTTCACGCTAGATCTGCTGTCACTACATGGTGACACGTGAAAGTGGCAGGTTTGTTTTTAGTGTGTATAGAACTCGGCATCACTAGTGCCAAGTTCAATTTGATTTTTATTTGTCCACGCAGTCCAAAAACGTGTCCAGAATCATTGAGAGAACTTGGCAGTACCACTATTGAGTTCAATTTTGTTTTTATTCTCTATACTCAGATATCGTGCATGAGACGGTTGGGGAGCCATGTTTTTAAGTGAACATGACATCTAGGATGCTGAGTTCAAAAGAAAGAACCGCTTGACGCCCTCCTCTCTCTCACGTCGAATTCTCACAATTTTGAGGTTAAGGTTTCAATGTTTCTTCGTTTTCCACCATTGTTTGCCCCTTTTATGTATTAGGATGGCATACATTTTTATTTTAGGTATGATTGTAGTGTTTTTGTTGGTTAAGAACCCACTTTGGTGCAAATCCGTTTCCGATTTCGGGTTTTTAAGCCAAACTATTTCTTCTTCTTTCTTAGTAGATTATTGATTTTATTTTTGTTGAATGTAGGTTTACGGTAGTAATCTTAAAAATAATTGAATTTATGTTTGAGTATTGTGATTGAAATTAGATTTCTTGTTGTTATTTTGGTTTGAATGTATGTGAGTTTTAATGAATGTAATCTTAAAAATGGGTTATTTGTGTTTGAATGTATGTGGAAATTTATGTTTGATTATTATAATCTTAATAATAGAGTAATGAATATATGTGGGTTTTAATGGAGAAAATGTGTTGAAGTTGAGAAATATGTGCGTTAAATATGTGGTCATTTGCATGTTGTTTGAATGTATGTCGTTTGAAGTTCTAAAATATGTCGTTATTTAGATATTTGAAATTTGAAGAGGTAATTTGTAGTACTGTGAGGTCCTTCTACAATGCAGGTTTAAAATTTACAAATTTGAAAATCTAGGGGAGGTTCTATCAAAATTTAAAATAAATTCTGACATTATTCGTAATGTTGTATATTGTACTTGATTTGGTTGGAGAGATTGCTCGACGTTTATAGCCGTTTGCTACTACACTCGATTAAGGAAATTTCTAAAACACTTGAGCACTTTCAAATTTTTAATTAATTAGTAATAGAAGAATAACCATCTCACTTGAACACATTTTCAAATTTAATTAATATATGTTATGAATGGATAAAGATGATGAATGATCTTGTTGGTCATGTATAATGGGAAATTTGAATGTAACGGAGAAGTGACAGAGTATACAGGGTCTGACCGTAAATTGGTAGTTATTCCGTTGAACATAAAATATGGGGATTTAATGGATGTCATAAGATCTGAATGTTGTTATCCAGACAATATGTTTGATGTCAAGTTGACCGCGAAATTGTCATTAAACCATGATTGGACATACACTCCATTAACCAATGATAGGTTGATTTATGGAATGATGTTTTTGTTTAAACGAATGTCTGTGGTTCGAGTGTATGTGAAAGCTGAACCTAAAGTATCTGACCCTACGTTGACAACCAACACTCATTCGCCGGAGTATGGTACAGTAAGATCGACTTGTTGGGATTGCGGAATAGATTTGAATATGAGTCTAAATCCTACAACCGAAGTTCTGGCATACTAGCAAATTCCATTTTTCCAATCGCAGAACTTCCAAACAGGCAGTGAATGACCACAAAATGCATATGATATTCCTTCTAGCAGCGTAAATCCTTATCATGGTCTATCGCAATTTGAACCAATGCATTACAACCATAATGAGTTTTCTGGCAGGGCTGGACCGTTGACCTCATATCCCTCCATTGGGCTTGGTTTGTCGTCAGTTGGCCCAATTCATTTTAGTTGCCCAAAATGCCTAGAAGAGATGCATAGCGATGAAGATGATGATACCAAGGAATAAGGAGATTAGAGTACACCATTCACTGTACAAGATGAACCTAAAGGTATTTTTGCTAATGAAGTTGTTCTGGAGACGCAGGATGTCATATATGTGATGGGTCAATCCATAAATCGTGAATACGATGACGTTAATGATGATGCAGTTGCTAACAACGGCATGGTTCCAACTCTTAATGAACTTCCTGATATCCTCGAGGACGACAACTGGATAAAGAATTCTGTAATCGAACACTCATTCTTCAATGCTGCGAACACTTTGGAACGGAGTGATTGACGTACGGAAGATGATCGTTCCTTTTGGGAGTTGGTCGTTCCTTTTGGGATAAACGAATTTTCCCATCGAAAGATGAGTTGGTTCATGCTCTACAGTCGTGGCACATTAAAAGGTTTGTTCAGTATTCAGTCGTGGTTTCTTCAACGAAATGGTACACTGTTCGTTGTCTTCGTCGGGATGAGGATAACTGCAAATGGCATCTACCTGCGTCTGTCCCACAATACTGCAAATATTTTCAAGTTAAAACGTACGACGTCAAACACACTTGTTCCAATCAGATGTTGCTAAACGGAAACAAACAATACAATGCTAATTTTGTTTGCGACTTGATAATGCCTTTTGTTAGAACAAAGTGAAAGGAATGTGTGATAAATGTTTTACTTTTATATATCAATTATTATGAATTGATTGTGCAAACATTTTATTCCTTGATTATTGTATTCGTCTTTTGGAAGTGTTAAGGAAAAGAATCTTCGTCCTTAATAGTAGAGCATTAAAAGATAATGGTTTACACAAATTAAAAGTTATTCGCAATCATGGTAACTAACATGGAACATTAATTAACGAAATAAGACTGTTGTGTTGGTTATCGATTATTGTAGCTTTACAAAAATTTGACGACACGAGTATATAAATGAGGAAAATGGTTACTTTTATATATTGAATAGACCTAACAAATGAAACATTATAGATTTGTATTATGTGGCATTTATGTTTTCACTTTGTCTCAAATCCTAAGATATGAGACTTATATCTTTTCACATTTTGTTGGAAGAAAATACAAAATTTGACAAAAGGCAAACTCAGGGTCAAAACGGTGAATCAGACAAGGAATAGATACATGAGTGGTCGACTGAAATTATCAGGACGTGTCTTGATAATAGGATCGGTCGACCGGGCGTAGTATGTGGTCGACGAAAATTTCCATGAGAAATCTTGGTGATGAAACAATCGATCGGTAAAGGGAAACGGTCGACCAAAAATACTAGGATAATTTTTGATGAGTAAACAGTCGACCGGAGTGACACGTGGTTCGATCAAATTTTTCAGGGACCTTTTGTCTTACACATTCGGTCGACCTTCTAGCTTGTGGTCCGACCAAACCTCTAAAATCTTAACCGATCAGTCGACTATTTGGTAATTTGGTCGACTGTTTGGAACGATTCTAACTTCAATTATTAAGAGAATAATGTTGATCATAGGCTGAATTTATTCCAATTATGGTCAAATGTGTTTGAGGATGATTATGTTTCAAATTGTGATTGGTTTAAGGGAAACAAAAGCAAGAGATAATGGCTAGAGAATAGCTCATGATGTTAGTGATTTGGGAGGCTATAAATAAGTCCTCTCACCTACTTGTTTGAATGTAAATGCAAGATTTTCTCTCTTCCTAATCTCTTCACTAATCCATCTAAAATTTTCTTAATTATTTTGAGCTTTTGGAGATTAATTGTCGTGAAGTTTTAGAGGGGTTATTAGCAAGATTATAAGCTTAATTAGAGATCGATTGGGTAGCCTTTTTCTCTTTAATCTTGTTATAGTATGGTGAACACTTGGGACGGAATCAGTGGACGATTCAACGAGAAACGGAACTCCGGATCTTTATAAAGGTTTTAGAAAACCTTTGGGTATGATCCTCTCTTCTTTGTTTATTTTAATATGTCAATTATTATGAATTGGATGTGCAAACATTTTGTTCATTGATTAATGTATTTGTGTTTTGGAAGTGTTAAGGAAGAGACGCTTGGTCCTTAACTGTAGATCTCTAAAAGATAATGGTTTACATAAATCAAAAGTTATTCACAATCATGGTAATTGACATGGAACATTAATTATCGAGATAAGATTGTAGTGTTGGTCATCGATTGTTGTAACTCTACAAATAATTAATGACACGAGTATATAAAAGAGGAAAACATTACTTTTAAATATTTAATAGACCTAACAAGTAAAACACTATGGAATTGCGTTTCGTGTCATTAATGTTTTATTGTGTGTTGGATCCTAAGATATGAGACTTATATTTCACATAAGGGATGTTCAATTTGATTATTGTCAAAAACTATCAATGAGTACAATGATAAATGTAACAGTTGGTTGAGCATGACTTATGCTGGAAAAGATAGCTAGTCAAAAGATTATTATTGCCTTTCTTTATTGAGTGATGATATTAGTGGGCTCCTTGATAAAGTAAAATTACAATGTGCACAATGTAGCTTTGAGTTACATAGTTAAGTTACATAGTTATAATTATCTTAAAGAGATCAAGAAAGGAATATAATACAAAGGTGACACATTCCTACTTTGTATATATTCTTAATATCATGAGGCAAGGGACAGACACAAGTGGCGCACTTACATCACTAAATGGATCGTGTTTTGGCTCAGGTGGAACAAAGACATCTATGCTAATTGGGTAACTATAATGTGTAGCTAGATACCGCTTATAGTTTAAGATTTTGAGTGTTCAATATCGTTGCCAATTTAGCTTAGATCCTCCAATATGTCACACCACAAAACTGGGAAACAAGAAGCTTGATTTTGAATTCATATGATGTGTCGGGTTTCATGTGAAAAGGGACACATGTGGTGAATCAATAAAATCAATATGTCTTGCGAATTGACATAATTAGAATCATGAATAAATTTGTATAAGAAGTATATATTATGAGGCGTAATAATTTGACATTAAATAGGATAATATATCACATGAGATATGAATTTGCTAAAACCCCAAAAGATCAAATTTTGTTGGAGATAAATAAAAAAATTGAGGAAGGCAAAATCAGGGTCAAAACGGTCAACCGTTTTGCGTTCGATCGACCGGGACTTAAAGACGATCGGCCGAACCAGGATCGGAACACATGGGACGACCAAAAATTATCAGAACGTGTCATGATGATAGGATCGGTCGACCGGGCATGTGTACGCGGTCGACCAGAAATTTCCAGGACATGTCTTGGAGATATAGCAGTCGACCGGTACAAGGACACGGACGACCAAAATTTACCACCAGAAATTTGGGTAGGTAAACGGTCAACGGGAGCGGGACATGGTTTGACTAAAATTTTCCACGGAATTTGTGTCATGAATATTCGATCGACCGTCTGGCTCACAGTCCTACCGAACTTCCAAAAGAACCGAATTGTTTGATCGACCGATTGGAAAGTTCGGTCGACCGTTCAACACGATTTCTGCCTCAATTATTAAGAGAATAATTAGATCATGGGTTGTATTAATTCCAGATTTGGTCAAACATTTCTTAGGATGCTTGTGTGGCAAATTGTGATTATTTTAGGAGAGAAAAAATAAGAGTTCATAGCTAGAGAATAGTTCGTGCTATGAGTGGTTTGGGAACCTATAAAAGGACCCCTCACCCTACTTGTTAATGTTAACGCAAAAATTCTCTCTCTCCCTAACCACCCAATTAATCCATCCGAAAATTCTCTTAATAGTTTTAAGTTTTGGAGATTAAAATATTAGGAGCTTTTATAGGTGTTATTAGCTAGATTCTAAGTTTAATAAGAGATTGATTGACTAGCTCATTTCTTTATAATCTTGTTTAGAGTTTGGTGAACACTTGAAGACGAATCGGCAGTCAATTCGGGAAACGAAACTCTGGATCTTCAAAAAGGTTTTAATGAACTTTTGGGTATGATCCTCTCTCCTTTTGTTTATTTTAATATGTGTAGGATTTAATGATATTAGAATAAACATAAACATGTACATAATTTAAATGGAAATATGAAATCGATTATGTATGCTCGTATTAATTTTTTTAAAATATACACATACATAGGGACACAAAATTCAACAAGAGAAACATTAGGTTCCCGTTGGAGACGACCAAGAACATATAAAGGTAGTGGTAAGACGACGACATTTGATTTTATCAGAATGAGCTCGACGTGCAACAAGTTAACCAGGTCACATGGGTTCCGTATGAGCATTTGGATCATTGTCAGTTTCCACCACTATGTACAGGAGGTTCTGAGATTTGGACAAATCGTACATGGCTTATAGATTTTGAAGAGGTGGTTATGCATGGCCTAGACCGAATCATGATAAATTCGGTCTACAACAACACATTTGAGAGTGATGGAGAGACATGAAGTGAAATCGGCTAAGGGAAGAGCAGACGTTAATTGGTTGGTGGAAAATTACAGATTCATCAAACATTGGTCTAATAGAAGAGATCATCTACAGTTTGAACGACCACTCCTAGGTGCCCATCCTTAATAGAGCACACAGTTATATATGGAATGATACTAGAACATCATGGCACATTGGATTGCTCACCACAATTTGGCTCCAAAACGTAACGTGTACAAACCCCGAGCGGGTAGAGAGTCAGAGATGGTAATATCTAAACTTTTAATTAAACAATTACTTTTTTAAAAATAATGTTTAGTGTTTGTTAAATGGTTAAATTGTTTGTATGCGCACAGAGTTCATGAGTTTCACGAATAAGTCTATAAAATTCATGAGGCGATCAGAGGTCAGAAGACAGACTCTTCAACGGTTGGAAAGTTAAAGGAAAAAAATGAAGGCTTGACTCATGTGTTTTGGTGCTGAAGAACCCACACTATGGTATACTTAAGATCGCGTCGTTGAAGAAGATGATACTACTATTCCACACACACAAGGCGATGGTGGTAGACTGACTCAGGATAAAGAACATACAGAGAATGTGACACGAGGAGGGGGACGCGGCCGGGGGAGAGGATGTGTTCAGCCACGTCCTAAAAAGAAGAAGAGATTGAAGGGTAACGTAAGATAAATATTTTGTTGTATTAAACTTATTTTGATTGTTATTATATAAGTGTAAGTTTGGTTTATGTCAACATGTTAAACTTGTTTTTTGGATGTTATTTTCATTTTATGTAGTTGTTCGTGTATTCTGGTTGGTTGGTTGTGTTTGTTCAATTTTTTCTAATTCGAATTATTTGTTTGTTGTTGAAATATTTGTAGTTGTAATGATTGTGTTTTGTGGTTTGGATGTTTGCAGTTGGAATGATTGTGCTGTTTGTATTTGCCGATTTCTATTAAATTGTGTCGAGTTTCACCAAAGGGAACTCGACACTGGTATTGCCGAGTTCTCTTGGATTGAACTCGACACTCCTCTTGCCAAGTTCAATCCAAGAGAACTCGGTAATACCAGTGCCGAGTTCAATCCAAGAGAACTCGACATTGATGATACCAAGTTCAATTTGGGAATATATGACAAGTGTTCCCTATGCAGAATCTCAAAGATTCTGGGAACGAAAAAAATCAAATTGAACATAGCACTGGTGATGCCGAGTTCTCTCAAAAATTTATTTTGAATTTTTTTTCCTATTATAATTAAGACTATCAATTTTACACGAAACATGATTAGACGACACCAAAACGACAAGAACTTAACGGATATGCATTGTGAATTTTAACATGATTAATAAATGGGTTGGACAGGACAATACAATTATTAAATATGTTGTATATGAATATCTGTTACAAAAACGATTAACACGGTTAAGACACGATAAAACACGATAAGTAATCAGGTAATTAGGTAAACGATTACGAATACTACACGATCAGTATATGACTAATACCGACAAGTCTAGAAGTAATATATAAGTTATAATGAACTGAATGACGTACTTATAATTTAACCAATTATATTCGCAGTCATGCAATCCGGTATTTATGGAATAAACGAAACTAATTGTGTATAGATTATTATTTAATGATGTAAACGGTAGTCATGTTAAACATGTACACGAAATAACATGTTTAATAATCATGTATAAACGGGTTGTGTCATGTAAACATGATTATAAACGGGTTGGATACGACAAACGTCTAGTAACACGATTATTAAACGGGTCAGATACGACGCAACACATAAAACTTATATATATGACTTGACACGACACGATTAATGATCCTAATTATAAAGAAAATTACAAAAAAACTTCGATTTTGGATCGGTGCATCCGAAAAGCTTGGCACATGTTGGGAATGTTTAGCTTACTAACAAAACTTGTGTGATTGTAATCCTAATTGGGTTTTGATTGTTGTTTAGGAGGTGTTTAGGAGGTGATTGAAATGGATGGTTGAGATGAGGTGAGGGAAGGTATATAAGATGGATCTCACCCTCTCTCTCACTCTTCTCCCTCACACTCTCACACATGTCCTCTTTCTCAGTGGAGCTCCAACGAGGCTAGTGAAGATCTCCGACGAAAAGAAGTGGTCGACACTGGTTGGTTGGTGGAGGTGAGTTGGTTTGAACTTATAACCCATCTCATGCGCATTTCTTCTTCTTTCTCTCTCTGAATCCGTCTCTCTTCCAGTTGTTGTGGTCGGTGAGAGGATCGACGAGGGTGAAGGTGTGGTTGTGGATCGACGAGGTGCGGTGATCGTTGATCAAGCGAGAAGTTCGTTGGTGGATCGTGATTTTGATGGAAGTGCTCGCGAAAGCACCATCGAGGTTCTTCGAAGGTTTCTTTAGACCTTCCCGGTATAACAAACTGGAAGTTGTAGCTCACTTTTATTGTGTGAGTATTTTGAAGTCGACGGTAGGCTGAATGACTCGTCACAAGTAAACGTGCAGCAATTTTACTACTGGATCAGTCAACCGTTCCTAGTGAGATTTAGGGATTTTGCCTCACGCCGGTCAAACGATGCCCTCGGGCGGTCGACCGGTGGTGTGTTAGAGGAAAGCCCTGGATGTTTTCGGTCGGACGAGCCCCCTTTTTCGTTTGACCATGTGCACTGTTGTAGGTCGGTTGAGGGCGTTGACCTTCTAAGCGGTCGACCGCCCATTCACTCGTCCGACCGACGACTTAAGTTAACTTATTGTTTGGTTCGATTGATGGTGGTTCGGTCAATCAGTGTTGTTTGGATGCGATGGAGGATTCAACTGTTGTTTTGCCGTCGACCGAGGGTGCTCAGGGGTTCGACCAGTTGATTTGTTGAGCGATGGAGGATTTTTACAGGTGGTTTTCGGTCGAACGGGTCCCCTTTTCCGTTCGACCGATTGGTCGTTGTGTTCATTGAATCTGGGAGGTGACCTTCTAAACGGTCGACCGTTCGACCGATTGGTCGTTGTGAAGGGAATGTGTTCTAAAAGTTTTACTTTTAAATGACAATTGTTATGAATTGAATAAGAAATCATTTTGTTCCTTGTTTATGTTATTCGTCTTTTAGAAGTGTTAAGGAAGAGGCTCTTGGTCCTTAACAGTAGAGCTCTAAAAGATATTGGTTTACAAAAAACAAAAGATATTCGCAATCATGGTAATTAACATGGGACATTAATTACCGAGTTAAGATTGTCGTGTTGGTCATAGATCATTGTAGCTCTACAAGTGAGTGATAACACGGGTACACAAAAGAGGAAAATATTACTTTTGTATACTGAATAGACCTAATAAGTTAAACATTATAGAATTGTGTTTTCTGTGTCATTAATGTTTTACTGTGTCTTTGGTCCTCTGATATGAGACTTATATCCGATCACTTAGGAATTGTTTAATTAGACTAGTGTCTTGAGCTATCGATGAGTGTAGTGTGAAGGCATTAGTTGGTTAAGTATGACTTTTGTTGGAGAAGATAGTTAGTCAAAAGATTATCATTGCCCCTCTTAATTGAGTGATGATATTAGTGGGCCCCTTGATAAAGCGGAGTTATAATGTGCATAATGTGATTTGAGTTAAGTCACATATTTATAAGTAGCTTAAAGAGATCAAGAAATGAATACTAATACAAAGATGACACAATACTACTTTGTGTGTATTCTTAATATCATGAGGCAAGGGATGGACACAAGTTGTGCACTCCATCACTAAATGGACCGGGTTTTGGTTCGAGTAGAATTAAGACATCTAACTAATTGGGAGCTATAATGTGTAGCCAGATACCGCTTATAGCTTGTGATATTAAGCTCTTAATATCACTGCCGACTTAGTTTAGATCCTCCCATAGGTCACACCACAAAACTGGGAAACGAGAAATGGGAATTTTGAGTTCATAAGATTTGTCGGGTTTCATGTAGAAAATATGACACATGGGGTGAACAAGTAAACTCAAAATTATGTTGTGATTAATAACATAATTAGAATCTATCGGTCGGCCGACCGAAAATTGCGATGAAATATTTTACTGTTGAGAACGGTCGACCGAGTTGCGAACGGTCGACCGAAACTTGGTTCGATCGGTCGACCGAACCTCCAAACGGTTGACCGGTCCAGACGGTTATCTACAGAATTAATTTAAGAATTAATTAGATCATGTATGGAATTGGTCCATAATTGATTTAATTCGTGGCTGAGATTATTTGTTAGTAAATAATGGATGGCTAGATGAAAGTTTGCATGAAATCATGGGCAAGAGGTTGCACATGAATATGTAATTTGGAGAGAACTTATTAATACAAATTTATCTCATTACCTCTTTAATTTTTCTCATGCAAAAATCTCTCTCCATAATTCTCCACGAAATGTCCGTAATTCTTAAGATTAGTTTTAGTCCTCAGAGATTTTCTTCTCAAGGGAACTAAAGAGGGGTTACTAATTGGATTCTAAACCCTATTGGAGATTGAGAGGCTAGCTCTTCTCTCTCCAATCTCGTTTAGAATTTGGTGAATACTCGGAGACAATCCACCAGGCGATTCGAGCGGCAACGCGACTCCGGATCTTCAAGAGGTTTTTGAGAACCTCTAGGTATGATCCTCTTTGCAATTGTTTGTTTGTTCTAATGCATGTTAAATAATTAGGATAAACAAATGCATGTCTATATGAAAATCGAAGAAAATATGAATGTTTCGATCCTATATGTTTATAAAATTTCGAAAATATATACACACTATAGGGCACGAAATCCAACAATGGTATCAGAGCTTTTGATTCATATTATCTTTGATTTAGACTATAAAATCAATCTAGGCTACCATCTAGAATCAAAACAATTCGGTTTTATGTCTTTTTCGAGTTTTTCGATGTTTTGTTGATAAAATTCTAATAAATTCGTTTTGATGGTTTTATATGTTTTAAAACATCACACATGATTGTTAGAATTGAAATTTAGACATTTGTCTAATTTATAGAATTTTCGTTTTATTTTAAATGATTATTTTATAAAGAAAACGACAAAACCGAAAAGGACTAAAGTTCATCTTTCCTTTTGGAAATTGGATGAACGGCGGTTCAAAATAATTAATATTGAACTATGGATGCATGAAAATCATTTTAATGGATTTCAAATGATTTTTCTAGAATTGTTTGATTTTAGATGCTTCAGAATCTAGATTAAATAGTTTAGATTGGACATGCGTGTATACGTTGCTCGAGTTGTTTTTGCAGGAATAGTGAGTTTATATGTTCCAAATCAGCAACTATGAATGTATAGAATTATTATTATACAGGGGCTTATTTATATGTAAAAGCCAAAATCTCTCTTTCTATCTTGAGATAATTGCATTGCATATGAGAGGTTTTTCATAGGACTTGCATTAGTCGGTTTTTATCGAATGTGAGTAGCATGTTTATTTTCTGTAAAATCTGCATCTCCGGTGCAAGAGGAAGTCGCCGCTGTAGCGCATCGATCGAGGATTGAAGATCAGGGATCGAGGATCAAGGATCAAAGGGAACATATAAACTCACACGATGTGGATTGTGTGAATGGTTTAATTTCTATTTTTAATTTCTCCTATGCATGTGATTGAATGTTAGGATGTGTATGAATGGTAATATGCATGATAACCTAAAATTCTGAATCGCATGTTAATACATGAAATTGTCCAACAAAAATTAAGAGTAATTTACCTTCTTATTTCATCCACTAGCAGCCATCGATCGAGGGATACTCTGCTCGCCCTTAGCGGGAGATAGCTCCCTCCATCTTTGGGAATAGTGGGAGATATAATGGTTGTCTATTGTTGTGTCACGATTAGATATATGAGGTGCGTTTCACCCTAGTGAACCCCAAGTATGTTTAGTTGTGAATACAATGGATAAACGTATCTCGTATCAAATGAAAATAAGTTTTCTTAACATTACCTAGAGCCCTCGCTCGGTTTTGGGAAAGAGTTTTTCTTACGAGGATAGGTCGTATTCCCTCATAATTAAAACGACAAGAATCACAAGAGTTTGAAGCTGATAATGTTGCTAAAATTCAAATAGGTTGTGATTAGAAAAATATTTTTCTTACCTTGATATTGTAATGTATTCGATAGCCCTTAGCTAGTTTATATTACAATTGATGGGATCTTGGATTGTTGCATTTATGGGCAAAATTGTTATTTGCAGCATTTACATTTGTATGTATAATAAACATAAAATTGGTATTAAAATCGTGTATGATTTATTTTGTAGAAAAATGTCGAACATCCAACCTATCGTACGATCCATGATAGAAAAACACCCTTTAGCAAATGATGGCTCAAGCTTCATTAGTTGGCAACTCAAACTCAACATCGTGTTAAAGTTTGAGAAACTGTCTCACGTTTTGGAAGGTCCAATCCCAAAATGGAATGAGAGATTAACCGATGAAGAGAAGGAGGGTAAAGCCAAGTGGGAAGACCAAGAGAACCAAGTTCACGGTCTTATGCTAGCATCCATGGGTGACTCGCTTCAAGCGAAATACTTGGATTCGAAACCCAAGAAGACCATGGAGGCTTTATCTAAGATGTTCATGGATAGTGCCCGAAAGGAGCGCAATAAGACCACCATTGCACTCACAAGGTGCCATATGGCGGAGGGAACATCGGTATCCATGCATTTTCTCACGATGCAAGGGTACCTTGAGAAGTTGGCAAAGCTCTCTTCACCAATGCCCGAGGACATTGCTGAAGATATGATTTTTGGCTCTCTAACCCCGTCCTTTAAGGACTTTGTGATGCACTTTCACGTGCGTGAAAAAGGGGTGAGTCTTGAGGAGCTGCACAACGCTCTCAAAACTGCTGAAGTAGACATGGGCAAGGGTAGGGACAAGCAAGTCCTTGCCGTCCATGGGAGGAGCCAAAAGATTGGTAAAGGAAAGGGCAAATCTACCAAAAGTGGTTGAATCAAGAGCAAGGGAGTAGGAGGTGCTCATAAGAGTGCCTCGATGGGGAAATCTCAGAAATCTCCAACTTCCAATACTGAGTGCTTTCACTACGGTGAAAAAGGACACATCCGGCCAAATTGCCCCAAGTACAAGGAAGACCTTGACAACGGAGTGATTGAACGCCGGCGCCCCAAAAAGGCCAAAGGTATATTTGTTATTGAAATAAATTTAGTCACCTCTATCCAGGATTGAGTAATTGATACCGGATCTTGTGCTCACATAGTTTCTAATGTGCAGCTACTCACGGATAGGAAGGAACTCGTAAGGAACGAGGTAGAATTGAAGGTCAGAAATGGTGCGAGCGTTTCTGCGGTTGCACAAGGTTCTATGGTGCTTCAATTATGTAGTGGTTTAAATTTATGTCTAAAGAATGTTTATTATGTGCTTTCGATTAGCAAGAATATTATTTCTATATCATGTTTGGATATGGATAATTTTAATATAAATACTTCAAATTCTTGTTTATCTATATCGAAGAATGATGTTTTCTATGCAAATGCATTCATAAGGAATGGTCTCTATTTGCTCGAATTGAATAATAAACAAATCTTTAATATCAATAACAAAAGACTTAAGACCACTCACGAGAATGATACTCCCTTGTGGCACTATCATCTTGGTCACATAAATGAAAAGCGCATCAAAAATTGCAAGAAGCTAACCTTCTTGGTCTACTTGATTTTAAATCATTGGAGACGTGCCAACCATGTTTAATGGGAAAAATGACCAAAAAGCCTTTCAAGATGAAAGGCCCAAGGGCGAGTGGCTTGATGGATTTGATACATTCTGATGTATGTGGTCCAATGAGTACTAGTGCACGAGATGGTTTCAGGTACTTCATTACGTTCACGGATGATTATAGTCGTTATGGCTATGTTTATCTAATGAGAAATAAAAGTGAATCCTTTGACAAATTCAAAGAATTCAAGAATGAAGTAGAGAACCAACTCGATAAGAAAATCAAGTCTCTACGAACGGATCATGGAGGTGAGTACTTAAGTGCCGAATTTGACTCATACCTAAAGGAGTTTGGTATTATACCTCAACTCGCCCCTCCCGGTACACCTCAGTGGAATGGGGGTATCCAAAAGGAGTAATAGGACATTGCTCGACATGGTTCGGTCAATGATGAGTCATGCGGAATTACCTCTTCACTTTTGGAGTTATGCACTACAAACTGCAGCTTACACACTGAATAATGTTCCATCCAAATCCGTAGAGAAAACGCCTTACGAGCTATAGAGTGGTAAAACACCTAAGCTCAATTTTCTCAAGATTTGGGGTTGTGAGGCTTACGTCAAGAAATTGATGTCGACCAAACTTCAACCAAAAGCGGATAAGTGCTTCTTTATCGGTTATCCTCGTGAGACAAGAGGATACTACTTTTGGCATATCACCTCCAATCGAGTGATTGTAGAGAGGGATGTCACAATTCTGGAAAAGGAATTTCTGGAAAGAGTAAGAAGTAGGGGGAGTAGGGTTGTGCTTGAGGAAACCCAAGATACTCTACAAGATCATGACATGAATGATGAATTTCAAGATCATGAAGGCCCAACCGAGATTCCTATGGTTAGTGAGAGCGTGAGTGAGAGACCCTCGCAAGAAATTGTGAGAGAATCTCAATCATCCCCACCTAGTGTACGTTCAAGAGTTGAATGTGAACCCACTCCTCAAGAAATTGTGGAAGAAGTTCGAGAGACACGAGAAGAACCAAAAGAATAAGAAGGTCAACGAGGGAAAGGAAGAAACCCGACCTGTATCTGGGACTTCATGAAATCATGGTACTTGATACCAATGATCCCTTGACCTTCCAAGAAGCAATGGAAAGGGAAGACTCCAAACTATGGCTTAAGGACATGGAATCCGAAATAGAATCCATGTATGATAATCAAGTGTGGAACTTGGTTGACCTTCCTCAAGGGAAAAAGGTCATTCAAAATAAATGGGTTTTCAAGAGGAAGATGGACATGGATGGGAACTTCACAACCTACAAAGCGAGGCTTGTAGCGAAGGGTTTCACTCAAGTTCAAGGAATTGACTATGATGAAACCTTTTCACTGGTTGCCATGTTCAAGTCTATTCGGATTATGCTCGCTATTGCCGCATGTCATGATTATGAAATATGGCAAATGGATGTCAAAATGGCGTTCCTTAATGGGAACTTGGAGGAGGATGTGTACATGGTACAACCTCAAGGTTTTGAAAATCCAAAGAATAGCGAGAAAGTATGCAAGCTTCAAAGATCCATTTATGGATTGAAGCAAGCATCAAGGAGTTGGAACAAACGCTTTGACGAGGAAGTGAAGAAGCTTCACTTCATTCAAAGGAAGAACCTTGTATATACAAGAAGGTTAGTGGGAGCCATGTAGTATTCCTAATCTTATATGTTGATGACATATTGCTCATGGGCAATCATATTCCTTTACTTGAGCAAACGAGAAGTTCATTGAAATCTACATTTTCAATGAAAGATATGGGTGAGGCTCAATACATCTTGGGAATCAAGATATATTGAGATAGATCTCGTAGACTCATTGGCCTAAGTCAACGTACATACATTGACAAGGTCTTGGAAAGGTTCAAGATGAACAACTCCAAAAAGGGAGTGTGTCAATGAGTATGGGTGTGCAACTCAAGAAGTCTCAACGTGCGCAATCACGTAAGGACTTAGAGTACATGAAGGATGTCCCTTATGCTTCGGCAATTGGGTCGATCATGTACGCGATGACTTGCACAAGACCCGATGTCTCGTATGCTCTGAGCGTGGCAAGTCGTCACCAATCCAACGCAGGTCCTGAGCATTCGACTGCGGTCAAGAATATCCTGAAGTACCTTAACCGGACTTAGGATAAGATTCTTGTTTATGGAGGACAAAGGGAGTTGATGGCCGAGGGTTAGTCAGATGCGAGTTTCATGAGTGATCCAGACGATAGAAGGTCACAATCAGGATACGTCTTCCTTCTGAATGGTGGAGCTGTGAGTTGGCGTAGTTGGAAGCAAAGCACTACGGCTGACTCAACCACTGCTTCTGAAGTAATGGCCGTCGCTGAAGCGAGCAAGGAAGGAGTGTTGATTAAGAAGTTCCTTGAAGAGCTTGGAGTAGTTCCCTCGAGCGAGGGACCAGTAGAGCTGTTTTGCGATAATAGTGCATCTATCTCGCAAATCAAGGATCTCAAATCACACCACAAAGTGAAGTACATGGATCGTAAGTAGTTCGTTACACGTGACCTCATCGACGAAGGCAAAATAAATCTTTTATGGGTGGACACCAACAACAACACAACTGATCCATTCACAAAACCTTTATCCCAAGCCAAGGGCGAAATGCATTTCAAGTCCATGTGATTGAGGAACCATGTAGATTGCCTTGATGATTGATATGTAATGGGGTTTACCCTAGTTATAATTGTTTTATACATTGAGTATGTATATGAAAGAAAATTTAATAACAAGTGGGAGATTGAAGGGAATGTGTTCTAAAAGTTTTACTTTTAAATGACAATTGTTATGAATTGAATAAGAAATCATTTTGTTCCTTGTTTATGTTATTCGTCTTTTAGAAGTGTTAAGGAAGAGGCTCTTGGTCCTTAACTGTAGAGCTCTAAAAGATATTGGTTTACATAAAACAAAAGATATTCGCAATCATGGTAATTAACATGGGACATTAATTACCGAGTTAAGATTGTCGTGTTGGTCATAGATCATTGTAGCTCTACAAGTGAGTGATAACACGGGTACACAAAAGAGGAAAATATTACTTTTGTATACTGAATAGACCTAATAAGTTAAACATTATAGAATTGTGTTTTCTGTGTTATTACTGTTTTACTGTGTCTTTGGTCCTTTGTTATGAGACTTATATCCGATCACTTAAGAATTGTTTAATTAGACTAGTGTCTTGAGCTATCGATGAGTGTAGTGTGAAGGCATTAGTTGGTTAAGTATGACTTTTGTTGGAGAATATAGTTAGTGAAAAGATTATCATTGCCCCTCTTAATTGAGTGATGATATTAGTGGGCCCCTTCATAAAGCAGAGTTATAATGTGCACAATGTGATTTGAGTTAAGTCACATATTTATAACTAGCTTAAAGAGATCACGAAATGAATACTAATACAAAGATGACACAATACTACTTTGTGTGTATTCTTAATATCATGAGGCAAGGGACGGACACAAGTGGTGCACTACATCACTAAATGGACCGGGTTTTGGTTCGAGTAGAATTTAGACATCTAACTAATTGGGTGCTATAATGTGTAGCTAGATACCGCTTATAGCTTGTCATATTAAGCTCTTAATATCACTACCGACTTAGTTTAGATCCTCGCATAGGTCACACCACAAAACTGGGAAACGAGAAATGAGAATTTTGATTTCATAAGATTTGTCGGGTTTCATGTAGAAAATATGACACATGGGGTGAACAAGCAAAATCAAAATTATGTTGTGATTAATAACATAATTAGAATCTATCGGTCGGTCGACTGAACATTGCGATGAAATATTTTGCTGTTGATAACGGTCGACCGAGTTGCGAACGGTTGACCGAAACTTGGTTCGAGCGGTCGACCGAACCTCCAAACGGTCGACCGGTCCAGACGGTTATCTGCAGAATTAATTTAAGAATTAATTAGATCATGCATGGAATTGGTCCATAATTGATTTAATTCGTGGTTGAGATTATTTGTTAGTAAATAATGGATGGTTAGATGGAAGTTTGCATGAAATCATGGACAAGAGGTTGCACATGAATAGGTAATTTGGAGAGAACTTACAAATACAAGTTTATCTCATTACCTCTTTAATTCATTCATTATTTTCTCATGCAAAAATCTCTCTCCATAATTCTCCACGAAATTTCCTTAATTCTTAAGATTAGTTTTAGTCCTCAGAGATTTTCTTCTCAAGGGAACTAAAGAGGGATTACTAATTGGATTTTAAACCCTATTGGAGATTGAGAGGCTAGCTCTTCTCTCTCCAATCTCATTTAGAGTTTGGTGAATACTCGGAGGCAATCCACCGGGCGATTCGAGCGGCAATGCGATTCCGAATCTTCAAGAGGTTTTTGAGAACATCTAGGTATGATCCTCTTTGCAATTGTTTGTTTGTTCTAATGCATGTTAAATAATTAGGATAAACAAATGCATGTCTATATGAAAATCGAAGAAAATATGAATGTTTCGATCCTATATATTTATAAAATTTCAAAAATATATACATACTATAGGGCACGAAATCCAACAGTTAGTGGGAGATGTTCGACTGATGGAGTGTCGGTTGAGGCATTTTCCTGGTGTTGGTGGGAGTCGGTCGACCATGACTCTTGGTTCATGACCCTCGAGCAAGGAGAGATGACCCTGGCAGAATATACCTAGAGGTTCAACACGGTGGAGCGTTACTGTCCAGAGATTTGTTTGACGCCTATGCAGAGGGCGAGGAAGTTTGTACGGGCGCTTAGGAAGCACCTCCATACTCAGGTGACATACAGTATTCCACAGATTCTGGCCGATGTCGTAAGGTTCGCCACGATCATCGATCAGGACTACCAGCATAATTATGCTGAGGACAGGAGAGCACAAGGGAAGGTCAGTGGACGTCGAGGTGCTCCGTCAGCGGGAATCTGGGCCAGAGGCCCCAGATCGGAGGAGGTGGGACACGCCCGGCCTGAGGTGTGCAGGGGTTGTGGTCGAGTTCACTTTGGATAGTGTTGGGGCCGTTCTGGGGTTTGTTATGGGTGTCGCAAGCAAGGCCATTTTGTCAGGGATTGTTTGAGTGGGCCGAGTGGGTCCAGCAGACATCCGGGGCCACCACCATCAGGCAGAGGCGGAGGTCGCCGCCCTTCTGCGCCACCACAGTGGGGTCAGAGGACTGGACGAGTCTTTACCATCCAGGCAGATGAGGCGAGGGACGCCAACACTGTGGTGGAAGGAACTCCTTTTGTTGCTGGGTTGATTGCGAGAGTGATGTTTGATTTGGTAGCTGGGACTACGCCTCAGTCGAAGGCGCCGTACAGAATGGCTCATGCTGAGTTGACAGAGCTGAAGAAGCAGTTACAGGATCTGATGGATATTGGGTTCATCCGCCCTAGTGTCTCACCTTGGGAGCGCTGGTACTCTTCGTGAAGAAGAATAGATCGTTGCGGATGTGTATTGACTACAAGATTTGAAAAAGGTTACTATTACGAACCAGTTGCAGTCAGCGAAGGTGTTTTTGAAGAGTGATCTGCGATCTGGTTACCATCAGTTGAGGATCAGAGAGGCAGATGTGCAAAAGACAACTTTCAGGATAAGGTAAAGGCACTACGAGTTTCTGGTGATGCCGTTCGGGTTGACGAACGCGCTTGCAGCTTTTGGATTGGATGAACATGACGTTCAGTCAGTACCTCGACCATTTTGTGATTGTCTCCGTGGACGATATTGGTCTACTCGCCAGATCTGGAGCAACATCGGGAGCACTTGAGGATAGTACTTGGTATTTTGAGAAATCAACAATTGTATGCCAAGTACTCAAAGTGCGAATTCTAGCTGAGTAGTGTTATTTTTCTGGGACACATTGTATCGGGAGCTGGGATATTAGTAGATCCAGCGAAGGTTGAGGTTGTGACGCAGTGGAGAGCCCCGACTAGCGTGACCAAGATCAGGAGTTTTGTAGGTCTCGTAGGTTATTATCGCCGTTTCATTCAGGATTTCTCCAGGTTGGCTTCACCTCTGACAGCTTTGATGCGGAAGGGCATCAAGTTTGTGTGGTCCCAGAAGTGCAAGGACAGTTTCCAGGAACTGAAGAGTCGGTTGACGACTGCTCCAGTTCTGACACTTCCCAGTGGCAGTGGGGGGTTGTGATTTACAATGACGTGTCAGGCGTTGGTTTGGGATGCGTAGTCATGCAGCACGGGCGGGTGGTTACGTACACTTCGAGACTGCTGAAGGTGCACGAGAGGAACTATGCCACTCATGATTTGGAGTTGGCAACAGTGGTGCACGAGTTGAAGAGTTGGAGACATTATCTTGATGGCGAGCAGTTCGAGGTCTTCACAGATCATCAGAGCCTGAAGTACCTATTTTCCCAAAAGGAGCAGAATATGAGGTAGCGTAGAACACTCAGCTCATCAAGGATTATGATTTCACTATCGCGGATCATCCGGGGAAGGCGAACTCGATTGCAGATGCTTTGAGCAGGAAGGTGGATTACCGCAGCAAGACTTTATATCCAGGAATGGAAGCTTCTTGAGACGTTGGCTGAGTGGAGACTGTTGACCGATGAGTCACGGGGTGCAATGATTGTTGGGTTGAGAGTGGAGCCTTAGATGGTCTCGAGTATTGTTCAGGCTCAGAGCTCGGATGATGAGTTAGTTGGGTTGTTGCAGTTAGCTGCCAGAGAGGGATCAGACTTCAGTATAGGAGTCAATGGTGGGCTGAGATTCAGAGGTCGTGTTTGGGTGCCGAAGGGAGGGGATCTGAGGAAGGACATATTGGAGGAGGCACACATATCTCGTTATTCAATCCACCCGGGCAGCACGAAGATGTATAAAGATCTTCAGAGAAATTTCTGGTGGAAGAGGATGAAGACGGAGACAACAAAGTTCGTCGACAGATGTCTGGTTTGTCAGCAGGTGAAGATTGAGCATCAGAGACCTACAGGACCGATGTAGAGGATCGAACTTCCAGAGTGGAAGTGGGAGCATCTGACGATGAATTTGTCACTGGGCTGCCGAATATGAGAGGATTTCATGACGTGATTTGGGTTATAGTCGATTGAATGACCAAGTCGGCACACTTCTTAGCTATCCGAACAACTTTACCTATCGAGGGTTGATTGACATCATTTCATGCTCATATTTATATCTTATATCCATTATCTTACACCTAAGCAATGCTACGTGACGACTTTTATGTTTAGTTTTCTGGAATAAAGAGGTTTGAAGAGAAGAGCCATGAAAGGATCCAAAAGCAGGAAAAAGGACTTAATTGTGAGACCTGGGGACTAAGATGCAAGGGAGAAGGACCTGATCGTAAGACCGAAGGACCTAAGAGCAAAACAGAATACTCCACACCATCATGGGGAGTATTTTACCAATTCGAGTCGGGTCGGAGCTCCAACAAGTCAAGTAACCGCATCAAAGACCAACAATACAAGAAAGAAAAGCCCACAACAAATTCCAACACGATCCGAAGATTTTGGACCGCCAATTGGCGGTCTTGGACCGCTAATTGGCGGTCCATATTGCTCAGGATCCGTCGAAATTTCTCCTGGACTTGTATTAATGTTCGTTCAGGCTATTTTTGGTATTGGTTTAGTCCCACATCGGGGGATTGTCCCCGATTAGCTTTTTCCATGCTTATAAATAGAACTCTTCACCTTCCATTGTAATTACCCATTGTTTGGTGGCATTCTCTCTACTAAGGAGTGAGCCTTGAAGCAATAACTCAAGGTGGAGAAGAATGCTACCTTCAATGTGAGTCATTGTTAATAAAAGTTTATTTGTTTCTTTTAATCTTGTTTTGTTATGTTGCTTGTTTTGTGTGGGTTGCTTTACTTTGTTTAATCTCTTGTTTAGTAATTTTAGTATCTTAGTTAAATGTTTTCTTTACTTAGTCTAATCAGTAGTGTAATGAGTAGTGAGTAGTTACATTCCCTTTGGGGGTGGTGGAGAAATATGTGATATAATTATGTAGTGTATTAAGTGTGTGTTATTTTTATCCCTTGAGCTTTATATGATTTCCATAACCATCTAATGGGTTTTCACTCTTATCTTTGATATGCTAATGCTCTTGAATGAAGCTTAGCTTATGCTTTGATTAGTGGACCTATTTTATGGGGAATGATAAGGTTAGGATATGGATGAAGTTAATATTGTAAACACAATTTGTAGTGTATGTACTCTTGTTGCCTTTACCTTAGCTAATGTCTTGTATGTTTTAATGATGTAGTGAAATCTTAATTCATGTAGAGGCATAGTAGGGTATAGTCTTTATACTTGAGTTCATGTAGCTTCATTCCAATTATTGTCTTGTATGTTTTAATGATGTAGTGAAATCTTAATTCATGTGGAGGCAAAGTTGGATGTAGTTTTATGATTTCATGCACTACATGTTGTGAGGAGCTTAATGAACACACACACACACTTCTTTATGTTCACATTATTTCTCTACCCCCTTTGGGGTTTAGTTTTCTTGCTTTTCTTCCATTTTCTTTTTGCATCTTAG
The DNA here is from genome assembly GCA_963682175.1 of Triglochin maritima. Classification (NCBI taxonomy): domain Eukaryota; kingdom Viridiplantae; phylum Streptophyta; class Magnoliopsida; order Alismatales; family Juncaginaceae; genus Triglochin; species Triglochin maritima. The sequence continues at coordinate 41,679,527 of OY821775.1, forward strand.
TGTAGTTTAGTGTAACCATCCTTTCTCTCCTTCTTTTACCTCTCGCCTTCGAACAAACCAAGTGTCGACACACCTCCCAGTGGACGACCCATATTTGCCACCGCTTCAACGCGGCCGTGCACTTGCGGTTAAATATAAAACGATCAATCAAGTTTTTGGCGTCGTTGCCGGGGAGGTGCTCTGTCCAGACATTGGTTTGGACGATTCGAGGGGTTTTTAATTTTTTGTTTCCAGTGTTTCTTAGTGTCAGGGAACCAGAACATCAAGGGGAGGCTACTGAAGAAGTTTGAGGAAGAGAAACCACAAAAGGACCGCCAATCAGCGGTTGGAGACCGCCAATTGGCGGCCTGGTAAGGGTTTCCTGCTTCCAAATTTTTTGTGGTAGTTAGTTCTGTAATTGGTGTTATCTGGGAGTCCAATTTTGCATGTTGTGACTTCGTGTTTGCTCCCAGATCATTAATCACTCCCCCATTAATCAACTTTGACCATAAAACTCAAAGCAAAAGATTAGACTCTTTGCCATCTAGGTCATGCATCATATGTAGACCTTGCATGCATCTTTCTTTTCTTTGCTTTACATTTTGTCGTTGATTTCTGGAGCGAGGTACGCATTCCTTATCACTCATTCACGCATTAGGACATTCATTAGTGAGTATGGTTTGCATCGAAACAAGAGTGAGGTGAGTGATTGTTTGGTGAGTTGCTTGCTAGCCAAAGATTTCAAAACATCTTTAAGGGGCATCACCTATAGTCTTCAAAGATAAGGTGGGGGATTTCATCACCCCTCCCTTAGCCCCAAAAAACACACTCAAGTAAAGCCTTAACTAAAAGCAAGTAGACATTGGCCCTAGGATTTTGGACGCACTAGGAGAGTAATCTAGTTGAGACCGCCATGACCTGATCGGCGTTGCCTACCTTGTCGATAGTAGGAGGTACTGGATCTCCGGATCTGGAATCACTTGCTGGGCATTGTGGTCCTCGTTGTAGGGAGGTGAGGCGTGTCGAGGCTAGTGACCTCGAAGTTAGGCGTCGTCTAGCCTAAGGACCCATTGCCTTACATTGTTTGAGCCATGCTTGCTAGTTAGGCTTCTAACTTCACCCTGTACCTTTGCTAGCTCTAGGAATTCTTCCCTTCTCCTCTGAGTCATCTTCTTCTCACCTTCTTCTACGTTATAGTCTCCTCCCCTTTACACTCTCTGGTAGCGTTTTAGGGTCGAGTCAAGCACTTTTTGCGAGCTTAGTCTCGTGGTGGTGAGAGTGGTCGACTCGAGAGTTGTTTGTTGAGATGGATGGTTACATGGGCGACCATTCATATCATTGTTGGGACCAGGATGATTCTCCCTGGTATTCCGGACCCATGCAACCTGGGGTGGCTCAGACGAACACCCCGTACGGTTGGGATGATCTTCATTATGTGACTGAGCAATCTTCATATAGGGGTGATATGAGAGAGGCACCGACGGCTAGATCTCCATCTAGTTATGTTGGATCATACTCTGGGCAACAAACTTTGGCCTCTTTCATGCATGCGGTAGACGACATGAGTGCACCAGTGGCTCCAGTAGCCATACAGTGCGATTGTTGTGGGTTGAGTGGTCATAATATCGGGGAATGTCCTTATGTTCCCCCAGAGCCTAAGTATGAGCATACATTTTCCCAAAATGCTCAATATGACCATTACGCATCCGCGTACATCCGGAGAGTGATGGATTCATGGGGAAACAATTCTTATTCAAATTCTTATACTTCATATTCACCCCAGTATCCTCCTCCCGAATACCCAGAATTCTACCAGCACCCCACTCCAAATCATTGGACTCATTCTCAGCCCATCAACACCCAACCCCAAAATTTCCCAAGCTCTGACTTGGACCCCATCGTTGACCGCATACCTGATTCCTTGAAACAAACTCTCCAAACATTCATGGAAACCACACAAAACTTATTGAAGTCCAACTTGAATTCCTTGCAAACCATGGAAATGCAAGTGAGCCAGATGAAACAACAATTCCATGACCGTGAGGAGGGTAACTTTTCTTGTCAACATGAGGATTCATCTTTTGATATCGAACCACCACCACATCCACAAATTCAAAGCACAATCTTTCAAAGTCAAACTCCTAGTCAGTCTGAGGGACTTGGGGTTTCAATTCACGATCACTTAGTGGAGGATTCGATTCAAATTGAGAATAACTTGGACCAGCCTCATTATGAGTCGGCACAGGATTGTGCCTTATCTTTTTGTCCCGTGGCCCTTGAGCCACATGATCTTCATATTGTGCCTCTTAAGGACTCACCTCTGGTGGAGCAAGATCTCCCTAGTACCCTCAATTTCAAACAACCTGATGAGAGTTTGCCTCTCACTATTGTTCCTGATCATCTTGGAAATGATGGAACATCAAACAACTACATTGCTCATGAGGGTATTAGGAGTTCCTTGGAGGATACTTTGGGTATGAGACCCACTTCCTGTTCTCCTGGTGAGTTGGACATGCATAACGAGGTGCTTGACCTCGTTCCGACCCACCAGCCTGTTGGTTGGAGAGTTTTGATTGATGATCATAACTTCAGTTCCGCAACGAGAGATATTTTTCTTCTGTTGCCCCTTATTTCCCAAACTCTCGAGAGGTTCAAGCTCTTTCAGTTTGATCCTTTGAGTGAGACGCCTTTGCGTCCAATTCATGAACCTCTCATTTCATCTGGTGCTCTTTGTGAAGGGGGCCCACACATGCGTATTCTGGCCCCGCGTGGTGTCATGTTCCCTTTCCAAGTGCATTGACCCACTCTTGAGGTTCCCATTTGATGTCTTTTGACAAATGAAGATGGGAACTTATGTTTGTACATAGTTATATAAAAAAAGAAAAAAAAGAAAAAAAAGAGTTCAATAAAAGACTCCTTCAGTGAGCATCGATTGTTGTGAGCCCCAACCCTTGTGTATTTGGGCTCCATTTCTTTCACGTATTTGTACCCTTTCTTTAGCATCTCACAGGTTTTGAGGGAATTTGGGTTGTGTCCATCAACATAGCCATACACTTCCCTTTGTACTTCACGTTGGTGAGATCTCTCATTTTTCATGCATAAATCCATGTAGTATCTTGCTTGCATTCATTGAGGACAATGCATGAAGTAGGTGTGGGGAGGTGTTTTACGTGTGTACATAGTTGAGTCTTTTTCCTTTGATTTTGTTTTCTTTTGTTTGCATTGTTAGGGTCATGATAGTGTGCTGCATTTAATATCGATATATCTGCTTGCCATGATCCTTGGGTGACTTGTCTTCTTTTGCTTGCCTAGTGCTTCAAAATTTTCACATTTCTTTCAAAATCTTCATGTGTTTTCGAAAGAAAATGTTTTGTGGGTTTTGCGTGTGTTTAGCATGTGCAAAACCGTTGAGAGGCAAAGTAAAAAGAAAGCTCCCAAAATTGTGTTGAACTTGATGCATTAGGATATCTAGTACGTGGCTTTAGGATTTATCGAGTCGTTAGGATGCACCCCAGTTTTCCTTTGGGGGTGAGTAATCATAGGGTTTCAGTGCTCAAAAATTCAAAGAAGTCCACCCTGAACCTAGTGAGTCAATAATTCGTGTTTGTTAATTTAGGAAGTTTGTTGTAGTCAAGGACCCTTTAAATTCTGTTGTGAGACATTAAGTGTAGGGGTTTTGGTTCATGTGTAGATAAAAAATAAGTGAGTAGGTGTTCTCTCTTCTCGCACGGCTCCTATCACTCGGGAAAGTAGGTCTGAGGGGACTTTGTGCCTGGTGCTTTCGAGTCATCTGACTTGGGATGCGCCGACCGAACTCCCGTTACACGGGTGGTAGGGATTGCCCTATGTTGAGATTTGGGGAAAGGTGTACGTGATAGTGTAAGTCCTCATGGGCAATGATGTACGAAACCTAACCCTGGGAGAATGAAGCTCCAACTAATAAAAAGAAAAAAAAAGAAAAAAATTGTGAAAAGAAACAAAAAGAAAAAAAAATTGCAAATAAGAACCTTGAGGGACCTTACACTTTGTATCACTTGAGGATCTTGAGGTTGTCCATGTCTTTCACTTAATTCCGTATTTAACTTGCACGAATGGTTCATTAGGCTAGGTGTGGACTGATCACTTATATAGAGTCGGCCCGTAGCATTACCGCGTCCATTGATTGACAAAATATGTCCAACGAGTCGAGTGTCTAGATTGAATAATGCATCTTGTTCGGATTTTGTGGGTATATCCGCGGAAAACCCTCAGGAGACAACACTCCTCCTCCTTGGCAACAAGGAGGTTTAACGGCTTGTTGCACGTGCTAAGTGCAACCGTGATTCCTACGAAAGTGAGTTAGGATTTCTTGTTTTTTCATATGCTTTTCTCTTTCTTTGTTTTGCTCGGGACTAGCAAAAACTTAGGTGTGGGGGTATTTGATTGACATCATTTCATGCTCATATTTGTATCTTATATCCATTATCTTACACCTAAGCAATGCTACGTGACGACTTTTATGTTTAGTTTTCAGGAATAAAGAGGTTTGAAGAGAAGAGCCATGAAAGGATCCAAAAGCAGGAAAAAGGACTTAATTGTGAGACCTGGGGACTAAGATGCATGGGAGAAGGACCTGATCGTAAGACCGAAGGACCTAAGAGCAAAACAGAATACTCCACACCATCATGGGGAGTATTTTACCAATTCGAGTCGGGTCGGAGCTCCAACAAGTCAAGTAACCGCATCAAAGACCAACAATACAAGAAAGAAAAGCCCACAACAAATTCCAACACGATCCGAAGATTTTGGACCGCCAATTGGCGGTCGTGGACCGCTAATTGGCGGTCCATATTGCTCAGGATCCGTCGAAATTTCTCCTGGACTTGTATTAATGTTCGTTTAGGCTATTTTTGGTATTGGTTTAGTCCCATATCGGGGGATTGTCCCCGATTAGCTTTTTCCATGCTTATAAATAGAACTCTTCACCTTCCATTGTAATTACCCATTGTTTGGTGGCATTCTCTCTACTAAGGAGTGAGCCTTGAAGCAATAACTCAAGGTGGAGAAGAATGCTACCTTCAATGTGAGTCATTGTTAATAAAAGTTTATTTGTTTCTTTTAATCTTGTTTTGTTATGTTGCTTGTTTTGTGTGGGTTGCTTTACTTTGTTTAATCTCTTGTTTAGTAATTTTAGTATCTTAGTTAAATGTTTTCTTTACTTAGTCTAATCAGTAGTGTAATGAGTAGTGAGTAGTTCCATCCCCATTTGGGGGGTGGAGAAATATGTGATATAATCATGTAGTGTTAAGTGTGTGTTATTTTTATCCCTTGAGCTTTATATGATTTCCATAACCATCTAATGGGTTTTCACTCTTATCTTTGATATGCTAATGCTCTTGAATGAAGCTTAGCTTATGCTTTGATTAGTGGACCTATTTTATGGGGAATGATAAGGTTAGGATATGGATGAAGTTAATATTGGAAACACAATTTGTAGTGTATGTACTCTTGTTGCCTTTACCTTAGCTAATGTCTTGTATGTTTTAATGATGTAGTGAAATCTTAATTCATGTAGAGGCATAGTAGGGTATAGTCTTTATACTTGAGTTCATGTAGCTTCAATCCAATTATTGTCTTGTATGTTTTAATGATGTAGTCTTATCTTAATTCATGTAGAGGCAAAGTTGGATGTAGTTTTATGATTTCATGCACTACATGTTGTGAGGAGCTTAATGAACACACACACACACACTCTTTTATGTTCACATTATTTCTCTACCCCCTTTGGGGCTTAGTTTATTGCTTATCTCCATTTCCATTTGCATCTTAGTGTAGTTTAGTGTAACCAACCTTTCTTCCCTTTCTTTACCTCTCGCCTTCTCACAAACCAAGTGTCGACACACCTCCCAGTGGACGACCCGTATTTGCCACCGCTTCAACGCGGCCGTGCACTTGCGGTTAAATATAAAACGAGATCAATCAAGGGTCTAGCTAAGTTGTATATTGAGGAGATCGTCAGACTTCACAGAGTGCATGTGAGTATCATATCTGACCGGGATCCTAGGTTCACTTCCAGATTTTGGGGGAGTTTGCAACAGGCTCTGGGGACTCTGCTGAAGTTCAGTACAACATTCCACCCACAGACAAATGGGCAGTCCGAGCGGACCATCCAGACGTTAGAGTATATGTTGAGAGCTTGTACTTTGGATTGCACAGGACATTGGGATGAACATTTGTCATTGATAAAGTTCGCCTACAACAACAGCTACAGTTCGAGTATTGGGATGGCACCGTACGAGTATCTATACAGGAGACCGTGTAGATCAACGATATGCTGGAGTGATGTAGGTGGGAGAAAACTAGTTGGGCCTGAGATTGTGCAGATGTATCCAGAGAAGGTCGATGTGATCAGGCAGAGACTAGCAGCTCAGAACAAGCAGAAGAGCTACGCGGATAGGCGTAGGCGAGAGTTGGGGTTTGAAGTAGCCGATCACGTTTTCCTGAAGATTTCACCATCTCGAGGAGTGATGACGTTCGGGAAGAAAGGGAAGCTCAGTACGAGGTATGTCGGGCCGTTTGAGGTTGTCGATCGTATCAGAGAGGTTGCTTACAGGGTTGCGCTGCCACCGCAGTTTTTGAGTTTTCACAACGTCTTCCACATTTCGATGTTGAGGAAGTACGTAGCAGATCTTTCTCATGTGATTCAGTTGAAGGTTCCATAGATCCATCAGGATTTGTCTCTCAAGGAGAGACCTGTGGAGATTGTGGATCGGATGGAGCATCAGTTAAGAAGGAGGACCATTCTGAGAGGCCACTTGGGAGATCAAGGAGGAGGTCCAGAAGGTATTCCCGAAGCTGTTCGTTGAGTTTTGCTCTAATTTCGAGGATGAAATTTTTTAGGAGTGCGGATTGTGGGATCCTAATCCTAATTGGGTTTTGTTTGTTGTTTAGGAGGTGTTTAGGAGGTGATTGAAATGGACGACTGAGATGGAGTCGAATTGGATGGATGATTGAGATGAGGTGATGGAAGGTATATAAGGTGGATCTCACCCTCTCTCACTCTCTTCTCTCTCACACTCTCTCACACGTCTCTCTCTCTCTCTCTGTGGAGATCCAGTGAGGCTAATGGAGATCTCCGGCGAGAAGAAGTGGTCGACACCGGTTGGTTGGTGGAGGTGAGTTGGATTGAACGTTAAACCCATCTCGTGCGCATTTCTTCTTCTTTCTCTCTCAATCTGTCTCTCTTCTAGTTGTTGTGGTCGGTGAGATGATCGATGAGGGTGAAGGTGTGGCTATGGATCAACGAGGTGCAGCAATCGTTGATCGAGCGAGAAGTTCGTCGGTGGATCGTGATTTTGAGAGAAGTGCTCGTGGAAGCGCCGCCGAGGTTCTTCGAAGGTTTCTTCAGACCTTCCCGGTATGTCAAACTTGAAGTTGTAGCTCACTTTTATTGTGTGAGTATTTGGAAGTCGACGGTAGGCCGAATGACTCGTCACAGGTAAACGTGCAGCAGTTTTACTGCTGGATCGGTCGACCGGTTGGTGCAACGGTCGACCGTTCCTAGTGAGATTTGGGGATTTTGCCTCGCACTGGTCAAACGATGCCCTTGGGCGGTCGAGCTGTGGTGCGTTAGAGGCAAGCCCTGGATGTTTTCGGTCGGACGAGCCCCCTTTGTCGTTCGACCGTGTGCACTGTTGTAGGTCGTTTATAAACGGGCGTTGACTTTCTAAACGGTCGACCGCCTGTTGACTCGTCTGACCAACGACTTAAGTTAACTTATTGTTTGGTTCGATTGATGGTGGTTCGGTTGATCGGTGTTGTTTGGATGCGATGGAGGATTCTACTGTTTGTTTGCCGTCGACTTAGTGTGCTCAAGGGTTTGACCGGTTGATTTATTGAGCGATGGAAGATTTTTACTGGTGGTTTCCGGTCGAAGGGGTCCCCTTTGCCGTTCGACTGATTGCTCGTTGTGTTCGTTGAACCTGGGAAGTGACCTTCTTAACGGTCGACCGGTCCCTGACTTTGGTTCGACCGAACGTATGTTGTTGGTGGGAGATGTTCGACTGATGGAGTGTTGGTCGAGGCATTTGCCTGGTGTTGGTGAGATTCGGTCGACCGGGACTCTTGGTTCGGTTGGGTGAAAGATCCCTAGAGCATGAGCAAGGACTGCGTGATATGGTTTAGGTGAAAAAGCCTGGAGCCCTTAGAGCGTTCGGGTTGTATGAAAGAGCCCTGGAGCCCTCGTCGTGTCGTGGTAGTTGTGGTTGGTGAAAAAACCCTGGAGCCCAGCTTGACGACGTTGAGTGTTGTTGTGATTTAGTGAAAAAGCCCTAGAACCCCACCATGTGTTTACGTTTTTTTGTGGATAAAATTGCATGTTAGAGGGTTTCAGTTTCATGCATTTGTAGAGTTTGACATACGGGATTTTCTTCTGGAAACTTAGATATTGTTGCATGTTTACTTTTTAGGTCGTGAACGACGTTAGGGGGTGGTGGCCAAGGAGAAGAGTGCCGCTACCAGATCCTGTTTTCTCTCATTTTGAGGTTAGAGTGATTACTTGTATATTGTTATAGCCTTTTGATGTAATCATACTTTTGAAATACTCGGATATATATGTATTATATATGTTGGTGCACCCATTTCTTTGAATTTTGGGTAATGTCCTCTGATTATTGTATGTTTTAAAATTTTAAATTCTTGCGCTATTTGAGGATGGTACAAAACTAATTAGAAGTCAAGACTAGGTTGCCTGAAAAAATGACAGAAACTTCAGTTAGTGTTTTTATCAGTAAAGAAAAAGGAAATGTTGTAGGCACTAACATCTATTTTATCAATGTCTCTAAATATGAAATCTCCTTTTCAATTTGTTGAGTATCTTCCTCTGCAAGGAAATTCTCCGCTAAAGAAGAAATATAATCGGCAATTCAAAACTTTCAAACCGACGATAAGCAAGCCTAAAATCCCCAAAATTGCAAAACTTAAATTAAAAATAGGGTTAATTACAGTTTGACCCCCTGAATTATGCCTTCGTATCACTTTGCCCCCTTGAACTTTCAAAGTTAACAGTTACCTCTCCTGAACTTTAATTTTGTAACACTTTGCCCCCCTGAACTTCAAAAACTCATTATTTAACACACATTCGACGTTTTTTCCCGAATTGTTTTTGTTGTATCCATAATACACTCTTAAACCTATATTTACGTGAAAGTTTGGATCGAAACGGAAGTCGGATATGGTTAGAATTTGGGTCGATTTGACACTCAATCCGACCCAAACTCCAACCATATCCGGCATCCGTTTCGATCCAAACTTTCACGTAAATATATGTTTAGGAGTGTATTAGGGATACAACAAAAACAATTAAGGAAAAAACGTCGAATGTGTGTTAAATAATGAGTTTTTGAAGTTCAGAGGGGGCAAAATGATACCAAGGCATAATTCAGGGGGTAAATTGTAATTAACCCTTAAAAATATTATACTTAAAAACAATTCGTCGAACATTTTGTGTGCATACTACCTCTGTTTTAAAAACCGCACCGAACCGGCGGTCGGACCGGGTTGGACCGTGAACCGGTAGCAAACCGGTCGGTTCGGTCAAAAAACCAGTTTCTCTCGTGAACCGGAGTGAACCGAAGAAAACCGAAAAAACGGATCGGTTTTTTCGGTTTGGTCGAACCGAAAAAACCGGTTTTTTCAATTTAAACAAAATTTGGTTTTTATTGTTTTAATTTTTGTTCAATTTTGACCCAAATTCTAAGATTTTTACTTTTTACTACTCCTTCCCCAACCCCTCACCACACCTCCACCCTCGCGATCTCCACCGTTCCACCCATCATCGCACCGCCAACGCTCGCAATCTCCACCAAGGCCAGCAGACCGGCAGATCTCTAGGACAGTCTACCACCCCTACTGCTTTAGATGTTGAAGTAAATGTTTGTTCATTTGTTAGAAGAAAGACTAATATTACTTAGTTACATGTTTGTTCATTTTTTTACTGATTTTAATTAAGTTATTTTACAAATGGATATTTTTTGTTGAATTATTCATAGTTTAGGTACTTGGTTATTACTTATTATGTTAAAAAATAATAGGAAAAATCTGTTCAATCGGTTGGACCGTCGGTTGGACCGTCGCTACAGAGTCGGTTCGGTTCAACCCTCGGTTCACAAAATGCTGATGTCATGTTGACGTCATCATCGGTTGGACCAGGTTGAATCATCGGTTCGACCACTTTGAACCAAACTGATCTTTTCGGTTTACTCTTCGTTTCGGTTTTTAAAACATTGCATACTACACCAACAAAGATGTTTATCAGAAGTATCAACCGAAGTAGAAGTATCAACCGAAGGAAAAAAAGGAGAGGATCGGCACCCTGAATCTTTGAAACCAATCGGAAGCAATAATGATACTCATAAAATCATAAAACCCATTAAATAAAATTAAACGCAAAAGGTCACATGGACAGAAGCCTTGCTCACCCTTGTGACTTCGTTGCAACCGTTATTTCTCGGGAGGTGACGATGGATGCATGAAGATAGTTGCAACCGTTGTTTGCATGGACACGAAGATAGTGGGTAAAATGTGTATCTATGGGATTGAAGGGGTGGAAAGAGAAGGGTGTGTCTATTTGAAATAAAAGAAATGTTAAGAGTACACTGTAAGGATAGGATTGAATAAAGGGACAAAAGGATTGGATAAAGAGACAAAAAGATTGAATGGATGCGTTGACGTAGTGAAGAAGTGTGACATTTGTTAAGCTTTGAAATTAACTTCCTTAATTAACGGTTAAAATGATTTGGAGGAAAAGAACAACCCAGATCTTCTCGAGGGACCAAAAAATGGTCTACCATAAAACACTGTACAGATGATCCATACAAATACTCTTCACTTTTGATTCGAATGTTATTTAAGCACAAACGAAAGCAATTTAAGGAAAAAAATCGATTTTTTTTTAAATCTGAATTGTTAAACAACGTCCCAAAATTACTTAAATCGTCCATTGAAATTACCAAATTGCCCTTCATCCTATTTTTGCTTATATATCTCACAATTTCACTCTTTTTTCAAAATTTTCTCTTCCTATACCTATTACAGAAGATTAAGAATGTCTCGAAGGTCAGGCAAGCAGCCAACAGTTCCCCCGGTGTACCCGTATACGGTAACCTTACTTTATTTATTTGTTTTCAAAAAAAAATTAAAAAAAGCACGGCCCAGGTCCCAGCCCTAGTTGTAGTATTGGATTACCTATCTCGGCAATGTCGGACTAATCGCAGTTCCAATGCATCCCAACTTGGTTACCGACAGTCTGGAAATTTTGTTTTTCTTTCCAATTAATGGACAATCTCGATTGAGACATATTATATGGTGACTGATTTGTATCTCAAAGAACTAGAAAAGTTCTTTGATCAAACATTGACCATATATGCAATTTTAGTTGCTTGGTTTATTCCTAAATGGGGACAATACGATAAGTAGGATTAGTTTTTTATAGGTAATGTAAATGGGGTCGATTGTAGTTCAATGGAATTGTAACATTTATTGAAATGTCTGGTAACTCAAAACTAATTGTTGACCGGTAGAAAGACTGCAATTTACATCCCACAAAAAAATCTTTAAATTCATTCGACGTGTGACCATTCGATTTTGGGAGAATCGATTTTGAGTGGAATTGATTCCACACGATTTTCCATAATATCTGATTATCTGTGGAATCGATTTTATATATGGTTAGAGAGGATATTACAATTTTAACCTTACCTTGCTTACATGCAACAAAGTAGATTATTGATTCCTTACGATTTTCCTGCATCATTCATTAAAACAGTGTTTGGATGTAATTAAATGGGATTGTGGATTGATGAATAATGTCCCAAAATTTGTCACTCAAAACACTCTATATTCTAGCCAGATTTTGGTTTTTCCATGCATCTAAGATTTTGAAAATTGGCTTGCAGATGAGAAACTGGTTGATGTGGTTTCTCTGGGATTTTCTTAAGCACTCGTGAGTTTCCTTATTTCTTCCCCTCTATTCTACCTTTTATTACATAAAATGCCACCACCAAAGAACTGTTTTGCCCCTATAAGTTTTGGAATTCCGAAGGGGGTCCTCCTAACAATGTTTTGCCCCTATCACTTTTGTTGCCCTCTCGTTAAGTTTGTCGTGTCGTCTCTTCAATACATAGGGCATGCTATTTCTCGTTTCCCTACTTCGTCCAATGACCACCGTCTCCTCCTCGTTCAATCTACCTCTTTGGCACACTTTTGTAGGAGCATGTTGCTCTACTCCGCCTCATCTCCCCCGATCTCCTACGTCATCACCCTGTTGTTTTCGTTGTGTCGTCTTTAGGCCACCTCTTCGACATACTTCTGTAGGTGACTCATTTCCCTACTTCACCCCTCTCACTCGATCCCCTCTGTCACCCCCTCGTTCGGTCCACCTCTTCGGCTTACTTTTGTAGCTGATCCTTTTGGGCAGGTAACAAATTGAATTTTTAATTAGATATTTGGAACCGACCACCTTACGTGATCTACAAATCCTCTGCATACTTCTATTTTAAGATCTATCCTACATGATCTACACTTAACCTTCATGATACTCCTTTAAGTTGATTTTTATACAATGAATGATTTTGGCACTGGATTCTCCCATTACACTTAGAATTAATTAATTTGTTGAGAACAAAATACCAATCAATGTCAGTAAACTTCATTTTGAGTTCTAATTTTACTCGTACGCATTTTTTCTGTACAATAATAGTTTTAATTTGATGTTTGGATTTCAATACAATGCATATATTTATATTAAGTTAGCAATGTTCCCAATTTTCTTGTTGTTCTCATACCATTATATGAATGGTTAATTTTATGTTGTCTGGGTTGTTTTCATTTTAATTTTCCTATACAAAAAATTTTACTTTCTTTGATTTGTTTTTATTTTTTAAATTAAACCATTACTTTGTTTTTTTTATAGAATGACACAAAAGGGCTTACCAGATGCTATAGTAAGACGATGAGGAAGAACTTATAATTTTAAGTTTGATGACATGCATCGATCAATACATTAGGCTACTAAGGCCCACACATGAAGTTAGTGTCGAAGAACAGATGAACATGTTTCTATTTGCCTTAGGACATACTCATGTAAACTGTGCTGTTCAAAATATGTTCTAGAATTCTTGTGAGATCGATAGTAGACACTTCAATACGGTCTTACATGCACTTTCGATGTGGTCCTGTGATATGATTGTGAATAAAGATTCCCTACGTGAAACCCCTCAATACATTCTTGAACATGTTGGTGAGAAATTTTACTCTTCCTTTAAGGATTGCCTAGTTGCCTTAGACAATGTTTTAAAAATCGAACCGAATAGTGAACCGAAAAAAACTCAGTTTGGTTTAAAATGGTCTAACCGATGGTTCAACTTGGTCCAACCGATGATGACGTCAGCATTTTGTGAACCGAGGTTGGACCGAACTGACTCCGTAGTGATGGTCCAACCGACGGTCCGACCGATTGAACCGGTTTTAACTATTGATTTTATTTTTTTAGTGTAATATCAAGTGCCTAAAGAATGAATTATTGAATAAAAATTGTGCATCTATAAAATAACTTAATTAAAAGCCAACATCAACAATAGTTTAGACGAGCATGCGATGCCATCGTTGTTCACAAGATGGTCCACTAAGAACAAAGCAATCTTATATGTTAGAATCAAAACAACAAAACATCTTATCATTATATCAATCCCAACTTCTAAAAAATGTCTTCCAACATTGTTACCAATCTACAATACACCAATTATTTTATTTTCTTTCCCAAGAAAAAAACGTTTCACTGGTTTGCACAAACCAATCACAGTAAACTTTCTACTAAAAAACATTCCAATTTTCAAACTTGCTGTCCATTCCCTTCTTATTTCCTTGCTATGGAAGCAATTAACCGTACCACGCCACTAATTACTTAATTAGAACAAGACAGAAAGTCTAAACCCCAACAAAAGCAACAAAAACAGATGTTGACTGTTGTTAGCATTGCTCGGACTCAGGGGCCGACCCAGGTGCCCACTCCTGGAATTTATGTTAATAATGTTATGGTTTTTTTTTGGGTCATTTGCTTGGGTAGACCTCAAAAGGTGCACAATTGGCGAAATACACTTGGATTTTTACTATTCACTTGGGTACACCTCGTTGCACTGCATATTGCTTACATGCCCTCGGACCGTTTATGGGTCACACTCCGTTAAATTTTCTGTTGGTTTATTTACAAAACACACCCTCTAAGATTTAAATATCCTTAATATTAAATATAAAAACACAAAACAAATATTTTCTTTACAAACACACCCTTATTCTCATTCTCTCTCTTTTCTTCTCTCTCTCTCTCCACCCTCTCTCTTGTTTTCTCTCTCTACTCTCTCTCCCCTCTCTTTCTCTCTTTTGTTCTCTCTCTACTCTCCACTATCTCTCTTGTTTTCTCTCTTCTCTCTCTCGCTACTCTCTCTCTTGGTCACTCTCTCTTCTCTCTCTCTCTTGTTCTCTCTCTCTACTCTCTCACTACTCTCTCTCTTGTTCTCTCTCTCTACTCTCTCTCCCCTCTCCTTCTCTCTTTTGTTCTCTCTCTACTCTCCACTCTCTCTCTTGTTTTCTCTCTTCTCTCTCTCGCTACTCTCTCTCTCTTGTTCTCTCTCTCTCTACTCTCTCTCCTCTCTCGCGCTACTCTCTCTCTTGTTCTCTCTCTACTCTCTCTCTCTCTCTCTTCGGTTCTCTCTTCTCATTCTCTCTTTCTCTCTCTCCTATTCTCTCTCCTCTCTCTCTCATGTTCTCTCTTCTCCCTCTCTCTCTCTCTCTCTCTCTTTCTCTCTCGAATTCTCTCTCTTCTCTCTCGAATTCTCTGTCCTCTCTCTCTCATCTCCCTCTCGAATTCTCTATCCTCTCTCTTTTCTCCCTCTCAAATTCTCTCTCCTCTCTCTCTTTTCTCCCTCTCGAATTCTCCCTCTCAAAAGAATCTAAGATGGACCAAGTCCAATCTCAAGAGAATGAGACGTACGTTGTGAATATTGTTGTAATCAGTAATCTAAATATATAGGTCCCTCAAGAATTCGAGAGAGAAGAGGAGAGAGAGAAAGAGAGAAGGAGAAGAGAGAACCGAAGAGAGGGAGATGAGAGAGAGGAGAGAGAATTCGAGAGAGAAGAGTGAGAGAGGAGAGAGAGAATTCAAGAGAGAGAGAGAGAGAAAGAGGGAGAAGAGAGAACATGAGAGAGAGAGAGAGGAGAGAGAAAACAAGAGAGAGAGTGGAGAGTAGAGAGAGAACAAAAGAGAGAAAGAGAGGAGAGAGAGTAGAGAGAGAAGGAGAAGAGAGAATCGCAGAGAGGGAGATGAGAGAGAGAGGAGAGAGAATTCGAGAGGGAGATGAGAGAGAGAGGACAGAGAATTCGAGAGAGAAGAGAGAGAATTCGAGAGAGAAAGAGGGAGAAGAGAAAACATGGGAGAGAGAGAGAGGAGAGAGAATAGGAGAGAGAGAAAGAGAGAATGAGAAGAGAGAACCGAAGAAAGAGAGAGAGAGAGAGTAGAGAGAGAACAAGAGAGAGTAGCGAGAGAGAGGAGAGAGAGTAGAGAGAGAGAACAAGAGAGAGAGAGAACAAAAGAGAGAGTAGCGAGAGAGAGAAGAGAGAAAACAAGAGAGAGAGTGGAGAGTAGAGAGAGAACAAAAGAGAGAAAGAGAGGGGAGAGAGTAGAGAGAGGAGAGAGAGAACAAGAGAGAGAGTAGCGAGAGATAGGAGAGAGAAAACAAGAGAGAGGGTGGAGAGAGAGAGTAGAGAGAGAAGAAAAGAGAGAGAATGAGAATAAGGGTGTGTTTGTAAAGAAAATATTTGTTTTGTGTTTTTATATTTAATATTAAGGATATTTGAATCTTAAAGGGTGTGTTTTGTAAATAAACCAACAGAAAATTTAACAGAGTGGGACCCATAAACGGTCCGAGGGCATGCAAGCAATATGCAGTGCAACGATGTGTACCCAAGTGAATAGTAAAAATTCAAGTGTATTTCGCCAATTGTGCACCTTTTGAGGTCTACCCAAGCAAATGACCCTTTTTTTTTTGAATGTGCTCATGTTTTTTTCTCGCAAAAAAGAGTCATCTTAAACGCCACTGTATTTTCTCTCTATGTCCACCATTAGTCGTGTCGTGAAACACCCCAAACACCCTACATCACCCTACATTCTCTCTCTTTCACATCATTTGGAGATCAATATGGGAAAAACTAAATTAAAAAATTGCAAAAAAATGAAAAAATAAAAACAAATAAAAAACATATTTTCAGTAGGAAAAAAATGAAAAAAGGATTTTAAATAAGTTTAAAATAAATATATTACCATTATTAACTATTAACAAAATAAAAAGGG
The DNA here is from genome assembly GCA_963682175.1 of Triglochin maritima. Lineage (NCBI taxonomy): Eukaryota > Viridiplantae > Streptophyta > Magnoliopsida > Alismatales > Juncaginaceae > Triglochin > Triglochin maritima. The sequence continues at coordinate 41,695,887 of OY821775.1, forward strand.
ACGTGCCACCCACCCGCCCGGGCGGCACGCCCCTCCTAGGGATGCAAATGGATATTTTTGAATTTGATATAACGTATATCCGAATTCGAATCTAAATTCCAAATAAACATATCAAATCCGAATTCGAATTTTTATAGATTACCAATTTCATATCCGAATTTGAGAACTTTTCAAATTCAGATTCGAATTTTAATTGGATAATGTTCAAATTCCTATAACATATTTTTATATTTTTTGTTGTATAATCTAAAATATTTTTGGAAAGTTGTTTAAAGAGAATTATATTATAATTTGCACTTTTGCATTTCTATTATGTTTATATTTACATAAGTAGTGTTTTTACTTTTTATTAACTCAATACAAATTTTAAAAGCCGCATATATTGGATGTCAAAATTAGTATTTTCGAAAATTCGGAAAAAGTTTGACCTATATCTGAATTCGTATCCGAATTTGAAAACGGTAAAAAAAATCAATTTCAATTCCAAATTGTATTCGGTAAAAACTTGTTTACCAAATACCAACCAAATTGTAATTTTCGAACCGGATAATCAAATAATTGGTTAGCATTTGCATCCCTAGCCCCTCCCGCTAGGGCGGTTTCGCCCGAACACCGGATAAAAGAGTCTCATTAAGGGTGCTCTTAGAGACCGTTTGTAGTTATAAGGTGCCCACCCTTTAATTATGTCTTGGGTCCACCCCTGCTCGGGACTGGAGGCTGAATGTGGGAGTCAAACTGGATGTTGCTCAGTGGAGTTTGGGATGGAGGCGGCGGGTGCAGTTGAGGTGGGGGTGGACGTAAGAGGTGGAGTCGAGGTTGCGGGGGAGGCAGGAGGTGGAGTCAAGGTGGGGGTAAGGTGGAGTCGAGGTGAGGCCGTGATGGTGAAGGTGGGGATGGAAGACTGCTGGCTTGGGTGGAGTTGAGGTGGGGGTGAGGTGGAGTCGACGTAAGGGTGAAGGCGGGGGTGGAGGATTCCCGGCATGGCTGGAGTCGCGGCGAGGGGTGGAGGCGTGAAGAATAGGGAGCACAGTATAAACCCTAGAAATTGGGTAAAAAGTAAAAATAAAATCAAATGCTTGTTTTAAAAGAAAAAAAAAGGTTCGTTTCGGTTCGACCAAACCGAAAAATTGATTGGTTCGATTGATTTTCTCGGTTTTCTTCGGTTTGCTCCGGTTCAAGAGGGGGAGCGGTTTTCTGATCAAACCGATCAGTCTACCACCGTTTTTAAAATAGAGGCCTTAGATGGAACAATTAGTTTACCGTTCCGGTAGAAACCCTAAGCACACCACTCAAAATGTGTTAGGAATGTGTGATTTTCGAATGAGATTCATGTTTGCCATTTCTAGGTGGGAGGGGAGTGCCCATGACAACGAAATCCACAACTAAGCCATATACAATAGTAACTCCAACTTCCTGTTTCCTCCAAATGGTAATCTCATCATTCATACCTTATATAAATTTGAACACAACAAATAGTCAAACCAATATTTTTTATTCGTTTAAACAAATAGATATTATTTGGTCATGCCAGTTATCCAAACCGTAAATTTTTTTGGGCCCTGTATCGTAACACACATTACCATTTTCCTGAATACCAGATGGTACCAACTCGTGGTAGGGAGAAGTTATTTAACAATATGTACTCATCATTGAGGAACGTGATTAAGAGATCATTTGGAGTCCTAAAGAATATATGGGCACTATTAACCCATAGGAGCCATTATCCTTTCAAGTCACAAGCTAAGATTGTTGAGGTGGTGATGACACTTCATAACTTCATAATCCATGAAAGGATAGATAGAATTATTGCAAGAGGCTGAAACATGATTGCCAATGGATGGCCAACCTTCCCCAAACGTAGCTCGGGGTGTCGGAGCTTGAGATGATGGAAACATGTACACGATTAGGGATCAAATTCATGATGCCAACTCAGTTGGAAAACACCGTTGAACTTTCTTATGAAATAATTAAAGTCAGTAAGATGATATCAAATTAGTGTATTTGTTGATTCTTTACCGATGATCAAACAATGAAAGTACTTTACAAATGTATGCTACATACTATTTCAGTTTCTGAAATTCAAATCTATTTGAGCTGAATTCATTTTATGCTCATCTTAGTTTAATTGCGATTGAATTGTTAATTTGTTGGCTACTTTGCTAGGCTTATTACAAGCATATTTGCATATAATTTCCTATGAAAGTAATCTTTGATTTCCCATGACTCTTGATTCTAGATTTTTTTTGTTGGGCGAATTTTTCTTTAAATTTAGGTAGTAGCATTGCCTATGCATGAGTTCTCACGAGGTTCCTTGTGGAAGTGACACAACTGTCGATGGAAGTAAAGCAACTATCGATGGAAGGTCAACTGAAGAGCGTCGTGGAGAATCAATGTTCCATCATGGTCCAGATGGCTAAGATGGTGGCTCTGTTAGAAGCACCTCCGAGACCACTAATTGACGTGAATCAGTTCCCCATGGTGTACTAGTTAACTAAGATTAGAGGCACGCTCGATACCACCATCTGATGAGAATCAGTCGTTTGACGGTCAAGACGAACTACCCTTGGGTAACCTACCTAAATTGATTCGTCCACCCTGTCGAGGAAGAGGTGTCCCCCAAAACATCTTCACGATATCGATACCTACCCGACTAAGAAACCACGGCCTTCCGACCAAGTTGAAGAGCCTTTAGTGATCGACCCTTTTATGAACCAGGCCAAAAAACAATTAAAGACTCTCGGGTGGTGGATGTTGGGGTTGATCCTTAATGACAAGCTCGTTTCGGTAAGGACGGGGTATTACAGACCAGCTTGGTTCTTGGAGGTTAACTGCCCAGATTTTGGATTGACGACGACATAAGTATTTCAAATAATCCAACTCTTTTAAGATAGTTTTTCTAACTTTTTATGTGCTGATGTTTTTGTAGCATGTTGACGCAGTGTTGCATTTGTTGAGGAGGCGTATCAGTAGTTTCCCAGGTCGATATAGCCAAAAAGTTTTGGTCATGATCACTTTTTTCAAAGAGTGGATTCCAACCCCAGACAAACAATATGTTTCCAATCCGAGTAAGTTCACTTGGGATCTCACCTCTTTGTAGTTTCTGAATGGAAATGAGGATGAGCTCATGCCTTCTTGGAAGGTAATGGAGTATGTGTATTGGTACCAGGGCCACAAGCAGCTACATTGGTTTGCGGTCGAGCTGTGAATTGCCCACTGGAAGATGACATTCATCGACAACGATCAAATAGTCATTCCGCATGAAGAGATGGCAATTGTAATGAGGCCCTCGTGCCGTTGCCTTCCCGCACTGAAGAAGGCTTCCTCGATCTTCAAGGATCACCCTAAGCTAAAGTCCTTAAAAGGACGGAAAGCATCAGAGTTCGATTGGCACCGTCTAGAAAATGAGGTCCCCCAAACCCGGAACATGTGAATTTCCTTTCCTGATTACTTCAAATGTTTTCAACTCTGTTGTATCCCCTATGTTTTGGCTAAAGCGGTTATTTTGCAACGGACATTGTGGCATGTTCGCCACCAAGTATGTAAAGGATCGTCTAGCGAATCTTCCCTTCACCACCATAACATGCAAACTTTCAGGGATAAATGGACTATCGACCTGTTATACAAGAATGTTAGACCATGACGTCGAACAACTGTGTGTTTTGTATTTTATTTTATAAAACAATTACAGAAATCGATTATGTACCCTTTATTTTCCCTTTAATTTTGTATTTTATAAAACAATGACATAAATGGAACAATTATGAGGTTGAACAACGTCGTACATGTCAGTTTCCATAGGTTTGAATAGTTTGACAGGTTCGATACAAGTACGAAAGAAGCTTGACTGAGTAGCTCGATAGGATCAGTTTTAGTGTGAAAAAATATAACCTCGGTCGGTTCAATACGTTGCCCTAAGGGCCCATTATGATGGGTATTGTAACCTCAATCTTGAAACTACTTTCCCTACATAATTACCTACCTTTATTGAAAAAATGGTGTTTTCACAACACGGTTTAAAGGCAATTTTTGGGTTTTGCTCGATATGCGTGCGATATGAGCTCGATAATTTAGATTTTGTAGGAAAAACCTGACTGTTCGTTTCCTCCAAACGTCGCCTCGGTAATGATAGCCCTGTACCAATAGGCGGTTTGATGTGACCTGGATATGATGAAGCAAGAGAGTCCACTCTATTGGGATCGATGAGCTCGATAGGCACTTGATAGTCTACGCCACTGACAATGACATAATTATTTAGGGTGTTTTTTACGGTTCATTTCCTTCCTTCCTTCCAAACGTTGCGTCAATTATGCCTATAACATGACCTTTCTATTCGCATTACATCACTCCAATACACTTGCCTTTGCCTTCTTTGCTCCTTTCCTCAACCTCTGTGCCATCTACCTTCAATCAAGAAGATGATGCATAACGACGACATCGTAGAGGGCGCACCACTTGGTTAATATCTCGAGTGCTTCTACGATTACACCGCAGAATGACTCTACGTCGGTCATCTACTAGGGCGATGGAGGTCATCTGACGTTGTGGAGGCACCAGACCACAACTGATGCACCTTTTCTCTCCTGGATGGGTTGTCTCCGGTCGAGGAGGTGAAGCAGACCCTGGTGGGTCTCAATGGACCGGTGGCCCACGTAGAGCATCGTTTAGACGCCATGCAAGACATGATGGCAGGCCTCGACATTGACAATAGTATGTGTTTGTTATCTTTTTTTCTTATTTTTCGTTATCTTTCCTAATCCACAGATATTTCATTATCTTGTTTTTGTAGTTTCCATCCCGAATGAACCAACACCAACAACCCCTTCCTCGAGCACACCTGCCCCAACTACGGGGTGATCTGCCTAGCCGAGTCACCCATCCCTAATTCCACGCCCTCCCCATACCCCAAAGTGCCCCCTAGCTTCTCAAACGAAAGTGGGTGGACGAGGAAAGGGAAAAGGGTAAGGTTGTTTTAGTTATATTTTACTCATTTTGTTGTCTGTTTGTGCAAACTTGTATAAGTTGTTTTGTCATTAATATGTAACAAATCTGTTTGGAAAATTGAAGTTATAAGCAGTTATGTTGTTTTAGTTTTATTGGTATGTTATTTTTGTTATGTAGTTATATATGTAGTGAATCAGTTTTAATTATGTTGTTTTATGTGTTTTTTTGTTAATATTGGGATGCTTGTACAAATGACAACCACCATCCATGTCGATCTCCTATCGAGGCCATCGAGCACATAATTAAAAAAAGGGAAACCCTTAAGGTCTAAACGAACACTAACCTCAAAGGGCAACAACCAGCCATCGATCCCTGTCGATCTCCTATCAAACCCGTCGAGCAAATAATTTTAAAAAGGAAACCCTTAAAGTGTAAATGAACACCAACCTTAAAGGACAACCACCATCCATCGATCCATGTCGATCTCCAATCGAGCCCGTCGAGCACATAATTGAAAAAAAGGAAACCCTTAAGGTCTAAATGGACACCAACCTCAAAGGACAACAACCATCCATCGATCCATGATGATCTCCTATCGAGCCCGTCGAGCACATAATTTTAAAAAAGGAAACCCTTAAGGTCTAAACAAACACCAACGTAAGGACAACCACCATCCATCGATCTATGTCGATCTCCTATCAAGCCCGTCGAGCACATAATTAAAAAAGGAAAACACTTAAGGTTTAAACGAACACCAACCTCAAAGGACAACAACCACCCATCGATCCATGTTGATCTCCTATCAAGCCCGTTGAGCAAATAATTCAAAAAAAGAATAATCTTATAGTCAAACATTACATCCCCTCTTATTGTGTCCACTTCCACCACATATGTTGTACATCTGTTATTTGACCACAACTTCCCCTAGAGATGGTTGATGTTTTCTCTTTATCCTTCCTACTTTTCTCTTCTTCGGACGACTAACTGGATTTCTTTCAACAAGCATTTTCATTTGCATATTCTTTATGTCATCCAGAGCAGTCCATTCATCCTCGTTACCACAAGGGTAAATTGTTTCTTTATATGTCTCCCTCCATGACTTAGTGAAGTAAAATAGGGAACACAATGAGTATATATTGACCCCACGATCAAGAGTTTCAGCAACCGCATCAACACAAGGTATTCTAAGAATTTGAAACATATCACAGGAACACTCGTTTGTCATCAAATTAACCTAACCGTGACCATCCGGATGTAACACATGAAATTCAAACTGATTAAGGTTGCGGACTGTCAAGAACCTTGCTTTGTCTGCTATTCCCGACAGATCACGCTCCATGAGAGGTGACAATTTGCTTGTGCTTGTCTCGGTAGTAGCTCATTGTTCGTAAAACCACATTTGAAGTGTGAACCGAATGTACTCCACAAAAGTTGTGTCTGACCATGTTCTTGCCTCCCTGATTTTGTTGTTCAGCCTTTCAGTGTAATTACTGGTCATTAAATTTCACAAATACATACACACTTTCATCCACAGACACATACAAGCATATATGCACAAACACATACATACAAGCATTCATTCTAAAAGTGAGGCAATTATATTAATGCATAAAATTGTATGTTTGTAATACAAGTGAACTAGTTAACTAAATTAGAAAACAAGAGTTAGTGACATTAGAACCTCTTAGTTCATCAACATGTTTCTGATAAAATAGCGAGCCCATCGGTCGCGAGTATCATCGAGCTCCTATTGCGAGAAGGGATCACTACTTTTTTGGAAGACCTGTCAAAATACAAGTAAAAATATTAATATCTAAATATTGAAACTATAACTATACAACTGAATAATGATCTATATTACCTCGGATAAGCTGTGGTGGCGGAGAAGGTCGCGGCTGTCGATGTCGCGGAAGAGGTCGGAAGTCGCAGAACGGGAGGAAGACAGGGTCATGAAGGTTGCGGTTGTCGGAAGTCATGGAAGGGAAGGAAGACGGGGTCGTGGGGGCTAGGATTTGGTCATGGAGGAGATCACGGGTGGCTGTAGATGTCGTGGAGGTGCGGAACGGCTAGGGTTTGGTTGTGTTTTTGTCTGGAATGAATGACAAAAAACGTAACTGTTCGATTTCTTTAAGACCTATAGACATCGGAAGTTATGTACAACCGACATATATACCTTGACGTGTATATGCATGAGAGTATAGACGTTGGCTGTACATAACATCTGACGTCTATAGGTCGACGTCTATAGGGTATAGACGTCGGTTTCAATGGATATTCCTACAACCGACGTCTATATTACCCCATAGATGTCGGTTATGTCTTTGGCCGACGTCTATTCTCTCTTCGACCCAATAAACGTCGGCCGTTAGGATGACCGACGTCTATTGGGCGACAAGTAAAGACCATTCTACACTAGTGTTCGAAATGCGTATGTCGCACACCATATCTTTTCATGACAGTGGTCCGTCTTGAACTTTGCAACCACGTTCATACAGATGTGGTGGTAGCATGCACTGTGATAGTATTGAACTTTCTTTCGTAAGTTGCGAAGTCTTCCCAAAATACCTTACGTAAGTTGTGAAGTCTTCCCAAAATACCTTACGTTACAATGAAATAATGAAGTGAGTGCTTCTGTAACAAGTGAAGAATACTATTTTCTCAAACTTTGATTACTAAACTTGATTACTTTGGTACCCAAAGTTGTACCAAAGTTTCTTCTCTCCTATTTTACATTTACATACTTCTATTCAAACAAGTCAAGAAGACAACTTTACATTTACATACTTCTCTCCTGCTAAAAGTTTCTCTTACTCTGTCTCCTTTCTATTCCTTACTTTTTATTTAAATAACCATAAAATGTTGCTGCCTGTTATCATCAATTTAATTGTTTAATTTATTTTTCGATTTGTAGACATTTTACAGGCAAAGAAGGGACACATACATAAGACACATTTATGCAGCGTGAGATACATGTGTACCACATGGGACACACACTAGTCCCACGTGGGACACACTTGTCCCGTGTAGGATACACATATGTTTTATGTGACATACACTAGTCTAGCGAGGGACACAACAATTCCACGCGGGACACACTAATCCCGTGTGGGACACACTAGTCCCACTAGTAACACATCAGTCCCACGTGCATGGGACACACAACAGTCTTGCGTAGGACACACCAGTCTCACGTGGGACACACTAGTCCTGTGAGGAACACATATTTATACACATTGGAATGTCAATAGTCACATATATAGGGAAACCAACAGATGACTAAATTAACACGTCATCAAATTTGAATACAAATTAAATAGTTGATAAAAGACATTATGTGCATGTAGATTGAATGAATCATGTCCCTACACGTCATGAACGTCGTAAATGACGTGTTAAAATGAATACATAAATCATTTTCAAACAAAAAAATAACTTTTAATAAACGTACGTGCGCCTAGGGCTGGCAATTTCGGGTTTCGGGTCGTGTTCGTGTCGACCCGAATTGACACGAATTAAATTTTGTCCACCCCGAACACGAACACGAACCCGAAATTTTTAAGAAAACTCAACCCGAACCCGAACACGAAACTCTAAACCTAAACACGAACACGAAATTAGTAACTCGATCTGACCCGAATTGACACAAACTATTTCGTGTTGATTCGATTTCGTGTTTGGATCGACCCGATTTAACGCAAAGTGACACGAACTGAATTCGTATTCGTGTTAATTGACACGAATTGACCTGAAGTGACACGAAAACAGTTCAAAAGATATGCAAATTCAACCAATTAGATATGCACAATCAATTAAATTCAACAAATAGCACAACTATTCAAAAGATATGCAAATTCAACTCTCGTAAGGGTACACAAGGACAACGACTAAATAATAGGAAGAAGGGTGTATTTCTATGTGAAGGTATCACAGGGCATTAAACACGATCTTTGGATCAACAAAATCCAAATCAATGTCCGGAAAAACAGCAAAATCGGGAAGAAAGCAAAATCGGCGACGATGAGAGAACGACGGGACGACGGGAGGACGAGACGCGAGGACAGCGAGAAGACAAGATGCTAGGACGTTGGAAGTTGTTCTGCAGAGGACGGCGAGACCGCGAGACCTTTATAGGGTTGACTGACCTTTTGGTGTTCGGCGGAGGAAGGCGAGACCGCGAGAGGACGGCGAGAGGTCAGCACGAGACGGAAGGAGGGGCAGAGATCCGGAGACAGAAAGGGATTTGCGTGATGGGGTTTTGGGGCAGGAGAGAGGACGAGAGGTGAGAGGTGAGGCGGCGTGATTTTTTGGTTTGGAGAGGAAACGAGGAATTGGTGTTGGTGTGGTATGCATATACATTAGGGTTAGGTTTTAAAAAAAAATGAATTTCAGGTAATTCGTGTCGACCTGAATTACCCGAAATCCGAAATATGTAAACCCGAATACGACCCGAATTAGACTTCGTGTTATTCGGGTCAACCCGAAATCAACCCGAACCCGAATTAAGTCAACCCGAACCCGAAATTTTCGTGTCGTGTTCGGGTTTGAATTTCGGGTCATGACCCGAATTGCCAGCCCTACGTGCGCCAAAAATACCACAATAATTGTTCCTAAAATTGAATAAACAAGTCCTACTTTAATGCCTCCAAAGTCACGTCACAACCAACTATAGTGCTAGCTTTTTTGATAAATCTTCAATATTTCGATCCAAAGAGTAGAAACCTATCATAACATTGAGCAAAAATTGAAGCCTGAGTCGTCGGGTTGGGGAGACCGGAGACGTAAGGTATGTTTAACGTGAGGCAAGGCTTTCTCTGAATTCCACGAGTCTTCGTCTTCGGCACCAGATTGCACGAGTCTTGGTCTTCTTCACCATAATTTTTATTTTACACTTCTACTTGTTCAAGTGAAAGTGATATTCAATTATGGTTTCTTAGGCATGCCTTGGTCATCAAAAATATTTTTAGTTTAGGATTAATTACAGCCTTCAACTATTACCATTTATTACTTAGATCTCCTAAACTATTATTTGTCACAGGACTCACACTTATACCCACTCAACTATAACTTAGTAACAAATGACCCCTTCCGTTACCTTTTCCATCCAAAACTAACAGCCATGTGATCTCACAAGATTTATACTTAATTTGTTCCAAAAATACCCTTTCACAAAGCAACCTACCGACCCAAATTAAGAAAATGAGGAAGAGGGGTTAAGGAATTTCTCCGGATTGGATTTAGATTGGGAAAAAATAATGTATTTTTTTTGATGACCCAAAATTTTTCGACATCCGCCTCACTTGGGTTAGGCTGGTTGTAGCTCTAAAATGGAGGTGGTCGATCCACATTGTTGGGATTCGAACTTGCGTTTATCAGGTAGTTTTCACGTCCTTAACAGGTCCCGCTACGCCCGTGGGACAAAAGAAGGTCTAATGTAGTTGGGCTGTGGATTTTGTATCTAGAAAAAGGTGATTAGGAGTCAAATCGTTTGAATATTACTGCTCATGAATTTTTGAACAGGATGAAAGAAGTTAGGATGTTTGATTGGGTTTAAATCCGGAGTACAAAAGACATTTTTTTTAAATTCCATCCATGATGTTAGGGAGAGCATAAATCTTCGTAGTTGAAAGCATGGGCGTACCGAGAATTGAAGGGTGTGCACCTTATAACTGTGAACGATCTCTAAGAGCACCAGTAACGAGACTCTTTTATCGGACGTTCGGACGAAACCCCTTAGTGGGAGAGGCTAGAGATGCAATTGCATTCCAATTATCCGTGTATCTGGTTCGAAAATTATAATTTGTTTGGTATTTGGTCACACTTCAAATCTATGAATTATTTCATGAAAAAATATTGATCAAATACCTTGAGATATTAATGATTGTTGCTTTATCGGAAAATTTAAATGCTACTTAGGTGCTCTAGTGATTGATTCACTGGAGTAGAGAATCGAAAAGTAATCGCAGACAACATGAGTAATCGATTATATATTGCAATTTTATTGGAGATTGTAATATTATCTAATATTTGAAAAAGTCATTTAGAGATTGTAAACGTCATTTTTAATTTCATCAATTACCACATAGTTACTTTTTTGGTTAAATTTATCATGTATTTCCTAGCTATTTCACAGATAAACATTTTTTTTTCTAAATAATAGTTTTAGAAAAAGGACCACCAGCTAGGTGCTATCTCCCAAGATATATGCAGTATATACGATGGAATCGAGATGTCAAAGTTGAAACACATACAAAGACTTAGTTTCTCAACATAATTATTTTTCCAAAAAAGATGATGTTGCTTTTCTAAAATAAAAACAAGATGTTTAGTGATAACGTATAAAATAATGTATACAAATTCAAATAATGAGAACAATCCTCTTTATGTGAGGTTTCCCTTGATTGTATTTGTATAGAAATTTCTAGGAGAGGAATAGAAAGAAGGGGTGGCGAGGAAAGAATAGATACTCTAATACAATTTTTTTCCCCAAATCGTGAGACAGACGGAGAGAAAAAAACGGAAATGTTCGAGTTAATTTTAAATTCCCAAATTAACATTGGTTATTTCAACTTAACTATTAATGTCACATTCTTTCCTTTCTCTACTAAATTAGTTTGATCATTTTATCTAAATCCATTTGTTTTCTTCCTCTCCATATTTTCTATTCAAAGGAGAGAATTATTTTATCTTTTACCTCCAAAAAAGATAACTAATTAATTTACATTCTCTTCTTTGTTCTCCTCTTTTCCTTTTCTCTCATTTTCTTTCCATTAATCATTTTCCCAAGAAAAACCCATTTGGGACTAACATTAAAAGCACTTACATGTTTCAATAAATAGGTTGAAACAATTCAAATTAAAAAGAAAAGTCAAACCAAGGACTCTTCCAAACAATATAATACGTAACTAAATAATTTTTAAATTACGCTAAAAGCTATGTTGAAAACGAACTCATTTTACTAAGTTTCGAACCACATTTTCTCAGGAAGCAACGTTACCGTTTCATATCACAACGACAATTACGCCGGAAGCATCACTAATCATTTAATGTTGTGGCTCAAATTAATTTGATGCATTAAGCAAAGGGAAACTATTTAATTTTCTTATTTTCTCATCCATATATTTATTTATTTGATCATGAACCACAAGTACATAAAGCGATCCCACATTATTGGTATCATTATAATATTTTTACACACATTATCCTCCACTATTACTTAGCAATTGAGATGTCATATATGCATCAGTTCAGACCTCTGCCGTACTTGCTCTTGTAGTCGTTCCAAAGTTGGTGCACAGTCTTCCCTGTGATATCCACAAAGTAACCTTCAGAGTAACTATTCTTCAACTTGTTGTTCATCTCCGCCACAAAACCATTTCGAATTGACTCGCAGTAGCCGAGGAATCGAGCCGTGACGTCGTAGCCCTGGTCCCACCGCTCTCCCTCTCCAGGCTTAACCCAATGGGCAGCACCAAGCTCCGCCTTCAGCCTTACGTAGTCCGCAATTCCCTCTACAAGGGGCAGAGCTTTGGGGTCGTTGTTACCGCTCCATTGCCACACATGCGTCATCTCATGAAATATTACCCCTCTGAACTCCCGCACCACGTCGCCTTGAAATTTAGCTAAGTAACCATCGTTGAAATATATGTTGTCCCCTGCTGTCTTCGCTACTCCAGCGAATGACTCCAGTGTCTGTGGTGAACATATATGAAGAAGTTTAGTTTGTTAGGAAAGTATACCAATTTGGGCCAACTTAGTTCGTGAATTCTTATTCTTAATTGGAACTGGAAGTGCAATGATTGAACCAAGAGTGGACACTGGTCTTGTCCTGGGGATTTAACCAAAATGATTGTGCTACTACATTCTTTAATTCGTAATAATTTATTCTTAATCTTAAAGTACGTATTACCATCAATGTAACTATTTTTCAGTGTCAATTTTAAAATATCCTTCTTTGCCAATGAACTATTTCCGATCTGTTGATTGTATTCCTAACTTTTCGTTACCTTTTACTCATATATATATATATATTATATTTAGTATATTATAGTCAAAATTAAGTATAAAAGGTAATCTTGTAACTGAATTAAATACACTCTTGTGATCTCCAGGGATCGCAAGATTTGTTGCACTTCAGAAACTTACTAGTCTAACGGAGGTAACGCTCTTGCGGTCTGTGGGGGCCTGCTTAAAGGTGTTCCAGATTAAGGACGAGGCGGCCGACATGGTGCTGATAGCTTTGTCTTCGCCAATCTTGGCATGGAACACATTGCTGCCGGGCGTGCCCGGCACCTTGTTGGTGACGGAGTACTGGACTTGCCCGGCACAACTCCCCACCACCATCGCGACCACCAGCAACAACAACTGCCATGCCATCATCTTTCCCGTTGCTGTAACGAAAATTGGATTGATGGATTTAATGAGATGGGATGGAGCATATTTATAGCGAGAGATGGGCGCTCTTGTTGTCTACTTTTCTTGTTTCCACATAGTGGACGTAGTTCATGGGATGGGGGAAGACTAGTCATGTGTGGGAACAGATGAAAGCGGTGGTCTATGGAGCTCATTGTTCTCTTAATTAATACTTTTCCAAACGTAGAAACTTCATCTTAAGCGTCCTTTTTCTACCTTTTTCGTCATCACATTGCAGCCTTTCATTCTGTACAACTGCATGAGGTAGTTGGTTCACAATCTTGAATCGAACCGGATCAACTCAACAGTACAAGCGTAACTATCTTGCATTTCTCCACTAATCTTCAAGTGTTTAAAAATCACATGCACATAGTTGACATTTTGGGTTAATTACAGTTTGACCTTCTGAACTATACCTTGGTATCACTTTGCCCCTCTGAACTTTCAAAGTTAACAGTTACCTCCCCTGAACTTTAATTTTGTAACACTTTGCCCCCCTGAACTTCAAAAACTCATTATTTAACACACATTCAATGTTGTTTTCCTAATTATTTTTGTTGTATCCCTAATGCACTCCTAAACCTATATTTACGTGAAAGTTTGGATCCAAACGGAGGTCGGATATGGTTGGAATTTGGGTCGGTTTGACACTCAATCCGACCCAAATTCCAACCATATCTGACATCCGTTTGGATCCAAACTTTCACGTAAATATAGGTTTAGGAGTTTATTAGGGATACAACAAAAATAATTAGAAAAAACGTCGAATGTGTGTTAAATAATGAGTTTTTAAAGTTCAGGGGGGCAAAGTGTTACAAAATTAAAGTTCAGGGGAGGTAACTGTTAATTTGAAAGTTCAAGGAGGCAAAGTGATACCAAAGCATAGTTTAGGGGGTCAAACTGTAATTAACCCTAACATTTTTCTTGTAATATCAAGCTATACATATGAGACACTTCCCCAACGTAGGTAATTCGGCCTGTGGATGTAAAGAAAATTATAATCCTGGTGTTGGGGCATTTTATGAGTGACTATAGGGAGAAGGGGAAAGTTGGAGACGCAAGCGTCTTCGTTCACAGTTTCGGTCATAAACCATCACAAATGGATCCTAAGGGTGTGTTTGGATGTGGTATTTATAAGTTCCAAGGTATTTGGACAAACATATTATTTTAAAATTACAACCAAATATTTTTATGGGACATTATTGGCGTCTTAATTTGAAACAGTTTCCAAACCATATAAAGCTTATTGTACTGTGCAAAAGAACATATTTGGAACACAACATTAACACTTTCTATTAATTTGAAAGATCAAAATTAAAAGAAATAAGATGGAATTTCGAAATTTCATCTTTCAGCATGAAATTTGGTTTTGAAATTTTTCGTATGGTTTTCTAATTTCAAAATACTAGGAAGGGGTGTGCAAATTATAGTAAGTTGTCAAACAAATATGATATTTGTAAATGCCACATTTTGAAAATTTCATTTACAGTAAAATTTCAAGCATAAGTGACACACCAAGACGTACCCTAATCTTTTATTAAGCGTGTGAATTATTTAACAAAATAAATTCTAGTGCAAAGCGCGGAGTCCTTGCTAATGCTTTTAACAAAAGTCGTTCCGTCAAGGTCAGTATTTCAAGACCACGTTTTGTACAGATAGTTCAGCACAGTTTGGTGACGATAATGATTGTTTAATTTGAATGGTCAAGAGAATAGGCCTATCTTGTTATGATTCTTTGGTATGCTCTCAAGAAGCGACCAGGAAATGAGACAAGTAAACCCTAATTTCTTTACTCAGGACTTTGATTCAACCATATGTTAACATTTCCGTAATAAATAAATAAATTGAAAACTAGACCACAAGTCTAAGGTCTAGTTTGGGTGCAACTCCCAAATACCAACTTCTGATTAGAAACCAGCTTCTAAAAAAGTGGATGAAGGAGCAACTTCTTCTTAAAGGTTGAGAGTTGTTTGATAGGCAGAAGACTTCTGCTAGTATGTGATGTTTTGTCAAAGAAAATTCCTAAATTGTCCTCAGACTTTGATTAAATTAAAATTCAATGATAAATTCGTTTAAAATGTTTTTTCAAAAATAATTCTGAAAATATGTTTTTTATTTTTTACAAAAAATTATTTGTTTTTAAACCCGAGATTGATTTCCAAATGATGTGAGGGGGGGGGGGGGGTAAATTGGTCCAAACAATATCAAAATTTCGAAGGAGCTGAGAAACTCCTCCACCTCAGTTTCTCCATCTCATTATAAATGTTGTATTGTTTTGCTGCTGGAGCCAGAATTCTGAGGAGCTCCAGTCCCATTTGGATGTGCCACCCGCACTGTAGCAGTGCTAGCGACGTGAGGAAGCTGGATTTTGGACATCCAAATGGGATCGAAGACATGCTTCTCACTATCAAAGAAAACTAATAAAAAAACGTAAGGCTCACATGCTTTTCATTAGGTCATGTTGGGGGATTTTTGTTGGGTTTTGCCATAAGATTTAGACAATTACCATGCTTAGTTTCCTCATGTTTATTGACTGAAATTTCATGTTGAATATGCTACATGTTAGTTAAGTGTTTGTATTTGTGGTTGTTTGCTTGATTGATTGAATAAACTTGGTTTTGATGAGTTTTGACATAAGATTTAGACACCTCACATGCTTAGCTTTGTTCTTCACATGAGTTTATGATTTTTTATGAGTCTTGCCATATCTTTAGAAACTTCTCATGCTGAGCCTAATCTTATGATAATCAAGTAGTAATTGCTGATACATTGTGTAAATGGATTGATAGGTTTTACCACATCTTTAGACACTTCCTATGCATGACAACACAAACACACACACATACATGCTTACATGCATCATTTATCACTAATTTCACTTCGTATGTGCACACACTCCACCCCTTTGGGGTTTCTCTTCTTGAATTCCAATCTTCTGTTGCTTTCTTTCGCATTTCTTACTTAATAGTTTAGTGTAGTTTAGCTTAGCATAACCTAATATCTTCTCCCTTTATTCGTCACTTGATTTCTGACAAACCAGAGGCTACTCACCTCCCCGTCGATTGACCCGTACTTGTTACCGCTTCATCGCGGTCGTACACTTGCAGTAATTAATAAAATGTTTAATCAATTCGTAAAAGAGGGAATTCTAACTCACTTTCGTAAGAATCACTGTTGCACTTAGTATGTGCAACAAGTCGTTAAACCGGTGTAGTAGATTTCCTAATGCATTATGTTAAAGATAATTTTGGAAGTTTTTTTTACTTTTCCTCTCAACGGTTTTGCAAATGCTAAACACACGCAAAACCCACAAAACATTTCCTTTCGCAAACACGTGAAGATTTTGAAAGAAATGTGAAAATTTTAAAACATCAGACAAGTAAAAGAAAACAAGTCACTCAAAGACCATGACAGACAGATATATCGGAATTAAATGCAGCACATTAGCATGACCCTAACAACACAAACAAACAAAAATAAAACAAATGAGAATGATTTGACTCTGTACACACGTAACCCCCCCCCCCTCCTACACACATAGTTCGTGCATTGTCTTCAATGAATGTAAGCATAATACTACATGAATTTATGCATTAAAAAGAAAAAATCTCACCAACGTGAAACACAAAGAGAAGTTCATGGTTATATTGATGGACACAAACCCGATTTCTCCTCAGAACCAGTGAAATACTAAAGAAGTGATGCAAATAAGTGAAAAAATGTGACCCAAATACAAAATGGTTGGAGCCCGCAACAATCAATGCTCACTAGTGGACTCTTTTATTGTTTTGATTTTTTTTAATATAACTATGTACCAAAATATGTTCCCATCTTAATTTGTCAAATACATCAAATGGGAACCTCAAAAGTTGATTAATGCACTTGGAATGGGAACATGACGTCACACGTGGCCAAAATACTCATGCATGAGTCCCCTCACAAAGAGCACAAGATGAAAAGAGAGATTCATGAAATAAACGCAATAGTGTGAAAAGAATCAAACTGAAAGAGCTCGAACCTCTCAAGAGTTTGGGAAATATTGTGCAACCGAAAAAAAGTTTCTCCCGTTGCGGTTCTGAAGTTATGATCGTCAATCCAAACTCTCCAACCAACAGGCTGGTGGCTCGGAACGAGGTCAATACCCTCATTATGTTTGTCCAACTCACTAGGCAAACAGAAAGTGGGTCTTTCGCCCTAGGTATTATCTAAGGAACTCCCAATACCCTCATTGGTAATGTAGTTATTTGATGTCACATCATTTCCAAGATGATCATGACAATAGTGAGAGACAAACTCTCATAATGTCGTATGAAATTAAAGGTACTACGGAGCTCTTGCTCCACCACAGGTGAGTCCTTAAGAGGCACAACAACAGGAACATGTGGCTTAAAGGCTATAGTGTTGGTTTTTTGGTCTTAGTCTATGTTTTGAAGATTTAATCAACATAAACAATTATAATCAATGTAGATTAGCACACATATTGTCTAGCATATGTATTGCTTTGTGCTAACTTCTACAGGTGATCAAGACTCAAAGAAGAAAGAAATTCAAGTCAAGACATGTAATTTGTATTTCTTTTGAGTCTTAAGAACTTTGTGTATTTCAGCATACAACAGTTAAAAACTTAAATAGACACAAGATTTCTTATAAAAGTCACACCCAAAATCTCATAACATTTACACTTCAATAGGTCACCCATACTTAGAACGGAAAACACCAAACTCAAACCTAAAATGTCTGAGTTAAATCGGTCAACCAAACGAGTTTTCCGTTTGACCGATTGGGTCAGTTTATTCTGTTAGCCTAAGTGTTAAATCAGTCCACCATTGTGTACTGTTGTTCGACCGTTTACACGTGTTTTGTTACCGTTAAACTTGTCGTATTATACCAACGGTCATATTTGTATAAACCTAACAAAATCCCAAAATACTTTAGCCTCCCGTTGACCGTTACCTAGACCCCAGTCGACCGTTCCAAGACTTTTTCTTGAAACCCCAGAGTTTCTGTCGTTTTTCGGTCGATCACCCAAACCTTTTTGTTCAACCGAACTTATAAGCCTACAGTGCCTATTAGATTTCGGTCGACCGTTCCACCATTTATTTTGACTGTTAACGTAAGTGAATTTAAGTTATAGCCTAGTTTGTTCGATTGTTCCCTACTTGGTCGACCGTTCCTAGTTCTAAACTGCATACCGGTCGACCACAAGTCCTGTTCGATCGACCAAATGTGTCCTAAAATGTATGCTGCAATTTTCTATTTTGTATTTCTTGCACAATCATTTACCACAAATAACCCTTAGGAGCTTATAAATAGAGGTTGAAAGAATTGTGTTCTAAAACTTTTACTTTCATATGTCAATTATTATGAATTGGATATGCAAACATTTTGTTGCTTGATTAATGTATTCGTCTTTGAAAGTGTTATGGAAGAGACATTTGATCCATAACCTGAGAACTCTAAAAGATAACAGTCTACATAAATCAACATGGAACATTAATTACCAAGATAAGATTGTCGTATTGGTCATCTATTATTGTAGCTCCACAAATATTTGACGACAAGAGTATATAAAAGACAAAAAGATTATTTTTATATATTGAATAGACCTAACAAGTAAAACATTATGGAATCTTGTTACGTGTCATTAATGTTTTACTGTGTCTTGGATCCTAAGTTATGAGACTTACAACTTTTCACTCAAGAAGTGTTTAATTGATTATTGTCAAAATCTATCAATGAGTATAGTGATAAATGCAATAGTTAGTTGAACATGACTTGTGATGGAAAAGATAGCTCCCTCCACCATGACAAACCCCCCGAGTTCCTCGACCATAGCCTCCGCGGCCTCGGTCGTCTTCCTCCACTTCCGCGACCTCCATCACCGCACCATCCACCTCCGCGACGACCGCAGCCGCGACCTCCGACCTCCTCTATTTCGTGTTTTTGTTGTTTTTGGTTTTTGTTAGATTTTATGAAAGTTTGTAATCTGATTTTGTTTGGGTGGTAATTGTTTAGATTGATTGTGAGTTTAGTAAGGGATTTATGCATTTGGAGGGATTCATGTTATATAAACCCAAATTAAAAGGAATGTATTTATATTTTGTGAAAGATGATGACTAATGTCTTGACATCTGAATCTCTTGTTTGTGGTTGATTTTGAATGCTTATGTCAACATGTTGAATGTGAAAAACTGAATGTATATGATCACCCAACGAGAGAAGAGGCAAATGGTCATCTTAAGATCAACTTGTGGGTCTTTTAGAGGATTTGCTTGGCCATAAACTTGGGTTTAAGATTTGGTGTTAATTCTTAAACAAACCTCAAACAAACCTGTTATGTAAAATGCATCAAAATCAAATTACATTTTCAGTTTCTGGATTCCTAAAAGTGCACATTTCTACACCCAAATTGTTATTAATTTTGACATGAGTTGAGGAGGTGTGGAAGAGAGTCTTTGAGTTTCTATCAATTCTTGGTTAAACTAAAGTTGATAAAGGATTCATTGCGATATGATAGATTAACTTATGCTTTCTATTTGTCACATTTTTACTATATCCAAATAAATTTAAATTATACGCGATGAAACCAAAACTTTCTAATGTGAATGTGATGTAGTGGAGAATATTATATATTTTTCTTGTCAATCCCAGGATCTGAAGAATTTTACATATCAAATTTTTAGGGGATGTTCTTCCAAAATTTCAATAAAATTTTAATCCCAATTGTTATTAATAATATGATATTTTGTGTTTAACATGTTTTTCCGTCAATCCAAGTAATTATTTTTAATATTTTAAATGTTTTTGCTTCTTTGAATTTTCAATATTATTTACATATTGTATGTAAATATTCTGGTATTATGATAATAACTCGTCGACCCCCTTAAGAAACTTGACCTTTAATAACCTAATGCAAAAAGGTTTGACAATATTTGCTAAGTCATTCATCATATAGGATTTCCATTCATCGTATTTATTATTTATTTTACGATTTCAGTCGTAGATTGTTGGGGTAAGGTACGTAATCTCTTTCACTCATCATTCATTAGAAAGCACACATTAGTTAGTAGGACATGCATTGGAACAAGAGTGAGGTAAGTGTTTGTTTTGTGTGTTGTTTGTTAGATTAAGGTATGAAGACACTTAAGGGGTAGTCACCTATAGGAGATGAGGTGGGGGATTTCAACACCCTTTCCTTGGCCCAAAAACCACTTAATAAAAGTGTCTTAATAAAATCATTTAGACGTTGGCCCCTATGATTTCCGGACGCATTTAAGAGAGTAAACCATTTAAGACCATTATGGCCTTAATGTCGTTGCCCATCTAGTCACCCTGAGATTTTAGGAACCTCCGGGTTCTTGATTTCCTATAGACTAGTGGTCCTCGGTGCGACCTCGAAGTTAGGCGTCATCTAGTGCTAAGGACCTATAGTGGACTTTAGGCTTCCTTTGGCCTTGATTATTTAGTTAGGTTTCTAATCTTCCTTATTCCTACGCTAAATTAAGGACTTCATCTCCTCTTTCCTGAGTCATTCTTTTCTCATCTTCATGTCTCTGGATCTTCTCATCTACGAACATCTTCTTTTAAATTGAAAATTTATTTATTTCCTTCAATAATAACTATCATTTTTCTTAGTGTTTTGATTGAAATGGATCGAGAGTGGATTCTTTCAAATCGATTGAGTGATGAGTATGAGAACGTAGTGAATATGTTCTTAGAGGTTGCCAAAAACATTAATAAATGAATGACAAAGACATGGCGTATTGTCCGTGCAATAAGTGTTATAATATGTCAGTGCTGACTTTTTGGAAAATAAAAGATCATTTGTTTAAGAAAGGTTTCGACCCAAGTTACAGATGGTGGATATTGCACGGTGAAAATAAATTATTTAGTTGTTCCAAGAATGACGGAGACAATGTTAGTGTGGGAGATCACTTAGAGGAAATGGTTCAGGATATGGCTGAAAAGTTTTCGTCCATTGTTATGCATGTAATTTACAATCTGCCCCCATTGTTATGCATGAAACACAAATATATTATGTTGTCTTTAATGATTTCTGGTCTGAAGCAACCTGGAAATGACATAGATGTGTATTTAAGACCCTTAATTGATGACCTAAAGAGATTGTGGGATGACAGAGAGACAGTTTTGATGCTTATCATCAACAATCATTTATAATAAGGGCAATGATATTTTGCACGATTAATGACTTTCCAGCTTATGGTAATCTGTCTGAATATTCGGTTAAAGGTCATAAAGCTTATCCAATTTGCGAAGAGAATACATGCTCCTTGCAACAGGTTAATGGTTCTAAGATAGTCTATCTTGATCATCGAAGATTTTTACCAAACTCCCATCCTTATCGTTGGTTCAAGAAGGCATTTAACGGAAAACAAGAGTTTCAGAATCCACAAGTTAAAATCAATGTCGAAAAGTGTATGAACGTGTAATGAACGTTGAATGTGAATTTCGAAAACCGTTCAGACGAGCAAATGACAAAAGTCTTTGGAAAAAAACATATTTTTTGACATTGTATTGATGTTATGCACGTAGAGAAAAACGTTTGTGATAGTCTTGTTAGCACTATGTTAAACATAGCTGGTAAAATAAAAGATGGATATAATGCTAGACTTGATCTGGTTGACCTTGGTATACGAGCAATGTTGGCACTAAAGAAGAAAGGAGACCAGAATTACTTACCTCCAGCTAGTTATACATTATGTAGAAAGGAGAAAAAGATTCTCTGTCAGTGTTTGCACGATCTAAGGGTTCCACAAAGTTATTCTTCAAATATCAACAGTCTTGTTGTTATGAACGATTTCAAACTTGTGGGGATTAAGTGTCACTATTGTCACACTCTAAAGCAGCAGTTGTTACTTGTAGCGCTGAGATCCATATTACCGAAAGATGTTAGACATGCAATAATAAAGTTGTGTTCATTTTTCAACAAAATTTGCAGTAAAGTGGTCGATCCCGTGCAGTTAGATAAGTTGCAGAATGAAATTGTGGTTACATTATGTCAGTTGGAGATGTACATCCCACCTGCTTTTTTAGACATTATGATCCATCTAGATATTCATTTGGTTAGAGAAGTTAAATTGTATGGACCAATTTTTTTAAGGTGGATGTATACTTTCGAGCATCATATGAAAGTGTTGAAAGGTTATTGTAAAAATCGTCAAAGGCCAGATGCTAGTATTGTTGAAGGATACATAGCTGAGGAGGTTATCGTATTTTGCACGGGATACCTAGCAAGCACAAAAAGTGTTGGACTTCCAAAGAATTGTCATGATGAACGTGCTGTTGGTAAAGGGACATGTGAGATGAAAATGTTAAATCCAAATGACGAGTACTTAATGACAACATATGTTTATGTGTTGTGCAATTCGAAAAAAGTTCAACCTTACCTAAATGAAGACATGAAGGTTCTAAAGGAAAGAAATCCTTTATGGAGTGATCAACAAGTAATAAATAGTCACAATAAGAATTTCATCTCTTGGTTCAAAAATGTGGCTTACAAGCGTGATGTTTCTGAGATTATACAGTGGTTGGCATACAGTCCGCATTCTGTTGTTATAAGTTACAATGACTATGATATCAATGGATATTCATTCTACACAGTCTCTGAAAATTCCAAAGGTGTTGTTCAGAATAGTTGTGTCACCTTAATAGCAGAGTCTTTGCGTGTGTCTAGTTCTAAAGACAAGAATCATGTGTACATCCACATGTCCTATTACAGTGTAATTGAAGACATATGAGACCTAGACTTTATTAAATTGAAAATACTTGTATTTAGATGCAAGTGAGCTGATAATAAAAGTGAAGTTCGAGTGGATGACTTGGGGTTCACTTTAGTTGATTTTTCAAAAGAAGGATATAAAGGAGAACCTTTTATTGTCGCTTCCCAAGCGAAACAAGTCTTCTATGTGGATGATCCATGTGATATGAAATGGGCAGTAATTCTGGAATGGATGAAAAAAATTGTATCAGATGATAGTCTTATCGGTTATGAAGAGACACCACCGTTCTCTAAGCAAACACCTGAGTTGAACTCAGTAGACGAGGAAATGAATGTTGAGACTTGTATGTTTAGAGATTACCACAGTGAAGGTATATGCATTAAGAAAAAAACCCGTAAAAGTGCAAAATTTCTTGTAATACATTATAATAACCATTTAATGTCTTGAGTTTACCTTTTATAGTATCATGGCTCCGAAAAATAAGCCCACTCCATCAGAGTCTAAAGACTCGAAGACTTACAGTTCACGAGGTCATTGCCTCATGAAAGAATTCGTGGGGAGAAGAAATAGAGACAATAGAGTTCCAATCCAGTTTGATGACCAACTTGAGCCGATAGGCATGCTGTCTGATAACTGGAAAAGTTATCTGGGTAGCCTAGCGAGAGCCACAGTTGACATTTGTTTGTCGAGAATCCCAAGACGAATTTGCTTCTGACCCACAAGGCAACGCCCTACTCCAACCACGCACCCGAGCCTGTGAGAAACGCTCCCAAACGACCACTCCTAACAACACTGGCGAGCAGACTAGTCTCGCATCTCGCTCTGGGAATCCAACCACACACCGAGCCCTGCTTGAATGGTCACTCGTCACAAGACTGGTACACCATCCGAGAACGCCACAAACAATAGGAAAACACGACTCCGGGATTCCAACTACACGCCCATGCTCGTGAGCAATGCTGCAGCAGTCACTCGTCACAACTCTTGGTAAACCATCCCAGACCGCTATAACACAGGGGAAAACACCATAACATCTAGTCATACGCTCCTCACACACCATCCTCACAGGGGAAAATACCCTAACATCTAGTCATACGCGCCTCACACACCATCCTGACCACCCGAGCATAGGTCCGAGTATACGTGCAACGCCCCAATGACCACTTGTCACAACATGGGTGGACTATTGGTTCCACGAACCTCTCACACAAACATACATAATACCACGGGGTAAACGCAATTTACTCCAAAAGCACGAGTCTCACAACTCCAACAAGACAAAAAGCAATACGCATAAACAAGACTAGAGAATCATAAAAGCTGCATGGTAAACTTTAACTCTGAAACTGATAGTCAGAATGGTACATGGGTATAAACATAATTCCACTTAAGTTCCCCTACAAATCACAAATCTCATAAGTTCAGGGAAAAACAGTAAACTTCCAAATTAATAAAATTATCGACAAATATATATAAAGTCCAGGGAACAATAGCAATTTTCCCTAATTTAAATTATTTCTTACAATTATGAAAAAGTCCACAATTTATCCAACAAATATTCAAATTATTAATTAATTAAAAAATTTAAATCCAAGGTTTATTATGAAATTCTCCCAAATAATTATTAACAAATCAAATATAATTAATTGACACGATTTATTCTGTAATTAACCCAGATTAACTTATACAATCAAATATTCAAAACATCAAGCGTTTTCTTCACAAGTAACCCAACTTAATATTCCACCACATATTAAACAAATCCAATGTTTACTTGCAATTTACCCCAACCCGTCCTTATTCAACCCTGTCACCAACCCAACCAAATCCAACTCTGGCCCGCGTCACTAATGCGCGGTCCTGCACGGCCGCACGCGGCACAAACCCGTGTGCGACCTTCACCCGCTGACGCTGCTCCCACCAACAAGCATGCGGTGCCAGCCCTCGTGCGGTTTGCCGGCCGACCACTCCCACGATCTTCCTCTCTTCCCACAACCTCATGGAACACAAATAAAATGGATAGGTGGCGTACCTCGCCGCCTCAACGTCGTTGGAAGATCCTCGTCGTCGTTCTCCTCGTTGTCCCGTGCTAGGAGGAGGTTGGGTTAAGTGAGAATTGGGTTGGGTCAGATAAGAAGAATGTGGGGAGAGAGAGAGAGGAGAAGGTGGGGTGAGGGGAGGGTGAGGTGAGAGAGTCAGTGGTGTAACAATCACCCCACCAAAAAGATATTTCGTCTGTGAAATAAAATCAAGCTACGTACAGAAAAGCTCTGGGTACTTCCACACATCTTCCCCAATCTCTCACTTAGCTTCTCGTGGGGCGTGGTACTGCAACCGAACCTTAACCATCAGGATGACCCTCTTACGCAACTGGTGCTCCATTCGGTCGACTATATCCACTAGTCGCTCCTCCAACAAGAAATCACTCTACACCTCAGGCATTTTTGCCTCCAACACGTGTGAAGGGTCGGCAATGTACTTTCTCAACATCGAAACCTAGAAGACGTTGTGCAATCCAGAAAACTTCTGTGGCAAGGCAATCCAATAAACAATGGCACCAATTCAATCTAGAATCTGAAACTATCTTATGTATCTCAGACCCAACTTCCCTCTGTGACCAAACCTCATAACTCCCTTAGCGAGAGAGATCCTTACGAACACATGATCTTGTAGGATTTTGTACCCTATACTTGTGTATATATTGTTTTAAAAATTACAAACATTTAGGATCAATTTTCATAATTTTCAACAATTTTATGTACAAAATTCCTAACTATATTTCAATATATATAATAAACTACTTAATATTGAAATACATAGATTGGATCATGCTTAGGGGATTGTTGAATCCCTTTTACAAATAGGAAGATTAGTTGCACGTTGGATCGCCTTGAATTCCTTCAAGTGTTACAATCCATCTCTAATTCGAGGTTACAATCTTGCTAATAATCCATTTACTTCTCCGAAGAATTTAATCTTTCAAACACTCAACTAACAAGGGAATTTTCAGATGGATTTGGTGGAGAAATATGGAGAGGACAAATTTTTGCATTCATGTAAACAAGGAGGAGAGGAGGTACCAATTTATAGGGCTTCCTCCATCCCACATCATGTGTAACCCACTTACACAAGATCTCTTGTTTTAGCTCCTCTAAAGCAATCATATTTTGACACGTTAACATCCCATAACCTCCTCTGACCAAATTGGAACAAATCCAAACCATGATCAGAAAATTCTCTTATTAATTCAAGCAAAACATGCACAAACGGTCAACCGAAAAAACCAATCGTTCAACTGATCAGTTAAAAATCGACACTTTCGGTTGGACTGTGTTTCCAGTCATTCGACCAAATCCTCACCAAGAAAGCTCCTGATAATTTTGGTCGAACCACGACTAATTAGTAGCATATCATGCATCATATTCATGTTATATATTCTTAATTTTACCTCAATTTTGTGTTACTCGAGTGTTTGTTGTTGTATTTCAGGTATTAGGTCATAAAGAAGAGAAGTGAAGAGAAAAAGGACTGAAATGTAAGAAGAAAGAACTTAAATGAAGCAAAATGGACCTCTGTGTAATGCACAAGAACCCATCTGCTTGAGGGAAGGACCTGGACGTAAGTCTGGAAGGACCAAATAGCAAACCGAGAAACTCCACACTATCATGAGTAGTATTTTGGCAAGTAGATTTAGGCCCAGACTCCAATAACCGATCCAAGTGCACCCCATGTGAGGTTTTAAAGCACTAAAGAATGTCTTTGAAATTGTATTAGATTCGACAAAAATGACCGCCAAATGGCAACCCATTTTGATCAGAATCCGACCCAATTTTGCATGGATATGGGTTATGTGTTTATATCTATTTTGAGAATATTTTATTAGTTCCACATCGGGGGATTGTCCCCAGTTGCCTTTTCTTAGGTCTATAAATAGAACTCTTCTTCCTCCTTTGTAAACTACCCATTTCTTGGTGGTCATTCTCTCCACTTGGAGTAAGCCTTGGAGCAACACTCAAGTGGAGAAGAATTCTACTTGTGATGGGAGTCATCAATAAAATAATTTTTCCTAGTGTGGTTTTAATGTGGTCTCTTTTAATGCTTCAATGTTTAGCTTAGTTTTGTTTTCTTAATCTTAGTATAATTAGTTAGAATGTCCTTTCTTAATATAATTTGTAGCTTAATGTGTAGTGAGTAGTTCCATCCCCCATTGGTGGTAGAGATGACATTTATACATGTAATGAAGAATGTGAATGAATGTTCTCTTATGCAATATGTGATGAATGTAAATGTATGCTTGTTTGTTTTAGAATACTTAACTTGATGAGTTTGCCACAACTTTTAGGCACCTCCCATGCTTGTTTAGGTTCTTAATAACCAACTTGTGTATGCTTATGTTAATCAACTAGGTTTGTGATTGGACTAATAGGTCTTGCCACAATCATTACACACTTCCTATGCATGAAAACACAACCTACACTTGTACCTTATTAAATGTATTCTTCACCACCTTATTACATGTGTATACACACTCTGCCCCTTAGGGGTTTTCCTGATTGAATTTCAATTTTTTTGTTTGTTAGTTGCTTAATTAGTTTTAGTTAGTCTTGTGCTTTCATCTTTTTCGTTTGTTAGTTGTTAGTTTAGTGTAATTAAACTTCTTCTCCCCTTATTTTCCACTTGATTTCTGAAGAACCATATTTGACACACCTCCCTATGGACTCGACCCGTATTTGCCACGCCTTCACTGACGTCGTGTACTTGCGGTTATTATAACTGAATCAATCAAGTTTTTGGCACCATAGTCGGGGAATCCTCAACAAGAAAGCTTCTGATAATTTTAGTCGAACCACGACCCACACCGGTTAGCCGTTTCACAACGGAAAAAGTTCCATTTCTTTTCGGTCATACCACGCATTCGACCAGTCGACCATTTCCGAATTTCAAAGTTACTGTTCAATTCGGTCGACCGGTTCCTGAAAAACGTTCGACCGTTTTCACTGTTTTTGCCTTTATAAAATTTTGGATCAATATCCAACAAAATCTGATATTTAACGTTTTAGCAAATTTATATTTTATACTGTTACGGCCACGTTACAATACGCAACATATTGTCATATATAATGTCAAACATTATATTCCATAATATATTTACATCTAATATAAATTTATTGATTATTCTAACCATGTCGTGATTACAGCATATTGATTTCAATATATTACCACATGTATTTCAATACATCATATAAAATGTAAAATCAAATTCCTTGTTTCCTAGTTCTGTGGTGTGACCTAAAGGAGGATCTAAGTTATGTTGGCAATGATATAAAATATTTTATATCACAAACGATAAGTGGTATCTAGCTACACATTATAGTTACCAAAATAAAAAAGATATTTTGCTCACTCGAACTAAACACGATCCATATAGTGACAAGTAATATCACTTGTGTCTATCCTTTGCCTCATGATATTGAGAATATTATACAAAGTAGAAATGTGTCATCTTTGTCTTATGCATTCATTTCTTGATCTCTCAAGCTAATTATAAATATGTAACTATACGCAAGTTACATTGTGCACATTATAATTTTGATTTATCAAGAAGGCCAACAATATCATCACTCAAGTCAAGAGTGGCAATAATAATCTTTTGACATATCAAATTTTCCCCCACAAGTTATGTATAACCAACTAATACCTTTATCACTATACACTTTGATAGCTTTTGATAATAATTAAATCATACACTCCTTATGTGAAAAGATATAGGTCTCATATCTTAGGATTCAAATTAAGACACAATAAAATATTAATGACACAAACACAATTTTATAATATTTCATTTGTTAGGTCAATTCAATATATGAAAGAAACATTTTCACTTTCATATACTCATGTTGTTAAATTTTTGCAGAGCTACAATATCTCTTTTAACCAACATGACAATCTTAACCCGGTAATCAATGTCGATGTTAATCACCATGATTGTGAATTACTTTTGATTTATGTAAACCGTTATCTTTTAGAGCTCTATGGTAAGGACAAAGAGCATCTTCCTTAACACTTCCAAAAGGCGAATACATTAATCAAGGAACAAAATGTACAATACATTCAATTCATAATAAAAGACATTTAAAAGTAAAACTTTTAGAACACATTCCTTTCAGATCTCCCATTGTGAAAGACAACTCACGTCGGCGCTCGTCTACTTATCTCTTCTTTCTACTCTGTGTAGGATCGTATGACCATAATTAACCTAATCAAATTCTTAATCTCTACTTGATTCAATCAAAGATGCAATGGAAATAAACAATAAAAATAAGTATAGAAAGAGGCATGCAAACCATAAATGGACAAGGCAATTTTATAGAGGTTCGGCACCCCACCCGGATCCTACTTCCTCTCTTGCACGCTCCACTAGACTCTACAAATTCTGCCTACATCTTAACTATCCAGTTCCCATTTCAGATCAGGAGAGAACACCTTTTACAGAGCAAGCTCGTGAACACCCTCGCCGAGCTTGATCATCTCCTCTCACAATCTGAGAGGGACGTTTCAGGCTTTGATCGAAACCTTTACTCTTTGACAACAAAGGTGTGTGGATCAAACACTCTCTAACTTAATCACACTTTGAGTATATTGAGAATTGATCAAATATGAGGAAGTTTTTGCTCTTGAGTGTAGGATTTGGGATTCTAGGAGTGGAGGATTTATCTCTAGTATATACATGAGTTTGGTGTGGGAGTGTTGTGTAAATAAGGTGTGTGAACCTCTATTTATAAGCTCCTAAATGTTTTAGCCGTTGGGGAAGATTTGTTTGAAGTTTGAGTAAGATACACAAAACATAATTCTAAGTTCCACAAATCTGTCCTAAAGAATAAGAAAATGTTCGAGCCAACCAAAGCTACGGTCGAACCAAATGTAGGGGTAGTCGACCAATTAGAGGGTTTTGACCAGGTAAAAGATTAGAGGGTTTTGACCAGGTAAAATATACACAAGATGAAGGTTTGTTTGACCGAAAATAACATGCACTTTTGGAAGACAAATGTCTTCATCCGGTCGACCGCCATGAAGGCACTGTTCGACTGATGGCCAAATGTATTGAGGGGTTTAGGTAGAATTATACGAATACGACCGTTGTATAATACGCCAAGAATAACGACTATATAAAAATGTGTACTGGTTGATCGGTGGAGTTAGGTAAAATCACTATTCGTAAAACCGTTAACTGGTAGAAACAATCGAACGGAAAACTCATTTTGGTTGACCGTTCTGCATAGAGAGGTAGAAGTTTTGTTTAAGTGATTTTCTTACCAAAGTTTGGCTGACCTATTGAAGTCCAATTGATATGAGATTTTGTGTGTGACTTCTACAAGGAACATAGTGTGTATGTGAATAGGTTTTTACTCTTCCATGTTCAAGCTCATATAAGTTCTGAAACTCAATTAAATGGTAAAAGTACATGTCTTCAAGTAGCTTGATTACATGTCTTGATTTAATTCCATTCTTCCTTGAGTCTTGATTGCCTATAGATGTCAGCACAATACAATATATGCTCTATGCATAATGTGTGTCACTATACATTTGATTGTGATTAATTTGGTTAGTTAAATCATCAAAACACTGATGAAGGCCAAAAACCCAGCACTCTGCGCACTGTTGGACAATCTCTGGTCTGAATAGCTATCTCTCACCCACCACGCCCCAACACTAGGGTGATCTACATAGTTGCTTGTATAATGCCTCGAAGGGTGTCATCCTTATACTGGCATGGAAACTGTTGTTGTATGCAAACTCGATCCACGATAGATGCTCGTCCCAACCACCTACCAAATATAAGGCACATGATGTCAACATGTCTTAAGAGTCTCTATGATCATCTTTGACTACCATTTGTTTAAGGGTGAAAAGCCGTACTAAACTTCAGCTTCTTTCCCAACGCTCACTGTTGTGACCTCCAGAATCCTGATGTCACCCACGTGTCTTGTCTGAGATAATGGATACCCCATGCAATCATATAATCTCGTCAACGTATAGATGTGCCAAGCTGCTCAGCGACAACGTTATCTGTACAAGCAAGTCCATTGTCACCAGCACCCACTATCTACTCCTGAATCTAAGGGCCCCATCCGGAGCAATCTTGAAATTTGACCCTTCAATCTCCACCGACTGCATCAAAATGGCCCTCTCTTGGTGCTCTGCTTGTGCACGGACGATGCACTCCACTATGTCTAGCTTGACCCATAAACTTACAAGCATAGCTCCACTGTGTGTTGCGGCAAAAAACCCTCCACTGAACCAGGTCCTCCAATAGTTTCCACTCATAGACTCGCAAACTAGACACTGAACTCTCCCACTTCCTACTTAGAGTGTCAGCCACCATGTTCTCCTTCCCCTGGTGGTAGCCGATCATGAAATCATAATCCGTAATGAACTCTAACCAGCATCGCTGCCTCATGTTCAGTTCTTTCTGTGAGAACTAGTACTTCAGACTCTCGTGATCTATGAACACCTCGAACTGCTCCTCGTACACGTAGTGTCTCCAGATTTTTAGGCATACACCACTACTGGCAACTCGAGATCATGAGTGTGATAATTATGCTCGTGGACTTTCAACTGTCTCAACGCATAGGCTACTAACTTTCCATGCTGCATCCGCATGCACCCCAGACCCATACTGGATGCGTTTACATCACATATCCGCTACTACCACAGGGAAGGGTCACGATTGGCGCGATCGTCAACCACCTCTTCAGCTCTTGGAAGTTGTCCCTGTACCATTGCGACCAGACAAACTTCACACCCGTCTTCGTCAACACTATGCTCGCTAGAAATGCTACACACTCTTGACTCAAAAGCTTTTGTGCCTTCGGTGCAGAAATAATGATACATCTTTGTCGTCCATGCTATGGATTACGAAACACTGACCCACTGCCCTCGGATATCAAAATCTTCCGCTCGCAACAATAAATTTGCACGTTAAAGTCCAGCATCGACACAACATAAGGTCAATCGGGAAGTTCTCGTCGTCCGAAACAGTCGGCATGCCCACCAGAAACTTCCTGAGCCCAAGCCTTTCTCGTACTAGGGTGCTGATCTCGAGGCAGGTGGTCAAACTACAGGGCTAAGGCCCACATCGCTAGAAAAACTCCCAAAAACAACTGAATGATTTATAGGAACGAATCTCTGATGACCAAGATACACCGTTTTACCACCATACGCTAGGTACAAAGAACACATCTTCTCTTTACAATACGGACATGTTTTGTGACCTTTCCTTGAATATCCCAACAAATTACCATATGGGGGGAAAGTCATTTATTGTGCAGAAGATCACAACACGCATAGTAAATAATTGTTGTCGATGGGCATCCCACACTTGTTCACGATCTTCCCACAATGTCTTTAGGTCATCAATTAAGGGTCTCAAGTACACATCAATGTCGTTTCCCAGTTGGTTTGGACCAAATATCATTAACGACAAGATGATGTATATGTGTTTCATGGTTCACCATGGTGGGAGATTGTAAATAAGAAGCAAAACATGTCACAAACTATGAAGGCTACTTCAACTACCATAAAGATTCTTTCTGTCGGTACATAGACCAAGTGTTAGGTTTCAGAATTCCTCACCAAATAACAGGAAGTCGGAATTAATTTTCTTCAAGTAGAGAATCTACAGGATGTTGAAGCAATTGATCATTCACTATCTCTCGATCTGCATGCCACGTCAGGTTTTTTGAGTCCTCAGAACATGCAAACAAACTTTTCACCTTGGAATTATTGGAAGATACCACAACACCTTTGCAGGGGGACCATGTAGTTTTTCATTCTCATCAGCACTCATAATTTTCTTTTGTTTGTACCATGAGATATTAGAAACAAGACAATAATGCAGGTTTTCATAATCACCCATATAGAGTATACAATCATTAGTACATGCATGTATTTTCCTATACAACATCCTCATGGGACTACATTAGTAGCATATCATACATTGTATTCATGCTATATATTTTTTATTTCAAACCAATTTTATGCTACTCGGGTGTTTATTTGATGTGTTTCAGGATTTAGGCAATAAAGAAGAGAAAGGAAGCGAAAAAGACCTAAACGCAAGAAGAATGGACTGATTTGGAAGGTTCTAGACCTATTTGTAATCCCAAGGACTGGATTGTAACTCAGGACGGACCCAAGTGAAAACCCAGAGGGACTTAAGAGTAAAGAAAAATATGTTGGTTGCAAAAGTCCAGAATCTCTTGAACCTAGGGAGTAATTAGACAATTAAAACCAAATGGGTTAAAACCAACAGCTCCGGTCACACTCAAGTGTTTATTATGTTAACTAAAACAATCACACGTGCAGAATAGACAATAGACGTCACCCAATAAACGTCAGATATCAAATCATCCGACGTCTATAAGTATAGACGTCGGATATTCAATCATATGACGTCTATAGGTTTGTATAAACATCATTTTTGGAGTACAACCGACGTCTATACCTCGTGATATAAGGAAAATATTTTTTGTTTATTTTTTGCGATTTATTTGGTATAAGAATTTATGTGAATTTATTTTGTAGAAGAATTTATCCAACTTTGTACTTCGTAGAAAGTAATGTGAATTATGGCCATATGTGTGTTTATGGCCATATGTGTTGAAGTTAAGTCCCACATTCAAGAATTGTTTTTGTTGGCGGAGTTGATGTACTCCACCACTCCTTTACTTCTAGTGGGAGTTGGGTACTGATTGACATCATTTCATGCTTATATTTGTACCTTATATCCATTATCTTACACCTAAGCAATGCTACGTGACGAGTTTTATGTTTAGTTTTCAGAAATAAAGAGGTTTGAAGAGAAGAGCCATGAAAGGACCCAAAAGCAGGAAAAAAGGACCTAATTGTGAGACCTAGGGACCAAGATGCAAGGGAGAAGGACCTGATCGTAAGACAAAAGGACCTAAGAGCAAAACAGGAAACTCCACACCATCATGAGGAGTATTTTGTCAATTTGATTCGGGTCGGAGCTCCATATACTTGAGTTCATGTAGCTTCATTCCAATCATTGTCTTGTATGTTTTAATGATGTAGTCTTATCTTAATTCATGTAGAGGCAAGATTGGATGTAGTTTTATGATTTCATGCACTACATGTTGTGAGGAGCTTAATTGAACACACACACACACACACACATCTTTATGTTCACATCAGTTCTCTACCCCCTTTGGGGTTTAGTTTTATTGATTATCTTCATTTCCTTTTGCATTCTAGTTTAGCATTGTAGTGTAGTTTAGTGTAACCAACCATTCTCTCCATCTTTTTACCTCTCGCCTTCGAATAAACCAAGTGTCGACACACCTCCCAGTGGACGACCCGTATTTGCCACCGCTTCAACGCGGCCGTGCACTTGCGGTAGAAATATAAAACGAGATCAATCAGGTACCACACTAGCTACAATAGGCAAATGATATATATATATATATATATATTAATGGTCAAAAGATTGGCACTTTGGGCACTTTGGCAACTTGGGCTTAAGATGGTTGCAATGTTTTTTTACAATTTACCCATGTATAAACGTCGGATGTATAACGTGACCGACGTGTATAGACGTCGGTCACCCTATATATCTGACGTCTATAGGGCATAACAGTTTAGTCCCACATTGGAGATTTTTTTGTTGGTGGTGTGGTTGATGTACTTCACCACCCCTTTACTGCTGAACGCAAACAAGCTGGGGCACCTGGGCATGTTGGGCTTGGTGTTCGTGGTTATTGGTCAAAAGATTGGCACTTGGGGTACTTGGGCAGCTTGGGCTTGATTAATGTGAGGGTTGAATGCCTGATATAGGCTATAATGTTTTTTTGTTAATTAAACGTATAATAGATGTCCATCGTATATAGCCTATGTCTATAGAACATGGCATAGACGACGAGGAAATATACGTCGGGTACTTGGAACGTCGAAATCCGATGTCTATACCCCTGTATATCCGACGTATATGAGCGTTTCTGCACTAGTGTATGGTTAACATTTGGAGGCGATCAGAGAAAAATCATACTCCAGTGGCGGATTAAAATCCGCCACTGGCGGATCCGGTTAAGAATTTGGCAGCTGGATTCCAATGGTGGGACTGGTTCTCCGGTCAGAGCTACGCAATATCCAGATCTGATTTACAGTCGTCCCATTGCTCTCAGATCCTTCCAAACCCTCTAAGCTTCTATAAATACACTTGTAAAGCCTCCTTTCTTGTTCTTCCTCTTTCCCCATTAGAGTTGGTTTTAGTTTCCTATTTTAGTAGTGTCAATAAGGTGTTGGAGAGGAGCAAACTTTGTTTTTTTATTTCTTAATCTAGTTTAGATCTTGTTCTAACATTCATGTCTTTCCTTTGACGCCATTTCTTTTGTGCTTGTTTTCCTTCATCTACTTTCCTGAATTTTGCATTGTGGTTTTGGGTTGTTTTTATGCTTTCTTTAATTTAGAGATCAGTAGAGAGTAGTCCATCCCATTGGTGGGTGGAGAAGAAGGTATTGTGATTATGTGATGTATTAATGTGTGCGTTTATCCTACCTTTGAACCTCACACGAGTTCCAAAACCATCTAATGTTATTTTCACTCTCATCTTTGATGTGCTAATACTCTTGAGTGAAGCTTAGCACATGATTAGATTAGTGGACCTATTTTATGGGGAATGATGAGGTGAGGATAAGGATTGAGTGGAAGAAGGAAACATAACATGTGCATGCATGTGCTCATGTTGGCCTCATCCTAATTAATGTCTTGTATGATTTAATGATTGTGTTAAATCTTATTTCATGTGGAGACATAGTGGGGTTTGCTCATTATGCATGAGTTCAATTAGTCTCATTTCAATTAATATCTTGTATGTTTTAATGATAATGTTTAATCTTATTTCATGTGGAGGCAAAGTTGGATTTTGTTTTAGATTTCATGTATTACATGTTATGATGAGAACAATTGAACACACAGACTACACATATTTTCATTTTCGCATTCTTTGTCAAGCCCCTAAGTGTTTTATTTTATCATTTGTTTTTTATTTCACTAGCATCGTAGTTTAATTCAGCTCACATTCCTCTCTCTTCTTTCCCCACTCGAGTATCGTGAATCTGACTCGTACACGCTCCCTGTGGACCGACCCATGCTTGCCACTGCTTCAACATGGCCATGCACTTACGCTATTATAACTGATTCTATCAAGTTTTTGGCACCATTGCCTGGGAGCCATTTTCGTATTCGAATTTGCCGTTTCGGTGGGGGTTTTCTTTTGTTTTATCATTTTCTTTTCTCTTTTGATTATTGGAAGGGGTTACAAGTGGACAGGCGAACCTACTGGAGCTCATCAGCTTGGTGGTTGTGGATTTGGATGCGCCAATGGCGGATTTGGTGAGGTGTTTTTCAGTTATGGTTCCACAATAGCTTTCTTTGCAATTTTCTTGTTGTTTCCTTCCACTGTTTATGCACGCATGATTTTATTTAGTGTTAGCAATTAATTTGGCTTGCATGATCCCCTGTTAAGACAACTAGACCCTAAAATTCAAAGCAAAAGATTAGATTATTTGTCATCCAAGTCATGCATCATCTGTAGACCTTGTATGCACATTATTTTTCATTGCTTTAAATTCTTCTTGTCGATTGCTGGTGTGAGGTACGTGCACCCATTCTCTCATTCATGTATGGTTAGAGCATGCATTAGTTAGTAAGGTGCATTGTAACAAGAGTAAGGTGAGTGCTTGTTCGGTGAGTTGTTGGCTAGCCTAAGATTTCAAAATATCTTTAAGGGTCATCACCTATAGTCTTAAAGATAAGTGTGGGATTTCATCACCCCTCCCATAGCCCCACAAACCACACTCAAGTAAATCATTTAATTAAAATCAAGTAGACATTGGCCACTAGACTCGGGCGCATTAGGAGAGTGATCCAGTCGCGACTGTCATAGCCTGATCGGCATTGCCCATTTTGTCGATAACAGGAGAAACGAGATCTTCAGATCTTGGCTCACTTGTTGGGCTTTGAGGTCTTTGTCGTAGGGTGGTGAGGCGTGTTGAGGCCGTGTGACTTCGCAATTCAGCGTCGTCTAGCTGTAAGGACCCATAGCCAACCTAATCTTATGTGAGTCGTGTTTGCTAGACTAGGCTTCTACTCTCACCTTTTACCCACACTAGATTTAGGGATTCTTCCCTTCTCCTCTGAGTCATCTTCTTCGTACCTACTTCTACGCTCTAGTCTCCTCCACTTTACACTCTCTATAAACATTTTGGGGTCTAGTTGATCACTTTTTGCGAGCTTCGCCTCGTGGTGGTCAAAGTGGTCAACTCGAGTGTACTTTGTCGAGATGGACGGTTACATGGGTGACCTTCTATTTCATTGTTGGGACTAGGACTATCAGTTAAGATTGTCCAAACCATACGGGGTGTTTGTCTGAGGCACCCCAGGATGCATGCGTTCAGAATACCATGGAGAATGTGGCTGAGAAGTCTTCAAATTGATGTAATATGAGAGAGGCACTGACTACTAGACCATCATCAGGATATGTCAGATCATATTTTGGTCAACAAACTGAGACATTACAATAAATTTTGGCCTCTTCCATTCGTACGGTAGATGATATGAGTGCAACGGTGGCTCTAGTAGTTATATCGTGTCACTGTTGCGGGTTTAGTGGTCACGTTATCAGGGAATGTCCATATGTTCCCCCAGAGCCTGAGTATGAGCATACATTTTCCCAAAATGATCAATGCAACCTTTACGCATCCGCATACAACCCTAGAGGGATGGATTCTTGGGAAGACAATATTGATTCAATTTTTTATACATCCCAAATACCCAGAATTCTACCAACACCCTACCACCAATCATTGGACTCATACTCAGCCCATAAGCACTCAACCCCAAAATCTCCGAAATTCTGACTTGAGCCTCACAATTGACCACATACATGATTCCTTGAAACAAACTCTCGTTACGTTCATGGAAACCACTCAACA
Organism: Triglochin maritima; assembly: GCA_963682175.1. NCBI lineage: Eukaryota > Viridiplantae > Streptophyta > Magnoliopsida > Alismatales > Juncaginaceae > Triglochin > Triglochin maritima. The sequence continues at coordinate 41,733,988 of OY821775.1, forward strand.
TTCCATGCAAAATCTGGCAATGCAAGTGAGTCAGATCACACAACAATTACATGAACGTGAGGAGGGTGACCTTTCTTGTCAACATGAGGATTTATCTTCTGATATCGAACAACCACCACATCCACAAATTCAAAGCACAATCTTTCAAAGTCAAACTCCTAATCAGTCTGATTGACTTGGGGTTTCAATTCACGATCACTTGGTGTGAGATTCGATTCAAATTGAGAATAACATTGACCAACTTCATTATGAGTCGGCACAGGATTGTGCCTTATCTTGTTGTCCCGTGGCCCTTGAGCCACAAGATCTTAATATTGTGCATCTTGAGGACTCACCTTTTGTGGAGCAAGAGCTCCCTAATACCCCTAATTTTGTATGACCTAATGAGAGTTTGTCTCTCACTATTGTTCCTGATCATCTTGAAAATGATGGGACACCAAACAACTACATTGTCAGTGAGGGTATTGAGAGTTCCTTAGAGGAGAGCTTGGGTAGGAGACCCACTTTCTGTTCGTCTAGTGAGTCGGAGAAGCATAATGAGGTTGTTGGCCTCGTTCCGGCGCACCAGCCTGTTGGTTGGAGAGTTTGGATTGACGATCATAACTTCAATACCGCAATTGGGGGAACTCTTCTTCCATAACGCAATATTTTCCAAATTTTCCAAACGCTTGAGAGGTTCGAGCTCTTTCAGTTTGACCCTTTGAATCGGACGCCTTTGCTTCTAATTCATGAACCATTCCTGTTATTTTGTGCACTTTGGGGGGGGGGGACACATGAGTATTTTGGCCCCGCGTGGTGTCATGATCTCATTCCAAGTGCATTGACTCACTTTTGAGGTTCTCATTTGATGTTCTTTGACAAATGACGATGAGAACTTATTTTTGTACATACTTATATTTCAAAAAAAAAGAAAAAGATAAAAAAAGACTCCAAGAGTTAGCATAGGTTGTTGGGGGCTCCATCCCTTGTGTATTTGGGGCCCATTTGTTTCACATATTTGTCTCTCTTCTTAAGTTTCTCACGGCTTTTGAGGGGAATTCGGTTTTGTGTCCATCAACATGACCACAAAAAATTCCTTGTGCTTCAAAGTTTGGTGAGATCTTAACTTTATCATGCAAAAAAAAGGAATAGTATCATGCTTGCATACATTAAGGACAATGCATGACGTAGCTAGGGCTGTCAAGTTCTGCTCGGGATCGATAGATCGCTCGATGTCCGCTCGATTTTGCTCCGATTTTGCTCGAAGTTGCTCGGATCGGTTAGTAACGAGCTGAGCACGAGCAGACCCCGCTCGCTCGATGCTCGCTCGGTGCTCGGTAAATTATCGCTCGAAACCTGATTACTATATATAATTATTTGATTAACCTAAATATTCTATCCAATTACCCAATTGGTAAAGTGTTAAACTCATTTAATAAACTAATTTACCAAACCCAACAATTCATTTAACAAACCAAAGCAAAATCCCCATGAGAATCAAAACCTTATTAGTCCTTCGTTTTTCATCATTATTATTTTTTTTCTTTTTCTCATTCTTTTTTACACCAAAAGTTCAAATAAATTAAGTTTTGGGTCAGGTGTATGATCTTATTTATAAGATGTTGATGTTGTGAGTTGTTCTATAATTTAGGAGATTGTGTTTGATTTTATGATTGTGTTGAATTTGTTTGATCCAAGTGTATAATCTTATTTATAAGATGTTGATGTTGTCGTATAATTTATAAGATTGTGTTGTATTTTAGGTGTTAAATTTAAAATTGTGTTAGTAACTATTATTATATTTGTCTTAAGTAATTTTATAATTTACTTGTTAGGACAACATTATTAGCAATTCAAAATCAAAAAAAAAAAAGATTCAGGTTAACAAGCCGCTCGTGAGCCGCTCGCGAGCATGTCGAACCGAGCACAAGCAGAATTTTCCGCTCGAAACTCTTAACGAGCCGATCTTGAGCAGACTTGGATCGCTCGTTTAGAGATTGATTACACCCCTAGACGTAGCTGTAGGGGGGTGTTTTACTTTGTTTTTTATTTTCTTTTATGCGTATTGTTAGGGTCATGTTAGTGTGCTACATTTAATATCAATATATCTGCTAGGTATGATCCTTGAGTGACTTGCCTTCTTTTGCTTGCCTGGTACTTTAAAATTTTCCATTTCTTTCAAAATCTTCATGTGTTTGTGAAAGAAAATATTTTGTGGGTTTTGTGTATGTTTAGCATGTGCAAAACTATTGAAAGGCAAAGTAAAATGGAATCTGCCAAAATTGACTTGAACATGATGCATTAGGATATCTCCTACACCGGTTTTAGGTCTTATCCAGTCATAAGGATGCACCCCAATTTTCCCTCGGGGGGAGAGTAATCATAAGATTTTAGTACTCAAACAAATAAAGAAGTCCACCTTAAACCTAGTGAGTTGAATAATTCGTGTCTGTTAGTATAAGGAAGTTTGTCGTAGTCATGGGCACTTAAACTTTTATTGGGAAACCTTATGTGTAGGGGTTTTGTGCCATCTGTAGATAACAAATAAGTGAGTAAGGTGTTCTCTCTTCTCGCACGACTCCTATAGCCTGGTTCTTTCGAGTCATCTAACTTGGGATGTACTGACCGAACTCTCGTTACATGGGTGGTAGGGATCGCCCTATGTGGATCTTCGAGGGAAGGTGTACGTGATAGTGTAAGTCCTCACAAGCAATGATGCACGAAACCCGACCTTGGGAGAATTAAACACCAACCAGTAAAAAATAACATGAAAAAAAGAACTAAAAGAAAAAAAATGGTAATACAAATAAGAACCTTAATGGACTTTACATGATGTGTCACTGGAGGATGTTATGGTTGCTCATGTCTTTCACTTAAGTCCTTCATTAATTTGCACGAATAGTTCTCTAGGCTTGGTGTGTTGAGTGCATACATATACAGAGTCAGCCCGTATGATTACTGTGTCTAATGATCGACAAAAATAGGTTCATCATGTCATGTTGCTAGGTTCAATAATGCATCAATGTTCAGATTTTATGGGTATATCCGTTGAAAACCCTAAGGAGACACCACTCCTCCTCCTTGGTGACAAAGTGGTTTAACGGTTTGTTGCATGTGCTAAGTGCAACCGTGAGTACTATGAAAGTGAGTTAGGATTTCTTGTTTTCTATATGCTTTTCCTTTCTTTCATATTTTCTCTTTCTTTGTTTTGCTCAAGAGTAGAAAAAGGTAAGTGTGGGGGTATTTGATTAGTAGCATATCATACATTGTATTCATGCTATATATCCTTTATTTCACCCCAATTTTGTGCTACTCGAATGTTTATTTGATGTGTTTCAGGGTTTAGACAACAAAGAAGAGTAAGGAAAAGAAAATGACCTAAACGCAAGATGAATGGGCAGATTTGGAATGTTCTGGACCTATTTGTAGTGCCAAGGACTGGATTGTAACTCGGGAATGACCCAAGTGAAAACCTAGAGGGACTTAAGTGTAAAAAAATATGTTGGTTGCAAAAGTCTATACTCTCCTGAACTTAAGGAGTAATTCGACAATTAAAACCAAATTGGCTTGAACCAACAGCTCCGGTCACAATCACTTGTTTATTATGTTAGCTAAAGTTGTGGTAAAAATTTGGAGGCGATCGGAGAGAAATGATCCGCCACTGGAGGATAAGGTTAAGAATTTGGCAGCTGGATTTCTATGGTGGGTTGGGTTCTCGGGTCAGAGCAATATGCAACATCCAAATCTGATTTACAGTCGTCCGATTGCGCCCAGATCCATCCAAACTCTCTAATCTTCTATAAATAGTCTTGTAATGCCTCCTTTCTTCTTCCTCTTTCCTCAATTAGAGTAGGTTTTAGTTTCCTGTTTTAGTAGTGTAAATAAGGGGTTGGCGAGGAGCAAACTTTGTTTTTTTATTTCTTAATCTAGTTTAGATCTTGTTCTTTACATTCATGTCTTTCCTTCGATGCCATTTCTTTTGTGCTTGTTTTCCTTCATCTAGTTTCCTAAATTTTGCATTATTGTTTTGGGTTGTTTTTATGCTTTCTTTAGTTTAGAGATGAGTACAGAGTAGTCCATCCCCATTGGGGGTGGAGAAGAAGGTATTGTGATTATGTGATGTATTAATGTGTGTGTTAATCCTACCTTTGAACCTCACATGAGTTCCATAATCATCTACTGTGATTTTCACTCTTATCATTGATGTGCTAATGCTCTTGAGTGAAGTTTAGTACATCATTAGATTAGTGGGCCTAATTTATGGGAAATGATGAGGTCAGGATAAGGATGGAGTGGAATAAGAAAACATAACATGTGCATGCATGTGCTCATGTTGGCATCATCCTAATTAATGTCTTGTATGTTTTAATGATTCTGTTATATCTTATTTCAGCTGGAGACGTAGTGGGGTTTGGTTATTATGCATGAGTTCAATTAGTCTCATTTCAATTATTATCTTGTATGTTTTAATGATAATGTTTTATCTTATTTCATGTGGAGGCAAAGTTGGATTTAGTTATATGGATTTCATGTATTACATGTTGTGAAGAGCACAATTGAACACACATACTACACGTATTTTCATTTCCGCATTCTTTCTCTATCCCGTAAGGGTTTTATGTTATCGTTTGTCATTTTATTTCACTCGCATCGTTGTTTAATTCAGATCACATTCCTCTCTCTTCTTTCCTCACTCGAGTATCGTGAATGTGACTCGTACATGCTCCCTGTAGACAGACCCATGCTTATCACCACTTCAACGAGGCCCGACACTTGCGGTATTATAACTGATTCAATCAGGGCACAATATCTTTTTTGCCTCATAGGTATGATCCAGAAGTTCATTGCTATTTGTAAGAATCTATTTCAACAACTTTAATAGGGCAGAGAAACTGACATCACTCGAACCATTTAATGCTTTCAAGGTATACTACCTTAAAACTACGAACAACCTACTGAACTCAGTGCAACCCAGATACAACGATTTTTCATTGTCACACAGTAGACTATCAAGTAGATTGGGTGTATCACAATAATTGTCGGCAACAACTCAAATCACATTTTCGTAACCGATCACTCTAATCACCTTCTTCTTTGGTGTTTATTTCATTTTCACCGTTCCATGTCCAACGAGTATATCCTTTGTCAAAATCGCTCTCAAACAAATGAACTTTCATCTTTTTTACATCTTGTAAGAACATCCTAATACAACTCCAACATGAACATAAGACCTTTGTCTCATTTCTTGCATCTGCATTCTTTAGGGCAAATCGTAGAAATTCATCAACCCCAGCCCCATATTCATCACCAATCTACTAGTGAAAATTCATTTTCGATCCATACTTTTTTACACATTAAGAGGAACAATCTCAATGTAAAGTTTCAACTACAACACATTCGAGTCAATAAATTACCATTCAATTATAAATTTCAAACAAACAAACTTTGATATATGCTACCTGGCAACTAATTAAAACGAGTTAAAGCAATTAAATTTCCTTGAAAAAATGGGGTGATCGGATGGGGCTGATTGGTCAGAACGAGTCGATCGGTCGGGTGGAGCTGATAAGGGGGATGGGGAAAGAAAATGGGGTTTGTGTGCCTAGCTCGTAATTAGGTTTGTCAATTTGTGTGTGTGATTTTGGGTTGAATACTAACCTACATGTTAATCAACGTCGATTAACCTACATATTAACTACAAAATTTTAGAGTTTACCACGTCGATTAACCTAAGCAATGACGTGGTTAATCCCTATATGAACGTAACGTGCCAACCGGACAACCAAACACAATTCGGTCCACCGAAACCGTTAACGAGAATCACTAATTCAGACAACCAAAATGCATTCGGTCAATAGAAGACAAATGATTGGGAAATATTATGCTACGATTGCAAAAATATACCATGTCGGTTTTCATTGAACATAATACAATAGACGTGGTAACACGAACATTCATGTTGGTCATAAATTGTTCGACGTGATAAGCCTAAAACCACGTCGATGCCATCAAACATATAAATGCCGACGTGATAATGCGAACATTCATGTATGTTGTAAATTAGCCAACGTGATAAGCCAAAAACCATGTTGATGCACATCGAACATATTTTGGCGGACGTGGTTAGTCTTGTAGGATTTTGTGCCCATGCTTAGGTATATGTTTTTTATACACAAGCAAGATCATTTTCATATTATTTCAAAGATTTTATGCATTAGAATTCCTAAAGCATTTCAATACGATGTATTCTACGTAATATTAAAATGCACAAATAGATCATACCTAAAAAGGATTATCAAACCCTTCTCAATCTTTGGAAGTCGAATTGCACCTTGAATCGCCTGCAGAATTTTCTACAAGTATTCAACAAACTCTAAACAAGATTAGAATGATCAAAGCTAGCCAATCAAATCTAATACAAGGTTAGAATCTAGCTAATAACCCCTTCAATGCCACCAAGGATTGAATCTCTCAAGAACTCAATTAATTAAGAGAGATTGGATGGATGGAGAGAAGATGGAGAGAACATAGAAAAGTTGTATTTTGCTATTTGTTGCATTCACAAAAATGGAGGAGGGGTCCATTTATAGCGTATTCTCCAAACCACATCATGTGTATAACCAACCACCTACAAATGATCCATATAAATATCTCCTCTCAACCAATCATATTTTGACACATCATCCTCCCATAACTTCCATTGACCAATATGGATTAAATCCACCCATTGACCAACTGGATTAATATGGGCAAAAATGCGGGCAAACGGTCGACCGAATTGGCCAACTGTTTGGTCATCTAGATACATTCCTGATAATTTTGGTCAATTTGAGTGCCACTCTGGTCATCCATTTCAGTACCAGGAAAAGTCCCTGATAATTTCGGTCGGAATGTTTTTCATGTGGTTGACCGCTCCGTTATCAAGAAAGCTCCTCATAATTTTGGTCGAACCAAGAACCACATCGTTCATCCATTCCCTTACCAGGAAAGATCATGATAATTTTGGTCGAACCGCATGTCCAACCAGTCAACCGTTTCCGAACTCAAAAGTTATTGTTGAATTCGGTCCACCGGTTTTTGCTTTGTTTTTGCCTTTACCAAATTTTGGATCAATATCCAACAAAATTTGAGGTTTGAGATTTTAGCAAATTCATATGTTATAATGTTGTGCATTATATAATATATTATTATACCCCATAATATATACACATCTCATACAAATATATTTGTTATTCTAACTATGTTGTTATTGTCATATCGATTATATCATTTCAGCATATGTACATCATTCAATACATCATATAAAATGTAAGATCACATTTCTTGTTTCCTAGTTTTGTGGTGTGACCTATAGGAGAATGTATCTTATGTTCGCAATGATATAAAATACTTTATATCTAAACTACAAGTGGTATATGTAGGATCGTATGACCCTTAATTAATCTAATCACTTTCCTAATTCTCTACTTGATTCAATCAAAGATGCAACATAATTTAAACAATAAAAACAAGTGAAGAAAAAGCAATGCAAACCACAAAGAAGACACAATGGGTTTTATAGAGGTTTGACACCCCACCCGAGTCATACTTCCTCTCATGCAAGCTTCGCTCGATTCCACAAGCTCCACCTACGTCTTCACTAACCACTCTCCGTTCCAGTGTGGGAGAGAACGCCCTTTACAGAGCAACCTCACGAACATCCTCGCCGAGCTTGATTTCCTCCTCTTACACTATGGGATAAATTGTCGATCGTTTCCTTGAGAATCAGGAAACATTCAAGCCAACTTAAGCTACAATCAAACCAATATGGCTATGACTTAAGTGAACGATCAGACTGAATCTAGGGGTGGTCGACCGTTAGGAGGGTTTCGGCCATGTCAAAGGTTAATCAGTCGAACACAAGAAGAATGTTCGTTCGACCGAAAATTAGAAACACTTTTGGTCCACAAAATTATCTTTATCCGATCGGCCGCCATGAAGGCATCGTTCAACCGGTGGCCAAATGTATTTAGGGGTTTAGGTAGAATTATATGAATACAATTGTTGTATAATACAACAAGAATAATGATCATATGAAAATGTGTATAATTGTCGACCGAAAAGGTGAAATTGGTCGACCGGTGGAGTTAGGTAAAATCATTTTGTAAAATTGTTAACTGGTAAGAATAGTCAAACAGAAAACGGATTTCAGTCCACCGTTCTGCACAGACAAGCAGAAGTTTAGTTTAAGTGATTTTCCTACCTAAGTTTGGATGACCTATTGAAGTTCAATTGATTTGAGATTTTGTGTGACTTATACAAGGAACCTTGTGTGTATGTGAATAGGTGTTAACTCTTGTATGCTCAAGTTCACATAAATTCGTAAGACTCAAATAAATGTAAAATTACATGTCTTCAAGTAGCTTGATTACATGTCTTGACTTCGTTCCATTTTTCCTTTAGTCTAGATCACTTGTACATGTTAGCACAATACAATATATGTTCTTTGCATAATGTGTGTTACTCTACATTTAATTATTATTAAGATTAGGTTAGTTAAATCATCTAAACATGGATTAAGGCAAAAAGTCAATAGTATCTAGCTACACATTATAGTTTCTCAAATAACAAAGATGTTTTGCTCTCCGGAACAGAATACAATTCATTTAGTGATATGAAATAATATCCCTTGTGCCTATCTCTTGCCTTATAATATTAAAAATATTGTACAAAGTAGGAATGTGCCATCTTTGTATTATATTTTCCTTTTCTTGATCTCCCAAGCTAATTATAAATATGTAATTATACATAAGTTACATTGTGCACATTATAATTTTACTTTATCAAAGGGCCCAATAATATCATCACTAAAGTGAAGAGGGAAAATGATAATCTTTTGATAATACAAGGGCCCAATTAATATCTTTATTACTACACGCAGTGATAACTTTTTATAATAATCAAATCATAAACTTCTCATGTGAAAAAAATAGGTTCATATCTTAGGATTCAAAGACACAATGAAAACGTTAATGACACAAACACAATTCCATGATGTTTCATTTGTTAGGTCTATCCAATATATAAAAGAAAACACTTTCTATTTTATATACCCATGTTGTTAAAATATTTGTAGAGCTACGATACATTTTAACCAACATGACAATCTTATTTCCGTGATTAATGTTCTATGTTAGTCACTATGATTGTGAACTAATTTTAATTTATGTAAACCATTATCTTTTAGAGTTCTACGTCTAAGGACCAAGAGTCTCTTCCATAACATTTCCAAAAGACGAATACATACATTAATCGAGAAACAAAATGTTTGTACGTTCAATTCATAATAAAAGACATATAAAAGAATACTTTTAGATCACACATATAAAAGAACACGCATTCCTTTCTAGTCAAACATCATGTCGGATTTGAAGCCACCGACATGATCCACCTAATACCACGTCAGATTCTCGAAATCCAACGTAGTCAGGGCGACATAATGCCCTTATTTTCCAGTTGTGTGTGCCATCGCCAAAACCAAGCCGCGGTCCAGGAGAAGCTCCCCATGCTCTTTCACGTATGTACATCTTTCTTCACTGCTAGAAAAAAAGGTTTTCACGTCAGTTTTTTTGACCATATCACATCGGGGTTACTGGTCCAATATACCAACGTAGTAATTGGGGAACGTAATAGGAAAGATAAAATCACGTCAGTGGTAAAACCGACGCGATATAGTTCTGTTAAAAACATAATATAATTCATTTGTTATGTAATCTACTAAGATTTCCTTACATTAAATGCATTCACAATGCAATATACACAATAACATTCAAATTCACAACACATTAATAATCGCATCACATTCACAAACACAATGCAATAAACTAAGTGACATTTAAGTCATTAATTCACAATCACACAATCACAAAGCATAATCACATTCAAACTAACATTCAAAAACACATTAATAATCACCTTGCATTCACAAACACAGTGCAATATACTAAGTGACATTCAAGTCATTAATTCACAATCACACAATCAAAAAGCATAATCACATTCAAACTAACATTCAATGTCTCGATTTCCATTCAAGAAAACAAAACAAGTTAACATTCATATGAAAAAGGAAGCATACGTAACATAAATCGATCATCGACTTACAAGCATACGTGTAATGAAAAAGGAAGACCACCTCTCTCGTGTTTTGTCGAGCTCGAATTGTGAATATGGATCAAGATTTTCTCCGAAGACCTACCAATTAAACAAAGACATAAACATACAACTTTATCAAAATAAGATGTATATCTCTCGTCAATCTCCCTCCTGCAACCCAACTCCAAATTTTCTTCCATAAACCTCATGATATAGTACTCGCACTCTGTATTTCTAGTTTGTTTACGGTACTACAATTAAGACAAAATGTATATTACGAAATACCAAAATTAATTGGAAATATAGAACTTATTGTTTCAAAAATAATTTAATCATCCTACCTTCATAGCATGGCAAGTTGTTGTCTTTTTTGGCCCAATGCTTTATATATATCCATAGCTCTACATAAATGGATAAATATCAGAATTTGTTATAAAATTTGACAACTACAATGTATTATTATGTTTTCAAGTAGTAAAGTAATAGAACTTATAATTGCACAATCTACTTCAAAAAAATTCTGAGTTTGTTCAAAGATAAAGGATTATACCAATATGCAGTATTTGTATCAGGACAAATAACATTTAACATCCAATGATTACTAGATAAATATCATTCAAAAAAGCATAATAAATTAATTTTAATACTACATGTATTATATCAAATAAGTAAAACACATACATCTCCCAAATATTAAAATCAATAATTTAAATGCCAAAACTTAAAACATAAACAAATATCGTGAAAAATAACATATATATGAATGAATATGAATGACTTACTCTAAACAAACTTGAACGATTGTTATATTCAATTTGTCGGACTTTAGAAATTGCATGACATCACTCATGAATACATACAATTTCGGTTCTAAGACGTCTATGATTGTGGAGCCTACGACTTCTTTCTCCATAATACTCACCACAACATTGTCCTCAGAGTTAAATTTTATGAAATTGTATAACAATAAACAGTTCGTAGGCAATACATTTTCATTAAACCCGTCAAGATTGTTGGATCCCTTGGACTGTGGAGGTTCAACCTTTAACATAAAAATATACATGTTAGAACATTTACTACTTAAACAATATATATAATGATCATAAAACCGTATTTTAATTCTAAATGAATACCTTTTATTATTTTTCATTTTTATTGAACAACGTGGCCATTGTAATATGTAGCCTTTGGTCTCCCCAACCGTATGAACTTCAGATTCCGGTATTGGCAAGAACGCTTCACCATGGGCAGGATTATGTAAAGTCACTACTACATTTTTTGATCCGATTTTTGCCTCGTATGGGTGTTCAACGCATATACCTTTCCATAAGCTACAAGTCGTAAATCAGGATCTCTTACAAAAAGTCCACATTCGTGGTCATCCTATAAATAGATTTAAGTTAAAATTAACAACTAATAATACAAACGTAATTAAATTTTTACCCTCAATTGTTTCTTTTTCCTCAGTTGTTGGTATTGATATTTCCCCAATTACAAGTGTAACTAGACGGGTTGGCTTCATGATTACATCTTCAGGATTAACACTTGACGCACTCTGAGGCGTTGACATATTAAAAGGTAGGTTGTTCATTGCCTAGAGATTTCTCACCGTACTCTCCAAATCTCCCATCTTTTGCCTTAATTCTTGATTTTCCTGAGTAAACCCCGATCAAAAGAAGACAATGACCCAAAGTATTGATGAATTCCAATTCAACTACCCAAACCTTGACTCATCCCGGATGCTCCTCTTTACCCAAAGCCATGGATAATATGTCATTTCTACCATCCGAGACAAATTCTCCTGATGAGGCTTGTAGTGAAAGCTCGTCCTATGACAAAATTATATTACAAATATTATACTAATTAACCTACAAATATTACATTTACATTTAATACTTACAATATTGTTGGCAACATTTGTAGACTCATCGTTCATGTAACTTCTGTCGGGTCTAATACGTACTCTTTTCCACTTTTCTTGCCTAGGTGGTGGCGACGGTGTAGGTAAATTACTTGCTTGCTCTTCACTTAGACCGGACTGCAAAGCATCTTCCTTTTGCTTTGTTCTTTTTTCGACCATTATTTGCTCCTCAAGTTTACAATATCCTCCCTGGGACAATCGATGGAGAAACTTATTTTTGGATTGTCGGTCTTTATTACACTCTCGTAGGGCCTATAATAAAAAAATAGAAATAATTTAAATAATAAAAAATATTATGAAAATCAAATTCAATTGGTAAGAAACTATTAAATCTTACCAAAAATTCTGGGGATTGTCTTGAATTAAGGAAATGCACTCATGTTGCTGCAGTAATAAAGTTGTAAATCAAACAAGGATTTTGATACTTAAACTCCCCTAAATACAAAGTTGGCTGTCAACTTTGTTTTAAAATATTTCCACCTATAGCCCACATACGACAACCATTTCTTTTTCAAGAATTTCGTGGGCTCAACAATAAATTTCTCCTACATTAAACAACAATAGATAGTTAGGTAAAAAACATAGAAAACAAAAATCACTAATAACGAAACAAGTAAAATTGTACCATTACATCTTGCCAAATTTGGTCTTTAAGTGAAGCGTCGATCGCAGACCATTTTTCAACTCAGATGTCGACTTTCGTTCTTGCAAGCACACCCAAATAACTTCTTCAGTATTTTTGGTTTGGTTCGATTGGCTCCAACACATTATCAAACTGGAGAGGTAATGGACCTTCTCTCTTAACCAGTAACTGAAACTGGACCATCAGAGTAGCTCCACGTATGTGAGATGCCATGAAATCCTCATCATCACTTTCAACTTGCATGTCGACGTCAATGTTCAGCTTTGGCCGATCGACCTTCTTCTTCACGCCCATCTACCTGAAATAAGAAAAAAAACAAAGTTTATATCAAATAATAACATAAGATATTAACAAATTAACTAATAACATAAGATATTAACTAATCTATACAAGACAATAACATAATATAAAATAATAACATAAGATACTGAACCTTTATTTTCGACTTTTTTTGTTTCTTGCTCATAGGATCCTCGATCCATATTCCTTCGTGATAATCGTCGGATAAGCAAGTTGTCAACAGTTCTGTCGTCCTCGAGAGTTTTATGTTCAGGTACTTCTGCAAACATGGTAATTTCTCCAATCTCATTAACATCTTCTTGACAAACTGTTTGTCATTTTTCTTCTAAAACTACCGACCATTCATTAGCACATGGGTATGTTACATAAAAAAATCTATTTTGCTTGAGATGCTAGAATGAAAGGATCTCCCTTAAAACCTTCTTTTTCAAGGTTCACCAAAGTAAGCCCCAACTCATCGACTTGAAGACCGTTATTATTGTCCACCCACTTACACTTAAATACCGCAACATTGAATTTAGTAGAGTTTAGGTCCTATATTTCTTCAATCTGACCATAATAAGACATTTTGGCATATATGGGATTTCTATCTTTCGAACTATAGATGTGCAACAATTCAACTACCAAAATGACCCCATTATTCTGCATTGTGCTTTTCTCATCCTCTGTTTTAGTATAGAAAGAAAAGTCAATGATATCGTAGTCATTATAAGATATCACTATAGGATTAGGTCTGTATGCCAACAACTTCAATTTTTTTGGAAACATCATGGCCCTACACAGTTTCCCTGAATCAATCAACGAAAACATTATTGTGAGCATTAATTACTTGTTGATCAGTCCATGTAGGATGTTTTTCCTTCATTATGGTCATGTGCTCATCCAAATAAGGTTGGACTTCATCAAAATTGCACAACACATAGAAATACACTTTCAATATATCCTCACCTTTTGGACTTATCATCTTCGGACCATACATACCTTTACCTTCAATCCTATCTTCATGTCAGTTCTTAGGAAGTCCAACACTCTTAGTATGAGTCAAGTACTCATTACAAAACTCAATTACCTCTTGAGCAATGTAACCTTCCATGATGCTCGCATCTGGCCTTCATCGATTCTTACAATAATCTTTCAACTCATCAATGTAACACTCGAAAGGATACATCCACTTCTAAAAAATCAGACTCAGCAACTTAACTTTTCTAACCAGATGAACCATAATGTCAAAAAAAGTCGGCAAAAAGTACATCTCCAACTACATATCGTAACAACCACATCATTCTGCAACTTATCCAAATACTTGGGATTAATTACTTTGTTACAAATCTTGTTGAAGAACAAACAAAATTCTTCTTCATAATTCTATTCTAATCATCAAGTTTCATAATCATCAAGTTTTCACGATTAAGTATCCGGTCTGGTGCTTAGTTTTGAAGTTGGAAAGTGAAGTCTCCGATCCGGTTCTTCATTCTTCAACCGCCAAAACCAAGTGTACTTTTTCTAATTTCTTTTTACAATTAAATTAATTAGTATTTCATTTTCATATTAGTCTAAATTTTTATATTAGTCTAGTTTTAAGATATGATCTACGTACCCGACACTAGTCTCCCCATGCATCACGAGAGTTACGATGACCTAAGATCTACCCGTACAAGTGACCCCGGTTGGAATACTTGACATTACATTAGTGCTAATGAAAAAAACTGCATTATCTGTGAGTTATGTGGTAAGAAAACTAGAGATTGTATAGTCCGTCACAAATAACATCTTGCACACACAACCGGTAGCAATGCTAGAACTTGTGATAAAGTTTTAGACTCTGTTAAACAAGACATAACTGCATACATGATTAGAAACAGTTGGACATTACAAAATGAAAATGTATGTCTTGATGATTATGTAGAAAGAGAAAACATAGAATTTGATCTGGAAATCGTGTCGGGTTCCGGTTCTGCTCGGACCCCAAGCTCCCGTCCTCGCTCCGTTCCTGGTCGAGAGAGACAAACAACGTTTGTGGGGACCATTTTGCGGACGTGGGAAGGACGTGATTTCCGGCGCCCATTAAACAACAATCGAAAAAACCTTTAAAAAAGAAGATAGGAAAACAATTAATCAAAAATTGTATAAGCTTTTCTATAGATGTAGTATATCATTCAACACTGTAAGGACGCCTGAGTGGAAGGAAGCAATATCCGCTACTTGTACTTACGGACCCGGACTTAAACCCATGACGTATCATGAAGTTAGTGACTCGTGCCTTAAACATGAAATTGACTACACTAGAGGTATACTACAGTCGTACAGACAATATTGGGCAACATACGGGTGCACGTTGATGACAGATGGCAGGACTGATAGGTCCGGTAGGAATATAATCAATTTTCTAGTAAATTGTTCAACAGGTACAATGTTCATGAGGTCTGTGGATGCTTCCGGTCACTCTCACACTGCAGACTACCTATACTAGCTGATGGACAATGTAGTTAGCGAGATTGGCGAAAACACGTTGTTCAGGTGGTCACCGACAACGCCGCCGCGTACGTACTAGCCGGTAGGAAGTTGCAGCAGAAAAGAAGAAGATTGTTTTCGACTTCCTGTGTAGCGCATTGCATCAATCTAATCTTGGAGGATATTGGCAAGTTGTTTTTGAAGACTATTGCTTTAGCTCGTAAGATCGTCAAACATTTCAACATCTCTGTTATGTTGAAGAGGATGCGAATTGCCATTGATGGGAACCTACTACGTTCTGCTGTCACGAGATTTGACACCGCCTTTTTGACTTTCCAAATGTTGTTTCTGAAGAAAGACAGACTCCGAGCCTTTGTTGTTTCCCCAGAGTACAATGATCCTTATGCAAGTTGGATAAAGAACAAGAAAAAGGACATCTCTATTGAAGTTGCCGAGACCATTCTACAAAGTGGTTTCTGAACCAACGTCGTGAAGGCACTGAAGGCCTCACAACCAATGGTCCAGGTTCTTAGACTTGTTGACGGCGATGAGAAATCACCGATGGGATATCTGTGTGACGCAATGGAGAAAGCCAAAGCACAAATCATGAGGAACTTTAACGAAAACCCGAGGTTGTACAAGCAAGTCATCGACACCAAATGGGGTCCATGGAAGATGATGTCCTCACCGCTACACTCAGCTGGTTTCTTACTCAACCCTGGTATATTCTTCTCCGTCCCACCTCAGGATCGAAATGTAGCTTTTAATGAGCATATGCCTGGATTCATGGATGTCGTAGAGCGGCTCGTCCCCACTCCTGCAGAACAAGACAAGATTTGCGGTCTACTTGATCGTTACAAGAACTCCCTCGGAATATTCTCGAGGGATATGGTCGTCAGACAAAGGACGGAAAGAAGACCTATAGATTGGTCGCAATCTTATGACGTAGACATGGGAGAGACCACATTACAGAGGTTGGCCCTGAGGGTGTTGGGATTGACATGCTCCACATCAGGTTGTGAGCGGAATTGGAGTGTCTTCGAGCAGTTGCACTCAACGAGAAGGAACAGGTTGGCTGTAAAGAAGATGAATGACTTGGTGTAAGTGAACTACAACCAAAAGGTATGGCAAAGGTTTCAGCAAAGGTTGGAGAAGCCCGGATTTTATGACCCATCAATGTGGACTACGATCACTTCGACGAGCATTCATGGTTGGTAGAAATTGAAGATCCGATCTTCGCTGGAGAGGAGCTTACATGAGCCGATGCCGAGGAAGCAGTTTTAGGACATTCTTCTTCACGGAGACGTTTTGCTCGATCCATTTCCACTGCATCTGACAAGCGGTGTTCCACTGCATGTGACGCGTCATTATTAGGTGGTGGCATGGATGATGTCATCATTCACATTAGTTCTAGAGATCCAGGTGCATCGAGTTCTCAACTACCGATGGACATCGAAGAGCAAAATGTCCAACCGCCTAGGCGTTTGCCCAACCGCCCAGGCGACCGGACGCCCCCGGTCGTCTAGGCTCGCCTCGGCGTTCCCAGAACATTGGTCACAATGCTTGCTGCACGTATCAATCCTTCTGACAATAGAATATAAGGTATTTTTTAAAAATATGTTAGCATCCTTTTTGAGACATTAACTTTTTCTTTACTTACAGGCAATATTCGACATGCTTCAGTAAAAATAATGTTTGCATTTTCAGCTCCACATCAGGGGAGTCATTCGCAACAATCTTGAAGATTGTGTTATTGAGCCTTCAATGAGCAAAATAAAGATGTTACAGGTGAATTTATTCACATATAAGATGCATCTTCCCAAACTGTGTTAGTGTAGACGTAGTTTCTATTTTTCATTTAAACCATCCATGTTTGCTTAGTAGGCTCTATATTCAATTGTATGTCTCTGGTTGATCACTTGATGTATTCAATGTTTACACATTTTAGTTTGCAACTGAGGCTGCTATAATCATTATGCGAATTGTTCTTATATATATCTTAATATATATCTTATATTTATCTGATATAAGACTTATATTTATCTGATATATATATATATAATATAACAAAAAATATTTGGTTCCGACAGGATTTTCTACGTCAGTTATTCAAATAACAATGTGATAAGGTAGACTTTCTACCTTATCACATCGATTTTTGAATAACCGACATGATATGTCATCATATCACGTCGGTTTTACAACCGACGTGGTATCTTCTTCCTTATTACGTCTCCCAATTATGACGTCGGTATATTGGACTAGTAAAATCGACGTGATACGGCCAAAAAAAACCGTCGTGAAAACCTTTTTTCCAGCAGTGTACGCTTCCCACACTTGCTCACCATCATCCCATAATTTCTGTAAGTCATCAATTAGGGGAGTCAAATACACATCTATGTCTTTGCCTAGTTGTTTTGGACCAGAAATCATTAAAAACAACATCATATATCTATGTTTCATGCTTAATCATGGAGGTAGTTTGTACATAACCAGTAGAACATGCTACGAACTATGAAGGTTACTCAAACTCCTATGAGGATTATTTCAAGACCCACAAATGGTTTATTTTAATATTTTATTTGTTGAATACGATTGCTCTATATCAAGGGTGTCTTTGACACAGTCATAAGGTGTAATTGTGTTCCTAACAATACACCCTTTGCAAAGAAAACAAATAATGGAATACAAATTGTTAAATTGATTAATGATATGTTTGGAATTTGGATGTTGTTTTCCCACACATGGTTCTGCAAAATAAACTCCGACAAGTGGTTCTATTCATCTAAACAACAAATTGAATTTTCGGATTTTCAAAGCTCGATGTTTCGTATTGGATACTTTTGTATCATAAAATTCCACTTGGTAAAGTTCATGAATTATTTTAAGCATTACTTGTTTCTGTTAAATCCCAAATATGTAATCACATGTTCGGAGAAACTCATTAAATTACTCGTATAGGAAATTGGATTTTACGATCTAGTTCCACAAAACCTAACTATTAAGAACCCAAAAACCAAACTTGTCGGATCCAAATGATCCTTAGGACTCCTTTTAAATTAAGACAGTGATTAAGAACATGATTTATTCAAAGAAGTTGAAGTCCTCAGATCAACAAAAAAATTATAATTAACTATTCCTTGAACCATGGTTCCATTCAGATGAGGTAGAAGATAATCTAGAATATGTGATGAGAGATAAACCCCATGGTGATAGAAATAAACTAAAGATAATGTACAATATACAGCAGATAAAGTTTGTGGATCAACTCGAATGAAGAGAAATCCCTGAAAACGACTTAAATATTAAAACCAAATGGAAGTAGAACTAGGTTGACATCCATGCACATCAAACTACAAGAAACAACTACATCTCGACCATGAGAATATTTCTTAAGATCCAAAATCATTTCTTCACATTGCCAGCATGTGGTTGTAATGGTGCCATGATTTGGCCTTTTAGTGTGATAGGAAAACTTATCATGTATTTTTCAAAATAAAAAGGAAACCATATGAATACTATAAGGATATCCCTATCCAAGATCTTCTTTGCTTACCAAACTAGCCCATTATGGGTTTTTGGGTTGATGAGCTCTAATCCACATCAAATAAACAGGTGGTTGTGAGTGAGAATGCATGAGAGGTGGCAACAACTTGAGAGGAAGGAAAAGTGTCACTGGTATGTCTGGTCCCCTACCATTCTACCAACGTTCCTGGAATGTCGATAACTAACAAAACATTTAATTCGAATCAATTCAACTGTGCCATAAGAATATTATTCTCAACAATCTTTGTGGTTTGGGAAATTCTAAAAAGTGGATTTAAGACCAACCATTTGTTATTTTCTCTGTGGTTTCATCAAGGTACAATCCAGCATTCTTGTGTAATGCTACGGATGAAGAAGTATATTACTTTTTTGTATAATTGAGTTAGAATAGTTGTATTGTGTCGAAATAATACAATCTTATAGTTTACGGTCTTTGTAATTACACCATCTGTGGGACTGTGATCACACAAAAATAGGATACTTCATTAATATTTCTTACTTAATCATAGAAACGTTTAAATTATATTTGGCTATAAAACTTCTTCTATGCGCAATTAACCATGGCTGGTGGTTCCATTAGAATTACAAATTATACTTGATCTTCCAAATGAAGTTACAATCCTATCCCCAATGTAGTGACATAACCCCTCTTACTAACGCAATAATGGAATTTAATAATTGTGCGCCCACCGACGTACCTAACCCTTTTAAACAAAAGTTTAGGGTAGATAATGGGAGGAAAAGATTACCGAAAAGAAAAACTTTGATTTCATTTTTTTAAATTTAGACTTTTTTCGATTCAGAATTCTAAACATGTGATTCAGTAAGTATATTTCTTGAACCAGTAGTATTTTATTAATAAAACAAACGTCACACATCACCAACAATAAAATATTGGATCCTTGTGCACACGACTTACCGACTGCACCTGACGTGGTCAGTTCGGTCAGCAAAATTCAAATGTTTTTTACTTTCTGAAATTAATAAATAACATGTTTATTTATTTTGTGCCACATGTATTTTTTATTTTCTCAATGTAACATTTGATTTTCTCATGCAATATTTACTTTCCAAATACAACATTTGATTTCCGCATGCAACTTTCGGATACAAAGGTAGAATGAAGAGTTCACGTAAAATGAAGAAACTTTACAACATGCATTTGTCCTTTTAAACATATGACTTTGTCGTTTTTAATATATGAGCTTGTCTTTTTTATCATATGAGTTTGTTATTTTTAATATATGAGTTTGTCATTTTAAACATATGAGTTTGTCCGTTTTAAGCTATGAGTTTGTCATTTTTAATATATGGGTTTGTACTTTTTATCATCTGTGTTTTGTCCTTTTTAATATATGGGTTTGTCCTTTTTATCATCTGTGTTTGTCCTTTTTAATATATGGGTTTGTCATTTTAACTTATGGGTTTGTCTTTTTTATCATATGAGTTTGTCCTTTTAAACATATGCGTTTGTCTTTTTTAAGTTATGTGTTTGTTATTTTTAATATATTAGTTTGTCATCTTTATCATATGTGTTTGTCATTTTTAATACATGAGTTTGTCATTTTTAACTTATGGATTTGTCATATTAATCATATGAGTTTGTCCTATTAAGCATATGTGTTTGTCTTTTCTAAGTTATGTGTTTGTTCATTTTAATATATGAGTTTATCTTTTTTATCATATGTGGTTGTCGCGCGTTCCCACCTCCGTGAAGACACACTCCCGCGTCGTCTCCCTCGGCATCCCTCTCACCGATCGTGACTCCCACCCCATCCTCGACCTCTCCGTCGATGGCGCCAACGAGGTGGATCTCGACCTCAACCTCGTCAAAGGCCGCGATGGGTCTTTGTGTTGGGAGAAAATGATGGTAGGACCACCTCCCTCCACCATATGGTTGGATCACCTCCCTCCACCAAAAGTCGACGTCATCCTCCAACCTCTACATTGAGTTTTGGAGATTAATGGAAGGTTTTGAGGAAATATATATGGTGGAAACAAAAGGTTGCATAGTTTAGCGTACACATGATGTGACAAAATAAATAATTAATATGTGATCTAATTAATCTTTGATACTAAAAAATATGTGATTTTTGTTGACTAGATTGACCACGTCAGATGTATCCGGGATGCACCACATCTACTAAACATTTTCCTAAAATATTCATTCCAATCTAGCAAGAGTAGGCTAGAAATGAAACTCAATAAGAATCAAGACGCCGACATGAATCATCTTCGTTAACGCAATTCAATCTAATGTCAAATCCTTCGAGATGTTTCACTCCTTTAAACCACTTTTGACAATCTACTTCGAAGTTAAATTGGTATGCCCTACTTCTTTTCATGCATTCCTTGTGACCCAACACATTGATTTTACCAGTGCATCCAAACGCCTTTGTTCTATATGTCCAAATCATATAATGCAGTGTTGCATACACTTCTCCTTGATCTTCGGTACTCTAGCCATCTCAAGAACGTTCTCATTTAAGTCTGAGTTTTCAAGAGTACAATTGACTTTTCACGCTAGTTCGCACCCCGTCACAATCCTCCTCATTTATCTTGGTTTGGGAGAAACTGTATAAAACTTTTGTTATACAGGTGGAATTGAATGTTGTTGGAGTTGTCTCGAATGCAGATATAACAAAATGAGAGGCACAAATAAAAGTGGAGCTTCAACAACAACTTGTTGCTCGTTAGGGTGGACCGAATTCAAGGTGAAGATTGATGGAGTTGTGTCTCATATTCGTTTATATTTCAGGGAGGCTTCTTTGATGGTGGTGAAGGAGTTAAAAGTGATCTTATAGAATGCTTAGACAAGGGTAGAAGACTCAAGAGAAAAGCAAAAGGAAGATCACGTAGGAGGATCGAACACGAGGCGCGTAAAAGGTGAAAGGAATGTGTTCTAAAAGTATTCTTTTATATGTCAATTATTATGAATTGAATGTGCAAATATTTTGTTCCTTTATTAATATATCGTCTTTTGGAAGTATTATGGAGGAGACTCTTGGTCATTAACTGTAGAGCTCTAAAAAATAATGTTTTACATCAATCAAAAGTTATTCACAATCATGGTAATTGACATGGAACATTAATTACCGAGATAAGATTGTCGTGTTGGTTAAAGAGTATTGTACCTCTACAAATATTTAATGACACGAGTATATAAAAGAGAAAAATTGTTACTGTTATATATTGAATAGACCTAACAAGTGAAACATTATGGAAGTGTGTTATGTGTCATTAATGTTCCACTATGTCTTGAATCCTAAGATATTCGACTTATGTCTTTCACATAGGAAGTGCATAATTTGATTATTGTCAAAAGCTGTCAATGAGTATAGTGGTAAATGCAATGGTTGGTTAATCATAACTTAGCTGGAAAAGATAGTTCGTCAAAAAATTATCATTGCCCCTCTTTACCAGAGTGATGATATTAGTGGACCATTGATAAAGCAAAATTATAATATGCACAATGTTACTTGCGTTAAGTTACATATTTATAAGTAGCTCAAGATATTAATGAATGAATATATAATACAAAGGTGACACATTTCTACTTTGTATAATATTCTTAATATCATGAGTCAATGGATAGACACAAAAAACATCACTAAATAGATCGTGTTTAGTTCGAGTGAACAAGACATCTTTGTTATTTTGGGTAACTATAATGTGTAGCTGGATACCGCTTATAGTTTATGATATTAAATATTTAATGTCATTGCCAACATAACTTATATCCTCCTATAGGTCACACCACAAAATTGGGAAACAAGAGATGTGATTTTATATTTTATATGATGTATTAAGTTTCATGCGTTATGAAATAATATACATGTGGTAAAATAATAAAATCAATATGCAGTGAAAACGACATGGTTAGAATAATAAATAAATTCGTATGAGGTGTATATATATTATGAGGTATAATATTTTAACATTATATATGATAATATATTATACGATATGATGTGATTCGCAACAATATAACATATGAATTGGCTAACTATAAATACATCTTGCCCGGGCGTTGGGCATCCCGGGCAGACGCCCGGGGCGCCCTCGGGTGGGGGGCACGTGTCCCCCCCCCCCCCCCCCCCCCATCCGTCGATTTTTTTTAGATTTTAATTATTTAATGGATGTTTTGTTATTAATGGATTGGGTATTTGTTATTAATGTGGGGTAATAATTTTTTGCAAGTGATAAAGATTCAAAAAATTCCAGAACCAACAATTTCAATATCTAAACCCTCCTAACTATAAATACATTTACCTATCTCCTGACTCCTCACATTTCCTTAACTTCTTAACTTGTTAACTTCTTCTTCTCTCATCAATGTCAGATAATAGTTTAAACTCTGGTCAATCCGACGATGATAACTGGAATGAGACATTAAATATAATGAACCGCGCTATTGAATTGGTCGGACGGGTTGTTTACGAAAGGACTACACGTCCTAAGAAGCGTCGAAGGAGAACGACGAACCCAGATAAAGATCGTGAAGTAGGTTACAGACGCCTTATAGACGATTATTTCTCTGACAACCCTGTGTATTCTGATACTCTTTTCAGGATAAGATTTCGGATGAGAAAGCATGTCTTTCTGCGCATCCATAATGCCATCGAAGCATATGATGTCTTCTTCCAACGAACACCGGACGCAACTGGTAGGATGAGCATCTCCGGTATACAAAAAAGTACGACAACAAAGCGAATGCTAGCATATGGCGTTGCAGCTGATGGGATCGGTGAGTACCTACGAATGAGTGCGGCAACATCCAGAAATGCTCTCCTCAAATTCTGTGAAGGTGCTATTCGCATCTTCCGCCCTGAGTATTTACGTCGGCCAACTGCAAATGACTTGACACGCCTACTTTACGTTGGTGAGCAACGTGGGTTTCCAGGTATGATGGGGAGTATCGATTGTATGCACTTGGAGTGGAAAAACTACCCAGCTGCTTGGAAGGGACAACATCAAGGGCGTGCTGGGAAAGCAACTCTGATCCTTGAGGCGGTGGCATCGTACGACTTATGGATCTGACACTCCTTCGGAATACCGGGTTCATGCAATGACTTGAACGTCCTGCAACAAACTCCGGTTTTCGACTACATACTAGAAGGTCGAGCACCACCTGTAAATTATGAGGTAAATGGTGTTCAATATGATATGAGATACTATCTTACTGATGATATTTATCCACAGTGGGCGGCCTTCATCCAATCCATCCTTCACCCTCACACCCCGAAGCACAAATTGTTTGCTGAAGTGCAGGAGGCAACGCGTAAAGATGTTGAACGCACTTTCGGAGTGTTGCAAGCGAGGTTCGCGATCATCAGAAACCCGGCTCTTGCCTGGAGCAAGGACGTTCTATCCAAAATAATGACAGCTTGTATCATCATGCATAACATGATAGGGGAGGACGAACGCGACTGTTATGCTAATTTTGGAGATATTCATGAATTAATGGAAGATCGTCCTGGAACTTCAGCCGAGGAAACGTCGTATTCGTCCGATAGTATAGCAGATATTCACGAGTTTTTTGTCAATCAAGATCGAGTGCGTGACAGGAACCAACATTTGGATCTGAAAGGCGATTTAATCGAGTATATATGGCAACGCTACGAACGAGGAGCGGTTTGAAAATCGGTTAACGTAGGTTTTTAATGTAGTATTTGAAAGCTTAGTTTATGTAATATGTACTGTTGTTTCTTAACTTTGAGTGTAATATTTCCTATTTCAGTTTATCTTAAATGTAACGTGGCTCCGTAATATTTAATAATAATTTCGTGATTTAGTAGTAATTATTAACAATATTTCGAGTTAAAATAGAATTGTAATGTTATTAGAATTATATAAAATGTAATTTATTAAATGTTGTGTGAAAATTATAATTGTTTAATTAAGAAATGACGTGGATGAAAGAGAGTGTAGGGTGAGTGGGGGTAGCCTGGGCATAGGTAAGAGATTTTTTTTGGTGGGTTGGGTAAGCTGACGTGGCAGAGAGAGATTGCAGGGCGCCCGGGGGTAGTCGGGGCGCTGTTGTTTGTGCTATAATGGTTAAAGATTTTGTAGGGGGGTTGATTTGTGCTGACGTGGCTAAGAGAGAAACTAGAGCGCCTGGAAACTGTCCGGGTGCTGTTAATGATGCTCTAAGTTAGGCAAGTTGTAATGTACACATAATGCACTAGAATATGTGCTGGAATGACACCAGTGCAACACACAAACCCTGTTTTGTATACATGTCAGTGTGGTCGTCAGACATTTAAATGACCTTATGAGTCCGTAGAAAAAATAATAAAAATATAACTGTGTTGCTGCTACGTTGTTGTTGGAATCAACTCAAAATACCTATGAGAATCCACTCACATTTTTAAGGAAGCAAATAATGCATGTATAGACAGGTATCGATTAACGAGGTACAGTAAACACAGTGTGCTCTGTTTCCTCTCGTTGTTTGAAATCGGATCTATGGGATGATGGTTTGGAATTCAGTAGTTTTAGAATAATGTTTTGAATGTAGAGGATTGGAAATTTAGTCTGGACCAGATCTGGTGATGATCAGACCGGAGATGAGCGGTCTTCCAGTCAGAACGAAACGAAGAAGAGGGAGAGACAGAGATATCAGGGTAACAGTTTGCAGAGTATAAGTATGGGCGGAATAGCTAAATAGTGTTAGGTTTAGGGTTGTATTTATAGAAGCATTGTCGGAATCCTAACATAATCAAGTCAACCACTTCAATAAAAACAAATTAGTTCGGTCAACTTTGGTTAGATCGTTTTAGCACAAGTAAACTTTGTGCATTGGTTTGACCGGTTTCCTTCGTATGATTGGACCCGATTCACACGAGCTCAATTCCTTATGCATACTTTGATGAGCCCAATTATATATATATATATATATATATATATATATATATATATATATATATATATATATATATATATATAGTAAACTTCTAGCGAACCCAATGCTCATATTATTTACTTTAAGTCTCGTACAATTCACAATTGAATCTTATTTACGATTAATCTCACATTTAATTAGCATATCCGTTTTTTATAATCTACTTTACAATTTCAGATGTGTGGTGGACATGGTGAGTGCTTAAAATAAAAAATTAAACCTCGGGCTCACTAGATAATTTCTGTATATATATATGTGTGTGTATGTGTATATATGTGTGTGTGTATAAACAAAAATTATAGAATGAGCATTGGGCTCATTTAGGCTTATGTGAGCCCCCTAAACATCTATCATCCAAATCAAATCCAACGGTGGATATGAGATATTCTTGTTTTTACTCACAAAGGGTAAAATTGGAAATCAAATCAATCGTTCTCTCTCAAATCAAACTCATATTTCACCTCTCCAAGCCCTCCTTCGCCTCCCCCCGGTTGGCCATGCTCCCAACGTCGTCCGCCCGCAATCTACTCGAGTTTTGGGTCCTCAAAGCTGCCAGGAGAGGCGTCGTGGGAGGGGTCAAGATCGAGTCGTTCAAGCAGAAGGTCGTCGAGCTCGACCCCAACTACGCAGACAAGGCCTAGAAGGTCCTCGACCACGCCATCAATGAGATCTACAACCACAACTTCAGCGGCCTCAGCTTCGAGAAGCTCTACAGGTCGTTTCCACCTACACGATTCTCGTCCTCACCATGTGGATCTTGGTTTCGGGTTCCGATTTGGGTGGGATTTTGTCTTGGAGAATGATTTTGTAGATTGGATTTTGTGATTGTCATTATGGATTTCACTTTTCTATGAAGATGGTACATAACCTTAGGTTGGGGCTTGGGGGGATTATGAAAAACACAATTTGCAGGTCAAGCTATGTAAATTTTGGTCTCTTACATGCTAATACATTTTATCTTATTAGTTATCAGAAAATGCATCAAATATTTTGTTTACAATTGCTTGGTTTACCCCCAATTGTCTGTTGTAGTAAGCAATACCTTGGTTTTTGCTATTGATCTCTTTTGGATGTTTTGCTTTTATGTTGACATTTCATTTTAGCAATTATGTGATCCCATGGTGGGGTCATGTGTATGCCGTGCTTTATTTTTTATTTTTTTATAGCAATATGACTAATCAATAACTTCTTAAAACATAAATGCCTATCACATGGTGTTGCACAAGCTGGAGGAAAAAATGTAGGGTGGATTAGCTAACACCATGACTGCTTACTTGAAGGAAATTGCCAAATGCATTGAAGCAGTTTTTGGAAGAACTTAACACAAAGTGGAGCGAACATAATAAAATTTAATAGATGATGGGGAATATATTGATGTATATGGACAGGACATTTGTTCCAATTACACATAAAGCCTCAGTTCTTGAACTTGGGTTGAATCTTTGGAGAGATATCGTTGTCCATAACGCCAACATAAAAAGAAGATTACTTTACACGCTACTATAACTTATAGGGAACGGACCGGTGAAGTAATTGACCGTGGCTTGATGAGAAACATTACAAAGATGTTGTCTGATTTGGGTGCTGCAGTATACCAAGATGATTTTGAGGATCATTTTCTGCAAAAATTGTGTTGTAATTGAAGTTTGTTGTGTGTGTATATGTTTATACTTGACTACTTCAGGAGATTGACGTGGGGATCTTCATATTGGATTTTTGCGAACTTAATGACAATGTATTCGTTTGTCGGGTCTAAATTTTTTTTTTTACGATATGTGTATATATTATCCAGTAAGATCCATAATTTTTTGGCTAACAACATCATATTAGGGCTAACAATGTTATATTTCGGTTGTGAACGTAATATTAATTTTGTTACGAACATCGATACATGTTACACATGTTGCAGTCATCCACCATTATTTGAGAAATGATATTAAAAATATTGTCATTATATTATCGTAAAAAAATTCATATTATGGCTAACAATAATATATTACGGTTGTGAACATAATATTAATTTTGCTACAAATTGATAAATTCTCATGTCAAAAATTGATAAAAATATTAACTTAAAAATTGATAAATTCTCATATGTACTTTATTTGTCCAAAAAATAGGACAAATCCTCACATATTCAAGACTTTGAATTTGACGCACAATATGTTGTATATGGATAAGACAAATCCTCACATATTCAAGACACATGTTGCAATCATCCAATATTATTTGAGGAAAATTATTAAAATAATTACATTATCTTACGACTAGCAACATCATATTGCGGCTAACAACATTATATTACAGTTACTAACATCAACACATGTTACTGTAATTTACGTATTTTTACTTTCATTTGATTAGGTTTAAGATATGTTTCAGATACTAATAGCACATGTTATTCTAAATTAAAAAAACAACAAAGAACATTAAAATATCACCTCAGAAATTGATAAATTCTCATGTGTACTTTATGTGTCCATAAAATAGGACAAATCCTCACATATTTAAGACATTGAATTTGAGGCACAATAAATTGTATTTGTCTCTTTGATGATCTGATTTTGGGTTGTTACAATTTGGATTCATGAGGTTGGTGGTAGAGATTGTGTCGTGGATGGTTCGATGAGACGTGACAGAGATTGAGTTTCTACCACCACCAAAGCTTGGATATGTTGATTCTGAGGTCAGATTTGGGTTTCCGAAGGTTTGATGCGATCAACCACCATCAAACCTTGGATGTGTGTTGTTGATGATCTATTTTTTTCCATCAGAGCTCGGATTTCCACAATTGTCGTCAACGCATATTTGATTTGAAGAATCAAATGATGGGTTCATACAAGTTACACAGTTGTAGTCATCCATCGTTATTTGAGAAATATTATTAAAACTAATTATATTATATTATATTACAGCTAACAATATTATATTACGGCTAACAACGTTATATTATCTAGTGAGATCCACAATTTTTTGTTCTCACCGTAATAATTACATTTTATTACAGTTAACAACACATATTACGACTAACAACATTATATTACGGTTGTTAACGTAATATTAATTTTGTTATGAATATCGATACATGTTATACAAATTGTAGTCATCCACCATTACTTGAGGAATGTTTTAAAAATAATTACATTATACTATGGCTAACAACGTCATATTATGGCTACCGACATTATATTACGGTTGTGAACGTTATATTAATTTTGTAATGAATATCGATATAAGTTACACATGTTGCAGTCATCTGCCATTATTTGAGGAATGTTGTTAAAAATAATTACATTATATTACGGCTAACAATATCATATTACACTAACAACATTATATTACGGTTGTGAATGTAATATTAATTTTCTTACGAACGATGCATGTTACACATGTTGTAGTCATCCACCATTATTTGAGAAATATTGTTAAAATAATTATATTATATTACGACTAACAACATTATATTATGATTACGAACATCGATACATGTTACTGTAATTTACATATTTTTACTTTTCATTTGGATATGTTTGAAAAGAGTTTCAGATAATAACACCACATGTTATTATAAATTCAAAAACAACAAAGAAATTCAAAACATCATCTCAGAGATTGATAAATTCTCATTTATACCTTATGTGTCCAAAAAATAGGACAAATCCTCACATATTCAAGAAAATAAATTACTATAGTATGATTCTATAAACAATTCATAGCAGCTTCCCAAAGTTTGTATAATAATAAAAAATCTAAGTGATGTGTATGATAATTTTGTTTGCAAGTTTACTCCTGACATTTACTTGTATCTTGAGGTATAACCCCGTAAAATACCAAATAAGGCATAATACAATTATAAAGTATAATGCATTGTTAAAAAGAAAATAAAAAATTAATCAACTAGTATTAAAATTACCAATATTTTATTACAAACCCTCCAAAAATCTCAATCCTTTGCAACCATTATTACGGGGTTTCACTTTAGTAGTACTATAATGTATGTTGGTTGGTTGTTACATGAGAGTTAAATGATATTATAGCTATTAAACCAATATTACAATATTATGAAAAATGTTATTAAAAATAGTTACACTATATTACGGCTTACAACATCATCTTACGACAAACAACTTTATATTACGGTTGTAAATATGATATTAATTTTGTTGCGAACATCGATACGTGTTACTATAATTCACATTATTTGTACATGCATTTGGACATGTTCAAAATGAGTTTAGATACTCATACCACATGTTATTCTAAATTTAAAAACAACAAAAAACATCCTCACCCTATTATGCGGCAGGCTGGATAACATTGAGGCGGACATATAAGATGTTGGACATGTTTCTACCATCACCATAGCTTGGATCTGTGGATTCGGAAGTTAGATTGTAGCTTCGATGTCATCAACGA
This sequence comes from Triglochin maritima, assembly GCA_963682175.1. Classification (NCBI taxonomy): domain Eukaryota; kingdom Viridiplantae; phylum Streptophyta; class Magnoliopsida; order Alismatales; family Juncaginaceae; genus Triglochin; species Triglochin maritima. The sequence goes on from OY821775.1 coordinate 41,764,282, forward strand.
AGAGTTGATATGTAGAAGAATGTGAAGAAGGGAATCCAACCGAATTCAAACTTTATTTTTCCACTCTAAAAAACCAAATATTCACAAATCCAACAAAAATTCTCTAAAAAAACAAAATCCAAAAGCAAACCAAACAAAATCAACAAATTCTCTAAAAAAACAAATATCTACAAAACGAATTGAATCCTCTAACAAAATCCAACACCAAACCAAACAAAATCAGCAAATTTAATTACAAACCCAATATCCATAAAACCAACCAAATTTGAGGGAGGTGGAGTCCCCAACGGAGGCGGTGCAGTGGAGGGCGTTGGAGGAGTCCGAAAGGGAGGGGAGGTCGTCGTGGAGGGTGAGGAGGGAGAGGAAGTAGGTGAGGACGGAGTTGGAAGGTGAAAGTGTGGGAGTTTGGAAAGAAGAAGGGAAAGTTGGGGTTCTTGGAAGAAAAAAGAGAAGAAGATGAGTTGGAGAGACTAGTAACATTACTGAAGTACCATCACTTAAAGTAAATGACTTACAACTCTTCAGATTGAGATCAACGGTTAGATCATTTGGGTGCTCATTTAGCTTAAGTACGCCCTGGGCTCATTCTATATATCCTTCCTCTATATGTGTGTGTAGGCACACAGATAGTCTTGTTGTTAAATCCATAACGGTTTGAGTTATATTAACTCTGGCTCTTTCTAAAACTGGCATATTCGTCAATTATAAGTAAACAATGCCTTTTTGCATGAACACACTTTAGGAGACAATTTCTGTCTCAAACATTGGGGTTTGCAAATCCAACATTCCCTCGTCACATCCGCAAGCTTAACAAATTACAAAGCCCTTTGGCTAAGACAAGCATGCATGACTTGGTTCAAACAACTCTCTCATCGACTAATTTGTTTTAATTTTCTCCCCTTAAGTATGGCTCTTATTAATTTATTCATTTTCTCCACAGGACATGATCTCATTCTCCTTGTGGTCTATGTGGATGACATATTAATCACCGACAACTCTCCTAACCAGGTCCAACAAGTGGTTTCTGATCTTAATCGTGCATTTTCATTAAACAATTGAGGACCACTTCACTATTTTCTTGGTATTCAAGCTTGTTACACTAGTACAAGCTTATTTCTTTTACAAAAGAAATATGTTGACATACTAAAATGGACAAAGCAAAACCTATATCTACTCCTACCTCAACTACTAAAAAACTTTCTAAATATTCTAGCATTGAATTTTTGTTATCCCTTCCTTTATTGATCTATCGTTGATGATCTCCAATATTTAACTCTTACAAGACAGGAACTATCATTTCGTGTTAATAAAGTATGCTTGTTTATGCATAAACCAACTGATGTTCATTGGAGTGTTGTTAAACGTATCTTTCATTATCACAAACAAACCACCAACATGGGATTCTACTTTTCTAAATCATCCTCACATGACTTAAGAGCTTTGAATGGTTTCTCGGATGCTGAGTGGGTAGGTGATCCTAATGATCGACGATCAACAATTGCCTACTACAACTTTCTTGGGAAAACTTGGTCGTCTGGAGATCCAAGAAACAACAAACCTTAGTCTGTTTAAGAACTGAAGCTGAGTATCGTGGTGTCTTGCATGCAACTGGTGATCTATCTTGGATACAAAACCTTTTGATTGAAGTCAGAATTTCACTCGCAACCCAATCTTTCTTGGACAAACAAAATATGTGGAAATCAATTTCCACGTTGTGTGTGAAAGAGTTCTCAACAAACAACTAGATGTTCGGTTGTAAAATAACGGTTCACCTAACTTGATTGGATCAGATTTGATCTCATCACCTCCATATCAAATAAGACATATCACGCATCAACTTATAAGGCAATACTACAACGGCTACATGCAAGAATAGAAAGGCCACAACGGCTATACACAAAGATGGCAACATGATCTACAAAGCATTATTAATTTCCTATTGTCTCTTGTACAATATATATGTACTCACAAAATTGTAATCAAGTAATATAATAAAACAAAACACAAATTTATCCTCCTCATGAGTCTTCAATCCTAATATGGTATCAGAGCAATAATTGGGCCTTAGGAAGGGGACGTTCATCACCGGTGATGATCTTTGATCGTTACCTCAGAAAATCAAAACCCATCATCACAGTCCAAACCACTAACACATCATCGACCTTTAAGGCCTTAGACCAATTCAGACCATCCAGAAGGGGTTGAAGCACAAAATTACGACATCCAAACCTCCTCATGGCCGAAGGATCAACAAACCCACCTCAGCGGTTGACCACCCAACTGCTACATGGAGCCCATTATCTCTCATGAGCACGCTAAGTAACCCTCTCCCTCAGTGGCAAAGGGAAACAAGACCACATCACCGGGAAGATGTTGAAACCAACAACCGATGACACAAAGATAGAGGAGTGGTAGACCGCTGACCACATGGTCATGACATGGATCCTAAACTCCATGCAACCATAGGTTGGGGAACTGTTCATCTACTTTAATTCGACCAAGGAACAACGGGGAGAAGCCGAAGAGCTATACGGGAAGAAATAAAATTTTGCTCATACATTTCGCATCAAGCAAGAAATCGCACAGACCAAGCAAAACCAAAAGTCTATCACCGACTATCTCGGAAGCCTCAAGAGTTGATGGGATGAGCTTGGGGTTTATGAACCACTGAGCATCGACCCGAAGGTGATCCAAGAACGACTCGAGCAAAACAAATTTACCAGTTCCTGGTAAGGCTCGATACAAGCTTCGAGACCCTAAAATCCCAAATCCTACTATCACTAGAGCTACCACCCTTCAACACAGTCGTTGCGATGATACAACGCGAAGAAACAAGACGACACGCTATGACTCAACAATTAACCAAAGAAGAAAACCAAGCATTTGATTCTCGCAACGAAAACCACAACGAAAAATCATAAACCCTGTTCGAGAAAAGAAAAAAAGAGCACTATGATAACTATAAAAACCAAGGGCACAATAAAGACCGTGGCTGGTTCCTCTATCCCCATCTTAGACCACCGAAGGACGGGATGAGAGATCAGAGAGGAGATGGGGGAGGAAACTAGAGCAGTGGTGGCGATAGAAGAAAAATCGCTCTAGGAAACCCTAGTGGATGAAGCGAATGGAACAATTGGGGACAAAACGGGTAGACCCACAACAACAGGGGTTGTATATCCGGCGTTCACCTGGGTCTTCTCTCACCCGAATCCGACAAGACCAGGCGACCGACCCATTTCGAGCTCGACCCTCGTGCTAACCCACACACAGCCTAAGCCAGCATGCAACAACAAGTGAGCCAAGTTATAGCCCACTTGTTCTGGACCTATTTGTAGTGCCAAGGACTGGATTGTAACTCGGGAATGACCCAAGTGAAAACCTAGAGGGACTTAAGTGTAAAAAAATATGTTGGTTGCAAAAGTCTATACTCTCCTGAACTTAAGGAGTAATTCAACAATTAAAACCAAATTGGCTCGAACCAACAGCTCCGGTCACAATCACTTGTTTATTATGTTAGCTAAAGTTGTGGTAAAAATTTGGAGGCGATCGGAGAGAAATGATCCGCCACTGGAGGATCAAGTTAAGAATTTGGCAGCTGGATTTCTATGGTGGGTCGGGTTCTCGGGTCAGAGCAATATGCAACATCCAAATCTGATTTACAGTCGTCTGATTGCGCCCAGATCCATCCAAACTCTCTAATCTTCTATAAATACACTTGTAATCCCTCCTTTCTTCTTCCTCTTTCCTCAATTAGAGTAGGTTTTAGTTTCCTGTTTTAGTAGTGTAAATAAGGGGTTGGCGAGGAGCAAACTTTGTTTTTTTATTTCTTAATCTAGTTTAGATCTTGTTCTTTACATTCATGTCTTTCCTTTGATGCCATTTCTTTTGTGCTTGTTTTCCTTCATCTAGTTTCCTAAATTTTGCATTATGGTTTTGGGTTGTTTTTATGCTTTCTTTAGTTTAGAGATGAGTATAGAGTAGTCCATCCCCATTGGGGGTGGAGAAGAAGGTATTGTGATTATGTGATGTATTAATGTGTGTGTTAATCCTACCTTTGAACCTCACATGAGTTCCATAACCATCTACTGTGATTTTCACTCTTATCATTGATATGCTAATGCTCTTGAGTGAAGTTTAGTACATCATTAGATTAGTGGGCCTAATTTATGGGAAATGATGAGGTCAGGATAAGGATGGAGTGGAATAAGAAAACATAACATGTGCATGCATGTGCTCATGTTGGCATCATCCTAATTAATGTCTTGTATGTTTTAATGATTCTGTTATATCTTATTTCAGCTGGAGACGTAGTGGGGTTTGGTTATTATGCATGAGTTCAATTAGTCTCATTTCAATTATTATCTTGTATGTTTTAATGATAATGTTTTATCTTATTTCATGTGGAGGCAAAGTTGGATTTAGTTATATGGATTTCATGTATTACATGTTGTGAAGAGCACAATTGAACACACATACTAGACGTATTTTCATTTCCGCATTCTTTCTCTACCCCGTAAGGGTTTTATGTTATCGTTTGTTATTTTATTTCACTCGCATCGTTGTTTAATTCAGATCACATTCCTCTCTCTTCTTTCCTCACTCGAGTATCGTGAATGTGACTCGTACATGCCCCCTGTAGACAGACCCATGCTTATCACCACTTCAACGAGGCCCGACACTTGCGGTATTATAACTGATTCAATCAGGACACAATATCTTTTTTGCCTCATAGGTATGATCCAGAAGTTCATTGCTATTTGTAAGAATCTATTTCAACAACTTTAATAGGGCAGAGAAACTGACATCACTCGAACCATTTAATGCTTTCAAGGTATACTACCTTAAAACTACGAACAACCTACTGAACTCAGTGCAACCCAGATACAATGATTTTTCATTGTCACGCAGTAGACTATCAAGTACATTGGGTGTATCACAATAATTGTCGGCAACAACTCAAATCACATTTTCGTAACCGATCACTATAATCACCTTCTTCTTTGGTGTTTATTTCATTTTCACCGTTCCATGTCCAACGAGTATATCCTTTGTCAAAATCGCTCTCAAACAAAAACTTTCATCTTTTTTACATCTTGTAAGAACATCCTAATACAACTCGAACATGAACATAAGACCTTTGTCTCATTTCTTGCATCTGCATTCTTTAGGGCAAATCGTAGAAATTCATCAACCCCAACCCCATATTCATCACCAATCTACTAGTGAAAATTCATTTTCGATCCATACTTTTTTACACATTAAGAGGAACAATCTCAATGTAAAGTTTCAACTACAACACATTCGAGAGTCCATAAATTACCATTCAATTATAAATTTCAAAATAACAAACTTTGATATATGCAACTTGGCAACTAATTAAAACGAGTTAAAGCAATTAAATTTCCTTGCAAAAATGGAAGCATTGATCGCACCTTCGTGAGCAAGCTGGATGTAAAGATAATTGGGGTTGGTCGGGAAGGGGTGATCGGATGGGGCTGGTTGGTCTGAACGAGTCGATCGGTCGGGTGGAGCTGATAAGGGGGATGGGGAAAGAAAATGGGGTTTGTGTGCCTAGCTCGTAATTAGGTTTGTCAATTTGTGTGTGTGATTTTGGGTTGAATACTAACCTACATGTTAATCAATGTAGATTAACCTACATATTAACTACAAAATTTTAGAGTTTACCACGTCGATTAACCTAAGCAATGACGTGGTTAATCCCTATATGAACGTAACGTGCCAACCGGACAACCAAACACAATTCGGTCCACCGAAACCGTTAACTAGAATCACTAATTCAGACAACCAAAATGCATTCGATCAATAGAAGACAAATGATTGGGAAATATTATGCTACAATTGCAAAAATATACCATGTCGGTTTTCATTGAACATAATACAACAGACGTGGTAACACGAACATTCATGTTGGTCATAAATTGTTCAACGTGATAAGCCTAAAACCACGTCGATGCCATCAAACATATAAATGCCGACGTGATAATGTGAACATTCATGTATGTTGTAAATTAGCCAACGTGATAAGCCAAAAACCATGTCGATGCACATCGAACATATTTTGGCGAACGTGGTTAGTCTTGTAGGATTTTGTGCCCATGCTTAGGTATATGTTTTTTTATACACAAGCAAGATCATTTTCATATTATTTCAAAGATTTTATGCATTAGACTTCCTAAAGCATTTCCTTACGATGTATTCTACGTAATATTAAAATGCACAAATAGATCATACCTAAAAAGGATTATCAAACCCTTCTCAATCTTTGGAAGTCGAATTGCACCTTGAATCGCCTGCAGAATTTTCTACAAGTATTCAACAAACTCTAAACAAGATTAGAATGATCAAGGCTTGCCAATCAAATCTAATACAAGGTTAGAATCTAGTTAATAACCCCTTCAATGCCGCCAAGGATTGAATCTCTCAAGAACTCAATTAATTAAGAGAGATTGGATGGATGGAGAGAAGATGGAGAGAACATAGAAAAGTTGTATTTTTCTATTTGTTGCATTCACAAAAATGGAGGAGAGGTCCATTTATAGCGTATTCTCCAAACCACATCATGTGTATAACCAACCACCTACAAATGATCCATATAAATATCTCCTCTCAACCAATCATATTTTGACACATCATCCTCCCATAACTTCCATTGACCAATTGGATTAAATCCACCCATTGACCAACTGGATTAATATGGGCAAAAATGCGGGCAAACGGTCGACCGAATTGGCCAACTGGTCAACTGTTCGGTCATCTAGATACATTCCTGATAATTTTGGTCAATTTGAGTGCCACTCTGGTCATCCATTTCAGTACCAGGAAAAGTCCCTGATAATTTCGGTCGGAATGTTTTTCATGTGGTTGACCGCTCCATTATCAAGAAAGCTCCTAATAACTTTGGTCGAACCAAGAACCACATCGTTCATCCATTCCCTTACCAGGAAAGATCGTGATAATTTTGGTCGAACCGCATATCTAACCAGTCAACCGTTTCCGAACTCAAAAGTTATTGTTGAATTCGGTCCACCGGTTTTTGCTTTGTTTTTGCCTTTACCAAATTTTGGATCAATATCCAACAAAATTTGAGGTTTGAGATTTTAGCAAATTCATATGTTATAATGTTGTGCATTATATAATATATTATTATACCCCATAATATATACACATCTCATACAAATATATTTGTTATTCTAACTATGTTGTTATTACGTCATATCGATTATATCATTTCAGCATATGTACATCATTCAATACATCATATAAAATGTAAGATCACATTTCTTGTTTCCTAGTTTTGTGGTGTGACCTATAGGAGAATGTATCTTATGTTCGCAATGATATAAAATGCTTTATATCTAAACTACAAGTGGTATATGTAGGATCGTATGACCCTTAATTAATCTAATCACTTTCCTAATTCTCTACTTGATTCAATCAAAGATGCAACATAATTTAAACAATAAAAACAAGTGAAGAAAAAGCAATGCAAACCACAAAGAAGACACAATGGGTTTTATAGAGGTTTGACACCCCACCCGAGTCATACTTCCTCTCATGCAAGCTTCGCTCGATTCCACAAGCTCCACCTACGTCTTCACTAACCACTCTCCGTTCCATTGTGGGAGAGAACGCCCTTTACAGAGCAACCTCACGAACATCCTCGCCGAGCTTGATTTCCTCCTCTTACACTATGGGATAAATTGTCGATCGTTTCCTTGAGAATCAGGAAACATTCAAGCCAACTTAAGCTACAATCAAACCAATATGGCTATGACTTAAGTGAACGATCAGACTGAATCTAGGGGTGGTCGACCGTTAGGAGGGTTTCGGCCATGTCAAAGGTTAATCAGTCGAACACAAGAAGAATGTTCGTTCGACCGAAAATGAGAAACACTTTTGGTCCACAAAATTATCTTTATCCGATCGGCCGCCATGAAGGCATCGTTCAACCGGTGGCCAAATGTATTTAGGGGTTTAGGTAGAATTATATGAATACAATTGTTGTATAATACAACAAGAATAATGATCATATGAAAATGTGTACAATTGTCGACCGAAAAGGTGAAATTGGTCGACTGGTGGAGTTAGGTAAAATCATTTTGTAAAATTGTTAACTGGTAAGAATAGTCAAACAGAAAACTGATTTCAGTCCACCGTTCTGCACAGACAAGCAGAAGTTTGGTTTAAGTGATTTTCCTACCTAAGTTTGGATGACCTATTGAAGTTCAATTGATTTGAGATTTTGTGTGACTTATACAAGGAACCTGGTGTGTATGTGAATAGGTTTTAACTCTTGTATGCTCAAGTTCACATAAATTCGTAAGACTCAAATAAATGTAAAATTACATGTCTTCAAGTAGCTTGATTACATGTCTTGACTTCGTTCCATTTTTCCTTTAGTCTAGATCACTTGTACATGTTAGCACAATACAATATATGTTCTTTGCATAATGTGTGTTACTCTACATTTAATTATTATTAAGATTAGGTTAGTTAAATCATCTAAACATGGATTAAGGCAAAAAGTCAATAGTATCTAGCTACACATTATAGTTACTCAAATAACAAAGATGTTTTGCTCTCCGGAACAGAATACAATTCATTTAGTGATATGAAATAATATCCCTTGTGCCTATCTCTTGCCTTATAATATTAAAAATATTGTACAAAGTAGGAATTTGCCATCTTTGTATTATATTTTCCTTTTCTTGATCTCCCAAGCTAATTATAAATATGTAATTATACATAAGTTACATTGTGCACATTATAATTTTACTTTATCAAAGGGCCCAATAATATCATCACTAAAGTGAAGAGGGAAAATGATAATCTTTTGATAATCAAAGGGCCCAATTAATATCTTTATTACTACACGCAGTGATAGCTTTTTATAATAATCAAATCATAAACTTCTCATGTGAAAAAAATAGGTTCATATCTTAGGATTCAAAGACACAATGAAAACGTTAATGACACAAACACAATTCCATGATGTTTCATTTGTTAGGTCTATCCAATATATAAAAGAAAACACTTTCTATTTTATATACCCATGTTGTTAAAATATTTGTAGAGCTACGATACATTTTAACCAACATGACAATCTTATTTCCGTGATTAATGTTCTATGTTAGTCACTATGATTGTGAACTAATTTTAATTTATGTAAACCATTATCTTTTAGAGTTCTACGTCTAAGGACCAAGAGTCTCTTCCATAACATTTCCAAAAGACGAATACATACATTAATCGAGAAACAAAATGTTTGTACGTTCAATTCATAATAAAAGACATATAAAAGAATACTTTTAGATCACACATATAAAAGAACACGCATTCCTTTCTAGTCAAACATCATGTCGGATTTGAAGCCACCGACATGATCCACCTAATACCACGTCAGATTCTCGAAATCCAACGTAGTCAGGGCGACATAATGCCCTTATTTTCCAGTTGTGTGTGCCATCGCCAAAACCAAGCCGCGGTCCAGGAGAAGCTCCCCATGCTATTTCACGTATGTACATCTTTCTTCACTGCTAGAAAAAAAGGTTTTCACGTCAGTTTTTTTGACCATATCACATCGGGGTTACTGGTCCAATATACCAACGTAGTAATTGGGGAACGTAATAGGAAAGATAAAATCACGTCAGTGGTAAAACCGACGTGATATAGTTCTGTTAAAAACATAATATAATTCATTTGTTATGTAATCTACTAAGATTTCCTTACATTAAATGCATTCACAATGCAATATACACAATAATATTCAAATTCACAACACATTAATAATCGCATCACATTCACAAACACAATGCCATAAACTAAGTGACATTCAAGTCATTAATTCACAATCACACAATCACAAAGCATAATCACATTCAAACTAACATTCAAAAACACATTAATAATCACCTCGCATTCACAAACACAGTGCAATATACTAAGTGACATTCAAGTCATTAATTCACAATCACACAATCAAAAAGCATAATCACATTCAAACTAACATTCAATGTCTCAATTTCCATTCAAGAAAACAAAACAAGTTAACATTCATATGAAAAAGGAAGCATATGTAACATAAATGGATCATCAACTTACAAGCATACATGTAATGAAAAAGGAAGACCACCTCTCTCGTGTTTTATCGAGCTCGAATTGTGAATATGGATCAAGATTTTCTCCAAAGACCTACCAATTAAACAAAGACATAAACATACAACTTTATCAAAATAAGATGTATATCTCTCGTCAATCTCCCTCCTGCAACTCAACTCCAAATTTTCTTCCATAAACCTCATGATATAGTACTCGCACTCTGTATTTCTAGTTTGTTTACGGTACTACAATTAAGACAAAATGTATATTACGAAATACCAAAATTAATTGGAAATATAGAACTTATTGTTTCAAAAATAATTTAATCATCCTACCTTCATAGCATGGCAAGTTGTTGTCTTTTTTGGCTTCTTTTTTGGCCCAATGCTTTATATATATCCATAGCTCTACATAAATGGATAAATATCAGATTTTGTTATAAAATTTGACAACTACAATGTATTATTATGTTTTCAAGTAGTAAAGTAATAGAACTTATAATTGCACAATCTACTTCAAAAAAATTATGAGTTTGTTCAAAGCTAAAGGATTATACCAATATGCAGTATTTGTATTAGGACAAATAACATTTAACATCCAATGATTACTAGATAAATATCATTCAAAAAAGCATAATAAATCAATTTTAATACTACATGTATTATATCAAATAAGTAAAAACATACATCTCCCAATATGGTGCAAGATAATACATCTTGTCCCCCTCATCCAAAACCTTCACAATATCTTATGGTCGGGTATCATCATTTTGTCGTCCTGGGTGGCAAAGCAATCATCCAAATCTCTTTCCATAAGGCATTTGGTAAAGACACCTACATATATTAAAATCAATAATTTAAATGCCAAAACTTAAAACATAAACAAATATCGTGAAAAATAACATATATATGAATGAATATGAATGACTTACTTTAAACAAACTTGAACGATTGTTATATTCAATTTGTCGGACTTAAGAAATTGCATGACATCACTCATGAATACATACAATTTAGGTTCTAAGACGTCTATGATTGTGGAGCCTACGACTTCTTTCTCCATAATAGTCACCACAACATTGTCCTCAGAGTTAAATTTTATGAAATTGTATAACAATAAACAGTTCGTAGGCAATACATTTTCATTAAACCCGTCAAGATTGTTGGATCCCTTGGACTGTGGAGGTTCAACCTTTAACATAAAAATATACATGTTAGAACATTTACTACTTAAACAAAATATATAATGATCATAAAACCGTATTTTAATTCTAAATGAATACCTTTTATTATTTTTCATTTTTATTGAACAACGTGGCCATTGAAATATGTAGCCTTTGGTCTCCCCAACCGTATGAACTTCAGATTCCGGTATTGGCAAGAACGCTTCACCATGGGCAGGATTATGTAAAGTCACTACTACATTTTTTGATCCGATTTTTGCCTCGTATGGGTGTTCAACGCATATACCTTTCCATAAGCTACAAGTCGTAAATCAGGATCTCTTACAAAAAGTCCACATTCGTGGTCATCCTATAAATAGATTTAAGTTAAAATTAACAACTAATAATACAAACGTAATTAAATTTTTACCCTCAATTGTTTCTTTTTCCTCAGTTGTTGGTATTGATATTTCCCCAATTACAAGTGTAACTAGAAAGGGTTGGCTTCATGATTACATCTTCAGGATTAACACTTGACGCACTCTGAGGCGTTGACATATTCAAAGGTAGGTTGTTCATTGCCTAGAGATTTCTCACCGTACTCTCCAAATCTCCCATCTTTTGCCTTAGTTCTTGATTTTCCTGAGTAAACCCCGATCAAAAGAAGACAATGACCCAAAGTATTGATGAATTCCAATTCAACTACCCAAACCTTGACTCATCCCGGATGCTCCTCTTTACCCAAAGCCATGGATAATATGTCATTTCTACCATCCGAGACAAATACTCCTGATGAGGCTTGTAGTGAAAGCTCGTCCTATGACAAAATTATATTACAAATATTATACTAATTAACCTACAAATATTACATTTACATTTAATACTTACAATATTGTTGGCAACATTTGCAGACTCATCGCTCATGTAACTTCTGTCGGGTCTAATATGTACTCTTTTCCACTTTTCTTGCCTAGGTGGTAGCGACGGTGTAAGTAAATTACTTGCTTGCTCTTCACTTAGACCGGACTGCAGATCATCTTCCTTTTGCTTTGTTCTTTTTTCGACCATTATTTGCTCCTCAAGTTTACAATAGCCTCCCTGGGACAATCGATGGAGAAACTTATTTTTGGATTGTCGGTCTTTATTACGCTCTCGTAGGGCCTATAATAAAAAAATAGAAATAATTTAAATAATAAAAAATATTATGAGAATCAAATTCAATTGGTAAGAAACTATTAAATCTTACCAAAAATTCTGGGGATTGTCTTGAATTAAGGAAATGCACTCATGTTGTTGCACTAATAAAGTTGTAAATCAAACAAGGATTTTGATACTTAAACTCCCCTAAATACAAAGTTGGCTGTCAACTTTGTTTTAAAATATTTCCACCTATAGCCCACATACGACAACCATTTCTTTTTCAACAATTTCGTGGGCTCAACAATAAATTTCTCCTACATTAAACAACAATAGATAGTTAGTTAAAAAACATAGAAAACAAAAATCACTAACAACGAAACAAGTAAAATCGTACCATTACATCTTTCCAAATTTGGTCTTTAAGTGAAGCGTCGATCGCAGACCATTTTTCAACTCAGATGTCGACTTTCGTTCTTGCAAGCACACCCAAATAACTTCTTCAGTATTTTTGGTTTGGTTCGATTGGCTCCAACACATTATCAAACTGGAGAGGTAATGGACCTTCTCTCTTAACCAGTAACTGAAACTGGACCATCAGAGTAGCTCCACGTGTGTGAGATGCCATGAAATCCTCATCATCACTTTCAACTTACATGTCGACGTCAATGTTCAACTTTGGCCGATCGACCTTCTTCTTCACGCCCATCTACCTGAAATAAGAAAAAAACAAAGTTTATATCAAATAATAACATAAGATATTAACTAATCTATACAAGATAATAACATAAGATAAAATAATAACATAAGATACTGAACCTTTATTTTCGACTTTTTTTGTTTCTTGCTCATAGGATCCTCGATCCATATTCCTTCGTGATAATCGTCGGATAAGCAAGTTGTCAACAGTTCTGTCGTCCTCGAGAGTTTTATGTTCAGGTACTTCTACAAACATGGTAATTTCTCCAATCTCATTAACATCTTCTTGACAAACTGTTTTTCATTTTCCTTCTAAAACTACCGACCATTCATTAGCACATGGGTATGTTACATAAAAAAATCTATTTTGCTTGAGATGCTAGAATGAAAGGATCTTCCTTAAAACCTTCTTTTTCAAGGTTCACCAAAGTAAGCCCCAACTCATCGACTTGAAGACCGTTATTATTGTCCACCCACTTACACTTAAATACCACAACATTGAATTTAGTAGAGTTTAGGTCCTATATTTCTTCAATCTGACCATAATAAGACATTTTGGCATATGGGATTTCTATCTTTCGAACTAGAGATGTGCAACAATTCAACTACCAAAATGACCCCATTATTCTGCATTGTGCTTTTCTCATCCTCTGTTTTGGTATAGAAAGAAAAGTCAATGATATCGTAGTCATTATAAGATAGCACTATAGGATTAGGTCTGTATGCCAACAACTTTAATTTTTTTGGAAACATCATGGCCCTACACAGTTTCCCTGAATCAATCAACGAAAACATTATTGTGAACATTAATTACTTGTTGATCAGTCCATGTAGGATGTTTTTCCTTCATTATGGTCATGTGCTCATCCAAATAAGGTTGGACTTCATCAAAATTGCACAACACATAGAAATACACTTTCAATATATCCTCACCTTTTGGACTTATCATCTTCGGACCATGCATACCTTTACCTTCAATCCTATCTTCATGTCAGTTCTTAGGAAGTCCAACACTCTTAGTATGAGTCAAGTATTCATTACAAAACTCAATTACCTCTTGAGCTATGTAACCTTCCATGATGCTCGCATCTGGCCTTCATCGATTCTTACAATAATCTTTCAACTCATCAATGTAACACTCGAAAGGATACATCCACTTCTAAAAAATCAGACTCAGCAACTTAACTTTTCTAACCAGATGAACCATAATGTCAAAAAAAGACGGCAAAAATTACATCTCCAACTACATATCGTAACAACCACATCATTCTGCAACTTATCCAAATACTTGGGATCAATTACTTTGTTACAAATCTTGTTGAAGAACAAACAAAATTCTTCTTCATAATTCTATTCTAATCATCAAGTTTCATAATCATCAAGTTTTCACGATTAAGTATCCGGTCTGGTGCTTAGTTTTGAAGTTGGAAAGTGAAGTCTCCGATCCGGTTCTTCATTCTTCAACCGCCAAAACCAAGTGTACTTTTTCTAATTTCTTTTTACAATTAAATTAATTAGTATTTCATTTTCATATTAGTCTAAATTTTTATATTAGTCTAGTTTTAAGATATGATCTACGTACCCGGCACTAGTCTCCCCATGCATCACGAGAGTTACGATGACCTAAGATCTACCCGTACAAGTGACCCCAGTTGGAATACTTGACATTACATTAGTGCTAATGAAAAAAACTGCATTATCTGTGAGTTATGTGGTAAGAAAACTAGAGATGGTATAGTCCGTCACAAATAACATCTTGCACACACAACCGGTAGCAATGCTAGAACTTGTGATAAAGTTTTAGACTCTGTTAAACAAGACATAACTGCATACATGATTAGAAACAGTTGGACATTACAAAATGAAAATGTATGTCTTGATGATTATGTAAAAAGAGAAAACATAGAATTTGATCTGGAAATCGTGTCGGGTTCCGGTTCTGCTCGGACCCCAAGCTCCCGTCCTCGCTCCGTTCCTGGTCGAGAGAGACAAACAACATTTGTGGGGACCATTTTGCGGACGTGGGAAGGACGTGATTTCCGGCGCCCATTAAACAACAATCGAAAAAACCTTTAAAAAAGAAGATAGGAAAACAATTAATCAAAAATTGTATAAGCTTTTCTATAGATGTAGTATATCATTCAACACTGTAAGGACACCTGAGTGGAAGGAAGCAATATCCGCTACTTGTACTTACGGACCCGGACTTAAACCCATGACGTATCATGAAGTTAGTGACTCGTGCCTTAAACATGAAATTGACTACACTAGAGGTATACTACAGTCGTACGGACAATATTGGGCAACATACGGGTGCACGTTATTGACAGATAGCGGGACTGATAGGTCTGGTAGGAATATAATCAATTTTCTAGTAAATTGTTCAACAGGTACAATGTTCATGAGGTCTGTAGATGCTTCCGGTCACTCTCACACCGCAGACTACCTATACAAGCTGATGGACAATGTAGTTAGCGAGATTGGCGAAAACACGTTGTTCAGGTGTTCACCGACAACGCCGCCGCGTACGTACTTGCCGGTAGGATGTTGCAGCAGAAAAGAAGAAGATTGTTTTCGACTTCCTGTGTAGCACATTGCATCAATCTCATCTTGGAGGATATTGGCAAGTTGTTTTTGAAGACTATTGCTTTAGCTCGTAAGATCGTCAAACATTTCAGCAGCTCTGTCATGTTGAAGAGGATGCGAATTACCATTGAAGGGAACCTACTACGTTCTGCTGTCACGAGATTTGACACCGCCTTTTTGACTTTCCAAATGTTGTTTCTGAAGAAAGACAGACTCCGAGCCTTTGTTGTTTCCCCAGAGTACAACGATCCTTATGCAAGTTGGATAAAGAACAAGAAAAAGGACATTTCTACTGAAGTTGCCGAGACCATTCTACAAAGTGGTTTCTGAACCAACGTCGTGAAGGCACTGAAGACCTCACAACCAATGGTCCAGGTTCTTAGACTTGTTGACGGCGATGAGAAATCACCGATGGGATATCTGTGTGACGCAATGGAGAAAGCCAAAGCACAAATCATGAGGAACTTTTACGGAAACCCGAGGTTGTACAATCAAGTCATCGACACCAAGTGGGGTCCAGGTAAGATGATGTCCTCACCGCTACACTCAGCTGGTTTCTTACTCAACCCTGGTATATTCTTCTCCGTCCCACCTCAGGATCGAAATGTAGCTTTTAATGAGCATATGCCTGGATTCAAGGATGTCGTAGAGCGGGTCGTCCCCACTCCTGCAGAACAAGACAAGATTTGTGATCTAGTTGATCGTTACAAGAACTCCCTCGGAATATTCTCGAGGGATATGGTCGTCAGACAAAGGACGGAAAGAAGACCTATAGATTGGTCGCAATCTTATGACGTAGACATGGGAGAGACCACATTACAGAGGTTGGCCCTGATGGTGTTGGGATTGACATGCTCCACATCAGGTTGTGAGCGGAATTGGAGGGTCTTCGAGCAGTTGCACTCAACGAGAAGGAACAGGTTGGTTGTAAAGAAGATGAATGACTTGGTGTATGTGAACTACAACCAAAAGTTAAGGCAAAGGTTTCAGCAAAGGTTGGAGAAGCCCGGATTTTATGACCCATCAATGTGGACTACGATCACTTCGACGAGCATTCATGGTTGGTAGAAATTGAAGATCCGATCTTCGCTGGAGAGGAGCGTACATGAGCCGATGCCGAGGAAGCAGTTTTAGGACATTCTTCTTCACGGAGACGTTTTGCTCGATCCATGTCCACTACATCTGACGAGCGGTGTTCCACTGCATGTGACGCGTCATTATTAGGTGGTGGCATGGATGATGTCATCCTTCACATTAATTCTAGAGATCCAGGTGCATCGAGTTCTCAACCACCGATGGACATCACAGAGCAAAATATCCAATCCGACGATGAAGAAACTGAAGAAGATGATGTCTACGTCGACAATTCGAACGAGAACCACTCCGAAGACTCTGATGGTGGTGGAGGATATGATATGGTTTCCAGTTCGACATTAGATCAATGTATCCAATGTAATTAGTTAGTTAGCTTGTAATTTTATTTTCTCTCTTATCTGCTATTGTATGAACTCTGAATTAACTTTGTAATCGTACTACTAAGCAATAAATTGTATACCTAAGTATTTAAGTGGGTAGAGGGGGTGCCTAGTGAGGCCTTGGTCGAGGAACTAGGTGTCTTTTCGAAGCCTAAACATGTATGATATTTTTAGACAAATATTTGTGCATTTTTTCCTATTTTTTCTGATTTTTCCTGATTTTTAACTATTTTATAAAATTTAATTGAATTAAAATTTTAAAAAAACCGCCCAGACTTAGGCGGTCGCACAACCACCTAGGCGTTCGCCCAGGCGACCGGACGCCCCCGATCGTCTAGGCTCGCCTCGGCGTTCCCAGAACATTGGTCACAATGCTTGCTGCACGTATCAATCCTTCTGACAATAGAATATAAGGTATTTTTTAAAAATATGTTAGCATCCTTTTTGAGACATTAACTTTTTCTTTACTTACAGGCAATATTCGACATGCTTCAGTAAAAATAATGTTTGCATTTTCAGCTCCACATCAGGGGAGTCATTCGCAACAATCTTGAAGACTGTGTTATTGAGCCTTCAATGAGCAAAATAAAGATGTTACAGGTGAATTTATTTACATATAAGATGCATCTTCCCAAACTGTGTTAGTGTAGACGTAGTTTCTATTTTTCATTTAAACCATCCATGTTTGCTTAGTAGGCTCTATATTCAATTGTATGTCTCTGGTTGATCACTTGATGTATTCAATGTTTACACATTTTAGTTTGCAACTGAGGCTGCTATAATCATTATGCGAATTGTTCTTATATATATCTTATATTTATCTGATATAAGACTTATATTTATCGGATATATATATATATAATATAACAAAAAAAAATTGGTTCCGACAGGATTTTCTACGTCGGTTATTCAAATAACAATGTGATAAGGTAGACTTTCTACCTTATCACATCGATTTTTGAATAACCGACATGATATGTCATCATATCACGTCGGTTTTACAACCGACGTGGTATCTTCTTCCTTATTACTTCTCCCAATTATGACGTCGGTATATTGGACTAGTAAAATTGACGTGATACGGCCAAAAAAACTGACGTGAAAACCTTTTTTCCAGCAGTGTAGGCATCCCACACTTGCTCACCATCATCCCATAATTTCTGTAAGTCATCAATTAGGGGAGCCAAATACACATCTATGTCTTTGCCTAGTTGTTTTGGACCAGAAATCATTAAAAACAATATCATATATCTATGTTTCATGCTTAATCATGGAGGTAGTTTGTACATAACTAGTAGAACATGCTACCAACTATGAAGGTTACTCAAACTCCTATAAGGATTATTTCAAGACCCACAAATGGTTTATTTTAATATTTTATTTGTTGAATACGATTGCTCTATATCAAGGGTGTCTTTGACACAGTCATAAGGTGTAATTGTGTTCCTAACAATACACCCTTTGCAAAGAAAACAAATAATGGAATACAAATTGTTAAATTGATTAATGATATGTTTGGAATTTGGATGTTGTTTTCCCACACATGGTTCTGCAAAATAAACTCCGACAAGTGGTTCTATTCATCTAAGCAACAAATTGAATTTTCGGATTTTCAAAGCTCGATGTTTCGTATTGCATACTTTTGTATCATAAAATTCCACTTGGTAAAGTTCATGAATTATTTTAAGCATTACTTGTTTTTGTTAAATCCCAAATATGTAATCACTTGTTCGGAGAAACTCGTTAAATTACTCGTATAGGAAATTGGATTTTACGATCTAGTTCCACAAAACCTAACTATTAAGAACCCAAAAACCAAACTTGTCGGATCCAAATGATCCTTAGGACTCCTTTTAAATTAAGACAGTGATTAAGAACATGATTTATTCAAAGAAGTTGAAGTCCTCAGATCAACAAAAAAATTATAATTAACTATTCCTTGAACCATGGTTCCATTCAGATGAGGTAGAAGATAATCTAGAATATGTGATGAGAGATAAACCCCATGGTGATAGAAATAAACTAAAGATAATGTACAATATACAGCAGATAAAGTTTGTGGATCAACTCGAATGAAGAGAAATCCCTGAAAACGACTTAAATATTAAAACCAAATGGAAGTAGAACTAGGTTGACATCCATGCACATCAAACTACAAGAAACAACTACATCTCGACCATGAGAATATTTCTTAAGATCGAAAATCATTTCTTCACATTGCCAGCATGTGGTTGTAATGGTGCCGTGATTTGGCCTTTTAGTGTGATAGGAAAATTTATCATGTATTTTTCAAGATAAAAAGGAAACCATATGAATACTATAAGGATATCCCTATCCAAGATCTTCTTTGCTTACCAAACTAGCCCATTATGGTTTTTTGGGTTGATGAGCTCTAATCCACATCAAATAAACATGTGGTTGTGAGTGAGAATGCATGAGAGGTGGCAACAACTTGAGAGGAAGGAAAAGTGTCACTGGTATGTCTGGTCCCCTACCATTCTACCAACGTTCCTGGAATGTCGACAACTAACAAAACATTTAATTCTAATCCATTCAACTGTGCCATAAGAATATTATTCTCAACAATCTTTGTGGTTTGGGAAATTCTAAAAAGTGGATTTAAGACCAACCATTTGTTATTTTCTCTTTGTGGTTTCATCAAGGTACAATCCAGCATTCTTGTGTAATGCTACGGATGAATAAGTATATTACTTTTTTGTATAATTGAGTTAGAATAGTTGTATTGTGTCGAAATAATACAATCTTATAGTTTACGGTCTTTGTAATTACACCATCTGTGGGACTGTGATCCCACAAAAATAGGATACTTCATTAATATTTCTTACTTAATCATAGAAACGTTTAGATTATATTTGGCTATAAAACTTCTTCTATGCGCAATTAACCATGGCTGGTGGTTCCATTAGAATTACAAATTATACTTGATCTTCCAAATGAAGTTACAATCCTATCCCCAATGTAGTGACATAACCCCTCTTACTAACGCAATAATGGAATTTAATAATTGTGCGCCCACCGACGTACCTAACCCTTTTAAACAAAAGTTTAGGGTAGATAATGGGAGGAAAAGATTACCGAAAAGAAAAACTTTGCTTTCATTTTTTTTAATTTAGACTTTTTTCGATTCAGAATTCTAAACATGTGATTCAGTAAGTATATTTCTTGAACCAGTAGTATTTTATTAATAAAACAAACGTCACACATCACCAACAATAAATTATTGGATCCTTGTGCACGGACGCGACGTCCCGAATACACCTGACGTGGTCAGTTCGGTCATCAAAATTCAAATGTTTTTTACTTTCTGAAATTAATAAATAACATGTTTATTTATTTTGTGCCACATGTATCTTTTATTTTGCCAATGCAACATTACTTTCTCAATGTAACATTTGATTTTCTCATGCAATATTTACTTTCCAAATACAACATTTGATTTCCGCATACAACTTTCGGATACAAAGGTAGAATGAAGAGTTCACGTAAAATGAAGAAACTTTACAACATGCATTTGTCCTTTTAGACATATGACTTTGTCGTTTTTAATATATGAGCTTGTCTTTTTTATCAAATGGGTTTGTCATTTTTAATATATGAGTTTGTCATTTTAAACATATGAGTTTGTTCGTTTTAAGCTATGAGTTTGTCATTTTTAATATATGGGTCTGTCCTTTTTATCATCTGTGTTTTGTCCTTTTTAATATATGAGTTTGTCATTTTTATCATATGTGTTTGTCCTTTTTAATATATGGGTTTGTCATTTTTAACTTATGGGTTTGTCTTTTTTATCATATAAGTTTGTCCTTTTAAACATATGCGTTTGTCTTTTTTAAGTTATGTGTTTGTTATTTTTAATATATGAGTTTGTCATCTTTATCATATGTGTTTGTCATTTTTAACTTATGGATTTGCCATTTTAATCATATGAGTTTGTCTTATTTAGCATATGTGTTTGTCTTTTCTAAGTTATGTGTTTGTTCGTTTTAATATATGAGTTTATCTTTTTTATCATATGTGGTTTTCGCGCGTTCCCACCTCCGTGAAGACACACTCCCGCGTCGTGTCCCTCGGCATCCCTCTCACCGATCGCGCCTCCCACCCCATCCTCGACCTCTCCGTCGATGGCGCCAACGAGGTGGATCTTGACCTCAACCTCGTCAAAGGCCGCGATGGGTCTTTGTGTTGGGAGAAAATGATGGTAGGACCACCTCCCTCCACCATATGGTTGGATCACCTCCCTCCACCAAAAGTCGACGTCATCCTCCAACCTCTACATTGAGTTTTGGAGATTAATGGAAGGTTTTGAGGAAATATATATGGTGGAAACAAAAGGTTGCATAGTTTAGCGTACACATGACGTGACAAAATAAATAATTAATATGTGATCTAATTAATCTTTGATACTAAAAAATATGTGATTTTTGTTGACTAGATTGACCACGTCAGATGTATCCGGGATGCACCACGTCTACTAAACATTTTCCTAAAATATTCATTCCAATCTAGCAAGAGTAGGCTAGAAATGAAACTCAATATGAATCAAGACGCCGACATGAATCATCTTCGTTAACGCAATTCAATCTAATGTCAAATCCTTCGAGATGTTTCACTCCTTTAAACCACTTTTGACAATCTACTTCCAAGTTAAATTGGTATGCCCTACTTCTTTTCATGCATTCCTTGTGACCCAACACATTGATTTTACCAGTGCATCCAAACGCCTTTGTTCTATATGTTCAAATCATATAATGCAGTGTTGCATACACTTCTCCTTGATCTTCGGTACTCTAGCCATCTCTCGAACGTTCTCATTTAAGTCTGAGTTTTCAAGAGTACAATTGACTTCTCACGCTAGTTCGCACCCCATCAAAATCCTCCTCATTTATCTTGGTTTGGGAGAAACTGTATAAAACTTTTGTTATATAGGTGGAATTGAATGTTGTTGGAGTTGTCTCGAATGCAGATATAACAAAATGAGAGGCACAAATAAAAGTGGAGCTTCAACAACAACTTGTTGCTCGTTAGGGTGGACCGAATACAAGGTGAAGATTGATGGAGTTGTGTCTCACATTCGTTTATATTTCAGGGAGGCTTCTTTGATGGTGGTGAAGGAGTTAAAAGTGATCTTATAGAAAGCTTAGACAAGGGTAGAAGACTCAAGAGAAAAGCAAAAGGAAGATCACGTAGGAGTGAAAGGAATGTGTTCTAAAAGTATTCTTTTATATGTCAATTATTATGAGTTAAATGTGCAAATATTTTATTCCTTTATTAATATATTCGTCTTTTGGAAGTATTAAGGAGGAGACTCTTGGTCATTAACTGTAGAGCTCTAAAAAATAATGGTTTACATCAATCAAAAGTTATTCACAATCATGGTAATTGACATGGAACATTAATTACCGAGATAAGATTGTCGTGTTGGTTAAAGAGTATTGTACCTCTACAAATATTTAATGACACGAGTATATAAAAGAGAAAAAATGTTACTTTTATATATTGAATAGACCTAACAAGTGAAACATTATGGAAGTGTGTTATGTGTCATTAATGTTCCACTATGTCTTGAATCCTAAGATATTAGACTTATGTCTTTTCACATAGGAAGTGCATAATTTGATTATTGTCAAAAGCTGTCAATGAGTATAGTGATAAATGCAATGGTTGGTTAATCATAACTTAGTTGGAAAAGATAGTTCGTCAAAAAATTATCATTGCCCCTCTTTACCTGAGTGATGATATTAGTGGGCCCTTGATAAAACAAAATTACAATATGCACAATGTTACTTGCGTTAAGTTACATATTATAAGTAGCTCAAGATATTAATGAATGAATATATAATACAAATGTGACACATTTCTACTTTGTATAATATTCTTAATATCATGAGTCAATGGATAGACACAAAAAACATCACTAAATGGATCGTGTTTCGTTCGAGTGAACAAGACATCTTTGTTATTTTGGGTAACTATAATGTGTAGCTGGATACCACTTATAGTTTATGATATTAAATATTTAATGTCATTGCCAACATAACTTATATCCTCCTATAGGTCACACCACAAAATTGGGAAACAAGAGATGTGATTTTATATTTTATATGATGTATTAAGTTTCATGCGTTATGAAATAATATACATGTGGTAAAATAATAAAATCAATATGCAGTGAAAACAACATGGTTAGAATAATAAATAAATTTGTATGAGGTGTATATATATTATGGGTTATAATATTTTAACATTATATATGATAATATATTATACGATATGATGTGATTCGCAACAATATAACATATGAATTGCCTAAAACCCCAAAGTCCAAAATTTGTTGGATATTAATCTAAAAGTTGGTAAAGTCAAAAATAGTGAAAAATGGTCAAACCGTTTGCCCACATTTTTGCATATATTAATAAGAGATTTTTTATTGATTAATGACTGGATTTAATCCACATTGGTCAAAAGTAGTTATGGGATGATGATGTGGCAAAATAAACATGAGATCATGTGGTTTATAGGAGAAATAAACATGAGATCATGTGCAAAGTAGTTTGCACATAATGTGGTTTAGTGGAAAGATTAACAAGGATCATGTGTAAGTGGTTTGCACATTATGTGAGTTAGAGGAAATCTTATAAATAAGTCCCTCATCCATTCCTTGAAGAGACTAATGCAAAAATTCTCTATTCTCCTTTTTCTCCATCATTCCATTTGAAAATTATCTTTAATTAATTATTCAAGTTTTTGGAGATTAAATTCTCAGAAGCTTTAGAGAGATTATTAGCTAGATTCTAACATTGAATTAAAGATAGATTGGCAAGTTCATTTCTCTTTAATCTTGTTTAGAGTTTGGTGAACACTTGGAGGCAAATTGGTGGACGATTCAACACGCAACACAACTCCAGATCTTCATAAAGGTTTTAGAGAACCTTTGGGTATGATCCCCATCAATTTGCTTTAATATAAATGTAGATTACATTTTATTAAAATAATATACATTATAATGTACATTAAATCGTCGAAACTTTGGAAAATGACGTTTGCATGTATAAAATTTTAAAATTATATACAACTAAAGGGCACAAAATCCTCAAAAAACACTACAAGAAATATTGGTTTCACCGACGGAGCCGGTCGATAACTCTGATGGAACAGAACCATCAACAAAAGTTGTTATAGTATTCGTCATAGCAGAAACATACACTGATGGATAGTTCCGTCGGTGTAGATTTCGAATGTGCAACAAAATGATTTTTTTTGAGAAAAACATACATCGACGGATGTGATAACCGTCACCAATGGATATATAGGCATGTGTGACTCACTCAAATCCTCCAACGGATAGCATCCGTTGGTGAAGAGTTCGAATCCTGGTTAAATTTTTTTTCGTAGAAGTACAAGCACCGACGGCTAGTCGACCTACACCAACGGAGTTATCTGTCAGTGAGTGTTAAAGGCACTGATGGATAGCATCTGTGTAGATTTCAAAAAAATCCCGTTAAACTTAATACGCTAACATACGTCGATGGATAAAATAATAAGCACCGACGGATACCTACCGTCGGTGTAGGTTTTTATCATAAGTCGTTTCGGGCTTTCCCTTTCCCTCTTTCTCAAAACATCACCTCGTTGAACCCTAACCCTAGTTGCCTGCCACATCGTCGCCCTCTCGCTGCCGCCCTCCTCGCACTTGAAGCGTGCCTTTTCCTCTTCCCCAAATCCAAACCTGACCCCTCCCTTTTCTTCGACCCCTACCGCACCGTCGCCCCACCGACCCCTCCCTCTTCCCAAACCCGACCCTTAGCCCGAAACCCATCTCTAAACGCAACCCCCAACCCCAAACATGTCTCCAAACACGACCCCAACCCCAAACCGGACCCCAAACAAGTATTTAGATTATAATTTGGATGTTTTACATTTATATTGTTTTGATAAATTAATCTATATTTTTTTTAGATTAACAACAAGATGTTGTTGTTAAGATTATAGTTTAGATTATTTGTTTTGATAAATTTAGATTATTTATTTTCGTTTGAATGTAGTTTGAATTTGATTATTTTGATAGTTTGAATGTAAATTTAAATATAGTTGTAATATAATTGGAATATATTTTGAATGTCAATGTCAATGTAGTTTAAAAAATGCTTTATGTGATAGTTTATAATATAGTTTGAATGTGAATATAGAATGCAATGTTTATATGCATTGTGGGATCCTTTTGTGTCTATAGGGTTTTACAAAAAAATTATTGTCGATTTATAAGGGAGGTTCTGTCGAAATTAAAATTGTGATCAATAACACAATATTGATTCCCCTATAAAATTAAACGGAATTTTTATTCAAACAAGTATTTCCGTTTTGTAGGATCAAACATTCTATCGTGTAAATCAAAGAAAATTGATACAATTTTAAGTCAAACAAGTTTAATTCCGAATTGTAATTAAGCAAAAGTTAGGGTTGGTGTATTAGATTTTTGATTTAGGATTGTATTTGTATTCAAAATTGTATTTTGGATTTTAAATTTAATAATAGATTTTGGATTGTATTTTGGATTTAAAATTTAGGATTACCTGTACGCTTGGTTGGAAATGAAGATTTGTTGTAAAGATAAGAGAATTGGAGGTTGGGTTTGGTGTATTAGATTTTGCATTTAGGATTCTACTTTGGATTTAAAATTGTTTTCTGGATTTAAAAGTTAGTATTACATTATGGATTTTGGATTAGTTGGAGGTGCTTGTGAATGCATGATGTGAATGTAAATGTGTTTTTCCTTGTCAATGCAAGATTTTCAAAATTTCAAATTTTGAAAATATAGGGGAGGTGCTGCCAAAATTTATCATAAATAGTTATTTTAGATTTACGATTTATTTATATTGATTTGGATTGAGTGCAATGCGCTAGTGTGATTGAGTTAGTTGGATTGTGTTGCATAATTGATTTAGTTAGATTGGGTTTATTTGAATTGATTTGGATAAGTTGGATGTGATAATTAGATTAAGTTTGAATTTGATTTATTTTATAGCACAAATATTGGGTTTATTTGAATTGATTTAAATAACTTGGAGGTGATAATTAGATTAAGTTTGAATTGGTTTTATTTGATAGCAGAAATATTGGGTTTATTTGAATTGATTTGTCATTGTGCAAATGTTGCCGAGATATTTATATAGCATGGAGGACGAAGCATTCAAAGTCCTTGAGTACGGGCGAGGAAATATTGTCCAAAATCGAGTCAAATCACACAATATTAATTTGGTCGATTTTGTTAGACCAGATTTAGAACTGATGGTAAAGTAGTACACCCTGAGGGACATGCACAATATATGTATGAATAGATTTGAAGTTGAAATGACAAACCCAATATATGTATGAATAGATTTGAAGTTTACAAATTTTATTATGCAGTTGATAATAAATTAAATTACTTCATAATTTAGGTTTGTGGAGACGTCAGTCTTCACCACCGTACCCTATGGGAGATGGTGATAGGCGTAGACGTCGACCACGTAAGGTGGACGATACCCCCACAGATAGTCGATGGTGCAGCCGATAGTGCGAATGTTCCTAGCCAGGAGGACACAAGTACAATGAGTACGAGTAGAGGTTGTGGATCTACACAACTTTGTGATGTTTGGAGCTCTACCATTCAAAATGAGATAGAGTTCACTCCAGAAGGCGTGCCAAAGTGAAAGAACGCCGAATGATTCCAAAATTTCATCGGCACGATAGCTAGGATGATATAAGTACTGCCTCCTCGTTATTCAGATTGGAGATTGGTGTCAAAGAAGGACAAGGATGTCGCATGAGCGGAATTAACGGTTATATTACATACGTTCTTAAGTTATATTAGTATTGATTTAAATTTTAAACAAATTTGAATTCATTTCACAATCACACTGGACAGTTCCTAAGGGATTCAGAGGCCAAATTATGAAGTCTCTGAACACCAAATGGAAGGAAAATAAGTACTAGTTGTACCTTAACATTGCAGATTTGTAGACTAGAGAGACTAGATTGGCGGCTACACCGCAACATATTTCTGTGGAGGAGTGGTCTACTTTGCTTGACTATTGTTCCAACATGACGTTTAATGTAAATTTGAAAAAAATATAGTTAAATTATTATCAATGACTAAAAAATCAAATATTTGGTTTATTATTGTTGCAGAAGAAGAGCGAATATGGTCATACCACATCAGTGTCGTACCAAATCGGTGGTGCGAGACAAAAAGAAAATGATAAGATATTATTTAAATTTTTACAATTGTTATATATTCATTACTTTTTTAATTCTTATACATTCAACGACATTGCAGATTGCAGAAAACCTGGATACTCCTGAGCCAATCATAACGATATGTACATCTGGTTTCATCACAAGACATTCCTTGAAGTTGTGACCGTTAGTGTAAGTTTAAGATTATTATTAGTTTTCAATTAGTTAATGTTGTTTGATACATTCTTTGTGAATTTGTAAGGTTTTCTTATTTTAGGAACAATTGGAATCTTTGCGATGACCAGGTGATCTTGGGCCGGAGAAGTGGAGGAGAGCTTGGGAGCTCGCTGTGGTGCCGGAGACGGTGCGGATCGGTCGGAGATCGGTCGCGGAGGAGAGTTCGGTCGCGGGACGGCTAGGGTTTGGGTGGGTGATCGTCTAAAATGAATGAAAGAAAATGTGTCTGTCCGATTTCTTTAAGACCTATAGACGTCGGATGTTATATAACGCCGACGTCTATACCTCGACATCTATATGTATGGAGCATAGACGTCGGTCTTACATTACGTCCGACGTCTATAGGGAGACGTCTATACCCTATAGACGTCGGATCCACAAGGTACACAAATGGCCGACGTCTATAGGTCGACGTCTATACCCTATAGACGTCGGCTAAACGTATTATTCCCAAACCCGACGTCTATAGTACTATATAGACGTCGGCCTCAATGAAGACCGACGTCCATTTTGTCCTCTCCCCTACTAGACGTCGGTGGTTATAACGGTCGACGTCTATTGGGCGACGAGTAAAGCCTATTCTGCACTAGTGTGAGACAAGCTCTCAGGAGTCTATCAATACGGCAGTTAACGCCCAGGATTTGGTCGGAACTGTTCTCGGTGACAGGCATGGACGTGTGACGATGTACTCGAGTCGCGTCCCCCCGACTGTCATAAACGGGATGTGAGGGACGTCATCTCAAGTAGAGAGTAACGCTAGAGCGGAGGTTTAGAAAGGCTAGCAGACGAAGATGGTGACAAGAAAGCTAGCAGATACGAAAAATAAGCTCACGGACACGAAAAACGATCTCGCGAGGTATAAGTCGTTGGTGGAGGTTTTTATGGAGAATGGGGCTTTAATACCGAGGTATTATAGTTGAAATTTAGTAAATTATATGACATTTAATATTTTAGTTTATATGCATTATAATTTTCTAAGTGACTTAACGAATAATGTTTTAATCGCGTATGATTTTTGCACGCCAAATCCACATCAGTCGGTGTTTCGGTACACCGACGGATACTTACCGTTGATGCAGCCCTGTAATGTTGTAGTGGAAATACGAGTCAAATGCTTTTCAAAAGTGGTTTTCCGGGTTTAAGGTCTGATTTTAGCGAGAGAAATTGATCGACCGATTTGGAAAGTGAATGACCGGTTTGGGCTGCTTGCTAGTGAAGTATTTGCTATTTTGGCTAAATCTTGGATATTTTATTTTGGATTTCCTGGGATGTGATGTTATTTTAATTGGGTGGTTTTCTTGTGTGTTTGAGTCTGTGAACAGGGAGGGATTCCGAGGATCATTTGTGTGCCTTTAGGAGGCTAATGAAGCCATTGTGAGGTGTCAAAAGGAGGTTGCATTGATGTGTGCTTAGGTCATCACTAACCATGACCCCGGACGACCTGCTCATGAGTATTCTCTCTCTTATCTCTCTCTTCCACATCAGCTTTCTCTCTCCCCAACCCACTTTCTTCTCTTTCCTACACTATTCACATCTAAACCACAATCTACCATAACCCACAACAACTTATCTCTCTCCTCCACATCACTTCGGGTCCATCTTGAAAAAAATTTAAATTTTTTTAAAACAAATTCTAAAACATCAAAACAATTATAAAATGTATTTTCAAAAAAAAAACTCAAACAAAACATAAAAAAAACAAAAAACAGAAAACAATAAAATATTCAACTACCGGGTCGACGACCCGGGCGTTCTTAACCTCGGATGACATGGGAATAACCTTGCACAACCTGGGATAACCTTGCATGACCGGTCGTGAGAGGTGAAAAAGGCACTGTTAGTGGTGCTCTTAGTGTAGGGTGCACATGGGTATGCCAAAGCAATTAAGAAGGGAGTCCAGAGTGATCTAGCATGGAGGCTAGGGTTTACAACGTGGGGTTTGAGAAGGAGGGAGAGAGAGAGAATGAGATAGAGAGTTTATGTGTGAGAGAGAGTTAAGCAGGATGACAATATGTCTGGCCATGTAAAAAAAAATTGTATCAGTAAAAAAGTGAGCTGCTAAACGTCACCTGTGAATTACTTTAATCGCCTGCGCCAATTACCATTTTGTAAAGAATCATTATCTCTCAGTTTTCCTCACTCTACCAGTACAAACACCAAGGAAATGTATGGCAAACCGTCTGAATCTAGAGTGATAATTTTTTAAAAAAAATCGGCAGGGGCGTCTCCAAAAAACGACGCCCCATGGGGGAGGTGTTTTTTTGCAAACGCACCTATTTTTTTAATAAAAAATGTTAAATTTATACGGTGTGTTATCTCAATTATTTCAGGTTCCGTTGCAAGATTTCGGTGGTGACGAGGGTGGATTGCAGTGAGTTTTTTGTAAGTCAGGAAGTATTTCCACCATGAGATAACGCTATTGGGAGCAGTCAAGTAGTAGATATTGATTGTAACATGTAATTTGTAATGAATTTATTACTTTGTGTGATTTTTAATATGTAATTTGTTCGTACGTTGTATTGTGTTTTTTTGTTTACTGAACTTAAATATTTCAAATTTCAAATGCAATTATATATAGCAATGCAATTTCTAATGTGTAATTTTTGCTGACGCTTCGACCGAATTTTTATTTTTTTTAATAACTACGCCGGATTTAGATGGTTGGCCAAATATTTCATTTGTGTTTGTACTGGTAAAGTGAGGAAAATTGAGAGAGAAGTCTTCTTTTAAGAGACGAGACGAAATATGTATTAATGGAAAGTGAATGACAAAATGGTAATTGGTGCAAACGATTTAAGTAATTCGTGGGCGACGAATAGTAGTTCCCATAAAATACATAGATGATGTATCCGACTATGATTTCCCCGCTTAAAGTTGAGAGGGTTTCCACGTTATATCAGTGTATTTGTATCAATGAAATACATAGGTGGTGTATGTGTTTCAGGAATTCATCTCAATGCTAAAAATCAGTGTTTATCTGAAGCAGATCGCACTCTCTTCCTATCTTTTTACCAATCTCGTGGGGCCAAATTCCTAACAAATCTAAAACATACATAAGCTCCAAAAATAAAAATGTAATGATTAGTTTTTTAGGGTTAATTATGATTTTACCCTCTAAACTATGCACTAATATCACTTTACCCCCTGAACTTCCAAAGTTCACAGTTATCCCCTTGAACTTTCGTTTTGTAACATTGTTGCCCCCTAAACTTTAAAAATCAATTATTTAAACTCATATTCGTAGTTTTTTTGCAAGTTGTTTTGTTGTATCGTTAGTACACTCCTAAACATATATTTACGTGAAAGTTCAGATCGAAACGAATGTCAGATTTGGTTGGAATTTGGGTCAGATTGGTACTGAATTCAACAAAATTCAACCAAATCCGACATCCATTTTGATCTTTCAGGTAAATATAGATTTAGAAGTGTATTACAGATACAAAAAAATTGCAAAAAAATGACGAATGGGGGATTAAATAATGAATTTTTAAAGTTAAGGGGGACAAAATGTTATAAAACGAAAGTTCAGAGGAGTTGACTGTGAACTTTGAAAGTTCAAAGGTGCAAAATGATATCAAAGTATAATACATGGTCAAACTGTAATTATTATTATTTTTCAAGAGCTATTAGGAATTAAACATACGATCATTAGTTAATATACCAAAAGGCAATCGCCTAAACTGTTCCATCACGATGCCATTCATAAAATAACTAAATTAAAAAAAAGTTACTCAGCGGAAAATTGTGGATCACCCAAAGGAATAGGACCACATTGTTATGGAGCTATTATGAGGGCACCAGTAAAAGTAATCAACATGTAGGCTAGTCAGTAGTCATTGTTGTGTGGCTTGTTTCTCAAAATTGTTTCCAAACACCAAACAGGTGTCGGTGCCAGAAACAATAGGTCAGGAGCCAATTCACTTCCACATGTATAAAACGATGTAGCAGTTTCTATCCAAGTTTTCCTGTCCTATTGTACTCTTATCCTAACCAAAAATTAGTTATTTCACCATAATATGTAGTTAATTTATATAGTCAAATTAGTGGCTTCTAACCCTTTTAGATTTTAGTCATGCAATTTTTAAACATCCACACCAGAATCCCTGCGACCACCCTTGCAATTGAAGATAGAAGTAAAAAATAATTTGTAATAGAAAATGTTAAAAATACTTTGATTAAGTGCATAGATTTCAATAATAATAATAATAAGATTTAGTTAATCTATTGTAGAATTCCAACATAGCGAAGATAAAAACCCTGCATGAACTTCAATTAAAAGGTATTCACCAGATACCACCTACTAATTGCTTGGCACTGAAAAGCTCATGGATATAACAAATTTAGCATATCCTTTAATTCGAAGCAATAAGGGCAGAATATTGGAGATAAGAGAATCCAAACAAATAATCCTCTTTGCACCAACAACGGCCAATCAACATCGACACATGTTTTGAAATTTAGGGCATCAGAAAGAAAAGGGACATTGAAAGACCACAACAAGCAACATTCATCACCTATTGATCCTTATTTGATCACCTTATCCAGTTTTTCTATCAGTATGTGGTCAAAATGTCATGTGACCTATTACCAGCATGTTGCTATCTGCTTGACATTTGGTACACTAATTCTAGCTAAATGGACAAATTATCTGAACAAGTTGCTGGATATACCTTGAAGTGCCCAAGTTGCACCTTCTGTAGATAGATAAGGAACAACACCCAGTCCGAACTCTTAATCCACATCATTAGTATTATCTTCACCAATTTTAGCCTGACCTCATTTCGAATCCATGATAAAAAATAGTTGTTAGTTGGTAATCTGCCCACAAAGTTTTTTGAATATAATATTGGAAGGAGAGATTAGTGGTCTTGCCTATCCCATTTATTATAGCAAAAGGTGGTTATCTGGTTCTGAAGCAACTGAAGCAAAATTAAGTTTTTTTGTCAGAGTTATCACCTTCGTTGGGAGTAACAAAATAATCCTCCAATTTATTGGATTAATCTAAGGATTAAGATGATGTTTGCCCAAAGCACTGACTGTTAGATCCTAACCTTGCTTACTGTTCTTAATTGTGTTTAGGGGAGGATTAGTGATGGATTGAGATGGACGGCTGAGATCGAGTGGGAGAAAAGTATATAAAGGTTGGTTTTACTCTCTCTCCCTTACTCTCTCTCTCGCGTTCTCTTCTCTCTCACTCACTCTCTCTCTCTCTAGACTCGTCTCTCTCTCGACAGCAAGTGGAGGTCGGCGTCGTGTGGCGATCGGAGAGCTCGAGTGTTGTTGAGGAGTCGCCGGAGGAGCGAGGATCGTTGTTGCGTGAGGTTTCGCGAGGAGGCGCTCGCCGTTGTTTCTTCAAAGGCTTCTTCAAGCCTTAAGGTATGTCAAACTTGCTTTCAAGCTCACCTATTGTTAGTGTGGGAGTGGGAGCGGTCGACGGTAGGCCGTTTCGGGCTCGTCGGACCTGCACAACCGTTTCTGAACTATAAACGGTCGACCGGTGTTTTGGTTCGGTCGACCGGTTGTAGTGTATTTTGGGCGAATCCCTCGCACCGGTCGAACGATGCCCTTTGGGCGGTCGACCGGTTGTTGCAATTTTAGCGAGAGAAAGATGTCCTGTGTATTTTCGGTCGAACGGGACCCCTTTGCCGGTCGACCGAAAGTACTGTTGTATGTCGGTTGGGGCGTTGACCATCTAAACGGTCGACCGCCTGTTTGACTCGTTTGACCGACGTTTAAGTTAACTTAATGGCCGGTCGACCGGAAGTGTGGTTTCGGTCGACCGTGATGTGAGAACTCTGGGTGAGTTCTACTGGTTGTTTTCGGTCAACCGATAGGGTTCGGTTGTTCGACCGTTTTACTGTTGATTGCGAAAATGGATTTCTACTGATGCTTTTCGGTCGACCAGGACCCCTTTGTCGGTCGACCGTTTGGCGGGTTTTTCGGTTGGGCCAGTTCTCTGAGTGAGGATCGGTTGACCGGAAGCCATGTTTTGTTCGACCGTTTTACACTGTTTTTGTGTGAGTGTGTGTTGCTATTGATTGGCTAGTAGGCAACGGGTCTCCGGCCCTTTTGGGGCGACGACACAGACATTCCGGCCCTATAGCGATTAGTGGTGACACGGGTTGTGATTTGTGGCCGTGGCTCCGGCGAATGAGGCAAAGCCGTGGCTCCGGCGAATGATGCAAAACCGTGGCTCCGGTAACACTGAGGCAATGAGGGGGTTGTGTGGCCGTGTTTTGGACCGGCGGTGCCTTGTGTGCACGTGTGTTGGTGGGTTGGGGTGTGAGGACCCTTGAGACCCGTGTTGTTGGGCTATGGCCGGGAGAGAGGTCCCGGGAACTTAGCGGGTGTTTCTGTTGTGGTGTTTTACATTTCTTTGCACATTTCATTTCTGTCCATATATGTGTTAGGATTTGGCATACTGGGTTTCCTCCTGGAAACTCAGGCATTCATTGTCTGCTTTCAGGCCGAGAGCGACGTTAGGTGGGTGGCGTCGGCGGAGGGAGCACTCGAGACCTGATCCTGCTTCCCTACATTTTGAGGTGGTTGTGATTACTTGTGTATTGTCTCTGTATATGATCTTTTGATGTAATCACATTCTTTTGAAAACTCGTTCACATATATATATTATATGTTGGTGCACCAGTGTGTGTATTTCTCTCGTAATGTCCTCGTTGATTGTATGATTTAAATTTGAAATTTTCCGCTGTGTTTGAGGATGTTACACTGACACGTGACACACTCTCATTGGCTGCGCATTAGGGTTTAGGGTGGGGTCATCTATATAAGGAGGGGAGCCTCCCATTGGATGTACTAATTCTTGTGTGCAAACCCTAGCCTCCACCCTAACCCTAGCCACCCTCTCCCTCTCTCTCCCTTTCGTCCCTCCACATCCACCAAGCCAATCCATAGACTCTTGGGTTGTGGACTCGTGCTTCTTCTCCAAGAGAGTAGAAGACCGACCGGTGCTCCAGAGGATTCCGTGAGGTGATCGCCGATCCATTCCGCTGCCACAAGTTTTCTCCACCAAAGGTAATTCTGAACCTGTAGATTCAATCGTAGATTGCTAACATTGGTACCAGAGCCATCTTGGTCACCTCCGAATTTTTTGAGCACTTTCTTATTTCATATATGTTGAAATAATTTCGGTAGTTGTTTAGAGAAATCGCATACATGTGTAGTTTTTTTTGCTCTTCTTCATGCGCCTAGGGTTTGATGGCATTTTTCTCACCCTTGCGCATGTTTTTTTTCTTGATTCATTTCATTACATGCGAATTGTATTACAAGTTTCATCATTATTTCATTCTTGAGCATAGCTTAGATTTCACTTTATGCATGTACCTAGGGTTACATGTTAATCTATGTTTGTTGCGCATATTTCTTTGAACCAAAGCTTGCGGCTAGAGTTAGTTTATTCTTGATTATTTGCGCATATATGTTGTTTGAAATATGATGATAATTTTACAAGAGTTAATTATTGCATGTATCATATAATGTGATCATATATTTTGGATGGTATGATTCGATTGTGCATTTTTTTTAAAACTCTTGTACATACATCTAAGGTTAGATGCTTGTTGCCTTATTCATGTATATGTAATTTTTTTAATCATATGTGCATGCATCTAGGATTAGATGTTGATTGCAAAATCATGCACATACATGAATATTGAGTTACCATATTGTATATTTTGGATTTTTGGAATGAGAGCATTCATTTCATTTGAAATATTTCCTTTATGATTGAATGCACATATATGTTAATCTCATTAAGGATTTTTCGGATTTCTTTTGGAATGATTGCATGCATTTCATTTGAAATATTTCCTTTTCATCAAATGTGCATATATGTGATGTCATCCACCAAAGAATTTCGAATTTTTCTTTCCATTACAAGTAGCATAATTATTGTTGATTGCATGCTTATATTGATTATGGAAAAATTGGCTAATTCTGAAATTTTTGGGAGATATTATGGGCTGGAATTTTATTGCCTTAAAAATATGTTTGGATGCTTTCCTTTGAGGCAAAAATATGTGTTGCTCTCCACTATATAATTTCGGATTTTTCTTTCCTAATCAAAGTAGGATAATTTTGTGCTATCATGATTATATTGATTAGGGAAAGAAGAAAAAAAATCTGTTTTGAGAATGATTATTGTAGAGATTGGTTGTCATTACCTAACACATTTTCTTGCCTATTTTCGTGCACAATTCATGCATTGTTTCCTTATGCATTACTTCCTTATTGTTTGAATGAGGTGCACACTTTATGGTATTATTTTCCATACGTCGGATTGTGCTAACGTATGGAAAGATTGTGCTTGTATGGAATGAATGATTGCTGATTTTATTTACTGCCTTATTGAGAGATGAACGTAATTTCATTTATTTATTTCCATTTGCAATAGTTATCGCAATGGGCTGTAATATTTATGGATTGTAATAATTATGGACTGTGGACTATTTATTGCCCTTAGGAGACGAGGGACTCCTTTATTTTTTATTATTGCGATATTATTGCTATAAGACTCATGCAGGTTCACATCGACAAGGCTAAATCCCTAATGGGGATCATTAGCTCGATATGGAAGTAATGTACTAATCATATCTGTGTGATGTTGATTTTTTTTTTGAAAATCGTTTTTGGGAACTCGCAT
This sequence comes from Triglochin maritima, assembly GCA_963682175.1. Classification (NCBI taxonomy): domain Eukaryota; kingdom Viridiplantae; phylum Streptophyta; class Magnoliopsida; order Alismatales; family Juncaginaceae; genus Triglochin; species Triglochin maritima. The sequence continues at coordinate 41,800,592 of OY821775.1, forward strand.
GCCTAGTGGGAGTTGCAAGGTAGAAGTGTTTTGTGTGAACCACCTTGCAACCGAGGGCAAATATCTTTCTTATTTGCTGATTTACCATGATTTAAAATGTTTTTTTGGGTCATTAAATCGTGATGGAGCTCAATATCTAGATTAGTAAAATGGCTTTCTTAACTATTGCATGAGGATTTGATCGAATGCTATATGTTTTCTTTTGGTCTGAATGCTATAGCTATTAAGTCAGTTTATTTTTTTATGACTATTGTAGCTCGTTATATTTTATGCTAGAACTCATGTATCGCTATGTATTTTGATTGTCCTAGATTCTTTATGGCTGCTTCCAAAAGCATTGTCGTTGATCTGACTCGAGCAGATAAACTCAATGAAAGAAATTACGATCCGTGGCATCGTAAAATTGAGTATCTCTTAGAGGATCAGGACATGTTAGAAAACATAAACCAATCTATGTCTCCCCCCGAGGAGGGGAATACTGCGCAACATCGCAGAAACTTGGATGTTTATAATGCATGGAAAAAGAAAGACCGAATTGCTCCAATCACAATTCTAAGTTCAATGAGGGACGATCTGTTACTGTGGTTCGAAAAGTTTCGAACTGCAAAGGCCTTGTGGGAAGCTGTGAAGTTTCAGTACGGAGTGAGCTCCGTCACAAGGGCCCGTCAGCTTGGGCTTATGTTTGATGGGTATAAAATGCGCCAAGGTCACACAATGAGGCAGCATATTACTGCAATGTCAAACATGATTAGCGAACTGAGCGCTGCCGGACGTGCTAAGACCGATGAGGAGCAAGTGTCTGCTCTCATCAGATCATTGCCTTTGAAGAGTTGGGAGCATATGAAGGTCCATCTGACCCATGCTGATGACATCAGGACATTTGACCAGGCCGCAAAACACCTAGAACTGGAGGAGGACCGCATGCTTGCGGAAGCCCCTCTAACTGAAGTGTTTGCTGCTGAAGCTGGCGCTCTTCGGAGGGGTGCAGGTTTTAAGCGCAAAAGAGATAGAGCTCAAGGTTTTAAAGGCAAGAAGAGTGCAAATGCAAACAAAACAGAAAACAAAGCTGGAAAGAAATGACCTCGAGGATCCAGAGGTGGGAAAGATAAGTCTAATGTGACTTGTTTTAACTGCCGAAAGACTGGACAGTTTGCTCGTGAGTGCACTGAGCAAAAGGTAATTATTGTGTGTAATCCCTCGAATTGTAACGTGACTAGTTCTGTGATGCTCACTGATCATTCTCCTGTGCGGATTGTGGATTCAGGTGCCACGGACCACGTAACAAATGATCGTTCTGCCTTCGTGGAATATCGTCGTGTTCCAAGTGGGAGGCGAATAAACATGGCAAACAACACTAGCATTGAAGTTCTTGGAGTTGGCACATGCACCAGCTATACGGTGAAATATTATTTCTGTTGTTTTGTTGATGAGACATGGTTTTAAAGTTGTTTTTGAGAACAATGATATGGGTTTATACCTTTCGAACATTTATTATGGACATGCTTTTCTTTCTGACGGATTTATTGTGTTGGACGCAATTTATGATTTCAATCATAACGCTAGTGCCTTTGTGAGCCAAAGTTCCATGAATAATGATTCAGTTATGTGACATGCTAGACTAGGTCACATTGGTGTTGACCGGATGAACAGGTTGGCAAAGGAGGGGGTATTAGGAGAATACTCCAAATTTGAATTGCCGACCTGTGAACCTTGTCTAGCTGGAAAGGCAACTAGAAAACCGTTCGGAAAAGCCATTAGGGCTACTTCTCCTTTAGAACTAATTCACTCAGATATTTGTGGACCTTTGAATGTGCGTACTAGACATGGACAAAGTTACTTCATCACATTCATTGATGACTTCACTAGATATGGTCATATTTATCTTATTTCTTACAAGTCAGAAGCTCTAGAATGTTTTAAGAAATTCATGAGCTTAGTTGAGAATCAGTTGGATAATAAGATAAAAACTCTTAGAACGGATAGAGGTGGTGAGTATCTCTCCATAATGTTCAAGGAGTTATGTGATGAAAAGGGGATATCTAGACAACTCACTATGCCTTATACTCCTCAGCAAAATGGTGTTGCCGAGAGAACGAATAGAACGTTGCTAGACATGGTTAGATCCATGATGGCGCATGCGAGCTTACCAATTTCGTTTTGGGGAGATGCTCTAATGACTGCTGCCTATATCCTCAATAGAGTTCCAACAAAATTGGTTCCCTCAACTCCATATGAGTTATGGACAGGACGGAAGCCTGATTTTAGTCTGCTGCGTCCTTGGGGATGCGCGGCATATATTCATTCTACTAGTCACCGATATGGAAAACTAGGACCTAGAGGGAAAAAGTATATCTTTGTAAAATACAGTGATTTCTCCAAAGGTTATGTTTTTATCGGGTTAGACGAGAATGAAAGAAGGACGAAACTGGAGTCTAGGGATGCCACATTCTTGGAAAATGATTTTCCAACCCTTGTCGGAGCTATCAAAGAGTCAGTGGACTTCTTTGAACAACAAGATGAGGACATTGCCACTCCACGGGATCAGGATCTGGAAGTTGAACATGAGGTTCCATCAGTCGATCCTAGTGGGAGCAGCAATGCTGAGGATCCGATAGCTCTCACGGAGGATGAGCCATCAAATACCCATCTGCGTCGAAGTAAACGCGGACTCATTCCTCGTAGGCGACTTCGCTTAGAGGAAGAGACCCTCTTGATAGCTCAAGACGAAATTTATTATGAATCATCCGGGATGACAGTAATCGATGAGCAAGAACCGGAGACCTTGAAAGAGGCTTTGGAAGGTCCAAATACTAAAGAGTGGTTAGAAGCTATAAAAGAAGAGTTGGAGTCGATGAAAGTTAATCGAGTCTGGGACTTGGTCAACTTACCGTCGAACCGAAAGGCCATTGGGGCCAAGTGGATCCTCAAAATTAAGAGGAAGGCGGATGGATCTATTGATAGATTCAAGGCTAGACTAGTAGCTAAAGGCTACACCCAAAGAGAAGGCGTGGATTTTGAGGAAACCTTTTCACCCGTGGTTAGGTTTGCCTCCATCCACCTTCTACTAACTATTGTAGCTCAGATGGACTTAGAGCTTTACCAAATGGATGTAAAGACTGCTTTTCTCAATGGAGAACTTGAGGAGGAGATCTATATGGATCAACCTCAAGGTTTTGAAGTCAAAAGACAAGAGCGCAAAGTGTGCAAACTCAACAAGTCCTTGTATGGCTTAAAACAAGCGTCTAGACAGTGGAACATTTGCTTCCATCAAGCTATATCAGAGAATACGTTCTCTATGCTTGAGGAAGATCACTGTGTGTACGTTAAGAGATCCAATGGTAAATTTGTCATTCTGACATTGTATGTTGATGACATACTCATGGCTGGCAATAGCAAAGAGTTGCTGAAATCCACTAAAGAGTGGTTGTCCTCCACATTTGATATGAAGGACATGGGTGAAGCTAGCTACGTCCTTGGTGTCAAGATAGTTAGAGATAGGTCCAAGAGACTTCTGGGATTGTCTCAAGAGACTTATATTAACAACGTCTTAAAGAAATACCATATGGACAAATGCAAACCAATCGACACTCCTGTTGAGAAGGGTTTGCACTTAAGCCTTGATAAGCATCCTGAGACTCCTGAAGAGAAGGCCAAAATGAGCAAGGTTCCATACTCCAATGCTGTGGGAAGCCTTATGTACGCTATGATGTATACTAGGCCAGACATTTGTTATGTTGTGGGCATGGTGAGTCGATACCAGTCCAACCCAAGCATGGAGCACTGGAAGGCGATCAAGAGAATCATGAGATACCTCAAAGGAACGAGTAACTACATGTTGTGTTACCAAGCATCAGATCTCCGCCTGATTGGCTATAGTGACGCCGATTGGGATGGAGACATTGATGAAAGGAAGTCTACCTCTGGTTTTGCTTTCTTGCTGGCTAATGGGGTCATCTCATGGTCCAGTAAGAAGCAAACTTGTATAGCCCTGTCGACTATGGAAGCAGAGTATGTTGCATGCTCTGCAGTAGTACAGGAGGCAGTTTGGTTGAGGAGGTTCTTACAACACACTGGGCTTGTAGAGACATCTGATGAGCCTGTTGTTGTCTATTGTGACAGCATGGCTGCCCTTTGTTATGTGAAAGACCCCAAATATCATGGAAGGACCAAACATATACAGGTTAGGTATCATTTTGAGAAGGACATCATAGCGAGAAAAGAAGTTGTGTTAAGACATGTATCTACTAGTATTATGGTAGCTGACCCTCTTACCAAGGCTATAGCTAAGGACTCGTTTGTGTCTCATGTGAAGTCCTTAGGCTTACGCAGACTTTGATGTATTGGCATGTCTAACTTCCTTTTATGAGTGATTGTGTTTTTCGTTTCGACTATATCTGTTTGGTTGATGTAGTTGTTCTAGCATAAAATATTATTCTGTCAATAGGTTGAAGAATGCTTACTCACACGAGAATTCGCCTCTGGCGCTTTTGATAGCGAGCAGAGATGAGACTGATCATGAAGAGATCTTGTATGATAGATCCAGAGTAGTTCATGATAGGACAGTCGCCTTGATTAGGAATCAAGATGAGATCCTCTATGTTGGTGAGGATTGACATGAATGTTCCCACGATTTATGTGACCTATAGAAGCCAAGTGCGAGCATCACATGTGGCACCAGGTGACACCTGTATGGTGTTAAGGTGACAATGATGAAGCTCGGGTCAGCCGCAGAGGGGGTGCGACTGGACTAAGACTTGTATGGTGTTGAGAGACAGACATACTGTTGTATACAATATGATCCACCATAGCATGTTTGTCATACAACATGTGCTGAGCGACCATTTGGAAGTGAAAGGATGGATCCCTGCTCCTTCACTGTGTGAGTCCAAGACTTGATTGTCATTTAGTTGCCCTCAGTGACCTTCGACGACACCATGAAGCAAAGAGTTGATGTGGCTACTTTGGGATGTTATCTATGACCATGAGAGATTCGGTCTAAAGAGGCATCTTCGGGAAAGGAGTCAACTCTGCGTGTAATGGTGGTCTGGGGCGAAGGGAAAGGTTTGACTCGACTGCACTAAAAGTATTTGCTGGGCCCAACTGTATTAGATACAGTAGCAAGTACCTTGAGGACAAGAAGGTATTCTCTCCGAGGGATCGAGATACCGTTCATGTCAAGTGAGTTTCTGAGTAAACCTGGGGAACAGTGATGTGCATTTGACTGCTTAATTGTTATTTTTTGAGGATGTTGTCATTCTGGCCTTCTAGTAAGGATTCTAGTTTGAGACTCCTAAATTGCAGGTGCATCACCGGTCGCACGACCCATTTGTCTGTATGAACGGAAGAGTACATGTGTCGGGGACACATATGGTCTTGTATCAGGGATACATGATCAGAGACTTGCGTATTGTGGATGCATTTTTGGTAGAGAGAAATAGTTGTATATATCAGGGATGTATACATATGTGTCAGGGACACATGAAGAGGTGAAACATTGCCATCTTATGATTGTATGTATCGGGCATATATACGTATGTGTCAGGGACACAAAGAAGATGACGTGTTGTTGACGTGCTGTTGTGCAAGTGAGAGATATTGGATTAATCTAAGGATTAAGATGATGTTTGCCCAAAGCACTGACACGTGGCGCACTCTCATTTGCTGCGCATTAGGGTTTAGGGTGGGGTCATCTATATAAGGAGGGGAGCCTCCCATTGGATGTACTAATTCTTGTGTGCAAACCCTAGCCTCCACCCTAACCCTAGCCTCCCTCTCCCTCTCTCTCCCTTTCGTCCCTCCACATCCACCAAGCCAATCCATAGACTCTTGGGTTGTGGACTCGTGCTTCTTCTCCAAGAGAGTAGAAGACCGACCGGTGCTCTAGAGGATTCCGTGAGGTGATCACCGATCCATTCCGCTGCCACAGGTTCTCTCCACCAAAGGTAATTCTGAACCTGTAGATTCAATCGTAGATTGCTAACACAATTGGCAATAGAAAAGGCAGAAAAAGGAAGGTGGTTAAAAAAGAATTGGAAATTGGCAATTGTTAGATCCTAACCCTTAATTAGGACTAATCCTTGATTAGTGGAGAGTTTGCATGGGAAATGGAAGGAGGAATAGTGATGGTTGATGGGTAGGGGCCGATTTCTGTAACAGGGAGTGAGTTGTGTTGGGTTTTAAGGCAAAATCAATCAATCTCTCTCTCTCACTTGCTCTCTCTCACTCAATTTCATTCTCTTCTCTTTTCCGGCGGCCAGCAGAGGAGGAGGAAGCTCCGGCGAAGGTGTACGAGCTCGGTGTTACGGAGGCGTGGACGTGAGGTGCGTTGGAGTGAAGGTTGCTGTCGAGAGTCGACGTTGAGCGAATCCCCGGCGTGTTCCGTCTTGCACATGAGGTATGCCGCTTTTATTAGTTGTTTGTGGCTCACCCATGTTGGGGTGATGTTGTGGTCGGTCGCGGGAGGTCAGAGACCTCGCCGCTGACGTGAAAACGACGTAAAATCCTCGGCAGACGCGGGGTTGCTGTCGACCAACGGTCGACCGGTGCCTTCGGACGGTCGACCAATTTTACTATTTTGACCGACTTTAACCAACACAGGTCGAACGATGCCATGTGGCGGTCGACCGATTGCATGTGTGCAGGTAGGTCGGAGGCTTTCTTATTGGTTTTCGGTCGACCGTTCTTAGTTTTGGGTTGACAGAAACTTAAGTGAATTGGTTTATTATGCATGCTGTTCGACCGATTATATAATCTTGTTCGACCGTTATATGACTTAGACTATTAGGATGACCGTTGTAGTTTTCGGTGGACTGGGACCCCTAAGTCGGTCGACCGTATAGACTTGTAAGTTTTTGACCAACTCCGGAGTTTGACCTCATATTTGGTCGACCGGTTTTAGTCTCTGTTTTAAAAACCGGACCGAACCGGCGGTCGGACCGGGTTGGACCGTGAACCGGTAGCAAACCGGTCGGTTCGGTCAAAAAACTGGATTTTCTCATGAACCGGAGCGAACCGAAGAAAACCGAAAAAACTGATCGAACCGATCGGTTTTTTCGGTTTGGTCGAACCGAAAAAACCGGTTTTTTCAATTTAAACAAAATTTGGTTTTTATTGTTTTATTTTTTGTTCAATTTTGACCCAAATTCTAAGATTTTTACTTTTACTACTCCTTCCCCAACCCCTCACCACACCTCCACCCTCGCGATCTCCACCGGTCCACCCCTCATCGCACCGCCACCGCTCGCGATCTCCACCAAGGTCGGCAGACCGATGGATCTCTAGGACAGTCTACCACCCCTACTGCTTTAGATGTTGAAGTAAATGTTTGTTCATTTGTTAGAAGAAAGACTAATATTACTTAGTTACATGTTTGTTCATTTTTTTTACTGATTTTAATTAAGTTATTTTACAAATGGATAAATTTTGTTGAATTGTTCATAGTTTAGGTACTTGGTTATTACTTATTATGTTAAAAATAATAGGAAAAATCGGTTCAATTGGTCGGACCGTCGGTTGGACCTCCGTTACGGAGTCGGTTCGGTTCAACCCTCGGTTCACAAAATGTTGATGTCATGCTGACGTCATCATCGGTTGGACCAGGTTGAACCATCGGTTCGACCACTTTGAACCAAATCGAGCTGTTTTCGGTTCAATCTTCGGTTCGGTTTTTAAAACATTGGTTTTAGATTGTGGTCTGACCGTTTGGACTTAAGTGATGCGCAGAGAGTTCGACCGTTGCAAACTTTCTGTTTACCGAACCCATTGGGAACGGTCGATCGGTTAGGCCTTTTCGGTCGACCGTTTGTGCGCGGAACTGAATTCATGGTCCTTGTGCTGTGTCAACTCTGTCCACGGAAACTCGTGTCCTCGCTTAGCGCATGTGAAAGAGTGTGGACACTTTGGTTGCGGCCAGGGATCGCTGTGTGGAAGAGTGTGGGCACTTGGATCGCACCATCTCCGTTGATGGACCGTGGTGTGACGTGTTGTTGGTTGACTCTCTGTAGAGTAGCAGACTTGAGGGATCGCGGATCTCAATGCATGTTGATGCATGGCACGTAGAGCATGATGACCCTGCAGACTACGGTCTGGACTGTCCGATGTTGTGCTAGACGTATGTTGTACCGCTGAGGTTTTTGCCGGCGATGATGTTGCCGACGATGTTCCGTCTTGTGGTTGTGCTGTCCGTTGTTGTGTCGGACGTATGTTGTACCGTCGATGTTGTGCCTGCGATGTCGCCATTGTTGTTTCGGCGATGATTCCTCGATTAGGCACCTATCGGGGAATGTTTGGACTGACTGGGCTACGACTCCATTGGGGTGGTGTAGACCACAGGGTTACCTTGCGCGGAAGTACGGACGCTCCTCACCGATCCCTTGTCTTGAGTAGTCACGCGTGGGGGTGCATTGCGTACTGTTCACAAGATCGTATGTCCCAATGGTAGGTTTCCTAGGGAAACTAGTTGTTGTCGGACTGAGGTCTTGTTTTACCCCTTGGAGGAGATTTGTTGCATTGCAGATGTTGATATGACATGCTACTAGTATGATAGATTCATTTACCGTACTGTTGCATTCATATAGACGAGCTTGACATATGGGGTTTCCTAATGGGAAAATTAGGCATTGTTGTTGGATTCATGTTTCCGGACCGCAGTAGGTTCTGTCGGGTGATGACAGCGGGCGCACACATTTTGGGGTCGGGATCCTCTTCGGACTCTTCGAGGTCATCATGATTACATGTTTTCATTTGCTGTAGTAATGTAATCATGTCTTTTGACAAATTCTGTTGTATTTGGTGCATCGACTGGTTATATGTGTGATTAACATTCCCATTTAGTTTTTGTTATCTTGAAATCTCTTTATTGTTTAAAATTTCAAAATTTCCATTGTTTCGGGATGTTACAACTTGGTATCAGAGCGGTCGGTTCCTATGTGTGGCTCCCAAAGAAATCACCCAGTGTAGTAGTGTGAGGTTGCACTTTACATTTAGCATGCATTCATGACTGATCTTGAGTTGTTTCTTGTGTCAGATGCCTCCGAGAAGTGTGATGAACGCCGCGAATGAGCGCAGTACCAATGATGCCACTGAGGGCGCTACTTGGGATAGGTTTGGTGAGTTCCTCGAGCGTCAGGTGGTGAGGAACGCCACAAAAAAGGCAGGAGTGACCCTGAGGCTGCAGAGGACTGAGTCTTTAAGATTCAGAGGATTTTCCAGGCGATTGGCTGCGTACCAGAGTGGATTGTTGGCCTGACCACCTATGTGCTGGATGGTGAGACAGCAAACTGGTGGAAGACCACATTTGCAGTGGTGTTTGCTGACCGAGATGACGTAAGCTGGGAGGAATTCCTTGAGGAGTTCAACCAGCAGTTCTTTTTGCAGCACGTCAGAGAAAGGAAGAAGGAGTTCTTGGCCCTTGAGCTGAAGTAGATGTCTTTCGCTAGCTACATTAACAAGTTTAACACCCTGAAGCGTTATTGTTCTGAGACATATGTGACACCCGAGCAGCGGGCGCGGAAGTTCATCAAGGGGCTGAGGAAGCAGCTCAGGTCGCGTGTGATTACTAGTATGTCGCAGACCCTGGCGGATGCGGTGAAGTTCGCGACTATCATCGATCAGGACTATCAGGAGCATTACCAGGAGGCACGGAAGCCAGCAATGAGCACTGGAGGACGTGTAGTTGGGCGTTACACAAGGAACCCAGGTAAGAGGGCCCGGGTTGATGGAAGAGGAGCACGCCAGTCTGGTGCGTGTAGTACCTGCGAGAGATCTCATCCGGGTAAGGAAGGCCCCCAGCGTACAGGTGCATGCTTGGGATGCGATCAGATGGGCCATTATATCCGGGAGTGCCTGAGCAGGCAGGGCGAGACGAGCAGGAGGCCAGGACCACCAGTCTCAGGGAGGAGTGGTGGCAGCATGTCCGTTGTTCCGCAGGACCAGACCAGGAGGGCGAGTCCTCACCATTCGGGCTGGGAGGCGAAGGACTCCAACACTGTCATGGAAGGTACTCTTGTTGTTTCAGGTTTGGTTGCTCGTGTGTTTTTTATTGTGGCGCCACACACTCCTTCATGTCGGAGAAGTTTGTTGCCGAGTTAGATCAGACCCCTGAGCTACTGACTGATTGGTTGGAGGTCAGTTCGCCCATGGGTGAGGTGGGCACTGTGGGGAGCTTTCTTCCCGATACCACAGTTGTTTTGGGAAACCATGATTTTTCGGTAGATCTGGTCTTGCAAACGATGGAGGACTTCGACGTCATACTAGGAATAGATTGGCTGTCATAGTACGATGTGCGAGTCTTCTGCCGTGAGAAGAAGATCCTTATTCCGTGGAAGGATGTGCCTGATGTGTTGATTAGAGGGACGAGGAGTAGAGGAGGTCGTCTTATTGTGTCTGCGGTTACGGCACAACGGCCGATGCATCAGGGTTACAGAGCATTTGTGGCGACCTTGGTTGTTCCTGATCCTGAGATGAGAAAGCTGGAGGATTTAGAGGTTGTACAGGAGTTTCCAGAGGTGTTTCCTACAGAGATTCCTTGTTTACCGCCGCATTGAGAGATCGAGTTTTGCATTGAGTTAGTGGCTGACACGACACCCCAGTCGAAGGCTCCGTATCGGATGACACCTGCTGAGTTGTAAAAGCTGAAGAAGCAGTTGCAGGTGTTGATGGACTCTGGGTTTATCCGACCGAGTTTGTCGCATTGGGGAACATCTGTGTTGTTTGTGAAGAAGAAGGATGGGTCGCTGCGGATATGAATCGACTACCGGTTGTTGAATAAGGTTACCGTCAGGAACTGGTACCCTTTGCCCAAGATAGAGGATTTGTTTGATCAGTTGCAGACGACGAGAATGTTCTCGAAGATTGATCTGCATTCGGGTTATCATCAGTTGCAGATAAGAGAGGCAGATGTCCAGACGACAACCTTCAGGACGCGGTACGGGCACTACGAGTTCTTGTTGATGCCGTTTGGACTGACGACTGCACCTACAACATTCATGGACCTGATGAATAGGACCTTTTAGTCGTACCTCGACAATTTTGTTATAGTCTTTGTGGACGACATCTTGGTGTACTCGCCTTACAGGGAGCAGCATTGAGAGCACCTGAGGATTGTGCTAGGCGTCTTGAGGGATCAGCAGCTCTATGCCAAGTACACGAAGTGTGAGTTTTAGTTGGATCAGGTGGCATTTTTGGGGCATATTGTGTCAGCAGATGGGATTTCAGTGGATCTGGCGAAGGTTGAGGTTGTGACTCAGTGGAGAGCCCCGAGGAGCGTGACTGAGATCAGGAGCTTCGTGGGACTAGCTGGGTATTACAGACGGTTCATTCAGGATTTCTCCAGACTTGCTTCCCCACTCACAGCATTGACGCAGAAAGGCATCAAGTTCGTTTGGTCCCAGAAGTGCGACGACAGTTTCCAGGAGCTGAAGATGGGACCGACGACAGTGCCGAATCTGACACTACCGAGTGGCAGCGGAGGCAATGTGATTTACAGTTATGCGTCAGGGATTGGCTTGGATTGTGTTCTGATGCAACACGGGAAAGTGATGGCGTACGCTTCGAGGCAACTGAAAGTGCACGAGAAGAACTACCCCACTCATGATCTGGAGTTAGCAGCGGTTGTTCACGCATTGAAGACCTGACGGCATTATCTTTATGGAGAGCAGTTTGAGGACTTCACGGATCATCAGAGCTGAAGTATCTATTCTCGCAGAAGGTGCTGAATATGAGGCAACGCAGATGGCATGAGTTCATTAAGGACTACGACTTCACCATCTCCTTTCATCCGGGGAAGGTGAATTCAGTTGCAGATGCACTGAGTAGGAAGGTTGAGGTGACAGTTGCGAGTTTATGCATTCAGGAGTGGAGGCTACTCGAGACGTTGTCAGAGTGGAGGCCATTCACAGAGGGCTCTAAGAGGGCAGTGATTGCTGGGCTTTGGGTGGAGCCGTAGACCGTCTCGCGAGTGGTGCCAGCTGATGATGAGGAGTTAGCTGGTCTCCTACAGTTGGCCGCAGAGATGGATCAAATTTCAGTGTGGGGGTTGATGGTGGTCTGAGGTTCAGGAGTCAGATCTAGGTGTCGAAGGTCGATGGGCTGAGAGATGACATCATGGAGGAGGCACACTGAGCGAGATATACTATTCACCGTGGGAGTACGAAGATGTATAAGGACCTGCAGCGGAACTTCTGGTGGAAGGGCATGAAGAGGGATATTGCAGAGTTTGTGGGCCGATGCTTAGTCTGTCAGCAGGTGAAGATTGAACATCAGTGACCAGCAGGGCCGATGAAGTGTATTGCGCTGCCAGAGTGGAACTGGGAGCACGTGACGATGGATTTTGTCACGGGGCTGCCAAAGACGAGGAGATTCCACGACGCGATTTGGGTGATAGTCGATCGACTGGCCAAGTCGGCGCACTTCATAGAGATCCAGACCGCGTTGCCTCTGGAGGGTCTAGCTAAGTTGTATATGGAGTAGATTGTTAGGATGCACAGAGTACCAGTGAGCATCATCTCTGATTGAGATCCCAGATTTACATCCAGGTTTTGGGGGAGTTTGCAGTAGACTTTGGGAACACGATTGAGGCTCAGTACAACGTTTCACCGACAGACAGATGGTCAGTCAGAGAGGACGATCCAGAGCCTGGAGGATATGCTGAGAGCATGCACACTTGATTGTGCAGGACACTGGGATGAGCACCTGTTGTTGATAGATTTCGCCTACAACAACAGCTACCATTCGAGAGGCCTTGCAGATCGCCGGTATGCTGGAGTGATGTGGGCGAGAGGAAGTTAGTGGGGACAAATCTCGTGCAGATGTATATAGATAAGGTGGATGTGATCAGGAGGAGATTGGCCACAACACAGAGCAAGCAGAAGAGTTATGCCGACAGAGGCATACGAGCGTTGAGCTTTGAGGTTGGCGACCATGTGTTCCTGAAGATCTCAGTTCAGGGAGTGATGAGGTTTGGGAAGAAGGGGAAGCTCAGTCCAAGGTATGTCGGGTCGTTCGAGATGCTAGACCGAGTTGGAGAGGTTGCCTATTGGATTGCATTGCCACCGCAATTTTCAGGTCTCCACAACGTCTTCCACTTATCGATGCTCAGGAAGTACGTTGCAAATCCAACTCACGTTATTTAGAATGCAGTGCGAGAGATCCAGCAGGACTTCTCACTTGAGGAGAGACCAGCCGAGATCGTTGATCGCATGTATCACCTGCTCAGGAGGAGGACCATTCCGGTGGTGAAGGTCTGATGGCAACATCACAGTGAGCGCGGGGCCACTTGGGAGAATGAGGAGGAGGTTCGGAAGCAATACCAAGAGTTTTTTCGGTGAGTTTCTTGTTGACTTCGGGACGAAATCCTTTTAAGGAGGGTGGGTTGTTAGACCCTAACCCTTAATTATGACTAATCCCTTGATTAGTGGAGGGTTTGCATGGGAAATTGAAGGAGGAATAGCAGTGGGTGATGGGTAGGGGCAGGTTGCTGTAGCAAGGAGTGGGTTGTGTTGGGTTTTAAGGCAAAATCCATCAATCAATCTCTCTCTCTCTCTCACACTTTCATTCTCTTCTCTTTTCCGACGGCCAGCAGAGGAGGAGGAAGCTCAGGCGAAGGTGGATGATCTCAGTGTTGCGGAGGCGTGGACGTGAGGTGTGTTGGAGCGGAGGTTGCTATCGAGCGTCGACGTTGAGCGAATCTCCGGCGTGTTCCGTCTTGCACATGAGGTATGTTGGTTTTATTAGTTGTTTGTGGCTCACCTACGTTGGGGTGATGTTGTGGTCTGTCGGAGACCTCGCCGGCAACGTGAAAACGACGTAAAATCCTTGGCAGACGCGAGGTTACTGTCGACCAACAGTCGACCGGTGTCTTCGGGCGGTTGACCGGTTTTACTGTTTTGCCCGACTTTAACCAACACCGGTCGAACGATGGCATGTGGCGGTCGACCGGTTGCATGTGTGCTGGTGGGTCGGAGGCTTTCTTGTTGGTTTTGGGTCGACCGTTCCTAGTTTTGGGTCGACCAGAACTTAAGTGAACTTGTTTATTATGCATGTTGTTCGACCGATTATATAATCTTGTTTGACCGTTATTTAACTTAGACTATTAGGATGAACTTGGTAGTTTTCGATTGACCGGGACCCCTGAGTCGGTCAACCGAATAGACTTGTATGTTTTTGACCAACTCCGGAGTTTGACTTCATATTCGGTCGACCGGTTTTAGATTGTTGTCCGACCGTTTGGACTTAAGTGATGCGCAGAGAGTTCGACCGTTGCAAACTTTCGCTCGACCAAACCCATTGGTAACGGTCAACCGGTTAGGCCTTTTCGGTCGACCGTTTGTGTGTGGAACTAAATTCCTGGTCCTTATGTTGTGTCAACTCTGTCCACGAAAACTCGTGTCCTCGCTTAGAGCGTGATCCAGGAGGTGACGACAGGTACGTTGCTCGTGCCTGCCCAGGGACCGTCATGTGGAAGAGTGTGGACACTTGGGTCGTGCCACCTCTGTTGATGGACCAGGGTGTAACGTGTTGATGCTTGATTCTCTGTAGAGTAGCAGACCTGAGGGATCACGACTCTCAATGCATGTTGATGCATGGCTCGTGGAGCATGATGACCCTGTAGACTACGGTCTGGACCCGTCCGATGTTGTGCCGGACGTATGTTGTACCGTCGATGTTGTGCCGGCGATGCCGCCGAGATTTTTGCCGGCGATGATGTTGCCGACGATGTTCCGGCTTGTGGTTGTGTCGTCCGATGGTGTGGCAGACGTATGTTGTATCGTCGATGTTGTGCCGGCGTTTCCGCTGATGTTGTTCTAGCGATGATTCCTCGATTGGTCACCTATCGGGGAATGTTTGGACTGACCGGGCTACGATTCCGTGGGGGTGGTGTAGACCACAAAGTTACCTTGCGCTGAAGTGCGGACGCTCCTCACTGATCCCTTGGCTCGTGTAGTCACGTGTGGGGGTACGTCGCGTACTGTTCGCAAGACCATATGTGCCTACGGTAGGTTTCCGAGGGAGACCCGTTGTTGTCGAACTGAGGTCTTGTTTTACCCCTTGGAGGGGATTTGTTGCATTGCAGATGTTGATATGACATGCTACTAGTATGATATGTTCATTTACCGTATTGTTGTATTATATAGGCGAGCTTGACATACGAGGTTTCCTAATGGGAAACTCAGATATTGTTGTTTGATTCATGTTTCCGGACCGCAGTAGGTTCTGTCGGGTGGTGACACGGGCACATATATTTTGGGGTCAGGATCCTCTTCGGACTTTTCGAGGTCGTCATAATTACCTGTTTTCATTTGCTGTACTGATGTAATGATGTATTTTGACAAATTCTGTTATATTTAGTGCACTGACTGGTTATATTTATGAGTAACATTCACATTTGGTTGTTATCTTGAGATCTCTTTATTGTTTAAAATTTCAAATTTTCCGTTGTTTCGGATGTCAACAATTGACATCAAAAGGAATTTCTTACAAATAGCCCATTCTCCCTGTGGACTCCTATGCAGTTACTAGTTTACAAGATTGCTTGTAAGTTGCTTAAATAAGAAATTAAGTTACCCTTTCACTGGAACATGTTCAGATGGTTCATCTGCCCAAGATTTTCTCACTTAATACTACCACTACAACTGTAGATTTCTTTTTCTGCTCCAAAAAAATTACATTTCAAGTTACATTGTTTATTAAGAACCTTCAGACAATCTCTCCTTTGTGAATTGTCACGTACAACTCCTAAGAATGCAATGTTTCATTAGTTTCCTCGTGGTTTGCAAATAAAAATGCTGATATATATATAATACAAATAATGGCAATAGCATTTGTGAATAAGCTTACATTGTCGTTCCCATACTGAAAGCAAGTAACAACATGAACTACCAATAAGAAAAACTAACACCATGAACAAATAAAAAGGGGCGCTCTCCCATCTTAGTTAATATGCCTATCACAAAAGTTCCCTTGACCTTTCCATGTTTGACATGATTAATTACAAAGCCAACATACATACTCCTTAGTACAAAGTTTAGCTCACAGGGATCAAACTGTCAATGCTGATTCTAGACCCACATCATGATTGTTGAATATCCTCAACTCACTTAGTCTACCTCATGAAGAAATCTTGAGCTCCAATTCAGGTAGTTGATGGTTAGTAACATGAGGTTCTTCTAACCCAGAAGACAGTTTTGATGGAAGACCAGAGGTCATGATGCTTGGACAGACAGACATCAGATTGAGACATGAATGTTGTTGGTCTGCCCCTTGCCCATTTATGTTCAGATCAATCTTGACCTTTTCATTGACTCCCTGAGGTATAGAATTGAGAGGGAGTGAAGTAACATGCATATCGGATGAAAATGGCAACTCAGTTGCATTACATCCTTGACCAAATCCCTCAATCTGTCAGGGAAAAAAAGAAAAAGAATTATATCTTGGGGTGATCTTTAGTGTAGTTTTTTCATTAATGGGCAGGAATTTAGCCTTAGGATAAGATGGTGAAAGAGAATTTACAGCATCGAAAAGGCTCGTACGACATTTCTTCTTGCCGAGGCTGTTCTGCCTCAGGAAGTACTTCTGAGCATGGCTTGCAACTTGAGTTGGAGTTCTTGTGGTGACAAAGCTTCGGGAGATTCCCCTCCAATCACCCTTCCCATGCTTCTCAAGCCCAACAAGAAACACTCTGTGCTCTTCCTCTGACCAGGGAACTCCTGAACATTCAAACACAATATTTTCTTCCTATAAGACAAACATAAGATGTACAAAGAAAAACTATAAGAAGCTGGGGCATATATGTTGTTGAAGCTATTTGAAAGGAAAAAAATAATGATAAATTCAAGGATGAAAACTTCAAGTGCAAGTTTGAAATTACATCTACTTTGTACAATTATTGAGATGATTAACAAGGGAAAACCCCACTAAATTACCCAAAAAATGTAGTAATTTAGGAGTCTCATGGATCTATTCCAATTATTGATATAATTACAAAGGAAGAAAGCCACCACTAAGGGGTAGATTCTTTGTTTAGAAAAAGAAAGATCTGAACTGCCAAAAACTATAAACAACCATTTGCCTCCAAGCACTAGAAAAAACCATTTCAGTAAATTTAAAACAACCTCTCTACCCTACTTCACCAAAAATAGGGTTAAAGTTACAAATACTACATACCTTTCTTCCTATCAGCTTGTCTCCCCACGAGGACATCAGAGAGATACCCATTGCACAACTTCCCATTATTTTCACTAATAGAAACAAGAGAAGAAGTTGAAGAAGTGAAAGAAGAAGGGGAAGAGGAAGAACAAGATGGAGGAATTGAAGGAGGGGACAAGCAGTCCATGCTAAGGCATTTCTTCATGGAAGAAGAGGCCACTTGGAGTTGCACACCAAACAACATCACTCCACAATCACTTCTAGAGTTGTTGCATGTTCTTGAGTTGTGCCCATTGTGCCCACAGTGAGAACACTTCCTGCCCATGCTCTTAACCAAACCTCACAGATGAAGAGCAAACACACCAATTTATAGTAAATTGGGCAAAGGACTGGTGGGTTTTAATAAGGCCAGCAATGAAAGTAGAGAACATTTGTTGGGAGTTCAACTTTTCTTGTGGTTGCACTGGAACAAATATCTAGATGTGCAAAGTATGTATATTACTTCTTTGTTGAACATAAATAATTTCTTTATGGGGGTGCAGATTAAAAAGTGCCCTCCTTTTTTGGTAGCTTAATCCTTAAGCCTTAACGGGTGCTCTTTACTCGGTTGCCCGGGAAGGGCGCCCGAGTTGCCCTCCCTTAACGGGAGGGCACGCCCAGGGCGGGGGGCCACGTGCCCCCCCAATTGGTCCCGATTTTTTGTTTTGTTTTTCTTTTAAAGAAAAAAGATTATTTATATATAATTAGGATAATGTATTAATTAGGTAAATTGAATTAAATTAATTAGGTATTGAAAATTAATTGAATTTTTTTTATGATTAACTTTTTTTGATTTATTTAGATAAAATTAAAATTAAAAAAATCATAAACAAAATAAGAAATAGTAGAACAATACTCATACACTTCGGAAACAAAATACAATACAAATACAGAATACGAAATACAACAGAAATAAGGAAAGGAAAGACAGTCCTCCTACGGATATGCAATTTAAACTACCACAATACAGATAAACTACAACAGACATTGATATTACAAATGAAAACATGAGTACCTACGCATACCCTTGTGCTTTAGCCCACTTCTTGAGTTCAGCAAGTGTTTTTTATCGAATTCGTCATTGTTTTCCTTCTTCATCAGAGCAAATAGGATATTAAGTTTCTTGCTGTTGAGTTCCCTTTGGAAATTCGCCTCAGCTTCGATGCGTTTCCTATCCACCCGTTCTTCGTAACGCAAATATTTTTCCTCTTTCACTTTTGTACTATATTCAATTTGTTTCCCCAGTTTAACATATCAGAATCAAGTTGTGGCTGAAATGGTTGTTTTCCTTTTTTTTTAGCTTTTTTAACACCTTCAGGACGAGGACATGTTTCGAACGTCATTTCATCTGTTGACGGTGTTGCGTGACTCCCATCGTTGTCGGTGCTTTTTCTTTTCCTTCTGCTAAAACTCTCAGAATTTTCTACATCGACGTTTCCGGTGGGAATTCCAAGCGCAACAGACTATCATTTAGGGTACCTAAGTAACAAAAGACACACATGCATGTACTGAAATTTGGCATTGTGTGTTCGTTCGTAGATGGTGTGCGCATCATGGTTGACATCGTCCTCGTTGTAACCACTTCTCTTCCGCACCGCCTGGTCGACGCAACCGACCCATTGGTTCACAGATGGCGATGTATGCCTCCATCAACCCTTCAATGATTCATCGTTACGCTCTATTGCACCTGGCTCGCCTGAGTCATTGAAGATGCACTCCACACGTCTCCAAAAGGACTTCATTTTTGTTTTGTCCCAACCACAACATTGCCACTTACAACCATGTAAGGCGAGAAGAGTTGTTGATCCTCTTGTGTGGACCACGTTTTTTGCGACCTCATCGTCGTGGTTTTGCGTGTTCCCTCACGACTTGTAGGTTGAACGACATTTTCGTCATTCACATCAGGTGTAATGCGGCTTGCATTTCTACTACTTTCGCCACTTAGGAGGCGAGTATACATACCCATTGGGTATTGGGTTTGCCCTTCTTCCTGAGTTGGTGGTTGATATTGATTGTGCGGGTAGAACCCTGTGGGAAAAATTGGTTTTTGTGGGACGGGTGTAATCCTGGTTATGAGGTAAATTTCCTTTGGTATAACGGGTGGAATCCTGGTTGTGAAACATTTTGGTAGGGGAAAAAGTGTTGGGTTGGGGGTGGATGACGTGGAGATTGTCGGTATTCTGGTGAACCATTGTCTTCTGAGGAGGACATTGTGAGATTATGGTGGAAGAAGTAAGATCGGATTAGAGGTGAGTAGAGAATTAAGGTGGTTGGGGTATATATATTCAAGTAGTCACGCGCATACTGTAGGTGCTCGATCCAATCATCTCGTCTTTTGTGAGTCACGCGCATACTGTAGGTCATTGATGCTTGAGAAGTCCAAGCCTCGATCCAATCATCTCGTCTTTTGTGAGTCATGCGCATACTGTAGGACCTCGATGTCTGAGAAGTCCAAGCCTCGATGCAATCGTCTCGTCTTTTGTGAGTCACGCGTATACTGTAGGTCCTCAATGCCTGAGAAGTCCAAGCCTCGATGCAATCGCCTCGTCTTTTGTAAGTCACGCACATACTGTAGGTCCTCGATGCTTGAGAAGTCCAAGCCTCGATGCAATTGTCTTGTCTTTTGCCTAGTCACGCGCATACTGTAGTTTACTTCTCACAACTATAAATGTACTCCTCCTGGTTGGTTTTCTCCCATTCATCTACGAACAATGTCTTCACCCGATAAGTCTTCCAGTTCGAAGTCTTCAACATCTTCAACATCCAATGACGAAGTTTACGACAAAGTGTTGAACTGCTTAACGAAGTATGTCTCCCAAGTGGTGGACCGACGTCCTAAGAGGCGCAGAAGGCAAACTTCGAACCCAGATAGAGATAGGGAGCTTGGTTACAACCGTTGATTGCCGATTATTTTTCTAATGACCCTGTTTATCCTGACAACATTTCCAGGAGAAGATTTAGGATGTGAAAGCATGTCTTTCTTCGCATTGTGAGTGCCATTGAGGCGTCTGATGCCTTCTTCCAACGTAATCCAGACGCCACCGGTAGGATGAGCATCTCTGGCATGCAGAAATGTACTGCGGTGATTCGTATGCTAGCGTACGGTGTTGCGGCTGATGACATGGACAAATACTTGACGCTAAGCGAATCCACGGCAAGAAACACACTTGAAAAATTCTGCGATGGTGTAATTAACAACTTCGGCGGTGAGTACCTCCGAAGACCTAATGCAAATGACCTAGCACGACTACTTCACGTTGATGAGCAGTGTGGGTTCCAAGGCATGATGGGAAGTATCGATTGCATGCACTGGGTGTGGAAAAATTGCCCGGTTGCTTGGAGGGGTCAATATCAAGGGCGTAGTGGTAATGTCACTCTTGTCCTCGAGACAATGGCGTCGACTGACTTGTGGATATGACACTCATTTTTTGGCACACCAGGTTCATGCAATGACTTAAATGTCCTGCAACGATCTCCAGTTTTTTAGGACGTAATGGAAGGACGAGCTCCACCTGTGAATTTTGAGGTAAACTGTTCTCGATATAATATGGGATATTATCTTACTGATTGTATTTCTCCAAAATGGGCAGCATTCATTCGTCCATCGTTCATCCACAAACACCGAAGGACAGGTTATTTGTTGAACGACAAAAAGCATAATATGATAGTGGAGGATGAACGTGATTGGTTCGGTAATTTTGGAGATTGGAACGAATTTGTTGAGGATCAACCTGGAAATTCCGTGAATGACGCGGTTCGGTGTTCCACTAACCGTGTAGTGGATATTACCAGGTACTTGAGAAGGAGAGATCAAGTGCGAGATCGCACCACACATTTGAACCTTCAAGCCGATTTGATCGACAATATATGACAACGCTTTGGAGGAAATGTGTCTTGTTGTATTTTATGTTTAGTATTTAATAATGTATTTTTAGTTTTAGTTTTTAAATTTCCAGTTAATGTACTATGTAACGTGGTTTCCTAAATTTTAATAATATTTTCGTATTTATTAATAAAATGTTAATTAAAAACGAATGAATTGTTGATATTAAATAATTATGATAATGATTATTAATATATTTTGTTGATTGTTGAAAGAGTTTTAGAGAGAAGAATAAAAATAATAACGTGACAACAAATACTGTAGCGTGACTGAGTGAATTGGGTAAGGGCACCCGTAACGGGGGTGCCACGCCCGGGCGCCCTGGTCGGGCGCCCGGGTGCACCCCCGTTAACGAGGCGGGCGCCCCTCGGGAGCCTGCCCGGGACGCCCACCCGGGCGCTTGCCCGGGCGTTGGGCGTCCGGGCAGACGCCTGGGGCGCCTTCGGGTGGAGGGCACGTGTCCCCCCATCCGTTGATTTTTTTTAGATTTTAATTATTTAATAGATGTTTTGTTATTAATGGATTGGGTATTTAATAATAATTTCGTGATTTAGTAGTAAGTATTAACAATATTTCGAGTTAAAATAGAATTGTAATGTTATTAGAATTATATAAAATGTAATTTGTTAAATGTTGTGTGAAAATTATAATTGTTTAATTAAGAAATGATGTGGATGAAAGAGAGTGTAGGGTGAGTGGGGTAGCCTGGGCATAGGTAAGGGTTTTTTTTTTGTGGGTTGGGTGAGCTGACGTGGCAGAAAGAGAGTGCAGGGCGCCCGAGGGTAGCCCGTGCGCTGTTAGTTGTGCTCTAATGGTTAAGGATTTTGTAGGGGGGTTCGTTTGTACTGACGTGGCTGAGAGAGAAACTAGAACGTCCGGACACTGCCCGGATGCTGTTAATGATGCTCTAAGTTAGGCAAGTTGTATTGTACGCATAATGCACTAGAATATGGGCTGGAGTGACACCAGTGCAACACACAAACCCTGTTTTGTATACATGTCAGTGTGGTCGTCAGACATTTAAATGACCTTATGAGTCCGTAGAAAAAATAAAAAAAATATAACTGTGTTGCTGCTACGTTGTTGTTGGAATCAACTCAAAATACCTATGAGAATCCACTCACATTTTTAAGGAAGCAAATAATGCATGTATAGACAGGTATCGATTAACGAGGTACAATAAACACAGTGTGCTATGTTTCCTCTCGTTGTTTGAAATCGGATCTATGGGATGATGGTTTGGAATTCAGTAGTTTTAGAATAATGTTTTGAATGTAGAGGATTGGAAATTTAGTCTGGACCAGATCTGGTGATGATCAGACCGGAGATGAGCGGTCTTCCAGTCAGAACGAAACGAAGAAGAGGGAGAGACAGAGATATCAGGGTAACAGTTTGCAGAGTATAAGTATGGGCGGAATAGCTAAATAGTGTTAGGTTTAGGGTTGTATTTATAGAAGCATTGTCGGAACCCTAACATAATCAAGTCAACCACTTCAATAAAAACAAATTAGTTCGGTCAACTTTGGTTAGATCGTTTTAGCACAAGTAAACTTTGTGCATTGGTTTGACCGGTTTCCTTCGTATGATTGGACCCGATTCACACGAGCTCAATTCCTTATGCATACTTTGATGAGCCCAATTATATATATATATATATATATATATATATATATATATATATATATAGAGTAAACTTCTAGCGAACCCAATGCTCATATTATTTACTTTAAGTCTCGTACAATTCACAATTGAATCTTATTTACGATTAATCTCACCTTTAATTAGCATATCCGTTTTTTATAATCTACTTTACAATTTCAGATGTGTGGTGGATATGGTGAGTGCTTAAAATAAAAAATTAAACCTCGGGCTCACTAGATAATTTCTGTATATATATATATATATGTGTATGTGTATATATGTGTGTGTGTATAAACAAAAATTATAGAATGAGCATTGAGCTCATTTAGGCTTATGTGAGCCCCCTAAACATCAATCATCCAAATCAAATCAACGGTGGATATGAGATATTCTTGTTTTTACTCACAAAGGGTAAAATTGGAAATCAAATCAATCGTTCTCTCTCAAATCAAACTCACATTTCACCTCTCCAAGCCCTCCTTCGCCTCCCCCCGGTTGGCCATGCTCCCAACGTCGTCCGCCCGCAATCTACTCGAGTTTTGGGTCCTCAAAGCTGCCAGGAGAGGCGTCGTGGGAGGGGTCAAGATCGAGTCGTTCAAGCAGAAGGTCGTCGAGCTCGACCCCAACTACGCAGACAAGGCCTAGAAGGTCCTCGACCACGCCATCAATGAGATCTACAACCACAACTTCAGCGGCCTCAGCTTCGAGAAGCTCTACTGGTCGTTTCCACCTACACGATTCTCGTCCTCACCATGTGGATCTTGGTTTCGGGTTCCGATTTGGGTGGGATTTTGTCTTGGAGAATGATTTTGTAGATTGGATTTTGTGATTGTCATTATGGATTTCACTTTTCTATGAAGATGGTACATAACCTTAGGTTGGGGCTTGGGGGGATTATGAAAAACACAATTTGCAGGTCAAGCTATGTAAATTTTGGTCTCTTACATGCTAATACATTTTATCTTATTAGTTATCAGAAAATGCATCAAATATTTTGTTTACAATTGCTTGGTTTACCCCCAATTGTCTGTTGTAGTAAGCAATACCTTGGTTTTTGCTATTGATCTCTTTTGGATGTTTTGCTTTTATGTTGACATTTCATTTTAGCAATTATGTGATCCCATGGTGGGGTCATGTGTATGCCGTGCTTTATTTTTTATTTTTTTATAGCAATATGACTAATCAATAACTTCTTAAAACATAAATGCCTATCACATGGTGCTGCACAAGCTTGAGGAAAAAATGTAGGGTGGATTAGCTAACACCATGACTGCTTACTTGAAGGAAATTGCAAAATGCATTGAAGCAGTTTTTGGAAGAACTTAACACAAAGTGGAGCGAACATAATAAAATTTAATAGATGATGGGGAATATATTGATGTATATGGACAGGACATTTGTTCCAATTACACATAAAGCCTCAGTTCTTGAACTTGGGTTGAATCTTTGGAGAGATATCGTTGTCCATAACGCCAACATAAAAAGAAATTACTTTACACGCTACTATAACTTATAGGGAACGGACCGGTGAAGTAATTGACCGTGGCTTGATGAGAAACATTACAAAGATGTTGTCTGATTTGGGTGCTGCAGTATACCAAGATGATTTTGAGGATCATTTTCTGCAAAAATTGTGTTGTAATTGAAGTTTGTTGTGTGTGTATATGTTTATACTTGACTACTTCAGGAGATTGACGTGGGGATCTTCATATTGGATTTTTGCGAACTTAATGACAATGTATTCGTTTGTCGGGTCTAAATATATTTTTTTACGATATGTGTATATATTATCCAGTAAGATCCATAATTTTTTGGCTAACAACATCATATTAGGGCTAACAATGTTATATTTCGGTTGTGAACGTAATATTAATTTTGTTACGAACATCGATACATGTTACACATGTTGCAGTCATCCACCATTATTTGAGAAATGATATTAAAAATATTGTCATTATATTATCGTAAAAAAATTCATATTATGGCTAACAATAATATATTACGGTTGTGAACATAATATTTAATTTTGCTACAAATTGATAAATTCTCATGTCAAAAATTGATAAAAATATTAACTTAAAAATTGATAAATTCTCATATGTACTTTATTTGTCCAAAAAATAGGACAAATCCTCACATATTCAAGACTTTGAATTTGACGCACAATATGTTGTATATGGATAAGACAAATCCTCACATATTCAAGACACATGTTGCAATCATCCAATATTATTTGAGGAAAATTATTAAAATAATTACATTATCTTACGACTAGCAACATCATATTGCGGCTAACAACATTATATTACAGTTACTAACATCAACACATGTTACTGTAATTTACGTATTTTTACTTTCATTTGAATAGGTTTAAGATATGTTTCAGATACTAATAGCACATGTTATTCTAAATTAAAAAAACAACAAAGAACATTAAAATATCACCTCAGAAATTGATAAATTCTCATGTGTACTTTATGTGTCCATAAAATAGGAGAAATCCTCACATATTTAAGACATTGAATTTGAGGCACAATAAATTGTATTTGTCTCTTTGAGGATCTGATTTTGGGTTGTTACAATTTGGATTCATGAGGTTGGTGGTAGAGATTGTGTCGTGGATGGTTGGATGAGACGTGACAAAGATTGAGTTTCTACCACCACCAAAACTTGGATATGTTGATTCTGAGGTCAGATTTGGGTTTCTGAAGGTTTGATGCGATCAACCACCATCAAACCTTGGATGTGTGTCGTTGATGATCTATTTTTTTTTCCATCAGTGCTTGGATTTCCATATTTGTCGTCAACGCATATTTGATTTGAAGAATCAAATGATGGGTTCATACAAGTTACACAGTTGTAGTCATCCACCGTTATTTGAGAAATGTTATTAAAACTAATTATATTATATTATATTATATTACGGCTAACAATATCATATTACGGCTAACAACGTTATATTATCCAGTGAGATCCATAATTTTTTGTTCTCACCGTAATAATTACATTATATTACAGTTAACAACACATACTACGACTAACAACATTATATTACGGTTGTTAACGTAATATTAATTTTGTTATGAACATCGATACATGTTATACAAATTGCAGTCATCCACCATTACTTGAGGAATGTTTTAAAAATTATTACATTATATTATGGCTAACAACGTCATATTATGGCTACCAACATTATATTACGGTTGTGAACGTAATATTAATTTTGTAATGAATATCGATATATGTTACACATGTTGCAGTCATCTGCCATTATTTGAGGAATGTTGTTAAAAATAATTACATTATATTACGGCTAACAATATCATATTACACTAACAACATTATATTACGGTTGTGAATGTAATATTAATTTTCTTAGGAACGATGCATGTTACACATGTTGTAGTCATCCACCATTATTTGAGAAATATTGTTAAAATAATTATATTATATTACGACTCACAACATTATATTATGATTAAGAACATCGATACATGTTACTGTAATTTACATATTTTTACTTTTCATTTGGATATGTTCGAAAAGAGTTTCAGATAATAACACCACATGTTATTATAAATTCAAAAACAACAAAGAAATTCAAAACATCATCTCAGAGATTGATAAATTCTCATGTATACCTTATGTGTCCAAAAAATAGGACAAATCCTCACATATTCAAGAAAATAAATTACTATAGTATGATTCTATAAAAAAAATTCATAGCAGCTTCCCAAAGTTTGTATAATAATAAAAAAATCTAAGTGATGTGTATGATAATTTTGTTTGCAAGTTTACTCCTGACATTTACTTGTATCTTGAGGTATAACCCCGCAAAATACCAAATAACGCATAATACAATTATAAAGTATAATGCATTGTTAAAAAGAACACTAAAAACTAATCAACTAGTATTAAAATTACCAATATTTTATTACAAACCCTCCAAAAATCTCAATCCTTTGCAACCATTATTACGGGGTTTCACTTTAGTAGTACTATAATGTATGTTGGTTGGTTGTTACATGAGAGTTAAATGATATTATAGCTATTAAACCAATATTACAATATTATGAAAAATGTTATTAAAAATAGTTACACTATATTACGACTTACAACATCATCTTACGACAAACAACTTTATATTACGGTTGTAAATATGATATTAATTTTGTTGCGAACATCGCTACGTGTTACTGTAATTCACATTATTTGTACATGCATTTGGACATGTTCAAAATGAGTTTAGATACTCATACCACATGTTATTCTAAATTTAAAAACAACAAAAAACAACCTCACCCCATTATGCGGCAGGATGGATAACATTGAGGCGGACATACAAGATGTTGGGCGTGTTTCTACCATCGCCATAGCTTGGATCTGTGGATTCGGAAGTCGGATTGTAGCTTCGATGTCGTCAACGAAGAGTTGATATGTAGAAGAATGTGAAGAAGGGAATCCAACCGAATTCAAACTTTATTTTTCCACTCTAAAAAACCAAATATTCACAAATCCAACAAAAATTCTCTAAAAAAACAAAATCCAAAAGCAAACCAAACAAAATCAACAAATTCTCTAAAAAACCAAATATCTACAAAATGAATCGAATCCTCTAAAAAACAAAATCCAACACCAAACCAAACAAAATCAGCAAATTTAATTACAAACCCAATATCCATAAAACCAACCAAATTTGAGGGAGGTGGAGTCCCCAACAGAGGCGGTGCAGTGGAGGGCGTTGGAGGAGTCCGAAAGGGAGGGGAGGTCGTCGTGGAGGGTGAGGAGGGAGAGGAAGTAGGTGAGGACGGAGTTGGAAGGTGAAAGTGTGGGAGTTTGGAAAGAAGAAGGGAAAGTTGGGTTTCTTGGAAGAAAAAAGAAAAGAAGATGAGTTGGAGAGACTAGTAACATTACTGAAGTACCATCACTTAAAGTAAATGACTTACAACTCTTCAGATTGAGATCAACGATTAGATCATTTGGGTGCTCATTTAGCTTAAGTACGCCCTGGGCTCATTCTATATATCCTTCCTCTATATGTGTGTGTAGGCACACAGATAGTCTTGTTGTTAAATCCATAACGGTTTGAGTTATATTAACTCTGGCTCTTTCTAAAACTGTCATATTCGTCAATTATATGTAAACAATGCCTTTTTGCATGAACACACTTTAGGAGACAATTTCTGTCTCAAACATTGGGGTTTGCAAATCCAACATTCCCTCGTCACATCCGCAAGCTTAACAAATTACAAAGCCCTTTGGCTAAGACAAGCATGCATGACTTGGTTCAAACAATTCTCTCATCGACTAATTTGTTTTAATTTTCTCCCCTTAAGTATGGCTCTTATTAATTTATTCATTTTCTCCACAGGACATGATCTCATTCTCCTTCTGGTCTATGTGGATGACATATTAATCACCGACAACTCTCCTAACCTGGTCCAACAAGTGGTTTCTGATCTTAATCGTGCATTTTCATTAAACAATTGAGGACCACTTCACTATTTTCTTGGTATTCAAGCTTGTTACACTAGTACAAGCTTATTTCTTTTACAAAAGAAATATGTTGACATACTAAAATGGACAAAGCAAAACCTATATCTACTCCTACCTCAACTACTAAAAAACTTTCTAAATATTCTAGCATTGAATTTTTGTTATCCCTTCCTTTATTGATCTATCGTTGATGATCTCCAATATTTAACTCTTACAAGACAGGAACTATCATTTCGTGTTAATAAAGTATGCTTGTTTATGCATAAACCAACTGATGTTCATTGGAGTGTTGTTAAACGTATCTTTCATTATCACAAACAAACCACCAACATGGGATTCTACTTTTCTAAATCATCCTCACATGACTTAAGAGCTTTGAATGGTTTCTCGGATGCTGATTGGGTAGGTGATCCTAATGATCGACGATCAACAATTGCCTACTACAACATTCTTGGGAAAACTTGGTCGTCTGGAGATCCAAGAAACAACAAACCTTAGTCTGTTTAAGAACTGAAGCTGAGTATCGTGGTGTCTTGCATGCAACTGGTGATCTATCTTGGATACAAAACCTTTTGGTTGAACTCAGAATTTCACTCGCAACCCAATCTTTCTTGGACAAACAAAATATGTGGAAATCAATTTCCACGTTGTGTGTGAAAGAGTTCTCAACAAACAACTAGATGTTCGATTGTAAAATAACGGTTCACCTAACTTGATTGGATCAGATTTGATCTCATCACCTCCATATCAAATAAAACATATCACGCATCAACTTATAAGGCAATACTACAACGACTACATGCAAGAATAGAAAGGCCACAACGGCTATACACAAAGATGGCAACATGATCTACAAAGCATTATTAATTTCCTATTGTCTCTTGTACAATATATATGTACTCACAAAATTGTAATCAAGTAATATAATAAAACAAAACACAAATTTATCCTCCTCATGAGTCTTCAATCCTAATATGGTATCAGAGCAATAATTGGGCCTTAGGAAGGGGACGTTCATCACCGGTGATGATCTTTGATCGTCACCTCAGAAAATCAAAACCCATCATCACAGTCCAAACCACTAACACATCATCGACCTTTAAGGCCTTAGACCAATTCAGACCATCCAGAAGGGGTTGAAGCACAAAATTGCAACATCCAAACCTCCTCATGGCCGAAGGATCAACAAACCCACCTCAGCGGTTGACCACCCAACTGCTACATGGAGCCCATTATCTCTCATGAGCACGCTAAGTAACCCTCTCCCTCAGTGGCAAAGGGAAACAGGACCACATCACCGGGAAGATGTTGAAACTAACAACCGATGACACAAAGATAGAGGAGTGGTAGACCGCTGACCACATGGTCATGACATGGATCCTAAACTCCATGCAACCATAGGTTGGGGAACTGTTCATCTACTTTAATTCGACCAAGGAACAACGGGGAGAAGCCGATGAGCTATACGAGAAGAAATAAAATTTCGCTCATACATTTCGCATCAAGCAAGAAATCGCACAGACCAAGCAAAACCAAAAGTCTATCACCGACTATCTCGGAAGCCTCAAGAGCTGATGGGATGAGCTTGGGGTTTATGAACCACTGAGCATCGACCCGAAGGTGATCAAAGAACGACTCGAGCAAAACAAATTTACCAGTTCCTGGTAAGGCTCGATACAAGCTTCGAGACCATAAAATCCCAAATCCTACTATCACTAGAGCTACCACCCTTCAACACAGTCGTTGCGATGATACAACGCAAAGAAACAAGACGACACGCTATGACTCAACAATTAACCTAAGAAGAAAACCAAGCATTTGCTTCTCACAAATTTAAACCACAACGAAAAATCAAAAACCCTGTTCGGGAAAAGAAAAAAAGAGCACTATGATAACTATAAAAAACAAGGGCACAATAGAGACCGTGGCTGGTTCCTCTATCCCCATCTTAGACCACCGAAGGACGGGATGAGAGATCGGAGAGGAGATGGGGGAAGAAACTAGAGCAGTGGCGGCGATAGAAGAAAAATTGCTCCAGGAAACCCTAGTGGATGAAGTGAATGGAGCAATTGGGGACAAAATGGGTAGACCCACAACAACAGGGGTTATATATCCGGCGTTCACCTGGGTCTTCTCTCACCCGAATCCGACAAGACCAGGCGACCGACCCATTTCGAGCTCGACCCTCGTGTTGACCCACACACAGCCTAAGCCAGCATGCAACAACAAGTGGGCCAAGTTATAGCCCACCTGAATAATCTTCTCCACATCCCTGGGCAGAGTCAAAATCAAGGTAATTGCACAGGTATTGACTCTCTTAATACCTCTTAGATTCAATTGCAATTTTTTTAATACTAGATATGCCTGGATTATAGATACAGGAGCCACTGATCATATGACTGGGAATGAAAACTTGTTGCGTTATATTCATTTTGACCCAAAAATAAACAAACGTGTTACTGTAGCTAATGGGAACCAAGTAGAAATTAATGGTATAGGTGAATTTAATTTCTTGAATAACACAACCCAAAGATGTTCTTTTTATTCCCACCTTCACGTCTAATTTGTTGTTTGATGCCAGGATCACTAGGAAATTAAATTGCAATGTCATTTTTACACCCTTTGATGTGTTATTTCAGGACCTAACATCTGGGAAGATGATTGGTAGAGGCAGTCTCACACATGACCTTTATGTGTTAGATAGTTCAAATAATTTCTTGCAAGCTAATAATGTGTCCTACCAGTCTTCTGAATTGTGGCATAAACGGATGGGCCACCCCTCGCAACAAGTTTTAAAGCAATTATTTCCTAGATTAAATTTTAAATCCGACCTATTTTGTGATATTTGTAGTCTAGGAAAACAAACTAGATTTCCTTTTTATTCTTCTACTATTAAAACAGGAAAACCCTTGGAATTAATTCACTCGGACATCTAGGGTCTGGTCCTGGTGGAATCGTATAATGGTTTTAAATATTTCATTACTTTTATTGATGATTTTTCTCACATGACTTGGTTATATTTGCTTCAATCCAAATCTGGTGTTTTTTTGGTATTTTGTGAATATGTCACTTTTGTAGAAACATGTATGACACTAGAATTAAAATGCTTAGGTTTGATAATGGCTCAGAATATACCAGCAATGTTTTTCAATTTTTTTTGAAAACTTAAGGCATTTTTCATCAAACTACTTGCATTCATACCCCTCAACAATACGGTGTTTCTGAAAGGAAAAATCGCCATCTCCTTAATATCACTAGGTACTTATTGTTCCAGAATCATGTTCTAATTTTATTTTGGTCAGAGGCTATATTAACTGTTGTCTGTCTCATTAACTGTCTCAATAGTCCTTTAATTCAGAATAAATACCTCTCGAGATATTAAATGGTAGACGTATGAATATCAATCACCTTAGAATTTTCGGATGTGTTTGCTATGTTCATAAAAAAGAATCGATAAATTCGACCCAAATGCTGTTAAAACCAACTTTATTGGCTATTCTTTTCAAAAAAACGGAAACAGATGCTACGATCCTCAGGATTGTAAAATGTATATCTCTAGAGATGTTTCATGTTTGAAAATATATCATATTTCGAATCTCTGAATAACAATCTCGCAGGTCAAGATCTTCCTCTCCCATCTATGGATGTATTCGAAAAAAATATCTCCATGTCCTAAGGAAACTCCCTTCCCTCAAGAAGGGGAGATGAAAACACATGTAATGAGAATGTCTTGCACGAAGAACCATAGGAAGGAGCTCCTACGAGAAGGTCCATGATTGAATCAGTTAAATTACCACAAGTGGACGACCGTGTTGAAGCAGTGGCAAATACGGGTCGGTCCACAGGGAGCACGTGCGAGTCAGATTC
Source organism: Triglochin maritima (assembly GCA_963682175.1). Lineage (NCBI taxonomy): Eukaryota > Viridiplantae > Streptophyta > Magnoliopsida > Alismatales > Juncaginaceae > Triglochin > Triglochin maritima. The sequence goes on from OY821775.1 coordinate 41,832,663, forward strand.
ACCATACTCGAGTGGGGAGAATAAAAGAGAGAGGGATGCGACCGAAATTACACTACGACGCGTAGGAAATAGGAAAACAAACAATAAAAACTAAAGCTCTTAGGGGGGTATAGAGAGAAAGCGAACACGAAAATATGTGTATGTGTGCGTGTTCAAAGGTGCTCATCAAAACATGTCATAGATGAAATCCATAAAACTCAACTCCAACTTTGCCTGTACATGAAATAAGATAAAAAATTATCATTAAAACATACAAGCCAATAAATAAAATGGAGCTAATATGTTCACATGCATCATGACTCAAATCAAATTGTGTTTTCACATGAAATAAGATTTATCACAATCATTAAAACATACAAGACGTTAATTAGGATAAAGCCAACAAGAGCACATGCATGCACATGTCTTGTTTCCTTCTTCCACTCTATCATTATCCTCACCTCATCATTCCCCATAAAATAGGCCCACTAATCTAAGCATGCGCTAAGCTTCACTCAAGAGCATTAACACATCAAAGTTAAGAGTGAAATCACATTAGATGGTTTTGGAAATCATGTATGTCTCAAAGGATTAAGATTAACACACACACACATAATACATCACATAACGACATCACCTTCTTCTCCACCCCAAATGGGGATGGACTACTCTCTACTCATCTCTAACTAAAGAAAGCATGAAAAGAACATAAACCCATAATGAAAATGAAGAAAACAAGATTAAGCAAACAACAACATCAAAGAAATCGCATCAAAGTAAACACATTAATGGAAAGAACAAGATTCAACTTACTTGAAATGAAAAGATTACAAAGTTCCTCCTTCTCCTCTTACACTAATGAGCAGCAAAATAAAACCTAAAACTAATGGAGAATCAAGAAGAATTAGGAGATAGACTAATACATGGTTAGGATTCATCTGAAAATAATTAGATGACTCTAAATCACATCTTATGATCTTGGAATGCTCTGACCCAAATACCCGACCCACAACAAAAATTTGAGAACCTGTGGACCATTTTCATCCATCAGTGGCTGATCAAGTAGGTCCGATCATGTTGAAATTTTGGTTGATGTTGTATTTCTTTGATTGGCACATGTAGTGAAGCTCTGGTCCACTATGTCGACCCGATTTGGTTTTAATTGGAGAAATACTGATCTGATTCAAGTCATGTGGCACAAAATTTTGTTCTTTACCATCAGGTCCCTTCGGGTTTTCACTTGGGTCCTTCTTGATTTGCGATCCAGTACTTGTGCATTAAAAATAGGTCTAGAAGTCTTCAATTTGTCCATTCTTGTTACATTCAGGTCCTTTTTGCTCACTTCCTCTTCTTTATTGCTTAAGTCCTAAAACACTACAAACAAGAACTCGAGTAGCACAATGGTAAAATAAAGGATATATAGCATGAATGCGATGTATGATATGCTACTAATCAAATACCCCACACTTATCTTTTTCTAGTCCCGAGCAAAACAAAAGAAAGATAAAATTGAAAGAAATGAAAACATACGAAAAACTGGGAAGTCATAACTCATTTTCATAGGAATCGTAGTTGCATTTAGCATGTGCAACAAGACGTTAAACCTCCATGTCGCCAAGGACGAGGAGTGGTGTCTCCTGAAGGTTTTCAGCGGATATACCCACAAAATCCGAACATTGATGCATTTTTCAACCTAGCAACACGACTCGATGGACCTATTTTGTCGATCATTGGACACGGTAATCCAACAGGTCGACTCTATATATGTATCCAGTCCACACACCTAGCCTAGTGACCCAGTCGTACAAGTTAATTAAGGACTTAAGTGAAAGACAAGGGCAACCTTAATATCCTCAAGTGATACATCGTGTAAAGTCCATTAAGATTCTTATTTTTATTACCATTTTATTTTATTTCATCATTTCTTTTACTAGTTGGTGTTTGAGTCTCCCGGAGTCAGGTTTTGTGTATCATTGCCTATAAGAACTTACACTATCACGTACACCTTTCCCTAAATCTTCACATAGGGCGATCACTACCACCCGTGTAACGGGGGTTCAGTCGGTGCTTCCCTAGTCAGATGACTCGAAAGGACCAAGCAGTAGCTCCCCTCGGACCTAATTTCCCAAGTCATAGGAGTCGAGAGAGAAGAGAGAACACCTACTCACTTATTTCTATCTGTGGATAGTGTATGACCCTAATTCTAATCACTTTTAAAGTAATTTTGAACTTGCTTAAACAATCAAATATGCAGCAGAATAAAACAAACAAGTAGAGAAAAGCAAACCACAGTGGCACCGAGGATTTTTATAGAGGTTCGGCACCCAGACTCGGGTCCTAGTCCTCTCTTGCAAGCTTCGCTCGATCTCCCTCGAGCTCCGCTTACATCTTCACAACCAATCTCGTTCCGGACCGAGATTAAACCTTTTACAACACAAGCTCCGCGAACAATCCTGTTTAGCTTGATTTCTTCCTCTCACAATCTGAGAGGGAACACTTCAGGCTTTCACCAAAATCCTTGCTTGTAGACAAACAAATGAGTGGAACAATCACTCTCTAATTCTTGAGCACACTTAGATTATGAAATAGCAATGATCTAAAGTGTGCAAGTTTGGCTTGGAGATTTGTATTGGGGAATTTGGAGCTTGGGAGTTTCTCTTATATGTATTGGACAATTTGGAGTGTAAGAGTTATGTAAATGTGTCTTTGTAACATCTATTTATAAGATCCTAAGGGGTATAGTCGTTGGGATAAAAGTGGTAAGTGATTGTGCAAGAAACACAAAATAGAAAATCACAGGGCAAAGTTCTGGGCACAAACGGTCGACCGAAAAAGGTCTAACAGTCGACTGGACGTCATCCGAAAACGAAGTCCAAGAAAGTCCAGAAACAAATGGTTGACCTAGCAGGCATCGGTCGAATGAACTACGACTGTAACTAAGGTTCACTTAAGTTATCGGTTGAACTACATGGATGGTTCGGTCGACCAAAAACTAACAGGCACTTAGGGGTTTGTCAAAATATTTAGGTTCAGTTGACCAAAATGGTTGAGGTGGTCAACCGAAAATAACAAGCACTTGGGAAGACAGAAAAAGACTTTATCCGGTCGACCACCAACAAGGTATTCGACCGGTGGCCACAAGAAATCTAGGGGTTTTGTAAATATGACCGTTGGAGAATAAGACAAGTATAAATGTCATTTGACACGTGTAGATGGTCGAACAAAATGCTCAAAACGGTCCCCCAGTTTAACACTATTGGATAACAGATTTAGCCGATCCAATCGGTCGAACTGAGAACTAGTTCGGTCGACCGATTTGGCTCAGACAAATCACGTTTGGTTTAAGTGTTTTCTTGTCTAGGTTTGGGTGACCTATTGAAGTCCAAATGTTCTAGAATTTTGTGTGTGATTTCTTGAAGGAACCTAGTGTGTATGTGATTGGTTATTTACTCTAGTATGCCCAAGTACACAAAGTTCCTAAGATTCAAAGAAATATAAAATGCATGTCTTCAATGAGCTTGATTACATGTCTTGACTTGAATTCCTTTCTACCTTGAGTCATGATCACCTGTAGGAGTTAACACAAGGCAATATGTGTTCTATTCTACATTGATTATAATTAAGATTATGTTGATTAAATCATGAAAACATAGATTACGGCCAAAAACCCCAACATTCTCCCCATTTTTGATGATGGCAACCTATATCTTAATACTTGAAATTTGTATATGTAAACTAAGCATAAAAATTCTCCCCCAATGAGTGTGCATAGTTTTTGTTCAATTTTAAGCAAATTTCAAGTTACCCCTAACATTCTCTCCGCCTTTGATATCCATCAAAAATAAGATTTTTCATTGAATTTATTCTCTCCCCCAAAAAATTTGTAATGAAGTTGCTCCCCTTTAATTTTGCACTTCATTACCTTATGTATATGATATGCAATAAGCTCCCCCTATCAATATGAATAGGATATGACAATTAAGTTCAATTTTATTCTCCTCTTTTAACATCAAATATTAACATATAAACATGTGATGTTTTATCTCCTTTTAACATCCATTAGAAAATATGACAATTTAGCACTGGATGTGTTTTACTCCCACATTTATAAGATATGCAATGAATACAAGTTCAATAAGGCATATAAATCAGTTTTCTCCCCCTGAATGATGTACATGAAGCATATCCTAATTGATCAATGAATATGATAAAAATGTGACAATTAAGCATACAAAATGTCCTATATTAGAACCAATCTAATATGAATGTAAACAATAGATAAATTTACCCGATTTGATCCTCGAATTTGTTCCAATCTCCTTTCGATAGTGCAATCGGTTTTGAATTTGACTTTGCAAGCTTGCCTAGTCACTACCAATCTCCATCTTTAAGCATCTACAAGTGTAGATTTAGGTACCCAAACAACTTTGGGTCCTTGAACATCAACTTCTGGGATCCAAACCATTTTGGTTTTAGGAGCCCACACACTTGAGGAACTATGCTTTTCAACTAAGTGTTTTCCATTTAAAGTAGTATGAACTACATGGTTTTTAACATATGAATCATTATATCCTAAACCATGTTTTTGTAATGATTGTCTTTGACTCCCTAAAAGCATGTGAAGCATCTTAGTTCCATTTGTGAACCTTTCTAGATCTTTTCTAATTTGAACATTACATGCCTTAAGATCTAGTTGTTCAACATCAATAGGTGTTGCTTTTAGACTGTCAAGTTTTAATGCATTAGTTTCAAGTCTAGCAAACACCTCATTTTTCTCATTCATGATTATTTCAATTTTGCTTTGAAGATCATTTATCAACTTTCTAGCATTTTTATTATTTTCACAAATGATCACATAATATTTAACTAAATCATGAAATGCCTTTTGAAGCTCATCATGCATATATGTTTCTTTTTTAGAATATGAACTATCACTAGAATATGATTTAGTTGAACATGAATTTGATTATGTAGAGCAAAAGTTAGAATCTACCTCACTTTGTTCAACTTCAATAGCCATGAAGCATGAGTGGGAAACCTCCCTTCTACTTTGCATGGAGGATGATGAGGAGAATGAAGAGTCATCCCATGTAGCTTTGTGAGCTTCATGTTTCCTTTATCTTCTCCTTTTCTCCTTCTTCTCCTCCCTTTCTTTTCTCTCATTTTCACTCTCCTTCTTCTCATTTTCTTTTTCTCTCTTCTCACTTCTTCGTCCTCTTCTTTCTCTCATTTCTTCTTTATCTTTCTTGAGGAATTTGAAGAAGTCTTGAGCAAGAACTTCAATGTCCTCATTCTCCTCTCTTCTCCTTGGCTCATCGAAATTTGCATGTAATGCCAAAGTTTGACTCTTCTTGGAAGCTTCCTTCTCCTTTCGATGACTCAATTGGATTTCATACACCATGAGATTTCCCATTAGTTCCTCCATTTTTAATTTGGAAAGGTCCTGAGCTTCCTCGATTGCTACCACATTGACTTCCCAATCGTTACTTAACGACTGGACGAACTTCCTTGTCGTCTCTCCATTAAGTTTTCTTCCAAGAACACAGAGAGTTAGTGATATTGGTGAAACAAGTGTTCATTTCGTTTATGTTGTCACCGATTTGCATAGAAAAATTTCATATTTATGCATGAGTAAACTAATGCGACTTTCCTTAGTCTTACTATCTCCCTCATGATGCATTTGAAACTTATGCCATATTTCATGTGCAGTTTCCCAACCGCTAATCCTATTGTATTCTCTTTCATTTAGGTCACAATAAAGAATGTTCATAATATTTGAATACATTTCATCCTCTATCATTTTAGCCCTAGTTAATGTAGGTAACTCTTCTTCCTTGGGCGGGGTGTATGGGGTTTGAATGAACATCCAATACTTAAGGTCAACAGAGATTAAGAAAATCTTCATTATACTCTTCCAATAATCGTAGTTTCACCCATTAAGCAAAGGTGGTCTAGTGGTGCGCAATCCATCTACATGATTAGAAGTGTATGCCATGCTAAAATACGGGTAAGTATACGAAATTTCACACTTATCCTCTGATACCAATATTAGGATCGTGTATGACCCTAATTCTAATCATTTTTAAACTAATTTCCTACTTGCTTAAACAATCAAAGATGCAGCGGAATAAAACAAACAAGTAGAGAAAAGCAAACCACAATGGCACCGGGATTTTTATAGAGGTTTGGCACCCACACCTGGGGCATAGTCCTCTCTTGCAAGCTCCGTTCAATCTCCCTCGAGCTTCACTCACATCTTTAATATCAATCTCATTCTGGGCCGAGATTAAGCTTTTTACAACACAAGCTCCGCGAACAAACCTCGCTAGCTTGATTTTTTCCTCTCACAATTGGAGAGGGAACACTTCAGGTTTTCACCGAAATCCTTGCTTCTTGATAGACGAATGAGTGCAAAAATCACTCTCTAATTCTTGAACACACTTGGAGTATGATATAGCAATGATCTAAAGTGTGGAAGTTTGGCTTGGAGAGTTGGATTGGGTATTTGGAGCTTGGGATTTTGTCTTAGATGTATTGGACAATTTGGAGTGTAAGAGTTGTGTAAATGTGTCTTGGTAACATCTCTTTATAAGGTCCTAAGGGGTTATGACTGTGGGATAAAAGTGGTAAATGATTGTGCAAGAAACACATAACAGAAAATCACAGGGCATAGTTCTACGCACAAACGGTCGACCGAAACAGGTCTAACGGTCGACCGGACGTCATCCGAAAATGAAGTCCAGGAAAGTCCAGAAACGAAAGGTCGACTTAGCAGGAAACGGTCGAACGAATTATGACTATAACTAAGGTTCACTTAAGTTATCAGTCGAATTAAATGGATGGTTCGATCGATCAAAAACTAACAGGCACTTAGGGGTTTGTCAAAACTTTTAGATTCGGTCGACCGAAATGGTTGAGTTGGTCGACCAAAAATAATAGGCACTTAGGAAGACAGAAAAAGTCTTCATCCGGTCGACCGCTAAGAAGGCATCATTCGACCGGTGGCCAAAAAAAATCCAGGGGTTTGTAAATACAATCATTAGAGAATAAGACAAGTCTAACGGTCATTGGACACGTGTAGACGGTGGCACAAAATGCTCAAAACGGTTGAGCGGTTTAACACTATTGGTAAACAGATTTAACTGATCCAATCGGTCGAACTGTGAACTAGTTCGGTCGACCGATTTGGCTCAGACAGATCAAGTTTTGTTTAAGTGTTTTCCGGTCTAGGTTTGGGGACTTATTGAAGTCCAAATGTTCTGAAATTTTGTGTGTGATTTCTCTAAGGAACCTAGTGTGTATGTGATTGGTTATTTACTCTAGTATGCTCAAGTACATAAAGTTCCTAAGAATCAAAAGAAATATAAAATGCATGTCTTCAATGAGCTTGATTACTTGTCTTGACTTGAATTCCTTTCTACCTTGAATCTTGATCACCTGTAGGAGTTAGCACTAGGAAATATGTGTGCTACTCTACATTGGTTATAGTTATGATTAGGTTGATTAAATAATCAAAACATAGATTAAGGCAAAAAACAACATTATCTACACATGAACCAAAACCCCTACACTTAAGTTTTCACAACAAGAGTTTAAGGGTCCCTGACGACGACAAACTTCATTATACTAACAGATATAAATTATTTAACTCACTAGATTCAGGGTGGACTTTTTTATTTGTTTGACTACTGAAATCCTATGATTACTCAACCCCCGAGGGAAAATCGGGTGCATCCTTACGACAAGACCTAAAACTGGTGTACTAGATATCCTAATGCATCATGTTGAAGTTAATTTTGGAAGTTTCCATTTTACTTTGCCTCTCAACTGTTATGCACATGCTAGACACACGCAAAACCCACAAAATATTTTCTCTTGCAAACACATGAAGATTTTGACAAAAATGTGAAAATTTAAAGAAGTTTGAGAAGCAAAAGAAGACAAGTCACCCAATGATCACGACAAGTAGATATATTGATATTAAATGCATCACACTATCATGACTCTAACAATTCAAACCAAAGAAAACAAAAGAAAAGGTAAAAGACTCGAATATGTATATATGATAAAACACCCCCACACACTTACTTTATGCATTGTCGCCAATGAATGTGAGAATGATACTACATGGATTCATGCATGCAAAATAAAAGATCTCACCAACGCGAAGTGCAAAATGAAGTTCAAGGTCATGTTGATGGACACATACCCGAATTTCCGAAAACTTGTGAGATACTTAAGAAGGGAGGCAAAAACGTGAAACAAATGGGGCCTAAATACACATGGGTTGGAGCCCACAACAAGCTATGCTCACTCTTGGACTCTTCTTCTTTTCTTTTCTTTTTTTTCCAAATATAACTATGTACAAAAATGGGGTCCCATCTTCATTTGTCAAGGGACATCAAATGGGAACCTGCCAGCTCTCGAGCCAGAAATGCAACTGCATGAGCTCGCAACATAAGAACCATGAGGGTTGCTAAGAGGTTTATGAACCAAGGATCATGGTTCATGCCTCTTAAAACCCTAGTATGTGAAAGGAAATGGAAATAAATATGTTTCCATTCCGTGACACAATTGAGGGTCATCAATATATGCCCTCCAACCGACAGTTTGGTGCACCGGGATCATTTCATCCACACCCTGGACTTATTACTCAGATGGCGATGTCCAGAAATAGAATTTCTTGACCACCTGACACCCTTATAAGCATTGTGCTCGTTTGATGCCTCGTGTGAATGAGAAAGATAGGAGGTATGAATGAGAGGTGAAGCTTTGTCTAGTTGTTTGATATGTAGGGCATCGGGTGGTTGATTATTACCCTACATGTGGTCCTTAACAGATACAGAGTGAAGAGCAGGTGGCCTAGAGCTTCAACAATGGTATATTGTGGCTCAAAAGCCACATGATCGAAAGGATATGGCTCAAAGGCCACATGATCACACGATTAGGCACCTTCTTGTGCCAGCCCAGTTGAAACATCTTCACCACCATCAGGATCTCCATCGAACAATTCTCTGAAGTACTTGAAGGTGCCTTCGACTTCAATCTCATTCGTGCCCTGGATAAGGTTGACCCCAACAGGGTCATTGAAGGCACCTGACTTCTTGCCGATGGTGAAGATGTTGAAATCAGTGCACTAAATACCATATGTTAAGTGCATAAGAGCATTACGACAATTGATCAAGACATTGAAAGTCGCTAGAAAGGGTCACCCCAAAATAACAAGAATTTCTCCAAGTAGGTTTAGCACAAGTTCAATATCCAAAACAAAGAAATCGACTGGATAAATGAACTCACCCACTTTGATCAGAATATCTTCCACCATGCCCTTCATTTCTTTATTGACCTATCGCCCAGTTGAAGAGTGGTCTTTGTTTGTTTGAGGTCTCCAAGACAGAGGTGGACGTAGACCAAATACGACAGCAGATTGACAGATACACTTAGATTAAATAAATCTCAATGTATTGACACCTCAACAATCACACAAGAAATAGTAGGGCAACCATGCTTCTTGTATTTGACTTGCATGGGTTGTTCCAACATTGAACTCACAATTGCCACAAAAAAGCTTTCTTGGGAACATTGTTTTTCTTTTTTGGGTGCATAAATCCTTGAGAACCTTGGCATAAGGTGACATTTGTTGAATCACCTCCAACAACTGAATGCTCACCTTAACTTGTCGAAAGACCATAAGCATTTTGTCATGCTAATCTGAAGTTTTCTTTTTCAGGTGCTCAGGAAAAGGCACCTTCGGGGCATAAGTGTCTTGCGAAGGAATCTCAAACTCTGATTCTTTTGACACATAATGAGACAAGGGAACCTTAGAGTTTGGCTCTGTTGTTGAAATAAAAGTAGAAGGAACCTCAAGATTAAGCTCCTTCCTAGAAGTATTCGTTGAGGGAACCTCAGGATCCAGCTCCCTCATAGATGCTGGTATCACCGTAGGTCTTGTGACACCAAGAGATGGTGATTGCAAGGACGACAACCTTATTTGGTTGTCCACCTCCTTACTAGACCTCAAAGTATGAATCACATTAACATGATGGGTCAGTTCAGAGGTAACTCGAGGCACTAATGGCCTTCATTGAGAATGGGTATCCCGAGGATTCGTCTCAGGTTGACTTGGGAATTGATCATTCTCACGTTCATGGAGCTGATGAGCCAAATGACTAACTTGCACTTCCAAAGTTTTGAGTGAACATTACATGCTCCGCATGAACGCTTGAAGTGTTTGATCAATAGAGGGGTGGGTCAACCCACTGGGTAGTGGAGTTTGGTTAAAATAACCTGATGATGCGACCTGAGGAGGTTGGTGAGTATGGGGTTGAGACCTTGATGTGAGGGTTGGTAGGTCACTGATGGGCATGGAAGGTCATAAGGTGGGGCTTGAGGTTGAGCATGTGAGCTCTGACCATGGTCCCCAAAAGAAATTAGGGTGGTTCCGCCATACCGGGTTGTAGGAGTGACTGTACGGTTGATACAGGGCTGTTGTTGATACATTGCATTTGCATGCTCAATTTCATTTGGAGCATAAGCACACTCCAAGTCACTGTGTTCCGTAAGTCCACACTGCTACAAGCTGGTGTAGAGACCTAAGCTACAGGAGCTCAGTCCAACTCTAAAATCTCAATGCTACGCATGAGAGCAGCCAATTTTGCTTCAGACGCGATAGTTGACTCAACTTGGTATGATCCATCATGACCAGAAAATCTGGCGGCTGGTGACTCTCTCATGGTGTCCCACTCAAGGGTACGTTCAACAATTAATTCAAAAGTATCACACGCCTCATCGATGAGTTTCATTTGGAAATCACCCTGGCAAATCGACTCCAACAATGTGCGAGTGTTGTAGTTGAGGCCCTCATAAACAATCTGGCACAACTACCACAACTCAATTCCATTATGACGGCCTTGCAAGAAAAGGTCCTTGAAGCTCTCAAAGAAAGCATGAAACAATTCGGTCTCCATTTGATACATTTGATGTATCTGGTGCCGTATCTGTTGAGTCTTCCTTTGGGGGGAAAAATCTCTTACGAAAGACTGTCACAAAGTCATCCAAAGACTGGATCAAGTTGTCCGGGAGGTTGTACGTCAATTTCTTCGTGTTATCCTTCAACGCGAAAGAAGTCATCCTCAACCAAACAAAATCCTCGTCAAGATGTTGAAGCTTGAACATGGACCATACCTCCACAAATTCACGTATAAAGATAACCGATCATCGTTATTAGCAGTGAAGGTAGGAAGCATGCTCACATATTGAGGTGTCAATTCATAGTTGTTCCCGTGAGCAGGCGGGAGAACTATGCAAAAAGGTTGCGCGACCCGAACAGGATGGATCCACTCCTACATAGTCATCGGTCTATCCTGTCGAGCTAAAGGTGGTGGTGTGTTGGATTTCGTGCCTCTATGTATGTATATAGTTTAAAAAATTAATACATGCATATATTTTCCATTTCCATATTTTCGACAATTTTATGTACACTGTTTTATATTTATTCTAATATTATATATTAAAACAAATATAAGAGGATAACACCCAAAGTTTCTCTAAAACCTTTACGAAGATCTAGAGCTACGTCGCACGTTGAATCACCGATTCATCCACCTCCAATTGTTCACCAAACTCTAAACAAGATTAGAGAGAGGAGCTAGCCAATCAATCTCTAATTAAGCTTAGAATCTAGCTAATAACCCCTCTAATGCTCCCTGTGATTTAATCTCTAAAAGCTCGAAGTAATTAGAGAAATTCGGATGGATTACTGGGGAGGTTAGAGAGAGAGAGAGAGAATTTTTTGCATTAATTAAAACAAGTAGGGAAAGGAGACCTATTTATAGGCTCTCCCAATACCCACATCATGGGTAACCCACTATCCCATGATCTATTGCTTTTCTCTCCCTTAAACCAATCACAAATTGACACATAATCATCCTCAAAACTGTTTGACCATAATTGGAATAAATCCAGCCCATGATCAACACTTATCTCTTAATAATTCAAGGCAGAATCGTGCCGAACGGTCGATCTAAATACCCACTCGGTCGACCGAACGGTTATGACTTTCACAAGTTTGGTCGGACCGTGAGCTAGACGGTCGACCAAATATTCATGAGAAAAAATCCCTGGAAAATTTTGGTCGAACCACGTCTCACTCCAGTCGACCGTTTACTTACCAAATTTTTCCTTGTACATTTCGGTCGACCGTTATATCACCAAGATATCTCCTCGAGATTTTCGGTCGACCATGTACTATGCTCGATCGACCGATCATATTATCATGACACGTCCTAGCAATTTTTTGTCGACCCCTGCGTATCCAATCTCTGTCTGGTCAACCGTTCCGAAGAACCCAGTCGACCAATCCCAAAATGGTCTACCGTTTTGTCCCGATTTTGTCTTTGTCAAATTTTGGATTTTCATCCAACACAATTTGATCCTTTGGATTTTTAGAAAATCCACATATCATGTAATATATTATCCTACATAAAGTCATACTATTACACCCATAATAGATACATCTCATACGAATTTATTCATGAATCTAATTATGTCAATTTTCATGACATATTCATTTTATCGATTCACCACATGTATCCCATTTCACATGAAACCTAATACATCATATGAACATAATATCAAGTTTCTTGTTTTCCAGTCTTGTGGTGTGACCTATACGACGATCTAAGCTAGATTGGCAATGATATGAAACACTTAATACCATAAACTATAAGCGGTATCTAGCTACACATTATAGTTACCCAATTAGCGTAGATGTCTTGTTCACTTGAATCCATTTAGTGATGTAAGGACATAACTTGTGTCTATCCCTTGCCTCATGATATTGAGAATATATACAAAGTATAATTGTGTTACCTTTGTATTATATATATTCATTTCTTGACATCTTAAGCTAATTACAAATATTTAACTTAACTCAAGTCACATTGTGCACATTATAATTTTGCTTTATCAAGGGCCCACTAATATCATCACTCAAATTAAGAGAGGCAATGACAATCTTTTGACTACTATCTTCTCCAGCAGAAGTTGATCTCAACCAACTATTTTCTTTATCACTTTTCTCATTGATAGCTTTGACAATATCCACATTAAACACTTCTCATGTGAAAAGACATAAGTCTCATATCTCATGATTCAAGACACAGTGAAAACGTTAATGACACATAACACAAATCTACAATGTTTCACTTGCTAGGTCTATTCAATATAAAAGTAACCATTTTCTCTTTTATATACTCGTGTCGTCAAATATTTGTAGGGCTACAATACTCTTTAACCAACACGACAATCTTATCTCGGTAATTAATATTCCATGTCAATTACCATGATTGTGAAAAACTTTATTATGTAAACCATTATCTTGTAGAGCTCTACGGTTAAGGACCAAGAGCATCTTCCTTAACACTTTCAAAAGATGAATACATTAATGAAGGAACAAAATGTTTGCACATTCAATTCATAATAATTGACACATAAAAGTAAAACGTTTACACCACATTCCTTTCAATCTCCTACTTGTTATCAAAGTTTTCTTTCACATACATTCTCAATGTATAAAACATTAATAACTCGGGTAAGCCTCTCAAATCACTCATCAAGGCACTCCACATGGTTCCTCAGACCCATGGACTCGAAATGCATTTTGCCTTTGACTTGGCATAAAGGTTTGGTGAATGGATCAGTTGTGTTGCTGTTTGTGTCCACCCATAATAAATTTATTTTTCCTTCGTCGATGAAGTCAGTGTGACAAAGTACTTACGATCCATGTACTTAACTTTGTAGGGTCATTTAGGATCCTTGATTTGTGAGATAGACGCACCATTGTCGCAAAATGTCTCTATGGGTCCCTCGCTCAAGGGAACTACTCAAAGCTCTTCAAGGTACTTCTTAATCCACACTATTTCCTTGATCGCTTCAGAGACAACCATAACTTCGGAAGCGGTGGTTGAGTCGGTTGTAGTGGTTTGCTTCCAACTACGCCAACTCACAGCTCCACCATTCAAAAGGAAGACATATCCTGATTGCGACCTCCTATCGTTGAGATCACTCATGAAACTCGCATCCGAATAGCCCTCGGCTATTAGCTCCCTTTGTCCTCCAAAAATAAGAAACTCATCTTTGGTCTGGTTAAGGTCCTCAGAAATATTCTTGATTGCAGTCCAATGCTCGGGACATGCATTGGATTGGTGACGACTTATCACGATTTAAGCATACGAGACATCGAGTCTTGTGCAAGTTATCACGTACATAATCAATCCTATTGCCGAAGCATAAGGAATATCTTTCATGTACTCTAAGTCTTTACGTGATTCAGCACGTTGAGATTTCTTGAGTTGCACACCCATTCTCATTGGCACATTGCTCTTTTTGGAGTTGTTCATGCTGAACCTTTCCAAGACCTTGTCAGTGTATGTATGTTGACTTAGGCCAATGACTCTTAGAGATCTATCTATATATCTTGATTCACAAGATGTATTGAGCCTCACCCATGTCTTTCATTGAAAATGCAGATTTCAATGGACTTGTCGTTTGCTCTAGCAAAGGTATATGATTTATCATGAGGATTGTGTCATCAACATATAAGATCAAAAACACTATGTGGCTCGCACTAACCTTCTTGTATATACAATGCTCTTACTTACTTTGGACGAAGTGAATCTTTTTGACTTCCTCGTCAAAGCGCTTGTTCCAACTCCTTGATGCTTGCTTCAATCTTTGAAGCTTGCATACTTTCTCGCTATTTCTTGGATCTTCAAAACCTTGAGGTTATACCACGTACACATCCTCTTCCAAGTTCCCATTAAGGAACGCTGTTTTGACATCCATTTGCCATATCTCATAATCATGAAATGCGGCAATAGTGAGCATAATTGGAATAGACTTGAACATGGCAACCAGTGAAAAAGTTTCATCGTAGTCAATTCCTTGAACTTGAATGAAACCTTTTGCTACAAGCCTTGCTTTGTAGGTTGTTAAGTTCCTATCCGTGTCCACCTTCCACTTAAAGACCCATTTATTTTGAACGACTTTCTTTGCTTGACTAAGGTCAACCAAGTTCCACACTTGATTGTCATACATGGATTCTATTTTGGATTCCATGGCCTTAAACCATAGTTTGGAGTCTTCTCTTTCCATTGCTTCTTTAAAGGTCGAGGGATCATCGGTATCAAGTACCATGATCTCCTGAAGTCCCAAATACATGTCGGGTTTCTTCCTTTCCCTCATGGACCTTCTTAGTTCTTTTGGTTCAACGTGTACTTCTCGAGCCTCTTCTACAATTTCTTATGGAATTTGTTCATGTTCGATTCTCAAACGCACACTTGGTGGGGATAATTGAGTTTCGCTCACAATTTCTTGCGAGAGTCTCTCACTCATGCTCCCACTAACCAAAGGAACCTCGATTGGGCCGGCATGATCTTGAGTGTTATCATTCATATCATCATCTTGTAGAATATCTTGAGTTTCCTCAAGCACAATTCTACTCCCACTACTTTTAATTCTTTCGAGAAGTTCTTTCGAGAAATTCTTTCTCTAAGAATACGACATCCCTCTCGACAATCACTCGATTGGAGGTTTTATGCCAAAAGTAGTATCCTCTTGTCTCGTAAGGATAACCTATAAATAATTATTTATCCACTTTTGGTTGAAGTTTGGTCCACATCAATCTCTTGACGTAGGCCTCACAACCCCAAATCTTGAGAAAATTGAGCTTAGGTGTTTTACCACTCCATAGCTCATAAATCGTTTTCTCAACGGATTTGGATGGAACATTATTTAGTGTGTAAGCTACAACTTCTAGTACATAACTCCAAAAATAAAGCGGCAATTCAGCTTGACTCATCATTGATAGAACCATGTTGAGCAATGTCCTATTTCTCCATTTGGATACCCCATTCCACTGAGGTGTATTGGACGGAGCCAGTTGTGGTACAATACCACACTCCTTTAGGAACGAATCAAATTCAGTACTTAAGTACTCACCTCCATGATCGGTTCGTAGAGACTTGATTTTCTTGTTGAGTTGGTTCTCTACTTCATTCTTGAATTGTTCGAAGTTGTTGAAGGATTCACTTTTGTTTCTCATTAGATAAATTTAGTTGTAACGACTATAGTCATCCGTGAATGTAATGAGGTTCCTGAAACCGTCTCTTCCACTTGTACTCATTGAATTACATACATCGGAATGTATCAAATCCACCAAGTTATTCGCTCTTGGACCTTTCTTCTTGAAAGTCCTCTTGGTCATTTTGCCCATTAGGCAAGGTTTGCATGTCTCCAATGATTTAAAATCAATTTGACCAATAAAGTTACCTTCTTGCAATTTCTTGATGCGTTTTTCATTTATGTGACTAAGACTATAGTACCACAAGAGTATATCATTCACGTGAGTAGTTTTAAGCCTTTTGTTATGGATGTTTAAAATTTGTCTATTATTTAATTCAAGCAAATAATGATCATTCCTGACGAATGCATTTGCATAGAAAGACAAGGAAGAGTTTAAAATCTTTATATTAAAGTTATCCATATCCAAACATGATACAGAAATGATATTCTTTCTAATCTAAGGCACATAATAGACGTTCTTAAAACATAAATTTAAGCCACTAGATAAATGAAGCTCCACGGAACATTGTCCAATCGAAGCGACGCTTGCAACATTTCCACCCTTCAAAATCATCTCGTTCTTCACGAGTTCCTTCCTATCCTTTAGTAGCTGCACATTAGAAATTATGTGAGCACATGATCCGGTATCAATTACCCAATCAATGACAGAGGTGGCTAAATTTATCTCAATAACAAATATACCTTTAGCCTTTTTGGGACCATTTCGCTCAAATACCCCCATTGTCAACATCATCTTTATACTGGGGCAATTTGGGCGGATGTGTCCTTTTCCACCGCAGTGGTAACACTTCGTATTAGGAGTCAGAGATTTCGAAGAATTCCACCTCGAGGTACTCCATTTCCTTTCGATGCTCTTTTGGCCAATTTGTTTTTGCCTTTACCTTAGGTGATCTTCCTTCTCCCACCATGGAAGGCTAGGACGTTCTTGTCCTAAGCGTTGCCCATGTAAACTTCAGCTATTTTGAGAGCATTATGAATCTCCTCAAGACTCACCCCTTTCTCATGTACATGATTGTGCATAACAAAGCCCTTGTAGGACGGGGCTAGAGAGCCATGAATCAAATCTTTTGTAATGTCATCGGGCATCGGGGAGAGAGCTTTGACAACTTCTCAATGTATCCTTGCATAGTGAGAAAATGCATGGACACCGATGTTCCCTCCGCCATGTGGCACCTTGTGAGTGCTATGGTGGTCTTATAACGCTCTTTTCTTGTACTATCCATGAACATCTTGTTAGGATCTATGACCCTCTAATCGCTTAGAAAAATGCGGAATTAAAAATATTAAGCGAAGGATTAAAGAGTAGAGACAATGCAAACCACAAATCGTCGACACCGGAGTTTAGAGAGGTTCGGCACCCACACCCGGGTCCTAGTCCTACTCGCAAGCCTCGCTTGATCCCCCGAGCCTCGCTTACGGTTCCACAAACCGATCTTCGTTCTGGGCCGAGACCAACGCCGTTTACAACACCGAGCCTCGCGAACAACCTCGCTCGTGTCTCCTCTCACAACCCGAGAGGGAGCTTCCTCGAAGCTTTTACAACTCTTTGATTCTTGAATAAGGAATTGTCATCAAACTCTAACTAACACTCTATACTTGAGCATACTTGGATATGATATTGAATTGGATATGCAAGTGATGAAGTTTAGGCTTGAGTGTTGAAGAATAAGCTTTGAAGGTTTGGGAATTGAGAGCACAAAGATAGTTGATGAATGGAAGGTGTTGTATGTTGTTTTGTGTCTCTAGAGTGGTGTTTATATAGGTTTCAAAGCTTATAGATCCGTTGGAGAGTTGGTGGTGAATGGACCAATGAGAAAGCAAGATGTGACTTAAGCTCGTCCAGAAATCAAGACAGATTCGGTCGACCGTTATCCACACGGTAGTCCGAAACATTGGTCTGAACTAAGAACTCGGTTGACCGATTAAGTATCGGATCACCGTTCACCAACCTCCAGTAGCTTTTATCTATTTAGCCCTAATTAATTCGGTTCACCGAAGTCCATTCGGTGCACCGTTCCAAGGTGGACAGTAGAATTGATTGGGCTCTGATCTACTCAAGTTCGGTTGACCGTGATCACTTCGGTAGACCGAAGTTAGCGTGGGTTTTGCGCTGACAATGCGTGGGAAAGTGTTTCACCAATAACGGTCAAGTTAAATAGTCGTTGGGCTCCTAAAGCCAATATGGATTCGGTAGACCGAAGTGTGTGCGGTCGTCCGAAGTGGGTCAAGTTAATTTGGGCTCTAGGGTCTTGATTTGAATGTGACCGTTAGAGCAAAGTCCAAAACCGGTCCAGGGCTATTCGGTCGACCGAAGGTGTTTCGGTCTTCCGTTGCGGCAATTCCAGAGAACACCTAAGTTTCACTGTTGGGAAGTATTCGGCTATCCGATAGGTGTTTGGTGCACCGAACTAGGTAGAGTTCGGTTAACCGAAATAAGTTCGGTTTACCGAGAAATGACGGGACAGAATCCTAGTGCTCAAGTTTACATAAAATCCTATGGACTCAATAAATATAAAGTTACTTGTCTTGGTCCAAAGCTTGGATTACAAGTCTTGAGTCTTGATGTCCTTGTCCCAATTCTCATTTCCTTGATTGTCTTGATCAACCTATTAAGATAATTGCAAGTATAGAAACATATATGCAATGCATGTAATCGTGTTTGCTCACTTTGATTGATTAGGTTGATTGATTAAGATTAATTTAATTAATCATCAAAATTAATATAGATTAAGGCCAAAAAGGCAACACATCTTTATCAAAACTTCCATGGTCGTCTAGCGTTTTGAATCCAAGTATTTCTCTTGTAGCGAGTCACCCATGGAGGCCAACATTAGACCTTAAACTTTGTTCTCTTGGTCTTCTCACTTGGCTGTAGCCTCTTTCTCATTATCGGTTGCCTTCTCATTTAATTTTGAGAATTCACCATCCAAAATATGAGATAGTTTCTCAAACTTTAAACACGATGTTGAGCTTTACTTGCCATCTTATGAAGTTGGAGTCATCATTTGCTGAAAGATGTTTTTCAATCATAGATCGCATAATACGTTGAATATTCGACATTTCTACAAAATAAATTATATGGGATTGAACGTCAATTTTATGTTTTAAAACCAATACCACAAATAAATAAACACGTCCATAAATATAGTAATTCAAGATCCTATCAATCATAATATAGATGATTGACATCTTATCATGCATATCTTTGTGTCTTATATCCATTATCTTTCACTCAAACAATGCTATGTAACGAGTTTAATGTTTAAGTTTTAGGATTAAGTAGGTTTGAGAATGAGAGACTCTAAAAGGATTTCAAAGCAAGAAAAAAGACTAAGTTACAAGACTTATGGACTAAGATGCAACAGAGAGGGACCCGAATGCAAAACCAAAGGCCCAATGAGCAAATGAAGAAACTCCACACCTTCATGGGGAGTATTTTAGCAATTCTATTCGGGTCGGAGCTCCAACAACCAAATTAGATGCATCAAACATAAACAAAGCCATCCAGAAAAGCCCAACGTGATCCAAACCCTGTAGACCGCCAATTGGCGGTCCGGGTTGCTCCGGATCCGATGCGGTTTAGTCAGGTCGTGTATTAGAGTGTATTTAGTCTATTTCTGGTATATGTTTAGTCTCATACCGGGGGATTGTCCCGGATTACCTTTTTCTTTGGCTATAAATAGAACTCCTCCTCCTCCCTTGTATTGATCTCTCTCTTGGTGGCCATCCTCTCTACTAGGATTTAAAGCCTTGAAGCAAAAACCCTGGTGGAGAGAGGCTACTTGTAATTGAGTGAGTAATAATAGATGTTTTGTTAAGTTTTCTTCATATTGTCTTGTCTTTTCAATTCTTGCATACTTAGTTAACTTGTTGTTTTAGTCTTCTTATAATTAGTTTAAGCATGTTTTCTTTCCCTAGTATAAATGTTAGTTTAAATATGTGTGAGTAGTTCCATTCCCCTTTGGGGGTGGAGTAGATGTGTATACATGTTATGTAGATGGTATGAATGTTAAACATTGTTGTTTGTGAGAAATGTTAGTATGCTTGTTTGAATTAATAAGAACTTTTACTTGATGGTTTCTACCATAATGTTTAGGTACATTGCGTGCTTGTTTATCCTCTTAATAACAAACTTGTCATGCTTATATTAATCATCTAGGTTAGTGCTTTAAATTATAGGTCTTGCCATTAGGTACTTCTTATGCATTAACAAACACTAACTACACATGAGCTTATTGTATGCATTCACCACACTTATTTCATGTGTACACACACTCTACTCCTTAGGGGTTTTTCCCATTCCTGAGATTTATCTTTCTTCTTAGTGGTTGCTTAGCTTAGTTTAGTTCATTTTGTGCTTTCATTTCCTCATTTCTAGTTTACTTGTTTAGTGTAGTGTAGTTTAGTTTAATCAATCATTTCTCTCCTTTCTTTCCCACTCACCTTCGAACAAACTAAAGTCGACACACCTCCCTGTGGATCGACTGGTATTTGCCACCGCTTCAACCCGGTCGTGCACTTGTGGTTATAATTAAAACGTTCAATCAATAAACTAGCTAAGAGCTATCGGATATATTATAAAATCAAGGTAAGAAAACATTTTCTAATCCTAAGCATTTCGAAAATTTTGCATTTTCAAACTCTTATGACTCGTGTCGTTGTAATTAAGAGGGAATTTGACCAATCCTCCTAAGGAAAACTCTTTTTCTCAAAACCGAGCTAGGGCTCCGGTCTTGTTAAGAAAATTTATTTCATTTGATACGAGTTACGTTTATCCATTGTATTCACAAATAAATACACTCGGTGTCCAGTAAGGGTGAATCTCACCTCGTGAATCTACTTGTGGCGCAACAATAGATAATGTTATATCTCCCACTATTCCCAAAGATGGAGGAAGCTATCTCCCGCTAAGGGCGAGCAGAATATCCCTCGATCGATGACTACTAGTGGATGAAATAAGAAAGAAAAATACTCTTAATTTTTGGTTGGACAATTTAAACATTTATATGTGATTTTCGAGTTCAGGTGATCATGCATATTTATATCTATACACATCCTAACATTTATTCATACAATCAAATACATGCCAAGCACAAACACATAAATTAGATCCATTCACACACACATTGGTGTGAGTTTATATGTTCCTGCATCTTTCACCATTGCGCCTTCTCTGTGTCTTCCATTTCACCGTGGATGTAGATATTGCAAAATATAAACATGCATCTCACAATTTTGAAAATTATCTAGTGCAAGTCCTATGTAAAAATTCTCTCAAATGCATGCATATACATAGACGTAGATATTTGGCTTTTACATACATAAGCCCCTGTGATAGAATAATAACAATAACATTCACATCATTCATTCATGCATGGCTTCTTTGGAACATACAAACTCACTCGTTCCTGGAAAAGAGCACTAGTGCAACACATGTACATATACTATATATTACACGGTTTAGTTTATCTTGATCTCTTCACGAAACAATTCCAAAATCATTTGAAATCCATTAAAAATTATTTTATACAACCATAGTTCAAAAGTACAAAACATTTGAATCCCATTTTATCCATATTTCCAAAATAATGTTTTTTAAGGAAAGATAAACTTATGTCTCTTTCGTTTTGTCGATTTCTTATTAAACAATCATTTAATGTAAAACGAAAATTTTATATATTAGACATAAGTCTAAATCTTAATTCTAACATTCATATGATGTGTTTTAAATATTTAAAACTGTCGAAAGAATTAATTAGAATTATATCAACAAAACTGTCGGGAAAACTCGAAAGAGACGTTAAACATGAATTGTTTCTATTGAAGATGACAAACTAAAATTAATTATATAGTCTAATCGTTGAAAATATGGACTAAATACTCTGATACCACTGTTAGATTTCGTGCCCCTATGTATGTATATATCTCAAAAAAATTATACATGCATACATGCTCGATTTCCATATCTTCGACAATTTTATGTACATTGTTTTATATTTATTCTAATATTATATAATCTATATGTATATTAAAACAAATATCGGAGGATCATACCCAAAGATTCTCTAAAACCTTTTTGAAGATCCGGAGCTATGTCACACGTTGAATCACCGATTGATCCGCCTCCAAACTCTAAGCTTAGAATTTAGCTAATAACCCCTTTAAAGCTCCCTATAACTTAATCTTGAAAAGCTTGAAGTAATTAGAGAAATTCGGATGGATTAGTGGCGAGGTTAGGGAGAGAGAGAATTTTTGCATTAATTAAAACAAGTAGGGAGAGGAGACCAATTTATAGGCTATTCCAATACCCATATCATGGATTACCCACTACCCCATGATCTCTTATTTTTCTCTCCCTTAAACCAATCACAAATTGACACATAATGACCTATAAAACTATTTGACCATAAATGAAATAAATCCAGTCCATGATCAACACTTATCTCTTAAATAATTTAAGGCAAAATCGTGTCAAACGGTCGACCGAAATCACCACTCGGTCGACCGAACGGTTATGACTTTCACAAGTTTGGTCGGACCGTGAACTAGACGGTCGACCGAATATTCATGAGAAGAAATCCTTGGTAAATTTTGGTTGAATCATGTCTCACTCCGGTAGACCATTTACTTACCAAATATTCTCCTTGTACATTTTGGTCGAACGTGTCACTATACCGGTCGACCATTATATCACCACGATATCTCCTAGAGATTTTAGGTCTAGCATGTTCTATGCCCGGTCGACCGATCCTATTACCAAGAACGTCATGGAAATTTTCGGTCAAACCATGTGTATCCGATCTTTGTCCAGTCTACCGATCCCAAAATGGTCTACCGTTTTGTCCCAATTTTGTCGGTCAAATTTTGGATTTTCATCCAACAAAATTTGGTCCTTGGGATTTTTAGAAAATCCACATATCATGTAATATATTATCTTACGTAAAGTCATACTATTACACTCCATAATACATACACCTCATATGAATTTATTCATGAATCTAATTATGTCAATTTTCATGACATTGATTTTATCGATTCACCACATGTATCCCATTTCACATGAAACCCAATACATCATATGAACACAAAATCAACTATCTTATTTCCCAGTCTTGTGGTGTGACCTATACGAGGATCTAAGCTAGAGTGACAATGATATGAAACACTTAATACCATAAACTATAAGCGGTATCTAGCTACACATTATAGTTACCCAATTAGCGTAGATGTCTTGTTCACTTGAATCCATTTAGTGATGTAAGGACATAACTTGTGTGTATCCCTTGCCTCATGATATTGAGAATATATAAAAAGTAGAATTGTGTTACCTTTGTATAATATATATTCATTTCTTGATATCTTAAGCTAATTACAAATATGTAACTTAACTCAAGTCCCATTGTGCACATTATAATTTTGCTTTGTCAAGGGCCCATCAATATCATCACTCAAATTAAGAGGGGCAATGTCAATCTTTTGACTAGCTATCTTCTTCACCAGAAGTCGTGCTAAACAACTATTTTCTTTATCACTATACCCATTCACAGCTTTTGACAATAATCAAATTATTCACTTCCTATGTGAAAAGACATAAGTCTCATATCTCAGGATTCAAGACACAGTGAAAACATTAATGACACATAACACAAATATATAATGTTTCACTTGATAGGTCTATTCAATATATAAAAGTAACCATTTTCTCTTTTATATACTCGTGTCGTCAAATATTTGTTGGGCTACAATACTCTTTAACCAACACGATAATCTTATCTCGGTAATTAATGTTCCATGTCAATTATCATGATTGTGAAAAACTTTTGATTTTTGTAAACCATTATCTTATAGAGTTCTACGGTTAAGGACAAATAGCATCTTCCTTAACACTTCCAAAAGACGAATACGTTAATCAAGGAACAAAATGTTTCCACATTCAATTCATAAAAATTGACACATCAAAAGTAAAACATTTAGAACACATTCCTTTCATGGTGCACCTAGAATTCGAACATGACTGAATCTCTCCTCCTCCCGAGTCGGAGGAGGAGAAGGAGGTCTACGTGGTGGTGGGAGAGGAACGAGGTAATCCATGTATGGAACCCGGTCTCCCTCACCTCCATGAGACGACTCGACCTCGTGCTCCAAAGGACATCCATCTCTGAAGAAAAATGCACTATCTCCAGTCGAGCGCTCTCACCAGAACGAGCCCAACCTCACATAAAACGCTAGACTCGACTCAAAAAACTTCACACAACAGAGGTGTAATCAGAGAAGGAGAGTAATAGAAGAAAATAAAGGAGGAGAAGACTCAGATGAGAAGGAAGGAATCCCTAGATCTAGCGTGGGTAGTAGGTGAGGGTAGAAGCATAGTTTAGCAAACACGGTTGACACAAGCTTAGGTTGGCTTTAGGTCCTTAAGCTTAACCTAACTGCGAGGTCACACGGCCTCAACACGTCTCACCTCCCTAGGATGAAGACCACAAAGCCCAGGAAGTGAGCCAAGATTTGGAGATCTCATCTCTCCTTCTATCGACAAAGTGGGCGACATCGATCAGACTATGACGGTGGTGACCGGATCACTTTTGATTAGGAGTGATTTTGAGGGGAAAGGAAAGTGTGATGAAATTCCCCACCATGGGACAACCCCTCCTTAGTCGTGTTTTGAGTCTTAGTCTACCAATCAACTCTACAAACAAACACTCACCTCACACTTGTCCCGATGCAACTTACTAACTAATGCATACATTAACCATGCTGAATGAGAGAATGTGTGCACATACCTCACGCCAGCAATTGACAACAATAATGTAAATAAAAGAAAAGACGAGTGTGTGCAAGGTCTACAAATGATGCATGACCTAGATTAAAATTAGTCTAATCTTTTACTTTAAGCTTTAGGGTACAAGTTGTCTTAAAAAGCGGTCATGTAAGCCAAATTAATTTCTGACAATAAACAGAGCATGCATTGCATCAACAGTAAAGGGAACCAACTAGAAATAGGCAAAGAAAGCTACACTTGAAACAAAAATCGAAAATACCTCATCAAATATGCCATTGGCGGATGGTAATCCGCTACTAGCGGAGCTTCTAGGGATTCAGGTCTGCAAAATTCACCAGTGTGCTTCTAAGCCCCCAGTAGGTCCTCCTGTCCACTTGTGACCCCATTCGAGTAACCAAAACAAAAATGGAAACGTCAAAACAAAGAAAAAACCCACCGAAATGGCGAACTCGACTACTTAAACGACGCTCGTCGCCAACGACACCATAAACTTGATTGAATTGGTTAAATTACCGTTACTACATGACCACGTTGAAGCGGATGAAAGTAAGGGTCGGTCCATAGGGATCACGTGCGAGTCGGATTCACCATACGTGAGTGGGGGAGAAGAAAAGGGAGAGGGATGCGATCGAAATTACACTACGACGTGTAGGAAGTCGGAAAACAAAAAAATAAAAACTAAACCCCTTAGGGGGTATAGAGAGAAAGCGAATATGAAAATATGTGTATATGTGCGTGTTCAAAGGTGCTCATCAAAACATGTCATAGATGAAATCCATAAAACTCAACTCAAACTTTTCCTCTACATGAAATAAGATAAAACATTATCATTAAAACATACAAGATAATAATTGAAATGGATTTAATATGTTCACATGCATCATGACTCAAATCCAACTATGTCTTCACATGAAATAAGATTTATCACAATCATTAAAACATACAATACATTAATTAGGATAAAGCCAACATGACAACATGCATGCACATGTCTTTTTTCCTTTTTCACTCTATCCTTATCCTCACATCATCATTGCCCATAAAATAGGCTCACTAATCTAAGCATGTGTTAAGCTTCACTCAAGACCATTAGCACATCAAAGATAAGAATGAAATCACATTAGATTGTTATGGAAATCAGGTAAGTCTCAAAGGATTAAGATTAACACACACACACACCTAATACATCACATAATCACATCACCTTCTTCTCCACCCCCAAATGGGGATGGACTACTCTCTACTCATCTCTAAACTAAAGAAAACATGAAAACAACATAAACCCATAATGAAAATAAAGAAAACAAGATTATGCAAACAACAACATCAAAGAAATTGCATCAAAGTAAAGACATTAATGGAAAGAACAAGATTCAACTAACTTGAAATGAAAAGACTACAAAGTTCCGCCTTCTTCTCCTCTTACACTAATGAGCAGCAAAATAAAACCTAAAACTAATGGAGAATCAAGAAGAAGTGGGAGAGGAGAGGTTACAATGGTATATATAGACTAATAAATGGTTAAGATTCATCTGGAAATAATCAGACGACTCTAAATCACATCTGATGATCTTGGAATGCTCTGACCAAAATACCCCACCCATGGCCAAAGTTTGAGAACTTGTGGACCATTTTGAGCCGCCAATGGCGGATCAAGTAGGTCCGATCAGGTTGAAATTTTGGTTGATGTTGTATTTCTTTGATTGGCAGATGTGGTGAAGCTCTGGTCCACTATGTCGACCCGATTTGGTTTTAATTGGAGAAATACTGATCTGATTAAAGTCATGTGGCACAACATTTTGTTCTTTACCATCAGGTCCCTCTTGGTTTTCACTTGGGTCCTTCCTGATTTGCGATCCACTCCTTGTGCATTACAAATAGGTCCAGAAGTCTTCAATTTAGTCCATTCTTGTTGCAATATAGGTCCTTTTTGCTCCATTCCTCTTCTTTATTACTTAACTCCTGAAACACTGCAAATAACAACTCGAGTAACACAATATTGGGGTAAAATAAAGGATATATTGCATGATTGTGATGCATGATATGCTACTAATCAGTCCACAAGACCAACTCGTACCTCGTCTTGTCTTAAAGATTTTGTTACTTATAATGTTGCTTACCCCATTCAGGATTGTCTCCTACAATGCTATTACTCCTAACCACCACAACTTAGAGATAAAAAAGATGCTCACCAAGAACCTACCTCTTATCACTAAGCCCTTAGGGATCCTAAATGCGTAAAAGCTATGAATGGTGAACTAGAAGCTTTAAGGAAAATTCACACTTGGTCCATGGTTTTTGCTAAACCAGGCACCAAACCTGTAGGATGTAAATGGGTACATAAAATCAAGTATAATAGTAATGGGACAATTGAGAGATATAAAGCCAGGTTAGTTGCTAAAGGTTATACTAAAACCTACGGCCTTGACTATCAAGAAACTTTTGCTCCTGTCACAAAAATGAACACCGTTAGGGTCCTCTTGTCCATTGCGAGTAACCATAGGTGGAACCTTTTTCAAAAGGATGTTAAAAATACTTTTCTTCAAGGTACATTAGAAGAAGAAGTCTACATGACTCCTCAACTAGGCATCGACTCCCTTCAAATATGGTTTGCAAATTACACAAATCCATTTATGGATTGAAGCAATCCCCTCGAGCATGGTATGCAAAACTCAGTGACTCGCTTCTATCTTTTGGTTTTTCAAAATGTTCTACTGATTGACATCATTTCATGCTTACATTTGTATCTTCACTAGTGCAGAATTGGCTTTACTCATCGCCACATAGACGTCGACCGTTACAACCACCGACGTCTGGTGTGGAGAGGACCGAATAGACGTCGGTCGTCATGGCAGACGACGTCTATGTGACACTATAGACGTCGGGTGTGGGAATAACACGTTTAGCCGACGTCTATAGTGTATAGACGTCGACCTATAGACGTCGGTGGTTTAGTACTTTGTGAATCCGACGTCTATAGGGTATAGACGTCGGCCTATCGACGTCCGACTTAATGTAAGACCGACGGCTATACTCCAACCATATAGACGTCGAGGTATAGACGTCGGTGTTATGGAACATCCGACGTATATAGGTCTTAAAGAAATCGGACAGACGCGTTTTCTTTCATTCATTTCAGTCGAAACCCACCCAAACCCTAGCCGTCCCGCGACCGAACTCTCCTCCGCGACCATCCTCCGACCGATCCGCACCGTCTTCGGCACCGCAGCGAGCTCCCAAGCTCTCCTCCACTTCTCCGGCCCTCTTCTCCTTCTTCCTCTGTCTTCCTCCGTCTCTCTCCACATGTAGGTTTTAAGTTCGTTTTTGGTTGTTTTAAGTTCGTCTTTATCCACATATTCTTTCTAACTTAGCCTCCTCCGCATGTAGCTTCCTCGTGTCGTTTACAGCCGTCTCCTCCGCAACGTCTTCGGGAACCACAAAGACCTCCTCCGGCATCACAACTTGTCCCTCCTCTGGTTCGTGCTCAATTTTAGATCCTTAATTTAGGATTAGTTTAGACCAAGAATCCAATGCCAAATTAGGATTAGTTCACAATAATAACGTATTGATGCAAATATTGGTTAATGTGATAATCATTATTGGTTAATGTGATAATCTAAGTGTATTGATGCAAATATCAACATTTAGAATTCCTTTTATTTTCCAAGTTA
The DNA here is from genome assembly GCA_963682175.1 of Triglochin maritima. Taxonomy (NCBI): domain Eukaryota; kingdom Viridiplantae; phylum Streptophyta; class Magnoliopsida; order Alismatales; family Juncaginaceae; genus Triglochin; species Triglochin maritima. The sequence goes on from OY821775.1 coordinate 41,861,235, forward strand.
TTTAATGATTCAATTTGTTGGTGTGTAGCAAATGGTTTCCAAAGTAGAAAAAAAAGAAATCAAAATTATGGATTGATGATGTGTAATGGCATGAGTTGTATGGTCTTGATGTGGATGTACACTCTTGACGTTATGTGTGTGTTCTATGTGTTGATATTTGATAAACAACTTCATTGGATTGATTTGGTTTGGATTGAGTTGGGTTGGTTGGATGATTTAACCAAACTTTGTTTTCATTGGATTGATTTGGTTTGGATTATGTTAAGAATTTGGTTTGGATTGAGTAGAGAAATACATGATGTGAATGTGAGTAGATAACTAGATATACATTTTTCTTGTTGATTTCAGGATTTGAACAATTTTACATATAATTTTAAGTGGAGGTTCTGCCAAAATTTCAATAAAATTTTATTCCCAATTATTATTAATAACATGATAGTTTGTGTTTAAAATGTTTTTCTGTCAATTCAAGTAATTATTTTTAATACTTGCTTTTAATATTTTAAATATTTATTGCCTTAATTTTTTGAATTTTTAATATTATGATAAAAACTCATTGCCCCCCTTAAACAACTAGGCCTTTAATAACCCAAAGTAAAAGATTAGACAATATTTGCTAAGTCATTCATCATATAGGATTTGCATGCATTGTATTTTTCTATTATTTACGATTTCTGTCGTAGATTGCTGGCGTAAGGTACGTACTATCTTTCACTCATCATTCATTAGAAAGCACGCATTAGTTAGTAGGACTTGCATTGGAACAAGAGTGAGGTGAGTGTTTGTTTGGTGTGTTGTTTGTTAGATTAAGGTATGAAAAACACTTAGGGGGCAGTCACCTATAGGAGATGAGGTGGGGGATTTCATCACCCTTTCCTTGGCCCAGAAACCACTTAATAAAAGAGCCTTAATAAGATCAATTAGACGTTGTCCCCTAGGATTTTCGGACGCATTAAGGAGAGGAAACCGTTTAAGACCGTTATGGCCTGAATGTCGTTGCCCATCTAGTCTCCCTGAGATTTTAAGAACCTCCAGGTTCTTGATTTCCTATAGATTAGTGGTCCTCGATGTTTAAGACCGTTTCGGCCTGAACGTCGTTGCCCATCTAGTCTCCCTGAGATATTAGGGACCTCCGGGTTCTTGATTTCCTACAGACTAGTGGTCCTCGGTGGGACCTCGAAGTTAGGCGTCGTCTATTACTAAGGACCTATAGTGGACTTTAGGTTTGTTTTGGCCTTGATTCTTTAGTTAGATTTCTAACCTTCCTTATTCCACGCTAGATTAAGGACTTCATCTCTTCTCCTCTGAGTCATTCTTTTCTCATCTTAATGTCTCCGAATCTTCTCATCTACGAACACATTCTTTTAAATTGAAATTTTATTTATTTTTTGCAATAATAACTATCATTTTTGCCTCTGTTTAGATTGAAATGGATCGAGAGTGGATTGTTTCAAACAGATTGAGTGATGAGTATGAGAACGGAGTGAATATGTTCTTAGAGGTTGCCAAAAAACATTCTAAGAAATTGAAAGACAGCGACATGGCGTATTGTCCGTGCAATAAGTGTCATAATATGTCAGTGTTGACTTTTCAGAAAATGAAAGATCATTTGTTTGAGAAAGGTTTCGACCCAAATTACAGACGGTGGATATGGCACGGCGAAAATGAATCATGTAGTCGTTCCAAGAATGATGGAGAAGATATTAGTGTGGAAGATCACTTAGAGGAAATGGTTCAGGATATGGCTGAAAAGTTTTCGTCCAACCCCGATTTACTTGGTAATTTGTTGAGTGACAATGAGAAGCCGTTGTATAAGAATTGTACCAAATTCACTAGATTGTCAGTGGTGTTGAAGTTGTACAATTTAAAAGCTGGAAATGGTTGGTCCGATGTGAGTTTCACATCAAAGTTGAAGTTAAGAAAAGAGATGCTTCCAGATGATAATGAGTTGTCAGATAGAACTTATGATGCAAAGAAAGTGTTGTGCCCTATGAGAATGGAATATAGGAAGATACACACATGCCCAAACGATTGTATATTGTATAGGGGTGAGTTTGAAAACTTACATTCCTGTCCCAGGTGTAATGTTTCAAGATACAAAATGAAACGTAGTGGACCAAACCAGAATGAAGAGGCCGATGAGATGAAAATCAAAGGACCTCCTGCTAAGATTTTGTGGTATCTTCCGATAATACCAAGGCTTAAACGTTTGTTTGCGGGTAAAGTGGATTCCAAGAACATGACATGGCATGCTGATCGTGAGAAACCAAATGATCAGTTGCTACGTCACCCTGCAGATTCACCTCAGTGGAAAAAAAATAAATGTCGACTTCCCTGTGTTTGGTGAAGAATCAAGGAATGTACGACTTGGGCTCTGTACTGACAGAATCAATCCTTTCGGTAGTTTGAGTAGCATTCACAGTTCTTGGCCCGTTCTGCTTGTAATTTACAATCTGCCCCCGTGGTTATGCATGAAACGCAAATATATCATGTTGTCCTTAATGATTTCTGATCCGAAACAACCTGGAAACGACATCGATGTGTATTTAAGACCTTTAATTGATGACCTAAAGATATTTTGGGATAACGGAGAGTCAGTTTTTGATTCTTATCGTCAGGAGTCGTTCGTAATGCGGGCAATGATATTTTGCACGATTAATGACTTTCCAGCTTATGGTAATTTGTCTGGATATTCAGTCAAAGGTCATAAAGCTTGTCCAATTTGCGAGGAAAATACATGTTCTTTGCAACTAGTTAATGGTTCTAAGACTGTCTATCTTGGTCATCGGAGATTTTTACCGAATTCTCATCCTTATCGTAGGTTGAAGAAGGCATTTAACGGAAAACAGGAGTTTCAGAATCCGCCAGTTGAAATCAGCGTCGAAAATGTGTATGAACGTGTAAGGAACATTGAATGTGAACTTGGAAAACCGTACAAACGAGTAAACGACAAAAGTAGTTGGAAAAAAAGATCAATATTTTTTGATCTCCCTTACTGGAAAACTTTAGAAGTTAGACATTGTATTGATGTGATGCACATAGAGAAAAATGTTTGTGATAGTCTTGTTGGCACTTTGTTGAACATACTTGGTAAAACCAAAGATGGATATAATGCAAGACTTGATCTTGTTGATATTGGTATACGAGCAATGTTGGCACCAGAGAAGAAAGGAGATCGGAATTACTTACCTCCAGCTAGTTATACATTGTCTAGAAAGGAGAAAAGAATTATCTGTCAGTGTTTGCACGATGTAAGGGTTCCACAAGGTTATTCTTCAAATATCAGTAGTCTTGTTGTTATGAAGGATTTGAAACTTGTGGGGATGAAGTCTCACGACTGTCACACTTTAATGCAACAGTTGTTACCTGTAGCACTGAGATCCATATTACCGAAAGATGTTAGACAAGCAATAATAAAGTTGTGTTCCTTTTTCAATAAGATTTGCAGTAAAGTGGTCGATCCTGTGCAGTTAAACAAGTTACAGAATGAAATTGTGGTCACATTATGTCAGTTGGAGATGTTCTTCCCCCCGGCTTTTTTCGACATTATGATTCATCTTGTTATTCATTTGGTTAGAGAAGTTAAATTGTGCAGACCAGTTTTCTTAAGGTGGATGTATCCTTTCGAGCGTTATATGAAAGTGTTGAAAGGTTATTGCAAAAATCGTCAAAGACCAGATGCTAGTATTGTTGAAGGATACATAGCTGAGGAGGTTATCGAGTTTTGCACTGAATACCTAGCAAACACCAAAACTGTTGGACTTCCGAAGAATCGTCATGATAAACGTGCCGATGGTAAAGGGACACGTGGGATGAAAATGTTAAATCCAAATGGCGATGACTTAATGACAACATATTTTTATGTGTTGTGCAATTCGAATGAAGTTCAATCATACCTAAATGAACACATGAAGTTTCTAAAGGAAAGAAATCCTTTGTAAAGTGATCAACAAGTAATTAATAGTCACAATAAGAATTTCATCTCTTGGTTCAAAAATCTAGCATACAAGCGTGATGTTTCTGAGACAATACAGTGGTTGGCTTACGGTCCGCATTCTGTTGTTATAAGTTACAGTGGTTATGATATCAATGGATATTCTTTCTACACAGTTTGTGAAGATGCGAAAAGTGTTGTTCAGAACAGTGGTGTCACCTTAATAGCAGAGTCTTTGCATGTGTCTAGTTCTAAAGACAAGAATCCTGTATACGCCGACATGTCCTATTACGGTGTAATTGAAGATATATGGGAGCTAGACTTTGTTAAATTCAAAGTACCTATATTTAGATGCAAGTGGGCTGATAATAAAACAGGAGTTCGAGTGGATGACTATGGCTTAACTTTAATTGATTTTTCAAAAAAAGGGTATAAAGGAGAACCTTTTATTCTAGCTTCCCAAGCGAAACAAGTCTTCTATGTGGCTGATCCATGTGATAAGAAATGGGCCGTAATTTTGGAAGGGAAGAAAAAAATTGTATCAGATGATAGCCTGATCGAGTATGAAGAGACACCACCTTTCTCTAAGCAAGCACCTGAGTTGAACTCAGTAGATGAAGAAATAAATGTTGAGACTTGTATGTTTAGAGATGACCACAGTGAAGGTATATGGATTGAAAATCCATTAAGGAAAAAAATAGTAAAGCTGCAAATTTTCTGTTGTAACACATTGTAATAGACATTTAATCCATGTCTTTACCTTATTTAATTACTTGAATTTATCTTTTATAGTATAATGACTCCGAAAAAGAAACCCACTTCCTCCGAGTCTGAAGGTTCGAAGACATACAGTACACGAGGTCCTTGTCTCATGAAAGAATTCGTGGGCAGAAGAACTAGAGACGGTAGAGTTCCAATCCAGTTTGATGACCGTCCTCGATGTGACAACTCAAGACGTATGTCTAACCGAGGTAATGTAGATCGTTATTCAATTGTATATTCAATTGTAGTTTCAATATTTAGTTATTAATTTTCAACACACTTGTATTTTTTGATAGGTTTTCGCAAAAAGTAGTGATCCATTCTCGCAACAGGAGCTCGATGAAACTCGCGACCGATGGGCTCGCTATTTCATCAGAAACATGCTGACGAACTAAGAGGTTCTCCTGCCAATTGTATTTTTTTGTAATTTAGTTAACAAGTGCACTTGTATTACAAACCTACACTTTATGCCTTAATATAATCGCCTTAATTTTAGAATGAATTAATTGCAAGTGTGTTGAATGTCAATTGTGTATGCTTTGTAAGTTTGTGCATGTATGGTTGTATGTTTGTGTTTATGCATGTATGCTTGTTTGTTTGTGCTTGTATGAAATTGTGGATGTATGTGGATGAAATTGTGAGTATTTGTGAACAAATTTATAGGTGAACGAATTTGGTGCAGTTGTATGTACACGACGACGATGACTAAAAACAATTTCGTCGGATGCTATTTTTTTTTTTGTCCAGGTTTAGGAATAGACGACGGTTGTTTCGATTAGCCGACATCTATTCCTCTGAAGAAAGGAATAGACGTCGGCTTTATATTGAATCCGACGTCTATACCTAAAGTATAGGCGTCGTATGTTAGTTAACCGACGTGTATCCCTAAAGTATAGGCGTCGTATGTTAGTTAACCGACGTCTATCCCTAAAGTATAGGCGTCGTATGTTAGTTAACCGACGTGTATACCTAAAGTATAGGCGTCGTATGTTAGTTAACTGACGTCTATACCTAACGTATAGACGTCGGTCGATAAGGTGACCGACGTCTATACGTTAACAAATACACGTCGGCGTCTAATTATGGTCGACGTCTATGTATAGACGACGCACACCTAGACGTCAGATAGGGGTGTGCTTATATCCATTATCTTTAACCTAAACAATGCTATGTGACGAGTTTTATGTTTGAATTTCAGAAATAAATACGTTTGAAGAGATGAAGCAGAAAAGGACCCAAAAGCAGGGAAAAAGGACTGAATTGTGAGACCTGGGGACTAAGATGCAAGGGAGAATGATCTGAACGTAAGACCAAAGGGCAAAAGAGCAAAACAAAAAACTCCACACCATCATGGGGAGTATTTTGGCAATTAGATTCAGGTCGGAGCTCCAATAAACAAAGTATATGAATTAAAGACCGACAAAGAAATCCAGAAAAGTCCACAACAAATTCAAGCTGGATCCAAAGCTTATGGACCGCCAATTGGCGGTCCGGGACCGCTAATTGCCGGTCTGGATCTCTCTGGATCCGCTAAAACTTTGCGGGCACATGTATTAGAGGGTGTTTATTCTATTTCTGGTATTTGTTTAGTCCCATACCGTGGGATTGTCCCAGATTACCTTTTTCTATGGCTATAAATAGAACTCTTCACCTTCTATTGTAATCACTTCACATTTTGAGTGGCTACTCTTCCTACTTGAAGGGAGGCCTTGAAGCACACACTAAAGTAGGAGGATGCTACTTGAATTGTGAGTTATTTCAATAAAAGTTTCTTCATTATGTTGTTTATTTCATGTTGCTTGTTTTACTTAGTTTAATTTCATTTCATTAGTCTTAGTAGCTTAGTTAATATGCTTTCCTTGCTTAGTCTAATAATTAGTCTAATGTGTAGGGAGTAGTCCATCCCCTTTGGGGGTGTTGTTGATGTTCATACACGCATTAAGAGAATGGAATGAATGCTTTATATACAATGTGTTGATAAAACATGAATGTATGCTTGCTTGTTTAGGATAGAACTTATGATTTGATGAGTTTTGCGAAAATGATTAGATACCTCTCATGCTTGTTTAGGTTCTGAAATAACCAGCTTGTGTATGTAAATGTTAATCAACTAGGTTAGTGAATGGATTGATAGGTTTTGCCATAACATTTAGACACTTCCAATGCATGAAAACACTACATTTATTTGTGCTTAAAGAATGTGTTCAACACCCACCTCTTTGCATGTGTGCACTCACTTCACCCCTTAGGGGTTTTCCATTTCTGAATTCTAGCACACCTATTCCGTTCTTAGTTAAGTTTTAGTTCATCGTTTGTTGTTTGTTTATGCATGCGTTACTTCGTAGTGTAGTATAACGTAGATTAGGATAATCAAACTCTCTTACCTTTCCAAGTGCAGTGTAGTATGTGTTACTTCTGGCCCCGCGTGGTGTCATGTTCCCTTTCCAAGTGCAGTGACCCACTCTTGAGGTTCCCATTTGATGTCTTTTGACAAATGAAGATGGGAATTATGTTTGTACATAGTTATAAAAAAAAAAAAACGTACAATAAAAGACTCCTTCAGTGAGCATCGATTGTTGTGGGCTCCAACCCTTGTGTATTTGGGCTCCATTTCTTTCACGTATTTGTATCCCTTCTTTAGCATCTCACAGGTTTTGAGGGAATTTGGGTTTGTGCCCATCAACATAAATACGAGCTTCCCTTTGTACATTACGTTGGTGAGATCTTTCCTTTTTCATGCATAAATCCATGTAGTATTTTGCTCGCATTCATTGAGGACAATGCATGAAGTAGGTATGGGGGGTGTTTTTACGTGTGTACATAGTCGAGTCTATTCCTTGTATTTTTGTTTTCTTTTGTGTGCATTATTAGGGTCATGTTAGTGTGCTGCATTTAATATCGATATATCTACGTGACATGATCCTTGGGTGACTTGTCTTCTTTTGCTTGCCTAGTGCCTTAAAATTTTCACATTTCTTTCAAAATCTTCATGTGTTTGCGAAAGAAAATGTTTTGTGGGTTTTGTGTGTGTTTAGCACGTGCAAAACCGTTGAGAGTCAAAGTAAAAAGAAAACTCCCAAAATTGTCTTGAACTTGATGTATTAGGATATCTAGTACAGTGGCTTTAGGACTTATCTAGTCGTTAGGATGCACACTAGTTTTCCCTCGGGGGGCGAGTAATCATAGGGTTTCAGTACTCAAACATTTAAAGAAGTCCACCCTGAACCTAGTGAATTAATAATTTGTATCTATTAATTTAAGGAAGTTTGGTTTAGTCAAGGACCCTTTAAATCTTGTTGTGAGACATTAAGTGTAGGGGTTTTGGTTCATGTGTAGATAAGAAATAAGTGAGTAGGTGTTCTCTCTTCTCGCACGACTCCTATCACTCGGGAAAGTAGGTCTGAGGGGACTTTGTGCCTGGTGCTTTCGAGTCATCTGACTTGGGATGCACCGACCGAACTCCCGTTACACGGGTGGTAGGGATTACCCTATGTGGAGATTTGGGGAAAGGTGTACGTGATAGTGTAAGTCCTCATGGGAATGATGCACAAAACCTGACCCTGGGAGAATCAAGCTCCAACTAATAAAAAGAAAAAAAAGAAAAAAAAATGGTAATGCAAATAAGAACCTTAATGGACTTTACACTTTGTATCACTTGAGGATGTTGAGCTTGTCCATGTCTTTCACTTAATTCCTTATTTAACTTGCACTAATGGTTCATTAGGCTAGTTGTGTGGACTGATTACCTATATAGAGTCGGCCCGTAGGATAACCACGTCGAATGATCGACAAAATTTGTCCAATGAGTCGAGTGTCTAGATTGAATAATGCATCTTGTTCAGATTTTGTGGGTATATCCGCTGAAAACCCTCAGGAGACAACACTCCTCCTCCTTGGCGAGAAGGAGGTTTAATGGCTTGTTGCACGTGCTAAGTGCAACCGTGATTCCTACGAAAGTGAGTTAGGATTTCTTGTTTCTCGTTTGTTTTTCTCTTCTTTGTTTTGCTCAGGACTAGCAAAAACTTAGGTGTGAGGGTATTTGATTGACTTCAATTCATGCTTATATTTGTATCTCATATCCATTATCTTACACCTAAGCAATGCTACGTGACGAGTTTTATGTTTGAATTTCAGAAATAAAGAGGTTTGAAGAAAAGAGACATGAAAGGACCCAAAAGCAGGAAAAAGGACTTAATTGTGAGACTTGGGGACTGAGATGCAAGGGAGAAGGACCTGAACGTAAGACCGAAGGACCTAAGAGCAAAACAGAAAACTCCACACCATCATGGGCAGTATTTTGGGAATTCGATTCGGGTCGGAGCTCCAACAAGCGAAGTAGATGCATCCAAGACCAACAAATATATCAAGGAAAGCCCAAAACAAAAAATGAGCGAGATGCGGATCCTGTAGACCGCCAATTGGCGGTCCGGATCTTCCCAGATCCGCTGAGATTTCTGGAGCGTATGTATTAGTGTTTGTTTAGCCTATTTTTGGTATTTGTTTAGTCCCACATCGGGGGATTGTCCCATATTACCTTTTTCTATGGCTATAAATAGAACTTTTCACCTTCTATTGTAAACTACCCATTGCTTGGTCTCATTCTCTCTACTAAGGAGTAAGCCTTGAAGCAAAACTTAAGGTGGAGAAGAATGCTACCTTCAATGTGAGTCATTGTTAATAAAATAATTGTTCTTAGTTTCTTTTAATTTTGTCTTTTAATTCTTGCATGTTTCTTTAGTTATGTTCCTTTCAATTAGCTTCTTTAATATTCCTTTCTTGCTTAGTCTAATTTCATTTCAGTAGAATGTTTCATTTTAATGTAGGTTGTAGTGTAATGACTAGTGAGTAGTTCCATCCCCATTTGGGGGTGGAGAAATATGTGATAAGATCATGTAGTGTATTAGGTATGTGTTATCTTAATCCCTTGAGCCTTATATGATTGTCATAACCATCTAATGGGATTTCACTCTTATCTTTGATATGCTAATGCTCTTGAATGAAGCTTAGCTTATGCTTAGATTAGTGGACCTATTTTATGGGGAATGATAAGGTGAGGACATGGATGGAATCAATATTGGAAACACAATTTGTAGTGTGTGTACTCTTGTTGCTTTTACCATGGTTAATGCCTTGTATGTTTTAATGATATTGGGTTATCTTATTTCATGTGGATGCATAGTAGGGTCTAGTCTTTATACATGAGTTCATTTAGCTTCATTCCAATTATTGTCTTGTATGTTTTAACGATATAGTCTTATCTTATTTCATGTGGAGGCAAAGTTGGATTTAGTTTTATGATATCATGCACTACATGTTGTGAGGAGCATAATTGAACACACACACACACACATCTTTATATTCACATTATTTCTCTACCCCCTATGGGGTTTAGTTTTATTGCTTATATTCCATTTCCTTTTTGCATTGTAGTGTAGTTTAGTGTAACCATCTTTTCTCTCCTTTCTTTCCCACTCGCCTTCGCACAAACCAAAAGTCGACACACCTCCCTGTGGATCGACCCGTATTTTCCACCGCTTCAATGCGGCCGTGCACTTGCGGTTTAATATAAAACGAATTAATCACACGACTTCAGTAATCCGATCACCGTTCCGGGCCGAGATCAAGCCTTTTACAATCCAAGCTCACGAACAACCTCGCTGAACTAGATTCTTCCTCTTATAGCTCCAGAGGGTAGCTTCAACCCGAAGCGATACAACTCCTGTGATTCAAGAAAATAGAAATGGGAATCACTAATGAACACTCTAGACTTTAGCACATTTGAGTAGGATAAGAGTGAAGAACACAAGTGGGAAGTTTGGGACTTGAGTGTGTTGGATTTGGTCTTTGAGTGGGAGAGATTTCTCTTTAATAATAGGGCAATAGAGAATGTGAGACATCGATAGAATTGAAGTTCATATCCCTATTTAAAGGCTCCAAAGTTCCATAGCCATTGGAAAACATTTGGGGGCGGTTTGGTCATGTTTAAAATTGAGAGCAAAACGTTAATCTAACAGTCAACAAGATTCAGACGACTGAATAGACCATATATGATACGAATGAACTGGGTGGGTCAACGAGTGGTCAACATGAAATTAAGATGACTTTGGACAATTGGCCAGAGAATCGCACGTCAGAATCTGGGTGAAGAAATGTTCACTCCTAGTCCAAGAGATTTTAGACGACTAGATGGAGAGATGGGACATCCAAAACTGGGTGGACAAGTGTTCACTGCAAGTCTGATAAAATTCAAATGACTAGAAAAATAAATGGGTCGTGCGATACTGGTGGGGAGGCATTCAAATTAGTTCATTGGATGTCCGAAATGTAAAATGTGTATAATTACAAAATTTTGGATATAGCAGTTTTATAAAGTTTAAAGTACCGACAAGGTAACAACTATTTTTGATATAAGTACCTTTAATCAAAAACAAGGTTCGAACGACTGAAAGAGTAATTTGGTCGTCCGAAAATGTTTGTCCAAACACAGTATGAATTCGGACGACTAAGTAGTAAGATTGGTCGTCCGAAATAAATCAATGAAAAGTTTGGTAATTGATAGAAAATGTTTTGATAGCCGAATGAAGGAATCAGACGTCCAAAACTGGGTTGATATATCCAAATACTATAAGGACAACATATGGATGCTCGCTCGTTCTTTACTTTTGAGTTTGTGTAGATCCTCCCCGCACGCGGTGGCGGACAAGTGAATGTAGCTAGAGCAGAGACGAATGAGTTAGCTCGAGCATAGAGAAGAGGAAGCATTGTTCAGACAACTGGAGCAAGGGTTTAGTTGTCCAAATCAAGGTGAATCAAAAGATAATTTTTGTTGTTGAAGAATTCGGACAACTGAAGCAAGGTTTTGGTCGTTCGATTGACCTAGAATTCTACCATTTCAATTGTACCAAGTTGACAATTCATGCTATAACTCAATAAATGGAAAATACATATCTTCTTGAAGCTTGGTTACATTTCTTGAGTATTTAATCCTTGATCCTCTATGTCTTTGGAACCTAACAAGATAAAGATATACTCAATACATATATATATATATATATATATATATATATATATATGTATGGAATATGTTTAACTAGATTGATTGTGCATGAATTAAGATTAGATTTTCAATAACTATCGAAATAAGCATGATTAAGTATTAAAAGCAATAGTTATATATTTTTAAAAATGGTAGTTATTAATAATAAAATTGGTCAGGTATGTGACGAACACGAAATCATATGAGACAAATTATGATGATCGAGGTGCAACTCCAACCATTTCATATGAATTGAGCTAGGCGATGAGCCGTGAGCTTGATGTCAGGTCAAGTCTAGGGTGCACCAAGTACTATATCAACCATTCGATAATTAGGTCTAAATCAAACATTTCAGACTCGATCTCAGCTAACTACTTTGTTGAACAAAAGCTAATCGATCTAGGTTTGTATTGTCATTCACTCTGAGTAACTTGTATTAACTTTTGTCTGTATAACATTTTTAGTGATTCAGTAAGCGTAGTTAGCCAGATTTGGTTTCTCCGATATTACTCAAGCATGTTGTATCAGTTTTTGTAAACAGTTACATAACCCTACTATCACCTCTTTTGTCTCTGTCTCTCTCTTCTCAAACCATGCCCTATATTTGAACTCCTGAGACCCTTTGGTCATGTTTGTGCCACTGAAAATGCCAGAAAATGGATTCTCATAGTCATCAGGAAAACAATGGAAAATGAAAAGAATATAATTTATTTTTTTCCCTTAACCAATTTTTTGTTGCCTATTCATATTACTAGAATTTGTTGGAAAATATAGAAAATAACTATTTGACTAAGATTTATTAACAAGATAATGTCAGTTTGAGATAAAGTAAAATAAGTAGTTTCGGTTGCATAGTATAATTTTGTTATACATTAGTACGAATATATAACAAAACAAAACAAAATTAAGGATATACCTTTTTCCAATATGATATTGTTAATGCCTTTAATCATGTGGACCAAACATCTCTCAAATTCAAGATGTATTCTACTAAACTAATTGTAAAGGATTGATGTCCCCTAATCACAAACTAAATGTTTTATTAATGCTTAGTTAAAATAAAATAAGAAATAGAGCAAGAAGACCACACGAAGAACAAAGATTTATAGAGGTTTTGTTCAAGTCCCATTTGAGTCCCTTCACTAATTTGATCTCTGTTCCAGGCTGAGACCGTACCTTTACAAAGCAAGCTCCCAAACATCCCTCACTGAACATGATCTCATTTAACAACCCAAGCGAGATTTTTCTTCGTGAAGCTTTACAACATTGGTGATTCTTCAGTAAGAAAATTGGAATCATAATAACACTCTAGACTTGAGCACTTGGGTTGGATAAGGAATAGACACACACAAGTGGTGAAGTTAAAGCTTATTATGGAAATAGAGCTCCTAAACTGTAGTAAGCTTATCTTTAAAGAATGGGACAACAGGGAATGTAGGATATATATATAAAACTGAAGAAAAAACTTATATTTACAAGCTCTCAAGACCATATAGTTGTTGGGGCAAAACACAAAGTTATGTATAAAGCAACCATTCAACAGAATAAAATAAAAGTTCTATTGGAACATGCAACGGAGAAGTTCTATCTGAACGTGCAAGGTCAACCATTTTCTTCACCATTCAACTCCACTTAAAAATTTAAGTTAACGATCGATCAGGATGCAACAGCGGTCGATAAACTATTTATATTGGGAGTGAACAACTTCTCATCGTAAAAGGATCGACCATTCAAGGGAAACGATCAATCATTGGCAGGTCCAATGGTCAATCAGATAGAGAAATCAGTCCATGAAACTAGGCAAAAAAGTTACTAAAACTTGCTTATGTTTAACCTTTCAAGTGAATAGGTCGATCGTTGGTCAAATTAGTAAAAGCACGAGGAAAAAGACAAGAAAATTTCATTTCCAAAAATTTGAAAACCATACGACCCAAAAAAGTTGGGCATCGTCAACCGTTCAATAAGAAGAGTCACGATAAGTAAACAGTCAAACGGTGCCTCTTGCGGTCAACCGTTCGAACACAGTCTGCATAATATGAGTTCGGGTGGATTTGGGATCATTGTTTGGGTGGTCAATTGAAGTACAAATGATGTGATATTTCTATGTGTGACTTCTAGATGTAACCTAGGGTGAACTAAATAGGTCCCTAAATATATAGTTAAACAAAGATAAAATTACATGTCTTTAAGAGCTTCATTACATGTTAGTCTAAGGTTTAATCCTTTTATACTTTGAGTCTTAATCATCTATTAAGATAAGAAATATGCACAATACAAGCATATGTGAAATACATTGAGTATATTTTACGTAATTTGATTGATTAAGATTATGTTGATTAATTATCAAAACTAACATGATTAAGACCAAAAAGCCTATAATCTCCTCCATTGTGATCATAGAAAACCTATATTAATTTCTTCCCCTTTCTACATGTAAACTATGCATGCATATAATTCTCTCCCCATTGAGCGCAATATAAACGATTTATTAGAAGCTTTGAATCAATTTAAGCTCAAATTCAGTTTCTCTCCCTCTTTTGACATCAATCAAATACACACATATAAAGCATAAAAGTCAAAGGAAAGGATAACATGATCCCCCCCCCCCAAATCAATTTCTTTCCCCTAATCAAACGATAATATATATATCCTCCACTACCATTAAAGCCTAAAAGCATGTACTTTTCTTGTCTTATGATCAAACATTCAACATATGGTATGACATAACATTAAGCAATCAAATTTACTAGATTAGAACCAATTTAACATGAATAAGAGAGGGTAAGTGATAATAGCAAACATTTTAGCCTTTAAGATGATTTTGGTTCCAATCTCCTTCGATAGCGAATCTAGCTTTATTTAGAAGTGTTAACATGAAGCTCAGAATCTATCTTTTCTTGCTTACTGGTCATCCTTTTCTTAGTACCTGCAGTGAAGATTTTAGTACCTAAACTACCATGGGTCCTTGAACCTTAATCTTTCTTACCCAAACCATTTTGGTTTTTTGTGCCCAATTAGTTGAAGAACATTTGTTCTTAAGGTAATGCTTTCCATTCAAAGTGGTATGAATAACATGGTTTTGTTGTAATTAAGATAGTAACCTAATGAAGCTTATCGAAACATTGTCTTTGACTAAAACTAAGCATATGAAGAAAAAAATTCCCTTAATTAAAGTCTCCAGATCCTTTTGGAATTGAATATTTCTAGCAATAAGATATTTGTGAATCACTATGTGAAAGTTTTGTATTTAGAGTTGTAATTTCATCTCAAACAAGAGAGCTCTCTTGTGTAATTTTATCATGATTAGCAAGCAACTCAATATCCTCATTTGTAATGGATTCAATTTGACATTCTAGCTCATCAAAAAAATCCTTTGCTAGTTTGTTCTTTTGGAAAATTTCTTCCAATTTATCAACTAGCTCATGGGGTGCATTTTGAAGCTCATTATTAAATTTGAATCATCATTAAAGCTAGGGAAATGCTAAGTGGGCTCTTTCTAGGGGTTCTTTTTGGGCTCCCTTGCAAAAGTTGACCTAGACTTACTCTCTCTCCTACATTGAGCTCTGACACTCACACTCACAAAGTTTTCCATTCTTATTTTATTACCCCACTTATAAAACAAATGATTGCTAAAGTTAATGGAGATTGTTGGAGTAGTTGGACATATATGGGTTACACTTATGTGCTTATGGAGTAGTCAGATATATCTGCATATCCACACATCCAGATATATTTGCATATCCACACATCCAAATATATATATGCATATCCACACATCCAGATGTGGATATATATGACACAGATATACCAGATATTACATGTTTTTGCACTCAGATATTGATGAATTGAGAGTAGTCTTCTGCTTGCCTTTCGCTTGAATGTGACTAGATAACTGGGTTAACCATTATATTTGGGTTTGAATGTGAAAAGAGAGAGAAGAGAATAAAAAAATAAAAAAAAGTGAGTGGAGTGTCAGAAGAGAGAAAATGGAATAAAAAAACAAAAAAATGAAATGAGTGGGGGCCAAAAGAGAGAGAATGAGTGGGAGGTGGGGGAGCCTAATATGAGAACCCAAAATGTGAGCCCATGTAGCACTACCCTTAAAGCTAGGCTATACCTCACTTTCTTCATCTTCTATTACCATGAAGCACAATGTGGTGATTTTTCCTTCATTTGATGAGGAGGATGAAGATTCATCCCAACTTACTTTAAGAGTTTTTTTCTTCTACTCTTCTCCTTTGGTTCCATTTTTCCTTTTCCTTTTCCTTTTCTTCTATCTTTTCCTTTCTCTTTCATCTAGAGAAACTCGAAATTTTGAGTGATGAGCCACTCTTTTTCATCACTTTCCTCTTTTCTTGGTTGGTCGAGATCGGTGATAACTTGTAGCACAAAAGATTTCCTTGTGACGACTTTTTTCTTTACGGTCTTTCATTTGTAGGTCATATACCATTAGAATGACCATAAGCTCCTCAACCTTTAATTGAGTGATATCTTGCACTTCCTTGATAGTGGTTGTTTTCTCTTCCCATTTGTCAGCAAGTGATTGGCAAATCTTTTGAGTAAAATCTCCTTCATCTAAATTTCTGCCAAGAGCTCTAAGAGAATTAATAATCTCGATAAAGCGAGTGGACGTCTTGCTTATGTTCTCCTGAAGTTGCATAGAAAAGAGTTCATATATATGCCTGAGCAAATTATTCCATTTTCCAAAATTCTACTATAACCCTCATGATGCATTTTAAATTTATGCCATATATGCACAACCTCAAATCTGGTTATATTATCTATCATTTAAATTGCAATACAATATGTTCATGATGTAGGAATTCATCTTTGCTTCCTTAATGTCAGGTTTAGTTAGGGATGCGATCTCATCTTTATTAGGAAGTGTATAAGGGTTTAGAAGGAATATTCAATACTTCAAGTCAAAACTGCAAATAAATTCTCATTCTATTCTGCCAATATCCATAATTTGAAAAATTAAGCAAAGGTGATCTATGTGTGGATAGCCCCTCACATTGAAATTAGAAACCTAAACTTTGTGCTACCAAGGAATTAATATGAAATACAAAGTAAAACAAGCGAACCACAAGAAGACT
Organism: Triglochin maritima; assembly: GCA_963682175.1. NCBI lineage: Eukaryota > Viridiplantae > Streptophyta > Magnoliopsida > Alismatales > Juncaginaceae > Triglochin > Triglochin maritima. Next base: position 41,878,063 of record OY821775.1, read on the forward strand.
AGAGACTTGATCACTTGAGAAGGGTAAGGACTAGATCTACACAAGTGGTGAGGTTAAAGTTTGAGTGTCAAAATGGAACTTTGAAGACGGAGAAAAGTTTCTTCTCCAAGGAATAAGGCAATAGAGACCGTAGTAGATGTTAGGATCTATGGCCCTCTAATCGATAGAAAAAATGCGGAATTAAAAAATACTAATCGAAGGATTAAGGAAGAGACAATTGCAAACCACAAAATCGTCGACACCGGAGTTTAGAGAGGTTCGGCACCCACACCCGGGTCCTAGTCCTCCTCGCAAGCCTCGCTCGATCCCTGAGCCTCGCTTACGGTTCCACTAACCGATCTCCGTTCCGGGCCGAGACCAACGCCGTTTACAACACCGAGCCTCGCGAACAACCTCGCCTCGCTCGTGTCTCCTCTCACAACCCGAGAGGGAGCTTCCTCGAAGCTTTACAACTTGGTGATTCTTGAATAAGGAATTGGAATCACAATCTAACTAACACTCTATACTTGAGCACACTTGGATATGATATGGAATTGGATATGCAAGTGGTGAAGTTTAGGCTTGAGTGTTGTGGATTGAGAGCTTGAAGATGGAGAGGATTTGGCTTTGAGTATTGGATAGATAGGAAGTGTTCAAGATCTCCAAAGCAACCAAATGAGGTCCTATTTATAAGCCTTCAAGCTCATCTAGCCGTTTGGGAGTTGGTGGGGAATGGACCAATGAAATGTGATGATGTGACAAAAGTTCGGGCAGAATTTGCACGCGCTTCGGTAGACCGTTAACCCAACGGATTACCGAAGATGGTCTTTTCGGTTTACCGAATTCTATTCGGTGAACCGCTCACTCAACTCCAGTAGCTCTCTAACTAGCAACCCTAATATAATTCGGTTTACCGAAACCTATTCGGTGAACCGTTCCAAACTGGACAGTAAGATTAGTTGGGTTCTGTTTATGCTAAGTTCGGTTGACCATCTATACTTCGGTATACCGAAGTAGCGCGGGAATTGCGCTGACAAAGCGTGGGAGATTGGTTTACCGATAACGGTCAAGTTAAATAGCCGTTGGTCTCCTAAAGCAATATGATTCGGTTGACCGAATGAAGTTCGGTGTACCGAATATGGATAAGTCAATTTGGCTTTAGGTCAAGATTTAAATACGACCGTTGGAGCAAAGTCCAAAACCGGTCCAGGCTAATTCGGTCTACCGAAGGCGGTTCGGTATACCGAGGTGGTTATTCCAGGGAACACCTAAAGGATTCTACACGGTTGACCGCAAGGTGTTCGGTGGACCGAACTCTACAAGATTCGGTTTACCGAGAAGGGTTCGGTTAACCGTGGGGATACGGGACAGAATCCTAATGTGCTCAAGTTTACATTAATCCTTAGGACTAAAATTATACTGCATTACATAATGGTCCAAAGCTTGATTACATGTCTTGAGTCTTTATCTTCTTGTCCCCAAGCTCCTTAGCTTGATTCTTCATCAACCTATTAAGAATATCGCAAGTACACGAATATATGTGCAATGCATGTATTCATGTTTGCTTACTTTGATTGTCTAGGTTGATTGATTAAATATAGATTAAGATTAGATTACTCAATCATCAAAACTAAATAAAGATTAAGGCTAAAAAGCCAACAATCTCCCCCTTTTTGATGATGGCAAATCTATATCTTAATATTTTGAGTTCAATTGTATTTCTCCCCTTTCTATATGTTTTGTTTCTTAACATATATGTAATCTATGCATTTACAAGATTTCTCCCCCTAACAACATGCATAGTTTATTTAAAATTGAAGCTCATCTTAATTCTTCTCCCCCTTTGACATCAATCAAAAGCAAACATTAAGCATTTGATGCAAAGGTAAAAGATATCTAATTCTCCCCCTTAATTATATGATTTTGCAATTTTAGGCTCCCCCTATCAATTAGGCTAAATAGCAACAATGAGTATTAACAATTAAGTGCATTTCTATTCTCCCTCTTAGCCTATTTAACATCCATTTTACAATTTTACATTTATGATTATGGATGTGGTATAAGATATGCAATGAATAGGGTATAAGATATGCAATGAATTATATCATAAGATATGTCTATTAAGCTCTAAAATTTAGATTAGAATCAATCAAAATTTATACCGTCGTGGCGCTTTGAATTGACTCAACCCGTATTCGGTGATGCAACCGGCTTTAAATTTTTCTTTTAAGCTCATCCGGTCACCACCGATTTTCTCCTTCAAGTACCTACAATTGAAGATTTTGGTACCCATTTTTGCTTGGGTCCAATCATGTTAGTTTTTGGAACCCAAACCATTTTGGTTTTAGGTGCCCAAATACTTGAGGAAGTTTTATTCACTACAAAATGTTTTCCATTCAAAGTAGTGTGAATAACATGGTTCTTAAAGTTATTAGCATAAAAACCTATACCATGTTTATCTAGTGATTGTCTTTGACTACTTATTAACATGTCAAGCATTTTCTTACCGTTTGTGAATTTTTCAAGATCTTTTTGTAATTGAACATTCTTAGCAATTAGATCTTGAATATCAACATTACATGAAGGTTTTGCATTTAGAGTTGCAATTTCATCAATCATTTGAGTGTTCTCTAATGCAATTTTATCATGGCTAGCAAGTAATTCATTCTTATCATTCATGATAGATTCAATTTGAGATTGTAGCTCATTGATTTTCTTTCTTGCTAGTTTATTCTTTTGACAAATTTTCTCAAAATTTTCAAGCAATTCATTGAATTCACATTGAAGTTCATTATATGCATTTGAATCATTTGAATCAATGGAATCATGACTAGAGCAAGAAGATACCTCACTATCATCGTCTTCTATTGCCATGAAGCACATTGAGGCGAATTCGCCTTCAATTGATGAAGATGATGAAGTGTCCCAAGTAGCTTTAAGAGCTTTCTTCTTCTTCTCTTTTCTCTTGCTCTTCTTCTTCTCTTTTCTCCTTTCTTTCTCTTCTTTGAGAAATTCCTTAAATTGTTGTGTAGCCAATTGTTCCTCGATATCACTATCTCCTTTTATCGAATTGGCGACGGCGTGTAACCCTAAGGATTTCTTAACTCTCTTCTCATTTCGGTCTCTCATTTGTATCTCATATGTCATGAGACTTCCCATGAGTTCTTCAACCGACAATTTCGTTAGATTTTGCGCTTCTTCTATTGCGGTTGTCTTTTTTTCCCAATCGTCGTTGAGAGACCGGAGAATCTTCCTTGTTATTTCTCCCTTGCTAAAAATCTTTCCTAGAGCACTAAGGGAGTTAATAATTTCGGTGAAGCGAGTGTGCATCTCGCTTATGTTTTCACCGGGTAGCATATGAAACAATTCATATTTATGCATGAGTAGATTAATCCTAGTTTCTTTTAATCTAGTGGATCCCTCATGATGCATTTCTAATGTGTGCCAAATTTCATATGCACTTTCACACCCTCTTACCCTATTGTATTCCCCTTCATTTAACCCACAATACAAGATATTCATAATGCGGGAATTCATCTCCGCTTCCTTTATTTTGGGTTTTGTTAAGGATACAATTTCATCATCATTAGGAGGTGTGTATGAGTTTAATATGAATGTCCAATATTTCAAATCATTTGATTGCAAATATATTCTCATTCTTTTCTTCCAATAGTCATAATTTAACCCATTAAACAATGGTGGCTTAGATGTAGATAATCATTCACAATGATTAGAAGTAGATGCCATGCTAAATTACGATTAAGTAAATGAAATTAGCAACCTAAAGCTCTGATACCAATTGTTAGGATCTATGGCCCTCTAATCGATAGAAAAAATGCGGAATTAAAAAATACTAATCGAAGGATTAAGGAAGAGACAATTGCAAACCACAAAATCGTCGACACCGGAGTTTAGAGAGGTTCGGCACCCACACCCGGGTCCTAGTCCTCCTCGCAAGCCTCGCTCGATCCCTGAGCCTCGCTTACGGTTCCACTAACCGATCTCCGTTCCGGGCCGAGACCAACGCCGTTTACAACACCGAGCCTCGCGAACAACCTCGCCTCGCTCGTGTCTCCTCTCACAACCCGAGAGGGAGCTTCCTCGAAGCTTTACAACTTGGTGATTCTTGAATAAGGAATTGGAATCACAATCTAACTAACACTCTATACTTGAGCACACTTGGATATGATATGGAATTGGATATGCAAGTGGTGAAGTTTAGGCTTGAGTGTTGTGGATTGAGAGCTTGAAGATGGAGAGGATTTGGCTTTGAGTATTGGATAGATAGGAAGTGTTCAAGATCTCCAAAGCAACCAAATGAGGTCCTATTTATAAGCCTTCAAGCTCATCTAGCCGTTTGGGAGTTTGTGGGGAATGGACCAATGAAATGTGATGATGTGACAAAAGTTCGGGCAGAATTTGCACGCGCTTCGGTAGACCGTTAACCCAACGGATTACCGAAGATGGTCTTTTCGGTTTACCGAATTCTATTCGGTGAACCGCTCACTCAACTCCAGTAGCTCTCTAACTAGCAACCCTAATATAATTCGGTTTACCGAAACCTATTCGGTGAACCGTTCCAAACTGGACAGTAAGATTAGTTGGGTTCTGTTTATGCTAAGTTCGGTTGACCGTCTATACTTCGGTATACCGAAGTAGCGCGGGAATTGCGCTGACAAAGCGTGGGAGATTGGTTTACCGATAACGGTCAAGTTAAATAGCCGTTGGTCTCCTAAAGCAATATGATTCGGTTGACCGAATGAAGTTCGGTGTACCGAATATGGATAAGTCAATTTGGCTTTAGGTCAAGATTTAAATACGACCGTTGGAGCAAAGTCCAAAACCGGTCCAGGCTAATTCGGTCTACCGAAGGCGGTTCGGTATACCGAGGTGGTTATTCCAGGGAACACCTAAAGGATTCTTCACGGTTGACCGCAAGATGTTCGGTGGACCGAACTCTACAAGATTCGGTTTACCGAGAAGGGTTCGGTTAACCGTGGGGATACGGGACAGAATCCTAATGTGCTCAAGTTTACATTAATCCTTAGGACTCAAATTATACTGCATTACATATTGGTCCAAAGCTTGATTACATGTCTTGAGTCTTTATCTTCTTGTCCCCAAGCTCCTTAGCTTGATTCTTCATCAACCTATTAAGAATATCGCAAGTACACGAATATATGTGCAATGCATGTATTCATGTTTGCTTACTTTGATTGTCTAGGTTGATTGATTAAATATAGATTAAGATTAGATTACTCAATCATCAAAACTAAATAAAGATTAAGGCTAAAAAGCCAACAATCTCCCCCTTTTTTATGATGGCAAATCTATATCTTAATATTTTGAGTTCAATTGTATTTCTCCCCTTTCTATATGTTTTGTTTCTTAAAATATATGTAATCTATGCATTTACAAGATTTCTCCCCCTAACAACATGCATAGTTTATTTAAAATTGAAGCTCATCTTAATTCTTCTCCCCCTTTGACATCAATCAAAAGCAAACATTAAGCATTTGATGCAAAGGTAAAAGATATCTAATTCTCCCCCTTAATTATATGATTTTGCAATTTTAGGCTCCCCCTATCAATTAGGCTAAATAGCAACAATGAGTATTAACAATTAAGTGCATTTCTATTCTCCCTCTTAGCCTATTTAACATCCATTTTACAATTTTACATTTATGATTATGGATGTGGTATAAGATATGCAATGAATAGGGTATAAGATATGCAATGAATTATATCATAAGATATGTCTATTAAGCTCTAAAATTTAGATTAGAATCAATCAAAATTTATACCGTCGTGGCGCTTTGAATTGACTCAACCCGTATTCGGTGATGCAACCGGCTTTAAATTTTTCTTTTAAGCTCATCCGGTCACCACCGATTTTCTCCTTCAAGTACCTACAATTGAAGATTTTGGTACCCATTTTTGCTTGGGTCCAATCATGTTAGTTTTTGGAACCCAAACCATTTTGGTTTTAGGTGCCCAAATACTTGAGGAAGTTTTATTCACTACAAAATGCTTTCCATTCAAAGTAGTGTGAATAACATGGTTCTTAAAGTGGAACTCAAACCATTTTGAACTCAAGTTTTTGGAACCCAAACCATTTTGAACTCTACAAGATTCGGTTTACCGAGAAGGGTTCGGTTAACCGTGGGGATACGGGACAGAATCCTAATGTGCTCAAGTTTACATTAATCCTTAGGACTCAAATTATACTACATTACATATTGGTCCAAAGCTTGATTACATGTCTTGAGTCTTTATCTTCTTGTCCCCAAGCTCCTTAGCTTGATTCTTCATCAACCTATTAAGAATATCGCAAGTACACGAATATATATATGCAATGCATGTATTCATGTTTGCTTACTTTGATTGTCTAGGTTGATTGATTAAATATAGATTAAGATTAGATTACTCAATCATCAAAACTAAATAAAGATTAAGGCTAAAAAGCCAACAGTAGATATATACAATTTCAGAAAAAACCCTATTTATATACTTTCAAATACATATAGCCATTGGTACAAATGACAAAGTGATGTGGAAAGAGACCTATTAAAAGAGTGAAGCAAGAGTTCTGTCGGAACATGAAACAATCGACTATTTGCTTTGCCCTTCGACCATTCACTTAAAACATAAGTTAATTGTTAATCGAGATGCAACACCGGTCAATCAAGCTATGCAGACTAGGAGCAAACAACTGTTGTTCCCAAATGGATCGACCATTCAAGGTAAACAGTCAACCGTTGGTAAGTCAAACAATCAATTCGATGGAGGAATTGGTCGATCGAGTTGGGCAAAAAAGTTATTGAAACTTGCTAATGTTAAACGTTTAACCATTCAAGTGCACTGGTCGGTCGTTGCTCAAATTGGTAAAAGCACGAGTTTCAAAATAGTCGTTGGAGGAAAATACAAAAATGTTTTTCCTGGAAATTTGAAAATCCACAACAGTCGAGGAAAGCTGGTCATCGGTCAACTGTTTATTGAGCAGACTCACTGATAAGTCAACAATCGAATGATGCCTTTGGCGGTGCACCGTTCGAGCACAGTTTGAAAACTATGAGTTTGGGTGGATTTCAGACTAATGTTTGAGTGGTCAAATGAAGTCCAAATGATGTGTGTGTCTTCTATATGGAACCTAGGGAGAATGTGTGCGGATAAACCACTCATGTGCTCAAGTTTATATAGGTTCCAAAAGATTCAAATAAAGATAAAATTATATGTCTTCAAGAGTTTGATGACTTGTATAGACTTTAATCATTTTGTTCCCTGAGCCTTGTTCACATTTGAAGATAAAAATATGCATGATACAAGCATATATGTTATGGAGTATGTTTCACCTGTTGAGAATTCCAAAGGTTTTGTGGATGATTCACCTTCCTTAACCCCCAATATTTTAAGTAGGTTTTACTCTTATTAATATGGTATAATTCCATTTATTTTGGTTGTAACCCCTACTACATAATCACCCTATATGTAGGGGACTATTGTACATATTTGGTGACAAGAGAAGAAATACATACCTCTCTCCCTCCCTCAATCTTTCATCTTTGGTTTGTTTGTTTTACAACATGTTATCAGCACGAAGCTCTATCGATTAGACTCTTCAAAAATGCCCAAGGTAACAAAGTAGTAGACTTAATATGTCAACTACATGTGTAAGTTTGTGTGTATTAATCCTAAGTTCTAGATACGACAAATTCACATCCGTACTTTGAATATATTTGTTTATGCACATGCTCTATTTTTTATTATTATATTTGTTCATCTCATAAGTAAATAATTGTAAGACGTGACATATTATTATAAATAATTGTAGATGAATTTTCTACCAAATTATGTTTATCATATGATAGTTTACTTACACCATTTTAGTTATCTAATTTACCAATTACATTCTTAACCACTCCAAGTGGTGCACGCCATCACTAAATGGATCGGGTTTTGGTTCGAGTGGAATTAAGACATCTAACTAATTGGGAGCTATAATGTGTAGCTAGATACCGCTTATAGTTTGTGATATTAAGCTCTTAATATCACTGCCAACTTAGTTTAGATGTCTTAATTCCACTCGAACCAAAACCCGATCCATTTAGTGATGGCGTGCACCACTTGTGTCCGTCCCTTGCCTCATGATATTAAGAATACACACAAAGTAGTATTGTGTCATCTTTGTCTTAGTATTCATTTCTTGATCTCTTTAAGCTAGTTATAAATATGTGACTTAACTCAAATCACATTGTGCACATTATAACTTTGCTTTATCAAGGGGCCCACTAATATCATCACTCAATTAAGAGGGGCAATGATAGTCTTTTGACTAACTATCTTCTCCAACAAAAGTTGTACTTAACCAACTAATGCCTTTACACTACACTCATCGATAGCTCAAGACACTAGTCTAATTAAGAACTCCTTAAGCGATCGGATATAAGTCTCATATCAAAGGACCAAAGACACAGTAAAATATTAATGACACAGAAACACATTTCTATAATATTTTACTTATTAGGTCTATTCAGTATACAAAAGTAATATTTTCCTCTTTTGCATACCCGTGTCGTCACTCACTTGTAGAGCTACAATGATCTATGACCAACACGACAATCTTAACTCGGTAATTAATGTTCCATGTTAATTACCATGATTGCGAATATCTTTTGTTTTATGTAAACCAATATTTTTTAGAGCTCTACGGTTAAGGACCAAGAGCCTCTTCCTTAACACTTCTAAAAGACGAATAACATAGACAAGGAACAAAATGATTTCTTATTCAATTCATAATAATTGACATTTAAAAGTAAAACTTTTAGAACACATTCCCTTCAATATGTGCTCCTCATATTCAGCTCCTTCTGTGAAAACAGGTACTTCAGGCTCTAGGGATCTGTGAAGACCTCGAACTGCTCTCCATAAAGATAATGTCGTCAGGTCTTCAATGCATGAACCACTGCTGCTAACTCCAAATCATGAGAAGGTAGTTCTTATCTGTTGGTTTTTTGGCCCTTTAATATTAATTTTGATGATTAACAAACTAATATTATGAATAACTTCAATTAGAACATCACATACCTCATATAGTCAAATTGCATAGATGTTGTGTATTCCTAACAATGTAGGTGATCAAACCAAGGGACTAATCAACTTCAAGATCAAGGCTCAAGACTTGTAATCAAACCTCAAGGACTTCATATATAATTTTCTATTTATTTGAGTTATAGGATCAAATGTACACTTGATGCACAAAAGGATAAACTTGTCTCTGTCGGTCGACCATTTTCCTCTCGGTCTACCAAACTTGTTCCAAATGAAGGATCGAGTTACCCTGGGTGAACCGTGTTCTTAGAGTCAGTAACGACTTGATCTTCCTGGAATCCTTGTTTGGGTGTACCAAACCCTACCCGGTCAATCGTCTCCTTAGAGTCAGTTACCACTTGATCTTTTTGGAATCCTTATGTCGGTTTACCGACCTCTACCTGGTCAACCATTTCTTTATCCTCAGTAGCTTCGAAATTTCTCTGGATATTTCTATTCGGTGTACCGAAAAGGTATCGGTCATCCGAACTTCACTTGTGTCTTTTGGCCTAAACGACTTCATCTTATTGGCCCACATGGCACAAACTAACTCCAACAGACTTATCTTTTGTCGTTTAGAACCAACCTTTGAAACGTCCATATCGGTCCACCGATTACCCTTCGGTTTACCGAAGATTTGTTGTCAATCAAAATGTAACGACTATTTTTCCATTTCATATTTCGACCATTATTGATAAACCAATTTCCCAGGCATTGTCACCAGAAAATCCACACATGTATCAGTCAACCGACCTTGCCACGGTATATCGAACAAGATCTCCAAGTCACAACAATTATTTACTATCCAATTGGAACAGTGAACCGAAGTGTTCTCGATCAACCAAATTTAATTGCTCGATATTAGGAAAAACTTACTGGAAGTTGGTAAACGGTTATCCGACTTATAGTCGGTCAACCGGGTGCTTCAATCTGACCAATTAACCCACATTTTGTTGGACGACCGTCGGTCTCCCGGTCTACCGAATATGCCCCAAATTCTTCCCGAGCTTAAGTCACGTCTTGTTTCTTATTCATCCAAACCTCACCAACTTACCATAATGGCTCTATTTGTCTTGAAGGCTATATAAGCTTCACTTAAGAGACACAGTCACTCCTCTTCTTGCCAAAAATCAATCCCACTATTGTGCTCTCAATCTTCAACCCTTAAAAGCTCCACCAACTCTCAAACTTCCATTAAATTCACTCCAAGCTTAATTCCAATCCTTGAGTGCATTCAAGTTAGACTTCAACAACCTCATTCAATTTCCATTGTGTTATAAAGCTTCAAGAAAGCACCCACTCGGGTTGTGAGAGGAGATCCGAGCAAGGCGAGGGTGTTTGCATGGCTCCGATGGAAAGAGGGTTTCTGTAACGTCCTCGAACAGCGAAAAATTTAAAACTTTTTAAATTGTACAATCAACAACCAGAATAAATCACTGAGGACATTACCAAAGATAAACACAAGGTGCACCAACGTATATATCAATATACAGATCTGAGTTTACAAAAAGGGTGATTACATCAAAAGCTATAAGATAAAATATACAAATGTAATCACAACAACCTCAAACAAGGGGAAAGCAGGATCAGGTCCCAGCAGTTCTCCTCAGCAGTCACCACCCTCTAACGACGTTCACGGCCTGAAAGCAGACATAAAATATGCCTGAGTTTCCCGAAGGAAACCCCGTATGCCAAACCCTAACACATATATGGACAATAATGAAATATGCAATGAACAATGAATATCACAGGGCAAAACCGCTATGTTCCTGGGATCTCTCTCCCAGCCAAAGCCTAACGACAACCCGGGTCTCAAGGGTCCTCTTACCCCAACCCCACCAACACTCGTGCACACAAGGCACCGTCAATCCAAATCACGGCCACACAACCGGGTCTCAAGGGTCCTCTCACCCAAACCCCACCAACACTCGTGCACACAAGGCACCGCCGGTCCAAATCACGGCCACACAACCGGGTCTCAAGGGTCCTCTCACCTAAACCCCACAAACACTCGTGCACACAAGGCACCGTCGGTCCAAATCACGGCCACACAACCGGGTCTCAATGGTCCTCTCACCCCAACCCCACCAACACTCGTGCACACAAGGCACCACCACAAGATATCAGGCCGACAGTCCGTGTCGTTGCCCACCGGGGCTGGAGAGATGAGCCGCCTTCAATCAAACACTCATACCGCTATCGGGCGACAGTCTGTGGAGTTACCCAAGGGGCTGGAGAGACGACCCTCTTACAAGCGTACAAGCACACCACTATCGGACGACAGTCTGTGTCGTTGCCCACTGGGACCGGAGAGACGAGGCGCCGTCAAGTGTACTTATAAAACCACGAATCCTCTGAAAATAGGCAGAAACAGTCGAACGAAAACCGTTTAACGGTCGACCGATCCTTACCTAGAGAACTGACCCAACCGAAAAACACGCCAATCGGTCGAATGGCGAAGGGGACCCCGTCGACCGAAAAGCCCCAGTAAGAAAACATTTTTGCAATCCACGATCATACGGTCGGACGACCCCAAACTTCCGGTCGACCGAAAACCTCCAGTAGAACCCACCAACATTCCACACTACACGGTCGGCCAAAACAACACTAGCGGTCGACCGAAATCCACCAGTGCAATTCCTTCAACAAACCATTCTACACGGTCGACCGAAACAACACTTCTGGTCGACCGGACATTAAGTTAACTAAAGTCGTCGGTCAAACAGGCGGTCGCCCTTTTGAATGGTCAACGCCCCAACCGACCTACGACAGTACTCTCGATCGACCGACAAAGGGGACCCGGTCGACCAAAAAGCACCAGAGCATCAATCTCCCGCTAGAAATGCACAACCGGTCGACCACCACGAATGTATCGTTTGACCGGTGCGAGGGATATCGCCTAAAATACACTATAACCGGTCGGCTAAACCCAAGACACCGGTCAACCGATTTTAGTGCAGAAACTGTTGTGCAAGTCCGACGAGCCAAAACGGCCTACCATCGACCGCTCCCACCCCCACACTAATAATAGGTGAGCGTAAAAATAAGTTTGACATACCTTAAGGCTTGAAGAAGCCTTTGAAGAACCAATCCCTGACGCGGTACCCAACGGCGAACTCCTGTGAACTCCACGAACTCGATCACCTCGACGCGGTACCCAACTGAGCTCCAGCAAGCGTCGACGATCCCACCTCCACGGACACAGAGGAAGCACTGAGGGGGAGAGACAAGTGAGATAGTGACAGACGCGAGAGAGAGAGAATGTGGGAGATGAGAAAACCAACCCTTATATAATCTTCCCAAAATCGATCCCAGCCATCCATCTCAATCCTCTCTAATTCTCCACTAAACACAATTAACACATAAGCAATGGTTAGGATATTACAATTTCTCTTCAACCCGGAACGAAGATAATAGTGAATTCTCAAGTAGGGATCGGAGGATCGATCAGAACTTGAGGAGAGGATTAGATCAGAGTGGTGTGATCGAACCTCTATAAATCTCTGGAGTCATTGTGTGGTTTGCATTCTTTCTCTTACTATTTTAATTGTGAAATTGTTTAAGAAAATTAGGACGTAATCTATTCACCCCTCTAGATTAGTGATCGGTCAACTTACATTCTCGTGTACCTTCAACTACCTCGAAGTATATGCAACCACCCTCCCGTGTTGCATCAAAACACAATCCAAACCAATCCCTGACGCATCACTGTATATCACGTAGCCTCCGCTGCCACTCGGTAGCGTCAGAATCGGTGATGTCGTCAGACGCCTCTTCAGCTCCTAAAAACTGTCATCGTGCTTCTGGGACCAAACAAACTTGACGTCTTTCTACGTCAACGCCATCAGTGATGAAGCATGTATGGAGACATCCTGAATGAAATGGCAATAGTAACCTGCTAACCCCACAAAGCTCCTGATCTCTGACACGCTAGTCGGAGCTCTCCATTGTGTCACAGCCACAACCTTTGCCGGATCCATAGATATCCTGTCTCCAGATACAATAGGACCCAGAAAAGCTACTCGATCCAACCAGAACTTGCACTTCGAATACTTGGGTATATAATTGATGGTCCCACAATATGCCAAGTACGATCCTCAAATGCTCTCTGTGTTGCTCTAAGTTTGGAGAGTACACCAAGATGTCGTCCACGAAGACAATAACAAATCTATCGAGGTACTGACAAGATGAACGTCGTGTTCATCAGATCAATGAAAGTTGCATGTGCGTTCGTCAATCTATACAGCATCATCAGAAATTCGTAGTGTATGTATCTCCTCCTGAACGCTGTCTTTTGGACATCAGCCTCTTTGATCCTCAACTGATGATAATCAGATCGCAGATCGATCTTCGAGAACACCTTTGCTGACTGCAACTGATCGAAAAGGTCCTCGGTCCTGGGTAAAGGATATAGATTCCTAATGGTAACCTCATTCATCATTCTGTAATCAATACACATCTGCAGTGATCCATCATTCTTCTTTACGAAGAGTACTGACGCTCTCCAAGACGAGACACTAGGTCAGATAAACCCAGTATCCATCAGATCCTGTAACTACTTCTTCAGCTCAGCTAACTCAGCATGTCCCATCTTGTACGACACTTTCGACTGCTGTGTAGTCCCAGCTACCAGATCTATGTCGAACCCTATCTCCCTATGATGCGGCAAACCAGTGACATCGTCCGTAAACACGTCTGGATATCTCGATGTCATCCAATCTCCTCAACTCGGGATCTGGAACTACTAAAGTGGCCACGAAAACTCTGCAATCCTGCTAAATCAACTTTCGTGCCCTCACTGCAAATACAACTACACGACCTCCTCTGTCCTACGTCCGTCTGATCAACAAATCAGGTAGACCCTCCTCGAAAACAAAATCTTCTTCTCTCGGCATAAGACTCAAACATCGTACTGGGACAGCCAGTCCATCCCAAATATAACGTCAAAGTATACCATCGGTAACAAGACCAGGTATGCCGGAAACTTCTGGTCTCCCGAAATAACCGTGGCGCCGGGGAAAAAGCTTCTCACAATGCCCACCTGGCTTCCAAACTGGCAGTCAACATCGCAGGGGTACGACTTAACACGCTCGCAAAGTGCTTAGAGATGAACGATGGTGTGGCCCCGCAATCGAAAAGAACTCTAGCTATCAAATCATCAATGTAAACTGTACCTTCCACCACCGCACTGGCGTCTCTAGCCTCCTCCGCCTGGATGGTGAATACACGACTGACATTCTTCCCCTGATGAGATGGTTCAACTAGTCTACTGATTGACATCATTTCATGTTTATATTTGTATCTTATATCCATTATCTTTCACCTAAACAATGCTATGTTACGAGTTTTATGTTTAAATTTCAGGAATAAATAGGTTTGAAGAGATGAAGCATAAAAGAACCCAAAAGCTGGGAAAAAGGACTAAATTGTGAGATCTGGGGAGTCAGATGCAAGGGAGGACCTGAATGTAAGACAGAAGGACCTAATAGCAAAACAGAATACTCCACAGCATCATGGGGAGTATTTTAGCAATTCGATTTAGGTCGGAGTTCCAACAAACCAAGTTAATGCATCCAAGACCAGCAAATATACCAAGAAAAGCCCACAACAAAAATGAGCAGGATCTGAACCATATAGACCGCCAATTGGCGGTCCATTTTGGCCCAAATCCGCTACAATTTCTCCAGCACATGTATTAGAGGATGTTTAGGCTATTTTTGGCATCTGTTTAGTCCCACATCGGGGGATTGTCCCGGTTTGCCTTTCTCCATGGCTATAAATAGAACTCTTCACCTTCCATTGTAATCACTCCATATTTTAAGTGGTTATTCTTCCTACTAGAAGTGAGGCCTTGAAGCACACACTAAAGTAGGAGGATGCTACTTTTAATGTGAGTCATTTTAATACAAGTTTTCTTTATTATGTTTTTTGTTTTATGTTTCTTGTTTTGTTTTGCTTTGCTTAATCTCATTTCATTAGTTTTATTAGCTTAGTTAATATGCTTTCTTTGTTTAGTTTAATAATTAGTGTAATGTTTAGTGAGTAGTTCCATCCCCTTTGGGGGTGGAGTAGATGTACATACATGCAAATGAGAATGGATTGAATGCTTTATTTCCAATGTGTTGATAAAACCTGAATGTATGCTTGCTTGTTTAGGATAGAATTTATAACTTGATGAGTTTTGCCAAAATGATTAGACACCTCTCATGCTTGTTTAGGTTCTGAAATAAACATCTTGCATATGTAAATGTTAATCAACATAGTTGGTGAATGGATTGATAGGTTTTGCCACAACATTTAGACACTTCCAATGCATGAAAACACTACATTTATTTGTGCTTAAAGAATGTGTTCAACACCCACCTCTTTGCATGTGTGCACTCACTTCACCCCTTAGGGGTTTTCCATTTCTGAATTCCAGCACACCTATTCCGTTCTTAGTTAAGTTTTAGTTCATCGTTTTTTGTTTGTTTATGCATGCGTTACTTCGTAGTGTAGTATAACGTAGATTAGGATAATCAAACTCTCTTACCTTTCCAAGTGCAGTGTAGTATGTGTTACTTCTGGCCCCGCGTGGTGTCATGTTCCCTTTCCAAGTGCAGTGACCCACTCTTGAGGTTCCCATTTGATGTCTTTTGACAAATGAAGATGGGAATTATGTTTGTACATAGTTATAAAAAAAAGAAAAAGAAAGCGTACAATAAAAGACTCCTTCAGTGAGCATCGATTGTTGTGGGCTCCAACCCTTGTGTATTTGGGCTCCATTTCTTTCACGTATTTGTATCCCTTCTTTAGCATCTCACAGGTTTTGAGGGAATTTGGGTTTGTGCCCATCAACATAAATACGAACTTCCCTTTGTACATTACGTTGGTGAGATCTTTCCTTTTTCATGCATAAATCCATGTAGTATTTTGCTCGCATTCATTGAGGACAATGCATGAAGTAGGTATGGGGGGTGTTTTTACGTGTGTACATAGTCGAGTCTATTCCTTGTATTTTTGTTTTCTTTTGTGTGCATTATTAGGGTCATGTTAGTGTGCTGCATTTAATATCGATATATCTACGTGACATGATCCTTGGGTGATTTGTCTTCTTTTGCTTGCCTAGTGCCTTAAAATTTTCACATTTCTTTCAAAATCTTCATGTGTTTGCGAAAGAAAATGTTTTGTGGGTTTTGTGTGTGTTTAGCACGTGCAAAACCGTTGAGAGTCAAAGTAAAAAGAAAACTCCCAAAATTGTCTTGAACTTGATGTATTAGGATATCTAGTACAGTGGCTTTAGGACTTATCTAGTCGTTAGGATGCACACTAGTTTTCCCTCGGGGGGCGAGTAATCATAGGGTTTCAGTACTCAAACATTTAAAGAAGTCCACCCTGAACCTAGTGAATTAATAATTTGTATCTATTAATTTAAGGAAGTTTGGTTTAGTCAAGGACCCTTTAATTCTTGTTGTGAGACATTAAGTGTAGGGGTTTTGGTTCATGTGTAGATAAGAAATAAGTGAGTAGGTGTCCTCTCTTCTCGCACGACTCCTATCACTCGGGAAAGTAGGTCTGAGGGGACTTTGTGCTTGGTGCTTTCGAGTCATCTGACTTGGGATGCACCGACCGAACTCCCGTTACACGGGTGGTAGGGATTACCCTATGTGGAGATTTGGGGAAAGGTGTACGTGATAGTGTAAGTCCTCATGGGAATGATGCACGAAACCTGAGCCTGGGAGAATCAAGCTCCAACTAATAAAAAGAAAAAAAAGAAAAAAAAATGGTAATGCAAATAAGAACCTTAATGGACTTTACACTTTGTATCACTTGAGGATGTTGAGTTTGTCCATGTCTTTCACTTAATTCCTTATTTAACTTGCACTAATGGTTCATTAGGCTAGTTGTGTGGACTGATTACCTATATAGAGTCGGCCTGTAGGATAACCACGTCGAATGATCGACAAAATTTGTCCAATGAGTCGAGTGTCTAGATTGAATAATGCATCTTGTTCAGATTTTGTGGGTATATCCGCTGAAAACCCTCAGGAGACAACACTCCTCCTCCTTGGCGAGAAGGAGGTTTAATGGCTTGTTGCACGTGCTAAGTGCAACCGTGATTCCTACGAAAGTGAGTTAGGATTTCTTGTTTCTCGTTTGTTTTTCTCTTCTTTGTTTTGCTCAGGACTAGCAAAAACTTAGGTGTGAGGGTATTTGATTGACTTCAATTCATGCTTATATCTGTATCTTATATCCATTATCTTACACCTAAGCAATGCTACGTGACGAGTTTTATGTTTGTATTTCAGAAATAAAGAGGTTTGAAGAAAAGAGCCATGAAAGGACCCAAAAGCAGGAAAAAGGACTTAATTGTGAGACTTGGGGACTGAGATGCAAGGGAGAAGGACCTGAACGTAAGACCGAAGGACCTAAGAGCAAAACAGAAAACTCCACACCATCATGGGCAGTATTTTGGGAATTCGATTCGGGTCGGAGCTCCAACAAGCGAAGTAGATGCATCCAAGACCAACAAATATATCAAGGAAAGCCCAAAACAAAAAATGAGCGAGATCCGGATCCTGTAGACCGCCAATTGGCGGTCCGGATCTTCCCAGATCCGCTGAGATTTCTGGAGCGTATGTATTAGTGTTTGTTTAGCCTATTTTTGGTATTTGTTTAGTCCCACATCGGGGGATTGTCCCATATTACCTTTTTCTATGGCTATAAATAGAACTTTTCACCTTCTATTGTAAACTACCCATTGCTTGGTCGTATTCTCTCTACTAAGGAGTAAGCCTTGAAGCAAAACTCAAGGTGGAGAAGAATGCTACCTTCAATGTGAGTCATTGTTAATAAAATAATTGTTCTTAGTTTCTTTTAATTTTGTCTTTTAATTCTTGCATGTTTCTTTAGTTATGTTCCTTTCAATTAGCTTCTTTAATATTCCTTTCTTGCTTAGTCTAATTTCATTTCAGTAGAATGTTTCATTTTAATGTAGGTTGTAGTGTAATGACTAGTGAGTAGTTCCATCCCCATTTGGGGGTGGAGAAATATGTGATAAGATCATGTAGTGTATTAGGTATGTGTTATCTTAATCCCTTGAGCCTTATATGATTGCCATAACCATCTAATGGGATTTCACTCTTATCTTTGATATGCTAATGCTCTTGAATGAAGCTTAGCTTATGCTTAGATTAGTGGACCTATTTTATGGGGAATGATAAGGTGAGGACATGGATGGAATCAATATTGGAAACACAATTTGTAGTGTGTGTACTCTTGTTGCTTTTACCATGGTTAATGCCTTGTATGTTTTAATGATATTGGGTTATCTTATTTCATGTGGATGCATAGTAGGGTCTAGTCTTTATACATGAGTTCATTTAGCTTCATTCCAATTATTGTCTTGTATGTTTTAACGATATAGTCTTATCTTATTTCATGTGGAGGCAAAGTTGGATTTAGTTTTATGATATCATGCACTAGATGTTGTGAGGAGCATAATTGAACACACACACACACATCTTTATATTCACATTATTTCTCTACCCCCTATGGGGTTTAGTTTTATTGCTTATCTTCCATTTCCTTTTTGCATTGTAGTGTAGTTTAGTGTAACCATCTTTTCTCTCCTTTCTTTCCCACTCGCCTTCGCACAAACCAAAAGTCGACACACCTCCCTGTGGATCGACCCGTATTTTCCACCACTTCAATGCGGCCGTGCACTTGCGATTTAATATAAAACGAATTAATCACACGACTTCAGTAATCCGATCACCGTTCCGGGCCGAGATCAAGCCTTTTACAATCCAAGCTCGCGAACAACCTCGCTGAACTTGATTCTTCCTCTTATAGCTCCAGAGGGTAGCTTCAACCCGAAGTGATACAACTCCTGTGATTCAAGAAAATAGAAATGGGAATCACTAATGAACACTCTAGACTTTAGCACATTTGAGTAGGATAAGAGTGAAGAACACAAGTGGGTATTTGATTGACATCATTTCATGCTTATATCTGTATCATATATCCATTATCTTTCACCTAAACAATGCTATGTTACGAGTTTTATGTTTAGTTTTCAGGAATAAATAAGTTTGAAGAGATGAAGCATAAAAGAACCCAAAAGCTGGGAAAAATGACTGAATTGTGAGATCTGGGGACTCAGATGCAAGGGAGAAGGACCTGAATGTAAGACAGAAGGACCTAATAGCAATACAAAATACTCCACACCATCATGGGGAGTATTTTAGCAATTCGATTCGGGTCGGAGCTCCAACAAACCAAGTTAATGCATCCAAGACCAGCAAATATACCAAGAAAAGCCCACAACAAAAATGAGCAGGATCTGAACCATATAGACCGCCAATTGGCGGTCCATTTTGGCCCAAATCCGCTACAATTTCTCCAGCACATGTATTAGAGGATGTTTAGGCAATGTTTGGCATCTGTTTAGTCCCACATCGGGGGATTGTCCCGGTTTGCCTTTTTCCATGGCTATAAATAGAACTCTTCACCTTCCATTGTAATCACTCCATATTTTAAGTGGCTATTCTTCCTACTAGAAGTGAGGCCTTGAAGCACACACTAAAGTAGGAGGATGCTACTTTTAATGTGAGTCATTTTAATACAAGTTTTCTTTATTATGTTTTTTTGTTTTATGTTTCTTGTTTTGCTTTGCTTAATCTCATTTCATTAGTTTTATTAGCTTAGTTAATATGCTTTCTTTGTTTAGTTTAATAATTAGTGTAATGTTTAGTGAGTAGTTCCATCCCCTTTAGGGGTGGAGTAGATGTACATACATGCAAATGAGAATGGATTGAATGCTTTATTTCCAATGTGTTGATAAAACATGAATGTATGCTTGCTTGTTTAGGATAGAATTTATAACTTGATGAGTTTTGCCAAAATGATTAGACACCTCTCATGCTTGAACTCCACCACACTGCCTTCACTACCCTGACTGTAGTGCTCCACCTCCGTCAATCGGGGGCCTCTTGCCATCATTCCTTGAAGACTGGCCACCTGGACGCCCATCAGTCTTCGTCTGCGACTTCCTGGCCTCCATAGTCTCCTGGTAGTCCTGATCAATAATCGTGGCAAACTTCACTACTACATCATCTAATTATAATGTCTGCGGCATACTCGTAGTAACATGAGATCTGAATTGTGGCCTCAATCCCCGGACAAACTTCTGAGCCTTCTGTTCCTGAGTCACATAAATCTCTGGACAATAATGCTCTAAAGTGTGAAATCTGTTGATGTAAGCTGCCATAGTCATCTCTCGCTGCTCAAGTGCCAAGAACTCCTCCCTCTTCGTGCCACGGACATGCTGGGGGAAGTACTGCTAGTTGAACTCCACAAGGAATTCCTCCCAGCCCACCACCTCACTATCCTCAAATACCACTACTGAAGTATGAAGCGAATGTGTTCTAAAAGTTTTAGTTTTAAATGCCAATTATTATGAATTGAATAAGAAATCATTTTGTTCCTTGTTTATGTTATTCGACTTTTAGAAGTGTTAAGGAAGAGGCTCTTGGTCCTTAACCGTATAGCTCTAAAAGATATTGGTTTACATAAAACAAAAGATATTCACAATCATGGTAATTAACATGGGACATTAATTACCGAGTTAAGATTGTCGTGTTGGTCATAGATCATTGTAGCTCTACAAGTGAGTGACAACACGGGTACACAAAAGAGGAAAATATTACTTTTGTATACTGAATAGACCTAATAAGTAAAACATTATAGAATTGTGTTTTCTGTGTCATTAATGTTTTACTGTGTCATTGGTCCTCTGTTATGAGAATTATATCCGATCACCAAAGAATTGCTTAATTAGACTAGTGTCTTGAGCTATCAATGAGAGTAGTGTAAAGGCATTGGTTGGTTAAGTATGACTTTTGTTGGAGAAGATAATTAGTCAAAAGAATATCATTGCCCCTCTTAATTGAGTGATGATATTAGTGGGCCCCTTGATAAAGCAAAGTTATAATGTGCACAATGTGATTTTAGTTAAGTCACATATTTATAACTAGCTTAAAGAGATCAAGAAATGAATACTAATATAAAGATGACACAATACTACTTTGTGTGTATTCTTAATATCATGAGGCAAGGGACGGACACAAGTGGTGCACTCCATCACGAAATGGATCGAGTTTTGGTTCGTGTGGAATTAAGACATCTAACTAATTGGAGCTATAATGTGTAGCTAGATATCGCTTATAGCTTGTGATATTAAGCTCTTAATATCACTGCCAACTTAGTCTAGATCCTCCCATAGGTCACACCGCAAAAACCGGGAAACAAGAAGCTTGATTTTTTATTCATACGATGTGTCGGGTTTCTTATAGAAAATATGACACATGTGGTGAACAAGTAAAATCAATTATGTTACATATAACATAATTAGAATCATGATAAATTCATATGAGATGCATATATTATGGGATGCAATAATTTATTATTGCATAGGATAATATATTGCATAAGTTGTGAATTTGTTAAAACCCCAAAAGTTCAAATTTTGTTGGAAATAAATCCAAAATTTGAAAAAGGCAAAATCGGGTAAAAGTTCGGTAATCCGTTATGATTTGGTCGACCGAAGGATCTGTGGATCGGTCAACCGAACGTGGAACGGATAGTCATAGTTGATTGACCGAACTTGACCAAAGTGCCTGGAACTCTGGTACGGTGTACCGAACCAGGAACGGTCGACCGAACAATATCCAGTTCTGATATTTTCGATTAACCGAATGGCACTCGGTTTTAGACGTGAATTCGTCCGATCGGTTAAGGAGATTTTTTCTCCTTAAGAATCGGTCATCCGTCTAATACTCGGTTAAACAATCGTGACATATTCGGTTAACCGAGTGGGACTCGGTAAACCGAACCTCGGTCGATTTTCTGCCTTTGATAATTAAGAGATTAATTTGATCAATGGTTCGATTGGCTGCAAACTTGGTCAAACGTTTTGTGGATGCATGTAATACATTATGGAATTAGTTTGTGAGAGAAAATGTCAAGAAAACGTGGCTTAAGAATAGCCATGATTGAGAGTAAGATTGGAGCATATAAATAGGTCCTTATTCTCCTTAATTAAGTTAGATGTTTTTCTAATTATTTTCTCTCCTAATTCACCACAAAAAGGCCACGAAAATTCTCTTAGTTTTCTAAGTCTTTGGAAGGAGAAATCTCAGAGATTAAGGAAGGGGTTTGTAGCTAGATTCTAAGCTTGTTTGGAGATTGATTGGCTAGCTCCTTTCTCTCCAACCTTGTTTAGGGTTTCGTTGAACACTCGGAGGCATCCGACGCAACGAGAAGCGATGATCCCTTCCTCAAGGTCTCTGGAACATCAAGAAGTTTTAGAGAACTTCTAGGTATGAATTTCGGTGTCCCTTGTGTTTGTTTTAATAAGTTTTTGAAACTAATTGTTAAAACAAACCGATGCATGCATGAAATAAATCGTAGAAAAATTGTAATTGATCCTTATTATGCATAAAAATTCAAAAAAAATATATGCACAATTAAACATGAAATCCTACAGTGGTATTAGAGCATAGGGTTCAATTTTCTTATGATTTAAGGCTGTAAACGAATTTAGTTTACCATACAGGATTTAAACAATTCGGTTTACCGGTTTTTCGGTCTATGAAGATTTTGTTGATATAATTCTCTATAATAATTTGTTTTAAATGTTTTAAGTGTTTTAAAACAAGCCATGTAATTATTAGAATTAAGATTTAGATATTAGTCTAACTTACAATAATTTCGTTTTATAAAGAAATGATTATTTTGTAAGAGAATGAACAAAACCGAAAAACTGCGGTTCATCTTTCCATTGGAAATTGGATGGACAGCGGTTCAAAATTATTTTTGAACTATGGATGGATGAAAAACGTTTTTAATGGATTTCAAAATGTTTTTCAAAGAATTGTTTAGGATTCTAGATGATTGATAAACTAGATTGCATAGTTTATAACGATATTGCGTGCTTGGATGCTCGATTTGTCTTTGCTGGAATTGTGAGTTTATATGTTCCAAATCAGCAACTATGAATGTGAATGTATGCAATTATTATACAGGGGCTTATTTATATGTAAAAGCCAAAATTCTCTCTTTCTGTCTTTTAGATAATTGCATTAGCATATGAGAGGTTTTTACATTGGACTTGCACTAGTCAGTTTTTTATCGAATGTGAGGAGCATGTTTATTTTCTGGAAAATCTACATCTCCGGTGCAAGAGGAAGTCGCCGCTGTAGCGCATCGATTGAGGATCAAAGATCAGGGATCGAGGATCAAAGATCGAAGGGAACATATAAACTCACAAGATGTGGATTGTGTGAATAGTTTAATTTCTGTTTTATAATCTTGCTATGCATGTGATGAATGTGTTGAATGTTAGGATATGTATGAATAATAATATGCATGATAACCTAAAATTCTGAATCACATGTTAATATATGAAATTTTCCAACAAAATTAAGAGTAATTTTCCTTCTTATTTCATCCACTAGCAGTCATTGATCGAGGGATACTCTGCTCGCCCTTAGCGGGAGATAACTCCCTCCATCTTTGGGAATAGTGGAAGATATAATGGTTGTTTATTGTTGTGCCACAATTAAATATATGAGGTGTGTTTCACCCTAGTGAACCTCAAGTATGTTTAGTTGTGAATACAATGGATAAACGTATCTCGTATCAAATGAAAATAAGTTTTCTTAACATTACCTAGAGCCCTCCCTCGGTTTTGGGAAAACGTTTTTCTTACGAGGATAGGTCATATTCCCTCATAATTAAAAGACAAGAATCACAAGAGTTTGAAGATGCTAATATTGCTAAAATTCAAAAAGGTTGTGATTAGAAAGAGTTTTTCTTACCTTGATATTGTGATGTATTCGATAGCCCTTAGCTAGTCTATATTACAGTTGATAGGATCTTGGATTACTGTATTTACGGGAAAAATTCTATTTGCAGTATTTACATTTATATTCGATGTATATATGTATGTGTTTTAAAACATAAAATTGGCATTAAAACCTGTATGATTTATTTTGTAGAAAAAAGTCGAACATCCAACCTATCGTACGATCCATGATAGAAAAACACCCTTTAGCAAATGATGGCTCAAACTTCATTAGTTGCCAACTCAACTCAACATCGTGTTAAAGTTTGAGAAACTGTCTCACATTTTGGAAGGTCCAATCCCAAAATGGAATGAGAGATTAACTGATGAAGAGAAAGAGGCTAAAGCCAAGTGGGAAGACCAAGAGAACCAAGTTCACGGTCTTATGCTAGCATCCATGGGTGACTCGCTTCAAGCGAAATACTTGGATTCAAAACCTAAGAAGACCATGGAGGCTTTGTCTAAGATGTTAATGGATAGTGTCCGGAAGGAGCGCTATAAGACCATCATCACACTCACAAGGTGCCATATGGCGGAGGGAACATCGGTATCCATGCATTTTCTTACGATGGAAGGGTACCTTGAGAAGTTGGCAAAGCTCTCTTCACCAATGCCCGAGGACATTGCTGAAGATATGATTCTTGGCTCTCTAGCCCCATCCTTTAAGGACTTTGTGATGCACTACCACGTGCGTGAAAAAGGGGTGAGTCTTGAGGAGCTGCACAACGCTCTCAAAACTGCTGAAGTTGACATGGGCAAGGGTAGGGACAAGCATGTCCTTGCCGTCCATTGGAGGAGCCAAAAGATTGGTAAAGGAAAGGGCAAATCTACCCAAAGTGGTTCAATCAAGAGAAAGGGAGTAGGAGGTGCTCGTGCAAGTGCCTCTAGGGGGAACTCTTAGAAATCTCCAACTCCCAACACGGAGTGCTTTCACTGCGGTGAAAAAGGACACATCCGGCCAAATTGCCCCAAGTACAAGGAAGACCTTGACAACGAAGTGATTGAACGTCGGCGCCCCAAAAAAGCCAAAGGTATATTTGTTATTGAAATAAATTTAGCCACCTCTGTCCAGGATTGGGTAATTAATACCGGATCTTGTGCTCACATAGTTTCTAATGTGCAGCTACTCGTAGATAGGAAGGAACTCGTGAGGAACGAGGTAGAATTGAAGGTCGGAAATGGTGCGAGCGTTTCTGCGGTTGCACAAGGTTCTGTGGTGCTTCAATTATGTAGTGGTTTAAATTTTTGTCTAAAGAATGTTTATTATGTGCCTTCGATTAGCAAGAACATTATTTTTGTATCATGCTTAGATATGGATAATTTCAATATAAATATTTCAAATTCTTGCTTGTCTATATCGAAGAATGGTGTTTTCTATGCAAATGCATTCATAAGGAATGATCTCTATTTGCTTGAATTAAATAATAAACAAATCTTTAATATCAATAACAAAAGACTTAAGACCACTCACGAGAACGATACTCTCTTGTGGCACTATCGTCTTGGTCACATAAATGAAAAGCGCATCACGAAATTGCAAGAAGCTAACCTTCTTGGTCTACACTATTTTAAATCATTGGAGACGTGCCAACCATGCATAATGGGAAAAATGACCAAAAAGCCTTTCAAGAAGAAAGGTCCAAGGGCGAGTGGCTTGTTGGATTTGATACATTCCGATGTATGTGGTCCAATGAGTACTAGTGCACGAGACGGTTTCAGGTACTTCATTACGTTCACGGATGATTATAGTCGTTATGGCTATGTTTTCTAATGAGAAACAAAAGTGAGTCCTTTGACAATTTCAAAGAATTCAAGAATGAAGTAGAGAGCCAACTCAACAAGAAAATCATGGAGGTGAGTACTTAAGTGCCGAATTTGACTCATACCTAAAGGAGTTTGGTATTGTACCTCAACTCACACCTCCCGGTACACCTCAGTGGAATGGGGTATCCGAAAAGAGGAATGGGACATTGCTCGACATGGTTCGATCAATGATGAGTCATGTGGAATTACCTCTTTAATTTTAGAGTTATGCACTACAAATTGTGGCTTACACACTAAATAATGTTCCATCCAAATCCGTGGAGAAAACTCCTTATGAGATGTGGAGTGGTAAAACACCCAAGCTCAATTTTCTCAAGATTTGGGGTTGTGAGGCTTACATCAAGAAATTGATGTCGACCAAACTTCAACCAAAAGCGGATAAGTGCTTCTTTATAGGTTATCCTCGTGAGACAAGAGGATACTACTTTTGGTATATCACCTCCAATCGAGTGATTGTAGAGAGGGATGCCGCATTTCTGGAAAAGGAATTTCTGGAAAGGGTAAAAAGTAGTGGGAGTAGGGTTGTGCTTGAGGAAACTCAAGATACTCTACAAGATCATGACATGAATGATGACATTCAAGATCATGAAGGCCCAACCGAGATTCCTTTGGTTAGTGGGAGCGTGAGTGAGAGACTCTCTCAAGAAATTGTGAGAGAATCTCAATCATCCCCACCTAGTGTACGTTCAAGAGTTGAACGTGAACCCACTCCTCAAGAAGTTGTGGAAGAAGTTCAAGAGACACGAGAAGAACAAAAAGAACTAAGAAGGTCAACAAGGGAAAGGAAGAAACCCGACTTGTATCTAGGACTTCATGAAATCATGGTACTAGATACCAATGATCCCTTGACCTTCTAAGAAGCAATGGAAAATGAAGACTCCAAACTATGGCTTAAGGCCATGGAATCCGAAATAGAATCCATGTATGATAACCAAGTATCATTCAAAATAAATGGGTTTTCAAGAGGAAGATGGACATGGATGGGAACTTGACAACCTACAAAGCGAGGTTTGTAGAAAAAGGTTTCACTCCAGTTCAAGGAATTGACTATGATGAAACTTTTTCACCGGTTGCCATGTTCAAGTCTATTCGAATTATGCTCTCTATTGCCGCATTTCATGATTATGAGATATGACAAATGGATGTCAAAACGGCGTTTGTTAATGGGAACTTGGAGGAGGATGTGTACATGGTACAACCTCAAGGATTTGAAGATCCAAAGAATAGTGAGGAAGTATGCAAGCTTCAAAGATCCATTTATGGATTGAAGCAAGCATCAAGGAGTTGGAACAAACACTTTGACAAAGAAGTCAAAAAGATTCACTTCGTCCAAAGCAAGGAAGAGCCTTGTATATACAAGAATGTTAGTGGGAGCCACATAGTGTTCTTGATCTTATATGTCGATGACATACTCTTCATGGAAAATCATATACTTTGGCTTGAGCAAACAAGAAATTTGTTGAAATCTGCATTTTCAATGAAAGACATGGTGAGGCTCAATACATCTTGGGAATCAAGATATATCGAGATAGATCCCGTAGACTCATTGGCCTAAGTCAACGTGCATACATTGACAAGGTCTTGGAAAGGTTCAAGATGAACAACTCCAAAAAGGGCAGTGTGCCAATGAGTATGGGTGTGCAACTCAAGAAGTCTCAACGTACGTAATCACGTAAGGACTTAGAGAACATGAAGGGTGTCCCTTATGCTTCGGCAATTGGGTCGATCATGTACGCGATGACTTGCACAAGACCCGATGTCTCGTATGCTCTAAGTGTGACAAGTCGTCACCAATCCAACGCAAGACCTGAGCATTGGACTGCGGTCAAGAATATCCTGAAGTACCGTAACCAGACTAAGGATAAGATTCTTGTTTATGGAGGACAAAGGGAGTTGATAGCCGAAGGGTACTCGGATGCGAGTTTCAGGAGTGATCCAGACGATAGAAGGTCGCAATCAGGATACGTCTCTCTTCTGAATGGTGGAGTTGTGAGTTGGCGTAGATGGAAGCAAACCACTACGGCCGATTCAACCACCGCTTCAGAAGTAATGGTTGTCGCTGAAGTGAGCAAGGAAGGTGTGTGAATCAAGAAGTTCCTTGAAGAGCTTGGAGTAGTTCCCACGAGCGAGGGACTCATTGAGCTATTTTGCGATAATAGTGCATCTATCTCGCAAATCAAGGATCCTAGATCACACCACAAAGTGAAGCACATGGATCGTAAGTACTTCGTGACGCGTGACCTCATCGACGAAGGCAAAATAAATCTTTTATGGGTGGACACCAACAACAACACAGCTGATCCATTCAGAAAACCTTTGTTCCAAGCCAAGGGCGAAATGCATTTCGAGTCCATGGGATTGAGGAACCATGTAGATTGGCTTGATGATTGATATGTAATGGGGTTTACCCTAGTTATTATTGTTTTATACATTGAGTATGTTTGTGAAAGAAAACTTGAATAAAAAGTGGGAGATTGAAGGGAATGTGTTCTAAAAGTTTTAATTTCAAATGCCAATTATTATGAATTGAATAAGAAATCATTTTGTTCCTTGTTTATGTTATTCGTCTTTTAGAAGTGTTAAGGAAGAGGCTCTTGGTCCTTAACCGTAGAGCTCTAAAAGATATTGGTTTACATAAAACAAAAGATATTCGCAATCATGGTAATTAACATGGGACATTAATTACCGAGTTAAGATTGTCGTGTTGGTCATAGATCATTGTAGCTAAGATTGTCGTGTTGGTCATAGATCATTGTAGCTCTACAAGTGAGTGACAACATGGGTACACAAAAGAGGAAAATATTACTTTTGTATACTGAATAGACCTAATAAGTAAAACATTATAGAATTGTGTTTTCTGTGTCATTAATGTTTTACTGTGTCTTTGGTCCTCTGTTATGAGAGTTATATCCGATCACTAAAGAATTGCTTAATTAGACTAGTGTCTTGAGCTATCAATGAGAGTAGTGTAAAGGCATTGGTTGGTTAAGTATGACTTTTGTTGGAGAAGATAATTAGTCGAAAGAATATCATTGCCCCTCTTAATTGAGTGATGATATTAGTGGGCCCCTTGATAAAGCAAAGTTATAATGTGCACAATGTGATTTTAGTTAAGTCGCATATTTATAACTAGCTTAAAGAGATCAAGAAATGAATACTAATACAAAGATGACACAACACTACTTTGTGTGTATTCTTAATATCATGAGGCAAGGGACGGACACAAGTGGTGCACTCCATCACGAAATGGATCGAGTTTTGGTTCGTGTGGAATTAAGACATCTAACTAATTGGAGCTATAATGTGTAGCTAGATATCGCTTATAGCTTGTGATATTAAGCTCTTAATATCACTGCCAACTTAGTCTAGATCCTCCCATAGGTCACACCGCAAAAACCGGGAAACAAGAAGCTTGATTTTTTATTCATACGATGTGTCGGGTTTCTTATAGAAAATATGACACATGTGGTGAACAAGTAAAATCAATTATGTTACATATAACATAATTAGAATCATGATAAATTCATATGAGATGCATATATTATGGGATGCAATAATTTATTATTGCATAGGATAATATATTGCATAAGTTGTGAATTTGCTAAAACCCCAAAAGTTCAAATTTTGTTGGAAATAAATCCAAAATTTGAAAAAGGCAAAATCGGGTAAAAGTTCGGTAATCCGTTATGATTCGGTCGACCGGAGGATCTGTGGATCGGTCAACCGAACGTGGAACGGATAGTCATAGTTGATTGACCGAACTTGACCAAAGTGCCTGGAACTCTGGTACGGTGTACCGAACTAGGAACAGTCGACCGAACAATATCCAGTTCCGATATTTTCGGTTAACCGAATGGCACTCAGTTTTAGACGCGAATTCGTCCGATCGGTTAAGGAGATTTTTTTCTCCTTAAGAATCGGTCATCCGTCTAATACTCGGTTAAACAATCGTGACATATTCGGTTAACCGAGTGGGACTCGGTAAACCGAACCTCGATCGATTTTCTGCCTTTGATAATTAAGAGACTAATTTGATCAATGTTTGGATTGGCTCCAAACTTGGTCAAACGTTTTGTGGATGCATGTAATACATTATGGAATTAGTTTGTGAGAGAAAATGTCAAGAAAACGTGGCATAAGAATAGCCATGATTGAGAGTAAGATTGTAGCCTATAAATAGGTCATTATTCTCCTTAATTAAGTTAGATGTTTTTCTAATTATTTTCTCTCCTAATTCACCACAAAAAGGCCACGAAAATTCTCTTAGTTTTCTAAGTCTTTGGAAGGAGAAATCTCAGAGATTAAGGAAGGGGTTTCTAGCTAGATTCTAAGCTTGTTTGGAGATTGATTGGCTAGCTCGTTTCTCTCCAACCTTGTTTAGGGTTTCGGTGAACACTCGGAGGTATCCGGCGCAACGAGAAGCGACGATCGTCTTCCTCAATGTCTCTGGAACATCAAGAAGTTTTAGAGAACTTCTAGGTATGAATTTCGGAGTCCCTTGTGTTTGTTTTAATAAGTTTTTGAAACTAATTGTAAAAACAAACTGATGCATGCATGAAATAAATCGTAGAAAAATTGTAATTGATCCTTATTATGCATAAAATTTCGAAAAATATATATGCACAATTAAACATGAAATCCTACAATGTAGACCTCCACCAGCTAGCTACCACACCATCCAACACATTGGTGGCCAGATCCAACTGCCTCTTAGGAGGACATCCGATCACTCGGAAATCTTCCAGATCTTGAAGACCTAGTCCTCAACTGCCTCTGGGTCACCGTTACCATCAAGGGAAGGTCGGTGTTGGCGCATAAACTGATCCAACACAGCACATGTCCCTGCCTCCTCAGACTGGGCAGACTAGCGCTCCAGAAACTCGTCCAGCCTACCCAAAGTCCCCTGAAGTGTCCTCCTCTCATCTTCCCTGTCCATCTCACCAGCCTCCTCGTTGGTGCCCTTAAAACGTGAAGGTGACCTCACACGTCTCGGAGGCATCTACACAAGGGACATGAAACGAAAATGAAATCAAATGACTATGCATACATGTTGATCAACAAAACTAATAATGCAAGACTTCTAAGGTGGTTTCTTTGGATAAGTACCCCGGAACCAAATGCTCTAATACCAAATTGTAACTTCCCCAAACAGCGGAAAATTTAAAACTTTAAAAGATAGATATCAAGCACCATGGATGGTACGAAAATCATATATATATATATATATATATATATATATATATATATATATATATCCAGTGGTGCACCGTATAATACAATTAGTAAAAGAATGATTACATCAACAAAAGATAGACAACATATACAAGTGTAATCATATCAACCTGAAATGCAAA
This sequence comes from Triglochin maritima, assembly GCA_963682175.1. Lineage (NCBI taxonomy): Eukaryota > Viridiplantae > Streptophyta > Magnoliopsida > Alismatales > Juncaginaceae > Triglochin > Triglochin maritima. Next base: position 41,909,194 of record OY821775.1, read on the forward strand.
CAAAACACTATGTCTGAGTTTCTCATAAGGAAACCTCGTATGCCGAACCCTAAATGCATGAATTAAACGATAATATGACATGATATGGAAATGCAATATGACACACCAGACACAACAAACATGGGTCTCACAGGTCCTCTCACCCCAACCCTACAACCACTCGTGCACACAAGGCACCTGCCGGAAAATCATCGACCAACAATCACACGTGCCCACAAGGCACCACCGGAAAATCATCGGCCAACAAAACACACGTGCACACAAGGCACCAATTCCGTAGAGCCACAACCACGATCTCTCTCGGGCTGGAATGTCCGTACCATCGCCCCAAAAAGGTCGGGGACTCGTTGCCCTCAAGAAGATCAAAAACACAACCAACACCAGCAACATGTACAAAACTGGGCAGAAAACGGTTGAACAAAACCATAACCACGGTCGACCAAAACCCCACATAAAGGTTTGGTCCAACCGAAAAACCTACCAACCGGTCGAACGTCAAAGGTGACATGTTCGACCGAAAACATCCAGTAGCTCCCTCCTCTTGCTCAAAGTGCCCAAATGGTCGAACACACAAACAAACTGGTCGACCAAAAACTTTAAGTAAGACCTGATATCGAATCAAACTACACCGGTCGACCGAACAACAATTGGATCGAACAAACTTTAAGTTTTCTTAAGTCATCAGTCGAACGAGGTCTCAGTGCGGTCGACCTTTTTGTGGTCTACACCCTCAACCGACTTAAAATAGTGCTTTCGATCAAACAGTAAGGGATCACGGTCGACCAAAAACTCCCAGAGCCTCCATCTTCTCGCTCAAAATGCAAAACCGGTAAACCACCTAAGGGTATCGTTCACCCAGTGCGAGAGATAAACAGCCAAATTACACTACAACCGGTCGACCGAAACATAATAGAATTCTGCTGCACTAACTTCGACGAGCCTTATGGCCTACCGTCGACTACTCAAACACTCACACTAACTTAGGTGAGCGTAAAAGTAAAGCTTGACTACTTAAAACTATAAAGGCTGTAGAAGCCTTCGAAGATCCACAATGAGCATCTCCTTGCAAAAACACGTCTTCTCCGGTGAGCTCCTCGAGCTAGATCACCTCAACTCCGGCAACGTCCGATCTTCTCCTTGGTTCTCCGAATCCACACCTTTCCGGAGCTTCAGATGGCTGAGAGGGAAAGTGTTTGAGAGAAAGCATGAGCGAGAGAGAGAGAGAAACGAGTGAGGAGAGAGAGAGAGAGAGAATCCAACCTTTATATACTCCTCTCCCAACCAATCTCAGTCCTCCAATCCATCTCTCTCTAAACAGCCACCTAAACATTAATTAACCTACATAAAGGTCTGGTCCAACCGAAAAACTACCAACCGGTCAAATGGCAAAGGGGACCCATTTGACCGAAAACATCCAGTACTTCCCTCTTCTCGCTCAAAGTGTCCAAACGGTCGAACAAACAAACGAACTGGTTGACCATTTTGTGGTCCACAACCCCAATAGACTTAAAATAGTGCTTTCGGTCGAACGACAAAGGGTCCCGGTCGACCGAAAACTCCTAGAACCTCCATCTTCTCGCTCAAAATGCATAACCGGTTGAACAGTGGGAGAGAACACTACGACCGGTCGACCGATTCGAGCACCGATCGACCAAAACAAAGCAAAATTCTGTTGCACTCACTCTGACGAGTCTTTCGGCCTACCGTCGACTTCTCAAACACTCACACTAACTTAGGTGATCATAAAAGTAAAGCTTGACATACGTTGAAGGCATGTAGAAGCCTTTGAAGATCCACAGCGAGCGTCTCCTCGCAAAAATAGGTCTTCTCCGGCGAACTCCTCGAGCCCGATCACCTCAACTTCGGCAAACGTCCGAGCTTCTCCTTGCTTCGCCGAATCCACACCTCTCCGGAGCTTCAGATGTTTGAGAGGGAAAGAGTTTGAGAGAGAGCACGAGCGGGAGAGAGAGAGACGAGTGATAAGAGAGAGAGAGAGAGAGGAGTGAGAAGAGATAGAGAATCCAACCTTATATACTCCTCTCCCAACCAATCTCAGCCGTTGAATCCATCTCTCTCTACACAACCACCTAAACACCAATTAACCCACTAAAAAGGGTTAGGACATAACAAATGTACTTAGATCTTTTTATTTTTACTATGGTGTCCTTTAATCCTTTTAACCTTTGGAAGGCAAGTGTATGAGCTTAGAGTCTTAGGGCTTGTTTGTTCAGGTCTTATTTGTTTGTTTATTGGTGTCTTAATAGGGCAAGTTCTAAGTACATCTGTTTGTCCAGATGGATTCATTTTTATTATTGTCATTAAAAACAAATTAGATTAAAAGATAAGTTCATGCTTAATATCTTAGGTGGGTACCACTTTAAACGGACTCCTATGTCATGCCTTGTATATATTTACCCAACCGGGGCCTTAATGGCGAAAGTGAAAAATGTTTTAGTCCAGTAGTTTGTAGATTACAAAAAACCGTTGCAGTTTCAGCACTCGGTTACTTCGTCTGGTGTCATATTTATCCGTTAGTATTTGTTCAAGTTCAGTTTACATTCTTTTTATTCGGTATAACCTTATTTGGTTTGTCTTTTTGTCTTTCTTAGTTGTATAATTAAGATAGTGGATTAGCCGAAGGTATTTGGCAGAGCACGATAAATTGGCATTTGTGTGTTGCTCTGTATTAGGGAGTGTTTTGGTTCGTAGTTGATTGTGGATGATTTTGTGAGTTACCAGTAAACCAGATGTCAAATGCTACTAGAGTTCTCAGTCAAATCCAAAACCCCTAATAATTTCCTATAATTTGTTGAAATACCTAATTTATAATAAAAAATTAATTTTAAAAATTAACAAAACACTTACAGTCCGGTACTTAAATCGATGACATCCTCGTTCAAAAGCAGTCTCAAAATTTCGTACAAGTGGATTGAAATTTGTAAGGATAATCTAAATATGGTTTATATATTCTTATAAAAATAATAATTTGATTGAATATATGATGTCTCATCTATTTATCTAATTATTTGTGTTCGGAAAAATCCCAGGAGTTGAAATACTAAGGGATCAAAAATCGGTCAAAACGTCAAAGGCCTTTACTAACTTGGTGAAATTTGAAAATCCAATGAAACCGTCCGAGCTCGTCCCCACTATGCAGGGGCGCAACCAAGGTGAATCATTTGAGAGATGAAGTATAACATCAATAACAGCGGAAGAATTTAAAATTTTAAACAACACACAGTCAACAGAGGATATTACTCAAATAAGGGAAACAAGTGCATCAACATATATATATATATATATATATATGTTGGTGATTACATCAGAGTATTTCAAAAGTTGTGATTACATCAAATGGCTATACAACGAATACAATAAGCGCCCTACCTCAACTGAGAGAAAACTGGATCCGGTAGCGGTGCTCCTCTCCTCGGTCACCACCCCCTATCGCTGGTCACGGCCTGAAAGTAAACATGCAACAATGTCAGAGTTTCCAGAAGGAAACCCCGTATGCCAAACTCTATAATGCAGGAAATGAAAGCACCCTAGCATGCAGTTCTACTAACAAGAAAAGCATCTCAAACAGGTTGGGCTCCAGGGCTCTTTCACCCAACCACAGCACACACCACCGCCACGGGGCTCCAGGACTTTTTCACCCAACCACCGCAACACACACTCGTCGCCAAGTTGGGCTCCAGGTCTTTTTCAGCCAACTGCAGCTACCACGACACGACCAATGGCTTCAGGTCTTTTTCAACCAACCCGAACGTCCAAGGACTCCAGGTCATTTTCATCCAACCCTTAACACGTGTTCCCTGCTTAGGCTGCAGGCCTCTTTCAGCCAACCTGAACGCATTATGCAACTCCAGGTCTTTTTCAACCAACCCCGCACAGACTAGCTGGGCTCCAGGTCTTTTTCAACCAACCGCAGCTCTCACACAGTTACGGGGCTCCAGGGCTTTTCCACCGAACCACCGCAACGCCACAAATTCTAAGCTGGGCCTCAGGCCTTTTTCAGCCAACCCAAGCTCTCACACAGTTACGGGGCTCCAGGGCTTTTCCACCAAACCACCGCAACTCTCGTGCACCCTAGCACACTCGTCGGAAGAACATCGACACCACAACTCGCCCCACACGGACGACCACAACAACCGCACATCCATAGTGCAAAACTGGACACAAACGGTCGACAGAACCAAAAGTCCCGGTCGACCGAATCACGAAAACACAGGGCAATCGCCTCGACCGGCACTCCCTCGGTCGACCGATTCCCACCAACTACACTCGTTCGGTCGCCGGTCGAACCCCCGAGCACTCTCAGTCGACCAAATTCCACCAGGGAATTCCCCCAACTCTCACCATAAATCCGGTCGAACGCTCGAGCACTCTCGGTCGACCGAATTCGTCCAGAGCATTCCCCCACGTTCCTCATCAAGTCCGATCGACGGAAACCACCTTCGGTCGAACCGACCACTATTCCAACATAAGTCACGGTCAGACGAAGTCAACGAGCGGTCGACCGTTTGGATGGTCAACGCCCCCAACCGACCTATGACAGTGCACACGGTCGAACGACAAAGGGGACCCGTTCGACCGAATCTCACCAGGCTTGCCTCCCATGCACAATCGGTCGACCGCCCCTGAGGCATCGTTCGACCGATGTGAGGCAGAACCCGAATTCTCAATACGAACGGTCGACCGTTTGCACCAACCTGTCGACCGATCAGGCAGTAAAATCTGTTGCACGTTTACTTGCGACAAGACAGATTGCCTACCGTCGACTTCCAAATACTCACGATACTTAAGTGATCGAGTTGACATACCGGAAGGTTAAAGAAATCTTTGAAGAACCACGACGATGCCTCCACGAGCACGCCTCCCAAAATCACGATCCGTCGACGATCCCCGCGACTAAACCACGATCACCTCTTCTCGACACACTCGAGCACTCTAACACCTCCGTCAACCTCTACCACCATGACCACAGCCACGAGTTAGGTCAAGGTAGGGGGAACCAAGAAGCGAAAAGGTTTAAGGACACACAGTCACCTCCACGAGCTAAACCACCGCCCGACCACCACCTCCGCCTCGCCGGAGCTCCACCTTCCTCACCGGCGCACCACTGAGGTAGAGAGGGAGAAACGAGAGTGAGAGAGACGTGAGAGAATGAGAGAGACGTGAGAGAATGAGAGGGAGAGAGAGTTCCACCAAAAAATATCTCCCCAACCTTCAATCTCAACCATCCATCCAAAATCAATTCATCTCATCCCTTCATCCATCTCCACTCCATCTCCACCCTACATCCATCAACTTTCAATCCCAGTCGTCCATCTCCATCTCCTCCTAATCACCACCGAAACATCATTAAGGCATAATTAGGATTAGGATCTCACATGAAGTCTTACAAAACTTCAGATTAACTTAGTAATCTACAACCCACGTTAATTGATAAAATAAAAGAAACAGAAACACATATTTAGAAATTGTTAATCGCATGGCACAAAGTACAAGTGATGGAGTATGGTATACCGATTTTTTTTAAAAGAAGACATGATAGTATGACACATCAGAACCAACTCCAAGTTAGTGTTTGTAGATGTTTTATTATTTATAATTAGTACGGTTAATTTGTACAATCTCGTTTAAGAATTCTAGTCGATGTCGTCAATCTTGCATTCCTTGTAGCCTACTGCCTTGCTGTGACTACTGTTTCTCTAACAACGAATGACACCAGTCAAAGGAGAACAAAATGCTGGCTATCTTTGGTTGCATCAATCAGCTGCGCAGCCAATGGAATCGGTTATATTGCCTACTTTTTATGGGTCACAGTAAACAACAATGAAGGATTCATCTGGTGGGCTTCATATCTCTACCTCGTCCAGTGCCTAGTCTTGGTTTTCATCAGTGCTTCATTGCATTTTCGCCGGAAATGGATAGGAACTCTGGTTTCAATATGGTGGATTGTTTTCTCCCTGTTAATTACTGCAGTTAATATAAAAGCTCTAGTTGAAGTACATTGCCTTGAGACACTAGAAATATCATTCTGGATGTTTAACATGTTGCTTCTCTTCTGCAGCATCATACTTCATCATTTGTAACAACAAAATACAACAAATGAGGGGATATCACAACCGCTTTTGGTAGAAAAATGGGAAGTTTGTGAATGTAGAAGAGGTTTGAGCAATGCCAGTTTCACCAGCAAGTTGATGTTCTCATGGCTAACCCCTGTACTTCATCTGGGCAACACAAAGCCATTGCGTCTCAATGATATACCACAATTAGATCCAGAAGATGGAGCAGGATTGGCTTACCGAGTATTTTTCGAAGAATGGGACATCCAAAAAAAAACTAAAAATCAAGGACTACCAACCTAGGTCTCTTTGCCTTGGCAAAATGCTATACAAAAGAGATGCTACTCGTAGGATTATACGCATTGCTGAAAACAGTTTCAGTAGCAAGTGTCCCATTACTCCTCTACGCATTTGTGCAGTACTCTTATCATTCAGACCGTTATATTCGTGAAGGTTTTATTGTTAGTGGATATTTGGTGCTTTCGAAAGTTGTAGTCTTTGTCCTCAAATGCACTGGCTTTTCAATTCAATAAGGTACGGAATGTGGATGAGATCGGCTCTCATGTCAGCCGTGTAACGCCCGAAACAGTGGAAAATTTAAAACTTTAAACAGATGTAAGAATCAACACCGGGGTCGTCACCAAACCACAAGTATATATATATATATAAAGTGGTATACTGTATAACACAAGAGTCAAGGATGATTACAACCCAACACAAAAGATATACAAACACATATACAAGGGAAAATCATCCACCTCGAAAGATAAAAAGACAGGATCTGGTCTTGGTGCTCCTGCCCGCAGTCACCACCATCTACTGACGCGCACGACCTGACATGTAAACAAACAATGCCTGAGTTTCCCATAGGAAACTCCGTATGCCAAACCCCTAATATATGAACATAACATGTGTATATGAAACATGAAATGAAGAATGCAGTAAAAGCATAACTAACTCCCGTGCACACAAGGTACCGCCGGAAAACGTCGGCCACGGGTCTCAAGGGTCCTCTCACCCCAACCCCACAATATGTGCACACAAGGCACCGTCGGTCAGAGTCTCAACCACAACATGTGCTCACAAGGCACTGCCGGAAAACATCGGCAACAACAACCGTGCACACAAGGCACCGCCGGTCAGAGTCTCGGTCACATCACGTGCACACAAGGCACCGCTCCGTAGAGCCACAATCACGATCTCCTCTAAGGCCGGCATGTCCTGTACCATCGCCCAAAAAGGCCGGGGACCCGTCGCCCTCGAGGTAGATCCAACCCCACACGACACCAGCATCCATATGCAAAATTGTGCCCAAACGGTCGAATGGAAGAACATAAATGGTCGACCGAACACCACAACTATTCCGCCATAAACCGAAATAACGTCCAACCGGTCAAACGGCAAAGATGCCCCGTTCGACCGAAATCCAACAATGAAATCCTCTCGTGCTCAAAAAGTGTCAACGGTCGAACGACCACACAATCACGGTCGACCGATTCCCACCAGTAAAACTCACCAACAATCTGCACTACACGGTCGACCGAAACAACTCTTCGGGTCGACCGGCCATTAAGTTAACTTAAGTTATCGGTCAGACGAAGTCAACGAGCGGCCGACCATTTAGATGATCAACGCCCACAACCGACTTACAACAGTGCTTTCGGTCGACCGGCAAAGGGGACCCATTCGATTGAAAACACCCAGAGCCTCTTTCCTTTGCTAAAACGTACCACCGGTCGACCACTCGAAGAGTATCGTCCGACCGGTGCAAGGTATTTTGCCCGAATAACACTACGCCCGGTCGACCGCACCAACCCGTTGGTCGACCGTTCCAGAGCAGAAAAGCTGCTGCAAGGTTCTCGACGAGCCTTTCGGCCTACTGTCGATCACTCCAATCCTCACGAAGGCTAAAAGGAGGATTAAACTAAAGCTTGGCATACCTTTAAGGCTTGAAGAAGCCTTTGAAGAATACCGCCGAGAGCTTCCTCGCAAAAGTCTTCTCCTCCGGCGAAAACCCGAACGCAATCACCTCGACTCCGGCAATCTCCTGATCTCCTCCGAGCTTCGCCGACCTCGCCTCCGCGTCTTCCTCAGCTGGATGAGAAAGGATCGAGAAAGAGAGAGAGAGAGAGAGAGAGAGGCGAGTGTGAAGAGAGAGAAGTGAGAGGGAGAGAGATGAATCCAACCTTTTATACTCAATCCAAACAAATCTCAGCCATCCATCTCAAACTAGGGTTGTGCATCCGGTCCGGACCGGACCAGATTTTTATCCGGGGTCCGGACCGAAGACCGGACCGGACCGGATGTCCGCGGACCGAAGACCGGACCGGACCGGACCGAATCGGTCCGGTCCGGTTAAAAACTGAATTTTTTACATTAAAAAAAAATGGACCGGTCCGGACCGGACCAGACCGGAAATTTTAAAATTTACCGGACTGAAACCCGGACCGGACCGGATTTTTTCGAAATTTTCCCGACCGAACCCGGACCGGTCCGGTCCGGTCCGGTTGACCGTGTCAACCCGGGTTTTGCTCTCCCCTATCTCAAACCATCTCATCATCCTCTAATCCACCACCTAAAACACAATAAACTCAATTAACAAAGGGTTAGGATGTAACAAGCCGTGTTTCAGAAAGTGCTCAAGATTAATAGCTTGGGAAATTCCCTTGGTGGTTTCACATGGCTCGGAGCCTTCCCATACAAAAATATTGTTTGAGGTCATAATTCTCTTCTGGATGTCCCCTACAGTCTCACTTGACCGCCATGATGTGTTCTTGCTGCAAGATGAGACCCTGAAAGATGATGTGAAGATGTGTCAACCAAAAAGCAGCACCAACAAGTTGTGATTCATAATGGTGGTTTTAGTTGGGATTTAGATGAAGCCAATCTGACACTGAGAGGCATCAATTTGGAAATAATCAGAGGGCAGAATTACCGAAAATCTTTAGATCTGTAAGTTATTCGAAATAAAAATAATCCTGCTTTGTCAGAAACCAACTGATACACAATGTTAGACATTTTGATGATGAATGCAGTTGAAGTATTCGGTTCTGCTGCATATTTGTCGCAAACATCATGGATACAAAGTGGCACCATCCGCGACAACATACTATATGGGAAGCCAATGAATGAGATAAGATATGATAAGGTTATCCATGCATGCGCTCTTGATAAAGACATTTAAAATTTTGATCAAGGGGACCTTACTGAGATTGGCCAGAGAGGGATAAACATGAGCGGACGACAGAAACAGAGAATATTTATCTCCTCGATGACCCATTTGGTGCAGTAGATGCCCATACTGCTGCAATTCACTTCAATGTAAGATGGCAGGAATACATACAATCAGGGGCGGACCCACGCCCAGGGCAGGTGGGGGCAGCTGCCCCACCCAGATTTTGCAAATAAAATTACCCCCAAATTATTTTCCCCCATTTCCTACCCAAATGTCCAGCAATCCTCCTCCTCTCCTCCATATTCTCTAACACCCTAACCCTAAATCTCCGATCACCTCCTCAACAACTCAACTCCCTCCTCCGTGCGGTCTTGATCTCCTTCGGACCTCCTCAACTCCTCAGACCTCAACTCCTCCGTGCTGTGCAGCCTTGCTTTCCTCGCCTCCTCCCACTTGGTCGAGCTGACTACCACTCCCGCCTTCGGCCTCCCACTCCCAGCCTCCCCTACTCCGTGCGACCGTGCAGTTTCGTACAGTGGTACTCTTATTTGAAAACTTCTCTTCTTTTTTTACTAAATACTTTATTTGTTAGTCATTTTTGTGTTTGCTTAGATTGTTAATGGTGATGTTGGTTGCACATTTAGTTGTTAATGGTTATTGATGTGGTTTATAAAAATGTGATTTTGATTTTAGATTGTTAACGGTGCATTGGTGATGCTGGCTCCTGGCTGCACATTTTATTGTTAATGGTGCTGTCGGTTGCACATTTAGTTGGTCATTTTTGTGTTGCTTAGATTGTTAATGGTGCTGCTGGCTGCACATTTAACTTGATAACTGGATTTTAGAGACCTTAGCCCTTGGTTGTTGATGTGGTTTATAAAAATGTAATTTTGGATTTTGATTTTTGTTGCTGAAATTGAAAAGTTAATGCTTCTGTAGTTGGGTTCGCCGGTTCGGTTCCTCTGTTTAGTCTGTTATGGACTTATGGTGTTTGATGATGGATGCATTTGTTTATTTTTGTTTTGACTTTGGAATTAAATATTTTGGATGATTTGAATCCCACATGAACGCAACTTCTATATTATTTGTTTGATATAGTTCATCTCAATTTTCTTAAACTTCTGAAATATCTGTTACCTGCAGGATTGTTAATCTTCACAAATTTTGAAACGTATTTCTGGTTCAGTTCAGAACAAGATAGGAAGAGTGCACAACTGCAGAAGGAACGTCCCAATTACAGACCGTTGATAAAGCAAAGGTTTGCTTTCACTTTTTAGTTGTCGCCCACATAACGTGATCTCTTATTTTAGTTATTATAATGCCAAAGATTATCAACTAAGGATATGTTTAGGTGGTTTTCGACTACGTAAGAAATTATTTTGCTGATTTCGATACGGAAATTGAATTACCCCACAATTTAAGTTTTTTCATGCCCCATTTCTCACGAGATGTAAAGTGTTGGGTTATACATAAAATTCGATTCCAATTGTTTTTTAGTTGGAAACTCACATTTTAGCATGGTGTAAGAGTTTAATAGTTTAGGGACTGACTTAATTAACACTACCATCCATATTTATATTTGCACTTATTGCGCCCAAAAGATTTCAAATTTGAGAATATTCTCACGTTTGAAAGATCGAGAAAATTCTCACAATTTATAAGATCTTAAGCCATTCTATATTTCTATTCAACACAAATTGACTTTAAGTTGGAAAAACACGCTTAAATAACCTAGAAATCAGCACTCCTCTCTTACATGTAGCAACGTGTTTAAAATTTAAATATTCCTCAACTAGTCATGTTCCATACATCGCATATATCGAAGTTGATGATAACTGTGAGATTTTAATAATGTGCAGTATAAATCACAAAGGACACTTGTTGATCTGTGAACAAGTTGGAGGAAATTTTTAATTAGGATGGAAAAATTTATTGGAAGTGTTTTACATGTTCAAGCGGGAGTAAACATTTTAGATCTGAATCTTCGACTGTTGAACTCACTCAAGAGTCACGTAACTGATGTGTCGTGGTTGTAAAAATTTATTTTGAATGTTTGAATTTTAATGTATTCAGGTTTGGAAAAATGTTAAAAATAGAAAGGATATTTTCATTTTTTTATAGTTAATTAATTTAAAGTATCAATTTAAAGTTGTGGGTCTTTGAAAAAAAATTGACCAATCAATAGAAAGCTTGCCCCACCCAGATTTTTTTTTTCTGGATCCGCCCCTGCATACAATACTTGCGAGATGAATATCCATACCTCATCATTGCATATGATGAGAGGAAATCCATAACTGCTAAACTAGAAACCTAAAATGATATCAAGACGGGTGATATTCATCCGCCCAGAGAATTGCTATTTTTTAAAATTTCTTATTGAAGTTAAAATCATAATATCCAAATAGGTAGGAACAGACAAATACAGCTGCATCATTTTAGATGTTTGGGGAAGTCTGTGCACGTAAAACCAATTCCAAACATAGAACCATAAATCCTATACTTCTTTCAGTAACAAATATAAATTGTTCACTTGCAGGATTGTATAAAGTCTGTTCTTACAAAGAAGACGGTCAATTTGATTACACATCAAATTGAATTCCTCACAGAAATGGATCAAATACTGGTAAATTTAATTGATTTTTTTAGGGAATCATCTTTTTCTACATGAAGTGTACGATTGAGTGGTTTAATATCAATATTTGCGGAGGTAACGAAGGATGGACATGTTAATCAATCAGGAAGCTAAAGGAACTCTTAACAACACGACAACATTTTAGGACCTAGTGATTGCCCATCAATCTGCTATATCAATAATGGACCCTTTGAAACAAGATACAGAAATAAACCCAGACCACAATAAGCCATCAATCTATATCAACAAACACAAGGCATATGACAGAGCATGGAGATAAATCAGCCAATAGCACTTCCACTGAAAAGGAACTTGGTTATAGAGGATGGAAGCCATATATTGATTACCTAAGCATTTCCAAAGGCTACTTTTATATAACATTCTCACATTTTACTTTTGCACTCCTCCAGATATTGGCCACTTACTGGCCGGTTAGCAGTCGGCATAGAAATCCCTCGCGTTGGCAGTAAAATCCTGAGCGTCTGCAATGATTTCTATTGCGAGTTGTTTGTTCGTGTATCTCAGAAGCTGGTTCTCGGCTCTTTTAGGACTGAAGGCTTCAAAAGCATTATTTTCTGGTTTCATGGATTCAGTGTTTAAGGCCTCGATGCTGTTTTTCAATTCAACTCCCGTAGGGAGAATTTTAATCAGGGTAAGGCAACTTATAATTTACTAAGGATAAAGGCTAGTTGACAAGGAGACGCATTCATAAATTCACGCAAATAATGATAAAATGAATAAAATGTCAAAAAATTTATGAAATCCAAATGAACCTATCCAACTCCTAAATAAAGATATAAGATGAGTTATTTTTCACCAATAAAAGACTGAAACAGAAAATAATAAATTCATCACAAGGGATAAATTTCCTCCAAGTTGTCGAAGATCTTTTCCTCTGACTTAACTCAGCAAATCAGAGCTTGTCAAGCATAGAAGTTCCCGGAGATCTAAATTATAAAATTAGGAAGATATATGTTAAATTACTAATGGAGCCTAAGAAGTATCATGCAGCAAGGTACCAGGAAGTAGGAAGTGACCAAAGTCAGATATTCACTTATCCTTGAAGAATGATATCACCAGTACAATAAGGTTATAAATAATTTCTGAATAATAATATATTTATCATCGCAGGCATCGTCAGACATGAGCATCATAGACTTTGATATTCCTTTTACAATCGCTTTTGCGCTATCCGCTATCATTGACATCACAGCAACCACACTTGTGATGGCCAATGTGACGTGGCAAGTCTTACTCGAAGTACCTCCAGTTTTGGTTGCAATGAAGATATGTTTAGGTAACTTCTTTTTTTGTAGTATTAAACTCTAATAGTGCGTAATCTTTTTTTGTAACTAATCATTCATCATAAATTGTTAATACGTCATTGATAACTAAAGCACCACTCATGAACTATGCTGCAGAGACATCTCTTGGACTGATAACAATAAGAGCCCTTCTGTGATGGAGTAGTTCATTGATAAAAAATTGAAACTTTTAGATATGGATGCCACGCTTTTCTTCCACACTGTTGCTGCCATGAAATGGTTACCTTTAAGAGTAGAAGCACTACAATCTTTAACCATACTAACAGCAGCTACACTGCTAATTTTGCTTCCTCGAGTTATAACAACTCTAGGTATTCTATGAAAATCCTGTCATACATACATTAAATGTCCTCTGTTTTTCAGAACTCGGCCTTTTATATTAAGCATCTGATAATATCAAATCAAAATTCCAGGTTTTGTGGGGCTCTCGCTATCTGTTGAATTATGAGACAAATATCTTTAAACGGGAAAGAAGATGTTACATCCTTGACCTTAATTAGGGGAGAGTTTTGGCTAAACCCTTGTTTAGAGGGTGGTTAGCATGGGGAAGGCAAGATGTGGACGTGATGGGGGTATGGAGGGAGGCGTTTGATTTTATGGATTGTGATGGGTGATGGATTTTGGGGAATTTGGTTTTGGTTTGGAAGAAAACCAACGTTTTCTTCTTCCATTCTTCTCTTCTCCTTTTCCATTGTCATTCCTCACTCCATCTCCAACTCAACTCTTCTTCTCCTCAACTTCCACGTCCACCTTCGAGTGGAGCTCTGGCTTGCAGCAGCACAGAGGTGGAGGAGAAACGCGACGTGGTGAGGTGCGTGTGCGCGGCGTGACTGTTGTGGCTTCCAACGTCAAGTGATCTCCGGCGTGCTCCGTTTCGCGTTGAGGTATGGCGGTCCTATTGTTGCTCACCCACGTTGGGTTGGAGTTGTGGTCGGTTGTGGGAGGTCGGAGACCTCAACGGTGGCGAGATACGACGAAATTCCTCGACAGGCGCGGGGGTGTTGTCGACCAACGGTCGACCCGTGCCTTCGAGCGGTCGACCGGTTTACTGTTTTTCCTGACTTTAACAATCATCGGTCGAACGATGTCTTGGGGCGGTCGACCGGTTGTGTGTGTGCTGGTGAGTCGGAGGCTTTCCTGTTGGTTTTCGGTCGATCGTTCCTAGTTTTTGGTTCAACCAGAACTTAAGTGAACTTGATATTATTGCATGTTTTTCGACCGGTTATATATATATATATATATATATATATATATATATATATATATATATATATATATATATATTATTCGACCGTTATATGACTTAGACTATTAGGTTGACCTGGTAGTTTTCGGTCGACCGGGGCCCCTTAGTCGGTCGACCGAATAAACTTGTGTGATTTTGACCAGTTCCGGATTTTGACATCATATTCGGTCGACCGGTTTTAGATTGTTGTCCGACCATTTGGACTTAAGTGATGCGCAGAGAGTTGGACTGTTGCAGACTTTCGGTTGACCAAACCTATTGTGAACGGTCGACCAGTGAGGCTTTTTCGGTCGACCGTTTGTGCGCAGAACTGAATTTTTGGTCCTTGTGTTGTGTCAACTCTGTCCACGGAAACCTGTGTCCTCGCTTAGAGCGTGAGCCGGAGGTGACAGCGGGTAAGTTGCTCGTGCCTGCCCAGGGACCGTTGTATGGAAGAGTGTGGACACTTGGGTCGTGCCACCTCCATTGATGGACTGTGGTGTGACGTGTTGTTGTTTGACTCTATGTAGAGTAGCAGACCTGAGGGATCGCGGATCCCAATACATGTTGATGCATGGCTAGTGGAGCATGATGACGCTGCAGACTATGGTCTGGACCCATCCGATGTTGTGTCGGACGTATGTTGTACCGTCGAGGTCGTGCTGACGATGCCGCTGAGGTTTTTGCCGACGATGATGGTGCCGATGATGTTCCGGCTTGTGGTTGTGTCGTCTGATGCTTTGCCGGACGTATGTTGTACCACTGATATTGTTCCGGCGATGATCCCTGATTGGGCACCTATATTGGGGTGTTTGGAATGACCGAGCTACGACTCCGTTGGGGTGGTGTAGACCACATGGTTACTTTGCGCGGAAGTACGGATGCTTCTCACCGATCCCTTTGGCTCGAGTAGTCACGTGTGAGGGTGCGTCGCGTACTGTCCGTAAGACCGTATGTGCCTACGGTAGGTTTCCGAAGGAGACTTGTTGATGCTGGATTGATGTCTTTGTTGACCATTTGAGGGTACTTGTTGTTGTCGGGGGACTGAGGTCTTATTTTACCCTTGGAGGGGATTTGTTGTATTGCAGATGATGATATGTCATACTACTAGTATGATAGGTTCATTACCATATTGTCGCATTCATATAGGTGAGCTTGGCATATAAGGTTTTCTAATGGGAAACTAATGCATTGCCGTTTGATTCATGTTTCAGGACCGCAGTGGGTATTTTCGGGTGGTGGCTGTGGGCACACACATTTTGGGGTCATGATCCTCTTCAGACTCTTCGAGGTCGTCATGATTACCTGTATTCATTTGTTTGTTTTGATGTAATCATGTCTTTTAACAAACTCTGTTGTATTTGGTGCACCGACTGGTTATATTTATGAGTCACATTCCCGCTTGATGATTATTACCTTGAGATCTCTTGTTGTTTAAATTTCAAATTTGCCGTTATTTCGGGATGTTACAGAAGATCTCTTCTCAATTGAGTTGACTGAGAGATATATGATTTTATTTATACTAGTATTGTACAATGAAAAGTATACAGTAGTCAATATGGGACTAATCTAAGGTTTATAATTGCAAGTGTGAATAATATGAGAAGATATTGTTTTGAGATAAGTGGACCTAACGGGCCGTATCTATATGTGATGTACATTATGGGCTTTGGTCCTCAACATGCCGCCGCAGGCGAATCGGGGAATTGGCCACGTTGAGCTTGGAACGAAGTAGCTCGAATCGGCAGGAGGAGAGTGGTTTGGTTAAGCCAATTGATCCTGACAGGAGATGAACTTTACTTGTAGCTATTTTGTTGCAACTTGTTCCCTGACAAAGTGAAAATCTATCTCTACATGCTTGGTTCATGCATGGAATATTGGATTGGAAGCAAAGTACGTTGCACCTAAGTTATCACACTAGAGTGTGGGTGGATGATGTTGTGGGAAGCCAATTTCATGAAGAAGATTCTGGACTGACGCAAGTTCTACCATTGCATGTGAGATGCCTTGATATTCGGATTCGGTGCTTGATTTGGCGACTGTAGAGTGCTTTTTGGACTTCCAGGCGATGAGATTGTGTCCAAGGAAAATGCAGTATCCGATAGTGGAACGACAATCATTAGTGTCCCCGACCCAATCTACATTAGAAAATGCATGTAGAGCACTAAGGTTGACTGATGTCTTATGAAAGGTGAGGCCATAGGTTATAGTTAGGGGTGCAAATGGTTACCAATTATCTGGATATTCGATTCAAAAATTTCTATTTAGTTGGTATTTCGTAAGTTTCGTCTTACCAATTAATTTTGGATATGGATTTCGTTTTAAAAAAAATTACCAATTAGAAATCAGAACAAATTCGGATACAAGGTGTTTCAAATTTGAATTATCTGAATACCAAATTAATTACAATATATATACATATACGGATACACCCACATTAGTATTCAAATTTTTGATTCGAAAGTATTTGAATAATTAATTACAATATACATATATATTCAATTTTAGATGATATCCGAATACCAGTTGGTATTCCAAAATTTTGAAGATTCGGATTCGAATTCGAATAGTTCTACTGATTTCAGATTTGAATTCAAATTGTTGAACTCCTTGATAGTACGTAGCTATCCACGCTTTGGTAGTGGATTACGGAATTTGAATTTGAATTCGGATGTACTATATATATGAGGCAAAATATCTGGTTTGCACCTCTAGTTATAGTGTGTTTGAGGTAGCGAATAATGCGTTTAACAGTAAACCAGTGATCCAAAGTTGGATTGTGCATGAATTGTGAAACTTTGTTTACTGAGTAGGTTATTTCGGGTCTTGTAATGGTGACGTATTGAGGAGCACCAACAATGCTTTGATATAGGTAGGGATCACTCATTGGTTTACCAGTATAACAATAGAGTTTAGTTTTACAACACGTAGGAGAATAAATAGGTTTTGCTTTATAAATTTTAGTTCAAAGTAGGAGATCATTAATATATTTATGTTGATTGAGAAATAATCCTTTATCTGTAAAATGTGATTCAATTCCTAGAAAATAATGTAATGAACCAAGATCTTTAACAGAAAAGGAAGAGTTAAGAGTAGATACAACATGATCCATTAAGGAACTGGACCTGCCTGTTAGGATTATATCATCTACATAAACCAAGGCAATGATGATGTGCTTCTAAGAATAAAGAGTTGTCTGATTTAGAAGAAAGAAAACCAAGTGATTGCATTTGCTCTGCCAATTTTTTGAACCAAGCACGTGGTTCATGTTTTAATCCATAGAGGGATTTGTGTAGGCGACAAACATGCTGGGGAAGGTTTGGGTTTGTAAACCCTAGAGGTTGTGCCATATAAACTTCTTCCTGTAGGTCACCATATAAGAAAACATTATTGATGTGTAATTGTCTTATAGACCATTGTTTGTAGAGGGCAATAGATAAAATAACATGAATGGTGATACCACTGCTGCAAAAAAGGGTTATCACGTTGAATATTAAGAGGGTACGTCGGGTTGACCACCTTGCATGTCCGACGTGGTACGCAGGAGACGTTATAAAGTGGTACCCTTTCACTTCGGTTGTAATGCCGACGTGGTAGGACCCTCTATAATGTGGTAAAGGATGTACAAATGGACCCTCTATAACATGGGCTTTCTTATAAAGCTGACGTGGTAATACTGACCCTATCGTGTTGGTTTTTTATACAACCGACGTGGTCGGGTCTTTAATAAAAATAAACAGAAATACCCTACAACTCGGTGGTATTGACGACTGACGTGGTAGGTTCTTTACTAATAATAATAAAAGAGAAATATCCTACAATGTTGGTGATATTTACAACCGACGTGCTACATTGTCTACAACGTTGGTTATGTTTTGAGGCCGATGTTGTAGGATATTTCTTTTTTGTTTTTTACTTTTTTATTTGTTTGATACCTTTATTTCAGACTCAAACCCTGCAGTTCATATTCAATCAAGCAACTCACAACATTCATATCTACCAAACAAGTATGTAATTCTCACAACATATTCAGTCCAACAATAACAACAATCATATCTATCAAATGGACAAGATTCAATTCAACATACAAATGCATTTGGTTAATACTACAACATACAATGAAACTTTAGTTTTGACATTTTCATTTTTTGCTCATAGGATCCTCGATTTATATTCCTTCATGATGATCATCTCAAATAATTAAGTTGTCAACAGTTATATCGTCATCTAGTGATTTAAGTTCATGTATTTGTGCAAACGGAGGAATTTCTCCAATCTCATTAATATCTTCTTCAACCACAATTTGTCATTTTCCTTCTTAAACTACCGATCATTCATTAGCACACGTGTCTTTTACATAAAATATCTATTTTTCTTGAGATTCCAGAATGAAATGATCTTCCTTAAAACCTTCCTTTTTAAGGTTTACCAAAGTATATCCTAAATCATTGACTTGAAGACCGTTCTTGTTGTCCACCCACTTGCATTTAAATACCACAATACTGAATTTAGTAAAATACAACTACCATATTTCTTCAATCTGACCATAATAAGACATATTGACATATATTGGATTTCTATCTTGTGAACTACAGATGTGTAACGATTCAGCTACCAAAGTCACCCCCACTATTCTGCATTGTGCTTTTCTCGTCCTCCATATTGGTATAGAAAGAAAAATCATTGATATCATAGCCATTATAAGATGTTACTATAGGATTTGGTCCGTATGTCAACCACTTCAAATATTCAGAAACATTACGGTTGTACACAATATCCCTGAACTAATCAACGATAACCTTATTCTGAGCATTAATTACTTGTTGATAGTCCAAAAGGATGTGTTTCCCTCACTATGGTCATGTGCTCATCGAAATAAGGTTGGACTTCATCCAACTGACATCGTAACAACTACTTCATTCTGCAACTTATCCAAATACTTTGGATCAATTACTTTGCTGCAAATCTTGTTGAAGAACAAACAAAATTTGATAATAGCATGTCTAATGTGTTTCAGCAATATCGATCTAATGGAAACCGGTAACAATTGTTGCATCAACACATGACAATCATGAGACTTCAAACCAATTAGTTTCAAATCTTTCATTGAAACAAGACTGCTAATATTTGACGAATACTCCTGTGACACTTTAACACCATGTAGACACTGACACAAAGCTAATTTCGCCTTTGTGGACAGAGTGTAACAGGCTGGTGGTAAATACTTACGAGTACATTTACTCTCTGTTGGCAATTTTGCTCGAATACCGTTCAACTAAATCAAGTCTGGCAGTATATCCATCTTTAATCTTACCGAGTATGTTAAGAAAAGTTCCTAACAAATTGTCACAGACATTTTTTTTTGGCATGCATCACATCAATACAGTGTCTGAATTCCAAAGTCTCCCAATAAAAAAGGTTAAAAAAATTGATTTTTTCCCGAGCCACTCTTATCATTTCCGCGTTTATAAGGCTTGCCAAATTTGCATTGAATGTTCTTCACCCGCTCAAGAATTTGTCATGCCCTGATTTCTGTAGGAGGTTCTTTGAATTCTTGTTTCCCGTTAAATGTCATTTTCATTTGATGATATAGATGACTCATATGAACAAATTTGTGATGACCAAAATAAACTGTCTTACTGCCATGCACAAGTTGTAAAGAATATGTGTTTTCTTCACAAATAGGACATGCTTTGTGCCCTTTCACAGAATAGCCAGACAGATTGTCATATGCAGGGAAGTCATTAATTGTGCAAAATTTCATCGCACGCATTGTAAATGACTATTGACGGTAAGCATCCCACACTTGCTCGCCATCATTCCACAATTTCTTCAAGAAATCAATTAGGGTCATCAATTATGGGAGCCAAATACACATCTATGTCATTGCCTAGTTGTTTTGGACCAGAAATCATTAAAGAGAACATCATGTATCTATGTTTCATGCTTAATGATGCATTGCATACATTGCATCATATGTCTTTCATTTAGATTAATTTTATATCAATAAATGCTACTAAGGTATGGGTTTAGTCTTATTTACATAATACAGGGACCTGAATGCAAATTACCCATATCCCGAGCATAAAAACGTGCAAAAGACTCATTTCTATCATAAAGACCAAGTCAAGATTATCAGGATTCAAATGGAAGTCCATCCAAGCATAAAAGCATTCAAAGACCTAATTACAAAAAGGCAAATGACTTAAGCACAAAAGTAGCCAGGGACTTAATTGCAAAACGCCGAGGACCCGACTGCAAATTAAAGTACCAAAATATTATTTTGGAGAAGTTTTAAAGAAAAATCAATTTGAATCTCCAAATATATGAAGAAATAAATTCGGAGCTCAAAAGAAAGGAAAGAAATCAATCTAGACGCGCAAAGGACATTTAAATCATACCATAAACACACAGGAAAAATCCGGATCCAATCAGAGTACAATGTGCAGCAAAATCGCCGCACCTTACATACAAAATGCGGCGGAAATGCCGCACCCCTTGCGATCCGTGGCCCCGGATTTTGTCCAGTCGTGTATTGACAAGTGTGCTTTCCTATTTTATATTTGGGTCCCTTGTATTGGCTATAAATAGCCCCGAAATAATGTTGTGAGGGTCATAGTTGATGCATTGCATACAATGCATCATATGTCTTTCATTTAGATCACTTTTATATCAATAAATGCTACTAAGGTATGAGTTTAGTCTTATTTACAGAATACAGGGACCTGAATGCAAATTACCCACATCCCGAGCATAAACGCGTGCAAAAGACTCATTTCTATCATAAAGACCAAGCTCAAGATTATCGGGTTACGTATGAAAATGTATCCAAGCATAAAAGCATTCAAGTCCTAATTGCAAAAAAGAACAAGGACTTAAGCACAAAAGTAGCCGGGGACTTAATTGCACAAAGTCAAGGACCTAATTGCAATTCACGAGTAGCTTTTATTATCTTGGAGAAAATCTAAAGAAAAATCAATGTAAATCTCCAAATATATGAAGGAATTAATCCGGAGCTCAAAAGAATGGAAAGAATCAATCCAGACGCGCAAAGAAGGATCAAATCATACCATAAACATTCTGCCAAAATCCAGAGATAATTCGACCAGATTGTGCGGCGTTTCCGCCGCAAAACACACACAATGTGCGGCATTTCCGCCGCACCAGAGGCGATCCGTGTGCTCAAGTTTTGTCCAGTCGTGTCTGGACACGTGTACTCTCCAATTCTATACTTAGGTCTCTTGTAACAACTATAAATAGCCCCGAGAACGAGGTTAGAAGGGTCCTTGGCCTTAGACCTAGTTTTTAGTTGTTGTTTTTATTTTCAGTTTTGTACTCTTTATTTTAGTAATAAAATTCTGTCTTTTATTTCTTGTTTTTACTTTTCTTTTGTAATGCCTCTAGGACTCCTTCTTCCTCCCTCCATGAGTTTCTAACTCCTTCCAAAGGGTGGAGGTGACGGATTTAGGGTGATGAGAAGAGAATAAAAGTTATTATTTTAATTTCATATTGGTATGTTTTGATTACTTGAGTTTATGTTAAATCATTTATCATGTAATGCTTTATAACTAATGTGATTTATTATAAGTTTCAAAATTCTCTAATCTAAACCTTAAATCTAAACCTCCACCCAACGGAATTCACCTCTTTGTTCTTGTTTTAGTTTTATTTGTTCTTGTTTCTTGCTTTAGAAAACCAAAAATCTCAAAAACCCAATTTATTCTTCTCTCCTTCTTTCCCCCAATCGAAATCACACTAATAACAAATCTCTCCCTCCTTGTGTTCGACCCGTATTTGCCACGTCTTCATTGACGCCGTGCACTTGCGGTATAAATTTAATTCTCATCAAGTTTTTGGCACCGTTGCCGGGGAGGCGACGCAGATTTTGTTTATTTTTGTGTTTTCGATTTTATTCTGTTTATCTAGTGCGCGATCTAAGTATTTGGATTTGTGTTTCAGGAAACGACAGAGTGCGCGGAGAAATCCGGGCACATTTGGAGCTAAACGAGCGGCGAAATCGCCGCACCTAAAGAAGAACTTGCGGCGAATCCGCCGCACACTTGGAGCTTCTGGGCTTCAAATTTTTCTGGGACGCGAATCATCTCTGGGTGAACGCGCAGAGCATCTGAAATTTCGAGAGCGGGCGGTGGACCCGACTGAGCATTGCATAAGGTAACCTTTGTTGCCTCTTTTCCTCGTAATTTCTATTTTTCAGAAAATTTCCTTTTCATAGATCTGCATGTGTAGGGCAAAACTTCCATAAATTGCAATAATTCAACTCTGACCTAAAAATTGGCAAAATTAGAAAGACCTTAGTGCATGCATCATCTAATGTTTTGTATGCATTATTCTTGCTAAATTCTTGCAAATCAATTTCTGTTCAAGAGTGCTGGAGTCAAGGTACGTATCGTGGTTTTCATCGATTGCATTTAAGCATATAATCTAATTTGCATACAACCTTGCAATTGCCCCCAACTAAAGACCAATGTTTGACTATCTTTGCTAGATCTAAGTTTAACTATCTTAAGGGCAACTCCATAGGCAAAGATACGGTGGGGATTTCACCACCCTTCCGTAGCCCACAAATCACAATCCAAAAGTGTCACCCAAGCCTTAAATTAAAATCAATTAGACATTGACCCTTAAGGACTCGGACTCAATTAAGGAGAAGAATTGGTTTGACTTGCTATGACCTGAAGCCGATCGAAGTTAATTTGGTGTCTAGAAAGTGTTTTTGTGTTGACGAAAGTCTTCCAAGCGAAGTGGTTGTCTAATTGGCACCGACTCTGTCGGAAGCGCCCCCACTAGCTATACACGGCCTGGCCAAGTTGGTTTGATTAGTGAGGGAGGTGAATGAAGCAAATCAATTCGACTCAACCAGTTAGGAGTCGTCTAGATCTAAGTGACACTAGGTCTAGGATTGTTTGAACCGTGCTTGTTTGGGAAACCTCTGACCGACCTTCTTTTCTATCTCTAGAGTTAAGTTTCCCTTCTCTTCTGAGACATCTTCTTCTCACCTACTTATACGTTCTAGTCTCCTCCCCTTTACATTCTCTATTAGCATTTTAGGGTCGAGTCGAGAACTTGTGCTTGCTTAGCCTCCTAAGGGTAAGAGTACTTGACTCAAGAGTGTTTTGATGGATGGTTACATGAGCCACCATCCATATCATTGTTGGGACCAGGACAATGTTTCCTGGTATTCTAAAACCATGCGACCTGGGGTGGCTCAAACTAACACCCCATATGGTTGGGACAATCCTAATTGTATGACTGAGCAATCTTCATATTGGGGTAACATGAGAGAGGCACCGACTGCTAGACCACAATCTAGTTATGTTGGATCATATGCTGGTCAACGAACTGACACATTACAACAAACTTTTGCCTCCTTCATGCGTTGGGCTGACAACATGAGTGCACCGGTGGCTCCAGTAGCCGTACCGTGTGACTGTTGCGGGTTGAGTGATCATGTCATCAGGGAATGTCCTTATGTTCCCCCAGAGCCTGAGTATAAGCATACCTTTTCCCAAAATGCTCGATATGACCATTACACATCCGCATATAACCCAAGAGTGATGGATTCATGGGGAAACAATTCATATCCAAATTCTTATACGTCATTTTCGCCCAAATATCCTTCTCCCGAATACCCAGAACTCTACCAACACCCCCACTTCAAATCATTGGACTTATTCTCAGCCCACCAACACCCAACCTAAAAATGTCCCGAGTTCTGACTCGAACCTCATAGTTGACCACATACCTGATACCTTGGAACAAGCTTTCCATACGTTCATGACAACTACTCAACAGTCTGTAGACAATATGGTATTACAATTGAGTCAAATGTCACAGCAATTAAGTGAGGAAAGTAACTTTTCGTGTCAACATGAGGATTCATCTTTTAGTATCGAACCACCACCACATACACAAATTCAAAGCACAATCTTTCAAAGTCAAATTCCTAGTCGGTCTGAGGGACTTGGGATTTCAATTCACGATCACTTAGTGGAGGATTCGATTTATATTGAGAAAAACATGGACCAATTTCATTATGAGTCGGCACAGGATTGTGTCCTATCTTCTTCTCCCGTGGCCCTTGAGCCACATGATCTTCATGTTGCATCTCTTAAGGACTCAACTCTGGTGGAGCAAAAGCTCCCTAGCACCCTCAATTTCAAACAATCTGGTGAGAGTCTGCCTCTCACCATTGTTCCTGATCATCTTGGAAATGATGGAACGTCAAACAACCACATAACTCATGAGGGTATTAGAAGTGCCTTAGAAGATACCTTGGGTATGAGACCCACTTTTTGTTCGCCTGGTGAGTCGGACTTGCCAGACAAGGCTCTTGACCTCGCTCTGACGCACCAGCCAGTTGGTTGGAGAGTTTGGATTGATGATCATAACTTCAACACCGCAACGGGAGAAACTCCTCTTCCGTTGCCCATTAATTGCCAAACTCTCGAGAGGTTCAAGCTCTTTCAGTTTGATCCGTTGAATGAGATGCCTTTGCGTCCAATTCATGAACCTCTCATTTCATCTAGCGCTTTTTGTGAAGGCGGCCCACACATGCATTTTTTGGCCCCACATGGTGTCATGTTTCCTTTTCAGGTGCACTGACCCACTCTTGAAGTTTCCATTTGATGTCTCTTGACAAATGAAGATGGGAACTTATGTTTGTACATAGTTATATATGTATAACAATAAATAAATAAATAAAAATTCATCTGTTGTATTTATCCCTTCTTTAGCATCTCACAGGTTTTTGAGGGAATTCGGGTTTTTGTCCATCAACAGAGCCATGAACTTTCCTTTGTACTTCACGTTGGTGAGATCTTTCCTTTTTCGTGCATAAATCCATGTAGTATCTTGCTCACATTCATTGAGGACAATGCATGATTTAGGTGTGGGGGTGTTTATATATATATTTATCTATATATATCTGTTCTTAAAAAAAAATCAATGTTTCATGACATAGCTTTAGATTGAACTACCAAAACCCGAGTACAAATTGCATTGAATTTTTTGTTCCTTATTATATAGTTCTGCTTGTAGAAACTATGACACAAATCTAAGTTCCAAAGAAATAACCCATTACCCTTTAAGACATGTATGCACTTAAATTGGATGAATCAAATCTTTGAAGTGGTTGATAAAAAGCAGAGGTTGAGGAAAATATACCGGGAAGTGTGGACTTCTAATAGCAATTAAGCATTGAGGAAAATAAAATTAAAAAAATAATAAAGGAATAAAGTGAGGAAAGCACATTCTGCAAAATGATTACAAAAGCCCAAGCCTTTGAGTCACTGGTCCGTAGGGGTATCTTGAAACCCGGTAACTTGAGTCTACCAGCTCGGGATTATCGACCAAACTCGTTACACGAATGCAAAAAGGGTAAAAGTGTCAAAAAAAAGCAAATGTGTTGAATCACGGAAGAAGAAAAAATACTCAAGGCCCAAAGCTAAAAGAATGATCCATGCCATGGTTGATCCGAATGATACTTCACCACCAGAGGAGGCGTGCAAAATAATTCAAGTGATAAACATGTAGAAGGGTTAGTGGTGTGAATGTTGGAGGAACAAAGACCAAGTCATATTTTTAATGAGTTAGATTTATATAATGAGCATGCAAGAATTCTTAGTGAGATGTATAAGGTTGAGGTGGAGATATTAAGAGCTATTAATGGAATGTTGATTTAAGACTTTGTGGGTGTGTCAACTGAAAACCCTCACGAGACAAAACTCCTCCTCTAAGGAAACTTGGAGGTTTAAAGGCTTGTTGCACATGCTAAGTGCAATCGTGATTCCTACGAAAGTAAGTTAGGATTTCCCTGTTTTCATTTTTCTTATATTCTGTTTTGCTAGGGACTAGCATAATCTTGGTGTGGGGGTATTTGATGCATTGCATACATTGCATCATATGTTTTTCATTTAGATCACTTTTATATCAATAAATGCTACTAAGGTATGAGTTTAGTCTTATTTACAGAATACAGGGACCTGAATGCAAATTACCCACATCCCGAGCATAAACGCGTGCAAAAGACTCATTTCTATCATAAAGACCAAGCTCAAGATTATCGGGTTACGAATGAAAATGTATCCAAGCATAAAAGCATTCAAGTCCTAATTGCAAAAAAGAACAAGGATTTAAGCACAAAAGTAGTCGGTGACTTAATTGCACAAAGTCAAGGACCTAATTGCAATTCACGAGTAGCTTTTATTATCTTGGAGAAAATCTAAAGAAAAATCAATGTGAATCTCCAAATATATGAAGGAATTAATCCGGAGCTCAAAAGAATGGAAAGAATCAATCCAGACGCGCAAAGAAGGATCAAATCATACCATAAACATTCTGCCAAAATCCAGAGATAATTCGACCAGATTGTGCGGCGTTTCTGCCGCACAACACACACAATGTGCGGCGTTTCCGCTGCACCAGAGGCGATCCGTGTGCTCAAGTTTTGTCCATTCGTGTCTGGACACGTGTACTCTCCAATTCTATACTTAGGTCTCTTGTAACAACTATAAATAGCCCCGAGAACGATGTTAAAAGGGTCATTGGCCTTAGACCTAGTTTTTAGTTGTTTTTATTTTCAGTTTTGTACTCTTTATTTTAGTAATAAAATTCTGTCTTTTATTTCTTGGTTTTACTTTTCTTTTGTAATGCCTCTAGGACCCCTTCTTCCTCCCTCCATGAGTTTCTAACTCCTTCCAAAGGGTGGAGGTGACGGATTTAGGGTGATGAGAAGAGAATAAAAGTTATTATTTTAATTTCGTATTAGTATGTTTTGATTACTTGATTTTATGTTAAATCATTTATCATGTAATGCTTTATAACTAATGTGTTTTATTATAAGTTTCAGAATTCTCTAATCTAAACCTTAAATCTAAACCTCCACCTAACGGAATTCACCTCTTTGTTCTTGTTTTAGTTTTATTTGTTCTTGTTTCTTGCTTTAGAAAACCAAAAATCTCAAAAACCCAATTTATTCTTCTCTCCTTCTTTCCCCCAATCGAAATCACACTAATAACAAATCTCTCCCTCCTTGTGTTCGACCCGTATTTGCCACGTCTTCATTGACGCCGTGCACTTGCGGTATAAATTTAATTCTCATCAATAGTCCTAGTTTTGTTTTTTTTAGTTCTTCTTTTTAGCAATAAAATTCTGTTCTTTTATTTTTTGTTTTTAGTTTTTTTTGTAGTTTCTCTAGGACCCCTTCTCCTTCCCTCCATCCATGAGTTTCTAACTCTCTCCAAAGGGTGGGGGTGACGGATTTAGGGTGATGAGAAGAAGAATGATGTTATTATTTTAATTTCGTGTTAGTATATTTTGATTACTTGAGTTTATGTTGAATCATTTATCATGTAATGCTTTATAACTAATGTGATTTATTATATGTTTCGGATTTCACTAAACAAAACCCGACATCTAAACCTCCACCCGCTGGACTCTCATCCATATTTGTTTTCTATTCGTTTTAGTTTTTTTCTTTTGTTGTTCTTGCTTTAGATAATTAAAAAACCAAAAATCGCAAACCAACCATATTTCTCTCTCTTTCTTCCTTAATTCGAAAATCACAAAATAACAATATCTCTCCCTCCTAGTGTTCGACCTGTACTTGCCACATCTTCATTGACGCCGTGCACTTGAGGTATAAATTTAATTCTCATCAAGTTTTTGGCGCCGTTGCCGGGGAGGCGATAAAGATTTTGTTTATTTTTTTGTGATTTCGATTATATCCTGTTTATCTTGTGCACGATCTAACTATTTGGGTTTGCGTTTCAGGAGACAACAGAGTGCGCGGCGAAATCCAGGCACAGTTGGAGCAAGAAGGGCGACGGAATCGCCGCACACCAAGAACAACTTGCGGAGGATTCGCCGCACGTTTGAAGCATCTGGGCTTCAATTTTTTCTGAGGTTGTCTCCATCTCTGGGTGGACGCGTAGAGCATCTGGGAATTTTCGAGAGCGGGCGGCGAACCCGTCTGAGCATTGCGGAGGTAACTTTTCTTGCCTTTCTCATAAAATCTTAATTTTCGAAAAGTTCCTTTTTGTAGAACTGCACGTGTTAGGACAAAATTCCATAATTTGCAATAATTCAACTCTGACCTAAAAATTGACATTAGAAGGACTTAGTGCATGCATCATATAGTGTTTTGTTTGTATTATTCTTGCTAAATTCTTGTAAATTAATTCTTGTTGAAGAGTGCTGGAGGCAAGGTACGTGCGTGTGTTTTTTATCGATTGCATTTAAGCATATAATCTAGTTTGCATACAACCTTGCAATTGCCCCCCACTAAAAAGACCAATGTTTGACTATCTTTGCTAGATTGAAGTTAAACTATCTTAAGGGCAACTCAGTAGGAAAAGATACGGTGGGGATTCCATCACCCTTCCGTGGCCCACAAATCACAATCCTAAAGTGTCACCCAAGCCTTAAATTAAAATCAATTAGACATTGACCCTAAGGATTCAGACTCAATTAAGGAGAAGATTGGTTTGACTTGCTATGACCTGAAGCTGATTGAATTTAATTTGGTGTCTAGAAAGTGTTTTTGTGTTGACGTAAGTCTTCCAAGCGAAGTGGTTGTCTAATTGGCATCGACTCTGTCGGAAGCGCCCCCACTAGCTATTCACTGCCTGGACAAGTTGGTTTGATTAGTGAGGGAGGTGAATCAAGCGAGCCAATTCGACTCAACCAGTTAGGAGTCGTCTAGAATTAGGCTCCCTTAGGTCTAGGATTGTTTGAACCGTGCTTGTTTAGGAAACTTCTGACCAACCCTCTCATCTATCTTTTAGAGTTAAGTTTCCCTTCTCCTCTGAGTCATCTTCTTCTCACATTCTTCTACGTTATAGTCTCCTCCCCTTTACACTCTCTGGTAGCGTTTTAGGGTCGAGTCGAGCACTTTTTACGAGTTTAGCCTCGTGGTGGTGAGAGTGGTCGACTCTAGAGTTCTTTGTGAAGATGGATGGTTACATGGGCGACCATCCATATCATTGTTGGGACTAGGACAATTCGTCCTGGTATTCCGGACCCATGCAACCTGGGGTGGCTCAGACAAACACCTCGTATGGTTGGGATAATCCTAATTGTGTGACTGAGCAATCTTCATATTAGGGTAACATGAGAGAGGCACCGACTGCTAGACCACAATCTAGTTATGTTGGATCATATGCTGGTCGACAAACTGAGACATTACAACAAACTTTGGCCTCCTTCATGCGTAGGACAGACAACATGAGTGCACTGGTTGCTCCAGTAGCCGTACCGTGCGACTGTTGTGGGTTGAGTGTTCATGTTATCAGGGAATGCCCTTATGTTCCCCCCGAGCCTGAGTATGAGCATACCTTTTCCCAAAATGCTCAATATGACTATTACGCATCCGCGTACAACCCAAGAGTGATGGATTCGTGGAGAGACAATTCATATCCAAATTCTTATACTTCATTTTCACCTCAGTATCCTCCTCCCGAATACCCAAAATTCTACCAACACCCCACTTCAAATCATTGGACTTATTCTCAGCCCACCAACACCCAACCTCAAAATTTCCCAAGCTCTGACTTGAACCTCATAGTTGACCACATACCTGATTCCCTGGAACAAACTTTCCTTACGTTCATGGAAACCACTCAACAGTCCGTACAAAATATGGTACTGCAATTGAGTCAAATGTCGCAGCAATTACGTAAACGTGAGGAGAGTAACTTTTCTTGTCAACATGAGGATTCATCTTTTGATATCGAACCACCACCACATCCACAAATTCAAAGCACAATCTTTCAAAGTCAAACTCCTAGTCAGTCTGAAGGACTTGGGGTTTCAATTCATGATCACTTAGTGGAGGATTCGATACACATTGAGAATAACATGAACCAATTTCATCATGAGTCGGCACAGGATTGTGCCTTATCTTCTTGTCCCGTGGCCCGTAAGCCACATGATCTTCATGTTGTGCCTCTTAAGGACTCACCTCTGGTGGAGCAAGAGCTCCCTAGCACCCTCAATTTCAAACAACCTGATGAGAGTTTGCCTCTCACTATTGTTCCTGATCATCTTGGAAATGATGGAACATCAAACAACTACATTGCTCATGAGGGTATTAAGAGTTCCTTGGAGGATACCTTGGGTATGAGACCCATTTTTTGTTCGCCTGGTGAGTCGGACTTGCCTAACGAGGTTCTTGACCTCGCTCCGACGCACCAGCCAGTTGGTTGGAGAGTTTGGATTGACGATCATAACTTCAGCACCGCAACAGGAGAAACTCTTCTTCCGTTGCCCCTTATTTCCCAAACTCTCGAGAGGTTCAAGCTCTTTCAGTTTGATCCTTTGAATAAGACGTCTTTGCGTCCAATTCATGAACCTCTCATTTGATCAGATGCTCTTTGTGAAGGGGGCCTACGCATGCGTATTCTGGACCCGTGTGGTGTCATGTTCCCTTTCCAAGTGCATTGACCCACTTTTGAGGTTCCCATTTGATGTCCTTTGACAAATGAAGATGGGAACTTATGTTTGTACATAATTATATAAAAAAAGTACAATAAAAGACTCCTTCAGTGAGCATCGTTTGTGTGGGCTCCAACCCTGGAGTATTTGGGCCCCATTTGTTTCCCGTATTTGAATCCCTTCTTTAGCATCTCACAGGTTTCGAGGGAATTCGGGTTTTGTCCATCAACATAGCCATGAACTTTCCTTTGTACTTCATATTGGTGAGATCTTTCCTTTTTCATGCATAAATCCATGTTGTATCTTGCTCACATTCATTGAGGACAATGCATGATTTAGGTGTGGGGGGTGTTTATCTATCTATATATTCTGTTTGTTAAAAAAAATCAATATTCCATGACATAGCTTAAGATTGAACTGCCAAAACCCGTGTACAAAATGCATTGAGTTTTTGTTCCTTATTATATAGTTCTGCTTGTAGAAATTATGACATAAATCTAAGTTCCAAAGAAATAACCCATTACCCTTTAAGACATGTATCCATTTAAATTGGATGAATCAAATCTTTGAAGTGGTTGATAAAAAGCAGATGTTGAGGAAAATATACCGGGAAGTGTGGACTTCTAATAGCAATTAAGCCTTGAGGAAAATAAAAGTAAAAAACAAAGGAATAAAGTGAGGAAAGCACATTTTGCTAAATGATTACAAAACCCAAGCCTTCGAGTCATTGGTCCGTAGGGGTATCTTGAAACCCGATAACTTGAGTCTGCCAGCTCGGGATTATCGACCAAACTCGCTACACGAATGCAAAAAGGGTAAAAGTGTCAAAAAAAGCAAATGTGTTGAATCACGGAAAAAAAATATACTTTAAGATACTCAAGGCCCAAAGTTAAAATAATGATCCATGCCATGGTTGATCCGAATGATACTTCACCACCAGAGGAGGCGTGCAAAATAATTGAAGTGATAACATGTGTAGAAGGGTTAGTGGTGTGAATATTTGAGGAATGAAGACCAAGTCAGAATTTTTATGAGTTAGATTTATATAATGAGCATGCAAGAATTCTAAATGAGATGTATAAGGTTGAGGTGGAGATATTGAGAGTTATTAATGAAATGTTGAATTAAGACTTTGTGGGTGTGTCAACTGAAAACCCTCACGAGACAAAACACGTCCTCTAAGGAAACTTGGGGGTTTAAAGGCTTGTTCCACATGCTAAGTGCAACCGTGATTCCTACTGAGTTAGGATTTCCCTGTTTTTATTTTTCTTATATTCTGTTTTGCTAGGGACTAGCAAAATCTAGGTGTGGGGGTATTTGATGCATTGCATACATTGCATCATATGCCTTTCATTTAGATTAATTTTATATCAATAAATGCTACTAAGGTATGTGTTTAGTCTTATTTACAGAATACAGGGACCTGAATGCAAATTACCCATATCCCGAGCATAAACACGTGCAAAAGACTCATTTCTATCATAAAGACCAAGTCAAGATTATCGGGATTCAAATGGAAGTCCATCCAAGAATAAAAGCATTCAAAGACCTAATTACAAAAAGGCAAATGACTTAAGCACAAAAGTAATAAAATTTTGTTTTTTTAGTTCTTCTTTTTAGCAATAAAATTCTGTTCTTTTATTTCTTGTTTTTAGTTTTTTTTGTAGTTTCTCTAGGACCCCTTCTCCTTCCCTCCATCCATGAGTTTCTAACTCTCTCCAAAGGGTGGGGGTAACGGATTTAGGGTGATGAGAAGAAGAATGATGTTATTATTTTAATTTCGTGTTAGTATATTTTGATTACTTGAGTTTATGTTGAATCATTTATCATGTAATGCTTTATAACTAATGTGATTTATTATAAGTTTCGGATTTCACTAAACAAAACCCGACATCTAAACCTCCACCCGCTGGACTCTCATCCATATTTGTTTTCTTTTCTTTTTAGTTTTTTTCTTTTGTTGTTCTTGCTTTAGATAATAAAAAACAAAAAATCTCAAACCAACCATATTTCTCTCTCTTTGTTCCTTAATTCGAAAATCACAAAAATAACAATATCTCTCCCTCCTTGTGTTCGACCCGTACTTGCCACGTCTTCATTGACGGCGTGCACTTGCGGTATGAATTTAATTCTCATCACTTAACCGTGGAGGTAGATTATACATCACTAGTAGAACAGGCACAGACTATGAAGGCTACTCAAACTCTTGTAACATTCCATCAGTACACAGACCAAGTCTTAGATTTCTGGATTCTTGACCGAACACTAGAAATTCTGAATCGATCTTCTTACACTGTGGAGAATTAGAAGGATGTCGAAGTATTTGATCATTCGCTTTATCATGATCTTTATACCAGGTCTGATTCTTTGAATCCGCGGGGCAGGCAAGCAAACGTTTCAACCTTGGAATGATCGGAAGATACCACAACACCTTCGTAAACGGCCCTTGTACTGGTACATTACCACTCACAATTTTCTTTTGTTTATACCGTGACGCATTACAAACCGGACAACAATGCAAATTTTCATATTGAGCCCTATATAATATGCAATCATTTGGGCATGCATGTATTTTCCTATACTGCATACCCATTGGACACAAGATTTTTTGCCTCATATGTACGATCTGATTCTTTTAAGTAAGGTAGTAAAACTGACATCACTCCAACCATTCGAGGCTTTCAAGGTATATAATTATAACACTGCGGACAATCTACTGAAATTGTTGCAACCCGGATACAAAGGTTTTTCATTGTCTAACAACAAATTACTAAGTACTTGTGGTTTAATATCAAACATTTTGGCAACATCTCGAATCATATCTTCTAACCGATCATCATCATTAACATCTTTTTATGAAGGACTGTCACTTTCTTTACATATTTCATTCTCACCATGCCATATCCAATGCGTATAACCTTCATCAAAACCCTTCTCAAACAGATGATCCTTGATTTCTTTTACAACTCTTAAGAACATGTTAAGACACTTTCTACACGGACATAAGACCTTTCCTTCATTTCTAAAATGCACATTTTTTTGTGCAAACTCTAGAAATTTATCAACTTCGTACTCATACTCATCACTCATTCGACTTGCAAAAATCCAATTTTGATTCATTTTTATCTACACAACACAAAATATCATGATATTAAATGAACCTATATATAGTAATTTTATGTTAACAACTGCACATTAACACAAAATTAACCAAATTCAAAATCCACAGGCAAGATAAGCAGATCCACAAAATCACAAGAAACCCTTAAAATTTGGGCAAGATACAAAGAAGATAAGCATATCCAAAAAATCACAAGAAACCATTGGATAGATCCAAAAGATCCAAAAAAATAGACAGACAAGATCAACAAAATCAACCATACCGAGAAATAAAAAATCGTGTAAAAGAGAAACCTTTTTCGAGTTGATGTGCACCTAAAGAGGACGGAGAGAGAGATATGTCAGAGTCTGGTTGCGGTGTGCTCAGAGAGGTGTTATGGGGTTTAGGTCTGAGGGGTGAGCCACAAGATCCAAAAAATAAGCAGACAAGAAAACAAAATCAACCAAAAAAGAGAAATCAAAAATCGTGTAAAAGAAGGACCTTGTTCGAGTTGATGTGATTCTTTCATTTTCTGTTACTCTTGAGCCTAGGTTGTGTTACTCTAGATGAAGCAACATCATCAATTAATTCATCTACTGATGCAACCTTTCAGAGAGTTATTCGGTGAGAGTTCTCAACATGTACAATGCTTACTGTCAGACACTGAGTTCCCAATGTTATGGACAACGATATGGTCATGGTTCTTTCCTATGGTATATCGATAAGTGATAGATTTAAAGTTTGTTCATGTCAATTATACTCTAAATAAACACCATGTTAAGTTTCCTATAAACGTACCTTAGAGACCAATTATATAAAGAAAAAAAGGATAAAAAACAAGACTTTCCTCAAAATGAACAAAAGTTGAAAAAATAGTAAGTAATGAAACAAACTTCAACCTAAAATAGCAAATGGTAGTCGAAACCCATTAGATGTTAGAAAATTGTCTCAAAAACAACATTAAGGTTGATCGATCAGATCAAATGCATTACAAGGGGACCAAGCACATTGATGTGAGGTATCATTTCATTCGGGAGGTGATCCTAGAATGAAGCGTGGTGATGGTGAACATTAGTACCGATGATAATCCAGTTGATATGCTCACAATATCGGTACATTGACCAAGTTCAAAGATTATTTGAGTTTGGTTAGTTTGAGCTCCATGTACCTGGAGTAAAGGAGGAGACAGGAGACACCGTAAACATAGATGAATACGAGAGTCTCATAATATAAAGGGTTTTGAAGTCAATTTAGATGTTGTTAGAAAATTGTCACAAAAAAAGCACAAGGATTGATCGACTGCACCCCGTTCGATCGACTGGAACACATCCAACAGAGTCATCTGGAAATCTATTGGAGTACCAAGATTGGTTCACCGAGTATCAGTTGGTTCACCGTTGGCCATTTGACAATGTCTTCCCAGGAAGTTACTGGAGCTTCAGGTTCAGATGTTGTATCCGGACATCCGTTGGGCTAACAGTTGAATGAAATCAAATGGACAGTAGTTGCTGAAGACTTACTGAATCTGAAGATCGTTTGACTGTTCCCCAAATGGCCAACCAAATTTTAGACGTGAGTAGTTTTCATCAATGGCATTTTGGGCATTCTTCTCCTATAAATACCTAAGTTGCTTAGAACACTAATGTTTTTGAAATCTTCAGAGAAGAGAAAGAAACTAAAGAGAGGTAGGTTTAGTCACCTATTCCTTAGGTTTTTTGATTTGGGGAAAATCTTGTTGGAGAATCATCCAACCCCCAATCCCGTCTCAGCAAGTCATCTTTCGGTTCAATTCTCCTTGTACTCCAACCATTCTTGTGGTGAAGCTCCTCTGTGTCCGCCATCGTGGTTTTCCCAATTGGATTTCCATGTAAATATGGTGTTGTGCTTGTTTATGTTCACTTGACTACTTGTGTGTTTGTTAAAGTATGTTGTGTTCGATAGATTACCTAGCTTGCGTTCTATTGGTTTTATTCATCATTCCGCATATGAATCATCGTCCTAAATATCCTAACAAATTGGTATCAGAGCTTTTGGTTGTCTTTTGACTAGTTTGGAGATGGGTTCCTAATGGAAGGTAGACAAGCTCACCTGAGATGTCAATTTCAGAGTGTGGCAAATCAAGATGAGTGCACTATTGGTAACAAATCAAGATGAATGCACTATCTGGAAATATTGCTCAAGGTGATGACACCTCAAAAGAAGGCGAAGCTCGATAAGAAAGCTCTAACCGCCATCGTCATTGTTCGGTGAGGTGCTTTTTGAGGTGATGCACAAGAAGACCTTGACAAAGTTGTAGGCAAAGTTGGAAGAGATATTCGCATCCAAATCCTTCACCAAATGAATGCTATTAAAGCAACGCCTATTCCTATTTCAAATGTTTGAAGGTATATCTTCACAACACCACTTAGATTATTTCAATCCATGATTGTCGATTTAGATAATGTCAATGTTAAAGTTGAAGATGTAGATCAAACTATATTTGTGTTTTTTGAATTCCTCTTATACACACTTACATGAGACCATGATGTATAGTTATACTACTATCTCTTTGTGTGATGTGAAGAATGTTTTAAGTTCGAAGAGTGACATGGATAAGGGATCCCCAGGTTCAAGTAGTAGTAATAGTGAAGAATTGGTGACAAAAGGTGGATCAAATGAAAAAGGTTTAAAAAACAAGGTTAGATTAAAGTCTAGAGGCAAGAACAAAAAGTCTTGCAAGTTTTGCAAGAAACTGGTTCAGATGGTTGAAGAGTATCGACATCTACATAATAAGAAAAAGCAGAAAGGCTTAGGTAAACCGGACAAGTCTGATTCAAACGTTGCCAAATGGACCGATGGTTATGCTTTTAACATCAAGTTCGGGTCCGCATACCGATGGTTGGGTGATCGACACTGTCACAACACAACATATTGCATCTCGTAGAGATTGGTTTGATTCATACATATCAGTTACATGTGGAGTTGTAGTAATGGGAAATGGGGACCAATGTGATGTTGTTCGCGTTATGATCCTCCATCTGAAAACCCATGATGAATCGATCAAAATCTTGGTCGTAGTAAGGCATATGTCAAATACTAACAATAACCTTATATTTGTGGGGACTCTTACAACTAATGGCTACAATTTCAGCAGTGAAGGTGACTCAATCACCATTAAGAAATGGGCTTTTCATGATCCAAGGCAAGAAAATTGGGTTGGTAGTCTTTATATGTTGCAAGGTGAAAACATTGCTAGTGATGCATTAGTAGCCTCTTCATCCACGTCTAAAGATGAAATATCTCTATTGTGGCACATGCTTCTTGGTCATATGAGTGAGAAGGCAATGACTTTATAGTCTTATATATGTTAAGATTTGCATAGTCTGGATATAGCACAAGTCGTTAATGTTGTCAGTCGTTATATGACAAATCCAGGAAAAGAACACTAGCAAGTTGTGAAGTGGATCTTGAGGTTTCTAAAGGCTCAACTAGATTGTCTTTGGAGTTTGGGAGGTTCGCAAATGTTTTGATGGGGTACAATGATGCCGATTATGTGGGTGACCGTGATAATAGAAGATCAACGACTATGTACCGTAGATGTTTTGATGGGGTACATTGATACTGATTATGTGTGCGACCATGATAATAAAAGATCAATGACTATGTATGTTTCAACAGTTTGATGCAGTGCAGTCAATTGGAAGGCTAGTCTGCAGCACACCATGGCTTTGTCTACTACAGAGGCGGAGGACATGGTAGTGATCAAGGGAATCAAGAGGATTTGTGGTTGAAAGGATTCGATACAAACATATGCCCATGTCAGAAGACAATGAGCATATTTTGCGATAGCCAAAGTCTCATTCACTTGACAAAATATCAAATGCATCACGAGAGGACCAAGCACATTGATGTGAATTATCATTTCATTCGGGAGGTGATCCTAGAAAGAAGTGTGGTGATGGTGAAGATTAATACCGATGGCAATCCAGCTGATATGCTCACAAAACTAGTACATTGACCAAGTTCAAAGATTGTTTTAACTTGGTCGATTTGTACTCCACGTAGCTAGAGCAAAGATGGTGTAACACCCCTAATCCGCGCTCGGGACAATGGTCAATCAAGACTATAAACCAATGGATAAGGGACATTATCAAAATATGATTAAGTTGAGGCCTCAATTAAACACAAGAACAAGGTCAATGTCAGAGTACAATGCATAACGAAATCCAAGAAGCTGAAAACCTACTACATCAACTCGAGATACAAGAAAATTACATCAGATGAGCTCATGATCTAGTTAAGCCCGTCACCTCCTGCGGCCTACTGCGTCCTACCTACACACGTACAAGGCATGCCTGAGTCTTGAATCAAGACCCCGTACACCACACCAACCTGACACATAATAAGGTTTAGCCGTCCCAGATGGCTCACATTAGTCTCATGTCCCAAGGCGATCACGCTCCCAGCGAAGCCGAGCGTGCACCTCGACCCCACCGTGCATCCAACCCACAAGACAACACTCAACCCGCTCTCACGGTAGAACTGTCACACGTCCCAAGGTGACCATGCATCCAGCCAGCCCAAGTGTGCACCCTCGACAAGACGACACATCCGGCCCAAAAAGCAACGCCCTACTCGAGCCACGCACTCGAGTCCATGAGCCCAGCTCCAGCGGTCACCCATAACAATGATGGCAAGCTAACCAATACCATTTATGGCTCCGAGAATCGAACCACAACGCCCAAGCCCGCGAGCCCAGCTCTAACGGCCTCTCGTAATGACGCTGGTAAACCATTCCAGACCACAAGAACAACAAGGTAACACCTTAGCATCTAGTCATACGTGCCTCTCATGCCATCCCCACTACTCGACCACACGCCAGAGTCCGTGAGCAATGTTCCAACGGCCACTCGTAATAATGTGGGTGAACAAGCGATTCCCCGAGTCTCTCAGAATCTCGGATGGCAATGGGTAAGCGCAATTCCCCCCGCCCCCCAAGCATTGTACAACAATCCCAACAAGATACAACATATAGAGCAATAACCAAACAAGACTATAAAAAATCATATACGCAACATAAAGAAACTAAAGCTCTAAACCCACAATCAAAGGTACAAGGGTATGAGTGTAATTCTCCTAAAGTTTACTTATAATTCACAATTCTCAAAAGTGCAGGGGGAAACAATAATTACCTAAATTATGTAACTTACTACAATATAAATAAAGTCCAGGGAAAAAGAGGATTTTTCCCAAAATTAAATTATTTCCCACAATTACTAAAATTCCAAGGTTTATCCAACAATTAGTCCAATGATTAATCAATTAAGCAAATACAATTAATTGCAGGGTTTCCAAGGCAATTAATCTAGTTATTCACAATTTAATCAAATATATTTAATTAACAGAGATTTTACAAAAATTAACCCAACTATTTATTAATTAATAAAATACAATTAAATTCCCGAATTCAATCATTCAACCCAATTATTAACAAATCCAAGGACCTCAAGCAAATTACCCAACACCAACACCCTACCTCACAAAATAACCTTAGCCGTCGTCGCCACCCCAGCCCCGGTGACCCACCGTCGGTTGGTTGTTCGCCGGCACGACGACATCCTCCCCGACAACTCGTTCCCTCAAATCTGGCCAAAACTTGCGACCTTAACCCAACCAACCCCTTGGCCTCCGTATGAGCGCAAACACACAACTTTTGGCACCCTCCGACAGAAGATGGATGGTGTACCTTGGAAAGAAGAAGAATACCAGGTAAGGGGACGGTTTCACCGCCATGCCTATGCACGGTCGCCGGAGCTCCTCTTCGTCGTCGCCGAAGCTGCTAGAGCAGGAGGAAGGAAGGAGAGGAAGTTAGGGTGGAGGTTTGGGAGTTTAGGGGTTAGAGAGAGAGAGAAAGGGATTGTGGTTAACAATCACCCCACCGAAAGGAATTTCGTCCGCGAAATAAAAGCAAGCTACGCCCCAAAAAGCTCCAGGTACTTCTCCCACAAATTCACCTTGATCTCCCACGTAGCCTCTTATAGTGTGATACTGCCATTAGACCTTAACCACAAGATGACCCTCCTACACAAATGGTGCTCCATTCGATCGATTATCTCCACTGGTCGCTCCTCCAACAACAAATTAGGTTGCACCCCAGGCACATGTGCCTCCAACACGCGCAAAAGGGTCGACAACATACTTCCTCAACATGCAAACATGAAAGAGGTTGTGCAATCCTGAAAACTGTGGTGGCAAGGCAATCTGATAAGCTACAACACCAACTCTGTCCAGAATCTCAAACAATCCTATGTATCTCAGACTCAGCTTCCCTCTCTGTCCAAACCTCAAACTACTTTTGCAGGAGAGATCCTCAAGAACACGTGATCTTAGACTAGAAAAGTCAACTTCTGTCGGTGCTGATCTGCGTAACTCTTTTGTCTGCTTTGTGTTGTGGCCAATTTTGTCTAATAATATCCACCTTCTTTGCTCACTGCTGGACGATCTCTGGTCCACCTCGCCCAACATGAGGGCGATCTACACGGTCGTCCATACAATGCCTCATAGAGTGCCATCCTTATACTGACATTGAAGTTGTTATTGTACGCAAACTCAATCAATTGTAGGTGATCATCCCAACTGCCTGCTCAGTCCAATGCACGCGTTCTCAACATGTCCTTGAACGTTTGTCTGGTCCTCTCTGGCTGACTATCCGTCTGAGGGTTGAAAGAAATACTGAACCTCAACTTCGTCCCCAATGCCCTCTATTGTGACCTTAGAATCCTGACGTGAATCGCGTGTCTCAGTCTGAGATGTTGGATATTGGCACTCCGTGCAACTTGACTATCTCGTTCATGTATAACTGTACCAAGCTGCTCAGCGGTAACTAGGGTGGCATGAAAGGAATGTGTTCTAAAAGTTTTAATTTTATATGTCAATGATTATGAATTGGATGTGCAAACATTTTGTTCCTTGATTATGGTATTCGTCTTTTGGAAGTGTTAAGGAAGAGGCGCTTGGTCCTTAACCGTAGAGCTCTAAAAGATAATGATTTACATAAATCAAAAGTTATTCACAATCATGGTAATTAACATGGAACATTAATCACCGAGATAAGATTGTCGTGTTGGTCATCGATTATTGTAGCTCTACAAATAATTGACGACACGAGTATATAAAAAAGGAAAAGATTACTTTTATAGATTGAATAGACCTAACAAGTAAAACATTATGGATTTGTGTTTCGTGTCATTAATGTTTTATTGTGTCTTGGATCATATGATATAAGACATATCTTTTCACTCAAGAAGTGCTTAATTTTATTATTGTCAAAAACTATCAATGAGTGTAGTGATAAAGGCAATAGTTGGTTGAACATGACTTGTGCTGGAAAAGATAGCTAGTCAAACGATTATCATTGCCCCCTTTTAATTGAGTGATGATATTAGTGGGTCACTTGATAAAGCAAAATTATAATGTGCACAATGTAACTTGAGTTAAGTTACATAGTTATAATTAGCTTAGAGAGATCAAGAAATGAATATAATACAAAGATGACACATTTCTACTTTGTATATATTCTTAATATCATGTGGCAAGGGACGGACACAAGTGGTGCACTTATATCACTAAATGGATCGTGTTTTGGTTCGGGTGGAACAAAGACATATATGCTAATTGGGTAACTATAATGTGTAACTAGATACCGCTTATAGTTTGAGATATTAAGTGTTTAATATCGCTGTTAATTTGGCTTAGATCCTCCTATAAGTCACACCACAAAACTAGGAACACAAGAGGCTTGATTTTAAGTTCATATGATGTGTCGGGTTTCATGTGAAAATAGGACACATGTGGTGAATGAATAAAATCAATATGTCATGAGAATTGACATAATTAGAATCGTAATAAATTCATATGAGGTATATATATTATGGGGTGTAATAATTTAATATTACATATGATAATATATTATAAGATGTGAATTTGCTAAAACCCCAAAAGATCAAATTTTGTTGGAAATAAATCCAAAATTTGACAAAGGCAAAATCGGGGTCAAACACGGTGAACCGTTTAGGGTTCGGTCGACCGGGGTGTCTTCGGAACGGTCCACCGAACGGGGAACAGGTAAACACAATTGGTTGACCGAAATTGTTTGGAGTGCCTGGACAATTGGGTTCGGTCAACTGAGCGTGAACGGTCCACCGAGAGAAAATATCTTGGGATATTTTCGGTAGACCGAAGGTGACACGGTGGTCCGATGAATGTTCGCCAGGAGAAATTTTGGTGTGTCAACGGTCGACCGAGCAAGACGCGGATCGTCCGAATTTTTCCAGAGAATTTTTTCTCATGTAAATTCTCGTGTTACAACCGAATGGTCCACCGAACACGTGTTATAACCGAATGGTTCGGTTAACCGAGAAAAATTCTCGGTCAACCGAACAATGCGATTTTTGCCTGAATTATTAAGAGATTAATTAAATCATGGGTGGATTAATTCCAGATTTAATTAAAACGTTTT
Organism: Triglochin maritima; assembly: GCA_963682175.1. NCBI lineage: Eukaryota > Viridiplantae > Streptophyta > Magnoliopsida > Alismatales > Juncaginaceae > Triglochin > Triglochin maritima. Next base: position 41,951,671 of record OY821775.1, read on the forward strand.
TAAGGTGCTTATGTGGAAATTAGAGATTAATTTTAGGAGACAATAAACAAGGGATCATGCCTAAAGAATAGCTCTTCATAAAGATGTTTTGGTAGCCTATAAAAGGGCAGCTACTCCTACTTGTTTAATACTAATGCAAAAATCTTTCTCTCATTAATCTCTCCTCTAATCACCACAAAATTCTCTTAGTAATTTTGAGTTTAGGAGATAGAAATCTCAGTAGCTCAGAGATGGGTTATTAGCTAGATTCTAAGCCTTATTAGAGATTGATTGACTAACTCCTTTCTCTCTAATCTTGTTTAGAGTTTGGTGAACACTCGAAGGCAAATCCGTGGACAACACAACGGGCAACGCGACTCTGGATCTTCAAAAAGGTTTTAGAGAATCTTTAGGTATGATTCTACCTTTGTGGTTTATTTTAATAAATGTAGGGTTGCATGATATTAGAATAAACACAAAGTAATGTACATAGAAATTGTTGAAAATATGAAAACGATCTTGTATGTTGTATTAAATGTTTTAAAATATATACATACATAGGGATACGAAATCCGACATGGCAATGGGTAGAGGAACCCATCAAACTGAACCGGATCCAGTGGTACCGAACCAGAGTAAGATGGATATGGATCGGATTTGGATATCTAATTTCAGAACTGACCAGATTCCAGTTTGGATCCGGCTCTAACCACTGGACCTGGAATCGAATTTTTAAAAAAAAATTGTCACTCACAGGATTCAAACTAGGGTTGTAAGGGCCATGTAGATGACCTTTACCACTCCACCAACTCACTGGAGTTGTTGATTAATCTTCTGCTAAATAGATATTGCTTTGTCAACGAGATTGAAGTGAGAAATTTAGTCCCACATCCAAAAAATAGGGTTTTTACCTCTCATTCTAACCTATATAACCTCACCATAGGTAAGTGAGTTGAATAATTCTTTTTGTATGGGTTTTCTTGAGTAGATAAGAAAAGAATCCCTTAAAAAATACAAGTTTTGTACCGGATCTGGTTCTTTAGGCATCCATGATCCCATCTGATCCTGTTCTCGGTACCCAAATTGAGAACCAACTCGGACCCGGTTGAGTTTTGATTACCAAAACTAAACAGCTCTGGTTCTGATTCTCCCAATACCTGAACCAGAACCGATCTGTTGTCATCCCTAACAGTAACGTCATTCTTATCGCAAGGAAGTGCAATGACTTAGTCTGTCAGTCAACAATCACCCAGATCGCATCATGGAACTGCCTCGTCTTTGGTAGTCTTTGGACGAAGTCAATGGTCACGTGCTCCCACTTCGACTCTGGAAGCTCAATCCTCTGCAGCAAGATTGCAGGCCTCTGGTGATCAATCTTCACCTACTGATAGGTGTCGGTTAACTGCTACCCATCCGACAATGTCTTCCCAAGAAGTTACTAGAGCTTCAGGTTCGGATGTCCAATCCTTATTCAGTCTTCCAGATTCAGTCCTCATTCTGGCTAACGGCTGACCGAAACCAAATGGACAGTAACTGTTGAGGACTTACAGGAATCTGAAGATCATTTGACCGTTCCCCAAACAGTCAATCGAATTCGGTGCGCGAGCAATTTTATTAATGATATTTTGGCATTCTTACGTCATTTAGGCTTGCCTTAATCTTTTGTTATAAGTACCTAAGTTACTTAGAACCCTAATGGTATTAAAATCTAGAGAGAAAAGAGAGCCACCAAAGAGAGGTAGGTTTAGCTACCATATTCCTTAGGGGTTTGGATTTGGAGAAAATCTTGTTGTTGGAGAATCATCACATCCCTAATACTACAATTTTTAAATGACGTGATTTGTATTTATTATGTTTAAAGAAGCACGTTACTCTAAGATGACAACTAAAAATTTATATGATATTTTATTAGTTTTTTAATTTAGAACCGTATCCAAACCATAAAAATCATACTATTATGCAGAAAATCATATTCGGAACATAAGACTAATATTTTGTATTAATTTAAATTACTAAAGTTAAAATAAACTAAGTGGAATTTCGAAATTTCACATTTGAGCATGGAAATTGGGTTCGACAAATTTTATGCAGAGATGGAAGTTCAAAATGGCACGAGGAATTTGCAAATTCTAACACAATGTCACTCAAACACGGTATTGCAAATATGACACTTTGAAGTTCTATATTTAAGAGAAATTCCAAGTTTAAACGATGCATCCAAACATATCTTAGAAAACATCAGCTGGGCTACACTACTTGTGTTATGCTCTGGCACTATTGGTGAGGGTTGGGAATGCAAATGCGAGTTTGTTGTTGGCATGTTTATGCCCACAATGGATTCTACGATAGCCAATAGAATTTGATTTTTCTTTGACCAAATTCCTGATGTTTGCCTATGTCACTGAAATTTGTTGGAAATCCAAATTTCTGTTGTTTTTGCATGTTGTTGGAAATCAAATGTTAATAGTTACCCATACTTTCAGAATTTAATAGAAATAAAAAAACATACTAATTTCTAATGAACGTACATCTTAATTTTTTTCATGTTTACATGCATAAAAGATTAAACAAATATCTTTTCTCAATCAAGTTTAAAAAAGAATCATACTCAGTTCTGTTACGTTCTACTACAAATACAAAATAAATTATAGTATGTGGGACTGGAATTGGTCACATGTTTGTTAACAAAAGACCCACGTTCCCATTTCAAAAAAAAAATAGACAAGAACCATAATGGTAGGATTGAATAAAAGTGGTGTTAGTGACCAATTTCAAGCAAAAATAATATAAAATAAATCAAGTCATAACCACATTAGATAAGACAGAAACGTTTGCAGCACATACACAATTACAAATAGAGTTGTTGAGTTCTGCTCCGGATTGATAAATCACTTGATATTCGTTCAATTTTGCTCAGATCGTGGTTCGGTTCGTTAGTAACGAGTCAATGGATTTGGTGAAAGGCGAATAATCCTTGCTGCGTAGAGTGGTGGTGCTGGTGGTTGCTTTGGTGTTGGTGGGTTTGGGTTCGTTTTGTGGTTGTGGTGATTTTGGGTAGTATAGAAATGTTTGGATATTTTGGACCTAAATTTAGGTGTCCTTATAATTTAGGCAGCAAGGAGCTATAACAAGATATTTTAGGTGCAATGTATTCTTGTTGCTATGTTTTTTTTAGGGAACTACTAAACGTCGCCCCAAAACTACTTAAATCGCCCCTTGAAATTACCAAATTGCCCTTAACAATATATTTAATACCCATATCGTCCCGTGTCTATAAATAAGGCATATGGTCTTGTATATTCATAATTTATCAGTAAAAACACCACGAAAATGTCTAACGAGGGTGATGCATCGGGTGAGGTAAGCCTGGCGCGGGGCAAATTTTGGGCCGAGCGTCTGCATTAGACGCCTCCCCCATGGTGAGGGCGTCTGCGTAGGACGCCCTCCCCATGGACTAGGCGTCTAACGCAGACGCCTCCCCCATGGGATAGGCGTCTTATGTAGACGTCCTCCCCATGGGTAAGGCGTCTGTAGTAGACGCCCTTCCCTTCGGTCAGGCGTCCTACGCAGACGCCTTACCGTTGGGGAAGGCGTTTAACACAGACGCCCCATCCATGGGGCAGGCGCGTAACACAGACGCCTTTTTTTTTTTTTTTTGATTTTGATTTTGTTTTTTTATTTTCGACATTATTTTTGAAATTTTTTAATTTCTAATTTATTTTTTAATTTTTTTTAATTTTGATTTTATTTTTGTAGGTTCCAGATTTCGGTGGTGATGGAGTGGATTACAGTGAGTTATTTCAAACTACACAAATCTTTGCAACAATCGATGAAGCATGTAAATGGGCCAAACAAGTAGCTATCGGAGCTGGGTTTTTTTTGGTCGTGTCGTCGTACAAAACAAGATCAGATAGTCGGATGGATTGTTATTTGAGATGCGACCGGCGAAATCAAATGGAGTCTCGGGATATGGATACTGCACTTCGAAGAAACACCAAAAGAAAGGGTTGCGGTTGCCGTTTCTTAATAAAAGTGGTGGAGCGACGAGATCGTGATGGATGGGTTTTGGTTTTTAATAGTGCTCACGGACATCACAACCACAGACTGGCAGTTTATCCAGAGGGTCATCGTCAAATTAGTGGTCTAAGTTCTGGGGCGAAGAAGATTGTTCGTGATATGACAGAGGCGCAAGCAAAACCACGGAACATCTTGAAGGCAGTAAAAGAAAAATTCCCGGAGGACAATCCAAATCAAAGGCATATTTATAATTTCAGAGATTACATGAGGAGGACAAAATCTGAAGATCGGAATCCCGTCCAGCAGTTTCTCTACCAAGCAGTGCAGTGTGAGTACTTACATTGGATTATGGCGGATCCAGAAACTGATGTCGTCACTCACGCTTTTTTGGCACATCCGACGTCAGTCCAGTTGTTGCGGACATATCCTTTCGTTATCTGCATGGATTCGACTTACAAGACGAACAAGTATAAGATGCCTTTGTTCGAAATGATTGGGGTCACACCAGCAAACATGAATTTCCTTATTGGATATGCGATTTTGATGGATGAATCTTACTCCAGTTATTTGTGGGTGATGGAGAAGTTGAGAGATCTGTTATTGGGGACTGTCAGCCCGACTGCAATAATAACAGACCGGGAGTTAGGCCTTATGCGACCAGTGAGAGAGGTTTTTCCAGACTCTGCTCATTTACTCTGCACATGGCACATCAACAAAGACGTATTGAATTACGCGTACCACGTATTCGGCAAGAATAAGGAGATGGCAGAGACTTTGAGGCGTGGAAGATGGAGGAAGATCATGCTTTCTACTTCAGAAGCCGAGTATGATAGAGCTGTGTATGCTCTGAAAGATTTGTATAGATCGTGGCCGGCTATCACGGAGTATCTGGACACCACGTGGTTAGTGCATAAAGAAAAGTTTGTGCTGAATTGGACGAACAAAGTCCTTCATTTTGGGAACACCACGAATTGTAGGGTCGAAAGTGCTCATTCGGCTCTAAAAGAGTGGATTTCTACATCGACTGCAGCTCTGGACACTCTTTTCGAGCGCGTCAACGCGGCTACTGAAATGCAGCTGACGAATATTCGAAACTTTCTTGAAGACTCGAGACGGCGAAATTTGACTAATTTCGGACATTCTCTATATCGTCACATAAATGGTAGAGTTTCGCATCACTGTTTGCAGTTGCTGAGTCAGGAGGTGAAGAGAATGCAACAGTTAGATGATGAAGTTGAATATCGTTGCGAGTGCGCTTTTCTGACTTCTCATGGGATACCTTGCGCATGTACCATCCGTGGATGTCTTGAATCAGAAAACGGAATTTACTTAGAGCATATTCATTCGTTCTGGAGGACACTTGTCATTGGGGAAGGAGCCGGGAACGCAGAGTTTGTGTCTCAGGCAGCTCAAGACGCCGAACATTTTCGCAGTCTGGTTGATGAGATTGCAGGAAGTGACCCTACCGTAATTCGATCTGCCTCTCGGGTTTTATTCGAGCAGCTACACCCCGAACATTCGAATTTGAAAGAGCCTGCAGTAAAAACAAAGCTACGAGGTCGACCAAGGGGAAAGTCGACACGACGGGACCCTAGTGCGTTTGAGTATGCAGAGCGAGGTAGTGGTCGATCTTCAGGTAGTGGGAGTAGAGGTCGTGGTCGTTCTTCCGGTAGTGGAAGCAAAGGTCGTGGTCGATCTTCTGGTTCTTCGTCAGTGAGAGGAGGATCAGGTATACCATCCTTACATTTATTATTATTATTATTTTGTTATTTATTTCAGTAAATATGTATCTTTTGTTATTATATCTAACTGTATTTTTTGTTCATATTGTAGTGACTGGGCGGGCTGACGTAGACGACTTCCCATATGGAGATAGAATTCCAGGAATCATTATGCCATTCCTACACCAGTGGAATGATGTACGTGCTGATGGAAACTGTGGATTTCGATGTGTCGCCGATGTTTTCCACGGTGGTGAAGACAATTGGCAACTCGCCCGTCGTTCGATTTCAAATGAGATAGCTGCGAACCCATCTTTTTATGAGCACGTATACTACGACGGTGTGGCGGAGGCTCGTCACCGGATTAATTGGGGCGGGGGACCTTGTGGCGAGAATCACTATATGGAGACGTGGACGGACTTGTTTCCCATTGCAAATTTTTACAAGTGTGCAGTTATGTTCTTCTCTCTCGGAAATGATGGTTCGTTGTACCCATGTCTTACAGTTCTACCTTGGGAGAGTCCGCACTAACCAGACGACCATCCACAGGAAGTCGCAGGATCTGGAAAACATCGTGAAGCATGATCGTCATCTCTCCGAAAGGCATGTGGAAAGTGTTGGTGTCAGGCTGCCACCGCTCCACAAACGCCGAAATCAAAGGCATGTCGAGATAAGGGAACATGCTGTACGGTAAGTGCCCCAAATGCGTGGCACTAATCTCCTCTCTGATATCAGCACTCAGTGTAGACCGCCAACCCTGTAGTGCTGTACAGGCTCTGTGCCGATTCTGGCACTTCAGAACCTTCCGATCCTCTCCGTCCCAGATCCGTCTAGCAATGTGACCCCAGAAACTAGGAATGACGCTCCCATCTAAAGGACCACCAGGCGTCATACTGCTCACGATCCAAGAATCGTCCTGGACCCTCTTCTTCTTCTGAGCGCGGGGATCAACAGTGCACGAGCTCGAATCCCCGGCCGTAAACCTCCCACCCCTACCCTTCCGCACCATCCATCCGGCGGAAGTAGAAGTACCCGCTCGACCACGTCCTCCGCTATAATCCCCCTGCCTCTCCACCTCCGGCCGCACATCATACGGGCCATCATCGTCGCTCTCGTCGTCGAAACTATCTACATGCTCATCATCGAAGGAATCATCCTCCTCCTCACGACGACGTAATGCCTCCCTCTCCCTCCTGACCGAAGCAGATATCCCCCGTCTACGTGGATGACGCGGTGCTGAATCATCCTCTAAAGAACGGAAGGCGTGTAATGGTATCGACTTGCCTCTCCCTCCACTGTGACCCGATGACTATTTATTGAAATTTTAAATACAAATTTGTTAAATTTGTTAAACTAAATTATCATATTTATCAAAATTGTTAAACTAAATCAAAATTTGTTAAACTTAATTATCAAAATTGTTAAACTAAATCAAAATTTGTTAAACTAAATTAAAACAATATATAAACTAAATCAAAATTTGTTAAAACTAAATATCACAAATGTTAAACTTAAAAAGAATTTGTTAAATTAATTTTTTTGATTTATCACTATTTATTAAAGTAATTATGATATTTATTAATTAAAAAAACAAAAAAGGCGGAGGCGTCTGCGAGAGACGCCTCCCGCAAGGTGGAGGCGTCTGTCGGAGACGCCTCCTCCTACGGGGAGACGTCTGCGGAAGACGTCTCCCCCATCGGGGAGACGTCTTCCGCAGACGTCTCCCGCTTCGGGTCGGCGTCCGAGGGAAACGCCCCCCGCATGGGTCGGGCGTCCTCGGAAGCCGCTCCCCCCATAGGGGGAGCGGCTTCCTCGGACGCCCGCCCCATGCGGGGGGCGTCTCCCTCGGACGCCGACGACTTTTTTTTTTTTTTTTTTTTTTTTTAAAACAAATAAATAACGTAATGTTACCTCATACGGGTACACCGGGGGAACTGCTGGCTGCTTCCCTGGCCTCCGAGACATTCGTAATCTTGTGTAGTAGGTATAGGAAGAGAAAGTTTTGAAAAAAGAGTGAAATTGTGAGATATATAAGCAAAAATAGGAGGAAGGGCAATTTGGTAATTTCAAGGGGCGATTTAAGTAATTTTGGGGCGATGTTTAGCAGTTCAGTTTTTTTATGGTGCAATGTGTCAAGTGGAATCTTTTTAAAATTTGACAACCAAACTGGAATCTAAAATTGTCAGGTAATTGACAATAACATATAATTCTTGAAATAAGAGAATCAAGTATAGATTCAAAATGTGGTTGTAAACAGACTTGTGTACAACATTTGTAGAACAATCGGCTTGTGACCTGAGGTTTCTTGTAACATTCCCGAACAGCGGGGAATTTAAAACTTTTAAAATCAAAGGAAACATTACTCGAGAAATACCCAAATATATCTGGTGCACCATATTACATAAGAGTTTGTCAAAAGAGTGATTACATCAGAATCCGAAATACATAATACATGTAATCACGACAACCTAAAATAGGCAGACAACAGGATCCATTCCCAAAGTGCAATCTCCCTCGGTCACCACCCGCCGGAACCTAACGCGATCCTGAAAATAATCATAACAACAATGCCTGAGTTTCCATAAGGAAACCCCGTATGACAAGCTCACCTATATGCCCTATCATACTAGTATAGCATGGCATGAAATACAAAGTAGTAAAACAACATTCCCACCATGGGTCAAACCGGACATCCGTCCTACAATCGTTCCCGCTGCCACACAGGCACCGCGGTCTACAACCGCCACCGCTGCCACACAGGCCCAACAGTTCACAGCATCGCCGCCGCCACACAGGCCACACAATCCACAACCACCGGAGCCACACAGGCCACACAGTCCACAACATCGTCGTCGCCACACAAGCCAAACATCGGGTCTCCGTGGAGACCTACTGTAGGCACATGCGGTCTAGCGAACAATACGCAACACATCTCCATACGCGACTACACAAGCCAAGGGATCGGTGAAAAGGCGTTCGCACTTCTACACAGGTAGAATCAGATCTGAAAACATCGTGGTCCACCACAACACCAACGGAGCCGTCGCTCAGGTCGGTCCATCACCGACGCCACACAAACCGCACGGTACTCACTCGATAGGTTCCCAATCGAGCTACCTGCCAGAAATCATCATCGGCAGTCCATTGTCGTAACCACACAGGCCACGCGCGATCCTCCATGCCGCCACACAGCCCGCACAGGGGCCCTCCCCCCGCCACACAGGTCGTACGGGCACGTGAAATCACTGTCTATCAAGGCTAGTCGAACATATCCGCCACAAAAAGGGCTAGACAATCAACAGATCCGAACCAAAGTCCGTGGGGTCATCGAGCTCCACGTGCGGACACCAACTCCGCCACTATAAAAGCAGGGCAGCAGCCTCCGTAACCCACAAGGCCGGTAGTCACTTCACCCAACCACAGTTGCGTGCCCGCTAAAGCAATGGGATCCGCAATCCCTCAGGTTGCTACTCTAACACGAGTCAAATCATAAACCACGTCACCCTCTATAATGCAGAGGCGACACGTCCGAAGTATCCACACACTTCAACACGGTGGTCCCTGCGCAGGCACGAACAACGTACCCGTTATCACCTCCCGACTCACGCTCCAAGCGAGGACAGGAGTTTTCCTGGACAGAGTTGACACTCCACTAGGACCAGGATTCAATTCTGGGCTTAAACGGTCGACCGAAAAAGGTATAGCAGTCGACCGCTTCCGAAGAGGAATCAGTCGACCAAACGCCTACAACGGTCGAACTTTGTGCTCAAAACTAAATCCCCAATGGTCGAACAAAAGTCTAAAACCGGTCGACCGAACGTGGTCAAAATCCAGAGTCCGGTCAAAATCACACAAGTCTATTCGGTCGACCAACTCAGGGGTCCCGGTCGACCGAAAACCACCAGGGTCATCCTTGCATTCTAGGTCATCTACCGGTCTAACATGACACAACAAACAGTCCAACAACATACTATAAACTTAAGCTTACTTAAGTTCCGGTCGGACAAAAGGTCTAGGACGGTCGACCGTTTGGATGGTGAACGTCTGGTCCACGCGAAACACGAAGCAACAGTCGAACGATCCAAGGATATCGTTCGACCGAAAACATCTAGACAAACCTCGACTCACCAGCACACGCACGACCGGTCGACCGCCGCACAAGGCATCGTTCGACCGGTGTTGGTTAAAGTTGGGCAAAACACTAAACCGGTCGACCGCCCGAAGGAAACCGGTCGACCGTTGGCCGACAACAACCTTGCTCCAGCCAAGGATTTTACGTCGTTTCCTCGTCGCCGGTGAGGTCTCCGACCTCCCGCGACCGACCACAACCCCACCCCAACGTGGGTGAGAAATAATGGCCTCTAATGCAAGAACTTGTCATACCTTCTTCGCGAAGAACAACGAAGAACACTGGAGCTCACACGACGGTGCCTCGGGACCTCGACCTCACGCGCTCTCGCACCACAGTCACCCACTCCACCCGACGCAGCTGCTGCTTCAACAAAGACGAGAGGGAAATGAGAGAGGTGATGAGAGGAAGAAGGAATGGAGAGGAAGGAAAATGTGAGAGAGAGAGTGAGAAGAAAACAAGAGAGAGATGGGTGTTTCTTCCTTCACCAAAACCAACCCCAACACCAACATCAAATCCCTCACCTCAACCCATGCCTCCCCCATCCTCCTACACCATAGCCCATCCCTCTTCACATCACCACCCATGCCTCCACTATTCTTCCCCCAACTCCCATGCAAACCTCTCCAATTAGCACCCCTAATCACCATTAGTCCATTAAAAAGGTTAAGGTCATCACAATCCACCATCTTTAAAAGGATTTCGTCCTCAAAATCGCAACAAGCCGCCCACCAAAGCTCCGAGTCCTCCTTCCGAACCTCATCCATGAAGATGGAAACCACAACACAAAACCAAACCACACTAACAACGAGGCCGAAAAATTGACTACGTACCTCCCGTTCCGGTGTTGGCGCCACTTGCCTCCTCAGCCTGGATGGTGAAGACCCATCCAGCTCTCTGATCTTGCTTGGGTCGTGCAACAGATCTGTCGACTCTGCCTCTCCCTACATCTGGGGGTCCGGATCTCCTGCTGGGTCCTCCTTGCCTGTGAGGGCAGTCTCGGACAAAGTGTCCCTGCTGACCGCATCCTCGACAAACTCCAGCACAGAAGAAGCACCGCTGACCGGGGTGGACTCCGCTACAAGCTCTACATGCCTCAGGTCGGCTGTTACCACCATCTTCAGTACGGGGCCTCTTGCCCGAACTACCTCCAGAACGATCTTCTGCACGACCAACATGATCATTCTGCTGCCTCTGAGGTTCCTGATAGTTTTCCTGGAGATCCTGGTCGATGATGGCTGCGAACTTCACTGCATCCGCCAAGGTCTGCGACATACTGTTGATCACACGCGACCGGAGTTGCTTCCTTAATCCCTTGATGAACTTCCTCGCTCGCTGCTCATGTGTCACATAAGTCTTAGAATAGTAACGCTCCAAAGCGTTGAACTTGCTGATGTAGCTGGCCAGAGACATCTCCTTCTGCTCAAGGGCAAGAAATTCCTCCTTCTTCCTATCTCTGACATGCTGAGAGAAATACTATTCATTGAACTCCTCCAGAAACTCATCCCAGCTGACATCCACTCTGTCGCGAAACACCACCGTGGAGGTGGACCTCCACCAATTTGCCGCCTCACCGTCCAGAACGTAGGTGGCCAGATCCACCCACCTCTCTGGAACACAGCCAATAGCTCGAAAAATCTTCAACATCTTGAAGATCCAATCCTCAGCCACCTCAGGGTCACTTCTGCCATCGAAACTAGGCGGGTGTTGACGCATGAAACGATCGTGCTCCGTGCCCGCCCCAACCTGCTCAGTCTGAACTGCGTGGCGCTCCAAGAACTATCCCAACCTCTCCCACGCAGCGCCCCTAGTGGCTCCACTGTCACTGTGCTCACGTGGTGAGCTCCTCACGCGTCTAGGAGGCATCTGGAACACCAATCAAACTAATCAGCAATGCACACATCATCTACTACAAGAAATGCAATAATCAAGTTATACTACTCGTAAGGGTGATTTCTTCGAGAGAATGCACAGGAACCGACCGCTCTGATACCAATTGTAACATCCCCGAATAGCGGAAAATTTAAAACTTTTAAAATCTAAGGAAAAAGGATAAAACCATCAAGAGTGGGGACATTACTCGAGAAATACCGAAATATATCTGGTGCACCATATAACATAAGAGTTTGTCAAAAGAGTGATTACATCATAATGTGAAATATATAATACATGTAATCACGACAACCTAAAATAGGTAGAAAACATGATCCAGTCCTAAAGTGCAATCTCCCTCGGTCACCACCCGCCAGAACCTAACGCGGTCCTGAAAATAAACATAACAACAATGCCTGAGTTTCCATAAGGAAACCCCGTATGACAAGCTCACCTATATGCCCTATCATACTAGTATAGCATGACATGAAATACAAAGCACTAAAACAACATTCCCACCAAGGGTCAAACCGGACATCCGTCCTACAATCGTTCCCACTGCCACACAGGCTTCGCGGTCTACAACCGCCACCATTGCCACATAGGCCCAATGGTTCACAGCATCGCCGCAGCCACACAGGCCGCACGGTCCACAACCACCGGTTCCACACAGGCCACACAGTCCACATCATCGCCGTCGCCACACAGGCAGCATGGTCCAAACATTAGGTCTCCGTGGAGACCTACCGTAGGCACATACAGTCTAACGGACAGTACGCAAGACATCCCCACACGTGACTACACAAGCCAAGGGATCGGTGAGGAGGCATTCACACTTCCGCGCAGGTAGAATCATATCTGAAAACATCGTGGTCCACTACCACACCAACGGAGCCGTCGCTCAGGTCGATCCATCACCGGCGCCACACAGACCGCACGATATCTCACTCGATAGGTGCCCAATCAAGCTACCTGCCAGACATCATCATCGGCAGTCCATCGCCGCAACCACACAGGCCACGCGCGATCCTCTTTGCCGCCACACAGGCCACACAGGGGTCCTCCCGCCGCCACACAGGTCGCAGGTGCACGTGCACGTGCAATCACTGCCTATCAAGGCCAGTCGAACATATCCGCCACACAAATGACCAGACAATCGACAGATCCGAACCGAAGTCCGCGGGGTCATCGAGCTCCACGTGCATACACCAACTCCGCCGCTATAAGAGCATGGCAGCGGCCTCTGTAGCCCACAAGGCCGGTAGTCACTTCACCCAACGACAGTTGCGTGCCCGCTGAAGCAATGGGATCCATAATCCCTCAGGATGCTACTCTAACACAAGTCAAATCATAAAGTACGTCACCCTCTATAATTCAGTGGCGACACGTTCCAAGTATCCACACTCTTCCACACGGCTGTCCCTGGGCAGGCACGAGCAACGCACCCATCGTCATCTCCCGGCTCACGGTCCAAGCGAGGACACGGGTTTCAGTGGACAAAGTTGACACTCCACTAGGACCAGGATTCAATTCTGGGCTCAAACGGTCGACCGAAAAAGGTATACCGGTCGACCACTTCCGAAGAGGAATCGGTCGACCGAACGCCTACAACGGTCAAACTCTGTTCTCAAAACTAAATCCTCAATGGTCGAACAAAAGTCTAAAACTGGTCGATTGAACGTGGTTAAAATCTGGAGTCTGGTCAAAATCACACAAGTCTATTCGGTCGACCGACTCAGGGGTCCCGGTCGACCGAAAACTACCAGGGTCATCCTAGCATTCTAGGTCATCTACCGGTCAAACATGACACAACAAACAGTCCAACAACATACTATAAACTTAAGCTTACTTAAGTTCCGGTCGGACAAAAGGTCTAGGACGGTCGACCGTTTGGATGGTCAACGTCCGGTCCACGCCAAACACGAAGCAACAGTCGAACGATCCAAGGATCATGTTCGACCGAAAACATCCAGACAAACCTCGACTCACCAGCACACGCACGACCGATCAACCGCCACACAAGGCATCGTTCAACCGGTGTTGGTTAATGTCGGTGAAAACACTGAACCGGTCGACCGCCCGAAGGAAACCGGTCGACCATTGGCCGACACCAACCTTACGCCAGCCAAGGATTTTACGTCGTTTCCTCGTCGCCAGTGAGGTCTCCGACCTCCCGCGACCAACCACAACCCCACCCCAACGTGGGTGAGAAATAAAAGTCTTTAATGCAAGAACTTGGCATACCTTCTTCGCGAAGAACAACGAAGAACACCGGAGCTCACACGACGGTGCCTCGGGACCTCGACCTCACGCACGTCCTCCTCCACGCGCCTTCGCACCACAGTCACCCACTCCACCCGACGCAGCTGCTGCTTCAACAAAGAAGAGAGGGAAATGAGAGAGGTGATGAGAGGAAGAAGGAATGAAGAGGAAGGAAAACGAGAGAGAGAGAGTGAGAAGAAAAAGAGAGATATGCGTGTTTCTTCCTTCACCAAAACCAACCCCAACACCAACATCACATCCCTCACCTCAACCCATGCCTCCCCCATCCTCCTACACCATAGCCCATCCCTCTTCACATCACCACCCATGCCTCCACTATTCTTCCCCCAACTCCCATTTAAACCTCTCCAATTAGCACCCCTAATCACCATTAGTCCATTAAAAAGGTTAGGGTCATCACATTGCTACTATAATAATTTTTTTTTGAAAATAAGAGATGAAAGTGCCAGTTAAACTACCAATTAATAAAATGTTTTTTTCCTCGTTTCGTTTTTATAGTGTTGAGCCATTGAGGGTAGATGTTGTAGCCTTTTATGAGAGTGATTTGCTAGACCGGCATTCATGATTACGTAGAGATATTGCAAGTATAATTGTCAGATATTCGACATTTGGTTCATCGATCATAGCAGACAAAGTCAAGCTTAAGCCCAGTCTACACATAAAACTCATGTTAGCTAAATTCATTTGTAACAACTAGTTTAGAAACTTCCAGAGTATGTATTAAACTTGTGAATCAATTTATCACTTGTCTAAATACAATGTATCACAAAAATATTTATTTATAAATAAAGCACACATCTCTCACTTATGTTAAGTGGAGAAGGTTTCATCTCTTGTAGGTTAATTACTTTCTTACGAAAATCTTCCATCCAAATCTTTCGCAGTGTTGGTACATATATCATTATAAATGATATATATATATATGGATGGAAAAAATTTGTCAAAAATTTGGTAGCTAATCGGCTTCCATGTGTTCACATTTTTTACATTTAGTTTCATAGATGAAGTCAAAGATTCAGACTTTATTGCCTCACTAAGTGTAAGTATAAATGCATTTACTAGTTTAGTTAGCAACTACTATTATATTTATCTTAAGTGATATTATTAAGGCCATGCATTCTTTTTTTCAGCATAATTATTTGGTTGAAGAAGATAAATTTGTGAAATTCCCCGATGGTACCATGATTACGACAATTTGAATGTAAGATTCTTTCTCAAGTTTATTAAGAATTTCCTGATTATTGTGTTGTAGGTTGTTTAATTTTGTTCACAACAAATAACATTTCATCTTACTAATTTTTGTTATTTTATACGTCAAGGAAAAGAGACTTTCCATGCATTGGAGGACTAAGCTATGACCAAAGGTTTTAGATGCATTGTCAGCAACGTAGGTGTTAAGCATGTTCAAATTATGTTGTGGACTTTAGGTGCATTTTCCATATTTTGTTTGATTTTAAGATTGTGTTAAGTAAGTGAATGATCTTATTTGATTTTGTTTGTAAAATTGAATTGTTATTTGTTACTTGTTAGGAAAATATTATCATTAATTCAATACCAATTAGTAGGTTATTGGAAGAAGAAGAAAATTAGGTTCAGGTTAATGAGTCGCTCGCGAGCAGGATCAAGCCGAGCAAGAGCATAATTTTCTGCTCGAAATCCTTATCGAGCGAGCTACCAACGGGATATTATCCTTATCAAGTTGATCTTGAGCATGCTCGGTTTACTCATTTAGAGATCGATTACACCCCTAATTACAAAGATGTTGTAGACGTTTGTATCAATTCCATGACATAGCAAAACCTAGAAGACACACCAACGACAAAATGCCTACCTTCCGTAATTTGCGGAAGACCACAAGAGAATTGGTTTGGAGTGTTTTCCCTGAGGTTTCTATGGGGAGGCATGAAAACAAGAGATTTTTATTTTTTATCTTGGTCCTTTTTTACTATGGGAGCTAAAAATTATATCTTCATTTTCCTGAGGTGTCACAAATATAAAGAGAATATTTGATCAAAGGGAATATGTTTTCCTTTATTTTGGATCTTGGGAGCTAAAAGAAACTATCTTCAGTTTTTCAGGATGACACAATCACAAGGAGAATATTTGGTCAAAGGAAATATGTTTTCCTTTCTTTTGGATGTTGGGTGCACAACTTCGCTCAAAGTGTCATCAATAAGGATAAGGTTGTGTCGGTTCGATTTGGGTTTGGGGTTTACCAAACCCAAACCAAACTAAATTTCGATGAAAAAAATTCAAAACAAAACTAAATCGGTTCGGATCGATTTAAACTACAATTTGCATTTAATACCACCGTTTGTTGATCACTTCAAAAATAAAAAAAGCTAAAGACGACCAAAATGCTATCTTGAAACTAAAATTATGGTTACACATTAAGACAACACACCTTCCCTGTTCCTTCGAAACTCACATGCTTTTCTTGATAATTTTGAAACTCACTTGTTGATTTATCTAACTTTTGTCAACCAGAAGGCATGTAAATCTTTAGCTATCATAGTTATGTTCAATTAGATATTCTAATTAAAAGGTATATTTCAAGGGACTATGTTATAGAGGTAAAGTTTAATAATTTGATAGGTATACAAAGCTAGACTTTTGGGACATTCGGTGGTGATTGTTTGAACGGGTTTGAACAATGTACCTATGGTTCTGTCAGCAGCATTGTCTGACATGCATGTTAACCACAACTGGGGTGAAGCCTGAAGGGTTTGTTTTCCAATAATTGCATAATGATATATCATAAGTAGTCAGTAACATATCAGGTGTTGAATCTCAGATTAATTTTCATATTATGAATTAACAGACAGATTTTATGGAATGAACAAAAAAAAGTAAAGGTGGTTTTACATAAAAAAAACTGTGACTTATAGTCATAACGTAGCATATCAATTTGCTAAATTATATTTATTGTCATATATCAAGTAACGATCATTGAATTTGTGGAATAAAACGAAAATAAGTAATGTTGTTTTATTTATGAAGTAATAAAATATAAGATGATTTATGAAGAAAACTCATGGATACCTACCCTACAACATAGTCATAGTCTGAATTGTCAATGCGAATTAAAACTAAGAAGGAGAATGGATAAATATGTGTGTCTAAAAATTATAATGTTTTTCTAAATCGCTTGCAGGATACGGGAAGTAATGCTTTTTTTGGTGTATTTGGATAGAGCAACTGGCGTCATTTGACTCGTTTCCAAATGACAATGTCTGATTTAAAAAGAATAATTATTGACACTCTCCTTAGTTGAATTTTTATATATTTTAGGTCCAGCACAGCGGGTCTGCTATTTCCATGTGTTTTAGGTGTTTTTGTAAATTTTCGGAGGTATTTTAAATATTCTTTGAATTTTATTATTTTTGAACGGACAGTGCCCCCTTATCGTGCCGGGCTGTGGCTATAATGCTGCCTACCAGATCTAACTACAAGAACCATTCTGGATTCATATTCATCCACCAACTGTGCCAATTAGTACATTAAACAAAACTTAGATAATCGTGCTTCTCTTTTAAATCCAAACTCGACTTAAATATGGACATAAAATTTTGATCTTATCCATAACAGTTAGCTTCGTATCCTGTTTTTATAGGGTTAATACTATTGTGCGTATCCGCAACCTGTGAACGGGTGCTAGTGCTACCACCCTTAAATTTTAATATATTACATGTTACAAGAAATCAAAACAAAGTCGAAGATAGAACAGTTGAACAGGTTGCATAACTCCGATGGCAAGTAGCTGTCTTATTTATAAAATAAGAATGGGTCGTGTATACAGCAACGAAAGCCTCATCACACAGACAAATAAAGTCCAGACCATCTAAAGTTGAATACAGAAACGGAATCTAGCAATCTTAAATATATCATAAATAAAAAATGATACAACGCTCTAGATTTGAAGACCGCACCTCTTTTGGATTGCAAAACGAGAGAATATTCAGAAGCCTGAAAGTTTAACATGTTATCAATAAATAATTGCAGTGCAACATATTCCTCCAGTAGCATTGCTTCTTCAGCAATGCAATGTGCCCGGCACGCTCCATAGTTTGGTATCTTGATGCCACGTAACATGCCTGAATACTTAATTTCCTGTGCATTAAATAAATGAAATAAATTAGTTCTACATTGTTTTTAAAAAATAAGATAGGAATGGGTCATTTTGATTCAACTTCTAAAGTCTAAAGGAAAAAAATCAGACAGTACTCCAAGATGTATAAGGTATATTGAGTCTATGGATTTGACATTTCAAAACCAAAAAAATTTCATCATTTCATGCAAGACTCTAGTTCAAGGAAATAAGTTAATAACCAGATAAAAAACTAGGAGTTCTCATAACTGAAATGACCAAATTAATCACCCGTGGTTGAAAAAAATGAGAAATGAAACAAGATATCACTAGAGATTGTATGCGCGACTGCCCATACAGTGAGTCAGACTGAAGATCATATGAGTGTTCGGGAACAAAATCAAAAGATAAACTCCTGACTTACTGAAGACATTGTAGACACATGTAGTTAGAGCAGGTCAGCAAGAAATACACTTGCTATCGTCAATATAAAACAAACGACTAAACAATTGATACCAACTTCAAACTACAGCGCCAAAGTTAAAAAGGCCAAGTCGGGAATCACAATAATTCTAACTCATATACGCATAGAATGACGCTAAAACAGGAAATTGAGTTAAAGACAGTGAAAGATCAAATTACCATAAGAAAATAGAGAGGAACTGGAATCAGATGACATAATCCGACCACTGCGAGATAAATGAAGTGTGGTCCATCGATTCCCCAGGGATATCCTCATGCCTCGATGGTTTCTCCTTTCCACCAATGAGTCGTGCAGGATTCCCCACAGCCGTTGTTCTGGGCGGCACATCGATAAGCACCACTGATCCAGCACCAATTTTCGCTCCTTCACCTATCCTTATGTTACCCAAAATAGTAGCACCTGCACCAATCAGAACCCCATCTCCGATCTTCGGATGTCGGTCGCCACCAACCTTCCCTGTGCCACCGAGTGTGACATGGTGAAGAATAGAGACGTTGTTCCCAATAACGGCTGTCTCTCCAATAACAACTCCCGTGGCATGATCAAGAAGGATTCCTGATTAAGATTCAGCTTAGTTCAAAAAACTGGTGCAATATAAAATATTTGAAAAAAATGCAGCAAATGCAAACAGAACATGAATATGAAGGACTGATCTGAGTTTAAGGAAAAATCGTCTCATGAAATTGGTAGATTAAGTCTCTTTTTCTTGCCATGGGGAGAAGGAAATAAAAACTAATACATTGCTGTCATTAATATGTCATGCAATATCAGCAAACAACGCAGCAACAAAATAATGAAGATTAAAATACTGGAAATGCATTTTCTAATAGTCACTTGAATATAATACAGCAGAAGTGACTACAATATGTTGGTGAAGTGCAGATGCTGCATCATTTAACATTAAGAATTCACATCACGTGAACAAATAGTGTGATCAAATAAAATTATAATTGAAGCTGACACAATTGTATATACATACTTTGTAATTGTATATTATTAGTGTGTGTGACTGCACGGATGGTATTTTAAATGGAAAAAAGAAATAGAAAAGATACTCCTCGTAATACTATTCTTTGACCGCACCAGTATTATGCAACTACTATCCCCAATGGAGACTCTAAAGTCCCAAAATTGTTTAGATATAATTCTAAGGAATCATTAAAAAAAGTTTCAGCTTTTCCAATATTAAATATCCATTGCTGGCGTCCACATAACAGTTAACGGTCAAATTATGCTATTCAAAACAAATTCTACTATCCCACGCATGAGTAAAAAAAATAAAAAATACTACTCCACAACTCTAGAATAAGATTACAAACATATATAAAATTCCTTAACAAAATAAAGAAAACAAACTTTGTAGTCCATACATCACAAGAGCGCTCCCTCTTCTCCGCACAAAACACACATCGCTGTAACAAGCGAAAAGAAAATACGAAGACATCACATAATAACAAAAAATTCATTGAATCCTATCGACATGATAACAAAAACAATAAAATCAAGCAAAAGTTTATATTGTTCTAAAAACACCCAAAACTTTCTGGCAAAAAATTTCATCTCCACACCAGTAAACAAGACCAGGCACTCAGTTATTTGTTTTTCTTAACAACTTCAGCAGACAAAGAAAAATCTAATCCTTCTTTGAAACAAGAAAAACATTCCTCACCAATAAAACCTAATCTCTTATCAAGAAAACAAAAAAAGGAGAAGGTTTCCTCTGGATCACGTCCACACTCAAAACTTCTAAATAAAATTCACATATCTATCACCAAAAAAAACCTCCATTACAAACTCCTCAAAGAACAAACAAAATCTCAGTTTCTCACAACAATTCACAAAAAATGAAAAAACAAACCACTCCATCGTATCCAGACCCCAAAACACATTATTCAAAATCCTAAAAAACCAATCAAAATCCCATCTTTCCACTCTAAAACATAATAAACATTCCATTATTCTTAAAACAATATATCATTCAAACTCACACCAAACCAACCAAAATCCCATCTTTCCACTCGAAAACATAATAAACATGCCATTATTCTTAAAACAAATTTCATTCAAAATCCTAAAAAACCAATCAAAATCCCATCTTTCCACTCGAAACATAATAAACATGCCATTATTCTTAAAAAAATATTATTCAAAGTCATATCAAACCAATTAAAATCCCATCTTTCCACGCGAAAAAAAACAGAACTTTCCCAAACCCAAAACACCTTTCCCAATGGTAGCAGCAGGATGAACATCAACAGCAAAGACATCCGCAACCCGACTCTGCAACGCAAGCGCCAGCGCCCGTCTCTCCTCTCTCCAAAGCAAATTCGCAACCCTCCACGCCTGGACAGCCAGAAACCCCTTGTAATTCAACAAACACTGGCTATAACTCCCGCACGCGGGATCCCTAACCCTTACGGCCATCAAGTCGGCCACTACGGCGTCCCGAACCGTGGGGTTGGAGGAGAAGGAGCGGAGGAAGAGGTCATAGAGGAGCGTGGAGAGGAGCGTGGAGGAGGCGAGTTTGTTGGCGAGGTGGAAGGAGAGGGAGCGGAGGAGGGACGGATGGGATAGGACTGTGGCATAGAGGAAGCTGGCTAGTGCCGGTTCGGAATCGGCGTCGCGGATGGACTCGGCTTTTATTTGCGTCCAGATCCAGGACTCGTCCGGGATAGACTCCGGCGGGGGGAAGGTCGGGATCTCCTTTTCCGATGGCATTGGGAGGTTAGGTTCCTGGTGTTGAGAAGGAAGTTGGGATCGTCTGTAAATATTTCTAAATTTATACTAGTGTCTAAGTACAATGAATGATCAATATTGTTTGGTTGTAACTTGTAACTGCCAAAGACCAGATAAGAAATCAAGATACGTGTCGTGTCTGAGAGGTGAGAGGGTTGGAAATTGGAATCAGGATGTTGGAACCTCTGCCCACTACAACTACTACATCTTTTCTTTCAATTAACCTAAATTTTTGACACAGATAAGTTCGGTCATTTCAAGATGATTCATTTCTTTTCTCTTCTTACTGCATCCATCTAAACTAGTGAAAATCATTTTCTACTGAATGCTTATACATGGACGCGGTGCAATCGTGATGCGCTCTACGCCTCTACGCCACCTTTCAAGTCAGCGTATGCCATTTTAATTTTAGATTGATTTAAAGTGATTAGAAAATGTGTATTCTGATAAAGTGACAGTTTATTCTGTAATTAATTAATGATAAGACGCTTCAAATTCTTCGGAATACCCCAAAACGTAGTAAACACGTAACCTTTCAAAAAACTATACTTTAATAACAAAGAAGAGAAAAGTGAACTTCTCGTCTGCACTAATCTAGTGATTTTTTTTCTCTCTTCTTACTACGCATCAATCGAAACTACCAAAAATCATTTTCTATTCTGTCTATCCAAAAAACTAAATAAATCAAATACACCATTATTAAGATGTATAGTTTAAACATATAAGTTTGGTTGAAGCAGGCCGAAGATTCTTGCAAGAGATTGGTGAAGCAGGCCGAAGTATTTGGCTTTAGAAATGAATGGCTTTGCTGGAACTTAGATTCATCCCGAATTCATTTCAACCTTATTTCAACAAGTTTATGACTAGAGATTTTATCAACAAGTTTTTAGTAACACACGTTAGTGTGAGGATGGACAGGCTAGTGATAAAACCTTGGGTAGTAGGGATAGGAACGGTATGGATATGGTACCGATATAGGTATATACATATTTATATCCATTTTCATTACTCCGATGGATACATATATTAGTGCAGAATATGGTTTACTCGTCGTCAAATAGACGTCGGCCGTTATAAAGACCGACGTCTAGTAGGGAGATGACAAAATAGACGTCGGTTGTTATTATGGACGACGTCTATATGTAATAGACGTCAGCTATTACAATATCCAGTATAACCGACGTTTATAGGGTATAGACGTCGACATATAGATGTTGGTTGTTGGAATACCATACAAAAAACGATATCCATATCCTCAAAAAACGAATATGGTCCGGATACTAAACATTCGAAAAGGGACGTATACGGATAAGGATCGAATATATAAAGATAAATATCCATATTTATATAATATCATATAAAACAAAATATTAATTATGCATTCGAAAAAAATATAACATTAAAATATTGAATAAGTGCCATATTTGGTATAACTTAATATTTTAAAAATAAGTGAAGTGTATTAATAATGGAGAAACTCGGAGAAAATTAGTTTCAAGAGCTTTTATGTTGGAGTTACGCTCAATGATTGATAAGAAGAATGTTAGATTTTGTATTTAAAACTAACTTTTGAGATATTTTAGCTTTTAAAGTATGCATGATTTACAATGTAGAGAAAAAAACACATAAGATTTGAGGAAACGAAAGATAACATGGTAGCTGTCACCGGGTTGAACTCGGGGATGCCCGAGGGTGCGCCATACCGGGCCAGGTTCGTGAGCTTGGAGCATCACAAGGAACTACGAAGCACACAAGGCAAACCAAACGCGAGGCGTGAGGTGAGCGATGGGGGTAGCCCAAGTACCCCCCCCTGGGTTTTGCAAGGCAAGCGCCAAGGAGGTTCGAGTTGCGCGGGCATGCGCACACGCAAGGCGAAGCGTGGAGGAGGAACCGAGGGGCAGGCAGCGGCAAAGCGCACGCAAGAAGGCAAATAGCCGAGGCTACGAACATGGAGTGAAAGGCCTAGTCCAAGGACGTGCGCGTAGCACGGGCGCGAGGAAGCTATGCTCGGGCGACATGCGCGCGCGCGGGGCGCACGCATGGGCGAGCGAGGCAAAGGCACGGATGTTCTAAAGTCTATAGCGTGGATTGGTGGCTTGGAGCGCGAGGCGCGTGGAAAGCTCCAAAGCTTGGAGTTCGAGGATGTCCAAGGGAGGTCGAGGAGATTCAGCAAGCATGGCGCGAGCGTGGCACTTGGGAAGTGCATCCTCACTTGCGGGCAGCCAAACGCGCTTGGGAAGCACGAGATGGGGCTGTGGCTATGAGGGCACGCACTAGACATTGCCCGGGCAGCACATAGGCGCGCCTTGGAGGCGTGCGTGGGCAAGCAATGCCTAGGAGTGGAGGCGTGGATGTTTGGGAAGCCAAGACACTTGCATAGGGGTCAGCAAGGACTGGGAACGAGTCAAGAGAGGCTGCAAATCGTGTGGGAACGATTAGGCAAGCCCTCCTTGAAAATAGGATTCGGTTAGGAACGGGTCCATAACCGAATCGGGGAAAATTTGTGTTGGCCAAAATTGTTCTCCTTAAAAATAGGGATCGGTTATACTTGTCCTTAAAAATAGGAGTCGGTTATGGAACGGGTCCATAACCGAACGGAGGTGGCATGAGTGGGCTGACCGGGTCAAGCCCCACTAATGCATGCCTCTCCAACGTGTGCATTCGGTTTTGGAGAAAAACCGAACCAGCCAACATGTTCCCCATGTTCCCCATGTTCTGGTCAAGGTTGACCAAGTCTATAACCGTTTGGTTCGGTTATAGCCCATGCGTGATTTATAGAAGGCACTAGAGAGAGTGGCCTTAGTGGGGAGAGTGGGCATTCGGTTTTGCCCCACTCCTCCACAACCAAAGGAGAGTTAGAGGTGATAGTGGGGGTCATGGATCCCCACGAAGTACATGTAGTGGGAGGCTCACAACATGTATATATAGGGGTGCACCTCCAACCTGTGGAAAGGGCGCCACCATTAGGATAAGGTTTCTAATGGTCCTTGTGTTTGTTTCCTTCCTTCCTCCACCCCTTTAGGGATTGTAATTCTATTGTTTATGGGAATAAAAGAGTTCAATTCCGCCAACGTTGTTATTGTGTGCGTTTCGTTTGTGCTTGTTTACTCTGCGGGAAACCGAGGGAGTTGTACGGTTGTGTTGGTGTTTTCAATCTTCCCCGCGGGGATAGAGCGTTTGGCGAGACCAAAGCTCGAAAAAGTTGAAATTTGAGAGTCTCTAAAGGACTCCTAACACGACCGGTGACAGTAGCTTTAGTAATTTTAATTTATGATCCTATAAAGTTAATTAAAACATACCAATCTAATACATCATGATTAATCTTTAGCTATAAAAATAAAAAATTATAATTTGGTTTGTAGATAATATATATTGCAGTTTTTTTTAACCCTGCAGATATCTGTATCTATATCCGTGTCCGTGAAAAAAGAATTTATCTGTATTTGTATCCGAAAATATTGAAAAACCAATATTTGTATCTATATCCGCATATCTTCAAAAGATCACATACGATGATACGAATACGAAAAAATAAACCATACCATTTTCATCCTAGCAGGTAGATTACATGTTGCATCACCGGCCGTAAGGAATAATTTTGGCTGCAAGTTTCAAATTTATACGTCGATGCATTGTAGATCACCCACAAATTCGAAGCTAATTTCCATGACCCTCTAGAATTATCTCGAGCGAAAATTCCACTTTTATTCACCAAAAAGGCGCTTGCATCATTGCATGCATCAAATAATATTTTTTCCAAGGGGTTAAGTGTGTCTAAATGCAATGAATTTGACCATAAGCTCGAATGATTAGTGATATGTTAAATATTTACAAGCAATTTGCTTAATACAATGTCTATTTAAAATTAAGTCAAGATTTGCTTTTTGACTTTTGGATATGCTGGACTAAGCTAAAATGACTTATTTAAATTTCTGCATTTGTTATTATTGTGAAATAGGACGCAACAGTTGGGGATTAATAAAATTTATTCTCTTTTTTAGACTGTTACCGCAATAATAAGGTAACGTCTCTCTTGTATCGCCTTAACATTGGAGCTTTTCTTAGAGCGTTGTGAATAACGTGATGTAATTCTTCTGAATTACATTTTTAAACTATCTTATTCTATACGCTACCATAATTCTTTTGAATTATCTGGTCAATTACTGATTCTCATCAAAATTTATCCCGTCCATAACTTATAAAGATTACTTATTATTCTATAATTGGAGTTTGGTATTTGCGTGGGGACCGGAAAGCACGTGCCTTTTATTAGTCCATGTTTAACCATGTCCGGACTACCCCGGGCGCTCTGCTTCCTCTCTCCACCACGTCAGCTCACCCCACCCACCCAAAAACACTCATTAACCATGCCCAGGTTACCCCCACCACCTTACACTCTCTTTCCCCCACGTCATTTCTTAATTAAACAATATTAATTCTTACACCACATTTAACAAATTACACTTTACATAATTGTAATTCTAATTACGTTATAATTCCAATTGACGAAATGATTAATATTATTAATTATTAAAAAATACCCAATACATTGTCAGTTAACCCTAACCATGTGTTTAGACCATGGGTTAACCATCTTAGACCATACTATTAAACCACCTCGACAGGTCGTTCGGGGGTCGTTTGGATCTTGAAAATGTTTGATCTGGAAATTTTTGAATTTTCATCACTTGCAAAAAACTCACTGTAATCCAACCCGTTACCACAATAACAAAACATTATCACCCCACATTACTAAAAAATACCCAATACATTATCAATTAACTCTAATAACAAAACCACCACTAAAATATAAAAAAACAAAAAAAATCGACGAATGGGGGGCAACACATGCCCCCCCCCCCCCCAATGGATGCCCAGGTGGGCGCGCCCAACCGGTTAACCCCGCTCTTATAACATAACCAGTAGAATACTTGATTTCTATGGTGAGATCACAAATACACAATACACATGTTACGGAAGAAGTCCGACCACATTACATTTTTCATCTCTTGATTGATTTTTAACATCTTGAATCATTATTAAAAATTCCGACTTCCTCGACTTGAAAATTTGGCACAAGCCTTAGTTACATACTTGTGACTTTGAAGCATTTGGTAATAATAAGATGTGTTCTAAGGCTATAGATTATTCAAATATCTCCCGTGCTTGGAAACCTAACACTACATACGCTACAATAGTTTTTCTTCAATTATCAGGTCAATTTTAAATTCCCTTTTCCAAATTTCTCATGGTGGTAGACTATAATTGTGAAATCCCAAACTCATCTAAGGGTGCTAATGGTTATTAAGGAGGAATTATGTGGGTGTTGACTTTGGAGGCATGGTGGGAGACGTGGGAAGAATGGTGAGGGATGGTGTGTGTGTGTGTGGGGTGGTGGGGAGAAACACCCATTCCTTTCTTTTCTTCTCCCAAACCTTCATCTCTCTCACCACTTTCTCTCCCTTTTCCGGTGAAGCAGAGGAGGCTGCTGGAGCATTGACAGGCGGTGGCGAGCGTGACCCGGAGGCTTGAGACATGTGGAGTTGATGCGGGAAGAAGGGCACACAAGTGGTTGCTGACCGGAGGCCGTGGAGAGGGATCTCCGGCGAACTTCGTCAATCACGAAGAAAGGTATGCCAAGTTCTATAGTTGTATTTTCTCACACTGGAGTGTGTGGGGTTTTGATCGTCGTCGGAGGTCGGAGACCTCACCGGTGACGAGGGCAGCATGATGTACCTCGCAAGGCTTGGTAGTTCCCGGCTTTCAGTCGACAGGTGTATGTTTGCGGTCAACCGATTCTAGTGTTTTTCTCTGATCTTAACCAA
Source organism: Triglochin maritima (assembly GCA_963682175.1). NCBI lineage: Eukaryota > Viridiplantae > Streptophyta > Magnoliopsida > Alismatales > Juncaginaceae > Triglochin > Triglochin maritima. The sequence goes on from OY821775.1 coordinate 41,978,804, forward strand.
CACCGGTTGAACGATGCCTTGAGTTGGTTGATCCATTGAGCTTATGCTGGTAGGTTGGAAGAGTGCCTGTTGTTTTTCAGTCGGACGAGCCTTCTTGCGTTCAACCGTTGCTTTTTGGACTGGTCTAGACAGAGCGTGGACAATCTAAATAGTCGACCGCTCTTGACTTTATCTCTCCTTCTTCTTCTCCTCTTTCTCCTCCCTTCTCCCTCTCCTCCTCTACTTCGCACTCTCTACTTCTTCCTCCTCTCTCTCCTCACATCCCTCCGTCCCCTCCCTCATCTCCTTCATTCTCTATCTCCCTCTTATCCTCTTGTCCACTCCCTCGTTCTCTCGCTCTCTCTCTCTTCCTTCTTATCTGTCCTCTCTCCTTCTCCCTCTACTTCTCTCGTTTCTCCGTTTCTCTCCCTTTCCCATCTTTATCCTCTCTCCCTCCCTCTCTCCTCCTCTCTCTCCTCTTCTCTATTCTCCTTCCGACCGGTCGTTTAAGTATTGTGAATGTTAGGTAACCGATTAGACGTTGGTTCGACCGACCATGACTTGATGATTGTAGGAAAGATCATGATATTTCCGGTCGAACGGGGCCCTTGAGCCGTTCGACCGTTACCTTGATTTTGACTTAGAATTAGTCTGATTTTGACTATCTAACGGACAACCAAATTATACATTTTGTTCGACCATTGGGGCTTAAGTTGTGAGCCCAAAGTTTGATCGTTGTAGGCGTCTGTTCGACCGATCCTTTGAGGAGCGGTTGACCGGAGCCACGACAAAACAATCACAATCCTCCTCAACGTGTCACCACTGATTGCTATAGGGCCGGTGAACCCGTTGCCTTCTAGCCAATCAACAGCAACACCCACACACCAAACTGTGTAAAAACGGTCGAACAAAAGCAGTCCTTCGGTCGACTGAATCCTAACCTAGGGAACTGGCCCAACCAAAAAACCCACCAATCGGTCGAACGGCAAAGGGGGCCCAGTCGACCGAAAAACACCAGTAAGAAAACCATTTTCGCAAATCACGATAAAATGGTCGGACGACCCAAGACCTCCGGTCGACCGAAAACCTCCAGTAGAACATACCAACACTCCACACTACACGGTCGATCGAAACAACACTCCCGGTCGACCGACCATTAAGTTAACTTAAGTCATCGGTCGGACGAGTCAAACAGGCGGTCGATCGTTTGGATGGTCAATGACCCAACCGACCTACAACAGTACTTTCGGTCGACCGGCAAAGGGCTCCCGTTCGACCGAAAGTGCCGAGAGAATCCATCTCTCGCTAGAATTGCACAACCGGCCGACCACCCCAAATGTATCGTTTGACCGGTGCGAGGGATTTTGCCCAAAATACACTATAACCGGTCGACCGAACCCAAAATACCGGTCGACCGAATAGTGTAAAAAAACTATTGTGCGGGTTTGACGAGCCAATCGGCCTACCGTCGATCACTCCCACCCCCACACTAATAATATGTGAGCGTAAAAGCAAGTTTGACATACCTTAAGGCTTGAAGAAGCCTTCGAAGAACCAACGGCGAGCGTTTCCCCCACGAACCCGATCTCCGAGGAAAACCAACCGAGTCATGATCTACTCCTCTCCGGAGAACGTCCGAGCTTCACCTCGCCTTCCGAAACCACTTCCTCTGGTTCCTCCGAACGTTGCGGATCAGGTGTGAGAGAGAGACTTGAGCGGGAGAGAATGATGAGAGAGGCAGAGAGACTCACCGACTCTTATACCTCTCCTCCTTCCATCTCCACCATCCACCACATCTCCACCAACTCAATCCCAAGCCTCCATCCTAAATCCACCAACTAACCACCTAAAAGCAATTAACTCAATTAAAAAGGTTTAGGATATAACAATCCACCATCCTTAAAAGAATTTCGCCCTCGAAATTAAATCTAGTGCTTACCAAACAGCTCCGGATACAACTTCCGGACTTCCTCCTCAATCTCCCAAGTAGCCTCTCGCTCAGAGTGATGCTGCCACCTGACCTTAACCATCAGAATAGTCCTCCTCCTTAGCTGGTACTCCATCCGATCCACAATCTCTACCGGTCTCTCCTCAAGACACAAATCCTGCTGGATCTCTGGAACCTCAATCTGGATCACATGAGACGGATCTGCCACGTACTTCCTCAGCATCGAAACGTGGAAGACGTTGTGAAGACCAGAGAACTGTGGTTGCAACGCAATCCGATAGGCGACCTCTCCAACTCGGTCTAATATCTCAAACGGCCCAATATACCTCAGACTGAGCTTCCCCTTCTTCCCGAATCTCCACTCCACGCGACGGTCAGATCTTCAGAAAGACATGATCGCCAACATCAAAAATCAGCACACGCCTACGCCACTCCGTGTAGCTCTTCTGCCTGCTCTGAGTTGTCGCTAGTCTCTGCCTGATCACGTCAACTTTCTCAGCATACATCTGCACAATCTCAGGCCCGACTAGTTGTCTCTCGCCTACCTCACTCCAGCATACCCGTGATCTGCAAGGTCTCCCGTACAAAGCCTTGTACGGTGACATCCCAATACTCGCATGGTAGCTGTTGTTGTAGGTGAACTCGATCAACGACAAGTGCTCATCCCAATGCCCTGCCCAATCCAGAGTGCAAGCTCTCAGCATGTCCTCCAACGTCTGAATAGTCCTCTCGGACTGCCCGTCTGTCTGTGGATGACAAGTTGTACTGAACTTCACAACGTCTTCCACATGTCGATGTTGAGGAAGTACGTTGCAGATCCCGCTCATGTTATCGAGATTGAGGTTCCAGAGATCCAGCAAGACTTGTCTCTTAAGGAGAGACTAGTGGAGATCGTCGATTGCATGGAGCACTAACTCAGGAGAAGAACCATTCCGATGGTGAAGGTCCGGTGACAGCATCACAGCGAGCGCGATGCCACTTGGGAGATCGATGAGGAGGTTCGGAAGTAATACCCGGAGCATTTCGGTGAGTCTTCTATTTTGAATTTCGGGACGAAATTCTTTTACGGTGGGTGGATTGTGAAATCCTAAACACATGTTAGGGTGCTAATGGTGATTAGGGAGGAATTAGGTGGGTGTTGACTTTGGAGTCATGGTGGGAGACATCAGAAGTATGGTGAGGGATGGTGTGGAGTGTTGGGGAGGGATAGGAGGCGTGGATGAGGGAGGGGGTGATGTAGTTTGTTTATTTAAAGAAACACCCCTACCTTTCTTCTTTTCTTCTCTTCTCCCAAAACTTCATCTCTCTCACCACTTTCTCTCCCTTTTCCAGTGAAGCAGAGGCATGTGTTGAAGCTCCGGCGGGCGGTGGCGACGTGACCTGAAGGCTTGAGACGTGTGGAGTCGACATGGGAAGAAGGGCACACGAGCGGTTGCTGACCGGAGGCGGTGGTGAGGGATCTCCGGCGAACTCCATCAATTGGGAAGAAAGGTATGCCTAGTTCGATAGTTGCATTTTGCTCACACTGGAGTGTGTGAGGTTTTGCTCATCGTAGGAGGTTGGAGACCTCATCGGCGACGAGGGCAGCATGATGTACCCGGGCAAGGCCAGGTAGTTACCAGCTTTCGATCGACCGGTGTATGTTTGCAGTCGACCGGTTCTATTGTTTTTCTCTGATCTTAACCAACACCGGTCGACTGATGCCTTGAGGTGGTCAACCGGTCCAGCTTATGTTGGTGGGTCGAAAGAGTGCATGTTGTTTTTCGCTCGGAAGAGCCTTCTTGCGTTCAACTGTTGCTTTGTGGACTGGTTTGGACAGAGCGTAGACCATCAAAAAGGTTGACCGATTAAACGTTGGTTCGACCAACCATCACTTGATGATTGTAGAAAAGACCCTAATATTTCTGGTCGAACGGGGGCCCTTGAGCCGTTCAACCATTGCCTTGATTTTAACATAGAATTAGTCTGATTTTGACTTAGAATTAATATGATTTTGACCGTCTAGCGGTCAACCAAATTATAAATTTGGTTCGACCATTGAGGCTTAAGTTGTGAGCCCAGAGTTTGACCGTTGTAGGAGTCTGTTCGATCGATCCTTTGGGGAGAGGTCGACCTGTATACCTTTTTCGGTTGACCATTTTAGTATAACCGACGTCTATACCTCCTCAAAGAAGAAAATTATTTTTTGTTTATTTTTTTGGATTTATTTCGTATAAGAATTTATGTGGATTTATTTTGTATAAGAATTAATGCAATTTTTTGGGATTTATTTCGTTTAAGAATTTATGTGGATTTATTTTGTATAAGAATAATGTGAATTATTTAGATTGTTTTAAAAATAGTTACATCAATGTAGTTATCACATGTGTGTTGTACACATGTGTGTATGGTCATATGTGTTAAAGTTTAATCCCACATTGGAGAAAGTTTTTTGTTGGGGGAGTTGAAGTACTCCACCACTCTTTTACTTCTAAATGAGAGTTTGGTACCACACTACAAAATGCAAGTGAGATATATATATATATATATATATATATATATATATATTTAATTGTCAAAAGATTGACACTTGGGCATAAGATGATTGTAATGTTTTTTTCCACTATTTACCCGTGTATAGACGTCAGATGTATAGAGTGACCGACGTTTATAGGTCGTAATTTTTTATTATTATTTAAATGTATAGACGTCAGACGTATAATGTGGCCAACGTCTATAGGTTGTACGGTATGTATAGACGTCGGTGACCCTATATATCTGACATCTATAGGTCGTAAAAGTTTAGTCCCACATCAGCCAATTTTTGTTGTTGTTGTGGTTGATGTACTCCACCACTCCTCTACAAACAAATGCGAACGAGTTTGGTCATTTGGGCGACTTGGGCTTGCTCAACGCGGTTATTGGTCAAAAGGTTGGCACTTGGGCACTTGGACAACTTGGGTTTGATTACTGTAGAGGTTGGGTGCCTGTTATAGACTGTATAACAGGCGTAATGTTTTTGTTGGGTAAATTAAAGGTATAATAGACGTCGGCCATATATAGCCGACGTCTATACATTGTACATTACATAGACGTCGGTCGTATATAGCCGACGTCTATACACAAGGGTATAGGCGTCGGTGGAATATACGTCAGACACTTGGATCGCAAAAATCCATCGTATATACCATTGTATATCCGACGTATATTGCATTTTTTCCATTAGTGTGGGTAAGTTGGTCGTGCCTGCCCAGGACTACTGTGTGGAAGAGTGTGGATACTTGGGACGTGTCACCTATGTATTTTAGATTGTGACGTAATGTATTCTTTACTTGACTCGTATTAGAGTAATAGACCTGAGGGATTGCGAATCCCAATGCACGATGTTGTACTGCTCACAGAGCATGATGACCCCTGCGAAATTCGGTTAGGATCTATCGATTATCTGGCCCTCTGGGTGGCGGATATCTTTGATTGGCCATGATGGCGACGTTTGAGCCCGCAAGAACGAGTGGCTGGGGGAGGGCCCTGCGGTAATGAGTGGCGGTGGGGAGGACCACGGTGGCGGTGGACTGCCGACGATGTTTTATGACAGGGTAACTTGGCTGGGCACCTGCTGAGTAACAGGGTAACTCCGTCGGGGTGGTATTGACCATGAGTTTAGATCTGATACTACTGACACGAAAGTGCGGACGACCCTCACCGAACCCCTTATTAGTATAACCATGTGTGAGGGTGAGTTGCGTACTGTCCTATGTGCCTACGATAGGTCTCTGAAGGAAGTCCGTTGATGTTGTGGGACAGATGTCCTGATTTTACCCCCGAGGGGACTGTTTTCCTTATTACTGGTGACATGATATGCCACTAGTATGATAGTTTAATTTTATTGTACTATTGCATTCCATATAGGTGAGCTGGGTATACGGGGTTTCCTTCTGGAAACTCAGACATTGTTGTCACATTTGCATTTCAAGACCTAGTAGGTGCTGGTGGTGGCTATGAACGGACGTATTTTGGGACCATGATCCTATCTTTTGACTCTTCGAGATCGTCATGATTACTTGTATTTTATCTTTGTTCGTATTCTGATGTAATCATGTATTTTGACAAACTCTGATGTAATATGATGCACATACTTGATGATTTATAAGTAATTTTCCCGCCCATTTAAGTTTAAATTCTTGTGTTTTAAATTCTAAATTTTTCGATGTTTTGGATGTTACGATAATGATTGCTTGTTAATTCTATAACTGGAGTTCGGTATATTTTGGTTGGGCGTGGCAAGAAACAAACTATGACACATAACTTGCGATGACCAATTGACCATGGACCATGGTATTTAATTATTTATGTTATTTTCCAAACGTCCCATTGTTAGTGCCCATATATAGAGCATCACTTAGCGTCATCAACTACAAAATGTTAAGCGGGCTCATGCCCGAAAAACAAAAGAGCACTTACTTGCCTCAAGTTTTTTCAATGATTAGATTTGCCTCAACCATAACTTGACTCAAAACTACCATGCATCTAAGACATATTTGTCTGTGGCATTTGAAAAAGAACCATAATTGATGTTCTTAATCTGCGACCTGATCTCAAACTCCTCTCTTAGAAAACTTTGCAAAAATAGGAAGGTGGCGTGTCTAGTTTGATATACCATGGAACATGAAACGCAAGCAGAAGTGTAGCCATTTTTATTCCATGAACTGTTTTTCAGCCAAGAAAGTATCTGAGTTATTGGAAATAGAAAAACTTAGTGAATGCCGATATTGACATATACTCGCAAGAACAGAAATGTTTTTGAAGTTGGTGGTTGATTCAAAGAAACTCAATACTATACCTTCCATTAATGTTGTCATCCATCTCTATCTCACTTATTCGGACGCTAATCTCTAACCACAGTTTGTTAAAGTACGCTTGGCGTATTGTTGGGGTACCTTTCAACAATAAGGACCTTTATATTCACTTTTATAAATTGTGGTTGCTTTTATGGTTGTGATAAATGTTTGAAATGCGTAATCATGATAATATTTTTATTCCGAAACTTGTTTGATTTAGTTTCTTCCAAGATTTAGTTTCATGTGATACGCCACTAAAAGATAATGAAAGAAACATGTACATGGTTACAACCAATCATCTACGGGTTTTTTGCTTCTGTATCGAAAAAAAGTTTAAAAATTGACGATGTACCTGTAGTTCGACACAAATAGGACCGCTACTTACCAAATACACTGGTAATTGACCTCATACCTATCCGTTAACGTTAATTGGGACCCACGGTGACAGATAGATATGAGGTCAATTACAAGTGTATTTGATAGGTACCAGTTCAATTTGTGCCGAACCATGTGTATGTCGCTAATTTCTAAATTTTTGATCGGTAGGGAAGCGAAAAACCCGATCATCTACACATGCTTACATTTTTAGAGAAATTGCGTTGATGAAGATAGGAAAATTCTAATTGTAAACCTACCACAAGGACAACCTTGCAACCACAGGTTAAGTCCTACCACAGTATACTTTAATTTTATTTAAATCGAGAACCAACCCAATAAAACTGGTTGGTTCAATTTTTGTTGAACTTGCATCCGGTTTTGTTTTTTTTCTTTTCTGAAACCGACAAAGGTTTCCCAAGTTTGGTTCCACGATCAGATCGATCCGAATTGAGCCTATATTTAATTTCATTTATATAGGTCATAGAGTGCATATTATACAATATATCATGCACTCTTTTCATAATATTGTCATCGATTAAGGTATGAATTAGTTTGTTCTAAGCATGTGATTTTTTATTGATCAATATTTTTTTGTTAAATGTTTATGTAAATAATGTATTTCGGAAAGCTTTCCTCTGCCTAATGTGTTTTAAGATTGTCACACTAATATTTAAACAAGAATGTGAGTCCGACCATAACCGAGCTGATCGGAAACGAATTTACTGAACCGGTTCAATTCGGTTTCACGGAACCAAATAAGTAATTGGTTGGCTTTTGGTTGCGCCTCTAGCTAACAGAATCCCTGAAGACATCCTGATCATAGCAAAGCACAATTATAAACTTTTTAATACCAACATCATAAATGCCAATCTCTAAAACAATCACAAAATGGTCATTACAGTTTTTAAAACGCCAGCGTAAGAAATGTGAAGTCAAAGAAGGTTTTTATGCCGGAAGACAAGAAAAGCAGTCAAGGCGAATTAGTGGAGATTAGGGGACATACCTAAAGTCCAAAACATAACAAGTCTTATTTAAGTTGTTGGAGATCATGAATAGAGTCGATTTCTTGTAATGGATATAACTCTTTTTCGGGGCAACCGACCTTTCATTGGACAAGTTGATGGTTTGGGAAGTTTGGTTAGAGTAGTTCAAACAGTTATTGTGGTGCTCGATAGCTTTGGACGTTTTTCACGCTGAAGTTTCAAAATTTCAATTTCTATATTCACTAGTGCAGAATAGTCCTTACTCGTCGTTCAATAGACGTCGGCTGTTATAACAGTCGACATCTAGTTGGGCGAAGATAGCATAGACGTCGGTCGTTACCAAGGCCAACGTCTATATGGTACTATAGACGTCAACTATTGGAATACCGATTTCATCCGACATCTATACACTATAGACGTCGACTTATAGACGTCGGGTGTTCGAATACCCTGTGCATCCGACTTCTATAGGTTATAGACGTCGACCTATAGACGTCAGATGTTATAGAAGACCGACGTCTATACCCCCATGCATATAGACGTCGGGGTATAGACGTTGGCTGTCTATAACATCCGACGTCTATAGGTCTTAAAGAAATCGAACAATTGCATTTTCTGTCATTCATTCCAGACGAAAACCCAACCAAACCCTAGCCGTTCCACGACCGAACCCTCCTCCGCGACCGATCTCCGACCGATCTGCAGCATCTCCGGCACCGCAGCGACGTCCCAACCTCTCCTCCCCTGCTCCGGCCTTCTCCTCCGTCTTCCTCCACATCCGTAACCACCATAAGTGTTAAGTTAGTTTTGGTTGATTTATTTTCGGATTTTTGGAGGAGTAATGATTCTTTTCTTTCTTGGTAAACTTCTCCTCTCGTTCGAATCCAACATTTCAATTTTTGTTCGTATTTTGTATAGGGACGAGAACGTCGTCGTCAACAACAAGGTTACTGGCAACCTTTCCGCCGTCATCAAAGAGGTATCTTTTGTGTGTCATGATGTTTGTGGATTTAGGTGCTTAGGATTAATTGTGTTTGTGTTTGTGTTTTTCTGGATTTTTAGTTCGGAATTGTGGATTGATGGTTGTGGTTGTGATGTTGGTGGTTGTGGTTGTTAAGTATTTGCTCGTTAAAATTTGCTAGAAGTTGGTCTCCTAAGTATTTGCTCGTTAAAATTGTTAAAATGTTAACAACATTTGTTTAAGGCAAATATAAACCAATAAATGGCCCAAACAAAAGATTAGTGAAGTTCCGAGGTAATGTAGATCGTTATTCACTTGTATAGTTGTAGTTTCAATATTTAGTTATTAAATTTTTTACTTGTATTTTTTTGATAGGTCTTCCCAAAAAGTAGTGATCCCTTCTCGCAACAGGAGCTCGATGAAACTCGCGACCGATGGGCTCGCTATTTTATCCGAAACATGTTGATGAACTAAGAGGTTCTCCTGTCACTAGCATTTTTTTGTAATTTAGTTAACAAGTTCACTTGTATTACAAACCTACAATTTATGCCTTAATATAATCGCCTCAATTTTAGAATGAATGCCAATTGTTTATGTATGAATTAATTGCAAGTGTGTTGAATGATTGTGTATGATTGTATGTTTGTTTTTGTGCATGTATGGTTGTATGTTTGTGTTTGTGCATGTATTCTTGTGTGTTTGCTTGTATGTACATGTGGATGAAAGTGTGAGTATTTGTGAACGAATTTGGTGCAGGGTGTATGTAGACGAATATGATGACTAAATACAAATTTGCAGGATGCTATTTTTTTGTCCAGGTTTAAGAATAGACGTCGGATGTTTGTATTAGCCAATGTGTATTCCTCTGAAGAAAGGAATAGACGTCGGCTTTATGTATTATCAGACGTTTATTCTTTAGGAATAGACGTCGTCTGTTATTTCACCGACGTCTATACTTAAAGAATAGACGTCGGTCGTAGAGAAAGACTGACGTCTATTCTTTAAGTATAGACTTCGGCTGATACAGACATCTGACGTCTATTCCTTAAGTATAGACGTCGGATTTTGCTCGACCGACGTCTATGTATAGACGACGTACACATAGACGTCGGATCTGGGAGTGCTTATATCCAACGTATATACCCCCGTACATCCGATGTATATTCCCTTTTCTGTAGTAGTGATTTCTTCTGATAATATTGAATAGTGAATCATTCTATGACAAAAATGAAATTTTCGTTATTTATGAAATACGCAAACTTGATGATATGTTAAATTTAGCTTTATGTTATGTTATATATTTTGTTATAAATATATCTTCATGTTTGAATCTCACTGCACTGTCTATGACATCACATTATAGCTTTGAAATGAATGACGTATGTGTTATAATTTTTTTTGATGAGCGGAATTTTTAGTAAAAGGCCCAATCGTGTCAGACAAAATCTTAGCACTTTTATGGTGTCACATGTTTGAAATTTCTAAATATAAACATAGATTTTGGTAGTAACGAGTTCTGATTTTGTGAACTAGATGTCTTGTTTCTCCGGCCTTTGTCCGTCGATCGTCGATCAACATTTTGCGGAAAACCTTAACCAAACGCAAGATCTGAGACAAGAGGTATTAGTTTCTTGAGGTGTAAGGAAGGAGAAAAATAAGGTTAGAGTTGTTGGAGAGAGAAAGAGTAGCGACGGAGAAGAGGAAGAGAAGCGGCGGAGAAGAGAAAGAGAAAGAGAAGCGGCCGACATGGTATGTTCTATTATTACTTCTCAGAATTTTGGGAAAAAATACAATAATAGTCCATACCACATCGCTTTGTTGGCAAGTGACCAACGTAATCTATGGACACACCATGTCGGTTGAAACAAAAAGCCGACGAGGTTTGTCCTATTATTAAAAAACATTTTCAAAAAAATCAAATAATAAAATATAACACGTCGGTAAGTTGGTAAACAACAACCGACGTGGTATGTCATTTTAATTAAAATAATAGTTGCAGACCACATAGGTTTCTTCCAACACACCGACATGTTATGTCTTTTATTGATTTTTTTGTGAAATTCCACGTCAGTTTCAACAAAATAACGGATGTGTTATGTCCTTAATTGATTTTTTAATTCTGATTTTTTTTAATTGCTCATAAAATTCGCTATGATTTAAACATAAATACACCACATAAAAATCCCACCTCCAACCCGTATCGGAGTGGATCTACTCACTAATCATAATAACAAGCATGGAAAGCAAGAGATTAAGACTAAATATGCCATAAAACTCTAACTAGAAAACTAACCAACAAAATCAAAAACTAATTGGATAGAAAGAAAGCTAATGACAAGAGGAATCGAAATCTACCTTTAGATTAGCAAAAGAGTAACATTACAAGCTTCAAAAACCCACCTTACTCTACTGCCCAAATTGGATAAAACCTAAGCTATTCTAATGGTGGAGGCTGAGAAGAAGAAGAAAGGTAGGAGGAACATTGCTATTTATAGAAGAAATAGTGGTGTAGATGAATCTAGAAGCAATCTAACGGCTATAATCAATTTCTCTTTGGTATAGCGTACCCAAATAAACACCTTCGAGCAACAGGAGAAATTTTGGGGGATTTGGACCAAAATGATCTGCCAGTATCGGATTTGGTTCCGCCACTGGCAGATGTTTTGGCTCCGATCTGCCCTGATTCTCCAAGAAGCTTAAGTGGTGTATTTTGCACGTGGGGTGTACTCATGGTTTGCTGGTTCGAGCCCATTTGGTCTTAATTTTCCAAATACTTCTCAAGACAATGACAATATGGGATTTTTACACCAGAAATGTTTTCCTTATGCTCAGGTCCCACCGAGTTTCATTTAGGTCATTCCTGAATTGCAAATGGGTCCTTGAGCATGACAAACAGGTCCAAGATGCTTCAAAAATATCATTTCTTCTTGCATTTAGGTCCTTTTGGTTCCTTTCTTCTCTTTATTACCTAAAACCTGAAACACATCAAATAAATACTCGAGTAGAACAAAATTGGGGTAAAATAAAAGATTTATAGCATGAATGCAATGTATGATATGCTACTAATTAATCACTAATTTTCTTTATGATTCTCAAATGAAATATAATGAAATTGAAGGTATATAAAATATAATGAGCTACTTCTGCAAATATAGTACTAGAAAAAATACAACCTTCTTTGATGCTTACAACACCTCCACAAACTTTGTAGATCTCTTGTCTACACTTGGAGGTCCTTGTTTGAATAATAGAGTGAGACACACATAATCATATTTTCCACCAATCGGCATTTGGTACAAATTTCTAATATAAACAAACTAACACAAATTCTAATAGTTTCCTTATACTATCCAAAAATGAAATTGGACATCAACTTTATTTTGAAATCGTTCTATCGAGTACACCCACATACGATATCCACTTCTTTTTCAACTCTTTAGTTGATTGGAAAATGAATTTTTCCTGCAACATGAAATAAATAAAAGTAGTATAGATTAGATAAAAACCTCTAAATAAAGGAATTCACTTAAACGAAAATCTGGATAATAATGAACTAACCATTGCATTTTTCGAAATTTGTTTTTTCATTGATTCATCCACCAATGGCCATTTGGTAGTACAAATACAGAGTTTGCTTCTCGCCAGAGTACATATATAACTTTTCCAATAATCTTTGTTTTCACCATTGGGCTCCAAGTAAGATTCAATTTCTATGGGCAATGGACCTTGTAGCAGATTTTTTCTCTCTGTAACTCCAACATAACAGTAGCTCTGCGGGAATGAGACTCTATCATGTCACTGCCACTTGTATCCTCGACATTTTTGTTAGTGTTTGCCTTTGATTGGTTGGTCTGCTTATTGGAAGTAACTTACCTGGTCGCGAATGGTTGGGACCAGTTTGAGTGGGTGGGTTGAGGGTTTGGGGTGGTTGATACTTGCTCGGGAGAGACCGTGTCTGTGTGAGTGATTGGGGATGGTAATGGCAGGTCAGGGATGCTTAGGGAAAAACAAGAAACTGGGAGGCACAAGTCGGACGGTTCCAACTTCTAATTTGGGCAAAAATTCCTGGCGCTGAAAAGTTAAAACTCAAAAGTGAAATCAACTTACAAACATTGTCCTTTTAAACCAACAAATTTGCCATTTAAACCCCAAGTCTGTTGTTTAAAAATTGAGTGTGTCCTTTAAAATACAAAAGTATCCTAAAATAAGAAGCCCTATTTTAATGGACATTTGTCCTTTAAAATCAAATGTGTCCTTTTAAAAAAGTCCGTCATTACACGACAACTTATGGTCTTTAAATAACACGTGAGTCATTTTAAGTTCAAAAGTGTCCTTTAAATCCAAGTCTGTCCTTTGTAATAGAGTGTCCTTTAAAGCACAACCTTGTCATAATTTCTTATAAAAAGGGCATCTCACATCGACAGTTAACATAATATTTGGCGTATTATATATGTTTGATTATTAAAAAACAGAACATGCTAAAAAAGAACGTCCACGTCAGATTTGTCAGAATGCATTTCGGTTGTCCAAACTTGTGATTCTACCTAGTGATATCAATGGATCGATATATGTCCGGTCGTTCCTGTAGCACATTTTAGTGGACCGAAATAATTTTGGTCGACCGCATACAATAGATTTTTGACATTGTTTCTTACGATTTACGATGACCATGATGTTCCTCTCAATGCATAATCTTCTTCTCAACCCTCTGTGGTCACTCGCGGGGCACACATCTGTCCTGCAGCTAATACACCTCTGCCCCTCAACAAATACACATATGTCCCGCTAGGGACAAACATCTATCCCACGACGGACACATTTTTCTCTCACGGGGCACACATTTGTCCCACAGCTAATAAACCTCCACGTAGGACATGTATGGTGGGACATGTCTGTTCCATGCCGAACATGAAGGATAATAAATGTAAAAATTATAACGACTCAATAAATTGAATAATATGAAAGTTTACAGTATGTTTGTTTAAAGTTTACTGTATATTAGTTGAAAAGTTACAGTATGTATGTTACAACGTGTGGCCTTAAAATCAGGAGTCTGTGGCCAAGTACATTGCCATTTTTCCCCTGACTGAGTGTTGATATCTGCGCTCCATCGCCGCAGTGGGATGTATGCCTATCATCAGGCATTTGATCCAGCACCTGACATACACTGCATAGTCATTGCTACCTGGTGCTTGATGTTGGTATGCTTCTCTTTCGAAGGTCAGGTCCCAGTCTATTTTGAGGGTGGATCTACCGAATTTGGCCATTTTCGGCTACTTCTTCGTGGACACCCACTACTTTTTGTCGGTCTCCAACTAATCACACATGGCTATTTAATTGGGTTATTTTACGTCCTTCCATCAACGATGAGTAGTGTCCAGTGTTCTGAAGCTATCAACGGTTGAATGATTACTGTAGCCTTTGGGTCACGTTTTTTAATTTGGCCTCTACCATAACTGCAGCCATTTCAATTTGTGGACAAAATGAATTGGGCAGCGATGCTTGAAATTATGATAACCTTCTGTCGATAGCATCCCATCTCCTGCCTTTGCTCCAGCACATCTATCAAGGCGTCCATTAACTGTTTATTCAAAATAGTCACATTAACTTGACATTTTTGGAGATTAAAACACAACTACACTACAATGATACACTAATGGTACATATCCATTTGTGGATGTCGTCATTTCGTCCATGTACTCCAATGGTTGTGGACAATCACCGATGGATACATGTTGTTGGTGTTAAATAAGGGTACTCTACCGTAACACTACACTGACAGATATATGCCATCGGTGTAGGTCCTGTCCGGAACCCAAAAGAGCCTATTTGCTCTTTTGGGGTTCCGATTTTCCCTGATAAAAAAGAAGATGGTGCATACATTGTCTTGCTGTCGTAAATAATACCTAAATGCAAGTTTCTTCTGATACCCATTTCCACTAAGTCACCTCTTGAATTGTAATTATCTTTGCTTTCTTTTGGTGTGAATATAATATTCAACAAACTGTTACACACATTACGCTCAGTGTACATCACATCAATGTTGTGTTGAACTAAAATATCTTTCTAGTACGGTAACTAGAAAAATATACTTCTCTTGCTCCAATTATTGCCAACACCTAGAGAATTTTTTTGCAAATATTTAAGAACATCTTCCCCAGATTTGTATTATGGTGGACCTTTGTGTTCCTCTTTGCCATCAAACACTCTCTTATTTCTTCTCCAACGGTGATCTTTATCTATCCACCGACAGTGACCCAAATAAACATTATTGCGACTATTATTTAGTCATCCAACAACTCAAACTAGCATACGTACGGAAGTCATTTATTATCCACAACAAGGCAGCTCAAAGCGTGAAACACGACTAACTACAAGCATCATAAGTATCTAAATCCTCTTCCCAAAGTTCTTTCAGCTCTTCAATAAGTGGTTGCAAACAAACATCTAGATTGTTGCCAGGATGACTGAGAATGATTGGCGACATCATGAAAAATTGGTGTTTCATACTCATCCATGGTAAGAGATTACAAGGCATGAGCATTACGTGCCAAATATTATGTTGCATCGGACTGAATGGTTGAAACCTATATGATGCCAAAGCTAGCTTCACATTTCTTATTTCTGAAGCGAAAGAGGGTTGTTTGTTGTCTAAGTCGGGCCAACTTTCAGAATCAGCCGAATGACGCAATTTCCCATCCTTTTCTCATTCCTCTGTATGCTATCTCATCAATTTGGAAATATCAACTGTGAAATATAACATGCGAAGTCTGGCTTTAGCGGGAAGTACCGCACAAGTGCCACTGGAATTCTTTTACTTTTTTGGGATCCAGAATTTTCAGTTTCTACTTCATCTTTCCCTTGCACTATTACCTTGTGATTCCCTGCACAGAGAAATGAATCAGCATTCTCATTTTCTTTCCAGTACAACGTGCAATGATTCTTGCAAACATGACTATTTTCATAATGAAACCCCAAGTTGGCAACCAACTTTTTCGTCTCATATGTATCCTTTGGCAAACAAGCTCCCTCTGGAAGTAATTCTGCTTGATATGCTAACCACTTATCAAACACTATGTCCGTTCATCTACTTGTGCACTTTATGTGAAATGCTTTGATAACGAATGATAATTTCTTCAATTCTGGTTTGCACCCAGGATACAACAATTGATCTTTCGTCCATGTAGGCAAGACACTTCTGAGCATAATTTGTAATCCTTGGTCTCGATGATTCGATTTTGAAGTTAACACCTTCGACCACATCATGTATCATCTCCTCTATGTCGTCGTCAATGTCATCCTCTTTTGACTCAATCTCTGTTGGTCGTGTTGTCGTTGTCGCGACAACTTGAGCACTTGAACTTGCAATTCTTTCCCGTGAAAAACCTGTTGGATTATTGAGTTTGGGCTAGGCCCATGAATAACTCAATTGAAGAAATCCAATGTTGAGATGAATAATGAGAACTATTGCCCCATGTGCCATGTGCTCACCTCACTTTTAGTCCCACATTCGTGAAGCTAACAAGTTGAAGGATGTTGATAAACATCCTATTCACTTGACCCTTTGTAGGTGGAAAGAGAGGAGGAGAGAATTCTCCACACGCGCGCGCCCACCCACCCGTCCCATCCCGGTCCGGGGCGGGGCGTGGCGAAGCGTGGCAGCGGGGGTTTTGGGGGAAATTAGAGGATTTAGCCTCAGGGTGATGGGTGTATTAAATTTTTGGACCTCATGTTAATTGTTTTTTGCAATTAGGTCCTTGACAGTTACAAATACATATATATATATATCGTCCCTCTCTCTACGAAAATCGTCCCTCTCCGGCGATTTTAGGTATCCGAATCCAGAGTTCTCCGGTGACTGATTCTTGCGAGGTTCCGCACTGCTTTCGTGGTCCGTCGACTTCGATGTGCGCCCGATCGATGGTGTGACTGTTCTATCCTGGGAGAAAACCGGCACACCATCAAACACACTGGTATGTGGGCAGATATTTTCTCTCAGGCAAGTCGCCTTCCGACGGCTCGGTCTTTGAGGTTGTCTCTGATCACTGTTCCTTCGTTTCTTGTTTTCCTATACATGTTTTTGTATGTTGGCTTTATCTGGATCCTTGCAGAATATTTATTCGACATATGTATCCCACTATATTACATGATCATATTTGTAATTGTATCAACAAAACCCACTACTCGTAATTACCAGCAAAGTCATTTAGGACGATATCATCGACGACGTCGCCTTTGGTTACGCACTTGTTGTTACAATACTTCTTGCATGGGCTTAATATTTTCCCATCACAAATATATTGGTTGTGAGGACTGAAGGCAAGGTTTAGGAATGACTTCATATTATTCGTGAAAGTCAGAGTAAATCTCTTGCCATACATCCAACTTCTGTCTGACACCATGAATCTATTCATTTAAAACAAAACATGTTAAAGATAACAAATTAAAAATTCCTATCATAAAAAATTAAAACATGTTAAGGAACAATTGGGGTGAAGGCAATGGTGACCATCAGTTTATGATTCTAATCCATGGCTTAAAAGAGGGTGACATGAAGCTTCTGAGAAGTTTCTGGTAATGTCAATTATTGAGAAGTTCCCTCGATCCTGGGAGGACTTCGAGATGTCTTTAAAGCACAGGAGAGGAAAACTGACTATGGATGACCTCATGGTTGCTATTGCAATCGAGGAGGAACATCGGGGTGAAAAACTTGTGATGCCTCTTGATTGATCGTTTTATTTAAACCGCAAGTGCACGGCCGCGTTGAAGCGGTGACAAATACGGGTCCACTGGGAGGTGTGTCGACGGTTGGTTTGTGCGAAGGCGAGTGGTAAAAAAATGGAGAGAAAGATTGATTACACTAACTACACCAGAATGCAAAAAGGAAAGGAAGAGAAGCAATAAAACTAAACCCCATAGGGGGTAGAGAAATAATGTGAATATAAAGATGTGTGTGTGTGTGTGTTCAATTAAGCTCCTCACAACATGTAGTGCATGAAATCATAAAACTACATCCAACTTTGCCTCCACATGAATTAAGATAAGACTACATCATTAAAACATACAAGACAATAATTGGAATGAAGCTAAATGAACTCATGTATAAAGACTACACCCTACTATGCCTCCACATGAATTAAGATAACCCAATATCATTAAAACATACATGACATTAACTAAGGTAAAGGCAACAAGAGTACATACACTACAAATTGTGTTTCCAATATTAACTTCATCCATATCCTAACCTTATCATTCCCCATAAAATAGGTCCACTAATCAAAGCATAAGCTACGCTTCATTCAAGAGCATTAGCATATCAAAGATAAGAGTGAAAACCCATTATAAGGTTATGGAAATCATATAAAGCTCAAGGGATAAAGATAACACACACTTAATACACTACATTATCATATCACATATTTCTCCACCACCCAAATTGGGATGGAACTACTCACTACTCATTACACTAACTATATTAACAAAATGAAGCATAATACTGAAATGAAATTAATCTAACCAAGCAAGAAACATTAAAGAGACTAAAAGAACATGAGACTAAAGAAACATGCAAGACATGTAAATTGAAAATAACTAAGCAATGTAAAAACTAAAGCAAACAACAATTAACTACAAAACTTCTATTATTACTCACTCCAAATTACAAGCAGCCCTTCCTCCACCAGAGTTTTGCTTCAAGGCTTCACTCTTAGTAGGGAAGAAGGCCACCAAGAGAGAGATATGTACAATGGAAGGTGAAGAGTTCTATTTATAGCCAAAGAAAAAGGCAATTCGGGACAATCCCCAGATGTGAGACTAAACAGATACCAAAAATAGCCTAAACATCCTCTAATACATGTGCTGGAGAAATTTGGGCGGATCCAGAGTGATCTGGACCGCCAATTAGCGGTCCATAAACTTTGGATCGAGTTGGAATTGTTTGTGGGCTTTTCTTGGTATATTTTCTGGTCTTGGATGCATTTACTTGGTTTGTTGGAGCTTCGACCTGATTCGAATTGCTAAAATACTCCCCATGATGGTGTGGAGTATTCTGTTTTGCTCTTAGGTCCTTCTGTCTTACATTCAGGTCCTTCTCCCTTGCATCTTAGTCCCTAGATCTCACAATTCAGTCATTTTTGCCAGCTTTTGGGTCCTTTTATGCTTCATCTCTTCAAACCTATTTATTCCTGAAATTAAACATAAAACTCGTCACGTAGCATTGCTTAGGTGTAAGATAATGGATATAAGATACAAATATAAGCATGAAATGATGTCAATCGAATACCGCCACACCTAAGTTTTTGCTAGTCCCGAGCAAAACAAAGAAAGAGAAAAACAAACGAGAAACTAGAAATCCTAACTCACTTTCGTAGGAATCACCGTTGCACTTAGCACGTGCAACAAGCCGTTAAACCTCCTTGTTGCCAAGGAGGAGGAGTGTTGTCTCCTGAGGGTTTTCAGCGGATATACCCACAAAATCCGAACAAGATGCATTATTCAATCTAGACACTCGACTTGTTGGACAAATTTTGTCAATCAATGGACGCGGTAATCCTACGGGCCAACTCTATATAGGTAATCAGTCCACACACGTAGCCTAATGAATCATTCGTGCAAGTTAAATAAGGAATTAAGTGAAAGACATGGACAACCTCAACATCCTCAAGTGATACAAAGTGTAAGGTCCATTAAGGTTCTTATTTGCATTTTTTTCTTTTTTCTTTTTCTTTTTCTTTTTCTTTTTTTTCTTTTTGTTTTTTTCTTTTTCTTTCTCTTAGTTGGAGCTTCGTTCTCTCAGGGTCAGGTTTCGTGCATCATTGCCCATGAGGACTTACACTATACGTACACCTTTCCCCAAATCTCCACATAGGGCAATCCCTACCACCCGTGTAACGGGAGTTCGGTCGGCGCATCCCAAGTCAGATGACTCGAAAGCACCAGGCACAAAGTCCCTTCAGACCTACTTTCCCGAGTGATAGGAGCCGTGCGAGAAGAGAGAACACCTACTCACTTATTTCTTATCAACACATGAACCAAAACCCCTACACTTAATGTCTCACAACAAGATTTAAAGGGTCCTTGACAACAACAAACTTCCTTAAGTTAACAGACACGAATTATTGACTCATTAGGTTCAGGGTGGACTTCTTTAAATGTTTGAGCACTGAAACCCTATGATTACTCACCCCCAAGAGAAAACTGGGGTGCATCCTAACGACTCGATAAATCCTAAAGCTACTGTACTAGATATCCTAATGCATCAAGTTCAAGACAATTTTGGGAGCTTTCTTTTTACTTTGCCTCTCAACAGTTTTGCTCATGCTAAACACACACAAAACCCACAAAACATTTTCTCTCGTAAACACATGAAGATTTTGAAAGAAATGTGCAAATTTTAAGGCACTAGGCAAGCAAAAGAAGACAAGTCACCCAAGGATCATGGCAAACAGATATATCGATATTAAATGCAGCACACTAACATGACCCTATCAATACACACAAAATAAAACAAAATCCAAATAAAAGACTCGACTATGTACACACATAAAACACCCCCCACACCTACTTCATGCATTGTCCTCAATGAATGCGAGCAAGATACTACATGGATGTATGCATGAAAAAAGAGAGATCTCACCAACATGAAGTACAAAAGGGAAGTTCAAGGTAATGTTGATGGACACAACGCAAATTCCCTCAAAACCGGTGAGATGCTAAAGAAGGGATACAAATACGTGAAAGAATTGGAGCCCACAACAATCAATGCTCACTAAAGGAGTCTTTTATTGTACTTTTTTTTTGAATATAACTATGTACAAAAGTTCCCATCTTCATTTGTCAAAAGACATCAAATGGGAACCTCAAAAGTGGGTCAATGCACATGGAAATGGAACATGACACCACGCAGGGCCAGAATACTCATGCGTGGGCCCTCTTCACAAAGAGCACAAGATGAAATGAGAGGTTCATGAATTGGACGCAAAGGCGTCTCATTCAAAGGATCAAACTGAAAGAGCTTGAACCTCTCCAGAGTTTGGGAAATAAGGGGCAACGGAAGAAGGGTTTCTCCCGTTGCGCTGCTGAAGTTATGATTGTCGATCCAAACTCTCCAACCAACAGGCTGGTGCGTCGGAACGAGGTCAAGAACCTCCTTAGGCACGTACGACACACCAGGCGAACAAAAAGTGGGTCTCATACCCAAGGTATCCTCCAAGGAACTCCTAGTACCCTCATGAGTAATGTAGTTGTTTGATGTTCCATCATTTCCAAGATGACCAGGAACAATAGTGAGAGGCAAACTCTCATCAGGTTGTTTGAAATTGAGGGTACTAGGGAGCTCTTGCTCCACCAGAGGTGAGTCCTTAAGAGGCACAACATGAAGATCAAGTGGCTCAAGGGCCACAGGACAAAAAGATAAGGCACAATCCTGTGCCGACTCATAATGAAGCTGGTCCATGTTATTCTCAATTTGAATCGAATCCTGCACTAGGTGATCGTGAATTGAAACCCCAAGTCCCTCAGACTGACTAGGAGTTTGACTTTGAAATATTATGCTTTGAGTTTGTGGATGTGGTGGTCGTTCGATATCAAAAGATGAATCCTCATCTTCACTAGAAATGTTACTCTCCTCACGTTCACGTAATTGCTGCGACATTTGACTCATTTGCAGTGCCATATTTTGTATGGACTGTTGAGTGGTTTCCATGAACGTAAGGAAAGTTTGTCTCAAGGAATCAGGTATGCGGTCAACTATGAGGTCCAAGTCCGAATTTGAGAAATTTTGGGGTTGGGTGTTGATGGGCTGAGAATGAGTCCAATGATTTGGAGTGGGGTGTTGGTAGACTTCTGGGTATTCGGGAGGAGGATACTGGGGTGGAAATGATGTATAAGAATTTGAATACGAATTGTCTCCCCACGAATCCATTCCTCTCGGGTTGTACGCGGATGCGTAATGGTCATAATGAGCATTTTGGGAAAATGTGTGCTCATACTCAGGCTTAGGGGCAACATAAGGACATTCCCCGATAACATGACCACTCAACCCACAACACTCACACGGTGTGGCTACTGGAGCCACCGGTGCACCCATGTCATCTACCACATGCATGAAAGAGGCCAAAGGTTCTTGTAATGTCTCTGTTTGATGACCAACATATGATCCGACGAAACTAGATGGTGGTTTAGCAGTCGGTGCCTCTCTCATACTACCCCAATATGAAGATTGCTCAGTCACACAATTAAGATTGTCCCAACCACACGGGGTGTTAGTCTGAGCCACCCCAGGTTGCATGGGTCCAGAATACCTGGAAGAATTGTCCTGGTCCCAACAATGATATGGATGGTCGCCCATGTAACCATCCATCTCAACAAAGAACTCTCGAGTCAACCACTCTCATTACCACGAGACCAAGCTCTCGAAAAGTGCTCGATTCGATCCTAAAATGCTACCAGAGAGTGTAAAGGGGAGGAGACTATAACGTAGAAGAAGGTGAGAAGATGATGACTCAGAGGAGAAGGGAAGAATCCTAGAGCTAGCGTGGGTAATGGGATCAGGTAGAAGCCTAACTAGCAAGCACGACTCAAACAATGTAAGGCAATGGGTCCTCAGGCTAGATGACGCCTAACTTCGAGGTCACTAGCCTCGACACGCCTGACCTCCCTACAACAAGGACCACAATGCCCAACAAGAGATACCAGATACGGAAATCTAGTACCTCCTACTATCGACAAGGTAGGCAACACCGATCAGGCCATGGCGGTCTCAACTAGAATACTCTCCTAGTACGTCCGAAATCCTAGGGCCAATGTCTACTTGCTTTTAGTTAAGGCTTGATTAAGAGTGATTTTTGGGGCCAAGGAAAGGGTGATGAAATCCCCCACCTTATCTTTTATGGGACAACCCCTCCTTAGTAGCCTTTTGATCCTAGATCTAGCAATCAACACTTCAATCAAACACTCAACTCACTCTTGTCCTGATGCACCTTACTAACTAATGCATGATTGAAACATGCATGAATGAGAGATTTTGGTGCACATACCTCACACTAGCAATCAACAACAAAGTGTAAAGCAAAGAAAAGACATGTAGTATTCCTTGTATTAATCCACATCCAAATTCGTATTCACAATATTCACAATATTAATCCACATCCAAATTTAATCACAATTGACCAAGTCAAAACCATGATCAATAATTCCTTAATTAATTTGCCTTTATCGAATTTTGGATTAATTCCCAACAAAATTCGTATTTGGGGTTTTAGCAAATTTAATTAATTAATTTGCCTTATCGAATTTTGGATTAATTCCCAACAAAATTCGATCTTTGGGGTTATAGCTAATTTATATATCCTATGCAATATATCATCATATGTAATATCAAACAATCACACCCCATGATATATTTACATCTCATATATAAATTCATGATTCTAAATATGTCATTTTCATGACATAATGATTTTATCGATTCACCACATGTATACGAAACTCGATACATCATATGAACATAAAATCACCTTCTTGTTTCCCAGTTTTATGGTGTGACCTATGGGAGGATCTAAGCTAAATTGGAAGTGATATTAATAGCTTAACATCACAAACTATAAGCGGTATCTAGCTACACATTATAGTTCCCAATTAGCTAGATGTCTTAATTCAGCTCGAACCAAAACCCGATCCAATTAGTGATGGAGTGCACCACTTGTGTCCGTCCCTTGCCTCATGATATTAAGAATACATACAAAGTAGTATTGTGTCATCTTTGTATATTAGTATTCATTTCTTGATCTCTTTAAGCTAGTTATAAATATGTGACTTAACTCAAATCACATTGTGCACATTATAACTTTGCTTTATCAAGGGGCCCATTAATATCATTACTCAATTAAGAGGGGCAATGATAATCTTTTGACTAGCTATCTTCTCCAACAAAAGTTGTACTTAACCAACTAATGCGTTTACACTACACTCATCGATAGCTCAAGACACTAGTCTAATTAAGAACTCCTTAAGCGATCGGATATAAGTCTCATATCAAAGGACCAAGGACACAGTAAAATATTAATGACACAGAAACACATTTCCATAATATTTTACTTATTAGGTCTATTCAGTATACAAAAGTAATATTTTCCTCTTTTGCATACCCGTGTTGTCACTCACTTGTAGAGCTACAATGATCTATGACCAACACGACAATCTTAACCCGGTAATTAATGTCCCATGTTAATTACCATAATTGCAAATATCTTTTGTTTTATGTAAACCAATATCTTTTAGAGCTCTACGGTTAAGGACCAAGAGCCTCTTCCTTAACACTTCTAAAAGACGAATAACATAAACAAGGAACAAAACGATTTTCTCATTCAATTCATAATAATTGACATTTAAAAGTAAAACTTTTAGAACACATTCCCTTCACAAAGGTGCTTGGAATTGGACGTATCGACTTGAAGTTACCTTCAGGACGAGTTCTTTCACTGCACAAGACGCATCATGTGCCTGCTATTCGTCGTAATATTATTAGTGGTCCGTGTCTGGTAGTTGAGGGTTATGAAGTAACATTTAAATGTAACAAAGTTGTGATTACTCTTTTTGGTACTTTTATTGGAAAGGAGTACTTGTCTTGTGGTGCTTTTTTAATTCATGTTGAACCTGCTTTTTATAATCGCAATGCTATTTCTGTTAAATATGTGTCTTCTCCTGTTGTTTATTCCATTGAATCTGGTGATGTTTGGCGTAAATGTTTAGGACATGTGAATTATCAATGTTTGAAAAGAATGATGAATTTAAATATGATTCCTAAGTATGCTATTGAGAATAAAAAATGTCAAGTGTGTGTACAAGCTAAACAACCGAAAAGACCGTTTCATTATGTGACTAGAAATACTAGTATTTTAGATTTAGTACACACTGATACTTGTAAATTGAATGACATGGTAACTAAGGATAAAAAAGAAATATTTTATCACTTTCATTGATAATAGTTCAAAGTATGCTCTGTTTATCTTTTGAAAAGTAAAGATGAAGCGTTATCTAACTTTCTTATTTTTAAGAATGAAGCAGAGACACAAACTGAAAAGAAACTTAAGAGGTTGAGATCTGATAGAGGTGGTGAATATATGTCCAACCTGTTCAAACAAGTGTGTCAGGATTCTGGCATAGTTCATGAGGTGATGAAGCAGTATTCTCTACGTGCATCACATCAATACAATGTCTAACTTCTAAAGTTTTCCAGTAAGGGAGATCAAAAAATATGGATCTTTTTTCCAACAACTTTTGTCGTTTGCTCATTTGTACGGTTTTCCAAATTCACATTCAATGTTCATTACATGTTCGTACACCTTTTCGACGCTGATTTGAACTGGCGGATTCTGAAACTCCTATTTTCTGTTAAATGTCTTCTTCAACCTACGATAAGGATGGGAGTTCGGAAAAAATCTCCGATGATCAAGATAGACAGTCTTAGAACCATTAACTAGTTGCAAAGAAGATGTATTTTCTTCGCAAATTGGACAAGCTTTATGACCTTTGACTGAATATCCAGACAAATTACCATAAGCTGGAAAGTCATTAATCGTGCAAAATATCATTGCCCGCATTACTAACGACTCCTGACAATACGATGGAGTGTCATAAGCTGGAAAGTCATTAATGGGTTGTTTGTGTTTTAGGTGGAGGATTAGAAGAGGTTTAGATTGATGGCTGGGATTGAAGGGAGGTGATGTGGTGGATGGTGGAGATTGAAGGAGGAGAGGTATATAAGGGTTGGTTTCGTCTCTCTCCCTCACTTGTCTCCCTCTCTCACGCGTCTCTCTCTCTCTCTCTCGATCCTTTCTCTTCCAGCCTTGGAGTCGTGGTGGAGTGGACGATCGGCAAGCGAGGTGAAGCCCGTTGAGTGCCGGAGTAGAGGTGATCGCCAGCGAGGAGTTCGCCGGAGGAGTTGAGGAGGTGCTCGTGGAAGCGACCATCGTGGGTTCTTCGAAGGCTTCTTCAGCCTTAAAGGTATGCCAAGCTTTAGTTTAATCCTCCTTTTAGCCTTTGCGAGGATTGGAGGGGCCGACGGTAGGCCGAAAGGCTCGTCGAGAACCTTGCAGGAGCTTTTCTGCTCTGGAACGGTCGACCGACCGGTTGGCGCGGTCGACCTGACGTAGCGTGTTTCGAGCAAAATCCCTTACACCGGTCGAACGATACTCTTCGAGTGGTCGACCGGTGGTATGTTTTAACAAGGGAAAAAGGCTCTGGGTGTTTTCGGTCGAACGGGTCCCCTTTGCCGGTCGACCGAAAGCACTGCTGTAAGTCGGTTGGGGGCGTTGACCATCTAAACGGTCGACCGCTCATTGACTTCATCCGACCGGAACTTAAGTTAACTTATTGGCCGGTCGACCGGAGTGTGGTTTCGGTCGACCGTGTAGTGCGGATTTTGTTGGTGAATCTTACTGGAGGGAATCGATCGACCGTGATTTTAGATCGTTCGACCGTTGGTGCTTTTTGAACAAGAGAGGATTTTCCCTATTGGATTTCGGTCGAACGGGGCCCCTTTGTCGTTCCACCGGTTGGACACAGTTTGCATATGGATGCTTGTGTCGTGTGTGGTTGGATCCGCCTCGAGGGCAATGGGTCTCCGGCCTTTTTTGGGGCGACGGTACAAACATTGTCGGCCTGAGAGGAAGATCGTGGTTGTGGCTCTACGGAGCGGGTGCCTTGTATGCACGTGTGATTGTGGGGTTGGGGTGAGAGGACCCTTGAGACCCGTGGCCGATGATTTTCCGGCGGTGCCTTGTGTGCACATGTGTTGTAGTTGCCGATGTTTTCCGGCAGTGCCTGGTCTGCACGGGAGTTTGATATGCCTTTACTGCACTCTTCATTTCATGTTTCATATACACATATTATGTTCATATTTAGGGGTTTGGCATACGGGATTTCCCTAGGGGAAACTCAGGCATTGTTTGTTTACATGTCAGGTCGTGCACGTCAGTAGGAGGTGGTGACTGCGGGCAGGGGCACCCAGACCGGATCCTATCCCTTTTTGTTCTTCGAGGTGGATGATTTTCCCTTGTACATGCATTGTATATCTTTTGTGTTGTGTTGTAATCATCTTTGACTCTTGTATTGTACAATTTACCACCTTATATTATATATATACTTGTGGTTTGGTGACGACCCCAGCGTTGATTCTGATCTGTTTAAAGTTTTAATTTTTCCGCTGTTTCGGGGCGTTACACATATGATATGAATTTCCTAAAAACCCTAAAAGATCAAATTTTGTTGGATATAAATCCAAAATTTGACAAAGGCAAAATCGGGGTCAAAACGGTGTATATCTTCAGTTACTATAATAAAAGCTTAAAGATGACCACATCACTCGATAAATTTAAGACCGGTGAGAAAGAAAAACCACTTCTCTCGCATCATGTCTATCTCTTTCTGAGAAAATGGTTCAAGGGATTCTTTGAATAACTACAAAGTAAACAAACTCATTTATTAACATATAAATTGTTCCACAAAACATATATAATTAACATATGATCAATATCCAAATTTACCAATTTTAAATCCCCCATTGTCACTCCATGCTTAACAAGTTTGTCCATATAGCTCATGTTTAATCTTTTAAACTACTGCAATGCACGACGTCGGTGAAGACGTGACAAATACGGGTCGATCCACGGGGAGGAGAGCAATCTCTGGTTTGCATGAATTCAAGTGGCAACAAAAAGGGGAAAGAGTTTTGTTTATGCTAATCTACGCTACACTATACTACTAAGAAGAAAATCCAAAGGGAAGCGACTAATGATTACTTCGAACAAAACTAAGAGAACTTAATACTAAGCTGTGAATTGGGAAGAGAGAGACCCCTAGGGGGTGGAGTGATTACACACATGCAATAAGAAGGTAAGAATGCATTCCAATGGGCACAAGTGGAGGTAATGTTTTCATGTATAGGAAGTGTCTACTTGTAATGGCAAAACCCATCAATTCAATTACTAACCTATTTAATTAACATTCATATACACAAGCTGGTTATTTCAGAACCTAAACAAGCATGGGAGGTGTCTAAGATTTGTGGCAAAACCCATCAAGTGAAGTATTCTACTCTAAAAAGCAAGCATACATTCATATTAATCAACACATTTCAAAATAAAGCATTTTTCCATTCTTAATTGCATATATAAATATCATCTCCACCCCCCAAAGGGGAGTGGTTTTACTCACTAACCATTAAACTAACTATTATACTAAGATAGGAAAACATATCAACTAAGCCTACTAAATTTAATAAAAGACAATTAAGCTAAACATGCAAGAACCATAAAAGAAGCAACATAACAAGGAAAATTTTATTGAATTCAGACTCACAATACAAGTAACATCTTCCTACTTCAGTATTTGCTCCAAGGCTCCACTTCAAGTAGGAAGAATAGACACCAAGTATGTAGTGATTACAATAGAAGGTGAAGAGTTCTATTTATAGCCATAGAAAAAGATAATCCGGGACAATCCCCGAGTATGGGACTAAACATATACCAGAAACAAACTAAATACACTCTAATACACGACCCGACTAAACCGCATCGGATCCAGAGCAACCCGGACCGCCAAATAGCGGTTTCAGACCGCCAATTGGCGGTCTACAGGGTTTGGATCACGTTGGGCTTTCGTGTGGGCTTTTCTGGATGACTTTGCTTATGTTTGATGCGTCTAATTCGGTTGTTGGAGCACCGACCCAAATAGAATTGCCAAAATATTCCCCATGATAGTGTGGAGTTTCTTCATTTGCTCATTGGTCCTTTGGTTTTGCATTCGGGTCCCTCTCTCTTGCATCTTAGTCCATAAGTCTCTCAAATCAGTCATTTTTCCTGCTTTTAGGTCCTTTTATGCTTCTTCTCCTCAAACCAATTTACTTCTGAAATTCAAATATAAAACTCGTTACGTAACATTGTTTAGGTGAAAGATAACGGATATAAGACGCAAATGTATGCATGAAATGATGTCAATCAGCTCATTATGTAGTAATTGCATTCAATCATTCCAACTTGTTTACGACACTACAATTAAGATGTGATGTATATCAGGAAAACAACGAAACTAATGCAAAGTATAATGCATATTATCAAAACAAATATTACTGAATCATCTTACCTTCATTAAAACCCAAGATGCTTTTTTTTGTTGCAGACCTTCGACCATCCGAGATCTGACAGACCTCAAGGCCCCTACTAAAATATGTAAATATTTTAAAATGGATTCAAACATTTAGTAAGAACAAATGAACTTAGAATATGAATGGAATTATTCTAAATAACTTATGTTTGATTAATTTTCATTAAACCTTCCCTTGGCTTCTTCGATGCCAAAGGAACAAACCAGTAGGACGTCCACATAAACAGTTCTACCACAGCTAGCATCCAATGTCCACTAAAAACAGTCATGTTAAATTAATTAATCAATTACTTCAATGCTAATACTATTTATCAAATGATATAATGAAATTTAAGGTATTATAAAATATAATCAGCTACTTCTGCAAATATGGTACTAGAAAATAGGCAGAATTCTTTGATGCTTGCAACACCACCACAAACTTTGTAGGTCTCTTGTCTACATTTGTATGTCCTCATTTGATCATTAGAATGTGACACAGCTAACCATATTTTCTATCATTCGGCATTTGGTACATATTCCTAATATAAATAGACTAACACCATTAAAATTTAAATGTAACATAAACATGTATGAAAAAGAAAAACATGACTTACTTCAAGTGAACCTAAATGATTGTTATACACAATGTTTCCATCTTCCAAAACTACATGACATCACTTATGCAGACATATACATGTCTTCTATGCCGCCCTCGGTTGTTTGGCTTACCATTTCTTTCGGCATAACACCTTTTATTGTAGAATCTACAGATTTACCCTTTACAAGAATGCACAATATTTTGCAATACGAAGGCAAATGTATCATCACACAACTCCTTAAGGGAACCTTCTTTTGATGATGGAACACTAATACTATCCTGAAACACATCAAAGTATTATTAGAACAATAGAACATGAGAATATATTTACAATTAGGGAGTTATAAAATTCAAAGGTAATAACATTGCCTTCTTTATTATTTCTATTTTTGTTTCCTCATGGATTGGAACTGGGCGTTCATCTTCAGGATTCACACTTCACGTAGTACTTCGTGGTATCCGAATAGGTGTGGTCATATTCGGTAATGCACTTAATTTATTAAGTACCATAGCCATTTGTTCTTACAACGTATGAATCTTTTTTCCGTAATACGTGTGAATTCCTTTCCTACTACAGTTCGAGGAGAAAGACGCAAAATATTATCATAGTCCTATTCGACTACCGACACACGATACTTGTCCAACATGCTCTTCTTTGCACATAGCTAGAATCAAAATATCTTTTCTACCCTCTAAACAAATTCACCTTGGAGGCTTGCAGTGTATGATCGTCCTATTATGAAACACAAGAATCTTAGAAACTATAACATTGCCTTACATTAAATACTATTTTAGTAATTAATTAGGTAGTATACAAAACAAAAGAATTAAATGTAACAACTTTCAATCTTCGTTGCAACCTCTGCCGACTCAGAGTTAATGTAACTCATGTCCGGAATAACGCGCTTTCTCTTCCACTTATCTTGTCTAGCTGGAGGAGACAAAGGAGCCAAATTACTGACTTGCTCTTCGCTAAAAACACCCTCTAAAGCTTCCTACCTTTTCTTGGCAACCTTTTCGGCCATCATTGTCTTCTCCCATTTACGGTATCCCCTACGACAATCTGTGTGGAAACTTGCGTAGAAAAGTTTAAACTTAAAAGTGAAAATGACTTACAAACATTGTCCTTTTAAACCACGAATCTGTCAATTAAACCCCAAGTATGTTCTTCAAAAATATAGTGTGTCATTTAAAACACAATAGTATCCTCAATTAACAGGCCATATTTTAAAGGTCTCCTGTGTCCTTTAAAATCGAATGCGTCCTTTTCAAAAAAATTGTCCTAACAACGCAAGTAATGACCTTTAAAGGACATGTGAGTCATTTAAAGATCAAATGTGTCCTTTAAACCCCAACTTTGTCCTTTAAAATAGAGTGTGTCCTTTAAAATAGAGTGTGTCCTTTAAAGCACAACCTTGTCATAATTTCTTATAAAAAAGGCATCTCACTTTGGCAGTTAACATAATATTTAGTGTGTTATATATGTTTCATTATTAAAAATAGAACATGCTAAAAAAAGGGCATCCACGTCTGTCCCGTGGGGACATATATCTGTCCAAGGGTAACGCACAATTTTCTTCTCAATCCTCTGTTGTCACTCGCGTGCACACACATTTGTCCCGTAGCTAATACACCTCGGCCCCTCAACAAATACACATTTGTTCCGGGAGGGACAAACATCTATGTCGTGAGGGATGCCTCTGTCTCTCGCGAGACACACATATGTCCCAAAACTATTAAACCTCCGCCCCACCTCAAATACACCTCTGTCCCTCACGGGACAAGTTTGTCCCTCGCCACACAAGAAGTATAATAAATGTAAAAATTATGACTCAATAAATTGAATAGTATGAATGTTTACAATATGTTAGTTTAAAAATTACAGTATGATAGTTAAAAGTTTACTGTATATTAGTTGAAAAGTTACAGTATGTATGTTACATTTATAGGATTTTGTGCCATATACTTGTGTATATTTTTAAAAAATTTACAAACATTTAGGATAAATTTTCATATTTTTCAACAATTTTATTTACAAAATTCCTAATTGTATTTCAATATATATAATAAACTATTTAATATTGAAATACATGAATTAGATCATAACTAGGAGATTATCAAATCCCTCTTACCAATCAGAAGTCGGGTTGCACGTTAGATTAACTCAAAATTACCAAACTCTACACAAGATTAGAGAGATCGAAGCTAGTCAATCAATCTCTAATACGAGGTTAAATTAGCTAATAACCCCTTCTATGCTCCAAAGAAATTAATCTCTAGCACACAACGAAAACTAAGAGAATTTTGGATGGAATGATGAAGAAAATTGGAGGGAGAATAATTTTGCATTAGTGTAAACCAGGAAGGGAGGAGGGACCAATTTATATGGTTTCCTGTAACCCACATCTTGTGCAAACCACTTACGCATGATCCTTTGTTAATCCCTCCACTAAACCACATCATGTGCAAACTACTTTCCACATGATCTCTTGCTTAGTTTGTCACATCATCATCCCATAACATATTATATCCCATAATATTATAGTATATATGATAATATATATGATCATATTATATCATGTAATATATTATCATATATAATGTCAAAAAATTATACCCCATAATATATACATCTCATAAGAATTAATTTATTATTCTAACCATGTCATTTTCATGACATATTAATTTTGTCATTTGACCTTATGTATTTAACTTCATATCCTATCAATTTTAATACATAATATAAAATACAAAATTATATTTCTTATTTCCTAGTTTGGCGGTGTGACCTATATGAGGATCTAAGTTATGTTGGAAGCGATATAAAATATTTTATATCATAAACTATAAGTAGTATCTAGCTACACATTATAGTTACCCAAATAACAAAGACGTTTTGTTCATTGGAACAGAACACGATCCATTTAGCGATATAAGTAAAATCACTTTTGTCTATCGCTTGCCTCGTGATATTAAGAATATTATACAAAGTAGAAATGTGTCATCTTTGTATCGTATATTCATTTCTTGATTGCTCAAGCAAATTATAAATATGTAACTATACATAAGTTACATTGTACACATTATAACTGTGCTTTATGAAGGGGCGCAGCAATATCATAGCTCAAGTCAAGAGGGGCAATGATAATCTTTTGACATATCA
The DNA here is from genome assembly GCA_963682175.1 of Triglochin maritima. Taxonomy (NCBI): domain Eukaryota; kingdom Viridiplantae; phylum Streptophyta; class Magnoliopsida; order Alismatales; family Juncaginaceae; genus Triglochin; species Triglochin maritima. The sequence goes on from OY821775.1 coordinate 42,011,779, forward strand.
TATTTTCCAGCACAAGTCGTGTATAACCAACTAACATCTTTATCACTATACTCAATGATAGCTTTTGATAATAATCAAATTATACATTTCTCATGTGAAAAGATATAGCTCTCATATCTTAGGATTCAATGCAACAATGAAAACATTAACGACAAAAACACAATTCCATAATGTCTTCATTTGTTAGGTCAATTCAATATATAAAAGAAACATTTTTTTATTTCATATACTCATGTTGTTAAATACATGTAGAGCTATAATATCTCTTTTAACCAACACATCAATCTTAACCCGATAATCAATACCCCATGTTAATTACCACGATTGTGAATTACTTTTAATTTATGTAAACCATTATCTTTTATAGCTCTACGGTTAAGGACCAAGAGCCTCTTCCTTAATACTTCCACAAGACGAATACACTAATCAAGGAACAAAATGTTGTTACATTCAATTCATAATAAAATACAAATAAAAGTAATCTTTTAGAACACATTCCTTTCAACATTGTGTGGCCTTTGAATCAAGAGTTCGTGACCAAATACATTGCCATTTACCCCAGACCGAGTGTAGATATATGCGCTCCATCTCCACAGTGGGATGTACGCCAAGCATCAAGTATTTGATCTAGTGTGTGACATACACTTCATAGTCGTTGCTACCTGATGCTTGACGTTGGTATGTTTCTCTTTCGAAGGTCAGGTCCCAGTCCATTTTGAGGTTGGATCTCCAAAATTTGGCCATTTTTTCCGCTTCTTCTTCGTGGACACCCACTGTTTTGTGGAAATCTCCAACTAGTCGCGCAAGGCTGTTAAATAGGGTTATTTTTTGCATCCTCCCGTCCCCGATTAGAAGTGTCCGTTGTTCAGAACCTATCAACGGTTGGGCGATCATCATGTCCTTTGGGTCCAAGTCTCTTAATTTGTCCTCTACCATAACTGCAGTCATTTTACGATTTCCAGACAACATGAATTGGGTGGCGACACATGAAATTGTGATAACCTTTCATTGATAGCATCATATCTCTTGTCTTTTCTCCAAGTTATCTAGCAAGGCATCCATTAATTGTCCATTCAAAATAATTACATTAGCTTGACATTTCTGGAGCTTAAAAAGAATTGAAGTATGATAAAAAAAATTACTTACGTCCGTTGATCTCCCTGACCCTTTGGTGATTAGATCCTGCAGGTCCTTTCGCCTAACCTGGCTCCCCTCCTTGGACTACACATATTTAGTCTCGTCTCTTATTGGTGTGTTAGAATAAGAAGCACATTCCTCTCTAAGTATGGCAACCCGGTTCCATGTCAATCTTTTCTTTGCAATTTACCAATGACCTCTTTCTTTTCTTATTGTTCCTCTTCTTCAAGTCAAACTCAGACTTCTTGAGACTCATCTCTTCCTTTCTCCTTCTCTTCTTCCTTTCTCCTGCTGTACTCCTACTCATCCTCTTCTTCCTTTCTCCTCCTCTCCTCTACATCTTCCTTTCTCATCCTCTTCTTCCTCTATTCTCCTCTCCCCCTGTTCTTCCTTTCTCCTCCTCTTCTTCCTCCTTTATTTTCTTTCCTTTTCCTTCTCTCCCTCTCTCTCTTTCCTCTCATCTTCTACTTCTTCATGTTGTCCACCAATGAACTTTAGATTTATCATTTTTTCCTGTTAAATATCATGTAAAGTCATCACGATTGAGAATTGTCGATGAATGTAGTATAAATTCGTATTTGAATGTTTGATTCATTTCTTTGTGTTAAGGTGGTCCATGTGGGACACAACTGTCCCCTAGCGAGACACAATTGTCCCTCGAGGTATACAATAGTCCCTCACGGGTCACAACTGTCATTCGGTGGACACACCTATCCTTTGCGGGACTCATGTGTTCCTCGTGGAATGCAGGTTTTGCCTACGGAACACATGAGATCCTCAAGGGACAAGAGTATCCCCTGCGGGACACTTCTTACCCTCGCGGGACGCAAGTACCCTGACGGAACACAGGTGCCAACTTTATTGTTTTAGGGGTTTAGATTACACACACCATTACATTGGTGTACACGTCTGGCGCGTTGACCTAGGACCTGGACGCACCTCTGCAGCCATCGTGAATGTGTCCTCGTCTTCGCTATTGTGCTCTACCAGAGAAGTTCTCTCCGGTTAGGTGTATTAGGTAAATTTTGGAAAGGCGTCCATGTCTTCCTCGCCTTGTAGGGATTTCATTGACCTTTCCTTTTGGAAATTTATTTCTTTGTCCTTCTCCTCTAGTTCTTTGTCCTTCTCCCCTAGTTCTTTGTCTTTCTCTCCCAGTTGTTGTTGTAGATCCTTGATTGTCTGCTCCACCTAGAGCCATTTCAATTTCAGCACCTGCTAGTTAACTTCGTCTTGCAGTGAGTCCCCTAGAATGTCGTGGGCACCCACCATGATCCTTTGAGGCAGAACGTACAGGGGCATATCGGTGATTCGTCGATAGCTACAGGTTCTAGGCTCAACACGTTCATCAACCTCAGGGTCCTCACTTGTCTCTACCTTTTCTGGTGGTTAAAGCAAATCTTCTTCTCTCAACTCAACTTCTCTGCTGGCTATTTTGAGAATAGTGATGCCCTGCCTCTCTAACACCCTCCGCATATTTATTTCCCTAGTTAAGAAACTCCAGTGATTCATTACTGGATGCACGAGAGTATCTCATTCTCTATCTTTATCATCGCGTAGAGTAATGCCTGCAGTAAGGAAAACTATTGGTATCATAAAATGAGGGAAAATGATTGAAACTGTTAATTTTTTAACCTGAAGTAAGGTCACACTTCAATTCACATTCCCCTCACCATGGGTAAATTTAGCGGTAGATTTCCTTGTCTTCAGAACCCTGTTGGCTTTTTTTATGCCAGTAGACAGGTCCTCAAAACCACCTCCGCTGAGGTGTATGTTCTCATTTATTCTAGGTTTTGGTTCGCAGACATGTACCATGTCTTCTCTCTGTGCGAACCGTGGGAGAAAAGTAACGTACTGAAAAGAAGAAAAAGCAAAAGTTTGACGAACTCTTCGTCGTCTCTACAAGCCCTTGCTTCGGCCATTTGTATTGCAAACTTTGACTTCTCCAGTTGCCATCCTCGTCGTTGCATCGATGACTTCTCAGTCATGTCGATTGGCACTCTGCCCTGCAGTAGTCCTAATATAGCGGTGACATCAGAGGGATTCAGATTCACCATTTTGATCCCAAGTCTAAATCCTACTTCTAACTTGTGATAATTCTCGATCAGGAACTCCATGATGTCATTGTTTACTGTGATACCTTCCATCTTTAGGAAGTGTGCGAACGGGGTCCTTTTGAATATCGTATGTTCTCTGTTAGATAGCCAGTTCTTCTCCCTCTTGAATCTTTCCATCTACACTTTGTAGCCTGGAATAAATTTGATTTTTGCAACGAATAAAAGGTCAGACTTACTACCTTGAAAGCACAATTAGAATGTTAAAGCACATATTTAGAACCATAAGGGACACAACCTAAAAGGAGAGAATGGTCCTTCGAAGGACACACATCTCCTTTGAGGGATACAAGTGTCGTTCGAGGGACACAACCTCCAATGTTTAACAAGCACACTCCAAACACCGATAAGAGTTCGATGTTAAAAGAATAGACCCCGACCATCTAAAAATGAAGACAACAATGCATAAATCCTAGACCAGTATAAAAACCCACAGACCACAAACTTAAAGGGACAGACCGTTCCTTCAAGGAACAAGTTTCCTGAAAAGGATAGATCTTTCCTCGAAGTGACACAACTCTGATGTAAATGGTTATACTACATTTGATGATGGACAAGACCGCAATTGAGTGAATTGTACACGACCAAACTACGTCGAACTAGACATGACCACACCCCGACGAGACAACATCCCATTGAACTGGAAATGTCTACGCCTGTCAAAACGCACACAATACCGTTGGGGCTTGCATCGTCCATGTCTGTTGCCATTTCTTGGATTTGGTTTTTGGGGTCGGCTTTGCGGATTTATGGCTGCTTTTGGTTCAGGATGGATGAGAGGTTCAGTATTCCTTTTCAAATGTTCTAAATTTTACGGAACTCATATTTTCCAATAGCTTTAAACAATAAAATTAAAACCACAAATGTTGACATGGAAGGTGATATGGAGTGCGTCACAGATGCCAGACATGTCGTGTACATGTATCATCACTTTTAAATATATATCAAATATTCCTTATTAATTGTGTTACAACCTTATAGTAAAAACATAATCGTGTAGAATTTTCCAATCAATATTATTCTTTAATTCTTGTTCTATAATCATGTATTATCTTATATTGACCATCCTAGCAGAATATTGCCAAGCATTTGTCTTGTATTGACTGAATGCATTTCAATTGTCCCATTTGGTGCTTTTAGTAAGGAAATTCGGACGTAGAATGTCCTAATATGAAGATACATGTTTTGACGGCTTATTTCTATCGTAGTTGTTATGAAGGGAGACAACATTTGAGTTCATGAAGGTATGGTTGATATACTAGGGGTCCCATGATTAACATATCACACATGTAGGTGCGGTTTCAAGGCCACGAAGGTGTGGTTTGACACCCCCGACACTGTTAGCCACAAGTTCTACATTTGCGACTCAGAGATGCCGACCATCTTTTGTTGATACTTCATGAAGGACGATGGCACATCAGTACCACCGGTGGAGGAACCCGATAAGAGAGTAACAAACCCAAGGCTGTGTAAAATGCTCTGCGTAAATCACACATGTAGGTGCGGTTTTAAGGCCACGAAGTTGAGTCAAATGGTAGAGCTACACCGCACTATCTTCTTGGCTTGGAGGTGAAGCTTGATTAGAAATGTCTCTTCCTCTTAATTTATTTGGAGGAGATTAGAATTTGTTGTGTGTGTTTGAGATTTTGTTTGTGTATTAAATATATGTAGTTTCATGTTTTTTTGTTGGTTCTCACTATCAATATGAAGAAAACAATTTCCTTTTGAATATAACGTTTCTTTGTGTTTGTGTCATTCATGGAAGTGGAAATATTTTTCCTCAATTTCTCTCTACTATCTAGAAATTCAATAAAATTAACTACAAAACAAGGGTCATTTAAAGGACACGAGTTTGTTCTTGAAAACACGAATCTATCCTTGGAACTTGAATGTGTCATTTAAATGTGTTCTTTAAAGCACGAGTCTGTATTTTGAGGCCACATATGTCATTTAAAAAATAAAAAAAAATTTGCGAAGGAAAATGTATCAAAAAAATTTAATTTTAAATTATATATAAATATTTATTGGTTTATGGACATGTTTTAGAAAATCGCAAGAAATCAAATAAAAATGAAGTATAACTTGTTGAAAATTGATGAAACACCCCTCTTAACAATAAGATTTTCCAAATTTTTATATATGAATATGGACATATCACGTTAAATTCTACCTTATTATTCGTGGTATGACTTTTTATTAAGAAACAAAATGACGTCCCAAAAAATCCAACAAAGTAGGCCATATCACGTCGGAAGTTATTGTAAACGCTGATGTAGTATGTCTTATTATTAGGAAACATAAGGTAGCCCAAAAATTCCAACTTGGAATGTCATATTGTTAAAAAATAGTTTTTGACGGAACACAACCTTTCATTACAAGGTATGTCAAGAGACTCAACCTTTTCTTATAGGCTCTATAAAATCATAGGTCGTAATGTATTTCACTCATAGTTCCTAAACCCTAAACCCTATTGCATTCGTAGTTCCAATTGTGTATACGATACACCAAAAAAATGCCTTCCAACACAATTCCAATAACGACAACTCAAGTGTTGAATATGACTACATAACCGATGAACCAATATAAGGAGGTGGCTATCCCCTCATTGAAATACCGGGAGTTTCACATCTACCCTATCACACCGATAGGTGTTTCAAGGCAAAAGAGATTTGGTCTAACACCCCCAACAAGGTCAGCCGTAAGTTTTACATCTATGACTCTTTGGAGCCAACCCATTACTGTTGGTACTTCGTCTGGGATGATGGAACACCAGTCCCATTGGTTTAGAGGAGACACCCAAGGAGAGCATAACGAACCCAAGGATGTGGAAGCTTCTCTGACGGCTTGCGATGTTGAGTCAGAATGAGGAGATAAAAAACATTATCTTTTGGGCTTGCTGGCGACATCTGAGAGGATCACTCTCTTCCAATTGACATGGAAGAGTTTAATTTTTTTTTGTGTGTTTGTGTTTTGATTTGTGTAATATATATAGTTGTCTGATATCAAACTATGTTTTGAAATAATCTGAATTATATTTTTGATGTATTGAAATTTAATATTAAATAACATATAAAACTTTATTGGTTTATGCAAGAAATCCAATAAAAAAGTCATAAGTGTGACTTGTGGACAACCACACATTCAACACCCTCATATCACATATAAACAAAAACATATCAAGTAACTTTGTCATTCCAAGAAAAAAGGACATAGCACGTCAGATATAACCTAAATGCTGATGTTGTATTAAGAAACATAACCTTTAAAGTATTTTCTTGGATACTCAAAAGTTTCCTTTAAAACTCGTACACGTCTTTAAACCACAAGCCTGCCCTTAGAAGGACACTAATGTCCTTTAAAGGATATATATGTCCTTTAAGTCACTTGTCCATTCTTTAAAAATTGAAAGGGTCCTTAAACAACATGCCTTCCCTATAAAGGACACGAGTCTATTCTATAAAGCAAGGATATGTCCTTTGAACTACAATATGTGGCAAATTTAAATCACAAAAAACTAACAATTACTCCAACTTGCCAATCAAGGCACACATAAATATCCTTCGAGAGACACGGGTGTCCTTCAAAGGACATGGTCCGTTGGAGTCACGGGTATCCTAAAAGGCGTGTTAACAATTAACACTTAACAAGAGTCTAGACATCATTTTCCTTTGTCTTATATTGGCCGAATGCATTTTGGTTGTCCAAACTGGTGATTCTAGTTAGTGATTTCGGTGGACCGATATGTGTTCGGTGGACCGTAATATTTTCGGTCGACCTCATATGATGAGTTTTTGTGTCTTTCTGACCTCCAACGTTGAGAAAGGAAACAAGAAATTGGGCTGGAAGTTCTACATCTGTCACAGTCAGGCAGTCGCTCCTTTGACAGTTGGATCGGACCCATTATTGTCGGAAAAACCGAAAAGTCAACGTGGTATGTCCTATTATTAAAAAGATAATTTTTGGTGGCTATTGGAAGTTGTAATGAAAGGAAACAACCTTTCATTATTTTGTGAAGAGACACAACTACTACTACAAATAAGGCATTTTCGACGAACAGTTCCGTTGGCAAAAGGGCTCCATTCCGTCAGGATTAGGACATCCCGATGGAAATTCCATCGGCATTGGTCCGTCGACTTCACACACATCCGGAATAACAATGGTGATGGAATTTCCATCAGGATGTCCAAAAAAGTCGCTTCCAAAAAAGTGCATTACCTTTTCGCCAACAGAATTTTGGTCGGTCATATAATAATGGGGCTAGTATTGCCAACGGAAATTTCATTGGCAATAGTAGGGCCTACTACAAGAAAAAGTTAGTAATTAAAGACAACCCATATCGGGTTTATATATACAACTTGCAATACAAATCCATTTCAAATGGCACCATTTAATTCACATACATTCACAAAATATTAATTAAAATCTATAACTCATACGGAAGACAATATCTTTTTTTCACAAGTCTTATGAAAAACAATATATATTATTTACATAAATTTATAAGTCATACTAAATAGAAAGATAAAACTAACAAAAATGTACAACTCAATGTCTGATCCGTCGATGGATCGTCGTCATACTGGGAAGCACATATCAATGTCACCACTCCACAAAAGAAAATGGATTTTGATTAGTTGAACATTCTCAAACATATATATATATATATATATATATATTATTTTAGAAAATTAAAGAAACCAACTACAAATTAATTTTACATATACCTGATCTCCTCTAAACTGGGCCACCATCAACTTTGCAACTTGAGCCTGCAACTTATCGTGTTCCTCCTACAACGAAAATTAATATTATTTTACATATATTTTATATGTAAAATAAACATACAAGGTAAGGTATACACTTACAACTGATACTTATTGTGAAACTCTCGTTTGAAGAGGCTCGACATGTATTGTTATGTCGATCAGTCGACGTCTTGCCTATCTTGTAGGTCCAATTGCAGCTCTGCATACTCGATCGGTCTGCTCTTTCCCTAATATTTCTTCTATTGCCTTCTCCTCGATCACATCACAAGCCTTCACCTTTGAACACTCACCTCACTCTTGGGTTAATGTTTGCTATGTCAATTTTTGGCTAGCTAATTCTTGTATTTCAACCTATAATTAGTAGCATATCATATGATGCATTCATGATATATATCCCTTATTTTACCCCATATTTGTGCTACTTGGGTATTTGTTTCTTACATTTCATGGTTTAGGTAATAAAGAAGAGAAATAAAGAAAGAAGGACATAAATGTAAGAGAATGGACTGATATGGAAGCCTTCTGGACCTATTTGTAATGCGTAAGGACTGGATTGCAAGTCAGGACGAACCTAGGTGATAACCTAGATGCGCTTGATTGTTAATCGAATATCTTTGTTGTAAAAATCCATAATCACATGAACCTGAGGAGTAATTCAACAATTAAGACCAAACAGACTCGAACCAACAACTCTAGGTGCACCCCACGTGTTACATTAGTCAACTAAAGATTCTGGTGAAATTTGGAGCTGATCGGACCTAAAAGATCCACCATTGGTGGATCCAAATCAGCTACCGGATGATCTCCTAGTTCCGTTTAACCCCCAATTTCTCTGGTGGGTCAGGTTCTCATTCTTCTTCTTCTTCTTCTTCTTCATCATCTTCTTGTTCCTTTTCTTCCTCTTCCCTCCCCAGTAGAGTATGTTTTATTTCAGGTTTTAGTAGTGTAGATAAAGGGGTGGACAGAAAACTTAGTAATATTGTATCCAATAATCAAGTTTTATATTATGTTCTTTACATTCTTGTCTTTAATTTGATGTCATTTATGTTTCCTTGTTTTGAGTAGATTTAGATTTCTTTAAATATTGATAGGTTGTTTTTGCTTTTTTGTTTTTCTTGTTGTTTATATAATTAGTGAGTAGTTCATCCCCATTGGGGGTGGACAATGATGTGAAGTGTGGATCTAATTAGATTAATGTGTGTATTTAAACTTAATCATAGAGCTTCAAATGATTTCCATAGTCATTTTGATGGGTATTCTTACTCCTACCTTTTATGTTTCAATGATCTTAATGGATGCTTAGCAAATGCTTTGGTTAGTGGGCCGAGTTAATGGGGAATGATGTGGTGAGGATAAGATTGAAGTTGATGAAGTGATAAGGATGACATTTGAACATTTGGTTGTGTTTGCCTTATCTTGAGTATTTTTTGTATGTTTTAATGATGGTGATAAATCTTAATCCGTGTAGAAATACAATTAGGATAATGGCCATTATAGATGTCCATATTAAATCATGTCATAAGAGCACAATTGTACACACATGCGTCACATATCTACACTATTGCACACATTCTCCACCTCCTATGGGATTAGTTGTATTTATTTTACATATTGTAATTAGCATAATTCAGTGTAGATACACTTACACACTCTTTATTTTATTCCCCCACTCGAGTATGGTCGACAACAGCTGATTGAATCAGTTTAATAACCGCAAGTACACGACCACGTTGAAATGAAAAGCACATGTCGGATTCGTGATACTCGAGTGGGAAATGAAAAGGAGAGAGATGTGATTGGAATCAAACAACAACACGTAGGAAATCGAAAACAAACAATAAAACTAAACCCCTCGGGGAGTAGCGAAAGAACATGAAAATGTGTGGTGTAGTGTGTGTTCAAATGTGCTCATTAAAACATGTCATACATGAAATCCATAAAACTCAAATTCAAATTTGCCTCCACATGAAATAAGATAAAACATTATCATTAAAACATACAAGACAATAATTGAAATGAAGCAAATATGTTCACATGCATAATGAATCAAATCCAACTATGTCTCCACATGGAATAAGACTTATCACAATCATTAAAACATACAAGACATTAATTTGGATAAAGCCAACATGAGCACATGCATGCATGATTGACATCATATCATGCATACATTTGTGTCTTATATGTATTATCTAAAAATGCTACGTAATGAGTATAATGTTTAAGTTTCAGGAATAGGCAGGTTTGAGGAGAAGAGACACAAAAAGGACTCAAAAGTAAGGAAAATGACTGAGTTGCAAGACCTAGGGACTGAGATGCAAGAGGGAAGGATCAGGATGTAAGCCCAAAGGACCAATGAGCAAATCAAGAAACTCCACACCATCATGAGGAGTATTTTGGCAATTTGATTCGGTCCTGAGCTCCAACAACCTATTTGGATGCATCACACACGAAGACATGATGCCAGACAAGCACGCTCCAAAACCAGGCCAGATCCAGACAATATAGACCGGCAATTGGCGGTCGGTTTTGGTCTGGATCCGGTAAGACTTTGGTGGATCATGTATTAGGTTGTATTTAGTCTATTTTTTGTATATGTTTAGTCCCATTCCGGGGGATTGTCTCGGATTTCCTTTTTCTATGGCTGTAAATAGAACTCTTCCTCCTCATTTGTATTGACTCATTGCTTGGTGGCATTCTCTCTATTTGGAGTAAAAGTCTTGAAGCAAAAACTCAAGGTGGAGAAGAATGTCACTTGCAATGTGAGTCATGCTAATAAAATAATTTTTTTAGTTTCTTTTAATATTGTCTTGTCTTTTAATTCTTGCATGCTTCTTTAGTTTAGTTTCCTTTCATTTAGCTTCTTTAGTTTAGTTTCCTTTCATTTAGCTTCTTTAATATTTCTTGTTTGTTTAGTTTAATTTCTTTCATTAGAATGTTTTGTTTTGTTAATGTAGTTTGTAGTGTAATGATTAGTGAGTAGTTCTATCCCCTTTGGGTGTGGAGATGGTGTGGAGATGATGTTCATACATGCATTAAAGAATGGAAATGAATGCTTGATTTTGAAATGTGTTGATAAATGTGAATGTATGCTTGTTTTTTTAGAGTAGAGCACTTCACTTGATGAGTTTTGCCACAAATATTAGACAACTCTCATGCTTGTTTAGGTTCTGAAATAACCAACTTGTATATGTGAATGTTAATCAACTAGGTTAGTGAATGGATTGATAGGTTTTGCCATAACCTTTAGGCACTTCCTACATTTGTGCCTATTGAATGCATTCTTCACCATCTTATTACATGTGTGCACACACTCCACCCCTTAGGGGGTTTCCTTATTGAATTCCATCTTCCTTTTGTTAGTTGTTTATCATACTTTTAGTAGTCTTGTGCTTTCATCTTTCTCCTTTGTTAGTTTCTAGTTTAGTGTAGCTTAGGTTTGCATAATCATATCTCTTCTCCCCTTTTGTTTGCCACTTGATTTCTGAAGAACTAGAGTCGACACACCTACTTGTGGATTCAACCCGTACTTTCCGCGTCTTCATCGACGTCGTGCACTTGGGGTATTAAAACAATTAAACAATGCACATGCCTTGTTCCCCTCTTCCACTCCATCCTTCTCCTAACCTCATCATTACCCATAAAATAGGCCCACTAATCTAAGCATGAGCTAAGCTTCATTCAAGATCATTAGCACATCAAAGCTAAGAGTGAAATTCTATTAGATGGTTATGGAAATCATGTGAAGCTCAAAGGATTAGATTAACACACACTCATCCATCACATGACCAAATCACCTTCTTCTCCACCCCCCAATGGTGATGGACTACTCTCTCCTCATCTCCACACTAAACAAAGCATAAAAACAACATAAACGCAAAATAGAAATGAAGCAAAACAAGATTAAGCAAACAATAATATAAAAGAAATTGCATCAAAGTAAAGACACTAAAGTAAAGAACATGAACAAGAACAAAACTAGATTAATAAACAAAAATACAAAGTTTGCTCCACTCTAACCCCTTTATTACACTACTAAAACAATAAACTAAAACCTACTCTAATGGGGGAAGGAAGAAGAAGGTGGATAGGAGGGGTTACAATGGTATTTATAGAAGAAATAAGGGTTTGGATGGATTTGGGAATAATCAGACGACTTTAAATTACATATGATAGTCCCGGAATGCTCCAAACCGAATACCCAACCCACGACCGAAATTTCAGCCTCTTTGATCCATTTTGATCCGCCAGTGGTCCTGTGTCATGCTTGATTTCTTCATTTGGCACATAGGGTGAAGCCCTAGTCTGCTGGCTCAAATCACTTTGAGTTTAATTGGTGAAATAATGATCTAATTCAAGTCATGTGACACCATGTTTTGCACTTCACAATCAGGTCCCTTCGGGTTTGCACTTGGGTCCTTCCTATTTGCGCTCAAGTCCTTATGCATTACAAATTGGTCCAGAACCTTCCAAATCAGTCCACACATATTACATTTAGGTCCTTTTTGCTCCCTTCCTCTTCTTTATTACCTAACTCCTGAAACACTACAAATAACAACTAGAGTACCACAATATTGGGGGTAAAATAAAGGATATATAGCATGAATATGATACATGATATACTACTAATCAAATGCCCCCCACACTTACCTTTTGCTTGTCCCGAGCAAAACAAATAAAGAGAAAAATGAAGGAAAAGAAAACATACGAAAAACAGGGAAATCCCGACTCACTTTCGTAGGAATCACGGTTCACTTGGCACGTGCAACAAGCCGTTAAACCTCATTGTCGCCAAGGAGGAGGAGTGTTGTCTCCTGAGGGTTTTCAACGGATATACCCACAAATCAGAACATTAATGCAATATTCAATCTAGCAACACGACTTGTTGGACCTATTTTTGTCGATCATTGGATACGGTAATAGTACGGGGCGACTCTATATATGTATCCAGTCTACACACCTAGCCTAATAAATCGTTCGTGCAAGTTAATTAAGGACTTAAGTGAAAGACATGGACAACCTTAACATCCTCAAGTGATACAAAGTGTAAAGTCTATTAAGGTTCTTATTTGCATTACCATTTTTTTCTCTTTTTACTAGTTGGTGTGTAATTCTCCCAGGTCAGGTTTCGTGCATCATTGCCTATGAGGACTTACACTATCACGTACACCTTTCCCCACATCTCCACATAGGGAAATCCCTACCACACGTGTAACAGGAGTTTGGTCGGTGTATCCCAAGTCAGATGACTCCAAAGCACTAGGCACAAAGTCCCCTCAGATCTAATTTCCCAAGTGATAGGAGCCGTGCGAGAAGAGAGAACACCTACTCACTTATTTCTTATCTACACACGAACCAAAACCCCTACCCTTAATGTCTCACAACAGGAGTTGAATGGTCCTGGACTACAACAAATTTCCTTATATTAACAGACACGAATTATTCAACTCACTAGCCTCAGGGTGGACTTCTTTATTTGTTTGAGTACCTTAACCCTATTATTACTCTCCCCCCGAGGGAAAACCGGGGTGCATCCTAACGACAAGATAAGACCTAAAGCCGGTGTACTAAATATCATAATGCATCACGTTCAAGACAATTTTGGGATCTTTCTTTTTACTTTGGCTGTCAACGGTTTTGCACATGTCAAACACACGTAAAATCCACAAAACATTTTTTCCGCAAGCACATGAAGATTTTGAAAGAAATGTGAAAATTTAAAGCACTAAGCTAGCAGATATATCGATATTAAATGCAGCACACTAACATGACCCTATCAATACAAACAAAAGAAAACAAAACAAAAGGAGAAAGACTCAGCGATGTACACTCGTAAAACACCCCCCACACTTACTTCATGCATTGTCCTCGATGAATGGGAGCATGATACTACATGGATTTATGCATGAAAAAGAAAAGATCTCACCATGGTGAAGCACAGAGGGAAGTTCATGGTTATGTTGATGGACAAAAATCCGAATTCCCCCAAAACCTGTAAAATACAAAATACGGGATACAAATACGAGAAAGAAATGGGCCCAAATACACAAGGGTTGGAGCCCCAACAATCAATGCTCACTCATGGAGTTTTTATTGTATTTTTATTTTTTCATTTATTTTTATTTTTTTTGTAATATAACTATGTACAAAAATATGTTCTCATCTTCATTTGTCAAAGGACATCAAATGTGAACCTCAAAAGTGGGTCAATGCACTTGGAATGGGAACATAGCACCACGTTGGGCCAGGATACTCATGTGTGGTCCCCCTCACAAAGAACACAAGATGAAAGGAGAGGTTCATGAATTAGACGCAAAATGCATCTCATTCAAAGGATCAAACTGAAAGAGCTTGAACCTCTCAAGAGTTTGGACATAATGTGCAACGAAAGAAGTTTCTCCTGTTGTAGAATTGAAGTTGTAATCGTCAATCCAAACTCTCCAACCAACATCTTGGTGGGTTGGAACGAGGTCAAGAACATCGTTATACATGTCCGACTCTCCAGACGAACAGAAGGTGGGGCTCATACCCAAGGTATCCTCTAAGGCACTCCCAATACCCTCATTTGCAATGTAGTTGTTTGATGTCCCATCATTTACAAGATGATCAGGAACAATAGCGAGAGGTAAAATCTCATCAAGTCGTTTGAAATTAAGGGTACTAGGGAGCTCTCGCTCCACCATAGGTGAGTCCTTAAGAGGCACAAGATGAAGATCATGTGGCTTACGGGCCATGAGACTAAAAGATAAGGCACAATCCTGTGATGGCTCATAATTAAGCTGGTCCATGCTATTCTCAATTGGAATTGAATCCTCCACCAAGTGATCGTGAAATGAAACCCTAAGTCCGTCAAACTGACTAGGAGTTTGACTTTGAAAGATTGTGCTTTTAATTTGTGGATGTGGTGGTGGTTCGATATCAAAAGATGAATCCTCATGTTGACAAGAAAGGTCACCCACCTCACGTTCACTTATTTGTTGTGTCATTTGACTCACTTGCATTTCCATAGTTTGAAAGAAATTTTGAGTGGACTTCAACATATTTTGAGTGGTTTTCATGAACGTTTGGAGAGTTTGTTTGAAGGAATCAAGTTTGGGGTCAACCGTGAGGCTCAAGTCAGAATTTGGGAAATTGTTGGGTTGGATGTTGATGGGCTGAGAATGGGTCCAATGATTGGTCATGGGTGGTTGGATGTAGGGATATGGGTATTTGGGAGGAGAATAATGGGGTGGGTATGATGTATAAGAATTTGAATAAGAATTATCTCCCTACGAATCCATCCTTCTCGGGTTGTACACGGATGCGTAAGGGGCACATTGAGCAATTTGGGAAAAGATGTGCTCTTAATCATGCTCTGGGGAAAGATAAGGACATTCCCCAAAAACATGACCACTCAACCCGCAATAGTTCGACGGTATAGCTACTGGAGATACCGGTTCACTCATGTCATCTACCACATGCATGAAAGAGACCAAAGGTTCTCGTAATGTCTCAATTTGTTGACCAACATATGATCTGACGTAATTAGATGGTGGTCTAGCAGTCGGTGTGTAAGACCTGCTATCCTGCTACACTATTAAGTCTTATTTCATCCTTATGCTTATTTATGTGTTTTCTTTATGCTTGATGTACGTTGTGTGATTTTATGCTTTGTTTCGGGAAAGTTTTCTTTTTGGACGAGTCAAATTGACTCGCAAGAGGGTGCGACTCATCGGGCAAACTTGTAACCGATTCACTCAATCGGGTGTGAGTGAGTTGTGTAAATTGACTTGGCTGGTTGTTAGGGGCGTGTGGGGCTGTCTAATAGGATGTGGATGATGTGGCATCCCAGTCAGCAAGGGAGGATCTTTGTTTGATTGCGTACATTTGAATTGGGAGGTTTTTGGTAAGTAATGATGGTGCATTATTTGCAATTACTAGTTGCCTTTCTTTTGCTTCCTTGGAGCAAAAACCCTGCCCACAGAAATCCCTACCCTATTCTCTCCCCACCCACCAAATTCCTTCTCTCCTCCTCCTCTCCGGTATCTTGCAGCTCTAGCGAGGCAACTCCGACAAGGTACAAGAAGAAGGTGCGGTTCTCTTGTTGCGGCTAGAATGAGGTTGTGGTGGGCTGTTCTCCAGTAATCTCTGGTGATTTTTTTTTCCAGCAAGCTCAGGTATGCTCTGCACCCTTGCCAAGTTTATGGAGTGGTGGTGGTGGCTGGAGGGTCGGCCATCACCAAGCTGGCTGGTGGTGAAATCGGATGCACCACCATCCAATCTTCACCTAGCGCACGCTAGGTAGGTGTGTGATGGTGGCTGGCTGAGGGCAGCCAGGGGACGCCGGTGCTCTGTTGAGATCCGGTGAGGTCTGAGCACCTCCATTAAGGCATCTCAAGGGAATTGTGGTGGCTCCGGTTGGAGTCTAGGGTGGCTGGTGCACCCGATCTCCTCCATAGGGTTTCTTGATTGTGCGGTTGTAGCTCCTGGACTGCCGGCTGCCAATACGTAAACATGAAATACGGTGGTGGCTGGACCCTATGCACATGAAGATGGACTCAAGGGTAGGGGGAGGATGGCTGGGGCCATGGTTGATCGGTCAGGAAGGGTTCAAGGCTAAGGAGGAGCATGTGTGACCATCCTAGTGCTTCATTGGTCTCCTGCATGTCCTGTCGAGTCTTGTGTCTGACCTGACCCCATTGCACCACCTCAGGCACGACTACCACCCACTGATATGACTTAAGGGAGGTCCGGAAGGATGGGCCAGCATTTGGAGTTGATTGCATGCATGGTCTGAGCTGAGGTTGTCGATACTATGTATGTTTGTGATTTTCAGTTGTTATGCTTGTATTAGTTGTATGAATGGATGTGTGTTCTGAATTTTCGTATATATGAACATTGTTACATGCTGGAACGTGTCTCAGATTCATATGCACGTTTCCCTGAGTTATTTGAGTAGTATACTAATGTGCTCACTATATTACCATGCAATACATGTTTATAATGCCATTGTGAATTGTGTAGCTCATGTGCACATTCAATTATGACGTCTTGTATGAAATCCTAATCTAAGTGTCAGGATTGCACCTCACGTATTACTGCAATTCTGAGGTTCATGTATTTTTTTATATGCGTGCATGCATGTATGTTTCTGAAATGATATTCACAACTCATTATGCCATCTAGTCATATGCATTTCAACACACATTGCATGCATAATGACTTGTAGAGATAATTGGACTTCTGATCTCAATTATATGTCGTATCATGATATGCTTTGATAAATTTTGATGCATGCTCATGTCACATCTGATTATGCTCTGAGTTGTACCATTATTCGTATCTATGTTCTGAATTTATGTGCCCATGTCATAGAACTCTTTTAGTGCCTTATTCGTGATGCCTCTTGCTGTTGTGTATATGTTAGTGAGTATTGTTTGTTTATGTGCTACTGATCGGATGTAATGATGGGTGAATGTATGTGTCATTTAGGAAGTTGACTCCATAGCTATATTCATGACCCATAGATGACTTATATAATTGTCATGTTTGTGTAGTTGAATCCTGTTATGATTGTTTTTTGTTGCGAGCTTTGTTTGTTTACTGATTGGGATGTCTGATTTCTGAGTTGGTTCGGGGCTGTTAGGAGGGTATCCGGATACTCCTCCTTGAGCTCATTCCATACATTGTAGCTGCATTAGATTTTTAGATCCTTTAGTAGCTTGCATTGCATTTAATCGGATTAATAGTTCTCGGTACGTTTTGTTTTCTGGACCGACGGGCCACGAGTGGGTCCTCTAGCTCCAGAGGCCATTCGCATAAGACCTTCACGTTGGGAGGCTAGGCATAAGATAAGTCCTGGGCAGGCGTGCTGCCAATCTGTCTCAGGGTAGGTGTTCCCAAGTTCGCGATGGCGCCATGTAGGTCACTTGCCGCGAATTGTGCCAAGCGGTGGGTCACTGTCGAGTGACCGCCTTTGGCCAGCGAGGCTGATGTTCTGGTTCCTTTCGAGGAATGGTTCGGGTGCGCCCGACCGGCACAGCTTATGGAGTCGTAGCCTTCTGTTGCATTTGATGCTTTTCTGTTATGTTCTGACCGGCATGGTTGGTATTCTGGTTCCCTTGGAGGGATTTCTGTGGGTGTTACCTGATTGACATGACTGATGGAGTTGTAGCCTTCTGATGCATTATGTGCTTTTCTGTTTCTGTTACGGATGCTTTTGTCTTTGATAGATTGAATGCATTCTTCCATATAACTCTGATTGGGCCAGGGGCATACTGAGTTTTCTTAATTGAAAACTCACGCATTTGTTAATGCGGTGCTTGCAGGTACTTAGGTTTCCACAGGGCAGACTGGACGAGTAGTCGAAGATTCTGTACACGAGGGGCACGTCGACAAGATTCTTCAGTTTGTCTTTTGCTTCCTCATTATTTATGATGTATTTCCCTTTTGAACTCGATGTAATGCATTTGACCTTGTTACCATATATGGATAATCTCTCACTTTTCAGTTATGTTTTATGTTAGTCTATCCATGTATAATCTCTTTACGTATTGTCGAGTCGTTGTTTTGTCTATCTTTTGTAAATCCTTCAGTCGTCGTGGAGGTCTCTGATCGTGGCACTTGTAGTCTTTCCCAGTGTACGTACCCGTGAGATTGGGGGCGCTACAACTTGTTATCAGAGCAGGTCGGTCCCAAATGTGTACAGAATCCAAAGACTCTACAGTGGGGCATTAGGCCCTGTCCTATCGGTAAAATTTCCTTCCTTTTTGGTTGCATTCCAATTAGTATTAAGTCATTCACGCATGCTTTTGTTTTGTGTGAGGCATATTGTTGCTGCTGGTTTCGTGCTATTGTTTGAGTTTCAATTGTTGTTAGATACATCACATGAATGTATATTATCTACTAAAATCTAGTTATTATCCCATGATTTTATTGCTATGATGGTGCTTCTTGTTGATGTATCTTTATTGCTTGATACATGTGATTATTTGCTAGCTAATTTGTTGTTAAGATGTTTCCTGCCTAGGCATTGTTTTAGCTATTAGATTTATGGGATTATTCATGTTTAAGTTGCAGTTAGGAAGTTATAATAACACACATGATTTAGTTGCTGGAAACAGGAAATTACGCTACATGAAAAGGCTAACCAATCATTTTAATTAAGCTATGTTCATGATGTTGTGCTCTAAAATGTTGAAATCAGAAGTAGCTTGCCATCCATTCGTGCATTCATGCCTATCACTTGTATTATCGTAATTGCACCGTGGGATCCTGTATTATTCATATGGTCTCAATCTTGGTATGTTTAATATTTAGGGCAAATAATGCTGAATTTTAGGCGCTTGTACGCGACTAAAGGTTGAGTTTACAACCTCGATGTCTTGCATGATGAGACCTGAAATCAGTCATGTTATAGTCTCATATTTCTCCTAATTATATTTAGATTCGTGCTTGAATAAATTCAAAACCTATGAATGTGTTACTATAGATTGAAGTAAATGTTGTATAATCATCTCCTCATGACCCATAGCTCTTGCTGGTTGCATGTTCGATTTCCATGATCCATGATTACTATAGCATGTGTTTTACCAAATTTATTATAATTGTTCATGCTGCAGTTATGGGTATGATGATGTAGGTGCATGCAAGTAAGTTCATTTTGTGATGTTATGACTACGATTTCATGATTTATTTGTTGTCTAGATACATCATGCACATGTATATTTAACCATCGAAATTTTATTATAATTACACATTTAATTTGTTGTCCTCATAACTCATGTGCATGTAAATATAGAAATCCATATACCCACCCTAGGTTGCATGGGTCCTGAATACCAAGGAGAATCGTCCAAGTCCCAATAATTATATGGATGGTTGCCCATGTAACCACCCATCTCGCCAAAGAACTCTCGAGTCGATCACTCTTCCACCACGAGGCCAAGCTCGCAAAAGTGCTTCACTCGACCCTAAAAAGCTAACAAAGAGTGCAAAGGGGAGGAGACTAGAACGTAGAAGTAGGTGAGAAGAAGATGGCTTAGAGGAGAAAGGAAGAATCCCTAAAGCTAGCGTGGGTAAATGGTGAGGGTAGAAGCTTAGTCTAGAAAACAAGACTCAAACAAGCTTAGGCTGGCTATGGGTCCTTAAGCTAGACGACGCCTAACTTCGAGCTCATGCGGCCTCAACACGCCTCACCTCGTTACGACGAAGACCACAGAGCCCAGCAAGTGAGCCAAGAACCGGAGATCTTGTCTCTCCTGTTACCGACAAAGTGGGCGATGCCGATCAGGCTATGACGGTCATGACTGGATCCCTCTCCTAATACGCCCAGGTCTTATTTGCCAATGTCTACTTGATTTTAGATTAAGGCTTTATTTGAGTGTGATTTGTGGGGCTAAAGGAGGGGTGATGAAATCCCCCACCTTATCTTTAAGACTATATGTGGTGCCCCTTAAAAATGTTTTGAAATCTTAGGCTAGCAAGCAACTCACCAAACAAGCACTCACATCACTCTTGTTACAATGCACCTTACTAACTAATGCATGATATGAACATGCATGAATGAGAGACCGGGTGAACGTACCTCACGTCAGCAATCGACAACACGAATGTCAAGAAAAGAAAAGACAAATGCGTGCAAGGTCTAAAGGATGAATGACCTAGATGGCAAGAAGTCTAATCTTTTGCTTTGAGTTTTACGGTCCAAGTTATCTTAACAAGGGGTCATGCATGCCAAATTAATTTTTAGCACTTAAACAGAGCATGCATGACATCAATAGTGGCAGTAAATAACTAGAAATAGGCAAAGGAAGATACTGTGAAAACAGAAAGCACAAATGGCGTACCTGACCCGCAAGTGAAAGATCCAAATTTGCTATTGGTGGATTGTCTGGGATTCTAATCCCCAGACTTCACGAGAATCCTCCCACGTTTGATTGAGTCCCTTTTTACACGTATGGCCCCTTCTAGTAACCAAAACACACAGAGAGAAACACGAAAAACCCACCAAAATGGTGAACTTGACTACGAAAACAACACTCCCTGGTAACGACGCCAATAACTTGATTGAATCAGTTTAATAACCGCAAGTGCACGACCATGTTGAAGTGGTGGCAAGTACGGGTTGATCGAGAAGGAGCATGCGCGAGTTAGATTCGTGATACTCAAGAGGGAAAAGAAAAGGATAGAGATACGATCGGAATCACACTACAACACATAGGAATCGAAAACAAACAATAAAACTAAACTCCTCGGCGGTAGAGAAAGAACATGAAAATGAAAATGTGTGGTGTAGTGTGTGTTCAAATGCGCTCATTAAAACATCTCATACACGAAATCCATAAAACTCAAATTCAACTTTGCCTCAACATGAAATAAGATAAAACATTATCATTAAAACATACAAGACAATAATTGAAATGAAGCAAATATGTTCACATGCATAATGACTCAAATCCAACTATGTCTCCACATGAATAAGATTTATCACAATCATTAAAACATACAAGACATTAATTTGGATAAAGTCAACATGAGCACATGCATGCACATGCCTTGTTCCCCTCTTCCACTACATCCTTATCCTAACCTCATCACTCCTTATAGACCCACTAATCTAAGCATGTGATAAGCTTCATTCAAGAGAATTAGCACATCAAAGGTAAGAGTGAAATCACATTAGATGGTTATGGAAATCATGTGAAGCTCAAAGGATTAGATTAACACACACTCATCCATCACATTACCAAATCACCTTCTTCTCCACCCCCCAATGGGGATGGACTACTCTCTCCTCATCTCCACACTAAAGAAAGCATAAAAACAACATAAACCCAAAATAGAAATGGAGCAAAACAAGATTAAGCAAACAATAATATAAAAGAAATTGCATCAAAGTAATGACACTAGAGTAAAGAACAAGACTAGATTAAGAAACAAAAATATAAAGTTTGCTCTACTCCAACCCCCTTATTAAAGTAAACTAAAACCTTAAACTAAAACCTACTCTAATGGGGGAAGGAGGAAGAAGGTGGAGAGGAGGGGTTACATTAATGGTATTTATAGAAAAAATAAGGCTTTGGATGGATCTGGGAATAATCAGACGGCTTTAAATTACATCTGATAGTCCAGGAATGTTCCAAACCGAATACCCGACCCACAACCGAAATTTTAGCCTCTTTGGACCTTTTTGATCTGCTAGTGGCGGATCCAAATCCACCACTGGCGGATCAAATGCCTCTGATCGGGCTGAAATTTTGTGTCGCGCTTGATTTCTTCATTTGGCACATAGAGTGAAGCCCTGGTGTGCTGACTCGAATCACTTTGAGTTTAATTGGTGAAACACTGATCTAATTCAAGTCACGTGTCACCATGTTTTGCACTTCACAATCAGGTCCCTCTAGGGTTGCACTTGGGTCCTTCCTGATTTGCAATCAAGTCCTTGTGCATTACTAATTGGTCCACGACCTTCCAAATCAGTCCATACTTGTTACATTTAGGTCTTTTTTGCTCCATTCCTCTTCTTTATTACCTAAATCCTGAAAAACTACAAATAACAACTCGAGTGCACAATATTGGGGGGGGGGGTCAAATAAAGGATATATAACATGAATATGATGCATGATAAGCTACTAATCAACATCCCACACTCTTTCGTCGTGGACATGACCCGTACTTACCAACGCTTCAATACGACAATGCACTTACGGTTTTGAACTTTAAAATCCCCAACAAGTATTTGGTGTCGTTGCCGGGGAGCAAGTTATGGTTGTCTAGTCAACCATTTTGGTGGGCTTTTCTTTTGTTTTTCTGTTGTTTTTATTATGTTTGATTGCAGTGCAGGGGCTTTGGGTGGAAAGTGAACTCATAGGACTAGGAGAACATTAAGCAAAAAACGTAGAGCCAGAAATGTCATTCAATCCGCTAGTAGTGGATTTTCATCCACCATTGGCAGATCAAGTTTGTCATTTTGACTGTGATTTTTCACTACGTGCCTCCTGCTTTGCTTACGTACGTTTTAGTCTCCTTCGTTACTCAGTACATGCTTCATACTATTGTCAGAACCTATTAAATGCACATGAACAACCCTTTAAGACAACTTGGTCTCTAAAACCCAAACCAAAAGATTAAATTGGTTGCAATCTAGGTCATGCATTATTTGTTGACATTGCTTGCATTTGTCTTTCTTTTCTTTACTTTTCTGCTTTCAATTGTTGGCGCGAGTTACGTGCATTTTTCTCTTCTGCATGCATGATTAAAGCATGCATTAGTTAGTAAGGTGCATTGGGACAAGTGTGAGGTGAGCGTATCGAGAATTGATTGCTAGATTTAAGACTCAAAACGCTACTAAGGAGAGGTTGTCCTATACAAGATAAGGTGGTAGATTTCATCACCCCTTCCTTCGCCCAAAAAACCCACACTAATTTGAAGTTCAAATTAAAATCAAGTAGACATTGCCCCTAAGGAGTTTAGGTGCACTTAGGACGCAATCTCATTCTCGATGTCATGGTCTGAACGTCGTTGTTTGCTTAGTTGCATTGAGACTTTTGAGACGTTCGGGTCTTGACTTTCTCATTTGTATTTGTGCCTATGGCCAAGGGAGGTGAGGCATTCGGGAGTGTGCAGAGTCACGGTTAGGCATCATCTAGCCTAAGGACTTCTAGTCAACTTTACGTTTGTTTAAGTCGTGTTCGTTAGCTTAGGCTTCTACCCAATCCCACTACCTACGCTAGTTCTTAAGGCTTCTTCTCTTCTCACCTAAGTAATCTTCTCCTCTAATTCTATCATTTAGTCTCATCCTATACAACACCTTCTCTTAGTGTTTTAGGGTCAAGTCGAGCATTTTTATCTGAGCATGATTTCGTGGTGGTGAGAGTAGTCAATTCGAGAGTGAAATTTTTGGGATGGATAATGGTTACATGAGTGATCATTCATTTCATTGTTGGACCAGGACTAGTAACCCTAGTATACCCAACCCATGCATCTTAATTATGTAGTTGAGTAGTATTTAGATTGGGGTGATATAAGAGAGGCATCGACTGCTAGCCTATCATCTAGTTGTGTTGGATCATATGTTGGTGAACAAATTGACTGATGACAAGAAACTTTGGTCTCATTTGTGTGTGTGGGAGAGGGTATGATAAGAGTAGTGGTTCCAGAAGCCACATCAGATGACCGGAGTGGTTTAAGTGCTCAGGTGTTCGAGGAGCGTTCGTATGTTCCTCTCGAACTCATTATGACTCATACACACTCGTGTATAACCTAGGGATGACATATTCATGGGGAAACCTAAAAATCCCAAGTATGATACATCATGCCCACCTAGTATCCTCCTCCCGAATACTCAGAACATTACCATCACCCAACTATCAATCATTAGACTAATTCTCAGCCCATGAACCCCCAACCCGAAAATTTCCAAAATTCTGACTTGAACCTCGTAATTTCCAAAATTTCTTGTCAACACGAGGATTCATCTTTGATATCAAACCACCAGTACATTTGCAAATTCAAAGTAGAAACTTTCAAATTCAAACTCTTAGTTAGTCTGAGGAATTGGGTCTTTCAATTCACGATCACTTGGTGGGAGATTCAATCCAAATTAAAAATTACAAGGATCATCTTGATTTTGAGTGGGCAAAAGATTGTTTCTTATCTTTTTGTCTTACTTGAGCCATATGATCTTAATGTTGTGCCCCTCAAGGACCTACCTTTGGTGTAGCAACAACTCCCTACTATTTTTTCATAAGTCCTACTGAGGGTATTGGATTGATGATCAAGATTTTAATACCACAATGGGGGAAATTCTTCTTTGATTGAGCAATTTTGCCAAACACTTGAGTGGTTCTAGCTCTTTCAATTTGATCCTTTGAATTAGATGCCTTTGTGTACAATTCATGATCCTCTCCCGATATCTGGTGCACTTTGTGAGGAGGGCCTACATATAAGTATTTTGGCCCCGCTTGGTGTCATGTTCCCATTTCAGGTACATTAATCCACTATGAGATTTCTTTTCATTGTCCTTTGTCAAAGGACATTGAGAGCTTCTTTTTGTATGTAGTTATATTAAAAACAAATATCGGTTGTCGTGGGTCCCACTCCCTTAGGATTTGGGCTCCATTTGTTAACGTACTTGTATTCCATTCTTAAGTATCTCATGGGTTTTGAGGAATTAGGATTTATGTTCATCAATATAACCATAACTTCCTTTTCTGCTTCACGTTGGTGAGATTTTTACTTGTTCATGCATAAATCCATGTAGTATTATACTCACAATGATTGAGGACAATGCATGAAGTAAGTGTAGGGGGTGCTTTATGTGTGGACATAGTCGAGTCTTTTTTTCCTTTTTTTTGTTTGTATTGCTAGGGTCATGAGAGTGTGCTGCAATTTACATTGATATCTTGCTATACCATGATCTTTGGGTGACTTTCCTTCTCTTGCTTACCAAGTGGTTTTAATTTTCCATTTCTTTCAAAAAAATTCATGCGTTTGTGAAAAAAAAATGTTTTGTGGGTTATGTGTGTGTTTAGCATTTCCAAAACCATTGAGAGGAAAAGTTAAAAGGAAGCTCCCATAATTGACTTGAATATGATGCATTAGGATTTCTAGTACATCGACTTAAGGTCTTATCTAGTCGTAAAGATGCACCCCGGTTTCCACTCGGGGGGAGAGTAATCATATGGTTTCAGTACTCAAATAAATAAAGAAGTCTACCACGAACCAAATGAGTCAAAGAATTTGTGCCTGTTAGTATAAGGAAGTTTGTTGAAGTTAGGGACCCTTAAACTCCTGTTGTAAAACCTTAAGTGTAGGGACTTTGGTTGATAAGTAGATAAGAAATAATTTAGTATGGTGTTCTCTCTTTTCGCACGACTCCTATCATTCCGGAAATTAGGCCCAATGGGGACTTAATACCTGGTGATTTAGAGTTATCTTACATGGGATCAATGCACCGACAGAATTCCAGTCACACGGGTGGTAGGGATCACCCTAGGTGGAAATTTAGGGGAAGGTGTACGTAATAGTGTAAATCCTCATAGACAATGATGCACAGAATCAGACCCTGGGAGAATTAAACATCAACAAGTTATAATTCCTTGTTAAAAAAGAGAAAAAAGAAGAGAAAAGAAAAAAATAAAGAAAATTATAAATGAGTGCCTAAGGTTTTTTCTTCCAATAATTGCATTATGATATATCATAAGTAGTCTTTAACATATAAGGTGTTGAATCTCAGATTAATTATCATATTATGAAGTAGCAGACATTAGATTTTAGCAATTTATGGAATGGACAAAAAAAAGTAAGATCGTTTTACGTTAATTTGTTTCCATGTGACTTATATTTAGTCATTATTTAGTATATTAATTGTTAAATTATATATATTATCATAAATTAAGTAACAATCATTGATTTCGTGGAATAAAATGAAAAGAGTCCTGATACACGGACATGGTGTGTTTTGGACGCGGTGAACGTCACCATTGATGTGTCATTTGTATTTTTATTTTATTGTTTAAAAATGTGGTTTCCGATAAAGTAAGAGACGATTGATTTCGCCATTAATAGACACTTTAAATGCAAAGATTAGACACAATAGTGGGACACACATCTATGCATTTTGGAATGTTAATGGTCATGGGCATTGAGAAACCAACGGACGCCTAGATTATCATATCATTAAATTTGAAAACAAATTTAATAGTTGTGGTTAAAAGGTCATGAGCATCATGAGCATCATGAGCATGCAACTTGAAGAAATCATGTCCCACGTCACGAGCGTCAGAAATGACGTGTTAAAAGGTGTCTATAAATCATTTTTCAAACAAAAATAAGTAATGTGGTTTTATTTAAGAAATAATAAAATATAAAATGATTTATGAAGAAAACTCATGGATACCCTACAATATAGTCACAATCTAAATTGCCATTGCGAATCAAAACTAAGAAGGTGAATGGATAAATATGTCTTTGAAAATTATAATGTTTTTCTGAATGGATTGTAGGATTTGGTACGTATTGTGTTTTTTGGTGTATTGGATAGACACAACCGTGTCATTTCCAAAGGACAACGTCTAATTTAAAAATAAGAATTGTTGAAACTCTCCTTAGTTGAACGTACTAAAGGCAGTATAGATAATACTACAGTGAACATACCACAATCAGAATATAGTATAGATACTATCTACTTCAGAATGTGAAGTGATGTCTCATATCAATGCAAGCTAATACTCAATCTCATATCAGAAGAAAAAAACAATCTCATAGCTGAAATTGGAAGCTAATAATCAATCTCATATCTGAAGAAAAAATAGACATTTGCAACTAATAAAACATCAAGTTACTATAAGTTAATGACAACCACAAAAACAACCCTAACAACAACAAGTAGGAAATAAGAATCCTAGAGTTTTACTAAGGATTTATACTAGAAAGTATGACCTGCTCACTATTATGCCCTAAACCTATGTAGGGGTTAATCTTGGTTTGGGGTGGTTGGATTAGGCTAATGATGGTGCTTTGACTTGGAGGTATGAAGGAGGTATGGGTGGGAGTGAGGGAGGTATGGGTTTGGTTTCTTGGTTGGTGTGGTTTGTGTTCAAAGAAAACACACACCTCATTCCTTCTCTCTTTCCATACTCTTTGACTTGGAGGAGCTACAGGAGTGGCCGTCAGAGCCGGCGAACGACAGCAAAGCAAGAAGAAATGAGGGGCTTGAATGTTTGAGGCGTGTGGAGCTGACGTGAAGGACTGGTCGTGCGTCTAGGGACTATCGGTGGTGCTCAGATGCAAAGGGAGGTTGCTGGCGGTTCTGAACTCCGACGACTCCGACGAGCTCCGACTATCTCAAGAGAAAGGTGTGCCAAGTTCTTAGGTTGCTCACACAAGGTGTGTGAGGGGGTTTTGGGGCTCGTCATTAGAGGTCGGAGGCCTCACCAGCGACGAGGGGCACCGTAGATTCGGGCGGTCGACCGATGCCTTCAGGTGGTCGACCGGATGTAGTTAGATGCGAGACTTGTGAAGTCCCTGTTATTTTTTGTCGAACGAGATCGCTTTGTTGTCCGACCGTTGCATCGCTTGTTTAGTTTGTTTCTGGCCAAGACCTTTTAAACAGTTGACCACCATAGACCTTAGCTTGACCGATGACTTAAGTTCTTAGCTCCACGGTTCAACTGGCTTGGGCATTTATTTAAACATTTTCCTATTCATAGGGAAACGATCGACTAGTGTGTCGATTTTGGTCAACCGTTGGTGCCTAGAAATTGGACCTTTTTCCTGTGTGTCATTTTGTTTCCTCAGAAACTTGAGTCCTTGCCTCGACCGTGTGACCGTGTCACCTTGATGGCAAGGGGAGAACTGTCTAACAATTTATTCCGACAGGTAGACCAGTTGTGGCACAACCATGCGAGTTGACCGTCCAACGAGCGACGACTCTGGCGGTGTGGTGTTAGCCACGATATCCGATCTGTGTCTATGATGTGGAAGTAACTGTGACCCTCACTGAACCCTCATGATTAGTATAGTCCCTAGTGGGGTGCGTGGCGTACTCTCTGTAAGACCACATGAACTTGTGGTACGTCCCTTTGCGGGACCCGATGTTGGTTGTTGGACCGTTGTCCCTTATTGCCCGTTGATGGGGATGATTTTACCTTGCATTCTTAGTGCCACAATATACTAGTAGGGTTATTGTAAATTTATTCACACATGTTAGGGGGACTTGGTATACAAGGTTTTCATCATGAAAACTCAGGCATTTCATCATGTTGGCATTTCAAGGCCTTAAGGGGTGCTCAGTGGGTGGCGACCGAGGACGAGTGCACCCAGGGTCAGATCCACCAATCCTATCTCCTAGGTTGTTATAGCTATCTTTATTATGTACTCTCTTTGCTTTGATGTAATCATACTTTGAACCTCTGTGTAATGGTGCACCTTGTTTGAGTATTTATGAGTAATGTCCCATTATTTTCATCTTATGTTAGCTTGATATTTTTTTTTAAATTTTACATATTTTCGGGGACGCTAGAACTTGGTATGAGAGCAAGTCGGTTCTAGAGTACTCATCTAAAGAAACCACCCGTTGGAGTAGTTTGATGGAATTTTGCATTTCTCTCAGTAGATCATGCATGCATAGTTGAATTGACTCCTTTTCTTAGTTGTTGTGCTAGATGCCTTCGAGACGCGTGAGACCCGCACCGTAGGACCATAGCACCAATGAGGGGACAAGAGGCACAATGTAGGAGGAAGAACGACAAACGCTCTATGGGACTATTGACAAACATGGAGAGTTACTGGAGCGTCAGACGACACATAATGAGCAGATAGGGGTGGGCACGAAGCACAAGAGATTCATGCGTCAGCATCCACCTACCGTCGAGGGCAGGGTTGACCAAGAGGCAACTGAGGACTGGGTTGACCTCGAGGCAGTTGAGGATTGGGTCTTCAAGATCCAAAGGATTTCCCAGGTGATCGAATGTTTCCCAAAGATGAAGATGGATCTTGCCACCTATGTGTTGGGTGTTCAACAACAGAGAGGATGTGAGCTAGGAGGAGTTCCTAGAGTAGTTCAACCAGAAGTACTTTCTACAGCACGTCAAGGATGCAGAGTGAGAGGAGTTCTTGGCCCCCGAACAGAAAGAGTTGACTTGGAGAGATATGTAAACAAGTACAACACCCTGGAGTGCTATTGTCCATAGATCTACATCACTCAAGAGTAGATGGCGATAAAGTTCATGCGGAGACTTTAGAAGCAGCTCAGGTCCCGTATTCTCACTAGCATGCCGCAGATCCTGGTGGTTGCCGTGAAGTATGTCACTATCCTAGATAAGGATTACCAGGAGAACTGGGTGGAGGCCAGGAGGCCGTAGGGGAATGTTGGTGGACATGTAGTTGGTCGTTTCACAGGGAATCCAGGAAAAAGGCTCCGGATCGAAGAAGGGGGTACACGTTGATCTGAGGCGTGCAAGGCTTGTGGTAGAGTTCACGCTGGATGCGGTCAGCATGGGCATTATATCCGAGAGTGCCCTAGAAGGCAGGGAGAGCCCAGTATGACACTTGGACCACCAGTGTGGTTAGCCGACCCGTTGCACCACCAGAGCAGGGCAGGAGAGCTGGATGGGTCCTCACCATCCAGGCAGAGGAAGTGAGGGATGCTAACACCATGGTGGAAGGTACACTTTTTATTGATGGTGTTGTTGCTAGAGTCCTTTTCGATTGTGGCATTACGCACTCCTACATCATGGAGAAGTTTGCGGGCGTGTTGGGTAGTGCCCCTGGGCAACTGGCTACCTTTTTGGAAGTCAGTACGCCCATGGGAGAGGTGGGCACCGTATAGCACTTTCTCACCGGCACCACAATTGTTTTGGGAGACCAAGATTTTCCTTGTCATACTTGGCATGGATTGGCTGTCACAATACGACATTCAAGTCTTTTGCCGTGAGAAGAAGATCTTGATCCCACGGAAGGACCAACCTGATGTGCTGATAAGGGGGACAAAGAGCAGAGGAGGCCGAATCATTATGTCAGCAGTGAAGGCTAAGAAGTGGTTTCACCAGGGTTGCAGGGTGTTCTTGGCTACTCTGGTGGTTCCATATCCTGAGACAATGAGACTGAAGGACATTGAAGTCGTGCAGGACTTTCAAAAGGTTTTCCCGATTATATCACTGGCTTACTGTGACACCGAGAGTTCGAGTTTGGCATCGAGTTGGTAGTTGGTACCACTCCGCAGTCAAAGGCTCCGTATCAGATGGAACGTTTTAAATTTAGATCGCAAGTGCACAACCTTCGGTGGAGACGAGGCAAGTACGGGTCGTCCGCAGGGAGGTGAGCAGCCTCTGGTCTGACCGAAATCATAGGGCGAAAAAGGGGATAATTGCTGATTACGCTAAATATAAACTACACTAAACTAATAAGTACAAAATGTGAAAGAAAACACGAAAGATTGGAAATCAGAAAGAGAACCCCCTAGGAGGTGGAGTGTGTGCACATATGAAGTGAAATAAGTGATGAAAGATGCATGTAAGCATGTATGTGTGTGTGTTGTGTGTGCGTCTTCATGCATAGGAAGTGTCTAAAGATGTGCCAAAACCTATCAATTTCACACAACGAATCGGCAATTACTACTTGATTAACATAAGATTAGGCTCAGCATGAGAAGTGTCTAAAGATATGGCAAGACTCATCAAAAAACCATAAAATCATGTGAAGAACAAAGGTAAGCATGGGAGGTGTCTAAATGTTATGGCAAAACTCATCAAAACAAAGTTTCTTCAATCAATCTAGCAAGCAAACACAAATACAACACATAACTAACATATAGCATATTGAACAGGAAATTTCAGTCAACAAACATGAGAAAACTAAGCATGGGAAGTGTCTAAATCTTATGCCAAAACCCATCAAAATTCCCCAACATGTAGATGATTAAAATACCCCCAATGAACATACAAAACATGCATGTATACACAATAAAAAATTCATCAAACATCCAAACTTCACAATATATGTGAACATCATCTCCACCCCCTAAAGAGGATGGATCTACTCACTACACATTATTCTAGCAATTAAACTAAAGAAGAAAGGAAACATTCTAACTAATTTAGCCAAAGATCAAAGAAATAAGACTAAGCTAAGCATGCATAAGAAAGAAACAACATGACAATAAAACAATGGAAAATTATTTTATTAAATGACTCGCATTACTAGTAACATTCTTCTCCACCTTTAGGTTTTGCTCCAAGGCTTACTCCAAGTAGAGAGAATGCCACCAAGCAATGAGTGAATACAAAAGGAGGAGGAGTTCTATTTATAGCCATAGACAAAAGGTAATCAGGGACAATCCCTCCATGTAGGACTAATAAAACCTTCCCCGAAGACACATAAACACATAACCCATGTCATGGAGAAACCGGGTCGGATTCGGAGACAAATGGACCGCTAATTGGCGGTCACTTTTTCCCAGATTCGACCCATTGTTGGATATGTTTCTTATTTCTTCAATTCTTCACATGGGGTGCACTCGTATCGGTTTTACGATGGTCAGGTTGAATCTAATTGACAAAATACTCATCATGATGTTGTGGAGTTTCTTCATTTGCTCATTGGTCCTTTGGGGTTACATTCGCATCCTTCTCCTTTGCATCTTAGTCCCCAAGTCTCACAACTCAGTCATTTTTCTTGCTTTTAGGTCCTTTTATGCCTATTCTCCTCAATCCTGTTTATTCCTGAAACTCAAACATAAAACTCTTTATGTAGCATTGTTTAGGTTCAAGATAATGGATGTAAGACACAAATGAATGCATAAAATGATGTCAATCAAATACCCCCACACCTAACTTTTGCTAGTCCAGAGCAAAACAAAGAAAGAGAAAAATGAAAGAAAGGAAAAATCATTCGTTAAACAGGGAAATCCTAACTCACTTTCATAGGAATCTCGGTTGCACTTAGCATGTGCAACAAGCCGTTAAACCTCCTTGTCACAAAGGAGGAGGAGTGTTGTCTCCTGAGGATTTTCAACGGATATACCCACAAAATCCGAACATAGATGCGTTATTCAACCTAGCAACACGCCTCGATGGACTCATTTTTCTCGATCATTGGACACAGCAATCCTACGAGCCGACTCTATATAGGTATTTAGTCCACACACCTAGCCTAATGAACCATTCGTGCAAGTTAATTAAGGACTTAAGTGAAAGACATGGACAACCTCAACATCCTCAAGTGATACAAAGTGTAAAGTCCATTAAGGTTCTTATTGGCATTACTTTTTTTTCCTTTTTGTTTTTTTTATATTACTAGTTGGAGTGTAATTCTCCCAGGGTCAGGTTTCGTAAATCATTGCCCATGAGGACTTACACTATCACATATACCTTTCCCCGCATCTCCACATAGGGCAATCCCTACCACCCGTGTAATGGGAGTTCGGTCGGTGCATCCCAAGTCAAATGACTCGAAAGCACCAGGCACAAAGTCCCCTCGGACCTAATTTCTTAAGTGACAGGAGCCGTGCGAGAAGAGAGAACACCTACTCACTTATTTCTTATCTACACATGAACCAAAACCCCTACACTTAATGTCTCACAACAAGATGTAAAAGGTCATTGACTACAACAAACTTTCTTAAATTAACAGACACGAATTGTTGACTCACTAGGTTCAGGGTAGACTTCTTTAATTGTTTGAGTACAAAAACCCTATGATTACTTGCCCATTGAGGGAAAACCGGGGTACATCCTTACGACTCGATAAGACCTAAAGCCGATATACTTGGTATCCTATTGCATCAAGTTCAAGACAATTTTGGGAGCTTTCTTTTTTACTTTGCCCTCAACGGTTTTGCACATGGAAACGCAAAACCCACAAAACATTTTCCTTCGCAAACACATGAAGATTTTGAAAGAAATGTGAAAATTTTAAAACACTAGGCAAACAAAAGAAGACAAGTCACCTAAGGATCATGACAAGCAAATATATCAATTTTAAATACAACACACTATCATGACCCTAACCATACAAACAAAAGAAAATGATAAACAAAATGAAAAAGCTCGACCACATATATAAAAATGTAAAGTACCCCCCATACTTCTTGCATTGTCCTCAATGAAAGTGAGTATGATGATACATAGATTTTTTTGCATGAAAAAGAAAAGATCTCACCAACCTGAAGCACAAGGAAAAATTCATGGTCATGCTTATGGACATAAACTCGAATTCCCAAGACACCTATGAGATACTTAAGAAGGGATACAAATACGTGAAACAAATGTGGCCCAAATACACAAGGGTTGGGGCCCACAACAATCATTGCTCACTGGTGGAGTCTTTTATTGTTTTTTTGTTTGTTTGTTTGTTTCCTTTTTTTTCTTTTTTTCTCAACAAGATATATACATTAACAAAGATATTCTCATAATCATTTGGTCAAGGAACATCAAATGAGAGCATCGAGTCATGCAGACCGGAGATTTGCCAAGATGGGTTCGCTTCATTGGTAATTTGAGGTGTCATGAGGGGTGAAAGGTCAAAGCTGAAAGGCTCGGACCCCACATGATATTGGTTGGGTGTAGGCAACATGAATGAGTGGAGTTGTGTTTCCTCACTAGGGTTTAGTTGCTCATCGAACAAAACCCTCCAACCAATAGGTGGGTGCATCGGAATGAGTTCCTCAAACACATTCGAGGGATGCAACACACCTGCATCACTAAAAATGGGGTCCCCAAGTCATCCAACAAGGACCACCCACTATCCTTTATATTATCAAGCATAAGCTCGGTTGTAGGTGGGTCCTTGTTGGAGTCAAGATGAAGCTCAAAGGGCTCAACGTCCATGGGACATGGGGCAAAGACACCATCTGGTCTGTGCATATGATGAGGTGTGTCCCCCTCACTAATAATATCAACTGAATCATCTAACAAACACTCCCTTTGTACATTTATGTTTGATGCCAGCTCACTCTGTTGCATTGCAAGGACATGCAATGAGTTTGGCTGGACAAACAAACATTCTCAACGGGTTGCATTGGTGTTAGGGGTGTTTGATGATTTTGTGGTGCTTTCTCTAATTGGCAGACGACGTTGAGATTTAAAGGTTTGTCCATGGGCTCCAGCCTACCAGAGTGGAACATGTGAAACTCGACACTCATATTACGGAATGAGAGCTTCATGAGACCATTTCTACAATTAATTAAGGCATTAGAGGTTGCCAGAAATGGTCTACCCAAAATCAAAGGTATTTGAGAGTGGGTGTTCACAACAGGGTTGGTGTCGAGGACGATAAAATCTACCGAAAATATAAAATCTCCAAGTTTGATGAGGACGTCATCGATAATCCCCTTTGGGACACGAACGGATCTATCTACCAATTGGAGGGTGATCTTAGTTGATTTCAATTCTCCCAAGTTCAACTGTTGATAAATAGAAAATGGGAGGGGTTTGACCGCTGATCCTAAATCAAGCAATACATTACTCATGCTAGTGTCCCCAATCGTACACTGAATAGTAGGACACCCAGGATCCTTGTATTTTGTGCATGTGGGAATGGACAAAAGTGATCTTACATTTGCAGCCAAGAATGCTTTCTTAGGAGCATTGGTCTTCCTCTTGGTTGTGCAGAGATCTTTTAACACTTTGGCATATTGAGTTATTTGTTGGATGACATCCAACAAGGGGATGTTAACCTTCACTTGCTTAAAAACCTCTAATATCTTATCTATTTTGTCACTCTACTTTTTGGTTAACCTACAAGGATATGAAGCTTTTGGCAGGTAAGTTTTCTGCAGTGCCTGAGAAGTAGGTGTTAGTGTATTACCCTCACCCTCAGCCTCTTCTTCACCACCGTTCCCACTGAGGGGCTGTATAAATGTGGTGGTGGCAAGGAAGTGTGATTTTCAACCTGCTTTCCATTCCTTAAGGTTACAATGACATTGACATGGTGAACAAGTTTGTCCACATGATTCACTTGCCACCCCCGAGATACCACATTCTCATTTTGCATGTGTTGTTTCTTGTACATGCGGAGGTTAGCCTCAGGCTGGCTAGGCAGAGTCCCTCTCTCTTTCATGTACAGACTGAGCCAATTGGCCCATCAGAAGCTCTAGAGATTTGATGGTCTGCTGATTTGAAGTGAGAACTTGACTTGTGGTTGACATAAAGAAAATCATTGAGTTTTCAAGTCCACGAGTCAAGCTCTCAAGCGAATTGAATTGGGCTTCCATATTGTTGGAATTTGGGAAACCCGATTAATTGGTGATTTGAGTTTGGGGTGGCTGATAAGATTGTGCATGTATGGGAGGTTGGTGTGGTTGGTTAGGTGGTCGAGAGGAGTTTGAAGGACCACCCGGGGCATTATTTTTGTTCCATGAAAAATTAGGGTGGTTCCTCCATCTGAGATTATAAGATGATGAGTATGGGTCATTCGTGGCTCTGTCATAGATGGCGTTGACATGTTCCATCTCAGTAGCATTGGACGCACACTCGCTTCCTACATGACCTATCCTACCACATGAATGACAGGGAACTGGACCAGATGTAGACACATGAGATGCACCTTGATGGTTTTGGAGCTCAATCGAATCCATATAGCGCATTAAGGCCGCTATGCGTGCCTTGGTGGTTGTACTAGTATCGACAGCAAATGCGACACCTGATTTAGTCGAGTTTGCGTTTGCGACCCTCGCTCGGATGCTAGATGATGCTGGTGGTTCCCTTACACTCTCCCATTGCATGGGTTTCTCAGCGCGGTCTTCTAGGAAAGCCCATTCCTCCCTTTCATCCTTTCCTAAGAACTCTCCTTGACATGTGGACTCAAGGAGCGTTTGGGACGGGATGTGAACACACTCATAGACAATCTGACAAATACGCCACAACTCGAGGGCATGTTGAGGGCATGAGGATAGTATCTCCTCGAACCTCTCTAAATATGCATGAAATGGTTCGGTCTCAAGTTGATAGAACGAATTGATTTCGTTCCTCAATTTTTGAGTCCGATGATCTGGAAAGTACTTCTTGAGGAATGAAGATTGAAATTCATCACAAGTCCTAAAGGCAGTCGCCTGGTTCTTGTACAACCACTTCTTAGCATCATCCTTTAGTGCAAAGGGGAGAAGCCTAAGATGGATGGAGTCTGTGCTAAGTTGTTGAATCATGAACATAGCACAGACCTCCTCAAATTCCCTGAGAAAGATATAGGGGTAACTCTTCCCAGTGAAGTGAGGGAGCATGGATATAAACTGAGGCTTAACCTCAAAGTTGTTCCCAGTCACCTCTGGCAATACGATGCATGAGGGCAGAGCGGTACGGCTCGGGTAGCATCGATCACGAAGAGGTATGAGAGCAAGAACAGGAAGAACATGTGGGAGAGGTGGGTCCAGCAACTACTCCTCGCGGTAATGAGCAGCCATTGAACCTGGACTGTGTGCGACATGAGAATATGAAGGCATCGATAAATCGACTACCGAGGCAGGATTGACGACACGCCTCGTCAAACGGCCACTCTCGTCTCGTGCCCACACAAGCATGCACAAAGGTGCACACACAGAAACCAAAACTTTTTTTAAACAACTAAAACAGAATGTGCGTAGAGAAGAAGACAGGAGCACACAGAAGAGAGGGAATGACTCAGGAGAGAAGGGAAGAAGTCCTTATGCTACAACGGGTGGGTACAGGTAAAAGCACACAAGCAAACCAGGCTCAAACAACCTAAGGTCGCTATAGGTCCTTACAACTAGGCGACGCCTAACTGCGAGGTGACACGATCTCAACACGCCTCACCTCCCTACGATGAGGACCACAAAGCCCAGCGAGTGAGTCAAGATCCGTAGATCTCGTCTCTCCTACTATCGACAGAGTGGGCGACGCCGATCAGGCCATGACGGTCGTGACCGGATCACTGTCCTAATGTGCTCGAGATCCTTAAGGCCAATGCCTACTTGATTTTAAAATAAGGCTCTTAATTAGTGTGGTTTTTGAGGTGAATGAAAAGATGATGAAATCCCCCACCTTATCTTCTATGGGACAACCCCTCCTTAGTAGGGTTTTGGAGTCTTAATCTAGCAATCAACTCTCCAAAACAAACACTCAACTCACACTTGTTGCAATGCAATTCCTACTAACTAATGCATGTTGATACGAAATGCATGAATGAGAGTAGGAAATGCGTACCTCACGCCAGCACTCAGCAACTGAAAGTATAGCTAAAATAAAAGACAATCTACTTGCCCAAGTCAAGTACATGATGCATGACCTAAACAAGAAAGAATGCCTAATATTTTGCTTTGAGTTTTAGGGTCCAAATGCTTAAAGGGAGATTAATTATTGATCTGGGGACAAACTAAAAGTCAGAACATACCAAATTGATCCCCAGATTTCTATATTAGACAGATTAACAAGCCAAACAAATTACAAGGGAAACAAAGTTTACCAGAGAACCAGTTGGTGATCTTAAGCCGCTGATTGGCAGTCTATGTAGCTCGTTTTGCCTTCAAATTTTGCGAGCTACCTCCCCTTGTGTCTCCAAATCTCCTAAAACATAGAAAACTACAAACAAAAAATTAAATCCACCCAAATCGTCAAAACCAGAGTCTGGATTGGCACCTCCTCAGCGACGGCTCCAAAAACTTGATTAAACGTTTTAAATTTAGACCGCAAGTGCAGAACCATCGGTGAAGATGGGGTAATTGACATCATTTCATGCTCATATTGGTATCTTATATCCATTATCTTACACTTAAGCAATGCTACGTGACGAGTTTTATGTTTAGTTTTCAGGAATAAAGAGGTTTGAAGAGAAAAACCATGAAAAGACCCAAAAGAAGGAAAAAAGACTTAATTGTGAGACCTGGGGACTAAGATGCAAGGGAGAAGGACCTGATCGTAAGACCGAAGGACCTAAGAGCAAAATAGGAAACTCCAACACCATCATGGGGAGTATTTTGACAATTCGATTCGGGTCGGAGCTCCAACAAACCAAGTAGATGCATCCAGGACCAAGACACACATCAAGAAAAGCCCACAACCAAAACCAAAGCGATCTGGGCCTTATAGGCCGCCAATTGGCGGTCTGGAACTGCCAATTGGCGGTCTGGATCAGCCCAGATCCGCTAAGCTTTCTCATGGACTTGTATTAATGTGTGTTTAGGCTATTTTTGGTATTGGTTTGGTCCCACATCGGGGGATTGTCCCGGATTAGCTTTTTCCATGCTTATAAATAGAACTCTTCACCTCCCATTGTATCTCTCCCTCTTTGGTGGCATCTTCCCTACTAAGAGTGAAGCCTTGAAGCAAAACTCTGGTGGAGGAAGAGTTGCTTGTAATTTGAATGAGTTAATAATAGATGTTTTCTTTAGCTTGTTAATTCTTGCTTAGTTAATTTCCTTTAATGTGTTTGCTTTGGTGCTTGTTTTGTTTTATGCTTCTTTAATATTTCTTGCTTCATTAGTATATTTCTTTTCAGTATAATGCTTCATTCTATTAGAGTAGTTAGTTTAAATATGTGTGAGTAGTTTCATCCCCTTTTGGGGGTGGAGTAGATGTGTGTACATGTTATGTAGATGGGTTGAATGCTTAAAATGAATGTTTTGTGTTGATATTAGTATGCTTGCTTGAATTATTAAGAACCTTACTTGATGGTTTCTTCCATAGCTTAGGTACATTCCATGCTTGTCTAAGTGTCTTAATAACAACCTTGCATTGCTCATATTATTCACATAAGTTAGTGTTGTAAATGATAGGTTTTGCCATTAGGTAACTCTTATGCATTAACACACACTAACTAACTTGAGCTTTTTGTATGCATTCCAAACCACACTTATTTCATGTGCACACACACACTCCACCCCTTAGGGTTTCATTTCATGTCTTTTTATCTTCTTCATTAGTTGTTTAGCTTAGTTGTTTAGTTATTTCATTTCTGCTTGCTTGTTTACTAGTTTAGATTAGTGTAGGGTAGTATAATACATCTTTCTCTCCTTCTTTTACCTCTCGCCTTCGAACAAACCAAGCGTCGACACACCTCCCAGTGGACGACCCGTATTTGCCACCGCTTCAATGCGGTCGTGCACTTGCGGTTAATATAAAACGATCAATCATGGGGCAAGTACGGGTCGTCCGCAGGGAGGTGAGCAACCTTTGGTATGACTGAAATCATATGGCAAAAAAAGGGAGAAGAGTTGTAGATTACGCTAAAGCTAAACTACACTAAACTAATAAGTACGAAATGTGAAAGAAAGCACGAAAGATTGGAAATCAGAAAGAGAAACCCCTAAGGGATGGAGTGTGTGCACATATGAAGTGAAATAAGTGATGAAAGATGCATGTAAGCTTGTATGTGTGTGTGTGTTGTGTGTGTCTTCATGCATAGGAAGTGTCTAAAGATGTGGCAAAACCTATCAATCCATTCACACAACGTATCGTCAATTACTACTTGACTAACATAAGATTAGGCTCAGCATGAGAAGTGTCTAAAGATATGGCAAGACTCATAAAAAACCATAAAATTATGTGAAGAACAAACGTAAGCATGGAAGGTGTCTAAATATCATGGCAAAACCCATCATAACAAAGTTTCTTCAATCAATCAAGCAAGCAAACACAAATACAACACATAACTAACATGTACCATATTCAACATGAAATTTCAGTCAATAAACATGAGAAAACTAAGCATGGGAAATTTCTAAATCTTATGGCAAAACCCAACAAAATTCCCCAACATTTAGATGATTAAAATACCCCCAATGAACATACAAAGCATGCCACTATACACAATCAAAAATTCATCAAACATCCAAACATCACAATATATGTGAACATCATCTCCACCCCCTAAAGGGGATGAATGTACTCACTACACATTATTCTAGCAATTAAACTAAAGAAAAAAAGGAAACATTCTGACTAATTTAGAATAAAGATCAAAGAAATAAGACTAAGCTAAGCATGCATAAAAAAGAAACAACATGAGAACAAAACAATAGAAAATTATTTTATTAAATGACTCACATTACTAGTAGCATTCTTCTCCACCTTGAGTTCTTGCTCCAAGGCATACTCCAAGTAGAGAGAATACCACCAAGCAATGGGTGAATACAAAAGGAGGAGAAGGAGTTCTATTTATACCCATAGAAAAACGTAATCGGGGACAATCCTCCAATGTAGGACTAATAAAACCTTTCCCGAAGACACATAAACACATAACCCATGCCATGAAGAAACCGGGTCGGATTCGGAGACAAATGGACCGCTAATTGGCGGTCACTTTTTCTCGTATCTGATCCATTTTCGGATATGTTCCTTATTTCTTTAATTCTTCACATGGGGTGCACTCGTATCAGTTATACGATGGTCGACCCAAATCTAATTGCCAAAATACTTCTCACGATGGTGTGGAGTTTCTTTGGGGTTACATTCGCATCCTTCTCATTTTCATCTTAGTCCCCAAGTCTCACAACTCAGTCCCTTTTCTTGCTTTTAGGTCCTTTTTGCCTATTCTCCTCAATCCTGTTTATTCCTGAAACTCAAACATAAAACTCGTTACGAAGCAGTGTTTAGGTTCAATATAATGGATATAAGACACAATTGAATGCATGAAATGATGACAATAAGATGGCACCTGTAGAATTGGCCGAAATGAAGAAGTAGTTGAACGAATTGTTGGATTCTGGATTCATCTGATTGGCCGTCTCTCCTTAAGGAGCATCAGTGCTTTTTGTAAAGAGGAAGGATGGGTCATTACGGATGTGCATCGACAATACTATATTGAATAAGGTTACCATCCGGAATCGATACCTTTTACCCAGGATCGAGGACCCCTTTGATCAGTTACAAACCGTAAAGGTTTTCTCCAAAACCGAATTGTGATCTGGCTATCATTAGTTGAGGATTAAGGAGGAGGATGTCCAGAAGACAACTTTTGGGACCCGGTATGGGCACTATGAGTTTCTAGTGATGTCGTTTGGATTGACAAATGTGTTTGCAACATTCATGGACCTGATGAATAGGACGTTCAAGTCATACCTTGACAGTTTTGTCATCATCTTTGTCGATGATATTTTGGTCTACTCCGCGGATAGAGAGTAGCACAGGAACCATCTATTGATAGTACTTGGAATCTTGAGGGATAATAAGCTTTATGCCAAGTACTCGAAGTGTGAGTTTTGACTGGATCAGGTAGCATTCTTGGGGTACATTGTGTCGAAGGATGGGATCTTAGTGGACCCAGTGAAGGTTGTGGTTACGACACAGTAGAAAGCCCCGACAAGCGTGACTGAGATCAGGAGCTTTGTAGGACTGGCAGGCTATTACCGTTATTTCATCAAGGACTTCTCCAAACTTGCTCCACCATTGACGACACTGACGTAAAAGGGTGTCAAGTTTGTTTGGTCCAGATGTGCAAGGAAAACTTTTAGGAGTTGAAGAGAAGGTTGATTCTAACTCTTCTGAGTGGCAGCGGTGGGTACGTAATCTATAGCAACGCATTAAAGATCGGCTTGGGTTGCGTACTCATGTAGTATGAGAAGGTGGTGGCATATGCTTCGAGGCAGTTGAAGGTGCACGACGAGAACTACCCCACAAATTATTTGGAGCTAGCAGCGGTGGTTCATGCCTTGAAGATCTTGAGGCATTATCTGTATGGAAAGCGGTTTGAGGTCTTCACCGATCACCAGAGTCTGAAATATCGAT
The DNA here is from genome assembly GCA_963682175.1 of Triglochin maritima. NCBI lineage: Eukaryota > Viridiplantae > Streptophyta > Magnoliopsida > Alismatales > Juncaginaceae > Triglochin > Triglochin maritima. Next base: position 42,053,950 of record OY821775.1, read on the forward strand.
TTTCATAGAAGGAGTTGAATAAGAGGCATCGGAGATGGCCCGAGTTCATCAAGGAATACGACTTGACCATTTTCTATCACCCTGGGAAAGCGAATTCGGTTGCAGATGCCTTTAGCAGGTAGGTGGAGGTTTCAGTGTCCAATCTGTGAATTCAGGAGTGGAGGCTGATTGAGACTTTGGCAGAATGGAAACCGATTGCGGGGGAATAAGAGAGGGTTGTGATAGCCGGACAGAAAGTTGAGCCTCAGATAGTATCGAGGATCGTGCAGGCACAAAGTGGAGACGATGAGTTGCCCAGCTTGATGCAGTTGGCTGATAAGGAAGGATCAAATTTCAGTATAGTGGTAGATGGGGGTCTGTGGTTCAAGAACCATATCTCGGTGCCTAAGGTGGAGGATCTGAAGAAGAAAAATCATGGAGGAGACACATAGAGTCTGATACTCTATCCACCCGGGGAGCACAAAGATGTTCAAGGACCTACAATGGAATTTCTGGTGGACGGAAATGAAGCGGGACATAACAGAATTTGTGTCCAGATGGTTAGTCTTTCATTAGGTGAAGATTGAGCACCATAGGCTAGCACGATCGATACAAACGATCAAGTTTCCATATGATGATGGACTTTGTCATAGGTCTACCGAAGTCGAAAAGATTTCATGACGTGATTTGGGTCATCTTCGATCGACTCACCAAGTCAACACACTTCTTAGCGATCAGGACTACGTTGCCTCTGGAGGGTCTAGCAAACTTGTACATCGAGGAGAAAGTCAGGCTGCAGGGAGTACCAGTGAGTATCATCTGTGATCGAGACCCAAGGTTTACATTCAGGTTTTAGGGAGCTTGCAGAAACCTTAGGGACGCGGTTGAAGTTCAGAACAACATTTCTCCCACAGACAGACTGTCAGTCGGAAGTTCCTTACAACTTTTCACCCACAGACAGACTGTCAGTCGGAGAGAACCATCCAGACGTTAGAGGATATACTGAGAGCTTGCACTTTGGATTGGGCAGGACATTGGGAGGATCACTTACCATTGATCGAGTTCGCCTACAACAACAACTTCCACGCGAGTATTCTGATGGCACTGTATGAAGCATTGTACGGGAGGTCTTGCAGATTACCAGTTTGCTGGAGTGAGGTCAGTGAAGGATAGTTAGTTGGGTCTGAGATGGTGCAAATGTACGCAGAGAAGGGGGATCTGATCAGGAAGATACTAGTAGTAGCACAGGGTACGTAGAAGAGCTACGCAGATAAGCGTAGACTGGAGTTGAGCTTTGAGGTCGGCAACCATGTGTTTCCTAAGATCTCCTCATCTAGGGGAGTATTGAGGTTCGGGGAGAAGGGGAAGCTCATGCCGAGATATGTCAGATCGTTCGAGATTCTAGGCAGTGTAGGAGAGGTCGCCTACCAGATTGCCCTGCCACCGCAGTTTTTGGGTCTTGGCTGCTAGTTTTGTGTTCTAAAAGTTATCTTTTGTTGATATCTTTTACGTGTTATGTTTATGAATTGAAGGTATATGTAGGTATATATCTTTTATTCTATGAGTTTGATGTTTTATAGAAGTGTTCAAGAAGATGTCTTTGGTCTTGAACCGTAGAACTCTATATGATAACAAACATGAAACTATAAAGTGTTTACAATCTTTGTAATTATAATGGAACACTATCACACCATGAAAAGATTGTCGTGTTGATTAAAGTACATTGTAGTTCTACAAATGTTGATAAAAAATTATCATTTAATAACACGAGTGTATGAAAGGTTTCATACATTGAACATGACCTAACAAGTGAAAACCTTATAGGATTGTGTTTGTGTCTTTTTTTACTGTGTCTACGAAATCATTGTCCCTTATTTATAATGAGTAATGATGTCACTAGTCCCCTTGGTAGAGTAGAATTGTAAATGCATGTAGCATATATAATTTACTCAAGAGAGACCAAAAACGAATATAATGCAAAGATGACACAACGCTACTTTGTATGTTATTCATGACATCATGAGACAAGTAATAGACACAAGTAATGTTATTTATAATATTGCTACAGGGTCGTGTTTTGTAAAATGGTTACATTTCATCTGTGTTGATTGGGTGACTATAATGTATGGGTAGAGTACCACTTATAGTTTATGACAATAAATGTTTTATGTCATTACAAATCCAACCCGGATCCTCGATAAAGGTTACACCAACTGAACGAGAAACAAGAGAGTATTTTACACGTTTTATATCGTTTGTTATATTTCATATGAAATGAAATTAAATGCATGTGATAAGATGATGAAATAAACTGTTACATGTTGTAACATTTAATATGAGTTCATGAGATGTCTGCATAATATTATTTGGAGAACTGTAATTTATATTACATAACATAATATTTATGGCACATAGTATGATAATGAATGTCACATTGTCATGGCAGGAATTTGTAAAAGCTTAACTCCTTATTCAATCAATTAGTTATGTAAAATGCAACTAATGGGTCATGGACTCATTAAGCCCATCTTGTGGTTAGGGTTTACCTAACTTGCACCTATAAAGGAGAAGAGAAATGTAACTTGGATAACAAGTTTTAAGAAGTTTTGAGCCACCTTTATTCTCTCCCAAGTTTAGTTGGTGCACAAATTCTCATTCAAGAGTGATTGATGATGAAAAGACTAGTAGATTTGAAGCAAGATCTTGAACTAGTCCTTGTCTGTTTCAAGGTGAACCTTAGAGGCAAAGGTGTGAAGCTTCTTCAAGAGTCCTAGAGAAATTCGTTTTCACTAGGCAATGGTATGAAATCTAATTCTTCAATCTCGATTTAGATGTATTTGCATAAATGTAGATCAAGTTTTTAATCTGTTATGCAAAATGCTTGATTGATTACTGTTTATATATTTTAAATACCGCAAGTGCATGGCGTAGGTGAAGACGCGGCAAATACGGGTCGAATCCACAAGGAGGTGTGGCGACTCTGGTTTTTCAGAAATCAAGTGGCAAATAAGGGAGATGAGATGTGATTATGCTAAGCTAATCTACACTAAACTGGAAACTAACAAACGAGAAAGATGACAGCACAAGACTACTAAAACTAAGATAAACAACTAACAAAAGGAAGACGGAATTCAGTAAGGAAACTCCCTAAGGGGTGGAGTGGGTGTACATATGAAGTAAAATAAGTGATGAATGACACATGTAAGCATGTATGTGTGTGTGTCGTGTCTGTGTGTGTGTATTCATGCATAGGAAGTGTCTAAAGATTTGGCACCACTTATCAATCCATTCACACAACGTATTGGCAATTACTACTTGATTATCATAAGATTAGGCTAAGCATAAGAAGTGTCTAAAGATATTGCGAGACTCATCAAAAACCATGAACTCATGTGAAGAACAAAGCTAAGCATGGGAGGTGTCTGAATGTTATGGCAAAACCCATCAAAAAAAGTTTCTTCAATAAATCAAGCAAGCCACCACAAATACAAACACATAACTAACTTGTAACATATTCAACAGGAAATTTCAGTCAATAAACATGAGTAAACTAAGCATGAAAAGTGTCTAATTGTTGTAGCAAAACCCATCAAAAATCCCCCAACATGTAGATGACTAAAACACCCCCAATGAACATACAAACATGCAAGTCTACATAATCAAAAATTAATCAAACATCCAAATTTCACAACATTTATGTACATCATCTGTAGCCCTCAAAGGGGATGGAAATACTTACTACACATTATGCTAGCAATTAAACTAAAGAAAAAAGACATTCTAACTAGTTATACTAACATTAGGAAATCAAAACTAAGTTAAGCATGCAAGCATTAAAAAGAGAGAACCTTAAAAACAAAACTATGAAAAATTATTTTATTTACATGAGTCATATTACAAGTAGTATTCTTCTCCACTTGAGTTTTGCTTCAAGGCTTTACTCCTAGAGAGAATGCCAGCAAGCAATGGGTAATATTACAAGGGATAAGGAAGAGTTCTATTTAGAGTCATAGGAAATGGTAATCGGGGACAATCCCCCGATGTGGGACTAATGCAACATTCTCAGAATAGACATAAACACATAACCTATATCCGGGCGAAACTGGGTCATATTCTGAGATAAAAGGACTACCAATTGGCAGTCACTTTTTCCCAGATCTGACTGATATTTGGATATCATCTTTATTACCTCAATTCTTCACATGGGGTGCACTCAGACTTGTTATTAGAGTTTAGGCCCAGATTTAATTGCCAAAATACTCCTCATGATTGTGTTGAGTTTCTTTATTTGCTTATTGGTGCTTTTGGTTTACATCCGGGTCCTTCAGTCTTGCATATCAATCCATAAGTCTTACAACTCAGTCCTTTTTCTTACTTTTAGTTCCTTTTTCTGCATCTTCTCCTCAAACCTGTTTATTCCTGAAACTTAAACATAAACTTGTTACGTATCATTATTTCAGATAAAGATAATGGATATAAGACACAAATGTATGCATGATATGATGTCAATCAAATACCCCCACACCTAACTTGCTAGTCCCAAGCAAAACAAAGAAAGAGAAAAAATTAAAGAAAGGAAAAGGTAAACGTAAAATAGGAAAATCTTAACTCACTTTCGTAGGAATCGTAGTTGAACTTAGCACGTGCACCAAGCCGTTAAACCTCATTTCGCTAGGAAGGAGTGTTGTCTCCTGAAGATTTTCAGCGGATATACCCGCAAAATCCGAATATTGATGCATTATTCAATTTAGCAATACGACTCGTTGGACCTATTTTTGTCGATCGTTGGACCTATTTTTGTCGTTGGACACGACAATTCTACGGGCCGACTCTATATAGGTATTTAGTCCACACACCTAGCCTAATGAACCAATCGTGCATGTTAGTTAAGGACTTAGGTGAAAGACATGGGCAACCTTAACATCCTCAAGTGATACAAAGTGTAAAGTCCATTAAGGTTCTTATTTGCATTGCCATTTCTTCTTTTTCTCTTTTGTTCTTCTTTTTTCATTTTTATTTGTTTACTAGTTGGTGTGTAATTCTCCCAGGGTTAGGTTTCGTGCATCATTGCCTATCCAGACTTACACTATTACGTACATCTTTCCTTACATCTCCACGTAGGGCGATCCATACCATCCGTGTACGGGAGTTCGGTCAGTGCATCCCAAGTCAGATGACTCGAAAGCACCAGGCACAAAGTCCTCTCAGACCTAATTTACCGAGTGATAGGAGCCGTGTGAGAAGATAAAACACCTACTCACTTATTTCATATCTACACATGAACCCAAACCTCTACCCCTAAGGTCTCACAACATGACTTCAAGAGTTCATGACTAAGACAAAGTTCCTTATACTAACAGACACAAAATTTTCGACTCACTAGGTTCAGGGTGGATTTCTTTGTTTATTTGAGTACTGAAACCCTATGATTACTCTCCCCGAGGGAAAACCGGGGTGCATTCTCACGACTAGATAAGACCTAAAGCCGGTGTAATAGATATCCTAATGAATCAAGTTCAAGTCAATTGTGGGAGCTTTCTTTTTACTTTGCCTCAATGGTTTTTCACATCTAAACACACACAAAGCCCACAAAACATTTTCTTTCACAGACACATGAAAAGTTTGAAAGAAATGTGAAAATTTAAAGCACAAGGCAAGCAAAAGAAGACAAGTCACCAAAAGATCATGGCAAGCAGATATATCAATATTAAATGCAACACACTAACATGACCCTAACAATGCACACAAAACAAAACAAAACAAAACAAAAGGAGAAAATTCTTGACTATGTACACAAGTAAAACACCCCCCACACTAACTTCATGCATTGTCCTCAATGAATTTGAGCATGATACAACATGGATTTATGCATGAAAAAGAGAAGAACTCACCAACGTGAAGCACAAAGGGAAGTTCATGGTTATGTTGATGGACACAAACCCGAATTTCCCTCAAAACCTGTGAAATACTAAAGAAGGGATACAAATTCGTGAAACAAATGGGGCTTAAATACACAAGGGTTGGAGCCCCCAACAATAAATGCTCACTCATGGAGTTTTTTATTGTATTTTTATTTTTTATTTTGAAATATAACTATGTACAAAAATATGTTCCCATCTTCATTTGTCAAAGACATCAAATGGGAACCTCAAAAGTGGGTCAATGCACTTCTAATGGGAACATGACACCACACGGGGCAAAAATAGTCATGTGTGCCCCCCTTACAAAGATGACAAGATGAAAGGAGAGGTTCATGAATTTAAAGCCAAAGTGTCTGATTCAAAGGATCAAACTGAAAGATCTCAAACCACTCAAGAGTTTGGGAAATATTGGGCAACGGAACAAGAGTTTCTCCCGTTGCGGTACTGAAGTTATGATCGTCAATCCAAACTCTCCAATCAACAGACCGATGGGTCAGAACGAGGTAAAGAACCTCGTTATGCATGTCTGACCCACCATGTGAACAAAACGTGAGTCTCTTACCCAAGGTATCCTCTAAGGAACTCCCAATACCGTCTTTGGCAATGTAGTTGTTTGATGTCCCATCATTTTCAAGTTGATCAGGAACAATAGTGAGAGACAAACTCTCATCAGGTCGTATGAAATTAAGGGTACTAAGGAGCTCTTGCTCCACCACAGGTGAGTCCTTAGGAGGCACAACAATACTATCATGTGGCTCAAGGTCCATGGGACAAAAAGATAAGGCACAAGAGTCATAAAAGAACTGGTCAATGCTATTCTCAATTTGAATCGAATCCCCCACCAAGTGATCGTGAGTTGAAACCCCCCGTCCCTCAGACTGACTAGGAGCTTGACTTTGAAAGATTGTGCTTTGAATTTGTGGATGTGGTGGGGGTTCGATATCACAAGATGAATCCTCATGTTGACAAGAAATGTGACCCTTCTCATGTTTAATCAATTGTTGTGTAATTTGACTCACATACATTTCCAAAGTTTGCAGGGAATTTTGAGTGGACTTCATTACATTTTGAGTGGTTTCCATGAACATTTGGAGGGTTTGTTCTAAAGAATCAAGTCTGGGGTCAACTGTGAGGCTCAAGTCAGAATTTGGGAAATTGTTGGGTTGGGTGTTGATAGGCTGAGAATGAGTCCAATGATTCAGAGTAAGGTGTTGCTAGAATTCTGGGTATTCGGGAGGAGGATATTGGGGTGGAAATGATGTATAAGAATTTGCATAAGAATTGTCTCTACACGAATCTATCCCTGTCGGGTTGTACGCGGATGTGTAAAGGTCACCTTGAGCATTTTAGGAAAAGGTGTGCTCATACTCAGGCTCTGGGGGAACATAAGGACATTCCCCGAAAACATGACCACTCAACCCGCAATAGTCACACGATACAGCTACGGGAGCTACCGGTGCACTCATGTCATCTACCACATGCATGAAAGAGGCCAAAGGTTCTTTTAATGTCTCAGTTTGTTGACCAACATATGATCCGACTTCACTAGATGGTGGTCTAGCAGTCAGTACCTCTCTCATATTACCCCAACTTGAACACTGCTCAGTCATACAATCAAGATTGTCCCAACCATACAAGGTGTCTGTTTGAGGCACCTCAGGATGCATGTGTCCGGAGTACCAGGAAGAATAGTCCTGGTCACAACAATGATTTAGATGGTTGCCCATGTAACCATCCATCTCACCAAAGAACTCTCGAGTCAACCACTCTCACCACTCGAGTCCAAGCTTGCAAAAAAGTGCTCGACTCGACCCTAAAAGGCTAACAAAGAGTGTAAAGGGGAGGAGACTAAAACGTAGAAGTAGGTGAGAAGAAGATGACTCAGAAGAGAAGGGAAGAATCCCTAAATCTAGCGTGGGTAAAGGGTGATGGTAGAAGCCTAGTCTAGCAAGCACGACTCAAGCAACCTACAATCACAATAGGTACTTATAGCTAGACGACGCCTAATGTTAGGTCACATGGCCTCAACACGCCTTGCCTCCCTATGGCGAAGACCACAGAGTTGAGCAAGTGTGCCAAGATACAGAGATCTCGTCTCTTCTACTATCGACAAAGTGGGCGACGCCGATCAAGCCATGACGGTCGTGACCGGATCACTCTCCTAATGCGTGTGAGTCCTAGAGCCAATGTCAACTTGCTTTTAGATTAACCTTTACTTGAGTGTGCTTTTTGGGTCTAAGGGAGGGGTGATGAAATCCCCCACCATATCTTTCAAGACTATAGGTGATGCCCCTTAATGATGTTTTGAAATCTTAGGCTAGCAAGCAACTCACCAAACAAGCACTCACCTCACTCTTGTTACAATGCACTTTACTAACTAATGCATGCTCTAAGCATGAATGAATGAGAGAACGGGTGTGTGTACCTCACGCCAGTAATCGACAACAGGAATTTAAAGCAAATGAAAGACAATGTGCATGCAAGGTCTACAAGTGATGCATTACATAGATGGCAATTAGTCTAATATTTTGCTTTGAGTTTTATGGTCCAAGTTGTCTTAAAAAAGGGAATTGATTTTTCTGAGAGCAAACTCTAGGTCACAACATCCAAAATTGAGCTCCCAGACAACTAAATTGAAATAACAAACGCCCATAACAAAATTGGCCACAAGCTTGCGGTCCTGGACCGTGGATTGGCGGTCCATATAGCTTTCCACTTCTCAAAATTTCTCATGGTGCCTCCCCTGGATGCTGAGATGTCCTGAAATACATAAAACTAAAACAGAAAGATTAAACCCACTGCAATCATCCAAACCAAAGTCTGGACAGAGCACCTCCATGGCAATGGTGCCAAAAAATTGTTTATATGTTTTAAATACTGCAAGTGCACGATGTTGGTGAAGACGCGGCAAGTACGGGTCGAATCCAGAAAGAGGTGTGTCGACTCTGGTTCTTCAGAAGTCAAGTGGCAAATATAGGAGAAGAGATGTGATTATGCTAACCTAAGCTACACTAAACTTGAAACTAACAAAGGAGAATGATTAAAGCACAAGACTACTAAAACTAAGATCAACAACTAACAAAAGGAAGATGGCAGTCAGTAAGGAAAATCCCTAAGGGGTAGAGTGTGTGCACATATGAAGTAAAATAAGTGATGAATGACGCATGTAAGTATCTATGTGTGCGTGTCGTGTGTGTGTCTTCATGCATAGGAAGTGTTTAAGATTTGGCAAAACCTATCAATCAATTCACACAATGTATTGGAAATTACTACTTGATTATGATAAGACTACGCTAAGCATGAGAAGTGTCTAAAGATATCACAAGACTCATAAAAAACCATGAACTCATGTGAAGAACAAAGCGAAGCATAGGACGTGTCTAAATCTTATGGCAAAACCCATCAAAAGAAAGTTTCTTCAATCAATTAAGCAAGCAACCACAAAAACAAACACATAACTAACATGTAGCATATTTAACAGGAAATTCAGTCAATAAACATGAGGAAACTAAGCATGGGAAGTGTCTAATTGGTGTGGCAAAACCCATCAAAAATCACCCAACATGTATATGATTAAAACACCCCCAATGAACATACAAACATGCAAGTCTACACAATCAAAAATTCATCAAAAACTTCACAACATATATGTACATCATCTCCATTCCCTAAAGGGGATGAAACTACTCACTACACATTATGCTAGCAATTAAACTAAGTAAGAAAGACATTCTAACTAGTTATACTAAGATTAGGAAATGAAAACTAAGTTAAGAATGGATGCATTAAAAAGAGACAATATTAAAAACAAAACTATGAAAAATTATTTTATTTACAAGACGCACATTACAAGTATCATTCTTCTCCACTTGAGTTTTGCTTCAAGACTTTAATCCAAGTAGAAAGAATGCCATCAAGCAATGGGTAATATTACAAGGGAGGAGGAAGAGTTCTATTAATAGTCATAGAAAAATGTAATAGGGGACCATCACCTGATGTGGGACTAATGCAACATTCTCAGAATAGACATAAACACATAACCTATATCCGGGAAAAACCGGGTCGGATTCTAGGATAAAAGGATTGCTAATTGGCAGTCCGGGACCGCCAATTGGCGGTCACATTTTCCCAGATCCGACCTATTTTCGGATATCAACTTTATTTCCTCAGTTCTTCACATGGGGTGCACTCAGATCGGTTATTAGAGTTTAGGCCCGGGTCTAATTGCCAAAATACTCCTCATAATTGTGTGGAGTTTCTTTATTTTCTTATTGGTTCTTTTGGTTTACATCCGGGTCCTATCTTGCCTCTCAGTCCATAAGTCTTACAACTCAGTTTTGTTTTCTTGCTTTTAGGTCCTTTTTCTACATCTTCTCCTCAAACCTGTTTATTCCTGAAACTTAAACATAAAACTCATTACGTAACATTATTTAGGATAAAGATAATGGATATAAGACACAAATGTATGCATGATATGATGTCAATCAATTACTTGTTTAAGGATAGCAATACAGACGATCCATGTTGATGATTAAAGAGGACAAAATAAAAGCTTTTTGTCTTACCTCTGTAATCCTCATGAAATCCTAACAATGGTATCAGAGCTTTAAGGTTCTTTGTTATGCTAATTATAATATTTTTAGGAAAATGTTTAGTGACCTCTCTCCGGGACGCGGTGGGGGACGCTGCTGAGTTGGACAAATCCAGCTCAGCCAAAGTTTTAATATTTTTTATGCAGAGGGGGCAACCGCATTTAATGCATCTCAAATCAGACATGCTCCAAATCATATCATTCCTTTTGGCGCTCCCACCTGCTCCATACCTCTTTTTGACGAACATGCAGGGAATGGTCACCGCCACTTCTTCCTTTTTTTCGTTCATTTCTCTGTGTTTTGAGAGAAATCTTCACTCAAATTGAAATGTCCTTAAACGTTCGTAAGGAGACGATGATTTTCCCCTCTTTTGAAGGAGCAAGAGCCTTTTACAACGACTATGCTGATGCTTGTGGTTTTGTGGTTAAGCTACGATATACTCATTACGACGCTGGTGTTGTTACCCGGGCTACTCTTACTTGTTCCAAGGAGGGTAAGGCACCAACAGACCAAGGTCAAGGCATAATGAAGCCACGTTTATCTAGTAGAGTTCAGTGCACGGCTTGCATCAGGGTTTCTGGAAACCCAGCAAGAGGTTACCAGATTAACATTGTCGATGTCAATCATACCCATGAAATGCCTCAGGAGCACCAGATGCGTTTTCTAAGACAGAAACAATTTGTACCTGAGGCCGTCATAGCACGAATAACGTGCAATGATGCTTCTGGGATCTATGCTGCTAAGACCATGCAATCGTTTGTTGTTGAGGCTGAGGGGCATAACAAACTTACTTTTAATGATAGAGACCTAAGGTTTGAAAAATTTTGTACGTTATTTTGTTTGTAGAAATCTACGGCCTTAATATTTTTTGTGTGCGCAAAAATGTTATAACCGAAGAAAGGAATTTGTAAATGGGACCCGGCAATGCACAAGCTCTTCAGAACTATTTCATTAAGATGCAGAAGATTGATGCAATGTTTTTCTATGTCATTGATATGGATGACGAGGGAAGACTAAGGAATGTTTTCTGGGCGGACTGCCGTTCCAGGGTTGCCTATTCATACTTTGGGGATGCTATATGTTTCGACACTACGTACCTCACAAACAAATACGACATGCCCTTTGCACCATTTGTGGGAGTTAATCACCATTTCAAGTCTGTGTTGCTCGGTTGCGCTTTGCTGTCTTCCGAGACCAGTGAAAACTACATATGACTCTTTCAGACGTGGCTTCCTTGTATAGGAGGTACGTTTGTAGAGTTCGTACTCTCTTTGATTGGGTTGTCCTTTATGAATTTTGAGTGTAGTTTGTTCCTTTTTAAGTGTAGTGTGTTCCTTTTTAAGTGACGTGTGTTCCTTTTTATGTTTTGTCTGTTCCTTTTAAAGTTTTGTCTGTTCCTTTTTAACTTCTTCTAAAACCTTTTGAGTTACTGTTTTTTCCTTTTTAAGTGTTGTTTGTTCCTTTCAAGTGATGTATGTTCCTTTTTAAGTTTTGTTTCTTCCCTTTTAACTTCTTATAAAACCTTTTCAGTGACAGTTTATCTTTTTTAAGTGATATCTGTTCCTTTTTAACTGATGTCTGTTCCTTTTTAAGTGTTGTCTGTCCCTTTTTAAGTGATGACTTTTCCTTTTTAACTTCTTAAACCTTTTGAGTTACTATTTGTCCTTTTTAAACGTTGTATGTTCCTTTTTAAGTGATGTATGTTCCTTTTAAAGTTTTGTTTCTTCCCTTTTAACTTCTTCTAAAACCTTTTGAGTGATTGTTTGTCCTTTTTCAGTGATGTCTGTTTCTTTTTAACTGATGTCTGTTCATTTTTAAGTGATGTGTGTTCCTTTTTAAGTGATGTATGTTCCTTTGTAAGTGATGTATGTTCCTTTTTAAGTAATTTGTGTTCCTTTTTAAGTGATGTGTGTTCCTTTTTAAGTGTTCTCTGTTCCTTTTTAACTTCTTTTAAAACCTTGTCTGTTTCTTTCTTTTTAACTTCTTCTAAAACCTTGTCTGTTCCTTTTCAATTGATGTGTGTTCCTTTTTAAGTGATGTGTGTTCCTTTTCAATTGATGTTTGTTCCTTTTAAGTGATGTGTGTTCCTTTTTAAGTGATGTTTGTTCCTTTTTAAGTGATGTCTGTTACTTTTTAAGTGATGTATGTTCCTTTTTAACTGATGTCTGTTACTTTTTAAGTGATGTCTGTTCCTTTTTAATTTCTTTTAAAACCTTTTGAGTTATTGTTTGTCCTTTTTAAGCGATGTATGTTCCTTTATAAGTGATGTCTTTTCCTCTTTAAGTTTTGTTTCTTTCTTTTTAACTTCTTCTAAAACCTTGTCTGTTCCTTTTCAATTGATGCATGTTCCTTTTTAAGTTACCTCGTCTCCTTTATAGCGATTTTTCTTTTTCCTTGCAGATATCCCTCCACCAGCTATCATAACGGACCAATGTGGGGCCATTACTACTGCTGTAAGGAATGTCTTCCCAAATGCCAGACACTGATTTTGCATTTAGCACATAATGAACAAAGCTCCCGTGAAGTTGCCGACGAAGTATCAACACCACATATTATTTGATCTAAATTTGATTGTCTACGACTCAAAAAACCCAGGTGAATTTGAGCAGAATTGGCACGGTTTCCTGATTGATTTTGACCTTCGAGAACATAGTTGGCTCCAAACAATTTATGATATCCGTGAGTCTTGGGTAGCTGCTTACTTGTGTGATTGTTTTTTTGCTGGAATGACTTCTACCCAAAGAACTGAAAGTATGAACTCCTTCTTCGACAAGTACTTATCTTCTAGAACCACCCTTAAGCAGTTCGTTCAACAATATGAACTTGCTCTCCGTCACAAGTACGAGAAGGAAGCTCAATCGGATTTCGATTACTTGCATAAGAAACCCCAAATGGTTTCAATATATCCCTTTCAGAGTCAAATGAGCGAGTTGTATACCGTAGGGGTTTTGAAGAAAGTACAGTTACAAATTTGTAAGATGATGAACTGCGACCTAGCCGAGGAGTTGCAATCAGCTGACGCGTTTCATTACAAGGTGACTGAACGTGTACGAGTCGGTGAGCAACTATTATGGAAACGTTTCCTTGTACAGAGGACATTTCTGAACTTGACATGCGATTGCAAGCTGTTTAAGCATGTTGGTATTCTTTGCAGCCACCTCCTGGTCGTATTTGCACGGCTAGATCCTAATGCATTACTCCCGCCGTCTTACATCACAGATCGATGGCGGAAGGATATTCGTCGGAGCTATGGATACCAGATGTATCAAGACGATGGCGTATTGGAGAAGGATGCGCTGAGTCGTCACGCCGACGTAATGGGTCGCGCTCTTTGGATTGCACAGGAAGCATTCATTTCTCATGAAAGGTATCTTAAGGCTGTGAAGTGTATGGAGTGGCTCAGGTCTGGTATTAACATTCCCCACGCCCCTCTAATAGTTGATGAAGTTGTGCCCGGCGGTACCTCTTTACGCAATCCAGACAAAGTAACCCGTCCAGGAAGAGCGCCTACTAGGCGTCGGGTTTCCTTAGCCGAGAAAATTCTTCAAAGAAGCCAAAAAGGGTCTCACAACAGAAAAGAGCAAGTATCGAAGGAAGGGCAAATCACCTATGCATCAGGTCGCACTTAAACCAGGTGATCCAGATTTTGACGATTGGGACATGAAGTTGTATTACGACCAACTTGCTCCTTAATTATGTACCAAGGCTTGGTCTTTGAATTTTGTACACATTTGTAAGACAACAGTTTATTCTTAAGTGTAAAGTTGTTCCCTTTTAATTGTGAGTTGTAGCTTTTAAAGTGTTAACTTTTCCGTTTTAGTGTAGTTGTTCCATTTTAAGCTTGTGGTTCTCCTTTTTAACTGTGAGTTATACCTTTTTAAGTGCAGTTGGTTTATTTTTAAGAATTGCTTGTTCCTTTTTATGTTTGCAGTCCTCCTTTTTTAACTGTGAGTTGTACCTTTTTAATTGTAGTATGTTCCTTTTTATGAATTGTTTGTTCCTTTTTAAGTTTGCGGTCCTCCTTTTTAATTGTGAGTTGTACCTTTTTAATGTAGTCTGTTCCTTTTTAAGTGAGTTTACTTTTTTAAGCGTGAAGTTTTCCTTTCTAGTGTTTTTTGTTCCTTTTTAAGTTTGCGGTTCTCCTTTTTAACTGTGAATATGTTCCTTTTGAAGTGTTGTCTGTTCCTTTTTAAGTTTGTGGTTCTCTTTTTTAACTGTCAGTTGTACTTTTTTAAGTGCAGTTGGTTCCTTTTTAATAATTGTTTGTCCTTTGTTATGTTTGTGGTTCGTCTTTTTAAATGAGCGTTGTACCTTTTTAACTGTGATCTTTTCCTTTTTAGTGTTTTTTGTTCCTTTTTAAGTTTGCGGTCCTCTTTTTTAAATGAGCGTTGTATTTTTTAAGTGTAGTCTGTTCCTTTTTAAGTCAGTGTACCTTTTTAAGTGTGAAGTTTTCCTTTTTAGTGTTTTGTGTTCCTTTTTAAGTTTGCGGTTCTCCTTTTTAAATGTGTGTCTGTTCCTTTTGAAGTGTTGTATGTTCTTTTTAAGTTCGTGATTCTCCTTTTTAAGTGCAGTTGGTTCCTTTTTAATCATTGTTTGTTCTTTTATATGTTTGCGGTTCGTCTTTTTAAATGAGCGTTGTAACTTTTTAGGTGTGAAGTTTTCCTTTTTAGTGTTTTTTGTTCCTTTTTAAGTTTGCGGTCCACTCTTTTAAATGAGTGTTGTATCTTTTTTAATTGTAGTATGTTCCTTTTTAAGTCAGTGTACCTTTTTAAGTGTGAAGTTTTCCTTTTTAGTGTTTTGTGTTTCTTTTTAAGTTTGCTTGTTCATTTTTAAGTTTGCGGTTCTCCTTTTTAACTGTGAGTCTGTTCCTTTTGAAGTGTTGTCTGTTCCTTTTTAAGTTTGCGGTTCTCCTTTTTAACTGAGTTGTACCTTTTTAAATGCAGTTGGTTCCTTTTTAATCATTGTTTGTTCTTTTTTATGTTTGCGGTTCGTCTTTTTAAATGAGCATTGTACCTTTTTAAGTGTGAAGTTTTCCCTTTTAGTGTTTTTTGTTCCTTTTAAGTTTGCCATCCCCTTTTTTAAATGAGCGTTGTATCTTTTTAAGTGTAGTATGTTCCTTTTTAAGCCAGTGTACCTTTTTAAGTGTGAAGTTTTCCTTTTTATTGTTTTGTGTTCCTTTTTAAGTTTGCGGTTCTCATTTTTAAATGTGAGTCTCTTCCTTTTGAAGTGTTGTCTGCTCCTTTTTAAGTTCGCGGTTCTCCTTTTTAAGTGCAGTTGGTTCCTTTTTAATCATTGTTTGTTCTTTTTTATGTTTGAAGTTCGTCTTTTTAAATGAACGTTGTACCTTTTTAAGTGTGAAGTTTTCCTTTTTAGTGTTTTTGTTTCCTTTTTAAGTTTGCGCTCCTCTCTTTTAAATGAGCGTTGTATCTTTTTAAGTGTAGTATGTTCTTTTTTAAGTCAGTGTACCTTTTTAAGTGTGAACTTTTCCTTTTTAGTGTTTTGTGTTCCTTTTTAAGTTTGCTATTCAGACTATTACTTTGGAGTATGGAAAAGTTTTAATTACAACAACGATAAAATGTATTTGTTAATTTACAAACCACTAATTTAATTCGACACAGCAGCGGGAGTCGCTCAATAAAGTAATGGCCATTTCACCCCTGATCGAGTGAAGTGTCTTGGGGTTTTTCTGTTCCGTTGGGTTGACCTTTCGCATGAGACATTTGATCCAGTAGTATAGAAAAACACCGCAGTCGTTGCTTCCCGGCATTTGTCTTTGGCACGTTTCCCTCAGGTATCTCACTGGCCAGTTCACTTTAAGACGGTTTCTCCAGACATGTACCCCTACCGCATTGTCAGGATCCTCATCTGGGACCAGCTCGCTAGAGCAACCGTTGTAATTCAGGAACTCATTGTCTAAGCCATTAACAACTACCAGGGTCCAGTGTTGTGACAGCAGCAATGGTTGTGCAATGACGATGCTTCCTGGTTCATGGCCTTGTAGTTTGGGCGCCAACCACTCTTCAATCATGGTATTCCCTTGATCGATCATAATTTTTTCCGAATAGAAGCTTGGAATACAAATTAGCTCTTGGGGGTAGTTTTCCATTTTTTGGCGCTCTTCAAGTACACAAAGCATACTGTCGATTTCCTCGTTGGTCAAATCCATGCCCTTCGTCATTAGCTCCTTGAGGTCGGAACGTGTGAAGAAACATGAATCACCTCTCCAGATCACCTCCCTTTGGTTATGTGTAGGTGCGGTCACCTTCAGTACAATGTTCAGCTCATCGGGGCTCAACGTGGCCAATGCATGCATGTCAACGTCTGGCCTAGTCTCTCTCCCGTGATGAGCCAACTTGAAATCGTCATTCCCATCCCACTTTATTTTTTTGTTCATGCTCCTCTGGAGCCTTCTTTCTCCCCTTTTCCGTTTCTCTTCTTTTTTGTTCCTTTCTTTCACATCATCTTCTTGTTTCTGGCCGTTGAGCGTGATCCTTTGGCCCCCCAGTCTGCCCTCATGGGTTTTTCCTTTCCCTCATCCTCCTTTTTCTCCTTCTGCTTATCCCCCTCTCTTCTCGTCACTACTCGTTTCTCTTCTTTCTCCCACTCATTCTCTTTCTCATTTTCCTCCTCTACCCTCTTTCTTTCTACCTCTTCCCTCAACCTCTTCTTTGAAGCTTCGGCCTCCCTCCTTTTATCATCGGCTTTCCTCTTCTCTCTTCTCTCCCTGTCTCTCTTCTCGTCTTTTTTCCTCTCTCTTTCCTCTTCCTCCCTCCTCTTTTCCTCTTGTATTCTCTTCTGTTCTCTCTCCCTCTTTTTTTCCTCCTCTTTCCTCTTCTCTTAACTTTCCCTCTCCTCTCTCCTTTCCTCCTCCTCTAATCTCTTTTGTTCTCTCTCCCTCTTTTTTTCCTCCTCTTTCCTCTTCTCTTCTCTTTCCCTCTCCTCTCTCCTTTTCTCCTCCTCTATTCTCTTCTGTTCTCTCTCCCTCTGTTTTTCCTCCTCTTTCCTCTTCTCTTCGCTTTCCCTCTCCTCTCTCCTTTTCTCCTCCTCTTGCCTCTCTGTTCTCTCTCCCTCTCTTTTCCTCCTCTTTCCTCTTCTCTTCTCTTTCTCTCTCCATTTCTTTATCTTTTTCCTCATCTTTCCTCTTCTCTTCTCTTTCTCTCTCCATTTCTTTATCTTTTTCCTCATCTTTCCTCTTATCTTCTCTTTCCCTCTCCTCTCTCTTTTTCTCCTCTCTCGTGCTCTCTTCTTTTTCTCTTTCTCTTTCCCTCTCAATCTCAGTCTCTCTTTCCCTCCTATTGTCCTCCTCTCTTTCCTGCTCTTCATCCCTCCTTTCATCCTCTCTCCCTTCCTGTCCACCTTCTATACAATATCCTCGAAGAGATGCAATCTCTTCCCTTAGGGTCTCATTTTCCTCCCGGGACTTCCTAAGTTCCTCATTCAACCTCTGAACCTCTTCATTTGCCTCATTCAGGACAACATCTGCTTGAAGCCATCTTGTCTTCAACCCTGCAAACTCCAATTCTTCCTGCAGTGGGTCCCGAGGGATGCTGCACTCCCTCAATTGCAGCCTTAGTTCGGTGCTTGTTGACTGGCAATCACTATTGGTTCGTAGGGTTGGCTGACTTTTTTCAGTCAGACCAATGATTTCCGTCTCTTTCTGCGTAAGGGTCGTCGGCTGAGTCGGATTGAAGTTGCCCTCGTAAATTTTTGAAAGGGTGATGCCCCTTTCCTCCCATTTCTTCAGGATGATCCATTTTCCAAACATGCTCGACCAACGATTCCACTTAGGATGACCTCCCATTTTAGGCTCTGCCAGGTTGAACTTCTCGCACAGTCATACCTAAGAAGGAGATACCGATTAATTCATAAAAAGAACAAATGTTTTCCTAAAAAGGAACAAACACAAAAAGTAACAACCATTTTCTTAAAAAGGAACAAGTATAACATAAAAAAGAACAAACGTTTTCCTAACAAGGAACAAACAACAACTTAAAAAGGAAGAAGCATAACTTAGAAAGGAACAAGTATAACATAAAAGGAACAAACGAAACATAAAAAGGAACAACTATAACTTAAAAAGGAACAAACGAAACTTAAAAAGGAACAAACATAACATAAAAAGGAAGCAGTCTAACATAAAATGGAACAAGTATAACATAAAAATGAACAAACAAAACTTAAAAAGGAACAAGTATAACATAAAAAGGAAGAAGCATAACTGAATAAGGAACAAGTATAACGTAAAAAGGAAGAAACATAACTTAAAAAGAAAGAAGCATAACTTATAAAGGAACAAGTACAACATCAAAAGGAACAAACGTTTTCCTAAAAAGGATCAAACAACAACTAAAAAAGGAACAAACGAAACTTAAAAAGGACAAGTATAACATAAAATAGAAGAAGCATAACTTAAAAAGGAATAAGTATAACATAAAAATGAACAGACGAAACTTAAAAAGGAACAACTATATCTTAAAAAGGAACAAACAAAACTTAAAAAAGAACAAGCGTAACATAAATAGGAACAAACGTTACGTAAAAAGGAACAAAAAACAACTTCAAAAGGAACAAACGAAACATAAAAAAGAACAAACAAACTTAAAAAGGAATAAGTATAACTTCAAAACGTCAAACAGTCAATTAAAAATGAACAAACGATACTTAAAAATGACAAGTATAACATAAAAAGGAAGAAGCATAACTTAAAAAGGAACAAGTATAACATAAAAAGGAACGGACGAAACTTAAAAAGGAACAACTATAACTTAAAAATGAACAAACGAAACTTAAAAAGGAACAAGCGTAACATAAACAGGAACAAACGTTACCTAAAAAGGAAGAAACAGCAACTTAAAAAGGAACAAACGAAACATAAAAAGGAACAAACAAACTAAGAAAGGAACAAGTATAACTTCAAAACGTCAAACAGTCAATTAAAAAGGATCTTTAACATAAAAAGGAACAAACGAAACTTAAAAAGGAACAAGCATAACATAAAAAGGAACAAACGAACCTTAAAAAGGAACAAACAACAACTTAAAAAAGAACTAACGTAATGTAAAAAGGAACAAGTATAACATAAAAAGGAACAAGTATAACATAAAAAGGAAGAAGAATAACTTTAAAAGGACAAACGACAACTTAAATAGGGAAGAACCATTACCTGTAGTACAGCAACACACCCCTCGACGTATCCCCTTCTTAAAATAGAAGAACTAGTAGATCTCCTAGCGCGTAGATCCTGGTTTGCCTTCTCCAGGCCCGTCACAAGGGCCTCGTGAACAGCCTCGGCCCACGCGTACTTGTGTAGCCTAGTCAAGTTGGCCAACTGGTCGAGGAACCAAATTTTGGTTCGATGGGTGCCATCGTAGAACAAAAAATGGCTGAAGATGTAACAAATGAGTAGGCGGACGTACTCCTCCTCCTAATCAACCAAATATCTTGTAGCCATCATTTGGGCAAATAGTTGAGAGTTGTTCAGAATCTCCCCCTATCAGGTTGCGACTTCATTCGGATGCATCCTGACAGCCTCCCATGTAATCTGAGCCCCAAAATTAGGGCAACGTCTTCGGCGGTGAAGTGTACTACCCCAGAGCCGATCCTCAACCCCACCTCCTCGGGGTCATAGTGTTCCACGAACCAGTCGATAATGTCATTATAGACAGGAACGCTGGAGAGGGTGATGAAGTGACCGAAGGGGGTAGCCCGGAAGGCATCTTTCTCTGCGTCCCTCAACTTCCGAAAGACCTTCTCTATTGGGGTCCACGAACATTTGGAGGGTTGGAAGTAATGCGTAGAAGCCGAAGAAGACACCAACCGTATGAGAACATTCATTTTTATAGTATCGCAATTCAATGTTACGGTAAAAACGACAAACCTAATGCAGCACAACCCCCGAAAGACAAGCTTGAAGTGGAGAATCCTTGTCGTCGAAGGATATCTAGGGTTACCAAAAAGAACTGGGGTGATGAATCGGAGAAAAGTTGAGAAAGGGAATGTGAGAAAGATCAGAAATGTTTTTGGTTTTATTTCTCAACTCGGGATGTGAACAAGCACGTCTGGTGTCCCTTCCCGGTCTTTTCGATGCGTCAGAGAGGGAACCGTCGCGCGAAAGCCACAGGGGTTTTTCCATTTTTCGAAAAAACACGCGCTTTACTTTTTGCTGACTGGACAACTGACTAGATGCCACGACAGTGGCGTCCTGGACGCGCGCGGCCGTGTAAAAGGACTCATATTTTTATCTTGTGGTTTGATGCATAAGGGCTTAGTTGATCTATCTCTTGTCTTGTGGTTCAAGTTTCTGGATGTCTTGAGCTCATTTTCGGATTTAAATTGGTCTGCATTTTGGATGGGTTATATATTGTTGTTTCTAAAATTGTACCATCATTTTATGATGTATAGAAGTCTATAAAAATTATATATGGGGTTTTTAAATAGATCTATAGTGTTGTACAAAATTGACAAAACTGGTTCACTGCCGTAATTCCAGAATGCAGTCCCCGTTTTTTGCCCAGATTGAAACTGCGATTTAGAGAAAATGGCTACATAGATTTTTCTGTTCTTTATATGAAATTAAAAATATGAAAGTCTAGTTTCCAGAAAAAATATTTTCTCTCTATAAAATTATTGTTGTTTGCTCAATATTTGATGATCAATGCACATTGGTTAGAACAGTTTTTAATGGCCAACTGAGGTTTGTTTGTCAATCAATAACTAAAGCTTCTATATGACTTTTAAATATTTAAAATGGTTCAAATAGATTTTAGAAACTATTTTTTTCACTGTTTAATATGTTTAGAAGTCATTTGAGTAATAAATGAATTTTCTATTGGATTGACTAAACCGAGCATGCATAGAGGTTTGCATTTCCTTTATATGCATAAAGATATGTTTTGCAAATTATGGTGCAAGTTAAAGGATAGAAGGACTCTCGTAAAGGGAGAAGTAGAGTTGAAGGTTGGAAATGGTGCAAACGTCTCAGTGGTTGCAATTGGAAACATCTCCCTTCACTTTCCTAGTTGTTTAGTTTTAGTTTTAGTTACCATGTTCCATCAATATGTAAAAACATTATATCCGTGTTGTGTTTGGACATAGATGGTTTTAACATTACTATTTTGAATGCATGTGGTAATGTTTCGAAAGATGGTTTATTCTATGCATTGCTTTTATTTGTAATGGCTTATATTTGCTTGAATTAAGTGGTAAACAAATTCTAAACATCAATAACAAAAGACTCAAGATGTCTCATGAGTATGAGACTCTCTTATGGCACTATCATTTTGGTCCCATAAACGACAAAACACATTAAGAAATTATTGGAAGCTAATCTTCTTGGTATCCTTGATTGCAAAGCAATAGAAACATTCAAACATTATTTAATTGGGAAGATGACCAAGAAACCTTTCGAGAAGAAAGGTTCAAAAGCAAAAAACTTATTGGAATTGATACATTCTGATGTATGCGATCCAATGAGCACAAGTGCGAGAGATAGTTATAGATACTTCGTTACTTTCATAGATGACTATAGTCGCTTTGGCTATGTATATCTAATGAAGAATAAAAGTGAATCTTTTGACAAGTTCAAAGAATTCAAGAATGAGGTAGAGAACCAACTCAACCAGAGAATTAAAGCTCTGCGAACTGATCATGGAGGAGAATACTTGAGTAATGAATTCGCACATACTTGAAGGAGTGTGGTGTCATACCACAACTCCCTCCACCTGGGACACCACAATGGAATGGTGTGTCCGAGAGGAGGAATAAAACAATGCTCGACATGGTTCGATCAATGATGTGCCAAGCCAAAATTACGTCTTTATTTTTTGGGATATGTACTACAAACAACGGCTTACACACTAAATGTTGTTGCATATAAATCCATTGAAAAGACTCTATTCGAGTTATGGTTAGGAAAAACTCCTAACTTGTCTTTTCTCAAAATTTGGGGTTGTGAGGCCTACGTCAAATGTTGATGTCGACCAAGCTTGAACCAAAAGCGGATAAATACTTCTCTACTGGTATCCTAAAGAAACAAAAGGATACTACTTTTGCCACAAGTCAACAAATAAGATACTTGTTGATAAGGGTTCAACATTCTTAGAGAAAGAATTTCTCGAAAGAATGAGAAGTAGTGGGAGTAGTGTCGTGCTTCAAGAAACTCAAAACACACTAGAAGATGTCGATGAAAGCAAGAATGGGGAGATTCATGAGGATCGAAATTACCCAACCATAGTTCCTAGGGCTAGTGGGAGCATGAGTAAACAAGTTCCTCAAATGATTGAGGAAGAGGTTCACATATCGCCAACAAGCGTTCAATTGAGGATTGAACCAATCCACAAGAACTTGTGAATGATGTTCAAGGTGTTTGAGGAGAACCTCTTGAACCACAAAAGCCACAAAAACCAAGAAGATCAATGAGAGTTAGAAAGAAACCCGATTTCTATCTAGGCCTTCATGAAATTTTATTGTTTTATCACATGCATCCCATTTCATATTATTTGAAATTCAATACATCATATAAACCAAGTCATGTATAACCAACTATTATCTTTATCACTATACTCAATGATAGCTTTTGATAATAATCAAATAATGCACTTCTCATGTGAAAAGATATAGGTCTCTTATCTAGGATTCAAAGACACAATGAAAACATTAATGACACAAACACAATTCCATAATATTTCATTGTTTAGGTCTATTCAATATATGAAAGAAAATATTTTCCATTTCATATACTCATGTTGTTAAAATAATTGTAGAGCTACACTACTCTTTTAACCAACATGACAATCTTATGTGAGAAAATGTATGGACACAGATGTTCCCTCCGCCATGTGGCACCTTGTGAGTGTTGTGGTGGTCTTATAACTCTCTTTCCTAGCGCTATCCATAAACATCTTTGTGAGAGCTTCCGTGGACTTCTTGGATTTTGAATCCAAGTATTTTTCTAGAAGCAAGTCACCCATGTTGGCAACCATGAGACTGTGAACTTGGTTCTCTTGGTCTTCCCACTTGGTTATAGCCTCTCGCGCAGCATCGGTTGCCTTCTCCCTTAATTTTGGGCTTACACCATCCAAAATGTGAGATAATTTTTCAAACTTCAACAATGATGAGCTTGATTGGCCAGCTATTGAAGTTGGAGTCATCGTTTGCTAATGGATGTTTTCAATCATATATTGCTCAATAGGTTGAATGTTCGACATTTCTACAAAATATTTTATAAGGATTTTCATGTTAATTTTATGTTTATAAAAATTGTATTGCAAATATGTCCATAATTATAGTAATACAAGATCTCATCATTTATAACATAGACTAACTAAGGGCTATCGAATATGTCACAAACTCAAGGTAAGAAACATCTTCTAATCATAACTATTTTTAGATTTGCAAACTTTTGTGTTTTTCAAACTCTTATGATTCTTGTCGTTTTAATTAAGAGAGAATTTGTCCATCCTCTTAAGAAAAACTCTTTCTCAAAACTGAGCGAGGGCTCCTACTTTTGTTCAGAAAACTTATTTTATTTGATACGAGATTTGATGATTGTACATTGTATCCATAAACAAATACACTTGGTGTCCACTAAGGGTGAAACTCACTTTTTGTGTTTTTTGATGGCGCAACAATGTATATCCTAATATCTCCCACTATTTCCAAAGATTGAGGAAATTATCTCCCACTAAGGGCGAGCAGAACATCCCTCAATCGATGGCTTCTAGTGGATGAAATAAGGAAGAAATGTCTTCTTAATTTTTAGTTTGGACAATTAAACAATTCGTATGTGTTTTTTGAATTTAGGTTGTCATGTATGCATTCATTCACACTTACCCTAAATGTTCAATCATTCAATCACATACAAGTCAAGCACATAAACATAAAATAAATTTATTCACACATTGGTGGAAGTTTATATGTTCTCACACACTCGATCTTTGCTTCTTCTTCTTGCACCATGGATGTAAATATTGCATAATATTTAAACATGCATCTCACAATTTGAATTTTATCAAAATTAAATTGGCTATTGCAAGTCCTTTGTAAAGTCCTCTCATATGCATGCATATAAATAAACAACTTTTACATATACATAAGTCCTCTCATAGTGATTAATTGATAACAATTATGATATACATATCATATAGTTACATATGACTTCGATGGAACATATAAACTCACTTATTCCTGCAAAACAGAACATGTGCAACAACATGTACATATGTTATTTTACACTATTTAGTTGATCCTTCATTTCTCAATTAAATAATTCAAAAATCATTTGAAATACTTTAAAATGATTCAAGCATCCATATTTCAAGATATTAAAAATATTGAATTGAAGTTTATCTAAATTCCCAAAAGAAAAAATTTAAGGAAAATAAACTTATTTGCTCCTTTTTGTATTGTCAATTCCAAGTAAAACAATCATTTAAAATAAACAAAAAATTGACAAAATTAGACATAAGTCTAAAACATGATTCTAACTATCATATGACATGTTTTAAAACATCAAACTCTCAAAAGAATAATTGGAATCAAAATTGACAAAACAGTCATATTTTCCGATTTTCTTTGTTTCACCTTAAAGATCAGAATTATCAATGGTCTTAATGGTTTATATATTTTCTAACATTACCAAATAATTTAGGAAAATAAGAAACATAAAAATATTCTATTAAAATTTTATGCATCCATCAAAAATAAAAAAGGACTCGAAAAAGGGCAACTTGAATTATTTAATTAAGAGACGGTAAACTAAACCTTATTAAATAGCCCAATTATTGAAAATATGAAAACAAAACTCTAATACCACTGTAGGATTTCGTGCCCTATATTTGTATGTATATTTTTAAAATTTTACAAGCAATTAAAATAAGTTTTCATATTTTTCAACAATTTTAAGTACAAAATTTCATAATTGTATTTCAATATATATTATATACTAATTAATATTGAAATATATAGATTGGATCATACCTAGAGGATTATCAAATCCTTTTTACCAATCCAAAGTCAGGTTGGACGTTGGATTATCACAGAATCACCTACAAGTGTTCACCAAACTCTAAACAAGATTAGAGAGATTGAAGCTAGTCAATCAATCTCTTTATATAGGGTTTGAATCTAGCTGATTGAATCGGTTATAATAAACCACAAGTGCACGACCACATTGAAGTGGTGGAAAATACGGGTTGATCCACAGGGAGGTGTGTTGACTCTGGTTAGTTCGAAGGCGAGTGGGAAACAAAAGGGAGAAAACGTGTGATTACACGAAACTAAACTAAGAATGAACAAACAATAAAAACTAAACCCCATGGAGTGGAGGTGTGTAGGTACAGTGTGTGTGAGTGAGTATTCTTTTCAATTAGAAACAAGTGTAGTATGTGTGGAATAGAAGTAGAAGCTAGTGTAGGATACACAACACTACATGGAAAACCATGAACATGCACGTCTCACATAAAGTTGAGGTTGATTTTAAATTCCCAAGCATGCAATAAGTACCTAGTGTGGTCATTATAGCATCAATCAATCCTACATACAACCTAAATCATTCATGTAAATGTGCACCAAACATGGATTCATACATAAGAAGCCATTCCCATCAAATCATCACAAGCAACAAGATAAACTCTAAAGCTAGCGTGAGATAAGTACCTAGTGTGGACATTGTCCCATCCAATACAAGTGTAATCATGCTACAAGTATAGATCTATATTAAGCATATGAAATGACACACATAAAAGAACCCAACAACATCACATATTCTACATTACCTTTTTTCCCAAATGGGGATGGGACTACTCACTACTCTTTAGGAAATGAAGGCAAAACGAAATTAAACTAATCACGCAAAAAGAGACAATATAAAGCTAACTAAGAAAAAATATTTTATTTACAAGACTCACATTACAAGTAGCATTCTTCTCCACGTTGATTTTTGCTCCAAGGCTTACTCCAGGTAAAGAGAATGCTACGAAGCAATGGGTAAATACAAAGGAGAAGGAAGAGTTCTATTTATAATCATAGAAAAGGCAATTGTGGACAATCCCTCGGTATGGGGCTAAAACATAATATAAATAAAGATAAAACAACATAACCAACTACACGACTATACCATGACCACTTTGGACACATTTGGACCGCCAATTGGCGGTTTATATGTCTTGGATTGAGTCCAGATTTTGTGGTTTGTTTCTGGCTTGATTTTTTGATGTTTTATGAACGCGATCTGGTTGTGGATGTTTGGGTCCGGATCTAATTGCCAAAATACTCCTCATGATGGTGTGGAGCTTCTTGATTTGCTCATTGATTCTTTTGGTTTACATACAGGTCCATGTCTATGGCATCTAAGTCCATAAGTCCTGCAATTCAGTCATTTTTCTTGCTTTTAAATCCCTTTATAGTCTCTTCTTCTCAAACATGTTTAATCCTAAAACTTAAACATAAAACTCGTTACATAGCATTACTTAGGCTAAGAACAAAGGATATAAGATACAAATATATGCATGCTATGATATCAATCAAATACCCCACACCTAACTTTTGCTAGTCCACAGCCAAACAAAGAAATGCAAAAATGAAAGAAAGGAAAAAGCATACGAAAAATAGGGAAATCCTAACTCACTTTCGTAGGAATTGCGGTTGCACTTAGCACGTCCAACAAGCCCTTAAACCCCCTTGTCGCCAAGGAGGAGTGTTGTCTCCTAAGGGTTTTCAGCGGATATACCCATAAAATCTGAACATCGATGCATTATTCAATCTAGAAACTCAACTCGATAGACTCATTTTTGCCGATCATTGGACACGGTAATCCTACGGGCCGACTCTATATATGTATCCCGTCCACACACCTAGCCTAATGAATCATTCATGCAAGTTAATTAAGGACTTAAGTGAAAGACATGGACAACCTTAACATCCTCAAGTGATACAAAGTGTAAAGTCCATTATGGTTCTTATTCGCATTACCATTTTTTTTTGTTTTTCTACTTTTCTTCTTTTTTTCTCTTTTCTTTACTAGTTGGTGTGTAATTCTCCCAGGGTCACGTTTTGTGCATCATTGCCTATGAGGACTTACACTATCACGTACACCTTTCCCTATATCTCCACATAGGGCAATCCCTACCACCCGTGTAACGGGAGTTCAGTCGGTGCATCTCAAGTCAGATGACTCGAAAGCACCAGACACAAAGTCCCTTCAGACCTAATTTCCCGAGTGATAGGACCCTTGCAAGGAGAGAACACCTACTCACTTATTTGTTATCTACACATGAACCAAAACCCCTACACTTAATGTTTCACAACAGGAGTTAAAGGGTCCTTGACTACAACAAACTTCCTTATATTAACAGACACGAATTATTCAAATCACTAGGTTGAGGGTGGACTTCTTTAATTATCTGAGTACTGAAACCCTATGATTACTTGCCCCCCGAGGGAAGATCGGGGTGCATCCTAATGACTAGATAAGTCCTAAAGCCACTGTACTAGATATCCTAATGCATTAAGTTCAAGACAATTTTGGGAGCTTTCTTTTTACTTTGCCTCACAACGGTTTTGCACATGCTAAACACACGCAAAACCCACAAAACATTTTCTTTCGCAAACACATGAAGATTTTGAAAGAAACGTGAAAATTTTAAAGCACTAGGCAAGCAAAAGAAGGCAAGTCACCCACGGATCATGACAAACGGATATATCAATATTAAATGCAACAAACTAACATGACCCTAACAATGCACAGAAAAGAAAACAAAATCAAAGGAAAAGTCTCGACTATGTACATACGTAGAAACACCCCCCACACCTACTTCATGCATTGTCCTCAATGAATCTGAGCAAGATACTACATGGATTTATGCATGAAAAAGAAGAGATCTCACCAACGTGAAGTACAAAGGTAAGTTCATGGTTATGTTGATGGACCCAAACCCGAATTCCCTCAAAACCTGTGAGATGCTAAAGAAGGGATACAAATACGTGAAAGAAGTAGGGACCAAATACACAAGGGTTGTGACCCACAACAATCAATGCTCGCTTTTTTTAACTATGTACAAAAATGTCTCTCGTCTTCATATGTCAATGGACATCAAATGCAAACTCACCATCTTTGGAGCCAGAAATGCACCGGCATGGGCTTGCAACATACAAAATAGGAGGATTGTTGAGAGTTTTATGAACCACGAATGGTGGTTCATGCCTCTCAAAACTAGGATCAGTGAATGGAAATGGAAACAAAAATGTTTCCACTCCACGACACAGTTGAGGGTCATCAATGTATACTCTCCAACTAATATTTGGGTTTACAGGGATTATTACCATGATGGCAAAGTCGAAAAACAGAATTGCTTGACCACCTGACACCCTTATAAGCATTGTGGTCGTTTAATGCCTCTGGAGAGTGAGCAAGATAGGAGCCATGAATGAGAGGTAAACCTCTATCTGGTTGTTTGAAATGTAGGTATGAGGTGGTTGATTTTTAACCAATATAGGGTCCTCAGCAGATACAAAGTGAAGAGCATGTGGCCTAGAGGCCACAAAAAATGGTATCTTATGGCTCAAGAGTCATGTGATTGAAAGGATGTTGCTCAAATGCCATGTGATCACAAGATAAGGCACCTTCTTGTGCCAACCTAGGTGAAACATCTTCACCACCTTCAGGATCTCCATCGAACAATTCCCTGAAATACTTGAAGGTGCCTTCAATTTGAATCTCATCCATGCCCTGGATAAGGTTGACCCCAACAGGGTCATCGAAGGCACCTGACTTCTTGCCGATGGTAAAGATGCTGAAATCAATGCACTGACTACCATATGTCAAGCGCATCAAACCATTGCGACAATTGATCCAGGCATTGGAAGTCGCTAGAAATGGTCGCCCCATAATAACAGGAATTTGTCCAAGTGGATTTAGCACAGGTTCAATATCCAAAACAAAGAAGTCGACTGGATAAATGAACTCTCCCACTTTGATCAGCACGTCTTCCACCACGCCCCTTGGTTTCTTCCTAGACCTGTCGGCCAATTGAAGAGTTGGTTTTTGTTTGTTTGAGGTCTCCAAGACTAGGGTGGACGTAGACCGAATACGGCAGAATATTAACAGATGCACCAAGGTCCAATAAAGCTCGATGTATGGACACCTCACCAATCACACAAGAGATAGTAGGACAACCAGGATCCTTGTATTAGACTTGCCAGGGTTGTGCCAATAAAGAACCCACGTTAGCCGCAAGAAAATCTTTCTTTGGAACATGAGTTTTTCTCTTCTTGGTGCATAAGTCCTTGAGAACCATGGCATAAGGTGGCATTTGCTGAATCACCTCCAACAAAGGGATGTTTACCTTAACTTGCCGAAAGATCTCAAGCATCTTGTCATGTTGATCTGAAGGTTTCTTTTTAAGGCGCCCAACGAATGGCACCTTCGGGACATAAGGGTTTTTTGAAAGAACCTCAGAATTCTGGTCCAAAGAAACATGAGTGGGGACCTCAGAATCTGACTCCATCGACACAAGATGAGATAAGGGGACCTCAGGGTTCGGCCCCATTGTCGAAATAAATGTAGACGGAACCTCAAGATCAAGCTCATTCCTGGAAGTATTTGTTGTGGGAACCTCAGGATCTAGCTCCCTTATAGATGCAGGTATCACCACAAGTCTGGTGACACCAAGAGATGGTAAATTGCAAGGAAGGCACCCCAATGTGGTTGTCCACCTCCTTTCCATACCTCAAAGTATGAATCTCATTAATATGATGGGTCGGTTCATAGGTAGCATCAGGCACTGGTGGCCTTCCTTAAGAATGGGTACCCCGGGGACTCAGCTCAGGTTGACATGGCAACTGACCCTTCTCACGTTCAAAAAACTGATGAGCCAACTAGCTAACTTGCACTTCCAAAGCTTTGAAAGAACTTTGCATGCTCTGCATGAACGTTTCAAGGGTTTGATTAGTAGAGGGGTCCTTTGGGTCAACCCATTGGGGGTAACAGAGCTTGGTTGGAATAACCTGACGATGAGGACTGTGTAGGTCGGTAATTATGGTGCTGAGACCTTTGATGTGGGGGTTGGTAGGTCGCCGATGGGCGTGGATGTTGATAAGGTGGAGTTTGAGATTGAGCGTGTGAGCTCTGACAGTGACCCCCACTAGGCCTCCAAGAGAAGTTAGGATGGTTACGTCATCCCAGGTTGTAGGAGTGACTATACGGACCATTACAGGGCCTTTGTTAATACATCGCATTTGCATGAGCAGTATCCCTTGGAGTGTAAGCAAATTCTAAGTCATCATGTCCCGTAAGCCCACACTTACTACACCCTAGAGTAGCGACCTGAGCTACAGGAGCTCGGTCCAACTCTAAACTCCCAATCCTATGCATGAGAGCTGCCATTTTCGCCTCAAACGCAATACTTGACTCAACTTGATATGATCCAGCTCGAACTGAAGACCTGGCGACTGGTGGCTCTCTCATGGTGTCTCACTCAAAGGTACGTTCAGCCATTAATTCAAAAGTGTCCCTTACCTCATCGATGGGTTTCATTTGGAAATCACCTAGACACATTGACTCCAACAATGTGTGGGTGTTGTAGTTGAGTCCCTCATAAAAAAATTAGCACAACTACCACAAATCAATTCCATGATGAGGGCACCGCAAGAGAAGGTCCTTGAACCTCTCAAAGAAAGCATGAAATGATTCGGTCTCAGTCTGATACATTTGGTGTATCTGGTGTCGTATCTGTTGAGTCTTCCATTAAGGGAAGAATCTCTCCAGAAAGACAGTCACGAAGTCATCCCAAGACCGAATCGAGCTAGTTGGGAAGTTGTACATCCATTTCTTCATGTTATCCTTCAACGCAAAAGAAATCATCCTCAACCGGACTGAACTCTCATCAAGCTTTTGAAGCTTGAACATGGAGCATACCTCCTCAAATTCACGTATAAAAATATACAGATCCTCCTTATTAGTAGTGAAGGTAGGAAGCATGCTCACATATTGAGGTTTCAGCTCATAGTTGTTATTGCGAGCCGGCGAGAGAACTATGCAAGAAGGCTACGCAGCCCGAACAGGATGGGTCCACTCCCACAAAGTCATTGGTCTATCCTGCGAGCTAAAGGTGGTGGTGCACCAAGAACTTGAACCTGCCCGAATCCCTCTTCCTCCCAAGTCAGAGGAGGAGGAGAAGGAGGTCTACGTGGTGGTGGGAGCAGACCGAGGTAATCCATGTATGGAACCCGGTCTCCCCCATCCCCACGAGACGACTCGGCCTCATGCTCTAAAAGAGCAGAGACGGAGATGGCCGATCACCTAGACCATCCATCTCAGAAAAATGCACTCTCTCAAGTCAAGCGCTCTCACCAGAACGAGCCCAACCTCGCATAAAACGCTCGACTCGACTATAAAACAACACACAACAAAAGGTGTAATCATAGGAGGAGACTATAACAAAGAATATAGAGGAGGAGAAGACTCAGATGAGAAAGGAAGAATCCTTAGTGCTAGTGTAGGTAATGGGTGAAGGTAGAAGCCTAATCTAGCAAGCACGACTCAAACAATTTATGGCTGTGGGTCCTTAGGCAAGACGATGCCTAACTTCGAGATCACTAGTCTCGTCATGCCTCACCTCCCTACAACGAAGACCACAATACCCAGCAAGTGATACCAGATCCGGAGATCTAGTACCTCCTACTATCGACAAGGCAGGCGACGTCGATCAGGTCGTGACAGTCTCAACTAGATAACTCTCCTAGTGCATCCAAAATCATTAGGGACAATGTCTACTTTCTTTTAGAATTAAGGCTTTGATTAAGAGTGATTTTTGGGGCAAAGGAAAGGGTGATGAAATCCCCCATCTTATCTTGTATGGGACAACCCCTCCTTAGTAGCGTTTTGAGTCTTAATCTAGCAATCAACTCTCCAAACAAACGCTCACCTCACTCTTGTCCCGATGCACCTTACTAACTAATTCATGCATAAACCATGCATGAGTGAGAGGGTGGGTGCACGTACCTCACGCCAGCAATCAAGAACAAGAATGTAAAGAAAAGAAAGATGAGTGCGTGCAAGGTCTACAAATGACGCATGCCCTTGATGGCAATCAATATACTCTCTTGCTTTGAGTTTTAAGGTCCAAGTTGATTAAAGGGACTTGATTGTTAATCTGGGGGCAAACTACAAGTCCAAACATTCCATATTGAGCCCCCAGATGACCTACTCAATGTAGAAATGACCAGAAAAGGTTAGAGAGAATTTGGAGCTTACCAAGCCGCCAATTGGGAGTCCAGAACTGCGGTTTGGCGGTCTGTTTGGTCCTGCTCCCCTCCCGGCTTCTCCTCGCAACGCCTCCTGATCCTTAGAGCCTCCTGAAAGAAAACGCAACTACAAACAAAAATTAAAAACCACTCGAATCGTCCAAACCAAAGTCTGGACAAATACGGGTCGATCCACAAGGAGGTGTGTCGACTTTGGTTAGTTCGAAGGCGTGTGGGAAACAAAGAGGAGAAAATGTGTGATTACACTAAACTAAACTAAGAATGAACAAACAATAAAACAAAACCCCATGGAGTGGAGGTGTGTAGGTATAGTGTGTGTGAGTGAGTCTTCTTTTCAATTAGAAACAAGTGAGTATGTGTGGCACACAAGTAGAAGCTAGTGTAGAATCTAAGTGTAGGATACACAACACTACATGGAAAACCATGAACATGCACATCTCACATAAAGTTGAGGTTGATTTTAGATTCTCAAGTATGCAATAAGTACCTAGTGTGGCCATTAGAGGATCAATCAATCCTACATACAACCTAAATCATTCATGTAAATGTGCACGAAACATGGATCCATACATAACAAGTCATTCCCATCAAATCATCACAAACAACAAGATAAACTCTAAAGCTAGCATGAGATAAGTACCTAGTGTGGACATTATCCCATCCAATACAAGTTTAATCATGCTACACGTATAGATCTATATTAAGCATATGAAATGATACACATAAAAGAACCCAACAACATCACATATTCTACATTACCTTTATCCCAAATGGGGATGGCACTACTCACTACTCACTACTCATTAGGAAATGAAGGCAAAACGAAATTAAACTAATCATGAAAAAAGAGACAATATAAAGCTAACTAAGAAAATTTATTTTATTGACAAGACTCACATTACAAGTAGCATTCTTCTCCACCTTGATTTTTGCTCCAAGGCTTAATCCAGGTAAAGAGAATGCTACCAAGCAATGGGTAAAAACAAAGGAGAAGGAAGAGTTCTATTTATGTCATAGAAAAAGGCAATTGTGGACAATCCCTCGGTATGGGGTTAAAAGCATAATATAAATAGAGATAAAACAACATAACCTAGTGTGGCCATTAGAGCATCAATCAATCCTACATACAACCTAAATCATTCATGTAAATGTGCATGAAACATGGATCCATACATAACAATCCATTCCCATCAAATCATCACAAGCAACAAGATAAACTCTAAAGGTAGCATGAGATAAGTACCTAGTGTGGACATTATCTCATCCAATACAAGTTTAATCATGCTACACGTATAGATTTATATTAAGCATATGAAATGACACACATAAAAGAACCCAACAACATCACATATTCTACATTACCTCCATCCCAAATGGGGTTGGAACTACTCACTACTCATTAGGAAATGAAGGCAAAATGAAATTAAACTAATCATGCAAAAAGAGACAATATAAACTAACTAAGAAAAATTATTTTATTGACAAGACTCATATTACAAGTAGCATTCTTCTCCACCTTGATTTTTCTCCAAGGCTTACTCCAGGAAAAGAGAATGCTACCAAACAATGGGTAAATACAAAGGAGAAGGAAGAGTTCTATTTATTGTCATAGAAAAAGGCAATCAGGTTCAATCCTGGATTGAGTCTTGTATTTTAGTGGTTTGTTTCTGGCTTGATTTCTTGATGTTTTATGAACCTAATCTGGTTGATGATATTTGGGCCCGGATCTAATTGCCAAAATACTCCTTATGATGGTGTGGATCTTCTTGCTTTGCTCATTTATTCTTTTGGTTTACATCCAGGTCCTTCTCTCTTGCATCTCAGTCCATAAGTCCTGCAATTGAGTCTTTTTTCTTGCTTTTAAGTCCTTTTATAGTCTCTTATTCTCACACTTTTTTATTCCTGAAACTTAAACATAAAACTCGTTACGTAGCATTACTTAGGCTAAGAATAAAAGCTATAAGACACAAATATATGCACGATATGATGCCAATCACTAGCTAATAACATCTTCTATTCTCCAAAGAATTTAATCTCTCAAGCACTCGATTAATAAAAGAATTTTCAGATGGATTAGGTGGAGAAAATATGGAGATGGGAGAACATTACATTAGTCTAACATCATGTGTAACTCACTTACACATGATCCCTTATTAATTGCCTCTCTAAACTAATCATATTTGGACTCATAATCATCTCATAACCTGCTTTGACTATGTTGGAACAAATCCCGCCCATGATCAGCAAAATTCTCTTATTAATGTAGGCAAAATCGTGGGCAAACGGTCGAACTAATCGGCCAACCGGTAGATCGTTTGGTTATCTATAAAAGTTGTTGATAATTTTAATCAAACGGAATGCCACACCAGTCGACCGTTTCGCAAAAGGAAAAGTTCACCTATTTTTTAGTTTTTTTGTCGTTGCTAAATTTTGGATCAATATCCAACAAATTTTGACAATTGGGATTTTAGAAAATTCATATGTTATAATGTTACGGATCACATTATATTATGTACTATATTGTCATATATAATGTCCAACGTTATACCACGTAATATATATACATTTCATACAATTG
This sequence comes from Triglochin maritima, assembly GCA_963682175.1. Taxonomy (NCBI): domain Eukaryota; kingdom Viridiplantae; phylum Streptophyta; class Magnoliopsida; order Alismatales; family Juncaginaceae; genus Triglochin; species Triglochin maritima. The sequence continues at coordinate 42,089,280 of OY821775.1, forward strand.
TATTTGATATTCAAACCATGTCGTTATCTCTACATATTACTTTTATTGTTTTACCACACGCATCCCATTTCATATTATATGAAATTCAATACATTACATAAGACATAAAATATCAATTATTGTTTCCCAGTTTTGTTGTGTGACCTATATGAGGATCTAAGTTATGTTGCAATGATATAAAACACTGTATATCACAAACTGTATTGCAATGATCTAAGTTTTGTTTGTGTTTAATGAAAACACACATCTCATTCCTTTTCCCTCTCCTTCACTCTCAACTCAACATTCTCTATCTCCACCTTCATCTTCATTCAAGCTATTGGAGGAGCTGCAGGAGTGGCCGTTGGAGGCTGCGAATGGCAGTGAAGCAAGAAGAAGTGTGGAACTTGAATGCTTGGAGCGTGTGGAGCTAAGGTGAAGTACTGGTCATGCATCTTCGGGTTGTCGGTGGTGCTCAGGCGCAAGGGGAAGCTGTTGGCGGTGATGTACTCCGACGAATTCGACGAGCTCGACAGAAAGTTATGCAAAGTTCTTAGACACAAGTTGTGTGAGGGGTTTTTGGGATCGTCTCCGGAGGCCAGTGATGGGGGGGGGGGGGGCAGAGACAAGGCATCGTGGGCACCAACTGGCATAACTAAGCAGCACTTAGGCATTGCCTGCCTTTGCTCTACACCGGTCGACCGAATGTAGTTAGATGCGAGACTTGTGAACTCCCTCTTATTTTCAGTCTCACGGGACTCCTTTGTTATCTAAACATTTTGTCGCTTGTTTAGTATGTTTCTAACTAAGTCCTTCTAAACGGTCGACTGCCATAGACCTTAGTTCGACCGATGACTTAATTTCTTAGCTCCAAGGTTCGACCAGTGTGCCGATTTTTGTCGACCGTTGCTGCCTAGAATTGGGTCTTTCCCTTTTTTCTATGTGTCATTTTGTTTCCTTGGAAACCCGTGTCCTAGCCTCGAGCGTGAGCCGGGTGACGATAGGTGCAATGATCGTGCCTGCCCAGGGACCGTCGAGCGATGGAGAGGGGATCATTACCACACGTGCCATCCTTGTGTCTTACGTTTGCACCAAGTTGTATTCCACACCCTACATAGTACACCTGAGGGATCACAGATTCTACTTCATTGCATTGTTACCCAGCTCCATGGAGCGAGATGACCGTCTGACCTGTGTCACGACGGAGATGACCGTGCGACCTTGATAGGAATGTGTATGACTGACCGATGATTATTCCGGCAAGTAGCCTTACTGTGGCACAACCTGGAGAGTTGATCGTCCAGCGAGCGACGACTGTGATGGTGTGGCATTGGCCAGGAGATCAGATTTGTATATCTGACGTGGAAGTAAGTGTGATACTCACTGAACCCTCATGATTAGTATAGTCCCGAGTGGGGTGAATGGCGTACTCTCCGTAAGGCTGCATGTGCCTGTGGTAGGTCCCTTTAGAGGACCCGATGTTGTTACATGTAATGAAGAATGGGATGAATGTTATCTTTTGCAATATGTGATGAATGTTAATGTATACTTGTTTGTTTAAATGAGAATACTGAACTTGATGGGTTCTTCCATAACCATTAGGTACTTCCCATGCTTGTTTAGGTTCTTAATTACCAACTTGTTTATGCTCATGTTAACTACTTAGATGCTTTCAGCAGTTATCCGCTCCGCACTTGGCTACCCAGCATTTACCATTGGCACGATAACTGGTACACCAAAGGTGCATCCTTCCCGGTCCTGTCGTACTAGGGAAAGGTCCTCTCAATGCTCTAACGCCCACACCGGATATGGACCGAACTGTCTCACAACATTCTGAACCCAACTCATGTAGCTTGGGCGAACAACCCAACCCTTGGAACATACTACAACCCCCACAAACCATTTTGACTGTCGGTTAGAATTTCTTTGAATATGTTTCTTGGATTCATTCGAGACTACCCCAAGGACGCCTTCGGCATCCAGGGGTCGCGGACCGACCATAGACCGTGCTTCATAAGTGGAACGCATTAGTTGTCCGCTCTACAGCCGACCGCTCTACCACTGAGCCACTGAGGAACAACGGAAACCTATGCATGAAAACACAACCTACACTTGTGCCTTATTGAACGCATTCTTCACCACCTTCTTACTTGTGTACACACACTCCACCCCTTGGGGGTTTTTCTTTCCTGAATTTCAACTTCTTAGTTTGTTAGTTGTTAGTTTAGTTTCATGTTAGTTTGTGCTTCCATCTTTCTTGTCGTTAATTGCTAGTTTAGTGTAATCAAACTTCTTCTACCCATATTTTCCACTTGACTTCGGAAGAACCAGAGTTTCCACACCTCCCTATGGACTCGACCCGTACTTGCCAAAACTTCATCGCGGTCGTGCACTTGCGGTTATTATAATTGAATCAATCAACTTTTTGGCGTCGTTGTCGGGCAGGTGCTCGGTCAAGACTCTAGTTTGTACGACTCGAGTGGATTTAATCTTTTGTTTTTAGTTTTGGTTGGTTTCAGGACGTCGCAGCATCAGGGGAAGGTCACAAGAGAAATTTGGAGGATTAAGAAGAAACTCGAACCGCCAATCAACGGCCCAAGACTGCCAAATGGCGATTTGGTGAGCAGTTTCTGACTCCTATTTTCTTTTGTGTGTTCTTACTTGGATTAGTGTTGTCTAGGAGCCCAATTTAGGATGTTTGAACATGTAGATTGCTTTCAGATTAATTAATAAATCAATCATTCCCCCGTTTAATAAACTTGGATCTTAAAACTTAATGCAAAAGATTAGAGTGATTGTCATCTAGGTCAAGCATCATTTGTAGACCTTGCAGGCACTCGTCTTTTCTTTTCTTTACATTCTTGTTGTTGATTTCTGGTGTGAGGTACGTGCACCCATTCTCTCATTCATGCATGGTTAAAGCATGCATTAGTGGACAAGTGTGAGGTAAGCGTTGAAAGGAATGTGTTCTAAAAGTTTTACTTTTATTTGTCAATTATTATGAATTGAATGTACAAACATTTTGTTCCTTGATTATAGTATTCGTCTTTTGGAAGTGTTAAGGAAGAGGTGTTTGGTCCTTAACCGTAGAGCTCTAAAAGATAATGGTTTACATAAATCAAAAGTTATTCACAATCATGGTAGTTAACGTGGAACATTAATTACCGAGATAAGATTGTCGTGTTGGTCATCGATTGTTGTAGCTCTACAAATAATTGACGACACGAGTATATAAAAGAGGAAAAGATTACTTTTATATATTGAATAGACCTAACAAGTAAAACATTACGGAATTGTGTTTCGTGTCATTAATGTTTTACTGTGTCTTGGATCCTAAGATATGAGACTTATATCTTTTCACTCAAGAAGTGTTTAATTTGATTATTGTCAAAAACTACCAATGAGTGTAGTGATAATGGCAATAGTTGGTTGAACATGACTTTTGCTGGAAAAGATAGTTAGTCAAACGATTATCATTGCCCCTCTTAATTGAGTGATGATATTAGTGGGCCCCTTGTTAAAGCAAAATATAATATGCACAATGTGACTTGAGTTAAGTCACATAGTTATAATTAGCTTAGAGAGATCAAGAAATGAATATAATACAAAGGTGACACATTTCTACTTTGTATATATTCTTAATATCATGAGGCAAGGGATGGACACAAGTGGTGCACTTACATCACTAAATGGATCGTGTTTTGGTTCGGGTGGAACAAAGACATCTATGCTAATTGGGTAACTATTATGTGTAGCTAGATACCGCTTATAGTTTGAGATATTAAGTGTTGAATATCACTGCCAATTTGGGTCACACCACAAAACTGGGAAACAAGAGGTTGATTTTAAGTTCATATGATGTGTCGGGTTTCATGTGAAAATAGGACACATGTGGTGAATTAATTAAAATCAATATGTCATGAGAATTGACATAATTAGAATCATAATAAATTCATATGAGGTATATATTATGGGGTGTAATAATTTAATATTACATATGATGATATATATAGGATGTGAATTGCTAAAAACCCCAAAGATCAAATTTTGTTGGAAATAAATCCAACACGGTAACCGAATAGGAAACGGGTAAGCGCAATTGGTTGACCGAATAGGGAACGGGTAAGCGCAATTGGTTTACCGAAATTGTCTGGAGTGCCTGGACAATCAGGTTCGGTTAACCGAGTGTGCACGGTCAATCGAGAAGTAGTATTTTCGGTAGACCGAAGGTGACCCGGTCATCCGATGACTATGTCCCAGGAGCGATTTTGGTGGTCAACGGTAGACCAATTAGAAGACGTGGTTCGTCCGAATTCTTCCAGGGAATTTTTCTCATACGGATTCGGTCGACCGTCTAGCTCACGGTGCACCGAATACGTGTTATAACCGAATGGTTCGGTTGACCGGATAATTCTCGGTCTACCGAACAAGAACGATTCTGCCTGAATTATTAAAAGATTAATTAAATCATGGGTGGAATCATTCCAGATTTAATTAAAACGTTTTTTGTGGGTGATTATGTGGAATTCAGAGATTAATTTTAGGAGAGAAAAACAAGGGATCATGGCTAAATAATAGCTCTTGATAAGGATGTTTTGGGAGCCTATAAAAGGGCACCTATTCCTACTTGTTTTAATACTAATGAAAAATTCTTTCTCTCATTAATCTCTCCCTAATTACCACGAAAATCTCTTAGTAAATTTAAGTTTTGGAGATAAGATTCTCAGGAGCTTAAAGAGGGGTAATTAGCTTGATTCTAAACGTTGTTAGTGATTGATTGGCTAGCTCCTTTCTCTCTATTGGATTAATCTAGGATTAATAAGATATTTGCCCAAAGCACGGACACATGGTGCGTCCCTATTGGACTACACATTTAAGGGTTTAGGGTGGAGCCATCTATATAAGGAGGGGAGTCTCCCATTGGATGGAACAACAAGTGTGCAAACCCTAGCCTCCACCCACCCTAGCCGCCACCTTCTCTCTCTCCCATTTCGTCCCTCAACCTCCACCAAGCTCATTCCGTGGACTCTTGGGTTGTGTACTCGCGCTCATTCTCCAAGAAAGTAGGAGACCGACCGGTGAAAAGGATTCCGTAAGGTGACCTCCGATCTTCCTTCCGCTGCCACAGGTTCTCTCTAAGAAAGGTACTCCTGAACCTGTAGAATCGTTGTTTGCTAACATTGGTACCAGAGACATCTCGGTTACCTTCAAATCCTCACCATCCTTTTTTGTTTCATGATAATCTGCTTTCAGATAAAAATTCGGTGGTTATGTTTTTTGGAGAAAGAAAGATAACAAAAAAATCAGCATTGCTTATTTACATGATGCGCATGTTATATATCACTACTGCAAAATAGGCTTTACTCGTCGCCAAATAGACGTCGGCCTTTTTGACCACCGACGTCTAGTGCGGAGGGGACAGAATAGACGTCGGCCTTTAGGGAGACCGACGTCTATATTGGTACTATAGACGTCGGGTGTAAGAATACCAAGTTTGGCCGACGTCTATGGTGTATAGACGTCGACCTATAGACGTCGGGTGTGATAGTACCTTGTGTATCCGACGTCTATAGGGTATAGACGTCGACCGATAGACATCGGATGGTATAGTAGACCGACGTCTATACGCCATGCATATAGACGTCGAGGTATAGACGTCGGCGTTATATAATATCCGACGTCTATAGGTCTTAAAGAAATCTAACAGGCACGTTTTCTCTCATTCTTTTCAGACGAAACCCACCCAAACCCTAGCCGTCCCGTGACCCAACGCTCCTCCGCGATCGTTCTCCGACCCATCTGCACCGTCTCCGGCACCGCAGTGAGCTCCCAAGCTCTCCTTCACTTCTCCGGCCCTCTTCTCCTTCTTCCTCCGTCTTCCTCCAGCTTTCTCCACATGTAAGTTTTAAGTTCGTTTTTGTTGTTTAAGTTCGTCTTCCTCCGTCCTCCGTTTTTCTCCACATAGTCTATCTAAGTTAGCCTTCATCTCGTGTCGTTTGCAGCCATCACCGCACCATCTCGTGTCTCCGAACCACAAAGAGCTCCTTCGGCATCACATTTTGTTTAAGTTCGTCTTCTTCCATCCTCCTCTGGTTCGTCACCGCATCATCTCTGTAGAAAAATTAATAAGTGAAAAATATAGGTGGAACGAGTCAAATGTAGTTTGAAATCATATCAAAACAGATCTTAACATGCATATTTGGTATTGATTCCGACTGAAAGTGTATTATCGAGGTTGCATTGAAGTCTAATTATGATTTATCTTTGTTCATCGGCATATTTGAACCAATGCAATATTAAAATTTCGAGGTTTTACGATAGGTCTATCTAAATGAGAACTTAAATATTGCAAACTGAACTTAGATTGGTTTGGTTTTCTAGCTTAGATTTGTAATGTGAATGTGAATGTGAATGTGATGTAATGACTTGGATTGGATTGGTTTGGTTTGATTTCAGGATTTGAAGAATTTTACATATGAAATTTTAAGTGGAGGTTCTGCCAAAATTTCAATAAAATTTTATTCCCAATTATTATTAATAACATGATAGTTTGTGTTTGAAATGTTTTTCTGTAAATTCAAGTAATTATTTTTAATACTTGCTTTTAATATCATGTATGTTTATTGCCTTAATTTTTTGAATTTTTAATATTATGATAATAACTCATTGCCCCCCTTAAACAACTTGGCCTTTAATAACCCAAAGCAAAAGATTAGACAATATTTGCTAAGTCATTCATCATATAGGATTTGCATGCATTGTATTTTTCTATTATTTACGATTTCTGTCGTAGATTGCTGGCGTAAGGTACGTACTATCTTTCACTCATCATTCATTACAAAGCACGCATTAGTTAGTAGGACTTGCATTGAAACAAGAGTGAGGTGAGTGTTTGTTTGGTGTGTTGTTTGTTAGATTAAGGTATGAAAAACACTTAGGGGGCAGTCACCTATAGGAGATGAGGTGGGGAATCTCATCACCCTTTCCTTGGCCCAAAAACCATTTAAGAAAAGAGCCTTAATAAAATCAATTAGACGTTGGCCCCTAGGATTTTCGAACGCATTAAGGAGAGGAAACCGTTTAAGACCGTTATGGCCTGAATGTCGTTGCCCATCTAGTCTCCCTGAGATTTTAGGAACCTCCGGGTTCTTGATTTCCTATAGATTAGTGGTCCTCGATGTTTAAGACCGTTTCGGCCTGAACGTCGTTGCCCATCTAGTCCCCTGAGATATTAGGGACCTCCGGGTTCTTGATTTCCTACAGACTAGTGGTCCTCGGTGGGACCTCGAAGTTAGGCGTCATCTATTACTAAGGACCTATAGTGGACTTTAGGCTTGTTTTGGCCTTGATTGCTTAGTTAGATTTCTAACCTTCCTTATTCCACGCTATATTAAGGACTTCATCTCTTCTCCTCTGACTCATTCTTTTCTCATCTTAATGTCTCCGAATCTTCTCATCTACGAACACATTCTTTTAAATTGAAATTTTATTTCTTTTCTGCAATAATAACTATCATTTTTGCCTATGTTTAGATTGAAATGGATCGAGAGTGGATTGTGTCAAACAGATTGAGTGATGAGTATGAGAACGGAGTGAATATGTTCTTAGAGGTTGCCAAAAAATATTCTAAGAAAATGAAAGACATCGACATGGCGTATTGTCCGTGCAATAAGTGTCATAATATGTCAGTGTTGACTTTTCGGAAAATGAAAGATCATTTTTTTGAGAAAGGTTTCGACCCAAATTACAGACGGTGGATATCGCACGGTGAAAATGAATCATTTAGTCGTTCGAAGAATGATGGAGAAGACGATAGTGTAGAAGATCACTTAGAGGAAATGGTTCAGGATATGGCTGAAAAGTTTTTGTCCAACCCCGATTTACTTGGTAACTTGTTGAGTGACAATGAGAAACCGTTGTATAAGAATTGTACCAAATTCACTAGATTGTCAGCGGTGTTGAAGTTGTACAATTTAAAAGCTGGAAATGGTTGGTCCGAGTTTCAAAACAAACTTGTTAGTTATTGATTTTAGTGACAATCTAATAAACTTGATTTTAGGCCATCCGAGCAAAAAACCAAAAGATTAGATCTTCTAACAAGTATACACATCGTATGTCTCGAGTGGGGTACCAAAAGTTAGAAGCACAAATGACGGCTGAAAAAATTGATCAAAGGAAACAAGAGGCAATTGACTCTGGTATGAGTGAGGAGCATGCAAGTAACTTATCTCCTCCTTCTCCCGTAGCTCGTTGTGATTCTTGGAAGAGAGCGAGAGTAAACTCCAGAGGGGAGTACGTCACAGACGAGTCGCAAGTGATCGGCTCGAAGATAGTAAGTTGCATCACTTATATATATGTTATTAATTCAGAATCATTAATTTTATATCTTTCAAATGTTAGTAAATATTGTTTTAAACTTAGGACTCTCTGAAGTTGAGAGAATCTCAAGGCGAATTTTCTTCCGACGGTCCGAATGATATTCTACGCGAGGCCTTGGGAAACGACGAACACCCCGATCGTGTGCGAGGGGTAGGGAGTAGAGTTGGACTTCGTCAATATTATTGGAAGACTCAACGGTCTACTGCGTCGACTAGTCATACCAAATGCCAGGAAGAGATCGCAGATTTGAAGAAGCCTTTGCAACTTCTTACGGAGAGATTGGATCGTGATTTGCCTACTTCTCCTACCCGTCGTAAGACCGGTTCTTCCGCGGAGACTACTCCTCCAGTTCCTCCAGTGTTCCACCCTGATCGACAAGATGATTTTGTGTCTCATTCTCGAGAATTGGCCATCGTCGATGGTTCCTCATTTGGAAAGTTCGCGGATGGATCTAGATGTGCTTTATTACTCGAAGACCCTGATCGAAGATTGGTGGGACACGGGAAAGTTTATAACATCTCCAGACACCACTTCACAGAGGTAGGAGAGGGAGAATTGAAGGTTGCAGTTGAGAGTTGCTTAGATCCTGGTGCTTTTGTGCCATTTCCGGAAGAAGAGATTGTTACTCTCGGCGATGCTATCGGTGGGTTTGTGCGGTGGCCTAGTTATTTAGTAGAGCTAAACGACAAACATGAGGTATTGTTTAACTTTGAAAGACTTGAAACTTCAAATTTGTTAACAATTGTATTTTAACGGTTGTAGATATATCTGTAAGGTGTCAAGCCCCGGAGCAAAGGGTCAAACAACCAATCTCCGATCAACATTAATTCGCTTCCAAGTAGGTGCAAAATGTTGTATCAATGTATGGTAAGTAGGGAAGCACACTCCCTAAGTACCTGGGACTTGGAGGGGGATAAAGGGTTGCCTCCCGCTTTGTACGTCACCAAAGAGGATATCATGCAGTTCATGGCGATGGATTCGTTGTGTATCATGATTATCGACGTGCAAGTGAAGTAAGTGTTTTTTTGTATACAATGAAAAGTATTGAATAATTTTATCAAAACTGTAATAAATTATAATTTTTATACTTTGTAGACATCTTTACGATGCCAGAAGGTCAATATTTCCCGAGGATCAAGTATTTGGATTTATCAGTCCATCTACATATATATACGGGAATGATGATAAATCGGGTCAACTTGGGACATTCTTTAAAGAAGAAGACAAAAGATATTATCTGCTCCCTTATCATGAGAGGTAAACTTTGTAATTCAAAGTGAAATTTTATTTTGTAATAAGGTTCTAATTATATATAACAGGGCTCATTGGATGCTTGTCGTTGTATGTCCCACGACTAATTCGGCATATTGGTTTGATCCGTTGGGGTCGAATAAACCAAGGGACTCAATAAAGAAACTTCTAAATAGGTAAGTTCGTTTAGTCATGAAAAAATATTTCTTCGATTTTTATTAGTAATATTGAATGATATTTTAACTTGTGCTACTCAGGGAATTAAGGTTTACAGAGCTTTAGGTGGTAGGAGAACAACCACAAAAGCAGGAATAACATGGCATGGAATGAGAGTATGTTCTATCCCATTGTTGTTAATTAAGTTAGGAACAAATATTTAGCGAATTTCTATGTTTGTAGTACCGGAAGCTGGTTGGAAATACGGAATGCGGTTACTACGTGATGAGATACATGGTGGAAATCCTCAATGTGGTAACTCAAGACGTATGTCTAACCGAGGTAATGTAGATTGTTATTCAATTGTATATTCAATTGTAGTTTCAATATTTAGTTATTAATATTCAACACACTTGTATTTTTTTGATAGATTTTCCCAAAAAGTAGTGATCCTTTCTCGCAACAGGAGCTCGATGAAACTCGCGACCGATGGGCTCGCTATTTCATCAGAAACATGTTGACGAACGAAGAGGTTGTCTTGCCAATAGTATTTTTTGTGATTTTGTTAACAAGTGCACTTGTATTACAAACCTACACTTTATGGCTTAATATAATCGCCTTAATTTTATAATGAATTAATTGCAAGTGTGTTGAATGTCAATTGTGTATGCTTTGTATGTTTGTGCATGTATGCTTGTATGTTTGTGCATGTATGCTTGTGTGTTTGTGCTTGTATGTATATGTGGATGAAATTTTGAGTATTTGTGAACAAATTTATAGGTGAACGAATTTGGTGCAGTAGTATGTACACGAATACGACGAATAAAAATAATTTCGTCGGATACTATTTATTTTTTTGTCCAGGTTTAGGAATACACGACGGTTGTTTATATTACCCGACGTGTATTCCTGTAAAGAAAGGAATAGACGTCGGCCTTATGTTGAATCCGACGTATATACTTTACGGATAGACGTTGTATGTTATTACACCGAGGTCTATCCCTAAAGAATAGACGTCGCATGTTATTGCACCGACGTCTATACCTAAAGCATAGACGTCGGGTGTTGTATAGGCCGACGTCTATACGTTAACGAATATACGTCGGATTCTAATTACAGCCGACGTCTATTCGTCAGGTATAGACGTCGGCTATACCATAGCCGACGTCTATGTATAGACGACACACACATAGACGTCGGATTGGGGAGTGCTTATATCCGTCGTATATAGCCCCGTACATCCGACGTATATTCCATTTTCTGTAGTAGCGTATGTTGATTGTTCATGTTTTTTATTTCAAATTCGTTTTTGATATTCTGGAAATGAAAACTCTGAGGGTTTTTTTATCTTTAAATGAAATAATATGATCGTTCATTTAGAGATATAAGTGGTGCATGTTTATTGAGTTATTTCTAACATGGGATTAGGGTTTAGACTAGACTCTACTTGTTGCGCATGTTTTGGTTCATCAGAGCATGCATCTAGGGTTAGATTTTGCTCCTCCATTCTTGCGCTTGTATGCATGGTTTAAGATGGATTTTTCCTGATTTTTTTTCGAGCCAATATGATATGTTGCTCTCCTATCATTGCACATACATAGATGTGACCAGAATTTTGTTGTTTGTGTGTTGTTACCTCTATTCTTTGCGCATGTATTAGATAAAATCAGAAGTTATTTTCCATGTTGATTCTTCTAAATCATGCACATGTATACATGAAATCAGATGTCTATTTTTCCTGATTTTTCCGAATTAGGGTTAGATATCATTTCTTCTAATTTTTGAGCATGTACACATGAAATCTGTGTTAACCCTATCATGATGATCTTCTATTTTTGCGCATGTTTTATATGATAATCAGTAGTTTAATTCTCTGATATTTTTTCATGCTTGAATTAGATGATAATGTTTGTATGTCATTTGTATATCATCATGCATGTCAGATTGCATGGATGGATCAAATGTTGTTATTTCTGATTCGTGTACGTGCATGACTAGATCTCATGTTTGCTGGACTTTCGTGTATATGCTTGTTTATTTAACATTTTTCAATATGAGCATGCATCTAGAGTAGATGTTTATTGCCATATGCATATGCATGATAATTGTGTTGCCTTGTTGCTCCAAAGAATTTCGGATATGGCTGTTTTTGGAGCATTAACATGCATGTGATTGATTGGTTTCCTTACTGAAAAATGCGCATATATGCTTGTTGTTCTCTGGAAAATTTCGAATTTTTTCTTTCCAACACAAGTATCATAATTATTGTTGATTGCATGCTTATATTGATTAAGAAAAAATTGGCAAATTCTGAATTTTTTAGAGCATATTATGGGCTGGAGTTTTGTTTCCTTAAAAGTAATTTTTGAATGCTTTCCTTTGATGCACATATATGTGTTGATCTCATTTAAGAAATTTCGGATTTTTTGGAATGATAGCATGCATTTCATTTGAAATATTTCCTTTATGATTAAATCCACATACATGTGTTGATCTCATTGAGGATTTTTCCAGATTTTTCTTTCCTAATACGAGTAGGATAATTTTTACGCTCTCATGATTATGTTGATTAGGGAAAGAAAAGAAAATATCTGTTTTGAGATACTGTTATGGAGATTGATTGGTATTTCCATATACATTTTTCTTATACTCCATATATGTGTTGTTTCCTTATATATTACTTCCTTCTTATTTGGAAGTGGTGTACACTTTATTCATGCGTGTGATTGTGCTAACGTATGGAAAGATTGCGCTTGTATGGTATGAATTGTATCAATGGATGCTGATTTATTTTTGCTGCCTTATTGAGAGTTGAGCGTAATTTCATTCATTCATTTCCATTTGCAATAGATATCGCAATGGGCTGTAATATTTATGGACTGTAATAATTATGGATTGTGGACTATTTATTGCCCTAGGGAGATGAGGGGCTCCTTTATTTTTTATTATTGCGATATTATTGCTATAAGGCTTATGCAGGTTCCCATCTACAGTGCTAAATCCTTATGGGGGATCCTTAGCTCGATATGGAAGTAATGTAGCAATTAATTTTCTGTGTGATCTTGATTGGAATGTTCTGAAATGAACATTTTTTTGGAACTTGCATGCCTAGTGGGAGTTGCAAGGTAGAAGTGTTTTTTGTAAACCACCTTGCAACCGGCGGATAATTATTTATTTTCTGCTGATTTGCCATGATTTATACGTTTTTTAGGGTTATTAAATCATGATGGAGCGCAATATATAAATTGGTAAAATAGCTTTATTAACTATTGCATGAGGATTTGATCGAACGCTTTATGTTTTCCTTTGGTCTGAATGCTATAGTTATTAAGTTAGTTTATTTTTTTATGAGTATTGCGGCTCGTTGTATTTTATGCTAGAACTCATGTATCGCTATGTGGTTCTTTGTCCTAGATTTTTATGGCCGCTTCCAAAAGCATTGTCACTGATCTGACTCGAGGAGATAAACTCAATGAAAGAAATTACGATCTGTGGCATCGTAAAATTGAGTATCTCTTAGAGGATCAAGACATGTTAGAAAATATAACCCAAACTATGTCTCCCCCCGATGAGGGGAACACTGCATAGCAACGTAGAAATATGGATGTCTAGAATGCATGGAAAAAGAAAGACCGTATTGCTCGCATTACAATTCTTAGTTCGATGCGAGAGGATTTGTTACTGTGGTTCGAAAAATTACGAACTGCAAAGGCCTTGTGGGAAGCTGTGAAGTTTCAGTACGGAGTGACCTCCGTCACAAGGGCCTGCCAGCTTGGGCTCATGTTTGATGGGTATAAAATGCGCCAAGGTCACACAATGAGGCAGCATATTACCGCAATGTCAAACATGATAAGCGAGTTGAGCGCTGCCAGTCGTGCTAAGACCGATGAGGAGCAAGTGTCTGCTCTCATCAGATCATTGCCTTCGAAGAGTTGGGAGCATATGAAGGTCCATCTGACTCATGCTGATGACATCAGGACATTTGAGCAGGCCGCAAAACACCTAGAGCTGGAGGAGGACCGCATGCTTGCTGAAGCCCCTCTAACTGAAGTGTTTGCTGCTGAAGCTGGCGCTCCTCGGAGGAGTCACTACTACAGAAAAGGGAATATACTTCGGATGTACGGGGTTATACACGTCGGATTTAAGCACACCCCTATCTGACGTCTAGGTGTGCGTGGTCTATACATAGACGTCGGCCATAGTATAGACGACGTCTATACCTAACGTATATACGTCGGCTGTAATTAGACGCGACGTGTATTCGTTAATGTATAGACGTCGGTTAACTAACATACGACGCCTATACTTTAGGGGCCAACGTCTAATTGATTTTATTAAGGCTATTTTATTAAGTGGTTTTTGGGCCAAGGAAAGGGTGATGAAATCCCCCACCTCATCTCCTATAGGTGACTGCCCCCTAAGTGTTTTTCATACCTTAATCTAACAAACAACACACCAAACAAACACTCACCTAACTCTTGTTCCAATGCAAGTCCTACTAACTAATATGTGCTTTCTAACGAATGATGAGTGAAAGATAGTACGTACCTTACGCCAGCAATCTACGACAGAAATCGTAAATAATAGAAAAATACAATGCATGCAAATCCTATATGATGAATGACTTAACAAATATTGTCTAATCTTTTGCTTTGGGTTATTAAAGGCCAAGTTGTTTAAGGGGGGCAATGAGTTATTATCATAATATTAAAAATTCAAAAAATTAAGGCAATAAACATTTAAAATATTAAAAGCAAGTATTAAAAATAATTACTTGAATTGACAGAAAAACATTTTAAAGACAAACTATCATGTTATTAATAATAATTGGGAATAAAATTTTATTGAAATTTTGGCAGAACCTCCATTTAAAATTTGATATGTAAAATTCTTTAAATCCTGAAATCAACAAGAAAATGTATATCTAGTTATCTAATCACATTCACATCATGTATTTCTCTACTCAATCCAAACCAAATTCTTAACATAATCCAAACCAAATCAATCCAATGAAAACAAAGTTTGGTTAAATCATCCAACCAACCCAACTCAATCCAAACCAAATCAATCCAATGAATATGTTTATCAAATATCAACACATAACACACATGCAAAAAAACTCCGAGAAGAAGTTGCTTATCACGTCTACATGTCAAGAGTGTACATCCACATCAAGACCATACAACTCATGCCATTACACATCATCAATCCATAATTTTGATTTCTTTTTTTCTACTTTGGAAACCATTTGCTACACACCAACAAATTGAATCATTAATTAACTTGGAAAATAAAAGGAATTCTAAATGTTGATATTTGCATCAATACACTTAGATTATCACATTAACCAATAATGATTATCACATTAACCAATATTTGCATCAATATGTTATTATTGTGAACTAATCCTAATTTGGCGTTGGATTCTTGGTCTAACCTAATCCTAAATTAAGGATCTAAAATTGAGACGAACCAGAGGAGGGAAAAGTTGTGATGCCGGAGGAGCTCTTTGTGGTTCCCGAAGACGTCGTGGAGGAGACGGTTGTAAACGACACGAGGAAGCTACATGCTGAGGAGGCTAAGTTAGAAAGAATATGTGGAGAAAGACGAACTTAAAACAACCAAAAACGAACTTAAAACCTACATGTGGAGAGAGACGGAGGAAGAAGGAGAAAAGGGCCGGAGAATTGGAGGAGAGCTTCGGAGCTCGTTGCGGTGCGAATCGGTCGGAGGATGGTCGCGGAGGGGAGTTCGGTCGCGGGACGGCTAGGGTTTGGGTGGGTTTCGACTGAAATGAATGAAAGAAAGCGTGTCTGTCCGATTTCTTTAAGACCTATATACGTCGGATGTGCCATAACGCCGACGTCTATACCTCGACGTCTATATGGTTGGAGTATAGACGTCGATCTTACATTACGTCCGACGTCTATAGGCCGACGTCTATACCCTATAGACGTCGGATTCACAAGGTACTAAAACACCGACGTTTAAAGGTCGACGTCTATACACTATATACGTCGGTTAAATGTGTTATTCCCACACCCGACGTCTATAGTGTCGCATAGACGTCGTCTTCCATTCCAACCGACGTCTATTATGTCCTCTCCACACTAGACGTCGGTGGTTGTAACGGCCGACGTCTATTGGGCGACGAGTAAAGCCAATTATGCACTAGTGCAGGTTTTAAGCGCAAAAGAGATAGAGCTCAGGGTTTTAAAGGCAAGAAGGGTGCAAATAAAAACAAAACAGAAAACAAAGCTGTAAAGAAACGACCTCGAGGATCCAGAGGTGGGAAAGATAAGTCTAATGTGACTTGTTTTAACTGTCGAAAGACTGGAAATTTTGCTCGTGAGTGCACTGAGCAAAAGGTAATTATTGTGTGTAATCTCTTGAATTGTAACGTGACTAGTTCTGTGATGCTCACTGATCTCTCTCCTGTCTGGATTGTGGATTCAGGTGCCACGGACCACGTAACAAAGGATCGTTCTACCTTCGTGGAATATCGTCGTGTTCCAAGTGGGAGGCGAATAAACATGGCGAACAACACTAGCATTGAAGTTCTTGGAGTTGGCACATGCAAAGTGGCTTTGCGAAGTGGCCGGATCCTATTACTTCACGATATGTTGTATGCACCAGCTATACGGCGAAATATTATTTCTGTTGTTGTTTTGATGAGACATGGTTTTAAATTTGTTTTTGAGAACAATGATATGGGTTTATACCTTGCTAACATTTATTATGGACGTGCCTTTCTTTCAGACGGTTTTATTGTGTTGGACGCAATTTATGATTTCAATCATAACACTAGTGCCTTTATGAGTCAGAGTTCCATGAATAATGATTCAGTTATGTGGCATGCTAGACTAGGTCACATTGGTGTTGACCGGATGAACAGGTTGGCAAAGGAGGGGGTATTAGGAGAATGCTCCCAATTTGAATTGCCGACCTGTGAATCTTGTCTAGCTGGAAAGGCAACTAGAAAACCGTTCCGAAAAGCCATTAGGGCTACTTCTCCTGTAGAACTAATTCACTCGGATATTTGTGGACCTTTGAATGTGCGTACTAGACATGGACAAAGTTACTTCATCACATTTATTGATGACTACACTAGATATGGTCATATTTATCTTATTTCTCACAAGTCAGAAGCTCTAGAATGCTTTAAGAAATTCATGAGCTTCGTAGAGAATCAATTGGATAATAAGATAAAAACTCTCAGAACGGACAGAGGTGGGGAGTATCTCTCCATAATGTTTAAGGAGTTATGTTATGAAAAGGGGATATCTAGACAACTCACTATGCCTTATACTCCTCAGCAAAATGGTGTTGCTGAGAGAAGGAATAGAACATTGCTAGACATGGTTAGATCCATGATGGCAAATGCGAGCTTGTCAATTTCGTTTTGGGGAGATGATCTAATGACTGCTGCCTATATCCTCAATAAAGTTCCAACAAATTTGGTTCCCTCAACTCCATATGAGTTATGGACAGGACGGAAGCCTGATTTTAGTCTGCTGCATCCTTGGGGATGCGCGGCATACATTCATTCTACTAGTCACTGATATGGAAAACTAGGACCTAGAGGGAAAAAGTAATTCTTTGTAAAATACAGTAATCTCTCCAAAGGTTATGTTTTTATCGGGTTAGACGAGACTAGGGATGCCACATTCTTGGAAAATGTTTTTCCAACTCTTGCTGGAGCTATCAAATAGTCAGTGGACTTCTTTGAACAACAAGATGAGGACATTGCCACTCCACGGGATCAGGATCTGGAAGTTGAACATGAGGTTCCACCAGTCAATCATAGTTGGAGCAGCAATGCTGAGGATCCGATAGCTCTCACGGAGGATGAGCCATCAGATACCCATCTGCGTCGAAGTAAACGCAGGCTCATTCCTCGTAGGCGGTTTCCCTTAGAGGAAGAGGCCCTCATGATAGCTCAAGAAGAAATTGATTATGAATCATCTGGGATGACAGTAATCGATGAGCAAGAACCGGAGACCTTGAAAGAGGCTTTGGAAGGTCCAAATGCGAAGGAGTGGTTAGAAGCTATAAAGGAAGAGTTAGAGTCGATGAAAGTTAATCGAGTCTGGGACTTGGTCGACTTACCGCCGAACCGAAAGGCCATTGGGGCCAAGTGGATCCTCAAGATTAAGAGGAAGGCGGATGGATCTATTGATAGATTCAAAGCTAGACTGGTAGCTAAAGGCTACACCCAAAGAGATGGACTTAGAGCTTTACCAAATGTATGTAAAGACTGCTTTTCTCAATGGACAACTTGAGGAGGATATCTATATGGATCAACCTTAAGGTTTTGAAGTCAAAGGACAAGAGCGCAAACTGTGCAAGCTCAATAAGTCCTTGTATGGCTTAAAACAAGTGTCTAGACAGTGGAACATTCGCTTCCATCAAGCTATATCAGAGAATGCGTTCTCTATGCTTGGGGAAGATCATTGTGTGTACGTTAAGAAATCCAATGGTAAATTTGTCATTCTGACCTTGTATGTTGATGACATACTCATGGCTGGTAATAGCAAAGAGTTGCTGAAATCCACTAAAGAGTGGTTGTCCTCCACGTTTGATATGAAGGACATAGGTGAAGCTAGCTACGTCCTTGCTGTCAATATAGTTAGAAATAGGTCCAAGAGACTTCTGGGATTGTCTCAAGAGACTTATATTAACAACATCTTGAAGAAATACCATATGGACAAATGCAAACCAATCGACACTCCTGTTGAGAAGGGTTTGCACTTGAGACTTGATAAGCATCCTGAGACTCCTGAAGAGAATGACAAAATGAGCAAGGTTCCATACTCCAATGTTGTGGGAAGCCTTATGTACGCTACGATGTGTACTAGGTCAGACATTTGTTATGTTGTGGGCATGGTGAGTCGATGCCAGTCTAGCCCAAACATGGAGCACTGGAAGACAGTCAAGAGAATCATGAGATACCTTAGAGGAACGAGTAACTACATGTTGTGTTACCAAGCATCAGATCTCCGCCTGATTGGCTATAGTGATGTCGATTGGGCTGGAGACATTGATGAAAGGAACTCTACCTCTGGTTATGCTTTCTTGCTGGCTAATGG
This sequence comes from Triglochin maritima, assembly GCA_963682175.1. NCBI lineage: Eukaryota > Viridiplantae > Streptophyta > Magnoliopsida > Alismatales > Juncaginaceae > Triglochin > Triglochin maritima. The sequence goes on from OY821775.1 coordinate 42,108,134, forward strand.
GGTCATCTCATGGTCCAGGAAGAAGCAAACCTGTATAGCCCTGTCGACTATGGAAGCAGCGTATGTTGCATGCTCTGTAGCAGTACAAGAGGCAGTTTGGTTGAGGAGGTTCTTACAACATACTGGGTTAGCAGAGACATCGGATGAGCCAGTTGTTGTCTATTGTGACAGCATGGCTGCCCTTTGTTATGTGAAAGACCCCAAATATCATGGAAAGACCAATCATATACAGGTTAGGTATCATTTTGTGAAGGACATCATAGCGAGAAAGGAAGTTGTGTTAAGACATGTGTCTACTAGTCTTATGGTAGCTGACCCTCTTACCAAGGCTATAGCTAAGGACTCATTTGTGTCTCATGTGAAGTCCTTAGGCTTACACAGACTTTGATGCATTGACATGTCTAACTTCCTTTTATGAGTGATTGTGTTTTCCTTTCGACTATATTTGTTTGGTTGATGTAGTTGTTCTAGCATAAAATATTATTCTGTCAATAGGCTGAAGAATGCTCACTCACACGAGTATTCGCCTCTGGCGCGTTTGATAGCGAGCAGAGATGAGACTGATTATGAGGAGATCTTGTATGATAGATCCAGAGCAGTTCATGATAGGACAGTCGCCTTGATTAGGAATCAAGATGAGATCCTCTATGTTTGTGAGGATTGACATGAATGTTCCCACGATTCATGTGACCTATAGAAGCCAAGTGCGAGCATCACATGTGGCGCCAGGTGGCACCTCTATGGTGTTAAGGCGACAATGATGAAGCTCGGGTCAGGCGCAGAGGTGGTGCGACTGGACTAAGACTTGTATGGTGTTGAGAGACAGACATAATGTTGTGTACAGTATGATCCACCATAACATGTTTGTCATACAACATGTGTTGAGCGACCATTTGGAAGTGAAAGGATGGATCCCTGCTCCTTTATGTGAGTCCAAGACTTGATTGTCATTAGTTGCCCTCAGTGACCTTCGACGACACCATGAAGCAAAGAGTTGATGTGGCTACTTTGGGATGTTATATATGACCATGAGAGATTTAGTCTAATGAGGCATCTTCGGGAAAGGAGTGAACTCTAAGTGTAATGGTGGTTTTGGGCGAAGGGAAAGGTTTGACTCGGCTGCACTAAAAGTATTTGTTGGGCCCAACTGTATTGGATACAATAGCAAGTACCTTGAGGACAAGAAGGTATTCTCTCCGACGGATCGAGATACCGTTCATGTTAAGTGAGTTTCTGCGTAAACCTGGGGAACTGTGATGTGCATTTTGACTGCTTATTTGTTGTTTGATGAGGATGTTGTCATTCTGGCCTTCTAGTAAGGTTTCTAGTTTGAGACTCCTAAATTGCAGGTGCATCACCGGTCGCACGACCCATTTGTCCGTATGATCGGAAGAGTACATGTGTCGGGGACAAAGATGGTCGTGTATCGAGGATACATGATCAGAGACTTGCGTATTGTGGATGTGTACTTGGAGAGAGGAGTAGTTGTATGTATCAGGGATATATACATATGTGTCGGGGACACGTAAAGAGGTGACATATTGCCATTGTGTGATTGTATGTATCAGGGATATATGCATATGTGTCGGGGACACAAAAGCAGATGACATGTTGTTATCCTGCTGTTGTGCAAGTGAGAGATATTGGATTAATCTAGGATTAATAATATATTTGCCCAAAGCACTGACACATGGTGTGTCCCTATTGGACTACACATTTAAGGGTTTAGGGTGGAGCCATCTATATAAGGAGGGGAGCCTCCCATTGGATGGAACAACAAGTGTGCAAACCCTAGCCTCCACCCACCCTAGCCGCCACCTTCTCTCTCTCCCATTTCGTCCCTCCACCTCCACCAAGCTCATTCTGTGGACTCTTGGGTTGTGGACTCTCGCTCCTTCTCCAAGAGAGTAGGAGACCGACCGGTGAAAAGGATTCCGTAAGGTGACCTCCGATCTTCCTTCCGCTGCCACAGGTTCTCTCCAAGAACGGTACTCCTGAACCTGTAGAATCGTTGTTTACTCACACTCTCTAACTTTGTTTAGAGTTTGGTGAACACTCGGAGGCAATTCCGTGGACGATTCAGCGGGCAACGCGACTCCGGATCATTAAAAAGGTTTTAGAGAACCTTTAGGTATGATTCTATCTTTGTGGATTATTTTAATAAATGTAGGTTGCATGTTATTAGAATAAAACAGAAATAGATGTACATAAAATTGCTGAAAATATTACAATCGATCTTGTATGTTATATTAAAATTTTAAAATATATACATACAAAGGGACACGAAATCCTACAAGCGTTTGGTTGGAGAGTTGTTTGTGGAGGGAATGTGTTCTAAAAGTTTAGTTTTATATGTCAATTGTGATGAATTGAATGTGCAAACATTTTGTTCCTTCATTAATCTATTTGTCTTTTAGAAGTGTTAAGGAAGATGCGCTTGGTCCTTAACTATAGAGCTCTAAAAGATAACGATTTACATAAATCAAAAGTTATTCACAATCATGGTAATTGACATGGAACATTAATTACCGAGATAAGATTGTCATGTTGGTTAAAGAGTATTGTAGCTCTACAAATATTAACAACACGAGTGTATAAAAGAACAAAATGGTTACTTTTATATATTGAATGGACCTAACAAATGAAACATTATGGAATTGTGTTTATTGTCATTAATGTTTCATTGTGTCTTGAATCCTAAGATATTAGACTTATACTTTTCACATAAGAAGTGTTTAATTTGATTAGTGTCAAAAGCTATCATTGATCATAGTGATAAATGCAATAGTTGGTTGAATATGACTATGCTAGAAAAGATAGTTAGTCAAAAGATTATCATTGCTCCTCTTTGCTTGAGTGATGATATTAGTGGCTCATTGATAAAGCAAATTTATAATATGCACAATATGACTGGTGTTAAGTTACAAATTTATAAGTAGCTTTAGAGATCAAGAAATGAATATATAATACAAATGTGACACATTTCTACTTTGTATAATATGGTGGAGTCGTAAGCTGGCGTAGTTGGAAGAAAACCACTACGGCTGACTCAACCACCGCTTCCGAAGTAATGGTTGTCTCTGAAGCGAGCAAGGAAGGTGTGGATTAAGAGGTTCTTTTAAGAGCTTGGAGCAGTTCCGTCGAGCGAGGGACCTATAGAACTATTTTACAACAATAGTGCATCTATCTCGCAAATCAAGGATCCCAAATCACACCCAAAGTGAAGTACATGGATCGCAAGTATTTTGTCACACGTGACTTCATCGACAAAGGCAAAAGAAAAGGTGAAATGCATTTCGAGTCTATGGGTCTGAGGAACCATATGGAGTGGCTTGATGAGTGATTTGAGAGGGTTACCCATGTTATTATTGTTTTATACATTGAGAATGTATGTGAAATAAAACTTTGATAACAAGTGGGAGATTGAAGGGATGTGTTCTAAAAGTTTACTTTTATATGTCAATTATTATGAATTGAATGTGCAAACATTTTGTTCCTTGATTAATGTATTTGTCTTTTAGAAGTGTTAAGTAAGAGGCTTTTGGTCGTTAACTGTAATTCACAATCATTCACATCCATTTAGAGCTCTAAAAGATAATGATTTACATAAATCAAAAGTTCACAATCATGGTAATTGACATGGAACATTAATTACCGAGATAAGATTGTCATGTTGGTTAAAGAGTATTGTAGCTCTACAAATATTTAACGACACGAGTATATAAAAGAGAAAAATGGTTACTTTTATATATTGAACAGACCTAACAAATGAAACATTATGGAATTGTGTTTAGTGTTATTAATGTCTCATTGTGTCTTGAATCCTAAGATATGAGACATATATCTTTTCACATAAGAAGTGTTTAATTTGATTAGTGTCAAAAGATATCATTGAGCATAGTGACAAAGGCAATAGTTGGTCGAACATGACTTATGCAGGAAAACATAGTTAGTCAAAAGATTAACATTGCCCCTCTTTTCTTGAGTGATGATATTAGTGGGGCCATTGATAAAGCAAATTTATAATGTGCACAATATGACTGGTGTTAAGTTACATATTTATAAGTAGCTTTAGAGATCAAGAAATGAATATATAATAAAAGGTGACACCTTTCTACTTTGTATAATATTCTTAATATCATGAGGTAAGAGATAAACACAAGTGACGATCTTACATCACTAAATGGATCGTGTTTAGTTCGAGTGCAACAAGACATCTATGCTAATTAGTAGCTATAATGTGTAGCTAGATACCGCTTATAGTTTGTGATATTAAGTGTTTAATATCATTGCCAATATAACTTAGATCCTCTGATAGGTCACACCACAAAACTAGGAAACAAGAAGCTTGATTTTGTGTTCATATGATGTATTGGATTTTGATTGATTCGTTTTATATTAAACCGTAAGTGCACGACCGCGTTGAAGCAGTGACAAATACGAGTCGATCCACAGGGAGGTGTGTCGACTTTTGGTTTATTCGAAGGTGAGTGGTAAAGAAAGGAGAGAAATGTTGGTTACACTAAACTACACTACAATGCAAAAAGGAAATGGAAGATCAACAATAAAACTAAACCCCATAGGGGGTATAGAAATAATGTGAATATAAAGATGTGTGTGTGTGTTCAATTATGCTCCTCAACATGTAGTGCATGAAATCATTAAACTAAATCCAACTTTGCCTCCACATGAAATAACATAAGACTATATCGTTAAAACATACAAGACAATAATTGGATTGAAGCTAAATGAACTCATGTATAAAGACTAGACCCTACTATGCCTCCACATGAAATAAGATAACCCAATATCATTAAAACATACAAGGCATTAACCAAGGTAAAGGCAACAAGAGTACATACACCACAAATTGTGTTTCCAATATTATTTCCATCCATATCCTCACTTTATCATTCCCCATAAAATAGGTCCACTAATCTAAACCTAAGCTAAGCTTCATTCAAGAGCATTATCATATCAAAGATAGGAGTGAAATCTCATTAGATGGTTATGAAAATCACATAAGGCTCAAGGGATTAAGATAACACACACCTAATACACTACATGATCATATCACATATTTCTCCACCCCCAAATGGGGATGGAACTACTCACTAATCATTACACTACCTACATTAACAACATGAAACATTATACTGAAAGGAAATTTAACTAAGCAAGAGAGAAGCATTAAAGAAGCTTAAAAGGAAAGGAAATACTAAACAAGTATGCACAAATTAAAAGACAAGATTAAAAGAAAACTAGAACAATTATTTTATTAACGATGACTCACATTGAAGGTAGCATTCTTCTCCACCTTGAGTTTTGCTTCAAGGCTTACTCCTTAGTAGAGAGAATGCCACCAAGCAATGGGTAGTTTGCAATAGAAGGTGAAGAGTTCTATTTATAGACAAAGAAAAAGGCAATCCGGGACAATCCCCCGGTGTGGGACTAAACAAATACCAGAAATGGGCTAAATACACACTAATACGCGACCCACCAAAATCTTAGCGGATTTGGAGCAAAACAGACCGCCAATTAGCGGTCTTGGACAGTCTATATGATTCGGATCACGCTGGATTTTATTCTAGGCCTTTCTGGATGTCGTTGTTGGTCTTTGATGCATCTACGTCACTTGTTGGAGCTCCGACCCGAATAGAATTGCCAAAATACTCCCCATGATGGTGTGGTGTTTTCTATTTTGCTCTTTGGTCCATCGGTCTTACGTTCAGGTGATGAAATTTTATTTTTACCGCAAGTGCACGGCGTCAATGAAGACGTGGCAAATACGGGTCGAACACAAGGAGGGAGAGATTTGTTATTAATGTGATTTTGATTGGGGGAAAGAATGAGAGAAGAAATAAGTTGGGTTTTTGTGATTTTTGGGTTTTAATTATCTAAAGCAAGAAACATGAACGCTTAAAACTAAAACAAGAATAAAGAAGTGAATTCCGTCGGGTGGAGGTTTTAGATTTAAGGTTTAGATTAGAGAATTCAGAAACTTATAATAAATCATGTTAGTTATGAAGCATTACATGATAAATGATTTAACATAAACTCAAGTAATCAAAATATACTAATCATGAAATTAAAATAATAACATTCATTCTCTTCTCATCACCCTAAATCCGTCACCTCCACCCTTTGGAAAGAGTTAGAAACTCATAGAGCGAGGAAGAAGGGGTCCTAGAGGCATTACAAAAGAAAAGTAAAAACAAGAAATAAAAGACAGAATTTTATTACTAAAGTAAAGACTACAAATAAAAACAACTACTAAAAACTAGGTCTAAAGCCAAGGACCCTTCTAACATCGTTCTCGGGGCTATTTATAGTTGTTACAAGAGACCTAAGTATAGAATTGGAGAGTACACGTGTCCAGACACGACTGGACAAAATTGGAGCACACGGATCGCTAAGGGGGCGGCGAAATCGCCGCAGATGGAAGGTATGGTGCGGCGGAAACGCCGCATATAATGTTCTGATTTTGTCCGGATTTTGGTTGAATGTTTATGGTATGATTTGATCCTTCTTTGCGCGTCTGGATTGATTCTTTCCATTCTTTTGAGCTCCAGATTAATTCCTTTATATGTTTGGAGATCTACATTGATTTTTCTTTAGATTTTCTCCATAATAACTCGTGAATTGCAATTAGGTCCCCTGCTATTTTTGTGCTTAAGTCCTTGTTCTTTTTGTAATTAGATCTTGAATGCTTTTATGCTTGGATACATTTCCATTTGTAACCCGATAATCTTGAACTTGGTCTTTATGGTAGAAATGAGTCTTTTGCACGTGTTTATGCTCGGGATGTGGGTAATTTGCATTCAGGTCCTTGTATTCTGTAAATAAGACTAAACACATACCTTAGTAGCATTTATTGATATAAAAGTAGTCTAAATGAAAGACATATGATGCAATGTATGCAATGCATCATCAGGTCATTCTCCCTTGCATCTTAGTCCCCAGGTCTCACAATTCAGTCATTTTTCCGTGCTTTTGGGTCCTTTCATGCTTCATCTCTTCGAACCTATTTTTTTCTGAAATTCAAACATAAAACTCATCACGTAGCATTTCTTAAGTGTATGATAGTGGATATAAGATACAAATATAAGCATGAAATGATGTCAATCAGATGTCATGTGAAATGGGATACATGTGGTGAATCGATAAAATCAATGTCATAAAAATTTACATAATTAGAATCATAAAGGAATTCATATGAGATGTGTCTATTATGGGGTGTAATGTTTTGACATTATATATGATAATATATTACATGATATGTGGATTTGCTAAAATCCCAAACAGTCGAATTTTCATGGATATAAATCCAAAATTTGACAAAGGCAAATATGGGACAAAACAGTCGAATGTTTTTGAGAGACCGATCGACCAAAAATTCACAGTAGCCATTACGTATGTGAACGGTCGACCGGATAGACGTGTTGGTTGACCAAAATATTCCATAAAGTCTTGGTTCGACCGAAAACCTCTGGGAACTTCCGTGAAATTTTCTTGGTAGTAATCGGTCGACCGACTAGTGACTCAGTCCGACCAAAACTTTCGGTAGCCATTTCTCATGTTGAAATGGTCGACCGTATGTGTGTTATGTTTGACCAAAATATCATAGTAGCTTTAGTAGCGTGTGATGGGTCGACCGTTGGGTTTCATGGTCCAACAAAAACCACGATTAATTGACAATCGATAGACTGGTTGGTTAATCATGGTCGACCGGTGGACACGTTTTTGCTAGAATTATTAAGATAATTGATCATGGGTTGGATTTATTCCAATTATGGTCAAATGTTTTTAAGGATGGTTATGTGTCAATTTATGATTGGTTTAAGGGAGAGAAAACAAGAGAACATGGATTAGTGGGTAGCCCATGATGTGAGTGTTGGGAGAGTCTATAAATGGTCTCCTCACTCTAGTTGTTTAAGTTAATGCAAAAATATTCTCTCTCCGTAACCTATCCACTAATCCATCCGAATTTCTCTTACTTATTTGGAGCTATTGGAGATTAAATTGTCAGGGAGCTTTAGAGGGGTTATTATCTAGATTCTAACCTTGATTTAGAGAATGAATTGGCTAGCTCCTTTCCCTCAAATCTTGTTTTAGAGAACCTTTGAGTATAATACTCTTCTATTTATTTTAATATAAATGTAGATTACATGATATTAGAATAAATATAAAACAATGTACATAAAATCTTTTGAAAATATGGTTATCGATCGTACATGCATGTATAATTTTTTTAAATATATACATACATAGGGGCACAAAATCATACCTATTGCTAGATGAAGACTCAAAATGCTACTAAGGAGAGGTTGTCTCATACAAGATAAGATGGGAGATTTCATCACCCCGCCCTCATCCCCACAAACCACAGTCAAGTAAAGCCTTAAATCTAAAATCAAGTAGACATTGACCACTAGTGTTGGCTTTTTGGCCTTAAACCGTATTTTGATGATTTAATCAACCTAATCTTAATCACAATCAAATGTAGTGTAGCACACATAATGCATGTAAGATATATTGTATTGTGCTAAAGTCTACAGGTGATCAAAGACTGAAGGAAGAATGGAATTGAAGTCAAGACATGTAATCAAGCTTTTGAAGACATGTAATTTTGTTTTATTTTGAATCTTAGGAACTTGTGTAATCTTGAGCATACAAGAGTTAAAACTTACTCACATTCACACTAGGTTCCTTGTAGAAGTTACACAAAAAAAATTCACATCAATTGGACTTCAATAGATCACCCAAACCTTGACCGGAAAATCACTAAACCATAACCTAATTTACTTGTGCCCATCAGTCGACTGGAACTAGTGCCTTGTTCGACCAATTATAACAAACCTTCTAAGTGTATTTTTCTAGCTCCACTGGTCGAGAGTTTTTGACCTTTCGGTCAACTGTTCCCATATTTTTTGGATGATCTTTAGCCTTGTCATATTATAAAATGGTCGTATTCGTATAAATTCAACCAAGCCCTAGAATACAACTGGCCACTGATCAAACATTGACCTTAGAATGGTCGACCGGATGAAGACATATCTTGAGCCCAAAAGTTCATGTTTTCGGTCGAAGCACCTTTCGTTCGACCGATTACCTTCACCGTAGCAAAAAACCTCTGAACGGTCGACCGACCCAATTATTGTGTTCGACCATTACTATGTGAAATTGAGTTTTATCTCTATTGGTTCGACTGATGCTTTATTCAGTTCGAATGTTTCCTTACCTTTAGTGATGGAGAAATGACAAGGAAGTTCCTCTGATTGCTCAATAACGATTGGGAAGACAAGGTGGTTGCAATCGAGGAAGCTCGCGATCTTTCTAAACTAAAAATGGAGGAACTAATCAGGAACCTCATGGCTTATGAACTCCAAATCAACCATCGAATGGAGAAAGAAGATCCTAAGATGAAATCAACCTTGGCTTTACATGCAAATTTTGATGAACCAAGGACGAGAATAGAAGATGAGGACATTGAGGTTCTTGCCAAATACTTCTTCAAATACCTCAAGAAAGATAAGGGAGAGATGAGAGAAAGAAGAGGTAGAAGAAGTGAGAAGAGAGAAAAAGAAAAGGAGAAGGAGAAGGAGGAGAGTGAAAATGACAAGAAAAAGGAGAGAATGGAGAGGAGAAGAGGAAAGGAGAAGAACAAGAGAAGAGAAAAGAAGATGGAAACTCACAAAGCTACTTGGGATGACTCTTCATCACCATCATCTTCATCATCTTCTTCTTCTCTACAAAGTAAAAGGGAGGTTGCACACACATGCTTCATGGCTATACAAGATGAAGAAAGTGAGGTAGCCTCTAACTCTTGTTCTAGTAATTCTAATTCTTGCTCTACTAGGTCTTATTCTAGTGATAGCTCATGTTCTAAACAAGAAACATATAATTTTGATGAGCTTCAAAATGCCTTTCATGATTTAGTCAAACAATCTGAGATCATTTGTGATAAGAATAAGAATGCTAGAAAAACTATAAATGATCTCCAAAGCCGAATTGAAACTATCGTGAATGAGAAGAATGAGGTGATTGCTAGACATGAAAAACATGCATTACAACTTGGCTAGTCTAAAAGCAACACCTATTGATGTTGAACAACTAGATCCTATAACTTGTAACGCACAATTAAGAAAAGATCTAGAAAGGTTCACTAATGGAATAAAAATGCTTGACATGCTTCTAGGTAGTCAAAGACAATCATTAGATAAACATGGTGCAGGATACAATGCTAAATTAAAAAACCATGTGTCTCAAAGTAATTAAAATGTTGAGCATTTGTTTGTTAATCAAAGTTCCTCAAGTGTGTCGGCCCCCAAAACCAAAATGGTTTGGGTTCCTAAAGCTAACATTCAAGGACCCAAAGTTGTTTGGGTACCTAATTCTACACTTGTAGGTACTTAAAGAATGTTGGGCATTTGTTTGTCATTCAAAACCGGTTACACTATCGAAAGGAGAATTGGAACCACAATTCAGTAATGCAAGTGGGGTAACTATATTTAATACTCCTAAGTATATAGAATCGGTTCCAATAGGATTATGAATGGTAAATTGTCATATCTTTTGTTTCATACATTTGCATCGTATTAAAAGGGAAAAACATCACATGGCTATATGCCCATATTTGATTGATGTGAAAAACGGGAGAAAATTTGAGCTTAATTGTTAGACATATTCATATTGATAGGGGAGCTTAATAAATATCTTTTAGATAGAGTAATAAATTGCAAACTTAAGGGGGAGCAAATTCATTGCATTAGTTAAGGAGAGAAGAAGCTAGACATCTCATGTTTACATTTGCTTAAAAAATTTGATGGATGTGAAAGGGGGAGAAGAAACTTGAAATTAAAATTAATTGAACAAAAACTATGCACATCCATAGTGGGGCATCATATATGCATAGTTTATATCTTTAAATTTCAAGTATTAACATATAGGTTGCCATCATCAAAAAGGGGGCGATTGTTGGCTTTTTGGCCTTAATCCATATTTTGATGATTTAATCAACCTAATCTTAATCACAATCAAATGTAGTGTAGGATACATAATGAATGGAAGATATATTGTATTGTGCTAACATATACATGTGATCAAATACTGAAGGAAGAATGGAATTGAAGTCAAGACATGTAATCAAGCTTTTGAAGACATGTAATTTGCTTTTATTTTGAGTCTTAGGAACTTGTGCAATCTTGAGAATACAAGTTAAAACTTACTCACATACACACTAGGTTCCTTGTAGAAGTCACACATAAAATTTCACATCAATTGAACTTCAATAGATCACCCAAACATTGGCCGAAAAATCACTAAACCATAACCTAATTTAACTGTACCCATCGGTCGACCGGAACCAGTGCCTTGTTCGACCAATTATAACAAACCTTCTAAGTGTATTTTCCTAGCTCCACTGTTCGACCACTTTTGACCTTTAGGTCGACCGTTCTCGTATTTTTTGGATGACCGTTAGCCTTGTCGTATTATAAAACTGTCGTATTCTTATAAATTCAACCAACCCGTAGAATACAATTGGCCAGTGGTCAAACATTGAACTTAGAATGGTTGACTGTATGAAGACATATCTTTAGCCTAAAAGTTCCTGTTTTCGGTCGAAGCACCTTTCGTTTGACCAATTAGCTTTACCCTAGCAAAAAACCCATGAACGGTCGACCGACCTAATTATTTTGTTCGATTGTTCACTTAAGTGAACTTGAGTTTTAGACTTGTTGGTTCTATCATTTCTTTATTCAGTTGGAATGTCTCCTTACCTTTAAGGAAATGGTCGACCGGTTACCTCGATTCGGTCGGCCGTTGAGGGACATAATTACTGAACATTGATTTCTGTTTGTGTGTTCTTCACACCAATCAATCAATTCTTCCCCAACGGCTAGAAAACTTTAGGAGCATATATATAGAGGTCCAAACACATTGTTTAGACAACTCTCCCATTTCCAATAGTCTCATACATTATAGAGAAGTCTCCCAATCCTCAATGCTCCAAATCATACACTCCAATCCTAAATTCCGCACCTTTGATCAATTCTTAATCATACACAAAGTGTGCTCAGGTTAAAGAGTGTTGTGCCACTCAATATTTGTTGTCAAGAAGCAAGGGTCTTGGTGAAAGCCCGAGGCAAAGAGTAGATAGTTCGGTGAAAGTCCGAAGTATCCTTCTCAGATTGTGAGAAGAGGATTCCAAGCTAGGCGAGGGTTGTTCGCTAGGTTGAAGATTGTAAAGGTGTTGTCTCTCGGCACGGAACAAGGAGTGGAGAGTGATGGCATGAGCGGAGCTTGAAGTGTCGAGCGGAGCTTCCAAGAGAGGAAGTAGGCGGGAGGTTGAACCTCTATAAAAACACCCATGTCCATTGTGGTTTGCATTGCTTTTCGCTACTTGATTTTAATTTGTTTCCACTGCACATCTTGTTATTTGAAGTTGGGATTAAGTGTAATTCGATTAGACAATTAGGGGTCATTACAATCCTACAACTAGGACTCTGGTGCATTAGGAGAGTGATCGGGTCACGACCCTCGTAGCCTGATCGGCGTCGCCCACTTTGTCGATAGTAGGAGTGACGTGATCTACAGATCTTGGCTCACTTGCTGGGCTTTGTAGTCTTCATCGTAGGGAGGTGAGGCATTTTGAGTCTGTGTGATCTCGTAGTTAGGAGTCGTCTAGCTGTAAATACCTATAATGACCTTAGGCTATTTAAGCCGTGTTTGCTAGATTTGGCTTCTACCCTCACATTTATCCACACTAGCTTTAGGGATTCTTCCCTTCTCCTCTGAGTCATCTTCATTCGATCTACTTCTACATTCTAGTCTTCTCCCCTTTACACTCTCTATAAGCATTTTAGGGTCGCGTCGAGCACGTTTTGCGAGCTTGGTCTCGTTGTAGTGAGAGTGGTCGACTCGACAGTTCTTTGTCGAAATGGGTGGTTACATGGGCGACCATTCATTTCATTGTTGGGACCAAGACTATTCTCCATGGTATTCTGAACCCATGCATCTTCGGGTGCCTCAGACAAACACCCTGTATGGTTGGGACAATCTTGATTGTGTACCTGATCAGTCTTCAGATTGGGGTAATATGAGAGAGGCACCGACTGCTAGACCACCATCTTTTTGTGTCGGATGATATGTTGGTCAACAAACTGAGATATTACAAGAGCCTTTTGCATCTTTCATGCATGTGGTTGATGACATGGCTGCACCAGTAGCTCCAATAGACGTACCGTGTGAGTGTTATGGGTTGAGTGGTCACGTTATCTGGGAATCTCCTTATAGTCCCCCAGAGCCTGAGTATGAGCATACCTTTTCCCAAATGCTCAATGTGACCTTTACGCATTTGTGTACAACCCGAGAGATACGGATTAATGGGGAGACAATATGGATTCAAATTTTTATACATCATACCCACCCCTTTATTCTCCTCCTGAATACCCATATCCCTACCAGCCACCACCCATGACAAATCATTTGACTCATTCTCAACCCATAAAAAGACCCATAAATCTCCTAAATTCTGACTTGAGCCTCAAAGTTGACCACATACATGATTCCTTGAAACAAACTCTCCTTACGTTCATGGAAATCACTCAACATTCCATGCAAAATCTGGCATTGCAAGTGAGTCAGATCACACAACAATTACGTGAACGTGAGGAGGGTGACATTTCTTGTCAACATGAGGATTTATCTTCTGATATCGAACCACCACCACATCCACAAATTCAAAGCACAATCTTTTAGAGTCAAACTCCTAGGGTCGTGCTAATTCCATACGAATTAGTACTGAGAAGCATGTGCCCATGACTCCAGCAATAACACTGAAGATGAAATATTGAGTACCTATATCCTCATCCTTTTGCCGTCGCAAGGTTGTCCCCTCGTACGTCGATGAGTGAAACAACTCCTTGATGGGAAACCTCTCAGCATTCCGATCTGTGTCTCTCGCGATTGCAGATTCTCTTCTCATATATGATATTATAAGAGATGTCATTCTCATATTCTCTAAGATTCGTCAAGAAAACTCCCAGATGCTGGTTTTTTATCGAAGTTGGTTGCATCAGATGAGGAGGAATTGGTCAACACATGCAAGGCTTCAAGCGCCTAAAGTCTAATGTCTGAACCACACAGCCTAGACAAGAGGAAGGTGACGAGGCGACCGGTAGGGAGATCGACTAATAGGGAGAGGTGGGTCCGCCCACTGAGTATACCCTAACAGACACTGAGATATAGGTGGAGAAACTGAAAGTACAGTAGGGCCAACCCCTGACCACTAAGGACGATCAGATAGATAGCTAGATGAGGAAGAATCAGGCACTGCATGGAACAAGGCATCTGAGTGAAGCAAACTAACTAAAGGGGAATTGGTAACCCAATTTCCATATGAAACGGAAGCTGCATTTAGCAAGGCATGTGTGTTAGGTAAGTACAGACATGAGTAGGGGTGTAAACGGGGCGGGTAATACCCGTATACCCGGTCACCCGCCCCGGGCGGGTACGGGTATGGGTACAAAAATCCATACCCGTTTAAAAATTCAAACCCGTATACCCGTACCCGTTTACCCGCTTAATAAACGGGTCGGGTACGGGTATACGCATTACCCATACCTGTTTACCCGTATACCCGTTAAGATATATTATATTATATATAAAATATTTTTTTAATATTTTATATGTTATATATTATATATTTTTTATATATAATATATATTTTATATAATATATATTATATTTTTATATATTATATATTATACCCGCTATACCCGTTTACCCGCCCCGTACCCGCTAACTTAACGGGTACGGGTCGGGTACGGGTATATATGTTTTTTGCCGGGTATATACCCGTACCCGACCCGTTTACACCCCTAGACATGAGGATTGTGTAATGAAATTCCCTGATGGCACTTCAACTGCCGAATTACGAGGCGTATGATAACTAATGAGGATTTGGAAGAGCAGCAGCGTTGCCTTATCACTCCCTCGAGCAGGGGAACTCGAAATAAATGAGGATCCCCAGGAGCCTACTTCATATACATAGAAGTTTTAGTCGGAGTAGGAAGGAGCGCCACAAGTCAATTGTCCATAGTTCAAGGCCTATACTACTGACGGAGCCGAGTAAAGAGAAAATTGTAGACAAGTGTGATCCTTTGAAAGGTGATGCTGCATGAACAACTCATCAGGTTTACACAAATGCATTGAAACTTGCTACTTCCGCAAGCGCTAAAGTTGAAGAAGAGCAAGCAAGCCAGACAGAATGCAGGCTCCATACAAAGGAATAGGTTGAACACAGTTCATCTGCCCGATTGTACTTTAATTCCGAAAGGACGGGAAAGGTTGATGCCAGTCGTCGTTACCTAGTTAAGTTGAAAGGACTTCTACAACTACTTTCTGTTCCGCGTATCCGCCTATTGTCCACTTTGCTTAAGAAATGGTACCGAAAGTGGAAAGTAGAATGAACACATCTCCTATTTCCTAAGAAAAGAATGCAGATGTCACTGACGCACAGTCGAATCCCTGAAGGACAGACTTTCCTTGTTTCATGCAAGTCTAAAGGCTTTTCCAGTGGAAATCGGGAAAGGAGTTGAGGGACAGATAGGGATACCAATCTCTTCTCAAGCGTATAAGCCTGACATGTCATTTGTCTGTCAGCTATCACATGATGACGGGCAAAGGAATTAGTTTGGAAGGGCTTTCCCTTGAATCAGATGGGAACGCTACTGAAAGAGGAGGGAATGCGTCTAATTCAATATCTTGCTTCATCTCATTTTGATCCCGTGTCTCCTGTTGCAGTCTAGATTCATTCGAATGAAAGAAAGGGAAAGGGATTTTCGTGTCCTTCCTGCTTCCCATATGCCCTCGACAGAAGAAAATAGGCCAGCTCTGTTTGTTCACCTGGAAGACGATTCAACGCTAGTTCCCCTGAATGCTCTCTAAGGGTATTGGAGTCCCGAGCGAGGATTCCCCGTTTGGGGTCTGGGATGCTTGTTCCGGAACTGCCTCACTTTTTCTTCTCCATTCCCCACATTGATGAACCCCGCTGGAAAGCCTACTGTCGATGAATGAGAAAGGTACAAGCAAGGGGAGGTTCAAGCAAGAATCGTGAACCGACTGAGCCCTCTAATTCGCATTAACCTGTCGTTCTCTCCGAGGGTCTCCTCAGCCTTCTTGGACTTGGTTTATGTCTGGTTCCATCCGAACAGCTAATGTAGGGTTAGTTGGGGTAATGGCACTGGCACACTATGCGTCTAAATAAGTTATTTTTTGTCTTCCGTTCTTTCTGGGCAACCTATGACCAAAAAGCTCAAAATTAGGCAAAGTAGCTGATAGAGTAGAAAGTGGGATTCAATATTCTATAGCCTATGCACCTGCTTCTTATGAGATAGAAGTTGGATACCGGTGCGTCTTCCTTCGGTCGGCCTGTCATCGAAGGATGTTAGCAAAATAAGAAGAACTAGAGGGTCGAAGGCTCGGGTTGGTCAAGCGAATTGATTAATTTCATTCTTCTCCTAGTCTTAGCACCCGCACAGTAGAGGGGAAGAAGCATTCCCTTTCCGACAAAACTAAGCAACTTGCCGCTGGGTAAAGGCAATAGGAGGAGTGAACCCTACTATCTACTCTGGAGGAGGAAAATCCGAATGCAAAGATCTCCATTATGTTCCGTTCTGGACCTGATATTGGATATTATTTGCGTCTGTTTATAGTAGCCCAGAAAGCCTCCATCAGGAAGTCAGTCATTTCTCTTTCTTGACCATTTATCTCTTAAGATAAACAATGACTAAAGCTACTAGGAGAAGTCCTTCCTTTCGTTCTTCTTTCTGAGTTAGAGATTTAGAGTGTAGAGAATGAAAGAACGTTTCGAGAATGCGCATTAGCAAACTTAGTACTAGCTTTCGTTGAAGTATCGGTTGGAGATGAGACCGTCTTGCTAGTGTCGCTACGGGCCTTAGTCATCTGTCTACCATAGGGGCTATAGAATTGAGAGGGGCGAAGCTTATAAGGTTCAACTTCCGACTCCATGCCCTTCTTCTTCTCTGAGTTCCCTATCCACAGTTGAACCCCGTATTGCCTGAGAGAATGAAGTTCTTTCGCGATCATCTCGTCTTGCAATTTTCCTTACAAAATAAATTTTGACAAAGGGGAAAATGAAGGAATTTACTTGTTGAAAACTCATCCGGAAATGCCCTAGCGCTCTCAACTATTAGCACTTGACATCTCGTGACTCAACCTGCAGATGGTGATACCGAAGACGTGATCTTCTCTTATTCACTTGTGTTGGTGGCAGAGAGGTCGGCGCCTATGTTCTGGCTCTAGGGGTCTTCCATTTCTCTTCTGCGGTTAGGTTGCCATCTAGGTCTCGGTCCGGGTTTACTATGTTGGTCTCATTCTTCCTTTGATTCAAGATCCTTGCAGCTAAATTAATCCCCCGGACCTGATCCGTGGTGCTCTTCTATATGGACTCCTTTTCAGGAATTGTTAAAGAAACCTTTCCAAGCCCGAACAAGATCGGAAGAATTGATCGCTTTCTACAAAACTATGCTCTGCACTTCGTTTAGATGCTCGGCCACTGAACCTCCATCTCTCAATTTGCGATTCACCAAAGTAAGGATCAGGAACACTTTGTTGTCGGCGTTCTCATCAAACTCGACAGGGAAAAGAGGCGACAATTGATTCACTCTCATTTCAAGCGATCAATGAAATCATACGCAAAGAAGGTAGAACAAGAGAGACAACCTTTGGATGAGAAGAGGCAGGCGGTGTAATCGACGGAGGTCTTGAGGTTCCCAACGGACAGATGACTCATTCAGCTCAGCAGCAGCGTGTTCAATCGCTCGGTCCACGCTCCACCTTAAGTTGTTCCAATACCGACTCAATATCAAAGGACGAAAACCCAGGGGCTGAAGGATGTTGATGAACACTATCTGAAGAAGAAGAAGCGTGGGATGTTGATTGGCATCAGCTGCAAGATTAGCATTTGATTCATTACAAGCAGGAATGGTTGTTCTGATACAGGACAACCTCCTTTGATGACTACTTCAACAAGTCTACTTTACGTAGTTCTCCCTGTTCTCTGAGTTATTGAAAGAAAGTAAATCGGCTAAGCATGCATGTCCCTCCAGCCACGCGGATACAAATCAAATAGAGAAGACAATGGACCAAACCGAATAGGAGATGTGTAGGGATTGCAAGGAGAGATGTAGATGTCGGATGACTTTAGAGATCTATGAATTGCTTGGATTGCTCGATTGAGAAGACTGCTTTATTGATCGAGTACAACACGAGGGAAAGAATCTGGTCTGGGATTGTCTTGTCTGGAACCACCTTCCATAAAGTCCAAAGAACAAAAGAAAGCTGGCGAGCATAAAGAAGTCATCTTGGTAGCCGGCTAGTATTACGATCTCGCATAAGAAGGTCCTTGGAAGACTATAATTGAGTTGGTAGCGCGTGGAATAGAATAGGAATAGAAAGTGAAAGAGTGGAAGAGAACGAGCCTACAGTCACATCCTTAACTTGGGGTTATGAGTACGCGCAATGGTACTCGGGTCAAGACGCAAAGAGGGAGTTATCCTAGGACGAAGTCATCCATGGATCAGTGATGCGGGCTTGTGGAGTACGCGCAAAAAGGCATGAGCTAGGCATGACTAAGGATGGGGCGCTAAGCATTAGGCGTTGTGAGAGACTCAGTTGGCTCTGTGGCAAGCTACCGCGGCTAACCGGGTGACTCACCGAGGGAGCTCGGGCGAGCCATTGGGAGTTCGTGGTAGGGTTTCCGAGAATTACGGAGCAGGGTGTTGACCATGTCAAAAGAAGGGGGCACGAAGCTTTCTATTTTACCGCTTTCTATTTTACAAGGAGAAGGTATAACAGATGTGACAAATCCACTACTATCAGAGACCTTCTAAGAGGGTGCACCCACACTTGAGTGAGCTATCAGGCTCCACACATTCGTCGGCCAACCAACCATTAGTCAAACTATCTGAATCCTCTGTCTTCATTGAATGTCACACTTTTGAAAGTGAGCCCCGTTTGGAGAGAACAGCAAGTGAGGAACATCATCATAATCTATTTCAACCTATTAGGCATCCACCCCTGGAGAAAGGTTTTGATAAACCAACCGTGCCCAATATCTATACCTCTCTCGATCCACTAATAGTGGGCATGGAGGATGGGGAAAGAAGATCAGACTCGGCACCACCAGTGAATTCCCGAGATCGCATTATCAACTAGATGGACATGCATGGAAAAAAGGATTCGTTTATGGATAGTTTCTTAAATGTTCCACCACTTCTAAAAAAGTAGTTTGGGGGGCAAATTCTTAGGCAACGACCGTTTCTAGCTGGTATCAGTGAAGATGGGCGGTCACGTCTCTCTTCCCTAAGAAGGGAAATGAAGGCCGTTGCATCTTTCCAGATTTTGACCAAAAGGCGCAGGAAGAAGCGGTCAAGAAGCTGGAGGAGAAGTTCCTGGATCAGAACGTAGTCTGTGCACGCAGATCTGCGAGCAACTTTCAAGGCAGACCTTGAATCCCTCACAAATGATATAGCAATCGTCAAACGTGTTGTTCATGCTTAACACATGCATTCATCTTATATTTCATGTGTTTCTATAATCACAGTGTAATGTCGGGTACAATCAATCCCCTTACAACGCCATATCAAGACTCATAGCTACTACTCATTCTTATTCGTCTTCGACTCATTTCATTGACTCATTGCTCCGACTCATTGGAATAATAGGTAATGGAAGAATCCTCGATTTATAAGTCTTGCCTAAGTCCTAGACTTGCTAGCTATCATCTGCAACCTGGCTTAAAGTCTAATTTGCTTTTGCCTTTCTTCTTTTGTTCGTTTCTAATGCCTACACTCGTTGCCCAAGAATGGTGCTTGGTGCACAACCTCT
This sequence comes from Triglochin maritima, assembly GCA_963682175.1. NCBI lineage: Eukaryota > Viridiplantae > Streptophyta > Magnoliopsida > Alismatales > Juncaginaceae > Triglochin > Triglochin maritima. The sequence goes on from OY821775.1 coordinate 42,128,048, forward strand.
TGGTGTACGCGCATCCGTGGTGCTTGCTTGGACCCCGAAAAGTAGGTGTACTTTTTCAAAAAGGCTGACCTTCAACAACTAACCTCCCGAAAGAACCGTCCTATATAGTATAGGGCCGAAGGCGAGCGACGAGGCTGTAGAGAAGAGAGGAGAAATCCAAATCCTTTAGCACAGGCAAGCCGGGTTTTTGTCTAATCCCTTTTCTCTCGCAATCGGACATGTTCTGATGGACTTGGGGTTTCAATTCATGATCACTTGGTGGGGCATTCGATTCAAATTGTGAATAACATTGACCAGCTTCATTATGAGTTGGCACAGGATTGTGCCTTATCTTTTTGTCTTGTGGCCCTTGTGCAACATGATCTTAATGTTGGACCTCTTAAGGACTCACCTATGGTGGAGCAAGAGCTCCCTAATACCCTTAAATTGATACGACCTTGTGCGAGTTTGTCTCTCACTATTGTCCCTGATCATCTTGAAAATGAAGGGACACCAAATAACTACATTGCGAATGACGGTATTGAGAGTTCCTTAGAGGATATCTTGGGTAAGAGACTCACTTTCTGTTCGTCTGGTGAGTCAGGCAAGCATAATGAAGTTGTTGGCCACGTTTCGGCACACTAACATGTTTGTTGGAGAGTTTGTATTGACGATCATAACTTTTGTACCATAGCGGGGAAAACTCTTCTTCCATTGCACAGTATTTCCAAAACTCTTGAGAGGTTCGAGCTCTTTCAGTTTGATCTTTGAATAATACGTCTTTGCGTCTAATTCATGAACATCTCCTGATATCTTGTAACTTTGTGAGGGGGGGGCATTAATGAGTATTTTTGCCCCATATGGTGTCATGTTCGCATTCCATGTGCATTGACCTACTTTTGAGGTTCCCATATGATGTCCTTTGAAAAATGACAATGAGAACTTATTTTTGACATAGTTATATTTCAAAAGAAAATCCAAGAGTGAGAAAAGGTTTTGTGGGCTCCAACCCTTATGTATTTGGGCCCCATTTGTTTCACCTATTTGTCTCCCTTCTTAAGTATCTCACAGGTTTCTGGGAATTTAGGTATATGTCCATCAACATAACAATGAACTTCCTTTTGCGCTTCATGTTGGTGAGATCTTTTATTTTTCATGCATAAATTCATGTACTATCATACGCACATTCATTGAGGACAATGCATGAAGTAAGTGTGGGAGGGTGCTTTACGTGTGTACATAGTTGAGTCTTTTTCCTTTTATTTTGTTTTCTTTTTTTGCATTTTTAAGGTCATGTTAGTGTGCTGCATTTAATATCGATATATCTGCTTGTCATGATCTTTGGGTGACTTGCCTTCTTTTACTTGCCTAGTGCTTTAATTTTTTTCATTTCTTTCAAAATCTTCATGTGATTGCAACAAAAAAAATTTGTGGGTTTTGCGTGTGTTTAGCATGTGCAAAACCGTTCAGAAGAAAGTGAAAGGAAGCTCCCAAAATTGACTTGAACACGATGCATTAATATATCTAGTACACTGACTATAGGTCTTATGAATTCGTTAGGATGCACCCCGGTTTTCCCTCGGGGGGAGAGTAATCATAGGGTTTCAGTACTCAAACAAATAAAGAAGTCCACCCTAAACCTAGTGAGTCGAATAATTTGTGCTTGTTAGTATAAGGAAGTTTGTCGTAGTCAGGGACCCTTAAAATTTTGTTGTGAGACCTTAAGTATAGGGATTTTGGTTCATGTGTAGATAAGAAATAACTGAATAGGGTGTTTTCTCTTCTCGCACATCTTCTATCACTCGGGAAATTAGGTTCGAGGGGACTTAGTGCCTGGGATGTACCGACTGAACTCCCGTTACATGGGTGGTAGGGATCGCCCTATTTGGAAATATGGGGAAAGGTGTACGTGATAGTGTAAGTCCTTATAGAAAATGATGCATGAAACCCGACCCTGGGAGAATTAAACACCAACTAGTATAAAAAAAGGAAAAAAATAGTAATACAAATAAGAACCTTATTTGATTTTGCACGATGTATCACTTGAGGATGTTAAGGTTGCCCATGTCTTTCACTTAAGTCCTTAACTAACTTTCACGAATGGTTAATTAGGCGAGGTGTGTGGACTGAATACATATATAGAGTCAGCCTGTAGGATTACCGTGTCCAATGATGGACTAAAATAGGTCCATCGAGTGGAGTTGCTTGGTTGAATAATGCATCAATGTTCAGATTTTGTGGGTATATCCGCTGAAAACCCTCAGGAGACATCATGAACGGAGATAGAGAAGCACCTAATTGTCCCCAGTTGCCTTTTTCATGTCTGTAAATAGAACTCTCCTTCCTCCTTTGTAAACTACACATTGCTTGGTGGTCATTCTCTCTAGTTTGAGTAAGCCTTGGAGCAAAACTCAAGTGGAGAAGAACACTACTGGTAATGTGAGTCATATAAATAAAATAATTCTTCATAGTTTTGTTTTAATGTTGTCTCTTTTAATGCCTGCATGTTTAGCTTAGTCTTGTTTTCTTAATCTTAGTATAATTAGTTAGATTGTCCTTCTTTCTTTATATAATTTGTAGCTTAATGTATAGTGAGTAGTTTCATCCTCCTTTGGGGTGAAGATGATATTTATACATGTAATGAAGAATGGGATGAATGTTATATTTTGCAATATGTCAAGAATTCGAATGTATGCTTGTTTATTTAAATGATAATATTGAACTTGATGGGTTGTGTCATAACCATTAGGTACTTCACATGCTTGTTTAGGTTCTTAATAACCAACTTGTTTATGCTTATGTTAATTAACTAGGTTAATAATTTGAATGATAGGTTTTGCCACAACCATTAGGTACTTTTGATGCATGAAAACACAACCTACAATTGTGCCATTGTGCCTTCTTAAATGTATTCTTCACCACCTTATTACTTGTGTACACACACTCCACCCCTAGGGGTTTTTTCCTTCCTGAGTTTCATCTTTTTAGTTTGTTAGTCGTTAGTTTAGTCTCATGTTAGTTTGTGCTTCCATCTTTCTTGTTGTTAATTGCTAGTTTAGTGTACCTTACTTTACTGTAATCAATCTTCTTCTCTCCTTATTTTCCACATGACTTCTGAAGAACCATAGTTGACACACGTCCCTATGGACTCGACCCGTACTTGACATCGTTTCATTACGGTAGTGCACTTGTGATTATTATATCTGAATCAATCAATCAGCCATGGTTGAAAAATGTGAAAAGAAACAAGATAACTTCAGAGATTGTATGCGCGATTGCCCTAACAGTGACTTAGGAAAGGTCAACTTAACTGAAGATCATATGAGTGTTAGGGAACAAAATCAAAAGTTAAACTCCTGACTTGTTGAAACATTTGTAGAAATATGTAGTACAACAGGTCAGCAAGAAATACACTTGCTATCATCAATATAAAACAAAGGACGGAATTATTGATAACAACTTCAAACAACAGCGCCAAGGTTCAGACGCTAAAACAAGAAAATTGAGTTAAGACATTGAAAGATCAAATTACCAAAAGAAAATACAGGGGAAGTCAAATCATATGACATAATCCGACCACTGCGAGATGAATGAAGTGTGGTCCATCGATTCCCCAGGGATATCCTCATGCCTCAATGGTTTCTCATTACCACCAATGAGTCGTGCAGGATTCCCCACAGCCGTTGTTCTGGGCGGCACATCGATAAGTACCACTGATCCAGCGCCATTTTTTGCTCCTTCGCCTATCCTTATGTTACCCAAAATAGTAGCACCTGCACCAATTAGAACCCCATCTCCGATCTTCGGATGTCGGTCGCCACCAACCTTCCCTGTGGCACCGAGTGTGACATGGTGAAGAATAGAGACGTTGTTCCCAATAATGGCTGTCTCTCCAATAACAACTCCCGCGGCATGATCAAGAAGGATTCCTAATTAAGATTTAGTTTAGTTCAAAAAATTGGTGCAAGATAAAATATTTGAAAATTTGCAGCAAATTCAAACAGAACATGAATATGCAGGACTGATCTGAGTTTAAGAAAAAATTGTCTCATGAAATTGGTATATTAACTTTTTTTCTTGCCATGCGGAGAAGGAAATAAAAAATAATACATTGCTCTCATTAATATGTCATGCAATATCAGCAAACAACGCAGCAACAAAATAATGAAGATTAAAATACTTGAAATGCATTCCTAATGGTAACTTCAACATAATACAACAGATGTGACTACGATATGTTGGTGAAGAGGACATGTTGCATCATTTAACATTAAGAATCCACATCTATTATAATGAATAGACTAAGACACAACAGGCAAGGTGTCGAGTTCTATAAATTGAAACTTGGCAACAAAGTGTCGAGTTCATTGTTATAGAAATCAGCAACCCAACTACCGAGTTCTATAAATTGGAACTTGGCAACAAAGTGTCGAGTTCATTGTTATAGAATTCAGCAACCCAACTGTCGAGTTCTATTTAGACATGTTTGGAATTTGGATCATTCATTCGACAATAAGTCATTTTCTGTTTTTTTTCAAAGACATACGCCAAATAAAAATACAGAAATAAAGTCGAAAATTTGGAATACACTAAACACAAACAACCACAATAAAACCGACATAGCATCCACAAAAACAAAAGGTTAAGCATTTTGAAACCATAAACCAAACTAACACTAATATAGTAATATCGTTTCGTATTGGAAATAAAAACAAAAAAATTAATACAACCAAATATTCGTATTCTCACATATCTCTCGAACATCATCATCTTCTTCCTCCTCCACTCTATCCTGACTCAATGATAGCGTAGGATCTTTGGCACCAAAGAATGTCAAGAAGGCCTTCATCCTATCCTTCAACTTCACAGTCAGTGTGGAGCCTTCCTTAGGGTCCTTAATCACTCAGTGTATTTTATGGAGTGATTAATAGCATATCATACAATACATTCATGTTATATATATATATTTATCCTATATTTGTACTACGTACTCGAGTATTTGTTTCTTATATTTTAAGGTTTAGGTAATAAAGAAGAGAAATGAAGGAAAAATGACATAAATGCACGAAAAAATGCTGATTTGGAAGCCTTCTAGACTTGTTTGTAATACTCAATGACAGGATCACAAGTCAGGAATGCCCTAGGAGAAAACCTACAGGGACTTGATCGTAAAGAAAATATGTTGGTTGCAAAAGTCCATAACCCCATGAACCTGATGAGTAATTAAACAATTAAGACCAAACGAGCTTGAACCATTGGTTTTGGGTGCACCCCACATCCTAAATTGGTTAACTTAAGCTGCTGGTGAAATCTGGGTTGATCCGACCAAAACGATTGGATCCAGTTGGAAGATTGGCACCCGAATTTATCCAACGCGTCCGGTAGTCAGGTTAGAGCACTCTGGAAGATCATATCTGGTTTGTAATCGCTCGTTCATGCCAGATCAATTCATGCCCTCCATTTTTCTATAAATAACCTCGTAACCCTTTCTTCTTCCATTCTTCCTCTACTCTCCCCCATTAGAGTAAGTTTTGTTTCTTATTTCAGTAGTGTAGTTAAGGGGTGGAGAGGAAGCCTTCTAATATTTTATCCATTAATGAAGTTTTCATGTCATGTTCTTTACATTCTTGTCATTAATTTGATGTCATTTATATTTCCATATTTTGAGTAGATTAAGATTTCTATACATGGTGATGGGTTTCTTTTACAATGTTGTTTTTCTTTTTGTTTATATGATTAGTGAGTAGTCCATCTCCATTAGGGGTGGAGGGTGATAAGAAGTGTCGATGTAGTTAGAGTAGTTGTGTGTTTAATCTTAATCTTGGAGTTTCAAATGATTTCCATTGTCATTTTAATGGGTTGGTTATACTATGTTGTTTTTGTTTTTGTTGATATTATTAGTGAGTAGTCCATCCCCATTGGGGATGGAGGGTATTCTGAAGTGTGGATGTAGTTAGAAGTGCGTGTGTTTATTTTTAATCTTAGAATTTAAAATGATTTCCATGCCATTTCCTCTTCTCTTTCCCATCAAAGTAGCTTTTAGTTCTTGTTTAAGTAGTGTAATCAAGGGGGTGGTGAGGAAACATTCGAATATTTTATCCATTAATCATGTTTTGATATCATGTTCTTTACATTCTTTCTTTAATTTGATGTCATTATATTTTCTTATTTTGAGTAGATTTAGATTTCTTTACATGATGAAGGGTTGTTTTTACTTTGTTGTTTTTCTTGTTGTTTATATGATTAGTGAGTGTACGTAGTCTGTCCCTATTGGGGGTGGAGGATGATGTCAGGTGTGAATGTAGTTAGATTAGTGTGTGTGTTTATGTGTTTAATCTTAATCTTGGGGTTTCAAATGATTTCCCTAACCATTTCGATCGGTATTCTCACTCTTGCATTTGATGTGTTAATGGTCCTAATAGATTCTTAGCAATAGATTCTTAATAATGACGATAAGATTGAAGTGGATAAAGAGATAAGATTGACAGGTGAGCATGTGGTTGTTTTTGTCTGTATCTTGGGTAGTATTTTATATGTTTTAATGATGGTGATAAATATTAATCTATTTGGAAACACACTTAGGATAATGACCATTAAAGATGTCCATATTAATTCATGTCATGATAGCGCAATTGTACACACACGCGTCACACATCTACACTGCTACACTAATTCTCCGCCTCCTATGGGATTAGTCGCATTTATTTTACAAATTGTAATTAGCGTAATTTGTGTAGATACACTCACTCTTTATTTTCTTCCCCCACTTGAGTATGATCAATGACGACCCACACTCGCTCCCCATGGACACAATCCATGCTTGCCACCACTTCAATGCAGTCGTGCACTTGCAGTTTTGAATTTAAAATGACAAACAAGTTTTTAGCGGCGTTGCCCGGGAGTAAGTTTCGGTTGCCGTGTTTCCTATTTCAGTGGGTTTTTGTTTCATTTGTTTTGTTTCTATTTTATATTTGGAATTCCACACATGATTAGGGTGCACAAGGGATACCAATGAACACGAGAGCACTCTGCACAAACTGCATCGCCAGAAGAGCATTTATATCTGCTAGTAGTTGATTTGCGTCCACCATTGGAAGATTAGGTGGATGATTGGCTTTTCGGATTTAAGTAGTGGTTTTCAGTTGTGCTTCTCTACTGTTTGCTTCTTGTGGACTCAATACATGCTCCATTAATGTCAGAACCCATTAAATGTGCATGATCCCCCTATTTTTAGATAATTTGGCCTCTAAAACTCAAAGAAAAAGATTAGATTGATTATTATCTTGGTCATGCATCATTTGTAGACCTTGCATGCATTTGTTTTTTCTTTTCTTTACATTCATGTTGTCGATTGATAGCGCGAGGTACGTGCATCTTTCTCTACTACGTGCATGGTTAAAGTATGCATTAGTAAATTAAGTGCATCAGGACAAGTGTGAGATGAGCGTTTGTTTGGAGAATTGATTCTTAGATTTAAGACTCAAAATGCTACTAAGAAGGAATTGTCCCTTACAAGATAAGGTAGGGATTTCATCACCTCTTCCTTCATCCTAAAAACCACATTAAAGTGAAGCGCAAATTAAAATAAAGTAGACATCATCTCTAAGGACTCCGGGCGCACTTAGGAGACAATCTAATTCTTGATGTCACGCCTGAACGTCGTTGTTTGCTTAGTTGCATTGAGACTTTTGGAACCTCGAGTCTTGACTTTTTCATTTCTCTTTGTGACCTACGACTGAAAGAGGTGAGCATTCAGGAGTGTGGAGAGTCGCGTTTAGGCATCATCTAGCAAAAGAAATTATAGTCAGCCTTAGATTTGTTTGAGTTGTGTTTGCTAGCTCAGGTTTCTACCCACACTAGTTCTTAAGGATTCTTCTCTTCTCACCTACATCATCTTCTCCTATTCTTCTATTATTTAGTCTCCTCCTTTACACCATTTCTCTTAGTGTTTTAGGGTCGAGTCCAACAATTTCATGCGTGCTTGATCTCGTGGTAGTGAGACTAGTCAATTTGAGAGTGTTATTATCGAGATAGATGATTACATAGGCGATCATTCATTTTGTTATTGGAGTCAGGACTATTCTCCTTCATATAACCAACCCATGCATCGTGGGGTGCTTCAGACAAACACCTAACAAGATTGGGACAATTTGAATTGTGTAGTTGAGCAATCTTTAGATTGGGTGATATGAGAAAGGCACGAACTGCTAGACCATCATCTAGTTGTGTTAGATCATATGTTGATTAACAAACTGAGTCATTACAAGAAGCTTTGGCCTCTTTTATGCATGCAAAAGTGGGTATGGGCAGATCGGCAGTTTCATAAGCCACGTCTGATGACCACAGTGGTTTAAGTGGTCATTGTTCGAGGAATATTCATATGTTCCTCCCGAAACTGAATATGATGATGTTTTCCCACACAAAGTACTCATTATAATCCATACATATTCGTGTATAACCCAGGGAGGATGTATTCATGAGGAAACCTTAGAAATCCTGAGTATCATACATCATACTCATCCTAATATCCTCCTCCTGAACACTCTGATTCTACCAACACCCAACTAACTCATTCACAGTCCATGAACACCCAACTAAAAAATCCAAAAAATCTGACTTGGAGCTTATAGTTGACCCCAGTCTTGATTCCTAAGAACAAATCTTCCAAACGTTCATGCAAACTACTCAAATTTTGATCAAGTCCAACTCTGGAAATACAACTAAGTCAGATCACACAACAATTAAGTGAACGTGGGGAGGCTGGCCTTTCTTGTCAACATGAGGATTCATCTTCTGATATCGAACGACCACCACATACACAAATTCAAACCACAATCTTTCAATGTCAAACTCCTAGTCAGTCCTAGCGACTTAGGGTTTCAAGTCACGATCACTAAGTGGAGGAATCGGTCCAAATTAAAAATAACATAGACCATCTTGATTTTGAGTTGGCACAGGATTCTGCACTATCCTTTTGTCTCATGGCCTTTAAGCTACATAATCGTAATGTCGTGCCCCTCAAGGATGCAAACTCTTGACAGGTTCGAGCTCTTTCAATTTGATCCTTTGAATCAGACCCCTTTGCATCTAATTCATGAATCTCTCTCGATTTACACTTTGTAAAGGAGACTCATACTTGAGTATTTGCCCCCACGTGGTTTCATGTTCCAATTCGAGGTACGTTGATCATGTTGGCTTTTTGGCCTAATCTATGTTTTGATGATTTAATTAACCTAATCTTAATTATGGTAATGTAGAGTAGCACACATATTGCATTGCATATATATTGCTTTGTGCTAACCTCTATAGGTGATCAAGACTCAAGGAAGAAAGGAAAACAAGTCAAGACATGTAATCAAGCTCATTTGAAGACATGTATTTTGTATTTCTTTGAGTCTTTAGGAACTTGTGTATTTTGAGCATACTTGAGCTAAAATCAACTTAAACACACACTAGGTTCCTTATAGAAGTCACACACGAAATTTCACAAAATTTGGACTTCAATAGATCACCCAAACTTAGACCGGAAAACACTAAACCTGAACCCTAACTATCTGCCCACATTCGGTCGACCGCAACAGGCCGTTCGGTCGACCGGCTGATCAAGTATTGTGTCTGTGTTTTCCTGTCTGGTTTCGGTCGACCGCACCATCTCTTTCGGTCGACCGTTTGAACTTAATTTTCCGACCGTTATTTTTGTCGTATATACCCAACGGTCGTATTCGTATTTAAAAATACCCCAAATACATTTCATGTATCGGTCGACCGTTTGTTCATCTCTTGACAAACTCAAATCTCCTGGACAAAATCGGTCAACCGCTAGACTTGTTTCGGTCGACCGAATACATCATTCTTTGTCAACCCCAAAGTGTTTGGTACAAATTGGTCGACCGTTTCCCTTTAAGTGTTCGACCGATCACTTAAGTGTACCTAAGTGGTAGCATTGGGAGGTCGACAGTTGCTTAACCGGTCGACCGAACTTAGTTCAAAATTGCCTAACGGTCGACCGTTCAGACCGATCCGGTCGACCGAATCCATCCAGAATTGGGTCCTGCAATTTCTGTTTTGTGTAATCGCACTTCAACTCACACCCAATCAATCCCAACGGCTCTATTCTCTCTAAGGCTTGTGAATAGAGTTGTAAAACACATTTTAACACAACTCTCCCACTACAAACTTGTCCCAAATATTAGACAGAATCCCAAACACTCAAAGCCTCAAATTTCAACACTTAGAATCAATTTCAATCTCATTCAAGTGTGCTCAAGTTTAGAGAGTGTGTTCCATTCAAGATTTCGGTTGTTCAAGAAGCAAGGACTTCGGTGAAAGCCCGAAGTGTTCCTCTCGGATTGTGAGAGAAGAAAGTCAAGCTCGCGAGGTTGTTTGCGGAGCTTGTTTTGTAAAAGGCGTTCTCTCCCGGCCTGGAACGGGGAGTGGATAGTGAAGACGCGAGCGGAGCTCGAAGTGTGGAGTGGAGCTTGCAAGAGAGGATGTAGGCGGTGGCCGAACTTCTGTAAAAAACCCCGGCATCCATTGTGGTTTGCTTATTTCTTACTTGCTCGTTTAGTTGTTTAAATTCCGCTGCATATAACTCGATCGATAAAACGAGTAGGTAATTAGTTTAAAAGTGATTAGCATAGCCGACCCATACGTTCCTACATTTGGTATCAGAGCCTTGTGCGCTAAATTGTATACTTAATCGTATTTTTAGCATGGCTAGTACATCTAATCACGTAGAGGGATTATGCACAACTCGACCTCCTTTGCTTAATGGGTCAAATTATGATTATTGGAAGAATATAGGATGAAGATTTTCCTAATTTCTAATGACATTAAGTATTGGATGTTTCTTCAAAATCCATACACACCCCCAAATGAATATGGATTAGATTCACTTACAAGACCAAAAATGAAAGAAATCGAAATGAATTCGAAAATCATGAACATCTTGTATTGTGGCCTTAATGAGGGTGAATATAATAGGATTAGAGGGTGTGTTAGTGCATATGAAATTTGGCATATACTACAAATACATCATGAGGGGGATAGCAAAACTAAGAAAACCCACATTAGTCTCCTCATACATAAATATGAGATTTTTTCTATGCAAATCGGTGAAAACATAAGCGAAATGAACACTCGCTGCACCGATATTACTAACTCTCTTTTGGTTCTTGGAAGAAAAATCAATGAAGGAGAGATGACAAGGAAGTTCCTCCGGTCACTTAGCATCGATTGGGAAGATAAAGTCGTCGCAATTGAAGAGGCGCATAATCTTTCTAAATTAAAGATGGAGGAACTCGTTGAAAATCTCATGGCTTATGAGCTCCAAATTAACCATCGGAAGGAGAAGGAAGCCTCCAAGAACAAAATCACCATGGGATTACATGCAAATATTGACCAACCAAGGAGAAGTGTAGAAGATGAGGACATCGAAGTCCTAGCAAAAGACTTCTTCAAATACCTCAAGAAGGATAAAGGAGAAAAGATTGAAAGAAGAGGTAGAAGAAGTGAGAAAAGAGAAAAGGAGAAGGAGAAGGAAGAGAGTGAAAATGAGAGAAAAGAAGGGGAGAAGAAGAAGGAAAGAAGGGAGAGGAGAAGAGAAAAGGAGAAGAGCAAGAGAAGAGAAAGGAAAGAGGAAGCACACAAGGCTACATGGGATGATTCTTCATCACCATCATCATCGTCGTCTTCCTTGAAAAGTCGAAGAGAGGTTGCTTACTCATGATTCATGGCTATTGAAGATGATCAAAGTGAGGTAGAATCTAACTCTTGCTCTAATAATCCATGCTCAACTAAGTCATATTATAGTGATAACTCACATTCTAGTGTTAATGAAGAAACTTATACACATGATGAGCTTCAAAATGTATTTCATGACTTAGTTAAACAATATGAGATCATTTGTGAAAAGAACAAAAATGCTAGAAAGCAAATTGAAGATCTCCAAATCCAAATTGAAACATGCATGAATGAGAAAAATGAGGTGGTTGCTAAACTAGAAAACTTTGCATCAAATTTTGATAAATTAAAAGCAACACCTATAGATTGTGAACCACTAGATCTTCAAGCTTGCAATGTGCAATTAAGAAAAGATTTAGAAAAATTCACTAATGGAACTAAGATGCTTAACATGTTATTAGGGAGTCAAAGGCAATCTTTGCAAAAACATGGTTTAGGATACAATGCTAAATTGAAAAACCATGTATCTCACACTACATTAAATGGAAAGCACTTAGTTGTAAACCATAGTTCCTCAAGTCTGTGGGCTCTCAAAACCAAAATGGTTTGGGTTCCCAAAGCTAACATTCAAGGACCCAAAGTTGTTTGGGTACCGAAATCTACACTTGTAGGTGCTTGAGGAAGGAATCGGTGGTGACCGGGTGAGCTTAAGAGTTAAATTCAAATCCGGTTGCATCACCAAATGATATTGGAACCAATTCAAGCTTCAAGTTCGTATAATTTCCTATCCTCTAAAAATTTTGATTAAAATTGGTTCTAGTCTAGACTACTTATATGCTTAATTGACATATCTTTTACCCTATTAATTGCAAATCATTTATCACATCCATTGATTATAAATGTCAAATTTTGAATGGATGTTAGAATAAGGCTTGAGAAGAAACTTAAATGAACTTAACTTGAATCATACTCTTAGTTTCAATATAGCCTTATTGATAGGGGGAGCTTAATGAATATCATCTTCTTAAAGTAATGAAGTGCAAAATTTAGGGGGAGCAACTTCATTACAAGACATCCACATTGACCTTCAATTGCATAATCTTTGTTTTTATTAACAACAATTTGTTTGATGGATGTCAAAGGGGGAGAGATAATTAAGGGGGTAACTTGGAATTTTGTAATAAAATTCAACAAAAACTATGCACATCCATAGGGGAGCATTATTATGCATAGCTTACAAATACAAATTCCATATATTAAGATATAGTTAAGATATAGGTTGCCATCATCAAAAAGGGGGAGATTGTTGGCTTTTTGGCCTTAATCTATGTTTTGATGATTTAATTAACCTAATCTAAATTATGATCATGTAGAGTAGCACACATATTGCATTGCATATATATTGCTTTGTGCTAACCTCTATAGGTGATCAAGACTCAAGGAAGAAAGGAAAACAAGTCAAGACATGTAATCAAGCTCATTTGAAGACATGTATTTTGTATTTCTTTGAGTCTTTAGGAACTTGTGTATTTTGAGCATACTTGAGCTAAAATCAACTTAAACACACACTAGGTTCCTTATAGAAGTCACACACGAAATTTCACATAATTTGGACTTCAATAGATCACCCAAACTTAGACCGGAAAACACTAAACCTGAACCCTAACTATCTGCCCACATTCGGTCGACCGTAACAGGACGTTCGGTCGACCGCCTGATCAAGTATTCTGTTTGTGTTTCCCTGTCGGGTTTCGGTCGACCGTACCATCTCTTTCGGACGAACGTTTGAATTTAATTTTCCGACCGTTATTTTTGTCGTATATACCCAACGGTCGTATTCGTATTAAACCAAAAATACCCCAAATACATTCCATGTATCGGTCGACCGAGGACCATGATCGGTCGACCGTTTGTTCATCTCTTGACAAACCCAAATCTCCTGGACAAAATCGATGGACCGCTAGACCTGTTTCGGTCGACCGAATACATCATTGTTTGTCAACCCCAAAGTGCTTGGTAAGAATCGGTTGACTGTTTCCCTTTAGGTGTTTGACCGATCACTTAATTGTACCTAAGTCGTAGCATAGGGCGGTCGACCGTTGCTTAACCGATCGACCGAACTTAGTTCAAAATTGCCTAATGGTCGACCGTTCAGACCGATCCAGTCGACCGAATTCATCCAGAATTGGGTCCTACAGTTTCTGTTTTGTGTAATCACACTTCAACTCACACCCAATCAATCCCAACAGCTCTATTCTCTCTAAGGCTTATAAATAGAGTTGTAAAACACATTTTAACACAACTCTCCCACTACAAACTTGTCCCAAACATTAGAGAGAATCCCAAACACTCAAAGCCTCAAATTTCCACACTTAGCATCAATTTCAATCGCATTCAAGTGTGCTCAAGTTTAGAGAGTGTGTTCCACTCAAGATTTCGGTTGTTCAAGAAGCAAGGACTTCGGTGAAAGCCCGAAGTGTTCCTCTCAGATTGTGATAGAAGAAAGTCAAGCTCGCAAGGTTGTTCGCGGAGCTTGTTTTGTAAAAAGCATTCTCTCCCGGCCCGGAATGGGAGTGGATAGTGAAGACGTGAGCGGAGCTCTAAGTGTCGAGCAGAGCTTGCAAGTGAGGACGTAGGCGGTGGCCGAACCTCTGTAAAAACCCCCTACGTCCATTGTGGTTTGCTTATTTCTTACTTGCTCGTTTAGTTGTTTAAATTCCGCTGCATATAACTCGATCGATAATACGAGTAGGCAATTAGTTTAAAATTGATTACCATAGCCGACCCATACGTTCCTACAGATCCACCACGAGATTCCCTTTTGTTGTACTTTCACAAAGGACGATGAGAGCTTCTATCTATATATAGTTGTCTTGGCTCCCACTCCTTGAGGATTTGGGCACCATTTGTTAACATACTTGTATTCCCTTACTAAGTCTCTCACAGGTTTTAAGGATTCAGGTTTATGCCCATCAACGAAATCGTGAACTTCTTTTGACGTTTTACGTTAGTGAGATCTTTTCATGTTAATGAATAAATCCATATAGTATCATGCTCACATTCATTGAATGCATAAAGTAAATGTGTGGGGTACTTTACATGTGTACATAGTCGAGTCTTTTTCTTTTGTTTTCTTTTGTTTGTATTGTTAGGGTCATGATAATGGGTTGCATTTTACATTGATATATCTTGATATACCATGATCTTTGGGTGACTTGCCTTATTTTGCTTGCCTATGACTTCAATTTTTTCATTTCTTTCAAAATCTTCATGAGTTTGTAAAAGAAAATGTTTTATAGATTTTATGTCTGTTTAGCATTTGTAAAATTGTTCAAGGGCAAAGTAAAAAAAGAAGCTCCCAAAATCGACTTAAACATAATGCAATTGGATATCTAGTACACCCATTTTAGGTCCTCTCTCTAGGCGTAAGGATGCACTCAGATTTTCTCTCGGGGGAAGAGTAATCATAGGGTTTCAGCACTCAAAGGAAAAAAGAACTCACCTTCAATGTAGTGAGTCTCCTTTGAAGGAATTCGTGGATGTTAGTATAAGTAAGTTTGTTGAAGTTAGGGACACTTAAATTCCTATTGTGAAACCATAAGTGTAGGACTTTTGGTTTATATGTATATTAGAAATAATTTAGTATGTGTTCTCTCTTCTGGCACGACTCCTATAACTTAGGAAATAAGATTCGGTGGGGACTTAATACATTGTGTTTTCGAGTCATTGGCGTTGGGATGCACCGACCAAATTAAATTCTGTTACAATGGTAGGGATAACCTTTGGTGGACATTTGGGGGAAAGTGTACGTGAAAGTGTTAGTCCTAACAGACATTGATGAACGAAACTGGATCCTCAGAAAATTAAACACCAACATGTTTTAATTCCTTATTATAAAAAATGAAAATAAAATAATATATAAATAAGAATCTTAATGGACTTTACACAACGTATCATTTCAGGCTATTAAGGTTACTCATGTCTTTCACTTAAGTCCTTAATTAATTTGCACTAATGATTCTGTATGCTAGGTGTGTGGACATAATATATAAAGTCAGTCTGTAGGATTGCCACACCCAATGATTGACAAAAGTAGGTCCACCAAGTCGTGTTGCTAGGTTATTAATGCATCTACCACGGCTACGAACACCACTTCATTTGGCATTTGTAGTCTCTCCTGTTTCTTGAGTAAGATCCCAATTTCCAACTTCTACAGTATCTCGAACACCATCATCATATTTTCTTCTTCCTCCACGTACCACTCGATCATAACTCAATCATAGCGTAGGGTCTTGGGCACCAAACCATGTCAGGAAGGCCTTCATCCTATCCGTCAGCTTCACAGTTAGCGTGGAGCCTTCATTATGGTCCTTAATCACTCCGTGTATTTTGTTGATTGATTAGTAGCATATCATACAATGCATTCATGTTATATATCTTTTATTTTACCCTATATTTGTGCTACTCGAGTATTGTTTCTTATATTTTAAGAATTAGGTAATAAAGAAGATAAAGGAAGCAAACATGACCTAAATGCAAGAAAAGAATTGATTTGAACGCCTTCAGGATCTGTTTGTAATGCTCAAAGACCGGATTGCAAGTCAGTAGGGCCTATGTGAAAACCCGGAGGGACTTGATAAAATAGTTTTGTTGCAAAAGTCCATAATCTCATGAACCTGATGAGTAATTCAATGATTACGATCAAATGAACTTGTACCAACGGTTCCAGGTGTACCCCACGTGATAAATTTGTTAACTTAAGTTGATGGTGAAATCTAGGCTAATCTGACAGAAAATATCAGCCATTGGCGGATCCGGTTGGGAAATTGGCACTTGAATTTCTCCACGGGTCGGGTAGTCAGGTTAGAGCACTCTTGAAGATCCAGATCTAATTTGCAACTGTACGATCGTGCATAGATTAATATATACCCTCCATTTTCCTATAAATAACCATATAACCCTTCCTTCTTCCCTTCTTCCTCTTCTCTCCCCCACTAGAGTAAGTTTTATTTCTTATTTCAATCGTGTAGTTAAGGGGGTGGAGAGGAAAACTTCTAATATTTTATCCATTAATCAAGTTTTGATATGCATGTTCTCTGCATTCTTGTCTTTAATTTAATGTAATTTATATTTCCTTATTTTGAGTACAATTATTTCTTTACATGGTGATGTGTTATTTTTCTATGTTTTTTGTTTATATGATTAGTGAGTACTTCATCCACATTTGGGGTCCCGAGCGAGGATTCCCCGTTTGGGGTCTGGGATGCTTGTTCCGGAACTGCCTCACTTTTTCTTCTCCATTCCCCACATTGATGAACCCCGCTGGAAAGCCTACTGTCGATGAATGAGAAAGGTACAAGCAAGGGGAG
Source organism: Triglochin maritima (assembly GCA_963682175.1). Classification (NCBI taxonomy): domain Eukaryota; kingdom Viridiplantae; phylum Streptophyta; class Magnoliopsida; order Alismatales; family Juncaginaceae; genus Triglochin; species Triglochin maritima. Next base: position 42,145,078 of record OY821775.1, read on the forward strand.
GTTCAAGCAAGAATCGTGAACCGACTGAGCCCTCTAATTCGCATTAACCTGTCGTTCTCTCCGAGGGTCTCCTCAGCCTTCTTGGACTTGGTTTATGTCTGGTTCCATCCGAACAGCTAATGTAGGGTTAGTTGGGGTAATGGCACTGGCACACTATGCGTCTAAATAAGTTATTTTTTGTCTTCCGTTCTTTCTGGGCAACCTATGACCAAAAAGCTCAAAATTAGGCAAAGTAGCTGATAGAGTAGAAAGTGGGATTCAATATTCTATAGCCTATGCACCTGCTTCTTATGAGATAGAAGTTGGATACCGGTGCGTCTTCCTTCGGTCGGCCTGTCATCGAAGGATGTTAGCAAAATAAGAAGAACTAGAGGGTCGAAGGCTCGGGTTGGTCAAGCGAATTGATTAATTTCATTCTTCTCCTAGTCTTAGCACCCGCACAGTAGAGGGGAAGAAGCATTCCCTTTCCGACAAAACTAAGCAACTTGCCGCTGGGTAAAGGCAATAGGAGGAGTGAACCCTACTATCTACTCTGGAGGAGGAAAATCCGAATGCAAAGATCTCCATTATGTTCCGTTCTGGACCTGATATTGGATATTATTTGCGTCTGTTTATAGTAGCCCAGAAAGCCTCCATCAGGAAGTCAGTCATTTCTCTTTCTTGACCATTTATCTCTTAAGATAAACAATGACTAAAGCTACTAGGAGAAGTCCTTCCTTTCGTTCTTCTTTCTGAGTTAGAGATTTAGAGTGTAGAGAATGAAAGAACGTTTCGAGAATGCGCATTAGCAAACTTAGTACTAGCTTTCGTTGAAGTATCGGTTGGAGATGAGACCGTCTTGCTAGTGTCGCTACGGGCCTTAGTCATCTGTCTACCATAGGGGCTATAGAATTGAGAGGGGCGAAGCTTATAAGGTTCAACTTCCGACTCCATGCCCTTCTTCTTCTCTGAGTTCCCTATCCACAGTTGAACCCCGTATTGCCTGAGAGAATGAAGTTCTTTCGCGATCATCTCGTCTTGCAATTTTCCTTACAAAATAAATTTTGACAAAGGGGAAAATGAAGGAATTTACTTGTTGAAAACTCATCCGGAAATGCCCTAGCGCTCTCAACTATTAGCACTTGACATCTCGTGACTCAACCTGCAGATGGTGATACCGAAGACGTGATCTTCTCTTATTCACTTGTGTTGGTGGCAGAGAGGTCGGCGCCTATGTTCTGGCTCTAGGGGTCTTCCATTTCTCTTCTGCGGTTAGGTTGCCATCTAGGTCTCGGTCCGGGTTTACTATGTTGGTCTCATTCTTCCTTTGATTCAAGATCCTTGCAGCTAAATTAATCCCCCGGACCTGATCCGTGGTGCTCTTCTATATGGACTCCTTTTCAGGAATTGTTAAAGAAACCTTTCCAAGCCCGAACAAGATCGGAAGAATTGATCGCTTTCTACAAAACTATGCTCTGCACTTCGTTTAGATGCTCGGCCACTGAACCTCCATCTCTCAATTTGCGATTCACCAAAGTAAGGATCAGGAACACTTTGTTGTCGGCGTTCTCATCAAACTCGACAGGGAAAAGAGGCGACAATTGATTCACTCTCATTTCAAGCGATCAATGAAATCATACGCAAAGAAGGTAGAACAAGAGAGACAACCTTTGGATGAGAAGAGGCAGGCGGTGTAATCGACGGAGGTCTTGAGGTTCCCAACGGACAGATGACTCATTCAGCTCAGCAGCAGCGTGTTCAATCGCTCGGTCCACGCTCCACCTTAAGTTGTTCCAATACCGACTCAATATCAAAGGACGAAAACCCAGGGGCTGAAGGATGTTGATGAACACTATCTGAAGAAGAAGAAGCGTGGGATGTTGATTGGCATCAGCTGCAAGATTAGCATTTGATTCATTACAAGCAGGAATGGTTGTTCTGATACAGGACAACCTCCTTTGATGACTACTTCAACAAGTCTACTTTACGTAGTTCTCCCTGTTCTCTGAGTTATTGAAAGAAAGTAAATCGGCTAAGCATGCATGTCCCTCCAGCCACGCGGATACAAATCAAATAGAGAAGACAATGGACCAAACCGAATAGGAGATGTGTAGGGATTGCAAGGAGAGATGTAGATGTCGGATGACTTTAGAGATCTATGAATTGCTTGGATTGCTCGATTGAGAAGACTGCTTTATTGATCGAGTACAACACGAGGGAAAGAATCTGGTCTGGGATTGTCTTGTCTGGAACCACCTTCCATAAAGTCCAAAGAACAAAAGAAAGCTGGCGAGCATAAAGAAGTCATCTTGGTAGCCGGCTAGTATTACGATCTCGCATAAGAAGGTCCTTGGAAGACTATAATTGAGTTGGTAGCGCGTGGAATAGAATAGGAATAGAAAGTGAAAGAGTGGAAGAGAACGAGCCTACAGTCACATCCTTAACTTGGGGTTATGAGTACGCGCAATGGTACTCGGGTCAAGACGCAAAGAGGGAGTTATCCTAGGACGAAGTCATCCATGGATCAGTGATGCGGGCTTGTGGAGTACGCGCAAAAAGGCATGAGCTAGGCATGACTAAGGATGGGGCGCTAAGCATTAGGCGTTGTGAGAGACTCAGTTGGCTCTGTGGCAAGCTACCGCGGCTAACCGGGTGACTCACCGAGGGAGCTCGGGCGAGCCATTGGGAGTTCGTGGTAGGGTTTCCGAGAATTACGGAGCAGGGTGTTGACCATGTCAAAAGAAGGGGGCACGAAGCTTTCTATTTTACCGCTTTCTATTTTACAAGGAGAAGGTATAACAGATGTGACAAATCCACTACTATCAGAGACCTTCTAAGAGGGTGCACCCACACTTGAGTGAGCTATCAGGCTCCACACATTCGTCGGCCAACCAACCATTAGTCAAACTATCTGAATCCTCTGTCTTCATTGAATGTCACACTTTTGAAAGTGAGCCCCGTTTGGAGAGAACAGCAAGTGAGGAACATCATCATAATCTATTTCAACCTATTAGGCATCCACCCCTGGAGAAAGGTTTTGATAAACCAACCGTGCCCAATATCTATACCTCTCTCGATCCACTAATAGTGGGCATGGAGGATGGGGAAAGAAGATCAGACTCGGCACCACCAGTGAATTCCCGAGATCGCATTATCAACTAGATGGACATGCATGGAAAAAAGGATTCGTTTATGGATAGTTTCTTAAATGTTCCACCACTTCTAAAAAAGTAGTTTGGGGGGCAAATTCTTAGGCAACGACCGTTTCTAGCTGGTATCAGTGAAGATGGGCGGTCACGTCTCTCTTCCCTAAGAAGGGAAATGAAGGCCGTTGCATCTTTCCAGATTTTGACCAAAAGGCGCAGGAAGAAGCGGTCAAGAAGCTGGAGGAGAAGTTCCTGGATCAGAACGTAGTCTGTGCACGCAGATCTGCGAGCAACTTTCAAGGCAGACCTTGAATCCCTCACAAATGATATAGCAATCGTCAAACGTGTTGTTCATGCTTAACACATGCATTCATCTTATATTTCATGTGTTTCTATAATCACAGTGTAATGTCGGGTACAATCAATCCCCTTACAACGCCATATCAAGACTCATAGCTACTACTCATTCTTATTCGTCTTCGACTCATTTCATTGACTCATTGCTCCGACTCATTGGAATAATAGGTAATGGAAGAATCCTCGATTTATAAGTCTTGCCTAAGTCCTAGACTTGCTAGCTATCATCTGCAACCTGGCTTAAAGTCTAATTTGCTTTTGCCTTTCTTCTTTTGTTCGTTTCTAATGCCTACACTCGTTGCCCAAGAATGGTGCTTGGTGCACAACCTCTTGGTGTACGCGCATCCGTGGTGCTTGCTTGGACCCCGAAAAGTAGGTGTACTTTTTCAAAAAGGCTGACCTTCAACAACTAACCTCCCGAAAGAACCGTCCTATATAGTATAGGGCCGAAGGCGAGCGACGAGGCTGTAGAGAAGAGAGGAGAAATCCAAATCCTTTAGCACAGGCAAGCCGGGTTTTTGTCTAATCCCTTTTCTCTCGCAATCGGACATGTTCTGATGGACTTGGGGTTTCAATTCATGATCACTTGGTGGGGCATTCGATTCAAATTGTGAATAACATTGACCAGCTTCATTATGAGTTGGCACAGGATTGTGCCTTATCTTTTTGTCTTGTGGCCCTTGTGCAACATGATCTTAATGTTGGACCTCTTAAGGACTCACCTATGGTGGAGCAAGAGCTCCCTAATACCCTTAAATTGATACGACCTTGTGCGAGTTTGTCTCTCACTATTGTCCCTGATCATCTTGAAAATGAAGGGACACCAAATAACTACATTGCGAATGACGGTATTGAGAGTTCCTTAGAGGATATCTTGGGTAAGAGACTCACTTTCTGTTCGTCTGGTGAGTCAGGCAAGCATAATGAAGTTGTTGGCCACGTTTCGGCACACTAACATGTTTGTTGGAGAGTTTGTATTGACGATCATAACTTTTGTACCATAGCGGGGAAAACTCTTCTTCCATTGCACAGTATTTCCAAAACTCTTGAGAGGTTCGAGCTCTTTCAGTTTGATCTTTGAATAATACGTCTTTGCGTCTAATTCATGAACATCTCCTGATATCTTGTAACTTTGTGAGGGGGGGGCATTAATGAGTATTTTTGCCCCATATGGTGTCATGTTCGCATTCCATGTGCATTGACCTACTTTTGAGGTTCCCATATGATGTCCTTTGAAAAATGACAATGAGAACTTATTTTTGACATAGTTATATTTCAAAAGAAAATCCAAGAGTGAGAAAAGGTTTTGTGGGCTCCAACCCTTATGTATTTGGGCCCCATTTGTTTCACCTATTTGTCTCCCTTCTTAAGTATCTCACAGGTTTCTGGGAATTTAGGTATATGTCCATCAACATAACAATGAACTTCCTTTTGCGCTTCATGTTGGTGAGATCTTTTATTTTTCATGCATAAATTCATGTACTATCATACGCACATTCATTGAGGACAATGCATGAAGTAAGTGTGGGAGGGTGCTTTACGTGTGTACATAGTTGAGTCTTTTTCCTTTTATTTTGTTTTCTTTTTTTGCATTTTTAAGGTCATGTTAGTGTGCTGCATTTAATATCGATATATCTGCTTGTCATGATCTTTGGGTGACTTGCCTTCTTTTACTTGCCTAGTGCTTTAATTTTTTTCATTTCTTTCAAAATCTTCATGTGATTGCAACAAAAAAAATTTGTGGGTTTTGCGTGTGTTTAGCATGTGCAAAACCGTTCAGAAGAAAGTGAAAGGAAGCTCCCAAAATTGACTTGAACACGATGCATTAATATATCTAGTACACTGACTATAGGTCTTATGAATTCGTTAGGATGCACCCCGGTTTTCCCTCGGGGGGAGAGTAATCATAGGGTTTCAGTACTCAAACAAATAAAGAAGTCCACCCTAAACCTAGTGAGTCGAATAATTTGTGCTTGTTAGTATAAGGAAGTTTGTCGTAGTCAGGGACCCTTAAAATTTTGTTGTGAGACCTTAAGTATAGGGATTTTGGTTCATGTGTAGATAAGAAATAACTGAATAGGGTGTTTTCTCTTCTCGCACATCTTCTATCACTCGGGAAATTAGGTTCGAGGGGACTTAGTGCCTGGGATGTACCGACTGAACTCCCGTTACATGGGTGGTAGGGATCGCCCTATTTGGAAATATGGGGAAAGGTGTACGTGATAGTGTAAGTCCTTATAGAAAATGATGCATGAAACCCGACCCTGGGAGAATTAAACACCAACTAGTATAAAAAAAGGAAAAAAATAGTAATACAAATAAGAACCTTATTTGATTTTGCACGATGTATCACTTGAGGATGTTAAGGTTGCCCATGTCTTTCACTTAAGTCCTTAACTAACTTTCACGAATGGTTAATTAGGCGAGGTGTGTGGACTGAATACATATATAGAGTCAGCCTGTAGGATTACCGTGTCCAATGATGGACTAAAATAGGTCCATCGAGTGGAGTTGCTTGGTTGAATAATGCATCAATGTTCAGATTTTGTGGGTATATCCGCTGAAAACCCTCAGGAGACATCATGAACGGAGATAGAGAAGCACCTAATTGTCCCCAGTTGCCTTTTTCATGTCTGTAAATAGAACTCTCCTTCCTCCTTTGTAAACTACACATTGCTTGGTGGTCATTCTCTCTAGTTTGAGTAAGCCTTGGAGCAAAACTCAAGTGGAGAAGAACACTACTGGTAATGTGAGTCATATAAATAAAATAATTCTTCATAGTTTTGTTTTAATGTTGTCTCTTTTAATGCCTGCATGTTTAGCTTAGTCTTGTTTTCTTAATCTTAGTATAATTAGTTAGATTGTCCTTCTTTCTTTATATAATTTGTAGCTTAATGTATAGTGAGTAGTTTCATCCTCCTTTGGGGTGAAGATGATATTTATACATGTAATGAAGAATGGGATGAATGTTATATTTTGCAATATGTCAAGAATTCGAATGTATGCTTGTTTATTTAAATGATAATATTGAACTTGATGGGTTGTGTCATAACCATTAGGTACTTCACATGCTTGTTTAGGTTCTTAATAACCAACTTGTTTATGCTTATGTTAATTAACTAGGTTAATAATTTGAATGATAGGTTTTGCCACAACCATTAGGTACTTTTGATGCATGAAAACACAACCTACAATTGTGCCATTGTGCCTTCTTAAATGTATTCTTCACCACCTTATTACTTGTGTACACACACTCCACCCCTAGGGGTTTTTTCCTTCCTGAGTTTCATCTTTTTAGTTTGTTAGTCGTTAGTTTAGTCTCATGTTAGTTTGTGCTTCCATCTTTCTTGTTGTTAATTGCTAGTTTAGTGTACCTTACTTTACTGTAATCAATCTTCTTCTCTCCTTATTTTCCACATGACTTCTGAAGAACCATAGTTGACACACGTCCCTATGGACTCGACCCGTACTTGACATCGTTTCATTACGGTAGTGCACTTGTGATTATTATATCTGAATCAATCAATCAGCCATGGTTGAAAAATGTGAAAAGAAACAAGATAACTTCAGAGATTGTATGCGCGATTGCCCTAACAGTGACTTAGGAAAGGTCAACTTAACTGAAGATCATATGAGTGTTAGGGAACAAAATCAAAAGTTAAACTCCTGACTTGTTGAAACATTTGTAGAAATATGTAGTACAACAGGTCAGCAAGAAATACACTTGCTATCATCAATATAAAACAAAGGACGGAATTATTGATAACAACTTCAAACAACAGCGCCAAGGTTCAGACGCTAAAACAAGAAAATTGAGTTAAGACATTGAAAGATCAAATTACCAAAAGAAAATACAGGGGAAGTCAAATCATATGACATAATCCGACCACTGCGAGATGAATGAAGTGTGGTCCATCGATTCCCCAGGGATATCCTCATGCCTCAATGGTTTCTCATTACCACCAATGAGTCGTGCAGGATTCCCCACAGCCGTTGTTCTGGGCGGCACATCGATAAGTACCACTGATCCAGCGCCATTTTTTGCTCCTTCGCCTATCCTTATGTTACCCAAAATAGTAGCACCTGCACCAATTAGAACCCCATCTCCGATCTTCGGATGTCGGTCGCCACCAACCTTCCCTGTGGCACCGAGTGTGACATGGTGAAGAATAGAGACGTTGTTCCCAATAATGGCTGTCTCTCCAATAACAACTCCCGCGGCATGATCAAGAAGGATTCCTAATTAAGATTTAGTTTAGTTCAAAAAATTGGTGCAAGATAAAATATTTGAAAATTTGCAGCAAATTCAAACAGAACATGAATATGCAGGACTGATCTGAGTTTAAGAAAAAATTGTCTCATGAAATTGGTATATTAACTTTTTTTCTTGCCATGCGGAGAAGGAAATAAAAAATAATACATTGCTCTCATTAATATGTCATGCAATATCAGCAAACAACGCAGCAACAAAATAATGAAGATTAAAATACTTGAAATGCATTCCTAATGGTAACTTCAACATAATACAACAGATGTGACTACGATATGTTGGTGAAGAGGACATGTTGCATCATTTAACATTAAGAATCCACATCTATTATAATGAATAGACTAAGACACAACAGGCAAGGTGTCGAGTTCTATAAATTGAAACTTGGCAACAAAGTGTCGAGTTCATTGTTATAGAAATCAGCAACCCAACTACCGAGTTCTATAAATTGGAACTTGGCAACAAAGTGTCGAGTTCATTGTTATAGAATTCAGCAACCCAACTGTCGAGTTCTATTTAGACATGTTTGGAATTTGGATCATTCATTCGACAATAAGTCATTTTCTGTTTTTTTTCAAAGACATACGCCAAATAAAAATACAGAAATAAAGTCGAAAATTTGGAATACACTAAACACAAACAACCACAATAAAACCGACATAGCATCCACAAAAACAAAAGGTTAAGCATTTTGAAACCATAAACCAAACTAACACTAATATAGTAATATCGTTTCGTATTGGAAATAAAAACAAAAAAATTAATACAACCAAATATTCGTATTCTCACATATCTCTCGAACATCATCATCTTCTTCCTCCTCCACTCTATCCTGACTCAATGATAGCGTAGGATCTTTGGCACCAAAGAATGTCAAGAAGGCCTTCATCCTATCCTTCAACTTCACAGTCAGTGTGGAGCCTTCCTTAGGGTCCTTAATCACTCAGTGTATTTTATGGAGTGATTAATAGCATATCATACAATACATTCATGTTATATATATATATTTATCCTATATTTGTACTACGTACTCGAGTATTTGTTTCTTATATTTTAAGGTTTAGGTAATAAAGAAGAGAAATGAAGGAAAAATGACATAAATGCACGAAAAAATGCTGATTTGGAAGCCTTCTAGACTTGTTTGTAATACTCAATGACAGGATCACAAGTCAGGAATGCCCTAGGAGAAAACCTACAGGGACTTGATCGTAAAGAAAATATGTTGGTTGCAAAAGTCCATAACCCCATGAACCTGATGAGTAATTAAACAATTAAGACCAAACGAGCTTGAACCATTGGTTTTGGGTGCACCCCACATCCTAAATTGGTTAACTTAAGCTGCTGGTGAAATCTGGGTTGATCCGACCAAAACGATTGGATCCAGTTGGAAGATTGGCACCCGAATTTATCCAACGCGTCCGGTAGTCAGGTTAGAGCACTCTGGAAGATCATATCTGGTTTGTAATCGCTCGTTCATGCCAGATCAATTCATGCCCTCCATTTTTCTATAAATAACCTCGTAACCCTTTCTTCTTCCATTCTTCCTCTACTCTCCCCCATTAGAGTAAGTTTTGTTTCTTATTTCAGTAGTGTAGTTAAGGGGTGGAGAGGAAGCCTTCTAATATTTTATCCATTAATGAAGTTTTCATGTCATGTTCTTTACATTCTTGTCATTAATTTGATGTCATTTATATTTCCATATTTTGAGTAGATTAAGATTTCTATACATGGTGATGGGTTTCTTTTACAATGTTGTTTTTCTTTTTGTTTATATGATTAGTGAGTAGTCCATCTCCATTAGGGGTGGAGGGTGATAAGAAGTGTCGATGTAGTTAGAGTAGTTGTGTGTTTAATCTTAATCTTGGAGTTTCAAATGATTTCCATTGTCATTTTAATGGGTTGGTTATACTATGTTGTTTTTGTTTTTGTTGATATTATTAGTGAGTAGTCCATCCCCATTGGGGATGGAGGGTATTCTGAAGTGTGGATGTAGTTAGAAGTGCGTGTGTTTATTTTTAATCTTAGAATTTAAAATGATTTCCATGCCATTTCCTCTTCTCTTTCCCATCAAAGTAGCTTTTAGTTCTTGTTTAAGTAGTGTAATCAAGGGGGTGGTGAGGAAACATTCGAATATTTTATCCATTAATCATGTTTTGATATCATGTTCTTTACATTCTTTCTTTAATTTGATGTCATTATATTTTCTTATTTTGAGTAGATTTAGATTTCTTTACATGATGAAGGGTTGTTTTTACTTTGTTGTTTTTCTTGTTGTTTATATGATTAGTGAGTGTACGTAGTCTGTCCCTATTGGGGGTGGAGGATGATGTCAGGTGTGAATGTAGTTAGATTAGTGTGTGTGTTTATGTGTTTAATCTTAATCTTGGGGTTTCAAATGATTTCCCTAACCATTTCGATCGGTATTCTCACTCTTGCATTTGATGTGTTAATGGTCCTAATAGATTCTTAGCAATAGATTCTTAATAATGACGATAAGATTGAAGTGGATAAAGAGATAAGATTGACAGGTGAGCATGTGGTTGTTTTTGTCTGTATCTTGGGTAGTATTTTATATGTTTTAATGATGGTGATAAATATTAATCTATTTGGAAACACACTTAGGATAATGACCATTAAAGATGTCCATATTAATTCATGTCATGATAGCGCAATTGTACACACACGCGTCACACATCTACACTGCTACACTAATTCTCCGCCTCCTATGGGATTAGTCGCATTTATTTTACAAATTGTAATTAGCGTAATTTGTGTAGATACACTCACTCTTTATTTTCTTCCCCCACTTGAGTATGATCAATGACGACCCACACTCGCTCCCCATGGACACAATCCATGCTTGCCACCACTTCAATGCAGTCGTGCACTTGCAGTTTTGAATTTAAAATGACAAACAAGTTTTTAGCGGCGTTGCCCGGGAGTAAGTTTCGGTTGCCGTGTTTCCTATTTCAGTGGGTTTTTGTTTCATTTGTTTTGTTTCTATTTTATATTTGGAATTCCACACATGATTAGGGTGCACAAGGGATACCAATGAACACGAGAGCACTCTGCACAAACTGCATCGCCAGAAGAGCATTTATATCTGCTAGTAGTTGATTTGCGTCCACCATTGGAAGATTAGGTGGATGATTGGCTTTTCGGATTTAAGTAGTGGTTTTCAGTTGTGCTTCTCTACTGTTTGCTTCTTGTGGACTCAATACATGCTCCATTAATGTCAGAACCCATTAAATGTGCATGATCCCCCTATTTTTAGATAATTTGGCCTCTAAAACTCAAAGAAAAAGATTAGATTGATTATTATCTTGGTCATGCATCATTTGTAGACCTTGCATGCATTTGTTTTTTCTTTTCTTTACATTCATGTTGTCGATTGATAGCGCGAGGTACGTGCATCTTTCTCTACTACGTGCATGGTTAAAGTATGCATTAGTAAATTAAGTGCATCAGGACAAGTGTGAGATGAGCGTTTGTTTGGAGAATTGATTCTTAGATTTAAGACTCAAAATGCTACTAAGAAGGAATTGTCCCTTACAAGATAAGGTAGGGATTTCATCACCTCTTCCTTCATCCTAAAAACCACATTAAAGTGAAGCGCAAATTAAAATAAAGTAGACATCATCTCTAAGGACTCCGGGCGCACTTAGGAGACAATCTAATTCTTGATGTCACGCCTGAACGTCGTTGTTTGCTTAGTTGCATTGAGACTTTTGGAACCTCGAGTCTTGACTTTTTCATTTCTCTTTGTGACCTACGACTGAAAGAGGTGAGCATTCAGGAGTGTGGAGAGTCGCGTTTAGGCATCATCTAGCAAAAGAAATTATAGTCAGCCTTAGATTTGTTTGAGTTGTGTTTGCTAGCTCAGGTTTCTACCCACACTAGTTCTTAAGGATTCTTCTCTTCTCACCTACATCATCTTCTCCTATTCTTCTATTATTTAGTCTCCTCCTTTACACCATTTCTCTTAGTGTTTTAGGGTCGAGTCCAACAATTTCATGCGTGCTTGATCTCGTGGTAGTGAGACTAGTCAATTTGAGAGTGTTATTATCGAGATAGATGATTACATAGGCGATCATTCATTTTGTTATTGGAGTCAGGACTATTCTCCTTCATATAACCAACCCATGCATCGTGGGGTGCTTCAGACAAACACCTAACAAGATTGGGACAATTTGAATTGTGTAGTTGAGCAATCTTTAGATTGGGTGATATGAGAAAGGCACGAACTGCTAGACCATCATCTAGTTGTGTTAGATCATATGTTGATTAACAAACTGAGTCATTACAAGAAGCTTTGGCCTCTTTTATGCATGCAAAAGTGGGTATGGGCAGATCGGCAGTTTCATAAGCCACGTCTGATGACCACAGTGGTTTAAGTGGTCATTGTTCGAGGAATATTCATATGTTCCTCCCGAAACTGAATATGATGATGTTTTCCCACACAAAGTACTCATTATAATCCATACATATTCGTGTATAACCCAGGGAGGATGTATTCATGAGGAAACCTTAGAAATCCTGAGTATCATACATCATACTCATCCTAATATCCTCCTCCTGAACACTCTGATTCTACCAACACCCAACTAACTCATTCACAGTCCATGAACACCCAACTAAAAAATCCAAAAAATCTGACTTGGAGCTTATAGTTGACCCCAGTCTTGATTCCTAAGAACAAATCTTCCAAACGTTCATGCAAACTACTCAAATTTTGATCAAGTCCAACTCTGGAAATACAACTAAGTCAGATCACACAACAATTAAGTGAACGTGGGGAGGCTGGCCTTTCTTGTCAACATGAGGATTCATCTTCTGATATCGAACGACCACCACATACACAAATTCAAACCACAATCTTTCAATGTCAAACTCCTAGTCAGTCCTAGCGACTTAGGGTTTCAAGTCACGATCACTAAGTGGAGGAATCGGTCCAAATTAAAAATAACATAGACCATCTTGATTTTGAGTTGGCACAGGATTCTGCACTATCCTTTTGTCTCATGGCCTTTAAGCTACATAATCGTAATGTCGTGCCCCTCAAGGATGCAAACTCTTGACAGGTTCGAGCTCTTTCAATTTGATCCTTTGAATCAGACCCCTTTGCATCTAATTCATGAATCTCTCTCGATTTACACTTTGTAAAGGAGACTCATACTTGAGTATTTGCCCCCACGTGGTTTCATGTTCCAATTCGAGGTACGTTGATCATGTTGGCTTTTTGGCCTAATCTATGTTTTGATGATTTAATTAACCTAATCTTAATTATGGTAATGTAGAGTAGCACACATATTGCATTGCATATATATTGCTTTGTGCTAACCTCTATAGGTGATCAAGACTCAAGGAAGAAAGGAAAACAAGTCAAGACATGTAATCAAGCTCATTTGAAGACATGTATTTTGTATTTCTTTGAGTCTTTAGGAACTTGTGTATTTTGAGCATACTTGAGCTAAAATCAACTTAAACACACACTAGGTTCCTTATAGAAGTCACACACGAAATTTCACAAAATTTGGACTTCAATAGATCACCCAAACTTAGACCGGAAAACACTAAACCTGAACCCTAACTATCTGCCCACATTCGGTCGACCGCAACAGGCCGTTCGGTCGACCGGCTGATCAAGTATTGTGTCTGTGTTTTCCTGTCTGGTTTCGGTCGACCGCACCATCTCTTTCGGTCGACCGTTTGAACTTAATTTTCCGACCGTTATTTTTGTCGTATATACCCAACGGTCGTATTCGTATTTAAAAATACCCCAAATACATTTCATGTATCGGTCGACCGTTTGTTCATCTCTTGACAAACTCAAATCTCCTGGACAAAATCGGTCAACCGCTAGACTTGTTTCGGTCGACCGAATACATCATTCTTTGTCAACCCCAAAGTGTTTGGTACAAATTGGTCGACCGTTTCCCTTTAAGTGTTCGACCGATCACTTAAGTGTACCTAAGTGGTAGCATTGGGAGGTCGACAGTTGCTTAACCGGTCGACCGAACTTAGTTCAAAATTGCCTAACGGTCGACCGTTCAGACCGATCCGGTCGACCGAATCCATCCAGAATTGGGTCCTGCAATTTCTGTTTTGTGTAATCGCACTTCAACTCACACCCAATCAATCCCAACGGCTCTATTCTCTCTAAGGCTTGTGAATAGAGTTGTAAAACACATTTTAACACAACTCTCCCACTACAAACTTGTCCCAAATATTAGACAGAATCCCAAACACTCAAAGCCTCAAATTTCAACACTTAGAATCAATTTCAATCTCATTCAAGTGTGCTCAAGTTTAGAGAGTGTGTTCCATTCAAGATTTCGGTTGTTCAAGAAGCAAGGACTTCGGTGAAAGCCCGAAGTGTTCCTCTCGGATTGTGAGAGAAGAAAGTCAAGCTCGCGAGGTTGTTTGCGGAGCTTGTTTTGTAAAAGGCGTTCTCTCCCGGCCTGGAACGGGGAGTGGATAGTGAAGACGCGAGCGGAGCTCGAAGTGTGGAGTGGAGCTTGCAAGAGAGGATGTAGGCGGTGGCCGAACTTCTGTAAAAAACCCCGGCATCCATTGTGGTTTGCTTATTTCTTACTTGCTCGTTTAGTTGTTTAAATTCCGCTGCATATAACTCGATCGATAAAACGAGTAGGTAATTAGTTTAAAAGTGATTAGCATAGCCGACCCATACGTTCCTACATTTGGTATCAGAGCCTTGTGCGCTAAATTGTATACTTAATCGTATTTTTAGCATGGCTAGTACATCTAATCACGTAGAGGGATTATGCACAACTCGACCTCCTTTGCTTAATGGGTCAAATTATGATTATTGGAAGAATATAGGATGAAGATTTTCCTAATTTCTAATGACATTAAGTATTGGATGTTTCTTCAAAATCCATACACACCCCCAAATGAATATGGATTAGATTCACTTACAAGACCAAAAATGAAAGAAATCGAAATGAATTCGAAAATCATGAACATCTTGTATTGTGGCCTTAATGAGGGTGAATATAATAGGATTAGAGGGTGTGTTAGTGCATATGAAATTTGGCATATACTACAAATACATCATGAGGGGGATAGCAAAACTAAGAAAACCCACATTAGTCTCCTCATACATAAATATGAGATTTTTTCTATGCAAATCGGTGAAAACATAAGCGAAATGAACACTCGCTGCACCGATATTACTAACTCTCTTTTGGTTCTTGGAAGAAAAATCAATGAAGGAGAGATGACAAGGAAGTTCCTCCGGTCACTTAGCATCGATTGGGAAGATAAAGTCGTCGCAATTGAAGAGGCGCATAATCTTTCTAAATTAAAGATGGAGGAACTCGTTGAAAATCTCATGGCTTATGAGCTCCAAATTAACCATCGGAAGGAGAAGGAAGCCTCCAAGAACAAAATCACCATGGGATTACATGCAAATATTGACCAACCAAGGAGAAGTGTAGAAGATGAGGACATCGAAGTCCTAGCAAAAGACTTCTTCAAATACCTCAAGAAGGATAAAGGAGAAAAGATTGAAAGAAGAGGTAGAAGAAGTGAGAAAAGAGAAAAGGAGAAGGAGAAGGAAGAGAGTGAAAATGAGAGAAAAGAAGGGGAGAAGAAGAAGGAAAGAAGGGAGAGGAGAAGAGAAAAGGAGAAGAGCAAGAGAAGAGAAAGGAAAGAGGAAGCACACAAGGCTACATGGGATGATTCTTCATCACCATCATCATCGTCGTCTTCCTTGAAAAGTCGAAGAGAGGTTGCTTACTCATGATTCATGGCTATTGAAGATGATCAAAGTGAGGTAGAATCTAACTCTTGCTCTAATAATCCATGCTCAACTAAGTCATATTATAGTGATAACTCACATTCTAGTGTTAATGAAGAAACTTATACACATGATGAGCTTCAAAATGTATTTCATGACTTAGTTAAACAATATGAGATCATTTGTGAAAAGAACAAAAATGCTAGAAAGCAAATTGAAGATCTCCAAATCCAAATTGAAACATGCATGAATGAGAAAAATGAGGTGGTTGCTAAACTAGAAAACTTTGCATCAAATTTTGATAAATTAAAAGCAACACCTATAGATTGTGAACCACTAGATCTTCAAGCTTGCAATGTGCAATTAAGAAAAGATTTAGAAAAATTCACTAATGGAACTAAGATGCTTAACATGTTATTAGGGAGTCAAAGGCAATCTTTGCAAAAACATGGTTTAGGATACAATGCTAAATTGAAAAACCATGTATCTCACACTACATTAAATGGAAAGCACTTAGTTGTAAACCATAGTTCCTCAAGTCTGTGGGCTCTCAAAACCAAAATGGTTTGGGTTCCCAAAGCTAACATTCAAGGACCCAAAGTTGTTTGGGTACCGAAATCTACACTTGTAGGTGCTTGAGGAAGGAATCGGTGGTGACCGGGTGAGCTTAAGAGTTAAATTCAAATCCGGTTGCATCACCAAATGATATTGGAACCAATTCAAGCTTCAAGTTCGTATAATTTCCTATCCTCTAAAAATTTTGATTAAAATTGGTTCTAGTCTAGACTACTTATATGCTTAATTGACATATCTTTTACCCTATTAATTGCAAATCATTTATCACATCCATTGATTATAAATGTCAAATTTTGAATGGATGTTAGAATAAGGCTTGAGAAGAAACTTAAATGAACTTAACTTGAATCATACTCTTAGTTTCAATATAGCCTTATTGATAGGGGGAGCTTAATGAATATCATCTTCTTAAAGTAATGAAGTGCAAAATTTAGGGGGAGCAACTTCATTACAAGACATCCACATTGACCTTCAATTGCATAATCTTTGTTTTTATTAACAACAATTTGTTTGATGGATGTCAAAGGGGGAGAGATAATTAAGGGGGTAACTTGGAATTTTGTAATAAAATTCAACAAAAACTATGCACATCCATAGGGGAGCATTATTATGCATAGCTTACAAATACAAATTCCATATATTAAGATATAGTTAAGATATAGGTTGCCATCATCAAAAAGGGGGAGATTGTTGGCTTTTTGGCCTTAATCTATGTTTTGATGATTTAATTAACCTAATCTAAATTATGATCATGTAGAGTAGCACACATATTGCATTGCATATATATTGCTTTGTGCTAACCTCTATAGGTGATCAAGACTCAAGGAAGAAAGGAAAACAAGTCAAGACATGTAATCAAGCTCATTTGAAGACATGTATTTTGTATTTCTTTGAGTCTTTAGGAACTTGTGTATTTTGAGCATACTTGAGCTAAAATCAACTTAAACACACACTAGGTTCCTTATAGAAGTCACACACGAAATTTCACATAATTTGGACTTCAATAGATCACCCAAACTTAGACCGGAAAACACTAAACCTGAACCCTAACTATCTGCCCACATTCGGTCGACCGTAACAGGACGTTCGGTCGACCGCCTGATCAAGTATTCTGTTTGTGTTTCCCTGTCGGGTTTCGGTCGACCGTACCATCTCTTTCGGACGAACGTTTGAATTTAATTTTCCGACCGTTATTTTTGTCGTATATACCCAACGGTCGTATTCGTATTAAACCAAAAATACCCCAAATACATTCCATGTATCGGTCGACCGAGGACCATGATCGGTCGACCGTTTGTTCATCTCTTGACAAACCCAAATCTCCTGGACAAAATCGATGGACCGCTAGACCTGTTTCGGTCGACCGAATACATCATTGTTTGTCAACCCCAAAGTGCTTGGTAAGAATCGGTTGACTGTTTCCCTTTAGGTGTTTGACCGATCACTTAATTGTACCTAAGTCGTAGCATAGGGCGGTCGACCGTTGCTTAACCGATCGACCGAACTTAGTTCAAAATTGCCTAATGGTCGACCGTTCAGACCGATCCAGTCGACCGAATTCATCCAGAATTGGGTCCTACAGTTTCTGTTTTGTGTAATCACACTTCAACTCACACCCAATCAATCCCAACAGCTCTATTCTCTCTAAGGCTTATAAATAGAGTTGTAAAACACATTTTAACACAACTCTCCCACTACAAACTTGTCCCAAACATTAGAGAGAATCCCAAACACTCAAAGCCTCAAATTTCCACACTTAGCATCAATTTCAATCGCATTCAAGTGTGCTCAAGTTTAGAGAGTGTGTTCCACTCAAGATTTCGGTTGTTCAAGAAGCAAGGACTTCGGTGAAAGCCCGAAGTGTTCCTCTCAGATTGTGATAGAAGAAAGTCAAGCTCGCAAGGTTGTTCGCGGAGCTTGTTTTGTAAAAAGCATTCTCTCCCGGCCCGGAATGGGAGTGGATAGTGAAGACGTGAGCGGAGCTCTAAGTGTCGAGCAGAGCTTGCAAGTGAGGACGTAGGCGGTGGCCGAACCTCTGTAAAAACCCCCTACGTCCATTGTGGTTTGCTTATTTCTTACTTGCTCGTTTAGTTGTTTAAATTCCGCTGCATATAACTCGATCGATAATACGAGTAGGCAATTAGTTTAAAATTGATTACCATAGCCGACCCATACGTTCCTACAGATCCACCACGAGATTCCCTTTTGTTGTACTTTCACAAAGGACGATGAGAGCTTCTATCTATATATAGTTGTCTTGGCTCCCACTCCTTGAGGATTTGGGCACCATTTGTTAACATACTTGTATTCCCTTACTAAGTCTCTCACAGGTTTTAAGGATTCAGGTTTATGCCCATCAACGAAATCGTGAACTTCTTTTGACGTTTTACGTTAGTGAGATCTTTTCATGTTAATGAATAAATCCATATAGTATCATGCTCACATTCATTGAATGCATAAAGTAAATGTGTGGGGTACTTTACATGTGTACATAGTCGAGTCTTTTTCTTTTGTTTTCTTTTGTTTGTATTGTTAGGGTCATGATAATGGGTTGCATTTTACATTGATATATCTTGATATACCATGATCTTTGGGTGACTTGCCTTATTTTGCTTGCCTATGACTTCAATTTTTTCATTTCTTTCAAAATCTTCATGAGTTTGTAAAAGAAAATGTTTTATAGATTTTATGTCTGTTTAGCATTTGTAAAATTGTTCAAGGGCAAAGTAAAAAAAGAAGCTCCCAAAATCGACTTAAACATAATGCAATTGGATATCTAGTACACCCATTTTAGGTCCTCTCTCTAGGCGTAAGGATGCACTCAGATTTTCTCTCGGGGGAAGAGTAATCATAGGGTTTCAGCACTCAAAGGAAAAAAGAACTCACCTTCAATGTAGTGAGTCTCCTTTGAAGGAATTCGTGGATGTTAGTATAAGTAAGTTTGTTGAAGTTAGGGACACTTAAATTCCTATTGTGAAACCATAAGTGTAGGACTTTTGGTTTATATGTATATTAGAAATAATTTAGTATGTGTTCTCTCTTCTGGCACGACTCCTATAACTTAGGAAATAAGATTCGGTGGGGACTTAATACATTGTGTTTTCGAGTCATTGGCGTTGGGATGCACCGACCAAATTAAATTCTGTTACAATGGTAGGGATAACCTTTGGTGGACATTTGGGGGAAAGTGTACGTGAAAGTGTTAGTCCTAACAGACATTGATGAACGAAACTGGATCCTCAGAAAATTAAACACCAACATGTTTTAATTCCTTATTATAAAAAATGAAAATAAAATAATATATAAATAAGAATCTTAATGGACTTTACACAACGTATCATTTCAGGCTATTAAGGTTACTCATGTCTTTCACTTAAGTCCTTAATTAATTTGCACTAATGATTCTGTATGCTAGGTGTGTGGACATAATATATAAAGTCAGTCTGTAGGATTGCCACACCCAATGATTGACAAAAGTAGGTCCACCAAGTCGTGTTGCTAGGTTATTAATGCATCTACCACGGCTACGAACACCACTTCATTTGGCATTTGTAGTCTCTCCTGTTTCTTGAGTAAGATCCCAATTTCCAACTTCTACAGTATCTCGAACACCATCATCATATTTTCTTCTTCCTCCACGTACCACTCGATCATAACTCAATCATAGCGTAGGGTCTTGGGCACCAAACCATGTCAGGAAGGCCTTCATCCTATCCGTCAGCTTCACAGTTAGCGTGGAGCCTTCATTATGGTCCTTAATCACTCCGTGTATTTTGTTGATTGATTAGTAGCATATCATACAATGCATTCATGTTATATATCTTTTATTTTACCCTATATTTGTGCTACTCGAGTATTGTTTCTTATATTTTAAGAATTAGGTAATAAAGAAGATAAAGGAAGCAAACATGACCTAAATGCAAGAAAAGAATTGATTTGAACGCCTTCAGGATCTGTTTGTAATGCTCAAAGACCGGATTGCAAGTCAGTAGGGCCTATGTGAAAACCCGGAGGGACTTGATAAAATAGTTTTGTTGCAAAAGTCCATAATCTCATGAACCTGATGAGTAATTCAATGATTACGATCAAATGAACTTGTACCAACGGTTCCAGGTGTACCCCACGTGATAAATTTGTTAACTTAAGTTGATGGTGAAATCTAGGCTAATCTGACAGAAAATATCAGCCATTGGCGGATCCGGTTGGGAAATTGGCACTTGAATTTCTCCACGGGTCGGGTAGTCAGGTTAGAGTACTCTTGAAGATCCAGATCTAATTTGCAACTGTACGATCGTGCATAGATTAATATATACCCTCCATTTTCCTATAAATAACCATATAACCCTTCCTTCTTCCCTTCTTCCTCTTCTCTCCCCCACTAGAGTAAGTTTTATTTCTTATTTCAATCGTGTAGTTAAGGGGGTGGAGAGGAAAACTTCTAATATTTTATCCATTAATCAAGTTTTGATATGCATGTTCTCTGCATTCTTGTCTTTAATTTAATGTAATTTATATTTCCTTATTTTGAGTACAATTATTTCTTTACATGGTGATGTGTTATTTTTCTATGTTTTTTGTTTATATGATTAGTGAGTACTTCATCCACATTTGGGGTCCCGAGCGAGGATTCCCCGTTTGGGGTCTGGGATGCTTGTTCCGGAACTGCCTCACTTTTTCTTCTCCATTCCCCACATTGATGAACCCCGCTGGAAAGCCTACTGTCGATGAATGAGAAAGGTACAAGCAAGGGGAGGTTCAAGCAAGAATCGTGAACCGACTGAGCCCTCTAATTCGCATTAACCTGTCGTTCTCTCCGAGGGTCTCCTCAGCCTTCTTGGACTTGGTTTATGTCTGGTTCCATCCGAACAGCTAATGTAGGGTTAGTTGGGGTAATGGCACTGGCACACTATGCGTCTAAATAAGTTATTTTTTGTCTTCCGTTCTTTCTGGGCAACCTATGACCAAAAAGCTCAAAATTAGGCAAAGTAGCTGATAGAGTAGAAAGTGGGATTCAATATTCTATAGCCTATGCACCTGCTTCTTATGAGATAGAAGTTGGATACCGGTGCGTCTTCCTTCGGTCGGCCTGTCATCGAAGGATGTTAGCAAAATAAGAAGAACTAGAGGGTCGAAGGCTCGGGTTGGTCAAGCGAATTGATTAATTTCATTCTTCTCCTAGTCTTAGCACCCGCACAGTAGAGGGGAAGAAGCATTCCCTTTCCGACAAAACTAAGCAACTTGCCGCTGGGTAAAGGCAATAGGAGGAGTGAACCCTACTATCTACTCTGGAGGAGGAAAATCCGAATGCAAAGATCTCCATTATGTTCCGTTCTGGACCTGATATTGGATATTATTTGCGTCTGTTTATAGTAGCCCAGAAAGCCTCCATCAGGAAGTCAGTCATTTCTCTTTCTTGACCATTTATCTCTTAAGATAAACAATGACTAAAGCTACTAGGAGAAGTCCTTCCTTTCGTTCTTCTTTCTGAGTTAGAGATTTAGAGTGTAGAGAATGAAAGAACGTTTCGAGAATGCGCATTAGCAAACTTAGTACTAGCTTTCGTTGAAGTATCGGTTGGAGATGAGACCGTCTTGCTAGTGTCGCTACGGGCCTTAGTCATCTGTCTACCATAGGGGCTATAGAATTGAGAGGGGCGAAGCTTATAAGGTTCAACTTCCGACTCCATGCCCTTCTTCTTCTCTGAGTTCCCTATCCACAGTTGAACCCCGTATTGCCTGAGAGAATGAAGTTCTTTCGCGATCATCTCGTCTTGCAATTTTCCTTACAAAATAAATTTTGACAAAGGGGAAAATGAAGGAATTTACTTGTTGAAAACTCATCCGGAAATGCCCTAGCGCTCTCAACTATTAGCACTTGACATCTCGTGACTCAACCTGCAGATGGTGATACCGAAGACGTGATCTTCTCTTATTCACTTGTGTTGGTGGCAGAGAGGTCGGCGCCTATGTTCTGGCTCTAGGGGTCTTCCATTTCTCTTCTGCGGTTAGGTTGCCATCTAGGTCTCGGTCCGGGTTTACTATGTTGGTCTCATTCTTCCTTTGATTCAAGATCCTTGCAGCTAAATTAATCCCCCGGACCTGATCCGTGGTGCTCTTCTATATGGACTCCTTTTCAGGAATTGTTAAAGAAACCTTTCCAAGCCCGAACAAGATCGGAAGAATTGATCGCTTTCTACAAAACTATGCTCTGCACTTCGTTTAGATGCTCGGCCACTGAACCTCCATCTCTCAATTTGCGATTCACCAAAGTAAGGATCAGGAACACTTTGTTGTCGGCGTTCTCATCAAACTCGACAGGGAAAAGAGGCGACAATTGATTCACTCTCATTTCAAGCGATCAATGAAATCATACGCAAAGAAGGTAGAACAAGAGAGACAACCTTTGGATGAGAAGAGGCAGGCGGTGTAATCGACGGAGGTCTTGAGGTTCCCAACGGACAGATGACTCATTCAGCTCAGCAGCAGCGTGTTCAATCGCTCGGTCCACGCTCCACCTTAAGTTGTTCCAATACCGACTCAATATCAAAGGACGAAAACCCAGGGGCTGAAGGATGTTGATGAACACTATCTGAAGAAGAAGAAGCGTGGGATGTTGATTGGCATCAGCTGCAAGATTAGCATTTGATTCATTACAAGCAGGAATGGTTGTTCTGATACAGGACAACCTCCTTTGATGACTACTTCAACAAGTCTACTTTACGTAGTTCTCCCTGTTCTCTGAGTTATTGAAAGAAAGTAAATCGGCTAAGCATGCATGTCCCTCCAGCCACGCGGATACAAATCAAATAGAGAAGACAATGGACCAAACCGAATAGGAGATGTGTAGGGATTGCAAGGAGAGATGTAGATGTCGGATGACTTTAGAGATCTATGAATTGCTTGGATTGCTCGATTGAGAAGACTGCTTTATTGATCGAGTACAACACGAGGGAAAGAATCTGGTCTGGGATTGTCTTGTCTGGAACCACCTTCCATAAAGTCCAAAGAACAAAAGAAAGCTGGCGAGCATAAAGAAGTCATCTTGGTAGCCGGCTAGTATTACGATCTCGCATAAGAAGGTCCTTGGAAGACTATAATTGAGTTGGTAGCGCGTGGAATAGAATAGGAATAGAAAGTGAAAGAGTGGAAGAGAACGAGCCTACAGTCACATCCTTAACTTGGGGTTATGAGTACGCGCAATGGTACTCGGGTCAAGACGCAAAGAGGGAGTTATCCTAGGACGAAGTCATCCATGGATCAGTGATGCGGGCTTGTGGAGTACGCGCAAAAAGGCATGAGCTAGGCATGACTAAGGATGGGGCGCTAAGCATTAGGCGTTGTGAGAGACTCAGTTGGCTCTGTGGCAAGCTACCGCGGCTAACCGGGTGACTCACCGAGGGAGCTCGGGCGAGCCATTGGGAGTTCGTGGTAGGGTTTCCGAGAATTACGGAGCAGGGTGTTGACCATGTCAAAAGAAGGGGGCACGAAGCTTTCTATTTTACCGCTTTCTATTTTACAAGGAGAAGGTATAACAGATGTGACAAATCCACTACTATCAGAGACCTTCTAAGAGGGTGCACCCACACTTGAGTGAGCTATCAGGCTCCACACATTCGTCGGCCAACCAACCATTAGTCAAACTATCTGAATCCTCTGTCTTCATTGAATGTCACACTTTTGAAAGTGAGCCCCGTTTGGAGAGAACAGCAAGTGAGGAACATCATCATAATCTATTTCAACCTATTAGGCATCCACCCCTGGAGAAAGGTTTTGATAAACCAACCGTGCCCAATATCTATACCTCTCTCGATCCACTAATAGTGGGCATGGAGGATGGGGAAAGAAGATCAGACTCGGCACCACCAGTGAATTCCCGAGATCGCATTATCAACTAGATGGACATGCATGGAAAAAAGGATTCGTTTATGGATAGTTTCTTAAATGTTCCACCACTTCTAAAAAAGTAGTTTGGGGGGCAAATTCTTAGGCAACGACCGTTTCTAGCTGGTATCAGTGAAGATGGGCGGTCACGTCTCTCTTCCCTAAGAAGGGAAATGAAGGCCGTTGCATCTTTCCAGATTTTGACCAAAAGGCGCAGGAAGAAGCGGTCAAGAAGCTGGAGGAGAAGTTCCTGGATCAGAACGTAGTCTGTGCACGCAGATCTGCGAGCAACTTTCAAGGCAGACCTTGAATCCCTCACAAATGATATAGCAATCGTCAAACGTGTTGTTCATGCTTAACACATGCATTCATCTTATATTTCATGTGTTTCTATAATCACAGTGTAATGTCGGGTACAATCAATCCCCTTACAACGCCATATCAAGACTCATAGCTACTACTCATTCTTATTCGTCTTCGACTCATTTCATTGACTCATTGCTCCGACTCATTGGAATAATAGGTAATGGAAGAATCCTCGATTTATAAGTCTTGCCTAAGTCCTAGACTTGCTAGCTATCATCTGCAACCTGGCTTAAAGTCTAATTTGCTTTTGCCTTTCTTCTTTTGTTCGTTTCTAATGCCTACACTCGTTGCCCAAGAATGGTGCTTGGTGCACAACCTCTTGGTGTACGCGCATCCGTGGTGCTTGCTTGGACCCCGAAAAGTAGGTGTACTTTTTCAAAAAGGCTGACCTTCAACAACTAACCTCCCGAAAGAACCGTCCTATATAGTATAGGGCCGAAGGCGAGCGACGAGGCTGTAGAGAAGAGAGGAGAAATCCAAATCCTTTAGCACAGGCAAGCCGGGTTTTTGTCTAATCCCTTTTCTCTCGCAATCGGACATGTTCTGATGGACTTGGGGTTTCAATTCATGATCACTTGGTGGGGCATTCGATTCAAATTGTGAATAACATTGACCAGCTTCATTATGAGTTGGCACAGGATTGTGCCTTATCTTTTTGTCTTGTGGCCCTTGTGCAACATGATCTTAATGTTGGACCTCTTAAGGACTCACCTATGGTGGAGCAAGAGCTCCCTAATACCCTTAAATTGATACGACCTTGTGCGAGTTTGTCTCTCACTATTGTCCCTGATCATCTTGAAAATGAAGGGACACCAAATAACTACATTGCGAATGACGGTATTGAGAGTTCCTTAGAGGATATCTTGGGTAAGAGACTCACTTTCTGTTCGTCTGGTGAGTCAGGCAAGCATAATGAAGTTGTTGGCCACGTTTCGGCACACTAACATGTTTGTTGGAGAGTTTGTATTGACGATCATAACTTTTGTACCATAGTGGGGAAAACTCTTCTTCCATTGCACAGTATTTCCAAAACTCTTGAGAGGTTCGAGCTCTTTCAGTTTGATCTTTGAATAATACGTCTTTGCGTCTAATTCATGAACATCTCCTGATATCTTGTAACTTTGTGAGGGGGGGGCATTAATGAGTATTTTTGCCCCATATGGTGTCATGTTCGCATTCCATGTGCATTGACCTACTTTTGAGGTTCCCATATGATGTCCTTTGAAAAATGACAATGAGAACTTATTTTTGACATAGTTATATTTCAAAAGAAAATCCAAGAGTGAGAAAAGGTTTTGTGGGCTCCAACCCTTATGTATTTGGGCCCCATTTGTTTCACCTATTTGTCTCCCTTCTTAAGTATCTCACAGGTTTCTGGGAATTTAGGTATATGTCCATCAACATAACAATGAACTTCCTTTTGCGCTTCATGTTGGTGAGATCTTTTATTTTTCATGCATAAATTCATGTACTATCATACGCACATTCATTGAGGACAATGCATGAAGTAAGTGTGGGAGGGTGCTTTACGTGTGTACATAGTTGAGTCTTTTTCCTTTTATTTTGTTTTCTTTTTTTGCATTTTTAAGGTCATGTTAGTGTGCTGCATTTAATATCGATATATCTGCTTGTCATGATCTTTGGGTGACTTGCCTTCTTTTACTTGCCTAGTGCTTTAATTTTTTTCATTTCTTTCAAAATCTTCATGTGATTGCAACAAAAAAAATTTGTGGGTTTTGCGTGTGTTTAGCATGTGCAAAACCGTTCAGAAGAAAGTGAAAGGAAGCTCCCAAAATTGACTTGAACACGATGCATTAATATATCTAGTACACTGACTATAGGTCTTATGAATTCGTTAGGATGCACCCCGGTTTTCCCTCGGGGGGAGAGTAATCATAGGGTTTCAGTACTCAAACAAATAAAGAAGTCCACCCTAAACCTAGTGAGTCGAATAATTTGTGCTTGTTAGTATAAGGAAGTTTGTCGTAGTCAGGGACCCTTAAAATTTTGTTGTGAGACCTTAAGTATAGGGATTTTGGTTCATGTGTAGATAAGAAATAACTGAATAGGGTGTTTTCTCTTCTCGCACATCTTCTATCACTCGGGAAATTAGGTTCGAGGGGACTTAGTGCCTGGGATGTACCGACTGAACTCCCGTTACATGGGTGGTAGGGATCGCCCTATTTGGAAATATGGGGAAAGGTGTACGTGATAGTGTAAGTCCTTATAGAAAATGATGCATGAAACCCGACCCTGGGAGAATTAAACACCAACTAGTATAAAAAAAGGAAAAAAATAGTAATACAAATAAGAACCTTATTTGATTTTGCACGATGTATCACTTGAGGATGTTAAGGTTGCCCATGTCTTTCACTTAAGTCCTTAACTAACTTTCACGAATGGTTAATTAGGCGAGGTGTGTGGACTGAATACATATATAGAGTCAGCCTGTAGGATTACCGTGTCCAATGATGGACTAAAATAGGTCCATCGAGTGGAGTTGCTTGGTTGAATAATGCATCAATGTTCAGATTTTGTGGGTATATCCGCTGAAAACCCTCAGGAGACATCATGAACGGAGATAGAGAAGCACCTAATTGTCCCCAGTTGCCTTTTTCATGTCTGTAAATAGAACTCTCCTTCCTCCTTTGTAAACTACACATTGCTTGGTGGTCATTCTCTCTAGTTTGAGTAAGCCTTGGAGCAAAACTCAAGTGGAGAAGAACACTACTGGTAATGTGAGTCATATAAATAAAATAATTCTTCATAGTTTTGTTTTAATGTTGTCTCTTTTAATGCCTGCATGTTTAGCTTAGTCTTGTTTTCTTAATCTTAGTATAATTAGTTAGATTGTCCTTCTTTCTTTATATAATTTGTAGCTTAATGTATAGTGAGTAGTTTCATCCTCCTTTGGGGTGAAGATGATATTTATACATGTAATGAAGAATGGGATGAATGTTATATTTTGCAATATGTCAAGAATTCGAATGTATGCTTGTTTATTTAAATGATAATATTGAACTTGATGGGTTGTGTCATAACCATTAGGTACTTCACATGCTTGTTTAGGTTCTTAATAACCAACTTGTTTATGCTTATGTTAATTAACTAGGTTAATAATTTGAATGATAGGTTTTGCCACAACCATTAGGTACTTTTGATGCATGAAAACACAACCTACAATTGTGCCATTGTGCCTTCTTAAATGTATTCTTCACCACCTTATTACTTGTGTACACACACTCCACCCCTAGGGGTTTTTTCCTTCCTGAGTTTCATCTTTTTAGTTTGTTAGTCGTTAGTTTAGTCTCATGTTAGTTTGTGCTTCCATCTTTCTTGTTGTTAATTGCTAGTTTAGTGTACCTTACTTTACTGTAATCAATCTTCTTCTCTCCTTATTTTCCACATGACTTCTGAAGAACCATAGTTGACACACGTCCCTATGGACTCGACCCGTACTTGACATCGTTTCATTACGGTAGTGCACTTGTGATTATTATATCTGAATCAATCAATCAGCCATGGTTGAAAAATGTGAAAAGAAACAAGATAACTTCAGAGATTGTATGCGCGATTGCCCTAACAGTGACTTAGGAAAGGTCAACTTAACTGAAGATCATATGAGTGTTAGGGAACAAAATCAAAAGTTAAACTCCTGACTTGTTGAAACATTTGTAGAAATATGTAGTACAACAGGTCAGCAAGAAATACACTTGCTATCATCAATATAAAACAAAGGACGGAATTATTGATAACAACTTCAAACAACAGCGCCAAGGTTCAGACGCTAAAACAAGAAAATTGAGTTAAGACATTGAAAGATCAAATTACCAAAAGAAAATACAGGGGAAGTCAAATCATATGACATAATCCGACCACTGCGAGATGAATGAAGTGTGGTCCATCGATTCCCCAGGGATATCCTCATGCCTCAATGGTTTCTCATTACCACCAATGAGTCGTGCAGGATTCCCCACAGCCGTTGTTCTGGGCGGCACATCGATAAGTACCACTGATCCAGCGCCATTTTTTGCTCCTTCGCCTATCCTTATGTTACCCAAAATAGTAGCACCTGCACCAATTAGAACCCCATCTCCGATCTTCGGATGTCGGTCGCCACCAACCTTCCCTGTGGCACCGAGTGTGACATGGTGAAGAATAGAGACGTTGTTCCCAATAATGGCTGTCTCTCCAATAACAACTCCCGCGGCATGATCAAGAAGGATTCCTAATTAAGATTTAGTTTAGTTCAAAAAATTGGTGCAAGATAAAATATTTGAAAATTTGCAGCAAATTCAAACAGAACATGAATATGCAGGACTGATCTGAGTTTAAGAAAAAATTGTCTCATGAAATTGGTATATTAACTTTTTTTCTTGCCATGCGGAGAAGGAAATAAAAAATAATACATTGCTCTCATTAATATGTCATGCAATATCAGCAAACAACGCAGCAACAAAATAATGAAGATTAAAATACTTGAAATGCATTCCTAATGGTAACTTCAACATAATACAACAGATGTGACTACGATATGTTGGTGAAGAGGACATGTTGCATCATTTAACATTAAGAATCCACATCTATTATAATGAATAGACTAAGACACAACAGGCAAGGTGTCGAGTTCTATAAATTGAAACTTGGCAACAAAGTGTCGAGTTCATTGTTATAGAAATCAGCAACCCAACTACCGAGTTCTATAAATTGGAACTTGGCAACAAAGTGTCGAGTTCATTGTTATAGAATTCAGCAACCCAACTGTCGAGTTCTATTTAGACATGTTTGGAATTTGGATCATTCATTCGACAATAAGTCATTTTCTGTTTTTTTTCAAAGACATACGCCAAATAAAAATACAGAAATAAAGTCGAAAATTTGGAATACACTAAACACAAACAACCACAATAAAACCGACATAGCATCCACAAAAACAAAAGGTTAAGCATTTTGAAACCATAAACCAAACTAACACTAATATAGTAATATCGTTTCGTATTGGAAATAAAAACAAAAAAATTAATACAACCAAATATTCGTATTCTCACATATCTCTCGAACATCATCATCTTCTTCCTCCTCCACTCTATCCTGACTCAATGATAGCGTAGGATCTTTGGCACCAAAGAATGTCAAGAAGGCCTTCATCCTATCCTTCAACTTCACAGTCAGTGTGGAGCCTTCCTTAGGGTCCTTAATCACTCAGTGTATTTTATGGAGTGATTAATAGCATATCATACAATACATTCATGTTATATATATATATTTATCCTATATTTGTACTACGTACTCGAGTATTTGTTTCTTATATTTTAAGGTTTAGGTAATAAAGAAGAGAAATGAAGGAAAAATGACATAAATGCACGAAAAAATGCTGATTTGGAAGCCTTCTAGACTTGTTTGTAATACTCAATGACAGGATCACAAGTCAGGAATGCCCTAGGAGAAAACCTACAGGGACTTGATCGTAAAGAAAATATGTTGGTTGCAAAAGTCCATAACCCCATGAACCTGATGAGTAATTAAACAATTAAGACCAAACGAGCTTGAACCATTGGTTTTGGGTGCACCCCACATCCTAAATTGGTTAACTTAAGCTGCTGGTGAAATCTGGGTTGATCCGACCAAAACGATTGGATCCAGTTGGAAGATTGGCACCCGAATTTATCCAACGCGTCCGGTAGTCAGGTTAGAGCACTCTGGAAGATCATATCTGGTTTGTAATCGCTCGTTCATGCCAGATCAATTCATGCCCTCCATTTTTCTATAAATAACCTCGTAACCCTTTCTTCTTCCATTCTTCCTCTACTCTCCCCCATTAGAGTAAGTTTTGTTTCTTATTTCAGTAGTGTAGTTAAGGGGTGGAGAGGAAGCCTTCTAATATTTTATCCATTAATGAAGTTTTCATGTCATGTTCTTTACATTCTTGTCATTAATTTGATGTCATTTATATTTCCATATTTTGAGTAGATTAAGATTTCTATACATGGTGATGGGTTTCTTTTACAATGTTGTTTTTCTTTTTGTTTATATGATTAGTGAGTAGTCCATCTCCATTAGGGGTGGAGGGTGATAAGAAGTGTCGATGTAGTTAGAGTAGTTGTGTGTTTAATCTTAATCTTGGAGTTTCAAATGATTTCCATTGTCATTTTAATGGGTTGGTTATACTATGTTGTTTTTGTTTTTGTTGATATTATTAGTGAGTAGTCCATCCCCATTGGGGATGGAGGGTATTCTGAAGTGTGGATGTAGTTAGAAGTGCGTGTGTTTATTTTTAATCTTAGAATTTAAAATGATTTCCATGCCATTTCCTCTTCTCTTTCCCATCAAAGTAGCTTTTAGTTCTTGTTTAAGTAGTGTAATCAAGGGGGTGGTGAGGAAACATTCGAATATTTTATCCATTAATCATGTTTTGATATCATGTTCTTTACATTCTTTCTTTAATTTGATGTCATTATATTTTCTTATTTTGAGTAGATTTAGATTTCTTTACATGATGAAGGGTTGTTTTTACTTTGTTGTTTTTCTTGTTGTTTATATGATTAGTGAGTGTACGTAGTCTGTCCCTATTGGGGGTGGAGGATGATGTCAGGTGTGAATGTAGTTAGATTAGTGTGTGTGTTTATGTGTTTAATCTTAATCTTGGGGTTTCAAATGATTTCCCTAACCATTTCGATCGGTATTCTCACTCTTGCATTTGATGTGTTAATGGTCCTAATAGATTCTTAGCAATAGATTCTTAATAATGACGATAAGATTGAAGTGGATAAAGAGATAAGATTGACAGGTGAGCATGTGGTTGTTTTTGTCTGTATCTTGGGTAGTATTTTATATGTTTTAATGATGGTGATAAATATTAATCTATTTGGAAACACACTTAGGATAATGACCATTAAAGATGTCCATATTAATTCATGTCATGATAGCGCAATTGTACACACACGCGTCACACATCTACACTGCTACACTAATTCTCCGCCTCCTATGGGATTAGTCGCATTTATTTTACAAATTGTAATTAGCGTAATTTGTGTAGATACACTCACTCTTTATTTTCTTCCCCCACTTGAGTATGATCAATGACGACCCACACTCGCTCCCCATGGACACAATCCATGCTTGCCACCACTTCAATGCAGTCGTGCACTTGCAGTTTTGAATTTAAAATGACAAACAAGTTTTTAGCGGCGTTGCCCGGGAGTAAGTTTCGGTTGCCGTGTTTCCTATTTCAGTGGGTTTTTGTTTCATTTGTTTTGTTTCTATTTTATATTTGGAATTCCACACATGATTAGGGTGCACAAGGGATACCAATGAACACGAGAGCACTCTGCACAAACTGCATCGCCAGAAGAGCATTTATATCTGCTAGTAGTTGATTTGCGTCCACCATTGGAAGATTAGGTGGATGATTGGCTTTTCGGATTTAAGTAGTGGTTTTCAGTTGTGCTTCTCTACTGTTTGCTTCTTGTGGACTCAATACATGCTCCATTAATGTCAGAACCCATTAAATGTGCATGATCCCCCTATTTTTAGATAATTTGGCCTCTAAAACTCAAAGAAAAAGATTAGATTGATTATTATCTTGGTCATGCATCATTTGTAGACCTTGCATGCATTTGTTTTTTCTTTTCTTTACATTCATGTTGTCGATTGATAGCGCGAGGTACGTGCATCTTTCTCTACTACGTGCATGGTTAAAGTATGCATTAGTAAATTAAGTGCATCAGGACAAGTGTGAGATGAGCGTTTGTTTGGAGAATTGATTCTTAGATTTAAGACTCAAAATGCTACTAAGAAGGAATTGTCCCTTACAAGATAAGGTAGGGATTTCATCACCTCTTCCTTCATCCTAAAAACCACATTAAAGTGAAGCGCAAATTAAAATAAAGTAGACATCATCTCTAAGGACTCCGGGCGCACTTAGGAGACAATCTAATTCTTGATGTCACGCCTGAACGTCGTTGTTTGCTTAGTTGCATTGAGACTTTTGGAACCTCGAGTCTTGACTTTTTCATTTCTCTTTGTGACCTACGACTGAAAGAGGTGAGCATTCAGGAGTGTGGAGAGTCGCGTTTAGGCATCATCTAGCAAAAGAAATTATAGTCAGCCTTAGATTTGTTTGAGTTGTGTTTGCTAGCTCAGGTTTCTACCCACACTAGTTCTTAAGGATTCTTCTCTTCTCACCTACATCATCTTCTCCTATTCTTCTATTATTTAGTCTCCTCCTTTACACCATTTCTCTTAGTGTTTTAGGGTCGAGTCCAACAATTTCATGCGTGCTTGATCTCGTGGTAGTGAGACTAGTCAATTTGAGAGTGTTATTATCGAGATAGATGATTACATAGGCGATCATTCATTTTGTTATTGGAGTCAGGACTATTCTCCTTCATATAACCAACCCATGCATCGTGGGGTGCTTCAGACAAACACCTAACAAGATTGGGACAATTTGAATTGTGTAGTTGAGCAATCTTTAGATTGGGTGATATGAGAAAGGCACGAACTGCTAGACCATCATCTAGTTGTGTTAGATCATATGTTGATTAACAAACTGAGTCATTACAAGAAGCTTTGGCCTCTTTTATGCATGCAAAAGTGGGTATGGGCAGATCGGCAGTTTCATAAGCCACGTCTGATGACCACAGTGGTTTAAGTGGTCATTGTTCGAGGAATATTCATATGTTCCTCCCGAAACTGAATATGATGATGTTTTCCCACACAAAGTACTCATTATAATCCATACATATTCGTGTATAACCCAGGGAGGATGTATTCATGAGGAAACCTTAGAAATCCTGAGTATCATACATCATACTCATCCTAATATCCTCCTCCTGAACACTCTGATTCTACCAACACCCAACTAACTCATTCACAGTCCATGAACACCCAACTAAAAAATCCAAAAAATCTGACTTGGAGCTTATAGTTGACCCCAGTCTTGATTCCTAAGAACAAATCTTCCAAACGTTCATGCAAACTACTCAAATTTTGATCAAGTCCAACTCTGGAAATACAACTAAGTCAGATCACACAACAATTAAGTGAACGTGGGGAGGCTGGCCTTTCTTGTCAACATGAGGATTCATCTTCTGATATCGAACGACCACCACATACACAAATTCAAACCACAATCTTTCAATGTCAAACTCCTAGTCAGTCCTAGCGACTTAGGGTTTCAAGTCACGATCACTAAGTGGAGGAATCGGTCCAAATTAAAAATAACATAGACCATCTTGATTTTGAGTTGGCACAGGATTCTGCACTATCCTTTTGTCTCATGGCCTTTAAGCTACATAATCGTAATGTCGTGCCCCTCAAGGATGCAAACTCTTGACAGGTTCGAGCTCTTTCAATTTGATCCTTTGAATCAGACCCCTTTGCATCTAATTCATGAATCTCTCTCGATTTACACTTTGTAAAGGAGACTCATACTTGAGTATTTGCCCCCACGTGGTTTCATGTTCCAATTCGAGGTACGTTGATCATGTTGGCTTTTTGGCCTAATCTATGTTTTGATGATTTAATTAACCTAATCTTAATTATGGTAATGTAGAGTAGCACACATATTGCATTGCATATATATTGCTTTGTGCTAACCTCTATAGGTGATCAAGACTCAAGGAAGAAAGGAAAACAAGTCAAGACATGTAATCAAGCTCATTTGAAGACATGTATTTTGTATTTCTTTGAGTCTTTAGGAACTTGTGTATTTTGAGCATACTTGAGCTAAAATCAACTTAAACACACACTAGGTTCCTTATAGAAGTCACACACGAAATTTCACAAAATTTGGACTTCAATAGATCACCCAAACTTAGACCGGAAAACACTAAACCTGAACCCTAACTATCTGCCCACATTCGGTCGACCGCAACAGGCCGTTCGGTCGACCGGCTGATCAAGTATTGTGTCTGTGTTTTCCTGTCTGGTTTCGGTCGACCGCACCATCTCTTTCGGTCGACCGTTTGAACTTAATTTTCCGACCGTTATTTTTGTCGTATATACCCAACGGTCGTATTCGTATTTAAAAATACCCCAAATACATTTCATGTATCGGTCGACCGTTTGTTCATCTCTTGACAAACTCAAATCTCCTGGACAAAATCGGTCAACCGCTAGACTTGTTTCGGTCGACCGAATACATCATTCTTTGTCAACCCCAAAGTGTTTGGTACAAATTGGTCGACCGTTTCCCTTTAAGTGTTCGACCGATCACTTAAGTGTACCTAAGTGGTAGCATTGGGAGGTCGACAGTTGCTTAACCGGTCGACCGAACTTAGTTCAAAATTGCCTAACGGTCGACCGTTCAGACCGATCCGGTCGACCGAATCCATCCAGAATTGGGTCCTGCAATTTCTGTTTTGTGTAATCGCACTTCAACTCACACCCAATCAATCCCAACGGCTCTATTCTCTCTAAGGCTTGTGAATAGAGTTGTAAAACACATTTTAACACAACTCTCCCACTACAAACTTGTCCCAAATATTAGACAGAATCCCAAACACTCAAAGCCTCAAATTTCAACACTTAGAATCAATTTCAATCTCATTCAAGTGTGCTCAAGTTTAGAGAGTGTGTTCCATTCAAGATTTCGGTTGTTCAAGAAGCAAGGACTTCGGTGAAAGCCCGAAGTGTTCCTCTCGGATTGTGAGAGAAGAAAGTCAAGCTCGCGAGGTTGTTTGCGGAGCTTGTTTTGTAAAAGGCGTTCTCTCCCGGCCTGGAACGGGGAGTGGATAGTGAAGACGCGAGCGGAGCTCGAAGTGTGGAGTGGAGCTTGCAAGAGAGGATGTAGGCGGTGGCCGAACTTCTGTAAAAAACCCCGGCATCCATTGTGGTTTGCTTATTTCTTACTTGCTCGTTTAGTTGTTTAAATTCCGCTGCATATAACTCGATCGATAAAACGAGTAGGTAATTAGTTTAAAAGTGATTAGCATAGCCGACCCATACGTTCCTACATTTGGTATCAGAGCCTTGTGCGCTAAATTGTATACTTAATCGTATTTTTAGCATGGCTAGTACATCTAATCACGTAGAGGGATTATGCACAACTCGACCTCCTTTGCTTAATGGGTCAAATTATGATTATTGGAAGAATATAGGATGAAGATTTTCCTAATTTCTAATGACATTAAGTATTGGATGTTTCTTCAAAATCCATACACACCCCCAAATGAATATGGATTAGATTCACTTACAAGACCAAAAATGAAAGAAATCGAAATGAATTCGAAAATCATGAACATCTTGTATTGTGGCCTTAATGAGGGTGAATATAATAGGATTAGAGGGTGTGTTAGTGCATATGAAATTTGGCATATACTACAAATACATCATGAGGGGGATAGCAAAACTAAGAAAACCCACATTAGTCTCCTCATACATAAATATGAGATTTTTTCTATGCAAATCGGTGAAAACATAAGCGAAATGAACACTCGCTGCACCGATATTACTAACTCTCTTTTGGTTCTTGGAAGAAAAATCAATGAAGGAGAGATGACAAGGAAGTTCCTCCGGTCACTTAGCATCGATTGGGAAGATAAAGTCGTCGCAATTGAAGAGGCGCATAATCTTTCTAAATTAAAGATGGAGGAACTCGTTGAAAATCTCATGGCTTATGAGCTCCAAATTAACCATCGGAAGGAGAAGGAAGCCTCCAAGAACAAAATCACCATGGGATTACATGCAAATATTGACCAACCAAGGAGAAGTGTAGAAGATGAGGACATCGAAGTCCTAGCAAAAGACTTCTTCAAATACCTCAAGAAGGATAAAGGAGAAAAGATTGAAAGAAGAGGTAGAAGAAGTGAGAAAAGAGAAAAGGAGAAGGAGAAGGAAGAGAGTGAAAATGAGAGAAAAGAAGGGGAGAAGAAGAAGGAAAGAAGGGAGAGGAGAAGAGAAAAGGAGAAGAGCAAGAGAAGAGAAAGGAAAGAGGAAGCACACAAGGCTACATGGGATGATTCTTCATCACCATCATCATCGTCGTCTTCCTTGAAAAGTCGAAGAGAGGTTGCTTACTCATGATTCATGGCTATTGAAGATGATCAAAGTGAGGTAGAATCTAACTCTTGCTCTAATAATCCATGCTCAACTAAGTCATATTATAGTGATAACTCACATTCTAGTGTTAATGAAGAAACTTATACACATGATGAGCTTCAAAATGTATTTCATGACTTAGTTAAACAATATGAGATCATTTGTGAAAAGAACAAAAATGCTAGAAAGCAAATTGAAGATCTCCAAATCCAAATTGAAACATGCATGAATGAGAAAAATGAGGTGGTTGCTAAACTAGAAAACTTTGCATCAAATTTTGATAAATTAAAAGCAACACCTATAGATTGTGAACCACTAGATCTTCAAGCTTGCAATGTGCAATTAAGAAAAGATTTAGAAAAATTCACTAATGGAACTAAGATGCTTAACATGTTATTAGGGAGTCAAAGGCAATCTTTGCAAAAACATGGTTTAGGATACAATGCTAAATTGAAAAACCATGTATCTCACACTACATTAAATGGAAAGCACTTAGTTGTAAACCATAGTTCCTCAAGTCTGTGGGCTCTCAAAACCAAAATGGTTTGGGTTCCCAAAGCTAACATTCAAGGACCCAAAGTTGTTTGGGTACCGAAATCTACACTTGTAGGTGCTTGAGGAAGGAATCGGTGGTGACCGGGTGAGCTTAAGAGTTAAATTCAAATCCGGTTGCATCACCAAATGATATTGGAACCAATTCAAGCTTCAAGTTCGTATAATTTCCTATCCTCTAAAAATTTTGATTAAAATTGGTTCTAGTCTAGACTACTTATATGCTTAATTGACATATCTTTTACCCTATTAATTGCAAATCATTTATCACATCCATTGATTATAAATGTCAAATTTTGAATGGATGTTAGAATAAGGCTTGAGAAGAAACTTAAATGAACTTAACTTGAATCATACTCTTAGTTTCAATATAGCCTTATTGATAGGGGGAGCTTAATGAATATCATCTTCTTAAAGTAATGAAGTGCAAAATTTAGGGGGAGCAACTTCATTACAAGACATCCACATTGACCTTCAATTGCATAATCTTTGTTTTTATTAACAACAATTTGTTTGATGGATGTCAAAGGGGGAGAGATAATTAAGGGGGTAACTTGGAATTTTGTAATAAAATTCAACAAAAACTATGCACATCCATAGGGGAGCATTATTATGCATAGCTTACAAATACAAATTCCATATATTAAGATATAGTTAAGATATAGGTTGCCATCATCAAAAAGGGGGAGATTGTTGGCTTTTTGGCCTTAATCTATGTTTTGATGATTTAATTAACCTAATCTAAATTATGATCATGTAGAGTAGCACACATATTGCATTGCATATATATTGCTTTGTGCTAACCTCTATAGGTGATCAAGACTCAAGGAAGAAAGGAAAACAAGTCAAGACATGTAATCAAGCTCATTTGAAGACATGTATTTTGTATTTCTTTGAGTCTTTAGGAACTTGTGTATTTTGAGCATACTTGAGCTAAAATCAACTTAAACACACACTAGGTTCCTTATAGAAGTCACACACGAAATTTCACATAATTTGGACTTCAATAGATCACCCAAACTTAGACCGGAAAACACTAAACCTGAACCCTAACTATCTGCCCACATTCGGTCGACCGTAACAGGACGTTCGGTCGACCGCCTGATCAAGTATTCTGTTTGTGTTTCCCTGTCGGGTTTCGGTCGACCGTACCATCTCTTTCGGACGAACGTTTGAATTTAATTTTCCGACCGTTATTTTTGTCGTATATACCCAACGGTCGTATTCGTATTAAACCAAAAATACCCCAAATACATTCCATGTATCGGTCGACCGAGGACCATGATCGGTCGACCGTTTGTTCATCTCTTGACAAACCCAAATCTCCTGGACAAAATCGATGGACCGCTAGACCTGTTTCGGTCGACCGAATACATCATTGTTTGTCAACCCCAAAGTGCTTGGTAAGAATCGGTTGACTGTTTCCCTTTAGGTGTTTGACCGATCACTTAATTGTACCTAAGTCGTAGCATAGGGCGGTCGACCGTTGCTTAACCGATCGACCGAACTTAGTTCAAAATTGCCTAATGGTCGACCGTTCAGACCGATCCAGTCGACCGAATTCATCCAGAATTGGGTCCTACAGTTTCTGTTTTGTGTAATCACACTTCAACTCACACCCAATCAATCCCAACAGCTCTATTCTCTCTAAGGCTTATAAATAGAGTTGTAAAACACATTTTAACACAACTCTCCCACTACAAACTTGTCCCAAACATTAGAGAGAATCCCAAACACTCAAAGCCTCAAATTTCCACACTTAGCATCAATTTCAATCGCATTCAAGTGTGCTCAAGTTTAGAGAGTGTGTTCCACTCAAGATTTCGGTTGTTCAAGAAGCAAGGACTTCGGTGAAAGCCCGAAGTGTTCCTCTCAGATTGTGATAGAAGAAAGTCAAGCTCGCAAGGTTGTTCGCGGAGCTTGTTTTGTAAAAAGCATTCTCTCCCGGCCCGGAATGGGAGTGGATAGTGAAGACGTGAGCGGAGCTCTAAGTGTCGAGCAGAGCTTGCAAGTGAGGACGTAGGCGGTGGCCGAACCTCTGTAAAAACCCCCTACGTCCATTGTGGTTTGCTTATTTCTTACTTGCTCGTTTAGTTGTTTAAATTCCGCTGCATATAACTCGATCGATAATACGAGTAGGCAATTAGTTTAAAATTGATTACCATAGCCGACCCATACGTTCCTACAGATCCACCACGAGATTCCCTTTTGTTGTACTTTCACAAAGGACGATGAGAGCTTCTATCTATATATAGTTGTCTTGGCTCCCACTCCTTGAGGATTTGGGCACCATTTGTTAACATACTTGTATTCCCTTACTAAGTCTCTCACAGGTTTTAAGGATTCAGGTTTATGCCCATCAACGAAATCGTGAACTTCTTTTGACGTTTTACGTTAGTGAGATCTTTTCATGTTAATGAATAAATCCATATAGTATCATGCTCACATTCATTGAATGCATAAAGTAAATGTGTGGGGTACTTTACATGTGTACATAGTCGAGTCTTTTTCTTTTGTTTTCTTTTGTTTGTATTGTTAGGGTCATGATAATGGGTTGCATTTTACATTGATATATCTTGATATACCATGATCTTTGGGTGACTTGCCTTATTTTGCTTGCCTATGACTTCAATTTTTTCATTTCTTTCAAAATCTTCATGAGTTTGTAAAAGAAAATGTTTTATAGATTTTATGTCTGTTTAGCATTTGTAAAATTGTTCAAGGGCAAAGTAAAAAAAGAAGCTCCCAAAATCGACTTAAACATAATGCAATTGGATATCTAGTACACCCATTTTAGGTCCTCTCTCTAGGCGTAAGGATGCACTCAGATTTTCTCTCGGGGGAAGAGTAATCATAGGGTTTCAGCACTCAAAGGAAAAAAGAACTCACCTTCAATGTAGTGAGTCTCCTTTGAAGGAATTCGTGGATGTTAGTATAAGTAAGTTTGTTGAAGTTAGGGACACTTAAATTCCTATTGTGAAACCATAAGTGTAGGACTTTTGGTTTATATGTATATTAGAAATAATTTAGTATGTGTTCTCTCTTCTGGCACGACTCCTATAACTTAGGAAATAAGATTCGGTGGGGACTTAATACATTGTGTTTTCGAGTCATTGGCGTTGGGATGCACCGACCAAATTAAATTCTGTTACAATGGTAGGGATAACCTTTGGTGGACATTTGGGGGAAAGTGTACGTGAAAGTGTTAGTCCTAACAGACATTGATGAACGAAACTGGATCCTCAGAAAATTAAACACCAACATGTTTTAATTCCTTATTATAAAAAATGAAAATAAAATAATATATAAATAAGAATCTTAATGGACTTTACACAACGTATCATTTCAGGCTATTAAGGTTACTCATGTCTTTCACTTAAGTCCTTAATTAATTTGCACTAATGATTCTGTATGCTAGGTGTGTGGACATAATATATAAAGTCAGTCTGTAGGATTGCCACACCCAATGATTGACAAAAGTAGGTCCACCAAGTCGTGTTGCTAGGTTATTAATGCATCTACCACGGCTACGAACACCACTTCATTTGGCATTTGTAGTCTCTCCTGTTTCTTGAGTAAGATCCCAATTTCCAACTTCTACAGTATCTCGAACACCATCATCATATTTTCTTCTTCCTCCACGTACCACTCGATCATAACTCAATCATAGCGTAGGGTCTTGGGCACCAAACCATGTCAGGAAGGCCTTCATCCTATCCGTCAGCTTCACAGTTAGCGTGGAGCCTTCATTATGGTCCTTAATCACTCCGTGTATTTTGTTGATTGATTAGTAGCATATCATACAATGCATTCATGTTATATATCTTTTATTTTACCCTATATTTGTGCTACTCGAGTATTGTTTCTTATATTTTAAGAATTAGGTAATAAAGAAGATAAAGGAAGCAAACATGACCTAAATGCAAGAAAAGAATTGATTTGAACGCCTTCAGGATCTGTTTGTAATGCTCAAAGACCGGATTGCAAGTCAGTAGGGCCTATGTGAAAACCCGGAGGGACTTGATAAAATAGTTTTGTTGCAAAAGTCCATAATCTCATGAACCTGATGAGTAATTCAATGATTACGATCAAATGAACTTGTACCAACGGTTCCAGGTGTACCCCACGTGATAAATTTGTTAACTTAAGTTGATGGTGAAATCTAGGCTAATCTGACAGAAAATATCAGCCATTGGCGGATCCGGTTGGGAAATTGGCACTTGAATTTCTCCACGGGTCGGGTAGTCAGGTTAGAGCACTCTTGAAGATCCAGATCTAATTTGCAACTGTACGATCGTGCATAGATTAATATATACCCTCCATTTTCCTATAAATAACCATATAACCCTTCCTTCTTCCCTTCTTCCTCTTCTCTCCCCCACTAGAGTAAGTTTTATTTCTTATTTCAATCGTGTAGTTAAGGGGGTGGAGAGGAAAACTTCTAATATTTTATCCATTAATCAAGTTTTGATATGCATGTTCTCTGCATTCTTGTCTTTAATTTAATGTAATTTATATTTCCTTATTTTGAGTACAATTATTTCTTTACATGGTGATGTGTTATTTTTCTATGTTTTTTGTTTATATGATTAGTGAGTACTTCATCCACATTTGGGGATGGAGGGTGATGTGAGTTGTGGTTACAGTTAGATTAATGTGTGTTCAGTTTTAATCTTGAAGTTTCAAAAAAATTCCATTGAAATTTTGATGAGTATTCTCACTATTGCCTTTGATGTGTTAATGATCCTGATGAATGCTTAGCACATGATTTGGTTAGTGAGTCCACTTAATAAGGAATGATGAGGTGATGATAAATTTATGCATAAAGAGATAAGATTGACATGTGACCATGTGGATGTCTTTCTCCTTATCTTGAGTAGTGTGTTTTAATGATGGTGATAAATCTTAATTAATATGGAAACACACTTAGATTATAACCATTATAGATGTCCATATTAATTCATGTTATGAAATCGTAATTGTATACATGCGTCAGACATCTACATTGTTCCACGCATTCTCTACATCCTATGGCATAAGTCGCATTTATTTTACAATTTTGAATTAGCATAATTTAGTATTTCACTCACTTTTCATTTTCTTCCCCTACTCTAATGATTAACGATGACCCACACTTGTGACTCGTGGACACGACCCGTACTTGTTACCATTTCAGCGTGACTAAGCACTTGCGGTTTTGAAGTTAATTTCGAACATGGAGTTCCTCGTTGAACTTAGTAAAATTGTGGACTTCGTAACTCAAGGACCGAGTTCTATAAACTTGAACTCGGAAAGTAAAGTGCCAAGTTCATTTGAGTCTCCGAACTGCCATTCCACCTTATTAGGTGTGCGTAAAGTTTTCTAAGTGTTAGAACTTAATAATTGAGAGACCGAGTTCGTTTATAAAGCACACGACACTGGAAACGCCGAGTTATTTAAAGAAATTTATTTTTACAGAACTCAGTTTGTGAGATGTGAGTTCTATATACAGTAGTGCAGAATAAGGAATAGGTGTCACGATATATACGTCAGATCCCTAAATGAACGACGCCTAATATTATAGACGTCAAATATTACTGTAATAGACGCCTAATATTATAGACGTCGAGTATTACGGTAACCGACGCCTATAGGGTATAGAGACGTTGGTTGTATTATAGCCGACGTCTATAGGTTTGTATAAACATCGGTATTTGCTATTTTTGTAGTATATATAACCGACATATATACCTTCTTAATCAATCTAAAATAAGAAAATTGTTTATTGTTTATTTTTTGCGATTTATTTCGTATAACAATTTGTTTTATTGATGCTTGTAACTTTTGCAATGCAGTCAAAGGGTTTTTTCTTTTTTTGTTGATTTCTTTTCACTCTGTGCGGTAATTGTTACCAAGTTGTTTATTTTTTTAGACTGATTTCCCTTCCTTGTGTAATATTTTCTTTTTCGTAGTTATTTATGTGGGATGAGTTTAAATGTTGTGAGAAGATTATGTAATTTTGTACTTCGTAGAAAGTAAGTTGGATTATTTGGATTGATTTAAAAATAGTTAGATCAATGTAACAATATCATATGTGTTGACATTTAGTCTCATATTGGAGAAAACAATTTGGTTGGTGGGATTGATGTACTCCACCACTCCTTTACTTCTGAATGGGAGTTGGGTACCATACTACAATAGGCAAGTGAGACATATATATTTAAATATCAAAAGATTGACACTTGCTTAAGATGTACTTCAAAAAAAAAATAGTATTGTAATTTTTTTTGGATTAATTAAAGGTATAGACGTCGATTTTATAGGGTACTCGACGTGTATATAGCCAACGTCTATTGTAGGTGTTCTTGTTTAGTCCCACATTGGAGAAATTCTTTTGGTTTGTGGGGTGATGTAGTCCACCACTCCTTTACTTCCAAAGGCGAGTTGGCTGCTATACTACAATAGGCAAGTGAGATTAATGTATTTGGGTATATACGATGGTTGATTAATGTACTTGGGTAACTTCGACATATACGATGGTTGATTAATGTACTTGGGTAACTTGGACATATACGATGGTTGATTAATGTACATGATGAATATCTGCTACAGCCCGTAATGTATTTGTTGGGTTATTTAAAGGTATAGACGTCGACTACTGGCTACCCTATATAGCCGACATCTATACAGGGTCTAGACGTCGGTTGTAA
The DNA here is from genome assembly GCA_963682175.1 of Triglochin maritima. Taxonomy (NCBI): domain Eukaryota; kingdom Viridiplantae; phylum Streptophyta; class Magnoliopsida; order Alismatales; family Juncaginaceae; genus Triglochin; species Triglochin maritima. The sequence goes on from OY821775.1 coordinate 42,188,697, forward strand.
GAGCCGACGTCTATACACTAGGGAATAAGTGTCATGGGTATATATGACAGTCGTTTGGCCGACAAAGTCGTTTGTATATACCCCTTATATATCCGACGTATATGTGTTTTTCTGTACTAGCTAGTGATACACTAAAAAATTAGATCCAACGCCACCACGTCGCGACACGTGGGTTAGTGGTCTAGTTTGAAAAATAGTTTCCAAAAAAGTCTAATTAGAAAAACAATAAAAAATATTATTAAAGAAAATGAACTTTCTAGTCCACACAACACAAAAACTCTCTCTACTCCACACAAAACTCGGCACAAAACACACATCACAGAAACAAGCCAAAAGAAAATACGAAGATTCACATTATAACAAAAATTTCTTTGAATCCTATGGACATGACAAAAAATGGATATCAAAGTTTATATTGTTCTAAAAAACACCAAAAACTTTCTTGCAAAAAATCTCACCTCCACAACATTAAACAACACTAGGCACTCAGTTACTTGTCTCCTCAACAAGCAAAATGCCAAAATCTAATCTCTTATAAAAAAACAAAAAAAGGAGAAGGTTTCCTCTGGATCACGTCCACACTCAAAACATCAAAATAAAAACGACATATCTATCATAAATAAATTTATAAAAAAACCTCCGTTTCAAACTCCTCCAAGACCAATCAAAATCCCATCTTTCTCACAGCAATTTCTACAAAAAACGCAAAAAAACCACTTCATCATATCCAGACCCCAAAAAATTATTATTCAAAATCCTAAAAGACCAATCCAAATCCCATCTTTCCACTCGAAAACATAATAAACATGCCATTATTCTTAAAAGAATATCATTCTAACTCATACCAAACCAGCAAAAGCAAAACAAAAAAAATCTCCAATTTTTCCCCCCAAAATACCTTTCCCAATGGTAGCAGCAGGATGAACATCAACAGCAAAAACATGCGCAACCCGACTCTGCAACGCCAGCGCCAGCGCCCGTCTCTCCTCCCTCCAAAGAAAATTCGCAACCCTCCACGCCTGGACAGCCAGAAACCCCTTGTAATTCAACAAACACTGGCTATAACTCCTGCACGCGGGATCCCTAACCCTAACGGCCATCAAGTCGGCCACTACGGCGTCCCGGACGGTGGGGTTGGAGGAGAAGGAGCGGAGGAAGAGGTCATAGAGGAGCGTGGAGAGGAGCGTGGAGGAGGCGAGCTTGTTGCCGAGGTGGAAGGAGAGGGAGCGGAGGAGGGACGTGTGGGAGAGGACTGTGGCGTAGAGGAAGCTGGCTAGGGCCGGTTCGGAGTCGGCGTCGCAGATGGACTCGGCTTTTATTTGCATCCAGATCCAGGACTCGTCGGGGATAGACTCCGGCGGGGGGAAGCTTGGGATCTCCATCTCCGATGGCATTGAGAGGGTCGTGGTGTTGGGAAGGTAGTTGGGATCGTCTGTCTAAATATATACTAGTGTCTAAGTACAATGACTGTGGAATTTCAGTTTATTATATTGTTTATTATAGTGTCTAAGTACAATGAATTTCCGAATATCATTTTCCAATTTAACTTTTTCATATTGTTTGTTTGTAACTTATAACCGTCAAAGACCAGATGAGAAACGAATATATGTGTCGTGTGAGATAGGGTTTGCAACTACCACTCAACATTGTTTTTCAATTAATTAACCTATTTTTTTTATCTGACTATAAGTTTGGTCATTTCAAGATGATTCATTTTTTTCTCTTCTTACAATGCATCCATCGAAACAGTGAAAATCATTTTCTCTTCTATCTATCCAAAATAATAATAATCAAATACACCATTATTAAGAAGAATGGTTTAAACATATAAGTTGGGTTGAAGCAGGCCGAATTCTTAGAAGAGAGTGGTGGAAAATCTTCAAGTATTTAGCTTTAGATAGGAATGAAAGTGTGGGAGAAGATGATTCCCAAGCAGCTTTGCTACAACTCAGATTCATGACGAATTCATTTCAACCTTATTTCAACAAGTTTATGATTAGAGATTTTATCATACTTGTTAGTAACACACGTCAATGTGATGATGGACACAGATAAAACCTTGGTGTGTGGGTCGTAGGTATATATGCAAACCATATGGATTTGGTACCGATGTAAAACTAATTTTTGAGATATTTTAGCTTTTAAAGTAAGCATGATTTACAATGTAGAGAAACAAAAGTTTGAGGAAACGAAAGATTACTCTGTAGCTTTAGTAATTTTAATTTATGAATTTATAAGGTTAATTAAAACATACTAATATAGTACATCACGAGTAATCATTAGCTATAAAAATGATACAATTTGGTTTGTATATAATATATATTGTAGTTTTTTTAATCCTACAGATATTTGTACCAGTAAAAAGAATAAATCTGTATTCATATCTATAAAAATTGATAAACCAATATTTATATCCATATCCACCGGATATGAAACTTTGATATTGATATCCTCGAAAAGTCAGATACGAATACGGATATTGTTAAGACCTAATCTCACTTAGTGGGTTAAATAGGGTTTAAGGCTAACTAATCCTAGTTTGGATATTTGTTTAGTTTGAGTGGCTGTGGTTGGTTGAGCTGAGGTGGGGGCATGGCTGGGTGAGGTGGCAGCTGGTGGTTTGTTGTTGGAAAGGTGAGGAGGGTTTAAAAGCTTTAAACTTACTTCCTTTCTCTCTTTTCTCTTCTTCACTCTCCCTCAACACATATCTCTCCCTCTCAACTACTTGGTTCATCGTGGTGTCGTCGTCGACGAAGGAGAAGAGGATTCGGTGAAGTTGGCGAGTGATCGTGATCGTTGTTTGCGCGAGAAGTTCGTCGGAGAAAAGCTTTCACGTGGAAGCGCTCGCTGTTGATCTTAGAGGTTTCTTCAAACCTTCAAGGTATCTCAAGCTTCTCGTTAATACTCACCCAAGGTGTGTGAGTGGTGGATTTAGTCGACGGTGGTTGTTAGGATCGTCAGAGGTTGCTGAACAACAAGATTCTGTTGAATAACGGTCAACCAGTGTGTGCCTCAGTCGAACGATGCTAGTGTAAATGCAAGTTTCTTCCTTGCACTGGTTGCAACGATGCCCTTTGGCGGTTGACCGGCTAAGTGTTTTAGGCAGACTCTGGAAGTTTGTGGTTGAACGAGTCTCCTTTGCCGTTTGCCCGATTGTACTATCGTAAGTCGGTTGGGGGCATAGTCCATCAAAATAGTCGACCGCCTTTAGATCCATTCGACCGATTGTACCTGTAGCAAGTCGGTTCAGGCCTAAAGCTTCTAAACGGTCGAAGACCTGTATGATTTGTTCGACCATTGATTTATGGACTGTTCTAGACAGAGCGTTGACCATCCAAACGGTCTATCACTCTTGACTCTGGTCCGACCGGTGACTTAACTTAACTTAAAGTCTGTTCGACCGGTTTGTGCTTCGTTCGACTAGTTGTGGACTTGAGAAGAAATGTTGGAAATCTCTATTTTCGGTCGACCGGTTTCCTTTGTCGTTCGACCGTTGGGATGTTTATTATTAATAATATTTGGGGCGTAGACCTTCAAAATGGTCGACTGCCTGAGACTTGTTGTTCGACCGATTGGTCGTTTTGTTAGTTGAACTCTCGGAGTTGACCTTTTAAATGGTTAACCGCCCATGACCTTGGTTCGACCGAATGTTGTGCAATGTGTTCGACCGCTAGAGACACGGTTGAACCAATGCGTGGTTCTGGAGAGAACCAGTTGATTGATTTCGGTCGACCCTTTCTTGCCTTGCCTTGCACTTGGGAGGTGCATTTGGTGTTGTCGTCCGTGTGACGTGGGTTGGTTGGCCGATGTTTTACCGGAAAATGTGCCTTGTATGCACGTGTGATACTGCAATTGGGTGAAAAAGTCTTAGAGCCCTGTAGAGTGTTCAGGCTGGGTGAAAGAGCCCTGGAGCCCGGATGTGGACCGCGTGATAGGGTTGGTTGAAAGAGCCCTGAAACCCTGGTCTTGGGACGTGGTTGCTGTGGTTCGATAAAAACGCCATAGAGCCCAGCTTGGCGACGATGTTCTAATTACTGTGGTTTTGTTTGCATGTTGATTGTTGTATCTTGTTCATATATGTGTTAGGGGTTTGGCATACAGGGTTTCCTTCTGGAAACTCAAGCATTGTTGCATGTTTACCTTTCATTTCGAGAGAGGCATTAGAGGGTGGTAACTGCGGAGGAGCATACCTGAGACGTGATCCTGTTTTTTCTCTTTTGGAGGTTGTAGTGATTACATGTGTATTTATTTGTAGCCTTGTGATGTAATCACACTTTTGAAACTTTCAGATATATATGATATATATATTGGTGCACCTAGTGTTTTGTGTTTCTGTAATATCCTCGTGTTGATTATATGTTTAAAAGTTTTAAATTTTCAGTTCTTTGAGGATGTTACAACTTGGTATCAGAGCGGTCGTTTTTTGTGCCCTTGTCCAAAGAAACCACCCTTAGATGTAGTAGAGTGTTAGTTTTTTTCATTTAGAGCTTGCATACATGGTTGTAATGTTCTATTGTCCTATTTTTGTATAGATGCCTCCGAGACGAGTGAGACCTCCCCACGGGACCGTAGCACCAGTGAGGAGACTAGGGGCATAGATTGGGCAGAGGAGTGGTAGATGCATTATGACACTGTTCAAAGATTGGGTGTGCTTCTAGAGCGCCAGTCGGGCCGAGAGGAGCCGGAGGGGATTGAAGGGAATGTGTTCTAAAAGTTTTACTTTTAAATGCCAATTATTATGAATTGAATGAGAAATCATTTTGTTCCTTGTTTATGTTATTCGTAGAGCTCTAAAAGATATTGGTTTACATAAAACAAAAGATATTCACAATCATGGTAATGAACAAGGCACATTAATTACCGAGTTAATATTGTCGTGTTGATCATAGATCATTGTAGCTCAACAAGTGAGTGACAACACGGGTACACAAAAGAGGAAAATATTACTTTTGTATACTGAATAGACCTAATAGGTAAAACATTATAGAATTGTGTTTTCTGTCATTAATGTTTTACTGTGTCTTTGGTCCTTTGATATGAGACTTATATCCGATAACTTAAGAATTGCTTAATTAGACTAGTGTCTTGAGCTATCGATGAGTGTAATGTAAAGACATTGGTTGGTTAAGTATCACTTTTGTTGGAGAAGATAGTTAGTCAAAAGATTATCATTTCCCCTCTTAATTGAGTGATGATATTAGTGGGCCCCTTGATAAAGCAAAGTTATAATGTGCACAATGTGATTTGAGTTAAGTCACATATTTATAACTAGCTTAAAGAGATCAAGAAATGAATACTAATACAAAGATGACACAATACTACTTAATGTGTATTCTTAATATCATGAGGCAAGGGACGGACACAAGTGGTGCACTCCATCACTAAATGGATCGAGTTTTGGTTCGAGTGGAATTAAGACATCTAACTAATTGGGAGTTATAATGTGTAGCTAGATACCGCTTATAGCTTGTGATATTAAGCTCTTAATATCACTGCCAAGTTAGTCTAGATCCTCCCATAGGTCACACCGCAAAAACCGGGAAAGAAGAAGCTTGATTTTTGGTTCATATGATGCGTCGGGTTTCTTATAGAAAATATGACACATGTGGTGAACGAGTAAAATCAATTATGTTGTATATAACATAATTACAATCATGATAAATTCATATGAGATGCATATATTATGGGGTGCAACAATTTATTATTGCATAGGATAATATATTGCATAAGTTGTGAATTTGCTAAAAACCCCAAAAGTTCAAATTTTGTTGGAAATAAATCCAAAATTTGAAAAAGGCAAAATCGGGTAGAAGTTCGGTAATCCGTTATGGTACGGTCGACCGAAGGATATGTGGATCGGTCAACCGAACGTGGAACGGATGGTCAAGTTGATTGACTGAGCTTGACCAAAGTGCCTGGAACTCTGGATCGGTGTACCGAACCAGAAACGGTCAACCGAACAATGTCCAGTTCCGATATTTTCGGTTAACCGAATGGCACTCGGTCAAAGACGCGAATTCGTCCGAACGGTTAAGAAGAATTTTTCTCCTTAAGAATTGGCCATCCGTCAAGTGCATGAAAATCCGAACGTGACATATTCGGTTAACCGAGTATGTCTCGGTAGACCGAGTCCCGATCGATTTTCTGCCTTTGATAATTAAGAAATTAATTTGATCAATGGTTGGATTAGCTCCAAACTTGTTCAAACGTTTTGTGGGTGCATATAATGCATTTTGGAATTAGTTTATGAGAGAAAATGTCAAGAGAACGTGGCTTAAGAATAGCCATGATTAAGAGTAAGATTGGAGCCTATAAATAGGTCTTTATTCTCATTAATTAAAACATATGTTTTTGCTAATTCTTTTCTCTCCTAATTCACCACAAAAAGGCACGAAAATTCTCTTAGTTTCTAAGTCTTTGGAAGGAGAAATCTCAGAGATTAAGGAAGGGGTTTGTAGCTAGATTCTAAGCTAGTTTGGAGATTGATTGGCTAGCTCCTTTTCTCCAACCTTGTTTAGGGTTTAGGTGAACACTCGGAGGCATCCGGCGCAACGAGAAGCGACGATAGTCTTCCTCAACGTCTCTGGAACATCAAGAAGTTTTAGAGAACTTCTAGGTATGAATTTCGGAGTCCCTTGTGTTTGTTTTAATAAGTTTTGAAACTAGTTATTAAAACAAACTGATGCATGCATGAAATAAATCGTAGAAAATTGTAATTGATCCTTATTATGCATAAAAAATTCGAAAAATATATATGCATAATTAAACATGAAATCCTACAGCGGGAAGGGTGCACAATCGCTTTATATACCAGCATCCACCCACTTTTGATGGGAAAGGTGGCTTTGAGGCAGTGGAGGACTGGGTTTAAGATCCAGGAGATTGGGAGTCCCTCGGAGAGGATGGTGGGCCTGACCGCCTAAGTTTTGGGCAGTGATGCGTCCAACTGGTGGAGGATCACATCTGCAGTGGTGTTTGCTGGTAGAGCTAACGTCAGTTGGAATGAGTTCATGGGGAATTCAGGGACGGGAAGAGAGATGAGTTCATGACCCTTGAGCAGGGGGAGATGGCACGGGCAGTCTACGTCCAGAAGTTCAACGCCCTCGAGCGTTATTGTCCGGAGATCTGCGTGACACCAGTGCAGAGAGCGAGGAAGTTTGTACGAGGGCTACGGAAGCATCTCCGTTCTCACATGACCTACAACATGCTATAGACTCTGGCAGATGCTTTGAAGTTCACTCCCATTGTAGATCAGGATTATCAGAAGAACTACACAGAGGCTAGGAAGCCACAGGGGAAGGTGAGTGGACGACCAAGGGTCCGCTAGCAAGGAATCTGGGCAAGAGGCCTCGAATTGGAAGAGATGTCGCAGGTCAGCTTGAGACATGCAAGAGTTGTGGCAGAGTCCATTCTGAGGAGTGTTGGGATCACTCTGGGCTTTGTCATGGTTGTGGCCAGCTAGGTCATTATATTAGAGATTCTCCGAGTGGGCCGGGGGAGTCCAGTAGATAACCAGGACCCCCAGCGGCATGCAGAGCCAGAGGTCGTCGCCCTTTCGCACCACCACGGTGGGGACAAAGAGTTGTACGAGTCTTCACCATCCATGCAGATGAGGTGAGGGACGTCAGCATTGTGGTGGAAGGTACGCTTTATGTTTGCAGTTTAGTAGCTAGAGTGTTATTTTATTGTGGGGCCACCTACTCGTTCATATCTGAGTGATTTGTGAGAGCGTTGGGTCGTACCCCTGCGCTACTGACTACCAGTTTGAAAGTCAGTACACCATTGGTTTTGGTGGGCACTATGGGGAGCTTCCTCCCAAATGCAACAATTGTTTCAGGAGACCAAGAGTTCCCAGCTTACCTGGTCTTACTGTCTATGGAGGACTTCGACGTCATACATGGGATGTATTGACTATCATAGAACAATGTGCGAGTCTTGTGTCTGGAGAAGAAGATTTTGATCCCGAGGAAGGGTCTACCTGATGTGTTAACCGAGGAGGTTGTGTTGTCAGCAGTAAGGGCACAATAGTTGATGTAGCAGGGTTGCAGAGCTTTCGGGGCCACCCTAGTAGTTTCAGATCCTTAGATGAAGAGGTTGGAGGACATCGAGATAGTCCAGGATTTTCCAGAAGTATTTGTTGATGATGTCGTCGGCCTACTGCCACATAGGGAGATAGAGTTCAGTATCGATTTGGTTGCTGGTACCACTCCACAGTCGAATACTCCGTACAGAATGCCACCTGTAGAGTTAGCTAAGTTGAAGAAGCAGTTGCAGGAGTTGATGGACTCTTTGTGAAGAAGAAGAAGGATAGGTCTTTGCGGATGTGCATCCACTATAGGATGTTGAACAAGGTTACCGACAGGAATCAATATCCTTTACCTAAGATCGAGGACCTTTTCACAAGTTGCAGTTAGCGAAAGTGTTCTCGAATATCGATCTACGCTCCAGTTATCATCGGTTGAGAATCAGGGAGACAGATGTCCAGAAGACAACTTTCAGGACGAGGTACGGGAACTACGAGTTCTTAGTGATACCTTTTGTTAGTTGAACCTTGGGAGTTGACCTTCTAAACGGTCGACCGCCCATGACCTTGGTTCGACCGAATGTTGTGGAATGCGTTCGACCGCTTGAGAGATGGTTGAACCCATGCCTGGTTCTGGAGAGAACCGGTTGATTGGTTTCGGTTGACCGTTGTTGCTCTGTCTTGCACTTGGGAGGTGCTTTTGGTGTTGCCGTCCGTGTGAGGCGGGTTGGTTGACCAACGTTTTACCGGCAAATGTGCCTTGTGTGCACGTGTGATACAGTGGTTGGGTGAAAAAGCCTTGGAGCCCCGTAGAGTGTTCGGGTTGGGTGAAAGATCCCTAGATCCCGGATATGGACCGTGTGATAGAGGGTTGGATGAAAGAGTCTTGTAGCCCTGGTCTTGGGTCGTGGTTGTTGTGGTTGGGAGAAAGAGCCTTAAAGCCCAGCTTGGCGACGATGTTCCAGTTACTGTGGTTTTGTTTGCATGTTGATTGATGTATCTTGTTCATATATGTGTTAGCTATTTGACATACGTGGTTTCCTTCTGGGAACTCAGGCATTGTTGCATGTTTACCTTTCAGGCCGAGGGAGACATTAGAGAGTAGTGATTGCGGATGAGTGTACCTGGGACGTGATCCTGCTTTTACCCGTTTGGAGGTTTTAGTGATAATATGTGCATTTCTTTATAGTCTGTTGATGTAGTCACACTTTTGAAATATTCAGATATATATGAAATATATATTGGTGCACATGATGTTCTGTGTTTTCTGTAATATCCTCGTATTGATTGTATGTTTAAAAGTTTTAAAATTTTCGTTGTTTGAAGATGTTACGGATACAATACAAATAAACCATACCATTTGCATCCTAGTCGGTAGGTTACACGCTGCATCGCCGGCGGTAAGGAATAATTGTGGCTGCAAGTTTCAAATGTATTTGTCGATGCATTGTATATCACCCATAAATTCGAAGCTAATTTCCATGATCTTCTAGAATTATCTCGTTTGAAAATTCCTATTTTATTCACCGAAATGGTGCTTGCATCATTGCATGCATCAAATCATATTTTTTCCAAGGGTCAAGTATGTCTACATACAATGAATTTGATCATATGCTAACGATCAGTGATATGTTAAATATTTACCAGCAGTTTGCTTAAAACAATGTCCATTTAACAATTAAATCGAAGATTTGCTTTCTGACTTTTGGATACGATGGACTAAGCTAAAATGACTTATTTAAAGTTCTGCATTTGTTATTATTGTGAAATAGGACACAACAGTTGGGGATTAATAATGGGAACTACTAAACGTCGTCCCAAAACTACTTAAATCGCCCCTTGAAATTATCAAATTACCCTTAACAATATATTTAATACCCAAATCGTCCCGTGTCTATAAATAAGGCCTATGGTCTTGTATATTCATAATTTATCAGTAAAAACACCACGAAAATGTCTGGCGAGGGTGATGCATCGGGTGAGGTAAGCCTGGCGCGGGGAAATTTTTGGGCCGAGCGTCTGCATTAGACGCCTCCCCCATGGTGAGGGCGTCTGCGTAGGACGCCCTCCCCATGGCCGAGGCGTCTAACGCAGACGCCTACACAATGGGAGAGGCGTCTTATGTAGACGTCCTCCCCATGGGTAAGGCGTCTGTATTAGACGCCCTTCCCTACGGCAAGGCGTCCTACGCAGACGCCTTACCGTTGGGGAAGGCGTTTAACACAGACGCCCCAGCCATGGGGCAGGCGTCTAATACAGACGCCTTTTGGTAATTTCAAGGGACGATTTAAGTAATTTTGGGACGATGTTTAGCAGTTCAGTTAATAATTTCTTCTCTCTCTGTTAGACTGTTACCGCAATAATAAGGTAACGTCTCTCTTGTATCACCTTAACAGTGGAAGCTTTTCTTAGAGCTTTGTGAATAACGTGATGTAATTGAATGGTTAGAAACAAATTAGTTGCTATTAATTTCCAGGCAGTTTGCTTAACACAGCACGTATTAGGAAAGAAAACTTTATGAAAATTGTTGGTCTTAAGTGTTAAACTGAACTCTTCTATGCATTGTCATATTTCTACTATTTTGCATGCAATCACGGAAATGCTAACCAGGTGTTCGTGGTGGGAATTGATTATCGATCAATTTCCTTGAACCAAAATATAAATGTAGAAAAAAAGGAAATTATAACTTTTGATGGTTTCGATCACTTATATGGTTGAGACTTTAAAGGCATTTAGAAATAAGATAAGATGTGCCATTACGCTATACGTGATTCAAAATAGCTCAAAAAATTTAAACTACCTTATTCTATACGCTACAATAATTGTTTTGAATTATCAGGTCAATTGCTGATTCTAATCAAAATTTCTCCTGTTCATAGCCTATAAAGATTACTTTTATCTATAATTGGAGTTTGGTATTGGCGTGGAGACCGGTGAGCACGCGCCTTTTATTATAATATAACCAGTAGAATACTTGATTTCATTATATGTTTGATGGTGATAACACAAATACACAGCACATGTTACGGAAGAACTTGGAATTTTCTTCTTCTTTTAATGATAAGAAAAACTATAAATGAGGGTTAGAACACGTGTCAGTTGAGAAGAAACTAAACAACGATAGAGTAAGCAGAAAGTAACAGTTACCATATATCCATTGTTACAATACTTCTACTTTTGCATGCAACTGGGACAATAGCCATCCGGGTGTTGGAGGTCGAAAATGTTAGAAGAATGTTAAATCCATGCTTGGGTTTAGTCCCACATCCAAAGCCGAAAGAGTGGTCCTGGGCCCGTGATTGTGGCTCATGGGTCCGGGTTTTTTTTGCATTACTATAAAAGGATATGCTCTTCATCCAGAATTAGACACATTATACATAAGTTTTCTCTGTCCCCACCGCAACCCCCTACGTCTCATGTTAAAAGCGACGACCTTGCGGGTCTCGATCTGTTCTCGTGGTTCGTCGGAATCTTATCGCGACAACGGAGACGTTGCAACCATTCTATCGTTGGGAAAAATGCCTCCACCCAATCACAACGGTACGTAGGGGCGATAATTTCTCTAAGGGTGGTCTGAAAAGATCGCTTGGTTGAGATGTCTGTACTTGACATTGTTTGTTTTGGGTATTTTGCCTGCATGGATTTGTTAATTCACTTTATTTAGATTGTAACGAACTTGATAATCAACATAATTTTGGCTTTATTTCTCTAACAATCTTAGAGAAATTATCGGTTATGTCAAGTAATCAATGGTTTGCCCTTAAAGTGGACATGTTAGGAATGCCCAAAAAATTACTGGGCAAAACTTCAAACATTGGCAACAATGAATGAAAATCTGGTTGACCACAATAGGGTTGCATGATGTAATTGAATATGTTTCATTTTTTATTAATTTGAATGATTCCGCAAATATAGAAAATCACGAGATGTGGATTGAGAGAGACAAACTGCATCGAGGATGCATATTGTTGGCTTTGTCCAACGTGCTCTTTGATGTCTACAGTTCATCTTCCTCCTCCACTGTAAAAGATTTATTGGATTAACTTGACAAAAAATATAATACTGAGTACTTAGGTCACGAGAAGTATCATGTTGGAAAGTTCTTAAAGTTCCAAACGATTAAAGGAGAGTGACTTACTGGACATACCCATAAGTTCATGGTTCTAATCCATGGCTTGAAAGAGACGAACATGAAACTTCTCGAGATGTTTCAGGCGATTTCCATAATTGAGAAGTTCCCTCGCTCTTGGGAGGACTTTGGTATATCTATTAAACACAAGAAGGGAAAACTAACAATGGATGACCTCATAGTTGCCATCGCAATCGAGGAGACACATCGTGGTGAAAAACCTGTGATGCCCATTCCGTTTCAATCAAAAGCAAACATGTTAGTTGGATCCTATAAGCCAAATAATAGAGTAAAATCACACCAACCCAACAAAGTAAAACCTAAGGCCAAAATCAAGAAAAAACCAAAAGACTAGCCATGTTGGAATTGTGGATAAGTTGGGCACTATGCTAACGATTGTCCCTCAAAGAAAACCAAAGGCCAACAAGTTACCACTTATTCGACTCCATTTGTCAATGTTTTGATTGCGGTGGAGGAGACCAACAGTAAGTTTGTTTCTGTTGATCCTTAAGTCATTTCCATCGATGAACCATATGAGTGGTTGGTTGACACTACGGCTAATGTGCATGTATGTGTTGATAAATTCATGTTTGTCTATTACCAGCTTGTTGATGGAAAGACTGTGGCGATTGAGATTGGAAACATTTGTGAGGGTACCTGCTTGATGTTTGACGTGTCGATCTGAAATTACCTTCAAGGAGAGTTCTTTCGTTGTACAGGAAGCATCATGTGCATGTTGTTCATCGTAATATTTTTAGTGGTCCATGTTTGGTAGTTGAGATTTATGAAGTGACTTTTAAGTGTAATAAAGTTTTAATAACTTATTCTTATACTTTTATTGGCAAGGAGTACTTGTCTGGTGGTGGTTTTTACTTTACGTTGAACCTAAATTTGCTAATCGTAATGTTATTTGTATGCATGATAAAACTTCTTCTTGTGTTTATTCTATTGAATCATGGGATGTATACAAGAACGTTTAGGACATGTGAACTATCAATGCTTGAATAAAATGATGAATTTAAACATGATTTTTGCGGGTCTCGATCTGCTCTACTAGTTCGTCTGAGTCGTAGTGCGACGACAAATACGTTGCAACCATTTTATCGTCGAAGTAAGCACCTGCACCCAATCACACTGGTACGTGGGGGCGATAATTTTTCTATGAGGAGTCTGAAAAGGTGGCTCAGTTGAGTTTTTATCTATACTTAGCTTTGTTTGGTTTTGGTGTTTTGGCTGCATGAATTTGTTAATTAGCTTTATTTAGATTGTAACAAACATGATAATCGACATGTATACTCCATTGTTATGCATATTATTTACATTTTTATTAACGTAAATCTCTAGAAAATGAAACATGACTGAAAAAATAGAAAAAAGAAATTAAAAAAAAGAATGTATTAATTGTGATTCTTGGATCAATTACAATATGGGCGGTGTGAGGTATCGTGAGGGGGTGGACGATCCCCTAGAATTTTGGAATTCGTCTTGTTCCTAAAGATCCTTGAGAATTTCGATTTTTTGGATCGTCTGGTTCGTAATTAAAGAAGGAATTCCTGCCACATTACGTTTCTCATCTCCTTTTTTAAATTTTAACATCTTGAATCATTATTAAAAATTCGGCTTCTTCAACTTGAAATTCCGGCACAAGCCTTGGTTATACACTACACTTGTGACTCTAAAGCATTTGGAAATAATAAGATGTGTTGTTAGGTTATAGATGATTCAAATATCTCCGGTGATTTGAAACCCATCACTCATACGCTACATTAATAGTTTTTCTTCAATTATCAGGTCAATTTTAAATTCCCTTAACCAAAATTTTGATGCTCATTCACTATAATGATTGCTTGTCAATTCTACAAGTGGAGTTCGGTATTGCCGTGGAGGGCACGCGACATTGACGATATTTTGGTTGGGCGTGGCAGGAAACAAACCATGACAGGACATAACTTGCCATGACAATGGACCATGGTATTTATCAATTTATTTATGTTATTTTTCAAACGTCTCATTGTTAGTAGACCTGTCAATTGGGTCGTGTTCGTGTACTATCGTGTCTGACAGCTCTGCATTCGTGTCAGGATTTCGTGTTATCGTGTATAGTATAAATTGAAAAGATTTCATCATGTTTAGATTGAAAATTGTTAAGTGACATGTTATATTGATATTTTTCATTCTAAATAACATCTTAATTGACTATAATCAAGTAAAAATAATTGATTATCTAACAAAAGATGCAGTTCGTGTCTGTTTCGTGTACAAAAATAACTTATTGTGTGTATCGTGTCGTGTTCGTGTCAAATCGTGTACCAATTATTTTATATTTATATGTTCACAAAACATCGTAATAAATCATTTCAATCATACAAAGAATTTCGTGTAAAGTCGTGTCTATATCGTGTCTCCTTATTGTGTGGTGTCCGTGTCGTGTAATCGTGTCGTGTCCAAAATTGACAGGTCTAATTGTTAGTGCCCATGTATAGAGCATCACTTCATGTCGTAGGATTTCGTATTTATATTTTTTTTTAAAATACAAACATATTAAAATAAATTATATGTAATACAAACGTATTTATATTTTATATTTTCATTGGTTTTATGTACATTTATATGTTTATTCTGATATCATGCATTCCAACGCATATTAAAATAAATAAAAGATAGAGGATCATACCTAAAGGTTCTCTAAAACCTTTCAGAAGATCCGGTGCTCCGCTGCTCGTCGAATCGCCCACCGATTCGCCTCCAAGTGTTCACCAAACTCTAAATAAGATTAGAGAGAAATGAGCTAGTTAATAAATCTCTAATTAAGCTTTAAATCTAGCTAATGACTCATCTTTAAGCTCCTGATATTTTTATCTCTAAAACTTATATTAAGAGATTTTCGTGGTGATTAAGGAACGGATTAGAGAGAGAGAATTATATTGACACTTCTTGAGTTGCACACCCATACTCATTGGCAATTGCCCTTTTTGGAGTTGTTCATGTTGAATCTTTCCAAGACATTGTCAATGTATGTACGTTAACTTAGGTCAATGAGTCTACGAGATCTATCTCTATATATCTTGATTCCCAAGATGTATTGAGCCTCACCCATGTCTTTCATTGAAAATATAGATTTCAATGAACTTCTCGTTTGCACAAGCAAAGGTATATGATTTCCCATGAGGAGTATATCATCGACATATAAGATCAAGAATGTGGCTCCCACTAAATGGAGCCACATTGATGCTTGCTTCAATCCATAAATGGATCTTTGAAGCTTGCATATT
The DNA here is from genome assembly GCA_963682175.1 of Triglochin maritima. Lineage (NCBI taxonomy): Eukaryota > Viridiplantae > Streptophyta > Magnoliopsida > Alismatales > Juncaginaceae > Triglochin > Triglochin maritima. The sequence continues at coordinate 42,204,121 of OY821775.1, forward strand.
TTCTCGCTATTATTTGGATCTTCAAAACCTTGAGGTTGTACCATGTACACATCCTCCTCCAAGTTCCCATTAAGGAACTCCATTTTGACATCCATTTGCCATATCTCATAATCATGAAATACGACAATAACGAGCATAATCCGAATAGACTTGAACATGGTGACCGGTGAAAATGTTTCGTCATAATCAATTTTTTGAACTTGAGTGAAACCTTTTGCTACAGGCCTCGCTTTGTAGGCTGTCAAGTTCTCATCCATGTCCCTCTTCCTCTTGAAAATCTATTTATTTTGAATGACTTTTTCCCTTGAGGAAGGTCAACCAAGTTCCACATTTGATTATCATACATGGATTCTATTACAGATTCCATGACTTTAAACCATAGTTTGGAGTCCTCTCTTTCCATTGCTTCTTGAAAGGTCGAGGGATCATCGGTATCTAGTACCATGATCTCATGAAGTCCCAAATACATATCGGGTTTCTTCCTTTCCCTCGTTGACCTTCTAAGTTCTTTTGGTTCTACGTGCACTTCTCGGACCTCTTTCATAATTTCTTGCAGAATTTGTTCGTGTTCGATTCTCGAATGTACACTAGGTGGGGAAGATTGAGTTTCTCTCACAATTGCTTGCGATGTCTCTCACTCACGCTCTCACTAACCAAAGGAACCTCGGTTGGGCCTTCATGATCTTGAATGTCACCATTTGTATCATGATCTTGTAGAATATCTTGAGTCTCCTCAAGCACAATTCTACTCCCACTACTTTTTATTCTTTCCAGAAATTCTTTTTCTAGAAATACGACATCCCACTCTACAATCACTCGATTGGAGGTTATATGCCAGAAGTAGTATCAGCGTGTCTCACGAGGATAACCAATAAAGAAGCACTTATCCGCCTTGGGTTGGGGTTTGGTCGACATCAATCTCTTGTAGGTCTCACAACCCCAAATCTTGAGAAAATTAAGCTTAGGTGTGTAATGCGTTTTCTCTACGGATTTGGATGAAACTTTATTTAGTGTGTAAGCCGCAACTTCTAGTGCATAACTCCAAAAATAAAATGGCAATTAAGCTTGACTCATCATTGATCGAACCATGTCAAGTAATGTCCTATTCCTCCTTTCGGATACCTCATTCCACTAAGGTGTACCGAGAGGGGTGAGTTGTTGTACAATACCACACTCCTTTAGGAATGAGTCAAATTCGGTACTTAAGTACTCACATCCACGATCCGTTCATAGATACTTGATTTTCTTGTTGAGTTGGTTCTCTACTTCATTCTTGAATTCTTTGAACTTGTCAAATGATTCACTTTTGTTTCTCGTTAGATAAATATAGCCATAATGACTATATTATCTGTGAACGTAATGAAGTACCTAAAATCGTCTCTTGCACTTGTGGTCATCGGACCACATACATTGGAATGTATCAAATCCAACAAGTTATTCGCTCTTGGACCTTTCTTCTTGAAAGGCCTTTTGGTCATTTTGCCCATTAGGCAAGGTTCGCACGTCTCCAATGATTTAAAATCAAGTTGACCAAGAAGGTTAGCTTCTTGCAATTTCTTGATGCGTTTTTCATTTATGTGACCAAGACGATAGTGTCACAAGAGTGTATCATTCACGTGAGTAGTTTTAAGCCTTTTATTATTGATGTTTAAGATTTGTTTATTATTCAATTCAAGCAAATAGAGATCATTCCTCACGAATGCATTTGCATACAAAATTCTATTGTTCGATATAGACAAACAAGAATTTGAATTATTTATATTAAAATTATCCATATCCAAACATAATACAGAAATAATATTCTTGCTAATCCAAGGCACATAATAAACGTTCTTTAAACATAAATTTAAACCACTAGATAATTGAATCTCTACAGAACCTTGTGCAATCGCAACAAGGCTCGCACCATTTCCGACCTTAAAAATCATCTCGTTCTTCATGAGTTCCTTCCTATCTTTTAGTAGCTGCACATTAGAAATTATGTGAGCACAAGATCCGGTATCAATTACCCAATCATGGACAGAGTTGACTAAATTTATCTCAATAACAAATATACATTTTGCCTTTTTGGGGCGCTTACGCTCAATAATTCCATTGTCAATGTCTTCCTTGTACTTGGGGCAATTTGGCCGGATGTGTCCCTTTCACCATAGTGAAAGCACTCCGTATTGGGAGTCGGAGATTTTGAAGAATTCCCCTTGAGGCACTCCCATGAGTACCTCCTACTCCATTGCTCTTGATTGGCATCTTTTTGATGAATTTGCATTTACCTTTGGTAATTTTCTTGCTCCTCTCATGGACGACTAGGACGTGCTTGTCCCGACACTTGCCTATGTCAACTTCAGCCATTTCGAGAGTGTTGTGAAGTTCCTTAAGACTCACCCCTTTCTCACTCACATGATAGTGCATAAGGAAGTCCTTGTAGGACAGGGCTAGAGAGCCAAGAATCAAATCTTCCGCAATGTCATCGGGCATCGGGGAATAGAGCTTTGACAACTTCTCAAGGTATCCTTTCATGGTGAGAAAATTCATGGACACTGATGTTCCCTCTGCCATGTGGCACCTTGTGAGTGCTATGGTGGTCTTATAACGCTCTTTTATAGCACTATCCATGAACATCTTTGTTAAAGCTTCCATGGTCTTCTTGGGTTTTGAATCCAAGTATTTCACTTGAAGCGAGTCACCCATGGAGGCCAACATTAGACCGTGAACTTTGTTCTCTTGGTCTTCCCACTTGGCTTTTGCCTCTTTCTCGCTATCGGTTGCCTTCTCATTCAATATTGGGATTTCACCATCCAAAATATGAGATAGTTTCTCAAACTTCAACACGATATTGAGCTTAGTTGCTAGCTTATGAAGTTTGAGCCATCATTAGCCAAAGGATGTTTTCAATCATAGATCACATAATAGGTTGAATATTCGACATTTCTACAAAATAAATTATATGAGATTTAATGTCAATTTTATGTTTGAAAATCAATAGCGTAAATAAAAAGATTCGTCCATAAATGCAGCAATTCAAGATCCTATCAATTATAATATAAACTAGCTAAGGGCTATCAGATATATTATAAAATAAGGTAAGAAACTATTTTCTAATCATTACCATTTCGAAAAATCACAACATTTGGATTTTCAAACTCTTATGACTCTTGTCGTTTTAATTAAGAGGGAATTTGACCAATCCTCGTAAAAAAAAAACTCTTTTTCCTTCAACCGAGCTAGGGCTCCGAGTCTTGTTAAGAAAACTCATTTCATTTGAGACGAGATACGTTTATCCATTTTATTCACAAATAAATGCACTCGGTGTTCACTAAGGGTGAATCACACCTTGTACATCTACTTATGGCACAACATTATATCTCCCACTATTCCCAAAGATGGAGGGAGTTATCTCCCGCTAAGGGCGAGCAGAATACTCCTCGATCGATGACTACTAGTGGATGAAATAAGAAATAAAAATACTCTTAATTTTTGGTTGGACAATTTAAACATTTACATGTGATTTTAGAATTTAGATAATCATGCATATTTATCATCTATACACATCCTAGCATTCATTCATACAATCACATATATGTCAAGTACACAAACATAAATATATCCATTCACACACACATTGGTGTGAGTTTGTATGTTCCCGCATTCTTGACTCTTGCGGCTTCTCCATGACTTCCTCTTGCACCATGGATGTTGATATTGCAAAAATATAAACATGCATCTCACAATTTCGGAAATTATCTTGTGCAAGTCCTATGTAAAAACTCTCACATATGCATGCATATAAATAGAAATAAAAATTTGACTTTTACATATACATAAGCCCCTGTGATTGAATAATACTAACATACACATTCATTCATTCATTTACACATGGCTTCAATGGAATATACAAACTCACGTATCCCTGCGTAAGAGAACTCGAGCAACACATGCACATAAACTATAAATTACTCAATTTAGTTTATCATTCATCTCTAAATCAAATAATTCTAAAACCATTTGAAATCCTTTAAAATGATTTTATTGATCCATAGTTCAAAATACAAAACATTTGAACCGTTGTTTATCTAATTTCCAAAATAAAAAATGCTAAGAAAAGATAAACATATGTCTTTTTTGTTTTGTCGATTCCTTATAAAATAATCATTTAATTAAAAAATGGATTTTTTATATATTAGACATAAGTGTAAATTTTAATTCTATCATTCACATGATGTGTTTCAAAATATTTAAAACTATCAAAAGAATCAATTACATTTAAATCAACAAAACTATCGGAAAACTAGAAAAAAACATAAAACATGAATTGTTTCGATTGTAGATGGTAAACTAAATTTAATTATATAATCTAATCATGAAAAATATGAACTAAATTCTTTGATATCATTGTAGGATTTCATGTCCCTATGTATGTATATATTTTAAAAAATTAAATACAAACATATAAGATCGATTTCATATTTTCATTGATTTTATGTACATGTATATGTTTATTCTAATGTCATGCATTCCTACACAAATTAAAATAAACAAAAGAGAGAGGATCATACCCAAAGGTTCTCCAAAACCTTTCAGAAGATCCAGTGCTCTGTTGCTTGTCGAATCACCCGCCGATTCGCCTCAAAGTGTTCACCAAACTCTTAACAAGATTATAGAGAAATGAGCTAGTCAATCAATCTCTAATTAAGCTTTGAATCTAGCTAATAACCCCTCTTTATGATCCTGAGATTTCTATTTCCAAAACTTAAAACTATTAAGAGATTTTCGTGGTGATTAAGGAATGGACTAGAGAGAGAAAATTATATTGCATGTAATAAAACAAGTAGGATGAGGGGTCTTTTTATAGGCTCCCAAAACATCCATATCAAGAACTATTCTCTAATCATGATCTTTTGTTTTTTATCTCCTAAAATTAATCCTAAATTTCCACATAAGCATCCTAAAAAATGTTTGGTCAAATCTGGAATGAATCCAACCCATTATCTAATTATTCTCTTGATAAAATAGGCAAAAATCGTGTTGTTCGGTTCACCGAGAATTCTTCTCGGTCAACCGAACCATTTGGTTTTAACACATGTTCGGATAACCGTGAGCTATACGGTCGACTGAATATACATGATAAAAATTCCCTGGAAAATTCTGACGATCCGCGTCTTGCTCCGGTCGACCATTGACCCACCAAAATTTCTCCTGGCGAGTTTCTTCGGATGACCGTGTCACGTTCGGTCTACCAAAAATATCCCAAGATAGCTCCTGGATATTTTCTCTCGGTTGACCGATCCCAATTGTTCAGGCACTCCAGACAATTTCGGTCAACCAAATGTGTTATTCGTTCCCCGTTCGGTTGCCTGTTCCGAAGACACATCGGTTGACCATTCAACCCTGATTTTGCCTTTGTCAAATTTTGGATTTATATCCAACAAAATTTGATATTTTGGGTTTTTAGCAAATTCATATCTTATGTAATATTAAATTATTATACCCCATAATATATACACCTCATATGAACATATCCATGATTCTAATTATTTCAATTCTCATGCATATTGAGTTTATTGATTCACCATATGTGTCCCTTTTCATATGAAACCCGACGCATCCTATGAACTCAAAATCAAGTTTCTTGTTTCCCAGTTTTGTGGTGTGACCTATAGGAGGATCTAAGCCAAATTGGCAGTGATATTAAACACTTAATATCTCAAACTATAAGCGGTATCTAGTTACACATTATAGTTACCCAATTAGCATAGATGTCTTTGTTCCACTCGAAGTAAATACGATCCATTTAGTGATGTAAGTGCACTACTTGTGTCCGTCCCTTACCTCATGATATTAAGAATATATACAAAGTTGAAATGCGTCACCTTTATATTATATTCATTTCTTGATCTCTTTAAGCTAATTATAACTATGTAACTTAACTCAAGCTACATTGTGCACATTATAATTTTGCTTTATCAAGGGGCCCACTAATATCATCACTCAATTAAGAGGGGCAACGATAATCGTTTGACTATCTATCTTTTCCAGCACAAGTCATGTTCAACCATTATCGCCTTTATCACTATACTCATTGATAGCTTTTGACAATAATCAAATCAAACACTTCAGGAGTGAAAAGATATAAGTCTCACATTTTAGGACCCAAGACACAGTAAAATATTAATGACGTGAAATACAATTCCATAATGTTTTACTTGTTAGGTCTATTCAATATATAAATGTAACCATTTTCCTCTTTCATATACTCGTGTCATGATTATTTGTAGAGCTACAACAATCGATAACCAACACGACAATCTTATATCGGTAATTAATGTTACATGTTAATTACCATGATTGTGAATAACTTTTTATTTATGTAAACCATTTTGTTTTAGACCTCTACGGTTAATGACCAAGCGCCTCCTCCTTAACACTTCCAAAAGACGAATACCATAATCAAGGAACAAAATGTTTGCACATCCAATTCATAATAATTGACATATAAAAGTAAAACTTTTAGAACACATTCCTTTCGGTCCTCATCTATAAAATGTTAAATGGGCTCATGCCCAAAAAACCAAAGAGCAGTTACACTGACTCAAAACTATTATGCATCTTAGACATTTTTGTAGATGGCATTTGAAAACGAACCATTAGTGATGTTCATAATCTACGACCTCATCTCAAACTCCTCTCTTAGAAAACTTTGCAAAAATAGGAACGTGGCGTGTCTATTTTGATGTACGATGCAATACGAAACGCAAACAAAAGTCTAGTCTTTTTTTACCGAAAAATCATTATAACGCCATTGACTTGGGGGTCTATTTATTTGAGCTGCATTGACTTTTTATGGCCTTAAAAGAATACCAAATATCACATTTACCCTTGTTTATTTTCCTAATTACAAATCATATCCTTCGTCTTCCCAACATCCATATTTCTCCCAACTCTTACACCCAACATATTGCTCCCCTAAATCAAACAACCTCAGTCCAACCATCCTACATAATACACCAGAGTATTAAGATAGATTTCCATTATGTAAGCTTTGTTTTGGTATATTTTTTCAGTTTTAACACAAAATGGACAAAACGAGCTTGCTTGTTTTCAACAAACGAGGCAAACGACCTCGGTTGGTGTCGCCCAAACGACCTGTGTCGTTTTCACCGAATGAATTGGTTCGTTTCCACCAACGAGCTGAGTCATTCTCCCAAACAACCTGTGTCGTTTTCACCAAACGAGCTGGTCATTTTCCCAAACAAGCTGGGTCATTTTCACCAAACAAGCTGGGTCATTTTTCCAAACAAGCTGGGTCATTTTACTCATAACATACACATTCAAAAATGGAATTTGATGATTTCAGATACGTTGGAAAGACAATCAAAAGGCTAACATATTTGTTGCTTTTATGATTTGCCAAATTCCAATTATATGAGGCTGAAAATGTGTCTCAAGATAGATCGTATTGGGAAACTAGACAATCAACAGATCTTGAAAAACATGTACATAACTCTCTCCTCCAATATCCAAATAAGGTTATTATAGACTCATTAAAGCAAAACTTTGATATTTTACATATTTTCATATTCGTAACCGAATGAGCCCATAAATGTCGGGGAAGACGTACCAGTCCAACTCGGGACGCACCAGTTGGAATGAGCCCATAAAATGTATGTTGGAATGAGTGACCAGAATGTGTGTCCAAAGTGTGACCATCGAGCATTTATCAAACTCCTATCGAGCCCATCGAGCACTTGTCCAACTCGGGACACACCAGTCCTGCGTGAAATTGACAGATCATCAGTGATTTGTGCATAACTCTCTAATCCAATATCCAAATAAGTCAATTCAAGGCTCGTTACAAAGACAATTTTGAGACAAAAAAGTTCCTATTCAACATATTTCCAAATTCGGAACGTACTAGGCTCATAAATGGCGTGGAAGACCTACAAGTCCACTTAGGACGCACTCATCCAACTCGGGACTCACCAGTCCTCCGTGAAATCGACACATCAACTGTAATTTGTGCATAACTATCTCCTTTGATATCCAAATAAGGTCATTCAAGGTTCGTTACAAAGACATTTTAGAGACGCAAAACTTTTGAATTTAACAATTTTTCAAATTTGGAAAGTAGTGGTGCTCATAAATTACATTGAATATGCACTAGAATGTGTGTCCAAAGTGTGACCATCAAGAAGCTATCGAACTCATATCGAGCCCATCAGTAATTTGTGCAAAACTCTCTCATCCAATATCCAAATAAGGCGATTGAAGGCTCATTACAAAGATAATTTCAAACCGCAAATCTTTTCGAGTTAACATATTTCCGGATTGGGAACGTAATAGTCTCATGAAGGGCATGGAAGACATACAAGTCCAACTCGGGAAGCACCAGTCCTCCGCGTAATCGACACATCATTCGTAATTTTTGTATAACTCTCTCCTCCGATATCCAAATAAGCCCATTCAAGGCTCGTCACAAAGACATTTTCAAAACCATCAAGCATCTATCGAACTCATTGTGAACCCATTGAGCCCTCATCCAACTCAGGACGCACCAGTCCTGCCTGAAATCGATAGATCAACACTAATTTGAGTAAAACTCTCTCATCCCATAACTAAATAAGGCAATTCAAGGCTCGTTACAAAGACATTTTCAGTACGCAAATCTTTTTTATTTCATATATGTCCAAATTGGGAATGTAATAGGCTCATAAATGGCGTGGAAGACATACAAGTCGAACTCGGGCCGCATGGGCGGATGCGTACGGAGGGGACTCCCCTCACCCAACAGACCTCCGTGAAATCGACACATAATCTGTAGGATTTGCATAACTCTGTCGTCCGATTTCCAAATAAGGGCATTGAAGGCTCCTTGCAAAGACAATTTGGATACGAAAAACTTTCCTATTCAACATATTTCCAAATTCGGAAAGTAGTAGTCTCATAAATGGAGTGGAAGACATACAAGTCCACTCGGGACACACTCGTCCAACTCGGGACACACCAGTCCTCCGCGAAATTGACACTTCATCAGTAATTTTTGCATAACTATATCCTTCAATATCCAAATAAGGTCATTCAAGGTTCGTTACAAAGACATTTTGGAGACGCAAAATGTTTGTATTTAACATATTTCCAAATTCGGAAACTAATGGTGCTCATAAACGACATGCAATATGCACTAGAATGTGTGTCTAAAGTGTGACCATCGAGCAACTATGGAACACATATCGAGCCCATCAAGTTTTTTTGGAATGAGTGACCAAAATGTGTGTCCAAAGTGTGACCATCGAGCATCGTTCAAACACATAGCGAACCCATCGAGCACTCGTCCAACTCGGGGGGCACCAGTCCTGCACGAAATTGGCAGATCATCAGTAATTTGTGCAAATTCTCTCATCCAATATCCAAATAAGGGTATCCAAGGCTCGTTACAAAGACAATTTCCAGACACAAATCTTTCTGATTTAACATATTTCAAAATTGGGAACTTAATAACCACATAAATGATGTGGAAGCACCAGTCCTCCGCGTAATCGACATATCATTCGTAATTTTTTAATAACTCTCTCCGATATCCAAATAAGGTCATTCAAGGCTTGATAAAAAGACAATGTTGAGATGAAAAACTTTACTATTCAACATATTTCCAAATTGGGAGTGTAATAGGGTTCATAAATGGAGTGTGTTGAAGGTTTAATTAAACCGCTAGTGCACGGCCGCGTTGAAGCGGTGGCAAATACGGGTCGTCCTCAGGGAGGTGAGCAGCCTCTCATTTGCGCGAAATCAAGTGGCGAAAAAAATGGAGAAGAGAGTGGATTATGCTACGCTACGCTACACCACACTACGAAGTATGAAATGCGAAAGAAAGCAACAAACGATTAACTAAAACTTAACTAAGAACGAAAGAAGAGTGCTGGAATTTCGAAATGGAAAACCCCTAAGGGGTAGAGTGAGTGCACACATGGAAAGTGGTGGGTGTTGAACACATTCTTTAAGCACAAATAAAGGTGGTGTTAGCATGCATAGGAAGTGTCTAAATGTTATGGAAAAACCTATCAATCCATTCACCAACCTAGTTGATTAACATTTACATATACAAGTTGTTTATTTCAGAACCTAAACAAGCATGAGAGGTGTCTAATCATTTTGGCAAAACTCATCAAGTTATAAATTCTATCCTAAACAAGCAAGCATACATTCATGTTTTATCAACACATTGTAAATAAAGCATTCATTCCATTCTCATTTGCATGTATGAACATCTACTCCACCCCCAAAGGGGATGAAACTACTCACTACACATTAGACTAATTATTAAACTAAGCAAGGAAAGCATATTAACTAAGCTACTAAAACTAATGAAATGAAATTAAACAAAGTAAAACAAGCAACATAATAAAGAAACTTTTATTAAAATGACTCAAAATTAAAGTAGCATCCTCCTACTTTAGTGTGTGTTTCAAGGCCTCACTTCTAGTAGGAAGAATAGCCACTCAAAATGTGAAGTCATTACATTGGAAGGTGAAGAATTCTATTTATAGCCATAGAAAAAGGCAATCCGGGACAATCCCCTGATGTGGGACAAAACAAATACCAGAAATGGCCTAAACATCCTCTAATACATGTGTTGGAGAAATTTGAGTGGATTCAGAAGGATCCAGACCGCCAATTGGCGGTCCATAAGATCTGGATCCGGCTAAATTTCATTCTGGACATTTCTGGATTCCTTTGTCGGTCTTTGATGCGTCTACTTTGTTTATTGGAGCTCCGAACCGAATCTAATTGCCAAAGTACTCCCCAAGATAGTGTTGAGTTTTCTGTTTTGCTCTTTGGTCCTTTGGTCTTACGTTCAGGTCCTTCTCCCTTGCATCTTAGTCCCCAGATCTCACAATTCAGTCCTTTTTCCCAGCTTTTGGCGCATTTTATGCTTCATTTCTTCAAACCTATTTATTTCTAAAATTCAAACATAAAACTCGTCACATATCATTGTTTAGGTGAAAGATAATGGATATAAGATACAAATATATGCATGAAATGACGTCAATCAAATACCCACACACCTAACTTTTGCTAGTCCCGAGCAAAACACAGAAAGGAAAAAGCATACGAAAAACAAGAAATCCTAACTCACTGTCGTAGGAATCACGGTTGCACTTATTTTGTCGATCATGGGACGCGGTAATACTACGGGTTGACTCTATATATGTAATTGGTCCACACACCTAGCCTAATGAATTATTCGTGAAAGTTAGTTAAGGACTTAAGTGAAAGACATGGGCAACCTTAACTTCTGAATGTGATACAATGTGTAAAGTCCATTAAGGATCTTATTTGACTCTTTTTTTCTTTTTCTTTTGAGCATTTTATTGGTTGGTGTTTGATTCTCCGAGGGTCAGTTTTCGTGCATCATTGCCTATGAGGACTTACACTATCACGGACACCTTCCCCCAAATCTCCACATAGGGCGATCCCTACCACCCGTGTAATGGGGGTTCGGTAGGTGCATCCCAAGTCAGATGACTCGAAAGCACCAGGCACAAAGTCCCCTCAGACCTACTTTCCCGAGTGATAGTAGCCGTGCGAGAAGAGAGAACACCACTTATTTATTTATCTACATGGGAACCAAAACCCCTACCTTCAAGTTTCACAAAAAGAGATTAAAGGGCCCTTGACTACGACAAACTTCCTTATACTAACAGACACGAATTATTTGACTCATGATGAAGAATTAAATTTATACCGCAAGTGCACGGCGTCTATGAAGACGTGGCAAGTACGGGTCGAACACAAGGAGGGAGAGATTTCGTAGTTGATGTTATTTTCGATTAAGAGGAAGAAGGAGAGAAGAATAAATTGGGTTTTTAGGTTTTTGGATTATAATTATCTAAAACAAGAAACAAGAACAAATAAACTAAAACAAGAACAAAGAGAGAAATCCGTTGGATGGAGGTTTAGATTTAGGTTTAGATCAGAGAATTACTGAAACTTATTGTAAATCATTTTAGTTATGAAGCATTACAAGATAAATGACTTAACATAAACTCAAGTAATCAAAATATACTAATCATGAACTTAAAATAATAACATGCAATTCATCTTCTCTAACCCTAATTCCATCACCTCCACCCTTTGGAAAGAGTTAGAAACTCATGGAGGGAGGAAGAAGAAGGGATCCTAGAGACATTAAATGAAAAGAGAGACAAAACAAAATAAAACAGAAATTTATTACTAATGATCCAAGACCAAAGGTTCAAAGATGTGTTACATTCGTCCTACAGGGCTATTTATAGCCGATACAGGGGATACCAATACATAAAAGGATAGTACACGCGTCGACCCGACACTGGACGAAAATAGGGCACACAGATCACCTCTGGTGCGGCGAAATCGCCGCACAATGCATGGGAGGTGCGGCTAATTCACCGCCCAGGTTGATGGGATCGGGTCCGGATTTCTGCGGTGCGTTTATGGCATGATTTGATCTTTATTTGCGCGTCTGGATGATTTGTTTCCATTCTTTTGAGCTCCGGATTAATTCCTTCCATTGTTGGAAATTTATATTTGATTTTTCTTTTGACTTTCTCCACACAATAACTTGGTCCTTTTATTTTGCAATTAGGTCCTTGGCATTTTGCAATTAAGTCCTTGACCTTTTTGTAGTTAGCTCCTTGAATGCTTTTATGCTTGGATGCATTTCTATTTGAAACCCGATAAACTTGAACTCGGTCTTTATGATAGAAATGAATCTTTTGCACGCGTTTATGCTCGGAATGTGGGTAATTTGCATCCAGGTCCCTGTATTCTGTAAATACGACTAAACACATACCTTAGTAGCATTTATTGATATAAAAGTAATCTAAATGAAAGACATATGATGCAATGTATGCAATGCATCAAATACCCCCACACCTAGATTTTGCTAGTCCCTAGCAAAGCAGAATATAAAAAAAATGAAAACAGGGAAATCCTAACTCACTTTCGTAGGAATCACGGTTGCACTTAGCATGTGCAACAAGCCTTTAAACCTCCAAGTTGCCTTAGAGGACGAGTTTTGTCTCGTGAGGGTTTTCAGCTGACACACCCACAAAGTATTAATTCAACATTCCATTAATAGCTCTTAATATTTCTGCCTTAACCTTATACATCTCACTTAAAGTTCTCGCATGCTCATTATACAGTTCTAACTCATTAAAAATATGACTTGGTCTTTGTTCCTCCAACATTCACACCACTAACCCTTCTACACATGTTTATCACTTGAATTATTTTGCACGCCTCCTTTGGTGGTGAAGTATCATTCGGATCAACCATGGCATGGATCATTCTTTTAGCTTTGGGCCTTGAGTATTATTATTATTATTTTCTTTCCTTTTCTTCCGTGATTCAACACATTTGCTTTTTGAAACTTTTACCCTTTTGCATTCGTGTAGCGAGTTTGGTCGATAATCCCGAGCTGGTAGACTCAAGTTACCGGGTTTCAAGATACCCCTACGGACCAGTGACTCGAAGGCTTGGGCTTTTGTAATCATTTGCAAAATGTGTTTTCTTCACTTTATTCTTTTATTTTTATTTTTATTTTCCTCAAGGCTTAATTGCTATTAGAAGTCCACACTTCCCGGTATATTTTCCTCAACCTCTGCTTTTTATCAACCACTTCAAAGATTTGATTCATCCAATTTAAGTGCATACATGTCTTACAAGGGTCATGGGTTATTTCTTTGGAACTTAGATTTATGTCACAATTTCTACAAGCAGAACTATATAATAAGGAACAAAAACTCAATGCAATTTGTACACGGGTTTTAGCAGTTCAATCTTAAGCTATGTCATGAAACATTAATTTTTTTTTTAAATAAAAGACAGAATATATAGATAAATATATACATAAACACCCCCCACACCTAAATCATGCATTGTCCTCAATGTATGCACAGATAAAATAAATGCACTTATTACCTGCGTCGGCTTGCGGTAGAGGGGTTGAGTTTGCTCAAAGTCAACCATAATCAGAACTGGATTGAATGACACCATGTTGGTGCATGTATCCAGTTGAATTGTTCCCCATGTTGACTTGAGGAAAAGATTCCACTCTTCTCACTTGAATTGGTTCGCTTGTTTGCTCGAGTGATGGTGGTTGGGTAAATGAATTACTCCCTTTTTTCTTACATCCTTTTTGCTTATGTGATGATTTATTTGATTCAGAAATCTGATAAATACGTGCTCTCATCACAACATCACTTGGGTTGCATATTATTTCTGGCTCATTATCAATATGGAAGATATTAAATTCTGCTTTTAAGTTCCCGAAAGATAATTGCATGAGCCCATTTCGACAGTTTATTAATGCTTCCGAAGTGGCTAAAAAGGGTCTACCTAAAATTACAGGGATTTGTCGATTAGGATTTACAACAGGTTCAGTATCAAGTACGACAAAATCCACTGGATAAATGAAGTCACCAACCTTAATCAAAACGTCCTCTACTATACCTCTCGGTTTCTTAACAAAACAATCAGCGAATTGGAGGGTTGTCCTAGAGGGTTTCAGTGGACCAAGGTTGAGTTGCTCGTAGACAGAAAATGGGAGCAAGTTAACGCTTGCACCAAGGTCTAGAAGGGCTTTATTGATAAACGTATCTCCTATTGAACATGAAATTGTGGGACACCCCGGGTCCTTATATTTTATAGGAGATGTGTTGGAAAGAATTGAGCATATGTTTGCAATTAAGAATGCCTTCTTTGGTACATTCGTTTTTCTCTTCTTAGTGCACAAATCTTTTAAGAATTTAGCATAAGCAGGTATTTGTTGAATCATGTCTAAGAGTGGAATGTTTACCTTAACTTGCTTAAATACTTCCAAGATTTTCTCTATTTGTGCACTAGAGTTCTTTTTGAGTCTATTAGGAAATGGGGCTTTAGGCACATAGACTCGCTCAGGTTCAGGTTGAGCTACAGGTTCAGGTTGGGTAGGTGGATTGGGCTTTTCAATTTGGAAGTCGGGTTCAATGGTCAAGTCATATGTGGGTGCTTGATGGCTAGATTGATTAGTCATTCTAGGGTTTACCACATTATTGTCAATTTGTCTTCCGGACCGTAATGATACTACAACATTGATTTGTTGGAACGGTCCTTCCTCATTAACCATTTGAACCGGTCTAGGGTTGTTATTTCCTGAAGGTGGTTGATAAGATTGATATTGATTCTTAGTTCTGGGGTTCACCTCAGGTTGACTTGGAAATTGGCCCTTTTCTCTTTCACCTATTATCTGTGCTAATTGGCTGACCTGTGTCTCTAGCCTTTGGAATGATTGGTTGGTTGTTTGTATAAAAGTTGTCATTAAATTTTCTAATTTTGTCAACCTAACCTCATGATTTCCATTATTACCCCCAGATGATGTATTATTTTGGTTATATGGGGTTGGTTGTTGTCTAGGAGGTTGTCCTTGTTGGGTCCACGAAAAATTGGGATGATTACGCCAACCCGGGTTGTAGGTTGATGCATAAGGATCATTTCTAGAATGGTTAAACGTGGCATTAACATGTTCCAAGTCTACACAGTCCTCCATTAAATGACCAGTCTGACCACATCTAGAGCAAGGGGTAGGGGATGCTTGTCGGGTTTGGTTTTGCAGCTCTAAACTTTCCATTCTGCGCATAAGGGTGGTTAGTTTTGCCTCAGCCGCTATATTGGCATCTATAGCTAAGACACCTGGTCGGGGTTGACTTGCTATTCTAGATCCAATACTCGGGTTGATGGGTGTTCTAGCATTGTCCCATTGCATACTGTTTTCAGCTAAATCCTCAAGAAAAGTCCAGGCATCGTTTTCGTTTTTCGACATGAAATTCCCTTGGCTCACAGATTCTAGCATAACTCTAGATGTGGGTGTCAATCCCTCATAAATAATTTGGCATAATTGCCATTTTGGAATTCCGTGATGAGGGCATTGGGTCAAGACACTTTTAAATCTTTCGAGATAGGAATAGAACGGCTCGCTCTCAGACTGAACGAATGCAACAATTTCATTCCTAATCTTCATAGTCTTATGGTTGGGGAAATATTTTTTTAGAAACACTTGAACAAACTCAGCCCAACTCCTAATAGATCTTTCGGCTAGACTATATAGCCATTTCTTAGCGTCGTCCTTCAGTGCTAGAGGCACGAATTTCAGACGCACTGCCTCCTCAGGGATATGCTGGTATTGCATAAGAGAGCAGATTTCCTCAAATTCTCTAAGGAAGAGATATGGATCTTCCCTAGAGGTGAACTTAGGCAGCATACTCATGTATTGTGCCTTAAGTTCGAAATCGCGACCCGGTATGGTGGGCATGACGATGCACGATGGCTGAGCAGCCATCGTGGGGTAGCACCGATCCCTCAGAGTCATAGGCGGGTTCACAACATTCTCACCCATTAGATCCGGGTGAGGTGGTGCAACAGGTGGATTGGGGTTAAGTTCCAGACTGGAATCTAGATGAACTCGTGAGAGTCGATTACTCAAGTCCCGAATCCAAATCTGAGTGCACCAGGTTGAATCAATTTTTGACTTCAAATTCGAAATTTAAATTCCAAATTTAATTTCAAGAATTAATTACATTTTTTTTTAATTTTCGTTTTTTTTTATGTTTTTTTTTATATTTTTTTTTTGAAAATGGAAACAAACAATAGAAAGGTAAAGATGAGAAGGGAAAGAAGACTCAGACGAGAAGGGAAACTTAACTCTAAAGGATAAAAATTAGGGTTGGTGAGAAATTTCCTGAACAAGCACGGTCAAAACAATCCTAGACCTAGTGTCACTTAGATCTAGACGACTCCTAACTGGTTGAGTCGAATTGATTTGCTTGATTCACCTCCCTCACCAATCAAACCAAGTTGGCCAGTTAGTGTATAGCTAGTGGGGGCGCTTCCGACAGAGTCGGTGCCAATTAGACAACCACGTCGCTTGGAAGACTTTCGTCGACACAAAAACACTTTCTAGACACCAAATTAAATTCAATTAGCTTCAGGTCATAGCAAGTCAAACCAATTTCCTCCTTAATTGAGTCCGAGTCCTTAGGGTCCAATGTCTAATTGATTTTAAATTTTAGGCTTAGGCGACACTTCAGGATTGTGATTTGTGGGCTACGGGAGGGTGATGAAATCCCCACCGTATCTTTTCCTATGGAGTTGCCCTTAAGATAGTTTAACTTGAATCTAGCAAAGATAGTCAAACAGTGATCCTTTTAATGGGGGCAATTGCAAGGTTGTATGCAACTAAATTATATGCTCTAATGCAATCGATAAAAACCTCGATACGTACCTTGCCTCCAGCAATCTTCAACAAGTATTAATTTGCAAGAATTTAGCAAGAATAATGCAAGCAAAACATTATATGATGCATGCACTAAGGTCTTTCTAATTTTGCCAATTTTAGGTCAGAGTTGAATTATTGCCAATTATGGAATTGTAACCCTAACACGTGCAATTCTACGAAAGGAAACTTTTCAACTATTCAGATTTTTACGAGAAAGGCAAGAAAAGTTACCTCTGCAATGCTCAGTCGGGTTCGCCGCCCGCTCTCGGAGATTCCAGTAGCTCAATGCGACAACCCAGAGATGCCGACGACGCCCTCAAAATTTGAAGACCGGAAGACCAACCTGTGCGGCGATTTCGCCGCAAATGCTTCTTATGGGGCGGCGGATTCGCCGCTCTTTAAGCTCAGAATGCGCTCGTATTTCGCCGCGCGCTCTGTTGTCTCCTGAAACACAAATCCAAATACTTAGATCGCGCACAAGATAAACAGGAAAAATCGAAAACACAAAAACAACAAAAATCTGCGTCGCCTCCCCGGCAACGGCGCCAAAAACTTGATGAAGAATTAAATTTATACCGCAAGTGCACGGCGTCTATGAAGACGTGGCAAGTACGGGTCGAACACAAGGAGGGAGAGATTTCGTAGTTGATGTTATTTTCGATTAAGAGGAAGAAGGAGAGAAGAATAAATTGGGTTTTTAGGTTTTTGGATTATAATTATCTAAAACAAGAAACAAGAACAAATAAACTAAAACAAGAACAAAGAGAGAAATCCGTTGGATGGAGGTTTAGATTTAGGTTTAGATCAGAGAATTACTGAAACTTATTGTAAATCATGTTAGTTATGAAGCATTACAAGATAAATGACTTAACATAAACTCAAGTAATCAAAATATACTAATCATGAACTTAAAATAATAACATGTAATTCATCTTCTCTAACCCTAATTCCATCACCTCCACCCTTTGGAAAGAGTTAGAAACTCATGGAGGGAGGAAGAAGAAGGGATCCTAGAGACATTAAAAGAAAAGAGAGACAAAACAAAATAAAACAGAAATTTATTACTAATGATCCAAGACCAAAGGTTCAAAGATGTGTTACATTCGTCCTACAGGGCTATTTATAGCCGATACAGGGGATACCAATACATAAAAGGATAGTACACGCGTCGACCCGACACTAGACGAAAATCGGGCACACAGATCACCTCTGGTGCGGCGAAATCGCCGCACAATGCATGGGAGGTGCGGCTAATTCGCCGCCCAGGTTGATGGGATCGGGTCCGAATTTCTGCGGTGCGTTTATGGCATGATTTGATCTTTATTTGCGCGTCTGGATGATTTGTTTCCATTCTTTTGAGCTCCGGATTAATTCCTTCCATTGTTGGAGATTTATATTTGATTTTTCTTTTGACTTTCTCCACACAATAACTTGGTCCTTTTATTTTGCAATTAGGTCCTTGGCATTTTGCAATTAAGTCCTTGACCTTTTTGTAGTTAGCTCCTTGAATGCTTTTATGCTTGGATGCATTTCTATTTGAAACCCGATAAACTTGAACTCGGTCTTTATGATAGAAATGAATCTTTTGCACGCGTTTATGCTCGGAATGTGGGTAATTTGCATCCAGGTCCCTGTATTCTGTAAATACGACTAAACACATACCTTAGTAGCATTTATTGATATAAAAGTAATCTAAATGAAAGACATATGATGCAATGTATGCAATGCATCAACTCACTAGGTTCAGGGTGGACTTCTTTAAATATTTGAGTGTTGAAACCCTATGATTACACGCCCCCCGAGGGAAAACGAGGGTGCATCGTAACGACTCGATAAGACTTAAAGCCAGTAAACTAGATATCCTAATGCATCAAGTTCAAGACAATTTTGGGAGCTTTCGTTTTACTTTGCCTCTAAACGGTTTTGCATATGTTAAAGACACGCAAAACCTACAAAACATTTTCTTTCGCAAACACTTGAAAATTTTGAAAGAAATGTGAAAATTTTAAAGCACTAGGCAAGCAAAAGAAGACAAGTCACCCAAGGATCATGACAAGTAGATATATCGATATTAAATGCAGCACACTAACATGACCCTATCAATACACACAAAAGAAAACAAAATCAAAGGAAAAAGACTTGACTATGTACACACATAAAACACCCCCCACACCTACTTCATGCATTGTCCTCAATGAATGTGAGCAAGATACTACATGGATTTATGCATGAAAAATGAAAGATCTCACCAACATAAAGCGCAAAAGGAAGTTCGTGGTTATGTTGATGGACACAAACCTGAATTTCCTCAAAATCTGTGAGATACTGAAGAAGGGAGACAAATACGTGAAGAAATGGGGCCCAAGTACACAAAGGTTGGGGCCCACAACAATCAATGCTCGCTCATGGAGTCTTTTATTACACTTATTTGTACAAGGTATATACATCAACAAAGATATTCTCATAATCATTTGGTCAAGGAACATCAAATGAGAACATCGAGTTATGAGGACCAGAGACTTGCCTAGATGGGCAAACTTCACTGGTACTCTGAGGTGTCATGAGGGGTGAAAGGTCAAAGCTGAAAGGCTCGAACCCCTCATGATATTGGTTGGGTGTAGGCAACATGAATGGGTGAAGATGTGTTGCCTCACTAGGGTTTAGTTTCTTGATTGACATCATTTCATGCTTATATTTGTATCTTATATCCATTATCTTGCACCTAAGCAATGCTACGTGACGAGTTTTATGTTTAGTTTTCAGGAATAAATTGGTTTGAAGAGATGAAGCATAAAAGGACCCAAAAGCTGGGGAAATGGACTGAATTGTGAGATCTGGGGACTAAGATGCAAGGGAGAAGGACCTGAATGTAAGACAGAAGGACCTAAGAGCAAAACAGAATACTCCACACCATCATGGGGAGTATTTTAGCAATTCGATTCGGGTCGGAGCTCCAACAAACCAAGTAAATGCATCCAAGACCAGAAAATATACCAAGAAAAGCCCACAACAAATTCCAACTCGATCCAAAGTTTATGGACCGCCAATTGGCGGTCTGGGACCGCTAATTGGTGGTCCAAATCACTCTGGATCCACCCAAAATTCTCTAGCACATGTATTAGAGAATGTTTAGGCTATTTTTGGTATCTATTTAGTCCCACATCGGGGGATTGTCCCGGATTACCTTTTCCTATGGCTATAAATAGAACTCTCCCTCCTCTCATGTAATCTCTCCCTATTTGGTGGTCAACTTCCCTACTAAGAGTGAAGCCTTGAAGCAAAACTCTGGTGGAGGAAGGGTTGCTTGTATTGAGTGAGTTAATAATAGATGTTTTTCCTTTAATTGTGTTGTTTCTCTCTTAGTTTCATTTCCTTTCATATGCATGCGTGCTTGTTTGTTTTGTTTTATGCTTGTTTGTTTTGTTTTATGCAGCCTTGATTAGTGTAGTTTCATTTTAGTATAATGCTTCATTTTGTTAGAGTAGTTAGTTTAAATATGTGTGAGTAGTTCCATCCCCATTTGGGGGGTGGAGAAATATGTGATATGATAATGTAGTGTATTAAGTGTGTGTTATCTTTATCCCTTGAGCTTTATATGATTTCCATAACCATCTAATGAGTTTTCACTCTTATCTTTGATATGCTAATGCTCTTGAATGAAGCTTAGCTTATGATTTGATTAGTGGACCTATTTTATGGGGAATGATAAGATGAGGATATGGATGAAGTTAATATTGGAAACACAATTTGTAGTGTATGTACTCTTGTTGCCTTTACCTTAGTTAATGTCTTGTATGTTTTAATGATATTGGGTTATCTTAATTCATGTGGAGGCATAATAAGGTCTAGTCTTGATACATGAGTTCATTTAGCTTCATTCCAATTATTGTCTTGTATGTTTTAATGATGTAGTCTTATCTTAATTAATGTGGAGGCAAAGTTGGATGTAGTTTTATGATTTCATGCACTACATGTTGCGAGGAGCTTAATTGAACACACACACACATCTTTATATTAACATTATTTCTCTACCCCCTATGGGGTTTAGTTTTATTGCTTATCTTTCATTTCCTTTTTACATCTTAGTGTAGTTTAGTGTAACCAACATTTCTCTCCTTTCTTTACCACTGGCCTTCGCACAAACCAAAAGTCGACACACCTCCCAGTTGACGACCCGTATTTGCCACCGCTTCAACGCTGCAGTGCACTTGCGGTTTAAATAAAACTATCAATCAAGTTTTTGGCGCCGTTGCCGGTGAGGTGCTCTGTCCAGACCTTGGTTTTGACGATTCGAGTGGTTTTTAATTTTTTGTTTCCAGTTTTGCTTAGTTTCAGGGATCCTAGAGCTCACGGGGAGGCTACTGGAGGAGTTGGAGCACCTAAACATCAGAAGGGACCGCCAATCAACGGTTTGAGACCGCCAATTGGCGGCCTGGTGAGGTCTTCTTGCTTCCATTTTTCTTCTGGTAGTTGTTTGCTTCATTATCGTTATCTGGGAGCCCTATTTTGCATGCTGTGACTTCTAGTTTGCTCCCAGATCATTAATCACTCCCCCATTAATCAACTTGGCCTTAAAATCCAAAGCAAAAGACTAGACATTCTTACTTGTTTAGGTCACGCATCATGTACTTGACTTAGGCATATAGTCGTCTTTTGTTTTAGCTTTATTTTCAGTTGTCGAGCGTTGGCGTGAGGTGCGCATTTCCTACAGTCATTCATGCATCTTGTATGCCCATGCATTAGTTAGTAGAAATTGCATCAGGACAAGAGTGAGTTGAGCGTTTGATTGGAGTGATTGATTGCTAGATTTAGGATCAAAACGCTACTAAGGAGGGGTTGTCCCATAAAAGATAAGGTGGGGGAATTCATCACCCTTTCCTTAGCCCCAAAAATCACTCTTAATCAAGCCTTAACTAAAAGCAAGTTGACATTGGCCCCAAGGATTACGGACGCACTAGGAGAGTAATCTAGTTCAGACCGTCATGACCTGATTGGCGTTGCCTACCTTGTCGATAGTAGGAGGTACTGGATCTCTGGATCTGGTATCACTTGTTGGGCATTGTGGTCTTCTAATCATTGTGAAGGATTATCTACATCTAAGCCACCATTGTTTAATGGGTTAAATTATGACTATTGGAAGAAAAGAATGAGAATATATTTGCAATCAAATGATTTGAAATATTGGACATTCATATTAAACTCATATACACCTCCTAATGATGATGAAATTGTATCCTTAACAAAACCCAAAATTAAGGAAGCGGAGATGAATTCCCGCATTATGAATATCTTGTATTGTGGGTTAAATGAAGGGGAATACAATAGGGTAAGAGGTTGTGAAAGTGCTTATGATATTTGGCATACATTAGAAATGCATCATGAGGGTTCAAATAGATTGAAAGAAACTAGGATTAATTTGCTCATGCATAAATATGAATTATTTCGTATGCAATCCGGTGAAAATATAAGTGAGATGCACACTCGCTTCACCGAGATAATTAACTCTCTTAAAGCACTTGGCAAGGATTTTAGCAAGGGAGAGATTACTCGAAAGATTCTCCGATCACTCACCGACGATTGGGAGGAGAAGACGACCGCCATCGAAGAAGCACAAGATCTCACAAAATTATCGGTCGATGAGCTAATGGGTAGTCTCATGACATATGAGATACAAATGAAAGACCGCATTGAGAAGAGAGTCAAGAAATCCTTAGGGCTACACGCCGTCGCCAATTCGATAAAAGGAGATAGTGATATCGAGGAACAATTGGCGACACAACAATTTAAGGAATTTCTCAAAGAAGAGAAAGAAAGAAGAAAAGAGAAGAAGAAGAGCAAGAGAAAAGAGAAGAAGAAGAAAGCTCTTAAAGCTACTTGGGACACTTCATCATCTTCATCAATTGAAGGCGAATTCGCCTCAATGTGCTTCATGGCAATAGAAGACGATGCTAGTGAGGTATCTTCTTGCTCTAGTCATGATTCAATTGATTCAAATGATTCAAATGCATATAATGAACTTCAATGTGAATTCAATGAATTACTTGAAAATTTTGAGAAAATTTGTCAAAAGAATAAACTAGCAAGAAAGAAAATCAATGAGCTACAATCTCAAATTGAATCTATCATGAATGATAAGAATGAATTACTTGCTAGTCATGATAAAATTGCATTAGAGAACACTCAATTGATTGATGAAATTGCAACTCTAAATGCAAAACCTTCATGTAGTGTTGATATTCAAGATCTAATTGCTAAGAATGTTCAATTACAAAAGGATCTTGAAAAATTCACAAGTGGAAAGAAAATGCTTGATATGCTTATTGGTAGTCAAAGACAATCACTAGATAAACATGGTATAGGTTTTTATGCTAATAACTTTAAGAACCATGTTATTCACACTACTTTGAATGGAAAGCACTTTGTAGTGAATAAAACTTCCTCAAGTATTTGGGCACCTAAAACCAAAATGGTTTGGGTTCCAAAAACTAACATGATTGGACCCAAGCAAAAATGGGTACCAAAATCTTCAATTGTACGTACTTGAAGGAGGAAATCGGTGGTGACCGGATGAGCTTAAAAGAAAAATTTAAAGCCGGTTGCATCACCGAATACGGGTTGAGTCAATTCGAAGCACCACGACGGTATAAATTTTGATTGATTCTAATCTAAATTTTAGAGCTTAATTGACATATCTTTTACCCTATTCATTGCATATCATATACCACATCCATAATATAAATGTAAAATTGTAAAATGGATGTTAAATAGGCTAAGAGGGAGAATAGAAATGCACTTAATTGTCAATACTCATTGTTGCTATTTAGCCTAATTGATAGGGGGAGCCTTAAAGTACAAAATCATATAATTAAGGGGGAGAGTTAGATATCTATTACCTTTGCATCAAATGCTTAATGTTTGCTTTTTGATTGATGTCAAAGGGGGAGAAGAATTAAGATGAGCTTCAATTTTAAATAAACTATGCATGTTGTTAGGGGGAGAAATCTTGTAAATGCATAGATTACATATATGTTAAGAAACAAAACATATAGAAAGGGGAGAAATACAATTGAACTCAAAATATTAAGATATAGATTTGCCATCATCAAAAAGGGGGAGATTGTTGGCTTTTTAGCCTTAATCTTTATTTAGTTTTGATGATTAAGTAATCTAATCTTAATCTATATTTAATCAATCAACCTAGACAATCAAAGTAAGCAAACATGAATACATGCATTGCATATATATTCGTGTACTTGCGATATTCTTAATAGGTTGATGAAGAATCAAGCTAAGGAGCTTGGGGACAAGAAGATAAAGACTCAAGACATGTAATCAAGCTTTGGACCAATATGTAATGTAGTATAATTTGAGTCCTAAGGATTAATGTAAACTTGAGCACATTAGGATTCTGTCCCGTATCCCCACGGTTAACCGAACCCCACTCGGTAAACCGAATCTTGTAGAGTTCGGTCCACCGAACACCTTGCGGTCAACCGTGTAGAATCCTTTAGGTGTTCCCTGGAATAACCACATCGGTATACCGAATAGCCTTCGGTAGACGGAATTAGCCTGGATCGGTTTTGGACTTTGCTCCAACGGTCGTATTTAAATCTTGACCTAAAGCCAAATTGACTTATCCATATTCGGTACACCGAACTTCATTCGGTCAACCGAATCATATTGCTTTAGGAGACCAACGACTATTTAACTTGACCGTTTTCGGTAAACCAATCTCCCACGCTTTGTCAGCGCAATTCCCGCGCTACTTCGGTATACCGAGGTATACACGGTCAACCGAACTTGAGTAGATCAGAGCCCAATTAATTCTACTGTCCACCTTGGAACGGTGAACCGAATGGACTTCGGTGAACCGAATTTAATTAGGGCTAAATAGATAAAAGCTACTGGAGGTTGGTGAATGGTGATCCGATACATAATCGGTCAACCGAGTTCTTTGTTCAGACCAATATTTCGGACTACCGTGTGGATAACGGTCGACCGAATCTGTCTCGATTTCTGGCCGAGCTTAAGTCACATCTTGCTTTCTCATTGGTCCATTCCCCACCAACTCCCAAACGGCTAGATGAGTTGAAGGCTTATAAATAGGACCTCATTTGGTTGCTTTAGACATCTTGAACACTTCCTATCTATCCAATACTCAAAGCCAAATCCTCTCCATCTTCAAGCTCTCAATCCACAACACTCAAGCCTAAACTTCACCACTTGCATATCCAATTCCATATCATATCCAAGTGTGATCAAGTATAGAGTGTTAGTTAGAGTGTGATTCAACTTCCATATCAAAGAATCAAAGAGTTGTAAAAGCTTCGAGGAAGCTCCCTCTCGGGTTGTGAGAGGAGACACGAGCGAGGCGAGGTTGTTCGCGAGGCTCGGTGTTGTAAACGGCGTTGGTCTCGGCCCGGAACGGAGATCGGTTAGTGGAACCGTAAGCGAGGCTCGGGGGATCGAGCGAGGCTTGCGAGGAGGACTAGGACCCGGGTGTGGGTGCCGAACCTCTCTAAACTCTGGTGTCGACGAATTTGTGGTTTGCAATTGTCTCTTCCTTAATCCTCCGATTAGTATTTTTAATTCCGCATTTTTCTATCGATTAGAGGGTCATAGATCCTAACAATTTGGTATCAGAGCGAGGTCTCGAGTTCGAGTCACGCCCCGCACAGGAAAGCATTTTTCTGGGGGGGGATTGTTGGGGTTATGGGACCCCAGCAAATTCCTTGGTGGTTATGGGACCACCCGTATAGATGAGGGGTTGTTGCCAAGCAATCTCTTACTATGGCTCGTGGGCCTAAAGGCCTAGGTGTTTAACAGCCCGACTCGTTGGCACAAACGTGCAGCCCCTCATGTCCACCCGACGCTTAGTTTGGGGCTCTGCACTGCCTGGGAATGGACTATATTGGAAGTGGCTCCCTCACTAACAGCAATTGCTTTTAGTGGAGTGGTAAAGTCGCTGGAGATAAGTCCTTCAAGTTAGGCTTCTACCTGATCCCATTACCCAAGCTAGCTCTAGGATTCTTCTCTTCTCCTCTCTTCTCCTCTAGCGAGGGGGATCAGGTTCCATACATGGATTACCTCGGTTCGTTCCCACCACCACGTAGACCTCCTTCTCCTCCTCCTCTCACTCGAGAGGAAGGGAGATTCGGTTAGGATCGAGTTCTTGGTGCACCACCATCTTTAGCTCGACAGGATAAACCGATGACTTTGTGGGAGCAGACCCATCCTGTTCGGGCCGCGCAGCCTTCTTGCATAGTTCTTCCCCCTCCTCGCGGGAACAACTATGAGCTGAAACCTCAATATGTGAGTATGCTTCCAACCTTTACTGCCAATAAGGAGGATCCGTATATTTTTATACGCGAATTCGAGGAAGTATGCTCGTTGTTCAAGCTTCAACAGCTTGACAAGGATTCAGTCCGGTTGAGGATGATTTCTTTCGCGTTGAAGGATAACGCGAAGAAATGGATGTACAGCCTCCCGGCGAGCTCTATTCGGTCTTAGGATGACTTCGTGACCGTATTTTTGAAGAGATTTTTTCCTCGAAGGAAAACTCAACAGATACGGCAGCAGATACATCAAATGTATCAGACTGAGACTGAATCTTTTCAGGGTTTCTTTGAGAGGTTCAAGGACCTTCTCCAACAGTGCCCTCATATGGACTTGAGCTATGACAACTGTGCCAAATTGTTTATGAGGGCCTCAACTACAACACCCGCACATTGTTGGAGTCGATGTGTCAGGGTGACTTCCAAATGAAACCCATGGATGAGGCATGGGACACTTTTGAGTTAATGGCTGAACGCACCTTTGAGTGAGACACAATGAGAGAGCCACCAGCCGCTACGTCTTCAGGTTGAGCTGGATCTTATCAAGTTGAGTCATCGATTGCATCTGAGGCGAAAATGGTTGCTCTGATGCGTAGGTCTGAGAGTTTAGAGTTGGACCGATCTCCTGTAGCTCAGGTCGCTACTCCCGGGTGTGGTAGGTGTGGACTTACGGGCCATGATGACTTTGAATGCGCTTACGCTCCAAGGGATACTGAGCATGCAAATGCGATGTATCAACAGAGGCCCCGTAACGACCCGTACAGTCACTCCTACAACCCGGGATGGCGTAACCATCCTAACTTCTCTTGGGGGCCTAGTGGGGGTCACGGTCAGAGCTCGCACGCTCAACCTCAACCTCCACCTTATCAACCTCCACGCCCATCGGCGACCTACCAACCTCCACATCAAAGGTCTCAGAACCATAATTACCAACCTCATCATGCCTCATCGTCGGGTTATTTCAATCAGACTCTACCACCCCAGCGGGTTGACCCCAAGGACCCTTCTTGTGATCCGACCCTTCAAGCGTTGCAAAGTACAGTTAAGGCTTTGGAAATGCAAGTTAGCCAGTTGGCTCATCAATTCCATGAACGCGAGAAGGGTTAGTTCCCGAGTCAACCTGAGGTGAATCCTCGGGGTACCCATTCTCAAGGAAGGACACCATTACCTCATGCTACCTCTGAACCGACCCATCATATTAATGTGATTCATACTTTGAGGTCTGGTAAGGAGGTGGACAACCACATTGGGGTGCCTTCTTTGTCATCACCATCTTTGAGGGAGCCGGATCCTGAGGCTTCCTCCACCAATACTTCCAGGAAGGAGCCTGATCCTGAGGTTTCTTCTACATTTCCTTCGACAATGGGACCGAACCCTGAGGTCCCCTTGTCGCCTTTTGTGTCAAAGGAATGAGATTCTGAGGTCCCCACTCATGCTTCTTTGGACCAGAATTCTGATGTTCCTTCGCACCCTTATGCCCTGAAGGCGCCATTCCCTAAGCACCTTAAAAAGAAAACCTCTGATCAGCATGACAAGATGCTTGGGATGTTTCGGCAAGTTGAGGTGAACATCCCTCTATTGGAGGTGATTCAGCAAATGCCACCTTATGCCAAGGTTCTCAAGGACTTATGCACCAAGAAGAGAAAAAC
The DNA here is from genome assembly GCA_963682175.1 of Triglochin maritima. Taxonomy (NCBI): domain Eukaryota; kingdom Viridiplantae; phylum Streptophyta; class Magnoliopsida; order Alismatales; family Juncaginaceae; genus Triglochin; species Triglochin maritima. The sequence continues at coordinate 42,232,389 of OY821775.1, forward strand.
TCATGTTCCAAAGAAAGCTTTTCTTGCGGCTAACGTGAGTTCTTTGTTGGCACAACACATGCAAGTCAAGTACAAGGACCCTGGTTGTCCTACTATCTCTTGTGTGATTGGTGATGTATCCATACATCGAGCCTTATTGGACCTTGGTGCATCTGTTAATCTTCTGCCATATTCTGTCTACGTCCACCTCGGTCTTGGAGACCTCAAACAAACAAAAACCACTCTTCAATTGGCTGATAGGTCTATAAAGAAACCGATGGGTGTGGTGGAAGATGTGTTGATCAAAGTGGGAGAGTTCATTTATCCAGTCGACTTCTTTGTCTTGGATATTGAACCTGTGCCAAACCTACTTGGACAAATTCCTGTCATTCTGGGGTGACCATTCCTTGCGACTTCCAATGCATTGGTCAATTGTCGCAATGGTCTGATGCACTTGACTTATGGTAGTCAATGCACTGATTTCAACATCTTCACCATCGGCAAGAAGCCATGTGCCTTCAATGACCCTGTTGGGGTCAACCTTATCCAGGGTTTGGATGAAATTGAAGTTGAGGGCACCTTCAAGTACTTCAGAGAATTGTTCGATGAAGATCCTGAAGGTGGTGAAGATGTTTCACCTGGGTTGGCACAAGAAGGTGCCTAATGTTCTAATCTTGTGGCCTCAGTGCCACATTCTTCTGATCTTGTGGCCCTTGAGCCACATCCTTTTGATCACGTGGCCCTTGAGCCACAACCTTTCGATCATGTGGCTTTTGAGCCACAAGATACCATTTTTATGGCCTCTGGGCCACATGATCTTCATTCTGTATCTGCTGAGGACCCTATGTGGGTTAAGAATCAACCACCTGATACCCTTCAACCTGAGAGAGGTTCACCTCTCATTCATGCCTCCTATCTTTCTCACTCTCAAGAGGCATCAAATGACCACAACACTTATAAAGGTATCAGGTGGTCAAGCAATTCTGATTTGTATGTCGCGAGCCCATGCATGTGCATTTTTGGCTCGAGAGATTGCGGGTTCCCATTTGATGTCCCTTGACATATGAAGATAGGAGCCAATTTTTGTACATAGTTATAAAAAAAGAAAAAAGTACAATAAAAGACTCCTTCAGTGAGCATCGATTGTTGTGGGCTCCAACCCTTGAATATTTGGGCCCCATTTCTTTCACGTATTTGTATCCCTTCCTTTGCATCTCACAGGTTTTGAGGGAATTCGGGTTTGTGTCCATCAACATGACCTTGAACTTCCCTTTGTACTTCATGTTGGTGAGATCTCTCCTTTTTCATGCATAAATCCATATAGTATCTTGCTCACATTCATTGAGGACAATGCATGAAGTAGGTGTGGGGGGGTGTTTTACGTGTGTACATAGTTGAGTCTTTTTCCTTTGATTTTATTTTCTTTTGTGTGGATTATTAGGGTCATGTTAGTGTGCTGCATTTAATATCGATATATCTGCTTGCCATGATCCTTGGGTGACTTGTCTTCTTTTGCTTGCCTAGTGCTTTAAAATTTCCACATTTCTTTCAAAATCTTCATGTGTTTGTGAAAGAAAATGTTTTGTGGGTTTTGCGTGTGTTTAGCATGTGCAAAACCGTTGAGAGGAAAAGTAAAACGAAAGCTCCCAAAATTGTCTTGAACTTGATGCATTAGGATATCTAGTATAGTGGCTTTAGGACTTATCTAGTCGTTAGGATGCACCCCAGTTTTCCCATGGGGGTGAGTAATCATAGGGTTTTAGTGCTCAAACATTTAAAGAAGTCCACCCTGAACCTAGTGAGTCAATAATTCGTGTTTGTTACTTTAAGGAAGTTTGTTGTAGTCAAGGACCCTTTAAATGTTGTTGTGAGACATTAAGTGTAGGGGTTTTGGTTCATGTGTAGATAAGAAATAAGTGAGTAGGTGTTCTCTCTTCTCGCACAGCTTCTATCACTCGGGAAAGTAGGTCTGAGGGGACTTTGTGCCTGGTGCTTTTGAGTCATCTGACTTGGGATGCGCCGTCCGAACTCTCGTTACACGGGTGGTAGGGATTGCCCTATGTGGAGATTTGGAGAAAAATGTACGTGATAGTGTAAGTCATCATAGGCAATGATGCACGAAACCTGACCCTAGGAGAATGAAGCTCAAACTAATAAAAAGAAAAAATAATGAGAAAAGAAACAAAAAGAAAAAAAATGCAAATAAGTAGCTTAATGGACTCTACACTTTGTATCACTTGAGGATGTTGAGGTTGTCCAAGTCTTTCACTTAATTCCTTATTTAACATGCACAAATGGTTCATAAGATTAGGTGGGTGGACTGATTACCTATATAAAGTCGGCCCGTAGGATTACCGCGTCCAATGATCGACAAATTTGTCCAACGAGTCGAGTGTCTAGATTGAATAATGCATCTTGTTCGGATTTTGTGGGTATATCCGCTGAAAACGCTCAGGAGACAACACTCCTCCTCCTTGGAAACAATGAGGTTTAACGGCTTGTTGCACGTGCTAAGTGCAACCGTGATTCCTACGAAAGTGAGTTAGGATTTCTTGTTTCTCGTTTGTTTTTCTCTTTCTTTGTTTTGCTCGGGACTAGAAAAAACTTAGGTGTGGGGGTATTTGATTGACATCATTTTATGCTTATATTTGTATCTTATATCCATTATCTTACACCTAAGCAATGCTACGTGACGAGTTTTATGTTTAGTTTTCAGGAATAAATTGGTTTGAAGAGATGAACCATAAAAGGACCCAAAAGCTGGGAAAACGACTGAATTGTGAGATATGGGAACTAAGATGCAAGGGAGAAAGACCAGAATGTAAGACAGAAGGACCTAAGAGCAAAACAGAATACTCTACACCATCATGGGGAGTATTTTAGCAATTCGATTCAGGTCGGAGCTCCAATAAACCAACTAAATGCATCCAAGACCAGAAAATATACCAAGAAAAGCCCACAACAAATTCCAACTCGATCCAAAGTTTATGGACCGCTAATTGGCGATCCAGATCACTCTGGATCCGCCTAAATTTCTCCAGCACATGTATTAGAGGATGTTTAGGCTATTTTTGGTATCTGTTTAGTCCCACATCGGGGGATTCTCCCGGATTACCGTTTTCTATGGCTATAAATAGAACTCTCCCTCCTCTCATGTAATATCTCTCCCTCTTTGGTGGCCAGCTTCCCTACTAAGAGTGAAGCCTTGAAGCAAAACTCTGGTGGAGGAAGGGCTGCTTGTATTGAGTGAGTTAATAATAGATCTTTTTCCTTTAATTGTGTTGTTTCTCTCTTAGTTTCATTTGCATTCATATGCTTTTCTTGCTTGTTTTTTTTGTTTTATGCTTCTTTAATATTTCTTGCTTGATTAGTGTAGTTTCATTTTAGTATAATGCTTCATTTTGTTAGAGTAGTTAGTTTAAATATATGTGTAAGTAGTTCCATCCCCATTTGGGGGGTGGAGAAATATGTGATATGATAATGTAGTGTATTAAGTGTGTGTTATCTTTATCCCTTGAGCTTTATATGATTTTCATAACAATCTAATGGGTTTTAACTCTTATCTTTGATATGTTAACGCTCTTGAATGAAACTTAGCTTATGCTTTGATTAGTAGACCTATTTTATGGGGAATGATAATGTTAGGATATGGATGAAGTTAATATTGGAAACACAATTTGTAGTGTATGTACTCTTGTTGCCTTTACCTTAGTTAATGTCTTGTATGTTTTAATGATATTGGGTTATCTTAATTCATGTGGAGGCATAATAAGGTCTAGTCTTGATACATGAGTTCATTTAGCTTCATTCCAATTATTGTCTTGTATGTTTTAATGATGTAGTCTTATCTTAATTCATGTGGAGGCAAAGTTGGATGTAGTTTTATGATTTCATGCACTACATATTGTGAGGAGCTTAATTGAACACACACACACACATCTTTATATTCACATTATTTCTCTACCCCCTATGGGGTTTAGTTTTATTGCATATCTTCCATTTCCTTTTTACATCTTTGTGTAGTTTAGTGTAACCAACATTTCTCTCCTTTCTTTATCACTCGCCTTCGCACAAACCAAAAGTCGACACACCTCCCGGTGGACGACCCGTATTTGCCACCGCTTCAACTCTGCCGTGCACTTACGGTTAAAATAAAACGATCAATCATTGCTCATCGACAAAGCCCTCCAACGAATAGGTGGGTGCATTGGAATGAGTCCTTACGCTCATTTGATGGATGCAGCAGACCTACATCACCAAGAATGGGGCTTCTCCCCAAGTCATCCAACAAGGACCGCCCACCATCATTTATATCATCAAGCATAAGCTCGGTCGTAGGTGGGTCCTGGTTGGAGACAAGATGAGGCTCAAATGGCTCAATGGCCAAGGGGCACGAGATAGAGACACCTTCTGGTATAGGCATATGATGAGGTGTCTTACTCTCACTACTAATCTCAACTGAATCATGCAACGAACACTCCTTTTGGACATTTATGTTTGATGCCAACTCACTCTGTTGCATTGCAAAGACAGGCAATGAGTTTTCGCTGGGCCCACAAACATTCTCAATGGGTTGCATTGGTGTTAGGGGTGTTTGTTGATTTTGTGGTGCTTTCTCCAATTGGCGGATGAGATTGAGATTTAAAGGTTGATCCATGGTCTCCTGTTGCCTACCAGAGTTGAACACATGAAACTCGGCGCTCATGTTACCGAATGAACGCTTCATGAGACCATTTCTACAGTTAATTAAGGCGTTGGAAGTTGCCAGAAATGGTCTATCCAAAATCAAAGGTATTTGAGAGTGGGTGTTCACAACAGGATTGATATCGAGGACAACAAAATCGACTGGAAATTTAAAATCTCAATCTTTGATAAGCACGTCCTATATAATCCCCTTTGGAATACGAACAGATCTATCCGCCAATTGGAGGGTGATCTTAGTTGGTTTCAATTCTCCCAAATTTAATTGTTGATAAACAGAAAATGGGAGGAGGTTGACCGCTGATCCTAAATCAAGCAAAACATTACTCATGCTAGTGTCCCCTATCGTACACTGAATAGTAGGACACCCCAGGGTCATTGTATTTTGTGTAGGCAGGATTGGACAAAAGTGAGCTTATATTTGCAGCCAAGAATGCTTTCTTAGGAACATTGGTCTTCCTCTTGGTTGCGCAGAGATCCTTCAACACTTTGGCATATTGAGGTATTTGTTGGAGACATCCAACATGGGGATGTTAACCTTAACTTGCTTAAACACTTCTAATATCTTGTCCATTGTGTCACTCTGCATTTGGTTAACCAACTTGGATAAGGAGCTTTTGGAAGGTAGGTTTTCTGCGGTACCTGAGAAGGAGGCGTTGGTGTATTACCCTCACCCTCAGCCTATTCTTCACCACCATTCCCACTGAGGGGCTGCATAGATGGTGGTGGTGGTGGCAAGGAAATGTGATCGTCAACCTGCTTTCCATTCCTTAAGGTCACAATGGAATTGACATGGTGCACAGGTTCCTCCACATGGTTCACTTGCATGTGTTGTTGCTGGTCCATACGGGGGTTAGCCTTAGGCTGGCTAGGAAAAGACCCTCTCTCTCTTTCATATACAGACTGAGCCAATTGGCCCATCTGAAGCTCTAGAGATTTGATGGTCTGTTGATTTGAAGTGAGAACTTGACTTGTGGTTGACATAAAAGTTTTTCATTGAGTTTTCAAGTCCACGAGTCAAGGTCTCAAGCGAATTGAATCGGGTTTCCATATTATTGGAATTTGGGAAACCCGATTGATTGGTGATTGGAGCTTGGGGTGACTGATAAGATTGTGCATGCATTGGAGGTTGGTATGATTGGTTAGGTGGTCGAGAGGAGTTTGAAGGAACACCCGGGGCATTATTTTGGTTCCATGAAAAATTGGGGTGGTTCCTCCATCCAGGATTATAAGATGAAGAGTATGGGTCATTCCTAGCTATGTCATAGATGGCGTTGACATGTTCCATCTCAGGAGGAATGGACGCACACTCTCTTTCTACATGATCTATCCTACCACATGAATGACAGGGAACTGGACCAGATGTGGACATGTGAGGTGCACCTTGCTGGTTTTGGAGCTCAATCGAATCCATACGGCGCATTAAGGCCGCCATGCGTGTCTCGGTGGCCGTAGTGGTATCGATAGCAAATGCGGCACCCTATCTAGTCGAGTTTACATTCGTGATCCTTGCTCCTATGCTGGATGACGCAGGTGGTTCCCTTACACTCTCCCATTGCATTTTTTTCTCAGCAAGGTCTTTTAGGAAAGCCCATCCCTCCCGTTCATCCTTTCCTAAGAACTCTCCTTGACACATGAACTCAAGGAGCATTCGGGACGGGATGTGAAGACCCTCGTAAACAATCTGACACAGGCGCCACAACTCGATGCCATGGTGAGGGCGTGAGGATAGTAGCTCCTTTAACCTCTCTAGATATGCATGAAATGTTTCGGTCTCAAGTTGATAGAACGAATTGATTTCGTTCCTCAATTTTTGAGTCCGATGATTTGGAAAGTATTTCTTGAGGAATGCAGATTGAAACTCATCCCAAGTCCTAAAGGCATTCTCCTAGTTGCTGTACAACCACTTCTTGGCATCATCCTTTAGTGCAAAAGGAACAAGCCTAAGATGGATAGAGTCTGTGCTAAGTTGTTGCAGCTTGATCATAGCACAGACCTCCTCAAATTCCCTGAGAAAGATATAGGGGTCACCTTTCCAAGTGAAGTGAGGGAGCATGGAAATAAACTGAGGCTTAACCTCAAAATGGTTCCCATTTACCTCTGGCAATATGATGCATGAGATTAGAGCGATACGGCTCGGGTAGCATCGATCACGTAGAGGTATGAGAGCGACAACTGGAAGCACAGGTCGAACAGGTGGGTCCAGCAACTGCTCCTCCTCACGGAAATTAGTAGCCATTGAACCTGGACTGTGTGCGACACGAGAGGAGGAAGCCGTCGAGAAGTCGACTACCGAAGCAGGGTTGACAACGCGCCTCGTCAAACGACCACTCTCGTCTCGTGCCCACGAAAGCATGCACAAAGGTGCACACACACAAAGAAAAACTACACAACATAAATTAAACCCACTCGAATCGTCCAAACAAGATTCTGGACTGGCACCTCCCCGGAAACGGCGCCAAAAACTTGTTGAACGTTTTAATTAAACCACAAGTGCACGGCCGCGTTGAAGCGGTGGCAAATACGGGTCGTCCTCAGGGAGGTGAGCAGCATCTCGTTTGCACGAAATCAAGTGGCGAAAAAAATGGAGAAGAGAGTGGATTATGCTACGCTACGCTACACTACACTACGAAGTATGAAATGCGAAAGAAAGCAACAAACGATTAACTAAAACTTAACTAAGAACGAAAGAAGAGTGCTGGAATTCAGAAATGGAAAACCCCTAAGGGGTGGAGTGAGTGCACACATGCAAAGAGGTGGGTGTTGAACACATTCTTTAAGCACAAATAAAGGTGGTGTTAGCATGCATAGGAAGTGTCTAAATGTTATGGAAAAACCTATCAATCCATTAACCAACCTAGTTGATTAACATTTACATATACAAGTTGTTTATTTCAGAACCTACACAAGCATGAGAGGTGTCTAATCATTTTGGCAAAACTCATCAAGTTATAAATTCTATCCTAAACAAGCAAGCATACATTCATGTTTTATCAACACATTGTAAATAAAGCATTCATTCCACTCTCATTTGCATGTATGAACATCTACTCCACCCCCAAAGGGGATGGAACTACTCACTACACATTAGATTAATTATTAAACTAAGCAAGGAAATCATATTAACTAAGCTACTAAAACTAATGAAATGAAATTAAACAAAGTAAAACAAGCAACATAAAACAAACAACATAATAAAGAAACTTTTATTAAAATGACTCACAATTGAATAGTCACTCAAAATGTGAAGTTATTACAATGGAAGGTGAAGAATTCTATTTATAACCGCCAATTGGCGGTCCATAAGATCTGGATCCGGCTAAATTGACTAAACAAATACCAGAAATGGCCTAAACATCCTCTAATACATGTGCTGGAGAAATTTGAGCGGATTCAGAAGGATCCAGACCGCCAATTGGCGGTCCATAAGATCTGGATCCGGCTAAATTTCATTCTGGACATTTCTGGATTCCTTTGTCGGTCTTTGATGCATCTACTTTGTTTATTGGAGCTTCGACCCGAATCTAATTGCCAAAATACTCCCCAAGATGGTGTGGAGTTTTCTGTTTTGCTCTTTGGTCCTTTGGTCTTACATTCAGGTCCTTCTCCCTTGCATCTTAGTCCCCAGATCTCACAATTCAGTCCTTTTTCCCAGCTTTTGGGGCATTTTATGCTTCATCTCTTCAAACCTATTTATTTCTGAAATTCAAACATAAAACTCGTCACATAGCATTGTTTAGGTGAAAGACAATGGATATAAGATACAAATATAAGCATGAAATGATGTCAATCAGAGTGGTAGACATACAAGTCCACTCGGGACGCACTCGTCCAACTCGGGACACACCAGTTCATAACAAAATCGACACATCATCAGTAATTTGTGCATAACTATCTCCTTCGATATCCAAATAAGGTCATTCAAGCCTCGTTACAAAGACATTTTGGAGACGCAAAACTTTGTATTTAACAAATTTCCAAATTCGGAAACAAATGGTGCTCATAAACGACATGTATTATGCACTACAATGTGTGTCTAAGGTGTGACCATTGAGCAACTATCGAACACATATCGAGCCCATCGAGTTTTCTTGGAATGAGTGACCAAAATGTGTGTCCAAAGTGTGACCATCGAGCATCGTTCGAACATATAGTGAACCTTTCGAGCACTCGTCAACTCGGGGGGGGGGGGGGGTCACCAGTCTTGCACGAAATTGACAGATCATCAGTAATTTATGCAAAACTCTCTCTCATCCGATATCCAAATAAGGGTATTCAAGGCTCGTTACAAAGACAATTTCCAGACGCAAATTTTTCCTATTTCACATATTTCAAAATTGGGATCATCATAACCACATAACTGATGTGGAAAACATACAAGTCCAACTCGGAACACACTCATCCTACTAGGAACGCACTCGTCCTACTCGGGACGCACCAGTCCTCCCAAAAATCGACACATCATGAGTAAGTATTGCATAACTCTGTCCTCCTATATCCAAATAAGGTCATTCAAGACTCGTTACAAAAACAATTCGGAGACGCAAATCTTTCGTATTTAACATATCTCCAAATTGGGAATGTAATCGGATCATAAATGGTGTTGGTGATGCAATAGAATGTGTCTCCAGAATGTGTGTCCAAAGTCTGACCATCGAGCAACTATCGAATTCATATCGAGCCCATTGAGTTTCGTTGGAATGAGTGACCAAAATATGTGTCCAAAGTGTGACCATAGAACATCTATCGAACTCATTGCAAACCAATCGAGCACACGTTTAACTCGGTACGCACAAGTCTTGCGTCAAATCAACAGATCATCAGTAATTTGTCCAAAACCATCTCATACGATATCCAAATAAGACGATTCAAGGCTCTTTACAAAGACAATTTCAAGATGAAAATCTTTCTTATTTCATATATTTCAAAATTGGAAAAGTAATAGGATCATAAATGCTGTGGAAGACATACATGTCCAACTCGGGACACACTCGTCCAACTCGGGACGCACCAGTCATCCGTGAAATCGACACATCATCAGTAATGTTTGCATAACTCTCTCCTCCGATATACAAATAAGGTCATTCAAGGCTCGCTGCAAAGGAAATTGGTAGACGCAAAATGTTTATATTTAATAAATCTCGAAATTCGGAACGTAATGGTCTGATAAATGACAAGAATGATGCACCAGAATGTGTCTCCAGAATGTGTGTCCAAAGTCTGACCATCGACCAACTATCGAACTCATAATGAGCCCATCGGGTTTCGTTGGAATGAGCGACCAGAATGTGTGTCTAAAGTGTGGCCATCGAGCATCTATCGAACTCATTGCGAACCCATTGAGCACTCGTCCAACTCGGGCCGCACCATTCCTGCACGAAATTGACAGATCATCAGTAATTTGCCCAAAACTCTCTCATCTGAAATCAAAATAAGGCAATTCAAGGCTCGTTACAAAGACAATTTAAACACGCAAATCTTTCCTATTTAAGATATTTCAAAATTGGGAACGGAATAGACTCCTAAATGACGTGGAGGACATAGACGTCCAACTCGGGATGCACTCGTCCAACTTGGGGCGCAACAGTCCTCCATGAATTCGCAACATTGTCAGTAATGTTTGCATAACACTATCCTTAAATATCCAAATAAGGTCATTCAAGGCTCGCTACAAAGACAATTTGGAGATGAAAAATATTTGTATTTAACAAATTTCCAAATTCGGAACGTGATGGTCTCATAAATGACATGGATGATGCACCAGAATGTGTCTTCAGAATGTGTGTCCAAAGTTTGACCATCGAGCAACTATCGAACTCATATCGAGCCCATCCAATTTCGTTGGAATGAGTGACCAGAATGTATGTCCAAAGTGTGACCATCTAGCATCTATCGAACTCATTGCGAACCCATCGAGCACTCGTCCAACTCGGGACGCACCAGTCTTGCGCAAAATCGACAGATGATCAGTAATTTGAATCTTCGAACATCTAAATAAAGAGATTCAAGGCTTGATGTGTTCATTTTAAATTACCACAAGTGAATGGCATCTGTGAAGACGCGGCAAGTATGGGTCGTGTCAACAAGGAGGTGTGTCAACTCTGATTTGTTCCAATGCAAGTCAGAAAGAGGGGGGAAGAGATTGATTAACTAAATTAACTACGCTAAACTAGCACAAAACAAACAAAGAAGATAAAAGCATGAGACAAAATAAAACTAAACTAAGTGACTAATAAAAGCAAGCTGGAAATCTGGAATGAAAAACCCATAAGGGGTGGAGCGTGTGTACACATGAAATAAGAGGTGATGAATGCATTCAATAGAGCACAAGTGTAGGTAGTGTTGCTATGCATAAGAAGTACCTCATGACAAAACCTATCATCTAATCACTAGCCTAAGTGATTAATATGAGCATGAGAATGTTTGTTATTAAGAACCTAAACAAGCATGGAATATACCTAAAGATTATGGCAGAAACCATCAAGTTAAGTATTCTCTTTAATTCAAACAAGCATACTAACATTTCTCACATACAACAATATTTAGCATTCATTCCATTCTACATGACATGTATAAACATCAACTCCACCCCCAAAGGGGGATGGAACTACTCACTAATCACTAAAAAAGACAAAACAAAATTAAGATAATTAAGATAGAAAAGGGAGACATGCTAGTTACTTCTATTAAAATTAAGACAAACGAAACAAGCTAAACAAGCAAGCATTAAAACAAAGACAATATTAAAACAAACTATGAAGAATTATTTTATTTACATAACTCACATTACAAGTAGCATTCTTCTCCACCTTGAGTTTTGATCCAATGCTTACTCCAAGTAGAGAGAATGCCACCAAGCAATGGGTAAATACAAAGGAGAAGGAAAAGTTCTATTTATAGTCATAGAAAAAGGCAATCAGGGACAAGCACCCGGTATGGGACTAAACACAAATTATAAATGGACATAAAACAACATAATCCATGACCCGACTAAACCATGAATGGTTTGGACCAATTTAGACCGCCAATTGGCGGTCTGGAATGGTTGGATCGTGTCTGGATTTTGGCGGCTCATTTCCGGCTTGATTTCTTGATGTTCGATGAACCCGATTTGGTTGTTGATGTTTGGGCCTGGATCTAATTGCCAAAACACTCCTCATAATGGTGTGGAGCTTCTTGATTTGCTCATTCATTCTTTTGGTTTACATTTGTGTCCCTCTCTCTTGCATCTTAGTCTATAAGTCATGTAATTCAGTCATTTTCCTTGCTTTTAAGTCCTTTTTGAGTCTCTTCTTCCTAAACATGTTTATTCCTGAAACTTAAACATAAAACTCGTTATGTAGCATTGATTTGGCTAAAAATAAAGGATATAAGACATGAATATATGCATGATATGATGTCAATTAAATACCTCTACACCTAGTTTTTGCTAGTCCCGAGCAAAAAGAAAGAGAAAAATGGAAGAAATGAAAGCATACAAAAATAAGAAATCCTAACTCACTTTCGTAGGAATCCCGGTTACAGTTAGCACGTGCAACAAGCCGTTAGACCTCCTTTTTGCCAAGGATGAGAGTTATCTCTTGAGGGTTTTCACCAGATATACCTACAAAATCCGAACATTGATGCAATATTCAATTTACCAACACGACTCGTTGGTCTTATTTTCGTCGATCATTGGACACGGTAATTCTACGGACCGACTATATATAGGTATTTAGTCTACACACCTAGCCTAATGAATCATTTGTGCAAATTAGTTAAGGACTTAAGTGAGAGACATGGGCAACCTCAATATCCTCAAGTGATACAAAGTGTAAAGTCCATTAAGATTCTTATTTGCATTGCCATTTGTTTTCTTTTCTTTTTCTTTTTGTTCTTCGCTTTTTTCATTTTTATTTTTTACTACTTGGTGTGTAATTCTACCAGGGTCAGGTTTCGTGCATCATTGCCTATGAGGACTTACACTATTATGTACACCTTTCCCCACATCTCCACATAGGACGATCCCTACCACCCGTGTAACGGGAGTCGGTCGGTGCATCCCAAGTCAGATGACTAGAAAGCACCAGGCACTAAGTCCCCTCAGACCTAATTTCCCGAGTGATAGGATGTGTGCGAGAAGAGAGAACACCACTTTTTTATTTATTATCTACATAGGAACTAAAACCCCTACACTTAAAAGTTTCACAACAAGATTTTAAAGGTCCCTGACTACGACAAATTATTCAACTCAATATGTTCAGGGTGGACTTCTTTAATTGTTTGAGTACTGAAACCCTATGATTACACGCCCCTCGAGGGAAGATCGGGGTGCATCCTTACAGCTAGATAAGACCTCAAGCCAGTATACTAAATATCCTAATGCATCATGTTCATGACGATTCTGGGAGCATTCTTTTACTTTGCCTCTTAACGATTTCAGACATGCAAAACACACGTAAAACCCACAAAATATTTTCTTTTGCAAACACATAATTTTTTTGAAAGAAATGTCAAATTTTAAAGCACTAGGCAAGAAAAAGAAGACAAGTCACTCATGGATCATGGCAAACAGATATATCGATATTAAATGCAACACACTAACATTACCCTAACAATGCACACAAAAGAAAACAAAACCAAAGGAAAAGACTCAACTATTTCTACATGTAAAACACCCCCCGCACACACACTTACTTCATGCATTGTCCTCAATGAATGCGAGCATGACACTACATGGATTTATGCATGAAAAAGAAAAGATCTTAGCAACGTGAAGCGCAAAGGGAAGTTCATAGTTATGTTCATGGACATAACCCAAATTCCCCTTAAAACCTGTGAAATACTAAAGAAGGGATACAAATACGTGAAAGAAATGCGGCCTAAACACACAAGGGTTCGGGCCCACAACAATCAATGCTCACTCATGGAGTCTTTTATTGTACTTTTTTTGAAATATAACTATGTACAAAAATATGTTACCATCTTCATTTGTCAAAGGACATCAAATGTGAACCTCAAAAGTGAGTCAATGCACTTAGAATGGGAACATGACTGCACGTGGGGCCAAAATACTCATGTGTGGCTCCACCTCACAGAAAGCACAAGATGAAGGAGAGGTTCATGAATTAGACGCAAATGGTTCTCATTAAAAGGATCAAACTTAAAGAGCTTGAACCTCTCAAGAGTTTGGGACATAATTTGCAATGAAAGAAGAGTTTCTCCCGTTGCATAATTGAAGTTATAATCGTCAATCAAAACTCTCCAACCAACAGGCTGGTGGGTCGGAACGAGGTCAAGAACCTCGCTATGCATGTCCGACTCACCAGGCGAACAAAAGGTGAGTCTCTTGGCCAAGGTATCCTCTAAGGTACTCCAAATACCCTGATTGGCGATGTAATTGTTTGATGTCCCATCATTTCTAAGATGATCAGGAACCATAGTGAGAGGCAAACACTCATCAGGTCGTATCAAATTAGTGGTACTAGGGAGCTCTTGCTTCACAACAAGTGAGTCCTTAAGAGGCACAACAATAAGATCATGTGGCTCAAGGGCCACATGACAAAAAGATGATGCACAATCATGTGTCGACTCATAATAGAACTGGTCCATGCTATTCTCAATTGGAATTGAATCCTCCACCAAGTGATTGTGAATTGAAACCCCAAGTCCCTCAGACTGACTAGGAGTTTGACTTTGAAAGATTGTGCTTTGAATTTGTGGATGTCGTGGTGGTTCGATATCAGAAGATAAATCCTCATGTTGACAAGAAAAGTTACCCTCCTCACGTTCATGTAATTGCTGCGTCATTTGACTCACTTGCATTGCCATATTTTGTATGGACTGTTGAGTGGTTTCCATGAACATAAGGAAAGTTTGTTTCAAGGAATCAGGTATGTGGTCAATTGTGAGGCTCAAGTCATAGCTTGGGAAATTCTGGGGTTGGGTGTTGTTGAGATGAGAATGAGTCCAATGATTCGGAGTAGGGTGTTGGTAGAATTCTAGGTATTCGGGAGGCGGATACTGGGTGGAAATGATGTATAGGAATTTGAATAAGAATTATCTCCCTACGAATCAATCCCTCTCGGGTTGCATGCGGACGCGTAAGGGTCACATTGAGCATTTTCAGAAAAGGTGTGCTCATACTCAAGCTCTGGGGGAACATAAGGACAATCCCCGAAAACATAACTACTTAACCCACAATAGTCACATGGTACATCTACAGGAGCTATTGGTGCACTCATGTCATCTACCATATGCATGAAAGAGGCCAAAGGTTCTTGTAATGTCTCAGTTTGTTGACCAACATATGATCCGACATAACTAGATGATGGTCTAACAGTCAGTGCCTCTCTCATATTACCCCAATTTGAAGACTACTCAGTCACACAATCAAGATTGTACCATCCATATAGGGTGTCTGTCTGAGGCACCCTAAGATGCATTGGTCTGAGTACTAGGGATAATAGTCTTGGTCTCGCCCATGTAACCATCCATCTCGCCAAAGAACTCTCGAGTCGATCACTCTCACCACCACGAGGCCAAGTTCGCAAAAAGTGCACGACTCGACCCTAAAACGCAAACAAAGAGTGTAAAGGGGAGGAGACTAGAATGTAGAAGTAGGTGAGAAGAAGATGACTCAGAGGAGAAGGGAAGAATCCCTAAAGCTAGTGTGGGTAAAGGGTGAGGGTAGAAGCCTAGTCTAGCAAACACGGCTCCAGCAGCCTACAACCACTATAGGTACTTACAACTAGACGACGTGTAATAGTGAGGTCACACGACATCAACATGCCTCACCTCCCTATGACAAAGACCATAGAGCCCAGCGGGTAAGCCAAGATCCGGAGATCTCGTCTCTCCTACTATCGACAAAGTGGGCAACCCTGATCAGGTCATGACGGTCATGACGAGATCACTCTCCTAATGCGCCCGAGTCCTAGGGCCAATGTCTACTTGCTTTTAGATTAAAGCTTTACTTGAGTGTGCTTTTTGGGGCTAAGGGAGGGGTGATGAAATCACCCACCTTATCTTTGAAGACTATAGGTGATGCCCCTTAAAGATTTTTTTAAATCTTAGGCTAGCAAGCAACTCACCAAACAAGCAATAACCTTACTCTTGTTACAATGCACTTACTAACTAATTCATGCTCTAACCATGCATGAATGAGAGAACGGGTGCATGTACCTCACGCCAGCAATCGACAATAGGAATTTAAAGCAAATGAAAGACAATGTGCATGCAAAGTCTACAAGTGATGCATGACCTATATGGCAATTAGTCTTATCTTTTTATTCGAGTTTTATGGTCCAAGTTGTCTTAAAAAGGGGAATTAATTGATCTGGGAGCAAACAACAGGTCACAACATGCAAAATTGATCTCCCAGACAACTAAATTGAAAAAACAAACAACCAGAACAAAAATTGGAGCAAAAGCAGCCACCAGGCAACCAGTTGGCGGTCCCAGACCGCTGATCTCTTCTCACAGTTTCTCCTGGTGTGTCCCATTGATGCTTCAATGTCCCTTCAACAAAAACAAACTAAAAAAAAACTAAACCCACTCGAATCGTCCAAACCAGAGTCTGAACAGAACACCTCCCCGACATCAGCGCCAAAAAGTTGATGTGTTTGTTTTAAATTACCGTAAGTGCACAACGTCGGTGAAGACACGGCAAGTACAGGTCGTGTCCACAAGGAGGTGATACAACAATATTTAGCAATCATTCTATTCTACATGACATGTATAAATATCAACTCCACCCCAAAGGGGGATGAAACTACTCACTACTCATTAAAAGAAGACAAAACGAAATTAAGGTAATTAAGATAGGAAAGGGAGACATGCTAATTACTTACACTAATATTAAGACAAACAAAACAAGCTAAACAAGCAAGCATTAAAACAAAGACAACATTAAAACAAACTAAAGAATTATTTTATTTACATGACTCACATAACAAGTAGCATTCTTCTCCACCTTGAGTTTTGCTCCAGGGCTTACTCAAGTTTAGAGAATGCCACCAAGCAATGCGTAAATACAAAGGAGAATGAAGAGTTCTATTTATAGTCATAGAAAAAGGCAATTGGGGACAATCCCCTAGTATGGTACTAAACGCAAACTATAAATTGACATAAAACAACATAATCCACAACCCGACTAAACCGTGAATGGTTTGGACCAATTTGGACGGCCAATTGGTGGTCTAGAATTGTTGGATAACGTCTGTATCTTTGCACCTCATTTCTGGCTTGATTTTGTGATGTTTGATGAACCTGATTTGGTTGTTGATGTTTGGCCCCGAATCTAATTGCCAAAATACTCATCATGATGGTGTGGAGCTTTTTGATTTGCTCATTGATCCTTTTGGTTTACATCTGGGTCCTTCACTCTTGCATCTGAGTCCACAAGTCCTGCAATTCAGTCGTTTTCCTTGCTTTAAGTCTTTTTTGAGTCTTTTCTTCCCAAACCTGTTTATTCCTAAAACTTAAACATAAAACTCGTTACGTAGCAATGCTTAGGCTAAAAATAAAGGATATAACACACGAATATATGCATTATATGATGTCAATCAAGGCTCGTTACAAAGACAATTTGAAGACCCAAATCTGTCCTATTTAACATATCTCCAAATTGGGAACGTAATGGTCTCATAAATGACATGGATGATGCATCAGAATGTCTCTCCAGAATGTGTGTCCAAAGTCTGACCATCGAGCAACTATCTAACTCATATCGAGCCCATCGAGTTTCATTAGTATGAGTGACCAGAATGTGTTTCCAATGTGTGTCCATCGAGCATCTACCAAACTCATTACGAACCCATCGTGTACTCGTCCAACTCGGGATTCACCAGTCCTACGTGAAATCGACAGATCATCAGAAATATTTCCAATACTCTCACATCTTGTATCCAAAAAAGGTGACTCAAGGCTCGTTAGAAAGAGAATTTCAAGACGCAAAAATTTCCTATGTAACATATCTCCAAATTGGGAACGTAATAGGTTCATAAATGGCGTGGAAGACATACAGGTCCAACTCGGGTTGCACCAATCTTCCGTGAAATTGACACATCAACAGTAATTGTTGCATCACTCTTTCCTCCAATAACCAAATAAGGGCATTCAAGGCGCGTTACAAAGACATTTGGGATACGCAAAACGTTTTTATTTAATAAATCTACAAATTCGGAATGTAATGGTCTGATAAATGACATGGATAATGTACCAGAATGTGTCTCCAGAATGTGTGTCCAATGTCTGACCATCGAGCAACTATCGAACATATATCGAGCCCATCGAGTTTCATTGGAATGAGTGACCAGAATTTGTGTCCAAAGTGTGACCATCAAGCATCTATCGAACTCATTGCGAACCCATCGATAACTCGTCCAACTAGGGACGAACCAGTCTTGTGCGAAAACAATGATCATTTGTATTTTGAGCAAAACTCTCTCATCCAATAACAAAATAAGGCGATTCAAGGATCGTTACAAAGAAAATTTCAAGACGAAAGCTTTCTTATTTCATATATTTCCAAATTGGGAAAGTAATACGCTCATAACTAGCGTGGAATGCATACATGTCCAACTCGCGACACACTCGTCCAACCCAGGGTGCACCAGTCATCCGTGAAATCGACACATCATCAGTAAATTTTGCATAAGTCTCTCCTCCAATATCCAAATAAGGCCATTCAAGGCTCGCTACAAAGATAATTGGTAGACCCAAATTGTTTATATTTAATAAATCTCTAAATTCAGAATGTAATGGTCTTATAAATGACAGGGATGATGCGCCAGAATGTGACCATCGAGCAACTATCAAACTCATATCGACCCCAACGGGTTTTGTTGGAATGAGTGACCAGATTGTGTGTCCAAAGTGTGACCATCAAGCATGTATTGAACTCATTGCAAACCCATTGAGCACTCGTCCAACTCGGAAGGCACCAGTCCTGCCTGAAATCGACAAATCAACACTAATTTGAGTAAAACTCTGTCATCCCATAACTAAATAAGGCGATTCAAGGCTCGTCACAAAGACTTTTTGAAGACGCAAATCCTTTTTATTTCATATATCTCCAAATTGGGAACGTAATAGGCTCATAAATGGGGTGGAAGACATACATGTCCAACTCGGGCCGCAACAGTCCTCCGTGAAATCGACACATAATCAGTAAGATTTGCATAACTCTCTCGTGCGGTATCCAAACAAGGTCATTCCAGGCTCCTTACAAAGACAATTTGGATACGAAAAACGTTTGTATGTAATAAATCTCCAAATTCGGAATGTAATGGTCTCATACATGACATGGATGATGCACCAGAATGTGTCTCCAAAGTCTGACCATCGAGAAACTATCTAACTCATATCGAGCCCAACGAGTTTCATTGGAATGAGTGACCAGAATGTATTTCCAAAGTGTGACCATCGAGCATCTACTGAACTCATTGGAATGAGTTTCTTTTGGTTCTTGGAAGAAAAATCAATGAAGGAGAGATGACAAGGAAGTTCCTCCGGTCACTTAGCATCGATTGGGAAGATAAAGTCATCGCAATTGAAGAGGCGCATGATCTTTCAAAATTAAAGATGGAGGAGCTCATTGGAAACTTGATGGCTTATGAACTTCAAATCAACCATCGGAAGGAGAAGGAAGCCACCAAGAAGAAATCCACCTTGGCATTACATGCAAATTTAGATGAACCAAGGAGGAGTGTAGAAGATGAGGACATTGAAGTCCTAGCAAAAGACTTCTTCAAATACCTCAAGAAGGATAAAGAAGAAAAGAATGAAAGAAGAGGTAGAAGGAGTGAAAAGAGAGAAAAGAAGGAGAAGGAAGAGAGTGGAAATGAGAGAAAGGAGAAGGAGAAGAAAAATGAGAGGAGGGAGAGAAGAAGAGAAAAGGAGAAGAGTAAGAGAAAAGAAAGAAGTTGGAAGCTCACAAGGCTACATGGGACGATTCATCGTCTTCATCGTCATCCAAATCAACCACACCTTCATCAACAAAAGAATATGCACACATGTGCTACATGGCAATTCAAGATGAAGGAAGTGAGGTAGAATCTAACTCTTGCTCTAATAATTCATGCTCAACTAAGTCTTATTATAGTGATAGCTCAAACTCTAGTGCAAAGAATGAAAATTATACACATGATGAGCTTCAAAATGCTTTCCATGACTTAGTTAAACAATATGAGATCATTTGTGATAAAAATAAAAATGCTAGAAAGCTAATCAAAGATCTCCAAAGCAAAATTGAAACATGCGTGAATGAGAAAATTGAGGTGGTTGCTAAACTAGAAAATTATGCATCAAATTTTGATAAATTAAAAGCAACACCTATGGATTGTGAACAATTAGATCTTCAAGCTTGCAATGTGCAATTAATAAAAGATCTAGAAAAATTCACACATGGAACTAAGATGCTTAACATGTTATTGGGTAGTCAAAGGCAATCTTTTCAAAAACATGGTTTAGTATACAATGCAAAATTGAAAAACCATGTATCTCACACTACTCTAAATGGAAAGCACTTAGTTGTAAACCATAGTTCCTCAAGTGTGTGGGCTCTCAAAACCAAAATGGTTTGGATTCCCAAAGCTAACATTCAAGGACCCAAAGTTGTTTGGGTACCAAAATCTACTCTTGTAAGAGCTTAAGGAGGAGATTGGTGGTGAGCGGGTGAGCTCAAGAGTCAAATTCAAATCCGGTTGCATCACCAAATGAGATTGGAGCTAAAGTCGAATTCAACATTGGTATAAAATTCCTATCTATACAATTCATGTTAAATTAGCTCTAATCTAGTTTCATATGCTTAATTGACATATCATATAGTTCAATTCATTGAAAATCATTTACTTTAATTCATTGCAAATCATTAACCCTATTCATTGCAAACCAATTATCACATCCATTGATTTTAATTGTCAAATTTTAAATGGATGTTAGAATAAGGCTTGAATAGAAACCTAAATGAATTTAACTTTCATCTTACTCATTGTTTCCATTTAGCCTTATTGATAGGGGGAGCTTAAATGTTATATCTTTTATTAGAGTAATGAAGTGCTAAATTTAGGGGGAGCAACTTCATTACGATGACATCCTTTTGACTTATATAATTATCAATTTTTTTTATGGATGTCAAAGGGGGAGAGATAATTAAGGGGTAACTTGAAAATTTTGATAAAACTTGAACAAAAACTATGCACATCCATAGGGGGAGCATCTTTATGCATAGTTTACATATACAAATTTCAAGTATTAAGATATCGGTTGCCATCATCAAAAAGGGGGAGATTGTTGGCTTTTTGGCCTTAATCTTATGTTTTGATGATTTAATCAACCGAATCTTAATTAGAGTAGCACACACTATGCATTGCATATATATTGTATTGTGCTAATCTCTACAGGTGATCAGGACTCAAGAAAGAAGGAAATGAAGTCAAGACATGTAATTAAAGCTAAATCGAAGACATGTAATCTTGATTTCTTTTGAGTCTTAGGAACAAAGTGTAATTGAGCATACTTGAGCTAAAATCAACTTAATCACACACTAGGTTCCCTATAGAAGTCACACACGAAATTTCACATAATTTGGACTTCAATAGATCACCCAAACTTAGACCGGAAAACACCAAACCTGAACTATAAAAGTCTGCCCACATTCGGTCGACCGCAACATGCTGTTCGGTCGACCGAATGATCAATTCTCTTGTTTGCGTTTTCACTGCCCTTATTCGGTCGACCGTCAGATCATATTTTCCCGACCGTTACTCTTGTCGTATATACCCAACGGTCGTATTCGTATTAAACCAAAAATACCCCAAATGTATTTCATGTATCGGTTGACCGAGGACCATGATCGGTCGACCATTGGTTCATCTCTTGACAAACCCAAAGTGCCTGTCCATA
The DNA here is from genome assembly GCA_963682175.1 of Triglochin maritima. Classification (NCBI taxonomy): domain Eukaryota; kingdom Viridiplantae; phylum Streptophyta; class Magnoliopsida; order Alismatales; family Juncaginaceae; genus Triglochin; species Triglochin maritima. Next base: position 42,253,956 of record OY821775.1, read on the forward strand.
ATCGGTCGACCGTTCACACATTTGTTTGTCACCCCCAAAAGTGCCTGGACGAAATCGGTCGACCGAACCCTATCTTGTGTTCGACCGATGACTTAAGTGAACCTAAGTCGTAGAGTTGGGAGGTCGACCGTTGCTTAACCGGTCGACCGAACTGAGTGTAAAACTGCCAACCGGTCGACCGCTCTTCCCGTGTCGGTCGACCGATTTCAGCCAGAATTGGGTTCTGAACTTTCTGTTTTGTGTAATCACACTTCAACTCATACCCAATCAATCCCAACGGCTCTATTCTCTCTAATGCCTATATAAGGAGTTGTAAAACACATTTTAACACAACTCTCCCACTACAAACTTGTCCCAAACTTTAGAGAGAATCCCAAACACTCAAAGCTACAAACCTTCCACACTTAGTGATTATTTCTTCATCCTAGTCAAGTGTGCTCAAGATTTAGAGAGTGTTGCTCCACTCAAGTTCTCACTTGTTGTCAAAAGAGTAAAGGCTCCGGTGAAAGCCCGAAGCATCCTTCTCGGATTGTGAGAAGAAGATTCCAAGCTCGGTGAGGGTTGTTCGTGAGTTTGACGGTTGTAAAGGCGTTCTCTCCTGGCCCGGAACGGGGAGTGATTAGTGAAGTCGTGAGCGGAGCTCGGTGATCCGAGCGGAGCTTGCAAGAGAGGACTAGGACCCAGGTGGGGGTGCCGAACCTCTATAAAAACGCCGAGTCGATTTGTGGTTTGCATATTCCTACACTTGCTTGTTTTAGTTTAAATTCCGCTGCATTTCTTTGATTGAATAAACAAGTAGGTAATTAGGTGATTAGCATTAATTGTGGAACCATAAACCCACACGATCCTACACTCTTTGCATGTGTTCACTCACTCCACCCCTTAGGGGTTTTCTATTTCTGAATTCCAGCACTTATTTAGTTCTTAGTTTAGTTTGGTAGTTCATCGTTTATTGCTTTCGTTTGCATTTCGTACTTCGTAGTGTAGTGTAGCGTAGAGTGGGATAATCAAACTCTCTTCCATATTTTTGCCACTTGATTTCGTGCAAACGAGATGCTGCTCACCTCCCTGTGGATGACCCATATTTGCCACGTCTTCATCGACGCCGTGCACTTGCAGTTATAATATAAAACGTTCAATCAGTGGTCCTCGTCGTAGGGAGGTGAGGCATGTTGAGGCTGTGTGACCTCGTAGTTAGGCGTCGTCTAGCTGTAAGGAACTATAGCGACCTTAGGACTGTTTGAGCCTTGTTTGTTTGTGTGCTTCTACCTGTACCCACCTTCCATAGCATAATGACTTCTTTTCTTCTCTCCTGAGTCATTCTTCTTCTCCTGTGTCCTCCCGTCTTCTCCTCTACACACATTCTTTGTTAAAAAAGGTTTTGGGTTGTGTGTGCACCTTTGTGCATGCTTTCGTGGGCACGAGACGAGAGTGGCCGTTTGACGAGGCGTGTTGTCAACCCTACTTCGACAGTCAATTTCTCAACGCCTTCCTCCTCTCGTGTCGCACATAATCCAGGTTTAGTGGCTGCTCATTTCCGCAAGGAGGAGCAGTTGCTGGACCCACCTGTACCACCTATTCTTCCTGTTGTGGCTCCCATACCTCTACATGATTGATGCTACCCGAGCCGTACTGCTCTACCCTCATGCATCGTATTGCCAGAGGCAAATGGGCACCACTTTGAGGTGAACCCTCAGTTTATTTCCATGCTCCCTCACTTCACTGGGAATGGTGCCCCCTATATCTTTCTCAGGGAATTTGAGGAGGTTTGTCCTATGTTCAAGCTGCAACAACTTAGCACAGACTTCATTCATCTTAGGCTAGTTCCTTTTGCACTAAAGGATGATGCCAAGAAGTAGTTGTACAGCAACCAGGCGAATGCCTGTAGGACTTGGGATGAATTTCAATCTGCATTTCTGAAAAAGTACTTTGCAAATCATCAGACTCAAAAAATTGAGGAACAAAATCAATTCATTCTATCAACATGAGACTGAATCATTCCATGCATACTTAGAGAGGTTCAAGGAGCTACTATCCTCATGCCCTCACCATGGCATCGAGTTCTGGCGCCTGTGTCAGATTGTTTACGAGCGTCTTCACATCCCGTCCCAAACGCTCCTTGAGTCCATGTGTCGAGGAGAGTTCTTAGGATAGGATGAAAGGGAGGCATGGGCTTTCTTAGAAGACCTCGTTGAGAAAACCATGCAATGGGAGAGTGTAAGGGAACCACCTGCATCATCCAGCATAGGAGCGAGGATCGCTAATGCAAACTCGACTAGATCGGGTGCCGTATTTACTGTCGATACCACTGCAGCCACCGAGGCCCGTATGGCGACCTTAATGCGCCATATGGATTCGATTGAGCTCCAAACCAACAAGTTGCACCTCACATGTCTACATCTGGTCCAATTCCCTGTCATTCATGTGGTAGGATAGGTCATGTAGAAAGAGAGTGTGCGTCCATTCCTCCTGAGATGGAACATGTCAACATCATCTATGACAGAGCTAGGAATGACCCATACTCTTCATCTTATAATCCTGGATGGAGGAACCACCCCAATATTTCATGGAACCAAAATAATGCCCCGGGTGGTCCTTCAAACTCCTCTCGACCACCTAACCAATCATACCAACCTCCCATGAATGCACAATCTTATCAGTCACCCGAAGCTCCAATCACCAATCAATAGGGTTTCCCAAATTCCAGTAATATGGAAACCCGATTCAATTCGCTTGAGACCTTGACTTGTGAACTTGAAAACTCAATGAAAATTTTAATGTCAACCACAAGTTAAGTTCTCACTTCAAATCAGCAGACCATCAAATCTCTAGAGCTTTAGATGGGCCAATTGGCTCAGTCTGTACATTAAAGAGAGAGAGAGAGACTCTGCCTAGCCAGCCTGAGGCTAACCCCCGCATGTACAAGCAACAACACATGCAAAATGAGAATGTGGTACCTCAGGTGCGGCAAGTGAACCATGTGGAGGAACTTCTTCACCATGTCAATTTCATTGTAACCTTAAGGAATGGAAAGCAGGTTGACAATCACATTTCCTTGCCACCGCCACCACCACCATCTATGCAGCCCCTCAGTGGGAATGGTGGTGAAGAAGAGGCTGAGGGTGAGGGTAATACACCAACGCCTCCTTTCTCAGGCACCACAGAAAACCTACCTGCCAAAAGCTCCCTATCCTAGTAGGTTAACCAAAAAGCAGAGTGACACAATTGATATGATGTTAGAGGTGTTTAGGCAAGTGAAGGTTAACATCCCCTTGTTGGATGTCATCCTACAAATACCTCAATATGCCAAAGTGTTGAAGGATCTCTGCACAACCAAGAGGAAGACCAATGTTCCTAAGAAAGCATTCTTGGCTGCAAATGTAAGCTCACTTTTGTCCAATCCCACCAACAAAAAATGCAAGGACCCTGGGTGTCCTACTATTCAGTGTATGATTGGGGACACTAGCATGAGTAATGTATTGCTTGATTTAGGATCAGCGGTCAACCTCCTCCCATTTTCTGTTTATCAACACTTGAACTTGGGAGAATTGAAACCAACTAAGATCACCCTACAATTGGCCGATAGATCCATTCGTATTCGAAAGGGGATTATCGAGAACGTGCTTATCAAAGTTGGAGATTTTATATTTCCAGTCGATTTCGTTGTACTCGATACCAATCCTGTTGCGCACATCCACTCTCAAATACCTTTGATTTTGGGTAGACCACAACCTCCAATGCCTTAATTAATTGTAGAAATAGTCTCATGAAGCTCTCATTCGGTAACATAAGTGCCGAGTTTCATGTGTTCAACTCTGGTAGGCAACAGGAGCCCATAGATCAACCTTTAAATCTCAATCTCATCCGCCAAGTAGAGAAAGCACCGCAAAATCAACGAACACTCCTAACACCAATGCAACCCATTGAGAATGTTTGTGGGCCCAACGAAAACTTATTGCCTGTCTTTACAATGCAACAGAGTGAACTGACATCAAACATGAATGTTCAACGGGAGTGTTCGTTACATGATTCAGTTGAGACAATTAGTGAGGGGGACACACCTCATCATATGCCCATTCCAGAAGGTGTTGTCACCCCGTGTCCTAGAGACCTTTGAGCTTCAGATTAACTCCAACAAGGACCCACCTACGACCGAGCTTATGCTTGATGATATAAATGATGGTGGGAGGTCCTTGTTGGATGACTTGGGGAGAAGCCCCATTCTTAGTGATGCAGGTCTGCTGCATCCATCGAATGAGCTTGAGGAACTCATTCCGATGCACCCACCTATTGGTTGGAGTGTTTTGTTCGATGAGCAACTAAACCCTAGTGAAGCAAGACAACTTCACTCTTTCATGTTGCCTACACCCAACCAATATCATGAGGGATTCAAGACTTTCAGCTTTGACCTTTCACCCCTCATGACACCTCAGAGTACCAGTGAAGTTTGCCCATCTCGGCAAGTCTCTGGTCCTCATAACTCGAAGTTCTCATTTGATGTTCCTTGACCAAACGATTATGAGAATATCTTTGTTGATGTATATATCTTGTACAAAAAAGAAGAAGAAAAACAAAACAAAACAAAACAAAACAAAAAAGCGAGTAATAAAAGACTCCCTAAGTGAGCATTGATTGTTGTGGGCCCCAACCCTTGTGTACTTGGGCCCCATTTCTTCACGTATTTGTCTCCCTTCTTCAATATCTCACAGGTTTTGAAGGAATTCAGGTTTGTGACCATCACTATAACCATGAACTTCCTGTTGTGCTTAAGGTTGGTGAGATCTTCCATTTTTCATGCATAAATCCATGTAGTTTCATGCTCACATTCATTGAGGGCAATGCATGAGGTAGGTGTGGGGGGTGTTTTACGTGTGTACATAGTCGAGTCATTTTTTCCGCGGAGCCCACACGGATGGACATGTGGATTAAACTTCACAACAGAAATCATCTGGAAGCCGTTCGACTCATTGTAAGGTAATTACATGTATAGTTTATTACCATGTTTAACGTTTGTATTGAACTTTATCTATTGAAATGTTTTATTTCATGAACAATTTGAGACTATGTGAGGATCGGGTGAGGCGAGCTCTCAGGGATCTATCACTTCGGTCGCTCCTGATGATCCGGTTGGCACAATGTTGGGCGACGAACATGGACGGGTTCGTATGTATTCCACCTACGTCACGCCTGCTGAAATGTATGGGCCTAGTGGGATGGCAAACAGAGCATAATGCAATACTAGAGCGGACGTGGAGCGGAATGACGAAGTAGCTGTAGAGTTGAAGCACGTCAGCAGTGAGCTCGTGATGACTCAAGATACACTAAAGACGACGCAAGATACGCTCAAGATGACACAATCTGTGCTCAGCAAGATGCAGCTCAAAATGAACTTTCTCCTCGAGAAGGCAGGTTTCACGAGCGAGGTAATATACACGTTCTTTAGTCTAAATGAACATTCATTTAGTAGTTTATGTCTAATAAATTGTCAATACATAATGTTTGTATTGTACAGGATCACGACACTACCCCTCTTTGCACACCGCTGCCACTGCCGAGACGAGATGATGATCACTGCCTTGCAGGCGGATGATGGCTTAATCGTTGTATTTATTTTGTTACTTTATCATCTATAGAATGATTGAATCAAACTCATTTGTGAATCTTTTTTTTGTATAACTGAATGTTTTGTTTTATGGATTGTTTGGTTTCGATCTAATGAATGAATGAATGGTTGTGTTATTGTGAATAAATGGAACACATTTCATTTTCTTTGAACAGGGAAAATTGGATTTCGGGAAGAGTTAATGGGCTCTTTCGTAATTCTGGTTAGAGTTTACACCGACGGATAAACGTCAATGTAATTAAAGTTTATTTTTAATTCACCGACGGACATCCGTCGGTGTATATCGACGAGATATACACCGATGGTACATATCCGTCAGTGTATATCATCTTTCACCGAATAAAATTACTATTACTTACGGGTCAGTGTCCTTACACAAATGGATAGTTCCGTCGGACTTAAACACTGACAGACTCTCCGTTGGTGTATATGCGTCGGTGTTCCCCCTTTGACGAAACCCACAAAAAATGGGTGGGAAAATGGGCACCAAAAACAAGTTCAGTGATACTTTTCCGTCAGTGCATCCATCGGTGTATATGTACACCGATCGAAGTAACACCGACAGAAAAGTATCCGTCAGTGTAATATATCACCGACAGAAACCGTTATACACTGACGGTTATTGTCCATCAGTGAAGACTAGTTCTCCTGTAGTGACTGAACTGTAAGTCAGGAGGGACCCAATTGAAAATTCAGAGGGATCAAAGTGTAAAGAAATATATTATGTCACAAAAATCCATAACTTGAGGAGTAAATCAATTATTAAAATCAAATCGACTCGAGACTAGACCAGGGCTCAACCGCACATGAAAAACCAAACTAAACCGGTTGGAAAAATTCTAGGCTGATCGGAGCAACTTGATATGTCATTGGCAAATACTTTAGCTTATTTTCAGCCTAAATTTTTCTGGTGGATTGGGTTGTTGGGTCAGCAAAATATGCAACATTTAGATCGGAGTCACAGCCGTCGGATTGCACTTAGATTCATCCACACCACTCTTTCTTCTACATAACAATGTTTCCCTTACCATTCTTCTGTTTCTGCACTTCCACCATTAGAGTAGGTTAGGTTTTACCCAATTTGGCTGCAAGTAAAGGAAGGCTGATGAAGGTTGTAAACACATTTTCTTTAATCTAAGGTTGAATTCATGTTCCTCTTGTCATTAACTTTCTTTCAATCCAATTAGTTTTTGATTTTGTTGGTTAGTTTCTAGTTAGTGTTTTATGCCATGTTTAGTCTTAATCTCTTCAGTTCCATGTTTGTAGTGATGATTAGTGAATAGACCCACCCCATTTGGGGTTGAGGCAATGTAGTAGATGGTGAAGTGTATGATGGGGTCTTAAGTTTGTGTCATTTTGATGCGCTTAATGTTAGATTTAAAACTTGTAGCATGTTAATCTTGTTTTAGATGAGATAATGGCCACACTAGGTACTTGTTTCATGCTAGATCTGTTTTTGACATGTTGCTTGTGATGGGTTCTATTTGATGATGGAATTGACTTGAAATGAATGGTTGCTTGATTTGGTTTATGTTGCTTGAATGAACTAAGGTTAGGCTTAGGATTGATTGTTGCTTTAATGGCCACATTAGGTTGTTGTTGCATACTTGAGAATCCATGAAATTGGTCTTAACTTCATGCTAACCTATCCTAGTCTTGTATAACATGTAATTGTATGTGTTTCACACTGATTTTACACTAGCTTCTACTTGTAAACACACTCTCTTACATATATGCTTAATGGTTTGACACCCTCATGCACACACACCTCACTATTACACCTCCACTCCAAGGGGTTTAGTTATATTGTTTACTTCTATCTTAGTTTTGTTTAGTTAGCTTAGCCTAAATCTCTACATCTATTTCTATTCCCACTCGAGTATGATTGTTTATACATTTTAAATAGTGCAAGTGCACTACGTCGGTGAAGACGCGGCAAGTACTGGTCGAATCCACAAGGAGGTGTGTTGATGCATTGAATACATTGCATCATATGTCTTTCATTTAGATTAATTTTATATCAATAAATGCTACTAAGGTATGTGTTTAGTCTTATTTACATAATACAGGGACCTGAATGCAAATTACCCATATCCCGAGCATAAACACGTGCAAAAGACTCATTTCTATCATAAAACCGGTTCAAGATTATCGGGATTCAAATTAAAGTCCATCCAAGCATAAAACCATTCAAAGACCTAATTACAAAAAGGTCAGGGACTTAATTGCATAAGTCGAGGACCCGATTGCAAATTACGAGTACCAAAAGAATATTTTGGAGAAGTTCTAAAGAAAAATCAATTTTGATCTCCAAATATATGAAGAAATTAACTCGGATCTCCAAAGATATGCAATAATTAATTCGGACGCGCAAAGGATAGCTAAAACATGCCATAAACACACAGGAAAAATCCGGATCGATTCCGAGCCAAAAAGGTTGTGATTCCGCCGCACCTTATGTACAAAAGTCGATCCGTGCGCTCAAATTTTTACCAATGTTGTATTGACGCATGTACGTTCCTTTTATGTATTAGGATCCCCAGTTGAGGCTATAAATAAGGCTGAATCATGTATTGGAATGGGCTCCTCTCCTGCTCTTCTTTTTAGCAATAAAATTCTGTTCTTTTATTTCTTGTTTTTAGTTTTCTTTTTGTAGTTTCTCTAGGACCCCTTCTCCTTCCCTCCATCCATGAGTTTCTAACTCTCTCCAAAGGGTGGGGGTACGGATTTAGGGTGATGAGAAGAAGAATGATGTTATTATTTTAATTTCGTGTTAGTATATTTTGATTACTTGAGTTTATGTTGAATCATTTATCATGTAATGCGTTATAACTAATGTGATTTATTATAAGTTTCAGAATTCTCTAAACAAAACCCGATATCTAATCCCCCACCCGCTGGACTCTCATCCATATTTGCTTTATTTTTAATTTGTTTTTGTTGTTCTTGCTTTAGAAATTGATTAAAAAACCAAAAATCTCAAACCAAACCTTATTTTTCTCTTTTTCTTTCCCTAATCGAAAATCACAAAAATAACAATATCTCTCCCTCCTTGTGTTCGATCCGTACTTGCCACGTCTTCATTGACGCCGTGCACTTGCGGTACAAATTTAATTCTCATCAAGTTTTTGGCGTCGTTGTCGGGGAGGCGACGAAGATTTTGTTTATTTTTTGTGATTTCGATTCTAATCTGTTTTTCGTGTGCGCAATCTAACTATTTGGATTTGCGTTTCAGGAGACAACAGAGTGCGCGGCGAAATCCGGGCACATTCGGAGCAAGAAGGGCGGCGAAATCGCCGCATACAAAGAAGAACCTGCGGCGGATTCGCCGCACGTTTGGAGCATCTGGGCTTCAAACTTTTCTGGGATCCTCTCCATCTCGGGATGGACGCGTAGAGCATCTGGAAATTTGCGAGAGCGGGCGGCGAACCTGACTGAGCGTGCGTAGGTAACCTTGGTTTCCTTTTTCCTCGTAATTTCTAGTTTGGGAAAATATCCTTTTTAGTAGAACTGCACGTGTTAGGGCAAAATTCCATAATTGGCAATAATTCAACTCTGACGTAAAATTGTCAAAATTAGAAGGACTTATTGCATGCATCATATAGTGTTTTGTTTGCATTATTCTTGCTAAATTCTTGCAAATTAATTCTTGTTGAAGAGTGCTGGAGGCAAGGTACGTGCGCGGTTTTTTTTATCGATTGCATTTAATCTAGTTTGCATACAACCTTGCAATTGCCCCCACTAAAAAGACCAATGTTTGACTATCTTTGCTAGATTTAAGCTAAACTATCTTAAAGGGCAACTCCGTAGGAAAAGATACTGTGGGGATTTCATCACCCTTCCGTGGCCCACAAATCACAATCCTAAAGTGTCATCCAAGCCTTAAATTAAAATCAATTAGGCATTGACCCTAAGGATTCAGACTCAATTAAGGAGAAGATTGGTTTGACTTACTATGACCTGAAGCTGATCGAATTTAATTTGGTGTCTAGAAAGTGTTTTTGTGTTGACGTAAGTCTTCCAAGCGAAGTGGTTGTCTAATTGGCACCGACTCTGTCGGAAGCGCCCCCACTAGCTATACACTGCCTGGCCAAGTTGGTTTGATTAGTGAGGGAGGTGAATCAAGCGAGCCAATTCGACTCAACCAGTTAGGAGTCGTCAAGAATTAGGCTCCCTTAGGTCTAGGATTGTTTGAACCATGCTTGTTTAGGAAACTTCTGACCAACCCTCCTTTTAGAGTTAAGTTTCCCTTCTCATCTGAGTCTTCTTTCTCTTCTCATCTCAGTTCTCTAAATTAGGATTAATTTCTCATCTTTCCCCATTCTATTGTTTGTTTCCATTTTTGAAAAAAAAATATTTATCAATTGATTCTTGAATTTGGAATTTAAATTTGGAATTTGAATTCAAAAATTGATTCAAACCGGTGCACTCAAATTTGGGTTTGGGACTTGAGCAATCGACTCTCACGAGTTCATCTAGATTCCAGTCTGGAACTTAGCCCCAATCCACCTGTTGCACCACCTCACCCGGATCCAATGGGTGAGAATGTACTGGACCCACCTGTTGCACCACCTATGACTCTGAGGGATCGGTGCTACCCAACGATGGCTGCTCAGCCATCGTGCATCGTTATGCCCACCATACCGGGTCGCAATTTCGAACTGAAGGCACAATACATGAGTATGTTGCCCAAGTACACCTCTAGAGAAGACCCATATCTCTTAAATTCGTGCCTCTAGCACTGAAGGACGACGCTAAGAAATGGCTATATAGTCTAGCAGAAAGATCTATTAGGAGTTGGGCCGAGTTTGTTCAAGTATTCTTAAAGAAATATTTCCCCAACCATAAGACTATTAGGATTACGAATGAAATTGTTGCATTCGTTCAATCTGAGAGCGAGCCGTTCTATTCCTATTTAGAAAGATTTAAAAGTCTGTTGACCCAATGCCCTCATCATGGAATTCCAAGATGGCAATTGTGCCAAATGATCTATTAGGGATTGACACCTACATCTAGGGTTATGCTAGAATTTGCAAGCCAAGGAAGCTTTATGTCCAAAATTGAGAATGATGCTTGGATTTTTCTTGAGGATTTAGCCAAAAATAGTATGCAATGGGACAATACTAGAGCACCGATTAACACGAGTATTGGATCTAGAATAGCAAGTCAACCTAAATCGGGTGTCTTAGCTGTAGATGCTACTGTAGCTGCTGAAGAAAAACTAGCTACCCTTATGCGGAGAATGGAAAGTCTAGAGCTAAAAACCCGACCCCTAGTTAATCAAGCATCTCCTATCCCTTGCTCTAGATGTGGCCAGAGTTGTCATATAATGGAGGATTGTGAGGACTTGGAACAAGTTAATGGCACCTTTAACCATTCTAGAAATGAGCCATACGCATCAACCTATAACCCGGGTTGGCGTAATCATCCCAATCTTTCATAGAACCAACAAGGTCAACCTCCTAGACAACAACCAAACCCGTATAACCAAAATAATACATCATCTGGGTTTAGTAACAATGGAGATTATGTTGTTAGATTGACAAGCTTGGAAAATTTGGTTAAGACTTTTATGCAAACAACCAACCAATCTTTCCAAAGGCTAGAAACACAAGTCAGCCAATTAATTAGCACAAATAGTAGGTGAAAGAGAAAAGGGTCAGTTTCCAAGTCAACCTGAGGTGAATCCAAGATCTAATAATCAATATCAGCCCTATCACCCACCTCTAGGAAGTAACAACCCTAGACCGGTTCAAATGGTTAATGAGGAGGGACCGTTCCAACAAATAAATGTAGTAGTATCATTACGGTCCGGAAAACAAGTTGATAACAATGTGGTCAATCCTAGAGCTCCTAATCAATCTAGCCATCAAGCACCCACATGTGACCTGACCATTGAACCTGAAGTCCAATTTGAAAATCCCAACCCACCTACTCAACCTGACCCAATAGCTCAACCTGAGCGAGTCTATGTTCCTAAAGCCCCATTCCCCAATAGACTCAAGAAGAACTCAAGTGCACAAATGGAGAAAATCTTGGAAGTATTTAAGCAAGTTAAGGTGAATATTCCACTTCTAGATATGATTCAACAAATACCTGTGATGAGAATTAAATTTATACCGCAAGTGCACGGCGTCAATGAAGACGTGGCAAATACGGGTCGAACACAAGGAGGGAGAGATTTGTTATTAGTGTGATTTCGATTGGGGGAAAGAAGGAGAGAAGAAATAAGTTGGTTTTGAGATTTTTGATTTTTAATTATCTAAAGCAAGAAACAAGAACAATTAAAACTAAAACAAGAACAAATAGGTGAATTCCGTCGGGTGGAGGTTTAGATTTAAGGTTTAGATTAGAGAATTCTGAAACTTATAATAAATCACATTAGTTATAAAGCATTACATGATAAATGACTTAACATAAACTCAAGTAATCAAAACATACTAATACGAAATTAAAATAATAACTTTATTCTCTTCTCATCACCCTAAATCCGTCACCTCCACCCTTTGGAAGGAGTTAGAAACTCATAGAGGGAAGAAGAAGGGGTCTTTGAGACATTACAAAAGAAAACTAAAAGTAAGAAATAAAAGACAGAATTTTATTAATGAAAAGAGGAATGCAAAACTAAGATTAAGAATAAAAACTACAACCAAGACTAAGGACCCTTCTAACATCGTTCTTGGGTCTATTTATAGTTGCTACAAGGGATCTAGGTATAATATTGGAAAGTACACGTGTCCAGACACGACTGGACGAAATTGGGAGACACGGATCGATGCTTAGGCGGCGGAAACGCCGTACATTATGTGTGTGGTGCGGCGGAAACGCCGTACAATCTGGCCTGATTTTGTCCGGATTTTGGTTGAATGTTTATGGTATGATTTGATCCTTCTTTGCGCGTCTGGATTGATTCTTTCCATTCTTTTGAGCCCCGGATTAATTCCTTCATATATTTGGAGATATACATTGATTTTTCTATATATTTTCTCCAAGATAATAAAAGCTACTCGTGATTTGCAATTAGGTCCTTGTCTTTTTGCAATTAAGTCCCCGGCTACTTTTGTGCTCAAGTCCTTGCTCTTTTTGTAATTAGGTCTTGAATGCTTTTATGCTTGGATACATTTCCATTTGTGACCCGATAAACTTGAACTTGGTCTTTATGATAGAAATGAATCTTTTGCACGCGTTTATGCTCGGGATGTGGGTAAATTGCATTCAGGTCCTTGTATTCTGTAAATAAGACTAAACACATACCTTAGTAGCATTTATTGATGTAAAAGTAATCTAAATGAAAGACATATGATGCAATGTATGCAATGCATCAACCTGCTAATGCTAAATTCTTAAAAGATCGGTGCAAAAAATAGTAAATCGAACGTACCAAAGAAGGCATTCTTAACTGCAAACATAAGCTCTATTCTGTCAAACTCGTCTCCTATAAAGTATAAGGACCCTGGGTGTCCCACAATTTCATGTGCGATAGGAGATACTTTTATCAACAAAGCCCTTCTAGACCTTGGTGCTAGTGTTAACTTACTCTCGTTCTCTGTCTATGAGCAACTAAACCTTGGTCAACTAAAATCCTCTAAGACAACCCTTCAATTTGCTGATTTCTCTATTAAGAAACCAAGAGGTATAGTAGAGGAGGTTTTGATTAAGGTTGGTGACTTCATTTACCCAGTGGATTTTGTCGTTCTAGACATTGAACCTGTTGTAAATCCTAAGAGACAAATCCCTGTAATACTAGGCAGACCCTTTTTAGCCACTTTTGAAGCTTTGATAAATTGTCGAAATGGGCTCATGCAACTATCTTTTGGAAACTTAAAAGCTGAATTTAATATCTTTCATGTTAATAGTGAGCCAGAAATAGTATGCAATCAAAGTGATGTTGTGATGAGATCACGTATCTATAAGATTTCTGAATCAAATAAATCATCACAAAATCAAAAAGAAAGTAAGAAAAAGGGGAGTAATTCATCTACCCACCCACCATCACTCGAGCAAATAAGAGAACCAATACAGGTGAGGGGTGTGGAATCTGTGCCTCAGGACTCTCAGTGCAACATGGGGAACAATTCAACTGGATACATGCACCAACATGGTGTCATTCAATCCAGTTCTAACTATGGTTGACTCTGAGCTAATTCAATCCCTCTACTGCAAGTTGACTCAGGTAATAAGTGCATTTGCGTTATCTTTGCATACATTGAGGACATTGCATGATTTAGGTGTGGGGGGTATTTATCTATCTATATATTCCGTTTGTTTAATAAATAAATAAATAAATCAATCAATCAATATTCCATGACATAGCCTAAGATTTAACCACCAAAAGTCGAGTACAAATTGCATTGAGTTGTTGTTCCTTATTATATAGTTCTGCTTGTAGAAATTATGACATAAATCTAAGTTCCAAAGAAATAACCCATTACCATGTAAAACATGTATGCACTTAAATTGGATGAATCAAATCTTTGAAGTGGTTGATAAAAAGCAGAGGTTGAGAAAATATACCGGGAAGTGTGGACTTCTAATAGCAATTAAGCCTTGAGGAAAATAAAAGTAAAAATAAAGGAATAAAGTGAGGAAAGCACATTGTGCAAAATGATTACAAAAGTCCAAGCCTTCGAGTCACTGGTCCGTAGGGGTATCTTAAAACCCGGTAACTTGAGTCTACCAACTTGGGATTATCAACCAAACTCGCTACATGAATGCAAAAAAGGTAAAAGTGTCAAAAAAAGCAAATGTGTTGAATCACGGAAAAAAAGAAAAATATATACTCAAGGCCCAAAGTTAGAAGAATGATTCATGTCATGGTTGATCCGAATGATACTTCACCACCAGAGGAGGCGTGCAAAATAATTTAAGTGATAACATGTGTATAAGGGTTAGTGGTGTGAATTTTGGAGGAATAAAGACCAAGTCAGATTTTTTATGACTTAGATTTATATAATGAACATGCAAGAATTCTAAGTGAGATGTATAAGGTTGAGGTGGAGATATTGAGAGTTATTAATGAAATTTTGAATTAAGACTTTGTGGGTGTGTCAACTGAAAACCCTCACGAGACAAAACTCGTCCTTTAAGGAAACTTGGGGGTTTAAAGGCTTGTTGCACATGCTAAGTGCAACTGTGATTCCTACGAAAGTGAGTTAAGATTTCCCTGTTTTTCATTTTTCTTATATTCTGTTTTGCTAGGGACTAGCAAAATCTAGGTGTAGGGGTATTTGATGCATTGCATACATTGCATCATATGTCTTTCATTTAGATTAATTTTATATCAATAAATGCTACTAAGGTATGTGTTTAGTCTTATTTACATAATACAGGGACCTGAATGCAATTTACCCATATCCCGAACATAAACACGTGCAAAAGACTCATTTCTATCATAAAGACCGGTGCAAGATTATCGGGATTCAAATTGAAGTTCATCCTAGCATAAAAGCATTCAAAGACCTAATTACAAAAAGGTCAAGGACTTAATTGCAAAAGTCGAGGACCCGACTGCAAATTACGAGTACCAAAAGATTATTTTGGAGAAGTTCTAAAGAAAAATCAATTTGGATCTCCAAATATATGAAGAAATTAACTCGGATCTCCAGAGATATGCAATAATTAATTCGGACGCGCAAAGGACAGCTAAAACATGCCATAAACACACAGGAAAAATCTGGATCGATTCCGAACCAAAAAGGTGGCGATTCCGCCGCACCTCATGTACAAAATGCGGCGATTCCGCCGCACAAAAGTCGATCCGTGCGCTAATTTTTTTTACCAATGTTGTATTGACGCGTGTACATTCTTTTTATGTATTAGGATCCCTGGTTGAGGCTATAAATAAGGCTGAATCATGTATTGGAATGGGCTCCTCTCCTCTTCTTTTTAGCAATAAAATTCTGTTTTTTTTATTTCTTATTTTTAGTTTTCTTTTTGTAGTTTCTCGAGGACCCCTTCTCCTTCCCTCCATCCATGAGTTTCTAACTCTCTCCAAAGGGTGGGGGTGACGGATTTTGGGTGATGAGAAGAAGAATGATGTTATTATTTTAATTTCGTGTTAGTATATTTTGATTACTTGAGTTTATGTTGAATCATTTATCATGTAATGCTTTATAACTAATGTGATTTATTATAAGTTTCAGAATTCTCTAAACAAAACTCGATATCTAATCCCCCACCCGCTGGACTCTCATCCATATTTGCTTTATTTTTAATTTGTTTTTGTTGTTCTTGCTTTAGAAATTAATTAAAAAACCAAAAATCTCAAACCAAACCTTATTTTTCTCTCTTTCTTTACCTGATCGAAAATCACAAAAATAAAAATATCTCTCCCTCCTTGTGTTCGACGTCTTCATTGACGCCGTGCACTTGCGGTATAAATTTAATTCTCATCATGTGTTGACTCTAGTTCTTCAGAAATCAAGTGGCCAATAAGGGAGAAGAGATGTGATTATGCTAACCTAAGCTACACTAAACTAGAAACTAACAAAGGAGAAAGATGAAAGCACAAGACTACTAAACTATGATAAACAACTAACAAAAAGAAGAGAATTCAGTAAGGAAAACCCTTAAGGGGTGGAGTGTGTGAACATATGAAGTGAAATAAATGATGAATGACACATGTAAGCATGTAAGTGTGTGTGTTGTGTGTGTTTTTTCATGGATAGGAAGTGTCTAAAGATGTTGCAAAACCTATCAATCCATTCACAAATGTATCGATAGTTACTACTTGATTATCATAAGATGAGGCTCAGCATGAGAAGTGTGTAAAGATATGGAAAGACTCATCAAAAACCATGAACTCAAGTGAAGAACAAAGCTAAGCATGGAAAGTGTCTAAATCTTATGACAAAACCCATTAAAATATTCGATCAAGCAAGCAAGCAACCACAATTACAAACACTTAACTAACATGTAACATATTATACGGGAAATTTCAGTCAATAACCATGAGGAAACTAAGCATAGGAAGTGTCTAAATCTTATGACAAAACCCATCAAAAATCGCCCAACATGTAGATGATTAAAATAACCCCAATAAACATACAAACATGCAAGTTTACACAATCCAAAATTGATCAAACATTCAAACATCATAACATATATGTACAACATCTCCACCCCCTAAAGGGGATGAAACTACTCATTACACATTATGCTAGCAATTAAACTAAAGAAGAAAGGCATTCTAACTAGTTATACTAAGATTAGGAAATCAAAACTAAGTTAAGCTTGCAAGCATTAAACAGAGACAACATTAAAAATAAAACTATGAAAAATTATTTTATTTACATGACATACGTTAAAAGTAGCATTCTTCTCCACTTGAGTTTTGCTTCAAGGCTTTACTCCAAGTAGAGAGAATGCCACTAAGAAAGGGGTAGTTTACAAGGGAGGAGGAGTTCTATTTATAGGCATGAAAAAAGAAAAATGGGGACAATCACCTGATGTGGGACTAATGAAACATTCTCAGAATAGACATAAACACATAAGCCATATCCGGACGAAACCAGGTCGGATTCTGAGAAAAACGGAATGCTAATTTGCGGTCACTTTTTCTCAAATCCGATCCATGTTCGGATATCTTTTTTAGTTCTTTAATTGGTCACATGTGGTGAACTCGGATCAGTTATTGGAGTTTAGGCCCAGATCTAATTGCCAAAATACTCCATATGATGGTGTGGAGTTTCTTGATTTGCTTATTGGTAAAATTGGTTTACATCCAGGTCCTTCCCTCTTGTATATTAGTCAATAAGTCTCACGACTTAGTCTTTTTTCTTGCTTTTTAGGTCCTTTTTGTGTCTCTTCTCCTCAAACTTGTTTATTCCTGAAACTTAAACATAAAACTCGTTACGTAACATTGTTAAGGTTAAAGATAATGGATATAAAACACAAATATATGCATGATATTATGTCAATCAAATATCCCCCACACCTAGCTTTTTCTAGTCCCGAGTAAAACAAAGAAAGAGAAAAATGAAAGAAAGCAAAACGCACACGTAAAACAGGGAAATCCTAACTCACTTTCGTAGGAATCGCCAAGGAGGAGGTGTGTTGTCTCGTGAGGGTTTTTAGTGTATACACCCACAAAATCCGAACATAGATGCATTATTCAACCTAGCAACACGACTCGGTGGAATCATTTTCGTCGATCATTGGATACGGTAATTCTACAGGCCGACACTTTATAAGTAATCAGTCCACACAACTAGCCTAATGAACCATTCGTGAAAGTTAATTAAGGACTTAAATGAAAGACAAGGGCGACCATTGTTGGCTTTTTGGCCTTAATCTATGTTTTGATGATTTAATCAACCTAATCTTAATTATGATCATGTAGAGTAGCACATATGTTGCATTGCATATATATTGCTTTGTGCTAACCTCTATAGGTGATCAAGACTAAAGGATGTAGGTTATTAAGATTAATTATGATTAGTATTGTGGACCCATAACCCACACGATCCTAACAACCATAACTTCTTAAAGTGATACATCGTGTAAAGTCCATTAAGGTTCTTATTTGTTGTTGTTTTTCTCTTTGTTTTTCTTTTCTTTTTCTTTTTGGAGCATTATGAATTAACACTAGTTGGTGTTTGATTCTCCCACGCTCGGATTTCATGCATCATTGCCTGTGAGGACTTACACTATCACGTACACCTTCCCCCAAATATCCACATAGGGTGATCCCTACCACCTGTGCAACGGGAGTTCTTTCGGTGCATCCCAAGTCAGATGACTCGAAAGCACTAGGAATTAAGTCCCCTCAAACCTAATTTCCCGAGTGAAAGGAGTTGTGCGAGAAGAGAGAACACCACTTATTTATTATCTACATGGGAACCACAACCCCTACACTTAAAGTTTCACAACAAGATTTTAAGGGTCCCTCACTATGACAAACTTACTTATACTAACAAACGAATTATTTGACTCACTAGGGTCAGGGTGGACTTCTTTAATTGTTTGTGTACTAAAACCTTATGATTACTCACCCCCCGAGGGAAGACTGGGGTGCATCCTTACGACTCGATAAAACCTAAAGCCAGTATAGTAGATATCCTAATGCATCATGTTCAATACAATTTTGGGAGCTTTCTTTTTACTTTGCCTCTCAACAGTTTTGCACATGCTAAAGACACGTAAAACCCACAAAACATTTTCCTCGCAGGCACATGAAGATTTTGAAAGAAAAGTGAAAATTTGAAGCACAATGCAAGCAAAAGAAGACAAGTCACCCAAGGATCATGGCAAGCATATACATCGATATTAAATGAAAACAATACAAAACAATACAAACATGACCCTAACAATACAAACAAACGAAAACAAAACAAAAGGAGAAGGACTCGACTATGTACACACGTAAAACACCCCCACACACTTACTTCATGCATTGTCCTCATTGAATGTGAGCATGATACTACATGGATTTTTGCATGAAAAACAAAAGATCACACCAACGTGAAGCACAAGTAAAGTTTCATGGTCATGTTGATGGACATAAACCCAAATTCCTAAAAACATGTGAGATACTTAAGAAGGGAGACAAATACGTCAAACAAATGTGGCCCAAATACTCAAGGGTTGGGGCCACAACAACTACTGCCCACGTGTGGAGTCTTTTGTTTTTTTTTTTTTTTCTTTTTTGTTTTTTTCTTATAAAAAAAGATATATACATCAACAAATATATTCTCATAATCAATTGGTCAAGGAACATCAAATGAGAATATCGAGTCATTCGGAACTGATATTTGGCAAGATGGGCACGTTTCTTTGGTACTCCGAGGTGTCATGAGGGTAAAACGTCAAAACTGAAAGGCTTGAATCCCTCATGATATTGGTTGGGCGTATGCAACATGAATGAGTGGAGTTGTGTTGCCGCATTAGGGGTTAGTTGCTCATCGAACAAAACCCTCCAACCAATAGGCGGGTGCATCGGAATGAGTTCCTCAGGCTCATTCGAAGGATATGGCACACCAGTTTCACTAAGAATGGGGCTTCTCTCCAAGTCATCCAACAAGGACCACCCAACCTCCTTTGTATTATCAAGCATAAGCTCGATCGTAGGTGGGTCCTTGTTGGAGTCAAGATGAAGCTCAAAAGGCTGAATGACCATGGGACATGGGGTAGAGACACCTTCTGGTATGGGCATATGCTGAGGTGTATCCCCCTCACTAACAGTCTCAACTGAATCATCTAACAAGCACTCCATTTGTACATTCATGTTTGATGTCAGCTCACTTTGTTGCATTGTAACGACAAGCAATGAGTTTTCGCTGGGCACACAAACATTCTCAACGGGTTGCATTGGTGTTAGGGGTGTTTGTTGATGTTGTGGTGCTTTCTCTAATTGGTGGATGAGGTTGAGATTTAAAGGTTGGTCTAAGGGCTCTTGTTGCCTATCATAGTTGAACACATGAAACTCAGCACTCATGTTACCAAATGAGAGCGTCATGAGACCATTTATACAATTAATCAAAGCGTTGGAGGTTGTTAGAAATGGTCTACCCAAAATCAAAGGTATTTGACAGTCAGTGTTCGTAATAGGGTTTGTATCGGGGACGACAAAATTTACTGTAAATATAAAATCTCCAACTTTGATGAGCACATGCTCAATAATCCCATTTGGGACACGAATGGATCTATCCGCCAATTGGAGGGTGATCTTAGTTGGTTTCAATTCTCCCAAGTTTAATTGTTGATAAACAGAAAATGGGAGGAGGTTTACCGTTAATCCTAATTCAAACAATACATTACTCATGCTAGTGTGCCCTATCGTACACTGAATAGTAGGACAACCAGGGTCCTTGTACTTTGTGTATGTGGGATTGGACAAAAGTGAGCTCACACTCGCAGCTAAGAATGCTTTCTTAAGAACATTGGTCTTTCTCTTGGTTGTGCATAGATCTTTCAACACTTTGGCATATTGTGGTATTTGTTGGATGACATCCAACAAGGGGATGTTAACCTTCACTTGTTTAAAGATCTCTAATATCTTATCCATTGTGTCACTCTGCTTTTTGGTTAACCTACTAGGATAGGGAGCTTTTGGCAGGTAGGTTTTCTGCGGTGCCTGAGAAGGTGGAGTTGGTGTATTACCCTCACCCTCATCCTCTTCCTCACCATCATTCCCACCAAGGGGCTGCACAGATGGTGGTGGTGGCAAGGAAATATGATTGTCAACTTGTTTTCCATTCCTTAAGGTTACAATGGTATTGACATGGTGAACATGTTCCTCCAAATGGTTCACTTGCCGTCCCCAAGGTACCAAACTCTCATTTTGCATGTGTTGTTGCTGGTACATGCGGGGTTAGCCTCAGGCTGGCTTGGCAGAGTCCCCCTCTCTCTCTCTCTCATGTACAGACTGAGTCAATTAGCCCATCTGAAGCTCTAGAGATTTGATGGTCTGCTGATTTGAAGTGAGAACTCGACTTATGGAAGACATAAAGTTTTTCATTGAGTTCTCAAGTCCATAGGTTAGGTTCTCAAGTGAATTAAACTGGGTTTCCATGTTGTTGGAATTTGGGAAACCTGGTGGGTTGGTGATTTGAGCTTGGGATGGCTAAAAAGATTGTGAATGCATGGGAGGTTGGTGTGGTATGTTAGGTTCTCTAGAGAAGTTTAAAGGACCGACCTGGACATTGTTTTGGTTCCATGAAAAGTTAGGGTGGTTCGTTCATCCATGATTATATGATGATGAGTATGGGTCATTCCTGGATCTATCATAGATGGCATTGAGTTGTTCCATCTCAGGAGGAATGGATGCACACTCGACTCCTACATGACCCATCCTACCACATGAATAATAGGGAACTAGACTAGATGCAGACACATGTGACACATCTTGCTTGTTTGGAGCTCAATCAAATCCATACAGTGCATTAAGGCCATCATGCGTGCCTCGGTGGCCGTACTGGTATCGACAGCAAATGTGGCTCCTGATCTAGTCGAGTTTGCATTTGCGATCCTTGCTCCTATGCTAGATGATCGATGGTGGTGGTTCCCTCACACTTTCCGACTGCAAGGTTTTCTCAGCAATGTCTTCTAGGAAAGCGCATGCCTCCCTTTCATCCTTTCTGAAGAACTCTAATTGACACATGGACTCAAGGAGCATTTCGGGACGGGATGTGAAGACCCTCTTAGACAATCTTACAAAGACACCACAACTCGATGCCATGGTGAGGGCCTGAGGATAGTAGCTCCTTGAATTTCTCAAAGTATGCATGGAATGATTCGATCTCATGTTGATAGAATGAATTGAATTCGTTCCTCAATTTTTGAGTCCGATGATTTGGGAAGTACATTTTGGGGATTGCAGATTGAAATTCATACCTAGTCCTAAAGGCATTCACCTGGTTGTTGTACAACCACTTCTTGGCATCATCCTTTAGTGCAAAGGGGACAAGCCTAAGATGCATGGAGTCTGTGCTAAGTTGTTACAACTTGAACATAGCGCAGACCTCCTCAAATTCCCTGAGAAAGATATAGGGATCACTCTTCCCAGTAAAGTGTGGGAGCATGGAGATAAATTAAGGCTTAACCTCAAAGTGGTTCTCATTTGCCTCTGGCAATACGATGCACGAAGGTAGAGCAGTACGGCTTGGGTAGCATCGATCACGTAGAGAAACAGGAACATGAACATGTGGATTAGGTGGAACAGGTGGGTCAAGCAACTGCTCCTCCTCGCGATACTGAGTAGCCATGGAACCCGGACTGTGTGCGACAAGAGAAGGGAAAGGTGTCGAGAAATCGACTACCGAGGCAGGATTGACGACACACCTTGTCAAATGGTCACTCTAATCTCGTGCCCACACAATGTGGGACTAATGAAACATTCCCAGAATAGACATAAACACATAACCCATATCCGGGCAAAATCGGGTCGAATTCTGAGAAAAATGGACTGCCAATTGGCGGTCACTTTTTCTCGGATCCGACCCATTTTCGGATATCTTCTTTAGTTCTTCAATTGGTCACATGTGGTGCACTCGGATCGGTTATTGGAGTTTAGGCCCGGATCTAATTGCCAAAATACTCATGATGGTGTGGAGTTTCTTGATTTTCTTATTGGTCCTTTTGGTTTACATCCAGGTCCTTCCCTCTTGCATATCAATCAATAAGTCTCACAACTCAGTAATTTTTCTTGCTTTTAGGTCCTTTTTGTGCATCTTCTCCTCAAACCTGTTTATTCCTGAAACTTAAACATAAAATTCATTACGTAGCATTGTTTAGGTTAAATATAATGGATTTAAGACACAAATATATGCATGATATGATGCTAACCAATGGTGATAACTGATTGATACGTTTTAATTAACTGCAAGTGCACGACCGTGTTGAAGCGGTGGCAAATACGGGTCGATCACAGATAGGTGTGTCAACTTTAGTTTGTTCGAAGGCGAGTGGGAAAGAAAGGAGAGAAAGGAGTTATGATCTAAACTATACTACAATGCCAAAGGAAATGGAAATACACAATAAAACTAAACCGCATAGGGGGTAGAGAAGGAATGTGAATATAAAGATATGTGTATGTGTGTGTGTTGAATTAAGCTCAAAACAACATGTAGTGTATGAAAATCATAAAACTAAATCTAACTTTGCCTCCACATGAAATAAGATAACACCATATCATTAAAACATACAAGACAATAATTGGAATAAAGCTAAATGAACTCATGTATAAAGACCAAACCCCACTATGCCTCTACATGAAATAAGATTTATCACAATCATCAAAACATACAAGACATTAATCAAGGTAAGGGCAACAAGAGTACATGCAACTACAAGTCATGTTTCCAATATTAATCACATCCATATCCTCACATCATCATTCCCCATAAAATAGGCCCACTAGTCTAAGCAAATGCGAAACTTCATTCAAGAGCATTAGCATATCAAAGATAAGAGTGAAATCTCATTAGATGGTTATGAAAATCATGTAAGGTTCAAAGGATTAAGATGACACACACCTACTACATCACATAATCATATCACATATTTCTCCACCCCGCAAGTGGGGATGGAACTACTTACTCATATTTAAACTACAACCTACATTAACAAAATTAAGCATTCTACTGAAAGGAAATTAAACTAAGCAAGCAAGAAATATTAAAGAAGCTAATTGAAAGGAAAGTAAAACTAAAGAAGCATGCAAGAATTAAAAGACAAGATTAAAAGAAACTAAGAACAATTATTTTATTTACATGACTCACATTACAAGTGGCATTCTTCTCCACCTTGAGTTTTTTCTTCTAGGCTTTTACTCCAAGTAGAGAGAATGCCACCAAGCAATGGGTGAATACAAAAGGAGGAGGAGTTCTATTTATAGCCATAGAAAAAGGTAATATGGGACAATCCCCCGGTATGGGACTAAAAATATACCAACAATAGACTAAATACACCCTAATACACGACCCGCCAAAGTCTTAGCGGATTCGGACCCAAACCGATCGCCGATCAGCGATCTATATTGTTCGGATCCGGCCTGGATTTGGTGTGTGGTTGTTTGTCTTCATGTCTTTATGTTTGATGCATCCGAGTAGGTTGTTGGAGCGTAGGACCGAATCGAATTGCCAAATTACTCCTCATGATTGTGTGGAGTTTCTTGATTTGCTCCTTGGTCCTTTGGGCTTACATCTGGGTCCTTCCCTCTTGCATCTCAGTCCCCAAGTCTTGCAACTCAGTCTTTTTCCTTGCTTCTAGGTCTTTTTATTCCTCTTCTCCTCAATCCTGTGTATTTCTAAAACTCAAACATAAAACTCGTTATGTAGCATTGTTTAGGTTCAAGATAATGGATATAAGACACAAATATATTCATGATATGATGTCAATCAAATACCCCCACACCTAATTGTTGCTAGTCCCGAGCAAAACAAAGAAAGAGAAAATGAAAGAAAGGAAAAAGCAAACGAAAAACAGGGAAATCCTAACTCACTTTCGTAGGAATCATAGTTGCACTTAGCACGTGTAACAAGATGTTAAACCTCCTTGTCGCCAAGGAGGACACTACTACAGAAAAGGGAATATACGTCGGATGTACGGGGGTATATACGTCGGCTATAAGCACTCTCAGATCCAACATCTATAAGTGTGTCGTCTATACATAGACGTCGGACGTCCAATATCCGGCGTCTATTCGTTAAGAATAGACGTCGGTTTTTTGTATAACCTGACATATATTCTTTAAGAATAGACGTCGGCCTTTATATCCAATTGACGTCTATTACTTAGGAATAGACGTCGGTGAACAAACATACGACGTCTATCTAAAGACGACACACGTATAGACGTCGGATCTGAGAGTGCTTATACATAAAGCCGACGTGTATTCCTTTCTTTAGAGGAATAGACGTCGGTGGTTACAAACATCCGACGTGTATTCCTAAACCTGGACACAAAAAATAGCATCCTGCAAACATGTAAATAGTCATCGTATTCGTGTACATACAACCTGCACCAAATTCGTTCACAAATTCTCACACTTTCATCCACATGTACATACAAGCACAAACACACAAGCATACATGCACAAACACAAACATACAACCATACATGCACAAACACAAACATACAAGCATACATAATTGACATTCAACACACTTGCAATTAATTCATTCTAAAATTAAGGCGATTTTATTAAGGCATAAATTGTTGGTTTGTAATACAAGTGCCCTTCTTAACTAAATTACAAAAAATGTTAGTGACAGGAGAACCTCTTAGTTCATCAACATGTTTCTGATAAAATAGCGAGCCCATCGGTCGCGAGTTTCATCGAGCTCCTGTTGCGAGAAGGGATCACTACTTTTTGGGAAGACCTATCAAAAAATACAAGTGTGAATGTTAATAACTAAATATTGAAACTACAACTATACAATTGAATAACGATCTACATTAGCTCGGATAGGCATACGTCTTGAGTTGCCAATTTGAGGATTTCCTCCATGTATCTCATCACGTAGTAACCACATTCCGTATTTCCAACCTGCTTCCGGTACTACAAACATAGAAGTTCGCTAAATATAGGTTCCTAACTTAATTAACAAAAATGGGAGAGAACGTACTTTCATTCCATGTCATGTTATTCCTGCTTTTGTGGTTGTTCTCCTTCCACCTAAAGCTCTGTAAACCTTAATTGCCCTGAGTAGCACAAGTTAAAATTTCATTTAATAATACTAATAAAAATCCACGAATTACTTTTACCATGACTAAAACGAACTTACAAATTTAGAAGTTTCTTTATTGAGTCCCTTAGTTTATTCGACCCCAACGGATCAAATCAATATGCCGAATTAGTCATGGGACATACAACGACAAGCATCTAATGAGCCCTGTTATATATATAATTAGAAGATTATTACAAAATAAAATTCCACTTTGAATTAAAAAGTTTACCTCTCATGATAAGGGAGCAGACAATATCTTTGGTCTTCTTCTTTAAAGAATGTCCCAAGTTGACCTGATTTAAAGAATTGTGAATGCTACTCAAACTACCGAAAGGATTCATTCAGTCAGTACAGAGTCCAAGTCGTACATTCCTGGATTCTTCACCAAACACAGGAAAGTCGAAATCTATTTTTTCCACTGAGGTGAATCTGCAGGGTGACGTAGCAACTGATCATTTGGTTTCTCATGATCAGCATGCCATGTCATGTTCTTGGAATCCTCCTTACCCGCAAACAAACGTTTAAGCCTTGGTATTATTGGAAGATACAACAAAGTCTTAGCAGGAGGTCCTTTGATTTTCATCTCATCAGGCTCTTCATTGTGGTTTGGTCCACTACGTTTCATTTTGTATCTTGAAACATTACACCTGGGATAGGAATGTAAGTTTTCAAACTCAACCCTATACAATATACAATCGTTCGGGCATGTGTGTATTTTCCTATATTCCATTCCCATAGGACACAACACTTTCTTAGCATCATAAGTTCTATCTGGCAACTCATTATCGTCTGGAAGCATATCTTTCAATAACTTCAACATTGATGTGAAACTCACATCGGACCAACCATTTCCAACTTTTAAATTGTACAACTTCAACGCCGTTGACAATCTAGTGAATTTGGTACAATTCTTATATAACGGTTTCTCATTCTCACTCAACAAATTACCAAGTAAATCGGGGTTGGACGAAAACTTTTCAGCCATATCCTGAACCATTTCCTCTAAGTGATCTTCCACATTAACGTCTTCTCCATCATTCTTGGAACGACTAAATGATTCATTTTCGTCGTGCCATATGCACCGTCTATAATTTGGGTCGAAACCTTTCTCAAACAAATGATCTTTCATTTTCCGAAAAGTCAGCACTGACATATTATGACACTTATTGCACGGACAATACGCCATGTCGCTGTCTTTCTTTTTTTTTGAATGTTTTTTGGTAACCTCTAAGAACATATTCACTCTGTTGTCATACTCATCACTCACTATGTTTGAAACAATCCACTCTCGATCCATTTCAATCTAACCATTAACAAAAATGATAGTTATTATTGGAGAAAATAAATAAAATTTCAATTTAAAAGAATGTGTTCGTAGATGACAAGATTCAGAGACATTAAGATGAGAAAAGAACGACTCAGAGGAGAGGAGATCAAGTCCTTAATCTAGCGTGGGAATAAGGAAGGTTAGAAACCTAACTAAGCAATCAAGGCCAAAACAAGCCTAAAGTCCACTATGGGTCCTTAGTAATAGACGACGCCTAACTTCGAGGTCCCACCGAGGACCACTAGTCTGTAGGAAATAAAGAACCCGGAGGTCCCTAATATCTCAGGGAGACTAGATGGGCAACGACGTTCAGGCCGAAACTATCTTAAACATCGAGGACCACTAATCTGTACGAAATCAAGAACCCAAAGGTTCTTAAAATCTCAGGGAGACTAGATGGGCAACGACACATGCCATAACGGTCTTAAACGGTTTCCTCTCCTTAATGCGTCCGAAAATCCTAGGGGTCAACGTCCAATTGATTTTATTAAGGCTCTTTTATTAAGTGGTTTTTGGGTTAAGGAAAGGGTGATGAAATCCCCCACCTGATCTCCTATAGGTGACTGGCCCCTAAGTGTTTTTCATACCTTAATCTAACAAACAACACACCAAACAAACACTCACCTCACTCTTGTTACAATGCTAGTCCTACTAACTAATGTTTTTCTAATGAATGATGAGTGAAAGATAGTACGTAACTTACGCCAGCAATCTACGACAAAAATCATAAATAAATAATAAATACGATGAATGGAAATTTAAATGAGGAATGACTTAGAAAATATTATCTAATCTTTTGCTTTGGGTTATTAAAGGTCAAGTTGTTTAAGGGGGTTGATGAGTTAAACATTAAAAAAATTCTAAATAAAAAATAATATATTAAGCATAAATAAACATTTCACTAAATAAACATGTAACTAAATAAACATTTAAAATTTAGAATTGAAAATACTCCCACAAATAAACTGTACGTACTAAATAAAAATTGTAAGAAATACTCCCACAAATAAAATACTCCCACAAATGTTTTTTACTTTTATGACTCTTTCTTTCCAGATCATCGAAACTCCTAAGAAATTGGGAATAACAATCTACAGAGTAGACACCCTTACATTTAACTTAAATAATGCCTACATTAATTTTGTCTCAATTCGTGACAATGTTCAAATTGGAACAAATTGATATAATTTTACATGACCACACTCACAAAAGTTAATGAATAGATTGGACATGAAACCAAATGATCAAGTAAATTAAAAGGTTTGGTGAAGGCAAAACTTCACGGCTTCTATATCTTCATTTGTCCATCCTCTCCATATGCCAAAAAACAAATTAAAGTTCACGTATTCTTCTAATTTTCCTTTTTTCTCTTCACATTGGTCCTAATTTCTCTACTTAGTGGTTATAAACATGTCTTTTTTCATTCATTAGCAAAATCACGAAAATACGAATATATTCAAGATTAAAACCAAAAAATCGAAATGTCGCATTCACAACAATAAACGACACGAGAAGTATACTAACATAGAAAAGAATCGTTACTACAAGAAAAATACAAAAATAAACCAACAAAAACAAACTTAACACTTACAATGGTAAGGATGTGGAGAAAGACGGAGGAAGACGGAGGAAGAAGGAGAAGAGGGCCGGAGAGGTTGGGTCGTCGCTGCGGTGCCGGAGACAGTGCAAATCGGTCGCGGGACGGCTAGGGTTTGGGTGGGTTTTCGTCTGAAATGAATGACAGAAAACGTTTATGTTCGTTTTCTTTAAGACCTATAGACGTCGGATTTTATAAATAATCAACGTCTATACCCCTACGTCTATATGCAGGGATTATAGACGTCGGACATTTATAACATCGACGTCTATAGGTCGACGTCTATACCTTATAGACGTCGGCTGCACAAGGTATTCTGATACCCGACGTCTATTTATCGACGCCTATACCCCATAGACGTCAGATAAACACGGTAATACAATAGACGACGTCTATATTACCACATAGACGTTGGTCGTAGTAACAACCGACGTCTATGCTATGCTCTCCCTCCTAGACGTCGACTGTTATAACGGCCGACGTCTATTTGGCGATGAGTAAAGCCTATAATGCACTAGTGGGAGGAGTGTTGTCTCCTGAGGGGTTTTAGTGGACATACCCACAAAATCCGAACAAGATGCATTATTCAATCTAGACACTCGACTCGTTGGACATATTTTGTCGATCATTGGACACGGTAAAGCTACGGGCCGACTCTATATAGGTATTAGTACACACACCTAGCCTAATGAACCATTCGTACAAGTTAATTTAGGACTTAAGTGAAAGACATGGACAACCTCAAAATCCTCAAGTGATACAAAGTGTAAAGTCCATTAAGGTTCTTATTTGCATTACAATTTTTTTCGTTTTGTTTCTTTCTTACTTTTTTTCTTTTCTTTTTCTTACTAGTTGGAGTTTCATTCTCCCAGGGTCAAGTTTCATGCATCATTGTCTATGAGGACTTATACTATCACATACACCTTTCCCCAAATCTCCACATAGGACAATCCCTACCACTCGTGTAACAGGAGTTCGGTCGGTGCATCCTAAGTCAGATGACTCGAAAGCACCAGGCACAAAGTCCCCTCAGACCTACTTTCCCGAGTGATAGGAGACATGCGTGAAGAGAGAACACCTACTCACTTATTTCTCATCTACACATGAACGAAAACCCCTACACTTAATGTCTCACAACAAGATTTAAAGGGTCATTGACTACCACAAATTTCCTTAAATAAACAGACACGAATTATTAACTCACTAGGTTCGGGGTGGACTTCTTTAATTGTTTGAGTACTGAAATCCTATGATTAGTCACCCCCAGAGGGAAAACCGGGGTGAATCCTAAACGGTTTTGCACATGCTAAACACACGAAAAACCCACAAAACATTTTCTTTTGCAAATACATGAAGATTTTGAAAGAAATGTGAAAATTTTAAAGCACTAGGCAAGCAAAAGAGGACAAGTCACCCAAGGATCATGGCAAGTAGATATATCGATATTAAATGCAGCACACTAACATGACCCTATCAATACACACAAAAGAAAACAAAATCAAAGGAAAAAGACTCTTCTATGTACACTCATAAAACCCCCCACACCTACTTCATGCATTGTCCTCAATGAATGTGAGCATGAAACTACATGGATTTATGCATGAAAAAGAAAAGATCTCAACAACGTGAAGTATAAAGGAATGTTCATGGTTATGTTGATGGACACAAACACGAATTCCCTCAAAACATGTGAGATGCTAAAGAAGAGATACAAATACGTGAAAGAAATGGGCCCCAAATACTCAAGGATTGGAGCCCACAACAGTTGATGCTCACTGAAGGAGTCTTTTATTGTACTTCTTTTTTTATTTTCTTTTTTTCCTTTTTTTGAATATAACCATGTACAAAAATAATTTTCCATCTTCATTTGTCAAATGACATCAAATGGGAACCTCAAAAGTAGGTTAATTCACTTGGAAAGGGAACATGACACCACGCGGGGCCAGAATACTCATGTTTGGGCCCCCTCACAAAGAGCACAAGATGAAAGGAGAGGTTCATGAATTGGACGGAAATGCATCTCATTCAAAGGATCAAACTGAAAGAGCTTGAACCTCTCAAGAGTTTGGGAAATATGGGGCAACAGAAGAAGAGTTTTGCGGTGTTGAAGTTATGATCGTCAATCCAAACTCTCCAACCAACAGGTTGGTGGGTCGGAACAAGGTCAAGAACCTCGTTAGGCATGTCCGACTCACCAGGAAAACAAAAAGTGGGTCTCTTACCCAAGGTATCCTCCAAGGAACTCCTAATACCCTCATTAGCAATGTAGTTGTTTGATGTTCCATCATTTCCAAGAAGATCAGGAACAATAGTGAGAGGCAAACTCTCACCAGGTTGTTTGAAATTGAGGGTACTAGGGAGCTCTTGCTCCACCAGAGGTGAGTCCTTAAGAGGCACAACATGAAGATAATGGGGCTCAAGGGTCACGGGACAAAAAGATAAGGCACAATCCTGTGCCGACTCATAATGAAATTGGTCCATGTTTTTCTCAATTGGAATCGAATCCTCCACCAAGTGATCGTGAATTAAAACCCCAAGTCCCTCAGACTGACTAGGAGTTTGACTTTGAAATATTGTTCTTCGAATTTGTAGATGTGGTGGTCGTTCGATATTAGAAGAGAAATCCTCATGTTGACAAGAAAGGTTACCCTCCTCACGTTCACGTAATTGCTGCGTCATTTGACTCACTTGCAATGCCATATTTTGTATGGACTATTGAGTGGTTTCCATGAACGTAAGGAAAGTTTGTTTCAAGGAATCAGGTATGCGGTCAACTATGAGGTCCAAGTCAGAGCTTGGGAAATTTTGGGGTTGGGTGTTGATGGGCTGAGAATGAGTCCAATGATATGAAGTGGGGTGTTGGTAGAATTCTGGGTATTCGGGAGGAGGATACTGGGGTGAAAATGATGTATAAGAATTTGAATAAAAATTGTCTCCCCATGAATACATCCCTCTCGGGTTGTACGCGGATGCGTATTGGTCATATTGAGCATTTTTGGAAAATGTATGCTCATACTGAGGCTCTGGGGAAACACAAGGACATTCCCCGATAACATGACCACTAAACCCATAACACTCACATGGTATGGCTATTGGAGCCACCGGTGCACTCATATCATCTACCACATGCATGAAAGAGGCCAAAGGTTCTTGCAATGTCTCAGCTTGATGACCAACATAAGATCCGACGTAACTAGATGGTGGTCTAGTAGTCGGTGCCACTCTCATATTACCCCAATAGTAAGATTGTTCAGCCACACAATTAAGATTGTCCCAACCATACGAGGTTTTTGTCTAAGCCACCCCAGGTTGCATGGGTCTGGAATACCAGGGAGAATTGTCCTAGTCCCAAAAATGATATGGATGGTCGTCCATGTAACCATCCATCTCAACAAAAAAACTCTCAAGTCGACCACTCTCACCACCATGAAGCCATTCTCGCAAAAAGTGCTCGACTCGACCCTAAAACGCTAACAAAGAGTGTAAAGCGGAGGAGACTAGAACGTAAAAGTAGGTGAGAAGAAGAGGACTCAGAGGAGAAGGGAAGAATCCCTAGAAACTAGCGTGGGTAGTGGGAGAGGGTAGAAGCCTAATCTAGCAAGCACGGCTTAAACAACTTATGGCTATGGGTCCTTAGGCTAGACGACGCCTAACTTCGAGGTCACTAGTCTCGACACGCCTCACCTCCCTACAACGAAGACCACAATGCCCAGCAAGTGATACCAAATCCGGAGATCCAGTACCTCCTACTATCGACAAGGCAGGCGACGTCGATCAGGTCATGACAGTCTCAACTCGATCACTCTCCTAGTGTGTCTGAATTCCTTAAGGCTAATGTCTACTTGCTTTTAGATTAAGGCTTTTATTAAGAGTGATTTTTGGGACCAAGGAAAGGGTGATGAAATCCCCCACCTTATCTTTTATGGGACAACCCCTCATTAGTAGTGTTTTGATCTTAAATCTAGCAATCAACTCTCCAATCAAACGCTCAACTTACTCTTGTCCTGATGCAATTCCTACTAACTAATGCATGGTCATACAATAGGAATGAATGAGAGTAGGAAATGCGTACCTCACGCCAGCACTCATCAACTGAAAGTAAGCTAAAATAAAAGACAACTACATGCCTAAGTCAAGTATGTGATGCATGACCTAAACAAGTAAGAATGCCTAATCTTTTGCTTTGGATTTTAGTGGCCAAGTTGATTAAAGGGGATTGATTTTTAATCTGGGAGCAAACTACAAGTCACAACATGCAAGATTGTGCTCCCAGATAACTACACTGAAATACACAACAACCAGAACAAAAATGGGAGAAAATGAAGCTCACCAGGCCGCCAATTGGCAGTCCCAGACCGCTGATTGGCGGTCACTGTTGAGTTCGCTCTCCAATTCCTCCAGTCGCCTCCCTTGATCCTTAGGATCCCTGAAAAAAATCAAAACTAAAAAAGAAAAATTAAAACCACTTGAATCGTCCAAACCAAAGTCTGGACAGAACACCTCCCCGGCAACGGCGCCAAAAACTTCGTTTTTTTCCGTTTTCTTAGTTGGAGTTTCATTCTCCCAGGGTCAGGTTTCGTGCATCATTGCCTATGAGGACTTATACTATCACGTACACCTTTCCCCAAATCTCCACATAGGGAAATCCCTATCACCCGTGTAACGGGAGTTCGGTCGGTGCATCCCAAGTCAAACGACTCGAAAGCACCAGGCACAAAGTCCCCTCAGACCTACTTTCCCGAGTGATAGGAGCCATGCGAGAAGAGAGAACATCTACTCACTTATTTCTTATCTACACATGAACCAAAACCCCTACACTTAATGTCTCACAACAAGATTTAAAGGATCCTCGACTACAACAAACTTCCTTATATTAACAGACACGAATTATTGACTCACTAGGTTCAGGGTGGACTTCTTTAAATGTTTTAGTACTGAAACCCTATGATTACTCGCCACCCGAGGGAAAACCGGGCTGTATCGTAGCGACTCGATAAGACCTATAGACGGTATAACAATACGCACAACTCCTTGTGGTACGACCGGTACTTGCAGCGTCTTCACTGACGCTGTGCACTTGCGGTAATTTAAAAAAATCAATCACTCACCGAGGGAGAGGATTCTTCGGAGTATATATTCAGAAAATTATCATTACATAGTTATTACATTTAACGACACCGATGAACACTACACCTAAAGCTACGGATAGAGTCGTTGAACCAATTAGTAATGAAACATTGATGGTTAATTTTACTAACACCGACAGACAACTACCTCTGGTATAAGGTTATATCAGTAGCCCCACATCGGTTGCCTTCAATTATCATGCAACACACAAAAAAAACCCTTAACCAATGTCGCCCTGATGCCTCCTCCTTTTCTCACCACTTGTGTCGTTCTTCTCCACTGCTCACCAACGTTGTCGCTCGCGTCGTCCTCATTTAGTTAAATCTTTCCCCGTCCTCTCACCCTGGGATCCTGCCCCCTCCCACCCCGACTGCCACCTCCTCCAGCCCGTCTCTCCTCCCCGACCTCCTTTGCCCCCCTCGCACCCCGACTGACCTCCACCCCCTCCAACCCGACCTCTTCTGCCCCCCCCCCCCCCCCCCTGTATCCCCACCATCCCCCCTGACCGACCTCCACCACCACCGCCCTCGACCACCACCAGCGTATCTCAGCCTCCACCACCAACCCCACTCACAATATTTTTTTAATTTTTTATAAGTATGGATTGTGCATTTTTAATCAATTAATTAGAATTCAATTGTTTATTGTTGGATTAAAGTAGTGATTTGTATGATAATTTGTTTCAATTTGTGAAATTATATTATTAAAGTTGTGAAAGTTACATTTTGAATTATTATTTTGATTAATTAGATTCATTTTGTGAATTAATTATAGCTTGTATGATTAACTTGATTTTTATATTTAGTTACATTTCTTAGATTAATTAAGTAATTTAGCCAAAATAGCCTTTGTTTAAAAACTATTGGATTTGTTTATGAGTTTACGTTGTCGGTGACGATGAATGTGAATGATATTTTGGATTGGATTTACAATTTAGTTTTAGGATTGGATTTGGGATTTAGGACTTAGTTTTAGGAATGTATTTTGGATTTAGTTTTAGGATTGTATTTATGATTGGAAATAGCACAGTGGATGTCGATATTGGATTTCAATTGGATTAAGTAGTCTTGGATGTTAGATTAGATTTCTATATGTTAGTTGTTGGATTTCTTAGTAATTTAGGATCTACGATTTGATTTTGGATTTGTTAGTAATTTCAGAGTTTGGATTTGACGTTGGATTTAGTAATACGGATTTAGGATTTACGATGAATTGTATGTTTAAAGAAATAAGTATTTTGAGGATTTAGGATTGTATAATTTAAATTTGATGAATTGAAAGAACCAAAATTTACTTAAAATTTCAATTAAATTTAAAAGTTTTTTCGGTTTAGTTATATTGAGTTTGATCTTTTATTGATTGTAAGATTGGTTAATTGATTTAGTTCGATTGATTTGGATTACTGAATGTGTTAATTAGATTTAGTTAGATTGAAAGTAACTTTTAACATGTTATATTTAACAGGTTTTGTTAGAAATGAATAGAATCATAGTGTCAGACAAAAGTTGGATGTATGGCAAGAGAATTACTCTAACATTCACAAATAATCTGAAGTCATTCCTAAACCTTGCCTTTAGTCCTAACAACCAATATATTCGTGATGGAAAAATATTATGCTCATGCAAGAAGTGTTAGGCAGTGTTATTCTGATATTCACAAATAAAACATTCAAGTATGACAATACGTTAGCCTTCACCACCGCACTTTGGGGGAGACGGTGTTAGGCGGATTCATCGACGACGTCATACAGAGGATACCCCCACAAATAGCCGATGATGCAACCGATATTACGGATGTTTCTATCACTTCGGCATCTATAGTCAATACTAGGGGTGTTCCTAGTACGAGTAGGGCTCGTGGATCCACACAACTTTTGGATGACTGGAGCTCTACTATTCAACATGAGATAGAGTTCACACCAGAATGTGTACCTATAGGAAAACAAGTTTAATGCTTCCAGAATTTTATCGAGACGATAGCCATGAAGACACAGGTATTGCCTCCCCGTTATTCAGACTGGAGATTGGTGCCAAAGAAAGTTAAGGATGTGACATAGCAGCAATTGGCGGTAACATTACATAGGTACTTAAGTAATATTAGTATTGATTTTAATTGAAAACTAATTGTATTTTTTGACAATCACACTAGACAATTCCAGAGGGGTTAGAGCAAAAATTACAAAGTCTCTTAACACAAAATGGAAAGAAAATAAGTATCGGTTATACCTTGAGGTGGTGGATCTGGACTCTAGAGAGGTACGACTTGTGACTAGACCGCCGCATATTTCCATGGAGGATTGATCAACTCTTCTGGACTACTGGTCCAGCGAGACGTTTAAGGTAAATTTATAATATTATTTCAATTATAATCAATGACTGAAAAAGCTAACAATTTGGTTATTTTGGTTATACAAAGAAAAGTGAAACTAATAAGAAAAATAGAGCAAATTTAGTCATACCACACCAGTGTGGGACCAAATCGGGGATGTGACACAAGGAAAAAATGGTGAGATATTATTTATATTTTTTGAAGTTCTTATAGATTTGTTACTTTTTTAAAATAAACTGAAATGATTGTTATTTTCAATGGTATTGCAGATTGAAGAAAATCTGGATGCTCCTAAGCCAAATCATACAGATATGTACATCCAGCTGCATGAGAAGACACTCCCCGAAGTTGCGGTCGTTATTGTAAATTTAATATTATTGTTTGTTTTCAATTAGTTAATGTTATTGGATATATTTATTTGTGAATTTATGATAATTTCTTCTTTTAGGAACAATTAGAGGCTCAACGAGGACTGGGTTAGATGAGCTCTCAGGGCTCTATCAATTTGGCAGTTGTCGCCTGAGATCCGGTCAGGACTCTTCTCGGCGATGGGCACGGACATATGAGGAAGTACTCCAGTCTCGTCACCTCGACCGACATGAATGCACCACACGGGATGCCATCCCAAGCAAAGACTGACGCCAGAGTGTAGGTTGAGAAATATCATAAGATTAAGAAGATGGAAAACAAACTAATGGAGACGAAAAACAAGCTCACTGTAATGCAGTCGATGGTCAACTTTTTGATGGAGAAGGGGGTTTTAATCCTGAGGAATTGTATTTGTGGTTTAATAAGTTTTAGATTTACTAAGTTAGTTTGTATGCATTATAATATGAATGTATAATGTTTAAATCGTGTAGGATTTTAATGTAACGTCAATTTACACCTCCACCACCAAGTCAAGATAACGATGACGGTCCATCGGGCGGAACATGTACTGGAGGTTTGAGAACTTAGTGTTTGTGTTTTCTGGATGTTGTCAATGTTAAACTTTTTTTAATACCTTACTTTCGAATTGTTAAACCTTAATTTCAATAAAACTACAACTTTTACTTATGAGTTTATATGTTTGGTGATGAATGTTTGAATGGTGGTGTATAAATCTTTGGTGATGAATGAGTTATGAATGTTTCAATTGTGATGAATGAATTGTGAATGAGGATTGAACTGCATTGCGATGATTGTT
Source organism: Triglochin maritima (assembly GCA_963682175.1). Classification (NCBI taxonomy): domain Eukaryota; kingdom Viridiplantae; phylum Streptophyta; class Magnoliopsida; order Alismatales; family Juncaginaceae; genus Triglochin; species Triglochin maritima. The sequence goes on from OY821775.1 coordinate 42,291,312, forward strand.
TTGTTTGAACAGGGATAATAGAAACTCGAAAAGAGAAAATAAGTTCTTTTGGGTTCTAGATAAGACCTACCATGATGGATATAATCATCGGTGTAGGTCATGACGTTTTTGATGGTCGGTATACATCGACAGACAACATCCGTCGGTGTCTGTAATGAGGTTTGTTGGTAGATGTACACCGATGGTACATATCCGTTGGTGTCACTTACCAATATTACGCACCGATGGACGGTATCCGTCGGTGTATATGTCATTCTGTCATAGTATATATAAGTTGGTATAACGTACACCGACGAATACATCCGTCGGTGACAAACACAGACGGAACATCCGTCGATGTTTAGCCGTCGCTGTTGTTCGATACGACAAAACAAGGCAAAAACAATTGGCAGGAAATATCACACCAAAAAGAACACCAATGGCATTTATCTGTCAATACATCCGTGGCAACTGAAAACACCGACGTATGTTACTCTGACGGACAGATATCCGTCAGTGTTCGTCCACACTAACAGATGAGGATATGCACCGAGGGATAGCTACCGTCAGTGTAGCCCTGTATTGTAGAAGCAAAATAAGCATATCTCAATCTCTTGTATTAGGAAACACCCAACGGCTAAATCTATAGCCTATTTATATTCATGTATCCTTGTAATTTCAAATTAAGAATAAATCAAATACACAAATTTCATGCTCATATTTGTATCCTTGTCATTTCATGCTCATATTTGTATCTTATATCCATTATCTTTCACCTAAACAATGCTATGTCACGGGTTTTATGTTTAGTTTTCAGGAATAAATAGGTTTGAAGAGATGAAACATAAAAGGACCCAAAAGCTGGGAAAAAGGACTGGATTGTGAGATCTGGGGACCAAGATGCAAGGAAAAAGGACCTGAACGCAAGACAGAGGGATCTAATAGTAAAACAGAATACTTCACACCATCATGGGAAGTATTTTAGCAATTGGATTCGGGTCGGAGCTCCAACAAACAAGGTAGATGCATCAAAGACAACAAATACCAACATGGAAAGCCCAGAAGAAAGCCCAGGACGATCTGGAGTTTATAGACCGCTAATTAGCGGTCTTGGACCGCTAATTGGCGGTCCAAGTTGCTCCAAATTCTCTGAGCTTGTTATGGCCTGTGTATTAGAGCATTCTTAGTCCATTTATGGTATTGGTTTAGTCCCACATTGGGGGATTGTCCCCGATTAGCTTTTTCCATGCTTATAAATAGAACTCTTCACCTTCCATTGTAATTACCCATTGCTTGGTGGCATTCTCTCTACTAAGGAGTGAGCCTTGAAGCAAAAACTCAAGGTGGAGAAGAATGCTACCTTCAATGTGAGTCATTTTGTTAATAAAATAATTCTTCTAGTTTCTTTAAATCTTGTCTTTTAATTTGTGCATGTTTGTTTAGTCTTTCCTTTCCTTTTATGTTTCTTTAATGCTTCTTGCCTTCTTAGTTAACTTTCATTTCAGTATTATGCTTCCTTTGCTTAGTCTAATCAGTAGTGTAATGAGTAGTGAGTAGTTCCATCCCCATTTGGGGGGTGGAGAAATATGTGATATAATCATGTAGTGTATTAAGTGTGTGTTATTTTTATCCCTTGAGCTTTATATGATTTCCATAACCATCTAATGGGTCTCCACTCTTATCTTTGATAGGCTAATGCTCTTGAATGAAGCTTAGCTTATGCTTTGATTAGTGGACCTATTTTATGGGGAATGATAAGGTTAGGATATGGATGAAGTTAATGTTGGAAACACAATTTGTAGTGTATGTGCTCTTGTTGCCTTTACCTTAGCTAATGTCTTGTATGTTTTAATGATGTAGTGAAATCTTAATTCATGTAGAGGCATAGTAGGGTATAGTCTTTATACTTGAGTTCATGTAGCTTCATTCCAATTATTGTCTTGTATGTTTTAATGATGTAGTCATATCTTAATTCATGTGGAGGCAAAGTTGGATGTAGTTTTATGATTTCATGCACTACATGTTGTGAGGAGCTTAATGAACACACACACACTTCTTTATGTTCACATTATTTCTCTACCCCCTTTGGGGTTTAGTTTTCTTGCTTTTCTTCCATTTCCATTTGCGTTTTAGTGTAGTTTAGTGTAACCAACCTTTCTTCCCTTTCTTTACCTCTCGCCTTCGCACAAACCAAGTGTCGACACACCTCCCAGTGGACGACCCGTATTTGCCACCGCTTCAACGCGGCCGTGCACTTGCGGTAGAAATATAAAACGAGATCAATCAAGTTTTTGGCGTCGTTGCCGGGGAGGTGCTCTGTCCAGACGTTGGTTTGGACGATTCGAGGGGTTTTTAATTTTTTGTTTTCAGTTTTTCTTAGTGGCAGGGAACCTGAGGATCAAGGGGAAGCGACTGGAGTAATTGGAGAGCAAAAGACCCCAAAGTGACCGCCAATCAGCGGTCTGGGACCGCCAATTGGCGGCCTGGTGAGCCTCAATTGCTCTCAAATTTGTTCCAGTTGTTATGTTGTTCACTTTAGTTATCTGGGAGCCCAATTTTGCATGTTGTGATCTTTAGTTTGCTCCCAGATTTAATTTCAATCCCCTTTAATCAACTTGGACCATAAAACTCAAAGCAAAAGATTAGACTTCTTGCCATCTAGGTCATGCATCATATGTAGACCTTGCATGCATCTTTCTTTTCTTTGCTTTACATTTTGTCGTTGATTGCTGGAGCGAGGTACGCATTCCTTATCACTCATTCACGCATTAGGACATTCATTAGTGAGTAAGGTTTGCATCGAAACAAGAGTGAGGTGAGTGCTTGTTTGGTGAGTTGCTTGCTAGCCTAAGATTTCAAAACATCTTTAAGGGGCATCACCTATAGACTTCAAAGATAAGGTGGGGGATTTCATCACCCCTCCCTTAGCCCCAAAAAGCACACTCAAGTAAAGCCTTAACTAAAAGCAAGTAGACATTGGCCCTAGGATTGCGGGCGCACTAGGAGAGTAATCTAGTTGAGACCGTCATGACCTGATCGGCGTTGCCTACCTTGTCGATAGTAGGAGGTACTGGATCTCCGGATCTGGTATCACTTGCTGGGCATTGTGGTCCTCGTTGTAGGGAGGTGAGGCGTGTCGAAGCTAGTGAGCTCGAAGTTAGGCGTCGTCTAGCCTAAGGACCCATTGCCTTACATTGTTTGAGCCATGCTTGCTAGTTAGGCTTCTACCTTCACCCTGTACCCTCGCTAGCTCTAGGGATTCTTCCCTTCTCCTCTGAGTCATCTTCTTCTCACCTTCTTCTACGTTATAGTCTCCTCCCCTTTACACTCTCTGTTAGCGTTTTAGGGTCGAGTCGAGCACTTTTTGCGAGCTTAGCCTCGTGGTGGTGAGAGTGATCGACTCGAGAGTTTTTCTTGAGATGGATGGTTACATGGGCGACCATCCATATCATTGTTGGGACCAGGACGATTCTCCCTGGTACTCCGGACCCATGCAACCTGGGGTGGCTCAGACTAACACCCCGTATGGTTGGGATGATCGCAATTTTGTGACTGAGCAGTCTTCATATTGGGGTAACATGAGAGAGGCACCGACTGCTAGACCACAATCTAGTTATGCCGGATCATATGCTGGTCAACAAACTGAGACATTACAACAAACTTTGGCCTCTTTCATGCGTATGGCAGACGACATGAGTGCCCCGGTGGCTCCAGTAGCCGTACCGTGCGACTGTTGTGGGTTGAGTGGTCATGTTATCGGGGAATGTCCTTATGTTCCCCCTGAGCCTGAGTATGAGCACACATTTTCCCAAAATGCTCATTATGACCATTACGCATCCGCGTACAACCCGAGAGTGATGGATTCATGGGGAGACAAATCTTATCCAAATTCTTATACCTCATTTTCACCCCCGTATCCTCCTCCCGAATACCCAGAATTCTACCAGCACCCCACTCCAAATCATTGGACTCATTCTCAGCCCATCAATACCCAACCACAAAATTTCCCAAGCTCTGACTTGGACCTCATCGTTGACCGCATACCTGATTCCTTGAAACAAACTTTCCTTACGTTCATGGAAACCACTCAACAGTCCATACAAAATATGACACTGCGAGTGAGTCAAATGTCGCAGAAATTACGTGAATGTGAGGAAAGTAACCTTTCGTGTCAACATGAGGATTCTTCTTTTGATATCGAACCACCACCACATCCACAAATTCAAAGCACAACCTTTCAAAGTCAAACTCCTAGTCAGTCTGAGGGACTTGGGGTTTCAATTCACGATCACTTAGTGGAGGATTCGATTCAAATTGAGAATAACTTGGACCAGTTCTATTATGAGTCGGCACAGGATTGTGCCTTATCTTTTTGTCCCGTGGCCCTTGAGCCACATGATCTTCATTTTGATCCTCTTAAGGACCCACCTCTGGTGGAGCAAGAGCTCCCTAGTACCCTCAACTTCAAACAACCTGATGAGAGTTTGCCTCTCACTATTGTTCCTGATCATCTTGGAAATGATGGAACATCAAACAACCGCATTGCTCATGAGGGTATTAGGAGTTCCGTGGAGGATACCTTGGGTATGAGACCCACTTCCTGTTCTCCTGGTGAGTTGGACATGCATAACGAGGTGCTTGACCTCGTTCCGACCCACCAGGCTGTTGGTTGGAGAGTTTGGATTGATGATCATAACTTCAGTTCCGCAACGGGAGATATTTTTCTTCCGTTGCCCCTTATTTCCCAAACTCTCGAGAGGTTCAAGCTCTTTCAGTTTGATCCTTTGAATGAGACGTCTTTGCGTCCAATTCACGAACCTCTCATTTCATCTGATGCTCTTTGTGAAGGGGGCCCACACATGAGTATTCTGGCCCCGCGTGGTGTCATGTTCCCTTTCCAGGTGCATTGACCCACTCTTGAGGTTCCCATTTGATGTCTTTTGACAAATGAAGATGGGAACTTATGTTTGTACATAGTTATATGAAAAGAAAAAAAAAAGAAAAAAAAAAAAGAAAAAAAGAAGTACAATAAAAGACTCCTTCAGTGAGCATCGATTGTTGTGAGCCCCAACCCTTGTGTATTTGGGCCCAATCTCTTCACGTATTTATCTCCCTTCTTCAGCTTCTCACAGGTTTTGAGGGAATTTGGGTTTGTGTCCACCAACATGACCCTGAACGTCCCTTTGTACTTCATGTTGGTGAGATCTTTCCTTTTTCATGCATGTATCCATGTAGTATCTTGTTCACATTCATTGAGGACAATGCATGAAGTAGGTGTGGGGGGGTGTTTTACGTGTGTACATAGTCGAGTCTTTTCTTTTGATTTTTTGTTTTCTTTTGTGTGCATTGTTAGGGTCATGTTAGTGTGCCGCATTTAACATTGATATATCTGTTTGCCATGATCCTTGGGTGACTTGTCTTCTTTTGCTTGCCTAGTGCTTTAAAATTTTCACATTTCTTTCAAAATCTTCATGTGTTTGTGAAAGAAAATGTTTTTGTGGGTTTTGCGTGTGTTTAGCATGTGCAAAACCATTGAGAGGCAAAGTAAAAAGAAAGCTCCCAAAATTGTCTTGAACTTGATGCATTAGGATTTCTAGTTTACTGGCTTTAGGTCTTATCGAGTCGTTAGGATGCACCCTGGTTTTCCCTCAGGGGGCGTGTAATCATAGGGTTTCAGTACTCAAACATTTAAAGAAGTCCACCCTGAACCTAGTGAGTCAAATAATTCGTGTTTGTGAGTATAAGGAAGTTTGTCGTAGTCAAGGGCACTTAATCTCTTTTTGTGAAACTTAAGTGTAGGGGTTTTGGTTCCCATGTAGATAAATGAATAAGTGGTGTTCTCTCTTCTCGCACGGCTCCTATCACTCGGGAAAATAGGTCTGAGGGGACTTTGTGCCTGGTGCTTTCGAGTCATCTGACTTGGGATGCACCGACCGAACTCCCGTTACACGGGTGGTAGGGATCGCCCTATGTGGAGATTTGGGGAAAGGTGTACGTGATAGTGTAAGTCCTCACAGGCAATGATGCATGAAACCTGACCCTGGGAGAATCAAACACCAACCAATAAAATGCTCCAATGAAAAAGAAAAAAAAGAAGAAAAAAAAAAGAAAAAAAAAAAAGAAAAAAAAAAAGAGTCAAATAAGAACCAAAATGGACTCTACACAGTGTATCACATTCAGAAGTTAAGGTTGCCCATGTCTTTCACTTAAGTCCTTAACTAACTCTCACGAATAACTCATTAGGCTAGGTGTGTGGACCGATTACATTTATAGAGTCGACCCGTAGTATTACCGCATCCCATGATCGACAAAATAAGTCCAACGAGTCATGTATCTAGATTGATTAATGCATCTTGTTCGGATTTTGTGGGTGTATCCGCTGAAAACCCTCAGGAGACAACACTCCTCCTCCTTGGCGACAAGGAGGTTTAACGGCTTGTTGCACGTGCTAAGTGCAACCGTGATTCCTACGAAAGTGAGTTAGGATTTCTTGTTTGTCGTTTGCTTTTCTCTTTCTTTGTTTTGCTCGGGACTAGCAAAAGTTAGGTGTGGGGGTATTTGATTGACATCATTTCATGCTCATATTTGTATCTTATATCCATTATCTTTCACCTAAACAATGCTATGTCACGGGTTTTATGTTTAGTTTTCAGGAATAAATAGGTTTGAAGAGATGAAACATAAAAGGACCCAAAAGCTGGGAAAAAGGACTGGATTGTGAGATCTGGGGACCAAGATGCAAGGAAAAAGGACCTGAACGCAAGACAGAGGGATCTAATAGTAAAACAGAATACTTCACACCATCATGGGAAGTATTTTAGCAATTGGATTCGGGTCGGAGCTCCAACAAACAAGGTAGATGCATCAAAGACAACAAATACCAACATGGAAAGCCCAGAAGAAAGCCCAGGACGATCTGGAGTTTATAGACCGCTAATTAGCGGTCTTGGACCGCTAATTGGCGGTCCAAGTTGCTCCAAATTCTCTGAGCTTGTTATGGCCTGTGTATTAGAGCATTCTTAGTCCATTTATGGTATTGGTTTAGTCCCACATTGGGGGATTGTCCCCGATTAGCTTTTTCCATGCTTATAAATAGAACTCTTCACCTTCCATTGTAATTACCCATTGCTTGGTGGCATTCTCTCTACTAAGGAGTGAGCCTTGAAGCAAAAACTCAAGGTGGAGAAGAATGCTACCTTCAATGTGAGTCATTTTGTTAATAAAATAATTCTTCTAGTTTCTTTAAATCTTGTCTTTTAATTTGTGCATGTTTGTTTAGTCTTTCCTTTCCTTTTATGTTTCTTTAATGCTTCTTGCCTTCTTAGTTAACTTTCATTTCAGTATTATGCTTCCTTTGCTTAGTCTAATCAGTAGTGTAATGAGTAGTGAGTAGTTTCATCCCCATTTGGGGGGTGGAGAAATATGTGATATAATCATGTAGTGTATTAAGTGTGTGTTATTTTTATCCCTTGAGCTTTATATGATTTCCATAACCATCTAATGGGTCTCCACTCTTATCTTTGATAGGCTAATGCTCTTGAATGAAGCTTAGCTTATGCTTTGATTAGTGGACCTATTTTATGGGGAATGATAAGGTTAGGATATGGATGAAGTTAATGTTGGAAACACAATTTGTAGTGTATGTGCTCTTGTTGCCTTTACCTTAGCTAATGTCTTGTATGTTTTAATGATGTAGTGAAATCTTAATTCATGTAGAGGCATAGTAGGGTATAGTCTTTATACTTGAGTTCATGTAGCTTCATTCCAATTATTGTCTTGTATGTTTTAATGATGTAGTCATATCTTAATTCATGTGGAGGCAAAGTTGGATGTAGTTTTATGATTTCATGCACTACATGTTGTGAGGAGCTTAATGAACACACACACACTTCTTTATGTTCACATTATTTCTCTACCCCCTTTGGGGTTTAGTTTTCTTGCTTTTCTTCCATTTCCATTTGCGTTTTAGTGTAGTTTAGTGTAACCAACCTTTCTTCCCTTTCTTTACCTCTCGCCTTCGCACAAACCAAGTGTCGACACACCTCCCAGTGGACGACCCGTATTTGCCACCGCTTCAACGCGGCCGTGCACTTGCGGTTAAATATAAAACGATCAATCAGGGGTCATGTCGGTTTGATTTGGGTTTGGGGGTTTACCAAATCCAAACCAAACTAATTTTCAATTAAAAAATTCAAATAAAACAAAATCGGTTGGGATCAATTTAAACTTCAGTTTGCATTTAATACCACTGTTTGTTTATCACTTCAAAAATTTAAAAGCTAAAGACAACCAAAAAACTAACTTGAAACTAAAATTATGGTTACACATTAAGACAACACGCCCAATTCCTTCGAAACTCAATTGCTTTTTTTTGATAATTTCAAAACTCACTTGTTGATTAATCTAAGTTTTGTCATCCAGGAGTCATGGAAATCTTTAGTTATCATAGTTATGTTCAATTAGATATTCTAATTAAAAGGAGTATTTCAAGGATCTATGTTATACAGCTTATGTTTTAAACACGTAAAATTTAAAATTTTGATAGGTCTAGCAAGGTAGACTTCCGGGAGATTCAATGGTGGTTGTTTTAGCAGGTTTGAACAATGTGCCATTGGTTCTGTGACTTCTGTCCGCATTTTCTGACATGTTAAGCACAATTGGGATGAAGCCTAAGGGTTTTTTTTTCCAATAATTGCATAATGATATATCATAAGTAGTCTTTAACATATATGGTGTTGAATCTCAGATTAATTGTCATATTATGAATTAACAGACATTAGATTTTAGGGATTTATGGAATGAACAAAAAAAAGTAAGGTGGTTTTACGTAAAAAAACTTCATGTGACTTATATTTAGTCATAATTTAACATATTAATTGTTAAATTATATCTATTTTCATATATTAAATAATAATCATTGATTTCGTGGAATAAAACGAAAAGAGTACCGATACACTATGTGTTTGGGACGCGGTCAGCGTCATCATTCACGAAAATAAGTAATGTGGTTTCATTTAAGAAATAATAAAATATAAAATGATTTATGAAGAAAACTCATGGACACCCTACAACATAGTCATAGTCTAAATTGCCATTGCAAATTAAAACTAAGAAGGTGAATGGATAAATATTTGTCTTTGAAAATGGTAATGTTTTTCTAAACGGATTGTGGGATTTGGTAAGTATTGTGTGTTTTGGTGTATTTGGATAGACACAATTGTGTCATTTCCAAAGAACAACGTCTAATTTAAAAAGAATAATTGTTGATACTCTCCTTAGATGAACATACTAAAGGTAGTATAAATAACACTACAATGACCATACTACAATCAGAATATAGTATATATAGATAATAACTACTTCAGAATGTGAAGTGATGTCTCATATCAATGCAAGCTAATACTCAATCTCATATTAGAAGAGAAAAAATCTCATATCCGAAAATGTAAGCTAAAAATCAATCTCGTATCTGAAGAAAAAACAGACATTTGAAACTAATGAAACATCAAGTTACTATAAGTTAATGACAACAACTAAAAATGCCCTAACAACAATTAAAGATTAGGCTAGTAGGAAATAAGAATCCTAGACTTCTACTAAGGATTTACACTAGCAAGTATGACCTACTCACTGTTATGTCCTAAACCTATGTAAGGGTTAATCTTGCTTTGGGATGGTTGGATTAGGCTAATGATGGTGCTTTGACTTGGAGGTATGGAGGAGGTATGAGTGGGAGTGAGGGAGGTATGGGTTTGCTTACTTGGTCGGTGTTTGTGTTTATAGAAAACACACGCACCTCATATATTTTTTGCAAAGCAAAAGGAGGCAGAGCCTCGAAATTTCATCAAGTATGTAAACCATAATTTACAACCTACCAAAAATGAGAAAATAAAGACCACGGGGCATGTCAGGCACATACCCAGCCACACATCAACCCAATAAAACATCCATGAGACCAAGTCTCATTTACAAGAGGTCCTATATGACTCTATTGTTGTTTCTGTAGATGTGGTCTCCTTATCTCCAAGCTGCTCCGAACGCACTTAGCGCCATTGGGTCCTCAGTGAGCTCCTTAATCTTGGATCACATGATCCATACCGTGTCTTTAACCATGTTAATCATATCTTGAACGTGCTTTTGCTCCTGGTCAAATATCCTTCTATTCCTGTCCTGCCAACACTCGTAAATAACCACACTAAAGGCCAGCTTCAATGTTGTCGTTTGGACTCGGCTTCCCTTGCCCTGTAACATGCGAGTGGCTTCCTCTGCAAGTGTGGTTCGAATACCGGTTCCCAACTGCATAATTTGTAGCACTCATTTCCAGATCTCTTTCGTGAATGGGCACACCCAAAACAAAACACCCATGTCCTCTCCATCGTCGCACAATGCACAAGCCAGCCCATGTTGTACTCCCCGATCCTGCATTAGCTTCTTGGTCATCGATCGACCACATAGAGCCCGCCAAGCTACCATGGTATTTTTGGAACATGGTTCTTGTACCAAAACAACCTACTCCATCCCACGGTTGCCTTCCTTTGTGCCACCCATGCCCACTCCTCTTTGAGGTAAAATATCTCCTTCCGTGCCTCCACCCTCTTGGGCTTATCCTGACCTCCATGTATCTGTATTCCCATAATCTTCGACCACAACTCCATCATTTTTAGAGATCGCGGGATAGGCATATTCCAAGTGCCATTTCTGTTGTAATGGGCAACAAGCGTGTCCTTGGGCATACCAACATCATTATGCAACAATGCCCCCCCCCCATGACTTACACAAAAACGGTGGTACACACCACGGATCAAGGAAGAAACTGATGTGGTTTCCATTACCCACCTGAAAATCGATGTGTTCACGGGCTATGTTACACACCTTCAGAATACCCCTCCATGCCCATGACCAGACCCAGGGTGGGCATGCGAGCCAAATTGTACTTCTTCGTAGGTACTTTTGCCGTATGCACCTGACCCACAAAGATTCATCGTCTACCACAACCAACCAAAGAAGGCACAACAATCCAGCATCGTTCCAGTCAATCAATCATCGTAGTCCCACTCCTCCCTCTCTTTTGGGCAAACAAATATCCTTCCACGCTACCACCACCAATTTTTTTGGCCCTCCCCACACAAATTGGGACATGATGCTCTCTATCTCCTTCTGTACCGATCAAGGAATGAGGAATGCAGACGTCCAATAGATGCTAAACGATACCAACACACTTTGTACCAACTCTACCCGGCCAGCCATGGAGAGATGACTTCTTTTCCAAGTGCAAAGCCTTGCTCTAAACTTCGCCACAAGTCCAGCACAATGTTCCCTCCCAAGTCATGAAGTGAAGAGTGGTAACCTAAGGTATGTCACCGAAAAATCCACCATCGCCATCCCAAGATAGTCACATATCCGCCTACCACGTACTTCGTCTCTTCCCAAGAACACTTGACTCTTGTTGTGTTTAGTTGCAGACCGAGCAAGCTGAAAATGTAGCTAACATCTCCTTTATGATTCAACCATTTTCTTTTGTTGTCTTTGCAAATAGCATAACGTCATCGGTGATTGACATCATTTCATGCTCATATTTGCATCTTATATCCATTATCTTTCACCTAAACAATGTTATGTAACGAGTTTTATGTTTAGTTTTCAGGAATAAATAGGTTTGAAGAGATGAAGCATAAAAGGACCCAAAAGCTGGGAAAAAGGACTGAATTGTGAGATCTAGGGACTGAGATGCAAGGGAGAAGGACATGAACGTAAGACTGAAGGACCTAAGAGCAAAACAGAATAGTCCGCACCATCATGTGGAGTATTTTAGCAATTCGATTCGGGTTGGAGCTCCAACAAGTCAAGTAACCGCATCAAAGACAAACAATACCAGCAAGAAAAGCCCACAACAAATTCCAACCCGATCCAAAGTTTATGGACCGCTAATTGGCGGTCCAGATCACTCTGGATCCACCCCAATTTCTCCAGCACGTGTATTAGAGGACGTTTAGGCTATTTTTGGTATATGTTTCGTCCCACATCGGGGAATTATCCAGGAGTGCCTTTTTCTATGGCTATAAATAGAACTCTTCACCTTCTAATGTACTCACTCCATATTTTGAGTGGCTATTCTTCCTATTAGAAGTGAGACCTTGAAGCATACACTAAAGTAGGAGGATGTTACTTGAAATGTGAGTCATTTGTTAATAAAGTTTCTTTGTTATGTTACTAGTTTCATTTTGCTTGTTTTACTTTGTTTAATTTCATTTCATTAGTTTTAGTAGCTTAGTTAATATGCTTTCCTTGCTTAGTTTAATAATTAGTATAATGTGTAGTGAGTAGTTTCATCCCCTTTGGGGGGTGGAGTAGATGTTCATACATGCATTAGAGAATGGAATGAATGCTTTATTTACAATGTGTTGATAAAACATGAATGTATGCTTGCTTGTTTACGATAGAATTTATAACTTGATGAGTTTTGCCAAAATGATTAGACACCTCTCATGTTTGTTTAGGTTCTAAAATAAACAACTTGCATATGTAAATGTTAATCAACTAGGTTGGTGAATGGATTGATAGGTTTTGTCATAACATTTAGACACTTCCTACGCATGATAACACCACCTTCATTTGTGCTTAAAGAATGTGTTCAACACCCACCTCTTTGCATGTGTGCACTGACTCCACCCCTTAAGGGTTTTCCATTTCTGAATTCCAACACTCGTCTTTCGTTCTTAGTTTAGTTTTAGTTAATCGTTTGTTGCTTTCTTTCGCATTTCATACTTCATACTTTGTAGTGTAGCGTAGCGTAGCATAATCAATTCTCTTCCCTATTTTGCCACTTGATTTCGTGCAAACGAGAGGCTGCTCACCTCCCTGAGGACGACCCGTATTTGCCACCACTTCAACGCGGCCATGCACTTACGGTTTAATTAAAACATTCCACAAGTTTTTGGGGCCGTTGCCGGGGAGGTGCCAGTCCAGACTCTTCTTTGGACGATTCGAGTGGATGTAATTTGTGTTTTGTTGTTTTTCTTTGTTTCAGGAGAGTTGGAGTGGCCAGGAGAAGCAGCAGGAGAAGTTGGAGGCTAACCTGGGCACTTTGGACCGCCAATCAGCGGTCTGGTGAGCCCTGTTTACCTTCTAATTTCTTTGTGTTGTTACCATAATTCATGTAGTGATCTGGGTCTTCATTTGGCATGTTTTGACTTATAGTTTGTTCCCAGATCAATAATCATACTTCCTTTAAGCAACTTGGACTCTAAAACCCTAAGCAAAAGATTAGGCATTCTTTTTGTTTAGGTCATGCATCATGTATGTGACTTAGGCATATAGATTGTCTTTCGTTTTAGCTTTATTTTCAGTTGCTGAGTGCTGGCGTGAGGTACGCACCTTCTACTCTCATTCATGCATTTCGTATGAACATTCATTAGTTAGTAGGAAGTGCATTAAAACAAGTGTGAGTTGAGCGTTTGTTTGGAGAGTTGATTGTTAGATTTAGACTCCAAAACGCTACTAAGGAGGGGCTATCCCATAAAAGATAAGGTGGGGGATTTCATCACCCTTTCCTTCGGCCCAAAAACCACACTAATCAAGAGTCTAATTTTAAAATCAAGTAGACATTGGTCCTAAGGACTTCAGGCGCATTAGGAGAGTGATCTGGTCCCGACCGTCATGACCTGATCGACGTTGCCCACTTTGTCGATAGTAGGAGAGACGAGATCTCCATATCTTGGCTCCCTTACTGGGCTTTGTGGTCCTCGTCGTAGGGAGGCGAGGCGTGTTGATGCCGTGTGACCTCGCAGTTAGGCGTCGCCTAGCTGTAAGGACCTATAGCAACCTTAGGATTGCTTGAGCCTTGTTTGCTTGTGTGCTTCTACCTGTACCCATCCGCCGTAGCATAAGGAATTCTTCCCTTCTCTCCTGAGTCATTCTTTCTCTCCTGTGTTCCCTCTTCTTCTCCTCTATGCACATTCCCCTTCTTCTCCTCTACGCACATTCTTTGTTAAAAAAGGTTTTGTTTTGTGTGTGTGCACCATTGTGCATGCTTTCGTGGGCACGAGACGAGAGTGGTCGTTTGACGAGTCGCGTTGTCAACCCTGCTTTGGTAGTCGACTTCTCGACACCTTCCTCCTCTCATGTCGCACACAGTCCGAGTTCAATGGCTGCTAATTTCCGTGAGGAGGAGCAATTGCTGGACCCACCTGTTCCACCTGTGCTTCCAGTTGTCGCTCCCATACCTCTACTTGATCGATGCTACCCGAGTCGTACCGCTATACCCTAATGCATCGTATTGCCAGAGGCAAATGGGAACCATTTTGAGGTTAAGCCTCAGTTTATTTCCATGCTCCCTCACTTCACTGGGAAATGTGACCCTTATATCTTTCTCAGGGAATTTGAGGAGGTCTGTGCTATGTTCAAGCTGCAACAACTTAGCACAGACTCCATCCATCTTAGGCTTGACCCCTTTGCGCTGAAGGATGACGCCAAGAAGTGGTTGTACAGCAACCAAACGAATGTCTTTAGGACTTGGGATGAGTTTCAATCTGCATTCCTCAAGAAATACTTTCCAAATCATCGGACTCAAAAATTGTGGAACGAAATCAATTCGTTCTATCAACTTGAGACCGAGACATTTCATGCATATCTAGAGAGGTTCAAGGAGCTACTATCCTCATGCCCTCACCATGGCATTGAGTTGTGGCGTCTTTGTCAGATTGTTTACGAGGGTGTTCACATCCCGTCCCGGACGCTCCTTGAGTCCATGTGTCAAGGAGAGTTCTTAGGAAAGGATGAAAGGGAGGCATGGGCTTTCATAGAAGACCTTGCTGAGAAAACAATGCAATGGGAGAGTGTAACGTAACCACCTGCATCCTCTAGTATACGAGCGAGGATCGCGAATGCAAACTCGACTAGCTCGGGTGCCGCATTTGCTATCGATACCACTACGGCCACTGAGGCACGCATGACAGCCTTAATGCGCCGTATGAATTCGATTGAGCTCCAAAACCAACAAAGTGCATCTCACATGTCCACATCTGGTCGAGTTCCATGTCATTCATGTGGTAGGATAGGTCATGTAGAAAGCGAGTGTGTGTCCATTCCTCCTGAGATGGAACATGTCAACACCATCTATGACAGAGCTAGGAATGACCCATACTCATCATCTTATAATCCTAGATGGAGGAACCACCCCAATTTTTCATGGAACCAAAATAATGCCCCATGTGGTCCTTCGAACTCCTCTGGACCATCTAACCAATCATATGAACCTCCCATGCAAGCACAATCTTATCAGCTACCCCAAGCACCAATTACCAATCAATCGGGTTTCCCAAATTCCAATAATATTGAAACCCGATTCAATTCGCTTGAGACATTGACTCGTGGACTTGAAAACTCAATGAATTTTTTTATGTCAACCACAAGTCAAGTTCTCACTTCAAATCAGCAGACCATCAAATCTCTAGAGCTTCAGATGGGCCAATTAGCTCAGTATGTACATGAAAGAGAGAGAGGGTCTTTGCCTAACCAGCCTGAGGCTAACCCCCGCATGTACCAGCAACAACACATGCAAAATGAGAATGTGGTACCTCGGGGGAGGCAAGTGAACCATGTGGAGGAACCTGTGCACCATGTCAATTCCATTGTGACCTTAAGGAATGGAAAGCAAGTTGACAATCACATTTCCTTGCCACCACCACCACCATCTATGCAGCCCCTCAGTGGGAATGGTGGTGAAGAAGAGGGTGAGGGTAATACACCAACGCCTCCTTCTAAGGCACTGCAGAAAACCTACCTGCCAAAAACTCCATATCCAAGTAGGTTAACCAAAAAGCAGAGTGACACAATGGACAAGATATTAGAGGTATTTAAGCAAGTTAAGGTTAACATCCCCTTGTTGGATCATCAAACAAATACCTCAATATGCCAAAGTGTTGAAGGATCTCTGCACAACCAAGAGGAATACCAATGTTCCTAAGAAAGAATTCTTGGCTGCAAATGTAAGCTCTCTTTTGTCCAATCCCGCCTACACAAAATACAAGGACCCTGGGTGTCCTACTATTCAGTGTACGATAGGGGACACTAGAATGAGCAATGTTTTGCTTGATTTAGGATCAGCGGTCAACCTCCTCCCATTTTTTGTTTATCAACAGTTAAATTTGGGAGAATTGAAACCAACTAAGATCACCCTCCAATTGACGGAT
The DNA here is from genome assembly GCA_963682175.1 of Triglochin maritima. Classification (NCBI taxonomy): domain Eukaryota; kingdom Viridiplantae; phylum Streptophyta; class Magnoliopsida; order Alismatales; family Juncaginaceae; genus Triglochin; species Triglochin maritima. The sequence continues at coordinate 42,307,481 of OY821775.1, forward strand.
AGATCCATTCGTATTCCAAAGGGGATTATCGAGGACGTGCTTATCAAAGTTGGAGATTCTATATTTCCAGTCGATTTTGTTGTCCGCGATACCAATCCTGGGTCGAACACCCACTGTCAAATACCTTTGATTTTGGGTAGACCATTTCTGGCAACTTCCAACACCTTAATTAATTGTAGAAATGGTCTCATGAAGCTCTCATTCGGTAACATGAGTGTCGAGTTTCATGTGATCAACTCTGGTAGGCAACAAGAACCCATGGATCAACCTTTAAATCTAAATTTCATCCGCCAATTGAAGAAAGAACCACAAAATCAACGAACACCCCTAACACCAACGAAACCCATTGAGAATGTTTGTGGGCCCAGCAAAAACTCATTGTCTGTCTTTGGAATGCAACAGATTGAGCTGGCATGAAACATAAATGTCCAAAAGGAGTGTTCGTTGCATGATTCAATTGAGAGTACTAGTGAGAGTGAGACACATCATCATATGCCTATACCAGAAGGTGTCTCTACCTCATGTCCCATGGTCATTGAGCCATTTGAGCTTCATATTGACTCAAACAAGGACCCACCTATGACCGAGCTTATGCTTGATGATCTAAATGATGGTGGGAGATCCTTGTTGGATGACTTGGGGAGAAGCCCCATTCTTAGTGATGCAGGTCTGCTGCATCCATTGAATGAGCATGAGGAACTCATTCCGATGCACCCACCTATTGGTTGGAGGGTTTTGTTCAATGAGCAACTAAACCCTAGTGAGGCAACACAACTTCATTCATTTATGTTGCCCACACCCAACCAATATCATGAGGGGTTCGAGCCTTTCAGCTGACCTATCACCCCTCATGACACCTCAGAGTACCGGTGAAGTTTGCCCATCTCGGCAAGTCTCTGGTCCTTATGACTTGATGTTCGCATTTGATGTTCCTTGACCAAATGATTATGAGAATATCGTTGTTGCTGTATATATCATGTTAAAAAAATCAAAAAAAGAAGAAAAAAAAGAGTAATAAAAGACTCCATGAGTGAGCATTGATTGTTGTGGGCCCCAACCCTTGTGTACTTGGGCCACATTTCTTCACGTATTTGTCTCCCTTCCTCAGTATCTCACAGGTTTTGAGGGAATTCGGGTTTGTGTCCATCATTATTGTAACATCCTCAAAGCAGCGGAAAATTTAAAATTTTAAACACTCAAACAACAGAGGATATTACACAATAAAAGAACACAGGTGCACCAACATATATAATATATATATATATATGAATATCAGAGTATACAAAAGTTGTGATTACATCAAAAGCATATACAAAGGAAACAGTAATCACACGACCTCAACTGAGAGAAAGCTGGATCCGGTAGCGGTGCTCCTCTCCTCGGTCACCACCCCCTAACGCCGATCACGGCCTGAAAGTAAACATGCAACAATGCCTGAGTTTCCAGAAGGAAACCCCGTATGCCAAAACTCTAAATGCATAAATAAAATCACCCTAGCATGCAGTTCTACTCAACAAGAAAAGCATCACAACAGGTTGGGCTCCAGGGCTCTCTCACCCAACCACAGCACACACCACGGGTACGGGGCTCCAGGTCTAATCTCAACCAACCACCGCACACACCACAGTCACGGGGCTCCAGGTCTAATCTCAACCAACCGTCGCGACTCACACTCGTCGCCAAGCTGGGCTCCAGGTCTATTTTCAACCAACCACAGCTACCACGACACGACCAAGGGCTCCAGGTCTAATTTCAACCAACCCAAACGTCTAAGGGCTCCAGGTCTATTTTCAACCAACCCCTACACGCGGTCCCTGCTCAGGCTCCAGGTCTAATTTCAACCAACCCGAACGCACTACGGAGCTCCAGGTCTATTTTCAAACAACTCCGTACAGACTAGCTGGGCTCCAGGTCTATTTTCAACCAACCACAGCTCTCACACATTCACGGGGCTCCACGTCTATTTTCAACCAACCACCGCAACCCTCGTGCACCTCGCACACTTACCGGAAGAACATCGGCACCACGACTCGCCCCACACGGGCAACCACGACCATAGCACCTCCATAGTGCAAAACAGGACACAAACGGTCGACCGAACCAAAAGTCTCAGTCGACCGAATCAAGCAAATACAGGGCAATCCACTTCGACCGGCACTCCATCGGTCGACCGATTCCCAACACCACACTCGTTCGGTCGAACCCAAATCAAGGGACGGTCGACCGTTTAGATGGTCAACTCCCGGTTCAACGAACAAAACGACCAATCGGTCGACCGACAAAGGGGTCCCGGTCGACCGAAAGTCACCAGGGAACAAAATCCCACAACTCCATAACGAATTCGGTCGAACGTCGAGCACATCTCGGTCGACCGAATCTGTCCAGGGAATAATCCCTCACTCGCGCCATGAATTCGGTCGAACGCCGAGCACATCTCGGTCGATCGAATTCCTCCAGAGTGTTCCCCACGCTCAGCGCACAAGTCCGATCGACCGAACCCTCATTCGGTCGAACCGACCACTATTCTCACTTAAGTCACGGTCGGACGAAAATCAACGAGTGGTCGACCGTTTAGATGGTCTACGCCCCCAAACGACTTAAGACAGTTTACACGGTCGACCGACAAAGGGGACCCGGTCGACCGAAACTCACCAGGCTTGCCTCCAAAGCACAATCGGTCGACCGCCCTACAGGCATCATTCGACTGATTTGAGGCATAGCCCGAATTCTCTTCACGAACGGTCGACCGTTTGCACAAACCGGTCGACCGATCAGGCAGTGAAATCTGCTGCATGTTTACTTGCGACGAGCCGAATGGCCTACCGTCGACTTCCAAATACTTACGGTAATTATGTGAGCGAGCTTGACATACCTAAAGGTCTGAAGAGACCTTTGAAGAACCACGACGTCGCCTACACGAGCACGTCTCCCCAAAAGCGATCCATCGACGAACCTCGCGTCCAAACGACGATCAACTCCTCCTCGACAATCCACACTCACGAATCCACCTCCGGCAACCTCCACCAATCAACCACGACCCCAGAACAAAAGTTAGGTAGGGGGAGAGAACCAAACGTGTGGAAAGGGAAAGGAACCAACACTCACCTCAACCCGCACCCGCGCCCGAGCCTCACTTCGCCGGAGCACACCACCACACGCCGGAGCACACCACTCGCCGGAGCTCAACCTCTGAGGTAGAGAGAGTGAGAAACGGAAGTGAGAGAGAGAGAGAGAGAGAGAACCCACCTAAATATCTCCTCCACTCAATCCACACCATCCATTCCACTCCTCTCAATCTCAACCACTCATCCAAGCCAACTCATCCAAACCCTTCATCCATCTCCTCTCAATCCCAGCCGTCCATCTCTAATCCCCTCTAATCTCCACCTAAACAACATCAAAGCACAATTAGGATAGGATTAGGATCAGAATCCCACAACTATAACCATGAACTTCCTATTGCGCTTAATGTTGGTGAGATCTTCCCTTTTTCATGCATAAATCCATGTAGTATCTTGCTCACATTCATTGAGGACAATGCATGAAGTAGGTGTGGGGGGGTATTTTACGTGTGTACATAGTTGAGTATTTTTCCTTTGATTTTGTTTTCTTTTGTGCGTATTGATAGCGTCATGTTAGTGTGCTGCATTTCATATAGATATATCTGTTTGTTATGATCCTTGGGTGACTTGTCTTCTTTTGCTTTCCTAGTGCTTTAAAATTTTCACATTTTTTTCAAAATCTTCATGTGTTTGTGAAAGAAAATGTTTTTGTGGGTTTTATGTGTGTTTCGTATATGCAAAACCGTTGAGAGGCAAAGTAAAAAGAAAGCTCCCAAAATTGTCTTGAACTTGATGCATGAGGATATCTAGTTTACTGGCTTTAGGTCTTATCGAGTCGTTAGGATGCACCTCGGTTTTCCCTCGGGAGGCGTGTAATCATAGGGTTTCAGTACTCAAACATTTAAAGAAGTCCAACCTAAACCTAGTGAGTCAATAATTCGTGTCTGTTAGTATAATGAAGTTTGTCGTAGTCAATGACCCTTAATCTCTTTTTGTGAAACTTAAGTGTAGGGGTTTTTGTTCCCATGTAGATAAATAAATAAGTGGTGTTCTCTCGTCTCGCATGACTCCTATCACTCGGGAAAGTAGGTCTGAGGGGACTTTGTGCCTGATGCCTTCGAGTCATTTGACTTGGGATGCACCGACCGAACTCCCGTTACACGGGTGGTAGGGATCGCCCTATGTGGAGATTTGGGGGAAGGTGTACATGATAGTGTAAGTCCTCATAGGCAATGATGCACGAAACCTGACCCTGGGAGAATCAAACAGCAACCAATAAAATGCTCCAACGAAAAAGAAAAAAAGAAGTCAAATAAGAACCAAAATGGACTTTACACATTGTATCACATTCAGAAGTTAAGGTTGCCCATGTCTTTCACCTAAGTCCTTAACTAACTTTCACGAATAATTCATTAGGCTAGGTGTGTGGACCGATTACATATATAGAGTCGACCCGTAGTATTACCGCATCCCATGATCGACAATATGAGTCCAACGAGTCATGTAGCTAGATTGTTTAATGCATCTTTTTCGGATTTTGTGGGTATATCCGCTGAAAACCCTCAGGAGACAACACTCATTCTCTTTGGCGACAAGGAGGTTTAATGGCTTGTTGCACGTGCTAAGTGCAACCGTGATTCCTACGAAAGTGAGTTAGGATTTCTTGTTTTTCTCATATGCTTTTTCCTTTCTTTGTTTTGTTCGAGACTAGCAAAAGTGAGGTGTGGGGGTATTTGATTGACATCATTTCATGCTCATATTTGCATCTTATATCCGTTATCTTTCACCTAAACAATGCTATGTAACGAGTTTTATGTTTAGTTTTCAGGAATAAATAGATTTGAAGAGATGAAGCATAAAAGGACCCAAAAGTTGGGAAAAATGACTGAATTGTGAGATCTAGGGACTGAGATTCAAGGGAGAAGGACCTGAACGTAAGACTGAATGACCTAAGAGAAAAACAGAATACTCCACACCATCATGGGGAGTATTTTAGCAATTCGATTCGGGTCGGAGCTCAAACAAGTCAAGTAACCGCATCGCATCAAAGACAAACAATACCAGCAAGAAAAGCCCACAACAAATTCCAACCCGATCCAAAGTTTATGGACCGCTAATTGGCAGTCCAGATCACTCTGGATCCGCCCCAATTTCTCCAACCCATGTATTAGAGGATGTTTAGACTATTTTTGGTATCTGTTTAGTCCCACATCGGGAAATTGTCCAGGAGTGCCTTTTTCTATGGCTATAAATAGAACTCTTCACCTTCTAATGTACTCACTCCATATTTTGAGTGACTATTCTTCCTACTAGAAGTGAGGCCTTGAAGCACACACTAAAGTAGGAGGATGCTACTTGAAATGTGAGTCATTTGTTAATAAAAGTTTCTTTGTTATGTTACTAGTTTCATTTTGCTTGTTTTACTTTGTTTAATTTCATTTCATTAGTTTTAGTAGCTTAGTTAATATGCTTTCCTTTTTTAGTTTAATAATTAGTATAATGTGTAGTGAGTAGTTTCATCCCCTTTGGGGTGGAGTAGATGTTCATACATGCATTAGAGAATGGAATGAATGCTTTATTTACAATGTGTTGATAAAACATGAATGTATGCTTGCTTGTTTAGGATAGAATTTATAACTTGATGAGTTTTGCTAAAATGATTAGACACCTCTCATGCTTGTTTATGTTCTGAAATAAACAACTTGCATATGTAAATGTTAATCAACTAGGTTGGTGAATGGATTGATAGGTTTTGTCATAACATTTAGACACTTCCTATGCATTGATAGGTTTTGTACTTAAAGAATGTGTTCAATACCCATCTTTTTGCATGTGTACACTGACTCCACCCCTTAGGGGTTTTTCATTTCTGAATTCCAGCACTCGTATTTCTTCCTTAGTTTAGTTTTAGTTAATCGTTTGTTGCTTTCTTTCGCATTTCATACTTCATACTTTGTAGTGTAGCGTAGCATAATCAACTCTCTTCCCTATTTTGCCACTTGATTTCGTGCAAACGAGTTGCTGCTCACCTCCCTGAGGATGACCCGTATTTGTCACCACTTCAACGCGGCCGTGCACTTGCGGTTTAATTAAAACGTTCAACAATCGGCAAACAAGAGATGTGAACATTGTTGGAAAAAAAGACTATAACATCAGCATTTCACGTCAAATTTAAAAAACCCGACGTAAAATAACCTTATCACGTCGGTTTTTTGAGAAAAACAACATACAATACTAATATATCACATCTGTTTTAGAAAAATCGACGTGATAATGAACTTTTCATGTTGGTTTCAAAAACCCGACTTGAAATATTCAAGAAAGCACAATGATTTTAAAAAAACGGACGTGTTTTCTTTTTCTTTAAAAATATCCGCTTTACCCTAGCCGACGTATACTTCTCACTCCCCTCTCAAATCAACGCAAATCCCACTACGAAAACTACGCCCAACGTCCTCCCCCGCAACTCCGCCCAATCCGGCCCCGTCGACCATGCCCACCAATCCAAACTCCCTCACCTTCTTCGCCTCTTCTCCTCCTCCTCCGCTCGATCCTCGATTCTAGCATCTGGATTGCTGTCGATTCCGTCTTGGTTCGTGGGATTTGGTGAGCTTTCAAGTGAACTCGAGGAATGTGGCTTTGGTTGTTGTTTTGGACGTGTTTGTGATGTCAAATGGTCCAAATGGAGTTCGGTTTTGATTCCATGAGCTTTGATGTCGGGATTGCTATTGTTTGCTGCAGATTTCGATTGGATTTGTAGGATTTGTGAGGGTTTCAGTTGATTTGGCTTTGGTTGGTTTTCGATTCGGGGTTTGCTTGAAAAGTGACTTGTTTTTAGATTTTTTGGATTTGATGGTTCAACTATTGTTTTGTTGATTCAATGGGCTTGGACGTCTGGATTATTGCTATTTTCTTGTCAAAGTTAATTTAAAGTTGCATTGCAGCATTTAAGCTCATCTTTGTTCGGTTATTAGATTGAACATGGGTTATGTATCTTCTGTTCTGAAATTGGTGAAGGTCAATCGAAATGTAGTTACTATGAACACATGAACTTCTCTAATTTGCAGCTTGATTCACCATTTTACATATGTTCATGCACTTCTGGTTTCTTCTTTCCATGGTTACAATACTGCTTACTGTTTACATTTTCTTACCTTTCATTATATCTTTTTAGTTTTAACATCTCTCCATTTTGACATGCAGATTGCGAAAAGTATTTAATTCGTATTAAAAACTGGTCAGCCTTATATAGTTGTCGTACTTGACATGGATTTGATCAAGACCCTGAATATGGGAATATCTGCATCTTCAGTTCAGCAGTCAATTCTTGACCATAAGAGCCTAAAACTGAAACCACAGGTACGATTATCTCTGTTCTTCCTATTATAATCGTCCATGACTTCTCTGCATGCTATTTTATTATGAGAAAATAATGTTGTTAATTTTTTTGGCAGGATGTTAATGTCATCACTGAATATAAATTGAGAATTACTCTGCCTGAGAGGAATGAAAGTAATTCTTTAAAGAAAAAAAATATCCAGTCGGAGATACATGCCTTAAGGTCAACATTGCCAAAAGTATGGTGTTGTTATAGCTGAAGTTTTGTGTTGATCAAGTATGGTGTTATTTTTATTGTAAAATTTACCCCCTCTTATAAGAAATTTGGCAACAGGGTATTGCAAATGCTAAGCATGTTGTTATCAACAGTAAAAAGAAAAATGAAGGTGGCAGTGATTGTAAGAAGAAAGCAAAATACAAGTATGTGGAAGGGTTAGTTCTCTGTGTACATTCTTTTATTCCATCGTACAATTATTCAAAGTGAACCCAAAATATTAACATAAAAATTATCAAGATGATGATATCTTGATGCTATTATGTTCCAATTGATGTTTTTTCTTATCCATTTTCCAGTTTCAGCAATTGGATGAGATGCATGTCATTTTAGGATTTGTGAAGGCCGCAAAGAGACTGAAGTCCGCTTACAACTAACTGAAGGTAATCTACAACCAAGACTAACAGATTGGTAGTGTCTAGTGCTTTAACAAATCAAGTCTAGTGTAGCATATCAATCAGGTAGTTATTAGTTAAACATCTACATGTCTTTGGATTTGGATTGGGATTTAGTACTGCTTAATGATGTTTGCTTCATAAGATATGGAAGTTGTTTGTTTCTTTTATACCACGTACCAGGCAAGAAGATTTTGTATTTAGTAAGTGATTGTTTCTTTCATTAATACAGACTTTGGTTAATGGACATAAAAGCTACAACCAAATATATTATTTTTCAGCAATATATTATTCTTATGGTTTTGGGGCAGAATTTTTTTTTGTTCCAGCAAGACTTTCTTTGTCGGTTTTTCAGAAACCGATGTGAAATGGTTGAAACCGACGTGGTATACCTAACTTATCACGTTGGTTTGCAATAAAACCGACGTTATATGGGGAACATAGCACGTCGGTTTTCAGACAAACCGACGTAGAAAGTCTTGCTTATCACGTTGGTTTTACAGTCGACGTGATATTTTCTTCCTTATTACGTCTCCCAGTAACGGCATCGGTATATTGCACTGGTAAAACCAACGTGATATGGTCAAAAAACCGACGTGAAAACCCATTTTTCCAGCAGTGGAGACCGGAATGTCACCACACTTAATCAGATCTAGGCTCCCACTCTCCACCCCCTCCTTTATCATCATACTAAGCTCCTCCATACAAAGAACAAAAAGGTAGGGAGTGATCAGATCACCTTGTCGTAGGCCATTTGTTGCGTTGAAGGGTCTTGAGTTTGCGCCATTAACTGTGACAACAAAGGATGCTCGTACACACGTCATGATCAGCCGTTGCCAATGTTATGGGAAGCCAAAACGTTTAAGTACCTCAAGAAAAAAGTTCCATGAGACCGAGTCGTATGCTTTCCGTAGATCTAGCCTCACACACATACGGGATTGACCTATTTCCTCATGAATATTATGACAAATCTCATAAGCAAGCAAGAAATTATCACCCATTCGCCTCCTCTAATGAATGCACTTTGCTCCTCTCCAACCAACCGAGGTAGCACCTACTTTGACCTATTTGCCAACCTCTTGGATATGTAGCGGTAGATCATGTTGCAAAGGGATATTGGTCGGTAATCATTAACCGTGGATGGTGCAACCTTCTTTGGTATCAACGTGATGGACGTGTAATTTACTTGGGCTAGGAGCTTGTCACTTCACATAAAGTCATCAACGGACTTGAATAAGTCCCTTTTCACCACCTCCCACGATGCCTTAAAAAGTTTGCATTGAACCCATCGAGCCCGGGCACCTTGTCCACATTTGAATGTACCACCACCTTCTCAAGTTCTTTCATGGAAAGCATCGTGACAAAGTAGGAAGCCTCATCAAGCATGAGTTGAGGAGGCGAGGGTGGATGAGATCGAGGTAACTTGAAAACCATTAGCAAACAAGTTAAAAAACTACGTCGAAATGCCACGCGAATGTCGGATTCTTCTGCCACAATCTCCCCATTTTCACCCACTAATCTCACATTATTGGTGGCTCTCCTCACACGAAGGGAAGCATGTAAGAACCTAGTATTCCGGTCACCATCCCACAACCACCTCGCCCTGATTTCTGCCTCACAAGGGATTCGTCCCTCGATAATGCTAGTTGCAGCTCATCTTTACAAACCATTTCCTGTTTGAACAAGGTAATATCCTCCAGGGCATCCCGCCTAGCCAGCCTTACACTCGCAGGTCATTGTTGAGCTTCACCAACCTTAGTTTCAACATTTCCAAATTGTTCACTCTATTGTTTGAGTGCCTTCTTTACCATATCCAGTTTTACAACAACCCGGTACATAGGCTTCCCCTAAGAAAGTGTTGCCCACGCCTTACGAACCATGTCCTGGTATGTATTATGCTCAGCCCAGAATTTTGCAAAGCTGAACATCTGTTTCCCTGGCGTGCCTGCTATCATCGTAGTCAGGGTTAGCGGCGCGTGATCACCGAGTTCCTTTTCCCCCACGACATAGAACGAATCTTGATAAGCCTCTAGCCAAGAGAGGGACATGAACATCCTATCAAATTTGGTTTCAATACACACATCACCTTGGGAGGAGTCAGACCATGTGAACTCGCTACCTCAAGATGACACCTCCATCACTTGTAGTCTAACAATACAAGCATTAAACTCCTCCATCGCCGTCTAATTAAACCTTGGGGCCCACTTCTCCTCATGACAACGCCTAATACAATTAAAGTCACCACACAACAACCACGGTATTGAGACATTGGCCGCCAATTGCTCAAGCTCAGCCCATAAACCTCGTCTCTCCATATGTCCATTTGCTCCATAGATGGTCGTGATGGCCACATTTCTTCCGCTTTCTCTTTGAACTTCTTCCAAGTGTAGGAGCTGTGGTATTTCAAAAGTGACATGGTGATTCACTTTCTGCTCGTTCCAACACACAAGGATTCTCTACGAGTAAACAATCATGCCATTTGCCGCCCAATTATGTGGCCAAAGAGGCAAAGACACACACACACTCATTCCTTCTCTCTCTCCTTCATTCTGTACTCAACATTCTCCATCTCCATCTCAATCTCCTCCATCTTCATTCAAGTTGTTGGAGGAGCTACAGGAGTGGTCGTCGGAGGCGGTGAACGACAACGAAGCAAGAGGAAGCAGGGGGCTTGAAGGCTTAAGGCCTGTGGAGCTAAGGTGAAGGAGTGGTCGTATGTCTTTGGGCTTCCGGTGGTGCTCAGGCACAAGGGGAGGCTGCTGGCGGTGCTGAACTCCGGCGACTCCGAAGAGTTCAAGCGATCTCGAGAGAAAGGTATGCCAGGTTCGTAAGTTGCTCACACAAGGTGTGTGAAGAGTTTTTGGGCTCGTCGCCGGAGGCCTCGCCGGCGACGAGGAGCGGCAGGAGACCGAGCACAGGTCAACAGCCGGTGGGCGTCGCTCGGCACAGTTTAGCAACACGTAGGCATTACCTGGCTTTGCCCAGGCACCGATCGACCTATGCCTTCAGGTGGTCGACCGGATGTAGTTAGACGCAAGACTTGTGAAGTCCCTGGTATTTTCAGTCAAACGGGACCCCTTTGTTGTCTGACCGTTGCATTGCTTGTTTAGTTTGTTTTTGGCCAAGACCTAAATGATCGACCACCATAAACCTTAGTTCGACCGATGACTTAAGTTCTTAGATCCAGGGTTCGACCGGCTTGGGCATCTGTTCGAACATTTTCCTATTCATAGGGAAATGGTCAACTAGTGTCCAAATTTCAGTCGACCATTGGTGCCCATTATTGGATATTTGCCTTTTTGTTGTGTCATTTTGTTTCCTCAGAAACCCATGTCTCCTCGCCTCGAGCGTGAGCTGGGAGGTGACGGTAGGTGCGATGATCGCGCCTCCCATGCAACACTGAGCAATGGAGAGGAGATGATTGACACATGTGCCACCTTTGTGTCTAATACCTCTGCCATGTTGCATTCCACACCCTACGTAGTAGACCTGAGGGATCACGGATTCCAATGCATTGCATTGTTACCCAGCTCCATTGAGCAAGATGACCGTCTTGCATGTGTGGCGGCAGAGATGACCGTCCTACGAGCGATGGTTCTGGCTGTGTGGCGTTGGCCATGAGATCAAATTTGTATCTATGACGTAGAAGTAAGTGCGACCCTCACCAAACCCTCAAGATTAGTATAGTCACGGATGAGGTGCGTGCCGCATGTGCCTACAGTAGGTCCCTTTGGGGCACCCAATGTTGTTGGTGGGATCGTTGTCCCTTATGGCCTCTTGATGGGGATGATTTTTACTTTGCATTCTTAGTGCCATTATATACTAGTATGATAGGGTCATTGTAAGTTCATTCATACATGGTAGGGGGATTTGTATACAAGATTTTTGTTGTGAAAACTCAGGTATTTCATTACGTTTGCATTTTAGGGCCTTGAGGGATGTTGAGTGCATGGCGATCGAGAACGAGTGCACCCTAGATCGGATCCTCCAGTCTTATCTCTTAGGTTGAACCCTGGATCTTACTCTCTTTTCTTTGATGTAATCATACTCTGAACCTCCGTGTAATGGTGCACCTTGTTTGAGTATTTATGAGTAATGTCTCGTTATTTTGGTCTTATGTTGGCTTGATATTTTGTTTTAAAATTTCCGCATTTTTTGGGATGTTACACTCACTCCCTCCCTCCCCACGTTCAAGGGGTAACCTTACTGATAATGAACTATTTCACATGAAAAGTTACCATGTTCACTATGTCTTTGATTAGCTTTTTATTGTTGCAACAATGGTCTTCATAACCATGGTCTTCACCACATTCTTCCCCACTCCACAAAAAACCTCTTAAACACTATAACAATTAACCTCCAAGCATCCGAATCAAAACAGTAAGTAGCATATCATATCAAAACTGAAATTACCCCCAAAACTCATGCAAATAAAAATTGAAGAACAAATCTCACCCAGAAATCACCAGTTTACCCCCTAAATTCATCACAAATTAGGAACAATACAAATTCATCCACAAATCCCAAACATCAAAAAGTTCCCATGTAAAACCCCAACTGTGAAGGCCTACAAACTTCTTAACTATGAAAACGAATATCTAAAAAACACAAACTCAAAACATAAACCAATAGATGTTCAGTGCCGGAAAAGAAAGTGTTACTCGTCGCACTCATCACTGCACGTCGTTCGAACCAGTCGAAATAAGACCCACTCGTCGTCGCACGCAACACCAAAGTCAGTCTTGTCCAAATCCTAGCCACAACGAACTCGACTTGTCATGCGCAACACTGGACTCCGTCACTGTCTGAAACCTAGCCACAAATCAGAGTCCGAATCCTAGTAGTGAGTCGGAAGAGTTAGGAGAGTCAGGAGAGGAAACAAGGGTTGAGAGAGAAAACCAGGGTCAGAAGAGGAAATAAGAGTGTTTCCTTTGCTTTCCCAACTATTTCATTGAGAAAGTTTAGGGAACTAGTCGGGGCTTTTATATGCGGGAATCCAAGGGAAAATAAAACTACTTTCCGAGGAGTGCACAAACAACTACCCTTTTTGGGGTCAAACGGAAACTGGTTTTCATTCCCTCTTTTTCCTCTGGATTCCGGGTGTACAACCCCCCCCCCCCCCCCCCCCCCCCCCCCCCCCTTGTGATACCAATATGAATGGTGGCTCTATTTTGTCAATTAGTAGGGCAAGGTCTCTTGCAATTACAAATTATAACATGTCATCCCATCCCCGTGATTTTATATGTAGATGAAAAAGCCTAATACATTGCTGACAAAGGAGAGATTTGTGAAGCATGCTATTTCAAGGTCTGTTTAACTTATTAGTATAATGACTTTATATTTTAGATTGGTTAATTTTTTTTGGAGTTCTTCTCCATGTGTTACGGGATTTGTATCATAGGTTTGGGTAGGGTCTTGAGTATGGAAATTTTGCCTGGCTTGTTTTCCAAATTCTAATATCGTTATCTTTACAATTATGAAATGATAGTGGTAGTTTCTATCAAAAAACATGGAATAAAACAAACTCAAAATGTGCATGAAAAATTAGTACACGATAATGTGATGCATATCCAAAGAAAAGCTACATTGGGACAAGAGTTCATAAATTCCTACAGAGAGAAAAAAAGAGAAAATGGATTAAATGTAATTTCTCCATAGCGTGTTAGATGCAAAACCTAATGGGTAAACTTGGTGGTTATGAAAGGAAAATTTGTCTTTCTATACCTCAAGTGGCCCAACCTCTACAAAAAAAAACTCACTTTGACATCTTCTAAAAATATGTTTATCTTTCCACTCTTCAAAAATACACCTACCTATCTCGGGGGACCACTAACATCCTCTCTTTCTCTTTCTCGATATTTTAAATTGTTTCAGAAATCAATAGTGTTCGATGGTACTCGGTGGTACGCGATAAATAGTGCAGTCGATGTGTATGCTCGATAGTTATACTTCGCTATGGTTCGATTGAACTGGATACATGTTATACAAAAACTTGACACGGGCTCGATTAGGCTTGATGGTCAACATGATAAATGTTCACATGTCGAAGTCAAACGTCCCATGATGGGATGAGTCATTATTATGCGAAGAGACGCATGATTGACATCATTTCATGTTTATATTTGTATCTTATATCCATTATCTTTCACCTAAACAATGCTATGTTACGAGTTTTATGTTTAGTTTTCAGGAATAAATAGGTTTGAAGAGATAAAGCATAAAAAAACCCAAAAGCTGGGAAAAAGGACTGAATTGTGAGATCTGGGGACTAAGATGTAAGGGAGAATGACCTGAATGTAAAACAGAAGGACCTAATAGCAAAACAGAATACTCCACACCATCATGTGGAGTATTTTAGCAATTCGATTCGGGTCGGAGCTCCAACAAACCAAGTGAATGCATCCAAGACCAGCAAATATACCAAGAAAAGCCCACAACAAAAATGAGCAGGATCTGAACCATATAGACCGACAATTGGCGGTCCATTTTGGCCCAAATCCGCTAAAATTTCTCCAGCACATGTATTAGAGGTTGTTTAGGTTATTTTTGGTATCTGTTTGGTCCCACATCGGGAGATTGTCCCGGTTTGCCTTTTTCCATGGCTATAAATAGAACTCTTCACCTTCCATTGTAATCACTCCATATTTTAAGTGGTTATTCTTCCTACTAGAAGTGAGGCCTTGAAGCAAACACTAAAGTAGGAAGATGCTACTTTTAATGTGAGTCGTTTTAATACAAGTTTTCTTTATTATGTTGTTTGTTTTATGTTTCTTGTTTTGCTTTGCTTAATCTCATTTCATTAGTTTTATTAGCTTAGTTAATATGCTTTCTTTGTTTAGTTTAATAATTAGTGTAATGTTTAGTGAGTAGTTCCATTCCCTTTGAGGGGTGGAGTAGATGTACATACATGCAAATGAGAATGAATTGAATGCTTTAATTCCAATGTGTTGATAAAACATGAATGTATGCTTGTTTAGGATAGAATTTATAACTTGATGAGTTTTGCCAAAATGATTAGACACCTCATGTTTGTTTAGGTTCTGAAATAAACATCTTGCATATGTAAATGTTAATCAACTAAGTTGGTGAATAGATTGATAGGTTTTTGCCCCAACATTTAGACACTTCCTATGCATGATAACACCATCTTTATTTGTGCTTAAAGAATGTGTTTAACACCCACCTCTTTGCTTGTGTGCACTGACTCCACCCCTTAGGGGTTTTCCCATATCTCTATTCCAGCATTCTTCTTTTGTTCTTAGCTTAGTTGTCATTTCATTGTTTGTTTCTTTTGTTCACATTTCATACTTCTTAGCGTAGTTTAGTGTAGAGTAGCATAATCAATCTTTCTCCCCCAATTTTTGCCACTTGATTTCTGATAAACAAGAGGCTGCTCACGTCCCTGAGGACGACCCGTACTTGTCACCGCTTCATCGCGGCCGTGTACTTGCGGTTTAATTAAAACGTTCAACAAGTTTTTGGCGCCATTGCCGGGGAGGTGCCAGTCCAGACTCTTGTTTGGACGATTCGAGTGGATTTAATTTTTGTCTTGTAGTTTTATTTGTTTCAGGAGACTCACATTGAGAAGGGGAAGCATCTGGTGAAGTATGGAGGCGGTCTGAGAGAAGAAGACCGCCAATCAGCGGTGTACAACCGCCAACTGGCGGTCTGGTTGTCTCATTTCACCTCTAAATTTCTGTGGAGTATTTCTTTATCTGATATAGTGATCTGGGACTCGATTTGGCATGTTTTGACTTATAGTGTGTCCCCAGATCAATAATCAAACCTCCTTTAAGCAACTTGGACCCTAAAACTCAAAGCAAAAGATTAGGCATTCTTGTTGTTTAGGTCAAGCATCATGTATGTGACTTAGGCATTTAGATTGTCTTTTATCTTAGCTTTATTTTCTGTTGCTGAGAGCTGGCGTGAGGTACGCACCTTCTACTCTCATTCATGCATTTCGTATGAACATGCATTAGTTAGTAGGAAGTGCATTGAAACAAGTGTGAGTTGAGCGTTTGTTTGGAGAGTTGATTGCTAGATTAGGACTCCAAAACGCTACTAAGGATGGGCTGTCCCATAAAAGATAAGGTGGGGGATTTCATCACCCTTTCCTTCACCCCAAAACCACACTAATCAAGAGCATAATTTTAAAATCAAGTAGACATTGGCCTTAAGGAATTCAGACGCATTAGGAGAGTGATCCAGTCCCGACCGTCATGACCTGATCGGCGTTGCCCACTTTGTCGATAGTAGGAGGGACGAGATCCCCGGATCTTGGCTCACTTGCTGGGCTTTGTGGTCCTCGTCGTAGGGAGGTGAGGCGTGTTGAGGTCGTGTGACCTCGCAGTTAGGCGTCGTCTAGCTGTAAGGACCTATAGCGACCTTAGGATTGCTTGAGCCTTGTTTGCTTGTGTGCTTCTACCTGTACCCATCTGCCGTAGCATAAGGACTTCTTCCCTTCTCTCCTGAGTCATTCTTTCTCTCCTGTGTTCCACCGTCTTCTCCTCTACGCACATTCTTTGAAAAAAAAGGATTTGGTTTTTGTGCGTGCACCTTTGTGTATGCTTTCGTGGACACGAGACGAGAGGGGTCGTTTGACGAGGAGCGTTGTCAATTTGGCTTCGGTCATCGATTTCTCGACACATTCCTCCTCTCGTGTCGCACGTAGTCCGGGTTCAATGGCTGCTAATTTCCGTGAGGAGCAGTTGTTGGACCCACTTGCTCCACCAGTGCTTCTAGTTGTCGGTCCCATACCTCTACGTGATCGATGCTACCCGAGCCGTACAGCTATACCCTCATGCATCGTATTACCAGAGGCTAATGGGAACCATTATGAGGATAAGCCTCAGTTTATTTCCATGCTCCCTCACTTCACTGGGAAATGTGACCCCTATATCTTTCTCAGGGAATTTGAGGAGGTCTGTGCTATGTTCAAGCTGCAACAACTTAGCACAGACTCCATCCATCTTAGGTTTCTCCCCTTTGCGCTGAAGGATAACGCGAAGAAGTGGTTGTACAACCAGGCGAATGCCTTTAAGACTTGGGATGAGTTTCAATCTGCATTCCTCAAGAAATACTTCCCAAATCATCAGACTCAAAAATTGAGAAACGAAATCAATTCGTTCTATCAACATGAGACCGAACCATTCCATGCATACTTAGAGAGGTTCAAGGAGCTACTATCCTCATGCCCTCACCATGGCATCGAGTTGTGACGCCTTTGTCAGATTAGTTTACGAAGGTCTTAACATCCCGTCAAGAACGCTCCTTGAGTCCATGTGTCAAGGAGAGTTCTTGGGAAAGGATGAAAGGGAGGCATGGGCTTTCCTAGAAGACCTTGCTGAGAAAACCATGCAATGGGAGAGTGTGAGGGAACCACCTGCATCATCTAGCATAGGAGCGAGGATCGCGAATGCAAACTTGACTAGATCGGGTGCCGCATTTGTTGTAGATACCATTAAGGCGCATGGCAACCTTAATGCGCCGTATGGATTCGATTGAGCTCCAAAACCAACAAAGTGCATCTCACATGTCCACATCTGGTCGAGTTCCCTGTCATTCGTGTGGTAGGATAGGTCATGTAGAAAGCGAGTGTGCGTCCATTCCTCCTGAGATGGAACATGTCAACGCCATCTATGATAGAGTCAGGAATGACCCATACTCATCATCTTATAATCCTAGATGGAGGAACCACCCTAATTTTTCATGGAACCAAACTAATGCCCCAGGTGGTCCTTCAAACTCCTCTCGACCACCTAACCAATCATACTAACCTCCCATGCACGCTCATTCATATCAGCAACCCCAGGTTCCAAGCACCAATCCACCAGGTTTCCCAAATTCTAACAACTTTGAAACCCGGTTTAATTCGCTTGAGAACTTGACTCGTGGACTTGAGAACTCTGTGAAAATTTTTATGTCATCCACAAGTCAAGTTCTTACTTCGAATCAGCAGACCATCAATTCTCCAGAGCTTCAGATGGGCCAATTGGCTCAGTATGTACATGAAAGAGAGAGAGGGTCTTTGCCTAGCCAGCCTGAGGCTAACCCCCGCATGTACCAGCAACAACACATGCAAAATGAAAATGTGGTACCGCGGGGGAAGCAAGTGAACCATGTGGTGGAACCTGTTCACCATGTCAATTCCATTGTGACCTTAAGGAATGGAAAACAGGTTGACAATCACATTTCCTTGCGACAACCACCACCATCTATGCAGCCCCTTAGTGGGAATGGTGGTGAAGAAGAGGCTGAGGGTAATACACCAAGGCTCCTTCTCAGGCACCGCAGAAAACCTACCTGCCAAAAGCTCCCTATCCAAGTAGGTTAACCAAAAAGCAGAGTGACACCATGGATAAGATATTAGAGGTATTTAAGCAAGTAAAGGTAAACATCCCCTTGTTGGAGGATCTCTGCACAACCAAGAAGAAGACCAATGTTCCTAAGAAAGCATTCTTGGCTGCAAATATCAGCTCACTTTTGTCCAATCCCACCTTCTCTAGTGGTTCCATGGGCAGTCGTACCAGAGACATGGTGTCATGCACGTAGAAGGTGCATCTCTTGCGTCGCGAGGCCCCACAATGCCAGGTCACATGCATCGACCCGGTTGAGGACCCGACACACACCCGTCGTGCGGCATAACCGCACGAGCAGATGATATCTTCGATGCCTGAGACCTCGGCGATGTCGTCATGGCGCATCATGGTGGGACTGGAATGTGGTTGGGGGAAGAAGGCGTTCACAAGAAGTGTAATGGTGTAAGGTCGAAAGAAGGGAAGGATGTTTTATACTATCCTGATGAGAGACGCGACATATGGAGAGAAGGTAAAAATGCCCTCAATTGTCGCGCGTTTCAGTCGCACGCATATGGTAGAGAGAAGGTTGAGAGAATATTGAGCTCAAGTCGAGTACATATCGTGCTCATCGATCCCAACATTGACAACTCTTTTTCTTCATCATATCACATGTATATCGAGCCTCCCACTGGTATGGTTTTTCACACTTTGCGTATAACTAATGAGACATTTCGACAGAAGGAAACCCGACCGTCGAAAACGTACGTGCCTTGACAGTAGCGTTACTTAATTGTTGAGTGGACGTTTGGTGATTAGGTAAGTGAAACAAAAAAATGTTCTCAATAATCGTGCCGAGTAAACTATCGAGCCACTATCGAGTGCATATCGAGCTTATCGATACAAACAAAGACGACCCTCTTGATTTATCATATCGAGGTGACATCGTACCGCCATCGTGCAGTTTTCACTCTTCACTGTTAATTACTGAGGTGGCGTTTGGAGGGAAAAATAGAATCGTCTAAGACTTTCTCAGTAATCATGTCGTTGGATCTACTAAATTATCGAACCACTATCGAGTGCATATCGAGTTCATCATGTAAAGGACATATCAGCGTCATCAAGCCCAACAAAGCAGACATAGGGTGTTTCACGTTAGTGGTCCCACGAGATAGGCAAGGGTATTTTGGGAAGAAGTGGAAAGATAAATATATTTTTCAGAAGATGTAAGTGAGTTTTTGTTTTTGCAGAAGTTGGGTCAATTAAAGCATAAAAAGCCAAATTTTTCATAGTTATATGCTGCCCGGCGTGGCAGTACCGACTGCACCAATTAGTACATTAAGAAAAACTTAGATAATCGTGCTTCTCCTTTAAATCCAAACTCATCTTCTATATTGAAATAAAATCTTCTTATCCATAACTGTTAACTTCGTATCCTATTTTGTAGGGTTAATACTATTGTGCGTATCCGCAACCAGTGAACAGGTGCTACTGCTACCAACCCTAAATTTTAATATATTACATGTTAGAAGAAATCAAAACCAAGTCGAAGGAAGAACATTTGAACAGGTTGCATAACTCCGATGCCAAGTAGCTGTTGTTATTTAGCAAATAAGAATGGCTCGTGTACACAGCAACGAAAGCCTCATCACACACACAAATAAACTCCAGACCATCTAAAGTTGATTACAGAAAAAGTTGATTACAGAAACGGAATCTAGCAATCTTATATATATCAAAATGATACAACGCTCTAGATTTGAAGACCACACTGCTTCTGGACTGCAAACCGAGAGAATATTCAGAAGCCTGAAAGTTTAACATGTTATCATAAAACACTTGCAGTGCCGACATATTCCTCCAGTAGCATTGCTTCTTCAGCAATGCAACCTGCCCGGCACGCTCCAGAGTTTCGTATCTTGATGCCACCTAACATGCCTGAATACTTAATTTCCTGTGCATTAAATAAATGAAATAAATTAGTTATGCATTGGTTTTAAAAAATAAGATAGGAATGGGTCATTTTGATTCAACTTCCATAGTCTAAAGGAAAAAAACCAGACAGTACTCCAAGATGTATAAGGTATATTGAGTCTATGGATTTGACATTTCAAAACCAAAAAAAATTCATCATTTCATGCAAGACTCTAGTTCAAGGAAATAAGTTAATAACCAGATAAAAAACTAGGAGTTCTCATAACTGAAATGACCAAATTAATCACCCGTGGTTGAAAAAAATGAGAAAATGAAACAAGATATCACTAGAGATTGTATGCGCGACTGCCCATACAGTGAGTCAGACTGAAGATCATATGAGTGTTCGGGAACAAAATCAAACGATAAACTCCTGACTTGCTGAAGACATTGTAGACATATGTAGTTAGAGCAGGTCAGCAAGAAATACACTTGCTATCGTCAATATAAAACAAACGACTAAACAATTGATAGCAAATTCAAACTACAGCGCCAATGTTAAAAAGGCCAAGTCGGGAATCACAATAATTCTAACTCATATACGCATAGAATGACGCTAAAACAGGAAATTGAGTTAAGACAGTGAAAGATCAAATTACCATAAGAAAATAGAAAGGAAGTGGAATCAAATGACGTAACCCGACCACTGCGAGATAAATGAAGTGTGGTCCATCGATTCCCCAGGGATATCCTCATGCCTCAATGGTTTCTCCTTTCCACCAATGAGTCGTGCAGGATTCCCCACTGCCGTTGTTCTGGGCGGCACATCGATAAGCACCACTGATCCAGCACCAATTTTCGCTCCTTCACCTATCCTTATGTTACCCAAAATAGTAGCACCTGCACCAATCAGAACCCCATCTCCGATCTTCGGATGTCGGTCGCCACCAACCTTCCCTGTGCCACCGAGTGTGACATGGTGAAGAATAGAGACGTTGTTCCCAATAACGGCTGTCTCTCCAATAACAACTCCCGTGGCATGATCAAGAAGGATTCCTGATTAAGATTCAGTTTAGTTCGAAAAACTGGTGCAATATAAAATATTTGAAAAATTGCAGCAAATGCAAGCAGAACATGAATATGCAGGACTGATCTGAGTTTAAGGAAAAATCGTCTCATGAAATTGGTAGTTTTTTTTCTTGTCATGCGGAGAAGGAAATAAAATATAATACATTTGCTCTCATTAATATGTAATGCAATATCAGCAAACAACGCAGCAACAAAATAATGAAGATTAAAATTCTGGAAATGCATTTTCTAATAGTCACTTGACTATAATACAGCAGAAGTGACTACAATATGTTGGTGAAGTGGAGATGCTGCATCATTCAACAGTAAGAATCCACAGCACGTGAACAAATAGTTTGATCAAATAAAATTACAATTGAAGCTGACACAATTGTATATGCATACATTGTAATTGTATATTACTAGACTGTTTGACTGCACCGATGGTCTTGTAAATGACAATAAGATATAAAGAAAGAAAAGATACTTCTCGTAATACTATTCTTTTACCAAACTAGTAACCAATATAATCCAGAAAAGATGCATAGCAAGCTACACTTTACAAAGTCTCAGCACAAACGATATTATGCAACTACTATCCCCAATGGAGATAGATCTGGGACCCGCCCCGCCCTAGGCCATGCCCGACGGGCCGGCGTGCCGTGCTCGGCCTGGAGTCTAGTAATCGTGTCGAGCCCAGGCCAGTGCCCTGTGGTTATAATAGTTGTTGGGTAACACAATACTACTCCACAACTCTAGAATAAGATCACAAACATATAGACATCCTTCACAAAATAAAGATTTTGTTTTAAAATTAAATAATTTAAAAAATTCAAATTGGACCTCTTTCGAAACTATTTTCCAAACTATATCCACTGTCACCACTTCGTGAGACGTGGTAGTGACATGTATTGTTTTTTAGTGTATACAGAACTCAACATCTCAGACATATGAGATGTCGAGTTCCGTAGAAATAATTTTTTTAAAGAACTTAGCGTTTCAATTGTTGAGTTCTTTATAAATGAACTCAATCTCCAATTGATGAGTTCTAACACTTAGAAAACTTTGTGCAAATCCAGTATGGTGCAATGCCAGTTCGAAGTCGCAAATGAACTCAACACTTTGCTCGTCGAGTTCCAGTTTATAGAACTTGACACTTTGTTTGCTGAGTTCAAGTTTATAAAAACTCGGCCTTTGAGCTGCTGAGTTCTATAAACTCGGACTCGGCAAGCAAGGTGTCGAGTTCTATAAATTGGGACTCGACATGCAAGGTGTCGAGTTCTATAAACTGGGACTCGACAAGCAAAGTGTCGAGTTCTATATGCTGGATACTCGGCAAGCAAATTGCTGAGTTCATTGTTACAGAACTCGGCAAACCAAGTGTCGAGTTCTTTTTAGACATATTTGAAATTTCGATCAATTATTCGGCGATGAGTAATTTCTTGTTCAAAACATTTCAAAGGCATCTACCAAATGAAAATCACAAAAGTAAAATTCAAAATTTAGAAGACATACACTAAACACAAACAACCACAATAAAATAAAAATAGCATCCACAAAAAACAAGTTGAACATTTTGAAATCATAAACCAAACTAACACTAATATAGTAATATCGTTTCGTATTTGAAATAACCAGAAAAAAAGTTTAATACAACAAAATATTCGTATTCTCACATATCTATCTTAGGTAACCCCTCAACCTCTTCTTTTTCTTAGGATGTGCCTCAGCACATCCTGTACCACGGCCGCGGCCACCACTTCGTCAGACATGTGCAACCTCTCCCGTTTCTTGAGTAAGATCCCTATTTCCACTTTCTACAGTAGCTCGAACATCATCATCATCATCTTCTTCTTCGTCCTTTACCCGATCCTGACTCAATCGTGGCGTAGAATCATGGGCACCAAAACATGCCATAAAGGCCTTCATCCTATCCTTCAACTTCGTAGTCAGTGTGGAGCCTTCCTTATGGTCCTTAATCACCCCGTGTATTTTGTGGAGTGATTAGTAGCATATCATACAATGCATTCATGTTATATATCCTTTATTTTACCTCATATTTGTGGTACTCGGGTATTTGTTTCTTACATTTCAAGGTTTCGGTAATAAAGAAGAAAAATGAAGAAAAAATGACCTAAATACAAATAGAATGACTGATTACGAAGCCTTCTGAACCTATTTGTATTGCTCAAGGACCAGATTGCAAGTCAGGAATGACCTAGGTGAACAACCAGTGGGACTTGATTGTAAAGAAAATATATTGGTTGTAAAAGTCCATAATCTCATAAACATAAAGAGTAATTCAATAATTAAAACCAAACGGGCTCGAACCTACGGCTCTGGGTGCACCCCACGTGCTAAATTAGTTAACATAAGCTGCTGGTAAAATCTTGGGTTGATCCAACACAAACGATCCACCATTGGTGGATTCGGTTGGGAGATTGTCACCCGAATTTCTCCAGCGGGTCGGGTAGTCGAGTTAGAGCATTCAAGAAGATCCAGATCTGAGTTGAAGTCGTTCGATGATGCCCAGATTAATTCCTACCCTCCATTTTTCTATAAATAACTAACCCTTCCTTCTTCTCTTCTCTCCCCCATTATAGTAGGTTTTATTTCTTATTTCAGTAGTGTAATCAAAGGGGGGGGGGAGGGGGAGGAAACCTTGTAATATTTTATCCATTAATCAAGTTTTGATATCATGTTCTTTACATTATTGTCTTTAATTTGATGTTGTTTGTATTTACTTATTTTGGGTGGATTTAGATTTCTTTACATGTTGATGGGTTGTTTTTTACTTTGTTGTTTTTCTTGTTTTTATATGATTAGTGAGTTGTCCATCCCCATTGGGGGATGATGTACGAAATGTGGATATAGTTAGATTAGTGTGTGTCTGAGTAAGTTTCGGTTGTCACGTTTACCATTTCAATTGATTTTTGTTTCATTTGTTTTGTTTTTGTTTTCTATTTGGAATTGTGCACAAGGGATTAGGGTGCACAAGGGATACCAATAAATGTGGGAACAGTCTGGGCAAACTGTGTCGCCAGAAGAGCACTTATATTCGCCATTGGCAGATCAGGTGCGTGATTGGCTTTTCATGTTTAAGTAGTGGTTTTGGTTGTGCTTCTCTACTATTTTTCTTCATGTGGACTCAATATGTACACGCTCCATTAATGTCAGAACTCATTATATGTGCATGATACCCCTTTTAAAGATAATTTAGGCTTTAAAACTCAAAGCAAAAGATTAGATTGATTGTCATCTCGGTCCTGCATCATTTGTAGATCTTGCACACATTCGTCTTTTCTTTACATTTCTGTTATTGATTGTTTACGTGAGGTACATGCATCTTTCCCTACTACATGCATGGTTAAAGCATGCATTAGTTAGTTTTGTGCGTCGGGGACAAGTGTGATGTGAGCATTTGTTTGGAGAGTTGATTGCTAGATTTAAAACTCAAAATGCTACTAAGGAGGGGTTGTCCCACACAAGATAAGGTAGGGAATTTCATCACCCCTTGCTTCACCCCAAAAATCACACTAATTTGAAGCCCAAATTAAAATCAAGTACACATCGACCCCAAGGACTTCAGGTGCACTTAGGAGACAATTTCATTCTCAACGGTTTGGCATGAACATCGTTGTTTTCTTAGTTGCATTGTGATTTTTGGGAGCTCCGGGTATTGACTTTCTCATTCAGCTTTATGACCTGAGGCGTTTGGGAGTGTGGAGAGTTGTAGTTAGATATTGTCTATCCTAAGGACATATAGTCAGCCTTTAGTTTGTTTGAGTCGTGTTTGCTAGCTTAGGCTTCTACCCATGCTAGTTCTTAAGGCTTCTCTTCTCATATGATTCATCTTCTCCTCTACTTTTATCGTTGAGTCTCCTCCCCTTTACACCATTTCTTTTAGTGTTAGGGTTGAGTCGAGCACATTTAGACGAGCTTGGGTGGTGAGAGTAGTCAATTTGAGAGTGTTATTGTCGAGATGGATGGTTACATAGGCAATCATTCATTTCATTGTTGGGACTAGGATCACTCTCCCATGTATACCCAACCCATGTGTCCTGTGTGGGGTGCCTCAGACAAACACCGAAGTGGGTTGGGACAATTTCAATTATGTAGTTGAGAAATCTTTAGATTGGGGTGATATAAGAGAGACATGACTATTGAACCATCATCTAGTTGTGTTGGATCATATGTTAGTGAACAAAGTAGTCATTACAAGAAACTTTGGCCTCTCTTTCATGCGTGTGGTAGAGTGTATGAGCGGATCAGTGGTTCCAGAATCCACGTCAGATGACCAGAGTGGTTTTAGTAGTCAGGTGTTCGAGATGTGTTTGTACGTTCCTCCCGAACCAAGATATGATGATGTTTTTTTCCCAAAGTACTAATTATGACCCATACACATTCATGTATAGCCCAGAGAGGACATATTCGTGGGGAAACCTTAGAAATCCTATGTATCATACATCATGCCCACCACAATATCCTCCTCCTGAATACCCATATTTCTACCAACTACCAATCATTGGAGTCATTCTCAGCCTATGAACACCCAACCCAAAATTTTCCAAAATTCTGACTTGAGCCTTACAGTTGACCCCAGACTTGATTCCTTAGAACAAAACCCTCCAAACGTTCATGCAAACCACTTAAAATTTGATTAAGTCCAACTTGAATTCCTTGCAAACTCTGGAAACGCAAATGAGTCATATGACACAACAATTAAGTGAACGTGAGGAGGGTAACTTTTCTTGTCAACATGAGGATTCATCTTCTGATATCGAACCACCACCATATCCACAAATTCAAAACACAATCTTCCAAAGTCAAAGTCTCAGTTAGTCTGAGAGACTTGGTTCTTCAATCCACGATCACTTAGTAAGAGATTTGATTTATATTGAGAATAACATAGACCAACTTGATTTTTAGCCACATGATCTTAATGTTGTGACCCTTAGGGACCCACCTTTGGTGGAGCAGCAACTCCCTAATACCCTTACTTTCATAAGACTTGATGAGGATATTGGGAGGTCGTTATAGGATATCGTGGTTGAAAGACCCACTTTCTGTTCACTTGGTGTGTTGGGAAAGCATGACGAGGTTCTTGACCTCGTTCTTACACATCAGTCTATTGGTTAGAGTGTTTGGATTGACGATCAGGATATTAAAACTGCAACGGGAGAAACTCTTCTTCCATTGCGCAATTGTTGCTAAACTCTTGAGTGGTTTGAGTTCTTTCAGTTTTATTTTAATCAGACGTCTTTGCGTCCAATTCATGAACCTCTTCAGATATCTAGTACACTTTGTAAAGGGGACCCACACTTGAGTATTTTGGCCATGTGTGGTGTCATGTTCTTGGTCATTTTAGGTACATTGATCCACTATGAGGTTCCATTTCATTGTCCTTTGACAAAGTACGTTATATATATATATAATATTGGTTGTCGTGGCTCCCACTCCTTGAGAATTTGGGCTCCATTTGTTAACGTACTTGTATTGTCTTCTTAAGTATCTCACAAGTTTTAAGGAATTCGGGTTTATATCCATCAACATAACCATGAACTTCTTTTTAGGCTTCACGTTGCTGAGATCTTTTCTTGTTCATGCATAAATTCATGTAGTATCATACTCACATTCATTGAGGATAATGCATGAAGCAAGTGTGTGGGGATGCTTTACGTGTGTACATAATCGAGTCTTTTTCCTATTCTTTTATTTTTCTTTTGTTTGTATTTTTAGGGTCATGATAGTGTGCAACATTTTACATTGATATATCTTGTTATACCTTGATCCTTGGGTGACTTGTCTTCTTTTGCTTGTCTGCTGCTTTAATTTTTCAATTTCTTTCAAAATCTTCATGTGTTTGCATTAAAAAATTGTGGATTTTGCCTGTATTTAACATTTGCAAAACCATTGAAAGACAAAGTAAAAAGGAAGCTCCCAAAATCGACTTGAACATGATGCATTAGGATATCTAGTACACCGATTTAAGTCTAATCTTTAATTGGAAGGATGCACCTGAGTTTTCTCATGGGGAAGAGTAATCATAAGGTTTTAGTACTCAAACAAAAAAGTACACTCTCAACCTAGTTAATCTCCTTCTTTGAAGGAATTCGTGCATGTTAGTATAAGGAAGTTTGTTGAAGTTACTCCTAATTGCAATGTTCAGTCCGTCTGTTTTCCTTAAGTAGCTGACCGGTCACATTGTACATGCACCTTTGGATGCATACAACTCAAAAACATGGCTAAAAATAATCAATGTGTTGATTTTGGGAAGAGGGGTAGTCTTGTGTATAAGCATAGCATTTCTAGTTGAACCACTGAACCACACATCTTTTTTTGGTGGGAGAAACATGTTCATTCCTTCCAATCGATTCCAGCAAAATAAATTCCCTTCGACAAATCCATGCTATTTTCCCACAGGTATGAATGCTAATGACCCATTCCACTTTTTTTTTCAATCAATCGACGTGTCCCGGTTGGAATGAGACTATGGGTTTTGTTTCACTGAAAAAATCAATGTGCCCCTTTTTCATTTAATACTTTATTACTTTTGTGCTAGGGTTGAGCAGTGCGCAACCCTTTACGCATGAAGCTGAATAGTGACCATCGTGATCAGTTGGAAGGGGTGGAGAACGACATCAAGAAGAAAGGGAGAATAAGTGACAATGCTAGGGGAGATAATGTCGTATAACTATGGTTGGTTGCATATATGTTGTACCCAGTGGGATCAGACCGAGCGAAAACCACCAGTTTGTGGCAGAGTGTGCGGCCCCAGGTTGTCTCTTGTGTGTGAGGGAGAACCCTAGCAGACACTAAAACTCCTATTGTGAAACCTTAAGTGTAGGGGTTTTGGTTCATATGTAGATAATAAGTAATTTAGTATGGTGCTCTCTTCTCGCAGGATTCCTATTACTCAGGAAATAAGGTCTGAGTGGACATAATGAAAGGAATGTGTTCTAAAAGTTTTACTTTTATATGTCAATTATTATGAATTGAATATGCAAACATTTTGTTCCTTGATTATGGTATTCATCTTTTGGAAGAGTTAAGGAAGAGGCGCTTGGTCCTTAACCGTAGGGCTCTAAAAGATAATGGTTTACATAAATCAAAAGTTATTCACAATCATGGTAATTAACATGGAACATTAATTACCAAGATAAGATTGTCGTGTTGGTCATCGATTGTTGTAGCTCTACAAATAATTGACGACACGAGTATATAAAAAAAAGGAAAAGATTACTTTTATATATTGAATAGACCTAACAAGTAAAACACTATGAAATTGTGTTTCCTGTCATTAGTGTTTTACTATGTCTTGGATCCTAAGATATGAGACTTATATCTTTTCACTCAAGAAGTGTTTAATTTGATTATTGTTAAAAGCTACCAATGAGTGTAGTCATAACGGCAATAGTTGATTGAACATGACTTGTACTGGAAAAGATAGCTAGTCAAACGATTATCATTGCCCCTTTTAATTAAGTGATGATATTAGTGGGCCCCTTGATAAAGCAAAATTATAATGTGCACAATGTGACTTGAGTTAAGTCACATAGTTATAATTAGCTTAAAGAGATCAAGAAATGAATATAATACAAAAGTGACACATTTCTACTTTGTATATGTTCTTAATATCATGAGGCAAGGGACGGACACAAGTGGTGCACTTACATCACTAAATGGATCGTGTTTTGGTTCGGGTGGAACAAAGACATCTATGCTGATTGGGTAACTATAATGTATAGCTAGATACCGCTTATAGTTTGAGATATTAAGTGTTTAATATCACTGCCAATTTGTCTTAGATCCTCCTATAGGTCACACCACAAAACTGGGAAACAAGAGGTTGATTTTAAGTTCATATGATGTGTCGGGTTTCATGTGAAAATAGGACACATGTGGTGAATTAATTAAAATAAATATGTCATAAGAATTGACATAATTAGAATCATAATAAATTCATATGAGGTATATATATTATGGGGTGTAATAATTTAATATTATATATGATAATATGTATAGGATGTGAATTGCTAAAAACCCCAAAAGATCAAATTTTATTGGAAATAAATCCAAAATTTGACAAAGGTAAAATCGGGGTCAAACACGGTGAACCGTTCATGGTTCGGTCGACCGGGGTATCTTCGGATCGGTTAACCGAATAGGGAACGAGTAAGCGCAATTGGTTGACCGAAATTGTCTGGAGTGCCTGGACAATCGGGTTTGGTTAACCGAGTGTGCACGGTCAACCGAGAAGTAGTATTTTCGGTAGACCGAAGGTGACCCGGTCATCCGATGACTATGTCTCAGGAGCGATTTTGGTGGGTCAACGGTAGACCGAGTAAAAGACGTGATTCGTCCGAATTCTTCCAGGGAATTTTTCTCATACGGATTCGGTCGACCGTCTAGCGCACGGTGCACCTAACACGTGTTATAACCGAATGGTTCAGTTGACCGAATGATACTCGGTCTACCGAACAAGAACGGTTCTGCCTGAATTATTAAGAGATTAATTAAATCATGGGTGGATTAATTCAATATTTAATTAAAACGTTTTTGTGGGTGATTATGTGGAAATTAGAGATTAATTTTAGAAGAGAATAAGCAAGAGATCATGGCTAAATAATAACTCTTGATAAGGATGTTTTGGGAGACTATAAAAGGACCCCTACTCCTACTTGTTTAACAACTAATGCAAAATTCTTTCTCTCATTAATCTCTCCCTAATCACCATGAAAATCTCTTAGTAAAATTAAGTTTTAGGGATAAGATTCTCAGGAGCTTAAAGATGGGTAATTAGCTTGATTCTAAACCTTGTTAGAGATTGATTGACTAGCTCATTTCTCTCTAACTTTTTAGAGTTTGGTGAACACTCGGAGGCAATTCCGTGGACGATTCAGCGGGCAACGCGACTCCGGATCATCAAAAAGGTTTTAGAGAACCTTTAGGTATGATTCTATCTTTGTGGATTATTTTAATAAATGTAGGTTGCATGTTATTAGAATAAAACACAAATAGATGTACATAAAATTGCTGAAAATATGAAAACGATCTTGTATGATGTATTAATTTTTTAAATATATACATACATGGGGATACGAAATCGTACACATAATACCTACTACTTTCGAGTCATCTCACTTGGGATGTCCCGACCGAACTTCCATTACACGGGTGGTGGGGATAGACCTAGTTGGAGATTTAGGGGAAGGTGAAAATGATAGTGTAAGTCCTTACAGACAATGATGCGCATAACCGGACCATGAGAGAATTAAACACCAACATGTATTAATTCCTTGTTATAAAAATGGAAAAAACAAAAACAAAATATATATAATAAGAACCTTAATGGATTTAACATTGTTGCATTTTTGGCCTTAATCTATGTTTTGATGATTTAATCAACCTAATCTTAATTACAATCAATGTAGAGTATCACACATTATGCATAGCATATATATGGTTTGTTCTAACTTCTACAGGTGAT
Source organism: Triglochin maritima (assembly GCA_963682175.1). Taxonomy (NCBI): domain Eukaryota; kingdom Viridiplantae; phylum Streptophyta; class Magnoliopsida; order Alismatales; family Juncaginaceae; genus Triglochin; species Triglochin maritima. The sequence goes on from OY821775.1 coordinate 42,338,317, forward strand.
CAAGACTCAAGGAAGAAAGGAAATCAAGTCAAGACATGTAATAAAGCTCATTTGAAGACATGTAATCTTGATTTATTTTGAGTCTTGGAACTATGTGTACTTGAGCATACTTGAGCTAGAAACTAATCAAACACACACTTGGTTCCTTATAGAAGTCACTAACAAAATCTCACTACATTTGGACTACAATAGGTCACCCAAACTTAGACCGGAATTCACTAAACTAGAACTGCCAGAGCCATTTGGTCGACCGAACTGCCTCCAGTTGACCGTCTGTTTCCTTTAGCCAATAGTGAATTTTACTACCCGACTGGTCTATCGTTTAGACCATTTTGGTTGATCGTACATGTGTCTTTTGACTGTTAGACTTGTCGTATTATACCAACGGTCGTATTCTCATTTTCATCCAAACCCCAATAATACAAGTGCTCATCGGTTGACCGAACCTAAACTTTTTTCAAACCCCAAGTGCCTAGTAATTCTTGGTCAATCGACCCAAGCATTTTGGTCGACCGAATGTGAAGTTTTTGTCAACCCCATAGAGCCCGGAAGTTTTCGGTCGACCGAACCAACCTTGTTGTTCGACCGTTGACTTAAGTGAACCTAAGTTATAACCTTGTCGTTCCCTGCTCGGTTGACCGTTCTTTGTTCTGAACTGCCTACCGGTTGACCGGGAGACCCATTACGGTCGACCAAACTTGTCCGTAAATGTGTGCTGTAGTTTTCTGTTTTGTGTTTCTTACACAAACAACTTCTAATTTAATCCCAACGGTTATATCCCCTTAGGAGCTTATAAATAGATGTTACCAAGACACAATTAGACAACTCTTACACTCCAAATTGTCCAATACATCTAAGAGAAACTCCCAAGCCCCAAATTCCTCAATCCTACTCTCAAGACAAACTTCCACACTTTAGATCATTGCCTTATCATACTCTACGTGTGCTCAAGTTAGAGAGTGATTGTTCCACTCATTTGTTTGTCAAGAAGCAAGGACTTCGGTGAAAGTCCGAATTGTTCCTTCTCGGATTGTGAGAGGAGGAAATCAAGCTAGTAATGGTTGTTCGCGGAGCTTGTGTTGTAAAAGGCTTAATCTCGGCCTGGAACGAGATTGATAGTGAAGACATAGGCGGAGCTCGAGGGAGATCGAGTGGAGCTTTCAAGAGAGAAAGTAGGCGGGGGACCGAACCTCAATAAAATCTACCGGGACATTTTTTGGTTTGCATTGTCTTTCTTTACTTGCTTGTTTGTTTTAATTTTCGCTGCACATCTTTGATTGAGCAAGTAGAGGTTAATTAACCCTAAAAGTGATTAGATAATCCGACCATACACGATCCTACAAAGACAACGTATAATTTCAGGATATAAAGGTTGCACATGTCTTTCACTTAAGTCCTAAATTAATTTGCACGAATGGTTCTCTAGGCTAGGTGTGGGAACATGATATATATATAGTGTGAGCCCATAGGAATACCTACCACACCCAATAATTGAAAAAAGTAGGTCTACCAAGTCTTGAGTAAGACTCATATTTCCACCTTCTACAGTAGCTCGAACACCATCTTCATCATCTTCTTCTTCCCCCTCCACCCGATCCTGACTCAACCGCAGCGTAGGGTCGTGGAAACCAGAACATGTATATTGTGGATTGATTATTAAGATATCAAACAATGAATTCATGTTATATATCATTTATTTGACCCCATATCTGTGCTACTTGAGTATTTGTTTCTTACATTTCAAGGTTTAGGTAATAAAAAAGAGAAAAGAAGCAAAATTGACCTAAATGCAAGAAGAAATGACTAATTTGGAAGCATTCTGGACATGTTTGTCAGGTCAATCCCTAATGTTAAAGGACAGAATCGCAAGTCAGGAAGGGCATAGGTGAAAACACAGAGGGACTTCATCGTAAAGAAAATATGTTGGTTGCCAAAGTTCATAATCTTATGAACTTGAGGAGTAATTCAACAATTAATACCAAACGAGCTCGAACCACGGCTCTAGGTGCATCTCACGTGCTAAATTGGTTAATTTAAACTGTTGCTGAAATCTGGAGCGGATCTGACCCAAACGATCCGTCATTGGAGGATCCAGTTGTTAGATTAGCAATCGAATTTCTCCATCGGGTAAGGTTAGAGCAGTCTGGAAAATCCATATCTGATTTGCAGTCGTTTGATCCTGCCCATATTAATCTAGTCCCTCCCATTTTTCTATAAATAACTTTATAACCCTTCCTTCTTCCCTTCTTACTCTTCTCTCACCCATTAGAGTAGGTTTTATTTCTTGTTTCAGTAGTGTAGTTAAGGGAGTCGAGAGGAAATCTTGTAATATTTTATCCATTCATCAAGTTTTGATATCATGTTCTTTACATTATTGTGTTTAATTTGATGTCATTTATATTTTCTTATTTTAAGTAGATTTAGATTTATTTACATGTTGATGGGTTCTTTTATTTTGTCGTTTTCTTGTTATTTATATGATTAGTGAGTAGTCCATCCCAATTGGGTGGTGGATGATGTGAAGTGTAGATGTAATTAGATTAGTGTGTTTAATCGTAATCTTGGAGTTTCCAATGATTTTTATAGCCATTTTGATGAATATTCTCACTCTTGCCTTTGATGGGTTAATGGTCCTAATGGATGTTTAACACATGTTTTGTTTAGAGAGTCCACTTAATGAGGAATAATGAGTGAGGATAAGATTGAAGTGGATAAAGAAATAAGATTGACATGTAAGAATTTGGTTATTTTTGTCATTATCTTGAGTAGTTTTTTTTAATGTTTTAATGATGATGATAAATCTTAATCCGCGTGGAAACACATTTAGGATAATGATCATTATAGATGTCTATATTAATTTATGTCATGGGAACACAATTGTACACACACGTGTCACACATCTACGTTGTTACACGTATTCTTCACCTCCTATGTGATTAGTCACATTTATTTTACAAATTGTAATTAACGTAATTTAGTGTAGATACAGTCACTCACTCTTCATTTTCTTTCCCCACTCGAGTATGGTCGATGACAACCCGCACTCACTACTCGTGAATACGACCTGAACTTGTTACTGCTTTAACGTAGTCGTGAACTTGTGATTTTGAACTTAAGGTCCAAACATAGAGTTTCTCGTGGAACTCGTTAACTTGATGGACCTGTAGCAAAAGATACATTAATAAAAATTACATCGTTTATATTGACACTTGGTAAACTTGTGGACTCGTCAACTCAAGCAAGCAAAAGTGTCGAATTCATTTGAGACTCCGAACTGGTATTGTACGTTACTGGGTGTGAGTAAATTATTTTTAAGTGTTAGAACTCAGCAATTGAGAGTGTGAGTTTGTTTATAAAGAACTCGGCACTGAAAACGTCCAGTTCTTTAATGAAATTTATTGCTACAAAACTCGACGTTTGGGATGTCGAGTTCTGTATACACTAAAAAACAAGACTCATCGTCATCACATGTCAAGACGTGGTGGCAACCGGTCTAGTTTGGAAAATAATTTTCAAAAATGTCTAATTTGAATTTTTTTAAAATTTTATTTCGAAGTAATTTCCAATAAAGAAAATGAACTTTCTAGTCCATAGTCCATATATCACAAGTGCTCTCTCCGCACAAAATACACATCACAGTAACAAGCCAAAAGAAATTACGAAGATATTACATAATAACAAAATTTTCTTTGAATCCTATCGACCTGACAAAAATGAACACAAACAATAAAATCAAGCAAAAGTTTATATTGTTCTCAAAAACACCCAAAACGTTCCTGCAAAAAAAATTCATCTCCACACCAATAAACAACACCAGGCACTCAGTTATTTGTTGTCTCCACAACAACAAGCAAAATGCCAAAATCTAATCTCTTATTAAGAAAAAAAAGAGGCTAAGGTTTTGTCTGGATCACGTCCACACCCAAAACTTCAAAATAAAAATCACATATCTATCTTTTTTTTTAAAAACCTCCATTTCAAACTCCTCAAAGACCAATCAAAATCCCATCTTTCTCACAGCAATTCACAAAAAAACGAAAAAAAAAACCACCATCATATGCAGCCCCAAAAAAATTTATTCAAAATCCTAAAAGACCAATCAAAATCCCATCTTTCCACTCGAAAACATGATAAACGTGCCATTATTCTTAAAAGAATATCATTCAAACCCATACCAAACCATCAAAAGCAAAACAAATAAATTCTCCAATTTTTTCTCTCCCAAATACCTTTTCCAATGGTAGCAGCAGGATGAACATCAACAGCAAAAACATGCGCTACCCGACTCTGCAACGCCAGCGCCAGCGCCCGTCTCTCCTCCCTCCAAAGCAAATTCGCAACCCTCCACGCCTGGACAGCCAGAAACCCCTTGTAATTCAACAAACACTGGCTATAACTCCCGCACGCGGGATCCCTAACCCTAACGGCCATCAAGTCGGCCACTACGGCATCCCGGACGGTCGGGTTGGAGGAGAAGGAGCGGAGGAAGAGGTCATAGAGGAGCGTGGAGAGGAGGGTGGAGGAGGCGAGCTTGTTGCCGAGGTGGAAGGAGAGGGAGCGGAGGAGGGACGTGTGGGAGAGGACTGTGGCGTAGAGGAAGCTGGCTAGAGCCGGTTCGGAGTCGGCGTCGCGGAGGGACTCGGCTTTTATTTGCATCCAGATCCAGGACTCGTCCGGGATAGACTCCGGCGGGGGGAAGCTTGGGATTTCCATCTCCGATGGCATTGAGAGGGTCGTGGTGTTGGGAAGGGAGTTGGGATCGTCTGTCTAAATATATACTAGTGTCTAAGTACAATGAATGTTGAATTTCACTTTATTATAGTGTCTAACTACAATGAATTTGCAAACATCATTTTCCAATTTCAATTTATTATATTGTTTGTTTGTAACTTATAACTGTCAAAGTTGAAGATACGTGTCGTCTGAGAGAGGCCCACTAACTACAGCATTATTTTTTTCAATTAACCTAAATTTTTGACATCGATATATGTTTGGTCATTTCAATATGCATCCATCCAAAATAGTGAAAACCATTTCCTATTCTGTCTATCCACAAAAAGAAAAAACAAATCAGATACACCCAATAGTAAGATGCATGTTTAAACACATAAGTTGGGTTGAAGCAGCCCAAAGATTCAAGAGATAGTGGTGGAGCGTCTTGAAGTATTTGGCTATAGATAGGAATGAATGTGTGGAAGATGATTCCCGTGCAGCTTTGCTGAAACTGAGATTCATGACTGAGTTCATTTCAACCTTATTTCAACAAGTTTATGATTAGAGATTTTACTAACAAGTTGTTAGTAACACACGTCAGTGTGAGGATGGACATAGATAAAACCTTCGTGTGTATGTAGTAGGATGCAAACGGTACGAATATGATACTGATATTGCTATATACATGTTTATATCCATTTTTGTTGTTCGGATGGATACATATCAATACAAATACCAAACAAATGTTATCCGTATATTCAAAAAATGGACATGGCCGGTCCACGTACAAAACATTCAAAAACGGACGAATTCGGATAATGATCGAATATAAATATAAATATCCATATTTATATAATATCATATAAAAAATATTAATTATTCATTCCAGAAAATATAACATATTAATTTTTTGAATAAGTGTCATATATATTATAACTTAATATTTTTAAAATAACTTAAGTGTATTAATAATGGAGAAACTCAGAGAAAATTTGTTTCAAGAGGATTTTAGGTTGGAGTGACGCGCAATGATTGATAAGAAGAATGTTAGATTTTGTATTTAAAACTAACTTTTGAGATATTTTAGGTTAATGTGCATGATTTATGTAGATAAAAAATATAACGAGGAAATGAAAGATTACATAGTAGTTTTAGTAATTTTAAATTTATGATCTTATAAAGTTAATTAAAACATATTAATATAATATGAGTAATCGTTATCTATAAAACTAAAAATATATATGGTATAATTTGGTTTGTCAATAATATATATTGCAAAAAAAATTAACCCTACAAATATTCGTATCCGTGAAAAAAGAATTTATCTGTATTCGTGAAAAAAGATCATATCCGTTAAAAAAATTATCTATATCTATATCCAAAATTCCACTTTTATTCACCCAAAAGGTGCTTGCATCATTGCATGGATCAAATAATTCTTTTTCCAAGGGGTCAAGTGTGTCTACATACAATGAATTTGATCAACACTCGAATGATTAGTGATACGTTAAATATTAATTTACCAGCAGTTTGCTTATTACAATGTCCATTTAAAAATTAAATCAAAGATTTGCTTTTTGACTTTTGGATACGATAAACTAAGTTAAATTGTTATGAAATAATGATCAATAAAAAAGACAAGAGGTTGAAAGAGAATAGAGGAGTTGTATTTCATCTCATTGTTATTTCACTTGGACATTACAATGACCTTTAGTTATAGGCTTAGAAAGACATGAAAGTTACAAGGAAGTAAATGTGGAATTAGTACAAATCAATACAATTTAATACAAATGAATATATTTGAATGAGAAATAGGTTACAACATAGGAATTCAATGTAAGGTGTATCACCCACTCTATAGTCTTGTTTGATAACACTCCTTGAATGATCATCTTTTGATATATGTTTTTAATTTGCCTCGTTAAGAACATTGTCAAGAAAAATCTTGTGGGACAAAACTTGGTGAAGAAAAAAAGTACAGAGCGTATAATTCTCCCCCTCAATCCAACATACATTTATAACAATCTCTTAGACAATATTCGTTATATTCATATATCGTTAAAAACATTACTACAAAATCCTCTGGGAAAAAATAGCTAAGGAAAAAAGTGTATAACTTACGCTAACAAAATTGCACAAGTTGCCTCCTTAAAAATCTTTAACCAATAAAATCTTTTAGGAAAAACATGGGCAAAAGGGAAAAAAAGTGCAACTACAAGCCTTCCAGGCTTTATTGTTCATAGATATCAGTACCTCAAGGGCGATAAAATTACCAAACTTACGAACATATTTTACAAAGTTCTTAAAGCGCAAAAGTGTGTGGGGATTCATTAAACAATTGCATTATAGTTAAACAAATTGATGGATATTTACTATATTTTACTTAGATAATAAGATTGTGAAATACATTTGGGCAATTTTTCTGAAACGATATACTGGGTGTAACATAAATTGTGGTCACTTTGGAAAAATATGAATATGTTACCTTAAAAGATATTATTTATGGGCGATTTAAAGATGTCTCTTATTTATATTGATGTCTTAGCAATATGAGAATATAAAAATCAATAACTGATTCACCAACTTGCATAAAATTGTAATGACTCCACATAATGACACCAAATTGTTTGCGAAAATAATTGATGTGGATCAGACATGTAGTAAACATCATAAACGTAAATCTTTATCGCATGACTAGACATTGGTAGATCCTCGAACGTCATCTAAATATTTTTAGAGAAACATTATGCTTATAAAATATTCACTATGAACCTTATTAGGTTTCTAGTTATATGAAAATATTCCTGACATCCTCATAAGGAATTTCAGGTCCTATTACAACATCTTTAGATTGTTATTACAATTGAATCTTTATCGATATACAATAGACGACTTGTTTTCATTTTAGTATAATATTTTTCTTCAATATTCTCTTCCTACAATTGAATCATTGTACCAATTCTCTTTTGGAGAATGTTCGAACTTCAGGTCAAAAAACAATTAGTTTTTCTCTAATCATTTATTTCAAAAATTTGTCCTTTAAATTTTTTCACAGGTTTTCAAAATCTCTAAAGGAGATCCTATGACATCAAGTCATAAGCATATAATAAATAATTGTAAATTTTGTTTTTGGGTAAAATATATGGACGAATAAGATCAACTTTGTATCGTTCTTTGGGATGATTTTGATTGAAGATGTTATATGAATACTCTTACTTGTTTCTTCATATAGTGATCTTTTCAAAAATTGTATAGTGCATCTTTTGATTCTTGTCTTTATATAATATACTTTGTCATATTAGTCCTTCAATGACTCTTATTTAAGTACCAACATCAAGTGACTTATAAAACTTTAATGTCACAATATATCATATATGCATATCTATTCATAAGTCATATTGATCATGTAACAAAATGTATTATCAATATTACGAGATAATAAGTAAGATGGACGTTTGTCCTGCGAATACCCTTCTATTGTGATTTCTATTTGTATCCTAGAGGGATACAACTATATCAAATAGAAATCTTGGCTGCATGTCCAAACAATATGTTTATTAAGTGACTTCTACAATATGTTTATTAAATATGAATGCTTCTGGCGTTCTTATAAAATTATAGGTTTTGGATCCAATTTTTCTCTTAAAATATCATGCTATAAAGAAGGCGAATGAATTGTCGACAATAATTTAAATTATTTAATATCTCTCTCGTATCGACATAGTTGATTACAACTTTTATGTCAATAATAATTAGATCCTCGTTGTTTCCTAAACATTAGGATTTGACCATTCTGTATTTCTAGAATTTCTTTTGTTTAGCAGCTGCATTTATTTTATCGTGTTTATATTCTCCAGAAATAACATCTTCAAAAGGAGTAATGAATGACTAACTTTTATTTTTATTTCGATGGATGATCTATTTTCCAGTCCACGCTTCTCGCGTTTGTTGAGCTCAATATATCTTACAATGTGGAGATCTCCATTTAATATTATGTGTTTTATGTGTAGTAAAAGTGTAATACAAGACTTAGTCACTCATTTCTGATCAATAAATATGTTTCACAATTATTTGCTAGATATTGCAAGTTAATTATTTTATGAACTTTAGGTTCAATCGTAGTTGTACGTATATTGTTTTATAAACTTCAAGTTCAATATTGTACACTTTCTTGGCATTCTTTAAACATTTGGCTTATAATTTATTTATGAACTTCAGGTTCAATATATATATATTATATTATATTTTCTTGGTATTCCTTAAGCTTCTAGCTTCTCCCCTAATGCTAGAAAATGTACATCATATATATTATTATTAAATTTGACAATAAAAAACTTAGCCGTTCAGGAGTTTTAAATCGCAGGGGGAACAATTTATTCATTATCGCACAAGTAAAGTAAGTGAGTATTTATAATATGATATTAGTCTAATGAAAAATGGTAGATATACATGTTGATAAACTATGTCTAAATGATATTAGACATATAAATAATAGCAATAAGAAGTGTTCAATAATTTTACCCTTTGTTTTTGAGATCTTAAAGTGATCTATATTTGAGATATGTTCTAGCAACTAGGGCACTCGTTTATTGTGCAAATCGGTCGATAAACTTGACGTCAATTTTGTTCGACTGATAGAAGTCAACAAAGTTATCTGAAGTTTCACAAAAATAATACCAATGCTGACATCCGTAACAATTATAAGTGATAATTTTGTTTGGGCGCTCTTGGGCCTATTTCGTCTAGTTGACCTTTGAGAGTCATTTCAATGTTTTTTCTTCTTATTTGCACAATTTCTCTCCCACTACTTATGCTATTATTTCATGGTGCTTTGTAGTGTGTGCTTTAGGTACACCAATAAATATACGAGGAAAAATATCGTGATTTTGAAATAATTCATGTTCATGACTTTCAAGCACATGTAATGCATAATCCAAAACTTGTGATTTTTGACTCCGTACTGGTACCGAAGTATTGGGTTCATTGATTTGTAAACAGATCAATAAAATATTTCTCTTCTACTACTAAACTATTTATATATGATCTTATGGTCAGAGGGTCTGATTTAGAAATCGACATGCATTTTTACTCACTTAGTTATTTGCACGTCATTTTGACGGTCATATGAATCCGATCATTTCGGGATTATCATAAAAATATTTACAGCTTAAGCACTTGTTTTTCTTAAGACTAAACGACAAAGGAAAAATATATCATCTTTTGAAGGGTAAATTGAAGTACAAGATTTCTTTACAAACTATTTAGGTGGCCGCACATGAACCACAAACGAGACCTTTGTTTAAGTGTGGCTTTATCTCCTATTTCTTTGAAAACATGGCTATTAAAGAGAACAAAAAAAGAAACAAAAATATGCACAAACTGATACTTTGAATATTTGAATGATTAGGTGTGCCAAAAGAAACAAAATCACATGTCATGAGTATCAAAGATATGGTTTGTTAACTTAAGCGATACCTACAATGTTACCAGGGTCTCGTGCTGATAACGTGTTGTAAAATAACGATCAAGCAAAAGGACAAGAGGTTGAGAAAGAATGGTTGAGTTGTATTTCATCTCATTGTTATTTCACATGGACATTACAATGGTTTTTATTTTTAGGTTTAGAAAGACATGAAAGTTACGGGGAGGTAAATAATGAATTAGTACAAATCAATACAATTTAATACAAATGAACATACTTGAATGATAAATATGTTACAACATAGGAATCGAATGTAAGGTGTATGATTCACTCTATATTCTTGTTTGATAACAAAAATGACTTATTTAAATTTCTGCATTTGTTATTATTCTGAAATAGGACACAACAGTTGGGGATTAATAAATGTTTCTCTCTCTGTTTAGATTGTTACCGCAATAATAAGGTAACGTCTCTCTTGCATCGCCTTAACAGTGGAAGCCTTTCTTAGAGCTTTGTGAATAACATGATGTAATTGAATGGTTAGAAACAAATAAGTTGCAATTAATTTCCAGGCAGTTTGCTTAACACAGCACGTATTACGAAAGAACTTGGACAAATTTTATGAAAATTGACGCTGTTAAGTGTAATAAACTGAACCCTTCTATGCATTGTCATATTTCTACTTTTGCATGCAATCACAGCAATGCTAACCAGGTGTTGGTAGTGGGAATTTATTATCGATCAATTTCCTTGAACCAAAATATAAATGTAGAAAAAAAGGTAATTATAACTTTTGATGCTTTCGATCACTTATATATGGTTGGGACATAAGACGTAACATCCCCGAACAGCGGAAAATTTAAACTTTTAAAATCAAGAGAAACACAAGGATAAAACCATCAAGAGTATGGACATTACTGAAAGAAACACACAAATACGTCTGGTGCTCCATATTACATAAGAGTTTGTCAAAAGAGTGATTACATCATAACACAAAACACGTAGTACATGTAATCACGACAACCTAAAGTAGGTAGAAGACAAGATCCAGTCCCAAAGCGCAATCTCCCTAAGTCACCACCTGCCGGAACCTAACGCGGTCCTGAAAAAGATGCAACAACAATGCCTGAGTTTCCATAAGGAAACCCCGTATGACAAACATGACATGAAATACAAAGCAGTAAACAACATTCCCACAAGGGCAAAATCGGACATCCGTCCTGCAATCGTTCCCGCTGCCACACAGGCCCCGCGGTCTACAATCGCCACTGCTGCCACACAGGCCCCACGGTCTGCAACATCGCCGTCGCCACACAGGCCGCACGATCGAACAACCACCGGTACCATACAGGCCACACGGTCTAACATCACCGCCGCCACACAGGCCGCACGGTCCAAACATCGGGTCCCCGTAGAGACCTACCGTAGGCACATACGGTCTAACGGACAGTACGTGATTGATCGTTTTATATTAACCGCAAGTGCACGACCGCGTTGAAGCGGTGGCAAGTACTGGTCGAACACAAGGAGGGAGAGATTCTTATATTTTTGTGATTTTCTTTGATCAAGGAAAGCAAAAGATAAATAATGTTGGTTTGAGATTTTTGGATTTAATTTTTTATCTTTCTAAAGCAAGAACAACAAGAAGAAATAACTATGGATGAGAGTCCAGTGGGTGGGAGTTATGAATCTTCGAGTTAAATTAGAGATTACGAAAATTATTATAAATCAAGTGAGATATTAAGCATCATATGATAATTGATTTAACAAAAACTCATATGATCAAAACACTAACAAGAAATTAAAATAAAAACGATCTCTCTTCTCTAACCCTAAATCCGTCACCCCCACCCTTTGGAGGGTTTTAGAAACCCATGGGGAGAAGATGAGGAGAAGGGGTCATGGAGATCATCGAGAGACTATGAAAACAAAAAGAAAGAAATATTATACTAAACTACGATCTACGAAAACAAATACAATTATTCTAAACATACAACAAATTATTCTAAGAGAAGAATAAAGAACAACTAAATTATTTTACTCTACTGAAATTAAGAACATGAAATATTAATCTAAAACTAAGCTTACAAAAGAAAAAGACAATGGAGAAATAAATGGGCAGAATTTTATTGCATAGAATGTAATACAAAAAAGTTTTTCTCACAACACAAATTGTGGCTATTTATAGCCAATACAAGAAACCCTAGGTATCAATAAGGAAGTACACGTGCCATTACACAACTGGAAGAAATTTAGAGCCACGGATCGCAACCCAGGCGACGTTTCCGCCGCACATTGACCGTTAGATGCGGCGGAATCGCAGCATGGATGGTCCAGATTTATTTGGGATTTTGCGGGTGTGTTTTTGGTATGTGCTAGATGGCCTCCACACGTCTAAATCAATTATTGCATATCTTTGGAGATCCCAATTTGATTTCTTCTTGAATACTCCTCCAAAACAACTTTTTAGTCCTTCTAATTTGCGATCAGGTCCCTGGCTCCTTTATGTGATCAATTGGATTTCAACTTGAGCTTGAATCTCTAGCTAATTGGTCTTTGTGATCTATTTGAGTCCACTACATGCGTTTTAGCTTGAATATTGGTAAATTGCATTGTAACTCCTGAATTCTGCACAATTGCTCAAAACAATACCTTAGTAGCATTTATTTATATAAAAATAATCTAAATGAAAGACATATGATGCAATGTATGCAATGCATCAGTACGCAACACATCCCCACACGCGACTACACAAGCCAAGGGATCAGTGAGGAGTTGTTCGCACTTCTGCTCAGGTAGAATCAGATCTGAAAACATCGTGGTCCACCACCACACCAACGGAGCCGTCGCTCAGGTCGGTCCATCACCTGCACCACACAGGCTACGCGCGATCCTCCATGCTGCCACACAGGCCGCACAGCGGCCCTCCCACCGCCACACAGGCCGCACGGGCACGTGCAATCACTGCCTATCAAGACCAGTCGAACATATCCGCCATACAAAGGCCAGACAATCGACAGATCTGAACCGAAGTCCGCAGGGTCAACGAGCTCCACGTACAGACACCAACTCCGCCGCTATAAAAGTGGGGCAGCGGTCTCCGTAGCCCCTCAGGCCGGTAGTCATTTCACCCAACGACAGTTGCGTGCCCACTGAAGCAATGGGATCCGCAATCCCTCAAGCCGCTACTCTACAATGAGTCATATCAATCCGTCACATTAGTCACGATCCATACATGTAGGTGACACGTTCCGGACACCCACACTCTTCCACACGGCGGTCCCTGGGCAGACACGTGTAACGCGCCCACCGTCACCTCCCGGCTCACGCACAAGGCGAGGTCACGGGTTTCCGTGGACAGAGTTGGCATCCTAAGCAGAACCAGGAATTCTGTCCTGTGCAAAACGGTCGACCGAAAGAGTCAACTCGGTCGACCGTTTCCACTAGGGAATCGGTCGACCGAAAGTCTGAAACGGTCGAACTATTTGCGCAAAACATAAGTCCCAACGGTCTACCGAATGTCTAAAACCGGTCGACCAAAACGAGGTCCAAATCCGGAGTCTGGTCAACATCAAAATCAAATCTATCGGTCGACCGACTCAGGGGTCTCGGTCGACCGAAACCTACCAGGGCATCCTAATATTTCTAAGTCATAAAACGGTCGACCGCACACAGCAATAAAAGGTCCAGTACACTAAAGTTCTGATCGACCGAACACAAGGACCCGGTCGACCGAAACACAATAGACAGTCAAAATACACTACGTTCGGTCGATCGTCCGAAGGACCCGGTCGACCGTCAGACGTCTTCAACCTCGCGCCAGCCAAGGTTATACGCTGATTCCGCGTCGCCGGCGAGGTCACCAACCTCCCGCGGCCGACCAAAACATCACCCCAACGTGGGTGAGCACATAGGCCTCTAATGCAAGAACTTGGCATACCTTCTTCCGAAGAGATGAAGAGCGTTGGAGCTTCGCACCCAACTCCGGTCCGTGCAACACGCACCTCATCCTCGTGCGTTCTTCCCGCCGCGTTCTTGCCTCACGCGCGCCTTGATCGCACCACTACGCCGCTCGAGTTTAAGAGGGAGTGGAAGAGATGGGTGGAGAGGAGAAAGGTTTGAAGAAGAAGAAGTTGGTTTCCTCTTAAACCAACCAACCCACCCATTCATCCCCTCAGCCGCACCTACACCCAACTGCCACTGTTCACCCATGCCTCCACTATTCCTTCCCCCAACTCCCATGCAAAGCCATCATTAAGCCCTCTTAATCACCCATTAAACCAAGCAAGGTTAGGGTTATTACAATCCACCCTCCTTAAAAGGATTTCGTCCTCGAAATCGCGACTAGCTACTCCTCGAAGCTCCAAGTCCTCCTTCCACACTCGCTCCGTGAAGATGGAAAACACAGCACACAAACAACTCACACTAACAACTAGGCTCAAAAACAGATAACGTACCTCCCGTTCCGGTGTTGGCGCCACTCGCCTCCTCAGCCTGGATGGTGAAGACCCGTCCAGCTCTCCGATCCTGCTCTGGTCATGCAACAGATCCGTCGACTCGGCCTCTCCCTGCATCCGGGGATCCGGATCTCCTGCTGGGTCCTCCTTGCCTATGAGGGCACTCTCGGATATAGTGTCCCTGCTGACCGCATCCTAGGCAAACTCCAGCACGAAGGAAGCACCGGTGACCGGGGTGGACTCCGCCACAAGCTCTGCATGCCTCAGGTCGGCTATTACTACCCTCCTTAGTGCGGGGCCTCTTGCCCGAACTACCTCCAGAACGATCCTCTGCGCCACCATCATGATCATTCTGTTGCCTCTGGGTTCCTGATAGTTCTCTTGGAGATCCTGGTCGATGATGGTTGCGAACTTCACTGCATCTGCCAAGGTCTGTGGCATACTGTTGATCACTCGCGACCGAGCTGCTTCCTCAATCCCTTGATGAACTTTCTCGCTCGCTGCCCAGGTGTCACATAAGTCTCAGAACAGTAACGCTCCAAAGCGTTGAACTTGCTGATGTAGCTGGCCAGGGACATCTCCTTCTGCTCAAGGGCAAGGAACTCCTCCTTCTTCCTATCTCTGACATGCTGAGGGAAATACTGCTCATTGAACTCCTCCAAAAACTCATCCCAGCTGACATCCACTCTGTCGTCGAACACCACTGTGCTTGTGGACCTCCACCAATTTGCCGCATCACCGTCCAGAACGTAGGTGGCTAGATCCACCATCCTCTCAGGTGCAACTCCAATCGCTCGAAAGATCTTCTACATCTTGAAGATCCAATCCTCAGCCACCTCAGGATCACTTCTGCCATCAAAACTCGGTGGGTGCTGACGCATAAACCGATCATGCTCAGCGCCCATCCCGCCCTGCACATTCTGGGCTGCCTGCCGCTCCAGAAACTCGCCCAACCTGTCCCAGTTGGCGCCTCCTGTGTCGTCACTGGAATCACGATTACGGGGGGAACTCCGCACACGTCTAGGAGCCATCTGGAACATCAATCAAAACTAATCAGCAATGCATGCATGATCTACTACAAGAAATGAAATAATCAAGCTATACTACTCGCAAGGGTGGTTTTTTTGAGAGAATGCACAGGAACCGACCGTTCTGATACCAATTGTAACATCCCCGAACAGCGGAAAATTTAAACTTTTAAAATAAAGAGGAACACAAGGATAAAATCATCAAGAGTGGGGACATTACTGAAACAAACATCCAAATACGTCTGGTGCACCATATTACGTAAGAGTTTATCAAAAGAGTGATTACATCATAACACAAAACACATAGTACATGTAATCACGACAACCTAAAGTAGGTAGAAGACATGATCCAGTCCCAAAGTGCAATCTCCCTCAGTCACCACCCGCCAGAACCTAACGCGGTCCTGAAAAAGATGCAACAACAATGCCTGAGTTTCCATAAGGAAACCCCGTATGAGAAGCTCACCTATATGCCATAACATACTAGTATAGCATGACATGAAATACAAAGCAGTAAACAACATTCCCACAAGGGCAAAATCGGACATCCGTCCTGTAATCGTTCCCGCCGCCACACAGGCCCCGCGGTCTACAATCGCCACCGCTGCCACACATGCCCCACGGTCCGCAACATCGTCGTCGCCAAATAGGCCGCACGGTCCAACAACCACTGGTACAACACAAGCCACACGGTCTAACATCACCGCCGCCACACAGGCCGCACGGTCCAAACATCGGGTCCCCGTAGAGACGTACCGTAGGCACATACGGTCTAACGGATAATACGCAACACATCCCCACACGCGATTACAAAAGCCAAGGGATCGGTGAGGAGGCGTTCACACTTCCGCGCAGGTAGAATCAGATCTGAAAACATCGTGGTCCACCACCACAGCAACGGAGCCGTCGCTCAGTCGGTCCATCACCTGCACCACAGAGGCCGCACGATACCTCACTCGATAGGTGCCCAATCGAGCTACCTGCCGGAAAACATCATCGGCAGTTCATCGCCGCAACCACACAGGCTACGCGTGATCCTCCTTGCTGCCAAACAGGCTGCACAGTGGTCCTCTCGCCGCCACACAGGCCGCACGGGCACGTGCAATCACTGCCTATCAAGACCAGTCGAACATATCCACCATACAAAGGCCAGACAATCGACAGATCCGAACCGAAGTCCGCAGGGTCAACGAGCTCCACGTACAGACACCAACTCCGCCGCTATAAAAGTGGGGCAGCGGCCTCCGTAGCCCCTCTGGCCGGTAGTCATTTCACCCAACGACAGTTGCGTGCCCACTGAAGCAATGAGATCCGCAATCCCTCAAGCCGCTACTCTACAATGAGTCCCATCAATCCGTCACATTAGTCACGATCCATACATGTAGGTGACACGTTCCGGACACCCACACTCTTCCACACGGCGGTCCCTGGGCAGGCACGTGTAACGCGCCCACCGTCACCTCCCGGCTCACGCACAAGGAGAGGTCACGGGTTTCCGTGGACAAAGTTGGCATCCTAAGCAGAACCAGGAATTCTGTCCTGTGCAAAACGGTCGACCGAAAGAGTCAACTCGGTCGACCGTTTCCACTAGGGAATCGGTCGATCGAAAGTCTGAAACGGTCGAACTATTTGCGCAAAACATAAGTCCCAACGGTCTACCGAAGGTCTAAAACTGGTCGACCAAAACGTGGTCAAAATCCGGAGTCTGATCAACATCAAAATCAAATCTATCAGTCAACCGACTTAGGGGTCTCGGTCGACCAAAACCTACCAGGGCATCCTAATCTTTCTAAGTCATAAAACGGTCGACCACACACAACAATAAAAGGTCCAGTACACTTAAGTTCCGGTCGACCGAACATAAGGACCCGGTCGACCGAAACACAACAGACATTCAAAATACACTACGTTCGGTCGACCGTCCAAGGGACCCGGTCGACCGTCAGACGTCTTCAACCTCGCTCCAGCCAAGGTTATACGCCGATTCCTCGTCATCGGCGAGGTCTCCGACCTCCCACGACTGACCAAAACATCACCCCAACGTAGGTGATCACAAAGGCCTCTAATGCAAGAACTTGGCATACCTTCTTCCGAAGAGATGAAGAGCGTCGGAGCTCCGCACCCAACTCCGGTCCGCGTAACACGCACCTCCTCCTCGCGCCTTCTTCCCGCCGCGTTCTTGCCTCACGCGCGCATTGCTCGCACCACTACGCCACTCGAGTTTAGAAGGGAGAGGAAGAGATGGGTGGAGAGGAGAAAGGTTCGAAGAAGAAGAAGAAGAAGTTGGTTTCCTCTTAAACCAACCAAGCCACCCATCCATCACCTCAGCCGCACCTACAACCAACTGCCACTGTTCACCCATGCCTCCACTATTCCTTCCCCCAACTCCCATGCAAATCCATCATTAAACCCTCCTAATCACCCGTTAAACCAAGCAAGGTTAGGGTTATTACATAAGAGGCATTTAGAAATAGGATAAGATGTGCCCGAACGCTATACGTGATTCAAAATAGCTCAAAAAATTTAAACTACCTTATTCTATACCCTACAATAATTCTTTTGAATTATCAGGTCAATTACTGATTCTCATCAAAAGTTCTCCCGCTGATAGCCTATAAAGATTACTTGTTATTCTATAATTGGAGTTTGGTATTGGCGTGGAGACTGGAAAGCACGCTCCTTTTATCATAATATAACCAGTAAAATACTTGATTTTATTATATGTTTGATGGTGATAAGACAAATACACAATATACATGCACGGAATAACTTGGAAAAAAATTCTTCTTTTAATGATGAGAAAAATTATAAATGAGGCTTAGAACACGTGTCAGTAGAGCAGAAACTAAACAACGATAACGTAAACATAAATCTATTCAAACCCCCACCACACATGAAGGCAATTAACAGTAACCATATATGCATTGTTACAATACTCTTAATTTCGCATGCAACGGGGACAATAGCCATGCGTTGGAAATCTCTAGAAAATGAAACATAACCAAAACACTAGAAACGTAAAAAGAATTAAAAAAGGAATGTATTAGTTGTGATTCTTGGATCAATTAAACATATGGGCGGTGTTAGGTATCGTGAGGGAGTCGGACGATCCCCTTGAATTTTGCAAGTGGTCTCGTTCCTAAAGATCCTTGAGAATTTTGAATTAATTTGGATCGTCTGATTCGTAAAGACTCAGGAATTCCGACCACATTACATTTTTAATCTCTTTATTTTAAATTTTAACATCTTGAATCATTATTAAAATTTTCAATTTCTTCGACTTGAACTTTTGGCTCAAGCCTTCGTTACACACTGGTGACTCTAAGGCATTTGGTAATAATAAGATGCGTTGTTAGGCTGTAAATGATTCAAATATCTCCCGTGCTTTGAAACCCATCACTCCATACACTACAATAGTTTTTCTTCAATTATCAGGTTAATTTTAAATACCCTTATCCAAATTTCTCATGGTGGTAGTGTTAGAAATTGGTTTAAATTTGTTTAAGGCAAAAACAGGGAAAAACGGTCGACCGGTGGAAGAGCTTGGTCGACCAAATTTTTCAGGAGCTTTCAGAGGTGATAAACGGCGACCGATGTTAGACTCCGTTCGACCGAATTTATCAGGTACTTTTCAGATGTGAAGAACGGTTGACCAAGGTTTGACATCGTTCGACCGAATTTTCCAATGACTTTTTTGAGGTCAAGAATGGTTGACCGAGGGGGATGTCGGTCGACCGGAAAAGTTGTTGAGAGCTAAAGATAACCGTGGAGAAGTCGGTTACACCAGTTGACCAAAATTAGCAAGAATCGTTCCTATTAATCGTTTTGGTCGACCGTTTGAGAAGTCTAGTCGATCATTGCCCATGTTTTCTGCACGTTTTTTGTACGGTTATGAGTCTAGTACTTAAAGGGGTGTTTGACCTAATTTGTATACAACGCATTATTATTATTTCCTTCATTGAGCATTGAGCGATTAGGGTTAAGGAGAGTTCTTGAGAGCTTTAGAGGACATATTGCCTCCAATCCCGTGTAGTCTCGGTTGCTTCTCTTGTTGGAGAAGCGGAAGAAGGAAAGGAAACACACATGAGACCCCTAAAGGACGTAGGCACGTGCCAAACCTTTTAAAACACGTGTCGTGGTTGTTTATTCAAATGTGTGTTTGTCTTTTGCTTGCTTCTTTATCTTGTGTGTGTGTTTTTGTTGCGTATTAAGTTTGGGAGAGAGACAAAAATTATTTTAAATTCCGTAAATCAATATTCTGTGATTCTGCTATTGCATCTCAAACTGTCGTCACGTAGTAGCATTGTTAGATTTCTCCCAACAACTGGTATCAGAGTTTTGGTTGCTTCTAGCGATGGCGGAGGATGCAAGAAACTTCCGTGTGGAGAAATTCGTCGGAAAATGGAACTTTTCCACGTGCATAAGAGAGTTTGTTCGTTGATGTCTCAGACGTACGGACTCTTTAATATTTTGGGCGGTGAAGAGAAGAAGTCGTCAAATATGACTGATGAGAAGTGGGAGATGCTGAATCTCTGAGCAATGGAGATCATCGAATTGTGCCTTTCAAATTATATTCCCTTCAAGGAATCAGCGGCGACAGTGGCTGAATATTGGAAACTTCTGGAGGATAGGTTTATGAAGAAAATCCTGGGCAACAAATTGAACCTGAAGCGTCTGATGTTCACGTTTCAGATGAGGCAGAACACACTATTTATTGAACACCTATCGATGTTCAACAAGCTTATCACATATTTGACCCAGTTGGATGTGAAATTGGAAGATGAAGACAAAGAAATGTTGTTGTTAACGTCTCTGCCAGACTCATTTGAGAATTTTGTGAGCACGATCATATATAGGAAGGATTCACAGGCGTTACAAGAAGTCAAAGGTATGCTGATCTCGTTTGATGCAAGGAAGAATTTGGGTAGTAGCTTTTCTGATAAGGGTGAAGGATTGATCATCTCGCCAAATGGAATGGGCAGGACAGGTAACAAATAAAGTGGAAATAACAAGGGCAAGTCTACATCAAAGGGGAGATCCTTTGAATGTTTCTTCTGTAAGAAGACGGGTTCACATGTGTTGCCTTTTTTGCCTTAATCTATGTTTTGATGATTTATTCAACTTAATATAAATTTTAATCAATGTAGAGTAGCACACATATTTCATTGCATATATATTGCATTGTGCTAACCTCTACAGGTGATCAAGACTCAAGGAAGAAAGGAAATCAAGTCAAAACATGTAATAAAGATCATTTGAAGACATGTAATCTTGATTTATTTTGAGTCTTACGAACTTTATGTAATTGAGCATACTTGAGCTAAAAACCACTCACATACACACTAGGTTCCTCATAAAAGTCACACACAAAATTTCACATCAATTGGACTTCAATAGATCACTCAAACCAGAACCGGAAAAACACTTAAAACCAATCTTCACTTCCAGAACCATTTCGGTCAACTGATTTCAGACCTTCGGTCGACCGTTTGTTCCTTTAATCAAGTAGTGTTTTTCTGACCGTTAGACATGTCGTATTATACCAACGGTCGTATTCAAATTATGCACCCAAACCCCAAAATACAAATGCTTATCGGTCGACCGTGGACCATGTTTCGGTCGATCGAACATAAATGTCTCGACAAACCTAAACTGCCTGGAAGTTTCTAGTCAACCGTTGACTTTGTTTCGGTCGACCGAATATGATCATGTTTGTCAACCCCGTAGAGTCTGGAAGTTTACGGTCGACCAAACCTTTCTCTGTGTTCGACCGTTCCCTTGTCGGTCGACCGAACATTGTTCAAAGTTGCTAACCGGTTGACCGCTCTACCCGATTCGATCGACCGAATTTGTTCTGAATTGGGTCATGCAGGTTTCTGTTTTGTAAATCTTACACAAACCTTACCTAACATTTCCCCAATGGATATAACACCTTAAGAGCTTATAAATAGGTGTTTCCCTTGACACAATTAGACAACTCTCCTACTCCATATTGTTTACTACCTTAGAGAGAAAGTTCTAAACACTCAAAAGCTCAAACCTTCCACATTTAGTAGTCACTTCCACATTATACTCAAGTGTGCTCAGATTTAGAGAGTGTTGTCCCTCTCACATTGTTGTTCAAAGAAGCAAGGATTTCGGTGAAAGCCCGAAGTGTTCCCTCTCTGATTGTGAGAGGAAGAAATCAAGATAGCAAGGGTTGTTTGAGGAAGCTTGTATTGTAAAGGAGTTCTCTTCAGGCCCGGAATGGGGAGTGGTTAGTGAGACGTAAGCGGATCTCGGTGATTCGTGCGGAGCTTACAAGAGAGGACTAGGACCCGGGTGTGGGTTCCGAACCTCTATAAAAATCACCATCTTCGATTGTGGTTTGCATATTTCCTTTTTGCTTGCTTGTTAGTTTTAATTCTGCTACATCTTTGTTTGATAAGCAAGTAGATTTTGTTTAGGATTAAAAGTGATTAGAATTAGGGTCATACACGATCCTACAACATGTAGCGTGACTATAGAGCCTTCAAGGTGGCACAACAAAGGGGTAAAGTCGTCGGGTATGATTCCACCAATGTGGTGGAGGAACATGACGAAGTAGATGGCCTAACAATTTGTGTTGCAGGGATCAACAAATCATCGAGTGGATGGATTTTGGATACAAGAGCATCATATCACATGTGCCCGGTTAAAGAGTTGTTTACCTCATGTGAACCACTAAAAGAATGAATCGTTGTTATGGACAACAATGCACCATGCACAACCGTTGGGATTGGTTCTGTACAAGTTAAGATGTTCGCTGGATGCATTCGAACGTTGACGGGAGTGTGTCATGTTTCGGAGTTTAAGAAGAACCTATTATCTCTAGGAGAGTTAGAGACTCTCAGGTGGAGATGGTCCGGTGTGGACGAAAAGGTCAAGGTCACTCATAGAGTGATGACAATGATAAAACTAACCAAAGTAGGCAATTTGTATTGGATGCAGGGAAATGCAATAGCAGGAAAGGGTGCATCAAGTATTGCACAATGTGTCGAAGACAACACCATCCTGTGGCATATGAGGTTTCGTCATATGTCGGAAAATGATTTGTGTGAGTTACACAAACAAAGTTTGTTGAATTGTGTTAAGAGCTGCAAATTGGATTTTTTCCAAATATTGTGTCTTCCAAACATGCTACATGTTAACATGTTACGTCGATCGAACAACAACTGACGTGATATATACCTATGTCACGTCGGTTTTTGTTCAACCGACGTGTTTTATTGGCATTTTAACGTGGATTTTGTTCAACTGACATGATTGGTTTTATTTTATTTTTTATAACAAAAAACTAATTGTTCAACGACATTTATTTTTTAGACAAAGAAAATAGAAATAATGATTCACGTCGGTTTTTTAAAACCGACGTGTTTTGTTGCACTAAACACATCGGTTCACAGAAAACCGACGTGATATATTGCATTTTCTGAAGGGAATGTGTTCTAAAAGTTTTACTTTTAAATGCCAATTATTATGAATTGAATGAGAAATCGTTTTGTTCCTTGTTTATGTTATTCGTCTTTTGGAAGTGTTAAGGAAGAGGCTCTTGGTCCTTAACCGTAGAGCTCTAAAAGATATTGGTTTACATAAAACAAAAGATATTCGCAATCATGGTAATTAACATGGAACATTAATTACCGAGTTAAGATTGTCGTGTTGGTCATAGATCATTGTAGCTCTACAAGTGAGTGATAACACGGGTATGCAAAAGAGGAAAATATTACTTTTGTATACTGAATAGACCTAATAAGTAAAATATTATAGAAATGTGTTTCTGTGTCATTAATATTTTACTGTGTCTTTGGTCCTTTGATATGAGACTTATATCCGATCGCTTAAGGAGTTCTTAATTACATTGGTGTCTTGAGCTATCGATGAGTGTAGTATAAAGGCATTAGTTGGTTAAGTACAACTTTTGTTGGAGAAGATAGTTAGTCAAAAGACTATCATTGCCCCTCTTAATTGAGTGATGATATTAGTGGGCCCCTTGATAAAGCAAAGTTATAATGTGCACAATGTGATTTGAGTTAAGTCACATATTTATAACTAGCTTAAAGAGATCAAGAAATGAATACTAAGACAAAGATGACACAATACTACTTTGTGTGTATTCTTAATATCATGAGGCAAGGGACGGACACAAGTGGTGCACTCCATCACTAAATGGATCGGGTTTTGGTTCGAGTGGAATTAAGACATCTAACTAATTGAGAGCTATAATGTGTAGCTAGATACCGCTTATAGCTTGTGATATTAAGCTCTTAATATCACTGCCAACTTAGTTTAGATCCTCCCATAGGTCACACCGCGAAAACCGTCAAACAAGAAGCTTGATTTTTCGTTCATATGATGTGTCGGGTTTCTCATAGAAAATATGACACATGTGGTGAACAAGTAAAATCAATTATGTTGTATATAAACATAATTAGAGTCGTGATAAATTCATATTATATGCATATATTATGGGGTGCAATAATTTATTGTTGCATAGGATAATACATTGCATAAGTTGTGAATTTGCTAAAACCCCCTTAAGTTCAAATTTTGTTGGAAATAAATCCAAAATTTGAAATAGGCAAAATCGGGTAGAAGTTCGGTAATCCGTTGAGGTTCGGTCGACCGAAGGATCTATGGATCGGTCAACCGAACGTGGAACGGATAATCGTAATTGATTGACCGAACTTGACCAAAGTGCCTGGAACTTTGGTACGGTGTACCGAACCAGAAACGGTCGACCGAACAATGTCAAGTTCCGATATTTTCGGTTAACCGAATAGCACTCGGTCTTACACGTGAATGGGTCCGATCGGTTAAGGAGAATTTTTCCCCTTAAGATTCGGTCATCCGCCACGTACTCGGTTAAACGATCGTGACAAATTCGGTTAACCGAGTGGGACTCGGTAAACCGAACAGCGGTCGATTTTCTGCCTTTGATTATTAAGAGATTAATTTGATCGATGGTTGGATTAGCTCCAAATTTGGTCAAACATTTTATGGGTGCATATAATGTATTATGGAATTAGTTTGTGAGAGAAATTGTCATAAAACCGTGGCTAAAGAATAGCCATGATTAAGAGTAAGATTGGAACCTATAAATAGGTCCTTATTCTCCCTAATTGTGACACACAATTCAGAAATTATTTTCTCTCCTAATTCACTACTAAAACCCACGAAAATTCTCTTAGTTTTCTAAGTCTTTGGAAGGAGAAATCTCAGAGGCTAAGGAAGGGGTTTGTAGCTAGATTCTAAGCTTGTTTGGAGATCGATTGGCTAGCTCCTTTCTCTCCAACCTTGTTTAGGGTTTCGGTGAACACTCGGGGGCATCCGGCGCGGCGAGAAGCATCCCCAACGTCTCCGAATCTTCAAGAAGTTTTTGAGAACTTCTAGGTATGAATTTCGGAGCCCTTGTTTGTTTTAATAGAGTTTTGAAACTAGATGTTAAAACAAACCGATGCATGCATGAAATAAATCAAAGAAAATTGTAATTGATCCTTATTATACATAAAAATTTCGAAAATATATATGTATAATTAAACATGAAATCCTTCAGTGGTATCAGAGCTTAGGGTTCAATTTTCTCATGATTTATGGCTGTAAACAAATTTAGTTTACCAACTAGGATTTAAACAATTCGTTTTACCGGTTTTTCGGTCTTTAAATGTTTGTTGAAATAATTCCTTATAATAATTCGTTTTAAATGTTTTGAATGTTTAAAACATGTCATGTAATTATTAGAATTATGATTTAGACATAAGTCTAACTTGCAATAATTTCGTTTTAAGTATAAACGATTATTTTGTAAGAGAATCAACAAAACCGAAAAACTGCAGTTCATCTTTCCATTGGAAATTGGATGGACAGCGGTTCAAAAATAGTTTTTGAACTATGGATGAATGAAAAATGTTTTTAATGGATTTCAAAATATTTTTCAAAGAATTGTTTGGGATTCTAGATGCTTGATAAACTAGGTTGTATAGTTTATAGCAATTGCGTGCATGGATGCTTGAGTTGCTTTGCAGGATTGTGAGTTTATATGTTCCAAAATCAGAAGCTATGAATGTATGTCATTATTATTATACAGGGGCTTATGTATGTAAAAGCCAAAATTCTCTCTATTTCCGTCTTTTAGATAGTTGCATTTGCATATGAGAGGTTTTTACATAGGACTTGCACTAGTCGGTTTTATCGAATGTAAGGAGCATGTTTATTTTCTGTAAAATCTACATCTCCGGTGCAAGAGGAAGTCGCCGCTGTAGCGCATCGATCGAGGATCGAGGATCGAGGATCGGGGATCGAGGATAAAGGATCGAAGGGAACATATAAACTCACACGATGTGGATTGTGTGAATGTTTAATTTCTGTTTTTAATTTCTGCTATGCATGTGATGAATGTGTTGAATGTTAGGATGTGTATGATTAATAATATGCATGATAACCTAAAATTCTAAATCACATGTTAAATTGTCCAACAAAAAATTAAGAATAAATTTCCTTCTTATTTCATCCACTAGCAGCCATTGATCGAGGGATATTCTGCTCGCCCTTAGCGAGAGATAGCTCCCTCTATCTTTGGGAATAGTGGGAGGTATAAAGGTTGTCTGTTGTTGTGCCACAATTAAATATATGAGGTGTGATTCACCCTAGTGAACCCCAAGTAAGTTTAGTTGTGAATACAATAGATAAACGTATCTCGTATCAAATGAAAATAAGTTTTCTTAACATTACCTAGAGCCCTCGCTCGGTTTTGGGAAAAAGTTTTTCTTATGAGGATAGGTCGTATTCCCTCATAATTAAAACGACAAGAGTCACAAAAGTTTGAAGATGCTAAATGTTGCTAAAATTCAAAAAGGTTGTGATTAGAAAATGTTTTCTTACCTTGACATTGTAATGTATTCGATAGCCCTTAGCTAGTCTATATTACAATTAATAGGATCTTGGGTTGTTGCATTTATGGGTAAGATTTAATTTGCAACATTTACATTTATATATTCGATATATGTATGCATGTGTATTAAAACATAAAATTGGCATTAAAACCTGTATGATTTATTTTGTAGAAAAATGTCGAACATCCAACCTATCGTACGATCCATGATAGAAAAACACCCTTTAGCAAATGATGGCTCAAACTTCATTAGTTGGCAACTCAAACTCAACATCGTGTTAAAGTTTGAGAAACTATCTCACATTTTGGAAGGTCCAATCCCAAAGTGGAATGAGAGATTAACCGATGAAGAGAAAGAGGCTAAGGCCAAGTGGGAAGACCAAGAGAACCAGGTTCACGGTCTTATGCTAGCATCCATGGGTGACTCGCTCCAAGCGAAATACTTGGATTCAAAACCCAAGAAGACCATGGAGGCTTTATCTAAGATGTTCATGGATAGTGCCCGAAAGGAGCGCTATAAGACCACCATCTCACTCACAAGGTGCCATATGGCGGAGGGAACATCGGTATCTATGCATTTTCTCACGATGCAAGGATACCTTGAGAAGTTGGCAAAGCTCTCTTCACCAATGCCCGAGGACATTGCTGAAGATATGATTCTTGGCTCTCTATCCCCGTCCTTTAAGGACTTTGTGATGCACTATCACGTGCGTGAAAAAGGGGTGAGTCTTGAGGAGCTGCACAACGCTCTCAAAACTGCTGAAGTTGACATGGGCAAGGGGAGGGACAAGCAAGTCCTTGCCGTCCATGGGAGGGGCCATAAGATTGGTAAAGGAAAGGGCAAATCTACCAAAAGTGGTTCAATCAAGAGCAAGGGAGTAGGAGGTGCTCGTACGAGTGCCTCGAGGGGGAAATCTCAGAAATCTCCAACTCCCAATACGGAGTGCTTTCACTGCGGTGAAAAAGGACACATCCGGCCAAATTGCCCCAAGTACAAGGAAGACCTTGACAACGGAGTGATTGAACGCAGGCGCCCCAAAAAGGCCAAAGGTATATTTGTTATTGAAATAAATTTAGCCACCTCTGTCCAGGATTGGGTAATTGATACCGGATCTTGTGCTCACATAGTTTCTAATGTGCAGCTACTCATGGATAGGAAGGAACTCGTAAGGAACGAGGTAGAATTGAAGGTCGGAAATGGTGCGAACGTGTCTGCGGTTGCACAAGGTTCTGTGGTGCTTCAATTATGTAGTGGTTTAAATTTATGTCTAAAGAATGTTTATTATGTACCTTCGATTAGCAAGAATATTATTTCTGTATCATGTCTGGATATGGATAATTTTAATATAAATATTTCAAATTCTTGTTTGTCTATATCGAAGAATGGTGTGTTCTATGCAAATGCATTCATAAGGAATGGTCTCTATTTGCTTGAATTGGATAATAAACAAATCTTTAATATCAATAACAAAAGACTTAAGACCACTCACGAGAATGACACTCTCTTGTGGCACTATCATCTTGGTCACATAAATGAAAAGCGCATCAAGAAATTGCAAGAAGCTAACCTTCTTGGTCTACTTGATTTTAAATCATTGGAGACGTGCCAACCATGTCTAATGGGAAAAATGACCAAAAAGCCTTTCAAGAAGAAAGGCCCAAGGGCGAGTGGCTTGTTGGATTTGATACATTCCGATGTATGTGGTCCAATGAGTACTAGTGCACGAGATGGTTTCAGGTACTTCATTACGTTCACGGATGATTATAGTCGTTACGGCTATGTTTATCTAATGAGAAACAAAAGTGAATCCTTTGACAAGTTCAAAGAATTCAAGAATGAAGTAGAGAACCAACTCGACAAGAAAATCAAGTCTCTACGAACGGATCGTGGAGGTGAGTACTTAAGTGCCGAATTTGACTCATACCTAAAGGAGTTTGGTATTGTACCTCAACTCACCCCTCCCGGTACACCTCAGTGGAATGGGGTATCCGAAAGGAGGAATAGGACATTGCTCGATATGGTTCGGTCAATGATGAGTCATGCGGAATTACCTCTTTACTTTTGGAGTTATGCACTACAAACTGCGGCTTATACACTAAATAATGTTCCATCCAAATCCGTGGAGAAAACTCCTTATGAGCTATGGAGTGGTAAAACACCTAAGCTCAGTTTTCTCAAGATTTGGGATTGTGAGGCTTACGTCAAGAGATTGATGTCGACCAAACTTCAACCAAAAGCGGATAAGTGCTTCTTTATTGGTTATCCTCGTGAGACAAGAGGATACTACTTTTGGCATATCACCTCCAATCGAGTGATTGTAGAGAGGGATGCCACATTTCTGGAAAAGGAATTTCTAGAAAGAGTAAAAAGTAGTGGGAGTAGGGTTGTGCTTGAGGAAACTCAAGATACTCTACAAGATCATGAAATGAATGATGACATTCAAGATCATGAAGGCCCAACCGAGATTCCTTTGGTTAGTGGGAGCGTGAGCAAGAGACCATCACAAGAAATTGTGAGAGAATCTCAATCATCCCCACCAAGTGTACGTTCAAGAGTTGAACGTGAACCCATTCCTCAAGAAATTGTGGAAGAAGTTCAAGAGACACGAGAAGAACCAAAAGAACTTAGAAGGTCAACAAGGGAAAGGAAGAAACCCGATTTGTATCTGGGACTTCATGAAATCATGGTACTAGATACCAATGATCCCTTGACCTTCCAAGAAGCAATGGAAAGGGAAGACTCCAAACTATGGCTTAAGGCCATGGAATCCGAAATAGAATCCATGTATGATAATCAAGTATGGGACTTGGTTGACCTTCCTCAAGGGAAAAAGGCCATTCATAATAAATGGGTTTTTAAGAGGAAGATGGACATGGATGGGAACTTGACAACCTACAAAGCGAGGCTTGTAGCGAAGGGTTTCACTCAAGTTCAAGGAATTGACTATGATGAAACTTTTTCACCGGTTGCCATGTTCAAGTCTATTCGGATCATGCTCGCTATTGCCGCATTTCACGATTATGAAATATGGCAAATGGATGTCAAAACGGCGTTCCTGAATGGGAACTTGGAGGAGGATGTGTACATGGTACAACCTCAAGGTTTTGAAGATCCAAAGAATAGCGAGAAGGTATGCAAGCTTCAAAGATCCATCTATGGATTGAAGCAAGCATCAAGGAGTTGGAACAAACGCTTTGACGAGGAAGTGAAGAAGCTTCACTTCATTCAAAGTAAGGAAGAACCTTGTGTATACAAGAAGGTTAGTGGGAGCCATGTAGTATTCCTAATCCTATATGTCGATGACATATTGCTTATGGGCAATCATATTCCTTTGCTTGAGCAAACGAGAAGTTCATTGAAATCTGCATTTTCGATGAAAGACATGGGTGAGGCTCAATACATCTTGGGAATCAAGATATATCGAGATAGACCCCGTAGACTCATTGGCCTCAGTCAACGTGCATACATTGACAAGGTCTTGGAAAGGTTCAAGATGAACAACTCCAAAAAGGGCAGTGTGCCAATGAGTATGGGTGTGCAACTCAAGAAGTCTCAACGTGCGCAATCACGTAAGGACTTAGAGTACATGAAGGATGTCCCTTATGCTTCGGCAATTGGGTCGATCATGTACGCGATGACTTGCACAAGACCAGATGTCTCGTATGCTCTAAGTGTGACAAGTCGTCACCAATCCAACGCAGGTCCTGAGCATTGGACTGCGGTCAAGAATATCCTAAAGTACCTTAACCGGACTAAGGATAAGATTCTTGTTTATGGAGGACAAAGGGAATTGATAGCTGAAGGTTACTCGGATGCGAGTTTCATGAGTGATCCAGACGATAGAAGGTCGCAATCAGGATACGTCTTCCTTCTGAATGGTGGAGCTGTGAGTTGGCGTAGCTGGAAGCAAACCACTACGGCCGATTCAACCACTGCTTCAGAAGTAATGGCTGTCGCTGAAGCGAGCAAGGAAGGAGTGTGGATCAAGAAGTTCCTTGAAGAGCTTGGAGTAGTTCCCACAAGCGAGGGACCCATCGAGCTATTTTGCGATAATAGTGCATCTATCTCGCAAATCAAGGATCCTAGATCACACCACAAAGTGAAGTACATGGATCGTAAGTACTTCGTGACACGTGACCTCATCGACGAAGGCAAAATAAATCTGTTATGGGTGGACACCAACAGCAACACAGCTGATCCATTCACAAAACCCTTATCCCAAGCCAAGGGCGAAATGCATTTCGAGTCCATGGGATTGAGGAACCATGTAGATTGGCTTGATGATTGATATGTAATGGGGTTTGCCCTAGTTATTATTGTTTTATGCATTGAGTATGTATGAGAAAGAAAACTTTAATAACAAGTGGGAGATTGAAGGGAATGTGTTCTAAAAGTTTTACTTTTAAATGCCAATTATTATGAATTGAATGAGAAATCGTTTTGTTCCTTGTTTATGTTATTCGTCTTTTGGAAGTGTTAAGGAAGAGGATCTTGGTCCTTAACCGTAGAGCTCTAAAAGATATTGGTTTACATAAAACAAAAGATATTCGCAATCATGGTAATTAACATGGAACATTAATTACCGAGTTAAGATTGTCGTGTTGGTCATAGATCATTGTAGCTCTACAAGTGAGTGATAACACGGGTATGCAAAAGAGGAAAATATTACTTTTGTATACTGAATAGACCTAATAAGTAAAATATTATAGAAATGTGTTTCTGTGTCATTAATATTTTACTGTGTCTTTGGTCCTTTGATATGAGACTTATATCCGATCGCTTAAGGAGTTCTTAATTACATTGGTGTCTTGAGCTATCGATGAGTGTAGTATAAAGGCATTAGTTGGTTAAGTACAACTTTTGTTGGAGAAGATAGTTAGTCAAAAGACTATCATTGCCCCTCTTAATTGAGTGATGATATTAGTGGGCCCCTTGATAAAGCAAAGTTATAATGTGCACAATGTGATTTGAGTTAAGTCACATATTTATAACTAGCTTAAAGAGATCAAGAAATGAATACTAAGACAAAGATGACACAATACTACTTTGTGTGTATTCTTAATATCATGAGGCAAGGGACGGACACAAGTGGTGCACTCCATCACTAAATGGATCGGGTTTTGGTTCGAGTGGAATTAAGACATCTAACTAATTGGGAGCTATAATGTGTAGCTAGATACCGCTTATAGCTTGTGATATTAAGCTCTTAATATCACTGCCAACTTAGTTTAGATCCTCCCATAGGTCACACCGCGAAAACCGTGAAACAAGAAGCTTGATTTTTCGTTCATATGATGTGTCGGGTTTCTCATAGAAAATATGACACATGTGGTGAACAAGTAAAATCAATTATGTTGTATATAAACATAATTAGAGTCGTGATAAATTCATATTATATGCATATATTATGGGGTGCAATAATTTATTGTTGCATAGGATAATACATTGCATAAGTTGTGAATTTGCTAAAACCCCCTTAAGTTCAAATTTTGTTGGAAATAAATCCAAAATTTGAAATAGGCAAAATCGGGTAGAAGTTCGGTAATCCGTTGAGGTTCGGTCGACCGAAGGATCTATGGATCGGTCAACCGAACGTGGAACGGATAATCGTAATTGATTGACCGAACTTGACCAAAGTGCCTGGAACTTTGGTACGGTGTACCGAACCAGAAACGGTCGACCGAACAATGTCAAGTTCCGATATTTTCGGTTAACCGAATAGCACTCGGTCTTACACGTGAATGGGTCCGATCGGTTAAGGAGAATTTTTCCCCTTAAGATTCGGTCATCCGCCACGTACTCGGTTAAACGATCGTGACAAATTCGGTTAACCGAGTGGGACTCGGTAAACCGAACAGCGGTCGATTTTCTGCCTTTGATTATTAAGAGATTAATTTGATCGATGGTTGGATTAGCTCCAAATTTGGTCAAACATTTTATGGGTGCATATAATGTATTATGGAATTAGTTTGTGAGAGAAATTGTCATAAAACCGTGGCTAAAGAATAGCCATGATTAAGAGTAAGATTGCAACCTATAAATAGGTCCTTATTCTCCCTAATTGTGACACACAATTCAGAAATTATTTTCTCTCCTAATTCACTACTAAAACCCACGAAAATTCTCTTAGTTTTCTAAGTCTTTGGAAGGAGAAATCTCAGAGGCTAAGGAAGGGGTTTGTAGCTAGATTCTAAGCTTGTTTGGAGATCGATTGGCTAGCTCCTTTCTCTCCAACCTTGTTTAGGGTTTCGGTGAACACTCGGGGGCATCCGGCGCGGCGAGAAGCATCCCCAACGTCTCCGAATCTTCAAGAAGTTTTTGAGAACTTCTAGGTATGAATTTCGGAGCCCTTGTTTGTTTTAATAGAGTTTTGAAACTAGATGTTAAAACAAACCGATGCATGCATGAAATAAATCAAAGAAAATTGTAATTGATCCTTATTATACATAAAAATTTCGAAAATATATATGTATAATTAAACATGAAATCCTTCATTTTCCACATCGGTTTTCATGAAAACCGACGTGTTTCGTGTATTTTGAAGAAAATCGTCCCACTATCTTCTTGTTTACTCCGCCTTAACACAAAAACACAACCCAAACCTTCGTCCAACACAGCCCAATCCTCCACCGCCAGCGCATGCGACCAACCCATGCCCCGACCTTGACTCCTCCGACCTCGCCATGCCCCGACCTCAACCCACGCTCCGCATCACGCCATCCAACCCACACTGCACCACCTCTGATCCATCCCACCACAACCTTTGAACACCACCCCCACAACGCACCACCTCCGACCCAACGCAGCACCCCCGACCACCTCCGCCCCAACATACTACCCCCCACATCGCACCATCTCCCAATCGACCTGCCACCGACCACAACTCCTCCGGCCACCAAGAACTCGTTGAGCTCCTCCGACCTCGCCGTGTTCCTCCTACCTTGACTCCTCCGACCTTGACTCCTCCGACCTCGGGTCCTCCGAACTTGACTCCTCCAAAATATTTGTGTTCGACTCTCGACTTGATTAAGGTCCACTCTCAACTTGATTTATTTTTATTTTTATATGATTGTCTCTCAACTTGAATTTTTTACTGACATTATATTCCAAACTTATTTAATCAAAACATCTTCCACCTTTGAAATTGAATATATGTTTTTATTCTAATGTGCAACTTGTAATTTAGGTTTATCATTCCTATGTTTTTTATTAATAAATCTATTTCGGTTGTGTTTGTTTTTTGGTTCTTTGTGGAATTTTTAATTTGGATTTGATTATTTGCTTTGATAATGATTAAGATGTAGACAGCAAGAAAGGTTTTGGCTCTTCTTTCTTCCATTACTTGCTGAAATCAATTGCATTCAACTATTACTTCTCACAGTCCCACTTCAATTTCCTTATTTTAAGTAGATGTTTATGACCTATATATCCATCCATCCTTACCGACTAATTTAAATTACTACTTCAATACATAATAATGTTGAAATAACTGAAGGGAATGTGTTCTAAAAGTTTTACTTTTAAATGTCAATTATTATGAATTGAATGAGAAATCAATTTGTTCTTTGTTTATGTTATTCGTCTTTTAGAAGTGTTAAGGAAGAGGCTCTTGGTCCTTAATCGTAGAGCTCTAAAAGATATTGGTTTGCATAAAACAAAAGATATTCGCAATCATGGTAATAAACATGGGACATTTATTACCGAGTTAAGATTGTCGTGTTGATCATAGATCATTGTAGCTCTACAAGTGAGTGACAACACGGGTACACAAAAGAGGAAAATATTACTTTTGTATACTGAATAGACCTAATAAGTGAAACATTATAGAATTGTGTTTTCTGTGTCATTAATGTTTTACTGTGTCTTTGGTCCTTTGATATGAGACTTATATCCGATCACTTAAGAATTGCTTAATTAGACTAGTGTCTTGAGCTATCGATGAGTGTAGTGTAAAGGCATTGGTTGGTTAAGTATGACTTTTGTTGGAGAAGATAGTTAGTCAAAAGTTTATCATTGCCCCTCTTAAATGAGTGATGATATTAGTGGGCCCCTTGATAAAGCAAAGTTATAATGTGCACAATGTGATTTGAGTTAAGTCACATATTTATAACTAGCTTAAAGAGATCAAGAAATGAATACTAATACAAAGATGACACAAGACTACTTTGTGTGTATTCTTAATATCATGAGGCAAGGGACGGAAACAAGTGGTGCACTCCATCACTAAATGGATCAAGTTTTGGTTCGAGTGGAATTAAGACATCTAACTAATTGGGAGCTATAATGTGTAGCTAGATACCACTTATAGCTTGTGATATTAAGCTCTTAATATCACTGCCAACTTAGTCTAGATCCTCCCATAGGTCACACCGCAAAAACCGGGAAACAAGAAGCTTGATTTTTGGTTCATATGATGTGTCAGGTTTCTTATAGAAAATATGACACATGTGGTGAACAAGTAAAATCAATTATGTTGTTTATAACATAATTAGAATCATGATAAATTCATATGAGATGCATATAATATGGGGTGCAATAATTTATTATTGCATAGGATAATATATTGCATAAGTTGTGAATTTGCTAAAACCCCTAAAGTTCAAATTTTGTTGGAAATAAATCCAAAATTTGGAAAAGGAAAAATCGGGTAGAAGTTTGGTAATCCGTTATGGTTTGGTCGACCGAAGGATCAGTGGATCGGTCAACCGAACGTGGAATGGATGGTCAAGTTGATTGACCGAACTTGACCAAAGTGCCTGGAACTTTGTATCGGTGTACCAAACCAGAAACGGTCGACCGAACCAGAAACGGTCGACCGAACAATGTCCAGTTCTGATATTTTCGGTTAACCGAATGACACTTGGTCAAAGACGCGAATTCGTCCGAACGGTTAAGAAGAATTTTTCTCCTTAAGAATCGGTCATCCGTCAAGTGCACGGAAATCCGAACGTGACATATTCAGTTAACCGAGTATGTCTCGGTAGACCGAGTCCCGATCGATTTTCTGCCTTTGATAATTAAGAGATTAATTTGATCAATGGTTGGATTAGCTCCAAACTTGGTCAAACATTTTGTGGGTGCATATAAAGCATTTTGGAATTAGTTTGTGAGAGAAAATGTCAAGAAAACATGGCTTAAGAATAGCCATGATTGAGAATAAGATTGGAGCCTATAAATAGGTCCTTATTCTCCTTAATTATGTTAGAAGTTTGCTAAATATTTTATCTCCTCAATTCACCACAAAAATCCACGAAAATTCTCTTAGTTTTCTAAGTCTTTGGAAGGAGAAATCTCAGAGATTAAAGAAGGGGTTTGTAGCTAGATTCTAAGTTAGTTTGGAGATTGATTGGGTAGCTCCTTTCTCTCCAACCTTGTTTAGGGTTTCGGTGAACACTCGGAGGCATCCGACGCAACGAGAAGTGACGATCGTCTTCCTCAACGTCTCTGGAACATCAAGAAGTTTTAGAGAACTTCTAGGTATGAATTTTGGAGTCCCTTGTATTTGTTTTAATAAGTTTTGAAACTAGTTATTAAAACAAACCGATACATGCATGAAATAAATCGTAGAAAATTGTAATTGATCCTTATTATACATAAAAATTTCGAAAATATATATGTATAATTAAACATGAAATCCTACAGTGGTATCAGAGCTTAGGGTTCAATTTTCTTATGATTTAAGGTTGTAAACGAATTTAGTTTACCATATAGGATTTAAACAATTCGGTTTACCGGTTTTTCGGTCTATGAATGTTTTGTTGATATAATTCTCTATAATAATTCGTTTTAATTGTTTTAAGTGTTTTGAAACATACCATGTAATTATTAGAATGAATATTTAGACATTAGTCTAACTTACAATAATTTCGTTTCATAAAGAAATGATTATTTTGTAAGAGAATCAACAAAACCGAAAAACTGCGCTTCATCTTTCCATTGGAAATTGGATGGACAGCGGTTCAAAATTATTTTTGAACTATGGATGGATGAAAAACGTTTTTTAATGGATTTCAAAATGTTTTTGAAAGAATTGTTTAGGATTCTAGATGATTGATAAACTAGATTGCATAGTTTATAGCGATATTGCGTACATGGATGCTCGAGTTGTTTTACAGGAATTGTGAGTTTATATGTTCCAAATCAGAAACTATGAATGTATGTGATAATTATTATACAGGGGCTTATTTATATGTAAAAGACAAAATTCTCTTTCCATCTTTTAGATAATTGCATATGCATATGAGAGGTTTTACATAGGACTTGCACTAGTCGGTTTTTTATCGAATGTGAGGAGCATGTTTATTTTCTGTAAAATCTACATCTCCGGTGCAAGAGGAAGTCGCCGCTGTAGCGCATCGATCGAGGATCAAAGATCAGGGATCGAGGATCAAGGATCGAAGGGAACATATAAACTCACACGATATGGATTGTGTGAATGGTTTAATTTCTGTTTTTTTTATTTCTGCTATGCATGTGATGAATGTGATTGAATGTTAGGATGTGTATGAACGATAATATGAAGGATAACCTAAAATTCCGAATCACATGTTAGTAAATGAAATTGTCCAACAAAATTAGGAGTAATTTTCCTTCTTATTTCATCCACT
Organism: Triglochin maritima; assembly: GCA_963682175.1. Lineage (NCBI taxonomy): Eukaryota > Viridiplantae > Streptophyta > Magnoliopsida > Alismatales > Juncaginaceae > Triglochin > Triglochin maritima. Next base: position 42,375,454 of record OY821775.1, read on the forward strand.
AGCAGCCATTGATCGAGGGATACTCTGCTCGCCCTTAGCGGGAGATAGCTCCATCCATCTTTGGGAATAGTGGGAGATATAATGGTTGTCTATTGTTGTGCCACGATTAAATATATGAGGTATGTTTCACCCTAGTGAACCCCAAGTATGTTTAGTTGTGAATACAATGGATAAACATATCTCGGATCAAATGAAAATAAGTTTTCTTAACATTACCTAGAGCCCTCGCTCGGTTTTGGGAAAAAGTTTTTCTTACGAGGATAGGTCGCATTCCCTCATAATTAAAACGACAAGAGTCACAAGAGTTTGAAGATGCTAATATTGCTAAAATTCAAAAAGGTTGTGATTAGAAAGAGTTTTTCTTACCTTGATATTGTGATATATTTGATAGCCCTTAGCTTGTCTATATTACAATTGATAGGATCTTAGATTACTACACTTACGGGCAAAAAATTTTATTTGCAGTATTTACATTTATATTCGATATATATGTATGTATTTTAAAACATAAAATTGACATTAAAATCCTATATAATTTATTTTGTAGAAATGTCTAATATCCAACCAATTGTGCGATCTATGATCGAAAAGAATCCTTTGCAAAATGATGGCTCAAACTTCATGAAATGGCAACTGAATCTTAATATCGTGTTAAGGTTTGAAAAACTATCTCATATTTTGGATGGTAAAATCCCAAAATTTAATGAGAAGGAAACCGGTAATGAGAAAGAGGCGATAGCCAAGTGGGAAGACCAAGAGAACCAAGTTCACGGTCTAATGTTGGCATCCATGGGTGACTCGCTTCAAGCAAAATACTTGGGTTCAAAACCCAAGAAGACCATGGAAGCTTTAACAAAGATGTTCATGGATAGTGCCCGAAAGGAGCGCTATAAGACCACCATCGCACTCACAAGGTGCCATATGGTGGAGGGAACATCGGTATCCATGCATTTTTGTCACGATGCAAGGATACCTTGAGAAATTGTCGAAGCTCTCTTCTCCAATGCCCGAGGACATTGCCGAAGATCTAATTCTTGGCTCTCTAGCCCCATCCTTTAAGGAATTTGTGATGCACTATCATGCGCGTGAAAAAGGGGTGAGTCTTGAGGAGCTTCACAACGCTCTCAAAACGGCAGAAGTTGACATGGGCAAGGGACGGGACAATCACGTCCTAGCAGTCCATGAGAGGAGTAAAAAGATCAACAAAGGTGAAGGCAAATTTACCAAAGATACGTCAATCAAGAGCATGGGAGTAGGAGGTGCTCATAGGAGTGCCTCAAAGGCAAAATGTTTCAAATCTCCAACTCCCAACATGGAGTGCTTTTACTGCGGTGAAAAAGGACACATCCGACCTAATTGCCCCAAGTACAAGGAAGACCTTGAAAATGGGATGATTGAACGTAGGCGCCCGAGAAACGCTGTAGGTATGTCTGTTATTGTTATGAATTTAATCACCTCTGTCCTTGATTTGGTAATAGTTACTGGATCTTGTGCTCACATAATTATGATGTGCAGCTATTAAAGGATAGGAAGGAACTCGTGGAGAACGAGATGATATTGAAGATTGAAAATAGTACAAGCATCGCTGCGATTGTACAAGATTCTATGGAACTTCAATAGTCTAGTGATTTAAATTTATGCTTTGAAGAATGTTTGTTATATGCCTTCGATTAGCAAGAACATTTCTGTATCATGTTTTTGATATGGATAACTTAATATATATTTCTAATTCTTGCTTGTCTATATCGAAGAATGGAATTCTCTATGCAAATGCATTCGTTTGGAATGACTTCTTTTTGCTTGAAATGAATAATAAACAAACTCAAACAAACAATAACAGAAGGAACTAAGATAACTCACGTGAATGATAGAATCTTGTAGCACTATCGGATTGGTCAAATAAATGACAAAGAGACCTTTCAAGAAGAAAGGAACGAAAACGAATGACTAATTGGATATGATACATTCTAATGTATGTGGTCCGATAAGTGCAAGTGCGAGAGACGGTTTAAGGTACTTCATTTTGTTCACGGACAACTGTACTCATTATGGCTATATTTGTCTAACGGGAAGCAAAAGTGAATTCTTTGACAAGTTCAAGGAATTCAAGGATGGAGTAGTGAACCGAGTCAACAAGAATATCGAGTCTCTATGAAAGGTTCGTAGGGGTGAGTACTTAGGATACCTAATTTGACTCATTCCTAAAGTAGGAATAGGATATTGCTCGACATGGTTCGATCAACGACAAGTCAATCTAAATTGCCTATTTACTTTTGGAATTATGCACTACAAATAATGACATACTCACTAAATAATGTTCCATCCAAATCCGTGGAGAAAATGTCTAGTGAGCTATGGAGTTGAAAGACACCTAAGCTCGACTTTCTCAAGATTTGGGGTTGTGAGGTATACATCAAGAGATTGATGTCAACCAAACCTCAACCAAAGGCGGATAAGTGCTTCTTTATAGGTTGTCATCGTGTGACAACAGGATACTACTTTTGGTGTATCACCTCCAATCGAAAGATTGTAGAGAGAGATGTGATTTTTTTTAGAATTTCTGGAAAAAAGAGAAAGGTAGTGGGAGTAGAGTTAAGCTTGAGGAAACTCAAGATACTCTACAAGATCATGATGTGAATGTTGCATTCAAGATCATGAAGGCCCAGCCGAGATTCATTTGGTTAGTGGGAGCATGTGCGAGAGATTCTTACAAGAAATTGTTAGAAAATCTCAATCATCCCCACCTAGTGTACGTTCGAGAGTTGAACGTGAACCTATTCCTCAAGAAATTGTGGAAGAAGTTCGAGAGACACGAGAAGAACCAAAAGAATAGAGATGGTCGACGAGGGAAAGGAAGAAACCCAATAAGTATGTGGGACTTCATGAGATCATGGTACTAGATACCAATGATCCCTTGACCTTCCAAGAAGCAATGGAAAGAAAAGACTCCAAACTATGGTTAAAGGCCATGGAATCCGAAGTAGAATCCATGTATCATAATCAAGTATGGAACTTGATTTGACTTCCTCAAGAGAAAATATCATTTAGTATAAATGAGCTTTTAGGAGGAAGATAGACATGGATAATAACTTGACAACCTACGAAGCAAGGCTTGTAGCAAAAGTTATACTCAAATTCAAGAAATTGACTTTGATGAGATTTTTGAGAGGTTGCCATATTAAAAATCTATTCGGATTATGCTCACTATTACTGCATTTCACAATTGTGAGATATGGAAGATGGATATCAAAATGGCGTTCCTTAAATGGGAGCTTGGAGGAGGATATGTACATGGTACAACCTCAAGATTTTGATGATCCAAATAATAGCCAGAAGAAATGCAAGTTTCGAGAATCCATTTATGTATTGAAGCAAGCATCGAGGAGTTGGAACAAACCCTTTGAAGAAGAGGTGAAGAAGATTCGCTTCAATCAAAGTAAAGGAAAACCTTGTTGATACAAGGAGATTAGTGGGAGCCATGTAGTACTTCTGATCTTATATGTCGATGACATATTGCTCATGAGCAATCATATACCTTTGCATTAGCAAACGAGAAATATCATTTTCAATGAAAAGAAATGGATGAGGCTCAACACATCTTGAGAATCAAGATACATTGAGATACATCCCGTAGACTCATTGGCTTCAGTCAACGTGCAAACATTGACAAGGTCTTGGAAATGTTCAGGGTGAACAATTCCGATATGGACAATGTGCCAATAAGTATGAGTATATGTGTGCAACTCAAGAAGTCTCAACGTGCTCAATCACGCAAAGACTTGGAATACATGAAGGTATCCCTTATGCTTCGGCAAAAGGAAGGACCATGTACACGATGACTTGCACAAGACTCAATATCTCGTATGCTCTAAACGTGACAAGAGGTCACCAATCCAACGCAAGTCCAAATCGAAGGATTACGGTCAAGAATATTCTGAAGTACCTTAACCGGACTGAAGATAAGGTTCTTGTTTATGGAAGACAAAGGAGAAAATAGTCGAGGGCTATTTTGATGCAATTCTCATAGGAATTCTTGACAATAGGAGGTTGGAATGATGATGCGTCATCATTATCGAAGGTGGAGGTATGAGCTAGTGTAGTTAGGAGTAATATCACTACAACTAACTCAGCCACCAACGAAAGACAAAATATATAAATAGGTGGACACAACAGTAACACAACTGATCCATTCAACAAACCTTCATACCAAGCTAAGAGACGAAATATATTTTGAGTCCATGGATCCGAGGATCCATGTGGATTGGCTTGATAGGTGATTTGAGAAGGTTACCCTAGTTATTAATGTTTTATGCATTGAGAATGTATGTGAAAGAAAACTTTGATAACAAGTGGGAGATTTAAGGGAATGTGTTCTAAAAGTTTTACTTTTAAATGTCAATTATTATGAATTGAATGAGAAATCATTTTGTTCCTTGTTTATGTTATTCGTCTTTTAGAAGTGTTAAGGAAGAGACTCTTGGTCCTTAACCGTAGAGCTCTAAAAGATATTGGTTTGCATAAAACAAAAGATATTCGCAATCATGGTAATAAACATGGGACATTTATTACCGAGTTAAAATTGTCGTGTTGGTCATAGATCATTGTAGCTCTACAAGTGAGTGACAACACGGGTACACAAAAGAGGAAAATATTACTTTTGTATACTGAATAGACCTAATAAGTGAAACATTATAGAATTGTGTTTTCTGTGTCATTAATGTTTTACTGTGTCTTTGGTCCTTTGATATGAGACTTATATCCGATCACTTAAGAATTGTTTAATTAGACTAGTGTCTTGAGCTATCGATGAGTGTAGTGTAAAGGCATTGGTTGGTTAAGTATGACTTTTGTTGGAGAAGATAGTTAGTCAAAAGATTATCATTGCCCCTCTTAAATGAGTGATGATATTAGTGGGCCCCTTGATAAAGCAAAGTTATAATGTGCACAATGTGATTTGAGTTAAGTCACATATTTATAACTAGCTTAAAGAGATCAAGAAATGAATACTAATACAAAGATGACACAATACTACTTTGTGTGTATTCTTAATATCATGAGGCAAGGGACAAACACAAGTGGTGCACTCCATCACTAAATGGATCGGGTTTTGGTTCGAGTGGAATTAAGAAATCTAACTAATTGGGAGCTTTAATGTGTAGCTAGATACCACTTATAGCTTGTGATATTAAGCTCTTAATATCACTGCCAACTTAGTATAGATCCTCCCATAGGTCACACCGCAAAAACCGGGAAACAAGAAGCTTGATTTTTGGTTCATATGATGTGTCGGGTTTCTTATAAAAAATATGACACATGTGGTGAACAAGTAAAATCAATTATGTTGTATATAACATAATTAGAATCATGATAAATTCATATGAGATGCATATATTATGGGATGCAATAATTTATTATTGCATAGGTTATCATGATAAAACCCCTAAAGTTCAAATTTTGTTGGAAATAAATCCAAAATTTGGAAAAGGCAAAATCGGGTAGAAGTTCGGTAATCCGTTATGGTTCGGTCGACCGAAGGATCTGTGGATCGGTCAACCGAACGTGGAACGGATGGTCAAGTTGATTGACCGAACTTGACCAAAGTGCCTGGAACTCTGGATCGGTGTACCGAACCAGAACCGGTCGACCAAACAATGTCCAGTTCCGATATTTTCGGTTAACCGAATGGCACTCGGTCAAAGACGCGAATTCGTCTGAACGGTTAAGAAGAATTTTTCTCCTTAAGAATCGGTCATCCGTCAAGTGCACGGAAATCCAAACGTGACATATTCGGTTAACCGAGTATGTCTCGGTAGACCGAGTCCCGATCGATTTTCTGCCTTTGATAATTAAGAGATTAATTTGATCAATGGTTGGATTAGCTCCAAACTTTGTCAAACGTTTTGTGGGTGCATATAATGCATTTTGGAATTAGTTTGTGAGAGAAAATGTCAAGAAAACATGGCTTAAGAATAGCCATGATTGAGAATAAGATTGGAGCCTATAAATAGGTCCTTATTCTCCTTAATTATGTTAGAAGTTTGCTAAATATTTTATCTCCTAAATTCACCACAAAAATCCACGAAAATTTTCTTAGTTTTCTAAGTCTTTGGAAGGAGAAATCTCAGAGATTAAAGAAGGGGTTTGTAGCTAGATTCTAAGCTAGTTTGGAGATTGATTGGCTAGCTCCTTTCTCTCCAACCTTGTTTAGGGTTTCGGTGAACACTCGGAGGCATCCGGCGCAACGAGAAGTGACGATCGTCTTCCTCAACGTCTCTGGAACATCAAGAAGTTTTAGAGAACTTCTAGGTATGAATTTCGGAGTCCCTTGTGTTTGTTTTAATAAGTTTTGAAACTAGTTATTAAAACAAATCGATATATGCATGAAATAAATCGTAGAAAATTGTAATTGATCCTTATTATACATAAAAATTTCGAAAATATATATGTATAATTAAACATGAAATCCTACAATAACTACTTAAGTGAATGGTTGTATTGTAGTTTTTGATATATAGTTGTGTTTTGTTCCACATGAAAATTTTTATTACTATGAAATTTAAGGGGAGGTTCTGCCAAAATTTTGAAAAATTCTTGTATATTGGGTTCATTTTTATTACGATTGTTAATTTGTGTTGTTGTGTCGATAAAATGGATCAAAATTGGATTTCTGCAAGTCGATTGAGTGATGATTATGAGTACGGAATTGATAAAGTTTTAGAGTTTGCATAAAAGAATGTGCATTTTAGAAACGAAGGAAAGGTCTTATGTCCATGTAGGAAGTGCCTTAACATGTTCTTAAGAGATGTAAAAGAGATAAATGCTCATCTGTTTGAGAAAGGTTTTAATGAAAGATACACATGTTGCATATGGCATGGTGTGAATGAAATACGTACGACAGAAGAAAGTGATAGTCCTTCAAATCAAGATATTAATGATGAAGAACGGTTAGAGGATATGATTCGAGATGTTACCGATAAGTTTGATGAGAAACCCCAAGTACTTAGTAGTCTGTTGTCTGACAATGAAAAACCTTTGTATCCGGGTTGCGTCAATTTCAGTAGATTGTCTACAGTGTTATATACCTTGAAAGCCTTGAACGGTTGGAGTGATGTCAATTTTACTGCCTTACTTAACTTTTTAAAATAAATTCTTCCAGAAAAGAATGAACTTCCAGACCGTACATATGAGGCCAAAAAAAATCTTGTATCTGATGGGTATGCAATATAGGAAAATACATGCATACCCTAATGATTGCAAATTATATAGGACTGAATATGAAAATCTATATTGTTGTCCAGTTTGTAATGCGTCCCGATACAAACTTAAGAAAAATGTGAGTGGTGTTATACCGGTAAAGGGTCACCTGCAAAGGTTTTGTGGTATCTTCTGATCACTCCAACGTTGAAATGTTTGTTTGCCTGTCCAGCGGATTCAAAGAATCTAACATGGCATGTAGATCGCGATAAATCAAATGATAAGATCCTGCGACATCCTGCAGATTCCCCCCAGTCGAAGAACAACGATTCACATTTTCCGGTGTTCGGTCAAGAATCCAGAAATCTGAGACTTGGTCTGTGTACTGATGGAATGAATCCCTACGGGACTTTCAGTAGCCTTCATAGTTCGTGGTATGTTCTATTGGTTATGTACAATTTAACTCCATGGTTAAGCAAGAAACATAGATACATGATGTTGTCTTTAATGATTTCTGGTCCAAAACAACCAGGCAATGATATAGATGTGTGTATTTGGCTCCCCTGATTGATGACCCAAAGAAATTGTGGAATAATGGTGAGCAAGTGTGGGATGCACACCATCAAACGTCATTTACATTGCGTGCGATGATATTTTGCACAAGTAATGACTTCCCAGCATATGGAAATCTGTCTGGCTATTCTGTGAAAGGGCACAAAGCGTGTCCTATTTGTGAAGAAAACACGTGTGCTTTGCAGCTTGTGCATGGCAGTAAGACAGTGTATCTTGGTCATCACAAATTTCTTCCTAGGAGTCATCATTACCGTAAAATGAAGAGTGTTTTAATGGAAAGAAAGAATTCGAAGAACCTCCTGTAGAAATCAGTGTAAGATAAGTTCTTGAGAGGGTGAAGAACATCCAATGCAAATTCGGCAAGCCTTACAAACGCGGAGATGATAAGAGTAGTTGGAAGAAAAAATCCATCTTTTTTAACCTTCCTTAAAGGAAGACCTTAGAAGTTAGACATTGTATTGATGTAATGCATGTCGAAAAACATGTATGTGACAGTTTGTTAGGAACTCTTCTGAACATACCATGTAACACTAAAGATGGATATAATGTCAGACTTGATCTACTTGAACTTGGAATTCAAGCAAAACTAGGCCTAGAGAGTAAGGGTAATCGTAAGTATTTACCACCAGCTTGTTACACTTTGTGCAGAAAGGAGAAAATTGTTTTGTGTCAGTGTCTACATGGTGTGAAGGTGCCGCAGGGGTGTTCATCAAATTTTAGCAGTCTTGTTTCAATGAAATATTTGAAACTAATTGGTTTGAAGTCTCATGATTGTCATGTGTTGATGCAATAGTTGTTACCTGTTGCAATTAGATCCATATTGCCGAAACATGTTATACATGCTATTATCAAATTTTTCTTGTTTTTCAACATGATTTGCAGCAAAGTAATTGATCAAAAGTATCTGGATAAGTTGCAAAATGAAGTGGTTGTTAAGATAAGTCAATTGGAGATGTACTTTCTGTAGGATTTCGTGCATCTATGTATGTATGTATATATATTTTTTAAAATTATACATGCATACAAGATCGATTTCCATATTTTCGACGATTTCATATACATTATTTTATATTTATTCTAATATCATGTAATCTACATATATATTAAAATAAATAGAGAGAAAAGAGCTAGTCAATCAATCTCTAAATCAAGGTTAGAATCTAGCTAATAACCCTTCTAAAGCTCCAAAGAATTTATTCTCCAAAAATTTGAATAATTAAGAGAATTTTCGGATGGATTAATGTGGTGGTTAGGGAGAGAGAGAATTTTTGGATTAGTATTAACAAGGAATGGAGAATGGACATATTTATAGGATTTTCTCTAACCCACATCATGTGCAAACCACTTACACATGAACCCTTATTAATCTCTCCACTAAACCACATCATGTGCAAACCACTTACACATGATCTCTTATTTACATCTCCACTAAACCACATCATGTGAAAACCACTTTGCACATGATCTCTTGTTTATTTTACCACATCATCATCCCATAACTACCTTTGACCAAGGTGTATTAAATTCAGCAATTAATCAGTAAAAATTCTCTTATTAATATATACAAAAACGTGGTCAAACGGTTGGACCATTTTTCACTGTTTTTGACTCCACCAAATTTTTGATTAATAGCCAACAAAATTTGGAATTTGGGGTTTTAGCAAATTCATATGTTATAATGTTGTAGATCACATTATATCATGTAATGTATTATCATATATAATTTCAAAATATTATACCCCATAATATATATACATCTCATACGAATTTATTTATTATTCTAATCATGTCGTTTTCACGATATATTGATTTATTATTTTACCACATCTATATTATTTCATAACACATGAAACTTAATACATCGTATAAAATATAAAATCATATTTCTTGTTTCCAAGTTTTGTGGTGTGACCTATAGAATGATCTAAGTTATGTTGGGAATGATATAAAACATTTTATATTATGAACTATAAGAAGTATCTAGCTACACATTATAGTTGCCCAAATAACAAAGAAGTTTTTTTGCTCATTCGAACTAAACACGATCCACTTAGTGATGTGTAAAATATCACTTGTGTCTATCCCTTGCTTCATGATATTAAGAATATTATACAAAGTAGAAATGTGTCACCTTTGTATTATATATTTATTTCTTGATCTCTTAAGCTAATTATAAATTTGTAACTTAACACAAGTCACCTTGTGCACATTATAATTTCTCTTTATCAAGGGGCCCACTAATATCATTACTCAAGTAAAGAGGGACAATGATAATCCTTTGACGAACTATCTTTTTCAGCATAAGTCATGCTTAACCAACTATTACCTTTATCACTATACTCAATGACAGATTTTGACAATAATCAATTTAAACACTTCCTATGTGAAAAGACATAAGTCACATATCCTAGGATTCAAGACACAGTGAAAACATTAATGACACATAACACAATTCCATAATATTTCACTTGCTAGGTCTATTCTATATAAAAGTAACCATTTCCTTTTTATATACTCGTGTCGTCAAATATTTGTAGACCTACAATAATCGATGACCAACACAACAATATTATCTTGGTAATTAATGTTCCATGTCAATTACCATGATTGTGAATAAATTTTGATTTATGTAGACCATTATCTTTTAGAGCTCTACAGTTAAGGACCACGAGTCTCTTCCTTAATACTTCTAAAAGGCGAATACAATAATCAAGGAACAAAATGTTTTTACATCCAATTCATAATCATTGACATATAAAAGTAAACTTTTAGAACACATTCCCTTCAGGCCGTCTTTCTTTGACATTATGGTTCATTTGGTTAGAGAAGTCAAGCTACTCGGTCTGGTTTTTTGAGGTGGATGTATCATTTCGAGCGTTACATGGGCGAGTTGAAATATTATTGTAAGAATCGTCGAAGGATAGATGCGAGCATCGTTGAATGTTACATAGCTCAAGAGGTAATTCAGTTTTTTAATGAGTATTTGACTCATACTAAGAGTGTGGGACTTCCTAAGAATCGACATGAAGATAGGATTGAAGGTAAAGGTACGCGTGGCCCGAAGATGATAAGTACAAAAGAAGAGAATTTCTTGAAAGTGTATTTGTATGTGTTGTGCAATTCTAATGAATCCAACCTTATTTGAATGAGCACATGACCATAGTGAGGGAAAAACATCCTTCATGGACTGATCAACAAGTGATTAATGCCCACAATAAGGCTTTCGTTGATTGGTTCAGGGAAACTGTGCACAACCTTAATGTTTCTGAAAATTTGAAGTGGTTGACATATAGACCTAATCCTATAGTGACATCTTATAATGGCTACAATATCAGTGGTTTACTTCCTATACCAAAATGGAGGACAAGAAAAGCACAATGCAGAATAGTGGGGTGACTTTGGTAGTTGAATCGTTGCACATCTCTAGTTCGAAAGATAGAAATCCCAATATGCCAATATGTCTTATTATGGTCATATTGAAGAAATATGGGAGCTAAACTTATACTAAATTCAATGTTGCATATTTAAATGAAAGTGGCTGGACAATAACAACAGCCTTAAAGTCGATGAGTTGGGGTTTACTTCGGTCATCCTTAAAAAGAAGGTTTTAAGGAATATCCTCTCATTCTGGCATATCAACCAAAACAAATTTTCTATATAACAGACCCATGTGATAATTAATGGTGTGTAGTTTTAGAAGGAAAACGACAAATCGTTTGTCAAGAAGATGTAAATGATATTGGCGAAATTCCACCGCTTGCAGAAGTACCTGAACTTAAATCGCTCGAGGACGACAGAACAGTTGACAACTTACTTATCCGCGATGATCATGACAAAGGAATATGGAGTGAGGATCCTATGAGCAAGAAATGAAAAAGTCAAAAACAAAGGTTATTTTTACATTATTAATATATATCTTATGAGCAATTAAAGTTTGTTAATATATTTGACGATCCTATGAGCAAGTACAGTTGCACGTTAATATATATCTTATGTTATTTTTACATGATTTTTTCTTTATTTGGTTGATATAGACTTTGTTTTCTTTTATTTCAGGTAGATGGGTATGAAGAAGAAGGCCGATTGGCCGAAGGTGAACACCGAAGTCGACATGCAAGTTGAAAGTGATGATGAGGATTTAATGACATCTCACACACGTGGAGCTACTCTGACGCTCCAGTTTCAATTATTGGTTAAGAGAGAAGGTGCATTACCTCTTCAGTTTGATGATATGTTGGAGCCAATCAAACCAAACCAAATATACTGGAGAAGTTATTTGGGTATGCTTGCAAGAACCAAATTCGACATGTGTGTTGAAAAATGGTCCATGGTCGACCGTTCACTTAAAGACCATATTTGGGAAGATGTATGGTAATATTTTACTTAATTTCTACGTTGTGAAGGTGTTTTATCTGACTATATATTTGTGTTTAATGTAGGCAAAATTTATTGTTGAGCCCACAAATTTTTTGGGAAAAAAGGTTGTCGTATGTGGGCAATCGGTGGAAAGATTTTAAAACAAAGTTGACAACCAACTTTGTATTTGGGGTGTACAAGGATCAAAATCCTTGTTTGATTTACAACTCATTACTGCAACATTCGGCACATTTCCTTAATTTAAGACAAACTCTCGAATTTTTGGTAAGATTTTAATAGTGTCTTACCAATTGAGTTAGATAATCATAATATGTTTTAATAAAATTAATTTTTATTTTTCCATTATAGGCCCTACGAGAGCTTAATAAAGAACGGCAATCCAAAAATAAGTTTATGCATCGATTGTCCAGGGGAGGCTATCGTAAACTTGAGGAGGAAATGATGGTCGAAAAAAGAGCAAAGCAAAAAGAAGATGCTTTGCAGTCCAGTCTAAGTGAGGAACAAGCAAGTAATTTGCCTCCACCGTCACCACCACCTAGGCAAGAAAAGTGGAAAAGAGCATGTATTAGACCCGACTGTAGTTACATAACCGATGAGTCTACAAATGTCGCAAACAAGATTGTACGTATTAAATTTTGATGTAATATTTCTATCTTAATCAGTATAATATTCATAATATAATTCATCTTATAGGATGAGCTTTCTCAACAAGCCTCACCAGGAGAACTTTTCTCAGATGGTAGAAATGACATATTTTCCACGGGTTTGGGTAAAGAGGAGCATCCGGGATGAGTTCGAGGTGTGGGTAGTCGAATTGGAATTCGTCGGTACTTTGGATCATCATCTTCTTCAAATCAGGGACGTACTCAGGAAAATCAGGAATTAAGGCAAAGAATGGGAGATTTGGAGAATATGGCGAGTAATCTCTATGCTATGAACAATCTACCTTTTAATATGCCAATGTGATTGATCATTGTATATTAACCGCAAGTGCACGGCCGCGTTGAAGCGGTGGCAAATACGGGTCGTCCACTGGGATGTGCGTCGACACTTGGTTTGTGTGAAGGCGAGAGGTAAAGAAAACGAAGAAGGATGTATTACTCTACACTATACTAATCTAAACTAGTAAACAAGCAAGCTGAAATGAAATAACTAAACAACTAAGCTAAACAACTAATGAAGAAGATAAAAAGACAGGAATGGAAACCCCTAAGGGGTGGAGTGTGTGTGTGTGTGCACATGAAATAAGTGTGGTGTTGAATGCATACTATAAGCTCAAGTGTGGTTAGTGTTTGTTCATGCATAAGAAGTACCTCATGGCAAAACCTATCATTTACAACACTAACCTAGGTGATTAATATGAGCAATGCAAGGTTGTTATTAAGACACTTAGACAAGCATGGAGTGTACCTAAGCTATGGCAGAAACCATCAAGTAAGGTTCTTAACAATTCAAGCAAGCATACTAATATTTCTCACAAAACATTCATATTAAGCATTCATACCACCTACATAACATGTACAAACATCTACTCCACCCCCAAAGGGGATGGAACTACTCACACATATTTAAACTAACTATCTTAACAAAAGAAAGCATAATACTGAAATGAAAGTTAACTAAGAAAGCAAGAAGTATTAAAGAAGCTTAAAAGGAAATGAAAGACCAAACAAACATGCACAAATTAAAAGACAAGATTAAAAGAAACTAGAAGAATTATTTTATTAACAAATGACTCACATTGAGGGTAGCATTCTTCTCCACCTTGAGTTTTTGCTTCAAGGCTCACTCCTTAGTAGAGAGAATGCCACCAAGCAATGGGTAATTACAATGGAAGGTGAAGAGTTCTATTTATAAGCATGGAAAAAACTAATCGGGGACAATCCCCCGATGTGGGACTAAACCAATACCAAAAATAGACTAAGCATACACTAATACACGTGCTACAGAAAGCTAAACGGATCCTGGACTATATGGACCGCCAATTGGCGGTTCCAGACCGCCAATTGGCGGTCTATAAGCTTTAGATCCGTCTGGTTTTCTTTGTGGTCTTTGCTTGAAGTATTTCTGGGTCTTGGATGCATCTACTTGGTCTATTGGAGCTCCGACCCGAATCGAATTGCCAAAATACTCCCCATGATGGTGTGGAGTTTCCTGTTTTGCTCTTAGGTCCTTCGGTCTTACGATCAGGTCCTTCTCCCTTGCATCTTAGTCCCCAGGTCTCACGATTAAGTCCTTTTTCTTGCTTTTGGGTCCTTTCATGGCTCTTCTCTTCAAACCTCTTTATTTCTGAAAATTAAACATAAAACTCGTCACGTAGCATTGCTTAGGTGTAAGATAATGGATATAAGATACAAATATGAGCATGAAATGATGTCAATCAAATACCCCTACACCTAAGTTTTTGCTAGTCCCGAGCAAAACAAAGAAAGAGAAAAAGCATACGAAAAACAAGAAATCCTAACTCACTTTCGTAGGAATCACGGTTGCACTTATCACATGCAACAAGCCGTTAAACCTCCTTGTTGCCAAGGAGGAGGAGTGTTGTCTCCTAAGGGTTTTCAGCGGATATACCCACAAAATCCGAACAAGATGCATTATTCAATCTAAACACTCGACTCGTTGGACAAATTTTGTCGATCAATGGACGCGGTAATCCTACGGGCCGACTCTATATAGGTGATCAGTCCACACCTAGCCTAATGAATCATTTGTGCAAGTTAAATAAGGAATTAAGTGAAAGACATGGACAACCTCAACATCCTCAAGTGATACAAAGTGTAAGGTCCATTAAGGTTCTTATTTGCATTACCATTTTTTTTTCTTTTTTTTTCTTTTCACTTTTTTTTTCTTTTTTCTTTTTATTAGTTGGAGTTTGATTCTCCCAGGGTTAGGTTCGTGCATCATTGCCCATGAGGACTTACACTATCACGTACACCTTTCCCCAAATCTCCACATAGGGCAATCCCTACCACCCGTGTAACGGGAGTTCGGTCGGCGCATCCCAAGTCAGATGACTCGAAAGCACCAGGCACAAAGTCCCCTCAGACCTACTTTCCCGGGTGATAGGAGCCGTGCGAGAAGAGAGAACACCTACTCACTTATTTCTTATCTACACATGAACCAAAACCCCTACACTTAATGTCTCACAACAAGATTTAAAGGGTCCTTGACTACAACAAACTTCCTTAAGTTAACGAACACGAATTATTGACTCACTAGGTTTAGGGTGAACTTCTTTAAATGTTTGAGCACTAAAACCCTATGATTACTCACCCCCAAAGGAAAACTGGGGTGCATCCTAACGACTCGATAAATCCTAAAGCCATTGTACTAGATATCCTAATGCATCAAGTTCAAGACAATTTTGGGAGCTTTCTTTTTACTTTGCCTCTCAACGGTTTTGCACATGCTAAACACACGCAAAACCCACAAAACATTTTCTTTCGCAAACACATGAAGATTTTGAAAGAAATGTGAAAATTTTAAAGCACTAGGCAAGCAAAAGAAGACAAGTCACCCAAGGATCATGGCAAGCAGATATATCGATATTAAATGCAGCACACTAACATGACCCTAACAATGCACACAAAAGAAAATAAAATCAAAAGAAAAGACTCGACTATGTACACACGTAAAACACCCCCCACACCTACTTCATGCATTGTCCTCAATGAATGCGAGCAAGATACTGCATGGAATTATGCAATGAAACAGGAAAGATCTCACCAACGTGAAGTACAAAGGGAAGTGCATGGCTATGTTGATGGACACAACCCAAATTCCCTCAAAACCTGTGAGATGCTAAAGAAGGGATACAAATACATGAAAGAACTGGGGCCCAAATACACAAGGGTTGGAGCCCACAACAATCGATGCTCACTGAAGGAGTCTTTTATTGTTCTTCATCTTTTCTTTTCTTTTCTTTTCTTTTTTTTCTTTTTATATAACTATGTACACACATAAGTTCCCATCTTCATTTGTCAAAAGACATCAAATGGGAACCTCAAGAGTGGGTCAATGCACTTGAAAAGGGAACATGACACCACGTGGGGCCAGAATACGCATGTGTGGGCCCCCTTCACAAAGAGCACCAGATGAAATGAGAGATTCATGAATTGGACGCAAAGGCGTCTCATTCAAAGGATCAAACTGTAAGAGGTTGAACCTCTCGAGAGTTTGGGAAATAAGGGGCAACGGAAGAAGAGTTTCTCCCGTTGCGCTGCTGAAGTTATGATCGTCAATCCAAACTCTCCAACCAACAGGCTGGTGCGTCGGAACGAGGTCAAGAACCTCGTTAGGCATGTTCGACACACTAGGAGAACAAAAAGTGGGTCTCATACCCAAGGTATCCTCCATGGAACTCCTAATACCCTCATGGGAAATGTAGTTGTTTGATGTTTCATCATTTCCAAGATGATCAGGAACAATAGTGAGAGGCAAACTCTCATCAGGTTGTTTGAAATTGAGGGGACTAGGAAGCTCTTGCTCCACCAGAGGTGAGTCCTTAGGAGGTACAACAATAAGATCATGTGGCTCAAGGGCCACGGGACAAGAAGATAATGCACAATCCTGTGCCGACTCATAAAGAAGTTGGTCCATAGTATTCTCAATTGGAATCGAATCCTCCACCAAGTGATCGTGAATTGAAACCCCAAGTCCCTCAGACTGACTAGGAGTTTGACTCTAAAAGATTGTGGTCTGAATTTGTGGATGTGGTGGTGGCGGTTCGATATCAAAAGATGAATCCTCATGTTGACAAGAAATGTCACTCTCCTAACGTTCACGTAATTGCTGCGACATTTGACTCACTTGCAGTGCCATATTTTGTATGGACTGTTGAGTGGTTTCCATGAACGTAACGAAAGTTTGTTTCAAGGAATCAGGTATGTGGTCAACGATGAGGTCCAAGTCAGAGCTTGGGAAATTTTGGGGTTGGGTGTGGATGGACTGAGAATGAGTCCAATGATTTGGAGTGGGGTGTTGGTAGAATGTTGGGTATTCGGGAGGAGGATACTGGGGTGAACTGTAGGATCGTGTGGGTCTATGGGTCCACAAACTAATCACGATTAAGCCCTAATTAACTACTTGGTTGATTGATCAAAGAATTGCAGCGGAAATTAAAACAAATCAAACACAAGTAGGAAAGCAATGCAAACCACACAAGAAGACACCGGATTTACAGAGGTTCGGCCGCGCCTACGTCCTCTCTTGCAAGCCCCTCTCGAATCCCCGTTCGGGCTCCTCTTGCGTCTTCACTATGCCTCCCCGTTCCGGGCCGGGAGCAACGCCTTTTACAAGTCTTCAAGCTCGCGAACAACCCTCGCCGAACTTGGCACCACCTCTCACAAACCGAGAGAATCACTTCGGGCTTTCACCGAAATCCTTGCTTCTTTGTCTTGGGCTTTCACCAAGACCATTGCTCACTTTACAACAATGGTGACTGAGTGGAACCCACTCTCTAATTGTGCACAACAATTGCTAGTATGATGATTGATGAAGGATGTGGAAATTAGGCTTTGGATGACTAATTTGGAGCTTTGAGGTTGTGGAAAATCTCACTATAAGTTTGACACTTTGGAGTTGTGAAATCTTATGGAAAACTAAGTGTGAACCTCTATTTATAAGATCCTAAAGATTTCTAGCCATTTGGACAAGATTTGATTGGGTTTTGTGCAAGATACACAAAACAGAAAATCGGGTTCAGAAATCTGTCCAGAAACGGTCGACCGAAAGGTGTATCGGTCGACCGAACCCTTGAGTCTGTTGATGGATCGGTTGACCGAACATAGGTACTGGTCGACCGAATCACTTAAGTTCTATAGGTCAACGGTCGACCGAGCAGGTACCGGTCGACCGAACTACTGGGTTCGGTAGAGAGAAATCTTGATCGGTTGGACAAACTTGTGTCGACCGATAGCGGGTAGATTTTACCTATTGGAATGGTCGACCGAACTAGGCAAATGGTTCGACCGGTTGTAATGTATATGGGGGTGTATATTGAGAAAAATGTGTATACGACCGTTGTATAATACGACAAATAAAACGGTCGTATTTTTACCAAAAACAGCAAACGAAACGGTCGACCGAAGGTTTACCGGTCGACCGAACAGGTCTGGGTAATCGGTTAAATAGATGTGTGATCGGTTGAACGGATTGGTCTGGTATAACAAAAATTGTGTATAACCGGTCGACCGAAAGGTGAACGGTCGACCGAACTCAGGCAGACTGGCGACCAATGTTTTAGGTGTTTAGGTGATCTAATGGAGTCCAAATTATATGATATTTTGTTTGTGACTCCTAAAAGGAACCTAGTGTGTGAATGCATGCAAATTAGCTTAAGTTATGCTCAATTAACATAAGTTCCTAATTCTCAAAGAAAGGTAAAATTACATGTCTTCAATCCTAGCTTGATTACATGTCTTGACTTGATTTTTCTTCTTTCTTGAGTCTTGATCACCTGTAGATGTTAGCACAATACAACATGTATACTATTATACTACATGTGCTAATCTACATGTCCTTATTAAGATTAGGTTTAATTACATAATCAAAATACGGATTAAGGCCAAAAAGCCAACATGAACATGAAGTATAAGAATTTGAATAAGAATTGTCTCCCCATGAATCCATCACTCTCGGGTTGTACGCGGATGTGTAATGGTCATAATGAGCATTTTGGGAAAAGGTATGCTCATACTTAGGCTCAGGGGGAACATAAGGACATTCCCCGATAACATGACCACTCAACCCACAACAGTCGCACGGTACGGCTACTAGAGCCACCGGTGCACTCATGTTGTCTGCCATACGCATGAAAGAGGCCAAAGTTTGTTGACCAGCATATGATCCGACATAACTAGATTGTGGTATAGCAGTCGGTGCCTCTCTCATGTTACCCCAATATGAAGATTGCTCAGTCACACAATTGCGATCATCCCAACCATACGGGGTGTTAGTCTGAGCCACCCCAGGTTGCATGGGTCCGGAGTACCAGGGAGAATCGTCCTGGTCCCAACAATGATATGGATGGTCGCCCATGTAACCATCCATCTCAAGAAAAACTCTCGAGTCGACCACTCTCACCACCACGAGACTAAGCTCGCAAAAAGTGCTCGACTCGACCCTAAAATGCTACTAGAGAGTGTAAAGGGGAGGAGACTAAAACGTAGAAGTAGGTGAGAAGAAGATGACTCAGAGGAGAAGGGAAGAATCCCTAGAGCTAGCATGGGTAGAGGGATCAGGAAGAAGCCTAACTAGCAAGCACGACTCAAACAATTTAAGTCAAATGGTCCTTAGGCTAGACGACGCCTAACTTCGAGGTCACTAGCCTCGACACGTCTCACCTCCCTACAACGAGGACCACAATGCCCAGCAAGTGATACCAGATCCGGAGATCCAATACCTCCTACTATCGACAAGGTAGGCAACGCCGATCAGGCCATGACAGTCTCAACTAGATCACTCTCCTAGTGCGTCCAAAATCCTTAGGGCCAATGTCTACTTGCTTTTAGTTAAGGCTTTATTAAGAGTGATTTTTGGGGCCAAGGAAAGGGTGATGAAATCCCCCACCTTATCTTTTATGGGACAACCCCTCCTTAGTAGCGTTTTGATCCTAAATCTAGCAATCAATCGCTCCAATCAAACGCTCACTCACTCTTGTCCTGATGCAATTCCTACTAACTAATGAATGGGCAGACGAGATGTATGAATGAGTGTAGGAAATCGCGCACCACACGCCAGCACTCAACAACTGAAAATAAAGCTAAAAGAAAAGACAACTATATGCTTAATTCAATACATGATGCGTGACCTAAAAAAGTAGAACGTCTAGTCTTTTGCTTTGGATTTTAGGGCCAAGTTGATTAATGGGGGAGTGATTAATGATCTGGGAGAAAATGAGAAGTCACATCATGCAAAATAGGGCTCCCAGATAACACAAATTAAAGAACTAACTACCAGAAAAAATTTGAAAGGACGAAACCCTCACCAGGCCGCCAATTGGCGGTCTCCAACAGCTGATTGGCGGTCCTTTTTGGTCTTCTGTTCCTCAAATTTGTCCAGTATCCTCCCCTTGATCCAATGGTTCCCTGAAACTAAGAAAAACAGGAAACAAAAAATTAAAAACCCCTCGAATCGTCCAAACCAATGTCTGGACAGAGCACCTCCCCGACAACGGCGCCAAAAACTTGATTAATCGTTTTATATTAACCGCAAGTGCACGGCCGCGTTGAAGTGGTGGAAAATACGGGTCGTCCACTGGGATGTGTGTCGACACTTGGTTTGTGCGAAGGCGAGAGGTAAAGAAAAGGAAGAAGGATGTATTACTCTACACTACACTAATCTAAACTAGTAAACAAGCAAGCTGAAATGAAATAACTAAACAACTAAGCTAAACAACTAATGAAGAAGATAAAAAGACAGGAATGGAAACCCCTAAGGGGTGGAGTGTGTGTGTGTGTGCACATGAAATAAGTGTGATGTTGAATGCATACTATAAGCTCAAGTGTGGTTAGTGTTTGTTCATGCATAAGAAGTACCTCATGACAAAACCTATCATTTACAACACTAACCTAGGTGATTAATATGAGCAATGCAAGGTTGTTATTAAGACACTTAGACAAGCATGGGGTGTACCTAAGCTATGGCAGAAACCATCAAGTAAGGTTCTTAACAATTCAAGCAAGCATACTAATATTTCTCACAAAACATTCATATTAAGCATTCATACCACCTACATAACATGTACAAATATCTACTCCACCCCCAAAGGGGATGGAACTACTCACACATATTTAAACTAACTATATTAACAAAAGAAAGCATAATACTGAAATGAAAGTTAACTAAGAAAGCAAGAAGTATTAAAGAAGCTTAAAAGGAAATGAAAGACCAAACAAACATGCACAAATTAAAAGACAAGATTAAAAGAAACTAGAAGAATTATTTTATTAACAAATGACTCACATTGAAGGTAGCATTCTTCTCCACCTTGAGTTTTTGCTTCAAGGCTCACTCCTTAGTAGAGAGAATGCCACCAAGCAATGGATAATTACAATGGAAGGTGAAGAGTTCTATTTACAAGCATGGAAAAAACTAATCGGGGACAATCCCCCGATGTGGGACTAAACCAATACCAAAAATAGACTAAGCATACACTAATACACGTGCTACAGAAAACTAAACGGATCCTGGGCTATATGGACCGCCAATTGGCGGTTCCAGACCGCCAATTGGCGGTCTATAAGCTTTAGATCCGTCTGGGTTTCTTTGTGGGCTTTGCTTGAAGTATTTCTGGGTCTTGGATGCATCTACTTGGTCTGTTGGAGCTCCGACCCGAATTGAATTGCCAAAATACTCCCCATGATGGTGTGGAGTTTCCTGTTTTGCTCTTAGGTCCTTCGGTCTTACGATCAGGTCCTTCTCCCTTGCATCTTAGTCCCCAGGTCTCACGATTAAGTCTTTTTTCTTGCTTTTGGGTCTTTTCATGGCTCTTCTCTTCAAACCTCTTTATTTCTGAAAATTAAACATAAAACTCGTCACGTAGCATTGCTTAGGTGTAAGATAATGGATATAAGATAGAAATATGAGCATGAAATGATGCAATCACAACGCCCCGGAGCACGTCAAGTGTTAATCCGGAAGAGGTATTCGTTAAGCCAACCCGTCCAGTACCAACTGTAATTGAAGAAACATCAATTCCAAGAACTGAGCAAAAAGAAACAATCGAGATAAAAATTTAATTACGTTTGTATTGTTAGTTGTTGATAGTTAATTTTAACTTAAATCTAATTGCAGGATGGTCGCAAATGTGGACTTTTTGTAACTGATGCCGATTTGTGACTTGTAGCTTATGGGAAGGTATATGCGTTGAAGACTCATCACGGGGCAAAAATCAGAGAAAATAATGTAGTGGTGACTTTAGATGCTCCGGTCGATGGTGAAGCATTTGGCCAATACCGGAATCTGAAGTTCGTACGGTTGGGGAGGCCAAAGGATAATTATTTAGAAATTATATACGGTTCTATGATCGTCATATATATTTTTTAGTAAACCACGTTGTTTAGTAAAGCCGAAAAAGAAAAAAAGGTAATTATTTAGAATTAATATACGGTTTTATGATCGTCATATATATTATTTAAGTAGGAATCTCTTAACAATATATATTTTTATGTTAAAGGTTGAACCTTCACGATCCAAAGGATCCAAAAAAAATGTCGGGTTTAATGAAATTGTGTTGCCTAAAAACTCTTTAATGTTATACAATTTCATAAAATATAAACCCGAGGATGATGCTGTGGAGAGTGTTATGGAGAAAGAAATCGTGGGTTGTACAAGTGAAGACGGCTTAGAACCAAAATTGTATGTTATCATGAGTGATGTCATGTAATTTCTGAAGATGGATAGATTGTGTATAACAATCATTCAAGTTTATTTAAACTAAGTCATTCTTATATATGTTACGTTTCACGATATTTGTTTATGTTTTATGTTTGATATTTAAATAATGTTTATTGATTGTAATATATAGGTGTCTTTACCAAATGGCTAATGGACACAAATTTGGATATTTATGTCCAACATTGCTTTGCCACCATGACGACCAAATGATGACAAGCGACCGCAAAATATTGGGAATGTGATGGTTGCGGGGGGAAAGATGTATTATCTTGCATCCTATTGGGAGATGTATGTTTTTAAATATTTTATATAATACATGTAGTAATAAAAATAATTAATTATGTTTTTTTGAATGAATGTTATCTAGCGATTGTATGTTAGTTGTTATTTGTCCCGATACAAATATTGCATATTGGTTTGATCCTTTATGTTCGGACAAATCCAGGAAAGATTTGAAGGAGATGGTGCAATTGTAAGTTTTATTAAATTACTACTTTAAAACATAAAAAATATGTTGTAGTTGTCAAATTTTATAATAAATTCCCATATCTATCCACTTACGTAGAGTTATGGATATATATAAACAATTGGGACGAAAAAGAAGCCAAAAAAGACAACAATTTGGCATGCTAGAGAGGTAGATAATTACATTATTTTTGAAACAATGAGAACTATATTTTCAATTAATTTAGTTATTTCATAATATACATTTTATCTTGATTGTAGTACCGTAAACAAACAGACAATATTGAGTGCAGGTATTATATCATGAGGTATATAGAAGAAATTGTGGAATTCGGTTTGCAAGGGAGCGATTTACGAGAGGTAATATGTAGTTTGTATCTTAATTGAAATAATAAATCATTTGATAAAGTAGTAAGTTTATGGAATTCTTTGTTTAATTTGTAGATCTTTGCACCAAATCCTGAACCATATTCCCATGTCGAGCTCGACAACACACGTGATAGATGAGATTCTTTTTTCATTACACGTATGCTTTTAAGTTGATGATCAATGTATGGTAACTTCTTAGCTCCATTACATTGAATGTTAACTTGTTAGTTTGCTTGATACATTGAATGTTAACTTATTAGTTTACTCGAATGGAAATCAGAGACATATATTGAATATGTTAGTTTAAATGTTAAAATGGATTGTGATTTGTGTGATTGTGAATGAATGATCACTTACTATATGTGATCGACTTGAAAGTTAATATGTTCGTTTAAATGATCGACTAGAATGTCACTTACTATATGTGATCGACTTGAACGTTAATATGTTAGTTTAAGTGATCGACTTAAATGTTAAAATGGATTGCTTTAAGGATGTGTTTGTGAATATGAATGTAAATGTGACTGTGAATGTGTTTTGTGCAGGGAAATATATTTAACAGTTATTTTGAATGTAATAAATATATTTAATTTTTTTAACGAGGCTATATCACGTCGGTTCGATGTTGGCTCGACCGCTTTATGAGACAACACCCACCTACCTTCGATGGTAGAGGCGATTCTGAGGCTGCAGAGGATTGGGTTCTGAAGATCTAGGAGATTTTTCAGGCGATCGAGTGCCCTCCCGAGAGGAAGGTGGGTATGGCAGCTTATGTGTTGGGCGGTGACGCGTCCATTTGGTGGAGGACCACATCTGCAGTGGTGTTTGAGGGTAGGAGTGACATCAGCTGGGAGGGCTTCTTGCGGGAGTTCAATGAGCAGTATTTCCAGAGCATGTCAGAGATGGGAGGAGAGAGGAGTTCATGACCCTCGAGCAGGGAGAGATGACCCTGGCAGAGTATACCCGGAGGTTCAACGCGCTAGAGCGTTACCGTCCGGAAATTTGTGTGATGCCTATGCAGAGGGCGAGGAAGTTCGTACGGGGGCTCAGGAAGCACCTCCGTAGTCAGGTGACATACAGTATGCCACAGACGCTGGCCGATGCCGTGAGGTTTGCCACGATCATCGATCAGGACTACCAGCAGATTTATACTGAGGCCAGGAGAGCACAGGGGAAGGTCAGTGGACGTCCAGGTGCCCCGTTAAAAGGGAATTCAGGCAAGAGGCCTCAGATTGGAGGAGGTGGATCACGTTAGCCTGAGGTGTGCAGAGGTTGTGGTCGAGTTCACTCCAAAGAGTTTTGGGTCGTTCTGGGGTTTGTCACAAGTGTGGAAAGACAAGCCATTTCGTTCGTGATTTTCCGAGTGGGCCAAGTTGGTCCAGCAGACATCCGGGGACACCAACAGCAGGTAGAGGCGGAGGTTGCCACCCTTTTACGCCGCCACAGCAGGGTCAGAGGACCAGACAGGTCTTTACCATCCAGGGGAATGAGGCAAGAGACATCAGCATGGTGGTGGAAGGTACGCTCTTTGTTGCTGGGTTGAGTGCTAGAGTGTTGTTTGATTGTGGGGCTACACATTCGTTCATTTCAGAGAGATTTGCGAGTGTGTTGGGTCGTACCCCTACGATGTTGACTGCCACATTGGAAGTCAGCACACCCTTGGGTCTGGTGGGCATTGTGGGGAGCTTCCTCCTCGGTGCCACGATTGTTTCGGAAGATCAGGAGTTTCCGGCTAACCTGATCTTGTTGCCTATGGAGCACTTCAACGTCATACTAGGGATGGATTGGCTATCCCAGTACGATGTGCGAGTCTTGTACCGGGAAAAGAAGATTCTGATCCCAAGGAAGGGTCTAGGTAATGTGCTGATCAGGGGGACGAAGGACAGAGGAGACAGAGTAGTCGTATTAGCAGTGAGGGCACAAAAGTTGTTGCAGCAGGGTTGTAAAGCTTCCGTGGACACACTAGTAGTTCCAGATCCAGAGGTGAGGACATTGGAGGACATTGAGATAGTCCAGGATTTTCCAGAGGTATTTTCTGACGATGTCTCCGGGTTGCCGCCTCAGAGAGAGATTGAGTTTGGTATTGATGTGGCAGCTGGGACTATGCCGCAGTCGAAGGCGCCGTACAGAATGACACCTGCTGAGCTGGCAGAGCTGAAGAAGCAGTTGCAAAATCTGATGGATACTGGGTTTATCCGATCTAGTGTCTCGCCTTGGTGAGCGTCGGTACTCTTCGTGAAGAAGAAGGATGGATCGTTGCGGATGTGTATTGACTACAGGATGCTAAACAAGGTTACCGTTAGGAATCGATATCCCTTGCCCAGGATTGAGGACCTGTTTGACCAGTTGCAGTCAGCGAAGGTGTTCTCGAAGATTGACCTACAATCCGGTTACCATCAGTTGAGGATCAGAGAGGCAGATGTGCAGAAGACAACTTTCAGGACGAGGTACGGGCACTATGAGTTTCTGGTGATGTCATTCGGGTTACGAACGCGCCTGCAGCTTTCATGGATTTGATGAACATGACGTTCAGTCAGTATCTCGACCGGTTTGTGATTGTCTTCGTGGACGACATTTTGGTCTACTCGCCAGATGTAGAGTAACATCGGGAGCACTTGAGGATTGTACTTGGGATTTTGAGAGCTGAGAAGTTGTATGCCAAGTATTCGAAGTGCGAGTTCTGGCTGAGCAGTGTGGGTTTTCTGGGACACATTGTATCGGGAGTTGGAATTTCAGTAGATCCAGCGAAGTTCGATGTCGTGACGCAGTGGAGAGCCCCGACTAGTATGGCGGAGATCATGAGTTTTGTGGGTCTGGCAAGTTACTATCGCCATTTTATTCAGGATTTCTCTAGGTTGGCTTCACCTCTTACGGCTTTGACGTGGAAGGATGTCAAGTTCGTGTGGTCCCAGAAGTGCGAGAACAGTTTCCAGAAACTGAAGAGTCGGTTGACGACTGCTCCAGTTCTGACACTTCCCAGTGGCAACGGTGGGTTTGTGATTTACAGTGACGCGTCAGGCGTTGGGCTGGGATGCGTACTCATGCAGCACGGGTAGGTGGTTGCATACGTTTCGAGACAGCTGAAGGTGCACGAGAGGAACTACCCCACTCATGATTTGGAGTTGGCAGCAGTGGTGCACGCATTGAAGACTTGGAGACATTTTCTGTATGGCGAGCAGTTCGAGGTTTTCACAGATCATCACAGCCTAAAGTATCTGTTCTCGTAGAAGGAGCTGAATATGAGGCAGCGTAGATGGCTCGAGCTGATAAAGGATTATGATTTCACAATCTCGTATCATCCGGGGAAGGCGAACTCTGTTGCAGATGCTTTGAGCAGGAAGGTAGAGGTCACCGCAGCAGGTCTTTGTATCCAGGAGTGGAAGCTCCTTGAGGCGTTACCCGAGTGGAGACCGTTCACCAATGAGTCACGAGGTGCGGTGATTGATGGGCTGAGAGTGGAGCCTCAGATGGTCTCTAGTATTATTGGGGCTCAGAGTTCAGATGACGAGTTAGCTGAGTTGTTGCCGTTAGCTGCCAGAGATGGATCAAACTTCAGTATTGGAGTCGATGGTGAGATGATATTCAGAGGTCGTGTCTGGGTGCCGAAGGGAGGAGATCTGAGGAAGGACAACTTGGAAGGGGCACACAGATCCCGTTATTTGATCCACTCGGGCAGCACGAAGATGTATAGAGATCTTTAGAGGAATTTTCTAGTGGAAGAGGATGAAGACGGAGATAGCAGAGTTCGTTGATAGATGTCTCGTTTGTCAGCAGGTGAAGATTGAGCATCAGAGACCTGCAGGACCGATGTCGAGGATCGAGCTTCCAGAGTGGAAGTGGGAGCACGTGACGATGGATTTTATCACCGGGCTACCGAAGACGAGAGGATTCCATGATGCGATTTGGGTTATAGTCGACCGACTGACCAAGTCGGCATACTTCTTAGCTATCCGGACCACCTTACCTCTGGAGGATCTAGCTAAGTTGTATGTTGAGGACATCGTAAGACTTCATGGAGTGCCTGTGAGTATTATTTCTGATCGAGATCCTAGGTTTACTTCCAGATTTTGGGGGAGTTTGCAGCATGCTCTGGGGACTCGGTTGAAGTTCAGTACGACATTCCACACGCAGACAGATGGTCAGTCGGAGAGGACCATCCAGATGTTAGAGGATATGCTACGAGCTTGTACTCTGGATTGGGAAGGACATTGGGATGAGCATTTGCCATTGATAGAGTTCACCTACAACAACAGCTACCATTCGAGCATTGGGATGGCAGTAGACAGCTAGAGTGATGTAGGCGAGAGACAGCTAGTTGATCCTGAGATTGTGCAGATGTATGCTGAGAAGGTCGACGTGATCAGGCAGAGACTAGTTATCGCTCAGAGCTACGCAGATAGGCGTAGGTGAGAGTTGAGGTTTGAGGTAGGCGATCATGTCTTCCTGAAGATTCTACCATCTCGAGGAGTGATGAGGTTCGGGAAGAAAGGGAGGCTCAGTCCGAGGTATGTCGGGTCGTTTGAGATTCTCGATCGTGTTTGAGATGTTGCATACAGGGTTGCGCTGCCGCCGCAGTTTTCAGGTCTTCACAACGTCTTCCACGTTTCAATGCTAAGGAAGTACGTAGCTGATTGACATCATTTCATGCTTATATTTGTACCTTATATCCATTATCTTACACCTAAGCAATGCTACGTGACGAGTTTTATGTTTAGTTTTCAGAAATAAAGAGGTTTGAAGAGAAGAGCCATGAAAGGACCCAAAAGCAGGAAAAAGGACCTAATTGTGAGACCTGGGGACCAAGATGCAAGGGAGAAGGACCTGATCGTAAGACAGAAGGACCTAAGAGCAAAACAGGAAACTCCACACCATCATGAGGAGTATTTTGTCAATTCGAATCTGACTCGGTTAACTCAAGGTGGAGAAGAATGCTGCCTTCAATGTGAGTCATTGTTAATAAAAGTTTATTTGTTTCTTTTAATCTTGTTTTGTTATGTTTGCTTGTTTTGTATGGGTTGCTTTACTTTGTTTAATCTCTTGTTTAGTAATTTTAGTATCTTAGTTAAATGTTTCATGAGTGATTTCATGCACTTGCGGTTAAATATAAAACGATCAATCAAGTTTTTGGCGCCGTTGCCAGGGAGGTGCTCTGTCCAGACGTTGGTTTGGACGATTCGAGGGGTTTTTAATTTTTTGTTTCCAGTTTTTCATAGTTTCAGGGAACTACTGGATCAAGGGGAGGCTGCTGGACAAATTTGAGGAACAGAAGACCTAAAAGGACCGCCAATCAGCGGTTGGAGACCGCCAATTGGCGGCCTGGTGAGGGATTCCTACTTTCAAATTTTTTCTGGTAGTTAGTTTTGTAATTTGTGTTATCTGGGAGCCCTATTTTGCATGATTTGACTTCTCGTTTGCTCCCAGATCATTAATCACTCCCCCATTAATCAACTTGGCCCTAAAATCCAAAGCAAAAGACTAGACGTTCTTATTTGTTTAGGTCACGCATCATGTATTGACTTAGGCATATAGTTGTCTTTTCTTTTAGCTTTATTTTCAGTTGTTGAGTGCTGGCGTGAGGTACGCATTTCCTACACTCATTCATGCATCTCGTATGCCCATGCATTAGTTAGTAGGAATTGCATCAGGACAAGAGTGAGAGAGCGTTTGATTGGAGCGATTGATTGCTAGATCTAGGATCAAATCGCTACTAAGGAGGGGCTGTCCCATAAAAGATAAGGTGGGGGATTTCATCACCCTTTCCTTGGCCCCAAAAAAAATCACTCGTAATAAAGCCTTAACTAAAAGCAAGTAGACATTGGCCCTAAGGAATTCGGACGCACTAGGAGAGTAATCTAGTTGAGACCGTCATGACCTGATCGGCGTTGCCTACCTTGTCGATAGTAGGAGGTACTGGATCTCCGGATCTTGTATCACTTGCTGGGCATTGTGGTCCTCGTTGTAGGGAGGTGAGACGTGTCGAGGCTAGTGACCTCGAAGTTAGGCGTCGTCTAGCCTAAGGACCCATTGCCTTTCATTGTTTGAGCTGTGCTTGCTAGTTAGGCTTCTTCCTGATCCCTCTACCCACGCTAGCTTTAGGGATTCTTCCCTTCTCCTCTGAGTCATCTTCTTCTCACCTACTTCTACGTTTTAGTCTCCTCCCCTTTACACTCTCTGGTAGCGTTTTAGGGTCGAGTCGAGCACTTTTTGCGAGCTTAGTCTCGTGGTGGTGAGAGTGGTTGACTCGAGAGTTGTTTGTTGAGATGGATGGTTACATGGGTGACCATTCATATCATTGTTGGGACCAGGATGATTCTCCCTGGTATTCCAGACCCATGCAACCTGGGGTGGCTCAGACGAACACCCCGTACGGTTGGGATGATCTTCATTATGTGACTGAGCAATCTTCATATAGGGGTGATATGAGAGAGGCACCGACGGCTAGATCTCCATCTAGTTATGTTGGATCATACTCTGGACAACAAACTTTGGCCTCTTTCATGCATGTGGTAGACGACATGAGTGCACCAGTGGCTCCAGTAGCCATACCGTGCGATTGTTGTGGGTTGAGTGGTCATAATATCGGGGAATGTCCTTATGTTCCCCCAGAGCCTGAGTATGAGCATACATTTTCCCAAAATGCTCAATATGACCATTACGCATCCGTGTACATCCCGAGAGTGATGGATTCATGGGGAAACAATTCTTATTCAAATTCTTATACTTCATATTCACCCCAGTATCCTCCTCCCGAATACCCAGAATTCTACCAGCACCCCACTCCAAATCATTGGACTCATTCTCAGCCCATCAACACCCAACCCCAAAATTTCCCAAGCTCTAACTTGGACCCCATCGTTGACCGCATACCTGATTCCTTGAAACAAACTCTCCAAACATTCATGGAAACCACACAAAACTTATTGAAGTCCAACTTGAATTCCTTGCAAACCATGGAAATGCAAGTGAGCCAGATGACACAACAATTCCATGAACGTGAGGAGGGTAACTTTTCTTGTCAACATGAGGATTCATCTTTTGATATCGAACCACCACCACATCCACAAATTCAAAGCACAACCTTTCAAAGTCAAACTCCTAGTCAGTCTGAGGGACTTGGGGTTTCAATTCACGATCACTTAGTGGAGGATTCGATTCAAATTGAGAATAACTTGGACCAGCCTCATTATGAGTCGGCACAGGATTGTGCCTTATCTTTTTGTCTCGTGGCCCTTGAGCCACATGATCTTCATATTGTGCCTCTTAAGGACTCACCTCTGGTGGAGCAAGAGCTCCCTAGTACCCTCAATTTCAAACAACCTGATGAAAGTTTGCCTCTCACTATTGTTCCTGATCATCTTGGAAATGATGGAACATCAAACAACTACATTGCTCATGAGGGTATTAGGAGTTCCTTGGAGGATACTTTGGGTATGAGACCCACTTCCTGTTCTCCTGGTGAGTTGGACATGCATAACGAGGTGCTTGACCTCGTTCCGACCCACCAGCATGTTGGTTGGAGAGTTTGGATTGATGATCATAACTTCAGTTCCGCAACGGGAGATATTTTTCTTCCGTTGCCCCTTATTTCCCAAACTCTCGAGAGGTTCAAGCTCTTTCAGTTTGATCCTTTGAGTGAGACGCCTTTGCGTCCAATTCATGAACCTCTCATTTCATCTGGTGCTCTTTGTGAAGGGGGCCCACGCATGCGTATTCTGGCCCCACGTGGTGTCATGTTCCCTTTCCAAGTGCATTGACCCACTCTTGAGGTTCCCATTTGATGTCTTTTGATAAATGAAGATGGGAACTTATGTTTGTACATAGTTATATAAAAAAAAGAAAAAAAAGAAAAAAAGAAGTACAATAAAAGACTCCTTCAGTGAGCATTGATTGTTGTGAGCCCCAACCCTTGTGTATTTGGGCTCCATTTCTTTCACGTATTTGTATCCCTTCTTTAGCATCTCACAGGTTTTGAGGGAATTCGGGTTATGTCCATCAACATGACCTTGCACTTCCCTTTGTACTTCATGTTGGTGAGATCTCTCCTTTTTATGCATCAATCCATGTAGTATCTTGCTTGCATTCATTGAGGACAATGCATGAAGTAGGTGTGGGGGGGTGTTTTACGTGTGTACATAGTCGAGTCTTTTCTTTTGATTTTGTTTTCTTTTGTTTGCATTGTTAGGGTCATGTTAGTGTGCTGCATTTAATATCGATATATCTGCTTGCCATGATCCTTGGGTGACTTGTCTTCTTTTGCTTGCCGAGTGCTTCAAAATTTTCACATTTCTTTCAAAATCTTCATGTGTTTGCGAAAGAAAATGTTTTGTGGGTTTTGCGTGTGTTTAGCATGTGCAAAACCGTTGAGAGGCAAAGTAAAAAGAAAGCTCCCAAAATTGTCTTGAACTTGATGCATTAGGATATCTAGTACAGTGGCTTTAGGATTTATCGAGTCGTTAGGATGCACCCCAGTTTTCCTTTGGGGTGAGTAATCATAGGGTTTCAGTGCTCAAACATTCAAAGAAGTCCACTCTGAACGTAGTGAGTCAATAATTCGTGTTTGTTAATTTAGGAAGTTTGTTGTAGTCAAGGACCCTCTTAATCTTGTTGTGAGACATTAGTGTCGGGGTTTTGGTTCATGTGTAGATAAGAAATAAGTGAGTAGATGTTCTCTCTTCGCGCACGGCTCCTATCACTCGGGAAAGTAGGTCTGAGGGGACTTTGTGCCTGGTGCTTTCGAGTCATCTGACTTGGGATGCGCCGACCGAACTCCCGTTACACGGGTGGTAGGGATTGCCCTATGTGGAGATTTGGGGAAAGGTGTACGTGATAGTGTAAGTCCTCATGGGCAATGATGCACGAAACCTGACCCTGGGAGAATGAAGCTCCAACTAATAAAAAGAAAAAAAAATTGGTGTGAAAAGAAACAAAAAGAAAAAAAATGGTAATGCAAATAAGAACCTTAATGGACCTTACACTTTGTATCACTTGAGGATCTTGAGGTCGTCCATGTCTTTTACTTAATTCCTTATTTAACTTGCACGAATGGTTTATTAGGCTAGGTGTGGACTGATTACCTATATAGAGTCGGCCCGTAGGATTACCGTGTCCATTGATCGACAAAATATTTCCAACGAGTCGAGGTCTAGATTGAATAATGCATCTTGTTCGGATTTTGTGGGTATATCCGCTGAAAACCCTCAGGAGACAACACTCCTCCTCCTTGGCAACAAAGAGGTTTAACGGCTTGTTGCACGTGCTAAGTGCAACCGTGATTCCTACGAAAGTGAGTTAGGATTTCTTGTTTCTCGTTTGCTTTTCTCTTTCTTTGTTTTGCTCGGGACTAGCAAAAACTTAGGTGTGGGGGTATTTGATTGACATCATTTCATGCTCATATTTGTATCTTATATCCATTATCTTACACCTAAGCAATGCTACGTGACGAGTTTTATGTTTAGTTTTCAGGAATAAAGAGGTTTGAAAAGAAGAGCCATGAAAGGATCCAAAAGCAGGAAAAAGGACTTAATTGTGAGACCTGGGGACTAAGATGCCAGGGAGAAGGACCTGATCGTAAGACCGAAGGACCTAAGAGCAAAACAGAATACTCCACACCATCATGGGGAGTATTTTACCAATTCGAGTCGGGTCGGAGCTCCAACAAGTCAAGTAACCGCATCAAAGACCAACAATACCAGAAAGAAAAGCCCACAACAAATTCCAACACGATCCGAAGATTTTGGACCGCCAATGGGCGGTCTTGGACCGCTAATTGGCGGTCCATATTGCTCAGGATCCGTCGAAATTTCTCCTGGACTTGTATTAATGTTCGTTTAGGCTATTTTTGTTATTGGTTTAGTCCCACATCGGGGGATTGTCCCCGATTAGCTTTTTCCATGCTTATAAATAGAACTCTTCACCTTCCATTGTAATCACCCATTGCTTGGTGGTATTCTCTCTACTAAGGAGTGAGCCTTGAAGCAAAAACTCAAGGTGGAGATGAATGCTACCTTCAATGTGAGTCATTTGTTAATAAAATAATTCTTCTAGTTTCTTTCAATCTTGTCTTTTAATTTGTGCATGTTTGTTTAGTCTTTCCTTTCCTTTTATGTTTCTTTAATGCTTCTTGCCTTCTTAGTTAACTTTCATTTCAGTATTACGCTTTCTTTTGCTAATATAGTTAGTGTAATGAGTAGTGAGTAGTTCCATCCCCATTTGGGGGGTGGAGAAATATGCGATATAATCATGTAGTGTATTAAGTGTGTGTTATCTTTATCCCTTGAGCTTTATATGATTTCCATAACCATCTAATGGGTTTTCACTCTTATCTTTGATATGCTAATGCTCTTGAATGAAGCTTAGCTTATGCTTTGATTAGTGGACCTATTTTATGGGGAATGATAAGGTTAGGATATGGATGAAGTTAATATTGGAAACACAATTTGTAGTGTATGAGCTCTTGTTGCCTTTACCTTAGCTAATGTCTTGTATGTTTTAATGATGTAGTGAAATCTTAATTCATGTGGAGGCATAGTAGGGTATAGTCTTTATACTTGAGTTCACGTAGCTTCATTCCAATTATTGTCTTGTATGTTTTAATGATGTAGTCTTATCTTAATTCATGTAGAGGCAAAGTTGGATGTAGTTTTATGATTTCATGCACTACATGTTGTGAGGAGCTTAATGAACACACACACACTTCTTTATGTTCACTAATTCATTGAATCCCCGGCAACGGCGTCGTTGCCTTAAAAATCTGACCAATCCAAATTTAGATCTTATATCAGATTCTTCCACTGGGACGACCCCTACCTATTCAAATACTGCTTTGACCAAATTTTTAGGCGGTGCGTCCCAGATACCGAGTTCCAAAGTGTACTCCACTTCTGTCATTCCAAGGCATGTGGAGGACACTTTGGAGCAAAGAAAACTGCTGCCAAGGTGCTCCAATCTGGATTCTACTGGCCCTCCCTTTTCAAGGATGCTTACGACTTTTGTAAGCAATGTGATAGGTGTCAGCGCCTTGGCAGGATTGGTCGACGTGACATGATGCCTTTGCAAAATGTCCTTGTTGTCGACATCTTCGATGTGTGGGGCATCGATTTCATGGGTCCCTTCCCGAACTCGTTCGGGAATGTTTACATTCTGGTGGCCGTTGACTATGTGTCTAAATGGGTTGAGGCTATACCCACAAAGACCAATGACAACAAGGTGGTCACCAAATTCTTGAGGGACATTTTTGCGCGATTTGGTACTCCTCGTACCATAATCAGCGATAGGGGTACCCACTTCTGTAATCGCTTCTTTGAAGTGCTTATGAGGAAATATTCGATCACCCACAAGCTTGCGACCCCATACCATCCGCAAACTAGTGGGCAGGTAGAAATCTCTAACCGTCAATTAAAGCAAATTCTTGAGAAGACGGTTAGTTCCTCGAGGAAGGATTGGTCTACCAAGTTGAATGACGCGTTGTGGGCTTTCCGCACCGCGTACAAGACCAATTTGGGTATGTCCCCATATCGGGTAGTGTACGGCAAGGCTTGCCACCTACCCGTCGAGATTGAGCATCGTGCTTTCTGGGCGATCAAGAACCTGAATATGGATCTTGATCAAGCAGGAGTTCAACGTAAGCTCGACATTGTGGAATTAGAAGAGCTACGCAATGATGCGTACGAGAATGCCAAAATTCATAAGTCCCGAGCCAAGATGTTTCACGATCGCATGATTATGCAAAAGGTGTTTACGGCCGGGCAGAAGGTGTTGCTCTACAATTCCCAGCTTCATCTGTTTGCGGGTAAGCTCCGCAGTCGCTGGTCTGGCCCGTTTATTGTCCAAACCGTTTATCCTCATGGAGCGGTTGAGATCTTGAACCCAGGGAATGGGGACGTGTTCAAAGTTAATGGACAACGCCTCAAACCCTACTTGGAGGGGGCACCAGCCGAAGTCGAGGAGGTCATGTTCCTTCATGAACCTCCCTCGCACTCAACCATTCATGCTACTACATGAGTGGTTGAGCTTTCATGTGTATATATGTTAAAAAAAAACTCCTTCAGTGAGCATCGATTGTTGTGGGCCCCAACCCTTGAGTATTTGGGCCCTATTTCTTTCACGTATTTGTATCCCTTCTTTAGCATCTCACAGGTTTTGAGGGAAGTTGGGTTGTGTCCATCAACATAGCCATGAACTTCCTTGTGTACTTCACGTTGGTGAGATCTCTTCTGTTTCATGCATGCATCCATGTAGTATTTTGCTCACATTCATTGAGGACAATGCATGAAGTAGGTGTGGGGGGGTGTTTTACATGTGTACATAGTCAAGTTTTTTATTTCGATTTTGTTTTCTTTTGTTTGCATTTAGGGTCATGTTAGTGTGCTGCATTTAATATCGATATATTTGCTTGCCATGATCCTTGGGTGACTTGTCTTCTTTTGCTTGCCTAGTGCTTTAAAATTTCCACATTTCTTTCAAAATCTTCATGTGTTTTCGAAAGAAAATGTTTTGTGGGTTTTGCGTGTGTTTAGCATGTGCAAAACCGTTGAGAGGCAAAGTAAAAAGATAGCTCCCAAAATTGTCTTGAACTTGATGCATTAGGATATCTAGTACGTGGCTTTAGGATTTATCGAGTCGTTAGGATGCACCCCGGTTTTCCCTCGGGGGGCGTGTAATCCTAGGGTTTCAGTACTCAAACATTTAAAGAAGTCCACCCTGAACCTAGTGAGTCAAATAATTTGTGTCTGTTAGTATAAGGAAGTTTGTCGTAGTCAAGGGCCCTTAATCTCTTTTTGTGAAACTTTAATGTAGGGGTTTTGGTTCCCATGTAGATAAATAAATAAGTGGTGTTCTCTCTTCTCGCACGGCTCCTATCACTCGGGAAAGTAGGTCTGAGGGGACTTTGTGTCTGGTGCTTTCGAGTCATCTGACTTGGGATGCACCGACCGAACTCCCGTTACACGGGTGGTAGGGATCGCCCTATGTGGAGATTTGGGGGAAGGTGTACGTGATAGTGTAAGTCCTCATAGGCAATGAAGCACGAAACCTGACCCTGGGAGAATCAAACACCAACCAATAAATGCTCCCAAGAAAAAGAAAAAAAAGAAGAAAAAAAAGAGAAAAGAAAAGAAGAGTCAAATAAGAACCAAAATGGACTTTACACGATTGTATCACATTCAGAAGTTAAGGTTGCCCATGTCTTTCACTTAATTCCTTAGTTAACTCTCACGAATAACTCATTAGGCTAGGTGTGTGGACTGATTACATATATAGAGTCGACCCGTAGTATTACCGCATTCCATGATCGACAAAATAAGTCCAACGAGTCGTGTAGCTAGATTGATTAATGCATCTTGTTCGGATTTTGTGGGTATATCCGCTGAAAACCCTTAGGAGACAACACTCCTGCTCCTTGGCAACAAAGAGGTTTAACGGCTTGTTGCACGTGCTAAGTGCAACCGTGATTCCTACGAAAGTGAGTTAGGATTTCTTGTTTTTCGTATGCTTTTTCCTTTCTTTGTTTTGCTCGAGACTAGCAAAAACTTAGGTGTGGGGGTATTTGATTGACATCATTTCATGCTTATATTTGTACCTTATATCCATTATCTTACACCTAAGCAATGCTACGTGACGAGTTTTATGTTTAGTTTTTAGAAATAAAGAGGTTTGAAGAGAAGAGCCATGAAAGGACCCAAAAGCAGGAAAAAAGACCTAATTGTGAGACCTGGGGACCAAGATGCAAGGGAGAAGGACATGATCGTAAGACAGAAGGACCTAAGAGCAAAACAGGAAACTCCACATCATCATGAGGAGTATTTTGTCAATTCGATTCGGGTCGGAGCTCCACTAAACAAGTTAGATGCATCCAAGACCAAGAAACACACCAAGGAAAGCCCACCAGAAGACCCAGACAGATCTGGGCTTTATAGGCCGCCAATTGGCGGTCTGGAACCGCCAATTGGCGGTCTGGATCATGCAAGATCCGCCCCAACTTCTCCTGGACTTGTATTAGTGTTCGTTTAGGCTATTTTTGGTATTGGTTTAGTCCCACATCGGGGGATTGTCCCGGATTAGCTTTTTCCATGCTTATAAATAGAACTCTTCACCTCCCTTTGTAGGGATCTCTCTCTTTGGTGGTCATCTTCCCTACTAAGAGTGAAGCCTTGAAGCAAAACTCTAGTGGAGGAAGAGCTACTTGTAATTGAGTGAGTTAATAATAGAAGTTTTCTTTTAATGGTGTTGTTTCTCTCTTAGTTTAATTTCCTTTCATATGCATGCTTGTTTGTTTATTTAGTTTTATGCTTCTTTAATGTTTCTTGCTCTAGTAGTATAAATTTCATTTCAGTATTATGCTTTCCTTTGCTAATTTAGTTAGTGTAATGAGTAGTGAGTAGTTCCATCCCCATTTGGGGGGTGGAGAAATATGTGATATAATAATGTAGTGTATTAAGTGTGTGTTATCTTTATCCCTTGAGCTTTATATGATTTCCATAACCATCTAATGGGTTTTCACTCTTATCTTTGATATGCTAATGCTCTTGAATGAAGCTTAGCTTATGCTTTGATTAGTGGACCTATTTTATGGGGAATGATAATGTTAGGATATGGATGAAGTTAATATTGGAAACACAATTTGTAGTGTATGTGCTCTTGTTGCCTTTACCTTAGCTAATGTCTTGTATGTTTTAATGATGTAGTGAAATCTTAATTCATGTAGAGGCATAGTAGGGTATAGTCTTTATACTTGAGTTCATGTAGCTTCATTCCAATTATTGTCTTGTATGTTTTAATGATGTAGTCTTATCTTAATTCATGTAGAGGCAAAGTTGGATGTAGTTTTATGATTTCATACAATACATGTTTAATGAACACACACACACTCTTTTATGTTCACATTATTTCTCTACCCCCTTTGGGGTTTAGTTTTATCGTTTCTTCTCCATTTCATTTCAGCTTTATAGTGTAGTTTAGTGTAACCAACCTTTCTTCCCTTTCTTTATCTCTTGCCTTTGCACAAACTAAGTGTCGACACACCTCCCAGTGGACGACCCGTATTTGTCACTGCTTCAACGCGGCCGTGCACTTGCGGTTAAATATTAAACGAGATCAAACAGTAGCAGATCCTTCTCACGTGATTCAAATGGAGAGATCGGTGGAGATTGTGGATCGGATGGAGCATTAGTTGAGGAGGAAGACCATTCCAATGGTGAAAGTCAGGTGGCAGCACCACAGTGAGTGAGAGGCCACTTGGGAGTTCGAAGAGGAAGTCCGGAAAGAATTCTCGGAGCCGTTTGGTGAGTTTTGGTTCTAATTTCGAGGACAAAATTCTTTTAGGAGGGTGGATTGTGAGATCCTAATCCTAATTGGGTTTTCATGATTGTTTAGGTGGTGAATAGGAGGAGTTTGGAGTGGACGGTTGAGATTGAGTGGGGTTGGATGGATGGTTGAGATGAGAAGATGAAAGGTATTTAGGTGGAGCTTTCTCTCTCTCTCATCCCTCTCTCAGTGTTGTGCCCCGACGAGGCTAGTGGTGTTTCGGCGAGAGGTGCTGAGCTCCGGCGAGGCTACGTTGTTCGGCAAGTGTTGGTTGGTGGAGTTGAGTTCGTTGTTTTGCTAAACCCGTTCTGCTTGCTTTGGCTCTCTCTCTCAACCTACCTCGTTTTCAGCTGTTGGGGTCGGTGTAGAGATTGACGGAGGTGGATGTGTGGCTGTGAAACAACGAGGAGGTGCAATCGTTGATCGAGCGAGCGTTCGTCGGTGGATTGTGATTTTGGGGAGAAGTGCTCGTGGAAGCGCCGTCGAGGTTCTTCGAAGGTTTCTTCAAACCTTCACGGTATGTCAAACTTGTAGTTGTAGCTCACTTTTGCTGTGTCAGTATTTGGAAGTCGACGGTAGGTCGAAAGGCTCGTCGCAAGCAAACGTGCAGCAGATTTTACTACTAGATTGGTCGACCGGTTGGTGCAAATGGTCGATCGTTCGTAGTGAGAATTCGGGTTTCTGCCTCACACCGGTCGAACAATACCCTTGGGCGGTCGACCGGTTGTGCATTTGAGGCAAACCTGGTTGGTTTCGGTCGAACGGGGGCTCTTTGCCGTTCGACCGTGTGCACTGTTGTAGGTCGATTGGGGCGTTGACCATCCAAACGGTCGACTGCCTGTTTGACTCGTCTCACCGATGACTTAAGTTGAATAGCGGTTTGGTTCGACCGATGGTGGTTCAGTCGACCAGTGTTGATTGGATGCGATGGTGGATTTTACTGGTAGAATTCGGTCGACCGAGGGTGCTCAGGGGTTCGACCGGTTGATGATGTTGAGCGATGATGGATTGTACAGGTGGGTTTCTGTCGAACGGGTCCCCTTTGCCATTCGACTGATTGGTCGTTATGTTTGTTGAACCTGGGAGGTTACCTTCTAAATGGTCGACCGATCCCTGACTTTGGTTCGACCGAACGTATGTTGTTGGTGGGAATTGTTCGACCGATGGAGTGCCGGCC
The DNA here is from genome assembly GCA_963682175.1 of Triglochin maritima. NCBI lineage: Eukaryota > Viridiplantae > Streptophyta > Magnoliopsida > Alismatales > Juncaginaceae > Triglochin > Triglochin maritima. Next base: position 42,415,310 of record OY821775.1, read on the forward strand.
GAGGCAATTGCCCCGTTTTAGTGAGATTCGGTCGACCGGGACTCTTGGTTCGGTGGACCGTTTGTGTCCAGTTTTGCACATTGGAGCTGCGGTTGTTGTGGTCGTCCGTGTGAGACGATTTGTGGTTTCGATGTTCTTCCAGCAACTATGCTAGTGAGCACGAGTGTTGCGGTGGTTGGGTGAAAGAACCCTGGAGCCCCGTAACTGTTGCGAGAGCTGCGGTTGGGTGAAAAAGCCCAGGAGCCCAGCTAGTCTGTGCAGGGTTGGGTGAAAAAACACTGGAGCTCCGTAATGCATTCAGGGTGGGTGAAAGAACCCTGAAGCCTGAGCATGGACCGCGTGATAAGTGTTGGGTGAAAAAGCCCTGGAGCCTTTAGACGATCGGGTTGGTGAAAGAGCCCTGGTCGTGTCGTGGTAGTTGCGGTTGGGTAAAAAAGCCCTGGAGCCCAGTTTGACGACGTTGAGTGTTGCGGTGGTTGGGTGAAAAAGCCCTAGAGCCCCGTAACTGTGTGTGGGAGCTGTGGTTGGGTGAGAAAGTCCTGGAGTCCAGCCTTGTTGTTTGTGCTTTTCTTTGTTTGTAGAATTGGATGCTAGAGTGATCCAATTTCATGCATTGTAGAGTTTGGCATACGGGGTTTCCTTCTGGAAACTCAGGCATTGTTGCATGTTTGTTTTTCAGGTCGTGATCGGAGTTGGGGGTGGTGACCGAGGAGAGGAGTGTCGCTATCAGATCCAGCTTTCTCTCATTTTGAGGTCAGAGTAATTACTTGTATTTGTTGTATAGCCTTTTTGATGTAATCACCCTTTTGAAATACTCGGATATATATATATATATATAATATGTTGGTGCACATGTTTCCTTGTATTTGAGTAATATCCTCTGTTTGATTGTTTGTTATAAAAAATTTAAATTCTTCTGCTGTTTGAGGATGTTATAGTATCTAGGGAGGAAGTCTTCTATTTTTCATTCTCTTGTATTTTCATTACATTACACAACCTTATATATATATATATATATATATATATATATATATATATATATATATATATATATTCATAGAGGTGTGTGTAAGTTACAAGTATCTACATTCTTTACTAATTGAGATGTAAATAAGGATGTAAATACAAGAAATGTTACAATACTTAAAAGTTAAAATTATAATGGTTTGAAGGTGAATCAACCATCACATATATAATTTCATAACACTTCCCCTTGGATGATCACATTTTGTTATATGTTTTTCGGCATGTCTCGTTAAAAATATTGTCAAGTAAAACATTGTGGGACAAAAAGTTGGTGAAGGAAAAAAAGTGCAGAGCGTATACTTCTTCCCTTAGTTTAATATACATTTACAAACTTTTAAATAATATGGCGTTATGTTCATCTCTCGTTAAAATCTTACTACAAAATCCAATGGAAAATAGCTAAAGAAAAATTAAGAATGTGTTACATACGCTAACATAATTGTACAAGTTGCTTCGTTAAAAATATTTAACCAATAAAAACATTGTAGGACAAAAATTGATAAAGGAAAAAAGAATACATGTACATGGTTAAGACCGATCATCTACACATGCCTACATTTGTAGAGAAATTGCGCGGAGGAAGATGGGATTATTATGTTTAAACCACAGGTTTAAGTATACTTTATTTAATTTTAAACCGAGAACCAACCCAATAAAACTGATTGGATCAAATTTTGTTGAACTTGCGTCCTGTTTGTTTTTTCTGAAACCGACAATGGTTAGCCAAATTTGGTTCTACGATCAGATCGAGCCGAATTGAGCCTATATCTAATTTCATTTATATAGCTAGGTATTAGAGTGCATATTATACAATATATCATCCACTTTTCATATTATTTCTGTCATCGTTTAAGGTATAAAGTTTGTTCTAAGCATGTGATCTTTTTATTGATCAAGAGTTTTTTTGTTAATTGTTTATGTAAAGTAATGTCTTTCGGAATGCTTTCCTCTGCCTATTGTGTTTTAAGATTGTCACATTAATATTTAAACAAGAATGTGAGTCCGGCCATAACCGAGATGATCCAAAACGAATTTACTGAACCGGTTCAATTCGGAACCATTGAGTTCTGGTTTTTCCGGAATCAAATAAGTAATTGGTTGGCTTTTGGTTGCGCCTCTAACAGAATCCCTGTAGACATCTGATCATAGCAAAGCACAATTATAAACTTTTTAATACCAACAGCATAAATGTCATGCTCTGAAAATTTTCGCAAATGGTCGTTACAGTTTTTAACACGCCAGAGTAAGAAATGTTTTGACACATACTAACATGCATGGAAGTCAAAGAAATTTCTTAATGCTTATGCCGAATTAGTGGAGATAACGTTTAATGTATCTAATCACTTTCCACCTCAATCTGACTGACGTAACATTTATTTTGAGACTAAAGCAGGGGGATTAGTTTATAATAAACTAATCATCCACAACCATGATATTTTATAATAAAAAAAACATTTCAATTTTCTTTATATGTTAAGTTAGTTTTTCCGATCATTTACAAATTCCGTGGGACAAAAACTTGATAACAAAAAAAGAATGCAGAGCGTATAATTCTCCCTTTAGTTTAATAGACATTTACAAATCTTCTTAAATAATTTGGTGTTATGTTCATGTCTTGTTAAAAAAATTGCTACAAAATCCAATGGGAAAATAGCTAAGGGAAAATTAAGAGCGTGTGACATACGTTAACACAATTGTACAAGTTGTCAAGTATGAGATTGGAGAATATTCATACTCTTCGTTTTAAGCCAAATAAAATATTTGTTGCAGATAAATTAGTTATGCAACTATTACAAAATAAATGATATGGTTCTTCCAATGACAAAATATAATCAAAATGAGACATGCATTAAATCATATTAATGACAATTAATTTCAGTGTAACTTGGTATAAGTCTTTTAGATAGAAATTATACATATCAACGTATTACGATATGTATGTATATTTTATCATTTTAAGAAGATAAATGGAAATACTTTCTTAACTATTGAACATTAAAAGATATATTATTATAATATGCATAACTAGTAACGACAAATTAACATAAAAATGTTGAATATCGATGTGCTAGCAACATATGCATGTGTATTATTGTTTTCTAGAAGAAACTAATCGTAAGTGAATATATTGGACTAACGAGAGCACTAACCAATATAAAACAGTTTCGACTAAAATAAGAACTAAATCAACAGCTCAAAGATAATAGTTATGTATAATAATAACCATTGCTTGTAACCGAATAGCTACACTTGTATGCACATAATCTTCGGCATCAACTCAAGGATGTGATATGTAAAACAGAAGCTCGTAGACATAGATAATCAAGTAATATTTGAGTTTTGAAACAACAAACAAAAAATTTCAATTCATTTGCTATTTAAATCGCTCTTAGTTATCTTTGAACATATCCGCCCATCATAGTCAATACTTATTGAAATCATGTTTCTCGAACTTAGGCCAAACATTATGGGGTAGAAAACCTAGGTCAAAACCGGGTCGCAACCTGGGTCCGACCCCTTAACGGGGGTCGGGCATGGTTCGGGTCGCGTAGTGGGCTTGCGTATCCAAGTGACCCCAGGCAATTAGCCCGTTAATTTTTTTAGTCTTGATGTTTTTATAAAAAGATGTTTAAATATGTTTTTTAAATCTTTTTTAATATATTTTTAGATATATTTTTAAAATATTTTTTATAAAATATTTTATTTCTAAATCTGTTTGTAATACTTTTTTTAAAATATCTTTTCTTAAGTTTTTAATCATTTATTTTAAAATCTATTTTTTGGTATTTTTAAATTTATTAATCTTACTTTGTGTTGATCTTAATTTCTGTTAATCTTCATTTAATTTAAATTATGTTAATTAAATTACAATCCTTCAACAAATACATTAAACTATACAAAATGAAAGTACATTGAACAATGATAAACTACGACATTAAACAATACTAATAAACTAAGCAAATACACTAAACAACACTGATAAACTACGGAATTTAAACGACAACACTGATAATATACGACAAAATACGATAAACTACATAATATAAACGACAACAATTTAAACGATACGGAATATAAATTACAACATTGATAAACTACAAACTGGGCTACACTAACCCATTAGATTCCGCCCAATCTGCCAACTTTTTAAGCATTTTATCTTCCAACTATGTTCGGTTTGGATTCCTCAGCAAAATATTCATCATATCCAACTTACGATTTTCTTGCTTCAGTTTCAACTTTTGAACTGAACATTCTCCTCGTTCTTTCTCGAGCTTCATGTCTTCATTTCTAACTTTTCAACTGTATTCAATTTTAGTACATAATTTGGAAATCTAATCATCTCCCTGAGTTTGCATTAGAGTTTTTTCCTTTTTCTTGGCTGTTTTGACACCTTCATGTCAAACAAAGGGTTGTGATGCCTCTTCGCTTGTTGGTGTCGATTGACCCGTAAAATCATTCGTGTTTTTTCTCTTGACTGAGCTTCCAGTTTGGGGACTACTATCTGCCTACTCTCGTTGACACATTAGTAGACGTCAACGTTGTACATTTACCCGACCAGGTCGATCGATTGACTTCCATTTTGTGTAACTGCGTAACACGACCCAAGCATGAAGGAATACAAATTGGGATCCAAAAGTGCGCTCTTAAAAATTGTGAGCTTCCCAGATGACTTCATTTTCATTAAATCCATTTATTTTTCGTTGAAGATCTTCATCATAACAACCACACAACTTCGTAACTGCTACTGCCATTCTTTTCCAATGACCTTTCAAGGAGTTTGTGGCTCTCATGTCCATGTCTGTGTTGCTTTGGCATGACTCGTCGTATACTCGTTTGATTCTGCTCCACAACGCTGGTGTTTTTTATTGGTGCTAATAACTGCATCAGTACTAGATAATTGCTTCGTCTGTAAATGGCATAAATGGAAGTGGCCAACGCCGTACCACCGGATTCGTCGCTCGCTAAACGGTCAACTCACCTGGTTGTGCCACAGCCGGGTTACCATCTGGAATAATTGTCGGACAGACATACCCATCGCCATCTAGGTCTCACAGTCATCTCCCTCGCCATCAAGCTCGCAAAGTCATTTCGTCTGCCACAAAGGTCGGACAGTCATCCCCGTCGCCATCAAGGTCGCATGGTCATCTTCGTCGCCATCATGGTCGGACAGTCATCTCCGCCACCACACAGGCTGGACGTCATCTAGCTCCGTGGAGCTGGGTAACATGGTGATCCGTGATCCTTCAATTCTACTACGTAGGGTGTGGAATGCAACATGGTGTAAGTACAACATAAGACACAAGGGTGGCACATGTGCCCAACATCCCCTCTCCATCGCTCGACGGTCCCTGGGCAGGCGTGATCATCTTACCTACCGTCACCTCCCGGCGCACACTCGAGGCGAGGACATGGATTTTGGAGGAAACAAAACGACGCATAACAAAAGGCAAAGACCTAATTTTGGGAACCAACGGTCGACCGAAATCGACACTCTGGTCGATTGTTTCCCTATCAAAAGGAGCGTTCGAACAGAGACACAAACCGGTCGAACACTGGGCAACAACTTAAGTCAACAGTCGAACCAATGTCTATAGGCAGTCGATCGTTTGGAAAGTCTAGGCCAAGAAAACATTAAATAATTATGCAACGGTCAAATGAAAAAGGGGCCCCATCCGACCGAAAATAACAAGGACTTCATAGTCCAAAATAACTACATCTGGTCAAACTTGGTCTAGGGTGGTCAACCGTTTAGAAGGTCTAGGCCCGGGTAAAATCTAAACTAAGAGTCACCGATCGAATGAAGCGGGAAAACTCATTTGACTTAGCGAGACAACAACAAGAACGACCCTCCAAAAAATCTGTCAAAGTTTCACTAGCAACTTCGGCGCTGAATATCTAAGAAGGTCTACTCCGACGAACTTAGCAAGGCTACTCTAAGTTGGTGAGAAAAGTGGGTTTCCAGGCATGATTGGTGTAGGATTTTGTGTCCCTATGTATGTATATATTTTTAAAAAATTAATACAACATACAAGATCGTTTTCATATTTTCAACAATTTTTATGTACATTGCTTTGTGTTTATTCTAATAACATGCAACCCTACATTTATTAAAATAAACCACAAAGGTAGAATCATACCTAAAGGTTCTCTAAAACCTTTTGAAGATCCAGAGTCGCGTTGCCTGTTGAATCGTCCACGGATTTGCCTCCGAGTGTTCACCAAACTCTAAACAAGATTAGAGAGAAATGAGCTAGCCAATCAATCTCTAATATGGTTTAGAATCTAGCTAATAACCGCTCTTTGAGCTCCTGAGATTTCTATCTCCTAAACTCAAAATTACTAAGAGAATGACGTGGTGATTAGAGGAGAGATTAATGAGAAAAAGATTTTTGCATTAGAATTAAACAAGTAGGAGTAGGTGCCTTTTTATAGGCTACCAAAACATCCTTGTCAAGAGTTATTCTTTAGCCATGATTCCTTGTTTATTCTCTCCTAAAATTAATCTCTAATTTCCACATAAGCACTCTAAAAACATTTTAATTAAATCTGGAATTAATCCACCCATGATTTAATTAATCTCTTAATAATTCAGGCAAAAATCGCATTGTTCGGTTGATCGAGAATTTTTCTCGGTTAACCGAACCATTCGGTTATAACACGTGTTCAGTGGACCGTGAGCTAGACGGTCGAGCGAATTTACATGAGAAAAAATTCTCTGGAAAAATTCGGACGATCCGCGTCTTGCTCGGTCGACCGTTGACACACCAAAATTTCTCCTGGCGAACATTCATCGGACGACCGTCTCACCTTCGTTCTACCGAAAATATCCCAAGATATTTTCCAGGCGCTCCAGACAATTTCGATCAACCAATTGTGTTTATTTGTTCCCCGTTCGGTTGACCGTTCCGAAGACACCCCGGTCGACCGAACCCTAAACGGTTCACCGTGTTTGACCCCGATTTTGCCTTTGTCAAATTTTGGATTTATTTCCAACAAAATTTGATCTTTTGGGGGTTTAAGCAAATTCATATCTTGTGTAATATATTATCCTATGTAATATTAAATTATTACACCCCATAATATATACACATCATATGAATTTATTACGATTCTAATTATGTCAATTCTCATGACATATTGATTTTATTGATTCATCACATGTGTCTCTTTTTCACATGAAACCCGACACATCATATGAACTCAAAATCAAGCAACTTGTTTCCCAGTTTTGTGGTGTGACCTATAGGAGGATCTAAGCCAAATTGACAGAGATATTAAACACTTAATATCTCAAACTATAAGCGGTATCTAGCTACACATTATAGTTACCCAATTAGCATAGATGTCTTTGTTCCACCCGAACCAAAATACGATCCATTTAGTGATGTAAGTGCACTACTTGTGTCCGTCCCTTGCCTCGTGATATTAAGAATATATACAAAGTCGAAATGTGTCATCTTTGTATTATATTCATTTCTTGATCTCTCTAAGCTAATTATAACTATGTAACTTAACTCAAGTTACATTGTGCACATTATAATTTTGCTTTATCAATGGGTCCACTAATATCATCACTCAATTTAGAGGGACAATGATAATCGTTTGACTAACTATCTTTTCCAGCACAAGTCATGCTCAACCAACTATTGCATTTATCACTACACTCATTGATAGCTTTTGACAATAATCAAATTAAGCACTTTTTGAGTGAAAAGATATAAGTCTCATATCTTAGGATCCAAGACACAGTAAAAACATTAATGACACAAAACACAATTCCATAATGTTTTACTTGTTAGGTCTATTCAATATATAAAAGTAATCTTTTCCTCTTTTATATACTCGTGTCGTCAATTATTTGTAGAGCTACGACAATGGATGACCAACATGACAATCTTATCTCGGTGATTAATGTTCCATGTTAATTACCATGATTGTGAATAACTTTTGATTTATGTAAATCATTATCTTTTATAGCTCTACGGTTAAGGACCAAGCACCTCTTCCTTAACACTTCCAAAAGACGAATACCATAATTAAGGAACAAAATGCTTGCACATTCAATTCATAATAATTGACATATAAAAGTAAAACTTTTAGAACACATTCCTTTCAATCTCCCACTTGTTATCAAAGTTTTCTCTTACATACATTCTCAATGTATAAAACAATAATAACTAGGGTAACCCTCTCTAATCACTCATCATGTCAATCTACATGGTTCCTCAGACCCATGGACTCGAAATGAATTTCGCCCATGGCTTGGGATAAGGGTTTGGTGAATGGATCAGCTGTGTTGTTGTTTGTGTCCACCCATAAAAGATTTATTTTTCCCTCGTCGATGAAGTCACGTGTGACAAAGTACTTACGATCCATGTACTTCACTTTGTGGTGTGATTTGGGATCCTTGATTTGCGAGATAGATGCACTATTATCGCAAAATAGCTCTACTGGTCCCTCGCTCGAGGGAACTACTCCAAGCTCTTCAAGGAACTTCTAAATCCACACTCCTTCCTTGCTCGCTTCAGCAGCAACCATTACTTCAGAAGCAGTGGTTGAGTCGGCCGTAGTGCTTTGCTTCCAACTACGCCAACTCACAGCTCCACCATTTAGAAGATAGACGTATCCTGATTGTGACCTTCTATCGTCGGGATCACTCAAGAAACTCGCGTCCGAATAGCCCTCGGCTATTAACTCCCTTTGTCCCCCATAAACAAGAAACTTATCTTTGGTCCGGTTAAGGTACCTCAGAATATTCTTGACCGCAGTCCAATGCTCAAGACCTGCGTTGGATTGGTGACGACTTGTCACACTTAGAGCATGCGAGACATCGGGTCCTGTGCAAGTCATCGCGTACATGATCGATCCGATTGCCGAAGCGTAAGGGATATCTTTCATGTACTCCAAGTCTTTACATGATTCAGCACGTTGAGACTTCTTGAGTTGCACACTCATACTCATTGGCACACTGCCCTTTTTGGAGTTGTTCATGTTGAACCTTTACAAGACCTTGTCAATGTATGTATGTTGACTTAGGCCAATGATTCTACGGGATCTATCGCTATATATCTTGATTCCATGGCCTTGAACCATAGTTTGGAGTCCTTTCTTTCCATTGCTTCTTGAAAGGTCGAGAGATCATCGGTATCTAGTACCATGATCTCATGAAGTCCCAAATAGATATCGGGTTTCTTCCTTTCCCTCGTTGACCTTCTAAGTTCTTTCGGTTCTACATGTACTTCTCGAACTTCTTCCACAATTTCTTGTGGAATTGGTTCGTGTTCGATTCTCGAACGTACACTAGGTGGGGAAGATTGAGTTTCTCTCACAATTTCTTGCGATGGTCTCTCACTCACGCTCCCACTAACCAAAGGAACATCGGTTGGGCCTTCATGATCTTCAATATCATCATTCATATCATGATCTTGTAGAGTATCTTGAGTCTCCTCAAGCACAACTCTAGTCCCACTACTTTTTATTCTTTCCAGAAATTTTTTTTCTAGAAATACGGCATCCCTCTCTACAATCACTCGATTGGAGGTTATATGCCAAAAGTAGTATCCTCTTGTCTCACGAGGATAACCTATGAAGAAGCACTTATCGCTTTTGGTTGAAGTTTGGTCGGCATCAATCTCTTGACGTAGGCCTCTGATTGACATCATTTCATGCTCATATTTGCATCTTATATCCATGGCGACAACACTCCTCCTTGGCGACAAGGAGGTTTAACGGCTTGTTGCACGTGCTAAGTGCAACCGTGATTCCTACGAAAGTGAGTTAGGATTTCTTGTTTTGCTCGTATGCTTTTTCCTTTCTTTGTTTTGCTCGGGACTAGCAAAAATTAGGTGTGGGGGTATTTGATTGACATCATTTCATGCTCATATTTGCATCTTATATCCATTATCTTTCACCTAAACAATGCTATGTTACGAGTTTTATGTTTGAATTTCAGAAATAAATAGGTTTGAAGAGATGAAGCATAAAAGGACCTAAAAGCTTGGAAAAAGACTGAATTGTGAGATCTGGGGACTAAGATGCAAGGGAGAAGGACCTGAACGTAAGACCAAAGGACCAAAGAGCAAAACAGAAAACTTCACACCATCATGGGGAGTATTTTGGCAATTCTATTCGGGTCGGAGCTCCAACAAGTCAAGTAACCGCATCAAAGACAAACAATACCAGCAAGAAAAGCCCACAACAAATTCCAACCTGATCCAAAGTTTATGGACCGCCAATTGGCGGTCCAAATCACTCTGGATCCGCCCCAATTTCTCAAACACATGTCTTAGAGGATGTTGAGGCTATTTTTGGTATCTGTTTAGTCCCACATCGGGGGATTGTCCCGGAGTGCCTTTTCTATGGCTATAAATATAACTCTTCACCTTCTAATGTAATCACTCCATATTTTGAGTGGCTATTCTCCTACTAGAAGTGAGGCCTTGAAGCACACACTAAAGTAGGAGGATGCTACTTGAAATGTGAGTCACTTTAATAAAAGTTTCTTTATTATGTTGTTTGTTTTATATTTCTTGTTTTACTTTGTTTAATTTCATTTCATTAGTTTTAGTAGCTTAGTTAATATGATTTTCTTGCTTAGTGTAATAGTTAGTTTAATGTTTAGTGGGTAGTTCCATGCCCTTTGGGGGGCGGAGTAGATGTTTATACATGCATTAGAGAATGGAATGAATGCTTTATTTACAATGTGTTGATAAAACATGAATGTATTCTTGCTTGTTTAGGATAGAATTTATAACTTGATGAGTTTTGCCAAAATGATTAGACACCTCTCATGCTTGTGTAGGTTCTCAAATAAACAACTTGCATATGTAAAAGTTAATCAACTAGGTTGGTGAATGGATTGATAGGTTTTGCCATAACATTTAGACACTTCCTATGCATGATAACACCACCTTCATTTGTGCTTAAAGAATGTGTTCAACACCGACCTCTTTGCATGTGTGCACTCACTCCACCCCTTAGGGGTTTTTCCACTTCTGAATTCCAGCACTCTTCTTTCGTTCTTAGTTAAGTTTTAGTTAATCGTTTGTTGCTTTCTTTCGCATTTCGTATTTCGTAGTGTAGTGTAGCGTAGAGTAGCATAATCAACTCTCTTCTCCATTCTTTCGCCACTTGATTTCGTGCAAACGAGAGGCTGCTCACCTCCCTGAGGACGACCCGTATTTGCCACCGCTTCAACGTGGTCGTGCACTTGCGGTTTAAATTAAAACGTTCAACAGCCTCACAACCCCAAATCTTGAGAAAATTGAGCTTAGGTGTTTTACCACTCCATAGCTCATAAGGCGTTTTCTCTACGGATTTGGATAGAACATTATTTAGTGTGTAAGCCGCAGCTTTTAGTGCATAACTCCAAAAGTAAAGTGACAATTCAGTTTGACTCATCATTGATCGAATCATGTTGTGTAATGTCTTATTCCTCCTTTCGGACACCCCATTCCACTGAGGTGTACCGGGAGGGGTGAGTTGTGGTACAATACCACACTCCTTTAGCAATGAGTCAAATTCGGTACTTAAGTACTCACCTCCACGATCCGTTCGTAGAGACTTGATTTTCTTGTTGAGTTGGTTCTCTACTTCATTCTTGAATTCCTTGAACTTGTCAAAGGATTCACTTTTGTTTCTCATTAGATAAATATAGCCATAACGACTATAGTCATTCGTGAACGTAATGAAGTACCTAAAACCGTCTCTTGCACTAGTACTCATCGGACCACATACATCGGAATGTATCAAATCCAACAGGTCATTCGCTCTCGGTCCTTTCTTCTTGAAAGGCCTCTTGCTCATCTTGCCCATTAGGAAAGGTTCGCACGTCTCCAATGATCTAAAATCAAGTTGACCAAGAAGGTTAGCTTCTTGCAATTTCTTGATGCGTTTTTCATTTATGTGACCAAGACGATAGTGTCACAAGAGTGTATCATTCACGTGAGTAGTTTTAAGCCATTTGTTATTGATGTTTAAGATTTGTTTATTATTCAATTCAAGCAAATAGAGACCATTCCTTACGATTGCATTTGCATCGAAAATACCATTCTTCGATATAGACAAGCAAGAATTTGAAATATTTATATTAAAATTATCTATATCCAAACATGATACAGAAATAATATTCTTGTTAATCGAAGGCACATAATAAACATTCTTTAAACATAAATTTAAACCACTAGATAATTGAAGCTCCACAGAACCTTGTGCAATCGCAGCAACGCTCGCACCATTTCCGACCTTCAAAATCATCTCGTTCTTTACGAGTTCCTTCCTATCCTTTAGTAGCTGCACATTAAAAATTATGTGAGCACAAGATCCGGTATCAATTACCTAATCATGGACAGAGGTGGCTAAATTTATTTCAATAACAAATATACCTTTGGCCTTTTTGGGGGTCTTACGTTCAATCACTCCATTGTTAAGGTCTTCCTTGTACTTGGGGAAATTTGGCCGGATGTGTCCATTTTCACAGCAGTGAAAGCACTCCGTGTTGGGAGTCGGAGATTTCAAAGATTTCCCTTGAGGCACTCCCATGAGCACCTCCTACTCCCTTGCTCTTGATTGACGTATTCTTAGTGAATTTTCCCTTACCTTTGGTGATCTTCTTGCTCCTCTCATGGACGGCTAGGACGTGCTTGTCCCGCCCTTGCCCATGTCAACTTCAGCCGTTTTGAGAGTGTTGTGAAGTTCCTCAAGACTCACCCCTTTCTCATGCACATGATAGTGCATAATGAAGTCCTTGTAGGACGGGGATAGAGAGCCAAGAATCAAATCTTCCGCAATGTCATCGGGCATCGGGGAAGAGAGCTTCGACAACTTCTCAAGGTATCCTTGCATCGTGAGAAAATGCATCGATACTGATGTTCCCTCCGCTATGTGGCACCTTGTGAGTGCGATGGTGGTCTTATAGCGCTCTTTTCTAGCACTATCCATGAACATCTTTGTTAAAGCTTTCATGGTCTTCTTGGGTTTTGAATCCAAGCGAGTCACCCATGGAGGCCAACATTAGACCGTGAACTTGGTTCTCTTGGTCTTCCCACTTGGCTTTTGCTTCTCTCTCGCTATCGGTTACCTTCTCATTTAATTTTGAGATTTCACCATCCAAAATATGAGATAGTTTCTCAAACTTCAACACGATATTGAGCTTGAGTTGCCAGGTTATGAAGTTTGAGCCATCATTTGCCAAAGGATGTTTTTCAACCATAGATCGCACAATATGTTGAATATTCGACATTTCTACAAAATAAATTATATGGGATTTAATGTCAATTTTATGTTTTAAAAACAACACCGCAAATAAAAATTTGTCCATAAATGCAGCAATCCAAGATCCTATCAATTATAATATAAACTAGCTAAGGGCTATCAGATATACTATAAAATCAAGGTAAGAAAACATTTTCTAATCATAACCATTTCGAAATATCGCAACATTTGCATTTTCAAACTCTTATGACTCTTGTTGTTTTAATTAAGAGGGAATTTGACCGATCCTCGTAAGAAAAACTGTATTTCTCAAAACCGAGCTAGGGCTCCGGGTCTTGTTAAGAAAACTTATTTCATTTGATACGAGATACGTTTATCCATTGTATTCACAAACAAATATACTTGGTGTCCACTAATGGTGAATCGCACCTCGTGCATCTATTCATGGCACAACAATAGACAACCTTATATCTCCCACTATTCCCAAAGATGGAGGAAGTTATCTCCCACTAAGGGCGAGCAGAATATCCCTCGATCGATGGCTGCTAGTGGATGAAATAAGAAAGAAAGATACTCTTAATTTTTGGTTGGACAATTTAAACATTAATAGGTGATTTTAGAATTTAGGTGATCATGCATATTTATCATCTATACATATCCTAACATTCATCCATGCAATCACATATATATAGCACACAAACATAAATAAATCCATTCACACACGCATTGTGTGAGTTTATATGTTCCCGCGTTCTTGATCATTGATCCTTGCGCTTCTTCAGCGTCTTCCTCTTGCACCATGGATGTTGATATTGCAAAAATATAAACATGCATCTCTCAATTTTGAAATTTGTCTAGTGCAAGTCCTATGTAAAAATCCTCTTATATTCATGCATATACATAGAAATAGAAATTTGGCTTTTACATATAATTAAGCCCCTGTGATTGAATAATAATAACATACACATTCATTCATTCATTCACACATGGCTTCTTCGGAACATATAAACTCACATATCCCTGCATAAGAGAACTCGAGCAACGCATGTACATATATTATATATTACTCAATTTAGTTTATCATGCATCTCTAAATCAAACAATTCTAAAATCATTTGAAATCCATTAAAAATGATTTTATGCATCCATAGTTCAATACACAAAACATTTTATCCAATTTCCAAAAATAAAAATTTAAAGAAAGATAAACATATGACTTTTTCGTTTTGTCGATTCATTATAAAATAATCATTTAATTAAAAACAAAAAATTTATATATTAGACATAAGTCTAAATTTTAATTCTAACATTCACAAGATGTGTTTCAAAATATTTAAAACTATCAAAAGAATCAATTAGAATTACATCAACAGAACTATCGGAAAACTCGAAAAAGACATAGAACGTGAATTGTTTCGATTGTAGATGGTAAACTAAAATTAATTATATAGTCTAATCATTGAAAATATGAACTAAAAGCTCTGATACCACTGTAGGATTTCGTGTCACTATGTATTTATATAATTTAAAAAATTTAATACAACATACAAGATCATTTTCATATTTTCAACAATTTTTATGTACATGGCTTTGTGTTTATTCTAATAACATGCAACGCTACATTTATTAAAATAAACCACAAAGGTGGAATCATACCTAAAGGTTCTCTAAAACCTTTTGAAGATCTGGATTCGTGTTGCCCGTTGAATCGTCCACGGATTTGCCTCCGAGTGTTCACCAAACTCTAAACAAGATTAGAGAGAAAGGAGCTAGCCAATCAATCTCTAATAAGATTTAGAATCTAGCTAATAACCCCTCTTTGAGCTCCTGAGATTTCTATCTCCTAAACTCAAAATTACTAAGAGAATTTCGTAGTTATTAGAGGAGAGATTAATGAGAGAAAGATTTTTGCATTAGTATTAAACAAGTAGGAGTAGGTGCCCTTTTATAGGCTACCAAAACATCCTTATCAAGAGCTATTATTTAGCCATGATCCCTTATTTATTCTCTCCTAAAATTAATCTCTAATTTCCACATAAGCACCCTAAAAACGTTTTAATTAAATCTGGAATTAATCCACCCATGATTTAATTAATCTCTTAATAATTCAGGCAAAAATCGCATTTTTCGGTTGATCGAGAATTTTTCTCGGTTAACTGGACCATTCGGTTATAACACGTGTTCGGTGGACCGTGAGCTAGACGGATGACCGAATTTACATGAGAAAAAATTCTCTGGAAAAATTCGGACTATCCGCGTCTTGCTCGGTCGACTGTTGACACACCAAAATTTCTCCTGACGAACATTCATCGGACGACCGTGTCACCTTCGGTCTACCGAAAATATCCCAAGATATTTTCTGTCAGTTGACCGTTCACGCTCGGTTAACCGAACCCAATTGTCCACACACTCCAGACAATTTCAGTCAACCAATTGTGTTTACCCGTTCCCCGTTCGGTTGACCGTTCCGAAGACACCTCGGTCGACCAAACCCTAAACGGTTCACCGTGCTTGACCCCGATTTTGCCTTTGTTAAATTTTGGATTTATTTCCAACAAAATTTGATCTTTTGGGGTTTTTAGCAAATTCATATCTTGTGTAATATATTATCCTATGTAATATTAAATTATTACACCCCATAATATATACACATCATATGAATTTATTACGATTCTAATTATGTCAATTCTCATGACATATTGATTTTATTGATTCATCACATGTGTCTCTTTTTCACATGAAACCCGACACATCATATGAACTCAAAATCAAGCAACTTGTTTCCCAGTTTTGTGGTGTGACCTATAGGAGGATCTAAGCCAAATTGACAGAGATATTCAACACTTAATATCTCAAACTATAAGCGGTATCTAGCTACACATTATAGTTACCCAATTAGCATAGATGTCTTTGTTCCACCCGAACCAAAATACGATCCATTTAGTGATGTAAGTGAACTACTTGTGTCCGTCCCTTGCCTCGTGATATTAAGAATATATACAAAGTCGAAATGTGTCATCTTTGTATTATATTCATTTATTGATCTCTCTAAGCTAATTATAACTATGTAACTTAACTCAAGTTACATTGTGCACATTATAATTTTGCTTTATCAATGGGTCCACTAATATCATCACTCAATTTAGAGGGACAATGATAATCGTTTGACTAGCTATCTTTTCCAGCACAAGTCATGCTCAACCAACTGTTGCATTTATCACTACACTCATTGATAGCTTTTGACAATAATCAAATTAAGCATTTTTTGAGTGAAAAGATATAAGTCTCATATCTTAGGATCCAAGACACAGTAAAAACATTAATGACACGAAACACAATTCCATAATGTTTTACTTGTTAGGTCTATTCAATATATAAAAGTAATCTTTTCCTCTTTTATATACTCGTGTCATCAATTATTTGTAGAGCTACAACAATTGATGACCAACACAACAATCTTATCTCGGTGATTAATGTTCCATGTTAATTACCATGATTGTGAATAACTTTTGATTTATGTAAACCATTATCTTTTAGAGCTCTACGGTTAAGGATCAAGCGTCTCTTCCTTAACACTTCCAAAAGACGAATACCATAATCAAGGAACAAAATGCTTGCACATTCAATTCATAATAATTGACATATAAAAGTAAACTTTTAGAACACATTCCTTTCAATTGGGAGCATCGATTATATGCATTGGGAATGGTAAAATTGTCTAGTTGCATGGAATGGACAATATCAAGGATGAAGTCGTAAGGCAACACTTGTTCTTGAAGGTGTTGCATCTTATAACATATGGATCTGACATTCATTTTTCGGTTTCCCGGGTTCGTGTAATGATCTGAATGTCGTTCAATGATCTATGGTTTTCAATGATATACTGGAAGGTTAAGCGTCACCGGTAACTTATCTAGTCAATGGTTCTTCGTATGATATGAGCTACTATCTTGCATATGATATTTATCAAAAATGGTTGCATTTATCCAATTTGTCATTCTTTCTCAAACCTCGAAAAATAGATTATTCGCTCAAGTTCAGGAAGAAGTACGAAAAGATGTGGAACGCACGTTTGGTGTGCTTCCAGTTTGGTTCACGATCGTGAAGAAACCCATCTCCTGCATGGAATCCGGACATTCTTAATAAAATAATGACTGCATGCATCATCATGCACAATATGATCGTCGAGGATGAATGCCTATCATTTGGTTGTTTGGCTGATATAAATGAATTTATCCAGGATCGACCTCCAAACATCAGCGGATGTTCTAATGAGGAACATTTTTAGTATTCCACTGATTGGTTCAGTTATAATAACCACAAGTGCACGACAGCGATGAAAAGGTGACAAGTACGGGTCGAGTCCACATAGAGGTGTGTCAACTCTGGATCTTCAGAAGTCAAGTGGAAAAAAAAAAAGAAGTCCGATTACACTAAACTAAGATACACTAAACTAGCAATTAAAAACAAGAAAGATGGAAGCACAAGACTAACATGAAACTAAACTAGCAACTAACAAACTAGAAAGATGAAATTCAGGAAGGAAAAAATCACAAGGGGTGGAGTGTGTGTACACAAGTAATAAGGTGGTGAAGAATGCATTTAATAAGGCACAAATGTAGGTTGTATTTTCATGCATAGGAAGTACCTAATGGTTGTGGCAAAGTCTATCATTCCAATCACTAACCTAGTTGATTAACATGAGCATTAACAAGTTGGTTATCAAGAACCTAAATAAGAATAGGAAGTACCTAATTGTTATGGCAAAACCCATCAAGTTGAGTATTCGCATTTAAACAAACAAGCACACATTCACATTCATCACATAATGCAAAATATAGCATTCATGTCATTCTTCATTACATGTATAAACATCATCTCCACCCCCAAAAGGGAATGGAACTACTCACTACACATTAAGCTACAAATTATATTAGGAAAGAAAGACATTTTAACTAGTTATACTAGATTAGGAAAGCAAAACTAAGCTAAACATGCAAGCATTAAAAGAGACAACATCAAAACAAAACTAGGAAAATTTATTTTATTTACATGACTCACATTACAAGTAGCATTCTTCTCCAAGGCTTACTCCAAGTAGAGAGAATGACCACCAAGTAATGAGATGACTACAAAGGAGGAAGAAGAGTTCTATTTATAGACATGAAAAAGGCAACTGAGGACAATCTCCCGATGTGGGACTAATAAAACTTCTAGAAATGGATAAAAATATCATAATACACAACCATGAGAAGTCACGTCAGATTCTGACCAACATGGACAGCCAATTGGAGGTCTAGGGCTGCCAATTGGTTGTCACTTTTTCTCGGATGTGGTCGATTTCGGATATTTCTTTAGTGTTTTAATTCATCAGGTAGGTTACACTCGGATCGGTCATTGGAGTCTGGGCCCAAATCTAATTACCAAAATACTCCTCATGATGATGTGAAGTTCCTCAGTTTGCTATTTGGTTCTTCTTGCTTACATCCAGGTCATTCCCTCTTGTAGATGGGTCTTTGTGTATGACCGAGAGGTCCATTTTGCTTCATTTAAGTCTTTTTTCTTACATTTCAGTCCTTTTCTTTTCCCTTCTCTTCTTTATTACCCAATACCTAAAATATAATAACAAACACTCGAGTAACACAATATTGGGGTAAAATTAAGGATATATAGCATGAATATGATGCATAATATGTTACTAATCATCCATTGATCGTATAGTGGATATTAACCAATATATGGATAATAGAGGCCGAGTTCATGATAGACAGAAACATTTGGCTTTGAAATCTGATTTGATCGAGAATATATGACAACACTATGAAGGGAATGCAAATTAACAATGTTTTTGTAATATGTATTTTAATTATTGTCATAAGTAATTGTCAATTATTATTTGTCAATAATATTTTTTGTGGTTTTAATTGAACTACTTGTTATTTAATTAGATTAAGTAATTTAAAAAATAATGTATTATGTAGTTTGTGGTTTGTTTGTGAGAATAAAAAATAAGGTAAAAAGAAATGACGTGGAGGAGAAAGAGAGTGATGAATATTTGGGTTGTGATAGTGGAGGGCTTTTGTGTTGGCTTGGCTTTGTGGTTAGATTTGTGGTTGTACTGACGTGGAAGAGAGAGAATGATTAAGTTGGGTTGGATTTGTGGTAGGGTAGTGGATGCCCTTAACGACGTTATTACGGTAAATACTTATTGAAATCACATGGATGAAGGTCTTATTAATTTGAATGAGTAATAATAATAAGAAACGTCACAAACAATCACATAATCACAATGCAAGGTCACAATCAAAGCATGTAGGGATAGGTAAAGATCTCAATAAAATCAAATACTAGGACAGGCAATAGTTATTTTATTTTATATGAAGATAAAACAATGATAATTAACTCCATACTAACATAGTAATTTAGCACACAACTGTAAGTATTTTCATACTAATCAACATAAACATGTGGAAGGTAGGATATATCACAAAGAACGCTCATAATATAGAAAATCAAATTGAACGTTTGCACAAATATATTAACAAAATTAAGATTCTCATCCACTCTAGAAACCTCCCATGTTACAAATACAACAGGAATTTGAAAGACTAACGTTACTGCATCATTTGAGATCACGAGTATTATATCAAAGAGCAACCCATATATAGCAAAAGTTAACAGAACAAGAAATCCACGAATTTGTCATACATCCTTTTTTTATGCATGCGACTGCTGAATGGGTATATATATTAATATAAATTAAAACATCAATATGAAACAAATAATGATTCATTAAGAACACGTTAAAACGGACAAGGACTATTAACATAATATACACACATTTTAGTTTTATCACGAAAATGAAAGAACCAACGAAAAAGAAATCTTTCAACTTGAATTTTTAACTTCACCATCATCAAATAGACAAACAATATCTTTCATCTTATACCTCCTTAGTTCTTAAGAATAACAATATATGTTTGTCAACACATACAAGTCTAGTATTGTCCAATTATTTCACAACAACGTGAAAAGTTATACAAGCATATTTTTGAGTTTAAGAATCAAATTTGAGACTTAATAACAGGCAATCACATACCTCCTTATCGTATTTCACCAAGATGATCCATGAACTTACGTTCGTTAAGTGATTTCCAAGATTCTGATGACACTAGAGGCAAATCGTGCTGATAACGAGCTGTAAACATATTGGAGATTCTTGAAATCACACAAACAAATAAAGACAAGAGAAAATGTATGTAGGGAGAAAGACTTCTATTTTTCATTCTCTTGTATTTTCATTACATGACACAACCTCATATATACTCATAGAGGTGTGTAAGTTACAAGCATTTATATTCCATATTAATTGAGATGTAAATAATGATGTAAATACAAGAGATGTTATGATACTCAAAGAGAAGTTACAATAAATTATAATGGTTGGAAGGTGAATCATCCCTCACATATATAATTCATAATAATTTAATCGCAATTCATGTGAGGATTTTTTTTCTTTCTATGGCTTCCTCGTAGCCACTTCGTTACAAACACTCCTATCCTTCTACAGCGACATTTCAACAACGATACTAGGATTGGTTTGTCTTGCCATCTCGTACGAGGATTTGACCCTCACCCAAAGCACTCCACTTTTTTGATTGGTGTCAACAACTGCATCACAACTAATGTTCATGAACGAAGAAATGAGAACTTCATCTTCTAGAGTAGACCATTTTTTTTGCTTGTGATGATGAAGTTGAGTTTGGTTGTGAACAATGTTGTGGAACATTCTCAGTTTCATCTTCATCACCTCTCACTTTATTCTCTGCAATATCATCTTCAACTTGAATTTGACTTGAACTCCCTTCAAAACCTCAGAAATTTTGGTAGTTCTAGGGATGATTTAATGAAGTGGGAAATTGTTGTTGGAATGGAAAAGGTTGTGAAGTGGGGAATGAGGAATTACCCGGGAAATAGTTGACATACGGGCTACTACCCATGTTACTTTGCATTGACATTTGGTAATTTGGGTAAGAATAAAAATTATGATAAAAATGAAATTTGGAGAGAAAAATGGTTGAAAATTTCTCCGGTTAGACCACGTGGATTGTTCCTAGGATTTTGTGAATCCATGTGAAGTAATTCAAAGAAAAATCAAGAGATGAGATGAAAATTGAAAGAAATGAGAGCTTGTGAAGATGTGTGGAGTTGTTAGCAAATGTATGTTTATTTATAGGTATAGAGTTGTGAAAAAGACAATTTAGAATAGTGAAAGCAATAATATATCTCTCGAAAAGTTAAAGTATGGAATAAAATCTCTGGAAAAGTTAAAGTATAGAATAAGATCTTTGCAAAAGTTAAAGTTTAAGAATAAAATCTACGGAAAAAAGAAAATCGAGAATAAAATATCTACAAAAAGAGAAAGTTCAGAATATAATGAGTTTGAAGTTTGAGGCGTAAGAATAAAATTTCTAAAAATACGAAAATTGAGAATGAATTTTTAAGATCTTTGAAATATTACTGTTTGAAAGGTGTAATACGAGAATGTAATCGTTTCAACATTAGTAGTTATCTCTTTTTTAGTTAACCACTGAAAATCTAGTATTTTGAAAATACAATATTTATATAGTAATATATTAGTATCTATCCGTAGAACACGAAAATATAAGAATTATTGTGATTTTAAAAAAAATTATTATTTTATTTTCTAAAATATATCCATTTAAACAATACAATTATAACTCTTTATTTTATTCATAGCAAAATATGAGTGATCCCGTCGCAAATAAACAAATAATTTAAAAAAACAAAAAAAATCACACGATCCGCACGCGTGAGATGCCAAACAAAAAAATCAATATTTTTAATACACCTCCCCCACGATCCACATCCACACGAGGATCTTCCCATTGTGGAGATCAATAATAGAGTCGATTTCGTGTAATGGATAGAACTCTTTTTCTGGTCAACCGACCGTTCAGTGGACAAGTTGATGGTTTTGGAAGTTTAGTTCGAGTAGTTGAAACAGTCATTGTGTTGATCGACAGCTATGGACTCTTTGACACTGAAGTCTTAAAATTTCAATTTCTATATTTATTCTTGTAGTATTGAATAGTGAACCATTGTATGACAAAAATGAATTTCTTGTTATTTATGAAATACACAAACTTGATGATATGTTAAATTTAGCTTTATGTTATGTTATATATTTTGTTATAAATATATCTTCATGTCAGAATCTCGATCACTATGTGTCCACGACATCGCTTGATAACTGTAAAATGAATGACGTGTCATAAATCCTTTTTGACGAGCGAAATTTGAGGAGAGAAGTGGAGAGAACAGAAAGACTAGAGAGAGATTTGGAGAGAGGAGAGACAGAACATGAGAGAGAAAGAGAGAGACTAGAGAGAAGAGATAAGTGGGGAGAAGAGAGACTAGAGTGATTTGGAGAGAGGAGAGATAGAACCAGAGAGAGGAGAGAGACTACAGAGAGAGAACGTGAGAGAGAAAGGGAGTGAGGTTTTCAATTTTTGTGTTTTGTTTTTTATTTAACATTAATGACATTTTTAAATTTATAAGGTGTAAATTGTAAAAAAATTAACGATGTGGTTACGGCATTATAATGGAGTGACCCCATTGACTGCAAAGGTGTACCCAAGTAAATAACATCGACGTGTAGGAATACCCAAGCAAATAGTCGAAAACCGGATGCAAAACCTCAATTATGTAACGACAAACGTACACCTAAACAAATAACCTCTCTTTTTATGGCGTCACGTGTTTGAAATTTCTAAATATAAACATATTTAGGTTGCAGGTTTTTTTGACAACGTTGGTAATAACAAGTTCTGATTTCGTAAACTAGATTCCTTGTTTCTCCAGACTTTGTCCATCCATCGTCGATCAACATTTCAGGATTTTTAGTGTCGTAATCTTATTTTCTTCATCTAATCATATAGATAGAAGGATCTAGTCATCGTCTTCTAAAAGAAAATTTTCATCAAGAAGTTATATAAACTTCTGATTGATCGTGGCATGATGTTTCCTTTTGTTAGGAAAATAGAACACTAATAAACCAGAAACAATGTCGAAAAATAGTAGACAAAAAATCTGGAAGAAAATCGTAGCAAAAAATAGATACGAAAACCGAGAGCAACAAGTTAAAACAAACAAAACAATCACCAGACAATCGAACCACAACACAAAGACTTGCGTAGAAACTCAAGACGGGAAAATCACGGGTGGAGATGATCAATGTAGCTTTCATTATGAATCAAACCGTCTACAACAGGATGGACGAAGGCAAGAGACTAGAGAGCTTACAGGACCCAGATGAAAAATTGAGCTTGGATGGACAATGCCTCTAAGAACAATAAAATCCCCTAACTCAGAAACCCTAAGTGTCGTGACAGAAACAACTCTCTGAAGCAAATGTCTAAAACTATAAACCCTAAAGGATACAAGGCTTTATATTTGTGGGTTGTAAAAATTGTCAAAAATAACCTTGCTTAATTTGAAAACCCTCTATAGCTCGTACATGAACTATTTGTTGAATATTGGTCTATATTTGTTAAGGAAGCAAATCCAGGAAGATTCAGTCGACCGGATGGGATCCGGTCTACTGATCCACAACCTAGGAATTTTGGCGAATTGGATTCGGTCCACCGAACTGAGGATTTCAGGCACTTCGGGTGCAGCTGGGATCGGACGACCGAATTGGATTCGGTCTACCGTCAGAAGGTAATAGACACTTCGGAACAACGGGTTCGGTAAACCGTTGGAGCAATTTTTGGTGTTCCAAGAATCTAAAAGTGTCTGTCCAAATTTGCAAGGTTCACTAAGAGGTTCTCGGTCGACCGTGGGGTTGTTAGAGAAGTAGTTAGTTCGTGGAAGAAACGTTCTGGCGGTCCACCGAGTCGCACGAAGAATCGTTCCCGCGGTCAACCGGGAAGGATTCGGTTAACCGAATCGCAACAGGAATCACTCCTGTTGAGTCACGAATGGTCGACCGAATGAGCATCGGTCGACCGTTTCCCACAAATTGTTCAGCTCGGTTTTGCTTAATTGTAGCTCGGTTTTTGAGTCTATAAAAGGGCTTGTTTGCTCTTGATTTTAACATAACACACAACAACGTACAAGTGAAATATTTCCTTCATTGTGAGTTGAGAGATTAAGACTAGAGATAGATCTAGACTGTTTTGAAGGACTTATTGCCTCCATATACTTGTAATCTCGGTTGCTTCTTTTGTTGGAGAAGCGGAAGAAGGAAAGGAACCCCGTAGGAGACTCTCCAAGGACGTAGGCACGTTGCCGAATCTTGTAAATCGTGTGTGTCGTGGTTGTTTCAGGTGTGTGTTTGTGTTTGCTTGTTAATTTCTATCTTATTTATGTTCTTGTTGCATTAAGTTTGGGAGAGGGTCCGAAGTTATTTCCGCAAGTCAATATTCGGGTGTTACGTGGTGCGTTTAATCCGTGTCGTGGTAGTGCATTGTTAGATCCTCTCCCAACACTATCTGCATGATGCCTTTTGTCCGCAAAGTTCTATCTACGTAGTCTTAAAAATGCGCAATCAAATTACGAAAACACAACAAACAATGTCAAGTGATTCCTATAAAATGCAAAAGTAAAAAATCATTAATAGAGAATTATGTAAAATACATACACCACAAACAAAATGCACTATTTTTTCATGACTAAAATCATATAATGCAAAATCAAAGAAAACACAATAGACAATATCATTTTTGCGGTTCTAAAATTGAAGGAAAAAAAGTGCGTTAACAAAATACTTAACTGAAATGCATTAAATTTAAATTGAAACAATTAGTTATAACTCTTCGTTTGCAAGAAAATCAAACAACCTCTGTAATTCAAGTAACAGCAACAATAAAGTCTTTATTCTCAAACCTCTATAAATCGAGTAAAACACGGGAAAAAATCTTATTCCTGGAGTTTTTAAATATTTTTTTGGCAAATGCACAATTTTTAGACAGATAAATAGATCAGCTTATATTTACATATTACACATACAACTAAGATCAAATAGAGTTGGACAGAACATTCATAAGCAAAGCTAACTGCACCAGCACATATAATTGCTCAGGACTACAAAATTTCCAAAGAGGAAGCAGGTGCATGAATGCTAAAGACAATATACACATAATCTAGAGAATGTTCGGATATGCTTACTTCTAATAATCAATCAATCAAATTTCAGCCATCTTTCAGAGGACCAAAGTTGATAGCATTTGAAACACCTCTTGTCGAGCGAGAATTGCCGGGTAATTATTAGCTGTGGTTGGAATTCTTACCCGTCGACAAACTCCGATTGATTCCTTAGTTATGTGAAATACATTGGCCTTTTAGTTCAGTGTGGGAAAATCTGGCTGCAGTCCCGGATGTCGTCCTCGACTATATGGTTATTGTTGATCTCAGAGTACATTTCTTCTATCATTGGCTTCCAAAGTCGAACGCGTGCATTTATGAACCAATTCGATACCTGTAAACAATTGAAGATTTTGACAATCAAAGCTACAAATTTTATGTCGAAGACACTGGACTTAAATCTGAGACAAAAGCATGTCGGACGAGTTAACATATCTCGAATACAGAAAACTCTACTAATCTACTATCCAGCAGATGAAATCATGAAGCCCATAACGAGTTCGGGCGAAAGACAAATTGCTATACTAATGCTTTAAAGTTTTTGTAATTTTTCGTGTTACAAAACTATGTAATGCAAGGTTGTCCAACTGAATATGCAATTTCAGACTAGTTCAGAATGATGCAATATTTTTATATTTTTGAAAGTCTTGTAGATGCTACTCTAATTAACCCCTACGTTGTTAACTCAAGCGTAGCACTATGACATGATACATTTTGTCATTTTGGTCAGATACAGCAAAGGAATTTGAATAAACCTGACTCCTTGTAAGCCCACTTTTAATGGCGAGCAGCTGCTTCTCGTGATCCTTTGGATATCTGAAACAACAAATTCAAAAGCATGTGAAGAAACATGATCGAGATATATAAGAGAATAATAACACAATGCCTTATAAACGAGGAAGTGACTTACGGATGCAGAAAATTCTGAAACATCCAAACCCGCAAAACCGAGACAGATTTTTCAGGTAATCCTCTCTGCGGTCTCCATGCTTGATGGTCACTTCTCATTTGCTGCATGGCCCACTGCTTGTGGAGGAAAGATGACTCGAAGGATTTCACCTTTTCGCTCATGCAATTGTTGCTCGCGTCTTGGTTGGCCAGAAATATCTGGGAGGTGATTCTTTCCCTCAAGTTTTTGTAGAAGCATGAGACTGCATGGAAGGCGAACGGGGTGTACATCTGAGGTATGCTTGATTGGGTCGCCTCACAGAATGCGCTCCTCACACTCTTCATCTTATTAATGTAGTGGTTGTATTTCTCATCCATCTGAAGTGACCAAAAAGCCAAATAAAGATGTTACCACAGGTAGAAACAACTGAACAAAGACAAAACAGTGGCAAAACAATTTTCGTGCTGACATTAAACCATTTAGAAACACAATCATGAACTCGTTAAATGAAAGAATTCCGATGGCTGCCGATATAATTATTCTAAATGCTATGGAGGTCAACATATTGATAACATATATATGGGATGAAAAACAAGAAATCAAAAGGTTTTGAAGGAATTCAAGTTATACATGGAAGGAATCATAAATCCAAATACAAAGCCATAGTAATAAATTAGTGCTATCTGAATTCAACTTAAAATAATCAAACATGCCAGATTTCTGAATTAACAAGACTGATCGAAACGAGTAAGACCACAAATATTTAGAAAAAAATTGCAGCAAGTATGTCCTTAAATTATGTCACAAGAAACAAGGATCATACCATTTCCAAGATAACCAACAACTCAACTTTCTTGGATTTGGCGTCTGTGCGAGGCAGACAAGGTTGGACACCTCCAGAAGGTTGATGGTCCGTCTGCAACGAATCTCCAATCGCATAGTTACCAACTTCAGCAAGAATGCGTTGCGCCACATTGAGATATCTCGATCCTAAAAGTACATTGGAAAAGTTGATTGCCTCGCACGAGTTATAGTCTACAGAAAACTTCCAATCACGTGAAAATAACTGCGCTGGTGCCAAATCAAACTTATCAGAAGAACTTTGCGGCACTTGGGAGCAAACTTGCATTTCTCCAATGTCTGGGATTCGGAGTTCGTTAGATGTAACTTGAGTGACACCAGAGGAACAAATTTCAGAGACTTGCTCAGGCAGGTTTGAATTAGACGTAGGAGAAGGACGGGACCGCAGACTAAGAGATAGATCGCTTGTGGGCATGTGATAGTACATGAAATTGTTCTGTGATGCACAATTGGGACCATCAAGAGACCATGAAGGATTAGAGGCTCCGGAGACATGATACGATGGAAGAACATGGTTTATTCGTCTTTCAGCCGCTGCTTGACCACTCAGGAAATCATTACCGCACATTTCGACATTTAGTTGTTCGTCCATGTCAGATTCACTTCTGGGTACTAGAAAGTCGTTATTGTCATGAATCCCGTATTCTAATGACGATGTAAAATTTCTGAAATTGTCGGAAGGCAAAGGCAATGCTGGTGAAGCCGAAGCACCAAGAAGATTTTCTTGCAAACCGGTGCTTGTGGACAGAAGGTTGGCCAGTGAAGCAGCTGATAAAGATGTTCCAGTGAGGTGTTTGCGCAAGTCACTGTTATCGAAAGAGCTTGTAGAGAAACAGATAGGACCAGAAACAGGCGTCTCATCGTCGACCATGTTATCATGGTATTGAATGCAAAATTTGTTGATCGGCTGCGGTGAAGTGGGATATAAAGGGTAGGTGGCCATCATCATCTGGTGTCCATGTTCCAGTAAATCAGGTTGGATTGCTGAAATTGGAGCCACAGTTAGCGGGTTTTCGCTGATGACCATGTAACCCATCTCTGAGATCGGCAGAGTGTTGAACAACTGGTCTTCCATCTGCTTCAACAGTCACCAAATTTGTTTTAGAAATTTATATGTATCCGAAAAAAGGCAAAACTGAAAATAGATGATGACATAATTATCTTTAACGTAAGTGCCTTTTAGAAGAAAATACAGTTTTGCAATGCCCACACCCAAATGCATCAAATCTATAGCTTAAATTTCAAGAAATTTCATATGACATCACTCCTTAATGATAAAGGTGGATATGGTGCTGCAAGAACTGAAGATCCCCAAGTAACAAACAAATAGATATGAGACAAGAGACTCCAAATTTTTTCTAAAGATGAATATCTTTGTATGAAATTGTCAAGGTTAGTTAATCTGAATCTGCAACTAATATACACAGAAGGAAAGATGAGAGCTAAGATAAATCTTGCACAAAAAAATGACAAAATATCATCAGAATGATGCCTTGTCCTACATAAATAAGCATGTGGTAAAACCTAAACTTGTCATATCAAAACCTTGTCATTGTCATTCAAATTAGTCACTAATAATATGGTTGTATTGACCACTTCAAAGTAAAATATATAGTTTTTGATGATTATTTCTACTCTGTGTTGATCAAAAGCCACGACGCTGTCGACTTCAATAAGGCAAGATATCATCTATTATCTATTCTAAGGCCAGAGATGTAGGGAAGTAATTTTAGGTACCATAATTTTCCCTTGAGTAATGAAAAAAAGGTAAAAACGCAAATAACTGAGAATGCAAATCATAGCATTAGAAAAGTTGCAGCTACAAATACCTGTTATGAGGGGTAAAACACATAGCTAGAATATAGAATTAATAATTCAAAAAACAATGCAAAACATTTAAAAATGACAGAAAGGAGAAATGCATACATAGCTTCCATCTTTTTCCAAATAAAAGAACCTGAGATTAGGGTGGTATTTAAAGGATTTGCTGAATATAATATCACATTACGTCATAAAAGATTGAAACAAATTACCATACTAAAACTAACAGACCCAAATAAGCACAAGCATCTTGAAAAACAGAAAAAGGATTAAAAAAAGAGCTTCAGTAGAACTAAAGTACACGTAGGCTAACAAAAGGAACTTGTAGAATAGAACTTGTTGAGTTTCCCTGAAGTAAAGAAAAAAGCACATCTCTACAGGAATAGTAAAGAAAAAGATAATGTGCATAACATACCTTAACTCCGAAATCCACAACACTGCACACTTTTTTCTGGTCTCAAATTAGATATAACCACAAGTATGCCAACTGAGAGCCTTCTTTGAACTTTTGAAGCAATAAAGAAAAGAAAGACCAAGCAAGCACATAGAAGCCAACTTACACCATAATTAGCAATACATTATCCACTCTTTTCCATGACAAAAATGGAACCTTGCTTCTTTAGATATGGAAAGATAGATTTCCATAAATATGAGCTTCTGCCCAAACCCCAGAACAAGCAAGAATCCAATCACCTCACCTTTCCTCTCAAGAAAATGGTCAGAAAATGTTATGGTGAGGAGCCAAAACAATGCAAGGCAGGCTTTTATTCTGACTTGGATCAGAGTATTGAGCTTTCATCCAAAAATAAATAAAAGATAAATAAAACAAAGATCTCAAGGTGGGGTCCATAATTCTAGAGCAAATAAATAATGATCCTGCACAACTCCAAATGCCACAGTGGGATTCTCTGATTCAAGAACAGAGATGGGAGTGTTTCTTTTCCAGTACAAACCCTCTAGTGGACCAAAACCACAAAATTCACACGACCCATAAAAAAATTCATGGGTTTTATCCCCCCATGATTGATCAACAGCCATGAAAATCCTAGAATTTTACCTACCCTCTAACCCCCTAACCAAAAGGCTAACACTAGAAATAACACTAGATATGGACTCTCTCACTCCCCCCTATGATAAGGAACTGGGATTTCTAACACTTCAACAGAAACCCAATCATTCCCTCCATCTATCTTTTCCCCACACACCACCAAAAGTCTTTAAAAAAAGTAAAAAAACAAAACTTCAGTTCCAACCCTGTATAGCTTCCATTGCACTTTTGGTTTATTTTTGGGAGTTTTAACCAGAAATCAAAAACATGGGTTTCCCTCCTTTTTCTGTTTGAATATGAATTGTTTATGCATTTTAATTTTTTTACCAGATTAAGAGCTGTTGGAGTCAGAGAGAACAAGACCAAAACAGGAAAAAGAACAGCATTTGCTGGAAAGAGTGCGAAAACATTTAGCAAAGAAGTACACTGATGGCCCATCAATCAAGTGCATGCAGCTCAAAGCTAAAAGAAAGAGGGTGTGATGAAATTTGCAGGAAAAGTAAAAGTGGAAGCAAAGAGACAAAGATAGGATGTCATGAGAGGCAGGAAGGCATGCATTACTCAAATTTGCAGGGTTTTGGGGTCCTATGCATCTCTTGTACTCCAAAGACCTGAGTCAGTCCTCACCAACTCTTTGCATTGTCAGTGGGAGAGCAATCAATGCCATGCAATTTCATGTTATTATTTTGGAAAATACAAATTCCCTTGATCTACCTCTAAAGTTTAAACTACTTTGCATAAAATTAAAACATATACAGTACAAAGAAGATTAACATGACCCATGCAAAAGGATGACATGCAAATCAAGAAATGAACATCTACAATGGTTTATAGCCGTCGTAAAAGAGGAGAAAAGTACAAATCTCAAGATAATTGATAAGAATTGTAACAATTGGCCGGTAAGTTAGGAATGAGACTCAAACCTCAGAGGGAGGCGTTAGTCTTCTTCGAGTGACGGCTTGACGTTGCTAGTTGGGCTAATCTTCAGAGATTGTCCTGCAAAGTAAGCATAAGACATTATACTATAACATTTTGTGGACAAATTAGTATATAGTGTATTTGCACGGTACCATTTTGCACTATTTATAATATCATAAGACGGGCACCAAGAAGTTAAGAATGTCACATATAATTTACAATCTCTTGACTGTTTTACAAATTAAAGCATGGGTGTGGTTTTACTACAACGTTTTGCTGAGAAATTGGTATAGTGTTTGCGTGGTGATGGGAAGAAAGAGGGGAACAGGCTGACGTCCGCAAATCTATGTTGGGGATTTCTCTGGTCCCGGGGCGTACTTTAGTTGGTTGGGTACGTAAGTTCGCACACCTTAGGTCACAATATCGAATCTCAGCAAGACACTTTATTTTACGTTAATACATTCCGGTGAAAATGGTGTTAGATCACTCCTAATTTGGAACCACAACCCGCATGTCCCAAGGGCCACTTGATCTCTTTCTTTTGGAAACTTATTATATGGCAAATTTTGCTTTTTCTTCTTCTTTGATTAGGAGTTCACATCTATTTTCGGTATAAATATATAGTTTTATTGAGAAAGTAGTTGAAAGACTAGTTTTTACCATTTGTGGGGAATTTAAATCACTCCTATGATTATAACATACCACAATAACGATTACTTTAGTCCAAACTAGTTGTGCAAACTGAAACGAAAATTCAAGCAGAATTGCAGCTTCAGTATGTAAATGGCCCACACGTGTATTTGCTCCTATGATATCTTTAGATGTATTTGGGTTATTAATTTGTTTGTTTTACTGCCTGGGGTAACCTTTGGGTATATTCTTGGAGGAGCACGTTTAACAGTTTAAAGAGCAACCACAAATAGCTTTACCTAAGATTGAACATTTATAACTTTTAGATGTTTCTGTTTACAAATTTAAATTAGGTAATTGCAACTCCAGGCATGATGTTGAGGTACCTGGAAAGGGTTAGACGATTTTTTGGATTTTGGAAATTTACTTGGTTTGTATTAGCACTCGTGAATTCCATCCCCACTAGATTTTATTGTTTCTTAAAATTTTGACCCTTATGGATTATTTCAAATATCAATAACATCATAGGTAGATAAAAATTTATTCAATAAGTCTAATACAAGAATATCTATTTACTCATTTATATGTAAATACCCAATCAGACTTTAAAAGAAACGAACCAACCAATTTCCAATAATTTTATGTCATACTTACAAATTTCGACCATTCGGCCTAAATTCTTGGTTCTACCCCTACTTAGTGGTAGGGTAACACATCTCCACCCATACACCCAATGCACTATTGCAATCACAAGTCGTCCATTCCAACTATATATACACAAATGGTCTTTTTGTTAACTTAGCTTACTACAATATCAAGTCTAAGATAAATAAATAAGAAATCATAACTGAAAAAAAAATCAGGAGATGGACTTGGATTTCACAGGCAAGGGGCAGGATCTTGGACTTTGGATTCATAAAGCACAACTGACAAAGTTTCTTCGGTTATTAAGCTATTAAATGGATAAATCTCAACACAGATGTAAAACGTGAATGTGAAACTACTTATTGGTTTCTAGTAACCCTAGATTAAGCATGAGATATAAGCCATAATGGTGACATTTATCTATCAAACAACTGGAGATTATACTAACATCACCAAAAAGACCTACGCAAAAAACATCAATTGGCTGAATTCACAAATCCAGTTCAAAACCGACTTTAGTTGTATTCACCTTGTTTGGATAAACATGTGTTATTTGAAATATGACAAATTTATATATACGGTATGATGATTATAGCACCTATGAGAATTGAAATTGCATTTAGACCAAAAAAATCATACAACAATGTGTACAAGATCATATCTAAAATATAATAATAACATTTTATTAATTTGAACGAAAAAAATTAAAATAAGTCATACCGAATTTTCAAAATCTACTTCACAAAGTGAAATTTGCTTATGACAAAATTGGCATAGATTTGGAATTTCACAGTGACACAAGATTTTTGCAAATTCCTATGCAATTTTATCCAAATGTTCCATTTGCAAATGTCACACCTTGAATCAGGTGCAAACTCCAAGTATGAACTTATATTATTACTAAATTCCAAAAAATAATTATAATTGGAGCAATAAAAATTCGAGTCGAACTTTTAAGTCGAGTCTTAATTTTTTCGAGTTTGAGCGACTCGTTTACCTAAGTCGGAAGAAATTTTTATTTTTCATTAAGATCTTTCATTTTCAAGTTAAACCAGAGTCGAGGGTTTTTCGAGTTATGTTTCGAACTTGAACCAGAATTGACAGTCTTACCTTGAACATCGAAATTCAAGTGAAATCCATGTTGCATTCCCACTTCCAAAAACACTCTTAATAACTACTACAAGAATAAAAACACTTACAAATGAAGAATGCCAGAGCAATCTAAGTAGAGAAATCCAAACTCCGAAGTAAATTCATTGGTTGTTAAAACCAACAAGTGACTTAGACTAACGGTCATCATTGCCCACAAGGAAACATATCTTCTTCTAGCTCATTCATCACAAGGCAACATTCATATCCACATATCAAGAAAATCAATGAAATAAGGAAATAACCCAAACGACTCTTTTGTCTCAAGCCGTATAAATGTACTCATCTTTTTGTAATACACAGAACATAATCAAATAAACATTCAAACCACAAACTTCAATATGGTATCAGAGCGTTGATCTTAGACATAAGGGTTACATCATCGACGACAATCCTTTAGACCACTGCCTCAGACCACCCCAATCATCATAAACCATCCACCTTTTTCAAATCCCGAAACACAAAACACCAAAATAGAAACATCATTGGTCGACCGACCTCAGAACAAACCCAAACATTATTGATCGATCGACCTCAGTTCCAAAGCACTCGACGAGGGGGGTTGAAGCAGAAGCAACATCCGACCCCTCGTCATGACAACAGACGGAACGACGCCTCAAATACTGACCACCCAAATGCTCAATGGTACAAATTACCTTTCATGGGCTCGGTCGGTCACCTTGTCCTCAGCAGCAAGGGAAAACTCGGTCATATCACTGGCCACACAAAGAAACCAACCACTGATGATGCCAAAATCGAGGAGTGGTAGACCACCGATCACCTCACGATGACCTGGGTGCTCAACTCCATACAACCGCAGATCGCCAAATTGTTCATCTACTCCGACTCGGCCAAGGAGCTCTGGGACTCCATCCATGACCTATATGGTAAACAACAGAACCTTGCTCATGTATTTAAAGTTAAACAAGAACTTTCTCAAATCAGGCAAGGGCAAAAGACTATCACCGAGTATCTCGGTGCTCTCAAAAGTCGGTGGGATGAACTTGGAATCTATGAACCGCCGACAACAAACCCTAAAATCATCAAAGAATGGGTCAAGCAAATCGGGTCTACCAATTCCTGGTGGGACTCCACTCTAGCTACGAGACCCTGAAATCACAAATACTGCTATCATCGGAGCTACCGCCCCTCAGTCAGATCGTCTCTACGGTCCAACGAGAGGAAACTTGAAGGCATGTCATGCAACAAACTACAAATCAAGAAAATCAAGCATTCGCAGCCGTGCACAATTGAAATCAAAACACAAAAGCAAAGACCCAGTTCGGGAAACAAAAAGATGAACATTGTGATAACTGCAAAAAAACTGGGACATAGCCGCGACCGGTGTTGGTTTTTCTACTCCACCTCCGGCCACCCAAGGATGGCACCGGAGAAAGAAGCAGCGATGGCAAGGGACGGACCTGACTCAGGTTTCTCTCTAAACCCTAACCCTAATTTCTCTGATGTAAAACAAAAATGGTCGCATATGGGGTCAACATCCGATAGCCGGGGTTATATATGTGATTCTCTCACGGATCCTCGAACACCCGACAACCGGCTATTGATAAAAGGGCGGGCAGACGCAAACCCGGGTACGCAAGACTTCGCTGCGAATGCCACTAGGCGCATATGCCAATGGGAGAGAGATTTCTGTGAATGGGCCGGAGTCAGTCCACAAGGAGTTGGGCCTTGTCCTGACGCATCTCAATAGTTTCCTCCACAAAAATCAAAGCCCACAAGGTAATGGGTCAGGTATTAATCACTTTGCTAATCATATTTTTGCTAATCAAACTTTTACTCCTAATTCTTGGAGTATAGATACGGGTGTCACTTATCATATGACTGGAAATAAAGACATTATATGTGATATTCAATATAACCCAGACTTAAATAAATTCGTAACTGTGGCTGATGGTAATCAAATAAAAATTAGTGGTACAGGACAATCTGTTGGCTTTTTGGCCTTAATCTAGGTTTTGATGATTTAATTAACCTAATCTTAATTAGGATGATGTAGAGTAGCACACATATTGCATTGCACATATATAGTATTGTGCTAACCTCTACAGGTGATCAAGACTCGTGGAAGGAAGGAAATCAAGTCAAGATTTGTAATAAAGCTAAATGAAGACTTGTAATCTTGATTTTATTTTGAGTCTTAGGAACATATGTAAATTGAGCATACAAGAGTTAAAAACATATCACATACACACTAGGTTCCTTAGAGAAGTCACACACAAAATTTCACCTTATTTGGACTTCATTAGATCACCCAAACCTTAGTCGGAAATCACTTATAAACTTAAACCCAGATTTCCTGTGTGAACCGGTCGACCGAACCAGTTCTCAGTTCGACCGGTTTATAACAGACTCTCCACAGTGATTTTACCGAACTCTACCGGTCGACCGGTTCTACCTTTTCGGTCGACCGATCCCGGATTTTAATATGACCGTTTTTCTTGTCGTATTCCTATAACGGTCGTATTCGTATAAAACAAAAC
This sequence comes from Triglochin maritima, assembly GCA_963682175.1. NCBI lineage: Eukaryota > Viridiplantae > Streptophyta > Magnoliopsida > Alismatales > Juncaginaceae > Triglochin > Triglochin maritima. Next base: position 42,451,182 of record OY821775.1, read on the forward strand.
TTAACCCCAAAATACATTCGGTAACCGGTCGAACGACGACCTTGATTCGGTCGACCGGTTGAACATATTTTCAGAAACCAAATTCCCTGCTATCGGTCGACACATTTCTCGTTCGACCGATTGACCTTTGTCTCGACCGAATCCCCTTATCGGTCGACCGCCCCATACTTTGGTTCGACCGATTCACTTAAGTAGAGTTAAGTTCTAGCTCGTTTGTCCGACCGAATATTCTTTTGTTCGACCGTTCTCTTTGAAATCATGTTAACGGTCGACCGGTGTACTAGTTTCGGTCGACCGGTTCTGGACAGATTTGCAGCCCGATTTTCTGCTTTGTGTATCTTGCACAAAACCCAATCAAATCTATCCCCAACGGCTAGAATACCTTAGGAGCTTATAAATAGAGGATCAAGACTTGTTGTTAACAGAACTCTCCAACTCCAATTGTCCCAATACATTAGAGAGAAACCTCAATCCTCAAAGCTCCCAATTCTACACTCTTTAAGCCTAAACTTCACACACTTGATCATATACTCATCCTACTCAAAGTGTGCTCAATTAGAGAGTGAATCCCACTCAGTTACAAGGTTTGTCAAAAGAAGCAAGGACTTCGGTGAAAGCCCGAAGTGTCCCTCTCGGATTGTGAGAGGAAGAATTCAAGCAAGCGAGGGTTGTTCGCGTTGCTTGTGGTGTAAAGGCGTTCTCTCCCGGCCCGGAACGGGGAGTGGTTAGTGAAGACGTAGGCGGAGCTCGCGGAGTCGAGCGGAGCTTACAAGAGAGGACTAGGACCCGGGTGGGGTGCCGAACCTCTATAAAATCGCCGTGTCTTCTTGTGGTTTGCATTATTCCTTCCCTACTTGTATTTGTTTTAAATTCCGCTGCATTTACTCGATTGTTTAAACAAGTAGGTGATTAGCTTAATTAGTGATTAGTGGACCCATAACCCACACGGTCCTACCTACATTTGGTATCAGAGCCTTGTTAGCTAAATTTCATTACTTTACCGTAATTTTAGCATGACTTCAACATCTAATCACTTAGAGGGTTTATGCACCACAAGGCCTCCTTTGCTTAATGGGTCAAATTATGATTATTGGAAAAATAGAATGAAAATCTTTTTAATATCAAATGACCTTAAGTATTGGAAGTTTATTCAAAATCCATACATACCCCCAAATGAAGATGATTTAGATTCTCTATCTAGGGCTCAAATGAAAGAAATTGAAATGAATTCAAAAATTATGAATATTCTTTATTGTGGCCTTAATGAGGGAGAATACAATAGAATTAGGGGATGTGAAAGTGCAAATGAAATATGGCATAGGTTACAAATGCATCATGAGGGTGATAGCAAAACCAAAGAAACTAGGATAAGTCTCCTCATGCATAAATATGAAATATTTTCTATGCAAATCGGTGAGAACATAAGCGACATGAACACTCGCTTCACCGATATCACTAACTCTCTTTTGATTCTTGGAAGAAGGATAAATGAAGGAGAGATGACTCGAAAATTCCTCCGGTCATTGAGCAACGATTGGGAAGACAAGGTCGTGGCAATCGAAGAATCGCACGATCTTTCAAAATTGAAGATGGAGGAACTCATTGGAAATCTCATGGCCTATGAGCTCCAATTGAGTCATCGAAGAGAGAAGGAAGCATCAAAGAAAAACTCCGTGGTTGCACTACATGCAAATTTTGATGAGCCAAGGAGGGTGGAAGAAGAGGACATTAAGGTCCTTGCCCAAGACTTCTTCAATTACCTCAAGAGGGATAAGGGAGAAAAGAATGAAAGAAGAGGTAGAAGAAGTGAGAAAAGAGAAAAAGAAAAAGAGAGGGAGGAGAGTGAAAATGAGAGAAGAGAAGGGGAGAAGAAAAAGGAGAGAAGGGAGAGGAGAAAAGAAAAGGAGAAGAGCAAGAGAAGAGAAAGGAAGGAGGAAGCACACAAGGCTACATGGGATGATTCTTCATCACCATCATCATCGTCTTCTTCCTTACAAAGTAGAAGAGAAGTGGCTCACTCATGCTTCATGGCTATTGAAGATCAAAGTGAGGTAGATTCTAACTCTTGTTCTAGTAATTCATGCTCAACTAAGTCTTATTATAGTGATAGCTCAAACTCTAGTGCAAATAATGAAAATTATACACATGATGAGCTTCAAAATGCATTCCATGACTTAGTTAAACAATATGAGATCATTTGTGATAAAAACAAGAATGCTAGAAAGTTAATCAAAGATCTCCAAAGCCAAATTGAAACATGCATGAATGAGAAGAATGAGGTGGTTGCTAAACTAGAAAATTATGCATCAAATTTTGATAAAGTAAAAGCAACACCTATAGATTGTGAACAATTAGATCTTCGAGCTTGCAATGTGCAATTAAGAAAAGATCTAGAAAAATTCACACATGGAACTAAGATGCTTAACATGCTATTAGGTAGTCAAAGACAATCTTTGCAAAAACATGGGTTAGGATACAATGCAAAATTGAAAAACCATGTATCTCACACTACTCTAAATGGTAAGCATATATTCATTAACCATAGTTCCTCAAGTGTGTGGGCACCCAAAACCAAAATGGTTTGGATCCCAAAAGCTAATGTTCAAGGACCCAAAGTTGTTTGGGTACCCAAATCTACTATTGTAGGAGCTTGAGGAGGAGATTGGTGGTGACCGGGTGAGCCAAAGCGTCGAATTCGAATCCGGTTGCATCACCAAATGAGATTGGAGCTAATCAAGATTCAAGTTTGGTATAAATTTCTATCCTAGAAATTTCTGAAAATTTAGCTCTAGTCTAGTTCATATACTTAATTGACATATCATATAGTTTAATTCATTGCAAACCATATACCCTATTCATTGCAAATCTTTTACCACATCCATTGATTTTAAATGTCAAATTTTAAATGGATGTTAGAATAAGGCTTAAGTTGAAACTTAAATGAACTTAACTTGAATCATATCAATAGTTTTCATCTAGCCTTATTGATAGGGGGAGCTTAAATGTTATATCTTTTATTAGAGTAATGAAGTGCAAAATTTAGGGGGAGCAACTTCATTACAAGACATCCAAATTCTATGCTTAAAGTCTTAAATAATTATTATTTTTGATGGATGTCAAAGGGGGAGAGATAATTAAGGGGGTAACTTGGAATTTGGCATAAAATTAAACAAAAACTATGCACATCCATAGGGGGAGCATTAATATGCATAGTTTACATATACAAATTCCATGTATTTAGATAGAATTAAGATATCGGTTGCCATCATCAAAAAGGGGGAGATTGTTGGCTTTTTGGCCTTAATCTAGGTTTTGATGATTTAATTAACCTAATCTTAATTAGGATGATGTATAGTAGCACACATATTGCATTGCACATATATAGTATTGTGCTAACCTCTACAGGTGATCAAGACTCGTGGAAGGAAGGAAATCAAGTCAAGATTTGTAATAAAGCTAAATGAAGACTTGTAATCTTGATTTTATTTTGAGTCTTAGGAACATATGTAAATTGAGCATACAAGAGTTAAAAACATATCACATACACACTAGGTTCCTTAGAGAAGTCACACACAAAATTTCACCTTATTTGGACTTCATTACATCACCCAAACCTTAGTCGGAAATCACTTATAAACTTAAACCCAGATTTCCTGTGTGAACCGGTCGACCAAACCAGTTCTCAGTTCGACCGGTTTATAACAGACTCTCCACAGTGATTTTACCGAACTCTACCGGTCGACCGGTTCTACCTTTTCGGTCGACCGATCCCGGATTTTAATATGACCGTTTTTCTTGTCGTATTCCTATAACGGTCGTATTCGTATAAAACAAAACTTAACCCCAAAATACATTCGGTAACCGGTCGAACGACGACCTTGATTCGGTCGACCGGTTGAACATATTTTCAGAAACCAAATTCCCTGCTATCGGTCGACACATTTCTCGTTCGACCGATTGACCTTTGTCTCAACCGAATCCCCTTATCGGTCGACCGCCCCATACTTTGGTTCGACCGATTCACTTAAGTAGAGTTAAGTTCTAGCTCGTTTGTCCGACCGAATATTCTTTTGTTCGACCGTTCTCTTTGAAATCATGTTAACGGTCGACCGGTGTACTAGTTTCGGTCGACCGGTTCTGGACAGATTTGCAGCCCGATTTTCTGCTTTGTGTATCTTGCACAAAACCCAATCAAATCTATCCCCAACGGCTAGAATACCTTAGGAGCTTATAAATAGAGGATCAAGACTTGTTGTTAACAGAACTCTCCAACTCCAATTGTCCCAATACATTAGAGAGAAACCTCAATCCTCAAAGCTCCCAATTCTACACTCTTTAAGCCTAAACTTCACACACTTGATCATATACTCATCCTACTCAAAGTGTGCTCAATTAGAGAGTGAATCCCACTCAGTTACAAGGTTTGTCAAAAGAAGCAAGGACTTCGGTGAAAGCCCGAAGTGTCCCTCTCGGATTGTGAGAGGAAGAATTCAAGCAAGCGAGGGTTGTTCGCGTTGCTTGTGGTGTAAAGGCGTTCTCTCCCGGCCCGGAACGAGGAGTGGTTAGTGAAGACGTAGGCGGAGCTCGCGGAGTCGAGCGGAGCTTACAAGAGAGGACTAGGACCCGGGTGGGGTGCCGAACCTCTATAAAATCGCCGTGTCTTCTTGTGGTTTGCATTATTCCTTCCCTACTTGTATTTGTTTTAAATTCCGCTGCATTTACTCGATTGTTTAAACAAGTAGGTGATTAGCTTAATTAGTGATTAGTGGACCCATAACCCACACGGTCCTACCTACACAATCAACATTATGCAATAACACTTCTGAACCTGTCTTATATATCCCAGAAATTTGCATCTAGTCTACTATCTGTAGCAAGGATAACAAAAAACTTAAATTGTAATGTTATTTTCTCACCATTTGATGTGTTATTTCAGGACCGAACATCAAAGAAGATGATTGGTAGAGGATTTCTCATAAATGGCTTGTATTTGCTGGATTCAAATAACCATACGTTTGCTAATATTGTGAAACAATTTACCCCTAACTTGTGGCACAAACGCATGGGACATCCATCTCTGCCATGTTTAAAACAATTATTTCCTGCTTTAAATTTAAATACTGAAATATGTTGTGAGACGTGTCGTCTTGCAAAACAAACCACATTACCTTTTCATGCAGCTACTTCTAACACAGGAAAGCCACTGGAGATGATACACTCTGACATCTGGGGTCTAGCCCCGGTTGAGTATTACAATGGTTTTAAGTATTTTATTAGCTTTATTGATGACTTCTCTCGCACAACTTAGCTTTACTTGCTTAAATCAAAATCTGATGTTTTCTCTATTTTTCGTGAATATGTTTCCTTGGTAGAAAATTTGTATGATACAAAAATAAAAACTCTTAGATCTGATAATGATACTGAATACACTAGTAATGTTTTTCAAAATCTTCTAAAAGAAAAAAGAATTTATCATCAAACTACGTGTGTAAACACCCCTGAACAAATGAGATATCTGAAAGGAAAAATAGGCACTTTTTGAATGTCACTAGAGCACTTCTGTTTCAAACTCATGTACCTAAAGTTTTTTGGTCTGAAGCTATCTTAATCGTGGTTTACCTAATTAATCGTCTGCCCAGTCCCACAATCCAAAATAAACAACCCTTAGAAATTCTGAATGGTAGGCGAATGAATATTGATCATCTTAGGATTTTTGGTTGCACCTTCTATGTTCACAAAAACCATCCTGATAAACTTGATTTTCGTTCTATGAAAACTGTTTTCCTTGGGTATTCTTTTCCAAAGAAAGGGTACAAATGTTACAGTTCGTCTGAATGCAAACTTTATATTTGACGTGATGTGTCCTTCTTCGAACATGAATCCTATTTTGAATCTACAAAAACTAACCCTACAGGTGAGCCATCTCCTCTCTCTACCTTTGATATGTTTGATATCTCTTCTCTTGAGGAAACTCCCATTCCCCAAGATAGGGGAGACGAATATACAAGTACTACAGGAGAGCAAAATGGCGAACAGGTAGAACCACAAGGAGGGATTACGGCAAGAAGGTCCACAAGACCTACTCGTACTCCATCCCACCTCCAAGATTTTGTGACTTACAACGTCACATATCCCATCCAAATTTATATCTCTTACAATGTTATATCTTCATCTCATCGTAATTTCTTGAATGTAATCGATCAAGTTAGTGAACCTACCTCCTACCACGATGCCCTTAATCACCCTCATTGGGTACAAGCTATGAAAGATGAGGTAGATGCCTTAGAAGGAAAAACCAAACCTGGACTCTTGTCCCTTCGAAACCTGGAATAAAACTTGTAGGATGCAAATGGGTATATAAGATTAAATATAATAGTGATGGCTCTATTGATTGATACTGTTGGCTTTTTGGCCTTGATCTTATGTTTTGATGATTTAATCAACCTAATCTTAATTAGAGTAGCACACAGTATGCATTGCATATATATTGTATTGTGCTAACCTCTACAGGTGATCAAGACTCAAGAAAGATGGAAATGAAGTCAAGACATGTAATTAAAGCTATATCGAAGACATGTAATATTGATTTCTTTTGAGTCTTAGGAACAAAGTGTAATTGAGCATACATGAGCTAAAATCAACTTAATCACACACTAGGTTCCATATAGAAGTCACACACGAAATTTCACATTATTTGGACTTCAATAGATCAACCAAACTTAGACCAGAAAAACACAAAACCTGAACCCTAACTGTCTGCCCACATTCGGTCGACCGCAACATGCCGTTCGGTCGACCGGATGATCAAGTAATCCAATCTGTGTTTTCCTGCCTAATTTCGGTCGACCGCACCATATCTTTCGGTCGACCGTTTGAACTTACTGTTCCGACCGTTATTCTTGTCGTATATGCCCAACGGTCGTATTCGTATTAAAACTATATACACCTCCATATACTTAACCAAACGGTCGAACCATGTGCCAAGTTCGGTCGACCGTTTAACCTTGTCAAGAATTCCCTGCTATCGGTCGATACGATTTTGTTCGACCGATCCAATTTTCCCTCTACCGAAACGCTTATTCGGTCGACCGGTAACCCTGTTCGGTCGACCGTTTTCTTAATTGACTTTAGTGTTCAGTCGACCGATTCATATTTCGGTCGACCGTCTCCCTATCGAACCCAAGCGTTTGGTCGACCGTTGCACCTTTTCGGTCGACCGTTTCTGGACAGATTTGCAGCCCGATTTTCTGCTTTGTGTTCTTTGCACAATATCCAACCAAATCTTGTCCCAACGGATCTATTCTCTCTAATGCTTATAAATAGAGTTGTAAAACACATTTTAACACAACTCTCCCACTACAAACTTGTCCCAAACTTTAGAGAGAATTCAAAACACTCAAAGCTACAAACCTTCCACACTTAGTGATCATTTCTTCATCCTACTCAAGTGTGCTCAAAGTTTAGAGAATGTTGTTCCACTCAAGTTCTCAATTGTTGTAAAAGGAAGCAAGGACTTCGGTGAAAGCCCGAAGTGTCCCTCTCGGATTGTGAGAGGAAGATTTCAAGCAAGCGAGGGTTGTTCGCGTTGCTTGTGGTGTAAAGGCGTTCTCTCCCGGCCCGGAACGGGGAGTGGTTAGTGAAGACGTAGGCGGAGCTCGCGGAGTCGAGCGGAGCTTACAAGAGAGGACTAGGACCCGGGTGGGGTGCCGAACCTCTATAAAAACCGACGCGTCTTTGTGGTTTGCATTTTCTGTTAATTTCCCTACTTGTTTTTAAAATTGTTTCCGCTGCGTTTATTGATTGATTAGTTAGAGATTAGATTAATAGTGATTAGTGGACCCATAACCCACACGATCCTACATTTGGTATCAGAGCCTTGTTAGCTAAATTCTATACTTAATCGTATTTTTAGCATGGCTAGCACATCTAATCACTTAGAGGGTTTATGCACCACAAGGCCTCCTTTGCTTAATGGGTCAAATTATGATTATTAGAAAAATAGAATGAAAATCTTTTTAATATCAAATGACCTTAAGTATTGGAAGTTTATTCAAAATCCATACATACCCCCAAATGAAGATGATTTAGATTCTCTATCTAGGGCTCAAATGAAAGAAATTGAAATGAACTCTAAAATCATGAACATTCTTTATTGTGGCCTTAATGAGGGAGAATACAATAGAATTAGGGGATGTGAAAGTGCAAATGAAATATGGCATAGGTCACAAATGCATCATGAGGGTGATAGCAAAACCAAAGAAACTAGGATAAGTCTCCTCATGCATAAATATGAAATATTTTCTATGCAAATCGGTGAGAACATAAGCGACATGAACACTCGCTTCACCGATATTACTAACTCTCTTTTGATTCTTGGAAGAATGATAAATGAAGGAGAGATGACTCGAAAATTCCTCCGGTCATTGAGCAACGATTGGGAAGACAAGGTCGTGGCAATCGAAGAATCGCACGATCTTTCAAAATTGAAGATGGAGGAACTCATTGGAAATCTCATGGCCTATGAGCTCCAATTAAGTCATCGAAGAGAGAAGGAAGCTTCAAAGAAAAACTCCATGGTGGCATTACATGCAAATTTTGATGAGCCAAGGAGGGTGGAAGAAGAGGACATTGAGGTCCTTGCCCAAGACTTCTTCAAATACCTCAAGAGGGATAAGGGAGAAAAGAATGAAAGAAGAGGTAGAAGAAGTGAGAAAAGAGAAAAAGAGAGGGAGGAGAGCGAAAATGAGAGAAAAGAGAGGGAGAAGAAAAATGAGAGAAGAGAGAGGAGAAGAGAAAAGGAGAAGAGTAAGAGGAAAGAAAGGAAGGAGGAAGCTCACAAAGCCACTTGGGATGACTCTTCATCTCCATCATCATCATCTTCTTCCTTGCAAAGTAGAAGAGAGGTTGCACATTCATGCTTCATGGCCATTGAAGATGAACAAAGTGAGGTAGCTTCCAACTCCTCTAAATCTTATTCCACTAGAAGTAATTCATGTTCAAGTAAATCATATTCTAGTGATAGCTCCAATTCTAATGCTAATGATGAATCTTATACACATGATGAGCTACAAAATGCATTTCATGATTTAGTTAAACAATATGAGATCATTTGTGAAAAGAACAAAAATGCTAGAAAAACTATAAATGATCTCAAATGCCAAATTGAATTAATCATAAATGAAAAGAATGAGGTGATTGCTAGACTTGAATCAAATGAATCATCACTTGCTAGTCTAAGTAAAACACCCATTATTGATGAACATGTAGATCTTAAAGCTTCAAATATGCAATTAAGAAAAGATCTTGAAATGTTCACTAAAGGAACAAAAATGCTTGATATGCTTTTGAGTAGTCAAAGACAATCATTAGCTAAACATGGTTTAGGATACAATGTGCATTTGAAAAACCATGTATCTCATACTACTTTAAATGGCAAGCATTTATTTGTTAAATCTAGTTCCTCAAGTGTGCGGGCACCCAAAACCAAAATGGTTTGGATCCCAAAAGCTAATGTTCAAGGACCCAAAGTTGTTTGGGTACCTAAGTATACACTTGTAAGAGCTTGAGGTGGAAATTGGTGGTGACCGGGTGAGCTCAAGAGTCAAATTCAAATCCGGTTGCATCACCAAATGAGATTGGAGCTAATCAAGATTCAAGTTTGGTATAAATTTCTATCCTTGAAATTTCTGAAAATTTAGCTCTAATCTAATTTATATGCTCAATTGTCATATCTTTATAAGTTCAAATTCATTGAAAATCATTTACCCCATTCATTGCAAATCATATACCACATCCATTGATTGAAAATGTCAAATTTTAAATGGATGTTAGAATAAGGCTTAAGTTGAAACTTAAATGAACTTAACTTGAATCATACTCATTGTTTCCATTTAGCCTTATTGATAGGGGGAGCTTAAATGATACACCTTTTATTAGAGTAATGAAGTGCAAAATTTAGGGGGAGCAACTTCATTACAAGACATCCAAATTCTATGCTTAAAGTCTTAAATAATTATTATTTTTGATGGATGTCAAAGGGGGAGAGATAATTAAGGGGGTAACTTGAAAAACTTGATAAAATTTGAACAAAAACTATGCACATCCAAAGGGGGAGCATTTATATGCATAGTTTACATATACAAATTTCAAGTATTAAGATATCGGTTGCCATCATCAAAAAGGGGGAGATTGTTGACTTTTTGGCCTTAATCTTATGTTTTGATGATTTAATCAACCTAATCTTAGTTAAAGTAGCACACACTATGCATTGCATATATATTGTATTGTGCTAACCTCTACAGGTGATCAAGACTCAAGAAAGATGGAAATGAAGTCAAGACATGTAATTAAAGCTATATCGAAGACATGTAATATTGATTTCTTTTGAGTCTTAGGAACAAAGTGTAATTGAGCATACTTGAGCTAAAATCAACTTAATCACACACTAGGTTCCATATAGAAGTCACACACGAAATTTCACATTATTTGGACTTCAATAGATCAACCAAACTTAGACCGGAAAAACACAAAACCTGAACCCTAACTGTCTGCCCACATTCGGTCGACCACAACATGCCGTTCGGTCGACCAGATGATCAAGTAATCCAATCTGTGTTTTCCTGCCTAGTTTCGGTCGACCGCACCATATCTTTCGGTCGACCGTTTGAACTTACTGTTCCGACCGTTATTCTTGTCGTATATGCCCAACGGTCGTATTCGTATTAAAACTATATACACCTCCATATACTTAACCAAACGGTCGAACCATGTGCCAAGTTCGGTCGACCGTTTAACCTTGTCAAGAATTCCCTGCTATCGGTCGATACGATTTTGTTCGACCGATCCAATTTTCCCTCTACCGAAACGCTTATTCGGTCGACCGGTAACCCTGTTCGGTCGACCGTTTTCTTAATTGACTTTAGTGTTCAGTCGACCGATTCATATTTCGGTCGACCGTATCCCTATCGAACCCAAGCGTTTGGTCGACCGTTGCACCTTTTCGGTCGACCGTTTCTGGACAGATTTGCAGCCCGATTTTCTGCTTTGTGTTCTTTGCACAATATCCAACCAAATCTTGTCCCAACGGATCTATTCTCTCTAATGCTTATAAATAGAGTTGTAAAACACATTTTAACACAACTCTCCCACTACAAACTTGTCCCAAACTTTAGAGAGAATTCAAAACACTCAAAGCTACAAACCTTCCACACTTAGTGATCATTTCTTCATCCTACTCAAGTGTGCTCAAAGTTTAGAGAGTGTTGTTCCACTCAAGTTCTCAATTGTTGTAAAAGGAAGCAAGGACTTCGGTGAAAGCCCGAAGTGTCCCTCTCGGATTGTGAGAGGAAGATTTCAAGCAAGCGAGGGTTGTTCGCGTTGCTTGTGGTGTAAAGGCGTTCTCTCCCGGCCCGGAACGGGGAGTGGTTAGTGAAGACGTAGGCGGAGCTCGCGGAGTCGAGCGGAGCTTACAAGAGAGGACTAGGACCCGGGTGGGGTGCCGAACCTCTATAAAAACCGACGCGTCTTTGTGGTTTGCATTTTCTGTTAATTTCCCTACTTGTTTTTAAATTTGTTTCCGCTGCGTTTATTGATTGATTAGTTAGGGATTAGATTAATAGTGATTAGTGGACCCATAACCCACACGATCCTACAGATACAAGGCTAGATTAGTCGCTAAGGGGTACACTCAAACCTATGGTCTTGATTACCTTGAAACATTCTCCCCTATAGCTAAAATGAACACGGTTAGAGTCATCCTTTCTGTAGCTATCAACTATGGATGAAATCTTTATCAGATGGATATCCGGAATTCTTTTCTTCAAGGGACCCTAGAAGAAGAAGTCTATATGACTCCCCCTCCAAGGTATAACTCCGCTCATAATCAGGTTTGTAAACTTCATAAATCTATTTACAGATTGAAACAATTTCCCAGAACATGGTATGCGAAACTCAGTCTCTCTCTTCTTCAATTTGGCTTTAATAAATGTTCCGCTGATGCATCTATGTTTACCAAACACCATAACATCACCACAATCATTCTTGTTTATGTAGATGATATCATAATTGTTGGCTTTTTGTCCTTAATCTATGTTTTGATGATTTAATCAACCTAATCTTAATTGTGATCATGTAGAGTAGCACACATATTGCATTGCATATATATTGATTTGTGCTAACCTCTACAGTGATCAAGACTCAAGGAAGAAAGGAAATCAAGTCAAGACATGTAATCAAGCTTATTTGAAGACATGTATTTTGTATTTCTTTAAGTCTTACGAACTTTGTGTAATTGAGGATACTTGAACTAAAAACTACTCAAACACACTAGGTTCCTTATAGAAGTCACACACGAAATTTCACATAATTTGGACTTCAATAGATCACTCAAACTTAGACCGGAAAACACTAAACCTGAACCCAAATTGTCTACCCACATTCGGTCGACCGAAACGGACTGTTCGGTCGACCGAGTGATCAATTAATCTGTTAGTGTTTAACTGCCTAAGTTCGGTCGATCGTTCAGACCTTTTTGGTCGACCGAGTCCCAAGTATTTTCAGACTGTTTGTTTTGTCGTATATACCCAACGGTCGTATTCGTATTAACCAAAAATACCCCAAATACATTTCATGTATCGGTCGACCGAGGACATTGTTCGGTCGACTGAATATATGTCTCTTGATAGACCCGAATTTCCTGCTGGAATTCGGTCGACCGTTAGACCTTGGTTCGGTCGACCGAATAGAACATTGTTTGTCAACCCTAAAGTGTCTGGTGTGATTCGGTCGACCGAACCCTATTCGGTGTTCGACCGATCACTTAAGTGTACCTAAGTCTTAGCGTTGGGCGGTCGACCGTTCCTTAACTGGTCAACTGAACTAAGTTCAAAACTGCCTAACGGTCGATTGTTTAGCCCGATCTGGTCGACCGAACTCATCCAGAATTGGGTCCTGCGAGTTTCTGTTTTGTGTATCTTACACCACTTATACCCAATCAACCCCAACGACTATATTATCTCTAATGCTTATAAATAGAGTTGTAAAATACATTTTAACACAACTCTCCCACACATACTTGTCCAATACATTAGAGAGAAACCCAACACACTCAAAGCCTCAAACCTTCCACACTTTAGTCATAAATCCTATTTCACTCAAGTGTGCTCAAGTTTAGAGAGTGTTGTTCCACTCAAGATTCGTTTGTAAAGAAGCAAGGACTTCGGTGAAAGCCCGAAGTGTTCCTCTCGGATTAAAAGAGAAGAAAGTCAAGCTCACGAGGTTGTTCGTCGAGCTTGTTTTGTAAAAGGTGTTCTCTCCCGGCCCGGAACGGGGAGTGGATAGTGAATACACGAGCGGAGCTTGCAAGATAGGACGTAGGCGGTGCCCGAACCTCTGTAAAACCCCCCGAGTCCATTGTGATTTGCATTATTCATTCCTTACTTGCTTGTTTGTTTAAATTCCGTTGCACATAACTTGATTGCTTAAATAAGTAAGTAATTAGCTTAAAAGTGATTAGAATTAGAGACCCTCACGATCCTACAATAATCACTGGAAATAATGACAATGAAATCAACCTTGTAAAATCATATTTAAAATCCAAGTTTGACATCAAGGATCTAGGATTCATGAAATATTTTTTGGGCATTGAACTCGCATATTCTAAGAAAGATCTTTTTTATCTCAACGAAAGTATGTCATAGATCTTCAAAAAGAAACTGGTAAAATAGGATCCAAACCTGCTAACACCCCCATTGAGACAAACCGAAAGGTAAGTCCCAACGAGGGAGAAGCCCTACATAATATATGACAATTTCAAAGACTACTAGGTAAACTCATTTATTTCACTGTCACCAGATCCGACATCACTTATGTTGTAAGTGTAATTAGTCAATTCATACATGCTCCAAACACACAACACCTTGATATAGTAGGCAGAATCCTCAGATATCTAAAGAAAACCTCAAGGCAAAGAATATGGATGAAAATAAACAATTCTAATTCAATAATTGGTTATTCTGATGCAGATTGGAGGTGGTCACGATCGCAAATCCACCGCAGGATTTTGCACATTTGTTGGTGGAAATCTCGTCGCATAAAGAAGCAAAAAGAAAAAAATTCGTTGCACGATCCAGTGCAGAAGCGGAGTATCAAGCCATGGCATCAACTACTAGTGAACTCAATTAGCTCAAACAATTTCCCAAAGATACGAAGATTCCTTATTAAAAGCCTATGCAAATGTATTGTGATAACAATGCAGCTCGACACATTGTCTCCGACCCAGTTTTCCATGAACGGACTAAACATATAGAAATCAACTGCCACTTTATTAGGGGAAAAATTCAAGCTAATGAAATCGAGATTCCCTATGTTCAAAGCAAGGACTAGCTCGCAGATATCTTCACGAAGCCACTAGACCAAAGACAATTTCAAAGTATTCTCGACAAGTTGGGATCTTTCAACCTCTTCCGGACCCAACTTGAGGGGAAGTGTTAAAACCAATGAGTGGCTCAGACTAACGGTCATCATTGCCCGCAAGGAAACATATCTTCTTCCAGCTCATTCATCGTACAATGCAACATTCATCTCCACATATCAAGCAAATCAATGTAACAAGGAAATAACCCAAATGACTCTTTTGTCTAAAGCCGTATAAATGTACTCGTCTTTTTGTAATACACATAACATAATCAAATAAACATTCAAACCACAAACTTCAATATTGGTGAAGTAATACGCTATTCTGTTTCGAATGGTGGAGGAAAAATAGGACTTCTGTTATCCATGTATTTTATGGGGTCTATATAAAGAAAAATGCAAGAACTAATGGGATTTAGATTCATATATCTAATCCAAGGACTGGACTACTATTGTCCATCATACGAGTATATCTAATAAAACTGAGGTTCCTGCCATCAAAAACAATTTCAGAAATATTGCATGCAGACAGTTCTTGCGCTCTTGTGAGCTCAACCTGAAGTTTTCCATAGCAAATCACAGTTTGGATTTCCACAAGTAGCATCAGAGACGTGACCGTTCAGTAAAACGTGATACTTACCGGCAATGTAAAAAATTCTGTAACAAAATCTTTTGGATTGAAAATATTCCCCAACTCAACAGCAGAATCAAGAGTCAAGAGACCTGCTAACCAGCAAAATAAATGCTCCCGACCCTGTTAAAGGCCGTGCCACAGACATCATCAATAAATACATCATTACCAAACAAAGATGTTAGGCATATCTAAAAAAAATCATCCAGTGGCCAAGTGACGCTTTGCAAGCTGGCAAATTAACCCTGGGTGATCACTTGGGTCCACAAAGATTGCCTCAATTGGTATTGGGATACACATGCAGGTGGAGCCAAAATTAGTAATCATCAACTTAAAGCAGAGTAGTTTCAACTTTCAACCTATTCCAGGCCAAAAAATGTATTGGAGAAACCACCTAAATGAAGTAAAAGTGGTCTTTTATGTACAGTAACAATGGGAGTAATGAAGTAAAAGTGGTCTTTTATGTACAGTGACTATGGGAATACAAATTAACACTCAATCTGCAGAAATAGTTGGAGTAATCAAGCGCGAAATACTGGCTAGGCATTTAGCCAGTAATTCGCAAACCTCGTGTCAAATTCCTGACTTCTAAAAGCTGAACACTTTACTTTATTCCACAATGAGATATACAATGAATGGCTTTAATTTCTTTCAAGCCAAGGTAAAGAATGAAACCCAAATTCTAATGCTAGTAACAACAGGGAACTAATTCCCCATGTAATTCTTCTATGGTACACAGACTGGGTGTAAACTACAGAATTATGGTGGGAATTTTCTACTATGGATCAGTGGACTGCTGAAAACTTCCTCTTCCTCTGCTTCACTTACCATTCTTCTGACAATAGATTATATTGTCTGATAGCTTCATGTGGAGTAAGAGTTTCCAGTGTTAATCTGAGCTAGTTGACGGTCAGCTAGAACTTCTCTTTGCCTTTTCTGTTGACGCGTCTTCTCTTGGTGGAACCTTAAGCAATGACTTCATAGCGTCGTACACGGAAAACCCTATGGCGACTGATGGCACAACCTGGAGCGCGATTGCGGTTTTTAAGATGAATATAGCTAGGTAAAGAATCAAGCCAATAAAAAAAACCGAAAATTTTCTTCATTAAAGTTTCTTGCCTACTTATTAGAGACAAACATACGCAACCTGTTGGTTAGACTTATCATAAGCAATAGTCCATGATGAAAAACTCACAAGCAAGGGAACAAGAAGAAGCCGATTGATTGGACAGACACAGTGATTCAGCTAGAAGTCAGTTCTGCCTAGACATATATCCAACAGGTAGCATTATGGTGTGTGAAAGAACAGGATGTAATACTATTTCCTCCTAACATGCAACAGTATGTTCAACTTTCATATGAAGTACAGGTATCCATTCTTTCCTTTGGCTATCTTCTCTTTCTTTAATTAAAATGATAGAATAGAACTAATCGAACCTTCAAATAATTAATGCTTAGTCCTGAGAAAAGATGCCTCCAGCCTTGCTTTTGGACGATGAGAGTAAGACCTTTCATGGTTCCATATGGGGCTGCACCATCTGAAACTGAGAGAGCCTGCACCTGGAGATGGTGGCCCGCTATAATTTCATTCCCCAATTAACTCACTATATCAATTTCGAAAATAATTAAAGATATAAAAACCTGCATTTGCCGCCTAACGACATCCAGTGGGTATGTCATGGTCTGGCCCAATAATCCAGCAACAGAGCCACACAGAAGATTTACTGTAACGTCTTTCTTATGCTCCTTGGGAACATGGGTTTTCATCTCCTCGTAGAAGTAAAATTTTAAACCAGAATAGGGAAAAATTCCAAGCAACGACGGACCTGAGTTAGAACATTATAGTTCATAAAGAATATAAATTTCAAGGTTTCACCAAAACAGAACCACCACTGCAAGCACACCTTAGTAAATCCTGTTTCAATACTTACTGATGTTTTTTACCAAAGCAAAATACAATGTAGTACAAGAAATTGTAGTCAGAAAAAAATGTCCGAAGGATGGTGTTGGATAAGGAACAAGCATTTGAGTCAGATGTATAGACTGTGAAACAAGAGTACAGAGGTTCTTTGGGAGATAGATAACAAAAAATCCAACTGCAAACCACATACCATCTTGCCACAATATTTACTGGTTAGGCAAAAAGTTTACACATTTGAACAGGTTTGCAAAATTGGAAATTCGTATCTAAACGAACATATAAAAACATTTTTGATTCCTCATAGCAATTGTTTATGTCTGTGCCGATCGAGTTGAGTCCCAAAACCGAGGCTGGAAGAAACAGAAACCACAGAAGATTTAACAAAAGCATAACCAAATGTTAACACTCCCAAGTGAGGATACATGCGAGAAAAAGGCTACTTGCTATGGGCCTCTCATATCCATTTCCAAAGATTAAGTTGTTTTTTTGGCATTTGGAGCATCATGGACTATATCAAATGACTATCTAAACGATATGCATTTTTTATCTATGGTGAAACGGCAGATGGTCAGTTGCACTTCGCATCATTGGGTTAATTGGAAATAACTTCACTGTTTTATAGTGATGGGGTTGCATAGACCCCCAAAACCGAGGCTGGAAGAAACAGAAATCACAGAAGATTTAACAAAACATAACCAGATGTTAACACTCCAAGTGAGGATACATGCGAGAAAAAGGCAACCTATGCTATGGGCCTCTCATGTCCATTTCCAATGATTAAGTTGTTTTTTGGCATTTGGTGTATCATGGACTATATCAAATGGCTATCTAAACGATCTGCATTTCTTATCTATGGTGAAATGGTAGATGGACAGTTGCACTTAGCATCATTGTGTCAATTGGAAACCTCACTGTTTTATAGTGATAGTGATAGCCCACTTAAGGGAATATGCTACCTCTTCCTTCGCATCTTGTATGTCACTCTGTTTGGCTTCACTAATATTTTAAAGTTTTTGCATGCGAGAGTTTGTTTCAGTTATGAAAGTTGATTTTGCAATGTACCAAATTAATATCAATATTTTCTCTGTATTAACTAAACTGCCAATACTCAATATTGAGCTACAACTTGTGCACACTTACGTTACCACTAGTTCTATATAAAAAAATTATAATGAACCGAGCCAAATAAACAAGTGAGCTAGAAAGAAAACACAACCTGATCATGCTTGACTCGTTAAGAACAATGAGTGAGTTTCTGCCCTTGTGCTCAGATCACATGACTAAACCAGGACAAAATGAGCTCAGTTCCTCCAATTAAAAACCCTATCCCACAGTCAAGAAAAATTGTTGCAGCCTAGACTCCAAGGCATCATATGGAATATGGCCTACATGTATGGGATAAATGTTACTGAAACAGACTGGCCTTGCCGACTAAATGACATTTGGTTGCTAAGAGGGTAGAATCAGTCCCCAGAACCAACCTTCTAACCGACCAGTTGGATGGGCTGGTTAAACTAGATGAACAACCAATTCAGTGGTTGAACAAAGAACCAACATCAAGGATTTGATTATTGACTGAAATGAACAGACTAAGAAAAATATTGGTTCAACTTGTGTTGGTTCCGAATCTTTACAGTGTCAACAAGGACAGTATAATTATCATACCTCACCAGAGTTTTGGATGGAAAACCCAGTGAAATATTTAGCTGACATCAATATTATATTGTCTTAGTTGATTATTCTTGCTTCGCCAACTGGATTCCTTTTAACAAGCTGAGTATAAAGTACCAACTGGACACATGATACTAAACCTATCATGACAACCATATTTCTATCTTCCGAAAGAAGTTTAACAAACATGAATAAACAAACATGAGCTCTAAACAAAACTGTCCACCCATAATTTCTTTGAAGATTATGGCAAGTCTTGATCTCGATGTAAAGTACACATTACTGTCTTCAAATCTCACTGAACCAGGTCTACTGGTAAGAACTAACAACAATAATTTGTCAAGTTTATCAGACTAACCAACTACATAAGTTACTACTTACTAACTTCCGAAAATCAAGTTATTAATTTTATTGTGTTCTAATTAGATTAATTGACACCTTAGAGGAGTACTTGAACATACAATGTTTGCTTGCTTGCTTTGAAATAAGCTTATTAGTTGATAACTAATAGATGACATGAAATGTCTTTGTCTTTGGTAAGGCAGATGTGGTTTTGGTTTGTCCATCCTCTATCAAACATTTATCAAAAGTATATGTGAATATAACTTTCAATACATTAGAATTAAGATGCTGCAGCACGTACTATATTCACTTGATAGGTATAGTTTATTCGTAGGCTATCTTTGGATGGTTGCCTATAGGTTGTTTCCTTAAAGGTATGACAACTAACATCTCTGAATACAACCATCAATTTTAATATTTTATAAACTCGGGCCCATTAACATCATTTGGTAAGGTGCAGATGTTGGAAAACTCATACAAACAGAAATTGTGAAACAAAGCATATCAAATCTCTTATTCATCCAAGTGACATCGGAAATGCAGAAAATTTATCTTACCAGCACCCCTGTAGAGGCCTCTTATACCGCTTGCTCGGTAGATCCTTGAAATGCAATCAAGAATTCCCTTATAATGCTGCTCTGTCTGAGAGAGCAGTCTGGTTTTGGAATGCTCAGATCTAACGACCTAAATTACCAACTAAAAAAGGCATAAGATAGTGGACAACTTTGAAAAGACAAAAATAAGTATTAACAAATACAGGAAACTTAACAAAAGGCCAAACACTAAGACCAAAAATGGTAGAACTTTGCTTTACCTGATAAGCCAATTTAGTTCGCACCAAGTCAAGGGGATACGTTAAAAGAACAGATGTCCCGCCAGATATTGACCCAGCCACAAGATCAAGGATAGGGCCTTTGCCAAGACCAGGAAAATGCAGTAGCAAGAATAAACGATATTGTTCATAAGTCATGTAGTGTAAAGCTGCATAGGGCACTATTCGAGCAACACTAGCTCCATTTCCTCTGCAAATTGTAGTAGATAGATGTATGAAGAATAATAACCACATGAACTAATTACAAGCAACAATTATTGGGAATCGGTAAAGATACCTATAGAAACCCAAGGGTCCTTCTGTTTGCAAAATATTCTTGAAGGACCCAAGCAATCCTCTGCTTTTAAACTCTGAATTTCTAGTCTTTAAAAGGAAGTTAACTCATTAATCAAGTTTAAAACAGAATGTGATAAACATCAGTTAATGCCTGAAAAACTTGAACACCAAAAACTAGCTGACAAAAAAAATACTTGATAAAAAATATGTAGCAGGGCTGCATTTTGAGATAATTAAGAAACCATAGGAAATGTAATATCTCTCTCCCAACAACAAAGGAAAAAAAAGTAGTCAGGTATAACGAAATCGTGAAAGCGTACTCGTGCTGCATTTTGGATTCATGTTTTAGTTTTTCCCCTTATGTTTTTCATCTTCAAAAGAGTCCAATTTGATGTAGGAAGTTTAAAAACTTAAGTTGGTTCACTTGTTGATTATAAAATTCCTCAACACCCAAACTAATGGGAAGAAACTCAGAACCAACATTGAATTAAAAGTGGTTCTCGCTCCACCAACCTAAAATTAATTTTACAACCAAAAACTCACTTCTAAATCTATGTTAACCTGATACTATCTCCAAAAGTTATAACAAATCATCACTCTTTGACTATCTTCTTTGATATTACATTCCTCAACACCAAAACAGTGGAAAGAAACCAACAAACATGAAACTAAGGCGACCACTCACTCCACCAACGGAGAACTAATTTTAAGCTAGTTGAGGGAAATTTGGAACTTCCCTTAAATGACTTCCTTGATTTAAGAGTAGAAGTGGTGAAACTCGCACCAAGTAGGACATTTTAAGTCATGGAACTCCTACTGGAACTCCAGTTCTAAAATATTTTAAGTCAAACCAACTACCAAGAAGTCATTACAACCGAAAGTCACTTCTTTGATATAAAATCTACCAACCACCAATTACCATTGCGGAATTTACAACCAATCACCAATCTCGGACTCTATTCTTTGATAGAAAATTCCCCAGCACGAATACAATGTGAAGAAACCCAAGAACTGCTGCATAACTAACACAACTTCTCACGCCATAAGCCTAGAACTAATTTGAAGCTACAATTGGTTTTCTGGAAGTGGAGGCAACTTTGGAGCTCCATTTTAAAATCCAAGAATGGAACTCGCACCAAGTTCATATTTTTAAGTCATGAAACTCCAATTCCAGAAATTTCAAGTCCAACCAATTACCAAGAAGCAGAGGCCCTAACCAATCATGAAACTCAACCATTAACATAGGACTAAGACAACTTCCCCATTCCACAAACCTAAAACAAATGTTAAGGTACTAATTGTAAGTTGGAATTTGAAGTCGTGAAATTCCCGAATTTCGAACTAATACTGGACTTCTCATTCCACAAGCCTGAAATTCACATGAAAAAGACGATTTCTTTGTTCATGACTTGCCCTCGATTTTAAAATCACAAAGTACAAAAAACTCCGATTCCCGAATTTCGAATTCAACATATTTCTCTTTAATGGAGTTAAGAAGAGGGGGAAAGGTAGGTACCTGGAAGAGGATCTTGACCCTCTCGAGGGGAGCGACGGCGGTCTTGGCGACGCCGCCGGCGACGCCACCGGCAAGAAGCTCCTTTGCGAAGACGGGCGTGGACGCCTCGAGGAAGTCGAGGAAACCAGCCTTCGTCGTCGTCTCCGTCTCCCCCATCGAGGAAACCCGCAATTCGAAGAGCGTTGGTTGGTTGGGAAAGATTTGGGAAGGAAACGTTTGGATTTTGACTTTCGGAAGTTGCTGTTATGTTATTTGTTTATGAGATGAAGTTTGGGAGTTTCGGTTGGTTTGGGAGTTAACTTTTAAGTCACTCCGAGTGTATATTTTAAAATATAGAAGTCGTTCTCAAAATTAAGTTTCAGAATTTTAAAAATTCTGATTGTTACCGATCACTCGGAAGTCTGTGTAGAAGTCAAATCCCTTGTCTACGAAAATTTTCAAGAGTACCAATTCGATTTATACAATGGCAGTTAGATGAAGTATATAACTTCACTTACCTGATTTTCTTCGTTTTAGAGTAGATTTGAAAAGTCACTTCAAGTGTATATTTTAAAGCTTAGAAGTCATTTTGTAACTTAAGTTTTAGATTTTTAAGGTTCGTCAACTAAAAAACAAATTTTATTAAATTTAGGTAAATTCTATCTTCAACTTTTAAAAGCATTATATTTCTATCGATGCTTTTTAAACCACAAATTTTACTTGATGGCATCTTAGAGCACCAACAGCGAGTGCATTAATTTTTAAGATCGTAGGTTGGATCTTGGGAGATTTTGATTATTATTATTTTCTTTGACATCCCACCACGCTGGTGGTTATTATTATTATTTTAATAGTGATGGGCTCACTCATATTTTTAATTGAATAAAATAAAAAAGAGATGATTGTATTATTTTAAAATAGATATATCTTAGAAAATAAAAGTAATAAAATTTAAAAAAAAATCATCATTATTTTATCTAGTCATGTTCTACGGACAGACACTTATGTTGCTATATACATATTGTAATTTTAAAATATTAAATTTTCAATGATTAACTCGAACGAAACGATTACTAAAATTGAAATGATTATATTCTCGTATTACACTTTTCAAACCAATTATATTTTCAAACATCTTAAAAAAATCATTCTCAACTTTTATTCTCAACATTCATCTTAAACCCTAAACTCTCATGAAAAAAATTAGTATTAAATTTTAGTAATGATTCATACATAAACGAAATAAATGATGCTATATTAATTAATTAATTTTTAAAATACAAAAAATGAGTTGGTGGAAAGAGCATTGTTGATTACTTGATTTGACGGCATGATTTTTACAACGAGAAGATGGAAGAAAAAATGATTGTGGATAAATGTTATGAAGTGGAAAAATTGATGTGACAAATAAAGAAAATTGAAATGATCTTTTTTCTAAAGATCATGACCGGAATGATGATGATCTACAACTACGAATATGGTTTGTTAGTTGGATTCCAGTATGAACGACTCCCACCAAATTTCAAACAAAGGAACAACCAAAAAAACTGCAAAATTTTGAAACAGGTCGCAGGGAAGGGGAAGGCTGATATGATTAATGAACCACAAATTCCATTTAATGGTTTCTTATCACAATGTCTACAACTATTTGAGATAGAACTGCAAATATGGTTTGTTAACTATTTCCACTTTGGACGGTGCTCGTCACTTCTCAAATAATGAAATTCAGTGTGTGAAAACGTAGCAGGAATTTTCCCACTATAAGTTGAGGTTTCATGACTTAGAAGTTTCAAATTCAGTTATTCACATCTCAATCCGACTCAAGAGAGGAAACACCAAATGCAAAATAAATTAAAAAACGCCAAAAGTCAATGAAAACCAGAAACAATAAAACCAAAAAACGCATAATTTTAAAAAAAATTATGCACAACAAATGACAATACGTGAACAAAATCATCATATTAACTAAAATAACAAAAATGATTTTCCCATTATATCTCGACGTTTCATCAACTGAATTATCAAAATCCTGAAATTCAAATCTCTATCTGACACAAAAGAGGGAAATACAAAATAAAAAAGCAAAATCTCATTCTGGCACATGACTCTCACGTGACAGTCACAATTTCCAAAGCGGAGCAAAGAAGGCAAGAAGCTGATGGCCCTGAAAAATCAAGCATGCCAATACTTTCAAATCTTTCTCAAGTGGTGTAGGTGCACACGGTTTTGAAGTTTCAAATTTGGAAGGTCCTACAAAGGTTATAGCAACCAAAAACAAAGAAGGTGGGGACTGTTGAAATCGATGCTCAGGAATGTGTTTGAAAGTTTATTGTATTGTGTTTTTATTGTCCATTGTATGAAATGATTACATGGGTATATATATGTGTGTATGTGAATGCTAAATGTGTCGACTATATAGCCGTTGTACAAGATTGCAATATTTCCTTGTGTGTGCCTTGATGATGGATGATTGCCTTAGATGAAGATCAAATTGGGCTGTGATGAAATTTGAGCTCCAACGGTTGGATTCCGTAATAGGTATGTTTCTCAACACGCCCCCTCAAGTTGGGTCCAAAATAGATTGATGGATCCCATCTTGTGAAGGAGGTTTGAGAAAATCTTATGGTCAAGAGGTTTTGTGAAGATGTCGGCTAACTGCTCTTTGCTGGAAACATACATGACTTCAATTTGTTTAGACTGGATTTTCTCTCTGATGAAGTGACAATCAACTTCTATGTGTTTGGTTCTCTCATGGAAGACGGGGTTTGATGCAATGTGTCTAGCTGCATTGTTGTCACAAAACATCTTCATCGCTCCTTGAGTTTGGATGTTCATGTCTTTGAGTAGTTGGTGAAGCCATATTAGTTCACTAGTGGTGGAGGTCATGACACGGTATTCTGCCTCTGCACTTGACCGAGCAACAACGTTTTGCTTTTTGCTTCTCCAAGTTACTAGGTTGCCTCCTACAAATGTGCAGAAACCAGTAGTTGATTTCCGATCGTGATTGTCTGCCCAATCTGCATCAGAATAACCAATTATAGAGTGTGAGTTATCTGGTTTCACCAAAGTCCTTGTCATGGTGTTCCTTTAAGGTAGCATAGTATCTTGTTTATGATGTCTAAGTGATGGGTATGAGGTGCATGCATGAATTGACTAACTATACTAACATAAGTAATGTCAGGTCTAGTAACAGTGAGATAGAATAGTTTCCCAACGAGTCTTTGAAATTGACCAACGTCATTGAGAGGTATGCCATCAGTGAGTCCTATTTTTTATTTGTTTCAATAGGAGTCTGTAGGATTTCATGTTTAATTATGCATGTATATTTTTCGATTTTTTATGCATAATAAGGATAAATTACAATTTTCTACGATTTATTTCATGCATGCATCGGTTTGTTTTAATAACTAGTTTCAAAACTTATTAAAACAAACATGGGCTTCGAAATTCATACCTAGAAGTTCTCTAAAACTTCTTGATGATCCGGAGATGCTGAAGAAGACGATCGTCGCTTCCCGTTGCGCCGGATGCCTCCGAGTGTTCACCGAAACCCTAAACAAGGTTGGAGAGAAAGGAGCTAGCCAATCAATCTCCAAACAAGCTTAGAATCTAGCTACAAACCCCTTCCTTAATCTCTGAGATTTCTCCTTCCAAAGACTTAGAAAACTAAGAGAATTTTCGTGGATTTTTGTGGTGAATTAGGAGAGAAAATATTTAGCAAACTTCTAACATAATTAAGGAGAATAAGGACCTATTTATAGGCTCCAATCTTACTCTCAATCATGGCTATTCTTAAGCCACGAATTCTTGACATTTTCTCTCACAAACTAATTCCATAATGCATTATATGCACCCACAAAACGTTTGAACAAGTTTGGAGCTAATCCAACCATTATTCAAATTAATCTCTTAATTATCAAAAGCAGAAAATCGATCGGGACTCGGTCTACCGAGATATACTCGGTTAACCGAATATGTCACGTTCGGATTTCCGTGCACTTGACGGATGACCGATTCTTAAGGAGAAAAATTCTTCTTAACCGTTCGGACGAATTCGCGTCTTTGACCGAGTGCCATTCAGTTAACCGAAAATATCGGAACTGGACATTGTTCGGTCGACCGTTTCTGGTTCGGTATACCGACCCAGAGTTCCAGGCACTTTGGTCAAGTTCGGTCAATCAACTTGACCATCCGTTCCACGTTCGGTTGACCGATCCACAGATCCTTCGGTCGACCGAACCTTAACGGATTACCGAACTTCTACCTGATTTTGCCTTTTAAATTTTGGATTTATTTCCAACAAAATTTGAACTTTAGGGGTTTCAGCAAATTCACAACTTATGCAATATATTATCATATGCAATAATAAATTATTGCACCCCATAATATATGCATCTTGTTTCCCGGTTAGATGTCTTAATTCCACTCGAACCAAAACTCGTTCCATTTAGTGATGGAGTGCACCACTTGTGTTCGTCCCTTGCCTCGTGATATTAAAAATACACACAAAGTAGTATTGTGTCATCTTTGTATTAGAATTCATTTCTTGATCTCTTTAAGCTAGCTATAAATATATGACTTAACTCAAATCACATTGTGCACATTATAACTTTGCTTTATCAAGGGGCCCACTAATATCATCACTCAATTAAGAGGGGCAATGATAGTCTTTTGACTAACTATCTTCTCCAACAAAAGTTGTACTTAACCAACCAATGCCTTACACTACACTTATTGATAGCTCAAGACACTAATCTAATTAAGCATTCCTTAAGTGATTGGATATAAGTCTCATATCAAAGGACCGAAGACACAGTAAAATATTAATGACACAGAAACACATTTCTATAATATTTTACTTATTAGGTCTATTCAGTATACAAAAGTAATATTTTCCTCTTTTGCATACTCGTGTCGTCACTCACTTGTAGAGCTACAATGATCTATGACCAACACGACAATCTTAACTCGGTAATTAATGTCCCATGTTAATTACCATGATTGCGAATATCTTTTGTTTTATGTAAACCAATATCTTTTAGAGCTCTACGGTTAAGGACCAAGAGCCTCTTCCTTAACACTTCTAAAAGACGAATAACATAAACAAGGAACAAAATGATTTCTCATTCAATTCATAATAATTGACATTTAAAAGTAAAACTTTTAGAACACATTCCCTTCAATCTCCTACTTGTTATTAAAGTTTTCTTTCACATACATACTCAATGTATAAAACAATAATAACTAGGGTAAACCCCATTACATATCAATCATCAAGCCAATCTACGTGGTTCCTCAATCCCATGGACTCGAAATGCATTTCGCCCTTGGCTTGGGATAAAGGTTTTGTGAATGGATCAGCTGTGTTGCTGTTGGTGTCCACCCATAAAAGATTTATTTTGCCTTCGTCGATGAGGTCACGTGTCACGAAATACTTACGATCCATGTACTTCACTTTGTGGTGTGATCTAGGATCCTTGATTTGCGAGATAGATGCACTATTATCGCAAAATAGCTCGATGGGTCCCTCGCTCGTGGGAACTACTCCAAGCTCTTCAAGGAACTTCTTGATCCACACTCCTTCCTTGCTCGCTTCAGCGACAACCATTACTTCGGAAGCAGTGGTTGAGTCGGCCGTAGTGCTTTGCTTCCAACTACGCCAACTCACAGCTCCACCATTCAGAAGAAAGACGTATCCTGATTGCGACCTTCTATCGTCTGGATCACTCATGAAACTCGCATCCGAGTACCCTTCGGCTATCAACTCCCTTTGCCCTCCATAAAAAAGAATCTTATCCTTAGTCTGATTAAGGTACTTCAGGATATTCTTGACCGCAGTCCAATGCTCAGGAGCTGCGTTGGATTGGTAACGACTTGTCACTCTTAGAGCATACGAGACATCGGGTCTTGTGCAAGTCATCGCGTACATGATCGACCCAATTGCCGAAGCATAAGGGACATCCTTCATGTACTCTAAGTCCTTACGCAATTCCGCACGTTGAGACTTCTTGAGTTGCACACCCATACTCATTGGCACACTGCCCTTTTTGGAGTTGTTCATCTTGAACATTTCCAAGACCTTGTCAATGTATGTACGTTGACTGAGGCCAATGAGTCTACGGGATCTATCTCGATATATCTTGATTCCCAAGATGTATTGAGCCTCACCCATATCTTTCATTGAAAATGCAGATTTCAATGAACTTCTCGTTTGCTCAAGGAAAGGAATATGATTGCCCATGAGCAATATGTCATCGACATATAAGATTAGGAATACTACATGGCTCCCACTGACCTTCTTGTATATACAAGGTTCTTCCTTACTTTGAATGAAGTGAAGCTTCTTTACTTCCTCGTCAAAGCATTTGTTCCAACTCCTTGATGCTTGCTTCAATCCATAAATGGATCTTTGAAGCTTGCATACCTTCTCGCTATTCTTTGGATCTTCAAAACCTTGAGGTTGTACCATGTACACATCCTCCTCCAAGTTCCCATTAAGGAACGCCGTTTTGACATCCATTTACTATATTTCATAATCATGAAATGCAGCAATAACGAGCATTATCCGAATAGACTTGAACATGGCAACCGGTGAAAAAATTTCATCATAGTCAATTCCTTGAACTTGAGTGAAACCCTTCGCTACAAGCCTCGCTTTGTAGGTTGTTAAGTCCTCATCCATGTCCATCTTCCTCTTGAAAACCCATTTATTTTAAATGACCTTTTTGTAGGATTTCATGTTTAATTGTACATATTTATTTTCGAAATTTTTATGCACAATAAGGATCAATTTACAATTTTGTATGATTTATTTCATGCATGCATTAATTTGTTTCAATAACTAGTTTCAAAACTTTATTAAAACAAATATGGGCTCCGAAATTCATACCTAGAAGTTCTCTAAAACTTCTTGAAGATTCGGAGACGTTGGGGATGCTCCTCGCTGCGCCGGATGCCTCCGAGTATTCACCAAACTCTAAACAAGATCAGAGAGAGGGAAACTAGTCTCTCAATCTCCGATAGGGTTTAGAATCCAATTACTAACCCCTCTTTAATTCCCTTGAGAAGATGATCTCTTAAGAACTAAAACTAAACTTAAGAATTAAGGGATTTTCGTGGAGATTTATGGAGAGAGAATTTTTGCATAAGTAATAATGAATTAATTTTTGGAGGTAATGAGATAAACTTGTATTTATAAGCTCTCTCCAAATTACCTATTCATGTGCAACCTCTTGCCCATGATTTCATGCAAAATTCCATCTAACCATCCATTATTTAATAATAAATAATATTAGCCACGAATTAAATCAATTATGGACCAATTCCATGCATGATCTAATTAATTCTGCACAAAACCGTCTGGACCAGTCGACCGTTTGGAGGTTCGGTCGACCGCTCGAACCATATTTTGGTCGACCGTTCAATAACTCGGTCGACCGTTGGTAACAGGAATTATTCCATCGCAATGTTCGGTCGACCGACCGATTACTTTCGGTCGACCGTTCGAACAGATAAAAATTCCCTGTTATCGGTCGAGACATGTCCGGTCGACCGTGCCCGATCGGTCGACCGTTTACTGCTAACCGGTCGACCGTTGGAGCACTGTTTTGCAGACTTGTCAAATTTCGGTTTAACCCCTACAAAATTTGACATTTCGGGATTAGTAGTAAATTCACAACTTATGTAACATATTATCCTATGTAATGATCAATCATTACACCCCATAACATTTACATCACATATGAATTTTATTTAGATTCTAATTATGTTATTAATCACAACATAATTTTGATTTTGCTTGTTCACCCCATGTGTCATATTTTCTACATGAAACCCGACACATCTTATGAACTCAAAATCCCCATTTCTTGTTTCCCAGTTTTGCGGTGTGACCTATGGGAGGATCTAAACTAAGTTGACAGTGATATTAAGAGCTTAATATCACAAGCTATAAGCGGTATCTAGCTACACATTATAGCTCCCAATTAGTTAGATGTCTTAATTCCACTCGAACCAAAACCCGATCCATTTAGTGATGGAGTGCACCACTTGTGTCCGTCCCTTGCCTCATGATATTAAGAATACACACAAAGTAGTATTGTGTCATCTTTGTATTAGTATTCATTTCTTGATCTCTTTAAGCTAGTTATAAATATGTGACTTAACTCAAATCACATTGTGCACATTACAACTTTGCTTTATCAAGGGGCCCACTAATATCATCACTCAATTAAGAGGGGCAATGAAAGTCTTTTGACTAACTATCTTCTCCAACAAAAGTTGTACTTAACCAACCAATGCCTTTGCACTACACTTATTGATAGCTCAAGACACTAATCTAATTAAGCATTCCTTAAGTGATTGGATATAAGTCTCATATCAAAGGACCGAAGACACAGTAAAATATTAATGACATAGAAACACATTTCTATAATATTTTACTTATTAGGTCTATTCAGTATACAAAAGTAATATTTTCCTCTTTTGCATACCCGTGTCGTCACTCACTTGTAGAGCTACAATGATCTATGACCAACACGACAATCTTAACTCGGTAATTAATGTCCCATGTTAATTACCATGATTGCGAATATCTTTTGTTTTATGTAAACCAAAATCTTTTAGAGCTCTACGGTTAAGGACTTCTAAAAGACGAATATCATAAACAAGGAACAAAATGATTTCTCATTCAATTCATAATAATTGACATTTAAAAGTAAAACTTTTAGAACACATTCCCTTCACTTTTTCCCTTGAGGAATGTCAACCAAGTTCCACACATGATTATCATACATGGATTCTATTTCGGATTCCATGGCCTTAAGCCATAGTTTGGAGTCTTCCCTTTCCATTGCTTCTTGGAAGGTCAAGGGATCATTGGTATCTAGTACCATGATTTCATGAAGTCCCAGATATAAGTCGGGTTTCTTCCTTTCCCTTGTTGACCTTCTCAATTCTTTTGGTTCTTTTCGTGTCTCTCGAACTTCTTCCACAATTTCTTGAGGAGTGGGTTCACGTTCAACTTTTGAACATACACTTGGTGGGGATGATTGAGATTCTCTCACAATTTCTTGTGATGGTCTCTTAGTCACGCTCCCACTAACCAAAGGAATCTCGGTTGGGCCTTCATGATCTTGAACGTCATCATTCGTGTCATGATCTTGTAGAGTATCTTGAGTTTCCTCAAGCACAACCCTACTCCCACTACTTTTTACTCTTTCTAGCAATTCCTTTTCCAGAAATGTGACATCCCTCTCTACAATCACTCGATTGGAGGTGATATGCCAAAAGTAGTATCCTCTTGTCTCACGAGGATAACCAATGAAGAAGCACTTATCCGCTTTTGGTTGAAGTTTGGTCGACATCAATTTCTTGACGTAAGCCTCACAACCCAAAATCTTGAGAAAATTGAGCTTAGGTGTTTTACCACTCCATAGCTCATAAGGAGTTTTCTCTACGGATTTGGATGGAACATTGTTTAGTGTGTAAGCCGCAGTTTGTAGTGCATAACTCCAAAAGTAAAGAGGTAATTCCGCATGACTCATCATTGACCGAACCATGTCGAGCAATGTCATATTCCTCCTTTCGGATACCCCATTCCACTGAGGTGTACCGGGAGGGGTTAGTTGAGGTACAATACCAAACTCCTTTAGGTATGAGTCAAATTCGGCACTTAAGTACTCACCTCCACGATCCGTTCGTAGAGACTTAATTTTCTTGTCGAGTTGGTTCTCTACTTCATTCTTGAATTCTTTGAACTTCTCAAATGACTCACTTTTGTTTCTCATTAGATAAACATAGCCATAACGACTATAATCATCCGTGAACGTAATGAAGTACCTGAAACCATCTCGTTCACTAGTACTCATTGGACCACATACATCAGAATGTATCAAATCCAACAAGCCACTCGCCCTTGGACCTTTCTTCTTGAAAGGCTTTTTGGTCATTTTTCCCATTATACATGGTTGGTACGTCTCCAATGATTTAAAATCAAGTAGACCAAGAAGGTTAGCTTCTTGCAATTTCTTGATGCGTTTTTCATTTATGTGACCAAGACGATAGTGCCACAAGAGAGTATCGTTCTCGTGAGTGGTCTTAAGTCTTTTGTTATTGATATTAAAGATTTGTTTATCATTCAATTCAAGCAAATAGAGACCATTTCTTATGAATGCATTTGCATAGAAAACACCATTCTTCGATATAGACAAGCAAGAATTTGAAATATTTATATTAAAATTATCCATATCTAAACATGATACAGAAATAATGTTCTTGTTAATCGAAGGCACATAATAAACATTATTTAGACATAAATTTAAACCACTACATAATTGAAGCACCACAGAACCTTGTGCAACCGCAGACACGTTCGCACCATTTCCGACCTTCAATTCTACCTCGTTCCTTACAAGTTCCTTCCTATCCATGAGTAGCTGCACATTAGAAACTATGTGAGCACAAGATCCGGTATCAATTACCCAATCGTGGACAAAGGTGGCTAAATTTATTTCAATAACAAATATACCTTTGGCCTTTTTGGGGGCGCCGTCGTTCAATCACTCCGTTGTCAAGGTCTTCCTTGTACTTGGGGCAATTTGGCCGGATGCGTCCTTTTTCACCGCAGTGAAAGCACTCCGTATTGGGAGTTGGAGTTTTCTGAGATTTCCCCCTCGAGGCACTCTTATGAGCACCTCCTACTCTCTTGCTCTTGATTGAACCACTTTTGGTAGATTTGCCCTTTCCTTTACCAATCTTTTGGCTCCTCCCATGGACGGCAAGGACATGCATGTCCCTACCCTTGCCCATGTCAACTTCAGCAGTTTTGAGAGCGTTGTGCAGCTCTTCAAGACTCACCCCTTTTTCACGCACGTGGTAGTGCATCACAAAGTCCTTGAAGGACGGGGCTAGAGAGCCAAGAATCATATCTTCAGCAATGTCCTCGGGCATTGGTGAAGAGAGCTTTGCCAACTTCTCAAGGTACCCTTGCATCGTGAGAACATGCATGGATACCGATGTTCCCTCCGCCATATGGCACCTTGTGAGTGCGATGGTGGTCTTATAGCGCTCCTTTCGGGCACTATCCATGAACATCTTAGATAAAGCCTCCATGGTCTTCTTGGGTTTTGAATCCAAGTATTTCGCTTGAAGCGAGTCACCCATGGATGCTAGCATAAGACCGTGAACCTGGTTCTCTTGGTCTTTGTTCTTTTGCAAAGCAAAAGGGAGTCTTAGCCTCGAATTATATAAATCTAAGTAAAGTTTACAACCTACAAAATTGAGTACAAAACTGAGCCATGATGAATGCGGGTGTATGCCACATGCATACCCGGCCTCTACCCTACACTAAACAATATACCATGTCAGCAATGTAGGTGAAGTGACTATACAAACAAACGAGGACCAAGCAGCAAGCTATGTCCACATGAGGTGGGATCGATTTTCTTCCTCTTCACTCTTGGCAAGCTGTTTTACTTTATCCCAAAGGCTGCGAACCATGTCCTTGATAATAGCCACAATATGCATTGGGAGTTGCTTTTCTCCATCGAAGATCCTTCGGTTTCGTTCCAGCCAGCACTCATGTATCATGGCTTGGAAGACCCATCTCCGTACCACAATATCAAGCCGGCTTCCTCCTATGTGTGAAAGACGTGTAGCTTCAGCCTCTAAGGAGTGTGCCATCCTGTGGTTAAGCTTTAAGATGTGCAAGATTTCTGCCCATACCTTCTTTATGTATTCACACCCCCAAAACAAATGCTCAATGTCTTCCTCGCCTCCCTCGCAAAGGCTACACCCCGAGTGTAGTGTTGCTCCCCGTTTGTTCATCAAACTCTTTGTCAGTAGACGTCCTCGTAGTGCTCTCCAAGTCGTGATGGCATGCTTTGGGATGGCATACTTGTGCCAAACCATTCCAGCCCAAGCTACCTTCCTCCCCGGTGTCTTGACCCATCTCCAAACTTCTTTGATGCCAAGTGTCTTTCCCACTCCGTCCACTCGCTTTGGCTGGTCCACGCCACCATAAATTCTCGTACTCAATATTCGTTTGTGGACTTCCTCCATAAATGTACAGCGTGGTGGGGGGAGGTTCCACACTCCATCTCTAATGAAGTACGACACTTTCGTGTCCCACGACACTCCTAATTCATAGTGTAACCTCTCCCCCCACCTTTCGTTTTGAAACGGTTCGCCACACCAAGGGTATTGGAAAAACCGGATATCTTCTCCATTTCCCACCTCATATTGGATGTGCTTTCTAGCCATGTCTCGGACTCGGAGTATCCCTTTCCATGCCCATGAGGAGGTGGATGGGGGTCGTGCAAGCCAAATGGATAGAGTCCTCAAGTACTTTCGGCGTATACACTTCACCCAAAGTGCATTTCCTTCCGCCACCACAAGCCAAAATAAGCGGAGGAGGCCTACATCATTCCACTCCGACAGTCGCTTCAGACCAAGGCCTCCTTCCTCCTTTGGTAGACACACATCTTTCCAGGCTACTGCTACCCACTTTTTCGGGCCTCCCCAGATAAAGTGACACATTAGGCTCTCGATCTCCTTTAGCACTTTCCAAGGAATCAGGAACGCGGACGTCCAATAAATGCTAAGGGAGACGAGTACACTTCTCACGAGCTCCACTCGACCAGCTATCGTCAAGAAGTTCTGTTGCCACGTACTGAGCCTTGCTTTTACCTTGTTTATCAACGAAACACAGTGGGTCCTTCCCATCCTCCCGGAGAACAACGGCAGCCCAAGGTATGTTACCGGGAACTCCTTTCTCTCCATGCCAAGATGGGCCGCAATCCAGGACCCTTGTGGCACTCCGCTTCCCATAAATATTTGGCTCTTCGAGGCACTAAAGCTCAACCCCGAGCAAGCTGTGAACTCCTCAAGTACACCTTGGATAGCTCTGGCATTTTCCTTTGTTGCCTTTGCGAATAGAAGGACATCATCAGCAAAGAGAAGGTGCGAAACAGGAACATCTCCACACACTAGTGGTTGGATACGTCCAGCCAGGACCTCCTTCTTCACCATCTCACTCAAAACCTCCATGCAAAGCACAAACAAGTAGGGGGCCAAGGGGTCACCTTGTCTCAAGCCGTTGCTGGCCATAAAGGATTCTGAATTCGCACCATTGACCGTCACCACGAACGAGGCTTTGACACAACTCAAGATAAGCCTTCTCCAGTTAACGGGGAATCCAAATCTGATCAGCACTTCACGGAGGAAGTCCCAAGAGACGGAATCGTAGGCTTTCCGAATATCTAGTTTAATGCACATTCGGCCCATTCCTTTGTCTAGGTGGAGGTTGTGGCACAATTCATGGGCAAGGAGGATGTTGTCCCCAATTCTCCTGCCTTGAACGAAGGCGCTTTGACTATCCCCAATGAGGCGTGTCAGCAGCCCCTTCAAACGATGCGCAAGTACTTTTGATGTGAACCTATATGTCATGTTGCATAGAGCAATGGGTCGGTAGTCCTCCACCAAAAGTGGTGCTTTCTTCTTCGGGATAATCGTAATGGATGTGGCATTCCATTTGGCTAGCACCTTTCCACTCTCTAGGCAGGAGCTCATGGCATTAAACATGTCCCTTTTGATTATTTCCCAAGTGGCTTTGAAGAACTTTGCATTGAAGCCATCCGGTCCCGGTGCTTTATCTATATTTGCGTTTAGCACTACCATTTCAAGCTCCTTCATCTCAAGAGGTCGTGTTAACTCCGTCCCCTCTGCCGGTAGGATTTGTGGTAGGATGATAGAAGGGGGGAGGGGTTTCACCTGCAAATCATGAGCAAACAAGTTAGCATAAAAACGCCGGAAAGCGTCCCGGATCTCTCCTTCCTCCTCCACGAGAGTGGAGCCCTCACCCACTCGTCTCACTTGGTTGGTGGCTCTCCTCACTCTAAGGTGCGCATGGAAAAATCTAGTGTTCCGGTCCCCCTCCCTCAACCACTTGACTCTTGATTTTTGTCGAATAATGGACTCCTCCCGAGCAAGAATCCGCGCAAGGCCATCTTTTGCTTCTCCCTCAGCAAGGATAAGCGCAGCATCAAGTGGGTTTGCTGCCCTTCTTCTCTGAGCTTCCTCTAGAGCAGCCCGGGCCTCTCCCACCTTTTGGTTCACATTCCCAAATTTAGAGGTGCTCCACTGGATAAGCCTCTTCTTTACTTCATGTAGCTTTCCCACCATCCGAAACATAGGTGTGCCTCTCATATACTTGGTCCAAGCTTGTCCCACAATACTCCTAAACTCTTCATGCGCAGCCCAATGGTTTTCGAAGCGAAACATCTTTCTCTTTTGTCTTTCGTTTCCTTCCGTCTTCATGATGAGCATCGTGTGGTCACTTAGGTCCTTCGCACCAGCAAGGTAATAGGATTTCGGGAACATCTCGAGCCATGCATTGTTGATTAGAATCCGATCAATCCTTGTCTCGATGCAAGCACTACCCTCAGAGGAATTTGACCAAGTGAACTCGCTGCCGGTAGATGGCATCTCAAGGAGTTGGAGTGCATCAATACATTCGTTAAATTCTGACATGGCAACCTCGTTTCCAGCAGCACCTCCCCGTTTCTCGCTCAGCTTACGGATGCAATTGAAATCACCCCCCAATATCCATGGCCTTGAATCATTTGGGGCTACTTGTAGAAGGTCATTCCACAATACTCTCCTATCCACATGCCCATTTTCCCCGTAGATCGCTGTGATATCAAACTCGCATCCATCTCCCTTCAAGCTGGCCTGAAAGTGTAGCAATTGTGACGTTTCAAAGGTGACCCTCATGTCCACTATTTGGTCATTCCATAGCACTAGGATCCGCCCCGAGTCTACTATCAAACTATTTGACATCCATGCGTTGGGCCAAATGGCTCTCTTGAAACGTTCAATCCTCTTGTACTTGACCTTGTGCTCCATCACACACACGACATCCGGGTTTACTTCCTTTATTCGACCTGTTATCATTAGTGCACGGCCGGGTCCATTTGCGCCACGTACATTCCAAAATAGGATATTCATGGATTTAAAGGTGCGGGGTGACCCCTTTGACCTCCACATGAGATTGTTTTGCTGGTTATCTTTCTCCCGGATCGCCTTAGTGGTGGTGGTGGCGAGTTGCCTATCTTCTTGCTTATCTCCCCTTCTCCACTTGTCCCTAAGTCCAGCCCATCTCCTAGTATGTCAAATCTCCCCCCACAATGTGTTCCTGATCTCAGCTTAGGTCCCTTTGCACGTGCCACCGATTGTGGAGATATCCAATTTAGATCCTCTTTGACCAAAGCCGCGAGTCCGCTTTGATCATTTCGGCCTTCCCTTTGCTCATGCCCTTGACTCCCTACACTATCCTCTATTGTTGTGGCTCTCCCCACACTTCTAAGGTCTGCCTCACATGCCCTTGGTGCAGCCGCATATAGCACATCCCCATTTAAATTTTGTACCTCCATTCCATGCACCAATTTGGGCTCACCTTTCCCATTCCCCTCACTTTGAGAAACCTTCACTAAGTGTCCCTCTTGGTCTTCCCACTTGGCCTTCCCACTGGTTCTCTTGGTCTTCCCACTTGGCTTTAGCCTCTTTCTCTTCATCGGTTAATCTCTCATTCCACTTTGGGATTGGACCTTCCAAAATGTGAGACAGTTTCTCAAACTTTAACAAGATGTTGCGTTTGAGTTGCCAACTAATGAAGTTTGAGCCATCATTTGCTAAAGGGTGTTTTTCTATCATGGATCGTACGATAGGTTGGATGTTCGACATTTTTTCTACAAAATAAATCATACAGGTTTTAATGCCAATTTTATGTTTTAATACACATGCATACATATATCGAATATAAATGTAAATGTTGCAAATAAAAAATTTGTCCATAAATGCAACAATCCAAGATCCCATCAATTGTAATATAGACTAGCTAAGGGCTATCGAATACATTACAATATCAAGGTAAGAAAACATTTTCTAATCACAACCTTTTCGAATTTTAGCAACATTAGCATCTTCAAACTCTTGTGACTCTTGTCGTTTTAATTATGAGGGAATACGACATATCCTCATAAGAAAAACTTTTTCCCAAAACCGAGCGAGGGCTCTAGGTAATGTTAAGAAAACTTATTTTCATTTGATACGAGATACGTTTATCCATTGTATTCACAACTAAACATACTTGGGGTTCACTAGGGTGAAACACACCTCATATATTCAATTGTGGCACAACAATATACAACCATTATATCTCCCACTATTCCCAAAGATGGAGGGAGCTATCTCCCGCTAAGGGCGAGCAGAGTATCCCTCGATCAATGACTGCTAGTGGATGAAATAAGAAGGAAATTTATTCTTAATTTTTGTTGGACAATTTAACATGCGATTTAGAATTTTAGGTTATCATGCATATTATTAATCATACACATCCTAACATTCAACACATTCATCACATGCATAGCAAGATAAAAATAGAAATTAAACATTCACACAATCCACATCTTGTGAGTTTATATGTTCCCTTCGATCCTCGATCCTCGATCCCTGATCTTCGATCCTCGATCGATGCGCTACAGTGGCGACTTCCTCTTGCACCGGAGATGTAGATTTTACAGAAAATAAACTTGCTCCTCACATTCGATAAAAAACGACTAGTGCAAGTCCTATGTAAAAACCTCTCATATGCAAATGCAACTATCTAAAAGACGGAAAGAGAGAGAATTTTGACTTTTACATACATAAGCCCCTGTATAATAATGATTACATGCATTCATAATTGCTGATTTGGAACATATAAACCCACAATTCCTGCAAAGACAACTCGAGCATCCATGCACGCAATATTGCTATAAACTATGCAATCTAGTTTATCAATCATCTAGAATCTCAAACAATTCTTTGAAAAATATTTTGAAATCCATTAAAAACGTTTTTCATCCATCCATAGTTCAAAAATAATTTTGAACCGCTGTCCATCTAATTTCCTAAAAGGAAAGACGAACCGCAGTTTTTCGGTTTTGTTGATTCTCTTACAAAATAATCGTTTATACTTAAAACGAAATTATTGCAAGTTAGACTTATGTCTAAATCATAATTCTAATAATTACATGGCATGTTTTAAACTACTTAAAACATTCAAAACGAATTATTACAAAGAATTATTTCAACAAAACATTTAAGGACCGAAAAACCGGTAAAAAGAATTGTTTAAATCCTAGATGGTAAACTAAATTTGTTTACAACCTTAAATCATAAGAAAATTGAACCCTAAGCTCTGATACCACTATAGGATTTCATGTTTAATTATGCATGTATATTTTTTGATTTTTTATGCATAATAAGGATAAATTACAATTTTCTACGATTTATTTCATGCATGCATCAGTTTGTTTTAATAACTAGTTTCAAAACTTATTAAAACAAACATGGGCTTCGAATTTCATACATAAAAGTTCTCTAAAACTTCTTGATGATCCGGAGATGCTGAAGAAGATGATCGTCGCTTCCCGTTGCGCCGGATGCCTCCGAGTGTTCACCGAAACCCTAAACAAGGTTGGAGAGAAAGGAGCTAGCCAATCAATCTCCAAACAAGCTTAGAATCTAGCTACAAACCCATTCCTTAATCTCTGAGATTTCTCCTTCCAAAGACTTAGAAAACTAAGAGAATTTTCGTGGATTTTGTGGTGAATTAGGAGAGAAAATATTTAGCAAACTTCTAACATAATTAAGGAGAATAAGGACCTATTTATAGGCTCCAATCTTACTCTCAATCATGGCTATTCTTAAGTCACGAATTCTTGACATTTTCTCTCACAAACTAATTCCATAATGCATTATATGCACCCACAAAACGTTTGACCAAGTTTGGAGCTAATCCAACCATTGATCAAATTAATCTCTAAATTATCAAAGGCAGAAAATCGATCGGGACTCGATCTACCGAGACATACTCGGTTAACCGAATATGTCACGTTCGTATTTCCGTGCACCTGACGGATAACCGATTCTTAAGGAGAAAAAATCTTCTTAACCGTTCGGACGAATTCGCGTCTTTGACCGAGTGCCGTTTGGTTAACCGACAATATCGGAACTGGACATTGTTCGGTCGACCGTTTCAGGTTCGGTATACCGACCCAGAGTTCCAGGCACTTTGGTCAAGTTCGGTCAATCAACTTGACCATCCGTTCCACGTTCGGTTGACCGATCCACAGATCCTTCGGTAGACCGAACCTTAACGGATTACCGAACTTCTACCCGATTTTGCTTTTCAAATTTTGGATTTATTTCCAACAAAATTTGAACTTTAGGGGTTTCAGCAAATTCACAACTTATGCAATATATTATCCTATGCAATAATAAATTATTGCACCCCATAATATATGCATATCATATGAATTTATCATGATTCTAATTATGTTATATAACATAATTGATTTTACTTGTTCACCACATGTGTCATATTTTCTATAAGAAACCCGACACATCATATGAATCACACTCAAGCTTCTTGTTTCCCAGTTTTTGCGGTGTGACCTATGGGAAGATCTAAACTAAGTTGGCAGTGATATTAAGAGCTTAATATCACAAGCTATAAGTGGTATCTAGCTACACATTATAGCTCCCAATTAGTTAGATGTCTTAATTCCACTCGAACCAAAACCCGATCCATTTAGTGATGGAGTGCACCACTTGTGTCCGTCCCTTGCCTCATGATCTTAAAAATACACACAAAGTAGTATTGTGTCATCTTTGTATTAGTATTCATTTCTTGATCTCTTTAAGCTAGTTATAAATAT
Organism: Triglochin maritima; assembly: GCA_963682175.1. NCBI lineage: Eukaryota > Viridiplantae > Streptophyta > Magnoliopsida > Alismatales > Juncaginaceae > Triglochin > Triglochin maritima. The sequence continues at coordinate 42,491,523 of OY821775.1, forward strand.
GTGACTTAACTCAAATCACATTGTGCACATTATAACTTTGCTTTATCAAGGGGCCCACTAATATCATCACTCAATTAAGAGGGGCAATGATAGTCTTTTGACTAACTATCTTCTCCAACAAAAGTTGTACTTAACCAACCAATGCCTTTGCACTACACTTATTGATAGCTCAAGACACTAATCTAATTAAGCATTCCTTAAGTGATTGGATATAAGTCTCATATCAAAAGACCGAAGACACAGTAAAATATTAATGACACAGAAACACATTTCTATAATATTTTACTTATTAGGTCTATTCAGTATACAAAAGTAATATTTTCCTCTTTTGCATACCCGTGTCGTCACTCACTTGTAGAGCTACAATGATCTATGACCAACACGACAATCTTAACTCGGTAATTAATGTCCCATGTTCATTACCATGATTGCGAATATCTTTTGTTTTATGTAAACCAAAATCTTTTAGAGCTCTACGGTTAAGGACCAAGAGCCTCTTCCTTAACACTTCTAAAAGACGAATAACATAAACAAGGAACAAAATGATTTCTCATTCAATTCATAATAATTAACAGCGTAAAGCTTCATAGCTTGGGTCCAAACCTACAAAAAATATTTAGATCTGTCTGATTTGGATGATTTCGGTGTATGTGGTCGGAGGTTCGTAGATCCGCAACTCATCCTAATGTCTCCTGACAGTACCAAGGTACTCGGTGAAACACGACTTAGTGTAAGCGTCATAAGTATCCCAACCTTCTTCCTATGCTTCTTTCAGCTCTTCGATTAACAGTTGCAAGCAAACATCTATCTTGTTACCAGGGTGACCAAGTATAATCAGCGACATCATAAAGAATTGATGCTTCATACTCATCCATGGTGGAAGATTATATGGCACGAGAATTACGGGTCATATGTTGTGTAGAGTTTGGCTGTGAAAGGAATGTGTTCTAAGAGTTTTACTTTTATATGTCAATTATTATGATTGAATGTGAAAACATTTTTTTATTGATGAATGTATTTGTCTTTTGGAAGTGTTAATGAAAAGGCTCTTGGTCCTTAACCATAGAGCTCTAAAAGATAAAGGTTTGCATAAATCAAAAGTTATTCCCAATCATGGTAATTGACATGGAACATCAATTACTGAGATAATATTGTCGTGTTGGTTAAAGAGTATTGTATTTCTACAAATATTTAACGACCCGAGTATATAAAAGAGGAAAATGGTTACTTTTATATATTGAATAGACCTATTAAGTGAAACATTATGAAATTATGTTATATGTCATTAATATTTCATTGTGTCTTGAATCCTAAGATGTGAGACTTATGTATTTTCGCATAGAAAGTTAAAGGACAATAGTTGGTTAAACATGACTTATGCTGGAAAAGATAGTTCGTTAAAGGATTGTCAATGCCCATCTTTGTTTGAGTGATGATACTAGTGGCCCCATGATAAAACAAAATTATAATGTGCACAATGTCACTTGTATTAAGTTACATATTTATAATTAGCTTAAGAAGTCAAGAAATGAATATATAATACAAAGGTGACACAATTCTACTTTGTATAACATTCTTAATATCATGAGGCAATGGATAGACACAAGTGATGTTCTTACATCACTAAATGAATGGTGTTAAGTTCGAGTGAACAAGACATCTTTGTTAATTAGGTAACTATAATGTGTAGCTAGATACCGCTTATAGTTTGTGATATTAAATGTTAAATATCATTGCTAATATAACTTAGATCCTCTTATAGGTCACACCACAAAACTGGGAAACAAGAAAGTTGATTTATGTTCATATGATATATCGGGTTTCATGTGAAATAGCATACATGTGGTGAATTGAGAAAATCAATATGTCGTGAAAATGACATAGTTAGAATCATAAATAAATTCATATGAGTGTATGTATTATGGGGTGTGATGTTCTAACACTACATATGAGATATATTACATGACATATGAATTTACTAAAAACCCAAAGCTCGAATTTTCTTGTATGTTAATCCAAAATTTGATAAAGGCAAAATCGGGCCAAAATGGTCGGACGTTTTCGAAGACCGGTAGACCGACAATTCACAGTAGTTGTTGCGTATGTGAACGGTCGATCGGATGGATGCTGTTGGTCGACCAAAAACATCCAGGAGCTTCAACAATCTCTTCTTGGTAGTGATCGGTCGATCGGATGAAGGTCATGGTTCGACCGAAAATTTCCAAGAACTTTTCTTGGTAATAATCGGTCGACCGACTTGAAGTGCAGTCCGACAGATAACTTTCAGTTGCTTTCTAGTGTAGAAATGGTCGACCATTTGAGCGTGTTTGTTCAACCGAAAAATCACAGTAGCTTTGGTAGCGTGTGGTGAGTCGACCGCCCAGTTTCATGGCCCAACCAAAACCACAATTAACTTTCAATCGGTCGACCGGTGGGCACGTTTTGGTCGACCGGTGAGCACGATTCTGCTAGAATTAGTTAAGGGATTGGTGTTGATCATGGGTTTGATTTATTCCAATTGTGGTCAAACGTGTATGAGGATGATTATGTGTCAATTTGTGATTGGTTTTAGGGAGAGAAAAGCAAGAGATCATGGGTAAGTGGATTACCCATGATGTGGGTGTTGAGAGAGTCTAAAAAGGTCTCCTCTCCTTACTTGTTTTAATTAATGCAAAAATTCTCTATCTCTAACCTCCCCACTAATCCATCCAAAATCTCTTAGTTAATCAAACTTTTGGAGATTAAAGTCTCAGGGAGTTTTAGAGGGGTTATAGCTAGATTCTAACATTGATTTAGAGATTGCTTGACTAGCTCATTTCTCCATAATCTTGTTTAGAGTTTGGTAAACACTAGAAGGCGAATCAGCGGACAATTATTATGAATTGAATGAGAAATCATTTTGTTCCTTGTTTATGTTATTCGTCTTTTAGAAGTGTTAAGGAAGAGGCTCTTGGTCCTTAACCGTAGAGCTCTAAAAGATATTGGTTTACATAAAACAAAAGATATTCGCAATCATGATAATTAACATGGGACATTAATTACCGAGTTAAGATTGTCGTGTTGGTCATAGATCATTGTAGCTCTACAAGTGAGTGACGACACGAGTATGCAAAAGAGGAAAATATTACTTTTGTATACTGAATAGACATGATAAGTAAAATATTATAGAAATGTGTTTCTGTGTCATTAATATTTTACTGTATCTTCGGTCCTTTGATATGAGACTTATATCCAATCACTTAAGGAATGCTTAATTAGATTAGCTATCAATAAGTGTAGTGTAAAGGCATTGGTTGGTTAAGTACAACTTTTGTTGGAGAAGATAGTTAGTCAAAAGACTATCATTGCCCCTCTTAATTGAGTGATGATATTAGTGGGCCCCTTGATAAAGCAAAGTTATAATGTGCACAATGTGATTTGAGTTAAGTCACATATTTATAACTAGCTTAAAGAGATCAAGAAATGAATACTAATACAAAGATGACACAATACTACTTTGTGTGTATTTTTAATATCATGAGGCAAGGGACGGACACAAGTGGTGCACTCCATCACTAAATGGATCGGGTTTTGGTTCGAGTGGAATTAAGACATCTAACTAATTGGGAGCTATAATGTGTAGCTAGATACCGCTTATAGCTTGTGATATTAAGCTCTTAATATCACTGCCAACTTAGTCTAGATCATCCCATAGGTCACACCGCAAAAACCGGGAAACAAGAAGCTTGCTTTTGATTCATATCATGTGTCGGGTTTCTTATAGAAAATATGACACATGTGGTGAACAAGTAAAATCAATTATGTTATATAACATAATTAGAATCATGATAAATTCATATGAGATGCATATATTATGGGGTGCAATAATTTATTATTGCATAGGAAAATATATTGCATAAGTTGTGAATTTGCTGAAACCCCTAAAGTTCAAATTTTGTTGGAAATAAATCCAAAATTTGAAAAGGCAAAATCGGGTAGAAGTTCGGTAATCCGTTAAGGTTCGGTCGACCGAAGGATCTGTGGATCGGTCAACCCAACGTAGAACGGATGGTCAAGTGGATTGACTGAACTTGACCAAAGTGCCTGGAACTCTGGGTCGGTATACCGAACCAGAAACGGTCGACCGAACAATGTCCAGTTCCGATATTGTCGGTTAACCGAATGGCACTCGGTCAAAGACGCGAATTCGTCTGAACGGTTAAGAAGAATTTTTCTCCTTAAGAATCGGTCATCCGTCAAGTGCACGGAAATCCGAACGTGACATATTCGGTTAACCGAGTATGTCTCGGTAGACCGAGTCCCGATCGATTTTCTGCCTTTGATAATTAAGAGATTAATTTGATCAATGGTTGGATTAGCTCCAAACTTGGTCAAACGTTTTGTGGGTGCATATAATGCATTATGGAATTAGTTTGTGAGAGAAAATGTCAAGAATTCGTGGCTTAAGAATAGTCATGATTGAGAGTAAGATTGGAGCCTATAAATAGGTCTTTATTCTCCTTAATTATGTTAGAAGTTTGCTAACTATTTTCTCTCCTAATTCACCACAAAATCCACGAAAATTCTCTTAGTTTTCTAAGTCTTTGGAAGTAGAAATCTCAGAGATTAAGGAAGGGGTTTGTAGCTAGATTCTATGCTTGTTTGGAGATTGATTGGTTAGCTCCTTTCTCTCCAACCTTGTTTAGGGTTTCGGTGAACACTCGGAGGCATCCGGCGCAACGGGAAGCGACGATCATTTTCTTCAGCATCTCCGGATCATCAAGAAGTTTTAGAGAACTTCTAGGTATGAATTTTGGAGCCCATGTTTGTTTTAATGAGTTTTGAAACTAGTTATTAAAACAAACCGATGCATGCATGAAATAAATCATAGAAAATTGCTATAGATCCTTATTACGCATAAAACTCCGAAAAATATATATGTGTAATTAAACTTGAAATCCTACAGTGGTATCAGAGCTTAGGGTTCAATTTTCTTATGATTTTAGGCTGTAAACAAATTTAGTTTACCATCTTGGATTTAAACAATTCGTTTTACCGGTTTTTCGGTCTTTAAATGTTTTGTTGAAATAATTCTTTGTAATAATTCGTTTTGAATGTTTTAAGTAGTTTAAAACATGCCTTGTAATTATTAGAAGTATGATTTAGACATAAGTCTAACTTGCAATAATTTCGTTTTATGTATAAACGATTATTTTGTAAGAGAATCAACAAAACCGAAAAACTTCGGTTCGTCTTTCCTTTTAGGAAATTGGATGGACAGCGGTTCAAAATTATTTTTGAACTATGGATGGATGAAAAACGTTTTTAATGGATTTCCAAATATTTTTCAAAGAATTGTTTGAGATTCTAGATGATTGATCAACTAGATTGCATAGTTTATAGCAATATTGCGTGCATGGATGCTCGAGTTGTCTTTGCAGGAATTGTGGGTTTATATGTTCCAAATCAGCAATTATGAATGTATGTAATCATTATTATACAGGGGCATATGTATGTAAAAGCCAAAATTCTCTCTCTTTTCGTCTTTTAGATAGTTGCATTTGCATATGCGAGGTTTTTACATAGGACTTGCACTAGTCGGTTTTTTATCGAATGTGAGGAGCATGTTTATTTTCTGTAAAATCTACATCTCCGGTGGAAGAGGAAGTCGCCGCAGTAGCGCATCGATCGAGGATCGAAGATCAGGGATCGAGGATCGAGGATTGAAGGGAACATATAAACTCACACGATGTGGATTGTGTGAATGTTTAATTTCTATTTTTTATCTTGCTATGCATGTGATGAATGTGTTGAATGTTAGGATGTGTATGATTAATAATTTGCATGATAACCTAAAATTCTAAATCACATGTTAAATTGTCCAACAAAAATTAAGAATAAATTTCCTTCTTATTTCATCCACTAGCAGCCATTGATCGAGGGATACTCTGCTCGATCTTAGCGGGAGATAGCTCCCTCCATCTTTGGGAATAGTGGGAGATATAATGGTTGTCTATTGTTGTGTCACGATTAAATATATGAGGTGCGTTTCACCTTAGTGAACCCCAAATATGTTTAGTTGTGAATACAATGGACAAACTATCTCGTATCAAATGAAAATAAGTTTTCTTAACATTACCTAGAGCCCTCGCTCGGTTTTGGGAAAAAGTTTTTCTTACGAGGATAGGTCGTATTCCCTCATAATTAAAACGATAAGAGTCACAAGAGTTTGAAGATGCTAAATGTTGCTAAAATTCAAAGAGGTTGTGATTAGAAAATGTTTTCTTACCTTGATATTGTAATGTATTCGATAACCCTTAGCTAGTCTATATTACAATTGATGGGATCTTGGATTGTTGCATTTATGGACAAATTTTTTATTTGCAACATTTACATTTATATTCGATATATGTATGCATGTGTATTAAAACATAAAATTGGCATTAAAACTTGTATGATTTATTTTGTAGAAAAAGGTCGAACATCCAACCTATCGCACGATCCATGATAGAAAACAACCCTTTAGCAAATGATGGCTCAAACTTCATTAGTTTGCAACTCAAACTCAACATCGTGTTAAAGTTTGAGAAACTGTCTCACATTTTGGAAGGTCAAATCCCAAAGTGGAATGAGAGATTAACCGATGAAGAGAAAGAGGCTAAGGCCAAGTGGGAAGACCAAGAGAACCAGGTTCACGGTCTTATGCTAGCAACCATGGGTGACTCGCTTCAAGCGAAATACTTGGATTCAAAACCCAAGAAGACCATGGAGGCTTTATCTAAGATGTTCATGGATAGTGCCCGAAAGGAGCGCTATAAGACCACCATCGCACTCACAAGGTGCCATATGGCGGAGGGAACATCGGTATCCATGCATGTTCTCACGATGCAAGGGTACCTTGAGAAGTTGGCAAAGCTCTCTTCACCAATGCCCGAGGACATTGCTGAAGATATGATTCTTGGCTCTCTAGCCCCATCCTTCAAGGACTTTGTGATGCACTACCACGTGCGTAAAAAAGGGGTGAGTCTTGAAGAGCTGCATAACGCTCTCAAAACTGCTGAAGTTGACATGGGCAAGGGTAGGGACATGCAAGTCCTTGCCGTCCATGGGAGGAGCCAAAAGATTGGTAAAGGAAAGGGCAAATCTACCGAAAGTAGTTCAATCAAGAGCAAGGGAGTAGGATGTGCTAGTGCGAGTGCCTCGAGGGGGAAATCTCAGAAATCTCCAACTCCCAATACGGAATGCTTTCACTGCGGTGAAAAAGGACACATCCGGCCAAATTGCCCTAAGTACAAGGAAGACCTTGACAATGGAGTGATTGAACAACGGTGCCCCAAAAAGGCCAAATGTATATTTGTTATTGAAATAAATTTAGCCACCTCTGTCCAAGATTGGGTAATTGATACCGGATCTTGTGCTCACATAGTTTCTAATGTGCAGCTACTCATGGATAGGAAGGAACTCGTAAGGAACGAGGTAGAATTGAAGGTCGGAAATGGTGCGAACGTGTCTACGGTTGCACAAGGTTCTGTGGTGCTTCAATTATGTAGTGATTTAAATTTATGTCTAAAGAATGTTTATTATGTGCCTTCGATTAGCAAGAACATTATTTCTGTATCATGTTTAGATATGGATAATTTTAATATAAATATTTCAAATTCTTGCTTGTCTATATCGAAGAATGGTGTTTTCTATGCAAATGCATTCATAAGGAATGATCTCTATTTGCTTGAATTGAATGATAAACAAATCTTTAATATCAATAACAAAAGACTTAAGACCACTCACGAGAACGATACTCTCTTGTGGTACTATCGTCTTGGTCACATAAATGAAAAATGCATCAAGAAATTGCAAGAAGCTAACCTTCTTGGTCTACTTGATTTTAAATCATTGGAGACGTGCCAACCATGTATAATGGGAAAAATGACCAAAAAGCCTTTCAAGAAGAAAGGTCCAAGGGCGAGTGGCTTGTTGGATTTGATACATTCCGATGTATGTGGTCCAATGAGTACTAGTGCACGAGATGGTTTCAGGTACTTCATTACGTTCACAGGTGATTATAGTCTTTATGGCTATGTTTATTGATGCATTGCATATATTGCATCTTGTGTCTTTCATTTAGATTACTTTTATATCAATAAATGCTACTAAGGTATGTGTTTAGTCTTATTTACAGAATACAGGGACCTGAATGCAAATTACCCACATCCCGAGCATAAACGCGTGCAAAAGACTCATTTCTATCATAAAGACCAAGCTCAAGATTATTGGGTTTCAAATGGAAATGTATCCAAGCATAAAAGCATTCAAGACCTAATTACAAAAAGAACAAGGACTTAAGCACAAAAGTAGACGGGGACTTAATTGCAAAAAGACAATGACCTAATTGCAAATCACGAGTAGCTTTTATTATCTTGGAGAAAATCTAAAGAAAAATCAATGTGGATCTCCAAATATATGAAGGAATTAATCCGGAGCTCAAAAGAATGGAAAGAATCAATCCAGACGCGCAAAGGAGGATCAAATCATAGCATAAACACACAGTAAAAATCCGGATTAAATCAGAGGAGATTATGCGGCGAAATCGCCGCATATTACATGCATTGTGCGGCGGAAACGCCGCCCCCTTGGCGATCCGTGTGCTCCAATTTTGTCCAGTCGTGTCTGGACACGTGTACTCTCCAATTCTATACTTAGGTCTCTTGTAACAACTATAAATAGCCCCGAGAACGATGTTAGAAGGGTCATTTGCCTTAGACCTAGTTTTTAGTTGTTGTTTTTATTCCTTAGTTTAATAAAATTATGTCTTTTATTTCTTGTGTTTTTATGTTCTCTTTTGTAAGTCCTCTAGGACCCCTTCTTCCTCCCTCTATGAGTTTCTAACTCTTTCCAAAGGGTGGAGGTGACGGATTTAGGGTGAAGAGAAGATGAATGAATGTTATTATTTTAAGTTCGTGATTAGTATATTTTGATTACTTGAGTTTATGTTAAATCATTTATCATGTAATGCTTCATAACTAACATGATTTATTATAAGTTTCTGAATTCTCTAATCTAAACCCTAAATCTAAACCTCCACCCAACGGAATTCACTTCTTTGTTCTTGCTTTAGTTTATTTGTTCATGTTTCATGCTTTAGGAAATTAAAAATCAAAAATCTCAAAACCCAATTTATTTCTTCTCTCCCTCCTTCCCCCAATCGAAATCACACTAATAACAAATCTCTCCCTCCTTGTGTTCGACCCGTATTTGCCACGTCTTCATTGACGCCGTGCACTTGCGGTATAAATTTAATTCTCATCATTTATCTAATGAGAAACAAAATTGAGTCCTTTGAGAAGTTCAAAGAATTCAAGAATGAAGTAGAGAACCAACTCGACAAGAAAATCAAGTCTCTACGAACGGATCGTGGAAGTGAGTACTTAAGTGCCGAATTTGACTCATGCCTAAAGGAGTTTGGTATTGTACCTCAACTCACCCCTCCCGGTACACCTCAGTGGAATGGGGTATCCGAAAGGAGGAATAGGACATTGCTCGACATGGTTCGGTCAATGATGAGTCATGCGGAATTACCTCTTTACTTTTGGAGTTATGCACTACAAACTGCGGCTTACACACTAAACAATGTTCCATCCAAATCCGTGGAGAAAACTCCTTATGAGCTAAGGAGTAGTAAAACACCTAAGCTCAATTTTCTCAAGATTTGGGGTTGTGAGGCTTACGTCAAGAGATTGATATCGACCAAACTTCAACTAAAAGCGGATAAGTGCTTCTTTATTGGTTATCCTCGTGAGACAAGAGGATACTACTTTTGGCATATCACATCCAATCGAGTGATTGTAGAGAGGGATGCCACATTTCTGGAAAAGGAATTTCTAGAAAGAGTAAAAAGTAGTGGCAAATACGGCCGCAAGTGCACGATCGCGTTGAAGCAGTGGCAATTACGGGTCGTCCACTGGGAGGTGTGTCGTCGATTGGTTTGTTCGAAGGCGAGAGGTAAAAAGAAGGAGAGAAAGTTTGGTTACACTAAACTACACTAAGATGCAAAAAGGAAATGGTAGAAAAGCAAGAAAACTAAACCCCAAAGGGGTAGAGAAATAATGTGAACATAAAGAAGTGTGTGTGTTCATTAAGCTCCTCACAACATGTAGTGCATGAAATCATAAAACTACATCCAACTTTGCCTCCACATGAATTAAGATAAGACTACATCATTAAAACATACAAGACAATAATTGGAATGAAGCTAAATGAACTCAAGTATAAAGACTAGACCCTACTATGCCTCCACATGAATTAAGATAAGACTACATCATTAAAACATACAAGACATTAGCTAAGGTAAAGGCAACAAGAGCACATACACTACAAATTATGTTTCCAATATTAACTTCATCCATATCCTAACCTTATCATTCCCCATAAAATAGGTCCACCAATCAAAGCATAAGTTAAGCTTCATTCAAGAGCATTAGCATATCAAAGATAAGAGTGAAAACCCATTAGATGGTTATGGAAATCATATAAAGCTCAAGGGATAAAGATAACACACACTTAATACACTACATGATTATATCACATATTTCTCCACCCCCAAATAGGGATGGAACTACTCACTACTCATTACACTAACTATATTAACAAAAGAAAGCATATTACTGAAATGAAAGTTAACTAAGAAGGCAAGAAGTATTAAAGAAACTTAAAGGAAAGACCAAACAAACATGCACAAATTAAAAGACAAGATTAAAAGAAACTAGAAGAATTATTTTATTAACAAATGACTCACATTGAAGGTAGCATTCTTCTCCACCTTGAGTTTTTGCTTCAAGGCTCACTCCTTAGTAGAGATTGCCACCAAGCAATGGGTAATTACAATGGAAGGTGAAGAGTTCTATTTATAAGCATGGAAAAAGCTAATCGGGGACAATCCCCTGATGTGGGACTAAATCAATACCAAAAATAGCCTAAGCATACACTAATATGTTGGAATAGGATCGTGTGGGTTATGGGTCCACTAATCACTATTAAGCCCTAATTAACTACTTGGTTGATCGATCAAAGAAATGCAGCGGAAATTAAACTAAATCAAACACAAGTAGAAAGTAATGCAAACCACAAAGAAGACACGTCGGTTTTACAGAGGTTCGGCCGCGCCTACGTCCTCTCTTGCAAGCCCCTCTCGAATCCCCGTTCGAGCTCCTCTTGCGTCTTCACTATGCCTCCCCGTTCCGGGCCGGGAGCAACGCCTTTTACAAGTCTTCAAGCTCGCGAACAACCCTCGCCGAGCTTGGCACCACCTCTCACAACCCGAGAGGATCACTTCGGGCTTTCACCGAAATCTCTACTTCTTTGTCTTGGGCTTTCACCAAGACCCTTGCTCACTTTGTCTTGGGCTTTCACCAAGACCCTTGCTCTCTTGACAACAATTGTGACTGAGTGGAACTCACTCTTCTAGTATTGAGCACAACAGATGCTAGATGAATGTATGATGAAGGATGTGGAAATTAGGCTTTGGATGACTAATTTGGAGCTTTGAGGTTGTGGAAAATCTCACTATAAGTTTGACACTTTGGAGTTGTGAAATCTTTTGGAAAACTAAGTGTGAACCTCTATTTATAAGCTCCTAAAGATTTCTAGCCGTTTGGACAAGATTTGATTGGGTTTTGTGCAAGATACACAAAACAGAAAATCGGGTTCAGAAATCTGTCCAGAAACGGTCGACCGAAAGGTGTATCGGTCGACCGAACCCTTGAGTCTGTTGATGGATCGGTTGACCGAACTTAGGTACTGGTCGACCGAAACACTTAAGTTTTATAGATCAACGGTCGACCGAACAGGTACCGGTCGACCGAACTACTGGGTTCGGTAGAGAGAAATCTTGATCGGTTGGACAAACTTGTGTCGACCGATAGCAGGGGGTTTTTCACGAATTGAACGGTCGACCGAAAGGTGTATTTTGTTCGACCGGTTCTAATGTATATGGGGGTGAATATTGAGAAAAATGTGTATACGACCGTTGTATAATACGACAAATAAAACGGTCGTATTTTTACCAGAAATGGCAAACGAAACGGTCGACCGAAGGTCTACCGGTCGACCGAACAGGTCTGGGTAAACGGTTAATAGAAATGTGATCGGTTGAACGGATTGGTCTGGTATAACAAATATTGTGTATAACCGGTCGACCGAAAGGTGAACGGTCGACCGAACTCAGGTAGACTGGCGACCAATGTTTTAGGTGTTTAGGTGATCTAATGGAGTCCAAATTATATGATATTTTGTGTGTGACTCCTACAAGGAACCTAGTGTGTGAATGCATGCATATTAGCTTATGTTATGCTCAATTCACATAAGTTCCTAATACTCAAAGAAAGGTAAAATTACATGTCTTCAATCCTAGCTTGATTACATGTCTTGACTTGATTTTTCTTCTTTCTTGAGTCTTGATCACCTGTAGATGTTAGCACAATACAACATGTATACTATTATACTACATGTGCTAATCTACATGTCATAATTAAGATTAGGTTTAATTACATCATCAAAATACGGATTAAGGCCAAAAAGCCAACATAATACACATGCTACAGAAAACTAAACGGATCCTGGGCTATATGGACCGCCAATTGGTGGTTCCAGACCGCCAATTGGCGGTCTATAAGCTTTAGATCCGTCTGGTTTTCTTTGTGGGCTTTGCTTGAAGTATTTCTGGGTCTTGGATGCATCTACTTGGTCTGTTGGAGCTCCGACCCGAATCGAATTGCCAAAATACTCCCCATGATGGTGTGGAGTTTCCTGTTTTGCTCTTAGGTCCTTTGGTCTTACGATCAGGTCCTTCTCCCTTGCATCTTAGTCCCCAGGTCTAACGATTAAGTCCTTTTCTTGCTTTTGGGTCCTTTCATGGCTCTTCTCTTCAAACCTCTTTATTTCTGAAATTCAAACATAAAACTCGTCACATAGCATTGCTTAGATGTAAGATAATGGATATAAGATATGAATATGAGCATGAAATGATGGCAATCAAATACCCCCACACCTAAGTTTTTGCTAGTCCCGAGCAAAATAAAGAAAGAGAAAAGCAAACGAGAAACAAGAAATCTTAACTCACTTTCGTAGGAATCACGGTTGCACTTAGCACGTGCAACAAGCCGTTAAACCTCATTGTTGCCAAGGAGGAGGAGTGTTGTCTCCTGAGGGTTTTCAGCGGATATACCCACAAAATCCGAACAAGATGCATTATTCAATCTAGACCTCGACTCGTTGGAAATATTTTGTCGATCAATGGACGCGGTAATCCTACGGGCCGACTCTATAAAGGTAATCAGTCCACACCTAGCCTAATAAACCATTCATGCAAGTTAAATAAGGAATTACGTGAAAGACATGGACAACCTCAACATCCTCAAGTGCTACAAAGTGTAAAGTCCATTAAGGTTCTTATTACCATTTTTTTCTTTTTGTTTCTTTTCTCATTTTTTTTCTTTATCTTTTTATTAGTTGGAGCTTCATTCTCCCAGGGTCAGGTTTCGTGCATCATTGCCCATGAGGACTTACACTATCACGTACACCTTTCCCCAAATCTCCACATAGGGCAATCCCTACCACCCGTGTAACGGGAGTTCGGTCGGCGCATCCCAAGTAAGATGACTTGAAAGCACCAGACACAAAGTCCCCTCAGACCTACTTTCCCGAGTGATAGGAGCCGTGCGAGAAGAGAGAACACCTACTCACTTATTTCTTATTTACACATGAACCAAAACCCCTACACTAATGTCTCACAACAGGATTTAGAGGGTCCATGACTACAACAAACTTCCTTAAGTTAACATACACGAATTATTGACTCACTAGGTTCAGGGTGGACTTCATTAAATGTTTGAGCACTGAAACCCTATGATTACTCACCCCCAAGGGAAAACTGGGGTGCATCCTAACGACTCGATAAATCCTAAAGTCACTGTACTAGATATCCTAATGCATCAAGTTCAAGACAATTTTGGGAGCTTTCTTTTTACATTGCCTCTCAAGCGTTTTGCACATGCTAAATACACGCAAAACCCACAAAACATTTTCTTTCGCAAACACATGAAAATTTTGAAAGAAATGTGGAAATTTTAAAGCACTACGCAAGCAAAAGAAGACAAGTCACCCACGGATCATGACAAGCAGATATATCGATATTAAATGCAGCACACTAACATGACCCTAATAATGAACAAAAAAAGAAAATAAAATCAAAGGAAAAAGACTCAACTATGTACACACGTAAAACACCCCCCCACACCTACTTCATGCATTGTCCTCAATGAATGTGAGCAAGATACTACATGGATTTATGCATGAAAAATGAGAGATCTCACCAACATTAAGTACAAAGGGAAGTTCAAGGTCGTGTTGATGGACACAAACCCGAATTCCCTCAAAACCTGTGAGATGCTAAAGAAAGGATGCAAATATGTGAAAGAAATGGAGCCCAAATACACAAGGGTTGGGGCTCACAACAATCGATGCTCACTGAAGGAGTCTTTTATTGTACTTTTTTTCTTTTTTTCCTTTTTCTTTTTTTATATAACTATGTACAAACATAAGTTCTCATCTTCATTTGTCAAAAGACATCAAATGGGAACCTCAAGAGTGGGTCAATGCACTTGGAAAGGGAACATGACACCACGCGGGGCCAGAATACTCATGCGTGGGCCCCCTTCACAAAGAGCACCAGATGAAATGAGAGGTTCATGAATTGGACGCAAATGCGTCTCATTCAAAGGATCAAACTGAAAGAGCTTGAACCTCTCAAGAGTTTGGGAAATGAGGGGCAACGGAAGAAGAGTTTCTCCTGTTGCGCTGCTGAAGTTATGATCGTCAATCCAAACTCTCCAACCAACAGGCTGGTGCGTCGGAACGAGGTCAAGAACCCCGTTAGGCATGTCCGACACACCAGACGAACAAACAGTGGGTCTCATACCCAAGGTATTCTCCAAGGAACTCCTAATACCCTCATGAGCAATGTAGTTGTTTGATGCTCCATCATTTCCAAGATGATCAGGAACAATAGTGAGAGGCAAACTCTCATCAGATTGTTTGAAATTGAGGGGACTAGGGAGCTCTTGCTCCACCAGAGGTGAGTCCTTAGGAGGTACAACAATAAGGTCATGTGGCTCAAGGGCCACGAGACAAGAAGATAAGGCACAATCCTGTGCCGACTCATAAAGAAGCTGGTCCATAGTATTCTCAATTGGAATCGAATCCTCCACCAAGTGATCGTGAATTGAAACCCCAAGTCCCTCAGACTGACTAGGAGTTTGACTTTGAAAGGTTGTGCTTTGAATTTGTGGATGCGGTGGTGGTTCGATATCAAAAGATGAATCCACATGTTGACAAGAAAGGTTACCCTCCTCACGTTCATGGAATTGTTGTGTCATTTGACTCACTTGTATTTCCATATTTTGCAAGGAATTCAAGTTGGACTTCAATAAAGTTTGAGTGGTTTCCATGAACATTTGGAGGGTTTGTTTTAAGGAATCAAATTTGGGGTCAACAGTGAGGTCCAAGTCAGAGCTTGGGAAATTTTGGGATTGGGTGTTGATGGGCTGAGAATGAGTCCAATGATTTTAAGTGGGGTGTTGGTAGAATTCTGGGTATTTGGGAGGAGGATACGGGTATTGTTGGCTTTTGGCTAATGATTGCTTATCCGTTTTGATGATTAATCAACATTTAACTTAAACACATGTAATTCGTTCATATCACTCTTGCACATTACACATATATCGCTTTATACTAACATTTCAGGTGTCAAGTTAAACAAGAAATGAGTTGAAGAGTAGATAGGTTTACATTATTGTCATTAGGATTTAAATGTAACTTGAGCACTTAAATCTTGATGCATTGCATATCTTGACTCTTTAGGATTCCATAGAAGTAGATCTAAACCTTCAAATTCTATACAAAACTTCTTTAGAAATCAATCAAACCTTATCCAGGATTTCTGCACTCAACCGGTCGACCGGTCGACCATTTGGTTCGACCGATCTACCCAAAAACTGTTTTCTGAACCTTTTCGGTCGACCGAACATTGTACTGGTTCGACCGGTTCATTAGAGAAACTTAAGGTTTTTTTGGTCGACCGATCAACTGTTCATGCGTGCTGGAAGACACGTGCCTTAGTGCAACCGGTCGACCGAATGTCCATTTCTGTTCGACCGATTGATTTCTATTTTTGTCTTCTTTTGTGACCGTTATACTTGTCGTATTATACAACGGTCGTATACACATACTTTCACCATACCCCGAAATACATAGCTTAACCGGTCGAACAAATCTTATTAACCGGTCGACCGTTTGACCATTTATCGTTCGTAGCATTCTTCCTGCTATCGGTCGATACCACCTTGGTTCGACCGGTCACTCTTTGTCTCTACCGAACCTTCACAGCGGTCGACCGTTTCCTTGTTTCGTCCGACCGGTACACTTAAGTTCCCTCCCAGTTAGTTCGACCGGTCCTAGTTTGTCTAACCGTTTGACCACTATTCACGTAACCGGTCGACCGTTTCATTCTTACCGGTCGACCGAACTTTGACAGAATTGCTTCCTGAATCTCTGGTTTGTGTATCTTGCACAAAACCCAATCAAATCTTTCTCAAACGGCTAGAAAACTTAAGAGGCTTATATATAGAGCTTAGATCATCTTTACATGGTCACCAATCCATTCTCTAAGCTCCCATTGTGTTAAAACTTTCCAAGTGCTCTTACTCTACTTATTGCTCTCAACCACTCTCTTGATCAATCATTCAATTGCATTCATCATCAATTTCAAGTGCTCAAGAGTAGGTTACACAAAGTCTACTACAAAGGAGTTGTACAAGCTTCCGGAGTGAAGCTCTTCTCGGGTTGTGAGAAGGAGGTCCAAGCTTGGCGAGGGTGTTCGCAAGCTTGAATTGTAAAGGCTCGATCTTTGCCCGGAAAGAAGATCAAATTAGTGAAGATCGCGAAGTTGCTCAAGGAAGAGCAATTCGTAAGAGAGGACTAGGATCCGGTGTTGGATCCAAACCTCTATACATCCGGTGTTTGGTTTGCCTTTCTATCTCACTATTTTCATTGGTTATCTTGTTATTGCATAAATAGTTAGTAGTGAGTAATTAGTCTATAAACCCCCCCTTAAGACTAATATTTAGGGCAATTAGATCCTACATTTGGTATCAGAGCCTTGTTAATTGCATATAAACAAATTAACATTTGTAGCAATGGCCCAACAACGTGAGGGATTCCACACCGGTAGACCTCCACTTTTTAATGGAACCAATTATGCCTATTGGAAGAAACGCATGATAATCTTCATTCAATCATATGATGTTAAGCTATGGGTTTTCTTTCAAATTCCATATACTCAAAACAAAGAGTTTGAACTCATGAGTGATGATGAACTAGCAATGGTTCAAATGAATGCAAAATTAATGAACATTCTCATGTGTGGATTAACCGAAGAGGAATATGGTAGAATTAATGCTTGTGATTCTGCATTTGAGGCATGGCATATGTTAGAAAGTCATTTTGAAGGACGATCATCCGTGAAAGAAACTAGGATAGATTCATATATGCAAAAATATGAAATGTTTGCCATGAAACCCAACGAATCCATTAGCGAGATGCATACTCGCTTTACTCATATCACTAACTCCTTGAAAAACCTTGGTAAGGTCTTGATTGAAAGTGACAGGGTACGGAAGTTTCTTAGATCGTTGACATTGGAGTGGGAGAAGAAGACAACGGCAATCGAGGAGGCCAAAGATCTCTCAAAGCTAAAGATGGAGGATCTCATAGGAAGCCTCATGGCTTATGAGATTCAAATGGAGGAAAGAAGAGAGAAGGAGAAGGAGCGAGAGGGGTTAAGGAGAAAGGAGAAAACAATTGCTCTCAAAGCAACGTCGGATTTGGAAAGTATCGAAGACGATGACACCGATGATGATGTTGCATTTCTAACCCGCAACTTCAAGAAGTTTCTCGCCAAAGGAAGGTTCACTAGAGGGAAAGGAGAATCATCCCGGACTTTCGCGTGCTACGAATGCAACAAGACGGGGCACATGAAGAAGGATTGTCCACTCCTTAAGTCAAGAGATCGTGAACAACGAGAACCAAGAAGATTCCCTCCTAGAAGAGAAAGAGATGAGAGACCGAGGAGAATTAGGGAAGATAGGCCTCCTAGAAGAGATAAAGAAGAGAGACCTAGAAGACGAGAACGTGATGATCACAAAAGAAGGGATCACCATGACAAAGACGGAAAGAAGGCTTTTAAAGCCACTTGGGATGATTCAAGCTCATCTACATCCTCCGACACCGAATACTCTCAAGAGGAAGAAGCACACATGTGCTTTATGGCACACAATGAGGATTCGGATTCAAGCACCGCTACATCCCCAAGGAGAAGCAATCAACCCCAAGTGGTGGAAATTGATGACGATGAGGTATCAATTCAAGAAACCCCTTCCTATGATGAGTTATTAGATGCTTTTCATGAACTTGCTGAAAGATATGAGATGATTTGTCATAAAAACAAATTAGGAAGAAAAGTGCATCTAGATTTATCTACTAAACATGAAAACTTACTTAAAGAGAATGAATTGCTTGCTAATGAGATAAACATGCTGAAATCTACTAGTAACTGTAATAACAACAAAGATCTTATTGCCAAGAATGAACAACTTACAAAAGATCTAGAGAAATTCACGTTGGGTAGAAAAATGCTAGACATGCTTCTAGGAACCCAAACTCAATCTTTGACTAAGCATGGTTTGGGGTACATGGGTGGAAAACAAAAGAAAGCTACATCTTATTTTGTTAAACATAACAATTCATATGTTAAGAAAGTAAGTTTGTCAAATGTATGGGTACCTAAGACCTCTCAAGTTTGGGTACCAAAAGCTAACCCTCAAGGACCCAAACAAATTTGGGTACCAAAGTCTTCACTTGTCTCTTTGCATGTAGATCAAAGCAAGGAGAAAGGGCAAGTGGATACTCGATAGTGGGTGCTCAAGGCACATGACGGGAGACTCTCAAGTTCTATCAAATCTAAAGCCTAAGAAGGGAGGAACCGTCACATTTGGAGACAACGCTAAAGGTCAAATTGTCGGCATTGGTAATGTTGGCAATTCCTCTACTCCTCATATTGAAAATGTTTTGTTAGTAGAAGGGCTAAAACACAATTTGCTAAGTGTTAGTCAACTAGCGGATAAAAATTATATGGTTATCTTTGACAATTCAAATTGCTATATTGTCTCAAAACATAACATGAAAATTATATTTAAAGGTTGTAGATCTCATAATATTTACATTGTGTTTGTTGATGTCATTAGCAATCTAGCCTTAGAGACTTGTTTAGTTGCCTCAAATGACGAAGCTTGGTTATGGCATAACCGATTGGGACATATTAGTATGTCACAATTACACAAATTATCCAAACTTGAATTAGTTAGAGGACTTCCTAAAATTGATTTCAAAAAGGATAAACTTTGTGATGCATGTCAATTTGGAAAACAATTTAAATCGTCTTTCAAATCTTTAAATGTTGTGTCAACTTCAAAACCTCTTGAGCTTTTACATCTAGATCTTTTTGGTCCTTCAAGAACCGTTAGTTTAGGTGGTAAAAGATATGCTTTTGTGATTGTCGATGATTTTTCACGATTTACATGGGTTTTGTTTTTGGCTAATAAATATGATGCATTTGAAAGATTTAAAAGCTTTTGCAAACGTGTTCAAAGAGAAAAAGATTTACATATCATTACTATCCGTAGCGATCATGGAGGAGAATTTGAAAATGAGCTATTTCTAAAGTTTTGTGAAAAACAAGGGATTAAACATAATTTTTCTTTTCCTCGCACTCCCCAACAAAATGGGGTAGTTGAAAGGAAAAATAGAACTCTTCAAGAGATGGCAAGAACCATGCTTATGGAAAAAGGGCTTCCAAAATATTTTTGGTGTGAAGCCGTAAATACTTCTTGTTATGTGTTAAACCGTGTTCTTATAAGACCTATTTTGAAGAAAACACCTTTTGAATTGTGGCACAAACGTATTCCAAAAATTTCTTACTTTAAAGCTTTTGGGTCAAAATGTTTTGTCCTCAACACTAAAGATAACTTGGAAAAATTTGATGCAAAATCCGATGAGGCCATCTTTTTAGGATATTCCGATAGGAGCAAAGCCTATAGAGTCTATAACAAACGAACCTTTTGTGTCGAGGAGTCTCTACACGTTAACTTTGATGAGTTGGCTTGTGTAGATAATTCCTCTCTTGATGATGACTATATGGATATAATTAGACATGTCTCATCTCAAGATGTCTCCCATGAGCCACATCAAGATCCTCCAAGTTTTCCACAAGAAAACAAAGAGGAGCTTCCCAAGGATTGGACCTATAGAAAGGAACATCCAAAGGACCTTGTGATTGGAGATGTTTCTCAAGGTGTGACAACACGATCAAAGGCTCATGTAGTTTGTGATTCTTATGCTTTCATATCTAAATTAGAACCTAAGAAAGTAGACGAAGCTTGTAATGATGAATTTTGGTTAATGGCTATGCATGAAGAGTTAAACCAATTCGTTCGAAATGACGTTTGGGAACTTGTTGAAAAACCCATTAATCAAACCGTTATTGGAACTAAATGGATCTTCCGAAATAAACTTGATGAGGATGGGAATGTAGTTAGAAACAAAGCTAGACTCGTTGCTCAAGGCTACCGCCAAGAGGAGGGAATAGACTTTGATGAAACTTATGCTCCCGTGGCTCGTATGGAAGCTATTCGTATGCTTTTAGCTTATGCCTCTTTTATGGACATTAAACTTTTTCAAATGGATGTTAAAAGTGCTTTCCTAAATGGAATTATTTCTGAAGAAGTTTATGTTGCTCAACCCCCCGGTTTTATTAATGAATCTTATCCGAACCATGTATTTAAACTCAAGAAGGCTCTTTATGGTCTCAAACAAGCTCCTAGAGCTTGGTATGAGAGGTTGAAGAATTTCTTGATTAATAAAGGATTCAAAATGGGTAAAGTAGATACCACTTTATTTGTTAAAACTCTGAATCATGATTTATTAGTGGTACAAATATATGTTGATGACATTATCTTTGGTGCAAGTAACCCGCGTCTATGCGAAGAATTTTCTAAGTCTATGCAGGGAGAGTTCGAGATGAGCCTTATTGGTGAGCTAAATTTCTTTCTCGGACTCCAAATAAAGCAAACTCAAGAGGGGAATTTCATACATCAAGCAAAGTACACAAAGGAACTTATCAAACGCTTTGAGCTTGAAACTAGCAAACCTCAAAAGACACCTATGAGTACAAGCGTAAAATTGGACAAAGACGAAAATGGCAAAGATGTGGACATCAAGAAGTATCGTGGTATGATCGGTTCTTTACTCTATCTTACTGCAAGTCGTCCCGATATTATGTTTGCTGTATGTTTATGTGCACGTTTTCAAGCATGTCCAAAAGAAACTCATTTGAATGCATTAAAAAGAATTTTTCGTTATCTAAAAGGCACTTTTGATTTTGGACTTTTCTACCCTAAGACTAGGACTTTCGATCTTGTTGCCTATAGCGACGCCGACTATGCCGGTTGTATTTTAGATCGTAAGAGTACTAGTGGCACTTGTCAATTTTTGGGTAAATCTCTTGTTTCATGGTTCAGTAAGAAACAAAATAGTGTTGCATTATCAACAACCGAGGCTGAATATATCGCCGCCGGTTGTGCTTGTGCACAAGTCCTTTGGATGAGGCAAACCCTCAAGGACTTGCAACTTGAGTTTCAAACTACACCAATTTATTGTGATAATACAAGTGCTATCAACCTTTCCAAAAATCCTATCTTGCATTCTAGAACTAAGCATATAGAAGTTAGACATCATTTTCTTAGAGATCATGCAAATAAAGAAGACATTAAACTTATATTTGTTCCCACAAATGATCAATTAGCGGATATATTCACCAAACCCTTAAATGTTGATCAATTCAATCTCATTAGACTTAATCTTGGTTTGTGTACCCTAAATGACATTTGAGTACGTTTTACTTGAGCCCATTTGACTATATTTGGTTCTAGTGTCTCTTGGTTTTTGAAGCTTTGTTCTGGTTTTTACTGTTCCACCGGTCGACCGAACGGAGATTTCGTTCGACCGGTTCTGAGTTGTTTCTTGACCGAATTCTGTTTGTTCAACCGATTTCCTGAGTTTGGTCGACCGGTGCTAGTTGTTCGGTCGACCGGTCCGTTTTGTTCAACCGATAGCAGGGATCCTAAGTTTTCGACTTTGTGTATTTGTTCGACCGCAAGTGTTATCCGTGCGACCGTTTTCAATATATCGGTCGACCGGTCGGATTTGTTCAACCGATAGCAGGGATCCTAAGTTTTTGATTTTGAGTTTTCGTTCGACCGCTCGTGTCTTTCGTGCGACCGATTTTATTTGGTTCGGTCGACCGGTAGATTTTGTTCGACTGATAGCAGGGGATTGTCTGCCTTGTTCTTTTATCCGGTCGACCGAAATATGCTTCTGTCCGACCGTTCGTTTTTCGACTTAAGTTTTTTACAGTTTTCTTTAACCTTTCGGTCGACCGAAAGATGGATCGGTCGACCGGTGCTGTCGTTTTCTGCTGCATTTAGGGCTAGATCGGAACTTGGTCTTCACTTTTACCCATCTCTCTCTCTAACCCTAAGCCTTCCCCATCACCTTCCTCCCTCGATTTTGCGTTTTTCCTGCGGTAAAACTCAAATCTTTTTGCATTTTATCGCTTCTCATCATCTCCTCTTCATTTTGCACCCATTTGTTTTCCCCAAACTCGAGTTATTCACCATGACCGGGAAGAAAATGGCTATCCGCAAGAAACGTTCGGATGCCTCCACCACTTCCACCGAAAAACGCACCAAGAAGGCCCACGATCGCTCCTCTACTACCCCAAATGTCCGGCATCCGCCCGCGCCTCCTACTCTTGCCTTCCATCCTATTGACGAGTTCGCCAAAAGTGATTGGGAGAAAAAGCTCTCGGCGGCTCCTTTTATTCCAAACCGCGCCGTTGAGGTAGCGGACTTTCGTGATTTCTCTCTTAAATCTCTTTTTGATGCTAATCGCCTCACACATTGTCTCACCAAACTTGCATCAAAACCATATTATCCTTTTTTGGTTCAACAATTTTATTGTAATCTTCGTTTTGAACCAAATCACCATATTGCTCGTACTATGATCAATGGTTTTAGATATGAATTTGTCCCCGGAACTCTTGCTGAAGCTTTTGGCTTCGAGTTCGAGGGTGTTAATTTATATGTTGATCATCCTCTTAGTGTTATTGATAACATCACTCATGATGATATGGTTGCTCAATTATATGCCTTTCCACCTCCATCCAAAAATGGCTTTATTATTCACAACTCATCCTTAATGCATCCTATCGCTCGAGTATTGGCCTATATCGTTTCCTTCAACTTGCTCCCTAAACATGGCCATCATAACGAAATATCTTATACGGAGCTTGTGTGCATCTATTGCATTTACAAGAAAATTCCGGTCAATTGGCCTTTATTCATTTTTCTCCACATGCACTTTAAGAAAGGGAGGTATCTCCCTTATCCCATGTTGCTCACCGCTCTCTTTGACCTTCTTAAAATTCGTGTTACCGATTGTCCATCGGCCACCTACAAATATCCTATCTGTAAGACCACTCTTTCTAAAATGAAAACCATTGCATCATCTTCTATTCAAGCGTCATCTGAGGGAGATTCTGAGCAAGAAGATGAAGATGATGTGCCGGCCGATCCTCGTTGGATGCCCCAACCATTTCAGCAGGAGGGTCAATGTTCTTGGGGAGAAGGCGACGAATCTGCTTGGCAGGAGAGTCAGTGGAGATCCACTTATACTGAATACACTCCGGATCATTCCTTTCAGCAGTTGTCGGATCGGTTCGATGCGTTTGAAGCTTCCACCTCTCAACGTCTTGATCGTTTTGAAGCTTCGACATCTCAGCACCTTGGGCGTCTTGACGCTAAGGTCGACTCGGTGCTTAATGGCATTGACTCTCTCACTTCTATGTTTCGTGATCGTTTTGGTCATTGAGTTGGTTGGACATTGAGTCTTGTATCTTTGATTTTCGCTTTAGTTGTGTGGTGTTTCGTTTGCTATTGATGTATTTTGAACCTTGCTTGACTTAATGCATGTTTTGTTTCTCCTTTATTGGTTGTTTTGGCAAATGAATGTGGTTTCGTTGTTGGACATTTTTTTTCAGCTTTTTGATTATGCCAAAGGGGGAGAGTAATACTACTCATACATGTCTATTAGGTTTACAAATGCCATATAGCTAGGGGGAGCTATAAGATAGGGGGAGCATTGAGTAAAATTCATTGAAATAACATGTATTTAATTTGATAAGTTGTCATCATCAAAAAGGGGGAGATTGTTGGCTTTTGGCTAATGATTGCTTATCCGTTTTGATGATTAATCAACATTTAACTTAAACACATGTAATTCGTTCATATCACTCTTGCACATTACACATATATCGCTTTATACTAACATTTCAGGTGTCAAGTTAAACAAGAAATGAGTTGAAGAGTAGATAGGTTTACATTATTGTCATTAGGATTTAAATGTAACTTGAGCACTTAAATCTTGATGCATTGCATATCTTGACTCTTTAGGATTCCATAGAAGTAGATCTAAACCTTCAAATTCTATACAAAACTTCTTTAGAAATCAATCAAACCTTATCCAGGATTTCTGCACTCAACCGGTCGACCGGTCGACCATTTGGTTCGACCGATCTACCCAAAAACTGTTTTCTGAACCTTTTCGGTCGACCGAACATTGTACTGGTTCGACCGGTTCATTAGAGAAACTTAAGGTTTTTTTGGTCGACCGATCAACTGTTCATGCGTGCTGGAAGACACGTGCCTTAGTGCAACCGGTCGACCGAATGTCCATTTCTGTTCGACCGATTGATTTCTATTTTTGTCTTCTTTTGTGACCGTTATACTTGTCGTATTATACAACGGTCGTATACACATACTTTCACCATACCCCGAAATACATAGCTTAACCGGTCGAACAAATCTTATTAACCGGTCGACCGTTTGACCATTTATCGTTCGTAGCATTCTTCCTGCTATCGGTCGATACCACCTTGGTTCGACCGGTCACTCTTTGTCTCTACCGAACCTTCACAGCGGTCGACCGTTTCCTTGTTTCGTCCGACCGGTACACTTAAGTTCCCTCCCAGTTAGTTCGACCGGTCCTAGTTTGTCTAACCGTTTGACCACTATTCACGTAACTGGTCGACCGTTTCATTCTTACCGGTCGACCGAACTTTGACAGAATTGCTTCCTGAATCTCTGGTTTGTGTATCTTGCACAAAACCCAATCAAATCTTTCTCAAACGGCTAGAAAACTTAAGAGGCTTATATATAGAGCTTAGATCATCTTTACATGGTCACCAATCCATTCTCTAAGCTCCCATTGTGTTAAAACTTTCCAAGTGCTCTTACTCTACTTATTGCTCTCAACCACTCTCTTGATCAATCATTCAATTGCATTCATCATCAATTTCAAGTGCTCAAGAGTAGGTTACACAAAGTCTACTACAAAGGAGTTGTACAAGCTTCCGGAGTGAAGCTCTTCTCGGGTTGTGAGAAGGAGGTCCAAGCTTGGCGAGGGTGTTCGCAAGCTTGAATTGTAAAGGCTCGATCTTTGCCCGGAAAGAAGATCAAATTAGTGAAGATCGCGAAGTTGCTCAAGGAAGAGCAATTCGTAAGAGAGGACTAGGATCCGGTGTTGGATCCAAACCTCTATACATCCGGTGTTTGGTTTGCCTTTCTATCTCACTATTTTCATTGGTTATCTTGTTATTGCATAAATAGTTAGTAGTGAGTAATTAGTCTATAAACCCCCCCTTAAGACTAATATTTAGGGCAATTAGATCCTACAGATACGGGGGTGAAAATGAAGTATAAGAATTTAGATAAGAATTGTCTCCCCACGAATCCATCACTCTCGGGTTGTACGCGGATGCGTAATGGTTACATTGAGCATTTTGGGAAAATGTATGCTCATACTCAGGCTCAGGGGGAACATAAGGACATTCCCCGATAACATGACCACTCAACCCACAACAGTCGCACAGTACGGCTACTGGAGCCATCGGTGCACTCATGTCGTCTGCCATACTCATGAAAGAGGCCAAAATTTGTTGTAATGTCTCAGTTTGTTGACCAGCATATGATCCGACATAACTAGATTGTGGTCTAGCAGTCGGTGCCTCTCTCATGTTACCCCTATATGAAGATTGCTCAGTCGCACAATGAAGATTATCCCAACCATACGGGGTGTTCGTCTGAGCCACCCCCTGATGCATGGGTCAGGAGTACCAGGGAGAATCGTCCTGGTCCCAACAATGATATGGATGGTCGCCCATGTAACCATCCATCACAACAGAGAACTCTAGAGTCGACCACTCTCACCACCACGAGGCTAAACTCGCAAAAAGTGATCGACTCGACCCTAAAACGCTACCAGAGAGTGTAAAGGGGAGGAGACTAAAACGTAGAAGTAGGTAAGAAGAAGATGACTTAGAGGAGAAGGGAAGAATCCCTAAAGCTAGCGTGGGTGAAGGGATCAGGTAGAAGCCTAACTAGCAAGCACGACTCAAACAATGTAAGGCAATGGGTCATTAGGCTAGACGACGCCTAACTTCGAGGTCACTAGCCTCGACACGCCTCACCTCCCTACAACGAGGACCACAATGCCCAGCAAGTGATACCAGATCCGGAGATCCAGTACCTCCTACTATCGACAAGGTAGGCAACGCTGATCAGGTCATGGCGGTCTCAACTAGATTACTCTCCTAGTGCGTCCAAAATCCTAGGGCCAATGTCTACTTGCTTTTAGTTAAGGCTTGATTACGAGTGATTTTTGGGGCCAAGGAAAGGGTGATGAAATCTTCCATCTTATCTTTTATGGGACAACCCCTCCTTAGTAGCGTTTTGAGCTTAAATCTAGCAATCAATCACTCCAATCAAACGCTCAACTCACTCTTGTCCCGATGCACCTTACTAACTAATGCATGATCAAAACATGCATGAATGAGAGATTTGGGTGCACGTACCTCACGCCAGCAATCAACAACAAAATGTAAAGCAAAGAAAAGACAAATGCAGGCAAGGTCTACACATGATGCACGACCTAGATGGCAAGAAGTCTAATCTTTTGCTTTGAGTTTTATGGTCCAAGTTGATTAAAGGGGATAGAAATTAAATCTGGGAGAAAACTAGAAGTCACAGCATGCAAAATGATACTCCCAGATAACTAAAATGAAACAACAAGCAACCAGAACAAATCTGAGAGAAAATGAGGCTCACCAGGCCGCCAATTGGCGGTCCCTTTTGCGTTATTGGCTCTCAAATTCCTCCATTCGCTTCCCCTTGATTCTAAAAATGCCTGAAACTAAGAAAACCTGAAAACAAAAAATTAAAAACCCCTCGAATCGTCCAAACCAACGTCTGGACAGAGCACCTCCCCGGCAACGGCGCCAAAAACTTGATTGATCGTTTTATTTAAACCGCAAGTGCACGGCCGCGTTGAAGCGGTGGAAAATACGGGTCGTCCACTGGGAGGTGTGTCGACGATTGGTTTGTTCGAAGGCGAGAGGTAAAAAGAAGGAGAGAAAGGTTGGTTACACTAAACTACACTAAGATGCAAAAAGGAAATGGAAGAAAAGCAAGAAAACTAAACCCCAAAGGGGGTAGAGAAATAATGTGAACATAAAGAAGTGTGTGTGTTCATTAAGCTCCTCACAACATGTAGTGCATGAAATCATAAAACTACATCCAACTTTGCATCCACATGAATTAAGATAAGACTACATCATTAAAACATACAAGACAATAATTGGAATGAAGATAAATGAACTCAAGTATAAAGACTAGACCCTACTATGCCTCCACATGAATTAAGATAAGACTACATCATTAAAACATACAAGACATTAGCTAAGGTAAAGGCAACAAGAGCACATACACTACAAATTATGTTTCCAATATTAACTTCATCCATATCCTAACCTTATCATTCCCCATAAAATAGGTCCAATAATCAAAGCATAAGCTAAGCTTCATTCAAGAGCATTAGCATATCAAAGATAAGAGTGAAAACCCATTAGATGGTTATGGAAATCATATAAAGCTCAAGGGATAAAGATAACACACACTTAATACACTACATGATCATATCACATATTACTCCACCCCCCAAATAGGGATGAAACTACTCACTACTCATTACACTAACTATATTAACAAAGAAAGCATATTACTGAAATGAAAGTTAACTAAGAAGGCAAGAAGTATTAAAGAAACTTAAAGGAAAGACTAAACAAACATGCACAAATTAAAAGACAAGATTAAAAGAAACTAGAAGAATTATTTTATTAACAAATGACTCACATTGACTGTAGCATTCTTCTCCACCTTGAGTTTTTGCTTCAAGGCTCACTCCTTAGTAGAGAGAATGCCACCAAGCAATGGGTAATTACAATGGAAGGTGAAGAGTTCTATTTATAAGCATTGAAAAAGCTAATCGGGGACAATCCCCCGATGTGGGACTAAACCAATACCAAAAATAGCCTAAGCATACACTAATACACGTGCTACAGAAAACTAAACGGATCCTGGACTATATGGACCGCCAATTGGAGGTTCCAGACCGCCAATTGGCGGTCTATAAGCTTTAGATCCGTCTGGTTTTCTTTGTGGGATTTGCTTGAAGTATTTCTGGGTCTTGGATGCATCTACTTGGTCTGTTGGAGCTCCGACCCGAATCGAATTGCCAAAATACTCCCCATGATGGTGTGGAGTTTCTTGTTTTGCTCTTAGGTCCTTTGGTCTTACGATCAGGTCCTTCTCCCTTGCATCTTAGTCCCCAGGTCTAACGATTAAGTCTTTTTTCTTGCTTTTGGGTCCTTTCATGGCTCTTCTCTTCAAACCTCTTTATTTCTGAAATTCAAACATAAAACTTGTCACATAGCATTGCTTAGATGTAAGATAATGGATATAAGATATGAATATGAGCATGAAATGATGTCAATCAACCTTCCAAGAAGCAATGGAAAGGGAAGACTCCAAACTATGGCTTAAGGCCATGGAATCCGAAATAGAATCCATGTATGATAATCAAGTGTGGAACTTGGTTGACCTTCCTCAAGGGAAAAAGTCCATTCAAAATAAATGGGTTTTCAAGAGGAAGATGGACATGGATGGGAACTTAACAACCTACAAAGCGAGGCTTGTAGCGAAGGGTTTCACTCAAGTTCAAGGAATTGACTATGATGAAACTTTTTCACTGGTTGCCATGTTCAAGTCTATTCGGAGAATGCTCGCTATTGCTGCATTTCATGATTATGAAATATGGCAAATGGATGTCAAAACGGAGTTCCTTAATGGGAACTTGGAGGAGGATGTGTACATGGTACAACCTCAAGGTTTTAAAGATCCAAAGAATAGCGAGAAAGTATGCAAGCTTCAAAAATCCATTTATGGATTAAAGCAAGCATCAAGGAGTTGGCACAAACGCTTTGACGAGGAAGTGTAGAAGCTTCACTTCATTCAAAGTAAGGAAGAACCTTGTATATACAAGAAGGTCAGTGGGAGCCATGTAGTATTCCTAATCTTATATGTCGATGCCATATTGCTCATGGGCAATCATTTTCCTTTGCTTGAGCAAACGAGAAGTTCGTTGAAATCTGCATTTTCAATGAAAGATATGGGTGAAGCTCAATACATCTTGGGAATCAAGATATATCGAGATAGATCCCGTAGACACATTGGCCTCAGTCAACGTACATACATTGACAAGGTCTTGGAAAGGTTCAAGATGAACAACTCCAAAAAGGGCAGTGTGCCAATGAGTATGGGTGTGCAACTCAAGAAGTCTCAACGAGCGGAATCGCGTAAGGACTTAGAGTACATGAAGGATGTCCCTTATGATTCGGCAATTGGGTCGATCATGTACGCGATGACTTGCACAAGACCCGATGTCTCGTATGCTCTAAGCGTGACAAGTCGTCACCAATCCAACGCAGGTCCTGAGCATTGGACTGCGGTCAAGAATATCCTGAAGTACCTTAATCGGACTAAGGATAAGATTCTTGTTTATGGAGGTCAAAGGGAGTTGATAGCCGAGGGTACTCAGATGCGAGTTTCATGAGTGATCCAGATGATAGAAGGTCGCAATCAGGATACGTCTTTCTTCTGAATGGTGGAGTTGTGAGTTGGCGTAGTTGGAAGCAAAGCACTACGGCCGACTCAACCACTGTTTCCGAAGTAATGGCTGTCGCTGAAGCGAGCAAGGAAGGAGTGTGGATCAAGAAGTTCCTTAAAGAGCTTGGAGTAGTTCCCTCGAGCGAGGAACCAATAGAGCTATTTTACGACAATAGTGCATCTATCTCGCAAATCAAGGATCCCAAATCACACCACAAAGTGACGTACATGGATCGTAAGTACTTCGTGACACGTGACCTCATCGACGAAGGCAAAATAAATCTTTTATGGGTGGACACCAACAGCAACACAGCTGATCCATTCACAAAACCCTTATCCGAAGCCAAGGGCGAAATGCATTTCGAGTCCATGGGATTGAGGAACCATGTAGATTGGCTTGATGATTGATATGTAATGGGGTTTACCCTAGTTATTATTGTTTTAGACATTGAGTATGTATGTGAAAGAAAACTTTAATAACAAGTGGGAGATTGAAGGGAATGTGTTCTAAAAGTTTTACTTTTAAATGTCAATTATTATGAATTGAATGAGAAATCATTTTGTTCCTTGTTTATGTTATTCGTCTTTTAGATGTGTTAAGGAAGAGGCTCTTGGTCCTTAACCGTAGAGCTCTAAAAGATATTGGTTTACATAAAACAAAAGATATTTGCAATCATGGTAATTAACATGGGACATTAATTACCGAGTTAAGATTGTCGTGCTGGTCATAGATCATTGTAGCTCTACAAGTGAGTGACGACACGGGTATGCAAAAGAGGAAAATATTACTTTTGTATACTGAATAGACATGATAAGTAAAATATTATAGAAATGTGTTTCCGTGTCATTAATATTTTACTGTATCTTCAGTCCTTTGATATGAGACTTATATCCAATCACTTAAGGAAATGCTTAATTAGATTAGTGTCTTGAGCTATCAATAAGTGTAGTGCAAAGGCATTGGTTGGTTAAGTACAACTTTTGTTGGAGAAGATAGTTAGTCAAAAGACTGTCATTGCCCCTCTTAATTGAGTGATGATATTAGTGGGCCGCTTGATAAAGCAAAGTTATAATGTGCACAATGTGATTTGAGTTAAGTCACATATTTATAACTAGCTTAAAGAGATCAAGAAATGAATACTAATACAAAGATGACACAATACTACTTTGTGTGTATTTTTAATATCATGAGGCAAGGGACGGACACAAGTGGTGCACTCCATCACTAAATGGATCGGGTTTTGGTTCGAGTGGAATTAAGACATCTAACTAATTGAGAGCTATAATGTGTAGCTAGATACCGCTTATAGCTAGTGATATTAAGCTCTTAATATCACTGCCAACTTAGTCTAGATCCTCTCATAGGTCACACCGCAAAAACCGGGAAACAAGAAGCTTGATTTTGATTCATATGATGTGTCGGGTTTCTTATAGAAAATATGACACATGTGGTGAACAAGTAAAATCAATTATGTTATATGTAACATAATTAGAATCATGATAAATTCATATGAGATGCATATATTATGGGGTGCAATAATTTATTATTGCATAGGATAATATATTGCATAAGTTGTGAATTTGCTGAAACCCCTAAAGTTCAAATTTTGTTGGAAATAAATCCAAAATTGGAAAAGGCAAAATCGGGTAGAAATTCGGTAATCCGTTAAGGTTCGGCCGACCGAAGGATCTGTGGATCGGTCAACCGAACGTGGAACGGATGGTCAAGTTGATTGACCGAACTTGACCAAAGTGCCTGGAACTCTGGGTCGGTATACCGAACCAGAAAAGGTCGACCGAACAATGTCCAGTTCTGATATTTTCGGTTAACCGAATGGCACTCGGTCAAAGACGCGAATTCGTCCGAACAGTTAAAAAAGAATTTTTCTCCTTAAGAATCGGTCATCCGTCAAGTGCACGGAAATCCGAACGTGACATATTCGGTTAACCGAGTATGTCTCGGCAGATCGAGTTCCGATCGATTTTCTGCCTTTGATAATTAAGAGATTAATTTGATCAATGGTTGGATTAGCTCCAAACTTGGTCAAACGTTTTGTAGGTGCATATAATCCATTATGGAATTAGTTTGTGAGAGAAAATGTCAAGAATTTGTGGCTTAAGAATAGTCATGATTGAGAGTAAGATTGGAGCCTATAAATAGGTCCTTATTCTCCTTAATTATGTTAGAAGTTTGCTAAATATTTTCTCTCCTAATTCACCACAAAATCCACGAAAATTCTCTTAGTTTTCTAAGTCTTTGGAAGGAGAAATCTCAGAGATTAAGGAAGGGGTTTGTAGCTAGATTCTAAGCTTGTTTGGGGATTGATTGGCTAGCTCCTTTCTCTCCAACCTTGTTTAGGGTTTCGGTGAACACTCGGAGGCATCCGGCGCAACGGGAAGCGACGATCGTCTTCTTCAGCATCTCCGGATCATCAAGAAGTTTTAGAGAACTTCTAGGTATGAATTTCGGAGCCCATGTTTGTTTTAATGAGTTTTGAAACTAGTTATTAAAACAAACCGATGCATGCATGAAATAAATCATAGAAAATTGTTATAGATCCTTATTACGCATAAAACTCCGAAAATATATATGTGTACTTAAACTTGAAATCCTACAAGTGGATTACCCATGATGTGGGTGTTGGGAGAGTCTCAATAGGTCTCCTCTCCTTACTTGTTTTAATTAATGCAAAAATTCTCTGTCTCTAACCTCCCCACTAATCCATCCAAAATCTCTTAGTTAATCAAACTTTTGGAGATTAAAGTCTCAGGGAGTTTTAGAGGGATTATTAGCTAGATTCTTACATTGATTTAGAGGTGGCTTGACTAGCTCATTTCTCCATAATCTTGTTTAGACTTTTGTAAACACTTGAAGGCGAATCAGCGGACAATTCGACGGGTAATGCGACTCTGGATCTTCATGAAGGTTTTAGAGAACCTTTAGGTATGATCCTTTATTATTTATTTTAATATATATGTAGATAACATTGTATTAAAATAAAACATATGATAAATTTCATGAAATCTTCGAAAATATGGAAATTGATATTGTATGCATATATAAAATTTTAAAAATGTATACCTACATAGGGGTATAAAATCCGACAGTGGTATCAGAGCATTTAATCCATATTTTCAATTATTAGACTATATTATTAATTTAGTTTACCATCTTCAATCGAAACAATTCATGTTTGATGTCTTTTTCGAATTTTTCGACAGTTTGCTGATGTAATTCTTATTAATTCTTTTGATAGTTTTCAATGTGTTAAAACATGTCATATTAATGTTAGAATTAAGATTTAGACTTATGTCTATTTGCTTAAAATTTTCGTTTTTATTAAATGATTATTTTACAAGAAACCAACAAAATTAAAAAGACAAATAAGTTTGTTTTTCCTTAAAGTTTTTTTTCTTTTGGGAATTTAGTCATACTTCGGTTTAAATGATTTGTGTTTTGAACTATGGATGTTAAATCATTTTTAATGGATTTCAAATGAGTTTGGAATTGTTTGATAAAATGTAGTGAATTGATAAAATTAAAAGTCGTGAAAATGACATAGTTAGAATGATAAATAAATTCATATGAGATGTATGTATTGGGGTGTGATGTTCTGACATTACAAATGATAATATATTACATGATATGTGAATTTTCTAAAAACCCCAAATATCAAATTTTGTTGGATGTTAATCCAAAATTTGATAAAGGCAAAATTGGGCCAAAAAAACTGGACGTTTTTGGAGACCGGTTGACCGGAAATTCACAGTAGTTGTTGCGTATGTGAACAATCGATCGGATTGATGCAGTTGGTCGACCAAAAACTTCCAGGAGCTTCCGCGAATTCTTCTTGGTAGTGATCGGTCTACCGGTTGAAGGTCGTGGTTCGACCGAAAATTTCCAGTAACTTTTCTTGGTAATAATCGGTCCACCGACTTGAAGTGCAGTCCGACAGATATCTTCCAGTGGCTTTCTAGTGTAGAAACGGTCGATCGTTTGGGCGTGTTTGTTCGACCGAAAATCACAGTAGCTTTGGTAGCGTGTGACGGATCGACCGCCCGGTTTCATGGTCCAACCGAAACCGCAATTAACTGTCAATCGATCGACCGGTGGGCAAGTTTTGTGGACCGGTGAGCACGATTCTTCTGGAATTAATTATGGGATTGGTGTTGATCATGGGTTGGATTTATTCCAATTGTGGTCAAACGTTTATGAGGATGATTATGTGTCAATTTGTGATTAGTTTAGGGAGAGAAAAGTAAGAGATCATGGGTAAGTGGATTACCCATGATGTGGGTGTTGGGAGAGTCTATAAATATGTCTCCTCTTCCTACTTATTTTAATTAATGCAAAAATTCTCTCTCTCTCTAACCTCCCCGCTAATCCATCCGAAAATCTCTTAGTTAATCAAGATTTTGGAGATTAAAGTCTCAAGGAGTTTTAGAAGGGTTATTAGCTAGATTCTAACCTTGATTTAGAGATTGCTTGGCTAGCTCATGTCTCTATAATCTTGTTTAGAGTTTGGTAAACACTTGAAGACGAATCAGCGGACGATTCGACGGGCAATGCCACTCTGGATCTTCATGAAGGAATTAAAGAACCTTTGGGTATGATCCTTTATTATTTATTTTAATATATATGTAGACTACATTGTATTAAAATAAAACATATGATAATATAAATGAAATCTTTGAAAATATGGAAATTGATCTTGTATACATATATAGAATTTAAAAAATATATACATACATATGGCACGAAATCCTAGGTTGATTCACTGAAAGCCGTCGGCGGCCAACCCTAGCCTCACATTTCTTATCTCTGAAGCGAAATTAAGATGTTTGTTGTCCAACTTAGCCTAACAGGCATAATCAGCTGGATGACGTAATTTCCCATCTTTCTGACGTTTTTCTACATGTCATCTCATCGACTTCGCAATATCAGCAAAGAGATACAACCTGCGAAGTCTTGGCTTCAATGGTAAGTGTCGTAAAACCGCAACATGATTTTTTTGGATTTTTTAAAACCCAATTCTTGCATGTCTACTTCATCTCCCCCCTCCACTGTCAACCAACGAGATTCTCTGCATATCGCACATGAATTTGCATTCTCGTTCTCTTTCCATTACAAAATACAATGATTCTTGCACATATGAATGTTTTCATAATAAAATTCTAAATTTCAAATCAATTTCTTCGTCTCATACGTATCTTTCGGCCGACAAGCTCCCTCTGATAGTAATTCAGCTTGATACGTCAACCATTTGTTAAACAAAGTGTCCGACCATCTACATGTGCTCTTCATATGAAACACTTTGATGACAAACGACAACTTGGTCAATTCTGGTTTACATCGCGGATACAATGGTTGCTCTCCGTCTTTCAAGTAATCCAGAAACTTCTAAGCGTATTCCATTATCCCGTGTCTCGATGCATTGTCGCTGGCATTACCACCTACGACGATGTCATGTAGCATCCCTTCTATGTCATCTATCTCATCTTCACTCGACTCATTCTGTTGTCGGGACTACTCTTTGGGCACTCGTACTAGCAAAGGATTCCTCGTGGAAAACCCACTGCTCATAATTTCGAGCAAACCCGTTAACAACAACGTCATCGATAACGTCCCCTCTGGTTGCCCACTTGTTGTTGTTGTTGGCTTTTTGGCCTTAAACTATGTTTTGATGATTTAATTAACCTAATCTTAATTATGATCATGTAGAGTAGCACACATATTGCATTGCATATATATTGTTTTGTGCTAACCTCTACAGGTGATCAAGACTCAATGAAGAAAGGAAAACAAGTCAAGACATGTAATCAAGCTCATTTGAAGACATGTATTTTGTATTTATTTGAGTTTTTAGGAACTTGTGTATTTTGAGCATACTTGAGATAAAATCAACTTAAACACACACTAGGTTCCCTATAGAAGTCACACACAAAAATTCACATTATTTGGACTTCCATAGATCACCCAAACTTAGACCGGAAAACACCAAACCTGAACTTTAGCTGTCTGAACCAAAACGGTCGACCGCAACATGCCGTTTGGTCGACCGGATGATCAAGTAATCCAGTTTGTGTTTCCTTGTCTAGTTTCGGTCGACCTCACCAACTCTTTCGGTCGACCGTTTGAACTTACTGTTCCGACCGTTATTCTTGTCGTATATACCCAACAGTCGTATTCGTATTAAAACTATATACACCCCCATATACTTTACTAAACGGTCGAACCATTTGCCCAGTTCGGTCGACCGTTTAACCTTGTCAAGAATTCCCTACTATCGGTCGATACGATCTCGTTCAACTGATCCAAATTTCCCTCTACCAAAACGTACGTTCGGTCGACCGGTAACCCTGTTCGGTCGACCGTTTATTTAATAGACTTAAGAGTTCGGTCGACCATTCCATATTTCGGTCGACCGTGTCTTTAGCGAACCCAAGAGTTCGGTCGATCGTTTCACCTTTCGGTCGACCGTTTCTGGACAGATTTGCAGCCTGATTTTCTGCTTTGTGTGCTTTGCACAAAACCCAATCAAATCTTGTCCCAATGGCTCTATTCTCTCTAATGCCTATATAAGGAGTTGTAAAACACATTTTAACACAACTCTCCCACTACAAACTTGTCCCAAACTTTAGAGAGAATCCCAAACACTCCAAACCTCAATTTCCACACTTTAGTGATCAATTCCTTAATCCTACTCAAGTGTGCTCAAAGTTTAGAGAGTGTTGTTCCACTCAACCTTTGTTCAAGAAGCAAGGACTTCGGTGAAAGCCCGAAGTGTCCCTCTCGGATTGTGAGAGAAGAAAGTCAAACTCGCGAGGTTGTTCGCGGAGTTTGTTTTGTAAAAGGCGTTCTCTCCCGGCCCGGAACGGGGAGTGGTTAGTGAAGACGTAGGCGGAGCTCGCGGAGTCGAGCGGAGCTTACAAGAGAGGACTAGGACCCGGGTGGGGTGCCGAACCTCTATAAAAACTGACGCGTCTTTGTGGTTTGCATTTATTCTTCCTCTACTTGCTTGTTTGCTTTAAAATTCCGATGTGCATCTTGACTTAGCTAAATAAGTAGGTGATTAGATTAATAGCGATTAGTGGACCCATAACCCACACGATCCTACATTTGGTATCAGAGCCTTGTTAGCTAAATTCTATACTTAATCGTATTTTTAGCATGGCTAGCACATCTAATCATGTAGAGGGATTATGCACCACTAGATCTCCTTTGCTAAATGGGTCAAATTATGATTATTGGAAGAATAAGATGAAAATATTCCTAATTTCAAATGACCTTAAGTATTGGATGTTTCTCCAAAATCCATACACACCCCCAAATGAAGATGAATTAGAGTCACTCACTAGGCCCAAAATGAAAGAAATTGAGATGAACTCAAAAATTATGAATATTCTATATTGTGGGCTAAATGAGGGTGAATATAATAGGATTAGAGGGTGTGTTAGTGCATATGAGATTTGGCATAGATTGCAAATGCACCATGAGGGGGATAGCAAAACCAAGGAAACTCGCATTAGTCTCCTCATGCATAAATATGAGATTTTTTCTATGCAAATCGGTGAAAACATAAGCGAAATGAACACTCGCTTCACCGATATCACTAACTCTCTTTTGGTTCTTGGAAGAAAAATCAATGAAGGAGAGATGACAAGGAAGTTCCTCCGGTCACTTAGCATCGATTGGGAAGATAAAGTCGTCGCAATTGAAGAGGCGCATGATCTTTCTAAATTAAAGATGAACTCGTTGGAAATCTCATGGCTTATGAGCTCCAAATTAACCATCGGAAGGAGAAGGAAGCCTCCAAGAACAAAATCACCTTGGGATTACATGCAAATATTGACCAACCAAGGAGAAGTGTAGAAGATGAGGACATCGAAGTCCTAGCAAAAGACTTCTTCAAATACCTCAACAAGGATAAAGAAGAAAAGAATGAAAGAAGAGGTAGAAGGAGTGAAAAGAGAGAAAAGAAGGAGAAGGAAGAGAGTGGAAATGAGAGAAAAGAGAAGGAGAAGAAAAATGAGAGGAGGGAGAGAAGGAGAGAAAAGGAGAAGAGTAAGAGAAAAGAGAAGAGGTTGGAAGCTCACAAGGCTACATGGGACGATTCATCGTCTTCATCGTCATCCAAATCAACCACACCTTCATCAACAAAAGAATATCCACACATGTGCTACATGGCCATTCAAGATGAAGGAAGTGAGGTAGAATCTAACTCTTGCTCTAGTAATTCATGCTCAACTAAGTCATATTATAGTGATAGCTCACATTCCAGTGTTAATGAAGAAACTTATACACATGATGAGCTTCAAAATGCATTTCATGACTTAGTTAAACAATATGAGATTATTTGTGAAAAAAACAAAAGTGCTAGAAAGTTAATCAAAGATCTCCAAAGCCAAATTGAAACATGCATGAATGAGAAAAATGAGGTGGTTGCTAAACTAGAAAACTGTGCATCAAATTTTGATAAATTAAAAGCAACACCTATAGATTGTGAACAACTAGATCTTCAAGCTTGCAATGTGCAATTAAGAAAAGATTTAGAAAGATTCACTAATGGAACTAAGATGTTTAACCTGCTATTAGGTAGTCAAAGGCAATCCTTGCAAAAACATGGTTTAGGTTACAATTCAAAATTGAAAAACCATGTATCTGACACTACACTAAATGGCAAGCATATGTTCATTAACCATAGTTCCTCAAGTATGTGGGCTCCTAAAACCAAAATGGTTTGGGTTCCCAAAACTAACATTCAAGGACCCAAAGTTGTTTGGGTACCTAAATCTACACTTGTAGGTTCTTGAGGAGGAGATTGGTGGTGACCGGGTGAGCCAAAGCGTCGAATTCGAATCCGGTTGCATCACCAAGTCAAGATTGGAGCTAATCAAATTCAAGTTTGGTATAAATTTCTATCTTTGAAATTTCTGAAAAATTAGCTCTAATCTAGTTTATGTGCTTAAATGTCATACATTTAGAGTTTATTTTATTGCAAATCATTAACCCTATTCATTGCAAATCATTTATCATATCCATTGATTATAAATGTCAAATTTTAAATGGATGTTTAGAATAAGGCCTAAGTTGAAACTTAAATGAAATAAACTTGAATTTTTTTCATAGTTTTCATCTAGCCTTATTGATAGGGGGAGCTTAAATGTTATATCTTTTATTAGTGTAATGAAGTGCAAAATTTAGGGGGAGCAACTTCATTACAAGACATCCAAATTCTATGCTTAAAGTCATAATTATTTTAGTTTTTGATGGATGTCAAATGGGGAGAGATAATTAAGGGGGTAACTTGGAATTTGGTATAAAATTGAACAAAGACTATGCACATCCATAGGGGGAGCATTAATATGCATAGTTTACAAATACAAATTCCATGCATTTAGATAGAGTTAAGATATAGGTTGCCATCATCAAAAAGGGGGAGATTGTTGGCTTTTTTACCTTAATCTATGTTTTGATGATTTAATTAACCTAATCTTAATTATGATCATGTAGAGTAGCACACATATTGCATTTCATATATATTGCTTTGTGCTAACCTCTACAGGTGATCAAGACTCAATGAAGAAAGGAAAACAAGTCAAGACATGTAATCAAGCTCATTTGAAGACATGTATTTTGTATTTATTTGAGTCTTTAGGAACTTGTGTATTTTGAGCATACTTGAGATAAAATCAACTTAAACACACACTAGGTTCCCTATAGAAGTCACACACAAAAATTCACATTATTTGGACTTCCATAGATCACCCAAACTTAGACCAGAAAACACCAAACCTGAACTTTAGCTGTCTCAACCAAAACGGTCGACCGCAATATGCCGTTCGGTCGACCGGATGATCAAGTAATCCAGTTTGTGTTTCCATGTCTAGTTTCGGTCGACCATTTGAACTTACTGTTCCGACCGTTATTCTTGTCGTGTATACCCAACGGTCGTATTCGTATTAAAACTATATACACCCCCATATACTTTACTAAATGGTCGAACCATTTGCCCAGTTCGGTCGACCGTTTAACCTTGTCAAGAATTCCCTGCTATCGGTCGATACGATCTCGTTCAACCGATCCAAATTTCCCTCTACCGAAACGCACGTTCGGTCGACCGGTAACCCTGTTCGGTCGACCGTTTATTTTATAGACTTAAGAGTTCGGTCGACCATTCCATATTTCGATCAACCGTGTCTTTAGCGAACCCAAGAGTTCGGTCAACCGTTTCACCTTTCGGTCGACCGTTTCTGGACAGATTTGCAGCCCGATTTTATGCTTTGTGTGCTTTGCACAAAACCCAATCAAATTTTGTCCCAACGGCTCTATTCTCTCTAATGCCTATATAAGGAGTTGTAAAACACATTTTAACACAACTCTCCCACTACAAACTTGTCCCAAACTTTAGAGAGAATCCCAAACACTCCAAACCTCAATTTCCACACTTTAGTGATCAATTCCTTAATCCTACTCAAGTGTGCTCAAAGTTTAGTGAGTGTTGTTCCACTCAACCTTTGTTCAAGAAGCAAGGACTTCGGTGAAAGCCCGAAGTGTCCCTCTCGGATTGTGAGAGAAGAAAGTCAAGCTCGCGAGGTTGTTCGCGGAGTTTGTTTTGTAAAAGGTGTTCTCTCCCGGCCCGGAACGGGGAGTGGTTAGTGAAGACGTAGGCGGAGCTCGCGGAGTCGAGCGGATCTTACAATAGAGGACTAGGACCCGGGTGGGGTGCCGAACCTCTATAAAAACCGACGCGTCTTTGTGGTTTGCATTTATTCTTCCTCTACTTGCTTGTTTGCTTTAAAATTCCACTGTGCATCTTGACTTAGCTAAACAAGTAGGTGATTAGATTAATAGTGATTAGTGGAC
The DNA here is from genome assembly GCA_963682175.1 of Triglochin maritima. Taxonomy (NCBI): domain Eukaryota; kingdom Viridiplantae; phylum Streptophyta; class Magnoliopsida; order Alismatales; family Juncaginaceae; genus Triglochin; species Triglochin maritima. Next base: position 42,532,650 of record OY821775.1, read on the forward strand.
CCATAACCCACACGATCCTACAGTTGTAACTTTTTTTGCACGGGTACAAGATCCTTCCATCTTGAATGTATTGGTTCTTGAGACTAAATGCTAGTTTCAGGAATGCCTCAAAATTATCGACGAATGTTCGACTAACTCTTTGGTCATACATCCAACTTCTGTCTGAAGTCATGATTCTAATAATACAAGACAAGAAAATTTCTATCCAAAATCAATTACCAAATCCAAACTTGAATTCAAAATCCAAACTTGATTCCAAAATTGAAGATCAATCCTTAAATCTAATATCGATTCATAGATTTTAATTATAACACAAAATGAAATTCGTAATTCAGGATAGAATCCATAATCCAAAATCAAATCTCAAAGTGAATCCTTAAATTGAAATTAAATCCTTAAGGCAAAATCTAATATGTAGTTCAATTTCAAATCTTAAATTCCAATCAATTTACTAAACTGCAAACACATCAAAATTTATTTCAAATTCTAACTAAAGTTTGGCAGAACCTCCCCTATATTTTTGAAACCAAATTTTTTCCGAAGACCTGTATTGACAAGAAAAAATGTTCACGATTCAACGACAAACATTCAATTCATCAAACATAAATCAAACATAAACTTGACTTTTTTTGTCACAACAAAAGTGCTTGAAAAATCCAACTATCTTAGCAACTATATTTTGTTTAATCCAACAAACAAACAAAACTGAAATCCAATATCAAATCCTAAATTATAATCAAATACATTGTTCAATTTCAAATCTTAAATTCAAACTAGAATCACAAATCCAATATCAATCCATAAATCTAACATCGATTCATAAATCTAAATTCTAACCAAAATCTAATCAAGAGTTTGTTAACTCAAAAGTCAAAGACGCCGGTCTAACCTTATTTATGTTATTGTTGGTGAGAAGAAGAGAAATTGACTTTCAATTTCTCCTCAATTTCTCCGTTTCTCTCACTTCCTCTCCATTTATCTCCAAGTTGTTATCCATGCTACAGACGCTCAACTATGTCTTCTTTTCTTTTCCTTTATCTCCCTAATAAACTACCCAAGCACACTATTAAGCAAACTTATTATTTGAAGTGGTAATCAACCAATTATCATTAAAGTCACCCCAAAATGAAATCCATAATCAAGAAGCAATTTCAAAATACAAAATGAAATCTTAAATCATATATTGAATCCGTAATACAAAATCGACTTTATGATATATATTGAATGGGTAAAGTCAATCCTAAAACCAACAACGAATCTTCAAGACAACATTGAATCTGAAATCAAATTTCAAACTGTTGGCTTTTAGGCCTTAATCCATGTTTTGATTATTTAATCAACCTAATCTTAATCGTAATCCAATGTAGAGTAGCACACATTATGCATGACATACATATTATATTGTGCTAACATCTACAAGTGATCAAGAGTCAAGGAAGAAAAGATTAAAGTCAAGACATGTAATTTTGCTTTTATTTTGAGACTTAGGAACTTGTGTAAACTTGAACATACAAGAGTTAAAAAAACTCACATACACACTAGGTTCCTTGTAGAAGTCACACACAAAATTTCAGATCAATTGGACTTCAATAGGTCACCCAAACTTAAACCAAAAAATCACTTAACCTCAACCTAAATTGCCTGTGCACAATCGGTCGACCGAACTAGTTCTCAGTTCGACCAATGAGATCAGTTAAATATGTTAGCAAATAGTGATGTACCGGTCAACCATTTTCACATTTTTGTTCGACCGTCTACACGTGTCATTTGACATTAGATTTGTCGTTTTATACAACGGTCGAATTTCACGTAACCCCTAAAATCCAATTGGCCACCAGTCGAACGATGCCTTCTTTGCGGTCGACCAGATGAAGCATTTTTGGTCATTCAAAACTTATTGTTAGTTTTCGGTCGACCATTCCCTAGACCCCAGTCGACCGAACGTAGACTTATCTTGAACCCAAAGTGCCTGTCATTTTTCGGTCGAACAAGATAAATCCTTGAGTTCAACCGTTAATCTTTCACCTGACCAAAACTCCCTGAACGGTCGACCGACCCATGATTTTGTTCGACCGTTCACTTAAATGAACTTAAGTTATAGCCTAGTTTTGTTCGACCGATCGACTGATTGTTCAAACGTTTCCTTATCCTTAAGGAAACAGTCGACCAGTATGCCCGATTCGGTCGACAAGTTGTGTCCAGAACAGTGTCTTGTGCTTCTCTATTTTGTGTATCTTACACAAACACTTACTTTATTGATCACAACGGCTATAACAACTTAGGAGCTTATAAATAGAGGTTTCCCAACCTTATTTAGAGATCTCTCTCACTTCTATTTACCTCCTACATTAGAGAGAATCCTTATACACTCAAAGCTTCCACTTCCACACTTAAGATCCCAAATCCTTTCATACTCTAAGTGTGCTCAAGGTTAGATTGTCAATACTCTTGGTTACTTGTTGTCATCAAGGTTGCAAAGGATTCGGTGAAAGCCCGAAGCATCCCTCTCGGATTGTGAGAGAATGAGCCAAGCTAGGCGAGGGTTGTTCGCAAGCTTGAAGATTGTAAATGCGTTCTCTTCCGGCCCGGAACGGGGAGTGGTTAGTGAAGACGTGAGCAGAGCTCGAAGTGTCGAGCGGAGCTTGCAAGAGATGACGTAGGTGGGTGGCCGAACTTCTGTAAAAATCATCGATGTCCATTGTGGTTTGCATTTCTCTACTTGTTTGTTTAAATTGTTTCCGCTGCTCATCTTGTTATCTTAAGTAGAGATTAACTTAAAATTGATTGGAAAATTTGGGCCATAACGATCCAACACAAACCACTAAATCGTCTACCCCTAAATTGAAAGCCTAAAGTAAACCTAGAATTTACGAATCCTAAATCAATTCGTAAACCCAGAATTTTACAAGAATTTGGGCAGAACCTCCCCTATAATTTTGATATTGAATTTTTTTAAAATCTTGGATTGACAAGAAAACAATACATATGGTTCACAACAATGGCATACACAATCACTTCATACAAATCACACACATTATATATATCCAATACATTGTATTATTAATGCAAATTCTAACAAATCAAGTTTCACATTAAGTTTAATCTAACATTAAGTCATATAAAATTTCAAAATAATCATACTAATCTAGTTTAAACTATACAAATTATCTATATAAATCATACAAAGGTAAACACAACCTAATTCGAATCATACACATCTAACAAATTGTCGACAAAATACAATTTCTAAACCAATAAATTTAGACATTCATTTGAATCTAACATTAAATCATATAAAATTTCAAATTAATCATGAAAAACTACATTAAATTATACAAATTACATTATATATATATATATATATATATATATATCGGTTATGATTAAAACATTTATAGATTCAAAAAAATCAGAAAAATTCAAAAAAATTCAAAACAATTGAGTGAGTTGTTGGCGTGGTATACAGTGGATTTTGGTGGATGTGTGGAGTGGTTTGTGGTGGGGGAGGGGGAAGTCAGGTGGCTGTGGGGTAGGTGGGGGTTGTGGTGGTCGGGGTTTCTTCGTGGTGGAGGGGGTCGAGTTAGGGTTTGGTGTTCGGAGTGGTGGAGCGGGTCAGGGTAGGGGTTTGGTGGTTGGGGTGATTGAGGTTAGGGTTTGGAGTTGTTCGGGGCGGTGGTGGTTGGGTTAGGGTGGTGGTCGGGTTAGGGTGGTGGTCGGGGTTAGGGTTCAGAGAGTTACCGGAGTAGGAACGGCCAACAGAGGAGGAGGCGTCCAGAGGAGGAGACGTCCAGAGGAGGAGACGTGAGTGGGGAAAGGTGCGGTGATTTAAAAAATAATACACCGACGACCCGTATCCGTCAGTGTAGTGGCCCAAGAAATGGTCCACTTTCAAAGTTATCTCCGACGGATCTTATCCGTCGGTGTACCGAAGAACAAGTACAGTGACGTCCTTTATCCGTCAGTGTAAAAGTACGTTTCTGTCGGTGTGCGTTCTTGCGTGAAAATTTTCGAAGCCCGCGTGTTTCTTAAGCGAAAACATACACCAACGGTTTCTATCCGTTGGGTTAGGACCCTCAAATGGAAAACTTTGGTCCGACCAAAGTTATCCGTCGGTGTTATTATTAAGTTCTGTCGGTGGTACTAAAGTCCTACAGAAAGGTATATTCGTCGGTGTTATGTAACCTGCACCGACGGATATATATCCGTCGGTGATTCCCATATTTCTAGTATTGTCAGTTACTATTCACGTGAACAGTACACCCCCAATCGTTTCGCGACCGATTTACGAGTTGTTTTCTACGTTGTCTTCGAGTTTGAATCTTCTATGTAGCTATGGGTCTTTTTTGACTTGTATTATTTAAGTTTCAATTTCTTCTTCAAACTTGGTCAGAATTGTAGATAATTCCAACAAAACACTCATCTCTTTTTTAAAAATAACTACCTTGTACAGAAAGGAATATGTCACATGTTTGAATGTACTACCGGCAAAAGTTGGTACACACTCCGTGACAATGATCCTCCCTCGGTGAGAAGCGATTTTATTTATTTATATTTACATTTGCAACTCACAATCAAGGTTTATTTGTGTGTTGGGGGCAAAATTAGCTTCAACTGCAAGTTTATATGAAAAAGATTATAACATATTTTTTTGTCTTAATGGGCTTTAGATTTTGTTTGACTGGGCTGGAATGGGCTTTTATATGTCAATTCATGAGAGCTTTTACGTGTTATGCTTTTGTAATTTTTAAATGAATTAAAATTTTCAATAATGTAAATGTAAATATCCAAAATCTAAATGTAATATTACGAAGAAATGTTGAATCTTAGGGCTTCAGCCCCCACTAGCCACCCTTCCCCCGTTTCTGCTATTTGACGTTGTCTATTACAATAAACCGAAAGTCAGACACAGCCAGTCATTTTTAGAAATTAAGATATTGCTAAATATATGTTTTTTCTCCATGTATATAAGCCTGTTATTAAATTTATGAATACCTATGTTTGGAATCCGCTAATTTTGCAACAAAACCGGGAAATACATTGAAAATCCCATAAACCCCAAAAGACACACGTCTCTAATCCTCTCGATCCCTACTGTCTACTTTTGTTTTATAGTAACTACTTCATGGCCAAGATCATGGCCAAGAACAAGTACAAAACACCAAGTTGGAGTACACGTGGGAAAACCAACACTCAAAACAAAAATTTCTAGACCAAATCATATTCCATGTTCCCTCAGAATATTCGCCATGTTGTTGGTGGAATCCACAACGAGTCGTGATCGAACCAACAACCGTCGACGTGGTGGACACAATTCGACGTTCGTGGTAATAATGTAATATTCCAATGGCATCAAATCCCCTATAAATTGCACCAATCAATGTGACCTCTCCCATCCAATATCTAGATAAAAAAAAGAGAAACTCTTGTTCTTGTGTTTGAGATATCGACAATGGCTTCAAATGTTGTTGTGTTTGATTTCGACAAGACTATTATTGATTGTGATAGTGATAATTGGGTCGTGGATGGGCTTGGTGTAACTGAGATCTTTGATCGCCTCCTTCACACCATGCCATGGAACCCCCTAATGGTAAGTTTTTTAAAAATCATTCAGATTTTATTTCTTTTTAATCGAGTTTTCGTTGTGGGCTGTTTGTTTTATGGATTTCCGGTAATGGGCTTTGCTTGAATTACGGTTTCATTGTGGAAATCTTCGATAATATTGATCTTGGTTTCAGATTTTTGCTCTAGGTTTTGGTATTCATTTTTTTTCCTATCAATATTTGTTGCATTTGGATTTTCTTTCATAATTCTAATATGCTTTCGAATTCTAGATTGATGATTTTATAATATATTCTAGTATATTGATGGTTTTGCAGGACAGAATGATGAGTGAACTCCATTCACAAGGCAAAACAATTGAAGACATTGAAGAGTGCTTAAAGAAGGCACCTTTGGACCCTCACATCATCACAGCCATAAAATCAGCATATGATCTTGGGTATGTTTGGCAACCAATTCCACGAAGATAAGCTTATTGGTAGGAATATATTATCAAAATATTTATTGTGCACCCTTGGTTATGACAATCAGATGTGATTTGAGGGTGGTGAGTGATGCCAATGTGTTCTTCATTGAGAAGATTCTGCAACACCATGGGCTTTTGAGATGTTTTACTGAAATCAACACAAACCCATGTTGCATTGATGAGGATGGGAGGTTGAGGATCTTCCCTTTCCACTCCTCTCCACATGGCTGCCCTAACTGCCCCCCAAACATGTGCAAGGTAAGAAGATTTCAGATTTGTGATTTGTTTTTTATCTTGTCAGAATTAGCAGTTTTTTTTGGATTTGGGATGTTTTGGTTAAAATTGCCTCTAGGATACTTTGCTCTCACTCTGAGGGTGGAGTGGAATTTAGATATGATATTGAACATAATTACTTACTTTCAGGTATCTCCTCAATTTGGAAGAATTAACTAGAGAACGTATTCAAGGATTTTAGAAATGATAACTTATTTCTTATGAAGTTTCATTCTTAGTCTACTTCAACTACTTTGGGATCAAGGGGATTCGTTATTGTTCATGTAGAAATTATATTCGATTTCAAATATTTGGTGGCAAGTTGATAATAGTGTAGTTGGTACTATGTTATTCTGATTTTTCGAAGCATTCAACTTGCTTGAGAGGTTACAGGAGTAGAACTACAGCACCAAAGGAGAAAAAAAACCAGATGCTTGATTAGACTCTGAAAAATTCAATAGAATATAGTCGAAGTGCCCCTTGTTTTTGTCCTTCACTCCTGGAAAAAAAAGAACATAACCCCAATAATAGGGTACCATTTGGGTAAAAGAATTTTTATCTATAATAACGAGATACACTCATCGAATGCTAGATTTGCTAACTCATTATATTTGTTTGGGAATTATAACCAAGTGCTTGGATTATGACAATGAAAAAGAAGTCATTAATTACAATTGCAGCAAATGACATTTCAAATCTTCTTAACGAATTCCATTTGGTTTTGTGAAGGGCTTGATCATTGAACGAATCCGAGCAGAGGCCTTCGCACAAGGGGAAAACAGAATCGTCTATCTCGGAGACGGGAAGGGAGACTACTGTGCATCACTTAAGCTTACAGAAGCAGACTATGTGATGCCAAGGAAGAATTATCCTTTGTGGGATCTCATCCAAAACAATCCTACACTAATCAAAGCCGTGGTCCACGAGTGGACCAACGGCAAAGAGCAAGAGAGTATTCTCCTGAAACTAATCAACAATGCGATGTCTAGTGAAGCGACTCCTCTACTTCCTGCTGATTGCAAGTTCCTCAAGGTTCCATTGCCATCCTCGCATGAAGCCCTCAAACCGCTTCCGGTTCGCCCTTAATTACGATAAAATGTTTATCGTATTTAACCATTTAATACTTAACTGATTGGTGACTAATAATTCTTGTATTAAAAGTGTGTCGAAGACCATGGAAATGGTCTTCTAGTAATAGGTTTGTGGTTGGTTTTCAAATGTTCTACCTAATTTACTACAATCTTCATCTCATGAACTTAAAGAATGGTATGTTCTTCAATTGTGCAAGTGAATATATTTTGTCGATTGGGAATTTGAACATGTTTCTTTGGTTTTTACTACTTTGTGGGAGATATGAGCATTTTGGAACTGAAATTCACTTAATCTTTGGAAAAAAAAACAGACATCAACATATAACCCAAAACCTCTAAGTAGGCCCCAAGTTAAGCAAGATAAGGTATGGTCAGACGTACGCGACCATATCCTTGTCATCCTGTAAATCTGTAATAGAAGTAGTTTCGTTTGAGCCGTGATCTGATGTCTAGACTTTTGGAAAATACAACTTAGAAATTTGGGGTATCGAACTCTTTCTTTGGTTGCCTTCCTTAATACTACTGCAATTGCTAACACTCTTTCTTGTTAGGAAATTAAGAAAAGCAGTAAAAGTGGATACATGATAACAACTAAATATAATGAGGATAGAAGACCTGATTTGTGCTAGACACAAGCAATTGCCTTTCTGTTTTAAGCTCACCACAAACAACACTTTTTGAATAGATAGGCAACTAATTTATGTGAGAGTAGCATTTCTTAGATATATTTTTGTAGCATGCAATGAACGTTTTGACAAATTTCCTATGTTGGGATTTCTAAATAATATAGTGAGCTTTCCAAACGTTAGAAAAGCATTAACATTTTATATTCACCCAAACAAGTAAATACGTACTCAGAACATTTCCATATGAAAACACATCGAATTTTATCAAAAACATAAATAAACAAATCCAAAACACACCAAGAATCACATGTAATTTGTCTGTTCTTTCTTCTTTTAGATGGAAAAGGTGATGTTTGTTGGATGAAACTCTCGTGTGATAATAACACTTCATGAATCATGTGATGTTGGTACGCAGTCCTTGCATGGTCCTCGTCACATGAAACAGTTGAGTTAAGGTTGTAAGTAATCATGCCCGGGCTACCTTATGGGTCATGATTTCTCTTTTTGTAACGTCAGTTTCTCTTTTTGTCAGGTCATACCAGCTCACTTATCTTCAAATTTTCCTTAATCATGCCTTGAAACCCCCTTACACCTACATTCTATTTCTTCCACATTATTTGTAGACCGATCCTGGATAACTAAAAATTATAAAAATTCTAAAAAATAAAAACATATTTTAAGAAAAAAACTGAAAAAAAGATTTTAAAATGAATATATTAACATTTTTACTAATTTAAAAAAAACTTCAGGAGCCGAGCTCTGAGGAAAAGCATCCTGTTAAGGATGCTTTAACAAAATATTAAGTCGGCACCCGGCTGCGCTACAAATCTTGATATAAGAAGGGAAAATAATCTAACATTGCCTAACACTAAAATTATGCAATCCTGTGTAATAGAGCTGAATTCACTACTCTTTATCTAAGTACATACGTTTCGTAAAGATGATAGACTAATCAAATTTCAGAGCAGGTCAATCAACCCATGAGCTTAGGCTCACTCCGGCTTATATTGTCTACACATGAATACAAATTTTTTTTATTAATTTTGCATGCAAGGAAGCATTGAGAAAATAATCACACTGCCAAAGACACTCTTAACGGGTGGACTTTCGCTTGGTGCCGGTGGGCTCCCACCTGAGGCCCTGTCCAGGTGGGATTCCCCCATTTTTTGTTTTTATATTAAATAAAAATGTAATTGGTTATTGTTTATAATTTAGTTAGTTTAATTTAGTTATTGTTTGTAATTAATTTAGTTTAATTTGGTTATGTAATTTGTAAATTTTTATGTAATTTGAAAGTTATTTTAAATTAATGTTGTAATTTAGTTATGTAATTAACAAATTTGTAGCTATTTTCTTCTCAACAATTTTAATTTGTAATCAAAATCTATCAACATTTAATAAAATAAATACTAAACATTAATAATACATTGCCTTACAAAATACATATAAAATAAAAAATACATATAAAAATTTAGTGCAAATACAAAATATAATACATATAAAATACAACATACAATAATGCACTACATAAACCCATTTGATTTAACCCAATCCATGCGTTTGGTCAACATTTTTTTCATAAGTATTCGTTTGATTTTGCTTCTTCAACAAAGTTTGCAGCATTTCAAACTTCGTTTTGTGTAGATACATTTGAACTTTCGCTCGACTCTTTCTGTTTGCTTATCCTCCCTCTTCAAGTATTCCTTCTCTAATTTTGACATTGTACTCAATTTGAGCACCATGTTCGTAGACATGATTGTCTGTATTCATCTGAATCATTTTTTTTCTTTTTTTTTGGTATTTTTTACACATTCAGGGTGACTAAATGGTTGTGATTTCATTTCCTCATGGGTTGGATATTAGCATTTATTTGGATAATAGAGATCGAGTTCGTGACAAACAGAAACATTTGAGTCTAAAATCCGATTTGATCGAGAATATATGACAATGCTACGGAGGAAATGCAGATTGACAATGTTTTCTTGTACTATGGATTTTAATTTTTGGAATTTCAATTAGTGTAACATGTAGTGTAGCTTATTAATTAGTAATAATATTTTCGTGGTTTAATAATAAAACATGTTAGTTAATTACATTAAAGTAATTACAATAATAATTGTTTATGTAATTTGTTGATTGTTGTGAAAGAATTAAAAAAGAGGTAAAATAAAATGTTGCGGAGGAAAAGAGTGTTGAATTCCTAGGTGAGTCTGGGCATTGAGGGAAGTTAAGTAGTTGAGAGGTTTTTTTAAGCAGATATAATGTGACAGAAAGGAAAATTGACGTGATAGATAAAAAATCTGATGTATATCCGACGTATATGACATTTTTCTGCACTAGTGTTGAGGTGACCTGAGCATCATTATTGGTGCTCTAAATACTAAAAAGGTGCAACACTTTATACTAAAATTGATTATACTACTCATCACCAAGTGCTTAAGTTTTGCAGATGCGTGGACCAACCAAATTTCACAAAAAGATACATTATTAAAATTCAGAAAAGTCATACCACTAATTTTAATATATCAACTACCTAATATGTTTATCTATGTTTTCCAGTAGAAGTGAACGTACTTTCTCCGAGTAAAAAAAGATATGGAAGTTGTAAGAGTTTTGAAATTTTCTTCCAAACCAATCAACCAAAAACTTTAAAGATAATTCTAAATTTAAAACTTCCAAGCAAACTGATCTACCCATGAAACAATGCAAGTGAACAGTAACGACTCGAGACATGATGGTAAACAGGGATGCTGAGCAAGCCATGTGATTTCTTTTGGAATTTTCAACCATCAATCTGACCATGTCCGCAGAAGTTCCGGTGCTGTCGTGGGATGTCTGTTTCGTCAAACTTCGACTTCTGACCTGCTTATGTAGTGTAGTAATGTCCCTAAATCTGAATCATGTGGCAGCTTTCTGAAATGTTCAAGATTCTCTTAGTAAAATTATTAATGTCAGTGACTTGAGTCTACACACGTATGCCTGTTTGGTACCATCCATCGGAATCGATTCTTATTGTTATCATAGAGTAGGCTTTAACAAAGATGAAAGACAGGCAAATTGGTGCTCGTTGCAGAATGTGAAACCATTCCACGTCATATAAACCTGAGTTTGTCTCTCTTTGTTGATTAAAATTAGTGATTTAGCAGGTGTCAACGCACGTGCAAAGCAATTCCCAATTCAGATGTGATACCATATTACAACTCAGACACCCTATTTGTTAGATCAAAGCATTGATAATAGCATTCCATAGGGTAATGCTTTCGTTCTATTACACTCCATAACATTCTAATCTAATTGTTACAATATTATCTTAAATAGATAGAATATATGTGCTAAATTATGTATCCATTTAACAAATGAATGTGATATTCTCGTTACCATTTCGGTGAGGACAGGGTGTCAATGTAGTGGGGTGAAGTAATCTAGTCAAAAAGAGATTCCAAACACATTTCAACAATTGGCCAAAATTGTCGTTTTCCAAAATTCTATCACCAACTTCATTCAAACACATTTTGTCTTTCCCTACCAATGGCAATTCTTCTTTGTAATTTTTCTCGAACTTCTTTCCCACTCACCCATTCAAAAAATAGAAAGCTTTTTAAATGGATGAATATTTAAAACCTAAGTTGATTCATTAACAATTTGATAGATGGTTTGGTGTAAAACAAACAATAAACAAGAAGCAAACCGTAAAAGAGAGAGACACAATCTTTATACAAGTTCGGCGTGCAACTCATGATGTAAAGACCCTAACCCTCATCAGGGAGGTAAATGGTGATTAGGTGGGGTTGCATCGGAAATTGTGGTGGCATGGGTGACGTGAAGGGGGATGGGTTAGTAGGGTGTAGGTGCATGGTGTGGAGTGATGGTGATGTGTTGGGTGAGGTGATGACATGAGTTGGGTTGATGATTGGATGAGTGAGGGATGATGGGTTTGGTTGGTTTTAAAAGGAAACCAACTTTTCCTTCTTCTCTTTCCTTTCTTCTTTTTCTTTTTCTTCAAAATCCTTCTCCTCTCTATCCATCTCTTCCTCTCCCTCTGATGCTCGAGCATTGGTGGTGAAGGCGCACGTGAGCCAAGGGCGTGCCGGGCTGGGTGCGGTGCGAGGAGGACGTCCGTGAGGTCGCGGTCACGAGGTGTCGTCGTGTGAGCTCCGGTGTTCTTCGCCGTTCTTCACGAAGAAGGTATGCCAAGTTCTTACATTAGTTGTTTTGGTCCACTCATGTTGGGGTAGAGTGATGGTCAGTGGTGGGAGGCCGGAGACCTCACCGGCGGTGAGAAACGACGTAAAATCCTTGGTTGACGCAAGGTTACTGTCGACCAGGGCCTTCGGGCGGTCGACTGGTTGTGTATGTGCTGGTGGGTTGGAGGATTGTCTGGGAGTTTTCGGTCAAACGAGACCTTTAAGTCGTTCAACTGTTGCTTCGTGTTTCGCTAGGACCAGACATTGACCATCCAAACGGTTGATCGTTCTTGACCTTTGGTCCGACCGGAACTTAAGTGAACTTATTTGTTTTGTACGTTGTTCGACCGATTGTTGTATCTTGTTCGACCGGTAGATGACCTAGACTGCTAGGACGCCCCGAGTAGTTTCCAGTCGACTGAGACCCCTGCGTCGGTCGACTGATTGGACTTTTATGATTTTGACCAGACTCCGGATTTTGACCACATTCGGTCAACGATTTTAGACTTTCGTTCGATCGTTGGGAATCATGTTTTTGAGCACAGAGTTCAACCGTTGTAGGCATTCGGTCGACTGATTCCTTGGGGGAAGCGGTCGACCTGTATACCTTTTCCGGTCAACCGTTTTGTCCCAGAACTGAGTCCTGGTCCTAGTGAAGTGTCAACTATCCACGAAAACCCGTATCCTCGCTTAGAACGTGAGCCGGGAGGTGACAGTGGGTACGTTGCTCGTGCCTGCCTAGGGACCGCAGTGTGGAGGAACGTGGAACTTGGGACGTGTCACCTCTGTATTATAGAGCGTGACATAGCTTATACTTTGACTATCACATTAGAGTAGCAGCCTGAGGGATCGATGATCCCATTGCTTTCAGCGGACACACAACTGCCATTGGGTGAAGTGACTACCGACCTTGATAGCAACGGAGGCCGCTGTCGTGCTTTTATAACGGCGGAGTTCGTGTCTGCACGTGAAGCTCAATGACCCCGCGGACTTTGGTTCAGATATGTCGATTGTCTGGCCTTCTGTGTTGCGGATAAGTTTGACTGGCCTTGATAGGAAGTGATTGCACAAGCCCGTGCGGCCTATGTGGCGGCGGGAGGGCCCCTACGCGGCCGGTGTGGCGGCAGGGAGGATCGCGCGTGGCCTGTGTGGTAGCGGCGATGGACCGTCGATAATGATTTCCGGCATGTAGCTTGATTGGGCACCTATCGTGTCAGATACCGTGTAGTCTGTGTGGCGGCGATGATGGACTGTCCTGACCGACGGCTCCGTTGGTGTGGTGGTGGACCACGATATTTTCAGATCTGATTCTACCTGTGCGGAAGTACGAACGTCTCCTCACTGATTCCTTTGGCTTGTGTAGCCGCGTGTGAGGATGTGTTGTGTACTGTCCGCTAGACCGTATGTGCCTACGGTAGGTCTCCATGGAGACCCGATGTTTGTGAACCGTGTGGCCTGTGTGGCGCCGACGATGCTGTGGACCGTGCAGCCTGTGTGGCGGCGGTGATGTTGTAGACCGTGGGGCTTGTGTGGCAGCGGTGACAATTGTATATTGTGCGGCCTATGTGGTAGCAGGAACGATCGTGGGACGGATGTCCGGTTTTACCCTTGGATGGAATGTTATTTTATTGCTTTGTATCATGACATGCTATACTAGTATGATAGGGCATATAAGTGAGTTTGTCATACGGGGTTTCCTTATGGAAACTCAGGCATTGTTGTTATGTTTATTTTCAGGACCGCGGTAGGTTCCGACGGGTGGTGACCAAGGGAGATTGCACTTTGGGACCGGATCCTCGAGTCTGCTTTAGTTCGTTATGATTACATGACTCCTTATCTTTGTATCTTTCTGTTCCCTTATGTAATCATACTTTTGATAAACTCTTATTTAATATGGTGCACCAGTGTTATTTGGGTATTTTTATGAGTAATGTCCCAACTCTTGATGGTTTTAATCAGTGTGTCATTTGATTATAAAATTTTAAAATTTTCCACTGTTCAGGGATGTTACAATTTGTATCAGAGCGGTCGATTCCTGTGCATTCTTACAAAGAAATCACCCTTGCGAGTAGTGTAGCTTGATTTTTGCATTTCTTTTAGTAGATCATGCATGCATTGCTGATTAGTTTTGATTGGTGTTCTAAATGCCTTATTGACGCGTGAGTAGCACTTCGCGTGAGCGCAGTGGCAGTGATGTCACTGGGGGCGCTACGTAGGAAAGGTTGGGCGAGTTCCTGGAGCGCCACGCAATTCAGACTATGCATGTCGAGGCGGGTGCGGAGCACGATCAGTTCATGCGCCAGCACCCACATAGTTTTGATGGCAGAAGTGACCCTGAAGCGGCTGAGGATTGGATCTCCAAGATGCAGAAGATTTTTCGAGCTATTGGATGTGTACCAGAGAGGTGGGTGGATCTGGCCACCTACGTTCTGGACGGTGAGGCGGCTAATTGGTGGAGGTCCACCTCCACGGTGATGTTTGACGACGGAGTGGATGTCAGTTGGGAGGAGCTTCTGGAGAAGTTCAATGAACAGTATTTCCCTCAGCATGTCAGAGATAAGAAGGAGGAGTTCCTTGCCCTTGAGCAGAAGGAGACGTCCCTGGCCGGCTACCTCAACAAGTTCAACGCTTTGGAGCGTTACTGTTCTGAGACTTATATGACACCAAAGCAGCGAGCGAGGAAGTTCATCAAGGGTTTGGGGAAGCAGCTCTGATCGTGAGTGATCACCAGTATGCCGTAGACCTTGGCAAATGTAGTAAAGTTCGTGACCATCATGGACTAGGATCTCCAGGAGAATTATCAGGAAGCTCGAAGGCAGCAGATTGATATTGAGGGGCGGGTAGAGGATCGTTCCAGAGGGAGTTCTCGCAAGAGGCCCCGTACTGAAGAGGGTAGTACTAACCGATCTGAGGCATGCAGAGCTTGTGGCGGAGTGCACCACGGGCAGTGATGCTTCTTCCGTGCTGGAGTTTGTCGAGGATGTGGTCAGTAGGGACACTTTATTCGAGAGTGCCCTCACAGGGAAGGAGGACCCAACAGGAGATTCAGACCCCCAGATACAGGGAAAGGCGGAGTCGACAGATCGGTTGCACGACCATAGCAGGATCGGAGAGTTGGACGTGTCTTCACCATCCAGGCTGAGGAGGCAAGTGGCGCCAACACCGGAACGGGAGGTACATTGTTTGTTTTTGGCCTTGTTGATAATGTGGTTTGCTTGTGTGTTGTGTTTTTTCCATCTTCTCGGAGGAAGTTTGGAAGGAGGACTCGAAGCTTCGTTGAGCGGCTTGTCGCGATTTCGAGCTTGAAATCCTTTTATGGAGGGTGGATTGTAAAGACCCTAATCCTCATTAGGGAGGTAAATGGTGATTAGGTGGGGTTGCATGGGAAATGGTGGCGGCATTGGTGATGTGAAGGGGGAATGGGTAGTAGGGTGTTGGATCATGGTGTGGAGTGTTGGTGATGTGTTGGGTGAGGTGGTGGAGAAGTGAAGGAAGCATGGGTTGGCTGATGATTGGATGGGCGATGGATGATGGGTTGGTTGGTTTTAAAAGGTAAACCAACGTTTCCTTCTTCTCTTTCCTTTCTTCTTCTTCAAACCCTTCTCCTCTTCATCCATCTCTTCCCCTCCCTCTGATGCTCGAGCATTGTTGGTAAATGCGTGCGTGAGGCAATGGCGTGTCGGGCTAGGTGCGGTGCGAGGAGGATGTGCGTGAGGTCGCAGTCATGAGGTGTCGTCGTGTGAGCTTCGGTGTTCTTCTTCGTTCTTCGTGAAGAAGGTATGCCAAGTTCTTGCATTAGTTGTTTTGGTCCACTCATGTTGGGGTGAAGTGGTGGCCAGAGACCTCCCCGTCGGCGAGAAACGACGTAAAATCCTTGGCTGCTGCAAGGTTGCTGTCGACAAACGGTCGACTGGTGCCTTCGGGCGGTCGACCGTTTAGTGTTTTTGCCCAACTTTAACCAACACCGGTCGAATGACGCCTTGTGGCGGTCGACCGGTTGTGCATGTGCTGGTGGGTCGGAGAATTGTTTGGGAGTTTTCGGTCGAACGGGACCCTTGAGCCGTTCGACCGTTGCTTTGTGTTTTGCTCGAATCAGACGTTGACCATCCAAACGATCGACCGTTCCTGACCTTTGGTCTCACCGGAACTTAAGTGAACTTATTTGTTTTGTACGTTGTTCGAACGATTGTTGTATCTTGTTTGACCGGTAGATGACCTAGACTGCTAGGATGCCATGGGTAGTTTCCAGTCGACCAGGACCCCTGGGTCGGTTGACCGATTGTACTTTCTTGATTTTGACCAGACTCCAGATTTGTACCACGTTCAGTCGACTAGTTTTAGACTTTCGTTCGACCGTTGGGAATCAAGTTTTGAGCACAGAGTTCGACCGTTGTAGGCGTTCGTTCGACCGATTCCCTTGGGGAAGCGGTCTACCAGTATACCTTTTTCGGTCGATCGTTTGTGCCCAAAACTGAATCCTGGTCCTAGTAAAGTGTCAACTCAGACCACGGTAACCCGTGTCCTCTCCTATAGTGTGAGCCGAGAGGTGACAGTGGGTACGTTGCTCGTGCCTGCCCAAGGACCGCCGTGTGGAGGAGCGTGGATACTTGGGACGTGTCACCTCTGTATTATAGAGGGTGGCGTAGTTTATACTTTGGCTCTCACATTAGAGTATCACCCTAAGGGATCGTGGATCCCATTGCTTTCAGCGGTCACGCAACTGTTGTTGGGTGAAGTGACTTCCGGCCTTGATGGCAACGGAGGTCGCTGCCCTGCTTTTATAGCGGCGGAGTTGGTGTCTGCACATGGAGCTCGATGACCCTGCGGGCTTCGGTTCGGATCTTTCGATTGACTGGCCCTCTGTATTGCAGATAAGTTCGACTGGCCTTGATAGGAAGTGATTGCACAAGCTCGTGCGACCTATGTGGCGGCGGGAGGGCCCCTGTGCGGCTTGTGTGGCGGCAGGGAGGATCACGTGTGGCCTGTGTGGTAGCGGCGATGGACTGTCGATGATGATTTCCGGCATGTAGCTCGATTGAGCACCTATCGTATGAGATACCGTGTAGTCTGTGTGGCGGCGATGATGGACCGACCTGACCGACGGCTCCGTTGGTGTGGTGGTGGACCACGATATTTTCAGATCTGATTCTAGCTGTGCGGAAGTACGAACGTCTCCTCACCGATTCCTTTGGATTGTGTAGCTGCGTGTGAGGATGTGTTGTGTACTGTCCGCTAGACCGTATGTGCCTACGGTAGGTCTCCACGGAGACCCAATGTTTGTGGACCGTGTGGACTGTGTGGTGTCGATGATGCTGTGGACCGTGCAACCTGTGTGGCGGCGGTGATGTTGTGGACTGTGGGGCCTGTGTGGTAGCGGTGGCGATTGTAGACTGTGTGACCTGTGTGGCGGCATGAACGATCGTGGGATGGATGTCCGGTTTTACCCTTGGATGGAATGTTATTTTATTGCTTTGTGTCATGCCATGCTATACTAGTATGATAGGGCATGTAGGTGAGCTTGTCATACGGGGTTTTCTTATGGAAACTCAGGCATTGTTGTTATGTTTATTTTCAGGACCGCGGTAGGTTCCGGTGGGTGGTGATCAAGAGAGATTGCACTTTGGTACCAGATCCTCGAGTCTGCTTTAGGTCGTTATGATTACATGCCTCCTTATCTTTGTATCTTTCTGTTTTCCGGATATAATCATAATTTTGACAAACTCTTATTTAATGTGGTGCACTAGTGTTATTTGAGTATTTTTATGAGTAATGTCCCCACTCTTGATGGTTTTAATCAATGTGTCCATTTGATTATAAAAGTTTAAATTTTTCCGTTGTTCAAGGATGTTATAAATGACCTAGTCCGATCCCCAAGCACCTAGCTTGAGAGTTCCCTTAACCCAAACTTGTTCAACATGCAAGGTTTGCCGTTACACCAGAGATCGACAAATACTCACATCGTCGTTCAACTTACACAACCTAGAAGCTCTCTTTACAACCTTTGAGTAGCTTGCCCCCCCCCCCAGCACTCTGTACTTGAAAGATCTTTGATCGATTAGACTAGAGTAGGTTTAAGATCAAGTGAAAAATAATAGGTCTATGAATGAGGCATTTGATGGGAAAGAATCAAGCTTTCATGAACACCTAAAATTTTGTATGAAAATGGTAGAAAGTTGTGTGTGGAGTTCTATTTATATATGAGTCCTTATACACGGACGCGGGCGTCACGGACGCGCCCTACGTGGCTTCAAAAAGTGGATGAGTCAGCGTCTACTCGGATTGCCATGTCACGCTTTCTTTCCGAACGCGCCTCAAATTGTTTTGAATTTTTTTTGACGGTTTTCGAAGAAGGACGGTTCGTTTCCAGATTAGACAGCGGCAGACACCCCACGATCGACGGTTCGGATACCGAGGAAGATAACATATCCAGAACAAAAGGGAGACTCTCGCTTTCTTTCTTTCTTACCTGTGAACGTAGGAAGCACACCTATGAAGCATTCCCGACTTTCTTTCCCTGTGAAGCGCACCTTGTAAACGATAATGGAATCTTCAACTCCGGCCGTCGATATCGAACACGTCCCAGAACCGGTGGGTCTCTAATTTTTTCTTTCCGTGGGTCGTTATTTTTTTTGATGAACTTCCGTTTATTAAATTATTGGTTTTAGGGAACCACGTACTACTTCCGGGAATCACGATGCTCCTGGAAGGCCATCCGAAAGCAGTTTGACCGGATGAATAAGGTGGAGAAGGAGGCTTTCCGTAGCACCCCATTCGGTCACTTCCTAAACCTTCCTAACATTACGACAGACAACGAAATAGTCGGTTGGTTCGTCGAGCACTACGATACGGAGGAGGTGGGGCTGAGAATAGGATCAGGGGTAGTTCCCCTTACACCGGAAGACATCGCCCTAATTTTGGGGTTACGTACGCATGGGAAGGCCGTGGTGATGGAACCATTGCGCGTCCAGAAGCGAGACGGGGTGAACCTTGACAACACCCAACTTTTAGTTCATCTCATGGCAAACAGTACCATGGGCGAGACGGAGGAGTACGTTCGTCTCCTGATTTCTTTCATCTTCAACAATTTTTTGTTCTATGATGGAACGCTGCGACCGAAGGAATGGTTCATGCACCCTCTGAGGAACATCAAACGCCTAAGCAGCTACGCATGGGCAAGTGCAGTTCACAAAACCCTGGTTGGAGGCCTCGAGAAAGCAAGTTTAGAACTGCAGGAGAGGAAAAAGGCATGGAATTTCATAATGCGGCAGGGGAACGTCGAAGGTTGTGTTGCCATACTACACGTAAGTTTTTGTTCCTGCTTCACACTTCCTCTCTTCCTCTTTTTTTGTTTTTGTTCTTTTCGGAAGACGATGTGTGTCTGTTCGGAATACGTTGTGAGTCTGTTCGGATTAAGTGGTGGGTCTGTTCGGATTAAGTGGTGGGTCCGTTCGGATTAAATGGTGGGTCTGTTCGGGTTAAGTGGTGGGTCTGTTCGGATTAAGTGGTGAGTCTGTTCGGAATAAGTGGTGCGTCTGTTCGGATTAAGTTGGGTGTCTGTTCGGATTAAGTTGGGTGTCTGTTCGGATTAAGTGTTGCGTTTGTTCGGATTAAGTGGTGAGTCTGTTCGGATTAAGTGGTGCGTCTGTTCGGATTAAGTGGTGCGTGTGTTCGGATTAAGTGATGCGTCTGTTCGGATTAAGTGGTGCGTCTGTTCGGATTAAGTGGTGGGGTTGTTCGGATTAAGTGTTGGGTCTGTTCGGATTAAGTGGTGGGTCTGTTCGGAATACGTTGTGAGTCTGTTCGGAATATGTTGTGAGTCTGTTCGGTTTAAGTGGTGGGGCTGTTCGGAATATGTGGTGGGGTTGTTCGGATTAAGTGGTGAGTCTGTTCGGATTAAGTTGGGTGTCTGTTCGGATTAAGTGGTGCGTCTGTTCGGATTAAGTGGTGCGTGTGTTCGGATTAAGTGATGCGTCTGTTCGGATTAAGTGGTGCGTCTGTTCGGATTAAGTGGTGGGGTTGTTCGGATTAAGTGTTGGGTCTGCTCGGATTAAGTTGTGGGTCTGTGCGGAATACGTTGTGAGTCTGTTCGGAATATGTTGTGAGTCTGTTCGGTTTAAGTGGTGGGGCTGTTCGGAATATGTGGTGGGGTTGTTCGGATTAAGTGTTGGGTCTGTTCGGAATACATTGTGAGTCAGTTCGGAATACATTGTGAGTCTGTTCGAAATACATGGTGAGTCTGTTCGCATTAAGGGGTGGGTCTGTTCGGATTAAGTGGTGGGTCTGTTCGGAATAAGACGTGTGTCTGTTCGGAATAAGAAGTCCGTCTGTTCGGATTAAGTTGGGTGTCTGTTCGGTTTACGTTTAATGTATGTTCGGATTCAGTTGTCTTTCGAATATGAAGGTACGTTGGTATAGTAGTTCTCATTTTTTTCCTTTCCATTTGAAGGTGTGGCTTTGTGAGAAATTTAAATTGGGGGAGCCCAGAACTGGAGTTTTCCCACGGATGAAAAGATGGACGGAGATGTTTGGGAAACGATTAACCCTGAGGAAATGGGAGGAACGTGGAATTACCTTACATCGAATTTACGACGGCACGTTCGACCTGATGGGGGCTCCATCAATGAGTGAAAGGGAGCTGCAACTTATTGGTCCTGTTCTAAAGAGCTCAACTTCAACCGTCAGTTTGCCAAGGCTCCAACTGGCAGACTGCAGCATTCCATGCGACCCGCTGCTCCAAGAATTGGAGCTGAGTGAGGTGAAGACAAAATGGCTGAGGGCCGAAGCTGCCCTTAAGAAGGCCACAGAACAGGTACACGACCTCAGGGAAGAACTGAGGATTTCCCAAGAAGAGTGTGGGAGGCTCAGGAAAGATATTATATATCTTCGAGGGACAGGGACAACTGGAGTCCCTGGTGGGGAGAACGAGCGAGAGCAAGAGGAGGAGAATAGGAAGAAGAGGGAGGCGGAGGAAGAAGAGAATAGGAAGAGGAAGGAGGATGAAGAAGAAGAAGAAAAAAAGGGGAAGGAGGAGGCAGAAGAAAAGAGGAGGGAGGAGGAGGAAGAAGAAAAGAGGAGGGAGGAGGAGGAAGAAGAAAAGAGGAGGGAGGAGGAAGAAGAGGAGAAGAGGAGGGAGGAGGAGGAAGAAGAAAAGAGGAGGGAGGAGGAAGAAGAAGAGAAGAAGAGGAAGGAGGAGGAGGAACGAGAAAAGAAGAAGAGGAAGGAGGAGGAGGAACGAGAAAAGAGGAAGAGGGAGGAGGAGGAATGTGACAGAAAAAGGGAGGAGGAAAGGAAGAAGGAAGAAGAGGAGAAGAGGGAGGAGGAGAGGAAGATGGGAGAAAAGAGGAAAATGCTGGAGAAGGAGGAAGAGAAGAAGAAGAAGGAGAAGGAAGAAGAAAGAAAGGCCCAGATAGCAAACTGGGTCGCGAAAAGAAAACGCTCGACGACCACCGTTGAGCAGCAGCTGAAGGAAGGCGAACATCTGGCCAAGAAGAATAAGAAGGAAGAAGAGCAAAAAAGAAAAGATAGAGCGGCTCAAAGGAGCCTGAAGAAAAAAAGGCCGGATGTTGACATGCCTGCATTGGGCACGTTGTCATTTGATGAGGTCAAAATGCTACTGAACCTGACCGAACCCAACAAGGACAATAGGGAGGTCATCTGGAGAGGCGATATGTGCAGTTTAAAACGCTCCGACCTGAAGGAGCTTATAACGCCTAGGATGGATATTAGCGATGAAACTATCGACGCTATGCTATCGGTGCTCGAAGAAAGACGCCACCCAGAAAAAGTTATATGCATATCCACTTTCGAGTCGGGGCGAATTCTTGCAGGGCAAGGCAGAGAAGTTGATGATTTTATCCTCCCTAAAATCGTAGGTGCGTCTCCAACACAGACCGTGATCGCACAACCATGCTGGTCTTCAGGTCATTGGACACTGGTGGTTGTCTATGGCCCGTCCAAAGAGATTTTGGCATTCAACAGTCTCTCTAGGGAGCTAGGCGAAGGTGATGATCCGGAGCAGACTGTAGGCCAGCATGAATGTGCAGCAGCGGATGCGGCTGTATACTGGAGGGATCTACTCAAGGTCGACTGGCCCCTGAGAATCCTGAGGAAAGAAAGCCAACAACAACCACCGGGGAGCAACGATTGCGGCGCCTTCGTTTTATACTGGATAAGGTGCCTAATGTTGAATGTTGACCCTACGAAGGAGAAGGACCCCAATACCATCCACTCTATCAGGGGTGAATTGGCGGTCATGTTACTTAGGGATCGTCGGTCGTGTGTGCAGGTCTAAACAGACAAACATATTTTTAGTTTTGTTTATTTTTTGGTTTACATGTACAAAAATGTTTACATATTCAGTTCACAAACTATTTACATGTAAAAATACAAACATTACCAATGTCATTCTTAAGCTAACTTTATTCCGAACAGACAGTCTTCTTATTCCGAACAGACCCAACACTTAATCCGAACAGACGCAACACTTAATCCGAACAGACGCAACACTTAATACGAATAGACTCACAACTTATTCCGAACAAACGCAACATTTAATCCGAACAGGCTCACTACTTATTCCGAACACAGTCTTCTTATTCCGAACAGACCCAACACTTAATCCGAACAAACGCAACACTTAATCCGAACAGACGCAACACTTAATCCGAACAGACTCACAACTTATTCCGAACAAACGAAACATTTAATCCGAACAAGCTCACTACTAAATCCGAACACAGTCTTCTTATTCCGAACAGACCCAACACTTAATCCGAACAAACACAACACTTATTCCGAACAGACGCAACACTTAATCCGAACAGACTCACAACTTATTCCGAACAAAAGCAACATTTAATCCGAACATGCTCACTACTTATTCCCAACATAGTCTTCTTATTCCGAACAGACCCAACACTTAATCCGAACAAACACAACACTTAATCCGAACAGACGCAACACTTAATCCGAACAGACTCACAACTTATTCCGAACAAAAGCAACATTTAATCCGAACATGCTCACTACTTATTCCGAACACAGTCTTCTTATTCCGAACAGACCCAACACTTAATCCGAACAAACGCAACACTTAATCCGAACAGACGCAACACTTAATCCGAACAACCGCAACATTTAATCCGAACAGGCTCACAACTTATTCCGAACCCAGTCTTCTTATTCCGAACAGACCCACCACTTATTCCGAACAGACCCAACACTTAATCCGAACAGACGCAACACTTAATCCGAACAGACTCACAACTTAATCCGAACAAACGCAACATTTAATCCGAACAGGCTCACTACTTATTCCGAACACAGTCTTCTTATTCCGAACAGACCCAACACTTAATCCGAACAGACTCACAACTTAATCCGAACAACAGCAACATTCAATCCGAACAGGTTCACAACTTATTCCGAACACAGTCTTCTATTTCCGAACAGACACAAGTAAATCTGAACTGAACTTGTATAACAACCATTTACAGATCACAACGTATCAACAATTACAAGTTTCTTGGTTTTACAAGAACGGGAAAAAACACAAAAATGTAAATTAAGGAGGAAATTCCTCGTAATACAAACTCATGTCCCAATCGGAGAAATCAGGATCCGCGGGTTTTGGTGCTACTTCGTGAAGCGGCGAAGTAACCTTCATCTTCCACTTTCCCTTCTCTTGTTGGGCGTGTTTTTTATGGCTCTTTTTAATTATCTTCTCAGCTAAAGACACTCGACGTCTAGTCGGCGGTCTTCCTATACGTCTGACCTTTTCCGGATTAAGGACCGATGTACCCGAAGACTCAGGTTCATCAGGTCGAACCAAGTTTTGTGTAGTGTGCATACGTGCCTTAAGCATTTCAATACACTGCATGGCCTCAATATACCTTTTGTGGGAGATGAAGGCTTCCTGTGCGATCCAAACGGCACGACCCATGATGTCGTCGTGACGACGTAGCGCATCCTTCGCCATTACACCATCGTCTGGGTACGTCTTATCTCGATAGCTCCTTCGAATATCCTTCCGCCATCGATTAAGGATGTAAGAGTCTGGAAGCAATGCATTAGGATTCAAGCGTGCAAGTACAACAAAAACGTGGCAGCATAGAAGCCCAACGTGCTGAAACATTCTGCAATCACATGTAAAATTCATGGATGTGTTTTGTACTAGGAAACGTTTCGACAGTAGCTGCTCACCAGCCAAAACACGTTCAGATACCTTGTACTGGAATGTTTCATTCGTATTGAACTCCTCCGTTATATCGCAGTATATCATCTTCCCAATTTGTAACTGCACTTTTTTGAAGACCCCTACGGTATACAACTCGCTCAACTGACTCTCGAATGGATAAATTGAAACCAACTGGGGTTTTTTATGAAGACAATCAAATTCTGATTGAGCTTCCTTCTCGTACTTGTGGCGGAGCGCAAGTTCGTATTGTTGAACAAACTGCTTAAGGGTGGTCTTCGAAGTAAGATACTTGTCGAAGAAGGCGTTCATACTCTCGCTCCTCTGAGTAGATGCCATTCCCGCGAAAAAAAAATCACCAATAAATGCAGGGATCCACGACTCTCGGATTGCATAAATGGATTTGAGCCAGCTGTGGTTCTGCAGGTCAAAATCAAGAAGGAAACCCTGCCAATTACGATCAAATTCTGCTGGGGTTTTGGAATCATATACAATCAATTTCAGATCAAATAATATGTGATCCCGATACTGCGTCGGCAACTTCACGGGTGCTTTGTTCATTATGTGCCATATACAGAATCTGTGTCTTGAATCTGGGAAGACATTCCTTACAGCAGCAGTAATGGCACCACATTGATCTGTTATTATAGCTGGGGGGGGTATATCTGCATAAGGGACCCAATTAGAAAGGAGTGAGACATTATTCCGAACAGACAGACTTCTTAATCCAAAACAGACAGTCTTCTTATTCCGAACAGACACAACACTTAATCCGAACAGTCAGGCCACTTATTCCGAACAGACACAACACTTAATCCGAACAGTCAGACTTCTTATTCCGAACAGACAGACTACTTATTCCGAACAGTCAGACTTCTTATTCCGAACAGACACAACAAGTTAATCCGAACAGTCAGACCACTTATTCCGAACAGACACAACACTTAATCCGAACAGTCAGACTTCTTATTCCGAACAGACACAACACTTATTCCGAGCAGACACAACACTTAATCCGAACAGACTCACAACTTATTCCGAACAGACACAACACTTAATCCGAACAGACACAACACTTAATCGGAACAGTCCGACCACTTATTCCGAACAGACACAACACTTAATCCGAACAGTCAAACTTCTTATTCCGAACAGACACAACACTTAATCCGAACAATCCGACCACTTATTCCGAACAAACGCAACACTTAATCCGAACAGAGAGACTTCTTAATACGAACAGACAGACTTCTTATTCCGAACATACACTCTTCTTATTCCGAACAGACAGACTTTTTATTACGAATAGACAAACAAAAAAGAGGAAGATATGAAGAGGGAAGAAGGAAAAAAACTTACCGTTCATGCACGACAACCAGGTTTGGAACAACCATATGTAATTTTCAGTAGTCTCATAGGACAGCAAAGCGCAACCGAGCAAAACTGATTCGAAATAGTGATTGACTCCTACAAATGGGGCGAATGACATGTCGTATTTGTTGGTAATGTAGGTTGTGTCGAAACATATTGCGTCTCCAAAGTATGAATATGCAGCTCTAGAACGACTGTCAGCCCAAAAAACGTTGCGTAGTCTTCCTTCGTCATCCATATCTATTACATAAAAAAACATGGAATCAATCTTCTGCATCCTAATGAAATAGTCCTGAAGAGCTTGTGCATCACCAGGTCCCATCTTCAAATTTCTGACTTGGTTTACAACATTCCTGCAAACAGGAACCAGTAAGACCAGGCGCAAAATGTTCAACTTCAATTATGTTAGACGGAAAGAACACAAACCTTAAATCCCTTTCGTTGAAAGTCAATTTGTCATAACCTCCAGCCTCGACCACAAGAGATTGCATGGTCTTAGCAGCCGATATCCCAGCTTCATCATTAACCGATATCCGTGCTACGACGGATTCAGGGACGGTTCGTTTTTGCCTGAGAAATCGCATTTGCTCCGGGTCAAGCATGGGATGGTTATGGTTAAGATCCACAAAGTTAACGTTGTAACCCCTTGCTGGGTTTCCGGATACCCTTATCCGAGCAGTGCATTGTACTCTGCTGGATAACCTAGGCTTCAATTTTCCTTGCCCTTGGTCCGTTGGTGCGGTGCCCTCCTTGGAGCAAGTCAGCGTGGCCCGTATAACAACACCACGATCGTAATGAGATTGTCTTGTCTTAACGCCAAAACCACAATGATCGGCATAGGCCACGTAAAATGCTTTGGCTTCTTCGAAAGAGGGAAAAAACATCCCCTCATGGGGAACGTTTGATGGCTGCTCCACTAGGGAAGGCACGGGAACGATTTCCATTTGAGTACAGAGGAATGACCACAGAAGAGAAGGGAAGGAAAAGGAAGAGGCATCTTGAGATTGATAACAAGTCTTCTGTGCCGTGTAGGAGCGCCGAGCGCCAAAATGATGAAGGAAGAGAGTGATTTGAGTCGCATTAATGAGGGATGGAGGGAAGGATGGTGGAAATGATGACGGTACGAAAATATAGAGGAATAAAAAAACAAAAAAAATTCATATCCCATCGCGCCAACTAAGCAGCGTCTGCTGAGTGGACTGGCCACATCAGCGCGCGTCCCGGACGCGCGCGTCCACTAAACATTTTCCTTTATATATAGACTTGAGACAAGCTGGCTAAATATGAAAAAACAATCGAGGGCAATTAAGTGCAGGTTGGTTGGTGTGCCTAGTGATGGGAGACTATCTAGCTTCGTTCGGAGAAAGTAATTTGAATTCCAAACACTAGATTAGTTGACCACGATTACGAACTTGTCGTCCACCTTGAAGTCTGGTGTAAAAAACTGGTCAACCACTTTGGAAGACTAGTCAGCGAATTTCGGACACTATCCAAAACCTGACCTAAAATGGTCGGTCGATCCAAGAGACCTTGTTAAATAACGGTCACACTAATTACGGGCAAGTCCCTATACAATAATATGTAATGTGCTATTTCACAGAAAACTCCTTGCAGAACTTGGAATTTCATATTAGTAATTTGTTGCCATTTATAAAAGCTGAAGAATTTGTTCAAAGAGATCAAACGATGCATGAGGCGATACACCATTAGATATTGAAAGGATGAAATGGAACAAAGGTTCTGATGGACAAATCGGGCAGTATACATGCAGACCTATATATCATCCACTTGGCTCACTCGACTTCTAATGAAGGAATGAGGCATCCTATGAAGTTGTACTTGATTCCAACAAGTACCAAAGCTTAAATATGATCGTAAGACTCAAGTAAAGATATAATTACATGATTTCTTTGATCTTTGTCTACAGGTTTTGACTTCAACTCATGCTCCTTGAGTTTAGATTCTTGTTTATTACCTATCAATAGAAAATTGTGTAGAATATACAATATGACATGTATGCATGAGTGCTGAGTTGTGTGTGATAAAATATAAGTCATGAATCATAAGGGGCTCGTAGGATTAATTTTAGACTATGGAATCATCATGAACCAAGCTAAAACATACACCGACTGTAAGTATCCCTCGGTGTACGTTTCTGGTCTGAGAAATACTACGGAAATATTAACCGACAAATCATTGTCATCGGTGTATATGAGCCTATCCGTCGGTGTATCGGACCACCGATGGAGGAAAGTATTGTTGGCTTTTTGGCCTTAATCTATGTTTTGATGATTTAATCAACCTAATCTTAATTATGATCATGTAGAGTAGCACACATGTTGCATCGCATATATTGCTTTGTGCTAACCTCTACAGGTGATCAAGACTCAAGGAAGAAAGGAAATCAAGTCAAGACATGTAATCAAGCTCATTTGAAGACATGTAATTTGGTATTTCTTTGAGTCTTAGGAACTTGTGTAAATTGAGCATACTTGAGCTAAAATCAACTTAAACACACACTAGGTTCCTTCTAGAGTCACACACGAAATTTCACATAATTTGGACTTCAATAGATCACCCAAACTTAGACCGAAAAACACTAAACCTGAACCCAAACTGCCTGCCCACTTTCGGTCGACCGATACAGACCGTTCAGTCAACTGATATAGACCGTTCGGTCGACCAGAGGATCAATTATCCTGTTTGTGTTTTCACTGCCCGGTTTTGGTCGACCGTGTATACACTTTCGGTCGACCGTGTGAACTTATTTTTTCCGACCGTTAGTTTTGTCGTATATACCCAACAATCGTATTCGTATTAAACCAAAAATACCCCATATACTTTTTCTTGTATCGATCAACCGAGGACTTTGTTCGGTCGACCGAATGCCCGTCTCTTGACAAACCCAAATCTCCTTGAGAAAATCGGTCGACCGAATAGATCATTGTTTGTCAACCCCATAGTGCCTGGTGCAAATCGGTCGACCGAACCCTATTCGGTGTTCGACCGATCACTTAAGTGTACCAGAGTCTTAGCGTTGGGCGGTCGACCATTACCTAACCGGTCGACCGAACTGAGTTCAAAACTGCTTAACGGTCGACCGTTCATCCCGATCCGGTCGACAGAATTACCTCAGAATTGGGTCCTGCGAGTTTCTATTTTGTGTATCCTACACCAACACTCACCCAATCAACCCCAACGGCTATATTCTCTCTAATGCCTATATAAAGAGTTTGTAAAACACATTTCTACACAATTCTCCCACTACTACTTGTCCAATACATTAGAGAGAAACTCTCAAGCTCAAATTTCCCCAATCCAACACTCCAAGCTTACACTTCCACACCTTAGCATCAATTCCACATCATAAGCTAAGTGTGCTCAAGTTAGAGAGTGTGTTCCACTCAAGTTTTCGTTTGTGAAGAAGCAAGGACTTCGGTGAAAGCCCAAAGTGTTCCTCTCAGATTGTGAGAGAAGAAAGTCAAGCAAGCGAGGGTGTTCGTAGTGCTTGTTTTGTAAAAGGCGTTCTCTCCTGGCCCGGAACGGGGAGTGTATAGTGAAGTCGTGAGCGGAGCTCGAAGTGTAGAGTGGAGCTTGCAAGAGAGGACGTAGGCGGTGACCGAACCTCTGTAAAACCCCCGTGTCCATCGTGGTTTGCATTATCTTCCCTTTATTTGCTTGTTTAGTTTAAATTCCGCTGCACTTATCTTTGATAGTTAAACGAGTAGGTAATTAGGGTAAAAGTGATTAGTATTGTAGACCCTCGCGATCCTACATTTGGTATCAGAGCCTTGTGAGCTAAATTCATTACTTGATTGTATTTTTAGCATGACTTCAACATCATCTAATCACATAGAAGGATTATGCACTGCTAGACCTCCTTTGCTAAATGGGTCAAATTATGATTATTGGAAGAATATGATGAAAATATTCCTAATTTCAAATAACCTAAAGTATTGGATGTTTCTTCAAAATCCATACACACCCCAAAATGAAGATGAATTAGATTCACTTACTAGGCCCAAAATGAATGAAATTGAGACGAACTCAAAAATAATGAACATCTTGTATTGTGGCCTTAATGAGGGTGAATATAATAGGATTAGGGGTTGTGATAGTGCATATGAAATATGACATAGATTGCAAATGCATCATGAGGGGGATAGCAAAATTAAGGAAACCTGCATTAGTCTCCTCATGCATAAATATGAAATATTTTCTATGCAAATCGGTGAAAACATAAGCGAAATGAACACTCGCTTCACCGATATCACTAACTCTCTTTTGGTTCTTGGAAGAAGATTAAATGAAGGAGAGATGACAAGGAAATTCCTTCGGTCACTAAGTCACAATTGGGAAGATAAGATGGTCACAATTGAAGAAGCACACGACCTTTCCCAACTCAAGATGGAGGAGTTAATTGGAAATCTCATGGCTTATGAGCTCCAAATTAACCATCGAAAGGAGAAGGAAGCCTCCAAGAACAAACCAACCTTGGGATTACATGCAAATATTGACCAACCAATGATGAGTGTATACCTGGGACAAGAATCTAAGTTTTCAAACTCACCCCTATACGATATACAATCGTTCGGGCATGCATGTATCTTCCTATATTCCATTCTCATAGGACACAATACTTTCTTAGCATCATAAGTTCTATCTGGCAACTCATTATCATATGGAAGCATCTCTTTCAATAACTTCAACATTGATGTGAAACTAACATCGGACCAACCATTTCCAGCTTTTATTGTACAACTTCAACACCACTGACAATCTAGTGAATTTGGTACAATTTTATACAACGGCTTCTCATTGTCACTCAACAAATTACCAAGTAAATCGGGGTTGGACGAAAACTTTTCAATCATATCCTGAACCATTTCCTCTAAGTGATCTTCCACAGTAACGTTGTCTCCGTCATTCTTGGAATGACTAAATGATTCATTTTCGCCGTGACATATCCACAGTCTGTAATTTGGGTTGAAACCTTTCTCAAACAAATGATCTTTCATTTTCCGAAAAGTCAGCACTGACATATTATGACACTTATTGCACGGACAATACGCCATGTTGCCGTCTTTCTCTTTTTTTTGAATGTTTTCTGGCAACCTCTAAGAACATATTCACTCTGTTCTCATACTCATCACTCAATCTGTTTGAAACAATCCACTCTCAATCCATTTCAATCTAAACATTAACAAAAATGATAGTTATTATTAGAGGAAATAAATAAAATTTCAATTTAAAAGAATGTGTTCGTAGATGAGAAGATTTGGAGACAATAAGATGAGAAAATAATGACTCAGAGGAGAGGAGATGAAGTCCTTAATCTAGCGTGGGAATAAGGAAGGTTAGAAACCTAACTAAGCAATCAAGGCCAAAACTGTAGGATTTCATGTTTAATTATACATATATATTTTCGAAATTTTTATGTATAATAAGGATCAATTACAATTTTCTTTGATTTATTTCATGCATGCATCGGTTTGTTTTAACATCTAGTTTCAAAACTCTATTAAAACAAACAAGAGCTCCGAAATTCATACCTAGAAGTTCTCAAAAACTTCTTGAAGATTCGGAGACGTTGGGGATGCTTCTCGCCGCGCCGGATGCCTCCGAGTATTCACCAAACTCTAAACAAGATCGGAGAGAGGGAAGCTAGTCTCTCGATCTCCGATAGGGTTTAGAATCTAATTACTAACCCCTCTTTAATTCCCTTGAGAAGATGGTCTCTTAAGAACTAAAACTAAACTTAAGAATTAAGGGATTTTCGTGGAGAATTATGGAGAGAGAATTTTGCTCAAGAGAATAATGAATGAATTAAGGAGGTAATGAGATAACCTTGTATTTATAGGTTCTCTCCAAATTACCTATTCATGTGCAACCCCTTGCCTATGATCTCATGCAAAATTCCATCTAACCATCCATTATTTAATAATAAATAATATTAGCCACGAATTAAATCAATTATGGACCAATTCCATGCATGATCTAATTAATTCTTAAATTAATTCTGCATAAAACCGTCTGGACCGGTCGACCGTTACGAAGGTCCGGTCGACCGCTCGACCCCAATTTCGGTCGACCGTGCAAGATTCGGTCGACCGTTCTTAACGTAGAATATTTCATCGCAATGTTCGGTCGACCGACCGATAGATTCGGTCGACCGTTCGGAACAGACGAAAATTCCCTGTTATCGGTCGAGACACGTCCGGTCGACCGTGCACCTTCGGTCGACCGTTATCCATTAACCGGTCGACCGTTTGCACAGTCTTGCAGACTTGTCAAATTTCGGTTTAACCCCTACAAAATTTGACATTTCGGGATTAGTAGTAAATTCACAACTTATGTAACATATTATCCTATGTAATGATCAATCATTACACCCCATAATATTTACATCACATATGAATTTAATTTAGATTCTAATTATGTTATTAATCACAACATAATTTTGATTTTGTTTGTTCACCCCATGTGTCATATTTTCTACATGAAACCCGACACATCCTATGAACTCAAAATCCCCATTTCTTGTTTCCCAGTTTTGTGGTGTGACCTATGGGAGGATCTAAACTAAGTTGGCAGTGATATTAAGAGGTTAATATCACAAGCTATAAGCGGTAACTAGCTACACATTATAGCTCCCAATTAGTTAGATGTCTTAATTCCACTCGAACCAAAACCCGATCCACTTAGTGATGGAGTGCACCACTTGTGTCCGTCCCTTGCCTCATGATATTAAGAATACACACAAAGTAGTATTGTGTCATCTTTGTATTAGTATTCATTTCTTGATCTCTTTAATCTAGTCATAAATATGTGACTTAACTCAAATCACATTGTGCACATTATAACTTTGCTTTATCAAGGGCCCACTAATATCATCACTCAATTAAGAGGGGCAATGATAATCTTTTGACTAACTATCTTCTCTAACGAAAGTTATACTTAACCAACCAATGCCTTTATACTACACTGATCGATAGTTCAAGACACTGATCTAATTAAGTATTCCTTAAGTGATTAGATATAAGTCTCATATCAAAGGACCAAAGACACAGTAAAATATTAATGACACAGAAACACATTTCTATAATATTTTACTTATTAGGTCTATTCAGTATACAAAAGTAATATTTTCCTCTTTTGCATACCCGTGTTGTCACTCACTTGTAGAGCTACAATGATCTATGACCAACACGACAATCTTAACTCGGTAATTAATGTTCCATGTTAATTATCATGATTGCGAATATCTTTTGTTTTATGTAAACCAATATCTTTTAGAGCTCTACGGTTAAGGACCAAGAGCCTCTTCCTTAACACTTCTAAAAGACGAATAACATAAACAAGGAACAAAATGATTTCTCATTCAATTCATAATAATTGACATTTAAAAGTAAAACTTTTAGAACACATTCCCTTCAAAAACAAGCCTAAAGTCCACTATAGGTCCTTAGTAATAGACGACGCCTAACTTCGAGGTCCCACCGAGGACCACTAGTCTCTAAGAAAATCAAGAACCCGGAGGTCCCTAATATCTCAGGGAGACTAGATGGGCAATGACGTTCAGGCCGAAACGGTCTTAAACATCGAGGACCACTTGTAACGTCCTCAAACACAGCGGAAAATTTCAAATTTAAATCATACAATTAACGAGGACATTACGAAAGAAATACACACACTGGTGCACCAACATATAATATATATATATGTGAACGAGTTTACAAAAGAATGTGATTACATCAAAAGATCATATATAGAGAATACACACAAGTAATCACAACCACCTCAAAATGTAGGGAAGCAGGATCAGGTCTCGAGTGCTCCCTCCGCCGACGCCACCCACCTAAAGTCGCTCTCGGCCTGAAAGCAGACAATCAATGCCTGAGTTTCCAGGAGGAAACCCAGTATGCCAAACCCTAACACATATATGGACAGAAATGAAATGTGCAAAGAAACGTAAAACACCACAACAGAAACACCCGCTAAGTTCCCGGGACCTCTCTCCCGGCCATAGCCCAACAACACGGGTCTCACGGGTCCTCTCACCCCAACCCTCCAACACACGTGCACACAAGGCACCACCGGTCCAAAACACGGCCACACAACCCCCTCATTGCCTCAGTGTTACCGGAGCCACGGTTTTGCATCATTCGCTGGAGCCACGACTTTGCCTCATTCGCCGGAGCCACGGCCACAAAATCACAACCCACGTGTCACCACTAATCGCTATAGGGCCGGAATGTCTGTGTCGTCGCCCCAAAAGGGCCGGAGACCCGTTGCCTTCTAGCCAATCAATAGCAACACACACACACACACACAAAAACAGTGTAAAACGGTCGAACAAAACATGGCTTCCGGTCGACCGATCCTCACCCAGAGAACTGACCCAACCGAAATACCCGCCAAACGGTCGACCGACAAAGGGGTCCCGGTCGACCGAAAAGCACCAGTAGAAAATCAATTTTCGCAAACAACAGTAAAACGGTCGAACAACCGAACCCTATCGGTCGACCGAAAACCTCCAGTAGAAAACTTCCAATAAAACACAATTACACGGTCGAACCACACATACTAGCGGTCGACCGAAATCCACCAGTGTCAAACCTTCGACCAAACCGTACACACGGTCGACCGAAACCTCACTTCGGGTCGACCGGACATTAAGTTAACTTAAACGTCGGTCGAACGAGTCAAACAGGCGGTCGACCGTTTAGATGGTCAACGCCCCAACCGACCTACAACAATACTTTCGGTCGACCGGCAAAGGGGTCCCGTTCGACCGAAAATACCCAGGACATTTTCTCTCGCTAAATATTGCACAACCGGTCGACCGCCCAAAAGGGCATCGTTAGACCGGTGCGAGGGATTCTGCCCCAAATACACTATAACCGGTCGACCGAACCAAAACACCGGTTGACCGTTTATAGTTCAGAAACGGTTGTGCAGGTCCGACGAGCCCGAAACGGCCTACCGTCGACCGCTCCCACTCCCACACTAACAATAGGTGAGCTTGAAAGCAAGTTTGACATACCTTAAGGCTTGAAGAAGCCTTTGAAGAACGACGGCGAGCTTTTCCACGATAAACCCAAACTCCGGCGAACACAACGATCTCTACGACGACTCCGGCGAATCCAACACTCCGATCCTCGCCTCCGCCAACACCGAAGAACCACAGAGGGAGAGAGAGCGACGAGTCTAGAGAGAGAGAGTGTGAGTGAGAGAGAGAGATGCAAAACGAGAGAGAGAGAGAGAGAGAAAACTAACCTTTATATACTTTTCTCCGACTCTATCTCAGCCGTCCATCTCAATCCATCACTAATCCTCTCCTAAACACAATTAAGAACAGTAAGCAAGGGTTAGGATCTAACACCACTAATCTGTAGAAAATCAAGAACCCGGAGGTTCCTAAAATCTCAGGGAGACTAGATGGGCAACGACATTCAGGTCATAACGGTCTTAAATGGTTTCCTCTCCTTAATGCGTCTGAAAATCCTAGGGGCCAACATCTAATTGATTTTATTAAGGCTCTTTTTCTGAGTGATTTTTGGGCCAAGGAAAGGGTGATGAAATCCCTCACCTCATCTCTTATAGGTGACTGCCCCCTAAGTGTTTTTCATACCTTAATCAAACAAACATAACACCAAACAAACTCTCACCTCACTCTTGTTCCAATGCAAGTTCTACTAACTAATGCGTGCTTTCTAATGAATGATAAGTGAAAGATATTACGCCATCAATCTACGACAGAAATCGTAAATAAATAATAAATACGATGAATGCAAATCCTATATGACGAATGACTTAGCAATATTGTCTAATCTTTTGCTTTAGGTTATTAAAGGTCAAGTTGCTTAATGGGGGCAATGAGTTAACTAAACAAAATAAATTGTTTTAAGAAGAAATAAACATAAATAAACATAAATAAATAAAATTTAACTAAGCTAAGCATTAAACATAATTTTTTTACATGATCTAAGTTATATTCCTTTTAATATAAAATCTAAGTTATTATTTTAAAATATCATGTTATTAATAACAATTGAGATTATATTTGTTTTTAAATTTTGGCAGAACCTCTCCTAAAATTTACTATGTAACAGTCTCCTAACCTGGAACTAACAAGAATAATTTGTAACATTACACGGTATAAACTTCATCCCAATTCCACCACATTCATCACAAACACACTACATCCAAACCCCTCGAACTTTAACACAACACATATTTACATTTAGTCATATGTTTACATTTTTCACATAACCAAATTGGCTTCTTGATTAAAGAATAAATGGCTAAAGGCTAGTCCTTAATACATGTTATCTCATAAGCAAGCTACCAACAAACTCTATTAACAACAATTATTGACAAATACATAACTAAGTGGACACAAACATACAATTTACTACTTATATATGTTTTAAACACACAACGGAAAAATTACTAACAACAATTCAAACTAAGAGACAAAATGAGTGGAATCACGAACCAACAAACGTGCGTCCTCCCTCGAATCTGCCAAATATAGATAGAATCCAACCTAAATAACTGAATTTCTCTTATGATAAAACTTGACATTTTAATGCACATTTAATCCATGAGCTCTTAAAACAAAATTTAAGATTTAGTTACTTATATATTTTATACGACCCTTAAGCTATGAACTTCACTAATCTTTTGTTTAGGCCATTTATTGGTTTATATTTGGCTTTAACAAATGTTGTTAACATTTTAACAATTTTAACGAGCAAATACTTAGGAGACCAACTTCTAGCAAATTTTCACGAGCAAATACTTAACAACCACAACCACCAACATCACAACCACAACCATCAATCCACAATTCCGAACAAAAAATCCAGAAAAACACAAACACAATCAATCATAAGCACGTAAATCCACAAACATCAAGACACACAAAAATTACCTCTTTGATGACGGCGTAAGGTTGTCGGTAACATTGTTGCTAATGACGGCGTTCTCGTCCACTACTACAGAAAAGGGAATATACGTCGGATGTAAGGGGTTATACACGTCGGATATGAGCACACCGCAATCCGACGTATATGTGTGCGTCGTCTATACATAGACGTCGGTCATAGTATAGCCGACGTCTATACCTAACGGATATACGTCAGCTTTAATTAAACTCCGACGTGTATTCTTTAATGTATACACGTCGGTTAACTAACATACGATGCCTATACTTTAAGCATACACGTCGGTTAACTAACATACGACGCCTATACTTTAGGGATAGACGTCGGGTAAATAATATACGACGCCTATACTTTAGGGATAGACGTCGGATTACATAGAAAGCCGACGTCTATTCTTTTCTTCAGAGGATTAGACGTCGGCTGATATAAACAGCCGACGTCTATTCCCAAACCTGGACAAAAAAAAATAGCATCCGACGAAATTGTTTTTAGTCATCGTCGTCGTGTACATACAACTGCACCAAATTCGTTCACCTATAAATTTCATCCACATACATCCACATATATACATCCATATACATCCACAAGCATACATGCACAAACACAAATACACATGCACAAACATACAAAGCATACACAATTGACATTCAACACACTTGCAATTAATTCATTCTAAAATTAAGGCGATTATATTAGGCATAAAGTGTAGGTTTGTAATACAAGTGCACTTATTAACTAAATTACAAAAAAATACAATTGGCAGGAGAACCTCTTAGTTCGTCAGCATGTTTCTGATGAAATAGCGAGCCCATCGGTCGCGAGTTTCATCGAGCTCTTGTTGCTAGAATGGATCACTACTTTTTGGGAAAACCTATGAAAAAAATACAAGTGTGTTGAATATTAATAACTAAATATTGAAACTACACAACTATACAATTGAATAACGATCTACATTACCTCGGATAGGCATACGTCTTGAGTTGCCAATTCGAGGATTTCCTCCATGTATCTCATCACGTAGTAACCGCATTCCGTATTTCCAACCTGCTTCCGGTACTACAAACATAGGAATTCGCTAAATATTTGTTCCTAACTTAATTAACAAAAATGGGATAGAACGTACTCTCATTCCATGCCATGTTATTCCTGATTTTGTGGTTGTTCTCCTACCACCTAAAGCTCTGTAAACCTTAATTGCCCTGAGTAGCACAAGTTAAAATATCAATCAATAATACTAATAAAAATCCACGAATTACTTTATTCACGACTAAACGAACTTACATATTTAGAAGTTTCTTTATTGAGTCCCTTGGTTTATTCGACCCCAACGGATCAAACCAATATGCCGAATTAGTCGTTGGGCATACAACGACAAGCATCCAATGAGCCCTGTGTTATATATATAATTAGAAGTTTATTACAAAATAAAATTTCACTTTGAATTACAAAGTTTACCTCCCATGATAAGGGAGCAGATAATATTTCTTGTCTTCTTCTTTAAAGAATGTCCCTAGTTGACCCGATTTATCATCATTCCCGGATATATATGTAGATGGACTGATAAATCCAAATACTTGATCCTCGGGAAAGATTGACCTTCTGGCGTCGTAAAGATGTCTACAAGTATAAAAATTATAATTTATTACAGTTTTGATAAAATTATTCAATACTTTTCATTGTATACAAAAGAACACTTACTTCACTTGCACGTCGATAATCATGATACACAACGAATCCATCGCCATGAACTGCATGATATCCTCTTTGGTGACGTACAAAGCCGGAGGCAACCCTTTATCCCCCTCCAACTCCAAGGTACTTAACGATTGTGCCTCCCTACCTACCATACATTGATACAACATTTTGCACCTACTTGGAAGCGAATTAATGTTGATCGGAGATTGGTTGTTTGACCCTTTGCTCCGGGGGCTTGACACCTTACAAAGATGTATAGAACCGTTAAAATACAATTGTTAACAAATTTGAAGTTTAAAGTCTTTCAAAGTTAAACTATACCTCATGTTTGTCGTTTAGCTCTACTAAATAACTAGGCCAACACACGAACCCACCGATAGCATCGCCGAGAGTAACAATCTCTTCTTCCGGAAATGGAACAAAAACACCAAGATCTAAGCAACTCTCAACTGCAACCTTCAATTCTCCCTCTCCTACCTCTGTGAAGTGGTGTCTGGAGATGTTATAAACTTTCCCGTGTCCCACCAATCTTCGATCAGGGTCTTCGACAAATAAAGCACATCTAGATCCATCCACGAACTTTCCAAACGAGGGACCGTCGACGAGGGCCAATTCTCGAGAATGAGACACGAAATCATCATGTCGATGAGGGTGGAACACTGGCGGAACTGGAGTAGTCTCCGTGGAAGAACCAGTCTTACGACGGGTAGGAGAAGTAGGCAAAGCACGATCCAATCTCTCCGTAAGAAGCTGCAAAGACTTCTTCAAATCTGCAATCTCCTGCTGGCATTTGGTATGACCAGTCGTCGAAGTAGACCGTTGAGTCTTCCCAAAATATTGTCGAAGTCCAACTCTACTCCCTACCCCTCGCACACGACCGGGGTGTTCGTCGTTTCCCAAGGCCTCGCGTAGAATATCATTCCGACCATCGGAAGCAAATTCGCCTTGAGATTCTCTCAACTTCAGAGAGTCCTAAGTTTAAAACAATATTTACTATCATTTGAGCAATATAAAATTAATGATTCTGAATTAATAACATATATATAAGTGATGCAACTTACTATCTTCGAGCCGATAGCTTGCGACTCGTCTGTGACGTACTCCCCTCTGGAGTTTACTCTCGCTCTCTTCCAAGAATCACAACGAGCTATGGGAGAAGGAGGAGATAGGTTACTTGCTTGCTCCTCACTCATACCGGAGTCAATTGCATTCTGTCTCTTCTGAGCAATTTTTTCAGCCATCATTTGTGCTTCTAACTTGTGGTACCCTGCTCGAGACATACGATGGGTATACTTGTTAGAAGATCTAATCTTTTGGTTTTTTGCTCGGATGGCCTAAAATCAAGTTTATTAGATTGTCACTAAAATCAATAACTAACAAGTTTGTTTTGAAACTCAGTTACTATATTATAAATTAAACTTAGTATACCTCAAACTCCGGGCTATCTCTGGATTTTCTGAATAGCTCCCATTGATTTGGAGTGATAAAGTTATAGACATCGCATGGATTTCTATCCTGGTAGTCTCCGAATATGTACTTGTTCGTTAAATTTGTTTTGAAATCCCTCCAACGAACTGACATGTATGTCATCCACTTCTTCTTCAACTTGTCAGTGGATTGGAACTCAAAAGATTCCTACAACACGTTAACTTTATATATATCAAAAGTTCAACTAAAACTATAGAAATCTATAATGGAACCATTACCTGCACATTATCCCATATTGTGTCCTTCAACTTCTCATCTACATCAGCCCAACTGGATAAACAAATGTCAACTTTGGCCCTCGCTAAGCTACCCAGAAAACTTTTCCAATTATCAGACAGCATGCCTAAGGGCTCAAGACGGTCATCAAACTGGATTGGAATTCTACCGACTCTAGTTCTTCTGCCCACAGATTCTTTCATGAGACAAGGACCTCGTGTACTGTATGTCTTCGAACCTTCAGACTCGGAGGAAGTGGGTTTCTTTTTCGGAGCCATTATACTATAAAAGATAAATTCAAGTAATTAAATAAGGTAAAGACATGGATTAAATGTCTATTACAATGTGTTACAACAGAAAATTTGCACCTTTACTGTTTTTTTTCCTTAATGGATTTTCAATCCATATACCTTCACCGTGGTCATCTCTAAACATACAAGTCTCAACATTTATTTCTTCATCTACTGAGTTCAACTCAAGTACTTGCTTAGAGAAAGGTGGTGTTTCTTCATACTCGATCAGACTATCATCTGATACAATTTTTTTCTTCCCTTCCAAAATTACTGCCCATTTCTTATCACACGAATCAGCCACATAGAAGACTTGTTTCGCTTGGGAAGCTAGAATAAAAGGTTCTCCTTTATACCCTTTTTTTGAAAAATCAATTAAAGTGAAGCCATAATCATCCACTCGAACTCCTGTTTTATTATCAGCCCACTTGCATCTAAATATAGGTACTTTGAATTTAACAAAGTCTAGCTCCCATATATCTTCAATTACACCGTAATAGGTGATTTACATCATTTCATGCTTATATTTGTACCTTATATCCATTATCTTACACCTAAGCAATGCTATGTGACGAGTTTTATGTTTAGTTTTCAGAAATAAAGAGGTTTGAAGAGAAGAGCCGTGAAAGGACCCAAAAGCAGGAAAAAAAGACCTAATTGTGAGACCTGGGGACCAAGATGCAAGGGGGAAGGACCTGATCGTAAGACAGAAGGACCTAAGAGCAAACAGTAAACTCCACACCATCATGAGGAGTATTTTGTCAATTCGATTCGGGTCGGAGCTCCACTAAACCAGCTAGATGCATCCAAGACCAAGAAACACACCAAGGCAAGCCCACCAGAAGACCCGGTCGGATCTGGGCTTTATAGGCCGCCAATTGGCGGTCTGGAACCGCCAATTGGCGGTCTGGTTAAGCCCAAATCAGCCAATATTCTTCCTGGACTTGTATTATCATGTGTTTAGGCTATTTTTGGTATTGGTTTAGTCCCACATCGGGGGATTGTCCCGGATTAGCTTTTTCCATGCTTATAAATAGAACTCTTCACCTCCCATTGTATCCATCTCCCTCTTGGTGGCCATCTTCCCTACTAAGAGTGAAGCCTTGAAGCAAAACTCTAGTGGAGGAAGAGCTACTTGTAATTGAGTGAGTTAATAATATAAGTTTTCTTTTAATGATGTTGTTTCTCTCTTAGTTTAATTTCCTTTCCTTTGCATGCTTGTTTGTTTGTTTAGTTTTATGCTTCTTTAATATTTCTTGCTTAAGTAGTATA
The DNA here is from genome assembly GCA_963682175.1 of Triglochin maritima. Lineage (NCBI taxonomy): Eukaryota > Viridiplantae > Streptophyta > Magnoliopsida > Alismatales > Juncaginaceae > Triglochin > Triglochin maritima. The sequence continues at coordinate 42,574,326 of OY821775.1, forward strand.
AATTTCATTTCAGTATTATGCTTTCCTTTGCTAAATTAGTTAGTGTAATGAGTAGTGAGTAGTTCCATCCCCATTTGGGGGGTGGAGAAATATGTGATATAATAATGTAGTGTATTAAGTGTGTGTTATTTTTATCCCTTGAGCTTTATATGATTTCCATAACCATCTAATGGGTCTCTACTCTTATCTTTGATATGCTAATGCTCTTGAATGAAGCTTTGCTTATGCTTTGATTAGTGGACCTATTTTATGGGGAATGATAAAGTTAGGATATGGATGAAGTTAATGTTGGAAACACAATTTGTAGTGTATGTACTCTTGTTGCCTTTTCCTTAGCTAATGTCTTGTATGTTTTAATGATGTAGTCATCTTAATTCATGTAGAGGCATAGTAGGGTCTAGTCTTTATACTTGAGTTCATGTAGCTTCATTCCAATCATTGTCTTGTATGTTTTAATGATGTAGTCTTATCTTAATTCATGTAGAGGCAAGATTGGATGTAGTTTTATGATTTCATGCACTACATGTTGTGAGGAGCTTAATTGAACACACACACACACATCTTTATGTTCACATCAGTTCTCTACCCCCTTTGGGGTTTAGTTTTATTGCTTATCTTCATTTCCTTTTGCATTTCATTTCAGCTTTGTAGTTTAGATTAGTGTAATACATCTTTCTCCCTTCTTTTTACCTCTCGCCTTCGAATAAACCAAGTGTCGACACACCTCCCAGTGGACGACCCGTATTTGCCACCGCTTCAACGCGGCCGTGCACTTGCGATTAAATATAAAACGAGATCAATCAAGTTTTTGGCGCCGTTGCCGGGGAGGTGCTCTGTCCAGACCTTGGTTTGGACGATTCGAGGGGTTTTTAATTTTTCATTTTTAGTTTTTCTTAGTTTCAGGGAACACTCTGATCACGGGGAGGCCACTGGAGAAGTTTGAGGAAGCAAATCCAACAACAGACCGCCAATCAGCGGTTTGGAACCGCCAATTGGCTGCCTGGTAAGGGATTCTGTCTTCCAATTTTTTTGTGGTCATTTGTGTTGTAATTTGTGTTATCTGGGAGCCCAATTTGGCATGCTGTGACTTCTTATTTGCTCCCAGATCATTAATCACTCCCCCTTTAATCAACTTGGACCATAAAACTCAAAGCAAAAGATTAGACTTCTTGCCATCTAGGTCATACACCATTGGTAGACCTTGCATGCATTTGTCTTTTCTTTGCTTTTCATTTTGTCGTTGATTGCTGGCGTGAGGTACGTGCACCCCGATCCCTCATTCATGCATGTTTCTTTCATGCATTAGTTAGTAAGGTGCATCGGGACAAGAGTGAGAGAGCGTTTGATTGGAGCGATTGATTGCTAGATCTAGGATCAAATCGCTACTAAGGAGGGGCTGTCCCATAAAAGATAAGGTGGGGGATTTCATCACCCTTTCCTTGGCCCCAAAAATCACTCTTAATAAAGCCTTAACTAAAAGCAAGTAGACATTGGCCCTAGGATTGCGGGCGCACTAGGAGAGTAATCTAGTTGAGACCGTCATGACCTGATCGGCGTTGCCTACCTTGTCGATAGTAGGAGGTACTGGATCTCCGGATCTGGTATCACTTCCTGGGCATTGTGGTCCTCGTTGTAGGGAGGTGAGACGTGTCGAGGCTAGTGACCTCGAAGTTAGGCGTCGTCTAGCTTAAGGACCCATTGCCTTACTTTGTTTGAGTCGTGCTTGCTAGTTAGGCTTCTTCCTGATCCCACTACCCTCGCTAGCTCTAGGGATTCTTCCCTCCTCATCTGAGTCCTCTCCTCATCTATTCTCTACGTATAGTCTCCTCCTCTAGTACACCTTCTGTTGTGTGTTTGGTAGAGTCGAGTCGAGCATTTTTATGCGAGGTTGGGCTCGTTCTGGTGAGAGCGCTCGACTCGAGAGAGTGCTTATTTCTGAGATGGAAGATCTTGGTGATCGACCATCTCCGCCTCGTGCTCCTTTGGAGCAAGAAGGCGAGTCGTCTCGTGGTGGCGAAGGGGACCGGGTTCCATACATGGACTACCTCGGTCCGTTTCCACCACCACGTAGACCTCCTTCTCCTCCTCCTCTGACTCGAGAGGAAGGGAGATTCGGTCAGGATCGAGTTCTAGGTGCACCACCACCTTTAGCTCGACATGATAGGCCGATGACCTTGTGGGAGCGGACCCATCCTGTTCGGGCCGCGCAACCTTCTTGCATAGTTGTCCCCCCTGCTCGCGGGAACAACTATGAGCTAAAACCTCAGTATGTGAGCATGCTTCCGACCTTCACTGCCAATAAGGAGGATCCGTATATCTTTATACGCGAATTCGAGGAAGTATGCTCCATGTTCAAGCTTCAACAGCTTGACGAGGATTCTGTCCGGTTGAGGATGATTTCTTTCGCATTGAAGGATAATGCGAAGAAATGGATGTATAGCCTCCCGGCGAGCTCGATTCGGTCATGGGATGACTTTGTGACCGTCTTTCTGAAGAGATTTTTCCCTCAAAGGAAAACTCAACAAATACGGCACCAGATACATCAGATGTATCAAACCGAGACCGAATCGTTTCATGGTTTCTTTGAGAGGTTCAAGGACCTTCTCCAGCAGTGCCCTCATCATGGATTTGAGTTATGGCAGCTGTGCCAAATTGTTTATGAGGGCATCAACTACAACACCCGCACATTGTTGGAGTCGATGTGTCAGGGTGACTTCCAAATGAAACCCATCGAGGAGGCATGGGATACTTTTGAATCCATGGCTGAACGTACCTTCGAGTGGGATACCATGAGAGAGCCACCAGCCGCCAGGTCTTCTGGTCGAGCTGGATCTTATCAAGTTGAGTCAACTATCGCGTCTGAGGCGAAAGTGGCTGCTCTCATGCGTAGGATAGAGAGTTTGGAGATGGACCGAGCTCCTGTAGCTCAGGTCGCTACTCCCGGGTGTACTAGGTGTGGACTGTCAGGACATGATGACTTGGAGTGCGCTTACTCTCCAAGGGATACTGAGCATGGAAATGCGATGTATCAACAAAGGCCCCGAAACGACCCGTACAGTCACTCTTACAACCCGGGATGGCGTAACCATCCTAACTTCTCTTGGGGGCCTAGTGGGGGTAACGGTCAGAGCTCGCACGCTCAACCTCAACCTCCACCTTATCAACCTCCACGCCCATCGGCGACCTACCAACCTCCACATCAAAGGTCTCAGAACCACAATTACCAACCTCCTCAGACCTCTTCGTCGGGTTATTCTAACCAAACTCCACAACCCCAACGGGTTGACCCTAAGGACTCCACTCTTGAACAAACCCTTCACGCGTTCATTCAGAGCACGCAAGCCATGTTTTCGGCCAACAACAATACGGTCAAAGCATTGGAAATGCAAGTGAGCCAGTTGGCTAATCAGCTCCATGAACGCGAGAAGGGTCAATTACCGAGTCAACCCGAGGTAAATCCTCGGGGTACCCATTCGCAAGGAAGGACACCTTTACCTCATGCTGCCTCTGAACCGACCCATCATATTAATGTGATTCATACTTTGAGGTCTGGTAAGGAGGTGGACAACCACATTGGGGTGCCTTCCTTGTCATCACCATCTTTGAGGGAGCCGGATCCTGAGGCTCCCTCCACAAATACTTCCAGGAAGGAGCCAGATCCTGAGGTTCTTTCTACATTTCCTTCGACAAAGGGGCCGAACCTTGAGGTCCCCTTGTCTCCTCTTGTGTCGAAGGAACCAGATTCTGAGGTCCCCACTCATGTTTCTTTGGACCTGAATTCTGGGGTGCCTTCGCATTCTTATGCCCCAAAGGCGCCATTCCCTGAGCGCCTTAAAAAGAAAACCTCTGATCAGCATGACAAGATGCTTGAGATGTTTCGGCAGGTTAAGGTGAATATCCCTCTTTTGGAGGTGATTCAGCAAATGCCACATTATGCCAAGGTTCTCAAGGACTTATGCACTAAGAAGAGAAAAACTCATGTTCCCAAGAAAGCTTTTCTTGCGGCTAACGTGAGTTCCTTGTTGGCACAACCCATGCAAGTCAAGTACAAGGACCCTGGCTGTCCTACTATCTCTTGTGTGATTGGTGATGTGCCCATACACCGTGCCTTGCTGGACCTTGGTGCATCTGTTAATCTTCTGCCATATTCTGTCTACGTCCACCTCGGTCTTGGAGACCTCAAACAAACAAAGACCACTCTTCAATTGGCTGATAGGTCTATGAAGAAACCGAGGGGTGTGGTGGAAGATGTGCTGATCAAAGTGGGAGAGTTCATTTATCCAGTCGACTTCTTTGTCTTGGATACTGAACCTGTGGCAAACCCACTTGGACAAATTCCTGTCATTCTGGGGCGACCATTTCTTGCGACTTCCAATGCCTTGATCAATTGTCGCAATGGTCTGATGCGCTTGACTTATGGTAGTCAATGCGCTGATTTCAACATCTTCACCATTGGCAAGAAGCCAGATGCCTTCAATGACCCTGTTGGGGTTAACCTTATCCAGCGCATGGATGAGAGTGAAGTTGAGGGCACCTTCAAGTACTTCAGAGAATTGTTCGATGAAGATCCTGAAGGTGGTGAAGATGTTTCACCTGGGCTGGCACAAGAAGGTGCCTTATGTTTTGATCATGTGGCCTCAGAGCCGCATCCTTATGATCTTGTGGCCCTTGAGCCACATCCTTTTGATCTTGTGGCCTCAGAGCCACATCGTTCTGATCTTGTGGCCCTTGTGCCACATTCTTTTGATCACGTGGCCCTTGAGCCACAACCTTTCGATCACTTGGCTTTTGAGCCACCAGATACCCTTTTTATGGCCTCTGGGCCACATGATCTTCATTCTATATCTGATGAGGACCCCATGTGGGTTAAGAATCAACCACCTGATACCCTTCAACCTGGTAGAGGTTCACCTCTCATTCATGCCTCCTCTTTTGTTAACTCTCAAGAGGCATCGAACGACCACAATGCGAATAAGGGTGTCAGGTGGTCAAGCAATTCTGTTTTGTATGTTGCGAGCCCATACAGGTGCATTTCTGGCTCGAGAGATGGCGGGTTCCCATTTGATGTCCCTTGATATATGAAGATGGGAGCCCATTGTTGTACATAATGAAAAAAAAAGACTCCTTCAGTGAGCATCGATTGTTGTGAGGCCCCAACCCTTGAGTATTTGGGCCCCATTTCTTTCACGTATTTGTATCCCTTCTTTAGCATCTCACAGGTTTTGAGGGAAGTTGGGTTGTGTCCATCAACATAGCCATGAACTTCCTTGTGTACTTCATGTTGGTGAGATCTCTCCTTTTTATGCATCAATCCATGTAGTATCTTGCTTGCATTCATTGAGGACAATGCATGAAGTAGGTGTGGGGGGGTGTTTTACGTGTGTACATAGTCGAGTCTTTTCTTTTGATTTTGTTTTCTTTTGTTTGCATTTTTAGGGTCATGATAGTGTGCTGCATTAAATATCGATATATCTGCTTGCCATGATCCTTGGGTGACTTGTCTTCTTTTGCTTGCCTAGTGCTTCAAAATTTTCACATTTCTTTCAAAATCTTCATGTGTTTTCGAAAGAAAATGTTTTGTGGGTTTTGCGTGTGTTTAGCATGTGCAAAACCGTTGAGAGGCAAAGTAAAAAGAAAGCTCCCAAAATTGTCTTGAACTTGATGCATTAGGATATCTAGTACGTGGCTTTAGGATTTATCGAGTCGTTAGGATGCACCCCAGTTTTCCCTTGGGGGTGAGTAATCAGTGGGTTTCAGTGCTCAAACATTTAAAGAAGTCCACCCTGAACCTAGTGAGTCAAATAATTCGTGTTTGTTAATTTAGGAAGTTTGTTGTAGTCAAGGGCCCTTAATATCTTTTTGTGAAACTTAAGAGTAGGGGTTTTGGTTCCCATGTAGATAAATGAATAAATAAGTGGTGTTCTCTCTTCTCGCACGGCTCCTATCACTCGGGAAAGTAGGTCTGAGGGGACTTTGTGCCTGGTGCTTTCGAGTCATCTGACTTGGGATGCACCGACCGAACTCCCGTTACACGGGTGGTAGGGATCACCCTATGTGGAGATTTGGGGGAAGGTGTACGTGATAGTGTAAGTCCTCATGGGCAATGATGCACGAAACCTGACCCTGGGAGAATCAAACACCAACCAATAAATGCTCCAAAGAAGAAAAAAAAAAAAGAACAGAAAAAGAAAAAGAAAAAGAAAAGAAGAGTCAAATAAGAACCAAAATGGACTTTACACTTTGTTTCACATTCAGAAGTTAAGGTTGCCCATGTCTTTCACTTAATTCCTTAGTTAACTCTCACGAATAACTCATTAGGCTAGGTGTGTGGACTGATTACATATATAGAGTCGACCCGTAGTATTACCGCATTCCATGATCGACAAAATAAGTCCAACGAGTCTTGTAGCTAGATTGATTAATGCATCTTGTTCGGATTTTGTGGGTATATCCGCTGAAAACCCTCAGGAGACACCACTCCTCCTCCTTGGCAACAAGGAGGTTTAACGGCTTGTTGCACATGCTAAGTGCAACCGTGATTCCTACGAAAGTGAGTTAGGATTTCTTGTTTTTTTTTCGTATGCTTTTTCCTTTCTTTGTTTTGCTCGAGACTAGCAAAAACTTAGGTGTGGGGGTATTTGATTGACATCATTTCATGCTTATATTTGTACCTTATATCCATTATCTTACACCTAAGCAATGCTATGTGACGAGTTTTATGTTTAGTTTTCAGAAATAAAGAGGTTTGAAGAGAAGAGCCATGAAAGGACCCAAAAGCAGGAAAAAAGGACCTAATTGTGAGACCTGGGGACCAAGATGCAAGGGGGAAGGACCTGATCGTAAGACAGAAGGACCTAAGAGCAAACAGTAAACTCCACACCATCATGAGGAGTATTTTGTCAATTCGATTCGGGTCGGAGCTCCACTAAACCAGCTAGATGCATCCAAGACCAAGAAACACACCAAGGCAAGCCCACCAGAAGACCCAGCCGGATCTGGGCTTTATAGGCCGCCAATTGGCGGTCTGGAACCGCCAATTGGCGGTCTGGTTAAGCCCAAATCAGCCAATATTCTTCCTGGACTTGTATTATCATGTGTTTAGGCTATTTTTGGTATTGGTTTAGTCCCACATCGGGGGATTGTCCCGGATTAGCTTTTTCCATGCTTATAAATAGAACTCTTCACCTCCCATTGTATCCATCTCCCTCTTGGTGGCCATCTTCCCTACTAAGAGTGAAGCCTTGAAGCAAAACTCTAGTGGAGGAAGAGCTACTTGTAATTGAGTGAGTTAATAATATAAGTTTTCTTTTAATGATGTTGTTTCTCTCTTAGTTTAATTTCCTTTCCTTTGCATGCTTGTTTGTTTGTTTAGTTTTATGCTTCTTTAATATTTCTTGCTTAAGTAGTATAAATTTCATTTCAGTATTATGCTTTCCTTTGCTAAATTAGTTAGTGTAATGAGTAGTGAGTAGTTTCATCCCCATTTGGGGGGTGGAGAAATATGTGATATAATAATGTAGTGTATTAAGTGTGTGTTATTTTTATCCCTTGAGCTTTATATGATTTCCATAACCATCTAATGGGTCTCCACTCTTATCTTTGATATGCTAATGTTCTTGAATGAAGCTTAGCTTATGCTTTGATTAGTGGACCTATTTTATGGGGAATGATAAAGTTAGGATATGGATGAAGTTAATGTTGGAAACACAATTTGTAGTGTATGTACTCTTGTTGCCTTTTCCTTAGCTAATGTCTTGTATGTTTTAATGATGTAGTCATCTTAATTCATGTAGAGGCATAGTAGGGTCTAGTCTTTATACTTGAGTTCATGTAGCTTCATTCCAATCATTGTCTTGTATGTTTTAATGATGTAGTCTTATCTTAATTCATGTAGAGGCAAGATTGGATGTAGTTTTATGATTTCATGCACTACATGTTGTGAGGAGCTTAATTGAACACACACACACACACACATCTTTATGTTCACATCAGTTCTCTACCCCCTTTGGGGTTTAGTTTTATTGCTTATCTTCATTTCCTTTTGCATTTCATTTCAGCTTTGTAGTTTAGATTAGTGTAATACATCTTTCTCCCTTCTTTTTACCTCTCGCCTTCGAATAAACCAAGTGTCGACACACCTCCCAGTGGACGACCCGTATTTGCCACCGCTTCAACGCGGCCGTGCACTTGCGGTTAAATATAAAACGAGATCAATCAATAGGACATGTCGGCGTATACAAGATTCTTGTCTTTAGAACTAGACACATGCGAAGACTCTGCTATTAAGGTGACGCCACTGTTCTGAACATCACTTTTCGCATCTTCACAAACTGTGTTGAAAGAATATCCATTGATATCATAACCACTGTAACTTATAACAACAGAATGCGGACCGTAAGCCAACCACTGTATTGTCTCAGAAACATCACGCTTGTATGCTAGATTTTTGAACCAAGAGATGAAATTCTTATTGTGACTATTAATTACTTGTTGATCACTCCACAAAGGATTTCTTTCCTTTAGAAACTTCATGTGTTCATTTAGGTATGGTTGAACTTCATTCGAATTGCACAACACATAAAAATATGCTGTCATTGAGTCATCGCCATTTGGATTTAACATTTTCATCCCACGTGTCCCTTTACCATCGACACGTTTATCATGACGATTCTTCGGAAGTCCAACAGTTTTGGTGTTTGCTAGGTATCAAGTGCAAAACTCGATAACGTCCTCAGCTATGTATCCTTCAACAATACTAGCATCTGGTCTTTGACGATTTTTGCAATAACCTTTCAACACTTTCATATAACGCTCGAAAGGATACATCCACCTTAAGAAAACTGGTCCGCACAATTTAACTTCTCTAACCAAATGAATAACAAGATGAATCATAATGTCGAAAAAAGCCGGGGGGAAGAACATCTCCAACTGACATAATGTGACCACAATTTCATATTCACTCCGTTCTCATACTCATCACTCAATCTGTTTGAAACTATCCACTCTCGATCCATTTCAATCTAAACAGAGGCAAAAATGATAGTTATTATTGCAGAACATAAATAAAATTTCAATTTAAAAGAATGTGTACGTAGATAAGAAGATTCGGAGACATTAAGATGAGAAAAGAATGACTCAGAGGAGAAGAGATGAAGTCCTTAATCTAGCGTGGAATAAGGAAGGTTAGAAATCTAACTAAACAATCAAGGCCAAAACAAACCTAAAGTCCACTATAGGTCCTTAGTAATAGACGACGCCTAACTTCGAGGTCCCACCGAGGACCACTAGTCTGTAGGAAATCAAGAACCCGGAGGTCCCTAATATCTCAGGGAGACTAGATGGGCAACGACGTTCAGGCCGAAACGGTCTTAAACATCGAGGACCACTAATCTATAGGAAATCAAGAACCCAGAGGTTCCTAAAATCTCAGGGAGACTAGATGGGCAACGACATTCAGGCCATAACGGTCTTAAACGGTTTCCTCTCCTTAATGCGTTCGAAAATCCTAGGGGCCAACATCTAATTGATTTTATTAAGGCTCTTTTATTAAGTGGTTTTTGGGCCAAGGAAAGGGTGATGAAATCCCCCACCTCATCTCCTATAGGTGACTGCCCCCTAAGTGTTTTTCATACCTTAATCTAACAAACAACACACCAAACAAACACTCACCTCACTCTTGTTCCAATGCAAGTCCTACTAACTAATGCGTGCTTTCTAATGAATGATGAGTGAAAGATAGTACGTACCTTATGCCAGCAATCTACGACAGAAATCGTAAATAATAGAAAAATACAATGCATGCAAATCCTATATGATGAATGACTTAACAAATATTGTCTAATCTTTTGCTTTGGGTTATTAAAGGCCAAGTTGTTTAAAGGGAGCAATGAGTTATTATAAACTAAACATTTAACTAAACAAAGTAAGTTTTTTTCAGCATAAATAAACATTTAACTAGACAAAACATAAATAAACACAAATAAATGTATGAACTCACTATACTAAAGATTTATTATAATTTGGACACTTTTTATGCAAACCCATAGAAAACTACACATATATAATTCCAGAATTATCGTCTAATGGGATATTATTATTTCTAAACATTTTTGTTTAGGTATGCTTTTGTAATAAACATAATGACATGCAAACACACTTTCTTCCACTTTTTTTAGATGAAGGAACCGGTACTGTTCTAAATTCTAATAGTTCTCATTTAACAAACTTTTAAACGACATTTTTCAATCTAAAAAGTGAGAGACAAAATCAATTTGTGCGTCTATGAATCAATTGTGAGGCATGTTTGTGTTCATTCACATAAGACCAGAAAGTTCAAAGTAAGTTCGAAGTTTATTTTTGCAAATGTAAGCTTCCTGCGTGAGACATAATGAAATATAATACAAGTTGTTGAACCGATATGAACTGTGTCAAGTAATATGGTAATGTTATCGTATTATGATATCACATTTTGGAACATCATAAAAATAGTGAATTTCATTCAAGATTTGTCTAGTAAATGAAACGTAACATGAGTTGTTGAAACAAACGTGAATATTTTATCATTTCCATCAAATATTTTCACACTAACTTACATGTGGAGAGAGATGGAGGAAGACGGGGGAAGAAGGAGAAGAGGGCCGGAGATGTGGAGGAGAGTTTGGGATCTCGCTGCGGTGCCGGAGACAGTGCGGATCGGTCGGAGGTTGGTCGCGGAGGAGAGTTCGGTCGGGGGACGGCTAGGGTTTGGGTGGGTTTCGTCTGAAATGAATGAAAGAAAACCGTCTGTCTGATTTCTTTAAGACCTATAGACGTCGGATGTTATATAACACCGACGTCTATACCTCGACGTCTATGTGGATAGACTATAGACGTCGGTCTTACATTACGTCCGACGTCTATAGGCCGACGTCTATACCCTATAGACGTCGGACTCACAAGGTACTAAAACACCGACGTCTAAAGGTCGACGTCGGTTACATGTGTTATTCCCACACCCGACGTCTATAGTGTCGCATAGACGTCGGCTTCCATTCCAGCCGACGTCTATTCTGTCCTCTCCACACTAGACGTCGGTTGTTGTAACGGCCGACGTCTATTGGGCGACGAGTAAAGCCAATTCTGCACTAGTGGTCCCTATACAAAATACGAACAAAAATCAAAATGTTGGATTCGAACGAGAGGAGAAGTTTACCAAGAAAGAAAATAATCATTACTCCACCAAAAATCCGAAAATAAACCAACCAAAACTAACTTAACACTTACGGTGGTTAGGGATGTGGAGGAAGACGGAGGAAGAAGGAGGAGAGGGCCGGAGAAGGGGAGGAGAGGTTGGGACGCGCTGCGGTGCCGGAGATGCTGCAGATCGGTTGGAGATCGGTCGCGGAGGAGGGTTTGGTCGCGGAACGGCTAGGGTTTGGTTGGGTTTTCGTCTGAAATGAATGTCAGAAAACGCAACTGTTCGATTTCTTTAAGACTTATAGACGTCGGATGTTCTAGACAGCCAACGTCTATACCCCGACATCTATATGCATGGGGGTATAGACGTCGGCCGTCTATAACATCTGACGTCTATAGGTCGACGTCTATACTCTATAGACGTCGGATGCGCAGGGTATTCTAACACCCGACGTCTATGGGTCGACGTCTATACCCTATAGATGTCGGATAAACTCGGTATTCCAATAGTCGACGTCTATAGTACTACATAGATGTCGGCCATGGTAATGACCGACGTCTATGCTATCTTCTCCCTACTAGACGTCGGCTGTTATAACAGCCGACATCTATTGGGCGACGAGTAAAGTCTATTATGCACTAGTGCCCTAGCCTGGAAAACCTGTCTCCAACCATCTCATCATCAATAGGAGTAAGTTTGGAGTGTTGAATGGGTTTTTCGAAGGAGAAAGAGGGTTGTCGAGACTGCTAGAGTGGGAAGGAGTTGTTGTCCGTGCTTCTCCGTCATCTCTGCCAATTTATAAGCAATTTTTAACTCCTGTAAATCCAAGTTTCTCATTTGTGAATCGAATTTCGGTATTTTTTTGTTATTTGTTTCTTACAATGAGTAGCTAAATAATTCTCTAGGCTGAAGAAGAAGCATGTATGATGTTTTAATGTCATTTGATACCTAAATGTTATTTGAAATTTTTATGCTAGTAACTTTTTCATCAATTTGATTTATCGCATGTTAAGAATCATGAATGTTACTTTGTGGTTGTATGTTGACGGTTGCACGCTGCATATAAGACATAATAGATGAATTCTTCTCGTACAACTCATATCACTAGGGAAATTAGGTGTGAGGGGACTTAGTACTTTGTGCTTTGTGCTTTCGAGTCATCTGACTTGGGATGCACCGACCGCACTTCCGTTACACGGTTGGTAGAGATCGCCATATGTGGAGATTTTGGGGAATGTGTACGTGATAGTGTAAGTCATCATAGGCAATGATGCACGAAACTAGACTTTAAGAGAATTAAACACAACCGTTTTAATTTCTTATTCTCCAAGAAAAAAAATACAAATAAGAACTTTAATGAACTTTACACGATGTATCACTTAAGGATGTTAAGGTTGCCCATGTCTTTCACTTAAGTCTTTAATTAACTTGCACTAATGATTCTCTAGGCTAGGTGTGTGGAAAAAGATACATATATAAGGTCGACCGGTAGGATTACCGTGTCCAGTGATTGACAAAATTAGGTCCTTCAAGTCGTGTTGCTCGGTTGAATAATGCATCTATGTCCATATAATGGTCACACTAGGTACTTGTCTCATGCTAGATCTAGAGTTTATCTTATTGCTTGTAAATGATCTTCTTATGGTAAATGACTTGTTATGCATGAATGCTTGATTACTAGAGAATACATGAATGTATTGAGTTGTATGTATTATTAATTGATGTCCTAATATCCACACTAGGTATTTAGTTCATTCTTGAGAACCCAATGTGCATATTAACTTCATGTCTAACTATATTCGTCATGTATTTACGTAAATATAGTTGATGTTAATTAGACTATACATTAATTTCTAGTTGATTTCACCTACTTTACACACTTATGCCTCATGTAATCAAGAACCACTCACAGACACACACACATACCTACACTCCTCCACTCCATGGTGCTTTAGTTTAATTGTTGATTCATTCCTCATTTAGTGTAGTTGGTTTAACGTAATCACTTCATTGTCCTCTCCTTTCCCACTCGAGTGTGATAGTCACAACAACACTCACAACTCCTTGAGCTTCGACCCGTATTTGTCATGTATTCACTGGCACCGTGTACTTGCGGTTATTAAAACGATAGCAACCAATGGGCAACATCAGTGAGGGCCGCCGATTAGTGAGTATTTCATCCCTACCGCTTATACTCTAGTTAATTGTATAATAAATGCTCCTATCAATGCACCACGTTATGAGATTAAGCATAGTGTCATACAAATTATTCCTTTGTTTTATGGTTTATGAAATGAAGAACCTCATCATCATATTGACGAATTTCTTGCAATTTGTTCCACATAAAGAACTCAGGAAACTCCTATTGATTCTATCCGCATGAAACTGTTTCCATTCTCATTAAACGATATAGCAAAAAATTGGGTTATAACTCTTGATAACGTTGAGATATCTTTTTGGCATGAATTGCAAAATTTGTTTTGAAGAATTTTTTTCCAATTAGTAAAACAAATGTATATAGGAAATCAATCACGAGTCTCACCCAACATGATAGTGAGACTTTTCATGAGGCTTGGGAAAGGTTGAATGATTTGCTAAGGAAGTGCCCACATCATCAATTTTCTAAATGACATTTAATTCAAATTTTCTACAATGGGTTAACTGAAAAGTGTTGGCTTTTTTGCCTTAATCCATATTTTGATGATTTAATCAACCTAATCTTAATCACAATCAAATGTAATGCAGCACACATAATGCATAGAAGATATATTGTATTGTGCTGACATCTACAAGTGATCAAGACTCAAGAAGAATGGAATGAAGTCAAGACAAGTAATCAAAGCTATTTGAAGATGTGTAATTTTACTTTATTTTGAGTCTTCTGAACTTGTGTAATCTTGAGCATACAAGAGTTGAAACTTACTTACATACACACTAGGTTCCTTGTAGAAGTCACACACAAAATTTCACATCAATTGGACTTCAATAGATCACCCAAACCTTAGCCGGAAAATCACTTAAAACCAAACCTTGTTTTCCTATGCTAAATGGTAACCGAAGTAATTTTCAGTTTGACCGTTTATAACATATCTCATAGTGTATTTTCCTTGTTCCACCGGTCGACTGGTTTTGATCTTTCAGTCGATCATTCCTGTATTTTTATATAGCCGTTATACTTGTCGTATTCTTCCAACGGTCGTATTCGTATAAATTCAACCTACCCATAAAATACAATTGGCCACCGGTCGAATAATGACCTAAAATTGGTCAATCGGATGAACACTTTTCTTGATCCCAAAGTGCATGTTATTTTCAGTCGAACGCATCCATATCTTGTGTACGACCGATTACCTTTTCCCTAGCCAAAATCCCCTGAACGGTCTACCGTCCCATGCTTTTGGTTGGACCGTTCACTTAAGCGAACTTAAGTCAGAGCCTAAGTTGGTTCGACCGCCTCTTTGTTTGTTCGACCAATTGTTTCTGGCACTCTCTGGACTGTATTTCTAGACTCCATTTGATCGATCGTTTGTTCAATCGTTGAGGGACATATTTGCTCAACTTAGAATCTTGTCTTGTGTAACCTACACACCAATCAATCAACTCATTCCCAACGGCTAGAAAACTTTAGGAGCTTATAAATAGTGGTCCAAACATATTGTTTAGAGAGAAGTCTCCCAATCCACAAAACCCTATATCACACACTCCAAGCCTTAAACTCATCTTTGATCATTTCAATATCATACTCAAAGTGTGCTAAAGCTAGAGAGTGTTGTTCCACTCAAATTCTTTGTTCAAAAGAGTAAAGACTCCGGTGAAAGCCTGAAGCATCCTTCTCGGATTGTGAGAAGAGGATTCCAATCTAGGCGAGGGTTGTTTGCTAGCTTGAAAATTGTAAATGAGTTGTCTCCTGGCCCGGAACGGAGAGCGGATAGTGAAGTTGTGAGCGGGGCTCAAAGTGTCGAGTGAAGCTTGTAAGAGAGGACGTAGGCGGGTGGCCGAACGTCTATGAAACCTCCTCGTGTCCATTTGTGGTTTGCTTGCATTTTCCTACTTGTGTTTTATTTGTATGTTTCCGCTGCATTTCTTGCTTTATCAAGTAGAGAATTAACTAAGTGATTAGATTAATTAGGGGTCATCGATCCTAACCAAAATGATGTGAATATTGTTGACTTTGCATGTGGGGTCCATTTATGAAAAAGATGAAGAACTATTGGAATTGTTCGATAATCTTGCTGAAAATTCCTTGCATAAAGTTGCATCATCTAGGAATATAGCAACATGGAGTAGGCACGCAAAAGAAGTATTTTTTTATAGTTAATGATATCCATGAATTGAAAAATATTAGGATCTATGACCCTATAATTGCTAGATAAATGCAGAATTAAAAATAATAATTGAAGGATTAAGAGATAAAACGTGCAAACCACAAAATCGAAGACAGCGGAGTTTAGAGAGGTTTAGCACCCACACCCAGATCCTAGTCCTCCTCGCAAGCCTCGCACGATCCCCCAAGCCTTGCTTACGGTTCCACTAATCGATCTTCGTTCTAGGCCGAGACCAACTTCGTTTACAACTCCGAGCCTCGCGAACAACCTCGCATTGCTCGTGTCTCCTCTCACAATCCGAGAGGGAGCTTCCTTGAAGCTTTACAACTTGATGATTCTTTGATGTGGAAGTTAAATCACTATCTAACACTCTATACTTGAGCACACTTGGATATGGATATAGCATTGAATAAACAAGTGGTGAAGTTTTAGCTTGAGTGTTGAAGAATAAGCTTTGAAGGTTTGGGAATTGAGAGTACAAAGATAGTTGATGAATAGAGGGCATAAAGGGTTGGTTTGTGTCTCTAGAGTGGTGTTTATATAGGTTTCAAAACATAGAGATCCGTTGGGGAGTTGGTGGGGGAAATGGACTAATAGGAATGCAAGATGTTACTTAAGCTCGGGCAGATTTTGATGCATATTCGGTCGACTGTTAGCAAAATGGTAGTCCGAAGAATTGGTCTGAATTAAACATTCGGTTGATCGATTATATATCGGATCACCGTTCACCAACCTCCAGTAGCTTTTATCAATTTATCCCTAATTAAATTCGGTTAACCGAATTCCATTCGGTTCACCGTTCCAAGGTGGACAATAGGATTGGTTGGGCTCTGATCTACTCAAGTTCGGTTGACCGTGTACACTTTGGTAGACCGAAGTTAGCGTGGGTTTTGCACTGACAGTTATAGCTCAAATAGTTGTTGGGTACAATGGTCAAGTGTCATGTGTCAATAGCCGTTGTGCACCTAAAACCAAGAAGGACTCCGTTGACCGATAGGTATTCGGTCGTCCGAAGCGGGACAAGCCAATTGGGCTCTAGGGACTCAATTTGAATCAACCATTGGAGCAAAGTCCAAAACCAATCCAGGGCTATTCGGTTGACCGAAGGTGGTTTGATCTTCCGTCAGGGCAATTCCAGATGACACCTATGTTTTACCGGTACTAAGTATTCGGGTGACCGTTAGGTGTTCAGTGGACCGAACTAGAAAGGGTTCAGTTGACCGGGCGGTGTTTGGGTTACCGAATCTGGACGGGGCAGAATCCTAGTGCTCAAGTTTACATTAAACCTTATGGACTCAATAAATACAAAATTACATGTCTTGGTCCAAAGCTTTCATTACAAGTCTTAAGTCTTGATGTCTGTCCCAATGCTTCTTTTGTTGATTATTTTGATCAACCTATTAAGATGATTGTAAGTATACAAATATGTATGCAATGCGTGTTTGCTCACTTTGATTGATTACGTTGATTGATTAAGATTAGTTTAATTAATCATCAAAATTAATATAGATTATGGCCAAAAAGACAACAAAAAAACAATGTGTTCCACTAACAACTAACTTTTGTATGAAATTTGCTCTCTTAAAGAAGTTATGCAACAAACTATGATTTCTAATGCTAACCCTCAAAAACAAGTTTGTTCTGTTTGCTGTGATGCAAGTGATGTTACAGATGTTTGTCCTATAAATTCTTGTTATCAAGACAGGGCATAACAAGAAGTTGCCTATGCTAAAAAATACAAGAATGTTCCTCCTGGTGCTTTTTCCCACACATACAACAAGGACTGGAAGCATCACCCTAATTTCTCTTGGGTGGTAATCAATTTCAGCAAACTAAGGCACCCTATCCAACCCAAAACCAAGTGCAACAACCCCAATTGCACAAGTATCATATCAAGCTCAGTACCGACCACCTCACAAAAGAGTCATTTTCTGACGCGAAGCTTGACAAATTGATCCGAACCCAAGAGTCGCTTGTGACCATGATGAGCCAATTAATCCAAATCCAGACACAACAATCAAGGCCACAATGAGGGTTGGCAAGCAACATGGGGAACAACCCAAGGGAGGATACCAACGCAATTACATTGCGTACATAAGAGAGAAAGGGGATATGAAAGCAGAGGGTTGAACATCCCTCTGAATTCATGTCCAGTGCAACAAAATAACATGTGCCCGATCACCTAAACCATGAAGAAGAGCAAGCTGCTAACCAGGAGACATCTACCGATAAAATCTTTCCTCACACTACTCATATTTCTAGTGGTACGAAACTTCCCTTTAGGGGAGGCAAGTCATGAACTTTAAGGATGATGGTAAGTTTGCTACATTCTAGAGGTGGTTAAGAAATTGCATATCAACATACCTCTTTTAGAAGCCACAACCCAAATGCCTACATATGCTAAATTTTGAATGACATGATCACCAATAAGAAAATATTAGAAGAGTGCGAGTCAATTTGTTTGAATGAAGAGTGCTCTCCAATCGTTCAACGTAAGCTACCGCCTAAGTTGAGGGATGTTGGGAACTTTTCTGTACCTTGTGAAATTGGGGTTGTGAATTTAAAAAAGCATTGTGTGATCTTGGGTCTAGTGTGAATCTAATGCTTTTATCCTAATTATGTAGACTTGGTTTAGAGGAACCCACACCCACTACTGTTACCTTAGTGCTTGCTGATCGCTCTGTTAAATTCCGTAGAGGTATTGTTGAGGATGTTTTGGTCAAGGTGCGTAAGTTTATTTTCTCAACCGATTTCGTGGTCCTAGATATGGAAGAAGATGAGGATGTACCTATCATTTTAGGAAGACCCTTTTTACGCACCAGTAGGGCTTTAATTAATGTTGAAATGACGGAATTAACATTCACACTTAATGATGAAAATATTGTCTTTAATGTTTTCCAAACAATGAATAGCCTATTAATGCTAGTGATGAAGTGTTTAGGGTGGATTGCATTGGTTCTGAAACTGCATCATATTTAGATCCTGCAAATCATCTCTATTTAATTGATGAATGCATAGCAAATTCATCTGACATAGACCAACATGACTTGTCTGAAGAAGAAATCATTGTAGTAAGCATGCTAAATTCTATGGAAAGGAAATCTTGGAAATTTAGTTAAATTTTTTTCTTCCAATATTTGAGTCAAATTCTGCTTTTGCGACAAAGGCTGGAAATTTTGTCCAACCCGAACTAAAACCATTACCCCTTCACTTGAAATTAGGCATGGCAATTTGACACGATAACACGACACGAACACGAAACTGAAAATCCGTGTTTGGGTTTACGGATTTCGTGTTTCGTATCGTGTTCCTTAATGGGTACACGAAATTGTTTTCGTGTCGTTTTCGTGTATCCGATACGTGTACCTAAAAAGTACACGAATAATACTAAGTAAATAAAACCTAACTATAGGCAGAAATTTTCCACTGGTGCATTGGTTGAAACGTGGTTGGAATGACATTCAGACCCAAGTTCGAACCTGCACCGAAAACACTTATAAACTCGCACCTAACCGCTAAGCCAAACTTCATTTCTCTGTATGTTGGATGTTCAACATTATACATAGATTTGTTTTGCGTGTCTGGTGCTCTGAAACGTTAGTCCCACATCGCCTGTGTTTGCTTTTTTAACTTGTTGTAAGACTAATATCCCCAATACCATCCCAACCAGTTGCTTGCTGCCCTTTAGCAAGTGGATTAAGTTCTAAGGAAGGTATTTTGAGTTCAACATGGAATTTTTTATTGTTTTTCCGTGTCCTTCCGGGTCGTGGTCGTGTTTGAACAAACTTATTTGGGTCGTGTTTGGGTTTGTTTTACAGTACACAAAAACTTGTTGGGTCGTGTTTGTGTCTACGGAATATGTCTAATACACGGGAAAAACACGACACAAATGTACACGAAACGACACGATTGCCAGGTCTACTTGAAATATGTTTTTCGGGGTGAGGGTAACACCATGCCTACGATAATACAATACACGGGGAAAAACAAGACACAAATGTACACGAAATGACACGATTGTTAGGTCTACTTAAAATATGTTTTTCTGGGTAAAGGTAACACCATGCCTACGATTATTTCATCACTTTTGCAGAATAGTGAAAGGAAGAGAAAGAATTGTGATGAGAAGAATACTAGCAGAAAGAGAAAATAGAAGAAAGGAAAGTGAAGAAGGAGAGAGATAATAAGAAAAGGAAGAAAAAAAAGAAAGAGTAACGGTAAAAGAGAGAGAGAAAAGATGAAGATGGAAAATGAAATGGAGAAAATCAAAGTTGGGGGAGAAGAAAAAGAATGAAAAACAAAAGAAGGATGGATCGAATAAATAAAGTATCACATAAAAGCACACTTTATTGCCAGGTTGTATCCCTCCAACTTACATATTTTCTTTGTATTGCACGTAAATATTGCTTTAGGGACAATGCATCATTTAGGTGTGGGGGAGAAGTGTTTTTTTGTTACTTTAAAATTGTAGCATTATTTGTTTTGCGTGTTTGTAGGTCCATGATAGTTTATTTATGTGATACTTCCCATCACATATCATGTGTATAACTTTTCTGTTTTGCTTGTCATTTTCTTTTTCTTTTAAAAATACAAAAGTTTTGCCACTTTGTGCGTCATACATTGTAATTAGTCGTGTGTAAGATGCGTTATTGAGGTAAGTAAAAAGTAAATAACGCAAGTTGAATACTTATGCATTAGAGGGGTTTTGCCCCGGATTTCCCTCGGGATGAGTGGAGTTAACAGGGTTATCAGTGTCCCAAACGGAAAATAAGTCAATACTTTAACTAAGACAAGGAATCTAAGGCGAGAACTGGTGGATGGGTGCATGTGCCAATGGGAAGCACTCAATTTCTCTGAGATAGGAGATCGTCTCATGATAACACCTAATAGGGTAGATAGGTGGGTTCGTGATCATGGAGTATATATGAAAGGGAATCCATCCAAAAGGTGATGGGAGGTTCCACATTAAACACGAAAACAGGACAAGTAATGTCGTAGTTATCGAATCTGTGATTAAATGTCAATAAGGGAGTGTTTGTCCCTTAAGTGTAGTTAAGTGGCAAAGTGCCAAAAATAAGGAAGGAATGGGAAAAATATGATCCCAAGTCAAGCAATGTATGGTCAAGTAAAAAAAAATCAAGTCAAGTGAAAAACAACAGTCCCATTCCTCGTGACACCGTATCGCTTGAACCACCACCACAACATTGTTTACCTTTGCCTTGGCTTTGTAGTGGAGTAGGATATATCGAAGAGGGGTTTAGGTGTATTGTGAGGCGATCTGTGATTTGCGTGCTATCATCTATCACCACTGGTGGTCTTATAAGGTAAATTTTATCAATAAAAGTATGACCCGGCCTTAAAGCTATCCGCACCTAGTGATCGTTGAGGTTAGGTGTGTCAATGCATCAAGTATTCCGTTTTTGTGGGTATATCTATTGAAAACCCTCAGGAGATAAAACTCCTTCTCCTCGGGTGACGAGTGAGGTTTAACGGCTTATTGCATGTGCTAAGTGCAATCGTGATTCCTGCGAAAGTGAGTTACAATTTTATTTTTATTTTTTATGTTTTTCGTTTATTTTTTCATTTGTTGTTTCTTTGTTTTACTCGAGGACGAGCAAAAGTTCAAGTTGGGGGTGTGATAACATCACATTTAGTACATAATTATTACCATAATCATAAGCATATTTATGGAAATAATCATGAATTATGAAATATTTTAGATATTATCTACTCTAATTATTCCTCTTTTTGTTTTTTTCGTAGATGATTGCAAATCCTAACAAAGAAGGAAGGAAAGATTTTGATTGAAAGAGAAGAAATGAAAAGTTACCAATTATGATCCCGGTGACACCACAAAACCTTCCAAAATTATTTCCACATTCCTTAATGAAAGAAAAAGGGGAAATTATTCCTCAAAATCGTCACTTTACACAACAGCAAGAAAAAACACATCAAAAGGATCAGAAAAGGCAAACCCTAGCCTCGAAAACTTGTCTTCAACCATCTCAGCATCAACAGGAGTAAGTTTGGAGTGTTGATTGGGTTTTCCGACGGAGAAAGAGGCTTGTTGAGACCGGTGGAGTGGGAAGGAGTTGTTGTCCGTGCTTCTCCATCATCTCTACCGATTTCTAAGCACTTTTCTACTCCTTTAAATCCTAGTTTCTCATTTGTGAATCGAATTTCAGTATCTTGTTGTTATTTGTTTCTTACAATGAGTTGCTAAATAATTCTCTAGGGTGAAGATGAAGTATGTGTGATGTTTTGATGTAATTTGGTACCTCAATGCTACTTGCAATTATGCTAGTAACTTTTTCATCAATTTGATTTATCGGATGTTAAGAATCATGAATTTGACTTTGTGATTATATGTTGACGGTTGCACGCTGCATATAATTAGACATAATTGATGAATTCGTTTAACAAGTCAAAATCATTGATGTGAGTTTTGTTAAGTGTAACGATCTATAACTTGTGTATTGCTCATTATTAATTTAATAGATGTGAATGCATGAATTAGTCATCTAGGTTATTTGTATCGTATAAGTTGCTTGCGCTCGTATGATACATTGCGGATAGTGTAAGTTGCTTGCGCCCTCACTATCTTGTCCAAACACATCTTCCTAATTTACTAAGGTAATTGCATGGTCATTGGTAGTGAGTAAATCATCAACAAAAAATACTTGTGAATTCTGAACCCTAGAATTCCTTATATATAGAATGTCATCTATAAGTTTTGTTTCTATTTTGTGCTAGTATAGTTAAACTCAAAAACTACGTACATCAATTCCGTTTTTCTTTTGATATAGTTTGAGTGAATTGAGATTTACTTCTTAACTTCTTCCTCGTGGATTCTATCCCTACTTATCATTGCTAGTTTAGGTTATAAGTTGTGGTGTTTTGAGGGCTGAACGACAACTTGTCATCATGCTCTATGATTTTAATTGTGTAATTTGTAACATTCGGAGTGAAGTTAAACTATCTTCTTACTCGTAGTCATAACCTAACACGATTTTGACCTCCTTTGGAAATAGAATTTAGTAACCGACAAATCTAACTTCATAAGACTAAACCAATGATATTTATAGATCTACCAACTGAAGCCAGATCAATTGGAAAATTCTTTAACCTGAGATAGTCAAGATGAGGGATCTAGATAGTCTGCATTCATATGTGTTTGGGAGGTTTAGATTTAAAACAGGATGGGTAGTAGAGCAGATAAAATAAATACAATAAATATGGATCTACAACATCATCTATTAACCAACACACATGATGTTGTTGGAATTTGAGCCCTCGGATCCCCAAGAGATTCACTTTAAATTTCATCGAGCTCCTATCAAGCACCTAAATACTCACTTCCAATGCAATTCAAATTTGAATATAATCCAACAATCGCCTAGCGAAGTTAAAGAATCACTGATCAAACACAATATTTCAGCATACATGCCATATGAATGTAATATTTTCAAACATTAAAACAAAACTTAAAACATAGAGATTTTTGCATAGATACCATTAAATCAATTTTTTGATGTAACAACAACTATTAATGCGAACAGAGATAAGGATGTGCCTACATATGCTTGGCATACTATCTCTTGACTCCCCTGCTCATGGTATTCCTTGTAAATGTTTTGGTATTTGAAACCATAGAAAGCAAAAGTACGGGTAAAGGAGTAAAAAGGAAACAAAAGGAAAATTACATGTTTCAAGGCTCTAATAAAAGAAAAACATGAAGACAAACATCAATACTGATCTAGAGCGATTTTGATTGAGGCTATTAAATGTATTAAGTCTTAACTTCGATAGCGGTGTAAATGAGTCGAGTCGAGCTAAAATTTTGAACATCAAGTATCAACCTACATAATTACCAAATACAAAAAACAATTATAAATTGAGCAATAAAAAATTCGAGTCGAGCCTCTATTTTTTCAAATTCAAGTAACTCGTTTACCAAACTAAGTCAGAAGAATTTTTATTTTTCATCAATATTCTTCATTTTTAAGCCAACCCAAAATCGAGTATTTTTCGAGTCGAATTTGAGTCGAGTTTTGAACTACAACCTTAAACTTAGACATAACAATGATTTATATGTAATTAGGCCCATTGGGGAAACCGGTTGATCCGATTATCCAACTCATGTAACTTAGTATTCAATGGTGGAGTTTTTTCCCCCTCCTAACCTTTTAGGGACAAGTGAGTTAATAGATCTCGTTGTAGATTTAGGTATTGATCAATCACCTTCTTGTTGTTGATTATTGGATCTCGTTTCTTGCTGCAAATAATGGTGGGATCATATCAGACGTAATCCATATCATTTCCAACCTTGGGATCATGCATCCTGGAGCTCAATTGGTGACTAACGCGTACTGAATGGGGATAATTATCCCACTTGAACAAACCCTACTAGGGATTGTGATCAATCAAGATTATGTCTCCAGTTATTACACAAAGTTGAAATTAAGGATTACGGGAAGAATTGTCTTCTTATATATGTTGCTGCCACTGCTGGAAAAATAAGTAATTACGTCGTCATGTCACGTCAGGTAATAACTTTTACGTCGGTTTAACAGAAATCTTTTTACTTAAGTAAAAACGACCTTTTTACGCCGGTTTAACAAAAACTGACGTGATATGGATCCATATCACGTCGGTTTCTGACAAACTGACATTTTTTAATATCCTTTTCACGTCAGTTGTTGTACAACCAACGTGATTTGTTGAATTTTATTTTTTTCTTCTAAAAAATAACTTTGAACCAATGTGTCACGTCTGGTTTATTAAAACTGATGTGTTAGAGGGGTTTTGCCACGTCGGTTTACCAATGTGTCACGAAAACCGACGCGTTTGTTTTTTTTAAAATAACGTCCCACATTATATCCTCGTTTACTCCGCCCGAACACAAACACAACTTCAACTTTATTTTACCACATTATCTCCTTCGTTTCCTCCTCCCTAGTTTTCAAAGATTTGGTTTCCTCCACCAAACACCACCCAAATACAACCCACACCGCCTTGACCTCGACCCAAGCCGCCGCATCAAGCTGCTCAACCTCTAATCCAACCCACACCGCACCACTTCCGACCACCTCCGACACAACGCACCACCTCCTAATCAACGTGGTATCTCCCTACATTTTACATCTTTGTTTTACGAGGTCAGTATATTGGAATAGTAAAACCGACGTGAAAACTTTTTTTTCAACAGTATGCATCAAGATGCATATGCGGATGTCTCGAAGAATGAATGGCAATAGAATGATGAAAATTAAGGAGAAAGTCAAGAAGTTTCTCCTTGGATTGAATGATTCTTACAACTCCACTAAAAGTCGAATCAGATATATTTTTACAGCAAGTGTGCGCACATTGTGAGGCTACTACATGACATCATGTGGAGATCAAAATGCTACTGACTAATTGGCTCCCCCTATCTCATTACAAGTTACACAAAGTTTCTCCAGGCACTTTCAAAGACAAGTAGTCAAATTCCAAAGGCGTTGCAGCTGTTCAGCAGTAACACCAAGGAAGCAACACATTTTTATTTTTATTTTGAAATTGATATAATGCATTGAAATTAAACATAAACTTGTGTCTTCATTGAGATTCGAACCGATGATCACAAAGTATATTTCACTGTAAGACAACCAGCCAGCGGCGGACCCAGGTGTAGGCACACGTATGCAAGCGCCCAAGCCAGAAAATTGATATTGATGCGGGATATTAGGAAAAATCAATGTGTGCCCAAGCTTACCATCACGTATAGGAAGCAACGGAAGTTGAAAATCAAGGATCAAATTACAACAACCAAGGAATATAACTACCTGGCACAATATATATAACTCAAGATCAATATCAAAAAATTCTGAATTTGCTGAATCAAAACCCTACACCTGCTGCAACGACATGCAGCTCAGGTATCTCGTATCACTCTAATATTACTAGTAATCATGCCACATGGGTCATTGACGCAAATGCATTTTTTTTTATGACCCAAAATTTCCCGGCACCTGCTCCCATTTGGGATAGATGGGTTGTGGCTCCAAACTGAAGGTGGTCCAACAATATTTTAATCGGAACGCATTAACATTAAATAAAATGCCTTGTTGGGATTCGATCTTGCGACTTAGGGTGTGTCAACCCACATACCCAACCAACTCGGTTGTGCCCAGGGGACATATGCATGCATACGTGGGTATCCTGATTTTGTTTTACCAAGTTTACTGCTAAAAACATAAGAAAATTAGTCAATTTACATGATGGTAGTACTGTACTTGTAACTGCTCTAGGAGAAATAAAATTTCTTCCGTCATTACACTCAAACAAGTATTGTACATACCCACTTTCAAAGTTTGTCTCGTATCTGTGAGTAACCTAGCAAAACAAGGATGTTGTTATGTTTTCTTTTATGTACCCTAACTTTTGTATTATATATCACGGACCTGGACACGAGGAAGGTTCTTGGTCTGGGAAAAGAGACTAGTGGGATGTACTACTATACTACTCATGTTTCCTGTTTGGTGAATCATAGCTCATGTGATATTGTGAATCATGAGACTTGGCATTATAGATTAGGTCATCTATCTCATGGGAAAATGGAATATATGTCAAAGAATATTTCCTGCACTTTCAACTTGTTTTCTTTGATGTGTGGGGTAAGTTTTCTGTAAGTAATCATAATGGAGGACATTATTTTCTAACTGTAGCCGATGATTTTAGTAGATGCACTTGGACTTATCTAATGAGATCTAAGACGTCTGAGGTACCTACACATGTAAAATAATCTTTTCTATGGTAATTACACAAAGGACAGATTATTATGGGCAAGAGTTTTTGTCCCATGACATGAGAAATTAGTTTCTTCATCAAGGCATAGAACAGTACTTGTGGAACATCCCCGAAAAATAGAAAATTTAAACGAAAGACAACATAAGAACAGAAAGACCGGGTAAATTACTCATAAATACTCAACCAAGGTGCACCATTACAAAAAGATTCAAAATTTGATTACATTAAGGACGAGGAAAGGACATAATACATGTAAAGACAAAACCCTAGGAATAAGACTGGAGGATCTGGTCCGCGTGTATACTCATCCTCTGTCACCACCCACTCAACATCAAACGAGGCCCTGGAATGCAACATGATAAATGCCTGAATTTTCATAACGAAAACTCTATATACCAAGTCCATATATACATATATATACATATGTATACACACACACACACACACACACACACACACACATATATATATATATATATATATATATATATATATATATATATATATATACGGTGCAATGAACCTATCATACTAGTATCACATGGCATAATGGTGCAAAAAAAGAAAACATTCCCCAACAAAGGCATAATGGACAACAGTCCCACCAACAACATCAGGCCACCTGTAGGCACCCACCGCAAGCACACACAATCTTACGGAGAGTATGCGACACCCCCACTCGCGACTATACTAACATGAGGGTTTGGTGAAGGTCGCACGTACTTCCGAGTCATAGATACAAATCTGATCTTGTGGTCCACAGGCCACAACATCTGCCAGAGTCGTCGCTCTGGTCGGTCATATCCGCCGAGCCGTACCACAGCCTGGACGATCATCTCCACCGAAACAAGTTCAAACAGTCATCTCCGCCGACACAAGGGTCGAACGGTCATCTCGCTCCGTGGACCTACGTAACAAACAATGTCTTGGGATTCACGATCCCCCAGGTCTACTACATAGGGTGACTCAATGAAATTCAAAATGTCATACTAAAGCTTATCCACACAAGGTGGCACGTGTACTAAGAATCAACACTCTTTCGCTCGGCGGTCCCTAGGCAGGCGCAATCATTGCATCTACCGTCACCTCCCAGCTCACGCACGAAGCGAGGACACAGGTTTTTGAGGAACAGTTCGACACATGGCTATACTCTCTCGCTCAGCGGTCCTTGGGCATACACGATCGTCGCACCTACCGTCACCACCCGGCTCACACACAAAGCGAGGACATGAGTTTCTGAGGAAACAATTATATACATAGCTTTTGCTTCAAAGATGTTGTCGTTCCCGTCTTACGCGTCTAGCCCGTTGTTCGCACCTGTCTTGCTCCATCCTCATCGTGCTCACGCGCTTCGGCCACTGCTATGCCTTAGCCCGTGCACCACGCAATGCCTGGGTGCAGCCAGACTATAAAAGGGCAGCGGCTGCTCGCGTTGCCCAGTGGTGTCAGCCAGTGTCTGGTCCTCTGTCCACCACTCGTTGTCGGCGAGGTAAGCCATCCCCCCTCACACGCCTTGTGTGAACACAAAATGTAACTTGGCATACCTTCTTTGGTTCGCTGGAGCTCCGATCGTCGCCGGCAGCCACCAAGTCATCGATCACCTCCCCGCACCTAGCTCCACTCTGGCCACACCTCCACGTGCACGTCCACCACTGGCCACGTCTCCTCCTTGCGTTGTCGTCCACTGCCACTTACCTGAGCTCCGGCAGCCTCCAGTAGCTACTCCGGTAGTAGAGGAAGAGAGGGAGGTGTGGTCGGAGAGGAAGTTGGGGTTTAGTTGAGAGAGATATGAAGGGAGAGGTGTGTGTTTTTCTTTCAAATCACAGACAACAACAAAGCAAAGCATGGTCCACCATGCTTCCTACACCCCCACCACACCTCAACCCATCCCTACCCATTCCCCACAAAGTCAAAGCAAACATTAGCCTAATCCTCTCTTAAGCAAGCTTAGCCACACAATTAGTTTACGACTTAACAACTTACCTCGTTGAACAAATTTATTTTAAAAATGCATAGCCGACATTGGTCCTTCAAGTCGGCACCTTTTTCCCACATTTTTTCCCGCTAACGGGATAATATATATTTATAGAAAATTGGCTAATAGAGACATTAGTGAAGACTTTAGGTTCGAGGTAGAGATGTTTATTGTGCTGCTACGAAATGTGGTCATATCTTAAGGCTTCTAAACCTTGGGATTGTTGTTTCATGTACTGCTAAAAGGAAAATTTTCATGTATAAAACTATTTGATTGGAAGTAATTACTAGGGAAACAAGAACTTTTAAACGTATTTTTATTACAGTTAGAAAGTAAAGTTTCATTTGGAGTTATCAAGTTTCTTATTTTATTTCTGTCGTTACTTTTTTATTTCCAACTTTTGATAATCGAGCACCTTTATTTTATACAAGTATTTGGACAAGTTTTAAAATGTTAGAAGTTACACATACGAAATGGCAATTGACAAGTATGGAAAAAAATGTTGAAAATATATCAAAGAGGACATGTTTATGTAGTTAAGGTTGCATTATCACATTAATTGTAATTGTGAATTACATTTTGTCAATATATTGTGTACGTACCTCTCTCATTCTTGATACATGCGATTAAGGAAAATCACTACTTTCTTTGTATAGGTTCTTGATATTGTAAATTCGGTAATATATTGAGAATTGAACTTAATCCTACGTGACATCCTAATCCCTAGCCACATCATCTATGTAGAGTGAGTCATCTAGGAGTTGATGACTCAACAAGTTGGAAGATGAAAGGTTGAAGGAAAGGAAGAGACAAAGAGTCTCTTCATTTCTCTATGATTTTCGTCATATTTTATTATGCAATTTAAGTAGAAGTTGTAATGATCTTGAGTGATCATCTTCATGTAGTGTATGTTATGTTCATGTTTTATGCTAAGTTGAAGAGTCATTGTAAGTGTCTATATAAGCACAAGAGTTCTCCATTTTGTAACGAGTCAAGTCAAGTCATAGAATGAGTGAAAAGGAGAAAAAGAAAGGAGAATGTAAGTGAGAAAGAAGAAAGAAAAGATGAGTTTGTTGCAAATCATGTTTTGCTTGTGAGTGTTAAGTAGTCATTTTCTTCTTTCATCCGTGCCCACCAATTGGGTAGATCAAAGTATGGTTTTAGTAATGACAATAGAATGCCCTCAGCATGGAGAACAAGGCGAGCCAAAACTGCGCACCAGGCGCAACTACTAAACCGGCAATTGGCGGTTTGGGACCGCTGATTGGCGGTCCATGTGCGCCTGGTGGAGGGCGTGTTTCTGGGGTGGCTCGGTCTGGTGCTCCCCGTCTTTCACACGCGTCTAACATCTGGTATCAGAGCCTCGTCTGATGGTCTAGCAGCGACGACGATTTTGTGGACATGGTTTCGAATTCCAACACGAACAACACATACACGACGTCCAACACCTCCCAAACCTATACCGCCAACAATTACCTGTTGTTGAACAACACGATCAAACACTCCAACACTCCCTATCTGTCTGACACACCATCGGTCAGATCCATTCCACTTTGTGAACGTGGCCTGCCATGCAAGGTCTACACTTCCAGGAAAGAGTTGTCATATGGTCGACAGTTCTTTAGATGCCCCAACTACTGGAAGGTTTGCTTCACTTGATTTGGTGTTTAATCATTTTTTTGAAATGAGCAATAAGATTTCGATGAAATGTGCAGGACCCGACTGTTGGAAGTGTGATTTTTCCAATGGATTGATGTGAATGAAGGGCCCTCCGTGGATATGTGTATGCATGCAAAGAGATTTCATGAAGTGTTGTTGGAAAGGTGTGATAATCTGAACAGGAAGGACGAGGAAGTGAAGGAGTACATAGTGGAAAAAAACTTTGCTACTACTCGAGATGAGAACTGGTATTCGTGACTTGCAGGTGTTTGTTGGTGAGACCAAATTATTCATGTGCAAGGTCGACATAGTGTTGAATGTTGGGGTATTTGTTGTGCTTGGTCTGCGTTTGTGGGTCAATTTTTGGGGGTGGTTTTTTAGTTTGAAGGTCAAACATTTTAACTTCCCGTGTGGCGGCTCGAGTCCCGGTCCGTCACCCACAAGCCCACTGGCCCACATCACCCACTATTGCCACAAAACTTAAGTTGATAAGTGTTGTGGTAGTGGACTCATGTCTTTATATCCCACACTAACATTTTTATGTTAGGTAATGAACTACTGTTTGAGGTGTTATAACCCAACCCACTTGAACACCTTACTTCTCCAAAGTCAAAGCAACTTAGTGCTAAACCAACCCACTAACCCCACTTAGCCTCACTAAAAGGGATTAGGTTTTAACAATCCATCCTCCTTCAAAACATTTCGTCCGTAAAATTTGAAACAAGCAACTCACTGAAAAGCTCTACGTACTTCTTCGAGACTTCCTCCTCAATCTCCCAGGTGGCCTTGCAAAATGTTGTGGTGCTGTGATCGCACCTTGACAACAGAATGACCATCCTCCTGAGTTGGTGCTCCATGCGATCCATGATCTCTACGGGTCTTTCCTCGAGTGATAAATCTTGCTGGTTCTCTGAAACCTCTATCTCAATTATGTGGGATGGGTCCACCACATACTTCCTGATGCATTGCATACATTGCATCATATGTCTTTCATTTAGATTACTTTTGCATCAATAAATGCTACTAAGGTATGTGTTTAGTCTTATTTACAGAATACAGGGACCTGAATGCAAATTACCCACATTCCGAGCATAAACGCGTGCAAAAGATTCATTTCTATCATAAAGACCGAGTTCAAGTTTATCGGGTTCCAAATGGAAATGAATCCAAGCATAAAAGCATTCAAGGAGCTAATCACAAAAAGGTCAAGGGCTTAATTGCAAAATGCCAAGGACCTGATTGCAAAAGAAAAGGATCAAGTTATTTTGTTGGAAAAGTCAAAAAGAAAAGTCAAAAATAAATCCCCAACAATGGAAGGAATTAATCCGGAGCTCAAGACAATGGAAACAAATCATCCAGACGCGCAAATAAAGATCAAATCATACCATAAACGCACCACGAAAATCCGGACGCGATACTTCCAACCTATGCGGCGTTTTAGCCGCATATTGCATGGACCAGGCGGCGAATTCGCCGCACCCTTGAGGATCCGTGTGCTCCAATTTTGTCCAGTGTTGTGGTGACGCGTGTACTATCCTTTTATGTATTGGTATCCCCTGTATCGGCTATAAATAGCCCTGTAGGACGAATGTAACACATCTTTGAACCTTTGGTCTTGGATCATTAGCAATAAAATTCTGTTTCTTTTATTTTATGTTTTTAATTTTCTTTTCTTAGTTTCTCTAGGACCCCTTCTCCATCCCTCCATCTATGAGTTTCTAACTCTTTCCAAAGGGTGGGGGTGACGGATTTAGGGTGATGAGAAGAGAAGATGTTATTATTTTAATTTCGTATTAGTATGTTTTGATTACTTGAGTTTATGTTAAATCATTTATCATGTAATGCTTTATAACTAATATGATTTATTATAAGTTTCAGAATTCTCTAATCTAAACCCGATATCTAAACCTCCACCTAACGGAATTCACCATCTTTGTTCTTGTTTTAGTTTTATTTGTTCATGTTTCTTGCTTTAGATAATTAAAACCCAAAAATCTCAAAACCAACCTTATTATTGTTCTCTCTCTCTTTAATCGAAAATCCAAAAATAACAATATCTCTCCCTCCTTGTGTTCGACCCGTATTTGCCACGTCTTCATTGACACCGTGCACTTGCGGTATAAATAAAATTCTCATCAAGTTTTTGGCGCCGTTGCCGGGGAGGCGACGCAGATTTTTGTTTATTTTTGTGTTTTCGATTTTATTCTGTTTATCTTGTGCGCGATCTAAATATTTGGATTTGTGTTTCAGGAGACAACAGAGTGCACGGCGAAATCCGGGCACCTTCTGAGCTTAACGAGCGGCGGAATCGCCGCACATCAAGAGGAACCTGCGGCGGAATCGCCGCACAATTGAAGCATCTGGGCTTCAAATTTTTCTGGGGTTAGCACCATCTCTGGGTGGACGCGTGGAGCTACTGAAATTTCGAGAGCGGGCGGCGAACCCGACTGAGCATTGCGTAGGTAACCTTTGTTGCCTTTTTCCTCGTAATTTCTAGTTTCAGAAAATTTCCTTTTATTAGAATTGCACGTGTTAAACTTAAATTCCATAATTGGCAATATTTCAACTCTGACCTAAAATTCGCAAAATTAGAAAGACCTTAGTGCATGCATCATATAATGTTTTGCTTGCATTATTCTTGCTAAATTCTTGCAAATTAATACTTGTTGAAGATTGCTGGAGGCAAGGTACGTATCGAGGTTTTTATCGATTGCATTAGAGCATATAATTTAGTTGCATACAACCTTGCAATTGCCCCCATTAAAAAGACCATTGTTTGACTATCTTTGCTAGATCTAAGTTAAACTACTTTAAGGGCAACTCCGTAGGAAAAGATACGGTGGGGATTTCATCACCCTCCCGTGGCCCACAAACCACAATCCTGAAGTGTCGCCTAAGCCTAAAATTTAAAATCAATTAGACATTGGCCCCTAAGGACTCGGACTCAATTAAGGAGGAGATTGGTTTGACTTGCTATGACCTGAAGCTAATTGAATTCAATTTGGTGTCTAGAAAGTGTTTTTGTGTCGACGAAAGTCTTCCAAGCGACGTGGTTGTCTAATTGGCACCGACTCTGTCGGAAGCGCCCCCACTAGCTATACACTAACTGGCCAACTTGGTTTGATTGGTGAGGGAGGTGAATCAAGCAAACTAATTCGACTCAACCTGTTAGGAGTCGTCTAGATCTAAGTGACACTAGGTCTAGGATTGTTTTGACCGTGCTTGTTCAGGAAATTTCTGACCAACCCTAATTTTTATCCTTTAGAGTTAAGTTTCCCTTCTCGTCTGAGTCTTCTTTCCCTTCTCATCCCTACCTTTCTATTGTTTGTTTCTTTTAAAAAAAAAAAATTTTTAAAATTCAAAAAAAAAAAATTCAAAAAAAAAAAAAAAAAACGAAAAAAAAAAGAGTAATTAATTCTTGAAATTAAATTTGGAATTTAAATTTCGAATTTGAATTCAAAAATTGATTCAACCCGGTGCACTCAGATTTGGATTCGGGACTTGAGTAATCGACTCTCACGAGTTCATCTAGATTCCAGTCTGGAACTTAACCCCAATCCACCTGTTGCACCACCTCACCCGGATCTAATGGGTGAGCACGTAGTGGACCCGCCTATTGCGCAACCTATAACTCTGAGGGATCGGTGCTACCCAACGATGGCTGCTCAGCCATCGTGCATCGTTATGCCCACCATACCGGGTCGCGACTTCGAACTTAAGGCACAATACATGAGTATGTTGCCTAAGTTCACCTCTAGGGAAGATCCATATCTCTTCCTTAGAGAATTTGAGGAAATCTGCAATCTTATGCAATACCAGCATATCCCTGAAGAGGCAGTGCGTCTGAAATTCGTGCCTCTAGCACTTAAGGACGACGCTAAGAAATGGCTATATAGTCTAGCCGAAAGATCTATTAGAAGTTGGGCTGAATTTGTTCAAGTTTTCTTAAAAAAATATTTCCCCAACCATAAGACTATGAAGATTAGGAATGAAATTGTTGCATTCGTTCAGTCTGAGAGCGAGCCGTTCTATTCCTATCTTGAGAGATTTAAGAGTGTCTTGACCCAATGCCCTCATCACGGAATTCCGAAGTGGCAATTGTGCCAAATTATCTATGAGGGATTGACACCCACATCTAGGGTTATGCTAGAATCTGTGAGCCAAGGGAACTTTATGTCCAAAAATGAAAATGATGCCTGGACTTTTCTTGAGGATTTAGCTGAAAATAGTATGCAATGGGACAATGCTAGAACACCCATCAACCCGAGTATTGGATCTAGAATAGCGAGTCAAACCCGACCAGGTGTCTTAGCTATAGACTCCAACATAGCGGCCGAGGCAAAACTAGCTACCCTAATGCGTAGAATGGAAAGTCTAGAACTGCAAAACCAAACCCGACAAGCATCCCCTACCCCTTGCTCTAGATGTGGTCAGACTGGTCATTTAATGGAGGAGTGTGTGAACCTGGAACATGTTAATGCCACATACAACAATTCTAGAAATGATCCTTACGCATCAACCTACAACCCAGGTTGGCGTAATCATCCCAATTTTTCGTGGACCCAACAAGGACAACCTCCTAGACAACAACAAACCCCATATAACCAAAATAATACATCATCTGGGGGTAATAACAATGGAAATCATGAGGTTAGGTTGACAAAATTAGAAACTTTAATGACAACTTTTATACAAACAACCAACCAATCATTCCAAAGGCTAGAGACACAGGTCAGCCAATTAGCACAGATAATAGGTGAAAGAGAAAAGGGCCAATTTCCAAGTCAACCTGAGGTGAACCCAAGAACTAATAATCAATATCAATCTTATCAACCACCTTCAGGAAATAACAACCCTAGACCGGTTCAATTGGTTAATGAGGAAGGACCGTTCCAACAAATCAATGCTGTAGTATCATTACGGTCCGGAAGACAAATTGACAATAATGTGGTAAACCCTAGAATGACTAATCAATCTAGCCATCAAGCACCCACATATGACTTGACCATTGAACCCGACGTCCAAATTGAAAAGCCCAATCCACCTACCCAACCTGAACCTGTAGCTCAACCTGAACCTGAGCGAGTCTATGTGCCTAAAGCCCCATTTCCCAATAGACTCAAAAAGAACTCTAGTGCACAAATAGAGAAAATCTTGGAAGTATTTAAGCAAGTTAAGGTAAACATTCCACTCTTAGACATGATTCAACAAATACCTGCTTATGCTAAATTCTTAAAAGATTTGTGCACTAAGAAGAGAAAAACGAATGTACCAAAGAAGGCATTTTTAACTGCAAACATATGCTCAATTCTTTCCAACACATCTCCTATAAAATATAAGGACCCGGGGTGTCCCACAATTTCATGTTCAATAGGAGATACGTTTATCAATAAAGCCCTTCTAGACCTTGGTGCAAGCGTTAACTTGCTCCCATTTTCTGTCTACGAGCAACTCAACCTTGGTCCGCTGAAACCCTCTAGGACAACCCTCCAATTCGCTGATTGTTCTGTTAAGAAACCGAGAGGTGTAGTAGAGGACGTTTTGATTAAGGTTGGTGACTTCATTTATCCAGTGGATTTTGTCGTACTTGATACTGAACCTGTTGTAAATCCTAATCGACAAATCCCTGTAATTCTAGGTAGACCATTTTTAGCCACTTCGGAAGCATTAATAAACTGTCGAAATGGGCTCATGCAATTATCTTTCGGGAACTTAAAAGCAGAATTTAATATCTTCCATATTGATAATGAGCCAGAAATAATATGCAACCCAAGTGATGTTGTGATGAGAGCACGTATTTATCAGAATTCTGAATCAAATAAATCATCACATAAGCAAAAAGGAAGTAAGAAAAAAGGGAGTAATTCATTTACTCAACCACCATCACTCGAGCAAATAAGCGAACCAATTCAAGTGAGAAGAGTGGAATCTTTTCCTCAAGTCAACATGGGGAACAATTCAACTGGATACATGCACCAACATGGTGTCATTCAATCCAGTTCTGATTATGGTTGACTTTGAGCAAACTCAACCCCTCTACCGCAAGCCGACGTAGGTAATCAGTGCATTTATTTTATCTATGCATACATTGAGGACAATGCATGATTTAGGTGTGGGGGGGTGTTTATATATGTACATATCTATCTATTTGATTTTCTGTTCTGTTTTATTTAAAAAAAAAAAAAAAAAAAATCAATATTCTATGACATAGCTTAAGATTGAACTGCCAAAACCCGTGTACAAATTGCATTAAGTTTTTGTTCCTTATTATATAGTTCTGCTTGTAGAAATTATGACATAAATCTAAGTTCCGAAGAAATAACCCATGGCCCTTGTAAGACATGTATGCACTTAAATTGGATGAATCAAATCTTTGAAGTGGTTGATAAAAAGCAGAGGTTGAGGAAAATATACCGGGAAGTGTGGACTTCTAATAGCAATTAAGCCTTGAGGAAAATAAAAATAAAAATAAAGGAATAAAGTGAGGAAAGCATATTCTGCAAAATGATTACAAAAGCCCAAGCCTTTGAGTCACTGGTCCGTAGGGGTATCTTGAAACCCGGTAACTTGAGTCTTCCAGCTCGGGATTATCGACCAAACTCGCTACACGAATGCAAAAAGGGTAAAAGTGTCAAAAAGCAAATGTGTTGAATCACGGAAGAAAAGAAAAAAAAATAAAAATACTCAAGGCCCAAAGCTAAAAGAATGATCCATGCCATGGTTGATCCAAATGATACTTCACCACCAGAGGAGGCGTGCAAAATAATTCAAGTGATAAACATGTATAGAAGGGTTAGTGGTGTGAATGTTGGAGGAACAAAGACCAAGTCATATTTTTAATGAGTTAGATTTACATAATGAGCATGCAAAAATTCTTAGTGAGATATACAAAGTTGAGGTAGGGATATTGAGAGC
The DNA here is from genome assembly GCA_963682175.1 of Triglochin maritima. Classification (NCBI taxonomy): domain Eukaryota; kingdom Viridiplantae; phylum Streptophyta; class Magnoliopsida; order Alismatales; family Juncaginaceae; genus Triglochin; species Triglochin maritima. The sequence continues at coordinate 42,611,161 of OY821775.1, forward strand.
TATTAATGAAATGTTGATTCAGGATTTTGTGGGTATATCCGCTGAAAACCCTCAGGAGACAACACTCCTCCTTGGCAACAAAGAGGTTTAAAGGCTTGTTGCACATGCTAAGTGCAACCGTGATTCCTACGAAAGTGAGTTAGGATTTCCCTGTTTTTATTTTTCGTATCTTCTGTTTTGCTAGGGACTAGCAAAATCTAGGTGTGGGGGTATTTGATGCATTGCATACATTGCATCATATGTCTTTCATTTAGATTACTTTTGCATCAATAAATGCTACTAAGGTATGTGTTTAGTCTTATTTACAGAATACAGGGACCTGAATGCAAATTACCCACATTCCGAGCATAAACGCGTGCAAAAGATTCATTTCTATCATAAAGACCGAGTTCAAGTTTATCGGGTTCCAAATGGAAATGAATCCAAGCATAAAAGCATTCAAGGAGCTAATCACAAAAAGGTCAAGGGCTTAATTGCAAAATGCCAAGGACCTGATTGCAAAAGAAAAGGATCAAGTTATTTTGTTGGAAAAGTCAAAAAGAAAAGTCAAAAATAAATCCCCAACAATGGAAGGAATTAATCCGGAGCTCAAGACAATGGAAACAAATCATCCAGACGCGCAAATAAAGATCAAATCATACCATAAACGCACCACGAAAATCCGGACGCGATACTTCCAACCTATGCGGCGTTTTAGCCGCATATTGCATGGACCAGGCGGCGAATTCGCCGCACCCTTGAGGATCCGTGTGCTCCAATTTTGTCCAGTGTTGTGGTGACGCGTGTACTATCCTTTTATGTATTGGTATCCCCTGTATCGGCTATAAATAGCCCTGTAGGACGAATGTAACACATCTTTGAACCTTTGGTCTTGGATCATTAGCAATAAAATTCTGTTTCTTTTATTTTATGTTTTTAATTTTCTTTTCTTAGTTTCTCTAGGACCCCTTCTCCATCCCTCCATCTATGAGTTTCTAACTCTTTCCAAAGGGTGGGGGTGACGGATTTAGGGTGATGAGAAGAGAAGATGTTATTATTTTAATTTCGTATTAGTATGTTTTGATTACTTGAGTTTATGTTAAATCATTTATCATGTAATGCTTTATAACTAATATGATTTATTATAAGTTTCAGAATTCTCTAATCTAAACCCGATATCTAAACCTCCACCTAACGGAATTCACCATCTTTGTTCTTGTTTTAGTTTTATTTGTTCATGTTTCTTGCTTTAGATAATTAAAACCCAAAAATCTCAAAACCAACCTTATTATTGTTCTCTCTCTCTTTAATCGAAAATCCAAAAATAACAATATCTCTCCCTCCTTGTGTTCGACCCGTATTTGCCACGTCTTCATTGACACCGTGCACTTGCGGTATAAATAAAATTCTCATCACTTCCTCAGCATCGAAATGTGGAAGACGTTGTGAAACCCAAAACTACGGTGGCAAAGCAATCTGGTACACAACCTCTCCAATGCGGTCCAGAATCTCGAAGGGTCCGACATATCTCGGACTGAGCTTCCCCTTCTTCCCGAACCTCATTACTCCTCAGGATGGGGAGATCTTCAAAAACAAATGGTCGCCAACCTCAAACTTCAACTCTCGTCTACACTTATCTGTGTAGCTCTTTTGTCTGCTCTGTGTTGATGCTAGCCTCCTCATGATGAAATCAACCTTCATTACGTACATCTATACCATCTTAGTGTAGGATTTCGTGTCCCTATGTATGTATATATTTTAAAAAAATTAATACAACATACAAGATCGATTTTCAAATTTTCAACAATTTCTATGTACATTACTTAGTGTTTATTCTAATAACATGCAACCCTACATTTATTAAAATAAACCACAAAAGTAGAATCATACCTAAAGGTTCTCTAAATCCTTTTGAAGATCCGGAGTTGCGTTGCCCGTTGCGTCGTCCACGGATTTGCCTCTGAGTGTTCACCAAACTCTAAACAAGATTAGAGAGAAATGAGCTAGCTAATCAATCTCTAACAAGGTTTAGAATCTAGCTAATAACCCCTCTTTAAGCTCCTAAGATTTCTATCTCCTAAACTCAAAATTAATAAGACATTTTCGTGGCAATTAGAAGAGAGATTAATGAGAGAAATAATTTTTGCATAAGTATTAAACAAGTAGGAGTAGGGGTCCTTTTATAGTCTCCCAAAACATCCTTATCAAGAGCTATTCTTTAGAAATGATCTCTTGCCTATTCTCTCCAAAAATTAATCTTTAATTTTCACATAAGCACCCACAAAAAAAAAACGTTTTAATTAAATCTCTTAATAATTCAGGCAGAATCGTTCTTCTTCGGTGGACCGAGTATAACTTGGTCAACCGAACCGTTCGGTTATAACACGTGTTAGGTGCACCGTGAGCTAGACGGTCGACCGAATCCGTATGAGAAAAATTCCCTGGAAGAATTCGGACGAACCACATCTTTTACTCGGTCGACCGTTGACCCACCAGAATCGCTCCTGGGACATAGTCATCGGATGACCGTGTCACCTTCGGTCTACCGAAAATACTACTTCTCGGTTGACCGTGCACACTCGGTTAACTGAACCCGATTGTCCAGGCACTCCACACAATTTCGGTCAACCAATTGCGCTTACTCGTTTCCTATTCGGTTAACCGATCCGAAGATACCCCCGTCGACCGAACCATGAACGGTTCACCGTGTTTGACCCCGATTTTGCCTTTGCCAAATTTTGGATTTATTTCCAACAAAATTTGATTTTTTGGGGTTTTTAGCAAATTCACATCTTATATAATACATTATCATATGTAATATTAAATTATTACACCCCATAATATATATACCTCATATGAATTCATTATGATTCTGATTATGTCAATTCTCATGACATATTGATTTTATTCATTCACCACATGTGTCCTATTTTCACATGAAACCCGACACATCATATGAACTTAAAATCAACCATCTTGTTTCCCAGTTTTGTGGTGTGACCTATAGGCGGATCTAAGCCAAATTGGCAACGATATTAAACACTTAATATCTCAAACTATAAGCGATATCTAGCTACACATTATAGTTACCCAATTAGCATAGATGTCTTTGTTCCACCCGAACTAAAACACGATCCATTTAGTGATGTAAGTGCACCACTTGTGTCCGTCTCTTGCCTCATGATATTAAGAATATATACAAAGTAGAAATGTGTCATCTTTGTATTATATTCATTTCTTGATCTCTCTAAGCTAATTATAACTATGTAACTTAACTCAAGTTACATTGTGCACATTATAATTTTGCTTTATCAATGAGCCCACTAATATCATCACTCAATTAAGAGGGGCAATGATAATCGTTTGACTAACTATCTTTTCCAGCCCAAGTCATGCACAACCAACTATTGCATTTATCACTACAATCATTGATAGCTTTTGACAATAATCAAATTAAGCACTTCTTGAGTGAAAAGATATAAGTCTCATATCTTAGGATCCAAGACACAGTAAAAATATTAATGACACGAAACACAATTCCATAATGTTTTACTTGTTAGGTCTATTCAATATATAAAAGTAATCTTTTCCTCTTTTATATACTCGTGTCGTCAATTATTTATAGAGCTACAACAATCGATGACCAACACGACAATCTTATCTCGGTAATTAATGTTCCATGTTAGTTACCATGATTGTGAATAACTTTTGATTTATGTAAATCATTATCTTTTAGAGCTCTACGGTTAAGGACCAAGTGTCTTTTCTTTAACACTTCCAAAAGACGAATACCATAATCAAGGAACAAAATGCTTGCACATTCAGTTCATAATAATTGACATATAAAAGTAAAAATTTTAGAACACATTCCTTTCACTTAGGCCCAACTAACTGCCTCTCGCCTACCTCACTCCAGCAAACCAGTGATCTGCAAGGCCTCCCTTTACAGTGCTTCATACGGTGTCATCTCAATACTCGCGTGGAAGTTGTTGTTGTAGGCGAACTCAATCAGCGGCAAGTAATTATCCCAATGTCCTGCCCAATCCAGAGTGCAAGCTCTCAGCATATCCTCTAACGTCTGGATAGTCTTCTCCGACTGATTGTTTGTCTGTGGGTGGAAAGTTGTGTTGAACTTCAACTGTGTCCCCAAGGCCTTCTGCAAACTCCCCCCAAACGTGCATGTAAACTTGGGGTCTCGATCAGAGATGATGCGCATAGGCACTCTGTCCAGTCTGACTATCTCCTCGATGTACAACTTAGCTAGACCCTCCGAGGCAAAAAGGTTTTGATCGCTAAGAAGTGTGCCGACTTGGTCAATCGATCAACGATGACCCAAATCGTGTCATGAAATCCCTTCAACTTTGGCAGACCGGTGACAAAGTCCATCATCACATGCTCCCATTTCCACTCTGGCAGCTTGATCCTCTCATCGGTCGTGCTAGCCTCTAGTTCTCAATCTTCACCTGCTGACAGACCAGGCACCTGGATACAAATTCTAGTATGTCCTGCTTCATTCCCTTCCACCAAAAGTTCTGTTGCAGGTTCTTTAACATCTTTGTGCTCCCCGGGTGGACAGAATATGGCCCTGTGTGCCTCCTCCATGATTTCCTTCCTCATATCCTCCATCTTCGACTCCCAAAAATGGTTTTTGAACCACGGACCCCTATCCACCTGATGCATTGCATACATTGCATCATATGTCTTTCATTTAGATTACTTTTACATCAATAAATGCTACTAAGGTATGTGTTTAGTCTTATTTACAGAATACAGGGACCTGAATGCAATTTACCCACATCCCGAGCATAAACGCATGCAAAAGACTCATTTCTATCATAAAGACCAAGTTCAAGATTATCGGATTACGAATGGAAATGTATCCAAGCATAAAAAGCATTCAAGTCCTAATTGCAAAAAGAACAAGGACTTAAGCACAAAAGTAACCGGGGACTTAACTGCAAAAAGTCAAGGACCTAATTGCAAATCACGAGTAGCTTTTATTCTCTTGGAGAAAATATATAGAAAAATCAATGTATATCTCCAAATATGTGAAGGAATTAATCCGGAGTTCAGAAGAATGGAAAGAATCAATCCAGACGCGCAAAGAAGGATCAAATCAGACCATAAACATTCAACCAAAATCCGGACAAAATCAGGCCAGATTGTGCGGCGTTTCCGCCGCACCACACATACAATATGCGGCGTTTCCGCCGCCCAAGCATCGATCCGTGTGCTCCAATTTCGTCCAGTCGTGTCTGGACACGTGTACTGTCCAATATTATACCTAGATCCCTTGTAGCAACTATATATAGACCCGAGAACGATGTTAGAAGGGTCCTTAGTCTTTGGTGTTAGTTTTTATTCTTAATTTTAGTTTTGTATTCTTCTTTTCATTAATAAAATTCTGTCTTTTATTTCTTACTTTTAGTTTTCTTTTGTAATGTCTCAAGGACCCCTTCTTCCTCCCTCCATGAGTTTCTAACTCTTTCCAAAGGGTGGAGGTGACGGATTTAGGGTGAAGAGAAGACGAATAAATGTTATTATTTTAAGTTTGTATTAGTCTATTTTGATTACTTGAGTTTATGTTAAATCATTTATCATGTAATGCTTCATAACTAATATGATTTATTATAAGTTTCTGAATTCTCTAATCTAAACCTTAAATCTAAACCTCCACCCGACGGAATTCATCTCTTTGTTCTTGTGTTTAGTTTTAATTGTTCTTGTTTCTTGCTTTAAATAATTAAAACCCAAAAATCTCAAAACCAACTTAATTCTTCTCTCCTTCTTTCCCCCAATCGAAATCACACTAATAACAACATCTCTCCCTCCTTGTGTTCGACCCGTATTTGCCACGTCTCCATTGACGCCGTGCACTTGCGGTATAAATTTAATTCTCATCACCACCCCTATACAGAAATCCTATCCTTCTTTCATAACCAACTGCATTAAGCTAGGCAACTCATCATCTGCACTCTATGCATGCACAATCATCGATACTATTTGAGGCTCCACTCTCAGTCTGGCAATCAAAGGGCCCTTCGATTCCTCAAGGAATAGCTTCCACTCCTGAATGCACAGACTTGCCACTGAAATTTCAACTTTCCTGCTTAGGGCATTCACAATCGAATTCACCTTTCTCGGGTAAAAGGAAATGGTGAAGTCGTAGTCCTTGATGAACTTGAGTCATCTACTTTGCCTTATATTCAGCTCCTTCGATGAAAATAAATACTCTGGTGGTCAGTGAAGACCTCAAACCCCTCACTGAACAGATAATGTCTCCTGGTTTTCAATGCATAAACCACTGCTGCCAACTTCAAGTCATGTGTAAGGTAATTCTTCTCATGCACCCTCAGCTGCCTCAAACCATAAGTCACCACCTTCTCGTGTTGCATGAGAACACAACCCAAGCCGATCCCTGATGCATCATTGTAGATCACGTACCCAATGTTGCCACTCAGAAGAGTCAGAATCAGTGTCGTCGTCAGCTGTCTCTTCAACTCCCAAAAGTTGTCCTCGCACTTTTGGGACAACACAAACATGACGCCCTTCTGTGTCAACGTCGTCAGTGATGAAGCAAGCTTAAAGAAATTCTTGATGAAATGATGGTAATAGCATGTAAGTCCCACAAAGCTCTTGGTCCCAGTCACGCTCGTCGGGGCCTTTGATTGAATTAGTTAAATTACAGCAAGTGCACGACCGCGTTGAAGCGGTGGCAAATACGAGTCGGTCCACAAGGAGCGTATGTGAGTTAGATTCATAATACTCGAGTGGGGGAGAAGAAGAGAGAGATGTGATAAAAATTAAACTACAATGCGTGGGAAATCGGAAAAATGATCAACGAATATTAAACCCCTCAGGGGCTAGAGAAAGAATGCGAATATGAAAATGTTGGCTTTTTGCCTTAATCTATGTTTTGATGATTTAATCAATCTAATCTTAATTATAATCAATTTAGAGAAGCACACATTATGTACGGTATATATATTGTATTATGCTAACTTCTACAGGTGATCAAGACTCAAGGAACAAAGGAAATCATGTCAAGACATGTAATCAAGTCATTGAAGACATGTATTTTGTATTTCTTTTGAGTCTTAGGAAGTATGTGTACTTGAGCATACAATAGTAAATAACTAATCAAACACACACTAGGTTCCTTATAGAAGTCACACACAAAATCTCACAACATTTGGACTTCAATAGGTCACCCAAACTTAGACTTAAATTCACTAAACTAGAACTGCCAGAGCCAATTCGGTCGACCGAACTGACTTTGTTCGGTCGACCGAATTCCTTTAGTTAATAGTGAATTTTACAGCCCGACAGGTCGACCGTTTTGACCTTTTCCGTCGACCGTCTTCACATGTCATTTGACTTGTCGTATTATACCAACGGTCATTTCTCTATACTCAAGCATTCAAGTGACCACTAGTTGACCGTGGACATTGTTTCGGTCTACCGAACATATTTGTTTTAACAAAACCCTAAAGTGTCTGTTATTTTCGGTTGACCAAACCTTTCTTTTATTTCGACCAATAACTTAAGTTATAGCTTTTTCGTTCGACCGTTCCCTGCTCGGTGGACCGTTCCTTTCTCTGGACAGCCGTCTAGTCGACCGTTAGACCCGTTTCTGTCGACCGAACTTGACCCAAATTGTGACCTGCACTTTGCTATTTTGTGTATCTTACACAAACAACTTATCATTTCATCCCAACGGCTATAACCCCATTGGAGCTTACAAATATGACACAATTTGTCAACTCTTATAATCCAAATTGTCCAATACATCTAAGAGAAACTCCCAAGCTTTGAAATCCTCATTCCTACACTCTAAGCTTAAATTCCACACCTATGATCATAGTCAAATCATACTAAAAGTGTGCTCAAGTTTAGAGAGTGTGTTTCACTCACTTGTTTGTCAAAGAAGCAAGGATTTTGGTGAAAGCCCGAAGTGTTCCCTCTCGGATTGTGAGAGGAAGAAACCAAGCTAGCGAGGTTGTTCACGGAGCTTGTGTTGTAAAAGACTTAATCTTGGCCTGGAACAAGATTGATAGTGAAGACGTAGGCAGAGCTCGAGGGAGATCGAGCGGAACTTGCAAGAGAGGAAGTAGGTGGGAGGCCGAACCTCTATAAAAATCACCGGGTCTTTATGTGGTTTGCATATTTTCTTTGTTTGCTTTTATTTGTTTATTGCACTGCATCTTTGATTAAGCAAGTAAGAAAATTAGTTTAAAAGTGATTAGAATTAGGGACCATTACGATCCTATAGAAAATATATGTTATGTGTGTTCAAATGTGCTCATATAAACATGTGACACATGAAATCTATAAATCTTACCCTGGAACAAGAATTTTAGTGTGGTAAAGCAATTTTTTTGTGTGGAGATGTTGATTTTCGGTATGTAAATGTTGAAATATAGCCCTTCGTGATCTTGTACATAATTTAAGTTGATTTGAAATTTGATGTGAATTTTAGAGTGGTATGTAGATTTGTACATAATTATAGAACTTTTGACGTGGATTTCCTGTTGACTTTGGCCAAGTTTTGTTAATGTTATTAAGGTCACGTGGAATTTCTACCGAGCGGATTTAAGCATCAGTAATGTCTTGTCAAATTTATAATAGGTCATGTAGAATTTCATTCATTTAATTTTGAAATTTGACAAGTATGATGTGAAATTCGAGTCATCCCATGTGTAATTCCATTCATATATAGCATGCTTAATTAAAACCAAATGTCGAATTTAAGTTGTCTGGTCATCTGAGGTCACATCTAATATGAGAAATGTCCGTCAAATGAAAAAATGAAGCAGCTCAAGTAACATTTGGTTATAACTTAAGTTTTATGGAACACTTGCATTAGTGGCTTTAGAAGCCATTCCATTAAAAAAGAGATAAATTAAATGCCAAATATAGCATTTCACATAAACTATTGCAGCTGCCCAAAATCTATAACATATGAGACATCGTTGATTGGCACAACAAGTTTTTGGGCTCTTTGGGTCATGCGGAACCATGTACGTAGCAGTGGGGAAAACTTTGGCTACATCTTTAATGATTCCCTTCATGCTATCTGAAATGATGGTCAACTTATGTGAATCATCAAACAACATCTTCTGTAATTGTCCAAAGAACCAACACCAACTTTGGTAATTTTCAATCTTAACAATAGCGAAAGCTATAGGTATCGATCGATTGTTGCATCCAATGATGTGGCTATTAATAAACAACCAATGTATATTCCCGACAAATGCGTAACGTCAACACCAAATATACAAGCCTTAAATGCTTTTGTAAAGTTTGTAATGTAGCTCTAAATGACACAAAGAAACTATGGAAGTGACCTTGATTTCATTTCAAAATAGTAATAGTTGAGTTTTGGGTCTACACGACATAATTTCTCTCATGTTGGATGATAATTCTCTATCTTGTTTTTCCCAATCACCTGATATTCTTTCCAACGCTTTCAATATTGCACAATAAGTTATTTGCACATCCTTTTTTTTGAATTTCAACGTATGTCATCGGGGGAGTAAATTTATCTCTAGACATCACTTCATCGAAAATAAAGCCATGTACATTGTTTATGTCCTCTTGCATCAAGAACCCTATTGTAAGTATTCTCTACATGGAATTTTTGGACACGAAACTTATTCGCTCATTTGACGACTCATTCGCTGATTATCAAACTAAAATTTGGAACATTAATACACTTTTATCTAATGTTCTCTTTAGTAGACTTTGTGGGTTTATACCTAAAATGTTTCTTGGACTATTTGTAGGGGTGCAAATAGATATATTTGATCTCTTTCATATCCGTATTCTTACTGAATTGTTATTCATCGCCGGAAAACTACTTAAATCGCCCCCAACCAATTACAATTTTGTTATTCTGTCATTTTTAATTATATAACTCTCTATTCACTCTCCTAACATCACTCTCTCTTCATATTACACTAATATTCACCCAAAATCATGTCTCAGACTCCCAGAAAAGAGCCAGCAGACGCTCCGGTCTATTCGAATCTGGTAAAATGCCTTGTTTAGTTTTTTGTAAATTTTAAAAAAAAGTTTTGGGTCAGGCGTTCTGGGGAGACACCCCACCCAACGTGTGGGCGTTATTCGTTATCGGGATATCACAGAGCCTTATTTACCTTATAATGTCTTGCGTTAGTTAGGGTACGTTCAGGTGATTCTGGTTGACATCCCGACACCAGAGCATGTAGTACGGTCTGCGATTGCGGCGACGTACGACGTCAGGCACAACGCTTCGAGCGCGGTATCGGTTTGGAGGACATTTCCGAGAGTACGACTTCACCTGGACGATCTGAGGCGTAGTCGCGATCCCTCCACTTGTGATGTAGATTATTTGCAGTGGGTCAGTAGGTGCTCACATCCAATTATCGTTCGCGGTACCATACCGAGACCGGAGAGACCACTGGATATGACATGTGGCGATGCGGTAAATTTATCTAATTTAATTTTTAATGTATATTTTGTTTTTTTATTGTTAATGTTCGCTAATTTTTATGTTACTTACAGTAGATGAGTATGGCGATACGGTATACGCAACCGTTCTTGCATCATAGGGACCAAATGCCGAACGAGGTGATGAGAGTTGCATGTACATATTGGGATGGCCTCATTGAGGAGTGGAACCACTACTACAGAAAATGGAATATACGTCGGATGTACGGGGCTATATACGTCGGATATAAGCACTCCCCAATCCGACGTCTATGTGTGCATCGTCTATACATAGACGTCGGCTATGGTATAGCCGACGTCTATACCTAACGAATAGACGTCGGCTAGACTTAGAAGCCGACGTATATTCATTAACGTATAGACGTCGGCCTATATAACACCCGACGTCTATTCTTTAGGTATAGACGTCGGTGGAATAACATACGACGTCTATCCTTAAAGTATATACGTCGGATTCAACATACGGCCGACGTCTATTCCTTTCTTTACAGGAATACACGTCGGGTAATATAAACAGCCGTCGTGTATTCCTAAACCTGGACAAAAAAAAAGCATCCAACGATATTGTTTTTATTCGTCGTATTCGTGTACATACAACTGCACCAAATTCGTTCACCTATAAATTTGTTCACAAATACTCAAAATTTCATCCACATATACATACAAGCACAAACACACAAGCATACATGCACAAACATACAACCATACAAGCACAAACATACAAAGCATACACAATTGACATTCAACACACTTGCAATTAATTCATTCTAAAATTAAGGCGATTATATTAAGGCATAAAGTGTAGGTTTGTAATACAAGTGCACTTGTTAACTAAATTACAAAAAATACTATTGGCAGGAGAACCTCTTAGTTCGTCAACATGTTTCTGATGAAATAGCGAGCCCATCGGTCGCGAGTTTCATCGAGCTCCTGTTGCGAGAAGGGATCACTACTTTTTGGGAAAACCTAACAAAAAAATACAAGTGTGTTGAATATTAATAACTAAATATTGAAACTACAATTGAATATACAATTGAATAACAATCTACATTACCTCGGTTAGACATACGTCTTGAGTTACCACATTGAGGATTTCCTCTATGTATCTCTTCACGTAGTAACCGCATTCCGTATTTCCAACCTGCTTCCGGTACTACAAACATAGAAATTCGCTAAATATTTGTTCCTAACTTAATTAACAACAATGTGATAGAACGTACTCTCATTCCATGTCATGTTATTCCTGCTTTTGTGGTTGTTCTCCTACCACCTAAAGCTCTGTAAACCTTAATTGCTCTGAGTAGCACAAGTTAAAATATCATTCAATAATACTAATAAAAATCGAAGAAATATTTTTTCACGACTAAACGAACTTACATATTTAGAAGTTTCTTTATTGAGTCCCTTGGTTTATTCGACCCCAACAGTCAGTTGGGTATCTCGGACCAGGATTCAAATGATGAGTTGTAGTTGGCTGGTCACTTATTTATTTTATTATTTGTTGAACTGTTAGTACATTTGTTGTTATTTATTTATATGTTGTACTCTTATTATTTATTTCTGACGAACATATTTTCTCCTTATTTGTTTATTTGTTGTACTTTTCTTATTTATTTCTCACGAGCATATCGTAGACCTGTTTGGTATATCGTAGACCTGTTTGGTATATATTTAAATTTAAACTCTGATAAAAAAAACACGATATAAGTAGAAATATACGATATATTATACATTACAAATGCATTACAAATTACAATCAAAATGTATTACGTAACCGGTCCCAGTATGCTCTACTACTTTCGTACGGGGCATCCCATCCAGCAACACTCTCATTTCGCATTTGATACCACAGGGTCGCTATAGGAGGTACTGGGAATCTGTCGGTTAATTCCAAGCGAATAAAATGTCTGTAACTCCCTAAATACGCATTGACCAACTCTCTGACTGGCATCGTCATGGCAGGCAGACTCTCCCAAGGTAGCACAGTAAGACACGGGTACAATGAACCATCCGTTCCCACTGAGAAATACATAACTGCACACTTGTAAAAATTGGCAATCGCGAACAAGTCAGCTCAAACCTCCATATAATGATCCTCGCCACAAGGTCCACCACCCCAATCAATTCGTTGACGAGCCTGCACCACAAAATTAATAAACTAAAAAATTTCAAATAACATTCATGGGAGTTTGGCTGGGACGCCCAATCCATGGAGGAGACGGCTAAGCCAGACGCCTCATCTAAGGATGGGGCATCTGGATTAGTCGCTAACCCCTTGGATGGGGCGTCTGGCTTAGCCGCCCCCGCCAAGGAGGAGGCGCCCCTGCCAGACGCCCCATCCTTGTATGAGGCGGCTTAGACAGACGCCCGAGATGGGAAAAAAATCCGCCCCACTTACCTCCCCAGATCCAGGCATTTCGTCAGACATTTTCGTGGTGTTGGTACTGAGAATGTGAGTTAAACTGAGACAAAAATCTTGTTTTAAGACATGGGACGGGGTGAGTATTAAATGAAATGTGAAAGGCAAAATGGTAATTGTTGGGACGATTTAAGAAATTTTCCGGCGACGAATAGTAGTTCCCTCTTCTTACCAAACTTTTTGAGAATATGGATATCAAATTTTCATATCCGGTGGATGCAAATACAAATATTAGTTTTCAATTTTTCTAAATACAAATATGGACATCAAATTCAAAAGCTAAGCGGATACGGATAGATCCTTTTTCCTTGGAAAGAAATAACGATATTTGTTGGGTTAAAAGAATTGCAAAATATATTAGTTACAAACCTATTATTACACAATATGTCTTTTTGATAACTAGTAAGTACTCATAATGTATTGTATTAAAATATTTCAATGACTTTATATGATAATAAATCTAAATTTACTAAAACTACCGCACGTGTAGTGTTTCATTTCCTCACACCTTATTTATTTTTTTATATACCATCCATCTAAATCATGCGAAATTAAAAGGCTAATATATTCCAAAAGCCAATTTTAAACAGAAAATGTAAAATTATTCAATATTATATCTCCACCAACCTAAGACCTCTCCAAACAAACTTTCTCTGAGTTTGTCCATTATTGTTAAGCGTAAGTTATTATTACAACATTTAGTTCTAAGACATACGACACTTATTTTATTTTTAAAATGTTATATTTTTATATTGAATATTGTATTATATTATATGATATTACAAAGATATGAAATAAAATGGATATCTAATTTTATATCTGATTCATATTCGTCTGTGTCCAATTAATATTCGATATCTAGACGTGTTTGTATCCATTTTACGAGGGATGATCGTTATTTTGGGGTGTGTATCAAGTTTTGATGGTATTACCTTTAACATGTGACACATACTAACGTTTACAAGATAGTTATTTTAAAAAGGAGACGTGTGTTTAACCTTGAGTGTTGTATTTAACAAAGAATGTAGTTACAACAAAACTTGGGGAAAAAATCTTAACATCATTCTACAACTCTGTGAGGATATGGATATTGTTTTATTGTATCAATAATGTGTTGATATTTGGTTTGTAGATTTGTTAAGTACAGGAAAACAAGGAGATTCGGTCGACCGGTAGAGGAGTTTGGTAGACCAGAAATATCCAGAGTGTGCCAAGATTCGTTGAAGTATGTGAGTCGATCGACCGGTACTAGACACACGGTCGACCGGAAACTTCCACATCCTTTAAGTCTCGGACTGAAGCGAGGATCGGTCGACCGGTGCGGGGCACGTGGTCGACCGGAAACTTCTAGTGTCTTTCGGGGCTCGAAACGAAGTGCAGATCGATCGACCAATGTTGGGCACGCGGTCTACCGGAAACTTCTAGGAGCTTCAAGTCGAGGATCAACATCGCGGATCGGTCGACCGGTGCGGGGCACGCGGATCGGTCGACCGGTGCGGGGCACACGGTCGACCGAAAACTTCCAGAGTCTCCAGGCGCTATTCAGAAGCGCGGAATGGTTGACCGGCGCGGGGCACACGGTCGACCGAATTGTGGCGCTTAGGCAAAAAACCGTATGTCGGTCGACCGATGGAGAAGTATGGTCGACCATTGCAGACGGTTTATCCCACGATCTGCATGTTTCTTTGTACGATTTTAGCCTACTTTATAAGCGGTTTTTGCCCTAATTTTATAAATATAACACATACAACTTATTTCCTTGAGAGAGATTAGCTAGAGAAAGATTATAGAGTGCTTTGGAGGACATATTGCCTCCATCTACTTGTAATCTCCGATGCTTTTCTTGTTGTAGAAGTGGATTGTAGGAAAGGAAACCCGCAGGAGACCCCCAATGACGTAGGCACGTTGCCGAACCTTATAAAATGCATGTGTCGAGATTTGCCTCAGGTGTGTGTTTGTGATTGCTTGTCTATTACGTCTTATTTGTGTTTATTCTTGCATACGATTGGGATTGGGTCAGAAGTTAAGTTCCGCATTCCCAATTCTTGTTATGTGTGTGTTTAATCCGTCGTTCTTGTGAGTAGCATCGTGAGTCCCCTATCCCAACAGCTGGTATCAGAGCTTTGTTGGCTACTAAGATATCAGAAGATGCAAGAAATTTCCGGTGGAGAAATTCACCGGAAAAAGAAATTTTTCGACATGGCAACGGAGGGTCTCTACGTTGATGTAGCAGACGGATGGGCTCTGGAACACATTGGATGGGGTCGAAAAGAAGTCATCGAAGATGACCGATGAGAAGTGGGAGAGTCTGAATATCCGGGCGATAGGAATCATCAAGCTTTTCCTCTCGGATGATATTCTCTTCGAGAAATTTGCGGCTACAACGGCTGATTATTGGAAACATCTGAAGGAGAGGTTCATGAAGAAGAACATCGGAAAGAAATTGAAAAAACTGAAGCGTCCGTTGTACATGCTTCGGATGAGGGAGAACACATTGTTCGTTGATCATCTCGCAATGTTCAACAAGCTCGTAGCAGATTTGACGCAGCTGGGCGTCAAGTTGGAAGATGAAGACAATGGAATGCTTTTGTTGACATCACTATCGGACTCGTTTGAGAATTTGGTGAATACAATCATATATGGGAAGGATTTGTTGGCATTGAAGGAAGTCACATAGCATCAGCATCCTGCATTTCTGAACCATGAGGATTACACGAGGTCCCTTGGTTTTGGGTGATTAGTTGTGGCATTAGACTTCCTACTCGTGTTGCTATTGTTTTTGCAATAAGGCGATATAGACATAGGCGAGGCTAATAGGTCAGAAGTGGGTTGGTTCTGTCGGATGTGGGCACTTGGGTATAAGGACAAGATGTGTGTGGTTTGAACCTGCTTCGAGTCTGCGGTCTTGGAAAAGTCTTTGGCATCTTCGATAAATTGGTGATGCGATAGTAGACTAGAGACGTTTGTAGAAGAATGGTGGCATGTCGTCGGGCCCTGGTTCCTTGTCGGGGTACATAATTACACAGTTGGGTGTTAAACCAATCATTTCCTTGAAAAAAAACGAGAAAGCTTTTGCCTTTTGGAGTTTCTTGATTTCATAAATTTAACACAAGATTGGATTTTAACATGAAAATTTCTATTATCATTGCTTTTTGTATTTTTGTCATCATTTTTTTTATCATTATTGTCATTACATTTGTTAATTGTTAGTTTTATTGTGTGAGATAACTTAGAAACGATGATAAATACTACAATGAAGTGTAATCAATTGTTTAAGGACCAGTAATTAGAGTCTAGGAGCCTAATGTAATGATGGCAACTGATTTAAAAAGATGTAATATGTTTCTCGCAATCTAGCTAGATCATCTTCGTTTTGATCAAGGAATAAGACCTAGTATAACGGACTATCTAGCTAATTTAAGACGTAAGCTTACCAACTTATCAATTACTAGAGCCTTACCAAATTTCAACGTGATTTTTTTATTTATTGAATTTGTTCTTTAAAATCTTCCCCCAATGATAAGATCTTTTGGATTTGCCACTACTGGAATTGTGAATCGAATCTGTGTGGAATTTTGTGTCATAGGAGAAGCAATGAGTAGCATTTTGGTGTCGGATTTATTTACGTAAGATAGAAAACATATAATTCACGAGCACTCATAAAAAATAACTATCCGCACAACTTCATAAATAATGAGAAGTAATAAGTTGTAAATGTAAAACATGATTAACCTAAGATTTTGTTGGATGATTGACTATGGGTCCTTATAAGTAGACGATGGGGTCCATGACGTGTGGCAATCCTTTTTAAACATTGTGTTTGTCCCTTTTAAAACATTTCTTTGGGTCCATTTGGTTGGAGGCGAAGTCATCTCCTCCACCACCCCGGAGCTGAAGCTCCACTGAAGATTGATCCAAACCGGACGGATTCAGAGGCAATCGGAGGAGCCAATGCGAATATCAAGATGGAATTTTGAAGCTTGGGTGAGTGTGCTTTGAGCAGTTCTGGTTACTAGGGTTGAGCATCGGTCCGGACCCGGATGCTCTCCGGGGTCTGGACCGAAGACCAAACCGGTCAGATTCGGCCCGGACCGAACTCTGACCGGATTTTTGTGTGGAATTTTGGGTTTTGGACCGAGTTCGGACTGAACCGGACCGAAACCTGAACCCGTCCCGAGGTCCAGACCGAAACCCGGACAGGTTGGATTCGGTCAGAACCGAACCCGGACCGAAAAATGATCTCCCCTATCGGTTACTGTGGTTGTAATAATTTCGATTTTTGGACTGTACTACCCCTGATCTTTTGATGTAATTCCTCATTTTGTCCCACAATTTTGTTGGAAAGAAGTATGCATGTAGAATATTCATAAGTGTTTTTAAGGTTGCAGTTCAAATGGGAAAGAATACAAAAGTTTAACATGATACTGATTTTTTTAATATATATAGTTTTTTTAATATATTCTTTTATTATTTAACAGGATGATTATAAACATCCAAAAGTTTTGGAAGAAGAAAAATTATATAGAAGTAAATTTGTATTGCCTTTAGATTGGACCTTTTAGTGTAACCATTCGGGGGGGGGGGGGGGGGGGGGGGGGGGGGGGTTGTACTTAGGAACGGAATGTTGGATTTCATGTCCTTATGTATGTATATATTTTAAAAAAATTAATACAAACATACAAGATCGATTTCATATTTTCATTGATTTTACGTACATGTATTTGTTTATTCTAATATCATGCATTTTTATGCATATTAAAATAAACAAAGAATAAATGATCATACCCCAAAGTTATCTAAAACCTTTCAGAAGATCCGGAGTTCCGTTGCTCGTCGAATCGTCTGCCGATTCGCCTCCAAGTGTTCACCAAACTCTAAACAAGATTACAAAGAAATAAGCTAGTCAATCAATCTCTAATTAGGCTTAGAATCTAGCTAATAACCCATATTTAAGCTCCTGAGATTTCTATCTCCAAAACTTAAAACCATGAAGAGATTTTTGTGGTGATTAAGGGAGAGATTAATGAGAGAAAGAATTTTTACATTAACATAAACAAGTAGGATGTTGGGTCCTTCTATAGGCTCCCAAAACATCATTATCAAGAACTATTCTTTAGTCATGATCTCTTGCATATTCTCTCCTAAAATTAATCTCAAATTGCCACATAAACATCTTAAAAAACGTTTAATTAAATCTGGAATTAATCCAACTCATAATCTAATTATTCTCTTAATAATTCAGGCAAAAATCGCATTGTTTGGTTGACCGGGAATTTTTCTCAGTTAACCAAACCATTCGGTTATAACATATGTTCGGTGGACCGTGAGCTAGACGGTCGATCGAATATGCATGAGAAAAATTCTATGGAAAAATTCGGACGATCCGCGTCTTGCTCGGTCGACCGTTGACCCACCAAAATATCTCCTGACGAACATTTTGATCGGACGACCGAGTCACCTTCGGTCTACCGAAAATATTCCAAGATATTTTTTCTCGGTTGACCGAACCTAATTGTCCAGACACTCCAGACAATTTCGGTCAATCAATTGTGCTTACTCGTTCCCCGTTCGGTTGACCGTTCCAAAAACACCTCGGTCGACTGAACCCTAAACGGTTCACCGTGTTTGACACTGATTTTGCCTTTGTCAAATTTTGGATTTATTTCCAACAAAATTTGATCTTTTGGGGGTTTTACCAAATTCATATCTTATGTAATATATCATCTTATGTAATATTAAATTATTACACCCCATAATATACACAGCTCATATGAATTTATTATGATTCTAATTATGGCAATTCTCATGACATATTGATTTTATTCGTTCACCACATGTGTCCATTTTTCACATGAAACCCGACACATCATATGAACTCAAAATCAAGCTTCTTGTTTCCCAGTTTTGTGGTGTGACCTATATGAGGATCTAAGCTAAATTAGCAGCGATATTAAATACTTAATATCTCAAACTATAAGCGGTATCTAGCTACACATCATGGTTACCCAATTAGCATAGATGTTTTTGTTCCACTCGAACTAAACACGATCAATTTAGTGATGGTAATGCACCACTTGTGTCCGTCTCTTGCCTCGTGATATTAAGAATATATACAAAGTGGAAATGTGTCACCTTTGTATTATATTCATTTATTGATCTCTCTAAGCTAATTATAGCTATCTAACTTAACTCAAGTTAAATTGTGCACATTATAATTTTGTTTTATCAAGGGGCCCACTAATATCAGCACTCAATTAAGAGGGGCAACGACAATCGTTTGACTAGCTATCTTTTTCAGCACGAGTCATGTGTAACCAACTATTGTCTTTATCACTATACTCATTAATAGCTTTGACAATAATCAAATTAAGCACTTCTTGAGTGAAAAGATATAAGTCTCATATCTTAGGATCCAAGACACAGTAAAACATCAATGACACGAAACACAATTTCATAATATTTATTTGTTAGGTCTATTCAATATATAAAAGTAATTTTTTCCTCTTTATATACTCGTGTCGTCAATTATTTGTAGAGCTACAACAATCGATGACCAACACGACAATCTTATCTCGGTGATTAATGTTCTATGTTAATTACCATGATTGTGAATAACTTTTGATTTATGTAAACCATTATCTTTTAGAGCTCTACGGTTAAGGATCAAACGCTTCTTCCTTAACACTTCCAAAAGACGAATACCATAATCAAAGAACAAAATATTTGCACATCCAATTCATAATAATTGACGTATAAAAGTAAAACTTTTAGAACACATTCTTTTCATTTAATTCATTTGTTTATCTTTTTAATACATTGGTTTGTCTTTTTTAATAGTTAATCAGCAACATTTCACTCAATGGGTATCCTCATTTATTTTCCATTGAATATTCGACTCATTTATATTCAATTGGAAATCTAACGGGTGTGTGACACTGATATGCATATTATTTATATTAACAAGTTTTTCGGTTTTTTCAAAGAAAAATGATAGCTTTTGTCCTAAGGACAATGAAGATTATGGAGCATCTTCCATGAAAGGGAGTCGGATGTTAAAGGGATTACGATAGAAACTCTTTATCTTGAAAGCTATTGGGTTCTTCGGCTTATCATTTAGATAAATATGATTTGGACCGTGACCTTCAGATCAACATAGAGCCATTGGATTAATTTTCTTATTTTACAGATAGTGAGAGAGAATGTCTTTGAAACGAGCAACCCAGAGAAAAGATAGAGGGCTTCCAACGCATGTTTCTTTTTTACTATGGCAGAAAGTGGTTCTTGAAAATATAAAGTAATGGACACTTAGCTGATGATAAATTACATTTCACCTTATTCCATGCTCTGCAAGTAAGATAGTGGTTGGAAAGCAGGAATAAATCCAAAAAAACTGTGTTTGGGCTCACCCTCACCCTCACCCTCTTTGCTTCCAAAGGGGGAGAGAGTACAACTACGCCCACAGATTCATTAGCACTCAACTTTTTCTTCGTCTAAGTTAATCAATTCTTTTTGGATTGTCATTCATTAGTATGAAAATGGTTTTAAAATAAAGAAGTATATCTTTGAAGTTAACTTTCATATGATTTGTTATTTTGTTTGTTGGATGGTTTGGAGTTTGAGTTAGGGTCTCCTTAACGGAGGCCCTTTTTGGGTCGGGGCGAAATTCGCCCCGACCTGGCTCCCCTTAATGGGGAGCGGACCCGGGTCGGGTCGCGACCTGGGTCTGCGACCCGACCTGGGTCACGACCCAAGTCTGGTCACGTTGCCAGACCTGGTTGGTCGGTTTTTTTATGTTTTATTTTTTTTGTTATTTATATTAGTTAAATAATATGTTAATAATATATATAAATAAAATAAATTGTAAATAAATATAATAATTAATAAAATAAATCAATTGCATTAACTATAATAATACAAAATCAATATTGAATTTAATATCGAAATTCAATTTGTGTTTACCTTTCGCTCGCTGCCCGGTCAACGAGATCCCCGCCAGCTCACCGGCGAGCTGGGCAGCCGTTCGTACGAGTTCAATATGTTTCAACCCAACTTTAAAAAAAAATTACATTTTCTTGTGTTTTTGTTAAACAAATCAATTAAAGTGTATCACTTATTAATATTTGTTAATAATATAGTAAATTATTTGCCCAATTTCAAGAGGCAACAAGGAAAGATGTGGAACGTGCATTTGGAGTGCTTCAGGCAAGATTCGCCATCGTGAAAAGACCGTCGTTAGCATGGACTCCAGACATTCTCGGTAAAATTATGACTGCATGCATAATCATGCACAACATGATCGTGGAGGACGAACGTGACTCTTATGAACAGTTGGTGGATATAAACGAATTTATACATGAGCGCCCTCAAGAAATCTGTGAAAGTTCAAACCCGTCGGGTCTCCGGTATTCCACTTAGCGTATCGTGGATATTAACAAATATCTGCGTAACAGAGATCGAGTTTGCAACGCTCAAAAACATATGGCATTGCGAGCCGATTTGATCGAGAATATATGGCGACGTTTTGGACGGAATGAGAATTAATTATGTTTGTAATATGTATTGTAATATTTTATCTTTGAATTATTATAATATGTAATTGTCGAATCTTAATAAAATCTAATTATTATGTGTTGTTCGTAATTATTGTAAGTTAATTAGATTAAGTTATTATAAAAATAATAAATTTAATAGTTTGTGAATTATTATGTTGATATAGAAAATGAGGTAAAAAGAAATGATGTGGAGGAGAGAGCGTTGAAAGTGGGGTTGGGGTTAAGAAGAGAAAAATGGGTTGTGTTGGGTTGTGGGTTGCATAGTGTTTTTTTGCTGACGTGGTAGAGAGAGAGAAAGCTGAGGTGTAAAGATATTTGGGGTTGGGGTTAAAGAATGGCTTATAATTAAAGTTTTTACGTGATATGACTCCATTCACATCTCTCATGGGAAGTCATGAAACAAAGTAAAATAATACAAAATCAGACAAGTTCGCTTTATTTTAATCTATGACCAACTTTAAACCAACTGTTCGAATATCAATCCCCTTCTCTTGATTACATTTCGTGAAGAGAACTTTAAATTCATGAACTTCCCCATCCCAACAACACTGAACCAATCTTAATTTATCCAATACACCATGTCCAATATAAAACCACAGAGATGTTGGTGACATATTAAAGAACAAGCATGCCAAGACATGGTGTACTTGCTGGTTTAAAATAAGTGATTATGTTATCTGAGCCCATACATACCACAAGTCATTGCATGAAATGTGGTTTGTTCTGTAGAGCACTTAGAATCCCAAAAGCCATGTGTAACTCAATCAAGAACTGAATAGTGTTTGCTTAGATAATATAATCTGCTTAGTCACCGGTGAAAGTGGATGATAATGAACTATTTGATGTCAGACTCAGGCCTTGGATTCCAGCAGTGGCCACTCCAGTTGCTGAGAAAATTACACATAGCACTCCGAACCAACATTTTCACATGGCTCCTGAGTCCTGACCCTGCGCCTGACCCCACTCATATTCCAAGAGATGCCACAGGAAAGCATTTGCAGAATTTATCACTGACAATTTTGTTTTAGACATAATTTTTAGTGATCACTTTGTAGGTAAACTTCTTGTTAATTAATGCCCATTTTTCACTGCAACAAGTTGCAATAACCCGTACAAAATTCTCTCTCAAACCAATGTTCCCGTCAAGTGCACCTAGCATGTATCCTAAATTCCTAACTTGTGTATGACATGCAGCTTATGTTACGTCTCTAACCTTGTTAAGAGGGCTAATCCCTTAATTAGTAGAAGGTTTTGCATGGGGAAGGAACGTGAACAGTGGAGGCGTGGAGAGTTGATGGGTTGAGGTGTGTAGGGTGTTGTGGATGAGGGAAAGGTTTCTATTTGGCTTGGGTTGAAGAGAAAACGTTTTCTTCTTCCTCCATTCTTCTCTTCCATTTCATCTCACCACCTCACCTCTCTCACTTTCTCTCTTCCTTTTCCCGGCGATCCAGAGGTGGTGGAAACAGCTCCGGCGGGTGGAGGTGAGCTTGGGGCAGCGGAGACGTAGGCGTGGTGTAAGCTTGATCGGAGGTTGAGGTCGGGTGGTGACGTCGAGTGATCTCCGGCGTGCTCCGTCGAACTCGAAGGTATGCCGGTTCAATAGCATGGTTTGTTTTGCTCACATTTGTGGGTGTGTTTGTGATCGTCCTCAGTGGTCGGAGACCTCGCCGGCGACGAGGACAGCAAGAGATACCCGACAGGTCGGGTGGCTGCCGGATTTCGATCAACCGGTACTTAGTTGCGGTCGACCGGTGTAGTGTATTTTTCCCGACTTTAACCAACACCAGTCGAACGATGTCATGTGGCGGTCGACCGGTTGTGCTTATGTTGATGGGTCGGAGGAATGTCTGGTAGATTTCGGTCGACCGCTCGTGATTTTTGGTCCTACCAATAACTTATGTAACTTAACACTTGTTCGACCGTTTTAGTGTTCGTTTGAATGTTAAATGACTAGAACTGCTAGGATGCCCCTGGTAGTTTCTGGTCGACCGGGACCCCTGAGTCGGTCGACCGTTGGACATGTATGATTTTGACCATACTCCGGTTTTTTACCACGAATCGGTCGACCGGTTTTAGACTCTTGTTCGACCGTTGGGACTTTAGTGATGCGCAAAGAGTTCGGCCGTTGCAGACTTTCGATCGACCGGACCCCATGGAAACGGTCGACCGAATTGCCTATTTTGATCGACCGTTTGCGTAGAACTAAATTCCTGGTCCTAGTGAAGTGTCAACTCTATTCACGAAAACTTGTGTCCTCGCCTAGTACGTGAGCCAGGAGGTGACGGTGGGTGCAATGATCGTGCCTGCCCAGGGACCGCTGAGTGGAAGAGTATGGGTACTTGGGACGGGCCACCTCTGTTAATAGACTATGGCGCGTTGTATTGATGTCTTGACTCGCAGTACATTAGCAGACCTGAGGGATCGGGATCCCAATGCATGATGATGCATGGCTCGTGGAGCATGATGACCTTGCGGACTTTTGTCCGGAACCGTCCGATGTTGTGTCGAACGTATGTTGTACCCTCGATGTTGTGTCGGTGATGCCGCCGAGGCTGTGCGGACATTGTTGTCGACGATGTTCCAGCTTGATGATGTCGATGTTGATCCGGCAATGATGTTATTGTCGTCCGATGTTGTGTCGGAAGTATGTTGTACCGTCGATGTTGTTCCAGCGATGATTGCTCAGCTGGGCACCTACTGGTGGTTGTAGGACTGACCGGGCAACGACCCTATTGGTGTGGTGTAGACCACAATGTTTCAGATTTAATCCATTTGGCACGGAAGTGCGGACGCTCCTCACAGATCCTTTGACTATAGTAGTCGCGTGTGGAGGTGTGTTGCGTACTGTCTGTAAGACTGTATATGCCTACGGTAGGTCTCTGAGGGAGACCTGATGTTGTTTGTGTAGGATTTGTCTCCCTATGTATATATGTATATTTAAAAAAATTAATACAAATATACATGATCGATTTCATATTTTCATTAATTTTATGTACATGTATATGTTTATTCTAATACCATGCATTCCTACACATATTAAAATAAACAAAAGAGAAATGATCATACCCAAAGGTTCCCTAAAAGCTTTCAGAAGATCTGGTGTTCCGTTAACGACCGTCGATTCGCCTCCAAGTGTTCACCAAACTCTAAACAAGATTAGAGAGAAATGAGCTAGTCAATCAATCTCTAATTAAGCTTAGAAGCTAGTTTATAACCCATCTAAAAGATCCTGAGATTTTTATCTCCAAAACTTAAAACTATTAAGAGAATTTTCGTGGTGATTAAGGGAGGATTAGAGAGAGAGGGAGAGAGAGAATTTTTGCATTAACATAAACAAGTAGGATTAGAGGTCATTTTATGTAATATTAAATTATTACACCTCATAATATATACACCTCATATGAATATATCCATGATTCTTATTATATCAATTTTTGTGACATTAATTTTATTGACTCACCACATGTGTCCATTTTCTTATGAAACCCGACACATCATATGAACTCAAAATTAAGTTTCTCGTTTCCTAGTTTTGTGGTGTGACCTATAGGAATATCTAAGCCAAATTGGCAGCGATATTAAACACTTAATATCTCAAATATAAACGGTATCTAGCTACACATTATAGTTACCCAATTATCATAGATGCTTTGTTCCACTCGAACTAAACACAATTCATTTAGTGATGTTAGTGCACCACATGTGTCCGTCCCTTGCCTCATGATATTAAGAATATATATAAAGTAGAAATGTGTCACATTTGTATTATATTTATTTCTTGATCTCGTTAAGCTAATTATAACTATGTAACTTAACTCAAGTTACATTGTGCACATTATAATTTTACTTTATAAGGGGCCCAATAATATCATCACTCAATTAAGAGGGACAATGATAATCGTTTGACTAGCTATCTTTTCCAGCACAAGTCATGTTCAACCAATTATTGTCTTTATCACTATACTCATTGATAGTTTTTGACAATAATCAAATTAAGCACTTCTT
Source organism: Triglochin maritima (assembly GCA_963682175.1). Taxonomy (NCBI): domain Eukaryota; kingdom Viridiplantae; phylum Streptophyta; class Magnoliopsida; order Alismatales; family Juncaginaceae; genus Triglochin; species Triglochin maritima. The sequence goes on from OY821775.1 coordinate 42,636,607, forward strand.
GAGTGAAAAGATATAAGTCTTTTATCAAATGATCCAAGACACAGTAAAATATTAATGACACGAAACACAATTCCATATTGTTTTACTTGTTAGGTCTATTCAATATATAAAAGTAATTTTTTCCTCTTTTATATACTCGTGTCGTCAATTATTTGTAGAATTACGATAATCTATGACCAACACGACAATCTTATCTTGATGATTAATGTTCCATATTAATTACCATGATTGTGAATGACTTTTGATTTATGTAAACCATTATCTTTTACAGCTCTACGGTTAATGATCAAGCGTCACTTCTTTAACACTTTCAAAAGACGAATACAATAATCAAGGAACAAAATGTTTGCACATTCAATTCATAACAATTGACATATAAAAATAAAACTTTTAGAACACATTCATTCCTGTTTGTTGGAAGATGTCTTTGTCTACCCTTAGAGGGTGCTTGTTGTTGTTGTAGGACTGAGGTCCTGTTTACTCGTAGAGGGAATCTGTTTTCCATTACGGTTGATGACATGACATCCTACTAGTATGATATGTTCATTACCGTATTGTTGCATTCATATAGGTGAGCTTGGCATACGAGGTTTCCTAGTGGGAAACTTGGGCATCATTGTTTAATTCATGTTGCAGGACCGCAGTAGGTTCCGTGGGGTAGTGACAGCAGGCGCACACATTTTGGGGTCAGGATCATCTTCAAACTATTCGAAGTCGTCATGATTACCTGTATTCTTTTGTTGTTTTGATGTAATCATGTATTTTGACAAACTCTGTTGTATTTGGTACACCGACTGATTATTTATATGTGTAACATTCCCGTTTTGATGATTATTATTTTGATATCTCTTTATTGATTAAAATTTCAAATTTTCCGTTGTCCCAGGATGTTACAGCTTTGATCTCACTTCCATCAAAAGTCATGGGTGTGTTTGGATATATCACATAAACTAAGTAGTTTTTAACTTAAAAGACATGATCTGACATAAAACGAAAAACTGATTTTTTGTTCCCAAGAACAAAGACAAAAGTCAAAAACTTGTCTCTCATCCGGTTTTTTGACTTTTCATGGAAAAAGTCAATTTTACTCTTCTCAAATCTTCTTTTAAGTAGAAAAGTATCGTAAATATTCATCTTCACAAAGTTAAAAATGCATCACTTCGAAAAAACTAAAAAACTCATTTTTTTAGTTTTTTGGAAAATATCACCCTTGTGGTAAGTATTTGAATGTAAATGGAGAAAATCATTTTTTGTGACAAATTTGACCATTTTTTTGTCATCCAAACACATTCATTGTCAGTTATACGACCAGCCTTAATGATCATACCTAACTCTGTCACTAATCAAAAAAAAATCCGCCAGATTAAAGAGTTTCACAGGTAGTGTCTATCTAACTTCCTGAGTTTGGAGGTGGATAAGAGAGTTCCCGATTAGCCAAAAGAAAGTTAAACATTTACTAGTTAGATTACTTGTTAGATTCACAATGGGTATCTGCACCAAAGAAAGAAATCAAGAAAAGAGCAAGATCATTCAATTTAGAAAACAGCAAGAAACAAATTTTGCATGGTGCAAGTCAAGACCCTGTTCAGTAATAAATCATGCGTTGTTCATGAACCGATGTTGATGTAAGACGTTGATTTGAGAACCACTAATAAGAAAACAAATGCTGTCCCGAAGCTGAAAGAGGAATCCCATGCAACGATCGCTTTCGGAGTACTCTACTTTTGTCCTCACCAAACACCAGGCAGGCCACCATGCCAAAAATAAACCAACATATCAAAGCTAGCTGGCACATCAAAATCAACTTGGCAGAATCATTTCAAGAGTGGAGAATCCAAATCAAACCATGCAAACATATCCAACAAGCAACTAAACGATATGAGGAATACTTTTTTACGTCCATGATTGAGGGACTCCCCACCACCAGCAACCACCTTCTCTTATTATTATTTAGTCGTCATAAATAATGGAGATTTACAGAGAAAGTCCGGTATGACTACAATTGAATGGAATATAATCTTCCAACCTCCCTCCTTTCCCACTATTATATACCCAATCCACCACCAACCTAGCTTTATCTACACACCCAAGAACATGTTCTGTGCTCTCAGCATCAAAATGTGTATGCCCAGTCTGTAACAAAATTCTAATGGCTCAGAGGCAATACGTGTTGTGAAATCCACAATTGCTTCAGCTCTTTCACGTCAGGCATGCAAAGACACCCTTGTCTTGATTGGCTTTAGCTTCAGCCCCATGCTCTCCGGGGAGAGCAGCTCTGGAGAGATGCAAGATGGACTGAGTGGGCTCCGAGGGCTGCTGCTCAGCTGGTATGGTTTATATAGACCGTAGCCCATGAGGAAGTACTCGAGTGGGACTGCCATTGCATCCGGCTGCTCCTCTGTCACCAGAGATCCACATGCCTGAACCTGGAATTAATTGCAAGGGATCAGATTCACTCAGCAATCCGAATACTATCTAGATAAATTAAGAAAATTTTAAGTAAATTCAGTTGAACTAGGATTGACGAAAGCTATTACCTCAACCAAAGCACAGTATCTATTATCAAGTTTGGAGGTCATGTGAAGGGCCTCGGAATGAAATGGGGAGTTCTCTCCAACAAATATTAATGTTCGGCATTGGAGTTTCTTTAGCCCTTCAGTGATATCAGGTCTCCTGTTTATGGGCAAGTCAAGGTCAGATGTCAAGGTCGGATGACAAGTAACGGACAAGAAGACAAAGCTGAAGAAAAAGAAATTTATGCACCAGCAACTCACCCATTGATTGACTGGAGGAATCGTAGAACATTTGGACTTCGCCTCTCTTCCAGAAGCTGCATATTGAATTTCAGTTGGGTCATGTTTGATGTCTATAGTGAAGGCTAAAACAAAACATAAAGTGGCAAGGTAGAGAGTTTGACTCACACTACGGCATGCTTGTACGATATCGGATTCCGGGACATTAGTGCCACCACGAACTTCCTGCAAAAAAATATTTCAGTAAACAGATTCCACATCACTCGTTAAAAATTATAATATATTTATTGTAGAATTTTAACAACAAAGAACACCGCCACACCTTACTGAAGTATCTTTGAAGCAAGCAATCCTTCACTAGAGTACACATTCCATAGAAATAGAGCAAATTCAACATTACCTGCAGAATGAATGTGTTGCTGATATCAGTAACTACAAGTGAAGCAATACATGTTTTACAATAAATGACAGAATTTCTACCAACTGATGGAAATGGCTAATATCATTAATCAAATATTGAAAAAAGATGACAGAGAGAGGTAAAGGACCTTGTTATATAGCCATTCTGTCCATGAAGGAGATTTACAAAGTGGAGAGACAAGTATCAAACCAATAACACGGTCCCTATACTTCATCTGCAAACAAAGAAAAATAGATTGTTGAGCAACAAGAAAATGAAACCACTACGACTTAAATGTGGTCGTATACATACAGAGAAAAGCGTGAGTATAAATGCACCAGCTGAGACGCCCATGCACATCACTGCGCCTAGACTGTAAATAAAGAGAAATCGTAAGTTAGTAAATGTCAAAAATAAAAGTATTTGCACCATCAGTCAATGTGATAAATCATGGATCATTACCCGAAGAAATCCAAGACATCAGCAACCTGATCTGCCAAATCATCAACAGATGGCACTGGAATATCTGGAGAAATCGGAGCAGCTCCTAACTGCAACAGCACTTTGGGGGGAACCCCACACAAACTGTGAGTACACAATTCAGAAATATCGTCCAAAATTACCAGAACCAAGGGTAAACATCTACGGACCTCATGGCCCGGAGGGCATATGTGATAGATACAGAAATTGTGAAGCAGCAAAGAAGCAGCTTGTGGGCAAAAAAATAATCCTTGGAAGCAGGACATATCTGTTTAAAGTTCATAAACAAGAAAGTAAGCTCTCTTACCAACACAGAAAGCTTACCAAACATAAAAGTAGTAACAACAACAATCCTTACAGTTTAAAGCAACATCCGGATAAGTTACAAGTGCAGGTTTGTCTTGGTCCCCAAACACAGTAACTGTGACAAAACCATGACTAGTGCGAACGTGATGTTCCTGCACAAAATTCATAAAATCACATAAATTTTCAAAGATATGTTCCAGCATAAATTAATAAAATCGCATAAATTTTCAAACATATGACTATATGTCCACCATAAAATTCATAAAATCACCTTCAAATATATGCTTTCAGCAAAGAGATATAACCTAAATAATCCCCTACCAAATAATTGTTCTTCTTTTTGGACGCAAAATTTTAGCAAGGCAGTAATGATGCAAAGCCAAGATCACTATGAAAAGAGTAGGACAACATAGACGTCAACAACCAACCACCCTGTATTAAAAGATACGTCTAAGGGCATCCCTTAGGCCATCACTAACCATGACCTGGACGACCCGGTCATCAGCTCTCTCTCTCTTCAAAATCAGCTTTCTCTCTCTTCCACATCAGCTTTCTCTTTCCTCAACCCACCTTCTTCTCTTTCCTACACTATTCATCTCTTAACCACAACCCAACACAACCCACAACAACCTACCTCTCTCCTCCACATCATTTCGGGGTCCATCTTGGTAAAATTTTAAAAAAAAATTAAAAAATTTCTAAAAAATCAAAACAATTATAAAACGAATTTTCAAAAAAAAAATTATAAAAAAACTCAAACAAAAAAAATAAAAAAATCAAAACAAAAACAAAAAAAAATAAAAAAATCAAAATATAATAAAATATTTGATGACCGGGTCGTCGACCCGGTCGTTTGAACGACCGGGTCGACGACCCGGTCATCTACAACCGAAACTTTTGTGTTAAAAAATTAATATTTTATTCAAGGTCATCTACGACCGCAGGATGACCGCAGTTTATACTGCGTTAAGGGATGGCCTTAACGGGATGAAATCCCAGGTCATCCCAGGTCAGGTCGTGGATGACCTGGGATGACCGGGTCATCCCCCTCTTAACAGGGGAGATGACCTGGTCATCTTCGACCAGGTCATTGCCCCGGGCGTTGAAACGCCCGGATCGACGACCCGGAATTCCTGGGTCGTCGAATAAAATAATATTAAATTTTATTTTATTTTTTGTTTTGATTTTTGTTTTGATTTTTTTAATTTTTTTGTTTGAGTTTTTTTATAATTTTTTTTTTGAAAATTCGTTTTATAATTGTTTTGATTTTTTAGAATTTTTTTAAAATTTTTTAAAATTTTTACCAAGATGGACCCCGAAATGATGTGGAGGAGAGATGTTGGTTGTTGTGGGTTGTGTTGGGTTGTGGTTAAGAGATGAATAGTGTAGGAAAGAGAAGAAAGTGGGTTGAGGAAAGAGAAAGCTGATGTGGAAGAGTGAGAAATCTGATTTTGAAGAGAGAGGGAGCTGATGACCGGGTCGTCCAGGTCATGGTTAGTGATGGCCTAAGCCAACAACAACCACATTCCCAACAGATGCTAAATTATTCAAATAGAAGAAAGCCGCCAGCTTGAAACAAACAGGGTCATTTAAGCATAATCATTTCTAGGATTTGCCATCAAACTAAACTTCAATTCCAAAATCGGAAAAAGAAAACAAGATTAATAAAGATCGAGAGGACCGTATTCATATCATATTATTTCACGTGACGTAGATTTTTGAGAAAGTCACCAACTAATCATTCACCCACCTACCCGCGTGAATTCACATAAAAGTCCAGGGTTTCAAGTTCAAATATATATATATATATATATATATATATATATATCATAAAAACACACAACTCAAAACTCCAATTAGAAACAAAAACGAAGCCTTTTTCCATCAATTAAGGCCTCACATCAGAAACAAACAAATCTCCAAAATTACCAAGAAATTACCAAGCTTTCAAGAAATGTCCTTCCACTCAGAAAAGCAAAGGGAAAAGAACAAAAAAAATCCTCCAAAAAACCAAAAACCAAAATCATTCCCAAAATTAAAAACCCCTCAACTTCCATCATCGAAATCTCCCACAAACTCAACCAACCTTTGAAGACCCAAAACAGGAAAAGATAGAATCTTCAAAACATCAAACTCAAAACAAAAAAAAAACCCAAAAACCGAACCCAATCTCCAAATTAAAAACAAATCAAAACAGGAAAAAGACAGAATCCTTGAGACACCAAGCTCAAACAAAAAACCAATTCCTCAAAAGAAAACCCCAAAACCGAACCCATTTTCCACATTAAGGAATCAAAAACCCAATCAAAAGCCACAATCTTTCCAACAACGAGCTCCGAAAACTCCCATTCCTCCACAAAAACCCTAAAAACCCAATCGAAACAACAAAAATGGCACAATCTTCAAACGATTTCCCACCAAACCCTAGAAATCCAAAAAGGCAAAATCATTCCAACATTCCACCACGAAACACCGGAAAAGAACACCCGAAACCCTAGAAGGCGAACCTCGCCGCCGAAGGAGATGCGTTCGATGTCGATGGAAACCGAGCCGCTGGACTCCCCCATTCGCCTCCCCGACGGAGGAGAGAGAAACAGAGAGAAAGAGAGGCTTCTCTTCTCTGCTCTTCTCTTATTTTCCTCCTCTCGTCTTCTTTCTTCTTTCGTTTCTCTCTCTAAAACTAAAACTAAAACCAAAATATGGATGTTCGGTTGGATTTCTCTCTCTCGCTCGCACACCTGGCTCTCTCTCCTCGAGGGTCGGGGTTTTATACCGCTTTCTTCGGGCCACGGGATGACTCTCCTCTAACCATGGTTGAGTCACCGACGCACCCCTTCTGGGTTAGATTCTACCCCCTCAACCAACCCTTTTTTTTGTCCCGTCGCCGAATTTGTATTTGTACTTGCGTACGTTAATATAATCTCATAACCATTTTGTATTTTTAGTTATATTTCACATGCGTCAGCAGCAGTTAACTGGTTAGGCAGTTTCGTTTTCAACGTACCCAAACTGATTTAGGGTTAAAGAATTCGTAGGAAATCTGGTAGTGTATTTGTGCGTTCTCTATGCGGATATAAATCTTTACGTGATTATAATTTATTATCACTATGGTGTTATGTATGGTGTTAAGATACTGGAATGTGGATTAAGTTTTTCAAAAGCACTTCATGTTTTTAATTATATTTCACATGCATGAACCGTAATTCTTGTTAAGTTTCATTTCAAATATACCCCCAACTAGTTTGGGATTTAAGGATTTGTTGTGTTGTATTTAATTATATCTCGACATGTACTCCAACCGATGGAATAATGTATTTCTGCATTCTCTACGAGAATATAACTCTGTCTTATGGCCATTAGACTAGATCTGTCAATTTTGGACACGACACGATTACACGACACGATAAAGATACACGATTTAGACACGACTTTACACGAAATTTTTTGTATGATTGAAATGATTTATTATGATGTTTTGTGAACATACAAATATAAAATAATTGGTACACGATTTGACACGATAACACGATAAATTATTTTTGTACACGAAACAAACACGAACTGCATCTTTTGTTAGATAATCAATTATTTTTACTTGATAATAGTCAATTAAGATGTTATTTAAAATGAAAAATATCAATATAACATGTCACTTAACTATTTTCAATCTAAACATGATGATTTTTTTTCAATTTATACTATACACGATAACACGAAATTCTGACACGAATGCAGAACTGTCATACACGATGGTGCACGAACACGACATAATTGACAGGTCTACCTTAGACAATGAAAAGATGATCAAAAGTTTTCGAGGACTTCATATTTTTTTAGTAGAATTCCATTACCTACTACTGCTAGGATTCGATTCGTGGTTGTTCAAGGTAATTCAAATTTTGGGAATATACCAACCGTAGTTCCTGATGCAAAGTAGCTTGTAAGTTAGCCATGTGTATACATACATTGATTAAAGGGTTAATTACAATTTACCTCCTGAATTATATCTTGATATCACTCTGCACTTCTGAACTTTCAAAGTTAACAATTATCCCCCTAGAACTTTTGTTTTGTAAAAATCCATTATTTAAACTCACATTCGCCGTTTTTTGCAATTATTTTTGTTATATCCTTAGTACATTACTAAACTTATATTACGTGAAAGTTTGGATTGAAACGGAGATCATATTTGATTGAAAATTGGGTCAGATTCAGTACCAATCCAATCCAAATTCAAACCATATGTGACATTTGTTTCTATCCTAATTTTCAGGTAAATATAAATTTAGTAGTGTACTAGGGATACAACAAAAAATTGTAAAAAATGACGAATGTGAATTTAAATAATGGATTTCTAAAGTTCAGGGAGACAAAATGTTAAAAACGAAATTTCAGGAGAGATAATTATTAATTATGAAAATTCAGAAGTGCAAAGGGATATCAAGATATAGTTCAGAGAATTAACTGTAATTAACCTTGATTAAAATTTTCGTTGGTATCCGTTGATTTATGGAAGTGGATCATGTATATCCGAGTATACTCACTTGGTATGTTGTTGAAAAAGTGAAAAGTGGATCGACGATAGTTGCTCATGTACGTGTGTGTACGCAAATAAATATTCTAAGTGGTATGACATTACACGAAGAAAAAGTGGATCAAAGTTTTTACTTCTACGTGGCTTATGCAAACAAAGCTTCTTATTGGTACAATGTTGGAGTTGGACCAATGAAATGTGGATTGAGGTTTGTTCCCAAATGTGGTCACGAATATATTTTTTCTATTGAAAATACTCCCTATAGAATTTTAAAGTTGGAGTAAAAACTATAACTTGTCTATTATTACCATTCAAATTTAATGAAAGTGCTCATTATTAAATTAATGTTACTTATCACATTACTGATAAAATATGTAAATAACTAATCTGAAATTTTAAACAAAATAGGAACCGCAATAACGAAGCCGCACTCAAACACTTTCTTGATGTAAAAGGTGCACCTTACGTCTTTAGTCCTTACACTAATGCGTGCATGTGCGATTTGCTAATTCTGATGGGTGTAGAAAAAATAATTTCAGATATTAATATTTAAAATTATTTTAATATTAAATTTAACGTTAGTTGACACGTTGCTAATGGATTATTAACGGCTTAAGCAATTTAGGTGCGGAGTATATGTGTCAGATCAATTTTCAAAAAATAATGGGCATAAGACCAATATTACTTGTTTGGATGGGTAATTTGGTGCGCAAGCCAAAAAAACAATTTTTATTTCTTTCCCAACCCCGTCTACTTCTTTCTTGGCCGTCATTTTTCTTCTCAACTCTAAAACACTTTGTTTAAAATTCAGGGTAGTGGCACTAATTTTAATCCCATACTGGTCTTAAAAGTGGATTAAGAAATAAATTATATTAATCTGCATCTGATCCAACAGATATCACTGATATCTAAGAAAATCTAAGAAAGGAACACCTGGTGTTTAAGAAAGTGGATTATTTGCTCCTTGAGTTCCTTGAGATTATTTTCTATAGATAGAAAATCTAAGAAAGGAACACCTAGCGCTCCTTGAGTTCCAGGTGTAAATCACTAAACAGCAACTCTAACAAGAAACATCCTAACTGATAATTAACAATGTTGTCAATTTGTCATACTGTTGTCCTGGATAATTAACTAAGAGATTAAAACAAGTAGATATACTTACTGGTTACTCCAGTATAGCTCTTTAAGGGACAAAATTGTACATAACAAGTAAACAACAGTAGTGAATTTGAGTCGTTTGACTGATATGCATTTAATTTTTGGGGCAATAATAAGTCAGAAGGCTTCCTGATTAGTAAAAAACCTAACGAATCTGTTTATTCAATTATTAAAATGATTCCGTGCTTCTGGTCAATTTTCTTTTGATAAAGACAACATAATGCTTATTATGTCACATTGTATGTTTTCTGTGAACATAAGTTTTTCACATATAAAATCGAAAGATTTTAAATTTGAACTGTTGGTTGAAATGTTCCGTCTTCCAGAGAGAAAGGGGAAAAAATCATTAGAAATTTCGAAAGTTTCCCGGCTCCACTTGCATTGAAATTTGATTATGCATGCAAATGAAATACTTCTTTTCTCCTTTATGTTTTCAGACAATTGAAGATATCTACACCCTTCACCACAAGAACTAAATTATTGACATCTATTATTGTTTTTCAGAAAAATATTCAAAATACAAATGACATGGTTGTTGGTGAAGTTGAAGCTTTTAAAATTATTTTGAAACCCACGACGGTCCAAATTAGAGTATATGTTTTAATTACAAAAAGACAATCCAGCTCAATTCTCTACAGCGACACCGTGACACCTTATACGTATTACTTTCCAAAAGTATCTTTCAGTATAATGTCCATTTTCTCTCAATAATTGTAATGCCATGATTTATGTTTGTAGTGTTTCCCTTAATTGAAATTTGAAATGTCATCAAGGAATCATTTTTTATGTTTTTTAAAGACACTGAATCACAATTATATAAAATTATCAAACTAGTATCAGAATGATTGCATCAAAGTCGTTTATATTATTATATACCAAAGTCCAACACACTGGAGAATGCTACCATTACGTATGATGTAATTTCTCAAAAATTTTATAACTTTAAGTACAAACAAAGTTTTTGTTGTTGATAATTGGTGATTTCATTGCATAAATAAAAGTAGTGTTATCAAGCTCATCCGACGGAGAAAGTAAAAATGAGGTATCTTCTAGTTTCTCTTCAAGTAGTAGTTCAAAAGATAATGCTCATGATTTTAATGAACTACAAAATGCATTTCAAAGATTATTTGAAAAATATAAAGAACTTCACAAGACTAATCAAGTAGCAAATGGGCAAATCCATGATCTTAAATGTCAAAATGCATCTATCTTAGATGATAAAGTTGATTTCCTTGTTAAAATTGAAGTTCTAACTTTAGAGAATGCATGTTTGAAGGAAGAAAATTTAAATGTTAAAAATACCTCATCTCATGCAATTGATAGTCATATAGTAGAATTTGATACTAATGACTTGCTTATTAAACTTAATAAATCTCATCTTCAAAGCAAGAAAATTTTAAATGACTTGAATTGCATGAATGAAAAAGTTGCAAATTTAGAGATTCACATACTTAACATGGATGAAAAGCATAATTCTATGATTAAAATCTAAATTGCTTAAATGAATCTCTAGCAACTAAAAACAGTGAACTTAATGCCTTAAATGAAAATTTGTCAAATAAATTGCATAAGTTCACACATTGCAATAAAAACAATTTTTATGTTAAAAACTTTCCTATTCAAATTAATGTTAAACATAATTTTGCCATGAAAAAGAAAGTAAGTGTAGAGGTACCAAAATCAACTTGGATTTGGGTACCAAAAGCTAAAGTTAATGTGTGGGATTCTGATCCTAATCCTATACTAATTGTGCCTTAATCATGTATTAGGTGGTGATTAGTGATGGATGACTGAGATGGAAGATGGAAGGATGGAGGGTTGAGATGGAAGGGGATGAGATGTGTGGTGGAGATGGATGGATTGGATTGGATGGTTGAGATTGGAGGAAGAGGAGATATTTATAAGGTGAGCTCTCTCTCTCTTAACTCACGACTCTCTCTCCCTTGCTCACTCTCTCTCTACCTCAGAGGTGGTGATCCGGCGTGGTGGAGGTGTTCTCCGGCGAGGCGAAGATCGGCTCCGGGGAGTTGGTGGTTGAGGTGAGTGTTACTCTCTCGGCTCGTTTTTGTTTCTCTCTCTTGACCTCACTCGGGTTTTGGTGGTTGTGGTTGGATTGTGGAGGTGGCCGGAGGTAGTGTGGTGTTGTGGATCGTCGAGGAGGCGGTTGATCGTCGTTTGGACGCGAGAGTCGTCGACGGTTCGTGATTGGGGAGACGTGCTCGTGGAGGCGTCGTCGTGGTTCTTCAAAGGTCTCTTCAGACCTTTAGGTATGTCAAGCTCGCTCACTTAATTACCGTGAGTATTTGGAAGTCGACGGTAGGCCGTTCGGCTCGTCGCGAGTAAACTTGCAGCAGATTTCACTGCCTGATCGGTCGACCGGTTTGTGCAAACGGTCGACCGTTCGTGAAGAGAATTCGGACTCTGCCTCAAATCGGTCAAACAATGCCTGTGGGGCGGTCGACCGATTGTGCATAGGAGGAAAGTCTTGAGAGTTTCGGTCGACCGGGTCCCCATTGCCGGTCGACCGTGTGCACTGTCTTAAGTCGGTTGGGGGGCGTAGACTATATAAACGGTCGACCGCCCTTTGATCTCGTCCGGCCGTGACTTAAGTGGACTTGTGGTCGGTTCGACCGAATGTGGGTTCGGTCGACCGGACCCGTGTGTTGAGCGTGAGAAACGCTCTGGTGGAATTCGGTCGACCGAGGTGAGCTCGGCGTTCGACCGGATTCGTGGCGCTTGTGTGGGATTATTCCCTGGACTGATTCGGTCGACCGAGATGTGCTCGGCGTTCGACCGAATTCGTTGTGGTGTTGAGGGATTTGTTCCCTGGTGACTTTCGGCCGACCGGGACCCCTTTGTCGGTCGACCGATTGGTCGTTTTGTTCGTTGGACCGGGAGTTGACCATCTAAACGGTCGACCGTCCCTTGATTTGGGTTTGACCGAACGAGTGTGGTGTTGGGAATCGGTCGACCGATGGAGTGCCGGTCGAAGTGGATTGCCCTGTATTTGCTTGATTCGGTCGACCGGGACTTTTGGTTCGGTCGACCGTTTGTGTCCTGTTTTGCACTATGGAGGTGTTGTGGTCGTGGTTGCCCGTGTGGGGCGAGTCGTGGTGCCGATGTTCTTCCGGCAAGTGTGCGAGGTGCACGAGGGTTGCGGTGGTTGGTTGAAAATAGACCTGGAGCCCAGCTAGTCTGTACGGAGTTGGTTGAAAATAGACCTGGAGCTCCGTAGTGCGTTCGGGTTGGTTGAAAATAGACCTGGAGCCTGAGCAGGGACCGCGTGTAGGGGTTGGTTGAAAATAGACCTGGAGCCCTTGGTCGTGTCGTGGTAGTTGTGGTTGGTTGAAAATAGACCTGGAGCCCAGCTTGGCGACGTGTGTGAGTCGCGGCGGTTGGTTGAGATTAGGCCTGGAGCCCCGTGACTGTGTGGGTGCGGCGGTTGGTTGAGATTAGACCTGGAGCCCCGTACCGGTGGTGTGTCCTGTGTTGGAGTTGAGAGCCCTGGTGCAGGGCGTGTTGTGATGCTTTTCTTGTTGAGTAGAATTGCATGCTAGGATGCTTTTAATTCATACATATAGAGTTTGGCATACGGGGTTTCCTTCTGGAAACTCAGGCATTGTTGCATGTTTACTTTCAGGCCGTGATCGGCATTAGGGGGTGGTGACCGAGGAGAGGAGCACCGCTACCGGATCCAGCTTTCTCTCAGTTGAGGTCGTCTGATTACTGTTTCCTTGTATATGCTTTTGATGTAATCACAACTTTTGTATACTCTGATGTTCACATATATATATGATATATGTCGGTGCACCTGTGTTCTTTTATTGCGTAATATCCTCTGTTGATTTAAGTGTTTAAAATTTTAATTTTTCCGCTGCTTTGAGGATGTTACAACTTGGTATCAGAGCGGTCGGTTCCAGTGTTTTTATCCAAAGAAACCACCCTTAGAGTTGTAGAGTCTGCATTAGTTCATGCATTCATGGTTTTGATGTGTGCTGTTCTTGTGTGTAGATGCCTCCGAGACACGTGAGACCTCCCCCACGGGACCGTAGCACCAGCGATGAGACTGGGGGCACGGACTGGGCAGAGAAGCGGCGGATGCTCTATGACACAGTGGGGCGACTGGGAGCGATGTTGGATCGCCAGTCAGGCAGAGGAGAGCCAGCAGCGGCAGGAGCGATGCTCGACCGCTTTATGAGACAGCACCCGCCTACCTTTGACGGTAGAGGAGAGTCTGAGGCCGCGGAGGATTGGGTCCTGAAGATTCAGGAGATCCTGCAGGCGATTGAGTGCCCGTCTGAGAGGCAGACAGGCTTGGCAGCTTATGTGTTGGGCGGAGACGCGTCCAACTGGTGGAGGACCACATCTGCAGTGGTATTTGAGGGCAGGACTGATGTCAGTTGGGAGGAATTCCTACGGGAGTTCAATGAGCAGTATTTCCCCGAGCATGTCAGAGACGGGAGGAGAGAGGAGTTTATGGCTCTCGAGCAGGGAGAGGCGACCCTGGCTGAGTATACCCGGAGGTTCAACGCGCTGGAGCGTTACTGTCCGGAGATCTGTGTAACGCCGCTGCAGGGGCGAGGAAGTTCATACGGGGGCTGAGGAAGCACCTCCGTACTCAGGTGACCTACAGTATGCCGCAGACGTTGGCTGATGCTGTGCGGTTTGCGACGCTCATTGATCAGGATTACCAGCAGAATTATGCTGAGGCCAGGAGAGCACCGGGGAAGGTCAGTGGACGTCCGGGTGCTCCACTAGCAGGGAACCCGGGCAAGAGGCCCCGGATCGGAGGAGGTGGATCACGCCAACCTGAGGCGTGCAGAGGGTGTGACAGAGTTCACTCTGGTGAGTGTTGGGGTCGCGGAGTGTGCCACGGGTGTGGCAAGCCAGGCCATTTTGTGAGAGATTGTCCGAGTGGGCCAGGTGGGTCCAGCAGGCAGTCGGGACAGCCGGCAGGTGGCAGAGGCGGAGGTCGCCGACCTTTTGCGCCGTAGCGACAGTAGGGTCAGACGACCGGTCGAGTCTTTACCATCCAGGCGGATGAGGCGAGAGACGCCAGCACGGTGGTGGAAGGTACGCTCTTTGTTGCTGGGTTGAGTGCGAGAGTGCTGTTTGACTGTGGGGCCACACACTCGTTCATCTCGGAGCGATTTGCGAGCGTGTTGGGCCGTACCCCTGCGATGTTGAGTGCCACGTTGGAAGTCAGCACACCCTTGGGTCTGGTGGGCATTGTGGGGAGCTTCCTCCCCGACGCCACGATTGTTTCGGGAGATCAGGAGTTCCCGGCTGACCTGATCTTGTTGCCGATGGAGGACTTCGACGTCATACTGGGGATGGATTGGCTGTCCCAGTACGATGTGCGAGTTTTGTGCCGGGAGAAGAAGATTCTGATCCCGAGGAAGGGCCTACCTGATGTGTTGATCAGGGGGGCGAAAGATAGAAGAGGCAGAGTGATTGTATCAGCAGTGAGGGCACAGAAGTTGCTGCAGCAGGGTTGCAGAGCTTTTGTGGCCACTTTGGTAGTTCCAGATCCAGAGGCGGAGAGATTGGAGGACATCGAGATTGTTCGGGAGTTTTCAGATGTATTTGCAGATGATGTCACTGGGTTGCCGCCTCACAGAGAGATTGAGTTTGGGATCGACTTGGTAGCTGGGACTACGCCGCAGTCGAAGGCGCCGTATCGGATGGCACCTGCGGAGCTGGCAGAGCTGAAGAGGCAGTTGCAGGATCTGATGGATACGGGGTTTATCCGCCCCAGTGTCTCGCCTTGGGGAGCGCCGGTACTCTTCGTGAAGAAGAAGGATGGATCACTGCGGATGTGTATAGATTACAGGATGTTGAACAAGGTTACCGTGAGGAATCGGTATCCCTTGCCCAGGATCGAGGACCTGTTTGACCAGTTGCAGTCAGCGCAGGTGTTCTCGAAGATTGATCTGTGATCCGGTTATCATCAGCTGAGGATCAGAGAGGCAGATGTGCAGAAGACAGCTTTCAGGACGAGGTACGGGCATTACGAGTTTTTGGTGATGCCGTTTGGGTTGACGAACGCGCCTGCAGCGTTTATGGATTTGATGAACAGGACGTTCAGTCAGTACCTCGACCGGTTCGTGATCGTCTTCGTGGACGATATTTTGATTTACTCGCCAGATGTGGAGCAGCATCGAGAGCACTTGAGAGTTATACTTGGCATTTTGCGGGATCATCAGTTGTATGCCAAGCTATCGAAGTGCGAGTTCTGGCTGAGCAGTGTCGCCTTCTTGGGACACATCGTGTCAGGTGACGGGATTTCCGTCGATCCAGCGAAGGTCGAGGCCGTTACACAGTGGAGAACCCCGACGAGTGTAGCAGAGATCAGGAGCTTTGTGGGTCTGGCAGGTTATTATCGCCGTTTCATCCAGGATTTCTCGAGGTTGGCTTCGCCGTTGACGGCTCTGACGCGGAAGGGCGTTGAGTTCGTGTGGTCCCAGAAGTGCGAGGACAGTTTTCAGGAACTGAAGAGTCGGCTGACGACTGCTCCAGTTCTGACACTTCCCAGTGGCAGCGGTGGTTTTGTGATTTACAGTGACGCGTCAGGCGTTGGGCTGGGATGCGTACTCATGCAGCACGGGCAGGTGGTTGCATATGCTTCGAGGCAGTTGAAGGTGCACGAGAGAAACTACGCCACTCATGATTTGGAGCTGGCGGCAGTGGTGCACGCTTTGAAGACCTGGAGGCATTACTTGTATGGCGAGCGATTCGAGGTATTCACCGATCATCAGAGCTTGAAGTATCTGTTTTCGCAGAAGGAGCTGAATATGAGGCAGCGCAGATGGCTCGAGCTGATTAAGGATTATGATTTCACCATCTCGTACCATTTGGGGAAGGCGAATTCGGTTGCTGATGCTTTGAGCAGGAATGTGGAGGTTACCGCAGTAGGTCTTTGTATCGAGGAGTGGAAGCTGCTCGAGGCGTTGACCGAGTGGAGACCGTTCACCGATGAGTCGCGAGGTGCAGTGATCGCAGGGCTGAGAGTGGAGCCTCAGTTGGTCTCGAGTATTGTTCAGGCTCAGAGTACTGATGATGAGTTAGCCGGGTTGCTGCAGTTAGCTACCAGAGATGGATCAGACTTCAGTGTTGGAGTTGATGGGGGACTGAGGTTCAGAGGCCGTGTCTGGGTGCCGAAGGGAGGAGATTTGAGGCAGGACATTCTGGAGGAGGCACATAGATCCCGTTATTCGATCCACCTGGGCAGCACGAAGATGTTTAGAGATCTTCAGAGGAATTTCTGGTGGAAGAGGATGAAGACGGAGATCGCAGAGTTTGTTGGCAGATGTCTGATTTGTCAGCAGGTGAAGATTGAGCACCAGAGACCTGCAGGACCGATGCAGAGGATCGAGCTTCCAGAGTGGAAGTGGGAGCACGTGACGATGGATTTTGTCACCGGGCTGCCGAAGACGAGGGGATTCCATGACGCGATTTGGGTTATAGTCGATCGACTGACCAAGTCGGCGCACTTCTTAGCTATTCGGACCACTTTACCTCTGGAGGGTCTAGCTAAGTTGTATATTGAGGAGATTGTCAGGCTTCATGGGGTGCCTGTGAGTATTATTTCAGATCGAGATCCGAGGTTCACTTCCAGATTCTGGGGGAGTTTGCAGCAGGCCTTGGGGACTCGGTTGAAGTTCAGTACGACATTCCATCCGCAGACAGACGGTCAGTCTGAGAGGACCATCCAGACGCTAGAGGATATGTTGCGAGCGTGTACTCTGGATTGGGCAGGTCATTGGGATGAGCATCTGCCATTGATCGAGTTCGCCTACAACAACAGCTACCATTCGAGCATTGGGATGACACCATTCGAGACCCTGTACGGGAGACCGTGTAGATCACCAGTATGCTGGAGTGATGTAGGCGAGAGACAGCTAGTTGGTCCTAAGATTGTGCAGATGTATGCCGAGAAGGTTGATGTGATCAGACAGAGACTAGCGACTGCGCAGAGCAGGCAGAAGAGCTACGCAGATAGGCGTAGGCGTGAGTTGAGATTTGAGGCTGGTGACCATGTCTTCCTGAGGATTTCACCATCTCGAGGAGTGATGAGGTTCGGGAAGAAGGGGAAGCTCAGTCCGAGGTATGTCGGGCCGTTTGAGATTCTCGATCGGGTTGGAGAGGTCGCCTACAGGGTTGCGATGCCGCCGCAGTTTTCGGGTCTTCACAACGTCTTCCACGTTTCGATGTTGAGGAAGTACGTAGTGGATCCTTCTCATGTGATTCAGTTGGAGGTTCCAGAGATCCGTCAGGATTTGTCTCTTGAGGAGAGACCGGTTGAGATTGTGGATCGGATGGAGCATCAGTTGAGTAGGAGGACCATTCCGATGGTGAAGGTCAGGTGGCAGCACCACAGTGAGCGAGAAGCCACTTGGGAGATCGAGGAGGAGGTCCGGAAGGAGTTCCCGGAGTTGTTTGGTGAGCTTCATGTTTAATTTGGAGGACGAAATTCTTTTAGGAGGGTGGATTGTGGGATTCTTATCCTAATCCTATACTAATTGTGCCTTAATCATGTATTAGGTGGTGATTAGTGATGGATGGCTGAGATGGAAGATGGAAGGATGGAGGGTTGAGATGGAAGGGGATGAGATGTGTGGTGGAGATGGATGGATTGGATTGGATTGGATGGTTGAGATTGGAGGAAGAGGAGATATTTATAAGGTGAGCTCTCTCTCTCTCTTAACTCACGACTCTCTCTCCCTTGCTCACTCTCTCTCTACCTCAGAGGTGGTGATCCGGCGTGGTGGAGGTGTTCTCCGGCGAGGCGAAGATCGGCTCCGGGGAGTTGGTGGTTGAGGTGAGTGTTACTCTCTCGGCTCGTTTCCGGCTCGTTTTTGTTTCTCTCTCTTGACCTCACTCGGGTTTTGGTGGTTGTGGTTGGATTGTGGAGGTGGCCGGAGGTAGTGTGGTGTTGTGGATCGTCGAGGAGGCGGTTGATCGTCGTTTGGACGCGAGAGTCGTCGACGGTTCGTGATTGGGGAGACGTGCTCGTGGAGGCGTCGTCGTGGTTCTTCAAAGGTCTCTTCAGACCTTTAGGTATGTCAAGCTCGCTCACTTAATTACCGTGAGTATTTGGAAGTCGACGGTAGGCCGTTCGGCTCGTCGCGAGTAAACTTGCAGCAGATTTCACTGCCTGATCGGTCGACCGGTTTGTGCAAACGGTCGACCGTTCGTGAAGAGAATTCGGACTCTGCCTCAAATCGGTCAAACAATGCCTGTGGGGCGGTCGACCGATTGTGCATAGGAGGAAAGTCTTGAGAGTTTCGGTCGACCGGGTCCCCATTGCCGGTCGACCGTGTGCACTGTCTTAAGTCGGTTGGGGGCGTAGACTATATAAACGGTCGACCGCCCTTTGATCACGTCCGACCGTGACTTAAGTGGACTTGTGGTCGGTTCGACCGAATGTGGGTTCGGTCGACCGGACCCGTGTGTTGAGCGTGAGAAACGCTCTGGTGGAATTCGGTCGACCGAGGTGAGCTCGGCGTTCGACCGGATTCGTGGTGCTTGTGTGGGATTATTCCCTGGACTGATTCGGTCGACCGAGATGTGCTCGGCGTTCGACCGAATTCATTGTGGTGTTGAGGGATTTGTTCCCTGGTGACTTTCGGTCGACCGGGACCCCTTTGTCGGTCGACCGATTGGTCGTTTTGTTCGTTTGACTGGGAGTTGACCATCTAAACGGTCGACCGTCCCTTGATTTGGGTTCGACCGAACGAGTGTGGTGTTGGGAATCGGTCGACCGATGGAGTGCCGGTCGAAGTGGATTGCCCTGTATTTGCTTGATTCGGTCGACCGAGACTTTTGGTTTGGTCGACCGTTTGTGTCCTGTTTTGCACTATGGAGGTGTTGTGGTCGTGGTTGCCCGTGTGGGGCGAGTCGTGGTGCCGATGTTCTTCCGGCAAGTGTGCGAGGTGCACGAGGGTTGCGGTGGTTGGTTGAAAATAGACCTGGAGCCCCGTAACAGTGTGAGAGCTGTGGTTGGTTGAAAATAGACCTGGAGCCCAGCTAGTCTGTACGGAGTTGGTTGAAAATAGACCTGGATCTCCGTAGTGCGTTCGGGTTGGTTGAAAATAGACCTGGAGTCTGAGCAGGGACCGCGTGTAGGGGTTGGTTGAAAATAGACCTGGAACCCTTATACGTTTGGGTTGGTTGAAAATAGACCTGGAGCCCTTGGTCGTGTCGTGGTAGCTGTGGTTGGTTGAAAATAGACCTGGAGCCCAGCTTGGCGACGTGTGTGAGTCGCGGCGGTTGGTTGAGATTAGACCTGGAGCCCCGTGACTGTGTGGGTGCGGCGGTTGGTTGAGATTAGACCTGGAGCCCCGTACCGGTGGTGTGTCCTGTGTTGGAGTTGAGAGCCCTGGTGCAGGGCGTGTTGTGATGCTTTTCTTGTTGAGTAGAATTGCATGCTAGGATGCTTTTAATTCATACATATAGAGTTTGGCATACGGGGTTTCCTTCTGGAAACTCAGGCATTGTTGCATGTTTACTTTCAGGTCGTGATCGGCATTAGGGGGTGGTGACCGAGGAGAGGAGCACCGCTACCGGATCCAGCTTTCTCTGAGTTGAGGTCGTGTGATTACTGTTTCCTTGTATATGCTTTTGATGTAATCACAACTTTTGTATACTCTGATGTTCACATATATATATGATATATGTGGTGCACCTGTGTTCTTTTATTGCGTAATATCCTCTGTTGATTTGAGTGTTTAAAATTTTAATTTTTCCGCTGCTTTGAGGATGTTACATAATGGACCCAAGCAAAAATGGGTACCAAAGTCTACATTTGTAGGAGCTTGAGGAGGAGATTGGTGGTGACCAGGTGAGCCAAAGCGTCGAAATTCGAATCTGGTTGCATCACCAAGTCAAGATTGGAGCTAATCAATATTCAAGTTTGGTATAAAATTTCTATCTTTGAATTTTCTGAAAAATTAGTTGTAATCTAGTCTATATGCTTAATTGTCATACCTTTAGAAGTTTAATTCATTGCAAATCATAAACCTATTCATTGCAAATCATATATCACATCCATTGATTATAAATGTCAAATTTTGAATGGTTGTTAGAATAAGGCTTGAGTAGAAACTTAAATGAACTTAACTTGAATCATACTCTTAGTTTCCATATAGCCTTATTGATAGGGGGAGATTAAATGTTATATCTTTTATTTGTGTAAGGAAGTGCAAAATTTAGGGGGAGCAACTTCATTACAAGACATCCAAATTCTATGCTTAAAGTCATAATTATTTTTATTTTTAAAGGGGGGGAGATAATTAAAGGGGAGTTAATTGAAAATTGGTTAAAATTGAACAAAAACTA
The DNA here is from genome assembly GCA_963682175.1 of Triglochin maritima. Taxonomy (NCBI): domain Eukaryota; kingdom Viridiplantae; phylum Streptophyta; class Magnoliopsida; order Alismatales; family Juncaginaceae; genus Triglochin; species Triglochin maritima. Next base: position 42,657,578 of record OY821775.1, read on the forward strand.
TGCACATCCATAGGGGGAGCATTTATATGCATAGTTTACACTTAAAATTTTCAAGTATTAAGATATAGGTTGTCATCATCAAAAAAGGGGTGATTGTTGGCTTTTTGGCCTTAATCCTTGTTTTGATGATTTAATCAACCTAATCTTAATCAAAAGTAATGTAGAGTAGCACATATTGCATTACATATATATTGCATGTGCTAACCTCTACAGGTGATCAAGACTCATGGAAGGAAGGAAATCAAGTCAAGATTTGTAATAAAGTTAAATGAAGATTTGTAATCTTGATTTTATTTTGAGTCTTAGGAACATGTGTAAATTGAGCATACAAGAGCTAAAAACTTATCACATTCACACTAGGTTCCCTGTAGGAGTCACACACAAAATCTCATATCATTTGGACTCCATTAGATCACCCAAACCTTAGTCGGAAATCACTTAAAACCTAAACCCAGAATTCCTGTGTGAACCGGTCGACCGAACCTGTGGTTATTTCGACCGGTTTATAATAGACTCTCCACAGTGATTTTACCGAACTCTACCGGTCGACCGGTTCAACCTTTTCGGTCGACCGATCCCGGATTTTATTATGGCCGTTACCTTTGTCGTATTCTTTCAACGGTCATATTCGTATAAAACAAAATACACCCCCGTATACTTTAGAACCGGTCGAACCATTTGCCCTTTCCGGTCGACCGGTTGATCCAGTCAAAAAATCCCTGCTATCGGTCAATACTATTTAGTTCAACCGATCAAAGTTTCCTTCTACCGAACCTTAAGTTCGGTCGACCGGTAACCCAGTTCGGTCGACCATTTCATTAACAAACTTAAGAGTTCGGTCGACCGTTCCATTTTTCGGTCGACCGATTCAGGACAGATTTCTGCAATCCGATTTCTGACTTTGTGTATCTTACACAAAACCCAACCAAATCTATCCCCAACGGCTAGAATACCTTAGGAGCTTATAAATAGAGGATCAAGACCTGTTGTTAACATATCTCTCCAACTCCAATTGTCCCAATATATTAGAGAGAAACCTTAATCCTCAAAGCTCCCATTTCTACACTCCATAAGCCTAAACTATACACACTCGATCAATTACTCATCCTACTCAAAGTGTGCTCAATTAGAGAGTGAATCCCACTCAGTTACAAAGTTTGTCAAAAGAGTATAGACTTCGGTGAGAGCCCGAAGTGATCCTTCTCGGATTGTGAGAAGAGGATTCCAAGATCAGCGAGGGTTGTTCGCGAGTTTGACGGTTGTAAGGCATTGTCTCCCGGCCCGGAACGGGGAGCGGATAGTGAAATCGTAGGCGGAGCTCGCGGAGTCGAGCGGAGCTTGCAAGAGAGGACTAGGACCCGGGTGGGGTGCCGAACCTCTATAAAAACTGACCCGTCTCTTTGTGGTTTGCATGTCCTTTTCCCTACTAGTCTTTAAATTGTTTCCGCTGCGTTTATTGTTTGATTAGTTAGGGATTAGCGTAAAAGTGATTAGATTAACCCGACCCACACGATCCTACAATCATCACAACATCCCACCCAAGGTACAAAAAAACCCAAAAGGAATCTAGAAAACGGTAGTTTATGTAGGATTCGTGTACCTATGTATGTATATATTTTAAAAAATTAATACAACATACAAGATCGATTGTCAAATTTTCAACAATTTTTATGTGCATTGCTTTGTGTTTATTCTAATAACATACAACCCTACATTTATTAAAATAAACCACAAAGGTAGAATCATACTTAAATGTTCTCTAAAACCTTTTTGAATATTCGGAGTTGTGTTGCCCGTTGAATCGTCCACGGATTTGACTCCGAGTGTTCACCAAACTCTAAACAAGATTAGAGAGAAAGGAGCTAGCCAATCAATCTCTAACAAGGTTTAGAATCTAGGTAATAATCCCTCTTTAAGCTCCTGAGATTCTTATCTCTAAAACTTAAATTTACTAAGAGATTTTTGTGGTGATTAGGGAGATTCTTATCCCTGAACGGTTCACCGTGTTTGACCCCGATTTTGCCTTTGTAAAATTTTGGATTTATTTCCAACAAAATTTGATCTTTTGGGGTTTTTAGCAAATTCACATCTTATGTAATATATTATCCTATGTAATATTAAATTATTACACCTCATAATATATACACCTCATATGAATTTATTATGATTCTAATTATGTAAATTCTCATGACATATTGATTTTATTCATTCACCACATGTGTCATATTTTCATATGAAACCCGACACATCATATGAACTTAAAATCAAACCTCTTGTTTCCCAGTTTTGTGGTGTGACCTATAGGAGGATGTAAGCCAAATTGGCAGTGATATTAAACACTTAATATCTCAAACTATAAGCGGTATCTAGCTACACATTATAGTTACCCAATTAGCATAGATGTCTTTGTTCCACCCGAACCAAAACAGAATCCAATTAGTGATGTAAGTGCACCACTTGTGTCCGTCCCTTGCCTCATGATATTAAGAATATATACAAAGTAAAATGTGTCATCTTTGTATTATATTCATTTCTTGATATCTTTAAGCTAATTATAACTATGTAACTTAATTCAAGTTACATTGTGGACATTATAATTTTACTTTATCAAGGGGCCCACTAATATCATCACTCAATTAAGAGGGGCAACAACAATCATTTGACTAGCTATCTTTTTAGCACGAGTCATATTCAACCAAATATTGTCTTTATCACTACACTCATTTATAGCTTTTGACAATAATCAAATTAAGCACTTTTGGAGTGAATAGATATAAGTCTCATATCTTAGGATCTAAGACACAGTAAAACATCAATGACACGAAACACAATTTCATAATGTTTAGTTGTTAGGTCTATTCAATATATAAAAGTAACATTTTCCTCTTTTATATACTCGTGTCGTCAATTATTTGTAGAGCTACAACAATCGATGACCAACACGACAATCTTATCTCGGTGATTAATGTTCTATGTTAATTACCATGATTGTGAACAACTTTTGATTTATGTAAACCATTATCTTTTAGAACTCTACGGTTAAGGACCAATCACCTCTTCCTTAACACTTCCAAAATATGAATACCATAATCAAGGAACAAAATGTTTGCACATTCAATTCATAATAATTGACATATAAAAGTAAAACTTTTAGAACACAATCTCCCACTTATCAAAGTTTTTCTTTCACATACATTCTCAATGTATAAAACAATAATAACTAGAGTAACCCTCTTTAATCACTCATCAAGCCAAACAATAATAACTACATTCTCAATGTAGTGGCCGTAGTGATTTGCTCCAACTACGCTAACTCATGCCTCCACCTTCGAGAATAATGACATATCATTATTGCGACCTCCTATCGTCGGGATCACTCATGAAACTCGCATCCTAATAGCCCTCGGCTATTAATTCCCTTTGTCCTCCATAAACAAGAAACTTATCTTTGGTTCGGTTAAGGTACCTCAGAATATTCTTGACCACAGTCCAATGCTCAGGACCTGCGTTGGATTGGTGACGATTTGTCACGCTTAGAGCATACGAGACATCAGATCTTGTGCAAGTCATCGCGTACATGATTGATCCTATTGCCGAAGCATAAGGGATATGTTTCATGTACTCCAAGTCTTTACGTGATTCAGCACGTTGAGACTTCTTGAGTTAATCACCCATACTCATTGGCACACTGCCCTTTTTGGAGTTGCTCATGCTGAACCTTTCCAAGACATTGTCAATGTATGTATGTTGACTTAGGTCAATGAGTCTACGGGATCTATCTCTATATATCTTGATTCCCAAGATGTATTGAGCCTCACCCATATCTTTCATTGAAAATGCAAATTTCAATGAACTTCTCGTTTGCTCAAGCAAATGTATATGATTTCCCATGAGGAGTATGTTATCGACATATAAGATCAAGAACACTATGTGGCTCCCACTAACCTTCTTGTATATACAAGGTTCTTCTTTACTTTGGACGAAGTGAATCTTTTTAACTTCTTCGTCAAAGCGTTTGTTCCAACTCCTTGATGATTGCTTCAATCCATAAATGGATCTTTGAAGCTTGCATACTTTCTCGCTATTCTTTGGATCTTCAAAACCTTGAGGTTGTACCATGTACACATCCTCCTCCAAGTTCCCATTAAGGAACGTCGTTTTGACATCCATTTGCCATATGTCATAATCATGAAATGCGGCAATAGCAAGCATAATCCGAATAGAGTTGAACATGACAACCGGTGAAAAAGTTTCATCATAGTCAATTCATTGAACTTGAGTGAAACCTTTTGCTACAAGCCTCCATTTGTAGGTTGTCAAGTTCCCATTCATGTCCATCTTCCTCTTGAAAATCTATTTATTTTGAATGACATTTTTCCCTTGAGGAAGGTCAACCAAGTTCCATGGCTTTAAACCATAGTTTGGAGTCCTTTCTTTCCATTGCGTCTTGAAAGGTCGAGGGATCATCAGTATCTAGCATCATGATCTCATGAAGTCCCAAATACATATCGGGTTTCTTCCTTTCCCTCGTTGACCTTCTAAGTTCTTTTGGTTCTACGTGTACTTCTCGAACTTCTTCCACAATTTCTTGTGGAATTGGTTCGTGTTCGATTCTCGAACGTACACTAGGTGAGGAAGATTGAGTTTCTCTCACAATTTCTTGCGAGGGTCTCTCACTCACGCTCCCACTAACCAAAGGAACCTCGGTTGGGCCTTCATGATCTTGAATATCATCATTCATATCATGATCTTGTAGAGTATCTTGAGTCGTCAAGCACAACTCTACTCCCACTACTTTTTATTCTTTCCAGAAATTCTTTTTCTAGAAATACGACATCCCTCTCTACAATCAGTGATTGGAGGTTATATGCCAAAAGTAGTATCCTCTTGTCTCACGAGGATAACCTATGAAGAAGCACTTATTCTCTTTTGGTTGATGTTTGGTCGACATCAATCTCTTGACGTAGGCCTCACAACCCAAAATCTTGAGAAAATTGAGCTTAGGTGTTTTACCACTCCATAGCTCATAAGGCGTTTTCTCTACGGATTTGGATGGAACATTATTTAGTGTGTAAGCCGCAGCTTCTAGTGCATAACTCCAAAAGTAAAGTGGCAATTCATCTTGACTCGTCATTGATCGAACCATGTCGAGTAATGTCCTATTCCTCCTTTTGGATACCCCATTCCACAGAGGTGTACCTGGAGGGGTGAGTGTGGTACAATACCACACTCCTTTAGGAACGAGTCAAATTCGGCACTTAAGTACCCACCTCCACGATCCGTCCGTAGTGACTTGATTTTCTTGTTGAGTTGGTTCTCTACTTCATTCTTGAATTCCTTAAACTTGTCAAAGGATTCACTTTTGTTTCTCATTAGATAAATATAGCCATAACGACTATAGTCATCCGTGAACGTAATGAAGTACCTGAAACCGTCTCTTGCACTAGTACTCATTGGACCACATACATCGGAATGTATCAAATCCAACAGGTTATTCGCTCTCGGTCTTTTCTTCTTGAAAGGCCTCTTGGTCATTTTGCCCATTAGGCAAGGTTCGCACATCTCCAATGATTTGAAATCATGTTGACCAAGAAGGTTAGCTTCTTGCAATTTCTTTTGTTATTGATGTTTAAGATTTGTTTATTATTCAATTCAAGCAAATAGAGATCATTTCTCACGAATGCATTTGCATAGAAAATACCATTCTTCGATATAGACAAGCAATAATTTGAAATATTTATATTAAAATTATCCATATCCAAACATGATACTGAAATAATGTTCTTGCTAATCGAAGGCACATAATAAACATTCTTTAAACATAAATTTAAACCACTAGATAATTGAAGCTCCACAGAACCTTGTGCAATCGCAGCAACGCTCGCCCCATTTCCGACCTTCAAAATCATCTCGTTCTTTACGAGTTCCTTCCTATCCTTTAGTAGCTGCACATTAGAAATTATGTGAGCACAAGATCCGTTATCAATTACCCAATCATGGACAGAGGTGACTAAATTTATCTCAATAACAAATATACCTTTGGCCGTTTTGGGGCGCTTACGTTCAATCACTCCATTGTCAAGGTCTTCCTTGTACTTGGGGCAATTTGGCCGGATGTGTCCCTTTTCACCGCAGTGAAAGCACTCCGTGTTGGGAGTCGTAGATTTCAAAGATTTCCCATTTGAGGCACTCCCATGAGCACCTCCTACTCCCTTGCTTTTGATTGACGTATTCTTAGTGAATTTGCCTTTACCTTTGGTGATCTTCGTGCTCCCTCCATGGACGGCTAGGACGTACTTGTCCCGACCCTTGCCCATGTCAACTTCAGCCGTTTTGAGAGCGTTGTGAAGTTCCTCAAGACTCACCCCTTTCTCACGCACATGATAGTGCATAATGAAGTCCTTGTAGGACGGGGCTAGAGAGCCAAGAATTAAATCTTCCGCAATGTCATCGGGCATCGGAGAAGAGAGCTTCGACAACTTCTCAAAGTATCCTTGCATCATGAGAAAATGCATGGATACCGATGTTCCCTCCGCCATGTGGCACCTTGTGAGTGCGATGGTGGTCTTATAGTGCTCTTTTCTAGCACTATCCATGGACATCTTTGTTAAAGCTTTCATGGTCTTCTTGGGTTTTGAATCCAAGTATTTCGCTTGAAGCGAGTCACTCATGGAGGCCAACATTAGACCGTGAACTTGGTTCTCTTGGTCTTCCCACTTGGCTTTTGCCTCTCTCTCGCTATCGGTTTCATTCTCATTTAATTTTGGGATTTCACCATCCAAAATATGAGATAGTTTCTCAAACTTCAACACGATATTGAGCTTGAGTTGCCAGCTTATGAAGTTTGAGTCATCATTTGCCAAAGGATGTTTTTCAATTATAGATCGCACAATAGGTTGAATATTCGACATTTCTACAAAATAAATTATATGGGATTTAATATCAATTTTATGTTTAAAAATCAACACCTCAAATAAAATTTGTCCATAAATGCAACAATCCAAGATCATATCAATTATAATATAAACTAGCTAAGGGCTATCCGATATACTATAAAATCAAGGTAAGAAAACATTTTCTAATCATAACCATTTTGAAATATCGCAACATTTGCATTTTCAAACTCTTATGACTCTTGTCGTTTTAATTAAGAGGGAATTTGACCAATCCTCGTAAGAAAAACTCTATTTCTCAAAACCGAGCTAGGGTTCCGGATCTTGTTAAGAAAACTTATTTCATTTGATACGAGATACGTTTATCCATTGTATTCACAAACAACTATACTCGGTGTCACTAAGGGTGAATCACACTTCGTACATCTATTCGTGGTACAATAGTAGACAATCTTATATCTCCCACTATTCCCAAAGATGGAGGAAGCTATCTCCCGCTAAGGGCGAGCAAAATATTCCTCGATTGATGGCTGCTAGTGGATGAAATAAGAAAGAAATATACTCTTAATTTTTGGTTGGACAATTTAAACATTAATATGTGATTTTAGAATTTAGGTGATCATGCATATTTATCATCTATACACGTCCTAACATTCATCCATGCAATCACATATATATCAAGCACACAAACATAAATAAATTCATTCTCACACACATTGTGTGAGTTTATATGTTCCCACGTCCTTGATCCTCAATCATTGCGCTTCTTCAGCGTCTTCCTCTTGCACCATGAATGTTGATATTGCAAAATATAAACATGCATCTCTCAATTTTGAAAATTGTCTAGTGCAAGTCCTATGTAAAAATCCTCTCATATGCATGCATATACATAAAAATAGAAATTTGGATTTTACATATACATAAGCCCCTGTGATTGAATAATAATAACATACACATTCATTCATACATTCATTCATTTACACATGGCTTCATCAGAACATATAAACTCACATATCCCTGCATAAGAGAACTCGAGCAACGCATATACATATACTATATATTACTAGATTTAGTTTATCATGCATCTCTAAATCAAACAATTCTAAAATCATTTGAAATCCATTAAAAATGATTTTATGCATCCTGATGGGAATTAAATTTATACCGCAAGTGCACGATGTCAATGAAGACGTGGCAAATACGGGTCGAACACAAGGAGGGAGAGATATTGTTATTTTTGTGATTTTCGATTTAGGAAAGAAAGAGAGAGAAATAAGTTTCGTTTGAGATTTTTGGTTTTTAATTGTCTAAAGCAAGAACAACAAAAATTAAAAAGAAAATAAAGCAAATATGGATGAGAGTCCAGCGGGTGGAGGTTTAGATATCGGGTTTTGTTTAGAGAATTATGGAACTTATAATAAATCACATTAGTTATAAAGCATTACATGATAAATGATTCAACATAAACTCAAGTAATCAAAATATACTAACACGAAATTAAAATAATAACATCATTCTTCTTCTCATCACCCTAAATCCGTCACCCCCACCCTTTGGAGAGAGTTAGAAACTCATGGATGGAGTAAAGGAGAAGGGGTCCTAGAGAAACTACAAAAGAAAACTAAAAAAAAACACAAAATAAAAGAACAGAATTTTATTGCTAAAGAGAAGAACGTGTTTACAACATAATTTCGGGGCTATTTATAGCCGATACAAGGGACCCAAGTATAAAATACGAAAGTACACGCGTCAAGCCACGACTAGACAAAATCCGAGGCCACAGATCGCAGGGGTGCGGCGTTTCCAACGCATTTTACATTTAAGGTGCGGCGATTTCGCCACAATCTGTGCTCTGATTGGATCCAGATTTTGCGCGTCTGGATTGATTTCTTTCCTTTCTTTTGAGTTCCGAATTTATTTCTTCATATATTTGGAGATCCAATTGATTTTTCTTTAGAACTTCTCCAAAATAATATTTTGGTACTTTAATTTGCAGTCGGGTCTTCGGCTTTTTACAATTAAGTCCCTGACTACTTTTGTGTTTAAGTCCTTGGCCTTTTTGTAATTATATCTTTGAATGCTTGTATGCTTGGATGAACTTCCATTTGAATCCTGATAATCTTGACTTGGTCTTTATGATAGAAATGAGTTTCTTGCACGTGTTTATGCTAGGGATATGGGTAATTTGCATTCAGGTCCTTGTATTCTGTAAATAAGACTAAACACATACCTTAGTAGCATTTATTGATATAAAATTAATCTAAATGAAAGACATATGATGAAATATATGCAATGCATCACATCCATAGTTCAAAACATAAAATATTTGAACCGTTGTTTATCCAATTTCCAAAAATAAATATTTAAAGAAAGATAAACATATGCCTTTTCGGTTTTGTTGATTACTTATAAAATAATCATTTAATTAAAAACGAAAAATTCTATAAATTAGACATAAGTCTAAATTTTAATTTTAACATTCACATGATGTGTTTCAAAATATTTAAAACTATCAAAAGAATCAATTAGAATTAAATCAACAAAACTATCGGAAAACTCGAAAAAGACATAGAACATGAATTGTTTCGATTGTAGATGGTAAACTAAAATTAATTATATAGTCTAATTATTGAATATATGAACTAAATGCTCTGATACCACTGTAGGATTTCGTGTCCCTATGTATGTATATATTTTAAAAAATTTAATACAACATACAAGATCGATTTTCATATTTTCAACAATTTTTATGTACATTGCTTTGTGTTTATTCTAAAAACATGCAACCCTACATTTATTAAAATAAACCACAAAGGTAGAATCATACCTAAAGGTTTTCTAAAACCTTTTTGAAGATTCGGAGTCCCGTTGCCCGTTGAATCGTCCACGGATTTGCCTCCAAGTGTTCACCAAACTCTAAACAAGATTAGAGAGAAATGAGCTAGCCAATCAATCTCTAACAAGGTTTAGAATCAAGGTAATAACCCTTTTTTAAGCTCCTGAGATTCTTATCTCTAAAACTTAAATTTACTAAGAGATTTTCGTGGTGATTAGGGAGAGATCAATGAGAGAAAGAATTTTGCATTTGTCATTAAACAAGTAGGAGTATGTGCCATTTTACAGACTATCAAAACATCATTATCAAGAGTTATTCTTTAACCATGATCTCTTGCTTATTCTCTCATAAAATTAATCTCTAATATCCACATAAGCACCCACAAAAAACGTTTTAATTAAATCTGGAATTAATCCACCCATGATTTAATTAATCTCTTAATAATTCAGCAGAATCGTTCTTGTTCGGTGGACCGAGTATAACTCAGTCAACCGAATCGTTCGATTATAACACGTGTTCGGTGCACCGGGAGCTAGACGGTCGACCGAATCCGTATGAGAAAAATTCCCTGGAAGAACCACGTCTTTTACTCGGTCTACCGTTGACCCACCAGAATCGCTCCTGGGACATAGTCATCGGATGACCGTGTCACCTTCGGTCTACCAAAAATACTACTTCCCGGTTGACCGTGCACACTCGGTTAACCAAACCCGATTGTCCAGGCACTCTAGACAATTTCGGTCAACCAATTGAGCTTACCCGTTCCCTATTCGATTAACCGATCCGAAGATACTCCGATCGACCAAACCCTGAACGGTTCACCGTGTTTGACCCCGATTTTGCCTTTGTCAAATTTTGGATTTATTTCCAACAAAATTAGATCTTTTGTGGTTTTTAGCAAATTCACATCTTATGTAATATATTATCCTATGTAATATTAAATTATTACACCCCATAATATATACACCTCATATGAATTTATTATTATTCTAATTATGTAAATTCTCATGACATATTGATTTTATTCATTCATCACATGTGTCTTATTTTCACATGAAACCCGACACATCATATGAACTTAAAATCAAACCTCTTGTTTCCTAGTTTTGTGGTGTGACCTATAGGAGGATCTAAGCCAAATTGACAGCGATATTAAACACTTAATATCTCAAACTATAAGCGGTATCTAGCTACACATTATAGTTACCCAATTAGCATAGATGTCTTTGTTCCACCCGAACCAAAACACGATCCAATTAGTGATGTAAGTGCACAACTTGTGTCCGTCCCTTGCCTCATGATATTAAGAATATATACAAAGTAGAAATGTGTCATCTTTGTATTATATTCATTTCTTGATCTCTTTAAGCTAATTATAACTATGTAACGTCACTCAAGTTACATTGTGGACATTATAATTTTGCTTTATCAAGGGGCCCATTAATATCAACATTCAATTAAAAGGGGCAATGATAATTGTTTGACTAGCTATCTTTTCCAGCACAAGTCATGCTTAACCAACTATTGCCTTTATCACTACACTCATTGATAGCTTTTGACAATAATCAAATTAAGCACTTCTTGAGTGAAAAGATATAAGTCTCATATCTTAGGATCCAAGACACAGTAAAATCATTAATGACACGAAACACAATTTCAAAATGTTTTGCTTGTTAGGTCTGTTCAATATATATAAGTAATCTTTTCCTCTTTTATATACTCGTGTTGTCAATTATTTGTAGAGCTACAATAATCGATGACCAACACGACAACCTTATCTCGGTAATTAATGTTCCATGTTAATTACCGTGATTGTGAACAACTTTTGATTTATGTAAACCATTATCTTTTAGAGCTTTACGGTTAAGGACCAAACGCCTCTTCCTTAACACTTCCAAAAGACGAATACCATAATCAAGTAACAAAATGTTTGCACATTCAATTCATAATAATTGACATATAAAAGTAAAACTTTTAGAACACATTCCTTTCAGTTTAATCACCATGAAAGGCATAATAAGTAGCCATAATAACCAAGCTAACACCAAAACCACAGTTGAGCCATCCAGACTATCAGCCTAGACAGAGGTCTAGTTCTCATAAGTCGGTGTGTTATCGGAGAGAGGCGGGAGCATTTTGAATTCTTCAATGTAGTGTTGCCTTTCTTCGAGCTTCCTAAATCTTGCCCCCTCAACTTCCCCCACTTTTGGGCCTCCTTTGCAAGATGAGCAAGGCACTCAATTTCAGCAAGCTCTCCTTCTGAAGATTGTGTGAACACAGCCGCAACTTGGGTTGCATCCTGTTCTTCAACCTGAACATGCAAGGATTGTGTAGTGGAGGTGTGGCCTGGGCTGCCAGGAGCATTCCCTGCTGTGGACTGGTGTCGGAGGTTGCAATAGTGGTGGCGATTATTTGAGTTCAACCTTTTTTTAGCCTCGTTTTGGAGCAAGTTGCAACCTCTTTTGTGCGACCCTGTCCATAGTTCCAAAAGAGCAAAGCATTTAATCATTAATTGAGCAAATGAGATGGCACAACCCCGAAAAAATCTATTATTACGTTCTAACCAAATACTCCACCAAAAGGCATTTATTAAACAATTCCACGATTCATTATCTAAATCAAGTCGATTACGGATTCCACGTCGGAAATTAATATTGTTAGTTGGTGAAAGATTTAGGTCAGTCCGCGCACATAAGCACCAAAATCTGCTTGCATGATCGCAATCAAATAAAATATGATTTATAGATTCGTCATCTAAACCACATAGTGGGCAAGTCGGGGATATTGGGATTTTCCTCCGAATTAAATTGTCTCGCGTGAGAAGTTTATTTTCTCCAACAAATATCTTTACCTTTGGCGAGCACTTTGATTTTCAATTTCCAGTTTTGTGGAAGTTCCAAGCCCACTTGTCTGGGCTTGGGGGGGGGGGGGGGGGGGGGGGCATTTGATTGGCCGAGAGTTGTCCAACAAATCGTTGTTGGTGCCAATTTCCTTGCATGGGGTTTTCTCCCCACATGTTCTTTAGCGTAATAAGAGGTTTTCTGGCTTGTTTAAAAATGTCAGGCCACTCCTCACTTAGGATTTGGTCATCAAACCATCGGTCAAACAAGAAATGTATTTTGTTGTCGTTGCTACTTTTACATAACAAGGGGATGTAGTCAACAAGGTCTCGCCAGAACGGAGCAAGTTTGCTCTTCTTATGCGGGAGAATACCTAAGTTTGTATTTGGATTTTGATATTTGGATTGTATAATCCTTTGGCATTGATTTGGTTCTCCCGATATTAGGTCCCATAATTTTTTCAGTCGCAAACTTAATGCGTGATTATGAAGATTCAGAATTCCATGTCCTCCCCATAATTCAATTCGATGTGAGAATCGAATTTATCATCGTTGCTCGTACCACCAATGATAGTGTTTTTATTTTCCAACTGTCAACTTTGGTCCTTATCTTTTCTAGAAGTGGAGCCCACATCGTGGAGCCCACGTTGTGGATCCTCGAAAGGGAAATAGTGGGATTTCTAAATAATTAGAAGGTATTTGACCCACCGAGCATTCCAAAATTGCTTGGAATCTTTTAATCTTGTCTAACCTCACGTGTGTATTGCTAATATAAGATTTTTCGAAATTGATTTCAATCCCCCAGGGCATACAAGATTTAAGTACAAACAAAGTTAAATCTACGGATCGATGTGTCACACATCTGACACATCGTGACGTTGCAAGGCAACTTGGATAGTTTACTAGTCTAAAAAAAGTACCTTTTCCTACGGGTAATATGTTTGAACCTAGCTAATTGTACAATTTAATCAAACGCTTTCACCACTTTTTGAATGCAGGTACGTGACAATGCCCTCATTCCTATAAATCATATCCCAAAATATGTCATAAGAAAACCAATTTCGATAAACTAATGGTGTCTTTCTACAATATGTCCATAAGAGTGTCTAGTAATTCCGTGAAGGACCACACAGGCTTCTCCTCCACGTGGCATCTATTAAAGTTCAACCTCAGGGCAAATGGACAATGGATAAAAAGTCTGAAAAAAAAAAACTTAGGCTAAGGTTTTTTTCAAGGTGACTACTAAACGTCGCCCCAAAACTACTTAAATCGGTCCTTGAAATTACCAAATTACCCTTAATAATATATTTAATACTCATATCGTCCCGTGTCTATAAATTAGCCCTACGGTATTGTCTATTCACAATTTATCAGTAAAAACACCACGAAAATGTCCGGCGAGGGTGATGCATCCAGTGAGGTAAGCCAGGCGCGGGACACAATTTGGGCAGTGCGTCTGCATTAGACGCCACCCCAAGGCGAGGGCGTCTGCGTAGGACGCCCTCACCTAGGAGGAGGCATCAAACGCAAACGCCCTCTCCAAGGGTGAGGCGTCTTGCGTAGACACCCTCCCTTTGGGAAAGGTGTCGTTCATAGACGACCTCCCTTTGGGCAATGCGTCCTACGCAGATGCCTCACCCTTGGGGAGGGCGTTTAACACAGACGCCCCACCCATGGGGCAGACAGCTTATCCAAACGCCTGGATTTCTTTGATTTTTTTCATTTCGATTTTATTTTTGTAGGTTCCGTTGGAAGATTTCGGTGGTGATGGAGTGGATTACAGTGAGTTATTTCAAACTACACAAATCTTTGCAACAATCGATGAAGCAAGTAAATGGGCCAAACAAGTAGCTATCGGAGTTGGGTTTTTTTTGGTCGTGTCGTCGTACAAAACAAGATCAGATAGTCGGATGGATTGTTATTTGAGATACTACCGGTGAAATCAAATGGAGTCTCGGGATATGAATACTGCACTTCGAAGAAACACCAAAAGAAAGGGTTGCGGTTGCCGTTTCTTAATAAAAGTGGTGGAGGGTTTTTAATAGTGGTCACGGACATCACAACCACAGACTGGTAGTTTATCCAGAGGGTCATCGTCAAATTAGTGGCTAAGTGCAGGGGCGAAGAAGATTGTTCGTGATATGACTGAGGCGCAAGCAAAACCACGGAACATCTTGAAGGCAGTAAAAGAAAAATTCCCGGAGGACAATCCAAATCAAAGGCATATTTATAATTTCAGAGATTACATGATGACGACAAAATCTCAAGACCGGAATCCCGTCCAGCAGTTTCTCTATCAAGCAGTGCAGTGTGAGTACTTACATTGGATTATGGCGGATCCAGAAACTAATGTCGTCACTCACGCTTTTTTGGCACATCCGACGTCAGTCCAGTTGTTGCGGACATATCCTTTCGTTATCTGCATGGATTCAACTTACAAGACGAACAAGTATAAGATGCGTTTGTTCGAAATGATTGGGGTCACACCAGCAAACATGAATTTCCTTATCGGATATGAGATTTTGATTGATGAATCTTACTCCAGTTACCTGTGGGTGATGGAGAAGTTGCGAGATATGTTATTGGGGATTGTCAGCCCGGCTGCAATAATAACAGACCAGGAGTTAGGCCTTATGCGACCGGTGAGAGAGGTTTTTCCTGACTCTGCTCATTTACTCTGCACATGACACATCAACAAAGACATATTCAACTATGCATACCACGTATTCGGTAAGAATAAGCAGATGGCAGAGACTTTGAGGCGTGGAAGATGGAGGAAAATCATGCTTTATACTTCAGAAGCTGAGTATGATAGAGCTTTGTATGCTCTGAAAGATTTGTATAGATCGTGGCCGGCTCTCACGGAGTATCTGGACACCACGTGGTTGGTGCATAAAGAAACGTTTATGCTGAATTGGACGAACAAAGTCCTTCATTTTGGGTACTGTGCCGATTATGGCACTTCAGAACCTTCCGATCCGCTCCGTCCCAGATCCGTCTAGCGATGTGACACCAGAAACTAGGAATTTTACTCCCATCTAAAGGACCATCGGGCGTCATACTGCTCCCGATCCAAGAATCGTCCTGGACCCTCTTCTTCTTCTGAACGCGGGGATCTACAGTGCACGAGCTCGAATCCCCGGTCGTAAACCTTCCACCCCTACCCTTCCGCACCATCCATCCGGCGGAAGTAGAAGTACCCGCTCGACCACGTCCTCTGCTATACTCCCCCTGCCTCTCCACCTCCGGGCGCTCTCACTCATACGGGTCATCATCGTCGCTCTCTTCGTCGGGACTGTCCACATGCTCATCATCGAAGGAATCATCCTCTTCCTCACGACGACGTAATGCCTCTCTCTCCCTCCTGACCAAAGCAGATATCCCCCGTCTACGTGGATGACGCAATGTTGAATCATCATCTAAAGAACGGAAGGCGTGTAATGGTATCGACTTTCATTTCCCTCTACTGTGACCCGATGACTATTAATTGAAATTTTAAATACAAATTTGTTAAACTAAATTATCATATTTATCACAATTGTTAAACTAAATCAAAATTTGTTAAACTAAATTATCACAATTGTTAAACTAAATCACAATTTGTTAAACTAAATTAAAACAATTGTTAAACTAAATCAAAATTTGTTAAACTTAAATATCACAATTGTTAAACTTAATAACAATTTGTTAAATTAAATTATCAGATTTATCACAATTTATTAAAGTAATTATCAGATTTAACAATTAAAAAAATTAAAAATGTGGAGGCGTCTGCGAGAGACGCCTCCCGCATAGTGAAGGCATCTTTAGGAGACATCTGCTCCTTCGGGGAGACGTTTGCCGCAGACGTCTCCCCCATGGGGGAGCTGCTGACTCGGACGCCCGCCCCATGCGGGGGGCGTCTCCCGCGGACGCCAACTAATTTTTTTAATTTTTTTTTGAAAAAAAATAAAATACGAAATGTTACCGTATACGGGTACACCGGGGTACCTCCGAGACATTCGTGATCTTCTGTAGTAGGTATAGGAAGAGAAAGTTGTGAGAAAAGAGTGAAATTGTGAGATATATAAGCAAGAATAGAAGGAAGGACAATTTGATAATTTTAAGGAACGATTTAAGTAATTTTGGGACGATGTTTAGCAGTTCAGTTTTTTAAACCTAGGAATGGTAAAATTGGAAAATTGTTGTAGGTCGAATAATCGTTTCAACGTTCCGCAGACAAGTGGCAAGAATTGTTGTCACGACATGTGGCATGCCACTTTTTGGTTTTTTCTTGGGTTTTCCAACTTTCTTTGAGGTGGAGGCCACGTAGGAGAGGTCCAAAGGAATTTTGTAATATATTTATCTTGTTAAATAAAAAATATTAAATTTTAAAAAAAACCCAATAATCTATCTTAAACACCCATAGTCCCATATTGTTTTATAAATTTTGTAATTTCAAAAATTCCAAATAACATGTGATGAATTTAAATAGGACAAATACTTCATTTCAAACAAATATATTCTTAAATTTCACTTTTCTAAAATTGAATTTGTTTAAGATCGATGTCGACACACAAGTTGCAGAAGAACAAAATATGATAAGTCATTCGAATATTATTTTAATTGTATTCAATATTATTATTTACTAGAATAATAGAGATCAAGTTTGTGATAGGAAGACACATTTGACTCCTAAAATGGATTTGATTGAGAATATTTGGCAACGCTACGTGCAGAGAGATAATTAAAAATATATTTATCATTACTTCTTAGTTATTGTAATGTTTAATTATATGTAATCGTGAATATAATATCGGTGAATATAATCTCAATGAGTTTGTTTATTAAATTACTTTATCAACTTGCAGTTAATAAATTAATTATTTATGAATATCTGTCGATGATTTTGAAAAATAAATAAATTATTTATGAATATATGTTGATGATTTTGAAAAATAATTAAGAAAGGAAAAACATTAATAGTCAAAATTATTAATAATTAAAATTAATTAATAAAACTTAAGATATAATGTATTTATTTGTACATTGACAAAAGACTTGGATGTAAGAGAAAAGTTGATTTTACATCAAAATGTTATTATTAAATGTTGTGATTAAATAGGAGAGAGAAAATAAAACTGTAATTAAATAAGGTAGGTTTAATATACGACGTGATAGAAAGAAAAAATTGAAATATTGTTTTTGTTGCGGATGAAACTTAGGCAGTTCACAACGGTTGATAGATAAAAAGTCCCGACAAAAATGCTATTTTAAAAACTTGCCGATGGTAACATTAGAAAAAAAAACTGTGGGACAATCAATCGTTCCAACGTTCTCTGCCACATACAGCTCGAAGAATTGTCGTGTCACGACACGTGGCAAACTCTACCAATGAGCGGATGCAACGTTTTGTTGTTTTTTGGGTTTTCTTTGTTGTCAGACCCACGAATGAACGAGAGAAGTCCAGATAAAATTTGTAACCACCGCACAGCCTTCTTCGCCACGTGCCGTCCATTAAAGTTCGAACTAAATAGTCGCCGTCAACACTAAAAGGTTGCACCCAACGCCAGGGTGTACAAGACACGTGTGTCTTGTCTTCACTGCCCAACGCATCTGATACAACGGCCAACATTACGTGACAGCTAATGGGAAACCAACGACCCGAATTTTCTCTAAAATCAAATTTATGAATAAAAAATAGTATCACAATTGTATCATTTTTTTTAAATTGTATCATTTAAACCAACACGTTTGTTTGAGATGGATGGCTACAGTTCCAAGTTAAATCGTCGCACTTTTTTTCACCGATCATCTGATTTTGCCGTTGGAGTTCTTATTGGCAACAATAATACGGATTCGAAATCGCTCTCTTCACCAATTAAGCTACACCTTAGGGGGCAACTATGTCTTTTGGTCAAATTCACAAAATGAACTTGACATCACCGACTACTAGATTTTTCACTGTGTAAACTGGGAATTGATTGAATTTGGCCAAAAGTTGGCTCAAAAGTGACGTTGATGAGCTCAATTCACATAACTTTGCCATCTTTAATCAATTCATTTTACAGAATGGTTGGCCAAATCAACTTCATGGTGGATTGTTTACTTAAGTGAAAATCCACATCAGTATTGTAGTCCCTTTCAAACAAAAAAAATAAATCTAGACCGAATTCAGGTTAATACTAATTTCGGCCGACATGAAATCGATGTTATTAGTGGTGAAGTCAATTTCAATGATGTTACTTGACACATCACAAATTCACATCCTAAATATTGATAGTATCTGTGTAACTGAAGTTTAAATGTGTCATTTTCTGATAGATATCTTGTAAATAATTAAAAAACAACCCATTTGTTTGCAACTGTGACTAGGGGTGGACATGAGTCGGGTTGAACCCAAAAACCGATCTGAACTTGACTGATCGGGTCGGGTTGGGAATGTATCTTGGTCGTTCGCTCATGCCCTTAGCCGATCTTCACTTCACGTCTTCCCAATAACATACCAAATCCCTCACTCCCTCAGCAATCGATCTCCTCACCACATTCCCTCACTCCCTCAGTAGTCGGTCTCCTCACGACCTCGCCATCGTCATTAGCCCTCAGCCCTTACATTCCCCCCTCAGCAGCCGGTCTCCTCACGACCTCGCTCTCAGCCGACCTCGCCGTCTGATGAGAATTAAATTTATACCGCAAGTGCACGGCGTCAATGGAGACGTGGCAAATACGGGTCGAACACAATGAGGGAGAGATTTTGTTATTAGTGTGATTTCGATTGGGGGAAGAAGGAGAGAAGAAATAATTGAGTTTTGATATTTTTGGGTTTTAATTATCTAAAGAAAGAAACATGAACGATTAAAACTAAAACAAGAACAAAGATTGTGAATTCCGTTGGGTGGAGGTTTAGATTTAAGGTTTAGATTAGAGAATTCTGAAACTTATAATAAATCAGATTAGTTATAAAGCATTACATGATAAATGATTTAACATAAACTCAAGTAATCAAAACATACTAATACGAAATTAAAATAATAACTTTATTCTCTTCTCATCACCCTAAATCCGTCACCTCCACCCTTTGGAAAGAGTTAGAAACTCATAGAGGGAGGAAGAAGGGGTCCTAGAGGCATTACAAAAGAAAACTAAAAACACAAAATAAAAGAAACAGAATTTTATTGCTAAATTATGGAACAAAAGGAAGAACTCCTCACAACATCGTTCTCGGGGCTATTTATAGCCGATACAAGGGACCTAAGCATGAAATAAGAAAGTACACGCGTCAACATGCAACCGGTAAAATTTTTAGAGCATGAATCTAATTTGGTACGGCGGATTCGCCGCAATTTGCTCTTGAGGTGCGGCGGATTCGCCACCTTTTTGGCTCAAAATCGACCCGGATTTTTCCTGTGTGTTTATGGTATGATTTCAATGTCATTTGCGCGTCTGGATTGATTCTTGCATATCTTTGGAGATCCGAATTAATTTCTTCATATATTTGGAGATCCACATTGATTTTTCTTTATATTTTCTCCATAATAATAAAAGCTACTCGTGATTTGCAATTAGGTCCTTGACTTTTTGCAATTAAGTCTCTGGCTACTTTTGTGCTTAAGTCCTTGTTCTTTTCGTAATTAGGTCTTGAATGCTTTTATGCTTGGATACATTTCCATTTGAAACCCGATAAACTTGAACTTGATCTTTATGATAGAAACGAGCCTTTTGTATGCGTTTATGCTCGGGATGTGGGTAATTTGCATTCAGGTCCCTGTATTCTGTAAATAAGACTAAACACATACCTTAGTAGCATTTATTGATATAAAAGTAATCTAAATTAAAGACATATGATGCAATGTATGCAATGCATCAAATACCCCCACACCTAGATTTTGCTAGTCCCTAGCAAAACAGAATATAAGAGAGATGAAAATAGGGAAATCCTAACTCACTTTCGTAGGAATCACGGTTGCACTTAGCATGTGCAACAAGCCGTTAAACCTCCAAGTTTCCTTAGAGGACGAGTTTTGTCTCGTGAGGGTTTTCAGTTGACACACCCACAAAGTTTTAAATCAACATTCCATTAATAGCTCTTAATATCTCCACCTTAACCTTATACATCTCACTAAGAATTTTTGCATGCTCATTATATAAATCCAACTCATTAAAAATATGACTTGGTCTTTGTTCCTCCAACATTCATACCACTAACCCTTCTACACATGTTTATCACTAGAATTATTTTGCACGCCTCCTCTGGTGGTGAAGTATCATTCGGATCAACCATGACATGAATCATTCTTTTAGCTTTGGGCCTTGAGTATTATTATTATTTTTTCTTTTCTTTTCTTCCGTGATTCAACACATTTGCTTTTTGACACTTTTACCCTTTTGCATTCGTGTAGCGAGTTTGGTCGATAATCCCGAGCTGGTAGACTCAAGTTACCGGGTTTCAAGATACCCCTACAGACCAGTGACTCAAAGGCTTGGGCTTTTGTAATCATTTTGCAAAATGTGTTTTCTTCACTTTATTCCTTTATTTTTATTTTTATTTTCCTCAAGGCTTAATTGCTATTAAAAGTCCACACTTCCCGGTATATTTTCCTCAACCTCTGCTTTTTATTAACCACTTCAAAGATTTGATTCATCCAATTTAAGTGCATACATGTCTTCAAGGGCAATGAGTTATTTCTTTGGAACTTAGATTTATGTCACGATTTCTACAAGCAGAACTATATAATAAGGAACAAAAACTCAATGCAATTTGTACACGGGTTTTAGCAGTTCAATCTTAAGCTATGTCATGAAACATTGATGATTTTTTTTTCAAGAAATAAAAGACAGATCTATAGATAAATATATACATAAACACCCCCCACACCTAAATCATGCATTGTCCTCAATGAATGTGAGCAAGATACTACATGGATTTATGCATAAAAAAGGAAAGATCTCACCAACGTGAAGTACAAAGGAAAGTTCATGGCTCTGTTGATGGACAAAAACCCGAATTCCCTCAAAAACCTGTGAGATACTAAAGAAGGGATAAATACAACAAATGTTTTTATTTATTTATTTATTATATATATAACTATGTACAAACATAAGTTCCCATCTTCATTTGTCAAGAGACATCAAATGGAAACTTCAAGAGTGGGTCAGTGCACCTGAAAAGGAAACATGACACCACGTGGGGCCAGAAAATGCATGTGTGGGCCGCCTTCACAAAAAGCGCTATATGAATTGAGAGGTTCATGAATTGGACGCAAAGGCGTCTCATTCAAAGGATCAAACTGAAAGAGCTTGAACCTCTCGAGAGTTTGGGAATTAAGGGGCAGCGGAAGAGGAGTTTCTCTCGTTGCGGTGTTGAAGTTATGATCATCAATCCAAACTCTCCAACCAACTGGCTGGTGTGTCGGAACGAGGTCAAGAACCTTGTTAGGCATGTCCGACACACCAGGCGAACAAAAAGTGGGTCTCATACCCAAGGTATCTTCTAAGGTACTTCTAATACCCTCATGAGCTATGTGGTTGTTTGATGTTCCATCATTTCCAAGATGATCAGGAACAATGGTGAGAGGCAGACTCTCACCAGGTTGTTTGAAATTGAGGGTGCTAGGGAGCTCTTGCTCCACCAGAGCTGAGTCCTTAAGAGATGCAACATGAAGATCATGTGGCTCAAGGGCCACTGGACAAGAAGATATGACACAATCCTGTGCCGACTCATAATGAAATTGGTCCATGTTTTTCTCAATATAAATCGAATCCTCCACTAAGTGATCGTGAATTGAAATCCCAAGTCCCTCAGACCGACTAGGAATTTGACTTTGAAAGATTGTGCTTTGAATTTGTGTATGTGGTGGTGGTTCGATACTAAAAGATGAGTCCTCATGTTGACACGAAAAGTTACTTTACTCACTTAATTGCTGCGACATCTGACTCAATTGCAGTACCATATTGTCTACGGACTGTTGAGTAGTTGTCATGAACGTATGGAAAGCTTGTTCCAAGGTATCAGGTATGTGGTCAACTATGAGGTTCGAGTCAGAACTCGGGACATTTTTAGGTTGGGTGTTGGTAGACTGAAGATAAGTCCAATGATTTGAAGTGGGTTGTTGGTAGAGTTCTGGGTATTCGGGAGAAGGATATTGGGGCGAAAATGGCGTATAAGAATTTGGATATGAATTGTTTCCCCACGAATCCATCACTCTTGGGTTATATGCGGAAGTGTAACAGTCATATCGAGCATTCTGGGAAAAGGTATGCTCATACTCAGGCTCTGGGGGAACATAAAGACATTCCCTGATAACATGACCACTCAACCCGCAACAGTCGCACGGTACGGCTACTGGAGCCACCGGTGCACTCATGTTGTCAGCCCAACGCATGAAGGAGGCAAAAGTTTGTTGTAATGTGTCAGTTCGTTGACCAGCATATGATCCAACATAACTAGATTGTGGTCTAGCAGTCGGTGCCTCTCTCATGTTACCCCAATATGAAGATTGCTCAGTTATACAATTAGGATTGTCCCAACCATATGGGGTGTTAGTCTGAGCCACCCCAGCCTGCATGGCTTTAGAATACCAGGAAGCATTGTCCTGGTCCCAACAATGATATGGATGGTTGCTCATGTAACCATCCATCAAAACACTCTTGAGTCAAGTACTCTTACCCTTAGGAGGCTAAGCAAGCACAAGTTCTCGACTCGACCCTAAAATGCTAATAGAGAATGTAAAGGGGAGGAGACTAGAACGTATAAGTAGGTGAGAAGAAGATGACTCAGAAGAGAAGGGAAACTTAACTCTAAAGATAGAAAAGAAGGTCGGTCAGAGGTTTCCCAAACAAGCACGGTTCAAACAATCCTAGACCTAGTGTCACTTAGATCTAGACGACTCCTAACTGGTTGAGTCGAATTGATTTGCTTGATTCACCTCCCTCACTAATCAAACCAACTTGGCCAGGCCGTGTATAGCTAGTGGGGGCGCTTCCGACAGAGTCGGTGCCAATTAGACAACCACTTCGCTTGGAAGACTTTCGTCAACACAAAAACACTTTCTAGACACCAAATTAAATTCGATCGGCTTCAGGTCATAGCAAGTCAAACCAATTCTTCTCCTTAATTGAGTCCGAGTTCTTAAGGGTCAATGTCTAATTGATTTTAATTTAAGGCTTAGGTGACACTTTAGGATTGTGATTTGTGGGCCACGGAAGGGTGATGAAATCCCCACCGTATCTTTGCCTACGGAGTTGCCCTTAAGATAATTTAACTTAGATCTAGCAAAGATAGTCAAACAATGGTCTTTAGAGGGGGCAATTGCAAGGTTATATGCAACTAGATTATATGCTTAAATACAATCGATGAAAACCACGATACGTACCTTGACTCCAACACTCTTCAACAGAAATTGATTTGCAAGAATTTAGCAAGAATAATGCATACAAAACACTAGATGATGCATGCACTAAGGCCTTTCTAATTTTGCCAATTTTAGGTCAGAGCTGAATTATTGCCAATTATGGAATTTTTGCCCTAACACGTGCAATTCTTATAAAAGGAAATTTTCTGAAAATAGAAATTACGAGGAAAAGAGGCAACAAAGGTTACCTACGCAATGCTCAGTCGGGTTCACCGCCCGCTCTCGAAATTTCAGTAGCTTCACGCGTCCACCCAAAGATAATTCGCGTCCCAGAAAAATTTGAAGCCCAGATGCTTCAAATATGCGGCGATTCCGCCGCAAGTTGTTCTTGGTATGCGGCGATTCCGCCGCTCGTTAAGCTCAGAATGTGCCCGGATTTCGCCGTGCACTCTGTTGTCTCCTGAAACACAAATCCAAATATTTAGATCGCGCACAAGATAAACAGGATAAAATCGAAATCAACAAAAAACAAAATCTGCGTCGCCTCCCCGGCAACGACGCCAAAAACTTGATGAGAATTAAATTTATACCGCAAGTGCACGACGTCAATGGAGACGTGGCAAATACGGGTCGAACACAAGGAGGGAGAGATTTTGTTATTAGTGTGATTTCGATTGGGGGAAGGAGAGAAGAAATAATTGGGTTTTGAGATTTTTGGGTTTTAATTATCTAAAGCAAGAAACATGAACGATTAAAACTAAAACAAGAACAAAGATTGTGAATTCCGTTGGGTGGAGGTTTAGATTTAAGATTTAGATTAGAGAATTCTGAAACTTATAATAAATCAGATTAGTTATAAAGCATTACATGATAAATGATTTAACATAAACTCAAGTAATCAGAACATACTAATACGAAATTAAAATAATAACTTTATTCTCTTCTCATCACCCTAAATCCGTCACCCCCACCCTTTGGAAAGAGTTAGAAACTCATAGAGGGAGGAAGAAGGGGTCCTAGAGGCATTACAAAAGAAAACTAAAAACACAAATAAAAGAAACAGAATTTTATTGCTAAATTATGGAACAAAAGGAAGAACTCCTCACAACATCGTTCTCGGGGCTATTTATAGCCGATACAAGGGACCTAAGCATGAAATAAGAAAGTACACGCGTCAACACGCAACCGGTAAAATTTTTAGAGCATGAATCTAATTTGGTGCGGCGGTTTCGCCGCAATTTGCTCTTGAGGTGCGGCGGAATCGCCACATTTTTGGCTCAAAATCGACCCGGATTTTTCCTGTGTGTTTATGGTATGATTTCAATGTCATTTGCGCGTCTGGATTGATTCTTGCATATCTTTGGAGATCCGAATTAATTTCTTCATATATTTGGAGATCCACATTGATTTTTCTTTATATTTTCTCCATAATAATAAAAGCTACTCGTGATTTGCAATTAGGTCCTTGACTTTTTGCAATTAAGTCTCTGGCTACTTTTGTGCTTAAGTCCTTGTTCTTTTCGTAATTAGGTCTTGAATGCTTTTATGCTTGGATACATTTCCATTTGAAACCCGATAAACTTGAACTTGGTCTTTATGATAGAAACGAGTCTTTTGTATGCGTTTATGCTCGGGATGTGGGTAATTTGCATTCAGGTCCCTGTATTCTGTAAATAAGACTAAACACATACCTTAGTAGCATTTATTGATATAAAAGTAATCTAAATTAAAGACATATGATGCAATGTATGCAATGCATCACCGTCGCTGTCAGCCCTCACTCCATCATCCCTCACGTTCCCTCACTACTATAGAAAAAAGGGAATATACGTCGGATGTACGGGGCTATACACGTCGGATATAAGCACACCCCTATCCGACGTCTAGGTGTGTGTCGTCTATACATAGACGTCGGCCATAGTATAGCCGACGTCTATACCTAACGTATATACGTCGGCTGTAATTATACACCGACGTGTATTCTTTAATGTATAGACGTCGGTTAACTAACATACGACGCCTATACTTTAGGGCTAGACGTCGGTTAGATAACATACGACGCCTATACTTAACGAATACACGTCGGTTAACGAACATACGACGCCTATACCATAGGGATAGACGTCGGATTCAATAGAAAGCCGACGTCTATTCCTTTCTTCAGAGGAATAGACGTCGGCTTATAGCAACGACCGTCGTCTATTCCTAAACCTGGACAAAAAAATAAATAGCATCCGACGAAATTGTTTTTAGTCGTCGTATTAGTGTACATACAACTGCACCAAACCTTCACGTTCCCTCACCCTCAACCTTCACGTTCCCTCACTCCCTCAGCAGCCGATCACTTCACGACCTCGCCCCCAGCCGTCTCGTCGTCGCCATCAGCCCTCACTCCCTTAGTTCCCTCACTCCCTCGCCGTCACCGTCATCCCTCATCGAATGCTGATCAACGCCAACACGACTTCCTCATCGAATTCCGTTCACGTATGTTATGCCTAATCTCTTTGATTTTAAAGATATATAATTATGTATGTTAGTAAGCTTGATTTTAAAGAAACTTAATCCTATATGCTCAGTTTGTGTTGGATATGTTTGTAGTTTTTGATTTTGGAGGGGTTTGGGTTTTGATGTTGAATGCTTGTTTTTTACATGAAAGATATACCTTATGCTTCGGTAACAGGATCAATCATGTATGTCATGACTTGCACAATACCCGATGTCTCGTATGCTTTGAGCGTGACAAGTCGTCACTAATCCAACGCAGGTCCCGATCATTGGACTACGGTCAAGAATATTCTAAGGTACTTAGTCAGACCAAAGATAAGTTTCTTGTTTATGGAGGACAAAGAGAGCTAATAGTCGAGGGCTATTCGGATGCGAGTTTCATGAGTCTTCTCGACGATAGGAGGTCGCAATCAGGATATGTCTTCCTTCTGAATGGTGGAGCCGTGAGTTGGCGTAGTTGGAAGCAAACTACTACAACCGACTCAACCACCGCTTTCGAAGTAACGGTTGTCGCTGAAGCGAGCAAGGAAGGAGTGTAGATTAAGAAGTTCCTTGAAGAGCTTGGAGTAATTCCCTCGAGTGAGGGACTCGTATAACTATTTTGCGACGATATTGCGTCTATCTCGCAAATCAAGGATCTTAAATCACACCACAAAGTGAAGTACATGGATCGCAAGTACTTTGTCACACGTGACTTCATCAACGAAGGCAAAATAGATTTATTATAGGTGGACACAAACAATAACACAACTGATCCATTCACCAAATCCTTATCCCAAGCCAAAGGCGAGATGCATTTCGAGTCCATGGGTCTGGGGAACCATGTGGAGTGGCTTGATGAGTGATTTGAGAGGGTTACCCAAGTTATTATTATTTTATACATTGCGAATGTATGTGAAAGAAGACTTTGATAACAAGTGAGAGATTGAAGGGGATGTGTTCTAAAAGTATTCTTTTATATGTCAATTATTATGAATTGAATGTGCAAATATTTTGTTCCTTGATTAATGTATTCGTCTTGTAGAAGTGTTAAGGAAGATGTTCTTGGTTTTTAACCATAGAGCTCTAAAAGATAATGATTTACATAAATCAAAAGTTATTCACAATCATGGTAATTGACATAGAACTTTAATTAGCGAGATAAGATTGTTGTGTTGGTTAAAGAGTATTGTAGCTCTACAAATATTTAACGACACAAGTATATAAAAGAGGAAAATTGTTACTTTTATATATTTGATAGATCTAGCAAGTGAAACATTATGGAATTGTGTTATGTGTCATTCATGTTTTCACTGTGTCTTGAATCCTAAGATATGAGACTTATGTCTTTTCACATAGGAAGTGTTTGATTTGATTATTGTCAAAAGCTGTCATTGAGTATAGTGATAAAGACATTAGTTGGTTAAATATGACTTATGTTGAAAAATATAGTTCGTCAAAGGATTATCATTGCCCATCTTTATTTGAGTAATGATATTAGTGGGCCTTTTGATAAAACGAAATTATAATGTGCACAATGTAACTTGTGTTAAGTTACATATTTATAATTAGCTTAAGAGATCAAGAAATGAATATATAATACAAACGTGACACATGTCCACTTTGTATAATATTCTTAATATCACGATGCAAGGGATAGACACAAGTGATGTTCTTACATCACTAAATGGATCGTGTTTAGTTCGAGTGAGGAAGACATCTTTCCTAATTGGGTAACTATAATGTGTAGCTAAATACTGCTTATAGCTTGTGATATTAAGTGTTTAATATCATTGCCAATATAGTTTAGATCCTCATATAGGTCACACCACAAAATTGAGAAATAAGATATGTGATTTTATATTTTATATGATGTATTAAGTTTCATGTGTTATGAAATAATAGACATGTGGTAAAATAATAAAATCAATATGTTGTGAAAACGACACAGTTAGAATAAATAAATTTGTATGAGACGTATATGTAGCATCTACTAGGCCCTAATATTAGTCTAAAGAGGGAGTAATAGACTAATTAAAATAGTTTAACAAACTATGCCAAATTAAAAGCTAAGACAAATTAATGTGAAGAAGAGAACAACAAACCACAACACTGGATGTATAGAGGTTTGAATTTAACCACCGGATCCTAGTCATCTCTTACGAATTGCTCTTACTCGAGCAACTTCGCGTCCTCCACTAATCCGATCTTCGTTGCGGGCTTAGATCACGCCTTTACACCACAAGCTTTGCGAACACCCTTGCCTAGGTTGGACCGCCTTCTCACAATCCGAGAAGAGCTTCACACCGGAAGCTTAGTACAACTCTTGAAGACTTTACTTGGGCAACTAATCTAGAGCACTTGAAATGAATGATGCAATCAAAGATGGTGATTTCAAGTGGGAAGATGTGAGCACAAGTGTTTAGAGCAAGTTTGAGAGTAGTAGTGAGATTTTGAGCTTGGAGAAAGATTGGTTACCTTAGAAGAGTGTTCTCAGCTCTATTTATAAGCTTTAAACTAATTCTAGCCGTTGGGATTGAAATGGTATTAAGTTGTGTAAGAATACACAAAGCAGGAAATGACAGGACACATTTCTGGTCACTTAACGGTCGACCGGATCGGGTCAATCAGTCGATCGGTATATGAAAATAATTATTTCGGTCGAGCAAAGGTGCAGATGGTCTGACCAACTGGGCTAGAACTTTAGTGATCAGTCGAACGAACAGGATCGCGTGTTCGACCAGAATTGTCCAGTAAGACTGGATCAGGAAAAGATGCAAGAATCGGTCGACCGTAAAAGAGTTTCGGTCGACTGTTTGAAGAGTTTGATTTGAGAAATGACTAAGCAATGTACAATCGGTCGAACATAATAAATCGAGGGTTCAACCAAACACTTCTAGTAAAATTGGGTCTGGAAAGTTTTCAAGAATCTGTCGACCGTTAAGGGAAGTTCGGTCGACCGAAAGACCAAACCCAAAAAGGGGTTAGGTGAGAATGTGTATACGACAAGTATAACAATCATATTTAATACGAATACGGAAATACCATCGGTCGAATGAGATCACGCCTTTACACCACAAGCTTTGCGAACACTCTCGCCTAGCTTGGACTACCTTCTCACAATTCTAGAAGAGATTCACACCGGAAGCTTAGTACAACTCTTGAAGACTTTACTTCAGCAACTAACCTTGAGCACTTGAAATGGATGATGCAATCAAGGATGGTGATTTCAAGTGGGAAGATGTGAGTATTGAGAATTGAACTTAATCCTAGGTGGCATCCTAGTCACTAGCCACATCATCTATGGAGGGTGAGTCATCTAGGAGTTGATGACTCAACAAATGGAAGATGAGAGGTTGTAGGAAAGGAAGAGACAAAGAGTCTCTTCATTTCTTTATGATTTTCATCCTATTTTATGATGCAATTTAAGTAGAGGTTGTAATGATCTTGAATGATCATCTTTATGTAGTTTATGTTATGTTGTAGGTTAAGTTGAAGAGTCTTTGTAAGTGCCTATATAAAGCACAAGAGTTCTCCATTTGAAAACAAGTCAAGTAAAGACAAGTCAAGTAAAATCAAGTCAAGTGAGAAAGAAGAAAGAAAAGATGAGTTTGGTGCAAATCTCGTTTTTGGTTATGAGTGTTAAGTAGTGAGTTCTCTTCTTTCATTCGTGTCCACAAATTGAGTAGATCAAAGTATGGATCTAGTGATGGCAATAGAAGACCCTCAGCATGGAGAACAAGGCGAGCCAAAGCAGCCCACCAGGTGCGACTTCTGAACCGCCAATTGGCGGTTTGGGACCGCTGATTAGCGGTCCATGTGTGCTTGGTGGAGGGCGTGTTTCTGGGGTGGCTCGATCTGGTGCTCCCCGTCCTTCTCCCGCATCTAATAGTGAGCACAAGTGTTTAGAGCAAGTTTGAGAGTAGTAGTGAGATTTTGAGCTTGGAGAAAGATTAGTGACCTTAGAAGAGTGTTCCCAGCTCTATTTATAAGCTCTAAACTAATTCTAGCCGTTGGGATTGAAATGGTATTAAATTGTGTAAGAATACACAAAGCAGGAAATGACAGGACACATTTCTGGTCACTAACGGTCGGCCGGATCGGGTCAATCGGTCGATCGGTATATGAAAATAATTGTTTCGGTCGAGCAAAGGTTCAGATGGTCGGACCAACTGGGCTAGAACTTTAGTGATCGGTCGAACGTACAGGATCACGTGTTCGACCAGAATTGTCCAGTAAGACTGGATCAGGAAAAGATGCAAGAATCGGTGGACCGTTAAAAGAGTTTCGATCGACTGTTTGAAGAGTTTGATTTGAGACATGACTAAACAATGTACAATCGGTCGAACATAATAAATCAAGGGTTCGACCAAACACTTCCAGTAAAATTGGGTATGAAAAGTTTTCAAGAATCAGTCGACCGTTAAGGGAAGTTCGGTCGACCAAACGACCAAATCCAAAAAGGGGTTAGATGAGAATGTGTATACGACCGTTGTTATATACGACAAGTATAACTGTCATATTTAATACGAATACGGAAATACAATCGGTCGAACAAAAAGAAAGTTTCGGTCGACCGAAAGTCTCACTAATCAGGACACGTGTCAACCGATGATAGGCTAGAAGATTTGAATCATATAAACTAATTTCTATCGGTAGACAAGGTGAAACAGTCGAACGGGAAAGGTATGTCGGTCGACTATTTTTAGACTGGCAATCAAGATAAATATAACGGTCGAACTAGAAAAGGATTTTTGTCGACCGTTTTGGACATAAAAGGCGTTCTGGGATAGTCTGTTGAAATCCAGTCGAACCAGATGGTTCTACTGGTCGACCGATTGAGTACTGAAAACCTGTTTTAGGTTTCTAACGAGTTTTGATGATTTTTTATAGAAGTCTAAAGAGAATTGGATTCGAATGTGAGACTTCTATAGGTTTTCTAAGTGTCATGCATTGCAATGAAGCAACGATTTCAAGTGCCAAGTTACATGTGGAACCTATATACATTAAATGTAAACCTAACTACGCTTCAATCTTCATTTCTTGATCTAACTCAAACTTGGTTCCTAAAATGTTAGATAATACAATATATGCAAACAATGTTATTTAGATAATACATGTGTTTATTGATATGTTGATTAATCATCAAAATAGATTAACGATTATTAGCCAAAAAGCCAACAATATATATTATGGGGTATAATATTTTGACATAATATATGATAATATATTACATGATATAATGTGATCCGCAACATTATAGCATATGAATTTGCTAAAACCCTAAAGTCCAAATTTTGTTGGATATTAATCCAAGATTTGGTAAAGTCAAAAACAGTGAAAAATGGTCAAACTGTTTGCCTACATTTTTGCATATTAAGAGGTTTTTTGTTGATTAATGACTGGATTTAATCCACCTTGGTCAAATGTAGTTATGGGATGATGATGTGGCAAAAATAAACAAGAGATTATGTGCAAAGTGGTTTGCACATGATGTGATTTAGAGAATAAATAAACAAGAAATCTTGTGCAAAGTGGTTTGCACGTGATGTAGTTTATAGGAGAAATAAATATGAGATCATGTGCAAAGTGGTTTGCACATGTTGTGGTTTAGTGGAGAGATTAACAAGAAATCATGTGTAAGTTGTTTGCATATGATGTGGGTGAGAGAAAATCCTATAAATAGGTCCATCATTCCTTCCTTGTTAAGACTAATGCAAAAGTTCTCTCCTCTCCTTTTCTCCATCATTCCATCCGAAAATTCTCTTTAATTAATTGCTGGAGATTAAATTCTTAGAGCAAAAAGTGTAATTAGCTCAATTCTAACATAGTATTAAAGATTGATTGACTAGCTTCAATCTCTCTAATCTTGTTTAGAGTTTGGTGAATACATGGAGGTGAATCGACAGACAATTCAACACGCAACGCAACTCCATATTTTCATAAAGGTTTTAAAGAGCATTTGGGTATGATTCTCTTCTATGTATTTTAATATATATGTGCATTACATTGTATTAAAATAAAACATATTATAATGTATATGAAATCGTCGAAAATATGGAAACTGATCCTGTATGCATGTATAAAAAAGTTCTAAAAACATATACAAGTATTTGGCACGAAATCCTACATATTTGTGGTCATGGATTTAGATTTATGTTTGTGTTTATCTGTTTAGAAATTTTATGTGTCAATTTCGATGCTGAACTATTCCTTTTCAGTGTGCTTTCTTGATTTATGTCTACAAGTTTATGTTAGTAAATGACTGTAAACCTTGTTTTACTTTAGTTAACTTCAACCAAATGACTATAAACCTTGTTTTATTTTAGTTAACTTCAACGAAATGACTGTAAACCTTTCTTTATTTTAGTAAACTTGGCTGTAGATATTGCTTTATTTTAAACATGTTTTTTTTATCTATGATCCTTGATAGATGTCGTCTGATCAAGAAAAATATCTTGTAGAAAATTTGAATGTTATTGATGAAGTAATTGAACCTAATCGTACTGCATCTGAAAAGAAATTGAGCAAAAAACGTAAATCTGAAGTATAGAGTCACTATAAAAGGGTCAAAGGAAAGGGGGGTACGAAACGAGCTGTTTGTAACTATTGTCAAAACACTGATTATTCATGTAATACTGCTCATGGAACAAGTACAATTTGGAAACATCTTTGGTTCATGTGTCGTAAATGTCCTTTTAAGTCAGAAGGTCATGTGCAAGACCAAAGTCAGAAAACCCTGTCCTTTAAGGCATCCGGATCAAATATTGGAAGTGTAGTACTTTGTCAGTGTGGAAGTTCGACCCAGAGGTTTGTAGAGATGCCTACACTAAAATGATTATGGTCGATGAATTGCCTTTTAACTTTGGGGATGGATAGGGTTTTAAGAATTTGATGAGTATGGTCTAATCGTAGTTTAAAATTCTTTCTAGAATAACTCATGTTAGAGATGTTGTCAAGTTGTTCGTAACAAAAAAAAAGAATTGAAAAATATATTGTCTTCTGGTCAAAGAGTTTGTCTTACTTCTGATTAATAGACTTCTAGGAACCAATTGTCTTACATGTGTCTCACTGACCATTTCATTGATGTCAATTGGAAGTTACACAAAAAGATATTAAGCTTTGTTAGTGTTCCAAGTCATAAATGCATATAAATTGGTATAACAATTGAGTTGTTTCTTCTTGATTGGGGAATTGGAAAAGTTGGTTGCATCACTCTTGATAATGCCAGTGCAAATCTAACTATTGTTGAATACTTGAAAAGCAAATTGGTGAAGAAGAACAATCTAATATTAGGTGGCCAGTTTTTCCATGTTCGATGTTGTGCACATATACTTAATTTGATAGTCAAAGATGGACTTGCAGAGGTGGATGATTCTATAAAAAGAATATGTAACGCTATAAAATACACCTAAAGCTCCACTGCAAGAGGACAACACTTTAAAGCATGCGTTGAACAAGAAAGCATAACTTCAAAAAAAAAGGCTTGAGTTTGGATGTTTGTACTAGGTGAAATTCAACTTATGAAATGTTGGATAGTGCTTTTAAGTACCAAAAGACATTTGAACAAATGGTAGAACAAGTTCTATTATTTTTTAGTGAGGTTGGTGCAAAAATTCCAACTGAAACCGATTGGGTGAAAGATCGTATTTTGGTTAGAATTTTGAGGCATTTTTATGTGTCAACGAAGCATCTGTCAGAGACTTTGTATGTTACGTCAAACCTTTACTCAAGGAAGTGTGTTTGGTTGATAATATGTTGAAGGAATGGTCCAAGAATAGTAATGTACATTTGTCTTTTATGGCTTTAAAAATGAAATTGAAGTTTGACAAATAGTGGGGGAAAACATTAAAGTGAATGAAATGTTGTTAATTGCAGCGGTTGTAGATCCTCGATACAAAATTAAGTTCGTGGGGTTTTGTTACGGCAAATTATATAGTACTGAAGAGGAGATTGACATAGAAACTGAAACAATGTTGAAGAAATTGAAAACTCTTTTTGAGGAATATAAGTTGTCTGAAATTACCTCTCGTAGTGGGAATGAGATTGTATATGTCATGAAGATTTTTGTACAGTCAAATCTTGGTATTGATGAAGACATTGATAATGAGCACTTTAGGTTTGATTTCCAAAAAAATTAAAAGAGGATGACCAAAATGAAAAAATAGAAATGGACAAGTACTTGGATGAAAGTTGTGAAGATGATAATTCAAGTTTTGTGTTACTGGATTGGTGGAAGGTTACGGCAAACAAGTACTCCTCTCTAGCAGCAATAACGAGAGATGTGTTTGTCATTCCAGTTTCAACAGTTGCTTCTGAATCAACTTTTAGTACAAGTGGACGTATTCTTAGTGATTATCGCAGTTCACTTACTCCAAAGTTTGTTGAGTGTGTGATTTATACACATGATTGGGTGCGAGGAAACATTGAAGTTGAATTGCCTACAAGTTTGGAAGAGCTTCAAGAACTTGAGACTATAGGTACGAATCAGTTATATTTGCAATCACTTGAATATTTATGAATCTCATCTTATATGTGTTTTGTATTGTATGTTTCAGCTATTTTAGAGGATAAAAACATTGTGGAGAGACTTGCTCAAGTGTTTTAGTTTTTATTATGAAATGTGAATACTTGATGTTTAACTCTTATGTATCTTATATTCGGTTTACTTTGGTTTAGTTTGGTTCAAAGTGATTGTTGTTATTGTTTGTGTTAAAATTGGCTTTCTTAGGTGAAATTTGGTTGCTCTCATTTCTAAAATTTCATATATCCAATGTTGATGTTGATTTTTTAGATGAAATTTGATTATGCTTCATTGATTCAAGTCCAACTTGAAACGACCCCACCTGAAAATTTCGGGTCGGGTTGGGTTGAACCCGAATCAGTTCGAGTTCGGGTACCCGAATTTTTCAGGTTGGGTTGGGTTATTGCCCAAATCCGACCCATGTGCACCCTTAATTGTGTCCCTTTTTAAAAAAGGTTAAGTAGTAATTTCAACTATAAGATAAACTTTAAAACCTCATATTGTAATTCGATATCAACATGAACATACTAGTAATTTAAATATAATTAGTGTTGAATTAGAATAGTTCATAGAAGAGGTTGCCTGAGTTATGGTATAAAATATTCACGAAAATTTCCCTCTAATTTCATAATATTTCTAAGAAAAAGTACCTAAATACAACTAAGCTCTAAGACTTTAGTAAAAGAAACATCACCACCAAAATGTTGATATAGACAACATATAAATGCACATACACCAAGAAAAACAAATCCAATTGGAACTTTAATTTTTACAAAAAAACCATATATATAATAGCTTTAATAATGCTTAATTAACCCATTCACTTTGTCTTGCTTGTTTTAAAGTAGTTTACTATTTTTTAGTTAAATTTCAACATATAACTTACGATATTCATATTCGATTTTTGATCTAAAATAATCCAAGACATGGCATCTACAGTAAATCGAAGTTAGTTACACTGTTTTGCATACGATGGATGTGGAAGCAAAGGTACGCAGTCCACATGGCGACCACCAAATAAGAGTGGGACCCGACAATGATAAAGGCACCCCACCTCTGTTAGGAATGATGATGATGATGATGACGAGATTCCAACATTAAAGAAACACACCAACTTATTGTTGAATCCCTTAATTAACTTTCAAAGTCTTGTGTTTGTGGTGTGCAAAAGAGGGTATAGCAAAGCAGAGGTGGAGGACAACACAACAGCAGGGATCCATGGTTGGTTGGTGTGGGAGTGGGATGCTTCCAGATTTGATTTGCTTAAATGCTTATTCGGCATGTGGGGGACGACATTGGTGGTGGTTGGAATTTCGCATTACCATAGAGTTTTTGTTGTGTTTGTGTGTGTGTTTTTTAATTTTCAAGGAAGGTATGATTTCGGTATCTACTCCCTTCATATGACCCATGAGTTGTTAAGGATGTGGACTTTGTTTGTGAAGGCAGTTTGTGTTTTCTAAGTTTTTTAAGTTTTGATATGGTCTGATTGTTCAGAATGTTTAGGATTTTGTTGTGTATTGACTCTGCGGGGGGATCCAAGAAGAGCCACGGTTCTAATTAGTTCTTACTGAACTCTTGTAAAAAAACAAGAAGATTGGTTCACTTTCTAACTACAGTGAAAATGAATTTATGATTGGTTGATTACATGCACCGGGATGGACAACGTATTTTCTACTGTAGATAGACTCCGTTAATCCAATAAAATCTATAATATGAAAAAATTATATAGTAAAATATTGTAGAACTTTGATATCGTTTCATGTTTTTTTCTAAGGATTTTTACTTCATATTTTTCCAAACATATTTTACGTGAACTACTTAAGAATTTATATTTAAATTAGTCTTACATATGTGATATTTTCCTTCGAAACATGGACCGGTCGAGTGAAGAAATGCAAACAAGGTTGCCTTTGCTAGAAGCCAAGAACCTATATATATTTTTAACAAAACTCTAATGAAGTGGGGATCAAAGATTAAGAGTGACAGTTAATTCAGAACATAGTCAGCTGTCAGCAACAATCTATACCAAAAAATAAAGTGGAAAATGAATAGAAACAAAGATGTTTCTAACCAACCACTAGAGGCCGTGAACGTACTTCAATATACAAAGCCCCACCTCTAACAGTACTACAGCAGAGGCCTGAGTTTGTGACACACACGTCTTGTTGGTGGTGTTATTTACTTGACCAATGAAGCACAAGATATGGAACACCTCGTTGCCGACACTCGATCTTGTATTGGTCGCTAACCTTTATGACGACCATGTTGTAGTTGTGCTTCGTGTGGGGATGAGAAAGATGATGGGTTTTTTGCTCAACTACATATCAAAAGGTTCAAAATTGGCCTAATACCTATGATTTCTCAAAAATTGTTTTGATACCTATCAAAAAGATGTAAATTGTTTTAATGCAGTTCCGTTAATGTGGGGTCCACTTCTGTCTGTTGCCGTTAACGGATTCCGTTACGGCGCCGTTAAATGAAATAATTAACAAATGTATTAACCCACTAATTAAGTAATTAAGAAAAATTGTTGTGGTACCCATCCCAACAATTAAAATTGGTATGCTACCCATCTAAAATATTATAATTGGTATAATACCCGTGAATTTTGAAAAAAAACCTTTTATTTGTTAAAAATGTGGTAAATCCAACTTGTTACATGTTCCAACAAATAACATAATAAATTTCGTTTAATATTTATAATTTGATATTTCCAAATTATAAATTTGAAAAAAATATGTTTTGTTAAAAATGTGATAAATCTAACTTGTTACGTGTTCCAACGAATAACATGATAAATTTCATTTAATCTTTATAATTTGAAAATATCTAATTTATAATTTGAAAAATATCAAATTATAAAGATTAAACGAAATATATCATGTTATTTGTTGGAACAAGCAACAAGTTGGATTTACCACATTTTTAAAAAAATGTATTTTTTTCTCCAAAATTCATGGGTATTATACCCATAGTCCCATACCCATATTAGACTATAATTGGTATAATACCCATGAAGTTTGAAAAAAAATACCTTTTATTTGTTAAAAATGTGGTAAATCCAACATGTTGCATGTTCCAACAAATAACATGATATATTTCGTTTAATCTTTATAATTTGATATTTTTCAAATTATAATTTAGATATTTTCAAATTATAAAGATTAAACGAAATTTATCAATTTATTTGTTGGAACATGTAACAAGTTGGATTTACCACATTTTTAACAAATAAAAGGTTTTTTTTCTTCAAAATTCATGGGTATTATACCAATTATAATATTTTAGATGGGTAGCATACCAATTTTAATTGTTAGGATGTGTACCAGAACAATTTTTCTTAATTACTTAATTAGTGAGTTAATACATTTGTTAATTATTTCATTTGACGGCGTCATAACGGAATCCGTTAACGGCAACAGACAGAAGTGAGTCCCACATTAACGGAACTACATTAAAATAATTTACATCTTTTTGATAGGTATCAAAACAATTTTTGAGAAATCATGGGTATTAGGCCAATTTTGAACCTTTTGATATGTACTGGAGCAAAAAACCCGAAAGATGATGGGTCAACAAGTTACACGTGCATGGGCCATGCATTCACGGATCGAGGTATATATGGATCTTTGGTGTTTGTGTCCCACGAGAAAAATGGTGTTTGCACATTTGCTATCTAGAATGGAATTCAAGTTCCATTGACCGACAAGATTTCAAGTGTCTGTTCTCTTTGTTCCTTAGAAATTTTGATTGTACAGGAATTATGATATTGAAATTCTCATGTCCCGTCTAAGAAACAACAACAATAAAATCATTAATTTCAAACCAGTCAGGATAGACTACAAATAAATTCAAAAGATCACAGTTTGAGCACGTGAATAACCTTCCACTTATCCAACACCAAATCCCTGGGAATATTTCAATCTTTAAATATTTTTTAATCGTTTCTTTCCAAGTTAATTTTGGTATGTCTCTCCATATTTTTATGTCTTCATCACGACTCAACACTCTCATTTTAACTGGTGTCTCCACATGTCTTCTTTATACATGTTCAAAACAATCTCAGCCTATGTTGTTAAGCTTCTCATCTATTGGGGCAACTCCAACTCTCTCACCGGATTCCCTCATTTCTAATCTGATCCACCTGCATGTGTCCATATATCCACCGCGACATTCTCATTTAAGCCATGCTCATCCGCACATTTCTTTTCGTAGCACAACATTCCGCTGCATACAACATCGCAGGTCTTATAGCAGTCCTATAAAAATTTCCTTTTAACTTGAGAGGGATCTTCGTGTCACATAAGATGTTTGATGTTTCCTGTCATTTCATTCACCTTGAACTAATCCTATGACTAACATCTCCGTATATATCACCATCCTTTTGAAGTATCAACCCTAGATATCTAAAACAATCCTTCCTACCCACACTTGACCATCCAATCTAATTTCCTCTGCATCAGTGTCACGATGCTAAAACAACACTTCATATATTCAATTTTCAACCTACTTTAAAAATATTTTGTCTAACAATAACATAAAATGTTAATTTGCAATCTACTATATGAGAATTCAAATTTCAGTTGATTGATAAGATTTCAGGTGTTTGTGTTGATTTTGTAAAAAAATCTCTTAGTTGGGGATTCAACCCCTCTGCATCCCTTGTGCTGCAAGAAAAATACCGGAGGAGAGACGTGGTGCAGTCTGCTTCGTAGGACACCAAGTTGCACAAGCCAAGATAAAGTTCTGAAAGAACATACACAAGAAAGAAAACATGCAACATACAAACACAAGGATATAAGGGCACCCTTAACGGGGGTGCCCCGCCCGGGCGCCCTGGTCGGGCGCCCGGGCGCACCCCCGTTAACGGGCGGGGCGCCCAAGGGAGGGGGACACGTGTCCCCCTCCGATTGGTTAATTTGTTTTTATAATTTATTATTTGGATGTTTTGTTATTAATGGATTGGGTATTTGTTATAAATGTGGGGTAATAATTTTTTGTAAGTGATTAAAATTAAGAAATTGATAGAACCAATACACTGTTTAATCACGGGTGCAGTATTTAATCACGGGTGCACTATTTTCAATCACG
Source organism: Triglochin maritima (assembly GCA_963682175.1). Taxonomy (NCBI): domain Eukaryota; kingdom Viridiplantae; phylum Streptophyta; class Magnoliopsida; order Alismatales; family Juncaginaceae; genus Triglochin; species Triglochin maritima. The sequence goes on from OY821775.1 coordinate 42,697,575, forward strand.
CGTGCACTGTTTGAAAATCGGTTAACGTAGTTGGTAATGTAGTATTTGAAATTTTAGTTTATGTAATATGTACTGTTGTTTCTTAACTTTGAGTGTAATATTTCCTATTTCAGTTTGTCTTAAATGTAACGTGGCTCCGTAATATTTAATAATAATTTCGTGATTTACCAGTAATTATTAACAATATTTCGAGTTAAAATAGAATTATAATGTAATTAGAATTAGATTTATATAAAATGTATTTTGTTAAATGATGTGTGAGAATTAAATTTGTTTAATTAAGAAATGATGTGGATGAAAGTGAGTGTAGGGTGGGTGTGGGTAGCCTGGGCATGGGTAAGGGTTTTTTTTTGGGTGGGTTGGGTGAGCTGACGTGGTAGAGAGAGAAGCTGACGTGGCAGAGAGAGAGTGCAGGGCGCCCGGGTGTAGCCCCGGCGCTGTTATTTGTGCTCTAAGTGGAAAAACCCCACAACTCAGGGGAAAACCGCGACCCAACAAACCACCTCATATTTCGTTGATAGAAAATAGTCTATATCGGTTACTCTGTATCAACGCCTCAGAGTTTATTCTGGTTCCTCACCATCAACTCAGATTCTACATTGGTTCCTCACCATCAACTTCTCTCATTCTCACCATAACCCTAGCCTTTCCCTTAGGGGGCACCCACCATTGGACACTTGCGACCGCATGAAACCCTAGGAATTGCTTTATATTTATAAATTCATAGGCACAAGTAAATCTCCTAATCCTTGGCACCCTCAGACCAGTGAAATTCAAATCTTCCAAATTTGGACCTGGAAACTACCAAAATAGCTCCCACAAATCTGCAGCTATTGGGACCAAATCTTCCACCAACATCTACACATCGAAGATTACTCTGAATCCCTCCTGAAATCTTATTAGAGACATACTCCAACAATTTCCAAATTTGCTCGAATCTGATCTTGTCCACCATCAACCGACACACTCACTCCCACAATCACCACCTTGGCTCGAATCCAATTTTCGCTTGATAATCACCACCTGGATTGTTAATCTTTGGTTGCTTCTCCACCTCGAATCAAATTCTTGCGTTCCTACGTGCATGCATCCATGTAACCCATGCGACTGGTAACATTTATACGAGCTCTATGCACTGTATTCTTCTCCACCTCGAAGCAAAATCCCGTGTTCCTACGTGTGTTTATGTAGACACCTACACGTAGCGTAATCTCGCACGAGATCTTCTGTTTGTTGTCTTTTAGGTCTTAATATATATTAATTTTGATGATTAATCAAAGTAATCTTAATCAATAAACCTAGGCAATCAAAGTGGAGAAACATGATTACAAGCATTGCATATAAATTTATATTTGTGCAAATTATCTTAATAGGTTGATCAAGATTATCTAGAGAAGAATCATTGGGACAGACTCAAGATTGTAAAACTTTGAACCAAGACTTCCAATTTTCTATTTATATATCATCAAATAAAAACTTGAGCACTAGGATTCTGTCTTAATCTAGGTCTAACGACCGAAACCCTAACAAACGACTGAATTGACCATCTTAGTAGTTGTTGCAATCCTTATTGAATTTCTCCACTCGAACGACCGATTGCCTATCGAACGATCCCCTTGGATTGGTTTTGGATTTGACTCCAACGGTCACATTTGTATTTTCTCTTAGAACCTATTTGTCTTGTCTATTTCGGACGATAGATCTCCTATCAGTCAACCATTTATATCTCTACCTTTGGCGCACAATGACTCTTTCCACGTGTCAATATAGCTGTTGGACTCGCAATGAATATTTGATTTCTAACCGTTGACGTTAAAAGACAACCTCTTGATCAAGACGACCAAAATTCTTCTGATTAACTCGATTAAATTCTTACTGCTATTTTGGATCAGCCAACTGAACCTGATTCGGTAAACCAAAATTAAATCATACGAAATTTGACAAAAATTATTGGAAGTTGGTGATTGGTTATGCGATCTTTATTCGGTCAACCGAAAGTTTAATTTTGACCAACACAACTCTTATTTTTGGAAATCGTTCTTCAAACGGTCGACCAAATCTATGCAAATTTATGTCCGAGCTTAAGTCACATAATTTCTTTCTTTGGTCCATACTCATCAAGTCTCCCAAACATCTAGTAGAGCTTGAAGCCTTCTAAATACGAGTTCATACATTAGTTTTAGATATCAAGACACCTCTCTATACTCTTATCATTTGTGTCCAAATGACAAACACTTTCAAGCTCTCATTTTCTTATACTCAAAGCCAAACTTCCCCACTTATGTATCAATTCCTATCATATCCAAGTATGATCAAGCTAGAGTGTTAGTTAGTAATTCCAACTTCAATATCCAAAAATCACCCAAGTTACAAAACTTTTTGGAAGGTCTCTCGGGTTGTGTGAGGCAAAGTCGAGAAAGCCAAGGTTGTTCGCAAGGCTCGTGGTTTAAAGGAGGAGATCTTGGCCTGGAACGGAGATCGAATAGTGGAAACTCAAACGAAGCTTGGAGGATCGAGCAAGGCTTGAAGGAGAGGACTAGATCACGGTGGTTGTGATCGAATCTGAAAATCCAGTGTTGATTTTGTGGTTTGCTTGCTTTATCCCTATTCATATTAATTCCGCATTTAGTAGGACATTTAGCTTGTGATTAGAGGGTCGTTGTTCCTAACACTGTTCTCCTCACCCTACTTCTCTAGAGTGCACCTAAACCTACCAAGACGTTTGTTTAGGGCTCCCACCATGATTGTCATGTGTCACCTCCGTGACAACATTCTCTTGTGAAGCTTCTTTGTTGCGTTGATCCCCGATCAATCAATTGTCCATGCGTAATTGCATATCGAAATGCAACTACTATAATGCCTTCTTCGCGCCTTCATGCACTTCTCACATCATCTCCCATGCCTAATAATATTGTTTCCCGTAACTCCAAAACTTCACATTCTCACTTTCCCTCTTCTTTGATTTCATTTTCTTCTTCTTTTCCCTTTTTACGGCTCAAGTTTTTTTGTAGAAGTAAATTACAACAACCACATACCATTATGTTCAACCAAAAGCTCCGATACTAGTTTTTTAGGGATTTAGCCCTTTCGAGTCCCGTGATCAATGGAGAAAACCAGAGGAGAGATGTGATAGGTTATGTTTTGTTAGGAGGCCAGGTTCCATGGACCAAGATGGAGTCCCAAATGAACACACACAAGAAAGAAAAATATACAACACACAAATACATGCAAGGATATATGTATATAACGTGGAAAACCCCTCACAATCGGGCAGGAAACCACGACCCAACAAATCACCTACGTATTTCATTGATAGAATATGGTCTACATTGGTTCGTCATTGATTAATATCATATCATGCATATATCCATGTCATATAACCTCTATTATGAGCCTAAGCAATGCTACGTAACGAGTTTTAAGTTAAGTTTCAGGAATAAACAAGTTTAAGAAAAAAGAAGACACAAAAAAGATTATAACGCAAGAAAAAGGACTCATTTGTGGAACTTATGGACCTATCAGCAAGAGGGAAGAACATGGATGTAAGAGGGAATGACCAAATAACAAACTGAGAAACTCCACACCATCATGAGGAGTATTTTGGCAATTAGATTTGGGCCCAAACTCAAACAACCGATTGGGGTGCACCCTACATGGAGGATTGAAGCAATTAAGAAGGCATCTGAAACTGGGTCAAATCAGACCAACTATGACAGTCAATTGGTGGCCCTAGACAGCCAATTGGTGGTGTAGTTTGGTCGAGATCCGACCCGACATCTCGTGGTTGTGTATTATATTATTTATGTCCATTTTAGGCATGTTTCAGTAGTCTTACATCGTGAGATTGTCCCCAGTTGTATTTTTCATGTCTATAAATAGAACTCATCTTCTTCCTTTGTAAACTACCAATTGTTTGGTGGTCATCCTCTCTACTTGGGGTAAACATTTGAAGCAAAACTCAAGTGGAGAAAATGCTACTTGTAATGTGAGTCATCATTAAAACAAATTTTCCTAGTTTTGTTTGAATGTTATCTCTTTTTGAATGCTTGCATGTTTAGCTTAATTTTATTTTCCTAATCTTAGTATTACTCATTAGAATATTTTTCTTTCTTAGTATAATTGTTAGCTTAATGTGTAGTAAGTAGTTCCATCTCTCTTTGGGGGGTGGAGATGATGTTTATACATGTAATAAAGAATGAAAATGAATGTTATGTTATGCAATATGTGATGAATGTGAATGTATGCCTGTTTGTTTAAATGAGAATACTTAATTTGATAGGTTTTGCCACAACTTTTAAACACTTCTAATGTTTGTTTAGCTTCTTAATAACCAACTTGTTTATACTCATGTTATTAAACTAGGTTAGTGATTGGAATGATATGTTTTGCCACAACCATTAGACACTGCCTATGCATGAAAACATGATCTATACTTGTGTCTTATTGAATGCATTTCTTCACCATCTTATCATATGTGTATACACACTCCACCTTTTGGGGGTTGTCTTTATTGAATCTTATCTTTCTTGTTTGTTAGTTACTTAGTTTAGTTTTGGTTAGTCTTGAGTTGTTATCTTTCTCATTCGTTAGTTGCTAGTTTAGTGTAACCAAACTTCTTCGCCCATTATTTACCACTTGATTTCTGAAGAACCACAGTTGACACACATCCTTGTGGATTCGACCCATACTTGCCACTACTTAATTGCGATTGTGCACTTGCGGTTTAAGCATAATCGAAACAATCATCATCAACTCCTCAGAGTCTACATTAGTTCCTCACCATCAACTCAGAGTCTACATAAGTTCCTCGCCATCAAATTCTCACTCTCACCAGCTCTATGTAGATAAACCCTAGCCTTTACAGTACCATAATTGAGCACTTGTGGAAACATGAAACCCTAGAAATTGCTTACCATTTATTAACTCAAACACACAAGTAAATCTCAAAAAAATTGCCACACTTGTACCAACCAGATTTGGACCTGCCAAACTCGGATAGCTCCCACAAAATCTACAATCGATGGGACTAAGTCTTCAACATTTCACTAAAACAAGAAATTACTTTCTAGCAAGCAGATCCGAACAACCCACCACTTTCCAGGACCAGTCAACCTATTTCCGTCTTTGAAATTTCCAGGACTCAAACAAATTGACAGGTTTCTCAAACTGGTCGACCGGACCGGTGGAGGACAGATTCAGCTTGTGTTTCCTTTTTCCATACGTCTCGTCTCTGATCCTACTATGTGATTTTCCTTTATGCTTCTTCTTTGAGTCTTCTTTCATCATCTAGACTTTGTAGATGTTGAATTCCTTCGAAAGCGGATTGGAGACATCGACAATTTCCTCCTTAGTTCGAATATGAGCTTCTCCACTATCGACTGGCGCCACCAGTATTGTTGACATTTCGAGACACATACTGAGATCTCTTTGTTTCTCTGTTACAAATCATGATTGTATAGGAATAATGTGATTGAAATTGTCACGTTCCCTCTGAGAAAACTAATTATAGAAGTAAGAAATCATGTATCGACCAGTCAAAAATCAAAAGAGGTTAATAACTATATTTATTTAATAAGATTTTAACAACAAAAATATTGTATTATGAAGAAAAATAATATAAGTAACATGATTTGTTTTAAATATTGACAATATTATATAATACAATCAAACAATAAAAATTATAAAACTATGTAGTAAAAATATTCGTAACAATGTATCTTAGATTTGTTTATTTTCAAAATATTGTAAAAAGAAACTAGAGAAATTATAATATTACAATGATAACCAACTTAATCCAAAGGAAAAGCCAAGAATATAAGATCCCAGTAATTGGGAAAATTTGAAACTTAACGTGGTTCTCTAATTGTACTTTAAGATTAACGTAATCACTGGAGATATAACCCTCTCGAAAGGAGATGATATTTTTCTTTTAGTAAACAAATATCTCATCCACTTGTCGTCTTCTGTGACATGTCTATCTTTTTTCCAAAAAATACCACAGGTATCCACATCCGGATGGAGGTTACAAATTAAATAACATTACAAAATTCAACACATTGGCATCGACAATCTCATGTCAACGTTCCTCTCAAACACCTGTACAAATATTTTCAATTAATCCGTAAATTATCTATAATTTGCACTAGCTAGTCACATTATTTTCGTAATAATTTCAATAATTAGTGTCCTAATTGAACTCATACCAACATTTGTCGGGCACAGCGATTGGTGGTTGTTTTCAACGCATGAATAACAGTGGAGTACAGATTCGGAAAACACAATTGGAAAACGACTTGAAAGTGTCATACTAATAAACAAATTCGACACAAGTCTCATGTGACCCTTGCACGACAATAATTTTGCCGTTTAATCACTCACACATTTGCATTTTGCACCGTTGAATTGACAAAACAAATGATCTGCTGCCGACACTTTTTATCGTGTGATATATAATCAATGTAACCTCACTTTCAACGTGCTTTTTGTGAATAATGTACATGGTGTCGGTTGGCATACAATGAGTTCATCTACAAATAATCAACTCATGTTCTCTCAGAAGAACGTTTTAAAATAGTTTTTATTTTATTTTATCTACTTTACTTTCCTCTACTTTTATTTTAAATGTCAATCTCCCAAACATTAGAACGAAACTACTGTGATTCGATACATAGTCTTGAATATTTCAAGACAGTGGATCTCATAGCTGAAACAACGTTCACCCTGTAAGTAAATAGCTCTACTTTCGAATTATAGTTTGAAATAATTGTGATAAATCATTGACGGTTTATTCCCTACTGACATTTTTCAGTGCACCATCTTATTTTTATTCCTAATTTTATTTCCAACTTACATGTGGTGTACCCAAAGTCGAAGTCGTAGGGAAGTTAATCCATGCCACAAAATACTAACTTGAGTTATCTTCAAGCGGGTGATCTGTCTTACAAATTTTTGGGATAGTTATATATATCGGGGACGTGGGTGGTTTCTCATTTGATTTTAGTTGTTCTAATTCAAATATATACAATAAGAATATCTCTAAATAATTAAATAAAAAATAAAAAAATGTATTCATAGATAATCTAATGACGCAAATAGAAACCTGATAGAGGAATCTATGATGTAATTAAAATAAAATCAATGTAACTAAAATGTAAATGAGTTCATTCAAGCCGACCTCAAGCCGAACGAAGCAGAAAGTCCTACATTTTTATAAACTAACAAACAAAACAAGCTTCCATCAACTCCAAAACTCCACCACAACCACCTATAGAAAACAAAACTGAACATTGAATTGGCTTTGATAGGCTTGGAGTTCTATTTATCTTTTGAGTTTGTCTTGACTAGTTATTAGACCTCACAATCGTGTCGTTTTGTGTAATTTCGTGTCATGTTTTTTTACGTGTACAAGTCAAATTGACCATACACGAACACGACATGAAATAAAATTCGTGTACCCAACCAGAGAACACGACCCACTTCATTTCGTGTAAACACAAAACGACATGACTATACACGAAAATTTTATATTAACTGGGTAATCTTCCTTAAATAAGCAAACACCCTTTAAATAATTTTTATTTATCTTCAAGGCTAAACTCTACAAGCTCTCAAATTAAAAGAGCAAGTTGAAAGCCCCAAAGTTGGAATAGAGTTGGGCAAAGATATCAGTTATATAGGGAAGAGAGGGAGGGGGAAAAGTTAGTTTCCGATGTGCGACTAATTTGGTTGTAGAATTGCAAAGATTGAAACGACAATAGATATATTGAGTATGTCATAATAAACTTGAACTAACATTGGTTCAATGGCATTCAGATGAAACTTACGAACACGAGGTTCAAAACTCCACCTTCCAATTCTTTTTGTAGTACCACTTTTAAAAAACGAAATTAATAAAATTGAGGCGTATGGGATTCAAACACGAGTCTTTAAGTTACCACTACGCTATGAACGGGGAGTGTTATATTCTGAAATCTATAAATATATAATATAGTCGTGTATATTCATATACTTTCGTGTACACGGCATGTTGTACACGAAAACGACACAAAATTATTTCTTGTATCCGAAATACAACACGAAACACGAAATCCTTAAACCTAAACACGAATTTTTAGTGTCGTGTTCGTGTCGTGTTTCGTGTCAAATTGTCATGTTTGCCAGTTATGAGGATAAATTGTAGCTTATCACCCTAACTTTAGCTCGATTTCCTGTTACACATTTTTCCCCAAAAGTGTCAACGTGCTACCCACTCCCACCCGTCGATCTTTCGTTTATTGAAATATGTCATCCTCGTAGGAAATTATATCAAAAGATTTCGTACAATTCCATTTAACTCTTATTTTACACAAAATGTGCATTCCACATCCTGAATAAGAACACACTCTCACACCTTTCTCCATCTTCTTCTACTTCTTGTTTTCTCCAACCTAAATATTTCCTTTTTATCAGTGAGAACTGAAATCATCTCTTTGTTTCCTCAGAATGACTTTTTAGAAACTTGTTATGTTGGTTTGTAAATATATGTTTGAAAAAGTAGTCTCATATTACTACATACTAAACATCGTTTATTTTAAGAGGTGATGCATATATCTCATCATGTACTAGTGACACCATACTTGAGTAGGAGAAATGAGAGAAACATAACTATTTACACTAATAATCAAAAGCACAATTGAAATTAAAATTTAACATGCTAAACTATCAACTAAATGGTGAAAAAAAGAAAAGAATTACGGTATAAAAAGGTCTAAGGGTGGAGGAGTGAACAAACCAATAAATGCTAGTGCGGAAACCATAAGTTAGTAATTCAACACATATGAAACCAAGTTGCATTTTGGACCATTAGAATAACCTAAGATCCTATATGGTTATTAGGATATCAAGAGTTCATGGGTTAGAATAAATACCACATGAAAACATGCACAACAAGATAAACCCATATACAACAACCACTAACCACAAACAAGCATAGTTCTAAAATTAAAAGCAACGAATGACTATAAACGAGGCATCACACATCCAAAAACTTATCACAACTTCATCATGGGTCGGGTTGGGTCGGGTTTGGGCCGGGTGCACATGGGTCGGGTTGGGTCGGGTTTGGGCCTCAACCCGACCCTACCCGAAATTTTCGGGTTGGGAAAAAACCCAACCCAACCCGAACCCGAACCGGTTTGGGTTCAACCCAACCCGACCCGAAATTTTCGGATTGGGTCGGGTTGGATCAGGTTGAACCCGAATTCGGAAATTTTCTCCCAAACTTGGTCGGTTCGGTCGACCGGTGCTTAAACGGTCGACCGGTGGCTTGAAAACCTGAAATTTTCGGGTTGAAAACGGTCGACCGAGTGATGTTCGGTCGACCGGTTTATTTGGGAAAAAATAAAAAAAAATAAAAAAAAATAAAAAATCGGGTTCGGGTTGGGTTGGGTCAACCTGACCCCCTCAACCCGAACCCGACCTGAAAATTCGGGTTTTTGATTTTTTCAACCCGACCCGACCCGAACCCCTCCCCAACCCGACCCAACCCGACCCGACCAATCGGGTTCGGGTTGGATTTCGGGTTGAACCCAACCCATGTGCACCCCTACCCCTAAGAGTGGATCTACTCCTTACTCATATACCTGATTTTTTTTCCAGTGCACCATGAGATATATGTTGTAAATCTTATTCTTATATATAGGGTTGTGCATTGACCGGTTTTACCCGGTCAACCGGACCGGACTGGACCGGTCGGTCCGGGTTCGGTCCGGAAATTTTTGAAAAAATCCGGTCCGGTCTGGATTTCGGTCTGGCAAATTTTAAATTTTTCGGTCCGGTTTGGTTCGGTCTTCGGTCCGCCTATCCGAATTTTTTCCGGTCCGGTCCGGTCCGGTTTTCGGTCCGGACCTAAAAAATTTTTCCGGTCCGGTCCGGACCGGACCGGACCGATGCTCAGCCCTACTTATATAGGTTACCAAGATGCCAAGAACTTCAATATGAAATATCAAGACTCAATTAATTTATTGAGTTTTAGGATTGATTGTAAACTTGACACTAGTGATAAGATAGAAAGGATCAAATGGGACGATATATGCCCCTTTCCACCTTTTGATACCAAATATCACTCAAACCAAAACCCAGAGAATACCCTTTTAAACGATCTAAATTGTTTCCGCTATCTAGTCTGAATGTCCAGAACTTTATTGCACAGACTTCATATGGTCCAAATAAGTTTCAGACGTTTGATATCACTGCACCAATTTTTCTTAAACAAATGCTCTAGATACAAATGGTAGGGTTTCTTTTTTTTAGAATAATTTTTGATTTCGATAAATAAAGAACCCAAGCTATGACCCATAACCGGATTAGAAGTAACAATTCACAATGTTTTCCACAATTGGGAATCCAAAAGATAAGGTTTAAAAGCTAAATAGTTAAATATTTAATTCCAAACATAGTAGAGGCGAACAATCCTCTAAACAAACTATGTTTGTCAGCCAACTTCTGTCTCCAATTCAGATCTGAAAAATCAAATCTGGTTGAAAACGTCTGCATCAGCAGCTCAGTCCCACCCCTTCCAAGAGCTCCCTCTCAAACACTACAGCAGCCTCCTCGTTCTAGTTGCCATTTCGAATTGTGACCCTGCTGGTGTTTGGGATGTCGAGGTCCTAAGGGATCCCTCCAAGATCAGAGCCTCTGAAGGTTAATGTTCTAGCTCGTTTGAATTCCGTAGATTGTTCTATGCGATCACCAAGTCTCTTAATAGTACCTAGCCAAGATTCAAAGAGATCAAAAGAAGTAATAAAAGTAAAATCATTATTAGTTGCTATTTTCCTAAAACATATGTTATTTCTTTCCAACCATAGAGTCCAATGGAAGGCACTAATTAGAGTGGACCACTCAATCATTCCTAAATCAAGGCAATTTTTAACAAGGGTTCAGAAAATATATTGTTGCCACGAACGAGATTAAGGTCAATCAAAGTTGTCCTATTCCAAAATCTAGTTGACGTGTGACATTCGAAAAATGAATGATCGATTGTTTCGTTCTCTTGCCCACACATTAGGCAAAGTGGGTTGACACTTGGGCCTTTGCTTAATAGATTGTCTCGCGTTAATAGTCTATTTTCAGTAAGCAGCCAACTAAATTTTATAACTTTAGAAGGGCAGAAGGTTCTCCAAATAGGGTCATTCTTGGAATGCCTGATCCAAATATGTTCGGGCATTTGATTTGACTGCATTAATTATCCTTAAATGCGTGCTCTAGATCCAAATGGTAGGGTTCTTGCACTTTCCATCACCTGATTGCCTATAGGATGGTAGTGCTTTCCATTTAACCCATCAGATTGATGTATCTGGTTTCCTATAGTACGGTAGTGTGCATTTCGACCTTCAAATTGACTAGTAAACCTTGGTCGTAGGACGACATATCTTATTTTCACCTATAGATTCCTGTAAATAAAGCTAAATATAGTTAATATGAGTATTGTCAGATTCAACTATTTTTATCCAACTGCTATATATATTACTTTTATGTCTATATATATAACTTAATCCACCATGCAATGGGGTGATATAAATAAGCTTGAATCATTCGATAAGCTAGCCTAGTATCAATAGAAGCTTACTGAAGCTTACTGAACCCTTCAACAAGCACTAGTGCAGAAAAGATGTTATACGTCGGATATACGGGATATATATGACGGATTCTGGCAGTCCAACAATAGGCACTAGTGAGGAAAGTCTATTTCATTTCCACCTTGTTATGCCACTGATGTGTTCGTTTTAAATACCGCAAGTGCACGACGTCGGTGAAGACGTGACAAATACAGGTCAATCCATAGGGATGTGTGTCGACTCTGGTTCTTTCGAAGGCGAGTGAGAAAAGAGGGGAGAAGAAGTGTGGTGACACTAAACTAAACTACATTAAACTAGTAAGCAACAAACAAGAAAATGAAATCACGAGAGGAACTAAAATTAAACTAAGCAACTACTAATAAGAAAGATGAAATTCAGGAATAAAACCCCCAAAAGGTGGAGTGTGAACATATATGAGGTGAGAGAAGTGATGAATGACGCATGTAAGCATGTGTTTGTGTTCATACATAGGAAGTATCTAAAGGTGTTTTACTACTCCATAGCTCATAAGGTGTTTTCTCTACGGATTTGGATGAAACATTATTTAGTGTGTAAGCCGCAACTTCTAGTGCATAACTCCAAAAGTAAAGTGACAATTCAGCTTGACTCATCATTGATCGAACCATGTCGAGTAATGTCATATTCCTCCTTTCGGATACCCCATTCCATTGAGCTGTACCGGGAGGGGTGAGCTGTGGTACAATACCACACTCTTTTAGGAATGAGTCAAATTCGGTACTTAAGTACTCACCTCCACGATCCGTTCGTAGAGACTTGATTTTCTTGTTGAGTTGGTTCTCTACTTCATTCTTGAATTCCTTGAACTTGTCAAAGGATTCACTTTTGTTTCTCATTAGATAAATATAGTCATAACGACTATAGTCATCCGTGAACGTAATGAAGTACCTAAAACCGTCTCTTGCACTAGTACTCATCGGACCACATACATCAGAATGTATCAAATCCAACAAGTCATTCACTCTCGGTCCTTTCTTCTTGAAAGGCCTTTTGGTCATTTTGCCCATTAGGCAAGGTTCACACGTCTCCAATGATTTAAAATCATGTTGACCAAGAAGGTTAGCTTCTTGCAATTTCTTGATGCGTTTTTCATTTATGTGACCAAGACGATAGTGCCACAGGAGTGTATCATTCACGTGACTAGTTTTAAGTCTTTTGTTATTGATGTTTAAGATATGTTTATTATTCAATTCAAGCAAATAGAGATCATTCCTCACGAATGCATTTGCATAGAAAATACAATTCTTCGATATAGACAAGCAAGAATTTGAAATATTTATATTAAAATTATCCATATCCAAACATGATACAGAAATAATGTTTTTGCTAATCGAATGCACCTATAAATATTCTTTAAACATAAATTTAAACCACTAGATAATTGAAGCTCCACAGAACCTTGTGCAATGCAACAACACTCGTACCATTTCCGACCTTCAAAATAATCTCGTTCTTTACGAGTTCCTTCCTATCCTTTAGTAGCTGCACATTAGAAATTATGTGAGAACAAAATCCGGTATCAATTACCAAATCATGGACAGAGGTAGCTATATTTATCTCAATAACAAATATACCTTTGGCCTTTTTGGGGCGCTTACGTTCAATCATTCCCTTGTCAAGATCTTCCTTGTACTTAGGGCAATTTGGCCGGATGTGTCCCTTTTCACCGCAGTGAAAGCACTTTGTGGTGGGAGTCGGAGATTTCAAAGATTCCCCCCCTGAGGCACTCCCATGAGCACCTCATACTCCCTTGCTCTTGATTGACGAATTCTTGATCTTCTTGCTCCATCCATGGACGGCTAGGACGTGGTTGTCCCAACCATTGCCCATGTCAACTTCAACCGTTTTGAGAGCGTTGCGAAGTTCCTCAAGACTCACCCCTTTCTCAAGCACATGATAGTGCATAATGAAGTCCTTGTAGGACGGGGCTAGAGAGCTAAGAATCAAATCTTCCGCAATGTCATCGGACATCGGGGAAGAGAGCTTCAACAACTTCTCAAGGTATCCTTGAATCATGAGAAAATGCATGGATACCGATGTTCCCTCCGCCATGTGGCACCTTGTGAGTGCGATGGTGGTCTTATAGCGCTCTTTTCTAGCACTATCCATGAACATCTTTGTTAAACCTTCCATGGTCTTCTTGGGTTTTGAATCCAAGTATTTCGCTTGAAGCGAGTCACCCATGGAGGCCAACATTAGACCATGAACTTGGTTCTCTTGGTCTTCCCACTTGGCTTTTGTCTCTCTCTCGCTATTGGTTGCCTTCTTATTTAATTTTGGGAATTCACCATCCAAAATATGAGATAGTTTCTCAAACTTCAACACGATATTGAGCTTGAGTTGCCAGCTTATGAAGTTTGAGCCATCATTTGCCAAAGGATGTTTTTCAATCATAGATCGCACAATAGGATGAATATTCGACATTTCTACAAAATAAATTATATGAGATTTAATGTCAATTTTATGTTTTAAAAATAATACCGCAAATAAAAATTTGTCCATAAATGCAGCAATCCAATATCCTATCAATTATAATATAAACTAGCTAATGGCTATCAGATATACTATAAAATCAAGGTAAGAAAACATTTTCTAATCATAACCATTTCGAAATATCGCAACATTTGCATTTTCAAACTATTATGACTCTTGTCGTTTTAATTAAGAGGGTGACTGATCCTCGTAAGAAAAACTCTTTTTCCCAAAACCAAGCTAGGGCTCCGGGTCTTGTTAAGAAAAGTTATTTCATTTGATAAGAAATACGTTTATCAATTGTATTCACAAACAAATATACTCGGTGTCCACTAAGGGTGAATCGCACCTCGTACATCTATTCGTGGCACAAATAGACAACCTTATATCTCCCACTATTCCCAAAGATGGAGGAAGCTATCTCCCGCTAAGGGCGAGCAGAATATCCCTCGATCGATGACTGCTAGTGGATGAAATAAGTAAGAAAGATACTCTTAATTTTTGGTTGGACAATTTAAACATTAATATGTGATTTTTAGAATTTAGGTGATCATGCATATTTATCATCTATACACATCCTAACATTCATCCATGCAATCACATATATATCAAGCACACAAACATAAATAAATCCATTCACACACAAATTGTGTGAGTATATATGTTCCCGCGTCCTTGATCCTCGATCATTGCGCTTCTTCAACGTCTTCCTCTTGCACCATGGATGCTGATATTGCAAAAATATAAACATGCATCTCTCAATTTTGAAAATTGTCTAGTGCAAGTCCTATGTAAAAATCCTCTCATATGCATGCATATACATAAAAATAGAAATTTGGCTTTTACATATACATCAGCCTCTGTGATTGAATAATAATAACATACACATTCATTCATTCATTCATACATGGCTTCTGCGGAACATATAAACTCACATATCCCTGCATTAGAGAACTCGAGCAACGTATGTATATATACTATATATTAGTCGATTTAGTTTATCATACATCTCTAAATCAAGCAATTCTAAAATCATTTGAAATCCATTAAAAATGATTTTATGCCTCCATAGTTCAAAAACATAAAATATTTGAACCGTTGTTTATCCAATTTCCAAAAATAAAAATTTAAAGAAAGATAAGCATATGCCTTTTTTCCGTTTTGTTGATTCCTTATAAAATAATCATTTAGTTAAAAACGAAAATTCTATAAATTAGACATAAGTCTAAATTTTAATTATAAAATTGACATGGTGTGTTTCAAAACATTTAAAACTATCAAAAGAATCAATTAGAATTAAATCAACAAAACTATCGGAAAACTCGAAAAAGACATAGAACATGAATTGTTTCGATTGTAGATGGTAAACTAAAATTAATTATATAGTCTAATTATTGAAAATATGAACTAAAAGCTCTGATACCACTTTAGGATTTCGTGTCCCTATGTATGTATATATTTTAAATTTTTTAATACAACATACATGATCGATTTTCATATTTTCAACAATTTCTATGTACATAACTTTGTGTTTATTCTAATAACATGCAACCCTACATTTATTAAAATAATCCAGAAAGGCATAATCATACCTAAAGGTTCTCTAAAACCTTTCGAAGACCGGAGTCGCGTTGCCCGTTGAATCGTCCACGGATTTGCCTCCGAGTGTTCACCAAACTCTAAACAAGATTAGAGAGAAATGAGCTAGCCAATCAATCTCTAACAAGGTTTAGAATCTAGCTAATAACCCCTCTTTAAGCTCCTGAGATTCTTATCTCTAAAACTCAAATTTACCAAGAGATTTTCGTGGTGATTATGGAGAGATTAATGAGAGAAAGAATTTTTGCATTAGTATTAAACAAGTAGGAGTAGGGGTCCTTTTATAGTCTCCCAAAAAATCCTTATCAAGAGCTATTCTTTAGCCATGATCTATTGCTTATTCTCTCCTAAAATTAATCTCTAATTTACACATAACCACCCACAAAAAACGTTTTAACTAAATCTGGAATTAATCCACCCATGATTTAATTAATCTCTTAATAATTCAGGCAGAATCGTTCTTGTTCGGTTATAACACGTGTTCGGTGCACCGTGAGCTTGACGGTCGACCGAATCCGTATGAGAAAAATTCCCTGGAAGAATTCGGACGAACCACGTCTTTTACTCGGTCGACTGTTGACCCACCAGAATCGCTCTTGGGACATAGTCATCGGATGACCGTGTCACCTTCGGTCTACCATAAATACTACTTCTCGGTTTACCGTGTACACTCGGTTAACCGAACCTGATTGTCCAGACACTCTAGACAATTTCGGTTAACCAATTGCGCTTACCCGTTCCCTATTCGGTTAACCGATCCGAAGATACATCGGTCGATCGAACCATGAACGGTTCACCGTGTTTGACCCCGATTTTGCCTTTGTCAAATTTTGGATTTATTTCCAACAAAATTTGATCTTTTGAGGTTTTTAGCAAATTCACATTTTATATAATATATTATCATATGTAATATTAAATTATTACACCTCATAGTATATATACCTCATATGAATTTATTATGATTCTAATTATGTCAATTCTCATGACATATTGATTTTATTCATTTACCACATGTGTCTTATTTTCACATGAAACTCGACACATCATATGAACTTAAAATCAACCCTCTTGTTTTCCAGTTTTGTGGTGTGACTTATAGGAGGATCTAACCCAAATTGGCAGCGATATTCCTAATATCTCAAACTATAAGCGGTATCTAGCTACACATTATAGTTACCCAATTAGCATAGATGTCTTTGTTCCACCCGAACTAAAACACGATCCATTTAGTGATGTAAGTGCACCACTTGGGTCCGTCCCTTGCCTCATGATATTAAGAATATATACAAAGTAGAAATGTGTCATCTTTGTATTATATTCCTTTCTTGATTTCTCTAAGCTAATTATAACTATGTAACTTAACTCAAGTTACATTGTGCACATTATAATTTTGCTTTATCAAGGGGTCCACTAATATCATCACTCAATTAAGAGGGGCAATGATAATCGTTTGACCAGCTATCTTTTCCAGCACAAGTCATGCTCAACCAACTATTGTCTTTATCACTACACTCATTGATAGCTTTTGACAACAATCAAATTAAGCACTTCTTGAGTGAAAAGATATAAGTCTCATATCTTAGGATCCAAGACATAGTAAAAACATTAATGACACGACAAAATATATATACTTGTTAGGTCTATTCAATATATAAAAGTAATCTTTTCCTCTTTTATATACTCGTGTCGTCAATTATTTGTAGAGCTACAACAATCGGTGACTAACACGATAACCTTATCTCGGTAATTAATGTTCCATGTTAATTACCATGATTGTGAATAACTTTTGATTTATGTAAACCATTATCTTTTAGAGCTCTACGGTTAAGGACCAAGCGCATCTTCCTTAACACTTCCAAAAGATGAATACCATAATCAAGGAACAAAATGTTTGGACATTCAATTCATAATAATTGACATATAAAAATAAAACTTTTAGAACACATTCCTTTCAATCCAACACCAGCAATTAAACATGAGAAAACCAAGCATGGGAAGTGTCTAAATCTTGTGGCAAAACCCATAAAAAAATCCCCAAACATGTATATGAATAAAACAAACCCGATGAACATACAAACATTCAATTCTACACAATCTAAATTCATCAAGCATTCAAAACCTCATAAATGTACATCATCTCCACCCTCAAAAGGGGATGAAACTACCCACTACTCATTATGCTAACATTCATATTAAGAAGAGAAAACATTCTAATTACACTAAGATTACTAAAATACAATTAAGCTAAGCATACAAGAATTAGAAAAGATACAACATGAACTAATAAAACATTCTTTATTTCTCACTCACATTACAAGTAGTATCTCTCCACTAGAGTTTCGCTCCAAGTAGAGAGAATGACTACCAAGAAAGGAGTTCTATTACAAAGGAGGAGGAATAGTTCTATTTATAGCCATGAAAAAAGGTAACCCAGGACAATCCCCCGATATGGGACCAATTGCATACTATAAATGGACAATTGCATGAAAATTCCCACCAAAAAATTTCGCCTTGTTTCGTCGCCTCAGATAACACCGACCGACTTTCCGTCGGTGTTAGTCACCGACGCACATATCCGTCGGTAACACTGATGCACGTATCCATCAGTGTTAGTCACCGACGAACGTATCTGTAGGTGTCCCTTACACCAACAAATATAGACTCCGACGGAATGACATCTAAACCGACAGAGGAGTCCTGTCGGTGCGTAATATCTATGACCTCCACCAACGGAGATGTCCCGTTGGTGTACATCTGTCATCCCCTACACCGACGGATATCATCCGTTGATGTATACTTACCATAAAAATGCCATGATCTACACCGACGGATGAGATTCGTCGGTGTAGGCCCTATCCATAACCTAAAAGAGCTTGTTTGCTTTTTCCAGGTTTCAATTTTCTCTGTTCAAACAAAAATATCGTCGCAATTCAATTCAATCTTCATTCATAATTCATTCATCACACAAAAACATTCATAACTCATAGCTCAATCACACCAAAAATTTATACATCACAATTTAAACATTCATACACCAAACTTATAAATTCAAAAGTAAAAGTTGTAGTTTCATTGAAAGTAACGTTTAATAATTTCAAAGTAAAAGTACTTACAAAAACTTAGCCAAACAACATCCAAAAAACACAAAGACTACGTTGTCAAACCTCCAATGCCTGCTCCGCTCGATGGACCATCGTCGTTATCTCGACTTGACAACATAGGTGTTGTGCAAATAGATGTTACATTAAAATCTTGCACGATTTAAATATTATACATTAAGATTATAGTGCATATAAACTAACTTAGTAAATGTAAAACCTATTAAATTAGAAATAGAATGCCTCAAGATTATAACCCCCATTCGCTATCAATTTCTCCATCATCAACTCCATGTTTGCAACTCTTTTTCGTCTTTATTAGCTCATTTTCCATCTTCTTCATCTTCTGATCTTTCTCAAGCTACACTCTCGCGTCACTCTCTGCTTGGGATGACATCCTACGCGGTCCGTAAATGTCGGTCGGGGTGACGAGATTGGAGTACATTCTCACACGTCCATGCCAGTCACCAAGAAGAGTCCCAACTAGATCCTAGGCGGCAACCACCAAATTGATAGAGCCCTGAGAGCTCGTCTCACCTGGTCATCGTAAAGCCTCTAATTGTTCCTAAAAGAAATAAATTATCATAAATTTACAAATAAATATATCAAATAACCTTAACTAATTGAAAACAAACATTAATATTATACTTACAACAACGATTGCACCTTCAGGTTCAAGGATCGAGTGTTCGTCATGCATCCAGATGTACATATCTGTACGATTTGGCTTAAGAGCATCCAAATTTTCTGCAATCTGCAATAGCAATATTGGTTCAGTTTATTTTGAAAAAATAATGAATATAGAAGAAATTGAAAAAAATTAAAAATGATCTCACCATCTTCTTCTTATGTCTCACCACCGATTTGGTACCACACTAATGTGGTATGAATAACGAGGAGGCAATACTTGTGTCCTCCTGACTATCGTTCCAATAAAATTCCGGAAGTGTTCAACATGTTTTCCTATAGGTACACCTTCTTGTGTGAACTCCATCTCATGCTGAACAATAGAGCTCCAGTCATCCAAAAATTGTGTGGATCCACGAGACCTACTCGTACTAGGAACATCCCCAATATTGGTTGCAGATGTCGAAGTTCTAGGAACATTCCCAGTATCGACTTCATCACCGCCTATATGTGGGGTATCCTGCGCCTGACATCATCGACTTCTCCTCCTAACATTGTCTCCCTTAGAGTGCAATGGTGAAGGCTGACATCTAGTCATACATGAACATTTTAGTACTTTAAAATTACAAAATGAAATTTATAAACTACAAATATGTTCATTCATAATTTTACGGTATCTCATGCTTATCCACGGTGGGATATTATAAGGCACGAGCATTACATGCCAAATAATATGCTACGTCTGACTGAATGGTTGAAACACATATGATGCCAAACTTAGACTCACATTTCTTATTTCTAAAGCGAAAGAGTGATGTTTGTTGTCTAACTCGGCCTAACATTCAGAATCAGTCGGATGGCGAAATTTCCCATATTTTTGTCGTCCATTCGCATGTTATCTCATCGACTTGGCAATGTTACAAGTGAGATATAACCTTTGAAGTCTTGGCTTTAACAGGAAGTACCGCACAAGTGCCACTGAAATTTTTATCTTTTTCGAGCTCTAGATTTTTTCAGTTTCTACTTATCTCCCCCTTGTAGGTTGCCCAACGAGATTCCCCACACACAGAACATGAATGTGCATTCTCATTTTCTTTCCAATACAATGTGTAGTGATTCTTGCAAACGTGGATATTTTCATAATGAAATCCCAAGTTGGCAACCAACTTTTTCGTCTCATATGTATCCTTCGGTAAACAAGCTCCATTTGAAACTAATTCTGCTTGATATTCTAACCACTTATCAAACATTGTGTCTGTCCATCTACTTGTGTACTTCATGTGAAATGCTTTGATGACGAATAATAATTTTGTCAATTCTGGTTTGCACCCGGGATACAACAGTTGATCTCCGCCCTTTATGTAGGCAAGAAACTTCTGAGCATAATTTGTAATCCCTGGTCTCGACAAATCGGTTCTGATGTTACCACCTTCGACCACATCGTGTATCGTCCCCTCTATGTCATCAACAACGTCATCTCTTCTGACCCAATCCTTGTGGGTCGTGTTGTCGTGACAACTTGAGCACTTGAACTTGCAATACTTTTCCCGTGAAAAACTCATTGCTTGTAATTACCAGCAAAGGCATTTAGGATGATATCTTCAACGACGTCGCCTCTGGTCGCCTACTTGTTGTTACAACACTTCTTGCATGGGCATACTATTTTTCCAAAACAAATATATTGGTTATGAGGACTGAAGGCAAGGTTTAGGAATGACTTCAGCTTTTTCGTGAAAATTGGAGTAATTCTTTTGCCATACATTCAACTTATGTTTGACACCATGATTCTATTCATTTAAAACAAACACATGTTAAACGTAACATGTTAAAAATTCCTATCAATCCAAACTCAATATAACTAAAACAATTAATCAATCTAACAATCAATTTAAGATTCAACTCAATATAACTAAATCGCAAAGACATTTAAATTTAATTGAAAATATAACTAAATTTTAGCAGAACCTCACCTATATTTTCGATATCCGAATTTTTTCTAAATACCTCTATTGACAAGAAAAGTGTCCACTTTTGAACGACAAGTGTCAAATATCTTCAATTCATCAAACTCAAATCATACAATCAAATCCTAAATCCTAAATCCAATCCTACAATTTTTTTCCTAAATCTCAAATTACTAACAAATCTATTCATTTGAAACAAAACATGTTAAACAAAACATGTTAAAATACCTATAAATCTAACTAAATCTAATTAACACATGCAACTCATTGAAATCAATCTATCTAAATTAATCAACCAATCTAACAATCAATATAACTAAATTTCGACAGAACCTCTCCTATACATAACAATCAATATAGAATTTTGACAAGAAAAAGAACGACAAACATCACAATATCGCCCATTCGACATCCATCATACAAACAAAAAATACAAAATCCCTATAACATAAACAAACTAATCTAATTACTACAATCCAATCCTAATTAATCTAATTAATCATACAATCCAATCCTAAATCCAATAAAATCCTAAATACAATCCAATCAAATACAATCCAATCCAATCAAATACAATTAAATCCTAAAATGATAAGGAGACATGTTATGATATGATTAACTATACAATCCTAAATAGTCTTTAAATACAATTTAAATAGTCTTTAAAGAATATTTAATCCTATAAATAAAGACTATTTCTGTTAATTCACGTAATTAATCTAACTATAATAAAGTTAATCATGTAAAACTATTTAAAATATACAAAATCAAGTTAATCACACAAACTCAATATACAAAATCAAGTTAATCATACAAACTATAATAAATTCACAAAATTGATCTAATTAATCAAAATAATCATTTAAAATATAACTTTCACAACTTCAATAATACAAAATCACAAATTTAAACTAATTATCTTACAAATCACCATTTTAATCCTACAAAAAACAATTACATTCTAATTAATGGATTAAAAAACATAATAATTACTCAACAAAAGAAATTAGATTGTGTTGGTGGGGATTGGGTCGGGAGGGTGGTTTGGTGGTTGTGGAGGTTGTGGTGGACGCTGGTGGAAGGGGGTTTGGTGGCTAGGGGGTGGTAAGTAGGACTGTGGGTGTGGGATGGGGGAGGGTGGTCGAGGCTGGGTCGGGGTAGTGACTAGGAGGTGTCAGAGCGGCTTGGAGGTCGGTTGGGTTTGTGAGGAGGGAACTATGATTAGAGTATGGGAGGAGAGTTACCAAATAGGAGGAGGCGGCGGCGGCAATCGACGGCCATTAGAGCAAAATGTGGCGACCAGAAGAAATGAAGAGATTTCGTCGAGGGGTTACTGATGTGACCCTACACCGACGATGTAGTTTTTGCGCGATAAATTTCATTTTCCCGCGGATTGTTTTGTCAAAAATATACACCAATGGTACGTATCCATCAGTGTGGAGTAATTGACTGACGAATATTACGAAACTATGCCACGACGGAATATATCCGCCAGTGTTTGTTTTTGTATCCGTCGGTGTAGATTTGCACCGACTGTAAAACATAGTCGTTGGTGAAAAGTGTCCTACACGTTTTGTAGACCGCCAGAGTTCGAATGTTAAAAGGAGACCCTAGCCAACGTTGCATAATGTTTCTTTTTCAAACTCTACTCCGACGGATACGTATTCGTCAGTGTACGTTTCTAAAAACACCACACTGATGGACATTATCCGTCGATGAAGTGAAAACAGTCAGTCGGTGTAGTTTTTGCGTGATAAAATTCACTAATCCGTGGATTGTTTTCTAAAAAATATACACCGATGGTACGTATCCATCGGTGTAGAGTAATTGACTCTGAATACTATGAAAATATACAGCGACAGAATTTGCCCACCGGTGTTTGTTTTCGTATCCGTCGGTGTAGATTGGCACCGATGGTAAGACACAGTCGTCGATTAAAAGTGGCCTACACTTTTCGTAGACTGTCAAAGTTTGAATGTTAAAAGGACGGACCCTGGCCAATGTTGCATAGTGTTTCTTTTTCAAACTCTACTCCGACGGATATGTATTTGTCAATGTACGTTTCAAAAAACACCATACCAACGGACATTATCCATCGATGAAGTGAAAATAACCCGTCGGTCTTCTCGAAAATATACACCGAGTGTAGAGTAATTGACAGACGAATACTACGAAAATATGCCACGATGGAATATATAACCAGTATTTGTTTTCGTATCCGTCGGGGTAGATTGGCACTGACGGTAAGACATAGTCGTCGGTGAAAAGTGGCCTACACCGACGGATACCTCACTGACATATTTGTATTCGTCGGTGTATTCTGTTTTTCTAGTAGTGTTCTAGCACTCATTTGAACATGAAAGTCATATAGAATTGTTGAGGTACATCATTAAGCTTTCGAGCTACACCCTTCTCATTCTTTCTATCTCACACTCTACTATTCAAAGCCCAAATCCCACACTTATGTGCTCATTTCTAAACTTAAATTGAGTGAGTCAAATTGTAGTGGTATTCTAGAGAGTTTGATTCAAAACTCTAATAATTAATAAAATGTTGTAATTGTTGGCTTTTTGGCCTTAATCTAGGTTTTGATGATTTAATTAACCTAATCTTAATTATGATGATGTAGAGTAGCACACATATTGCATTGCATATATATTGCATGTGCTAACCACTACAGGTGATCAAGACTCATGGAAGGAAGGAAATCAAGTCAAGATTTGTAATAAAGCTAAATGAAGACTTGTAATCTTGATTTTATTTTGAGTCTTAGGAACATGTGTAAATTGAGCATACAAGAGTTAAAAACCAATCACATACACAATATGTTCCCTATAGAAGTCACACACGAAATTTCACATTATTTGGACTTCATTAGATCACCCAAACCTTAGTCGGAAATCACTTATAAACTTAAACCCAGATTTCCTGTGTGAACCGGTCGACCGAACCAGTTCTCAGTTCGACCGGTTTATAACAGACTCTCCACAGTGATTTTACCGAACTCTACCGGTCTACCGGTTCTACCTTTTCGGTCGACCGATCCCGGATTTTAATATGACCGTTTTTCTTGTCGTATTGCTATAACGGTCGTATTCGTATAAAACAAAACTTAACCCCAAAATACATTCGGTAACCGGTCGAACGAAGACCTTGTTTCGGTCGACCGGTTGAACATTTTTTCAGAAACCAAATTCCCTGCTATCGGTCGACACATTTCTCGTTCGACCGATTGACCTCTGTCTCAACCGAATCCCCTTATCGGTCGACCGCCCCATACTTTGGTTCGACCGATTCACTTAAGTAGAGTTAAGTTCTAGCTCGTTTGTCCGACCGAATTTTCTTTTGTTCGACCGTTCTCTTTGAAATCAAGTTAACGGTCGACCGGTTTAGTAGTTTCGGTCGACCGGTTCTGGACAGATTTGCAGCCCGATTTTCTGCTTTGTGTATCTTGCACAAAACCCAATCAAATCTATCCCCAACGGCTAGAAAACCTTAGGAGCTTATAAATAGAGGATCAAGACTTGTTGTCAACACAACTCTCCAACTCCAATTGTCCCAATACATTAGAGAGAAACCTCAATCCTCAAAGCTCCCAATTCTACACTCTTTAAGCCTAAACTTCACACATTTGATCATATACTCATCCTACTCAAAGTGTGCTCAATTAGAGAGTGAATCCCACTCAGTTACAAGTGTTGTCAAAAGAAGCAAGGACTTCGGTGAAAGCCCGAAGTGTCCCTCTCGGATTGTGAGAGGAAGAATTCAAGCAAGCGAGGGTTGTTCGCGTTGCTTGTGGTGTAAAGGCGTTCTCTCCCGGCTCGGAACGGGGAGTGGTTAGTGAAGACGTAGGCGGAGCTCGCGGAGTCGAGCGGAGCTTACAAGAGAGGACTAGGACCCGGGTGGGGTGCCGAACCTCTATAAAATCGCCGTGTCTTCTTGTGGTTTGCATGTTATTTCCCTACTATTCTTTAAATTGTTTCCGCTGCGTTTATTGTTTGATTAGTTAGGGATTAGATTAAAAGTGATTAGTGGACCCATAACCCACACGATCCTACATTTGGTATCAGAGCCTTGTTAGCTAAATTTCATTACTTTACCGTAATTTTAGCATGGCTTCAACATCTAATCACTTAGAGGGTTTATGCACCACAAGGCCTCCTTTGCTTAATGGGTCAAATTATGATTATTGGAAAAATAGAATGAAAATCTTTTTAATATCAAATGACCTTAAGTATTGGAAGTTTATTCAAAATCCATACATACCTCCAAATGAAGATGATTTAGATTCTCTATCTAGGGCTCAAATGAAAGAAATTGAAATGAATTCAAAAATTATGAATATTCTTTATTGTGGCCTTAATGAGGGAGAATACAATAGAATTAGGGGATGTGAAAGTGCAAATGAAATATGGCATAGGTTACAAATGCATCATGAGGGTGATAGCAAAACCAAAGAAACTAGGATAAGTCTCCTCATGCATAAATATGAAATATTTTCTATACAAATCGGTGAGAACATAAGCGACATGAACACTCGCTTCACCGATATCACTAACTCTCTTTTGATTCTTGGAAGAAGGATAAATGAAGGAGAGATGACTCGAAAATTCCTCCGGTCATTGAGTAACGATTGGGAAGACAAGGTCGTGGCAATCAAAGAATCGCACGATCTTTCAAAATTGAAGATGGAGGAACTCATTGGAAATCTCATGGCCTATGAGCTCCAATTGAGTCATCGAAGAGAGAAGGAAGCATCAAAGAAAAACTCCGTGGTGGCATTACATGCAAATTTTGATGAGCCAAGGAGGGTGGAAGAAGAGGACATTGAGGTCCTTGCCCAAGACTTCTTCAAATACCTCAAGAGGGATAAAGGAGAAAAGAATGAAAGAAGAGGTAGAAGAAGTGAGAAAAGAGAAAAAGAAAAAGAGAGGGAGGAGAGTGAAAATGAGAGAAGAGAAGGGGAGAAGAAAAAGGAGAGAAGGGAGAGGAGAAAAGAAAAGGAGAAGAGCAAGAGAAGAGAAAGGAAGGAGGAAGCACACAAGGCTACATGGGATGATTCTTCATCACCATTATCATCGTCTTCTTCCTTGCAAAGTAGAAGAGAAGTGGCTCACTCATGCTTCATGGCTATTGAAGATCAAAGTGAGGTAGATTCTAACTCTTGTTCTAGTAATTCATGCTCAACTAAGTCCTATTATAGTGATAGCTCTAATTCTAATGCTAATGATGAATCATATACACATGATGAGCTACAAAATGCATTTCATGATTTAGTTAAACAATATGAGATCATTTGTGAAAAGAACAAAAATGCTAGAAAAACTATAAATGATCTCAAATGCCAAATTGAATTAATCATGAATGAAAAGAATGAGGTGATTGCTAGACTTGAATCAAATGAATCATCACTTGCTAGTCTAAGTAAAACACCCATTGTTGATGAACATGTAGATCTTAAAGTTTCAAATATGCAATTAAGAAAAGATCTAGAAATGTTCACTAAAGGAACAAAAATGCATGATATGCTTTTAGGTAGTCAAAGACAATCCTTAGCTAAACATGGTTTAGGATACAATGTTCAATTAAAAAACCATGTATCTCATACTACATTAAATGGCAAGCATTTATTTGTTAAGTCTACTTCCTCAAGTGTGTGGGCTCCCAAAACCAAAATGGTGTGGATTCCCAAAGCTAACACTCAAGGACCCAAAGTTGTTTGGGTACCTAAATCTACTCTTGTAGGAGCTTGAGGAGGAGATTGGTGGTGACCGGGTGAGCCAAAGCGTCGAATTCGAATCCGGTTGCATCACCAAATGAGATTGGAGCTAATCAAGATTCAAGTTTGGTATAAATTTCTATCCTTGAAATTTCTCAAAATTTAGCTCTAATCTAATTTATATGCTCAATTGTCATATATTTATAAGTTCAATTCATTGAAAATCATTAACCCTATTCATTGCAAATCATTTATCACATCCATTGATTCTAAATGTCAAATTTTAAATGGATGTTAGAATAAGGCTTAAGTTGAAACTTAAATGAACTTAACTTGAATCATACTCATTGTTTCCATTTAGCCTTATTGATAGGGGGAGCTTAAATGTTATATCTTTTATTAGAGTAATGAAGTGCAAAATTTAGGGGGAGCAACTTCATTACAAGATATCCAAATTTTAAGCTTAAAGTCTTAAATAATTATTATTTTTGATGGATGTCAAAGGGGGAGAGATAATTAAGGGGGTAACTTGGAATTTGGCATAAAATTGAACAAAAACTATGCACATCCATAGGGGGAGCATTAATATGCATAGTTTACATATACAAATTCCATGTATTTAGATATAATTAAGATATAGGTTGCCATCATCAAAAAGGGGGAGATTGTTGGCTTTTTGGCCTTAATCTAGGTTTTGATGATTTAATTAACCTAATCTTAATTATGATGATGTAGAGTAGCACACATATTGCATTGCATATATATTGCATGTGCTAACCTCTACAGGTGATCAAGACTCATGGAAGGAAGGAAATCAAGTCAAGATTTGTAATAAAGCTAAATGAAGACTTGTAATCTTGATTTTATTTTGAGTCTTAGGAACATGTGTAAATTGAGCATACAAGAGTTAAAAACCAATCACATACACAATATGTTCCCTATAGAAGTCACACACGAAATTTCACATTATTTGGACTTCATTAGATCACCCAAACCTTAGTCGGAAATCACTTATAAACTTAAACCCAGATTTCCTGTGTGAACCGGTCGACCGAACCAGTTCTCAGTTCGACCGGTTTATAACAGACTCTCCACAGTGATTTTACCGAACTCTACCGGCCGACCGGTTCTACCTTTTCGGTCGACCGATCCCGGATTTTAATATGACCGTTTTTCTTGTCGTATTGCTATAACGGTCGTATTCGTATAAAACAAAAATTAACCCCAAAATACATTCGGTAACCGGTCGAACGAAGACCTTGTTTCGGTCGACCGGTTGAACATTTTTTCAGAAACCAAATTCCCTGCTATCGGTCGACACATTTCTCGTTCGACCGATTGACCTCTGTCTCAACCGAATCCCCTTATCGGTCGACCGCCCCATACTTTGGTTCGACCGATTCACTTAAGTAGAGTTAAGTTCTAGCTCGTTTGTCCGACCGAATTTTCTTTTGTTCGACCGTTCTCTTTGAAATCAAGTTAACGGTCGACCGGTTTACTAGTTTCGGTCGACCGGTTCTGGACAGATTTGCAGCCCGATTTTCTGCTTTGTGTATCTTGCACAAAACCCAATCAAATCTATCCCCAACGGCTAGAAAACCTTAGGAGCTTATAAATAGAGGATCAAGACTTGTTGTCAACACAACTCTCCAACTCCAATTGTCCCAATACATTAGAGAGAAACCTCAATCCTCAAAGCTCCCAATTCTACACTCTTTAAGCCTAAACTTCACACATTTGATCATATACTCATCCTACTCAAAGTGTGCTCAATTAGAGAGTGAATCTCACTCAGTTACAAGTGTTGTCAAAAGAAGCAAGGACTTCGGTGAAAGCCCGAAGTGTCCCTCTCGGATTGTGAGAGGAAGAATTCAAGCCAGCGAGGGTTGTTCGCGTTGCTTGTGGTGTAAAGGCGTTCTCTCCCGGCCCGGAACGGGGAGTGGTTAGTGAAGACGTAGGCGGAGCTCGCGGAGTCGAGCGGAGCTTACAAGAGAGGACTAGGACCCGGGTGGGGTGCCGAACCTCTATAAAATCGCCGTGTCTTCTTGTGGTTTGCATGTTATTTCCCTACTATTCTTTAAATTATTTCCGCTGCGTTTATTGTTTGATTAGTTAGTGATTAGATTAAAAGTGATTAGTGGACCCATAACCCACATGATCCTACAGTAATCAGTTTCGAGTGGACGTCGCCACTCTGGTTGTTAGAGGAGGAGCAAGCTTGGCGAGGGTGCTTACAAGATTGAATTCTAAAGTCTTAAGATCAACTTGGAACAAAGATCAGATAGTGTAATTCTCGAATGGACCTCAAGGAGTGAGAGAGGCTAGAGGAGATGACTAGGACGTGAATGTGTGCCGAACCTCTATAAATTCAATGTTCTTTTGTGGTTTGTGATTCTCTTACTCTTGCTTGCTTTTATTTTCACATTAGATTCATTATCCACAATTACGTATATTCACCCTTCCTAGACTTTAATTAGACCTTGATTAGTAGGCAGTCAATCTCATCAGAGTGAGGACAAAAACTTGACCAAGAACTAATTTGATCATAAACTAGTTTGGAAAACCATGATCGGAGGTGATCTTAGTCGATCGGTTGGGGAATAGGTTGAACGCCTTTGTTTACAATTACTCGGGGTCCAGTTGGGACACTTGAAACACAACGATCGAGTCTCACGAAACACCCGTATACAGTTTTTGTCCCAAATGAGGATTTTGGCGTTGGAGAAACTATATTGGACCTAAGTGTTAGCATTCATTTTTGCTTGATTTGTGAACCTGATTAGATTTTTTTAAACAAGATTCTCACATAAACTTTCAAACCCTGTTAGTGTGTTATACTCTCGTTATTTGCAATAATGCGAGAATGTGTTTTTATATTAGCATTTAGAGTAAAGTTAACAAGTATAATGACCCAACTAACTTAAACAACATGAACATCAATAAATTGAGATAAGTTTTCAAAATTGATTTTGGTTGGTGGATCAAAATTTATGAATAAAATTGATATATGAACCCCTATATATAGCATTCAAATTGGTGATCAAACTTCCAAGCACTAGAAAATGTGGATTAGAAAACGAGAAAAAAAACTGTAATATAAGTGGAGAGAGGTGAGATTGGAGAACACATTTTCTCGGAACTCAGCTTGCTTCTTTGTATCAGGATTAGGACCTCAGCTTGCCCAACCGCAACCTACCTCATTTGACATAAATGAGCAAACAACGTAGGGCGAGTTAAAAAAAAGCTAATCGCAAATACAATTATAAACACAAAAGCGTATGTGTTAAGACTTAGGAACTTAGGAGTTTTTAAATTTATTTGCTAGTTTATTATTTAAAAACTAATAAGAAGTAGTTAGTTATGATATTTAGTTTAATAATTAGTTAATGATTATGTTAAAACAATTAATTGAATATTATTATATTAGATTTCAAATTTTATAATATATGTTTAATGATTATTGTATCAGCAGGTTGGCCGGACGGGTTGAGTTAAGTTGACCTATTGGTGGTGTGGCGGAGGATTGAAAATTTTGACCGCTACTCGTTCATATAATGAAGATCTTGTCCCACGCACAACCCTATTACGAAGGAAGGAAGGAAAATGAATTGAACATAGGAGGTTTACTGAACCTCATAAAATCCACAAGAATTTGTGCCTTGTGTGTGGATTTTTCACGAGGAGAATTTCATGGAGACCCTTTAATGAGTTTCAAAATCACCAATATCATTTATTAAATTGGCCATCTTTACCTTCAATTATAAATGTCATCTCAGCAACATTCTTTGATCTCGAATCTTCTTGCATTGATATAGCCTTTTCTCACCCTTCCCAACTTTGATTTAAGTTAACTCTTAGTGTTTGAAATTACATTTTTATCCTTATTTTTTCTGTTAATTTTCAAATATAAACAATAAATTCATTAGTAATAGGGAAAATAAATATTAGGAAAATGGAACAATAGACTCAACTTCAAATATTAAGAACACAAACAAGAAAAAGGGCCGAATGATATTTCCTACTTTTTTTCTGCCTAAGATTCAACGTAAATTTCAGATTTATAGGAATAAACAATGGTAAAGTTGAAACTCAACTCTTAGAAGTTAAGTTAGCACGAGTTAATGTTGAAAAGTTGATAGAAGGTTATGGATAGAAAATGTATGAAATTGAAAGATATGCACGAAAGCCTGTCTAGTTAAAGAGTAATGTCTTGTTGCTTCAGCAAACCTACTCAATTTATTTCACCTTTTCATTCAACTAATAATTCCAAACCTAAAACTCAAACCAAGTCATAACCTAATCATAATATAAGAAAGGCATGCACATATTCTTTGCAGGTTAAGAAGTCAAGGATATATGTTCTACTATCAACAATACTTTATACACTCTTGTGCATAATTCCTACTGCAAAAAGAATATATAGTGCATGATTCGATCGATATCCATTGGCTTCTTTGGGTAATCAGCATTACCACCATGAGTACGTTAAGCACCTAATTTCGTCTCTTCTCATCTCTCTCCCTTTCTCTCTCATTAAAAAAGAGAGTTATTAGGGTGTTTTAGCTATTTGGCAGGTGGGGCAGTAGTGAAGGTGAAGATAGTGGGGTGAAAGGGATAGACTACTTGTGGAGTAGTGGTTTAACCTAATATGAAGTAACAACCCTAGTGAAGTAAAGAAAATTGATTTTTTAACAACCCTAGTGATGTACAAGTAACCAAATGGTTAATGGTGGTGGGTCATATTTATACTTTATTTACAAGAGCAAACAGAGTTGTAAACAGTTGTTGAAGTGAGTTTCCTCTTCTTTTTCCGGTAATCGTTAATTCTTACAAAACACCATCGTACATGTTTCGGCAATGCAAGTACTAACGGAGGTAAAAATTGAGCAAGACTGATGATTTTTACCACCAGCTAACATTAAGGATAAATTTGAGGTTTAATTTGAAACATGAGAGTATGAGACCTATGGTAAAGTTTGGGGTGTCTTTCATGTCTCTCTTGTGGTCTAGTAAAATTTGTGTCCTCTTTTGAATCGTGTGTAAATTTAATTGCCTTCGTGATTCACATGACGACATTAGTTTTCACTCTTAAAAATAAGTACTTAGTAAAACATTGCAAAATTATGTTTGAACCATAATCACTGAAAAGGGTTGAAGTCTTACTTCTTTCTTTTCCAAGATACAATCTATGAAAAGAACACAATTCCTTTGTCTCGTTCTTAAAAAAGCCTAGGGCAGTAACTTGGAGTTTTCCATAAGTTACAGCGATTTTTTTCCCTTGCGGTGGTTCTCTAGTTTGCTGTGACCTTTTCTTTTCTTCCTATCCGTCATGTCAAAATATATATTTCTTCACCTAATCTAGTGAATTTTTTAATACGTTATATTTTCTTAAATTAATAATCAATATATTATTTTATAAGACATTATACAAATATAGATATCTATTTTTATATCGAATCCGTGTCGGTATTTGCTTGTTTCCGAATGTTATATTTTCGGACGGTGTCAGTATCCATTTTTTGAGAATATAAATATCTTTTTTTATCTGTAATGATTTGTATATACAACCGTGTACAACGAATATATATATAGTCGCACTCACCGTTTGCACTGCTAGTTTCATGGCATATCAATAATAACCAAAATATCTAATGTATATATACAATATCTATTGTAGATATTGAAAGGAAATTAAACCCCTGTAGCAAAAAATACTACGAATCGAGTAAAGCCAAATACGCACAGCGAAAATCCAAATCACGTCTGAAAAACGATCGAGAATGCACACAACAAGCAAAACACACAAACACAAGGATTTAACGTGGAAACCCAAAATCGGAAAAAACCACGGGGCAAGCCGGCAAACCAATCCACTAATCAATCAACGGGATACAAGGGAGTTTTCTCTCTCGGATTTTGCCCAAAATCCAAGACACACAATCTACAAATAGATTGATTGGGGAGATACAAATGTTACCTCTAGGGCTTATGCAAACCCTAGGATTTCCACCACAAAAGCTCTCCAAGACGAGGAGACGACGACTGGAACTCCAAAAGGAACCCGTAGGAAGAAACGACACCTCAATCGGACCAACACGCGACCCGGAATCACTAATTCTTTTCTCTCCTCCAAATCTCTCTCTCCGCCGGCACCAGAATCGAGATGAGACGGCTACTGTTCACGCACAGTAGAAAAAACCCTCCTTCGTTTCTTTTTTCTTTTGGGAATATTAAATGGGTAAATTGCGTTTCCAACCCAATCTTCTTGATAATTGCAATCAAGGACAACAGTTTTGGGTTTGATAAATCCAACAAATCTCCCCCTCAAACCCAACAACGAGGAAGATCACAATCATCACCAATCAGTAGAAATCCATACCCGCCAGCTGGCGGCAAATGCCATGTCTCTCCTTGGCTAAGGGCTTCGTCAACATGTCTGCAACATTATCATCGGTGTGAACCTTTTCGAGCTCAAGCAACTTCTTCTCAAGCACATCTCTGATCCAATGATATCTGACATCAATATGCTTCGACTTAGAATGCAAACTTGGATTTTTGCTCAAGTGGATGGCACTCTGACTGTCACAAAAAATAACATAATTTTTCTGCTCTAGTCCCAACTCCTCAATGAACCTCTTCATCCACAACATCTCCTTGCAAGCTTCTGTAGTAGCAATATACTCAGCCTCTGTAGTAGAAAGAGAAACGCACTTCTGCAACCTGGATTGCCAAGAGACAACTCCCCCCTACAAAAGTCAACACAAAACCGGAAGTGGATTTTCTGGTGTCGATATCTCTAGCCATATCTGCATCTGTATATGCTGTCAACGCTGCTAGACCGCTTCCAAAGCTTAAACAAACTTTGGATGTCCCTCTCAAATATCGAAGAATCCACTTCACCGCTTCCCAATGCTCTCTACCTGGATTAGCAAGAAATCTGCTAGCAACTCCAACTGCATATGCAATATCCGGTCTCGTACACACCATAGCATACATCAAACAACCAACTGCTGAAGCATAAGGAACATTCTTCATTCTCCCCTTCTCATCATCCGACGATGGACACTTCTCAACACTCATCCTGAAGTGATCAGCTAATGGAGAACCAACTGGCTTAGCATTACTCATGCTGAATTTGTCGAGCACCTTCTCGATATATTTTTCCTGTGACAACCACAACTTCTTTGCTTTCCTGTCACGAGTTATCTGCATGCCCAATATTTGCTTAGCCGCTCCCAAGTCTTTCATATCAAAAGACTCATTCAGTTCCTGCTTCAAACTATCAATAACAGACATATCTCGGCCTAGAATCAACATATCATCAACATAAAGCAAGAGAATAATAAAATCCTCACCAACCCTCTTAATGTAAACACAATGATCCGATGTTGTTCTAGTGTACCCTTTCTCTGTCATAAAGGAATCAAACTTCTTGTACCACTGTCGTGGAGCTTGTTTCAGACCATACAAACTCTTCTTCAAACGACAAACAAGATTCTCTTTATTTTTGACTTTGAATCCCTCTGGTTGCTCCATATAAATTTTTTCATCTAAATCACCATGAAGAAAAACAGTTTTCACATCCATCTGCTCAATCTCTAAATCCTGACAAGCAGCAAGACCTAAAGCAACTCGAATCGAGGTCATCTTCACCACCGGTGAGAAAATCTCAGTAAAATCAATTCCTTGCCTCTGACCGAAGCCTTTCACGACCAACCTTGCCTTGTACCTGGGTTGTGATTTACCTTCATGAGATTTCAACTTGAATACCCATTTATTCTTCAACAACTTCTTCCCCTTTGGCAACTCAACCAAGTCATACGTGTCATTTTTCTGCAAAGAGTCCATCTCTTCATGCATAGCAGACAACCAATACTTTTTCTGGTCACTTTCAACAGCTTCCTGATAACACTCTGGATCACCTGCATCAGTAAGCATCACATATTCATCAGAAGGATACCTGCTCGAAGGTCGTCTGTTCCTGACTGATCTCCCAACTGGAACCTCTCGGGAAAAATCTGTGGAAATCTCTGGCTCTGAGGTAACATCATCTGCATCAACCTCAACTGGTACATGTGCATCACCTTCCTGCTGCAACTCATCAACCTGCACAGGAGCACGTGTAAGTGGGAACGAATTTAAATCAACCAAATCATGATGAACTTCTG
The DNA here is from genome assembly GCA_963682175.1 of Triglochin maritima. NCBI lineage: Eukaryota > Viridiplantae > Streptophyta > Magnoliopsida > Alismatales > Juncaginaceae > Triglochin > Triglochin maritima. The sequence continues at coordinate 42,732,855 of OY821775.1, forward strand.
ATCCTGAATTCATCTTCGATTTCTGAATATCCTGAATGGTCTGATCTTCCACAAACACAACATCTCTGCTTCTGATTATTTTCTTCTCAACTGGATCATACAACTTGTATCCAAACTCATCCAGACCATAACCAATAAAGATGCACTGTCGCGATTTCGAATCAAGCTTAGACCTGTCATCTTTGGGAATGTGCACAAAAGCCTTACATCCAAAGACACGCAAGTGGTCATAGGAAACATCTTTTCCTGTCCAAACTCTATTAGGAATATCAAAATCCAAAGGAACACAGGGAGTAAGATTAAGAATATGTACCACCGTACTCAATGCCTCAGCCCAGAACGACTTCGACAACTGCGCCTGCGAGAGCAAACATCTTACCCTTTCTATTAGTGTCCTGTTCATCCTCTCAACTATTCCATTCAACTGAGGTGTCTTCGGAGGTGTTCTCTGATGTCTAATCCCATGCTGTCTCCAATATACTCTCCACCATTACCAGTCCTGATGCATTTTAGTTTCTTTCATGTCTGCCTCTCAACCAAGGCATGAAACTCTCTAAATACACCTGCAACTTGATCTTTAGTTTTCAAGGTATACACCCAAATTTTCCTTGAAAAATCATCTATAAATGTGACAAAATAAATTGAACCACCAAGAGATTTTGTCTTCATAGGACCACAGACATCTGAATGCACAAGATCAAGTATACCTGACTTTCTCGAAGGAGGAGAGCTCTTGAAAGCAACTTTATTCTGCTTTCCAGCTAGACAATGCAAACACTTCCTCAAAGCTGCACTTTTAATTCCTGGAAGAAGATTTTTGTTAGACAAAAAATTCAAACCTTTCTCACTAATATGACCAAGTCTCCGGTGCCACATCTCAACACTCTCTTCATCATCTACTGCACTAATTCTGTCCCCAGACACCTTAGCCTGCAGTATATATAATGAAGGATTTTGCTCGCTCTAGCAATGACCATAGAACCCTTCGTGAGCTTCCACTTTCCATCCTTGAAGGTGCTACAATAACCTTCAGAATCAAGCACACATGTAGAAATCAAATTCAAACGCAGTGAAGGAATATGTCTAACATTATATAGCATCAACCGGGTACCATTACATGTTTGCAGACAAACATCACCAATGCCTGCAACTGTAGCCAGACCATCATCTCCCATCTTCACAGTACCAAAATCACCAGATCTGTAAGATGTGAATAAATCTCTATGAGATGTGCCATGAATAGTCGCACTTGTATCAACCACCCAGCTAGTATCCTGACATACAAAATTTACTTCATCGCCTTCCCAAACGATAAGATAATCACCAAAAACTGTAGCAACATGATCACCATTGCTTTCATCACTTCTCTTCTCAGTGAACCCGTTATGGCTATCTCTCTTGAACTTTCGGCAATGCTTCTTTATATGTCCTTTGGCATGACAATGATAACACTCAACATTTGCAAATTTATTAGATTTACCTCTGCTCTTGTCTCTATTTTTCGAACCTCGAGACTCATTCCTGTCTCTTTTTTCGAACACCAAAGCATCTGCATTTGAAGAGGTTCCCTGTGTCTTTCTTCTCATCTCTTCATTCAGCGCACTGCTTTTCACTGAATTCATTGTCATCTTCCCATCAGGAGCTGAGTTCGACAACGACATTCGGAACGTCTCCCAAGAGTCTGGCAGAGTACCTAGCAACCACAAAGCTTGAATCTCATCATCAAACTTGATTCCCATAGCTGCTAACTGATTAATAATTGCCTGATAATTATTCAAATGATCAGTCAAAGGAGTGTCATCATGATATCTCAATGCCATCATCTGCTTAATCAGATACAGTTTATTATTCCCGGTTTTACTCGCATACAACTCCTCAAGTCTAGTCCATAATGTGTGTGCATTAATTTCATTCTCGATATGGTTCAAAACATTATCATAAACCCATTGCCGGATATAACCACAAACCTGATGATGTAACAACTTCCATTCTGCATCAGTTTTATTCTCAGGTTTCTCATCAACAAAAACAGGCAAATAAAAATCTTTAACATACAAAAGATCTTCCAATTTTCCTTTCCAAAGATGATAATTCGAACCATTCAGACAAATCATTCTACTCGCATTAATTTTCATATTTTTTTTTCTGACAACCGGAAACCAACCACAGCTCTGATACCACTGAAAGGAAATTAAACCCCTGTAGCAAAAAATACTACGAATCGAGTAGAGCCAAATACGCACAGCGGAAATCCAAATCACGTCTGAAAAACGACCGAGAATGCACACAACAAGCAAAACACACAAACACAAGGATTTAACGTGGAAACCCAAAATCGAGAAAAACCACGGGGCAAGCCAGCAAACCAATCCACTAATCAATCAACGGGATACAAGGGAGTTTTCTCTCTCGGATTTTGCCCAAAATCCAAGACACACAATCTACAAATAGATTGATTGGGGAGATACAAATGTTACCTCTAGGGCTTATGCAAACCCTAGGATTTCCACCTCAGAAGCTCTCCAAGACGAGAAGACGACGACTGGAACTCCAAAAGGAACCCGTAGGAAGAAACGACACCTCAATCGGACCAACACACGACCCGGAATCACTAATTTTTTTCTCTCCTCCAAATCTCTCTCTGCCGGCACCAGAATCGAGATGAGACGGCTACTGTTCACGTACAGTACAAAAAACCCTCCTTCGTTTCTTTTGGGAATATTAAATGGGTAAATTGCGTTTCCAACCCAATCTTCTTGATAATTGCAATCAAGAACAATAGTTTTGGGTTTGATAAATCCAACCGATATATATTGTGTGTGTGTGTATATACAATAATAACCAAAATACAATGATAAGAAAATGACTCAGATATTATACAATTAAATGGTATTCGGAATTGTACGTTTTTTTCCCGCAATTAATCAAAAGTACCAAACTCATTTATGTTTGATCCGAACGAAGGAATCTTTTGTCATGTCGGCAACTCGATCGGTCTCTTTCTAACACCTATTCCAGTCACTATAAAAATTCCTAATAATTATCACCATCAAGTACCTTTCGTGACTCATGAGAGGTTGTTAGAAAGTTCCTTTGGCGATTTGTTTATTAAGTTGCTTTCAATCTTAACATGTTACATGTGTATCCCTTCCCAAGTATTCAGGTGAATTTGAATGTCGTAGTTTAACTTGGATTGCACGTATTGGACAATGTACATTTTTAAGTAGTTCGTTTTCATGATTTTTCCTTAAAATTTGTAGTTCATCTCGTTGTACTTCAAAAGAACCGTCTCATTAAACTGTTAGGTCACCCTTAACAGGTCGGGCGCCTGCCCGGTCGCCCATTCGGGTGCCGGAGCTCCCAAATGGACGCCCGGGACGCCATCGGGTGGGGGGCACATGTTGCCCCCATTTGTCCACTTTTTTTTTTTAATTTTAGTGGAGGTTTTGTTGTTAGAGGTAATTGATAATGTATTGGGTTTCCGAATGAGGACTGCTTTCATCGTGAAATTCTGGGAATTCCCTACCAACACGCACGACATTTGCTTCAGAGACTCTCATTTCGGGTACATACGCAACATGACCCAAACATCAAAGTAAAGAAATTTAGACTTATTAGTTCACTCGTAGATGTGGTGAACTTTCCGGACGACATCGTCGTCGTTCTGCTCGCTCCTTTTCTGTCGGTACGCCCGATCAAAGCACCCGACCCACTTATTCACAGCATGTATAATTCTCTTCAGCGTCCTTTTAAGGACTCCACATTCCTCTCAGGGAGGCCCGTTTCTTCAACGGAGGTGTCATAAACCTGTTTTACCTTGGTCCACAAGGAAGTAGCCTTCTTGTTTGTCCCCGTCACCGCATCAGAACTGACCTCCATATATGCTGACACGAGTTGCTCGTCCTCATGTGTGGTCCACAACTTCGGATTGCTTCTGACGGCTTGGACTTGCCTGTTACGGCGTCACTGTGGGTGTGGGGATGGTGGTGCGACGGTCTGGCGCCGCATTCACGCGTTTACTGTGCATTTCTAATTTTCCCGTGGTTTAATATTAATTATTAATGTTAATTACTAATTAATATTAATCATTTCGTCAATTGGAATTATAACGTAATTAGAATTAGAATTATGTAAAATGTAATTTGTTAAATGTGGTGTAAGAATTAAAATTGTTTAATTAAGAAACGATGTGGAGAAAATAGAGTGTAGGGTGGGTGGGGATAGCCCGGGCGTGGTTAAGAGTTTTTTTGGATGGGTGGGGAGCTGACGTGGAGGAGAGAGGGAGCAGGACTCCCGTGGGTAGCCTGGACGCGGTTAAACATGGTCTTACGAAAAGAAAAGCCTAATGCATTAAAGAGGAAAGTAGATTTTACAAAACTTAACATAACATAACATATTCCAATTTTAATTTTTTAAACTAATGTTAATTCGTACACTAAACATGATATTATGAACATTTTTATATGATTTTGTGTTTGATATATGAATTTAACTCCGTTTGAGTTGGTATGGTCTTAATGATGCACCATCATATGCAACTTTTGATTACTATTATTTACGAATTATATATATGTTTATCCAAATAATAGAAAAAAATGTTGACATTTATAAATTCTATACTTTTGACTATATAATATATATTGATTTTTGCAAAACTCCCACCAAATGGATTCCAAAAAAGTCAATTTTCTTCACTTTGTCATTTAATGTTGATTCAAGAGACTAGATTTGAAAGTCCCAAAGTTATTCTATTGACTAAAAAGCTTATGAACAGCGTAGGAATCCAAAATCGCATGGCATGCTCATGTATAAGCAGAGTTTTGAGTCTTTCTTTCAAGATTATAAAATATTTTTTCGTGTAAGACGTAGTTCGTTTGATATATTAAGGGTGCACATGGGGAAACATCGGGTTTGCGAAAAACCAAACACAATCCGAATCCGAACCGATTCGGGATTAACCTGACTCGACTCAAAATTTTCGGGTTGAATTAGGTCGGATCGGATGGGACCTAACTTTATTACAATAATATTTTCTGTCTAATAAATTAACCATTTGAAACATAAATTAACCAAGAAATTGAACATTTGCCGGTTAAAGTGTTAAACCAACCAATAACTAAACCAACTTCAGATCAGAAGGGTTCTCAAGTACACATGGCCAAGAATATACTTCCAACTAATCCACGTCACAATGGGATATCATATAACATTAACATGCACTTACACAAAGTTAAAAATAAAAAAAACACTAAAATTTACGGTGAGTATACGGCATTGTAGTTATATTCCATATCAACAACAAATATCAAAACACAATATCTAATCAATATAACACTCCTGTACAACCATATGATCCAACCGAGATGAATGATTTCAATTTATACTTCTAAATCATTTATCGAGATAGCAAACATCCACAAGTTTTTGTTTATATAAAAAATCAAGTGGAAATCAAAACGCAAATCTGTCAAACTAACCAAGTCAAACTCTAGCAAGAAAACCACATCAAAACGCTTCAAATTGAAACCCAACAAAATCGATTGAAGTGCGTGATCGATTGAAGCAAAAAATCGATTGGAGTGCGTGAGGTTGATCTGGGGTCGACGGAGGGAGTGTGTGACTGTGTGAGGAGGGCAAGGCGGAGGGATCAACGGAGAGGAAGTGTCGAGCCGCCGAGGCCGCGAGGAGAGGGAGCGGGGATTTGCCCGTCAGATTTGAGGGTAGGAATTAGGAAATGGGAACTTTAGATTTAGGTTTTTGTGCTAAAGGGAATAGTCTAGATTAAAATTCAAGGGTAGTGGACGATCTAGATTAAAATAACATCAACCCGAACCCGACCCAAGAAATTCGGGTTTCTCCTTTGTCAACCCAATCTGACCCGAACCCCTACCCAACCCGACCAAACCACAAAGTCTAGTTCGGATCGGTTTTGGGTTCAACCCGACCCGTGTGCACTCCTTACTGAAACTACAAGCATAAGAGCCTTGCTTAGTTTGTTTTTTCGGTTCATTCCTGATTTTGGAAAACAATTTTATTGCTTAAGTTGAAGTACAAAAAAAATGTAGGTATGGTGTGCCAGGTTGGGCTCCGCCCGATAATATTTTTCGAACTGGAAGCCCATGTGAATATTAATTAGGCCCAACTAATAGTCCAGGACAAGACATTTGTCAATCTTTTTTGTGGCGTGCTTGGAAAAAATAAACAATGAAGAGAAGTTGAGAAAAAAGAAAAGAAACTTTGCTTCTCTTCTCCTCTTTTTTTTCTTCCTAATTGGTTAGACACGGGATTCAGATCTTCTTCATTTACCCGAGGCTCAAGTTATCTCGCTATAATTTAGATTTTCAATGTAATGAGGAACTCAAACCATAGGTCGTCTAAGACCTAAGTTATACACAGTACAATTAGAAGCAAATAATTTGAGATATATTTTTTAATAAGATTAAAAGATGGATAAAAATGAGCACACTACATTTGTTGGTGTGTTTATGCTATATGAAATAACTATCAAATTTTATGTTTCTGAATTGTATCTATGATGTGTTTTATAATAAAAAACTGCAAATGTACAATGTTGTAACATACGGTTGAACATGAGTAGGGACGTTTTATGAAATCTATACTGTGCATGCAATCGTATTAGAGAGAGATGAATTTTATGTTCTTTTTGTTTATTGACTTGAAAGTGACAAATCTATCTTAAAAAATCGAGTAAGAAATTTAGATGTGGGTTAAGAATAAGGTTTATGGATTTAGGATTAATTGGAACAAATTATTAAAAAATGTGTTGTAGAACTAAAAATTACGTAAAATAACTCGAATTATTGAGCAACCAAATTAAGCAAGATAAACTAATATGATCCTATGAACCAAAACTATGTTTCTTAGTACTTCTGCGACAAACAGTCATGTTAAATTCTCTGAAAAAAATGAACATGAGAATAGGAACAAATTATACTAAATGTTGAAGATTCGTTCTTGTTTTCATTTCTATCATCACAATCCGTATATCTCATATTTGGAGAGATTAGTCACTCGTCGTGGATGTAGAAGCAGACTGGATAAATCATACGAGAAGTAAGCATCAAAACACGAAGGGACTCAATCATAAATTAGGGTTCCTTGTGTAAATACCCTCAAACTTAAAAAGTAGGGGAATTTTATACAATAAATCCTTAACCTAAGCCCATATATGTACCACAACTAGGGGTGAAACTTTGTGTCCGAAATCCGTTAATCCGACCGACTACGTATTCGAAATCAAAAAAATTATCCGAGAAAAAAAAATCCGCAACCAAATTTGTATTCGGATATAAACATCCGTAAAAAAACGAAGCGAATATGGATATTAGTACATCCGATTCGAATAATATCTGGTTCGTATTTTATATGCACATATAAATAAATAAAAATATATACAATATATATGAATTAAATTATGTTATTTATATTATATTTAATATTTTTTCATGTAGGCAAAAAATAAAGGCTGAAATTTATTCTTGTTTAGATCAATCAAAAAATGTTTTTAAGTCTATTCGGATTTTTTAACGAATTCGGATATCCTAATTCAGAATGAATTTTAAACTTAATTCGGATGCGAATTTATTCGAATTCGGATCCGAATTTGACGGATCCGAATTCGGATCCCTTTCTCATACATTCGATCGGATTCGAATTCGGATTCGAGAAAAAAACGGATAAGAATTCGGATACTGGCACATCCGCTTCGTATCCGTTCCGTTTTCACCCCTAACCACAACCACACTTCACATGCAACTTAAAGCACTCGACCGAATACCCATTTTTTAGCCCAATCAGACCTATAATGCCTATTTGGGGTGGAGTTCGGCCTAATCTTCTCAAATTTTACTATATGGTGCATCTCGATGTAAAAAGTTGCTGGACCAATTTTGAGATAATTTCGACCGCCAAATCAGCTCTAGGTCTTTAAACAATGGTCGATCATATATAAGGAAGCCCTTGAGGATTATAGAAAAGTAACACTCGATTCTTGTCCTACTTATTTTTCTCTATCTCGTTGTATGTGTTTATTTCTTGTTTAGTAATCTCTGGCTCTAGTTATTGTTTTATTTAATATTTGATCTACTTTCTTATAGTTTCAAGTTCCCTGGAACGTGCAGTGAGTAGATCCATAAATGCATGGAATATGGAATGTGCCTTGGTTCTTGGTGTGTTTATATTGAGAATTGAACTTAATCCTAGGTGACGACTTAACCCTATGTGGCGTCCTACTCACCCGCCACATCATCATTGCTTGATGACTCATCAAGGAGGTGAAGAGTCAACACATGAGAATACAAAATGTTGATGGAGTGGAAGAGACAAGAGTCTTTTCATTTTTTGAGTAATTTTCGTCCTAATTATGTATGCAATTTAAGTAGAGAGTGTAATGATCTTGAATGATCATGTTTATGTAGTCTTTATGTTTGGAAGTTGTAGGGTCATGTAAGTGCCTATATAAAGCACTAGAATTCACCATTTGTAACACAATAACAATACAACAATATATATCAAGCATTAGAAGTTGAGCCACGCAATTGTGTGAGAAAAGAGTGAGTATGTGAGTAGAAAAAAGAAGAAGAGTGTGCATTGCAAAAATCGGTTTTTTTGCTTTGTGAGTGTCAAGGAGATAGCCACTTTCTTTCCTTCGTGTCCCCCCAGTAGAATAGATCAAGAATGGATCTAGTGGTGTCAAAAGAAGGCAAAAAGAATGGATCTGTGTTTCGTGTCACTAATGTTTTACTGTGTCTTGGATCCTAAGATATGAAACTTATATTTTTTCACTGAAGAAGTGTTTGATTTGATTATTGTCAAAAACTATCAATAAGTATAGTGATAAAGGCAATAGTTGGTTGAACATGATTTGTGCTGGAAAAGATAACTAGTTAAAAGATTATCATTGCCCCTCTTAATTGAGTGATGATATTAGTGGACCCCTTGATAAAGAAAAATTATAATGTGCACAATGTAAATTGAGTTAACTTACATGGTTATAATTAGCTTAAAAAGATCAAGAAATGAATACAATACAAATGTGACTCTTTCTACTTTGTATCTATTCTTAATATCACGAGGCATGGGACGAACACAAGTGTTGCACTTACAACACTAAATGGATCGTGTTTGGTTCGAGTGGAACAAGACATCTATTCTAATTGTGTAACTATAATGTGTAGGTAGATACTGCTTATTGTTTGAGATATTGAGTGTTCAATATCGTTGTCAATTTGAATTAGATCATCCTATAGGTCATACCACAAAACTGGGCAACAAGAAACTTGATTTTGAATTCATATGATGTGTCGGGTTTCATGTGAAAAATAGACACATGTGGTGAATCAACAAAATCAATATGTCTTGAGAATTGACATAATTAGAATCATGGATAAATTTGCATAAGATGTATATATTATGGGGTGTAATAATTTGACATTACATAGGATAATATATTACATGAGATATGAATTTGCTAAAACCCCAAAAGATCAAATTTTGTTGGATGTAAATCCAAAATTTGAGAATGGCAAAATCAGGCTCAAAAGGGTCAACCGTTTTGGATTCGGTCGACCGGGTTTCTTAGAAATGGTCGACGGACGAAGATCGGATACGCGAGTGGTCGATCGAAAATTATCAGGACGTGTCGTGATAATAGGATCGGTCGACCGGGAGTCCTAGTCCTCTCTTGCAAGCTCCGCTCGACTCCGCGAGCTCCGCCTATGACTTCACTATCCGCTCCCCGTTCCGGGCCGGGAGACAACGCCTTATGATGAGATTTAAATTTATACCGCAAGTGCACGGTGTCTATGAAGACGTGGCAAGTACGGGTCGAACACAAGGAGGGAGAGATTTCGTTGTTAATGTTATTTTCGATTGAGGGGAAGAAGGGAGAGAAGAATTAATTTGGGTTTTTGGGGTTTTTGGTTTAATTAACTAAAGTACGAAACAAAAGCAATTAGAACTAAAACAAGAAATAAGAAGTGAAATCCGTTGGGTGGAGGTTTAGATTTCGGTTTAGATTGGAGAATGGAGAAACTTGAAATAAATCATGTCAGTTATGAAGCATTACAAGATAAATGATTTAACATAAACTCAAGTAATCAAAATATACTAATCACGAACTTAAAACAATAACATGCATTCATCTTCTCTACCCCTAACTCCATCACCTCCACCCTTTGGAGAGAGTTAGAAACTCATGGAGGGAGGAAGAAGAAGAGGTCCTTGAGACATTAAAAGAAAACTAAAACAAGAATTAAAAGAACAGAATTTTATTAATAAAACTAAGGTACACAAATAAGAACAACAACCAAGGACCCTATTTACATCGTTCTCGGTTCTATTTATAGTTGCTACAAGGGACTTAGGTATAGAATTGGATAGTACACGTGTCCATACACGAGTGGACGAAATTGGGACACACGGATCGACCAATGGGCGGCGGAATCGCCGCACATCATGTGTATTGTGCGGCGGATTCGCCTCCCACGTTGGTCGGATTTAATCAGGATTTTTGTCACGCGTTTATGGTATGATTTGATCTTTATTTGCGTGTCTGGATGATTTCTTTCCATTGTCTTGAGCTCCGGATTAATTCCTTCCATTGTTGGAGATTTATAGTTGATTTTTCTTTTGACTTTTCCAACAAAATAACTTGATCCTTTTCTTTTGCAATTAGGTCCTTGGCATTTTGCAATTAAGTCCTTGACCTTTTTGTGATTAGCTCCTTGAATGCTTTTATGCTTGGATGCATTTCCAATTGAAACCCGATAAACTTGAATTCGGTCTTTATGATAGAAGTGAATCTTTTGCACACGTTTATGCTCGGAATGTTGGTAAATTGCATTCAGGTCCCTGTATTCTGTAAATAAGACTAAACACATACCTTAGTAGCATTTATTGATGTAAAAGTAATCTAAATGAAAGACATATGATGCAATGTATGCAATGCATCAAATACCCCCACACCTAGATTTTGCTAGTCCCTAGCAAAACAGAATATAAGAAAAATAAAAACAGGGAAATCCTAACTCACTTTCGTAGGAATCACGGTTGCACTTAGCATGTGCAACAAGCCTTTAAACCTCCTTGTTGCCAAGGGGGAGGAGTGTTGTCTCCTGAGGGTTTTCAGCAGATATACCCACAAAGTCTTAATTCAACATTCCATTAATAGCTCTTAATATTTCTGCCTTCACCTTATACATCTCACTTAAAGTTCTCGCATGCTCATTATATAAATCTAGCTCAAAAAATATGACTTGGTCTTTGTTCCTCCAACATTCACACCACTAACCCTTCTATACATGTTTATCACTTGAATTATTTTGCACGCCTCCTCTGGTGGTGAAGTATCATTCGGATCAACCATGGCATGGATCATTCTTTTAGCTTTGGGCCTTGAGTATTATTATTTTTTTCTTTTCTTCCGTGATTCAACACATTTGCTTTTTGACACTTTTACCCTTTTGGCATTTGTGTAGCGAGTTTGGTCGATAATCCCGAGCTGGTAGACTCAAGTTACCGGGTTTCAAGATACCCCTACGGACCAGTGACTCAAAGGCTTGGGTTTTTGTAATCATTTTGCAAAATGTGTTTTCTTCACTTTATTCCTTTATTTTTATTTTTATTTTCCTCAAGGCTTAATTGCTATTAGAAGTCCACACTTCCCGGTATATTTTCCTCAACCTCTGCTTTTTATCAACCACTTCAAAGATTTGATTCATCCAATTTAAGTGCATACATGTCTTAAAGCGTAATGGGTTATTTCTTTGGAACTTAGATTTATGCCATAATTTCTACAAGCAGAACCATATAATAAGGAACAAGAACTCAATGCAATTTGTACTCGGGTTTTGGCAGTTCAATCTTAAGCTATGTCATAGAATATTGATTTTTTTTTTTTTTTTTAAATAAAGCAGAACAGAAAATCAAATAGATAGATATGTACATATATAAACACCCCCCACACCTAAATCATGCATTGTCCTCAATGTATGCATAGATACAATAAATGCACTTATTACCTGCGTCGGCTTGCGGTAGAGGGGTTGAGTTTGCTCAAAGTCAACCATAATCAGAACTGGATTGAATGACACCATGTTGGTGCATGTATCCAGTTGAATTGTTCCCCATGTTGACTTGAGGAAAAGATTCCACTCTTCTCACTTGAATTGGTTCGCTTGTTTGCTCGAGTGATGGTGGTTGAGTAAATGAATCACTCCCTTTTTTCTTACTTCCTTTTTGCTTATGTGATGATTTATTTGATTCAGAATTCTGATAAATACGTGCTCTCATCACAACATCACTTGGGTTGCATATTATTTCTGGCTCATTATCAATATGGAAGATATTAAATTCTGCTTTTAAGTTTCCGAAAGATAATTGCATGAGCCCATTTCGACAGTTTATTAATGCTTCCGAAGTGGCTAAAAAGGGTCTACCTAAAATTACAGGGATTTGTCGATTAGGATTTACAACAGGTTCAGTATCAAGTACGACAAAATCCACTGGATAAATGAAGTCCCCAACCTTAATCAAAACGTCCTCTACTATACCTCTTGGTTTCTTAACAGAACAATCAGCGAATTGGAGGGTTGTCCTAGAGGGTTTCAGTGGACCAAGGTTGAGTTGCTCGTAGACAGAAAATGGGAGCAAGTTAACGCTTGCACCAAGGTCTAGAAGGGCTTTATTGATAAATGTATCTCCTATTGAACATGAAATTGTGGGACACCCCGGGTCCTTATATTTTATAGGAGATGTGTTGGAAAGAATTGAGCATATGTTTGCAGTTAAGAATGCCTTCTTTGGTACATTCGTTTTTCTCTTCTTAGTGCATAAATCTTTTAAGAATTTAGCATAAGCAGGTATTTGTTGAATCATGTCTAAGAGTGGAATGTTTACCTTAACTTGCTTAAATACTTCCAAGATTTTCTCTATTTGTGCACTAGAGTTCTTTTTGAGTCTATTGGGAAATGGGGCTTTAGGCACATAGACTCGCTCAGGTTCAGGTAGAGCTACAGGTTCAGGTTGGGTAGGTGGATTGGGCTTTTCAATTTGGACGTCGGGTTCAATGGTCAAGTCATATGTGGGTGCTTGATGGCTAGATTGATTAGTCATTCTAGGGTTTACCACATTATTGTCAATTTGTCTTCCGGACCGTAATGATACTACAACATTGATTTGTTGGAACGGTCCTTCCTCATTAACCATTTGAACCGGTCTAGGGTTGTTATTTCCTGAAGGTGGTTGATAAGATTGATATTGATTATTAGTTCTGGGGTTCACCTCAGGTTGACTTGGAAATTGGCCCTTTTCTCTTTCACCTATTATCTGTGCTAATTGGCTGACCTGTGTCTCTATCCTTTGGAATGATTGGTTGGTTGTTTGTATAAAAGTTGTCATTAAATTTTCTAATTTTGTCAACCTAACCTCATGATTTCCATTATTACCCCCAGATGATGTATTATTTTGGTTATATGGGGTTGGTTGTTGTCTAGGAGGTTGTCCTTGTTGGGTCCACGAAAAATTGGGATGATTACGCCAACCTGGGTTATAGGTTGATGCGTAAGGATCATTTCTAGAATTGTTATATGTGGCATTAACATGTTCCAGGTTCACACAGTCCTCCATTAAATGACCAGTCTGACCACATCTAGAGCAAGGGGTAGGGGATGCTTGTCGGGTTTGGTTTTGCAGTTCTAGACTTTCCATTCTACGCAGTAAGGTAGCTAGTTTTGCCTCGGCCGCTATGTTGGAGTCTATAGCTAAGACACCTGGTCGGGGTTGACTCGCTATTCTAGATCCAATACTCGGGTTGATGGGTGTTCTAGCATTGTCCCATTGCATACTATTTTCAGCTAAATCCTCAAGAAAAGTCCAGGCATCATTTTCATTTTTGGACATAAAATTCCCTTGGCTCACAGATTCTAGCATAACCCTAGATGTGGGTGTCAGTCCCTCATAGATAATTTGGCATAATTGCCACTTCGGAATTCCGTGGTGAGGGCATTGGGTCAAGACACTCTTAAATCTCTCAAGATAGGAATAGAACGGCTCGCTCTCAGACTGAACGAATGCAACAATTTCATTCCTAATCTTCATAGTCTTATGGTTGGGGAAATATTTTTTTAGGAAAACTTGAACAAATTCGGCCCAACTTCTAATAGATCTTTCGGCTAGACTATATAGCCATTTCTTAGCGTCGTCCTTCAGTGCTAGAGGCACGAATTTCAGACGCACTGCCTCTTCAGGGATATGCTGGTATTGCATAAGAGAGCAGATTTCTTCAAATTCTCTAAGGAAGAGATATGGGTCTTCCCTAGAGGTGAACTTAGGCAACATACTCATGTATTGTGCCTTAAGTTCGAAGTCGCGACCCGGTATGGTGGGCATGACGATGCACGATGGCTGAGCAGCCATCGTTGGGTAGCACCGATCCCTCAAAGTTATAGGTTGCGCAACAGGCGGGTCCACTACGTTCTCACCCATCAGATCCGGGTGAGGTGGTGCAACAGGTGGATTGGGGTTAAGTTCCAGACTGGAATCTAGATGAACTCGTGAGAGTCGATTACTCAAGTCCCGAATCCAAATCTGAGTGCACCGGGTTGAATCAATTTTTGAATTCAAATTCGAAATTTAAATTCCAAATTTAATTTCAAGAATTAATTAAGTTTTTTTTTTTTTTTATATTTTCGTTTTTTTTTAATTTATGAAAATGGAAACAAACAATAGAAAGGTAAAGATGAGAAGGGAAAGAAGACTCAGACGAGAAGGGAAACTTAACTCTAAAGGATAAAAATTAGGGTTGGTCAGAAATTTCCTGAACAAGCACGGTCAAAACAATCCTAGACCTAGTGTCACTTAGATCTAGACGACTCCTAACTGGTTGAGTCGAATTGATTTGCTTGATTCACCTCCCTCACCAATCAAACCAAGTTGGCCAGTCAGTGTATAGCTAGTGGGGGCGCTTCCGACAGAGTCGGTGCCAATTAGACAACCACGTCGCTTGGAAGACTTTCGTCGACACAAAAACACTTTCTAGACACCAAATTGAATTCAATTAGCTTCAGGTCATAGCAAGTCAAACCAATCTCCTCCTTAATTGAGTCCGAGTCCTTAGGGGCCAATGTCTAATTGATTTTAAATTTTAGGCTTAGGCGACACTTCAGGATTGTGGTTTGTGGGCTACGGGAGGGTGATGAAATCCCCACCGTATCTTTTCCTACGGAGTTGCCCTTAAGATAGTTTAACTTAAATCTAGCAAAGATAGTCAAACAATGGTCCTTTTAATGGGGGCAATTGCAAGGTTGTATGCAACTAAATTATATGCGCTAATGCAATCGATAAAAACCTCGATACGTACCTTGCCTCCAGCAATCTTCAACAAGTAATAATTTGCAAGAATTTAGCAAGAATAATGCAAGCAAAACATTATATGATGCATGCACTAAGGTCTTTCTAATTTTGCCAATTTTAGGTCAGAGTTGAATTATTGCCAATTATGGAATTGTAACCCTAACACGTGCAATTCTACGAAAGGAACTTGTCAACTATTCAGATTTTACGAGAAATGCAAGAAAAGTTACCTCCGCAATGCTCAGTCGGGTTCGCCGCCCGCTCTCGGAGATTCCAGTAGCTCAATGCGACCACCCAGAGATGCCGACGATGCCCCAGAAATTTGAAGACCAGAACCCTATCTTGTGCGGCGATTCCGCCGCACTTCCTCTTGCAGATGCGGCGATTCCGCCGCCCAGATGTCTCAGAACGCTCCCGGATTTCGCCGCGCGCTCTGTTGTCTCCTGCTACACAAATTCAGATACTTAGATCACGCACAATGTAGACAGGATAAAATCGAAAATACAAAAACAAACGAAATCTACGTCGCCTCCCCGGCAACGGCGCCAAAAACTTGATGTAAATTTTATTTATACCGCAAGTGCACGGTGTCTATGAAGACGTGGCAAGTACGGGTCGAACACAAGGAGGGAGAGATTTCGTTGTTAATGTTATTTTCGATTGAGGGGAAGAAGGGAGAGAAGAATTAATTTGGGTTTTTGGGGTTTTTGGTTTAATTAACTAAAGTACGAAACAAAAGCAATTAGAACTAAAACAAGAAATAAGAAGTGAAATCCGTTGGGTGGAGGTTTAGATTTCGGTTTAGATTGGAGAATGGAGAAACTTGAAATAAATCATGTCAGTTATGAAGCATTACAAGATAAATGATTTAACATAAACTCAAGTAATCAAAATATACTAATCACGAACTTAAAACAATAACATGCATTCATCTTCTCTACCCCTAACTCCATCACCTCCACCCTTTGGAGAGAGTTAGAAACTCATGGAGGGAGGAAGAAGAAGAGGTCCTTGAGACATTAAAAGAAAACTAAAACAAGAATTAAAAGAACAGAATTTTATTAATAAAACTAAGGTACACAAATAAGAACAACAACCAAGGACCCTATTTACATCGTTCTCGGTTCTATTTATAGTTGCTACAAGGGACTTAGGTATAGAATTGGATAGTACACGTGTCCATACACGAGTGGACGAAATTGGGACACACGGATCGACCAATGGGCGGCGGAATCGCCGCACATCATGTGTATTGTGCGGCGGATTCGCCTCCCACGTTGGTCGGATTTAATCAGGATTTTTGTCACGCGTTTATGGTATGATTTGATCTTTATTTGCGTGTCTGGATGATTTCTTTCCATTGTCTTGAGCTCCGGATTAATTCCTTCCATTGTTGGAGATTTATAGTTGATTTTTCTTTTGACTTTTCCAACAAAATAACTTGATCCTTTTCTTTTGCAATTAGGTCCTTGGCATTTTGCAATTAAGTCCTTGACCTTTTTGTGATTAGCTCCTTGAATGCTTTTATGCTTGGATGCATTTCCAATTGAAACCCGATAAACTTGAATTCGGTCTTTATGATAGAAGTGAATCTTTTGCACACGTTTATGCTCGGAATGTTGGTAAATTGCATTCAGGTCCCTGTATTCTGTAAATAAGACTAAACACATACCTTAGTAGCATTTATTGATGTAAAAGTAATCTAAATGAAAGACATATGATGCAATGTATGCAATGCATCACCTTACAACCGTCAAACTCGCGAACAACCCTCGTCGAGCTTGGAATCCTCTTCTCACAATCCGAGAAGGATCACTTCGGGCTCTCACCGAAGTCTATACTCTTGTCTTGGGCTTTCACAAAGACTCTTGCTCTATTTACAACAAATGTAACTTGAGTGTAACTCACTCTCTAATTGAGCACACTTTGAGTAGGATGAGGATATGATCACTAAGTGTGGATTTAGGCTTATGGAGTGAAATTTGGAGCTTTGAGGATTGAGAGCTTCTCTCTAATGAATTGGACAATTGGAAGTTGGAGAGTTGTGTTAACAACAGGTTTTGATCCTCTATTTATAAGCTCCTAAAGATTTCTAGCCGTTTGGACAAGATTTGATTGGGTTTTGTGCAAAGCACACAAAGCAGAAAATTGGGCTGCAAATCTGTCCAGAACCGGTCGACCAAAACAGATAAACCGGTCGACCGTTTACTTGATTTCAAGGAGAACGGTCAAACAAAAGAATATTCGGTCGGACAAACGAGCTAGAACTTAACTCTACATATGTGAATCGGTCGAACCAAAGTATGGGCAGTTGACCGATAAGGGGATTCGGTTGAGACAAAGGTGCAACGGTCGAACGAAGAATGTGTCGACCGATAGCAGGGAAATATTAAGTGTTCAACCGGTCGACCGAAACAAGGTCGTCGTTCGACCAGTTACCGAATGTATTTTGGGGTTAAGTTTGATTTATACGAATACGACCGTTAAAGGAATACGACAAAAAACGGCCATATTAAAATCTTGGATCGGTCGACCGGTGGAGTTCGGTAAAATCACTGTGGAGAGTCTGTTATAAACCGGTCGAACTGAGAATTGGTTCGGTCGACCGGTTCACACAGGAAAACTGGGTTTAGGTTTTAAGTGATTTCCGACTAAGGTTTGGGTGATCTAATGAAGTCCAAATGAGGTGAAATTTTGTGTGTGACTTCTCTAAGGAACCTAGTGTGTATGTGATAAGTTTTTAGCTCTTGTATGCTCAATTTGCACATGTTCCTAAGACTCAAAATAAAATCAAGATTACAAGTCTTCATATAGCTTTATTAGAAATCTTGACTTGATTTCCTTCCTTCCATGAGTCTTGATCACCTGTAGAGATTAGCACATGCAATATATATGCAATGCAATATGTGTGCTACTCTACATTACTTATGATTAAGATTAGGTTGATTAAATCATCAAAACAAGGATTAAGGTCAAAAAGCCAACAAAAAGGACATGTTTATCTTTCCTTAAAAAAATTATTTTGGAAATTGTATAAATAACGGTTCAAATGTTTTATATTTTGAACTATAGATATATAAAATCATTTTTAATAGATTTCAAATGATTTTGGAATTGTTTGATCTAGAGATGAAGGATAAACCAAGTAGAGTAATTTATAGTATATGTGCATGCGTTGCTCGAGTTCTCTTTTGCAAATGAATGTGTATGTTATTATTATTCAATCACAGAGGGTTATGTATATGTAAAAGCCAAATTTCTATTTTTATGTATATGCATGCATATGAGAGACTTTTTACATAAGACTTGCATTATACATTTTTCAAAATTGAGAGATGCATGTTTATATTTTTCAATATCTACATCCATGGTGCAAGAGGAAGTCACGGAGGAGACGCTGAGGAAGCGCAAGAGTCAAGGACGCGGGAACATATAAACTCACACCGATATATGTGTAAATGAATATATTTATGTTTGTGCGCTTGACATGTATGTGATTGTGTAAATGAATGTTAGGATGTGTATAGATGATAAATATGCATGATTATCTAAATTCTAAAATCACATATAAATGTTTAAATTGTCCAACCAAAAATTAAGAGTATTTTTCTTTCTTATTTCATCCACTAACAACCATCGATCGAGAATAGCTTCCTCTATCTTTGGGAATAATGAGAGATATAATGCTGTCTATTGTTGTGCCATAAATAGATGTACAATGTGTGATTCCCCCTTAGTGGACACTGAGTGTATTTATTTATGAATACAGTGGATAAACGTATCTCGTATCAAATGAAATAAGTTTTCTTAACAAAACCCGGAGCCCTAGCTCGGTTTTGAGAAAATGAGTTTTTCTTAGGAGGATTGGTCAAATTCCCTCTTAATCAAAATGACAAGAGTCATAAGAGTTTGAAAATGCAAATGATGCAAAAAAAATCTTACCTTGATTTTATAATATATCTGATAGCCCTTAGCTAGTTTATATTATAATTGATAGGATCTTGAATTACGACATTTATGGACATGTAATTTATTTACGGTATTGCTTTTCAAACATAAAATTGGCATTAAATCCTATGTATAAATTTATTTTTATAAATGTCGAATATACAACATATTGTGCGATCTATGATTGGAAAACATCATTTGGCAAATGATGGCTCAAACTTTATAAGCTGGCAACTCAAACTCAATATCGTGTTGAAGTTTGAGAAACTATCTCTTATTTTGGATGGTGAAATCGAAAAATTAAATGAGAAGGAAACCAATAGTGAGAGAGAGGCCAAAGCCAAGTGGGAAGACCAAGAGAACCAAGTTCGCGGTCTAATGTTGGCCTCTATGGGTGAGTCGCTTCAAGCAAAATACTTGGATTGAAAACCCAAGAAGACCATGGAAGATTTAACAAAGATGTTCAAAGATAGAAAAGATCGCTATAAGATCATCATCACACTCACAAGGTGTTACATGGTGGAGGGAACATCGGTATCTCTGCATTTTCTCACGATGCAAGGATGCCTTGAGAAATTGTCGTAGCTCTCTTCCCCGATGCCCGATGACATTGCGGAAGATTTGAATCTTACATTATCATGTGTGAGGAAAAATGGGTGAGTCTTGGGGAGCTTCACAACGCTCTCAAAATGGCTGAAGTGGACATGGGCAAGGGTCGGGACAAGAACCTCCTAGCCGTCCATGGAGGGAGCAAAGAGATCACCAAAGGTAAAGGAAAATTCACCAAAAAGACGTCAATCAAGAGCAAGGGAGTAGGAGGTGCTCGTGTGAGTTCCTTGAAGGGGAATTCTTTGAAATCTCTGACTCCCAATACAGAGTGCTTTCACTGCGGTGAAAAGGGACACATCTGGCAAAATTGCCCCAAGTACAAGGAAGACCTTGACAATGGAGTGATTGAGCGTAAGCGCCCCAAAAAGGCCAAAGGTATATTTGTTATTGAGATAAATTTAGTCACCTCTGTCCATGATTGGGTAATTGATATCGGATCTTGTTCTCACATAATTTCTAATGTTCAACTACTAAAGGATAGGAAGGAACTCGTGGAGAACGAGATGATTTTGAAGCTTTGAAATGGTGCAAGTGTTACTGTGAGTGCACAAGGTTCCGTGGAGCTTTAATTATCTAGTGATTTAAATTTATGTTTAAAGAACGTCTATTATGTGCCTTCGATTAGGAAGACTATTATTTTTGTATCATGTTTAGATATGGATAATTTTAAAATAAATATTTCAAATTCTTGTTTGTCTATATTGAAGAATGACATTTTCTATGCAAATGCATTCGTAATGAATGATCTTTATTTGCTTGAATTAAATAATAGACAAATTTCAAAAATCAATAACAAAAGGCTTAAAACTACTCACGTAAATGATACACGCTTGTGGCACTATCGTCTTGGTCACATAAATAAAAAACGCATCAAGAAATTGCAAGAAGCTAACCTTCTTGGTAAACTTGAGTTTAAATCATTGGAGACGTGCGAACCTTGCCTAATGGGCAAAATGACCAAGAGGCCTTTCAAGAAGAAAAGGTCCGAGGGCGAATAACTTGCTGGATTTGATACATTCCGATGTATGTGGTCCGATGAGTACTAGTGCAAGAGACGATTTTAGGTACTTCATTACGTTCACGGTGACTATAGTCGTTATTGCTATATTTATCTAATGAGATACAAAAGTGAGTCCTTTGGCAAGTTCTAAGAATTCAAGAATGAAGTAGAGAACCAACTCAACAAGAAAATCAAGTCTCTACAAACGGATTGTGGAGGTGAAAGTACGAAATTTGACTTATTCCTAAAGGAGTGTGGTATTGTACCACAACTCATCCTCCCGGTACACTTCAATGGAATGGGGTATCCGAAAGAAGGAATAGGACATTGCTCGACATGGTTCGGTCAATGATGAGTCAAGCTGAATTGCCGCTTTACTTTTGGAGTTATGCACTAGAAGCTGCGGCTTACACACTAAATAATGTTTCATCCAAATCCGTGGAACAAACGCCTTATGAGCTATGGAGTTGTAAAACACCTAACCTCAATTTTCTCAAGATTTGGGGTTGTAAGGCCTACATCAAGAGATTGATGTTGACCAAACTTCAACCAAAAACAGATAAGTGCTTCTCTATAGGTTATCCTCGTGAGACAAGTAGATACTACTTTTGACATATAACCTTCAATCGAGTGATTGTAGAGAGGGATGTTGTATTTCTAGAAAAAGAATATCTGGAAAGAATGAAAAGTAGTGGGAGTAGAATTGTGCTTGAGGAAACTGAGGATATTCTACAAGATCATGATATGAATGAAGACATTCAAGATCATGAAGGCCCAATCGAGATTCCTTTGGTTAGTGCGAGCATGAGTGAGAGACCCTCGCAAGCAATTGTAAGAGACTCAATCTTCCCCACCTAGTGTACGTTCAAGAATCGAACACGAACCGATTCCGCAAGAAATTGTGGAAGAAGTTCGAGAAGTACATGTAGAACCAAAAGAACTTAGAAGGTCAACGTGGGAAAGAAAGAAACCCGATATGTATTTGGGACTTCATGAGATCATGGTACTAGATACTGATGATCCCTCGACCTTCCAAGAAGCAATGGAAATAGAGGACTCTAAACTATGGTTAAAAGCCATAGAATCAGAAATAGAATCCATGTATGATAATCATGTGTGGAACTTGGTTAACCTTCCTCAAGGGAAGAAAGCCATTCAAAATAAATGGGTTTTCAAGAGGAAGATGGACACGGATGAGAACTTGACAACCTACAAAGCGAGACTTGTAGCAAAAGGTTTCACTCAAGTTCAAGGAATTGATTATGATGAAACTTTTCACTGGTTTCCATGTTCAAGTATATTCGGATTATGCTCGTTATTTCCGCATTTCATGATTATGAGATATGACAAATGAATGTCAAAATGACGTTCCTTAATGGGAACTTGGAGGAGGATGTGTACATGGTACAACCTCAAGGTTTTGAAGATCCAAAGAATAGGGAGAAAGTATGCAAGCTTCAAAGATCCATTTATGGATTGAAGCACGCATCAAGGAGTTGGAACAAGTGCTTTGTCGAAGAAGTCAAAAAGATTCACTTCGTCCAAAGTAAGGAAGAACCTTGTATATACAAAAAGGTTAGTGGGATCCACATAATGTTTTTGATCTTTTATGTCGTTGACATACTCCTCATGGGAAATCATATACCTTTGCTTGAGCAAACGAGAAATTCGTTGAA
Organism: Triglochin maritima; assembly: GCA_963682175.1. Classification (NCBI taxonomy): domain Eukaryota; kingdom Viridiplantae; phylum Streptophyta; class Magnoliopsida; order Alismatales; family Juncaginaceae; genus Triglochin; species Triglochin maritima. The sequence goes on from OY821775.1 coordinate 42,755,460, forward strand.
ATCTGCATTTTCAACGAAAGACATGGGTGAGGCTCAATACATCTTGAGAATCAGGATATATAGAGATAGATCCCGTAGACTCATTGGCCTAACTCAACGTACATACATTGACAGGGTCTTGGAAAGGTTCAGCATGAACAACTCCAAAAAGGGCAATGTGCCAATGAGTATGGGTGTGCAACTCAAGAGGTCTCAACATGTTGAATCACGTAAAGACTTGGAGTAGATGAAGGATATTCCTTATGCTTTGGCAATATGATCAATCATGTATGCCATGACTTGCACAAAACCCGATGTCTCGTATGCTCTAAGCGTGACAAGTCGTCACCAATCCAACGCATGTCCTAAGCATTGGACTGCAGTCAATAATATTCTAAAGTACCTTAACCGTGTAGGATTTCTAGTTTAATTGTACATATTTATTTTCGAAATTTTTATGCACAATAAGGATCAATTACAATTTTTCTATGATTTGTTTCATGCATGCATCAGTTTGTTTCAATAACTAGTTTCAAAACTCTATTAAAACAAACATGGGCTCCGAATTTCATACCTAGAAGTTCTCTAAAACTTCTTGATGATCCGGAGACGTTGAGGATTCTTGTCGCTGCGCCGGATGCCTTCGAGTATTCACCAAACTCTAAACAAGATCAGAGAGAGAAGAGCTAGCCTCTCAATCTCCAATAGGGTTTAGAATCTAATTACTAACCCCTCTTTAGTTCCATTGAGAAGAAGATCTTCTGAAAACTAAAACTAAACTCAAGAATTAATGGAAACTCGTGGGTAATTATGAAGAGAGATTTTTGCACAAGAAGATAATGAATTGATTAATGAGGTAATGAGATAAACTTGTATTTATAAGTTCTCTCCAAATTACTGATTCATGTGCAACCTCTTGCCCACGATTTCATGCAAACTTCCATCTAACCATCCATTATTTGCTAACAAATAATCTTAGCCACAAATTAAATCAACTATGGACCAATTCCATGCATGATCTATTTAATTCTTAAATTAATTCTGCATAAAACTGTCTGGACGGTCGACCGTGTTTGGAGGTTCGGTCGACCGTTTAGACCAGGTTTCGGTCGACCGTTAATAGTTCGGTCGACCGTTCATTACAAAAAATATTTCATTGCGATGTTCGGTCGACCGACCGATTATACTCGGTCGACCGAAAACGAACAGACGAAATTCCTCTTACGTGTGCAACATTCGGTCGACCGTTTAGCGTCTAGCGGTCGACCATTTTTGCACATTACTCGCAGACTTGTCAAATATCAGTTTAACCCCTACAAAATTTGACATTTCGAGATTAGTAGTAAGTTCATAACTTATGTAACATATTATCCTATGTAATGATTAATCATTACACCCCATAATATTTACATCACATATGAATTTAATTTAGATTCTAATTATGTTATTAATCACAACATAATTTTGATTTTGCTTATTCACCCCATGTGTCATATTTTCTATATGAAACCCGACACATCTTATGAACTCAAAATCCCCATTACTTGTTTCCCAGTTTTGTGGTGTGACCTATGGGAGGATCTAAACTAAGTTGACAGTGATATTAAGAGCTTAATATCACAAGCTATAAGCGGTATCTAGCTACACATTATAGCTCCCAATTAGTTAGATGTCTTAATTCCACTCGAACCAAAACCCGATCCATTTAGTGATGGAGTGCACCACTTGTGTCCGTCCCTTGCCTCATGATATTAAGAATACACACAAAGTAGTATTGTGTCATCTTGGTATTAGTATTCATTTCTTGATCTCTTTAAGCTAGTTACAAATATGTGACTTAACTCAAATCACATTGTGCACATTATAACTTTGCTTTATCAAGGGGCCCACTAATATCATCACTCAACTAAGAGGGCAATGATAATCTTTTGACTAACTATATTCTCCAACAAAAGTCATACGTAACCAACCAATGCCTTTACACTACACTCATCGATAGCTCAAGACACTAGTCTAATCAAGCAATTCTTAAGTGATCGGATATAAGTCTCATATCAAAGGACCAAAGACACAGTAAAACATTAATAACACAGAAAACACAATTCTATAATGTTTTACTTATTAGGTCTATTCAGTATACAAAAGTAATATTTTCCTCTTTTGTGTACCCGTGTTGTCACTCACTTGTAGAGCTACAATGATCTATGACCAACACGACAATCTTAACACGGTAATTAATGTCTCATGTTAATTACCATGATTGGGAATATCTTTTGTTTTATGTAAACCAATATCTTTTAGAGCTCTACGGTTAAGGACCAAGAGCCTTTTCCTTAACACTTCTAAAAGACGAATAACATAAACAAGGAACAAAATGATTTCTCATTCAATTCATAATAATTGGCATTTAAAAGTAAAACTTTTAGAACACATTCCCTTCAAACTGGACCAATGATAAGTTTCTTGTTTATGGAGGACAAAGGGAGCTAATAGCCGAGAGCTATTCGGATGCGAGTTTCATGAGTAATCCTGGCGATAGAAGGTTGCAATCAGGATATGTCTTCCTTCTGAATGATGGAGCTGTGAGTTGGCGTAGTTGGAAGCAAACCACTATGGCCGACTCAACCACCACCTCCGAAGTAATGGTTGTCGCTAATGCGATCAAGGAAGGAGTGTGGATTAAGAAGTTACTTGAAGAGCTTGGAGTAGTTCCCTCGTGCGAGGGACCAATAGAGCTATTTTGCGATAATAGGGCATCTATCTCGCAAATCAAGAATCTTAAATCACACCACAAAGTAAAGTACATGGATCGCAAGTACTTTGTCATATGTGACTTCATCGACGAAGGCAATTTTTTTGTTATGGGTGGATACAAACAACAAAACAGCTGATCCAATCACCAAACCCTTATCCCAAGCCAAGGGCGAAATACATTTCGAGTCCATTGGTCTGAGGAACCATGTGGATTGGCTTGATGAGTGATTAGAGAGGGTAACCCTAGTTATTATTATTTTATACATTGAGGATGTATGTGAAAGAAAACTTTGATAACAAGTGGGTGTTTGAAAGGAATGTGTTCTAAAAGTTTTACTTTTATATGTCAATTGTTATGAATTGAATGTGCAAGCATTTTGTTCCTTGATGATTGTATTCATCTTTTGGAAGTGTTAAGGAAGAGGTGTTTGGTCTTTAACCATAGAGATCTAAAAGATAATGGTTTACATAAATCAAAAGTTATTCACAATCATGGAAATTGACATGGAACATTAATTACCTAGATAAGATTGTCGTGTTGGTCATCGATTGTTGTAGCTCTACAAATAATTGACGACATGAATATAAAAGAGGAAAAAATAACTTTATATATTGAATAGTCCTAACAAATAAAACATTATGGAATTGTGTTTCGTGTCACTAATGTTTTACTGTGTCTTGGATCCTAAGATATGAGACTTATATCTTTTCACTCAAGAAGTGCTTGATTTGATTATTGTTAAAAGCTATCAATAAGTATAGTGATAAAGACAATAGTTGGTTGAACATGACTTGTGCTGGAAAATATAGCTAGTTAAAAGATTATCATTGCCCCTCTTAATTGAGTGATGATATTAGTGAGCCCTTGATAAAGCAAAATTATAATGTGCACAATGTAAATTGAGTTAACTTACATGGTTATAATTAGCTTAAAGAGATCAAGAAATGAATACAATACAAATGTGACTCTTTCTACTTTGTATCTATTCTTAATATCACGAGGCATGGGAGGAACACAAGTGTTGCACTTACAACACTAAATGGATCGTGTTTGGTTCGAGTGGAACAAGACATCTATTCTAATTGTGTAACTATAATGTGTAGGTAGACACTGCTTATTGTTTGAGATATTGAGTGTTCAATATCGTTGTCAATTTGAATTAGATCATCCTATAGGTCATACCACAAAATTGGGCAACAAGAAACTTGATTTTGAATTCATATGATGTGTCGGGTTTCATGTGAAAAATAGACACAGTGGTGAATCAACAAAATCAATATGTCTTGAGAATTGACATAATTAGAATCATGGATAAATTTGCATAAGATGTATATATTATGGGGTGTAATAATTTGACATTACATAGGATAATATATTACATGAGATATGAATTTGCTAAAACCCCAAAAGATCAAATTTTGTTGGATGTAAATCCAAAATTTGAGAATGGCAAAATCAGGCTCAAAAGGGTCAACCGTTTTGGATTCGGTCGACCGGGTTTCTTAGAAATGGTCGACCGGACGAAGATCGGATACGCGAGTGGTTGACCGAAAATTATCAGGACGTGTCGTTATAATATGATCGGTCAACCGGGCGTGTGGACACGGTCGACCGAAATTTACCAGAAGAAAATTTGGTAGGAAAATGGTCGACCGGAGCGAGACGTGGTTCGACCGAAATTTTACAGGAAATTTTTCTCATCAATATACGGCCGATCGTCTGGCTCATGGTCCTACCGAACTTACAAAAAACTGAATTGTTCGGTCGACCGATTGGAAAGTTCGGTCGACCGTTCAGCACGATTTCTGCCTGAATTATTAAAACATAATTAAATCATGGGTTGGATTAATTCCAGATTTGGTCAAACGTTTTTAAAGATACTTATATGGCAAATTGGGATTAATTTTAGAAGAGAAAAAGCAAGAGATCATGACAAGAGAATAGTTCATGATATGAGTGTTTTGGGAGCCTATAAAAGGATCCCTCATCGTACTTGTTTATGTTAATTGAAAATTCTCTCTCTCTCTAATCTCTCCATTAATCACCACGAAAATTCTCTTAATAGTTTTCAGTTTTGGAGATTAATATCTCAGGAGCTTTTAGAGTGGTTATTAGCTAGATTCTAACCTTAATTAGAGATTGATTGGTTAGCTCATTTCTCTCTAATCTTGTTTAGAGTTTGGTGAACACTTGGAGGAGAATCGGCGGTCGATTTAACAGGCAACGGAACTCCGGATCTTCGAAAAGGTTTTAGAGAACCTTTGGGTAAGATCCTCTCTCCTTTTTTTATTTTAATATGTGTAGGATTGCATGATATTAGAATAAACATAAACATGTACATAAAATCAATGAAAATATGAAATCGATCATGTATGCTTGTATTAATTTTTTTAAAATATACACAAACATAGGGACATGAAATCCAACAATTTTGATATGTTATGGTTACATCATTTTCTTAGACCATGTTTAAGAGCGCCCAGGCTACCCCGGGCGTCCTGCTCCCTCTCTCCGTCACATTAGCTTCTCTCTCGGCCACGTCAGCTCACCCCACCCACCAAAAAAAACCTTAACCACGCCCGGGCGACGCCCACCCACCCTACACTCTCTTTCCTCCACATCATTTCTTAATTAAACAATTTTAATTCTTACACAACATTTAACAAATTATATTTTACATAATATTAATTGTAATTACTACTTCTAATTACTTTAACTCGAATATATTTAACTCGAACTATTAAATCGCGAAATTATTATTAAATATTACGAAACCACATTACATATTACATAAATTTAAATTCGAAATATTACATTCAAAGTTAACAAACGACAATACATATTACATAAACTGGACTTCGAAATAGAACATTAGAAATTACGTTAAACCCATTTTTAAACCGCTCCTCGTCCGTAGTGTTGCCATATATGCTTGATTAAATCGCCTTTCAGATCCAAATGTTGATTCTTGATTGGCAAAAACTTGTGAATATCCGTTATACGATCGATCGAATATAGTATTTCCTCGGCTGAAGTTCCAGGTCGATCTTAAATAAATTCGCGAATATCTCCAAAATTGGCGTAAGAGTCACGTTCATCATCCACAATCATGTTATACATGATGATGCAAGCTGTCATTATTTTGGATTGTACGTCGTCAGCCCATGAGAGAGCTGGATTTTTGATGATCGCACACCTCGCTTGCAACACTCCGAAAGCGCGTTCTACATCTTTACGCGTTGCCTCCCGCACTTCAGCAAACAACCTGTGCTTCGGGGTTTGAGGGTGAAGGATGGATTGAATGAAGGTGGCCCACTGTGGATAAATATCATCGGTAAGATAGTATCCCATATCATATTCAACACCATTTACCTCATAATTTACATGTGGAGCTCGACCTTCGAGTATGTCGTCAAAAATCGGAGATTGTTGCAGGACGTTCAAGTCATTGGCCGAACCCGGTATTCCGAAGAAGGAATGCGAGATCCATAAGTCGTACGATGCCACCACCTCAAAGATAAGAGTTTCTCTCCCAAAACCCTTGATGTTGTCCCTTCCAAGCAGCCGAGTAGTTTTTCCAAACCCAGTGCATAAAATTGATACTCCCCATCATACCTGGGAACCCACGTTGCTCACCAACGTAAAGTAGTCGTGTCAAGTCATTTGCAATTGGTTGGCGTAAATACTCAGGGCCGAAGATGTTAATAACACCTTCGTAGAATTTGAGGAGGACATTTCTGGATGTTGTTGCACTCATTCGTAAGTACTCATTGATCCCATCCGCTACCATGCCATAGGCTATCAATCGCATTGTTGTCATTGTTTTTTGTAATCCGGAAATGCTCATTCTACCAGTTGCATTCGGTGTTCATTGGAAAAAGACATTAGATGCTTCAACGACATTGTGAATGCACAGAAAGACATGCTTTCGCATCCAAATCTTCTCCTAAAAAGAGAATCATCGTTCTCCTTCAACGATGCCTAGGACGTGTACTCTGTTCGTACACAGGCCAGACGGCCAAATCAATAACACGGTCCATCAGATCGAATGTCTCACTGTAGTTGTCGTCGTCGAATTGAGTGTGGTTTGAACTATTATCCGACATTGAGATAAGAAGCTAAAATGAGTGAAGAATTTAAAAATATGTGAGGAGTTAAGGAGATAGGTAGATGTATTTATAGTTGGAAGTAGATAGAGGTATCTGTTGCACTGTACACGCATGAATGCATAGTACACGCGTGAATGCACAATGCAAGCGTGACTACATAGTGCACACGTGATTGAATAGTAGAAGCGTGATTACACAGTGCACGCGTGATTAAACAGTGATCCAACAATAATCAAAATTATCACCCCACATTAATAAAAAAATACACAATACATTATCAATTACTTCTAATAACGAATCCTTTACTAAAATAAAAAATTTTAAAAAAAATCCCACCCGATGGCACCCCGGGCGGCTGCCCGGGGGTCGCCCGACCCATTAGCGGGGGTCATTTGATTAGACTGCTGTGTTTCTAGGTCCCATCTTGTCATATGAAGTAGATCTTGCTTTTATGTTCGAATTCTATCCATGTGTATGTAGGGTGTGTTTGGGTGTTACCTAATGGGTGTTGGATTCACCCAAACACCCTAGATTCTGGGTTTCTCTTGCACCTTTGATTCCGAAATTTGCCTTGCCATTGAGAATATGTGCGAGACAGTTTTTCGTTGTTTTACAATAGTTATTTTATTCCATCCTATTTCTCCACCTCCATTCAACCATATTTTACATCAAATACCACAGCAAAAGGTCGTCTTTGCCCCCATCATTATCAGAATTCCCGAAAGGGTCCTCCCATGTAAAGGATAAGCACTCAACCCCTCACATTTGTAAAATGCACTTTACTCTTTCGCTGCACAAAACCCCATCCCACCTTATCCCCTCCATCGCCACCTCGTTCGGTCTGCTGTGCGTCGCTGCGCCACCTCTCCTGGCACACTTTCGTAGGTCTTCCTACTGTCGAAGTACCCAAGTCGGCGTTGTTGGCTTTTTGCCTTAATCTATATTAATTTTGATGATTAATCAAACTAATCTTAATCAATCGACCTAATCAATCAAAGTGAGAAAACACGATTGCATGCATTGCATACATACTTGTATACTTGCAATCATCTTAATAGGTTGATCAAGACAATCAAGGAAAGGAGCATTGGAACAAAGATATCAAGACTTGTAATCAAAGCTTTGGATCAAGACATGTAGTTTTGTATTTATTGACTCCATAAGGTTTAATGTAAACTTGAGCACTAGGATTCTGTCCCGTCAAAATTTGCTAAACCAAACCCCTCACAGTCGACTGAAACCTTTCTAGTTTGGTCCACCGAACACCTATCAGTTACCCGGATACTTCCCATCGGTAAACCTTTGGTGTTATCTGGAATTGCCACGACGGACGACTGAACCACCTTCGGTCGACCGAATAGCCCTGGACCGGTTTTGGACTTTACTCCAACGGTCGCATTTGAATCAAGTCCCTAGAGACCAATTAACTTGTCCTAATTCGGACAACCAAATACCTAACGGTCAACCGAGTCCTTCTTGGCTTTAGGCGCCCAATGACTATTTACACGTGACACTTGACCGTTGTACCCAACGACTATTTAAGCCTTAACTATCAACCCTAACTTCGGTCTACCGAAGTATACACGGTCAACTGAACGTGAGTAGATCATAGCCTAATCAATCCTGCTGTCCACCTTGGAACGGTGAATCGAATGGAATTCGGTTAACCGAACTTAATTAGGGCTCAATTGATAATAGTTATTGGAAGTTGGTGAACGGTGATCTGAATCCTATTCGGTCAATCGTATGCTAAGTTCAGACCAATCAAACCCTTGTGTCTCGGACTACCGTTACAGGAACGGTCAACCGAACCTAGTCTAAAATCTGCCCGAGCTTAAGTCACATCTTGCTTCTGATTAGTCCACTTCCCCACCAACTCCCAAATGGCTAGTAGAGCGTGAAAGCTTATAAATAGGACCTCATTTGTTGGTTTTGATACATTTGAACACTTCCTATCTATCTCATACTCACAGCCAAATCCTCTTCATCTTCAAGCTCTCATTCTTCAACACTCAAGCCAAAACTTCACCACTTGCATATCCAATTCCATATCAATATTCAAGTGTGCTCAAGTATAGAATGTTAGTTAGATTGTGATTCCATCTCCATATTCAAGAATCACCAAAGAGTTGTAAAGCTTTGAGGAAGCTCCCTCTCAGGTTGTGAGAGGAGACACGAGCGAGGTGAGGTTGTTTGCAAGGCTCGATGGTTGGAAATGGCGTTGATCTCGGCCCAGAACGGAGATCGGTTAGTGGAACCATAAGCGAGGCTTGGGGGATCGAGCGAGGCTTGTGAGGAGGACTAGGACCGGGGTGCGGTGCCGAACCTCTCTAAACTTCGGTGTCGTCAAAATTTGTGGTTTGCAATTGTCTCTTCCCTTAATCCTTCAATTAGTATTTTAATTGCGCAATTATCTAGTGATTAGAGGGCCATAGATCCTAACAGGTGTTTCATTTGGTCGTAACCTTCAACCACCTTATGTTATCTGCAAATCCTTAATCTGATTTTGATTTATGATCTAGCCCACACGTTCTACACTTAACTTTCATGTTTAGTAGGGTAATTTACTTCTGATATTCCCTTAACTTCGTTTTTGCTAATATTGAAGAGAATGTGTTCTAAAAGTTTTACTTTTAAATGTCAATTATTATGAATTGAATGAGAAATCATTTTGTTCCTTGTTTATGTTATTCGTCTTTTAGAAGTGTTAAGGAAGAGGCTCTTGGTCCTTAACCGTAGAGCTCTAAAAGATATTGGTTTACATAAAACAAAAGATATTCGCAATCATGGTAATTAACATGGGACATTAATTACCGAGTTAAGATTGTCGTGTTGGTCATAGATCATTGTTGCTCTACAAGTGAGTGACAACACGGGTACACAAAAGAGGAAAATATTACTTTTGTATACGGAATAGACCTAATAAGTAAAATATTATAGAAATGTGTTTCTGTGTCATTAATATTTTACTGTGTCCTTGGTCCTTTGATATGAGACTTATATCCGATCACTTAAGAAATGCTTGATTAGACTAGTGTCTTAAGCTATCGATTAGTGTAGTGTAAAGGCATTGGTTGGTTAAGTATGACTTTTGTTGGAGAAGATAGTTAGTCAAAAGACTATCATTGCCCCTCTTAATTGAGTGCTGATGTTAGTGGGCCCCTTGATAAAGCAAAGTTATAATGTGCACAATGTGATTTGAGTTAAGTCACATATTTATAATTAGCTTAAAGAGATCAAGAAATGAATACTAATACAAAGATGACACAATACTACTTTGTGTGTATTCTTAATATCATGAGGCAAGGGATGGACACAAGTGGTGCACTCCATCACTAAATGGATCGGGTTTTGATTCAAGTGGAATTAAGACATCTAACTAATTGGGAGCTATAATGTGTAGCTAGATACCGCTTATAGCTTGTGATATTAAGTTCTTAATATCACTGCCAACTTAGTTTAGATCCTCCCATAGGTCACACCACAAAACTGGGAAACGAGAAATGGGGATTTTGAGTTCATAAGATGTGTTGGGTTTCATGTAAAAAATATGACACATGGGGTGAACAAGCAAAATCAAACTTTTGTTGTGATTAATAACATAATTAGAATCTAAATTAAATTCATATGTGATGTAAATATTATGGGGTGTAATGATTTATCATTACATAGGATAATATGTTACACAAGTTGTGAATTTACTACTAATCCCGAAATGCCAAATTTTGTAGGGGTTAAACCGAAATTTGACAAGTCTGCAGTACTATGCGCAAACGGTCGACCGGTCGGTGCACGGTCGACCGGTCGGTGCACGGTCGACCGGACACGTCTCGACCGATAACAGGGAATTTTTGTCTGTTCGGAACGGTCGACCGAATATATCGGTCGATTGACCGAACATTGCGATGAAATATTTTATTGTTGCGAGCGGTCGACCGAATGTCGAACGGTCGACCGAAACTTGGTTCGAGCGGTCGACCGAACCTCCAAACGGTCGACCGGTCCAGACGGTTTTATGCAGAATTAATTAGATCATGCATGGAATTGGTACATAATTGATTTAATTCGTGGTTGAGATTATTTGTTAGCAAATAATGGATGGTTAGATGGAAGTTTGCATGAAATCATGGGCAAGAGGTTGCACATGAATAGGTAATTTGGAGAGAACTTATAAATACAAGTTTATCTCATTACGTCAAAATTAATTCATTGTTTTTCTCATGCAAAAACTCTCTCCATAATTCTCCACGAAATTTCCTTAATTCTTAAGATTAGTTTTAGTTTTCAGAGATCATCTTCTCAAGGGAACTAAAGAGGAGTTAGTACATAGGATTCAAATGTAATTTGGGAACTTGAACTCTTATTGACTTGCATTGCATGGTCCATAGAAAACCTACATAAGTCTTATACAAAATTCCATATCAAACCGACTCTCTTAGGTGACCGATTACACGTGGGAATTTCCCTTGGAACAAAGTTTCTGCTCCATTCGACCGACCTGTAGACTATCTAGTTCAACCGAATTTAACACTCTCGTCCCTTCCTTAAATGGCCAACTGATTTAGATCCTAGTTCTACCGTTAGCCATCGCTAACCGATATATGCCTTAAACTTTGTATTTTACTCCATCAGTTATTTCTTTACACATGTCATGGTTAGTGTAAAAATCGGCGACCGGAATTTGAGTTTGATTTGACCATTTGACACCTCGTATTGTCTTTAATATGATTGTTGTATTCGTCAACGGTCGTATATACATATTTATCTGACCCATAATTTGTTTTTGGACACCGTTCAAATGATGCCACAACGACAGTCGACTTAATGTAGATGAATTTGTGCTTGAAAAGTCCCTGATATTTTTGGTTGGATGAGATTCCCTTTCGTGTCTGATCGTTACTTCACTTGTCTATTTTTACCCTAGCCAAAACCTTCATAACGGTCGATCGCCCCTAGTCTTGGTTCGACCGCTCACTTAAGTTCTAACCTTAGTGTTCGACCGCTTGTACTTCAGTTCGAATGTCTTATAAATAAGAAAACGTTCAACCACTCTAGCTATATCGGTCGACCGTTGGTTTCCATATTTGAGTTCTTACCATTTATGTTTTGTGTATCTTACACAAATGTTTACCAAATCAATCCCAACTGGTAGATTAAGTTTTGAGCCTATATATAGAGTTTAGAAAAACCTTTACAAACTTACCAATCCTTTCTCAAAAGCTCTCATACTCTTATTACTTCCTTGTGCTCTCAAACTTCTCATTGTGTTAAATCTTTCCACTTGAATTTTCATTGCTTTCTTCAATCATTCTAGTGATTGAGATTAGAAGTGGTTACTGAAAATCTTCAGCAAAGTGTTGTAATAGCTTCCGGAGTGAAGCTCTTCTCAGACTGTGAGAATGTGGTCCAAACTGTTGGCTTTTTAGCCTTAATCTTTATTTAGTTTTGATGATTAAGTAATCTAATCTTAATCTATATTTAATCAATCAACCTAGACAATCAAAGTAAGCAAACATGAATACATGCATTGCATATATATTCGTGTATTTGCGATATTCTTAATAGGTTGATGAAGAATCAAGCTAAGGAGCTTTGGACAAGAAGATAAAGACTCAAGACATGTAATCAAGCTTTGGACCAATATGTAATTTAGTATAATTTGAGTCCTTAGGATTAATGTAAACTTGAGCACATTAGGATTCTGTCCCGTATCCCCACGGTTAACCGAACCCCACTCGGTAAACTGAATCATATAGAGTTCGGTCCACCGAACACCTTGCGGTCAACCGTGTAGAATCCTTTAGGTGTTCCCTGGATTAACCACCTCGGTATACCGAATCACCTTCGGAAGACCGAAATAGCCTAGACCGGTTTTTGGACTTTGCTCCAACGGTCGTATTTAAATCTTGACCTTAAGCCAAATTGACTTATCCATATTCGGTACACCGAACTTCATTCGGTCAACCGAATCATATTGCTTTAGGTGTCCAATGGCTATTTAACTTGGCCATTATTGATAAACAATTTCCCACGCATTGTCAGCGCAAAACCCGTGCAAACTTCGGACTACCGAAGTATACACGGTCAACCGAACTTAGCATAAACAGAACCCTACCAATCTTACTGTCCAGTTTGGAACGGTTCACCGAATAGGTTTCGGTAAACCGAATTATATTAGGGTTGCTAGTTAGAGAGCTACTGGAGTTGAGTGAGCGGTTAACCGAATAAGATTCGGTAAACCGAAATGACCATCGTCGGTAATCCGTTGGGTTAACGGTCTACCGAGGAGCGTGCAAATTCTGCCCGAACTTTTGTCACATCATCACATTTCATGGGTCAACTTTCTCACCCACTACCCAACGACTTTAAGAGCTTTGAAGCCTATATAAGGACCTCATTAGAAGCACAACACAAGCACTACACTCTCCAAACATCAAGTATCCTTGTGCTATCTTTCCCAAACCTTCAAAGCTCAAATCCTATACACTCAAGCCAAAACTTCACCACTTGTATTCCTAGATCCATATCATAATCCAAGTGTGCTCAAAGTTAGAGTGTCATTAGCAAGAGTTGTGATTCCATTCTTTCATCCAAATCACAAGAGTTGTAATAGCTTCAAGGAAGCTCCCTCTCGGGTTGTGAGAGGAGACACAGGCGAGGCGAGGTTGTTCGCGAGGCTCGGGTTTGTAAAGGTGTTGATCTCGGCCCGGTAACGGAGATCAGATAGTGGAAATCACAAGCGAGGCTCAAGGGACGAGCGGGGCTTGTGAGTGAGGACTAGGACCCGGGAAGGGTGCCGAACCTCGTTAAATCGGGCGTCAACTTCAACGTTGGTTTGCAAGTTCTCTATCTCTTAGAATAACCCTTGCATGATTAGTTGTTAGTTCGTAATTAGTTTTTAATTCCGCATCTTGTTTAATTACGATCACTAGAGGGCCCCTTAAGATTCCGCATCTTGGTTTCCATATTTGAGTTCTTACCATTTATGTTTTGTGTATCTTACACAAATGTTTACCAAATCAATCCCAACTGGTAGATTAAGTTTTGAGCCTATATATAGAGTTTAGAAAAACCTTTACAAACTTACCAATCCTTTCTCAAAAGCTCTCATACTCTTATTACTTCCTTGTGCTCTCAAACTTCTCATTGTGTTAAATCTTTCCACTTGAATTTTCATTGCTTTCTTCAATCATTCTAGTGATTGAGATTAGAAGTGGTTACTGAAAATCTTCAGCAAAGTGTTGTAATAGCTTCCGGAGTGAAGCTCTTCTCAGATTGTGAGAATGTGGTCCAAACTTGACGAGGGTGTTCGCAACTTGAAGTGTAAAGGCAAGGTCTTCAAACCCAAAATAGGGAGACAAATTAGTGGAATACGCAAAGTTGCTCAAGGAGGAGCAATTTGTAAGAGAGGACTAAGGTCCAATTGGTGGATCCAAACCTCTATACATCGGTTTTTTGGTTTGCATTTCTCTCTCTCTCTCTCTCTCTCTCTCTCTCTCTCTTTCATTATATTATTTTTTTTATTGTGTCACTTGCTTAATCATTTAAAAGTGCATTTAGTCTATTCAACCCCCCATTTAGACTAATTCTAGGACTAGTTAGATCCTACACGATCAAGTAGAGACCCAAAGCACACCACACAAGGAGTTTAGGAGTTTGCGATTTCCAAATGTGATTCACATTTGTCTTATTAGGTGGGAAGGAAGTGCCAATGGCAACTGAATCTTGAACGACATCATTCATAACCCAAAATATATCTTCCATATTCCTTTAGCTGGTAATTTCAAATAACCTCTACTTAATTGACTTTGCTATATATATGGAACAACCTACCCTAACTATTTTTGTAATTTGTTAACAGATAAATACTATGTGGTAGATGTTGTGTACTAAAACCGGAAAGGTTTTCTTGCTCCGTATTGTAGTACACGTTACCACTTACATGAGTACTGGATGTTCCCACCATGAGGTAGAGAGGAAATGTTTAACTGCTTGCAGTCTTCCTTCAGGAACGTGAGTGAAAGATCATTCCAAGAAGAGATAGGCTCTCCTAAGTCATATGGGCCCTTACCCTTTGGAGTCACAAACAAAGCTTGTGGTTGTGGAGATGGCTCCGCATTACTTCATAATTGATGAACGGACCAACGACTTGTTGATGGAGGCTGAAGTTGGGCATGAAAGGGACACTCAACCTTCCCCATCTCAACCTGCAAGTACAAATTCTCGGGATGAGGGTAACATGACTGCAAGTGGGAACCAAATACGTGATGCTATGCAGACGGTAGAAGATGATTATTGTTGTTATGAAGTTCAATTATGGTGATTGTATTAACATAAGTATTGCTTCTACTTTGTGGGTTTTGTACTACTGTTTACAATTATGGTTTATATGATTGTTTTAAACTTTACGTTCGTAGTTTATGAAATGTTGTTAACTGTGTGATACCTATGCGTGGTATCATTATGATGAGTAGTTTGTTGTGTTAATTACGTAATATAGTTCATTCTACGTAACTTGTTTGTTTGTTTGTTGTTATACCATTGTTCATTTTTTGCTTTACCTGATTTTATTTGTTTAAATATAGGTATGATTGAGCCATCATGGATGGTTATGACGGTGGTTGTCCGACACACCCTAATGACAACTTGGTCCCATATGAAATGTCTTTTGAGGATGTGTGGGGGAGTAGCACTTTCCATTCTGATACATTGGGTCGTCTAGTGTTCAGACCACAATGAATCGACCAATTTTTTTGGCAACCGCCCATGCCCAACCTCCGGTTGGGCCTGAGGTACTTTCTAGAATTGGGAAGCAGAAGAAGGCATTTTGGAATGCTCAATGTCAACCTATATTTATTTGTCTCTGTATGGAGGAGGTTCAAGCTGGAAACAAGCTAGGCACTATTTTAAATAGCCAGGGCAAAAAAAAAGTGGTTAGAAAGTTCAACATCGAGGCGAATGTGAATTACACTTGGGATTAGATAAAAACCATTGAAATAATTTGACAAGAAAATACCTTTCGTGGGTGTGGTTGCAGTCACAAACAAGCAAAGGTTGAAATGTTAATTGTCAAACGGTCTGCATGGATAATCTATGGTGGATTGACAATAAAGAGGTGAATTTAGGTTCCTCTTCTTCTTACTACCTCTCAATTCTTAAATTTATTTGATTGTTTTTGTAATACTAACATATTCTTGGTCATTCTGCAAGCATGTTTTGAATTGGAGGATTTCTAGCACGAGCCGCTCCAATTCGAGAATGAAATGCATCTCATTTTTGGTTAAAGGATCGCAGATGATGGGATTGGATCTGTCCATTAGAAAGAGGCAACAAGGAAAAACTCACAGACAACATTAGTGCGTCCTCTCATGTTAGCGTACCAGGGTATAAAGGGATGGAAGAAGAAATCAGAGACTATGGTGTCAATGTTAAGGAAGGACCAACACGCAAACGTTCCACATGACCCGATAATCAAAGGTCAAAGAAAACTAGAACCCCACCCTTGGTCTAATACTTGGGAGAAAAATGTTTACTTTTTACAATTTGTTAGTCGAGAAGAAGGAGCTACTGTACGGGGAGTTGACATCCTATTCCTACAAGGAGTGCCTCCAACTTGTGAGGGAGTGTGGTTTTACTCCCAAGACTAGTGAATGGCTGGATGCAAATGATGTATTCGAATCAAAACCCAACAGAGAGGCCTTCGTTGAACAAGGGGACGTGGAGAGTCGCAGGTAGTGGATCGCGAAGCAGATAGAAAAGCTAAGGAGTTAAAGGATGTCTGCAATGTTAGGCAGTTTGAGGGAGTTAAATGTGTATCGTAAGGTTCTGCATTTGTGTGGGAGTAGTTGAGTTGTTGATAGTTAACTGTAGTGTGGTGCTATGCATTTATGACTATAGGCTTTGGGTCTAAATCATGTGAAGTTTAATTTGATTCTTCTGTTGCAGGTGGCGATAATTTACGTGATGCTTAAGTACTGAATTCTAATATGTTTTCACTTTTCTATGCTTTTTAAGGATTTAAGTATGATCTGTGCAGGAAATGATGCCATCTCGAGTGATATGTTGGTGAATGAGGTTGTGTATTGCGTGATTTTTTTTGTTGTGTCCTCTAGCTTTAAAGTTACCGATTGGAATAACGACCGCTTGCGACTAGCCTAGTTGAGGATTTGTCTCTTATGCCACTTCCCATTTTTAAGGAATTGCCTCTCATGTCAGTTAAAGTTTGGACAAGATTTGTTTGTAATACATCTTCTGATGTAGGTTAGTAGAAATATATCAATAAGTTTTCCTATAGCTTTGGTTGTTACATGAAACACATTTGCATATTGATCTAAATGACTTTCAAATGATTTGAAGTTATTGGAAGTTAATTTCTCTTTTTCATATGTGTGTAATTAATATTTAGAAGAAAAAGGATAAAAGTAAAAAACCACTTGATATTCAAAGTTGCAGTGCATTAGGAATTGTTAATGGCTCTGAGCCTCGGAATGTAGTAGATTTTACATTGCTTTGTTCATTTGATTTTACATTCCATATCCTGAATCGTAGTCGTCTTGTATTTACGCCCATAAATGGTCTTGTAGGTATGGTGTGAAATGAATGTGTATTTTGAAAGTATTCTTTTATATGTCTTTTATTATGAATTGAATATATAAACATTTTGTTCCTTAATTAATGTGTTCATCTTTTTGAAGAATTAAAGAAGAGGCTCTTGGTCCTTAACCGTAGAGCATTAAAAAATACTTGTTTACATAAATCAAAAGTAATTCACAATCATGATGATTAATATGAGTAATTAATTACCGAGATAAGATTGTTATGTTGGTTAAAAAATTGTAGTTATACAAATATTTTAACAACATGAGTATATGAAATATAAAATATTTTCTTTGATATATTGAATAGTCCTAATAAATGAAACATTATGGAATTGTGTTTGTGTCATTAATGTCTTCATTGTGTCTTTGAATCCTAAGATATGAGATTATTACATATCACTAAATGGATCGTGTTCTGCTCTAGTAAAGAAAACATCTTTGTTATTTGAGTAACTATTATGTGTAGCTAGATACCGCTTATAGTTTATGATATAAAATGTTTTATATCATTGTCAACATACACTAGTACAGAAAAACCCATATACGTCAGATATACGGGGGTATAGACGTCAGATTTCGGCGGACCAAGTACCCGACGTATATTTCCCCGTCTTCAATTCCTTGTTGTATAGACGTTGGCTATATACAACCAACGTCTATACAGTGTGTAGACGTCGGCTATATATGACTGACGTCTATTATATGTTAATTAACCAAAAAATACATTGCAACTTATATCAGGCATTCTGCACTCACATTAATCAAGTGCCCCAAGTGCCAATATTTTGACAAATAACCATGAATATCAAGAGCAACATGCCCAGGTGCCCCCAAGTCGTTCGCATTCAGCAGTAAAGGAGTGGTGGAGTACATCAACCACACCAACAAAAATAAATTCTCCGATGTGGGACTAAACTATTACGCCCTATAGACGTCGGATATATAGGATGACTGACGTCTATACATACAACACTACCTATAGACGTCGGTCATGCTATATATCCGATGTCTATACATTGAAATAACAATAATTAATAAAAAAATACTTCTTATAGACGTCGGCTACCCTTACAACCGACGTCTATACATGGGTAAACAGAAGAAGAAAAATTGCAACCATTTTAAACCCAAGTGCCCCAAGTGCCAATCTTTTGACTATTAAATATATATATAAATATATATATATATATATATATATATATATATATATATATATATCACTTGTATTTTGTAGTGTGGTACCAAACACCAATTTAGAAGTAAAAGAGTGGTGGAGTACTTCAACTCCACCAATAAAAAAATTTCTCCAATGTGGGACTAAACTTCAACACATGTTACCATACACACACATGTGTACAACACACATGTGATAGTTACATTGATGTAACTATTTTTAAATCCACATTATTCTTATACAAAATTGCGTTAATTCTTATACAAAATAAATCCCCAAAAATTGTGTTAATTCTTACACGAAATAAATCCCAAAAAATTGACATATTTCTTATACAAAATAAATCCACATAAATTCTTATACGAAATAAATCCAAAAAATAAATAAAAAATATTTTGTTCTTTCAGGAGGTATAGACGTCGGTTATACTAAAAAACCGACGTTTATACAAACCTATAGACGTCGGATGTCTAAACATCCGAAGTCTATACCTATAGACGTCTGATGTTTTTATATCCGACGTCTATTGAGCATTTTGCACTAGTGATAACTTAGATCCTCCTATAGGTCACACCACAAAAATGGAAAACAAGAAATATGATTTTATATTTTATATGATGTATTAAATTTCATATGATATGAAATGATATACATATGGTAAAATAATAAAATTAATATGTCGTGATAATGACGTGGTTAGAATAACAAATGAATTTATATGAGATGTATATATTATGGGGTATGATGTTTCAACATCATATATGATAATATATCACATGATATAATATAATCAGGAACATTATAACATATGAATTTGCTAAAACCCCAAAACTCAAATTTTGTTGGATATTGATCCAAAATTTTGTAAAGTAAAAACAGAGGAAAACGGTTGAACGTTTTCTGGGAAACGGTAGACCGAATTCTACAGTAACTTTTGAGTTCGGAAACGATCGACCGACTGGACATGCGGTTCGACCAAATTTATCATGAGCTTTCTTGGTAAGGGAATGGTCAACCGGTGTGGGACTTGGTTTGACCGAAATTATCAGGAGCTTTCTTGGTAAGAGAACAGTTGATCGACGTGAAACACGGTCCGACCAAAATTATCAAGAACTTTTCTAGATAACTGAATGGTCGACCGGCTGGGAGTTTCGGTCGTCCGTTTGCCCACATTTTTGCCTATATTAATAAGAGATTATTGCTGATCAAGGGATGGATTTAATCCATCTTGGGCAATGGAAGTTATGGGAAGATTGGTTGTTAAGCATATTTGTCAAAATATTATTGGTTGAGAGGAGAAATTAACAGGGATCATGTGTAGGTGGTTTTACACATGATGTGTTTTAGAGATTGTACTATAAATATGACTCTCTTTCTTATATTTTGGATTGGTACAAAAATTTCTCTCATCCATATTTTCTCCATCCTTCCATCAAAATTCTCTTAATTAATTGAGTGCTTGAGAGATCCAATCCTTCGTGGCATTGAAGGGTTTAGTAGCTAGATTCTAACCTTGTATTAGATTTGATTGGCTAGCTTCAACCACTCTAATCATTTGGTGAACATTCGAGAAGATGATTCGGGGGATTCACAATGCAAATCGACTTCTAGTTATTGAAAATCCTTTTCAGTATGATTTAATTTATGCATTTTAATATTATGCAGAATACATTTTATTGAGATGCTCTAGCAGTCTTGTACATCAAATTGTTAAATAAATATGAAAATAATCTTACTTATGTATATAAAAAATAAAATATACGCAAGCATGAGCACAAAATTCAACATGGTGTGTATCAAAAGAGGAGTTAGTAAATAGTAAAGCGGGTATGAATGGGTAAACAAATCAACGGGATACGACCAACCTTTATCTGTACACATCCCATTCATAAAATGGGTTATCGGGTGGTTGATAAAGTCTGTGAAATTTTCTAATAATAAGTGTTTTTTCTACGCATACCTATACTGTCTGGGATGGGTAGAGTTGTTAAGCATATTTGTGAGCATGAATGTAAATGATTTCTTTATCTTAATTCGAAATCCGAAATTGAAACAATCCAATAGAAAACTTAAATAACATAAAGAAAAATAGAATTTCAGTTTAAATAACTAAAAGAATAAATTGGAAATACCCAAAAAGTCCCTACTACTCTCCAAAAATTACACTGCCTCCTACCTCTCATTTTCAAAACTCTCTGAAACACAAAATGAAGACATCACCACAACTCCCAGACCCAAACCCCACTTCCGATGTCCCAATCCGTTTGTCATCTATGGAACTCAACTTCCAAACGTGACTACAATTAAGGTTGTCAATTCGGGACATGACACAAAATTCGAATCCAAACTCGATACTAATTTTTCATGTTCGGGTTTACCCATTTTGGGTTCGTGTTGAATTCGGGTCGAGTTTGGGTTGAGGTATTTTGTGTTTCGTGTAATTCGGGTCAACATGAATAACCCGAAAGGAAAATCAATTGAAATAATCTTAAATCTAAAATCAGGTCTAACACAGCCTGATACCCGAAGGACCAGGTCTGACACGGCTTGATACCCAAGTCTAATATGTTGCCTTGTAATTTTCTTGTTGGTTTCATTAGCTCTTCACTTTTATTGTCTTGCTTGATCGAGTGTGAAAAGTACATCTTTTTATTTAGGGATGGATGTGAAACATTGTATCTCTTATGCTGGTTAGCTGGTTTCTGACTCATAGATATGCCTTGATTTTTTTGCTAGTGTGTTTGAGTCCAGTCATCATGCTCTTGCTTCTTACGTTTTGTTGTTCATGGTCATCCTTGCTTTCCAGTCGTGTTAGTTCATGCTTTAGGGTAAGGTCTAATTAGATTAGGGTGGGTCTCATTAGGTTAGACTCTGCATTTAGGTGGTAGGTACCATTTTTAACCCTGCCTTTACCAGTCCCCAACCCGGATGAGAAAATAGGAGGGTAGAGCTCAAGCTCTAAAAAAAAGTTGTAGAAACTACTTGGGAATTGTAAAATGTCGTCTGGATTTTATTAAAATCATTTGTCCTAATTACTCTTTTGTCCTTTACAATCCATTTAATACACATTTTGTCTTGTCTATTAAACTAAGGCTTTTGTCTAAGTTTTTCTCACTTTACCAGTATCAACACTAAGAAAATGTCTAACGAACCATCTGAATCAGGTAAATTTATATTAAAAAATTGGGCAGGATGTTTAGGTAAAACGCCTCCCCCCAATGGGGGAGGAGTGTTTCAGACACCCCTTCAAAATAAATTAAAATAAAAAATTCTTAAATTTATACGGTCTATTATCTCAAATTATTTCAGGTTCCGTTGTAAAATTTTGGTGGTAACATGGTGGATTACAGTGAGTTTTTTTTGTAATCCATGAAGTATTCCCAACATGTAGTTGTAAAATTTCAAATGTATTGTATAACCGCCTATACAGGGGTAAATAAAAAAAATTCAACCATCTTACAATCATTCTCCAATGGGACTAAGGCTACATGTGGGAGTTGGGTACCACACATGCAACTTGGGCCCATGGGGGAGGAGTCTGGTCAGACGCCCTGGCCAATTTTTTTTAAATTCGCCTGATTCAGATTGTTCGTCAGACATTTCCTTAGTGTTGGTACGACGTTGGTATTGGTAAAGTGAGGCAAACTTTGACAAAAGCCTTAGTTTAAAAGACGGGAAGAAATTAGTTTTAAATGGAAGACAAAAGGGTAATTGGAACAAACCATTTTAGTTTAGGCCAAGCGACTTTTAGTTTAGCGGTCCAAAACTACTTTTAGATTTATAATAGCACTAATCTCTTTTGCACTCGCAGATATAGTCAAGAGAGCAATCAAGTCAATCTTTTATGTGGTAAATTTCCCTACAGGGTTTATGTCATGTTGTTTCTATTCTGAATGTATAGCTTTGTTTAGGTTTTTTTGCTTCTGTACCGATCAAAACCTATTTAATTGGCAACATACCTATGGTTTGGAGAAAATTGGCATTGTACGTATCAAAAACAATGTAGTTGGCCACATATCCATCTGTTACGGTGGGACCCACATTCGTTAACATTTTCCGTAATTTTCCGTGATTTATCAACGAGGTTTTTGCTTCTGTACCGATCAAAACGTTGTTAATTGGCGACGTACCAATAGTTCAGGGAAAAATGGCCAGTGTAATTGGCATCATACCTATCAGTTGTGGTGGGCCCACATTCGTCTGGCACCGTTACGTTTTTCATGACGTTCTGTGATTTCTGAACCTTTTCCTTTTATCAACACCTTAAAACTCTAATTAGTATCCCGACCCGACCCCAATTACAACTTGAAATCCCGACCCAATGCTGCACCGAACCTCACTTCAATTACAACTTTAAATCCCGACCCAAGTGGTGCACCCAACCCGACCTCAATTCTCCCGCCAAATCCCTAGACCCTTTTCCCAACTTCAAGAATCCAATTATGGGGTTCGCCGGTCGGGCACCATAACCGGATTCTCCATTATGGGGTTGGGTGCGCCACCGGGTCAAGATTCTCTAAGTCGGAAAATGGGGCTAGGGGTTTTGTTGGAGAATTTAGGTCGGGTTGGGTGCGCCACCAGGTCGAGATTTTAAGTTGTAATTAGGGTCGGGTCGGGATAATAAATCATGGGACACCACAGAACACGTAAACGATGCTATGTGAATGTGGGCTCTACCGTAACGGATGAGTATGAGGACAATTACATTATTTTTTATACATACATGACCAATTTTCTCCAAACCATGGGTACGTCGCCAATTACCAATGTTTTGATCGGTACGTAAGCAAAATACTCTTTGATAAATCATGGGACGTTACGGAAAATGTTAATGAATGTGGGCCCCACCATAACGAATGGGTATGCGGCCAATTACATTGTTTTTGATACGTACGGGGTCAATTTTCTCTGAACCATAGATACGTCGCCAATTAACGATGTTTTGATCGATACGGAAGCAAAAAAACCCTTATGTTTACCATATGCCGAGTAGTTGAAAGAAATTCGCCACAAATGAACATGTTCTCCATAACATTCATCCTGATTTGGAACTAAGGTTTGGAATCATAACTTCGAGCCAAAATTAATTGGAAATGAAAGAATGCTAAATGGTTATTGAAGTTTATGATTTTAATTTGTGTTGTGACTTGTGAAGAATGTTTTTGGATTTCGGATGAAATTTATGAATGCTACGAAGAATATGGATGTATGATTTTATTTGTCAAAGAATTGTGACGCCGAATGTTTAGTATTAGTGCAGGTTGACAAATTATATCGTGTCAATTCGTGTGTGTAATCAAGTGTGTTTTAATCGGGTTAATTTGTATTAATCAGGTCAGCTTGAGTTAATCAGGTTAATTCGTGTTCCTGTTGACACGGACACGAATTGAGATCGTGTTAACGTGGGTCATGTTCGAGTTATCTAATTCATGTTCGAGTTTAAGTTTAGGTTTTCATGTTTGTGTTCGTTGACAATTATTTTAATTAGTGTTCATGTTCAGGTTGAGGGGAAAAAGTTCATGTAAATTCGTGTTTGTGTAAGTTTGACAGTTTTACACGAAACACAAAATATGAAATAACACGACACGATAACACGATTTAGACACGGGTTTTTTTTATAGTCAATTAACTTATTTATGATAATTTTTGAGGAAAGTAACATCAAGTAAAATGACATGATTTGACAAAAAAAATACACGACTGCACATGAATTTGTTGAATATTTACACAAAATTGACGGGTTACATTTTTCATAGTCTAATTAAGTATTTTCCACTTCAAAACTATTATTTAAAGATTGAAAACATATTTATTTAATATTTTATTAAATATGTCAAACATTTTCTGTTACGAAAACCAAAACATGAATTTGACCGCCCTAACTACCATGCGCCGCCCCTCCCCTCTCCTCTACAAACCAACGCCTCCACCCCGACCCACAACCCAAACCCGCCTAAACCCAACCAAACGCCCATTCCAACCCTCCAAAGATCCCGTTTTCATGCCCTCCACGAATACCCACAACCCAAAAGTTGGAGAAAGATCGAGTGTTGATGAAAAACTTAAGTGGTACTCGTCCCTGGTGCAGACCTGCACGTCATCGGCGTCGGTTCGGGTCGGAAAATCGGTTCACGGTAGTGTTATAAGAAATAGGTTGAACCCGGATTTGCATTTGTGGGTTTGCTTTTTGAATTTCTATTGCAAATGCGGGGTTTTGTGTTATGCCAAGAAGGTGTTTGAGAGAATGCCTGAAAGGGATGTGGCTTCTTGGACGACTTTGATTTCGGGGTGTGCTAAGGAGGGTGAATGGTTGGAGGGTGTGGGTGTGTTTTGTCAGATGCATAGCGCGGGTGTTGTGCCGAATGGGCATGCTCTGGCTGCGGGTTTGAAGGCGTGTTCTTTGTGCGCGCAGATGGGAGTTGGAAGGCAGGTGCATGGAGTGGTTTTGAAGCTCGGGTATTTGTCGGATTCTTTCGTTGGCTCGACTCTTGTAGGGCTTTATGTGAAATGCGGGCAGTTGGACTTCGCAGAGAGAGTGTTTTTTGACTTGCCGGAGTGTAACGATGTGTCTTTGAGCACATTGCTTGGCGGGTATGCTCAGGGAGGTGGGCAGAGTAGTGGTGCTAAAGTTTTGAACATTCTTAAGAAGATTGATGATTTGGATATGAGGCTCAGCAAGCATACTCTTTCTGGTTTGCTCAAGTGTTGTGCGGGTTTAGGTGATGAGAGACAGGGTAGAATGGTTCATTCTCTGGTTGTGAAATCTGGGTCGGAGCTTGATCAGGTCTTGAGTAGTTGCCTTGTAGATATGTACTCAAAATGTGGGTTGGCTGATGATGCTTATCATGTTTTTAGGAGGATCGACGATCCTGATGTTGTGGCTTGGAGCTCTATGCTATCGTGTTTTGAGCAGCAAGGATTTGGCTACAAAGCTGCTGAACTTTTCAGAAACATGAATAGAGCTGAAATAAAGGGGAACAAGTTCACCCTTGCTAGTCTTGCTAGTGCCGCTGCCGATTTAAGAGATAAGAGTTATGGTGCAAGTGTTCATGCCTACATCATTAAAACCGGACTCGAAACTGATAATGCAGTTTGCAATGCAGTAATAAACATGTATGCTAAGATTGGAGTCGTGAAGGAAGGAAGGTCAGTATTTGAAAACATGAAGAGTCGCGATACTATATCGTGGAATTCACTCCTCTCAGGGTTCCATAGTGGTGATCATTGCATGGAAGCTTTGAAAATTTTCAGCCAAATGCTCCTCAAGAATTTCAAGCCCAATACATACACATTTATCAGTATATTGAGATCTTGCACAAGCCTTCTAGATGCAAATTACGGAACCCAAGTCCATGCACATGTTGTGAAGAATAGTCTACAAGATGACCAATTTATTGGGACTGGTTTGATTGACATGTATGGTAGTTGTGGTTATTTAGATGACGCAGGAGTAGTTTTCAGGAGGTTGAAAGAAAGAGATGTCTTTACTTGGACGGTAATGATCACGGGGCTTGCACAGTCCAACGAAAGTGAAAAAGCCATTATGTACTATCGTGAGATGAAACAGGATGATGTGAGTCCAAATGGGTTCACAGTTGCAAGCTGTCTGCGAGCTTGTTCAACCTTAGCCTCCTTAGATACAGGCCAACAAATTCACTCACATGTCATAAAATCAGGCCTCGATGATGCCTTTATTTCGAGTGCTCTCATGGATACATATATAAAATGTGGATGTCTAATGGAGGCAGAATATTTATTCTATTCATCGATGGAACAAGATGAAGTTTTGTGGAATACTCTAATTTGTGGCTATTCTCAACATGGTTGTGCTGTGAAAGCTTTAGATGCATTTCAGTGTATGACCAAACAGGGTGTGAAACCCGATGAGATAACCTTCATTGGGGTGCTCTCAGCTTGTAGCCATACAGGCCTTGTTGATGAAGGATGGAAATATTTTGATTCCCTGAGCAAAGTATATGGAATTGTCCCCACAATAGAACATCATGCTTGTATGGTAGACATCCTAGGCCGGGCAGGTAAGTTAGACGAGGCCAGATGCTTTATTCAGAAAATGGCAATACCCCCGAACGTTCTAATTTGGCAAACGGTTCTTGGAGCTTGCACGATGCACGGGAACATTGAATTTGGGGAGGAAGCTGCTGAGAAACTCTTTGAGCTGGATCCACATGCAGATTCAACTTATATATTGCTATCAAATATCTATGCCGCTGCAAAAAGATGGAATGATGTTTCTCGGATACGGTCTATGATGACTAAACGAAGAGTAAAAAAGGAACCTGGTTGTAGCTGGATTGATATCTCTGGAAGGGTACATGTGTTTCTGTCTCATGACTTTTCACATCCAAAGTCGAGAGAGATACTAAAAAAGCTGAAAGAGTTGGTCACCGAAATATCAAAAGAAGGTTATACTCCAGATGTTGATCATGTGCTACATGACACTGATACTGTAGAAAAACAAGAAAGCCTTCTCTTTCACAGCGAAAGACTTGCTCTAGCTTATGGTCTAATCAGCATAAAATCAGGAAAGACAATTAGGATTTTCAAGAATCTTCGTATTTGTGGTGATTGCCACAATACCATGAAGATCATTTCTAAAGTTGTGGATAGAGAAATCGTTATTCGGGATATTAGCCGTTTTCATCATTTTCGAGATGGTTCTTGTTCTTGTGGAGATTATTGGTGATTCCTTCTACTGCCAAGGAAATACAAGGTATTGCCAGTCGATTCCTTCTACTGCCAAGGAAATACAAGGTAACCCTCTTCTGCATTATCTTCCGTCCATGTTCTTATCATTGTCGATGGTTGGAGCTGTATATGTTAGGTATTCGATTTGTACCTGTATATGTTAGGTATTTTGATTTGTCTTGTGAAGTCCCTGGAATTTGGATTTTATTGCTTGTGAACTTTGTAATTCATTAGTTCAAATTCAGAGATTTTTACTTTTTTGGGGGAATCAATTTTTGAGATTTTTTTGCTAGAGCTGTGCTGTATGGTTGTGAAGTTTGAAGTAGAATGTCGGGTTAAGGTAATGAGTTTAGTTTATTGTAGAGAGAAATAGTTATCGTGGATTTTTTACTGATTATTATTAAGTTTGGAAGTTCTTGAATTCTATTTTAGTTTCTTCTTCTTTTGAAAGGTGAAAGCTTGGTGTCATGTTATTGGTTCCTATGTTGGAGTTTATGTATATTTGATGGGTTTTGAAGCTCTGGTTGTGTTGGATATTGGAGTGCAAAATAAGATGAATGTCTTTCAGTTTGAAATTCGTGAAAAAATATATTCAATTGTGGGAGTGCCAGTGGTTACAGATGATGTTAATGGAAAGATCTTGCGTTTTGTTTGAACTATCAAAAGAGACAATGGTTGTTGATCATTTAAATATTTTGGGCTCTGAACTTGCACCACATGGGTCCATAAGTTTGGTTCCATGTTTATTGGATGGTGTATAATCTATAAAGTGTATTTGATCTTTTAAGATTTTTTGTGCTTCATATAATATTTTTTTCTGACCCTTGTGATTCATGTGAGCTAAATTTGCTCCTTACTTGGGTCACTTTTTTTTATTAACTTTGGGGCTATCCCGTGGTATGATATATTTTTATGCAAGTTAGACAAAATTGGAACAGTCGTACTGGCAGTTAAATAACTTTATTTGGAAGTTCTGGAGTTCTATTTAGTAATAATGAGGGTCAATGAACAAATTTGATTTAAATTTGAAATTCTAAACATATGCTTTTTCACAAATTCTTCTTTTGAACTGGAAGTGCGCAACATGCACAGGGTTGCCCTTGGATTGCTAGGGGATGATATAACACAAACTTTCCTGAGCTCTCAGAGGTGGATATTGAACTTAAGTTTTACATCTATTGTATCATACTAAAGGTTACATCACTATTGATATCAAAGAGTTCCGTCAGTGGGGTGTTTGTGAACCTAGGATTTGAAGTGAAATTGAGAAAATACAAAAGCTTAAATTAGAATCAATTTGGCATTGTAATTCATGCCCCTTCTTTTTCCTTTTCTTCCGAAGTGCATAAATACCATCTTTTTCTCACATTTATTCATGTTTTTGTTGTGTTTCTCAGTATATAAAAATGAATGAAACTGTGAAGATGGAGACACCTATCTTTTGCAGCTGCTTTTGTCGAGGGAGGCATACAAGAGGCTTGTCATGATGCATGCAGCATATCCCTTGAGTCTTTTACAGAAGATGATCCTGCTGCGGTAAATGAGGCAGCATTCTCTAACTTTCATTAACTGATCTGTGCATGCATTTAAGTGTTGTTTGTTAGCTATTCATTTCAATTTTGCTTGTTAGAGGACTGACTGCAAACATGAATTCCATCTCCAGTGTATTCTTGAGTGGTATGTATGGCCTTTTATTATATTTGTTTCATTTGAGATTCCCGTATATTGAAACCCGTGGTCAAGTTCGATAGATTTTAACTTTTTCTCTACCGAGGAAAAAAAGAAATCCCCTAGTTCCTACCTGGTAAGCTCCTTGAATTCATTTTCCCAGTTTTATAATATGACATCTGTTTTGGTGTCTGTGTCAAAGAAGCTCACAATGTCCTAAGTGTAGGCAGTCTATCCACTTCATAGATCCCAGCAGGTTCATTTTGTTCCGAAGTCCAACCAACAACTGTTATGTGCTTATTCTGGATATGAATTTGATATTTGTCATTCTTCTGATCTCTGAACTGTTTTCTTCTTTTGCAGTCAGGACTCAGGAGCTCCTTGAAGCTACTGAGAAAGAGCGAGATGTTGAGTCTAGTGGGCCACAAAATACTGCCATATTTCATCTTCCAACTTGTGGAACATTTGAACTTGCAAATGTACGAGAACAGTCTTCGCCTCTTTTTTTGTTTGTCAAAACACTAGTGGTTCCTCTTGATGTTTTCTCTATTCTACTTCACTGCTTTAACGTAGTTTTTTTAGCAGTTGACTAATTTAACCTTTAAGTACTTCTACAGTTGCCAGAAGGTCTAAGTCATGGTGAACTGGAAGATTTAATAATGCAGCACTTAAGTGCTGCTGCAGGAACCAGAAAAATGCAACAAGGTAGAAGAGAGCCTTGTTGAGATAGATTAGGAAGACATCCAGAGTTGGTGGTTTCCTCTGCAGATCAAAACAATATTTCTGAATCCTCTGAACGGAGAGGGAGAGAAAATGAACCTGGTCCTTCTGATGATGCTTCACGTTCCATCTCGTGGCGTTTTAGTCGTGGAGCCTTCATCTCAGGTCCATGCTGTGCCTTCTGCAGATCACCTGAGTAATTCTGGAAACAGGTGCCTATGGTAGCAATTATGTTTTATGCATTTTTAGTTTTCTTTGTTCTCGACAATGTTTCTTGCTAACTTTGTAGTTTACTTGATTTCCATCAGACTTGACAATCATGTTGCCCAAGATACAGCAGGACAATCAGATTCACAGTCATTCTCTGAATCATTAAAACCCAGATTCAGTAATATTTCATTAAGGTTTGCAATACCCTCTAGATATTTGATGGGATTAGTAGCTTATATGATTAAAAATTGAGACCTGGCTCTTGTTACTGATGCCTTTTTTTGTTTTTTAGGTGCAAAGAGTCTATCACTAAGAAAGAAAGGCTTTTTTCACTTAGTAATCCTGTGCCCAGGCTCAGTCCAGAGAGAGTTCAATGTTGATATACCGACCACATCACGAAAAACCGATCATATTGAAACGGGAGAAAGCTGCACATCTGGATGCATCTGTTAGCTTTGCAACACAATCAGTTTCTGAGACTAGTGATAATAGAATTATAGGAAATCTGATTCATGATACTGAAGATTATAAAGCATCTGATGTTCTATCAGGTTCAAGGTGCTGGCCTGAATTTAAGTTGTGTCCAGATATCTTTGAATGACATCCTTCAGGTGTGCAGATATTAGAAGGGTTTGAAGAATTACATACTCAAAGCATAGTTGGAATACAAATTTATTTAGTTAATCTCTTTCTTAACCATGCACAGATTAGGCTACCATCATTATGTAAAGGGTTACACGGGTTACGGATCCTCTAGATCCGACCCAACTAAATCCCTATATAAAGGGACTCAATACTTGTAACTCTTTTTCAATTTTTGCCTCAATAAAAGATAATAACAAAACTTTCTTCTTCTTCTTCTACCTCTCCGCCTCCATCTTCGGGTTCTCCATTGCCCTCACGTTTCTCGTCGAATGCTTCGACCACATAAGAATCAAGAATTCTACAGGTTTCTCAATCACCATAATTTTCAATTAGGTAGTTATTAATACTCTTAAAGAGGTGACATTTGAATTTTTTTGTAAAGAATTTGAATACCAACCGATTTGTTAGTGTATAGCTGAACTGAATCTCAGTTCTTAAAATAGTGTCTTATCAATTTCGTAGATCCGTTTAGTTCCGTTCTATCAGAGTAGATAACAAAATTGTGTTCCTTGTTTGTTCAAAATCACAAATCCATATGTTGAGTTCTATGTTGTCATTAAGCTTGTCATTGTGATACGACAAACACTTACGGTGTGATTCGAATCATACTTGACTAATATTCGATTCACTACATAACACATAAGTCAATTTTAACGGATGGTTATTTTTAAAAATAAGAATGAGTGAGAAATCAACGAGTTATATAGCACTTTTAACCTTTTGACACTTTTAACAAAAGAATCCTCCTCCTTATGTCTATGAAATTGTATAACATTTGACAATTCGGAGGAAATTGTCTCTCGTCAAATACAATTTCAATTTCAGATTTCTTGGATGTTGAACATTCAACCTTTTGAAATTTAAAAACCTATATTATTAGAACTTCTTTTCATGATTACTATATATACACCATTTAGGCAATTATAAAATTTAAAGTTGATACATTTTCATTTATTTTAATTAATGAACGAGGCCATCAACACCCATCCTTATTCTTTTTCAGGAAATAAGATAGCAGAACCAGAAACGACAATCTAGTAACAAGTTTCAGCATAGATTGTCCTGAGGGGGTTACCGCAAACTTAATGAGTCTATGATGACGGAAAAAAATCCAAACAAAGAGAAGAAGTTGTGCAAGCAGGTATGAGTGAAGAGCAGACAAATAATTTGTCACCTCCATCTCCGATATCTAGAGAAGAAAAGTGGAAGCGAGCGCGTATTACTGCGGAATGCAATTACATTAATGGAGTCTGAACTAGTTGCCTCCAAGATTGTAAATAACTTTAATTTTTATGTTTTGTGTATGTATGTGGTTATTAATTAATAAAAAAATTAAAATTAATTTTTATAGGATGAACTTTCAATGAAAGCTTCCCAAGGAGAATTTGTTTCACAAGGAAGAGATGATATATTGTCCACAGCCTTGGGTAAGCAGGAGCATCCTGGGCAAATACGCAGTGTAGGTAGTTAAATAGGAGTATGTCAGTCTTTTGGGTCATCATCATCCTCACGAAGTCATTCCCAAGTTGATCACGTGATATGCGACGAGAATATTCATCACCTGGAAAACCTGGTGAAGAGTTTGTATAAACACCTTGGAGTTTCCACCGATATTGCCTCCAATATTGCCACAGATGTACGAACCCCTCGTAATTCTTTCAATGTACAACCTCCACAGGTGTTCCCTCAAGAAGTATCTGTGTAGGACACCCTTGGCCATTTTGAGGTAAAATTATAAATTATAAGTATTTATTTTTCACTTTGGATTACAGTACATGTGACAAGTTTGTCTTGAAATTTATAAGATGAAGCCCAATGTGAACTCTTTGTAAATGATCCAGATATGCGAGTTGTAGCATATGGAAGGTGTACACCCTAAAGTTGCATCATGTTGAACAAATTCAATCCAAGAATTTGAAGGTGACTTTGGATAAATCTGTCTGTGATGATGCACTTCTACCAATTCCCGAATCTGAAGTTCAGACGGTGGGCGATGCTGAATGGATTAATTATCAAATGAAAATTATAAATTCTACGTATTAAAAAGATGGAGTATATAATACCATAAATTCTAGAGAAAGTCTAGTTCTTTTGAACTCAGCCCATGTCTTCGGCGAAATGAAACTGTAAGTAGCAGAAGGGTCACGATCCTTATATTTCCCAAAGATAAACATGTTCGTGAGCTTTATTTTAAAATCTTTCCACTGGTTACCAACATAGAAAATCCACTTCTTCTTCAACGCTTTAGTGGATTCAAAAATGAATTTAACCTACAACCAAAAAAACACTTGAAAATTAGAATCAATAGAGGAAATTTTAAATAAAACTAATAAATAAATACATACCGTTATATCCTCCCAAATTTGTTCTTTTAGAGAAGAATCAACTTGTGACCAATTTTCAATACAAATATCAACCTTGGTTCTAGCGACAATACCCAAATAACTAGGCCAATAGATTTTATTCTCTCCAATCGGCTCTAATAGACGATCAAAGTCCAAAGGCAATGGACCTTCAGGTTTTACTTTTTGCTAAAACTATAACATAAGAGTTGCTCCCCGTGGAGGAACCGAAGTGGAGGTTTCATTGGAATTTTGGAGGTGTTTTTTTCTTGCTGGGAGCCATTAACCTGAAAGAAGAAAGAAATCTTGATCCAAGGTTGGAGCTATTTTGAATATGGTTAACGAATATGAACTCCATAAAGGATAAAAAAATTGCAGAATGAATCTCAAACAAAACCAATCAGAATTCAAACAAAACCAATCAGAATTCTGGGGGGATGTTTTTTCGAATACCCTACCACATCAGATAAATTGAACACTAACGTGGGAAACCCCCTACAACGTCGGATAAATTGAACACCGACGTGGGAGACCCCCTACAATGTCGGATAAATTGAACACCGACATGGAGAAATATAATCTAACTCTAATTTTTGTCTTCCATATGTATGTTTATTCGCCAACGAAAACACGAAACTCCTAATGCATTTTCATATGTTTGTTAATAGCCAAATAACTTGACATGAAAGAAGTTTTCAAGCAAACAAACATTTTTCAACCAAACAACAAAAGTATAATATTGCCGAAAGCAATAAACAAAGAATATTATAGTCGAAGACTACACTTCGGCGTTGGTAGAGGGAAAATTCGCTCGTGGGATGTAAGGGAAGAGGAATGCTCGGGAAGTAAGGAGAGGTCCAGGGCCGTCTCGGAAATTTTTGAGGCCCTGTGCGAAAATAAACAACGAGACTCCTAAATTTGGAAAAAATTGTCCTCATAGTTTAAATAATAAAAATTTCACTAACTTAATGCAATATTAATTGAATTTTTTTTGTCTTCTTAGCAATATTTGAGACAAATTTATCAATGTTTATGTGTTATTCATGTGTTAACACTAATTTTATTCGCAACCCAATAAGCCTATGTACAATTTTTTTTTGAGGCCCCTTCAAAATTAGGCCCGGAATGAGGCCCGGAGCAGGAGCTCACCCTGCTCTTGCTATTGGGTCGGGCCTGGAGAGGTCGCACGCGCGAGTAAGTGAAGAGGAATGATCTGGACGGTGAGACGAACGGTTTTGTGTTTCGCGAAGGCTAGGTTTTAAGAATATGAATCGTTATGGTTTACACTACCACGTCAGATTTGTTATGGGCCGACGTTGTAGGGTTACACTACCACGTCAGATTAGTGTTGACCGACGTGATAAGGTATGAATAATTTAAAAAAAATCATAAACGAACCCTTCCACGTCGGTCTGTGTAAACGTCGACGTGGAAGACCCCCTACCACGTCCAATTAAAGAACCGACGTGGTAGGGTGTTGGAAAATGGATCATTCCGCGTCGGTCTTTTAAGATCCGGCGTGGTAAACTCTCAGCTACGTTGGTTTAGTAAAGTCTGACGTGCTAGGGTCGACGTGGTAGTCCTACTTTCCAGCAGTGAGATGTCGTTTGTATATAGCCGACATCTATTCACTGTAAGCATAGGCATCAGGGATATATACGACGGTCGTTGGGACCGTCAAAATCCGTCGTATATATCCTTGTATATCTGACGTACATGGTCTTTTGAAAGGAATGTGTTCTAAAAGTTTTACTTTTAAATGTCAATTATTATGAATTGAATGAGAAATCATTTTGTTCCTTGTTTATGTTATTCGTCTTTTAGAAGTGTTAAGGAAGATGCTCTTGGTCCTTAACCGTAGAGCTCTAAAAGATATTGGTTTACATAAAACAAAAGATATTCACAATCATGGTAATTAATATGGGACATTAATTACCGAGTTAAGATTGTCATGTTGGTCATATTGTAGCTCTACAAGTGAGTGACAACACGGGTACACAAAAGAGGAAAATATTACTTTTGTATATTGAATAGACCTAATAAGTAAAACATTATAGAATTGTGTTTTCTGTGTCATTAATGTTTTACTGTGTCTTTGGTCCTTTGATATGAGACTTATATCCGATCACTTAAGAATTGCTTAATTAGACTAGTGTCTTGAGCTATCGATGAGAGTAGTGTAAAGACATTGGTTGGTTAAGTATGACTTTTGTTGGAGAAGATAGTTAGTCAAAAGATTATCATTGCCCCTCTTAATTGAGTGATGATATTAGTGGGTCCCTTGATAAAGCAAAGTTATAATGTGCATAATATGATTTGAGTTAAGTCACATATTTATAACTAGCTTAAAGTGATCAAAAAATAAATACTAATACAAAGATGACACAATACTACTTTGTGTGTATTCTTAATATCATGAGGCAAGAGACGGACACAAGTGGTGCACTCCAACACTAAATAGATCGGGTTT
This sequence comes from Triglochin maritima, assembly GCA_963682175.1. Classification (NCBI taxonomy): domain Eukaryota; kingdom Viridiplantae; phylum Streptophyta; class Magnoliopsida; order Alismatales; family Juncaginaceae; genus Triglochin; species Triglochin maritima. Next base: position 42,790,836 of record OY821775.1, read on the forward strand.
TGGTTTGAGTGGAATTAAGACATCTAACTAATTTGGAGCTATAATGTGTAGCTAGATACCGCTTATAGCTTGTAATATTAAGCTCTTAATATCACTGCCAACTTAGTCTAGATCCTCCCATATGTCACACCGCAAAAACCGGGAAACAAGAAGCTTGATTTTTGGTTCATATGATGCGTCAGGTTTCTTATAGAAAATATGACACATGTGGTGAACAAGTAAAATCAATTATGTTGTATATAACATAATTAGAATCATGATAAATTCATATGAGATGCATATATTATGGGATGCAATAATTTATTATTGCATAGGATAATATATTGCATAAGTTGTGAATTTTCTAAAAACTCCAAAAGTTCAAATTTTGTTGGAAATAAATCCAAAATTTGAAAATACAAAATCGGGTAAAAGTTCGGTAATCCATTTTGGTTCGGTCGACCGAAGGATCTGTGGATCAGTCAACCGAACGTGGAACGGATAGTCATAGTTGATTGACCGAACTTGACCAAAGTGCCTGGAACTCTGGTACGGTGTACCGAACCAGGAACAGTCGACCGAACAATGTCCAGATCCGATATTTTCGGTTAACCGAATAACACTCGGTTTTAGACGCGAATTCGTCCGATCGGTTAAGGAGAATTTTTCTCCTTAAGAATCGGTAATCCGTCTAGTGCACGGTAATACGAACATGACATATTCGGTTAACCGAATATCTCTCGGTAAACCGAAGCCCGATCGATTTTCTATCTTTGATAATTAAGAGATTAAATTGATTAATGGTTGGATTAGCTCCAAACTTGGTCAAACGTTTTGTGGATGCATGTAATGCATTATGGAATTAGTTTGTGAGAGAAAATGTCAAGAGAACATGACTTAAGAATAACCATGATTGAGAGTAAGATTGGAGCCTATAAATAGGTCATTATTCTCCTTAATTATGTTAGATGTTTTTCTAATTATTTTCTCTCCTAATTCACCACAAAAAGCCACGAAAATTCTCTTAGTTTTCTAAGTATTTGGAAGGAGAAATCTCAGAGATTAAGGAAGGGATTTGTAGCTAGATTCTAAGCTAGTTTGGAGATTGATTGGCTAACTCCTTTCTCTCCAACCTTGTTTAGGGTTTCGGTGAACACTCGGACGCATCCGGCGCAACAAGAAGCGACGATCGTCTTCCTCAACGTCTCTGGATTATCAAGAAGTTTTAGAGAACTTCTAGGTATGAATTTCGGAATCACTTGTGTTTGTTTTAATAAGTTTTTGAAACTAGTTATTAAACCAAACCGATGCATGCATGAAATAAATCGTAGAAAATTGTAATTGATCCTTATTATGCATAAAATTCGAAAAATATATATGCACAATTAAACATGAAATCCTACACTTTTCTGCACTAGTGGCTTTTCTCCGATAATATAAAAAAGCTTGCGAAAATCATTATTGCGCTGAATCATTCCTTAAATTGACATGAATCACGAAAGTACAAAAAGTTTGACTTCAAATTCGAATTCCAAAATATGTTCATGTACATTAACATCATTCATCTTCATCGATCATTTGACATTAACATTCTCTCTCCCGCATTTCTCTCCTCTACCTTATCAGCTTTCCATGTATAAACGTCTGGAACACACAGACACACACGTCGATAACAAACTAGAATTATAATTATCAAGTCATTTTCTGATGCTAATTTGCGGTAACAATCCGTTATACAAGTAAATATATGAGTTAATTAAACAAATATATGCTTTTAATCAAACAAAAAAATCAGAATAATAATCAAAGTTTTCAATTAAATACCTAGTATCCAAAGGTAGTACACAACACGTACGTACCTTAAGCTTTGTGTTTGCATGGTCGTCTAGCGTCAGTACGTTACAGATTTCCAGAAGCGATTCACTAAAAATGAGGATGTGTTTGTGATGTTTGTGGACTTGGAGTCCGATGTCTTCTTCATTCTTCTTCTGCTCCAAGACGTGGTGGTGTTATGGAATGCATTTCACGTGTAAGGTGTTCGATCATTAAACGATTTCACAACCATCTGCTGCTAAAAATGGTGCGAGAATGGAGTTGGAAGAAGAAGATGTTATTGTTCTATATATCAATTTGTTACATGAGTTTGGTGTATATTTATACAAGATTTTGGAGTCGTTGACTTCATTTATTTGTGTTGAATATCTCGAACGTTTTGGTCTTGAATACTCCATTTGTTTTGATCATCTGAATCGTCACCTTGGATATGTCAAGAGACAACCACAACTAGGGGTGAGCTTCGGTCCGGGACCGGACCGAACCGGACCAAACCGGACCGGACCGAAGACCGAACTTTTCGGAAGACCGGACCGAAAAATTCGGTTCGGTCCGGTTCGGTCCAGTCCGGTTCGGTCCAAAACCCAAATTTAACCCTTAAAATTTCGGTCTTTGACCGGACCGAACCGAACCGGACCGGACCGAAGACCGAATTCTCATGTTCCTCCGGACCGAAGACCGGACCGAAAAAGTTCGGTCCGGTTCGGTCCGGACCGAACCGAATTTTGCTCACCCATAACCACAACGGTAAGTTTGTTTTAACACGCCCCCTCAAGATGGGTCTGTAACGGATGATGGAGCCCATCTTGAGAAGAAGATTGGAGAAGGTCTTGTGATCCAGAATTTTGAAATAGAAGAGAACGAGTGACGTTTAACAGATGTCAATTTTTCCATTCTGAAATCCCATTTTGTTGAGGTATGTTTATACATGAGGTTTGATGAAGAATACCCTTTTCTTTTAAAAGATTTTGAAATAAATTGCTCATATATTCAGAGCCATTATCAGATCGAAAGACACGAATCTTTGCATCAAACATATTTTCAATAAAATGAAGAAATTCACAAAAAACTGAGTGTGTCGGATTTGTTTTTTAATAGGTAAATCCAAGTGGCTCGAGAAAAGTCGTCAATGAAACTAATGAAATATCGAAAACCATTATAAGATTCAACGGGAGCAGGTCCCCAAATATCAGAGTGTATTAATTCAAAAGGCATATATGTTTTTGTGCTAGAATTTTGAAAAAGGTAATCGCGTTTGTTTAGTAAAACGACAAATATCGCATAATAATTCATTTTTAAAAGACGGAAAAAGATATTTCAATACACTTGATGACGGGTGACCCATTCTTTTGTGCCAGAGATTTTGTTCGTTTATGGTTTGGGTATGGTGTGCTTTCTCGCCGGTTTCTAGAACATATAGGCCATTCATGAGGATGCCTTTACCAATCATCCTCCCTGTGATACGATCCTGAAAAACAACATCATTAGGGGTAAAAATTACATTGCAATTGAGGTTGCTGGTGAGTTTGGCCACCGATATCAGATTAGCATCGAGGTTAGGGACATATAAAATATTATCACATGTGTTGTTAATTAAGTTTGTTTTTCTTATTCCTTTAACTTGTACTTTACTTCCATTTGCAATTGTTACAAAATTATTTACTAACCTTAAATTTTGTTTTATATTACTAAGTAGTGTTGGATCTCCAGGATTTACTATGTAATTTGGTTACTAATCCAGAGAAAGCAGTAAAATCATAAGAATTGTTAATACCTGCGCAATTACCTGTTGTAGTAGGGGTTTTTTGCAAAAAATCGTTGAGCTGGCCCACTGGATTTCTTAAGTGGATTGGATTTGGTGGATCCAGGTTACCCGACCCATACCCGATTGCATCTGATCCGGTAAACACGTTTTCTGATCGGATCCGCGGAGTCGGGTTGGAGGATCCGGATCTGCGATCGATATAAAAGGCTGCGTTATCCGCATAACCGGTAGGGTTTTGCGACTTTTCATTTTCATTTTGTCGCCTACCGCTCAGGAAGGTGTTGTCGGCGCCTCCGACCAGGTTGGCGTTGCCGCCTCCTCCGAGCAGGCTGTTGTTGCTGATGTTGCCTTCCACCAGATTCGCTTTTGTGTTTTTTGTGGTCTGAGGTGTGGGAACAGAAACCAGCACGAGTTTTTGCTATGTCCTGGTTTCTTGCAGTTTTCACAGTGTTCGTTGCTTTTGTTTCCGAACCGCTTTTTCGTTCCCTGAGCTTGGTTCCGACCGGCGATGAGGGCTTGGTTGTCGGTGTTCTGATTTTTGTTGTAGTTGTTCATTGTATTTCTTCTCGTTTCCTCGCGCTGAACGAGAACTTGTGATGTTTGCGAGGCTTGGGAGTTCTGACGCCATAAGTATTTGAGACCGAATGGTCTCGTAGCTCGGATCCAGTCCTACAAAAAACTGGTAGATTTGATTTTGCTCTTGTCTTTTTTAAATGATTTTCGGGTCTGTGGTTGGGGGTTCGTATATCCTTAGCTCGTCCCACCTTCTTCTGAGAGTACCGAGATACTCAGTGACTGAAGCCCCATGTTGTTGAGTTTGTGCGATCTCCTGTTTTATTTTAAAGATATGCACGAAGTTTTCAGCTTTGCCGTAGTGATCTCGGACTGAGTCCCACAACTCCTTTGCGCTTTCTTTGTATATGAAGATCTTGGCGATGTGATTTTGCATGGATGCGATAAGCCATGACATCACTTGATGATCCGAGGTTTGTCATTCATCTTGAAGCTTTTCCGACGTATCTTCTTCTGGTTTTGGAGTTTTTCCGGTGACGTGGCCAAGTCTCTCCCTGCCACTGAGGGAGAGCGTGACCACGCGCGCCCATGATAAGTAGTTGGCCCCGTTTAGGGGCGTCGTGACGAGGCGATGGGGATTCACCATCTCCGGTTGATTTCTATTGCCGTCTGACATGCCTGTTTTGGTTTTCTTCTTCTTGGGTTTGGATGAGGGTGTGTTCGACCTTCAACCCCCTTGGATGAGGTGAGGTCGATGAGGATTTTTTTGGGGAAATTTGAGGCTATATATGGATCTTTTGCTCTGATATCATGCTAAAAATGGTGTGAGAATGGAGTTGGAAGAAGAAGATGTTATTGTTCTATATATCAATTTGTTACATGAGTTTGGTGTATATTTATACAAGATTTTGGAGTCATTGGCTTCATTTATTTGTGTTGAATATCTCAAACATTTTCGTCTTGAATACTCCATTTGTTTTGATCATCTGAATCGTCACCTTGGATATGTCAAGAGGCAACCACAAAGGTAAGTTTGTTTTAACATCTGCCAATTCAAATTGAATTACAACATCAAATGCATGTGTACATCAATTTAGAGTTTTGATGAAATTAGACCATTAGTGCTATATATCAATCATTTTGTTAACATTTGAAGTACAAATGGAAGTGATGCTGTGAAGCTGTTTGACATCGCGGGCGGCTAAAAGGCCAGTGAGAGGGCACTAATTGGATTTCCTGAGTAGGGGGGAGCATTGACCGGGTCAAACCGGTCAACCGGACCGGACCGGACCGGACCGGTCGGTCCAGGTTCGGTCCGTAAATTTTTGAAAAAAATCCGGTCCGGTCTGGGTTTCGGTCCGGCAAATTTTAAATTTTCCGGTCCGGTCCGGTCCGGACCGGTCCAATTTTTTTTTTAACTTAAAAAATTCGGCTTTTGACCGGTCTTAGGTCCGTGGGCATCCGGTCCGGTCCGGACCCCGGATAAAAATCCGGTCCGGTCCGGACCGGATGCACAACCCTATTCCTGAGCAACAACAGAAGTCAATTGATATTATACCATTAATTGCAAATACCTTATCGTACATACTTATATATATACATAAGCAAACAAGATTAGGCGTAATTTAGAAACTATACCTTGTTAAGGCCCCTTAATTCATAAAGCACAATTTCGGCGTTTGCCGTCCCAACAGAGAATAAATTGTTCTTCTCCAGATGAAATACCAAGGCTGTCGGCGACGTTCTTCTCGAGCATTATTGGTCACTTAATATTCTTCTCTCCCCAAAAATTAAAACGATAATTAAGTTAATCACACTTTGTATTGAAATTAATATACTTTCATGGTTAATTCAAGAAAGCTTGGGATTCACCTCGATTTCGTTGTAATCAAACAAGCTTATTTCGCCTCCCGAAATCGACAAACCATAATGGTCGTTATTGATTGCAAGCAAATGGATTGCATCATGAGGTTCAGCACTGAACACCGACGATATTATTTCACCAGCATTGGTGAACGCCAATCTACACACCTGATCATTGACATGCATATTTATTTTCGAAAATCATGTCACATAGATAATCTATTTGATAATCACAAAATGAGTAATCAAAACTATAAACCGAAGAGTTGAACTTTTGGAGATTTACGTATTATTGATCAAGATTATACGATCGACAATGTTGTTGTATCAAATGTGTACAAAGATTATAGACACAAGAAATTTTAAATAAGCAAATACCTTCTTGTTAGTTAGTTAGTTAAAAGAGAGATTGAGAGAGAAATGAAGGTGGGTGTGTGATTTAGAGAGACTATGAGAGGTTGAGATATTTGTTTTCATATTGTGATAGTTTATAAGGAGCAAATGCAGGGAAAAAGGCGTTATAACTACAAGAATTCTCTCCTAACTTTATTTAATGTGCATCATTTACAAAGGTGTTGATTTGGCTCCTTGAAGAAGTCAGATACAAAGCAAGTAATTATTTACTTAAGATGTAGAGTTAAAACAATAAAAAAAAGTTTATCTTTCAACTTATTATCATGTCATAGTTAAAATCAGCCTATACAGGGAACTGGGCTTCGATTTTTTAGTAGAAGGGGCAGAATTTCTCTCTAGTATATCTTTTTAATGTCTTGAAACTTGTGAAATACTAGTTCCAGAATTACCAAAACTTTTAAGTTTCCTTACAATACAATGACACTAATTCATTTCAAAACTTTCTCAAGTTTTTCCTACAAACTAATCACATCACAAGATAAGATTACCTACAAACTTCTGGATTGAGAAGTAGTGCTTTATTGTGCCAAACTGACTTCAGTCCAACATCTTGTAAAGCTATATCTATATATATATAGTTCTGGGATGCCCCAAGGATTACATATGTATAGCGCAATTTCAAAAGAAAATTCGACATGTACTCACAAGATGAATGACAAATTTGTGTCTCAAGAACATTCAATCGATGTAACGAAAGCAAAAACCTTGAAACTGGTTATCAGACATCTCTAACTTTCCCAGCAAGTTCACCATATTTAGAGTCCGTGCTTTTCAGAGAAGCGTCATCTCCAACTTCCCCTGCAAATTCACCATAGCTAGACTCATCGTCAGCATCCAGGAGCCGACCATTGTCAACAGGTATCCGATTACAGAAAGGCGGTGGGATCCTGGGATTTCCAAAGATATCGCATATCTTGTTGATGGTCAGGATAAAATCACCAAGTCCACTAAACACGCTTTTCGAACTATCTTCCATCTCACTGCCCAGGTCTGGAAAGGTAGAACTTTTCATCTCATCTGTAACATCTTCCTCACTGTACTGGGTATTTGATTCCACCACCTCTGGCCTGATATTAATAAATAAACATAATCATATCACCACATTTGAAACTATAAGGTTCAAAAGAGGAACTAATGATGCCCCACTATATATAATGCAGTAACAGAACTAAAATCAAACTTTCGGATTCCTAATTACACAGCCCCTGAGGAGAAATCGCAACATAAATGTTGTTATGCATAAAACCATGATTTAATCTGAAATTTAAGTCTGAAGTCTTAACCAGTTTTTTACAACTAGTTTGTACACCTTGGGAACTTCCTAGCAAATGTTTCAATTTCTTCATTGGGCGGAAGATATATGAACAATTGAAAAGCAAGTTTTTAACACGAGCTAGAAGAAAAGCGCGTGATCGTTTTGTAGTTAAAATCGATTATTTCGTACATTCTTGAACGGCTGCAGGTGCTTTATGTCCTAAGAAATATCATATTGAGGTTCGATTTGTGCAGCCAACGAAAGCTATTTATACAATAAAACGAATTTTTTTATGGAACATCAGAATTGACAAAAACTCAATATAAGAATTGTAGATAAGTTTCCACTACTGTAAATAAGACTGGCATAATTTCTGAATCAGAAGTCCATACTTGTTATGAGACATAAATGAGACATTCATATTTTCTGTATTCAGAAATCAAAATATTCTTTGAAATAGAATGCAAATTTAACCATAGAATAACAAGTTACAAGAAATGACGCTTTTCCAGTTGAGAATGTCGTGTATTAGCCACTGTACTAAGGGTTCATGCTTAAATCACCTGATAAACAACATTATATTATGACATAACCCAATTTCCAGTTGTGATTATGTTCACCACTATTAACTTTTCTTTAATAGTTTTAGTGATACACATGCATGTGAATTAAGTTGGAACAAGCCCAAGAACGAGATTAAAACACTTGGACATTTTCAAATTCAATTTAAAAACATAACACCATAATCTAGCAGCTCGAGCAAGACACCTGAAACGGAAAAAAAATTAAACATTACATTACGATTTCTTATTTTGTCAAATGCTACTCGATGTCCTATTTTCTTAACCCGATAAACAGGTTTACATACTAAATAACTGTCAATACTCAATAAAAACTAAAAGGATCCATTATATTAAAAATTATAAGTACAAAAACTACCAAAAACAGATTGAGCACTTCATATAAAAGCAGATTCAACTGTGATTACGAAAGGTTGGGTTTATGCAACTTCAGACTTGGGTTAATATCGGATAAAGCGAAAACAACGTAAAAGAGCTTTAATTCTTTCTGATCTACTAACCTGCCGGCGGTTTGCCTGAAAATCTGCTCCGTCTTGTCGCACTTGCGGACGAGCCTCCCCGGTTCCAACTCCTCTATCTTGCAGATGGACCTCACCACTCGCTTCGTCGACCACCGCACCTCGTCGTCCCGTCGACCCATCTCTCCTTCGCGTGCGCTTTATGTAACTGTTTTATTGGCACATACTGACCGTTTTAATATGTAGAGTTTAGACGGAAGACGTGGGCATGAACGTGTGCTCGAGTCCGGCCCACGAATGCGGAAGTCATTGACCAACAGTAACAACCAAATCTTTGTTTTCAAACTCATTAAGAAATCACGTTTTGGCATATGAATTGCCTTTTTCGCGCTCTCCGATCCAAAGTCAAATCATTAGATATGTTCTCTTGATTGCTCAACTGTTTTTTATTAATTTTCTTTTAAAAATTATCAAGAAATATTAAAAATGTATTAATTAGAGGGTACACGTGTGCTCGAGTCTGGCCCATGAAGCCGACGACTGCATCTAGGGATGGATAGTGATTGAACAACAACAACAACAACGAAATCTTTATTTTCAAACAAGTTGGAATATGTTAGAAATAAGACTTTTCAAGAAATCACGATTTTGGCAGATAATTGCCTTCTTTGGCTCTTCCAAAGCAAAATATGTTCTATTTATTGACCAATTGTTTTTTAAATAATTTTAAAAAGATTAAAATATATTAATAAAACGGTACACGTAAGCTCCAGAAGTTACGTTAAAGCATAATTTTGCGCAAATGAGCAAAATCCATTACATATGAAATTGACTGCTGACGATCCGTAAGTTCTGATTAGGGTCGGGACTCGAGTGTGCTCGTTGTTTTCTACATGAGATCTCCAACCAGCTGTGTTGCAAAGTTTCATAACAAAGCAAGGTGTGTTGACCGTTGAGTTGCACCTAAAATAATTTTATGAGTGGTTGAGTAGACTTTGATGATCTCAGACTTGAAGATACGGTCGTTCCTATCTTTCAAGATTTCCATAAGTATGAAAACAAAATATTATGTATGATGACAAAGATGGCCCATAAAGAGGGGAACTTGGAGGTAGTTAAAGCCGAGGTAGGAAGTTAGTACATATTCACCAAAGATGGAAGTGCATATCTTATCTGAAAAGGACACAAGTTAGTGCATATTCACCATGCCGAACACAAAGTCAGGATTTATAAGGTCCATGAAAACCTCGTTTCGTCGGGTATCGAAGGTTAAAGTTTTATTATTAAAAGTTAACTAAGAGAACACTTTAACATTCGTTCGGCATTTAGCTGGCCAAATGATATTACAATGAGGCAACCTTGCACCACTATTGATTTAAAAAGAAAAAAAAACTTAACCGACGTACAAGTCGTGGAGTAATGAGAAAACTCTAGCGAGGTTTGAAACTGTAACATTTTAAATGAATATATGTGTTGGACTCATGGCTTACTCGGTCATTTTCTTACTTAAACAATTTTTTAAAGTTGTTGTGCTTATGTGTGCAGTGTGCTTAGTGTCTCCTCTAATGAAATGTACCAATGTTTTTGGGGAAAAAACCCTTTCAAACCATTTTTGTTTTGTTTCAACATGCCTCCATATGTGTGGGAGTTTCATCAGCGAATATGGACACAATGTGTGTAAGCAATCTACAATTGAATCTACAGGTTCAGATTTACCTTTGTAGGAGAGAACATGTGGCAGCGGAAGGGAACCGGAGATCACCTCACAGAGTCGCCTCGAGCACCGGCTGGCCTTCAACTCTCGTGGAGAAGGACTAATCCACAACCCAAGAGTCTACGGGAGGAGTGGAGGAGAAGGTGGGACGGATGGGAGAGAGAGGAGAGGTGGCGGCTAGGGTTAGGGTTTTGCACACAATGAATGCTACCCCCTCCAATGAGAGCCTCCTCTTCTTATATAGAAGAGTCTTCCCTAAACCCTAATGCGCAGCCAATTAGAGTGCGCCACGTGTCAGTGTTTTAGGCAAACATCATCTTAATCCTCAGATTAATCCAATATCTCCCACTTGCACAACAGCACGTCAACAACACGTCATCTTCTTTTGTGTCCCTGACACATATGCATATATCCCCGATACATACAATCATAAGATGACAATGTGTCACCTCTTCATGTGTCCCCGACACATATGAATATATCCCTGATATATATAACTATTTCCCTCTTCCAAGAATGCATCCACAATACGCAAGTCTCCGATTATGTATCCCTGATACAAGACTATCTGTGTCCCCGACACATGCACTCTTCCGATCATACGGACAAATGGGTCGTGCGACCGGTGATGCACCTGCAATTAGGAGTCTCAAACTAGAAACCTTACTAGAAGGCCAGAATGACAACATCCTCACAAAAATAATAATTAAGCAGTCAAATGCACATCATTGTTCCCCAGGTTTACTCAGAAACTCACTTGACATGAACGGTATCTCGATCCCTCGGAGAGAATACCTTCTTGTCCTCAAGGTACTTGCTACTGTATCCAATACAGTTGGGCCCAGCAAATACTTTCAGTGCAGTCGAGTCAAACCTTTCCCTTCGCACCAGACCACCATTACACTCAGAGTTGACTCCTTTCCCGAAGATGCCTCTTTAGACCGAATCTCTAATGGTCATAGATAACATCCCAAAGTAGCCACATCAACTCTTTGCTTCATGGCGTCGTCGAAGGTCACTGAGGGTTGACAATTAAGTCTTGGACTCACACAGTGAAGGAGCAGGGATCCATCCTTTCACTTCCCAATGGTCGCTCAGCACATGTTGTATGACAAACATGTTATGGTGGATCATACTGTACACAACAGTACGTCTGTCTCTCAACACCATACAAGTCATAGTCCAGTCGCACCCCCTCTGCGCCTGACCCGAGCTTCATCATTGTCGCCTTAACACCATACAGGTGCCACCTAGTGCCACATGTGATGCTCGCACTTGGCTTCTATAGGTCACATGAATCGTGGGAACATTCATGTCAATCCTCACCAACATAGAGGATCTCATCTTGATTCCTAATCAAGGCGACTATCCGATCATGAACTTCTCCGGATCTATCATGCAAGATCTCTTTATGATTAGTCTCATCTCTGCTTGCTATCAAAAGCGCCAGAGGCGAATGCTCGTGTAAGTGAGCATTCTTCAGCCTATTGACAGAATAATATTTTATGCTAGAACAACTATATCACCCAAAACAGATATAGTCGAAAGGAAAACACAATCACTCATAAAAGGAAGTTAGACATGCCAATACATCAAAGTCTGCGTAAGCCTAAGGACTTCACATGAGACACAAACAAGTCCTTAGCTATGGCTTTGGTAAGAGGGTCAGCTACCATAAGACTAGTAGATACATGTCTTAACACAACTTCTTTTCTCGCTATGATGTCATTCGCAAAATGATACCTAACCTGTATATGTTTGGTCTTTCCATGATATTTGGGGTCTTTCACATAACAAAAGGCAGTCATGCTGTCACAATAGACAACAACAGACTCATCAGATGTCTCTACTAGCCCAGTATGTAGTAAGAACCTCCTCAACCAAACTCCCTCCTGTACTGCTGCAGAGCATGCAACATACTCTGCTTCCATAGTCGACAGGGTTATACAGGTTTGCTTCTTGCTGGACCATGAGATGACCTCATTAGCCAGCAAGAAAGCATAACCAGAGGTAGACTTCCTTTCATCAATGTCTCCAGCCCATTCGGCATCACTATAGCCAATCAGACGGAGATCTGATGCTTGGTAACACAGCATGTAGTTACTCGTTCCTCTGAGGTATCTCATGATTCTCTTGACTGCCTTCCAGTGCTCCATGCTTGGGTTGGACTGGTATCGACTCACCATGCCCACAACATAACAAATGTCTGGCCTAGTACACATCATAACGTACATAAGGTTTCCCACAACATTGGAGTATGGAACCTTGCTCATTTTGGCCTTCTCTTCAGGAGTCTCAGGATGCTTATCAAGGCTTAAGTGCAAACCCTTCTCAACAGGAGTGTCGATTGGTTTGCATTTGTCCATATGGTATTTCTTTAAGACGTTGTTAATATACGTCTCTTGAGACAATCCCAGAAGTCTCTTGGACCTATCTCTAACAATCTTGACACCAATGACGTAGCTAGCTTCATCCATGTCCTTCATATCAAACGTGGAGGACAACCACTCTTTAGTGGATTTCAGAAACTCTTTGCTATTGTCAGCCATGAGTATGTCATCAACATACAAGGTCAGAATGACAAATTTACCATTGGATCTCTTAACGTACACACAGTGATCTTCCTCAAGAATAGAGACACATTCTCTGATATAGCTTGATGGAAGTGAATGTTCCACTGTCTAGACGCTTGTTTTAAATCATACAAGGACTTGTTGAGCTTGCACACTTTGCGCTCTTGTCCTTTGACTTCAAAACCTTGAGGTTGATCAATATAGATCTCCTCCCCAAGTTCTCCATTTGGAAAAACAGTCTTTACATCCATTTGGTAAAGCTTTAAGTCCATCTGAGCTACAATAGCTAGTAGAAGGCGGATGAAGGCAAACCTAACCACGGGCGAAAAGGTTTCCTCAAAATCCACGCCTTCTCTTGGGGTGTAGCCTTTAGCTACCAGTCTAGCCTTGAATCTATCAACAGATCCATCTGCCTTCCTCTTAATCTTGAGGATCCACTTGGCCCCAATGGCCTTTCGGTTCGGCGGTAAGTCGACCAAGTCCCAGACTCGATTAACTTTCATCGACTCCAACTCTTCCTTTATAGCTTCTAACCACTCTTTCGCATTTGGACCTTCCAAAGCCTCTTTCAAGGTCTCCGGTTCTTGCTCATCGACCACTGTCATCCCAGATGATTCATAATCAATTTCTTCTTGAGCTATCATGAGGGTCTCTTCCTCTAAACAAAACCACCTACGAGGAATGAGCCCGCGTTTACTTCGACGCAGATGGGTATTTGATGGCTCATCCTCCGTGAGAGATATCAGATCCTCAATATTGCTGCTCCCACTAGGATTGACTGGTGGAACCTCATGTTCAACTTCCAGATATTGATCTCGTGGAGTGGCAATATCCTCATCTTGTCGTTCAAAGAAGTCCACTGACTCTTTGATAGCTCCAGCAAGGGTTGGAAAATCATTTTCCAAGAATGTGGCATCCCTAGACTCCAGTTCCGTCCTTCTTTCATTCTCGTCTACCCCGATAAAAACATAACCTTTGGAGAGATTACTGTATTTTACAAAGATACATTTTTTCCCTCTACGTCCTAGTTTTCCATATCGGTGACTAGTAGAATGAATGTATGTTGCGCATCCCCAAGGACGCAGCAGGCTAAAATCAGGCTTCCGTCCCGTCCATAACTCATATGGAGTTGAGGGAACCGATTTTGTTGAAACTCTATTGAGGATATACGCAGCAGTCATTAGAGCATCTCCCCAAAACGAAATTGGTAAGCTCGCATGCGCCATCATGGATCTAACCATGTCTAGCAACGTTCTATTCCTTCGCTCGGCAACACCATTTTGCTGAGGAGTATAAGGCATAGTGAGTTGTCTAGATATCCCCTTTTCATCACATAACTCTTTGAACATTATGGAGAGATACTCACCACCTCTATCCGTTCTAAGAGTTTTTATCTTATTATCCAACTGATTCTCAACTAAGCTCATAAATTTCTTAAAACATTCTAGAGCTTCTGACTTGTGAGAAATAAGATAAATATGACCATATCTAGTGAAGTCATCAATGAATGTGATGAAGTAACTCTGTCCATGTCTAGTACGCACATTCAAAGGTCCACAAATATCTGAGTGAATTAGTTCTAAAGGAGAAGTAGCCCTAATGGCTTTTTCGAACGGTTTTCTAGTTGCCTTTCCAGCTAGACAAGATTCACAAGTCGGCAACTCAAATTTGGAGCATTCTTCTAATACCCCCTCCTTTGCCAACATGTTCATCCGGTCAACACCAATGTGACCTAGTCTAGCATGCCACATAACTGAATTATTATTCATGGAACTTTGGCTCATAAAGACACTAGTGTTATGATTGAAATCATAAATTGCGTCCAACACAATAAAACCGTCTGAAAGATAGGCACGTCCATAATAAATGTTAGCAAGGTATAAATGTTGGCTTTTTGGCCTTAATCTTATGTTTTGATGATTTAATCAACCGAATCTTAATTAGAGTAGCACACACTATGCATTGCATATATATTGTATTGTGCTAACCTCTACAGGTGATCAAGACTCAAGAAAGAAGGAAATGAAGTCAAGACATGTAATTAAAGCTAAATCGAAGACATGTAATCTTGATTTCTTTTGAGTCTTAGGAACAAAGTGTAATTGAGCATACTTGAGCTAAAATCAACTTAATCACACACTAGGTTCCCTATAGAAGTCACACACGAAATTTCACATTAGTTGGACTTCAATAGATCACCCAAACTTAGACCGGAAAAACACAAAACCTGAACCCTAACTGTCTGCCCACATTCGGTCGACCGCAACATGCCGTTCGGTCGACCGGATGATCAAGTAATCCAATTTGTGTTTCCCTGTCTAGTTTCGGTCGACCGCACCATATCTTTTGGTCGACCGGTTGAACTTACTGTTCCGACCGTTATTCTTGTCGTATATGCCCAACGGTCGTATTCGTATTAAAACTATATACACCTCCATATACTTAACCAAACGGTCGAACCATGTGCCATGTTCGGTCGACCGTTTAACCTTGTCAAGAATTCCCTGCTATCGGTCGATACGATTTCGTTCGACCGATCCAGTTTTCCCTCTACCGAAACGCTTATTCGGTCGACCGGTAACCCTGTTCGGTCGACCGTTTTCTTAATAGACTTAAGTGTTCGGTCAACCTATTCATATTTCGGTCGACCGTTTTCTTATCGAACCCAAGCGTTCGGTCGACCGTTCCACTTTTCGGTCGACCGTTTCTGGACAGATTTGCAGCCCGAATTTTCTGCTTTGTGTGCTTTGCACAAAATCCAATCAAATCTTGTCCCAACGGATCTATTCTCTCTAATGCCTATATAAGGAGTTGTAAAACACATTTTAACACAACTCTCCCACTACAAACTTGTCCCAAACTTTAGAGAGAATCCCAAACACTCAAAGCTACAAACCTTCCACACTTAGTGATCATTTCTTCATCCTACTCAAGTGTCCTCAAAGTTTAGAGAGTGTTGTTCCACTCAAGGTTACAATTGTTGTAAAAGGAAGCAAGGACTTCGGTGAAAGCCCGAAGTGCCCCTCTCGGATTGTGAGAGGAAGATTCCAAGCTCGGCGAGGGTTGTTCGCGAGTTTGACGGTTGTAAGGCGTTGTCTCCCGGCCCGGAACGGGGAGCGGATAGTGAAGTCGTAGGCGGAGCTCGGTGATCCGAGCGGAGCTTGCAAGAGAGGACTAGGACCCGGGTGGGGTGTCGAACCTCTATAAAAACGCCGAGTCGATTTGTGGTTTGCATTATTTTCCTTTACTTGCTTGTTTGTTTAATTTTCGCTGCATTTACTCGATTGTCTAAACAAGTAGGTAATTAGGTGATTAGATTAATTGTGATTAGTGGACCCATAACCCACGCGATCCTACATTTGGTATCAGAGCCTTGTTAGCTAAATTCTATACTTAATCGTATTTTTAGCATGGCTAGCACATCTAATCACTTAGAGGGTTTATGCACCACAAGGCCTCCTTTGCTTAATGGATCAAATTATGATTATTGGTAAATAGAATGAAAATCTTTTTAATATCAAATGACCTTAAGTATTGGAAGTTTATTCAAAATCCATACATACCCCCAAATGAAGATGATTTAGATTCTCTATCTAGGGCTCAAATGAAAGAAATTGAAATGAACTCTAAAATCATGAACATTATTTATTGTGGCCTTAATCAGGGAGAATACAATAGAATTAGGGGTTGTGAAAGTGCAAATGAAATATGGCATAGGTTACAAATGCATCATGAGGGTGATAGTAAAACTAAAGAAACTAGGGTTAGTCTTCTCATGCATAAATATGAAATATTTTCTATGCAAATCGGTGAGAACATAAGCGACATGAACACTCGCTTCACCGATATCACTAACTCTCTTTTGATTCTTGTAAGAAGGATAAATGAAGGAGAGATGACTCGAAAATTTCTCCGGTCATTGAGCAACGATTGGGAAGACAAGGTCGTGGCAATCGAAGAATCGCATGATCTTTCAAAATTGAAGATGGAGGAACTCATTGGAAATCTCATGGCCTATGAGCTCCAATTGAGTCATCTAAGAGAGAAGGAAGCTTCAAAGAAAAACTCCGTGGTGGCATTGCATGCAAATTTTGATGAGCCAAGGAGGGTGGAAGAAGAGGACATTGAGGTCCTTGCCCAAGACTTCTTCAAATACCTCAAGAGGGATAAGGGAGAAAAGAATGAAAGAAAAGGTAGAAGAAGTGAGAAAAGAGAAAAAGAAAAAGAGAGGGAGGAGAGCGAAAATGAGAGAAGAGAAGGGGAAAAGAAAAATGAGAGAAGGGAGAGAATAAGAGAAAAGGAGAGGAGTAAGAGAAAAGAGAAGAGGTTGGAAGCTCACAAGGCCACTTGGGACGATACATTGTCGTCATCGTCCAAATCAACCGCACCTTCATCAACAAAGGAATATGCGCATATGTGCTACATGGCAATTCAAGATGAAGGAAGTGAGGTATCTTCTAACTCTTACACCACTAGAAGCAATTCATGTTCAAATAAATCATATTCTAGTGCTAGCTCTAATTCTAATGCTAATGATGAATCATATACACATGATGAGCTACAAAATGCATTTCATGATTTAGTTAATCAATATGAGATCATTTGTGAAAAGAACAAAAATGCTAGAAAAACAATAAATGATCTCAAATGCCAAATTGAATTAATCATGAATGAAAAGAATGAGGTGGTTGCTAGACTTGAATCAAATGAATCATCACTTGCTAGTCTAAGTAAAACACCTATTGTTGATGAACATTTAGATCTTAGAACTTCAAATATGCAATTAAGGAAAGATCTAGAAATGTTAACTAAAGGAACAAAAATGCTTGATATGCTTTTAGGTAGTCAAAGACAATCCTTAGCTAAACATGGTTTAGGATACAATGTTCAATTGAAAAACCATGTATCTCATACTACATTAAATGGCAAGCATTTATTTGTTAAGTCTACTTCTTCAAGTGTGTGGGCTCCCAAAACCAAAATGGTGTGGATTCCCAAAGCTAACACTCAAGGACCCAAAGTTGTTTGGGTACCTAAATCTACTCTTGTAGGAGCTTGAGGAGGAGATTGGTGGTGACCGGGTGAGCTCAAGAGTCAAATTCAAATCCGGTTGCATCACCAAATGAGATTGGAGCTAAATTCGAATTCAACATTGGTATAAAATTCCTATCTATACAATTCATGTTAAATTAGCTCTAATCTAGTTTCATATGCTTAATTGACATATCATATAGTTCAATTCATTGAAAATCATTAACCTTATTCATTGCAAATCATTTATCACATCCATTGATTCTAAATGTCAAATTTTAAATGGATGTTAGAATAAGGCTTAAGTTGAAACTTAAATGAACTTAACTTGAATCATACTCATTGTTTCCATTTAGCCTTATTGATAGGGGGAGCTTAAATGTTATATCTTTTATTAGAGTAATGAAGTGCAAAATTTAGGGGGAGCAACTTCATTACGATGACATCCTTTTGACTTATATAATTATCAATGTTTTTGATGTATGTCAAAGGGGGAGAGAGAATTAAGGGGGTAACTTGAAAAACTTGATCAAATTTGAACAAAAACTATGCACATCCATAGGGGGAGCATTTATATGCATAGTTTACATATACAAATTTCAAGTATTAAAATATCGGTTGCCATCATCAAAAAGGGGGAGATTGTTGGCTTTTTTGCCTTAATCTTATGTTTTGATGATTTAATCAACCGAATCTTAATTAGAGTAGCACACACTATGCATTGCATATATATTGTATTGTGCTAACCTCTACAGGTGATCAAGACTCAAGAAAGAAGGAAATGAAGTCAAGACATGTAATTAAAGCTAAATCGAAGACATGTAATCTTGATTTCTTTTGAGTCTTAGGAACAAAGTGTAATTGAGCATACTTGAGCTAAAATCAACTTAATCACACACTAGGTTCCCTATAGAAGTCACACACGAAATTTCACATTAGTTGGACTTCAATAGATCACCCAAACTTAGACCGGAAAAACACAAAACCTGAACCCTAACTGTCTGCCCACATTCGGTCGACCGCAACATGCCGTTCGGTCGACCGGATGATCAAGTAATCCAGTTTGTGTTTCCCTGTCTAGTTTTGGTCGACCGCACCATATCTTTCGGTCGACCGGTTGAACTTACTGTTCCGACCGTTATTCTTGTCGTATATGCCCAACGGTCGTATTCGTATTAAAACTATATACACCTCCATATACTTAACCAAACGGTCGAACCATGTGCCATGTTCGGTCGACCGTTTAACCTTGTAAAGAATTCCCTGCTATCGGTCGATACGATTTCGTTCGACCGATCCAGTTTTCCCTCTACCGAAACGCTTATTCGGTCGACCGGTAACCCTGTTCGGTCGACCGTTTTCTTAATAGACTTAAGTGTTCGGTCAACCTATTCATATTTCGGTCGACCGTTTTCTTATCGAACCCAAGCGTTCGGTCGACCGTTCCACTTTTCGGTCGACCGTTTCTGGACAGATTTGCAGCCCGAATTTTCTGCTTTGTGTGCTTTGCACAAAATCCAATCAAATCTTGTCCCAACGGATCTATTCTCTCTAATGCCTATATAAGGAGTTGTAAAACACATTTTAACACAACTCTCCCACTACAAACTTGTCCCAAACTTTAGAGAGAATCCCAAACACTCAAAGCTACAAACCTTCCACACTTAGTGATCATTTCTTCATCCTACTCAAGTGTGCTCAAAGTTTAGAGAGTGTTGTTCCACTCAAGGTTACACTTGTTGTAAAAGGAAGCAAGGACTTCGGTGAAAGCCCGAAGTGCCCCTCTCGGATTGTGAGAGGAAGATTCCAAGCTCGACGAGGGTTATTCGCGAGTTTGACGGTTGTAAGGTGTTGTCTCCCGGCCCGGAACGGGGAGCGAATAGTGAAGTCGTAGGCGGAGCTCGGTGATCCGAGCGGAGCTTGCAAGAGAGGACTAGGACCCGGGTGGGGTGCCAAACCTCTATAAAAACGCCGAGTCGATTTGTGGTTTGCATTATTTTCCTTTACTTGCTTGTTTGTTTAATTTCCGCTGCATTTACTCAATTGTCTAAACAAGTAGGTAATTAGGTGATTAGATTAATTGTGATTAGTGGACCCATAACCCACACGATCCTACAATAAACCCATATCATTGTTCTCAAAAAATAACTTTAAAATCATGTCTCATCAAAACAACAACAGAACTAATATTTCGCCGTATAGCTGGTGCATACAACACGTCGTGAAGTAATAGGATCCGGCCACTTCGCAAAGCCACTTTGCATGTGCCAACTCCAAGAACTTCAATGCTAGTGTTGTTTGCCATGTTTATTCGCCTCCCACTTGGAACACGGCGATATTCCACGAAGGCAGAACGATCCTTTGTTACGTGGTCCGTGGCACCTGAATCCACAATCCACACAGGAGAATGATCAGTGAGCATCACAGAACTAGTTACGTTACAATTCGAGGGATTTCACACAGTAATTACCTTTTGCTCAGTGCACTCACGAGCAAAATGTCCAGTCTTTCGGCAGTTAAAACAAGTCACATTAGACTTATCTTTCCCACCTCTGGATCCTCGAGGTCGTTTCTTTCCAATTTTGTTTTCTATTTTGTTTGCATTTGCACCATTCTTGCCTTTAAAACCCTGAGCTCTATCTCTTTTGCTCTTAAAACCTGCACTCATCCGAGGAGCGCCAGCCTCAGCAGCAAATACTTCAGTTAGAGGGGCTTCCGCAAGCATGCGGTCCTCCTCCAGCTCTAGGTGTTTTGCGGCCTGGTCAAATGTCCTGATGTCATCAGCATGGCTCAGATGGACCTTCATATGCTCCCAACTCTTCGAAGGCAATGATCTGATGAGAGCAGACACTTGCTCCTCATCGGTCTTAGCACGACCGGCAGCGCTCAGCTCGCTAATCATGTTTGACATTGCGGTAATATGATGCCTCATTGTGTGACCTTGGGGCATTTTATATCCATCAAACATGAGCCCAAGCTGGCGGGCCCTTGTGACGGAGGTCACTCCGTACTGAAACTTTATAGCTTCCCACAAGGCCTTTGCAGTTCGCAATTTTTCGAACCGCAGTAACAGATCATCTCGCATCGAACTCAGAATTGTAATGTGAGCAATACGGTCTTTCTTTTTCCATGCATTATAGACATCCATATTTCTGCGATGCTGCGCAGTGTTCCCCTCATCGGGGGGAGACATAGTTTGGGTTATATTTTCTAACATGTCCTGATCCTCTAAGAGATACTCAATTTTAGGATGCCACATATCGTAATTCCTTTCATTGAGTTTATCTCCTCGAGTCAGATCAGTGACAATGCTTTTGGAAGCAGCCATAAAAAATCTAGGACAAAAAACACATAACGATACATGAGTTCTAGCATAAAATACAACGAGCTACATAAAGAAAACATAAAGCATTCGATCAAATCCACATGCAATAGTTAATAAAGCCAATTTACTAATCTAGATATTGAGCTCCATCATGATTTAATGACCCCAAAAAATGTTTTAAATCATGGTAAATCAGCAAATAAAGAAGGTATTTGCCGCCGGTTGCAAGGTGGTTTACACAAAACAGTTCTACCTTGCAACTCCCACTAGGCATGTAGGTTCCAAAAAAATGTTTCCTTTCAAAAAAAATCCAATCAACATCACACAGATATGATTACTACATTACTTCCATATCGAGCTAATGATCCCTATTAGGGATTTCGTCTCGTCGACGGGAACCTGCATGAGTCTTATAGCAATAATATCGCAATAATAAAAATAAAGGAGTCTCTCGTCTCCTTAGGGCAATAAACAGTCCACAGTCCATAATTATTACAATCCATAAATATTATAGTCCATTGCGATAACTATTGCAAATGGAAATGAATGAATGAAATTACGCTCATCTCTCAATAAGGCAGTAAATAAAATCAGCAACCATTCCTTCCATACAAGCACAATCTTTCCATACGTTAGCACAATCCGACGTATGAAAAACAAATACCATAAAGTGTGCACCTCATTCAAACAAGAAGGAAGTAATGCATAAGGAAACAATGATTTTATGGTGCACGAATATAGGCAAAAAAACGTGTTAGGTAATAACAACCAATGTCTACAATAATCATTCTCAAACCAGAATTTTTCCTTCTTTCCATAATCAATATAATCATGATAGCACAAAAATTATCCTACTTCGATTAGGAAAGAAAAAATCTGAAATTCTATGGTGGAGAGCAACACATATTTTTGCATCAAAGGAAAGCATTCAAACATATTTTTAAGGCAATAAAACTCCAGCCCATAATATCTTCCCAAAAATTTCAGAATTATCCAATCTTTCCTTAGTCAATATAAGCATGCAATCAACAATGATTATGCTACTTGTAATGGAAAGAAAAATTCGAATTTCTTTGGTGGAGGGTATCACATATATGCACATTTGATGAAAATGAAATATTTCAAATGAAATGCATGCAATCATTCCAAAAGAAATCCGACAATCCTTAATGAGATTAACATATATGTGAAGGGAATGTGTTCTAAAAGTTTTACTTTTAAATGTCAATTATTATGAATTGAATGAGAAATCATTTTGTTCCTTGTTTATGTTATTCGTCTTTTAGAAGTGTTAAGGAAGAGGCTCTTGGTCCTTAACCGTTGAGCTCTAAAAGATATTGGTTTACATAAAACAAAAGATATTCACAATCATGGTAACTAACATGGAACATTAATTACCGAGTTAAGATTGTCGTGTTGGTCATAGATCATTGTAGCTCTACAAGTGAGTGACAACACGGGTATGCAAAAGAGGAAAATATTACTTTTGTATACTGAATAAACCTAATAAGTAAAATATTATAGAAATGTGTTTCTGTGTCATTAATATTTTACTGTGTCCTTGGTCCTTTGATATGAGACTTATATCCGATCGCTTAAGGAGTTCTTAATTAGACTAGTGTCTTGAGCTATCGATGAGTGTAGTGTAAAGGCATTAGTTGGTTAAGTATAACTTTCGTTGGAGAAGATAGTTAGTCAAACGATTATCATTGCCCCTCTTAATTGAGTGATGATATTAGTGGACCCCTTGATAAAGCAAAGTTATAATGTGCACAATGTGATTTGAGTTAAGTCACATATTTATAACTAGCTTAAAGAGATCAAGAAATGAATACTAATACAAAGATGACACAATGCTACTTTGTATGTATTCTTAATATCATGAGGCAAGGGACGGACACAAGTGGTGCACTCCATCACTAAATGGATCGGGTTTTGGTTCAAGTGGAATTAAGACATCTAACTAATTGGGAGCTGTAATGTGTAGCTAGATACCGCTTATAGCTTGTGATATTAAGCTCTTAATATCACTGCCAACTTAGTTTAGATCCTCCCATAGGTCACACCACAAAACTGGGAAACAAGAAATGGGGATTTTAAGTTCATAAGATGTGTCGGGTTTCATGTAGAAAATATGACACATGGGGTGAACAAGCAAAATCAAAATTATGTTGTGATTAATAACATAATTAGAATCTAAATTAAATTCATATGTGATGTAAATATTATGGGGTGTAATGATTGATCATTACATAGGATAATATGTTACATAAGTTGTGAATTTACTACTAATCCCGAAATGTCAAATTTTGTAGGGGTTAAACCGAAATTTGACAAGTCTGCAGAACAGTGCTCCGACGGTCAACCGGTTAGCAGTAAACGGTCGACCGATCGGGCACGGTCGACCGGATGTGTCTCGACCGATAACAGGGAATTTTCATTTGTTCGAACGGTCGACCGAATGTAATCGGTCGGCCGACCGAACATAGCGATGGAATAATTCTTGTTACGAACGGTCGACCGAGTTATTGAACGGTCGACCGAAACCTGGTTCGAGCGGTCGACCGAACCTCCAAACGGTCGACCGGTCGAGACGGTTAATGCAGAATTGATTTAAGAATTAATTAGATCATGCATGGAATTGGTCCATAATTGATTTAATTCGTGGCTAATATTATTTATTATTAAATAATAGATGGTTAGATGGAATTTTGCATGAAATCATGGGCAAGAGGTTGCACATGAATAGGTAATTTGGAGAGAACCTATAAATAGAGGTTATCTCATTGCCTTCCTACATCTTAATTAATATTGCTTTTCATGCAAAATCTCTCTCCTTAATTCTCCACGAAAATTCCACAAATTCTTAAGTTTAGTTTAGTTCTTAAGAGATCATATTCTCAAGGGAATTAAAGAGGGGTTAGTAAATGGATTCTAAACCCTATCGGAGATTGAGAGACTAGCTTCCCTCTCTCCGATCTTGTTTAGAGTTTGGTGAATACTCGGAGGCATCCGGCGCAGCGAGGAGCATCCCCAACGTCTCCGAATCTTCAAGAAGTTTTAGAGAACTTCTAGGTATGAATTTCGGAGCCCTTGTTTGTTTTAATAGAGTTTTGAAACTAGATGTGAAAACAAACCGATGCATGCACGAAATAAATCAAAGAAAATTGTAATTGATCCTTATTAAACATAAAAATTTCGAAAATATATATGTATAATTAAACATGTACATCCTAACAGTGGTATCAGAGCATAGGGTTCAATTTTCTTATGATTTATGGTTGTAAACAAATTTAGTTTACCATCTAGGATTTAAACAATTCGTTTTACCGGTTTTTTCGGTTTTTAAATGTTTGTTGAAATAATTCTTTGTAATAATTCGTTTTAAATGTTTTGAATGTTTAAAACATGACATATAATTATTAGAATTATGATTTAGACATAAGTCTAACTTACAATAATTTCGTTTTAAGTATAAACGATTATTTTGTAAGAGAATCAACAAAACCGAAAAACTGCGATTCATCTTTCCATTGGAAATTGGATGAACATCGGTTCATAATTAATTTGTGAACTATGGATGTATGAAAAATGTTTTTAATGGATTTCAAAATATTTTTCAAAGAATTGTTGAGAATTCTAGATGATTGATAAATTAGATTCTGTAGTTTATAGCAATTGCGTGCATGGATGCTTGAGTTGCTTTGCAGGATTGTGAGTTTATATGTTCCAAATCAGAAGCTATGAATGTATGTTATTATTATAATACAGGGGCTTGTGTATGTAAAAGCCAAAATTCTCTCTATTTCCGTCTTTTAGATAGTTGCATTTGCATATGAGAGGTTTTTACATAGGACTTGCACTAGTCGGTTTTATCGAATGTGAGGAGCATGTTTATTTTCTGTAAAATCTACATCTCCGGTGCAAGAGGAAGTCGCCGCTGTAGCGCATCGATCGAGGATCGAAGATCAGAGATCGAGGATCGAGGATCGAAGGGAACATATAAACTCACACGATGTGGATTGTGTGAATGTTTAATTTCTGTTTTTAATTTCTGCTATGCATGTGATGAATGTGGTGAATGTTAGGATGTGTATGAATATTAATATGCATGATAACCTAAAATTCTAAATCACATGTTAAAATTGTCCAACAAAAATTAAGAATAGTTTTCCTTCTTATTTCATCCACTAGCAGCCATTGATCGAGGGATACTCTGCTCGCCCTTAGCGGGAGTTAGCTCCCTCTATCTTTGGGAATAGTGGGAGATATAAAGGTTGTCTGTTGTTGTGCCACAATTAAATATATGAGGTGTGTCTCACCCTAGTGAACCTCAAGTATGTTTAGTTGTGAATACAATAGATAAACGTATCTCGTATCAAATGAAAATAAGTTTTCTTAACATTACCTAGAGCCCTCGCTCGGTTTTGGGAAAAAGTTTTTCTTACGAAGATAGGTCGTATTCCCTCATAATTAAAACGACAAGAGTCACAAAAGTTTGAAGATGCTAAATGTTGCTAAAATTCAAAAAGGTTGTGATTAGAAAATGTTTTTCTTACCTTGATGTTGTAATGTATTCGATAGTCCTTAGCTAGTCTATATTACAATTGATGGGATCTTGGATTACTGCATTTACGGGCAAGATTTTATTTGCAGTATTTACATCATATTCGATATATATATATGTATGTATTAAAACATAAAATTGGCATTAAAACCTATATAATTTATTTTGTAGAAATGTCAAATATCCAACCAATTATGCGATCTATGATCGAAAAGAACCCTTTGCAAAATGATGGCTCAAACTTCATGAAATGGCAACTCAATCTTAATATCGTGTTGAGGTTTGAAAAACTATCTCATATTTTGGATGGTGAAATCCCAAAATTAAATGAGAAGGCAACCGATAAAGAGAAAGAGGCGATAGCCAAGTGGGAAGACCATGAGAACCAAGTTCACGGTCTTATACTAGCATCCATGGGTGACTCGCTTCAAGCGAAATACTTGGATTCAAACCCAAGAAGACCATGGAGGCTCTAACCAAGATGTTCATGGATAGTGCCCGAAAGGAGCGCTATAAGACCACCATCGCACTCACAAGGTGCCATATGGCGGAGGGAACATCGGTATCCATGCATTTTCTCACAATGCAAGGATACCTTGAGAAGTTGTCGAAGCTCTCTTCTCCAATGCCAGTGGACATTGCCGAAGATCTAATTCTTGGCTCTCTAGCCCCATCCTTTAAGGACTTTGTGATGCACTATCATGTGCGTGAAAAAGGGGTGAGTCTTGAGGAGCTTCACAACGCTCTCAAAACGGCTGAAGTTGACATGGGCAAAGGTCAGGACAATCACGTCCTAGCCGTCCATGAGAGGAGCAAAAAGATCAACAAAGGTAAAGGCAAATTTACCAAAGATACGTCAATCAAGAGCAAGGGAGTAGGAGGTGCTCATGGGAGTGCCTCAATGGGGAAATCTTTCAAATCTCCAACTCCCAACTCGGAGTGCTTTCACTGTGGTGAAAAAGGACACATCCGACCTAATTGCC
Source organism: Triglochin maritima (assembly GCA_963682175.1). Lineage (NCBI taxonomy): Eukaryota > Viridiplantae > Streptophyta > Magnoliopsida > Alismatales > Juncaginaceae > Triglochin > Triglochin maritima. The sequence goes on from OY821775.1 coordinate 42,817,690, forward strand.
CCAAGTACAAGGAAGACCTTGAAAATGGGATGATTGAACGTAGGCGCCCGAGAAACGCCATAGGTATGTTTGTTATTGAGATAAATTTAATCACCTCTATCCTTGATTTGGTAATGGTTACCGGATCTTGTGCTCACATAATTTTGATGTGCAGCTATTGAAGGATAGGAAGGAACTCGTTGGGAACGAGATGATATTGAAGATTGGAAATAGTACAAGCATCGCTGCGATTGTACAAGATTCTATGGAACTTCAATAGTCTAGTGATTTAAATTTATGTTTTGTAGAATGTTTGTTATGTACCTTCGATTAGCAAGAACTATTCTGTATCAAGTTTTGGATATGGATAAATTTTAATAAATATTTTAATTCTTGCTTGTCTATATCGAAGAATGGAATTTTCTATGCAAATACATTCATATGGAATGATTTCTATTTACTCGAAATAAATAATGAACAAACTCAAACAAACAATAACAAAAGAGAAACTAAGATAACTCACGTGAATGATACAATCTTGTAGCACTATCGGATTGGTCAAATAAATGACCAAGAGACCTTTCAAGAAGAAAGGAACGAAAACGAATAACTAATTGGATATGATACATTCTAATGTATGTGGTCCGATAAGTACAATTGCAAGAGACGGTTTAAGGTACTTCATTTTGTTCACAGACAACTATAGTCATTATGGCTATATTTGCCTAATGGGAAGCAAAAGTGAATTCTTTGACAAGTTCAAGAAATTCGAGGATGAAGTAGTGAACCGACTCAACAAGAATATCGAATCTCTATGAGAGGTTCTTAGGGGTGAGTGCTTAGGATACCTAATTTGACTCATTCCTAAAGTAGGAACATGATATTGCTCGACATGGTTCGATCAATAATAAGTCAATCTAAATTGCCTATTTACTTTTGGAATTATGCACTACAAATAATGACAAACTCACTAAATAATGTTCCATCCAAATCCGTGGAGAAAATGTCTTGTGAGCTATGGAGTTGAAAGACACCTAAGCTCGACTTTTTCAAGATTTGGGGTTGTGAGGTATACATCAAGAAATTGATGTCGACCAAGCTTCAACCAAAAGCGGATAAGTGCTTCTTTATAGATTGTCCTCATATAATAAGGGGATACTACTTTTAGTTTATCACCTCCAATCGAAAGATTGTAGAGAGAGATATGATTTTTCTGGAATTTCTGGAAAAGAGAGAAAAGTAGTGGGAGTGGAGTTAAGCTTGAGGAAACTCAAGATACTCTACAAGATCATGATGTGAATGTTGCATTCAAAATCATGAAGGCCCAGCCAAGATTTATTTGGTTAGTGGGAGCATGAGCGAGAGATCCTTACAAGAAATTGTGAGAGAATCTCAATCATCCTCACCTAGTGTGCGTTCGAGAGTCGAACATGAACCTATTCCTCAAGAAATTGTGGAAGAAGTTCGAGAGACACAAGAAGAACCAAAAGAACTAAGAAGGTCAATGAGGGAAAGGAAGAAACCCAATAAGTATGTGGGACTTCATGAGATCATGGTACTAGATACCAAAGATCCCTCGACCTTCCGAGAAGCAATGGAAAAGACTCCAAACTATGGTTAAAAGCCATGGAATCCGAAGTAGAATCCATGTATGATAATCAAGTATAGAACTTGATTTGACTTCCTCAAGAGAAAATATCATTTGGTATAAATGAGCTTTTAGGAGGAAGATAGACATGGATAGTAACTTGACAACCTACGAAGCAAGGCTTGTAGCAAAAGTTATACTCAAATTTAAGAAATTGACTTTGATGAAATTTTTGAGAAGTTGCCATATTAAAATCTATTCGGATTATGCTCACTATTACCGCATTTCACAATTGTGGGATATGGAAAATGGATATCAAAATGACGTTCCTTAAACAGGAACTTGGAGGAGGATATGTACATGGTACAACCTCAAGGTTTTGATGATCCAAATAGTAGCGAGAAGAAATGCAAGTTTCGAGAATCCATTTATGGATTGAAGCAAGCATCGGGGAGTTGGAACAAACGCTTTGACGAAGAGGTGAAGAAGATTCACTTCATTCAAAGTAAAGGAGTACCTTGTATATACAAGGAGATTAGTGGGAGCCATGTAGTACTTCTGATCTTATATGTCGATGACATATTGCTCATGAGCAATCATATACCTTAACATTAGCAAACGAGAAATTTCATTAAAATCGGCATTTCAATGAAAAGAAAAGGATGAGGCTCAACACATCTTGAGAATCAAGATACATTGAGATACATCCCATAGACTCATTGGCTTCAGTCAACGTGCATACATTGACAAGGTCTTGGAAATGTTCAAGGTGAACAATTCCAATAATGGACAATGTGCCAATAAGTATGAGTACAGCTGTGCAACTCAAGGAGTCTCAACGTGCTAAATCACACAAAGACTTGGAGTACATGAAGGTATCCCTTATGATTCGGCAAAAGGAAGGACCATGTATACGATGACTTGCACAAGACTCAATATCTCGTATGCTCTAAGCGTGACAAGGGGTCACCAATCCAACGCAAGTTCTAATTGTAGGATTGCGGTCAAGAATATTCTGAAGTACCTTAACCGGACTAAAGATAATGTTCTTGTTTATGGAAGACAAAGGAGAAAATAGCCGAGGGCTATTTTGATGCAATTCTTATAGGAATTCTAGACAATGAAAGGTTGGGATGATGATGCGTCATCATTTTCGAAGGTGGAGGTATGAGCTAGTGTAGTTAGGAGTAATATCACTACGGCTAAATCAACCACCAACGAAAGACAAAATAAATAAATGGGTGGACACAACAGTGGCACAACTGATCCATTCAACAAACCTTCATACCAAGCTAAGAGACGAAATATATTTCGAGTCCATGGATCCGAGGGTCCATGTGGATTGGCTTGATAGGTGATTTGGGAAGGTTACCCTAGTTATTGATGTTTTATGCATTGAGAATGTATGTGAAAGAAAACTTTGATAACAAGTGGGAGATTAAAGGGAATGTGTTCTAAAAGTTTTACTTTTAAATGTCAATTATTATGAATTGAATGAGAAATCATTTTGTTCCTTGTTTATGTTATTCGTCTTTTAGAAGTGTTAAGGAAGAGGCTCTTGGTCCTTAACCGTAGAGCTCTAAAAGATATTGGTTTACATAAAACAAAAGATATTCGCAATCATGGTAACTAACATGGAACATTAATTACCGAGTTAAGATTGTCGTGTTGGTCATAGATCATTGTAGCTCTACAAGTGAGTGACAACACGGGTATGCAGAAGAGGAAAATATTACTTTTGTATACTGAATAGACCTAATAAGTAAAATATTATAGAAATGTGTTTCTGTGTCATTAATATTTTACTGTGTCCTTGGTCCTTTGATATGAGACTTATATCCGATCGCTTAAGGAGTTCTTAATTAGACTAGTGTCTTGAGCTATCGATGAGTGTAGTGTAAAGGCATTAGTTGGTTAAGTATAACTTTCGTTGGAGAAGATAGTTAGTCAAACGATTATCATTGCCCCTCTTAATTGAGTGATGATATTAGTGGGCCCCTTGATAAAGAAAAGTTATAATGTGCACAATGTGATTTGAGTTAAGTCACATATTTATAACTAGCTTAAAGAGATCAAGAAATGAATACTAATACAAAGATGACACAATGCTACTTTGTATGTATTCTTAATATCATGAGGCAAGGGACGGACACAAGTGGTGCACTCCATCACTAAATGGATCGGGTTTTGGTTCAAGTGGAATTAAGACATCTAACTAATTGGGAGCTATAATGTGTAGCTAGATACCGCTTATAGCTTGTGATATTAAGCTCTTAATATCACTGCCAACTTAGTTTAGATCCTCCCATAGGTCACACCACAAAACTGGGAAACAAGAAATGGGGATTTTAAGTTCATAAGATGTGTCGGGTTTCATGTAGAAAATATGACACATGGGGTGAACAAGCAAAATCAAAATTATGTTGTGATTAATAACATAATTAGAATCTAAATTAAATTCATATGTGATGTAAATATTATGGGGTGTAATGATTGATCATTACATAGGATAATATGTTACATAAGTTGTGAATTTACTACTAATCCCGAAATGTCAAATTTTGTAGGGGTTAAACCGAAATTTGACAAGTCTGCAGAACAGTGCTCCGACGGTCAACCGGTTAGCTAGGGGTGCACATGGGTCGGGTTGGGTCGGGTTTGGGCCTCAACCCGACCCAACCCGAAATTTTCGGGTTGGGAAAAAATCCAACCCGAACCCGAACCCGAACCGGTTCGGGTTCAACCCAACCCGACCCGAAATTTTCGGGTTGGGTCGGGTTGGGTCGGGTTTAACCCGAATTTGGAAATTTTTGGGTTGGGTTGGGTTGAATCGGGGTTATTTTCGGGTTGGGTCGGGTTTATTTTCGGGTTGGGTCGGGTTGGGTCGGGTTGGATCGGGTTTATTTGGGAAAAAATTAAAAAAAAAATAAAAAAAAAATAAAAAAAAATAAAAATCGGGTTCGGGTTGGGTTGGGTCAACCCGACCCCCTCAACCCGAACCCGACCCGAAAATTCGGGTTTTTGATTTTCCCAACCCGACCCGACCCGAACCCCTCCTCAACCCGACCCAACCCGACCCGACCAGTCGGGTTCGGGTTGGGTTTCGGGTTGAACCCAACCCATGTGCACCCCTACGGTTAGCAGTAACCGGTCGACCGATCGGGCACGGTCGACCGGATGTGTCTCGACCGATAACAGGGAATTTTCATTTGTTCGAACGGTCGACCGAATGTAATCGGTCGGCCGACCAAACATAGCGATGGAATAATTCTTGTTACGAACGGTCGACCGAGTTATTGAACGGTCGACTGAAACCTGGTTCGAGCGGTCGACCGAACCTCCAAACGGTCGACCGGTCCAGACGGTTAATGCAGAATTGATTTAAGAATTAATTAGATCATGCATGGAATTGGTCCATAATTGATTTAATTCGTGGCTAATATTATTTATTATTAAATAATAGATGGTTAGATGGAATTTTGCATGAAATCATAGGCAAGAGGTTGCACATGAATAGGTAATTTGGAGAGAACCTATAAATAGAGGTTATCTCATTGCCTTCCTACATCTTAATTAATATTGCTTTTCATGCAAAATCTCTCTCCTTAATTCTCCACGAAAATTCCACAAATTCTTAAGTTTAGTTTAGTTCTTAAGAGATCATCTTCTCAAGGGAATTAAAGAGGGGTTAGTAAATGGATTCTAAACCATATCGGAGATTGAGAGACTAGCTTCCCTCTCTCCGATCTTGTTTAGAGTTTGGTGAATACTCGGAGGCATCCGGCGCAGCGAGGAGCATCCCCAACGTCTCCGAATCTTCAAGAAGTTTTAAAGAACTTCTAGGTATGAATTTCGGAGCCCTTGTTTGTTTTAATAGAGTTTTGAAACTAGATGTTAAAACAAACCGATGCATGCATGAAATAAATCAAAGAAAATTGTAATTGATCCTTATTATACATAAAAATTCGAAAATATATATGTATAATTAAACATGTACATCGTAACAATATGTGCATTCAATCATAAAGGAAATATTTCAAATGAAATGCGTGCTATCATTCAAAAAAAATTCCGAATTATACAATATGGTAACTCAATATTCATGTATGTGCATGATTTTGCAATCAACATCTAATCCTAGATGCATGCACATGTGATTACAAATTACATATACATAAATAAGGCAACAAGCATCTAACCTTAGATGGATGTACAAGAGTTTTGAAAAAAAATATGACGCATAATCCGAAATACATGATCACATCATGAAACATATGCAATATCCAACTCTTGTAACTTCAATTATCATCATTCTCTTAAGCTAATATGCGCATAAAACAGTAAAATTAAGATCTAGCCGCATGCTTGAAAGATGGAAGAAATATGCGCAACAAACATAGTTAAAACATGTAACCCTAGGCACATGCTTAACAAGAAAGATGAACTATGCGCAAGAATGAATCATCCATTTTCAACACAAGATGCATGCGAAAAATAAAAAATATGCGCAAGAAAAGAGAGATGATTCAAGCAAAACTAATCGCATGTAAAGGATGAATCAAACAAGTCATGCGCTAGGGTGAGAAAAAAAATGCCACCAAACCCCATGCGCATGAAAGGAGAGAGAAAAAAATGCAAAACCATATGAATCCGAAAAAATTTCTTTCAAAGAACCACCGAAATGTCAACTCATATGAAATGAATAAGAAGGTGCTCTAAAACAAAACTCGGAGGTGACCAAGATGGCTTTAGTACCAATGTAAGCAATCTACGATTGAATCTACAGGTTCGGATTTACCTTTGTAGGAGAGAACCTGTGGCAGCGGAAGGGAACCAGAGATCACCTCACAGAGTCGCCTCGAGCACCGGTCGGCCTTCAACTCTCGTGGAGAAGAAGGACTAATCCACAACCCAAGAGTCTACGGGAGGAGTGGAGGAGAAGGTGGGACGGATGGGAGAGAGAGAGGAGAGGTGGCGGCTAGGGTTAGGGTTTTGCACACAATGAATGCTACCCCCTCCAATGAGAGCCTCCTCTTCTATATAGAAGAGTCTTCCCTAAACCCTAATGCACAGCCAATGAGAGTGTGCCATGTGTCAATGCTTTGGGCAAACATCATCTTAATCCTCAGATTAATCCAATAATGTGCATGGTCAGGTTGGAACCGTAACAAACCATTTTTTTTAGTTTGTTCGGTTTTCTTGAAGTCATGTAACATTCAATTCTGAAAAACTTGAGAACAAACTAACAAGGGTCAGATTTGACTCAAGGAAACCAGGCTGGACCAAATCGACTCAAGAACCAAATAATTATAGTATATGTACATTTTAGTATACATGTCTTGTTTTCTTTTACCCTGAATTCATAAAAGTCCATCCACATAAGTCGATGTTATTTCTATACTATTTAGTAATAGATTTTAATGTGTTTAACATGAATTGTATTATGACATAAACATGGATATAGGTCAACCTAACACCGAACTGATCCAAACCTAATTTTCTAGTTGAATTGGTTCGGGTCTGGGATACAGTAGGGTTGAGTTAGATTCAATTCTAGCTAAATCCAAAACCAAGTCATGTCGAGTTTAAGTTGGAACTCAAAAGCAAACTAACCCAACCAAGATACACCCTAATAAGGAAAATTCACTTAGATCCGTCAATCGTATCGTATACAAAACTCGCACCCTAATGAGGAAATTCCACTTCAACCCATCAATTGTGTCATATATGTGCACTTTGATGTCATATAAGAGTGTGATTTCATAAGATTATCTGGGCATACCTTCGGCGATGGTTTGGAAATGCAAATGCAACAGAATCTCTTTAGCACAATCAAAAAGAAAAGTCAACACATACTCACAACTCACAAGACATCTGTTTTAAAAACCGAACCGAACCGACGGTCGGACCAGGTTGGACCGAGAACCGGAGCTAGACTGGTTCGGTCCATGGAAAAATCACTCCCCACCTGAACCGGAGCGAACCGAAAAAACCGATCGAACAGGTCAGCTTTTTCGGTTTGGTCGGACCAGGTTCGACTGATTTTCTTTTATTAAACAAAAATTACAAAATCAATAATTTTCCTAATTTTTTAGTTTCCACCCCCACCTCCTCCGGTCCCGACTCCACCCCCACCTCCTCACTCCCAACTCCATCCCTACCTCCTCTCTCCACAGTCCCGACTCCACCTACGCCTCCTGAGTCCTGACTCCACCAGTCCACCTCGTCTCTTGTAGTTAGTCCCAACTCATCAAAATTCAAACTTGTTGGGTTTTTTTTAATGCTTAGCATGTGTGGTTAATTTTGTTGAATGCTTAGTATATGTGGTTAACTGGATTGGTCACTAAAATGATGGTAATTAGGGTATTAAAAATATTCTTATAGTTATTTCTACGTTCGGAGCAATGTGGTTTCAGTTTTACATCATTTATTGATTATTTTTTATTCTTCTCCTTTTCATCTAAATAGAAACCAAGTGTTCTTGGTTCGAAAATGTTGAATATTTTATTTAAAAATTATTATGTGTTTATCTTAAAACTGGTTCAATCGGTCGAACCGTCCCTATGGAGTCGGTTCGGTTCAACCATCGGTTCACAAAATGCTGATGTCATGCTGACGTCATCATCGATTCGACCATGTTGAACCGTCGGTTGGACTACTTTAAACCAAACCGAACTGTTTTCGGTTCACTCTTCGGTTCGGTTTTTAAAACATTGCACAAGACTAGTGACATTTATGTTTTACAACTTCTCAATGTGCGTAATGAAAACAAAAACCTTGAAACTGGTTCTCAGACATCTCTAAACTTTTCTTGCAAATTCACCATATTCTCAGGGTCTAACACCTTTTTGAGACGCATCATTTATAAACTGGATTGCTAAACATCGCCCCAAAATTACTTAAATCGCCCCTTGAAATTACCAAATTGCCCTTCCTCCTATTCTTGATTATATATCTCACTATTTCACTCTTTTCTCACAACTTTCTCTTCCTATACCTACTACAGAAGATCACGAATGTCTCGGAGGCCAGACAAGCAGCCAGCAGTTCCCCCGGTGTACCCGTATACGGTAACATTACGTATTTTATTTGTTTTCAAAAAAAATTTAAAAACATTTGTGGGCGTCCGCGGGAGACGCCCCCCGCATGGGGCGGGCGTCCAAGTCAGCAGCTCCCCCCATGGGGGGAGCGGCTACCACGGACGCCCGCCCCATACGGGGGACGTCTCCCGCGGACGCCATACAATTGCGGGAGACGTCTGCGGCAGACGTCTCCCCGAAGGAGGAGACGTCTCCGACAGACGCCTTCACCATGCGGGAGGCGTCTCTCACAGACGCCTCCACATTTTTATTTTTTTTAATTATTAAATCTGATAATTACTTTAATAAATTGTGATAAATCTGATAATTTAATTTAACAAATTATTATTAAGTTTAACAATTGTGATATTTAACTTTAACAAATTTTGATTTAGTTTAACAATTTTGATAATTTAGTTTAACAAATTGTGATTTAGTTTAACAATTGTGATAATTTAGTTTAACAAATTTTGATTTAGTTTAACAATTGTGATAAATCTGATAATTTAATTTAACAAATTGTTATTAAGTTTAACAATTGTGATATTTAAGTTTAACAAATTTTGATTTAGTTTAACAATTGTGATAATTTAGTTTAACAATTGTGATAATTTAGTTTATCAAATTTTGATTTAGTTTAACAATTGTGATAAATATGATAATTTAGTTTAACAAATTTGTATTTAAAATTTCAATTAATAGTAATTGGGTCACAGTGGAGGGAAAGGCAAATCGATACCATTACACGTCTTCCGTTCTTTAGATGATGATTCAGCACCGCGTCATCCACGTAGACGGTGGATATTTGTCGGACGAGGACATGAGAGCTGCATGCGGAGATTTGGATTTGATACAGTCGTGGCATACTCAGTTAGGCATCTCCGACCATGATTCGGATGATGAGTAGGCTGATCTGTTGTACCGTACTATTAGTATTTGCATTTCTATTTGCTTATTTGTCGTACGCTTATTATTTGTATTTGTGTTTGCTAACCTGTCGTACTCTTATATATAATGCAAATATAATAACAAATTTCGATAATAAAACAACACTATATAATGTACAAACATATCAAAACATATTACATAATTGTTGTCAATATGCTATCCTATTTTGGTACTCCAGCTCCCATCCGATAACACTCTCATCTCGTATTTGAAACCACAGAGTCGTTATAGGAGGTACGGGGAATCCCTCAGTCAATTCCAAACGAATGTAATGAGCGTAACTCCCTAAATGAGCAATAATCAACTCTCTGCATGGTCTCGTCACGGTAGGCGGACTCTCCCAAGGTAGACTGTAAGACATGGGTACAACGAACCATCATTTCCGAGAGAGAAGAACATAACTGCACACTTGTAATTATATCCTGAATTACATTATAATGCTTGGTTGAGAATGTTGGAGGTCATAATCACTTTGTAATCAAATCGTTGGGGGTAATCCAATTATAACCTTTTCAAGGTAATTAGAGTACAAATTATGTGGTTGTAAGCCCATTAGACCTTTAATGGTTCTTTTCAACATTTTCCGGAACTATTGAAATTATTAAAACCATGAGTGTAATATTTGTATTTTATTAGGCAGTCGGTGTTTTTAGGTTTTTGTATACTTGTACATTTGTGTGGTCCTGTATAACATTTGTACGAACGTATGATTGTACAAACCCATTTATGTACGAGTATGTATATCTGTAGCCATAGTACCAATGAATGATCGGTATTGGGAGTTCAGCTGCATTTATCTTTATTACCCTGAAATTCGTTTTCCCATCATCATCATCATCATCATCTAATTGAACGAACTCTCGTAACAATCGAGCAGTCGAGTTTGTTCTAATTGTTACATGTTAATATCTTGTGGAGAATTTAGTTTCAGTAAAATTGCAAGGTATGAAATATAAATGCACCTGGTCAAGTTCAGGAGAAAAAAACAATTCTAAGAAAGTAGTTATCTACACCTTGTACTCCTTAATCTTATTATGCGTAGGCAATCAACACAACCACTCAAGCCGAGGATTACATCTCCTTAGCACAATTTCAAAAGAAAACTTGGCATATAAATAACTATTTTGTTTGGAGAACTTTTAAAGTGCGCAATGACAACAAAATCCCAGAAACTGGTTCTCAGACATCTCTGACTTTCCCAGCAAATTCACCATATTTAGAGTCGATGCCTGTCTGAGTAGCATCATCTCTAACTTCCCCAGCAAAGTCACCATAAGTAGACTCACTGCCTTCCTGAGGAGAAGCACCAGAGCGCCTACCATCGTCAATAGGTACGCGTCTAGAGAAAGGTGATGGGTCCCTGTTATCTCGAGAATTTCCAAAGATATCATGCATCTTGTTCTTCATTTCGTCGATTGTGTCGAGAAAGTCACCAAATCCACCAAACACACTTCGCGTAATTGCTTCTATCTCACCACCCAGCTCTGGAAAGGAGAAAGGCCCTGAGCTAGAATAATCAAAAGAAAATGTCGAATTTGTCATTTCATCTGTAACATCTTCCTCAGTGTGCTCAGTATTTGATTCCACCATCTCTGGCCTGATATCAAAAAATAAACATGATTGTATCACTATGTTTGTAACAGTCAGGGCCAAGAAAGTAACTAATGAAGCTCCCACTCTGATGCAATAAAAGAACTAAAACTAAACTTTTGGATTGCAATTTACACAGCAGTTGAAGAAAATAGCATCATAAAAGCCTTTATGCATAAAAAACCCTAACTTTGAGTCTGAACTCTGAAGTCTTAAACAGTTTTTCATAAATAATATGTACACTCCGGGAACTTCCTAGCAAATGTTTAAATTTATTTACATAGATAGAAAATGACCATATCAATATGAACAAATGAAATCCAAGTCTCTTAACGCATATCCATAGGTTACGGTATTCTAAGTCTACCCATAAGAAAGCAGCAAAGTGCCCTGTTCAAATTATGTCAACTACTATTAGCTTTTCTTTTTTTAGCAATATACATGCATGATGCATGTGAATCAGATTGAAATAAGCCCCACAACGAGGTTAAAACACTTGTTCATTTACAAATTCCATTTTAAAAATAACATCATAATATAGTGGCTCAAGCAAGATCTGAGACCAAAAAATTAAACAGGACAGTACAATTTCTTCTGCTACCAAATTTTCTCATTTCAGAAATGCTACTCGATGAGCTATTTTCCTTGACTCGATAAACAAGTCCAAATCGTGATACATTTTAAGATGGTAATTATCAATACTCAATCAAAACTAATCCATTATTGCTAAATTACATGTATAAAACTACCAAAAAAAGAATAAGGTCTTCATAGACATTGAATCCATGAACCCATATAAGCGACAAGTCAAGGGATTCAATTGTGATCACGAAAGGTTGAGTGTCTGTATGCATTGAGAGAGAGAGAGAGAGAGAGAGAGAGAGAGTCATTGCGTATGTGTGTGTGTGAGATAGAGAGAGACAAACACATACAATCATGTGCCTGTGAGTGGAAAAAATAATAATGCAGTTTGAAACTGACAAAAATGAGAAAAAAAACACTCCAAAACATTTTAAGTTCAAAAAACTGGTCAATGCTGCAAGGCAGCTTGGAATTGACGAACTTGATGATTGCCTTAAAACCAACCAATCTTAGAACACAAAAATACAAAACATTGCCAATCATCAAAAACAAGAAACACATTAAAATGATGGTCGCTAATCAACCCAGAATCATCTCATAATTGAATTACGGTCTACAAGGACCTGAAAGAAAAACTTTATGCCCATCGAAAACACAGAGGCTAATGCATATATTGAATGGATTAGCAAGGAAGGTTCATCGATCGTCTGTAACCACATTAAAACTCATCTGCCAACAATCTATACACAAACAAAGAACAACTCCCTAACAATATGGCAAGGCCAAGATTTGGTTTCAATGATAGAAAAATGGCTTCCGAAAAATTATGATATCTTAAGCGTAAACACAAAATACAACAGTATAAAGTATAAACACAAACCACCATCAATTCATCTATAATCAACTTAACACCCAACTACCTACAATCTAAAGCATATAAAAAACTACTCAACATCGAAACCTAAAAAATAAAATGCCACCAAAATGACAACACCGGGACTTGAAATTGGTGATAAAACAAAAGGGTCTCCAATCAAATAACATCTAAAGTTACAATCTACAAGCATTGAGAAAAAAAACCGAACATTAACAAGTGCAAGAAATTCATCAAAATGGTAATCTTGAACTAGGATAAGAATTGGATTGGACTAATATATCGACAGTCACATAAGAAAGGTTTCCGATCAAAAAACGAAAGAAGCAAAAAACAAAATGAGAGCATGAAAGTCACCACTGAACATTGACAAGTTGAAAAACCAATCAAACCAATAAATTCAAACTAAGGTAAGGATTGGATTAATATAGATTTAGCAACAATAGAAAATAGAAGGGCTTTCTTTTCAATCAACCACATCAATTTCCACATCAGTACATCACAAACACAAACAGAATGCAAACATCAAAACACAAGATCGGGTTTTAGAGGTGACAAAATCAACCGTCAAAATGGTAATTCCATACTACAGTTAGCATCCAATAAAGCGATCAACCATATTAGTTTTCACAGTCACAAACACAAACATAACTCAAACATCAAAATCACAAGATCGGGAATTAGACGTGACAAAATCAACCATCAAAACGGTAACTTCAAACAGGAGTTACTATAAGAACAGGCGAAAACAGAATAATAGGGCTTCCTTTCCAATCCACCACATAATTTTCACAATCACAAACACAAAAACAGAAGAAAACAAAACCATGGCCCCCGATCAATTAAAAACTCCATTTTACCCCGATATCAAGAAGTGCAAAAAATCCACCAAACCGGTGATTTCAATCTAGGGTTAGGATCAAAGTGGACTAGATTTAGCCACAATAGCATAAAAAAGGGTCCTCGATCACAAATACAAACAAAAAAGAAAGCATCAAACCCATTCCCAAACATCAAGAACTATAAAAAGTCCATAAAAATTAATTTTAAACTAGGGCTAGAATCGGATTGGACTGTATTTAGCAACAATAGCATAAAAGGATTATCTTTCCAATCAATCACATAAAATTCCACTAGCACAAACACACAGAACGAACTACCAAAAACGACAAGATAAGGCCTCAAACGGCAACTTCAAACCTAAAAGTGCTTTTCCGATCAACTACATAATTTCAACAATCACAAACATTCTATATAAAAGAAACTATCACAAACATTCAATATAAAAACATCACAAACCGAAAAACACGAAATGACAACAATAGGGATCAGTAACGATAGCAATCACATTAATTTCCACATGACAACAAAAAAAAATAAACTTTGACATGAACTTTCTTTTCGATGAACCACATTAAATGTCACACTCACAAAACAAACACAACTCAACCATAAAAAACCACAAGATCAATATTTAATGGTAATCACAAATCACAAAAAAAACATTAATTCTCACAACCACAAACAGAAAACGGACCTTCCGGCGGTTTGCCTGAAGATCTGCTCCGTCTTCTCGCACTTGCGGACGAACTTCCCCGGTTCGACTTCCTCCGTCTTGCAATTCGACCTCACGACCCGCCTCGTCGACCGCTGTATCTCGTCTTCGTCGTCGTCCCATCGACTCTTCCACCCCATCTCTCTCTCTCTCTCTCACTCTCGCGCTTTCTTGCGGTGGTCGCAACTGATTCTGATTCTGATTCTGTTTGAGCTTCGCAATTCTCGATGGTTCGACGGACGGCCTGTTTAGGTGGGGATGGAGGTTGTGGGCCTGAATGGGTGGTCCAGTCCGGCCCACGATGTAATGCTCACGTAAGTAAGAAGTGGGATGGGATGAGGGGTATAAACGAGACAAAATTTTGAGCTTGTGTGTTATTATGATTATTAAATGCAAACATATACACATATATATATATATATATATATATATATATTGAACAATAAAAAGCTCGAGGTATCAAGTTGAGTTCGAGTAATTTTCAAGTTTAGAGAATTCGTTTAATCATTTAAGTAGGAGGATTTTTTTTTAATTTTTCATGTAATTTTTTTTATTTTCAAGTTAAATCGGAATCGAACAATTATCAAGTCGAGTTTGAATTTGGACCAGTTAACAACCCTAGATGGGATTGTTGGGTTGGTTATATGTTGGACGCTTGACCCCATTTTACGGTTTCTTCTTGTGATCTAATTTGGAGAGTGAATTGAAGTCCTTCTTCACATAATATTAATTAGTATTAAAGAATTGCTTGAGTAATTTTCAGCATTTCAGCAAAAATTACAAACCCTACATGGATAAAATTTTGAACTGGGAAACTAATAAAATATCATATAAATTTTCCATTGTCAATTTAAAGTAACATGCTCGTCCAAACATAATAAATATAAATCACATCATTTGTAAATCCTAAAAATTGTAAAATCTCGCCAATTACAAATTCCATGATACTTGCAAATACTACATCCAAACGCAACCTAAGAGAAATGAAGCTAGGGCAATGCTCACAGGTCAAAGTTGTAACTTGCTCTTGCGAAAATAGCACGTCTCACTGGAGAAGTTTCGTTTGCAAACCCTCTTAAGTGTGCTCAGGGTAAAATAGAAGAAAAAAAATACTTGTTAGCTATTGATTATCCCTAAAATGACCACCACATCACTGGTTTATGGTAGATTGATATGAGTATGCGTAAGGTCTTACTTGTCCCCATGTACAACCAACCTCCAACACAAATGTTTTTACGAAAAACACCAAAATCTTCCTCACCACAAAATTCACATATTCAATATTTTCAAAATATAATATATATATATATATATAGAGAGAGAGAGAGTGAGAGACTCAACTGCCAATAGTAGATATTTGCCCAATTACCCACAAAATAAATGTGTTGTTATAAATATACCAGTGATTTGAAGGACACCATTATGCAACTACATTATGTACCTGACATCTCGCTGGTTGAAAGTAAAATTTTGGTGTCCACCCGCCTCGACAACAAATGTCGACGTTGTTTTGGCAACTCCAATTCCTATCTCATCATTTGTAATAATTCTTCTCTCTTTTTTGGCCTCTGATATGGTGCATTTTTCCTTAACAAATCGTAACTTTGGTTTCGGGAGCATTTCATTTTTGTGATCTAGATAGACATTAGATTGCCAAATGCTGTTATTCGGGTTTTACATTTTGACAATGCCATCAATTTTTGGAATAATTGACTACTTTGATTATATGCAATTGAGTTAGAAAGTATTGGAGGTGAGTTGTTATATCCATAACCCTTGTTAGGGTTATTTCGTGATTTAAGAGGAGAGATGGAGGTATTGAGGGGTTTGACTTTTGTGGAGCGAGAGAGAGAAAGGAAGTGATGGCATAGGGGATGGGCTGCGCTTGTAGGGGTGTGGTGGAGTGGTGTGGGTTGATGGGTTGGGTTTTTAAGGAGAGGAAACTCATTCGTCCTCTTCTTCTTTCCATTCCATTTCTTCCACCACCTCCCTCACATTCTCCTTTCGTTTCCGACGGCAGTTGAGGAGGACGGAGCACGTGCGGTCGGTGACGAAGGCGGAAGATCAATCTCGGCGTGAGAGGTCGCACGACTGGAGGGGACGACGCGCGTGAGCGGGCTCCGGCGAATCGTCGTCTTTGCTTGAGGTATGCCGCTCTTTCGTGTGGTTTTATCGTTAACCCTCATGACAGGGTTGTGTTGGTCGGTCGGAGGAGGTCGGAGACCTCTCCGACGTTGAGTTTTGGTGAAGAAACCTCGACTGGCGTGAGGTTGAAGACGACCAACGGTCGACCGGACCCTTCGGGCAGTCGACCGAATGCATGTATTTTGTCTGTCTGTTTTGTTTTGGTTGACCGTGTCCTTGGGTTCGGTCGACCGGAACTTAAGTTTATTGGTTTATTATGCATGATGTTCGGACGTTGGTTTTCGTTCGGTCGACTGTTATATGAAGTAGAATATTAGGTTGACCCTGTCTGTTTTCGGTCGACCGAGACACCTGAGTCAGTCAACCGATAGATTTGAATTTGATGTTGACCAGACTCTGGATTTTGACCTCGTTCGGTCGACCGGTTTTAGACCTTTGTTCGACCGTTGGGGGATTGTGTTTTGAGCGCAGCGGTAGACCGTGTTAGGTGTACGGTTGACCGATTCCTTACTGGAACCGGCCGGCCGAATCACCTCTTCCGGTCGATCGTTTGGGCCCAGGACAGAATTCCTGGTTGCCTTTTTGAATGCCAACTTTGTCCACGACAACCCGTGTCCTCACCTTGTGCGTGAGCCGGGAGGTGACGGTAGGCGCGTTCCTCGTGCCTGCCCAGGGACCGCCGTTGGGAAGAGTGTGGGTGTTCGGGACACGTCACCTCCATGTATGGAGCGTGACTAATGTGTTGGATGGTTTGGACTTATTGTAGTATAGCAGGCCTGAGGGATCGCGGATCCCAATGTTGATGTTTGTGCGGGCACGCAACTGGCGTTGGGTGAGGTGACTACCGGCCTACGGGCTACGGAGGTCGCTGCCCTGCTTTTATAGCGGCGCGGTTGGTGTTTGCGGCTCGTGGAGCCTGATGACCTGGCAGACTTCGGTCTGGACCCGTCCGATGTTGTGCCGGACGTTGTGATGGACCACCGATGTTGTGCAGGTTATGCCGCCGAGGTTGTGCCGGCGATGATGATTGTTGGGTCAAGGTTGTTCCGGCTATGTTGATTCCTCGACTGGGCACCTATCGAGATGTTGTTGTTATACCTTCCGGGCGACGGCCCCGTTGGTCCCAGTGGCTCCGACCACAGAGATTTGCAGATATGTATTCTATCGGCGCGCAGGCGTGACAGAGGCTCCCTACCGGACCCTTGAGTAGTATAGCTGCGTGTGGGGGGTGCGATGTCGCGTGCTGTAAGGCTGCATGTGCCTGCAGTAGGTCTCCTCTGGAGACTCATTGTTGACTGTCGGACTGATGTCTTGTTTTACCCTTCGGGGGAACTGTTTTCCATTCTGTCGATGCCATGACATGCTACTAGTATGACAGGTTCATTTGTGTAATGCATGCATATAGGTAAGTTGGCATACGGGGTTTCCTTCTGGAAACTCAGGCATCGTTGTTATATATTTTCAGGACCGCAGTAGGTCCAGTTGGGTGGTGATCGGCGGGCACGCGCATTTTGGAGTTGGATCCTTTTCTCGGACTGCTGAGGTCGGCATGATTACGTTTTATCTACTTTTGTCATTTTGTTGTAATCATGTATCATTTTGACAAACTCTGATGTAATTTTGGTGCACCGCTATTTGTTTTATGAGAAGTAACAGTCCCGTCTTTGATTATTGAATTCATGTGTCTTGATTATAAATTTTTAAATTTCCGCTGTTTCGGGATGTTACAATTTGGTATCAGAGCGGTCGATTCCTATGCGGTTCCCAATGAAATCACCCTTGTAGTAATAGGATTCATGCATTTTATCTTTTATCATGCATTCATGGCTGAAGTTGTGATTGTTTCTTCTGTCAGATGGCACCTAGGCGCGTGAGGAGTTCTCCACGCGACCGCGATCCCAGTGACGACACTTCAGGTGCTCATTGGGACAGGTTGGGCGAGTTCCTGGAGCGTCAGGCAGCCCAGAGTGCGCAGGGCGGGGTGGGAGCTGAGCACGATCGGTTCATGCGTCAGCACCCACCGACTTTTGATGGCAGGAGGGATCCGGAGATTGCGGAGGACTGGGTCTTCAGGATGGACAAGATCTTCCGCGCTATTGGAGTAGCACCAGAGAGGATGGTGGAGCTGGCCACCTATGTGTTCGATGGCGAGGCCGCCAACTGGTGGATGTCCACATCCACGGTGTTGTTTGATGACCGTGTGGATGTCAGCTGGGAGGAGTTCTTAGAGGTGTTCCATGAGCAGTACTTTCCCTAGCACGTCAGGGATCAGAAGCGAGAGGAGTTCATGTCGCTCGAGCAGAAGGAGATGACTCTGGCGAGCTACATCGGCAGGTTCAACGCCTTAGAGCTTTATTGCCCAGAGATTTGTGTGACCCCAGAGCAGCGAGCGAGGAAGTTCGTGAAGGGACTGAGGCAGCCACTTCGATCTCGGGTGATCAACAGCATGCCGCGGACCCTTGCGGATGTGGTGAAGCATGCTACGATCATAGAGCAGGACCAGAGGGAGTGTCTTCAGGAGGCGAGGAAGGCACCAGTGAGCACCGGTAGTCGTGTAGCCGGTCGTGGAGTGGGAAACCCGGGCAAGAGGCCCAGGTTTGATGGAGGAGGAGCTCGTCAGTCAGGAGCGTGCACTTACCGCGGGAGGTTTCACCCAAGACAGGAGTGTCCTCGTCGGACTGGAGCGTGTATGGGTTGCGGTCAGATGGGACATTTCGTCCGTGATTGTCCTCAGAGGCAGGGAGAGCCGAGCAGGAGGCCAGGACCACCAGCAGTAGGCAGAGGCAGCTGATCAGTTATTTCACTGGGCCAGGGCAGGAAGACCGGGCGAGTCTTCACTATTCAGGCTGAGGAGGCGAGGGACTCCAACACCGTCGTGGAAGGTACACTTTCTGTTTCCGGCTTGATTGCGCGTGTGTTGTTTGATTGCGGCGCCACTCACTCCTTCATTTCGGAGAAGTTTGCTGGCGAGTTGGGTTGGACCCCTGTGTTGCTGACTGATGTTTTGGAGGTCAGCATGCCCATGGGTGAGGTGGGCACTGTGGGGATCTTTTTCCCCGGCACCACAGTTGCTTCGGGAGACCATGATTTTCCGACAGATCTGGTCTTGTTACAGATGGAGGATTTTGACGTCATACTGGGGATGGACTGGCTGTCACAGTACGACGTGCGAGTCTTTTGCCGTGAGAAGAAGATCCTGATTCCGATGGAGGGCTTGCCAGATGTTCTGATCAGAGGTGCGAGGAGCAGAGGGGGTCGTCTGATTGTGTCTACGGTTAAGGCACAGAGACTGATACAGCAGGGATGCAGAGCGTTCGTGGCCATGCTGGTAGTTCCTGATCCTGAGACGAGGCTGGAAGATATAGAGGTAGTGCAGGAGTTCCCAGATGTGTTTCCAGCAGAGATTCCAGCATTACCGCCGCACCGAGAGATCGAGTTCAGCATCGAGTTGGTTGCGGGTACGACACCTCAGTCGAAGGCACCTTATCGTATGGCACCTGCTGAGTTGACAGAGCTGAAGAAGCAGTTGCAGGAGTTGATGGAATCCAGGTTCATTCGACCGAGTGTTTCTCCATGGGGAGCGCTTGTGCTCTTCATGAAGAAGAATGATGGATCGTTGCGGATGTGCATTGACTACAGGATGCTAAATAAGGTTACCGTTCGGAACCGGTACCCTTTGCCCAGGATTGATGACTTGTTTGATCAGTTGCAGACGGCGAGAGTGTTTTCGAAGATCGATCTGCGTTCGGGTTATCACCAGTTGCGGTTCAGGGAGGCAGATGTTCAGAAGACAACCTTCAGGACGCGGTACGGCCACTACGAGTTCTTGGTGATGCCATTTGGACTGACGAATAAACCTGCAGCATTCATGGATTTGATGAATAGGACCTTCCAGCCGTACCTTGACAGATTTGTCGTGGTGTTCGTGGATGACATCTTGGTATACTCGCCTGACAGGGAGCAACATCGAGAGCACCTGAGGATTGTGCTTGGCATCTTGAGGGATCAGCAGCTTTATGCCAAGTACACGAAGTGCGAATTTTGGTTGGAACATGTGGATTTTCTGGGGCATATTGTGTCAGCTGATGGGATTTCGGTGGATCCGGCGAAGGTCGAGGCAGTGACGCAGTGGAGAGCCCCGACGAGCGTGACGGAGATCAGGAGTTTTGTTGGACTGGTAGGGTATTACAGACGGTTTATCCAAGATTTCTCCAGACTTGCATCGCCGCTGACGGTATTACGTAGAAGGGCGTCAAGTTTGTTTTGTCCCAGAAGTGCGAGGACAGCTTTCAGGAGCTGAAGAGGCGTCTGACGACAGCGCCGATTCTGACACTACCAAGTGGCAGTGGAGGCTACGTGATATACAGCGATGCATCAGGGATAGGCTTGGATTGTGTTCTGATGCAGCACGGGAAGGTGGTGGCGTACGCTTTGAGGCAGCTGAAGGTGCACGAGAAGAACTACCCTACTCACGATCTGGAGTTGGCAGCGGTAGTTCACGCATTGAAGACCTGGCGGCACTATCTGTATGGCGAGCAGTTTGAGGTCTTCACAGATCACCGGTATGCTGGAGTGATGTGGGCGAGAGGTAGTTAGTGGGGCCAGAGATCGTGCAGATGTATGCAGAGAAAGTGGACGTGATCAGGAGGAGACTCGCCATAACACAGAGTAGGCAGAAGAGTTATGCTGATCGACGCACACGTGTGTTGTGTTTCAAGGTGGGCGACCATGTGTTTCTGAAGATTTCCCCTGCCCGAGGTGTGATGAGGTTTGGGAAGAAGGGGAAGCTCAGCCCGAGATATGTTGGGCCGTTTGAGATCCTCGACCGAGTTGGAGAGGTTGCCTACCGGATTGCATTGCCGTCGCAGTTTTTGGGTCTTCACAACGTCTTCCATGTTTCGATGTTGAGGAAGTACGTTGCAGATCCAGCTCACGTTATCGAGATAGCAGTGCCAGAGATTCAGCAGGACTTGTCGCTCGAGGAGAGACCAGTCGAGATAGTCGATCGCATGGATCATCAGCTCAGGAGGAGGACCATTCCGATGGTGAAGGTCAGGTGGCAACATCACAGTGACCGTGAGGCCACTTGGGAGATCGAGGAGGAAGTTCGGAAGCAGTACCTGAATCTTTTCAGTGAGTAGTTGCTTTGATTTCGGGACGAAATCCTTTTAAGTTGGGTGGATTGTTATATCCATAACCCTTGTTAGGGTTATTTCGTGATTTAAGAGGAGAGATGGAGGTATGGAGGGGTTTGACTTTTGTAGAGAGAGAGAGAGAAAGGAAGTGATGGCATAGGGGATGGGCTGCGCTTGTAGGGGTGTGGTGGAGTGGTGTGGGTTGATGGGTTGGGTTTTTAAGGAGAGGAAGCTCATTCATCCTCTTCTTCTTTCCATTCCATTTCTTCCACCACCTCCCTCACATTCTCCTTTCGTTTCCAGCGGCAGTTGAGGAGGACGGAGCACGTGCGGTCGGTGACGAAGGCGGAAGATCGATCCCGGCGTGAGAGGTCGCACGGCAGGAAGGGACGACGTTCGTGAGCGGGCTCCGGCGAATCGTCGTCTTTGCTTGAGGTATGCCGCTCTTTAGTGTGGTTTTATCGTTAACCCTCATGAGAGGGTTGTGTTGGTCGGTCGGAGGAGGTCGGAGACCTCTCCGACGTTGAGTTTTGGTGAAGAAACCTCGGCTGGCGCGAGGTTGAAGACGACCAACGATCGACCGGACCCTTCGGGCGGTCGACCGAATGCATGTATTTTGTCTGTCTGTTGTGTTTCGGTCGACCGTGTCCTTGGGTTCGGTCGACCGGAACTTAAGTTTATTGGTTTATTATGCATGATGTTCGGACGTTGGTTTTCGTTCGGTCGATCATTATATGAAGTAGACCGAGACCCCTGAGTCAGTCAACCGATAGATTTGAATTTGATGTTGACCAGACTCTGGATTTTGACCTCGTTCGGTCGACCGGTTTTAGACCTTTGTTCTACCGTTGGGGGATTGTGTTTTGAGCGCAGCGGTAGACTGTGTTAGGTGTACGGTTGACCGATTCCTTACTGGAACCGGTCGACCGAATCACCTCTTCCGGTCGATCGTTTGGGCCCAGGACAGAATTCTTGGTTGCCTTTTTGAATGCCAACTTTGTCCACGACAACCCGTGTCCTCACCTTGTGCGTGAGCCGGGAGGTGACGGTAGGCGCGTTCCTCGTGCCTGCCCAGGGACCGCCGTTGGGAAGAGTGTGGGTGTTCGGGACGCGTCACCTCCATGTATGGAGCGTGACTAATGTGTTGGATGGTTTGGACTTATTGTAGTATAGCAGGCCTGAGGGATCGCGGATCCCAATGTTGATGTTTGTGCGGGCACGCAACTGGCGTTGGGTGAGGTGACTACCGGCCTACGGGCTACGGAGGTCGCTGCCCTGCTTTTATAGCGGTGCGGTTGGTGTTTGCGGCTCGTGGAGCCTGATAACCTGGCAGACTTCGGTCTGGACCCGTCCGATGTTGTGCCGGACGTTGTGATGGACCACCGATGCTGTGTCGGTGATGCCGCTGAGGTTGTGCCGGCGATGATGATTGTTGGGCCGAGGCTTTTCCGGCTATGTTGATTCCTCAACTGGGCACCTATCGAGATGTTGTTATACCTTCCGGGTGACGGCCCCGTTGGTCCCAGTGGCTCCGACCACAGATATTTACGGATCTGTATTCTATCGGCGCGCAGGCATGACAGAGGCTCCCTGCCGAACCCTTGAGTAGTGTAGCTGTGTGTGGGGGGTGCGATGTCGCGTGTTGTAAGGCTGCATGTGCCTGCAGTAGGTCTCTTCGGGAGACTCGTTGTTGACTGTCGGACTGATGTCCTATTTTACCCTTCGGGGGAACTGTTTTCCATTCTGTCGATGCCATGACTTGCTACTAGTATGACAAGTTGATTTGTGTAATGCATGCATATAGGTGAGTTGGCATACGAGGTTTCCTTCTGGAAACTCAGGCATCATTGTTATATATTTTCAGGACCGCAGTAGGTCCAGTTGGGTGGTGATCGGCGGGCACGCGCATTTTGGAGTTGGATCCTCTTCTCTGACCGCTGAGGTTGGCATGATTACGTTTCATCTTCTTTTGTCGTTTTGTTGTAATCATGTATCATTTTGACAAACTCTGTTGTAATTTTGGTGCACCGCTATTTGTTTTATGAGAAGTTACAGTCCCGTCTTTGATTATTGAGTTCTTGTGTCTTGATTATAAATTTTTAAATTTCCGCTGTTTCGGGATGTTACACGAGTACCATTATAGATTGGAAATAGGAAAAGGATAAAGTACTCGACTCTCTACAATAAAGTTCTCAACCCAATACAATAAAGCGCTCATAACCACGTAGATTAAAAATCCACCTCATTACTCAAGAATGAATACTTATACAAGAGCTGCAAGAAACTACCCTCTTTATTGAAATATGTTACCCCAAAGTTTAAAAAAGAAAGCAACATCAAGTAAACCGTACAGAAAGTACTCATCCCCTGTGAATAACAACATACGCAAAAGGCAAAAGGCAACAAACCCACAAAAGTAATGAAACTACGGACCATACACATAATAAATGTATCCATCAGAAACAGAAGTAAAAATCCATGATCCTCTAAATTAATACTCAAGTCAAAGGATACTAAAACCTAACTAGCACACATGCCTTGACGAAAAATCACAACACCTTAGCCAAATTAATGTTCCTTACACTAATATTCATGTGAAAAGATACTAAAATCCAATTAACAAAAATGACCCCACGAAGATCCCAAAATCAACTTACTCCATTGGTCAAGTAATTACTGTAGGATCGTAAAGGTCCGTAATTATCTAATCAAATTACGTTTAATCCCCACTAGATTATCAAGATATGCAGCGGAAACGAATTTAAAATAAGTAGGGAAGAAACAATGCAAACAACAAGATGCAAGGTGATTTTTATAGATGTTCGCGTCTACTTCCTCTCTTGCAAGCTCCGCTCAATTCCACGAGTTCCGCTCACGACTTAACTATCCACTCCCAGTTTCGGGCCGGGAGAGAATATCTTTACACTTCAAGCTTGTGAACACCCTCGCCAAACTTGGAACCTCCTCTCACAATCCGAGAGGGATGCTTTGGGATTTTACTGAAACCATTACAACCTTTGACGATGAAAGGAACTGAGTATTCAACACTTTCTAGTTTGAACACACTTTGAGTATGATTGAGAATTAATCAAATGTGTGAAATTTAGGCTCTTGAGAATAGGATTTGGAGTTTTAGGAATTGGGGATTTCTCTCTAATGTATGAGACAATTAGAAGTGTAAGAGTTGTCTAAACAATGTGTTTGGACTTCTATTTATAAGCTCCAAAAGATTTCTAACCGTTTGGGAAGAATTGATTGATTGGTGTGGAGAACACATAAAACAGAAATTCAGGATTCACAATTCTGTCCCTCAACAATCGATCGAGTCGGGGTAATCGGTCGACCGTTTCCTTAATGGTAAAGAAACGTTCGAACGAAAAAAGTCATCGGTCGAACCAACAAGGCTAAAACTTAAGTTCACGTAAGTGAACAGTCGAACAAAAATACAAGGACGGTTGACCGTTCAAGGAGTTTTGGCTAAGGTAAATTGTGATCGGTTGACGAAAGGTGTATCGACCGAAACCAGGAAGTTGGGGCACAATATTTGTCTTCATCCGGTCAACCGTTTTAAGGTCAACGTTCGACCGGTGGCCAATTGTATTCTAGGAGTTGGTTGAGTTTATACGAATACAATCGTTGGAGAATACGATAAGTATAACGGTCATATGGAAATATGGTAACGGTCGACCGAAAGGTCGAGGGTAGTCGACCGGTTGAGCTAGGAAAATTCACTCTAAGACTCTGTTAAAATCGGTTGAACAAAGTGTTGGCTTTTTTGCCTTAATCTATGTTTTGATGATTTAATCAACCTAATCTTAATTATGATCATGTAGAGTAGCACACATGTTGCATTGCATATATATTGTTTTGTGCTAACCTCTACAGGTGATCAAGACTCAAGGAAGAAAGGAAAATCAAGTCAAGACATGTAATCAAGCTCTTTTGAAGACATGTATTTTGTATTTTCTTTGAGTCTTAGGAACTTGTGTAAATTGAGCATACTTGAGCCAAAAACTACTTAAACACACACTAGGTTCCATATAGAAGTCACACACGAAATTTCACATAATTTGGACTTCAATAGATCACTCAAACTTAGACCGGAAAACACTAAACCTGAACCCTAACAGTCTGCCCACATTCGGTCGACCGTAACAGACCGTTCGGTCGACCGAGTGATCAATCATCCTATTTGTTTTCACTGCCCGGTTTCGGTCGACCGTATATGCCCTTTCGGTCGACCGTATGAACTTATTTTTCCGACCGTTTATTTTGTCGTATTATACCCAACGATCGTGTTCGTATTAACCAAAAATACCCCAGATACATTTCAAGTATCGGTCGACCGAGGACCTTGTTCGGTCGACCGAATATCTGTCTCTTGACAAACCCGAACCTCCTGGACAAAATCGGTCGACCGCTAGACTTAGCTCGGTCGACCGAATTGATCATTGTTTGTCAACCCCAAAGTGCTTGGTGCAAATCGGTCGACCGAATCCTTTTCGGAGTTCGACCGATCACTTAAGTGTACCTAAGTCGTAGTGTTGGGCGGTCGACCGTTATCTAACCGGTCGACTGAACTGAGTTCAAAACTTCCAAACGGTCGACCGTTCAGACCGATCCAGTCGACCAAATTAACTCAGAATTGGGTCCTGCGAGTTTCTATTTTGTGTATCCTACACAAACACTCACTCAATCAACCCCAACGGATCTATTCTCTTTAATGCCTATATAAAGAGTTGTAAAACACATTTTAACACAACTCTCTCACTACATACTTGTCCAAAACATTAGAGAGAATCACAAACACTCCAAGCATCCAATTTCCACACTTAGGATCAATTCCACATCATATGCTAAGTGTGCTCAAGTTAGAGAGTATATTTCACTCAAGTTTTCGTTTGTGAAGAAGCAAGGACTTTGGTGAAAGCCCTAAGTGTTCCTCTCGGATTGTGAGAGAAGAAAGTCAAGCAAGCGAGGGTGTTCGCGGTGCTTGTTTTGTAAAAGGTGTTCTCTCCCGGCCCGGAACGGGGAGTGGATAGTGAAGTCGTGAGCGGAGCTCGAAGTGTCGAGCGGAGGTTGCAAGAGAGGACGTAGGCGGTGGCCGAACCTCTGTAAAAACCCTCGTGTCCATTGTGGTTTGCATTATCTTCCTTTTACTTGCTTGTTTAGTTTTAATTTCCGCTGCATATCTTTGATAGATCAAACAAGTAGGTAATTAACGTAAAATTGTGATTAGTTTTGTGGACTCATAACCCACACGATCCAACATTTGGTATTAGAGTCTTGTTAGCTAATTCTCATACTTAATCGTATTTTTAGCATGACCTCTACTTCATCTAATCACATAGAAGGATTATGCACAACTCGACCTTCTTTGCTAAATGGGTCAAATTATGATTATTGGAAAAATAGGATGAAGATTTTCCTAATTTCTAATGACCTTAAATGGGTCAACCGATTGGCACAGGAAGATTAGGTTTTGGTTTAGTGATTTCTCAACTAAGATTTGGAGATCTATTAAAGTTCAATTGATGTGAAATTTTGTGTGTGACTTCTATAAGGAACCTAGTGTATGTGAGTAAGTTTTAACTCATTTATGCTCAAGATTACACAAGTTCCGAAGACTCAAAATAAAGTAAAATTACATGTCTTCAAATAGCTTTGATTACATGTCTAAACTTCAATTCCATTCTTCTTGAGTCTTGATGACTTGTAGATGTTAGCACAATACAATATATCTTCTATGCATTATGTGTGCTTAAGATTGTGATTAAGGTTAGGTTTGTTAAATCATCAAAATAAGGATTAAGACCAAAAGTCAACAATTACGAGAAGGTCCCATACGCAATCGACACGGACT
Source organism: Triglochin maritima (assembly GCA_963682175.1). Lineage (NCBI taxonomy): Eukaryota > Viridiplantae > Streptophyta > Magnoliopsida > Alismatales > Juncaginaceae > Triglochin > Triglochin maritima. Next base: position 42,845,028 of record OY821775.1, read on the forward strand.
CATACCATAATTACATGGACTTATCTAGATCACAAAATACCTTTATCCATAAAGTCCCATTCCGAACGTTATAAGCATCATAAAGTATAATCAGGGGGACCATTACATAATACATCGTCAGTTAGCCAAATCTAGAACTCAATTAGCATAAGTAACCTGACGAAGAATCAAAACACTGTTGCCAAATTCATATTCATGCTACTAACGACGAATAATTAGTTCAAATGATACTAAACAATTAGCATAAGTGACCCGGCGAAGAATCATAACACCGTTGCGAAATTCATGTTACTTACAATGAAAAGTCTTCTCGAATGATACTAGAATCCAATTGGCATAGGTAGCCCGACGAAGAACCACAACATCGCCGCCGAAATCGTGCTACTTACAAATAGGCATGTCAAAAACAGACATGACAAGAACACTACACGGTAATAGGGTATGGGTAGACATGATATCTTATCAGGTCGGAGTTGAGTACAGTTGATTGGACACGATACTTTATCAGGTCGGGTTTGGGTACTAGTCTTGGACACAAATACATGATAAGATAATTAGTACTTGAGTCTACGAAAACAACATAGTACATGAATACACAGTAAAATAGGCAATAGACTAATACATTATTATTGTTTAATATAAGTGACAATTCCACTAATAGACTAAAATTGTAATACCTAAAATCTAGTTTGCATTAACTAAGAGTACCAAGTTGTAATTTTTATAACTAGAATGGTTGACTATGTTTATGTGAATGAGAAGGTACTTTGAAATCTTCCCAACCGTCGATGTCGTGGCATGTTACTTGGAGAGGAGGGTTTCGGTTTCCATCCTCCTCTTGTAAAAATAAAAACAAAAATAACAAGAGATGATAAATAAATTAAAAAAACAGAGAGCGGAAGAGAGGGGATTCGTGGGAGGCCAGGAAGGAAGAAGAATTCGGGTTTCGATTTGGGGGATTTAAGTTTGATTTTGAAACAAACAAGTGTGGGTTTTATTCATTTTAATTTAGGAATTTCTTGATAATCTTGTAAATGGTAGAGTGATGGGTTAAAGAGTTGGACAAACAAACCAAACAGAAAGAGGGAATCTAGGAGTTCTAAGTAGACTGCATCTCCTAGGTCATGTGGTTAGTTTAAAGATCTAGTTTAATGATGAAGTGGTGTGATCTTAATGAGATGGATGTGAACTTTTGTGAATTTGTGAGTGGGTGATATTTGTGGGTTGAACTAGGTAGATAAAATTCTAAGCTATTTGTTACAGATTTTGGAATCAAAAATCAAAACAGTAATAAGACAATTTTAAGTATCATGTATGTGTTGGTTTGGAATATTTCTGACTTTAAACCTGCTTGGTTTCCTATGTTCTATTAGATTTGGAAGCTGCAATCACAATTCACAACTTTACATGTATGTTCTCTCTTTTCCTAAAACCAATTTTGGAATTTTATTGTGGGAAACATAATGTGTTTCAACGATGAACTATTATTCTATAGATACATGATAACCTATACGTTATTGTGATTTTTGGGTTGAGACGAGCTAGTATTGAGACTGTCAGTGATTTAAAAATAAATTATGATTTTTAGATGAGAACCGTAATATGATGACGGGTTGGGGTTTATGAACGAAATATACAAGTTGAAGGGTGTTCATTTGAGTTTTATATCAGATTGTGTTTATTTTGGGTTTTGTGATGAATTATCGTCGAGTTTTCAAAGTAATTGAGAATAATTTATATTTCTAACTGTGATGTGACGGTGGTTTTGTACATTTATATTTCAAATTTCAAAAGTTGTCATTGTACATTTGTACATGGGATTTTCGAGACACCCGAGACTCATTCAAAGTACTGGATGTGGTATAACACTTATCCAAAGTAGTGGATTTGGAATAAACGACCGACCGGTCTTGACACTCCAGAGACACGACTTCGTAACGTCCTATATTATGGATAAGGAGGGTCTTCTGGGCCCGAAACGTGAATGGATTTAGGTGGTCCTTCACGTGGTAGTGTTGGGTACTTCGGTATCCACATGATTTGGATGTCTTGGCCAGACTACAAATCAGTTTTCGAGGAGTTGTTTATGAGAAGATTTTTTTTTCAGGAGTTATCTGGAAATGACTTTAAAGTACCTGAGATTATTTTCCAATAATGTTTATTTGCAAAAAAAAATTGTAAAATGATTTTGATGAGATTTTTGAGAAATTTGAAGGAATGATTTCTGAGGAAAAGTAGAGTATTCCATTCCCAAAATTCTTATAGTATATTTTTTGGAATATTAATATTTAAATAGTCATACATGCTAATTATGAAAAAATTATACGTAAATGAAACTTATCCAACGGGGGTGCCTTTATGGTACTCAGACCACTGGTCGTGCAGACGACCGGGTGCACGACCTGGTCGCAGGTCGTGCACTGCGCGTACGTTTTTTAAAGCAAAATCTTTTTTGTTGACTTTTTTAAAATTAGTTTGAATCTTATTATTATTATTTTGAAAATATGTTTTCTAATTATTTTGATTTTTTAGAATTTTATTAAATTTTTTATAATTTTTTCCAATATGGACCCCGAAATGATATGGAATGTTGTGGTTAAGAGGTGAATAGTGTAGGAAATAGAAGAAAGTAAGTTGAGGAGAGAGAAAGCTGATGTGGAAGAGAGAGAAGAAAAAAAAAATCATAATCATGTCGTCCGGATCATGGTTACTGATGATCACGTGATGTTGTTAAAAGAATTTTGCACATTGTGAATGCATCTACAGGGAGGGAATCACCGGCTAGTTTTACATATACTTTTTGGTTAGTGATGAATTGTTGCGTAGAGGGGAGCAAATTCAATAAACCGATGTATCTATGATATTCTAGAAATTATAAGTTGTTTAGTTTTTTTTCATGTCACCCAAGTAAGAGTGTTACAAATATATTATTACATTTATACTAAACACAAGTTAAATCTCATTTATATATTTAAACAAAACAAGTTAAACAACAAATAACAAACTACAAAAGTAATAAATCTTGTTTTCATGTAATGTGTTTCTGTGTACCTTATCATGTCGTGGTCATAGCGGATAATAACGATATAATATTGGATTGAGTATGGATATGGATATGAATATGGAAATTAAGATACAATGTCTTATCTGGTTGGGTGTAGTCGTATAGGTAACAAAAAAATCCTATTACATAAGACATTTACACAACAATACACAACATGACACGATTGACATGCCTACTTACAACGAACACTCACATCTAATGATAGTATAACCCAATTAGCATATGTGACCCAACGAAAAATCACAACACCTTAGAAAATGACGATTCTATCAGATCCCTGGAATTAGTTTTTACGCTAATAATCAATTTTAAAGATGATCTTAAAAAGTGCTCGGAACGTGACCAATAATACTCAAATGAACGTCTTGATGAGAGGAACACAAATGTACGTTTACATTTTTTTGAAATCATCTTATTATTCTCTAAATTACGAGATAAACACAAAATTAGGTGGAAAATGTGACATGTAATTTAACACAAACAAGACTGAACTCAAAATTCTCGGAACTATAAAATAAGGTGTAAGTGGATTCACCACCCAATCATATATTGTCACGTGGGAGGGAGCGTCTAACAAAAGCGTCTGTATCCAATTGATTGGGTGTGTTTGTATCCAATCGATTGACTCGACAAATTTGAGGAGTCGCGTAGGATGTGTCACGGACGCCCGCGTCTGTGTATAAGGACTCGTTGATTTTTTTTTTGTTCTCAACGTTCAAGTGGTATCGTCTCTTTCTTTGTCTTATTCTCACCATAAGTCATACCTAAATAAGGATTTACAGCGATCGACAACTAATCTCTACAAAGATCTTCATTTTTTTTCATAGTTGTTCCATATTATAAGGGAACTACTAAACGTCGCCCCAAAACTACTTAAATCGCCCCTTGAAATTACCAAATTGCCCTTAACAATATATTTAATACCCAAATCGTCCCGTGTCTATAAATAAGGCCTATGGTCTTGTATATTCATAATTTATCAGTAAAAACACCACGAAAATGTCTGGCGAGGGTGATGCATCGGGTGAGGTAAGCCTGGCGCGGGGAAATTTTTGGGCCGAGCGTCTGCATTAGACGCCTCCCCCATGGTGAGGGCGTCTGCGTAGGACGCCCTCCCCATGGCCGAGGCGTCTAACGCAGACGCCTACACAATGGGAGAGGCGTCTTATGTAGACGTCCTCCCCATGGGTAAGGCGTCTGTAGTAGACGCCCTTCCCTTCGGTCAGGCGTCCTACGCAGACGCCTTACCGTTGGGGAAGGCGTTTAACACAGACGCCCCATCCATGGGGCAGGCGTCTAACACAGACGCCTTTTTTTTATTTTGATTTTGTTTTTTTAATTTCGAGTTTATTTTTTAATTTTTTTAATTTCGAATTTATTTTTTTATTTTTTTAATTTTGAATATATTTTTGTAGGTTCCAGATTTCGGTGGTGATGGAGTGGATTACAGTGAGTTATTTCAAACTACACAAATCTTTGAAACAATCGATGAAGCATGTAAATGGGCCAAACAAGTAGCTATCGGAGCTGGGTTTTTTTTGGTCGTGTCGTCGTACAAAACAAGATCAGATAGTCGGATGGATTGTTATTTGAGATGCGACCGGCGAAATCAAATGGAGTCTCGGGATATGGATACTGCACTTCGAAGAAACACCAAAAGAAAGGGTTGCGGTTGCCGTTTCTTAATAAAAGTGGTGGAGCGACGAGATCGTGATGGATGGGTTGTGGTTTATAATAGTGCTCACGGACATCACAACCACAGACTGGCAGTTTATCCAGAGGGTCATCGTCAAATTAGTGGTCTAAGTTCTGGGGCGAAGAAGATTGTTCGTGATATGACAGAGGCGCAAGCAAAACCACGGAACATCTTGAAGGCAGTAAAGGAAAAATTCCCGGAGGACAATCCAAATCAAAGGCATATTTATAATTTCAGAGATTACATGAGGAGGACAAAATCTGAAGATCGGAATCCCGTCCAGCAGTTTCTCTACCAAGCAGTGCAGTGTGAGTACTTACATTGGATTATGGCGGATCCGATAACTGATGTCGTAACTCACGCTTTTTTGGCACATCCGACGTCAGTCCAGTTGTTGCGGACATATCCTTTCGTTATCTGCATGGATTCGACTTACAAGACGAACAAGTATAAGATGCCTTTGTTCGAAATGATTGGGGTCACACCAGCAAACATGAATTTCCTTATTGGATATGCGATTTTGATGGATGAATCTTACTCCAGTTATTTGTGGGTGATGGAGAAGTTGAGAGATCTGTTATTGGGGACTGTCAGCCCGACTGCAATAATAACAGACCGGGAGTTAGGCCTTATGCGACCAGTGAGAGAGGTTTTTCCTGACTCTGCTCATTTACTCTGCACATGGCACATCAACAAAGACGTATTGAATTACGCATACCACGTATTCGGCAAGAATAAGGAGATGGCAGAGACTTTGAGGCGTGGAAGATGGAGGAAGATCATGCTTTCTACTTCAGAAGCCGAGTATGATAGAGCTGTGTATGCTCTGAAAGATTTGTATAGATCGTGGCCGGCTATCACGGAGTATCTGGACACCACGTGGTTGGTGCATAAAGAAAAGTTTGTGCTGAATTGGACGAACAAAGTCCTTCATTTTGGGAACACCACGAATTGTAGGGTCGAAAGTGCTCATTCGGCTCTAAAAGAGTGGATTTCTACATCGACTGCAGCTCTGGACACTCTTTTCGAGCGCGTCAACGCGGCTACTGAAATGCAACTGACGAATATTCGAAACTTTCTTGAAGACTCGAGACGGCGAAATTTGACTAATTTCGGACATGCTCTATATCGTCACATAAATGGTAGAGTTTCGCATCACTGTTTGCAGTTGCTGAGTCAGGAGGTGAAGAGAATGCAACAGTTAGATGATGAAGTTGAATATCGTTGCGAGTGCGCTTTTCTGACTTCTCATGGGATACCTTGCGCATGTACCATCCGTGGATGTCTTGAATCAGAAAACGGAATTTACTTAGAGCAGATTCATTCGTTCTGGAGGACACTTGTCATTGGGGAAGGAGCCGGGAACGCAGAGTTTGTGTCTCAGGCAGCTCAAGACGCCGAACATTTTCGCAGTCTGGTTGATGAGATTGCAGGAAGTGACCCTACCGTAATTCGATCTGCCTCTCGGGTTTTATTCGAGCAGCTACACCCCGAACATTCGAATTTGAAAGAGCCTGCAGTAAAAACAAAGCTACGAGGTCGACCAAGGGGAAAGTCGACACGACGGGACCCTAGTGCGTTTGAGTATGCAGAGCGAGGTAGTGGTCGATCTTCAGGTAGTGGGAGTAGAGGTCGTGGTCGTTCTTCCGGTAGTGGAAGCAAAGGTCGTGGTCGATCTTCTGGTTCTTCGTCAGTGAGAGGAGGATCAGGTATACCATCCTTACATTTATTATTATTATAATTTTGTTATTTATTTCAGTAAATATGTATCTTTTGTTATTATATCTAACTGTATTTTTTGTTCATATTGTAGTGACTGGGCGGGCTGACGTAGACGACTTCCCATATGGAGATAGAATTCCAGGAATCATTATGCCATTCCTACACCAGTGGAATGATGTACGTGCTGATGGAAACTGTGGATTTCGATGTGTCGCCGATGTTTTCCACGGTGGTGAAGACAATTGGCAACTCGCCCGTCGTTCGATTTCAAATGAGATAGCTGCGAACCCATCTTTTTATGAGCACGTATACTACGACGGTGTGGCGGAGGCTCGTCACCGGATTAATTGGGGCGGGGGACCTTGTGGCGAGAATCACTATATGGAGACGTGGACGGACTTGTTTCCCATTGCAAATTTTTACAAGTGTGCAGTTATGTTCTTCTCTCTCGGAAATGATGGTTCGTTGTACCCATGTCTTACAGTTCTACCTTGGGAGAGTCCGCCTACCGTGACGAGACCGTGCAGAGAGTTGATTATTGCTCATTTAGGGAGTTACGCTCATTACATTCGTTTGGAATTGAATGAGGGATTCCCCGTACCTCCTATAGCGACTCTGTGGTATCAAATACGAGATGAGAGTGTTATTGGATGGGAGCTGGAGTACCAACATAGGATAGCATATTGGCAACAATTATGTAATATGTTTTGATATGTTTGTATAATTATGTAATATGTTTTGATATGTTTGTACATTATATAGTGTTGCTTTATTATGTAATATGTTTTGATATGTTTGCTTTATTTGCATTATATATAATAGTACGAAAGGTTATCAAACACAAATACAAATAATAAGGGTACAACAGATAAGCAAAACACAAATACAAACAATAAGCGTACGACATGTTCGCAAACACAAACACAAATAATAAATAATAAGCGTACAACAGATAAACAAATATAAATGCAAATACTAAGCGTACCACAGATAAGCAAACACAAATACTAAGCGTACAACAGATAAACAAATATAAATGCAAATACTAAGAGTACGGTACAACAGATCAGCCTACTCATCATCCGAATCATGGTCGGAGATGCCTAACTGAGTATGCCATGACTGTATGATCTGATCCACATCTCCGCATGCAGCTCTGGCATCGTCTGGCAGCTCATCCCTCATCTGCAAGATTGGGTCTACAGCCCGTATCATCTTACCCATCCACTGCACATAACATTAACATTAGCGTACATTAACAAATTATACGGTACAAATAAATTTAGATAAAATGAAAAAATTACCAGATCGCCACACGTCCTATCTGGTGGTCGATCTGCTCTCCGGGAGGCACCACGGACGATGATAGGATGTGAGTAACTACCGAACCAATCAAGATAACGTGCATCACACTCGGAGGGGTCGCGACTACGTCTGAAGTCGCCAAGGAACAATCGGCATGATCTCGGAAATGTCCGCCAAGTCGATTCCGCTGTAGAAGCGGGGAACCTGACGTCGTACGTCGCTGCTGTCGCAGACCGCACCGCATGCTCTGGTGTCGGAATGTCAACCGGGATCACCTGAACATATCCTAACTGACGCAAGACCCGATCGGGCATATAAGGCTCTATGATATCCCGATAACGAATAAGACCCATCAATAAAGTCCTCGGGACATCCGCTGCTGGGTCAGGACCATAGGGTAACCACTCCACCTAAAGTTTAACACATTAATAATAATACATCTTAAAATTAAATAAATGGTGTAAAGTTTGATACCTCTGATGCAGTCATCTGATCTAGCCGTGCGCGGATGGAACGCAATCGTCCATCGCTCTTGTCCTCGCTCCGGACAACCCACATACCCGAACGTGGATGACCCTCGTCGATAATCTTCCGCTCACGATGCGGGCGGAATGCAGGAAAGTACTCGTATATCCACGCCTGCAGCAGCGTAAGACAACCTGCAATCCCAGAACAATCCGCACGGCTAGCTATCCCAAGCTGCCGGTACAGGTATGCCAACGTCGCTGACCCCCACGAGTACTCACGAACGGTCTCCGGGTCCCTAGCCTCCAGTAGATCGCGTGGTCTGATCCGACAACCACTCTTGTCGACAAACAAGACGGCTCCGAGCATCAAGAATAGGTACGCCGTCAACTGTGTATCATCGGCCCGCGGAGGTCGTGCCCGTCTGCATAGGTCCTCAAGGGAGTCGATGCCGACACCACCACCACTCCATAAAGCTGTATCTCTCGCCAGACCATCAGGTGTGACACCAAGCAACTCTGCCACATAACACCTCAGCTCAGACGTCGACCCCTGAGCACTAACCAGACGACCATCCACAGGAAGTCGCAGGATCTGGAAAACATCGTGAAGCATGATCGTCATCTCTCCGAAAGGCATGTGGAAAGTGTTGGTGTCAGGCTGCCACCGCTCCACAAACGCCGAAATCAAAGGCATGTCGAGATAAGGGAACATGCTGTACGGTAAGTGCCCCAAATGCGTGGCACTAATCTCCTCTCTGATATCAGCACTCAGTGTAGACCGCCAACCCTGTAGTGCTGTACAGGCTCTGTGCCGATTCTGGCACTTCAGAACCTTCCGATCCTCTCCGTCCCAGATCCATCTAGCAATGTGACCCCAGAAACTAGGAATGACGCTCCCATCTAAAGGACCACCAGGCGTCATACTGCTCACGATCCAAGAATCGTCCTGGACCCTCTTCTTCTTCTGAGCGCGGGGATCAACAGTGCACGAGCTCGAATCTCCGGTCGTAAACCTCCCACCCCTACCCTTCCGCACCATCCATCCGGCGGAAGTAGAAGTACCCGCTCGACCACGTCCTCCGCTATAATCCCCCTGCCTCTCCACCTCCGGCCGCACATCATACGGGCCATCATCGTCGCTCTCGTCGTCGAAACTATCCACATGCTCATCATCGAAGGAATCATCCTCCTCCTCACGACGACGTAATGCCTCCCTCTCCCTCCTGACCGAAGCAGATATCCCCCGTCTACGTGGATGACGCGGTGCTGAATCATCCTCTAAAGAACGGAAGGCGTGTAATGGTATCGACTTGCCTCTCCCTCCACTGTGACCCGATGACTATTTATTGAAATTTTAAATACAAATTTGTTAAATTTGTTAAACTAAATTATCATATTTATCAAAATTGTTAAACTAAATCAAAATTTGTTAAACTTAATTATCAAAATTGTTAAACTAAATCAAAATTTGTTAAACTAAATTAAAACAATTGTTAAACTAAATCAAAATTTGTTAAAACTAAATATCACAAATGTTAAACTTAATAAGAATTTGTTAAATTAATTTTTTTGATTTATCACTATTTATTAAAGTAATTATGATATTTATTAATTAAAAAAACAAAAAAGGAGGAGGCGTCTGCGACAGACGCCTCCCGCAAGGTGGAGGCGTCTGTCGCAGACGCCTCCTCCTACGGGGAGACGTCTTCGGAAGACGTCTCCCCCATCGGGGAGACGTCTTCCGCAGACGTCTCCCGCTTCGGGTCGGCGTCCGAGGGAGACGCCCCCCGCATGTGTCGGGCGTCCTCGGAAGCCGCTCCCCCCATAGGGGGAGCGGCTTCCTCGGACGCCCGCCCCATGCGGGGGGCGTCTCCCTCGGACGCCGACGCATTTTTTTTTTTTTTTTTTAAAAACAAATAAATAACGTAATGTTACCTCATACGGGTACACCGGGGGAACTGCTGGCTGCTTCCCTGGCCTCCGAGACATTCGTAATCTTGTGTAGTAGGTATAGGAAGAGAAAGTTTTGAAAAAAGAGTGAAATTGTGAGATATATAAGCAAAAATAGGAGGAAGGGCAATTTGGTAATTTCAAGGGGCGATTTAAGTAATTTTGGGGCGATGTTTAGCAGTTCAGTATTATATTCATAAACATTTTCCGTCTCATATAAAAAATGAATCTACATCTTAGGTCCTAGCCAATGCAATCATAGGGTCAGAAAGATAACTTACACAAGTCTGGCCCTATCGACGAGATCTATGAGTAGATATAGATGTCTTCCACGAAATTTCATCTCTCATTGATTCATCCACATACTAAGAGTCCCTATATTAAAAAAAATCAACTTTTTCATTGATTCGAACAACCAATATTCTGCGTGTATAATAAGGCAATTTTTTACGACTCTGACTGGAACTCGGCTCGATTAGTAAATAAACTAAGTTCAAACACAATTTGACACTTGTATAGTTGATTTATTAGATTTAAGTTTTAACTGGAGTTTGACAAACAAAACCCTCGCGACGAACAAATGAACCAGGCCAAGCTACCCATGATCTAAAACTATGTTGACTTAAAAGCTTAAAACTAAAGTTTGAGTTTGTTTAATAAACAAGTCAAGCTCACGAGCAGTTCGTGCATTAAACTAGTACGGTGTCAAATTTGCCTTATTTAGGTTTGTTTACACCTTTATTATGGGTTAATTCTACTAAAAACGAAACAAAAGATGAACTGGCTCATGGTTACCACGTTGGGAAAGGTCAGGCATAACAGTTCTTCCAACAAATTTATCTCAGCAACACGACCAAACTACCTCTCACACTAAATAGGTTTTCGTGTGGAAAAAAAAGATTATTGCTTCTATAACGAGCAGGAGAGTAAATACATTCATGTCATATATGCCAGGACTACAATTACCAAACGGGATGTTCAGAAATATCTAATACAAGTTCGATTGGAACGTTAGTTTTGTTCAATTTCAGAGAATGGGTACAGCTCCTCCGAAAGAAATGAATATGACAAACATAATAATAATGAGAAAAAAATGAAGACTAGCTGTAGTCATAATAGAAGTCGAAATCTCGAGAAAATAGATTAGGTATAGTGTACGGGAACAATCAAGTAAGAAATGACTTTAACAAGACTCGGACCACATGTACGCTAACAAACTAGTCAAGAACCACCACCTCCATTTAACCTTCTTTGGTTAAGGAGCTCTACAGCAAACACTTCGAAACCTAAAACTGAACAAAATGAGAAAATATTGGAAGAATCAGAATCAAGCTGCCACCCGGGAAGAAAGACAAGTTAGCTTCCTCGTGGAGACAGCCTCCTCTGGTTCCAATCATGAACATATGATTACCTCTAATTCTACTTTTCTCGTTAGCAACACCAATTTCATCTGCTTCCTAATAATGCATCAAAAAATAGAGAGATTCCAAAGCCAATTTTCTAGGAAAAGCTTCAAGCGTAATACATGTACAGACTGTTTGCAACAGCACAGGCAAGGGAATTTTCGGTTGGATGCCATGCAAGGTGGAGCAACTTATTGTTGAGATCGTGAGAATTTTCATTGGTATCAGGCCCAGGACTTTCACTACCTATAATACCATTGGAGTACAGTTAATGTAAGACAGGTGCAGTCGTGCAGCAGCTCAAGATTTTGGATGACAGAATATAAGCAACTAAGGATAGTGCAACACAAATTTTATTGAACTTATACCAACCTCGTCTTATGACATTTGTCAGACTGCTGAGGGTTCTTGTAGACTTCGCAGCGTTGATCACTTGTCTTCTACAAGAGAAAATCAGAAGCACCATTTGTAGCATCAAATAGACCTAAATATTTTCACCCAATATGGGGAATCATAGCTGATTATTATTGAAACCTTCTCAACTATAAAGATCCACAACAGATTATTGCGCAAACACTATGGAAATTAATAAATGATTTTACACTATGGACACCTTGTGCAGTTACCTCATAGGGTTCTTGCTAGCCTCCAAAGTAGTTGCCTCGGAGCTTCCAGCAACACAACCAAATACGCGGAAACGGTTGCTGATGAAAAAATGCTTACAATATCATATAACTATATAGTAATTTTACATCATGACAACCCCTAGCTTAGTAAATTTAAATCATAACAAAATCAAACTTACTTGTAAGAACCTGTAGCTACCCGGAGCCCGTTACCACTCGAACAACATTCAAATTTGTCGAATATTGAATCATTGTCATACAACTCACAGAGCTGCAAAAAAACACAATACTAATATTTAAGACAAGTAAACTTTTTGGTCTTTCTGCATCTTCATTCTCGGAGAACATACGCACCGTAGGCCTTAAGTGTTCGTGAACTTGGAAAGTTGCGACAGGTCCAGAATTCATGTTTATGTCCCACAACTGAAAAAAGACATAGAATTCATTTTTTAAAGAATTCAACAGCACATTATAGCTTATAACTCCAGATAATTAAGTTGTCGGACAAACATAAAAAACTTAGTTTGAATTTACAACAATAAGCATTAAAAACACAGCAATGGTAACTTAAAAAATGTCATCTAATGATATTGCTAAGGATTCTCATCTGAAGCATCCAAAGCAATGGATTATTCACACTGTAGAATAATTACTGAAGCATTTCTCTACTCCTATAGAATACGGAAAGAAAGAAAGAAAGCAGGGGAAAAAAGTCGTCAAATAACTTTTCCCAGCTTCTTTAGAACAGTAAGTGTCTCAGATGGCAACATTATCATCTAAATTGACCATGGGATAAACAGTCGGCACCATCCTTCTTTGTATGGAGACCACTTGATTGGTTAAATGGTTACAATATTGCTTCAAAGGTGATCGGCAACTACAGTAAAAAAGATATAACATATAAAGAAGAAAAATCAATGGTTTCGATATATTTTGCACATCTTCCCTAATGTCAATGTCTCAATGAACATATTTCGGGCGAAATGTGATGCACAAACAAGTGTTTTTCATTGCTTTATTTGAGATCTTGCATTTAACACTTTAAATTGCTGATATCAAACATAACTATGTATATTCTCAAAATTCCCTGGTTTGTCATTCCGAGGGACTATACAGGTGCTTTGGAGTCCTAAGGGTCTATAGGAATGCGTAGGTCATACTCCCAAAAAGTCACACTGGACTTTCTCTTTGTTAAACAACTGAAAAAAAATCAGAAAAAACTGAGAGATAATGTCACCATGGCGCCGTGGTATCAGGATGATGGGGGTGATTTAAGATGTGCAATCCAGTCACAGTCATTGACAAAATGCAATAGGGTGATAAAACATGTTCCGCACAATTTCTAGATAACATTTTTTTAATATGATTAGTTCTATGGTTTTCAAATTGTGAATAAGATTATTATCACTGTTCATGCGGGGGGTCGCCTGGGCGACCACCCGCCTACCGCCTACCGCCCAGTAAGCTGGGCGCCCAGGCGAGCCTGGGTTATCATAGCATGTGCACAGTACATGCTATGAACACAGACAGCACTGCAACACGGCTAGATTTCTAGCCGTTGCATTCTGTTACTGTAGCAACGGCTAGTTTCTAACGCTGCTACAGTAGCAAAGAAAAAAATATTTTTTAAATTTTTTTTAACCCTCTCTCTCTTATTTTTGTTCTTATAAATACCCCCTTAATCATTTCATTTCACTCATTCCTTCTCCTACAACCTTCATTCTCTCAATCATAATCCTCAAGCTCTAAACTTCCAACCCCTCTATTCCGGTGCTCAAGAATTCCGGCATTTACGGATTCCGGCGTTCAAGAAATCTGACGTTCACGAATTCCGGCGTTCAAGTTTTTGTTTTCGCTTCCATCAAATCAAGTGCACACTTTCTAACTCTTCGCTTCAGCTTAATTTTTTGTTAACTTAGAATCACAATAAATGACTTACGTATCTGGATCAATTTTGCCAATGACACATGAAGATTATGATCACTTAAGACCTAGTTTTAGTAATGATCCTAGTTGAAAATCTACCCATTATTTAAATTTAAATGACAAAAAATCATTAGTTTGTGAATTGTGTGGTAAAATAACTAAGGGTGGTATTGCTCGCCACAAACAGCATATTGCACACACACCGGATAGTAATGCACGACCTTGTGATAAAGCCCCGGACACTTTAAGAACTGAAATAACTACTTACATGTCTAATACTAGTAGAATTCAAATGAATCAAAATGCATGCTTAGATGATTATGTTGATTTGAGAGATGACATACCGACGGGAATGTCGGGTTCTGGTTCCGGTACGACCCCAACATCCCAACCCCCTGTGCCTCCTCGAAAGAGAAGAAGGCAAAATAGATGGGGACCAATGGATCGATTTTGCAGTCGTCCCGGAATCGATGTTAACCGACCCCAGCAAACCACAATTGAACGACATTTCAAGAAAAAAAACCGTGAAACAATTAATCAAAAATGGGCCAATTTTTTTTATAGATATGAAATTCCTTTTAATGTTGTTAATACAACTGAATTTAAGGAAGTCATTGACGCCACCTCCACATACGGTCCTGGCCTAAAACCAATCACTTATCATGAAGTACGTGACACATGCCTTAAAAAAGAAATTGAAGTGACTAGGGGTGTTCTGACTACATATAGGCAAGATTGGAAATTATATGGTTGTACAATCATGACGGATGCATGGACCGATAGGTCCGGTAGGAGTTTGATAAACTTTTTAGTGAATTTTCCAATAAACATGACAGACGCACTGAAAGAAGAGCAATTGATTGGTGGCGTGCGTACGGGGCGGACCAAAAGGACGAGACATTGCAGAGGTTGGCACTAAAGGTTCTTGGCCTAACTTGCTCGGCTTCAGCTTGCGAGCGTATTTGGAGTGTGTTCGAGCAAATGCACACGAAGAAAAGAAACAGATTGGCAACAAACAAGTTGAATGATTTGGTCTTCGTGAACTACAACCAGAAGTTGCAGCAAAGATTTCAAACAAGAATGGAACGTCCTGATTTCTTCGATCCAATTCGTGTAGATTACGACCTGTTGGAGGAACACTCTTGGTTAGCCGAATCTGACGATCCGGTCTTCACTGGGGAGGATCTGACGTGGGCTCAGGTGGAGGAAGCTGCCTTAGGACCTCCATCTTCACGAAGACGGACTCGTCGATCCACAACGTCCTCAACTACACCTTTCTTAAGCGAGGGATTAGATGAAGACATCAACATAATTTCTTATGGTTATGGAGATCCAGATGCATCGAGTTCTAAAGCTCCCCAAGATGTCGATGAAGAGTTCATTGTGACCGATGATGAAGAAACGGGCGAGGATGACGTCTATGTTGACGATTCAAACGACTCGGAGGAAGACGACGATAATGATGTTCCTAACTGGACTTTAGAACAATGTGTCCAATTGGAATGAGTAAGAATCTAGGAAACTTGTATTGTGATTGTTTTGTCTTATAAATTGTATTACAAACTCTAGCATTAATAAAATTAAAAACTTAAGTGTTTGGGTGGGTAGAGGGGGTACCTAGTGAAGCTTTGGTCGATGAACTAAGTGTCTTTTCGAATCCCAAACATGCAAGACTTGTTTCTATAATTTTTGGGCATTTTCCCCAAATTATTCTGATTTTTCCTGATTTTTTTAAATTAAAACAGAAAAAACAAATTAAAAAAAAAGTGGGTCGCCCAGCCCTGGGCGACCACACAAACGCCTAGGCGATCGCCTGGGCGACTGGAGGTTCCCAGTCGTCCCAGAACATTGATTATTATTGAATTGACATTTACAGTGTCTGATAGCTTATCCAATAAAGGACTATTTACCGTGGAATCGGGATAATTGGGTGATTAAAGATGTGCAATACAATCAAGGTCACTGAGCAAATGCAATGGAGTGATAAAAGATGTACAATAAAATTTCCACATAACAAAATTTTATCATGATTAGTTCTATGGTATTCATTGTGAATAAGAGACACACACGCACCCGAGCGCACGAACACGCACGCAAACATACACACACACATATTCAAATAAGTTCTTATGAACTCCATTAGGAATTTCAAGATTAACTGGGGAAAATTGTTCTGCACATTAAAAGTAATTATCGCCTAACCAGAAGCATCACTAAGCATAGAAAAGGTATTTTTCTATTGTGCCAGAAGAAAAAACAGAGTCGACCTTATCATCAACACTTCTACTGTGCTAGGTGGTAATGGAAAGTTAAACATGGATGTCCCTAATCTCTATCAATAAGCAGAACCTTGTTGGAAAAGAAAAAAGACGCTAAGTATATAAAGAAATTACCAAATATGAATGGCTCCCTAGCATTACATACCTTCAAAGTCATGAAATCACGACTAAGAATGTGCCTTCCCTCATTCCCAAACTTAATATCTGATATTGAGGCAATAATTTCTGTGAAAAAGGACCTGGAACTTGAGGGCACCTGCTCTTCAAACCTATAAGCATTTCAATAACAATTGGCATTTTGAGATTATGAAAAGAATTAGATGATAAAAATCTCACTTTAATTATTCTTGCTTTGCTTTCTGTAAAAACTCATTTTTTAACTGTCAAACTTAATCAGATAATATTCTTCATCACATATTTATTAAATTGAAACACCACTTACAGCTGACTATGGTTGTCACATAAAGCTGACTGTCGCAAATCAACTAGCCGAATTGTGCCTTTTGAACTACTGTAAGTTAATGTGTTACAATGTGTAGGGTGGAATTCGGCACAAGTTATGACCTCTGTCAGCACAAAAGAAACATAATATCAATAATTTTCCAGGAACGCCTGTACGTTCCCGTCAGCACTTCTTTTATTATCAGTATGAGCAGTAACAAGAGAAAAGCATACAGAGGTGAAAAAAGAAACAGAAACAAGGGAAAACAGCCAAAACACAAAAGGAACAAAGGAGGAATGTACAGGGAGTACACACCCAACAGTATAGTAACAACAAAATACCCAAAAAAGGCACAAACAAACAGCCTATATTCCACAATCAACGAAATTTAACATAATGATAACTTGGTTACCAATCAAAAAATAGAGCTTACTTTATAAAATCGTTTCCAGACACACCAAAGAATCAAAGCCAATATGGTCCACACCCTCAAGTTACAGTCCGCCCGGCAATATACAACTAAAGTTGGCACTTCTATTGTGATGCAAACAAGTCATAGGACATAGATTGGTAGATAAGATTCCCAGCAAACTTTGAGACCACCCATTAGCTTTAGGGATCATTCACGGTCTAATAGACAAACCAAGGGTCTAGAGAAAAAAAGTAGCGTAATGACTTTGATACGTGACAACCTTAAATTCAGAAGATACCCACGGCAACCTGATTCATGGACTTGTTAATTTAAGCTCATATAACTACTCTATTGAATGGAAAGGCAACAGAATAACTGCTCATTAATTTTTCCCCTCTAATTGTTTCTTTTTGCTGTTAAAAGAAAAGAGAACTTAGATGAAGCAATTCATGTAAAAAGGAATAATCAAGAAATATAAGAAAGACAACTACCTTATATAAAATGAACTAGAGCTTCGGAGTTCAATATACCTTTGCTGGAGTAATGTATTAGCCTGTTTAATAAATCAGTTTCTCTACATCTAGAAGTGAAAGTTGTGAGACCTACCAACTTTAACTCATAAATTAAATCCCCATGTTAAATATAATTTATACATTTTAAGTGAGATTAGAATAATCAGAGCCTACACCATGAAGAGAAACTGAGGAGATATTAGTCCCAAGCATTATGGCACTATTTGCACAAGAACCTCCTCTTAGATATATTCCAGGAAAATTCTTTCCTTGTATAGAATAAAATCAGAGCAATATTTTAAAGATTGGCTACCTAGTCAATCACAAATCTTGGGTGGATATTACTATTTTCTGAACTTCGATTATTTCTAACACGTCAAGGGTGAACATTGTGAAAAGTGCACTCTCTTCTTCCAGGCACTATTTTACCTGTTAGATCCTCCATGTTTGCTGGCTTTACATCCACTATATTGAAGCTTTGGTTGCTTATTTGCAAGTTCCAGAGATTTATCCGAAGATCATCTGCCGATACGAACGTCTCACCATCACTGAGAGAAGAAGAAATAACAATGGCTTCTGAAAAAGGGATATCTTACAATATACAAACAAAATATCCAGCAAATTGTAGAAACTAAGATATTACAAACCTGTTGACAGAAATAGAGTTTATATGGTAGTCATGAGCATGAGTATATATTCTTCTACATCTGGCAACTAGACAAGTTTCTTGGCTGGTCACCTAAAAACAAGCACATGTATGAAACATCAATGTCACATAAACAGAGATACTGAAAATAAAATGATGCAATGAATGATTAACATAGACACACCTTAACAAAGGTACAAGCCAACTAGATAAAACTTAAACATTCATATCAGCTACGTCAAACTCTTGTTACATATATTTGCAATGGGAGTGAGAGAACATTAAAGCTGAGCTTGGTACAACTACCACTGGTAGACGTAGAGAAGGAAATCCTCCAGGAGGAAATGATAAGTCAAGCCCTATGTAGTTGCTGGGCCATTTTGAAGATCCGCCAATAGGAAGTGATCCTGTACTAGATGATGAACTGGAGCTAACAACATTACCATTTCCCAATGATTGTGATGGATCTAAGTTCATCTCAGTGATTTTCTTCACCTTCTTTTCTTGTACCTGACAATATGAAGACCATTAGGATGACAGACATTAGGAAATAAAATAGGAATTAGTATCTAAATCTTGAGAAATAATAATTTAAGTTTCGAATTTAATATAAATAAAGAAATGCTTATCATATTGTGACTTATAAGTAAATTAACACAGCAAATTTTGTATTAGAGTTGGTACTCCCTGTAATAAATCACAAAACAACATGAAGAAATGATCCGCAAAGGCTAACAAGAACTACAAAGAGAAGCAACTGCTATCTTATTGGCTACTAATTGAATGCCAACTCACAATTAATTACACAAGACAATAATCAAAATGATACATCATACATTTGAACAAGTGCAAAAGCAAAAAGGATTACCTTGAAAGAAAATGTGTGGTAGCCTATATTTTTTATTGTGCACAGAAACATAAGAAATCTTCCAATGCAGGTCTCATTACACTTAAAAACAATACATGGAAACACTAGAAAGGGCTCCTCACTAACTAAAGTAAGACTTCAGGAAGGAGAAAAACGGGCAGACATAATACCAAGAAAAAGATGTCATTATAAATTACACCAAACTACTATATGCTTTTAGAGTTTATTAGAAGCATTTGCACAAAGTGCACAGGTACACACATACATAGATTTTTCTTTAGATTTAAAAATATGAGAACTGAATGAATATTATCCAATTGTACCAGCACCTATAATGAGGAAAATTATAGGACAAATGAAAATGATCATGCGGTAAGGATAACTAATAGCAGTTAGTTAAAATCCACGCACCTTCCAATATTTAATTGTTTTGTCATTGGTGGACAAAAGAAATAGAGCACCATTTGCTGTTTCACACCACCGAATTTTGTTTATTTTCTCCTCTATCTCTAAACTTTTAAGATAATCAAACTGGATAAGCATAAAATAACCACCAGTTATAAACAAATCAAAATACACAAAGTATTAAAATCTTAACATAGCTGGTACTGTTTATAAATGTCACCTCTGGTTCATGACTCTGAAATTCCGTTTGGTAATGAAACTCAGGATGCTTGCAAGGTGGATAATCAAGTCTCTCTAAGTCCCGTCGACAATCATGCTAAAAATAAAAAATGGGAATTAAGCCCTATAAAGAGGACCTCATATTGAATCTCCTCAAAACTATGGAGAAACAAAGAAAGGGAAAAGGTATATTGTGGTTGACATACATCCTTAGTGTCTGTCCTTTCAAACAACACAACACGTCCTCCTCGATCTCCAGTGGCAAGGTGGTCTCCAGTTTTATCAAATTGAATTGCAGAGATTATGTCAACTAGTAAAAAAACAATATTAGAACCCGTAATAGGCAATCAATTTAGATGAAATCATGAAATGGTTCTGAATGTGAGGATCCAATTGAGTGGAAGGAGCCAAATGATGCTCAAGTAAAATTGTAATGTATACCACAATAAAGTATAATAATTGAAAGTTCGTAAATAAATTAAAAAAAACTGAAAATTCACGTTCAACATAGTTTGTAGATTATACTATACAAAACTATGTGCTGAATAATAAGATGCCATAAACTCATGGTGATTGTCAATAGGAAGCGGGAGATTACTTAAGTTTCCAACAAGTGCAACCCCAAACATAATTACAAATGCTTATCTTCTTTAGAGCATAATACAGCATTTTATGACCAATCAAATGTATGAATATTATATTATATACAATAGAATTTTTTAAGAAAAGCATCAGATAATCTTAGGTCGGGGCTGTCTAGTTATTGTTAATCCTAGCCCTATTATTTTCTGCCTGATTACTCAAAATACTTCAATGGGTAATTGGAAGTGACTAAACACTCAGCCAGTTAGTCACTAGGGGACCTTAGGCCGGCTATTTTCCGGCCGATTAGTCACCTACCCGAATATTGGTATTGTACCCACTAAAGGTTCCAATTATCCACGTAAAACAACCTAACCCTACCCAGCAACCACCACAACCAAATTCAACCCCCAACAATTTTCAAAAAATGTGTTTTTTGGACAAACCGGCCACATTAGTCAACCGACTAGCCGGCTGCCTACTAGTTGACTAGCCACCTTTCCATCCTTGGTAATTGATTGCTAAAATCCATTTAAAAATTCCAGTTAACCATAAATATTAAAAACATGATCCTCTTAATCATTTTTTATTTCTATTTGTTTGCATATTTTTATCAGGTCTTTCTTAATAATAAAAATAGAATCAAAAATTTGATAACAGTTGGCTTAATAGTCACCGTCTAGTCTGCAAATTTGCCATCAACCAGTCAACTAGACCATGAGAAAAACTGGTGTCCGACTAGTTAATTTGAAATCCAAAGTATACTCTCTCTAATGACCAACAAGGTATTTAAAGCATCAATAGAACCCGTAAAGTCCTCCACAACTATGCTCGACATGGAAAACACAACGTACAATTGTTTTACACAAGTACACACCAACAAAAAAACGAAAACACAACTAATTATCAGGCCTAAAGTTGATGTTGTGTTATCCATTCTCTCTCCTACTACTCATCTCTATCACATTTTTCATCCTCTTAACCATATGTCACAACCTAATAAGAAAAAGAAAAATAAAACCAGCTTAGCAACTCAGCATTCCAAACTTTCTGAAACCTTCTACTAACCCGACAGCTTCAGCTATTAAACGCAAATTACTTCTTCGTCATTCCCCACCAAAATTACAAACTTAACATCCAATATTTCAAATTCTAGAATTCAGCTTCGGCGCATTAAAGGCATCCACTTCGCATCATTTCCTACCAAAATTACAACCATCTCTCAACCGCTCCGAAACGAAACCACCAAAACCCCAACACGACGAGCTCAAACCACGATTGGAACGGAACGGGAAGAGAAGATAAGTACCTTCCTGGACCTCTTCTCCGGCGGTCCTCTCCCCGAACACCTGCGAGAACTTCCACTCCAACGCCGGCGGGGGGACCGAGTCCGACGCGGCGATGCCTCCGTTGAAATTCATGCTCGATCTCAGTGATAAGAGAGGATTAGGGTTAGGGCTTCGTTGACGGTTAGGGTTTCCGCCATGGGAGGGGGATCGGAGGATGTGGGTTTTGGGGGAAATGGCGAAAGTCGGATGTGTCCTCGGAGGAGTTGCGATGGGTGATGGACGAAATTGCCCTCCGGTTCTCGTGGAATACTCAAAATTAAAAAGGGGTTTTTGGTTGGATGGAAACAACATATTTTACTTTATTTAATCATTGTACCAATATTTATTATAATGTCATTATTTTAAAAAAGTTTTTGTTTGGATGTCACTTCAAAAAAATTAATTTCATTTTATATC
This sequence comes from Triglochin maritima, assembly GCA_963682175.1. Taxonomy (NCBI): domain Eukaryota; kingdom Viridiplantae; phylum Streptophyta; class Magnoliopsida; order Alismatales; family Juncaginaceae; genus Triglochin; species Triglochin maritima. The sequence goes on from OY821775.1 coordinate 42,867,297, forward strand.
ATGACCACCAATATTTAGCATAATGTCATTATGTTAAATCGTTATTTATACTAATGTCATTTTAACAGTGGATCACACGTCAACTCAGCTAGGGGTGTGCACAATCATGGTCTGGACCTGAATTTGGACCTTAATCGGACCGAAATGGACTGGAATACTAGTGGATTCAGGTCGGGTCTTCGGTCTATGGATATGCTTAATTTCGGGTTTCCGGTTCCGTCAGGGCAAAACCCAGAATATTTCGGTCGGACTAGTGACCTGGTTTTTTAAAATAATTTGTTTTCATGGGTGAGAAGTAAGAAAGCCCATGAAAAAAATTTATTTAGAAAACGAAATTTGGACTCGGTTTCACCCATTATTTTTTTTATTTTAAAAAACGAAATTCCATGTTTTGCCCATACCTGATTGGAAACCTGAAATAAAGCATTTACATGTAGCAGAGACTGAACCTGAATCCACCAGTCTGATATGCAATGTTCCATTTCCGGTCTGGTTCATGTCCAAATCAAGGTCCGTATAGGATTGTGGCATGTGACCCACTTTCAAAATTGCATTAGTATAAATAACGATTTAACATAATGATGTTAGGATAAATATTGGTGTAACGATGATATAAAGTGGAATTAGTTGTTTTGGAGTAACACCCAAGAAAAACTCTTTTAAAATAATGGCATTATGATAACTATTGGTGCAGTGATGACATAAAGTGAAATTAATTGTTTTAGAGTGACAACCAAGCAAAAACTCTTTTAATGTAATGGCATTAGGATAAATATTAGTGCAGTGATGGCATAAAGTGAAATATGTTATTTTGAAGTGGAAACCAAGCAAAAACTCTTTTAACATAATGACATTAGGATAAATATTAGTGCAGTGATGACATAAAGTGAAATATGTTGTTTTGAAGTGGCATCCAAGCAAAAAACTAATTAAAAATGAAATTGTCCATCGTTAAGGTTGTAAATGGGGTGGGTTTGATCTGTCGTCCTACCCCACCTAATGTGAGTTGTGCACATATATAACTTACCCACCAACCCATCACCCACAAAACCTGCATAATAAGCGGGGGAGGTTGCTATTTTATCGTAACTCACCCCGCATAACCCGCAACACACATAACCCTGATAGCTCAAGAACTCGTCTACTCGATAACCCTAACTTGTCTACCCGATAACCCAGGAACTCGTTTACCCGATAACCATAACCCTAACTTCCTAAGTGCAGTTGTGCAAACCACTCCACCAAACCCTATACCGATAGCTAAACTCATGACCCGACCAAACCCTAGACTCGTAACCCACTCGGTCACTCATCCTCCCAACGTCGACGGTCAGGACTCCTCTTGTCCTCTTGATGACCTACCGACAAGCGGTAGGTAGACGACAGACCTCCGGTCCTCCCAAGTCCCAATGACAGTGAGGTTTCTGAAATGTTTTTTTCTTGATTTCATTTTATTAGGCAAACATCATTGTTCGATGTCTTCCACTACTTTAGAGGTTGTGGTGTGTGCACAAGATTGATTAAGGATTGAATTTGAAGGTAGTTTATCTTTCCAAATAATGTATAATTTATAATTATGCATATTATAATGTTAACTTATAATGTTTCGTCGGTGTAGTTGAAAGTGATGATAGTGATAGAGCTCTTGCAACAATGCCAACTCATTTTGCTGAAGAGGACAAAGAGAACGATGAAGGTGATGATGGGTTGGGACTTGTCCCGAGAACTTGAGTTCATGGTTAAGGGGAATTGTGTTTTAAATGTTTCATGTTAGAGTTTGTTATTGTTATAATGAATGTTTCATGTTAGAGTTTGTTATTATTATTTATTTTTTGGGTATATGAGTATGAGTGTGAGCATGACCTTGTCATTAGGTGATTTGTTTATTTATGAAATGAACAATTAGTTATCCATAAATGCACCTTTAACTGATACTCAATTTCTTTTCATTGAGAAAAAATATAAATGTCAAAGAATAACCCGCCCCGCCTATTCCACCCTTAAGCGGGGCGAGTAGTGGTTTTTTTGGCCCTACCTGCTTACCCGCTTAACTTAAACACGAGTTTGAGATCAATTGAATGTCTTGATTGTAGGCTTCACCGGCATGGAAAAAATTAGGAGTGATGGATGTTAATTTGATTTGTTCTATTTGTTTGTTAGTTTCCATTCCAGTGGTTTGAAACATGGGGGTTGAAGATATGTTAGTTTGGGACATGCATTTCAGTACTTTTAGATGCTACTTTTAGTTTATGCATTTGGGTAAAAATTGGATGGATTAGCATAAATTAGCATTTACATGGTACAAAGAACAATCAAAGACTACTGGTACTTTAGTTCCCTTTGGAGTTTGTGAAATTTATATAGTACGATGTATATTATTCAAATTCTTCTGTGTTGAATTTTTATAGGCTTGAAGATCAAGAGCATGGAGGAATGCAAGTTTGCAACATGACTAATCACAATCAATGAAGATTGATTTGTATTTGGACATGTTCTCTTACTTTTAATTGTTTCTAAAACTCTTTTTACATGTATTTGGTTGTATTTTATATTGAAGATGTATGACGCAGCTAAACTTGTTGTTTAGAAGCATAGTGCTTTTAAAATTAGGTGAATTGAGTAGTTAAAATTGATGTGGAAATGAAAAAAATTATACAAGTAAATTTACGTAAATTGAAAAAATAGGGTTTGTACCAGATTCGGTTCCAATGGATCTGATTCTGGGTACCCGTGATCCAACCGGATCCGATTCTAGATACCTTAGTTGGAAACCAAACCAATATGTTGTCATCCCTGACGTCTAACACACAAGTGCACAACTCATTCACCAAACAAAACAAATGAAAAATCAATTGCACATAGTCAGTTTTTGCCCTACTACTACCCGCCCCACATAAGTTAGCAAGTAAGCGAGGCGGGGTGGGGCAAAAATAAAAAAAACCGCTACCCGCCCCGCCTAAGGGTGGAATAGGTGGGGCGGGTTAGGCGGGTTAGGCGAGGTATTTCCAATTTAATGTAGTATAGTTACTTTTTAATGAAATTTGCTTACACCAACATTTAATGATGCAGTATAGTTTTGCTCCCCACCGGTGGCTCAACTGGTAAGGTCTCACCAAAAACGGGAGGTCATGAGTTCGAGCCGCACTGGTGCCTCTAGTCCCCCCACGAGCCCTAGGTTTGTAGCTTGACAGATGTCCAAATGACGGGGCTCCGGCGAGTTCCCCGGTTACCAAAAAAACGTAGTATAGTTTCTTTTAAATAATAACATGGAACATGGACCATGGACCATATGAAATATGACCGACAACAAGATTGAACATATTAGACATTTGCTTTTGTTAAAAATAAAGTATTTTTAACAGGGTAAGACCCAAAATCAACAAAAAAACTCCAAAAAAGTATTGGAATGTAAAATTGTTTCACTACAATAGAAGACTTTATACATTAACAGGGTACCACCCACCGCGACCAGCCCTCGTCCCGTAGGTCCAGACCCCGTTCCTACCACCCCCATCCACGCACTCCTCAAAACCCTAACCCATGACCCCGAACACCTCAAACCCTAGCCAACGCCTCCTCCTCCAACACCTCAACCCATTTTTCCTTCAAACCCCCAAAACCTTGTTGGAGACTCGCGTTGGCGGAATCTACGGTGCCAATCTTCCTCTTCCTCCTCCTCACCTCCCTCGCCCACCAGTGGCGGATGGAGGGGGGTCAAGGGTAGGCAAGTTACCACCCTCCCCTTCCAAATTTCCTTTGTATATTACATATGTGACCACACAAATTAATATTTTCTATACTATTTAGGATTGTTAAATTTTCTCTAGTTAAGTTAAGACCATTCATCTTCTAAGTTCTGAAGGCTTGGCGTTCAGAGGGTTCCCAAGCCGCATTTGGGAGGGCGAGGATTAGAAGGTTCTGAAGTACCATTATCGGCACAGAACCTGTTCTACATTGCAGGCTTGGCGTTCAATGATGAATGATGATATGACAACGACCATTAGTGATAACAGATTGGGTTACTTGCCTTACAACATGTTCTCCTGCCTTGACATGCCATTGATTTCGGCCTTTGTGGAGCGGTGGCAGCCTGACACCAACACTTTCCACTTGCTTTTCGGAGAGATGACGATCATGTTGCATGACGTCTTCCAGATTCTGCACATTCCTGTGGAGGGTCGTATGGTCAGTGCTCAAGCATCGACGCCTGACCTGAAGATTTATGTATCAGAGTTGCTTAGGGTCAGCGTTGATGGTCTTGGGCGGGATAACTCATTTTGGAGTGGCGGTGGTGTTAGCATCGACGTTGTGGACGACTGTTGTAGACAGGGACGACCACCACAGACTGAGGATACGCAGATGACTGCCTACCTCTTCTTACTGCTAGGTTGTGTCTTGTTTGTCGACAAGAGCGGTTGTAGAGTCAGACCACCCGACTTATTGGAGGCGAGGGACCTAGATACCATTGGTCAGTAGTCACGGGGGTGGCGACGTTGGCATATTTGTATCGCCAGTTGGGGATAGTGAGTTGTGCTGATTGTTCTAGCATTACGGGTTGTCTTACGCTGCTGCAGGCTTGGATATATGAGTATTTTCCAGCTTTTCACCCGCATTGGGAGCGGAAGATCATTGAGGAGGGTCATCCTCGTTTGCGTATGTGGGCTGTCCGGACCGAGGATAGGAGCGAGGGACGACTCCATTCCATTCGTAGATGGCTAGATCAGATGACTGCATTGCAGGTATAAATTATATATCATTCACGTTTATTTAAATTTTAAGTTTATTATTATTAACGTATAAACGTTTAGGTGGAGTGGTTGTCGTTTGGTTCTGAGCCTGTTGTAGCTGTGCCGAGGACTACATTTATGGGCATTATTCGTTATCGGGATATCATAGAGCCTTATTTACCTGATCGCGTCTTGCGTCAGTTAGGGTATGTTCAGGTGATTCTGGTTGACATCCCGGCGCCAGAGCATGCAGTACGGTCTGCGATTGCGACGACGTACGAAGTCAGACACAACGCTTCGAGCGCGAAATCAGTTTGGAGGACATTTCCGAGAGTTGTCCGACTTCACCTGTACGATCTGAGATGTAGTCACGGCCCCTCCACTTGTGATGCAGATTATTTGCAGTGGTTCGGTAGGTCCTCACATCCAGTTATCGTGCGCGGTACCATTCTGAGACCGGAGAGACCACTGGATGAGACATGTGGGGATGCGGTAAGTTTATCTAATTTAATTTTAATTTGTAATGTATATTTTGTTTTTATTGTTAATGTACGCTAATTTTTATGTTACATACAGTAGATGAGTAGGGTGATACGGTATACACCACCGTTCTTGCAACAAAGGGACCGGATGCCGAACGAGGAGACGAGAGCTGCATGTACCAATTGGGATGACCTTATTGAGGAGTGGATTAGTCAGTTGGGCATTTCGGACCAGGATTTGGATGATGAGTTGTAGTTGGCTTGCACATTATTTATTTTATTATATGTTGAACTGTTACTACATTTGTTGGTATTTGCTTATCTGTTGTACTCTTATTATTTAGTTCTGACGAACATATCTTCTCCATATTTGTTTATCTGTCGTATTTTTAGTACTTATTTCTCACGAGCATTTCATAGACATGTTTGGTATATGTAACGTAAATTAAATTTAAAATCTGATAAAAGAACAACACGATATAAGTACAAATACACGATATAATCGTCGATATATTATACATTGCAAATGCATTACAAATTACAATCATAATGTACTACATAATCGGTCCCAATATGCTCTCCTACTTTCGTACTCTTCCTCCCATCCAGCAACACTCTCATCACGCATTTGAAACCACATGGTCGCTATTGGAGGTACTGGGAATCCCTCGGCTAATTCCAAACGAATAAAATATCTGTAACTCCCTAAATAAGCAATGACCAACTCTCTGACTGACCTCGTCATGGCAGACAGACTCTCCCAAGGTAACACAGTAAGACACAGGTACAACGAACCATCCATTCCCACTGAGAAATACATAACTGCACACTTGTAAAATTGGCAATCGGGAACAAGTCGGCTCAAACCTTCATATAGTGATTCTCGTCACAAGGTCCCCCGCCCCAATTAATTCGTTAACGAGCCTGTACCACATTATCGTAATAGACGTTCTCATAAATAGGATGCAACCTATCTTATTAGAAATCGCACAATGGGTGTACAACCAATTGTCTTAACCACCATGAAAGACATCGGCAACACATCGAAATTCACAGTTGCCATCAGGACCTACGTCATTCCACCTCTCTAGAAATGGTAAAATAATTCCTGACAGTCTATCAACATATAGGAAGTTATCAACATCAATCTTTCCAGACACTATACGATGGAAAAATAGCAATTCAGTATATATATTAATAACAACAAACAACTAAGTAATAATAGTAACAACAAACATATCGTCATACCAGATCATGCGCCCGTGGTTACGGATGATCGAGACGAATTGGAAGACCGACCACGACCCCTGCTCCGACTACTGGAAGATCGACCACGACCTTACTCAGCATACTCAAAGGCACTCGGGTCTCGACGTGTCAACTTTCCCCTTGGTCGACCTCGTACCTTAGTATTTTCAGCGGGTTCTTGATAGTTCTACTGATCTGGGTGTAACTGTGCGTATAAAATACGAGAGGCACTACGAATTACTGTAGGGTCGCTCCCCGAAATCTCATCAACGAGCTCTCGAAAATGCTAGACGTCTTGTGCTGACTGATCCACAAACTCTGACATTTGGACTCCTTCTCCAATGACAAGTGTTTTCCAGAATAGATGAATCTGCTCTAAATAAATTCCATCACCTGACTCAATACAATCGTGCATGGTACAGGCACAAGGAATCCCACGTGATGTCAGAAAAGCACACCCACAACGATATTCAACTTGATTGCTTAAGTCTTGCATTTCCTTCAACTCCTCACTCAATAATGACAAGCAATGATGTGAAACTCGACAATTTATATGCTGGTACAAAGCACCTATGTAGTTGGTCAAATTTTGACGTCTCGACTTTTCAAGAAAGTTCCGAATATTCGTCAGGTGCATTTCAATAGCCACGTTCACGCGGTCGAAAATAGTGTCCAGAGATGTAGTCGATGTAATGATCCACTCTTTCAGAGCCGAATGATCGTTTTCCACCCTACAGTTCGTAGTGTTGCCGAAATGAAGGACTTTGTTCGTCCAATTCAACACAAACTTTTCTGTATACATTAGCCACGTGTCTTCTAGATACTCTGTGATAGCTGGGCAAGAGTGAAAAGTATCTTTCAGATTACAGACTGCTCTATCATACTCGGTTTGTGAAGCAGAAAATATGACTTTCCTCCACCTTCCACACTTCAAATTCTCTGCAAACTGCTTGTTTTTGCCGAATACGTGGTATGCGTAGTTGTACACGTCTTTATTGATATGTCATGTGCAAAGTAAATGAGCAGACTCAGGAAAAACCTCTCCCACTTGTCGCATCAGGCCTAACTCTCGGTCCGTTATTATTGCAGTCGGGTTGACAGTATCCAATAACATATCTCGTAACTTCTTCAACACCCACTGGTAACTAGACTCGGTCTCATCCTTCATAATTGCATAACTGACGAGGAAGTTCATGTTTGTTGGAGTTACCCCCAACCATCTCGAACAAAGGCAACTTGCACTTGTTTGTTTTGTATGTCGAATCCATGAAAATTACGAAAGGATATGTGCACAACAACTGAACTGACGTCGGATGTGCCAAAAATGCATGAGTGAGGACATTAGTTTCTTCATTCGCCATAATCCAATGTAAGTACTGATACTGAACCGCCTGATTCAGAAACTGCTGAGTGGGATTCCTATCTTCAGATTTTGTCCTCCTCATGTACTCTCTGAAGTTATAAATGTATCTCTGATTGGGATTATCATCCGGGAATTTCTCTTTTCCAAACAAGATGTTACGTGGTCTCGCTTGTGCCTCAGTTATATCACGAATAATTTTCTTGGCCCCAGAACTAAGACCGCTGATTTGTCAGTCACCCTCTGGATAAACTGCAAGTTTATGGTTGTGCTTCCCATGAGTACTATTAGAAACTACGACACATCCATCACGATTCCTTAGTTCGACTACCTTTATCAAAAAACAACAACCGCAACCCTTTTCTTTTCGTGTTCTTCCGTAGTGCAATATCCATATCACGAGAACTCATTTCATTTTTGTAATCGCATCTTAGATAACAATCCGTCCGATTATCTGCTTTTGATTTGTAAGATGATATTACCAAAAAAATCCATATCCGATGGCAACTTGTTTCGTCTATTTACATGCGTCCTCGATTGTTGGAAATACTTGTTTACTATCAAAAATCTCACTGTAATCTACTCCATCACCACCAAAACCTTGCAACGGAACCTGAAATAATTTAAAATAACACAACATAAAAAAATTAAAAATCAAATAAATAAATTAGGGTGTCTGGCTTGGCCGCCCCCACTTAGGAGGGTGGCGTCTGTCTGGGACGCCCCTACTTGGAGAGCGGCGACTTAGAGAGGCACCTCCCCCAAGGATGGGGCGTCTGGCTAAGCCGCCTTCCCCTAGGAGGAGACGTCCCAGCCAGACGCCCTATCCTAAGGGGAGGTGGCTTAGCGAGACGCCCGAGACCAAAATCAAATTTCCCCACACTTACCTCACCAGATCCAAGCGCTTCGCTAGACACTTTCGTGGTGTTGGTACTGGGAATGTGAGGAAACTCAGGCAAAAACCTTATTTTAAGGCACGGGACGTAATGTGTATTAAATGGATTGTGAAGGGCAAAATAGTAATTGTTGGGGCAATTAAAGTAGTTTTCCGGAGATGAATAATAGTTCCCTTTATTTAAGCCAATCTAATCGCTCTTCTACATTCAATATTCTGAATATTGATATTTTTAGTTGGATCCGATATTGTTGTCGTTGCAAAATATTTAATATCCCCCAACTAGGGTTGCAACCTTCGGCTTGCGATCACTGATTCGTTCGTGACTCGCTCGATTTCGTTCGCTTAAGAACTCTACTTGATTGTTAACGAGTCGAGTAGAAGCCAAAAATCCGCTCGGGAAAATAAATGAGTCAAGCTGAGCGAAACTCTACTCCTTCGACTTAGTTGCTCGTATATACACATACATCCATATACATACACGACATATACATTGCAAATATCTGAAGTCAACCAAAATCAATCATGGATTCCTGTTGTAAAGGAAAACCATTAAAAATATATCAACAATCTAATTTGTTACTAAGTGTTGGACATTTGGTCTCATCTCGAAAAATCCAAAAAATTACCTTCCACCACACCGGAGTCTTTGTGCACAAGTTACCTATGTTGTGCATTAATGCATGGCTGCTAGAAGTGTCAATGGATGTTTCAAATCCAGAAATCCATTCGCATCCATATTCGAATTTGAACATTCGGTCCAAGTGAAAAAAATCCGTAAGACTGTATTCGTTTTAGAAAACTCGAGGAGCAAATATAGATATTGGTAGATCTGATCCATATAATATCTGATTCGAAACTGCATATCTTTATAACATCCATATTTTTATCCGTATGTATATCATGTAATTTTAAATATATATTTTTATATATGTATATGGGAAATAATGTTGTGTTTATGTACAATATATATTTATTAACTCTATAAATTTAACAAACACTTGAATGGTGTGATGGTTTTGGTGGTAGGTATGAATTGTTGTAAAATTTTATTTCATCTCAAACATTTAGTCCCATATCGTTGGTTCTGAAATAACTACTCTTGTGGTGGCTTATAAATTGGGAGTTCGATCACACACCACAAGGGAAGAGGTCTTGGGTGCTCCTGCCCTTAATATCTATCTCCATATGTGGAGTCGGAAATATCTGATTCCGAGATGGATTTAGAAGTGAAAAAATTATCCGTCCAGATATTGATTTGAACCAACCAATCGAGTACGCTGACGAGCAAACGAGTCAAGTGGCTCGCGAGCTAATAGTGAGTTGAGCACGAGCGTAATGTTTGTGCTTGAATGGAGTGATCAGCGAGTCACGAGCTTGTTAAAAACTAAATGAGTTGAGTTCGAGCTAGCCTTGGTCGCTCGAACTCGACTTGTTTACAACCCTACCCCAAGTCTTGAACATAATTTACTTCTTCAATCAATTCAAGCATCTCTTCAATTTCAGGGTCAAGGGTTTTACGAGCATTTTAAAACGTTTTAACCTCATAACACGTCTCTTTAAATTCACTAGCTAATCTTGTAAGAGCAGTTGCAATGTTTTTTCCTCCACTTTGATATCTCCTTTTGTGTTCTTTTATATGTTTGTGGAAGAAGAAACAACATCTTCTATGTAATCAATTGTAATTCTAACGTCCCCGCAAATATGGAAATTTAAAACGAATTATCAAAGATAAGATTAGAGTGAAACGGGGGAAATTACTCATAAATCACTCAAAATGTGGGGCACCATTACACGAAGTATTCAAAAGTACAATTACACCAAATATGAGCAAGACCTCCAACCTCCGACGACGAGTAGAACCTGTCACACACCTTGTGTGAACATCTAATGGAACTTGGCATACCTTTCTTCTCTTCGTCTCTCGCTGTCATGCCTCGAAGCCACACACGTTCACCCCGCCACGTTGTGCTTTGCCTCCACCACCTTGTTGCTGCTGGCTGGAGCTCTGATCGCCGATGGTTGTGGGAACTGAAGGAGAGAGGGAGACAAATGAGTGAGAGCGAGAGTGAGAGGGAAAGAGGGAGATGGAGGGGGTTATGTTTCTTTTATAAACCAAAAACCTTACCAACCAAGCACTCCCTCCAATACTGAAGGGAATGCGTTCTAAAAGTTTACTTTTATATGTCAATTATTATGAATTGGATGTGCAAATATTTTGTTCCTTGATTAATGTATTTGTCTTTTGGAAGTGTTAAGGAAGATGTTCTTGGTCCTTAACCGTAGAGATCTAAAAGATAATTCTTTATATAAATCAAAATTCATTCACAATCATGGTAATTAACATGGAACATTAATTACCAAGATAAGATTGTCGTGTTGGTCATCAATTATTGTAGCTCTACAAATATTTGATGACACGAGTATATAAAAGAGGAAAATATTACTTTTATATATTGAATAGACCTAACAATTAAAACATTATGGAATTGTGTTTTGTGTTATTAATGTTTTACTGTGTCTTTGATCCTAAGATATGAGACTTACATCTTTTCACATAAGGAATGTTTAATTTGATTATTGTTAAAAACTATCAATGAGTATAGTGATAAGGTAATAGTTGGTTAAACATGACTTATACGGGAAAAGATAGTTCGTCAAAAGATTATCATTGCCCATTTTTACTTGAGTGATGATATTACTGGGCCCCTTTATAAAGCGAAATCATAATATGCACAATGTGACTTATGTTAAGTTATATATTTATAATTAGCTTAAGAGATCAAGAAATGAATATAAAATACAAATGTGACACATTTCTACTTTGTATATATTCTTAATATCATGAGGAAAGGGATGGACACAAGTGATGTCGTTACATTATTAAATGGACCGTGTTTAGTTCGAGTGAACAAAAACTTTTATGTTAATTGGGTAACTATAATGTGTAGCTAGATACCACTTATAGTTTATGATATTAAGTGTTTAATATCATTCTCAATTGACTTAGATCCTCCTATAGGTCACACCACAAAACTGCGAAACAAGAAGGTTGATTTTATATTCATATGATGTATCGTATTTTGTGTGAAATAGTATGTGGTGAATCGATAAAATCATTGTCATGAAAATGGCATAGTTAGAATCATTTATAAGTTCATATGAGATGTATGTATTATGAGGTGTAATGGTTGACGTTACATGTGATAATATATTACATTATATATAAATTTGCTAAAAACCCCAAAGATCAAATTTTGTTGGATATAAATCCAAAATTTGGTAAAAGACAAAAAATGGTTAATACGATTTTGTCTGAATTAATAAGGAATTAGTATTAATCATGTATTGGAATTATTTCAATTATGGTTAAATGTGGATGTAGATGATTATGTGTCAAATTGTGATTTATTTTAGGGAGAGAAAAACAAGAGATCATGAGTTAGTAGTTCGTTGATGATGTAGGTGTTGGAAGACCCTATAAATAGGTATTCTCTCCCTTCTTATTTTAATTAATGCAAAAATTTCTCTCTCCCTAACCATCCTATTAGTCCATCCAAAAATTCCTTAATTATTTTAAGCTTTTGGAGATTAAATTCTCAGGGAGCTTAAATGGGTTATTTGCTAGATTCTAACCTTGATTTAGAGATTGAATTGGCTAGCTCCTTTCTCTCTAATCTTATTTAGAGTTTGGTGAACACTTGGAGGTGAATCGGCGGACGATTCGACGAGCGGCGCAACTCCAGATCTTCATAGAGGTTTTAGAGAACCTATGGGTATGATCCTCTTATATTTGCTTTAACATATATTGATTATATGATATTAGAATAAATATAAACCGATGTACATGAAATTGTTGAAAATATGGAAATCGATCATGTATGCATGCATTAAAATTTTAAAATATACACATACATAGGGGCACGAAATACTACAAATACCTCCACACATTCAACCATTCCCACCATACTCACCCCACCTCTCCAAGTTAGACTCATTAGCCACTAATTCTCTCCTCTAATCAAGTTAGTTCATAATTAGGGTTTAGGACTTAACAATCCACCATCCTTAAAGAAATTTTGACCTTGAAATTTGAAATAGACAACTCACCGAAAAGCTCTGGGTACTGCTTCCAAACTTCCTCCTCGATCTCCCAGGTGGCCTCGCGAGCATGTGGTGCCGTCATTCGCACATTCACCATCGAAATGGTCCTCCTCCTGATCTGATGCTCCATGCGATCCATAATCTTTACGTGTCTCTCCTCGTGTGACAAGTCCTTCTGAATCTCTGAGACCTCAATCTCGATGACATGGGATGAGTCTGCTACGTACTTCCTCAACATCGATACGTGAAAGACATTATAAAGGCCCAAACATTGCGACGGCAAAGCAATCCGGTAGGCAACCTCTCCAACGCGATCTAGGATCTCGAAGGGTCGAACATACCTCGGACTGAGCTTCTACTTCTTCCCGGACCTCATTACTACTCGGGATGGGGAGATCTTCAGAAACACATGGTCGTCAACCTCAAAGCTCAACTCCCGTCTACGCTTATCAACGTAGCTCTTCAACCTGCTTTGTGTTGATGCTAGGCTCCTCATGATGACATCAACCTTCTTTATGTACATCTGTACCATCTTAGGCCCAACTAACTGCCTCTCGCCTACCTCACTCCAGAAAACCAGTGATCTGCAAGGCCTCCCTTTACAATGCTTCATATGATGTCATCCCAATACTCGCGTTGAAGCTGTGTGTTGTAGGCGAACTCAATCAGCAGCAAGTAATTATCCCAATGTCCTGCCCAATCCAGAGTGCAAGCTCTCAAAATATCTTCTAAGGTCTGGAGAGTCCTCTCCGGTTCTCCGTGTGTCTGTGGGTGAAAGGTTGTATTGAACGTCAATTGCGTCCCCAAGGCCTTCTGCAAACTTCCCCAAAACCTTGATGTAAACCTGGGGTCTCGATCAAAGATGATGCTCATAGGTAATCTGTGTAGTCTGACTATCTCCTTGATGTACAACTTAGATAGACTCTCCGGAGGCAACGTGATCTTGATCGCTAAGAAGTGTGCCGACGTGGTCAGTCGGTCGATGATGACCCAAATCGCGTCATGAAATCTCCTCGACTTTGGCAAACCGGTGACAAAGTCCATCGTCACGTGGTCCCACTTCCATTCTGACACCTCAATCCTCTGCATCGACATTGCTGGTCTCTGATGCTCAATCTTCACCCGCTGACAGACTAAGGATCTGTATACAAATTCTGCATTGTCACTCTTCATACTCTTCCACCAGAAATTCTATTGCAGGTCCTTGAACATCTTCGTGCTCCCTGAGTGAATTGAGTATCGAGCTTTGTGTGCCTGTTCCATATATTCCTTACTCAGATCCTTCGTTTGTGGCACCCAGATATGATTCTTAAACCATAGACCCCCGTCTACCCCAGCATTGATGTTCGATCCTTCCTTCACTGCCAACTGCACTAAACTGGGCAACTCACAATCTCCACTCTGAGCCTACACGATTGATGAGAATTAAATTTATACCGCAAGTGCACGACCGCGATGAAGCGGTGGCAAGTACGGGTCGAACACAAGGAGGGAGAGATATTGTTATTTTTGTGGTTTTCGATTAAGGAGAGAAAGAGAGAACAATAATGAGGTTGGTTTGAGATTTTTGGTTTTTAATTAATTTCTAAAGCAAGAACAACAAAAACAAATTAAAAATAAAGTAAAGATGGATGGGAGTCCAGTGGGTGGAGGTTTAGATATCGAGTTTAGATTAGAGAATTCTGAAACTTATAATAAATCATATTAATTATAAAGCATTACATGATAAATGACTCAACATAAACTCAAGTAATCAAAATATACTAACACGAAATTAAAATAATAACTTTATTCTTCTTCTCATCACCCTAAATCCGTCACCCCCACCCTTTGGAGAGAGTTAGAAACTCATGGATGGAGGAAAGGTGAAGGGGTCCTAGAGAAACTACAAAAGAAAACTAAAAACAAGAATTAAAAGAACAGAATTTTATTACTAAAATTTGGAACAAAAACTAAGACCCTTTACAACATCGTTTCGGGGCTACTTATAGCCGATACAAGGGATCCAAGTATGAAATAGGAAAGTACACGCGTTAACACGCAATTGGTAAAAATTTGAGCGCACAGATCCACTTTTGTGCGGCGGAATCGCCGTAATTTGTACATGAGGTGCGGTCGAATCGCCACCTTTTTGGCTCAGATTCGGTCCGGATTTTTCCTGTGTGTTTATGGTATGATTTAAATGTCCTTTGCGCGTCTGGATTATTTCTTTCCTTTCTTTTGAGCTCCGAATTTATTTCTTCATATATTTGGAGATCCCAATTGATTTTTCTTTAGAACTTTTCCAAATTAATATTTTGGTACTTGTAATTGCAGTCGGGTCCTCGGCTTTTTGCAATTAAGTCCCTGGCTACTTTTGTGCTTAGGTCCTTGGTCTTTTTGTAATTAGGTCTTTGAATGTTTTTGTGATCGGATGGACTTCCATTTGAATCCCGATAATCTTGACTTGGTCTTTATGATAGAAGTGAGTCTCTTGCACACATTTATACTCGGGATATGGGTAATTTGCATTCAGGTCCCTGTATTATGTAAATAAGACTAAACACATACCTTAGTAGCATTTATTGATATAAAATTAATCTAAATGAAATACATATGATGCAATGTATGCAATGCATCAAATACCCCCACACCTAGATTTTGCTAGTCCCTAGCAAAACAGAATATAAGGAAAATGAAAACAGGGAAATCCTAACCCACTTTCGTAGGAATCACGGTTGCACTTAGCATGTGCAACAAGCCTTTAAACCCCCAAATTTCCTTAGAGGACGAGTTTTGTCTCGTGAGGATTTTCAGTTGACACACCCACAAAGTCTTAATTCAACATTTCATTAATAACTCTAAATATCTCCACCTCAACGTTATACATCTCACTTAGAATTCTTGCATGCTCATTATATAAATCTAACTCATAAAGAATCTGACTTGGTCTGTGTTCCTCCAACATTCACACCACTAACCCTTCTACACATGTTATCACTTAAATTATTTTGCACGCCTCCTCTGGTGGTGAAGTATCATTCGGATCAACCATGGCATGGATCATTCTTTTAGCTTTGGGCCTTGAGTATCTTAAAGTATTTTTTTTCTCGTGATTCAACACATTTGCTTTTTTGACACTTTTACCATTTTTGCATTCGTGTAGCGAGTTTGGTCGATAATCCCGAGCTGGCAAACTCAAGTTACCGGGTTTCAAGATACCCCTACGGACCAGTGACTCGAAGGCTTGGGCTTTTGTAATCATTCTGCAAAATGTGCTTTCCTCACTTTATTCCTTTATTTTTACTTTTATTTTTTTCAAGGCTTAATTGCTATTAGAAGTCCACACTTCCCGGTATATTTTCCTCAACCTCTGCTTTTTATCAACCACCTCAAAGATTTGATTCATCCAATTTAAGTGCACACATGTCTTAAAGGGTAATGGGTTATTTCTTTGGAACTTAGATTTATGTCATAATTTCTACAAGCAGAACTATATAATATGGAACAAAAACTCAATGCAATTTGTACACGGGTTTTGGCAGTTCAATCTTAAGCTATGTCATGCAATATTGATTTTTTTGTTTTTTTTAAAGAACAAAACTAATAGAATATATAGATATATAGATAAACACCCCCCACACCTACATCATGCATTGTCCTCAATGTATGCAAATATAAAGCAAATGCACTTATTACCTGGGTGAACTGCGGTGGAGGGATGGAATTTGTTTAGAGTCAACCATAATCAGAACTGGATTGAATGTCACCATGTTGGTGCATGTATCCAGTTGAATTGTTCCCCATGTTGCCCTGAGGTAAAGGTTCCACACCTCTCACATGTATTGATTCTCTTGTTTGCTCGAGTGATGGTGGGTGTGTCGAAGAATTACTCCCCTTTTTCGCACTTTCTTTTTGATTTTGTGATGATTTATTTGATTCAGAAATCTTATAGATACGTGCTCTCATCACAACATCACTTTGATTGCATATTATTTCTGGCTCACTCTCAACATGAAAGATATTAAATTCAGCTTTTAAGTTCCCAAAAGATAATTGCATGAGCCCATTTCGACAGTTTATCAATGCTTCAGAAGTGGCTAAAAAGGGTCTGCCTAGTATTACAGGGATTTGTCTATTAGGATTTGCAACAGGTGCAGTATCTAGCACGACAAAATCCACTGGGTAAATGAAGTCACCCACCTTGATCAGAACGTCCTCGACTACACCTCTTGGTTTCTTAATAGAGCAGTCAGCAAATTGAAGAGTTGTCTTAGAGGGTTTTAGTGGACCAAGGTTGAGTTGCTCGTAGACAGAGAACGGGAGTAGGTTAACACTATCACCAAGGTCTAGAAGAGCTTTGTTGATAAAAGTATCTCCTATTGCACATGAAATTGTGGGACACCCAGGGTCCTTATATTTTATAGGAGATGAGTTGGACAGAATAGAGCTTATGTTTGCAGTTAAGAAAGCCTTCTTTGGTACGTTTGTTTTTCTCTTTCTAGTGCACAAATCTTTTAAGAATTTAGCATAAGAAGGTATTTGTTGAATCATATTCAGGAGTGGAATATTCACCTTAACTTGCTTAAATACTTCCAGGATTTTCTCCATTTGTGCACTTGAGTTCTTCTTAAGTCTATTGGGGAATGGAGCTTTAGGAACATAGACTCGCTCAGGTTGAGCTATGGGTTCATGTTAAGTAGGTGGGTTGGGCGTTTCAGATTGGACGTCAGGTTCAATGGTTAGGTCATATGTGGTTGCTTGATGGCTAGATTGATTAGACGTTCTAGGATTTACCACATTGTTATCAACTTGTCTTCCGGACCGTAATGATACTACTGCATTTATTTGTTGGAACGGTCCTTCCTCATTAACCATTTGAACTGGTCTCGAGTTGTTACTTCCTAGAGGTGGTTGATAGGGCTGATATTGATTATTAGATCTAGGATTCACCTCAGGTTGACTTGGAAACTGACCATTTTCTCTTGCACCTACAATTTGTGCGAGTTGGCTGACTTGTGTCTCTAGCCTTTGGAAGGACTGGTTGGTTGTTTGTATAAAAGTCTTCATCAAATTTTCCAAGCTTGTCAACCTAACCTCATAATCTCCATTGTAACTAAACCCAGATGATGTATTATTTTGGTTATACGGGTTTGGTTGTTGTCTAGGAGGTTGACCTTGTTGGCTTGATGAGAAATTGGAATTATTACGCCAACTCGAGTTATAGGTTGATGCGTATGGGTCATTTCTAGCATGGTTAAACGTGGCATTAACTTGTTCCCAGTCCGCACAATCCTCCATTAAATGACCAGTCTGACCACATCTAGAGCAAGGGATAGACGAGGCTTGATTCACTCGGGGTCGGGTTTGTAGCTCTAGACTTTCCATTGTGCGCATAAGGGTAGCTAGTTTTGCTTCAGCCGCTATATTGGCATCTACAGCTAAGACTCCTGGTTTGGGTTGACTTGCTATTCTAGATCCAATACTCGGGTTAAGCGGTGCTCTAGCATTGTCACATTGCATATTGTTTTCAGCTACATCCTCAAGAAAAGTCCAGGCATCATTTTCATTTTTTGACATGAAGTTCCCTTGGCTTACGGATTCTACCATAACCCTAGATGTGGGTGTCAATCCCTCATAAATAATTTGGCACAATTGCCATCTTGGAATTCCGTGATGAGGGCATTGGGTCAGCACACTTTTAAATCTTTCTAGATAGGAATAGAACGGCTCGCTCTCAGATTGAACGAATGCAACAATTTCATTCCTAATCCTCATAGTCTTATGGTTGGGGAAATATTTTTTTAGGAATACTTGAACAAACTCAGCCCAACTTTTAATGGATTTTTCGGCTAGACTATATAGCCATTTCTTAGCGTCGTCCTTCAGTGCTAGAGGCACGAATTTCAGACGCACTGCCTCCTCAGAGATATGCTGGTATTGCATAAGAGAGCAGATTTCCTCAAATTCTCTAAGGAAGGGATATGGGTCTTCCCTAGAGGTGAACTTAGGCAACATACTCATGTATTGTGCCTTAAGTTCGAAGTCGCGGCCCTGTATGGTGGGCATAATGATGCACGATGGCTGAGCAGCCATCGCTGGGTAGCATCGATCCCTCAGAGTTATGGGCGGGTTCACAACATTCTCACCCATTGGATCCGGGTGAGGTGGTGCAACAGGTGGATTGGGGCTAAGCTCCAGACTGGAATCTAGATGAACTCGTGAGAGTCGATTACTCAAGTCCCGAATCCAAATCTGAGTGCACCGGTTTGAATAATTTTTTTTTGAATTCAAATTCGTTATTTAAATTCCCAATTCAAATTCAAGAATCAATTGATAATTTTGTTTTAAATTTTTTTTTTCTTCAAAAATGGAAACAAACAATAGAATGAGGAAAGATGAGAAAGGAATCCTAATCTAGAGAATTGAGGTGAGAAGAGAAAGAAGACTCAGATGAGAAGGGAAACTTAACTCTAAAGATAGAAAAGAGGGTTGGTCAGAAGTTTCCTGAACAAGCACGGTTCAAACAATCCTAGACCTAGTGTCGCTTAAATCTAGACGACTCCTAACTGGTTGAGTCGAATTGATTTGCTTGATTCACCTAGCTCACTAATCAAACCAACTTGGCCAG
Organism: Triglochin maritima; assembly: GCA_963682175.1. NCBI lineage: Eukaryota > Viridiplantae > Streptophyta > Magnoliopsida > Alismatales > Juncaginaceae > Triglochin > Triglochin maritima. The sequence goes on from OY821775.1 coordinate 42,886,723, forward strand.
GCAGTATATAGCTAGTGGGGGCGCTTCCGACAGAGTCGGTGCCAATTAGACAACCACTTCGCTTGGAAGACTTACGTCAACACAAAAACACTTTCTAGACACCAAATTAAATTCGATCAGCTTCAGGTCATAGCAAGTCAGACCAATCTTCTCCTTAATTGAGTCCAAGTCCTTAGGGGCCAATGTCTAATTGATTTTAATTTTAAAGCTTGGGTGACACTTTAGGATTGTGATTTGTGAGCCACGGAAAGGTGATGAAATCCCCACCGTATCTTTTCCTACGGAGTTGCCCTTAAGATAGTTTAACTTAAATCTAGCAAAGATAGTCAAACAATGACTTTAGTGGGGGGCAATTGCAAGTTTGTATGCAAATTAGATTATATGCTTAAATGCAATCGATAAAAACCACGATACGTACCTTGCCTCCAGCACTCTTCAACAAGAATTAATTTGCAAGAATTTAGCAAGAATAATGCAAACAAAACATTATATGATGCATGCAGTAAGTTCTTCTAGTTTTGCCAATTTTTAGGCCAGAGTTGAATTATTGCCAATTATGGAATTTAAGCTTAACACGTGCAGTTCTACAAAAGGAAATTTTCAGAAACTAGAAATTACGAGGAAAGAGGCAACAAAGGTTACCTATGCAATGCTCAGTCGGGTTCACCGCCCGCTCTCAAAATTTCTGTAGCCCCACGCGTCCACCCAGAGATGGCGCTAACCCCAGAGAAATTTGAAGCCCAGAAGTCTATGTTGTGCGGCGGATCCGCCACAGCTTGTGCTTGTTATGCGGCGATTTCGCCGCCTTGCTTGCTCCGGCTGCTTGTCTCCTGAAACACAAATCCAAATACTTAGATCGCGCACAAGATAAACAAAATAGAATCGAGAACACAACAATAAACAAAATCTACGTCGCCTCCCCGGCAACGGCGCCAAAAACTTGATGAGAATTTTAATTTATACCGCAAGTGCACGGCCGCGATGAAACGGTGGCAAGTACGGGTCGAACACAAGGAGGGAGAGATATTGTTATTTTTGTGGTTTTCGATTAAGGAGAGAAAGAGAGAACAATAATGAGGTTGGTTTGAGATTTTTGGTTTTTAATTAATTTCTAAAGCAAGAACAACAAAAACAAATTAAAAATAAAGTAAAGATGGATGGGAGTCCAGTGGGTGGAGGTTTAGATATCGGGTTTAGATTAGAGAATTCTGAAACTTATAATAAATCATATTAGTTATAAAGAATTACATGATAAATGACTCAACATAAACTCAAGTAATCAAATTATACTAACACGAAATTAAAATAATAACTTTATTCTTCTTCTCATCACCCTAAATCCGTCAGCCCCACCCTTTGGAGAGAGTTAGAAACTCATGGATGGAGGGAAGGAGAAGGGGTCCTAGAGAAACTACAAAAGAAAACTAAAAACAAGAATTAAAAGAATAGAATTTTATTACTAAAATTTGGAACAAAAACTAAGACCCTTTACAACATCGTTTCGGGGCTACTTATAGCCGATACAAGGGATCCAAGTATGAAATAGGAAAGTACACACGTCAACACGCAACTGGTAAACATTTGAGCGCACGGATCAACTTTTGTGCGGAGGAATCGCCACAATTTGTACATGAGGTGCGGCGGAATTGCCACCTTTTTGGCTCAGATTCGGTCCGGATTTTTCCTGTGTGTTTATGGTATGATTTAAATATATTTTGCGCGTCTGGATTATTTCTTTCCTTTCTTTTGAGCTCCGAATTTATTTCTTCATATATTTGGAGATCCCAATTGATTTTTCTTTAGAACTTTTCCAAATTAATATTTTGGTACTTGTAATTGCAGTCGGGTCCTCGGCCTTTTGCAATTAAGTCCCTGACTACTTTTGTGCTTAGGTCCTTGGTCTTTTTGTAATTAGGTCTTTGAATGCTTTTGTGATTGGATGGACTTCCATTTGAATCCCGATAATCTTGACTTGGTCTTTATGATAGAAGTGAGTCTCTTGCACGCATTTATGCTCGGGATATGGGTAATTTACATTCAGGTCCCTGTATTATGTAAATAAGACTAAACACATACCTTAGTAGCATTTATTGATATAAAATTAATCTAAATTGAAGACATATGATGCAATGTATGCAATGTATGCAATGCATCAATTAAATCATTTATCATGTAATGCTTTATAACTAATATGATTTATTATAAGTTTCAGAATTCTCTAATCTGAACCCGATATCTAAACCTCCACCCACTGGACTCCCATCCATGTTTAATTTATTTTTAATTTATTTTTGTTGTTCTTGTTTTAGAAAATAATTAAAAACCAAAAATCTCAAACCAAACTTATTTCTCTCTCTTTCTTTCCCTAATCGAAAATCACAAAATAACAATATCTCTCCCTCCTTGTGTTCGACCCGTATTTGCCACGTCTTCATTGACGCCGTGCACTTGCGGTATAAATTTAATTCACATCAAGTTTTTGATGTATTATCCTCGAGACAATCTGTGGCTATACTCTCAGTCTGGCAATCACTGCCTCATATGATCCTTCAGTGAACAACGTCTACTCTGCCAAAGTCTCAATCACCTTCCACTCTTGAATGCACAAACTGGCCACTGAAACCTCCACCTTCCTGTTTAAGGCATCGACAACAGAATTCACCTTCCTTAGATGATAGGAAATGGTGAAGTCATAGTCCTTGACGAACTCGAGTCATCTGCACTGCCTTATATTCATCTCCTTCTGTGAAAATAGATACTTTAAATTCTGGTGGTCTGTGACAACCTCAAACCGCTCACCATACAGATAATGCCTATAGGTCTAAGGCGTGTGAACTACCACCGCCAACTACCAAGTCATGTGTGTAGGATCGTGTGGGTTATGGGTCCACTAATCACTATTAATCTAATCACCTACTTGTTTAAGCAATCAAGATGCGCAGCGGAATTTTAAAGCAAACAAGCAAGTAAAGGAAGAATAATGCAAACCACAAAGACATGTCGGTTTTTATAGAGGTTCGGCACCCCACCCGGGTCCTAGTCCTCTCTTGTAAGCTCCGCTCGACTCCGCGAGCTCCTCCTACGTCTTCACTAATCACTCCCCGTTCCGGGCCGGGAGAGAACGCCTTTTACAAAACAAACTCCGCGAACAACCTCGCGAGTTTGACTTTCTTCTCTAACAATCCGAGAGGAACACTTCGGGCTTTCACCGAAGTACTTGCTTCTTGAACAAAGGTTGAGTGGAACAACACTCTCTAAATCTTGAGCACACTTGAGTAGGATTAAGGAATTGATCACTAAAGTGTGGAAATTTGAGGTTTGGAGTGTTTGGGATTCTCTCTAAAGTTTGGGACAAGTTTGTGGTGGGAGAGTTGTGTTAAAATGTGTTTTACAACTCCTTATATAGGCATTAGAGAGAATAGAGCCGTTGGGATTGATTGGGTGTGAGTTGATGTGTGATTACACAAAACAGAAAACGCAGGACCCAATTCTGGCTGAATTCGGTCGACCGAAACAGGAAGAACGGTCGACCGTTTGGCAGTTTTGCACAAAGTTCGGTCGACCGGTTAAGCAACGGTCGACCGCCCAACGCTACGACTTAGGTACACTTAAGTCATCGGTCGAACACCTAAAGGGGAACGGTCGACCGATTTGTACCAGGCACTTTGGGGTTGACAAACAAATAGATATTCGGTCGACCGAAACAGGTCTGGCGGTCGACCGATTTTCAACAGGAGATTCGGGTTTGTCAAGAGATGAACAAACGGTCGACCGATCGTGGTCCTCGGTCGACCGATACATGAAATGAATTTTGGGGTATAATTGGTTTAATACAAATACGACCGTTGGGTATATACGACAAAAGTAACGGTCGGAAAAATAAGTTCAAACGGTCGACCGAAACTAGACAGGGAAACACAAAATGGAATACTTGATCATCCGGTCGACCGATCGGCATATTTCGGTCGACCGAATGTGGGCAGACAATTAGGGTTCAGGTTTAGTGTTTTCCGGTCTAAGTTTGGGTGATCTATGGAAGTCCAAATAATGTGAATTTTTGTGTGTGACTTCTATAGGGAACCTAGTGTGTGTTTAAGTCGATTTTATCTCAAGTATGCTCAAAATACACAAGTTCCGAAAGACTCAAATAAATACAAAATACATGTCTTCAATGAGCTTGATTACATGTCTTGACTTGTTTTCCTTTCTTCATTGAGTCTTGATCACCTGTAGAGGTTAGCACAAAGCAATATATATGCAATGCAATATGTGTGCTACTCTACATGATCATAATTAAGATTAGGTTAATTAAATCATCAAAACATAGATTAAGGCCAAAAAGCCAACAATGTGTAGGGTAATTCTTCTTGTGCACGTTAAGCTACCTCATTGCATACGCCACTACCTTCTCATACTGCATGAGCACGCAACGCAAGCCGATCCCTGATGTGTCACTACATATCACATATCCACCACTGCCACTCAAAAGTCTCAAGATTGGTGCAGTCATCAGTTGTCCCTTCAACTCCTGGAAATTGTCCTCGCACTTCTAGGACCAAACAAACTTAGCTCCCTTCTGTATCAACACCGTCAGTAGTGAAGCAAGTCTAGAGCAGTCTTTGATGAAATGACGATAGTAGCCTGTAAGCCCCCACAAAGTTCCTGATCTCAGTCACGCTCGTCAGAACCTTCCATTGAGTCACTGCATCCACCTTCGCTAGGTCCACCGAGATCCCGTCCTTAGACACGTTGTATTCCAGGAATGCTACCTGGTCCAGCCAAAACTCACATTTCAAGTACTTGGCATACAACTTATGGTCCTTCAAGACTCCAACTACTGTCCTTAGATGTTCCCTGTGAAGTTGTCTATCTGGGGAGTAGACCAAGATGTCGTCAACAAAGATGATGATGAAACTGTCGAGGTATGGTTTGAATGTTCTGTTCATTAGGTCCATGAATGTTACAAGTGCATTCGTCAGTCAAAACGACATCACTAGAAACTCATAGTGTTCGTACCGAGTCCTGAACGTTGTCTTCTGGACGTCATCCTCCTTAATCATCAACTAGTGATAGCTTGAGCGCAGATCGATCTTAGAGAAAACCTTCACGGTCTGCAACTAATCAAAGAGGTCGTCGATCTTGGGTAAAGGATACTGGTTCCGGATGGTAACCTTAGTCAACATCCTATAGTCGATGCACATCCACAATGACCCATCCTTCTTCTTCACAAATAACACTGGTCCTCCCTAAGGTGAACACTCGATCGGATGAACCCCGAATCCATCAACTCCTGCAACTACTTCTTTAGCTCGGCCAATTCTACATGTGTCATCCAGTACGAAGCCTTTGACTGCGACATGGTACCAGTTACTAACTCGATGCCAATCTCAATCTCTTGGTGTGGTGGTAGACCAGTGATATCATCTGGATATACCTCTGGGAAGTCCTGCACGACTTTGATGTCCTCTGATTTCTTCGTGTCGGGGTCTAGAACTACCATAGTAGCTAAGAAACCCCTACAACCCTGGTGCATCAGCTTATGTGCCTTCACTGCAAAAACAATGATTCGGCCTCCTCTGCTCCTTGTTCCCTTAATCAGCACATCAGACTCGTCCTTTCGTGGGATAAAGATCTTATTACGATAAAAGACTAAAACATCATACTGTGACAACCATTCTATCCCTAATATGACGTTGAAGTCCTTCATTGGTAGCAAGACCCGATGTTCTGGAAAATATTGGTCTCCCGAAACAACTGTGGTGTCGGGAAGAAAACTCCCCACAATGCCCACCTCACCCTTGGGCGTACTGACAGTCAGCTGCACTAGGGTACACCCAACATGCCCGTAAACTTCTCTGAGATGAAAGAGTACCTTTTACCACATCGTTAACATCTCTCGCCTCCTTAGCCTGGATGGTGAAGACCCGTCCAACTCTCTTTCCCTACTCAAGTGGTGCAATAGGCCGGCTGACTTCGTCTCTCCTTACAACCGGTGGTCCTGATCGCCCACTGGGCTCACCTTGCCTGTTCGGGCACTCTCAAATATAGTACTCATGCCGACTACAACTCAAACAAACCATAGGAAGGCGAAAGCACTCCCGTCCAGGGTGAACTATGTCGCAAGCTCTGCACGACTCATGTTGACGTGCACCACCTCCTTCAATCCAGGGTCTCTTGCCTGGATTCCCAGTGAAACAACCAGTTGCATGTCTACTGACATTCTTTTATGTCTTCCTAGCCCCTGATAGTTTTCTTGGTAGTCCTTATCCAGGATAGTTGCACACTTCACAGCATCCACCAGAGTCTACGACATGTTGGTGAGAATGTGGGACCTGAGCTGCTTCCGAAGTCCCTGCATGAACTTCATTGCTCTTTGTTCCTCTGTCACGTAGATCTTGGGGTAGTAGTGTTCCAGGGTATTGAACTTGCTAACGTAGCTCTCCAACGTCAACTCATTCTGCTCTAGTACCAGGAACTCCTCGTGTTTGTATCTCTCATGTGTTGTGGCAAATACTTCAGGCTGAACTTCTCCAGGAACTCTTCCCAGCTCACGTCCTCTCTGTCGTTGAACACCAGATGCAGACATGGTCTTCCACCAATTGGACGTTGAACCGCCCAACACATAGGTGGCCAGATCCACCTTCATCTTTGAGAAGCATCCGATCACCCAGAATATCCTCTGGATCTTGAAGACCCAGTCCTTAGTCGCCTCTCTGTCAACTCTGCCCTCAAAAGTAGGCAGATGTTGGCGTATGAATCTATCTTGCATCGTGCCTACCCTGTATGCTCATTACAGGCCGCCTGACGCTCCAGGAACTCACCCAGTCTCTCTAGCGTACCATAGAGCATTCATCGCTCTTCCTCCTGAGTCGCGCCCTTAGACCCTTCATTGGTGTTACGGTCACGCGGTGGGTGTCTCACCCGTCTCGAAGGCATCTAGCACAATACCAAGGAAACATAATTAGTTTACTATTCATGCATGATGTACTGAAAGAAATGCATGATTCAATCCCACTACTTCTAAGGGTCGTCTTTTTGGATAAGTACACTGGAACCGACCTGCTCTGATACTAATTTGTAACACCCCGAAAATGCGGAAATTTAAAATCAAAGATAAGATCAGAGTGAAATGAGGAAAATTACTCAAAATGTGGTGCATCATTACACGGAGTTTTCAAAAGTATGATTACACCAAATATGAGGAAGTACAAATATAGGTAATCGTAACAACCTAAACAAAATAGAACTAGAGGATCCGGTCCCAGAGTACACTCTTCCTCGGTTGCCACCCGCTTAGTGACGCTCAAGGCCTGAAATGCTAACGTTAAACAATGCCTGAGTTTTCATAATGAAAATAGTGTATGCCAAACTCCCCTAACATGCATGCAAAAGTGTAGTGTACAAAACCTCTCACATTAGTATAGCTGAAAACATTTGCTCACACAAGCTGACACGTCGTTTGCTCACATAAGCTGACACAATTGCTCATACAAGCTTAAACATCCCTACCGAGAAAGAGTCCGAGCGGTCACATTTGTCGCCGTCCTAGCCGACAGTGACCTCACCATCGCCAAGGCCGGTTGGTCACCTCCGTCGCCATCAAGGTCGGCAGTGACTGAAACGAATGTGTTCTAAAAGTTTACTTTTATACGTATTTTATTATGAATTGAATGTAATAACATTTTGTTTCTTGATTAATGTATTCATCATTTGGAAGAGTTAAGGAAGATGTTCTTGGTCCTTAACTGTAGAGCTGTAAGAGATAATGGTTTACATAAATCAAAAGTGATTCACAATCATGGTTATTAACATAGGACATTAATTACCGAGATAAGATTGCCGTGTTGGTTAAAAGAGATATTGTAGCTCTACAAATTTAACACGAGTATATAAAGTAGAAAATATTTATTTTATATATTGAATTGACCTAACAAATGAAACATCATGGAATTGTGGGTTTGTGTCATTAATATTTCATCGTGTTTTTGAATCCTAAGACATGAGACCTATATCTTTTCACATAATGACTGTATGATTTGATTATTATCAAAAACTATCATTGGGTATAGTGATAAATGTATTAGTTGGTTATACATAACTTATGGTGGAAAATGTGATATGTCGAAAGATTGTCATTGCCCCTCTTGACTTGAGTGATGATACTAATGGACCCATTGATAAAGCGAAAATATAATGTGCACAATATAACTTGTGTATAGTTACATATTTATAATTTGCTTTAGAGATCAAGAAATGAATATATAATACAAAGATGACACATTCTACCTTTTATAATATTGTTAGTATCATGAGTCAAGGGATAGACTCAGCTCACACCTCTCACGTCATCTCTTCTCCTCGGCTGCAATGACATCCGACAAATGTAAGCTAATAGGTTCTTTTTTCTGATTTCACTAGTGCAGAATAGTGAATAGTCCTCGCCCAATACACGTCGGTCGCTCATATATGCGACGTCTAGAGGTATATACGTCGTATTTACCAATAACCGACGTCTATACTCACATCTAGACATCGGTTTTTCTAAGAACCATTTAAACCAATGTGTATTTGGTGATGCCTATTCTCCACGCTTATAGACGTCGGAGTATAGACGTCGCGTGGCTTGTATAGACGACGTTTATGCCCCATGCATATAGACGTCGGAGTATTGGCGTCGTGTGTTCTCGATAGCCGACGTCTATGCTTCTTATCTGACAGAAAACTGTTTAATTTTATCTTTTATCCTGACAAAACCTCACCCCAACCAAACCCTAGCCCATTCGCGACCAAACCCTAGACACCTCTACGACCTCCTCCGCCACCGCAACCACTTCCATGACTTCGATCAGCCTCCTCCAAGACCCCCGACCTCCCCCACCACCGCAGCCACCTCTGCAAACTCGACAACCACGACCACAATTTGGAATCCATTCTTCGATTCGATCCTAGTGTGTTTGATTTTTCGTTTTGGGGTTCCATTTTGGATAAAGATTCGATCTTTTTCTTGGGTTTTTTGTCAAGTTTATCTTCAATAGATTATCCCCCATTATTGTTTTCATGATGAGTCTTAAACAATTACAGTTAAAACTATCTTGTGATTGTGGTGTTGGTGGTTCAATATTTGATTTTACGGTCCCTTTTCGGCTAAAGATTGGATCTTTTTGTTGGTTTTTTCCTGTGAAATTCGGCTAAAGATTGTATCTTTTTCTGTTAATTTTTAATAGATTATTGTTTGCATGATGTGTTTTAGACAATGCAGTTGATATTATGTTATTTGTTTGGTATTGAGTGGTTTAGAATAGTTAATTTATGACAATTATCCCATTGTTGTAAAATAAATAGACACGGAACAACGAAGATGAAGATTTTGGGGAGAACAATTGTTGTATTTCTTCATCTCCAAAGTATTACAATAGTCTCCTATTTATAGGCCAAATGAAGCAAATGAAATGGTATATATTACAAGAGTTGCAAATAAGAAGGTGAGAGGTTGATGGGGGTTATGAGAGGAGAAGGTGAAACACCCATTGTATAATATTTCACAATACTCACCCTTGGATCTTCACCTATATGTTTTTCAGTCTGCCTCGTTAAAAACCTTACTAAGAAAAACCCATTGAGATAAAAACTTAGTGAAAGCAAAAAGAGTGCAGAGCGTATAATCCTCCCCTTCATTTCAACATACGTTTTTCAAACGCTGAAGACAATCTTGAAAACAAGTTGTTCAAAATCTCTGGTAGGCAACGACTTGGTGAATAGATCAGCAAAGTTGCCACTTGATCGGTATGCTTCATTAAAACCTTGCCAAGTAAAACCCTATGTGACAAAAACTTAGTGAAGGAAAAAAAGTGCAGCATATAATTCTACCCCTCAATTCAACATACATTTATAACACTCCCTTACACAATATGTGTTATGTTTATGTCTCATTAAAAACTTTGCTAACAAAACCCTGTGGGGAAAAGTAGCTAAGGAAAAAAGTACATAACATACACTAACAAAATTGCCCAAACTGCATCATTAAAAACTTTTAACCAATAAAACCTTTTAGGACAAAAAGGGAAAAAGAGTGCAACTACAAGCCTTCCCGGCTTTATCCTTCAGGGATGACAAATACAAATATGCTCCTCCAGATTCGTAGTTTACCAAACTTACGAATATATTTTACAAAGTTCTTAAAACAAAAGAGCATAGGAATTCAATAAACAAATACATCATAGTTTCGGATTTAATGAATATTTACTATATTTCACTTAGATAATAAGATCGTGAAATAGGTTTCCACAATTTTTCTCAAATGATATAGTGGGAGTAACACAAACTATGGTAACTTTTGCAAGATATGAATATGTTACCTCATTATGAACAATTTAAAGATGTCACATATTTAAATTGATGTCATAGCGATATGACAATGTAAGAATCAATAACGGATTCACCAACTTGCATAAAGTTGTAATGACTCCACATAATGACACCAAATAATTGATGTGGATCAGACGTAGGAAACATCACTAATGTTAATCTTTATCGCATGACTAGAAATTGGTAGATTTTTGAACGTCATCTACAAATGTTATCTAAATGTTTTTAGATGAACATTATGCTTAGATAAAACATTCACTGCGAACCTTATTAGGTTTCAAGTTATAAGAAAAATTTTATGATGTTCTGATAAGGAACTTCAGGTCCTATTACAATTGGATTTTTGTCGATATACAATAGATTCCCTTGGTTAGTGTGCTTTCAAGGTGAGCATTTAGGAGAATATTTTTCTTCAATATTCTCTTTCTATAATTGAATCATTGTACCAATTCTCTTCTGGAGAATGTTTGAACTTCAGGTCGAAAAACAATTGGTTTTTCTCTAGTCATTTGTTTCAAAAATCCATCCTTTAAATATTTCATAGGTTTTAAAGAACTTTGTTGGAGGACCTATAACATCAAGTCATAAGCATGTAATAAATATAATAAAAATAGTAAAATTTGTTATTGGGTGAAACATATGGACAACTAAGATCAACTTCGTATCATTCTTCGGGATGATCTTTTCAAAATATTATAGTGCATCTTTTGATTCTTGTAATTATATAATATACTTTGTCATCTTTGTCTTTCAGAGACTCTCATATAAGTACCAACATTAAGTGACTTATAAAATTTTAAAGTCACAACATATCTTATATGTATATCATATTGATCATGTGAGAGAATGTTGTAGGATCGACGTGGGTTATGGGTCCACAATTAAGGCTAATCCTAATTCTCTACTTGATTAAGCAATCAAATGCGCAGCGGAATAAACAAATACACAAGTAGGGAATAGTAAACGCAAACCACAAATCGACTCGGCGTTTTTATAGAGGTTCGGCACCCCACCCGGGTCCTAGTCCTCTCTTGCAAGCTCCGCTCGACTCCGCGAGCTCCGCCCACGACTTCACTAACCACTCCCCGTTCCGGGCCAGGAGAGAACGCCTTTACAAGTCTTCAAGCTCGCGAACAACCCTCGCCGAGCTTGGCTCCACCTCTCACAATCCGAGAGGATCACTTCGGGCTCTCACCGAAGTCTATACTCGTGTCTTGGGCTTTCACCAAGACCCTTGCTCTCTTGACAACAAGTGGAATGATGCATTGCATACATTGCATCATATGTCTTTTATTTAGATTACTTTTATATCAATAAATGCTACTAAGGTATGTGTTTAGTCGTATTTACAGAATACAGGGACCTGGATGCAAATTACCCACATTCCGAGCATAAACGCATGCAAAAGATTCATTTCTATCATAAAGACCAAGTTCAAGTTTATCGGGTTTCAAATGGAAATGCATCCAAGCATAAAAGCATTCAAGGAGCTAATTACAAAAAGGTCAAGGGCTTAATTGCAAAATGCCAAGGACCTGATTGCAAAATAAAAGGACCAAGTTATTGTGTGGAGAAAGTCAAAAGAAAAATCAAATATAAATCTCCAACAATGGAAGGAATTAATCCGGAGCTCAAGACAATGGAAAGAATCAATCCAGACGCGCAAAGGAGGATCAAATCATACCATAAACGCGTGACAAAAATCCTGATTAAATCCGACCAACGTGTGAGGCGAATCCGCCGCACAATACACATGATGTGCGGCGATTCCGCCGCCCATTGGTCGATCTGTGTGTCCCAATTTCGTCCAGTCGTGTATGGACACGTGTACTATCCAATTCTATACCTAAGTCCCTTGTAGCAACTATAAATAGACCCGAGAACGATGTAAATAGGGTCCTTGGTTGTTGTTCTTATTTGTGTACCTTAGTTTTCTTAATAAAATTCTGTTTCTTATTTCTTACTTTTTAGTTTTCTTTGTAATGTCTCAAGGACCCCTTCTTCTTCCTCCCTCCATGAGTTTCTAACTCTTTCCGAAGGGTGGAGGTGACGGATTTAGGGTTAGAGAAGATGAATGAATGTTATTATTCTAAGTTCGTGATTAGTATTTTGATTACTTGAGTTTATGTTAAATCATTTATCTTGTAATGCTTCATAACTAAACATGATTTATTATAATTTTCTAAGTTCTCTAATCTAAACCTTAAATCTAAACCTCCACCAAACGGAATTCTCTTCTTATTTCTTGTTTTAGTTTATTTGTTCTTGTTTCTTGCTTTAGATAATTAAAATCCAAAAATCTCAAAACCCAACTTATTTCTTCTCCCTTCTTCCCCTCAATCGAAATCACACTAACAACGAAATCTCTCCCTCCTTGTGTTCGACCCGTACTTGCCACGTCTTCATAGACGCCGTGCACTTGCGGTATAAATTTAAATCTTCAACATGGAACTCACTCTCTAATTGAGCACACTTTGAGTAGGATGAGGATATGATCACTAAGTGTGGATTTAGGCTTATGGAGTGAGATTGGGAGCTTTGAGGATTGAGAGCTTCTCTCTAATGAATTGGACAATTGGAAGTTGGAGAGTTTTTGTTAAAATGTGTTTTACAACTCCTTATATAGGCATTAGAGAGAATAGAGCCGTTGGGACAAGATTTGATTGGGTTTTGTGCAAAGCACACAAAGTAGAAAATCAGGCTGCAAATCTGTCCAGAAACGGTCGACCGAACGGTGAAATGGTCGACCGAACTCTTGGGTACGCTAAAGACACGGTCGACCGAAATTTGGAATGGTTGACCGAACTCTTAAGTCTATTAAATAAACGGTCGACTGAACAAGGTTACCGGTCGACCAAACGTGCGTTTCGGTAGAGGGAAATTTGGATCGGTTGAACGAGATCGTATCGACCGATAGCAGAGAATTCTTGACAAGGTTAAACGGTCGACCGAACTGGGCAAATGGTTCGACCGTCTGGTAAAGTATATGGGGGTGTATATAGTTTTAATACGAATACGACCGTTGGGTATATACGATAAGAATAACGTCAGAACAGTAAGTTCAAACGGTTGACCGAAAGAGATGGTGCGGTCGACCGAAACTAGACAGGGAAACACAAACTAGATTACTTGATCATCCGGTCGACCGAACGGCATGTTGCGGTCGATCGTTTTGGTTCAGACAGCTAAAGTTCAGGTTTGGTGTTTTCCGGTCTAAGTTTGAGTGATCTATGGAAGTCCAAATAATGTGATTTTTTGTGTGTGACTTCTATAGGGAACCTAGTGTGTGTTTAAGTTGATTTTATCTCAAGTATGATCAAAATACACAAGTTCCTAAAGACTCAAATAAATACAAAATACATGTCTTTAAATGAGCTTGATTACATGTCTTGACTTGTTTTCCTTTCTTCATTGAGTCTTGATCACCTGTAGAGGTTAGCACAAAACAATATATATGAAATGCAATATGTGTGCTACTCTACATGATCATAATTAAGATTAGGTTAATTAAATCATCAAAACATGGATTAAGGCCAAAAAGCCAACAAACGTATTATCAATATTACGAGAGAATGAGTAACATCACGATGGATGTTGGATCCTGCAACTACCCTTATATTACTTCTCGCTTTATAATGCATCACATTATTATTGTGATTTCTATTTGTATCCTTAAGGGATATAGTTTCAGAAATTAGGACTACAGGTCCAAATAATAAATTTCTTCAACGAGTTTATTCTATATTGTTTGTCTTCTTTTATTTATATCAAATACGAATGATTCTGGCATTCTTATAATATCATAGGTTTTGGATCCATTTTTTTCTCTTGAGATAGCATGCAATTAATAAAGAAAATAATTGTCGACAATAATTTTAATAATTATTTAATATCTCTCATATCAACATATATAGTTGATTGCAAGTTTTACGTCAATAATAATCAAATCCTCGTTGTTTCCCAAAACATTAGGATTTGACCATTTTGTATCTCTGAAATTTCTTTTGTTTAGCAGCTACATTTATTTTACTCGGTTTATATTCTTCTGGAATAACCTCTTCAGGAGGTGCAATGAGTGACTAACTTTTATTTCATTTCCATAAATAATATATGTTCTCGTCCACGCTTCTAGCGTGGTATCAGCTCAAATATATTTTATCCCGTGGATATCTCCAGTACTTTATGTTATGTGTATTATGTCAAGTAATACACAACTTAGTCACTCATTTGTGATCAATAAACATGCCTGACAATTACTTGCTAGATATTGCAAGATAATGATTTTATAAACTTCATGTTCAACCGTGTACATATATTCTCTTATGAACTTCACGTTCAATATAGTTCATTCTCTTAATATTCTTTAAGCTTTTGACTTTCTCCCCTAATGCCAAAAAACAATGTGTCTCTATATATATAATTGTTGGACTGGACAATAAAATATATCGCCATTCAAGGGCTTCAATTTTTTTAATATTATTAGGAATATGAATCCTGTTGAAATGTCCAAGTCAATTTGAGGCCATTAAATTGTGGAGGTGTTGTTGTAAAAGAAATCACAGATGAGAAACATTTCATTCATTATTGTATAAGTAAAGTAAACCAGTATTTATAATATGATATTGGTCTAATAAAAAAGTATATATGGGCAAATATGCATGTTGATAAACCATGTCTAAATTATATCAGACATATAAATTTGAGCAATAAGAAGTGTTCAATAATTTTACCATTTTTGAGATCCCAAAGTGATCTATATTTGAGAGATACTCTCGCAACAGAGAGTCTCTCATATATTGTGCAAATCGGTCGACAAACTTGACCTCATTTTAAGTTGACTGATAAAAGTCAACAAAGTCATCTAAAGTTTCACAAAACAATACCAATACTAACCTCCATAATAAATATAAGTGATAATTTTATTTGGGCGCTTCTCGGCCTATTTTGTCTAGTTGACCTTCGAGAGTCACTTAAAAAAAATCTTCTTATTTGCACAATTCCTCTCTTAGTAGTTATGCTCTTATTTTCATGGTGCTTTGTAGTGTGTTCTTAAGGTACACCAATAAATATACGAGGAAAAATGACTTTCAAGCACATGTAATGCATAATCTAAAACTTGTGGTTTTTGATTCCATACTACTACTAGAGTATCGGGTCATTAATTTGTAAAGTGATCAATAAAATATTTTTCTTTTACTACTAAAGTCTATATATCTATGTTCTTTTGGTCATAGGGTTTGATTTAGAGATCGACATGCATTTTTACTCAATTAGCTATTTGCACGTCATTTTGACGGTCATATGAATCCTTCAGGGATTATCATAAAATTTCATAACCCACTTTAAATGAATAATATCTAAATCTTTGTATAGTAGCATTGCAAGAATATTAAAATATTCACCTTCTGAATATTAAGATATTGTGTCAATGCATATCATTTTCAATAACAATGATCACTTGTAACATGTTAATTCAAATTCCAGTATTATAATGTAGCACATTGTAATACACACACATCTATCAAAATAGATATTATGTGATCACGAGATGAATGCTCGTAATAGTTGTGAATGATCATGTGATGCATCAAAATTAACAAGTAATAATCACATGCTTGAACCACTTTACAAATACTCTTTTAATCAACATGACACTAAGAATTATATAACTTATACTAAGCAATTGAATCAATACAAAGTTGCATGAGATATATATCATTTGATTTTAGAAGCACTACTAAATATGTAACTATTTCTTTTCATGCTCCATTGGATTGAGAAATCATGTAATTTTGATCAATAACTCGATGTTTTGTCCAACCACAAAAACAGACATGAGATTAAATCATAATACTTTTAAATTCATTTTAACAAATATGATAGCAAAAGAAAATCACAACCTCCACTTTATCTTGATTTGATGCTTCTTTCTCTGGTCATTGATATTTCAAAAGTCGATGTGTTGAGTTCAACATCCATAATCCATGATAAGACGTCATTCTTATCCATGACGTCAAGTATAGAGTTAAAAGTCATAACTACAAGCATCAAAACATAATTGGTACATGCAACTTATTACCCTTTTTTTAAACTCATATACATGCATTGCTTATCAGTGCATACTAAAACATCTCAAAATGGAATATATTATAATGTACTTGAATCATATGATAAACAAAATTGCATATTAGCAATTCAAAAAGCAACATATATATATATATTGGTTGTATATATGTAGTCTCATTTATTATATATATACACACAAAATTGACATGATATATTCTATGTACCATGTGAGTAATTAATTACCTCATGATGAACAAATACAACTTCAAGATGTAAGTAAAATAACTGTATACATACATATTTTGATAGTTACACCTTTTATGAATAATACAAATCAATAAATGTTAATTGAACCATCACATTAAATCTTCGATTTTTATTTTATTTATTGCTCAATATTGTTCATGCTAAATATAGAATTATGAAAACAAGCATTTGCTTCCAAATAAGCCTCAAATAAATCATTATAAATGCATTCCATATTATATGTAATATATGTTACAATTGCATTGTATACAACATTAATATTCAAGCTAAAAGCTTTTACAACTTTTGTAAATGAGCATGCTCTAACTTACCACACATGTTTGGCTTAAGTATTGTTCTATAATATTGCAAACCTCTTATTGCTTTCTTTCATCACATATTAACCAAGAACTCATAATATTTTCTCTTATGCATTTGAGCAGGATGGATGGTAGGTCTTATTAGAGACTACAAACAAATGAGAAAGAGATCTCTATTACATCCTTTGGATGATTTCTACTATAGCAATCAGAGAAACTCGTGCTTCTGAAGAAGATTATGCAAGCGCTGATTCGTGCTGATAATATGTTGTAAAATAAATAGACATGGAACAAAGAAGATGAAGATTTAGGGGAGAACAATTGTTGTATTTCATCTTCTCCAAAGTATTACAATAGTCTCCTATTTATAGGCTAAATCAAGCACATGAAAAGGTATATGTTACCAGAGTTACAAATAAGAAGGTGAGAGGTTGATGGGGTCATGGGAGGAGAATGTGAAGCATCCATTGTATAATATTTCACAACACCAATTTCAACTAGGGATTGAATCTTTTTGTTGTGTGAAATTTGGATTTTGGTTGGAGTTGTGGTAGTGGTTTTGGAGTTGAAATTCACGTCTTTAGTTTCTCTTTGATAATTTACTGTTTGCATGATGAGTTTTAGATAATCAAATTTGATATTACTTTGTAATTGTGGTATTGAGTGGTTTAGAATGGTTAACCTTCAAAAATAAATAGAAACAAGTAGTACATTTCCTGAGTCTTGAGATCAATTTAGGGTTGCAGATTCATTTTGAGATTGAGTTTTTTTATTTGTGTAGTTGTGCGCGCGAGGATTGAGCGACGTCGTTGCTGGATTAACGCGAGGATTGAACGACGTTGCTGTGCAGGAAGCGTCCAAGATTCCATTTGCGAAAATGTGAAGTTCACAAGAAGCCAGCAATTGATCATATTATTAGACAATCATTATCTTGTACTTTTGTATCAAACATCATATGCAAGTGGAATATAGACCCATCGAGCTAACTTAGATGATGCCTTATGCAACTTGTTATTCATTTTAATAATACTTCTGCATGAACATCTTTGTTCGTAGTTAATTATTTACATATTTTTTCAGGTTTACAAAATATTAGACAATATTTGCTAAATTACATATAATTTACATATTGTCTATAGATATGTTGGTAGTATGATTGTAACTCATCAACCCTTAAGCAACTTGACCTTTAATAACCTATAACAAAAGATTAGACAATATTTGCTAAGTTCATCATATAGGACTTTCCACGCATGTAATCATCGTATTTATTTTTTCTTTTACGATTTCTATCGTAGATTCCTGGCATAAGGTGCGTAATCTCTTTCACTCACCATTCATTAGAAAGCATGCATTAGTTAGTAGGATTGCATTGAAACAAGAGTGTGAGTTTTAGTTTGGTGTGTTGTTTGTTAGATTAAGGTCTGAAAAATACCTAGGGGCAATCACCTATAAGAGATGAGATGGGGGATTTCATCACCCTTTCATTGACCCAAAAACCACATAATAAAAAAGCCTTAATAAAATCAATTTAGACGTTGGCCCCTAAGATTTCTAGACACATTAAGGAGAGAAAATTGTTTAAGACTGTTATTGCCTGAATGTCGTTGCCCATCTTGTAACGTCCTGAAATAACGGAAAATTTAAAATTTATCAACAAGGGATGACAAGACATAAAACCCGAAAGCACGGGAATGTTACTCATAAAATAACCAAGATGTTCACCATATTATATCAGAGTTGTCAAAAGGTACGATTACAACAAGTACAAGAAAGTGTAAATACAAGCAGTCGTACAACCTAGGAAAATACGATAGAGGATCCGATCCCATAGTGCCCTCGTCCTCAGTCGCCTCTCGCTATAGCCTACTGCGGACCTGAAATGCAAATATAACAACAATGCCTGAGTTGACATAAGGAAACCTTGTATACCAAGCTCGCCTATAGGCATACTAAGTACAAATGAATGAACCTATTATACCAGTATAGCATGGCAAGATATAATGCAATCAGTAAACATCTCCTTCCAAGGGTTATAAAGGACAATTATCCTACAATCCATCATCCGGTCTCTCACCGAGACCTACCGTAGACACATACCGTCCCACACGCGACTACACTAATCATGGGTTTTGGTAAGGCCGCCTGCACTTCTGCGTCAGTAGAATCATCTAAATCTCGACATCAACACCTCACTAATGGAGTCGTCGCTCATGTCGGTTAACTCTCCTGGTTGTTCCACAGGCAAGCTACCTTCCAGAATACATTGTCGAACAGTCACCACCGCCATCTAGGCTACGCGGTCCTCTCCGCCTCCACTCAGTCGTGCGGAGGAATTCTCGCCTGACTGTCTCTCAGCACAGTATACCAACACCGCCGCCATCAAGGTTGCGCGGATCAGATCATCACCCTCAAAGCCCGTTGATCATATTTGTTGCTGCATGTCAGCCGATCAACTCATCCGGACCGAAGTCCGCAGGATCATCCAGCTTCGTAGAGTCGTGCAACATCGTGCACTGGGATTCGTGATCCCTCAGGTCTACTACTCCAGAGTGACTCAATAAAATGTAATATGTCACATGAAAACAATAAAACTCAAGGATGGTATATGCAACTAAATCCAGCAGCTCTATCTCTCAGCCCAGAAGTCTGTCCAAAAATTTCGTCTAGAAGTTCATCCATAAATCCATCCAGAAATTCCATCCAGAAGTCTGTCCAAAAATTCCATCCAGAAGTCTGTCCAGAAGTTCATTCATAAATTCCATCCATTCGTCCAACAATCACGTCCCTCAGTTCGCAGTTGCGTCCCTCAGTTCGGCAATCGCGTCCCTCAGTTTGCAATTATGTCCCTCAATTCGCAATCACGTCCCTCATTCTGTAGTTGCGTCCCTCAGTTCGGGAATCACGACCCTCAATTCGCAATACTGTCTCTCCATCCAGACATGTTGTCCCTCTATCCAGAAGTGTTGTCCCTCCTTCCAAAAGTGTTGTCTCCCCATCTAGAAGTGTTGTCCCTCCTTTCAAAACCACACACAAAACTTGGCCACCCTTGTACAGACTGCCGACTAGCCTGACGTTCGACAGGGACAGACCACACCAGTGGCCCACCGACCTCCTCTTGTCACCGGCAAGGCCTCCAGCCAGCCGACGGTGAGACACCCCTCACATTTTGTGCGAGTTAAACTATAAACGTGGAATACCTTTTGCGATTTGTCTCAACATCGTCTCGCCTCGGAGTCGCACACAATTTCCCCGACACGCCATGTAGCACCTCCACCATCGTGCCTCCTTACGGCCCCGATCTTCCTTCAAGCGCACACCTCCACACCGGTCACGCCTGCGTCTATCACCTTGCTATGCTTTCACCACCACTGGACAATCAACTTTGAGAGGGGAAAAGATGGGTGAGAGAAGAGGAATGTTGAGAAGAAGAGGAAACGTGAGGAAGAGAGGAGAGGTGTGAGTTTTCTCTACCAAAGCAACCCATCCACTCACTCAATAACCCAACCCATACCTCCATCAACTTACTGCACCCCCAGTCCCCACCCTACCTTCCATCACCACAACCCATACTTCCCCAAAGTCAAAGCAACCACTAAACTAATTCTCCCATTAATCACCATTAGCATTCAAGCTAGTGCTGGGATTTAACACATCTAGTCTCCTTGAGATTTAGTAACCTCCGGGTTCTTGATTTCCTACAAACTAATGGTCCTCTCCATTTAAGATCGTCTAATCTTGTAGATATTTTAGGAACCTCTGGGTGATTTCCTATAGACAAGTGGTCCTCGATGGGACCTCGAAGTTAGGCGTCGTCTAGTGCGAAGGATCTATAGTGGACATTAGGCTTGCTTTTGCCTCTATTGCTTAGTTAAGTTTCTAACCTTCCTTATTCCCACGCTAGATTAAAGACTTCATCTCCTCTCTCCTGAGTCATTCTTTTCTCATCTTCATGTCTCAGGATCTTCTCATCTACAAACACCTTCTTTTAAATTGAAAATTTATTTATTGACTTCAATAATAACTATCATTTTTCTTAATGAATATGAATATGAGTATGTTCTTAGAGGTTGCCAAAAATCATTCAAAGAATAGGAATGACAGAGACATGACATATTGTCCATGCAGTAAGTGTCATAATATGTTAGTGCTGAATTTTCAGAAAATAAAAGATTATTTGTTTGAAAAAGGTTTCGACACAAGTTCCAGACGGTTGATATGACACAACAAAAATAAATCATTTACTTGTTTCAGGAATGACGGGGACAATGTAAGTGTGGGAGATCGATCAGTTAGAGGTTTCGACACAAGTTACACATTTATATTGTGTACTTGTATTTTCATAGGTCTTCCAAAAGAATAGTGATCCTTATTCGCAACAGGAGCTCGATGATACTCGTGAACGATGAGCTCGCTACTTTGTTACCAACATGTTAATAAACTAACAGGTTCTAATATCTGTAGGATCGTGAAGGGGCTTAGTTCTAATCACTTTTAAGCTTAAACAAACTCTACTTGTCTAATAATCAAAGATGTAACGGAATTTAAAAACAAATGAAAGTAGAGGAAGAAAATAAGCAAACCACAATGAGATGAGGGATTTTTACAGAGGTTCGGCACCCCCATCAAGGTCCTAGTCCTCTCTTGCAAGCTCCGCTCAGATCACCGAGCTCCGCTCACGACTTCACTAACCACTCCCCGCTCCAGGCCAGGAGAGAACGCCTTTAAAACACAAGCAACGCGAACACCCTCGCTTGCTTGACTTTCTTCCTCTCACAATCCGAGAGGGACACTTTGGGCTTTCACCGAAGTCCTTGCTTCTTTACAATAGGAATGTTGAGTGGATCACTCACTCTCTAACTTGAGCACACTTAGCTAATGATGTGGGATTGTAAGCTTGGAGAGTAGATTTGGGGAATGGTAGAGTTGGAGCTTTCTCTTGAGTGTATATGACAATAGGATGTGTAAAAGTTGTCTAATTGTGTCATGTGAACACCTATTTATAAGTTCTAAGCTTTTATAGCCGTTGGGTAAGGTTTGATTGAGAATCATAAACAGCAACGTGCAGGACCTAATTCAGAGAAAGTTCGGTCGACCGAATCGGGCAGAACGGTCGACCGTTTGACAATTTTGAACACGGTTTGGTCGACCGATAATAGATTGGTTGACCGGATCAGGCTATAACTTAGGTACACTTAAGTTAACGGTCGAACACCGAGATAGGTTCGGTTGACCGAAAACTTCCAAACTCTACGGGGTTGGTAAAAATGATCAAGTTCGGCCGACCGATCCAAAGTCTTTTGTCGACCAGAAACTTCCAGGTAGTTGCACAATTTGGAGACAATTAAGTTCGGTCGACCAAAACAGGTCCCCGGTCGATCGATAGGCAATATGTATTTTTGGGGTATTTATGAATAATTCGAATATGACCGTTGGTATAATACGACAACCCTAACGGCCAGAAAACTATGTTGATTCGGTCTACTGAAAAGGTCAGAACAGTAGACCGAATGTGGGCAGTCTAAGACACTGTGGGATAATTGATCACTCGGTCGACCGAAAGGCTTGGATCAGTTGACCGAATGTGGGCAGACAATTCTGGTTTAGTTTTTGGTGTTTTCCGGTCTAAGTTTTTGGGTGATCGATTGAAGTTTAATTGATGTGAAATTTTGTATGTGACTTCTATAGGGAACTTAGTGTGTGTTTGAGTTGATTTTAGCTCAAGTATTCTCAACTACACAAAGTTCCTAACACTTAAAAGAAATGCAAATTACATGTCTTCAAATGAGCTTGATTATAAGGCTGCAAACGGGGCGGGGCGGGGTGGGTAAAAAAAAATTGGGCCGCTACCCGCCCCATTTAGTCCGACGGGTTAACGGGTGTCGGGTTAACGAAAATTTTAATTTTAGAAGAAATGTTAGAAGTTTAATGAAATAACAAAAAATTTAATACATAAATTTGTATTTTTTTTTAATAATTATATTTGTAACGGGTAAACAGGTTGGTAACACATTAACCGCAACCCGCCCCGTTTGGTCCGGCGGGTTAATGGGTGGCGGGTTAACGGGGGACGGGTAGGAAAATTTTCAACCGCAACCCGCCCTACGCGGGGCGGGGCGGGGCGGGTTGGCGGGTCAAACCCGCTGATGCATTGCATACATTGCATCATATGTCTTTCATTTAGATTAATTTTATATCAATAAATGCTACTAAGGTATGTGTTTAGTTGTATTTACAGAATACAGGGACCTGAATGCAAATTACCCACATTCCGAGCATAAACGCGTGCAAAAGATTCATTTCTATCACAAAGACCAAGTTCAAGTTTATCGGGTTTCAATTGGAAATGCATCCAAGCACAAAAGCATTCAAGAAGCTAATCACAAAAAGGTCAGGGGCTTAAGTGCAAAATGTCAAGGACCTGACTACAAAATAAAAGGGCCAAGTTATTGTGTTGGAGAAGTCAAAAGAAAAGTCAAAAATAAAATCCCAACAATGGAAGGAATTAATCCGGAGCTCAAGACAATGGAAAGAATCCATCCAGACGCGCAAAGGAGGATCAAATCATACCATAAACGCACAGCCAAAATCCGAACCCGATCAGACCAGATTGTGCGGCGTTTCCGCCGCACAACACCTACAATATGCGGCGTTTCCGCCGCACCCCTGTCGATCCGCGTCCCCAAATTTTGTCCAGTCCTGTGTTGACGCGTGTACTCTCCTTTTATGTATTGGTATCCTTTGTATCGGCTATAAATAGCCTCGTAGCACGAATGTAACACATCTTGGAACCTTTGGTCTTGGATCATTAGTAATAAATTTCTGTTATATTTTGTTTTGTTTCTCTTTTCTTTTAATGTCTCTAGGATCCCTTCTTCTTCCTCCCTCCATGAGTTTCTAACTCTTTCCAAAGGGTGGAGGTGACGGATTTAGGGTTAGAGAAGATGAATTGCATGTTATTATTTTAAGTTCATGATTAGTATATTTTGATTACTAGAGTTTATGTTAAGTCATTTATCTTGTAATGCTTCATAACTAACATGATTTACAATAAGTTTCAGTAATTCTCTGATCTAAACCTAAATCTAAACCTCCATCCAGCGGATTTCTCTCTTATTTCTTGTTTCAGTTTTATTTGTGCATGTTTAGCTACTTAATCCAAAAACCTAAAAACCCAATTGATTCTTCTCTCCTTCTTCCTCTTAATCAAAAATAACATCAACTACAAAATCTCTCCCTCCTTGTGTTCGACCCGTACTTGCCACGTCTTCATTGATGCCGTGCACTTGCGGTATAAATTAAAATTCACATCACCCGCCCCACGAACAGCCCTACTTGATTACATGTCTTGACTTGAATCCTTTCTTCCTTGAGTCTTGATCACCTGTCGAGGTTAGCACAAAGCAATATATATGCTATGCAATATGTGTGCTACTCTACATTGATTACAATTAAGCTCTAGTGAGCCCATGGCTCATCAAATTTAGTTTAAACCCCCTACAATCTCACCATTGGATCTTATTTACAGTTAATCTCACCATTCATTAGCATAACTGTTTTCTCTTAATCTACTTTACAATTTGAAATGAGTGGTGGATATTGCGGGGACTTAATTTAGAAAAATTATGCCCTGGACTCACTAGAGAATTCCTGTAATTAAATCATCAAACATAGATTAAGGCCAAAAAACCAACAATATCATGAACCACATTCTTTGTAATTAAACATGCAATTTTATTGAACCACATTCTTTGTATTACCAATATTTTTTACTTTAATATGATCAAACTTCTTTCTGAATGATTTTGTTTATGAATTTGTGAAATATAAATGTGGGTGAATAAAATTAGTTGGTTTGTGTATGATTGTGTAGGGTGAATGTGTGAATGAAATTAGTTGAATGTGTATGATTGTAGATGGATGTGTTTGTTGTGCAGGATGACGATATTGTATGTAGCAATTTTTTAAATTTAGGA
This sequence comes from Triglochin maritima, assembly GCA_963682175.1. Lineage (NCBI taxonomy): Eukaryota > Viridiplantae > Streptophyta > Magnoliopsida > Alismatales > Juncaginaceae > Triglochin > Triglochin maritima. The sequence goes on from OY821775.1 coordinate 42,911,696, forward strand.
AGGGTATAGATGTCGATTATTAGATTAACTCGACGTGTATCATGTGTTATTGACGTCAGTTATTAGGTTAATGTGATGCCAAGTCTTTTTTGAAAGATATAGACGTCAGCTAGAAGGGATAAAACGCATATTCTCTTAGAATGGACGTCAGTTGTAACGTATAACTGACGCATATGCTACTAAAATAGACGTTGGTTGTAATATATAACCGACGCATATGGTATTAGAATAGACGTCAGCTTTAATTGATAACTGACACGTATCCTCTGAGAATAGACGTTGGGCTTTAGGAACTAACGTCTAGGTATAGGCGACCCATAAATAGATGTTGGGTTATGGAACGCCAATAACGAACGTATAGAACTCGTATATCTGACGTATATTCTCTTTTCTGCACTAGTGTTTGTAGGTTGCCAAGGTTCCTTATGGTTCTTTGTTCTGATTTCAAGGTTCGTCGCGGTTTCATTTGCACAATCTCTATTTTTTCCAATGGTTTATAACCTCTTACCTTCAATAAATCTCTATTATGCATTGCAAACTTAATGTGTTTGAACCAACAAACTGTCACTGAATGTGTTTAATAAATGCAACATTCATTGAGTTTTTCCGTTCTCATTTATTATTGGTTGTTCATACTTGTTTTTACAGTTCCAATCACACTTGACTCCGACTCTAGTATGGACTTCTTTGACCAGGAAGAAGACTTCACTCCTCAGCTTGCTCAAAACCATACTCATGATACTAGTTTACAAGTTGTCCAACTACCTATTCAGAAGGTATGTTGTTTTTACTTTATACTACTATTATAACAACACAAACTTACCCTTCACCGCATTCCTTTTTACCTCGTAAGCCAAGTGGGTGACTAACCATCCCCTTAATATTCCTATATTAATCAGGCTTAATTTCACAATTTTAATGCAACAGTAACAAATTTACTCACTTGCACACTATGTTTTACCCCAATTGCCACAGTTGTATCCACTGATGAAGTTATTCATTGTAACTTTTTTTTGCCCCAAGATGATTTTCACTTACTCATTGTGCCTTTTCAAGACCCATTAATCTACCAGATGATTACTGAACAACATTCACTAAATGAAACAATAGATCTCACCTCTCAAGCCAGGCAGAAGGTATGTGACACAATCAAATAATGTCGATAATATTGGATATTCATGAAAGCCTTAAACATTTTTTCCCAAAATATATTAATAATAGGATTACAAGTTGTCCCAAGGCAATTTGGTGACATGTACATGTCTACCTAGACGTTTCTTAAATTTATCAAAATTACACCAAATTCTAATTTATGTGGTTTGTTAAATTTATCAAACTTTCTCAAACCCTCTAAAAATTACTTATTATGGGATTTTCCATTTAGAAGTCAATGGTCCCCCGTACTTGCCTGAATGCTAATTCAGATTTACCTTATGATCCATCATGCACCACTGTGATCACTAAAAAACAACTCAAACAACCAATACATGCAAGCGTACAAAAGAGAAAAAGGTATGTCACTCTTTCATCACATTATTCTTTTTTGTTCCGCTCCTCAAACATACTCATTCTCTATCATTATTTTACCTACGAACAAACAAGTTATAATGTCTAACTAAACCGTCCAATGTACCCCTTTTATCGAGTACAGTAACCCGTCTATACATTCTATTTACTCCAAGTTACTAGTCTTATTAAATCAAATGTACCCTGCCCTGAATATAAATGCAATCATTATAAAAAAAATTACCTAACTTAATTCATAACATGTAACATAACATAAGAGAAAAAGGTATGTCACTGTTTCACCACATTATTCTTTTTTGTTCCGCCCCTCAAACATACTCATTCTCTATCATTATTTTACCTACTAACAAACAAGTTATAATGTCTAACTAAACCGTCCAATGTACCCCTTTTATCGAGTACGGTAACCCGTCTATACATTCTATTTACTCCAAGTTACTAGTCTTATTAAATCAAAGGTACCCTGTCCTGAATATAAATGCAATCATTATAAAAAAATTACCTAACTTAATTCATAACATGTAACATAACCATTACAACAAGTTAGTTCTTAAAAATAAGTACCCAACACTTAACACATAGCAAACATAACCATTACAACAAGTTATGTTCTCTATCTGCAATATGTGCCCAAAAGGAGTTGTCGAAAAAAGTTTTTTGCACGGAGCTCTCATTTGTTTAGCAACTATCAACCAATAAAAAAAGTAAGCCGACTGTCGGTGTACTCCTCCATTCCCTCCTATGAAATATTCATATGGAAATTTATCTTAAAGATAACAACTTCTATAGCAAAAGCTCAACTGTCAAGAATATTTAATACAATTCAAAAATAAGTTAACATGAAAGATTAATACACCTTTTTTAGAGGAAAAAATTGTAACAACCTATTATGAATCAACCAATTGTTAACGCTCATAACTAAGACAAGTTCATACCACAGAAGTACTACAATTAATTCACTGTACACACCAGATTGCCCTAGCAAGGACATGTATATACCACAAATTCAATGATGCATCTTAAAGTCAATGTGTATACTACTAGTAACAACATATAACTCCAAACCTAAATGTGTTAAATGTCCCTATTGTAACTAATAATACATTTCTAAAAAGCAATCCTTCATTCATTTTTGGAAATGCACAAAAAATAAGAATATCCCAAACAATTCTCCCAACCTCTTATCAAGTGTACCCTCACATAAGAACACATACAACCAGGTTTTTACTGACCAACTACTAACTTAATAAACCCCAAGTTATTGTTGGCATTTTGGCCTTAATCTTTGTTTTGATGATTTAATCAACCTAATCTTAATTGTAATCAATGTAGAGTAGCACACATATTCCATTGCATATTGCATTGTGCTAACTTCTACAAGTGATCAAGACTCAAGAAAAAGGGAAATGAAGTCAAGACATGTAATCAAAACTCATTTGAAGACATGTATTTTATATTTCTTTTGAGTCTTAGGAATATTGTGTAATTGGGCATACTTGAGCTAAAATCAACTCAAACATGTTGGATCGTGTGGGTTATGGGTCCACAATTATGGCTAATCCTAATTCTCTACTTGATTAAGCAATCAAATGCACAGCGGAATAAACAAACAAAAGTTAGGAGAAAGGAATAATGCAAACCACAAGAAGTCGGGGGATTTTTATAGAGGTTCGGCACCCCACCGGGGTCCTAGTCCTCTCTTGCAAGTTCCGCTCACGACTTCACTAACCACTCCCCGTTCCGGGCCAGGAGAGAACGCCTTTACAAGTCTTCAAGCTCGCGAACAACCCTCGCCGAGCTTGGCTCCTCCTCTCACAATCCGAGAGGATCACTTCCGGCTCTCACCGAAGTCTATACTAGATGTCTTGGGCTTTCACCAAGACCCTTGCTTTCTTTCACAAACAATAAGTGGAACAACACTCTCTAAACTTGAGCACACTTGCGTAGAATTTGGAATTGATTACTAAGTGTGGAAGGTTTTGGGCTTTTGAGTGTGTGGAGTTTCTCTCTAATGTTGGGGACAAATAGTAGTAGGAGAGTTGTGTTAAAATGTGTTTTACAACTCTTTATATAGGCACTAGAGAGAATAGAGACATTGGGGTTGATTGGGTATAAGTTGGTGTAAGATACACAAAATAGAAACTCACAGGACCCAATTCTCAGATAATTCGGTCGACCAGATCGGGCTGAACGGTCGACCGTTAGGCAGTTTTGAACTCAGTTCGGTCGACCGGTTAGGTAACGGTCGACCGCCCAACGCTACGACTCAGGTACACTTAAGTGATCGGTCGAACTCCAAAAAGGATTCGGTCGACTTGCACCAGGCACTCTGGGGTTTGACAAACAATCATCTATTCGGTCGACCGAAACAAGGTCTAGCGGTCGACCGATTTCCACCAGGAGGTTTGGGTTTATCAAAAGACGGATATACGGTCGAATGATCAAGGTTCTCGGTCGACCGATACTTGAAGTGTATTTGGGGTATTATTGGTTTAATACGAATACGACCATTGGGTATACACGACAAAACAAACGGTCGGAAAAATAAGTTCACACGGTCGACCGAAAGTGTATACACGGTCGACTGAAACCGGCCAGTGAGAACACAAACAGGATGATTGATCACTCGGTCAACCGAACGGCCTGTTACGGTCGACCGAATGTGGGCAGACTGTTAGGGTTCAGATTTAGTGTTTTCCGGTCTAAGTTTGGGTGATCTATTGAAGTCCAAGTTATGTGAAATTTCGTGTGTGACTTCTATAAGGAACCTAGTGTGTGTTTGAGTTGATTTTAGCTCAAGTATGCTCAATTTACACAAGTTCCTAAGACTCAAAGAAAATACAAAATACATGTCTTCAAAAGAGCTTGATTACATGTCTTGACTTGATTTTCCTTTCTTCCTTGAGTCTTGATCACCTGTAGAGGTTAGCACAAAGTAATATATATATGCAATGCAATATGTGTGCTACTCTACATGATCATAATTAAGATTAGGTTGATTAAATCATCAAAACATAGATTAAGGCCAAAAAGCCAACAAAACACACACTATTTTCCTTATAAAAGTCACACACAAAATCTCACAATATTTAGACTTCAATAGGTCACCCAAACTTAGACCGGAATTCACTAAATAAGTATGACAGAGTCAATTCGGTCGACCGTTTAGACCTTCGGTCAACCGTTTGTTTCCTTTAAGTTTGAGTGAATTTTACTATCCAATCAGTCGACCATTCTGACCTTTTCGGTTGACCGAATAAATATATTTTTCTGACCGTTAGGGTTGTCGTATTATACCAATGGTCGTATTCTAATTATTCATCCATACCCACAAATACAACTGTCCATCGGTCGACCGTGGACCTGTTTCGGTCGACCAAACATATATCTCTCGACAAACCCTGTTTAAACGTTCGAACATATATCTCTCGACAAACCCTGTTTAAACGTTTTAAATTTAGACCGCAAGTGCACAGCCGTCGGTGAAGACGGGGCAAGTATGGGTCGTCCGCAAGGAGGTGAGCAGCCTCTTGTATGACCGAAATCAGATGGTGAATAAAGGGAGAAAAGATGTGATAACGCTAAAGCTAAACTACACTAAACTAGTAAGTAAGAAATGTGAAAGAAAGCAACGAAAGATTGGAAATCAAGAAGAGAAACCCCTAAGGGGTGGAGTGTGTGCACATATGAAGTAAAATAAGTGATGAATGACGCATGTAGGCATGTATGTGTGCGTCATATGTGTCTTCATGCATAGGAAGTGTCTAAAGATATGGCTAAACCTATCAATCCATTCACACAACGTATCAACAATTACTACTTGATTATCATAAGATTAGGCTCAACATGAGAAGTGTCTAAAGATATGACAAGACACATCAAAAACCATAAACTCATGTGAAGAACAAATGTAAGCATGGGAGGTGTCTAAATTTTATCGCAAAACTCATCAAAACAAAGTTTCTTCAATCAATCAAGCAATCAAACACAAATACAAACACATAACTAACATGTAGCATATTCAACAAGAAATTTCAGTCAATAAACATGAGAAAACTAAGCATGGGAAGTGTCTAAATCTTATGGAAAAACTCATCAAAATTTTCCAACATGTAGATGATTAAAATACCCCCAATGAACATACAAAACATGCAAGTCTACACAATCAAAAATTCATCAAACATCCAAACTTCACAATATATATGAACATCATCTCCACCCCCCAAAGGGGATGGATCTACTCACTACACATTATTCTACCAATTAAACTAAAAAAGAAAAGAGACACTCTAACTAATTTAGCCTAAGATCAAAGAAATAAGACTAAGTTAAGCATGCATAAAAAAAGAAACAACATGTGAACAAAACAATGAAAAATTATTTTATTAAATGGCTCACATTACTAATAACATTCTTCTCCACCTTGATTTTTTGCTCCAATGTTTACTCCAAGTAGTAAGAATGACACCAATCAATGAGTAAATACAAAGGATGAGGAGTTCTATTTATAGCAAAAGAAAAAGGCAATCGGGGACAATCCCCCGATGTGGGACTAATAAAACCTTCCCAAAATACACATAAACACATAACCCATGTCCTGGAGAAAGCGGGTCGGATTCGGAGACAAACGGACCGCTAATTGGCGGTCTTGGACCACCATTTGGCGGGTTTTTTTCTTCGTATCCGACCCATTTTCGAATATGTTCTTTCTTTCTTCAATGCTTCACAAGGGGTGCACTCAAATCAGTAATAGGAGTGTCGGCCCGAATCTAATTGCCAAAATACTTCTCATGATGGTGTGGAGTTTCTTCATTTTCTCATTGGTCCTTTGGGGTTACATTCGGGTCCTTCTCCATTGCATCTTAGTCCCCAAGTCTCACAACTCAGTCATTTTTTCTTGCTTTTAGGTCATTTTATGTTTCTTCTCTTCAAACCTGTTTATTTCTGAAACTTAAACATAAAACTCATTACGTAGCATTGTTTAGGTTTAAGATAATGGATATAAGACACAAATGAATGCATGAAATGATGTCAATCAAACCCCAACTGCCAGATAGTTTGCGGTCGACCGTGGACCTTGTTTCGGTCGACCGAATTTGATCATGTTTGTCAACCTCGTAGAGCCTATTAATTTTCGGTCGACCGAACCTATATCGGTGTTCGATCGTTAACTTAAGTGTACCGAAGTTATATCTTGTTTCGTTCGACCGTTCCCTTATCGGTCGACCAAACATTGTTCCAAATTGCCTAACGGTCGACCGTTTGACCCATCCGGTCCACCAAACTTGTTCTGAATTGCTTCCTGCAGGGTTCTATTTTGTGTATCTTACACAAACACTTACTCAATTAGCCCCAACGGTTATAACACCTTAGGAGATTATAAATAGAGTTGTCCAACACAATTTTACACAACTCTCACACTCCATATTGTCACCAGCATTAGAGAGAAAGCTTCAAACACTCCAAGCCTCAAACCTTCCACACTTTAGTCTTAAATACTATTCTACTCAAGTGTGCACTGATTTAGAGAGTGTTGTTCCACTCATCCTTTGCTGTCAAAGTCTTGTAAAGGTTTCCGTGAAAGCCCGAAGCGTCACTCTCAGATTGTGAGAGGAGGAGCCAAGCTCGGCGAGGGTTGTTCGCGAGCTTGAAGATTGTAAAGGCGTTCTCTCTCGGCCCGGAATGGGGAGTGGATAATGAAGTTATGAACGAAGCTAGGTGATTCGAGCGGAGCTTGCAAAAAAGGACTAGGACCCGGGTGGGGTGCCGAACCTCTAAAAAAATCCGTCATCTTCTTGTGGTTTGCAACATTTCCTCTTTACTTGTTTTTTTAATTTCGTTGCACCTTTGTCTGATAAGCAAGTAGAGTTTTTTTAGGGTTAAAAGTGATTAGAACTAAGACGCATTCACGATCCTACAGTTATTTCTATAAAAACCCATATTACTATTTTATTACCTAAAACTACACCGTTATAATATCTCAATTTGTTGTCAAGTATACCCTCCAAAACATATCTTCCACAACCCAAACACAACACAATAAAAAACTATCCCCAGCTTATTAATGAAAATACCCCAGGTTATTAGGGAAAAATCCCCCCAAAATTCTTTTTTATAAGCCAATTAAAAATTGTGATCATATCACAAGAATGGGTTGGAGAAAAAAAAGGAAGAAGAAAGAAAAGAAAGAGAAAAAGGGGGTAAATAGATGTTGGTTCCCGATATTATCTATAAATTAACATGTTTGATTTTCCTAAATGGTCCAAGTGCATGTTTATAACTGGATAAAAGGTTAACTTAAACCCAAATCCTACAAAAGCTTAAAAATGGATAATGGAAAACACAACAATTCAAAAGTAAGTCTGTCAACCTTCCTTAAACATGTGTTTTTCAAACCATACAAAACAAAAACCAACCCAAGTGAGGAAACTACCAACTCAACCCACAATTTACATATGTGTCAGCCACGTCATTGTGAGTGGGAAGAAGGGTGGGAACATGTGTTGGGGTCCCGGTAGGGCTGTCAAATTCGTGTTTCGGGTCGACACGAATTGACACAAATTTGTTTTTGCTCAACCCGAACACGAACATGAAATTAAAAGAAACCTGACCCGAACACAAAATTCTACACCTAAACACGAACACAACTTGAATTGAAATGAATTTCTTTTTGTGTTTGTCGAATTCGTATTTCGGGTCGTGTTCGTGTCGACACGAATTCTTTTTGTCAACCTAAAAACAAAATATTCATGATTAATCATCACAAACTCTTTTAAAATATGAAAGACTAGAATGATACATCCATAAACATTCATCATCATTCATCACAAACTAAAAATCCATTCATAAACATTCATCATAAACTGCAATCAAACAAACTAAAAAACCATTCATACAAACTAAAAATCAAACAAAAACTAAGCACAATATTCCTAATTCCATCCTATAAACATCATCAATATATAATTATATATAACAAGTTTCAAATATACTAATCGAATCAACCGGAATTGGAGGACGATGGTGGTGGCTGCGGGAGGAGAGGGTGGTGGTGGTGGACTGTGGTGGAGTGGACTGCCGGAGGAGAGAGTGGTGGTGGTGGACTGTGGGAGGAGAGGTGGTAGTGGAGTGATTGGAGTCTACGTTTGGGAACGAGGTTGGGAGAAGAAGAAGAAGTGGTCGAACCTGAAGGGGAAGGATCGGCGACGGGTGGCAAGGACGGCGATGGGGAGGAGACTGACTAGGACGGGGTGGAGTCGTGGAGCCGTGGAGATTTGGATCGGAGATGGGTGGCAAGGACGAGGTGGCGACTAGCGAGGTGGATCAGAGGCTTGGAGATGTGGATCGAAGATTTGGAGGAGTTGGAGACGGCTGAAGGCTTGAGAAGTTGAGATTGTTTGTTTTAGTTAGGGTTAGGATTTTTTACTCTCTATTTGAAATTCAGGTATTTCGTGTCGACACAAATTACACGAAACCCGAATTTGGTAAATCCGAACCCGACCCGAATTACACTTTGTGTTGTTTGTGTCAACCCGAATTCGGCACGAACCCAAAATAGGTCAACCCGAACCCGAAATTTTGTGTCGTGTTCGGGTTTGAATTTTGTGTCATGACCCGAATTGACAACCCTAGGTCCTGAGATCCAATATTTATTTCAATCAAACTTTAACAAGGGAAACAAATGTGTAAATTTAAGAAATTTATTTCTTCACTTAACATACATGAGGTAGAACTAAATCTGAATGTTATTTATGACCTTTCATGGACAATAAAATAAAACACACCAACAAAGCAAAACCAATTAAACATAGTCTCAGATTCTTACTTGTCCAACACGATGGAGAAGTTTCTTAAGCAGGATCGAGGTGATAACAATCACAGCAAAAACCGAAGCGACAGCCCAAGTCGATTTCTGATCCAGCCCTTGTATCTCATATAGTTATTAGGAATTGGGTTTATGAATCTTGTATCTGAGCCCAATCATTACATGGGCTTGATGTGTTATTTTGTAAGAAACAACACAACCAAACATCACCAAAATTTATAGAAAGGGAAACAACCGTATTATGGTGTGTTATTTTGTAAGAGATTTTTTTTTACAATGTATGACTAATACCGTCTTAAAATAAAAATTCAAAATATCATTCTTATTTTTAAAATTTTTCCAAACCTGAATATATTAAAATTCAAACATCTAAACGATTTTTTTACAACCATAAAACACGACGCATCGATTAAATTGATTTTATTCTTACAACTCAAATTCCAATATCCAAACACAAATCAGGTGGTTTGGGGAGATTTATTTGTTATGTTCGTTCTTAAGTTTAAAATCGATAAAATCTAGACAAATAGAGGGAGCAAAATAGTGTATAAGTAAAAACTAAAATTATAAGATTTTTTTTTGTAATAATTGTTACTATTTATGCTCGTTGTTATTTTCGTTCATGGAATTGCAAGTTTTATATTTATTATTTATTCTACGACTCTTATGTATAGAATGATCTTAATGAATAAGTTTCCTAAATGCTATTTTATTTTAAGTTTTCACTCAATTTTTAGCCAACAAACGAACTCGACAGTATTAAAGTGAGATATAACATGTCAATAAGTATAACTGCACTAGAAAAGTAAAATTGCACATCATAATAAAAAAGACAAATCCCAAACGTCCACAACATCTAATTAAAATTTATGCAATGTTTATTTTTCAACTAAAAAATTATGAAACTTACGCAATAATATAAATCCAAAAGATTATAAATCTTTCAAATGTAGTTGTTCAAAAGAACTTCAAAGTCCTTAATATGAATCAAATTGACTCTAAAATCATTTTTTGTCAAAATATTATCTCAGTTACTCTCAAATCCCAAATTAAACCAGAGTTAAATAATTATACCATCAGATAATACACTTAAATCTATGAGATTGAATAATAATAAAAAATTAGGATTTTTTTTGAAAAATTTGGGTGGGCCGCACGTGGCTCCACCACTGTTTATAGGATATTCAAATCCAATTAGGGATATTTATTGGGTAGATAGAACGTTTTTCGGAGATATATTCAAAACCACCTTACAATGGCAAAATCACTACCGCATAGCTTGAACGGTAAAATAAATAATATTTTACATGGAAGTATTATATTTCGAGTGGATTCATGGCTTCACTTCGTTTTAGCAAGTTTTAAGTTAAACATATCATATTTAGCATAATTAAACAAAAAATATCATTTCAACCTTCAAGTCCATGGTCAGAACAGTTTTGTTGGAATGGTTAGCTTTTTCGCACGTTTTTTAAGTTTATTTGACTGGTATTGTGTAACGTTCCTAGTCCGCACTCCGAACACAACAATCAATACATATTAAAACCAAGCAAAAAAGAGACATTAACTAAAATAGTCAAGTTGAGACCTCAATGAAAATACAACAATGTGACAATGTTGGAGGACAATGCAGAAGGAAAATACAAGAACTTTGAACTCCTACTACATGACTACTAACAGGAGTAGGAAAATATGTGGCAACCGAGCTCAATAGATCCAATCCACGCGTCCCAAGCCCAAGTCACCTTCAATCGCCTACCGCGTCCCACCTGCACACGTACAAGTCACGCTTGAGTCTCAAATCAAGACTCAATACATCACCCCAACCCGACACCATACAAGGTCTAGTCATCCCTAACAGTTCACACTGGTCTCGTGTCCCAAGGCGACCACGTGTCCAACGAACCCCGCACACTGTCACAAGGCAAGGGTAAACGTAATTTACCCCAAACTTACGAGTCACACTACCCCAACAAAACATAACATAAACTCTACTAAACCATCCACAAATTATAGAGAAATAAACATAAACAATGTTATAAAATCATCTAAGCAACGTAATGAAACTATAACTCTAATCCCATAATCAAAAGTACAGGGGTATAAGTAAAGTTGGGTGCTCGCTGGAGCTTGGAGGAGGTTGGGTGGACGGGAAATGGGTGGGTTTAGAGTTGGGTTGGATGAAAAAGGTGGGGGAAGAGAGAGAGAGAGAGAGAGAGAGAGAGAGAGAGAGAGAGAGAGAGATGAGGGTGAGGGTTAAGGATTGGGAAGAGGAGTTTAACATATTGTGTTTTTTCTTGCATGAAATGCTTTACTTTTTACATGACTTTTATTATTCACAAAACAAGATAAGAAGTTCAAATGCGAGGATATTTTGAGCATGAGAGTTCAAAATTGACCTAAAAATGGGACGTCCAACCTTCTAACCTAAATGTATTAAATGGAGTTATATGTGGAATTTAAGTGTCAATTGACCTACATACAATTAATTATATGCTAATATTTAAATACTCTCGCACCTAATTTTTGCTAGTCTCGAGTAAAAAAAAAAAAAAAAAAAGATAAGGCATATGAAAAACAAGAAAATCATAACTTAATTTTGTACAACCATAAACAAAAATACAACCACACCAACAAACACAAAAAAAACTTTAGAAATAAAATGCAAGCTAAAAACAACACAATGCGGGAAAAAGAAATAACAATATAAACACTTCCCTCAAATGTGGTCGCTTAGAGCATAGTTAACGGGGTCGTCCCTCACCCCACGACTGGGGACAACCCCCACTCGGTCTGTCGCTGGACGATTGTGTCGTCCAGCGACCGGGGCAATTACCCCGGTTTTTCCGGAATTATTATTTTTTGTTTTGGTTTTATTTTTGTTATTTGATTTAATATTTACAGGTTTATATTTTGATGAATAGTTAGGATTTAAGTAGTTTTACTTTATATTTTGATAACGTTATAATTAAAGTACGGAAATTATACTAATATACATCAACTTCTCTTATTTATCTAAGCTTCCTAAACAGGTTATCCAATTTATTAGTTTCCCGAAGATGATTTGAAGGTAATTATATTCTCAGACAAGATTTCAAATCGGTTAGATTAAAGGCATCACGTGCGTATTGTAGATTGTCAGTCTGACAAGATAAGGCATCACACGCGTACTGTAGATTGTTAGTTCGACATTATAAAGAAGGAAGTGGTAAAGCATATCTCGGCGAACATGTCTAATTCAATGAACTCTAATTTAAGATACTCATCGACCTACTCCTACTTCTCCTCCTCTTATGATGCCTTCGGCGAGCTTTGGAGGCAAGTAAGCACTGAAGCACTTGAAGAGCTTAAAAAGCTTGAGCATGGGGTCACTAGTAGAGCCACTCGTAGGCGGAGTCGTGAGACTCCAAGGCGACACCACAATACAACCCAAAACCCCGACAGAGATCGGGAAAAGGTTATCGTCGTCTTATTTCTGGTTATTTTGCTGAAAATCTTGTGTATGGTCATTGTATTTTTAGAAGAAGATTTAGAATGAGGAGGCATGTATTTCTGCGTATATCGTGTGTCATTGAGACTTCCGACATGTTCTTCCAACGAAGGCCGGATGTTGTTGGTCAAATGGGTAAATCAGGACTCCAAAAAACCACTGCAGCTCTGTGAATGTTAGCCTACGGCGTTACAGGTGATGACGTTAATGAGTATCTACGACTAAGTGCGGCGATGGTAAAGATGGCTCTCTAGAAGTTCCTAGGAGTGATAGCCAACTTTGGCGCTGAATACCTGAGAAGACCCACAGTAGAAGACATGGTAAGGCTACTTCACGTTGGTGCGCAACGTGGCTTTCCAAGCATGATGGGGAGCAACAATTGTATGCACTATGAGTGGAAAATTGCTGAGCAACTTGGAAAGGACAATACCAAGGTCGAAGCGGCAAGACAACAATTGTGTTAGAGGCCATAACGTCATACGACATCTGGATATGACATACCTTTTTCGGTATTCTCGACTCGAGTAACGGTCTTAACGTACTTCAACGATCTCCCTTTTTAATGACGTGTTCGAAGGACGTGCGCCCCTCGTCCAGTACGAGGTGAATGGTCGTCAATATGATTGGGTTATTATCTTACATATGATATTTACCCGCAGTAGGAGGAATTCATGAGACCCATCCCGTTTCCACAAACTCTCAAGGATAGGTTATTTGCACAACACCAAGAGGCAATGCGTAAAGACGTAGAACGTGCGTTTGGAGTGTTGCAGGCACAATGACAATCCTAAGAGGTCATCTCTTGCATGGAATGCTGACCTCTTAAACAAAATAATCATTGCGTGCATCATAATACACAACATGATCGTGGAGGACGAACGTGAATCTTATTCCATGATTTATAACACAACTGAGTTTGAGCAGGATCGCGACATATCGGATCCGGGATCAACACCTTACTCCACTGCACAAGTTTTGAACATTAATGCCTACATGAGCAACAAAGACCGCGTTCGTAATAAACTCAGTGTCTCGCGTTAAGGACGGACTTGATCGAGACCACCTGGTAATGATTCGGCGGAAGCGACGCTTAATTGTGTTTTATGTCGTGTAATATTTGAATTATGTCGTGTATTATTTGGTTTATGTCTTGTATTTGGTTTGTCGTCTTCTTTGATGTAAACGTACGTTTGCTAAAAATATTGTAATATTTGCTTTCTTAATATTAATGGTATTTAGTATTTGGTGATCATTGATGGTTAAATAAATAAAGCAATTACAATGTGAAAGTAAATAGATTATTAATATTTTTTGTAAATATAAATGATTTTGGAATAGAATAAAATTTGAGAAGAAAATTAAGGATGTGGAGGAAAGAAAGTGGGATGACTAGGTCATGGTTAATGAGTGGATAGTGAAGGAGAAATATGAGGTTGAGTCATGGTGACGTGGCAGGGAGAGAAAGAAAATAAAGAAGGTGGATGACCTAGGTCATGGCTCTACATGCTCTTAAAGTGATCACTTTGTTGTCTTACATACATGAGAGAAAAATGTTAATTGGAGTTTAGTTATTCTCTTTTCACTCCTTGAAACTAGACCTGGTTGCCGGGTATGGGCTCGGCCCACGGCGGGTATGGTATTTTTTTAGATTTTCAGAGGTAGGTTTTATGATTTTGGATGTATTTTAAAAAAAATTGGACGAGTTGTGCCCCTTTATTGTGATGTGCCAAGGCTCGGCACGATAAACACGAGCCCAAGTCCAGTACCCAAGTCTAGTTGAAATTTTATACTCCCACATTTGAAACATGGTAGTTTGTTCCTATGTCCTAATTATATCGGTTGGTAGGTTACCGTCGTCCAATTTCTACCATTTTCTTCCTATTTCGTTTGGAAATAATAATAATAATAAAACCCTCAACACAAAAATGTAACTCACACTCAAACCAATATATTCAACTAAATTGGCTCAAAAAATGACTCGATTAACAATTCAACTTGGTGAATCGGGAGATTTTTGAGAAGCAGGAGTGAGGTGTGGGATGGAGCATGTGAGTTAAGAGTTTGTATTAGTGATATTTTGGTTTTTCTCTCTCGACGGAATGGGAAGATAATGGTAAAACTTGAACGAAAGTATGCAAAATACCAACGGATGAGGAAAACTGCAAAGTCAAAAATGTAGTTTGTCAACCAACGCAAGGACATGACTGCTAATTGCAAGTAACACTTGAAGAAAAATATATAATAGAACATAATGTATTTTAAAAAATCAAAATAATCATGAAAAAGAAAATAATTGGAAGAATATAAAATTAAGAAACTTATTTGACAAAATATAAGACAAATATACGGCATCTCAAAAAATATTTTTATTAAACTAAAAACAACATTAACGATACCGCTTTCACTTTAAGCCTAAAAAAAACCACATCGCACATATTATTTTTAAAAAACTGAAAACGTTACAGTGTTGCCATTTTTAATTGATAGTTTTGCTAAAACAGAAAACGGTATTACTATTACCTTTTCTGATATTGTCTACTAATGTTATTTACGTATTGTTATTAAACACTACTTCTTGAATTGAATTATAAATAATTTCATGTCTAAAGGAAGTAAACTAATGGATCAACAAGTGCGTAGAAATACATTAATGCAAACTGTGGATCTTAATTAAGTCTTAACTAGGGTTTTATTTGATTGAGAGGGACAAACATAAATTGAGCAGATAAAAATACACCAAAAAACACAAAGTTAAAAATCAAAGTAAAACAATAACGTACTGATTTGTAACCGTAGTACTTCACTTGAAAGCAAATACACCTGACTCATGATCTCCAAACATGTTTGCATGTTCGTTAACGGACATATTTAACGACAAGAAGCAAGATTCTATATCTGAACCAAAGCAACAGTGACCAACTGACGACTCATTAAACCAGTGTATGGTATAACAACTGAATTATAATGTCACAACAGACAGCAAATAAAACAAACCTTCACATAAAAAAGGACAACATCAAAAACATCGTACATTTGAGTTGCATGTGTCTATGGACGACCAATTTATTCCTGCATATCAAAGCTAGTGCATATAACAAATGGTTGGACATTAATTTAGGAGGCAGGCAGTCGGTGACACCTACTTAGTCCACCACATGAGGAAATCCTTCCGACGGTTTATCTTCTTCTGGAGCTGGAGGACTCCATAGAGTAGAGCCTCGGCAGTTGGTGGGCATCCAGGAACGTATATGTCTACAGGTACAATGCGATCGCAGCCCCTGACAACAGAATACGAGTAGTGATAGTAGCCACCACCATTGGCACAGCTACCCATGGAGATGACCCAGCGAGGCTCAGGCATTTGGTCATAGACCCTGCAAAAAAAAAGAAAGTACAAGTTCAACCATATTAACAGCAGAACACATTTTAGCAGCTTGCAAATACACGTGGGCTTCTGCAGCCTTCAAATTGATAATCACTTGAACAAAACCAGAAAGTCGCAACTGTTCTCAAAGAATCCAACTCTAGACATTACATCGCTCATCCACCAGCACCTAAAAACAGCAAATCCTACACTCCCGAAAGTCTTCAAAATGTAATAGCTTCAAGAAGGCGTAGAGTTTTGGGGATTTAACGGACAGACAACAGTCTCATTTTCTATATTGTGTTCCCATAAGAATTCAAACAAATTCTTGCTGGCAAAGAATAATGAAGAATAACATGAACCTCTTATGGAAATGGAAGTATGAGAAGCTCCCTATGTGATATGATGTCAAGGGCATAAGCAGGGAGAACTAGCCCTTGAGAATCCTTTTTTATCGATAAATAAATAAACCCTCACCAAATTTAAACAGTATCCACTTACAAGATTTATTAGCCACTTAAACAACAAATTACAAAGGTTTTGTTGCATGAAAGTTCTTTAACTTATTTTGGGGGGAAATCCACATATTACCCACTGATGATTGTCCACCCATATTGCAGTTGTCATCAACAACTTATTAATCAAATGCATTTAACCATAATTTCTTTGGATGTGACTTGTGCAATTTCAAGCCATTATTTTAAAGTGTGGCCGCATAATCAATTGTGCGGTCGCACAAAGCGAGTTGGGGCCTGGGGTCGCATATGCGACCACCGCACAGTCGCACCCAACAATGTGCTATCTGTGCGGCCACTGTGCGGCCGTATATGCGGTTGCACGGGGCATGGTGAAGGTGGAGTGGGGTGGAGAATGGTGATGGGAGAGGGCTTTGAGAGAGAAAAAAGAAAAAGAAGGAGAAGGAGGCGAGAGGTTGAAGAAGAAGAAATGTGTGGGTGGGAGACAACTGTTATATGTTGTCTGATTTTAATTTTTTTATTATTGTTTATTTTTATTTTTTCAATTTGTTTTCCAAAAAAAAATTGCAGTTGTGTGGCCGCTTATGCGACCGCACAACCGCATATGCGGTCCTGGGCACAATTTCGCACAGGACCGCAATGCTGTTTCGAAACCTTGTTTCAAGCACTGAACTATTGAGTTTAATGTTTTATTAACTCAAATCACACTTCACTCATGTAATTTTTTCTAATTTAAGACCTTATTACATTTACAGAACAGCTCAGTCCATTCAAATAGTCATCTTGACTGCCTTAACTAGTATCAAGTTATTTTAGCCCGTCAATCAACCGATATTTTGAGTCATTTTGCACATGAATTCATGATGTTTGACTAATTGATCAATTAACTACTGGTAACATATAGGCCAACTAAACTAGGGCCCTATTGTCTAAAAGAAATTAAAATGATAATCGGGTAAAAAAAACTCATTTACCCATAGACTATTAACAATGACAACCATAGAAGACGACATGTCTCCAACAACTGCCTAGCCAACCCCAAATCTACCAAAGATTTATAACATCATTTCACTTATTAGTAAAGCATGAGTCCTAAAACACGTAACTTCTTTCTATAAATGTATTTTGACTATTTTCTTAAGATGAATTATTCCTCTTTCTAGCATATTATACCCCTCTTATCCTTGGATCTTTCTAGCATATCCAATTGTTTCTTTTAGCCCAGAAGAACCCTTCTGGCTTTTATACCTTTTTGTTTTGTTCTTGTACCCATTCTATCTCTTTTTTTCCTATCTATTAATGATAAAAAGCATATTGCATTGTTTGGTTAACAGATTGACAAGAAGGGTAATTTATCACTAGAAAATTGTTGATTAATTTGTCAACTAGCAGTCCTTTTTTATCGTTTATAGTTTTTATTATCAACCCAATTTATTTTCTCCTATCCACTTTAGTTACTACCATCATATAAGTATATAATCATTGGTGGTCCTCATCCTATTTAACTTCTACAGGGCAAGTACATTGTATAAGAGACATCATCTTCGTGAATCTGGATCACTTTGCACTTCAATTTCAACAATTTAATCACATGTAACTACATAAGCCTGAATCCCTTTTGGATCTTATTTGTCCTCTAGAAAAAATCATATTTTAGAAATGTAACTTTGTTCTAACTATTGTTCAAACATCAGTGACCAATCCTCCATGCATACTTTAACATCAATAGGCAATAGATAATAATAACAAACTCTGTACAACCAAACAGAAATCAATGATCAAGTTATGGCACCATGTGTGCAGACTTTGAAACTTAAATTTATCAAGAATTTCAACTCTTCAGTTTCGAAAAGCACCTAATGAACTAGAAAAAAAACTCAGTTGACAAATCTAATGCATTGTTGGTTCACTTTCTCCCAAAACATTGCACCTCTCTGCCACCCAAAATCCAATCATGCCCTCCATCAAGATCTACTTCTTTCACTATTTTCTTACGAAATACACCAAAGTTTGCAGCAAAGCATAGTTGCAAAGGATTAAGTCCCAAATAAATTAAAATGTCAGATTCCAGGGGTTCCCCGGTTATAGCATCCTGTCCATCTACTTAAAAAAACACATAGAGAACCAGGGAAGCACCCTTGGAACTTATGAGTCTGCACCAACAGGGGCTAAAAAGGTTCAATCAATCTGTCAGTCCATTCCACTTCCTCTCATATTTCTAAAATCTGCACACAAATCATGTTATAAGACCAAAAGTATTAAGATCCAATACGTTAAAATATCCGAATTCAGGGACAGTCCCGTTCTCAGCTTCCTATATCCCTTCTCGCGTAACCATCTTAAATTTATACATTTTAAGTTAGGCAACCGCCCTTCCAAATTAAATGTATGGATCTTTCCCAACAATGGCCATAAGCCTTCTACCAGCAAAGAGTTAATAATGCCTGGTGCTCCAAATCCCAACAAAACACCACGACACAGAAGCCTAAATCATTAGTATCTTCAAAAAAAAATCTTGTTGCTAATTGAACAAATTTGCAAGCAAATCATGGTCCGTTCAGAATCACATTTTGTTGAACAGATTTTGATTCCCATAGAACCAAATGTGTTGATTCACAATTGACATCTAAAAACTTAGAATCTTCATACTAAGGCTAAGGATAAGTTTGGGAACTGATTCTTAGGTAGTTAGGTTTGGTCAGATCTTAGGAAACCTAAATCAAATGTGATTCCAAAACCCAAACACCAAAATATATACATTAAAAAGGTGACTTTCCCTGGAAACACCAGTTCCTGGCTTCTTAAATCCCTATCCTACATATCCCTCTCCCATAACCATCCGAGAGAAACACACCTGGAACCATGGAAGCTAAGCTCACACATCTGCCAGCCCACGACACTATCACACTTAAAGTAACCATTTTGTCTCAACCCCCAACAAAACAAAAAGATCATTCCAATCCTTGCGGACCAAAAAATTTCGACACCAAAATCTCATCTCTCTCCTACAAAAGTGCCAATTTTCACACATACTCTGGATTTCCAGCGTTCAAAATCTCTATTCCACAAATCTCTCTCAAATAACTCTGCATAACCATCCAAGATTCACATATTTCAAGCACTCTCCGCTCCGGAAAGGCGACAATTTGGCAATCGAAATCCAAAAACAAAAAAAGAAGGTCCAGTCGACCAAACCCTTACTTGCGGAGTGCAGGAGCCATCTTGTTGGTGAGAGTCCCAGCGACGATCATACAATCGGACTGCCTCGGACTAGGTCTGAAGATAACCCCGAAGCGGTCGAAGTCGTAGCGGGCGGCACCGGCGTGCATCATCTCGACGGCGCAGCAGGCGAGGCCGAAGGTCATGGGCCAGATGGAGCCTCTCCGGGCCCAGTTGAGGAGGTCGTCGACCTTGGAGACGACGTACTCGACCGCCTTCGGCATGGCGGCCGGTGGGGAGGGGCGGGCGTAGGGGGTCGGGACGGTGGAGAGGGGGCGTGCGGCCAGGGCCAGGCGGGCCGTGCGGGGGAGGAGGGACATCGTGGGTTAGGGTTAGGGTTAGGGTTTGGGAAGGGAACGGGGGAGAAGAGGGAGATCGGTCGAACCGAAGGAGGAGAACAAAAATGGGAATTTTTTTTTTTTTTTTAATTTGGGGAAGTCGATGGCGATTTGATTTCGCACGTGCAGAGGCGAGCGGTGGTACGTACGTCTTAATAGTTAAGGAGACATGCGAAGGGAAGTGAACCAAGTGGTGTTGCTCCTGGCCTTGGGCTAAGGTTTTTTTTAAAGGATTTTCATCATCGTATTTATTGATAAAATATAATTTGACATCTGAGAAGTCTCACAGAGTACAAGATTATCGTATCAGTTAGTATGAGAGCAGTCGACACACATTATAATGAGTTTTCTAACCGTTTTGTTTATGGATGGGGAGGAATTCCTAAAGATTGTGTCGCAAACGTGCCTTCCATATGCATCACCATGGGTATGAAATTGGATTTGGTGTATTACGATTGTGTTGCTAGATCCTCCTTCGAATATGTGCTTGTGCGATGGTTGTGTTAGATCTGATTCGAGTTTTTTGAAAAATGGTTTTGGTGTAAGGGCATGTGCAGGAACAAGTGATCCATCATTTCATTTTGGCCGCAGGGAAAGGGTAGGTAATGAGAATGTTGGAAAATCATCGTGCGATGGTTGTACGTAATGGTAGGATCTGAGCATTCGCCATATGAAATAGGTAACATGTGAGGAGTAGCATGTCATTGACTTCCAAAATCGCTTATAGGTTGTGTCTTGTTCATTTGAAGGTTGGCTTCCATGCTCCAATAAGAAGTGGTAAAGAGGTGTCGTTGAGAATTATAACTTCGAGATTTCACCGGGTCACGATCAGAGATATTGTTGTAAAGTTGAACGCACACACACAATAGTTCACCAAAATAATGAGGAGTTTTGTCGAAGCGGTAGTGTCCATATTGTTGTTGTGCCCGGGCAAAAGATATGTCTACAAAAATTACCCATCAGGTTCATTAAGTGTGAGGCCCAACCCACCACGGTCCCAGGGTAGTTGGATGATTTTTTCGCTGCATATTTCTACTACCCCGCCAGAATTCCCTGCAGATGGAGTCAAGTTGGCGGTAGTGTTTTTTTGTAAATTGGCCACGACATTGATTGGTATGGATTGGAGGATGGATTTTGAGGAGTGTGGCTCGACCAATATGTGAGAGGGAGTTTGTTTTCCATGTTCCCATTTTTTGTGTCATTCCTGTCGTTAGGCTTTGGTGGAGATCATTTCGGCCTTGTATTCCAAAGAGGGAACCGCCTAAGTAGACATCAGTGATCAGCATGAGTTGGAAACCTGATTGTCGTTGGAAATGTATTCGACCCGCATCGCAGACATTGGCCTCAAAGTGAATTGTGGATTTATTTGAGTTAAGTTCGATGCCCCGAAATCTGAATAATTTATTAAGGGTTCGGAAGTAGTTGTTGAAATTCATTGTTGATGTTGGTATGAGAAAGAGGATGTCTTCAACAAATGCAAGGTTGGTGTGTTGATTTGTCCCAAATAGGATACCTCGAATCCATCCAAGTGTGATTTCTCGTTCGAGGGCATGTGATAGTGCTTGGATACATAAGATAAATAGGCACGGAGATAGGAGACAACCATGCCTTAGTCCTCGACCTGATTGTAGGTAGTCATGTGGGGCCACGTTAAAGAGAATTGAATATCTTACTGATGTGACGCATTCCATTATGATTGTTGTGAAGGTAGTGGAGAAACCTGCCTATATGAGTATAAATTGCAAAAATGATCATTCAATTCTGTCAAAAGCCTTTCAAAGATCCAATTTGAGGATCATCAGACTCGATGGTGGATTAGTGTGTTTTCCCATACATGCCACAATTTCTTTACCAATAAGGATATTGTCCTGGATATGACGATTCGCAGCGAAGGCACCTTGTACATCAGAAATGAGTTAAGGCATGACCTGTCGTAGTTTATTAGTAATGGTCTTTGTCAAGATACGGTGGGAAACATTTGCCAAACCGACAAACCGATAGTGGGTTGCAACGGTGGATCTTTTTTCCGAATGAGGACGATATGTGTGTGGTTGGTGCCAATGCTCAACTTGGCCTCGTGAAAGAGTCTATGAGCCTTACGCACGAGAGGACGTTCTATAGAGGGCCAGAAAGATTTATAAAAGTGGCGTCTGGCTAAGGTTGTTAATTTTGATTCAGAATTTTCTTTTAGGAGTTTTTTGCATTAACTAATTGTAAGTAGTTTTGGTAAAACACATGCAATACACACAAGTACAAAAGCGCATTACTACAAAACAATAAGGTTACGTTTGGATGCCGTATTTGTAAATTCCATGGAACTTTAAAATGATGGAATTTACAAATCCAGGATTTGTGTATGACGTTACTTGTAATTACCTTGTTTGGATAAACATGTCATTTGAAAGTCAATTCATTTGTAAATTCCGTCATTTGTGTTTCCCATGTTTGAATGCTCTTTGGTATTTTCAAATCCTATGTATGTGTGAGTAATCAAACTCTCTCCACAATAGTAACATTATCTAATTAATTACATGACAACACTTAAAATCAAATACATCTTATGTTGAAAAAATAGTTTGATTGCAACTACATCAAAATTAGCACATAATAATTTCAACCACATCAATAAAATCATGAAACTTGTAACAACCAACAACATATCTAACATTGAGTAAAAAATATATTTTGTATGATGACTTCTGATCATATGGTGAGTTCCACATAACATACTAATAAGATACATCAAGATGAATTAGCAACAAACATGAAGTCTAAACAAAAATCACTCCACACAAGCCTAAATCAACATCAAGATAAGGTTATTTTCTTCTCAAGTGGAAGTTCTTTGAGCAATTGCAATTGGTTTACATTCTCCACAAACCACACACAAGCTTTAAGCCGTTGCTCTTCAGTCAAATCTGGAATAACATCAACTTGCTCATAGACATCACGTGCATCTACATTTGATGCACTGGATTTTAGGATTTTAAGAATTCTTCAAGGGTGGAAGTCATCTTCAATACCGCCAAAAGCTAGTAAATTCTTTCATTTTCTTCCATCAACATTGCTCGAAGTTTGACATTTCTTCTTTTTGCATGAAGTGGAACTAGAAGAGATCTCATTTGCATTATCATGTATTTTGTCTCACTATTATCAATACATCATTCCAACTTCTCATTGTTCCCACAACATCAATGCCAGTTTGACTACCTTCACTAGTAGCTCTATCTTTGCCACAAACATCTACACTATTTTCCCAATTTGGCATC
Organism: Triglochin maritima; assembly: GCA_963682175.1. Taxonomy (NCBI): domain Eukaryota; kingdom Viridiplantae; phylum Streptophyta; class Magnoliopsida; order Alismatales; family Juncaginaceae; genus Triglochin; species Triglochin maritima. The sequence continues at coordinate 42,935,204 of OY821775.1, forward strand.
TCTTTCCAATGGAATTTTTTTTTCTTCTGCATGTGACCATTAAACCATCCAAAATAATTGTGTGAGTAGAATATTTTAAAAAGTAACGATATTTAAAAATTGATTCAATAATGAAATGAACACATTTTTAACTTCACATATTCGATATATGATCCTTCCATCATTTATAGTTATCATTTTCTTTGTTGCATCCCAACATGATTCCACTTTGTGTTAATATGTCACTCACGATACCGTAGTTTTTCTTTCACGTCTTCACACAATTCCTCACATTATTGACACTAACTTCTTTGTTGATCAATGTGCTTAATTGCGAAGATTCTCTATTGAAGACAACTACTTTCCACCCACTATCTTCTTTGCTTCCCAAATTTCTCTTATATCTAAGAATATCCACCACAACTTGTTCCACTTGGAGATCCCATCTAACATAACATTTGTCATCGCCATCATTCTCTCCTTGGTTATCTTTTCTCCTTTTTTTGCTTCCCCCTGTTCAAATCCATATATGTGCAATAACTCAATGACATGTAACAATATATATATATAATAACATTAATCCAAGTTAAAATCTATAACATTTGATACACTTAGAATGTAATCAAACATTTACAAACATTTAATAGTTCAAAGAAAGTATCAATCAAATAAAAACAAAAACTAGGAGATAACATGGCATGCTTGATAGTCTTCAAACCATTTCTTTGCTAACTCATCCCGATGTGATGTCCATTCATTTGTAACTTGAATGGTCATAAAATAATCTTCTTCGTTAATTGTGTTTTCTTCAATAAGCATCTCAGTTGAAAGTTGAGAATCATGATTTTCCGATACTGGATCAGAAAATTGTTCTCTTCTAAAGAAGTTGTGAAGAATACAACAAGCATTGATAATCCGTATTTGAGTTTTGATATATAAAAAAGTGTTCGCAATATAGCCCATCTATTCTTCAACATTCCAAGTGTTCTTTCAATTGTTACTCGCACTTGAGTGGCGAAGATTAAATAACTCTTTGAAATTTTGAGGAACATTTCCACTCCACCCATTAACATGGTATCTAGTCCCTCGATATGGTGCTAAAAACCATGTGCATTGGTGTATCTAGCATCTACAAGGTAATATTTTCCTAAGGATTAAGCATTCCTTAAGCAGAATAGATGTTAAGTTTATATATATATATATATATATATATATATATATATATATATATATATATATATATATATATATATATATATCAAAAGTTAATTAATGTGAAGTTTACCAATTGGAATTTAAAGGTGATCAGCTCTACGTAAAACATCACATAGAACTCTTAGTCAGAAGATGAACCCTCCCACCCAGGCAATGCATAGTTGAATTGTACATTTGGGGCGCAAGCTCCCAAAACATTTATTGAAATTATACTCCCATAGAATTCAAGTTGAAGCCCATACAAACCCTCTTAAACCCTAGAAAACCATCAACAACATCCTCACTTGAAACCAAAAGCTCATGATTTTCTGCTCTAGGAATAAAGGAGGAGAAGAGGTCCTGTTTCTTACTATGATGAGAAGTTGTAGGGAAGGGTAGAAGTCAGAGAACACGATGGGATTTAGGACTCGTGGCATTTACAAATCTTAATCGTTAGTTTACCAAAATGTTAATTAGAAATACCACACTTTGAAATTCCAAATCCAAGTGAAATTCCAGATTGAAATACCGCATCCAAACGCACCCTAAGGTAGGGGTGTGCATCGATCCTAACCTGGACTGGGTCAGAACTCTGTCCATTGCCAGGGTGCGGACTGAAAACTGGACATGTCAGATCTGGGTTTGGACCAGATCAGTCACGGCTGGACCGAAGACCGGATTGAACTGATCTTTCCGATCCGGTCCAAATTGGGCTTGTTTGTATTGAAAATCCGAGAATGAATCCGGGTTTGGACCGGACTGGTCAGATCCACTTTGGACCGGAACCCGGACTGACTACGAATCCGGTCCGGACCAACCCGGACCGGTTTGTGCTCTCCCCTACCCTAAGGAATTTGAAAATTTTTCTGGAGGCAGATGCATTTAGGCATTGCATCGAGAAATGCACTTGAACGAGAATACAATATCTGGTACCGGCCGCACCAATACAAATCAATCATTCTTTCAAACTCGTATCTTCTATAGATTTTTAAAAAGTATTTCTTACAACACTTAAGTAAAAGATACCAAACCATAGACTTGACTAAAACTGCAAAACATGTCACAAGCTTCTTTGTTTGCACACAAAGCCTGGCCTGATGAATAACAGAATAAACTTTCTGAAACATGTTACCTGTATAAAGTTCTTTGTAAATGTTCACTATAGAACCTTCTGGTACCTCCCAAAAATCCTTGTAGTCAGTGACAGTAGGAAAGCCGTCCGAAAGATCAAAGTCACGATGAACCCGCAGCCAGAAATTCGTGTAATCTTGTCAAAAAATCAAAACTATTGAACTCATATCTGTAACACCCTGAGGTAAAACTAGTTCAGAACACACCCTGTTTTGGTCACTATCTAGAGTAGCAGCCTTTTAATAGATGAGATTAGTCTCGGTGAAAGCAGAAAGAAGGCCATTATGGACCCGAAGAACATTTTTATGATGAGTTGCACTTGGTCTGTGTCTTCTGAAGATCCATGCCTTGCTACCGACATGGCGGAAGCAGATGGGAGAGCTTCAATCACGGCATCGGCAAGATCTTCAATGAAAGTTGGCGTACAGCCAAGAGCTGGAACTCTGCCCCAATTCTCAATGCCAGATTCGAGAGCTAATTCCCTGTATTCCATATCAATTTCCTCCAGAGTCTCAATGTGCTCACTCACAAAGCTGCATAGAGAAAGAAAGGAAGATGAATTTCAACATGGACTTGGCGTCACCAATTACAATGGATCGTAACACTGTAGAACAGTCATTGATAGATTATGATGAGTGAAGAGAGCAAAAGTACTACTATAAATAGGTTTATGAGTTTTCTTCTTAGGAAATATTACTATATGGTTAAAAAGCTAATAGTCAACAGAAAATTCAAACTGCAAATATTTATTTTCACCTATTCAGTTATATTTATATTACCGAATTGCAAGTCAGATATTATTCATCTTTTGGTCAATATATACTGCAAATTTGATTTCAATAGCGTGGAAGATAAAGAGCAAGTGGATGTATACCTCACGGGAACAGCTAGAAGACTTTTCACACCTTTCTGACCAAGTTCGACAAGAACTTCATCCGTATAGGGTTTCAACCACTGAACAGGACCAACTCAGCTCTGAAAAGTAATGTTGAAGAGATCAAATTTATAGAAAATAGAATAGAAAATGGAATGTGTCATCTTCATGTCTTCTGAGTAATATATATATTCAGATGTCTGATCTGTAGATTGTTACCTGGTAAGCAAGAGTATGGTCATTTTTTATTCCCCTAAACTTCAACTCTTTCATGATCAGACTAATGCAATCCTCCATTTGGTCTCTATAAGGATCTCCAGCATTCTCAACATAGCTTACTGGCACTCCATGTGCACTGAAGAATATCATAACCTGTTACCCATTTATTTCACAAGCGAAATAAGTATATGGTCTGTAGATACCTTTAACTTGTACTGAGTATGTAATATTAAATAAAATGTTAAACCTCTTCAGGAGCAGAAAATTTTGATAGCTCTTTCTCTATCAAATCAGCCATAGACTTGACATAACCTTCACGTGCATACCACGACTCTATAATCGACACGGGCAGCCTAGAAAGGTAAGAATCGTTCCTGAAACAATCGCCACAAAAAAATTAAGAATGCTCAAAACGTCGGTATTCGTATAAAGCAGAATAAGGGCTAATTACGACATTAGTGATATACCTCATAATACTTTGTAGAACACGGATGCTTGATCCAGTCGTAGAAATGGAGAACTGAGGATAAAGAGGCAAAACAACAAGTCTTGTAACATTGTCCTTCTTCACCTGGAACAAAACAGAAAAGCATTATGTTATGAAACAGAAAAAAAAAATATGATCTTATACGAATGCTAAGCTCAAGAAAGATAAGCAGTTTGGAATTGAAGGTATATGATATTGATAAAGGATTCCTCCTAGGGATCAATATAAAAGTACCAATACCTTTCAAAATAAGAAAACATTCACTTCTATCCATTTCTTCCGATCCCGACTACACGGGATTTAACAGAAATAAAAACCTTAATGGTTTACTATTGGCACCTTCAGAAACTGAGACTACAGTGGAACTCTGAAATTCTGAATCATAGATCACTCACCTGATGAATTGCTTCTTCTGTATAAGGATGCCAGTACCTCATTGCGACATAGACATTTACTGGAACTTTCTTCTCCTCTAGGGCAGCTGCAAGTGCACTTGCCTGAAACATATCATTTTCAGATTAGTAAAAGGTACATGAAACATTTTTGTGAACAAAAATTAGGGTACTTTCCCCCAAGTTAGGTTGTCACTTTATACTCAGATAAAGTATCATATTGTTTTCTTTACCAGAAAACCCTATGCAAGGAGTACACAAATGGCAAAAATATCACTTCAGAAGCTACAAACACAATCATGCTTATCAAGGGATGATAAGCTTTCAATTAACTTGAATGTCAAATATCATAGAAGACAAAATTTGATAAAAAGTATATTACCTGTTCATCCGTAATCTTGCGCAGTGGTGAGCCACCCCCTATAGAAGCATATCCTTCTCTGCTTTTGGGGGCTCTGACAACAGAAATGAGCTTAGCTAATGGCCATTGCAGAAACCGAAAAAGCCTTGGTAATCTTATTATATCCTGACAGAGAGCAGCAGCATCAGAATACAGCGGAATAGCCGACACAAATGGTATGAGAAAACATTTTGTAAGCATTGAAAAGAGAAACAAGAGACCCCCTCCCTCCCCATCCACACACATAAATCCACAACTACAGAAACTTGACAAATGGATCATATCAGCACATGTAATGAGCTTATAGAGGTTCCAAATGTGTAAAGATGAATGTATGTATCAATTCAACAAATTATTGTACAGATAAGAAGGCATTAGGAATTCAATATGATATGAACAACTTAACCATAAATCAATATGAAAGTGTGCCTAACATACCGGGTCAGCAAATAAATTGAAAAGAAAAGCTTGAACATCTTGCAGTGTATCTGGACCCCCAAGGTTTAGTAGCAGAACTCCAGTTATCTCTTCAGTCGCCTGGGAGTCTATTTCAACAATGTTTCCTTGATATGCACCCAGATCAGCAGATACACAAGTTTTTCCTACTTGCTTTCTACTCAGAATAGGTGACTGACGCTTCGCATTCCCGAGAATTCCATTTTTATCGGCTTCAGGATCATAGCAGTGTGCAACAATTTGATTTGCATCATTGTTATAATGTGATGACTTGAATGAGACAACATTTGAGGAAAAAAGACTCATCTTTCGACGTGATCTGGTAAGAAAGAAGACAAAAGATTGATAAGTTATTACTGAACATATATCAAAGTCCAATGGCATTGTTAACGACGTGACCACTTGCGAGCCTAGGGTATTTCCGAACAACGGGGCCAAATTATAAAGAGAAAATGTCAAGTGAACATTATTAAAGTAAACTAAATCTTAAGTAGTTAACATGAAATATCTTAGCTCAAACATTAAAAAAAAATTGACCTTCATTCTTATATGAATATCAAAATGACACCGAAGACAGGAGATGTCATGGAATCACAGAGGCAAAAAATCTTCCAATAAATTTGATCTTTAGCTTCTCAATAATTATTGTCTATAGTTAACCAATATCCTCTTGATAAATGTACAAGTTTAACACCAAGATAAAACTACAAGGCTTACCTATCAGCTTTGAATTTGACCGATGCCTGGTGGAGTTTACAACCAGAAAATGCCCCGAAACCCGTTGCTTCCATGATTCAATCTGGAATGGGTATAGCCTCCAAATCTGCGAGCAAACAACAGGAACATAAGAAACGGTACCAGTAACTATTTAGCCTGAAAACATGAACATTACAGAATAATGATACAAAATATTTATTCTACAAAAATTCTTATTCTCCCTCTGATTCTCGTTCGAAGAGATACCTAAGTCGGAAACAGTAGATAGCATAAAATTCTTACGCAAAGGCAACATAGCGAAGACGCTAAAAAGTTATTTTTTCGAAATTCTGAGATTTATTTGAATTTCAGAAAATCTGTTTGTCAAATAACAGCGGTGGAGTTAAGGGTAAAAAGCGAAACAATAAAACCAGATTAGATCATAAAAAAAAACCCGAAGACCACAAGACGGATAAATGAATCGTAAACCAAACAGATCGAATCGGAAACCCCAACCGAATATCCCACCCACGGAAAGGATGGGATGAAGGCACCTCACCTGATCGGCCGGCGATGGGAGAATGGATGGATCCGTCCGTCTGGGTTGGTATGGTATTGGTGAGTAGTGTAGTAGGTGTAGGTGGGGTTTTTTCTTTCGTATTATTTATAGCTTTATTCCTACCCCAAATGGCCAACTTTGTTTGACCTTTTTAAGGCTAACCAAGTCCATCGACTTATTATGAGGTCGGTCCACCGACGTGGCTTGCTGTTTTACCATTCACCTCTTGCTTACCATCTCATATTTTATTTTATTTCTTTTCTTACATTTTATTTTGGGTTATGATTGATTGATTGGTAGGGTGGCGCGTCCGTCCGTCCACCGATCGAATTAGTTTGGACCTAAATCATCTTTTTTATTATAAAAATATATACTAAGATTGTGTTTAAATCAAATAATAAGTATGCAAATAATCTCATAACGTATAATAAAATCTACATTAGTTAAAATTTGATAAATAAACAATATAAACCTTAGATAAATGCACTTGTATTAGAAAAACTAAGAAAATACAACAATATTTTCGGTTCGAACAAGAATAAGTCGAACATGACCGAACCATAATCAGTCTGGTATGAATCGAGTGGTTTGGTTCGGTTTTCCAGTCCGGCCTCGAAAATGCCCCCAAAAAAGTAAGGAAAAAATTCGAGTTCGAAACCTGCTCACCCTTAAGAAAGGTACGAGGGAAAATCTAGAAGTCTAATTCTTACAACGTAAGTTCCTAAAACTCAAGTTCTCGGAACTTCAATTCAATGATTGGTGCAACAATTTATCTTTTGATAAAGTAATTTTTTTTGACATTAATAGAAAACAAATTATTTAGGTAAATTGCATGAAACTAGAACTCCTCTGAATTTTAAGTGGACACATGGGCCTTGTTTTTAATATAATTTCTAAAAGTTCTAGAGCTCACTGATTAGTAGCATATCATGCATCATATTCATGTTATATATCTTTATTTTACCCCAATATTGTGCTACTCGAGTTGTTGTTGTAGTATTTCAGGTGTTAGGTAATAAAGAAGAGAAAAGAGAACAAAAAGGACCTGAATGCAACAAAAATGGATTGAATTGAAAACTTCTGGACCTATTTGTAATGCACAAGGACTCGATTGCAAATCAGGAAAGACCCAAGTGAAAATCCAGAGGGATCTGATTGTGAAATATAAAGTGTTGTGACACATGACTTGAACAAGATCAGTATTTCACCAATTATACTCAAATCGGTTCAAGACAGTGGACCAGAACTTCACCAAATGTGCAAACTATAACGTTGAAGCTCCTAGAAGAAATTGGGACCGATCGGGCGCAAACGATCCATCACTGGCGGATCATTTTTCTCCAATTGATCCATAATTTCTCCCGTGGCTCGGACTTGATTAATGGGTGCACCAGAGTATAGAGAAAATTATTACAATCGTCGGATTGCTTCCAGATTCATATAAACCATTATTTCTTCTATAAATACCATTGTAATCCCTCATCTCCACTTCTTCCTCCTTCCCCCGTTAGAGTAGGTTTTAGTTTCCTATTTTAGTAGTGTAATAAGAGGGTTGGAGAGGAACAAACTTTGTATTTTTATTTCTTAATCTGCTTTAGTTCTTGTTCTTTATGTTGACGTTTTCCATTTTATGCAATTTCCTCTGTGTTTGATGCTTGTTTAATCTTGTCTTCTACATTTCTGTCATGGGTTTATGTTCTTTTCATGTTTTCTTTAATGTAGAGATGAGTAGAGAGTAGTCCATCCCCATGTGGGTGGAGAAGAATGTGATTTGATCATGTGATGGATTAGTGTGTGTGTGTTAATCTTAATCCTTTGAGCATTACATGATTTCCATAACTATCTAATGAGATTTCACTATTATCTTTGATGTGCTAATGCTCTTGAATAAAGTTTAGCACATGCTTAGATTAGTGAGCCTATTTTATGGGGATTGATGTGGTTAGGATAATGATTGAGTGGAAGAAGGAAACAAGACATGTGCATGCATGTGCTCATGTTGGCTTTATCCAAATTAATGTCTTGTATGTTTTAATGATTGTGATAAATCTTATTTCATGTGGAGACATAGTTGGATTTGAGTCATTATGCATGTGAACATATTTGCTTCATTTCAATTATTGTCTTGTATGTTTTAATGATAATGTTTTATCTTATTTAAGTGGAGGTAAAGTTGAATTTGAGTTTTATGAATTTCATGTGTCACATGTTTTGATGAGCACATTTGAACACACACACAACACACGTTTTCGTATTCGCTTTCTCTCTCTACCCTTGAGGGGTTTAGTTTTCATTGATCTTTTTTCGGTTTCCCACGCATTGTAGTTTAATTTCGATCACATCTCTCTCTTCTTCTGCCTCACTCGAGTATAGTGAATTCGACTCACACACGCTCCGTGTAGACCGACCCATACTTGCCACCACTTCAACACAGTCGTGTACTTGCGGTTATTTTAACTGATTCAATCAAGTTTTTGGCGTTGTTGCCGGGGAGTACTGTTTCTGTAGTCGAGTTCGCCATTTTGGTGGGGTTTTTCTTTATTTTTATGTCTCCGTTTTTGTTTTGGTTACTGGAATGTGGTCACAAGTGGACAGGAGGGCCTACTGGGGCTTGGAAGTACACTGGTGAATTCTGGGGACCTGAAACCCTAGAAGATCCGCCAGTGGCAAATTTGGTGAGGTATTTGTGATTTATGTTTCAACTGTAGCTTCCTTTGCCTATTTCTAGTTGGTTCCTTTCACTGTTGAGGCAATGCATGCTCTGTTTTAGTGTAAGAAATGAATTTGGCTTGCATGACCCTTTCTTAAGACAACTTGGACCCTAAAACTCAAAGCAAAAAATTAGACTATTTGCCATCTAGGTCATTTATCATTTGTAGGCCTTACATGCACATTGTCTTTCATTGTCTTTAAATTCTTGTTGTCGATTGCTGGCATGTGGTATGTGCACCTGTTCTCTCATTCATGCATGTTTAAATCATGTATTAGTTAGTAAGGTGCATCAGGACAAGAGTGAGGTGAGTGTTTGTTTGGTGAGTTGTTTACTAGCTTAAGTTTTCAAAAGATCTTTAAGGGACATCACCTATAGTCTTCAAGATAAGGTGGGGATTTCATCACCCCTTCATTATCCCCAAAAACCACACTCAAGTGAAGTCTTAATCTAAAATCAAGTAGACATTGGCCATTAAGACTTGGGCGTATTAGGAGAGTGATCCGGTCACGACCATCATAGCCTGATCGACATTGCCCACATCTTCGGATCTTGGCTCCCTTGCTGGGATTTGTGGTCTTCGTCGTAGGGAGGTGAGGCGTGTTGAGGTCGTGTGACCTCGCAGTTAGGCATCGTCTAGCTGTAATGACCCATAGCCAGCCTAAGCTTCTTTGAGTCGTGTTTGCTAGACTAGGCTTCTACCCTCACCCTCTACCCACGCTAGTTTTACGAATTCTTCCCTTCTCCTCCGAGTCTTCTTCTTCTCACCAACTTATACGTTCTAGTCTCCTCCCTTTTACACTCTCTGTTAACGTTTTATGGTCGAGTTGAGCACTTTTTGCGAGTTTTGCCTTGTGGTGGTGAGAGTGGCGACTCGAGAGTTCTTAGGCAAGATGAATAGTTACATGGGCGTGTAGGATTCCGTGTCCCCATGTATGTGTATATTTTAAATTTTTAATACAAACATACGATTTCGATTTCATATTTTCATTGATTTTACGTACATGTATTTATTTATTCTAATATCATGCATTCCTACACATATTAAAATAAACAAAAGATAGAGGATCATACACAAAGGTTCTCTAAAACCTTTTAGAAGATCTGGAGTTCCGTTGCTCATCGAATCGCCTGCCAATTCGCCCTCAAGTGTTCACCAAACTCTAAACAAGAATAGAGAGAAAGGAGCAAGCCAATCAATCTCTAATTAAGCTTAGAATCTAGCTAATAACCCCTCTTTAAGCCCCTAAGATTTCTATCTCCAAAACTTAAAACTATTAAGAGTTTTTCGTGGTGATTAAGGGAGACATTAATGAGAGAGATAATTTATGCATTAACATAAACAAGTAGGATGATGGGTCCTTTTATAGGCTCCCAAAACATCATTATGAAGAACTATTCTTTAGTCACGATCTCTTGCTTATTCTCTCCTAAAATTAATCCCAAATTCATAAGCATCCTAAAAAACATTTGATCAAATCTGGAATTAATCCAACCCATGATCTAATTATTCTCTTAATAATTCACGCAAAAATCGCATTGTTCGGTTGACCGAGAATTCTTCTCGGTTAACCGAACCATTCTATTTTAACACATGTTCGGTGGACCGTAAGTTAGACGGTCGACCGAATATGCATGAGAAAAATTCTCTGGAAAAATTCGAACGATCCGCGTCTTGCTCCGGTCGACCGTTGACCCACCAAAGCTTCTCCTGACAAATATTCATCGGACGACCGTGTCACCTTCGGTGTACGAAAATTGAAAGGAATGTGTTCTAAAAGTTTTACTTTTATATGTCAATTATTATGAATTGGATGTGCAAACATTTTGTTCTTTGATTATTGTATTCGTCTTTTAGAAATGTTAAGGAAGATGCGCTTGGTCCTTTACCGTAGAGATCTAAAAGATAATAGTTTACATAAATCAAAAGTTATTCACAATTATGGTAATTAACATGAAACATTAATCACCGAGATAAGATTGTCGTGTTGGTCATCGATTGTTGTAGCTCTACAAATAATTGACGACACGAGTATATAAAAGAGGAAAAGATTATTTTTATATATTGAATAGACCTAACAAGTAAAACATTATGGAATTGTGTTTCGTGTCATTAATATTTTACTGTGTCTTGGATCCTAAGATATGAGACTTATATCTTTTCACTCAAGAAATTCTTAGTTTGATTATTGTCAAAAGCTATCAATGAGTACAAAGATAAAGGCAAAAGTTGGTTGAACAAGATATCTCCTGGAAAATTTCTCTCGGTTGACCGAACCCAATTGTCCAGGCACTCCAGACTAGGTTTAAGGCCATGGAATCCGAAAGAATAAAAAGTAGTGGGAGTAGAGTTGTGCTTGAGGAGACTCAAGATATTCTACAAGATTATGATATGAATGGTGACATTCAAGATCATGAAGGCCCAACCGAGGTTCCTTTGGTTAGTGGGAGCGTGAGTGAGAGACCCTCGCAAGCAATTGTGAGAGAAATTCAATCTTCCCCACCTAGTGTACGTTGGAGAATCGAACACGAACCAATTCCGCAAGAAGCTGTGGAAGAAGTTCGAGAAGTACACGTAGAACCAAAAGAACTTAGAAGGTCAACGAGGGAAAGGAAGAAACCCGATATGTATTTGGGACTTAATGAGATAATGGTACTAGGTACCTATGATCCCTCGACCTTTCAAGAAGCAATGGAAAGAGAGGACTCCAAACTAGGTTTAAGGCCATGGAATCTGAAATAGAATTCATGATGATAATCAAGTGTGGAACTTGGTTGAACTTCCTCACGGGAAAAAATGTCATTCAAAATAAATGGGTTTTCAAGAGGAAGATGAAAATGGATGGGAACTTGAAAACCTACAAAGAGAGGCTTGTAGCAAAAGGTTTCACTCAAGTTCAAGGAATTGACTATGATGAAACTTTTTCACCGGTTGCCATGTTCAAGTCTATTCGGATTATTCTCGCTATTACCATATTTCATGATTATGAGATATGACAAATGGATGTCAAAATGGCGTTCCTTAATGGGAACTTGGAGGAGGATGTGTACATGGTACAACCTCAAGGTTTTGAAGAGCCAAAGAATAACGAGAAAGTATGCAAGCTTCAAAGATCCATTTATGGATTGAAGCAAGCATCAAGGAGTTGGAACAAGCACTTTGACGAAGAAGTCAAAAAGATTCACTTTGTCCAAAGTAAGGAAGAGCATTGTATATACAAGAAGGTTAGTGGGAGCCACATAGTGTTCTTGATCTTATATGTTGATGACATACTCCTCATGGGAAATCATATACATTTGCTTGAGTAAACGAGAAGTTCTTTGAAATCTGCATTTTCAATGAAAGATATGGGTGGGATTCAATAGATCTTGGGAATCAAGATATATAGAGATAGATCCCGTAGACTCATTGGCCTAAGTCAACATACATACATTGACAAAGTCTTGGAAAGGTTCAGCATGAACAACTCCAAAAAGGGCAGTGTGCCAATGAGTATGGGTGTGCAACTCAAGAAGTCTCAACGTGCTGAATCATGTAAAGACTTGGAGTACATGAAAGATATCCCTTATGCTTTGGCAATAGGATCGCTCATGTACGCGATGACTTGCACAAGACCCGATGTCTCGTATGCTCTAAGCGTGACAAGTCGTCACCAATCCAACGCAGGTTTTGAGCATTGGACTGCGGTCAAGAATATTTTAAGGTACCTTAACCCGACCAAAAATAAGTTTCTTGTTTATGGAGGACAAATGGAGTTAACAGCCGAGGGCTATTCGGATGCGAGTTTCATGAGTGATCTCGATGATAGAAGGTCGCAATCAGGATACGTCTTCCTTCTGAATGGTGGAGCTATGAGTTGACGTAGTTGGAAGCAAAGTACTTCCGCCGACTCAACCACTGCTTCCGAAGTAATGGATGTCGCTGAAGCAAGCATGGAAGGAGTGTGGATTAAGAAAATCCTTGAAGAGCTTGGAGTAGTTCCCTCGTGCGAGGTGCCAATAGAGCTATTTTACGATAATAGTGCATCTATCTCACAAATCAAGGATCCCAAATGACACCACAAAGTGAAGTACATGGATCGTAAATACTTTGTCACACGTGACTTCATCGACGAAGGTAAAATAAATCTGTTATGGGTGGACACAAACAACAACACACCTGATCCATTCACCAAACCCTTATCCCAAGCAAATGACGCAATGCATTTCGAGTCCATGGGTCTGAGAAACCATGTGGATTGGCTTGATGAGTGATTAGAGAGAGTTACCCTAGTTATTATTATTTTATACATTGAAAATATATGTGAAAAAAAACTTTGATAACAAGTGGGAGATTGAAAGGAATGTGTTCTAAAAGTTTTACTTTTATATGTCAATTATTATGAATTGGATGTGCAAACATTTTTTCACTTGATTATTGTATTCGTCTTTTAGAAAAATGTCAAGGAATAAGCGCTTGATCCTTAACCGTAGAACTCTAAAAGATAATGGTTTACATAAATCAAAAGTTATTCACAATCATGGTAATTAACATGAAACATTAATCACCGAGATAAGATTGTCGTGTTGGTCATCGATTGTTGTAACTCTACAAATAATTGACGACACGAGTATATAAAAGTGGAAAATATTACTTTTATATATTGAATAGACCTAACAAGTAAAACATTATGGAATTGTGTTTCGTGTCATTAATGTTTTACTGTGTCTTGGATCCTAAGATATGATACTTATATCTTTTCACTCAAGAAGTGCTTAATTTGATTATTGTCAAAAACTATCAATGAGTATAGTGATAAAGGCAATAGTTGGTTGAACATGACTTGTGCTGGAAAAGATAGCTAGTCAAACGATCATCGTTGGCCCTCTTTATTGAGTGATGATATGAGTGGGCCCCTTGATAAAGTAAAATTATAATGTGCACAATCTAACTTGAGTTAAGTTACATAGGTATAATTAGCTTAAGGAGATCAAGAAATGAATATAATACAAATGTGACACATTTCTACTTGTATATATTCTTAATATCATGAGGAAAGGGACGGACACAAATGGTGCACTTACATCACTAAATGGACCGTGTTTGATTTGAGTGGAACAAAGACATCTATGCTAATTGGGTAACTATAATGTGTAGCTAGATACCGCTTAAAGTTTGGGATATTAAGTGTTTAATATCGCTGTCAATTTGGCTTAGATCCTCCTATAGGTCACACCACAAAACTGGGAAAGAAGAAGCTTGATTTTGAGTTCATATGATGTGTCGGGTTTTATGTGAAATATGGACACACGTGGTAAATGAATAAAATCAATATGTCATGAGAATTGACATAATTAGAATCATAATAAATTCATATGAGGTACATATATTATGGGGTGTAATAATTTAATATTACATAAGATAATATATTACATAAGATATGAATTTGCTAAAAACCCCAACAAATCAATTATTTTTGGAAATAAATTCAAATTTTGACAAAGGCAAAATCAGGTCAAACTCGGTAAACCGTTTAGGGTTTGGTCGACCGAGGTGACTTCAGAATGGTCGAGCGAACGGGGAATGGGTAAACACAATTAGTTGACCGAAAATGTCTGGAGTGCCTGGACAATTGAGTTCGGTCAACCGAGCGTGAACGGTGAACCGAGAGAAATTATCCAGGAGATATCTTTGGATATTTTCGGTAGACCGAACGTGTCACGGTCGTCCGATGAATATTCGTCAAGAGAAATTTTAGTAGGTCAACGGTCGACCGGAGCAAAACGCGGATCGTCTGAATTTTTCCATAGAATTTTTCTCATGAATATTCGGTTGACCGTCTCGCTCACGGTCCACCGAATATGTGTTAAAACCGAATGGTTCGGTTAACCGAGAAAAATTCTCGGTCAACCGAACAGTACGATTTTTGCCTGAATTATTAAGAGAATAATTAGATCATGGGTTGGATTAATTCCAAATTTAATCAAATGTTTTTTAGGATGCTTATGTGGCAATTTGGGATTAATTTTAGGAGAGAATAAACAAGAGATCATGACTAAAGAATAGTTTTCAATAAGGATGTTTTGGGAGCCTATTAAAGGACCCTCATCCTACTTGTTTATGTTAATGCAAAAAATCTTTCTCTCATTAATCTCTCCCTTAATGACCACGAAAATATCTTAATAATTTTGAGTTTTGGAGATAGAAATCTCAGGAGCTTAAAGAGGGGTTATTAGCTAGATTCTAAGCTTAATTAGAGATTGATTGGCTAACTCTTTTCTCTCTAATCTTGTTTAGAGTTTGGTGAACACTTGGAAGCCAATCAGCGGGCGATTCGAGGAGGAACGGAACTCCGGATCTTCTGAAAGGTTTTAGAGAACTTTTGGATATGATCCTCTATCATTTCTTTATTTTAATGTGTAGGAATGCATGATATTAGAATAAACAAATACATGTACGTAAAATCAATGAAAATATGAAATCGATCTTGTTTGTTTGTATTTTTTTTTAAATATAGACACACATAGGGATACGAAATCTTACAGTGGTATCAGAGTATTTAGTCTATATTTTCAATCATTAGACTATATAATTAATTTTAGTTTACCATCTACAATCGAAACAATTCATGTTCTATGTCTTTTTCGAGTTTTCCGATAGTTTTGTTGATTTAATTCTAATTGATTCTTTTGATAGTTTTACATATTTTGAAATACATAATGTGAATGTTATAATTAAAATTTAAACTTATGTCTAATATAAAAAATTTTCGTTTTTATTTAAATGATTATTTTATAAGGAATCGACAAAACGAAAAAGGCATATGTTTATTTTTGCTTAAAAAAATTATTTTTGGAAATTGGATAAAAAGTGGTTCAAATGTTTTGTGTTTTGAACTATGTGTACATAAAATCATTTTTAATAGATTTCAAATGATTTTAGAATTGTTTGATTTGAAAGGAATGTGTTCTAAAAGTTTTACTTTTATATGTCAATTATTATGAATTGGATGTGCAAACATTTTTTTACTTGATTATTGTATTCGTGTTTTAGAAAAATGTCAAGGAAGAGGCGTTTGATCCTTAACCGTAGAACTCTAAAAGATAATGGTTTACATAAATCAAAAGTTATTCACAATCATGGTAATTAACATGAAACATTAATCACCGAGATAAGATTGTCGTGTTGGTTATCGATTGTTGTAGCTCTACAAATAATTGACGACACAAGTATATAAAAGAGGAAAAAAATACTTTTATATATTGAATAGACCTAACAAGTAAAACATTACGGAATTGTGTTTCGTGTTATTAATGTTTTACTGTGTCTTGGATCCTAAGATATGAGACTTATATCTTTTCACTCAAGAAGTGCTTAATTTAATTATTGTCAAAAACTATCAATGAGTATAGTGATAAAGGCAATAGTTGGTTGAACATGACTTGTGCTGGAAAAGATAGCTAGTCAAATGATCATCGTTGGCCCTCTTTATTGAGTAATGATATTAGTGGACCCCTTGATAAAGTAAAATTATAATTTGCACAATGTAACTTGAGTTAGGTTACATAGTTATAATTAGCTTAAAGAGATCAAGAAATGAATATAATATAAAGGTGACACATTTCTACTTTGTATATATTCTTAATATCATGAG
This sequence comes from Triglochin maritima, assembly GCA_963682175.1. NCBI lineage: Eukaryota > Viridiplantae > Streptophyta > Magnoliopsida > Alismatales > Juncaginaceae > Triglochin > Triglochin maritima. The sequence goes on from OY821775.1 coordinate 42,951,935, forward strand.
GAAAGGGACGGACACAAGTGATGCACTTACATCACTAAATGGACCGTGTTTGGTTCGAGTGGAACAAAGACATCTATGCTAATTGGGTAACTATAATGTGTAGCTAGATACCGCTTATATTTTGGGATATTAAGTGTTTAATATCGCTGCCAATTTGGCTTAGATCCTCCTATAGGTCACACCACAAAATGGGGAAAGAAGAAACTTGATTTTGAGTTCATATGATGTGTCGGGTTTCATGTGAAAAAGTGACACATGTGGTGAATGAATAAAATCATTATATCATGAGAATTGACATAATTAGAATCATAATAAATTCATATGAGGTGCATATATTATGGGGTGTAATAATTTTATATTACATAAGATATGAATTTGCTATAAACCCCAAAAGATCAAATTTTTGTGGAAATAAATTCAAATTTTGACAAAGGCAAAATCGGGTCAAACCCGGTAAACCGTTTAGGGTTCGGTCGACCGAGATGTCTTCGGAACGGTCGACCGAACGGGGAACGGGTAAACACAATTGGTTGAGCGAAATTGTCTGGAGTGCCTCGATAATTGGGTTCGGTCAACCGAGGGAATATGTGCAGGAGATATCTTGTTCAACCAACTTTTGCCTTTATCTTTGTACTCATTGATAGCTTTTGACAATAATTAAACTAAGCACTTCTTGAGTGAAAAGATATAAGTCTCATATCTTAGGATCCAAGACACAGTAAAACATTAATGACACGAAACAAAATTCCATAATGTTTTACTTGTTAGGTCTATTCAATATATAAAAGTAATTTTTTTCTCTTTTATATACTCGTGTCGTCAATTATTTGTAGAGCTACAACAATCGATGACCAACACGACAATCTTATCTCGGTGATTAATGTTTCATGTTAATTACCATGATTGTGAATAACTTTTGATTTATGTAACCTATTATCTTTTAGCGCTCTACGATTATGGACCAAACGCATTTTCCTTAACATTTCTAAAAGGCGAATACCATAATCAAGGAACAAAATGTTTGCACATCCAATTCATAATAATTGACATATAAAAGTAAAATTTTTAGAACACATTCCTTTCAGGGCGACCATTCATATCATTGTTGGGACCAGGACAATTCTCCCTGGTATTCCGGACCCATGCAGCCTGGGTTGGCTCAAACAAACACCCCGTATGGTAAGGAAAATCTTAATTATGTGGCTAACCAATCTTCATATTGGGGTAATATGAGAGAGACACTGACTGCTAGACCACCATCTAGTTATGTCGAATCATATGTTGGTCAACAAATTGAGACATTACAAGAACATTTGGCCTCTTTCATGCTTGCGGTTGATGAGTGCACCGGTAGCTCCAGTAGCTGTACCGTGTGACTATTGCGGGTTGAGTGGTCATGTTTCCGGGAAATATCCTTATGTTCCCCCAGAGCCTGAGTATGAGCACACTTTTCCCAAAATGCTCAATGTGATCTTTCTCACATCCGCGTACAACCCGAGAGGGATAGATTCGTGGGGAGACAATTCTTATTCGAATTCTTATACATCATTCCCCACAGTATCCTCCTCCCAAATACCCAGAATTCTACCAACACCCTACTCCCAATCATTGGACTCATTCTCAGCCCATCAACACCTAACCCCAAAAATTCTCAAGCTCTGACTTGAGCCTTACAATTGACCACAAACACGATTCCTTGAAACAAACTCTCCCTACGTTCATGGAGACCACTCAATAGTCCATGCAAAATATGGTAATGCAAGTGAGTCAGATCACACAGAAATTACGTGAGCGTGAGGAGGGTAACCTTTCTTGTCAACATGAGGATTCATCTTTTGATATCGAACAACCACCACATCCACAAATTGAAAGCATATTCTTTTCGAGTCAAACTCCTAGTCAGTATGCGGGACTTGGGGTTTCAATTCACGATGATTTGGTTAAGGATTCGATTCAAATCGAGAATAGCATGGACCAACTTCATTATGAGTTGGCACAGGATTGTGCCTTACCTTTTTGTCCCGTGGACCTTGAGCCACATGATCTTACTGTTGTGCATCTTAAGTACTCACCTGTGGTGGAGCAAGAGCTTCCTAGTACCCTTAATTTCATACGACTTGATGAGAGTTTGACTCTCACTACTGTTCATGATCTTCTTGGAAATGATGGGGTATCAAACAACTACATTACCAATGAGGGTATTGGGAGTTCCTTAGAGGATACCTTGGGTAAGAGACCAACTTTCTGTTCGCCTAGTGAGTTGGACATGCATAACGAGGTTCTTGACCCGTTTCGACCCACCAACATGTTGTTTGAGAGTTTGGATTGACGATCATAACTTCAGTACCACAACGGGAGAAACTTTTCTTCCGTTGCACAATATTTACAGAACTCTTGAGTGGTTTGAGCTCTTTCAGTTTGATCCTTTGAATCAGGCACTTTTGCGTCCAATTCATGAACCTCTCCTTGCATTTTGTGCACTTTGTCGTCGGGGGGGGGGGGGGGGGGGGGACACATGAGTATTTTGGCACCACGTGGTGTCATGTTCCCATTCCAAATGCATTGACCCACTTTTGAGGTTCACATTTGATGTCCTTTAACAAATAAAGATGAAAGCTTATTTTTGTACATAGTTATATTTGAAAGAAAAAAAGACCTTAATAGTAATCATTAATTGTTGTGGGTGCCAACCCTTGTGTTTGGGTCTCATTTCTTTTACGTATTTGTCTCCCTACTTAAGTATCTCACAAGTTTTGAGAGAAATTCGAGTTTATGTCCATCAACATGACCATGAAACTTTCCTTGTGCTTCACGTTGGTGAGATCTTTTCTTTTTCATGCATAAATTCATGTAGTACCATGATCACATTCATTGAGGACAATGCATGAAGTAAGTGTGGGGGGTGTTTTACGTGTGTACATAGTCTAGTCTTTCTTTTTTTTGTTTTCTTTTTTTTGTATTGTTATGGTCATGTTAGTGTGCTCTATTTAATATCAATATATCTGCTTGCCATGATCCTTGGGTGACATCTCTTCTTTTGCTTGCCTAGTGCTTTGCGAAAGAAAAAGTTTTGTAGGTTTTGTGTGTGTTTGACATGTGCGAAACCATTGAGAGGCAAAGTAAAAGGAAGCTCCCAAAATTGTCTTGAAGTTGATGCATTAGGATATCTAGTATACTGACGTTAAGAATTATCTAGCGTTAGGATGCACCCTGATATTCCCTCGAGGGGAGAGTTATCATAGGGTTTCAGTACTCAAACAAATAAAGAAGTCCACCATGAACCTAGTGAGTTGAATAATTCATGTCAAAGAAGTTTGTTGTAGTTAAAGACCCTTAAACTCTTGTTGTGAGACATTAAGCGTAGGGGTTTTGGTTCGTGTATAGATAAGAAATAAGTGAGTAGGTGTTTCCTCTTCTCGCACGGCTCCTATCACTCAGGAAATTAGGTCCGATGAGACTGAGTGTATGGTGCTTTCGAGTCATTTGACATGAGATGCACCGACCGAATTCTCGTTACATGGGTGGTAGGGATCACCATATGTGGAGATTTGAGGAAATGTGTACGTGATATTGTAAATCCTCATAGACAATGATGTACGAAACCTGACCCAGGGAGAATCAAACACCAACTAGACAAAAATAAAATGAGAAAAAAAGAAGAAAAACAAAAACAAAAGAAAAAAGGGAATGCAAATAAGAACCTTATTGTATCACTTTTATCACTTGAGGATGATAAGGTTGTCCATGTCTTTCACTTAAGTCCTTAATTAACTTGCACGAATGATTCATTAGGCTAGGTGTGTGGACTGGATACATATATAGAGTCAGCCTGTAGTATTACTGTGTCCAGTGATCGACAAAAATGAGTCCATCGAGTGGAGTTTATAGGTTTATTGATGCATCAATGTTCGGATTTTGTGAGTATATCCGCTGAAAACCCTCAGGAAACACTCCTCCTTGGCGACAAGGAGGTTTAACGGCTTATTGTACATGCTAAGTGCAACCGTGATTCCTACGAAATTGAGTTAGGAATTCCACATTTTTCGTATGTTTTCCTTTCTTTCATTTTTCTCTTTCTTTGTTTTACTCGGGACTAGAAAAAGTTAAGTGTGGGGGTATTTTATTAGTAGCATATCATGCTTCATATTAATGTTATATATTTTTTATTTTACCCCAATATTGTGCTACTCGAGTTGTTGTTGTTGTGTTTCATGTGTTAGGTAATAAAGAAGAGAAAATGGAACAAAAAGGACCTGAATTGAAAACTTCTGGACCCATTTGTAATGCACAAGGACTCGATTGCAAATGAGAAAGGACCCAAGTGCAAATACAGAGGGACCTGATTGTGAAATGTAAAGTATTGTGACACATGACTTGAACAAGATCAGTATTTCACCAATTATACTCAAATCTGTTCAAGACAGTGGACAAGAACTTCACAAAATGTGTAAAATATAACGTTGAAGCTCCTGGAAGAAATCGGGACCGATCGGGCGCAAACGATCCATCACTGGCGGATCATTTTTCTCCAATTGATCGATAATTTCTCCCGTGGCTCGGACTTGATTAATGGGTGCACCAGAGTATAGAGAAAATTATTACAATCGTCGGATTGCTTCCAGATTCATATAAACCCTTATTTCTTCTATAAATACCATTGTAATCCCTCATCTCCACTTCTTCCTCCTTCCCCCGTTAGAGTAGGTTTTAGTTTCCTATTTTAGTAGTGTAATAAGAGGGTTGGAGAGGAACAAACTTTGTATTTTTATTTCTTAATCTGCTTTAGTTCTTGTTCTTTATGTTGACGTTTTCCATTTTATGCAATTTCCTCTGTGTTTGATGCTTGTTTAATCTTGTCTTCTACATTTCTGTCATGGGTTTATGTTCTCTTCATGTTTTCTTTAATGTAGAGATGAGTAGAGAGTAGTCCATCCCCATGGGGGTGGAGAAGAATGTGATTTGATCATGTGATGGATTAGTGTGTGTGTTAATCTTAATCCTTTGAGCATTACATGATTTCCATAACTATCTAATGAGATTTCACTATTATCTTTGATGTGCTAATGCTCTTGAATAAAGTTTAGCACATGCTTAGATTAGTGAGCCTATTTTATGGGGATTGATGTGGTTAGGATAATGATTGAGTGGAAGAAGGAAACAAGACATGTGCATGCATGTGCTCATGTTGGCTTTATCCAAATTAATGTCTTGTATGTTTTAATGATTGTGATAAATCTTATTTCATGTGGAGACATAGTTGGATTTGAGTCATTATGCATGTGAACATATTTGCTTCATTTCAATTATTGTCTTGTATGTTTTAATGATAATGTTTTATCTTATTTAAGTGGAGGTAAAGTTGAATTTGAGTTTTATGAATTTCATGTGTCACATGTTTTGATGAGCACATTTGAACACACACACAACACACGTTTTCGTATTTGCTTTCTCTCTCTACCCTTGAGGGGTTTAGTTTTCATTGATCTTTTTCCAGTTTCCCACGCATTGTAGTTTAATTTCGATCACATCTCTCACTTCTTCTGCCTCACTCGAGTATCGTGAATTCGACTCACACACTTTCCCTGTGGATCGACCCATACTTGCCACCACTTCAACGCAGTTGTGCACATTTGTGGTTATTTTAACTGGTTCATTCACTCATGAAGCTCTAGTCTAGAACTTTTAAGTTTTCCATCTAACCAATCCTCCATAACTTATTTCAAAAGTCTATATCCTCTCGCTTTCCTATAAATTAATTGCACCTTTACTAGAAATAATATCAAACAAGCTGAGTTGGGAGATCTGTGGTACTGAGATAGTCAGGACTACAAGTCGAATTTCCTCAGGTACGATTGCATGTTTGAGTTTTGAAAAGAAAATTTGACTTTCTATGCTTAAAGTGACCTAAAATTGAAAAAGAAGCCTCCACATTGACATCCTCTAAGAAATATGCTTATGTTTCTACTTCTCCCTAAAATACTCATGCATAAGTCGTGAGACTATTCCCCTCTTTCTCTCATTCAAGCGTATCAAGCTCAGGCTTATCCATTGGGAGTGAAGACCAGATCGAGCCCACAATAGTCAATATCCAGCTGAGATCGTCTCTCATTGAATCCATCAGAACCCTACCAGAATGCACAAGTTGTTTTAATGTTCTTGGAGGAGAAACTGGTCAACAAAGAGAATGAGTAAGTCAAATTGTAAAGAACTGATGTGGGTGTACTTTGTTGCATTTTCTTTCCATTTTTGAAAGATCTATCAATGTCTTAATGTATTTTGTTGGTTTGTTCAAGTTTTGTTTGAATATGCCTTTTGTGGTGTAGTTGTGCTCGATCGAGCTTAGTAGAGCTCGACAAATGACCATTTCTAATGTCTGAAGACGATAACATGCATGACTTGATGGTACTCAAGGATATGTGGTAGATATGCTGGATGGATGTGCTTGAAAGTTAAAATTGTTTTAGAGTTTGATTGAGTTCGAGTCAACTCAACAGTACACGATAGTGCAAGTCGATGTGTATGCTCGATAGTTATACTTGATTAGAGTTCGATTGTGCTCGATTGGGTTACTTGACATGTGTTCTATAGAAACTTTATAGATATCGATGGGTTCTCATAATTAATATGAATTCCACCGTTTTGACAATTTTTTTTGTTTTTTGAAGTATCAAGTTCGACTGTTAACGTATTGTCTAGGTACAATGATGTTTGGAAAATAGATTATAGAGATTGGCTTGTCAAGGATGGCAAGAGTAAAGTGATCATGATAGAAAATGATGTAGCATCCTTGCAACTGCTTGAAATTGTGCATAAGGTGTTTAATGTTGATAAGTTGAAGTATGAACTCACACTCGATGCCCCTTACAAAACATAGGGGTAGTCATTTAGACCTGTTGAAATTACAGATGATTTGACATCCGTTTCTTCGTCTCTTAAATATTACAGGACAAGATCCATTTTATGTGTGACTTTGGTTAAACATAATGCACATGTAGAACCATCGCCCAATTTCATCTTTAATAAAGAAGTTAGGAGTCAGGAGTCAGGTTGAGACTTTTGTTCCCCAAACAGATCCCTTGGCTATTGGAGGTGAGATAGTTGTTCATAAAGATGATGTCCCCCACCAATTGAATAAGTACGAGCCTGAATTAGTAGCATATCATACATTATATTCATGCTATATATCATTATTTTACCCCAATTTTGTGCTACTTGAGTGCTTATTTGTGGTGGTACAAGTGTTAGGTAATATAGGAGAGAAAGGAAGAGAAAATGACTGAAATACACGAAGAAAAGACTCAAATGAAGCAAAATGGACCTATTTGTCATGCACAATGACCCATCTGCAAATCAGGGAAGACCCATATGAAATCCGGAGGGATGAGTAGAAGAAAAACATTTCTGGTGCAAAATCCCTCATTATCATGGCCTTGAGAAGTATTTCGGGAATTAAGATCAAACAAGCTCAACCCAGCCAACCACGAGTGCACCCCATGCGCAAAATACATCACTTAAGCTTCTGGGAGAAATTAGGGCGGATCATAGCCAAAACATCCGCTAGTGGTGGATTTTGATCCTCTATTGGCAGATCAATTTGGTCCAAATGTCCCCAAATTTTAAACGTGGCTCAGACGTGCTTAATTGGGTGCACCAGAACTTAGAGAAAATCAATTTCAGTCATTGGATTGCTCCCAAAATTCATCTACACCACATTTTCTTCTATAAATAGCATGGTTTCTTCTTCATTTCCTCTTCTTCTCCACCTCCACCATTAGAATAGCTTAGGTTTTACCCAATCTGGGTATTAGATAAAGGGTAGATTTGAAGCTTGTAATGTTACTCTTTTCCTAATTTAAAGGTAGTTTGGATTCCTCTCTTCTTTAGCTTTCTTTTTATCTAAGTATTTTTGTGTTTTGTTGGTTGATTTTCCACTTTTATTTTCTTACCATGTTTAGTGTAAATTTCTTGCTTTCCATGCTTGTTATTATGATTAGTGAGTAGATCCACCCCATTTGGAGTGGAGGTGATTTAGATCATTTCATATGCTTAATGTTTATCTATGCATGTAACTTGCTAAAACTTATATTAGATGGGAAAATAGCCACACTAGGTACTTGTCTCACGCTAGATCTAGAGTTTATCTTGTTGCTTGTAATAATTTATCTTATTATAGAAAATGGTTTGTTATGTATGAATGCTTGATTAGTAGAGAATGCATGAATGAATTAAATTGTATGAAGGGTTTAATTGATGCTCTAAAGGCCACACTGGGTACTTAGTGCATTCTTGAGAACCTATAGTTCATCTTAACTTCATGTCTAACTAAATTAGTTATATATTCCATGTAAATGTAGTTGATATTAAGTAGACTCCACACTAGCTTCTAGTTAATATCTCCTGCTTTACACACCTGTGCTTAATGAAATGAAGATCCATTTACATACACACACACATGCCTACAAACCTCCACTCCATGGGGGTTTAGTTATAATTGTTATTAATTCAAATTTTAGTGTAATTAGTTTAGCATAATCCCCTAATTCTCCTCTCATTTCCAGCTCGAGTATGGTAGTCACAACAACACTCAAAACTCCTTGAAGTTCGACTCGTATTTGCCACTTCTTCACGACGTCGTGCACTTGTGGTTATTAAAATGATCAATCAAAGCCCTCTGGGAATGATGAACTTGCTGTGAACTTAAGTGATGAAGGCAGAAATTGGGAAGAAGATTTCGAAGAAGATGGTAGTGAAGACTTGTCACTCCCACACTCACAACCCTCAACGGAAAGACACCCACAACCTCGAACTCTAGGAATCCAAACACCTGGAACAAGCAGCAGTCATCCAAGTAGAACAAAAAATAACATAGGACATAGTTCTCAATTCATTTCACCAGAAGATAACAACAGATGTAGCGCTCCAATGTTAACAGGAGAAATATATTAGATTCTAGCCAAACTCTCATGCATCCTCTACTGGCGAATCATCTGGAGAATTCCACCTTGGTAATACTTTCGAAAGAAATGGTGAATTGAAAACCAAAGCTGCTCTCTTTATAATGAAGAATAATTTTGAGTTTGTATTGAAGAAGTCTGGTAAAGAGGTCATATATCACTTGCAAGGATCCTAATTGTGGTTGGAGATGGAGGGTCAAAAAACAAGTGCACTCATCCATGTTTGAGCTCATTGTCTTCCATAATGTACATAATTGCACATTGAAACTCAGACAAAAAGACAACTGACAAGCAACACCTTGGGTAGTTGGCCACCTAATCAAGAAATAATATGTCTGTGACGGTAGTAGCTACTTGGAAAAATAAATAAGGGAGGATATGAAGGAACAATACGACATAAATATGAGTTACGAAAAGACGTTGAAATGTAGAGAGAATGCACTTACGTATGTGAGGGGGACACCTGAGCAATCTTATTCTAAGTTACCTGATTACCTGTACATATTGGAGCAAAAGAACCCAGGAATGAGTGTCTTGGCGAGGCAAGTCACCCCGTAGTTGCGGCAAATGTGTCCCAGGAAGAGGCTGATGTTGTTTGTGTCTTCGGGGAGCAAACTACCCAATAAAAATGAGAAAATTTCAACCGTTACTATAACAACATTAATGTATAACAACTTGTAAGTTAGAAATAAAGAAATAACAAAAAACATATCACTACCGACGAGGAGGTCTACCATCGTGTCTTGGACGACGGCTAAATGGCAGCTAGAATGCCTACCAGTCGGGCGAGTTCTGCCAGGTTTTGGTTGACCTGCTGGAGTGGTTCTAGGGGCGACAGTAATTGTGACACAACATCACAAACATAAAAGGGCATTTGTGGTGGCCCGGTTCCCCACACCGCTAGGACACCTGCAAGACCCCAACCGAGGTCCTGACACAGATGTTGTGCGGGCTAATCACACATGCACATGTGGTCATCAAGAGTCATGACCTAAACAATGTCATCGTTACGCAGCATTCTCGAACTTGAATCGGGAGGTCACAAAGGAGGAGGGAAGATGGAAGTGGAAAGCGAAGTGGAAATAAGTAATGTGATTAGTAGCATATCATACATCATATTCATGCTATATATCCTTTATTTTACCCCCAAAATGTGCTACTCCAGTATTTTTTGTAGTGTTTTAGGTGTTAGGTAATAAAGAAGAGAAAATGGAGCAAAAAGGACATGATTGCAACAAGAATGGATTGAATTGATGACTTCTGGACTTCTTTGTAATACATAAGGACTGGATCGCAAATCCGGAAAGACCTAAGTGAAATCCCAGAGGGACCGGATGGTAAAAAACAAAATATTGCCACATATCTTGAATCAGATTAGTATTTCACCAATTAAAGACAAACGGGCTCAAACCAGTGGACTCGAGCTTCACCCCACGTTACAAAAATTAAACTTAACAACAAGAGAAATTTGAGTTCGATCAAAGAATTCAGATCTGCCACTGGTGGATCACCTTGCTTTGTTGGATCTTAGATTTTGGCCTCAGGTCGGGTTGTCGGGTCAAAGCATTCCAAGACCATCAGATGTGATTTAGATACGTCTGATTATTTCCAGATTAATCCTAACCATGTATTAGTCTATACATACCATTGTAATCCCTCTTCTTCTTCTTCTTCTTCTTCTTCTTCTTCTTCTTCTTCTTCTTCCAGACTCCATTAGTTTAGGTTTAATTCCTGATTTTAGTAGTGTAGTTGGGGGAGAAGAAGAATACTTTGTAATCTTTTATTTCAATCAAGTGTTAGTTTTGTTCTTTAAATACATGCCTTTCCTTTGATGCAATTTCTTTTATGTTGTTTGTTTAATCTTGATTTTCTTCATTTCCATTATGGGTTTATGTTGTTTTTATGCTTTCTTTAGTTTAAAGATGAGTAGGGCGTAGTCCATCTCCATGTGGGTGGAGAAGAATGTGATATGATTATGTGATGTATGAGGTGTGTGTGTGTGTGTGTTAATCTTAATCATTTGAACCTCACATGATTTCCATAACCATTTAATGAGACTTCACTCTTATCTTTGAAGTGTCAATGCTCTTGAGTGATGCTTAACACAAGCTTAGATTAGTGAGCCTATTTTCTAGGGAATGATGAGATGAGGATAGGGATGGATTGGATGAAGGAAACATGACATGTGGGAGCATGTACTCTTATTGGTCTCGCCTTAATTAATGTCTTGTATGTTTTAATGATTGTGTAAATCTTATTTCATGTGAAGACATAGTGGGGTTTGATCTTCATGTGTGAGATCATTTACCTTCATTTCAATTATTGTCTTGTATGTTTTAATGATAATATTTTATTTTATTTCATGTGGAGACAAAGTTGCATTTGGTTTTAAGGATTTGATGTATTATATTTTGTGATGAACACAAATGAACACACACACGTACACATATTTTCGTATTCACATTCTTTCTCTACCCCCTAAGGGGTTTTATTTTATCGTTTGTTTTTTATTTTACTCGCATCGTAGTTTATTCCGATTGCATTCCTCTCTCTTCTTTCCCTACTTGAGTATCGTGAATCTGACTTGTACACGCTCCCAATGGACAAACCCTCGCTTGCTACCGCTTCAACGTGGTCGTGCACTTGTGGTATTAGAATTGATTCAATCATAATGTTGAAAGAAGGAAAGAGCATTTCATACTTATATCTGACATGACGTTCGGAGGGAAGAAAACTGAACCATCAAAAAATGCCTCAAAAACTGTACCGTGAATAGTGGCGTAAACTATCGAGGTCGTATCGAGTGCATATCGAGCTCATCAAACCTAACAATGCGGACTATCTTACTTCATCATATCGAGGTCACATCGAGCCTCCTAACATTATAGTTTTTTCACACTTCACTCATAATTGAGGTGACATTTGAAGGGAATGAAACAATTCTAATTCAATACTGCCAAAAAATATCATTGAAAATCATACAAGAACAATCACGTTTTTTTCAAAAAATCTAAATTATCGAGAACTTATTGAGTTTATATCATGCCCGACGTGGTTACAGTTCTCCGTATTCAAATCGAGCCTATCGAGCACAACAATCGAGTCATTATCGTACTAGTATCGAATCTATCGAACCAATGTCGCTACTAGATATGCCTAAAAAATTATCAAGTAATTAGTTAGTTCATATCATGCCCATCAAGGTTACAATTCTCCGTACTCAAATCGAGCCTATCGAGCACAACAATCGACTGTCTATCGTACTATTATCGAACCTATCGTACTAATATCGCTACTATCGAGCTTTGTAGGAAACACGAGAAAACGGTTTGAAATTGACATGGAAGATATATTGCCACATTTGAATTCATAATTGTTCCATTTCTATACTTTTTATATAAAATAAAATACAAAAGTAGGTCCACATTTTGATAAAATATAAAATAAAATACAAAAAACAAAATTGTTCCACTTCAAGGTCTGGCAGTTCTGATTGAACAAGTCGATGGTCTATTTATGTAACGTACCCGAAAACAGCGGAAATTTAAACAATAATAAAGACCGTCAACTGTCAACACAGGGCACGTCACTGGAAAACAAACCAACATATATATATAAAATATATAAGATACAGACCCACGTGGAAGTCAAAGTATACATAAGAGTCAACTGTGATTACAACAAAAATGAATATACATGTAATCACTACCTCAACAAAAGAAGTATAAAAGAGGACACAGGATCTGATCCCGGGGGCACCGTCCTCAGTCACCACCTCAAACTCTAACCCTGCTCGCTACCTGAAATGCAAACAAACAAACATGCCTGAGTTCCCTGTAGGAACCCCGTATACCAAACCTCCTAAAATACGAAAAGGAAAATTAAAGACAATGCAATGCAATACACATGATCATCCGCCTCGGGCCCACAATAATGCCCTCACCGCCTCCGCGGCACTGAACCACTCCTGCCACTAGGGTCAAGTCAGTCCACCGCTGCCTCACAAGGGTCAGTCGACACCACTGCTCCCCAAAACGTGCAGGAAGGAACCCCTGGTACACGCCGCACTCCAGGAGCGAGTCAGCCCGCCGAATACACAACTCGGGTCAGACGACAGCCGCTGGTCCCCCAAGAGCTGCCAAACGCGCACCCTGCCGGAACATCCTCGGCCTACCGCTAAACCCTCGCAAACTGCCCAAGGTTTACGGCACACATCTCTCACACCCCGCTCGGTAAGAGAGGAAACAGTAATACAATAATACGCCTTCGTCGAAGGTGAAATCCGTAGCTCTCAAAGCCGGTAATCAACCGTCGCCTCGGAGCCGGTAGTCGACCTATACTCAACGGATCGCGTGTGGATAAATCCACCAACCTGCGGCAGATCGGTCGACCGCTAAAAGCACACCGGTCGACCGGTCCCCCACACAGTACACGGTACTGTACAAACAAGTCTATCGGTCGAACCACGCCAACCGAAATACCGACCAATCGGTCGAACAAAAGTCATCTAGCGGTCGACCGTTTGGATGGTCTACGTTATACAATTTTATATAATATATATATCCGACCGGTCGAACCAAGGGGCCGTTCAACCGATAACAGGACTTTCCGCATTTTGCCTAAGTGATATTCGGTCGACCGGAACTGCTATACAGTTCGACCGAATCAACACAGGCACTCTACCGCTTAAATAAAATGCTCAGTCGGTCGACCGAAAGTTAAAGAGCGGTCGACCGTTTTGATGGTCAAAGCTCCCAACCGACTAAGCATCGAATGGATCGGTCGAACAAGGTTAAGGACGTTCGACTGTTTAATAAGTCAAAATCCCCAACCGACCCATTCTCATTGTTATTCGGTCGACCGGCTAAGTGGTCCCGTTCGACCGATAACAGCATAACCCCTTCTTCCCGCACAAATCTGGCATAACGGTCGACCGTCTAACGACATCGTTCGACCGTTCGCGGGTAAAAATCCATATAATAATAGGATCGGTCGACTGCCCACAAGCACCGGTCGACCGATCGTCGTCTTCAACCTCTGAATTGGTTGAAATCCGACGGGGAATTCGACACCAACGTCGATCCCCAACACTCACAAGGCATAAGTGAGTTATACTGAAGATTTGGCATACCTTTTGGTCGAGTGAAGAAGCCTCCCAAGCTTTGGCAACCTCTTCTCTTCTTCTTCCCTTCTTCTTCTCCTCTTCTTCTTCTTCTTTACTTCTTCTCTCCTTCTTCTTCTCCAAAGAATCTCCTCTCTCTCACTCTCTGATAAACCAATAATGAAGCAAAACGTTTTCAATTAAATTCTTATCTAACTATATATAATTACCTCATAACTCATCACCTCTATCTCCTCCAATCCTACTCCAACACCTCATCTCTCAATTCTTATCCAATTCTCCACTTCATCCTTCACTAATCATGGTTTAATTAGGTTAATTAGGTTTAGTTTAGTTTAATTAAGGTGTTTTAGATTAGGTTATTACAATTTATCCCTGAAAGTATGTATGTTTTTGTCTGTGATGGTGGTGAGGGGAAGTTTTGGCAGACGATGCTCTATATACTTGATGCCGTACATGCTACAGTCTTCGCTGCAAGATTAATAGCATTAACCGTAAACATATGGGATACACGCATTAACCAACTGAAGTAATTAGGAAATTTACATATTCCAGGTTTGGGGGACTTCCTCCGGTGTCAAATGGCACCGTTCGAACTCCAGCGGCTGGCATCCTTTTAAGGACTTCAGTGAAGGATTTCGTGCCCCTACGTATGTATATATTTTTCAAATTTTATACATGCATGTAGGATCGGTTATCATATTTTTGATGATTTCATATACATTATTCTATATACTATTTTAATACATAGTATTATATATATATATATTAAAATAAATAGAAGAGGATCATACTCAAAAGTCCTCTAAAATCTTTATGAAAATCCAAACTTGCATTGCACGTTGAATCCTCCACCGATTCGCCTCTAAGTATTCACCAAACTCTAAACAAGATTAAAGATAAAGGAGCTAGCGAATCGATCTTTAATTCAAGGTTAGAATCTAGGTAATAAGACCTCTAAATCTCCTGAGAATCTAATCTCCAAAAACTTGAATAATTAATTAAACATAATTTTCAAATGGAATGATGGAGAAAAAAGAGAAGAGAGAATTTTTGCATTAGTCTCTTCAAGGAAGGGATGATGGACTTATTTATAGGATTTCATCTAGCCCACATCATGTGCAAAAACTACTTACACATGATCCATTGTTAATCTCTACACTAAACCACATCATGTGCAAATCACTTTGCACATGATCTCATGTTTATTTTGCCACGTAATCATCTCATAACTACATTTGACCAATGTGGATTAAATCCAACCACTAATCAATAAAAAATATCTTATTAATATTTGTGAAAATGTGGACAAATAGTTTGACCATTTTTCACAATTTTTTACTTTACCAAAATTTGGATTAATATTCAACAAAATTTGGACTTTGGAGTTTTAGCGAATTCATATGTTATAATCTTGCGGATCACATTATATCATATAATAGATTATGATATATAATGTCAAAACATTATATCCCATAATATATATACATCTCATACGAATTTATTTATCATTCTAATCATATTATTTTCACGATACATCATATAAAATATAAAATCACATCTATTGTTTTCCAGTTTTGTGGTGTGACCTATAGGAGGATCTAAGTTATGTTGACAATGACATGAAATATTTAATATCATAAACTATAAGCGGTATCTAGCTACACATTATAGTTACCTAAATAACAAAGATGTCTTGTTCACCCGAACTAAACACGTTCCATTTAATGATGTAAGAACATCACTTGTGTATATGCCTTGCCTCATGATATTAAGAATAAAGTAGAAATGTGTCACTTTTGTATTATATATTCATTTCTTGATCTCTTAAGCTAATTATAAATATGTAACTTAACACATGTCACATTGTGCACATTATAATTTTGTTTTATCAAAGGCCCACTAATATCATCACTCAAGTAAAGAGGGATAATGATAATCTTTTGACAAACTATCTTTTCCAACATAAGTCATGATTAACCAATCATTGCCTTTATCACTATACTCCTTGACAACTTTTGAAAATAATCACATTAAGCACTTCCTATGTGAAACATTGAGGACACATAACACAATTCCATAATGTTTCACTTGCTAGGTCTATTCAATATATAAAATAATCATATTCATCTTCTATATACTCGTGTCGTTAAATATTTGTAGAGCTACAATACTCGTTAACCAACACGACAATCTTATCTCGATAATTAATGTTCCATGTCAATTACCACGATTGGGAATAACTTTTGATTTATGTAAACCACTATATTTTAGAGCTCTACGGTTAAGGACCAAGAGTCTCTTCCTTGACACTTCCAAAAGACGAATAGATTAATCAAAGAACAAAATGTTTGCACATTCAATTCATAATAATTGACATATAAATGAATACTTTTAGAACACATTCATTTCATTCAGTTCAGGTGATCCTTTAACAACGAGGAAACCTTCTTCAAAGAGGGAAGGACACGACACCAGGGCCTCATTATATTCTCCAACTCTTCCTAAATACACATGTCGTCCTTGATTGTATGATCGTCATCATAGATCATCAACTTCCAGTCGAGAATTGATAGCTCGATTGTAATTAGTAGAAGTAATTAGAATATTTCCTTTTCTTAATGTAGTTTGTAGTTTAATGAGTAGTGAGTAGTTCCATCCCCCATTGGGGGTGGACTTGATGTTTATACATATCACGAAGAATGTGATGAATGTTATCTTTTCCTATATGTGATGAATGTGAATGTATGTTTGTTTGTTTTAAAGAGAATACTTAACTTGATGGTTTCTGTCATAATCATTAGGTACATCCCATGCTTGTTTAGGTTCTTAATAACAAACTTGTTTATGACTAGGTTAGTGATTTGAATGATAGGTGTTGCCACAACCATTAAGTACTTCCTATGCATAAAAACACAACCTATACTTGTGCCCTAGTGAATGCAATCTTTACCACTTTATTTCATCTATCCACACACTCCACCCCTTAGGGGTTTAACTTGCTGAATTTCATCTTTCTTATTAGTTAGTTGCTTAATTTAGTTTTAGTTCCTCTCGTACTTTCATCTTCTTGTTTGTTGCTTGCTAGTTTAATGTAGCTCAGTGTAGTTTAATCAACTTCTTCTTCCTTTATTTTCTACTTGATTTTCGAAGAACTAGAGTCGACAGACCTTGATGTGAATTAAATTTATACCGCAAGTGCACGGCGTCAATGAAGACGTGGCAAATACGGGTCGAACACAAGGAGGGAGAGATCTTGTTATATGTGTGATTTCGATTGGGGGAAAGAAGGAGAGAAGAAATAAATTGGTTTTGAGATTTTTGATTTTTAATTATCTAAAGCAAGAAACAAGAACAATTAAAACTAAAACAAGAACAAAGAAGTGAATTCCGTTGGGTGGAGGTTTAGATTTAAGGTTTAGATTAGAGAATTCAGAAACGTATAATAAATCATATTAGTTATAAAGCATTACATGATAAATGATTTAACATAAACTCAACTAATCAAAATATACTAACACGAAATTAAAATAATAACATTCATTCATCTTCTCTTCACCCTAAATCCGTCACCTCCACCCTTTGGAAGGAGTTAGAAACTCATAGAGGGAGGAAGAAGGGGTCCTAGAGACATTACAAAAGAAAAGTAAAAACAAGAAATAAAAGACAGAATTTTATTACTAAAGTGAAGAGTACAAAACTGAAAATAAAAACAACTAAAAACTAGGTCTAAGGCCAAGGACCCTTCTAACATCGTTCTCGGGGCTATTTATAGTTGTTACAAGAGACCTAAGTATAGAATTGGCGAGTACACGTGTCCAGACACGACTGAACAAAATTGGAGCACACGGATCGCCAAGGGGGCGGCGTTTCCGCCGCATAATGCATGTAATATGCGGCGATTTCGCCGCATAATCTCCTCTGATTTAATCCGGATTTTTGCTGTGTGTTTATGGTATGATTTGATCCTCCTTTGCGCGTCTGGATTGATTCTTTCCATTCTTTTGAGCTCCGGATTAATTCCTTCATATATTTGGAGACCCACATTGATTTTTCTTTAGATTTTCTCCAAGATAATAAAAACTACTCGTGATTTGCAATTAGGTTCTTGTCTTTTTGCAATTAAGTCCCCGGCTACTTTTGTGCTCAAGTCCTTGTTCTTTTTGTAATTAGGTCTTGAATGTTTTTATGCTTGGATACATTTCCATTTGAAACCCGATAATCTTGAGCTTGGTCTTTATGATAGAAATGAGTCTTTTGCACGCGTTTATGCTCGGGATGTGGGTAAATTGCATTCAGGTCCTTGTATTATGTAAATAAGACTAAACACATGCCTTAGTAGCATTTATTGATGTAAAGGTAATCTAAATGAAAGACATATGATGCAATGTATGCAATGCATCAGACCTTCTTGTGGATCGACCCGTACTTGCCCCATCTTCACTAACAATCGTGCAATTGCAGTTAAACTTAATTTCACATCAGTGTTCTTCAATGCGAGGAAAGAAGACAATAATTTGGCGGGAATTTTTGCACAAAAGTAACACCGACAACGTCTATCCGTTGGAGTAGACAAACACTGACGCATGTAACACTGATGGTGGTATATCCATCGGTGTTAACCTACACCGATAGAAGGGTACTTGCACTGACAGTATCTAACCATCGGTGAAATCCTATACTGTTGTAGTGATGGTTTTGAAAAGACAATGAGCCATGTTTCCTAAGTAGGAATAAAAAGGAGTTTAAATTGAATCAAAAATGCTTATATTTCTCGTTAATGATTGATCTGAAACATAATCACTACAATGTATTAAGCTCATACTTATTGTAGTCTTGTAACGTACATAAAAACTTTAGGGCTTGAAATTAGCTTTGTGTCAGTGTCTACATAGTGTCAAAGGGTCACAGGGGTATTGATCTAATATTAGCAGTCTTGTTTCAATGAAAGATTTGAAACTAATTGGTTTGAAGTCTCATGATTGTCATGTGTTAATGCAGCAATTGTTAAATTTTGTTGTTGGATCGATATTGCCGAAACACGTTAGACATGCTATTATCAAATTTTATTTGTTTTTCAACAAGACTTGCAACAAAGTAATTGATCCAAAGTATTGGATAAGTTGCATAATGTAGTGGTTGTTACGATATGTCAGTTGAAGATGTACTTTCTGCCATCTTTTTTTGATATTATGGTTCATTTGGTTGTTCATTTGGTTGTTCATTTGGTTAGAGAAGTCAAGCTACTCGGTCCGAGTTTTTTGAGGTGGATGTATCCTTTCGAGCGTTACATGGTTGAGTTGAATGATTATTGTAAGAATCGCCGAAGGCCAGATGCGAGCAGCGTTGAAGGTTAAATAACTCAAGCGGTAATTGAGTTTTGTAATAAGTACTTGACTCATACTAAGAGTGTGGGACTTCCTAAGAACCGGTATGAAGATAATCCGAAGATGATAACTCCAAAAGGTGAGGATCTCTTGAAAGTGTATTTTTATGTGTTGTGCTATTGTGATGAAATCCAACGCTATTTGGATGAGTACACGACCATAGTGAAGGAAAAAAATCCTTAATGGATTGATCAACAAATAATTAATGCTCACAATAAGGTGTTCGTTGATTGGTTCAGGGAAACTGTGTACAACCGTAATGTTTCTGAAAATTTGAAGCGGTTGGCATATAGATATAATCCTAGAGTGACATCTTATAATGTGTACGATATCAATGGTTTTTCTTTCTATACCAAATTGGAGGACAAGAAAATCACAATGCAGAATAATGTGGTCACTTTGGTAGCTGAATCGTTGCACATCTCTAGTTCGAAAGATAGAAATCTCATATATGTCAATATGTCTTATTATGGTCAGATTGAAGAAATATGGGAGCCAAACTTTACTAAAATATCAATGTTGCGGTATTTAAATGCAAGTGGGTGGACAATAACAATGGTCTTCAAGTCGATGAGTTGAGGTTTACTCTAGTGAACCTGAAAAAAGAAGGTTTTAAGGAAGATCCTTTCATTCTGGCATCTAAAGCAAAACAAATAACAAACCCGTGCGCTAATGAATGGTTTGTAGTTTAGAAGGGAAATGACAAATCGTTTGTCAAGAAGATGTTAATGAGTTTGGAGAAATTCCACCATTTGTTGAACTACCTAAACTTAAATCGCTCGAGGACGACAGAAGTATTGACAACTTACTTATCCACGATGATCATCACGAAGGTTTATGAATCGAGGATCCTATGAGCAAGAAACAAAAAAGTCAAAAATAAAGGTTCAAGTGTAAGTAAAGTTGCATGTTAATATATATCTTATGTTATTTATATATGATTTTCTTCTTTATCTCGTTGACATAAACTTTTTTCTTCTTCTTATTTCAGGTACATGGGTATGAAGAAAAAGGCCGATCGGCCAAAGGTGAACACTGACGTCGACGTGCAACTTGAAAGTGATGATGAGGATTTCATGACATCTCACACACATGGAGCTTCTCTGATACTCTTGTTTTAGTTATTGGTTAAGAGAGAATGTGCATTACCTCTTCAGTTTTGATAATATGTTGGAGTCAATCAGACCAAACCAAATATACTGGAAAAGTTATTTGGGTACGCTTGCAAGAATCAAAGTCAACATTTGTGTTGAAAAATGGTCTATGGTCGATCGTTCACTTAAAGATCACATTTGGGAAGATGTAATGGTAAGATTTTACTTAATTCCTACGTTGCTAAGGGGTTTTAGTCTTGTATGCTTTTTATCTATCTATTTTTGTTTAATTTAGGCAAAAGTTATTGTCGAGCCCACGAAGATGTTTTGCAGTCTGGTCTAAGTGAAGAGAAAGCAAGTAATTTGCCTCCACCATCGCCACCACCTAGGCAAGAAAAGTGGAAAAGAGCACGTATTAGACCCGACGGAAGTTACATGACCAACGAGTCTGTAGATGTTGCAAACAAGATTGTAAGTATTAAATTTTAATGTAATTTTTCTATCTTAATCAGTATAATATTCATAATATAATTTTCTTATAGGACGAGCTTTCACTACAAGCCTCATCAGGAGAATTTTGTCTCGGATGGTAGAAATGACATATTATCCATGACTTTGGGCAAAGAGGAGCATCCAGAACGAGTTCGAGGTGTGGGTAGTCGAATACCCTCTAGCGTCGCATGCACAACGCCCCTCTTGAACGATCAAGAGGATGTTGTGATTAATGGTCGGGTCACCCATGCTAGTTTGGTGATAGTAAAAATTTGACCTCATTTTCGATGAATCTTTGTCATTGGGTCACAGTCAAGTATTTTCCGAGCCATCTAGCTCGGCACAAAGTCACTTTGATAATTCAAGACTGTGTTGTCATTAATTGTTTGGTCACCCATGCTATTTGGGTGATAGTACAAATTTGATCCCATTTTTCGACGAACCTTGTTCATTGGGTGTCGTCAATTATTTTGGGATCATTTAGCTCAACACAATGTCATATTGGTAATTGGAAATCGTGTTGTGATTAACCGTTAGATCACCCATGCTGCTAATGTACAAGATCCTATTGTCAATTTCACAGATCCCTAGAACTGGCTGGAGTAACAACCAACTAAAGAAAAGTGACAATCTTAAAAGGTGCTCGAAACATAACGAATATGATACTCAAACTGACATGTTTAATGATAAGATTTCAAATCTATGTTTAAATCTCTCCGAAACGTTTTATGGTGCTTTAAATTAGATAATGGGAAAAATTAATTGAATGATGTGACATATAATTTGGTCAAACAAAGGGACTGAACAACAAAGGTCTAAATAATAAAGTACCCCTCCACTTGCATATGCTCTTCACCAACTTCTACCATCCACTATTCACGTGATGACACGTCGCAAGGATGGAAAAGCATCCAAGAATAATATCATTCATCAAGCAAATGGTTTCATTTCTCATATAAATCAAGCATTTGACCACGATATGAATCGTGGAGTTAAAGATAATATGAGCTTACAAGTGATTGGGATAATTGATTGTTAATGATTAAAATTATGTAGTCAGACAAAAAAACCAACAAATAGTACTTTAGATGAAGTTAAAAAACTTTAAATGAGAAAAACAATGGAATTGAACATCACAACATCAAACAAAATTGTCTACGTAATTAAGAAAATATCATACGAAATACATTTTGATTTAGTCTTCCCTCTATTTATCCCCATTAAGATCATCATTCTTATCTAAGCATGATAATCGAGGCGAACATGAGCAAACAAAATCTTTTTTGGGGTTTTTGTTTGGGTGCACCTCCAAACATCGTTTATTAGGTCTTTGTACTCGTGTATTTTTTTATTGCTCCAGAACGCCCACAAATCAAACAAATTGCCCTCTAACACCGTTAACGAATTTCGTGACACCAACCGAATCCACATGAGAAAAATTCCTTGGAAAAATTCAGACGAACCACGTCGTTTACACGGTCGACCGTTGACCCACCAGAATCTCTCCTGGGACATAGTCATCGGATGGCCGCGTCACCTTCGGTCTACCGAAATACTCTTTCTCGGTTGACCGTTCACACTAGGTTAACCGAACCCGATTGTCCAGACACTCCAGACGACACTCCAGACAATTTCGGTCAACCAATTGCGCTTACTTTTTCCCTATTCGGTTAACCGATCCGAAGATATCCCGGTCGACCGAACCATGAACGGTTCACCGTGTTTGACCCCAATTTTGCCTTTGTCAAATTTTGGATTTATTTCCAACAAAATTTGATCTTTTGGGGTTTTTAGCAAATTCACATATTATGTAATATATTATCCTATCTAATATTAAATTATTACACCCCATAATATATACACCTCATATGAATTTATTATGATTCTAATTATGTCAATTCTCAAGACATATTGATTTTATTCATTCACCACATGTGTCCTATTTTCATATGAAACCCGACACATCATATGAACTCAAAATCAAGCCTCTTGTTTCTCAGTTTTGTGGTGTGACTTATAGGAGGATCTAAGTCAAATTGACAGAGATATTAAACACTTAATATCTCAAACTATAAGCGGTATCTAGCTACACATTATAGTTACCCAATTAGCATAGATGTCTTTATTCCACCCGAACCAAAACACGATCCATTTAGTGATGTAAGTGCATCACTTGTGTCCGTCCCTTGCCTCATGATATTAAGAATATATACAAGTAGAAATGTGTCATCTTTGTATTATATTCATTTCTTGATCTCTCTAAGCTAATTATAAATATGTAACTTAACTCAAGTTACATTGTGCACATTATAATTTTACTTTATCAAGGGGCCCACTAATATCATCACTCAATAAAGAGGGCCAACGATGATCGTTTGACTAGCTATCTTTTCCAGCACAAGTCATGTTCAACCAACTATTGCCTTTATCACTATACTCATTGATAGCTTTTGACAATAATCAAATTAAGACTTCTTGAGTGAAAAGATATAAGTCTCATATCTTAGGATCCAAGACACAGTAAAACATTAATGACACGAAACATAATTCCATAATGTTTTACTTGTTAGGTCTATTCAATATATAAAAGTAATTTTTTCCTCTTTTATATACTCGTGTCGTCAATTATTTGTAGAGTTACAACAATCGATGACCAACACGACAATCTTATCTCGGTGATTAATGTTTCATGTTAATTACCATGATTGTGAATAACTTTTGATTTATGTAAACCATTACCTTTTAGAGTTCTACGGTTAAGAATCAAGCGCTTTTTCCTTGACATTTTTCTAAAAGACGAATACAATAATCAAGTAAAAAAATGTTTGCACATCCAATTCATAATAATTGACATATAAAAGTAAAAACTTTTAGAACACATTCATTTCAATCTCCCACTTGTTATCAAAGTTTGCTTTCACATACATTCTCAATGTATAAAACAATAATAACTAGGGTAACCCTCTCTAATCACTCATCAAGCCAATCCACATGGCTCCTCAGACCCATGGACTCGAAATGCATTTCGCTCTTGGCTTGGGATAAGAGTTTGGTGAATGGATCAGTTGTGTTGTTGTTTGTGTCCACCTATAGTAAATTTATTTTGCCTTCGACGGTGGTTGAGTCGGCCGTAGTGATTTGCTCCAACTACGCTAACTCATGCCTCCATCTTCGAAAATAATGACATATCATTATTGCAACCTCCTATCGTCGGGATCACTCATGAAACTCGCATCCGAATAGCCCTCGGCTATTAACTCCCTTTGTCCTCCATAAACAAGAACCTTATCTTTGGTCCGGTCAAGGTACCTCAGAATATTCTTGACTGCAGTCCAATGCTCAGGACCTGCGTTGGATTGGTGACGACTTGTCACGATTAGATCATATGAGACATCGGGTCTTGTGCAAGTCATCACGTACATGATCGATCCTATTGCTGAAGCATAAGGAATATCTTTCATGTATTCCAAGTCTTTACGCGATTCATCACGTTGAGACTTCTTGAGTTGCACACTCATACTCATTGGCACATTGCCCTTTTTGGAGTTGTTCATGCTGAACCTTTCCAAGACCTTGTCATTGTATGTATGTTGACTTAGGCCAATGAGTCTACGGGATCTATCTCTATATATCTTGATTCCCAAGATATATTGAGCATCACCCATATCTTTCATTGAAAATGCAGATTTCAATGAACTTCTCGTTTGCTCAAGCAAAGGTATATGATTTCCCATGAGGAGTATGTCATCGACATATAAGATCAAGAACACTATGTGGCTGCCACTAAGCTTCTTGTATATACAAGGCGCTTCCTTACTTTGGACGAAGTGAATCTTTTTGACTTCTTCGTCAAAGCGTTTGTTCCAACTCCTTGATGCTTGCTTCAATACGTAAATGGATCTTTGAAGCTTGCATACTTTCTTGCTATTCTTTGGATCTTAAAAACCTTGAGGTTGTACCATGTACACATCCTCCTTCAAGTTCCCATTAAGGAACACCTTTTTGACATCCATTTGCCATATCTCATAATCATGAAATGCGGCAATAGCGAGCATAATCCGAATAGACTTGAACATGACAACCGGTGAAAAAGTTTCATCATAGTCAATTCCTTAAACTTGAGTGAAACCTTTTGCTACAAGCCTCACTTTGTAGGTTGTCAAGTTACCATCCATGTCCATCTTCCTCTTGAAACCCCAATTATTTTGAATGACCTTTTTTCCTTTGAGGAAGGTCAACCAAGTTCCATACTTGACTATCATACATGGATTCTATTTCGGATTCCATAGCCTTGAACCATAGTTTGGAGTCCTTTCTTTCCATTGCTTCTTGAAAGGTCAAGGGATCATCAGTATCTAGTACCATGATCTCATGAAGTCCCAAAGACATATCGGGTTTCATCCTTTCCCTCGTTGACCTTCTAAGTTCTTTTGGTTCTACGTGTACTTCTCGAACTTCTTCCACAATTTCTTGTAGAATTGGTTCGTGTTCGATTCTCGAACGTACACTAGGTGGGGAAGATTGAGTTTCTCTCACAATTTCTTACGAGGGTCTCTCACTCACACTCCCACTAACCAAAGAAACCTCAGTTGGGTCTTCATGATCTTGAATATCATCATTCATATCATGATCTTGTGGAGTATCTTGAGTCTCCTCATGCACAACTCTACTCCCACTACTTTTTATTCTTTCCAGAAATTCTTTTTCTAGAAATACGGCATCCCTCTCTACAATCACTCGATTGGAGGTTATATGCCAAAAGTAGTATCCTCTTGTCTCACGAGGATAACCTATGAAGAAGCACTTATCCGCTTTTGGTTGAAGTTTGGTCGACATCAATCTCTTGACGTAGGCCTCACAACCCCAAATCTTGAGAAAATTGAGCTTAGGTGTTTTACCACTCCATAGCTCATAAGGCGTTTTCTCTACGGATTTGGATGGAATATTATTTAGTGTGTAAGCCGCAGCTTCTAGTGCATAACTCCAAAAGTAAAGTGACAATTCAGCTTGACTCATCATTGATCGAACCATGTCGAGTAATGTCCTATTCCTCCTTTCGGAAACCCCATTCCACTGAGGTGTACCGGGAGGGGTGAGTTGTGGTACAATACCACACTCCTTTAGGAATGAGTCAAATTCGGTACTTAAGTACTCACCTCCACGATCCGTTCGTAGAGACTTGATTTTCTTGTTGAGTTGGTTCTCTACTTCATTCTTGAATTCCTTGAACTTGTCAAATGATTCACTTTTGTTTCTCATTAGATAAATATAGCCATAACGACGATAGTCATCCATGAACGTAATGAAGTACCTAAAACCGTCTCTTGCACTAGTACTCATCGGACCACATACATCGGAATGTATCAAATCTAACAAGTCATTCGCTCATGGTCCTTTATTGTTGAAAGGTGATTGAATTCGTTTTATATTAACCGCAAGTGTACGGCCGCGTTGATGTGGTGGCAAATACGGGTCGTCCACTAGGAGGTGTGTCAGCGTTTGGTTTGTGCGAAGGCGAGTGGTAAAGAAAGGAGAGAAAGATTGATTACACTAAACTACACTAGAATGCAGAAGGAAATGAAAGATAAGCAATAAAAACTAAACCCCATAGGGGTAGAGAAATAATGTTAATATAAAGATGTGTGTGTGTGTGTGTTTAATTAAGTTCCTCACAACATGTAGTGCATGAAATCATAAAACTACATCCAACTTTGCCTCCACGTGAATTAAGATAAGACTACATCATTAAAACATACAAGACAATAATTGGAATGAAGCTAAATGAACTCATGTATAAAGACTAGACCCTACTATGCCTCCACATGAATTAAGATAACCCAAATATCATTAAAACATACAAGACATTAACTAAGGTAAAGGCAACAAGAGTACATACACTACAAATTGTGTTTCCAATATTAATTCCATCCATATCCTAACCTTATCATTCCCCATAAAATAGGTCCACTAATCAAAGCATAAGCTAAGCTTCATTCAAGAGCATTAGCATATCAAAGATAAGAGTGAAAACCCATTAGATGGTTATGGAAATCATATAAAGCTCAAGGGATTAAGATAACACACACTTAATACACTACATGATCATATCACATATTACTCCACCCCCAAATGGGGATGGAACTACTCACACATATATTTAAACTAATTACTCTAACAAAATGAAGCATTATACTGAAATGAAACTACACTAATCAAGCAAGAAATATTAAAGAAGCATAAAACAAAACAAGCAAGCATGCATATGAAAGGAAATGAAACTAAGAGAGAAACAACACAATTAATGGAAAAACATCTATTATTAACTCATTCAATACAAGCAGCCCTACCTCCACCAGAGTTTTGCTTCAAGGCTTCACTCTTAGTAGGGAAGATGGCCACCAAAGAGGGAGATAGATTACATGAGAGGAGGGAGAGTTCTATTTATAGCCATAGAAAATGGTAATCCGGGACAATCCCCCGATGTGGGACTAAACAAATACCAAAAATAGCCTAAACATCATCTAATACACGCTCTCCAGAAGTTTCATCGGATCTGGGAAGATCCGGACCGCCAATTGGCGGTCTACAAGATCCAGATCCGTCTGATTTTGATGTTGAGCTTTGCTTGATGTGTTTGTTGGTCTTTGATGCATCTACTTTGTTTATTGGATCTCCGACCCGAATTGAATTGTCAAAATACTCCTCATGATGGTGTGGAGTTTTCTGTTTTGCTCTTAGGTCCTTCGGTCTTACGTTCAGGTCCTTCTCCCTTGCATCTCAGTCCCCTGGTCTCACAATTAAGTCATTTTTCCTGCTTTTGGGTCCTTTCATGGCTCTTCTCTTCAAACCTCTTTATTTCTGAAATTCAAACATAAAACTCATCACGTAGCATTTCTTAGGTGTAAGATAATGGATATAAGATACAAATATAAGCATGAAATGATGTCAATCAAAAGGCCTATTGGTCATCTTGCCCATTAGGCAAGGTTTGCATGTCTCCAATGATTTAAAATCAAGTTGACCAAGAAGGTTAGCTTCTTGCAATTTCTTGATGCATTTTTCATTTATGTGACCAAGACGATAGTGTCACAAGAGTGTATCATTCACGTGAGTAGTTTTAAGCTTTTTGTTATTGATGTTTAAGATTTGTTTATTATTCAATTCAAGCAAATAGAGACCATTCCTCACGAATGCATTTGCATAGAAAATACAATTCTTCGATATAGACAAACAAGAATTTGAAATATTTATATTAAAATTATCTATATCCAAACATGATACAGAAATAATATTCTTGCTAATCGAAGGCACATAATAAACATTCTTTAAACATAAATTTAAACCACTAGATAATTGAAGCTCCACAGAACCTTGTGCAATCGTAGCAACGCTCACACCATTTTCGACCTTCAAAATCATCTCGTTCTTTACGAGTTCCTTCCTATCCTCTAGTAGCTACACATTAGAAATTATGTGAGCACAAGATCCGGTATCAATTACTCAATCATGGACAGAGGTGGCTAAATTTATCTCGATAACAAATATACCTTTGACCTTTTTGGGGCGCTTACGTTCAATCACTCCATTGTCAAGGTCTTCCTTCAACTTGGGGCAATTTGGCCGGATGTGTCCCTTTTCACTACAGTGAAAGCACTCCGTGTTGGGAGTCGGAGATTTCAAAGATTTCCATCTTGAGGCACTCCCATGAGCACCTCCTACTCCCTTGCTCTTGATTGACGTATTCTTGGTGAATTTGCTTTTACCTTTGGTGATCTTCTTGCTCCCTCCATGGACGGCTAGGACGTGCTTGTCCCGACCCTTGTCCATGTCAACTTCATCCGTTTTGAGAGCGTTGTGAAGTTCATCAAGACTCGCCCATTTCTCATGCACATGATAGTACATAATGAAGTCCTTGTAGGACGGGGCTAGAGAGACAAGAATCAAATCTTCCGCAATGTCATCGGGCATCGGGGAAGAGAGCTTCGACAACTTCTCAAGGTATCCTTGCATCGTGAGAAAATGCATGGATACCAATGTTCCCTCCGCCATGTGGCACCTTGTGAGTGCGATGGTGGTCTTATAGAGCTCTTTTCTAGCACTATCCATGAACATCTTTGTGAAAGCTTCCATGGTCTTCTTGGGTTTTGAATCCAAGTATTTCGCTTGAAGCGAGTCACCCATGGAGGCCAACATTAGACCATGAACTTGGTTCTCTTGTTCTTCCCACTTGGCTTTTGCCTCTCTCTCGCTATCGGTTGCCTTCTCATTTAATTTTGGGATTTCACTATCCAAAATATGAGACAGTTTCTTAAACTTCAACACGATATTGAGCTTGAGTTGCCAGCCTATGAAGTTTGAGCCATCATTTGCCAAAGGATGTTTTTCAGTCATAGATCGCACAATAGGTTGAATATTCGACATTTCTACAAAATAAATTATATGGGATTTAATGTTAATTTTATGTTTTAAAAATCAATACTACAAATAAAAATTTGTCCATAAATGCAGAAATCCAAGATCCTATCAATTATAATATAAACTAGCTAAGAGCTATCAGATATACTATAAAATCAAGGTAAGAAAACATTTTCTAATCATAACCATTTAGAAATATCGCAACATTTGCATTTTCAAACTCTTATGACTCTTGTCGTTTTAATTAAGAGGGAATTTGACCAATCCTCGTAAGAAAAACTCTCTTTCTCAAAACCGAACTAGGGCTCCGGGCCTTGTTAAGAAAACTTATTTCATTTGATACGAGATGCGTTTATCATATGTATTCACAAACAAATATACTCGGTGTCCACTAAGGGTGAATCGCACCTCGTACATCTATTCATGGCACAACAATAGACAACCTTATATCTCCCACTATTCCCAAAGATGGAGGAAGCTATCTCCCGCTAAGGGCGAGCAAAATATCCCTCGATCGATGACTGCTAGTGGATGAAATAAGAAAGAAAGATACTCTAAATTTTTGTTGGACAATTTAAACATTAATACGTGATTTTAGAATTTAGGTGATCATGCATATTTATCATCTATACACATCCTAACATTCATCCATGCAATCACATATATATCAAGCACACAAACATAAATAAATCCATTCACACACACATTGTGTGAGTTTATATGTTCCCGCGTCCTTGATCCTTGATCATTTATCCTTGCGCTTTCTTCAGCGTCCTCCTCTTGCACCATGGATGTTGATATTGCAAAAATATAAATATGCATCACTCAATTTTGAAAATTGTCTAGTGCAAGTCCTATGTAAAAATCCTCTCATATGCATGCATATACATAGAAATAGATATTTGGCTTTTACATATACATAAGCCCCTGTGATTGAATAATAATAACATACACATTCATTCATTCACACATGGCTTCATCGGAACATATAAACTCACATAGCCTGCATAAGAGAACTCGAGCAACGCATGTACATATACAATATATTACTCGATTTAGTTTATCATGCATCTCTAAATCAAACAATTCTAAAATCATTTGAAATCCATTAAAAATGATTTTATGCAACCATAGTTCAAAACATAAAATATTTGAACCGTTGTTTATCCAATTTCCAAAAAAAATATATTTAAAGAAAGATAAACATATGCCTTTTTTCCGTTTTGTTGATTTCGTATAAAATAATCATTTAATTAAAAACGAAAATTCTATAAATTAGACATAAGTCTAAATTTTAATTCTAACATTCACATGATGTGTTTCAAAACATTTAAAATCATCAAAAGAATCAATTAGAATTAAATCAACAAAACTATCGGAAAACTCGAAAAAGACATAGAACTTGAATTGTTTCGATTGTAGATGGTAAACTAAAATTAATTATGTAGTCTAATCATTGAAAATATGAACTAAATGCTCTGATACCACTGTAGGATTTCGTATCCCTATGTGTGTATATATTTTAAATTTTTTAATACAACATACAAGATCGATTTTCATATTTTCAAAAATTTCTATGTAAATTACTTTGTTTTTATTCTAATATCATGCAACCCTACATTTATTAAAATAAACCACAAAGGTAGAATCATACCCAAAGGTTCTCCAAAACCTTTTTGAAAATCCGGAGTCGCGTTGCCCGTTGCGTCGTCCACGGATTTGCCTCCGAGTGTTCACCAAACTCTAAACAAGATTAGAGAGAAAGGAGCTAGCCAATCAATCTATAATAAGGCTTAGAATCTAGCTAATAACCCCTCTTTGAGCTCCTGAGATTTCTATCTCCTAAACTCAAAATTACTAAGAGATTTTCGTGGTGATTAAAGGAGAGATTAATGAGAGAAAGATTTTTGCATTAGTATTAAACAAGCAGGAGGAGGTGGCCTTTTATAGGCTACCAAAACATCCTTATCAAGAGCTATTCTTTAGCCATGATCTCTTGTTTATTCTTTCCTAAAATTAATCTCTAATTTCCACATAAGCACCCTAAAAACGTTTTAATTAAATCTGGAATTAATCCACCCATGATTTAATTAATCTCTTAATAATTCAAGCAGAATCGTTCTGTTCGGTGAACCGAGAATTACTCGGTCAACCGAACAATTCGGTTTTAACACGTGTTCGGTGCCCCGTAAGCCAGACGGTCGACCGAATCCACATGAGAAAAAATCCCTGGAAAAATTCGGACGAACCACGTCGTTTACACGGTCGACCGTTGACCCACCAGAATCTCTCCTGGGACATAGTCATCGGATGGCCGCGTCACCTTCGGTCTACCGAAATACTCTTTCTCGGTTGACCGTTCACACTAGGTTAACCGGACCCGATTGTCCAGACACTCCAGACAATTTCGGTCAACCAATTGCGCTTACCCGTTCCCTATTCGGTTAACCGATCTGAAGATACCCCGGTCGACCGAACCATGAACGGTTCACCGTGTTTGACCCCGATTTTGCCTTTGTCAAATTTTGGATTTATTTCCAACAAAATTTGATATTTTGGGGTTTTTAGCAAATTCACATATTATGTCATATATTATCCTATGCAATATTAAATTATTACACCCATAATATATACACCTCATATGAATTTATTATGATTTTAATTATGTCAATTCTCAAGACATATTGATTTTATTCATTCACCACATGTGTCCTATTTTCATATGAAACCGGACACATCATATGAACTTAAAATCAAGCCTCTTGTTTCTCAGTTTTGTGGTGTGACCTATAGGAGGATCTAAGCCAAATTGACAAAGATATTAAACACTTAATATCTCAAACTATAAGCGGTATCTAGCTACACATTATAGTTACCCAATTAGCATAAATGTCTTTATTCCACCCGAACCAAAATACGATCCATTTAGTGATGTAAGTGCACCACTTGTGTCCGTCCCTTGCCTCATGATATTAAAAATATATACAAAGTAGAAATGTGTCATATTTGTATTATATTCATTTCTTGATCTCTCTAAGCTAATTATAACTATGTAACTTAACTCAAGTTACATTGTGCACATTATAATTTTACTTTATCAAGGGGCCCACTAATATCATCACTCAATAAAGAGGGCCAACGATGATCGTTTGACTAGCTATCTTTTCCGGCACAAGTCATGCTCAATCAACTATTGCCTTTATCACTACACTCATCGATAGCTTTTGACAATAATCAAATTAAGCACTTCTTGAGTGAAAAGATATAAGTCTCATATCTTAGGATCCAAGACACAGTAAAACATTAATGACATGAAACATAATTCCATAATGTTTTACTTGTTAGGTCTATTCAATATATAAAAGTAATATTTTCCTCTTTTATATACTCGTGTCGTCAATTATTTGTAGAACTACAACAATCGATGACTAACACGACAATCTTATCTCGGTGATTAATGTTCCATGTTAATTACCATGATTGTGAATAACTTTTGATTTATGTAAACCATTATCTTTTAGAGCTCTACGGTTAAGGATCAAGCGCCTCTTCCTTAACACTTCCAAAAGACGAATACCATAATCAAGGAACAAAATACTTGCACATCCAATTCATAATAATTGACATATAAAAGTAAAACTTTTAGAACATATTCTTTTTAAAACCCCCAATCTTTTTTGTATTCAACTCGTATTCAAATTAAGCTCACAACCTTTAGTTCATGTTCACTAGTTTTTATTCTTTTAGAATATTAAGGGAATTGTAATTAATAAATTATTTCAATTTATAAAATTTAGTCACGACATGCAACCGAAAAATACTTAATGTGATCTGATCCAATTGTACTGTTCTGGTTTAGTTTTGGTTTTGCTCAATCCAATGCATCCCTTTCGGATAACATACTAAGTATACCCCATGACTATTTCCATAAGGGGTGTGAGGGTACGTAATGCATTCCGTCGTTTGGCAAAATTGGGTTTTGGTAACCTACTTTTTCCTCTAATTCCGAAAATTTTAGAATGGACTAATAATTCTATACCTCACAAATAATTCTCCTCCAATCACCCTTGTTACAAGCATACCATAAAAGAAAACATCAAGAAGTCACCATAACATATAAATCAATAAAACATGTTTCATGTGTAGTTCCAAAAACTCGTTTCACTTTGTTTACAATGGGTTGGTTTGTTTTAAACAGTGGTTGTTCATCCACTTCATCTGCATGTGAATGCAGTAGCCACCAAACCCCGCAACAGTATAGGACTATATGCTGTGTGTACATCAAATCATGTGAATGCATTTATCTTGTGTTTGGGTAGGAAGGAGATGCTGAACATTTTTGGTGCGGAGAATGCTGAATGCCAGTAGTAGTAGTAACCGGTCTAGGACGTTGCTTGTTTTGATGTGTCATTGGGAGAATAATGTTGTACTGAGTCTACAAATGTTAGGGTTTCGGACACTGAAGTTCATATCTTGTGATTGGTGATTTTTGTTCGCGCAGCAATTTCGCTTCAACAAAACTATGTATTAATACGAGCTTATTACTATGATTTCAAGTTTTTTTTTGTCGGGAATTGATCGGAGCCACAAACAAAATTTCCACTTAACTGGTTATACAGCCAGTATGTGCCCGGTCCTGGGAAATTTATTGTTGCAATTTTAGGAAATAAATTTGCAATATATTCTAATAGAATTTTATCTACTCTATGTATCCACATAATTTTAAAGACAAAAGTCCAATGTAAGTTATTTATCTACTATATACATTCATTTTGTTATCTATAATAAACCAACAAAACAATCCTCAAATTAGTAGGCCTACTAGGCTACCACACTTTTAGGCTTGGGTCATGTTAGGCTTTTATCTTTTGTAAATTTATGGGGACTTTCGTGTGTTAAAAGTTTTCTAATTTTAAATTTGTGGGGGATTTTTCAATAACTTGAGTGTAAAATATTAAAATCTAGGTATAATATTACAAGAGTCAAATTGCAGTGGGGGCTTAGGCAACAAATTACAACTATCAATTACAACAAATTGTTACTCAATGCCTTGAGAAAGTATTCATTCACCACCAAAGTTACACTAAAAAACAATAGCTTCACTATGAAAGATATGTTCACAGCTAATATTGTACAAAACTTAAACTAAATGACTGTATCGTTGTAGTTATTAAATAATAGTGTGAAGATACTACCAAAAAAAAAAGTTTCAACAATACATATTTCATTGTTCTTATCATAAAGCATAATGAATAATAACATAATGACATAAAGCATAACTTATAACATAATGAGACCGTTCTTATTTGCCGCAAGCGTGCAACGCACGGGGTCTCTTGCTAGTAAATAAATAAACGAACACAAAACAATTATGCCCTCTCTTTCTCTCCTCTCCACCTGATAACCCATAACTGCTATTCATCATCCACTTTGTACCCAATGTCCTTACGCAAAAAGTCAAGTTGAAAGCGAGCGTCTTGATTAAACATTTGTTTAACGAAATAAATTTTTGGTTTGATTTATTTGCAAGAGGCAAGAGAAATTCGATTAAAACTTCAAATTTAAAACTCTAGGTCTCGAAGCTGATAGAACTCCAGTTCATAGTGATGTACAAATATAAGAGTATGATTGGTTTGCAGGAAATAACATGGAAATGGAGGAACTAGATTTGTAGAACGAATTTTAGTGATGGGTTTGTAGGGAAACTTATTGAAGTCTGGAAGTACAGTTCCAAGAAATCCAGTCTTATAATTTTGTACTTAGGATGACTTCGTCCGCTTCCACTCCAAAATGAAGAGAAGTCATGTAACTAAAGTTTCAAAAATTATTTGACCTTCTCCAAGCCGAGGGGTGTGCATCAGTCCAAATCCGAACTAGACCGAAACCTGGTCCATCGACAAGGTGCAGACCGAAGTCCGAACTGGTCGGATCTGGGTTTTGACCCGACCGGACCGGACCGGTCACGGCTGGACCGAAGACCAAACTGAACCGATCGGTCTGGTCCAAAACTAGGCTTGTTTGTATTGAAAATCTGAGAATTGATCCGGGTTTAGACCGGGCCAGAACCCAGTCCATTGCCAGGGACCGGACCGGCCGTATCCGCTTTGGACCGTAACCCAGACTGACTATGAATCCGATTCGGACCAAACCGGTATGTGCTCTCCCCTATCCAAACCGATCACACTCTAAAAGAAAACATTTTTCTTTTGGAGTTTCTTTTAGAAACTACAGGGAGTTGAGTTCCCAATAATTTCAAAGTAGAAATGGTGAAGTCCTCTCTAATATAATATCTAAAGAATTTTGAAAAAAATACTGGAAATCAGCATCTAAGTGCCATCTCACTAGTTTCGCTCCCAATTATTCTAACTTTTTTATATTTTCTCTAGCCCACCACATTTCGAAAGGAAAATTTGACTCTCTATGCTCATAGTAACCCAAAATTGAAAAATAACCCCACATTGACATGCAGAGGCAGTAAGCTTATGAATGACATAAAAGAGAAGTTTCGGGAATATAGGTTGCCGGAAAGGGCATAGGAATCCCCTTTTAGACAATTATTTGAGACGGACGAATTACCATTCTCCGGTGTTCTTGCCCATCGGTTACTAATTACTATTGCACAAGAATACTAGTAGAGATGACGAGGTTCATTTCTGTTTGGCTGTAAGACCTGCAGATTTAGTAGATATGAATTTGGATTGGTTATTGGTTTCAACTTCAACACTGTACCGTTAGAGACTAGGTTGTAGGCTCACCTAACGAGTGACCGCTTAATAAAGGATTATTTCAATGGAGAGCCTAAAATTCAAATATCCCTATTAGAGATGCTGATGACATCTACAAGTTGAGATTATGCTTCCTGATTCAAAGTGTTTTATATACTCAATTAGGAAAACTATTCGTATGGGCGGATATGGTCAAGACGGTTGAGCACCTAGACTACTTCTTCAAGTATCCATGGGGAAGTCGTCTTACAAGAAGTTGCTATCATTATGTAAAAAAGATATGATTAAGCAAAAAGAATTGTATGACAAGAAGAAGGAAGTGATGGGGCAACAAAAAGAGGTCAAATATAGTATATACGGTTATGCCCCTGCGTTACAGTATTGGGCGTATGAGGTCTTTCAGTAGTTTGCCACCCAGTATGTTGTGAACCGTGGACACCAGTTCCCAAGGATGGTCAGTTAGACGAGCAATGAGAAAAACGTCCCGCAGAAGGTTGATGTTGCACGCATGTTTTCTTCAAAAGTGTAAGTTTGTCTTCACTGTTGTCAATTCATGTTTTATTTACTGGAGTACTTAGTTTGCTCGATAGGAGTTCGATAGACCACGATAGCTAAGATTTGTTGTTAATTATTGGAGTATTTAGTTTGCTCGATGGGTTCGATAAACCCTGCTCGATATGACCTCGGTAGTTAACATTTGTTTTTGTTTACTAGAGAACTTAGTTTGCTCGATAGGCTCGATATGAGTTCGATAGACCTCGATAGTTTAGATTTGTTGTTAGTTACCAGAGTATTTAGTTTACTCGATGGGTTCGATATACTCTCGATATGACCTCCATAGTTTAGATTTATTTTTATTTACTGAAGTGCTTAGTTTTTTCGATAGGCTCGATAGGAGTTTGATAGACCTCGGTAGTTAAGATTTATTGTTAATTATTGAACCTAACATAATATTTTATATTCATCGTAGTTGATCGTGTACACTTATTTGGCGCCCCGTACATGGGAGGCTGAATATTACAACAACCTTACAAAGGGTGATGCCCCCTATCACCTAGGCTCGAGGAGGATGTTGATGAGGGTGATGATGAGGTGGTTGAGAGATTAGCTAAGGCTTGCAATGAGGTAAACATTTTTGCAGATGATGTCCTAGAGGATGAAACATCTATCCCTACCTCTACCATAGTAACAACCTCACCCCGAGCAGTAACCCCACTGCAGTCTCAACTTTTATTTCAGCCCCATCTCATGATAACCATTTTTTTGTAGAAAGGTTGGAGAGGATGGAAGCACTGCAATAATTGATGGAAGCAAAAGAACTGTCAATGGAAGCGACACAACAATCGATGAAAGAAAAGAAACTGACGATAGAAGTGATGCAACAATCGATGGAAGCAAAGCAACTATCGATGGAAGGTCAATTGAAGAGCGTCATTGAGAATCAGTGTTCCATGATGGATCGGATGCCTAAGATCATAGGTTTGTTAGAAGCACCTTCGAGAGCACCATATGATGAGAATCACTTGTCCACGATGGAGTAGATGCCTAAGATCATGTCTTTGTTAAAAGCACGTTTGAGACCACCATCTAATGAGAATCAGTTGTCTACGTTGGACCAGATGGCTAAGATTGTGTCTTTGTTAGATGCACGTTCGAGACCATCTAATGATGATGATGATCTTCTCGACGGTTACGAAGTTGAAGTAGATTCGTCCACCCAGTCGAGGAGAAGGTGTCCCTTAAAACATCTTCAGGATATCTACACTGATCCAACAAAAAAACCGTAGCCTTCAAACCCAGGTGACGAGCCTTTAGTGCTCGACCCTTTGAAGAAGCCAGACGAAACACAATTGGGGACATTGGAACGGTGGATATTTGGGATGATCCCCAATGAGAAGAACATTGATATGAAGACATGGCATTACGGTCCATCGTGGTTCTTAACGACGAAGACAATCGGATTTTGGCTCACCGACGACGTAAGTATTTCAAATAATTCAAATTTCATTATTTTATAGGTGTTACTCGATAGGCTCGATAGGAACTCGATAATTTACATATGAGCTCGGTAAGATTAGATTGAGTGTTTAGAACTTTAGGCTCGATGGGTTGACAATCGAGTTCGATAATTTAGACTTGTTTGTTAGTTACTGGGGAATTTTGTTTGCTTGATGGGATCGATAGGATCTCGATATAAACTCGATAATTTAGAATTTTTTCTTATTTACAGGGAAATTTTGTTTGCTCGATAGTTTGATAGGTGCTACATAGAACGTTGATAGGAGCTTAATGAGGTTGATATAAACTCGATGAATACTCGATAATGTTTGCATGAAAATATTTGAAGATATTTTTTCTGACTTTCAACATGTTAATGGTTTTGTAGTATATTGGTGCGGCTCAACATTTGATGAGGAGACATCTCATTAGCTTCCCAGGTACATACCGCAAGGATGATGTGGTTATGAGCTGCTTTTTCTGTCAATAAATTCTCAATTACCTTTTTTCATGCCTATAAATAGAACTGTTCTTTCTCCTTTGTATTTACCCATTGCTTGGTGGCATTCTCTATACTTAGAGTAAGCATTGGAGAAAAACTCAAGTGGAGAAGAATGCTACTTGTAATGTGAGTCATGTCAATAAAATAAATTTCTTAGTTAGCTTTATATTGTCTCTTTCAATTCTTGCATGCTTAGTTTAATTTTGTTTTGTCTTCTTTTCATAATGAGTAGTGAGTAGTTTCATCCCCCTTTGGGGTGTTGATGATGTACATATATGTTGTGAAGTTTGGATGTTTGATAAAATTTTGATTGTGTATACTTGCATGTTTATATGTTTATTGGGGGTATTTTAATCATCTACATGTTGGGGGATTTTTGATGGGGTTTTTCATACGTTTTAGACATTTCCCATGTTTAGTTTCCTTGTGTTTATCGGCTGAAATCTCCTGTTGGGTATGCTACATGTGAGTTGTGTGTTTGTATTAGTGTTTGCTCACTCGGTTGATTGAAGAAACTTTGTTTTGATGAGTTTTACCATAAGATTTAGACACCTCCCATGCTTAGCTTTGTTCTTTAGATGAGTCTATGGTTTTTGATGAGTCTTTCCATATCTTTAGACATTTCTCATGCTGAGCCTAGTCTTATGGTAATCAAGTAGTAATTGCCGAAAAGTTGTGTGAATGGATTGATAGGTTTTGTCACATCTTTAGACACTTCCTATGCATGAAAACACACACACGACACACACACATACATGCTTACATGCATCATTCATCACTTATTTCACTTCATATGTGCACACACTCCACCCCTTAGGGGTTTCTCTTCTTGATTTCTAATCTTTCGTTGCTTTCTTTCGCATTTCTTACATACTAGTTTAGTGTAGTGATTGACATCATTTCATGCTTATATTTGTATCTTATATCCATTATCTTACACATAAGCAATGCTACGTGACGAGTTTTATGTTTAGTTTTCAAGAATAAAGAGGTTTGAAGAGAAGAGCCATGAAAGGACCCAAAAGCAGGAAAAATGACTTAATTGTGAGACCTGGGGACTAAGATGCAAGGGAGAAGGACCTGATCGTAAGACAGAAGGACCTAAGAGCAAAACAGGAAACTCCACACCATCATGAGGAGTATTTTGTCAATTCGATTTGGGTCGGAGCTCCACTAAACAAAGTAGATGCATCCAAAACCAAGAAACACTCCAAGCAAAGCCCACAACCAAAACCAATCGGATCTGAAGTGTATAGGCCACCAATTGGCGGTCTGGAACCGCCAATTGGCGGTCTGGATCAGCCCAGATCCGCTAAGCTTTCTCCTTGACTTGTATTAATGTGTGTTTAGGCTATTTTTGGTATTGGTTTAGTCCCACATCGGGGGATTGTCCCGGATTAGCTTTTTCCATGCTTATAAATAGAACTCTTCACCTTCCATTGTATTCATCTCTCTCTTTCGTGGTCATCTTCCCTACTAAGAGTGAAGCCTTGAAGCAAAACTCTGGTGGAGGAAGGGCTACTTGTAATTGAGTGAGTTAATAATAGATGTTTTCCTTTAATTGTGTTGTTTCTCTCTTAATTTAATTTCCTTTCATATGCATACTTGCTTGTTTGTTTTGTTTTATGCTTCTTTAATATTTCTTGCTTGATTAGTGTAGAGTCATTTCAGTATAATGCTTCATTTTGTTAGAGTAGTTAGTTTAAATATGTGTGAGTAGTTCCATCCCCATTTGGGGGGTGGAGAAATATTTGATATGATCATATAGTGTATTACGTGTGTGTTATCTTAATCCTTTGAGCTTTATATGATTTCCATAACCATCTAATGGGTCTCCACTCTTATCTTTGATATGTTAATGCTCTTGAATGAAGCTTAGCTTATGCTTTGATTAGTGGACCTATTTTATGGGGAATGATAAGGTTAGGATATGGATGGAATTTATATTGGAGACACAAGTTGTAGTGTATGTACTCTTGTTGCCTTTACCTTAGTTAATGTCTTGTATGTTTTAATGATATAGTCTTGTCTTAATTCATGTGGAGGCATAGTAGGGTCTAGTCTTTATACTTGAGTTCATTTAGCTTCATTCCACTTATTGTCTTGTATGTTTTAATGATGTAGTCTTATCTTAATTCATGTGGAGGCAAAGTTGAATGTAGTTTTATGATTTCATGCACTACAAGTTGTGAGGAGCTTAATTGAACACACACACACACACATCTTTATATTCACATTGTTTCTCTACCCTCTTTGGGGTTTAGTTTTATTGCTTATCTTTCATTTCCTCTTGCATTCTAGTTTAGTTAGTGTAATCAATCTTTCTCTCCTTCTTTTACCTCTCGCCTTCGAACAAACCAATTGTCGACACACCTCCCAGTGGACGACCCGTATTTGCCACCGCTTCAACGCGGTCGTGCACTTGCGGTTAATATAAAACGATCAATCATGTAGTTTAGCTTAGCATAATCATATCTCTTTCCTTTTTTCGCCACTTGATTTCTGACAAACCAGAGGCTACTCACCTCCCCGTGGATCGACCAATACTTACCACCGCTTCTTCACGGTCGTACACTTGCGCTTATTAAAACATTTAAACAGTTCACCAAAGTAAACCTCAACTCATCGACTTGAAGATCGTTGTTATTCTCCACCAACTTGCATTTAAATACCACGACATTGAATTTTAGTAAAGTTCAGCTCCCATATTTCTTCAATCTGACCATAATAAGACATATTGACATATATGGGATTTCTATCTTTTGAACTAGAGATGTGCAACGATTCAACTACCAAAGTGACCCCACTATTTTGCATTGTGTTTTCTCGCCCTCGAATTTGGTATAGAAAGAAAAATCATTGATATCGTAGCTATTATAAGATGTCACTATAGGATTACGTCTACATGCCAACCACTTCAAATTTTTAGAAACATCATAGTTGTACATAGTTTCGCTGAACCAATCAACAAAAGCTTCATGGTGAGAATCAATTACTTATTAATCAGTCCATGTAGGATGTTTTTCCTTCACTATGGTCCTGTGCTCATCCAAATAAGGTTGGACTTTGATTAATAGCATATCATACATTTTATTCATGCTATATATCTTTTATTTTACCCCCATATTTGTGCTACTCGAGTGTTGATTTTATATCTTTCAGGGTTTAGGAAATTAAGAAGAGAAATGAAGAGAAAATGACAAAAATGAGAGAAAAAGATTGATTGGTGAGACTTATGGACCTATCTCCAAAAGGGAAGGACCTGGATGCAGGCCAAAATGACCAAATAGCAAACTGAGAAATTTCACACCATCATGAGGAGTATTTTGGCAATTAGATTTGGGATCAGACTTGTATGAGATGGGCTTGATCGGGTCTGGTTTCGGGTGGCTTGATTCTGGCTTGATTTCTTCATGTTTGGTGAACCCGATTTGGTTGTTGATGTTTAGGCCCGGATCTAATTGCCAAAATACTCCTCATGATGGTGTGACGCTTCTTGATTTGCTCATTGGTCCTTTTGGTTTACATCAAAGTCCTTCTCTGTTGCATCTCAGTCCATAAGTCTTGCAATTCAGTCTTTTTTCTTGCTTTTAGGTTCTTTTGTGTCTCTTTTGCTCACTTGTTCTATTCTTGAAACTTAAACATAAATCTTGTTACGTAGCATTGCTTAGGTTAAGAATAAAGGATATAAGACACAATTATATGCACGATATAATGTCAATCATAAACCTTAAAAAAGAAGGTTTTAAGGAAGATTTTTTTATTCTGGCATCTCAAGCAAACCAAAATTTCTATGTAATAGACCCGTGTGCTAATGAATGGTCGGTAGTTTTAGAAGTAAAATGACAAATCGTTTGTCAAGAAGTTGTTAATGAGATTGGAGAAATTCCACCGCTGGTAGAAGTACTTGAACTTAAATCGCTCGAGACTGACAAAAGCATTGACAACTTACTTATCCACGATGATCATCACGAAGGAATATGGATCGAGGATCCTATGAGCAAGAAACGAAAAAGTCAAAAATAAAGGTTCAAGTGAAAGTAAAGTTGCATGTTAATATATATCTTATGTTATTTGTATATGATTTTCTTCTTTATCTGGTTGATATAAACTTTGTTTTTTTTCTTATTTCAGGTAGATGGGTATGAAGAAGTGTTAGCATTTTACTAATCAACTGCAAGCGCATGGTCGTTGGTGAAGACGAGGCAATTACAGGTCGATCCGCAGGGAGCGTTGCACCCCTTGAGTGAGCGAAATCAAGTGGGAAATAATGATGGAAGAAGAGATTATTACGCTACTACTCAAGAGACGAATATACTAAGAACGTAAAACAAACTATATTACGATACAAATGAAAACTAACAAAATTCAGCAAATGATATTGAACGAAATATGGATGAACCCCTAAGGGGTAAAGTGTGTGTACATATGAGGTGAGAGAAGTCATGGATGACGCATGTAAGCATGTATGCGTATGTGTATCATGTGTGTGTCTTTATGCATAGGAAGTGTCCGAATATTTTGCAAGACCTATGTGTGTGTCTAAAGATTTGGCAAGACCTGTCACTCCATTCACACAACATATCAGCAATTACTACTTGATTATCATGAGACGAGGCTCAACATGAGAAGTGTCTAAAGTTATGACAAGACTAATGAAATACCAAGAACTCATGTGAAGAACAAAGCCAAGCATGGGAGGTGTCTGAATCTAATGGTAAAACTCATCAAAACAAAGTTTCTTCAATCAACCGAGTGAGCAAACACTAATACAAACACACAACTCACATGTAGCATACCCAACAGGAGATTTCAGCCGATAAACACAAGAAAACCAAACATGGGAAATGTCTGAAATGTATGAAAAACCCTATCAAAAATCCCCCAACATGTAGATGATTAAAACAAACCCGATGAACATACAAACATTCAAGTCGATCTACACAATCAAAATTCATCAAACATCAAAACCTGAAAACATAAATGTGCATCATATCCACCCCAAAGGGGAATGTAACTACTCACTACTCCTTAAGATAACATTCTAACTAACTATACTAAGATAAAAATTAAGCTAAACATGCAAGAATTAAAAGAGACAACATGAAACTAACAAATATTTATTTTATTTGTGACTCACATTACAAGTAGCATTTTTCTCCACTTGAGTTTTTCTCCAATGCCTACTCCAAGTAGAGAGAACGGATACCAAGCCATGGGTACATTACAAAGGAGGAATAAGAGTTCTATTTATAATCCAAAGAAAATGCAACTGGGATAATCCCCGGATGTGGGACTAATGAAACATTCTCATAATAGACATAAATACATAACCCATATCCGTGCGAAACCGGATCGGATTCTGATCAAAATGGACCGCCAATTGGTCGTGGAAGAGGTCATGACTATGGAGGTCATTCAGATAGGAAGGATGGCGAGTGCTTCAAGTGTGGGAAGCGTGGTGATTTTGCGAACGAGTGTAGGTCGCAAAAGAAGATGGAGGAGAGCTCCAACCACGGTCATGGAGGCCGAACATTAAAGAAGGATGTTAAATGCTTCAATTGTCGGAAGCGTGGACACTTTGCTAGTGAGTGTTGGTCGAAGAAGAAGGTGGAAGAGAGTTCCAACCTTGTTCGGCAAGGGTGATCAGTCGGGTGGAGCTGACAAAAGGAATGAGGATGGGGAAAAATGGGGATTTAACCAACTCGTTAGGCTTGTGTGTTTGATTTTGGGTTGAATATTAAATATAACATCGCATTACAATTTAGTAAAAACATTTA
Source organism: Triglochin maritima (assembly GCA_963682175.1). NCBI lineage: Eukaryota > Viridiplantae > Streptophyta > Magnoliopsida > Alismatales > Juncaginaceae > Triglochin > Triglochin maritima. The sequence continues at coordinate 42,996,404 of OY821775.1, forward strand.
GAGTTTACCATGTCAGTTAAGCTACAAAACCACGTGCTTAATCCCTACACGGACATAATGTACCAACTGGACGACCGAACACAATTCTGTCCACCAAAACCGCGAATTCGGACAACCGAAATGTATTCGGTCAATATAAGACAAATATTTGGGAAATATTGTGCTACGACTGTTAATATACACCACGTCGATTTCTGGTGCACCGATGTGATAAGCCTAAAACCACGTCGGTGCACGTCGAACATATTACGACTGATGTGGTGATAGAAACATTCACGTGACCGTAAATTGTCTGACGTGGTACATCTAATATCACATTGGATTGACAGCTGTCAACGTGGTATGCCTAATACCACGTCGGATTGTCAATAACCGACACAATCAGGACGATGTAATACCCGTATTTTCCAGTTGTATGGTTGTGGACAGGTGAGAGAGAGATGTGAACCGTGGTTTTGGTTAGAAAAAAGTAGGATGTAATTTTTCAAAATCTTATTTTACACCAAAGCTTAATTTCTGAAACTATGTTTCGCATTCCTATTCAAACACCTAACTTGTGTTTTTCAAAACCTCATTTTTAAAAACATTGTTTAACTGTGAGTTAAAGACATTTTCCATTAGAACCCAAAGTTGTTATTTAAATATAGTGGGACAACAATTAATGTAGTAGTTGATTGATCTAATTTTCTTCACCTCACTTCTCAAAATAAATGGTCTAAATCTTAAGAATTTGAGAGGACCCCAGTCCACCGACCATAGCCTGGGACAGGGTTTTCTAGGACTATGCCTTTATTATCAGTCATACTAAGAGTATGCATCTCTTTCATCCAAAAAAGAGGACAATCAATAATGTCTACTCTTCAACTCTTTGAAAATTAAGTCATAAATTTGTTTTAAGCCAAATTTGGAAGAGCATGACTCGAGAGTTGAAACTAACTCACACTGATTCATTCGAAACATTCAGATGTGTATTTGTGCTCAAACTACACTAATTTTCGTGGGCATGGTAGTTGAGTTCAATTCACATCATTGTAATAACCTATTATTCGTGAGACGTGAAGCGGATCTTGGAGATATTGTTGGGTGGGGGCAGGCAGACTGACTAGTTCGTCACTGTTAGAATTTTTTTAATATTCTTTTCAACCTTTTATTACAATTTAACGACCTTGGGTGGTTAAACTGTAATAGAGTTCAGTTGAAAAAAAAACATTAAAAAAACCCAGACGGTGGATCTATCTGCCCCCACCCAACAATAACTCCTAGATCTACCGCCCCTTGGTACTGACTTGTCATATATGACACATTTAGGATAATACCAAAATATCTTTGTAGTAAATACTTTAGTTGTGAACGAATGTCGGTGAGTTAGAGATGCTTATGCCCAGAAAACCCCATCCTAGCCTCAGACAACCTCATTCACACAGTCAACCTTACCCCATCCTTACATGCATACAACGAGCAGTAGTTCCCCAAAGTAAGCCATACGTGAAAATCTTAAATCTACACAACATCTCAGCTAGATCGAGAATGGAAGGAAAGAAGAGCCATAGTCTGGTCTTCCTTCCTCTCCTAGGAATGGGTCATCTCATTGCCATGGTGGAACTAACCTAAAACCTCCTCAAACATAACCTCAACTTCAAGGTCACCATCCTGACCTTAATTCCAATTAACCCAGAATTGCATCTCCCAATTCGAATCCTACATCACGTTTCTGACCAACTCCGACTCCAACTTCTCCTTCCACAACAATGTCGCAGTCAAGCGGAGTACATTGTGAGTCCACAGTTAACTACAAAATCCAACTATTGAAATCTAAACATGGTGAGTACATTAAGTGGAGACAAGCTTAAGAAACGTTTATAACTCGACCACGTAGAAATCACCTCATGACTTGTATAACATTTATGATGCCGACGACCGACTTTCCCCCAAGTTCAAGGAATAAATTTGTCAATGATTTTTTACCTGCAGTCGATGTTAAGGAAAAGATTTCGACTCGACGATTAATCATGATAACTTCCATACCAACTATTACTTATGATAATAAAGACTGACTTTTGGGATAGATCTCCATTCTCCACCGAACCGAGTCGAAAGTTTCAGTCCCCACCACATGTTTGGTGCTGGGTGGCGTTCTCCAGTCGTAATGCATGATGCATGTATACCTATAAAACACTTCGACTGGTCTACACAACAAACATCGACCCTTCCCCAAAGTGAATCCTCTTTGTTCAGGCTTTTTACAGTCCGTCCAAGTTCTCACAAAGAGAATGGAAGAGAAGAAAAGTCCTGGTCTGATCTTCCTCCCACTCCCAGGTATGGGCCATCTCATTGCCATGGTTGAGCTAGTAAAACAACTCCTCCGACACAACCCCAACTTCAACATCACCATCCTAACCTTCCAACACAGAAATCCATCTCCACAACTAGACTCCTACGTGGCCTCCATAACCAACTCGATCCCTAACGTTTCCTTCCACCACCTCCCCAAAACAGACGATCCCACAGCCTCCTTTCTCCAAATCATCGACCTCCAGAAGCCCAACGTCAAGTCCGCAATCTCCGAACTCCAAACGTCTGTTTCCGTTACCGCCCTCGTCGTTGACTTCTTCTGCGTCGGAATGGTGGACGTGACAAAAGAATTGGAAATTCCATGTTACGTTTTCTACACTTGCAGCGCGACCATGCTCGGGCTATCGATGTACCTACACACGTTGGAACCGACACTCCCGCCCGGGAAGGACTTGGAGGAGCTGCACCTGGACGGAATCAGCGTTCAGGTTCCAACCCTCTCGCGCTCGCTCCCCGCCTTGGCTCTGCCGTCGTCGTTTTCCAACAGGAAGGGGGAGATGTACAAATGGGTTGTCGAAGTCGGGTATCGCTTCCGCGAGGCCGACGTGATGATAGTAAATTCTTTTGAAGACTTGGAGCCCTACGCAGTGAATGCCTTGAAGGAAGGGGAGTGTATTCCAGATCACCCCACCCCACCATTGTACTTTGTTGGGCCCTTGTTGAACGTTGCAGCGGAGTCGGAAGGGTCGGACGGGGAGTGCTTGAGGTGGCTTGACGGGCAGCCGGACGGGTCTGTCGTGTTTTTATGCTTTGGAAGCATGGGTGGGTTTTCGAAGGAGCAGGCGAGGGAGATCGCTGTCGGATTGGAAAAGAGCGGGTGCCGATTCTTGTGGACCTTAAGAAGTGCTGCACCTCAGCAGCGAAAGGGGTTCCCATCGCCGTCGATGGATGCCGACCTTGACGATGTACTTCCTGACCGGTATGTTTCATATCTATTGTGACTAGCATAGCGAACGGCTTTTGTTCTAATAAAATAACTAAATTTACAGATGTCTGTTTCAATGTTAATTTGCAAGAAGGATTTTTTTTGGACGTATTAGAGAATAATCTAAACGACCGTTAATTTAGGAATTTTTTTCTAGTTTGCAAGTTATAAGAGTCTCTCCTCGTTAGCGATTGATTTTGAGTTACATACTCACACTTTAATATGATGTCAGACCTTGGAAGACCTAACGGCCGGTTGAACACATCCACCGTTACTATTACCTACACGAAGATACGAACAAAGAAAAAATCTCAGTGACGTATACATATAAGTGTCAAAGAATAGTCTCAAATTGTTTAATTTGATTGAGTTGGATACCATACTCTAACAACACCTTTATACGAAAAGCTTCTTGAGTATATTATTTGTTGCATTAAATACAACCAACATTAGTCATTGCAACAAATTAAGTGAATAATGTTGATGTAGACATGTGTTTATAATGGTCGATTGCTCCGTGCAACTGGGAAAGTCTAGTTACGGTCTCGTTAAAGCACAACAAAATTACTTTCAAGAAAAAAAAAGACTTCTAATCAATGATGAAACTTAATTTAGTTGGAGTTTAGAACCAGATCGAAAGAAAAGTCTTCTGGAGATCCTACTCTTAAGCCAAGGGAACTCGATAATTTCTTTCCATAGTGGATATCTTCTAGATAATATATATTGTGCTCTTTAAATTACTCATGCATATTCCATAGGTTCCTTGAGAGAACGAAAGAACGAGGCATGGTCTGGCCAACATTAGCACCACAATCGAAGATACTTGCGCACAAAGCAATTGGTGGTTTCGTGACCCATTGTGGTTGGAACTCGTGTTTAGAGAGCTTGTGGTTTGGCGTGCCGATGCTTGCTTGGCCATTGTATGCAGAGCAACACACCAACGCAATCTCTTTGGTGGAAGAGATGGGGGTGGCAATCAAGCTGAACATAGACAGGTTGCACAACAATTGGGCGTCTGCCGACGAGGTGATGAGAGGAATTAGAAGTTTAATGGAGGGAGAGGGGAGTGTGAGGGTTAAGGTAATGGAGATGAAGGAGAAAGGTAGAAAGGCTTTGGAAGGAGGAGGAACATCTTACCTTTCTACGAGAAGTCTAGTGGAGGCGATGATGAGTTCCATGAGCAAGTAAATTTTATTTTATTGTTTGAAAAATCCTAGTTAAACGTTTTCGTGGGTTATATGAAGGGTTTGTTTCGAGGAAGAGTTTGAAGTTTTCTAGATTGAAGAAAAATATTGTTCACTGTATTTTAGGAAGTCTTCCTAAATTTGGTGTTCATGCCGTATCGAAAAATAAATTTCCCTATTGTACCAAATAATACTTGCGCACGACACCATTATAGTACTTTCGTACGTAGTGGTAGTTTGATACCATCTATATATTATTTGTGTATTCATTGTATTACTAATATCAGTTGTCAACCAGGAGATGAGTTACAGTGGCGTCTGTTCGGTTCGCTATTTTCAAATCCTTGAATAACGTAATTTGTTTGCATACTCGTAAATTGAGTTCCACTGCTGGAAAAAAGATTTTCACATCGATTTTTTTGACATATCATGTCAATTTTACCGTTTTAAAATACCGATGTCGTATTTGAGAGACTAATAGGAAGGACGATACCACGTCGGTTTCTGAAGAACCGACGTGATATACGTCTGTAAAAAATAAAATTTGGTGTTATATAATCTACTAATATGTCTCTACACTAAACACATTCACAATCACACCACGTTAATAATCGCATCACATTCACCAACAATCAATGTATCGAGCAATGCAATCACATTCACCAACATTCATAATGCAATCAATGTGTTGAGCAATGCAATCACATTCACCTACATTCACAATGCAATCAGCAAGTTAACATTCAATGTATCGAGCAAACTAACAAGTTAACATTCAACTAATCGAGCAAACTAACAAGAAACATACATCTATCATCAACTTACAAGCATACGTGTAATGAAAAAGGAAGCTCACCTCTCACGTGTGTTGTCGAGCTCGGCTTGTGAATATGGTTCAAGAGTTGTTCCAAAGATCTACAAATTAAACAAAGAGTTTCATATAAACATACAACTTTATCAAAATAAGATGTTTATTTCAATGTAAGGTAGAAACTACAAATTACATTTCGTAAATCTCCCTCCTGCAAACCCAACTTCACAATTTCTTCCGTATACCTCATGACATAGTACTCGTAATCAATATTTCCAGTTTATTTATGGTACTACAATCAAGACAAAATGTATATTACAAAACAACGAAATTAACTGAAAATATAGTGGTTATTATTTCAAAAATTAGAGAAATTCCTTACCTTCGTAGCATGCCAAATTGTTGTCTTTTTTGGCTTCTTTTTCGTCCCAATTATTTATATATATCCATAGCTCTACTTAAATGGATAGATATCGAAATTTGTTATAAAATTTGACAACTAAACATATTTTTATGTTTAAAATAATAATTTAATAGAACTTACAATTGCACCATCTGCTCCAAATCTTTCATGGGTTTGTCCAAAGCTAAATGATCAAACCAATATGCAGTATTTGTATCAGGACAAATAACAATTAACATCGAATGATCACTAGATAAAATTCACTAAAAACATGCATCTCCCAATACGGTGCAATATAATACATCTTGTCCCCTATAGCCATCACCTTCGCAATATTTTACGGTCGAGTGTCGTCATTTTGTCGTCCGGGGTGGCAGAGCAATGTTGGACACAAAAATCAAAATCTTTTTCCATGAGGCATTTGGTAAAGAGACCTATATATCATAAATAATAAACATTATTTAAATGTCAAACTTAAAATATAAACAAATATTGTGCAAAATAACATATCTAAGAATGAATTTAAATAAACTTGAATGATTGTTATCCACAATATTTCCAACTTCAGAAATTGCATGACATCACTCATAATGACATACAATTTCGGTTCTAAGCCGTCTTCGGTTGTACAACCCACAATTTCTTTCTCCATAACACTCTCCATAGCATCATCCTCGGGTTTATAGTTTATGAAATTGTATAACATTAAGGAGTTTTTAGGCAACACAGTTTCAATAAACCCGACAACCTTTTGGATACGTTGGATTATGGAGGTTCAACCTTTAACATAAAAATATACATTGTTAAAAGATTTCTACTTAAACAATATATGTGACGATCATACAACCATATATTAATTCTAAATAATTATCTTTTTTCTTTTTTGGTTTTACTAAAGAACGTGGTCATTCCCTTCGGCCTCCCCAACCATATGAACTTCAGATTCTGGTATTGGCAAAACCACATCACCATCGACCGGAGCATCTAATGTTACTACTACATTTTTTCATCTGAGATGTCATGAAATCTTCATCATCACTTTCAAGTTGCACGTCGACGTCAATGTTCACCTTTGGCCGATCGGCCTTTTTTCTTCATACCCATGTACCTGAAATAAAAAAAAACAAAGTTTATATCAACCAAATAAAGAAGAAAATCATATACAAATAACATAAGATATATATTAACATGCAACTTTACTTTCACTTGAACCTTTATTTTTGACTTTTTCGTTTCTTACTCATAGGATCCTTGATCCATATTCCTTCGTGATGATCATCGTGGATAAGTATGTTGTCAACACTTCTGTCATCCTCGAGCGATTTAAGTTCAAGTACTTCTACAAACGGTGGAATTTCTCCAATCTCATTAACATCTTCTTGACAAACGATTTGCCATTTTCCTTCTAAAACTATCGACCATTCATTAGCGCACAGGTCTATTACATAGAATTTTTTTGTTTTTCTTTAGATGCCAGAATGAAAGGATCTTCTTAAAACCTTCTTTTTTCAAGTTCACTAGAGTAAACCTCAACTCATCGACTTGAAGACCGTTGTTATTGTCCACCCACTTGCATTTAAATACCGCAACATTGAATTTTTAGTAAAGTTAAGCTCCAATATTTCTTCAATCTGACAATAATAAGACATATTAGCATATCTGAGATTTCTATCTTTTGAACTAGATATGTGCAACGATTCAACTACCAAAGTGACCCTCTATTCTGCATTGTGCTTTTCATGTCCTCCAATTTGGTATAGAAAGAAAAACCATTGATATCGTACACATTATAAGATGTCACTATAGGATTATATCTATATGCCAACCGCTTAAAATTTTCAGAAACATTACGGTTGTACACAGTTTCCTTGAACCAATCAACGAACACCTTATTGTGAGCATTAATTATTTGTTGATCAGTCCATTAAGGATTAGATCTATATGTCAACCACTTCAAATTTTCAACAATATTATGGTTGTACACAATTTCCCTGAACCAATCAACGAAAGCCTTATCGAGAGCATTAATTATTTTTTGATCATTCCATGACGGATTTTTTCCTTCACTATGGTCATGTGCTCAACCAAATAACGTCGGACTTCATCATAATTTCACAACACATAGAAATACGCTTTCAAGAGATCCTCACCTTTTGGACTTATCATCTTTGGACTTTCTTCATGTTGATTCTTAGGAAGTCCCACACTCTTAGTATGAGTCAAGTACTCATTACAAAACTCAATTACCTCTTGAGTTATGTAACCTTCAACGATGGTCGCATCTAGCCTTCGGCGATTCTTACAATAATCTTTCAACTCACCCATGTAACGTTCGAAAGGATACATCCACCTAAAAAAACTTGGACTGAGTAGCTTGACTTCTCTAACCAAATGAACAACCAAATGAATCATAATGTCAAAAAAAAAGACGGCAGAAAGTACATCTTCAACTGACATATCGTAACAACCACTTCATTTTGTAACTTATCCAGATACTTTGGATCAATAAAATTTGCTGCAAATGTTGTTGAAAAACAAATAAAATTTGATAATAGCATGTCTAACGTGTTTCAACAATATCGATCTAACAACAACATTTAACAACTGCTGCATTAACACATGACAATCATGAGACTTCAAACCAATTAGTTTCAAATCTTTCATTGAAACAAGACTGCTAATATCGGACGAATACCCCTATGACCCTTTGACACCATGTAGACAATGACACAAAGCTAATTTCTCCATTCTGGACAAAGTGTAATAAGTTGGTGGTAAATACTTATGAGTACCCTTACTCTCTAGTACTAGTTTTGCTCGAATACCAAGTTCAAGTAAATCAAGTCTGGCATTATAGCCATCTTTAGTCGTACCTAGTATGTTTAGAAGATTTCCTAACAAACTATCACAAACATTTTTTCCGACATGTATCACATCAATATAATGTCTGACTTCTAAGGTCCCCTAATAAGGAAGCTTAAAAAATGCATTTTCTCTTCCAACTACTCTTATCATTTCTGCGTTTGTTAGGCTTGCCGAATTCGCATTGGATGTTCTTCACCCACTCAAGAACTTGTCTTACACTTATTTCTGCAGGAGGTTCTTCGAATTCCAACTTTCCGTTAAAACCCCTCTTCATTTTACGGTACGAATGACTCATAGGAAGAAGTTTGCGATGACCAAGATACAATTTCTTACTGACATGCACAAGCTTCAAAGAACACGTGTTTTCTTCACAAATAGGACATGCTTTGTGACCTTTCTCAAAAAAGCTAGATAGATTTCCATATGCAGGGAAGTCATTAATTGTGCAAAATATCATCGCACGTAATGTAAATGACCGTTGATGGTGGGCATCCCACACTTGCTCACCATCATTCCACAATTTCTTCAAGAGTGCCCAATACACATCTATGTCATTGCCTGGTTGTTTTGAACCAGAAATCAGTAAAGACAACATCATGTATCTGGCTTCATGCTTAACCATGGAGGTAGATTTTACATAACCAGTAGAACAAGTCACGAACTATGAAGGCTACTCAAACTCCCATAAGGATTCATTCAGTACACAGACTAAGTCTCAAATTTCTGGATTCTTGACCGAACATCGGAAAATCTGAATCGATCTTCTTCCACTATGGAGAATCTACAGGATGTTGAAGCATTTGATCATCCACTTTATCACAATTTGCGTACCATGTTAGATTCTTTGAATCCGCAGAGCAGGCAAACAAACGTTTCAACCTTGGAATGATTAGAAGATACCACAACACCTTGGCAGGTGACCCTTGTATTGGTATATCACCACTCCCATTTTTCATATGTTTGTATCGTAACGCATTACAAACTGGACAATAATGCAGATTTTCATATTCAGCCATATATAATATGCAATCATTAAGGCATGCATGTATTTTCCTATATTACATACCCATTGGACACAAGATGTTTTTGGCCTCATATGTTACGGTATGGAAGTTCATTCTTTTCTGGAAGAATTTCTTTTAACAGCTTAAGTAAGGTAGTAAAACTGAAATCACTCCAACTGTTCGAGGTTTTTAAGGTATATAACCGTAACACTACAGACAATCTACTAAAATTGGTACAACCCAAATACAAAGGCTTCTCATTATCAGACAACAGACTACTAAGTACTTGGGGTTTATCGTCAAACTTATCGGCAACATCTCGAATCATATGCTCTAACCGTTCTTCATCATTAACATCTTCATTCTCACCATGCCATATTCAACGTGTCTATCCTTCATCAAAACCATTCTCAAATAGATGAGCCTTGATCTCTTTTACATCTCTTAAGAACATGTTAAGACACTTCCAACATGGACATAAGACATTTCCTTCGTTTCTGATATGCACATTCTTTTGTGCAAACTCTAGAAAATTTTCAACTCCGTACTCATACTCATTACACAAACGACTTGCAAAAATCCAATTTCGATCCATTGTTATCTACACAACAACACAAACAATAGTGATAAAAAAATAAACCCAATATATAGGAATTTTTCAAAATTTCGACAAAACCTCCCCTTAAATTTCATCATAATAAAAAATTCCTGGGAAAAAACATAAACAAACCACAACTATATATATCAAAAACTTCAACACAACCATTCACTTAAGTAGTTATTTTAACACAACTATATATTGATAATTTAAGTAGTCATTTAAATAAGTAGGTAATGATGGATGGATATATAGGTCATTACCATACACATAAATAAGGAAATTGAAAAATGGGAAGTAATAGTTGAATGTAATTGATTTCAGCAAGTAATGGAAGAAAGAAGAGTCAAAACCTTTCTTGATGTTTACATCTTAATCATTATCAAAGAAAACAATCAAATCCAAATAAAAAATTCCACAAAGAACCAAAACAAACACAACCAAAATAGATTTATTAATAAAAAGACTAAGGAATGATAAACCTAAATTACACGTTGCACATTAGAATAAAAACATATATTCCATTGCAAAGGTGGAAGATGCTTTGATTAAATAAGTTTGGAATATCATGTTAGTAAACATTTCAAGTTGAGAAACCATCATAAAAAAATAAAAATAAATCAAGTTGAGAGTGGACCTTAATTAGAAGGAGAGTGGACCTTAATCAAGTTGAGAGTCGAGCACAAATATTTCAAAGGAGTCAAGTTCGGAGGAGCACGGTGAGGTTAAAGGAGTCGAGGTCAGAGGAGCTTGGCGAGCTCGGAGGAGCTAGATGAGTTCTTGGTGGCCAGAGGAGTTGGGGTCGGTGGCGCGTCGATTGGGAGGTGGTGTGGTGTGGGTGGTGGTGCATTGGGTCAAAGGTAGTCAGGGGTGGTGCGTTGGGTCGGAGGTAGTGTGGTGTGGGGGTGGTGCATAAAGGTTGTGGTGGCTGGTGGGTTTGTGGCATGGGTTGGCGGTATGGGTTGGTGGCACGGGTTAGCGGTGTGGGTTTGTGGCGGAGGCTTAGGGCGAACGAAACAAAGATCTCAAAGTTTGGGTTGTGTTTGTGTTCGGGCAGATTAAACAAGGAGATCGTGGGACGATTTAAAAAAAACACCAAACACGTCGATTTTCTTGCAAACCGATGTGGTAAACTCAATATATCACGTTGGTTTTAAGTAAACCGACGTGACAAGTCCACCAAAACATGTCGGTTTTAATAAAACCGACGTGACTCATTATTTCAAATTTATTTGGTTTTAAAAAAATAGAAATGAACCGATCATGTCGGTTGTAGGACAACAGACGTGCAAATGTCAATAAAACATGTCGATCGAACAAAAACTGACATGACATAGGTATATATCACGTCGGGTTTCGTTCAACCAACGTGAGCAGATTGTTTCACATCGGGTTCTTAATACCCGACGTAACATGGCAACGTTATTACACGTTTTTCCAGCAGTGTTCATTGTAATCTAAATACATTGTTTGGCAACATAATCTAATTCATCATGATTCCAATATAAAATTTTAGTAATTTAATTCCAATGGTGAATTTCCAGGAAGGTTGAGGAAACTCTAGAAAACGTACAATATGGTTGGTGTGGAGTTTTAACGATGTGATAAGTATTTATATAGGTGTTACAATGTTATTGTGATACAACCTCCAATCTAATTAAAATCCCCAACAATGTTATTTGTATCTTAGTGCAAGACCTAAAGTTTATATGTACGTTACGAGACTACAATAAGTATGAGCTTAATACATTATGGTGATTATGTTTCAGATCAATCATTAACGAGAAATATAAACATTTTTGGATTCAATTTTAACTCCTTCGCATTCCTACTTATGAAACATGGCCCAGTGTCTTTTCAAAACCATCACTACAGCAGCATAGGATTTCACCGATGGTTAGATACCGTCAGTGAAAGTCCCCTTCCGTCGGTGTAGGTTAACACCAACGGATATACCAACGTCAGTGTTACATGTGTTGGTGTTTCTCTACTCCGACGGATAGACGTTGTCAATGTTACTTTTGTGCGAAATTTCCCACCCAAATATTGTCTTCCTTCCTCGCATTGAAGAACACTGATGTGAAATTAAGTTTAACCGCAAGTGCACGACCATCAATGAAGATGGGACAAGTATGGGTCGATCCATAGGGACGTGTGTCGACTCTAGTTCTTCGGAAATCAAGTGGAAAATAAAGGGGAGAAGAAGTTGATTAAACTGCACTAAGCTACACTAAACTAGCAAGCAACAAACAAAGAGATGAAAGCACGAGAGGAACTAAAAGTAAATTAAGCAACTTACTAATAAGAAATATGAAATTCAGGAAGTAAACCCCTAATGGGGGGAGTGTGTGTACATATGAAATAAAGTGGTAAATAATGCATTCAATAGGGCACAAGTGTAGGTTGTGTTTTTATGCATAGGAAGTACCTAATGGTTGTGTCAAGACCTATCATCCACGTCACTAACCTAGTTGATTACATGAGCATAAACAAGTTGGTTATTAAGAACCTAAATAAGCATGATAAGTACCTAATGATTATGGCAGAACCCATCAAGTTAAGTATTCTCTTTTAAATAAACAAGCATACACTCACATTCATCACATATTGCAAAAGATAACATTCATCTCATTCTTCATTACATGTATAAACATCAACTCCACCCCAAATGGGGATGAAACTACTCACTACCCATTAAGCTAATATTTATATTAAGAAAATGAAACATTCTAATTAATTCTACTAAGACAAAATAAAATTAAACTAAGCATGGAAGAATAAAAAGAGATAACATGAAACTAACAAAACTTTCTTTCATTCATGACTCACATTACAAGTAGCATCTCTCCACTTGAGTTTTTACTCCAAAGACTTTACTCTAAGTAGAGGGAATTGCCACCAAGCATGGAGTATTTTACAAAGGAGGAAGAAGAGTTCTATTTATAGGCATGAAAAAAGGAAACTGGGGACAATCCCGTTGGATTTGTGGCCTTAATCTATGTTTTGATAATTTAATCAATCTAATCTTAATTATAATCAATTTAGAGTAGCACAGATATTGCATAGCATATATATTGTATTGTGTTAACCTCTACAGGTGATCAAGACTCAAGGAAGAAAGGAAATGAAGTCAAGACATGTAATTAAAGCTATATTGAAGACATGTAATCTTGATTTCTTTTGAGTCTTAGGAACTATGTGTAATTGAGCATACTGGAGCTAAAAACCACTTACATACACACTAGGTTCCCTATAGAAGTCACATACAAAATTTCACATTAATTGGACTTCAATAGATCACCCAAACTTATACCGGAATTCACTAAGTAGAGTCTACCAGAGTCAATTCCATCGACCGTTCAGACCTTCGGTCGAACATTGGTTTCCTTTAATTTAGAGTGAATTTTACTACCCAATCTGTCAACCTTTTCGGTCGACCAAATAAACATATTTTTCTAACAATTAGGGTTGTCGTATTATACCAACGGTCGTATTCTAATTATTCATTCATACCCCAATATATAATTGCCTATCGGTCGACCGTGGACCTGTTTTAGTCGACCAAACATAAAATTCCTCAACAAAACCAAATTGCCTGGATGTTTCTGGTCGACCGTGGACCTTGTTTCGGTCGACCGAACTTGATCATTTTTGTCAACCCCATAGAGTCTGGATAGTTACGGTCGATCGAACCCTACTCGGTGTTCGACCGTTAACTTATGTGTACCTAAGTTATAGCCAATTTCATTCGACCATTCCCTTATCAGTCGACTGAACATTCTTCAATATTGCCAACCGATTGACTGTTCTACCCGTTTCGGTCGACCGAACTTTTTCTGAATTTATCTTACACAACCCTTACCCAATTTATCCCCAACGACTATAACACCTTAGGAGCTTATAAATAGGTTTCCCATGACACAATTAGACAACTCTCCTACTACTATTTGTCTTATACACTAGAGAGAAGCTCCCAAGCTCGAAATTCCCCTATCGTACACTCTAAGCCTAAATTTCACACCTCTGTGCACAAGATTTAAATAGTATTGTCCCACTCAATTGTTGTTCAAGAAGCAACGATTTCGGTGAAAGCCCGAAGTGTTCTGTCTTGGATTGTGAGAGGAAAAAAGTCAAGCTATCGAGGGTTGTTCGCGAAGATTATGTTGTAAAGACGTTCTCTCCCGGCCCGGAACGAGGAGTGGTTAGTGAAGTTGTGAGCGGAACCTCTATAAAAATAGAGGACTAGGACCAGGTGTGGGTGCCGAACCTCTATAAAAATCCCCGTCTTCGATTGTGGTTTGCATTTTCCGATCTTTACTTGCTTGTTAGTTTTGATTCCGCTGCATCTTTGTTTGATAAGCAAGTACAATTTGTTTAGTGTTAAAATCGATTAGAACTAAGCCACATTCACGATCATACAAATCCCCCGATGTGGGACTAATGAAACTTCTACACATAGATACGAACAACATAATACACACCCATGAGAAGCCGGGTCGGATCTTGAGTATATTGGACCGCCAATTGGCTGTCTAGGTCCACCAATTGGCGGTCACTTTTGGTCAGATTCGACCCGGTTTCAGTTGGCTTCTTTATTGCTTCAATTCTCCACGTGCGGTGCATTCAAATTGGTTGTTTGAGGCTGCGCTCAAATCTAATTACCTAAAATACTCCTCATGTTGGTATGGAGTTTCTAGATTTGCTATTTTGTCCCTTCAGGTCCTTCCCTCTTGCAAAAGGGTCATTGTGTTTGACAGAGAGGTCCATTTTTCTTCATTTAAGTCATTTCTTCTTACGTTTCGGCCCTTTTTTCTCTTCCTTTCTCTTATTTATTACCTACTACCTGAAATATAACAACAAACACTTGAATAATTCAATATTGGGGGTAAAATTAGGATATATAGCATGCGTATGATGCATGATATGCTACTAATCACTCATTCAGTTCCACGCACCCAGATCTAATTTTCTTCATCTTAGTCGTCCAATGTAATCCAGTGGAGGAGAGGGAACCTTGTGTTCTATAAAAGGAAATCACTCTACTATCTTTTTCTCTTCTTCTTCTTCTTCTTCTTCTTCTTCTTTCCTAATCAAAGTTTAATTACCCTCCATTTCGAAACTTTTTTGTCATTGAGAAAAGTTGGATCTGTATTATGGAATCAAGACTTGGTGGGGTTTTTTGCTTTACCTTTAACTTTCCTTACGTGGTATTGCTAGTTTGTAGTTTACAATGTGTTTGTCATTTCTTTCTTCATTTGCTTACAGTTAATTGATGGGTTCTATTTTTATGTATGTTTCCATGTTCTTAGCAATGGTTAATGAGTAGTTCTATCCTTTTGGGGTGGAGGATGATGTAGGTGATGGATGTGTGTTGATAGGTTGCAGTTATATTTGTAATTTTCATGTGCTTAATGCTAAATCTATAATTTTATCATGTTTAAACTTGGTGTAGATGGGTTAATGGCCACACTAAGTACTTATCCCATGCTTAGATGTATGTTTTATAAGTTACATGTTATGGGTTTGAATGTCATGGTGGATTTGACATGAATATGTATGGATCCATGTTTCGTGCATGTTTGCATGATGATTTAATGACCACACTTGGTACTTATTGCATGCTTGAGAATCCAAAATCAACTTAGCCTTTATGTGAGACATGTGTATGTTCATGGTTTGCTATGTAGTTGTGTGTATCCTGCACTTAGA
Source organism: Triglochin maritima (assembly GCA_963682175.1). Classification (NCBI taxonomy): domain Eukaryota; kingdom Viridiplantae; phylum Streptophyta; class Magnoliopsida; order Alismatales; family Juncaginaceae; genus Triglochin; species Triglochin maritima. Next base: position 43,012,255 of record OY821775.1, read on the forward strand.
TTTCATATTAGATTCTACTTGTATGTCACACACTATACACTTGTACTTGAATGAATGTGCAAGAAACTCACACACACCTCACTTATTCACCTCCACTCCTAAGGTATTCTATTTGAATGTTTTATCATCACTCATTAGTTAGTGTGACAATTAGTGTAATTTCATTTACTAGTTTTTGTAGAATAAAATCTCTCCCTCCCTTTCTCCCCATTCGAGTATGGATAAACAATTTTAATTAACCGCAAGTGCATGGCCGCATTGAAGCGATGGCAAATACAGGTCGATCCACAAGGAGGTGTGTAGACTCTGGTTTGTTCGAAGGTAAGTGGGAAAAGAGGGGAAGAAGTTGTGATTACACTAAACTAGACTAACTACACTAAACGAGTAAGCATCAAACAAGGATAACGAAAGCGAGGGAAACTGAAAGGTGGAAATCAGAAATGGAAAACCCCTAAGGGGTGGAGTGTGTGCACACATGTAAAAAGATGGTGAAGAATGCATTCTATAGGCACAAATGTGGGTAGTGCTTTCATGCATACGAAGTGTCTAAAGGTTATGGCAAAACCTATCAATCCATTCACTAACCTAGTTGATTAACATTCATATACATAGGCTGGTTATTTCAGAACCTAAACAAGCATGGGAGGTGTCTAAGATGTGTGGCAAAACCCATCAAGTGTAGTATTCTACTCTAACAAGTAAGCATACATTCACATTTATCAACACAATCAAAATATAAAGCATTCATATTCATTCTTTAATGCATGTATGAACATCATCTCCACCCCCAAAGGGGGATGGATCTACTCACTACACATTACTCTAACAATTAAACTAAAGAAGAAAAGAAACATTCTAACTACTTTAGCCTAGAATCAAAGAAGTAAAACTAAGCTAAGCATGCATAAAGAAACAACATAAGAACAAAACAATGGAAAAATTATTTTATTAGATGACTCACATTGAAGGTAGCATTCTTCTCCACCTTGAGATTTTGCTCCAAGGCTTACTCCAAGTAGAGAGAATGCCACCAAGTAATGGGTGATTACAATAGAAGGTGAAGAGTTCTATTTATAGCCATAGAAAAAGGTAATCTCGGACAATCTCCCAGTATGGGACTAAACAAATACCAGAAATAAACTAAATATACACTAATACACACAAATCTTAGCGGATCCGGACCAAAAGTGACCGCCAATTAGCGGTCTACAGTGTTCGGATAGCTCTGGATTTTCTTCTGGGCTTTACAGAATGGTTTGGTTTGTCTTTGATGCATCTACTTCGCTTGTTGGAGCTCCGACCCGAATAGAATTGTCAAAATATTCCCCATGATGGTGTGAAGTATTCTTGTTTGCTTATTGGTCCTTCGATCTTATGTTCAGGTCCTTCGATCTTGCATCTCAGTCCTTGAGTCTCTCAACTCAGTCATTTTTCATGTTTTTATGTCTTTTTATGCATCTTCTCTTCAAACCTATTTATTTCTGAAATTCAAACATAAAACTCATCACGTAGCGTTGTTTAGGTGAAATATAATGGATATAAGATACAAATGTAAGCATGAAATAATGTCAACCAAACAACAATCCATACACAACTCCCCGTACCAACCTGTACTTGTCTCGTCTTCGACGTCATACACTTACGGTAATTAAAATGATCAATCAACTACTAACCAACTTAAAAAAATGATGTTCTTCGAATGTGCTCAAATATACTTAAACGAACCCTACTTGCAGAGAAGAACTCAAATATATGTTTACATCACTCGAAAACATCTTAGGGTTTTCTACATAGGAGATTGAATCAAACTAGTTGTATGATGTGACCTGTAATATCACAACAATATAGGCATTGACATGTAAAAAGATCCAAAAACCATAAAAAAGGAGTAGCGTGGGGAAGCATTGTAAATGAGCATACAATTATGATTACTCATCATCTTATTCATTGTTTGAAGTTTGAATTTATAACTTCAAAAATAATGTGTTAGAAGAACACATGACATATGCAGATCATCAATGGAGAATTAGTTGTTTGAATCACAATTTATCTCACAATCAAATTGGTAAAAGAAAGAGAGAGAAATGGTTGAAACTAGGGTTGTAATATTGGGGGAGGGAGGGGGGTTTGACCCGCCGTCCCACCCCGCCTAGTGCGCATAGTGGACAAACAAACCTTACACACTAACCCAACAACTACATAACCCACCCATTAAGCAGAACGGGTTGTAATTTTCTCGCAACTTGTCACGCATAACCTGCCACCCCACCTAACCTGACTGTCGATAACCTACAAAACCATTTACCCGATCCAAATATGCAAAATCCCAGTGATTGAATAAGTTTAATAACAACAAGTGCACGACGACGATGAAGCGGTGGCAATCACGGGTCGATCCACAAGGAGCGTGTGTGAGTCGGATTCACGATACTCGAGTGGGAAAAGAAAAAGGAGAGATGCGATCAGAATCAAACTACAACATGTAGGAAATCGAAAACAAACAATAAAACTAAACCCCTCGGGGGGTAGAGAAAGAACATGGGAATAGAAATGTGTGGTGTAGTGTGTGTTCAAATGTGCTCAATAAAACATGTCATACATGAAATCCATAAAACTCAATTCCAACTTTGCCTCCACATGAAATAAGATAAGACATTACCATTAAAACATACAAGACAATAATCGAAATGAAGCAAATATGTTCACATGCATCATGACTCAAATCCAACTATGTCTCCACATGTAATAAGATTTGTCACAATCATTAAAACATACAAGACAATAATTTGGATAAAGCCAACATGAGCACATGCATGCACATGCCTTGTTTCCTTCTTCCACTCCATCCTTATCCTAACCTCATCATTCCCCATAAAATAGGCTTACTAATCTAAGCATGTGCTAAGCTTCATTCAATAGCATTAGCACATCAAAGATAAGAGTGAAATCTCATTAGATGGTTACGGAAATCATGTAAGGCTCAAAGGATTAAGATCAACACACACTAATCCATCACATGACCAAATCACCTTCCTCTCCCCCCACCCCTATCAGGATGGACTACTCTCTACTCATCTCTACACTAAAGAAAGGATAAAAACAACAAGAACCCATAATGTAAATAACTGAAAACAAGATTAACCAAACAACAACATCAAAGAAATTGTATCAAAGTAAAAAACATGTATTTAAAGAACACAACTCACTATTGATTGAAATGAAAGGATTACAAAGTATACTTCTTCTCCTCCAACTACACCAAGCAGCAGCAAAATAAAACCTAAAACTAATGGAGAAGCAAGAAGAAGAGGGAGAGGAGGGATTACAATGATATACATAGACTAATACGTGGTTAGGATCTGGGAATAATCAGACGGCTATAAATCACATCTGATAGTCCAAGAATGCTTTGACCCGACAACCCGAACCACCACCAAAATTTTAGCCCATTTGGATCATTTTTATACGCCAGTGGCAGATCAAATGCGTCTGATCCTATTCAAATTTTGCGTACCACTTTATTTCTTCATTTGACACATGGGGTGAAGTCCTGGTCTGCTGGCTCAAATCACTTTGAGTTTAATTTGTGAAATGCGGATCTGATTCAAGTCATGTGTCACCATGTTTTGCACCTCACAATCAGGTCCCTCCATGTTTGCACTTGGGTCCTTCTTTATTTGCGCCCCAGTCCATAGGTCCAAAACCTTCCAAATCAGTCCATACATGTTACATTTAGGTCATTTTTGCTCCATTCATTTTCTTTATTACCTAACTCCTGAAACACTACAAAACCAACTCGAGTAGCACAATATTGGGGTAAAATAAAGGATATACAACATGAATATGATGCATGATATGCTACTAATCAAATACCCCCACACTTACCTTTTGCTAGTCCCGAGCAAAACAAAGAATGAGAAAAATGAAGGAAAGTAAAACATACAAAAAATAGGGAAATCCTACCTCACTTTCGTAGGAATCACGGTTGCACTTAGCACGTGCAACAAACCATTAAACCTCTATGTCGCAAAGGAGGAGTGGTGTCTCCTGAGTGTTTTCAGCGAATATACCCACAAAATCTGAACATTGATGCATCATTCAATCTAGAAACTCGACTCGATTGACTTATTTTTTGTCGATCATTGGACACAGAAATCCTACGGGCTGACTTTATATATGTATCCAGTCTACAGACCTAACCTAACAAATCATCCGTGCAAGTTAATTAAGGACTTAAGTGAAAGACATGTGTTGGCTTTTTGGCTAATAATCATTAATCTATTTTGATGATTAACCAACATATCAATAAACACATGTATTATCTTAATATCATCGCTTGCATATATTGTATTCTCGAACGTTTCAGGAACCAAGTTTGACTTAACACAAGAAATGAAGAATGAAAAGTAGATAGGTTTTACATTTCTTGTATATAGGCTACAATGTAACTTGGCACTTGAAATCGATGTTTAATTGCATTGCATAACCCTTAGGAAACCTATAGAAGTCTCACATTCAAATCCATTTATTTTTTACTTCAATAGAAAATCATCTAAACACATTAAAATCCTTAAAATAGGAATTCTGTGCAAACCGGTCGACCGGTAGAACCATCTGATTCGACGAAATTTCACCAGAGAGCCTCAAACAACCTTTTGTTTCTTAAACGATCGACCCAATTCTTATTTTCGTTCGACCGATTCTTTATCTGGTTTCCCAGTCTAAATCGGTCGACCAAATTACCTCTTCCGTTCGACCATTTCTCCTTTGTCAACTGATAGGACTTAGTTCGGGTGATACATACTTTCTAGCATATCGTTTGTTGACACGTGTCCTGGTTAGTATGACTTCCGGTCGACCAAAGCTTTGTTTTGTTCAACCTATTGTTTTTCTGTATTCGTCTGAAATATGACTGTTAAACTTGTCGTATATACAAACGGTCGTATACACATACTCAACTAACCCCTTACTTAGATTTTATCGTCTGGTCAACCAAAACTCCTTTAACGGTAGACCAGTCCTTGAAAATTTCCATCTCCAAGTCTTACTGGAAGTTTCCAGTCGAACCATCAACTTTTCTGCTCGACCGATTACCTCTTTGCACAAATTTGTCTTAAACCAAATTTTCCAAACGATCGACCGAAACTCTTTTCACGGTCGACCGATTCATGAAACTTCCAGGTCCAGTCTTACTGGAAGTTTCCGGTCGAACACTTGATCCATTTCGTTCGACCGGTCACTTAAGTTCTAGCCTAATTGGTTCGACCATCTGCACATTTGCTCGACCAAAATGTTAATTTTCACATACCGATCGACCGATTAACCAGATCCGGTCGACCATTTGTGTGCAGATTTATGTCCTGATTTTTACTGCTTTGTGTATTCTTGCACAACACTTTGTCAACTTAACCCCAACTGCTAGAATTAGTTAAGAGCATATAAATAGAGCTGAGAACACACTTCTAAGACTACCAACCTTTCTCCAAGCTCAAAATCTTACTACTACTCTCAAATTTACTCTAAACATCTTTGTTCTCACACTCTCCACTTGAAATCACCTCTTTGATTGCATCATTCATTTCAAGTGTCCAAGATTAGTTACTGAAGTAAAGTCTACAAGAGTTGTACTAGCTTCCAGTGTGAAGTTCTTCTCGGATTGTGAGCCAGCAAACCAGGGCTTCACACCATGTTTAGTTTCGCAAACACTTGAAGATTTTGTAAGAAATGTGAAAATTTTAAAGCACCAGGCAAGCAAAAGAAGACAAGTCACCCAAGGATCATGGCAGACATATATCTCAATATTAAATGCAGCACACTAACATGACCCTAACAATACAAACAAAACAAAACAAAAGGAGAGAGACGTGACTTTGTACACACGTAAAACACCCCCCACCCACACACTTACTTCATGCATTGTCCTCAATGAATGTGAGTACGATACTACATGGATATATATCCATGAAAAAGACAAAATCTCACCAACATGAAGCACAAGGAAATTTTCATGGTCATGTTGATGGACACAAACCCTAATTTCCTCAAAACCTGTGAGATGCTAAAGAAGGGATACAAATACGTTAAAGAAATGGGGGCCAAATACATAGGGGTTGGAGCCCACAACAAGATGTGCTCACTCATGGAGTCTTTTTTCTTTTTCTTTTTTTTTGAAATATACCTATGTACAAAAATATGTTATCATCTTCATTTGTCAAAGGACATCAAATGGGAACCTCAAAAGTGGGTCAATGCACTTGGAATGTGAACATGACACCATGCAGGGCCAAAATACTCATGCGTGGGACCCCTCACAAAGAGCACGAGATGAAAGGAGAGGTTCATGAATTGGACGACATGAGATGAGTCGGAATAATCGGACGACTCTAAATCACATCTGATAGTCCAAGAATGCTCTGACCCGGCAACCCGAACCACGACCAAAATTTCAGCCCATTTGGAGCATTTTGATCCGCCACTGGTGGATCAAATGCGTCTGATCCGGTTGAAATGTTGTGTACCACTTTATTTCTTCATTTGGCACATGGGGTGAAGCCCTGGTCTGCTGGCTCGAATCACTTTGAGTTTAATTGGTGAAATACGAATCTCATTCAAGTCATGTGTCACCATGTTTTGCACTTTACAATCGGGTCCCTCCAGGTTTGCACTTGGGTCCTTCCTGATTTGCGCTACAGTCCTTGTGCATTACAAATAGGTCTAGAACCTTCCAAATCAGTTCATACATGTTACATTTTGGTCCTTTTTGCTCCACTCCTCTTCTTTATTACCTAACTCATGAAACACTACAAATAACAACTCGAGTAGCACAATATTGGGGTAAAATAAAAGGATATATAGCATGAATATGATGCATGATATGCTACTAATCACACACCAAACCCTAGATACCCAAAACCCGACCTGTCGACCAAACTGATGCATTGCATACATTGCATCATATGTCTTTCATTTAGATTACTTTTATATCAATAAATGCTACTAAGGTATGTGTTTAGTCTTATTTACAGAATACAGGGACCTGAATGCAAATTTCCCACATTCCGAGCATAAACGCGTGTAAAAGACTCATTTCTATCATAAAGACCAAGTTCAAGCTTATCGGGTTTTAAATGGAAATGTATCCAAGCATAAAAGCATTCAAGACCTAATCACAAAAAGAACAAGGACTTGAGCACAAAAGTAGCCGGGGACTCAATTGCAAAAAGACAAGGACATAATTGCAAATCACGAGTAGCTTTTATTATCTTGGAGAAAATCTAAAGAAAAATCAATGTGGATCTTCAAATATATAAAAGAATTAATCCGGAGCTCAAAAGAATGGAAAGAATCAATCCAGACGCGTAAAGGAGGATCAAATCATACCATAAACATTCAACCAAAATCTGGACCAAATCAGAGCATGATGTGCGGCGATTCCGCCGCATATCACACATACCATGCGGCGTTTCCGCCGCACCAGAGAGGATCCGTGTGCTCAATTTTTGTCCAGTCGTGTCTGGACACGTGTACTCTCCAATTCTATACTTAGGTCTCTTGTAACAATTATAAATAGCCCCGAGAACGATGTTAGAAAGGTCCTTGGCCTTAGACCTAGTTTTTAGTTGTTATTTGTACTTGTCTTTATTTTAGTAATAAAATTCTGTCTTTTATTTCTTGTTTTTACTTTTCTTTTGTAATGCCTTTAGGATCCCTTCTTTCTCCCTCCATGAGTTTCTAACTCTTTCCAAAGGGTGGAGGTGACGGATTTAGGGTGAAAAGAAGACGAATGAATGTTATTATTTTAAGTTCGTATTAGTCTATTTTGATTACTTGAGTTTATGTTAAATCATTTATCATGTAATGCTTCATAACTAATATGATTTATTATAAGTTTCTGAATTCTCTAATCTAAACCTTAAATCTAAACCTCCACCCGACGGAATTCACCTCTTTATTCGTGTTTTAATTTTAATTGTTCTTGTTTCTTGCTTTAGATAATTAAAACCCAAAAATCTCAAAACCCAATCTATTCTTCTCTCCTTCTTTCCCCCAATTGAAATCACACTAATAACAAATCTCTCCCTCCTTGTGTTCGACCCGTACTTGCCACGTCTTCATTGACGCCGTGCTCTTGCGGTATAAATTTAATTCTCATCAAGTTTTTGGCGCCGTTGCCGGGGAGGCGACGCAGATTTTGTTTTTTGTTGATTTCGATTCTATTCTGTTTATCTTGTGCGTGATCTAAGTATTTTGATTTGTGTTTCAGGAGACAACAGAGCGCGCGGCGAAATCTGAACGCAGTCTGAGCAACAAAGGCGGCGGAATCGCCGCATATCAAGAAGAACTTGCGGCGGAATCGCCGCACAACAGAGGCTTCTGGGCTTCAAATTTTTCTGGGGTCGTCTCCATCTCTGGGTGGACGCGTAGAGCATCTGAAATTTCGAGAGCGGGCGGTGAACCCGACTGAGCATTGCATAAGGTAACCTTTGTTGCCTCTTTTCCTCGTAATTTCTATTTTCAGAAAATTTCCTTTTCGTAGAACTGCATGTGTAGGGCAAAAATTCCATAAATTGCAATAATTCAACTCTGACCTAAAAATTGGCAAAACTAGAAGAACTTAGTGCATGCATCTTATAATGTTTTGTTTGCATTATTCTTGCTAAATTCTTGCAAATTAATTCGTGTTGAAGAGTGCTGGAGGCAAGGTACGTATCACGGTTTTTATCGAATGCATTTAAGCATATAATCTAGTTTGCATACAACCTTGAAATTGCCCCCCTCTAAAGACCATTGTTTGACTATCTTTGCTAGATCTAAGTTAAACTATCTTAAGGGCAACTCCGTAGGCAAAGATACGGTGGGGATTTCATCACCCTTCCGTGGCCCACAAATCACAAACCTAAAGTGTCACCCAAGCCTTGAATTAAAATCAACTAGACATTGACCCCTAAGGACTCGGACTCATTTAAGGAGAAGAATTGGTTTGACTTGCTATGACCTGAAGCCGATTGAATTTAATTTGGTGTCTAGAAAGTGTTTTTGTGTTGACGTAAGTCTTCCAAGCGAATTGGTTGTCTAATTGGCACCGACTCTGTCGGAAGCGCCCCCACTAGCTATACACGGCCTGGCTAAGTTGGTTTGATTAGTGAGGGAGGTGAATCAAGCAAATCAATTCGACTCAACCAGTTAGGAGTCGTCTAGATCTAAGCGACACTAGGTCTAGGATTGTTTGAACCGTGCTTTCTTAGGAATTTTCTGACCAACCCTCTTTCTATCTTTAGAGTTAGGTTTCCCTTCTCATCTGAGTCTTCTTTCTCTTCTCACCTAAATTCTCTAGATTAGGATTCCTTTCTCATCTTTCCCCATTCTATTGTTTGTTTCCCTTTTGAAAAAAAACTAAAAAAAATAAAACGAAAATATAAAAAAAATTGTAATTAATTCTTGAAATTAAATTTGGAATTTAAATTCCGAATTTGAATTCAAAAATTGATTCAACCCGGTGCACTCAGATTTGGATTCGGGACTTGAGTAATCGACTCTCACGAGTTCATCTAGATTCCAGTCTGGAACTTAGCCCCAATCCACCTGTTGCACCACCTCACCCGGATCCAATGGGTGAGAACGTAGTGGACCCGCCTGTTGCACAACCTATAACTCTGAGGGATCGATGCTATCCAGCGATGGCTGCTCAGCCATCGTGCATCGTTATGCCCACCATACCGGGTCGCGACTTCGAACTTAAGGCACAATACATGAGTATGTTGCCTAAGTTCACCTCTAGGGAAGACCCATATCTCTTCCTTAGAGAATTTGAGGAAATCTGCTCTCTTATGCAATACCAGCATATCCCTGAGGAGGCAGTGCGTCTGAAATTCTTGCCTCTAGCACTGAAGGACGACGCTAAGAAATGGCTATATAGTCTAGCCGAAAGATCCATTAGAAGTTGGGCTGAGTTTGTTCAAGTTTTCTTAAAAAAATATTTCCCCAACCATAAGACTATGAGGATTAGGAATGAAATTGTTGCATTCGTTCAGTCTGAGAGCGAGCCGTTCTATTCCTATCTAGAAAGGTTCAAAAGTGTTCTGACCCAATGCCCTCATCATGGAATTCCAAGATGGCAATTATGCCAAATATTTATGAGGGATTGACACCCACATCTAGGGTTATGGTAGAATCCGTAAGCCAAGGGAAGTTTATGTCGAAAAATGAAAATGATGCCTGGACTTTTCTTGAGGAATTAGCTGAAAACAGTATGCAATGGGACAATGCTAGAACACCGCTTAACCCAAGTATTGGATCTAGAATAGCAAGCCAACCCAAACCAGGTGTCTTAGCTGTAGATGCCAACATAGCGGCTGAAGCAAAACTAGCTACCCTTATGCGCAGAATAGAAAGTTGAGAGCTACGAACCCAAAACCGAGTGACTCAAGCCTCGTCTATCCCTTGCTCTAGATGTGGTCAAACAGGTCATGTAATGGAGGATTGTGCGGAATGGGACCAAGTTAATGCCATGTATAACCATGCTAGAAATGACCCATACGCATCAACCTATAACTCGGATTGGCGTAATAATTCCAATTTCTCATCAAACCAACAGGGTCAACCTCCTAGACAACAACCAAACCTGTATAATCAAAATAATACATCATCTGGGTTTAGTAACAATAACGATCATGAGGTTAGGTTGACAAGCTTGGAAAATTTGATGAAAACCTTTATACAAACAACCAACCAGACCTTCCAAAGGCTAGAGACACAAGTCAGCCAACTAGCACAAATAGTAGGTGAAAGAGAAAAGGGTCGGTTTCCAAGTGAACCTGAGGTGAACCCTAGATCTAATAATTCATATCAACCCTATCAACCACCTTCAGGAAATAACAACCCTAGACCGGTTCAAATGGTTAATGAGGAAGGACCGTTCCAACAAATAAATGCAGTAGTGTCATTACGGTCCGGAAGACAGATTGATAATAATGTGGTAAATCCTAGAACATCTAATCAATCGAGCCATCAAGCTACCACATATGACCTAACCATTGAACCCGACGTCCAATCTGAAGCGCCCAACCCACCTACTCAACCTGAACCCATAGCTCAACCTGAACCTGAGCGAGTGTATGTTCCTAAAGCCCCATTCCCCAATAGACTCAAAAAGAACTCAAGTGCACAAATAGAGAAAATCTTGGAAGTATTTAAGCAAGTTAAGGTGAACATTCCACTCTTAGATATGATTCAACAAATACCTGCTTATGCTAAATTCTTAAAAGATTTGTGCACTAAAAAGAGAAAAACGAACGTACCAAAGAAGGCATTCTTAACTGCAAACATAAGTTCTATATTGTCCAACACATCTCCTATAAAATATAAGGATCCTGTGTGTCCCACAATTTCATGTTCAATAGGAGATACTTTTATCAACAAAGCCCTTCTAGACCTTGGTGCTAGTGTTAACTTACTCCCGTACTCTGTCTATGAGCAAATGAACCTTGTTCCACTAAAACCCTCTAGGACAACCCTTCAATTTGCTGATTGCTCTATTAAGAAACCAAGAGGTGTAGTAGAGGATGTTTTGATCAAGGTTGGTGACTTCATTTACCCAGTGGATTTTGTCGTACTAGACACCGCGCCTGTTGTAAATCCTAAACAACAAATCCCTGTAATTCTAGGCAGACCCTTTTTAGCCACTTCTGAAGCATTGATAAACTGTCGAAATGGGCTCATGCAATTATCTTTTGGGAACTTAAAAGCTGAATTTAATATCTTTCATGTTGATAGTGAGCCCGAAATAATATGCAATCAAAGTGATGTTGTGATGAGAGCACGTATCTATAAGATTTCTGAATCAAATAAATCATCCCAAAATCAAAAAGGAAGTGAGAAAAGGAGGAGTAATTCTGCGACACACCCACCATCACTCGAGCAAATAAGAGAACCAATACATGTGAGGGGTGTGGAATCTGTGCCTCAGTGCAACATGTGGAACAATTCAACTGGATACATGCACCAATATGGTGTCATTCAATCCAGTTCTGACTATGGTTGACTTTGAGCAAATTCCATCCTTCCACCGCAGTTCACCAAGGTAATAAGTGCATTTGCTTTATATTTGCATACATTGAGGACAATGCATGATTTAGGTGTGGGGGGATGTTTATGTATATATTTATCTATATAGCTGTCTTTTATTTCAAAACAATATACCTAAAAAAAATCAATGTTTCATGACGTAGCTTAAGATTGAACTGCCAAAACCCGTGTACAAATTGCATTGATTTTTTGTTCCTTATTATATAGTTCTGCTTGTAGAAATTATGACATAAATCGAAGTTCCAAAGAAATAACTCATTACCCTTTAAGACATGTATGCACTTAAATTCGATGAATCAAATCTTTGAAGTGGTTGATAAAAAGCAGAGGTTGAGGAAAATATACCGGGAAGTGTGGACTTCTAATAGCAATTAAGCCTTAAGGAAAATAAAATAAAGGAATAAAGTGAGGAAACACATTTTGCAAAATGACTACAAAAGCCCAAGCTTTTGAGTCACTGGTCCGTAGGGGTATCTTGAAACCCGGTAACTTGAGTCTACCAGCTCGGGATTATCGACCAAACTCGCTACACGAATGCAAAAAGGGTAAAAGTGTCAAAAAGCAAATGTGTTGAATCACGGAAGAAAAGAAAAAAAATACTCAAGGCCCAAAGCTAAAAGAATGATCCATGCCATGGTTGATCCGAATGATACTTCACCACCAGAGGAGGCGTGCAAAATAATTTAAGTGATATCATGTGTAGAAGGGTTAGTGGTGTGAATGTTGGAGGAACAAAGACCAAGTCATATTTTTAATGAGTTAGATTCATATAATGAGCATACAAGAATTCGAAGTGTGATGTATAAGGTTGAGGTAGGGATATTGAGAGTTATTAATGGAATGTTGAATTAAGACTTTGTGGGTGTGTCAACTGAAAACCCTCACGAGACAAAACTCGTCCTCCTTGGCAACAAGGAGGTTTAAAGGCTTGTTGCACATGCTAAGTGCAACCGTGATTCCTACGAAAATGAGTTAGGATTTCCCTGTTTTTATTTTTCTTATTTTCTGTTTTGCTAGGGACTAGCAAAATCTAGGTGTGGGGGTATTTGATGCATTGCATACATTGCATCATATGTCTTTCATTTAGATTACTTTTATATCAATAAATGCTACTAAGGTATGTGTTTAGTCTTATTTACAGAATACAGGGACCTGAATGCAAATTTCCCACATTCCGAGCATAAACGCGTGCAAAAGACTCATTTCTATCATAAAGACCAAGTTCAAGCTTATCGGGTTTTAAATGGAAATGTATCCAAGCATAAAAGCATTCAAGACCTAATCACAAAAAGAACAAGGACTTGCGCACAAAAGTAGTCGGGGACTCAATTGCAAAAAGACAAGGACCTAATTGCAAATCACGAGTAGCTTTTATTATCTTGGAGAAAATCTAAAGAAAAATCAATGTGGATCTTCAAATATATAAAAGAATTAATCCGGAGCTCAAAAGAATGGAAAGAATCAATCCAGACGCGTAAAGGAGGATCAAATCATACCATAAACATTCAACCAAAATCTGGACCAAATCAGAGCATGATGTGCGGCGATTCCGCCGCATATCACACATACCATGCGGCGTTTCCGCCGCACCAGAGAGGATCCGTGTGCTCAATTTTTGTCCAGTCGTGTCTAGACACGTGTACTCTCCAATTCTATACTTAGGTCTCTTGTAACAATTATAAATAGCCCCGAGAATGATGTTAGAAAGGTCCTTGGCCTTAGACCTAGTTTTTAGTTGTTATTTGTACTTGCCTTTATTTTAGTAATAAAATTCTGTCTTTTATTTCTTGTTTTTACTTTTCTTTTGTAATGCCTTTAGGATCCCTTCTTTCTCCCTCCATGAGTTTCTAACTCTTTCCAAAGGGTGGAGGTGACGGATTTAGGGTGAAAAGAAGACGAATGAATGTTATTATTTTAAGTTCGTATTAGTCTATTTTGATTACTTGAGTTTATGTTAAATCATTTATCATGTAATGCTTCATAACTAATATGATTTATTATAAGTTTCTGAATTCTCTAATCTAAACCTTAAATCTAAACCTCCACCCGACGGAATTCACCTCTTTATTCGTGTTTTAATTTTAATTGTTCTTGTTCCTTGCTTTAGATAATTAAAACCCAAAAATCTCAAAACCCAATCTATTCTTCTCTCCTTCTTTCCCCCAATCAAAATCACACTAATAACAAATCTCTCTCTCCTTGTGTTCTACCCGTATTTGTCACGTCTTCATTGACGCCGTGCACTTGCGGTATAAATTTAATTCTCATCACAAACCCTACGTCTGTGCCTCCTCAAATGCTTCACGCCTCCTCCAACGCCCTGGTCCTACCGCCCACTTCAACCTTGAAACTCGACCATTGCAAATCTCAGCCTGACCGCTCTCCACCCGAAACACTTCGCAAGCCCCTAACCCTGCCACTCTCCCACTCCACCCGAAACACGTTGCAAGTCCTAACGACAGTAAGGTCAAATATGCTCCAACATCTTTGCTTTTCTTTTGAACTCTTAACGCACCATCGACGGCTTTGGTTAAACATTTTTTTCCTGATTTTGTTGGCTCCAATCCAGCTTTGTTTGTTAATTAGTTGTTATTTGACACCATTAAATATTCTAATTCATGTGTCCCCTAAATCCTATGTTTAGGTTTAGACAAAAATGCCAACTTTAATGGTTCTGTTGGGTATTTGAGTTGGTATTAAATTATCATGTGGCTTTTGATTGGAATTGAGATTCATGTGGTAAAATTGCCAACTTTAGGGTGAATGATGTGATAAAAAAGTGAACTTTACCGCTTTTGTTATACAAGTTGTTGAATGGTTAGGATTTTGGGTTTCGATTGGGATTGTGAATGCCGTGATGAGAATGTGAGAATTCAGTTGTTCGATTGGGTGTTAGAGTTGGTTTCTCCTTTACTATTTTTTGACAACTTCATATAATATGGTCTACTTTCACGTAATGAGTGTTTTTAGGAAAAATGTGCTGAGTGATTCCTATTTCTTAAGTTTTGATATTCTTTTGTTTTTCTTAGGAAAAATCTAAAAAGTTAAATAATAACATGTCCAACCCGCATAACCTGCCCCACCCTGCCTAGTCCAGCCTTAGGGTGGGGCAGGTAGCAGTTCTTTTTTGCCCCGCCCCACCCCACCTACCCGCTTAACTTAGGTAGAATGGGTAGCAGTGGGGCAAAAACCTACCTCGCCCGATAACACCCTTAGTTGAAACAACTACACTACTCCACTTCACTCGAAAAAAAAGTAGGAAGATGCACTACTACAAAATAGGGATTTTCTGATTGAATCTTCGTATGCAAAATGTTAAATAAATTTAAGTACTATCTTTCATACATTTAGGATATCATTCAATCTTAACCACAAGATAATATTTAATATACATTCACAAAAGGATAATCTTTAAACAATAACTAGATCAAATGGCATACATAAGTCACATATTCATATATCAAACTATGAGTCATACTATCCTCTCACATAAATCACATAGTCATATACCAATCTAGAAGTCGTACCATCCTCATACATAAGTTACATAGTCATATACCAAGCAGAGAGGGACGAGGGATGAGCAAAGGCGACACCTTACGGAATAGAACTCGAGAATAGTGGCATCCTTGTTGGAGGTGAGGGCAGAGCCAAGAGCGCAATGCTCTCTCCTCGAGTTGGTTAGGTGGTGTATCAAGGTGAAGTAGGATTTGGTGTGGCAATGGGAGAGGCTGAAGAGGCTTCAATGATATCGAGGAAGCTTTTACTACAATTGAGAGGAGGCTTGACTGCGTTGGTGTAGGCATTTGATGGAGGGAATGGGTGTGTAGGGACGCAAGTGTGTAGGTACAGAGGAAACAAAAGGTCACCAACGTCGGAGGAAACTTCGGGAGTGGCCTATCCGTTGGGGCTGATGGTATGGGGCCATTGGTTTGCAATTAGGAATGTTTGTTGGGGGGGTAGAGATGGGTATATGGGGTCGGGATAGGGCACTAAGAATTTTTTCCCCAAACCATATTATTGTCGACGAAACTTTTGTCAGCAATAAAGCCACACATGCAAATCACATGTGGTACCATTAATTGAAAGTGAAATCAAATTTCTACGCCCGACCTGACGGGTTTTCCGCCATAATAATTACTTCCGACAGGAAATCCATCAACAATAGTCTGTAGGGTAAGCCATTTTTCTTGTAGTAATGACTACACTCCTCTACTTTGTTAACAACCAAACATGACAAAAGACTAACCAACACTATGATAAAAGATAACCTTAGGGGTGGAGATTTAGATTTGGGTGCAGTGAAATAGTACATGAATGTGTGCACAATTGTGCCTTTTTTGATAATTGGTATAGTTAATTAATTTGAAGATGAGTTGCGTAACCGTATCCCAACCCACCCAACTGGTCATGCCTAAGAGTGCAACTAGAAGTATGCGGCAAGAGCATCATTTATGGTGAAAAAGTAAAGGTCAAGAGAAAGGGTGTTGTTAGCCTAACTGTATGTTGCAATTTATGGGTACGTGTTCTTTTCCCGCGAAAGACGGCACATTTGGTCGTTGGAAAAGTGACAACAGTGGAGCTTGAGTGAGTTTTTTATATGTTTTGTTTCGTAATGAAGATGAGTTGGCAGGGCACGTGGCACACTCTTATTGATCTTTTTTTTTTGAATTTCTTGTGCGGAGGAGAGGTGTTCTGTGATTGACATTTTTAGGATAAAATGGTAAATTCAGGGTAAATATTAAGTTTTGGTAGGAAGTTGGTGTGGAGGAGACTGAAGTGTTAGATTGGGTCTACTTGATATTTTTGAGTTGGGAAGATGAAATGATGTGATGCAAGTGGGCAAACGAAAGAAAAATTACCAAGTAGATTGCATTCAAAACGTAGATGCCAAAAAGTTGATATCATGTACATGTAACACATATCAACCTAGAATTAAGCGTGGGAGTTGTCTAAACACTTATGTGAAAACCCATCTGAAGAACATAATAATAAAATGTATAAAGAATGCGGATCAACTAGTTTAGCACAACAAATCCTAGTTCTGCAAGTTTATGGGTGATTAATTAGAAACACACAAATGGTGCAAAAACATGAAGATTAAGTATGAAATGTGGGAACACAATAGAAATTAAGAACATTCTATCAGACATTCATTAAAAAATTACACCATAGCACGTTACAATTCACTCCATAAAACAAGTAACTCCACATATAAGCATCTAAACCACACACACCACATCCTAAATTAACATACCATCACCATCAACACCCCCGAAGGGATGGATTTTGCATGGAAGTGATTCACGATAGCAATGGTTGGTTCACAAGCTTATTGTGTAGGGTGACTCCTTTGCCCTGAATAGACATGAGTTAGTGAAAGTATAAATCAACGAATCATGTTGGGTGCCAATGAATGACTTACAAAGCTTGATTACATATGTTGGGTGCCAATTTACAAAAGTTCATAAAAACTCAAATAAAGATAAACTACATGTCTTCAAAAGTTTGATTACATATCTTGACTTGAATCTCTTCCTCGTTGAGTCTTGATCAGCTATTAAGATATAAGTTTGAACAATTTAAGAATATGTACAATGCATGGAATATGTTTGACCTTATTCTATGATTAAAATCAGGTTGATTAAATCGTTAAAATAAATATGATTAATACTTAAAAGCCAACACAAGTCTTAATTATCCTTTGGTTTATTAAAAAATCTTGTAGTCTTGAATTCTTGAAGTTTTGAGTCTTCAATTCTTGAGCATCTACATAAGATTAAGATATGCAACAAATGCAATTTGACTATATGATCTATGTGACATGTATAAATGCTATGTCCAGTTTTCGATGATCAACGGTCGTTCCATGCTGATCAGTTTTCGAAGCTCAAACACCTGAATATACCAAAATTGATAATAATCTACCACGTCGGACTTCACGAATATCCGAAGTGGTCGACCATAATCAATATCGGTTTCTGTTTTTTTCCAGATTCAAACCCACTGCACAGAAGTGTAATTCACATCAAATTTATATAACTGTGACCAAAATTAATAATGCTCTACCACATAGGGTTAGTTTATCATGTCTGCGTGAACGAATCTGACATGGTATGATGCTGGAATTCTGTTGTATTAAATCTGGATTGACTCCAGATTATCTAAACTACAAAATGTGGAATCTGTTGCGATTCCGATTGCATTCTGGAACGACATTTGATTACAGTTGTATTAAATCTGTGTTGTTTCTGGATGGTCTCACGTTTCAAAAGGACCAGTATGACGTCTTTGCAAAATAAACAAAGAACAACCAAATGAAAGACGTCCAAATTTTTTAAAATCGTTCACAATTTTATTGTCAAGAGAATCTGAAAATGAGTACATGTCGACAAACAACAAATTTCCTACTACTCCGACGTTTCAGATTTGTTAGCTCCAAAAAGGAGGGGATAATTCGACATGAAGTCCTCTACCAACCGGCGTTGTTGCTCCTCGAGGTCCTTCAATTCTATGAAAGGTTCTGCAAGGGCTACTGATTGACATCATTTCATGCTTATATTTGTATCTTATATCCATTATCTTTCACCTAAACAATGCTACGTAACAAGCTTTATGTTTGAATTTCAGAAATAAAGAGGTTTGAAGAGAAGAGACATGAAATGACCTAAAAGAAGGAAAAAAGACTGAGTTGAGAGACTCAAGGACTAAGATGCAAGATCGAAGGCCCTGAATGCAAAATAGAAGGACCAATGAGCAAACAAGAATACTCCACACCATCATGGGGAGTATTTTGGCAATTCTATTCGGGTCGGAGCTTCAGCAAGCGAGGTAGATGCATCAAAGACCAACAAATCCATCCCGAAAAGCCCACAACAAATTCCGGCCGGATCCAGAACGTATGGACCGCGAATTGGCGGTCCGGATCGCTCCGGATCCGCTAAGACTTCACGGGAACATGTATTAGTATGTGTTTAGGCTATTTTTTGTATTTATTTAGTCCCATTTTAGGGGATTGTCCCGGATTACCTTTTTCTATGGCTATAAATAGAACTCTCCCTCCTCTCTTGTACCCCATCTCTCTCTTGGTGTTCATCCTCTCTACTAGGAGTTCAAGCCTTGAAGCAAAAACCCTGGTGGAGAGAGGCTACTTGTAATTGAGTGACTAATAATAGATGTTTTCCTTTAGTTATGTTGTTTCTTTCTTAGATTAATTTCCTTTCATATGCTTACATGCTTCTTTAGTTTTATGTCATTTTAGCTTCTTTAATATTCCTTGCTTGCTTAGTTTAATTTCATTTCAGTAGAATGTTTGATTTTAATGTAGGTTGTAGTGTAATGATTAGTGAGTAGTTCCATACCCATTTGGGGGTGGAGAAATATGTGATATGATCATGTGGTGTATTAGGTGTGTGTTATCTTAATCCCTTGAGCCTTATATGATTTCCATAACCATCTAATGGGATTTCACTCTTATCTTTGATATGTTAATGTTCTTGAATGAAGCTTAGCTTATGCTTAGATTAGTTGACCTATTTTATGGGGAATGATAAGGTGAGGATATGGATGGAATTAATATTGGAAACACAATTTGTAGTGTATGTACTCTTGTTGCCTTTACCTTGGTTAATGTCTTGTATGTTTTAATGATAATGTGTTATCTTAATTCATGTGGAGGCATAGTAGGGTCTAGTCTTTATACATGAGTTCATTTAGCTTCATTCCACTTATTGCCTTGTATGTTTTAATGATATGATCTTATCTTATTTCATGTGGAGGCAAAGTTGGATTTAGTTTTATGATTTCATGCACTACATGTTGTGAGGAGCATAATTGAATACACACACACATCTTTATATTCACATTATTTCTCTACCCCCTGTGGGGTTTAGTTTTATTGCTTCTCTTCCATTTCCTTTTTGCATTGTAGTGTAGTTTGATCATCAATCCTTTCTCTCCTTTCTTTCCCACTCGCCTTCGAACAAACAAAAAGTCAACACACCTCCCTGTAGATGGACCCGTATTTTCCACTGCTTCAACGCGGTCGTGCACTTGCGGTTTATATAAAACGTTCAATCAAGTTTTTGGCGCCGTTGTCGGGGAGGTGCTCTGTCCAGACTTTGGTTTGGACGATTCGAGTGGTTATAATTTTTTGTTTTTAGTTTTTGTTTGTTTTGGGGATCCTAGAGCTCAAGGGGAGGCCACCGGCGAAATTTGGAGGAACAGAAGCACCCAACTGACCGCCAATTAGAGGTCTGGAACCGCCAACTGGCGGCCTGGTGAGCTGCTTCTGCTCTCAGTTTTGTTCTGGTAGTTGTTTGCTTCAGTGTAGTTGTCTGGGAGCGCAATTATTCATGTTTGGACTTGTATTTTGCTCCCAGATCGTTAAATCAATCCCCATTAATCAACTTGGCCTTAAAATCCAAAGCAAAAGATTAGATATTCTTACTTGTTTAGGTCATGCATCATGTACTTGACTTAGGCACGTAGTTGTCTTTTATTTTAGCTTTATTTTCAGTTGTTGAGTGCTGGCATGAGGTACGCATTTCCTACACTCATTCATGCATCCTGTATGACCATGCATTAGTTAGTAGGAATTGCATCAGGACAAGAGTGAGTTGAGCGTTTGATTGGAGCGTTGATTGCTAGATTTAGGATCAAAATGCTACTAAGGAGGGGTTGTCTCATGATTGACATCATTTCATGCTCATATTTGTATCTTATATCCATTATATTACACCTAAGCAATGCTACGTGACGAGTTTTATGTTTAGTTTTCAGGAATAAAGAGGTTTGAAGAGAAGAGACATGAAAGGATCCAAAAGTAGGAAAAAGGACTTAATTGTGAGACCTGGGGACTAAGATGCAAGGGAGAAGGACCTGATCGTAAGACCGAAGGACCTAAGAGCAAAACAGAATACTCCACACCATCATGGGGAGTATTTTACCAATTCGAGTCGGGTCGGAGCTCCAACAAGTCACGTAACCGCATCAAAGACCAACAATACCAGAAAGAAAAGCCCACAACAAATTCCAACACGATCCGAAGATTTTGGACCGCTAATTGGCGGTCCATATTGCTCAGGATCCGTCGAAATTTCTCCTGGACTTGTATTAATGTTCGTTTAGGCTATTTTTGGTATTGGTTTAGTCCCACATCGGGGGATTGTCCCCGATTAGCTTTTTCCATGCTTATAAATAGAACTCTTCACCTTCCATTGTAATTACCCATTGCTTGGTGGCATTCTCTCTACTAAGGAGTGAGCCTTGAAGCAAAAACTCAAGGTGGAGAAGAATGCTACCTTCAATGTGAGTCATTGTTAATAAAATAATTGTTCTAGTTTTCTTTTAATGTTGTCTTTTAATTTGTGCATGTTTGTTTAGTCTTTCCTTTCCTTTTATGTTTCTTTAATACTTCTTGCCTTCTTAGTTAACTTTCATTTCAGTATTATGCTTTCTTTTGCTAATATAGTTAGTGTAATGAGTAGTGAGTAGTTCCATCCCCATTTGGGGGGTGGAGAAATATGTGATATAATCATGTAGTGTATTAAGTGTGTGTTATCTTTATCCCTTGAGCTTTATATGATTTCCATAACCATCTAATGGGTTTTCACTCTTATCTTTGATATGCTAATGCTCTTGAATGAAGCTTAGCTTATGCTTTGATTAGTGGACCTATTTTATGGGGAATGATAAGGTTAGGATATGGATGAAGTTAATATTGGAAACACAATTTGCAGTGTATGTGCTCTTGTTGCCTTTACCTTAGCTAATGTCTTGTATGTTTTAATGATGTAGTGAAATCTTAATTCATGTAGAGGCATAGTAGGGTCTAGTCTTTATACAAGAGTTCATGTAGCTTCATTCCAATTATTGTCTTGTATGTTTTAATGATGTAGTCTTATCTTAATTCATGTAGAGGCAAAGTTGGATGTAGTTTTATGATTTCATGCACTACATGTTGTGAGGAGCTTAATGAACACACACACACACACTTCTTTATGTTCACATTATTTCTCTACCCCCTTTGGGGTTTAGTTTTCTTGCTTTTCTTCCATTTCCATTTGCACCTTAGTGTAGTTTAGTGAACCAACCTTTCTCTCCTTCTTTTACCTCTCGCCTTCGAACAAACCAAGTGTCGACACACCTCCCAGTGGACGGCCCGTATTTGCCACCGCTTCAACGCGGCCGTGCACTTGCGGTTAAATATAAAACGAGATCAATCAAGTTTTTGGCGCCGTTGCCGGGGAGGTGCTCTGTCCAGACCTTGGTTTGGGCGATTCGAGGGGTTTTTAATTTTTTGTTTTCAGTTTTTCTTAGTTTCAGGGAACACTCTGATCAAGGGGAGGCTACTGGGAAAATCTGAGAACCAGAAGACCAAAAGAGACCGCCAATCAGCGGTTGTAGACCGCCAATTGGCGGCCTGGTGAGGGCTTCTTTCCTTCAAATTTCTTATGGTAGTTAGTGCTGTAATATGTGTTATCTGGGAGCCCTATTTTGCATGCTCTGACTTCTAGTTTGCTCCCAGATCATTAATCACTCCCCCATTAATCAACTTGGACCATAAAACTCAAAGCAAAAGATTAGACTTCTTGCCATCTAGGTCATGCACCATTGGTAGACCTTGCATGCATTTGTCTTTTCTTTGCTTTACATTTTGTCGTTGATTGCTGGCGTGAGGTACGTGCACCCACATCCCTCATTCATGCATGTTTATTTCATACATTAGTTAGTAAGGTGCATCGGGACAAGAGTGAGAGAGCGTTTGATTGGAGCGATTGATTGCTAGATCTAGGATCAAATCGCTACTAAGGAGGGGCTGTCCCATAAAAGATAAGGTGGGGGATTTCATCACCCTTTGCTTGGCCCCAAAAACTACTCTTAATAAAGCCTTAACTAAAAGCAAGTAGACATTGGCCCTAAGGAATTCGGACGCACTAGGAGAGTAATCTAGTCGAGACCGTCATGACCTGATCGGCGTTGCCTACCTTGTCGGTAGTAGGAGGTACTGGATCTCCGGATCTGGTATCACTTGCTGGGCATTGTGGTCCTCGTGCTAGGGAGGTGAGGCCTGTCGAGGCTAGTGACCTCGAAGTTAGGCGTCGTCTAGTTTAAGGACCCATTGCCTTACATTGTTTGAGCCGTGCTTGCTAGTTAGGCTTCTTCCTGATCCCACTACCCTCGCTAGCTCTAGGGATTCTTCCCTCCTCATCTGAGTCCTCTCCTCATCTATTCTCTACGTTTAGTCTCCTCCTCTAGTACACCTTCTGTTGTGTGTCATTTAGAGTCGAGTCGAGCATTTCATGCGAGGTTGGGCTCGTTCTGGTGAGAGCGCTCGACTCGAGAGAGTGCTTATTTCTGAGATGGAAGATCTTGGTGATCAACCATCTCCGCCTCGTGCTCCTTTGGAGCAAGAGGCCGAGTCGTCTCGTGGTGGCGAGGGAGACCGGGTACCATACATGGACTACCTCGGTCCATTCCCACCACCACGTAGACCTCCTTCTCCTCCTCTGACTCGAGAGGAAGGGAGATTCGGTCAGGATCGAGTTATTGGTGCACCACCACCTTTAGCTCGACATGATAGACCGATGACTTTGTGGGAGCGGACCCATCCTGTTCGGGCCGCGCAGCCTTCTTGCATAGTTGTTCCCCCTGCTCGTGGGAACAACTATGAGCTGAAACCTCAGTATGTGAGCATGCTTCCAACCTTTACTGCCAATAAGGAGGATCCGTATATTTTTATACGCGAATTCGAGGAAGTATGCTCCATGTTCAAGCTTCAACAGCTTGACGAGGATTCTGTCCGGTTGAGGATGATTTCGTTCGCATTGAAGGATAATGCGAAGAAATGGATGTATAGCCTCCCGGCGAGCTCGATTCGGTCATGGGATGACTTTGTGACCGTCTTTCTGAAGAGATTTTTCCCTCAAAGGAAAACTCAACAGATACGGCACCAGATACATCAAATGTATCAGACCGAGACCGAATCATTTCATGGTTTCTTTGAGAGGTTCAAGGGCCTTCTCCAGCAGTGCCCTCATCATGGATTTGAGTTATGGCAGTTGTGCCAAATTGTTTATGAGGGCATCAACTACAACACCCGCACATTGTTGGGGTCGATGTGTCAGGGTGACTTCCAAATGAAACCCATCGAGGAGGCATGGGATACTTTTGAATCCATGGCTGAACGTACCTTCGAGTGGGATACCATGAGAGAGCCACCAGCCGCCAGGTCTTCTGGTCGAGCTGGATCTTATCAAGTTGACTCATCGATTGCGTCTGAGGCGAAAATGGCTGCTCTCATGCGTAGGATAGAGAGTTTGGAGATGGACCGAGCTCCTGTAGCTCAGGTCGCTACTCCCGGGTGTACTAGGTGTGGACTGTCGGGACATGATGACTTGGAGTGCGCTTACTCTCCAAGGGATACTGAGCATGCAAATGCGATGTATCAACAAAGACCCCGAAACGACCCGTACAGTCATTCCTACAACCCGGGATGGCGTAACCATCCTAACTTCTCTTGGGGGTCTAGTGGAGGCCACGGTCAGAGCTCGCACGCTCAACCTCAACCTTCACCTTATCAACCTCCACGCCCATCGGCGACCTACCAACCCCCACATCAAAGGTCGCAACACCAAAATTACCAACCTGCTCATGCCTCATCGTCGGGTTATTCCAACCAGACTCCACCACCCCAGCGGGTTGACCCTAAGGACCCTTCTTGTGATCCGACCTTTCAAGCGTTGCAAAGTACAGTCAAGGCTTTGGAAATGCAGGTTAGACAGTTGGCTCATCAACTCCATGAACGCGAGAAAGGTCAGTTCCCGAGTCAACCTGAGGTGAATCCTCGGGGTACCCATTCTCAAGGAAGGACACTTTTACCTCATGCCACCTCTGAACCGACCCATCATATTAATGTGATTCATACTTTGAGGTCTGGTAAGGAGGTGGATAACCACATTGGGGTACCTTCGTTGTCATCACCATCATTGAGGGAGCCGGATCCTAAGGCTCCCTCCACAAATACTTCCAGGAAGGAGCCAGATCCTGAGGTTCTTTCTACATTTCCTTCGACAAAGGGGCCGAACCCTGAGGTCCCCTTGTCTCCTCTTGTGTCGAAGGAACCAGATTCTGAGGTCCCCACTCATGTTTCTTTGGACCTGAATTTTGGGGTGCCTTCGCATCCTTATGCCCCAAAGGCGCCATTCCCTGAGCGTCTTAAAAAGAAATCCTCTGATTAGCATGACAAGATGCTTGAGATGTTTCGGCAGGTTAAGGTGAATATCCCTCTTTTGGAGGTGATTCAGCAAATGCCACCTTATGCCAAGGTTCTCAAGGACTTATGCACCAAGAAGAGAAAAACTCATGTTCCCAAGAAAGCTTTTCTTGCGGCTAACGTGAGTTCCTTGTTGGCACAACCCATGCAAGTCAAGTACAAGGACCCTGGCTGTCCTACTATCTCTTGTGTGATTGGTGATGTGTCCATACATCGGGCCTTATTGGACCTTGGTGCATCTGTTAATCTTCTGCCATATTCTGTCTACGTCCACCTCGGTCTTGGAGACCTCAAACAAACAAAGACCACTCTTCAATTGGCTGATAGGTCTATGAAGAAACCGAGGGGTGTGGTAGAAGATGTGCTGATCAAAGTGGGAGAGTTCATTTATCCAGTCGACTTCTTTGTCTTGGATACTGAACCTGTGCCAAACCCACTTGGACAAATTCCTGTCATTCTGGGGCGACCATTTCTTGCGACTTCCAATGCCTTGATCAATTGTCGCAATGGTCTGATGCGCTTGACTTATGGTAGTCAATGCGCTGATTTCAACATCTTCACCATTGGCAAGAAGCCAGGTGCCTTCAATGACCCTGTTGAGGTCAACATTATCCAGGGCTTGGATGAGATTGAAGTTGAGGGCACCTTCAAGTACTTCAGAGAATTGTTCGATGAAGATCCTGAAGGTGGTGAAGATGTTTCACCCGGGCTGGCACAAGAAGGTGCCTTATGTTTTGATCACGTGGCCCTTGAGCCACATTCTTCTGATCTTGTGGCCCTTGAGCCACTTCTTTTTGACCACGTGGCCCTTGAGCCACATCCTTTTGAGCACGTGACTTTTGAGCCACAAGATACTATTTTTATGGCCTCTCGGCCACATGCTCTTCATTCTGTATCTGCTGAGGACCCCATGTGGGTTAAGATTCAACCACCTGATACCCTTATACATGATAGAGGTTCACCTCTCGTTCATGCCTCCTCTTTTGCTAACCCTAAAGAGGCATCAACCGACCACAATGCTTATAAGGGTGTCAGGTGGTCGAGCAATTCTGTCGTGTATGTTGCGAGCCCATGCATGCGCATTTCTGGCTCGAGAGATGGTGGGTTCCCATTTGATGTCCCTTGACATATGAAGATGGAAGCCTATTGTTTGTACATAGTTATATAAAAAAAAGAAAAAAAAGAAAAGAAAAAAAAAGAAAAAAAACTACAATAAAAGACTCCTTCATTGAGCATCACTTGTTGTGAGCCCCAACCCTTGTGTATTTGGGCTCTATTTCTTTCACGTATTTGTACCCTTTCTTTAGCATGTCACAGGTTTTTGAGGGAAGTTGGGTTGTGTCCATCAACATAGCCATGAACTCCCCTGTGTACTTCATGTTGGTGAGATCTTTCCTTTTTCATGCATAAATCCCTGTAGTTTTATGCTCACATTCATTGAGGACAATGCATGAAGTAGGTGTGGGGGGGTGTTTTACGTGTGTACATAGTCGAGTCTTTTCTTTTGATTTTGTTTTCTTTTGTTTGCATTGTTAGGGTCATGATAGTGTGCTGCATTTAATATCGATATATCTGCTTGCCATGATCCTTGGGTGACTTGTCTTCTTTTGCTTGCCTAGTGCTTCAAAATTTTCACATTTATTTCAAAATCTTCATGTGTTTTCGAAAGAAAATGTTTTGTGGGTTTTGCGTGTGTTTAGCATGTGCAAAACCGTTGAGAGGCAAAGTAAAAAGAAAGCTCCCAAAATTGTCTTGAACTTGATGCATTAGGATATCTAGTACGTGACTTTAGGATTTATCGAGTCGTTATGATGCACCCCAGTTTTCCTTTGGGGTGAGTAATCATAGGGTTTCAGTGCTCAAACATTCAAAGAAGTCCACCCTGAACCTAGTGAGTCAATAATTCGTGTTTGTTAATTTAGGAAGTTTGTTGTAGTCAAGGACTCTCTTAATCTTGTTGTGAGACATTAGTGTAGGGGTTTTGGTTCATGTGTAGATAAGAAATAAGTGAGTAGACGTTCTCTCTTCTCGCACGGCTCCTATCACTCGGGAAAGTAGGTCTGAGGGGACTTTGTGCCTGGTGCTTTCGAGTCATCTGACTTGGGATGCGCCGACCGAACTCCCGTTACACGGGTGGTAGGGATTGCCCTATGTGGAGATTTGGGGAAAGGTGTACGTGATAGTGTAAGTCCTCATGGGCAATGATGCACGAAACCTGACCCTGGGAGAATGAAGCTCCAACTAATAAAAAGAAAAAAAATGTGTGAAAAGAAACAAAAATAAAAAAAATGGTAATGCAAATAAGAACCTTAATGGACCTTACACTTTGTATCACTTGAGGATCTTGAGGTTGTCCATGTCTTTTACTTAATTCCTTATTTAACTTGCACGAATGGTTTATTAGGCTAGGTGTGGACTGATTACCTTTATAGAGTCGGCCCGTAGGATTACCGCGTCCAATGATCGACAAAATATTTCCAACGAGTCGAGTGTCTAGATTGAATAATGCATCTTGTTCGGATTTTGTGGGTATATCCGCTGAAAACCCTCAGGAGACAACACTCCTCCTCCTTGGCAAAAAGGAGGTTTAACGGCTTGTTGCACGTGCTAAGTGCAACCGTGATTCCTACTAAAGTGAGTTAGGATTTCTTGTTTCTCGTTTGCTTTTCTCTTTCTTTGTTTTGCTCGGGACTAGCAAAAACTTAGGTGTGGGGGTATTTGATTGACATCATTTCATCCTCATATTTGTATCTTATATCCATTATATTACACCTAAGCAATGCTACGTGACGAGTTTTATGTTTAGTTTTCAGGAATAAAGAGGTTTGAAGAGAAGAGACATGAAAGGATCCAAAAGTAGGAAAAAGGACTTAATTGTGAGACCTGGGGACTAAGATGCAAGGGAGAAGGACCTGATCGTAAGACCGAAGGACCTAAGAGCAAAACAGAATACTCCACACCATCATGGGGAGTATTTTACCAATTCGAGTCGGGTCGGAGCTCCAACAAGTCACGTAACCGCATCAAAGACCAACAATACCAGAAAGAAAAGCCCACAACAAATTCCAACACGATCCGAAGATTTTGGACCGCTAATTGGCGGTCCATATTGCTCAGGATCCGTCGAAATTTCTCCTGGACTTGTATTAATGTTCGTTTAGGCTATTTTTGGTATTGGTTTAGTCCCACATCGGGGGATTGTCCCCGATTAGCTTTTTCCATGCTTATAAATAGAACTCTTCACCTTCCATTGTAATTACCCATTGCTTGGTGGCATTCTCTCTACTAAGGAGTGAGCCTTGAAGCAAAAACTCAAGGTGGAGAAGAATGCTACCTTCAATGTGAGTCATTGTTAATAAAATAATTGTTCTAGTTTTCTTTTAATGTTGTCTTTTAATTTGTGCATGTTTGTTTAGTCTTTCCTTTCCTTTTATGTTTCTTTAATACTTCTTGCCTTCTTAGTTAACTTTCATTTCAGTATTATGCTTTCTTTTGCTAATATAGTTAGTGTAATGAGTAGTGAGTAGTTCCATCCCCATTTGGGGGGTGGAGAAATATGTGATATAATCATGTAGTGTATTAAGTGTGTGTTATCTTTATCCCTTGAGCTTTATATGATTTCCATAACCATCTAATGGGTTTTCACTCTTATCTTTGATATGCTAATGCTCTTGAATGAAGCTTAGCTTATGCTTTGATTAGTGGACCTATTTTATGGGGAATGATAAGGTTAGGATATGGATGAAGTTAATATTGGAAACACAATTTGCAGTGTATGTGCTCTTATTGCCTTTACCTTAGCTAATGTCTTGTATGTTTTAATGATGTAGTGAAATCTTAATTCATGTAGAGGCATAGTAGGGTCTAGTCTTTATACTTGAGTTCATGTAGCTTCATTCCAATTATTGTCTTGTATGTTTTAATGATGTAGTCTTATCTTAATTCATGTAGAGGCAAAGTTGGATGTAGTTTTATGATTTCATGCACTACATGTTGTGAGGAGCTTAATGAACACACACACACACTTCTTTATGTTCACATTATTTCTCTACCCCCTTTGGGGTTTAGTTTTCTTGCTTTTCTTCCATTTCCATTTGCACCTTAGTGTAGTTTAGTGTAACCAACCTTTCTCTCCTTCTTTTACCTCTCGCCTTCGAACAAACCAAGTGTCGACACACCTTCCAGTGGACGACCCGTATTTGCCACCGCTTCAACGCGGTCGTGCACTTGCGGTTAAATATAAAACGAGATCAATCATCCCATAAAAGATAAGGTGGGGGATTTCATCACACTTTCCTTGGCCCCAAAAATCACTCTTAAGAAAGCCTTAATTCTAAAAGTAAGTAGACATTGGCCCTAAGGATTGCGGACACAGTAAGAGAGTAATCTAGTTGAGACCGTCATGGCCTGATCGGCGTTGCCTACCTTGTCGATAGTAGGAGGTACTGGATCTCCAGATCTGGTATCACTTGCTGGACATTGTGGTCTTCGTTGTAGGAAGGTGAGGCGTATCGAGACTAAGGATCTCGAAGTTAGGCGTCGTCTAGCCTAAGGACCCATAGCCTTAAGTTGTGTGACTCATGCTTGCTAGTTAGGCTTCTACCTGATCCCATTACCCACACTAGATATAAGGATTTTTTCCTTCTCATCTAAGTCCTCTCCTCGTCTATTTTCTACGAGTAGTCTCCTCCTCTGAGTACACCTTCTGTTGTGCGTTTTTTAGAGTCGAGTCGAGCATTTTATGCGAGGTTGGACTCGTTCTGGTGAGAGAGCTCGACTTGAGAGAGTGCATTTTTCTGAGATGGACGGTCTTGGTGATCGACCATCTCCACCTCGTGCTCCTTTGGAACGTGAGGCCGAGTCTTCTCGTGGTGACGGGGGAGATCGGAGTCCATACATGGATTACCTCGGTCCGCTCCCACCACCACATAGACCTCCTTCTCCTCCTCCTCTGACTCGAGAGGAAGAGGGATTCGACCAAGATCGAGTCATTGGTGCACCACCACCTTTAACTCGACATGATAGACCAATGACTTTGTGGGAGCGGACCCATCCTGTTCGGGCCGCACAACCTTTTTGCATTGTGCTTCCCCCAGCTCTCGGGAACAACTATGAGCTAAAATCTCAATATGTGAGCATGCTTCCTACCTTCATTGCCAATAAGGACGATCCGTATATTTTTATACGCGAATTCGAGGAAGTATGCTCCATGTTCAAGCTTCAACAGCTTGATAAGGATTCAGTCCGGTTGAGGATGATTTCTTTCGCATTGAAGGATAACGCGAAGAAATGGATGTACAGCCTCTCGACGAGCTCTATTCGGTCTTGGGATGACTTTGTTACCGTATTTCTGAAGAGATTTTTCCCTCAAAGGAAAACTCAACAGATACGACACCAGATACACCAAATGTTTCAGACTAAGACCGAATCATTTTATGCTTTCTTTGAGAGGTTCAAGGACCTTCTCTTGCCGTGCCCTACTCATGGAATTGAGTTGTGGCAGTTATGCCAAATTGTTTATGAGGGTCTCAACTAGAACACCCGCACATTGTTGGAGTCGATGTGTCAGGGTGATTTCCAAATGAAACTCGTCGATGAGGCATGGGACAGTTTTGAATTAATGGTTGAACGTGCCCTACTCATGGAATTAATGGTTGAACGTACCTTAATGAGTGAGACACCATGAGAGAGTCACCAGCCGCTAGGTCTTCTGGTCGAGCTGGATCATATCAAGTTGATTCAACTATCGCGTCTGAGGCAAAAATGGCTGCTCTCATGTGTAGGATTGAGAGTTTAGAGTTGGACCGAGCTTCTGTAGCTCAGGTGGCTACTCCCGGATGTGGTAGGTGTGGACTTACGGGCCATGATGACTTGGAATGCGCTTATGCTCCAAGGGATACTAAGCATGCAAATGTGATGTATCAACATAGGCCCCGTAACGACCCGTACAATCACTCCTACAACCCGGGATGACGTAACCATCCTAACTTCTCTTGGGGGCCAAGTGGGGGTAACAGTCAGAGATCGCACGTTCAACCTCAACCTCCGCCTTATCAACCTCCACGCCCATCGGCGACCTACCAACCTCCACATCAAAGGTCCCAGAACCATAATTACCAACCTACTCAGACCTCATCGTCGGGTTATTCTAACCAAACTCCACTACCCCAACGGGTTGACTCTAAGGACCCCACTCTTGAACAAACCCTTCAAGCGTTCATTCAGAGCACACAATCCATGTTTGCGGCCAGCAACAATTCGGTAAAAGCATTGGAAATGCAAGTTAGCCAGTTGGCTACTCAACTTCATGAACGTGAGAAGGGCCAGTTATCGAGTAAACCAGAGGTGAATGTGACGTGATAAGGGTTAGTTTATCATGTATGCATGAATGAATCTGACGTGGTATGATGCTGGAATTCTGTTGTATTAAATATGGATTGACTCCAGATTATCTAACCTACAAAATTTGGACTCTATTGCGATTCTGATTGCATTCTGGAACAACATTTGATTACATTTGTATTAAATCTGTGTTGTTTCTGGATGGTCTCACGTTTCAAAAGGACCAGTATGACTTATTTGCAAAATAAACAAAGAACAATGAAAGGAAAGACGTCCAACTTTTTTAAAAATGTTCACAATTTTATTGCCAAGCGAATCTGAAAAGGAGTACATGTCGACAAACAACAAATTTCCTACTGATCCGACGTTTCAAATTTATATTTGTTCGACCAAAATTGATAATGGTCTACCACATCTGACTTCATGAATATCCGACGTGTTAATGGCTCTACGATGTTTGCTATAAAGGAAATCTGACGTGGGATACCATAATCAATTTTGGGGTTCGACCAAAATTGATAATGATCTTCCACGTGGGAGACAACACAACCTTTCACGCGAAGAGGCGTAACCCTTCATTACAAGGTCTATAAAATTAGAAGATAGGGTGTCTTCCATTTAGTTGTGTATTCAATCCCCTCCCAAGTCCAAACTAAGTGTTTTATTCCACCCAAAAAAATGGCCTTCCAACACAATGACTCGGATTAGTCATCCGACGAAGCTAAGCAAATCGTTGGTGGACCAATATGGGGAGGTTGTACCCCGATACTAGGAGTGTCATATCACACTTGTAGGTGCTGGCTGAAGGCAACAGAGTTGTGGTCCAACACTTCAGACAAGATTAGCAAGAAGTTCTACGTTTTCGGCTCCTTGGAGCCAACCCGTTTTTGTCGGTACTTCGTCTGGGACGATGGAACACTAGTACCACCAGTGGATAAACCCGACCACATCTTAAAGGACCTAGGGATGTGGAAGCTTGTTTGGAAGGCTGCTAAGTTGAGTCAAAGCCAAGAGATAAATAAAACTATCTTTTGGGCTTGCAGGCGACATTTGAGCAGATCATTCTCTTCCGATTGACTGGGAAGAGAGATATAATTTTTGTGTGTTTGTGTTTGTATTTTTTGTTTGTGTTCTCTCATTGTACCTTGGTAATAGTTACTATCAATAATAGCTCGATGTTTGTGTTTGTTCTCTCCTTGTATCTCTACTGATCCAAATTTCCTATTGATCCGACGTTTCAGATTTGTTAGCTCCAAAAGGGAGGGGATAATTCGACATGAATTCCTCTACCAACTGGCTTCGTTGCTCCTCGAGGTACTTTAATTCTAGGAAAGAGGAATGTTTTTATGTGGTGCTAACGATTCAATAACTAATACTAGAAAGAGATTTTTTAACCAGAAAGAATTAAGTTCAGATGTAGGATACCTATCCAGAAGTTTCGCAACTCAATCATGTATGATGGAATCATCAAAGATTTGATCATTTCTAACTATGTCTGTAACTCACTAGAGGCTCGAGAAACAAAGAGAAGATGTATACGAACGAAATAAGTTGATACTAGTCTACCACGTCGGATTTCACGAATATCCGACGTGGTAGATCATTAACAATTTAGGTTTCTGTTTGTTTTTTTTCAGATTCAAACTCACTGCGCAGAAGTGTAATTCACAACCAATTTATTTATGTTCGACCAATATTGATAATGGTCTACCACGTCTGACTTCACGAATATCCGACATGTTAATGGCTCTACGACGTCGGCTATAAAGGAAATCCGACGTGGGAGACCATAATCAATTTCGGGGTCGACCAAAATTGATAATGATCATCCACGTCGGATGTCACGAATGTCACAAATATCCGACGTGATATTTGATCTACCACGTCGGCGATGAAGAAAAATCGATGTGGTAGACCTTAATCAATTTCGGTTTCTGTTTTTTTTTTCAAATTCAAACCCACTGCACATAAGTGTAATTCACATCCAATTTATATAACTATTCGACCAAAATTGATAATGATACTTCGACGTCGGATTTAACGTATATCCGACGTGATATTTTCTCTACCACATCGGATTTGAAGAAACACCGACGTGGTAGATCATTATCAATTTTGATTTCTATTTTTTTGAGATTCAAACCCACTACACAGAAGTGTAATTCACATGAAATTTATATAACTGTTCTACCAAAATTGATAATGGGCTACCACGTCGGATTGGATGAAAAACCGATGTGGTAGAGCTTTATCAATTTCGGGTTCTTTTAGTTTTGTTTCAGATTTAAACCCCCTGCACAGAAATGTAACTCACATCCAACAACAAAATGTCCAACACAGAGATGTAACTCATATCAACCATTAACTCATTCATCCACTATTAAACAACAGAAATGAAACTCATATCAACTATTAAATCATTCATCCATAAACACAAAAATGTCCAACAAAATTTAACACACAATTTAACTCATGTCCAACACAGAAATGTAACTCGTATTCATCCACTATTTAAACACAACATTCATCCATTATTTTCATACAAAATTTTAATGATGTGATTATACTGAACTTTGTAAAATACGACTAACAAAATAAGCAGACCACCTCTCTCGTGTTTCATCAATCACTTCTTGCGAAAAAGGTTGAAGGTCGGGTTCAAAAACCTACAAAAATAAATTAAATGTTTAAATAATTAAAATACTTAAAATGTGGAGTTACATATGGAAGATACCTTTCGTAAATCACATTCATCCAATCCCATGTTGACAATTTGATCCATATAAGTCATTACGTAGTAACCGCATTCAGTATTTCCAACTTGTTTATGGTACTATAACATTTACAAAAGAAAATATCATGATTATATCGAAACAATGAAATGGATGCAAATTAATTGTTTCATGGTTTACTTTAATAATGAATTATTTTACCTTCATGGCATGCCAAGTAGTAAGTAGCAGAAGGGTCATGATCCTTATATTCCCCGAAAATAAACATGTTCGTGAGCTTTGTTTTAAAATCTTTCCACCGGTTACCAACATAGGAAATCCACTTCTTCTTCAACGCTTTAGTGGATTCAAAAATGAATTTAGCCTACAACCAAAAAAAACACTTGAAAATTAGAATCAATAGGGGATGAAATTTAAAATAAAACTAATAAACAAATACATACCGTTATATCCTCCCAAATTTGTTCTTTTAGAGAAGAATCAACTTGTGACCAATTTTCAATACAAATATAAACCTTGGTTCTAGCGACAATACCCAAATAACTAGGCCAATAAATTTTATTCTCTCCAATCAGCTCTAATAGACGATCAAAGTCCAAAGGCAATGGACCTTCATGTTTTAATTTTTGTTGAAACTATAACATAAGAGTAGCTCCCCGTGGAGGAACCAAAGTGGAGGCTTCATCGGAATTTTCTTGGTGCCTTTTCTTGTTTGGACTAGGAGCCATTAACCTGAGAGAAGAATTAGATCTAGATTCAAGGTTGGAGCCATTAACGACTATGATCCCCATAAAGGATGAAAAAATTGCAGAATGAATCTCAAACAAAACCAATAAAAAATCAGACAAAACCAATAAGAATTCTAGGGCGGATGTTTTTTCGAATACCCTACCACGTTGGATAAATTTAACACCGACGTGGGAGACCCCCTACAATGTCGGATATATTTAACACCGACGTGGAAGAGCCTCTACAACGTCGGATAAATTGAACACCCACGCAGAAGACATATAATCAAACTCTAATATTTGCCTTCCGAATGTATGTTTATTAGCCGACGAAAACACGAAACTCGTAATACATTTCCATATATATGTTAATAGACAAATAATTTGACATGAAAGAAGTTTTTGAGGAAACAAACATTTTTCAACCGAGCAACAAAAGTAATATTGCCGAAAGCATTTAAAAAAGAAATGTTATAGTCGAAGATTTACACTTCGGGTGGGTGGAGGAAGAAGTTGCTCAAGGGATGTAACGGAAGAGGATGCTCGGGAAGTAAGGAGAGGTCGCCTGAGTAAGTGAAGAGGAATGCTCAGAGTACGGCGAAACGAAGAGTTTTGTGTTTCACGAAGGCTTGGGTTTGAGAATATGAATCGTTATGGGTAACACTACCACGTCGTCTTAGTTACGGGCGACGTGATAGGGTTATGACCCGACATGGTAGTGTATGAATAATTTAAAAAATATTATTACCCAAACCGTCCACATCAGTAGAAGTAAACGCCGAGGGGGTAGGGTTACACTACCACGTCGAATTACTTTTAGAAGACGTGATAGTGTGGGCAGAATACGGTTATATAAGTTTGGATGTGAATTACACTTCTGTGCGGTCCCGTTTGGTAACACAACTGTAGGTGGTCTTTTGTATTAAACCCTGACTTGTTTCACCATCACCTCACTTGTCTTCCGTCACCAAGAAACCCTTGCGTTTGGTAACACTACTACTATTCACTGGTTTCTTCCCCAGAAATGCCTGACGATGCCCTTCATAAGGTGCGAGGCAACCACCCCCTCCTCCCCAAATTTCTCATCCCCACCTCAACCCAGGACCACGACCTTCTCGTCATCGTTTGCCTTTAACATCGCATGCCGTCGGCTTCGAGCACCGTAGAATCGATTATGTTCCGGCGACTGACTTGCATTTGTGGAGTTCCTGCTCATCGTGGCACCTCACACACATTGAGGACCCCTGGTAGGGTCTTCTATAGTTGTGGCTCCGACAACGTGAGTATCCCTTTCGGTGTGTACGATTTTTTGGTTTGTGATTTTGGGCTTTACCCCTAACTTGCCCTTTCCTATCAGCCGACACTTAGATGTGGCTACTTTTGCTGGGTCGACCAAATGTCATTCTACGATGATGGAGCGGAGGTCTACCAGGCATCTCATCCTGCGGTGTTCGATGCCCGTCACATTCAGCTGCTGAACCCAATTCTAGAAGTTGTCCGACGATTGGAGGCTCTAGAGGACGAAGTTGCTATGCTTCGCCACCATCATGCTCCTACCCATGTGCAACTGTGGACCTTCTCCCTCTTCATGTTGGTAGTCATTCTGGTACTCCTCCTTGTATGCCTCGTTTGAGGTGTGTAAGGGGGGTATGTCAGGGGGACCTTCATCCCACGTATTTTGTTTTTTGGTGGGAATGTGGGGGTGGTCGGATGTTGCGGTTGTCGACGGGGTTAACTACTATTGTGATGAAGTGTGTGTGCTTGCATTTGTTTAGGAATTAGGTTCACTTTTGTTTGTCTTTCATGTTTAAAAGTACTACTTCTCTAATATAATTAAAGGCACCCTCGACGATTAACAAATTCCAATATGTGATGATATATATAGTGTTTGTGAGATTTATATTGAGCTGTCGTTTTTGCTGGGTGGGATATGCATGATGTTGATGATGAATATATGTATGTTGCTCTTCTGATCGTGTTGGTTGGTCTAGTTGCGAGTTATTAGAGTTGGTTTATTTATTGCCTTTTAATTGTGATTATGCAGAATTTTTGTGCATTTTTAGCTTTCCGTTCGTAGTTTGTGTTTAACCCGAAATTTATGTTGGTCTACCACGTCGGATTGTCTTCATATGCAACGTGGTATACCAATAATCACGACAGATATGCATGATATCCGACATGGTAGACCCAATCGAAGAGTGTTATAAAAATTGGATGTGAGTTACACTTCTCTGGAGGGAGTTTGAATCTAAACCAAAACAAAAAGAACCCGAAATTTATGTTGGTCTATCACGTCGGACATGCATGACATCCGACGTGGTAAACCCATATAAAATGTAGGTCTACAACGTCGGATTTCATTTATATGTGACGTGGTAGAATATTTGTCACGTCTGATTTACATGACATCCGACATGGTAGATGTGATTGACATCATTTCAAACTTACATTTGTATCTTATATCCATTATCTTTCACCTAAACAATGCTACGTAACGAGTTTTATGTTTGAATTTCAGAAATAAAGAGGTTTGATGAGAAGAGGCATGAAAGGACCTAAAAGAAGGAAAAAGGACTGAGTTGAGAGACTCGAGGACTAAAATGCAAGATCGAAGGACCTGAATGCAAGATAGAAGGATCAATGAGCAAACAAGAATACTCCACACCATTATGGTAGTATTTTTGCAATTCTATTCGGGTCGGAGCTCCAGCAAGCAAGGTAGATGCATCAAAGACAAGCAAAGACATCCAGAAAAGCCAGAGCGATCCGAACACTATAGACCGCTAATTAGCGGTCCAAGACCGCTAATTGGCGGTTACGTTTGGTCTGAATCCGCTAAGATTTATGTCGGGCGTGTAATAGTGTGTATTTAGTCTATTTATGGTATTGTTTAGTCCTATAACAGGTGTTTGTCCCGGATTACCTTTTTCTATGGTTATAAATAGAACTCTTCACCTTATATTGTAATCACTCATTGCTTGGTGGGATTCTCTCTACTTGGAGTAAGCCTTGAAGCAAAACTCATGGTGGAGAAGAGTGCTACCTTCAATGTGAGTCATTTTAATAAAATAATTGTTTTTAGTTTCTTGTAATCTTCTTTTAATTCTTGCATGCTTCTTTAGTTTTATGTCATTTTAGCTTCTTTAATATTTCTTGCTTGCTTAGTTTAATTTACTTTCAGTATAATGTTTCATTTTGTTAATGTAGTTAGTGTAATTATTAGTGAGTAGTTTCATCCCCATTTTGGGGGTGGAGAAATATGTGATATGATTATGTGATGTAGTAGGTGTGTGTTATCTTAATCATTTGAGTCTTATATGATTTCCATAACCATCTAATGAGATTTCACTCTTGTATTTGATATGCTAATGCTCTTGAATGAAGCTTAGCATATGCTTAGACTAGTGGACCTATTTTATGGGGAATGATGAGGTGAGGATAAGGATGGAATTGATATTGGAAACATGACTTGTAGTTGCATGTACTCTTGTTGCCTTTACCTTGGTTAATGTCTTGTATGTTTTAATGATAATGTACTATCTTACTTCATGTGGAGGCATAGTAGGGTTTAGTCTTTATACATGAGTTTATTGAGCTTCATTCCAATTATTGTCTTGTATGTTTTAATGATATTGTGTTATCTTATATCATGTGGAGGCAAAGTTGGATGTAGTTTTATGTTTTCATGCACTACATGTTTTGATGAGCTTACTTGAACACACGCGCACATACACATATCTTTGTATTCTCTCTTTTCTCTACCCCTATGGGGTTTAGTTTTATTGCTTATTGTTCATTTCCTTTTGCATCTTAGTGTAGTTTAGTGTAATCAATCTTTCTCTCCTTTCTTTCCCACTCGCCTTCGAACAAACTAAAGTCGACACACCTCCCTGTGAATCGACCCATATTTGCCACCACTTCAACGCGGCCTTGCACTTACAGTTAATTAAAACGTATCAATCAAGATGCAATATCAATTTTGGTTATATAAATTGGATGTTAGTTACGCTCAGTGTAGTGGATTTAAATATGAAAAAAATGAAATCGATATTTGGTATACAACGTCGGATATCCTTCACATTCGACATGGTAGATATGTTATCACATCGGATATGCATGATATCCGACGTGGTAGACTCGAACAAAACAAAACGTCGGACAAATTGGTTGTGAGTTACACTTCTGTGCAAGGGGTTTGAATCTGAAACAAAACAAATAAAGTAGAGCACACAAATAATTCACACAATACAAAGCCACCTGATTTAAAACAATACAATGCCACATGTTAAACTCATAGTACAAAGCCACCTGATTGAAAACCATGAGACATATCCACACAATTATTTGAAGTTTATTACAACATGTTTTCCAAAAAATTACAATAGACAAAGCAATACCAAACAAATTAAAGAAATTCTACTGATTACAAGTCAATTACAACATCATTTCATACAAAAAAATAAAGGGAATCTAAATAAAAATAACGTTTGCTACACACTCTCATTAGGAAACCACTTTTTGTACTCCATTTCCATCCAAGCAAGTCTGCCTGCTTTGTCCGGTATGTTCGCGAAGACCATCCTGTTCATTTTTTTATTGAAAAGATTCATGGTGTGCAAGAAAACTCTGCTTGTAGACTGCATCCTGTGTCTATCAAAAATGTCGTGCGATGCTCAAAAGTAGGCCCATCTTCTTGACGTCTACCGCTAAGCAGGCGTGACCTATACTCAGCGTCGACTTCTGATCGGTATCGGTGTTCTGCCAATTGTCGTATGCTATTAGCGGTGGAGCTAAGCTCGTCATTGTTTGAGTCTTTGTTGATTGACCTTCATCTTCTTCGCTTCTTTGAAATAGGAGCATCATTGTCGTCCACAAGGCATGGCTGAGATTTTTCAGTAGCCATTTGTTGGGGACCGACGACATCATCAAACTCCGGTCCCCAGTCATTGGAGTAGCTATCCCCTAGAAAGAAAGATGACAATACTTTGTTGTTAGCAATGCAATTAAACCTTCCTATGGGTGTGACTTTGTCGAACAACTCATCGCACAACTCGGGGAATTGTAGGCCTTTAGACCTCAACCCTTCGCATTGAGGATGAGTCTGAAAAAACAAATAATCAAATTAGATGAAATTATAACATAGGCATTTGTGCTATTTCAAATTAAATTTAATACCTTGAGGAAATATGCCAACGGTCATCATCTAAGGTGTACGTGCCTCGTTCATCATCCCAACCGGTACCGATCATTGAGCGTAAAGTGCTCCAACCTTGCCATTCTGTTCTTGTTTTGTTCCAGTGATTCTTAAACTGTTCTTTCGTGTATGACAAGCTCATTTGTTTGGCGAATTCTGCAAAAAAATTCATACCTCGTCTTATCTAACGATCCACTCGGTTGATTACCCAACCGAACCTATTCTGCACAAATCCTAAGGAAGGTCTCATGGTGAAGTTTGTTGGTCCACATAGCATGTGTTATTCCATTACCACATTTTCCTCTCTTTCTTTTTGAAGAAAGGCCGATCTCCACCACCAACGGGGTTACTATGCCGGTGCAAGGGGTAGTGGTTATTTTTGGAGGGTTTAGGCCAAAGCTTGTGGACGGTGATGGATGGCTAGGATTGTAACCCATTGGAGCAAAACTAAATTGTTGGCTTTGAAATGGAAATGGACCACTAAACTGAGATTGCATTTGGGCGAAAAGGGGGGGTCGTACCGGTCTGAATTGGTAGTGGTTGAGGAAATTGTTTTGGCTAATAATGGGCACTATGGTCTGTGGATTGTTTCGGAATGGTGTGTTGTGGAACATGGGGTCGTCTAAATCGAAAGATTCGTCGGGACGAACATCAGAAGGAGCATCCTGATGCATTGCATACATTGCATCATATGTCTTTCATTTAGATTACTTTTACATCAATAAATGCTACTAAGGTATGTGTTTAGTCTTATTTACAGAATACAGGGACCTGAATGCAATTTACCCACATCTCGAGCATAAACGCATGCAAAAGACTCATTTCTATCATAAAGACCAAGTTCAAGATTATCGGGCTACGAATGGAAATGTATCCAAGCATAAAAGCATTCAAGACCTAATCACAACAAGAACAAGGACTTAAGCACAAAAGTAGCCGGGGACTTAACTACAAAATGTCAAGGACCTAATTGCAAATCACGAGTAGCTTTTATTCTCTTGGAGAAAATATATAGAAAAATCAATGTATATCTCCAAATATGTGAAGGAATTAATCCAGAGTTCAAAAGAATGGAAAGAATCAATCCAGACGCGCAAAGAAGGATCAAATCATACCATAAACATTCAACCAAAATCCGGACAAAATCAGGCCAGATTGTGCGGCGTTTCCGCCACACCACACACACAATGTGCGGCGTTTCCGCCGCCCAACCATCGATCCACGTCTCCCAATTTCGTCCAGTCGTGTCTGGACACGTGTACTTTCCAATATTATACCTAGATCCCTTGTAGCAACTATAAATAGACCCGAGAACGATGTTAGAAGGGTCCTTAGTCTTTAGTGGTAGTTTTTATTCTTAATTTTAGTTTTGTATTCTTCCTTTCATTAATAAAATTCTGTCTTTTATTTCTTACTTTTAGTTTTCTTTTGTAATGTCTCAAGGACCCCTTCTTCCTCCCTTCATGAGTTTCTAACTCCTTCCAAAGGGTGGAGGTGACGGATTAGGGTGAAGAGAAGATGAATGAATGTTATTATTTTAATTTCGTGTTAGTATATTTTGATTACTTGAGTTTATGTTAAATCATTTATCATGTAATGCTTTATAACTAATATGATTTATTATAAGTTTCTAAATTCTCTAATCTAAACCTTAAATCTAAACCTCCACCCGACGGAATTCACATCTTTGTTTGTGCTTTAGTTTTAATTGTTTTTGTTTCTTGCTTTAAATAACTAAAACCCAAAAATCTCAAAACCAATCTATTCTTCTCTCCTTCCTTTCCCTTAATCGAAATCACACTAATAACAAAATCTCTCCCTCCTTGTGTTCGACCCGTATTTGCCACGTCTTCATTGACACTGTGCACTTGCGGTATAAATTTAATTCTCATCACATCCATCCTGTGTTGATTGAACACAACAATAAAGTACAAAAGAATGTAATTTAAAACTGCACATATATTACAGACATCAAAAGAGTCAATGTTGTTACAATTTTTACAACTTAACACCACCAAAAAATACAACAAATTTCATCCAAACCTCTACTTTCGGCTATCAAATCACAAATTGAATCTCTTCTAATGGACATGGTTGTTTCATCAAGTTGACCATCCATTCCCAACCGAACTTCCTAATTTTCGGGGTCACCAACTACTTGTTGTGTTTGGAATTCCAATATAATTTTGTCGGTTAATCGTTGTTCGATAATGTAATTATGCAGACCCATTGCACAAATGACCAACTTCACTTGTTTGCGCATAGGGAAAGATGGCAACTTTTTTAAAACTATCCACATTTTGTTTAACACACTGAATGCCTGTTCAATATTCCTCAATGATGAATCCAAGTGGTTAAACAACTCATTCTTCCCCATAGGCTCACGTGCTCAAAACTGGGGGACATGGTACCGTGTGTTTCTATAAGGAGCCAAGAAACCTTCTCGATTCGGGTATCCGGCATCCACGAGGTAGTACTTGTCTGGAACAAGTACCATATGTTTTGTTAATGGGGTATACATTTTTTTATAATAAAATGAGATTTGAAATAATTATTAGGATCAGGACTAACCCGGGAAACTAGGGAAGTT
The DNA here is from genome assembly GCA_963682175.1 of Triglochin maritima. Taxonomy (NCBI): domain Eukaryota; kingdom Viridiplantae; phylum Streptophyta; class Magnoliopsida; order Alismatales; family Juncaginaceae; genus Triglochin; species Triglochin maritima. The sequence goes on from OY821775.1 coordinate 43,055,201, forward strand.
ATTTGCTCTGTTTGCTAAGGCATGGTTGAGGACTTTGCAATCATGAGCACACCCCTCCCATCCTGCGGAAACAAAAGTGAACCTCATATTGAAGTCACAAACCGCTATAACATTTTGAGTGCACCTTTTCGGGTCCCTACCAGATCGATAAGGAATTTGCATGTCGATGGGAACAAATGCATCAACATATTTCCTGTCGAGAGCCCTAATACAATCTTTAAAGTACGGAAAATATTTCCCACCACAACCCTCTACTATGTGTTGGGGAGTTGTGGCTAGACTTGTATATGGTTTGATCATAATACATGCCCACTCAAACACAACATTAGTTACCTCATCATCAAAATACCGACTTATCGTTTCCCCGGAATGTTGCAATCTTGATTGTAACAACCTATTATTGTCACCGTGACCTAAAGTTCTTAAGAAAATGTACATTTGCTCCTCTACCATTATGTTGTTATCTGAATCCTTTAGCTTACCCGAACATCTAAACAATTCACATAGATTTTTGAAACTTTGAGGCAACAATCTACAAGCATCATAACAAACCCTATAATGTCCGGACATCAAGTCAGCAATAATATGAGAGCCGGTGAATGGGGCAGTGTGCACTAAATTCCGAGGAACTTTCTGTAATCCAAATTGTTCCTCACAAAGCAGTAGGAATGATGACATTACAAACAACTCTTTGTCATAATCTACTGCTACCAGGGAATTAGAAGTCATTTCGTACCTTACCCAAAAATATAAATATGTAAGCCCAAATGTTAACAACGTTTAATTGAAGTTGAATAGGACAAATCACATAAAGTTTTGAAACTTTGAGGCATCAATCTACAGCCGTCATTATGAATATAATATCGGTGTATCCCCTGCCATATAATATTTATATACATGCAACTACGTTCACAACAAATGATTCAAGATTTGGGAGAATTGACTAATATAATTACGCAAACTACAAATAAACATTTACCACAGTAACTACTCAAATGTTCACCAAATACATTACTCCTGACCAAAGAAGCAACCACTTCCTAAACTTGGCAAGAAACTAAACAAACATAACAAAACCAATTCAAGCATCCCCAGCATAAACGCACAACTCCCAAACCCGAATCCGTCAATTTCTCTTCCGAACACCCCAATGCGTCAAAATTCCCACTAAACCCTTCCACATCAATAAAATACATCCCTCACCTTTCTCCGGTTTTTACCCATTGCAAACCCGTAGATAGGACCAACAAATCCACAACCTTAATCATTTGAACAAGTAATCCACAATCTTAATCCACGACCAAATATTCTTACAATTTGTTAAACATGCAACTATGATCTAAGAAAAATGTTTGTACAAGTTAGGCTAACTTTTCTGGATTTGGGAGTGTAAGTGGGTTACCTCTACCTCGGGGTGGTTAACGGAGGGAGAAAGGTTGTGTTAGTTCTACGACGGTGAGAGGGGAAGCGGAGGAGTTAGGGCAAGAATCATCACTTCTCGGGTGGGTGCGTGAGGTGAGAGAGAGGAGAGGCATAGGTGAGTATTAAATGGAGGGTGTAAGGTAATTTCCATGAAAATTTAATGGACGAGTGGAAAGAAAAACACAGCAGATTAACTTCACCTATTGGATTGATATTGGGTCTACCACGTTGGCTTTTATTCATGTCCGACATGGTAGACCCATTATCACGTCGGATATTCATTCCATTCGACGTGGTATTCCAATCCATTATCACATCGGATATTCATGACACCCGACGGGGTAGACCCGAGTCATCATTTAAATTGGCTGAGTTTATACATTTCTCTGGTCTAGGTTTGAATCTGAACCAAAACAAAGCAGAATCCAAAATTAATTATCACGTCGGATATGGAAAACTCGACGTGGTAGATCCATTATCACATTTGTTTATACATGACATCCGATGGCGTAATGTTTATTTTTAAGTCAAACCCCTGTGTAGCCAACCTCTCACCTCTCAGTCGTAACCCCCATAACACCTCTCCGAGCACAATGCTAGGTTACTTTTCTTCTCAGGCTCACATCCTTCGCGATCTGTTTGGTGTCCGTCCTTTTCAGGCTCACATCAACTCGAACAAGGTTCCTCTTTTAGACGATTTTTGGTTCTTTCTCTGGTTTGGTTGATTTTGTGAATATTGTCTGTTTATTTTGTGGATGTTGTGGCTCACCCCTCAGACCTAACCCCATAACACCTATCCGAGCACACCACAGCCAGACTCCGATATATCTCTCTTTGTCCTCTTCAGGCGCACATCAACTCGAACAAGGTCCCTCTTTTACACGATTTTTGATTTCACGGTTTGGTTGATTTGTTGATCTTGTCTGCCTATTTTTTGGATCTGTCCACTTCTCCGATTTTTAATAGTTTCTTGTGATTTTATGGATATGCTTATCTTGCTCGTATTTTGCCCGAATTTTAAGGGTTTCTTGTTATTTTGTGGAATGCTTATCTTGCATGGGATTTTGGATTTGGTTAATTTTGTGTTAATATGCAGCGGTTTATTTTATATCATGATATTTTGTGTTGTTGTGTAGATAAAAATGAATCAAAATTGGATTCTTGCAAGTCGATTGAGTGATGAGTATGAGTACGGTGTTAATAAATTCTCATAGTTTGCACAAAAGAATGTGCATTTTAGAAACGAAGGAAGGTCTTCTCTCTTTGTAGAAAGGATCTTAACATGTTCTTAAGAGATGTAAAAGAAATCAAGGCTCATCTGTTTGAGAAAGGTTTTGATGAAGGTTATACGCATTGGATGTGTCATGGTGAGAATGAAATACGTAAAGAAAGTGATAGTCCTTCAGAAAAAGATGTTAATGATGATAATCGATTAGAATATATGATTTGAGATGTTGCCAAAAAGTTTGATGATAAACCACAAGTACTTAGTAATTTGTTGTTAGACAATGAAAGACCTTTGTATCCGGGTTGCAACAATTTCAATAGATTGTCTGCACTGTTACGGTTATATACCTGAAAGCCTCGAACGGTTGTAGTGATGTTAGTTTTACTGCCTTACTTAAGTTGTTAAAAGAAATTCTTCCAGAAAACAACGAACTTCCAGACCTTACATATGAGGCAAAAGAAATATTGTATCCAATGGGTATGCAGTATATGAAAATACATGCATGTCCAAATGATTCCATATTATATAGGGCTCAATATGGAAATTTGCATTGTTGTTCAGTTTGTAACGCGTCACGGTTTAAACCAAAGAAAATTGTGACTGGTGATGTACCAGTACAGGAGCTGCATGCAAAGGTGTTGTGGTATCATCCGATCATTCGAAGGTTGAAACGTTTGTTTGCCTGCCCCGCGGATTCAAAGAATCTAACCTGGTACGCAGATCGTGATAAAGTGAATGATGAGATGCTTCGACATCCTTCTGATTCTCCGCAATGGAAGAAGACCGATTCAGAATTTTCGGTGTTCGGTCAAGAATCCGGAAATCTAAGACTTAGTTTGTGTACTGATAGAATGAATCCTTACGGGAGTTTGAGTAGCCCTCATAGTTTGTGGCATGTGTCTACTAGTGATGTATAATCTACCTCCATGGTTAAGCATGAAACATAGATACATGATGTTGTCTTTAATGATTTCTTGTCCAAAACAACCAGGCAATGACATAGATGTGTATTTGGCTCCCCTAATTGATGACTTGAAGAAATTGTGGAATGATGGTGAACAAGTGTGGGATGCTTTCCGTCAACAGTCATTTACAATGCATGCGATGATATTTTGCACAATTAATGACTTCCCTGCATATGGAAATCTGTCTGGCTATTCTGTGAAAGGGCACAAAGCGTGTCCTATCTATGAAGAAAACACATGTTCTCTGCAACTTGTGCATGGCAGTAAGACAATTTATCTTGGTCATCTCAAATTTCTCCCTATGAATCATTCGAAGAACCTCCTACAGAAATTAGTGCAAGACAAGTTCTTGAGTGGGTGAAGAACATTGAATGCAAATTCGGCAGGACTTATAAACACGGAAATGATAAGAGTAGCTGGAAAAAAATCCATTTTTAACCTTCCTTATTGGGAGACTTTTGAAGTCAGACACTGTATTGATGTGTTGCATGCCGAAAAAATTGTTTGTGACAGTTTGTTAGAAACTCTTCTTAACATACCGGGTAAAACTAAAGATGGATATACTACCAGACTTGATTTAGTTGAACTTGGTATTCGATCGTTACATGGGTGAGTTGAAAGATTATTGTAAGAATTGACGAAGGCCAGATGCGAGCATCATTGAAGGTTACATATCTCAAGAGGTAATTGAGTTTTGTAATGAGTACTTGACTCATACTAAGAGTGTGGGACTTCCTAAGAACATACATGAAAATAGGATTGAAGGTAAAGGTACGTGTGGCCCGAAGATGATAAATCCAAAAGGTGAGGATCTCTTGAAAGCGTATTTCTATGTGTTGTGCAATTCTGATGAAGTCCAAACTTATTTGGATGAGCACATGACGATAGTGAGGGAAAAACATCCTTCTCGGACTGATCAACAAGTAATTAATGCTCATAATGAGGTTTTCGTTTATTGCTTCAGGGATACTGTGTATAGCCGTAATGTTTCTGAAAATCTGAAGTGGTTGGCATACTGGTCAAATCCTATAGTAACATCTTATAATGGCTATGATATCAATGGTTTTTCTTTCTATACCAAAATGGAGGATGAAAAAAGCACAATAAAGAATAATGGGGTCACTTTGGTAGCTGAATTGTTACACATCTGTAGTTCGAAAGATAGAAATCCAATATATGCCTATATGTCTTATTATGGTCAGATTGAAGAAATATGGGAGCTGAATTTTACTAAATTCAAGTTGATGATTTAGGGTTTACTTTGGTAAACCTTAAAAAGGAAGGTCTTAAGGAAGATCCTTTCATTCTAGCATCTCAAGCAAAACAGATATTTTATGTAAAAGACTCGTGTGCTAATGAATGGTCGGTAGTTTTAGAAGGAAAACGGGAAATTGTGGCTGAAGAAGATGTTAATGAGATTGGAGAAATTCCCCTGTTTGCACAAGTACATGAACTTAAATCGCTCGATGACGACAGAACTGTTGACAACTTAATTATTCGAGATGATCATCATGAAGGAATATGGATCGAAGATCCTATGATCAAAAAATGAAACGTCAAAACTAAAGTTTCATTGTATGTTGTAGTATAAACTAGATGCATTTGTCTATGTTGAATTGAATGTTGTCCATTTATTTGATAGATATGATTGTTGTTATTGGTAGATTGAATATATTGTGAGAATTACATACTTGTTTGGTAAATATGAATGTTGTGAATTGCTTGATTGAATATGAACTGCAGGGTTTGAGTCTGAAATAAAGGTATCAGACAAATAAAAAATAAAAATAAGAGAAATGTCCTACAACGTCGGTCTCACAACAAAACCGACGTTATAGACAGTCTAGCACGTCGGTTGTAAATACCACTGACGTTGTAGGATATTTCTCTTTTTTTTATTATTAAAGAACCTACCACGTCGGTCGACAATTATACCGACGTTGTAGGGGATTTCTTTTTATTAAAGAACTGACCACGTCGGTTGTACAAAAAGACTGACGCGATAGGAGTCATATTACTATGTCGGCTTTGTATTAAAGCGGACGTTATAGAGGGTGTGTCGTACATCGGTTGTAAATATCACCGACGTTGTAGGATATTTCTCTCTTTTTATATAAAAGAACTGACCATGTCGGTCGTCAATACAATCAACGTTGTAGGAGATTTCTATTTTTTTATTTAAGATCCGACCACGTCGGTTGTATAAACAGACTGACGTTATATATGGTGCCTACTACGTTGGTTTGCCAACCAATGTGAAAGGATACCCCTTTATAACGTCTCCCGCGTACCACGTTGGTCATGAAAGGCGGTCAACCCGACATTGTACCCCCTTAATATCCGACGTGGTAACCCTTTTTGCAATAGTGATGAGATCTAACATTATTATAGAGTATTATACAAGTTCATGTTTTGTAATATGGGTCTATCATCTCCCTATTTGACCATAATTATTTTCTCTATGTCTAACACGACTTAACGTCTAATACCATTTAAAGTTCTTGAAGGGCACATTACGTTGACAAAACCATACGTTACGCTTAGGTATTAGGCCACTGGTAACGGGGGGTCGTCTGTCGGGACGACCCCGACAACTCATTCATCTGGGTCGTCCTGTTATTGCATGAATTTTAAAGTTCTTTTTTTTATTTTTTAAAATTTTGTTTGAATCTTTTTATACAAAAATTCAATTTTTTCCCAAAATGGACCCCGAAATGATGTGGAGGAGAGAGATAGGTTATGGTGGGTTATGGTTAAGATGTGAATAGTGTAGGAAAGAGAAGAAAGTGAGATGGGAGAGAGAAAGGTGATGTGGAAAAGAGAGAAAGCTGATTTGGAAGAGAGATAAGAGAGAGAAAGCTCATAACTAGGTCGGCTGGGTCATGGTTGCGGATGATCTTAGACATTAGATTCAAATTCTATCTCCTTAACATCAAACATTTTGATTAGAGTATATTAAATCCCCAATCTTCTCCTCCCTGAATCCCCACCCCTCACCATCTCTTCTTCCTTTCCTTCTTCTTCACCTTCTTCCCTTCTTTCGTAGCTCCAAAGGCATCAACGACGAAGGCGGGGAGCTTCGACGACGGCGACAACATGTAGGTGTGGAGGGGAAGGTGTCCCCTTCTCCGGCGAGCTCCTTTGGAAGGTACGCCACCCCCTAGTTGTTCCTTGGTCTGGATTGGTGTGGGGAGAGTGATGGAGGAAACGGTCGCCTGCAGCAGCGACGTCGGTGGCCGGAGGTGATGTCAGGAAGGGGGTTCAGAGGTGGTCGCAAGGAGGAAACACGATTGCGGTCGTGCATAGCCCGCACCACCGTGGTGGTCGGGGGCGGGCTGGGCCAGCGACGGTTGGGCGATTGGCTGTGGTGGTGGCGGCTAGGAATTGGTAGGGTGTGGTTTTTTGTTTGGGTTATTTGTGATAAAACCCTAGATTTTGTTATTATTAGTTTAATAATAAATGGTTGGATTAATTTCTGTAAAAGCCTTTAATTTAATTGCATTAGAGTAGATATCGAATGTTGAAATAATTGCTGGAAAACCCTGAAGTTAAATTTTATTGATTAAATGATAAATAACTTCATTAATTGCCTTGAAAACCCTGGATTTAATGGTATTTGATTAAATGATTGATAATTGAAATATTTGCAAGAAAAACCTTGGATTTTCCATAATTGAGGGAAATAATTTAATTTAGGGAAAATTTCTCGTTTTCCCTGGGAGTTTTTGGATATTTGTTGTAAACTATTTTAATTGGGTAATTTACTGTTTTTCCCCTCGGTTTATGTTTATTTCTCTATAATTATCAATGTTTTAGTGGAGCTTATGTTATCATTTGTTGGGGTCGTGTGACCCGTAAGTTTGGGGTAAATTGTGTTTACCCTTGTATTGTGATGGTGTGAGAGGTTCATTGAATCAATCGTTCAACCACGTTGTTACGAGTGGTTGTTGGAGTGTTGCTCACGGACTTGGGCGTGTGGTCGAGTAGTGGGGATGGTGTGTGAGGCACGTATGACTAGATGTTAGAGTGTTTCCTTTGTTCAGATAGTCCAAGATTGTTTACCAACATTGTTACGAGTGACCACTGAAATGGGGCTCACAGGCTCAAGCATGTGGTTGGATTCCCGGAGTCGAGTTACCCCGTAGTGGCGGTCTGGGATGGTTTATCAACGTTGTTACAGGTGACCGCTGGAGTTGGGCTTGCGGGCTCGAGTGCGTGGTTGGATTACCGGAGCCGGGCCCAGAACTAGTCAACTCATCTACGTTGTTACGAGTGACCGCTAGAGCTGGGGTTGGGCGTGTAGTTGGAGTAGGGCGTTGCCTTGTAGATCGGATGTGCGATCTTGTCGAGGGTGCACGATTAGCTTGGTTTGCCTGTAGTTGCCTTGAGATGTGTGAAAGTTCTATCGTGAGAGCGGGTTGAGTGTTGCCTTCTGGATTGGATGCACGGTGGGGTCGAGGTGCACACTTGGCTTTGTTGGGCGCACGATTTCCTTGTGACACAAGACTAGTGTGAGTCATCAAGGACGGCTAGACCTTGTACAATGTCGGGTTGGGGTGGTGTACAGAGTTTTGTTTAATTCGAGACTGAGGCATGGCTTGTGCATGTGTCGGTGGGGCGCGGTAGGCAGTCGGAGGTGACTTGGGCTTGAGACGCGAGGACTGGATCGTGAGCTCAGCTGATGTAATTTCCTTGTATCTCGTAGTTTGATGTAGTAGGTTTTCAGCTTCCTGTATTTCCTTCCTCATTGTACTCTGACATTGACCATTTTTAGTAATGTCATTTTTTGCTTGTTTTTAGTCGTGATTGATTATTGTGTCACGATTACTGATTAGGGTCGTTACAGAGTAACAAGCTTTTATTTCCCAATAGTACTATTCAAGCCATACTCATACATATTTTCTTAGTTAATTGCACATCTTTGTATTGTCATATTTGATTTTGTTTTGCCAACACAAATAGCAAATACAAAACCACGTGGCATCCATATTTTTGACTGAAAAAGAAATATTAAAATAAAATAGAACATATTGAGTATTGAAGTTGAATAACAAAAGAAGACACCATCTTATTTTGGGATTGTACAAAAGGAACAAATGTTGTTACTTGAATTTAAAAACCCAAGTCTTCAAAAAAAGTTTCAAGTTGTTAAGCTAAACTCTTAAGGACATAACCAACAAAAAACTATCCAACATACACACATAAGATGTCTTCAAGTTAGTCTAGCATGACTTTCCTAAGAAACACCTGATCCTTTCCAAAGCAACATCAACAGTCTTCAAGTTCATGTTTGCAAAACAAACCCTAAACCATCCTGGTTCAGAGCAGTGACAAGAGGACCCAGGTGAAACATTTATCTTCACATCATGCACAAGTGCCTTCCAAATCTCAATCTCCCCCTCAACCGTCCGATTCCCCATCAACGGCCCAAAATCCACCCAACAGAATAACCCAGCATTCCCATCCAAACACCTAATCTCACACCTCTTCAGCTCCCCAACAATGTAATCATACCTCTTCTTAAGCCTCTTTCGATTGGCCCATATGTACTTGTCAACAAAATCAACATCAGATAATACTTGGGAGAGCATGTGTTGTGTTTGGGATGAGACAAGGGTGAAACTGGACATTCTTGTAGCTGTTGTGACAACTTTGTTATTGTATGAGTAAATCAACCCGACCCTGAACCCTGGAAGGCCTAGGTCTTTAGACAGGCTATAGATTATATGGACCCGTCTCGGGTCGATTCCTTTCCTGATCTTGACTATTTCAGCTACACTGACGAAGTCATCGGGTGAGAAAACAGACCCTGAGTAGATCTCGTCTGAAATGACATGGATGTTCTTGCGCTCCGCAAAGTCCAGTGTCAAGTCGAGGGCGGAACGGTTGACCGTGACTCCAAGCGGGTTCGATGGGTTTGTGAGTAGGATCCCTCTTACTTTGATGGATTTAGCCTCGGCCTCCTTGTAGGCGTTGTTCAAGGCCTGGGGTGTGATCTGGAATCCCGTCTTGCTTTCGCAATGTATTGGGACTATCCTGATTCTCGTTCTCCATCTTAAATCTCGGTCGAACCTGCATGCATGGATTATCGATATATAATTCAAGCTAGGTTCGATACTATATTAAGTAAAGGAAGGTGAAATTATGTTAGTAGTTTTTTGTTATTAATTTTCTTACCCTGGGTAGTAAGGAGTCGGAACAAGTATTCCTTCCCCGGGGTTCACTAGGATGAATGCTAGTAATTCAACCGCAGCCGTTGCTCCTGCCGTGAGAACGATCCTTTCGGGATCAAATTTTGCTCTCCCTCCTCTAATTTTCTCCATGAAGCTTGCCATTGCCTGTGTTATGCATGAGAAGAAATTGTACTCCTAATTAATTTTCATTCCATGCTAGAAACGTTTCACAAACTCATCCATAGAGCTTGTGAGGATTTTTTTGCTTCACTTTTTTTTTGTGGTTCATATGAATTTACAAACTCTCCATGTCAATTTTGTTGACATGTCTACTTCAATACACATATATCTACTTCAATGCACTTGAATTTTCGGGGGCATGGTCGGGACTCAATAAAACCTTTCTAGCTAATACCTTACGTTATGTATAGTCTCAAGTTGACTTGCAAATAAATATTAAAAATATCAAAATCACGCACTTCTTTTAATAGAGAAGTGAAGCCAAACACAATATTTAAGCAATATCAGGAATTGTACTCTTCCTATGTCATATGCATGCTTATAGACATAATCTTACATGATTATAGACATAACCATATATGTCTATTTGATTTATAATAATATCAATCTAAAATATAACATTCGTCTAGAAAAAGAAATGTCACCGCAGCAAAATATAAGCTTGGTACACATTTTAAGAAAAAAATTACCACATTCATGTGAGAAGATAAAAACCAGATTTGTATGCGTGGAAGAAAGACAAAAGATCTTCATTCGATTACCATATCTATGATTTAAGAAGATAGTTTCCTCTTCAAAACTTAAAATCTACATGACCAATAAAATCAGATATAACATTTCTGTAAAAACACACCTTGATTGATATGTGAAGAAACAAAAAAAGATTTGAATTTGATACCTTTTTAAAAGATCTCAAACCATGATAGTCCTGAAACATGGCCATTTCTCTGAAGCCCGAGAAGTCCTTTCCCCATGTGGACACCTCCGGGTGCTTCCTCAAGTAGTTTTCAAGCAAGTCAAATGACACCTACCAAACGCAACATACCCAAAAATATCAACATCACATTCAATACAAAACTTCAAGTTGAGTTATCTCAGTTGACACCGAAAGTGTTCCTCCAACCAAACGTTACAAGTTCAACCATTAGGTGTAACATATGCAATATTAATACTAGTGATAACATAGTCATCGTTCAACCAAATGTTGCAAGTTCGACTATAAGACATAGGAAAGACATAACATCTACACAATTACTAGTCATTACATAGTTATTGTTTTTCCTCGCATCTCCAAAAGAAATAACATGTAACTATATTGATCCAAAAACCTCCTTGTTGGTACTTGTAAAGTTTACTACAAAAGAAAATATAAAAACCAAACTCACCTGGTTTTCTGCCAATCCCATTTGAATGATCCCCTCCGGATTCTCCAAAGCATCATAAGGGTCTTCGTCATAAGCCTTCCAACCAGCAAAGTAAGGGGAGTTCTCTCCATGCGTGTCGGAGACAGCAACATCAGACAACTCCACACAACTCACAACCTCCACCCCCATGTCTAGAGACCTCAAACAATGGTGGTTTCTGACTTCAAAGAAACCACCTCAAGGGTGCTCTATATATAAGGCAAGAAACATGCAGTGTGAGCTGTACATGCCATCACAACATTTGTGTATTTTGTATTAAATTTATGGGAATAGTATACCATCATTTGATTGCCCACAGTATACGTGATCAGAACATCTCATTTTCGTATTGTTTGTCAACATTCTCGAGCAAGCAATATTGTATTTGTCATGCGATTGGTACTTAACTTAATATGATTTTTTATTTAGTATATTAGGTTGTGTCGTACTAACTACTACAAGCCATGCCAGTCCATGTTATTTTGCTTCACAGCTAGCTTCATTCTTATGAATTAGTATTGACTATTTTAAACTAGGGTGGTCTATTTTGGGAAATAATCTTTGTATACATGGTTATTTTATTAAGGTGCCACTTTTTATGGTCTTTGGATATAATATCCTGAATTTTTAGTTGAGGTAATAATCAAATATCTTAATGGACTAATTAACATTGTTGGATGATTGTGTGATTTTAGGAGAAGATGGAATTTTGAGAAGAATATAGAGAAGAAAAATATGGAGATTTTGAGGCAAGTACTGATTCGTTATTCTTCAGTTTCATATCATGTTTGTCTCTCTTGATATTCGTAGTTGCATGCATGCTGAGTATTGATGTTGATTTTATGGATATGCATATGATTGCATGGTGGTGTTTCGGTCGACATGTCCTGTGGCTGTGTGTATGTTTCTGGCAGAGCAACTTAGGAAAGAGCTGCCTAGCGGATAGCGTGGAGCCACCTGAGAGAGGAAAGGGTTGTCTGTCGTTAGTGTGGAGCTATCAGGTGTGCGTCTGACTGATTGATAGATTTCAGAAGCACAGGATGTGGTCGAATCCGAATGAGGGTTCCAGATTGTTATGCGTGTATTTTATTTGTGATGCATGTCTCTTGATTGTGCTTATTGACTGAATGTCATATTCCGTATTATTTTCCACATGATTATGATTCTGATTGATTGACGGTAGGAACTTGCGGGTTGTCGAGCTCACAAATTGTTGATTATATTTTTCAGATTATTATGGGCATATCATATGGAATTAAATATCAGAGTACGCAGCGGCCAGGATCGTGGATCGTATCTTAACGCACCGGGTTCGGGCGGGTGAGCAGTTGTCCGGGCTCGGGGCGTTACAAATGGTATCAGAGCAATACGATCCTCGGAATTAGTCGGGATTTGGATTTGAAATAAAAAATTGATTGAATTAGAATTTGAGAAATTGGATTTAGAAGTATTGACTATTGATTTAAATGTGAATTTGGATTTGGTTGGATTGATTATCTAAATTATGAGCGATAAGTGGTGTTAGGTTTTTAGATTTCATAAATAATGAGTTGAAAAATTTGTATTGATTTGTTCGGATTGAGACAGTATTGAGATCAAATTTCGAGGACGAAATTTCTTTTAAGGAGGGTAGAATGTAATATCCTGAATTTTTTAGTTGAGATAATAATCAAATATCTTAATGGACTAATTAAGATTGTTGGATGATTGTGTGGTTTTAGGAGAAGATGGAATTTTGAGAAGAATATAGAGAAGAAAAAGATGGAGATTTTGAGGCAAGTACTGATTCGTTATTCTTCAGTTTCATATCATGTTTGTCTCTCTTGATATTCGTAGTTGCATGCATGCTGAGTATTGATGCTGATTTTATGGATATGCATATGATTGCATGGTGGTGTTTCGGTCGACATGTCATGTGGCTGTGTGTATGTTTCTGGCAGAGCAACTTAGGAAAGAGCTGCCTAGCGGACAACGTGGAGCCACCTGAGAGAGGAAAGGGCTGCCTGTCGTTAGTGTGGAGCTACCAGGTGTGCGTCTGACTGATTGATAGATTTCAGAAGCATAGGATGTGGTCGAATCCGAATGGGGGTTCCAGATTGTTATGCTTGTATTTTATTTGTGATGCATGTCTCTTGATTGTGCTTATTTACTGAATGTCATATTCTGTATTATTTTCCACATGATTATGATTCTGATTGATTGACGGTTGGAACTTGCGGGTTGTCGAGCTCACAAATTGTTGATTATATTTTTCAGATTATTATGGGCCTATCATATGGAATTAAATATCAGAGTGCGCAGCGGTCAAGATCGTGGATCGTATCTTAACGCAGCGGGTTCGGACGGGTGAGCAGTTGTCCGGACTCGGGGTATTACATAGGAAATACTCTTTCCGCAATTAGAACTTGATTTAGTCATCTAAGATCATCTTCAACTTGAGATTGTACCCTATAGGATTGGATCATTAGCCCTTAACTCCTACCCCCATGAAAGAATGTTTTTCCTAGTTTCTACCATTCAAATTTGAAAATAAAACCTGGACACTCGTTCTTGAACATACTTCTTCAAATATTTTACTAGAAAAGTAATTTCTCCTTGTACTATTCCATATGTATTCTCAGAATAATATACTTCATATCAACTGTGTTGCACATTTACTATTTACGTTGAATGGTGCTAAATTGTTCTATTATAAAACCATTGATATTGAAAACATAAAAGTATGTTGCGATGATTACATCCAACTGAAGGATATTGAAATAAAAATATATGAAGGGTATAGATGTAATAACATATATATCACTAGCAGTAAGTGGCGGTCCTACATATGGGCCCGGGTGGGCATAGGCCCGCCCACTAAATTAAAAACCAAGTAATTACCAATCCCTAATTTTCTATTTGTATTATTTATTGATAAATTTAACTTGGATTTGTAGCATGGATAGTTTGTAGTTTTCGATAATATTAAGATTAAGATTGAATTATGAATCGTAATCAATTAGAATTCTAGGAATTTACGCTTCCTATTGGATATATATCTCAAATTGTTAATATTTTTATGTTCTCAACTCATGAAGTCATTTTTTAATTATTGATCCAACACTAATATCGCATTATGCAACACGTTTAATAAAAAACGATATTCATCGCGAGATTTTTCTTTTATATTGACTGTAGTATGAAATTGTAAAAATTATAATTTCTTTGGTATAATGTCTACCGATCAAATAAATTACTGGATGATATGCTTGAACTTTTTTTGGATATTCTTTTCAATTACTACTTTACAAAATGTTAACTTTGCAAATTATTTTAAATATATCATAATATGTGATTTTTGACTTTGATGATATTTTTTAGAATTGGCAAATACATACATCTCTAAAATGTTTCATACCCATGTTCCCCTTTTGTATTTAGTTTTGAGTTTTTTATATTTAGCTAGAACATCGATTAATTTTTTTCTTGATTTTTTATATGTACCTTTAGTCAAAATAGAAAATAATAAGGAAAGTTGATTGATTTTTGTATTTAGGTTTGATTAAAGAATAACTCGCCCCGTCCTGCCCCACTTAACTTAGGTGGGGCAGGTAGCGATGTGACAAAACCCCGCCCTCTCCACTAATACCCCTATTTTTGCCCCCCCCCCCCCCCCAAAAAAAATCACTAGTGCAGAATAGGCTTTACTCGTCGCACAATAGACGTCGGCCTTTATAACCACCGACGTCTAGTGGGGAGGGGACAGAATGGACGTCGGTCTTAATTGAGACCGACGTCTATGTAGTACTATAGACGTCAGGTTTTGGAATAACACGGTTAGCCGACGTCTATAGGGTATATACGTCGACCTATAGACGTTGGCTGTTTGTGTACCTTATGAATCCGACGTCTATAGGGTATAGACGACTCCATATAGACGTTGGACGTAATTTATGTCTGACGTTTATACGCCATCCACATAGACGTCGAGTTATAGACGTCGGAGTTATATAACATCTGACGTCTATAGGTCTTAAAGAAATCGGACAGACGCGTTTTCTTTCATTCATTTCAGACGAAACCCACACAAACCCTAGCCGTCCCGCGACCGAACTCTCCTCCGCGACCGATCTCCGACCGATCTGCACCGTCTCCGGCACCGCAGCGAGCTCCCAAGCTCTCCTCCACTTCTCCGGCCCTCTTCTCCTTCTTCCTCCGTCTTTCTCCACATGTAAGTTTTAAGTTCGTTTTTGTTGTTTAAGTTCGTCTTCCTTCATCCTCCGTCTTTCTCCACATATTCTTTCTAAGTTAGCCTTCATCTCGTGTTATTTACAGCCGTCACCGCACCATCTCGTGTCACCTAAGCACAAAGAGCTCCTCCGGCATCACATCTTTCCCCTCCTCTGGTTCGTGCTTAACCACCGTAGATAATAACTCTCAACTAGTATATTTTAACAACTCGGTTGTGTAACAAAACTTATTAAGGATTTTTGCGTAAAAGACAAGTTTATAAGCTCTCTCGGTGTACTGTGTTCTGCAGCATCTTTTTCATCTAATAGCAAAATTTTATCCAAAACAAACTTACTCTCAACTATGACCATTCCACATAAATCATTTGAATATTTGATTGATTTCTTGCTTTGTAGCCGACAGTAATTTTAAAGCTCGAAGGCAAAGTTTCCACAGTTAGTCTACTCTGAATTACAAAGAATTGAACTTTCAAGCATCTGCTATGTCAAAATTTACTTTGTTATTTCTACTTACATAAAACACATCATTTTGGTATCAAATCACTTTTTTTATAGATCTTAAACTATGGAGTTATCAATTCAGCACCTTAAACTATCGAACAAAAATGTATTTAAAACTATTAAGACATCTTATTGGAGTTTTTGATTTTTGAACTAAACTAGAGTTTTTGAAATAAGGTAAAGTATTTACAGATATTTTAAGTTCATTTCGTCAAAATACAAGTTCCAATAGTTTATGTACTGAATTGGTGGTGGTTTTTAGATTAAGGTAATTATAGTTTGTGTTTAAAATGATTTTCTGTCAATCCAAATAATTATTTTTAATACTTGCTTTTAATATTTTAAATGTTTATTGCCTTAATTTTTTGAATTTTTAATATTATGATAATAACTCATTGCCCCCCTTAAACAACTTGGCCTTTAATAACCCAAAGCAAAAGATTAGACAATATTTGCTTAGTCATTCATCATATAGGATTTGCATGCATTGTATTTTTCTATTATTTACGATTTCTGTCGTAGAATTCTGGCGTAAGGTACGTACTATCTTTCACTCATCATTCATTAGAAAGCACGCATTTGTTAGTAGGACTTGCATTGGAACAAGAGTGAGGTGAGTGTTTGTTTGGTGTGTTGTTTGTTAGATTAAGGTATGAAAAACACTTAGGGGGCAGTCACCTATAGGAGATGAGGTGGGGGATTTCATCACCCTTTCCTTGGCCCAGAAACCACTTAATAAAAGAGCCTTAATAAAATCAATTAGACGTTGGCCCCTAGGATTTTCGGACGCATTTAGGAGAGGAAACTGTTTAAGACTGTTATGGCCTGAATGTCGTTGCCCATCTAGTCTCCCTGAGATTTTAGGAACCTCCGGGTTCTTGATTTCCTATAGATTAGTGGTCCTCTATGTTTAAGACCGTTTCGGCCTGAACGTCGTTGCTCATCTAGTCTCCCTGAGATATTAGGGACCTCGGGTTCTTGATTTCCTACAGACTAGTGGTCCTCGGTGGGACCTCGAAGTTAGGTGTCGTCTATTACTAAGGACCTATAGTGGACTTTAGGTTTGTTTTGGCCTTGATTGCTTAGTTAGATTTCTAACCTTCCTTATTCCACGCTAGTTTAAGGACTTCATCTCTTCTCCTCTGAGTCATTCTTTTCTCATCTTAATGGCTCTGAATCTTCTCATCTACGAACACATTCTTTTAAATTAAAATTTTATTTATTTTCTGCAATAATAACTATCATTTTTGCCTCTGTTTAGATTGAAATGGATCGAGAGTGGATTGTTTCAAACAAATTGAGTGATGAATATGAGAACGGAGTGAATATGTTCTTAGAGGTTGCCAAAAAACATTCTAAGAAAATGAAAGACAGCGACATGGCGTATTGTCTGTGCAATAAGTGTCATAATATGTCAGTGTTGACTTTTCGGAAAATGAAAGATCATTTGTTTGAGAAAGGTTTCGACCCAAATTACAGATGGTGGATATGGCACGGTGAAAAAGAATCATTTAGTCGTTCCAAGAATGATGGAGAAGATGTTAGTGTGGAAGATCACTTAGAGGAAATGGTTCAGGATATGGCTGAAAAGTTTTCTTCCAATCCCGATTTACTTGGTAATTTGTTGAGTGACAATGAGAAGCCGTTGTATAAGAATTGTATCAAATTCACTAGATTGTCAGCGGTGTTGAAGTTGTATAATTTAAAAGCTGGAAATGGTTGGTCCGATGTGAGTTTCACATCAATGTTGAAGTTAGTGAAAGAGATGCTTCCAGATGATAATGAGTTGCCAGATAGAACTTTACTTTCGCATCGCATTTTAAATCACAATCTAACACCCCGGAACAACGAAAAAATTTAAGATTTCGAATAAAGATCACAAGAGAACGATCATCGAAACGGGAATGTTACTCAAATAAATAATCAGTCGCGCACCATAATACAACAGAGTTTGTCAAAATACATGATTACATCAATACAACAAAAGATAAGTACAGGTAATCATGACGACCTCGAATAATCCGAATAGGACCCTGATCTTAAAATGTGCGTGTCCGCTGTCACTGAAAGAAATGTGTTCTAAAAGTTTTACTTTTATATATCAATTGTTATGAATTGAATGTGCAAGCATTTTGTTCATTGATTACTGTATTTGTCTTTTGGAAGTGTTAAGGAAGAAGTGTTTGGTCCTTAACTGTAGAGCTCTAAAAGATATAGTCTATATAAATCAAAAGTTATTCACAATCATGGTAATTAACATGGAACATTAATTACCGAGATAAGATTGTCATGTTGGTCATCGATTGTTGTAGCTCTACATATAATTGACGACACGAGTATATAAAAGAGGAAAATATTACTTTTATATATTGAATAGACCTAACAAGTAAAACATTATGGAATTGTGTTTCGTGTCATTAATGTTTTACTCTGTCTTGGATCCTTTGATATGAGACTTATATCTTCTCACTCAAGAAGTGTTTGGTTTGATTATTGTCAAAAGTTATCAATGAATATAGTGATAAAGACAATAGTTGGTTGAACATGACTTGCACTGGAAAAGATAGTCAGTCAAAAGATTATCGTTGCCCCTCTTAGTTGAGTGATGATATTAGTGGGTCACTTGATAAAGCAAAATTATAATATTCACAATATAACTTGAGTTAAGTTACATAACTATAATTAGCTTAAAGAGATCAAGAAATGAATATAATACAAATGTGACACATTTCTACTTGGTATATATTCTTAATATCAAGAGGCAATGGACGGACACAAGTGTTGCACATACATCACTAAATTGATTGTGTTTAGTTCGAGTGGAACAAAGACATCTATGCTAATTGGGTATTATAATGTGTAGCTAGATACCACATATAGTTTGAGATATTGAGTGTTCAATATCGCTGTCAATTTAGCTTAAGTCCTCTTATAGGTCATACCACAAAACTGGAAAACAAGAATCTTGATTTTGAATTCATATAATGTGTCGGGTTTCTTGTGAAAATGGACACATGTGGTGAATCAATAAAACCAATATGTCATGAGAATTGACATAATTAGAATCATGGATAAATTCATATGAGGTGTATATATTATGGGGTGAATAATTTAACATTACATAGGATAATATATTGCATGATATATGAATTTGCTAAAACTCCAAAAGATCAAATTTTGTTGGAAATAAATCCAAAATTTGACAAAGGGAAAATCAGGGTCAAAATGGTCGACCGTTTTGGGTTCAGTCGACCAAGCTTCTTAGAAACGGTCGACCGGACAAAGATCAGATACGTGAGTGGTCGACCAAAAATTATCAAGACGTGTCGTGAAAATAGGATCGGTCGACCAAAATTTACCAGGAGAAACTTTGGTAGGTAAACGGTGGACTAGATCGAGACGTGGTTCGACCGAAATTTTCCACGGAATTTTTGTCATGAATATTCAGTCGACCGCCTGGCTCACGGTCCTACCGAACTTACAAAAAAACAAATTGTTCGGTCGACCGATTGGAAAGTTCGGTTGACCGTTCAGCACGATTTCTGCCTGAATTATTAAGATAATAATTAGATCATAGGTTGGATTAATTCCTAATTTTGTCAAACATTTTTAAGGATGCTTATGTGGGAAATTGAGATTAGTTTTAGGAGAGAAAGGCAAGAGATCGTGGCTAGAGAATAGTTCATGTTATGGGTGTTTTGGGAGCCTATAAAAGAACTCATAATCCTACTTGTTTTACAAACATACAATATAATTCTCTCTCTAATCACTTCCTTAATCACCACAAAAATCTCTTAATAGTTTTAAGTTTTGGAGGTTAAAATCTTTGGAGATTTTAGAGGGGTTATTAGCTAGATTCTAAGCTTAATTAGAGATTGATTGGCTAGCTCTTTTCTCTCTAATCTTGTTTAGAGTTTGGTGAAAACTTGTAGGGGAATCGACAGTCAATTCAACGGGCAACGGAACTCCAGATCTGCAAAAAAGCTTGAGAGAACATTTAGGGTATGATTCTCTCCCCCTTTGTTTATTTTTATGTGTAGGATTGCATGATATTAGAATAAACATAAACATGTACATAAAATCAATGAAAATATGAGATCGATCATGTATACTTGTATTAAAAAATTTAAAATATACACATACATAGGGACACGAAATCTAACAGTCACCACCCAACAGACTTCGGTCCTGAAACCCAAATGCAACAACATTGCTTGAGTTTTCATAAGGAAATCTCGTATGTCAAACTCACCTATATGAATCCAACAGACCAAAAGGCCTTTCAAGAAGAAAGGACCGAGAGCGAATGACTTGTTGGATTTGATACATTCCGATGTATGTGGTCCGATGAGTACTAGTGCATGAGACGGTTTTAGGTACTTCATTACGTTCACGGATGACTATAGTCGTTATGGCTATATTTATCTAATGAGAAACAAAAGTGAATCCTTTGACAAGTTCAAGGAATTCAAGAATGAAGTAGAGAACCAACTCAACAAGAAAATCAAGTCTCTACGAACGGATCGTGGAGGTGAGTACTTAAGTACCGAATTTGACTCATTCCTAAAGGAGTGTGGTATTGTACCACAGCTCACCCCTCCCGGTACACCTCAGTGGAATGGGGTATCCGAAAGGAGGAATATGACATTACTCGACATGGTTCGATCAATGATGAGTCAAGCTGAATTGCCGCTTTACTTTTGGAGTTATGCACTAGAAGTTGCAGCTTACTCACTAAATAATGTTTCATCCAAATCCGTAGAGAAAACGCCTTATGAGCAATGGGGTGGTAAAACACTTAAGCTCAATTTTCTCAAGATTTGGGGTTGTGAGGCCTACGTCAAGAGATTGATGTCGACCAAACTTCAACCAAAAGCGGATAAGTGTTTCTTTATAGGTTATCCTCGTGAGACAAGAGGATACTACTTTTGGAATATAACGTCCAATCGAGTGATAGTAGAGAGGGATGTCGTATTTCTAGAAAAAGAATTTCTGGAAAGAATAAAAAGTAATGGGAGTAGAGTTGTGCTTGAGGAGACTCAAGATACTCTACAAGATCATGATATGAATGATGACATTCAAGATTATGAAGGCCAACCGAGGTTCCTTTGGTTAGTGGGAGCATGAGTGAGAGACCCTCGCAAGAAATTGTGAGAGAAACTCAATCTTCCCCACCAAGTGTACGTTCGAGAATCGAACACGAACCAATTCTGCAAGAAATTGTGGAAGAAGTTCGAGAAGTACACTTAGAACCAAAAGAACTTAGAAGGTCAACGAGGGAAAGGAAGAAACCCGATATGTATTTGGGACTTTATCAGATCATGGTACTAGATACCGATGATCCCTCGACCTTTCAAGAAGCAATGGAAAGAAAGGAATCCAAACTATGGCTCAAGGCCATGGAATCTGAAATAGAATCCATGTATGATAATCAAGTATGGAACTTGGTTGACCTTCCTCAAGGGAAAAAGATCATTCAAAATAAATGGGTTTTCAAGAGGAAGATGGACATGGATGAGATTTTGACAACCTACAAGGCGAGGCATGTAGCAAAAGGTTTCACTCAAGTACAAGGAATTGACTATGATGAAACTTTTTCACCGGTTGCCATGTTCAAGTCTATTCGGATTATGCTCGATATTGCCGCATTTCATGATTATGAGATATGGCAAATGAATGTCAAAACGGCATTCCTTAATGGGAACTTGGAGGAGGATGTGTACATGGTACAACCTCAAGGTTTTGAAGATCCAAAGAATAGCGAGAAAGTATGCAAGCTTCAAAGATCCATTTATGGATTGAAGCAAGCATCAAGGAGTTGGAACAAACGCTTTGACGAAGAAGTCAAAAAGATTCACTTCGTCCAAAGTAAGGAAGAACCTTGTATATACAAGAAGATTAGTGGGAGCCACATAGTGTTCTTGATCTTATATGTCGATGACATACTCCTCATTGAAAATCATATACCTTTGCTTAAGCAAACGAGAAGTTCATTGAAATCTGCATTTTCGATGAAAGATATGGGTGAGGCTCAATACATCTTGGGAATCAAGATATATAGAGATAGATCCCGTAGACTCATTGTCTTAAGTCAACGTACGTACATTGACAAGGTCTTGGAAAGGTTCAGCATGAACAACTCCAAAAAGGGTAGTGTGCCAATGAGTATGGGTGTGCAACTCAAGAAGTCTCAACGTGTTGAATCACGTAAAGACTTGGAGTACATGAAAGATGTCCCTTATGCTTCGGCAATATGATTGATCATGTACGCGATGACTTGCACAAGACGCAATGTCTCATATGCTCTAAGCGTGACAAGTCGTCACCAATCCAACGCAGATCCTGAGCATTGGACTGCGGTCAAGAATATTATGAGGTACCTTAACTGGAACAAAGATAAGTTTCTTGTTCATGGAGGACAAAGGGAGTTAATAGCCGAGGGCTATTTGGATGCGAGTTTCATAAGTGATCTAGACGATAGGAGGTCACAATAATGATATGTCATTATTCTCGAAGGTGGAGGCATGAGTTATCGTAGTTGGAGCAAATCACTACGACCGACTCAACCACCGACGAAGGCAAAATAAATTTACTTTGGGTGGACACAAACAGCAACACAGTTGATCCATTCACCAAACCCTTATCCCAAGCCAAGGGCGAAATGCATTTCGAGTCCATGGGTATGAGGAACCATGTGGATTGGCTTGATGAGTGATTAGAGAGGGTTACCCTAGTTATTATTGTTTTATACATTGAGAATGTATGTGAAAGAAAACTTTGATAACAAGGGGGAGATTGAAAGGAATGTGTTCTAAAAGTTTTACTTTTATATGTCAATTATTATGAATTGAATGTGCAAACATTTTGTTCCTTGATTATAGTATTCGTCTTTTGGAAGTGTTAAGGAAGAGACGCTTGGTCCTTAACCGTAGAGCTCTAAAAGATAATGGTTTACATAAATCAAAATGTATTCACAATCATGGTAATTAACATGGAACATTAATTACCGAGATAAGATTATCGTGTTGGTCATCGATTGTTGTAGCTCTACAAATAATTGACGACACGAGTATATAAAAGAGGAAAATATTACTTTTATATATTGAATAGACCTAACAAGTAAAACATTATGGAATTGTGTTTCGTGTCATTAATATTTTTACTGTGTCTTGGATCCTAAGATATGAGACTTATATCTTTTCACTCAAGAAGTGTTTAATTTGATTATTGTCAAAAGCTACCAATGAGTGTAGTGATAACGGCAATAGCTGGTTGAACATGACTTGTGCTGGAAAAGATAGCTAGTCAAACGATTATCATTGCCCTCTTAATTGAGTGATGATATTAGTGGGCCCCTTTATAAAGCAAAATTATAATGTGCACAATGTAACTTAAGTTAAGTTACATAGTTGTAATTAGCTTAAAGAGATCAAGAAATGAATATAATACAAAGATGACACATTTCTACTTTGTATATATTCTTAATATCATGAGGCAAGAGACGGACACAAGTGGTGCACTTACATCACTAAATGGATCGTGTTTTAGTTCAGGTGGAACAAAGACATCTATGTTAATTGGGTGACTATAATGTGTAGCTAGATACCGCTTATAGTCTGAGATATTAAGTGTTTTATCACTGCCAATTTGGCTTAGATCCTCCTATAGGTCACACCACAAAACTGAGAAACAAGAGGGTTGATTTTAAGATTCATATGATGTGTCGGGTTTCATGTGAAAATAGGACACATGTGGTGAACTAATTAAAATCAATATGTCATGAGAATTGACATAATTAGAATCATAATAAATTCATATGAGGTATATATTATGGGGTGTAATAATTTAATATTACATATGATAATATATTATATAAGATGTGAATTTGCTAAGAACCCCAAAAGATCAAATTTTGTTGGAAATAAATCCAAAATTTGACAAAGGTAAAATCGGGGTCAAACACGGTGAACCGTTCATGGTTCGGTCGACCGGGGTATCTTCGGATCGATTAACCGAATAGGGAACGGGTAAGCGCAATTGGTTGACCGAAATTGTCTGGAGTGCCTGGACAATCGGGTTCGGTTAACCGAGTGTGCACGGTCAACCGAGAAGTAGTATTTTTGGTAGACCGAATGTGACCCGGTCATCTGATGATTATGTCCTAGGAGCGATTTTGGTGTGTCAACGGTAGGCCGAGTAAAAGACGTGGTTCGTCCGAATTCTTCCAGGGAATTTTATCATACGGATTTGGTCGACCGTCTAGCTCACGGTGCACCGAACACGTGTTATAACCGAATGGTTCGGTTGACCGAATGATTCTCGGTCTACCGAACAAGAACGATTCTGCCTGAATTATTAAGAGATTAATTAAATCATGGGTGGAATAATTCCAGATTTAATTAAAACGTTTTTGTGGGTGATTATGTGGACTTTAGAGATTAATTTTAGGAGAGACAAACAAGGGATTATGGCTAAATAATAGCTCTTGATATGGATGTTTTGGGAGCCTATAAAAGGGCACTTATTCTTACTTGTTTTAAGACTAATGCAAAAATATTTATCTCATTAATCTCTCCCTAATCACCACGAAAATCTCTTAGTAAATTTAAGTTTTGGAGATGAGATTCTCAGGAGCTTAAAGAGGGGTAATTAGCTTGATTCTAAACCTTGTTAGAGATTGATTGGCTAGCTCATTTCTCTCTAACTTTGTTTAGAGCTTGGTGAACACTCGGAGGCAATTCCGTGGACAATTCAGCGGGCAACGCGACTCCGGATCATCAAAAAGGTTTGAGAGACTTTAGGTATGATTCTATCTTTGTGGATTATTTTAATAAATGTAGGTTGCATGTTATTAGAATAAAACACAAATAGATGTACATAAAATTGCTGAAAATATGAAAATCGATCTTGTATGTTATATTAAAATTTTAAAATATATACATACATAGGGACACGAAATCCTACACATGTATATGTTTATTCTAATATCATGCATTCGTATACATATTAAAATAAACAAAAAAAGAGGATCATACCCAAAGGTTCCCTAAAACCTTTCAGAAGATTTGGTGCTCCGTTCCTCGTTGAATCGCCCGACGATTTGCCTCCAAGTGTTCACCAAACTCTAAACAAAATTAGAGAGAAATGAGCTAACCAATCAATCTTTAATTAAGCTTAGAATTAACTAATAACCCATATTTAAGCTCCTGAGATTTCTATCTCCAAAACTTAAAACAATTAAGAGATTTTCGTGGTAATTAAGGAAGGGATTAGAGAGAGAGAGTTATATTGCATGTATGTAAAACAAGTAGGATGAGGGATCCTTTTATAGGCTCCCAAAACATTCATATCAAGAATTATTCTCTAGTCACCACATAAGCATCCTCAAAACATTTGATCAAATCTAGAATTAATTCAACCCATGATCTAATTATTCTCTTAATAATTCATGCAAAAATCGCTTTGTTCGGTTCACCGAGAATTCTTCTCGGTCAACTGAACCATTCGGTTTTAACACATGTTCAGATGACCGTGAGCTAGACGGTCGCCCGTATATACATGAGAAAAATTCTCTGAAAAAAATCAGACGATTTGCGTCTCACTCCGGTCGACCGTTGACCCACCAAAATTTCTCCTGCTGAATTTCTTCGGATGACCGTGTCACATTTGGTTTACCGAAAATATCTCAAGATAGCTCCTAGATATTTTCTCTCGGTTGACCGTTGAAGCCTGGTTGACCGATCCCAATTGTTCAGGCACTCCAGACAATTTTGGTCAACCAAATGTGTTATTCGTTTCCCGTTCGGTTGACCGTTCCGAAGACACCTCGGTCGACCGAACCCTAAACGGCTTACCGTGCTGATCCCGATTTTGCTTTTGTCAAATTTTGGATTTATATCCAACACAATTTAATATTTTGGGGTTTTTAGAAAATTCATATCTTATGTAATATATTATCTTATGTAATATTAAATTATTGCACCCCATAATATATACACCTCATATGAATTTATCTATGATTCTAATTATGTCAATTCTCATGACATATTGATTTTATTGATTCACCACATGTGTCCATTTTCACATGAAACCCGACACATCATATGAATTTAAAATCAAGATTCTTGTTTCCCAGTTTTGTGTTATGACCTATAGGAGGACCTAAGCTAAATTGACAGCGATATTGAACACTCAATATCTGAAACTATATGCGGTATCTAGCTATACGTTATAGATACTCAATTAGCATAGATGTCTTTGTTCCACTCGAACTAAACACGATCAATTTAGTGATGTAAGTGCAACACTTGTGTCCGTCCCTTGCCTCTTGATATTAAGAATATATACAAAGTAGAAATGTGTCACATTTGTATTATATTCATTTCTTGATCTCTTTAAGCTAATTATAACTATGTAATTTAACTCAAGTTACATTGTGAACATTATAATTTTGCTTTATCAAGTGACCCACTAATATCATCACTCAATTAAGAGGGGCAACGATAATCTTTTGACTGGCTATCTTTTCCAGCACAAGTCATGTTCAAATAAACTATTGTCTTTATCACTATATTCATTGATAACTTTTGACAATAATCAAACCAAGCACTTCTTGAGTGAAAAGATATAAGTCTCATATCAAAGGATCCAAGACAGAGTAAAACATTAATGACACGAAACACAATTCCATAATGTTTTACTTGTTAGGTCTATTCAATATATAAAAGTAATTTTTTTCCTCTTTTATATACTCGTGTCGTCAATTATATGTAGAGCTACAATAATCGATGACCAACATGACAATCTTATCTTGGTATTTAATGTTCCATGTTAATTACCATGATTGTGAATAACTTTTGATTTATGTAAACCATTATCTTTTAGAGATCTACGGTTAAGGACCAAACGCATCTTCCTTAATACTTCCAGAAGACGAATACCATAATCAATGAATAAAATGTTTGCACATCCAATTCATAATAATTGACATATAAAAGTAAAAGTTTTAGAACACATTCCTTTCATTCACATACGGTCCTACGGACAATACGCAACGCACCCCACACGCAAGTACACTAATCATGGGGTTCGGTGAGGCGTGCCCGCACTTCCACGTCATAAGAATCAGATCTGAATCGACGTGGTCAACACCACACCGACAGAGCCGTCGCTCAAGTCAGTCCATCAATCACTCAGTAGGTGCCCAACTGAGCTATCGTGTCGGAACAACATCGGTCATATCCTCGTCGGAACAACAACGGTCGAGTCCATCAATACGTCTGGCACAACATCGGATGATACAACATAAGTCTGGCACAATATCGGACGGTTCCAGACCAAAGTCCTGGGTCATTATGCTCTGTAAGCCATACATCATCATACATTGGGATTCGTGATCCCTCTGGTCTACTACTCTACTGAGAGTCAATAAAAGCTTCACATTAAGCCACCGTCTAAAAATCATAGGTGGCGCGTCTCAATTACTCACACTCTTCCACTCAGCGGTCCCTCGGTAGACACGGTCAATGTACCCACCGTCTGGCTCACGCTTTAGGCGAGGATACAAGTTTTTGTGAATAGAGTTGGCACTTCACTAGGACCAGGAATTCAATCCTGAGCACAAACGGTCGAACAAAAAAGACAACCCGGTCGACCGCTCCCAATAGGACCGGTCGAACAAACGCCTGAAACGATCAAACTCTCTGCTCATAACCTAAACCCAAATGGTCAAACAACATATAAACTGTTTGACCAAAACGTTATCAAACCCGAACAAAGTCAAAATCATACAAGTCAAACGGTCGAACGGATCAGGGGTCCCGGTCGGTCGAACTCACTATCATTCGGTCGAACATTGATTAAGTCACTTAAGTTACCGGTCGGACAAAGTCAAGAGTGGTCGACCGTTTGGATGATCCACGCTCTGTCCAGACCTGTCCATAAAGCAACGGTCGACCGACTCAGGAGTCCTGGTTGACCGAAAAACAACATGTATTCCTCCGACCCACCAACATAAGCACAACTTGTCAGTCGTCATAAGGCATCGTTCGAGCGGTGGTGATTAAAGTCGGGAATTACACTACAATCGGTCGACCTCACGAAGGCACCGGTCGACTGTTAACTGACAACTACCTAGTCGAGTTAGGTCTAACTTATTGCCCATTCGACGTCAGCGAGGTCTCCAACCTGTCCAGACAAGTGTGAGGAAACTAAATGCATCTATTGAACCGGCATACCTCTTAGGATGACGGAATTCTCCGGAGCCTCGCTCGTGCTACGCCACCTGCGATCAACTACTCGAATGTCGCTCCTCGTCGCTTTTGCGTCCTTGCTCGCCGTCCACTTCTCCACCGTCGTGCAAGGAAGGGAGGGAGATGAGTGAAGGAGAGGGAGAGGCTGGGCTGAGAGGAAGAAGAGAAGGAAAGTGAGCTTTTCTTCTTAAAAACTACACCAAACCCAACCCATACCCTACACCACCCTACACACCACCACCATGCCTCGCCATCATTTCTCACTCCTTCCCCATGCAAAATCCCATAAAATCCAGGATTAACCTAATCCAGGTTTAGGATTTCACACACAATCTTCCTAACATTAGAATTTAGAACGAGGCTAGTGAGAATTGATGTTTACTCTTGACTATCTTAAGACAAAAACCAAGTTGATATAGCTCAACTAGTTACTTTAAGGTTTCCTCAACTAAAAGATTGTAAATTTAAATTCCACTAATCCAAAATGACTGAAATTTTCTCTATCCTTTTATCTTCCCGTGACTTATGGGGATACATTTGTTCTATTATAATAATGAAAATATTTTTTGTAAAAGACTATATGAATATTCAATACAATGAATCTTCCAACTGTTTAAACTTTCGTCTCATTGTTATGGCTAAACATCTCGGGTAATCCACCAATTAAGGCATCTCTCGTTATTATCGTCCCACAGTTATTTCAAGTTGGGAAGACAACAATGCTGCATCTCAACACATGCATTGGTGCATACCACACCCTAACATGCTATTAACCTTGAAACTTGTGCAACTAACTTCCCTCCCAACAAAGTGGGGCATCATTAAGTTGATTCCTTTGTGCAGGGAATCTGCATGCTACGTCAATCTACATGTCCAACAGATGTTACTCAAACTGGGAACAGCTTCACACATTGCAATCTTGGGTGGGAGGAGGAGACATGCATGTCGTGGTTGGACGCAGACCTAGTCTATGGATGGAGAGCTGTCTTTGGGAACGCCTTCCACTTCACCAAGTCTTTGGTCGGATAGAGATCGGAACAAGTGGAACATGAAGAAATCTTGTGGGGCCATAGCTATAAGGTAGTTGGTGGTAGTAATATTGGAAACAAAAATAACTTATTTCCAATTACAGAATGATACAACGATCTATTTTCATTTAAATTGTCTTATACATGCATCCTGTTGACAACAGCCTCAAGCTGAAGAATTCAGAGAACATTAGATCTATTTCATGTACCCTTCAATAATGTGTTCCATATACGATGAGAAACATCTATATGTCTTGTACTCTACTACTTACACGAGCAAAATTAAAGTTAGGGTTTCTTAGATTTTGTGAGGTATATGTTGAAATTGATGTGGATTTTTGTATTATATTTTCTTGATCTCAAATGTTTACGTATGCTTGTTTATATATGGGCTTACAATTGAGACGTTGGGAGAATATTGTGTTGCCTATTACAATTGTATGCATGGATGGAAATGAAATATTTGCTTGTGTTTCCTTTGAAGATTGTAGCCGTTGTAGCTTTCCTTAGCTGTGAATATTGTGGAATTGTTTCTGGTCGAGAGACTTGGTGAAAATGTCTGCGAGTTGGTCTTTGCTCTGGGCATAGGGAACATCGATTTCTTTGGCTTGATTTTTTTCTCTAATGAAGTGACAGTCTACTTCTATGTGCTTGGTCCGTTCGTGAAAGACGGGGTTGGAGGCAATATGTCGAGCGGCATGGTTGTAACAATACATTAGCATAGGCTAAGTGTAGGGAACTTTCATTTCTCTGAGGAGTTGTTTGAGCCAGATTAGCTCACTAGTAGTGGATGTCATGTCCTGATATTCTGCTTCAGCACTAGATCTTGCGACAACGTTCTGTTTTTTGCTTCACCATATGACCAAGTTTCCTCCCACAAAGGTACAGAACCCTGTTGTGGACTTTCTATCGAAGCTGTCGGCCCAATCTGCATCAGAGTAACCAACTATTGAGTTAGAGTTGTTTCTTTTCATCCATATCCCTTGTCCGGGTGTTTTCTTTAAATATCTAAGAATCTTGTCTACGATGTCAAGGTGATGAGTGTGAGGAGCATGCATGAACTGACTTATTAAGCTAACAGCATAGGTTATGTCGGGTCTGGTGACAGTGAGATAGATGAGTTTTCCTACTAGTCGTTGGTATTGTCCTATGTCATGAAGAGGTTCCCCATCGGTGGGTCCGACCTTTCGATTGGTCTCAATAGGGGTGTGAGCAGGTTTAGACCCTAATTTACTAGTTTCCTTAAGGAGATCTAGAACATATTTTCTATGAGACAGGAATAAGTCCTTTTTAGAATGTGCAATTTCAATGCCTAAAAAATATTTTAAGATTCCTAGATCTTTGATGTCAAACTTGGTTTTTAGGTAAGATTTTACATAGTTAATCTCAATATTGTTATTTCCAGTGATTATGATGTCATCAACATAAACTAGGACAATAGTACTAAAGTGTTAGAATGCTTGATAAACATAGATGCATCAGCGGAACATTTGGAAAAACCGAAATGGAGAAGAGAGTGACTGAGTTTTGCGTACCATGCTCTGGGAGATTGCTTTAATCCGTAAATAGATTTGTGGAGTTTGCATACCTGATTTTGAGACGAATTGTACCCTGGAGGGGGAGTCATGTAGACTTCCTCTTCTAGAGAACCTTGGAGAAAGGCATTTCGTACATCCATTTGATAGAGGTCTCATCCATAATTAACGGCAATAGAAAGAAGGATTCTTACGGTGTTCATTTTAGCTCCGGGGGCAAATGTTTCTAGGTAATCAAGTCCATAGGTTTGGGTATAACCTTTAGCAACTAGTCTAGCCTTATATCGGTCAATGGAGCCGTTATTATTATACTTGATTTTGTATATCCATTTACATCCTACCGTTTTGAGTCCAGGTTTAGAGGGGACTGATTCCTGTGGGATCAGATCACAATCAAAAGTATAGGTAGCATTTGGCTTAATTATACCTGTGGAACTGATTCCTATGGGATCAGATCACAATCAAAAGTGTTCATTGTTTGGATGGTTGAATACCTGACTGCGAATTCTTAGTACGAAAAGACCATTATGCTGAAGACAAGGGAAGATATAGTATAATAATTATTTTAAAAAAGTTAAATCAAAATGATCATTACATAAGAATACTAGGGCACTCTGAGATGGTGAATAGAAGGGATCATGCGACCAACAATATCAAGTTATTATTTGTGACATCTTCGACGATAATATGCATTTTTATAACCCAACTGTACACTCTCCTACGCTAATATATCAATCCAATACTAGTGAATGATTATTATTTTTTCCTTTACTCATTAAAATCAATTCCTTTAATCACAAAACCGATTCGGTTTATTGGAAACATTTCTATAACAAGTTAACAAGACATGTGCTGATCATCAACATGTGGCTAGTTTAGCGGTAGATCCCTATTTCAGGATTAATTGAGACCATGGATCGAATTTCAACATGTGAGTTACAAATTGAGATTTAATTGAACTTGTGCTCAGCGTGCAAGTAAATTATTCAGAGGACTATGCCTCCATTTAAACCTTTATGCATTTGTAATGGAACTAATGAGAGAAGGATTTTCATAACCTCGCTAGAACGAGAAGTTCAAAGGAACTTTTCTTTCCTTGGGGCAGTCTCAATTAATATCCATTTGATTTGACAAATAAAAACTCTTAGTGAGTAGTCAGGCTTCAGTTACACTTAAGGCTACCACAAGAATCAAAATCAGATAAAACTAAACAAAGATAATAATAATAATAATAATAATAATAATAAATAAACATATACTGTACGATTCTTGTTGTTCCAGGAATAACATTTATATATCAACAGACTTAAACATATGGCATATAACTAGGATTCTAGAACTCAAAATAACTTTATGGCATATAATCTCGAGTGTTCTTTCACATACACTCTTTTCTTAAATCTCTGAACATAAACTTGAGTTAAGTTAACTCTTAATGCTTGTAATAAGATTTTTACCCTTGTTTGTTCTTATAAATTTCAGATAAATATAAAAGCTTTTATTTTAAGGATAAAAATAACTTTATTTTTTAATCTTTTTGTAAACACTCAAACAAGAAAACTCGAACAAATATTTGTTTTTGTAAACTTGATAGAAGGGTATAGGTGAAAGCATATTTGAAATTAAAGGGTATACATGAAAGCTTATCTAATTAGAAGGTATTAGTGAAATAAAAGCTTGTTTAAAGGGTACGTAAGAAATACCTTTTTTTTGCAATACCCTTTATCTGCAAATTATAAACATTATGTGTTAGAACCCTAACCCGGTTTTAGGGTTAATGGAGGATTAGAAGGGGGTTTGCATGGGGAAGAGAAGGGGAGGCGCACACTGTAGACGTGAGGGGGAGGTGTGAGCTCTCGTGTAGGGCACTGTAGCGAGGAGGGGTGTTGGGTTTTAAACGTGATTTTCTCTCTCTCTCTCTCTCTCTCTCATTTCTCTCCATTTCATTCTTCTTCTCCTTCATCCAGCAGAGGAGACGATCGGAGGAGGCGAGGACGTCGTGCGGGAGGAGGTCAGACGTCCGGAGAAGGAGAGGCGCGTGCTCGAGGTCTACCGGAGGCGACTCAGGGGTCTCGGTCGACCGATAGATTTGAATTTATGTTGACCAGACTCCGGATTTTGACCTCGTTCGGTCGACCGGTTTTAGACCTTCGGTAGACCGTTGGGGATTGTGTTTTGAGCGCAGCGGTAGACCGTGTTAGGCGTACGGTCGACCGATTCCTTTCTGGAACCGGTCGACCGAATCACCTCTTCCGGTCGACCGTTTGGGCCCAGGACAGAATTCTGGATCCCTTTTTGAATGCCAACTTTGTCCACGGAAATCCGTGTCCTCACCTTGTGCGTGAGCCGAGAGGGAAGAGTGTGGGTGTTCGGGACGCGTCACCTACATGTATGGAGCGTGAATGTGTTGGATGGATTTGACTCATTGTAGTATAGCAGGCCTGAGGGATCGTGGATCCCAATGTTGATGTTTGTGCGGGCACGCAACTGGCGTTGGGTGAGGTGACTACCGGCCTTCGGGCTACGGAGGTCGCTGCCCTACTTTTATAGCGGCGCGATTGGTGTTTGCGGCTCGTGGAGCCTGATGACCTGGCAAACTTCGGTCTGGACCCGTCCGATGTTGTGCCGGACGTTGTGATGGACCACCGATGTTGTGTCGGTGATGCCGCCGAGGTTGTGCCGGCGATGATGATTGTTGGGCCGAGGCTGTTCCGGCTATGTTGATTCCTCGACTGGGCACCTATCGAGATGATGTTGTTATACCTTCCGGGCGACGGCCCCGTTGGTCCCCGTGGCTCCGACCACAGAGATTTGCAGATCTGTATTCTATCGGCGCGCAGGCGTGACAGAGGCTCCCTGCCGAACCCTTGAGTAGTGTAGCTGCGTGTGGGGGGTGCGATGTCGCGTGCTGTAAGGCTGCATGTGCCTGCAGTAGGTCTCCGCGGGAGACCCGATGTTGACTGCCGGACTGATGTCCCGTTTTACCCTTCGGGGGAACTGTTTTACTTTCTGTCGATGCCATGACATGCTACTAGTATGATAGGTTCACTTGTGTAATGCATGCATATAGGTGAGTTGGCATACGGGGTTTCCTTTTGGAAACTCAGGCATCGTTGTTATATATTTTTCAGGACCGCAGTAGGTCCAGTTGGATGGTGATTGGCGGGCACGCGCATTTTGGAGTTTGATCCTCTTCTCGGACCGCTGAGGTCGGCATGATTACGTTTTATCTTCCTTTGTCGTTTTGTTGTAATCATGTATCATTTTGACAAACTCTGATGTAATTTTGGTGCACCGCTATTTGTTTTATGAGAAGTAACAGTTCCGCCTTTGATTATTGAGTTCTTGTGTCTTGATTATAAATTTTTAAATTTCCGCTGTTTCGGGATGTTGCATTATGAATGTCATATTTCAGAGGATTTTCTTTTGAAATAATCATAGGAATTGTTTTGGGCAAAATATAATATTTCAAAACTTATTTAACAAAATATAAGCAATGAAAACTGCAACTCTAGTAAAACTGCGTTGGGTTGTTGTTTTCATACAAAATAAAATGGTACATTGAATGTCGTTTTAATCTCTTGGTGTACCATGATTGAAGAACGAAGGACAAAGAAAGCTACAAGCAAGAGATGCATGAGTAGAAGGAAAGATTCAAGCTTGTGCAGCCAATGCCACGTACTGGTTAGGACTGATTCTGCAGCTAATTAATGGAAAAGTTTCTTGTGCAAAAACTAATAGTAACTGGAAATAAGTGGTTCACCTTGCATTGGTGTCTCCACGTATATTTATATCAATTGAGGATAGGAGATTAGAAATCAGAGGATAGGAGATTAGAAATCAGAGTAATTATCACTGGTACAGAAAAATCATATACGTCAGATATCATTTACATGTTTTATATATATGTTGATATTATTTCTGATGTAGATTTAAAAGATTAGAAATAATTAAGGATATTATATGGAAAAAATATTATAATTTTCTTATTTTAAATGATTAAAGAGGTATAGACGTCGGTTATAGTACAAAAACCGACGTCTATATATAACATAGACGTCGGGTATCCCTTACATGCAACGTATATACCTATAGACGTCGTATTTACGGAAGACCAACGTATATTTAGCGACGTTTATTCCTTATTTTTCATTAGTGTTTATTAAATTCACTAAACATAAGGACCCCACTAACACATGTACATTATTCAAGCATTTCATAACCTCCACAAATCACAATACTTATACATGTATGTGTACGTGCATCATGTATGCATGTGGGCCGTCTAACACCTTGCTGAGTGATCTGTAGTTTCTCCTGATGTGTTTTTAACATTACGAACAAACAAAAGAAAGGGTATTATGTGGATATGGGTTAATTGGATAATCCATAACGTCCTGAATATTTGCCCGCAAGATACATGATTGAAATGGTGGATGCACTGCCGTTTACATTAATGAAAACCGCTACTTCAATACCATATTATATTGTATGAAAACGATATTTGTATTACCGTTTAAATTTCTCATATTTTGTCAAATAAATTTTGAACGTTTATATTTTGACATTTTTTTCCTATGGTTATTTCAAAATAATTTCCTATTTTAAACATCTCGGGTAGTTATTGTTGGAGGACGGGAGGAGGACGGGGAGCTACTGATCAACCCACCACAGGAGATAGCCCGTCTCCTGTGCTACAGGGACCGCTGATTGGCGGTCTAAAAGGCGCGCCTCGTGCGCTGCCTTAGACCGCCCTGATCATCATTCATTTTGCCTTCTTTTGATTCCACTAGATCCATTCTTGATCTATGTTACTGGGGGGCACGAAGGAAAGAATGTGGCTCTCTACTCACAAAGCAAAAAACCGATTTTGCAATGCATATTCTTCTTCTTCTTTCTACTCACATACTCACTCTTTTCTCACACAATTTCGTGGCTCAACTTCTAATGCTTGATATATGTTGTTGTATTACAAATGGTGAATTCTAGTGCTTTATATAGGCACTTACATGACCCTACAACTTCCAAACATAAAGACTACATAAACATGATCATTGAAGATCATTACACCCTCTACTTAAATTGCATACATAATTAGGACGAAAATTTACTCAAAAATTGAAAAGACTCTTGTCTCTTCCACTCCCTCAACCTTTTGTCTTCTCATGTGTTGACTCATCTCCTCCTTCATGTGTCAACAAGTACTGATGATGTCGCGGGTGACTAGGACGCCACATAGGATTAAGTCGCCACATAGGATTAAGTTCAATTCTCAATAGTTATTTTGGCTAAACCAATATGAGGTTAGGTTAGTAGTTAACTTAAAGTGGTTGCAAAAATTTAACAAATTGAGTTCTACCATTGAGGAAGGGGCAAAAGTGTAAAATTGAACATTTTGAAGGATTTTAGCACAATGATAAACATACATAGACATTTTGGCAAATAAGAGACAATCGGATGGTATTTAAACAAAAGTACCTTTTTCTATTATAGTTGTTTTGCCCAAACAATGGAGATTGGAGATTTTATAGTGCAACTTTTATACATTCATACCTATTTAGATTTTCTATATTTTTGCGTAAAACCCCCGCTTGCGAAGAAAAAAACTGGGCTATGGGTGCATCAAATTTAAATATGGGTTATTGTTTATTTTATTTTCATTTTCATCATGCTGAAAGTTATAGTTGATAAAAGTTTGCGACAGTATGAAATCAACTTGTGTGAGATCCTAATCCTAATTAAATTTTTAATGATGTTTAGGTGGTGATTAGGAGGAGTTGCATTTGGACTGGACGGCTGGGATTGAAGGTTGATAGATGGAGGGTTGAGATAGAGTGTTGATAGATGAGAGGTTGAGATGAATTAGATTTGGATGGATGGTGAGGATTGAGGTAGGAGGACATATTTATTGTGGTTTCCCTCTCTCTCACACTCTACTCTCTCTCACGTTTCTCTCACTCTCTCTCCCTCAGTTGTCTCCGGCGAGTATTGTGGTGCTCCGGTGTGGTGGTGAACTCCGGAGAGTTTGGGGTGATCGGAGTTGTTTGGTGGTCGGAGGTGATTTCGTGGTTTCACCAACTCGTTCCTTTGCTTTATTTCTCTCTCTCTCTCTCTCTCTCTCTCTCTCAACCTTACTCGTGTTCTGTGGTCGTGATGGTTGGAAGTTGACGGAGGTGTTGGACTGCTCGAGTTGTCGAGGAGTGGCGATCGTCGTTCGAGCGAAAGGTTCGTAGACAGATCGTGTTTCGAGGAGAAGTGTTGTGGAAGCGTCGTCGAGGTTCTTCGAAGGTTTCTTCAAACCTTCACGGTATGTCAACTTGTAGTCATAGCTCACTTTAGTAGTGTGGGTATTTGAAAGTCGACGGTAGGCCTTCCGGCTCGTCGCAGGTAAACATGCAGCAGATTTCACTGTCTGATCGGTCGACCGGTTGCACCAACCGGTCGACCGTTCTTACTGAGTATTCGGGTTCTGCCTCACATCGGTCGAACGATGTCATTGGGGTGGTCGACCGGTTGTGCATAGGAGGCAAGCATGGTTGGTTTCGGTCGAACGGGGCCCCTTTGCCATTCGACCGTGTGCACTATCGTAGGTCGGTTGGGGCGTTGACCATCAAAACGGTCAACCGCCTGTGTGAGCTTGTCCGACCGATGACTTAAGTTGGATTGGAAGTCGGTTCGACCGAAGGTGATTCGGTCGACCGGACTTGATGTGGAGCGTGGGGGAATTCCCTGGTGGAATTCGGTCGACCGAGAGTGCTCGGGGGTTCGACCGGATTCGTAGGTTGAGTTGAGGGAATTCTCTGGTGGAATTCGGTCAACCGAGAGTGCTCGGGGGTTTGACCGGATTCGTTGTGGTGCGTGAGGAATTTTCCCCTGGTGACTTTCGGTCGAACGGGGCCCCTTTGTCGTTCGACTGATTGGTCGTTTTGTTCGTTGAACCTGGGAGGCGACTTCTAAACGGTCGATCAAGCCCTGACTTTGGTTCGACCGAACGAGTGTTGGTTGTGGGGATTGGTCGACCGATGGAGTGTCGGTCGAGGCAATTGCCTTGTATTTGTGAGATTCGATCGACCGGGACTTTTGGTTCGGTCGACCGTTTGTGTCCAAGTTTGCTCATTGGAGGTGCGGTTGTTGTGGTCGTCCGTGTGAGACGAGTTGTGGTGCCGATGTTCTTCCGGCGAGTGTGCGTGTGGGCACGAGTGTTGCGGTGGTTGGGTGAAAAAGCCTGGAGCCCCGTAACTGTGTGAGAGCTTGGGTTTGGTGAAAATACCTTGGAACCCAGCTTAGAAAATGTGATGTTGCGGTGGTTCGGT
Source organism: Triglochin maritima (assembly GCA_963682175.1). Lineage (NCBI taxonomy): Eukaryota > Viridiplantae > Streptophyta > Magnoliopsida > Alismatales > Juncaginaceae > Triglochin > Triglochin maritima. The sequence goes on from OY821775.1 coordinate 43,093,270, forward strand.
GAAAAAGCCATGCAGCCCCGTACCTGTGTGAGAGCTGCGGTTGGGTGAAAGAGCCTTGGAGCCCAGCTAGTCTGTGCGGGGTTGGGTGAAAAAGCGCTGGAGCTCCGTAGTGCGTTCAGGTTGTGTGAAAACGCCCTGGAGCCTGAGCATGGACCACGTGTTAAGGGTTGGCTGAAAAAGGCCTGGAGCCCTTGGACGTTTGGGTTGGCTGAAAAAGGCCTGAAGTCCTTGGTCGGGTCGTGGTAGCTTAGGTTGGGTGAAAGAGCCCTGGAGCCCAGCTTGGCGACGAGTGTGTGTTGCGGTGGTTCAGTGAAAAAGCCCTAGAGCCCCGTAACTGTGTTAGAGCTTGGGTTGGGTGAAAAAGCCATGGAGCCCCGTGACTGTGGTGTGTGTTGTGGTTGGGTGAAAGAGCCTTGGAGTCCCGTGACTGTGGTGTGTGTTGTGGTTGGGTGAAAGAGCCCTGGAGCCCAGCCTGGTTGTGATGTTTTTCTTATTTGTAAAATTGCATGCTATGGTGCTTTCCAGTTCATGCATTATAGAGTTTGGCATAGAAGGTTTCCTTCCGGAAACTCAGGCATTGTTGCATGTTTGCTTTTCAGGTCGTGGTCGGCATTAGGGGGTAGTGACCGAGGAGAGGAGCGCCACTACCGGATCCAACTTTCTCTCATTTGAGGTCGAGTGATTATTGTATTTGTTGTATAGTCTTTTGATGTAATCACACTTTTGAAATACTCTGATGTACATATATATTATATATGTTGGTGCACTTGTTTTCTTTATTTGAGTAATATTCTCTGTGTGTTATTAAAATTTTATTTTTTTTCGTTGTTCGAGAAGATTACAACTTGACTTTTAAATTAGCATTATCACACCTACCAACCATCACCGGCTCTGTTTAACTGGGCATTAGTCAACCATTAACTAAGAGTCTTCGAATTTTGTACTTTCATTGGGTACAAACTATAAAACTAATGGCCCCTTGTTTGAGACCTTGGGCTACTCGACTCACGAAGTCAAACCTTTATAAACTCCATATATGACATGTCCTAATTTGGAAACTTAATTATTAGGATTTTCTAGCTTGTGATTAGGGTCGAACGTAATTGTAATATACTAATATATATTCTAAAATAATGTTCTTATAATAGCAAACCTTAAACCGCATTTTGCAATGGGTTGATGGAAATGTTAAGCAACTAAGAAACTGTTCCATAGATGGACAATAACCCAACAAGGTAAGCTAGTTAAATATATTACCTTAAATAACCTCAACCATACTAAATGTTACATCGGCAGTTTTGTAGCTAGGATTTTCAACTACCCCTTCTTTTATACATCTATTTTGAGGCTTATGTGTTCTACATTTTTTTTATTTTTCTAATGTTAATACTTTAAAAAAAGCACTCCTTGATTCAATTTTGGGATATACTATAATACGAGTCCCAAAATTAGAATGCTTTGTGAGACACACCAGTGACTAGTAAGCATGATGGTTGACGGACCTTTCAGATTTTAATACGCACTTATGGGCCATGTAAAGTACCATGATAGCTTTGTGAATTATTTTTTATTTGGACGTTAATGTTCCGAAGGGAAAAGACAACTGTCACGGATTTATGCCTAAATTTAATAGGAAGTTGTTAGAAAAACAGGGCACTGACAAGTGGACATCAACTTCTCATTAACAAGAATATCCATAAAAGTACGTGATAACCCAAACACAAAATAGGGTGCAAAAAGTACTAGAAAATATAGATAATAAACAACACACAATTAAAAAACAAACACATGCACCACGCGCGATACACAATATTTACATGAACTTTTCCTTGATGTAGGAAGAAGAAAGTCATGATAGGGACGTTTCAACGAAGTTTAATTTACTATTAATTTACTATCAATAAAATGTGGGTAACGATATCTTACGATTCGAATTTCAAAGAAAAAATAATATGTCACGTCAACTTCTCTTTCTTCCGTCCTACATTTTCTCTACTTTCTTTCTGACACGTCAGTTTATCTCTTTGTCATGTTAACTTCTTTTTCTGTCACACAAGTTTATCCAATTCACCTAAAAATTCCTCTTAATCACACCTAGAAACACCTCACACACCTTACATTTTGTCTCCTCCACAACATTGATAAAATAATTTAAAATGATTTTTTTAGGTTTTTTAACAAAACAAAAAATAATAACGAATGGGGGCAACTTGCCCCCACCCACCCGGACGGGAGATCAGGAGCTCCCCCGCCTGATTTCACGCCCGGACGGGGGAGCGTGGGTCTCCGTGGCGCCTGATTTTCGCAGGTAATCCGACGTGGTCGGGCGCCAACCGGATGGATCCGTCCTCAGTTAAGAATGCTCTTAGGATTACCAACACCTCCAAGAACAAAAAGAATTATGAATAGAACTTGAAGTCCCAAATCACATATATATTGTTCTCCAAAGCGTTTTTATCTTAAGAAAGTTTGAAATGCATAAAGATATTTCGTTATCAAATGAAGGAAAAGAACAAATAACTGGGTTATCTGTTATATTTTTTCCTGGAATTAAAGAATAGAACATGAACACAATTACTCACAAGTGATAGCTATATGTTCATCATCACCAGTAAATGCGACTATTCGCGATGGGTTTGTTTGTTAAGAGAAACTCATCTTGTCGTAAATCACAATTTTCACAACCTCATTGTTAGTTCACCAAAAATCTTACTTTCACACATCCCTTATACCAAAATCGTCCGTAGCTAATGTTGGTTAAACAACCTTACCAACAACGTTGAGGGGAGAGGGGTTGGTAAAATGGAAAATTATGAAAAGTATTTGTCAAATATGAGATACATGATGTGTATATTGGTAAATAAGAGATGAACAGTGGGTATCTACGAAAAAGTACATTTTTTTCGAATTAAGAAATATACATGATGTGTATATTGGTAAGTAAGAAGAAAGTTTTTTTTTCAGTTAGGCAGATGACGTAGTTACTTATGTCAAAGCATCGTACTTTAAATTTTTAAATAACCACAAAATTTCTCAAAATAGGACAAGGATTGCTGATTGCACCACGTTATGTTTGGGCAGCCAGTGGTTTCTCATGAAACAACAGACATCACCAACCATATAAAATTATATAATGTGCTTTTTGACATGAGCACACTGCACACGAATCAAAACATAATTGGTTCCTTTTTTGCCTGATAATTAATTAAAGGACACTCCATGCCAACTTAGTTGTTGGTCGTGTTAGCTCCTCAGTCGCGAAATAAACATCTCTTTGCTCATTCAAGATTTCGTTGGTAGGATTGTATCTTCAATGCGTCATCATAGATTTTTTTGGAAAATCCCACTTTAGTCAAAGAACAAGATGAACACAAATATAGACTAGTAATATCTTTGAGTGTAAGCAGATGTATGATAATCTATGGACCAATTAACGTGGTATTCTTCACCCATAAATCTAATTAAAATTCAATATTAGTTGGCCATCCTCATTTTGCTATTACGAATCTGTGGATTCAACCTAATTAAATTGACAAAATGTATCTTGGGATCATGCGCTAAATTCGGTAGTTTTCCATATTTTTGAAAGAGAGTTGTAGGAAGTTCCCTTTGCTGGTAACAATGTCATTACAAGTATAATGAAATTTCAAAGATTTTCATTTGTATTTACTTGATTCGTAAGCAGTGCGAATTCGATAATTATTGACCTGCATATATTGGAGTTTTATAAGAATGTATTCACATTTTGTCGTCAAGTAGGTTGGAGATTAGGATTCACAAATGTAGAAGACTCGCTTAAGAAGTAAAAAACAAAATCACATTAAATTGTTGGTGTTAATTTACCTCGTGGTTTGGTAATTATATGGTGTTCAGTTTCTTCTTCAATTTCCTTTTTGACTTTCTTTTGATTCAACCCCAATACACGAACCAAATTTCACATTTAACTTACAAATTTCACATTTATATAATAAATTCTAATTGCTCATTTAGAGTTTCATATCTTAGTTTAGATTCTACATGCAAAGGAGAGGCTCACCCAAAACAAACCAGTCCATTGCCATGTTAGTTTTTAATATTGAAAACACAAAAGTAGATGTTATTCTGTAAAGTTATATGTCAAACACACAACTAAATTTCTTTCTTGTACATGTAATCATGCCATGATTGGATCATTTGGTAGTTTTATGTGTGAATATTGTTTATGCAACTAATGAAAGAGAAGAGTCCACGACGAACTTAACATAGCATCTAGTGATGTCCAATATATGTGTAGTGCTCGAATGACTTATCTTTGCACAGCTGCTATTTGTTCTCTTTGGGGTTTCGATTACTCTATTCCAACGTATGACATTGTTTGCATGTCTTCTGTCTACTAACTTCATAGCAAACTTTACGAACATGGTAATATATATAATATAATTAGTATATTCGACGATATTTACACTAATACGTTTTAAATGACTCCGACGATTTTATAGATGTTCGATCACAACCACCATGATCTATTCATCTCGTCGAGTTCCGATCAAGCTTCCGATTCCTACTCGAGTATCTACTAATCTCTTCAAACCGGTTCGAAGATAAACTCTTTACAATCCAAGTATTACGAACACCCTCGTTTTGCTCGATTCGCCTCTCACAACCCGAGAGAAAGCTTACTCGAAAACACATACTTCCTCAAAACTTTACAACACTTGAAAGTGAGAGAAAGTTATTACACTCTAACATAAATGCACTCTAAGGATTCGAATTGGGTTTAGAGTGAATTAAATGGAATTTGAGAGTTGTTGGAGTTTTCACTACTAGAAAACACATGCTTCACCGACAGATATATATATTCGTCGGTGAAGTATCTGTCGGTGTACATTTAAGTACACCAACGGTTACTGAAGTTCTTCGGTGGTCAGATTCACCGACAGATAGGCTCACATACACTAACGGTAAAACTCTATCGGTAAATACTTCCGTAGTATTAGTCATACCATAAACGTGTTAGATGCGGGAGAAAGACGGGGAGCATCACACCAAGCCACCCCAGAAAGCACGCCTCAACCAGACACACCTGAACCGCCAACCAGCGGTCCCAGACCGCCAATTGGCGGTTCAGAAGTTGCGCCTGGTGGGCTGCTTCGGCTCGCCTTGTTCTCCATGCTGAGGGTCTTCTATTGCCATCACTAGATCCATACTTTGATCTACGCAATTGATGGACACGTATGAAAGAAGAAAACAAACTACTTAACATTCACAAGCAAAACGAGATTTATACCAAACACTCATCTTTTCTTTCTTCTTTCTCACTTGACTTGATTTGTTTTTGGCTTGTATTACAAATGGAGAACTTTTGTGCTTATATAGGCACTTACAAAGACTCTTCAACTTACCCTATAACACAAACATAACATAAACTATATAAAGATGATTATTCAAGATCATTACAACCTCTACTTAAATTGCATCATAAAATAGGACGAAAATCATAGAAAAAATGAAGAGTCCCTTGTCTCTTCCTTTCCTACAACGTACCTTTTGCTTTCCTTCTTGTTGAGTCATCAACTCCTAGATGACTCACCCTCCATAGGTGATGTGGCAAGTGACTAGGATGTCACCTAGGATTAAGTTCAATTCTCAATAAAACGTACACCGATGGATACAGACCGTCGATGAATGGTTTAGAAAATTAAATCCACGGTAAAATGACATTTGTCACGCGAAAATAATCACCGATGATTATGTTACCCTCCACCGACAGATGTCTTCATTGGTGTATTATTTTTAAAGATCAGCAACAGATAGAATACTTCGGAGACTAGTACCGTAATGTACTTATTACTGTACTGACGGTAAAATGAAGACATACAGTGACGAATATGTTCCGTCGATGGATGTTTTAGATAAAGAAATCGACGAAGAAATGAAATTTGTCGTGCAAAAAAAACACTGACTGTTGTGTTAGCTACACCGACGGATAGTGTCTGTTGGTTAGGTTTTGTGAAAGAGTCCCCAACGGATGGTATATGCTGGAGAATATTTTGAAAATTAACCGTTACAAACATAATACTTTTAACATCACCGACGAACACTTAAAGAATCAACGACGAATGTACTGACACATGTAACACTGACTGTAAGTATATCCGTCGGTGGTCACATTCAGCGATGGATAGAGACCTACACCGACGAATAGATACCGTCGATGAAACTCTATTTATGTCGTAGTGTTTGAAGACTTGAAATGTGAGAGCACAAAAAGTATGAATGTTTGGAGTAAGTTACGTGTATGCTTGTGTCTCTTGAATGAGGGTTTTGTAGGCTTCAAATAAAGTTGTACGAGAGAGTTGAACTTTGGACCAATGAGATATATGATTTGACTTAAGATCGGGCACAAATTTGCACAGCCTCAGTCGATCGTTTAGGACCCAGTCATCCGAAACAAAAAAATTGACTTGGTCAAAATAACAGGTTTGGTTGACCTAATAAAGTTCAGATAACCGATCACCAACTTTCAGTAATTTTTTTTAATTTTGAACAATTAATTTTTGGCTCACTGAATTGGGTGCAGTTAGTCGTTTAAAAGTGAACAGTAAAAATTGGTCAGGTTTTAATCAAATTGATTTGGTTGACCAAATGGTATTTGGTAGTCTGATATGTTGGTTGTGTCAAAGTCAAGAATTACGCTAACCGTTGGAAATCAAATATCAGTTAAGAATCCAATGATTGTATTACACATGAATAAGTTCGTTGCACGCTAGCAACCAACAAAGGAAACAGTCGATTGAGTTAGGATTGGTAGATCGAAATATCTGAGTTTTCAAATATTTGTGCTTGACGATAAAAAATATGTTTGTTGAGAATTCCCATCAGATATTTGCCATATGCGCCAATAAGAGCAAGTCACGTCGGATTTCATCGTTAGAAAGACTCGGATGACCAAATGGAAGATAGTTGACCGAAATAAGAATTCTAGTAAATATTGGAATTTCATTGAGCAAAGGTTTCAAATGACAATGACTTTCGGTTGTCCGAACTGGTGTTTCCAGTAAAAATTTGAAGTTACTGACTTAAGGATGTTGTTGACCAAAATGGGTTCAATCATCTATTCTGAGAATTTTGGAGGATTGAAGGTTTAATGGTCGACTGATACAGTTGAATATGTCTTTGTTGCATCAAGTGAACAATTGATTCTAAAACTCAAATAAAATGAATATTGTATGTCTTCATTGAGCTTTATTATAAGTCTTCAACATTGATCTTGAAGTTGATTGGTTCTTCAATTTGAGCACCTACAACTTAGTAATATAATATATATGTGATGTGTTAATTGAAATCATACATAATATTAGTTTGTTAATCATCAAATTTAAGAGTAATGAGGTAAAAAAGACAACAATAGTTATATATAGAAATCAAAGAGTGTGTTTGGATGTGTCATTTGAATAATATGTAGAACTTTCAAATAACATAATTTACAAATCTAAGATTTTTTGAATGACATCATTTATATTTGGGTTTTTTACTTACATATCATTTTAAAATATTATATTTCATGTCATCACTCCACAACTATTTGTATTAGTGTTATTGAAAAACTATACAGATTTCATTTATGTCATTACTTTTTTACCCACGTCACTTCAGTAATTTTTTTGTTAATGTCGTTATTGTTCCGTTAACGACATTAAAAAATTTATTATTTTAATAATAATATTTACCAATTCTATCATATATAATATAATAACTTAGTAATCTAAATCTGATATTTTTATTATCTTCACAGTAAAACACTTAAATTCCAAAAAATGCTTTTAATTTTTATGAATACAAACTGTGGTAAATCTGGGTTTTAATTTCATAGCAAAAATAGTTACTGGGAGTAGCATGCACAAAAAAGTAATTGCATAAATGGAATTTCTTTAGTTTTATTATTATAGCGATCCAAATAGTTACAGAGTGATGGTAGAAACGGAAATATAATATTTTAAAATGATATACAAGTAAAAAAACTCTTTATATTTTCCATGTTTTGGTAAACATGTCATTTTCAAATGATAACATTTTCAATTCTCATCATTTTGTCCCTTTGTTTGGTTCCATGAACCTTGACATTTCTGAATCCTATGTATGTTAAAATCATATAATTTAGTCGGATCCAACCAAAAAACGAACTTCGCTGAAAATAATTTTCGAACCAACAAAACGTTGTTGAAACCTCAATTTCACGAAAAACACAAATTTTACACTAAATCAATCCGGAACTAGCGCTAAACTTCAACAAATCAACATTGAAATACAGTCTCGTGAACTTTTAGCATTAAACTAATCTTAAATAACAATATACTTACAAAAATAATTAATTTCTAAAACTAAATCCGGTCTTACCGATCTGATTGAAATACCTGTCTTATCCCATTCTTGTTTCCTGAGCCCATCAAAAAACGTCTTTACTGAAATTACTTTGGTAACCAAAAAATGCTCGTAAATACGCATACAAATGGTTACCAACTATCTGTATATTCGATTTGAAAATTTCTATTTAGTTGGTACATGATAAATTCAATGTTACCAATTTAATTTCAGATACGAATTTGGTTTACAAAATTACCAATTAGAATTCGGATACGAATTCGGATAAAAACTATTTAAAATTTGAATTATCCGAATTATTCGAATACATGGTCAAATACACAAATTAGTATTCGAAAATTTTAATACGAAAATTTAGTATTCAAAAGTTTTGATTCGAAAATTAATTACAATATATATATATATATTCAATTTCGGATAATATCCGAATACCAATTAGTATTCGAAAATTTTGAAGTCGGTTTCGGATAGTTCTACTAAATTTAGATTCGAATTCGAATTTGGTAATGGAACATGGTATTCGGATTTGAATTCAGATATAATATGTATCTGAGTCAAATTATCCGAGTTGCACCCTACTCGCATAGCCTCAAATTTGTTGAAACAAATTAACACCAAATTGATCACAAACTACTGTTAAATTACAAATCAACGTTAAAATGCAATCTTATAAAACTTGATGTTAAATTGATCTAAAAGTAATCATAAAAATTTGGTCCAACACAGTCTCGTCAAAGATTTATTTTGACCAGTCTAGTCCAATCCCGATGTGGTCTTGGTTGGTTAGGTTCAATACGGTTTTACACCAGTGTACACCCGACGTGTCATTGAGATTGAATAGATATGAGATTGCGAAATGATGAAAAAAGTTGTGTAATGGAAATTCCACCTAAAAAAAGATGAAATTTTGGTTTAAACAATTTCTTCTAGGAATTTTTTTTCAAAATAATATTTTTTTATTTTTTTGTCAAAATAGACCTCAATAAAAAGTATTTGTCAAACTAGACTCGTTGTCACCACGTGGTTAGAGCATCATTAACGGCGCCCAGGCAGTTCTCGGGCGCCCTGCTTTCTCTCCCAGACACGTCAGCTTCTCTCTCTGTCACGTCAGCACAAACCAACCCCCCTAAAATCCTTAACCATTACCCAATCCACCCAGTCACGCTACAGTATTTGTTGTCACGTCATTATTTTTATTCTTCTCTCCAAAACTCTTTCAACAATCAACAAAATATATTAATAATCATTATCGTAATTATTTAACATCAACAATTCATTCGTTTTTAATTAACATTTAATTAAAAAATACGAAAATATTATTAAAATTAAGAAAACCACAAATTAGTAAATTTAAAATCTAAAATTTAAAATTTAGGACCTATAGTATGCGCGTGACTCAAAAAAGACGAGACGATTAGATCGAGACTTGGACTTCTCAGGCATCGAAGAGATACAGTATGCGCGTGACTCACAAAAGACGAGACGATTGGATCGAGGTTTGGACTTCTCAGGCATCGAGGACCTACAGTATATGCGTGACTCACAAAATACGAGATGATTGGTTCGAGACTTGGACTTCTCAGGCATCGAGGACCTACAGTATACGCGTGACTCACAAAAGACGAGACGATTGGATCGAGGCTTGGACTTCTCAAGCATCGAGGACCTACAGTACGCGTGTGACTACTTCAATATATATACCCCAACCACCTCTATTCCAATCTTACTTCTTCCACCATAATTCTCTACTCACCTCTACTCTCTACTCACAATGTCATCTTCAAAAGGCAATGGTTCACCAGATGTAGTAGAGCGTAACGATGAATCATTGAAGGGGCGATGGAGGCGTACATTGCCATCTGTGAACCAATGGGTCGGTTGCTTCGACCAGGCGGTGTGGAGGAAGAGAAGCGGTTACAACGAGGACGATGTCATCCTAAATGGGAGTCTGTTGCGCTTGGACTTCCCACCGGAAACGTCGCTGCAGAAAGTCCGGAGAGTTTTACCAGCGGGAAAAGAAAAAGCACAGACGACGATGGGAGTAACGCAACACCGTCAGCAGATGAAATGGTGTTCGAAACATGTACTATCCTGAAGGTGTTAAAAAAGCCAAAAAGAAGAAGGGGAAACAACCATTTCAGGCACAGCTTGATCCTGAGATGTTAGAACTGGGGAAACAAATTGAATATAGCGCAAAAGTGAAAGAGGAAACATATTTGCGTTACGAAGAACGGCTGGAGAGGAAACGCATCGAAGCTGAGGCGAATTTCCAAAGGGAACTGAACAGCAAGAAACTTGATGTCCTCTTCGCTCTAATGAAGAAGAAAAACAAGGACGAATTCGATAAAGAAACACTTGCTGAACTCAAAGAGTGGGCTAAAGCACAAGGATATCTGTAGGTGATTATGTTTTCAATATGTCTGTGGTAGTTTATCAGTATTTCGTATTTTGTATTTGTATCCGTAGGAGGACTGTCTTTCCTTTCCTTATTTATGTTGTATTTCGTATTATGTATTTGTAATGTATTTTGTTTCCGAAATGTATGAGTATTGTACTATTATTTCTTAATTTGTTTATGATTTTTTTTATTTTTAAGTAAGTCAAAAAATTATTAATTAATTATAAAATATTTTTCTAATTATTTTATAATACCTAATTAATTAAATTCCCTTTACCTATTTAATACATTATCCTAATTATATAAAAATAATATTTATTTTTAAAACAAAAATAAAAAAAATTGGACGAAGGGGGGGGCACGTGGCCCCCCGCCCGGGCGCCCAGGGCGGATTCCCGTTAAGGGAGGGCTGCCCGGGCGCCCCGGAGGGCGCCCGGGCAAAGAGCACCCGTTAAGGGTGCTCTTATACGTAGCGACGGCGGGTTTTTTTTTTGTGCATAGAAAACTCGGCATCACCAGTGCCGAGTTCTAATTGGGAGAACTCGGCACTGGTGATGTCGAGTTCTACTTGATTTTTTATTCCCCAACACTTAGATTTTCCACTCAACGTGAGTTGGCAGGAGAAGTGATTCAAATAGAACTCGGCACTGGGGATGCCGAGTTCTATTTGAATTGTTCTCCTGACGCTCAGATCGTGCATGAGACGGTTGACGCGCCAGGAGAACAGTTTCTTAAATAGAACTCGACATCCTAGATGTCGAGTTCTAAAGGAATAACCCGGCGTTAAAAACGTCGAGTTTCGTCGGGCTATAAAAGCAACCCGACGCCCCCCATCTTCCCCTCCGCCGAGTTCTCGCGTTTTAAGGTTAGGGTTTCAATTTTTCTCTCGTTTTCCACCGTTTTCTTGTCTTTTTATGTATTAGGATGATATACATTGTTGTTTTATGTATGATAGTAGTGTTTTTGTTGGTTTAGGAACCCGTTTTGTTGGTTTAGCGACGGCGGGTTTTATGTTTGATTTTTTTAATCTTAAAAATTGAGTAATAATGTATGTGACTTTCCATGTTGAGAAATACGTCGTTACTTCGATGTTTAGAATGTGATGATGTTATTTGTAGTATTGTTAGTTTGTTCTACCGTGCAGGTTTAAATTTACGAATTTGAAAAATATAGAGGAGGTTCTACCAAAATTTTAAATAAAATCCTGACATGATTCGTAACGTTATTTATTGTAGTTGATTTTATTGGAGAGATTGCTCGACGTTTACAGTCGTTTGCTACTACACTCGATTGAGGTAATTTCTAAAGATGTTAGGTATGGATAAAGATGATGAAAGATCTTTGTTGGTCATGTATAACGGGAAATTAGAATGTAACGGAGATGTGGCAGAATATACAGGATCTGACCGCAAATTGGTAGTTGTTCCGTTGAACATAAAATATGCGGATAAAATAGATGTTATAAGATCTGAATGTTGTTATCCACACAGTATGTTTGATGTCAAGTTGACGGCAAAATTGCCATTAAACAATGATTGGACATACGTTCCATTAACCAATGATATGTCGGTTTATGGATTGATGCGTTTGTTTAAACGGATGTCTGTGGTTGGAGTGTATGTGGAAGTTGAACCTAAAGTGCCCGACCCTATGCTGACAACGAACACTCATTCGCCAGAGTATGGTACAGTAAGGTCGACCAGATGGGACTGTGGAATAGATTTGAATATAAGTCTAAATCCTATAACCGAAGTTCCAGCATACCAGCAAATACCATTTTTCCAATCACATAACTTCCATACAGGCAACAAATGGCCAGAAAATGCGTGTGATATTCCTTCCAGCAATGCAAATCCTTATCCTGGTCTGTCGCAATTTGAACCCATGCATTACAGTCATGAAGAGTTTGCTGGAAGGGTTGGACCATCTACCTCATATCCCTCCATTGGGTTTGGTTTGTCAGTTGTTGACCCAATTCATTTTAGTCGACGAGAAGGCCTGGAAGAGATGCATAGCGTTTAAGATGATGACACTGAGGAATTAGGGGATTACATCACACCCTTTGCTGTAGAAGATGAACCTCAAGGTGTTTCTGCTAATGAAGTCGTTCCGGAGACGCAGGATGTCATATATGCGATGGGTCAATCCATAAACCGTGAAGACGACGACGTTGTTGATGATGCAGTTGCTAACAACGACATGGTTCCAACTCTTAATGAACTTCCCGATATCTTCGAGGACGGCAACTGGATAGAGAATTCAGTAATTGAACATTCATTCTTTGATGCTGCGAACAATTTGGAACGGAGTGATTGGCGTACGGAAGATGGTCGTTCTTTCTGAGATAAACGAATTTTCCCAACGAAAGATGATTTGGTTCATGCTCTGCAATCGTGGCACATTAAAAAGTTTGTTCAGTATTCAGTTGTGGTTTCTTCAACGAAACGATATACTGTTCATTGTATTCGTCGTGATGAAGATAACTGCAAATGACGTCTACATGCGTTCGGGCCTTCAATTAGTGGGTTTCAATATTGTAGACCCGTTGTCAGTGTGGATGGAACGCACCTCTATCGCAAATATAGAGGTTTATTGCTAATTGTTGTGAGCACAGATGCAAACAACGGAATTTTTCCTTTGACATTTGTTGTTGTAGAGAGCGAGAATACAGAGTCGTAGACGTGGTTCCTTTAATTGCTGGCAAGTAGAGTTACAAGGCGACCCGATATGTGTATTATCACCGACATATTTTCGGGAATAAACGCTTGTGTGCGAGCCGCATTTCCACCTTCGGAGGGGCATGTACATCGATTCTATCTTCCGCACATGAAAGCAAATCTTGCTAAACATCAAAATTGCAAGGAAAGATTGGGACAAATCAAGTTTTACGAAGCGGGTAAAACTCATTAATTTATGAAATTTGAAGAGTTAATTAAGGCTATTGCAAAGGAACATAAACCGGTATACGAGTGGATTCAGCATCAAGGTCCTTTGGAAAGATGGACTTGTTGTCACGACGGAGGTCGACGTTTCGGATGTATGACAACAACCATGTCAGAAAGCTTCAACAATGTCTTACGAGGGGCACGCGGTATGCCAATTACAACCATGATTTTGATGACATTTCTCCGCTTGAACAAATTCTTTATTAAAAGAAGGGACGTCGCCGAGTCGTGGAATGAAGCATATGTACCGACAGTTACCAGGTTGAAGCCAATGACCGGAAAAAATACGTCGTGAAATTTGAAGAATGAGTTATTACTTACACTTGTGGATACATAATTGCAATGCACGTCCCATGTTCACATGTACTAGTAGTTTGCAGTGGCAGACATGCAAATGTCAACACTTCACATTTGGTGTCCCCGTATAATGAGGTTCAAATGTACAGGGAGACGTACAAACGGATATTTATCCCAATTCCTGATGTGAGGTATTGACCAGATCGAGGCAACATCACAATGAAGCCTCCCCAAACCAAAAGACCTCCCGGTCGGCCTAAATCAACGCGAATCCGAAACGAGATGGACGAACACTCTGGAAGAAGGGTAAGGTGTAGGAGATGCGGCGGTATAGGGCATAACCGAAAGCGATGCAAGAAACCTATATAGCGAAATAGTTTGAATATTTTGTATGTAACTATTTAGTGAGACAAATGAATGTAATAGTTGATTAATTGTAAGGCTTGAATTAATGTAATGTATTTTGTTATGACTAAAATGAATGTACAACTTAAATCCTTTTTAAGAGTTGATTAATTGTAAGACTTGAATTAATGTAATGTATTTTTAGGACTGCAAAATTGCATAGTTCTGCCTATTAAACTCCGAGTTATGCCTATTAAACTTGGCATCATAGATGCCGAGTTCTATTGTAGACTTCTCCTGGCCGTCTAACCGTTTCATACACGATCTGAGTGCCAGGAGAACAGGTCCAAATAGAACTCGGTATCCCCAGTGTCGAGTTCTATTTGAATCATTATTCTCCTGACAATTCACGTCAAGTGGAATATGAAGTGTTGGGCAATAAAAAACCAGAGAAAACTCGACTCTGGTGATGCCGAGTTATGCTAAATAGAACTCGGTACTGGCGATGTCGAGTTTTCTATGCACAAAAAAACAAAACACCCCGCCGCCACGTGTCACCACGTGGTGGCAGCGAGTCTAGTTTGACAAATACTTTTTATTGAGGTCTATTTTGGTAAAAAAATTAAAAATTATATTATTTTGAATTTTTTTCCTATTTTCTATTGTCGTGGAATTTACAAATCCAACGTACTCATTAGCCAAACATAGTATTGGCACATGATACATTTTTTGTGTGCAAGGAAACCACGAGAATATGAATTCTGTGGTCAAAGAGAAAACAACGGAAATTTAAAACTGTAGGAAATTGATTTCTTTTTTATCAAGATTTTGTTGTTTGTGTGAATCACTGAAATTCACTGGAAAATTGAAAATTTGAATCAATTAACTATCATTTACGAAAAATTGATATTATTTGTAAATATTGTATTTGTATAATTTTATTGTGATGAATATATTGTACGTTAAAATTTAAATAGGCATTACACATTTTAGTTTAATTTAACTCAAAAATGTGATGTGTGAATTATATATTATATACATATACATTGTTAAAAAGTAAATTAATTAATAAGATTATTTGTAGTCATGCACTTTTAAAACAATACACTAAATTAAATATTAAATAATATTTTATTTTAAAATTTTATTTTAAGAATATAATATGAAGTTCAAGATGTATTCTTGTGGTTAATATTAATACTGAATTTCTATTCGTCGCCGGAAACTACTTAAATCGTCTCAACTAATTACCATTTTGTTATTCTCTCATTTCTACTCATATATCGCGACATTTCGCCTTCCTATCACCTATATCTTTTCATCTTCCTCTCATAATCATAAAAAATAATGTTTCGGATGTCAGTAAATGAGCCAACGGACGTCTCGATGTACTCGAATCTGGTAAAATGTCCAACTTCTTTTTAATAATAAAAAAATAAAAAATAGGGGGCGTCCACCGGAACCCCCCATGGGGCAGGCGTCTGGCTAAGACGTCACCCCCATGGAGAGGGTATTTTACCCAGATGCCTCCCCCAAGGAGGGGGCGTCTGTCTAAGACGCCTGCCCCATTGGGGCGGCTCCGGTGGACGTCTCCTAATTTTTTTAATAAAAAATTTAAAAATTATACGGTGTGTGTATCTCAAAGTATTTCAGGTTCCGTTCCAAGTTTTTTGGTAACTTTACGGATTGGATTACAATGAGTTTTTTTTGCAAGTGATGAATATTCAAAAACTTTCAGATCCAACAATTTCAAGATCCAAAAAATTCATTGTAATCCAACGTGTCAAGGTGTATTTGGTAAACTGGGTTGGAGTACACGGGGGGAGTTTTTTGAATTTTTTTGAATATTCAGCGCTTGCAAATAAATCATTGTAATCGAACCCGTATAATTACCAAGAAACTTGGAATGAAACCTGAAATAATTTGAGATAACACACCGTATAATTTTTAATTTTTTTTAAAAAAATTAGGTGGTGTCCACCGGAGCCCCCCATGAGGCAGGCGTCTGGGTAAAACACCCTCTCCATGGGGGAGGCGTCTGGTTAGGACGTGTTACCCAGACGCCCGACCCGATTTTTTTTCCTGGGCTTACTTCACCGAATCCAGGCGTTTCGCTAGACATTTTCGTGGTGTTGGTATTGAGAAAATGAGTAAAACGTAGACAGAAACCTTATTTTAAGAGACGAGACGAAATGAGTATTAAATGAATTGTGAAGAGCAAAAATGTAATTGTTGGGGCGATTTAAGTAATTTTCCGGCGATGAATAGTAATTCCCTATTAATAATCTAGTTTTATGGTATAATTTTGTAATATTGTAATGATTGTAGAGGTAAATAGGCAGAATTTTTTTTCCAAGACTGAAACAAACATCATGAAAAGTTCTGGTCAAAAGAAAATTATTTTTCTTTTTCCTCTGTGTCCAGATACACAAAGCCTCAGGTGGCCAAACTTACCCTTATAAATGAACTTACACCAAAACATACAATCTATTAGGATGGAGAACTATTGTTGGTTAATGTGGCCCAGTTGATTTAAGAATGTTGTGGCTAGCTAAGCCACTAGAATGATCAATAATATCACCTGATTAGAGAAATAGTCAAACTATCGAAGTAATTCATCGTAAGGTAGATCCAATGTGGAATTGAAGTTGATCTTGGGTCTTCTTCTTGATCCCCTATATCTTGGGCCTCATTCTTGAACATTGATCGAAATTTCCTGGCCGATTACACTAAATCATTTCTCTAACAAGCCCTAAAATATTAGGCCCAATATATGTGTAGGTCAATACGAAAGGAAAAAAGCACATACGATATTAGAAAAACTAGCTATAACCTCGGAATCATATTGAAGGAAATTTAGACTTTAGAACAATGAAAACGAATTGTTCTAGCTTAACTTACACATAATGCACCTTGACATGACAAATGCTTGGAAACTTGATTAGTGCTTTTCTTCTGTAAGTTCCAATTGTCTAGAGTTTCCTTATCATATAAATTAATTTTTAAGTTGACCTATTTTGAAGATGTTCAGGACACGTAGGGGTGGAACCAAAGGATGAGTAGTATACAATATTTTTCAACTCGTATAATAAAATATCGTGGGGGTAGTCGTCTCCCTGAAAATTTGACAATATTTAGAGGCATATAAGTATGCAATATTTTTAAAATGCATGTATGACAAAATATGATGGGGTTGGCATCCCTCCTCTTTTTTAAAATTTATTCCCAAACCCATTCAAAGAGGCTCTAAACATGACTCAAATTAGGTCTTTAAGTTGGTGTACAAACCAACTAGCCAAGCCATCAAAGTCAAGCCAAAACTTATGGTCATGAGAGCCTAAAAATCAAATCCATCAAGTGTCATAGGGAGTCCACAATCGGTAGACCGCTCAGAGATACAATCGATCAAAAATTGTCCCAATAAGCATTGTGATCACTAATGGTCGAAACAGTCGACCGAAAAAATCAAAATTGTCAACCGTTTCTAGCAGAGCATAAAAGGTCAATCCTAGACGACGACGACAACAAAACTTTCCAAGTTCGATTTTCGTTCGTTTCCTGTTGATACGTTTTAATTTAACCGCAAGTGCACGGCCGTGTTGAAGCGGTGACAAATACGGGTCGTCCTAAGGGAGGTGAGCAGCCTCTCGTTTGCATGAAATCAAGTGACGAGAAAAATGGAGAAGATAGTTGAGTAAGCTACTCTACGCTATGCTACACTACGAAATACGAAATGTGGAAAAAACAACAAACGACTAACTAAAACTTAACTAAGAATGAAAGAAGTGTGGTGGAATACAGAAGTGGAAAACCCCTAAGGGGTGGAGTGAGTGCACACATGCAAAGAGGTGGGTGTTGAACACATTCTTTAAGCACAAATGAAGGTGGTGTTATCATGCATAGGAAGTGTCTAAATGTTATGGCAAAACCTATCAATCTATTCACCAACTTAGTTGATTAACATTTACATATGCAAGTTGTTTATTTCAGAACCTAAACAAGCATGAGAGGTGTCTAATCATTTTGGCAAAACTAATCAAGTTATAAATTCTATTCTAAACAAGCAAGCATGCATTCATGTTTTATCAACACATTGTAAATAAAACATTCATTCCATTCTCTAATGCATGTATGAACATCTACTCCACCCCCTAAAGGGGATGAAACTACTCACTACACATTACATTAATTATTAAACTAAGAAAAGAAAGCATATTAACTAAGCTACTAAAACTAATGAAAAGAAATTAAACAAAGTAAAGCAAGAAATATGAAACAAAGTAAAACAAGCAAAATGAAACTAATAACATAACAAAGCAACTTTTATTAACAAATGACTCACATTTCAAGTAGCATCCTCCCTACTTTAGTGTGTGCTTCAAGACCTCACTTCTAGTAGGAAGAATAGTCACTCAAAATATGGAGTGATTACAATTGAAGGTGAAGAGTTCTATTTATAGTCATAGAAAAAAGGCAATCCGGGACAATCCCCTGATGTGAGACTAAACAAATACCAGAAATGGACTAAATACACACTAATACGCGACCCACCAAAATCTTAGCGGATTTGGGCCAAAACAGACCGCCAATTGGCGGTCTATATGGTTCGGATCTCGCTAAGTTTTCTTCTGGGCTTTTCTGAATGTCTTTGGTGATCTTTGATGCATCTACTTTACTTATTGGAGCTCTGACCCGACTAGAATTGGCAAAATACTCCCCATGATAGCGTGGAGTATTTTGTTTTGCTCTTTGGTCTTTCAGTCTTACATTCAGGTCATTCTCCCTTGCATCTTAGTCCCCAGATCTCACAATTCAGTCCTTTTTCTCAGCTTTTGGGTCCTTTTATGCTTTATCTATTCAAACCTATTTATTTCTGAAATTCAAACATAAAACTCGTAACATAGCATTGTTTAGGTGAATGATAAAGGATATAAGGTGCAAATATGAGCATGAAATGATGTCAATCATTTCTCTCGATCCATTTCACCTTTATCCTCGGGCTTCCTTCCTATACACTTCCTTGATTTTATCTTGACTTGCACAATTATTTTAGCCTCCCAATTAAATCTCTTAGTTTGTTGAAATTGGAAACAACTCCAACAAAGTTATAATAGCAGAAACCCTAGTGATTCCAAATTTAACAATTTTTTATAATATAATATACATTTTAGTAACTTTCAAAAAATGATAAACAATAAAGAAAAGAAAATATAAATGTCTAAATACAAGCTTCTAACCTACAACAATGACTAAACCAAAAGAAATAAAAAATACTAACTTGGATATAATAACACAATACCAAAAATCAATAATCCATTGTTGGATTCATAAAAGAAGTAAGAAGCATCTGTGTCTTATCTTGCCTGAAACTCTATCGCATTGAAAAGGTAAGTTGATTCAACTTTGCTACTCTAGAGCTCATTCGTGGGTTTGAATTTGGGTTGGAAAAAATTGGTCGACGCGACTGAATAATTGAACAACCACCAACTTGGATATTTTTTAATTTTACTTAATATTCCCAGCAAAACAAATGGTCAAAACTTGTAAATCAAGATTACTATTATGAACGTAACTATGTAGTCAAGAAACCGTTAGGAATTTAATGTCAAGGAGATGTTTTTCAACCAGACAACTTGTAAGAAACTTCGGAGAGGGAATTTCTTTGGGTCACCTTAATACTTTCTGGCGAAGGTTAGAATCGTCATTGTTAGTTTTGTAGGAATCCTTTGATTTGTGGGAAAGAATTATTATAACGATGTAATTATTGACCCACCCTACACGGTTTGAAATGGGAAAAATTATTAGGTGAGGTAACTAAGAGAATTTGTATAATTTTTAGTTAATATTAAAATATAAAGTTGTTATGCATTCTAAGCGTAATGTTTCTGAAACAACATAAAATTTAAAACAAATTCTCAAAGGAATAAGACCATAAAGAACGGGAACATTAGTCAAAACCCAACATACGGTGCACCGTTACACGGAATTCCAAAGGTATGATTACACTAATATATACAAGAAAGTACAACACACATAAGCATATTAACCTAGGAAATAAGACGAGAGGATCCGGTCCTGGTGCGCACTCGTCCTCGGTCTCCACCCCAACTAGCACTACTAAGGTCCCAAAATGCAAAAATGAAACAATACATGAGTTTTCATAAGGAAATCTCGTGTACCAAGTCCCCTACATTCATATGAATATACTAAACATGACCTATCATACTAGTATCATGTCAACATATAAAAGCATAACAAACCTTCCCCTACTCTAGGATCATAAGCCTCACCCTCATCGGGTATCACCGTTTTACGGAAAGTACACGACACACCTCCACTCGTTGCTACGCTAGCATGAGGATTCGGTAAGGGTCGCACACACTTCCGAGTCATCGATACAAATTTGATCACGTGGTCAACAACACCACATTCCGCTATAGCCGTCACTCTAGTCGGTCATACTCGTCGGGTTGTGCCACAGCCCAACGATCATATCCGTTGGAATAATCGTTGGTCAGTCATCTCCGTCGAACAATGTTTGAGGGTCATCTCTGCCGCTCACAGGCTAGACGGTCATCTCGCTCCGTGGAGTTGCACATCAATCAATGCAATGGGGACTCTGGTCCCTCAAGTCTACTACATAGGGTCTCAATGCATATACTATATAATCATAATAGTAGCTTATGTGCCAACGCACTCATAACATATATACACTCGACGGTCCCTGGGGAAGTGCAACTGCTGCACCGTCGTCACCTCTTGGCTCACGCGCGAAGGCGGGGACACGAGTTTTCGAGGAAACAAGACAACACATAGCAACCTTCAAAGATCCAAGACTGGGCACCAACGGTCGACCGAAAAAGGCACAGTGGTCGACTGTTCCCCTCAAAGCGTTCGAACAGGCACACCACCGGTCGAACGAACACAAGCAAAACGGTCGTACAAGGGTAAATTTGGCAGTCAACAGTTTGGAAGGTCTAAGCCAGGAAATCATTAATCAATCATAGCAACTTTCGAACGGTAAAGGGGTCTCGTCCAACCGAAAATAACAAAGACTTCACAAGATCGGATTTCACTACAAATGATCGAACAAAAGATCATGGGTGGTCGACCATTTAGATAGTCTACGCCCCACAATAACCTACTCTACGGGAAAACGGTCGAATGACAAAAGGGTCCCTTCCGACCGAAAGTAACATAGTCTTCTCATGCCCAATATTTTAGCATAATTGGTCGACTACCAGAAGGCATCGTTCGACCAATGTTGGGTAAAGACGAATAATTACACTACGACCGGTCGACTGCCAACATGCCTTGGTCGACCGTTCCGTGGCAATTGTCTGGCCATGCCAGGCAATGCCTGGGCGATACTTTGTCACCTCTTGTCACCAGCAAGGCCTCTTGCCTCCGACGACGAGCCCAAACTCTCACACATCTCGTGTGAGCAAACTAAACAAACTTGGCGTACCTCTTACGATTCGTCTCAACGTCGTCCCGCCTCGAAGCCGCACACGTTCACCTCGCCACGCCATGCTTTGCCTCCACCACCTTGCTACTGGCCAGAGCTCCACTCCCCGGATCATGGAATTGAGGAAAAGAGGGGGACGAATGTGTGAGAAGGAGAGGGAGAGTGAGAGGTAAAGAGGAAAATTGAGAGGTTGAGTTTTTTTTTATAACCCAAAGAACTCACTCACCAACTCAACCCATACCACTACCCATCACCCTACAACACCCCCACCCAAACCTCCATCATGTCTCCACCCTTTCCCATGCAAATGCCATTTAGCCTCTAATCTCCCCCACCTAAACAAGGTTAGCACCCTAAATAGGGTTAGGATATAACACTAAGAACTAAAATCTAAAGTATATTTGCAACCTACATACTTTATTTTCTAGTGCATGTCTAAGCTATATGTATTTCTGTCTTGGTACGTGTAATTATTTTTTTAAGGATATGGATATGCATGTTTTGAGTAGAGACTAGAGACTCATCGTTAATAATTCAATCGCTACAACTCTATATTTTTATTAAGGGTTAATTACAATTTAACCCCCTAAATTATGTATTGATATCACTTTACACCTCTGAACTTTCAAAGTTCACAGTTAAACTTCCTGAACTTTCGTTTTGTAACACTTTGCCCCCTGAACTTTAAAAATCCATTATTTAAAACCACATTCGTCATTTCTTTTCACAATTTTGTTGTTGTATCCATAGTACACTTCTAAATCTATATTTACGTGAAAATTTGGATCAAAATGGAGGTCGGATTTTGTTGGAATTTGGGTCGGATTCAGTACCAATCTGACCCAAATTCCAACAAAATCTGACATTTGTTTCAATCCGAACTTTCACGTAATTATAGGTTTAGGAGGACACTAGGGATACAACAAAAAATTGTAAAAAAAGACGAATTTGAGTTTAAATAATGGATTTTAAAGTTCAGAAAAGCAAATTGTTACAAAACGAAAGTTCAAGGGGGTCACTGTGAACACTGAAAGTTCAGGAGGACAAAGTGATATCAATGCATAGTTCAGGAGGTCAAACCGTAATTAATCCTTTTATTAATTATACTTGCCTCGTTAGTTGTAATTAATACTTCAAATGTGACACTTCCATTAAATCTATTTCTCTGTTTTAAGTGTTGATGACTAGTAACGTTTGAAATGTATTTTGTTTTGCCTAATTCAATTTAAAAATAGTATATTACTCGAAAAAATATCAAAATACTAATAAAAAATAATAAAATGACAAATTATAAGAGTTCTTATATTTGATAAAGTATGAGAAATAGAAACGATAGTGGAAGTATCGTTCTCAAAAGTAGAAAGTTGTAACTCTGGTACAACTTTCTACTTGTTATTCTTACTTTTAGAACTCGTGCAATTAAACAAAGAAAAATCCAATCACGATTTTACCCAGGAATGATAATTTTTTGGGTATCTTGATAACAGATTGTCATTTTTTATCAATTTAAATACCACACTAATTAGGCATTTTAACAAAACTATAAGAAATTGGTACTTGAAATAAAGATAAAAATGAGAATTGTTTTTCGTGATCAAAATATCCAAAAACAACTCATTTTTCGTGTAAAATTAAATTATTTTTCTTATACTGAAAGCATGTTTCAAGCAAAAAACACGATAGCCAATTCAAATCTACAAAACCCAAAGCAACCAAAAAGAAAAACTCCAACCCAAAAATATCATATTCTACTCCACCCCAAAACAATATATTCTCGATGAGGAAATATTTAGAAAATTTCCAACCGAAAAATAAAAAAAATCATATATAAGTTATTTATTATTATTTCAAATTAAGATGTATATAAGTTCGAAAATATAGATTTAATTTTTAAGCAAGAGATGAGTTTTTTGATATTTTGTTCATTAAAATGGAAATCGTTGTCTTTTTATATTTAATTCAAATACCAATTTCCTATATTTTTGATAAAATACATAAATACATAAATTATTTTACCTCATTTATTGAGCTTAGCTAAAGTTGATTGCCTGGAAATGCCTCATTCATATCTCCTTGTACCACCGCCTCCTTTTCCACCTCATTTATTTTAAGCTTCAATTGAATTTTGAAATTGTTGTTGTTGTAACCTTGTCCAAAGGCTTTGCATGTTAATATTATTGGCAATTGTTTATTGTAATTGAATAAGCTTGGTTGATGTCATCGTTTTCAAAGGAAAATTTCACTATTTATGCTCCAAGTTACCCAACATCTAAAAAAAGATACATTTTGGTCATCTCTGAAAAATATGCTTATGTTTAACGTTATACTCAAAATACCAGTCTTTGAAAACACTAAAAACTCATCTCTATCACCCATCTTCTCTCTGTCTTTCACTCAACCCTTCCCTTCGTCGTCGAACCTAGATGTATTTTGGAGTGGTTGTTTGTGTATGTTCAGAAAGTGATACATGAGGTTTTGTGTTGGGATTAACTCATACTCATTATGCCCACTTCGACGGGTCGGTCGGGGGTCTCGCCAAAAACAATGTATTTTTAGGCTTGGGGATTTATTAGGAATTCTAACAGTTAAGATACCAAAAAAGACATCTTTTGTGTTTCCAACGAAACTCGATTGACTCGATATGAGTTGGATAGGAACACGATTGTTGTGCTCGATAGACTCGATTACTTTTGCATGTAAGCTCGATAGGATTAGACTGAGTGTTTTGTGGAGTGGATTGAATCGATGGAAGTTAGACTGATCTTCTGTGTTTCCAACGAAGCTCGATGAGCTCGATATGAGTTCGATAGGAACTCGATTGTTGTACTCGATAGGCTCGATTCCTTTTACATGTGAGCTCGATGAAGCTTCGACAACAGTTTGTTGAGTTTATTTTAATTTAATGTTGATTTTTTTGTGTGCTCGAAAGAGGTTCGATGGAGCTCGATACAATGTGCTCGATTTTTGAGGACGTCTTATGATGAATGGAATTCGAATCGTTTGAGTGTGGAGAACTGTAAACTCGATGAGTTCGATGTGCTTGATATGTGCGCGATATGACATCGATAATTTAGATTGTATGGTATATTTATTTTTGGTTTTTGTACCCTACAACGTTGGTTTTCTATAAAACCAGTGTGGTAGAACCCCTACAACGTCGGTTTTCTAGAAAACCGACGTTGTAGGGTATTTTTTCATTTTTCATTTTTAAAATTAACGTCTGTAATTCACACTCAATCCCTGCAACATTCATATTCAATTCAGCAACTTTCAAATTCACATACATTTCTTGCAACATTCATTCAAACAATACACAAAGAGATACATCTAATAAGGCAACAAATAAAAAAGCCTTCTTATTATGGATCGGTTTTTTATGTCAATCTACAAAAATGAATGAATGTTTCCTTTCCCTTAAGAGATCAACTACGCTGATCCACAACCTGTATACTACCTTGACACTGCAAGGAAAGTAATAAAAGGAAGAATGCGAGAGAATATATGTGGTGTACTCGGGGTGACCTTGGATTCCCATCACGTGATCTCCACAAACAAACACCTCTATCCCTGTCTCCTCCAACCACGCCACCACCTCTGCTCCTTGAGGATACATGCATTGTGATAACCATTTGAGGAGCAAATTTCTAAATCAAATATTGACATCAATGAACTTACATTTGAGGAGTCAACCATGAATTGTGGTGGAATGAACACCTCCTCAAATTCTTGCTTTAGAACACGACATTCATTCCCACCAAGTTGAACGCGTAAGACATGCAATTAGTTCCTCCAAGATCTACCGTGTAAACACTAGATCAAAGACCAACCATCGTAACTAATCACAAAAACTAAAAACGTCAAAATTTCTCCCAAATTGAAATCCACAACAAAAATCAGAATCGAACCCCCACTTGGATGAACAGATTCAACTCCGCTGGATCGGTCTTTAAGGTCTCCATTTTCTCGACTCCATCTCAGTTGGTCGTCGGAGAACGTGGGATCGCGAGGTCGGAAGCGGATAGGAAGTGGAGAAGGAAATGTATCTCTCACCCATATCTACTTCTAGATGGGAAGGTCGATGTGGTTGGGGAGAGGTAGGCGGCTAGGGTTTATGTTTATTGATTTCCGGATCAACGGGATTTCAATTTGGTATACGCGACTATAAACCAAAAATTCAACCATTCCACGTCGGACTATTTAAAGGCCGTGGAATACCCTCTACCACGTCAGATTAATTAAAATCCGACGTGGTAGATCGACCACTTCACTTCAGATCCAGTCCAGTGTCCAAAAAATCGAGTCCAAATCCCCTACCACGTCGGCTTATGTGTTCGTCGACGTGGAAGACCCCATACCACGTCGGATTTCCAAAACCGGACGTGATAGGGTTTTACTTTAAAAAAAATATATATTAAAACAAATATCACATATCTTGGCAATAATAATCGATTGATTATTGGGAACAACACATATCTTGTGATATATGTTTATCCAACACATATCCGGGGAGTTTAGGGAATATCGGCATATCATCAACCAAACAACATTTTCCGCAGACAGTTTCTTCGGATCTCATTTGTTGCATCATCACATATTTCCGAAATTTAAAAAGACCCCCTACCACGTCGGATTTCCTAAGACCGACGTGGTAGGGTTTTAATTTAAATTTTTTAATTAAAAAGACACCCTACTACGTCGGTGTTGATAAAACTGACGTGGTAGGGGGTCTTCCATGTCGGTTTTAGTGGGTCTTCCATGTCAGTTTGTAATTAACCGACGTGGTAGAGGCGACGTGGTAGACTGTTTTTTCAACATTGTGGAGAACTGAAAACTTGATGAGCTCAATGTGTGAGCGATATGTCGTCGATAATTTAGATTTTTTGAAAAAACACAATTTTTCATCGCACGAATTTTTAGGGCGTTTTATGATGAATGGAATTTGAATCGTTTTGGTGTGGAGAACTGTAAACTCGATGAGCTCGATTGAGCTCGATGTGTGCGTGATATGTCCTCAATACTTTAGATTTTTTGAAAACTTGTGTTTTTTCAACTCATGATTTTTTAGGGCGTTTTATGATGAACATAATTCAAATCGTTTGAGTGTAGAGAACTATAAACTCGATGCACTTGATATGAACTGTTCACTGCACAATTTTTTAGGACTAAAAGAGAGAAAGAAAGAGAATGATTAGAATGGAATGGTCTCACACAGTTTAGGCAGAGATATTTTGAGCTGAAGTAGAAAGATAAACATATTTTTCGGAAAGAGTCAAAATGTGAAATTTTTTTAGATGTTGGGTAACTTGAAGCATAAATGGTCAAATTTTCCTTTATAAATGAATGGTAACTTTGATCAAAACGAGGTTTGGTTAGACAAAAATGATGCTGAGTTAGACCAAAACAATTGTGAGCTATACCCAAATGATGCTGAGTTAGAACAAACTGAGGCTGAGTTAGACGAAAACATTGGTGAGGTAGACCCATTTCATGCTGAGTTACAACAAAACGAGGTTGAGTTTGACCAAAACAGACGTTGCTTAGTTAGAACAAAAAGAGCCTGAATTTGACAATAATGAGGATGATTAGAAGAAAACGAGGTTGGTGTAGAACAAAACGAAATAGATGAGGATGAGTTCATACAAACTTCCATGTTAAGGGTGGTAGAAACACTAGAGACCTATCTTCAAAGGTATCTTAAAGAAAGGTCCACACAATCCCATCTACATGGAATCAAAGAACCCATGATTTTCTAACCGGTCATTATTACCACGTATGTTTGGAATCGCGACGCATGTGTCACACGTGTTGTTAGGGCACCCTTAACGGGGGTGCCCCGCCCGGGCGCCCTGGTCGGGCGCCCGGGCGCACCCCCGTTAACGGGCGGGGCGCCCGTGGGGCGCCCGCCCGGGCCACCCGCCCGGGCGCTTGCCCGGGCGGTGGGCGTCCCGGGCAGACGCCCGGGCGCCCATGGGAGGGGGACACGTGTCCCCCTCCCATTGGTTATTATTTTTTTTTTTGAAAATTTTTTTGTTTGGGTTTTGTTATTAATGGATTGGGTATTTGTTATAAATGTGGGGTAATAAATTTTTGTAAGTAATTAAAATTAAGAAATTTCCAGAACCAATACACTGTTTAATCACGGGTGCAATTTTTGATCACGGGTGCACTATTTTCAATCACGCGTGCACTTTTTGCAATCACGCGTGCACTGTTTGCAATCACGCGTGCACTATTTGCAATCACGCGTACACTATGTGCAATCACGCGTGAACAGTGCAACAAATACATCCAAACCCTCCCAACTATAAATACATCTATTTATCTCCTGATTCCTCACATTTCCTTAACTTCTCAACTTGTAGCTTCTTCTCTCATCAATGTCGGATAATAGTTTAAACTCCGGTCAATCGGACGATGATAACTGGAATGAGACATTAAATCTAATGGACCGTGCTATTGAATTAGCCGGACAGGCTGTTTACGAAAGGACTACACGTCCTAAGCAGCGTCGAAGGAGAACGACGAACCCAGATAGAGATCGTGAACTAGGTTACAGACGCCTTGTAGACGATTATTTCTCTGACAACCCTGTGTATTCTGATACTCTTTTCAGGACAAGATTTCGGATGAGAAAGCATGTCTTCCTGCGCATCCACAATGCCATCGAAGCATCTGATGTCTTCTTCCAACGAACACCGGACGCAACTGGTAGGATGAGCATCTCCGGTCTACAAAAAAGTACGGCAGCAATGCGAATGCTAGCATATGGCGTTGCCGCTGATGGGATCGATGAGTACCTACGAATGAGTGCGGCAACATCCAGAAATGCTCTCCTCAAATTCTGTGAAGGTGTTATTCGCATCTTCGGCCCTGAGTATTTACGTCGGCCAACTGCAAATGACTTGGCACGCCTACTTTACGTTGGTGAGCAACGTGGGTTTCCAGGTATGATGGGGAGTATCGATTGTATGCACTGGGAGTGGAAAAACTGCCCAGCTGCTTGGAAGGGACAACATCAAGGACGTGCTGGGAAAGCAACTCTGATCCTTGAGGCGGTGGCATCGTACGACTTATGGATCTGGCACTCCTTCTTCGGAATACCGGGTTCATGCAATGACTTGAACGTCCTGCAACAATCTCCGGTTTTCGACGACATACTAGAAGGCCGAGCACCACCTGTTAATTATGAGGTAAATGGTGTTCAATATGATATGGGATACTATCTTACTGATGGTATTTATCCACAGTGGGCGGCCTTCATCCAATCCATCCTTCACCCTCACACCCCGAAGCACAGATTGTTTGCTGAAGTGCAGGAGGCAACGCGTAAAGATGTTGAACGCGCTTTCGGAGTGTTGCAAGCGAGGTTCGCGATCATCAGAAACCCGGCTCTTGCCTGGAGCAAGGACGTTCTGTCCAAAATAATGACAGCTTGTATCATCATGCATAACATGATAGTGGAGGACGAACGCGACTGTTATGCTAATTTTGGAGATATTCGCGAATTTATGGAAGATCGTCCTGGAACTTCAGCTGAGGCAACGTCGTATTCGACCGATCGTATAGCGGATATTCACGAGTTTTTTGTCAATCAAGATCGAGTGCGTGACAGGAACCAACATTTGGATCTGAAAGGCGATTTAATTGAGCATATATGGCAACGCTACGGAAGAGGAGCGGTTTGAAAATGAGTTAACGTAGTTGGTCATGTAGTATTTAACAGTTGAGTTTATGTAATATGTACTGTTGTTTCTTAACTTTGATTGTAATATTTCCTATTTCAGTTTGTCTTAAATGTAACGTGGCTCCGTAATATTTAATAATAATTTCGTGATTTACCAGTAATTATTAACAATATTTCGAGTTAAAATATAATTATAATGTAATTAAAATTAGATTTATATAAAATGTAATTTGTTAAATGTTGTGTGAGAATTAAATTTGTTTAATTAAGAAATGATGTGGATGAAAGAGAGTGTAGGGTGGGTGGGGGTAGCCTGGGCATGGGTAAGGGGTTTTTTTGGGTGGGTTGGGTGAGCTGACGTGGCAGAGAGAGAAGCTGACGTGGCAGAGAGAGAGTGCAGGGCGCCCGGGGGTAGCCCGGGCGCTGTTAAATATGCTCTTAGTATGTGTCAACTAAAGAAGCAAAAAGGATAGTTGAGAGACACAAGAGCCAGGTGATTGTTGAGGAATAAATACATATTTCCCAAAATGCCTTAGGTCATGCATACGATAATCGCGTTTTGCAACAACTCTTGTGAGTATCCATAATTGGGTCTTATGATATGATAAACCGAAGGACGATTTAAATGAAACTCTTGAATATGTTCGTAATCATGTCGGTGGAAAGTTTTATCTTTTTTTTAAAGATTGCATTGGTGCTCTGGATGTGACTCATGTCCACGCAAGATACCTAAGGAGGACCAACAAGTTACCGCACTGGTCAAGACACAGAAGCAGATCACCCCAAATGTCCTAAGTGTACACGACTTCAACATGAGGTTTATATTTTACTCTGTAGGTTGGGAGAGTAGAACTTACGACAATCATGTCCTAAACCACACACTTCATGAGGCCACTAATCCGCCTTGGGTAATATTCATTCACCACTAATTATTAATTTTTTTCAATAAAGATATTTTAATATTTAAGGTTTCAGAATTTTGTTTCAGGGTATTATTACTTGGTTGATGCCACATATCCAACACATGCAAGTTTTTCTAGCCCCCTACTGTAATACTCATTACCATATTCCCAAATCTCAAACGACACAACCACGGGACAAGGATGAAATGTTTAATAGTATGCATTCCTCTGAAATGTCATTGAGCGGGCATTTGGTGTTTTGGAAAAAAAAGATTGAAAATGTTGTACCTAATGGGCCAACACACCTTTGGAGGTACAAGCAATGCTTGTCGCTGCGGCTATGGCGTTGCACAACTGTATAATAGAGCAACAAGATGATGAAATCCTAGACGAGTTCATTAACGAAAATTATTCACCTACCAACGTAGCAGCTATTGGGCCAAATCCTGGGGTTGGAGACAATGGATCAATGTCCATTGTTCGTAATCATGATTCTAACGTTTTGTTGGGGGGGGGGGGGGTGTTGTCGTGATATTAAAAAATATTTTTTGACCTTCTCCGACACAGGATCCTTGCAGTTGGACGTGCAGATTGTGTGGTTTTTTCTAATTTTTTGTTTTGTTATTTGTTGTGGGACCCATTTTATTTTGTATTGATTTTAATTAAGAGATTATTGTATTGTTTTAAAATGAAGATATCTTACAAAATAAAAATATTTTTTAAAATAAAAATCATCATAATTCTTATCTCTTTAAGTTCTACGAATGGATACCCATATTGCTATATAAATATTATATTTTCGAAATACTAGATTTTCCGTGGTTAACTCAAATGAGACAACTACCAATGTTGAAACAATCGTATTATTATATTACACATTTCAAACCATTATATTTTCAAACTTTCATTTTTTGGGGTTTTTATTCTTACAACTTTAACTTTTCAACTCATTATATTTTCTACTTTCTCTTTTCCATAGATTTTATGCTTAACTTTATCCTTTTGCAGTTAATAAATTAATTATTTTACCCACATTTGTCAAACAATTATTTTTGAAAAATTGTAAATGAAAAAAAATGGTATCAACTTTTAGTAATAACTCATACATAAGAGATAAATGATGATACATAATTAATTTTTTTGTTCGAGCTAAAAATGAGTTGGATAAATGCTACGAAAAAAGATTGTGAATAAATACTGCAAAATGTAGAAGATGACGTGAGAAAGAGAAAACTAGGATAATCTTTTTTTTAAAGATCATGGCTACCTATGCTCTTATCATTTAACGTTTTTTTTGGTTTGTACAAAGATGAACCCAGTTTTTTTGTGTCTGCACTGTTATCGTCCTAGAATAGGGGCTACAAACTTGTCGAGTTTTCAGAACCAATTTGCCACCCGACATTAAAGTATGACCCAATTGGAGAC
The DNA here is from genome assembly GCA_963682175.1 of Triglochin maritima. Taxonomy (NCBI): domain Eukaryota; kingdom Viridiplantae; phylum Streptophyta; class Magnoliopsida; order Alismatales; family Juncaginaceae; genus Triglochin; species Triglochin maritima. The sequence continues at coordinate 43,125,095 of OY821775.1, forward strand.
ATAGAACAATTGCACTACTGAGTTCGACCTTGTTAAGATTGAATCCACCGAGTCCTCTAAAGGAACCTACTCCTCCGATTACACCACCCAAGCAGCACCCACACCTCTACCTCTACCACCACCACCACCCAATGAACCTGGAAAAAAAAGTGGAAGTCAACAAAAAAACAAATCAAAACTCAACACGTTCGGTTTCCAAATTCCAACTCTACCCTTCCCGACGTGTTAAGAAACCGAGATTCGGAAGTCAGCACACCGACATTTAAAAAAAAAACCCAGCTTCTGCTTCTCCTCAAACGCGGAAACAAAAAATACAAAATTATAAATATAAAAACAAAAATAGAGAGTCTTCGAAACGACTCGTCTCGGTTGAATCCTTTCTCCTCCTCCTCTCCTCTTCCATCTCCGGATCCCAAATTCCCCAAACCGACCCCCGGAAATGCTCCACAAGAGATTCAAACCCCAGAAATGGTTCGATTCCTTCCTTTTCCCCTTCCTTTTTCGATGCGTCTCGTCGTTTTTAGGGTTGGTTTTTGTTCGATTTGTGTTTGCGATCGGAGGTTGTGGTTTTAGTGTTTGCGGCGCTTCATTTGGTTGTAAATGTCGTTTGGAATGGTTAACTTCTGTCGATTTCGCTGAAATCGTGTTCCCGTTTGGTGATTAATTTTAATTTGTTTTGTGAATTTTTGCGTTCTGGTGTTGGGAAGTTTTATTTTCCGGTTGGAAATTATTGATTTGAATAAGTCTCATGTTGTTTATCATGACGAAATGTGATTAATTGTAGAGTAGTTAGTTTTTTGGTTGGGAGTTGTTGATTTGAATAAGGTTGTGCTGAATGTGGTTTTTGGGTATTGTTTGATATGTTGTTTATCACGACGAAGTGCGGTTAATGTAGAGTAGTTAGTTTTCCTTGTTGTGTGATTTTTCATCTAAAATCAAGTTCGAGAGTAGCAAAGTCATTGCTCAGAATTAATTCTGGAGTAGTTAGTTTTTCTCGTTGTAAGTTTTTTTGGGTGTGAAATCGAGCTGGAGAGTAACAAAACTGTTTCTTTCCTGTTGCTTAGCATAATTATTGACTTCCTCATCATTGTTGTGTGAGGGTCTGTGTTTTGTTGTTTGATAGACTCTGATTGTTTGGCAAATTGTGTGTTGATTTCTAGAGTTGTGTAATTTTTAAAAAAAAATTAATTATTATTTTTTGCCTTGGTGGTTCTGATGTTCTTATGTGTATTCTTTTAAGGTGTGCCATTAACTTTTATTGTTTGTGTGTCTTTGCTTTCGTGGCTATTCATATTGTAAGACATTGATCTATAAGTGGATTATGTAATGTTGTTTTTGTGAATTCTTGTTATTGGTGACGTAATAAATCATGTTTTAATAAGGGGTGGGTGTCGAGGTTTGGGAGTCTAATCCTGATTTTTATGTAACTTCACCTGCAGCAAGACATCGGTAAAGCTTGCCTCTTCTCGGATAAAGCTTCTGAGAAACAAGAGAGAGACCCATGTCAATCAGTTAAAGAAGGAATTGGCACAATTGCTCGAAACTAATCAAGATCAGACGGCTCGTATAAGGGTTAGTTCTTGTGAAAGTTTGAGCATTTAATTCAGAGATAAAATGCATGCTTTATTCCTTTTCATGTAATTGTGTCCTTGTGTTATGACTGGGTTAGTGTTGTAGATATCGTTGTTGTTGCTATTTTCCTTCAATGTGAGATTAGCCTGTATTATTAGCTTTTTTTTGTGATTGTAGGCTTGTAGCCAATATCAGGAATTAGTTGAGTCATTATAGAGATACTGCATGTTTATATGTCAAGTTTTAATCTAGTTTTCTAGAATATGAAATATTTTTTATAGTAGTTGGTCATATTTTCCATGTTTTTTTCTAAACGTCCACCATTTATTTTAGTTCCTTTGATTGTCTCAATAGACGTTGACATTGGCTACAAGATTGAATTGAAGCTGATGAAATTTTCATTAAAAATGATAATGAGAAATTATATTGAAGTATACGTTTGGATCATATTATAAGGGCTTTAGTGCACAAGTTACATGATTGTAAGTGCCAGTTCGATTTTCGTGATATGTCATTATCATATATTATTTTAGTAGTGATTAACAGGTTCCCGATCAAAAGATGAAATGATTTTAATGTAACATGATTATAGATTCATTGTTGATTTATCCTTTCAATGATGGCTAAGATAATTCTCTTAAGGTCTTGAAGTAATAATAATTTTCATTGATTCAAAGTTGAAACCATGGTTTTGAGAACCGAACCAGAGGTCAAGTTGGTCAAATCCACTAGTTCACTGGTTTGACCGGTTGGATCAGTTAAAGAACCGTGATGTCAACGATACATGACGTTATTACTAAAAAACAATACGTGACGATGTGTATAAAAAAATGTAAAATTTGGAAAATAGGAATCTTTCATACAAATATGAAACATAACAAAAGCACAAAACAGCATGATATCCATTTATAGGATCCGAAACATTGGTCGAACGGGTGGTTCAACGCTGGGTAAATGCAAAATGGTTTTGCCCACCCAATCTGGTCTGTCACTTTGCTGGTTACTACTTCCGCTGTTGAACTAGCAGGTCTGGTTCAGTTTCTATAACCATGGCTGTAAATATGAAACAATCAATTTTAAAGAAGTGTTGTTAATGGACCATGCCTACATACCTAAATGATGTCACCTTAGCTTGTATTCATTTTGTATGTTTCTAAGATTAGCTTGGCGTGTTTTTACCAGTAACAATAGGTAAAATCCTTAGGTTTTGTTTGACTTTTCATAGTTCTATATCTTATTGTTTCTTTATTTTTCTACATTTGCTAATAATGCACTGTACATGGTCTTTGCAATGCTTTTAGTTTGCATTAGACATGGGCAAATTGGTTGGCTATTTTAGCTAACTTTACTATTTGGACTTGTATATGTGATTAATCCCTCCTATTTTTTGTGTTTCTCAAAGTGTAAGCTCTGTTATGCACAATTTTTGATTTTGTAACGATTTCACGAAAAGGCCGTTATTACGGTTACTATACATGTTTTTGGTGGGATTCAACTATATACCAACATTATTATTGGAGAAACAGCATGTTGGAAAGAAGGAACTAGTAATTTCTTTGGGGCATGGTAGGAGTAGGGGATACTATAATGTGCATAGTGCATATGTCTGTTTCAAGTTGTATCTTGTATAAGTGCATCTACATAAATTTTAATACTGTATTTTTATCTGGGTGTATATATGCATTTAACTATGTATCATGTCAAGTTGTGTGGTTTATAAGTTTCTTTTTGAAGGATTCACACTTTGTCTCTTCCTCTCAACATGAACATGCTCATTTAGTGTTATACTCTTTTCAGGTTGAACATGTCATCAGGGAGGAGAAGACCATGGCAGGATATGAACTTATTGGGTTATATTGTGAACTCATCGTCGCTCGATTATCAATTATTGAGTCCCAAAAGTACGCTGCCTTTTCAATGTTGTTGCTGTCAAACTCTTCATTCCCAAATAGCTTCTTTTGACACTAAATTGATGTTCTAGATGAAGCTCTTGAAACCATAAATCTATCTCAACGAAACCCTATCATAGGAATAATTTGATTTGGAAATAGTAGCTAGGTTGAGTGGTTCAAACATGTTCAAATATGAAATAAAGAAATAAGGATGGTATTCACTTTGCTGTACCTTAATTATCATCCAAAGTTCAGAAATTCATGCATATGAATTCTGGACCTTGACTTTCTTGTGACTGTGCTTCCCATGTGTTGCACAATGCATGGTACAAGAAATGGTAGTGTCCCAAAAAAAATTCTCAAAAAAGCAAGTTATGTTAATTATGCATAACATTATGTTACATACACATTCTAGCAGCTGCTGTTGTTCACAAGTGATGTTGAATCACTTGAATGGGTCTTTCTCTAATGTATTCAAGTGCATGAATCTCTGACACAAGCACCTAAACTTTGTTCACTCCCAAATAAATAAAAAATCCCATTGCAATGAGATTTGCTTTAGTGAGTGGCCGAGTGGTTGCGGTCAAGTTAGAAAAAAGTTGGCATATTTGATCTGTAGAAGCATCAACATAGTTATTTTAAGGGTTTCGTGTTGTTCTTTTTATGTGTTTCTGTAGAACTTGATGTTGATTCACATTTCGAATGATGGCTTCCAATAACACTCATTGTGTATCCGAACTAGATCAAGTACCAGGTGAGTGAGGGTATAACCGTAGGATGCAAGTCCATACCCCACACCTGTAATAAACCGTGATTAGTGGGATGTGGATGGGTACCCAACCAGTATTGAAATTAAAACCCCTACAACTTATCAAAAAATAAATAACATTATGCATGTGAGAATCGGCTGTCAGGCTAAGTTATCAGCCTTCCAAATAAGATCGTTGTTCCATATTCTTATGTAACATTTTAGTATATTCCATATGGTGTAACTTACAAAGTCAATGCTAGTGATACAGTATGAGCTTGTTATATTTGTAGTGGTTGGTCGAGATCAAGGTCATGATTTATGAATGTAAAACCTTTTCATTCGTGTCCTTTGAAAGGTGTGGATTTACAGATATTATTAACTTTTTGCAGGAACTGCCCAATTGACCTTAAGGAGGCAATATCAAGTGTGATTTTTGCATCCCCTAGATGTGAAGATGTACCGGAACTTAAGGATGTTTGCAAACATTTTAAAGCAAAATATGGAAAAGAATTTGTGACATCTGCCCTAGAACTTAGACCTAATTCGGGTGTCAACGCTATGGTACAATTACATTCCTTTTACTTTCGTACCTTGTGAGCCTAACAGGGTTATTCTCGTATTCCAGCTGACATCATATTTAAGTTTCACAACCTTTGACCTTCAATGGTTTAATCCCCTGCTGATATTATGTCCTCTCTACAATATATTCTTAGATTGCAGAGAAATTATCTGCTAAGCCACCAGACACTGAAGCAAAAGTCAAGATGCTAACCAAAATTGCTGCAGATCATGGCATTAGCTGGCAACCGAAATCATTTGGGGAGTCCGTCGAAAAACCTCATGTAAGATTAAACATGTGTTCTTAATTTGTCAGGTCATCTTTATTGTTTCTTATGCATATTGCTGCACAGGAGAGTGACATTTATGTATATAACTCCTTTCTTTTGTGGTTCAGTCAACTACATCCACTTCTTTTGAGAATGGAAGTAATTTCACTACAGAAGCTGTTCATCCAGAGACTATTCCTCCAAGTAACCAAAAGCATGAATCAGACAAAAAAACCACCCCGAGCAAAGTCACCAGGTCAAATCCAAGTTTTACCTCACCTGATGTTGGCAATATCCCATCTGATATTTGTCCTGGATCAAGAACACCTGGTACGTAATTTCACTGAGGTTGATCCTTGGTCAGTTTTCCTATATGCAGAACTTAACATGTGCTTGCACCAAATTAAATTATCTGGAAGAATAACCATTTCCCACTTATTTTCTGGTACAGAACAAAGAGATGAAGGACCCAAAAGCAATCAAAATTTTGGAGCAGAAACTGCAACATATCAGCAAAACTGGGACATGAATTTCAAGGATGCAGTATCAGCTGCACAAGCTGCTGCTGAATCTGCTGCTGAATCTGCAGAAAGGGCGAGTAGGGCTGCTGCTCAACTAGAATCTCGGGAAAATGAATCAATTCTTCACCAACCAATACATAATAACGATGCTGTAAACAAAAGCTTGCAGAGGAGGAATTCTGGAGGCCAACAGCGGGAAGACAAAATCGTGCGCGGAACTAGAAAACAATATGATGATTCTGATAGTTTTGGAAGGAGATCCGGCAAGTCGTTTTCTTCTCCATCCAATCTAGATAACTACAATGTAGTTCCTGTCCAAGGCCAGGAAGACAAAGCTGTGCATGAAACTACAAAACTATATAATGATCCTTCTGATGGTGGAAGAAGATCCGGGAAGTCGTTCTACCAGGAAGATAAAACTATGCATGAAACTGGAACACCATATGATGATCTTTGTAGTGTTGGAAGAAGATCCGGAAAATCGTTTTCTTCTCCATCCAATCCAGATAACTACAATGTTGCTCCAGATTATAAGACTTTCCAACAGCAAGATGAACCTATGACAGAGCCAATTAAGAAAGACAAGATCAAACTTAATCACCAAAGTGACAAGATGAAGGATAATTTATCTTATGAATGGGAAAATGAGGGAACTACAGGATATGCCTCTTATGATAGTGACAACTCACATGGAGAACAATCTGTCTACATTGAGGAACCAAGCAGTTCAAGTTATACTAGAAGAGAAGATTCTAAGCAAGCAGACGTACATAATTCTGATATTTTTAATGTCAGGCCGTTCGAAAATGATTTTGAAGACCATGATGTCCTTGACTTGCATAATCAGAAGCAGCAAGCAGATGTACAGAATTCTGATATTTTTAATGTCAGGCCGTTTGAAAATGATTTTGAAGACCATGATGTCCTTGACTTGCATAATCAGAAGCAGCAAGATACTTTTAACCATTGGAGTGATGAGGCTGGAACACAGAAAGTGGAAAAGCCAAGTTGGGACAGGCAGCAAAGCTTGAGAGATCACTCTGTTATTTTTGATGATTCTGGTTCATATAATGGTGATGTTCTGGACCTGGATAATATTAAAGATGGTTTTAGTTCATTCTCACAGAACCAGGAGAGCAAGTTCCCAGATTTTTCTTCACGTGATGATCCCTGGCACCCACCAAAGGGTCGATCGAGCTTGGAGAATTATTCAATGAAAAGAGCAGATTCTGTAGAAAGTGAAGAAAGTACAAAAAAGGCTGCTGATGTGCCTGTGGTGACATATGATACAGATGGTTCTGCGGAAGATACCCTTTCTAGTCCATTGTGGAGTAAGGGATTAGCAGGTGGAGCAAAAAATCAAGCTTCTCGCCCACCTTATGTGGTGAATCCTTTGGTTGAGGTTCACACAGCTCATAAAGAAACCGGTACTGCAACATCATACAACATAAGCAAGTCAGATGATTTAAAGCATGACGATGTCATGTTGAGCCCTAAAATGCCCAGGTCAAAAGCCAATAAACAAAAGTCACACAGGAAGCCTCTCCCATCAAAATCACAGATGACAGCTTCCTCATCCGACTCCGAGAGTTCTGATGAAGACGTCCTTTCAGTTGAGAAAGAGCGATATTCTGGAAGTGGCTCATCAAGACGAAAACAATCAACATACAAACAACACATTAGCTCCAGCAAGTACGAGATCCATCAGGAGCCCTCATATGAGAGACCAAGTGCTGCTGCTTCAAGGAAATCAAATATAGCACCATCCTCAGGTTATTATTCTGATCTCACTGAAAAAGATGATGCTTCAGTGTCTTCAGCAAAATCAGATAGTACTGGTCCAACCAGTCAGACACCTTCTGATCGTCGTCGCATCAGACTAACAGCATTAGACTCTTTCGAGCGAGAATATGACGAACCCAACGCAAAGAATTCCGACCCAAGGAGCTCCATGCAATACTCCACTGCAGGTAATGATGATGAGCTTCCAAGACCAAAACCAAGGTATGGTGCAAGCAAACCCTTAGAAGGCAAGTCCCGCAGAACAAGGCCTACACCATTGGGGTCTAACCGTAATACCATGTCGCAAGACCTTGATGTTCCAGAAGTAATGAATAGCACTCCTGCACGAAGGAAACCAAATGTGTCAAGCTCATCTGCACCTGAACCGATCGACGATTTCACAGCCAATGATCACTTGGAAACAAATAGAAACCCAGAGTTTTCGCCATCCAAGCCACCTATAAGGTCTGCAGTTACCCTGCCAACTCCTCAGAAGCAGAAAAGCCCAAAGTCAAGCAAGAAACCAGTTTCCAAATTTGCACCACCAAGCTCATGGAGAGAGAATATGTCGACAGCAGCAGAGTTGGAACCAACAAAAAAAGAGCTACCTGAAACTGCACCTTTAAAAGTTAAAGAGACTCCAGAGTCGTCTTCACCTCCACCACTGCCAACCGTTGGTCGCAAACCTCCTGTACATGTCCATCCAAAGCTCCCAGATCATGGTGAACTTGCTGCTTACTTTCAGAAACTCAGGGCAAACACTCGTAAATGATGGGTATTGTTTCTTCATCAGAAACTATTATTGTATTTGCCAATTGCTTTCACTCTTATAGTTCACTATTTTAATTTATGGGTTTTGTACAGAGATAGCTTCAGTTTCCATAATTGTTGGTCTTATAGGTTTGCACTGCTTGATTTTTTAATTATTTATTTAAACGGGTATTGGCTTGTAATTTGAGGTGTAATACATGTTTGATGAGGTGTTCGTTGACGAGTGGTTTGTGGATGAACTTGAAGAATTTTTTGAGGAACACTTTTTGTACTGATTTTGAAATTTTGTGTAATAATTTGTGATTTGTACATGTGATATTTCTTTGCCTTTAACCTTGTTCTTACCATAGACTTACAACTCAAGTTTGACACAAACCCTAATGTCATCATACCCTGTATATTATGAAGTTATAATTTGTTTTAGCAGAAGAGTAGGTATTTGTAGTTGGAGCTGCAAAGCTTAACAAACACATGGGTGCTTTGGCTGCAGGATGGAGGTAGAATTACAAAGATTGGACTTATGTCATGCTTGGTTTTTATATCTTTCTTTATTCCATTATCAACTCAGGGAAACCCAAGTAAATTAGAACCGGTATAAACTTATATAACTTTTTTTTCCAATCTGAAAATAACTTTGAGATAGACATGTGAACCCAAAATGACTGTAAAAAGAAAAAATAAAAGAAAATGACTGTAAAAAGATAACTTTGAGATAGAGGTAAGGATTTGAGAAGCTAATCTCCGCTCTCATGTGAACCCAAAATGACTGTAAAAAGAAAAAATAAAAATAAAATAATATATGAAGTGCAGACCTTCATGTTGAAGTATGTCTCGGAGACGTCTACGGTGTGTAAACGATGGTAGACGACTCAAGAGAGAAGCACTAAGAAAGATCACACAACGGGATTGAAAACGGAACGAGTGAAAAAGAAATACGAGTTGAATCTAATCCTAACTTCATCTGTCTCCTACGTGTAAAACGTTTTGCTTGTTTGGAAGTTCTCATTATATACATGAAATGCACAAGAAGTAATACTTACTTCCTAAAGAGATGAAACTCCGCCATATGGTTTTTTCATCATGTACCAACATATAATCTATTGGAAATGGTGAAGAGAGACAACAACCACCGGATGGGGAAAAGCTTGTAGCATAATTGTTTGGTTTTTGAAAGTAGCATAATTATGGCTGTTAATAAGTAGGTTTCAATGTGGAGTAGTTGAGGGTACGTTGCATGGTAGGTTCGCGTAATGTAGTGGAGTGGTTGTGTTGAATTGTTGATTGACTTCACATAATAAGATAAGGAGTAGATAACTACTTTTAGGGGTGCACACGGGTCAAGTTGAACCCGAACCCGACTGGTCGGGTCGGGTCGGGTTGGTAGGTGTTTCGGGTTGGGTTGGGTTAGAAATTTCTGAAACCCGAATTTTCGGGTCGGGTTCGGGTTGTAGGGGTCGGGTTGACCCAACCCGACCCGAAACCGAATAACAACACAGAATTTCAGCCCAACCCGATTAGCCCACCCGAGACCCGACCCGTCTCACACCACACACACAACACCCCATTAGCCCACCCAACACAAACACAACACACAGCACCCGACCCCTAACCCTAACGACACCCCCCTCCCCTCATCCTCTCTCGAGTCCCGTCCCCAACCCTAGATCGCCGCCGTCGGTCCGCCGCTGTGCCATCACCGTTCAGGCTATCGGGTTGAATCTTCCCAAAATATTGAGCCATTGCCGCTGTCGCTCCTCCATCGTTGCGTCATCGCCGTCGTCGCTCCTCCATCTCCAAATCGATCCGTCGATTCGCGTCGCCGGTTGAATCTCCGTCGATCCCGCTTCTCCAACACGACGCCGTCGTCGAATTCCGTGCAGGTAATCGATGTTAGGGTTTGGGATTGGGTATATTCATATTGAAGTAGATTTAGTCCTCTTAAGTAGATTCCGTGAGTTCGTGTGTTTCGTCAATGCCACGCCAATCCCACTTTTTGGTGCTTTTGTCTTCATTAGTTGCAAATTCAAGAAGCTATTTTTTGTCGAAAACCACAGATTATCTTTTGTTTCTTTCATCATTTTGTGGTGCAGTTGTGTCTTGAGATGTTTACAAAAGTCTACATTTTTAAAAAAAATGTTTCGAAGAAGACAGAAGTGTATATAGTACAACATTGATCATGAAACGTAAGGTGAAGCTGGTATCCTGTGTGAGTTGTGTTGGTCATTTAGCACTTAGTGTGCAAATATTTCATGCCAAATTTTCGGGTTCAACCCGACCCGATCCAACCCGAAAATTTCGGGTCGGGTTGGGTTCAACCCGAACCGGTTCGGATTCGGGTTCGGGTTGGGTTTTCCCCTAACCCGAAATTTTCGGGTTGGGTCGGGTTTCAGCCCCAACCCGACCCAACCCGACCCGTGTGCACCCTTAACTACTTTCTTAGAATTGTTTTTTTCCCTGAACTCTAGACCAGGTGCATTTATAATTTTATATTACATACCTTTCAATTTTACTGAAATTAAATTCTCCACAATATATTAACTTGTCACAATTAGAACAAACTCGACTGCTCGATTGTTACGACAGTTCGTTCAATTAGATGATGATGATGATGGGAAAACGAATTTCAGAGCAACAAAGATGACTGCAGCTGAATTTCCAATATCGATCATTCATTTGTACTATGGCTACAGATATAAATACTCATACATAAAATGGGTTTGTACGATCATACGTTCATACAAATGTTATACAGTACCACACAAATGTACGAATATACAAAAACCTAAAAACACCAACCGACTGCCTAATATACAAATACAAATATTACACTAAGGTCACGTTTGGTTTACCGAAATTGGATTCCATGCAATCAGATTGTATTCCAATGAATTTAATTCTTTGTAATGCATTACGATGTTTGGTAGCATTGGAATTCGGAATTCATCGTGCAAATTACAATTTATATGAAAAATACTTTAATAATTATAATAGTTCTGGTAAATGCCGAAAATGATTATCAAAGGTTTACTGGGCTTTCAATCACATAATTTGTAATCCTTGTCTTGAAAGGGCTGTAATTGGATTACCATGGTGCTTTGATTACAAAGTGATTATGACTCCAACATTCTCAACCAAGCATTATAATGTAATTCAGGATGTAATTGAATCACATTGTACCATTTGACTACATTACAACCAACCAAACAAGAACTTGAAGTAGAAGCATCAATAGTCCCAAACTTTATTCTCCCTCCTCAGAAACATCAACCGCACAACTCTTTTGCTCTCCCTATTACTAACGCACTTTCGATCGTGTAATATATTGTTAACTACATAACAACTTGGCTTCGAATTAAGGAAACTAGCGATGAAAAGATGGAGGAAACAGAAAACGCAATACTATCATTATACTAGCCTGTTGTCCAACGTCCAGTAATATTTTCCAGTCACAAGTTCAACCAGAGTTATCCCCGAAGTGGCGGTGGACCCACAGGAGGTCCACTGGGGGCAATGGCCCAACTAAAATTTGAATTTCCTTATATTTATACTAGTTGGAGTTCAATTTCAATATTTTATAATAAGTAAATATGATGATTGAGTTTCACACATTCAAAATTGACGTAGAAGGCCCCTGATAGGGGTGTACATCGGTTCAAAATTGGACCAAACTGAGCTTGATCCCACAACCGGTAATCAAACCGAACCAATTCAGTTTGGAAGCGGACCGAACTACTGGTTGGTTCAAGTTAAATCCAAGACCAAACCAAGTTCAGCTGGATTAATTTTTTTTTTTGAATTTTTAGTGTATTTTGGTTAAAAAATTGCTATTTAATATATATATATATAATTATTAAACAAATTAAAACTTTAATGTAAGAAGAGTTGATTCGATATTAAAAACCAAACTAGAACCAATTTTCTCCAAATCCGCGAACCGACAACCCTATTTGGTCTAGTTCGGTTTGGACAAAACAAACCGTTTTTTCGGTCGATTCGGTCTTAGTCAAAACAAACTAGTTCGTCGGTTCATGTGCACCCGAACACTGAATCCATCCCATTTACGTCCTTGGAAGCCTACTCACATGTCTGGTGAAAAATAATAGATTTACATTGGGATGAAAATTTTGGATCCGACACAAAACCACACAAATAATATGGGTCGACCTGCTAACTTAGGTCATCTTGAGCTATGATAATTTCATAAATGTCAAATCAATACTATCTTTCTTCCACAACTTTTTTTCTCTTAGCAACATTCTCCTCTCAAGCACAACCCACCAATAAATGTCAATTTGTCAAATCAACACTATCTTTCTTCCACGTTATTTTCTTTTTCCCATATTTATAATTTTCAACAATAACCAAATGATTAATTTATTGTATTTACAATAATTTTTTATAAGTAAAATAAATTAACTTATTGTATTTGACCCTAGCTGATAGAAAACTGACTATACTGACACAAAACTGACCAAATTAATTAGCAAAAAATAAATTTTAATTAAAATTGTGTAACTAATTAACAAAATTGTTAAAATCATTTCGTTAACCAACTTATTAATATAAAAAATAAACTAACTTCAAAAAAGAGACAATGAGTGGAGACCACGTGGCCTCCACCCATGCCCACGACCCCATTGAGGGGAGCGCCAAAATGTCACCCATGAACACCCTCTCGAGGGTTGTCGTTAATGAATAATGAGTAAGGTTTGAATTTGACAAACACAAACGGTGCCCAAAAAGAGTAAGAGTAAGAAAAACAATGCCCGGGCTATCCCGGGCGTCCACCTCCTTCTCTCTGCCACGTCAGCTTCTTTTTCCGCCACGTCAGGTTCTCTTTTCGCCACGTCAGCTCACCCAACCCACCCAAAAAAAACTCTTAACCACGCCCGGGTTATCCCCACCCACCCTACACTCTCTTTCATTCACATCATTTCTTGATTAAACAATTTTAATTCTTCCACAACATTCAACAAATTACATTTTATATAATTCTAAATCTAATTACTATATTTAATTACTTTAACTTGAAAATAATTATTAATTACTATTAAATCACGAAATTATTATTAAATCTTAGGAAACTACATTACATATTACATAAACTGAAATCAGAAATATTACATCTAAAATTAAGAAACAACAATACAAATTACATAAATTGGACTTCGAAATAGTACATTAATTTTTTTAAACCATTTTCAAACCACTCATCGTCCATAGCGTTGCCATATATGCTCAATTAAATCGCGTCTTTCAGATCCAAATGTTGATTCCTGTCACACACCCGATCTTGATTGGCAAAAAACTCGTGAATATCTGTGTTTAATCGTTTAAACTGCCGCAAGTGCACGACATCAGTGAAGACGTGACAAATACGGGTCGATCCACGGGGAGGAGAGCAATATCTGGTTTTTCAGAAATCAAGTGGCAACAAAAAGGGGGAAGAGTTTTGTTTATGTTAATCTACGTTACACTAAACTACTAAGAAGAAAATATAAAGGAAAGAGACTAATGATTACTTCGACAAAACTTAAAAGAACCTAATACTAAGTTGGAATCAGGAAGAAAAAGACCCCTGGGGGAGTGATTACACATATACAATAAGAAGGTAAGAATGCATTTCAATGGGCACAAGTGGAGGTAGTGTTTTCATGTATAGGAGGTGTCTACTTATCATGACAAAACCCATCAATTCAATCACTAACCTATTTGATTAACATTCATAAACACAAGCTGATAATTTCAGAAACTAAACAAGCACGAGAGGTCTTAAGATTTGTGGCAAAACTCATCAAGTGAAGTATTCTATTCTAACAAGCAAACATTCATTCATACTAATCAACATATTTTAAAATAAAGCATTCTTCCATTCTTAATTGCACATATAAGTATCATCTCCACCCCCCAAAGGGGAGTGGTTTTACTCACTAAACATTAAACTAACTATTACACTAAGATAGGAAAACATGTTAACTAAGCCTACTAGATTTAATCAAAGACAATTAAGCTTAACATGCAAGAACTATAAAAGAAGCAACAAAACAAGGAAAACTTTATTGATTTCAGACTCACAATACCAGTAGCATCTCCCCACTTGAGTTTTTTGCTTCAAGGCTTTCACTTCAAGTAGAGAGAATGACCACTAAGCATGGAGTGATTACAATAGAATGTGAAGAGTTCTATTTATAGCCATAGAAAAAGGTAATACAGGACAATCCCCCGGTATGAGACTAAACATATACCAGAAATAGACTAAATACACGCTAATACATGACTCAAAGAAATCTTAGCGGATCCGGAGCAACCCGGACTTTTGTCTGGGCTTTCTGGATGACTTTGTTTGTCTTTGATGCATCTACTTCTCTTGTTGGAGCTCCGACCCGAATAAAATTGCTAAAATACACCTCATGATGGTGTGGAGTATTATTGTTTGCTCATTAGTCTTTCGATCTTACATTCAGGTCATTCTCCCTTGCATCTTAGTCCTCGAGTCTCTCAACTCTGTCTTTTTGAAGGATTTCATGTTTAATTATACATATATATTTTCGAAATTTTTATGTATAATAAGGATCAATTACAATTTTCTTTGATTTATTTCATGCATGTATCGGTTTGTTTTAACATCTAGTTTCAAAACTCTATTAAAACAAACAAGGGCTCCGAAATTCATACCTAGAAGTTCTCAAAACTTCTTGAAGATTCGGAGACGTTGGGGATGCTTCTCGCCGCGCCGGATGCCTCCGAGTGTTCACCGAAACCCTAAACAAGGTTGGAGAGAAAGGAGCTAGCCAATCGATCTCCAAACAAGCTTAGAATCTAGCTACAAACCCCTTCCTTAGCCTCAGAGATTTCTCCTTCCAAAGACTTAGAAAACTAAGAGAATTTTCGTGGGTTTTTGTGGTGAATTAGGAGAGAAAATAATTTCTGAATTGTGTGTCACAATTAGGGAGAATAAGGACCTATTTATAGGTTCCAATCTTACTCTTAATCATGACTATTCTTTAGCCACGGTTTTATGACAATTTCTCTCACAAACTAATTCCATAATGCATTATATGCACCCACAAAACATTTGACCAAATTCGGAGCTAATCCAACCATCGATCAAATTAATCTCTTAATAATCAAAGGCAGAAAATCGACCGCTGTTCGGTTTACCGAGTCCCACTCGGTTAACCGAATTTATCACGATCGTTTAACCGAGTACGTGACGGATGACCGAATCTTAAGGGGAAAAATTCTCCTTAACCGATCGGACTAATTCTCGTCCAAGACCGAGTGCTATTCGGTTAACCGAAAATATTGGAACTTGACATTGTTCGGTCGACCGTTTCTGGTTCGGTACACCGTACCAAAGTTCCAGGCACTTTGGTCAAGTTCGGTCAATCAATTACGATTATCCGTTCCACGTTCGGTTGACCGATCCATAGATCCTTCGGTCGACCGAACCTCAACGGATTACCGAACTTCTACCCGATTTTGCCTATTTCAAATTTTGGATTTATTTCCAACAAAATTTGAACTTGGGGGTTTTAGCAAATTCACAACTTATGCAATATATTATCCTATGCAACAATAAATTATTGCACCCCATAATATATGCATCTCATATGAATTTATCATGATTCTAATTATGTTATATATACAACATAATTGATTTTACTTGTTCACCACATGTGTCATATTTTCTATGAGAAACCCGACACATCATATGAACCAAAAATCAAGCTTCTTGTTTCACGGTTTTTTGCGGTGTGACCTATGGGAGGATCTAAACTAAGTTGGCAGTGATATTAAGAGCTTAATATCACAAGCTATAAGCGGTATCTAGCTACACATTATAGCTCCCAATTAGTTAGATGTCTTAATTCCACTCGAACCAAAACCCGATCCATTTAGTGATGGAGTGCACCACTTGTGTCCGTCCCTTGCCTCATGATATTGAGAATACACACAAAGTAGTATTGTGTCATCTTTGTATTAGTATTCATTTCTTGATCTCTTTAAGCTAGTTATAAATATGTGACTTAACTCAAATCACATTGTGCACATTATAACTTTGCTTTATCAAGGGGCCCACTAATATCATCACTCAATTAAGAGGGGCAATGATAGTCTTTTGACTAACTATCTTCTCCAACAAAAGTTGTACTTAACCAACTAATGCCTTTACACTACACTCATCGATAGCTCAAGACACTAGTCTAATTAAGAACTCCTTAAGTGATTAGATATAAGTCTCATATCAAAGGACCAAAGACACAGTAAAATATTAATGACACAGAAACACATTTCTATAATATTTTACTTATTAGGTCTATTCAGTATACAAAAGTAATATTTTCCTCTTTTGCATACCCGTGTTGTCACTCACTTGTAGAGCTACAATGATCTATGACCAACACGACAATCTTAACTCGGTAATTAATGTCTCATGTTAATTACCATGATTGCGAATATCTTTTGTTTTATGCAAACCAATATCTTTTAGAGCTCTACGGTTAAGGACCAAGAGCCTCTTCCTTAACACTTCTAAAAGACGAATAACATAAACGAGGAACAAAATGATTTCTCATTCAATTCATAATAATTAACATTTAAAAGTAAAACTTTTAGAACACATTCCCTTCACTTTTTTCCTACTTTTAGGTCATTTTATGTCTCTTCTCTTCAAACCTATTTATTTCTGAAATTCAAACATAAAACTCATTACGTAGAATTGTTTAGGTGAAAGATAACGGATATAAGACACAAATGTATGCATAAAATGATGTCAATCAATCCGCTATACGATCAGTCGAATATTGCATTGATTCCTCCTCCGAGGTTCCAGGTCGATCTTCCCTAAATTCGCGAATATATCCAAAATTAGCGTAACAGTCTCGTTCGTCCTCCACTATCATGTTATGCATAATGATGCAAATTGTCATTATTTTGGATAGTACGTCCTTACTCCAGGCAAGAGCTGGGTTTCTGATGATCGCGAACATCGCTTGCAATACTCCGAAAGCACATTCTACATCTTTACTATTAGATGCGGGAGAAAGACGGGGAGCACCACACCGAGCCACCCCTGAAACACGCCCTCCACCAGGCGCACATGGATCGCTAATCAACGGTCCCAAACCGCCAATTGGCGGTTCAGAAGTCGCGCATGGTGGGCTGCTTTGGCTCGCCTTGTTCTCTATGCTGAGGGCCTTCTATTGTCATCACTAGATGCATACTTTGATCTACTCAATTGTTGGACACGAATGAAAGAAGAGAACTCACTACTTAACACTCATAAGCTAAAAAGAGATTTGCACCAAACTCATCTTTTCTTTCTTCTTTCTCACTTTACTTGACTTTACTTGACTTGTTTTACAAATGGAGAACTCTTGTGCTTATATAGACACTTACAAAGACTCTCCAACTTAACCTAAAAAACAAACATAACATAAACTACATAAAGATGATCATTCAAGATCATTACAACCTTTACTTAAATTGCATCAGACGAAAATCATAGAGAAATGAAGAGACTCTTTGTCTCTTCCTTTCCTTCAACCTTTTGTCTTCCATCTTGTTGAGTCATTGATGCATTGCATACATTGCATCATATGTCTTTCATTTAGAGTGTTTTTATATAAATAAATGCTACTAAGGTATTGTTTTGAGCAATTGTGCAGAATTCAGGAGTTACAATGCAATTTACCAATATTCGAGCTAAAACGCGTGCAATGGACTTAGATGGATCACAAAGACCAATTAGATAGAGATTCAAGCTCAAGTTGAAGTCCAATTGATTGCATAAGAAGTCAGGGACTTGATCGCAAATTGGAAGGACTAAAAAGTTATTTTGGAGGAGTATTCAAGAAGAAATCAAATTCGAATCTCCAAAGATATGCAATAATTGATTTATACATGTGGAGGCCACCTACAACATACCAAAAACACACCCACAAAAGCACAAAGTCATCTGGACTATCCATGCGGCGGAATCGCCGCATCTAACGGTCAATATGCGGCGGAATCGCCGCATGGGTTGCGATCCGTGCCTCCTATTTTCGTCCAATTGTGTAGTAACACGTGTCCTTCCTGATGCATACTTAGGGTTTCTTGTATCGGCTATAAATAGCCCCGAAATATTGTGTAAGAGGAGCTTTTGGTATTACATTTTAAAGCAATAAAATTCTGCCCTTTTAATTCTCCATTATCTTTGTCTTTTGTAAGCTTAGTTTTAGATTAATGTTTCATGCTCTTAATTCCAGTAGAGTAATTTAGTTGTTCTTTATTTTTTTCTCTTAGAATAATTTGTTGCGTGCTTAGAATAATTGCTTTTACTTTCGTAGATCGTAGTTTAGTATAATATTTCCCTTTTTTTCCGTATTCTCTCGATGATCTCCATGACCCCTTCTCCTCATCTTCTCCCCATGGGTTTCTAAAACCCTCCAAAGGGTGGGGGTGACGGATTTAGGGTTAGAGAAGAGAGATCGTTTTTATTTTAATTTCTTGTTAGTATTTTGATCATATGAGTTTTTGTTAAATCAATTATCATATGATGCTTAATATCTCACTTGATTTATAATAATTTTCGTAATCTCTAATCTAACTTGAAGATTCATAACTCCCACCCACTGGACTCTCATCCATAGTTATTTCTTCTTAGTTTGTGTTCTTGTTGTTCTTGCTTTAGAAAAATAAAAAAAAAGAAATCCAAAAATCTCAAACCAACATTATTTCTCTTTTGCTTTCCTTAATCAAAGAAATCACAAAAATATAAGAATCTCTCCCTCCTTGTGTTCGACCCGTACTTGCCACCGCTTCAACGCGGCCGTGCACTTGCGGTATAAATAAAAATCTCAACAAGTTTTTGGCGTCGTTGCCGGGGAGGCGACGAGAATTTCAAGTTTTTTGTTTTTTGTGATTTTTGTTTGTTTTGTTTGGATCTTGGTTTTTCGCGATATAACGTTTTCTCTGTGCTTTTCAGGAAGTATTAGAGACGACGCAAAAATCCGGACGCAATCCAAGGTAACCAAGCGGCGAAATCGCCGCACCAGCAGTGTAGTTTGCGGCGGAAACGCCTCACGGGTTAGACTTCTCGGCATGAAATTTTTCTGCGACGTGACACATATTTGGGTGGACGAGTAGAGAAGCAGGAAATTGTCGAGAGCGGGCGGCGAACCCGACTGAGCGTGCGTAGGTAACCTTTGTTGCCTTTTCCTCGAAATTTCTATTTTCGAAAAGTTTCCTTTCGTAGAATTGCATGTGTTAGGGTTTACAAGTCCATAATTGGCAATAATTCAACTCGGACCTAAAATTGGCAAAATTAGAAAGACCTTAGTGCATGCATCATATAATGTTTTGCTTGCATTATTCTTGCTAAATTCTTGCAAATTATTTTTTATTGTTGAAGAGTGCTGGAGTCAAGGTACGTATCGCGGTTTTAACGATTGCATTTAAGCATATACTTTAGTTTGCATACAACCTTGAAATTGCCCCCATTAAAAAGACCATTGTTTGACTATCTTTGCTAGATCTAAGTTAAACTACTTTAAGGGCAACTCCGTAGGCAAAGATACGGTGGGGATTTCATCACCCTCCCGTGGCCCACAAACCACAATCCTAAAGTGTCACCTAAGCCTTAAATTTAAAATCAATTAGACATTGGCCCCTAAGGAGGCGGACTCAATTAAGGAGGAGATTGGTTTGACTTGCTATGACCTGAAGCTAATTGAATTCAATTTGGTGTCTAGAAAGTGTTTTTGTGTTGACGAAAGTCTTCCAAACGACGTGGTTGTCTAATTGGCACCGACTCTGTCGGAAGCGCCCCCACTAGCTATACACGGCCTGGCCAAGTTGGTTTGATTAGTGAGGGAGGTGAATCAAGCAAATCAATTCGACTCAACCAGTTAGGAGTCGTCTAGATCTAAGCGACACTAGGTCTAGGATTGTTTTAACCGTGCTTGTTTAGGAAACTTCTGACCAACCCTCTCATCTATCTTTTAGAGTTAAGTTTCCCTTCTCATCTGAGTCTTCTTTCTCTTCTCACCTCAATTCTCTAGATTAGGATTCATTTCTCATCTTTTCCCCTTCTATTGTTTTTTTCTTTTTTTTTCTTTTTTTTCTTTTTTTTTTGAAAAAAAAATATATATATAAAATCAAAAAGTAATTGATTCTTGAATTTGAATTTGGAATTTAAATTTCAAATTTGAAAAAAAAAATTAATTCAAACCGGTGCATTCAGATTTGGGTTCGGGACTTGAGCAATCGACTCTCACGAGTTCATCTAGATTCCAGTCTAGAACTTGGTCCCAATCCACCAGTTGCACCACCTCACCCGGATCCAATGGGTGAGAATGTAGTGGACCCACCTGTTGCACCACCTATGACTCTGAGGGATCGGTGCTACCCAACGATGGCTGCTCAGCCATCGTGCATCGTTATGCCCACCATACCGGGTCGCGACTTCGAACTAAAGGCACAATACCTGAGTATGTTGCCCAAGTTCACCTCTAAGGAAGATCCATATCTCTTCCTTAGAGAATTTGAGGAAATCTGCTCCCTTATGCATTGATGTAGAATTAAATTTATACCGCAAGTGCACGACGTCTATGAAGACGTGGCAAGTACGGGTCGAACACAAGGAGGAAGAGATTTCGTTATTTTTGTTATTTTCGATTAGGGGAAGAAGGGAAGAAGAAATAAGTTGGGTTTTTGGTATTTTTGATTTAATTATCTAAAGTACGAAACAAAAGCAATTAGAACTAAAACAAGAAATAAGAAGAGAATTCCGTTTGGTGGAGGTTTAGATTTAAGATTTAGATTAGAGAACTTAGAAACTTATAATAAATCATGTTTAGTTATGAAGCATTACAAGATAAATGATTTAACATAAACTCAAGTAATCAAAATACTAATCACGAACTTAGAATAATAACATTCATTCATCTTCTCTAACCCTAAATCCGTCACCTCCACCCTTCGGAAAGAGTTAGAAACTCATGGAGGGAGGAAGAAGAAGGGGTCCTTGAGACATTACAAAGAAAACTAAAAAGTAAGAAATAAGAAACAGAATTTTATTAATAAAACTAAGGTACACAATTAAGAACAACAACCAAGGACCCTATTTACATCGTTCTCGGGTCTATTTATAGTTGCTACAAGGGACTTAGGTATAGAATTGGATAGTACACGTGTCCATACACAACTGGACGAAATTGGGACACACAGATCGACCAATGGGCGGCGGAATCGCCGCACATCATGTGTATTGTGCGGCGGATTCGCCTCACACGTTGGTCGGATTTAATCAGGATTTTTGTCACGCGTTTATGGTATGATTTGATCCTCGTTTGCGCGTCTGGATTGATTCTTTCCATTGTCTTGAGCTCCGGATTAATTCCTTCCATTGTTGGAGATTTATATTTGATTTTTCTTTTGACTTTCTCCACACAATTACTTGGTCCTTTTATTTTGCAATCAGGTCCTTGGCATTTTGCAATCAAGCCCTTGACCTTTTTGTAATTAGCTCCTTGAATGCTTTTATGCTTGGATGCATTTCCATTTGAAACCCGATAAACTTGAACTTGGTCTTTATGATAGAAATGAATCTTTTGCATGCGTTTATGCTCGGAATGTGGGTAATTTGCATCCAAGTCCCTGTATTCTGTAAATACGACTAAACACATACCTTAGTAGCATTTATTGATATAAAAGTAATCTAAATGAAAGACATATGATGCAATGTATGCAATGCATCAAATACCCCCACACCTAGATTTTGCTAGTCCCTAGCAAAACAGAATATAAAAGAAATGAAAACAGGGAAATCCTAACTCACTTTCGTAGGAATCACAGTTGCACTTAGCATGTGCAACAAGCCTTTAAACCTCCAAGTTGCCTTAGAGGACGAGTTTTGTCTCGTGAGGGTTTTCAGTTGACACACCCACAAAGTCTTAATTCAACATTCCATTAATAGCTCTTAATATTTCTGCCTTAACTTTATACATCTCACTTAAAGTTCTCGCATGCTCATTATACAGTTCTAACTTATAAAAAGTTTGACTTGGTCTTTATTCCTCCAACATTCACACCACTAACCCCTCTACACATGTTATCACATGAATTATTTTGCACGCCTCCTCTGGTGGTGAAGTATCATTTGGATCAACCATGGCATGGATCATTCCTTTAGCTTTGGGCCTTGAGTATCTTAAAGTATTTATTTATTTATTTTCCTTTTTCCGTGATTCAACACATTTGCTTTTCTTTTTAACACTTATACCCTTTTTGCATTCGTGTAGCGAGTTTGGTCGATAATCCCGAGCTGGCAGACTCAAGTTACCGGGTTTCAAGATACCCCTACGGACCAGTGACTCGAAGGCTTGGGCTTTTGTAATCATTTTGCAAAATGTGTTTTCCTCACTTTATTTTTATTTTATTTTACTTTTATTTTCCTCAAGGCTTAATTGCTATTAGAAGTCCACACTTCCCGGTATATTTTCCTAAACCTCTGCTTTTTATCAACCACTTCAAAGATTTGATTCATCCAATTTAAGTGCATACATGTCTTACAAGGGCCATGGGTTATTTCTTTGGAACTTAGATTTATGTCATAATTTCTACAAGCAGAACTATATAATAAGGAACAAAAACTTAATGCAATTTGTACACGGGTTTTGGCAGTTCAATCTTAAGCTATGTCATAGAATATTGAAATTTTTTTTTTAATTTTTTTTAATTTTTTATTTTTAAAAATAAAGCAGAACAGAAGATCAAATAGCTAGATATGTACATATATAAACACCCCCCCCCCCCCCCCACACCTAAATAATGCATTGTCCTCAATGTATGCATAGATAAAATAAATGCACTTATTACCTGCGTCGGCTTGCGGTAGAGGGGTTGAGTTTGCTCAAAGTCAACCATAATCAGAACTGGATTGAATGACACCATGTTGGTGCATGTATCCAGTTGAATTGTTCCCCATGTTGACTTGAGGAAAAGATTCCACTCTTCTCACTTGAATTGGTTCGCTTATTTGCTCGAGTGATGGTGGTTGAGTAATTGAATCACTCCCTTTTTTCTTACTTCCTTTTTGCTTATGTGATGATTTATTTGATTCAGAATTCTGATAAATACGTGCTCTCATCACAACATCACTTGGGTTGCATATTATTTCTGGCTCATTATCAATATGGAAGATATTAAATTCTGCTTTTAAGTTCCCGAAAGATAATTGCATGAGCCCATTTCGACAGTTTATTAATGCTTCCGAAGTGGCTAAAAAGGGTCTACCTAGAATTACAGGGATTTGTCGATTAGGATTTACAACAGGTTCAGTATCAAGTACGACAAAATCCACTGGATAAATGAAGTCACCAACCTTAATCAAAACGTCCTCTACTATACCTCTCGGTTTCTTAACAGAACAATCAGCGAATTGGAGGGTTGTCCTAGAGGGTTTCAGTGGACCAAGGTTGAGTTGCTCGTAGACAGAAAATGGGAGCAAGTTAACGCTTGCACCAAGGTCTAGAAGGGCTTTATTGATAAACGTATCTCCTATTGAACATGAAATTGTGGGACACCCCGGGTCCTTATATTTTATAGGAGATGTGTTGGAAAGAATTGAGCATATGTTTGCAGTTAAGAATGCCTTCTTTGGTACATTCGTTTTTCTCTTCTTAGTGCACAAATCTTTTAAGAATTTAGCATAAGCAGGTATTTGTTGAATCATGTCTAAGAGTGGAATGTTTACCTTAACTTGCTTAAATACTTCCAAGATTTTCTCTATTTGTGCACTAGAGTTCTTTTTGAGTCTATTGGGAAATGGGGCTTTAGGCACATAGACTCGCTCAGGTTCAGGTTGAGCTACAGGTTCAGGTTGGGTAGGTGGATTGGGCTTTTCAATTTGGACGTCGGGTTCAATGGTCAAGTCATATGTGGGTGCTTGATGGCTAGATTGATTAGTCATTCTAGGGTTTACCACATTATTGTCAATTTGTCTTCCGGACCGTAATGATACTACAGCATTGATTTGTTGGAACGGTCCTTCCTCATTAACCATTTGAACCGGTCTAGGGTTGTTATTTCCTGAAGGTGGTTGATAAGATTGATATTGATTATTAGTTCTTGGGTTCACCTCAGGTTGACTTGGAAATTGGCCCTTTTCTCTTTCACCTATTATCTGTGCTAATTGGCTGACCTGTGTCTCTAGCCTTTGGAATGATTGGTTGGTTGTTTGTATAAAAGTTGTCATTAAATTTTCTAATTTTGTCAACCTAACCTCATGATTTCCATTGTTATTACCCCCAGATGATGTATTATTTTGGTTATATGGGGTTGGTTGTTGTCTAGGAGGTTGTCCTTGTTGGGTCCACGAAAAATTGGGATGATTACGCCAACCTGGGTTATAGGTTGATGCGTAAGGATCATTTCTAGAATTGTTAAATGTGGCATTAACATGTTCCAGGTCCACACAGTCCTCCATTAAATGACCAGTCTGACCACATCTAGAGCAGGGGATAGACAAGGGTTGATTCATTCGGGGTTGATTTTGTAGCTTTAGACTTTCCATTCTACGCATTAGGGTAGCTAGTTTTGCCTCAGCCGCTATGTTGGAGTCTACAGCTAAGACACCTGGTCGGGGTTGACTCGCTATTCTAGATCCAATACTCGGGTTGATGGGTGTTCTAGCATTGTCCCATTGCATACTATTTTCAGCTAAATCCTCAAGAAAAGTCCAGGCATCATTTTCATTTTTGGACATGAAGTTACCTTGGCTCACAGATTCTAGCATAACTCTAGATGTGGGTGTCAATCCCTCATAAATAATTTGGCATAATTGCCACTTCGGAATTCCGTGATGAGGGCATTGGGTCAAGACACTCTTAAATCTCTCAAGATAGGAATAGAACGGCTCGCTCTCAGACTGAACGAATGCAACAATTTCATTCCTAATCTTCATAGTCTTATGTTTGGGGAAATATTTTTTTAGGAAAACTTGAACAAATTCGGCCCAACTTCTAATAGATCTTTCGGCTAGACTATATAGCCATTTCTTAGCGTCGTCTTTCAGTGCTAGAGGCACGAATTTCAGACGCACTGCCTCTTCAAGGATATGCTGGTATTGCATAAGAGAGCAGATTTCCTCAAATTCTCTAAGGAAGAGATATGGATCTTCCCTAGAGGTGAACTTAGGCAGCATACTCATGTATTGTGCCTTAAGTTCGAAGTCGCGACCCGGTATGGTGGGCATAACGATGCACGATGGCTGAGCAGCCATCGTTGGGTAGCATCGATCCCTCAGAGTTATAGGTTGCACAACAGGTGGGTCCACGATGTTCTCACCCATTGGATCCGGGTGAGGTGGTGCAGCAGATGGATTGGGGTTAAGCTCTAGACTGGAATCCAGATGAACTCGTGAGAGTCGATTGCTTAAATCCCGCACCCAAATCTGAGTGCACCGGTTTGAATTAATTTTTGAATTTGAATTCGAAATTTAAATTTCAAATTCAATTCCAAGAATCAATTACTCTTTTTTTTTAAGGGAAACAAACAATAGAAAGGTAAGGATGAGAAGGGAAAGAAGACTCAGACGAGAAGGGAAACTTAACTCTAAAGGATAAAAATTAGGGTTGGTCAGAAATTTCCTGAACAAGCACGGTCAAAACAATCCTAGACCTAGTGTTACTTAGATCTAGACGACTCCTAACTGGTTGAGTCGAATTGATTTGCTCGATTCACCTCCCTCACCAATCAAACCAAGTTGGCCAGTTAGTGTATAGCTAGTGGGGGCGCTTCCGACAGAGTCGGTGCCAATTAGACAACCACGTCGCTTGGAAGACTTTCGTCGACACAAAAACACTTTCTAGACACCAAATTGAATTCAATTAGCTTCAGGTCATAGCAAGTCAAACCAATCTCCTCCTTAATTGAGTCCGAGTCCTTAGGGGCCAATGTCTAATTGATTTTAAATTTAAGGCTTAGGTGACACTTCAGGATTGTGGTTTGTGGGCTACGGGAGGGTGATGAAATCCCCACCGTATCTTTTCCTACGGAGTTGCCCTTAAGATAATTTAACTTAAATCTAGCAAAGATAGTCAAACAATAGTCATTTTAATGGGGGCAATTGCAAGGTTGTATGCAACTAGATAATATGCTCTAATGCAATCGATAAAAACCTCGATACGTACCTTGCCTCCAGCAATCTTCAACAAGTATTAATTTGCAAGAATTTAGCAATAATAATGCAAGCAAAACATTATATGATGCATGCACTAAGGTCTTTCTAATTTTGCCAATTTTAGGTCAGTGTTGAATTATTGCCAATTATGGAATTGTAACCCTAACACGTGCAATTCTACGAAAGGAAACTTTTCAACTATTCAGATTTTACGAGAAAGGCAAGAAAAGTTACCTCCGCAATGCTCAGTCGGGTTCGCCGCCCGCTCTCGGAGATTCCAGTAGCTCAATGCGACCACCCAGAGATGCCGACGACGCCCTCAAAATTTGAAGACCGGAAGACCAACCTGTGCGGCGATTTCGCCGCAAATGCTTCTTATGGGGCGGCGGATTCGCCGCTCTTTAAGCTCAGAATGCGCTCGTATTTCTCCGCGCGTTCTGTTGTCTCCTGAAACGCAAAGCCAAATAGTTAGATCGCGCACACGATAAACAGAATAAAATCGAAAACACAAAAACAAACAAAATCTTCGTCGCCTCCCCGGCAACGGCGCCAAAAACTTGATGTAGAATTAAATTTATACCGCAAGTGCACGGCGTCTATGAAGACGTGGCAAGTACGGGTCGAACACAAGGAGGGAGAGATTTCGTTATTTTTGTTATTTTCGATTAGGGGAAGAAGGGAAGAAGAAATAAGTTGGGTTTTTGGTATTTTTGATTTAATTATCTAAAGTACGAAACAAAAGCAATTAGAACTAAAACAAGAAATAAGAAGAGAATTCCGTTTGGTGGAGGTTTAGATTTAAGATTTAGATTAGAGAACTTAGAAACTTATAATAAATCATGTTTAGTTATGAAGCATTACAAGATAAATGATTTAACATAAACTCAAGTAATCAAAATACTAATCACGAACTTAGAATAATAACATTCATTCATCTTCTCTAACCCTAAATCCGTCACCTCCACCCTTCGGAAAGAGTTAGAAACTCATGGAGGGAGGAAGAAGAAGGGGTCCTTGAGACATTACAAAGAAAACTAAAAAGTAAGAAATAAGAAACAGAATTTTATTAATAAAACTAAGGTACACAAATAAGAACAACAACCAAGGACCCTATTTACATCGTTCTCGGGTCTATTTATAGTTGCTACAAGGGACTTAGGTATAGAATTGGATAGTACACGTGTCCATACACAACTGGACGAAATTGGGACACACAGATCGACCAATGGGCGGCGGAATCGCCGCACATCATGTGTATTGTGCGGCGGATTCGCCTCACACGTTGGTCGGATTTAATCAGGATTTTTGTCACGCGTTTATGGTATGATTTGATCCTCGTTTGCGCGTCTGGATTGATTCTTTCCATTGTCTTGAGCTCCGAATTAATTCCTTCCATTGTTGGAGATTTATATTTGATTTTTCTTTTGACTTTCTCCACACAATAACTTGGTCCTTTTATTTTGCAATCAGGTCCTTGGCATTTTGCAATCAAGCCCTTGACCTTTTTGTAATTAGCTCCTTGAATGCTTTTATGCTTGGATGCATTTCCATTTGAAACCCGATAAACTTGAACTTGGTCTTTATGATAGAAATGAATCTTTTGCATGCGTTTATGCTCGGAATGTGGGTAATTTGCATCCAAGTCCCTGTATTCTGTAAATACGACTAAACACATACCTTAGTAGCATTTATTGATATAAAAGTAATCTAAATGAAAGACATATGATGCAATGTATGCAATGCATCATGCATTATCAGCATATCCCTGAGGAGGCAGTGCGTCTTAAATTCGTGCCTCTAGCACTGAAGGACGACGCTAAAAAATGGCTATATAGTCTAGCCGAAAGATCCATTAGGAGTTGGGCTGAGTTTGTTCAAGTGTTTTTAAAGAAATATTTCCCCAACCATAAGACTATTAGGATTAGGAATGAAATTTGTGCATTCGTTCAATCTGAGAGCGAGCCATTCTATTCCTATTTAGAAAGATTTAAGCACCTTCTGACCCAATGCCCTCATCATGGAATCCCAAGATGGCAATTGTGCCAAATTATCTATGAGGGATTGACACCTACATCTAGAGTTATGCTAGAATCTGTAAGCCAAGGAAGCTTTATGTCCAAAAATGAGAATGATGCTTGGACTTTTCTTGAAGACTTGGCTGATAATAGTATGCAATGGGACACTGCTAGGGCACCGACCAACCCAAGTATTGGATCTAGAATAGCAAATCAATCCAGATCAGGTGTCTTAGCTGTAGATGCTTCTATAGCTGCTAAAGCGAAATTAGCCACCCTTATGCGTAGGATGGAAACCCTAGAGCTTCAAACCCGACCCCTAGTAAATCAAATCTCTTCTGTTTCTTGCTCTCTGTGTGGTCAACCTGGTCATGTTTTGGAGGAGTGTGCACACATTTCTTCGGACATGGAACAAGTTAAAGCTGCATTTAATCGTCCTAGGAATGACCCTTATTCGTCAACCTATAATCCAGGTTGGCGCAACCATCCCAATTTTTCATGGAGCCAAGGGAATTCAAATCCTGCACCCATGCCTCAGCAAGGCCAACCACCTAGACAACAAATGTATTCAAACAACAACAACAATAATAGTGATGGTCGATTAACTGATTTGGAAAACTTAATGAAAACATTTGTTCAAACAACTACTCAATCTTTTCAAAAGCTAGAGACTCAAGTAAGTCAATTAGCACAAGTTGTAGGTGAAAGAGAAAGAGGAAGATTCCCAAGCCAACCCGAGGTGAACCCAAGAATTAACAATCCACATAATCAACATATGGCATATCAACAACATCAACATATGCCATATCAACCACCTCAACCATTTAATCCTCAACACATTAGGCCTCCACCTAATGTACCACATAATGCACCACCTCCTAATGTGAACAATAACAACAAACCAGTTCATATGGTTCAAGAAGAAGAGCAAAATCAACACATTAATGCTATACTTACATTAAGATCTGGAAAATCTGTTAATAACAATGTCACTCACCCCTTGGCTAATGAGCCTAATAATTCTGTCACACCTGAGCCATCCAATGAGCCACCAATTCAATCTGAGGAACCAATTGAAATTGAACCCACTGAACCTGAAAGAGTATTCATTCCTAAAGCACCATTCCCTAATAGACTTCATAAGAATCATACAAATCAAATGGAGAAAATGTTGGAAGTCTTTAAGCAAGTAAAGGTAAACATCCCCTTATTAGAAGCTATTCAACAAATTCCACCTTATGCAAGATTCTTAAAAGACTTATGCACCAAGAAAAGGAAAACACAAGTACCAAAAAGAGCCTTCTTAACTGCAAATATAAGCTCTGTGTTAACCCAACCCACACAAATCAAATATAAAGACCCTGGTTGTCCGACTATTTCATGTGTAATTGGTAACACCTTAATCAATAGGGCCTTGCTGGATTTGGGTGCTAGTGTTAATCTGCTTCCCTACTCTGTATATAAAGAATTGGATATAGGAGACCTTAAACAGACTAGGACCACACTCCAATTGGCTGATCGATCTGTTAAGATTCCTACAGGTGTGGTTGATGATGTTCTGATCAAAGTGGGTGAATTCATATTTCCTGTGGACTTTGTTGTCTTAGACACGGAGCCTGTTGCTAACCCTAGCAATCAAATTCCTGTGATCTTAGGAAGACCTTTTTTAGCCACTTCCAATGCCCTAATCAATTGTAGGAATGGATTGATGAAATTATCATTTGGGAATTTGACAGCTGAGCTAAATATTTTTAACTTAGGGAAGCAACCTGGAATTTTCTCTGATGAATCGAGTGAATTGAATTACATTCAGGATTGTAGTGAAGATGAGTTGATTTCGAATTACTTAAATTTCACCCAATTGGATGAAGTTGATTTTCAAAAGAACCTGAGTGGTGAGGGCACAATTTGTGACCAAATCAATTATATAGGTTCGAATCGATCTTCACCCAATTGGTCAGCCTTAGGTGGACTTTTAGCTGAACCAAGACCTCAATCCAAACCCTCACTACAAGAACCACCATCACTAGAGTTGAAGCCTCTCCCTACTACATTGAAGTATGCATTTTTAGGACCCTCATCCACCCTCCCAGTTATCATAGCATCGGATTTGACCCCCAATCAAGAGAATGAATTGTTGGGAGTCCTCAGTAGGAATAAAGAAGCTATTGGATGGACCATGACCGATATCAAGGGGATTAGCCCATCTATAGTCCAACATAGGATCCATTTGGAAGATAATACTCAACCCCGTAGGGATCCGCAAAGGCGGCTTAACCCGGTCCTAACTGAGGCGGTCAAAAAGGAAATACTTAAGTGGTTGGACAATGGAATTATATACCCTATATCCGATAGTGCGTGGGTTAGTCCAGTTCAGGTTGTCCCTAAGAAATCTGGAGTTACGGTAGTTGAGAATGAGCTTAATGAGTTAGTCCCGGCCCGTATCCAAACCGATTGGAGGATTTGCATTGACTATAGGAAACTGAATTCTGCAACCCGTAAGGACCACTTCCCTCTTCCTTTCATAGATCAAATGTTAGAACAGTTGGCCGGATATGAGTATTATTGTTTTCTGAATGGATATTCCGGCTATAACCAAATTCCTATCGCTCCTGAGGATCAGGAGAAAACTACCTTCACGTGCCCATTCGGCACGTTTGCTTTCCGTCGCATGCCCTTTGGCTTGTGCAATGCTCCTGCCACATTTCAAAGATGTATGGTTAGCATCTTCTCTGATATGGTGGATAACTTCATGGAAATTTTCATGGATGATTTCTCTGTCTTTGGTCCCACTTTTGCCAATTGTTTGAACCATTTGGAATTAGTACTAGTAAGGTGTAAGGAGAAGAACTTGACCTTAAATTGGGAAAAATGTCATTTCATGGTTAAGAATGGAATAGTACTTGGTCACATTGTGTCTAAGGATGGCATTCAAGTGGATAAAGCCAAGGTGGATTTGATTAAGCATCTCCCTCCACCAACAAATGTCAAAGAGATTCGTTCATTTTTAGGGCATGCCGGATTCTATCGAAGGTTTATCAAGGACTTTAGTAAGGTGGCTAGACCATTGACTGAATTATTAGCGAAGGACTCTAAGTTTGAATTTTCTGATAAATGTTTGGAGTCCTTTAACCACCTTACGAGGGAATTAACGTCGGCACCCATTATTCATTCACCCGATTGGACCCAACCCTTTGAGATAATGTGTGATGCATCGGGTTACGCCATAGGAGCGGTGTTGGGTCAGAAAATTGAAAAGAAACCTCACGTGATATATTATGCTAGTAAAACATTGAATGATGCCCAATTGAACTACACGGTAACTGAGAAAGAATTTCTAGCAGTCATTTTTGCCTTGGAAAAATTTCGACAATATTTGATAGGCACACATGTGATTATTTACACGGATCATGCGGCAATAAGACATTTAGTGAACAAAAAGGATGCCAAGCCGCGTTTATTGCGTTGGATCTTACTACTGCAAGAATTTGATGTCGAAATCCGTGATAAAAAGGGTTGTGAAAATGTAGTCGCCGATCACTTGTCTAGAATTCCTCTTATCCCAGTGAATAACACACCAGTGAATGAGAACTTTCCGGATGAACAGATTATGGTTGTGTCTGGCGAACCATGGTTCTCCGATATAGTCAATTTCTTAGTAACTGGTGTGACCCCGACTGAATGGTCTAAGAACGATCAAGCCAAATTTAGGTCCCTAGTAAAGAATTTTTATTGGGATGACCCATATCTTTTCAAGTATTGTTCGGATCAAATCATTAGAAGATGTGTTCCTGAGGAGGAATTTGCAAGTATTCTATCTTTTTGTCACGACCAAGCATGTGGAGGACATTTTGGAGCTAAGAAAACTGCGGCCAAAGTTTTACAGTGTGGATTTTATTGGCCCACCCTATTTAAGGATGCATTTGCATTTTGTAATTCTTGCCCTAGATGTCAAATGCTAGGAAAACTCTCTCGTAGAGACATGATTCCTCTGCACCCTATTCTCATAGTTGATATCTTCGATGTTTGGGGTATCGATTTTATGGGCCCGTTTCCAATGTCTTTTGGGAAGGAGTATATCTTGCTAGCTGTGGACTATGTGTCCAAGTGGGTTGAGGCTATCCCCACAAAATCCAATGACAACAAAGTTGTTGTCAAATTTCTGAAGGAGAATATTTTCTCCCGATTCGGTACTCCACGTACCATTATCAGTGACCGGGGTACTCATTTTTGTAATCGATCATTTGAAGCTTTGATGAGAAAATATTCCATAACTCATAAGTTAGCTACCCCGTATCACCCTCAAACAAGTGGACAAGTTGAGGTCTCCAATAGACAAATCAAGCAAATTCTGGAAAAAACGGTTAATGCCTCACGTAAGGATTGGTCTGTAAAAATTAATGATGCGTTGTGGGCCTATCGGACCGCTTTCAAGACCAATTTAGGAATGTCCCCTTACCGGTTAGTCTTTGGAAAAGCGTGCCACTTACCGGTCGAATTGGAGCATAGAGCCCTTTGGGCTATTAAGCAACTGAATATGGATTTAGAGGCAGCTGGTAATGCTCGAAAATTGGATTTAGTTGAGCTTGAGGAAATAAGAAATGAGGCTTATGAGAATGCTAAAATTTATAAGGAAAAGACCAAGGTTTTTCATGATAAATCCATCGTTAGGAAATCTTTTTCTCCTGGACAGTTGGTCCTTCTCTATAACTCTCCCTTTATCTCTTTTCCGGCAAACTCAAGAGTCGTTGGACCGGCCCTTTCATGATCAAAACTGTTTTCCCTCACGGAGCGGTCGAGATCAGTAATCCGGAGAACGGTGAAAACTTTAAAGTTAACGGGCATCGATTGAAGCCCTACTTAAATCGTCCCTCCAATGTTGCAGAGGAAGTTGTGTTTTTACACGCAATTCCTCATTCTGATTAAGTTTTAGTTTATTTCTCAAAAAAAACGAAAAAAAAACGTGAAAATAATGATAATGCGTACTTGACTTATTTTGGAAAACGGTGGAAGTACATGTTTTTTTTCTAAATCTAACGTATACCACTTTAGCAGTATTCTATCACCATGGTGTTTCCTGAGAAGAACTTCCACCCATTGCTTGTTAGTGATCAAAATGGCACCCACTTTTACGACGAAATCATAGCACGGAGTTGGAGCTACTTGGTCCATAATAACAATGATGTGTACTGCCCTAGCTTAGTGGAGGAGTTCTATAGCAGTATCACTAACATAGACCTGGACAGTGGGTACATTTTACTGAATTGGAGAAACAAAGTCTGGGCGATTGACCTCAACATCATCTCCAACTTGACTAACATACCACAAGGGGCCTCCACTTTGCCATCTGAGGAACTCAGTTTCTATCGGTCACTCATGGGACCAGATTGTGTGCTTAGCCGTGATCGGGGTATCAAGGGCACATCCATGTACCAGAATGTCTTTACAGCATGTAGGTGGGCATGCCAAAATGTCACGAGTAATACCCACAACACCTCTTTTCGCAACGTTGAGATGGGCATCGTTCACTCCCTGATGACCCGTGATCGCACTTACTGTATGTGCCGACGGCTTCTGACCACCATTGCAGAAGGCCACCAACGCAACTCCCAATCTCTGCCATGCCTCGTCACCACTATCTGCAAGCACTTTATGGCCTATGAGTCTTTCTGGGTGTACGAAGCCGACATGCTCCCTTGTACGGTGGAATTAGAGACATCCTCCTACCGTGGCACTATAGCGGACCTGTGGACACCTCCAGAAATGGAGGATGCTATGCAATCAAGTGAGTCGTCTGAAGACTCCGCAACATTCTGGGCTCAGTCAACCCCAGAAAACTCTGACGAGCATAGGTCCCGAATGTGGGGCGGGATGAAGCGCCTCAATAGCAAACTGAACAAAGCACTCTCCGACCGTGGAGAGTCGTCATCCCGAAGGCGGTAACTTTATTATTTCTTGCATTTCCTTTATTATTCAATTTTGCATACATTGAGGACAATGCATGAAATAGGTATAGGGGTGACTAGTTATCTACCTATCTGTTTTGTTTTTATTTCCCATTAAAAAATTAAAAATTAAAAATAAAAAAAAATAAAAAAATCAATGTTTCATGACATAGCTTAAGATTGAACCACCAAAAACCCGAGTACAAATTACATTGAGTCTTTGTTCCTTATTATATAGTTCTGCTTGTAGAAACTATGACATAAATCTAAGTTCCAAAGAAATAACACATTACCCTTAAGACATGTATGCACTTAAATTGGATGAATCAAATCTTTGAAGTGGTTGATAAAAAGCAGAGGTTGAGGAAAATATACCGGGAAGTGTGGACTTCTAATAGCAATTAAGCCTTGAGGAAAATAAAAGTAAAAAATAAAGGATTAAAGTGAGGAAAGCACATTTTGCAAAATGATTACAAAAACCCAAGCCTTTGAGTCACTGGTCCGTAGGGGTATCTTAAAACCCGGTAACTTGAGTCTGTCAGCTCGGGATTATCGACCAAACTCGCTACACGAAATTAAAAAAGGGTAAAAGTGTCAGAAAAAGCAAATGTGTTGAATCACGGAAGAAGAAGAAAATATACTCAAGGCCCAAAGCTAAAAGAATGATCCATGTCATGGTTGATCTGAATGATACTTCACCACCAGAGGAGGCGTGCAAAATAATTTAAGTGATAACATGTGTAGAAGGGTTAGTGGTGTGAATGTTGGAGGAACAAAGACCAAGTCAAACTTTTTATAAGTTAGATTTGTATAATGAGCATGCAAGAATTCTAAGTGAGATGTATAAGGTTGAGGTGGAGATATCGAGAGCTATTAATGGAATATTGAATTAAGACTTTGTGGGTGTGTCAACTGAAAACCCTCACGAGACAAAACTCGTCCTCTAAGGAAACTTGGAGGTTTAAAGGCTTGTTGCACATGCTAAGTGCAACCGTGATTCCTACGAAAATGAGTTAGGATTTCTGTGCTTTCATACTCATATTTCTCATATTTTGTTTTGCTCGAGACTAGCAAAATCTAGGTATTGGGGTATTTGATGCATTGCATACATTACATCATATGTCTTTCATTTAGAGTGTTTTTATATAAATAAATGCTACTAAGGTATTGTTTTGAGCAATTGTGCAGAATTCAGGAGTTACAATGCAATTTACCAATATTCGAGCTAAAACGCGTGCAATGGACTTAGATGGATCACAAAGACCAATTAGATAGAGATTCAAGCTCAAGTTGAAGTCCAATTGATTGCATAAGAAGTCAGGGACTTGATCGCAAATTGGAAGGACTAAAAAGTTATTTTGGAGGAGTATTCAAGAAGAAATCAAATTCGAATCTCCAAAGATATGCAATAATTGATTTATACATGTGGAGGCCACCTACAACATACCAAAAACACACCCACAAAAGCACAAAGTCATCTGGACTATCCATGCGGCGGAATCGCCGCATCTAACGGTCAATATGCGGCGGAATCGCCGCATGGGTTGCGATCCGTGCCTCCTATTTTCGTCCAATTGTGTAGTAACACGTGTCCTTCCTGATGCATACTTAGGGTTTCTTGTATCGGCTATAAATAGCCCCGAAATATTGTGTAAGAGGAGCTTTTGGTATTACATTTTAAAGCAATAAAATTCTGCCCTTTTAATTCTCCATTATCTTTGTCTTTTGTAAGCTTAGTTTTAGATTAATGTTTCATGCTCTTAATTCCAGTAGAGTAATTTAGTTGTTCTTTATTTTTTTCTCTTAGAATAATTTGTTGCGTGCTTAGAATAATTGCTTTTACTTTCGTAGATCGTAGTTTAGTATAATATTTCCCTTTTTTTCCGTATTCTCTCGATGATCTCCATGACCCCTTCTCCTCATCTTCTCCCCATGGGTTTCTAAAACCCTCCAAAGGGTGGGGGTGACGGATTTAGGGTTAGAGAAGAGAGATCGTTTTTATTTTAATTTCTTGTTAGTATTTTGATCATATGAGTTTTTGTTAAATCAATTATCATATGATGCTTAATATCTCACTTGATTTATAATAATTTTCGTAATCTCTAATCTAACTTGAAGATTCATAACTCCCACCCACTGGACTCTCATCCATAGTTATTTCTTCTTAGTTTTTGTTCTTGTTGTTCTTGCTTTAGAAAAATAAAAAAAAAGAAATCCAAAAATCTCAAACCAACATTATTTCTCTTTTGCTTTCCTTAATCAAAGAAATCACAAAAATATAAGAATCTCTCCCTCCTTGTGTTCGACCCGTACTTGCCACCGCTTCAACGCGGCCGTGCACTTGCGGTATAAATAAAAATCTCAACAGTCATCAACTCCTACATGACTCACCCTCCATTGATGATGTGGCTAGTGACTAGGATGTCACCTAAGATTAAGTTCAATTCTCAATATTTACGCGTTCCATCCTGGACTTCAGCAAACAACATGTGCTTCAGGGTTTGAGGGTAAATGATGGATTGGATGAAGTCAGCCCATTGTGGATAAATATCATCTGTAAGATAGTATCCCATATCATATTGAACATCATTTACCTCATAATTTAAAGGTGAAGCTCGACATACTTTACTCTCTGATGAAAAAGGACAATCCGTCGGAGCGGGATCAAAAAGTAATTACAAAACTCATGGACTGGGCGGAAGAGAATGATTTTATGTAGTTTGTTAGTTTATATTAGTTGGTATTTCGAGAAGTTTATATTAGTTATATTACGTGTACTTTGTTGGTTTGTATTTCGTGTATTTTGTACAACGATGTATTACGTGTAGTTTGTATTTCGTATTGCAATGTATTGTTCCTATGATATTGTAGTATTTTTTTTCTAATTTAAGCATTAAATATGGACTTACCTTTGATTTATTTAATTTAAATATATTTTTTTTCAAATTAAGTACATAAAAAATTATCACCCCATATTAATCAAAAATACTCAATACATTGTCAATTACTTCTAATAACAAATCCTTCACTAAAATAAAAAATAATTTTTTTGGGCCAATTAGGGGGGGGGGGGGGGGGGGCATGTATTGAATAGAATGATTAGAAATTCAATTATTTCCACAGTATTTCTATGTTCATACGGGCATCCTACTATCTGGTTATGAACTATATGATACATAATGCCATTTATGTACTTTACTCATGTAACTAGTAGAGAAGAAATTTGCTACCTTAGAGGGTTTTTGATACGATTATTTCCTAATATGCTAATGGACTATGTAATATTCAATTAAGTCAAAAATATTATCTACAATATCGTAGTTGATTTATTTTCTAATTGCTTTTTAATTTAAATTGATATGTTTCCATCTATATAAAGATGCTTAGATAGTTTACTTATTTCGTTATTTTCTTTATTAGTTATTTCCATGTTATATAAACGATGTAATACTTTTATTTCAGCAAACAAATATAAATCAAGTTTACCAAAATCTAATTTTCATCTTTCTCATCTTGTCACGTTCTGGAGCTACTCCGCTCGAAGAAGAAACTATCATAACACCTTTCCACTGAGAAACCATTGTTTGCTGTGAGCTTCTTTTCTTTGGGTGGCATGAGAGCCAACACTGGCATCAACCTGTGGATTAAATATGAAGTAAACTAAAAACTTGATGTAATGGTGATGTTGCAGTGGTAGATGTGCATTGGAGAGGGTTGTGTGCAATAGGTAACGAGAATAAAAAAAAATTATCCTCATTATCTTCAACTAGATCCACAACAAGAGAAGTCGATAATGGTTGTGGAGTTTCTGCCAGAGGATAATTTAAATTATCGAAACGTGTGAGGATAATGGTTTCTAAGTGGAAAATTGTTAGGATAGTTTATCTTTCAAGAAGAGTAGTTCCAGAAAGTGACAAGATGAGAAATATGAAAATTAGATTTTGGTAAACTTGATTTATATTTGCTTGCTGAAATAAAAGTATTACATCGTTTATATAAAAACAGATTTCTCTAATATGAAAATAACTAATAAAAAAAATCAAAATAAGTAAACTATCTGATGAACATCTTTATATATAAATGTCAACATATCAATTTAAATTAAAAAGAAATTAGAAAATAAATCAACTATGATATTGTAGAGAATATTGTTTGACGTGATTGAATATTGCATAGTCCATATTAGGAAATAATCGTATCAGAGTAACCCATTCATTACCTATCACTCTATTCTATCTTCCACTTAGCCACATCCCATTCCTCCTTTCCATCCTCCTCTCAGAGAACTCCTAGCTGAAGTCAAGGTTAGAGTTTCTCAAATCTAAAAGTATGACATTTTACCCT
This sequence comes from Triglochin maritima, assembly GCA_963682175.1. Classification (NCBI taxonomy): domain Eukaryota; kingdom Viridiplantae; phylum Streptophyta; class Magnoliopsida; order Alismatales; family Juncaginaceae; genus Triglochin; species Triglochin maritima. Next base: position 43,163,684 of record OY821775.1, read on the forward strand.
ACAAATGAATCCGCAACAAGCATAACAAATGGATTCATGGACAACCTTTTCGAGGAGGGGTCAATGAGTTGATTACGTTCCTTCAATCGTGGTCAAAGTTACATAGTTTGACAATGTGGAATTACAAGTGCGTCAATATGAAGTAGAAGATAAAAGATATGCTACAAGACTACAAGAGAAATCCACTAGTATACAAATACAAAAGAAATACACATCTACTACATCACATGTATTTTAATAGCTACAATTAAAGTTGTTAGCTTGTTATTTAATGAATCAATATATTTCTATAACCTCAGTGTCAATAGTAAATACTATAATACAAATGACAAAATAAAAGAAAAATGAAGCCAATATGAACCTGAGACCCATTATGCTACACCCTTAATCCCTAATCGGAGGTTTTCCCTACAATAAGTCCACAATCAAAAGTAGATGCTGAAATTCTTTGTTCTCCATAGCAATATTTTGACTTCCATGCCACACGACACAAACTGCAAATCCATTCCAATAAGGATAGATTCCCACACCAACATATAACTTCTTAAGTCTTGACCTTCTTTCTTGATATATTTGTCCATCTCTCTTGTCATTCCACCTTACGTTTGTAGTTTTGTCTTGTGAACCTGACAGTTCTGTCAGCTTATTTGGCTTGTGGTTTGGTTTTGGATGTTTATCTTTCAATGGGCATTCACTGAAGAAAATATGGAGTTTTTGAAAAGCTTGTTCACTTTTATAGTCCTTAGCTTTCAAGGTTTGTGTTTGATGTTGGAGAAGATGATGTTTTTGACACAACATTTCATGTATAGTCATGAGGTAGCTCGGAAGAAGTGTTTTGTTGTGTCATTTTGTGTAATGGCTGCACATTCACTTCCGTGTAAATCTGCTCTGTATCGACTACACACGGTTGGGATTGTCTCTTGTTCATGTACAATGAAAAAGAGGACATGTATATACTATGTATATTGTGTCCTGTGTCTTTAGTGTGGTCATTGAACAAGTGTTCTTCTACTACACGAAAGTACAAAACATGTTAGTGACATGTACATTCATCATGGAGATTGGAGACTGCAGATGCTGGCAAAATTTTGCAAAAGGAATTTACGAGTTCTTTTGCTGAAGAGCTTGTAACTAGTTAGTAAATTATTAGTCCATAACCATCTGATTCAATAATGTTTTTGAAACAATTAATCTCCACAAGAATCCATGTTAAAAGGAATGGCAAGGGCCACAAGTGGCAGAACCATATGATTTTGTAAAGGGAAATGAAACACTTCTATCGATAGAAAAGAAGAAAAATACCTCTTGAAGGAGTTTATTTCTAAGAAAATCACAATCTTATGATGATATACCCTGTAAGCTGCAATGTGAAGTCAGGCGATAACTACCAGTAAGTAGAAGCTCAGCAACAAATGGAATTAGTTAACACAAGAAAAGAATACATGCACGGCTAGTTTAAGAGTATCGATCCAAACCAAACCCTTCCACATTAAGTAGTGGAGATTCATTTGGATATTTATTAGTGTGAGAAAATAAGTGCCACCTGAACTGCAAAAAATAAAATTAAATAAATAATCACAGCAAATTATGCCTATAATGGATTATTAAAAATTTGTGCACAAAAAACCATCCATATTTTCTCTATAGAAGCTGAAATAACAAACTTGGACTGCAACTTGAGGCATCAATTGCTATTATCCTACAAATAAAAATAAGATAACTAGGGGTCAAAAGGTTTGCCATCTCAACACATCTCGTTGGACTTAGTGCATATGAAAATGTCTCAAATAAGTGCAAAACAGGTATCTACCTGCAAGTGCATTAAACTCTGAAAGCAGTGTTTTGTAGTCCTTAATCCGCTCTCTCCAGGGTAAATTTCTGAAATAGGGTTAAGTAAATGGTTAAGATATGGCTATACTCAAAGCCCACCACCTTGTGAATTTTTAGGGTCTGTAAGCTCTGAAGTGTGTTAATTTTCACTGTGTCAAAGATTAAGTTGTTTTTTGGTATTTGAAGTATCATGGACAATATCAAATGACTATTTAAACGATCTGCATTTGTTATTTATTGTGGAATCACAGATGGTCAGTTGCATTTGCATCATTTGAGTCAATCGGAAACAACCTCGCTGTTTTACAGTGGTAGGGTTGCGTACATCCGACCCACCCTTACCTCGCTTAGGCAGGAGCCTCTTCTAAGGCAATGGGGTTATGTTAATGTTGATGTATAAGCTCTGAATTCATCCATAAGAATTGCTTGTAATGCTTCAATCTCCATTTCCTGCTCTTGAGCATAGTCTGTAAGGAAGCATCCAGATAAGTGCATTTTCCTCCAAATATGTAGCAGAGCACTGGTATTAAAAAGTAAGAACAACTAAACAAACTAATCAACTGATGCTAGAAATGTGATTATAGACAACAAATGCTTCACTAGATTCAAAAACGAATGCAAAACCCACAAAAATATTTCCAGTCTAAGCTCACTCGGTTAGCCGATTGGAGCTCAAATTAACCTCTTATAGTTGTCTAGTTGTAACTGAAGATCGTAAGCTTGACTAGGTCAGTACAACAACGTCCAATTCAGTTCAGTAACCTAAACAAAAGCAATTCATCCCCAGAAGAGGATGAATTTGCAACAGTTGAACTTGAATTAATTCCTACAGTAAATATCAGTTTTCACCCTAACATTTCTATCTTTAACTAGATTTCAAATTAAAATGCAGCTACAGTGAATAAAAAAATCTAATCGTTAGGCACATAACTTATAAACAAACCATGAACGACAAAAATATTCGGAATCTATGACTCCGTAACAAATTCAAAAATTCCAGTAACATTTCAACGAAAATAATCAGATTTTGATTCCCAAAATCAAGAATCAAATGTGATTTACAGTTGACATCTAGAAACTTAGAATTTTCATACTAAGCTTAGGGTACATTTGGGAATTGATTCTGAGATTTGATCATATTAGAAAATGTGGTTGTTAAAATATGAAATTGAACGTGTTCTGATAGGAGAACTCATACCCAACTTGTAGGTTGGGGGAACCTATGGAGTTATATTGCACATCAGACATCTCACACTACCTCACATGGGACTAAACCCACACAATGAACCCTAACAAAAATCCACCACGCTTTTGTTCCGACATCTTTGGCGAATCTCCAGGTTGGTTACTACTAGCTCATCTTCGGCGGATCTATCAGGGTTACTACCAGCTCCTCTTCGACGAATCTATTATGGAAACGATAAGTTTCTCTCCCAGGATTCATACAGGCATAGGAATTGGCTCTGATACCGCTAATAGGAAAACTCATACCCAAAATCTAGTTTGGGGATTGGAAAAACCTACAGGGTTATATCACATACTACATGACATGCGACTAAATCCACAAAATGGACTCTAACATGTTCCCATGACAAGTTGATTAAGCAAAAAAGGCAAAATGCAACTAATAAAACACTCAACTTGTAAGAACGAAATCCAAATCCAAATCTCAAAACGTAAAAATCAATTACGCGCTTCTTCTCCATTTCTAGCCTACGAGAACCTAACACTTCTCACGCCAAATTTTCGACAAGAGAGGAGGTGTGATCGTGGAATTGAATCTTAGAATGGTAAATTTTGAGGAAATTGCCGACCATGGTTGGGTATTCTCTGGTTCCTCGTCGTTGACGAGTCAAGAAAGGGAAGAAAATATGAACTACGGTTTTAGGGTTTATTATAGCTTCGTGCCATTTTTATTTTATATTTATGTTTTTGGTAATAATATAAGAAAGGTTTAATTACAGTTTGCCCCCCTAAACTATGTCTTAGTATCACTTTGCCCCCCTGAAGTTTCGAAGTTAACAATTACCTCCTCTGAACTTTAATTTTGTAACACTTTGCCCCATTGAACTTTAAAAACTCATTATTTAACACACATTCGACGTTTTGTTTCCTAATTTTTTTGTTGTATCCCTAATAGACTCCTAAACCTATATTTACGTGAAAGTTTGGATCAAAACGGATGTCGGATATGGTTGGAATTTGGGTCGGATTGAGTGTCAATCTGACCCAAATTCCAACCATATCCGACCTTCGTTTCGATCCAAATTTTCACGTATATATAGGTTTAGGAATGTATTAGGGATACAACAAAAAAAGGGAAAAAACGTCGAATGTGTGTTAAATAATTAGTTTTTGAAGATCAATTGGGCAAAGTGTTACAAAATTAAAGTTCAGATGAGGTAATTGTTAACTTTGAAACTTCAGGGAGGCAAAGTGATACCAATGCATAGTTCAGGAGGCAAACTGTAATTAACCCTATAAGAAATTTTATGGTCCAAACTCAATAAGATAAGTGAATTTTCTGACCACTTTTCTTGGAGACATTAAAGCTCAAATGTGTCATGTGGGGAAACCTTTCGATTAACCGAAGTCGTTGATTATGGAACGTCGTGTCATGTGATAACACTAAGCGATAACGATTTGCAATTTTTAGGTAGTAACAGAAATGATACTTTAAAATTTGAAAGGAGATGGTATGAAATTGAGGGTGAATTCAACTTTTAGTATTGCTATGCCTTTTTTAATTATTTTTTGAAGGTTTGTTGGTTGCTTCTTCCATTATTTTTCCATTCTTAAAGTATGTGCCCTTCCCGTAGGATAGAAAATTGCCCAAATCATAGAAAATCAACTGTCAACGAAAATGATCATCTGTTAGATGCAGGAATTCCCAACATTCATCTGGAACTCAACTGTGATCATACATACATAACTAAGTATGAAACCACATCGCCACGTAGTAGAGCAACACAACAGAAGACAATATTAACCCTACCTCATGTCTGAAAGACAGAACACTTCCCAACCATCTGGGCTACAAAACACTGGTCAATTTGTGGATTATATAAATAAAAGTTCTCTTTCCAACTATTGACTTCACCTACAAGTCCTAGATCAGCCGTTGATGATAGGGATCCCATTTGTTACCATTGGTCTCCATAAAAGATTTAAAAGGCAACGGCAACTAGTCAAAATCACCACAATTATATGGGTCTTCTATAACCTGACCATATAAAGTTCAGGAAGACGGTTTAAGAGTTACATAAGGATTTGCGAGTTGGCAAATATCCACCCATTCCGCTGAAAGCGCCTGTATCTTTTTGAAAAACAATGCTCCACAAAAGGTTTTAACTCTCAACACGCACAAAAATGTAGATATGGTCAGAACTCAGAAGATAGATTCTCAAAAGCACAATTTAGATACCACTGGAAACCAATCTTAAAACGAATGTCCTCCAGCAAACACAGACAAACCCCTACAAAAATCTTAAGGAATAAGATAGATAGCAACAGGAAAAGCAGTCTATGATTTCAAAACTATCGACCATATTAATCTCTACGCAATTTAAGCCTGCCTGTTTCTCTTCTTCGGACCAGATTTAGCAACCTTGTGTTAAAAATACAAATGATACCGTTGGGCTCCAGCTCAGATCCGGAGAATCCTCCTCGCCATCACTGCCCCAGATCACGGAATAATCCAACTGTTAAGCCCCTCCACAAGGGAAACTAATCTGAGGCGAAATCTTATAAATAAGGCATCTTGTAACGGCTAACAATCCAACGTTCTTCTATTCTAGTATAAAACAAAATGTATTCTAACCAATGTATTCATTCAAAATCTAATACAAATCACACCAATTACACCACCTGTTTCTACATGGTATCAGAGCGTCGATCGACGATCTCAGAAGCATTCCGCTCATCACCGATCTAAGGGAGCCTCAGAAACGTCTTCACTGACTCCCCAAACCACAAAAAAACACACAACCCGATGGCCTCCCTTGAGGGCAACATGAATCAAAAGATCGTGTCGCAACTGCTCAATGGAAACAACTTTCTATCGTGGGCAAGAGCCGTCACCCTATCCCTCAGTGGCCGAGGAAAACTCGGCTTCATCACCGGGAAATCAAAAAGGCCCACAGAAGAGGGCAGCGAAACAAAACAAGACGAATGGGATTCAACCAACGACCTCGTCATGTCTTGGCTACTCCAATCCATGGAACCTCAAATCGCCGAGATCTTCATGTACTCTACCACAGCTCAAGAACTGTGGGAGTCGGCTCAGAACATGTTCGGTAAACAAAAAAATTGTGCACATATTTTTAAACTAAAAAATGACATTGCGCAGATGAAGCAAGGAAAAGGGTCGGTGACCGACTATGTCGGAGCACTCAAAAGAAAATGGGACGAGTTAGGGGTCTATGAACCTCCTAGCTCGGACCCGCACATCATTCAAGCCAGACAAGATCAGAATCGGGTGTATCAATTTCTGTTCGGTCTGGACCCTAGCTTTGAACAAATCAGAAGCCAGATCCTCATGAGTTACCTTCGCTAGCAACAATCATCGCGACACTACAAAACGAAGAATCCAGAAGAAGAACAATGGCACAACCGTCACCAAACCCACCGGAAAACCATGCGTTTGCAACCGGAAGAACCGACGAAAAACACAACTCAAAACGAAGGTACGGAAAATCAAATGAAACATGCGATAACTGTAAAAAAACAGGGCACTCAAGAAACAACTGCTGGTTTCTATTTCCACACCTCCGACCGGTACAAGACAAAGAAAAACGAGGAAGACATGGGAGGAGAGAAGGACAACACGAAGGGAGCAGTAGCTTTGCCGGCCAATGCTCTGGCGGGGGCGGCGAGATCACCAGCCAACATCCGACCGAGCGTGGCGGCACACCCCCTCTCGGAAACCCTAACCTCACCAACACAAACTCAAATGACGTTTATGGCAACTTTCGGATGGCAAGCAACACTTATATGTCGGATCAGGGACCGGGTTTCTCCGCATCCGATAACACAAGGGTCTGCCCCGATAACAACTGTGGACCAGCAAATGGGCACTCCACCGACCCGACTCAACTCAACTCTTTGCTGGCCCAATTAAACACGTTTTTGCAGTTACACCCTCCCAGAACAGGTAATTGGGAAGGTATGGAATTAGTTTCAGATAATTGTTTTAACGTCCAGTCTCAACTTAACTCTTCTAACCCTACTTGGATTATTGATTCTGGTGCAACTGACCACATGACGGGTAACCCCAACCTAATCTATAATGTTAAAACCAATACAGATCTATTAAATAAATTTGTCACAGTAGCTAATGGGAGCCAAGTAGAAATTAACGGAATAGGAAGTACCAAATTAATGAATAATCTAGAAAATGTACTATATATGCCCAATCTTGATGCTAACCTCCTTTCTGTTGCTAAACTCACAAAAAACCTCAATTGTAATGTTATTTTCTCACCTACTGATGTGATATTTCAGGATCGTACCACAGGGAGGAAGATTGGTAAAGGAATCCTTACCAACGGCCTCTACGTGTTCGATACCCACAAAAGAGGATTCCTCGCCAGCTCATCAAAAATTAGTCTCTGGCACCAACGGATGGGACATCCGTCCAATTCAATTTTAAAACTTCTTTTTCCTGCTATTAAGAATAATTTATGTTGTGATATTTGTCGTCTTTCGAAACAAACCCGTCTTCCTTTCTATAATTCCACAAACAGATCTAGTAGACCTCTTGAACTTATTCATTCTGATATTTGGGGACCGGCACCCATGGATTCTCATGATGGTTTTAAGTATTTTATTACATTTATTGACGATTTTTCCCGCACTACTTGGCTATACTTACTTAAAACTAAATCAGAAGTTTTTAAAATCTTTTGTGAATTCATACCATTTGTTGAAAATATGTACAATACTAAGGTAAAAATGCTTAGGTCCGACAATGGGTCCGAATATACTAGTAATGTTTTTCAAAACTTTCTAAAACAACATGGTATTTTTCATCAAACCACGTGCATCAACACACCTAAACAAAATGGTATTTCAGAACGAAAAAATCGTCATATGTTAACAGTTACAAGATCTTTATTACTGCAGAATAATGTTCCCAAAATGTTTTGGTCTGACGCTGTCTTAACTGCTACCTATATCATTAATCGCCTTCCCAGTGTCGTCATTGACTACAAACAACCTTTAGAACGATTACACAATCGCAAATTTCATGTGGATCATCTCAAAGTCTTTGGGTGTACTTGTTTTGTTCATAAGCCTCGAACTGACAAATTCGATAGTAACTCTGTTAAAACTATTTTTTTAGGATACTCTGTTCAAAAGAAAGGGTACAAATGTTATGACCCCCAAAATTGCAAAATGTATATTTCCAGGGACGTGTCCTTCTTTGAGCATCAACCCTTCTTTCTCGAAAGGGAATTCCCCTCTCAACAAAAGGATCCTCGCACTCATGGAGTTCTCCCAGAACCCGTAAATTCTCCCGAGATCACCTACGTTGAGGAAGAAGATGATCCGCCGAACAACAGTGAAGAAAACAATGAAGGTAACAATACCGCCAACACAGGTAACATTGAAAACCCTGTTCGAAGGTCAACCAGACACACACAACCCCCAAACAGGTTCCAAGATTATGTAACTTATAAAGTAGCATACCCTATCCAAAATTTTATTTCTTACAACACCATTAAAACCTCACATCACACCTTTTAAGACCAACTCGACAAACAAAATGAACCTAGGACTTATCATGAAGCTGTCAATCATCCTGAATGGCTCAAAGCTATGAAAGATGAACTAAGTGCCTTAGAAAATAATAAAACCTGGACCATTGTACCCCTCCAAAAAGGAATCAAACCTGTAGGGTGTAAATGGATTTACAAAATCAAATATAATAGCAATGGATCTATAGAGAGGTACAAGGCACGTCTAGTTGCCAAAGGATACACTCAGACCTATGGTATAGATTATCAGGAAACATTTGCTCCCGTTGCTAAAATGAATACGGTTCGTGTCCTCCTCTCTGTAGCCATCAACAAACGATGGAATCTATTTCAGATGGACGTAAAAATGCCTTTCTCCAGGGTACGCTTGAAGAAGAAGTCTATATGACACCACCTCCAGGTGTCATAACAGGTAAAAATCAGGTTTGCCAACTGCACAAATCCATTTATGGACTGAAACAATCTCCCCGGGCCTGGTATGCAAAAATCAGTCACTCCCTTATTCTTTACGGATTTTCTAAATGTTCTGTTGATACATCTCTATTTATAAAACACCATGATCATATCACTACCATAGTTCTTATCTATGTTGATGACATTATTATTACTGGAGATAGTGATAGCCATATTAACGCGGTTAAACAATACTTGAAATCACATTTTGATATCAAAGACCTAGGTTACTTAAAGTATTTTTTGGGTATAGAATTTGCATACTCTTCAAAAGGACTGTTTTTGTCGCAAAGAAAATATGTGTTAGATTTACTAAAAGAAACTGGAAAGCTAGGGGCAAAACCTGCAAATACCCCCCTAGAAGCTAATCGAAAGATAGGACCTACAGATGGAGAACATGTCAAAGATATTAACCAATACCAACGTCTAGTAGGCAAACTCATTTACCTCACAACAACTCGCCCAGATATCACATACGCTGTCAGTATTGTTAGTCAATTCATGCATGCACCTCATACCCATCATCTAGACATAGTAGACAGAATCTTACGTTATCTAAAGAAAACCCCAGGACAAGGTCTATGGATAAAACCAAACAACTCTAACACCATTATTGGCTATTCCGATGCAGATTGGGCCGGGAGTCACGATAGAAGGTCCACCACAGGGTTTTGCACTTTTGTTGGAGGGAATCTCGTGACCTGGCGAAGCAAGAAGCAAAATGTCGTGGCTAGATCAAGTGCCGAAGCAGAATATCGAGCTATGGCCTCTACAGCTAGTGAACTCATCTGGCTAAGACAACTCCTCAACGAATTAAAACAACCTTATCATGAGCCTATAAAAATGTTCTGCGACAACAACGCGGCCCGACACATAGCCAACAATCCTGTGTTTCACGAAAGAACTAAGCATATTGAAGTGGACTGCCACTTTGTCCGAGAAAAGGTTCAAGCTAAAATAATTGAGACACCCTACGTACAAAGCAAAGAACAACTTGCCGATATATTCACCAAAGCTACAGACCATAAACATTTTGAAGACATTCTTCTCAAGTTAGGTTCCTTCAACTTATTTCGGAACCCACTTGAGGGGGAGTGTTAAAAATACAAATGATACCGTTGGGCTCCAGCTCAGATCCGGAGAATCCTCCTCGCCATCACTGCCCCAGATCACGGAATAATCCAACCGTTAAGCCCCTCCACAAGGGAAACTAATCTGAGGCGAAATCTTCTAAATAAGGCATCTTGTAACGGCTAACAATCCAACGTTCTTCTATTCTAGTATAAAACAAAATGTATTCTAACCAATGTATTCATTCAAAATCTAATACAAATCGCAATTTAAGCCTGCCTGTTTCTCTTCTTCGGACCAGATTTAGCAACCTTGAGACTCCTGTGAACAGCACTGAGCCTTGCAAGGGCTGCACGCGTCAAGTCAGGCTTGTAGTTGTTCTCCGAGACCTGTACACAAAAAATAGGAGTTTTGAACCACAAAGGAGAAATAATTTGGTCAGTCGTAAATGAATCGTTGGTTGAAAAAATTACGCTTCCATGAGCTTGAGGGTTTTAACAAGCAGAATAAGCAAATGCACACAGTCAACCACTATGATCTACAGAATGTAGCGTGTAATAATGAAGATCACATCGTCAACATAAGACGGAATCTGATTTACTTATCTAATTGATCAACACCTTATAGGATCAACAATCATGTGTGACCCAGCTTATCAACAAGGCAATGTACGTTGCTCACCGATTCCTTTGGCTCGAGTATATGAATGCAACAGTACGGTAAATGAACCTATCATACTAGTAGCATGTCATATCACATCTACAATGCATCAAATCCCTCAAAGGGTGAACGTGACCTCAGTCCAACAACCAAATACCCTCAACAGGGTCCACAAGGACATCAGTCCAGCAACAACGGGTCTCCCTCGGAAACCTACCGTAGGCACATACGATCTTACAGACAGTACGCGATGCACCCCCCACACGCGACTACTCGAGCCAAAGGGATCGGTGAGGAGCGTCCGCACTTCCGCGCAAAGTAACTATGTGGTCTACACCACCTCGACGGAGTCGTAGCCCGGTCGGTCAACATCCCAAGATAGGTGCCCAATCGGAGATCATCATCGAAACAACATCGGTGGCATCGTTGGCACAACATCGGTGGTACAACATACGTCCGGCATAACATTGGACGGCACAACCACAAGCCGGAATATCGTCGGCATCATCACCACCGGCAAAAACCTCGGCGGCATTGCCCCCACGACCTCAGCGGTACAACATACGTCCGGCACAACATCGGACGGGTCCAGACCGTAGTCTGCAGGGTCATCATGCTCCACGAGCCATGCGTCAACACGCACTGGGAACCGCGATCTCTCAGGTCTACTACTCTACAGAGAGTAAGGCAACAACGTGTCACACCATGATCCAACACGGAGGTGGCGCAACCCAAGTGTTCATACTCTTCCATACGACGGTCCCTAGGCAAGCACGAGCACGTACCCACCGTCACCTCCCGGCTCACGCTCTAAGCGAGGACACAGGTTTTCGTGGATAGAGTTGACACAACACAAAGACCAGGAATTCAGTTCTGCGCACAAACGGTCGACCGAAAAAGCCTAACCGGTCGACCGTCCCAAATAGGTTCAGTCGACCGAAAGTCTACACCGGTCGAACTATTCTGCGAATCACTTAAGTCTAAACGGTCGAACAGCAGTCTAAAACCGGTCGACCGAACATGAGGTCCAAATCCGGAGTTGGTCAAAATCAACAAGTCTATTCGGTCGATCGACTCAGGGGTCACGGTCGACCAAAAACTACCAGGGTCATCCTAATAGTATACGTCATATAACGGTCGAACAACATAGCAAAATTGGTCGAACAGCATGCAATATTATCAAGTACACTTAAGTTCCGATTGAACCAAAGAAAGGGGATGGTCGACCGAAATCCGAGAGTAGGCCTCCAACTCACCAGCACACAAGAAATTGGTCGACCGCCACGATGGCACACTTGGAGGATTCTGCAGCTACGTCTGCTGATGTCGTGGAATGTACACTTGATGTTGCCGGTCATGTGGCCAGGATTTTATTTGATAGCGATGCTACGCATTCCTTCGTTGCTGAGAGATTTGCGAGCGTAGTGTACCTTTGCCCCTGAGTCTGGCCTCCTGCCTCGAGGTCAGCACCCTTGTAAGAGAGAGGCTTGTGCTCGGGAAGTTTCTAGTTGGCGTACTGATTATGTCGGGCGACGAGAGCTTCCCGAATTAACTTGGTTTTGTTGCCGATGGTGGACGTTGACGTGATACTCGAGATGGATTGGTTATCCCATTATGACATGTAAGTTCATTGCCGAGAGCGGAAGATTTTGATTCCGAGGGCGTTGGGTCAATATTTAGTGATCCATGGAGTGCACGACAGAGAGGGTCATATTTTCGTTTCTGCACTGAAAGCGTAGAAGCTCTTGAGCCAGGGGTGTGTAGCTTTTCTAGCAAGTACAGTGTTGGTAGAGAGTGAGAGACCCAGTTTAGAAGAGATCGAGGCGGTCTGGAATTTTGTCAATGTGTTTCCAGAGGACCTGCCAGGATTGCCTCCACATCGAGAGATTGAGTTTTCTATCGACCTACTTCCTGGTACGACGCCTCAGTCTAAGGCGTCGTATCAGATGGCCCCAGCAGAGTTGTTCGAGCTGAAGATTCAGTTGTTGGACAAGGGATTCATTCGACCGAGTGTGTCATCGTGGGGTGCCCCTGTTCTGTTCGTGAAGAAGGACGGCTCGATGAGGATGTGTGTCGACTACCGAATGTTGAACAAGGTGACTGTCAGGAACCGTTAACCGTTGCCGAGGATTGATGATCTTTTTTATCAGTTGAAGATCACGACGGTTTTCAGTAGTGACTATTTTGTCATTGGGAAGCTTCATAGTAACTCCTTTGTCTAGTTTGCTAAGGTTTTCCATCTTATTTCTATCAGAACACATGTGGTCTGTTGCACCACTATCAATAATCCAGGAATTGTTGGTAACAGAAGAATAACAAGATTGTATACCTGCAACATTGACCTGAGAAATGTTATCTTTCTTGCTATTCACAATTGGAGTGTTTGATTGTATTGTTCCTGGGAGATGTTTGTGTCTCCAGCTTGTGCTTCGGCATTGAAAGCTTTTGTACTCTTGTTTTCCTCTACCTTGTTTGTTGCTTGTTCTTCTTGTAATTGTTGTTTTTCGGTGGGAACCCAACCAACCACTAGCAATTTTCAGATGCGTGTCCTACTTTCTTGTAGTTGGTACACACAGGTTTATCTCCTTTATTATGTTGATTAGCTTGGTTATTCATTTTGTTGTTGTTGTACGAGTTTGATCTATTAGCAGATAAAATAGTGGCTTCTTGGATGTGATATGATGGTCTTGATACTTCCCTTTGCTTCTATTCTTGGATCATTAGAGAATACACCTTGTTAACAGGAGGAAGTGATGTGGTTAATAATGTTAACCCCCTCCCCAAACTACCCCAAAATCCCTAACCCATTTTCCCCAAACTCACATCTCTCTCTCCCTCATCCTCCTCTCTTCCCTCTCACTACACTCCGATAATGGCAAAGGCGGCGATGCGGAGCTCCGACGGCGGCGTGATCTGCACGTGGGTGCAGAGGGGAAGGCGTCCCCTTCTCCGGCTAGCTCTTTTGGAAGGTACGCCACGTGTGTCCCTTTCTTCTTGCATTATGGAGGTCATGTGGTGTTGGTAGCACCGAGGCGGGAGGTGAGTGTGCAGGCTGGTGCCACGTGCAACACCTCTGGCTGGTCATGGAGGTGACCGGCGTCAGTTGAACTGGTCACGTTGGTGACCGGTTGGGTGGTTGGAGCTGGATCGGCCTGGGTAGCTCAGTTTTCTGTCAAGGCAGACTAAGACCAAGCCATTTTGTGGCTAGTTGGTGGTGTCTTTTGTAGTGCCATGATGGGGTTGGGGTTGTTGATGTTTGTCTCGCTGGAGTTGGTCGACGTGGTGACCGATTTGAGGTTGTTTCCAACTTCAATTTCAGACCTTGTTTATGCATCATATTTTGTATTGAAGTTGTTATTGAATCTTGGTTGGATGTATTGTTTTCTCACCATATTGAATGCTGATTTTGGACCACTTTTACTCCTTGTTGGAAAATCAGGATTAGTGAAGACCTTAAAACGTTGCTTATATAATTGTTGATCTTTGAATTGTCTCACATGTTAGTTGATGTTTGATTTTCGAAATCAGTCCTTGATGTGCTCATATCCATATTTAATGACTTGTGGTGATGATTAAATCAAGCTTTCTTCTTTTGGTATGCATGCTTAACATGTGTTGGTTATTAAATTGAATAGATGGTGATTTGGATCTATAATATGCCTTGGAAGGGATATATAAGGCATGTGTTATGTTGACAAGAATAATGTATGTTCATATTCTTGATAAGTACTAAGACGTACGTTTCCCTTTTAAGTCATGTAGATTAAGTAGATTTATTCATGTTTTTAAGAGTATGTGCTTTATGTTGACAATTCAAGGCTTTTGTGTTGATAATATAATAATGTTATGTGAGTTGAAATCATATGTTGGTTGGTGTGGATAGTTTTTTAATTGTTGGTTAGCTGCATCGAGGATGTACTTTTCCTATATCATGCTTTTGGTTGTGTTGACCCCGTGATTATCACAAGTTGGGTAAATTATTATTTACCTATGCGATCCCTCCTAGTTGGGAGAGTGGTAGGTTGGGTGGTCACCCGTCTCGGGATTCCCAGCACTGTTAGAGGTGTCGACATGTGTCCTGAGATCGGGTCGGTTTCCCTTGCGTCAGATTGGTGGGACCGGTCTGTGCATCCATGCCTAGGAGTGGCAGTTGTGGAGCTTTGCTCGCTGGCCCATAGGTGGGAATGGTGCAGTGTGACGCCACATGGTTCATGCAAGGGGGTTCAGGTGTAGGAACTACCATGTGGGAGCAGCCGCGTGGGTCAGCAGATGGTCGAGGCTTTGTGTGACACGTGTGTGCGGGAGTGGTGTCGTTGGAGAGCATTGTCTTGTGGGTCGGATGCGTGGTATTGTCAAGGGTGCACTCTCTGTCTGGTTAGGCGCGTGGTCGCTTTGGGACGTATGACAGTTCTGTCATGAGAGCAGGTTGAATGTTGCCTTATGTATCAGATGCGTAGTGGGGTCGATGTGCACATTCGGCGATGCCAGACCCATGGTCGGTCGCCTTGGGACACGAGACCAATGTGAGCCGTCAAGGACGGCTAGACCTTATGTCGTGTCGGGTTGGGGTGGTGTACTGAGTCGTCTTTTGAGACTCAGGCGTGACTGGTGGTATGCAGATGGACGCGGTAGGCAGCAAGAGGTGACTTGAGTTTTGGACGCATGGACTGGATAGGTAGAGCTCAGTGGTCATGTACTTTTCTACTCCTCATAGTAGTCATGTAGTAGTAGTTCAGAGCTTCTTGTATTTCCTTTCCGTATTGTACGCTGACATTATCACATTGTTATATTTTATCGAGGCCTCGACTTGACTATTGTTTATATATAGTTAATGTTCCTTTTTCACTTGGTTTTAATTTATTTTGACTGTTGTGCCCTGAGTGCGGATCGGGGCGTTACAAATCAGATTTGTCCCCTGATAGCATAGAATGAATCATTTTACCCAAAAAGGAACTGTAAGGTTTTCTGTTGTTCTTTTTCATATGATTCCTTAGTTACTCCACAAGTACATTTTCCACATGTAAATGTTGGAGTCTTGTAGCAGTAGAAAGACAACTCTTCCCAAAGTGCTCTGAGCTTTGAAAAATAACCTGTTACATTCCTATTTCCTTTACTAAGAGCAGAAATACTTTTCTTCAGCCAGAAAACTTTAAGACCATTTCTTTGGGAAAATATTTCTTCCAAATCCTTCCAGATTTGATATGCATTTCCATAATCTATCACACTATCCATTATCTCTAGATCTAAGGAACCCAGAATCCAAGAAACTATCATGTCATTTACCCTTTTCCATTTTGCAAACTCTTGTGATTTCTTATCGTTGGGAGGTTCAATCACTGTTTAATCTATAAACCCTAGTTTATTCTTTGCACAGAGCAAAACACGAATGACTCTTGAATAAGATTGGTAATTTTCCCATTCAAGACTTTGGAGACCAAGATTGTACCAGGATTGTCAGACGAATTCAGATGATAAGGATTATAGGAATATGTTATTGTGGTTTTGAACGCCATAGTTGATCTTGACAACCTTCACAACATTCAGATCCATTTTCTACCCTTCTTGACTCGGTCGGTGGATGATTCTTGATTTTTATCCTTTTAGAATCTGTGGAAGGTGAAGACGATCGATTACTCTGATACCATATAGAAATTCATGATCGAATCTACATTGAAACGAATCTGGATTGAGAGGGTAGATGGTGAGCTCGTGAGATGTGGGAGAAAGAAGAAGGAAATCTTGGTTATTTGTTTTTATTATTTTGTTAGAGTCATTGGAGACCATGATATAGGAAGATAAATGGGTCAGATGGTGTAATCGGTAAGGATCTGATTAATCACCAAATGGATCGGGTTTTGGTTCGAGTGGAATTAAGACATCTGACTAATTGGGAACTATAATGTGTAGCTAGATACCGCTCATAGCTTGTGATATTAAGCTCTTAACATCACTGCCAACTTAGTCTAGATCCTCCCATAGGTCACACCGCAAAAACCGGGAAACAAGAAGCTTGATTTTTGGTTCATATGATGTGTCGGGTTTCTTATAGAAAATATGACACATGTGGTGAACAAGTAAAATCAATTATGTTGTAATATATAACATAATTAGAATCATGATAAATTCATATGAGATGCATATATTATGGGGTGCAATAATTTATTGTTGCATAAGATAATATATTGCATAAGTAGTGAATTTGCAAAAAAACCCTAAAGTTCAAATTTTGTTGGAAATAAATCCAAAATTTGAAAATGCAAAATCGAGTAAAAGTTCGGTAATCCATTTATGGTTCGGTCGACCGAAGGTTCTGTGGATCGGTCAACCGAACGTGGAACAGATGGTCAGAGTTAATTGACCGAACTTGACTAAAGTGCCTGGAGTCCTGGTTCGGTATACCGAACTAGAAACGGTCGACCGAACAATGTCCAGTTCCGATATTTTCGGTTAACCGAATGACATTCGATTTTAGACGATGGTTCGTCCGATCGGTTAAGGAGAATTTTTCTCCTTAAGAATCGGTCGTCCGTCTAATGCACGGTAAACCAAACGTGACATATTCGGTTAACCGAGTGTGACTCGGTAAACCGAACCCCGATCGATTTTCTGCCTTTGATAATTAAGAGATTAATTTGATCGATGGTTGGATTAGCTCCAAACTTAGTCAAACGTTTTGTGGATGCATGTAATACATTATGGAATTAGTTTGTGAGAGAAAATGTCAAGAGAACATGACTTAAGAATAGCCATGATTGAGAGTAAGATTGGAGCTTATAAATAGGTCATTATTCTCCTTAATTATGTTAGATTTTTGCTAATTATTTTCTCTCCTAATTCACCACAAAAGCCATGAAAATTCTCTTAAGTTTCTAAGTCTTTGGAAGGAGAAATCTCAGAGACTAAGGAAGGGGTTTGTAGCTAGATTCTAAGCTAGTTTGGAGATTGATTGGCTAGCTCCTTTCTCTCCAACCTTGTTTAGGGTTTGGTGAACACTCGGAGGCATCCGGCGCAACGGGAAGCGACGATCGTCTTCTTCAGCATCTCCGGATCATCAAGAAGTTTTAGAGAATTTCTAGGTATGAATTTCGGAGTCCCTTGTGTTTGTTTTAATAAAGTTTTGGGACTAGTTATTGAAACAAACTGATGCATGCATGAAACAAATCATAGAAAAATTGTAATTGATCCTTATTATGCATAAAATTTCGAAAATATATATGTGCAATTAAACTAGAAATCCTACAATACACCCAATTCTAGCCTCGTCATTTGTAATTATTCGTCCTTTTGCGCATCTGATATGGAACAATTTTCTTTAACAAATCATATTTTCTCTTCAGGAAGCATGGGGTGGTTGTGGTCAAGGTATACGTTGTTGATTGTATAGCATGCGTAGACCTTGCCAGAAATTGTTATTTTGGCCCAACATTTTAAGAGAGCAGTAAGTTTTGTTGAATACCCAGCAAGTTTAGTTTTATGCATATACAAGATTTAAATAAATGTCATCATCGAATCAACCCCCCTACTAATGCAACATCTTATAACCCATGATAATTGATTTTGTATTGGGTACAATATTGCACCTATGACCGTCAATAGTGTTCCTATGCCGCGTAATATAATACCTTTCGAATACCAATTGGTGGGTTCCAATATTGTCCTTGTCTGCTAATAATGTTCCTATGTCCCATAATGTTATACCTTTTCGATAAAAATTGGTGGGTTTGTGAATGTACCTCGGGCGGAGTGTCGGTGCGTCATTGTAGTTAGTATTGGTGGTCTTCACGTTTAAACCCATGGACGTCTCGTACTCGTCGTAACAGTGGAACAAATCGTCAAAAGACGCTAAGTGCAATCCTATTTTGGGTTGTTTGGAGGATCCAATAGTAGTTTGACTATGTGAATGTTGGTGAATCTTAAGTGAGCTGGGGAGAATTAATAATAGGTTGTGATGGTATAATAGTGGGTTGAGATTAGGGGTGAAACTGTCTGTGTCCAAAATCCGTCGATCCGACCAACTCCATATTCGAAATCAAAAAAATTATCCGAGAAAAAAAATATCCGCAACCGAATTTGTATTCGGATATAAACATCCGTAAAAAAACGAAACGAATATGGATATTGGTACATCCGATTCGAATAATATCTGGTTCGTATTTTATATGCACATATGAATAAATAAATAAAATATATACAATATATATGAATTAAATTATGTTATTTATATTATATTTAATATTTTTTCATGTAGGCAAAAAATAAAGACTGAAATTTATTCTTGTTTAGATCAATCACAAAATGTTTTTAAGTCTATTCGGATTTTTTAACGAATTCGGATATCCTAATTCGGAATGGATTTTAAACTTGATTCGGATGCAAATTTATTCAAATTCGGATCCGAATTCGACGGATACGAATTCGGATCCATTTCTCATACATTCGCTCGGATTCGAATTTGGATTCGAATTCGAGAAAAAAAACGGATACGAATTCGGATACTGGCACATCCGCTTCGTATCCGCTCCGTTTTCACCCCTAGTTGAGATGATACAACTTCAACTTCGGGGATATCTTGAATGGGTGGAGCAGATGGTAAACTTGGGGGCAAAAACATCATTAGGGTTGGGGGGCATCATCGTTACTAGAATAATCGCAAGGGAAAAACGAAAAAATGATATGACATCACTTGATATTCGAGAAATGTGTTTACTCTTAGGCGGGTTGTGCACTTGAATTCTTAGGGAATCTGATGGAAACCGAAAGTGGATTCTGGGTGACTCCGGAAAGGGTGTTGTTTGTGCACGGAGGGATGGATTCCGTCGGATTCTGTCAGATTTCGTGGTATATATAAAAATTTCTTTGAATTTTCCGTTAGTTTGAGGTCGAAAAGTCATGAAAAGTGGATTTTTTCGATCGACCGTCAACCAGCCGGTCAACCAAAAAAAATGGAATGGATGACCGAGCAAATTTCGATCAACCGAAATTCATAACTAAATTGATCAGTTCGGAAGACCAAAATTAGTTTGGTCGACAATTTAGGTTTGTAACCAAAATGATCAGTTCGGACGACCGAAACTAGTTCGGTCGATCGTTTTTGCAATTCAAACAACTGGAATTTCACTTTCCGTACATGCACAAACAACAAAAATTCAGTCAAACGGAAATTGCTTTTCATTAGATTCCATTTTCCTTTACTTTTCGGTTGACTTTGAAAATCATTTTCCGTCAGTTTCCACACTATTAACATCCTTTTTGTTGGAATTTCGAGTCACTTGTAAACATTTTTTTCTTGGAAGCAGGAGGCGACCAGTCGAATCTTGTGTCAAAATTAAGGTTGATAATTGTTGAAACAATACTCAATACTCCAACAATAACATCTGCCACGAAGAATCAGGAGCTAACTAACAAAACAAAATTACAACAACAATAATAAATGTCATTTTGAAACATTTAAGCACAAGAAAGAGTAATAAATGCGCTAATAAATTAAGTGGGAAGTTGTGTAGGGGAATTTAAAAGTAGCACGAAGCTGATCATGGACATAATCTTGGTTTGTTCGGTCTTCATGACAAACTTGGCGACCAGAAGTTTTGGGTGAACATCGGGTAGGAAGAAGGGACAGGAATCGTCGTAAGAAATTATTACCTTCAAATTTTGAAATTCGAATATGGAAATGGACCTTCAGAGAGAATGAATGGAAGAGGTGATGGGAAGCTCCAAATCAAATTTAATGAGCCGTACGGACGCGCAACCACTTCTGTACGACCACCACGGTGAGGAGGGAAAGATTTTTTTTCTTTACTTAAAATCTTACCAGTGCCACACAGGATATTGGTGGCCCATGTGGATGCCACGAAGATGCGGTGGGAAACTGGGTACAGGACCTGATAATCGTGTTGTGTCGTATACTTTCGTGTCGTATTTTTTCATATACCAATCCTAAGACACACAAATCAAATTCGTGTACCAATCCTTAATACACGAACACGACCCAAAAAAATTCATCTAAACACCACACGACCTGACAGAACACAAAAATTTTGTTTAATTTTAATAATCAAGTATATAATTCGTATTACTACAAATTCACTTAATTATTAATATTATAAGTCCTTGTTTCTTTCTAAGAAGACCCAAGCCAATGAATGCCTTAGATTTGTGCCTATTGTGACCTTATATAGGCTGGAATGTGAGGTAATGATTTGGTTTAGTCGATGTGGGACTAAAGTTCCCACATTTTTAATCTCGTTGATAAAAGGATATCTATTCAATGGAAAACTTTTCTCCAACTACGGTTTGTTGGTAGGGTGGTAATATGCATCATTAATGTTACGTGCAACACAGGTTCGACTCCTGTGAAGAACCTTTTTTAGTTAGATAAAATAAAACATTTAGCAAGGAATGGATGAATTCGAACTTGGGTGATGAATGTGGCTGAATGCTTCTATTACCAGCACACCAATTTGTGTTTTTGTACATTAATTGTGGTATAGTAGTGTTATCGTGTAGTTTGGGGTACCCACAATGAGAACACACGAATACGACACAAAATTACTTTTGTGTACCCCGAACACGACATGAAATCTTTAAACCAAAACACGGATTTTTCGTGTCGTGTTTTTGTGTATCGTGTCAAATTGTCAGGCCTATATAAAACCTACTTACGTGCATATAATTATTGAAGAATAAGAATAAGATCGGTTCATCAAGTGTTATTTATAAGGTCACCAGCGTCTTGAGTACTTTTTGGGCGTCTAATTTTCTCTCTCTGTCATGTCAGCTTCTTTTTCTATCACGTCAGCTTCTTTTGTTGTCACATCATATCACCTCACTCACCTCCAAATTTTTCTTAACCATCTACATTCTCTCTCATCCACGTCATTTGAAGATCAATCCCGAGTAATAAATAAATAATTTTAAAAAATATAAACAAATAAAAAACATATTTTCAGAAGAAAAAATTAAAATAAATTTTAAAACAATTTTAACAAATTAAAAAAATCAACGAATTGGGAGGATACGTGTCTCCACCCAACCCATGCCCTCCTCTCACTCGGGCGTGAAATCTGGCAGGAGAACATGGCTGTCGTGGCAACACAGGGGGGACGTCGACCTGGGCACTCGACCCACGCCCTCCTATTAAGGAGGCCCTAAGGATGTTGTGAGTCGGTCCATCATATGTAATGGATCATATATATTAGTCTCTAAGTTGATTTATTTCATCTTTGTTTATGTAACGTCCCGAAACAGCGGAAAATTTAAAAGTTTAAAAGATAGATATATCAATAGATTAAATCACAGGGACGCTATGAAAACCACATATATATAATGGTATACCGTATAATACAGGGAGTCAAAGTATGATTACATCAACAAAAGATATACAACATACACAAGTGTAATCATTTCAATCTCAAAAACACGAGAAGACAGGATCTGGTCTGGGTGCGCTCACCCTCAGTCATTACCTCCTAACGACACTCATGTCCTGAAATGCAAACACAAAACTATACCTGAGTTTCTAATAAGAAAATCATGTATGCCAAACCTTAAGTGCATGAATGAAAAATTACATGACATGGTATGAAAGTACAATAAATCACAACTGCCACCATCCAAGTAGGTTCGCGGGACCTCTCTCCCAACCACAGCTGAGACAACAACCCGGGTCTCAAGGGTCTTCTCACCCCAATCCCATAATCACACGTGCACACAAGGTATCACCGGAAAATCATCGGCCAACACGGGTCGCAAAGGTCCTCTCACCTCAAAATAAAAACTCAAAACCACAACATCCATTGCAACTGATGCAAAACTGGCTAGAAAACAGTCGAACAGAAACACAACTCCGGTCGACCGAATCCCCACCCAGAGGACTGGTCTAATAGAAAAACCCACCAACCGGTCTAACGACAAAGGGGACCCGTTCGAACGAAAACATCCAGTAAAAACCACCTCATGCTCAAAAAACACAAGGTCGAACCACGAGAAACAACGGTCGAACAAACTTTAAGTTATCTTAAGTCGTCGGTCGAACGAGATCACAGGGTGGTCGACCATTTTGTGATCTATACCCCCAACCGACATAAAATAGTGCTTTCGGTCGAACGACAAAGGACCCGTTTGACCAAAAACTCCCAAGGCATTCATCTTCTCGCTCAAATGTAAAACCCGGTCGACCACCCAATGGTATCGTTCGACTGGTGTGAGATATGAACGTTAAAAAATACACTACTACCGGTCGACCAAACCACGCATTGGTCGACCGTTATAGTGTTGAATTTTGTTGCACAACTCCAACGAGCCTTTCGTATTATCGTCGACTACTCAAACACTCACACTAGCTTAGGTGAGCATAAAAGTAAAGATTGATATACCTTGAAGGCCTGTAAAAGCCTTTGAAGAACCACGACGAATGTTTTCTTGAAATAGCTCTTTTCCTCCGGCAACTCCTCGAGCCCGATCACCTCTTCCGATCAAACCACCACGATCCTCCACTTCGCACCAACAGAAATAGGTATACATGATCCTACAAGTTTACAGTAGGATCGTCATTCACACAGGGCTCGTACTCATTCAATTGGTGGGGGACATCAAATTTAGGAACAACTATCTCACTGCCAGTAGTCATGGGATCTGTTTAGGGAACAATAGTCACAACCTGACTCCTAACTTCTTTGTTAAAGTTGGAATTGGACGATAGTTCTACAGGTGCATTTTTTCTAACCAGAGTAACACATAAAGGGATTATGTCCTGTAATATTTCATAGACGAAGAAATGAACATCAGAATTGTTTGTAATTTCAACATGTCTCAATGGATGCCTCAGTATTTTGTAAGGGGTCTCCACTGTGAACTCATACTTCAATGTATCAACATCAAACACCTTATGCAAATTTCAAGCAGTTGCAAGTATGTTACATTTTTTCTATCATGATCCATTTACTCTCGTTATCTTTGAATAGTCATTCCTTACCATCCCTTTCCCAATCACCATTGTGTTGGTTTTAGGTCTTAATCTATTTTTTGATGATTTAATCAACCTAATATTAACTGTAATCAATGTAGACTAACACACATATTGCATTGCATATATATTGTATTGTGTCAACTTCCATAGGTGATCAAGACTCAAGGAAGAAAAGAAATCAAGTCAAGACATGCAATAAAGCTATATTGAAGACATGTAATTTGCATTTCTTTTGAGTCTTAGGAACTTTGTGTAATTGAGCATACTTGAGCTAAAAACTACTCACATACACACTAGGTTCCCTATAGAAGTTACACACAAAATTTCACATCAATTGGACTTCAATAGATCACCCAAACATAGACCAGAAAACATTAAAACTAAACCAGAACTGTCTACCCACATTTGGTCGACCGACCCAAGCCTTTCTATCGACCGAATGATCAATTATCCTATAGTGTTTTAACCTACCCACATTCAATCGACCGTTCTGACCTTTTTGGTCGACCGAATGAACATATTTTTCTGACGGTTAGGGTTGTTGTGTTATACCAACGGTCGTATTCGAATTATTCACAAATACCCCCAAAATACAATTGCCTATCGGTCGATCATGGACCTGTTTCGGTTAACCGAACATAAATGCTCGACAAACCCAAACTGCCTGGAAGTTTCCGGTCGACCGTAGACCTTGTTTCGGTCGACCAAATACCATCATTTTTGTCAACGCCGAAGAGTCTTGAAGTTTACGGTCGACCGAATCCTACTCGGTGTTCGACCGCCAACTTAAGTGTACCTAAGTTATAGCCTCTTACGGTCGACCGTCCTTTACCGGTCGACCAAATCTTGTTCAAAATTGTCAAACGATCGACCGTTCTGCCAGATTCGATCGACCGAACTTTGACTGAATTGGGTCCTGCAGGTTGCTGTTTTATGATTCTCAATCAAACCTTACCCAACTAAACCCCAACGGCTATAACACCTTAGGATCTTATAAATAGGTGTTCCCATGACACAATTACACATCTCTTACGCATCCTATTTTCATATACACTCAAGAGAAAGCTCCAAGTCTCCCATTCTCCAAATCTACTCTCCAAGCTTACAATTCCACATCTTAGATCAATATTATATCCTAAGCTAAGTGTGCTCAAGTTAGAGAGTGAGTGATCCACTCAACCTATTGTCGTAAAGAAGCAAGGACTTTGGTGAAAGCCTGAAGTGTTCCTCACGGATCGTGACAGAAGAAAGTCAAGCTCGCGAGGGTGTTCGCGGAGCTTGTTTTGTAAAAGGCTTAATCTCGGCCCGGAACGAGGTTGATAGTGAAGACGTGAGTAGAGATCGAGGGAGATCGAGTGGAGGCCGAACATCTATAAAATCTTCCGGGTCATCTTGTGGTTTGCATAATTCTTTATTTACTTTCTTTTTTGTTTTAATTTTTGTTGCACATCTTCGATTGAGCAAGTAGAGTTTAATTAACCTTAAAAGAGAATAGAACTAAGCCAGATTCAAGATCCAACACATTGTACGCAGCCAATACGTTAACAATCGAACCTGATACGACAAAGAAACAATAAAAAGTTCAAAACAGTGGAGTTCAGAATAATAATCATTGTCCATCGAGTTTTATCGAGTTTGTATCGAACTCATATCGAGTAACAAAATCGAGCACCACCTATTTCAATCGAACTCTAATTAAGTATAACTATCAGACATACACATCGACCCGCACTATCGCGTACCGTCGAGTTAAATCGAACTCGATCGAAATTTAAAACCATTTTAACTATAGAGAAAACACAACGAGGTTATCTATTGCCTATCGCCGAGTACGATCGAGTACCGTCTGACGTCGCCTTCAACCATCACAAAAGGCAAATTCAAACAAAAGTTGAACAAACCAACAAAACACATCAAGACATTGACATATCTATTCGAAAATGGAAATAAAATGCAACAAAGTAACACTCACATCAATTGTTTACCATTTCACTTACTCATTCTCTTTGTTGACTGATTTCTCCACCAAGAACACTAAAGAACTTGTGCAATCCAGTAGGGTCCGCCTAGAGGCCAAAAGGAACGATCTTACCTTGATAATGGCTATTGTGGGGTCAATCTGGTCTTTACTCTGAACATAAAAATCTGAGATTGATGCGCCTGAAAGAGCGAAAGAAATATAAAGTTCCAAGGAGGAAGGGAGAGAGAGAGGAATGGTCGATTTAGGTGGGGGTATTTTGGAGAAAAGTAGAAATATAAGTATATTTTTCGAAAGATGTTAAAGTGGGGGATTTTTTTAGAGGTTGTGACACTTAGACTTAGAAAATCAAACTTTTTTTCCAAATAGGAAATTAAACCAATAAAACAACTTGTAAATATATATTTTTCATTTTAAAGTTGGAAACAAGAAGAGGGTACTTACCAGGCCCGGCCCAATAGCAGGAGCAGGGTGAGCTCCTGCTCCGGGCCTCATTTTGAAGATGCCTCAAAAAAAAATGTACACGAGCTTATTTGGTTGCGAATAAAATTAGTGTTAACACATAAATAGCACATAAACATGGATAAATTTGTCTCAAACATTGCTAAGAAGACAAAAAAATTAATTAATATTGTATTAAGTTAGTGAAATTTTTATTATCTAAACTAAGAGGACAATTTTTTTTCAAATTTAGGAGCCTTGTTGTTTATTTTCGCACAGGGTCTCAAAAATTTCCGAGACGGCCCTGGTACTTACCCTTATGGCCTTATGTACACCTACGTATCAATGTTTTTGTTATATACGTGTATTATAATTAAATCATTGTTCTTGTAATAAATTGATGCTCTTAACATGTGATCAGTAATTGGGATATGTCTTGGGTTGAACGTCGACCTTCCTCGGCAGGAGTTAGTTGACAGTACGTCCAAATTCTTTCTGAACTGCTAAACATCGCCCCAAAATTACTTAAATCGCCCCTTGAAATTACCAAATTGCCCTTCCTCCTATTTTTGCTTATATATCTCACAATTTCACTCTTTTTTCAAAACTTTCTCTTCCTATACCTACTACACAAGATTACGAATGTCTCGGAGGCCAGGGAAGCAGCCAGCAGTTCCCCCGGTGTACCCGTATGAGGTAACATTACGTTATTTATTTGTTTTTTTAAAAAAAAAAAAAAAAAAGTCGTCGGCGTCCGAGGGAGACGCCCCCCGCATGGGTCGGGCGTCCTCGGAAGCCGCTCCCCCCATAGGAGGAGCGGCTTCCGAGGACGCCCGACCCATGCGGGGGGCGTCTCCCTCGGACGCCGACCCGAAGCGGGAGACGTCTGCGGAAGACGTCTCCCCGATGGGGGAGACGTCTTCCGAAGACGTCTCCCCGTAGGAGGAGGCGTCTCCGACAGACGCCTCCACCTTGCGGGAGGCGTCTGTCGCAGACGCCTCCTCCTTTTTTGTTTTTTTAATTAATAAATATCATAATTACTTTAATAAATAGTGATAAATCAAAAAAATTAATTTAACAAATTCTTATTAAGTTTAACATTTGTGATATTTAGTTTTAACAAATTTTGATTTAGTTTAACAATTGTTTTAATTTAGTTTAACAAATTTTGATTTAGTTTAACAATTTTGATAATTAAGTTTAACAAATTTTGATTTAGTTTAACAATTTTGATAAATATGATAATTTAGTTTAACAAATTTAACAAATTTGTATTTAAAATTTCAATAAATAGTCATCGGGTCACAGTGGAGGGAGAGGCAAGTCGATACCATTACACGCCTTCCGTTCTTTAGAGGATGATTCAGCACCGCGTCATCCACGTAGACGGGGGATATCTGCTTCGGTCAGGAGGGAGAGGGAGGCATTACGTCGTCGTGAGGAGGAGGATGATTCCTTCGATGATGAGCATGTGGATAGTTTCGACGACGAGAGCGACGATGATGGCCCGTATGATGTGCGGCCGGAGGTGGAGAGGCAGGGGGATTATAGCGGAGGACGTGGTCGAGCGGGTACTTCTACTTCCGCCGGATGGATGGTGCGGAAGGGTAGGGGTGGGAGGTTTACGACCGGGGATTCGAGCTCGTGCACTGTTGATCCCCGCGCTCAGAAGAAGAAGAGGGTCCAGGACGATTCTTGGATCGTGAGCAGTATGACGCCTGGTGGTCCTTTAGATGGGAGCGTCATTCCTAGTTTCTGGGGTCACATTGCTAGACGGATCTGGGACGGAGAGGATCGGAAGGTTTTGAAGTGCCAGAATCGGCACAGAGCCTGTACAGCACTACAGGGTTGGCGGTCTACACTGAGTGCTGATATCAGAGAGGAGATTAGTGCCACGCATTTGGGGCACTTACCGTACAACATGTTCCCTTATCTCGACATGCCTTTGATTTCGGCGTTTGTGGAGCGGTGGCAGCCTGACACCAACACTTTCCACATGCCTTTCGGAGAGATGACGATCATGCTTCACGATGTTTTCCAGATCCTGCGCATTCCTGTGGATGGTCGTCTGGTTAGTGCTCAGGGGTCGACGTCTGAGCTGAGGTGTTATGTGGCAGAGTTGCTTGGTGTCACACCTGATGGTCTGGCGAGAGATACAGCTTTATGGAGTGGTGGTGGTGTCGGCATCGACTCCCTTGAGGACCTATGCAGACGGGCACGACCTCCGCGGGCCGATGATACACAGTTGACGGCGTACCTATTCTTGATGCTCGGAGCCGTCTTGTTTGTCGACAAGAGTGGTTGTCGGATCAGACCACGCGATCTACTGGAGGCTAGGGACCCGGAGACCGTTCGTGAGTACTCGTGGGGGTCAGCGACGTTGGCATACCTGTACCGGCAGCTTGGGATAGCTAGCCGTGCGGATTGTTCTGGGATTGCAGGTTGTCTTACGCTGCTGCAGGCGTGGATATACGAGTACTTTCCTGCATTCCGCCCGCATCGTGAGCGGAAGATTTTCGACGAGGGTCATCCACGTTCAGGTATGTGGGTTGTCCGGAGCGAGGACAAGAGCGATGGACGATTGCGTTCCATCCGCGCACGGCTAGATCAGATGACTGCATCAGAGGTATCAAACTTTACACCATTTATTTAATTTTAAGATGTATTATTATTAATGTGTTAAACTTTAGGTGGAGTGGTTACCCTATGGTCCTGACCCAGCAGCGGATGTCCCGAGGACTTTATTGATGGGTCTTATTCGTTATCGGGATATCATAGAGCCTTATATGCCCGATCGGGTCTTGCGTCAGTTAGGATATGTTCAGGTGATCCCGGTTGACATTCCGACACCAGAGCATGCGGTGCGGTCTGCGACAGCAGCGACGTACGACGTCAGGTTCCCCGCTTCTACAGCGGAATCGACTTGGCGGACATTTCCGAGATCGTGCCGATTGTTCCTTGGCGACTTCAGACGTAGTCGCGACCCCTCCGAGTGTGATGCACGTTATCTTGATTGGTTCGGTAGTTACTCACATCCTATCATCGTCCGTGGTGCCTCCCGGAGAGCAGATCGACCACCAGATAAGACGTGTGGCGATCTGGTAATTTTTTCATTTTATCTATATTTATTTGTACCGTATAATTTGTTAATGTACGCTAATGTTAATGTTATGTGCAGTGGATGGGTAAGATGATACGGGCTGTAGACCCAATCTTGCAGATGAGGGATGAGCTGCCAGACGATGCCAGAGCTGCATGCGGAGATGTGGATCAGATCATACAGTCATGGCATACTCAGTTAGGCATCTCCGACCATGATTCGGATGATGAGTAGGCTGATCTGTTGTACCGTACTCTTAGTATTTGCATTTATATTTGTTTATCTGTTGTACGCTTAGTATTTGTGTTTGCTTATCTGTGGTACGCTTAGTATTTGCATTTATATTTGTTTATCTGTTGTACGCTTATTATTTGTATTTGTGTTTGTGTTTGCTAACATGTCGTACGCTTATTGTTTGTATTTGTGTTTTGCTTATCTGTTGTACGCTTATTATTTGTATTTGTGTTTGATAACCTGTCGTACTATTATATATAATGCAAATAAAGCAAACATATCAAAACATATTACATAATAAAGCAACACTATATAATGTACAAACATATCAAAACATATTACATAATTATACAAACATATCAAAACATATTACATAATTGTTGCCAATATGCTATCCTATTTTGGTACTCCAGCTCCCATCCAATAACACTCTCATCTCGTATTTGATACCACAGAGTCGCTATAGGAGGTACGGGGAATCCCTCATTCAATTCCAAACGAATGTAATGAGCGTAACTCCCTAAATGAGCAATAATCAACTCTCTGCACGGTCTCGTCACGGTAGGCGGACTCTCCCAAGGTAGAACTGTAAGACATGGGTACAACGAACCATCATTTCCGAGAGAGAAGAACATAACTGCACACTTGTAAAAATTTGCAATGGGAAACAAGTCCGTCCACGTCTCCATATAGTGATTCTCGCCACAAGGTCCCCCGCCCCAATTAATCCGGTGACGAGCCTCCGCCACACCGTCGTAGTATACGTGCTCATAAAAAGATGGGTTCGCAGCTATCTCATTTGAAATCGAACGACGGGCGAGTTGCCAATTGTCTTCACCACCGTGGAAAACATCGGCAACACATCGAAATCCACAGTTTCCATCAGCACGTACATCATTCCACTGGTGTAGGAATGGCATAATGATTCCTGGAATTCTATCTCCATATGGGAAGTCGTCTACGTCAGCCCGCCCAGTCACTACAATATGAACAAAAAATACAGTTAGATATAATAACAAAAGATACATATTTACTGAAATAAATAACAAAATTATAATAATAATAAATATAAGGATGGTATACCTGATCCTCCTCTCACAGACGAAGAACCAGAAGATCGACCACGACCTTTGCTTCCACTACCGGAAGAACGACCACGACCTCTACTCCCACTACCTGAAGATCGACCACTACCTCGCTCTGCATACTCAAACGCACTAGGGTCCCGTCGTGTCGACTTTCCCCTTGGTCGACCTCGTAGCTTTGTTTTTACTGCAGGCTCTTTCAAATTCGAATGTTCGGGGTGTAGCTGCTCGAATAAAACCCGAGAGGCAGATCGAATTACGGTAGGGTCACTTCCTGCAATCTCATCAACCAGACTGCGAAAATGTTCGGCGTCTTGAGCTGCCTGAGACACAAACTCTGCGTTCCCGGCTCCTTCCCCAATGACAAGTGTCCTCCAGAATGAATGAATCTGCTCTAAGTAAATTCCGTTTTCTGATTCAAGACATCCACGGATAGTACATGCGCAAGGTATCCCATGAGAAGTCAGAAAAGCGCACTCGCAACGATATTCAACTTCATCATCTAACTGTTGCATTCTATTCACCTCCTGACTCAGCAACTGCAAACAGTGATGCGAAACTCTACCATTTATGTGACGATATAGAGCATGTCCGAAATTAGTCAAATTTCGCCGTCTCGAGTCTTCAAGAAAGTTTCGAATATTCGTCAGCTGCATTTCAGTAGCCGCGTTGACGCGCTCGAAAAGAGTGTCCAGAGCTGCAGTCGATGTAGAAATCCACTCTTTTAGAGCCGAATGAGCACTTTCGACCCTACAATTCGTGGTGTTCCCAAAATGAAGGACTTTGTTCGTCCAATTCAGCACAAACTTTTCTTTATGCACCAACCACGTGGTGTCCAGATACTCCATGATAGCCGGCCACGATCTATACAAATCTTTCAGAGCATACACAACTCTATCATACTCGGCTTCTGAAGTAGAAAGCATGATCTTCCTCCATCTTCCACGCCTCAAAGTCTCTGCCATCTCCTTATTCTTGCCGAATACGTGGTATGCGTAATTCAATACGTCTTTGTTGATGTGCCATGTGCAGAGTAAATGAGCAGAGTCAGGAAAAACCTCTCTCACTGGTCGCATAAGGCCTAACTCCCGGTCTGTTATTATTGCAGTCGGGCTGACAGTCCCCAATAACAGATCTCTCAACTTCTCCATCACCCACAAATAACTGGAGTAAGATTCATCCATCAAAATCGCATATCCAATAAGGAAATTCATGTTTGCTGGTGTGACCCCAATCATTTCGAAGAAAGGCATCTTATACTTGTTCGTCTTGTAAGTCGAATCCATGCAGATAACGAAAGGATATGTCCGCAACAACTGGACTGACGTCGGATGTGCCAAAAAAGCGTGAGTTACGACATCAGTTTCTGGATCCGCCATAATCCAATGTAAGTACTCACACTGCACTGCTTGGTAGAGAAACTGCTGGACGGGATTCCGATCTTCAGATTTTGTCCTCCTCATGTAATCTCTGAAATTATAAATATGCCTTTGATTTGGATTGTCCTCCGGGAATTTTTCTTTTACTGCCTTCAAGATGTTCCGTGGTTTTGCTTGCGCCTCTGTCATATCACGAACAATCTTCTTCGCCCCAGAACTTAGACCACTAATTTGACGATGACCCTCTGGATAAACTGCCAGTCTGTGGTTGTGATGTCCGTGAGCACTATTATAAACCACAACCCATCCATCACGATCTCGTCGCTCCACCACTTTTATTAAGAAACGGCAACCGCAACCCTTTCTTTTGGTGTTTCTTCGAAGTGCAGTATCCATATCCCGAGACTCCATTTGATTTCGTCGGTCGCATCTCAAATAACAATCCATCCGACTATCTGATCTTGTTTTGTACGACGACACGACCAAAAAAAACCCAGCTCCGATAGCTACTTGTTTGGCCCATTTACATGCTTCATCGATTGTTTCAAAGATTTGTGTAGTTTGAAATAACTCACTGTAATCCACTCCATCACCACCGAAATCTGGAACCTACAAAAATAAAATCGAAATTAAAAAAATTAAAAAATAAAATTGAAATTAAAAAATTTAAAAAATAAAGTCGAAATTAAAAAAACAAAATCAAAAAAAAAAAAAAAACAGGCGTCTGTATTAGACGCTAGCCCCATGGCTAGGGCGTCTGTGTTAAACGCCTTCCCCAACGGTAAGGCGTCTGCGTAGGACGCCTTGCCGTAGGGAAGGGCGTCTAATACAGACGCCTTACCCATGGGGAGGACGTCTACATAAGACGTCTCTCCCATTGTGTAGGCGTCTGCGTTAGACGCCTCGGCCATGGGGAGGGCGTCCTACGCAGACGCCCTCACCATGGGGGAGGCGTCTAATGCAGACGCTCGGCCCAAAAATTTCCCCGCGCCAGGCTTACCTCACCCGATGCATCACCCTCGCCAGACATTTTCGTGGTGTTTTTACTGATAAATTATGAATATACAAGACCATAGGCCTTATTTATAGACACGGGACGATTTGGGTATTAAATATATTGTTAAGGGCAATTTGGTAATTTCAAGGGGCGATTTAAGTAGTTTTGGGGCGACGTTTAGTAGTTCCCAATTCTTTTTCCATCCTTAATGCATGCATTAAGTTGCTATGAACCCAAGTTTGAAAGATTTTAATTTGTAATTTAGGGTGTCATGTATCTGCATGTTATTTTTTGTTACGATCGTATTAACGTAGATGACCACCACATGTACGTACTGTCCAACCTGCCACTGTTAGAGAAGCATGCCATTTTTATATATCGGCTTGTTATATATGTGATGAGATGATCCATCAGTTTATTTCTTTTAGACACGAAATTATTTAAAATCCAATTCAAGAATTAGTATAATAACAATAACATTAGTACAACAGGGAAATCCTAGACAAGAGCAGAAAACGGTAATGTATTACCATTTTCTGTTTAATTAAAACATATAGAGTATCATCTGCGAATTGAATATTTGGGATCTCGGACCAATTCCTTCCAAAACTGAATCCAAAGACGAGGGAGTTTACTTTCGAGAATGTAGTATAAGATTGAAAAAGTTGTTTTCCAAATAGTTTCTAGAGATATTATTGAGTTAAACTTAAGTTAGGGCACCCTTAACGGGGGTGCCCCGCCCGGGCGCACCCCCGTTAACGGGCTGGGCGCCCGTGGGGTGCCCGCCCGGGACGCCCGCCCGGGCGCCCAAGGGTGGGGGACACCTGTCCCCCTCCCATTGGTTTTTTTTTTTAATTATTTAGTGGATGTTTTGTTATTAATGGATTGTGTATTTGTTATAAATGTGGGGTAATATTTTTTTGTAAGTGATTAAAATTAAGAAATTTCCAGAACCAACAATTTCAAAATCTAAAAAATTTCCAGGGGGCGCTGCCCCCTTGCCACCCTCGAACGGCCTGTCGAGGTGGTTTAATAGTATGGTCTAATATCACGCGTGCACATTAATCACGCTTCCACTGAGCAAACACGCGTGCACTGTTTTCAATCACGCGTGCACTTTAATCACGCTTCTACTGAGCAAACACGCGTGCACTGTTTAATCACGCGTGCACTGTTTTCAATCACGCGTGCACTTTAATCACGCTTCCAAAGAGTAAACTGTGCAATCACGCGTGAACAGTGCAACAGATATATCCAAACCCTCACAACTATAAATACATCTATCTATCTCCTGACTCCTCACATTTCCTTAACTTCTTAACTTGTTAACTTCTTCTCTCATCAATGTCGGATAATAGTTTAAACTCCGGTCAATCCGACGATGATAACTGAAATGAGACATTAAATACAATGGACCGCGCTATTGAATTGGTCGGACAAGTTGTTTACGAAAGGACTACACGTCCTAAGCAGCGTCGAAGGAGAACGACGAACCCAGATAGAGATCGTGAACTAGGTTACAGACGCCTTATAGACGATTATTTCTCTGACAACCCTGTGTATTCTGATACTCTTTTCTAGACAAGATTTCGGAATGTAATATTTGACGTAGTAATATGTACTGTTGCTAATGTAAGATTATTTCTCTGACAACCCGGTTAACGTAGTTGCTAATGTAGTATTTGAAAGTTTACTTTATGTAATATGTACTGTTGTTTCTTAACTTTGAGTGTAATATTTCCTATTTCAGTTTATCTTAAATGTAATGTGGCTCCGTAATATTTAATAATAATTTCGTGATTTAGCAGTAATTATTAACAATATTTCGAGTTAAAATAGAATTTTAATGTTATTAGAATTAGAATTATATAAAATGTAATTTGTTAAATGTTGTGTGAAAATTATAATTGTTTAATTAAGAAATGATGTGGATGAAAGAGTGTAGGGTGGGTGGGGGTAGCCTGGGCATGGGTAATGAGTTTTTTTGGATGGGTTGGGTGAGCTGACGTGACAAAAAAAGAGTGCAGAGCCCCCGGACGCTATTATTTGTGCTCTTAGCTAGTCTATCAAGCAACTTCCATCCAAAGCAGCCATTGGGTCCAAAACTTCGTCATGGAGGCAATGTAAGCCATTTGTTCAAGAGATTACGTCTGCGAATGACGTTGATTTGACTTCCAAGATCTGAATGGTTCTGGACATATTAGATTCGATGGAATTAATATACGTGTTCAGTAAGGATTGGCATGATAATTTTATGAAGTTAGTTTGGCTGCTGAAGCAACTTTAGAAACCTTTACTATCGTTCCACTTAGGGGTGCACATGGGTCGGGTTGGGTCAGGTTTGGGCCTCAACCCGACCCAACCCGAAATTTTCGGGTTGGGAAAAAACCCAACCCAACCCGAACCCGAACCGGTTTGGGTTCAACCCAACCCGACCCGAAATTTTCGGGTTGGGTCGGGTTGGATCGGGTTGAACCCGAATTCGGAAATTTTCTCCCAAACTTGGTCGGGTTCGGTCGACCGGTGCTTAAACGGTCGACCGGTGGCTTGAAAACCCGAAATTTTCGGGTTGGAAACGGTCGACCGAGTGATGTTCGGTCGACCGGTTTATTTGGGAAAAAATTAAAAAAATAAAAATAAAAAAAAATAAAAAATCGGGTTCGGGTTGGGTTGGGTCAACCCGACCCCCTCAACCCGAACCCGACCCGAAAATTCGGGTTTTTGATTTTCCCAACCCGACCCGACCCGACCCCCTCCCCAACCCGACCCGACCAGTCGGGTTCGGGTTGGGTTTCGGGTTGAACCCAACCCATGTGCACCCCTAGTTCCACTTAACACTTTAATTACCCTTTATTACCTGGACAATCATACGTATTATTTTCAAGAACGTTATAAGAATGATACGTCTACTAATGAAGTTTGAGTTGGATAATGGGAAGGAAGGCTTAAATATTAAGGGGATTAATGTAATGAAAATTAGGAGAGAACAGTATTATGGTCAACGTTATAGAATTCCAAATTATATGTGGTAGAATTGAATCACGCATGGATTTGTTTTACTTGAAAGGATTAACATATATAAGACTTGGTTACTAAAATAATTGACCGAAATAACCAATGGCAACCAAGTTGAAAACGTGTATCGTGATCATTCTACTCCTTCCTGCCTAAATAGAAGTCAACCACAAGCAAAAGCAAATGGTTTAATACACAACTTCTCTTTGCATATAAAAATTAAGCCTCGACCTCTAAACACAAAACCAACCAATAATCCATCAAATTTACTTCATCTACTCTGCAAGCAAAAGAAAACATGTCTGGCGACAAAGATCTCGCTCGCCAAGCCCAAGACGACAGTGACAACAACATCAAAGGAGCGAAAGGAGGAGAAGGAGATCGACGTAATGGTGTCACCTACAACCGATGCTTCTCAGGCCTTGAATTCTCCATGGACTCGGGTCCCTTGAAGGACCTCGACCGCGAGAAGCTGAAGAACGAGATCAGGAGATGGGCTAAGGCTGTTGTTGCTTACGCTCGGCAAATTAGCGGTAAATTCGGATCCAAATCCCCAACGAGCGACCGAAGCAGTAAACATGTTTCAACATCAGAAGATAGCCCTTAATATCATGATTTTGTATAGTCATAAACATTGAAGGACAAGATCTAACCAGCTTCAGTTGCCACAACATCAGTTCATCAGATTTCAAATGAACTGAAGATGTTGAAAAGTTTGAAATTGCCTCTGGATGTAGCAGGCATATTCTAGTTCTTCAAAAGGTTTACAAGACAAAATCACTTGGCTTGGAGAATTGGTATATGTTGAGTGCATGTTCTGCCTAAAATACATCAAGGGATCAAGTGTGGCAGCCGTTCTGAGTTTGTTAGTTGTCTTGATTACGTTGTTTAAAAATGTTTTATTACCATTAACGTAGTGGTGTCATTTCTTCCATTTCCTGACTTGACGTTTCCTTCTATAAAAGAATTTGAGATTGAGAAGAGTGTGTTGTACATGATTGACTTTATTAGAAAATACAAATCACGCTTTTGCGTTTGTTAGTCTACTTCTTCTACCAATATTTTGCAATTGAATGGTTTCTTTTTTTCCTAATTTTGTTTATTTCTGGCTACGCTAATTAAACCGCAGGAGACGAGCATACATGGATCGGGCTTGATCCCTCGCAGTATGGGCTAGAGGCTAGAGCAAATTGGGTCATCAAATTTGCATAATCTTTAATTTTTAAAAAAATGAAAGCCAATGCTGAATGCATCATCCGATGTAAAAGCAAAATAAATGGATTTTTAACTCTTGTTCTGGAATGCTAGAACCGAAGTAAAAACCAAATATGATGCAAAACCATTTTGATTGGGCGAATACATTTAAGACTTTGCATTGGTTCTCAGGTCCGGGTGGCTCGAACCCGCACCCTGACTTGATTCGAATTTATCATCACCAAAAAAAATTACAACTGGACCCACCCTATCCCTTGAAAAACCCCAATTCGATGTTCATTCAGTTCAGATTGCAATAGAGACCAACCTATCATTTA
This sequence comes from Triglochin maritima, assembly GCA_963682175.1. NCBI lineage: Eukaryota > Viridiplantae > Streptophyta > Magnoliopsida > Alismatales > Juncaginaceae > Triglochin > Triglochin maritima. The sequence goes on from OY821775.1 coordinate 43,201,184, forward strand.
GAAACAACTCAATCTAACCCGGCATCTATTAAAAAATGCGGGAAGATGCAGCACCGTATATGCATTATGCGGATGCAAGGCAAATAGATGCATGTGGGATGCACATTGCATAGGAAGGGAAGGCAAATAGATGCATGTGGGATGCACATTGCATAGGAAGGGATGCGGAGTACTCGATACGATTCACATTTGCCCGCATATGCGGTGGATGCGGCCGCATATGTGGCACATTTTAAAATAACACTATTTCATCTCTTTTTCGTTTAGTATTGAATTATTGATGTTAAAAATTATTCAAAATTTTACCTAAATTTTCAATTACATATATATAATTTATAATTAATATATGTATATTATATTATTTAATTATTAAATCGTAAATCACATAGATGTGATACCTCGCCGCATCCAATTTTGTGTCCTGCATTTCTAAACCTTGATCGATTTTCAGTTCAACTTGACCCCAAGTGCACCAAAACATGATTTATCTGGTCATCTAGGTGGCATGGGCAGCATTTTGTGATGTAGCAAAATTATACATAAAGATGTTGATTCAAACTTTGGTTGTGAAAGGTAGTCGTCTTGCTCTAAACCATGGGTAAATCTCGAAGGATAAAATTTGAACATTGAACACTTGGAAGAGTATAAATCTTGAGAACGTTTGCTCTCCCTTTCTTTCTTTCTTTCTTTCTTTTTATCAGTAATTAGTTTTGGGAATTGTTCTCCCTAAATAATTCCACAAATATGCAGTTCATTTTCCAAAATTGTCATGTTCAAATGAAATTCAAGGTAAAATACTTAAAAGGAAGCAAAGCCGATACACACAACTTCTCACATTAAGAAAATAAGCAATGAGAAAAGGCATAAAAATAGGCACCGAAAAGTTTCAAAGTAATCTCTAAATTCATTTAACTTGAACCCTAGCGATATCGCTTCACATCATCTCACCCACAATCTACAAGCTACGGTGACAATAGATCCTAACCAATTACAACAACCATGATACATATACTCACTGCAAGAGGTAACGAACAACGTTTGGCTTGGAATTAATCTACAAAGTTAACTTTGGCATATCATATAGGTAAAGGATCTGCTGACAGGCATATGAGGTAACGAGCAACGTTTGGCTTGGAATTGATCTACAAAGTTAACTTTTGCATATCATATAGGTAAAGGATCAGCTGACATAGGCATATAGCAACTTTAGGGAGGAATGAAAGAAGATGGGTTTTACCATCAAAGGTACCTTGCTGTCTAGTAGAATTCAGATCTTGTGTGTGCTGAAGCCGGCCTCCTCGCTTAAGTTCTCTTTCCAATCCTCGAACTCCTTTCCTCCAAACACTAGTTTTTTTATTCCCACATAGCTGATCAAAATAAAGGTAAACATAGATTGCATAAACAAATATGCAATTTAGAATCACTACAAATAAAGCCCAAGTTTATTCCTAAAAGTAAAAAAAACAAATATTGTAGACACAGCTTGCATAGTTCTAAGCTTGTCGTGTGTGTCAAATTGAAAATGTTGCCATATAATCATTATTTTCCACACATTAATTTAGACCACAGAATGTAATGATTTTTTTGTGCCTTTCTTGAGTAAACATAAAGTGGTCTGTTTCATTCCATTATGCAAAAATATGACTTCTGAGGAAGACAAGAAAATCTTGCACGGATACAAATTACAATTTCAGGAGTAACTCGTATAGTTGAATGTTGTCAAGTCAAACTCTCTTCCATATTTTGTGGAACATGTGGTGGTCGACCGACTATTGTTGAGTCAAATTGTTCCCAAAAGAAGATAGCATAGAAAAGGAGGCAAGCTAGAATACTATACAGTTAGTACTTAGTAAAGCTTCAAAAGAATTGTGATGTGGACTTGAAGAGATGAACTCAAGAAACTATGGCATATTTTAAACCAGAAATCTGTGGAATGCTTACAGAGTTTATAATAGTAACTTTGTCAAATCAGATATAAAAACTTAAAGCTACAAAAAATTGTAGAGTTTGCATAAAATATTCCCTGAAATTAGATAATAACCTAAATGCAAAACAAAAACTAAAATCGTACTCCGAGTTTACGTTAACCAAGGCATTTATGAGCACATCAATTAGCAATGGTTCAGTCGTCCCAATATCAACCCTATAGGAATGAAAAAACACACATTAAGTGGCCTAAAAATTAAGGCTAGACATTTACAAAGAAAATATATTACACAACATCAAAGTAGGTATCCATACCATATACGAGCTAGATTGTCTTGAATTTCAAGGTCACCGATATTATAGAAGGTGGTAGGTGTCACGTTTGCTCCTTCAATGGCATCATAGCTAGGTCGTTTGTTATCCAAAGGTGCTTGTGACAGCTACAGTGCAAATCAAATAATAATCTAAGAAAGGAAGGAGGAAGGAAAACTGTAAGAATGAGTGTAAACTTCCATATTATGGCAATTAATTGTGTTTTAGGATCTCAGGGAACTAAACACATGTATAAGCAATTAGCTTTTCATAGTAATCAGTATACTTCTATTCAAGGAAATTAAAAAAAAATACAACATGCTATCTATACTAACATAAAAATATTTTATATTGCGATGCAAAAAGCATCAACTCTTTCAACTGTTAGTTGTATTGGTATTTTGACAACAATATCATATACATTGATAGGGAACTGTCTTAGAACTACTATAACATGAGTCAGCAATTTTACTTATGAAAAGGGATCTTTTCATGTCAACTTCAAAACACATAGATCCGCATGGAGGTGGGCAACATGCTTCACTGCTTCAGCATAAGGTTTAAGTGTGATCATTCAACATACCTAACCACAATTACCTGCATGTTCATAGAGTTGCATCCACCAAGACGACCAATGATATGCCAAGATCTAATTGTCTGTGCACAGAAATGTTGTCATATCTCTAATTCCTTGAAGGAGAAATAAAAATGAGGAGTTTCCACTTACATTACAAATTAAAGAAATATCATTTGGCAACGGAGCAGTACGGAATTCAAACCATATATATGAGTTGGAGAAACCGAAGCTGGACAAAAGAAGAAAAAAATAATGTAAGCGATAATCAAATAAGTAAATAACAATCATCATATTATTCAATTCTGGAGAAAAATAAAGATGCAAATCATCGACAGGGTTGATTATCGAGATTAGATTCTGTTCCGATACTGTTTGTAGCATAACTCATTATCTAGTAATTTAGTTACTGTGTAAAGTAATTTCTCTATTTAAGTGGTGTGACAATACGATCTATTAGAAAGATGATAACCTAAAAAACTGAATCAAGTGATTAAAAAGTAAAAGAAAGTCACCACATAAATGACCGAGATATTTGTTGAGTACTAATTTGTCGGCACTTTGTATTGGATTCTAGTTTTTCTTTTACCAAAGGTCCAAAAACGTCCTATGTCATGAGTGATCTTACACGACCAAAAAAAAGAATATCATGTTTTGTTTCATTGAATACTGAAAAGTCTGCAGTTGGAAATTTGGAATTCTATACATGATAAACATGAGGGCTCATGTAACTTCTTGTGACATACATAACATGAGATAATTCAACTTGGTACGCTTGTTAAAATTCCACCAACAAAGTCGCACATATGCCGTGGCAAGAAACATTTTTTGCTGTAACATGTTTTATCATAGAAACCAAAAAATATTCAATTTAAAATTGGAGCTTGATGACCCATAACAATGAAAGCCACTATCGGTCCCATAAAAATGTTAAAATCTAATTTACCAGAAGTATATTGAAAATATCAAAACCGTAATTTGTGGTTCATTTTTCTTTTAACATTTTTTAATTCAATATAGTCTATAGGTAAAAGGCAACACCTTACTTGTTGAACAAAACCTCCATGGGCTTTGAAGACCCAGTCTTTGTCTGCAAAATCTTCCCTCTTTTCTTCCTTATTCTCTCATCCACCTTCAAAAATACACAACCACTCAAACAAACAATAACATGAAAAGAGCATATACTTAATCAAACAAATTTTGATGGTTAAACATGGACACTACAAATTTAGGTTCAAAATCCAAGTTTTGTCTCATTTTTTAAACTTCAAACTCGTATAGCACCATGCTCTTCCCTAATCCCTATGGTGCAAATATGAACCTGGGTATTTTCTTAAGGAAAATGAACATGATAATCATACCTTCCACTCATTTAAGACAAACTCAACTATAAGATAATAGTGATCGCAACAACAAAAAACATGTCTTAAGTACTACATTAGGAAGCATACTAGAACCACAAAAGCAGCACATCTATTCTGAAACATCAACCTTTTAAGCATTCAACATTCATAAGAAACATTCAACATCCATTAAAATATTAAATAGTAAAAGACTTATTCTCCCCTTTTGAGATCAGGGAGGTTCCAAATAAAATCGATCTACTATATACCAAATTTATTTTTTATCGGAAAAATTAAAATTGAAGATAAATATCAACTCAAATGTGTTGCTACATTACATTCAATACTTCTTTTGGCCAGTAATCACATCCACTCACTACCCCCTGGCCCCTATATAATATGCAAATACACCCTTAAATTGAAGTAAAATACCATGACTAGATACCATTTTTTTTAAGTAGATGTAACACATGATTGAATCCAAAACTCTGAGAGTACTGAGTATGGACTAGAGAGTATCCAAAACTAGTACGATTGAATCCAAAACTCCCATCTTCATAGATCACAAACCCTACCATCAAAGGATATCACACTCACCTTAGCCTGTGTTGTCTATATAAGCAAATATAATCATATAAGTAAGGTGGGAGTACTGAGTATGGACCCTAACAACTAAGGTTCAGTCAACTCAGGTGGTCACCTTAGAGTTACCTCAACTAAAGGTTACAAGTCCTAAACCCAAAAATAAATTCATGACTAGTCATTTCCTCTCCATCCATAGGTCATGCTTGGTTCGTTGTGATCAAAAGTGTGATGTTCTTGGTTGAGTAAATTGAATGTTGTAATCACTCTGTAATCCAATTAAACTCTGTCAAAGTAATTATATTACATGGTTGGAGGTTATAATCCAGTTACATTGCAACGTAATCAACTCAATTCATATAATTCAAACATTGTTACATCGTCTAACTCAACTTCGATCTTACCAGAAGCATGCTGGAGCTCCGACAACCCCTTTCGACATTTATCGTATCTATTAAATTATTTTTTTGAATTATATTGTGATTCATGTGTTGAATTACATTGTGATTCATGTGTTGAATTACAATGTTACCAAACAATGTAATTTGATTACAAAGAATTCAATTCCTTGGAATGTAATCTAATTACATGGAATTGAATTCCATGGAATCCAATTACGGTGAACTAATTGGGATGTTGGAGTTACCTCAACTAAGGATTCTAGGTTTGAATCTCAATGACAGTTTGAGAGCGAGGAATAATTTCCTCTCATCCTTACCTTATCCATCACTTCTTCAAGCTTACGTCCATTTACATTCGCTTTGCTAAAATAACAATAATGCTTTCAAAATCACACACTGAACGCAAACCTCTCCTTCTCCTTACCTTAGCTTGAGCCTTCTGGGGGTCTTCGAGGCAGCTCCCGAGAATCTCCCCCAACTCCGGATCCCGATCGAAGTCCTTCTCCTCCTCCAGGCCTCTAAACCCACTTCCGAGCCCGAACCCGCCCTCCTCCGCTTCTCCTTCCGCTCCCTCGTCTTCGACCCCGCCGTACAGCACATCCTCGAAGGTCCTGATCGGCGGGTCCTCCTCCTCCGGTGACGCTTCCGGGTGTTTCTCCTTGGGTTGGAGGATCTCGGGATCGATGGAGTGGGAGGGGTTGGTTCGGGTTGGTTTGGCGGAGAGGGGGAGGAGACGGGGGCGGGGGGAGGGGGAAGGAAAAGGAAAGGGGAGAGGGAGGAGGGGTGGGAGGAAGAGTGGACGGAAGAGAATCGGCATGATGGATGGGTTTGGGAAATCCGAGAAGAATATCGGTTATGGGTATAAGAATGAGGAGGCCTGGAGGGTTTATACTTTGTAGCCCACCACCTTATCTAAAGTCCGTCCTCAGGTCAGGTGTGTACATTCTTCTAAGGGTTCTTATACACGACGCGCGCGTCTAGGACGCGGCTTACGTGGCATCTAGTCAGCAGTCCAGTCAGCTGCCCAATCAGCGAAAATAAAAGCGCGCGTTGTTTCGAAAAATGGGAAAACAGTTGCGGCTTTCGTGCGACGATTCCTTCTCTGACGTATCGATAAGACCGGGAAGGGACATCAGACGCGCCTGTTCACATCCCGACTTGCGAAAGAAAACCAAAAATGTTTCTGATCTTTCTCACATTCCCTTTCTCAACTTTTCTCCGATTCATCACCCCAGTTCTTCACCGTAACCCTAGATATCCGTCGACCAAATGGATTCTACACTTCAAGCTTCTATTTCGGGGGTTGTGGTGCACCAGGTTTGTCGTTTTTACCGTAACATTGAATTGCGATACTCTAAAAAGGAATGTTCTCATACGGTTGATGTCTTCCTAGGCTTCTACGCATTACTTCCAGCCCTCCAAATGTTCGTGGACCCCAATAGAGAAGGTCTTTGGGAAGTTGAGGGACGCAGAGAAAGATGCCTTCCGGGCTACACCCTTCGGTCACTTCATCAACCTCTCCAACGTTCATGTCGATAATGACATTATCGACTGGTTCGTGGAACACTATGACACCGAGGAGGTGGGGTTGAGGATCGGCTCTGGGGTAGTACATTTCACCGCCGAAGACGTTGCCCTAATTTTGGGGCTCAGATTACATGGGAAGGCTGTCAGAATGCAGCCGAAGGAAGTCGCAACCCGACAGGGGGAGATTCTGAACAACACCCAACTATCTGCCCAGATGATGGCTACGAGATATTTGGTTGATGAGGAGGAGGAGTACGTCCGGCTACTCATTTGTTACATCTTCAGCCATTTTTTGTTCTGCGATGGCACCCTTCGAACCAAAATTTGGTTCCTCGACCACTTGGCCGACTTCACTAGGCTACACAAGTACGCGTGGGCCGAGGTTGTTCACCAGGCACTTGTAAGGGGCCTGAAGAAGGCAAACCGGGATCTACGAGATAGGAGATCTACCGGTTCTTCTATTTTAAGAAGGAGATACGTCGAGGGGTGTGTTGCTGTACTACAGGTAATGAAGTTGTTCCTTTTTATGTTATGTTTGTTTCTTTTTAAGTTTCGCTTGTTCCTTTTTAAGTTTCGTTTGTTCCTTTTTGAGCTGAAGTTGTTCATTTTTAAGTTCAAGTTGTTCCTTTTTAAGTTTCGCTTGTTCCTTTTTAAGTTTCATTTTTTCCTTTTTAAGTTTCGCTTGTTCCTTTTTAAGCTGAAGTTGTTCCTTTTTAAGTTCAAGTTGTTCCTTTTTAAGTTTCCATTTTTCCTTTTGAAGTTTCGTTTGTTCCTTTTTAAGTTCAAGTTGTTCCTTTTTAAGTTTCATTTTTTTCCTTTTTAAGTTTCGTTTGTTCCTTTTTAAGTTCAAAATGTTCCTTTTTAAGTTTCGATTGTTCCTTTTTAAGTTTCCCTTTTTCCTTTTTAAGTTTCGTTTGTTCCTTTTTAAGTTCAAGTTGTTCCTTTTTAAGTTTCGATTTTTCCTTTTTAAATTTCGTTTGTTCCTTTTTAAGTTCAAGTTGTTCCTTTTTAAGTTTCGCTTGTTCTTTTTTATGTTGAAGTTGTTCCTTTTTAAGTTCGAGTTGTTCCTTTATAAGTTACGCTTGTTCTTTTTTAAGTTTCGTTTGTTCCTTTTTAAGTTTTGTTTGTTCCTTTTTAAGCTGAAGTTGTTCCTTTTTATATTCAAGTTGTTCCTTTTTAAGTTTTGCTTGTTCCTTTTTAAGTTGAAGTTGTGCCTTTTTAAGTTGAAGTTGTTCTTTTTTAAGTTCGAGTTGTTCCTTTATAAGTTACGTTTGTTCCTTTTTAAGTTTCGTTTGTTCCTTTTTAAGTTTCGTTTGTCCTTTTTATGTTGAAGTTCCTTTTTAAGTTGAAGTTGTTCCTTTTTAAGTCTCGCTTGTTCCTTTTTAAGTTTCGTTTGTTCCTTTTTATGTTGAAGTTGTTCCTTTTTAAGTTGAAGTTGTTCCTTTTTAAGATTAGTTTGTCCTTCTTAAGTTTCGTTTGTTCCTTTTTATGTTGAAGTTGTTCCTTTTTAAGTTAAAGTTGTTCCTTTTTAAGTTTCGCTTGTTCTTTATTAGGTATGGCTGTGCGAGAAGTTCAACCTGGCAAAGCCTAAAATGGGAGGTCATCCTATGTGGAATCGTTGGTCGAGCATGTTTGGAAAACGGCTCATCCTGAAGAAATGGGAGGAAAGGGGTATCACCCTTTCAAAAATTTACGAGGGAGACTTCAATAAGACTGAGTCGACGACCCTGACTCAGAAAGAGAGGGAAATCATTGGTCAGGCTGAAAAAACTCAGCCAACCCTACAAACCAATAGTGATTGCCAGTCAACAAGCAGTGAACCTAGGCTGCAATTGAGGGACTGCAGCATCCCTCGGGACCCACTACGGGAAGAATTGGAGTTTGCAATGTTGAAGACAAAATGGCTTCAAGCAGAAGTTGCACTGAATGAGGCAAATGAAGAGGTTAAGAGGCTGAATGAGGAACTTAGGAAGTCCAGGGAGGAAAATGAGACCCTAAGGGAAGAGATTGCATCTCTTCGAGGATATTGTATAGAAGGTGGACAGGAAGGAAGAGATGATGAAAGGAGGGATGAAGAGCAGGAAAGTGAGGAGAATAGGAGGGAAATAGAGAATGAGATTGAGAGGGAAAGAGAAAGAGAAAAAGAAGAGAGCAGGAGAGAGGAGGAGGAGAAAAGGAGAGAGGAGAGGGAAAAGGAGGAGGAGAAAAAGAGAGAGGAGAGGGAAAGAGAAGAGAAGAGGAAAGAGGAGGAGGAGAAAAGGAGAGAGGAGAGGGAAAGAGAAGAGAAGAGGAAAGAGGAGGAGGAGAAAAGGAGAGAGGAGAGGGAAAGAGAGGAGAAGAGGAAAGAGGAGGAGAGAAAGAGGGAGAGAGAGCAGAAGAGAATAGAAGAGGAGAAGAGAAAAGGAGAGAGGAGAGGGAAAGAGAAGAGAAGAGGAAAGAGGAGGAGAAAAAGAGGGAGAGAGAGCAGAAGAGAATAGAAGAGGAGAAGAGGAAAGAGGAGGAGAAAAGGAGAGAAGAGAGGGAAAAGGAAGAGAAGAGGAAAGAGGAGGAGAAAAGGAGAGAGGAAAGGGAAAAAGAAGAGAAGATGAAAGAGGAGGAGAAAAAGAGGGAGAGAGAGCAGAAGAGAATAGAAGAGGAAAAGAGGAGGGAGGAAGAGGAAAGAGAGAGGAAAGAAGACGAGAAGAGAGACAGGGAGAGAAGAGAGAAGAGGAAAGCCGATGATAAAAGGAGGGAGGCCGAAGCTTCAAAGAAGAGGTTGAGGGAAGAGGTAGAAAGAAAGAGGGTAGAGAAGGATGAGGGAAAGGAAAAACCCCTCAGGGCAGACTGGGGGGCCAAAGGATCACGCTCAACGGCCAAAAAACAAGAAGATGAGGTGAAAGAAAGGAAGAAAAAAGAAGAGGAGCGGAAAAGGGGAGATAGAAGGCTCCAGAGGAGCATGAACAAAAAAAGAAAGCGGGATGGGAATGACGATTTCAAGTTGGCTCATCACGGGAGAGAGGATAGGCCAGACGTTGACATGGATGCATTGGGCACATTGAGCCCCGATGAGCTGAACATTGTACTGAAGGTGACCGCACCTACACATAACCAACGGGAGGTGATCTGGAGAGGTGATTCCTGTTTCTTCACACGTTCCGACCTGAAGGAGCTAATGACGAAGGGGATGGATTTGACCAACGAGGCGATAGACAGTATGCTTTGTGTACTTGAAGAGCGCCAAAAAACAGAAAACTACCCCCAAGAGGTAATTTGTATTCCAAGCTTCTATTCGGAAAGAATCATGATCGATCAAGGGAATACCATGATTGAAGAGTGGCTGGCGCCCAAATTACAAGGTCAGGAAACGAGAAGCCTCGTCATTGCACAACCATTGCTGGTGTCAGAACACTGGACCCTTGTAGTTGTTAATGGCTTAGACAAGGAGATCATGCATTACAACAGTTGCAGTAGGGAGCTGGTACCATATGAGGATCCTGACAATGCGGTAGGGGTACATGAATGTTCGGCCAAAGATGTGGGTGAATTCTGGAGAAACCGTCTTAAGGTGAACTGGCCATTGAGATACCTCAGGGAAACGTGCCAAAGACAAATGCCGGGAAGCAACGACTGCGGTGTTTTTCTATACTACTGGATCAAATGTCTCATGCAAAAGGTCAACCCAACGGAAACGAAAAACCCCAAGACACTTCACTCCATCAGGGGTGAAATGGCCATTACTTTATTGAGGGACTCCCGCTGCTGTGTCGAATTCAAGTAGTGCATAGTTGTAAATTAAAACAGGAACAAATACATTTTATAGTTGTTGTAATTAAAACTTTTCCAAATTTTTCCAAACTTTTCCATAGTTGTAATTAAAACTTTTCCATACTTGTTGCATACTTTAACATAAAAAAGGAACATACATAACATAAAAATGAACAGAAATCACTTAAAAAGGAACAAACATCAGTTAAAAAGGAACAGACTTAACTTAAAAAGGAAACGATGTCACTTAAAAAGGAACCAAAAATAACATAAAAAGGAACAGAAATCACTTAAAAATGGACAATCATCGCTTAAAAAGGAACAGACTTCACTTAAAAAGTAAACGAGGTCACTTAAAAAGGAACCGACTTCACATAAAAAGGAACAAAAATCACTTAAAAAGGAACAGATTTAACTTAAAAAGGGACAGTCATCGCTTAAAAAGGAACATATTTCACTTAAGAAGGAACAGACTTCACTTAAAAAGAGACAGACATCACTTAAAAAGGAACAGACATCACTTAAAAAGGAACAGACTACACTTAAAAAGGAACAAACTTCACTTAAAAAGAGACAGACATCAGTTAAAAGGAACGGACTTCACTTAAAAAGGAACAGACTTCACTTAAAAAGAGACAGACATCACTTAAAAAGGAACCAAAATAACATAAAACGGTCAGAAATAATTTAAAAAGGAACAGACAATAACATAAAAAGGAACATAAATCACTTAAAAAGGAACAAACTTCACATAAAAAGGAACATACTTCACTTAAAAAGTAAACGAGGTCACTTAAAAAGGAACCGACTTCACATAAAAAGGAAAAGAAATCACTTAAAAAGGAATAGATTTAACTTAAAAAGGGACAGAAATAACTTAAAAATGAACAGACAATAACATAAAAAGGAACACACATCAGTTAAAAAGGAACAAACTTAACTTAAGAAGGAACAGATATCACTTAAAAAGGATCAGACTTCACTTAAAAAGGAGCAAACAACACTTAAGTAGGAACAGACAACACAAAAAATCAACAGACTACACTTAAAAAGGAACAGACAACACTTAAAAAGGAACCAAAAAAACAAGAAAGGAAAACTTCACACTTAAAAAGGTAAACGCACTTAAAAAGGAACAGACTACAACTCACAGTTAAAAAGGAGAACCACTAACTTATAAAGGTACAAGCAATTCATAAAAAGGAACATATATCACTTAAAAAGATACAAGTCACAGTTAAAAAGGAGAACCGTAAACTTAAAAGGGAACTTTACACTCACAATTAAAAGGGAACTTTACACTTAAGAATAACTGTCGTCTTACAAAATTGTACAAAATTCAAAGACCAAGCCTTGGTGCATAATTAAGGAGCAATTTGGTCGTAATACAACTTCATGTCTCAATCGTCAAAATCTGGATCCTTTGGTCTAGGTGCGACCTCATGCATAGGTGATTTGCCCTTCCTTCGATACTTTCTCTTTTCTGCTGTGAGGCGTTTTTTTTTGGCTTCTTTGAAGAATTCTCTCGGCTAAGGAAACCCGACGTCTAGTAGGCGGTCTTCCTGGACGGGTTACTTTGTCTGGATTGCGCAAAGAGGTACCGTCGGCCACAACTTCATCAACTATGGGAGGGGCGTGGGGAATGTTACTACGAGACCTGAGCCACTCCATACACTTCACGGCCTTAAGATACCTTTCATGAGAAATGAATGCTTCCTGTGCAATCCAAAGAGCGCGACCCATTATAGAAATCATTTTGTACATCCTTCTCCAATAGCTCCGACGAATATCCTGAAGGGAATGTGTTCTAAAAATTTTACTTTTAAATGTCAATTATTATGAATTGAATGAGAAATCATTTTGTTCCTTGTTTATGTTATTCGTCTTTTAGAAGTGTTAAGGAAGAGGCTCTTGGTCCTTAACCGTAGAGCTCTAAAAGATATTGGTTTACATAAAACAAAAGATATTCGCAATCATGGTAATTAACATGGGACATTAATTACCGAGTTAAGATTGTCGTGTTGGTCATAGATCATTGTAGCTCTACAAGTAAGTGACAACACGGGTACACAAAAGAGGAAAATATTACTTTTGTATACTGAATAGACCTAACAAGTAAAATATTATAGAAATGTGTTTCTGTGTCATTAATATTTTACTGTGTTTTTGGTCCTTTGATATGAGACTTATATCCGATCGCTTAAGGAGTTCTTAATTAGACTAGTGTCTTGAGCTATCGATGAGTGTAGTGTGAAGGCATTAGTTGGTTAAGTATTACTTTCGTTGGAGAAGATAGTTAGTCAAAAGATTATCATTGCCCCTCTTAATTGAGTAATGATATTAGTGGGCCCCTTGATAAAGCAAAGTTATATTGTGCACAATGTGATTTGAGTTAAGTCACATATTTATAACTAGCTTAAAGAGATCAAGAAATGAATACTAATACAAAGATGACACAACACTACTTTGTATGTATTCTTAATATCATGAGGCAAGGGACGGACACAAGTGATACACACTATCACTAAATGGATCGGGTTTTGGTTCGAGTGGAATTAAGACATCTAACTAATTGGGAGCTATAATGTGTAGCTAGATACCGCTTATAGCTTGTGATATTAAGATCTTAATATCACTGCCAACTTAGTTTAGATCCTCCCATAGGTCACACCGCAAAACTGGGAAACAAGAAATGGGGATTTTGAGTTCATAAGATGTGTCGGGTTTCATGTAGAAAATATGACACATGGGGTGAACAAGCAAAATCAAAATTATGTTGTGGTTAATAACATAATTAGAATCTAAATTAAATTCATATGTGATGTAAATATTATGGGGTGTAATGATTGATCATTACATAGGATAATATGTTACATAAGTTGTGAATTTACTACTAATCCCGAAATGTCAAATTTTGTAGGGGTTAAACCGAAATTTGACAAGTCTGCAGAACAGTGCTCAAACGGTCGACCGGATAGCAGTAAACGGTCGACCAATCGGGCGCGGTCGACCGGACATGTCTCGACCGATAACAGGGAATTTTCATCTGTTCGAACGGTCGACCGAACATTGCGATGGAATAGTTCCTGTTACGAACGGTCGACCGAGTTAGAGAACGGTCGACCGAAACCTGGTTCGAGCGGTCGACCGAACCTCCAAACGGTCGACCGGTCCAGACGGTTTTATGCAGAATTAATTTAAGAATTAATTAGATCATGCATGGAATTGGTCCATAATTGATTTAATTCGTGGGTAATATTATTTATTATTAAATAATGGATGGTTAGATGGAATTTTGCATGAGATCATGGGCAAGGGGTTGCACATGAATAGGTAATTTGGAGAGAGCTTATAAATACAAGCTTATTTCATTACCCAATTAATTCATTCATTATTTCTTGTGCAAAAATTCTCTCTCCATAATTCTCCACGAAAATCCCTTAATTCTTAAGTTTAGTTTTAGTTCTTAAGAGATCATCTTCTCAAGAGAATTAAAAAGGGGTTAGTAATTGGATTCTAAACCCTATCGGAGATTGAGAGACTAGCTTTCCTCTCTCCGATCTTGTTTAGAGTTTGGTGAATACTCGGAGGCATCCGACGCAGCGAGGAGCATCCCCAACGTCTCCGAATCTTCAAGAAGTTTTAGAGAACTTCTAGGTATGAATTTCGGAGTCCATATTTGTTTTAATAAGGTTTTGAAACTAGATATTGAAACAAATTGATGCATGCATGAAATAAATTATAGAAAATTGAAAATTGATCCTTATTATACATAAAAAATTCAAAAATATATATGTATAATTAAACATGAAATCCTACAGTGGTATCAGAGCTTAGGGTTCAATTTTCTCATGATTTATGGCTGTAAACAAATTTAGTTTACCATCTAGGATTTAAACAATTCGTTTTACCGGTTTTTCGGTCTTTAAATGTTTTGAATGTTTGAAACATGTCATATAATTATTAGAATTATGATTTAGACGTAAGTCTAACTTGCAATAATTTCGTTTTAAGTATAAACGATTATTTTGTAAGATAATCAACAAAACCGAAAAACTGCATTTCATCTTTCCATTGGAAATTGGATGGACAGCGGTTCAAAATTAATTTTTGAACTATGGATGAATGAAAAACGTTTTTAATGGATTTCAAAATGTTTTTCAAAGAATTGTTTGGGATTCTAGATGCTTGATAAACTAGGTTGGATGGTTTATAGTGATATTGTGTGCATGGATGCTCGAGTTGTTTTGCAGGAATTGTGAGTTTGTATGTTCCAAATCAGCAACTATGAATGTTTATAATTGCTATAATACAGGGGCTTATGTATGTAAAAGTCAAATTCTCTATTTCCATCTTTTAGATAAATTGCATATGCATATGAGAGGTTTTTACATAGGACTTGCACTAGTCGGTTTTTATCGAATGTGAGGAGCATGTTTATTTTCTGTAAAATCTACATCTCCGGTGCAAGAGGAAGTCGCCGCTGTAGCGCATCGATCGAGGATCGGGGATCGAGGATCAAGGATCGAAGGGAACATATAAACTCACACGATGTGGATTGTGTGAATGTTTAATTTCTGTTTTTATCTTGCTATGCATGTGATGAATGTGTTGAATGTTAGGATGTGTATAATTAATAATATGCATGATAACCTAAAATTCTAAATCACATGTTAAATTGTCCAACAAAAATTAAGAATAAATTTCCTTCTTATTTTCATCCACTAGCAGCCATTGATCGAGGGATACTCTGCTCGCCCTTAGCGGGAGATAGCTCCCTCCATCTTTGGGAATAGTGGGAGATATAAAGGTTGTCTGTTGTTGTGCCACAATTAAATATATGAGGTGTGCTTCACCCTAGTGAACCCCAAGTATGTTTAGTTGTGAATACAATGGATAAACGTATCTCGTATCAAATGAAAATAAGTTTTCTTAACATTACCTAGAGCCCTCGCTCGGTTTTGGGAAAAAGTTTTTCTTACGAGGATAGGTCGTATTCCCTCATAATTAAAATGACAAGAGTCACAAGAGTTTGAAGATGCTAAATGTTGCTAAAATTCAAAAAGGTTGTGATTAGAAAATATTTTCTTACCTTGATATTGTAATATATTCGATAGCCCTTAGCTAGTCTATATTACAATTGATGAGATCTTGCATTGTTGCATTTATGGGCAAAATTTTTATTTGCAACATTTACATTTATATATTCGATATATGTATGCATGTGTATTAAAACATAAAATTGGCATTAAAATCCTGTATGATTTATTTTGTAGAAAAATGTCGAACATCCAACCTATCGTACGATCCATGATAGAAAAACACCCTTTAGCAAATGATGGCTCACACTTCATTAGTTGGCAACTCAAACTCAACATCGTGTTAAAGTTTGAGAAACTATCTCACATTTTGGAAGGTCCAATCCCAAAGTGGAATGAGAGATTAACCGATGAAGAGAAAGAGGCTAAAGACAAGTGGGAAGACCAAGAGAACCAAGTTCACGGTCTTATGCTAGCATCCATGGGTGACTCGCTTCAAGCGAAATACTTGGATTCAAAACCCAAGAAGACCATGGAGGCTCTATCAAAGATGTTCATGGATAGTGCCCGAAAGGAGCGCTATAAGACCACCATCGCACTCACAAGGTGCCATATGGCGGAGGGAACATCGGTATCTGTGCATTTTCTCACGATGCAAGGATACCTTGAGAAGTTGGCAAAGCTCTCTTCACCAATGCCCGAGGACATTGCTGAAGAGATGATTCTTGGCTCTCTAGCCCCGTCCTTTAAGGACTTTGTAATGCACTATCACGTGCGTGAAAAATGGGTGAGTCTTGAGGAGCTACACAACGCTCTCAAAACTGCTGAAGTTGACATGGGCAAGGGTAGGGACAAGCAAGTCCTTGCCGTCCATGGGAGGAGCCAAAAGATTGGTAAAGGAAAGGGCAAATCTACCAAAAGTGGTTCAATCAAGAGCAAGGGAGTAGGAGGTGCTCGTGCGAGTGCCTCGAGGGGGAAATCTCAGAAATCTCCAACTCCCAATACGGAGTGCTTTCACTGCGGTGAAAAAAGACACATCCGGCCAAATTGCCCCAAGTACAAGGAAGACCTTGACAACGGAGTGATTGAACGTCGGCGCCCCAAAAAGGCCAAAGGTATATTTGTTATTGAAATAAATTTAGCCACCTCTGTCCAGGATTGGGTAATTGATACCGGATCTTGTGCTCACATAGTTTCTAATGTGCAGCTACTCATGGATAGGAAGGAACTCGTAAGGAACGAGGTAAAATTGAAGGTCAGAAATGGTGCGAACGTGTCTGCGGTTGCACAAGGTTCTGTGGTGCTTCAATTGTGTAGTGGTTTAAATTTATGTCTAAAGAATGTTTATTATGTACCTTCGATTAACAAGAATATTATTTCTGTATCATGTCTGGATATGGATAATTTTAATATAAATATTTAAAATTCTTGTTTGACTATATCGAAGAATGGTGTGTTCTATGCAAATGCATTCATAAGGAATGGTCTCTATTTGCTTGAATTGAATAATAATAAAATCTTTAATATCAATAACAAAAGACTTAAGACCACTCACGAGAATGATACTCTCTTGTGGCACTATCGTCTTGGTCACATAAATGAAAAGCGCATCAAGAAATTGCAAGAAGCTAACCTTCTTGGTCTACTTGATTTTAAATCATTGGAGACGTGCCAACCATGTCTAATGGGAAAAATGACCAAAAAACCTTTCAAGAAGAAAGGCCCAAGGGCGAGTGGCTTGTTGGATTTGATACATTCTGATGTATGTGGTCCAATGAGTACTAGTGCACGAGATGGTTTCAGGTACTTTATTACGTTCACGGATGATTATAGTCGTTATGGCTATGTTTATCTAATGAGAAACAAAAGTGAATCTTTTGACAAGTTCAAAGAATTCAAGAATGAAGTAGAGAACCAACTCGACAAGAAAATCAAGTCTCTACGAAAGGATCGTGGAGGTGAGTACTTAAGTGCCGAATTTGACTCATACCTAAAGGAGTTTGGTATTGTACCTCAACTCACCCCTCCCGGTACACCTCAGTGGAATGGGGTATCCGAAAGGAGGAATAGGACATTGCTCGATATGGTTCGGTCAATGATGAGTCATGCGGAATTACCTCTTTACTTTTGGAGTTATGCACTACAAACTGCGGCTTACACACTAAATAATGTTCCATCCAAATCCGTGGAGAAAACTCCTTATGAGCTATGGAGTGGTAAAACATCTAAGCTCAGTTTTCTCAAGATTTGGGGTTATGAGGCTTACGTCAAGAGACTGATGTCGACCAAACTTCAACCAAAAGCGGATAAGTGCTTCTTTATTGGTTATCCTCGTGAGACAAGGGGATACTACTTTTGGCATATCACCTCCAATCGAGTGATTGTAGAGAGGGATGCCACATTTCTGGAAAAGGAATTTCTAGAAAGAGTAAAAAGTAGTGGGAGTAGGGTTGTGCTTGAGGAAACTCAAGATACTCTACAAGATCATGACATGAATGATGACATTCAAGATCATGAAGGCCCAACCGAGATTCCTTTGGTTAGTGGGAGCGTGAGCGATAGACCATCACAAGAAATTGTGAGAGAATCTCAATCATCCCCACCAAGTGTACGTTCAAGAGTTGAACGTGAACCCACTCCTCAAGAAATTGTGAAAGAAGTTCGAGAGACACGAGAAGAACCAAAAGAACTTAGAAGGTCAACAAGGGAAAGGAAGAAACCCGATTTGTATCTGGGATTTCATGAAATCATGGTACTAGATACCAATGATCCCTTAACCTTCCAAGAAGCAATGGAAAGGGAAGACTCCAAACTATGGCTTAAGGCCATGGAATCCGAAATAGAATCCATGTATGATAATCAAGTATGGGACTTGGTTGACCTTCCTCAAGGGAAAAAGGCCATTCATAATAAATGGGTTTTTAAGAGGAAGATGGACATGAATGGGAACTTGACAACCTACAAAGCGAGGCTTGTAGCGAAGGGTTTCACTCAAGTTCAAGGAATTGACTATGATGAAACTTTTTCACCGGTTGCCATGTTCAAGTCTATTCGGATCATGCTCGCTATTGCCGCATTTCACGATTATGAAATATGGCAAATGGATGTCAAAACGGCGTTCCTGAATGGGAACTTGGAGGAGGATGTGTACATGGTACAACCTCAAGGTTTTGAAGATCCAAAGAATAGTGAGAAGGTATGCAAGCTTCAAAGATCCATCTATGGATTGAAGCAAGCATCAAGGAGTTGGAACAAACGCTTTGATGAGGAAGTGAAGAAGCTTCACTTCATTCAAAGCAAGGAAGAACCTTGTATATACAAGAAGGTTAGTGGGAGCCATGTAGTATTCCTAATCTTATATGTCGATGACATATTGCTTATGGGCAATCATATTCCTTTGCTTGAGCAAACGAGAAATTCATTGAAATCTGCATTTTCGATGAAAGACATGGGTGAGGCTCAATACATCTTGGGAATCAAGATATATCGAGATAGATCTCTCAGACTCATTGGCCTCAGTCAACGTACATACATTGACAAGGTCTTGGAAAGGTTCAAGATGAACAACTCCAAAAAGGGCAGTGTGCCAATGAGTATGGGTGTGCAACTCAAGAAGTCTCAACGTGCGGAATCGCGTAAGGACTTAGAGTACATGAAGGATGTCCCTTATGCTTCGGCAATTGGGTCAATCATGTACGCGATGACTTGCACAAGACCCGATGTCTCGTATGCTCTAAGCGTGACAAGTCGTCACCAATCCAACGCAGGTCCTGAGCATTGGACTGCGGTTAAGAATATCCTGAAGTACCTTAACTGGACTAAGGATAAGATTCTTGTTTATGGAGGACAAAGGGAATTGATAGCGGAAGGTTACTCGGATGCGAGTTTCATGAGTGATCCAGACGATAGAAGGTCGCAATCAGGATACGTCTTCCTTCTGAATGGTGGAGCTGTGAGTTGGCGTAGTTGGAAGCAAAGCACTACGACCGACTCAACCACTGCTTCCGAAGTAATGGTTGTCGCTGAAGCGAGCAAGGAAGGAGTGTGGATTAAGAAGTTCCTTGAAGAGCTTGGAGTAGTTCCCTCGAGTGAGGGACCAATAGAGCTATTTTGCGACAATAGTGCATCTATCTCGCAAATCAAGGATCCCAAATCACACCACAAAGTGAAGTACATGGATCGTAAGTACTTCGTGACGCGTGACCTCATCGACGAAGGCAAAATAAATCTGTTATGGGTGGACACCAACAACAACACAGCTGATCCATTCACAAAACCCTTATCCCAAGCCAAGGGCGAAATGCATTTCGAGTCCATGGGATTGAGGAACCATGTAGATTGGCTTGATGATTGATATGTAATGGGGTTTACCCTAGTTATTATTGTTTTATGCATTGAGTATGTATGAGAAAGAAAACTTTAATAAGAAGTGGGAGATTGAAGGGAATGTGTTCTAAAAGTTTTACTTTTAAATGTCAATTATTATGAATTGAATGAGAAATCATTTTGTTCCTTGTTTATGTTATTCGTCTTTTAGAAGTGTTAAGGAAGAGGCTCTTGGTCCTTAACCGTAGAGCTCTAAAAGATATTGGTTTACATAAAACAAAAGATATTCGCAATCATGGTAATTAACATGGGACATTAATTACCGAGTTAAGATTGTCGTGTTGGTCATAGATCATTGTAGCTCTACAAGTAAGTGACAACACGGGTACACAAAAGAGGAAAATATTACTTTTGTATACTGAATAGACCTAACAAGTAAAATATTATAGAAATGTGTTTCTGTGTCATTAATATTTTACTGTGTCTTTGGTCCTTTGATATGAGACTTATATCCGATCGCTTAAGGAGTTCTTAATTAGACTAGTGTCTTGAGCTATCGATGAGTGTAGTGTGAAGGCATTAGTTGGTTAAGTATTACTTTCGTTGGAGAAGATAGTTAGTCAAAAGATTATCATTGCCCCTCTTAATTGAGTAATGATATTAGTGGGCCCCTTGATAAAGCAAAGTTATATTGTGCACAATGTGATTTGAGTTAAGTCACATATTTATAACTAGCTTAAAGAGATCAAGAAATGAATACTAATACAAAGATGACACAACACTACTTTGTGTGTATTCTTAATATCATGAGGCAAGGGACGGACACAAGTGATACACACTATCACTAAATGGATCGGGTTTTGGTTCGAGTGGAATTAAGACATCTAACTAATTGGGAGCTATAATGTGTAGCTAGATACCGCTTATAGCTTGTGATATTAAGATCTTAATATCACTGCCAACTTAGTTTAGATCCTCCCATAGGTCACACCGCAAAACTGGGAAACAAGAAATGGGGATTTTGAGTTCATAAGATGTGTCGGGTTTCATGTAGAAAATATGACACATGGGGTGAACAAGCAAAATCAAAATTATGTTGTGGTTAATAACATACTTAGAATCTAAATTAAATTCATATGTGATGTAAATATTATGGGGTGTAATGATTGATCATTACATAGGATAATATGTTACATAAGTTGTGAATTTACTACTAATCCCGAAATGTCAAATTTTGTAGGGGTTAAACCGAAATTTGACAAGTCTGCAGAACAGTGCTCAAACGGTCGACCGGATAGCAGTAAACGGTCGACCAATCGGGCGCGGTCGACCGGACATGTCTCGACCGATAACAGGGAATTTTCATCTGTTCGAACGGTCGACCGAACATTGCGATGGAATAGTTCCTGTTACGAACGGTCGACCGAGTTAGAGAACGGTCGACCGAAACCTGGTTCGAGCGGTCGACCGAACCTCCAAACGGTCGACCGGTTCAGACGGTTTTATGCAGAATTAATTTAAGAATTAATTAGATCATGCATGGAATTGGTCCATAATTGATTTAATTCGTGGGTAATATTATTTATTATTAAATAATGGATGGTTAGATGGAATTTTGCATGAGATCATGGGCAAGGGGTTGAACATGAATAGGTAATTTGGAGAGAGCTTATAAATACAAGCTTATTTCATTACCCAATTAATTCATTCATTATTTCTTGTGCAAAAATTCTCTCTCCATAATTCTCCACGAAAATCCCTTAATTCTTAAGTTTAGTTTTAGTTCTTAAGAGATCATCTTCTCAAGAGAATTAAAGAGGGGTTAGTAATTGGATTCTAAACCCTATCGGAGATTGAGAGACTAGCTTCCCTCTCTCCGATCTTGTTTAGAGTTTGGTGAATACTCGGAGGCATCCGACGCAGCGAGGAGCATCCCCAACGTCTCCGAATCTTCAAGAAGTTTTAGAGAACTTCTAGGTATGAATTTCGGAGTCCATATTTGTTTTAATAAGGTTTTGAAACTAGATATTGAAACAAATTGATGCATGCATGAAATAAATTATACAAAATTGAAAATTGATCCTTATTATACATAAAAAATTCGAAAATATATATGTATAATTAAACATGAAATCCTACATATCCTTCCGCCATCGATCTGTGATGTAAGACGGCGGGAGTAATGCATTAGGATCTAGCCGTGCAAATACGACCAGGAGGTGACATCAAAGAATACCAACACGCTTAAACAGTTTACAATCGCATGTCAAGTTCAGACCTGTCCTCTCTACAAGGAAACATTTCGATAATAGTTGCTCACCGACCCGTACACGTTCAGTCACCTTGTAATGAAACGCGTCGGCTGATTGCAACTCCTCGGTTAGGTCGCAGTTCATCATCTTACCAATTTGTAACTGTACTTTCTTGAAAACCCCTACGGTATACAACTCGCTCATTTGACTCTCGAAGGGATATATTGAAACCATTTGGGGTTTCTTATGCAGGCAATCGAAATCCGATTGAGCTTCCTTCTCGTACTTGTGACGTAGAGCAAGTTCGTATTGTTGAACGAACCGCTTAAGGGTGGTTCTAGAAGATAAGTACTTGTCGAAGAAGGAGTTCATACTTTCGCTTCTTTGGGTAGAAGCCATTCCAGTGAAAAAACAATCACACAAGTAAGCAGGTACCCAAGACTCACGGATACCGTAAATTGTTTGGAGCCAACTATGTTCTTGAAGGTCAAAATCAACCAGGAAACCGTGCCAATTCCGCTCAAATTCAGCTGGGTTCTTTGAGTCATAGACTATAAAATTTAGATCAAATAACATGTGCTGTCGATACTTCGTCGGCAACTTCACGGGAGCTTTGTTCATTATGTGCCGAATGCAAAATCGGTGTCTGGCATTTGGGAAGACATTCCTTACAGCAGCAGTAATGGCCCCACATTGGTCCGTTATGATGGCTGGTGGAGGGATATCTGCAAGGAAAAAGAAAAATCGCTATAAAGGAAACGAGGTCACTTAAAAAGGAACTGACATCAATTAAAAAGGAACAGACTTCACTTAAGAAGGAACAGAAATCACTTAAAAGGAACAGAAATCACTTAAAAAGGAACATACATCTCTTAAAAAGGAACAGACATCCCCTAAAAAGGAACATACATCACTTAAAAAGGAACAGACATCTCTTAAAAAGGAACAAACATCTCTTAAAAAGGAACAGACATCACTTAAAAAGGAACAGACAACACTAAAAAGGAACAGACTACACATAAGAAGGAACAGACTACATTTAAAAAGGAACAGACATAACTTAAAAATGAACAGACTACACATAAAAAGGAACAGACTTCACTTAAAAAGGAACATATATCTCTTAAAAAGGAACAGACATCACTTAAAAAGGAACAGACAACACTAAAAAGGAACAGACTACACTTAAGAAGGAACAGAAATCACTTAAAAAGGAACAGACTTCACTTAAAAAGGGACACACATCACTTAAAAAGGAACAGACAACACTAAAAAGGAACAGACACCAGTTAAAAAGGAAACAAACT
This sequence comes from Triglochin maritima, assembly GCA_963682175.1. Taxonomy (NCBI): domain Eukaryota; kingdom Viridiplantae; phylum Streptophyta; class Magnoliopsida; order Alismatales; family Juncaginaceae; genus Triglochin; species Triglochin maritima. The sequence goes on from OY821775.1 coordinate 43,224,517, forward strand.
TCACTTAAGAAGGAACAAACATAAGTTAAAAAGGAAGACAAAACACTTAAAAAGGAACACACATCACTTAAAAAGGAAAACCAATAACTCAAAAATCATAAAGGACAACTCTACATGCGTGCCTCCCATACACGAAAGCCACGTCTGAAAGAGCCATATGTAGTTTTCAGTGGTCTCGGAAGACAGCAAAGCGCAACCGAGCAACACAGACTCGAAATGGTGATTAACTCCCACAAATGGTGCAAAGGGCATGTCGTATTTGTTTGTGAGGTACGTAGTGTCGAAACATATAGCATCCCCAAAGTATGAATAGGCAACCCTGGAACGACAGTCGGCCCAGAAAACGTTCCTTAGTCTTCCGTCGTCATCCATATCCACGACATAGAAAAACATTACATCAATCTTCTGCATCTTAATGAAATAGTTCTGAAGAGCTTGTGCATCGCCGGGTCCCATTTTCAAATTCCTTACTTCGGTTATAACATTCCTGCACACACAAAAAATATTAAGGCCGCAGATTTCTACAAACAAAATAACGTACAAAAGTCTTCAAACCTTAGGTCTCTATCGTTAAAAGTAAGTTTGTCATGCCCCCCAGCCTCAACAACAAACGATTGCATGGTCTTAGTAGCAGAGATCCCAGAAGCATCGTTGCACGTTATTCGTGCTATGGCGGCCTCATGTACAAATCGTTTCTGTCTTAGAAAACGCATCTGGTGCTCCTGCAGCATTTCATGGTTATGATTGAGATCGACAAAGTTAATCTGGTATCCCCTTGCTGGGTTTCCAGAAACCCTGATGCGAGCCGTGCACTGAACTCTACTAGATAAACGTGGCTTCATTATGCCTTGACCTTGGTCTGTTGGTGCGTTACCCTCCTTGGAACAAGTAAGAGTAGCCCGGGTAACCACACCAGCGTCGTAATGAGTATGTCGTAGCTTAACACCAAAACCACAAGCATCAGCATAGTCGTTGTAAAAGGCTCTTGCTCCTTCGAAAAAGGGGAAAATCATCTTCTCCTTAGGAACGTTTGACGCCATTTCCATTTGAGCGAAGATTTCTCTCAAAACGAAGAGAAATGAACGAAAATGAAAAAGAAAGGAAGAAGTGACGGTGGTCATTCCGTGCATCTTCGTCAAAAAGAGGTATGGAGCAAGTGGGAGTGCCAAAAGGAATGATATGATTTGGAGCACGTCTGATTTGAGATGCATTAAATGCGGCTGCCCCCTCTGCCCGCCAAAAATACTAAACTTTGGCTGAGCTGGATTTGTCCAACTCGGCAGCGTCCCGCGAAGGCGTCCCGGAGAGCGGCTACTAAACATTTCCCTTCTTCTAACGTCCATCGTCGGTTTGATCAAGATTAAATTATAAGTATTTATGTTTTGTCATTTCATATAGGATTTATCAATCTTGTGATTAAATTTTGTGTTCTTGATATTATTGAAAATACTTATGTCTAACATTTGGTATTAGAGTCGAATAAAAATTTGTGTAAAATACATATTTAGAAAATTTGACATGCATCAAAGCATTACTGTAACGTCCTCGAATAGTAGAAAATTTAAAATTTAAAACACAATAACACAAGGAATATGATCCAAACGAGCAGGAACATTACTCAAACAATACCAAAATATACAGTGCACCAATACATAAGAGTTGTCAAAAAGGTATGATTACATCAAGTACAAAGAGAGCAAATGGAATGAAACATAGATAATCTGATCTCAGAGTGGCCTCGTCCTTAGTCGCCACCCGTTAGAACCTACTACAGTCCTGAAATGCAAACATAGAATGATGCCGGAGTTTCCATAATGAAACCTCGTATACCAAGCTCACCTACATGCATGCTCAAGATACATAATGAACTTATCATACTAGTACAATATGTTGGCTTTTTGGCATTAATCTATGTTTTGATGATTTAATCAACCTAATCTTAATTATGATCATGTAGAGTAGCACACATATTGCATTGCATATATATTTCTTTGTGTTAACCTCTACAGGTGATCAAGACTCAAGGAAGAAAGGAAATCAAGTCAAGCTTATTTTAAGACATGTATTTTGTATTTCTTAAGTCTTAGGAACTTTGTGTAATTGAGCATACTTGAACTAAAAACTACTCAAACACACACTAGGTTCCCTATAGAAGTCACACACGAAATTTCACATAATTTGGACTTCAATAGATCACTCAAACTTAGACCAGAAAACACTAAACCTGAACCCAAACTGTCTGCCCACATTCGGTCGACCGAAACAGACTGTTCGGTCGACCGAGTGATCAATTATTCTGTTACTGTTTTAATTGCCTAAGTTCGGTCGACCGTTCAGACCTTTTCGGTCGACCGAGTACCAAGTATTTTCCGACCGTTTGTTTTGTCGTATATACCCAACGGTCGTATTCGTATTAACCAAAAATACCCCAAATACATTTCATGTATCGGTCGACCGAGGACCTTGTTCGATCGACCGAATATCTGTCTCTTGACGAATCTGAATCTCCTGCTGGAATTCGGTCCACCGTTAGCCCTTTGTTCGATCGACCGAATAGAACATTGTTTGTCAATCTCATAGTGTCTGGTGTGATTCGGTCGACCGAACCCTATTCGGTGTTCGACCGATCACTTAAGTGTACCTAAGTCTTAGCGTTGGGCGGTTGATGGGAATTTAAATTTATACCGCAAGTGCACGGCGTCAATGAAGACGTGGCAAATACGGGTCGAACACAATGAGGGAGAGATTCTGTTATTAGTGTGATTTTCGATTAAGGGGAAGAAGGAGAGAAGAAATAATTGGGTTTTGAGATTTTTGGGTTTTAAGTATCTAAAGCAAGAACAAGAACAATTAAAACTAAAACAAGAACAAAGAGGTGAATTCCGTCGGGTGGAGATTTAGATTTAGGGTTTAGATTAGAGAATTCAGAAACTTATAATAAATCATGTTAGTTATGAAGCATTACATGATAAATGATTTAACACAAACTCAAGTAATCAAAATATACTAACACAAAATTAAAATAATAACTTTTATTCGTCTTCTCTTCACCCTAAATCCGTCACCTCCACCCTTTGGAAAGAGTTAGAAACTCATGGAGGGAGGAAGAAGGGATCCTAGAGGCATTACAAAAGAAAATTAAAAACAAGAAACAAAAGACACAATTTTATTACTAAAAAGAAGAATACAAAACTAAGACTAAAAATAAAAACTAAGGTTAAGGACCAAGGACCCTTCTAACATCGTTCTCGGGGCTATTTATAGTTGTTACAAGAGACCTAAGTATAGAATTGGAGAGTACACGTGTCCAGACACGACTGGACAAAAATTGAGCACACGGATCCTCTCTGGTGCGGCGGAATCGCCGCATGGTATGTGTTATGTGTGGCGGAATCGCCGCACATCATGCTCTGATTCGGTCCAGATTTTGGTTGAATGTTTTTGGTATGATTTGATCCTCCTTTGCGCGTCTGGATTGATTCTTTCCATTCTGTTGAGCTCCGGATTAATTCCTTCATATATTTGGAGATACACATTGATTTTTCTTTAGATTTTCTCCAAGATAATAAAAGCTACTCGTGATTTGCAATTAGGTCCTTGTCTTTTTGCAATTAAGTCCCCGGCTACTTTTATGTTCAAGTCCTTGTTCTTTTTGTAATTAGGTCTTGAATGCTTTTATGCTTGGATACATTTCCATTTGGAACCCGATAATCTTGATCTTGGTCTTTATGATGGGAATGAGTCTTTTGCACGTGTTTATGCTTGGGATGTGGGTAAATTGCATTCAGGTCCCAGTATTCTGTAAATAAGACTAAACACATACCTTAGTAGCCTTTATTGATATAAAAGCAATCTAAATGAAAGACATATGATGCAATGTATGCAATGCATCAGCGGTCGACCGTTCCTTAACCAGTCGACCGAACTGAGTTCAAAACTGCGTAACAGTCGACCGTTCAGCCCGATCCGGTCGACCGAACTCATCCAGAATTGGGTCCTGCGAGTTTCTGTTTTGTGTATCTTACACCAACTTATACTCAATCAACCCCAACGGCTATATTCTCTCTAATGCTTATAAATAGAGTTGTCAAACACATTGTTAACACAACTCTCCCACACATACTTGTCCAATACATTAGAGAGAAACCCAACACACTCAAAGCCTCAAACCTTCCACACTTTAGTCATAAATCATATCTCACTCAAGTGTGCTCAAGTTTAGAGAGTGTTGTTCCACTCAAGATTCATTTGTAAAGATGCAAGGACTTCGGTGAAAGCCAGAAGTGTTCCTCTCGGATTGTGAGAGAAGAAAGTCAAGCTCACGAGGTTGTTCGTCAAGCTTATTTTGTAAAAGGCGTTCTCTCCCGGCCCGGAACGGGGAGTGGATAGTGAAGATTTGAGCGGAGCTCGAAGTGTCGAGCGGAGCTTGCAAGAGATGACGTAGGCGGTGGCCGAACTTCTGTAAAACCCCTTGAGTCCATTGTGGTTTGCATTATTCCTTCCTTACTTGCTTGTTTGTTTAAATTCCGCTGCGCATAACTTGATTGCTTAAACAAATAGGCAATTAGCTTAAAAGTGATTAGAATTAGAGACCCTCACGATCCTACACAATATAGCATGACATACAATGCAATCTGTAAACATCACCCTCCGAGGGTCAATAGGGACATATGTCCACCAGTCCATTGATGGGAATTTTATTTATACCGCAAGTGCACGGTGTCAATGAAGACGTGGCAAATACGGGTCGAACACAAGGAGGGAGAGATTTTGTTATTAGTGTGATTTCGATTGGGGGAAAGAAGGAGAGAAGAAATAAGTTTGGTTTTAAGATTTTTGGGTTTTAGTTATTTAAAGCAAGAAACAAAAACAATTAAAACTAAAGCAAGAACAAAGAAGTGAATTCCGTTGGGTGGAGGATTAGATTTAAGGTTTAGATTAGAGAATTTAGAAACTTATAATAAATCATATTAGTTATAAAGCATTACATGATAAATGATTTAACATAAACTCAAGTAATCAAAATATACTAACACGAAATTAAAATAATAACATTCATTCATCTTCTCTTCACCCTAATCCGTCACCTCCACCCTTTGGAAGGAGTTAGAAACTCATAGAGGGAGGAAGAAGGGGTCCTTGAGACATTACAAAAGAAAACTAAAAGTAAAAAATAAAATACAGAATTTTATTAATGAAAAGGAAGAATACAAAACTAAGATTAAGAAATACAAACTACCACCAAAGACTAAGGACCCTTCTAACATCGTTCTCGGGTCTATTTATAGTTGCTACAAGGGATCTAGGTATAATATTGGAAAGTACACGTGTCCAGACACGACTGGACGAAATTGGAGCACACGGATCGTAAGGCGGGCGGCGGAATCGCCGCATGTTGTATGTGTTGTGCGGCGGAAACGCCGCACAATATAGTCAGATTAATTCCGGATTTTTGCTGAGTGTTTATGGTATGATTTGATCCTCCTTTGCGCGTCTGGATGATTTCTTTCCATTCTTTTGAGCTCCGGATTAATTCCTTTATATGTTTGGAGATTTATATTGATTTTTCTTTAGATTTTCTCCAAGATAATAAAAGCTACTCGTGATTTGCAATTAGGTCCTTGACTTTTTGCAGTTAAGTCCCCGATTACTTTTGTGCTTAAGTCCTTGTTCTTTTTGCAATTAGGACTTGAATGCTTTTATGCTTGGATACATTTCCATTCGTAACCCGATAATCTTGAACTTGGTCTTTATGATAGAAATGAGTCTTTTGCATGCGTTTATGCTCGGGATGTGGGTAAATTGCATTCAGGTCCCTTTATTCTGTAAATAAGACTAAACACATACCTTAGTAGCATTTATTGATGTAAAAGTAATCTAAATGAAAGACATATGATGCAATGTATGCAATGCATCATCCATCATTGGGCCACCCGTAGGGACCTACCGCAGACACATACGGTCTTACGGAATGTATGCAATGTATCTCACACACGGCTACACTAATCATGGGGTTCAGTGAGGCACACTCGCACGTCTGCATCAATAGAATCAGCCGAATCTCGAGGTCAACAACTCACTGTTGGAGTCGTCGCTCAGGTCGGTCAGTCTCACCTGGTTGTGTCACAACCAAGCTACATGTCGGAATACATCATCGGTCGGTCAGCGCTGCCACACATGCCCAACGGTCCTCCCCGTCGTCACTCAATCGTGTAGGGGCACATCATCGCCCTCAAGGATAGTTGAAGGTATTCGTCGCCCGCAGGCCGGGCAATCGACTCATTCAGACCGAAGTTCACCAGGTCATCTTGCTCCGTAGAGCTGTGCAACATCATGCGTTGGGATCTGTGATACCTCAGGTCTACTACTCTAATATAAGTCAAGTAAAGCATATACTACGCCACAATCTATAACCAGAGGTGGCATGTCCTGAGTATTCACACTCTTTCATTCGATGGTCACTCAGCAGACACGATCAACGCACCCACCGTCACCTCCCGGCTCACGCACAAGGTGAGGACACGGGTTTCCGTGGACAGAGTTGACACTCCACAAGGACAGGAACCAGGGGTGATACTTGCAACAAAAATCCAGCAACTCTGATCAAGCAATCCGTCCAAAATTTGTACAGAAATTCATCCAAAAATCCGTCCAAAAATCCGAACAGAAAGTCATCCAAAAATCAGTCCACAAATCCATACAGAAAGTTTGTCAAGAACTCATCCAGAAAGTCTGTCCATAAGTTCGTTCAGAAAGTCTCTCCAAAACGCGTCCACAAAGTTTGTCCATAAGTCTGTCAAAAACTCGTCCAGAAAGTCTATCCATAAGTCCGTCTAGAAAGTTCGTCCATAAGTCTATTCAGAATGTTTGTTCAGAACTCGTCCAAAAAATCTGTCCATAAGTCCGTCTAGAAAGTCTGTTCAAAACTCATCCAAAACGTGTGTCCAGAACTCGTCTAGAAAGTATGTCCATAAGTCTGCCAGAAAGTCTGTCCAGAACTCGTTCAGAAAGTTTTTCCAGAAATCCATTCGTCCAGCAGTTTCCCGTCCATTCATGTAGCAGTATTCGTCCAGCAGTTTCCTACATCCTATGTAACTACTTGGCCACCCATTCATGGACTGTCGACTAGCCTGGCGTCCGGCAGTGACATACCACTCCAGCGGACCGTCACTGATTGACATCATTTCATGCTTATATTTGTATCTTATATCCATAATCTTTCACCTAAACAATGCTATGTGACGAGTTTTATGTTTGAATTTCAGAAATAAATAGGTTTGAAGAGATGAAGCATAAAACGACCCAAAAGCTGGGGAAAAAAGACTGAATTGTGAGACCTGAGGACTAAGATGCAAGGGAGAAGGACCTAAACGTAAGACCAAAGGACCAAAGAGCAAAACATAAAACTTCACACCATCATGAGGAGTATTTTGACAATTCTATTTGGGTCGGATCTTCAACAAGTGAAGTAGATGCATCAAAGACCAACAAAGACATCCAGAAAAGCCCAGAATAAAATCCAACGTGATCCAGACCATATAGACCGCCAATTGGCGGTCTGTTTTGGTCCAAATCCGCTAAGATTATGGTGGGTCGCGTATTAGTGTGTATTATCCATTTCTGGTATTTGTTTAGTCCCACATCGGGGGATTGTCCCTGATTGCCTTTTTCTTTGGCTATAAATAGAACTCTTAACATTCTATTATAATCACTTCACATTTTGAGTGGATACTCTTCCTACTTGAAGTGAGGCCTTGAAGCACACACTAAAGTACGAGGATGCTACTTGAATTGTGAGTCATTTTAATAAAAGATTCTTTATTATGTTGTTTGTTTCATGTTGCTTGTTTTACTTTGTTTAATTTCATTTTATTAGTTTTAGTAGCTTAGTTAATTTGCTTTCCTTGCTTAGTTTAATCATTAGTCTAATGTGTAGTGAGTAGATTCCATCCCCTTTGGGGGGTGGACTAGATGTTCATACATGCAAATGAGAATGGAATGAATGCTTTATTTACAATGTGTTGATAAAACATGAATATATGCTTGCTTGTTTAGGATAGAATTTATAACTTGATGAGTTTTGCCAAAATGATTAGACACCTCTCATGCTTGTTTAGGTTCTGAAATAAACAACTTGGATATGTAAATGTTAATCAACTAGGTTGGTGAATGGATTGATAGGTTTTGCCATAACATTTAAACACTTCCTATGCATGATAACACCACCTTTATTTGTGCTTAAAGAATGTGTTCAACACCCACCTCTTTGCATGTGTGCACTCAATCCACCCCTTAGAGGTTTTCTATTTCTGAATTTCAGCACTTATTTAGCTCTTAGTTTAGTTTGGTAGTTCATCGTTTATTGCTTTTGTTCGCATTTCGTCGTTGTAGTGTAGCGTAAAGTAGGATAATCAAACTTTCTCCACTTTTAGCCACTTGATTTCTGATAAACAAGAGGTTGTTCACCTCCCTGTGGACGACCCGTATTTGCCACGTCTTCACCAACGCCGTGCACTTGCGGTTTAATTAAAACGTTCAACAGACGCCCGCCTCTTGTCGTCGGTGAGGCTTCCGGCGAGACCCCCCACACCTTGTGTGAGCTAAAAAACTAATGCAAAGAACTCGACATACCTTCTTCTCGCAATCTCCGGGGTTCGTCGAAGCTCTGCATCTCGTGCCTTCCTCAAAACAACACCCTTGCCTCTCACGTCCACCACCTTGCTTGCACCACCACCGTCGCTTGAGCTCGCCGTCCACGTACGTCGAACATGATGAGGAGAAGAAGAGAAGAGAGGGAAAAAGGAGAAAAGGAGTGCATCCTCTCCTTTTAAACCCCGACACAAAAAACCCCCATACCCATCACATCACCCATTCCTCTGCATCACTCCACCATTCCTCCAAGTCAAACCACAATTGACCACTAATCCAGCTTAGATCCCTAATTAGGGTTAGGACATAACAATTACAATCTCGTTTAGATTATTCTTGCATGATAAATTGAATATTATTTTACACGGTGCATGTCCAAAATTTAATTCATGCATTTTTTATACTTTTGCATAATTTTCGCATATAGAAATGGATGAAATTATTGCTTATACATTCTAAATCAAGTTTGATCAATGAAGGAAAGGTTTACGATCCAATACGTGGGCTTCTAATTTTAATATAATCATATGGTATTATTTCGGTTTCGATCATGACCACTTGTACGTTAATGTCAATCTCACGAAATTATAATCCTTTTACGCCAGACGTGATGTTTAGATCTTGCATCCAACTTGATTTAAATCAGAAAACTATATTTCATTTGATTCATAGCTTTTGCAAAAGTTGGAAACACATTGTTAGAACCCTAAACCCGATTAGGGGTTAATTGGTGTTTAAGGGGTGTATTTGCATGGGGAAGAGGAGGTGAATAGTGAGCTGGTGATGGGTGATGGAGTAGGGTTGCGAGTTACTGTTGGTGCGGATTTGGTTGGGTTTAAGAGAAGAAAATATCTCTCTCTCCCTCACTTGCTCTCTCCCTCTCACTTTCCTTTCTTTCCCCTTTCCGGCGCAGCGGAGGAGGAGCTTTCGGCGGTCGGAGTGGAGCTCGGTTTCACAGAGGCGAGGACGTGAGGCTTGGGCAGGAGGTTGTTGTCGACGAGGTGACGAAGGCGTGAGCGACGCTCTGGCGGATTTCGTTGCTTCTTTGAGGTATGACGGCTTCTAGTGTGTTTTGTGGTTGCTCACCCTCGTGGGAGGGTCTTGTTGGTTCGTCGGGGGAGGTCGGAGACCTCCCCGGCGACAAGTTTTGCGTAAATCCTTGGCTGGCGCAAGGTTGAAGACGACCAACGGTTGACCGGGTCCCATCAGGCGGTCGACCGGATGTAGCGTATTTTGCCGATTTTAACCATCACCAGTCGAACGATGCCTTGTGGCGGTCGACCGGTCGTGCATTTTGCTGGGGGATCGGATTGGCTGTTTGTTTTCGGTCGACCGGTTCTTAAGTGTACTGAGTAGAAATGCATGTTAGTTCGATCGATTGTTGATATGCGTTCGACCGTTTATGACTTAAAACTGCTAGGATGCCCTGGTAGGTTTCGGTCGACCGAGACCCCTGAGTCGGTCGACCGGTAGTATTGAATTGATGTTGACCAGACTCCGGATTTTGACCTCGTATCGGTCGATCGGTTTTAGATCTCTGTTCGAACGTTAGGACTTAAGTTTTGCGCAAAGAGTTCGACCGTTGCAGACTTTCCATCGACCGATTTCCTTGTGGAAGTGGTCGACCGGGTTGCATCTTTCAGTCGACCGTTTTTTGCACAGGACTGAATTCCTGATCCTTTTAGGATGCCAACTCTGTCCACGGAAACCCGTGTCCTCGCCTTGTACGTGAGCCGGGAGGTGACGGTGGGCGCGTACGCGTGCCTGCCCAGGGACCGTCGTGTGGAAGAGTGTGGGTGTTCGGGACGCGTCACCTCCATGTATGGATCGTGACTAATGTGATGGATTGATTGGACTCATTGGAGAGTAGCAGGCCTGAGGGATCGCGGATCCCAATGTATGATGATGTGCGGACACGCAACTGTCATTGGGTGAGGTGACTACCAGCCTATGTGGCTACGGAGGTCGCTGCCCTGCTTTTATAGCGGCGCGGTTGGTGTTTGCGGCTCGTGGAGCCTGATGACCTGGCAGACTTTGGTCTGGACCCGTCCGATGTTGTGCCGGACGTATTTATGGACCACCGATGTTGTTCCGGTGATGTCGTCAATGTTGTTCCGGCAATGATGATTGATGGGCCGATGTTGTTCCGACTATGTTCCTCAGATGGGCACCTACTGAGATGATGATTGATGGACTGACCGAGCGACGGCTCCGTTGGTATGGTTTCGACCACGAAGTTACAGATCTGTTTCTTATGGCGTGGACTTGGCGGATGCTCCTTGCCGAACCCCATGATTAGTGTAGCCGCGTGTGGGGAGTATCACGTCATGTTTCGTTAGACCGTATGTGCCTACGGTAGGTCTCCTTGGGATACCCGATGATGATTGTCGGACTGATGCCCTGTGTTACCCTTCGGGGGAACATTTTCCTTACTGTTGATGACATGACATGCTACTAGTATGATAGGTTCATTTGTACTACTGCATGCATATAGGTGAGCTTGGCATATGGGGTTTCCTTATGGAAACTCAAGCATTGTTGTTATATCTTTTTCAAGACCGCAGTAGGTCCAGTTGGGTGGTGATCAGCAGGTGCGCGCATCTTGGGATAATATCCTCTCTTTCGGACCACTGAGGTCGACATGATTGCTTTTATCTTCCTTGTTGTTCTGTTGTAATCATGTATCGTTTTGACAAACTCTGATGTAATATGGTGCACCGCTTATATGTTTTATGAGAAGTAACAGTCTCGTCTTTGATTATTGGTCTTTGATGTCTTGATGATAATTTTTTTTAATTTCCGTTGTTTCGGGATGTTACACACATAATCTAGATGTCGAACCTGCAGTAACCAACTAACCATCCACATTTTATTTTTCTTTTCTTATTAATAAAATAGAAGAAAAGATCAAACTTCAAGTAGATGGGCATTGTCGACCACTTCCAACTCCAACTCTTCTCGATCCTCCCTTTTGGATCTTGTGTTGTCTGAGATGGATGGTGGAAGGAGTTAATTACCACGGTTACTCAAAGCTTCCTTGATCCAGCTCTGGTAATTAACCAACTAATTAACATCATATTTATCCCTAGAGCTTTACACGAGCGATTCAGATTCTGCATCGACGTTCCACCTCTCGTTCGTACCAGATTGGTTGAGTGGAGTGAAATTCTTCTCCGAATGAAAGTTTGAATCCTACCAACGCATGTTTATTACATATTAGTGAAAATGGTGTTGGATCACCCTTAGTTTGGAATCACAGTCCGTCTAACCCAAACATGAGTTAATGTCTGTAAATTCTGGATCATAAAATAAATAAAAACGTTCCACCTCTCATTCTCCGTCAGCATCATCTTTTCTCGCTTCAAATCTGTCTAGATCTTCTACTACTCTTCCCAAGACACCTCTTTCCTTCTCTCCTTCTCAGATACTGCTTTGTTATTCTCTTCTTTCTTGTTGCTCTAACTACTACACTACCCAGAGCTTTAATGTCAGATTTCTCTGATAAATCCGCGGAGGAGCTTTTTGACATGCTTGCATGCATGCATGCACCAGGTAATATGTGGTTTTGTCCTTATGCTAAAGTTGAGACATGCACTTTAAGGTGTGGTCGCTAGGGTGAAGTTGAGAAAAGGTTGAAACTCCAGTTACAAGTTTCCTTTGATTTTAAGATGAAGGGAACTCCTCAGATACATTTTTTTGTCATGAAACTCCTCTTGAGGTCCACAAATTTCAAGTTTCATTCTACAAATTACCTAAAAGACATTTTAGAAGTCTAAATTCTCCACTTTGGTAAAGTTTTCTGGTCTACCGATACCACTCTGAAATCCTAAACTAAATTTAAGAAATCCCAAAGTAAATATATTCATCTTAACTTGAGAGCTCTCCTCTCAACTCAAGTTTGAGTCAAATTGATTGTTGTGGGATTTTTCGGTCATCCAGAAAATTGTACATTCGATTATCTTCATAATAGGTATATCTATAGGCTTGTGCATTTTGATCTAGGAGCGAACAATACCAAAAACCAAACCTTATCCACCTTACTGATCGAAGAATGAACCAATTTGGTCCAATTCTACATCAAACTAGTTTAGTCTTGAATTTGTTTCTCTCGTAATGTTTTTTAACTAAAAATATGTTGAAAAACATCGTTTGCGTTTTAATCTCAACAAAAGTACAGTAAACAGTTGCCCATTGAAAAATGCCAAATAGTATCATTATTTGTAACAATTTTTAAATTATTTGAAATATAAATTGTAATATCCTAATCTCTAATTAGTGGTCTAATTGTGCTTAGGTGGTTGATTTGGGGAGAGATTAGTTTGGATGGCTGAGATTGAGTGGAGAAGAGTATAAAAGGCTAGTTTCTCTCTACTCCCTCGTTTCTCTCTCTCTTTCTTCCACTCCTTTCCTCTCTCGACCCATTTCGGTTTCAGCAGTTGGAAGCTCTGGATAGGCGTGGATTCGTTGAGGCAGGGAGAAGCTCGGACAGTTGCCGGAGTTGTGGTGATCGGTTGCTCGGTTGAGTTTCGCCAGAGTTTAGCATTTTCGAGAAACGTTCTTCGTGATTCTTCAAAGGCTTATACAAGCCTTCAAGGTATCTCAAGCTTTACTTTTATGCTCACCTAAGTTGTGGTGTTGTAGTGGTCGACGGTAGGCCGAAATGCTCGTCGGACTTTCAGTTTAACAGATTTTCTACTGTGTTCGGTCGACCGGTCGGTTATTTGGTCGACCGTTGTTATTGTAATTTCAGGGAGTTTTGCCTTGCACCGGTCAAACGATGCCTTGTGTGGTCGACCGGTCAAGCATGTTAGGCAAGCTCTGGGTGTTTTCGGTCGATCGGGTCCCCTTGTCGTTCGACCGAATGCACTGTTGTAGATCGGTTGGGGGCGTTGACCATCTAAATGGTCGATCGCGATTTTGACCCGTTTGACCGATCGTACATGCAGCTAAATCGGTTGGAGCCTATACCTTCTAAACGGTTGACCGCTTGTTGATTTTGTTCGACCGATGACTTAAGTTTAACTTAAAGTTTGTTCGACCCAATTGTTGTTCGGTCGACCGATGTAGTTTGATTCATTGTCGTGTCATACTGGAAATTTCTGGTTGACTGGTTTGTAGTGTGAGTTTGACTGTTTGGTCACTTCAAGCGAGAGGAGGGAACTACTGGATGTTTTCGGTCGACCGTTTATGACTTAGAACTGCTAGGATGCCCTGGTAGGTTTCGATCGACCAAGACCCCTGAGTCGGGACCGGTAGTATTGAATTGATGTTGACCAGACTCCGGATTTTGACCTTGTATCGGTCGATCGATTTTAGATCTCTGTTCGACCGTTGGGACTTAAGTTTTGTGCAAAGAGTTCAACCGTTGCAAACTTTCGATCGACTGATTTCCTTGTGGAAGCGGTCGACCGGGTTGCATCTTTCGGTCGACCGTTTTTGCACAGGACTGAATTCCTGGTCCTTTTAGGATGTTGATGCATTGCATACATTGCATCATATGTCCTTCATTTAGATTAATTTTATATCAATAAATGCTACTAAGGTATGTGTTTAGTCTTATTTACAGAATACATGGACCTGAATGCAAATTACCCATATCCCGAGCATAAACGCATGCAAGAGACTCATTTCTATCATAAAAAGACCAAGTTCAAGATTATCGGGGTTCAAATTGAAGTTCATCCAAGCATAAAAGCATTCAAAGACCTGGTTACAAAAAGGCCATGGACTTAAGCACAAAAGTAGTCAGGGACTTAATTGCAAAAGGCCGAGGACCCGACTGCAAATTACGAGTACCAAAATATTATTTTGGAGAAGTTCTAAAGAAAAATCAATTTGGATCTCCAAATGTATGAAGAAATTAATTTGGAGCTCAAAAGAAAGGAAAGAAATCAATCCGGACGCGCAAAGGACAACTAAAACATACCATAAACACACAGGAAAAATCCAGATCGATTCTGAGCCAAAAAGGTGGCGATTCCGCCGCACCTCATGTACAAAGTGCGGCAGATTAGCCGCACAAAAGTTGATCCGTGCGCTCAAATTTTTACCAATGCTGTATTGACGCGTGTACTTTCCTTTTATGTATTGGGATCCCCGGTTGATGCTATAAATAAGGCTGACTCATGTATTGAAAAGAGGCTTCTTCCCTCCCCTTCCCTTTAGCAATAAAATTCTGTTCGTTTATTTCGTGTTTTTAGTTTTCTTTCGTAGTTTCTCTAGGACCCCTTCTCCTTCCCTCCATCCATCAGTTTCTAACCCTCTCCAAAGGGTGGGGGTGATGGATTTAGGGTGATGAGAAGAAGAATTATGTTATTATTTTAATTTAGTGTTAGCATATTTTGATTACTTGAGTTTATGTTGAGTCATTTATCATGTAATACTTTATAACTAATGTGATTTATTATAAGTTTCAGATTTCTCTAAACAAAACCCGATATCTAAACCCCCACCCGCTGGACTCTCATCCATATTTGCTTTCTTCTTAGTTTTTTTTTTGTTGTTCTTGCTTTAGAAAATTGAAAATCCAAAAATCTCAAACTAACCTTATTTTTCTCTCTTTCTTTCCTTAATAGAAAATCACAAAAATATAAATATCTCTCCCTCCTTGTGTTCGACCCGTACTTGTCGCCTTTTTCATCGACGCCGTGCACTTGCGGTATAAATAAAATTCTCATCAAGTTTTTTGCGCCGTTGCCGGGGAGGCGACGAAGATTTTGTTTATTTTTTGTGATTTCGATTCTATTCTGTTTATAGTGTGCGCGATCTAACTATTTGGGTTTGCGTTTCAGGAGACAACAGAGTGTGCGGCGAAATCCGGGCACAGTTGGAGCAAGAAGAGCGGCGAAATCGCCGCACCCAAAGAACAACTTGCGGCGGATCCGCCGCACGTCTGGAGCATCGGGGCTTCAAAATTTTCTGGGGTCGTCTCCATCTCTGGGTGGACGCGTAGAGCAACTGGAAATTTTCGAGAGCGGGCGGCGAACCCGTCTTAGCGTTGCGTAGGTAACTTTTTGCTTCCTTTTGTGCAATTTTTGATTTTTGGAAAGTTTCCTTTTTGTAGAACTGGACGTGTTAGGCTCAAATTCCATAATTGGCAATAATTCAGCTCTGACCTAAAAATTGGCAAAATTAGAAGGACTTAGTGCATGCATCATATAGTGTTTTGTTTGCATTATTCTTGCTAAATTCTTGCAAATTATTTTTTGTTGAAGAGTGCTGGAGGCAAGGTACGTGTGCGGTTTTTATCGATTGCATTTAAGCATATAATTTAGTTGCATACAACCTTGCAATTGTCCCCCACTAAAGACCAATGTTTGACTATCTTTGCTAGATTTAAGTTAAACTATCTTAAGGGCAACTCCGTAGGAAAAGATACGGTGGGGATTTCATCACCCTTCCGTGGCCCACAAATCACAATCCTAAAGTGTCACCCAAGCCTTAAATTAAAATCAATTAGACATTGACCCCTAAGGATTCGAACTCAATTAAGGAGAAGATTGGTTTGAGTTGCTATGACTTGAAGCTGATCGAATTTAATTTGGTGTCTAGAAAGTGTTTTTTGTGTTGACGTAAGTCTTCCAAGCGAAGTGGTTGTCTAATTGGCACTGACTCTGTCGAAAGCGCCCCCACTAGCTATACACTGCCTGGCCAAGTTAGGAGTCGTCTAGATTTAAGCTACATTAGGTTTGATTAGTGAGGGAGATGAATCAAGCGAACCAATTCGACTCAACTAGTTAGGAGTCGTCTAGATTTAAGCTACATTAGGTCTAGGATTGTTTAAACTGTGCTTGTTTAGGAAACTTCTCACCAACCCTCTCATCTATCTTTTAGAGTTAAGTTTCCCTTCTCATCTGAGTCTTTTTTCTCTTCTCATCTCAATTCTCTAGATTAGGATTCCTTTCTCATCTCCCCCCCTTCTATTGTTTGTTTCCATTTTTGAAAAAAATTATAAAAATTATAACAAAAAATAAAAAAAAGTAATTGATTCTTGAAATTGAATTTGGAATTTAAATTTCAAATTTGAATTCAAAAATTGATTCAAACCGGTGCACTCAGATTTGGGTTCGGGACTTGAGCAATCGACTCTCACGAGTTAATCTAGATTCCAGTCTAGAGCTTAGCCCCAATCCACCTGTTGCACCACCTCACCCAGATCCAATGAGTGAGAATATAGTAGACCCGCCTAGGACTCTGAGGGATCGGTGCTACCCAACGATGGCTGCTCAGTCATCGTGCATCGTTATGCCCATCATACTGGGTCGCGACTTCGAACTAAAGGCACAATACATGAGTATGTTGCCCAAGTTCACCTCTAAGGAAGACTCATATCTCGTCCTTAGAGAATTTGAGGAAATCTGCTCACTTATGCAATACCAGCATATCTCTGAGGAGGCAGTGCATCTTAAATTCGTGCTTCTAGCACTGAAGGACGACACTAAGAAATGACTATATAGTCTAGCCGAAAGATCTATTAGGAGTTGGGCCCAGTTTGTTCAAGTGTTCTTAAAGAAATATTTCCCCAACCATAAGACTATTAGGATTAGGAATGAAATTGTTGCATTCGTTCAATCTGAGAGCGAGCCGTTCTATTCATATTTGGAAAGATTTAAGAATCTGTTGACCCAATGCCCTCATTATGGAATTTCAAGATGGCAATTGTGCCAAATTATTTATGAGGATTGACACCTACATCTAGGGTTATGTTAGAATCTGTAAGCCAAAGAAACTTTATGTCCAAAAATGAGAATGATGCTTGGACTTTTCTTGAGGATTTAGCCGAAAATAGTATGCAATGGGACAATGTTAGAGCACCGATTAACCCGAGTATTGGATCTAGAATAGCAAGTCAACCCAAATCAGGTGTCTTAGTTGTAGATGCTACTGTAGCTGCTGAAGCAAAAGTAGCTACCCTTATGCGTAGAATGGAAAGTCTAGAGCTAAAAACCCGACCCCTAGTGAATCAAGCCTCTTCTATCCCTTGCTGTAGATGTGGTCAAACTGATCATATAATGGAGGATTGTGCACATATTTCTGCGGACTTGGAACAAGTTAATGCCGCATTTAACCATTCTAGAAATGACCCATATGCATCAACCTATAACCCAGGTTGGCGTAATCATCCCAATTTTTCATGGAACTAACAAGGTCAACCTCCTTGACAACAACCAAACCCGTATAACCAAAATAATACATCATCTGGGTTTAGTAACAATGGAGATTATGATGTTAGATTGACAAGCTTGGAAAATTTGGTTAAGACTTTTATGCAAACAACCACCCAATCCTTCCAAAAGCTAGAAATACAAGTCAGCCAACTAGCACAAATTGTAGGTGAAAGAGAAAACGGTCAGTGTCCAAGTCAACCTGAGGTGAATCCAAGACCTAATAATCAATATTAGCCCTATCAACCACCTCTAGGAAGTAACAACCCTAGACCGGTTCAAATGGTTCATGAGGAGGGACTGTTCCAACAAATAAATGCAGTTGTATCATTACGGTCTGGAAAACAAGTTGATAACAATGTGGTAAATCCTAGGGCTCCTAATCAATCTAGCCGTCAAGCACCCCCACATGTGACCTGACCATTGAACCTGAAGTCCAATTTGAAAAGCCCAACCCACCTAGTCAACCTGATCCTATAGCTCAACCTGAGCGAGTCTATGTTCCTAAAGCCTCATTCCCCAATAGACTCAATAAGAGCTCAAGTGCACAAATGGAGAAACTCTTGGAAGTATTTAAGCAAGTTAAGGTGAATATTCCACTCCTAGATATTATTCAACAAATACCTGCTTATGCTAAATTCTTAAAGGATCTGTGCACTAAGAAGAGAAAAACGAACGTACCAAAGAAGACATTCTTGACTGCAAACACAAGCTCTATTCTGTCTAACTCATCTCCTATAAAGTATAAGGACCCTGGGTGTCACACAATTTCATTTGCGATAGGAGATACTTTTATCAACAAAACCCTTCTAGACCTTGGTGCTAGTGTTAACTTACTCCCGTTCTCTGTCTATGAGCAACTAAACCTTGGTCCACTAAAACAATCTAAGACAACCCTTCAATTTGCTGATTGCTCTGTTAAGAAACCAAGAGGTATAGTAGAGGATGTTTTGATTAAGGTTGGTGACTTCATTTACCTAGTGGATTTTGTCGTTCTAGACACTGAACCTGTTGTCAATCCTAAGAGACAAATCCCTGTAATACTAGGCAGACCATTTTTAGCCACTTCTGAAGCTTTGATAAATTGTCGAAATGGGCTCATGCAACTATCTTTTGGAAACTTAAAAAGCTGAATTTAATATCTTTCATGTTGATAGTGAACCAGAAATAGTATGCAATCAAAGTGATGTTGTGATGAGATCGCGTATCTATAAGATTTCTGAATCAAATAAATCATCACAAAATCAAAAGGAAAGTGAGAAAAAAGGGAGTAATTCATCTACCCAACCACCATCACTCGAGCATATAAGAGAACCAACACATGTGAGGGGTGTGGAATCTTTACCTCAGAACTCTCAGGGCAACATGGGGAACAATTCAACTGGATACAAAGTCTTCCATAAAAGCCCACAAGAAAATCCAGAGCGATCCGAACACTGTAGACCGCTAATTGGAAGTCACTTTTGGTCCGGATCCGCTAAGATTTATGTGGAGCGTGTATTAGTGTATATTTAGTCTATTTATGGTATTTTGTTAGTCTCATACCGGGGGATTGTCCCGGATTACCTTTTTCTATGACTGTAAATAGAACTTTTCACCTTCTATTGTAATTACCCATTGCTTGGTGGCATTCTCTCTACTTGGAGTAAGCCTTGGAGCAAAATCTCAAGGTGGAGAAGAATGTTACCTTCAATGTGAGTCATCTAATAAAACAATTTTTCCATTGTTTTGTTCTTATGTTGTTTTTTTATGCATGCATGCTTAGCTTAGTTTTATTTCTTTGATTCTAGGCTAAAGTAGTTAGAATGTTTCTTTTCTTTTTTAGTTTAATTGTTAGAGTAATGTGTAGTGAGTAGATCCATCCCCCTTTGGTTGCATACAACCTTGCAATTGCCCCCCTCTAAAGACCAATGTTTGACTATCTTTGCTAGATCTAAGTTAAACTATCTTAAGGGCAACTCTGTAGGCAAAGATACGGTGGGGATTTCATCACCCTTCCGTGACCCACAAATCACAATCCTAAAGTGTCACCCAAGCCTTAAATTAAAATCAACTAGACATTGACCCCTAAGGACTTGGACTCATTTAAGGAGAAGAATTGGTTTGACTTGCTATGACCTGAAGCCGATTGAATTTAATTTGGTGTCTAGAAAGTGTTTTTGTGTTGACGTAAGTCTTCCAAGCGAAGTGGTTGTCTAATTGGCACCGACTCTGTCGGAAACGCCCCCACTAGCTATACACGGCCTGGCCAAGTTGGTTTGATTAGTGAGGGAGGTGAATCAAGCGAATCAATTCGACTCAACCAGTTAGGAGTCGTCTAGATCTAAGCGACACTAGGTCTAGGATTGTTTGAACCGTGCTTTCTTAGGAATTTTCTGACCAACCCTCTTTCTATCTTTAGAGTTAGGTTTCCCTTCTCATCTGAGTCTTCTTTCTCTTCTCACCTAAATTCTCTAGATTAGGATTCCTTTCGCATCTTTCCACCTTCTATTGTTGTTTCGCTTTTGAAAAAAAAACATTAAAAAAAACGGAAAAAAAAAATTGTAATTAATTCTTGAAATTAAATTTGGAATTTCAATTTCGAATTTGAATTCAAAAATTGATTCAACCCAGTGCACTCAGATTTGGATTCGGGACTTGAGTAATCGACTCTCACGAGTTCATCTAGATTCCAGTCTAGAGCTTAGCCCCAATCCACCTGTTGCACCACCTCACCTGGATCCAATGGGTGAGAACGTAGTGGACCCACCTGTTGCACAACCTATAACTCTGAAGGATCGATGCTATCCAGCGATGACTGCTCAGCCATCGTGCATCATTATGCCCACCATACCGGGTCGCGACTTCGAACTTAAGGCACAATACATGAGTATGTTGCCTAAGTTCACCTCTAGGGAAGAAGACCCATATCTCTTAGAGAATTTGTGGAAATCTGCTCTCTTATGCAATACCAGCATATTCCTGAGGAGGCAGTGCGTCTGAAATTCGTGCCTCTAGCACTGAAGGATGACGCTAAGAAATGGCTATATAGTCTAGCCGAAAGATCTATTAGGAGTTGGGCTGAGTTTGTTCAAGTATTCCTGAAAAAATATTTTCCCAACCATAAGACTATGAGGATTAGGAATGAAATTGTTGCATTCGTTCAGTCTGAGAGCGAGCCGTTCTATTCCTATCTAGAAAGATTCAAAAGTGTTCTGACCCAATGCCCTCATCATGGAATTCCAAGATGGCAATTATGCCAAATTATTTATGAGGGATTGACACCCACATCTAGGGTTATGGTAGAATCTGTAAGCCAAGGGAACTTTATGTCGAAAAATGAAAATGATCCCTGGACTTTTCTTGAGGATTTAGCTGAAAACAGTATGCAATGGGACAATGCTAGAACACCGCTTAACCCGAGTATTGGATCTAGAATAGCGAGTCAACCCAAACCAGGTGTCTTAGCTGTAGATGCCAACATAGTGGCTGAAGCAAAACTAGCTACCCTTATGCGCAGAATGGAAAGTTTAGAGCTACAAACCCAAAACTGAGTGAATCAAGCCTCGTCTATCCCTTGCTCTAGATGTGGGCAGACTGGTCATGTAATGGAGGATTGTGTGGACTGGGAACAAGTTAATGCCATGTATAACCATGCTAGAAATGACCCATACGCATCAACCTATAACTCGGGTTGGCGTAATAATTCTAATTTCTCATCTAGCCAACAAGGTCAACCTCTTAGACAACAACCAAACCCGTATAACCAAAATAATACATCATCTGGGTTTCGTAACAATAACGATCATGAAGTTAGGTTGACAAGCTTGGAAAATTTGATGAAAACCTTTATACAAACAACCAACCAGACCTTCCAAAGGCTTGAGACACAAGTCAGCCAATTAGCACAAATAGTAGGAGAAAGAGAAAAGGGTCGGTTTCCAAGTCAACCTGAGGTGAACCCTAGATCTAATAATTCATATCAATCCTATCAAGCACGTTCAGGAAATAACAACCCTAGACCGGTTCAAATGGTTAATGAGGAAGGACTGTTCCAACAAATAAATGTTGTAGTATCATTACGGTCCGGAAGACAAGTTGATAACAATGTGGCAAATACTAGAACGTCTAATCAATCTAGTCATCAAGCAACCACATATGACCTAACCATTGAACCCGACGTCCAATCTGAAACGCCCAACCCACCTACTCAACCTGAAACTATAGCTCAACCTGAACCTGAGCGAGTCTATGTTTCTAAAGCCCCATTCCCCAATAGACTCAAAAAGAACTCAAGTGCACAAATAGAGAAAATCTTGGAAGTATTTAAGCAAGTTAAGGTGAACATTCCACTTTTAGACATGATTCAACAAATACCTGCTTATGCTAAATTCTTAAAAGATTTGTGCACTAAAAAGAGAAAAACGAACGTACCAAAGAAGGCATTCTTAACTGCAAACATAAGTTCTATTTTGTCCAACACATCTCCTATAAAATATAAGGATCCTGGATGTCCCACAATTTCATGTGCAATAGGAGATACTTTTATCAACAAAGCCCTTCTAGACCTTGGTGCTAGTGTTAACCTACTCTCATACTCTGTCTATGAGCAAATGAACCTTGGTCCACTAAAACCCTCTAAGACAACCCTTCAATTTGCTGATTGTTCTATTAAGAAACCAAGAGGTATAGTAGAGGATGTTTTGATCAAGGTTGGTGACTTCATTTACCCAGTGGATTTTGTCGTACTAGATATTGCACATGTTGTAAATCCTAACCGACAAATCCCTGTAATTCTAGGCAGACCCTTTTTAGCTACTTCGGAAGCATTGATAAACTGTCGAAATGGGCTCATGCAATTATCTTTTGGGAACTTAAAAGCTGAATTTAATATCTTTCATATTGATTGTGAGCCAGAAATAATATGCAATCAAAGTGACGTTGTGATGAAATCGCGTATCTATAAGATTTCTTAATCATCACAAAATCAAAAAGGAAGTAAGAAAAAGGGGAGGAATTCATCTACACACCCACCGTCACTCGAGCAAATAAGAGAACCAATTTATGTGAGGGGTGTGGAACCTGTGACTCAGGACTCTCATTGCAACATGGGGAACAATTCAACTGGATACATGCACCAACATGGTGTCATTCAATCCAGTTCTGACTATGGTTGACTCTGAGCAAGTTCAACCCCTCTACCGCAATTTGACTCAGGTAATAAGTGCATTAGTTTTTTCTTTTCATACATTGAGGACAATACATGATTTAGGTGTGGGGGTGTCTATCTATCTGTTTTATTTTTCTGTTAAAAAAAATAAAAAATCAATGTTTCATGACATAGCTTAAGATTGAACCGCCAAAACCCGTGTACAAATTGCATTGAGTTTTTGTTCCTTATTATATAGTTCTGCTTGTAGAAATTATGACATAAATCTAAGTTCTAAAGAAATAACCCATTGCCTTTTAAGACATGCATGCACTTAAATTGGATGAATCAAATCTTTGAAGTGGTTGATAAAAAGCAGAGGTTGAGGAAAATATACCGGGAAGTGTGGACTTCTAATAGCAATTAAGCCTTGAGGAAAATAAAAATAAAGGAATAAAGTGAGGAAACACATTTTGCAAAATGACTACAAAAGCACAAGCCTTTGAGTCACTGGTCCGTAGGGGTATCTTGAAACCCGGTAACTTGAGTCTACCAGCTCGGGATTATCGACCAAACTCGCTACACGAATGCAAAAATGGTAAAAGTGTCAAAAAGCAAATGTGTTGAATCGCGGAAGAAAAGAAAAAAATTACTCAAGGCCCAAAGCTAAAAGAATGATCCATGCCATGGTTGATCCAAATGATACTTCACCACCAGAGGAGGCGTGCAAAATAATTTAAGTAATAACATGTGTAGAAGGGTTAGTGGTGTGAATGTTGGAGGAACAAAGACCAAGTCATATTTTTAATGAGTTAGATTTATATAATGAGCATGCAAGAATTCTCAGGGAGATGTATAAGGTTGAGGTAGGGATATTGAGAACTATTAATGAAATATTGAATTAAGACTTTGTGGGTGTGTCAACTGAAAACCCTCACGAGACAAAACTCGTCCTCTAAGGAAACTTAGAGGTTTAACGGCTTGTTGCACATGCTAAGTGCAACCGTGATTCCTACGAAAGTGAGTTAGGATTTCCCTGTTTTCATTTTCTTACATTCTGTTTTGCTAGGGACTAGCAAAATCTAGGTGTGGGGGTATTTGATGCATTGCATACATTGTATCATATGTCTTTCATTTAGATTGCTTTTATATCAATTAATGCTACTAAGGTATGTGTTTAGTCTTATTTACAGAATACAGGGACCTGAATGCAAATTACCCACATTCCGAGCATAAACGCATGCAAAAGACTCATTTCTATCATAAAGACCAAGTTCAACCTTATCGGGTTTCAAATGGAAATGTATCCAAGCATAAAAGCATTCAAGACCTAATTACAAAAAGAACAAGGACTTGAGCACAAAAGTAGCCGGGGACTTAATTGCAAAAAGACAATGACCTAATTGCAAATCACGAGTAGCTTTTATTATCTTGGAGAAAATCTAAAGAAAAATCAATGTGGATCTCCAAATATATGAAGGAATTAATCCGGAGCTCAAAAGAATGGAAAGAAATCATCCAGACACGCAAAGGAGGATCAAATCATACCATAAACACTCAGCAAAAATCCAGTTTTAATCTGACTTGATTATGCGGCGTTTCCGCCGCACATTACACATGCCATGCGGCGATTCCGCCGCCCCCTAGTCGATCCGTGTGCTCCAATTTTGTCCAGTCGTGTCTGGACACGTGTACTCTCCAATTCTATACTTAGGTCTCTTGTAACAACTATAAATAGCCCCGAGAACGATGTTAGAAGGGTCCTTGGCCTTAGACCTAGTTTTTAGTTGTTATTTTTATTTGTAGTCTTTTCTTTGGATTAATAAAATTTTGTCTTTTATTTCTTGTTTTTAGTTTTCTTTTGTAATGCCTCTAGGATCCCTTCTTTCTCCCTCTATGAGTTTCTAACTCCTTCCAAATGGTGGAGGTGACGGATTTAGGGTGAAGAGAAGATGAATGAATGTTATTATTTTAAGTTCGTGATTAGTATATTTTGATTACTTGAGTTTATGTTAAATCATTTATCATGTAATGCTTCATAACTAACATGATTTATTATAAGTTTCTGAATTCTCTAATCTAAACCCTAAATCTAAACCTCCACCCGATGGAATTCACCTCTTTATTCTTGTTTTAGTTTTATTTGTTCATGTTTCTTGCTTTAGATAATTAAATCAAAAATCTCAAAAACCCAATTTATTCTTCTCTCATTCTTTCCCCCAATCGAAATCACACTAATAACAAGATCTCTCCCTCCTTGTGTTCGACCCGTATTTGCCACGTCTTCATTGACGCCGTGCACTTGCGGTATAAATTTAATTCTCATCAATCATCCTCAGCCAGTGGAGTGAGACCGAGTAGACCACTTGCACCACCTCCGCAGAGGAAGAGGACTGGACGTGTCTTCACCATTCAGGCGGAGGAGGCTAGAGATGTCAGCACGGTGGTTGAAGGTACACTTTATGTTGATGAATTAGTAGCTAGAGTGCTTTTTCATTGCGGGGTCACACACTCCTTCATCTCCGAGTAGTTTGCGATCGTGTTAAGTCGTACCCCTGTGATGTTGATTGTCAGTTTGGAAGTCAGCACACCCTTGGGTGTTGTAGGCACTGTGGGGAGCTTTCTCCCCGGCACCACGGTTGTTTCGGGAGACTAGGAGTTCCCGGCATACCTAGTCTTGTTACCGATGGTAGATTTTGATGTCATACTTGAGATGGATTGGTTGTCCCAGTACAATGTTCGAGTCTTGTGCCGTGAGAAGAAAATTTTGATTCCAAGGAAGGGTCTACCTGATTTGCTGATCAGGGGGACGAAGAACAGAGGAGATCGTGTTGTGATATCTGCAGTGAGGGCACATAAGTTGATTCAGCAGGGTCGCAGAGCTTTCGTGGCCACCTTGGTAGTTCCAGATCCCGAGTGGAGGAGATTGGAGGACATCGAGATAGTCCAAGATTTTCCAGATGTGTTTGCAGACGATGTTGGTTTGCCATCTCACAAGGAGATAGAGTTCGGCATAGATCTAGTAGCTGGGACTACATCGTATTGTACAAAATAGATCACTGCTGCGACTACACCATAGATCTCACAGGCATTGTACAGAATGGCACCTGTTGAGTTAGCTGAGCTGAAGAAGCAGTTGCAGGATTTGATCACTGCTGAAAAATAGGATTTTGTCGGTTTTTTTGACCATATCACGTCAGCTTTACTGTTTAAATTTGCCGACGTCGTAATCAGGAGATGTAAAAGTGAAGATGATACCACGTAGGTCGAAAAACCGACGTGAAATATTCAGGAATTCCTAGAACCGATATTAAACATATTTCACGTCAGTTTTCCTAGAACCGATATTTCACGTCAGTTTTCGTAGAACCGACATGAATTCCTAGATATTTCACGTAAAAACAAGGAGATACTATGTCGGTTTCTGGTAAACCGACGTGAAATATATAAGATATTACGTCGGCTTTCCAAAACCGTCGTCAAATATACAGCTTTCACGTCGGTTTTTGGAAAACTGACGTAATATCTTGTATATTTTACGTTGGTTTTCCAGCAACCGACGTAGTATCTCGATGTTTTACAACAAAAAATGTAATTGTTCTAATAATTTTTCCTGCAATAAGCACATTCAGAAACACAAATCTTATCACATTCACATACACAATTACAATAACATTCACAATCATGACCAAAAATTGAATTCGAATAGTCTGGTTTGCACATTTGGATGTTAAATTAAGATGAGTAATATATTAGATAAAATCCAATTAAAAAGAGAATGTTTTTAAAAAGAGTAATAGCCAAATTAGAATTTTGGAATGTTAAGCACAAACATAACTCCAAGATAACACGTGAGGAGAGAAAGATAAACTAAACTCTATCGTGAGAAGAAATTTATTATCTTGTTCTACGTAACCTTTTTGCCTACTTTGTTAGGCCGCATGTAATAGCAGATCTAAGCTTAGAGTAACATGATTACTGAAATATTTCTTTTAACATTATGACACATCTCTTTCAACATCTATTAGTGATTACTAATTTATAAATTACTAATCACCAAAGACACATTTGGAACAAAACAACAAACTGAAACAAGAAAACTAAGAGAACACAAACCAGACGTGAGGGATGTCCATGTCCACTCTCTCCTCAGCCCTCTTGGCCTTCCTCGTCCGATCCTCTTCCTCGGCCCTCTTCCAGCAGTGAGAAAAAACAGTTGAACTACCAAAACCCAAACGCACTTTCCAGCAAAATCAAATTCCATTTCACATCACAAACACCTCAAAAACTCAACCAAACCCGAATCGACTGAAAACGCTCACAAATCCCACAAATCCAACCAAAACTCCATTTAGACCATTTCACAACACAAACACGTCAAAAACAACAACCAAAGCCACATTCCTCGAGTTCACCTGAAAGCTCACCAAATCCTGCGACCCAAGACGAAATTGGCAGCAATCCAGACGTTGGAATCGAGGATCGAGTGGAAGAGGAGGAGAAGAAGTTGTGGGAGTTTGGATCACCGGGCGTGGTCGCACGGGGGCCGGATTGGGTGGAGTTTTTGGAGTGGGATTTGCATTATTTTGAGATGGGAGTGAGAAGTAGATGTCGGCTAGGGTTAAGTGGATATTTTAAAAAAACAAGGAAAACATGTCGGTTTTAAAAACCAATGTGTTTTCTTGAATATATCACATTGGTTTTTTAAAACCGACGTGTTTTCTTGAATATTTCACGTCGGTTTTTAAAAACCGATGTGAAAAGTCCTTATCACGTAAATTTTTAGAAAACTGATGTGATATAGTAGTATTTCACGTCGGTTTTTTAAATTCAACGTGAAATACCAACGTAAAAATCCTATTTTCCAGCAATGGATGGATACTAGGTTTATCCGACCCAGTGTCTCGCCTTGGGGAGAGTGTTGATACTCTTCGTGAAGAAGAAGGATGGATCGTTGCGGATGTGTATTGATTACCATATGTTGAATACGGTTACCATGAGGAATCAATATCCTTTACCCAGGATCGAGGACCTTTTTGACTAGTTGCAGTCAGCAAATGTATTCTCGAAGATTGATCTGCGATCCAGTTATCATCAGTTGAGGATCAGAGAGGCAGATATCCTAAAGACGACGTTCAAGATAAGATACAGGTGTGAAGTTTGTCTGGTCCCAGAAGTACGAGGATAGTTTTCAGGAACTTAAGAGTCGGTTGACGACAGCTCCAGTTCTGACTCTTCCCAGTGGCAGCGGCGGATTCGTGATATACAGTGATGCTTCAAGCATTAATCTGGATTGTGTGCTTATGCAGTACAACAAGGTAGTTACGTACGCTTCGAGGCAGTTGAAGGTATATGAGAAGAATTACCGGACTCATGATTTGGAGTTAGCAGCAGTAGTTCACGCCTTGAAGACTTGGAGACATTATCTGTATGGGGAGCAATTCGAAGTCTTCATAGATCATCCGAATCAAAAGTATTTGTTTTCTCAGAAGGAGTTGAACATGAGGCAACAAAGATTACTCGAATTCATTAAGGACTACAACTTCACCATTTCATATCATCCGGGGAAGGCAAATTCGGTAGTAGATGCTTTGAGCAAAAAGGTGGAGATTTCAATTGCGGGCCTATGCACTCAAGAGTGAAGGCTGTTAGAGGCTTTGGCAGATTGGAAGCTTTTCACAGATGGATCACAGAGGGCAGTGGTTGCTGGTCTGAGAGTAGAGCCTCAGATAGTTTCGAGCATCGTTCAGGCTCAGGTTTTTGATGATAAGTTGTCAGGGTTGTTGTTGTTAGCTGCTAGAGATGGATCTGAAGTTATAGTTGGAGTTGATGGAGGCCTGAGATTCAGAGATCGAATCTGGGAACCAAAGGGAGGAGAGTTGAGGAAGGAAATCATGGAAGAGGCACATAGATCTTGTTACTCTATACACCCAGGGCAGCACGAAGATGTATAAGGATTTGCAGTGGAATTTCTGGTGGAAGGGGATGAAGCTAGATGTAGCAGAGTTTGTGAATAGGTGTATGGTCTATCACCAGGTGAAGATCGAACACCAGAGACCCGTTGGGCCTATGCAGAGGATTGAGCTTCAAGAGTGGAAGTGGAAGCATGTGAATATGGATTTTGTCACTGGACTGCCGAATACGAGGAGATTTCACGACGCGATTTGGGTTATAGTCGATCGATTGACCAAGTCGACGCACGTTCTGGATATCAGGACCACTTTACCTCTGGAGGGTTTGGTGAGGTTGTACATTGAGGAGATAATCCGACTACACGGAGTTCCAATGAGCATTATTTTTGATAGAGATCCGAGGTTCACATCACGATTTTTGGGTAGTCTGCAGAAGGCTTTGGGTACTCAGTTGAAGTTCAACATAGCTTTCTATCTGCAGACAGACAGTCAGTCTGAGAGAACCATTCAGACATTAGAGGATATGCTGAGAGCTTGTACTCTGGATTAGACAGGACATTGGGACGAGCATTTACCGTTGATAGAGTTTGCCTACAACAACAACTACCATTCGAGTATTGGGTTGACACCATACAAGGTCTTGTACGGGAGACAGTGCAGTTCACCGGTATGCTAGCGTAACGTAGGCGAGAGGCTGTTAGTTGGACCCGAGATAGTGCAGATGTATGCTGAAAATGCCGATGAAGACATCATATTATGCATATATTTGTGTCTTATATCCTTTATTCTTATCCTAAGCAATGCTACGTAACGAGTTTTATGTTTAAGTTTTAGGAATAAACATGTTTGAGAAGAAGAGACTAAAAATGACTTAAAAGCAAGAAAAATGACTAAGTTGCAAGACTTATGGACTGTGATGCAAGAGAGAGGGACCCGAACGTAACACCAAAAGGACCAATGAGCAAATGAAGAAACTTCACACCATCATGAGGAGTATTTTGACAATTCAATTCGGTCCTAAACTCCAACAACAAACTCGGGTGCATCAAACTGAAGAAATCAAACCAGACAACCACTCCAAATCCAGACCCGATCCAGAGTATATAGACCGCCAATTGCCGGTCGGTTCTTCTCCGGATCTGATAAGATTTAGGCGGGTCATGTATCAGAGTGTTTTATGTCTATTTTTAATAGTGCATTAGTCCCACATCGGGGGATTGTTCCCGATTGCATTTTTCGATGACTATAAATAGATATCTTCCTTCTCCTTTGTATTCACCCATTTCTTAGTGGCATTCTCTCTACCTAGAGTAAGCCTTAGAGCAAAACTCAAGTGGAGAAGAATGTTACTTGTAATGTGAGTCATGTTAATAAAATAATTTTCTTAGTTAGTTTTATATTGTCTCTTTCAATTCTCGCAATTCTTGCATTCTTAGTTTAATTTCGTTTTGTCTTCTTTTCTTAATGAGCAGTGAGTAGTTTCATCCCCCTTTGGGGGTGGAGATGATGTAGATATATGTTGTGAAGTTTTGATATTTGATGAAATTTTAGATTGTGTAAACTTGCATGTTTGTATGTTCATTGGGAGTATTTTAATCATCTAGATGTTTGGGGATTTTGATGGGTTTTGCCATAATATTTAGACATTTCCCATGCTTAGTTTCCTCATGTTTATTGACTGAAATTTCTTATTGAATATGCTACATGTTAGTTAAGTGTTTGTATTTGTGGTTGTTTGCTTGATTGATTGAAGAAAGTTTATTTTCATGAGTTTTGCCATAAGATTTAGACACCTCCCATGCTTAGTTATGTTCTTCACATGAGTTTATGGGTTTTGATGAGTCTTGTCATATCTTTAGACACTTCTCATGCTGAGCATAGTCTTATGATAATCAAGTTGTAAGTGCCGATACGTTGTGTGAATGGATTGATAGGTTTTGCCACATCTTTAGACACTTCCTATGTAAGAAAACACACACATGACACACACATACAGGCTTACATGCATCATTCATCACTTATTTCACTTCATATCTGCACACACTCCACCTTAGGGGTTTCTCTTCCTGATTTCCAATCTTTAGTTGCTTTCTTTCGCATTTCTTACTTTCTAGTTTAGTATAGTTTAGCGTAGCATAATAAAATTTCTTTCCCTTTTTTCTCTACTTGATTTTGGATAAACCAGAGACTACTCACCTCCCCAAGGATCGACATGTACTTGTCGCGTCTTCACCGACGTTGTGCCCTTGCAGTTATTAAAACGTTTAAACAAGTTCTTGGCACCGTTGCCAGGGAGGTGCCAGCCTAGACTCTGGTTTGGATGATTCGAGTGGATTTAATTTGTGTTTTGTAGTTTTCTTTATTTTAGGAGACTCTGAGACTCAAGGGAAGGCACTAGGAGAAGTTTGGAGGCGAACAAAGCTACATAGACCACTAATCAGCGGTCTGGTAAGCTCCAATTTCCTCCATCTTTCTATGGTTTGTTTTACATCTGATATAGTGGTCTGGGGCTCAATTTGGCATGTTTTGACTTGTAGTTTGCCCCCAGATCAATAACCAATCCCCATTTAAGCAACCTGACCCTAAAATCTAAAGCAAAAGATTAGGCATTCTTGCTTGTTTAGGTCATGCATCATATACTTGACTTGGGCACGTAGTTTGTCTTTTGTTTTAGCTTTACTTTCAGTTGTTGAGTGTCGGCCTAAGGTACTCATCTCCTACACTCATTCATGCATTTGGTATGACCATGCATTAGTGAGTAGGAATTGCATTGCAACAAGTGTAAGTTGAGCATTTGTTTGGAGAATTGATTTCTAAATTATGACTACAAGACACTACTAAGGAGGGGTTGTCCCATATAAGATAAGGTGGAAGATTTCATCTCCCTTTCCTTCGCCCCAAAAATCACACTAATCAATAGCCTAATTTTAAAATCAAGTAGACATTGGCCTCTAAGGATCTCGAACACATTAGGAGAGTGATCCAGTCGCGATCGTCATGGCATGATCGACGTCGCCCACTCTGTCGATAGCAGGAGAGACGAGATCTCCAGATCTTGGCTCACTTGCTGGGCTTTGTGGTCCTTGTAGTAAGGAGGTGAGGTGTGTTGAGGTCGTGTGACATCGCACTTAGGCATCATCTAGCTGTAAGGACCTATAACGACCTTAGGTTGTTTGAGCCTTGTTTACTTGTGTGCTTCTACCGGTACATACCCGTCGTAGCATAAGGACTTCTTCCCTTCTCTCCTGAGTTATTCCTTCTCATCTGTGTCCTCTCGTCTTCTCCTCTACTCACATTCTGTTTTATTTCTTAAAAAAAGTTTTCTTTCTTTTTCGTCTGACTCGTGTGGGTGTTTGTGCATGCGAGTGTGGTCACGAGACATTGAGGGCCGTTTGACGAGATTCGACATCGATTTATCCTCAATGGTTGACCTTTCAAACGCATCCTCGTCCCGTTCCCTACACAATCCTAGGACCATGAACGATCGTCAACCATACGAGGGCGACCTAGATTTTGGATTCACACCACCTTCTGGTCCAGGAGATGGGGATCCACAATCTCATCACCTGGTTCCCCAGGCTCCCATCCCCCTCCGCGATCGATGTTATCCGAGTCGTACTGCTCTACCTTCTTACATCATATAACCAGAGGCGAATGAGAACCATTTTGAGGTTAATCCTCAGTTTATCTTCATGCTCCCTCACTTCACTGGGAAGGGTGACCCCTATATCTTTCTTAAGGAATTTGAGGAGGTTTGTGCTATGTTCAAACTGCAACAACTTAGCACAAACTTCATCCATATTAGGCTTGTCCCCTTTGCACTAAAGGATGATGCCAAGAAGTGGTTGTACAGCAACCAGGCGAATGCCTTTAGGACTTGGGATGAATTTCGATATGCATTCCTCGAGAAGTACTTTCCAAATCATTAGACTCAAAAATTGAGGAACAAAATCAATTCGTTTTATCAACATGAGACCGAATCATTTCATGCATACTTAGAGAGGTTCAAGAAGCTACTATCCTCATGCCCTCACCATGGCAAATCGTGGCACCTTTGTCAAATTGTCTACGAGGGTCTGCACATCCCGTCCCAAACGCTCCTTGAGTCCATGTATCAAGGAGAGTTCTTAGGAAAACATGAAAGGGAGGCATGGACTTTTCTACAAGACCTCGCTGAGAAGATCATGCAGTAGGAGAGTGTGAGGGAACCATCACCATCATCTAGCATAGGAACGAGGATCGCAAATGCAAACTCGACTAGATCGGGTGCTGCATTTGTTGTCGATATCACTACGACCACCGAGGCACGCATGACGGCCTTAATGCGTCGCATGGATTCGATTGAGCTCCAAAACCAGCAAGGCGTCACATATGTCTGCATCTGGTCCAGTTCTCTGTCATCTATGTGGTAGGATAGGTCATGTAGGAGGAGAGTGTGCATCCATTCCTCCTGAGATGGAACAAGTTAATGTCATCTATGATAGATCCATGAATGACCCATATTCATCATCATGTAACCCTGGATGGAGGAACCATCCTAACTTTTCATGGAACCAAAACAATGCCCCGGATGGTCCTTCAAACTTCTCTCAACCACCTAACCGACCACACCAACCTCTCATGCA
This sequence comes from Triglochin maritima, assembly GCA_963682175.1. Classification (NCBI taxonomy): domain Eukaryota; kingdom Viridiplantae; phylum Streptophyta; class Magnoliopsida; order Alismatales; family Juncaginaceae; genus Triglochin; species Triglochin maritima. The sequence continues at coordinate 43,257,995 of OY821775.1, forward strand.
TTCATAGTCTTATCAGCCACCCCAAGCTCCAACCACCAACCCACCAGGTTTCCCAAATTCCAACAACATGGAAACTCAGTTTAATTCTCTTGAGAACCTGATGCGTGGACTCAAGAACTCCATAAAAGCTTTATGTCTTCCACAAGTCAAGTTCTCACTTCAAATCAGCAGACCATCAAATCTCTAGAGCTTCAGATGGGCCAATTGGCTTAGTCTGTACATGAGAGAGAGAGAGACAAAGACTCTGCCAAGCCAGCCTGAGGCCAACCCCGCATGTACCAGCAACAACACATGCAAAATGAGAGTTTGGTACCTCGGGGGCGGCAAGTGAACCATGTGGAGGAACATGTTCACCATTTCAATGTCATTGTAACCTTAAGGAATGGAAAACAGGTTAACAATCACATTTTCTTGCCACCACCATCATCTGTACAACCCCTCTGTGGGAATGATGGTGAGGAGGAAGCTGAGGGTGAGGGTAATACACCAACGCCTCCTTCTCAGACACCGCAGAAAACCTACCTGCCAAAAGCTTCCTATCTTAGTAGGTTAACCAAAAAACAGAGTGACACAATGGATAAGATATTAAAGGTCTTTAAGCAAGTGAAGGTTAACATCCCCTTGTTGGATGTCATCCAACAAATACCTCAATATGCCAAAGTGTTGAAAGATCTATGCACAACCAAGAGGAAGACCAATGTTCCTAAGAAAGGATTCTTAGCTACAAGTGTAAGCTCACTTTTGTCCAATCCCACTTACACAAAGTACAAGGACCCTGGTGTCCTACTATTCAGTGTACGATAGGGGACATTAGCCTGAGTAACGTATTGCTTGATTTAGGATCAACGACCAACCTCCTCCAATCTTCTGTTTATCAACAGTTGAACTTGGGAGAATTGAAACCAACTAAGATCACCCTCCAATTGACAGATAGATTCATTTGTGTCCCAAAGGGGATTATTTAGGACGTACTCATCAAAGTTGGAGATTTATATTTCTGGTAGATCTTGTCGTCCTCGATACCAACTCTGTTGAGAACACCCACTCTCAAATACCTATGATTTTGGGTAGACCATTTCTGGCAACCTCTAATGCCTTAATTAATTGTAGAAATAGACCCACGAAGCTCTCATTTGGTAACATGAGTGCCGAGTTTCATGTGTTCAACTCTGGTAGGCAACAAGAGCTCATGGACCAACCTTTAAATCTCAACCTCATCCTCCAATTAGAGAAAGCACCGCAAAATCAACAAACACACCCAATACCAATGCAACCTATTGAGAATGTTTGTTTGCCCAGCGGAAACTCATTGCCTGACTTTGCAATGCAACACAGTGAGCTGACAACAAACATGAATGTACAAATGGAGTGTTTGTTGGACGATTTAGTTTAGACTGTTAGTGAGGGGGACACACATCAGCATATGCCCATACCAGAAAGTGTCTCTACCCATGTCCCACGGGCGTTGAGCCTTTTGAGCTTTATCTGAACTCCAACAATGACCCACCTGTGATCAAGCTTATGCTTGATAATACAAAGGAGGTTGGGTGGTCTTTGTTGGATGACTTGGGGAGAAACCCCATTCTTAGTGAAACTAGTGTGCCACATCCTTCGAATGAGCCTGAGGAACTCATTCCGATCCACCTACCTATTGGTTGGAGGGTTTTGTTCAATGAGCAACTAACCCATAGTGAGGCAACACAACTCCACTCATTCATGTTGTCTACGCCCAACCAATATCATGATGTATTCGAGCCTTTCAGTTTTGACCTTTCACCCCTCATGATACCTCAGAGTACCGGTGAAGCGTGCCCATCTTGGCAAATCTTTAGTCTGCCTGACTCGATGTTCTCATTTGATGTTCCTTGACCAATTGAGAATATCTTTGTTGATGTATATATCGTGTTTATAACCAAAAAAAATTAAAGAAAAAAGAGAGAAAGAAAAATAATAATAAAGACTCCACCAGTGAGCACTGATTGTTTTGGGCTCCAACCCTTGTGTATTTGGGTTCCATTTGTTTCACGTATTTGTCTCCCTTCTTTAGTACTTCACATGTTTTGAGGAGAATTCGAGTTTGTGTCCATAAACATAACCATGAACCTCCATTTATGCTTCATGTTGGTGAGATCTTTTTCTTTTTCATGCATAAATCCATGTAGTATCGTACTCACAATCATTGAGGACAATGCATGAAGTAAGTGCGGGGGGTGCTTTACGTTTGTATATATGTGGAGTCGAGTTTTTTCATTTTGTTTTTCGTTTTCTTTTGTTTGTTAGGGTCATGATAGTGTATTGCATTTAATATTGATATATCTTCTTGTCATGATCCTTGGGTGACTTGTCTTCTTTTGCTTGTCTGGTGCTTTACAATTTTCACATTTCTTTCAAAATCTTCATGTGTTTGCGAAATAAAATGTTTTGTTAGTTTTGCGTGTGTTTAGCATGCGCAAAATCGTTGAGAGGCAAACTAAAAAGAAAGCTCCCAAAATTATCTTGAACATGATGCATTAGGATGTCTAGTATACCGGTTTTAGGTCTTATCGAGTCGTAAGGATGCAACCTGGTCTTCCCTCGGGGGCGAGTAATCATAGGGTTTCAGTACTCAAACAAATAAAGAAGTTCACCATGAACCTAGTGAGTCAAGTAATTCGTGTTTGTTAGCATAAGGAAGTTTGTCGTAGTCAGGGACCCTTAAAATCTTGTTGTGAAACTTTAAGTGTAGGGGTTTTGGTTCCTATGTAGATAATAAATAAAGTGGTGTTCTCTCTTCTCGTACGACACCTATCACTTGGGAAATTAGGTCCGAGGGGATTAAGTGTCTGGTGCTCGAGTCATCTGACTTGGGATGCACCAACCGAACTCCCGTTACATGGGTGGTAGGGATCGCCCTATGTGGAGATTTGGGGGAAGGTGTACATGATAATGTAAGTCCTCATAGGCAATGATGCACGGAACTCGACCTTGGGAGAACCAAACACCAACTAGTGTAAATCATAATGCTCCAAAAAGAAGGAAAAAAAGAACCTTAATTGACTTTACACTTTGTATCACTTGAGGATGTTAAGGTTGTCCATGTCTATCACTTAAGTCCTAAACTAACTTGCACGAATGATTCATTAAGCTAGGTGTGTAGACTGAATACATATATAGAGTCATCATGTAGTATCACCGCATCTTATGATCGACAAAGATAAGCTCATCGAGTCGTGTTGCTAGGTTGAATAATACATCTATGTTCAGATTTTGTGGGTATATCCGCTGAAAACCCTCAGGAGACACTCCTCCTTGACGACAATGAGGTTTAACGGCTTGTTGCACATGCTAAGTACAACCGTGATTCCTACGAAAGTGAGATAGGATTTTCTTGTTTTACGTATGTCTTTGTTTTTCTTTCATTTTTCCTTTCTTTGTTTTGATCGGGACTAGCAAAAGTTAGGTGTGGGGTATTTGATTGACGTCATATTATGCATATATTTGTGTCTTACATCCTTTATTCTTAGTCTGAGTAATACTACGTAACGAGTTTTATGTTTATGTTTCAGGAATAAACAGGTTTGAGAAGAAAAGACTAAAAAGGACTTAAAAACAAGAAAAATGACTAAGTTGCAAGATTTATGGACTGTGATGCAAGAGAGAGGGACCCAAACGTAAAACCAAAAGAACCAATGAGCAAATGAAGAAACTTCACACCATCATGAGGAGTATTTTGACAATTCGATTCAGTCTTAAACTCCAACAACCAACTCGGGTGCATCAAACATGAAAAAATCAAGCCAGACAACCACATTCCAAATCCAGACCCGATCTAGAGTATATATAATGCCAATTGGCGGTCGGTTCTTCTCCGGATCCGATAAGATTTAGGCGGATCATGTATTAGAGTGTTTTATGTCTATTTTTAGTAGTGCATTAATCCCACGTCGGGGGATTGTCCCCGATTGTATTTTTCTATGACTATAAAAAGAACTTTTCATTCTCCTTTGTATTCACTCATTGCTTGGTGACATTCTCTTTACCTAGAGTAAGTCTTGTATTTAGCAAGAAAGTTTTGACTTCGAAGAAACATTAAAAATATTATAAAAAACAAAAAGTCCTAATAAACATGGATTTTCAATCCAAAGACATGCTTTTCATTACCATCTACCGTTCCGAATAATCAAGACAATGAAATATCTTATATGGATTTTTTTTCTCATATTTCACTAACACCGATCAGGTCCACATTTAACTATTTAAGGCAAAACACCGATCGGATCCAACCGGTCCGGGTTCCGGTCCGGACCTTTTTGAAATTTCGGTTTTGGTCTGATCTGGTCCGGTCTAGACCGGTCTCATTTTCGTTTTTTTATATTAAAAAAATCCAGTTTTGGACGGGACCGAACCAGATCGGTCTGGTCCGGCCACCGGTCCAAAGCTATCCGATCTGATCCGGTCTTCGGTCCTGACCCCGGAAAAATTCCGGTCCGGACGGGATGCTCGCTCGTACGCCGAAGTATGAACTCGTTTGGACCAAACCTTGACAAGGAAAGGAAGTTCAGACTTCGAAAAATATAAAATTAAAAAAAGTAAAAAATCCATTTCCAATTCCAATTCCAATTCCAATTCCAAAACCCGATCCATCCATCGATCGGAGGTGAAGGAACGATGGATCTGCTGCCGGCGGAGGCGGAGTCGCTGGCGCGGAAGCACCGGTTCCGGTCGCTGAAGCTCGTCAACGTCCCGATGGACGACGCGCTGCCGGAGGCGCCCTTCGGCGTCGACTTCGGCGTCCTCCCCAACGGCCTCGCCTACTACGTCCGCTCCAACCCCAAGCCCCGCATGCGCGCCGCCCTCGCCCTCGCCGTCAAGGTCGGGTAAGTAAAGTAAACCCTCCGGATTCCGAGATTCGGATGGGGATTGATTCTGTTTGTGGTCTGGTTTTGAATTTGATCAAGTTTAGGTGTTTAGTGAAGTTCATTTGAGGTTGGAATGTGCCTTATGATGTTGGAGTGAGGAGTTTTTTGTGTTTATGCTGTGGTTTTGGTCCGTGAGAGGAGTCGAATGGAGTAGTGGATTGAGTCTTTTAATGGAGGTTGAGTGGTGGGTGATATGGAGTGTTTGAATTAAAGTGTTGCAACTGTGGTGGAGGTTGATTTTAGGTTGGAATGCGGTTTATGATGTTGGAATGGGAAGTTCTTGTGTGTTATGCTGTGGTTTTGGTCCGTGGGAGGAGTCAAATGGAGTAGTGAATTCGTCTGTTAATGGAGATTGAGTGGTGATTTGGGGTGTCTGAATCAATATGCTTAAAGTCTTGCAACTGCTGGTGGAAGTTGATTTTAGGTTGGAATGCGATTCAGGTCGTTGGAGTGGGGTGTTTTTTGTTTAAAAGAAACAAAGAAGGAAGAAGAGGCACAATATACTTGAGACAGAAAAGATGTACTACCTCTCTTTTCGAAAACATGTTTTCAGCAAAAAAACACAGATTTATAATGTTTAATTCAGGATGATCCAAACACCCTTGTAGGATTGAAAACTATATTTTCCTGAATAATGCAGTTTCCATAAAAACCATGGCATTTTGGGCTATCCAAACATGCCCTTAGTCTTCTAAAACCATGTTACTTTACGACACTTTACTTCTAGGCCATTAATTTTTTTGTGAAAATACCAATTTATTCACTTTATTGGGTCCATTGCAGCTCAGTTTTGGAAGAGGAGGAGGAACGTGGGGTTGCCCACATTGTGGAACACCTTGCTTTTAATGCGACAAAAAAGTATACAAACCACGACATTGTAAAGTTCTTGGAAAGCATTGGAGCAGAATTTGGTGCCTGTCAAAATGCAATGACATCCTCAGATGAAACTATATATGAAATGCTTGTGCCAGTTGACAAGCCTGGCCTCTTATCCCAAGCAATTTCAGTTTTGGCAGAATTCAGCTCTGAGGTAGTAGTATACATATGTTACCAACTTTGTTTTTATTAAATAGTATTTCATCAAATTTAATTGAATGGAAAATGTAGGTTCGAGTTGCAGCGGATGACTTGGAAAAGGAAAGAGGTGCTGTCTTGGAGGAATATAGAGGGGGTCGAAATGCCACCGGTAGGATGCAAGATGCTCATTGGACTCTATTGTTTGAGGGATCAAAGGTATCTCTCCATGTAGTACTGTGTGCTTCTGAGTTATTTTCCAAATTTCCAACATTTATGCATTGTTTGATGCCTTTTCATCCCTTCCTGCAAATATCCAACATAAAATCATCCAACACCTAGTTGAGCATAGCTAATGATGTGAGCAACAAAAAGAGCAACTCATATTGTGAGTACTAACCCCACCAGGTGAAATATGGAGCTCTCAAGTGGCAACAAAAAGAGCAACGTACAAGACAATAGGTTCAGAAAAGCTCCTTTTGACAAAGATGAGCTTCCGAAACAACAATAATTTCCTGGGAGGAAGCAAGAATTAAGAAGACTTTCATATTCCAATCCGACGTTGACAATGTTCGTTGGTAGAAATATATTCCCACATTTTTTAATATGAGAGCTAACATTTTTATGATTGAATTAAGTCTACCACCTACTGGTGTTAATATTTTAAAGAGATGAAGACCAATCAAATTTAACATAGTGTCAAAGTGGTTCTGTCAGCTAGTGGGGATCTCCACAACAACAAAATAATTCACCCATAGACAAAATGGATGATCTTGGTCGTGCATGTTAGCATGTGTGTGTGTCTTTTTTTGTTGAAATTATAGTCTTATATTGCTCAATGCAAATTGTAAAATATCTACAATAATCTATGCAGGAATTGTATCCACTATCTCTCTCGTAAGTGCTAGAACATTTGTGGGTTTGGTAGCTAAGGATGTACAAACGGGAATCATATTCTGACATAGTTAGCTTGCGTTGGTAGGATTTAGCTTCACCTTTACCAGGTTAGGTTGAGGCATTGTAGATTTAGCTTCACCTTTACCAGGTTAGGTTGAGGCATTGTAGATTTAGCTTGTATGTCTAGTAACAAATTGAAGATGTATTACATCAGAATTAAGAATTTACTTTGGAACACTTTTACAAAATGTTTGAATTCCTAGCATATTTTAGTATTACAAACAATGGAGCATTTGAGCCTTTTATTCATCAACAATCAAATCAAATAGGAATTTGTTATACGTTACTGTATGTTATAATGATATCCAAAGGCTCAATGAATTTCTTTCAAGAGGTTAAATTTCTTGTCGGCTCAACATGCAGCTTGAAAGCTGAACTTTTGAAAGTTGGGCACACTTCACCATGTATAAGTCTCCCATTTGGTAAATGTACTCTGTAACGTATTGAGATGATTGTACATTGTAGTATGCAGAGAGACTGCCAATTGGACTTGAAAAGGTGGTTCGGACAGTCACTCCTGAGACCATAAAAAAGTTTTATCACAATTGGTACCACTTGCACAATATGGCAGTGGTTGCAGTCGGAGATTTTACTGATACACAGGTTCAGTAGTTTTTCTGCTCCATATTTCTTTCTGTACACATTATTTATTATTATTATTATTACAACCTTCCAATCTCTTCTGTGCAGATGGTAGTTGACTTGATAAAAGAGCATTTCGGACAGAAGGTCTCCTTGCATTGTCCTCCTGAAATACCAGAATTTCCTGTCCCATCACATGAAGAACCCCGTTTCTCCTGCTTTGTAGAATCTGAAGCTGGTGGGGTTAGTACTTATCACTCAACCTGGTAGTGTACAAGTATAGATGTTTTCTACAACTTAATATATGAACATATGCTCCCATGATATGCATTGTTGCATTCCAGCTATTGTGGTAACAAGCTTGTTTGTAGGAGACTGAATATTTTTCCAATTAGCCTAGTTTTCAGGTACTATAAACAATAATGTTCTTATTGGTCACAGTCAGCAGTTATGGTCAGCTGCAAGCATTCTGTCACTCATATGAAAACAGTGAAGGATTACAGAAAGTCACTAGCAGAATCAATGTTCCACTGTGCTTTGAATCAGAGATTTTTCAAAATATCACGCAGAAAAGATCCCCCATATTTCTCATGCTCATCTGCTGCTGATCCCCTCATTCGTCCTGTAAAGGCATATATAATGAGCTCAAGTTGCAGAGAAGGTGGAACAGTTCAAGCTCTGGAATCAATGCTCTTGGAGGTAAGATCATAATAGGTAGTCGGCACTTGTCTATCTCTTGTTTATCTTAATCGTCACCGAGTCCCACAGGTTGCTAGAGTTCGTCTTCATGGATTCTCAGACCGTGAAATAGCCACTACACGAGCTTTAATGATGTCAGAGATTGAATCCGCCTATTTAGAACGTGATCAAATGCAATCAACCAGCTTGCGTGACGAATGTTTGCAGGTAACTAAATTTAGTAGTTTCCTTTCCATTTCTGCACTGACAAATATGTTTGTGTGAAATAGCCACTTCATTTTCTAAGACTTGCAATTTTGAACCAACGCTTCAAATCAAAGCATGTAAATATGTAAATTTTGATTTCATTTCTATCATGCAAGGTCTACCCTTTATACTATCACTTACATTTTATGCAACAAATTGCAACATACACATTAGTATAACAAGCAACGAGAATATCGCCAATGAAGACTTTGAGTCATTAAACATCAGTACGACTGGATTGGGACACTGATTCGAAAAAAGGATTCCTCACTTCTTTCTTTCATTCAAAGCTGTGCGTGAAACTTTCAGTCGTATGGTTCTTATCATAAGTCATCACGAAAGAAATAACTCGTCATCTTCTCTTTTTTATCACCTTCCTCGCATATGTATAAGACCACATCCATTGATTCCATTCGATTTCAAAATGCAAAAGTTTCTTAAGAAAACACGAGTAGCATGTTCTGAAGCCTTCAATTTGGCATTGGTATCATTTTCCATTGTAATTTTATGAAGACGTGAATGTGCCAATTACAAAAATATAAAGAGAAATTACTATTGTAAACTGGAAATGTACAAGACAATTGTACTTAAAGAGGCCATCCATTGCATTGACATTCTAATCACCCAGAAAACATGCCACTAGTTCCTAACCAACACGTAGGAGATGGTGAATAGGAACACGTGGGGGAAAGATAAGAAGGGGAACTTGATAGTTTTGATCATTTCTCTTTTGATCTTTGGAATTTTCAAGACTACCATGGTTTTGTGCTTTGTATGAACAATCTCATCAAAGAGCGTATATGACATGCGAATGTCATGGCCTTGCTTATTCCTTAATGTGTTAGAAAAATTGTATGTTACTGTCCTTGTAAAAGAAAGGAATTTTTATTATTTTGGGGTCATTTTGGAAAGAGTGCCGACTTGGTTTTAGCAATGTTCTTGTTATTTCTGTGGAATCATTTATACTTGGCTAACAGATTACAAAGTTTTTTATGCCTGATTTCTTTGTATTGACAAATTGCTATGATTCTTGTTCTAGATATACGCTTCAGCCTTAGCCTGAGTTTTGTGAAGTAATATTTTTGATGTACTGCAGCATTTTCTCAATAGAGAACCTGTAGTTGGGATCGAGTATGAAGCCCAATTACAAAAGAGCATTCTACCTCGTAAGTGATGACATGGATCGCCTAGCTTGCATCATTATATGTTCATATTTCAATATAATGCAGCAGTCCTTTTGCATAGTCACGAGAGGATACACAATCTGGATGGTATACATGTTAACTCTTACCAAACTTACTTTTTACTCTTTTCTGTAAAGACTTTATTTTTTCCTATTTGTGTGACATGTGTTCTTAACTGTGATGTCCTTTCTCATAAATTACATGCTGCAGCTTTTTACATCCTGTAGACTGCAAATTCGATGTTTGTTTTTGGGTAAATTACAGTTAACCCCCCTCAACTATGACCTAGTAACACTTACACCCTCTAAACTTTAATTTGTCACACTTACACCCTTCCAACTATCATTTAGTAAGAAAAACACCCCTTCTGGGAGTATTTCCGTTGATATTTAATGATCACATGCTATCATGTGATCTATTTTTATGTGAAGTGCCCAAAATTTCCTTAACATTAATTCCCTATCCCAAACCCAATCATTATATATTCACCTGGATTGACCTCAATCCTCAATTCATAAACCAAATTCCTAAATCCTACTCATAACTTTCCAACCTAAAATCCCAAATTGTGTGTGAAGCTCAGGAGAGGTAGTTAAGGGAGTTGGAGGTGTGTGCGTGGAGCTTGAATGAGAGGGAGACGAAGATGGTGTGTTCGTTGGGAAAGACTCTCGATAAGAACCTTTCCGATGTCATCAACACACTATGGCCGAGGGAGGTCGCTAGGTGCATGTAGGACTAGTTCGGCTAGGTTGACACCCGGACGGAAACTCGTTAGGTTGAAGCCGCTCAAGCCCACCTTCGATGAATCACTTTTTGAGCGAAACCAACCATAGAATGATCGGCTTTGGAGTCATCCCCACCATGGATCTACTGGCGAATGAGTAATTAGGGTCGGTGGTGATGTGGGAGGCGTGATCAGAGGTAAAGATGCGGGGGGACGACGACGTGTTTCTCGAAGGCCAACTCGCGCCGAAGTCCAACTAGGGTTTGATTTGGGGTTGGAGGAGGTAGGATTGCAGAGGAAGAGATGTGAAGAGCTGATTTGGGTTTAGAAATCGTACAAATTACGAAGACAAGATTCAATTTTGGTGGGGTATTTAATTGGACCTCATGTTACTTGATTTTCAATTGGACACTTTGAATTGTGTATATGGGCAATTATGTAATTTTCTTTAACTCTGTTTGTTAAAGAGAATGATGTAATAGTTGATGGGGTGTAAGTGTGACAAATTAAAGTTCAGGAGGTGTAAGTGCTGTCAGACCATAGGGTGGGGGGAATGGTAATTTATACTCTGTTTTTTGTTCTTTCTTGTACTTTCTCTTCTTCGAGTAATAAATTCTCTTTAGTGATTGAAAAAGAAAAAAAGTTATGTACATTGTAGTCATCCTTTGGATTCTTTGTTCACATAAATAGTATTTTTTTTCAGGGTATGTGAGTTTGTGATAGATCTGCGCATATCATATAGATATATTATAATGATATCTTCATATCATTATTTGATCTATGTAACACTTTACTTTAATATCCACTCATTAGACTCCCATTATCCATCACATGTGTTGCAGATATTTCAGCTGCAGAAATTTCAGAATTTGCTGAAAATTTCCGGACAACATGCAGCTGTGTAATAAAGATAGTTGAACCCAATGCTCGTGCTACTCTAGAAGATCTAAAAGGTGTTGTTGCAAAAATTAATACCTTAGAAAGAGAAAGGAGTATTCCTCTGTGGGACGTGGAGCTTGTTCCTGAAGAAATCGTTACAAATAAGCCAGAATTAGGGTGAGAATTTCTACTAGTTTACAAAATGCAAACTATGGGTCTTTTAGAACTAGAACATTCTATTCTTAAATAGAAAATGCAATCATGATTTATCTGTTTCTTTCCAACAGGTATATTACTTATTTATCCTCGCCCATAAAGACCTAAGTTTGTTTTCTCTCTTGATAATTGGCTAATTTTTCATGTAGAGTTTTTGTTTTTTGTATACATTAATACTTTTTTGGTATACATTAATGTCGGTGAACTTATTCCAGGCAGAACTCTTTTTACATGAAATCCTGTCTGAGCTTAATAAACAATTGAGGCAAATGTTAGTGTGTGATTCGTGTAGTTGATGTATATTGAAATAGTGATGGAATACATACAATAAGTTCTCTCTTTTAGAATGTCTTGATACCTGGGTACTAACATGACCTTGTACAGTCTCAAGTTCAATCTTTTATTAAATGTTTTATCAGTGGCTTTCATTTCATGAGTGGGTTGCACATGGTGTTTCTTTTGTTTGTCCCGTCTGCATATTGACAACATTTTCCAAACCGTAGTCTTTTTCGATGACTTGAACACAATATGTTGTTTGTTATTATAAATTTTACATATATGTATGCAGATCATGATTTCCTTTTGCGATTTACGGAATTCTATTGTCCCAAATTTGTTTCATTGACTTTCTTCTTCAATTAGATGTTTTCCATGTGTAGTGTATATGGAGACCGTGAAATTTAAACATGTATTTCTTGAGTGTTGAAATATTTATGATGCAGCTTTGTACCCTGGTGCACAGATTTTAACGAATTATTGGATGCAGGGTTAACAAGTTAACAACTTATTATATTCTAACTGATCATAAAATTTTGAGAACTTGTATGGGTGTTTGGATAAGAATTCTGTAGAATTTCAGATGGAGAGATTTGAAATTCTAGGATTTACAACTCAAGTGATGTGACTTGTGTTTCGTTTGAATAAACATGTTACTTTTGAATGACGGTAATTAACAAAGTTCATAACAATGTACATAGATGACATGTTAGTTCATGTCATATGGAATTTCTCCATTACTATTAAAAATTGGAATATCTCCATCTCTCTCGGTATGGTTTTCTTTTGACAACTTTTTATAGAGGTAGTATTTAAAAGTTTCGTAAAGGATTTATAAATTCCCAAGGGAATGCATATATATAAATCGCTAGTTGAAGCAAAATTTGCATCAAACACACCCTTATAGTATATGGACTTTTTTAATCAGTCTTATTGATTTTATAATACGCCTTCTTCGTGTGGGATGTTTACATGATTATGAATTTATGATGCATGTATCTTAAGTCTTAATTTTATGCTACTACAGGAGTATAATTCAGCAGTTGGAGTATCCAAGCATTGGAGCAACTGAGATGATTCTATCTAATGGCATGAAGATATGCTATAAATGTACAGATTTCCTAGATGATCAGGTAAATTCTCAACTAAGAACAAACTATAAGTGGGTATCCAATTTAAATGCCTCATGTTATGTAAATGACTTCTCTTTGGGAATAAATAAGGTATGAAAGAATGAGATGATTTCCATTTGAATAAAATTTGGCAGTTATTATTAGTCACAAACAATTCTGTGCTACCACAGATCAATCTCTTTTGTACCTGTAGCATCATGCCACCACGGGCTCAATGATAGTGTGGTTAAGTGTTGAAACCAAATAAAATGCTGGAAAAAGTCGAGTTAGTCGCAAACAATTCTGTGCTGCAACAGGTGAAATAAAGAAGGGTAGAAGGTAGGAGATCTCTTTTGTACGTGTAGCATCATGAGTTTAATTATAGTGTGCTTGAGTGTTGAAACCAAATGAAATGCTGGGAAAGTCGAGGAATTTCCGGTTTTGAAATGTTCAGGAAACTATTTGAACAAAAACAAAATTTGAATAGTGGTTGAACATTGACAACTCATTAGGCAGCCTTGGACCAACTAATTTCTTATGGATTAGTCTCTGAGCCTAAGATTTGGTAGTCGGTGCAGCTTACCCATTAAAGGATATAAGTACCCATTTACAATAAAGAAATCCCTAATTCTACCCAATGGCCACCACAAGGTATGGGACCTATGATCTATTCCTGATATTTGTATAATTATTTAATCCTTAAACTTAAAAAAAAGGAAAATAAATATGGTTTCACTTTGCATACAAAAATAATAATAAACAAATATTGTTCCCAAATATTCTAATTGGATGAATTCAAACCAGTGGCATCCTAATTTGTTCTATTTGATGAATGCTCAATAAAGGCACTTTAAGTGAATCTGAAATAGATTGAGAAACGAGAGAGAAATTGGATGGTTATGGTAGATCCCTGACTCCAACCCCCAGAAACCAATGATTGCAGCTGACTAACCTGACCATGGGCCACAGATGAAGTGGCTTCCCTAACCCTCTTTTTTTCTTTAGTTAAAATATTGCATCTTTTACTTGAAAAGACATATTATTTGTTAAATTTGTTAAAGAACAATTTTTTTGGGGGGTAAAAGTTGGCCATATCAGGCAACCATCACTAGTACTCCGACTGGTGAGTAGTTGCCTTGCACCCCAGGCCAACTGGTGGTCCATGTCTGCCTATAAGTTGTTGGAGTATAATTTTACTTGCTCATTGAGTGAATGCAGAGGTCATCCCTGCTCTCATTTAGAGGGAAATTAAGAACATCTACTTTATTGGATTCTATTGAACTGTAGCTCTATGTTCTCTCACTTATCTCATTTTGCATTTCCATTCCTTATATTTATTTTATGACACACCTAACCTTGTGATTATTTGTAGTAACAAGGTTTTGTGTCAATTTTAGAAGGTAAGGTGTCAAGAGTGTATAACAATTTCTAGATGAAGTTTTTGTAGATTGTCTTGTCAGAATTAAAAGTTCCACTGTGTCTCTCATACATTCATATATCTGGAGACTCATTTTCAATTGAGCTGAATGTGTTGTCTGTTTGTCACTTTGCCAACCTTTTAAATGAATTCATATGTTCTAGGTTCTTTTCACTGGCTTCTCCTATGGTGGTTTGTCTGAACTATCAGAAAATGATTATATTTCGTGTTCAATGGGCTCTACTATTGCCGGAGAAATAGGCGTTTTTGGTTATAAGCCTTCTTTACTCATGGATATGCTAGCTGGGAAAAGAGCAGAAGTTGGTACGAAAATTGGAGCATACATGAGGACCTTCTCCGGTGATTGTTCACCATCTGATCTCGAAACAGGATTGCAGGTTATTAATTTTAATTTGATCCGTTTTATGATTACATAAATTAGGTCAATAGGCCTTTTCCCTATTATTTCGTATTGTGTGTTTTAATTTCCCTCCTATTCATTATACAAATTACTGCAGCTTGTCTACCAACTTTTCACAAAAAATGTAGTACCTGGTGATGAAGAAGTGAAAATTGTAATGCAAATGTCAGAAGAGGCAATTCGAGCACAGGAGCGAGATCCATATACTAATCTTGCCAATCGAGTCAGGGAGTTGAATTATGGAAATTCCTACTTTTTTCGGGTAAATTTATTTATTATCTTCCTCCATTTTGAAGATAGCATTGAATTATTGTCCATCCAATGTTTAGTTTCGTGTTCATCTAGTGTTTAAATTTTTGAATTTCCTCTTATCCTTATTTTTTACGTGACACAGCCAATCCGCGTTTCAGATCTTCAAAAGGTGGATCCCATAAAAGCATGTGAATATTATAACAATTGCTTTAGAGATCCTTCTACTTTTACTGTTGTACTCATTGGGAATATTGACCCAGGGGTGGCACTCCCGTTGGTTTTACAGTATCTGGTGAGCTTCATATGAGTGGAAAATAATTTAGGATATTTCAAGTTTTAACATGTATACTTGATACCTTTTCTGCTCTCCAATGTAGGGTGGTATACCAAAGCCTTCTGAGCCAATCTTACACCTCAATAGGGATGAATTGAAAGGTTTACCTTTCAATTTTCCTGCAAAAACGATTAGGTAACTTACTGTACACATTTGGACAGTCTTGTAAAATCCTATTGTACTGTTCTATATCATCTCTGAACGGCCGTCTGTTTCTGCAGGGAAGTTGTGCGCAGTCCAATGGTAGAAGCACAGTGCTCTGTGCAACTAGCCTTTCCTGTGGAGTTGAAGAGTACAACCATGGTTAGTCGTTCTACTGCATTCTTATTAGTAGGCCTCTAATTTCAAGTTATTGTTAGGCTTACAATGTGTATCTTGTCAAATGCAAGATTGACGAGATCCACTTCATTGGATTTTTAAGCAAACTTCTTGAGACGAGAATGATGCAAGTGCTACGATTTAAACATGGACAGGTATTTCTTTTTAATATTTGTGGGAGTGGTCACATATATGCGAGATGCTTCCTTTTACCTGTTTTCCTTTTTTACTTAAATTCATCATCCAGATATATTCTGTTGGTGTTTCTGTCTTCCTTGGTGGCAATAAACCTTCCAGAACCGACGATGTCCGTGGGGATATAAGCCTTGGATTTTCATGTGATCCAGATTTCTCATGGAAGCTTGTACGTTATTTTTGAAAATTTGCCCCCACATAAGTAGCTTTTTTACCACTTTAAAATAGGCTTTTTGGTCAAAGTATAGCTGTCAAATATTATCTTCCATGGTAGCAGAGTTGCCCATGCTGATTCATAGTGTTTTTTTCTAGGTTGATGTTGCTTTGGAAGAGATATGTCATCTTCAGGAAAGTGGACCATCAGAACAGGATGTTTTGACAATCCTTGAAATCGAACAACGAGCTCATGAGAATGGATTGCAGGTGATCAATTAAACACCATTAAGTTAATAAATTGCGTAGCCCTTCAATACAGCAGATGGTGATCTCTCTTTCTGCAGGAAAATTATTACTGGATGGATCGAATATTACGCAGCTACCAATCACGTGCTTATGTTGGTGATGTCAGTGCATCCTTCCAGGTAGAATTTTTTTCTTGGTATAATGGTATACTATAATTGTTTTAGTTTTTAAAGCTATTTGGGTAGCAAGAAATTAATCATTAATGCCTTCTTTGAGAAGGTGTTAAACCTACAAGCATGTTCCCAATGACCTTTTGGTCAGATTGAACCCTGCTCTCATATCTTGGCCACATTTTTGGAACTTGATATTATTTTTCATCAGGCTAGGGGCATTAACAGAACTGATTTTGATTTTTTACTTTGTTTAGGAGTCTAATTTGGTGAAGTTGCTTGAAACATGTTTATAGTTCCGTAATCTGTCATGTATGATGATATTTCCTTGGTTCTTGATCACAGCTAAAAAGTTCGCTCCCATCATTTTTCCTACACAATGTTTTACTGGAGTTTTCCTTGTGCAGGCTCAAGATGAGGCCCGCACTAAAGTCCGGACATCCTTGGACCCGTCGACAACAAAGTCAGCATTACAAAGAATTTTGCCTTCTCCATGTAAAAAGCAATATACTGTAGTAATTCTGGTGCCCCAGTTGTCTCGATTGATTATGCTGAAGTCATTCTTATCATCAAGATCAAATGCATTTTCGAGAGATGCAAAGGTCAGTAAAACAATTGTAGATATACGTACTGGCAAAGAAAGAAAAGTGGTCCATTTATCTGGGCTCATCCTGATGTGGTGGCCATACGCCCATACCTAGCCGGTAGCTATTCATTTTTTGATAATATACATGCAAGTGTAGAGATCAATATTTTTATCCAACCATCTTTCGAGGATGTTTTTTTATCGGTTTGAGGACAGTATTTCTATCCTTACTGCACATGCCCAACATACCTGTGCATTATAGTTTAACCTATAGAAGAAAGTTGTATGAGTTGAGGGGGACAATCAAACATGAGAGACTTGCAATATTCAGGTGTGTCGCTCACAAATTTAGAACGGCATATGCAACATATGCCAAGAATGGCATACACACCATATCCAGTCGCACAATTTCATAAAAATGGTTGCAGTTTTTCCCCACATAAAATACTTCATCTTCATGCATTGTGTGAATTGTGCTTCTTGCAATGGTAGACTCGTTTTACATATGTCCCTAATGTGAATTTCGAAACGTTGCACAGTTGGCATTTTTATTTCCCAACCACTACTTGCCTCTTTCAGTATTCAGTCACCTCCAAATGCTTCTTTGTTTTTGCAGATTTTGGCTGCAGTTGGTGCTGTGGCGGGTTTGACATTAAGTATGTGGAGATATTGGAGGAGAATATCAAATTCGTAAAGGTTTAATAATTGCAGAGTTCACATATTTTCTTACAAGAAGCTGCAGTGTCTTCAAGCTCCGAACCAGAGCTGTACTTGAGGTATTATCCCTATGCTTGGTCCACCATTTCTTAGATTTAAATTTAAGAGAAGGCATGTCAACTAGTTCGTGTATTTGTTACAATGACTTATTTTTAGCACCTCTCAGCATTTGCAGATAATTATTTATTAAGCGGCTGCATTGCATCTCTAACTTAAGGCAGCAGCTTTGTTTCTCTTTATCATGCTCATCAGGACGATGGTTCAGAGCATTCAACAGTGATTTGTTTTGGTACAATTGGCTCACTGAAATTGTAATGAGGTTGTGAAATGTGAATTAAATGATACGATTTGTTTATGGCCTCTTAACCCTGAATGTGTTTTCCTGGAAGTCCGTTTGTATACATTCAAAATGCACGGACCCATATTACTCATTTGAGATGTGTTTGGTAGAAGATTGATTTAACCATGGTTTGCAGATGGACTGGCTGAATTAGAAACAATTCAGCTTTGGGTGTATAAAATAAACAAATTAGCTGGGTCGAACTCGCTGAAAGCTTATTAACACCGTAGTAATTGTGTTATGATGGTTAATGTTGATTTCTTTTTTACTTATATCTACTCTACTTCTGGTCCCGTTTTAAAAATCCCAAAACGTGGGAATAGGACTGTGTAGTTTCAATTTTTAGTCTTAACTATCTCGAGATTGAGATTTTCTAGCTGAGCTAGTCTCAGTTCTTAAAACTTGATTACATAATAACATTCATTTCAGTGTCTTCCTATGGTGGTATTATTCCTTAAGTTCTGAAGCAAATTACATAAATTATCTACTATTCATACAAAAAAATAAGAATGGGTTGCCTTGTGAGATTGGAAGGTTGCTGCAAGGGAATCGGTAATCATATTGAAGAATGCTAGAGCTCCACATACCTTCATCGTTGCTTCTTGTGTAGGCCTGGGCGGCTTTGAATATCAGGAGGCTTGGGCAGCTTCAGGTAACTGGGAGAAGAGGAGACCTGAAGTGGGAAAGAGCAAGAGGGTTGGGGTTTAGATCGATTGGTTCAACGAAATTCTGAAAAAAATGGGAAAAATAAAGTGATTTGTCAAGTATTTGGGCAATTGAAGTATCATCTTATGAGGCTACATAGAAGGGTAAATTACAGTAAACCTACATGAACTATAGGCTTTTAAATCACTTTACCGTCCCGAACTTTGAAAGGTAGTGCTTAGTGCCCCTTGGATATTGGTTCTCTCCTTCTAGGGCTGTAAATGGGGCGGGTAAAACCCGCCCCGACCCGCCAACCCGACCCGCCTAAGTCAGGTAGTGGGGAAAAAAATTCAACCCGCCACCCGTCAACCCGAATACCCGCCAACCCGACTAATAAACGGGGCGGGTAGCGGTTGTATTTTCTACCCGCCCTGTTTACCCGATTACCCGCCTAAGAATTTAATAAATTAAATAATAAATATTATATATATATACACTTATATACCATATACATATCAACGTTTACGTAGGCGACCGCCTAGGCGTTAGGCGGTCGCCTAGGCGGTCGCCGGTGGCGGTGGTCGCCTGGGCGACCACCGCCTTTCGCCCAGCAGAGCTGGGCGAAATAGGCGATCGCCTAGGCGATCATTTCGCCTAGGCGATCGCCTAGGCGAGAGCCGTTGGAGGCTCTCCAACGGCTCTCTCCTTTTAATTTTTTTATTATTTTTTTTTTCAAAAATTACAACTTTGCCACTAGCCCCAAATCCTATATAAACCCCTCCAAACCTCTTCATTTTTCACACATCTCTCATTCTCTTCTTCTTCATAATCCTATTCTCATCATCAACCTTCCTAATCATCAAGTTTTGCGATTAAGTCTCCGGTCTGGTGCTTAGTTTTGAAGTTGGAAAGTGAAATCTCCGATCCGTTTCTTCATTCTTCAACCGTCAAAATCAAGTGCACTCTTTCTAACTTCTCTTTAGAATTAAATTAATTAGTATTTTATTTTCATATTAGTCTAAATTTTATATTAGTCTAGTTTTAAGATATGGCTTACGTACCCGGCACTAGTCTACCTATGCATCACGAGAGTTACGATGACCTAAGACCTACCCGTACAAATGACCCCGGTTGGAATACTGCCCATTACATTAGCGCTAATGATAAAAATTGTATTGTCTGTGAGTTATGTGGTAAGGAAACTAGAGGTGGTATAGCCCGTCACAAACAACATCTTGCACACACACCCGGTAGCAATGCTAGACCTTGTGATAAAGTTCCTGACTCTATTAAACAAGACATAACTGCATACATGATTAGAAACAGTAGGACATTACAAAACGAAAATGTATGTCTTGATGATTATGTAGACCGAGAAAACATAGAATTTGATCTAGAAACCGGGTCGGGTTCCGGTTCTGCTCCGACCCCAACCTCCCGTTCTCGCCCCGTTCCTGGTCGAAAGAGACAAAAACAACGTTTGTGGGCACCATTTTGCGGACGTGGGAAGGACGTGGTTTCCGGCCCCCAACAAACAACCATCGAAAGAACCTTTAGAAAAGAAGATAGGAAAACAATTAATCAAAAATGGGCTAGGTTTTTCTATAGATGTGGTATATCATTCAACACTGTAAGGACGCCTGAGTGGAAGGAAGCAATATCCGCTACTAGTACTTACGGACCCGGACTTAAACCCATGACGTATCATGAAGTTAGTGACTCGTGCCTTAAACAAGAAATTGACTACACTAGAGGTATACTAGAATCGTACAGACAAGATTGGGCAACATACGGGTGCACGTTGATGACAGATGGGTGGACTGATAGGTCCGGTAGGAGTATAATCA
Organism: Triglochin maritima; assembly: GCA_963682175.1. NCBI lineage: Eukaryota > Viridiplantae > Streptophyta > Magnoliopsida > Alismatales > Juncaginaceae > Triglochin > Triglochin maritima. The sequence continues at coordinate 43,278,426 of OY821775.1, forward strand.
ATTTTCTAGTAAATTGTCCGACAGGTACCATGTTCATGAGGTCTGTAGATGCTTCCGGTCACTCTCACACCGCAGACTACCTGTACAAGCTGATGGACAAGGTAGTTGGCGAGATTGGCGAAGAACACGTTGTTCAGGTGGTCACCGACAACGCCGCCGCGTACGTACTTGCCGGTAGGATGTTGCAACAAAAAAGAAGGAGATTGTTTTGGACTCCCTGTGCAGCGCATTGCATCGATCTCATCTTGGAGGATATTGGCAAGTTGTTTTTGAAGACTATTGCTTTAGCTCGGAAGATCATCAAACATTTCAACAGCTCTGCCATGTTGTTGAAGAGGATGCGAATTGCCATTGAAGGGAACCTGCTACGCCCTGCTGTCACGAGATTTGCCACCGCATTTCTGAGTTTGCAAAGGTTATTTCTGAAGAAAGACAAACTCCGAGCCTTTGTTGTTTCCCCGGGGTACAACGATCCTAATGCAAGTTGGATAAAGAACAAGAAAAAGAAGGAGATCTCTACTGAAGTTGCCGAGACCATTCTACAAAGTGGTTTCTGGACCAACGTCGTAAAGGCACTGAAGGCCTCACAACCTATGGTTCAGGTTCTTAGACTTGTTGACGGCGATGAGAAACCAGCGATGGGATATCTGTGTGACGCAATGGAGAAAGCCAAAGAACAAATCATGAGGAACTTTGACGGAAACCCGAGGTTGTACAAGCAAGTCATCGACCTCATCGACACCAGGTGGGGTCCAGGGAAGATGATGTCATCACCGCTACATTCTGCTGGTTTCTTACTCAACCCTGGTACCTTCTTCTCCGTCCCACCTCAGGATCGAAATATAGCTTTCAATGAGCATATGCCTGGATTCATGGATGTCGTAGAGCGGCTCGTCCCCACTCCTGCAGAACAAGACAAGATTTGCGGTTTACTTGATCGTTACAAGAACTCCCTCGGAATATTCTCGAGGGATATGGTCGTCAGACAAAGGTCGGAAAGAAGACCTATAGATTGGTGGCAATCGTATGGCGCAGACATGGGAGAGACTGCATTACAGAGGTTGGCCGTGAGGGTGTTGGGATTGACATGTTCGGCATCAGGTTGTGAGCGGAATTGGAGTGTCTTCGAGCAGTTGCACTCAACGAGAAGGAACAGGTTGGCTGTGAAGAAGATGAATGACTTGGTGTATGTGAACTACAACCAAAAGTTAAGGCAAAGGTTTCAGCAAAGGATGGAGAAGCCTGGATTTTATGACCCCATCAGTGTGGAGTACGATCTCTTCGACGAGCATCCGTGGTTGGTAGAAACTGAAGATCCGGTCTTCGCTGGAGAGGAGCTTACATGGGCCGATGTCGAGGAAGCAGCTTTGGGACATTCTTCTTCACGGAGACGCTTTGCTCGATCCATGTCCACTGCATCTGACCCGCGGTGTTCTACTGCATCTGACGCGCCATTATTAGGTCGTGGCATGGATGATGCCATCGTTCACATCAGTTCTAGAGATCCAGGTGCATCGAGTTCTCAACCACCGATGGACATCGACGAGCAATATGTCCAAACCGACGATGAAGAAACTGAAGAAGATGATGTCTACGTCGACAATCCGAATGAGAACGACTCCGACGACTCTGATGGTGGTGGAGGATATGATATGGTTCCCAGTTGGACATTAGATCAATGTGTCCAATGGAATTAGTTAGTTAGCTTGTAATTCTACTTTCTCTTTTATCTACTATTGTATGAACTCTGAGTTACTTTGTAATCGTACTACTGAGCAATAAATTGTATACCTAAGTGTTTAGGTGGGTAGAGGGGGTGCCTAGTGAGGCCTTGGTCGAGGAACTAGGTGTCTTTTCGAAGCCTAAACATGTATGGTAGTTTTAGAAAATATTTGTGTATTTTTTTCTATTTTTCCCGATTTTTCCTGATTTTTTTATCTATTTTATGAAAATTAATTGAATTTAAAAAAAAAAAAAATTACCGCCCAGCCCTGGGCGGTCGCACAACCGCCTAGGCGATCGCCTAGGCGATCGCCCAGGCGACCGGACGCCGCCGGCCGCCTAGGCTCGCCTAGGCGGTGCCTGAACGTTGATACATATACATATTCTCTTATCCATAATTTACTAATAGTGTTATAAAGTTGAAGTTATTTATAATTTTATGGTGTTCATTACATTGGTAATGTTTTTAAGGTGCTAATGTGTTATGTTTTTAATTTATAGTGTTATGCAAATAGAAAGAAAAAATATAAAAAAAAATCATTTATCCATCTACCCACCCCGCATAACCCGTTTACCCGACCCGCCCTACCCGCGTAACCCGTTTACCCGATCTTAGGCGGGTCGGGTAGCGGTTTAAAAAAATTTCACCCGACCCGACCCGCCAACCCGTCTACCTTAGACGGGTGGGGTAGCGGTGGGTTCGAAACCCGCCCCGACCCGACCCGTTTAGAGGCCTATCTCCTTCCAAACTTTGTTAAGAGACTCGACGAAGATACCAAAATACCTTTGTTTCCATCCACGTCATCGAAATCCATAGCTATTCTGGTTTCTCTCCGAGCCTTCAAACACCCATCGCAATAACTCGTCATGCTCAAACTTCGAGGTTGTTCTAGATTCCGAAAATTTGGGGGGGGGGGGGGGGGATTGAATTTGAAATCACTTGCAACACATGTCACGTCAAATGTAGATGGAAAATGAAACAGAAGGGTGTTTGGATATGTTGTTATGGTAATAAATCATACTTTGTTGTTTCTACCTTGTGTATGTGATACATTACCTTAAGTTTTGCATACATCATTATTTTAAAAGTAACTACCCAATATAGATGGAGTATGCGTCACTAAACCAATTAAGTTACAACCAAGTATGGATTATACTCATAATAGTAGATCCTTAGTCGAAGGGGCATGTTAACAATTCATGGTCAAGGGAGATTGAGTGCTAGCTAGTTCACGAGCATAAAGTGACTTGAACTTGTAGTTCAGGAGGTTACCCATAATTTACCTACATGTATTGTATCTTCGGTTTCTCATGTCGATTTGGGAGACCGAATCCTTTGAAATAAGGTGCGAACAAATCAAATACGGATTGTTATAATTATTATCATATTCATATCTATATTTGAGTTACACTTGTTGATCGACTACATATGAGAATACCATATCCATACCTTAAAAATAGATACGAAACATATATTTCGTAAAAGGATACATGGATACGAAACATATATTTCGTAAAAGGATACAAATGAAAAATGAATATCTACGGTATTCATATAAATATAAAATGAATGCATATTTTGGTAATACACATAATGTTTTACCTATTAAATTTTATGAAATCATATCTTAAATATATTAGTTTAGAAATGTAACAAAATTTCATGTGTAGTAAGAAAATCTTGAGTAAAAGTTTAAAAAAAATCATGAATGTCTTACTAATTTTAACACACACACACACACAAACATTATGTAAATCCTATGGATATTCATATTTGTACTTGCCATATATACAGAGAGAAAACATTATGTAGACCCGTGTCTACAAAATTTAAAAACCAATATTCACTGTAATCGTCCAAATATGGAAAATTGATATCTATGTCCTTACAAGGTACTATGGTACCTTGTGTACTCTGGTTACTTGACAATTGATTTCTATGTGCAGACTTGTTGTCACAGAATAACAACACTGCTTGGTTGTGATGAACTTCTAAATCCTTGAGTAATGTTAAAAGCCAAGTGATTTCGCATGTTGTGTTTGCCATTGATGGTCTGGAGATGGTACTTTGTTCCTTTGTCTTCCATGAAATGAGAGAACTCCCCATCAAGATTGCATAACCTGAGGTGGATCTTCTTGTGATTGGGCAAGCTGCCCAATATGAATAACAATATGCTCTAAGATGAGTGTGGTTGTTGGCTGCAAAGAATAGCCCTTCCATTGTGCTTTCTTAACATACTTCACAACTCGAAGTGCTGCCTGCATGTGCCTTATTCCTGTTTGGTTGAGAAACTGGCTGAGGTAGTTGACAGATATGTAATGCATGGTCGTGTGATGGTTAAACAAAGCAATCTCCCAACCAATCTTCTTGATGCACTAGGGTCTTTCAGTAAATCTCCTGGTTCTTCTGCTTACTTGATTGCAATCTTATGTCTTTCAGAATTTCCAAAGTGTATTTCCTTTTATTCATGTTTATCCCTTTGCTTGATCTAGCAATCTCCAACCCTAGGAAGTATTTGAGTGTCCCCATACCTTTATGTGAAAGTGCTCCTTTAGTTTGCTTTTCACTTGTTCTATTCTTGAGATGTCATTCCCTGAAATGAGAATGTCATCAACATAAATTACTATAATGGTAAAAGAATCCTAGTCCTTGATTTGGACAATGAATAGTCAAATTTTGATTGTATGAATCCATAATTTATGAGAGCTTTAGTCAGTTTCTTAAACCAACAACTTGAGGGTTCTTCAAACCATATATAGATTTTTGTAATTTACAAACTAATTGACTATCATTTTCAACAAGACCTCAGGGAGTTGTTCATGTAAACATCTTCACGTAGTTCCCCATGGAGGAAGGCATCATTTACTTCCAATTGGTGGAGATGCCAACCCTTAATAGCAGCAACCCTAAGCACAGTTCTAATTGTTATCATTTTCCTCTTTTATAAAAATGGTAACAATTAGAACTGTGCTTAGGGTTGCTGCTATTAAGGAATATGCTCTTGGTCCTTAACCGTAGAGTTTTAAAAAATATTGGTTTACATATATCAAAAGTTATTCACAATTATGGTAATTGACATGAAACATTAATTACCGAGATAAAATTATCGTGTTGGTTAAATAGTATTGTAGCTCTACAAATATTTAACAACACGAGTATATAAAAGAGGAAAATGATTACTTTTATAAATTGAATAGACCTATCAAGTGAAACATTATGGAATTGTGTTATGTGTCGTTAATGTTTCACTGTATCTTGAATCCTAATATATGAGACTTATGTCTTTTCACATAGGAAGTGTTTAATTTGATTATTGTCAAAAACTGTCAATAAGTATAGTGATAAAGACAATAGTTGATTAATCATGATTTATGTTGGAAAAGATAGTTCGTCGAAAGATCATCATTGTACCTCTCTACCTGAGTGATGATATTAGTGAGTCTCTTGATAAAGCAAAATTATAATGTGCACAATATGAGTTGTGTTAAGTTACATATTTATAATTAGCTCAAGAGATCAAGAAATGAATATATAATATAAATATGACACATTTCTACTTTGTATAACATTCTTAATATCATGAGGCAATGGATAGACACAAGTGATGTTCTTACATCACTAAATGGATCATGTTTAGTTCGAGTGAACAAGACAACTTTGCTATTTAGGTAACTATAATGTGTAGCTAGATATAGGGGAGAGCAAAACAAATTGGGTTTTTGGATCGGACCGAACCGGTCGGTCCGGGTTCGGTCTGGAAGTTGTGGGTTTGGTCTAGTCCGGTCCGGTCCAGGTTTCGGTCTGGAGATTTTCAAATTTCGGGTTCGGTCCGGACCGGTCCGTTTTTTTTAATTTAAAAAATTAGGGTTTTGACCGGACCGGACTGAACCGATTTGGATCGGTCCGGTCCTCGGTCCGGACCCCGGATAAAAATCCGGTCCGGTCCGGTCCAGACCGAATGCTCTCCCCTAGCTAGATACAGCTTATAGTTTATGATATTAAATATTTAATGTCATTGCCAACATAACTTAGACCATCCGATATGTCACACCAGAAAACTGGAAAACAAGATATGTGATTTTATATTTTATATGATGTATTAACTTTAATGTGTTATGAAATAATACACATGTGGTAAAATAATAAAATCAATATGTCGTGAAAACGACATGGTTAGAATAATAAATAAATTCGTACGAGATGTATATATTGAAATGAATGTGTTCAAAAAGTTTTACTTTTATATGTCAATTATTATGAATTGGATGTGCAAACATTTTGTTCCTTGATCATGATATTCATCTTTTGGAAGTGTTAAGGAAGATGTCTTTGGTCTTTAACCGTAGAGCTCTAAAAGATAATGGTTTACATAAATCAAAAGTTATTCACAATCATGGTAATTAATATGGAACATTAATCAACGAGATAAGATTGTCGTGTTGGTCATCGATTGTTGTAGTTCCACAAATAATTGACGACACGAGTATATAAAAGAGGAAAAAATTATTTTATATATTGAATAAATCTAACAAGTAAAACATTATGGAATTGTGTTTCGTGTCATTAATATTTTACTGTGTCTTGGATCCTAAGATATGAGACTTCTATCTTTTCACTCAAGAAGTGTTTAATTTGATTATTGTCAAAAGCTACCAATGAGTATAGTGATAAAAGCAATAGTTGGTTGAACATGACTTGTGCTGGAAAAGAAAGCTAGTCAAACGATTATCATTGTCCCTCTTAATTGAGTGATGATATTAGTGGGCCATTTGATAAAGTAAAATTATAATGTGCGCAATGTAACTTGAGTTAAGTTACATAGTTATAATTAGCTTAGAAAGATCAAGAAATGAATATAATACAAATGTGACACATTTCTACTTTGTATATATTCTTAATATCATGAGGCAAGGGACGGACACAAGTTGTGCACTTACATCACTAAATGGATCGTGTTTAGTTCGAGTGGAACAAAGACATCTATGTTAATTGTGTAACTATAATGTGTAGCTAGATACGGCTTATAGTTTGAGATATTAAGTGTTTAATATCGCTGTCGATTTAGCTTAGATCCGTCTATAGGTCACACCACAAAACTGTGAAACAAGAATTTTGATTTTGAGTTCATATGATGTGTCGGGTTTCATGTGAAAAAGTGACACATGTGGTGAATGAATAAAATCAATATGTCATGACAATTGACATAATTAGAATCATAATAAATTCATATGATATGTATATATTATGTGATATAATAATTTAATATTGCATAGGATAATATATTAAATAAGATATGAATTTGCTAAAACCCCAACAGATCAAATTTTGTTGGAAATAAATCCAAAATTTGACAAAGGCAAAATCAGGGCCAAACACGGTAAACCGTTTAGGGTTCGGTCGACCGAGGTGTCTTCGGAACGATCCACCGAACGGGGAATGAGTAAACACAATTGGTTGACTGAAATTGTTTGGAGTGCCTGGACGATTGGGTGCGGTCAACCCAGCGTGAACGGTCAACCGAGAGAAAATATCTTGGGATATTTTCGGTAGACCGAAGGTGACACGGTCGTCCGATTAATGTTCGTCAGAAGAAATTTTGGTGGGTCAACGATCGATCAGAGTAAGACGCGGTTTGTCCGAATTTTTCCAGAGGATTTTTCTCATGCATATTCGGTCGACCGTCTAGCTCACGGTCCACCGAACATGTGTTAAAACCGAATGGTTTGGTTCACCGAGAAGAATTCTCGGTCAACCGAATAGTGAGATTTTTGCCTGAATTATTAAGAGAATAATTAGATCATGTGGTGGATTAATTCCAAATTTAATCAAACATTTTTTGGGTGCTTATGTGGCAATTTGAGATTAATTTTATGAGAGAATAAGCAAGAGATCATGACTAAAGAATAATTTTTGATAAGGATGTTTTGGGAACCTATAAAATGACTCATCATCCTACTTGTTTATGTTAATGCAAAAATTCTTTCTCTCATTAATATCTCCCTTAATCACCACGAAAATCTCTTAATAGTTTTAAGTTTTAGAGATTGATTGACTAACTTCTTTCTCTCTAATCTTGTTTAGAGTTTGGTTAACACTTGGAGGCGAATCGGCGGGCGATTCGACGAGCAACGGAATTCTGGATCTTCTGAAAGGTTTTAGAGAACCTTTGAGTATGATCCTCTATCCTTTGTTTATTTTAATAAGTATAGGATTGCATGATATTGGAATAAAAAAATACATGTACGCAAAATTAATGAAAATATGAAATCGATCTTGTATGTTTGTATTAAATTTTTTAAAATATATACATACATATGGACACGAAATCCTACATATATATCATGAGGTATAATGTTTTGACATTATACATGATAATGTATTATATGATATAATGTGATCCGCAACATTATAACATATGAATTCGCTAAAACCCCAAAGTTCAAATTTTGTTGGATAATCTAAAATTTGGTATAGTAAAAAATAGTGAAAAATGGTCAAACAATTTGCCAACATTGTTGCATATATTATTAAGAGATTTTTTTATTGACTAATGATTTGATTTAATCCACATTGGTCAAAGATAATTATAAGATGATGATGTGACAAAATAAACATGAGATCATGTGCAAAGTGGTTTGCACATGATGTAGTTTATAGGAGAAATAAACATGAGATCATGTGCAAAGTGGTTTGCATATGATGTGGTTTAGTGGAGAGATTAACAAATGATCATGTGTAAGTGATTATCACATGACGTAGGTTAGAAGAAATCTTATAAATAGGTCTCTCATCTCTTCCTTGAAGAGACTAATGCAAAAATTCTCTATTCTCTTTTTTCTCCATCATTCCATCTCAAAATTATCTTTAATTAATTATTCAAGTTTTTGGAGATTAAATTCTAATCTTGAATTAAAATTTGATTGAATAGTTCATTTCTCTTCAATCTTGTTTAGAGTTTGATGAACACTTCGAGGCAAATTGGTGGACGAATCAACGCGCAACGCAACTCTGGATCTTCATAAAGATTTTAGAGAATCTTTGGGTATGAGCTCCATCAATTTATTTTAATATATATATGTAAATTACATTGTATTAAAATAATATACATGATAATGTATATTAAATTGTCGAAAATTTAGAAAACGATCGTGTATGAATGTATAAAATTTTAAAATTATATACAAATATAGGACACGAAATCCTTAAGTGTCATCTTGATTATTGTTGTCCTTGCCTTCATAGATGTACAGGTCTCCTATTTCCTTACCCATACCGGTCATCCTCTTCGAGGTATTTTCCTAAATCATACAAAAGTTGGGTAGAAGCGTACTGACTATGGGTCGGTTTGGCTATCTTAGGCTCATAGCTACAGAAATCAAATTAAGTTTAAATTCTGGAACATACCGAACTTTAGTGGGTTTAATTTGATTACTGGGTCTAACTTCCCATATAGTTTCAGGCTTCATAATCTTGTTGTTTGAGAGTCTAATGGGTATAATTCTATCCAATCTCTTTATGTTACACATGAGATTTTGAATAGAACACATATGGTCTTTAGCACCACAATCTGTGATCCAAGTATTGGCATTGATGCTAGAATAACAAGTAGTGTTACCTGCAGTGTTGACATGTGTCATTTCTCCGTTCTTCTGATTCAGTATTTGCATAATATGTTCATACTGATCTTGAGTGATGCTTGATTCACCTGGCTTGACTTCCACATTAGATGCTTTAGCCTTGTTGCTGCTATCATTTTTGTCTTGGTTTTTTTTACTTGGGTACGTCTTTAAAAGATGCAAATAACTGATTTACACCCGTGTTTTTCATATTTACCTGAGTACGCCTTACGTGCTGTATTTTTACTTAGGTACGTCTTCCTCGTCAATGAGACCCACTCCGTCAGACCTTCATAACTCCCGTCAAACTCTACAATCCTCAATTAACTTATTTACACTTGTGTTTTCCATATTTACTTGAGTATGTCTTACGTGTTGTGTTTTTACTTGGGTACACATTCCCCGTCAACCCTAAATTTTAACATTTGATGAGTGTGACTTGATTTTAATTGAGGTTAATGTATTAAGTGAATGTATTGAATGAATGTGAGTGTGACTTGACTTTAAATGATGTGCATGTAATGATCTAGGATTGATTTGTGTTTCTATGACTATGGTGCTTAGATGGTAGATTGATTTAGCATCTCACCAAATCACACTCACTAAATGTTAAAGTTTAGGATTGACGGGAAATGTGTACCTAAGTAAAAAACACAACACGTAAGACGTACTCAAGTAAGTATGGAAAACACAGGTGTAAATCAGTTACTTGAGAATTGTAGAGTTTGACGGGGGAGTTATCGAGGTCTGGCATAGTGGGTTCCATTGACGGGAAAGATGTACCCAAGTAAAAATACAACGCATAAGGCATACTCAAATAAATATGGAACACGACTGTAAATTAGTTATTGGCATCTTTTGAAGGTGTATCCAAGTAAAAAAACCCTTTTTGTCCTTGTTGTATGGTCTGCTTTTCTTGTAATTAATGTTGTTGTTGGATCTTGGTGGAAACCCTACTATCCAGAAGCATTTGTCTGATCTATGCTTAATTTTCTTGCAATTAGTGCAATTGAGCTTCTCATTTTTATCTGGATTGTTGTAATTCTCGTAGGATTGTTGTGTTTGCATGCTGCCAGTGTAGAAACTTTTGTATTGGTCTTGCCTCCTTCAATAACCTCTCTTTGTTTTTCTTCTTGGAGTATCAAGGAGTATACTTTGCTGACTACTGGCAGAGGTGAATTCTGAAGTAGTTGACTTCTAATAGCTGAATAAGACTCATTCAATCCAAGAGGGAATTAAAGTGTTTTATCTTGTTGTTCTCTTTCCATTATCTCCTTAACTGCTCAACATGTACACATTGGACTCTTAAGAAGTGATCCTAGCTCGTCCCATAGGGCTTTCAACTTCCTAAAATATGTAGTTAAATTATCACTCCCCTGAGTCATCATGGTGATTGACTTCTTGCTCATATGGTTCATTCGTCTGGTAGTATCTGTTCTATAAATCCTCCCATGTCTACAGCATTATCATGATATATCACGTTGTTCACCAATTATTGGTCCAATGTACTAATGATCCAAGAAATCACCATGTCGTATCATTTCCACTTAGAATACTCATTAATATTCTCTTTTGATGGTTTCTTGAGAGATTCGTTGATAAACCCTAGTTTGTTCTTGGCGTTTAGGGTTGTGCGCATCGATCTGGACCACGTGGGATAGTTATAACCATTTGAAAATCTTTGAAACCAAGATTGTACTTGGATTATCTGATGGATGATGAAATTATGGGTTCGGAATGCCAGGATCTCTTGGTGTCACCGCTGTTCATGCTTTTTCTACCATTGTAGGGTTTTGGCAAGCTTGTTGATCACATTCCTTTTTGTTCGACACCATTGATTATTCTATATTCTATTTGTCGAAACCTCGTCGCATAAAAAATGCTATGATACCATGAAGAATCTCATGGAATGGTAATGGATTTTAAGAATCAAAGGTGGAAGAAGAAAAGTGTGAGAAAGAGGTAGGAGATGATCGTTAGGGTTTGTTATTTGATTAAACTAGTAAAAACGAAGGAGATGGTCATTAGGATTTGTTATTTGATTAAACTAGTAAAAATTGAAGTGAGTTACATTGGTGGGGTCCTTATCTAGTGGAGCACCCGGACTCATTAGTCCAGACCGGGTCCAATAATCTAATGTTTCTAATATTCTATTACAACTCATGCTATTACAACTCATACTTGATGTTATGATAATATCCTATTATTATGAACATAATTCAACACCCACCCTAACCCAAGTACCCAACTATGAAAATTCTAAAGAACGTGTAATGTGATTGTCTTCCAATCTGTCTTTCAATTCAACTTTCGTCTTTCTCAGATCAATTCGGATGGCCTAGCCCGGCCCTTTAGGAGCAAATACAACCCAACTATGTCGATTCCAGAGAACATGCAACCAGCCCCGCAACCCAGATAGGCATATCCTTTGAAGTCCTAACCCAATTCGACATGTCAGTTCAATTTAGATTGATTCTCAGTTCTACTGGATCCAAAGTTCACTCTAGCTTCAACCAAAACTTAAGAACCTGCCCGCACTAATAGCAGTGCTGCATTTTCTGGAGGCGGTAATTCAGGTGGCACCAAGTCCAAACCTGCATTTTTTTAGTTCAACATACAACATGAAAATGCCAGAAATATTTGAACAAAATTTCAATTAATTTAACTGCCTACTCTCCCTCGAGATGTCAATTAAGCTACACGCAGTACCAGTTATGGTAATTTTTCTTTAAAACATCTACGCAACAAATAACCAATGTTTCTGCTTCATAAATAAACTAAGAGGTGCCGTCAGAAAGCAAGCATTCTTCAGGTGCATGTAACATGTGTTGGTTATGACACTAATCCACTCTGAATTTGTGTCCGCCCTTGGTTCCTTAGATAGCCTACTTCTTCTTCTTGGATTTGCTTGCCAAAGACTGGGTATAAGCAGTTCCCTGTGAATAGTGAAAAAGTTAAGCCATGACCATTGTTGAGTATTGACATCATTACATTTTTGTTTACCAAACGCTAACTAGTGTAGGATTAAATCATGATTAATGGCTTCATTGTTGTTCTTTTGGATCGGGATGGCTTCGTTGTTGTTGATGATGTAATATTTTCGTTTGTGAAAACACATCGAAAAACGTTACTGTCAAGAAACTATAGTGCGTACCTGCAACCACTCGTCCATGCTGTCTCTTGTTGTTGCAGTTCCAACCTCCACTTTGGGAGCCTTCTTTGATTTCTGTCGAATTTTAGTGAAGGCATAAGGCAAGCTAGACACTGACAACAATATAAAATATATTGTAGAATCTCCTATATTAGTGAGAACATAAGGAAGCATCCACCAATATGTGTGATTTAACTAGACAATATTGTAGAGTCTGCAACAAAAGATTTCTGTGGATCACATTTGCTAAGAAACTAAATAGAAGTAGAGTTCTACTAAATTACAAGGAAATTAAAGGGACTCCATTCCTAGCACTAACTTTGGTAATTCTTCTATGGTCATGAAACAAAAGACCTAACGGAAACGAAGGAACTCGTAACAGTCTGTTGTTAAAAGATATTACCTTAGAGAAGTTCTGTAGTTGTCCATATGCCCAGAATCCAACAAGGCCAATTAAAGCAGCCCCAAGAGTGACAAGGAAAACAGATTCAATGCTCATAAGTCCCCCTGCCTCAACAACTTCGATGGTACCATTGTAGAAGACACTCTGGTAAGGATGCTGATCAATCTCATAGAAAATAGTCCCAACAAGATCAAAAGTTCCACTCTGCAGAAAAACACAATCATCACACTCAATAAATAAACTAGGAGCAAGGTTTTCAGAACCGAACCGGACGTCGAACCGGCAACATCAAAGGTTCAAAGGTTCAGAGGTTCGACCGGGGTCAAACCGGAATCGAACCGGTTGAACCGGTGACGTCAGCATGACGTCATAATATATATTATAGATATAATAATAATATTTAATTATTTATTAAGCAAAAATATATTCAAAACATCTTCAATATTAACATTTTTAGGGTTTGGGTATAGATTTGGGTTTGGTTTTTTTGGATACGTAGTAATCTGAATCACTAAATACATAATCGGGTACCGATATATATAAAAAAACAAAAAAACAGGTTTTTTTGTTGAACCGGCGGTTCAACCACCGGTTCAACCCGGTTCAGCCCTGTTCATGCCAAAAACGGTTTTGGACAGTGAACCGGACCGGACAGGCCTCCGGTTCACGGTTCAACCAGTTGAACCGTGAGGTCCGGTCCGGTTTTAAGAACACTGACTAGGAGGCTTCATTTTCTGCTCTACTGAACTAGAGTGTATGCAGATGTTTGAGTTGAGTCAAAAAACAGAAGGCTAGGTAGGATGACAATTAACATTGCAGGCTAGGTAGGATGACAAAAGGGAGGAAACAATTAACTAATTAGTTTATAATTATAATTTATATGTCAAGCACTAAAGCATAGGCACAAACACAGCTGGATTTCACACTAGATTACTAAAAAGGTAAAAAAAGATAAATAAATGACTGTGAACATCCTAATGGACAATACCTGCAAGTATTTGCTGACAGCAAAAATGTAAGGAAATGTTGCTTGGGCAGACACTGGCACAGATGAATTGTAGAACTCCTGTAATATAGGAAAAATAATTATTTTGCGAAAAAAAGGTAAGAAGACAGATTACTAAAATGGTACACATACATGCATATGCCAATACATACTTTAACGAATGGTAATTATTTAAAATCCTCATACAAGGCATGAAATAGGATACTGATAAATGATTCATGAAAATAAGCAACACACAAGATGAAAAGTGGAAAGGCTCAATTAAAAAATTGTGAAAACCATTTCAACAAGTGTGAATGTTTCAATTTGAAAATTCGGAGAAAGAGATCATATGTTTTGAAACAAGGTGAAGCAGCTATCAATGGAAGAATGTAAAATGTCGAATTGTCGATAGTTAATTATTGAGACATACATCTGCAATATTTTGGGAATATCCAAACGCTGCAAAAAATATATTCCATTTAGTATTTGCTGAACTTTTAATTGATGTTCAGCAATCATTTCAACCAATCCTAATGGCCTCTGTAGTGTTCTGGGAGAAGGTTATCTCAATATTCCCGGTTTGTTGTTGTCATTGTAGCCGACAAAGTACATACCAATACAAATCTTAGTACAGGCTTTTTCTGTTTTTTCATATTCTGATTCCATATACGAATACTGTTAATTACTAGATCGTTGTCATTGGTTCACCATATATATGGATTCTTAGTTCTTACATTTTTTTAAACGAAAACAGTTCCATTAACAAAATATTGAGGACTCATTTAGATTATCAAAGAACATCCCCAAAAAATAGAAACCAATTCATTTGTCAGTGACTTAGATTTTGGTGGTCCAAATTCTACAAAACGTCAACTCGTCAAGATCCTTTGAGAGACACTTGCATGTTTGTTTTAATTAAGAAAAGATAAACACCCTAGGAGCCCACAATTGGCTAAAAACCAGCATCCAAGATTAAAAGGCTGACTGGCTAAGAAGTTAAACAAAACTCACCTGGAGAGTAAGATTTTGGACTACCATAGAATGATCAAAAGTAAAATGGAGGCTGGCCCTCAAGGCTGCAATCTTAAGACTTGATTCACCTGTAATTTTAGAAAAAATGAGACAAAAATAGGAAGAAACAATATTAATTAGTTAATACATGTGCAGTAAAAGTTTAGGTATGTGAAATTATCATCGTGGACTAGATCTTTTTTTTCTCTTTTTCTTTTTGATCGGTGGACTAGATCTTCAGCACACAGAAAAACTCTATAAAGTAACATGCTGGAAATTTTTGGCATCAGTTAAGCAAAGCTAATGAAACATATAATCAGATGTAAAACAAAAAATGATAAACAATTTATATACACATAATTGTAAACTAATCAGGCTATTAGAGTACATAGAGAACTGTAAACAATAATAGAATGAACATAATGCTACAAAACAGGGTTGGTAGGGGGCTAAAATTTACCTTCATTGTTCACGCCAACTAACAATTCAGTTTCTTCTCCAGCTGTGACCACTGCAATTAGATGCTTGGGGATCAATAACATAATACAAAAATCAAGCACACAATATTTTGAAATGATTACGGAGAGACATACAAGGGGCAGATTTTTTGGGGAAAACACACACGGTGTCAACCCCTGGAGCTGGACTCAAAGTGACGTCACCAAAATCTTGAACATCATCACCAACAATACCAAGGTCATCTGCTTCAGCAACGTCGGCGTTTTCATCTGACTGACATTTCACAACTGCAAGTATTCAAACAGAAACATCTATGAAGTCCATTTATGGAGCGGCTTGAGCTCGCTATGGAAAAAAAACACATTACACAGCAAGTCACAAACTATGGGTATGCCATTATGCAAACTTTCAAAACGAACAGACAGAAGCAGCAGACATGTCAAACAGTCAAAGCCTAAGTATAACACTCACAAACCAGAGGAGAACTGACTATTACAGGAAAAAAAAGAGTTTTAGCACACCAAAAAAAAGCCTTATACTACATTGTACAATCCTAATTGCCAGACCAACAAATAGGGAATTCCAAAACGAATATTAAAAAACTGCCTTGTTGACTTTTCCCGTTTTATAATAGAACCCTGATCTATGAAAAGGACATGAAAAAAAAGGAGATAGAGGAAAACCATAAAACAAATATAAAATAAACAAGTGTAACATTAAAGGGCAATGAGTCCGCAGATTGTGGATGCATGCAACATGCAAGGAGTGGTGGAGCATGGTTTTGAAGTCAGGGTGATCGGAATTTGCAAGCGGTCAAAATCAACGGGCTGAAAATCTAATGGGTAAAAATCCAGGAGGATAGAAATACAGAGAAATAAAAATTCCAGTAGGTCAAAATCCACAGGAGACCCCTTTGGCTAGGGTATGATTGGTACTAAGAGAAACTTCAAGAAAGTGGAGAACTGAATTTCCAAAATGACTTCTAGGTGATTAGTAGCCTGGAAGACTTCAAAGAATCTGGAACTTGAGTTCTAGGAGAAACTGCATGACTTAAAAACATGTGCTTAGATTGACTTTCTGAACTTCCACTCTAAGATGAGGGGAAGTTCCAAAATTCCATGAACTTCTTAGGTATCAATTACACCCTGAAAGGTGGTACCACCCTTGCATGCAAGGCGCGTGCAGTTCCATACTTGTAGTGGTTGTTCTACAAAATACTCAATAAAATGGAAGCAACTTTTTTTATTGATGCATGAAAAAACTCCTTTGAAAAAAGATACCTAAGCACAATTTTCATTGAAAGAAGGGGGAAAATGGCGAATAGAGTAAAAAAATCACCATATAGATCATGCACCCACATACACAACTACAAAATCAAAACCTAAAACAGATAATTAAAACCCGAAAGACTCATCACATGTCAAATACCACAAAAGTACAATAATTCAAACACATGCAGCATAAAAATGAGGAAATCAAACATGAAAATCCGGCAAGAAGAAATAATTTTCTAACATATCAGAAATAACACCAGATCTCAAAATGAGGAACTCAAATAAAGCACAAAATAAACTCCTAAAAGACCAAAACCCAAAACTTCAACCATAAAACAGCCAAACGTCCCAATCCGATCCCGATCCGGCGTCTCCGACGCGAAAACCGAGATCCCGCGGATCTCTCCAGGGGAGTCGGATCTGAGAGGGGAAGATTACCTTGGAGAAGCGGGGCGGAGAGGAGGAGGAGGAGCGCGAGGAGGAAGAAGGGAACCCTAATCGCCATGGGTTGGGGATTGGTGGGATCGATCGAGGGAGGGTTTGGGAAGTGGAGACGAAGGAGGGTCACTTGTAGGGGATGGAACGGAGTGACGAGGTTGGATGCGTTTTGGGCCGTTGGATTCGGATTGGGAATTTGGGATCGATGGGAGTAGGAGATTTTGGATATGCATCCTTTCCGTACTACTATTACTATTCGTATTTTTGTTTGTGTTTTTTAACAATAATATATATGATTGTTCAATTTTTTTCTGTATTTATTTGACACCTGCAATGATGCCACTGCACCTGTTAGAAGAGAAGTGGTTAACAGTACAATGAATTGGTTCCAAACATAGGTTAACTTTGGACAGGATCGTTTTGCAAAATACTCACCTAAAAAATAGGAAAATGATTAATGAACGTATGCAACATTACGTTTCCCAATGCAACATTTCGTTTCCACATGCAACATTTATTTTCTCAATGCAACTTTTGATTCCCCCACGGAAAAAACTCACAACATAAAATGGACAGACGAACACCTTATTTTGTACAGAATAAGTTATGTGATTGTCTAGAATAAGTTGTGTAACTGTCCAGAATAAGTTTTGTTTGTTGTCCATAATAAGTTCAAAGTCTGTCCAGAATAAGTTATGTGTCTGTCCAGAATAAGTTCAAAGTCTGTCCAGAATAGGTTGTGTATATGTCCATAATAAGTTCAAAGTCTGTCCAGAATAAGTTCAAAGTATGTCCATAATAAGTTCAAAGTTTGTCCATAATAAGTTGTGTCTGTCCAGAATAAGTTGTGTATGTCCAGAATAAGTTTTGTATCTGTCCAGATTAAATTGTGTGTCTGTTCAGAATAAGTTGCATTGGGAAAAGGTTGCATGGGGAAACGAAATGTTGCATTGGGAATCGAAATGTTATATCGGGAAAGTAAAAATTGCATGTGACACAAAATAAATATGCTACTTAGTTAAGTTCAAAAAGTAAAAGACATATTTGAATTTTGCTCACTGGATTGCTGACTGTACTGAACATGTCAGCGCGCATCACGAACGCCCGCGTCTATGTATGAGGATCCTAAAAAATATCCAGATACGAAGAGGACTTGTGCGGAAATTACTCAAAGGTAATTGTTCTGCATGACTCATGTCAAATCACGGACTTTTGGATATTTAATAGTATTATATTTTATTTTTTTACCTATGTCTGGATATTTAATAGATTTTGTCTGAATCATGTTTAGTTTGTCTAAGTAAGTATTTGTCTGGATTCTTTTTAGTCACGTCTGGAATATGTTACATATCTGAAATCATCATATTGCATAAATATATAGTAATATCTGAATAACTGGATATCTAGATATTTGATTACGATGATCAGATATTAATATAGGTGTAGAAGTATGTCACCACCATCACTGTGCATAAAAGGTGGTGATATCTGAATAACTAGATATCCAGATATTTGATTACGATATCTAGATAGTAATATATGTGTATAAAGATGTCACAACCATCACCTTACATTAAATGTGATGAGAGAATATGGTGATTATAACCTGCATAATGAATTATGAGTTTTGAATTAAATAATAATATATGCACATGGGGCTACTGATTTGGAGCTTATTTGGCATAACCCGGGGGACTTAATGTAAATTGTCCAGAGTTTTCCACGTGGAGGACTATGAGTGGATGAAGCCCCACGTGATGGTGTACTTCTCCATTGGAGACTAAAATGGAGCCCCCTAGCATTTTCTTGAATAGACAAGAAAAATGGTGTTATCATGTTATTGGTTTGTAATTTGTAAATATTATTCATCTTGTGTTTCTATATTTTGGAAAATACTTTAACAAGTAAATTATAGTGATGACAATAACATTAGGGTGTTAAGGATAGTTTTTCATTCGAACAGATTAACTCCAAAACATGACAACATGAAAAATAATAAAATTAGATTATGGTAAATTTGAATTATTTTTTGCATGCTAAAATAAAAGTATCATGTCGTTTATATATAAAAAAAGATTTGTCTAAAATGAAAATAACTAATAATGAAAATAATGAACTAAAGAAATTATCATAGAAGTACATCTTTCTATAGTCTAAAGGGTTAATTACAGTTTGTCTCTCGGAATTATGTCTTGATTTCGTT
Organism: Triglochin maritima; assembly: GCA_963682175.1. Taxonomy (NCBI): domain Eukaryota; kingdom Viridiplantae; phylum Streptophyta; class Magnoliopsida; order Alismatales; family Juncaginaceae; genus Triglochin; species Triglochin maritima. The sequence goes on from OY821775.1 coordinate 43,297,692, forward strand.
TTACACCCCTCAACTTTAAACATTGATAGTTACCCCCTTGAACTTTCGTTTTCTAGTACTTTGTCCCCTTCAATTTTAAAAATCTATTATTTAAATACTCATTCACTATTTTTTTGTAATTTTTTAAGTTGTATCCCTAATACACTGGTAAACCTAACTTTATATCAATGTTTGGATCAAATCAAATGTTAGATCTTGTTGGATTTTGGGTTCGACCCAAATTCAAACCAGATATGCACATCTAATTCGATCTTAACTTTCAGGTAAAGTTAGTATTAATAGTGTATTAAAGATACAATACAAAGAAATTAAAAAAACACAAATAAATGTTTAAATAATAAAATTTTAAAGTTAAAGGGAGCAAAATGTTATGATACGAAATTTTAGGAGGATAACTGACACTTTTTAAAATTAAGGAGTACAAAGTGAATCATTGCATAATTTAAAGAGCAAACTGTAATTAATCTATTCCATATGGATGCCAACACATTAAGTCAAAATCAATAAAACTAATATAACTAGTTTGATATACTTGAAATATGAAACAAAATGACTTTAAAATTTTATTCGAATTACATACTTGTATTGTGACATAAAACAAGATATACAATTTGAATTTTCCATTCGAAACTTACATTTCAATTATTGACAATATTAATTTATGTCAAACACGTTTTAAAGATAGTGCGTGCGTATATGGTATTGAATTATTTCACCCAAGACTTCTTTCGTTCCAGAAAATTGAACACGTAAAACTTTCACACCATTGACAAGAGGAATTATGAGGAATGGCCAATCCTTGAACGAAAATGGAGTAGCTCCTAGACATGTTAACTTCAAACGGGGGATCATATTATCGGAGTACTAATCTAAGGTAAGTGGTGTCTACAGTCAAGGCTGTAGAACATGGTCGCATGTGACAAGAACAGGTCTTTGTTGTCCAACTCATATAACCTAACTCATCTAGTCAGAGCCCTAGCTTCTGCAAACAGAGGAAGTCAATTAAGTGACCACGAAATGGAAAATTTACACGGCCATGCATGGCCCATGGTATTAGACGGGATTTGAGTGCGCTCAATCAGGTGTTACTCAACTAGTATATAATAATCAATATCTCAAGCAGGATCGGCTAGTATTGACGTAATCCATACTTAGGTAATGTAGATCACATGTATAAAGTATCACCACTAAAACTCATGTTCGTCAAATGTATAAGCCATTAAATGTGATGTTCGTCAAATGTATAAGCCATTTAAATGTGATGTTCGTCAAATGTAGGGAAGGTGTGAAATCAAGCACCCCTTCTGAATGGATTCATTGGATGCTCCTGGATTCAAACTCGAGGAAAAATAAGAATCCGAGAACACAACTTGATATTTTATGATGCATACAACTACGAGATTACCTATATTGACACACTTCAATTCACAGTCTCTCAGAACTGCTGTCTAGTAAAAAATGCATGTCACATACATACCATTACAAATTCCTACTCTAGAAATGAGGGTGGCAGAAAGATGGCTTCACGGCAAGAACGATTGGATTTCTCCTAATCTCCATGGATAGTATACCTCTCCCACTTCCTGGTCTGGTCATATATCTGGAAGAGTAAAAAGGACCATGATTCAGTTCCTAACGCAGCAGCGCAAGGCAAATATTGATTTAAACCACATCTTCTTGATTACTCATAATGCAGTCTAAGACAAACACCAATGTGAACTGTGGGTGAATTAAACAGCTTACCTCCCATCTGGAAGCAGGAAATATATGCTTGTTTTTTTCGTACCAATGCCTCTCTACAACCTTCCCTGCATGAGACTGCAAACAAAAGATGAAGACACGTGAATAAATATCTATACACCTAGCTGTAACTGTTATCGGCTGCACGAAAGAGTTTATCAGAGTTGTATTTGTAACATTGGTTTCCATTTTCCAAGGATCAAATTCCCGGTAGCAATTTATCTATTGTTGTCCAGATGGCAGAAAAATTGAAGAAATGGTCTCTTAGTCTCTTACACTTACTCTAAATGATGAAATGAGATGTTTCAGTTTTATAGGTGGAAATTTACAGTACACAAAACAAGAACCGGAAGAAGTTTGAAGAAAATTGATACAATGAAGTTTGAAGAAGCGCTTTCTTTTTCCAGGGTTACCCAAACATAAAACTTCTCATATGATATTTTTCCATCTTTTATTCAAGATGCATATTCAAACCAGCATGACAGCCTAGTGCAAGGCGATACAAAAGAAACCAAGAACCTGCATGTATTATATTCAATGCAGGAAGCTGTAGAATTTTAAGAGCAAAAGAATATGAAATACGAAAACACGAGCTCATGATTGCAAATCATTGACGAAATCTGCAGTATCCACTAAAATAGCAACAAGGTCTAAAAATCTACCTCATCTTTCTCGATCGTAGCATCAGCGATTGTTCGCACATCTTCATGAACATCAAAGTGGAAAAGCTGTCGGGAATATATAAATCAGAAAATACACACAATCGTATCCAAATTTATGCAATTGAACCAATAACATCTCAAAAGGGGTAAACAGTTGAAAAAGCTTTGATCAAAGAAAATAATCACGTTACAAACCCCAAATAGGCAATTTTTTAAGAAATACTGGCACTACTTCCCTGAAAACTGGATCTAGTATTCTAGTCAGATAGATGGTTACTTCTCAGAGTTGGTCAATGACTTCAGTAGAGACATTCGTCATCCATGTCATTTTCCATGGTAATCTAGAATGGGAAGGTTTCCTGCATTCTGCCTCTACATTTAGAACTGAGCCATACAATTACTAAGATGACTCTTTTCCCATTTCTATTTTTTCTTCATTTGAATGTCCTAAGTTGTTCTTTAACCATCGTGTTCTTATCTCCATGTGCAGCTTAGAACCTTTGACAATAATAGGTGTCCTGCGTTTTTCTCACAATCGTACTGCAGAACTACATACCCCTAGTGCTTATTAAACATGCTGCCACATTGTTCTACATTGGCAATTTCATATAAATAGGAAAGATATTTATGAATAGTTTAATGAAATTGTTTCATCCGACCCCCCCTTACCTCGCTTAGGCGGGAGCCTCTTCTGAGGCATTGGGGTTATGTTGATGTTTAATGAAATTGTTTCAGTAAATATTTACACACCATGGAAATGTATGAGAAGATAAACATCAGTTCTCATTCTTTAGAGGTAATAAATAAAATACAGTCGGTACCCATTGCATTATACAATAATCATCTGGTCGGTAAATTTTCAGATTAAGTATAAGCTATATTCAAAGGTCAATTTGTCAAGGATGAAAGTGAAATGCCCGTGGAACATAAATGAAGTCTAATATCAGTTCACTTGAACAGACAAGGCCAATCCAAAATTGATGGAAGAATTGATGGTATATATGATGTGATGGTACAGAATCAGCTTACTGGGTTAACTATTGAACCCCCAATGATTCATATTAAAAGATTGATAGCATTAGATGTTCTTTTTTTACATTTACCATGACAGCAACCAAAAATCATGAGCAAATTATTATGGAGAAGAAAAGACGTCATTGTGCATCTGAGAGGCAATTGAGGTACAGGTCCTACATTTTGTGCCCAACTACAAACACTACACAGTATAATTACAGAAATACAAAAAGTATAATACAAGAATACTAAATATAGATACGGAATATGAGAATACCCCTTTCCATACTTTTACAAGAACAAGATTATATTAAAAAAACATAAAAGTACCGGTCCACTTTTGCCCCTTGCTTTGTTGATAATCAACTCGTAGAAACTATGTTGCTGAACCATCGACATCCAAAAGAACAATCAGCAACCAAAGTAGCAGTAATTAGAAACAGCGAAGGTGGAAAGAAAAGGATCTCACATGAGGAATTATCAGATCTTCTTTCACGTAAAGAAGGTTCTCCACTGAAGTGGTACGAATTTCTCTAAATTCAGGTGCAAGTTGCTGCTGCACAGCTCTAAGGAACTCGCCAATACTGTCACCTTTCCGTACCTGAATATAATCACATACAAAGATGTCAATAAAATATTTACCAATAATAAAACCTTAATCAAACAGCAGAATATGAAGCTATTAGTTACTTGTATGGCTCTCCTGTGCCCAGTTCCATCCCAGTAGCTGTAGGTTATTTGAAGAGGCTCATCTGAAAGAAAAACAATTAGTCAAGTATGCATATACCACTAGCAGAAAATGTATAAAAAGAAAAAGAAGTCAGTTATATGTACTTCGAATAAGCTCTTGCTCACGAAGCCACTGCTTTCGCAATCGTTCTCGTTCAGCTTGTTCCTCTGCTTCTCTCTCACTGAACAATCATCCTTGGAAAATCATACTCAGTAATTAAAGTGCCAAATGAAAGAAAAACAAAGGGACGGAAAACAGAATCTAACTCAATATTTGCTCTAGAGCCCACCAAAGATCAAAGGCAATTTTAACCACATCCAAAAAAAGGAGATTAACTATCAAACTTCTACCAACTAGACATAAGATATTACAGACCTGTCAGGTAGAAAGCTGGTCTCCACGGTTGGATCCTTTCCAAGTTTACCATGGCCAATTTTGGTTGTTCCCTTATTCCCTTCAAAAGGAAAGGAGGCCACGACATTGAAAAATTAGAAATTTGCAACATACCAACATTTTTTAAGTTTGACTCAGGAAGAAGCAACTGCATTCGACTGCAAATGCTCCAACATCCAAAATGATCCAATGATAATAACCCCCCCCCCCCCCCCCCCCCCCCAGTTATAGTCCCATTCTGTTTAGCATATATAGAGAAGTCCAATGAGAAATATCAGTTACTTTGAGCATATCAAAGTCAATTTACTATGCTCAAAATAAATTATGGCAATGCGGTTCTTTTTCCTGAGGACGGGAACTTCAACTTGAGCATTTAACCACATACAACTACAGATTAATTTCCTTAAGGTGTTTTTTTTGAGATCATTCTATATTCTTCATAGCTTTGCTTGTTGGAGGGTACATAGTACAAAAATAAAAATTTACCATAAGTGTATGGATTATGGAGTAAATCCCTATTATCAAGAGTTAATGGAAGTCAATGTTGTCTTTCATGCCACTTAGAACACATGCAAATATTTTTTTGATCATAGAACACATGCAAATATGAAGACATTGTTACATGTTGACCACAATTTCACAGAGCAAACAGATCTACAGAATAGGAATACTTACGTTGTAGTAGTTTTTTTATCAGTATCAGGTGGTAGTTGCTCATCAATTACAGGATAATCAACCCCACTCTTATATGATTTTTTCCCAATCATCTCTTCTGTTGTTGCTTATTTTTGCAAAGTGCAAAAAGTTAAAATTTTCATGATCCTTTTGATAGATTAGCTTCATGGCAATTATAAGTGGCATCAAAAAGAACTGGTCAATAATATCTGAGAGAAAATTCAAGGCTTGAGATCCGATACTAATTAGGACAACTAGGTGAACTTACGTGGCTTGTGTTTGACATAATCACATAAAAAGAAAAACAAAGTTCATTTAATGGCAACAATAAGCCTTTGCTCTTATCATGCAATCCTTTTGTTACTTGTGCACACTTTTTAATTTACAACCTAGTTGTAAGATTTTTATCATTAGCCCACTCGTTAGTTGTAGCTCGCATTTTTTACTACAAAAATAAGAACTTCAGTACTAGTAGTTCTCCTTTCTACAGTGATTTTCCACATTGATCAATAGAAACAAAAATATGCCCATACCTATAATATAATGGCAAACAATACATACCATTATCCAGATCCTCCTCTTCACTCTCATTCTCTATTTCATCATTGAAAGACAAGCGTGAGCTCTTCTTTATCCTCTTCCTTCTCTTCGTACGCTTTTGCTCTTCAAGTTCTTCTTCCCTACAACAAATCCCAGAACAATTATTTCAAAAGTTACAATACAGATCCACAATCTTTTTGCATAACATTTACTCTCTCTGCAGCTGTCGAAGCTTCTCCTTCTCTTCTTCCTCGATCTTGTTTTGTATATTGACCCTCTAAACAAAAATAAAACAAAAACATAATAACCCAAACCTTAAACTCCAAAACTATAAATATGCTCCACTGCTGGGATCTGTTACCTTTTCAACATACTCCTCCCTTGAAACCAATCCAACGGTATCCTTCTTGAAAGCAGTATCTAAAATCTGCAGAATCATAAATTAAACCCTCAAAACTGTAACAATTTCGTCAAATTTAACGAAAGACAAGATTCTAGCAATCTGGCAAGCACAAAACTTTACTGAGAAACCTTGAAATCAGTGGTGAAAATATTCTTTAGGATTTTTGGATTCATGTAAGTCTCAAAATCTGGAAAACCATAGGTTAAACCCCAAAGTCAACGAAAGACAAGATCTGAACTTCCACAAACAAAATGAATATTGTGGTAAAGATGGATCATTTAGGGTTTTTCAATTTAAGTCTTCAAAATCTGAAAACCCATAATCAATCCCCAAAAGTTAATCCCCATCAACTCCAACAAAAGATGAGTTTCAAGTGCTAGGAACCAAACCCAATGAAAACTACAAATTTCAGCAAAACAAAACAGAAACCAGAAATCAGAAAATCAACTCTCGAAAAAGTAGTTAACGCTAATTGTACAGCCGTCTTTAAGATTTCCATCGAAGTCAAAGCACCGAAACTCCGAAAACCACAAGAAACCTAAACACCTCCAATAAACCCCAAAACCAATATTTCACATAACCACACTGAATTTGGTCAAAAAACACACTAATCACAGTTTCTCCAGCTTCAAATCCAACAAATAACAATATTCCACACAACCAAATTCCCATTGATCACCTATCCCAACAAAAAAAATGCAAAAATCGTTTTTCCAAGGTTTTATCTTTTTGGGTGTTTCCAACTAAGATGAGATAATCAGGCTGAATTCCCATTGATCGCTTATCCCAACAAAAAACAGCGAAAATTCACAATAATTACTTTTCCTGGGTTTTATCTTTTTGGGTGTTTCCATAAAAAATAAGAGACAGTTGAACCAAATTCCCACTGAACATCATTACAAACAAAATCAGCCAAATTTTGTAACACTCGCTTCTCCCTATCTTTTTGGGGGTGTTTTGAACAAAGATTAGACGACAGACTGAATTCACATTGTCCAATTATGCCACCAAAACAGCCAAATTTCGCAAAAATCCTAATCCAAGGTTTTAGTATTTTGGGTGTTTAAGACCACTTATCCCCAGCCAAATTTCCCAACAATTCTCTTTTCCGAGGTTCCATTTTTGGGTGTTCTCAACAAATACAATCACGAGCCAGTCGGACCAAATTCAAATTGTCCAATTATGCCACCAGAACAGACAAATTCCACAAAAATCCTTTTTCCAGGGTTCCAAGTTTCAGTGTTTGAGACCACAAGCCCCAACAAAATCAGCCGAATTTTGCAAGGATTCTTTTTTCCAGGTCTCCATTTTTGGGTGTTCTCAACCAAAACAATCACGAGCCAATCAGACGGAATTCATATTGTCCACTTATGTCACCAAAACAGCTAAACTTCACAATAATACTTATCCAGCGATTTAGTGTTTCCCAACAAAAACAGTTGAGTTTCACAGAAAATCACTTTTTGGGGTTTCATTTTTGGGTGTTCCCAACAAAGACAATCATGAGCCATCTGAGATAATTCACATCAAGGTTTAGGTGGGTGGTCGCATAGGCGATCGCCTGGTCGCCTAGGCGACATGTGCTGCTGTGCACATGCCTGTGGACAGCACAGCAACGGCTATTTTTCTAGTCGTTGCTACAGTAGCAACGAAAAAAGTTTTTTTTCAATATTTTTTAACCCCCCTCCCTTCTACTTTTTTCCTATAAATACCCCCCTCCTCACCCATTTCGTTTCACTCACTCCTACTCCTACAACTTTTTCATTCTCTCAACTCTCAATCCCAATTCTTAAGGTCTCAACTTTCAACTCCGCTACTCCGGTGCTCAAGAATTCCGACATCAAGAATTCCGGAGTTCAACAATTCCAGCGTTTGAAGTTTTTGTTTTTGATTCCATCAAATCAAGTACACTTTCTAACTCTTTCTTTTAGCTTAATTTTTGGTTAATTTAGAATCACAATCAATAGCTTATGTACCTGGATCGATTTGGCTTATGACACACGAAGATTATGATCACCTAAGACCTAGTAGAAGTTATGACCCCGGTTGGAAATCGACCCACTATTTAGATTTAAATGGAAAAAAATCTTAGTTTGTGAATTAGGTGGTAAAGAAAATCTTAGTTTGTGAATTAGGTGGTAAAGTAACTAAATGTGGTATTGCTCGCCACAAACAACATATTGCACACACACCGGGCAGTAATGCACGACTTTGTGATAAAACCCCTGACACTTTAAGAGCCGAAATAGTTGCTTACATGACCAATACTAGTAGAATACAAATGAATCAAAATGCATGCTAAGATGATTATGTTGATTTAGTAGATGACGTACCTACGGGGAGGTCGGGTACCGATTCCGGCATGACCCCAACATCTCAACCCCTTTGCCTCCTCGAAAGAGAAGAAGACAAAATACTTGGGGACGAATGGACTTTAGAACAATGTGTCCAATTGAATGAGTAGTTTAGAACACTTGTTTTGTGCAAGGTTTTCAGAACCGAATCAGGAGTCGAACCGGCAACGTCAAATGTTCAAATGTTCGACTGGGGTCGGACCGGAAACGAACCGGTTGAACTGGTGACATCAGCATGACGTCATAAATATATATTATAGATATAATAATCATATTTAATTATTTATTAAGCAAAAAAATATTCAAATCATATTATAAATATTCAAAAAAACAAAAAAATAGATTTTTTTTCCTGAACCGGTGGTTGAACCGCCGGTTCAACCCGGTTCAGCCTGGTTCAATGCAAAACGGGTTTGGGAGGTGAACCGGACCGGACAGGCCTCCGGTTCACGGTTCAACCGGTTGAACCAGCCGGTCCGGTTTTCAGAACAATGGTTTTGTGATTTGTTTGCTTTCTAAAATGTATCTCAAACTCTAGCATTAATAAAATAAAAACCTAAGTGTTTGGGTGGGTAGAGGGGATACCTAGTGAGGCTTTGGTCGGTGAACTATGTGTCTTTCTGAAGCTCAAACATGTTAGGTTTGTTTCTATAATTTTGGGCATTTTTCCTGATTTTTTTAATTAAAACAATAAAATAAAATAAAAAATGGGTCGCCAAGCTCTAGGTGACCGCACAAACACCTAGGTGTTTGGGCAGGCCCAGTCGCCTAGGTGTTCCCTGAGCATTGATTCACATTGTCCAATTAAGCCACCAAAACAGCCAAATTGGGCAAAAATTCCCTTTCCAGGGATCTAGTAGTTTCGGTGTTTGAAACCACTTACCCCAGCAAAATCAGCCGAAATTTGTAAGAAGTTTCTTTTGGAGGGTTCCATTTTTTGGTGTTCTCAACAAAGACAATTACGAGCTAGTCAGACGGAATTCATATTGTCCACTTATGCCACCATAACAGCTAAACTTCACAATAATCCTTATCCAGGGTTTTAGTATTTTTGGTGTTTCGCAACTAAATCAGCGGAATTTCGCAGAAAATCAGCGGAATTCCTTAACGGAGGCCCTTTTCGGGTGGGGGCGAAATTCGCCCCGACCTGGCTCCCCTTAAAGGGGAGCGGACCCGGGTCGGGTCGCGACCTGGGTCTACGACCCGACCTGGGTCACGACCCAGGTCTGGCCACGTGGCCAGACCTGGTTGGTCGGTTTTTTTTTATGTTTTTTTTTTGTTATTTATATTAGTTAAATAATATGTTAATAATATACATAAATAAAATAAATTGTAAATAAATATAATAATTAATAAAATAAATCAATTGCATTAACTATAATAATACAAAATCAATATTGAATTTAATATCGAATTTCAAATTGTGTTTACCTTTCAGGGGGCGCTGCCCCATGAAACCCCCGCCAGCTCACCGGCGAGCTGGACAGCCGCTCGCTGACCGGGCAGCGAGATCCCCGCCAGTTCACCAGCGAGCTGGGCAGCCGTTCGTACGAGTTCAATATGTTTCAACCCAACTTTTAAAGAAAATTACATTTCTCTTGTGTTTTTGTGAATTTAATAGTTTGTGAATTATTATGTTGATATAGAAAATGAGGTAAAAAGAAATGATGTGGAGGAGAGAGAGTGTTGAAAGTGGGGTTGGGGTTAAGAAGAGAAAAATGGGTTGGGTTGGGTTGTGGGTTGCATAGTGTTTTTTGCTGACGTGACAGAAAGAGAAATCTGAGGTGTAAAGATATTTGGGGTTGGGGTTAAAGATGGCCTGAGCCATCCGACATAATGCACCTTCTCCAATTACGCCACCAAAACAGCCAAATTCTGAAAATCCCTTTTCCAGGCTTCCGGTATTTTGTTGTTTGCGACCACTTATCCAAACAAAAATCAACCAAACATCGCAAAAATCACTTTCCCAGTGTTCCATTTTTCGGGGTAATTCAAACAAAGGAAACCACAGAAGAAGAAGAAATTTAAAAACAAAGTTTTTAAGGTAAAAAATATATGTAGTTTAGGGTTTTGAAAAAATTATGATACCTCGGAGGTTCCGGAGCCGAACTGGAGGAGGCCGGTCTGGCCGCCGTTGGCGGCGGACTTGTTCTTGAGGGCTTGGATCTTCTTCCTCTCCTCCTCCCGCTGCTTCTCCAGCCGCCGGATCCTCGCCGCGTCCTGGGCCGTGCCCACGTACCCGTCGCCCATTCCGGCCATCGCTCCGTCTCGCCTTCCCGTGGAAGGAAGTTTGGGTTTTATAGCTGAGTTGGACGGTCCGTCGGGTTATGGATCCGTATAACTGGACCCGGACGGAGTAAACGATTTTTTGTTATTTTTTTAGTTCGGACTATTGAAAATGCGACTCTTAGAGCCTCTACAATCGTAACCCAGATGACTTATGTTATATTTGGTTAACGACTTATGAGATAAATGAAGAAAAAATAAAAGAAAAGAAATGTGTTTCTTTGACAAATAAGTTTCTATCGTTTGGTTAACATTTTAAGAGAAAAAATAAATTAAACATTCCAAAAGATCAAAATATCATTTTCTTTGTATTAAACAATAACATACATCATTTTACGTTATCCTAATAATATTAATAACTATAAATTATTACAAATAAAATATGTCCACCAAACTTGAGTTTTTTCCTCTCTAGAAACTCAGTAATGTTACTAACCAACTTGAAGGCAATATATTTCAAAAAAAACATTTCTCATGTAAAATTAAAAAATAAATATACAAAATCTTTGGATATAGTTCAAATGAGTGTTTTATGTTCTTCCAACACAATGAAAATGAGAAGATGAGTAGAAGAGAATGTTTAGGTGAGGAAAAAAAGAAGGTAGAACGGTTGGGTGGGGAAAGACGAAATAAGAGCATGTTTAACAGGGCGCCCATCGGGTGGGGGCACGTGTTGCCCCCCTCCTCCCCCGTTCGTCCATTTTTTATTTATTTAGTGGAAGCTTTGTTATTATAGTTAATTGATAATCTATTGGGTATTTTTTAGTAACGTGGGTGATAAATTTTTATTATTGTGGGATCATTGTTTAATTACGCGTGCATCATGTCATCACGCTTCGACTATTCAATCATGCGTGCACTATGTAGTCACGTTTGCACTGTGCATTCATGCGTGTACAGTGCAACGAATACCTCTATCTACTCCCAACTATAAATACATCTACCTATCCCTTTTAACTCCTCTCATCTTCTTGAATTCTTCACTCTTATTGGCTTCTCATCTCAATGTCGGATAATAGCTCAAACTCCGCTCAATCCGACGATGACAACTGCAGTGAGACATTCGATATGATTGACTATGCTATTGATTTGGCCGCCCGGGCTGTGTATGAATGAAGTACACATCCTAGGGTTCGTCGAAGGAGAACGACGAACTCAGATAAAGATCGTGAACTTGGTTATAGACACCTTAGGGATGATTATTTTTCTGACAACCCTCTCTATTATGATTCTCTTTTCAGGAGAAGATTTCGGATGCGAAAGCAAGTCTTTCTCCGCATTCACAATGCCCCATCTGATGTCTTCTTCCAACGAACCCCGGATGCAACTGGTAGAATGAGCATTTCTGGATTACAAAAAAACAACGACAGCAATACGAATGCTAGCCTATGGTGTGTCAGCTGATGAGATTGATGAGTACTTACGAATGAGTGCAGCTACATCTAAAAATGTCATTCTCAAATTCTGCGAATGTGTTATTAACATCTCCGACCCTGAGTATTTACGCCGACCAACTGCAAATGACTTGGCACGACTACTCCACATTGGTGAGCAACGTGGGTTCCCAGGTATGATGGGGAGTATCTATTGTATGCACTAGGTTTGGAAAAACTACCCAGCTGCTTGGAAAGGACAACATCAAGGACATTTTGGGAGAGCAACCCTGATCCTTGAAGCGGTGGCATCGTACGACTTATGGATATGGCATTCCTTCTTCGGAATTCCTGGTTCGGCCAACGATGAACGTCCTGCAATAATCTTCGGTTTTCGACGACATATACTGGAAGGTCGATCTCCCTTTGTAAATTATGAGGTAAATGATGTTCAATATGATATGGGATATTATCTTACTGATGGTATTTATCCACAATGGGCTGCCTTCATTCAATCCATCATTCACCCTCAAACCCGAAGCACAAGTTGTTTGCTGAAGTGCTGGAGGTGACGCGTAAAGATGTAGAACACGCTTTCGGAGTGTTGCAAGTGAGGTGGGCGATTATCAAAAATCCCGTTCTCGCCTGGAGTAAAGACGTACTATCAAAAATAATGTCAGTTTGCATCATCATGCATAACATGATTGTGGAGGATGAACACGGCTCTTACGCCAATTTTGGAGATATTCGCGAATTTATGGAAGATCAATCTGGAACTTCTGCTGAGGAAACACAATATTCGACCGTTCGAATAGCGAACATTCACGAATTTTTTGCCAATCAAGATCGGGTGCGTGACAGGAATCAACATTTGGATCTGAAAGACAATTTAATCGAGCATATATGGCAACGCTATGGACGAGGAGCGTTTTGAACAAAGGTTTAACGTAATTTCTAATATTCTATTTCAAAGTCAAGTTTATGTAATATGTATTGTCGTTTGTTAACTTTGAATGTAATGTTTTGAATTTTATTTTATGTAATATGTAATGTGGTTTCGTAATATTTAATAATAATTTCGTGATTTAATAGTTCGAGTTAAATATTTTTGAGTTAAAGTAATTAGAAGTAGTGATTTCAATTAATATTATTTAAAATGTAATTTGTTAAATATTGTGTAAGAATTAAAATTGTTTAATTAAGAAATGATGTGGAGGAAAGAGAGTGTATGGTGGGTGGGGGTAGCCCGGGCATGGTTAAGGGGTTTTTTGGGTGGGTGGAGTGAGCTGACGTGACGGAAAGAGAAGCTGACGTGGCGGAGAGAGAGAGCAGGGTGCCCAGGGGTAGCCCGGACGCTGTTAAACATGGTCTAAAAATGAGTATTTATGTGTAGCAAATTAGGATTTTTTAGAAAGAGTATTTTGGTCACTAAAATGTTATTAATTCAGTTTCTCTCATTTCTCTCCAAATTTGTAGAGAAAGTTGAATTACAATTTTGTATTACAACTTTTTTCTTCATTTCTTTTCTTTTCTCTGTTTAAGTCGTTATCCAAATGAGAGAAATTTAACTTTCTTTTCTCTCCTTAAGTTGTTAACCAAACATACCTTTAGTTCATGAACTTTCTTTCTCTCCTCTCTCCCCTCTAAATGACTTGTCACGTCATCGTGACTCAATCTATTTTTTCTCCTTCACTATTCAACCATTAACCACGACCTAGGTCATTCCACTCTCTTTCCTCCACATCATTAATTATCTTCTCAACTTTTATTATATTCCAAAATCATTTATATTTACAAAAATATTAATAATCTATTTGGAAAAACATTTATATTTATATTTCAGTTTAATTGTTGTTTTCTATTTTAAATTTAGTACAATATTCTCTATTTCAGAGAAGTTGGTATATTTCAGTGTAATTTTCGTACTTTAATTATAACGTTATTGTTGGGATTGGCTCATACGTCTTATGCCCACCCCGACGGGTCGGTCGGGGGTCTCGCTCCCTGGTGAGCGGGCGGTATTTCACCTCGTCGGTGAGGTGGCAGGGGTGGCAAGGGAGCCCCTGGAAGCCAAGCACAATGTTTATTTTGGGCTTAAGATTTATTAGTAATTATGTACCAGTTTGGATGTTTGGATCTTGGAAATCTAACAGTTATCAAAACATAATAAACTCTAACCCTAATTATTATCAAAATATAATTTCAAAATTATTAAATCCTAAATATTTATCAAAAAAACCATTGATTATTAAAACAAGTAACAAAACCAAAACCAAAACCAAAAAATCAAAAACCGGACCAACCGAAGTGGCACAACTCGGTCGTCCAGCGCACAACAAGGACGCGGTCGCCCGACAACCCTCGTTAAGGATGCTCTTATATCCACTAGATTGCTACTGATGCATTGATGTGAATTTAAAACGTATAGACCTGATGTGGATTTAAATCATACGTAGATGGGATTCAAAGGTAGTGCCAATAGTTTTAAGTCTTAGTGTTGAATTTCTAAGGATTATCTTAAAGTTGGTAATAGATGGTGTAGTTTTTAAATAGACTAGAAGGACGTAATTTCATTTATCTATCTAATACTGTTGGTAGAAAAACCCTAGTCATGTTCCATAATATACAGACCCTGTTTGGATGCAAGGTTTCCCAACTTGTCTACCATGCGAGAAACACTACACTAAATTGGAGGCATCCAAAGATTCAAAACATAATCCGACGTATGGTGCCCAAAAGAAACAGCTCCTAGCCTTAACCCAAAGCCTCATTTTTCCCTTTACTCTCGTAGCTCCTCCGGACCACCCAACTGCATTTCCAATTTTCTAACAAATTTGTGCTCAGTCTTTACATGAAATCCCTTATCATGTCCTGAACTTGCTTCAGAAAATAGGGCAAGCTGTTAGGACCCTAACCTTGGTTAGTGAGCTAATCTCGTGATTAGTAGAGGTTTAGCATGGAGAAGGGGTGGTGCACAGTGATGTGTGTGGGGAAGGAGGAGAATAAGATGAGTAGGGTGATGGTGGGGGGTGTTGTGTTGGTTTTTATGTTGGATGAAGGATTTCTCCTTCATTTCTTACACCCAAACTCATCTCTCTCAGTATCCTTTCCCTTCCTTTTCCGGCGACCAGAGGACGTGGCGGCACTGGCGAGTGGAGTCGAGAGCGGTGTTGCGGAGGCACGAACGTGAGGCACAGGGTTGCAGAGGTTGCGGTCGACGTTGAGAGGATCTCCGGTGTGCTCCGTTTTGTGTTGAGGTATATCGGCTTATTAGTGTGGTTTTGTTGTTCCTCACGTTGGTGGGAAATTGTGGTCAGTCGTGGGAGGCCGGAGACCTCGCCGGCGATGAGAAAAGTGAAGGGAATGTGTTCTAAAAGTTTTACTTTTAAATGTCAATTATTATGAATTGAATGAGAAATCGTTTTGTTCCTTGTTTATGTTATTCGTCTTTTAGAAGTGTTAAGGAAGATGCTCTTGGTCCTTAACTGTAGAGCTCTAAAAGATATTGGTTTACATAAAACAAAAGATATTCACAATCATGGTAATTAACATGGGACATTAATTACCGAGTTAAGATTGTCGTGTTGGTCATAGATCATTGTAGCTCTACAAGTGAGTGACAACACAGGTACACAAAAGACAAAGATATAACTTTTGTATACTGAATTGACCTAACAAGTAAAATATTATAGAAATGTGTTTCTGTGTCATTAATATTTTATTGTGTCCTTGGTCCTTTGATATGAGACTTATATCCGATCACTTAAGGAATGCTTGATTAGACTAGTGTCTTAAGCTATCAATAAGTGTAGTGTAAATGAGTTAGTTGGTTAAGTATGACTTTTGTTGGAGAAGATAGTTAGTCAAAAGACTATCATTGCCCCCTCTTAATTGAGTGATTATATTAGTGGACCCCTTGATAAAGCAAAGTTATAATGTGCACAATGTGATTTGAGTTAAGTCACATATTTATAACTAGCTTAAAGAGATCAAGAAATGAATACTAATACAAAGATGACACAATACTACTTTGTGTGTATTCTTAATATCATGAGGCAAGGGACGGACACAAGTGGTGCACTCCATCACTAAATGGATCGGGTTTTGTTTCGAGTGAAATTAAGACATCTAACTAATTGGGAGCTATAATGTGTAGCTAGATACCGCTTATAGCTTTTGATATTAAGTTCTTAATATCACCGTCAACTTAGTTTAGATCCTCTCATAGGTCACACCACAAAACTGGGAAACACGAAATGGGAATTTTGAGTTCATAAGATGTGTCAGGTTTCATGTAGAAAATATGACACATTGGGTGAACAAGCAAAATCAAAATTATGTTGTGATTAATAACATAATTAGAATCTAAATTAAATTCATATGTGATGTAAATATTATGGGGTGTAATGATTGATCATTACATAGGATAATATGTTACATAAGTTGTGAATTTACTACTAATCCCGAAATGTCAAATTTTGTAGGGGTTAAACCGAAATTTGACAAGTCTGCAGAACAGTGCTCAAACGGTCGACCGGTTAGCAGTAACGGTCGACCGATCGGGCACGGTCGACCGGACATGTCTCGACCAATAACAGAGAATTTTTGTCTGTTCGGAACGGTCGACCGAATCTATCGGTCGGTCGACCGAACATTGCGATGATTTTTTTTATTGTTACGAGCGGTCGACCGAATGTGGAACGGTCGACCGAAACATGGTTCGAGCGGTCGACCGAACCTCCAAACGGTCGACCGGTCCAGACGGTTTTGTGCATAATTAATTTAAGAATTAATTAGATCATGCATGGAATTGGTCCATAATTGATTTAATTCGTGGCTAAGATTATTTATTAGTAAATAATGGATGGTTAGATGGAAGTTTGCATGAAATCATGGGCAAGAGGTTGCACATGAATAGGTAATTTAGAGAGAACTTATAAATACAAGTTTATATCATTACCTCGTTAATTAATTCATTGTTTTTTTCATGCAAAAACTCTCTCCATAATTCTCCACGAAATTCCATTAATTCTTAAGTTTAGTTTTTAGTTTTTAAGAGATCATCTTCTCAAGGGAACTAAAGAGGGGTTAGTAATTAGATTCTAAACCCTATTGGAGATTGAGAGATTAGCTCTTCTCTCTCCAATCTTGTTTAGAGTTTGGTGAAATCTCGGAGGCATCCGGCGCAGCAACAAGCATCCTCAATGTCTCCGAATCTTCAAGAAGTTTTAGAGAACTTCTAGGTATGAATTTCGGAGTCCCATGTTTGTTTTAATAAAAGTTTTAAAACTAGTTATTGAAACAAACCAATGCATGCATGAAATAAATCATAGAAAATTGTAATAGATCCTTATTACACATAAAAATTCCTAAAATATATATGTGTAATTAAACATGAAATCCTACAGTGGTATCAGAGCTTAGGGTTCAATTTTCTAATGATTTGAAGTTGTAAACAAATTTAGTTTACCATCTAAGGTTCGAACAATTCGATTTTCCCGTTTTTCGGTCTTTAAATGTTTTGTTGGAATAATTCTTTGTAATAATTCGTTTTGAATGTTTTAAGTGGTTTAAAACATGTCATGTAATTATTAGAATTATGATTTAGACATAAGTCTAACTTGCAATAATTTCGTTTTAAGTATAAACGATTGTTTTGTAAGAGAATCAACAAAACCGAAAAACTGCGGTTCGTTTTTCCTTTAGGAAATTGGATGGACAGCGGTTCAAAATTGTTTTTGAATGATGGATGGATGAAAAACGTTTTTAATGGATTTCAAAATGTTTTTCAAAGAATTGTTTGGGATTCTAGATGATTGATAAACTAGATTGTATAGTTTATAGTGATATTGCGTGCATGGATGCTAGAGTTGTCTTTGCAGGAATTGTGAGTTTATATGTTCCAAATCAGCAACTATGAATGTATGTAATCATTATTATACAGGGGCTTATTTGTATGTAATTCGGGTCGGGTTCGGGTTGATATATTTTGGGTTTCGTATAATTCGTGCTGACACGAATTACCCGAATTCAAATAAAAAACTAAAAAACCCTAAATTCCTAACCCTAACTCAAGTCTAAAACAAACATCATCTACACGGTCCACTCCTCCAGCCGCCTCCAACAGAGAAACCCCTGTTGTCCCCGTCATCGTCCTCACCATCTCTTCTCCATATCCTCGTCATCTCCTCTCTCCATCCTCGTCGTCCTCGCGGTCTCCTGTTTCCGTCTTTGCCGGCCTCACCCTCTCCTCTCGCCTCCCTTGCCGCCGACGCCCTCTCCTCTTGTCGTCCTCGCCATATACTCTCGCTCACTCTCGTGTCCCTTTCATGTTCGACCTACACCACCATCTGATATCTTATGTTAGTCGTAGGCTATCCAATCTCCTGGAAATCGAACTGAAAGTGTTCTAAGTATATTCATTGTATATTTCAATACTTCCATCTTCTTTTTTATAAAGAAAAATAAGTAGAGCGGGGTTAGAATCTCGGTTCAAATCGACCAATGTCAATGCTACCTGCAACAAAATTGACATTATTATATTAAAACGATTTTCATGTCCATTAATATTGGATTGGTTAGTTGCTAAATCTTTCATGTCCGCTAATATATTTCAATGTTGTTTTTGAAAACGATTTTTTATGAATCTGTTCCTTGATATATTATTCTGTCCGCTAATATTGGATTGGTTCGTTGCATGTATTATTACTGATGGATGTTTTCATGCTTATTATTTAATACCATTGATTTTTTTATCCACCTTGTCATGGCTTTAAAACAATTATAACTTTGTACTGAGTTGCTTGTGTCGTCCATTGTGATGCATGATTTGTCATTCCAGTTTGTTGAATATGAGCGAATTAGGGCAATTTTCCGATACTTGAGGCATGAAATACATGTTATTAGTAGAAATACTGCAAAATCTAATTGCATGAAAATGTATAAGCAAGAAAAGGTTAGAATCCAGACTCTGTTAGATGCAACTCCTTGTCGAATAAGCTTGACTTCAGAT
The DNA here is from genome assembly GCA_963682175.1 of Triglochin maritima. Lineage (NCBI taxonomy): Eukaryota > Viridiplantae > Streptophyta > Magnoliopsida > Alismatales > Juncaginaceae > Triglochin > Triglochin maritima. Next base: position 43,316,874 of record OY821775.1, read on the forward strand.
TTATGGAGTTCTCTGACATCCGATGGATATATGTCTTTGACTGCACATTTTATTGATGTTGGTTGGAAGTTGCAGAAAAGGATCTTAAACTTTTCATACCTCTCACCTCCTCACTCTGGTGTTGTACTATGTGATGTCATTTCTAATTTGTTGCTTGAATGGGGTATTGAGAAAAAAATATTTGGCATTACTTTAGACAATGCAAGTGCTAATAATGTATCGGTGGCTGAGTTGAGAGAGGACTTGAATTCGAAAGGACTACTTCTGTCTGGGGATAATTTTTTTCATCTACGATATTGCGCTCATGTGCTGAATCTGATTGTGGAAGATGGTTTGAAGGGAATCGACTCCTCGGTTGACAAAGTAAGGGAGAGTGTGAAGTATGTAAAATGTTCTCAAGTTAGAAAACTGAAGTTTCTTGAATGTGTCAGATTAGTCTCCATCGATGATAAAAGAGGTTTGTGTCAAGATGTGGCAACTAGATGGAATTCTACATATCTTATGCTTGATAGTGCTTTATTTTACCGTCGTGTATTTCAACATTTGGCATTGATTGATTCAAACTACAATAAATGTCCATCAAGTGAGGAGTAGGAGAGAATTGAAAGTGTGCACCAGTTCTTGAAGGTTTTTTATGAAGCCACTGTGACATTTTCTGGAACTGAGTATCCAACTTCTTCATTGTACTTTCCTGTTATTATATATTGTTATTCTGCATTGAAAAATGCAATGGAAAGTAGAGATGAGTATATGTCTTCTATGGCAACCAAGATGTGGGAGAAATTTCAGAAATATTGGGCTGAATTTAGTGATACATTAGCTATTACTTCAATATTTGATCCTCGTTACAATTGGAATTTGTAGACTTCATCTACAAGAAACTTTATGGCTCAGATTTTGTTGGCAAACTACATGAGAAGATAAATTGCCTTTACTCAGACTACTCCGCAACTTTTGATGGTGGTATGCCTTCTTCAAGCAAAGATAAAGATCCTAACCCGAAAAGGACCAAGTCATTGTATGAAGGTTTTGACGTTAATTGCTCACTTTTTAAGGTAACTTTTCTACTTCTAAGAGTATTAATTTGTCATGATTAAAATGTTATATTTTGCTAATCTTATGACTTTAATCTCTTGATTGTAGGAATTTGACAATGCTTTTGTAGAAAACTCAAATTCCTTGAAGTCACAAGTTGATCTTTATCTGGAGGAGTGATGAGAATTAAATTTATACCGCAAGTGCACGGCGTCAATGAAGACGTGGCAAATACGGGTCGAACACAAGGAGGGAGAGATTTGTTATTAGTGTGATTTCGATTGGGGGAAAGAAGGAGAGAAGAAATAAATTGGGTTTTGAGATTTTTGGTTTTTAATTATCTAAAGCAAGAAACAAGAACAAATAAACTAAAACAAGAACAAAGAAGTGAATTTCGTTGGGTGGAGGTTTAGATTTAGGGTTTAGATTAGAGAATTCAGAAACTTATAATAAATCATATTAGTTATAAAGCATTACATGATAAATGATTTAACATAAACTCAAGTAATCAAAATATACTAACACGAAATTAAAATAATAACATTCATTCATCTTCTCTTCACCCTAAATCCGTCACCTCCACCCTTTGGAAAGAGTTAGAAACTCATGGAGGGAGGAAGAAGGGATCCTAGAGGCATTACAAAAGAAAAGTAAAAATAAGAAATAAAAGACAGAATTTTATTACTAAAATAAAGACAAGTACAAATAACAACTAAAAACTAGGTATAAGGTCAATGACCCTTCTACCATCGTTCTCGGGGCTATTTATAGCCGATACAAGAGATCCAAATATATAAATGGAACGTACACGCGTCAATACAACATTGGTAAAAATTTGAGCACACGGATCAACTTTTGTGCGGCTAAATCGCCGCAATTTGTACATGAGGTGCGGCGGAATCGCCACCTTTTTGGCTCGGATTCGATCCAGATTTTTCCTGTGTGTTTATGGTATGATTTGATCCTCCTTTGCGCGTCTGGATTGATTCTTTCCATTCTTTTGAGCTCCGGATTAATTCCTTTATATATATGGAGATTCACATTGATTTTTCTTTAGATTTTCTCCATAATAATAAAAGCTACTCGTGATTTGCAATTAGGTCCTTGACTTTTTGCAATTAAGTCCCCGGCTACTTTTGTGCTTAAGTCTTTGTTCTTTTTGTAATTAGATCTTGAATGCTTTTATGCTTGGATACATTTCCATTTGTAACCTGATAAACTTGAACTTGGTCTTTATGATAGAAATGAGTCTTTTGCACGCGTTTATGCTCGAGATGTGGGTAAATTGCATTCAGGTCCCTGTATTCTGTAAATAAGACTAAACACATACCTTAGTAGCATTTATTGATGTAAAAGTAATCTAAATGAAAGACATATGATGCAATGTATGCAATGCATCAAGGAGCCACGGATGAGTAGACAAGATAATGTGGATGTCCTTGCATTTTGGAATTCAAATAAAAATCGTTATCCAATTGTTGCTGCTATGGCTCGTGATATCCTAGCAATTCTGGTCTCAACGGTTGCTTCAGGAGCTGCCTTTAGTGTTGGTGGTCGTGTTTTGGATCAGTTTCGTAGTTCTCTTAAGCCAGAAACAGTTGAAGCAATCATTTGCACTCGAGATTGGCTATTTGGAGATAAAGGTCATCCCAATATACTACTATTTTTCATGTTATTTTTTGGTTACTTTTGGTCAAATTTGCATATTCATACTTGTTTTAACTTGGAATGACTATCAACTAGGTGATCCAAAAATTGATGAAGATATCGACAAACTCACACAAAATGTAGTGGTCCTTCAAACGAGTGACGAAGAAATTGTTAATGTTGATAACTCATTAGAAGAAGTAATGAATTCTCAAGTAGGTTTGTGGATATTCAAATCCTTTCATTTAACATAAAATAGATTTATTACTATATTTTTTGATAACTCTACTCATCATCCCACAGGTTGATAACAAGGAATGTGGAGAGTCTGGAGACATGATTGCAAGGAAGTTCAATGTTAACTCATGATGTTTATGAAAGTCTTTATCTTTTTGGTCAAGGAGGTTTATGAATTGTCTATGGAAGTTTGATTGTTTGTGATGAAGTTGTTGTCTTTTGGATAAAGTTTGTATTGATGTTGAATGTTTATGGATGTTAGGATTTCTCATTGTATTAGTCTATATTTTAAAAGAGTTTGCGATGATGAAATATGAAATTTATTTTGTTTTTAGGTTGTGAGTTGACACAAACAAAGAATTCGTGTCAATCCGTGTTGACACGAACACGTTCCGAAACACGAATTAGACAAACAAACACGAAAAGAAATTCGTGTCATTTAGGGTCGTGTTCGGGTTACTAATTTCGTGTTCGTGTTTAGGTGTATAATTTCGTGTCAGTGTTCGGGTCGATTTTTAAAAAAAATTCGTGTTCGTGTTCGGGTTGACCGAAAAAGAATTTGTGTCAAGTCGTGTCGACACGAACACGACCCGAAACACGAATTTGACAGCCCTAGTGATTTTGACCAACTCCGTATTTTGACCTCGTATTCGGTCGACCGGTTTTAGATTGTGGTTCGACCGTCTGGAGTTGAGTGATGTGTAGAATAGTTCGACCGTTGTAGACTTTCGGTCGACTGAACCTATTGGGAACGTTCGACCGGTTAGGCTTTTTTGGTCGACCGATTGTGCCCAGAACTGAATTCCTGGTCCTTCTGTTTGTGTCAACTCTGTCCATGGAAACCTGTGTCTTCACTTAGAGCGTGAGCCGGGAGGTGACGGTGGGTACGTGCTCGTGCCTGCCCAGGTACCGTCGTGTGGAAGAGTGTGGACACTTGGGTCGCGCCACTTCCATGAGGGACAGTGGTGTGATGAGTTGCTTGCTAAAATTGAAGTTCTAACTTTAGAGAATGCATGCTTGAAGGAAGAAAATTTAAATGTTAAAAATACCTCATCTCATGCAATTGATAGTCATATGCTAGAAATTGATACTAATGACTTGCTTATTAAACTTGATAAATCTCATTTAGAAAGCAAGAAATTATTACATGACTTGAATTGCATGAATGAAAAGGTTGCAAATTTAGATATTCACATGCTTAACATGAATGCAAAGCATAAATCTATGATTAAAAATCTAAATTGCTTAAATGAATCTCTAGGAACTAAAAACAGTGAACTTAATGCCTTAAATGAAAATTTGTCAAATAAATTGCATAAGTTCACACATGGCAATAAAAACAATTTTTATGTTAAAAACTTTCCTATTCAAATTAATGTTAAACATAATTTTGCCATGAAAAGAACCTCAAGTGTTTGGGTACCTAAATCAACTTGGATTTGGGTGCCAAAAGCTAAATTGAATGGACCCAAACAAAAATGGGTACCAAAGTCTACACTTGTAGGAGCTTGAGGAGGAGATTGGTGGTGACCGGGTGAGCCAAAGCGTCGAATTCGAATTCGGTTGCATCACCAAGTCAAGATTGGAGCTATTCAAGATTCAAGTTCGGTATAAATTTCTATCTTTGAAATTTCTGAAAAATTAACTCTAATCTAGTTTATATGCTTAATTGACATATCTTTAGAAGTTTAATTCATTGCAAATCATTAACCCTATTCATTGCAAATCATATACCACATCCATTGATTTTTATTGTCATATTCTAAATGGATGTTAGAATAAGGCTTGAGTAGAAACTTAAATGAATTTAACTTGAATCATACTCATAGTTTCCATCTAGCCTTATTGATAGGGGGAGCTTAAATGTTATATCTTTTATTAGAGTAATGAAGTGCAAAATTTAGGGGAAGCAACTTCATTACAAGACATCCAAATTCTATGCTTAAAATCATATTATTTTTGTTTTTGATGGATGTCCAAAGGGGGAGAGATAATTAAAGGGGGTTACTTGAAAATTGGTTAAAATTGAACAAAAACTATGCACATACTTAGGGGGAGCATTTATATGCATAGTTTACATTTAAAAATTTCAAGTATTAAGATATAGGTTGCCATCATCAAAAAAGGGGAGATTGTTGGCTATTTGGCCTTATCCTTGTTTTGATGATTTAATCAACCTTATCTTAATCATAAGTAATGTAGAGTAGCACAAATATTGCATTGCATATATATTGCATGTGCTAACCTCTACAGGTGATCAAGACTCATGGGAGGAAGGAAATCAAGTCAAGATTTGTAATAAAGCTATATGAAGACTTGTAATCTTGATTTTATTTTGAGTCTTAGGAACATGTGTAAATTGAGCATACAAGAGCTAAAAACTTATCACATACACACTAGGTTCCTTATAGAAGTCACACACAAAATTTCACCTTATTTGGACTTCATTAGATCACCCAAACCTTAGTCGAAAATCACTTAAAACCTAAACCTAGAATTCCTGTGTGAACCGGTCGACCGAACCAGTTCTCAGTTCGACCGGTTTATAAAAGACTCTCCACAGTGATTTTACCGAACTCTACCAGTCGACCAGTTCTACCTTTTCGATCGACCGATCCCAGATTTTAATATGACTGTTTTTCTTGTCGTATTCCTATAACGGTCGTATTCGTATAAAACAAACTAAACCCCAAAATACATTCGGTAACCGGTCGAACGACGACCTTGTTTCGGTCGACCGGTTGAACAGAAACCAAATTCCCTGCTATCGGTCGACACATCTTCGTTCGACCGTTGCACCTTTGTCTCAACCGAATCCCCTAAACGGTCGACCGCCCCATACTTTGGTTCGACCGATTAACTTAAGTAGAGTTAAGTTCTAGCTCGTTTGTCCGACCGAATATTCATTTGTTCGACCGTTCTCCTTGAAATCAAGTGAACGGTCGACCGGTTTAGTAGTTTCGGTCGACCGGTTCTGGACAGATTTGCAGCCCGATTTTCTCTTTGTGTATCTTGCACAAAACCCAATCAAATCTTGTCCAAACGGCTAGAAATCTTTAGGAGCTTATAAATAGAGGATCAAGACCTGTTGTTAACACAACTCTCCAACTTCCAATTGTCCAATTCATTAGAGAGAAGCTCTCAATCCTCAAAGCTCCCAATTTCACTCCATAAGCCTAAATCCACACTTAGTGATCATTTCCTCATCCAACTCAAGTGCGCTCAATTAGAGAGTAAGTTCCACTCAAGTTACTTTTGTTGTCAAGAGAGCAAGGGTCTTGGTGAAAGCCCAAGACACGAGTATAGACTTCGGTGAGAGCCCGAAGTGATCCTTCTCGGATTGTGAGAAGAGGATTCCAAGCTCGGCGAGGGTTGTTCGCGAGTTTGACGGTTGTAAGGCTTTGTCCCCCGGCCCGGAACGTGGATCAGATAGTGAAGTCGTAGGCGGAGCTCAGTGATCTGAGCGGAGCTTGCAAGAGAGGATTAGGACCCAGGTGGGGTGCCGAACCTCTATAAATCCCCTGTGTGCTTGTGGTTTGCATTTTCTATTCCCTACTTGTGTATTTGTTTTAATTTCCGCTGCATCTCTTTGATTGTCTAAACAAGTAGGTGATTATGATTAAAATTGTTAATTAGAGTTTGTGGACCCATAACCCACACGATCCTACAAATGCGTGTTGACGCATGGGTCGTGGAGCATGATGATCCTGCAGACTATGGTCTGGACCCGTCCGATGTTGTGTCGGACGTATGTGATGACGCCGAGGTTTTTGTCTGCGATGCCACCGAGGTTTTTGCCGGTGATGATGATGCCGACGATGTTCCGGCTTGTGGTTGTCCCGTCCGATGTTGTGCCAGACGTATGTTGTACCGTCGATGTTGTGCTGGCGATGCCGCTGATGTTGTGCCAGCGATGATCCCCGATGGGGCACCTATCCTGGGATGTTGACCGACTGGGCTACAACTCCGTCGAGGTGGTGCAGACCACATGGTTACTTTGCGCGGAAATGCGGACTCTCCTCACCGATCACTTGGCTCGAGTAGTCGCGTGTGGGTGGGTGCGTCGCGTACTGTCCGTAAGACTGTATGTGCCTACGGTGGGTTTCCGAGGGAGACCGTTGTTGGTTGCTGGACTGACGTCCTTGTTGACCCATGAGGGTCCTTGTGTTGTTGGACTGAGGTCCCGTTTACCCTTGGAGGGATTTGATGCATTGCAGATGTTGATATGACATGCTACTAATATGATAGGTTCATTTACCGCACTACTGCATTCATATAGGTGAGCTTTACATACGAGGTTTCCTAATGGGAAACTCAGGCATTGTTGTTTGATTCATGTTTCAGGACCGCAGTAGGTTCTGTCAGGTGGTGACAGCGGGCATACACATTTTGGGGTCATGATCCTCATCGGACTCTTCGAGGTCGTCATGATTACTTGTACCTTCTTTTGTAGTATTGTTGTAATCATGTATTTTGACAAACTCTGATGTTTTATTGGTGCACCGACTGTTGATTTATATGAGTAACATTTACGTTGATGAGTTTTATCTGATTATCCTTTGATGGTTTAAGTTTTTAAATTTTCGTTGTTTCGAGATGTTACCTTCATTGTCGCAACAGCAGGGTCGCAACAGCAGGCTAGGACCGACAACACCCAGTTGTACCAGCAATGCACTAGTCAATTTGGTTCCATTAAAATCACTTCTTTTGATTCTCGAGATGAGGCCACGTCTGAGAAACTGGGACCTCAAACTATTGATAAAAAAACTTCTTGCGGAAGACTGCAAAGAAGGGTCGATTGATAGCCAATGAGGCAAAACTAATTAGACTCCTTCCCACCGCATGACGTGGGTTATGCTGCGCTTGGACGAGGTCCGTGCAAGTGACAAGGTTGACAACGTTCTCACCAATATCGGTAAGAAGAATCAGAAACTAAATTTCTTTAGGATAACTGGGACAAAACATACACTCGACAATAATACAAAACCACAGGGAGAAGACCAAAAAACACCACCGTGAAGAAGATGTGATGACAAGAAGATGTTATTGCAGATGATTATCGATGGAGGGCAGCTGCAAAGGTACTACAATAAATTTAGTATAAATTATCTTCAAAATTTCCTACTTCAATTTCTTATTTAAAATGCCAATTTTCCCAACCTATTTAACATGAATACAGAAAAGGGACAAGGTTGACAAGTTCAAAAAGAAAGACTTGGACTTCAAAGACGAGCTAAGTTTTATATTTGGGGCCATAATGGTGATGGGGAGAAGAACTTCATAGCTGGAGACAAAGCTTATAGTCGGTGGCGGATCCAGAACAAAATATCGATTTCCTCATCTTATAAGCGGACATGGGCGTCCATGACCCATTTTAAACACTATGTCCTTTGCGGGGAGTTATCCCTATGACTTGTACGGGCGGCGAAACGGGTTGTTGGCGGTCTCATTCGTTGTGGGGGCACGTGTCTAATTTTTTGATTTTTTTAATTTATTAAATAATGTTAATATATTTATTTTAAAGTCATTTTTAATCTTTTTAAAAAAAATCTTCTGAAAAATATTTTCCATTTGTTTTTATTTTTTAAAATTTTAAAATGTTTAATTTATTTAACTCGGAATTTACCTACAAATGACGTGAATGAAATATAATGTAGGGTGTGGGAAGATAGATGATATAAAATTATATTTTTTTATACTTGAGCATCTACTAAATATTTTCTATATAAAATTACATCAAATATTTTTCTAATTAATATTAAAATAATAATTTGTGTGATTACATATCTAATATCCAAAAGAGATTTAAGAGGAGAAGGTGATCACTTGCCTACGTGGGACCATCCTACATCCGCCACTGCAAGGAAGTCGACATCGTCCTGCATCAGTGGACTTGATGGCAATGAACAGGAAGACATAGCAAATTCTGGTGGGGAAAAATTGAAGAATCTTCGGTGGAACCTTCCATGAGAGTGGTAGTGTTAAAAAAAGAAACAGAGATTGGATCCGACAACAACTACTATCACTTCTAAGATAACCTGCATGCAAGAGGAAGCGTCAAAAATGCAAATCCTTGCGGGAGGATGGAACTTAATCTTGAAGGAAATTAATACAATGTGGAGTTGTGTGTCCAACTACAGAACTACTACAAATGTGTGGTGTGCAACTGAACAACAAAGACCGGAGAAGAATGTGTCACAAGTTCAAGAACCTCTTGATCAAAGACCGTAAGCTTTTTCGGTACGACTCATTGATTAGTGACCTCTTCATTGTTAATCTTTGAGTTGATTAACAATGACCTGCACACAACCAAAATATGCTAGAACTGATTCTGAGCCTATTATGCTCAAGGGCCAAAATCACCTGGAAGTATTTGCAACCACACCCATTTTATCTGCTCTTCGTGTGTAGGATTTTTGCAAAATATCTCTAGTCACTTTAGCCGTCTCCATCGTCAATATTTTTTCTTCGAAATATCTTTTTCCCCCCTCCAAATATCGACTCCAGGACTACTTGTAAATTTGCAAACAATACATTATGATATTTCTTCCTTATCTCCATCAACAATTACTTTTCCTCGTTCTCCACTTCATCAAATGCTTTGAAGTCAATTACATTAGTGTAACCGTTCTTGACCAAGTTTCAAAAATCTTGTGAAACACTCTAAGTTGCACTGCCAAGATGTTGAAAAATTTCCGTTTAATTTTGGAAGTCGATCAAATAGAATTTGATAAAGTCATTTTCATCCAAAGGTTGTTACCAACAAATTAACATACTTGCTTGTATGTTGACAGTGTAACATTCCCGAACAGCGGAAAATTTAAACTTTTAAAACCAAAGGAATCACGAGAATAAAACCATCAAGAGTGGGGACATTACTGAACAAATACCGAAATACATCTGGTGCACCATAATACAATACGAGTTTGTCAAAAGAGTGATTACATCATAACACAAAACACAAGGTACATGTAATCACGACAACCTAAAGTAGGTAGATGACATGATCCAGTCCCAAAGTGCAATCTCCCTCGGTCACCACCCGCCGGAACCTAACGTGGTCCTGAAAAAGATGCAACAACAATGCCTGAGTTTCCATAAGGAAACCCCGTATGACAAGCTCACCTATATGCCCTAACATACTAGTATAGCATGCATGGAATAACAAGCAGTAAAACAACATTGCCACCAAGGGCCAAACCGGACATCCGTCCCGCGATCATTCCCGCTGCCACACAGGCCCCGCGGTCTACAATCGCCACCGCTGCCACACAGGCCCCACGGTCTGCCACAACCACCGGTACCACACAGGCCACACGGTCAAACAACCACCGGTACCACACAGGCCACACAGGCCACACAGTCAAACAACCACCGGTACCACACAGGCCACAACCACCGCTGCCACACAGGCCCCACGGTCTGCCACAACCACCGGTACCACCGCCACACAGGCCGCACGATCCAGCATCGGGTCCCCGTAGAGACCTACCGTAGGCACATACGGTCTAACGGACAATACGCAACACATCCCCACACGCGACTACACAAGCCAAGGGATCGGTGAAGAGACGTTCGCACTTCCGCGCAGGTAGAATCAGATATGAAAACATCGTGGTCCACCACCACACCAACAGAGCCGTCGCTCAGGTCGGTCCATCAACCGGCGCCACACAGACCGCACGGGATATCACTCGATAGGTGCCCAGTCGAGCTACCTGCCGGAACACATCATCGGCAGTCCATCGCCGCAACCACACAGGCTACGCGCGATCCTCCCTGCCGCCACACAGGCCGCACAAGGGCCCTACCGCCGCCACACAGGCCGCACGACACGTGCAATAACTGCCATCAAGGTCAGTCGAACATATCCGCCACACAAAGGCCAGACAATCGACAGATCCGAACCGAAGTCCGCAGGGTCAACGAGCTCCACGTGCAACACCAACTCCGGCTCCAACGAGCAGGGTCGCGACCTCCGTCGCCGTCAATAGGCCGGTACCTCTCTGGACCTCCGTCGCCATCCTGGCCGGTAGTCACTGTGCCTCCGTAGCCATCGGCCGGTAGTCACTGCACCCATCAGCAGTTGCGTGTTGCTGAAGCAATGAGATCCATGATCCCTCAGGCTGCTACTCTAACGCGAGTCAAACGATCCACCAGATATAGTCACGATCCATACATGGAGGTGACGCGTTCCGGACACCCACACTCTTCCACACGGCGATCCCTGGGCAGGCACGCATAACGCGCCCACCGTCACCTCCCGGCTCACGCACAAGGCGAGGACACGGGTTTCCGTGGACAAAGTTGGCATCCTAAGCGGAACCAGAAATTCTGTCCTGTGCAAAAACGGTCACTATGGTGTATCTAGTTTTTTGTTTGGGACCGCAAGGGAAATGGTTAGATGAGCCATAGACCTATGACCTATCAGTCCATAATTTAATCATTAATATGTTAAGTTGCTATCGGCCTAGTTGGATGCTCTTAATATAGCTACTTTTATAGACTTAGCAGTACCTGAATATAATTCAAGGAGTTACGATCAATAAGGCTGCTATGCATCAATTATTTGCCAAAACAAAAGCAATAGGAACGTATATTTGCTCTGAAGTTTAGAAAACTTAATCATGACCATGCATAATTTACCTTTTTAATATTAGTGTCTATCATATGCTTCTCTGTCGGGTTTTTTATTCTATAGTTGTCTTACAAGTCAGCACATATTTTTTTATTTATCAACTGTAAGATTGTCTATTTATTCACTTTTCTAGGTATCAGCTCTAAATGAATCCATAATAGGAAGCGTGAAGAGTGTTTTCAAACCGTGGGAGCGCCGGTTGGATTCATCAGAGGTACTTTTGTTAACATAAGCTGCAAATAGTTTGTTCAGGTTAACATACAAAAATAGAAGTGTTTGGTGTGCTTCATTTCTGTCATGTTAAAGCCCCCTATCCCTCTTTAAGAGGCACCTTGCAGCCTTGCTCCTAGTCTCCTATCTTTTGAGGTGAATGATTGCTTACCTTATTATCGTGGGTAGCTTATTTCACATTGCCTCAGTAAATTGATTAAGATCCCACATTAGTAATAAGATCATTATGTATGTACTTCTCCTTTTGGAGTCATGAGAAAACTATAAAGTGGCAAAGTCCCCTCTCAAAATTCTAATCACAATTTGTTGTATAGAGACGCCATATATTTTATAGTATTGCCACTTTTTGATGACTATATGAATGTCCGTCACTATGCCAGGGTATCTTGGAAAGCAACGAAGGTGACCCAGAGCTACTTGTTTTTATCCCGTAAGTATTCATGGTTGTATGCTGGTAAAATTTACAACTGTTATTTTGAGTCAATGCATGTCTTATTGTCCTAGTACAACACTACCTAATTTGGCAGGAAACAAGGACAAATAATAACGCCCTTTTAGGATGCTATATACCTAATTCAGATTCTATCACTAAATGTTGTTATCATTTTTTATTTTGATTTATTTATAGTTCCACATTACAATATCATATAAGTGCTAAATGCCTCACGGCTTTGTTTCAGATGTGTTATTATCGAAATCCATGGCATGCTTCCTTGAATATGTGACTACGTTTTTTATAAGTGGTAGGGTTAATTTTAATCATTAAGGTGAGTTTTTAAATTCTAAATTAAATTAAGACACATGGAATTGCTAAAATTTTACTTTTTACCTTTTGGTTTTCTTTTGATAACTTGTGTATAGAATTGGTATCATAATTCAAAAATTATAAGGATGCAACTCCAAGTTAGATTACCGAAACCAAACACAAACTTTAAGATACTTTTGATGTCTGTGTTTAACTTCAACTTTTTAATTGTAGTACTGTTGTTTTACTGGATGTTGCAGTTGACATGACAAGGCTAGAGTCGTTTGACCGTGATAATTTAGATAATTATCAATATGCAAAACTATTTTTTTCCAGTAGTTTTATTTGACTTACAAACTACTCCTACCAATTGAGTTATTTGCTGTGTTTTGGTTATAGGTTCACGTCTGATGTCAAAGTAAAGAGCATTTCCATTGTTGGTGGTGCTTCAGGAACTAGTCCAGCGAAAATGCGAGCGTATGTGTATGCTTTATGCTTAAATTGGTTTTTGAATTTAAATCTTTTATCTTATCCTGCTTACGAATACAAAATGTGTGCTAGTAATCTGTTCATGATAAGTCATTTCCCTGGTTTTATAGCAAGCTACTAATTGATTAATTTTCTTATCATTCATTCACCAATTTTCTCCTTATTTCTTATAATAGTATTGTAATTTGAGTATAGCATCTTCTCTTATCAAGTATAATTTCTTCAAAAATCTTCCTCTCTGGATGGATTGCTACAAAAGAGAGTGGTGCATATGAGTAGAGTACTAAATGATCTGTTTGTTGATCTATAGATTCACTAATCGTGAGGGTATTGACTTTGGTGATGCTGCAAACATGCAAGCTGTTCAGGTAGGATATTTCAAACCACACAAATACAATCTATTTATTGCATTCAGGAAGAAGGTGCATTATTATATAGTCCCACTTTTTTTTGTGTGTTGATTTTAGGAGTGGGATCTGGTGGAAAATTTGCAAGGGCTTATGGAGTATCAGACAAGGTGATAATGCATGAACAGTATTTATCAGAAATATTACCGTTTCGTATGAATGATATTTATCAGAAATATTAGGATTCCATTCACCAAAACTTATTTTGCACCTTCCAACACCATAAGCTTATCTCTTCATCCCCGTATACATCATCATGTTTGTCATCAATTCTATTAGCTGGAGTGCAAATCTTGTTAGTCATTGTGTTAATTTTCTTTAAATTTATAACATACGAGGCAAGATTATAAAACATAAAATGTAAGGTGTCTTAAAATTTAAAGATCTTTGAAGCAGGAAAATTGGAAAGAAATCAATGGTGAAATCTAGTGTTGCTCAATTATCATTTAACCTCTGGTTAGTTTTGTATTTAGTTACTCTGGAATTGTTTTCAAGGATTTATCAACTGGAGTACATGCTTTATCATCGTCAAATGTGAATGGGCAGTGTATGCTTCATTGTCCCTGATTTTCTAAGAGGATATCAAGGAATAACATAACCGAAATTTGAAAGGTAGGGCAGAGTTGGTTGGTTTGTTCCATTTCCGAGTCTTTTTGGACACATGATAGATTGATAGGCTTTCTAACATGCCACGTCCTTTTTTGGCACTCATTGTTTATCTATTCAATATGAACTAGTATACCATGTCAACTGTACATTATTTTTTTGTGTCCAGGTTCTCAAAGTTTCAAAGTGTGGGAAATCTGACATTGCACTTCACTGAGAATTTTGGTGGAGATACCACTCAAATATATTACATTGGCTTAAAGGGTCTAGCAACTCAGGTAAAATATACTCCATACTTCTACTGATTAAAAACATATTCTATATTCCTTTTTGGAAATTTATTTACGTGGAATGTCATTGATTGTGCATCATTTGCATCTTGCAGATGAAGAGGGATGTTGTTGCAACAATTGTATATGAAATTAGGCCCAACCCATCCGATCACAAGTAAGGCTCGATATTTTTCCCACCAGCGTATTTTACTGTTTGTGGTTTGGATTTTAAGTATTTTGCAGCAAGATTGACTTCAGACAAATAATGCCTCTTAAATATTTTGCAATGGACACCACTTCTCTCAGAATACTATTCTTCATTTATTTTACTCCCATATGCTAGAAGTTTAAGGGTTAAAAAATGTCGCTCTTCCATTTTGCAACTTTTTATCTTTTCCCCCCTGGTCTAGCAACTACAATGTATTTCTCTTTGCCCTTATTCTATGATGAACCAACTAAGATGAGTCCCTTATTCTGTGACGAATCCTGTGATGCAATACCGAGTTCAATAAGTCATAAAAAACAAAACACCTGAAGTTCAATAGCAGTTTGCTTGCACTAAGCATTTGTTGACATGTTTTATTTATGTTTGCAAGCGTCTTTTACGCTGATCCACCTGATACTATTTGGTTTCATTTTCTTCAAAGTCAAGACTCACAAATTTTTAAATGGCACACACATGTCGTCTGTTTATTTTTTGTAATATCTCTCCTCATTGTATCCAAGAATTATGTGGTATATGTTGCCCTTGCCTCTTTATTTACTCAGTGTCATGTTGTTGCGAAAATGTCTTCAGTGTTTTTTCCTTATTTATCTTAGTTTCTATCAACTCTATCATCCATTTTCATAATTCTTTGCCTCCAGAACTCCAACAGAAACTGGGGCTTTCTCACAAGTGGAGTAGAACTGTGGACTTTTGACAGGTTGGAGTTAAACTCTTAATGCTTTTTAGTTAAGTTTTGAAAAAACACTTACATTCTGTTATTCTGTTTCTCATTAGTCTTAACGTTGAGAGTTAATCTGGGAAGTGGTCTTAAATATGCCCCATTTGTATTTAAATAGTATTAACTTCAAAATGGTATTTCTAATTTTGGAGGTCTTGTGTCTCTTTGCAGGATGACTCACTCAGTCTATGAATTTTCTGTTTCTTGCGATGTCTTTGTGATGAGCTGTAGAAGATGGCTAACCATGGGATTCTCTAATTTGATACTGTGTCCGGTTAGAAAATACATGAAAGATCGATACATCATACACTTGTGTCGAGTTCAGGGTTTTGTTTCTATGTAAATGTGTGATTGAGTGGTAGATAATGGTGATATTTCACAAGCCGTTGTACTCTTCTAGCAATGAGTTTCAGGCATGTCATCCTGAAGGTAACATCTGACTAACTATACAATCAGATTTCACTTTGAATCTTATGACTATTTTGACGAGGTTGTTTTCTGTTAAACTACAGTAGCAGAACGTAAGTACGTCACGATGCCCATATCAATGGTTATTTCTCCCCGTCTTATTCCAAATATTCTTATAGTTTTGGGTTAATTGTAAATATCTCTTTCGACTATGTCCTTATAATACTTGTCTTTTTGAACTTTGAAACTTCACAATTACTCCCCTAAACTTTTGATCGGTAACACTTTATCCCTCTCATTGATAATCTGCCAGCTTTTCTTTTCTTTTTTGATTTTTCGTATTGTTTTCTTTTGGAGATGTTCATAAACTTAACCTTTTAACAAATTAAAATTTGAAAGTACATCGGATTTGATGTGATATGCATTTGATACGATCTTAATCATTTGGAATTCTAAGATTAGGAGTGTTTGTCGTAAACAAGGCAAAAATTCAAGAAATAACGGTGAATATGTCCTAAGCTAACAAATCATCAATAGAAAGGAAGGGAAGGTATTCCAAGTTAGAAAATTTAAGGTGCGTGTGACCTTTGAAGTTTACAGTGTTTTAAGATGATATAATTGAGGTTGCTATTTATAATTTACCTTTAATGATTTTTTATTATCATATCTTACCGTAGTAAATGTTCTTGCCTCGTATAATATCTGATACAGAGTGATACTTTGTGAATATTTTTCAATAATATACGAGTTCATGTTTTCACGTCTAAATTACTGTCTTCACCCTTACTTTTCTTTGTTTCTTTCAAAATCTCTAATACTCCTAATCTTTTGTTCATGCTGCTTATGGACTGATATGTCCTTTTGTAACCCTTATATGGGTAAAATCTTTTGTTCCCCCGTAACCTTGTTGTCGATCGTAGTTTGGTTACCTTTGATTAAAGGAAAAAATTTCAAAATAAATTTTATTTAATTTTTTTTGTCAAAATAGACATCAATTAAAAATATTTTTCAAACTAGACTCGCTGCCACCATGTGGTGACACGTGGCGTGCGACAGGTTTATTTTTTAGTGCATAGAGAAATGATGCTGAGTTTTCCTTTGAAGAACTCGACACGGGTGATGTCGAGTTCTACTTGGGAGAACTCGGCACGGAAAATGTGAGAACTCGGCACGGGCGATGTCAAGTTCTACTTGGGAGAACTCGACACGGAAGATGGTCGTTATTTCTGCATCGCAAGTTGTGAACTCGACATCCTCAGTGCCGAGTTCTCTTTGAAACACTGTTCTCATACCTCTCCAACCGTCTCATACACGATCTGAGTTATCAGGAGAACAATGTTTCAAATAGAACTCGGCATCGCCAATGCCGAGTTCTATTTGAAACGCTATTCTCTTGGCAACTCACGTCGAGTGGAATATGACAAGTGTTGGACAATAAAAAATCAAAGAGAACTCGACATCACCTGTGTCGAGTTCTCCCAAGTAGAACTCGACATCGCCCGTGTTGAGTTCTTCAAAGGAGAACTCGGTACTGGTGATGTCGAGTTCTCTATGCACTAAAACCCGCCGCCGTCACGTGTCACCACGTGGTGGCAGCGGATATAGTTTGAAAAATACTTTTAATTGATGTCTATTTTGACAAATTTTAAAAAAAAATTGAATTTTTTTCCTTAATTAAATTCAGAAGAAGAAAAAACTTTTGTTTACGGTCCAGTCGCTCCCCTCGTGGAATCCCAAGAGCCTGTTTCGTCATGAAATTAACGAAATTGCCGTTTGAGATTCCTAACTCTCTCAGCATTTAATTCTTCTCCATTCTAACCTAAATCTTATCTCTATGCAATTCTAACTGCATTTTGTTCAACATTTACCTGATCTTACTATGTCCATTATATATGTCTTTTAAATGTCTAGTTAATATTTCATTGTGTCTTAAATTTTTGTTCTAAATTTTGAATGTGTTCTAAATTTTTTACTTTTTAATGTCTTTTATTATGAATTAAATGTGTTGAGCATTTTGTTTATTGTTTAATGTATTTGTCTTTTGGAGGTGTTAAGAAAGATACTTTTCATTCTTAACCGTAGATTTCTAAAAAATAATGGTTAACATAAATCGAAAATAATTCACAAGCATGATAATTAACATGGATCGTTGATTACCGAGTTTAGATTGTCATGTTGGTTAAAAGAGATATTGTAGCTCTACAAATATTTAACAACATTAATATATGAAATAGAAAATATTTCTTTTATATATTGAATTGACCTAACAAATAAAACATTATGAAATTGTATTTGTGTCATTAATATTTCATTGTGTCTTTGAATCATAAGATAAGATATATCTTTTCACATAAGAAGTGTATGATTTGATTATTTTAAAAAAAAACTATCAATCAGTATAGTGATAAATGTATTAGTTAGTTATACATAACTTGTGAGGGGAAAATTGATATGTTAAAAGATTATCATTGCCCATTTTCACTTAAGTGATGATATTGCTAGGTCCTTGATAAAAAGAAATTATAATGTGTAAAATGTAACTTGTGTATAGTTACATATTTATAATTAGGTTGAGAGATCAAGAAATGAATATATATGACACAATTCTACTTTGTATAATATTCTCAATATCACGAGGCAAGTGATATACACAAGTGGTATTAAATATCACTAAATGGATCGTGTTTGGTTTGAGTGAGTAAAACATCTTTTTTATTTAGGTAACTATAATGTGCAGCAAGATACCGCTTATAGTTTATGATATAATATTTTTTATATCATTGTCAATATAACTTAGATCGTCTTATAGATCACAGCACAGAACTGGAAAATAAAGAATTTGATTTTACGTTTTATATGATGTATTGCGATACATGTGGTAAAATATTAAAATCAAATATGTCGTGATTACGACATGGTTAGAATAATTAATAATTTTATATGAGATGTAAATATATTATGTGGTATAATGTTTGACATTATATATAATATATAAGAATATGTTACATAGTATAATGTGATTCTAAACATTATAAAATATAAATTTGATAAAAACCCCAAAAATCACATTTTGTTGGATATTAATCCAAAATTTGATAAAGTCAAAAGCAGTGCAAAACGGTCGAACGTTTTGCTTGGATCGGTCAACCAAATTTAACAATGGCTTTTAAATTCGGAAACGGTCGACCGATGTGGGTTAGGGGTGTAAACGAGCCGAGTCGAGCGAAGTTTCGAGCAATAAGTATTATCTTATGTTATTACTAAATATAAAAAAAAATAGTGCAATAAAAAAATTGAACGAGCTAACGAGCCAAACATCAAATTTTTTCGAGTTTGAGCGGCTCGTTTACCGAACTAAGTTTGAAGATTTTTTGTTTTTCATCAAGATTCTTCATTTTCAAGTTAAACTAGAGTCGAACATTTTTCGAGTCGAATTCGAGTCGAGCTATCGAGCCGAGTCAAAGTTAACAACCCTAGTGTGGATCGTGGTTCGACCGAAATTATCAGGAGCTTTCTTGGTAGGGATTCGATCGACTGACTAGGAGCACAGTCTGATCGATGGTGTCGATTTTTGATCGATTAGTCGACCAATTGGAAATTTCGGTCGACCGTTTCTATACGGTTTTGTTTGAATTAATAAGATAATTTCTTTGATCATGGGTGAAATTGTTCCAATTTGGCTAGAGGAGGTTAATTGATGATTACGTGTCGAAATATGATTGGATTAGAGAAGCTATTAACAAGGAATCATATGCAAGTGGGTTGCACATGAATAAGTTTGGAGAAAGTCCTATAATTAGGACACTTCTCTCCTCATTGTCAATACATATGAATGCAAACTTCTCCTATCCATATTTCTCTACCAAATCCATCCGAAAGTTTTCTTATTAGTTGAGTGTTTGAGAGATTAAATTCTTAAGAGCATTAAACGGGTAATTAGCTAGATTCTAACATTGAATTAGAGATTGATTGACTATCTTCTTTCTCTCTAAATCTTGTTTAGAGTTTGATAAACACTTGGAGGAATTCCGAGGCGATTCAAGTGCAACATGACTCCGGATCTTCGAAAAGATTTTAGAGAACCTTTTGGGTATGATTTTCTTCTATACAAGTTAATATTTATGTAGGATACATATATTAACATGTATAGTCCATGTTTTGTACATGAAAATTATTGAAAATATGAAAATCGATCTTAAATGCTTGTTAATTTTTTTTAAATTATACACAAGTATAAGGCACGAAAACCTACACCATTTCCATAGGTTACACTTCAATAAGAGTGACTGGTTTACCGGAAAAGAATTCCTAAAAGTCTAGTTTTGAGAGTTTCAGAACATTATAAATATATACATGGAACTATGGAAGGATCTTCCTACCTTCCATTCCGAATTTAAGGAAAGTCATGAAACTGGAATTCTGAAGTTTCCTTCACTTTCCACAAATTAATCACTGTACAAAACATGACCAAGTCTAGACACGTTGAATGAGACTGAGTTTGATTTCTCTAATCATGAATCTAATTCTTCTCAATTTGAAAATAGGAACGACCTAGTTGAATTTTTTGCAATTGTGGAAATCCTTGGATTCACTCTCTTTCTTTGCACGAGAATGTCGCATTGTAAATACAAATAGAGGTACAAACCTAAGGTGATTTGTCAAGCTAACCCTAGGATTTGATTCAAAACCTAAAGCACGTGAATATGTGCATAATTACTTAATCATGTCCCAAAATATATTACAACATAACCTAAACCCTACCGTAGTATCTTTTTTAAAAATATTGTTAGAGTTTGCATTAAATAAGGTGTAGTTATGAACATGGATGGTGCTAGTATTTCAAGTCTAGGGGGCACAATTCATACGACATTCTGAAAATAAGGTTTGAAAATCCGGAGACGCGCTGCTACTTTGCTAGTGCCCACCTCCTCCAAAAGTGCTACCAGTTCTTCCTTAACACATGTTTCCGTTAGTCCATATCCCATAATTGTTATGTTTGGGTGTGTTGTTGGGGGTTTGGTTTACTGAAAACCATGTGAAAATCGGAAGTCTCCACAGTGGTTGTTTCTATGGGTTTTCTACCATGAAAAACTCACAACGTTTGGGTGTCAAGTTTCGTGAGAAACGAAACCGTCAAGTCAGAAGAAAATTACCAACAAACCCCTCCTTTACCCCTTCCCCAAAAAAATTATTTTCTTCCCTCCAAACTCATTCCCACGGTTTCCTTCTTCTCCCCCAACTCAACCGTCCATCTCCTTCGTTCCCAAAAATCTTCCTCCACCCCCGTGTCACCATCTCTGCGAAAAATGGTTATCCTTGATGGGCAGAAGAGCATATCCTCTGGCCATCCTCGTCCAACTTGGTTCTATGGCTTCTTCACGCGCAAGCAACGGGCCGCCAACGATGTCTCTATCTTCATGTGCGGAGCACCCTCTCAGCCCGTAAGCAATCCCTAACTTGTTTGTTTTTGTTTTTGTTTTCCTAAAAATGGAGTATGTGCGTGCAACCTCTTATATCCATGTTTTCTGTCTTTCTATAACCCACTAATAAGCCGGAGGCTCGCTGTCGTTTCCTCATTGAGGAGGACTCCATGGTACTCATTTTGCATCTCGTACGCACGGATGAGGGGTGATTGACATCATATCATGCATACATTTGTGTCTTATATCCGTTATCTTTCACCTAAACGATGTTGCGTAACAAGTTTTATGTTTGAGTTTCAGGAATAAACATGATTGATGAGAAGATGCATAAAAGGACCTAAAAGCAGGAAAAAGAACTGAGTTGAGAGACTTAGGGACTAAGATGCAAGGGAGAAGGACCTGAATGTAAACCCAAATGACCAATGAGCAAATCAAGAAACTCCACACCATCACGAGGGGTATTTTGGCAATTCGATTCGGGTCGGAGCTCCACCAACCGACTTGGATACATCACACATGAAGAAAGTCATCCAGGAAAGCCCACACAAAATACAGACCAGATCCAAACCCTGTAGACCGTCAATTGGCAGTCTGGGACCGCTGATTTGCGGTCCAGGTTGCTCCGGATCCGATGCGGTTTAGTCGGGTCATGTATAATTGTGTGTTATGTCTATTTTTGGTATTGTATTAGTCCCATACCAGAGAATTGTCCCGAATTACCTTTTTCTATGACTATAAATAGAACTCTTCCTCCTCCTTTGTATCCTATCTCTCTCTTGGTGTCCTTGCTCTCTACTAGGAGTAAAAGCCCTGAAGCAAAAACTCTTGTGGAGAGAGACTACTTGTAATTGAGTGAGTAATAATAGATGTTTTGTTAAGTTTTCTTTATATTGCCTCTTTTAATTCTTGCATACTTAGTTAACTTGTTTCTTTTAGTCTTCTTAGAATTAGTTTAAGCATGTTTTCTTTCCTTAGTATGAATGTTAGTTTAAATATGTGTGAGTAGTTTCATCCCCTTTTGGGGGTGGAGTAGATGTGTATACATGTTATGTAGATGGAATGAATGCTAAACATTGTTGTATGTGAAAAATGTTAGTATGCTTGTTTGAATTAATGAGAACTCTTAATTTGATGGTTTCTGCCATAATGTTTAGGTACACCCCATGCTTATTTATGCTCTTAATAACAAACTTGTCATGCTCATATTAATCACTTAGGTTAATGCTTTGAATGATAGGTCTTGCCATTAGGTACTTCTTATGCATGAACAAACACTAACTACACTTGAGCTTATTGTATGCATTCACCACACTCATTTCATGTGTACACACACTCCACCCCTTAGGGGTGTTTCCCGTTCCTGAATTTCATCTTTCCTATTAGTAGTTTCTTAGCTTAGTTTAGTTCGTTTTGTACTTTCATTCATTTCTTGTTGTTTACTAGTTTAGTGTAGTTTAGTTTAATAAATATTTTCTTCCCTTTGTTTCCCACTCGCTTTCAAACTAACCAAACTCGACACACCTCCTGTGGATCGACTCGTATTTGTCACCGCTTCAATGCGGCAAAACACTTGCGGTTATTTTAAAATGTTCAATCGAGTTTTTGGTACCGTTGCTGGGGAGGTGTTCTGTCCAGACTTTGGTTTGGACGATTCGAGTGGTTTTAATTTTTTGGTTTTAGTTTTGGTTTGTTTCAGGGATCCTCAGGATCAAGTGCAGGCGACTAGAGGAATTGGAGGCAGAAATCCACTACACTGACCGCCAATTGGCGGCCTGGTGAGCTTCTTTGACTCCATTTTTTGTTCTGGTTGTTTTTTGTTTCAGTGTAGTTACGTAGGAGCGCAATCTTGCATGTTTTGACTTTTAGTTTGCTCCCAGATTAACAATCAATCCCCTTTAATCAACTTGGCCCCTAAAATCCAAAGCAAAAGATTATGCATTCTTACTTGTTTAGGTCATGCATCATATACTTGACTTAGGCATGTAGTTGTCTTTTATTTTAGCTTTACTTTTAGTTGATGAGTGTTGGCGTGAGGTACACATTTCCTACTCTCATTCATGCATTTTGTATGACCATGCATTAGTTAGTAGGAATTGCATCGGGACAAGAGTGATGTGAAAGTTTGATTGGAGAGTTTATTGCTAGATTAAGACTCAAAACACTAGTAAGGAGGGGTTGTCTCATACAAGATAAGGTGGGGGATTTCATCACCCTTTCCTTTGCCCAAAAAATCACTCTTAATCAAAGCTTTAATTCTAAAAGCAAGTAGACATTGACCCTAGGATTTCAGACGAACAAGGAGAGTGATCGAGTTGAGACTGTCATGGCCTGATCGGCGTTGCCTACCTTGTCGATAGTAGGAGGTATTGGATCTCCGGATCTGGTATCACTTGCTGGGCATTGTCTTCATTGTAGGGAGATGAGGCGTGTCGAGACCAGTGACCTCGAAGTTAGGAGTCGTCTAGCCTAAGGACCCATAACTATAAGTTGTTTGAGCCGTGCTTGCTAGATTAAGCTTCTACCTTCACCCATTACCCACACTAGCTCTAATGATTCTTCATTCCTCATATGAGTCCTCTCCTCATCTATATTCTACGAGCAGTCTCCTCTGAGTACACCTTCTGTTGTGTGTTATTTTAGAGTTGAGTCGAGCGTTTTATGCGAGGTTGAGCTCGTTCTGGTTAGAGCGCTCGACTTGAGAGAGTGCATTTTTCTGAGATAGACGGTCTAGGTGATCAGCCATCTCCGCCTCGTTCTCCTTTGGAGCGTGAGGCCGAGTCGTCTCGTGGGGATGGGGGAGACTGGGTTCCATACATGGATTACCTCGGTCCACTCCTGCCACCACTTAGACCTTCTCCTCTGACTCGGGAGGAAGAAGAATTTGGTCAGGATCGAGTTCTTGGTGCACCACCACCTTTAGCTCGATAGGATAAGCCGATGACTTTGTGGGAGCAAACCCATCCTGTTCAGGCCGCACAACCTTCTTGCATAGTTCTTCCCCCAGCTCGCGGAAACAACTATGAACTGAAACCTCAATATGTGAGCATGCTTCCTACCTTCACTGCCAATAAAGAGGATCTGTATATTTTTATACGTGAATTCGAGGAGGTATGCTCCATGTTCAAGTTTCAACAGCTTGATGATGATTCAGTCCGGTTGAGGATGATTTCTTTCGCGTTGAAGGATAACACGAAGAAATGGATGTACAGCCTCCCGACGAGCTCTATTCAGTATTGAGATGACTTTGTGACCGTCTTTCTGAAAAGATTTTTCCCTCAAAGGAAAACTCAACAGATACGGCACCAGATACATCAAATGTATCAGACTAAGACCGAATCTTTTCATGCTTTCTTTGAGAGGTTCAATGACCTTCTGGTCATGGACTTGAGCTATGGTAGTTGTGCCAGATTTTTTATGAGGGCCTCAACTACAACACCCGCACATTATTGGAGTCGATGTGTCAGGGTGATTTCCAAATGAAACCCATCAATGAGGCATGAGACACTTTTGAGTTAATGGCTAAACGTACCTTTGAGTGTGACACTATGAGAGAGCCACCAGCCGTTAGGTCTTCTGGTTGAGCTGAATCATATCAAGTTGAGTCAACTATCGCGTCTGAGGCAAAATTGGCTGCTCTCATACGTAGGATTGAGAATTTAGAGTTGGACCAAACTCCTGAAGCTCAGGTCGCTACTCCCGGGTGTAGTAGGTGTGGACTTACGGGACATGATGACTTGAAATGTGCTTACGCTCCAAGGGATATTGAGCATGGAAATGCGATGTATCAACAAATGCCCCGTAATGACCCGTACAGTCACTCCTACAACACGGGATAACGTAACCATCCTAACTTCTCTTGGGGGCCAAATGGGGGTCACGGTCAGAGCTCGCACGTTCAATTTCAACCTCCACCTTATCAACCTCTACGCCCATCGGCCACCTACCAACCCTCACATCAAAGGTCTCAACACCATAATTACCAACATCTTCAGGCATCATCGTCAGGTTATTGTAACCAACTGGTAAAATGAGGAAAACTTAGACATAAACCTTAGTTTAAAAGACACAACGAAATGAGTATTAAATGAATTGTGGAGAACAAAATGGTAATTGTTGGGACGATTTAAGTAGCTTTAGGAAGACGAATAGTAATTTCCTTACTTTATTAAGACATAATTATAAAACAAACAATTCCCTATCACATTCAATGCAAAGTAATTAAAATATCACGGACCATGTCGTATTACATTTAGAATGAAACAGTTTCTTTTATAATTACAAGATATTATATAAACCTAAAATAATAATTATATTTTTATATATTAAAATATAAGATATCTAGGCAGTGGTGGTACCACGTAGGGAGGAAGGGGTCCAAGTTCTCCTTGGATTTTGAATTTCTCTCCATAAAATTTATACTAATAGTAACTAGAATTTTGAAATTTACGTAGTTAAGTATACCTATATTTTAGACTTTACTTAGTTAAATAGGGTCAAACTCTAGTGAGCCCAGGGCTCATCAAATTTAGTTTAAGCCCTCTACAATCTCACCGTTGGATCTTATTTACAGTTAATCTCACCATTCATTAGCATAACCGTTTTTTTCTTAATCTACCTTACAATTTGAAATAAGTGGTGGATATTGTGGGTGCTTAATTTAGAAAAGTTGAGCCCTGATCTCACTAGAAAATTCCTGTAGTTAAATATACTTATACTGATTTCAAATCCTAACACACCTTTGCATCCAAGACCAACTGTTCAACTAATTGTTTTTTTTTTGATAAAATGGTGGTTTCATTCATTAATTAATTTTTTAGGGTCGTTATGAGTTACAAGAACTTAATACAAAATTACCACTATCAGGAGGGAAATTTTACAGAAGCCTAACGTTGTTGAGCCCCCAACCTGAGGAGCTGAAACTGAACCTAGGTGCCACCAATCGTATCCGAAGTCGAGCCTAGGGGAGTGAGTATACCAAGCTCATCCAAGTATCGCTTACGCTCTCCGCTTCCAACTAATGTTTAGTCGTCCATTCCGATTCTACCCAGTCTGTAAGATTTCATGTTTAATTATACATATATATTTTCGAAATTTTTATGTATAATAAGGATCAATTACAATTTTCTTTGATTTATTTCATGCATGCATCAGTTTGTTTTAACATCTAGTTTCAAAACTCTATTAAAACAAACAAGGGCTCCGAAATTCATACCTAGAAGTTCTCAAAAACTTCTTGAAGATTCGGAGACGTTGGGGATGCTTCTCGCCGCGCCGGATGCCTCCGAGTATTCACCAAACTCTAAACAAGATCGGAGAGAGGGAAGCTAGTCTCTCGATCTCCGATAGGGTTTAGAATCTAATTACTAACCCCTCTTTAATTCCCTTGAGAAGATGATCTCTTAAGAACTAAAACTAAACTTAAGAATTAAGAAATTTTCGTGGAGAATTATGGAGAGAGATTTTGCATAAGAAAAATAATGAATTAAATTAGGAGGTAATGAGATAACCTTGTATTTATAGGTTCTCTCCAAATTACCTATTCATGTGCAACCTCTTGCCCATGATCCCATGCAAAATTTCATCTAACCATCCATTATTTATTAATAAATAATATTAGCCACGAATTAAATCAATTATGGACCAATTCCATGCATGATCTAATTAATTCTTAAATTAATTATGCATAAAACCGTCTGGACCGGTCGACCGTTACGAAGGTCCGGTCGACCGCTCGAACCCAATTTCGGTCGACCGTGCGAGATTCGGTCGACCGTTCTTAACGTAGAATATTTCATCGCGATGCTCGGTCGACCGACCGATAGATTCGATCGACCGTTCGAACAGACGAAATTCACCTGTTATCGGTCGAGACGCGTTCTGTCGACCGAACACCACCGGTCGACCGTGCACCGATCGGTCGACCGTTTACTTCCAACCGGTCGACCGTTTGTGCACTATTTTGCAGACTTGTCAAATTTCGGTTTAACCCCTACAAAATTTGACATTTCGGGATTAGTAGTAAATTCACAACTTATGTAACATATTATCCTATGTAATGATCAATCATTACACCCCATAATATTTACATCACATATGAATTTGATTTAGATTCTAATTAAATTATTAATCACAACATAATTTTGATTTTGCTTGTTCACCCCATGTGTCATATTTTCTATATGAAACCCGACACATCCTATGAACTCAAAATCCCCATTTCTTGTTTCCCAGTTTTGTGGTGTGACCTATGGGAGAATCTAAATTAAGTTGGCAGTGATATTAAGAGCTTAATATCACAATCTATAAGCGGTATCTAGCTACACATTATAGCTCCCAATTAGTTAGATGTCTTAATTCCACTCGAACCAAAATCCGATCCACTTAGTGATGGAGTGCACCACTTGTGTCCGTCCATTGCCTCATGATATTAAGAATACACACAAAGTAGTATTGTGTCATCTTTGTATTAGTATTCATTTCTTGATCTCTTTAAGCTAGTTATAAATATGTGACTTAACTCAAATCACATTGTGCACATTATAACTTTGCTTTATGAAGGGGCCCACTAATATCATTACTCAATTAAGATGGGCAATGATAGTCTTTTGATTAACTATCTTCTCCAACAAAAGTTGTACT
The DNA here is from genome assembly GCA_963682175.1 of Triglochin maritima. Lineage (NCBI taxonomy): Eukaryota > Viridiplantae > Streptophyta > Magnoliopsida > Alismatales > Juncaginaceae > Triglochin > Triglochin maritima. The sequence continues at coordinate 43,344,595 of OY821775.1, forward strand.
TAACCAACCAATGCCTTTACACTACACTGATCGATAGTTCAAGACACTGATCTAATTAAGTATTCCTTAAGTGATTAGATATAAGTCTCATATCAAAGGACCAAAGACACAGTAAAATATTAATGACACAGAAACACATTTCTATAATATTTTACTTATTAGGTCTATTCAGTATACAAAAGTAATATTTTCCTCTTTTGCATACCCGTGTCGTCACTCACTTGTAGAGCTACAATGATCTATGACCAACACGACAATCTTAACTCGGTAATTAATGTCCCATGTTAATGACCATGATTGCGAATATCTTTTGTTTTATGCAAACCAATATCTTTCAGAGCTCTACGGTTAAGGACCAAGAGCCTCTTCCTTAACACTTTTAAAAGACGAATAACATAAACAAGGAACAAAATGATTTCTCATTCAATTCATAATAATTGACATTTAAAAGTAAAACTTTTAGAACACATTCCCTTCAATCTCCCACTTGTTATCAAAGTTTTCTTTCACATACATTCTCAATGCATAAAACATCAATAACTAGGGTAACCTTCCCAAATCACCTATCAAGCCAATCCACATGGACCCTCGGATCCATGGACTCGAAATATATTTCGTCTCTTAGCTTGGTATGAAGGTTTGTTGAATGGATCAGTTGTGCCACTGTTGTGTCCACCTATTTATTTATTTTGGCTTTCGTTGGTGGTTGAGTTAGATGTAGTGATATTACTCCTAACTACACTAGCTCATACCTCCACCTTCGATAATGATGACGCATCATCACTCCAACCTCTTATTGTCTAGAATTCCTATAAGAATTGCATCAAAACAGCCCTCGGCCATTTTCTCCTTTGTCTTCCATAAACACGAACCTTATCTTTAGTCCGGTTAAGGTACTTCAGAATATTCTTGACCGCAATCCTATGATTAGGATTCGCGTTGGATTGGTGACCTCTTGTCACATTTAAAGCATACGAGATATTGAGTCTTGTGCAAGCCATCGTGTACATGGTCCTTCCTTTTGCCGAAGCATAAGGGATACCTTCATGTACCCCAAGTCTTTGTGTGATTGAGCACATTGAGACTTCTTGAGTTGCACACCTATACTCATACTTATTGGCATATTGTCCATATCGGAATTGTTCACCCTGAACATTTCCAAAGACCTTGTCAATGTATGCACGTTGACTGAAGCCAATGAGTCTACGGGATGTATCTCAATGTATCTTGATTCTCAAGATGTGTTGTGCCTCATCATTTTCTTTTCATTGAATACACTGATTTCAACGAAATTTCTCGTTTGCTAATGCAAAGGTATATGATTGCTCATGAGCAATATGTCATCGACATATAAGATCAGAAGTACTACATGGCTCCCACTAATCTCCTTGTATATACAAGGTACTCCTTTACTTTGAATGAAGTGAATCTTCTTCACCTCTTCGTCAAAGCGTTTGTTCCAACTCCTTTATGCTTGCTTCAATCCAGAAATGGATTCTCGAAACTTGCATATCTTCTCGCTATTCTTTGGATCATCAAAACCTTGAGGTTGTACTATGTACATATCCTCCTCCAAGTTCTTGTTAAGGAACGCCATTTTGATATCCATCTTCCATTTCTCATAATTATAGCTCCCAATTAGTTAGATGTCTTAATTCCACTCGAACCAAAACCCGATCCACTTAGTGATGGAGTGCACCACTTGTGTCCGTCCCTTGCCTCATGATATTAAGAATACACACAAAGTAGTATTGTGTCATCTTTGTATTAGTATTCATTTCTTGATCTCTTTAAGCTAGTTATAAATATGTGACTTAACTCAAATCACATTGTGCACATTATAACTTTGTTTTATGAAGGGGCCCACTAATATCATTACTCAATTAAGATGGGCAATGATAGTCTTTTGACTAACTATCTTCTCCAACAAAAGTTGTACTTAACCAACCAATGCCTTTACACTACACTGATCGATAGTTCAAGACACTGATCTAATTAAGTATTCCTTAAGTGATTAGATATAAGTCTCATATCAAAGGACCAAAGACACAGTAAAATATTAATGACACAGAAACACATTTCTATAATATTTTACTTATTAGGTCTATTCAGTATACAAAAGTAATATTTTCCTCTTTTGCATACCCGTGTCGTCACTCACTTGTAGAGCTACAATGATCTATGACCAACACGACAATCTTAACTCGGTAATTAATGTCCTATGTTAATTACCATGATTGCGAATATCTTTTGTTTTATGCAAACCAATATCTTTCAGAGCTCTACGGTTAAGGATCAAAAGCCTCTTCCTTAACACTTCTAAAAGACGAATAACATAAACAAGGAACAAATTGATTTCTCATTCAATTCATAATAATTGACATTTAAAAGTAAAACTTTTAGAACACATTCCCTTCAGTTTTCACATGGGTTCATTCTAGGGCTAGCAATTTGGGTCATGATACGAAACCCGAACCCGAACCCGACACTAAATATCACGATGCGGGTCGACACGAATGACACGAACTGTAATTCGGGTCGGGTTCGGGTTGGAGTATTTCGTGTTTCGTGTAATTCAGGTTGACGCGAATAACACGAACTGTAATTCGGGTCAGGTTCGTGTTCGTGTAATTAGTGTCAAATATGCTAGTTCGTGCTCGGGTTAATTCATGTTTGTGTAAATTTGTGTCAAACATGTCATAATTGGTTTCAAACAAATTAGTTCGAGTTATTTGTGTTAATTCGTGTTCGTGTCAACACGAACACGAAAAATAGATTCGTGTCAACGTGGGTTGTGTTCGGGTTACCAAATTCGTGTTCGTGTTTAAGATTAGATTTTCGTGTTCGTGTTCGTGTCGACCATTTCTTATTAATTCGTGTTCGTGTCGAGGAAAAAACAATTCGTGTTCGTGTCAAACACGACACGAAACACGAATTTGCCGGCCCTAGTTCATTCCCATTCACAGCCTCCTCCAGATTTTTAGCGGTTTTCGGATTTTAACCCGGTCGACAAACCGACCCGATAACCCGTACTGTCTCCCCTTAAATCCTCCAAAGTTCCAAGTCTTCTTCACACGACCGCCATTTCCACCTCATCTCCCCTCCAACCACCGCCGTCGATCCGCGCAATCGGACGGTCACGATGAACCTCGTCCCGACCTGGCGTCGACCCCGCCGTCGCCGCTCCGCCGACGTCGTCGAAGCCGACGAACTCCTCCCCACCGTCGACGAATCCCGTCCGATCGACACCCAAGGTCAAAACAAAACCCTTTCTGTTAGGATTCGGAACTTCGATTTTGGTCCTCTGATTTTCGGTTCCCGCAGAGCAAGAGGAGATGGTGAGGTCGTTCGAGCGAGCGCTCGAGAAGAACAGCCGCGTTTGGAGGGTACGAACGGTTTGGTGTAGACACGAGTTTTTCATCTTTTTCCCCTTTTTTTGTGTGAGTAGCATGTGTTGAATTAGTTATGGTAGTTTGTATTGAAGTTGCGGTTAAATATTAATTTTTATTATAACGTTGAGATATTTTATAAATGTTAGAATTAATTAATAACGGTGTTAAACCGTTAACAGACAATGTTAACGGAGTTACAGTTCTAAAAAAAGTAATGACATTTTAGAACATAAACTGATTTTCCAGTGGCATGGCGATAAATAGGTAAAAAACGACGGCAGATCCATAAATCACATCTTTTGCAATGGCACGCAAGCAAAACCCATTTTTTTCTTTTGAAATGTTTGATGGTGTTAGTTAACTTGTTCTGTGTGAATTTCAATTGCAGGGAGTGTTTGGGTCGTTTGTGTTGTGTTATTTGGGTTTCATGGTGTACTCCGTCTTCCACCAAGCTTGGTATCCATGGGAGATGGTAAGCAGTATGGACTTCTTTTTTTAATTATATTTTGAAGTGATTGGTATCCATGGAAGATGCCGGACTAGATCGTAGGTTATACCGGCCCAATCTTTGTAATTGCTAGAAGGTAAACACGGAAATGACTTCAGTTTTAATGGCAGTTTCATGACTTTAAAGGTCGTACTTTAAGTGAGCTCCCCAACTTCTACTTTAAAATATTAGGAAGTCATGAAACTAAAGTTCTAGACTGACTTCCATTTCCTCTACCAATCATATCAGTTTCCAAAGTTTGTGCTTTATAGAAATGGGGGAATTAGTTAGTTTTGTATTAGTTGAGACTTGATAACGTGCATGTTTTTGGATGTTGTATGAACTAAGCTAGTTCGAGTTCAATTTGTGTTCATCTTGTTTCATGTTCGTTCTTCGTCACTACACTTTGAAACGTGATGAACGAAACCTGACCTGTTTTTTCTTATTACTTTCAGAGAGTTCACTGGATACGTGGTCTCTGTTTGATTAGATTTGGTTCATTTTAGTGACTGAAGAATTATTTTATTTTTGAACTGTACACTGCTTCAGATTATATGTAGACGGTCAGGCTACACTGAGCCCAGGATTGATTTTCTCTGGTGTGGCCCTTGCATAAAACATAAAACAAGTTCTAAACTGTAATTTGATTCAAGGAACCATAATGTTGTAATATGATGATGCATTTGGTCGTAATGAATGTGAATATAATTCAACATTTAGTAATTTCATCAAATCCACATCTTTGTACAGATTACTTAATCATTTGATTTTTCATATGTACATAAAACTGACACCGTGGATCAAATATAGAAGATGTTTCACATGACGATTGGATTGTGAGAAACACGAGGCGGCTCAATTTTGCTAATTGGAGCCCTAGGGTTCATTGTAGAATTATTGTATGTGTACATATATTATTTATGTTCATGAGGTCAGGAAATCAATTATCTTGATGCATACATCTTACAATGAGGTTTACATTCTCTTATCCTTTATAACGAGGAGGGACAATGAGATGTACATATAGAATGTTGAAATATCATTACAATAAACATGGCATATCCTCATACTTCTATGTAGAGGAAGGACACCGATAGTGAGTTTCTTTTTGGACCATAGAGTTGAAACAAGGTAGAGCATGAGTTTATGTTGTAATCTTTTACCAGCAAGCTACTAATTAACCAAACAAGTTGTTACACTCATTGGTACCTAGGAATTTGGGTGAAGTCCAGAACTTGACTTCCATGACATCCCTTAGTTTTAGAGTGAAAGTGAGGAAGTCACTATATGTCCGTTTTTGTAAGTAATGTTAGTCCTTTTGGAACTTGAGCTCTTGATTTTTAAAGTTTTCAGGATACCAATCACGTAATAGTCATTTTAGAAGTCAAGTTCCACAATTCCTGAAAGTTTTTCAGGATACCAATCACATCCTTATTGTACTTGAGCACTAATGAGCTTGATTTGAATTTCAACCAAGTCATTTTGACTGGCACTTCGAGGCATGACCTCAAGTTGTCTATTATACTTCTAAACTTTGTGTAGTACAAGGTAATTGTTCGCTAAAACTAGTGAGCCTTGTGTCATGATTATGATTGAAAAATCGCTCTGGGGACCAATTGAAGATTTCTAGTCTCTCAGCAACAATATTGGCATTGAAATTCAGTGGGAGGACTAGAATTCCATGTTAAGACCATGAAGTCTTAGAACAGTTGCAGCTAAGTTGAACAATTTTCGTTCCAATATTGGAAAGGTCTGACTACATGTTCCGGCTACGAACTTCTACGTGTTGGTTCCTTTTATTTCTGTGTTATAATGGTGAATATGAGGATTTAAGGCTTTCATTTTTGGATCATACAGCGGTATCGTGCGTACTTCATGGAAGAGATGCATCCTTGGATGGTTATCTTGGCAGGTATGAGTTGCATTTTTTTATGCTTGTGTGCAGTATAAATTGGTCTACAGTTTTGTTCTTCGTTTGCAGTTTTCATTTTGGTGCTAACTGTATTTATGTTTTTTGATGTTCGCACATGGAATTTGCTAATTGGCTACTTGTTATGCTATTCTGATATTCTGTGGTCTGTACATACCATAGCTGTTCTTGAACGAACTTCTTCTAGTTTAGTTTCTGATTTTTATTTCTTCATATATAATTGGAAGTTAATTAAAAAAACAGTGCTAGATCTTCATTCTTGTTTTCCCTTACCCAACTAATTGTTTTAGTACTGCAAACTATTTTAATTGAAGTCATCGATATTCATCTCTGTCTTGCTATGGTAGACCTTGTTCAGCTCTGAGAGTTGTCAAATTACTTGTGTATTCTTTTAGTAGGCCTTAAAGTGGCTGTTGTGTTCATAATAATAGTAAGCTAAATTGTTAAAATATCCTGCATTGCATTTGCAATGTACTAGGAAAACTGGAATGAGTTTGTGCTATGATAGACCTTGTTCGGCTCTGAGTGTTGTTAGATTGCTTTTATAATTTATCTTTTCTTTATTTTAATTAAAAGCAGGCCTAACATGGGTGTTGGGTCATGATTATATTAATTAGTAAGCTAAACTGTTAAATTTCATGTACTATGTGCACACATTACATTTGTATCATACCAGGAAACCAAATAAGCAAAATCTAATTTATAAGGTGTACTGAAATGAATCTTCTGGAAATAACCTTATTAGAGTGTTGTGCTACAAGTTGACATTTTCTGACTAGATGTGGTAGTTATGGTTGCGTCAAATATTTATTTGGTTGATTATAATCCTGATCTTGTGCTGTATCATTTGGTTGAAGATCTTGAGACATGGGTTATCTGATCATACTCACCTTGCAGATTTTGTGGCAGTTTTAGCTTGTCTGCTGGTAATTAAAGGTCTATGTCATGATTCAAATTCTTATAAGCAGTGGTTTTGGTACTCTTCTTATGCCGGCATCTTCTTGGCGATATTCTGGTTCTACCACATGTTGAAGTGAGTACTCAAGTCTGATGGGGTTTTTTTTCCTTTTCTTTTTTCAATTTTATATTCCAGGAATAAAGGTAACTTTTCAGCTTTTCATATTCATAATATATTGAATAGCTAAGAATGAAACAAGTAAATTCCAATTTCACTATATGGTTATACCTTCATTCTTGTTATATTGAAGTGCAACAGATTATAATACATACTCGGTTTGATTTATCTGTTTTTAAGTATCATCATATTTATTGGTATACCCTCCTATATTGCAGTTTGGCTAGATTCCGATGGGATATATTATGGCTTCCATTGGCACCTTTGAGGTAATTTACATGATTCTGATGGGTTTATCCTATTTATATGTGATTTTTCCTGCAGAAGTCCTATATATTTTCTTGTAGATGATATGGTCTTCTGTCCTGCTTTATGTCTTTTTAAGTGCTTGTGGAAGTTTGTATTTATGAACAGTGGTTTATCCAGAAAGATTAATCAGTGGGGGCAAAATTTTGACAAGTAAATATACATCATTAGACTAAATTAACACAATGTAAAAGTTTAAATAGTTAACCCAAATATATTTATATTAATAGAAAACAATATCAAAGTTTTACAAAATTTCTATACATTTTTTTGTAGTTTTAAATCATTGCATTATAGTATCGCTATCTATGGTAGAAAATACAATATTTTCTATGTAAGTAAATCGAACAACCATACAGAAATCTGTCACACATTCTACAATGGACTTTTAACTTTCTATTATTACTCTAGATGAACTTACACCTCTATCTATAGCCCCCACACCACTCGGCTTGCATTCGCCCCTGTTTGTGAATACATCCCAAAGCCAAAGTCCAGCACATGGAATAAAATCTGTAGGAAACTTTTTTGAGGGTCTCGACTCTTAAATTTGTTCATATTTTTGGGATATATTGACCCTTACACGATCCTTTTCATTTTTTTATTTCATATAATTTCCATCTCCACCAGTTTGCGTTTTGCATTCATAGAAGAAATGATGCTCGTGCATATTTTTCATGCAGTGCTTCAGGAGTTTGCCTCTATGTGGATCATTTACTGACGGAGTCATCAGAAGATATAAAAAGGCTTCGAAATAGCATGTATTATTTCAAAGTAAAATGATGTTATTATGTGAGTAAGCCCCTTTGCTTGGTGATGTATAGATCCTTCCTGAAGTGCATATTCTGAAGCCAATTTTGTAGCTGCATAGTTCTCAAATCGTGGCTAGTGAATGATTATCGATCAAATAGTGGACAATTTTTTTTGAAAGCATAGTCGAGAAGAATTTGAAAAAACATCTTTCGTTCTGTGTAGATAATATACACTGCAGGAAGAATAGAAGAAGTGCAGATGGTTATATTACTATGCTGGAAGAAAATTGATTAATGTTATTAAAGCACTCATCGTTAATGTTCTGTTTTCTTGCAAATCCGAAGAGCTTGGATTAGGCGACAGACATTCTGACCTATGAATGATAGATAAGGAGCCTAATTACATACATGAGCACACAATATATCTTACATAATCACCGGACATACTGGTTTTCTTTGCAACCCAACCCAACAGGAACACTTGGTACCTTGATAGTAGAGATTATATTTTCTCATGGAGCTGCAATGGTGGGCTGCTTCCCAGCAGACCTAAGGACGTACTCTTCCATTTTCTTATTTGAGCCTATAGTGCATCTTGTCGAATAGCTTCGGTCGAGAGGTGGCATCCAATTGCATGGAGAAACTGCCCACTTCTCCCCTTGAAACCGACCACTGAGCCATTGGCCACAGAGAAGTGGAAAGGGGTCCGTCTTTCATTCCATATGGCCGGAGTATGGTGGTTTGTGGTGAATGTTGGGGAGCGGACGACCGGAGTGTCACCACATGTAAGGGGAGATGTGGCCACTAATGGCTACCAGATATTTCTTCTGGGCAGTTCAGTTCAGTACTATCTGGTAAAGGGATAGAATGTTGATTGTCATGACTTATGAAATGTTTCTATCAATTAGCTGACAGGCGAATATTGATTTCGTCTAAGTACTTAGGACTCCCTGGTCTAACAAATGTTCGTCTAATCAACGCACAGACTAATTCGGTTTTCTATTTGGCAATTTGAGAGTACTGCTGATTAAACTAAAAATAATTTGTGTTTGACGATTTGGTCTTGTCTTTAACATAAGGTGAATTTTAGGGTCACAATTATGACAAAGTTCCATTTACAAATAAATGAAAGCTATGTAATGTCGTATGAATAAGTAATTAAAATGTAACTAAGGAACTTATAAGCTCTGCTCACTGCTATGGAAAAGAACAAGATGAAGAAAATAATAAACTTTTTAAGTTGAGATGTTCAACTGTTCTAATCTAGGGGTAACACTTGACCACAGATTAAATCAATTGAAGTTTTTTTTGGCGACGACATAGAATTCTTTAGAGGTTTATATACCTTCGGACATGTAGATTACGATTCTAAACTAGAATGATACTAATCGCTTTCATCGAGGTGAATAAATTCTAAGTCATGACATCGATACCAAATGTTTTCAATTGATGTCTCCACCAGAATACCCCTCTTGTAACAGATAATAGCAACACCCTTATAGCAGATTTTCTATTTTCGATAACATCTGTTCTGTGAGACAACGATTGAGGAACTGATCCAGTAACGATGCTAATCCCATATGGCTACTAATTACACTGGATAATAAATATTCGGTCAAAGCCTTCTACTTGTTTCTATCCACGGGAGTACAATACTATATACTTGGAACCATATCTTTAAGAATAAATATCCATCGAAAATATATTTTTTCGATTGGATGGATTCACGTGTATGGATGGATTCGAGACCTCAATTATTAAGGTGATAACCTTGTTTTTTAGAATAAAAGATGAGGCTCAGATAGCGTGGAATCCATCTTGTGCGGGAACCTCAATTGACAACAAAGTAGACACAATTTTAAGTTAGTTTATCAGATTTTATTGACAAAAAGAATCTAACTATATTGGACCTTGACTCTGACTCGTATATGATAACAACATAATCACGTCCATGACCGATCGAATAGGAGGGAAAGTAACAATGTCAGTCGATACTGTGAAATATGTCAATTGGAAATTAGTTTCCGACTTGCAGACACAGAAACCAAAGAAGGGATTGAGTTGTCATTTCCGTTTTCACTTAACTCATTTCAGAGTGGAAGTTGAAGAAATCATTTTAAGTACACTTTTAAGTTCTAGAAGTCTTTTTGGAACTGAAGTTCCAAAACTTTTAGAGATTTTCAAGCCACCAGTATCTCAGAAGTGACGTTAGAAGTTCAATTTCCTACTTCCATAAAAGTCCTTTAAGGTATCACTCAAACTAAATAGGAACTAAACTCATTATGTGGTGCACGATTTTGATTCTAGAGACGTAAGTAGACCTGACAATCGTGTCGTGTCGTATACTTTTGTATCGTGTTTTTTTGTGTGTACTAGTCACTATAACCATACACGAACACGACCCATCCAATTTCGTGTCAACACGACACGACACGGATGTACACGAAATTTTTATTTAATTATAATAATCAAGTATTGAATTCGTATTAAAACAAATTCACTTAATTACTACTACTTGACCCAACTTCAAACTAAGAAGCACTAGTGCCCAAGAATGCTTCTCAACTGCGCCTATGGCCAGCTTATATAGGCTGGAATGGATGGTAAAAGTTTTGTCTAGTCGATGTGGGACTAAAAGTCCCACACTTGATTCCCGTTCATAAAGGCCCTATTAATATATGGAAGACATATCTACAACAAACATGAATTTATTGGTTGGTAAGCTGCTTCTGCGTAGTCGCATGAAACGCAGGTTCGGATCCTGCAAAGAACATTTTTGTTGGATTAAATAATTAAATTAAAAAACGTAAGGGTCTAACATGAGAAATGATACTTAATTTGCCACTGGAACATCTTCTAGTTTCGTATATAATTTGTGGTATAATATAGGTATCGTGTAATTTCAGGTATTTTTGGGTACCCGACCGGCAAGACACGAAAACGACAAGAAATGTTTTTCGTGTACCACGAACACGACACGAAACACGAAATCCTTAAACCCAAATACACATTTTTCGTGTTGTTTTTGTGTCGTGTTTTCGTGTACCGTGTCAAATTGCCAGGCCTAGACGTAAGTCTATGTATGCATGTAAAATTTGATGATTATAGAAATAAAGAGATAAATACCGAGAAATGAAAAAAAAATACTAGAATGCCGAAAGGTCTACGACTGTTATATACGACTGACGTCTATACCTAGACAATAGACGTCGAGTAGACTAGACGACCGACGTCTATTGTCTAGGTATAGACATCGGTCGTATATAACAACTGACGTCTATACCTAACTAATAGACGTCGGCTGTTAAACGACCGACGTCTATGTATATACGACGTATAGATAGACGTCGGGTCTGGGGAGCCTTATATCCGACGTATATACCCCCGTATATCCGACGTATATTCCTTTTTCTACAGTAGTGAGATAAATGTAGGTAATCATGATGACCTCGAATAATCCGAAAAGGATCCTGACCCCAAAATGTGTGCACCCGCTATCACCACCCAACAAAAACTATTGCGGTCCTAAAACATAAGTGTAACAACAATGCCTGAGTTTCCATAAGAAAACCCCATATGCCAAGCTCACCTATATGAATACAACAATACAATAAAATGAACCTATCATATTAGTAATATGTCATGTCATCAACAGTAAGTCCGCTTGGTCATTATGCCCTAAATATTAGTCTTAAGGGGGGGCTTATAGACTAATTACTCACTACTAACTATTTGTGCAATAACAAGATAACCAATGAAAATAGTGAGATGAAAAGGCAAACCAAACACCGGATGTATAGAGGTTTGGATCCAAGCACCGGATCCTAGTCCTCTCTTGCGAATTGCTCTTCCTTGAGCAACTTCACGATCTTCACTAATTTGATCTTCTTTCCGGGCAAAGATCGAGCCTTTACAATTCAAGCTTGCGAACACCCTCGCCAAGCTTGGACCTCCTTCTCACAACCCGAGAAGAGCTTCACTCCGGAAGCTTGTACAACTCCTTTGTAGTAGACTTTGTGTAACCTACTCTTGAGCACTTGAATTTGATGATGAATGCAATTGAATGATTGATCAAGAGAGTGGTTGAGAGCAATAAAGAGAGTAAGAGCACTTGGAAGTTTTTAGGACAACGAGAGCTTAGAGATTGGATTGGTAACCTTGTAAAGATGATCTAAGCTCTATATATAAGTCTCTTAAGTTTTCTAGCCGTTTGAGAAAGATTTGATTGGGTTTTGTGTAAGATACACAAACCAGAAATTCAGGAAGCAATTCTGTCAATGTTCGGTCGACCGGTAAGAATGAAACGGTCGACCGGTTACGTGAATAGTAGTCAAACGGTCAGACAAACTAGGAACGGTCGAACTAACTGGGATGGAACTTAAGTGTACCGGTCGAACGAAACAAGGAAACGGTCGACCGATGTGTAAGGTTCAGTAGAGACAAAGTGTGTTCGGTCGAACCAAGGTGGTATCGACCGATAGCAGGAAGAATGCTACGAACGATCAATGGTCAAACGGTCGACCGGTAAATAAGAATTGTTCGACCGGTAAGCTATGTATTTGAGGATAGGTGAAAGTATGTGTATACGACCGTTGTATAATACGACAAGTATAACGGTCACAAAAGAAGACAAAAATAGAAATCAAGCGGTCGAACAGAAAAGGACTTTCGGTCGAACAAACGTCTGCAATGGTTGAAATCTCTGCTCATAACCTAAGCCCCGAAAGTCGAACAATCATATAAACTTGTCGAACAAAACGTGGTCAAAACGGGGCAAGTTAAAATAATACAAGTCAAATTAATACAAGTTAAATGGTCGACCGACTCAGGGGTCCCAGTCGACCTGAAACTACCAGGGGCAACCTAAAAGTTTCTAGTCATCAATCGGTCGAACAATCATTAACTCCACTTAAGTACCAATCCGACAAAGTCATGAGCGGTCGACCGTTTAGATGGTTCACGTCCTGTCCAGACCTGTCCAGAAAGCAACGGTCGACCGAAAAACAACAGACATTCCTCCGACCCACCAGTATACGCGCAACCTGTCGACTGCCACAAGGCATCGTTCGACCAGTGTTGGTTAAAGTCAAGAAATTTACACTACAATCGGTCGTCCACCCGAAGGCACCAGTCGATCGTTGGCTAACAACTACCTATCTGAGCTAGGTCTAACTTGTGCCCAAACCTCGTCAACGAGGTCCACGACGTCTGCCGACCAGCCAACACTTCACATCACAAGTGTGAGCAAACAAAACATCTATTGAACCGACATACCTTTCTTTCGAGATGGAGTTCGCTGGAGAACGCTCAACGTCCACCACAACAAACCCTCGCACGTCCTCTTCCGCGCGACAATGCCACGCGTCTTAAGCCTCAGGAACACACTCGCCGCCACACACCAGAGCAACCACCACAATCTCTGGTTGCCGAAAAAGAGAGAAGAACGAAAGTGAGAGAGATGAGGTGAAGGTTGGGTGTGGGATGGAAAAGGAAGAAGAAGGAGAAGAAAATAAAAAGTTGGTTTTCTCTTCGACCCAAAACAAAACCCAACTCATCAGCCTACACCCCCTACAACACCCCCACCCATACCCTATCACATCATCCTCTTTCCCCATGCACCCCCCTAATAATCCAGGATTAACCTAATCAAGGTTTAGGATTTTACAAAGTTTTTATCCAAACACCTAATTTTGATGAAAAATGATTTTGAAAACATTGTTTCTGCATTGGTTGCCTTTATCAAAATTTAGGAATCAAAACAATATTTTAACTTGAAGTTTCGAAAAACAACCGGTAACCATCAAACAACGGGAAGTTGGGTAAGGGTGTTGTCAAGATTTCAGGTCAGGGGATTCGTTGGTTTTGTTTGATTTAAAGTCTTAATGAGCATCTTACACATAAGTAAGTTAATAGATAATCTTGTATTAGACTAATTAAACAAAATCTCAAATATTAATCTTACTAGTATTCAAAGGTATTCCGGGCATTTGAAAGATAAAGTGGACAAAAATTTAAGGGGGTTGAAATCTTAAAAGGTCTTTACAATGAAATACCCATGTGGGCCACATCTAAAGGTTAAAATCTGAAAGGGTAAAAAATCTAAGAAAAATAACAAAATCAATCTACCAGACCACCACATGTCCAACTGCAAAATACATCCACACCACAAACCTTAATCACACGTTACTTACAAATCAAAGTACATAATCCATATCTCACATCACAATAAGTTCATATGTTCATAAGTACAAAGCTTAGCTAGCTTGACAGCAACATTAATCACCCATGTACATGGGCACTTTATTCCATAAACCAAGAACTAGCACCAACCAATTCTTGCTTGCATACATATACTAGTGATAAAACATGGTTTAATTTGTTGTTACTTATGGAGCTGCAACTTTGTGTGGTTGGTGTCCAAGAGACTTGTGGGCGTACTCTTCCACCTTCTTTTGTAACTTGAAGTGCATTTTGTCAAACAGGTTTGGGCCTGAGGTGATGACCCGAGGGCGTCGAGGTACTGCCCGCTCCGGCCTCGGAAGCCAACCACCGAGCCACCATCCAAGGAGAAGTAGAATGGAGTCCCCTCTGTCACTCCCTAGGGCCCGAAGGTCCGACGGTTTGTGATGAATGTCATTGAGCGTATGTATCACGGGTGTACCTATGTGGCCATAGGGGGAGAAATGACCACTTATTGCCACTAGATGCTCTTATGGGAAGTTCAGACAAATCTACATATGGAACAAATAAATTCTCACATTCCCAACCAATGAAAAGTAACACCAAAATATATTCCATCACTTGTTTCAATTATATCCTCTTTCATTCATGTTCAGTGATTTTCTATGCTAGGTATTTTAAGATTCTCGAGACCTTTGCATAATTTTGCAGGTCGTTGGACCTCCGCACTAATAGTCTTGTGATGGGTTAAACTTCAGCCAGGTTTATCATTGTATATATCAAGGAAAAAGATAAAAATTCAAAAGTTGTGAAACTCATATTAGGATGATGAAGTTAACGAAGAGTGTGAGTTATAGTTTAAGGAATGTAAGTGTGACGTGTTAAAGTTCATGGAGTCAACATTTTCAAGTTCAATTAAATTGCAGGAGCATACTTTGAAGGGAATGATCATGTTCTCTTCGTGTCAATGGGCGATGGGCAAAGGCGGTGTAATATATATCTAAATTATTTTTATATAAAAAAATGCTGTAATTTTTTTTGTAATTCAAATAAACTTGTAAAAATTAAAATTGTTTGTTATAAAACTCTATAATCTTATTAAAAGATATTGAAAGAAAAAACATCCCTAGATTTTTATCACAAGTTAACAACTTTTTGATTCAAACAATATCCTTCAAAAGAATGTTGACAAGACCATGATA
Source organism: Triglochin maritima (assembly GCA_963682175.1). Taxonomy (NCBI): domain Eukaryota; kingdom Viridiplantae; phylum Streptophyta; class Magnoliopsida; order Alismatales; family Juncaginaceae; genus Triglochin; species Triglochin maritima. Next base: position 43,359,919 of record OY821775.1, read on the forward strand.
GAGTGATGCACCACCACAGCCAATTAACATATGTCACTTGTCCAGTTTAGATTGTTTTTACAACTGAAACATCTTTCCAACCATAGCATTCGTTTAGAAAGCCATAATTCTTGAGACCATTTTCAAATCTAACCCTTATTAGATAATTGAGTAGAAATTTATTTATTTTTTTAAAATATTATCTTGCAAACCAATCACGAAGAATAGAGAAAAAAAAACTGAACAGTGAAGTTTCCCCCAGAGCCTCCATGTCTATTGCCCAAGACGGGCTTTCCATGCTTGTCGTAGAGGAAACGAATGGAGTCGATGCATCCATCATAGACGACGATGATTTCCCTTACTCGGCCGTAGCAACCATCATCCCAGTAGTCACCTCCCCAACCACCCCAAGGTCCAACCTTTATCGGTGCCATTTGAATCCTACAAAAAAAAGTGACAATAAGATTGTGTGAATGTAATACTTAATGTATATATCAATGATTTATTGATTTATAAATTAGTGTCATCAAGAAGAATTAGATCGTTTTAACTTTTAAGGACGTTACAATATATATGTTTATTTTATTTGGATAAATTTGTAATTTTCAAGTCACTTCGATCACGAAGATTTATGTGTGTGTGCACGTGCTACTTGGGACAGACGGGTTGTAGCTCCAAATTAGAAGTGGTTCAACATCATTTTCACCGGAACGCATTTGCATTTAATAAAATGTATTGTTGGGATTCAATCTTGTGACGTAGGATGCACAAAATCACTCACCCAACCTACTCAGCTGCGTCCCGGGAACAAGCATCATTTTTTTCTTACGTGTATTGGGTTTGGAATTGCGACGGCTAATAACAATTAGACATAAAACTACTCATTTATTTTGTAGTTGTTTTTAGCATTAAAATGGTTCAGTAAAGATATTTGGTTATCTAAATATATCATTCTACAATGAGATTACATCTAAATATTTTTAGCTTTAAAATGGTTCAGTAAAATGCTCCATATCAAATTCCTAGATGATTGCCTAAATATATCATTCTACAATGAGATTACATTTAAATCCTCAACGAAATAACAGGTTACTTTAATATACAACATCCAAATGCATCATATGTTATTACGATTGTACTTTTAAAATAGAAATAAAAATAACACGCAACTTCTCTAAATATATAGTAGTCTATAGCTTTTCAAAAATATTTAACGTAATCCCTACACTCTTTATATTATGTTTCCGTTTAGAATAAGCTTTCTATTTGATTTTTTTGTAAATAACATGAAATATATATAAGGTCCGAAAGTAAACTGAAGAGACTGTATTGGATTAATCTAAGGATTAAGATGATGTTTGCCCAAAGCACTGACACGTGGCACACTCTAATTGGTTGCGCATTAGGGTTTTAGGGAAGACTCTTCTATATAAGAAGAGGAGACTCTCATTGGAGGGGGCAACATTCCTTGTATGCAAAACCCTAACCCTAGCCGCCACCTCTCCTCTCTCTCCCATCCGTCCCACCTTCTCCTCCACTCCTCCCGTAGACTCTTGGGTTGTGGATTAGTCCTTCTCCACGAGAGTTGAAGGTCGGCCGGTGCTCGAGGCGACTCTGTGAGGTGATCTCGGGTTCCCTTCCGCTGCCACATGTTCTCTCCTACAAAGGTAAATCCGAACCTGTAGATTCAATCGTAGATTGCTTACATTGGTACCAGAGTCATCTTGGTCACCTCCGAGTTTTGTTTTAGAGCACCTTCTTATTCATTTCATATGAGTTGACATTTCGGTGGTTCTTTGAAAGAAAAAATTTCGGATTCATATGGTTTTGCATTTTTTTCTTCTTTCTCTCATTTCATGCGCATGGGGTTTGATGGTGTTTTTTTCTCACCCTAGCGCATGACTTGTTTGATTCATCCTTTACGCGATTAGTTTTGCTTGAATCATCTCTCTTTTCTTGCGCATATTTTTTTTATTTTTAGCATGCATCTTGTGTTGAAAATGGATGATTCATTCTTGCGCATAGTTCATCTTTCTTGTTAAGCATGTGCCTAGGGTTACATGTTTTAACCAGGGCCGTCTCGGAAATTTTTGAGGCCCTATGCGAAAATAAACAACGAGGCTCCTAAATTTGAAAAAAATTGTCCTCCTAGTTTAAATAATAAAAATTTCACTAACTTAATGCAATATTAATTGAATTTTTTTGTCTTCTTAGCAATATTTGAGACAAATTTATCAATGTTTATGTGTTATTTATGTGTTAACACTAATTTTATTCGCAACCCAATAAGCCCATGTACATTTTTTTAGGCCCCTTCAAAATGAGGCCCGGAATGAGGCCCGGAGCAGGAGCTCACCCTGCTCCTACTATTGGGCCGGGCCTGGTTTTAACTATGTTTGTTGCGCATATTTCTTCCATCTTTCAAGCATGCGACTAGATCTTAATTTTACTGTTTTTTATGCGCATATTAACTTAAGAGAATGATGATAATTGATGTTACAAGAGTTGGATATTGCATATGTTTCATGATGTGGTCATGTATTTCGGATTATGCATCATATTTTTTTTCAAAACTCTTGTACATACATCTAAGGTTAGATGCTTGTTGCCTTATTCATGTATATGTAATTTTTAATCACATGTGCATGCATCTAGGATTAGATGTTGATTGCAAAATCATGCACATACATGAATATTGAGTTACCATATTGTATAATTCGGAAATATTTTTTTTGGAATGATAGCATGCATTTCATTTGAAATATTTACTTTATGATTGAATGCACATATATGTTAATCTCATTAAGGATTTTCGGATTTCTTTTGGAATGATTGCATGCATTTCATTTGAAATATTTCCTTTTCATCAAATGTGCATATATGTGATGCCCTCCACCAAAGAATTTCGGATTTTCTTTCCATTACAAGTAGCATAATTATTGTTGATTGCATGCTTATATTGATTAAGGAAAGATTGGCTAATTCTGAAATTTTTGGGAAGATATTATGGGCTGGAATTTTATTGCCTTAAAAAAATACGTTTGAATGCTTTCCTTTGATGCAAAAATATGTGTTGCTCTCCACCATAGAATTTCGGATTTTTTTCTTTCCTAATCAAAGTAGGATAATTTTTTGTGCTATCATGATTATATTGATTCGGGAAAGAAGAAAACAATTCTGTTTTGAGAATTATTATTGTGGAGATTGGTTGTTATTACCTAACACATTTTTTGCCTATATTCGTGCACCATAAAAGCATTGTTTCCTTATGCATTACTTCCTTCTTATTTGAATGAGGTGCACACTTTATGGTATTTTTTTTCATACGTCGGATTGTGCTAACGTATGGAAAGATTGTGCTTGTATGGAATGAATGGTTGCAGATTTTATTTACTGCCTTATTGAGAGATGAGCGTAATTTCATTCATTCATTTCCATTTGCAATAGTTATCGCAATGGGCAGTAATATTTATGGACTGTAATAATTATGGACTGTGGACTGTTTATTGCCCTAAGGAGACGAGGGACTCCTTTATTTTTATTATTGCGATATTATTGCTATAAGACTCATGCATGTTCCCGTCGACGAGGCTAAATCCCTAATGGGGATCATTAGCTCGATATGGAAGTAATGTAGTAATCATATCAGTGTGATGTTGATTGGATTTTTTTTTGAAAACTGTTTTTTTTTGGAACTCGCATGCCTAGTGGGAGTTGCAAGGTAGAAGTGTTTTGTGTAAACCACCTTGCAACCGGCGGCAAATACCTTCTTTACTTGCTGATTTACCATGATTTAAAACGTTTTTTGGGGTCATTAAATCATGATGGAGCTCAATATCTAGATTAGTAAATTGGCTTTATTAACTATTGCATGTGGATTTGATCGAATGCTTTATGTTTTCTTTTGGTCTGAATGCTATAGCTATTGAGTCAGTTTATTTTTTTTATGACTATTGTAACTCGTTGTATTTTATGCTAGAACTCATGTATCGCTATGTCTTTTTGATTGTCCTAGATTTTTATGGCTGCTTCCAAAAGCATTGTCGCTGATCTGACTCGAGGAGATAAACTCAATGAAAGAAATTGCGATCTGTGGCATCGTAAAATTGAGTATCTCTTAGAGGATCAGGACATGTTAGAAAACAAAAACCAATCTATGTCTCCCCCCGAGGAGGGGAATACTGCGCAACATCGCAGAAACTTGGATGTTTATAATGCATGGAAAAAGAAAGACTGAATTGCTCGAATCACAATTCTAAGTTCAATGAGGGACGATTTGTTACTGCGGTTCGAAAAGTTTCGAACTGCAAAGGCCTTGTGGGAAGCTGTGAAGTTTCAGTACGGAGTGACCTCCGTCACAAGGGCCCGCCAGCTTGGGCTCATGTTTGATGGGTATAAAATGCGCCAAGGTCACACGATGAGGCAACATATTACCACAATGTCAAACATGATTAGCGAACTGAGCGCTGCCGGTCGTGCTAAGACCGATGAGGAGCAAGTGTTTGCTCTCATCAGATCATTGCCTTCGAAGAATTGGGAGCATATGAAGGTCCATCTGACTCATGCTGATGACATCAGGCCATTTGACCAGGCCGCAAAACACATAGAGCTGGAGGAGGACCGCATGCTTGCGGAAGCCCCTCTAACTGAAGTATTTGTTGCTGAGGCTGGCTCTCCTCGGAGGAGTGCAGGTTTTAAGTGCAAAAGAGATAGAGCTCAGGGTTTTAAATGCAAGAAGGGTGCAAATGCAAACAAAACAGAAAACAAAGCTGGAAAGAAACGACCTCGAGGATCCAGAGGTGGGAAAGATAAGTCTAATGTGACTTGTTTTAACTGCCGAAAGACTGGACATTTTGCTCCTGAGTGCACTGAGCAAAAGGTAATTACTGTGTGTAATCCCTCGAATTGTAACATGACTAGTTCTGTGATGCTCACTGATCATTCTCTTGTGTGGATTGTGGATTCAGGTGCCACGGACCACGTAACAAAGGATCGTTTTGCCTTCGTGGAATATCGCCGTGTTCCAAGTGGGAGGCGAATAAACATGGCAAACAATACTAGCATTGAAGTTCTTGGAGTTGGCACATGCAAAGTGGCTTTGCAAAGTGGCCGGATCCTATTACTTCACGACGTGTTGTATGCACCAACTATACGGCGAAATATTATTTCTGTTGTTGTTTTGATGAGACATGGTTTTAAAGTTGTTTTTTAGAACAATGATATGGGTTTATACCTTGCTAACATTTATTATGGACGTGCCTTTCGTTCAGACGGTTTTATTGTGTTGGACGCAATTTATGATTTCAATCGTAATACTAGTGCCTTTATGAGCCAAAGTTCCGTGAATAATGATTCAGTTATGTGGCATACTAGACTAGATCACATTGGTGTTGACCGGATGAACATGTTGGCAAAGGAGGGGGTATTAGGAGAATGCTCCAAATTTGAATTGCCGACCTGTGAATCTTGTCTAGCTGGAAAGGCAACTAGAAAACCGTTCGGAAAAGCCATTAGGGCTACTTCTCCTTTAGAACTAATTCACTCAGATATTTGTGGACCCTTGAATGTACGTACTAGACATGGACAGAGTTACTTCATCACATTCATTGATGACTTCACTAGATATGGTCATATTTATCTTATTTCTCACAAGTCAGAAGCTCTAGAATGTTTTAAGAAATTCATGAGCTTAGTTGAGAATCAGTTGGATATTAAGATAAAAACTCTTAGAACGGATAGAGGTGGTGAGTATCTCTCCATAATGTTCAAAGAGTTATGTGATGAAAAGGGGATATCTAGACAACTCACTATGCCTTATACTCCTCAGCAAAATGGTATTGCCGAGAGAAGGAATAGAACGTTGCTAGACATGGTTAGATCCATGATGGCGCATGCGAGCTTACCAATTTCGTTTTGGGGAGATGCTCTAATGAATGCTGCCTATATCCTCAATAGAGTTCCAACAAAATCGGTTCCCTCAACTCCATATGAGTTATGGACGGGACGGAAGCCTGATTTTAGCCTGCTGCGTCCTTGGGGATGCGCAGCATACATTCATTCTACTAGTCACCGTTATGGAAAACTAGGACCTAGAGGGAAAAAATGTATCTTTGTAAAATACAGTAATCTCTCCAAAGGTTATGTTTTTATCGGGGTAGACGAGAATGAAAGAAGGACGGAACTGGAGTCTAGGGATGCCACATTCTTGGAAAATGATTTTCCAACCCTTGCTGGAGCTATCAAAGAGTCAGTGGACTTCTTTTAACGACAAGATGAGGACATTGCCACTCCACGGGATCAGGATCTGGAAGTTGAACATGAGGTTCCACCAGGCAATCCTAGTGGGAGCAGCAATACTAAGGATCCGATAGCTCTCACGGAGGATGAGCCATCAGATACCCATCTACGTTGAAGTAAACGCGGGCTCATTCCTCGTAGGTGGTTTTGCTTAGAGGAAGAGGCTCTCATGATAGCTCAAGAAGAAATTGATTATGAATCATCTGGGATGACAGTGATCGATGAGCAAGAACCGGAGACCTTGAAAGAGGCTTTGGAAGGTCCAAATGCGAAAGAGTGGTTAGAAGCTATAAAGGAAGAGTTGGAGTCGATGAAAGTTAATCAAGTCTGGGACTTGGTCGACTTACCGCCGAACCAAAAGGCCATTGGGGCCAAGTGGATCCTCAAGATTAAGAGGAAGGCGGATGGATCTGTTGATAGATTCAAGGCTAGACTGGTAGCTAAAGGCTACACCCAAAGAGAAGGCGTGGATTTTGAGGAAACCTTTTCACCCGTGGTTAGGTTTGCCTCCATCCGCCTTCTACTAGCTATTGTAGCTCAGATGAACTTAGAGCTTTACCAAATGGATGTAAAGACTGCTTTTCTTAATGGAGAACTTGAGGAGGAGATCTATATGGATCAACCTCAAGGTTTTGAAATCAAAGGACAAGAGCGCAAAGTGTGCAAGCTCAACAAGTCCTTGTATGACTTAAAACAAGCGTCTAGACAGTGGAACATTCGCTTCCATCAAGCTTTATCAGAGAATGCGTTCTCTATGCTTGAGGAAGATCACTGTGTGTACGTTAAGAGATCCAATGGTAAATTTGTCATTCTGACCTTGTATGTTGATGACATACTCATGACTGGCAATAACAAAGAGTTTCTGAAATCCACTAAAGAGTGGTTGTCCTCCACGTTTGAGATGAAGGACATGGGTGAAGTTAGCTACGTCCTTGGTGTCAAGATTGTTAGAGATAGGTCCAAGAGACTTCTGGGATTGTCTCAAGAGACTTATATTAACAACGTCTTAAAGAAATACCATATGGACAAATGCAAACCAATCGACACTCCTGTTGAGAAGGGTTTGCACTTAAGCCTTGATAAGCATCCTGAGACTCCTGAAGAGAAGGCCAAAATGAGCAAGGTTCCATACTCCAATGCTGTGGGAAGCCTTATGTACGCTATCATGTGTACTAGGCCGTACATTTGTTATGTTGTGGGCATGGTGAGTCGATACCAGTCCAACCCAAGCATGGAGCACTGGAAGGCAGTTAAGAGAATCATGAGATACCTCAGAGGAACGAGTAACTACATGTTGTGTTACCAAGCATCAGATCTCCGCCTGATTGGCTATAGTGATGTCGATTGGGCTAAAGACATTGATGAAAGGAAGTCTACCTCTGGTTATGCTTTCTTGCTGGCTAATGGGGCAATCTCATGGTGCAGCAAGAAGCAAACCTGTATAGCCCTGCCGACTATGGAAGCAGAGTATGTTGCATGCTCTGCAGCAGTACAGGAGGCAGTTTGGTTGAGGAGGTTCTTACTACATACTGGGCTAGTAGAGACATCTGATGAGCCTGTTGTTGTCTATTGTGACAGCATGGCTGCCCTTTGTTATGTGAAAGACCCCAAATATCATGGAAAGACCAAACATATACAGGTTAGGTATCATTTTGTGAAGGACATCATAGCGAGAAAGGAAGTTGTGTTAAGACATGTATCTACTAGTCTTATGGTAGCTGACCCTCTTACCAAAGCCATAGCTAAGGACTCGTTTGTGTCTCATGTGAAGTCCTTGGGCTTACGCAGACTTTGATGTATTGGCATGTCTAACTTCCTTTTATGAGTGATTGTGTTTTCCTTTCGACTATATCTGTTTTGGTTGATGTAGTTGTTCTAGCATAAAATATTATTTTGTCAATAGGCTCAAGAATGCTCACTCACACGAGCATTCGCCTCTGGCGCTTTTGATAGCGAGCAGAGATGAGACTGATCATAAAGAGATCTTGTATGATAGATCCGGAGAAGTTCATGATCGGATAGTCGCCTTGATTAGGAATCAAGATGAGATCCTCTATGTTGGTGAAGATTGACATGAATGTTCCCACGATTCATGTGACCTATAGAAGCCAAGTGCGAGCATCACATGTGGCGCTAGGTGGCACCTGTATGGTGTTAAGGCGACAATGATGAAGCTCGGGTCAGGCGCAGAGGGGGTGCGACTGGAAGACTTGTATGGTGTTGAGAGACAGACGTACTGTTGTGTACAGTATGATCCACCATAACATGTTTGTCATACAACATGTGCTGAGCGACCATTGGGAAGTGAAAGGATGGATCCCTGCTCCTTCACTGTGTGAGTCCAAGACTTAATTGTCATTAGTTACCCTCAGTGACCTTCGACGACGCCATGAAGCAAAGAGTTTATGTGACTACTTTGGGATGCTATCTACGACCATGAGAGATTCGGTCTAAAGAGGCATCTTCGGGAAAGGAGTCAACTCTGAGTGTAATGGTGGTCTGGTGCGAAGGGAAAGGTTTGACTCGACTGCACTGAAAGTATTTGCTGGGCCCAACTGTATTGGATACAGTAGCAAGTACCTTGAGGACAAGAAGGTATTCTCTCCGACGGATCGAGATACCGTTCATGTCAAGTGAGTTTCTGAGTAAACCTGGGGAACAATGATGTGCATTTGACTGCTTAATTTTTTTTTGAGGATGTTGTCATTCTGGCATTCTTGTAAGGTTTCTAGTTTGAGACTCCTAATTGCAGGTGCATCACCGGTCGCACGACCCATTTGTCCGTATGATCGGAAGAGTGCATGTGTCAGGGACACAGATAGTCTTGTATCAGGGATACATAACCGGAGACTTGCGTATTGTGGATGCATTCTTGGAAGAGGGAAATAGTTATATATATCAGGGATATATTCATATGTGTCGGGGACACATGAAGAGGTGACACATTGCCATCTTATGATTGTATGTATCGGGGATATATGCATATGTGTCAGGGACACAAAAGAAGATGACGTGTTGTTGACGTGCTGTTGTGCAAGTGGGAGATATTGGATTAATCTAAGGATTAAGATGATGTTTGCCCAAAGCACTGACACGTGGCACACTCTCATTGGCTGCGCATTAGTGTTTTAGGGAAGACTCTTCTATATAAGAAGAGGAGGCTCTCATTGGAGGGGGCAACATTCCTTGTATGCAAAACCCTAACCCTAGCTGCCACCTCTCCTCTCTCTCCCATCCGTCCCACCTTCTCCTCCACTCCTCCCATAGACTCTTGGGTTGTGGATTAGTTGAAGGTCGGCCGGTGCTCGAGGCGACTCTGTGAGGTGATCTCCGGTTCCCTTCCGCTGCCACAGGTTCTCTCATACAAAGGTAAATCCAAACCTGTAGATTCAATCGTAGATTGCTTACAGACTGAATAAAGAAACAAAATTAGTTCCATTGCATAATTGAGCAATTACATTTGTATTGTTATGATGCTACGACAAATCGACATAAAACTAGAGATAAAGTATACAAACAAAAAAAAGTATAGCAACAAAAACATGCATAAACTCATCATATATAGTAGATCATATTTGTACTTACCAAATTGAATTAAACTTAGTAAAATTGTGGTATGGTTACTATCTTGTGGTACTTTCGTGGAATCGTGGAGTTTATTTATAGCAACCAGAAGGATAAGTTAGTGGAGTATGATATCATTATTCTCTTAAAAAGGTAATGATTAAAAAGAAAGGAAGATATCAATATGGAGGGGTATGTGCACTTGGTACTGGGAGGAGGTTGGAGGACATAAAGGTAGTGCATGAGTTCCCAGATGTGTTTCCAGCAGAGATTCCAGCATTATCGCAGCACCGAGAGATCGAGTTCGGCATCGAGTTGGTAGCGGGTATGACACCTTGATTGATCGTTTTATATTTAACCGCAAGTGCACGACCGCGTTGGAGCGGTGGCAAATACGGGTCGTCCACTGGGAGGTGTGTCGACACTTGATTTGTTTGAAGGCGAGAGGTAAAAGAAGGAGAGAAAGGATGTATTGATTACACTAAACTACACTAAGATGCAAATGGAAATGGAAAAGAAGCAAGAAAAAACTAAACCCCAAAGGGGGTAGAGAAATAATGTGAACATAAAGAAGTGTGTGTGTATTCATTAAGCTCCTCACAACATGTAGTGCATGAAATCATAAAACTACATCCAACTTTGCCTCCACATGAATTAAGATAAGACTACATCATTAAAACATACAAGACAATAATTGGAATGAAGCTACATGAACTCAAGTATAAAGACTATACCCTACTATGCCTCCACATGAATTAAGATTTCACTACATCATTAAAACATACAAGACATTAGCTAAGGTAAAGACAACAAGAGCACATACACTACAAATTGTGTTTCCAATATTAACTTCATCCATATCCTAACCTTATCATTCCCCATAAAATAGGTCCACTAATCAAAGCATAAGCTAAGCTTCATTCAAGAGCATTAGCATATCAAAGATAAGAGTGAAAACCCATTAGATGGTTATGAAAATCATATAAAGCTCAAGGGATAAAGATAACACACCCTTAGTACACTACATGATTATATCACATATTTCTCCACCCCTCAAATGGGGATGGAACTACTCACTACTCATTACACTAACTATATTAGCAAAAGAAAGCATAATACTGAAATGAAAGTTAACTAAGAAGGCAAGAAGCATTAAAGAAACATAAAAGGAAATGAAAGACTAAATAAACATGCACAAATTAAAAGACAAGATTAAAAGAAACTAGAAGAATTATTTTATTAACAAATGACTCACATTGAAGGTAGCATTCTTCTCCACCTTGAGTTTTTGCTTCAAGGCTCACTCCTTAGTAGAGAGAATGCCACCAAGCAATGGGTAATTACAATGGAAGGTGAAGAGTTCTATTTATAAGCATGGAAAAAGCTAATCGGGGACAATCCCCCGATGTGGGACTAAACCAATACCAAAAATAGCCTAAACACATAATAATACAAGTCCAGGAGAAAACTTAGTGGATCTGGGCTTAACCAGACCGCCAATTGGCGGTTCCAGGCTGCCAATTGGCGGCCTATAAGCTTCAGATCCCATTGGATCTTCTGGTGGGCTTTCCTTGGCGTGTTTCTTGGTCTTGGATGCATCTAACTTGTTTAGTGGAGCTCCGACCCGAATCGAATTGACAAAATACTCCCCATGATGGTGTGGAGTTTCCTATTTTGCTCTTAGGTCCTTCTGTCTTACGATCAGGTCCTTCTCCCTTGCATCTTGGTCCTCAGGTCTCACAATTAAGTCTTTTTTCCTGCTTTTGGGTCCTTTCATGGCTCTTTTCTTCAAACCTCTTTATTTCTGAAAACTAAACATAAAACTCGTCACGTAGCATTGCTTAGGTGTAAGATAATGGATATAAGATACAAATATAAGCATGAAATGATGTCAATCACACCTCAGTCGAAGGCTCCGTATCGGATGGCATCTATTGAGTTGACAGAGCTGAAGAAGCAGTTGCAGGAATTGATGGACTCTGGGTTTATTCGGCCGACTGTTTCTCCTTAGGGAGCGCCTGTGTTGTTTGTGAAGAAGAAGGATGAGTCGTAGCAGATGTATCGACTATAGGATGTTGAATAAGGTTACCGTTAGGAATCGGTACCCTTTGCCCAGGATTGATGATATGTTTGATCAGTTGCAGAGGGCGAGAGTGTTCTTAAAGATTGATCTGCGTTCGGGTTACCATCAGTTGCGGATCAGAGAGTCAGATGTTCAAAAGACAACCTTTAGGACGCGATACAGGCACTACGAGTTCTTGGTGATGCCGTTTGGACTGACGAATGCACCTGCATCATTCATGGACTTGATGAATAGGACTTTTCAGCCGTACCTCGACAGATTTGTCCTGGTATTCGTGGACGACATCTTAGTGTACTTGCCTAACATGGAGAAGCATCGAGAGCACCTGAGGATTGAGCTTGGCATCTTGAGAGATCAGCAATTTTATGCCAAGTACAAGAAGTGCGAGTTTTGGTTGGATCGGGTGGCATTTCTGGGGCATATTGCGTCAGCAGATGGGATTTCAGTGGATCCGGTGAAGGTCGAGGTTGTGACTCAATGGAGGGCCCCGACGAGCGTTACAGAGATCAGAAGCTTCGTGGGACTGGCAGGGTATTACAGACGGTTCATCCAGGATTTCTCCAGACTTGCTTCGCCGCTGACAACGTTGACGCAGAAGGGTGTCAAGTTCGTTTCGTCCCAGAAGTGTGAGGACAACGTTTAGGAGTTGAAGAGGCGACTAACGACAACACGGATTCTGACGATACCGAGTGGCAGCGGAGGCTATGTGATATACAGTGATGTATCAGGGATTGGCTTGGGCTGTGTTCTAATGGAGCACGAGAATGTGGTGGCGTACGCTTCGAGGCAGCTGAAGTGCACGAGAAGAACTACCCTACTCATGATGGTGTGTTGTGTTAAGGAAGAAGAAAAAACTATAAACAACAAATGTCTTAATATTAACTCAATATTGCTCAAGCTCAAACTCGACTTGATAAATGCTCGACTCCGATTTAACTTGAAAATAAAGGAGCTAAGTGAAAAATTAAAAAGAAATTCAACTCAGATCGGTAAACGAGCTTACTCGAACTCAAAATTTTGACTCTATTCAATTCGTTAACACTTCTAATTACCACTTAAATAGAACTCATGATTATCTTTAATATCATTTCAGCATAAAAGAAAAAGGTAAGTAAGTCTCTCACCCCCGTTTAGTTCCCACCCACCAAACCAATGTAGCAAGTCAAGTCACTTTGCGAATGCTATAATAACCCTAAACCCATTTAGTGTGCTAATGGGTGGTTAAGTGGAGAGAGGTGGTTTGCATGGGAAAGGAGAGGGTGGCGTGCAATGTAGATGAGGGGTAGGGTGATGGAGTAGGGGTGGTGAGGTGATGGTTGGTGTGGTTTAAAGCAGAAAAACTCTATCACTCTTCTCTTACTTTCGTTTCCCTCTCCCTCAGTTGATCAAGCTCCAGTGGTCGGTGAAGAGCGTGGTCGTGCGGTCCCGGCGTGAGGCGTGCGGAGGTCGACGCGCGAGGAGGTTCTGGAGACGACGTTGCGCGAGCGAGGCTCCGGCGGTTTCGTCATTTTCTTGAGGTATGTCGGCTTCTTAATGTGTTTATGTGTTGCTCACCCGAGTGTGGGTGATGTGTTGGTCGGTCGCGGGAGGTCGGAGACCTCACCGGCGATGTGGTAGGCGTAAATCCTTGGCTGGCGTAAGGTTGCAGACGACCAACGGTCGACCGGTTCCTTCGTATGGTCGACCGATGTATGCATTTTTGCCCGACTTTAACAAACACCGGTCGGACGATGCCTTGTGGCGGTCGACCGGTACTGCATTGTGCTGGTGGGTCGGGATTGTTTGTTGGATTTCGGTCGACCGGTTCCATGGGTTCGTTCGACCGGAACTTAACTGTACTGGATTATGATGCATGCTTATTCGACTGTTTCTTTATATGTGTTCCGCTGTTATATGACTTAGAACTGCTAGGATGTCCTGGTAGCTTTCGGTCGACCGAGACCCCTGAGTCGGTCGACCAGTAGTATTGATTGATGTTGACCAGACTCCGGATTTTGACCACGTATCGGTCGACCGGTTTTAGACTCTTGTTCGACCGTTGGGACTTAGGTTTTGCGCAGAGAGTTCGACCGTTGCAGATTTTCGGTCGACCAAACCTTATGGGGACGGTCGACCGGGTTGCCTCTTCCGGTCGACCGTTTGTGCACAGAACTGAATTCCCGGCCCTTTTAGGATGCCAACTCTGTCCACGGAATCCCTTGTCCTCGCCTAGTGCGTGAGCCGGGAGGTGACGGTGGGCGAGTTACGCGTGCCTGCCCAGGGACCGCCGTGTGGAAGAGTGTGGGTGTTCGTGACTTGTCACCTTCATTTATGGATCGTGACTTGATGTGATAGATTGATGGGCTCATTGTAGAGTAGCAGACCTGAGGGATCGTGGATCCCAATGTATGATGTACGACTCGTGGAGCCTGATGACCCGGCGAACTTCGGTCCGGACCCGTCCGATGCTGTGCCGGACGTATGTTGGACCACCGATGTTGTGCCGGTGATGCCGTCGATGCTGTTCCGGCGATGATGGGCTGATGTTGTTCCGGCTATGATGTTTTATGGGCCGATGATGTTCCGGCTATGATGTTTGATGGGTCCATGTTGTTCCGGCTATGTTTCCTCAGTTGGGCACCTACTGAGATGATGTTCGATGGACCAACCGAGCGACGACTCCGTTGGGGTGGTTTCGGCCACGAAGTTACAGATCTATTTCTTATGGCACGGACTTGGCTGATGCTCCTTGCCAAACCCCATGATTAATATAGTTGTGTGTGGGGAGCAGCACATCTTGTTCTGTTAGACCGTATGTGCCTACGGTAGGTCTCCTTGGGAGACTTGATGATGGTTGTCGGACTGATGTCTCGTGTTACCCTTCGGGGGAACTATTTTCCTTATTGTTGATGACATGACATGCTACTAGTATGATAGGTTCATTTGTACTACTGCATGCATATAGGTGAGCTTGGCATACCGGGTTTCCTTATGGAAACTCAGGCATTGTTGTTGCATGTTTTATTTTGGGACCGCAGTAGGTCCAGTTGGGTGGTGATCAGCGGGCGCACGCATTTTGGGATCAGATCCTATCATTCGGACCCCTGAGGTCGACATGATTACTTGTATATGCTTTTGTTATATCTGATGTAATCATCTAGCTTTTGACAAACTCTGATGTAATATGGTGCACCGATTGGATATTTTTATGAGAAGTAACAATCCCTTCTTTTGGTTATTAGTCTTTGATTTCTTGATGATAAATTTTAAATTTTCCGTTGTTTTGGGATGTTACAATTTGGTATCAGAGCGGTCGATTCATATGTGGTTCCCAAGGAAATCACCCTTGTAGTAATAGGACACATGCATTTTATCTTTTAGCATGCATTCATGGCTGAAGTTTGTGATTGTTTCTTCTGTCAGATGCCACCTAGACACGTGAGGATCTCTCCACGTGATCGTAGTACCAGTGACGCCACTGAGGGCGCCAACTATGACAGGTTGGGCGAGTTTCTGGAGTGTCAGGCAGCCCAGAATGTGCAGGGTGGGATGGGCGCTGAGCATGATCGTTTTATGCGTCAGCAGCCACCGAGTTTTGATGGCAGGAGTGCTCCAGAGGTATCGGAGGATTGAGTCTTCAAGATGCAGAAAATCTTCCGAGCGATTGGAGTTGCACCAGAGAGGATGGTGGACCTGGCCACCTCTGTATTTGATGGCGAGGCCACTAACTGGTGGAGGACCGTGTCCACAGTGATGTTTAAGGACCGTGAGGATGTCAGCTGGGAGGAGTTCTTGGAGGTGTTTCATGAGCAGTACTTTCCCCAGCACGTCAGGGATCAGAAGAGGGAGGAGTTCATGTCGCTGGAGCAGAAGTAGATGACCCTGGCGAGTTACATCAGTAGGTTCAACACATTGGAGCATTACTACCCAGAGATCTGTGTGACCCCGGAGCAGAGGGCGAGGAAGTTTGTGAAGGGGCTGACGCAGCCGCTCCGATCACGTGTGATCAACAGTATGTCGCAGACCCTTGCAGATGCGATGAAGCATGCTACCATCATTGAGGAGGACCAGAGGGAATGTCTTCAGGAAGCGAGGAAGGCACTAGTGAGCACTGGTAGTCGAGCAGTCGGTCGTGGAACAGGGAACCCGGGCAAAAGGCCCAGGTTTGATGGAGGAGGAGCACGTCAGTCTGGAGCGTGCACTTTCTACGGGAGGTTTCACCCAGGGCAGAAGTGCTTCAAGCGCTCAGGCGCTTGCATGGGGTACGGGCAGTTGGGCCACTTCGTTCGGGAGTGCCCGATTAGGCAGGGAGAACCTAGCAGGAGGTTTGACCACCAGTAGCAGGGAAGAGCGGAGGCAGTCAATCCGTTGTTTCACCCGGGCAAGGCAGGAAGACCGGGCAAGTCTTCACCATTCAGGGTGAGAAGGCGAGGGACTCCCACACCGTGGTGGAAGGTACACTTTCTGTTTCTGGTTCGGTTGCGCGTGTGTTGTTTGATTGCGGCGTTGTTGTTGCATGTTTTATTTCGGGACCGCAGTAGGTCTAGTTGGGTGGTGATTAGCGGGCGCACGCATTTTGGGATCGGATCCTCTCGTTCAGACCACTGAGGTTGACATGATTACTTGTATCTCCTTTTGTTATATCTGATGTAATCATGTAGCTTTTGACAAACTCTGATGTAATATGGTGCACCACTTGGATATTTTTATTAGAAGTAACAGTCCCGTCTTTTGATTATTAGTCTCTGATTTTTTGATGATAAATTTTGAATTTTCCACTGTTTCGGGATGTTACAAATTCATCTTATAAAAAATAACACAACGTATCATTCTCTCGGTTTGCACTTTTCCCTCTCACTACTTTCAACTTTTTTGGTTCGTGAGGGAAAATGTGGTGGATGGTGTTTGGGAGTGATTTTGGTGGCTCAATGTGATGGTGGTGGGAAGTAGAAGAAACTGAAACCGAGGTGGTTCACGGCCGATTAGGAAACAAGCGGTCTCTGATCGACCAAACTATGGTTTGATGAGAGGCGAAGAAGACGAACAAGAAAGAGTACGACGGAAAAGGTATTTTCATTAGGGTTTAGGTCCTATTTATACAAGTTGGTTAGTCTCCTCAAGCTTATTCGGATATGATTAACCCGATTCTACAATTTTAATCATCATTACACATTACAATACAATTACACTCAGTACATGGACCAAACTCCAAATTTCCTCAGATTGTTTTGGCTCAATCAGCTGGGTGCACCTAATTAACTCAGGACACACACATAGTACGTGCACCACATTGAATCAATTGGCACATCCCAATTTTAGATTTAGGTGTCATATCATCATTGTCATTCCTTAGCCACCTCTGTCATGATTTCCATCATCCAATTCTTTGATTCTTGTACTCCCCTTCAAATTTTGCCTGGGATAAAGGTCAAGTTTGCCTTTAAGAACAACGAATGTATCTTTAGGAATAGCCTTGGTGAAGATATTAGCAAGCTGGCTGGAGGATGACGCAAATTTGGCTTGAAGCAAATTGAGAGTCACTCATTCACAGACAAAAGGGTAGTCCAATTCGATGTGTTTTGTCCTAGCATGAAACTCCAGGTTTATAGACATGTGTAAGGCACTCAGATTTCACAGTAAAAAATAGGTTTAGCCAATAAAGGAATTTCAAGATCATGCAAAAGATAAGTAAGCCAAGTTAGTTCAGTAGTAGCAAGAGTCATACTCTATACTCAATCTCTGCACTAGATCTTGCAATAGTAAGTTATTTCTCAGACCTCCAAGAAATTAAATTGGCACCAAAAAAGGTACAAAAACCACTAGTAGACCGTCGAGAGAACTCGCAACCAGCCCAATCAAAATAAGAGAAGACATAAAGATCAGTAGATGAGTGTCTGTGAATAAACATGCATTGATTTACAGTACCATTAATATATCTAAGCAATCATTTTACTAGTTTAAAATGAAACATGGATGGAGATTGCATAAATTGATAGAGATAGTTCACAGGATAAGTAAGATCAGGTCTGGTTAATGTTAAATACTGAAGAGAACCAACAATTTTCCTGTATAAAGTAGGATAAGGGAAATCAGAGTTATGTCTAACTTTATCAGGTCTAAATGTCATGGGGGTAGAAATGCATTTAGCATGAAGCATGTTTGTTATTTTGAGTATACCAGCAACATAATGTTGTTGAGTGACAAAAAGTCCTGAAAAAGACCGATGGATTTCAATACCTAAAAAATGATGCAAAACACCTAAGTCATTCATGTGAAACTAATTTATAAGAGCATTAATTAAGGAATTTAGATCAGAGGAGTTTGCTCCAGTTAATATGATATCATCAACATAAATGAGAATATAGATAGGCCTTATACTAGTGATATTAACAAATAAAGAGTTATCAGAAAGACTACATTTACAACCATTTGAAATAAGAAAGGAACTAAAATGATCAAACCAAGCTCTGGGTGACTGCTTCAGCCCATAAAGAGTTTTTTGAAGCTTGCAGACATAAGTAGGACGATGAGAATCTTCAAATCCAGGAACATGTGACATTTAAACTTTTTCATCAATAGTGTCATGCAAAAATGCATTATTTACATTCCATTGTTTAATGACCCAAGTGTTCATAGTAGCAATGCTAAGTACAAGTCTTATAGTAGTAGTTTTCACAACAGGAGAAAAAGTTTCAAGAAAATTTATTCCTTCTATTTGTTTATAACCTTTAGCCACAAGTCTAGCTTTCAAACGATCCAGGGATCCATCAGGATGAAGCTTAGTTCTATAAACCCATTTATAACCTATAATATGCATATGTTTTTGTTTAGGAACAAGAATTCATGTTTTATTTTTATTCAAAGCATTTATTTCTTCTTCCAAGGCCAACTTCCAACCAGGGTGTTTTAATGCAGCAGAAAGACAATGAGGTTCTTCACGAGGAGGAACAATATGATGAAAGAGAGCATATTTAGGATTTAATTTAGTTATTCCATCTAGTAGTCATGTTATGGGTATTAATAGTAGAATTAACAATATTATAAGCTTCATCTCCTACATGCCCAGAGGTATGAGCTGCATTATAATCAGATTGAGGAGAAATAGGAGAAGCATGAAAATCAAAATTACAATAAGATTCAGGAACAAAATTCAGGGGTGCATGAGAAGCACAAGGACTTGATGCAACATTAAGAGGCTCATAGGAGACCTCATTAATTGGTCCTACCTGAGGCTCAGAGTTGTCATCATTGCCTGAACTTACTTGTGGAGTAGACTGATTTTCATCTGTATTTTCATCATTAGGATCACATTGAGCTTGAATGATCAAATGTTGACTGGAAGTATATAAGAGCTTGCAACAGGATACTTAAGAGTATTATCAGGGACTAATGTAGGTATGGAAGTTGGAGTTATACTCATAAGGGATGTCTCATCCCTTCCATTACTATTATTGTTGGTGGTAGAACAATCACTTTCACAAAGCCAATCAGAAAAGATAGTAAAGGATGATTCAGAATCCGATTTTGTAAACAATGTAGCAGGATTTTTATAGGAAAACAAGGATTCATCAAAAATAACATGTCTACACATATAGATTTTATTTGAAGAATGATTCAAACATATATAACATATATGTCTAATATTATATCCTAACAAAACGCAAGGAACAAATTTAAGAGACAATTCATCAAGAGCATATTTTTAAGGTAAGGAAAACATTTGCATCTAAAAACTCTTAAGCAAGTCAATTCAGGTTTTCTATTGTATAAAATAGTACAGGGAGCAACACCATTTTTATCAGGAATCTTATTCAACAAAAAAACAAAAGTACTAAAGGCCTCCACCCAAAAGTGTTTGGGAACTCCATTATCAAACATTAGAGGGAGTCCCATATTAGTGATAAGTTTATGTCTACACTCAGCAACCCCATTTCGCTCTGGGTTGTGAGGGCAAAATATTTGCAAGTGAATTCCATTATTCTTAACATGTGTATGCAATTTAGAAGACATGAATTCACCACCACCATCACATTGGAAAATTTTAATAGCAATATCAAACTGTTTAGTTATTAATTTTTGAAAAGCTATAAAACATTCAAAGAAATCAAATTTAGCTTTAAGAGAAAACATCCATGTAAATCTACTATGATCATCAACAAAGACGACATAAAATCTAGAATGGTTTCTACTTAAGATGGGAGCATGTCCACATAAATCACAGTGCACCTTCTCAAATGGTTTAATGGACCTGTGATCTGAACTAAAGAAAGGTAGTTTGCTAGATTTACCTAGCTGACAACCACTACAAACAAAGTTAGAGTTAATGGATGCAGAGTAAAGTTTATACATCCATTTGTATACAAAAATTTGAGAGTTTTAGGGTTTGGATGTCCAAGTCTGAAGTGTCAAGTATATGCATCTACATATCTTTGTCTATTAGAAAAATGAACATGAGGGGTATGGTCATGATCATGTGATGAATACATCCCTCATCGCAGTTTGCCAGATGCAACTATCACTCTTGTTTCTCTGTTTTTGACATAAAAATCAACAGAGAATTCCACATTGTATGGAAAGGAAGTTGTGAATTACTAACAGAAAGAATGTTCTTTTTCATTTTAGGAGCAAGACATTTTTAACATGAAAAATCCAATTTTTATGCTTAATTTTAGCATCACCAGTATGTGTTATTGGAAGAAAAGTGTCATTTCCTACCATAATTTTATGTTTGCCACTATAGGGTTTAAGAGAGGAGAGTATACATTGGTTACCTATTACATGATCAGTAGCACCAGTATCAGGTAACCATTCAACATTTTGTTCCTCCAAAGTTAGGCCAGCAAGGGCCTTAGGCATTTCTCTGGGTTGGTATGTGTGGTTAAACTGGTGCCAACACCTGAGAGCCTCATGCCCAGGCTTCCCACAGATCTTAAGTAACGGGAGGATTTCTGAATTGATTTATGACGCCACTTGGAGGTTGCCTCTGAGGATCTCTTGGGGCTTAGATCGTGGCACCTCTGGTATCAAGGGGTTGTTGCACCTGACCTTGGGTTGTGGACTGAAATCCACGACCTTTGGAGGTGAAACCTCCATCCTTTTTACCTTTGCTAAATTTTTTGCCCTTAGAGTCTGTCCTTTAGCCAAAGAAAGCCATAGGTCCTTATTTGTCCATAGCATAGATTTGAGTTCTCATTTCGTAGCTTGAAGCATTGGTACGAGTTCCATGAAGGACAGAAGAGGAGGCTTCAGTGTAGGAGTTCTCATGAATGCATTATAATCCATGCAAAGACCATTCAAAAGCCAGAAGACCTTTGTTTGATCTCGCACAGGCCGACCTATCGCAAAAGGCTCATCACAGTGGAGTTTGAACCTCCGAATGTATTCATCCAAAGAGTGGAAGTCCTTTCTGATCATTTGAAGCTGTCGAAGAATGTAAAATTCATGTTCTTTAGAATCTTGTTTGAAAGCAAACTGGAGAGCATCCTAGACTTGTTTGGATGTCTCGAGGTTAATGACAACACTGAGGACGTCCACACTTATAGAGTTAATGATCCAAGCCTTTAGAAGGGGATCAAATCACTACCAGGCAAGAAAGTATAAATTTGGACCTTCTTTGTCATTACATGGCACCAGTGTGCTCCCTTCAAGAAAGCCCAACATCCCTTACGATTTCACCAACCCCTACACTTGCATATCCCACAACAAAAAGTTTGTTGTAGTGAGTTTTAGAGAGATGAATGGATAGCGATTGGAGTGGATCTAGTTGTCAATGCCTTGTAGAGCCGATTCATCACCGGAGGAGGCAGAGGAGACCATAGTTGTTGTCGCCAGAGGCTCTAATACCATAGAGGAAACCAAAACCGAGGTGGTTCACGACCGATTAGGAGACAATCGGTCTCTGATCAACCAAACTAGGGTTTAATGAGAGGCGAAGAAAATGAAAAAGAAAGAGTGCGGCGGAAAAAATAGTTTCATTAGGGTTTAGGTTCTATTTATACAAGTTGGTTAGATTGCTCCTCAAGCTTATTCTGAATCGGATTTGATTAACCTAATTATACAACTTTAATCACCATTTACACATTACAATACAATTACACTCAGTACATGTACCTAATCATAGACCAGACTCCAAATTTGCTCAGATTTGTTAGGCTCAATCAGCTGGGTGCACCTAATTAACTCAGGGCACACACATAGTGCACCACATTGAATCAATTGGCACATCCCAGTCATAGATTTAGGTGTCATATCATCATTCTCATCCCTAAGACACCTCTATCATGATTTCCATCATCCAATTCTTTGATTCTTGTAGGAAGTAGTTGACGCGGAATATGACGGTTAGGTGGTGGTGGTGGTAGATGCTAGTGGTGGCTACGAAAGGTGGTGGGAAGGTTAGTGGGTGGTGGTGTGGAATTTAAATTTTCAAATTTAAAAGTTACCTCTTATAAAAATAAAACACAACACATCATTCTCTCTCACTTTTCACTTTTCTTCTCACTACTTTCCACTTTTTTGGTTGGTGATGGAAAATGTGGTGTTTGGTAGTGATTTTGGTGGCTCAATGTGATGGTGGTGGGAAGTGGTGGGCGCGGAATATGACAGTTAGGTGGTGGTGGTGGTAGAT
The DNA here is from genome assembly GCA_963682175.1 of Triglochin maritima. Lineage (NCBI taxonomy): Eukaryota > Viridiplantae > Streptophyta > Magnoliopsida > Alismatales > Juncaginaceae > Triglochin > Triglochin maritima. Next base: position 43,382,448 of record OY821775.1, read on the forward strand.
GCTAGTGGTGGCTACGAAATGTGGTGGTTGGGTGGTGGTAGCAGTGAAAGGTGGTCGGGGGTATAGTAGTTGATTAGTAGTATATCATGCGTCATATTCATGTTATATATCATTTATTTTACCCCACTATTGTGCAACTCGAGTTGTTGTTGGTATTGTTTCAAGAATTAGGTAATAAAGAAGAGGAATGAAGCAAAAAGGACCTAAATGTAACAAGTATAGACTGATTTGGAAGGTTCTAGACATATTTGTAATACACAAGGACTGGATTACAATTCGGGATGGACCCAAGTGCAACACGGAGGGACCTAATTGTGAAGTGTAAAATATGGTGACACATGACTTGAATCATATCAGTATTTCACCAATTAAACTCAAAGTGATTCGAGTCAGCAGACCAGGACTTCACCCCACGTCCCAATTGAAGAAATAAAGCAACACACAAAATTTCAACCCGATCGGACACATTTGATCTGCCACTGGCGGATAAAATAGGTCCAATGGATCGTAGATCTTGATCGTGGGTCGGGTATTAGGATTAGAGCATTCCTGGACTATCAAATGTGATTCAGAGTCATCTGATTATTCCCAGATTAATAATAACCATGTATTAGTCTATATATATCATTGTGATCCCTCCTCTCCCTCTTCTTCTTGCTTCTCCATTAGTTTTTGATTTTATTTTGTTGTTGCTTAGTGTAGTTGGAGGAGAAGAAGCATGCTTTGTAATTTTTTCAGTTCAATCAAGTGTGAGTTTTGTTCTTTAAATACTTGTCTTTCCTTTGATGCAATTTCTTTGATTTTGTGGTTTGTTTAATCTTGTTTTTAGTCATTTTCATTATGGGTTCATGTTATTTTTATGTTTTCTTTAGTGTAGAGATGAGTAGAGAGTAGTTCATCCCCATTGGGGGTGGAGAAGAAAGTGATTTGATCATGTGATGGATTAGTGTGTGTTAATCTTAATCTTTTGAGCCTTACATGATTTCCATAACCATCTAATGAGATTTCACTCTTATCTTTGATGTGCTAATGCTCTTGAATGAAGCTTAGCACATGCTTAGATTAGTGGGCATATTTTATGGGAAATGATGATGTTATGATAAGGATGGAGTGGAAGAAGAAAACAAGCATGTGCATGCATGTGCTCATGTTGGCTTTATCCAAAATAATGTCTTGTATGTTTTAATGATTGTGATAAATCTTATTTCATGTGGAGACAGTTAGATTTGAGTCATGATGCATGTGAACATATTAGCTTCATTTCAATTATTGTCTTGTATGTTTTAATGATAATGTTTTATCTTATTTCATGTGGAGGCAAAGTTGGAATTGAGTTTTTGGATTTCATGTATGACATGTTTTGATGAGCACATTTGAACACACACACAACACATATTTTCATATTCACATTATTTCTCTACCCCCTGAGGGTTTAGTTTTATTGCTTATTTTTCGATTTCTTTTGCATTGTAGTGTAGATCAATCACATCTCTTTTTTCTTCTCCCCCACTCAAGTATCGTGAATTCGACTCACACGCGCTCCCTGTGGATCGACCCGTATTTGTCACCGCTTCAATGTGGTCGTGCACTTGCGGTATTTTAACTGATTCAATCAGTAGTCACCTTAAAGTGGTAGTGGTGGTGATGCTATTAGTGGTGACTCGGAAGGGGTGTTTGTGTAGTAGTGGTGATGGTGGTGACCACGGAAAGTAGTGGTGCTAGATGACGAAAGTGGTGGTGGTCGAGATGCAATGGTGATGGTAATCTAGGATTTCAAGGTGAGTATTTTATATTGATTGTGAGGGTATTTTAGAGTTAATGTGTGAGTATGTTCAATAGATTTGTAGGTGTTTGTGCTGAGTATTTTATTCTGAATATGAGGGTATTTTTATACTGGTTGTGAGGTTATTTTGGAGTTGATGTGTGGATAAGTTAATAGATTTGTAAGTGTTTTTGTTGGGTATTTCATATTGAATACGAGATAATTTTCAAGATGAGTATAAAATACTGATTATGAGAGTATTTTGGAGATGATAGGTGAGTACATATGCTCAATGGATTTGTAGCTAAGTTCATGATGCAGTCAGAGTTTAGTGTTATAGTGTTATAGTGTAAACATTTTCGTGTTATAACAACGAGAATATTACTTGTGTTTTGTGTTATAATATGAGTACTTTTGTTTTATAACAAATGTATTTTCGTGGTGTAATAAGTATTTTAGGTTTACAATACTTATTTTAAACAGTACAGTGGTGACAAGAGAACAATGGAAAACAAGGACCACTATTACGACAACAATATCTGACAAGAGGACAATATCCGACAACAAAATAATATGAGATAAAAGTCAAAAAACCAAAAAACTGAATTATTATTTTTAAAACAAAAAACGCAAGTGTGGGTGGATTTCCTTGTGGGAAAGTGGGTGGGCCTTCATCAATAACAATTCCAAATAAAAGAAAAACGTTGGATGAAGGATCCAAAAAGAATCACATCTTTGAATTTGTTCAAGGATTTATTTCTAATAGCAGTTACCATACTTCCAAGTTCTACAATTCTCCAATTACACATGATGGCTTGTGAAGTCCTTGACGATAGTTCAACCACAGAAATGAAGAAAATAATCTTAATATGTTTCTTCTTCTTTTGATATGATAAAACTAACTAACATAAGTTTGATGTACTTGGAAACATCAATGTAGCCATGTAGGGCTATAATCATGGAGACTAGATTGCTTGCAATAATAGAAAATATATTTCCAATTAATTAGAAATATCAATATTAGACGTATTTCCTATTTTGTGAATTTGTAGACTTTATATAAAGAGTCCTTTATTATTCTTCAATCAAACGTATGAATTTGTCTTCAGCGCAAAAGATGCGCTTAGATAACGAGGAATCCTTGAAAAGAGTGGATTCTATAAGATAGAAAAAGCGAAGATGCTTGTCATTTGCGTCCGGGACCATAATTGCACTGGAGAGGAGATGCCATTTTGTTTTCCGAAAAATAATTACAAGGCCATTGACTTTTTATTTATCCGAAGGTCATCAATTTTTTCTGTCCTTCAAAATATATTAAATGTCACATTTACTCTTGTTTATTTTTCATAATTACAAATCATACAATTTTTCTTCCCAACATCTATATTTCTCTCAACTCTCACACCCAACACATTCTCCCCTTAACGAAACAACCTCATTCCAACCATCCTACTTAATACATCAGAGTATTGAAATCAATTCCCATCATGTAAGCTTTATTTTGATATGTTTTTCGGTTTTAACACAAAATGGACCAAACGAGCATGTTTGTTTTCAACAAAGAAGCAAAACGACCTCGATCGGTGTTTGACCAAATGACCTTGGTCGTTTTCACCGAACGAGTTGGTTCGTTTCCACCCAACGAGCTGAGTCATTTTCCCAAACAACCTGGGTCGTTTTTCCAAAACAACTTGGGTTGTTTTCACCAACAAGTTGGTCGTTTTATTCATAACATCAACATTCAAAAACGGAATTTGATGATTCCAGATCCGTTCGAAACACAATTGAAAGGAGCACATATTTGTTTCTCTTATGATTTGTCAAATTAAGATTATACGATGGTGAAAAAATGTCTCAAGATATATCGTATTTGGAAACTGGACAATCAAAGGATCTTGAATAATTTGTACATACCTCTCCCCTCCAATATCCAAATAAGGCTATTATAGTCTCGTTACAAAGAAAATTTTGAGAAACAAAACTTTGATATTTTACATCTTTTCATATTCGCAACTGAATGAGTCCATAAAGGGTGTGGAAGACGTACTAGTCCAACTCGGGATGCACTCGTCCCGTTCGTGACACATTACTTGTTTTACTCATAACATCTGCATCCAAATATAGAATTTGATGATTCTAGATCCTTATGAAAAATAATTTAATAATAACATATTAGCGTGTCTTATGACTTGCCAAATTCTGATGATACGATGGTGAAAAATGTGTGTGAAGATAGACCTATATTTGGAAACTCGACAATCGATAAATCATCATTGATTCGTGCATAACGCTCTCCTCTAATATCCAAATAAAGCGATTCAAGATGTGTTACAAAGAAAATTTGAGATGAAAAACTTTCATGTTTAACATATTTCCAAATTTGAAACCTGATAGGCTCATAAATAGCGTGGAAGATGCACCATTCGTGCTCGGGACGCACTCGTCCCGCGCATGACACATCACTTGTTTTACTCATAACATCCACATCTAAATATAAAATTTGATGAATCCAGATCCGTTGGAAAAATAATTGAAAGGAGAACATATTACTATGTTATGACTTGCCAAATTCCGATGATACAATGGTGAAAAATGCGTCTCAAGACATGTCGTATTTGGAAACTAGAAGCTCGATGGACTCGATAGACATTCGATAGGAACGCGATTGTTGTGCTCGATAGACTCGATTCCTTTTTCATGTGAGCTCGATAAGGCTCGACAAAAGTTTGTTGAGTCTGTTTTAACTTAACGAGTTGGGTCGTTTGGTCGAAATGAGTTGGGTTTTAGAGAAAAAACACGACTATTCACAACACGGTTTTTGAGGAAACGAGTTGGGTCGTTTTTCAACAAAACATATCTGGAACGCACCAACGAGATGTGTTGTTTTCACCAAACAAGCTGGGTCATTTTCACCAAGCAAGCCGAGCCATTCTCACAAAATGAGCTTAGTCATTCTAGCAAACGAGTTGAGTCATTTTTCCACAAAACAAAGCTGAGACGCACTCGTTCCACACGTGACACAACACTTGGTTTACTCATAACATCCACATCCAAATATAGAATTTGATAATTACAGATCCGTTGGAAAAATAATCGAAAGGAGTACATATTAGTTTCTCTTACGACTTGCCAAATGTCAATGATACGAGGGTGAAAAACGTGTGTGAAGACACCGTATTTGGAAACTCGACAATCGACAGATCAACAATAATTTGTGCATAACTCTCGCATCTGATATCCAAAAAAGGTGATTCAAGATGTGTTATAAAGAGGATTCCAGATGCAAAACTTTCTATGTAATATATTTCCAAATTCGGAACCTAATAGGCTCATGAATGGCGTGGAAGACGCACCAGTCCAACTCGGGAAGCACTCGTTGAACTCGGGACGCACCAGTCCTGCGTGAAATCGATAAATCATCAATAATTTGTGCATAACTCTCTCGTCCAATATATAAATAAGGTGATTCAAGTCTCGTTACATAGACAATTTATAGACACAAAACTTTCCTATTTAACATATTTTGAAATTGGGAACGTAATAGCTCATAAATGGCATGGAAGACATAGTCCAACTCGGGGCGCACCAGTCCTCCGCGAAATCGACTCATCATCGGTAATTTGTGCATAACTTTCTCCTTCGATATCCCAATAAGGTGATTCAAGGCTCGTTACAAAGACAATTTGGAGACGCAAAAAACTTTTGTATGAAATTTGGAACGTAATGGGCTCATAAATGGCGTGGACAGAATATGTGACCATCAAGCAACTATCGAACTCATATCGAGCCCAACGAGTTTTGTTGGAATGAGTGACCAGAATGTGTATCCAAAGTGTGAGCAACGAGCATCTATCAAACTCATATCGAACTCGTTGAGCACTCGTCCAACTCGAGACGCACCAATCTTGGGCGAAATCGACAGTTCATCAGTAATTTGTGCATAACTCTCTCGTTTGATATTCAAATAAGGCAATTCAATGCTTGTTGATAAGAAAACTTCGAGACGCAAAACTTTCCTATTTAACATATTTCGAAATTGGGAACGTAATAGGCTCATAACTGATGTGGAAGACATACAAGTTCAACTCGAGATACACTCGTCCAACTCGGGACGCACAGTTCTCCGCGAAATTGTCACATTATCAGTAAGTTGTGCATAACTCTCTCTCCTCTAATATCCCAATAAGGCGATTCAAGGCTCGTTACAAAAACAATTTGTAGGTATTTAACAAATTTTCAAATTAGGAACGTAATAAGCTCATAAATGGCGTGGAAGATGCACCAGTCCCAATGTGTCCAGAATTTGTCCCCAACGAGCTGGGTCATTTGACCAAACGAGTTGGGTCATTTTTCCACAAAACAAGGCCGAGACGCACCAATCCCGCACAAGACGCACCATACCAGCTGGGTCGTTCTACCAAACAAGCTAGATTGTTTTTCCACAAAACAAGGTCGGGACGTACCAATCCCAAGACGCACCAAACGAGTTAGGTTGTTCTACCAAACGAGATGGGTCGTTTTCCCAAACAACCTGAGTCGATGGTTCCAGATCTGTTGGAAAGACAATTGAAAGGGGCACGTATTAGTTGCTCATATGACTTACTAAATTATGATGATGTAATGGTGAAAAACGTCTCAAGACAGATCATATTTGGAAACTCGACAATCGACAAATCTTTAATCATTTATGGATAACTCTACTCCGATATCCAAATAAGGTCATTAAAGACTCATTACAAAGAAGATTTCTAGATGTAAAACTATTATATTAAACATATTTCCAAATTAAGAACCTAATGAGTTCATAAAAGTTGAAATGTTTGAGATGTGGTATAGTAAAGAGGATGATTTGGTGGATTTGTTTGGAATGTGAGAATGTAGCGATGGGTGTGAGTATTTTAGTGATAAAATTGAAAATATATTAAATTTTGGCCTTGTACGGCGATTGACTTTATGTAACTTATTACCTACTTTGGTCATTTAATATATTCTCCCTTTTGTTTTTGTTTCTATGCACTTAGTATTAATTGGTTAGACTAAAACACGCAACCAGACACGAACAGAAAACGAAGAAACTGCCCCAGCAGAAACAAAAATCTAAAACAATTTACAAACCGCCAAACACAAACCAAAGTTGATTAAACACTACATTCGCTTTGAGATTTTTAGAATTTCAAAATAAAATGAATAATATAGTAGATAGTATCAAAGCAATTAAACAACGTTCACCATTTGCAGTTCTAACTGTCTGTCCAACCACAAGTTGGGAACAAAATTTTCAAAACTTGTAAGAATATACTTAACTGAAAATCTATACAAGTAAACAAGAATGAACAAGCAGTAATTGCTTTCAAAAACTCTAGCCGTAACTCCGGATGTACAGCGATATATCTTAAAAACACTACGAGGAGATAGATTTATTCCAAATTACTTATTGTGATAATACACAAGTTATATTATAAGTTTACAACCCCGAATGCGAGGTCCATTCATTACCAAGTTCATTGGTGCAAAGATATTAATGAACCTATGGAACATGAATTACCAGATTGTAGATAAATTCCAACAATATATTAGCTTATATTTCTTCGAACAATGAAACTGTCCTAAAACCATGACCATCTGGAAGAGGGGCATTCCCTGGGCTAATGGAAATGATCACTTCTAGACCTTGAATATAAAAGAGGGAAAAACAGAAAATAATATATATATTTTTCCCCAGGAATTCTCAAGTGAGCAAAGGGCTTAATCAAACTAAATTAAGCCCCCAAAATATCCACCACTCATTTCAAAATGTAAAGTAGATTAAGAAAAAAACGGTTATGCTAATGAATGGTGAGATTAACTGTAAATAAGATCCAATGGTGAGATTGTATGGGGCTTAAACCCGAACAAATAGAAATGTTAACACAGTTACATAGAAATGTCCAACACAACAAAAGGCAAAGAAAGACTCCACTTTACTTGAACAATATAGCAAGTGGGATACTACATATTACAATTTTTCACTGCAAATCATATGAAATTTGTATTTTTTGAACCTACGGAATTTAATTTAAGTTATCTTTTAATAGCTAAATAAATATCCTGTCAAACTGAAAGACAGACCTACAAACAACATTGAGGGAAAGTTCACAAACTTGCAAGTACTCAATCGTAGTAAAAAGTCTGTTTATATCTAGCTTCCAACATATCACTTCGCTTCTTACCCAACACTGTCCTCTAGACAAAATAAATGTCCATTTGTAGAAAAGGAAAGCTTATGCTACCTCAAGGTTCACGGCTATAAATAGCATATTAATTTGCTTACATTGGATAAACAAGACGTTAAAGATATGAACAACCCTGTTAACGGTATTATTGTCTAACTAAAAGACTGGACAAAATTGTTTGTGTCGCTGTAAATTGAAATAAGAAAAGCAATCAGAGATCACATGCATTTAAGGCAAAACCAGAAGGATAATTCTAAGAAACAATATAACAGGTTAATTCTCAAATTTGATTGCAAAGGCTACTAAACTTGCCTGCTGCCACAGCTTCTTGATAAACATCCGTGACAAATAAGATCTGTGATGGCTTGTCTACTCCAAGTGACAGTGATATCTCGAAGTAGCTGCGAGCTTCTCTTTTATTTCTACAGACAGAAAATGTAAATAAACATACAATCATCCATTCTCAATCATACATGGAGAAGTTGATATGCATTATTTGGTTAAAATTGGGAATTTTCTATGTAAAATTTCAAAATTATGAATTCAAATTTTATGTTCATAAATATTTTTGCTGTATTTACGGAATAAAAAATTATATTACATAAAAAAATATTAGTACATCATGCTTAAATTCTCATCGGTATAAGTTGACGGGAAAGAAATCATAGTTATCTTCAGGTATGAATCTGCTACATTCAAAACTTGACTTCTATGATGGATCGCTTTGGAGTAGGGACTTAATATGACATATACCATACTGTTTTTAGTGATCGATAGTTTGTACCCTCTAACTAGTGAGATTCTTCCATAACTAACTTGCACCTAATCCCCAACAGCTCCACATCCTCCAACCCATGCACTATTTATTTCTCACCTACAAATTTGTACCCAAGACCAGTCAAGGTAAACTCTCCCAATCTGTGTTATATAAACAAGAAGCCTATCCACAATTTCCATCAGGTAGTTGTTCATCCCCATCTGGTTTGAGTTCTCTACAAGATGGAGCAATGCAATGGTTCGCATACTTCTGGCAAAGCGAAAATTCTTGCTCTGGGCAAGGCCTTCCCTCAACAACTGGTGATGCAGGAATTCCTCGTAGATGCCTACTTCAAAAACACCAAATGCGAAGACCCTGAACTTCGCCAAAAACTCTCCCAACTCTGTATTTCCTCTTCTCTACTTAATTTATTAAAATCTAACATCCAAATGTAACAATCTACCACGACGTCCTACTGAATTGGAATTAGTTGAGTTGGTAGAATCTTTATTCTAAAAGTTGACCACTTGAATCCTAAAATATCGAGAATTCACGTTCGACTCTCACATATCACTTGTCAATTACATTCATTTTCAAATTCAAACTGATTCCTGCCCAAAAAAAAAAAAAACAGGCAAAACAACCACCGTAAAGACCCGATACGTGGTGATGACGGATGAGATCCTGAAACAGCATCCTGAATTCGCCCAATCAGGCATCCCAACACTCACCCAACGCCTCGAGATCTCCAACGAGGCGGTCACCCGAATGGCTGCCACCGCCTCCCTCTCCTGCGTCTCCTCCTGGACACGACCCGTCTCCGAAATCACCCACCTCGTCTACGTCTCCTCCTCCGAGGCCCGCTTCCCAGGCGGGGACCTCTACCTTGCCCGCGCCCTCGCCCTCCACCCCGACACTCGCCGCGTTGCCCTCTACTTCGTCGGTTGCTCCGGCGGTGTGGCCGGACTACGAGTGGCCAAAGACATCGCCGAGAGCAACCCCGGCTGCCGTGTCCTCCTCGTCACCTCTGAAACCACAATAATCGGCTTCCGTCCCCCGAACCCCGCCCGCCCCTACGACCTCGTCGGGGCGGCATTGTTCGGGGACGGAGCGGGAGCCGTTCTAGTAGGATCGGGGGAACTACGCCCCGACGAGAGGGCGTTATTCGAGTTGCATTCGACATTGCAACGGTTCGTGCCGGAGACGGAACGGGTGATTGAAGGGAGGCTTACCGAAGAGGGGGTCAGCTTTATGCTGGGTCGAGAATTGCCGCAGATAATAGAGGAAAACGTGGAGGCATTCTGCGCTAAACTGGCCGAGTCGGGGGGTTTGGGGACGGAAGATTACGAGAGGATGTTCTGGGCTGTGCACCCCGGCGGGCCTGCGATACTTAATGGGATGGAGAGGCGGCTCCGGTTGGCAGCAGATAAGTTGGGGGCTAGTAGGAAGGCTCTGAAGGACTATGGGAATGCCAGTAGTAACACAATTGTTTATGTTTTGGAGTATATGGTTGAGGAGTTTGAAAAGAGGAAGAATAGGAGGGAAGATGACTTTGATTGGGGAATGATTCTGGCTTTTGGGCCTGGGATTAGCTTTGAGGGTATTCTTGCAAGGGTTCTTGTTTGATTCTCAAAGTTAAGTTGGGATAAGAGATTGGATTATAGTTTGGTTTAAGTTGTTGGATTTGAATTCTGAATAAAGATATGATGGTACTGTTATGTGTGTTTCCCCTTGAAACTTAGTCCCCTCTGTTGCCACCGATTTGTTCTTAATTCCGTCACATAGCTCGTCCAGTGCGTCACAATAGATATCTTCAGATTCTTCTTTGTTGTCGTGGTAATCGCCATCGCTGTAATCTTCCTCTTCACTACTAGTATCTTCTTTAGTAAGCTCTGCCTGTTCTGCCGAAAGGCTTGTGTCATCTGAAAGCTCTACAATCTGAGCCAAAATTAATGTCATTTGATTAGGAGATGATAGAATGAAACTAAGTACAAAATTAGCTAAGAATGGGAATCCCACATCAATTGGATGGTTTCACACATGTAAGAACATTAAGGGCTGAAGTATATGCTTGATTATCATGGTTTTACATTAGTACACGGCCAAAAATGAGATCTCAAAGAGAACCTAAAGAAAGTAAAAGTTGATTTAAAGAGAGGAACAAACTCAAGTAAGAAACAAACAAGGAAAATGATTACAAAAATGTAGCACCTAGCACAAAATAATATCAAAGAATTAAGAAAGATATGCATAGAAACTAACCCCAAATGAACAAGAAAGTAAAATATATTTGATAGCAAGAGGATAAGAAACCCCCAAAAAAATGACAAAGTTTAAAACAAACAATTGCTTAAGTAAAAAGGGCTGTAAAAGTTAAGTCAGGAACTGACAAGGAAAGGAAATAAAAAGTTGCAAATAATGAAACAAACTAACGCTATAGCAGAAAGAAATAACAAATGTTTAGACTAAGAGAAGGATTAAAGAAATAAGAAATGCTATAGCAAAGGTTCCAACGACACACACCTTAGTCTCAACTTCAGCAGCTTCTTCCCCAGAAGGCTCTTCACCTTATCCCTGATCAACACCTCTCAAGATTCAGTAGTAATCGTCTTCTTACCCATCAGAGAAGAAGGCATTTTTGACCCGTCCGCCGCAACTCCCGCGATCGAGTCGTTACTGATATCCACGAGAGTAACCCGAACGGTCGCTTTCTTTTCCTCTGAGAAAAATGAGAAGGATTTTGAGACTTGTGAGTTCTGGGTTTTGACTTATGACTTCAGCTCTTAAATAAAAGTTAAAATAAAGTTTGGTTCTTAAGTTGAATTTCATCTCAAACTCTTAAATAAATAAGTTTCAAAGTTTTGTCTAATTCGGTCGTGGTTAAAGTTTTTTCTTGGTACAATTAAATATAAAAAATTGTTGCTATGAATCACAACAAAGAACCCAAATAGGAAAATGCGAATCAAGTTTTTACCTCTCGCGGGTTAATACATCTGGGTTTTTTTTTTGCTAAATGATCATAATTGGTTCTTCGTCCTCGTGTTTTCAGGATTTACTTGCATACACCTCTTCACCATTGATGTTACTTGTATACACTTCTTCGCTATAGGAAATTACATTTCTACACATCTACGATTGTTGTTCCGACGACACTATTTCTCGTTAGGTTTATTTTAACTCTATCCATGTTGATCACAAATTACTTTAATCACAAATAAAAAGGAATCATAAACTTATAGTAATTAGAATAATTTAGAATTAAAAATAATATTTAAGAAATATTTAGAAAATACCTAAGAAATATTTGGAATATTTAGAAGAATATTTTAAAAAAATATTTTTACTCTAAATTATATAAATATTGCAAAACTCATGAATATTTTCTATTTTTTATTAAAAATTTATGAACAAGATTAAAACATAGCGGAAAATTAAAAGATCGAAATAGCTAGCTAGTAACAAGGAAGGTGCATGCAAGCAAATCCGTGTGATTAAGAGATGTACCGAAGCAAATCCAGTTACGATGATTTCAAAACGTACCGAAGCAAAAAACACGTTATGAGGATTTTTCCACCATGATTCATTAATTTATTGCTAAAAGGCATGATTCATTAATTTATTACTAAAAAACATGTTGATTGTATCGAAACACGAGGGCATACCAAATTTCATTGAAATCAAACATTCATGGTGTAAGAAGTTAAGAGAACTCAATTCCAATCATTCAACTATATAATTATAGAGATGCAACAAATTTATAGTTACATTTTAGAATTATAGTTATCTCTAAATTCCAAATTGCAACTATCAGAAGTATAAAGTTTAATTTCTTTACAGCCACAAAATAATTTTGGGGCACATAACAGCCTAGCTGATCACAACTTTAAACAATGTAAGGTTAAAAATAGAGGGTTAATTTGCTTGTAATAAATTGTAAGTAACAAAACATGGCTAACGACACATAGATGATAAAATCAAGAATACGTCAAGTTGATGTCGGAGTTGGAAATTACAACATTGGAATCATCAAGAAAGACAAAGGAAATGGATATAGCAAGAAAAGCAAAGCTAGTGGTTAAGGAATGTTATTTCAATTCATAGACTGAGAGCACCCTTAATGGGGTGCTCGCCCGGCCCTTGCCCCCCCCCCCCCTTAACGGACGGCCGGTCGCCCGGGTGCTTGTTCGGGCGTTGGACGTCTCGGTCAAACGCCCAGTGCGCCCTCGGGTGGGGGGCACGTGTTCCCCTCCCATTCGTCAATTGTTTTTTGTGAATTTTGATATTTGAGTGGAGAATTATTGATTTTTACTTGGTATTTTTGGTTAATATATGGTATTTATTATTAATGTATGTTATTTTTGGTTAATCACGCGTGCACTGTGTAATCATGCTTCTACACGCGCTTTCGGAGTGTTGCAAGCGAGATTCACGATAATCAGAAACCGGACTCTTGCTTGGAGCAAGGACGTTCTCTCCAAAATAATGACAGCTTGTATCATCATGCATAACATGATAGTAGAAGACGAACGTGACTATTACGCTAATTTTGCAGATATTAGCGAATTCATGGAAAATCGTCCTGGAACTTCAGATGACGAAATTCCGTATTCGACTGATCGTATAGCGAATATTCACGAGTTTTTTGCTAATCAAGATCGAGTGCGTGACAGGAACCAACATTTGGATCTGAAAGGTGATTTAATCGAGCATATATGGCAACGCTACAGACGAGGAGCGGTTTGAAAATGGGTTAACATAATTGCTAATATAGTATTTGAAAGTCCAGTTTATGTAATATGTATTATTGTTTATTAACTTTGAGTGTAATATTTCCTATTTCAGCTTATCTTATATGTAATGTGACTCCCTAGTATTTAATAATAATTTCGTGATTTAGCAGTAATTATTAGGAAAAAAATTCAAAATAAATTTTTTTAAATTTTCTTTTGCCAAAATAGACTTCGATTAAAAGTATTTTTCAAACTAGACTCGTTGTCACCACGTGGTGACACGTGGCGGCGGCGGGTTTGTTTTTAGTGCATAGAGAACTCGACATCACCAGTGCTGAGTTCTCCTTGAAAGAACTCGACATCACTAGTGTCGAGTTCTCCTTGGAAGAACTCGGAACGGGCGATGCCGAGTTCTACTTGGGAGAACTTGACACGGGTGATGTCGAGTTCTCTTTAGCAGAACTCGGCATCACTAGTGCCGAGTTCTCTTTGGTTTTTTATTGCCCAACACTTGTCATATTCCACTTGACGTGAGTTGCCAGGAGAACAGTGTTTCAAATAGAACTCGTCATTGGCGATGCCGAGTTCTATTTGAAACATTGTTCTCCTGGCAACTCAGATCGTGTATGAGACGGTTGGAGGGCCAGGAGAACGGTGTTTCAATGAGAACTCTGCACTAGGGATGCCGAGTTCTATTGGTGTGAACTCGGCACTTGTGATGTCGAGTTCACATCAAGAGAACTCGGCATCCTCAGTGTCGAGTTCTCTTGAAGAGTGAGTCCAAGTTCATTTAATTTAAGAACTCGACAATTTCTTTTCTTGTTTGACAACAAACACAACAAAGACAACAAAGACAATTTCATTTCCTGTTTGACAACAAAGACAATCATTCAAATTACCAAAATACAATTCAACCACAAAACACAAACAACCACAATTTAACTCTACTCCCACTACTTTTCTCTCTTTTCCAGAAATTCTAGAAAAACCATATCTCTCTTTACAATCTTTCGATTGGAGGTGATACACCAAAAGTAGTATCCTCTTGTCACACGAGGACAACCTATAAAGAAGCATTTATCCGTTTTTGGTTGAATCTTGGTCGACATCAATTTCTTGATGTATACCTCACAACCCCAAATCTTGAGAAAGTCGAGCTTAGGTGTCTTTCAACTCCATAGCTCACGGGACATTTTCTCCACGGACTTGGATGGAACATTATTTAGTGAGTTTGTCATTATTTGTAGTGCATAATTCCAAAAGTAAACAGGCAATTTAGATTGACTTATTATTGATCGAATCATGTCGAGCAATATCATGTTCCTACTTTAGGAATGAGTCAAATTTAGGTATCCTAAGCACTCACCCCTACGAACCTTTCATAGAGACTCGATATTCTTGTTGAGTCGGTTCACTACTTCATCCTCGAATTCCTTGAACTCGTCAAAGAATTCACTTTTGTTTCCCATTAGACAAATATAGCTATAATGACTATAGTTGTCCGTGAACAAAATGAAGTACCTTAAACCGTCTCTTGCACTTGTACTTATCGGACCACATACATTAGAATGTATCATATCCAATTAGTCATTCGTTTTCGTTCCTTTCTTCTTGAAAGGTCTCTTGGTCATTTACTTGACCAATCCGATAGTGTTACAAGAGTGTATCATTCACGTGAGTTATCTTAGTTTCTTTTGTTATTGTTTGTTTGAGTTTGTTTATTATTCATTTCAATCAAATAGAAATCATTCTATACGAATGTATTTGCATAGAAAATTACATTCTTCAATATAGACAAGCAAGAATTAGAAATATATATTAAGTTATCCATATCCAAAACATGATACAGAATAGTTCTTGCTAATCGAAGGCACATAATAAACATTCTTCAAAGCATAAATTTAAATCACTAGACTATTGAAGTTCCATAGAATCTTGTACAATCGCAGCAATGTTTGTACTATTTCCGATCTTCAATATTATCTCGTTCTCCACGAGTTCCTTCCTATCCTTCAATAGTTGTACATCAAAATTATGTGAGCTCAAGATCTGGTAACCATTACCAAATCAAGGACAGAGGTGATTAAATTTATCTCAATAACAAACATACCTACGGCGTTTCTCGGGCGCCTACGTTCAATCATCCCATTATCAAGGTCTTCCTTGTACTTGGGGCAATTAGGTCGGATGTGTCCCTTTTCACCGCAGTGAAAGCACTCCGTGTTGGGAGTTGGAGATTTGAAAGATTTCCCCCTTGAGGCACTCCTATGAGCACCTCCTACTCCCTTGCTCTTGATTGACGTATCTTTGGTAAATTTGCCTTTACCTTTGTTGATCTTTTTGCTCCTCTCACGGACGGCTAGGACGTGATTGTCCCGACCCTTGCCCATGTCAACTTCTGTCGTTTTGAGAGCGTTGTGAAGCTCCTCAAGACTCACCTTTTTTTCACGCACATGATAGTGCATCACAAAATCCTTAAAGGACGGGGCTAGAGAGCCAAGAGATCTTCGGCAATGTCCTCGGGCATTGGAGAAGAGAGCTTCGACAACTTCTCAAGGTATCCTTGCATCGTGAGAAAATGCATGGATACCGATGTTCCCTCCGCCATGTGGCACCTTGTGAGTGCGATGGTGGTCTTATAGCGCTCCTTTCGGGCACTGTCCATAAACATCTTTGTTAAAGCTTCCATGGTCTTCTTGGGTTTTGAATCCAAGTATTTCGCTTGAAGCGAGTCACCCATGGATGTCAACATTAGACCGTGAACACGGTTCTCTTGGTCTTCCCACTTGGCTATCGCCTCTTTCTCATTATCGGTTGTCTTCTCATTTAATTTTGGGATTTCACCATCCAAAATATGAGATAGTTTTTCAAACCTCAACACGATATTAAGATTGAGTTGCCATTTCATGAATTTTGAGCCATCATTTTGCAAAGGATTCTTTTCGATCATAGATCGCACAATTGGTTGGATATTAGACATTTCTACAAAATAAATTATACATGATTTTAATGTCAATTTTATGTTTTAAAATACATACATATATATCGAATATAAATGTAAATACTGCAAATAAAATTTTGCCCGTAAATGCAGTAATCCAAGATCCTATCAATTGCAATATAGACTAGCTAAGGGTTATTGAATATATCACAATATCAAGGTAAGAAAAATTCTTTCTAATCACAACCTTTTTGAATTTTAGCAATATTAGCATCTTCAAACTCTTGTGATTCTTGTCGTTTTAATTATGAGGGAATATGACATATCCTCGTAATAAAAACTTTTTCCCAAAACCGAGCGAGGGCTCTAGGTAATGTTAAGAAAACTTATTTTCATTTGATACGAGATACGTTTATCCATTGTATTCACAACTAAACATATTTTGGGTTCACTAGGGTGAAACACACCTCATATATTTAATCGTGGCACAAAAATAGACAACCATTATATCTCCCACTATTCCCAACGATAGAAGGAGCTATCTCCCGCTAAGGGCGAGCAGAGTATCCCTCGATCGATGACTGCTAGTGGATGAAATAAGAAGGAAAATTACTCTTAATTTTTGTTGGACAATTTCATATATTAACATGTGATTCGAAATTTTAGGTTATCATGCATATTATCATTCATACACATCCTAACATTCAATCACATTCATCACATGCATAGTAGAAATTATAAAAACAGAAATTAAACCATTCACACAATCCACATCGTGTGAGTTTATATGTTCCCTTTGATCATCGATCCCTGATCCTCGATCAATGCGCTACAGCGGATACTTCCTCTTGCACCGGAGATGTAGATTTTACAGAAAATAAACATGCTCCTCACATTCGATAAAAATCGACTAGTGCAAGTCCTATGTAAAACCTCTCAAATGCAATGCCATCATCTAAAGATAGAAAGATAGAATTTGGCTTTTACATATAAATAAGCCCCTGTATAATAATAATTACAAACAAAGGCGGCGACCTTTTGGAACAAATAAACTCACTTATCCCTGCAAAGAGAACTCGAGCAACGCATACACGCATGTCCAATATAAACTATTTAATCTAGATTATCAAGCATCTAAAATCAAACAATTCTAGAAAAATCATTTCAAATCCATTAAAATGATTTTCATGCATCCATAGTTCAAAATTAATTATTTTGAACCGCCGTTCATCCAATTTCCAAAAGGAAATATGAACATTAGTCCTTTTCGGTTTTGTTGATTCTTTTATAAAATAATCATTTAACATAAAACGAAAATTCTATAAATTAGACAAATGTCTAAATTTCAATTCTAACAATCATGTGTGCTGTTTTAAAACATATAAAACCATCAAAACGAATTTATTAGAATTTGATCAACAAAACATCGAAAAACTCGAAAAAGACATAAAACCGAATTGTTTTGATTCTAGATGGTAACCTAAATTGATTTTATAGTCTAAATCAAAGATAATATGAATCAAAAGCTCTGATACCACTGTTGGATTTCGTGCCCTATTATATGTATATATTTTCGAAATTTTATAAACATATAGGATCGAAACATTCATATTTTCTTCGATTTTCATATAGACATGCATTTGTTTGTCCTAATTATTTAACATGCATTAGAACAAACAAACAATTGTAAAGAGGATCATACCTAGAGGTTCTCTAAAACAACTCAAAGATCCGGAGTCGCGTTGCCGGTCGAATCGCCCGGTGGATTGCCTCCGAGTATTCACCAAACTCTAAACAAGATTGGAGAGAGAAAAATAGTCTCTAAATCTCCAATAGGGTTTAGAATCAGACTACTAACCCCTCTTTAGTTCCCTTGAGAAGAAGATCTCTTGAAACTAAAACTAAACTTAAGAATTAATGGAAATTCGTGGAGAATTATGGAGAGAGAAGTTTGCACAAGAAAATAATGAATAATTGATTAGGTAATGAGATAAACTTGTATTTATAAGTTCTCTCCAAATTACTTATTCATGTGCAACCACTTGCCCATGATTTCATGCAAACTTCCATCTAACCATCCATTATTTGCTAACAAATAATGTCAGCCACGAATTAAATCAATTATGGACCAATTTCATGCATGATCTAATTAATTCTTAAATTAATTCTGCAGAAAACCGTCTGGACCGGTCGACCGTTTGGAGGTTCGGTTCGGCCGTTCAAACCAAGTTTCGGTCGACCGTTCGCAACAATAAAATATTTCATCGCAATGTTCGGTCGACCGACCGATAGATTCGGTCGACCATTCCAAACAGACGAAAATTCTCTGTTATCGGTCAAGACGTGTCCGGTCGACCGTGCACCAATCGGTCGACCGTTTACTGTTGTTCGGTCGACCGTTGGGCACTGTTCTGCAGACTTGTCAAATTTCGGTTTAACCCCTACAAAATTTGACATTTCGGGATTAGTAGTAAATTCACAACTTATGTAACATATTATCCTATGTAATGATTAATCACTACACCCCATAATATTTACATCACATATGAATTTAATTTAGATTCTAATTATGTTATGAATCACAACATAATTTTGATTTTGCTTGTTCACCATATGTGTCATATTTTCTATATGAAACCTGACACATCATATGAACTCAAAATCCTCATTTCTTGTTTCCCAGTTTTGTGGTGTGACCTATGGGAGGATCTAAACTAAGTTGGTAGTGATATTAAGAGCTTAATATCACAAGCTACAAGCGGTATCTAGCTACACATTATAGCTCCCAATTAGTTAGATGTCTTAATTTCACTCGAACCAAAACCCGATCCATTTAGTGATGGAGTGCACCACTTGTGTCCGTCCCTTGCCTAATGATATTAAGAATACACACAAAGTAGTATTGTGTCATCTTTGTATTAGTATTCATTTCTTGATCTCTTTAAGCTAGTTATAAATATGTGACTTTAACTCAAATCACATTGTGCACATTATAACTTTGCTTTATCAAGGGGCCCAGTAATATCATCACTCAATTAAGAGGGGCAATGATGATCTTTTGACTAACTATCTTCTCCAACAAAAGTCATACTTAACCAACCAATGCCTTTACACGACACTTATCGATAGCTCAAGACACTAGTCTAATTAAGCATTCCTTAAGTGATCAGATATAAGTCTCATATCAAAGGACCAAGGACACAGTAAAATATTAATGACACAAAAACACATTTCTATAATATTTTACTTATTAGGTCTATTTAGTATACAAAAGTAATATTTTCCTCTTTTGCATACACGTGTTGTCACTCACTTGTAGAGCTACAATGATCTATGACCAACACGACAATCTTAACTCGGTAATCAATGTCCCATGTTAATTACCATGATTGCGAATATCTTTTATTTTATGTAAACCAATATCTTTTAGAGCTCTACGGTTAAGGACCAAGAGCCTCTTCCTTAACACTTCTAAAAGACGAATAACATAAACAAGGAACAAAATGATTTCTCATTCAATTCATAATAATTGACATTTAAAAGTAAAACTTTTAGAACACATTCCCTTCAATCTCCCACTTGTTATCAAAGTTTTCTTTCACATACATTCTCAATGTATAAAACATTAATAACTAGGGTAACCTTCTCTTATTACCTATCAAGTCAATCCACATGGATCCTCGGATCCATGGACTCGAAATATATTTCGCCTCTTAGCTTGGTATGAAGGTTTGTTGAATGGATCAGTTGTGCCACTGTTGTGTCCACCCATTTATTTATTTTGTCTTTCGTTGGTGGTTGAGTTAGCCGTAGTGATATTACTCCTAACTACACTAGCTCATACCTCCACCTTCGATAATGATGATGCATCATCATTCCAACCTCCTATTGTCAAGAATCCTTATGAGAATTGCATCAAAATAGCCCTCGGCTATTTTCTCATTTGTCCTCCATAAACAAGAACTTTATATTTAGTCCGGTTAAGGTACTTCAGAATATTCCTGACCGCAATCCTATGCTTAAGACTTGCGTCGTATTGGTGACTACTTGTCACGCTTAGAGCATACGATATATTGAGTCTTGTGCAAGTCATCGTGTACATGGTCCTTCCTTTTGCCGAAGCATAAGGGATACCTTCATGTACTCCAAGTCTTTACGTCATTGGGCACGTTTGAGACTTCTTGAGTTGCACACTTATACTCGCACTTATTGGCACATTGTCCATATTGGAATTGTTCACCCTGAACATTTCCAAGACTTTGTCAATGTATACACGTTGACTGAAGTCAATGAGTCTACGGGATGTATCTCAACGTATCTTGATTCTCAAGATGTGTCGAGCCTCATCCATTTCTTTTCATTGAAAATGCCGATTTCAATGAAATTTCTCGTTTGCTAATGCAAAGGTATACAAGGGTTTCCTTTACTTTGAATGAAGTGAATCTTCTTCACCTCTTCGTCAAATCGTTTGTTCCAACTCCTTGATGCTTGCTTCAATCCATAAATGGATCTTTGAAACTTGCATATCTTCTCGCTATTCTTTGGATCATCAAAACCTTGAGATTGTACCATGTACATATCCTCCTCCAAGTTCCCATTGAGGAACGCCATTTTGATATCCATCTTCTATATCCCACAATTGTGAAATGCGGTAATAGTGAGCTTAATCCGAATAGATGGCAACCTCTCAAAAATTTCATCAAAGTCAATTTCTTGAATTTGAGTATAACTTTTGCTATAAGCCTTGCTTTGTAGGTTGTCAAGTCACTATCCATGTCCATCTTCCTTCTAAAAGCTCATTTATACTAAATGATATTTTCTCCTGAGGAAGGCAAATCAAGTTTCATACTTGATTGTCATACATGGATTCTATTTCGGATTCCATGACCTTAAGCCATAGTCTGGAGTCTTCCTTTTCCATTGCTTCTTGGAAGGTCGAGGGATCTTTGGTATCTAGTACCACGATCTCATGAAGTCCCGCATACTTATTGGGTTTCTTCCTTTCCCTCGTCGACCTTCTCAATTCTTTTGGTTCTTCTCGTGTCTCTCAAACTTCTTCCACAATTTCTTGAGGAATAGGTTCACGTTCGTCTCTCGAACGTACACTAGGTGGGGATGATTGAGATTCTCTCACAATTTCTTGTAAGGATCTCTCGCTCATGCTCCCACTAACCAAATGAATCTCGGTTGGGCCTTCATGATTTTGAATGCAACATTCACATCATGATCTTGTAGAGTATCTTGAGTATCTTGAGTTTCCTTGTACTTGGTCGGAATCAGTGAAGTTTCGTCTAACATGTGATATAAGTGGGTCAGAGCCGCACTACCCCAATTGTACACCGATACGACGGCCAAATCTCCGAGCAATGACATGTATTTCAAGTGAACCATCGTGTCACTCTTATCTGCCAAAATACTGCATCCCAGCTGGAACAGAATAAAGGCTCTGGTGTGTCGTGTAACTGTCTCCTCGTCAGCATCAAAAGGCAACTGCTGAAACTGAGCTTGCAACCAACCCAGAGTTACGGAACCCTTACGACCCAAGTCATCGGGGACCTGACCCTATAAATCCATGTAGACCTCTGACCAAACGTACTCCTGAGACTCACACACCGGCAAACCATCTACGCGCAAGCCGGTAATCAAAGAGATGTCACGCAAGGTGCACGTGATCTCACCATGTCGCAGGTGAAATGAATGAGTCTCCGGTCTCCAACGCTCGATCATCGCCCCCAGCAAGGTATGGTCCAACTGGACTCGGCCCAACCGAGTGACTGTGTCAAACCCTGCCATATCTAGCAGAAACAACATCCTTTCATCAGTGATCTGTCATTCGTTGAGTTTTGATCCATGCTCAACGCATTTTACACCATCAACTTCTTCTGCATAAATTTAGAGAAATGTCAGAATATTGAGACCCACGTGCAAATATTTAACTTGAAGACGTAAAATGCTTACAAAATCTTTGAACAAGTCAGACTTGTGGTTGGCCTACAACACCAACACTGATCTGTCTACCAGACCCTATGAAGCGTAGCTACCTCTAACCGAACCAGTACTGGAATCACCAAACTCCATCTGTACATAACATGTTAAATATTAGAAAACATTAATTGTTGCAAATATTAAACGCAAGTCTTACAATTAATCAACTCTTAAAAAGGATTCAAGTCTTACATTCATTCAAGTCATAACAAAATACATTACATTAATTCATATTTTACATTCAATCATGTCTTAACAAACATTCAAGTCTTACATTCATTCAAGTCTCACTAAATAGTTACATACAAAATATTCTAACTATTTCGCTATATAGGTTTCTTGCATCTCTCTCGGTTATGCTCTATACCGCCGCATCTCCCACACCTTACCCTTCTTCCAGAGTGTTCATCCATCTCGTTTCGGATTCGCGTTGATTTAGGCCGACAGGGAGGTCTTTTGGTTTGGGGAGGCTTCATTGTTATGTTGTCTCGATCTGGCCAATACCTCACATTAGGAATTGGGATAAATATCGGTTTGTACGCCTCCCTGTACATTTAAACCTCATAATATGGGGACACCAAATGTGAAGTGTTGACATTTGCATGTCTGCCACTGCAAACTGCTAGTACATGTGAACATGGGACGTGCATTGCAATTATGTATCCACAAGTGCAAGTAATAACTCCTTCAAATTTCACAAGGTCTTTTTTCTGGTCATTGGCTTCAACCTGGTACATCAGCTGGTGGTACCGAGTTACTATATGTGTTCTGGCCAGATTGTTGTTTGCCGTCACCACGGTGTGGATTGTCGGTTCATATGTTTCATTCCACGACTCAGTGACGTCCCTTCTTTTAACAACGAATTTGTTCAAACGGAGAAAGGTCATCCAAATCATGGTTGTAATTGGCATACCGCATACCCCTCGTAAGACATTGTTGAAGCTTTCTGACATGTTTGTTGTCAAACTTCTGAAACGTCGACCCCCGTCATGACAACAAGTCCATCTTTCCAAAGGACCTTGATGTTGAATCCACTCATATACCGATTTATGTTCCTCTGCAATAGCCTTCATTAACTCTTCAAATTTCATAAAGGAATGAGTTTCACCCACTTCGTAAAATTTAATTTGTCCCAATCTTTCCTTGCAATTTCGATGTTTAGCAAGATTTGCTTTCATGTATCGAAGACAGAATTGATGTACATGCCCCTCCAAAGGTGGAAATGCGGCTCCGACACAAGCGTTTATTCCCGAAAATCTGTCGGTGATAATGTACAAATCGGGTCGCCTCGTAACTCTACTTGCCAGCAATTGAAGGAACCACATCCACGACTATGTCTTCTCGCTCTCTACAACAGTAAATGTCAAAGAAAAAATTCTGTTGTTTGCATCCGTGCCCACAACAATTAGCAATAAACCTCTATATTTGCTATAGAGGTGTGTTTCATCCACACTGACAACGGGTCTACAATATTGAAACCCACTAATTGATGGTCCGAACGCCCAAAACACACGCTTAAACATCTCCTCGTCTGAATTTACCTGGACAGATTTATTTCAACAACATATCCTTCATTGTTCTGACAGAGAACTGTGAGGAACCATCGCAGATCTTTAAAACTGTCTTCTTCGGCACCATAAATTTGGTTCAACGTTTTTTGCCTATCGTGTCAAGCTTTAGCGTAACCGATTTCAAGTGAGTATTTGGTCTTCATCCTTTCCATTATTTCAGCAGGAGTAATTGTGAACTTAGTTCTAACAGATGACATTATCAAGTCGCATACAAAATTAACACTGCATTGTTTGTTGTCGTTTAGAAATATCGGATTGGAACAAGAGTGTGCTCGGCGTCGTATGTTTTAACTTGAAAATATCTGCAACCTTTTGAGACAGACGCATGTAGACATCATTTGCAGTTATCTTCATCACGACGAATACAATGAACAGTATACCGTTTCGTTGAAGAAACCACAACTGAATACGGAACAAACTTTTTAATGTGCCACGATTGCAGAGCATGAACCAAATCATCTTTCGTTGGGAGAATTCTTTTATCCCAGAAATAACGGCCATCTTCCGTACGTCAATCACTCCGTTCCAAATTGTTCACAGCATCGAAGAATGTGTGTTCAATTACAGAATTCTCTATCTAGTTGTCGTCCTCGAAGATATCGGGAAGTTCATTAAGAGTTGGAACCATGTCGTTGTTAGCAACTGCATCATCAACAACGTCGTCTTCACGATTTATGGATTGGCTCATCGCATATATGACATCCTGCGTCTCCGGAACGACTTCATTAGCAGAAACACCTTTAGGTTCATCTTCTACAGCAAATGGTGTGTTGTAATCCCCTAATTCCTCAGTGTCATCATCTTGAACGCTACGCATCTCTTCCAGACCTTCTAGTCGACTAAAATGAATTGGGTCAACAGCTGACAAACCAAGCCCAATGGAGGGATATGAGGTAGATGGTCCAGCCCTTCCAGCAAACTCATCATGACTGTAATGCATGGGTTCAAATTGCGACAGACCAGAATAACGATTTGCACTGGTGGAAGGAATGTCACACGTATTTTCTGGCCATTTGTTGCCTGTTTGGAAATTATGCGATTGGAAAAATGGAATTTGCTGGTATGCCTGAACTTCGGTTGTAGGATTTAGACTTATAGTCAAATCTATTCCACAGTCCCAACCGGTGTCAACCTTACTGTACCATACTCCGACGAATGAGTGTGGGTTGTCAGCGTAGGGTCGGGCACTTTAGGTTCAACTTCCACATACACTCCAACCACAGACATCCGTTTAAACAAATGCATCACTCCATAAACCAACCTAACACTGGTTAATGGAGCGTATGTCCAATCATTGTTTAATGGAAATTTTGCCGTCAACTTGATATCAAACATATTGTGCGGATAACAACAATCAGATCTTATGACATCCATTAAATCCTCATATTTTATGTTCAACGGAACAACTACCAATTTGCGGTCAGATCCTGTATATTCTGTCACATCTCTGTTACATTCTATTTTCCCATTATACATAACCAACAAAGATCATTCATCATCTTTATCCATACCTAACATATATTAATTAAATTTGAAAATGTGTTCAAGTGAGATGATTGTTCTTGATTACTAACTACTTAAAAAGTTGAAAATACTCAAATGTTTTAGAAATTATCTCAATCGAGTGTAGTACCAAACGGTTGTAAACGTCGAGCAATCTTTCCAATAAAATCAACTACAATAAACAACGTTACGAATCATGTCATAATTTTTTTTTAAATTTTGACAAAACCTCCCCTATATTTTTCAAATTTGTAAAATTAAACATGCACAGTATAACAAACTAACAATATTACAAATAACATTCACACATTCTAAAGATCTAAGTAACGACGTATTTCTCAACATGCAAATCACAATATATTTAACGAACATATTTCTCAACTTCAAATATTTTTTTTCCATTAAAACTCACATACATTATTACTCTATTTTTAAGACTACAAAAATCAAACTTCAATTCTCACATACATTTAAACTCAAATAAATCATTTTAAAGTTTACATTCAAACTAACATACAATCAAACCAAAATAACAACAAAAAATCTAATTTCAATCACAATAATCAAACTTAAATTCAACTATTTTTAAGATTACTACCGGAGACCTACAATCAACAAAACTAAAATCAATAATCAACTAACAAACAAGAAATAAAAAGTTTGGCCTAAAAACCCAAAATCGAAATCAAGTTTGCACCAAAACAGGTTCCTAAACCAACAAAAACACTACAATCATACCTAAAACAACAATGTATATCATCCTAATACATAAAAAGGCAAGAAAACAGTGGAAAACGAAAAAAAAATCAAAACTCTAACCTTAATCGTGAGAACTCGGCGTGAGGGAGAGGGCAGCGTCGGGCTGCTTTTATAGCCCGATGGAACTTTGCGTTACGAACACCGAGTCCTGCCTATTAAACTCGGCATCTCAGATGCTTGATGCTGAGTTCTATTTAAGACATTGTTCTCCTGGCCCTCCAACCGTCTCATGCACGATCAGAGTTGCCAGGAGAACAGTTCAAATAGAACTCGGCATTGCAGATGCCGAGTTCTATTTGGACTCATGTTTCTCCTAGCAACTCAGATCGAGTGAAGTATGCTAAGTGTTGGGCAATAAAAAACCAAAGGGAACTCGACACTGGTGATGCCGAGTTCTGCTAAAGAGAACTCGGCATCGCCCGTGTCGAGTTCTCCCAAGTAGAACTCGGCATCGCCCGTGCCGAGTTCTTCCAAGGAGAACTCGGCACGGGTGATGCCGAGTTCTTTATGCACTAAAAAACAAACTCGTCGACACGTGGTGGCAGTGAATCTAGTTTGAAAAATACTTTTAATTGAGGTCTATTTTGGCACAAAAAATTTAAAAAAATTATTTTGAAAATTTTTCCTAATTATTAACAGAAGTTCGAATTAAAGTATTTAAATATCGTAATTTGAATTAGAATTATATAAAATGTAATTTGTTAAATGTTGTGTGAGAATTAAAATTGTTTAATTAAGAAATAATGTGGATGAAAGAGAGTGTATGGTGGGTGGGGGTAGCCTCGACATGATTAATGAGTTTTTTTGGATGGATTAGGTGAACTGACATGACAGAGAGAGAAACTGACGTAACAGAGAGAGAATGTAGAACGTCCTGGGTAGCCCTGGTACTGTTATTTATGCTATGAAATGTTATTTATGCTATGAAAACGTTTCAGGATGATGATGCTCATATCCTTGTAACGTTGCGCGTAGGGCTGCAACTCGGATAATATAACTCGGATACCTGCTGTATCCGAATTCGAATCCGAATACCATATTCCATTACCAAATTCGAATTCGAATCCGAATTCAGTAGAACTATCCGAATCCGAATCCGAATCCGAATTCAGTAGAACTATCCGAATCCGAATTCGAATATGAATTCAGTAGAACTATCCGAATCCGAATACTAAATTTTCGTATTAAAATTTTGGAATACTAAATTTTGGAATACTAATTTGTGTATTTGACCATGTATTCGAATAATTCGGATAATTCGGATAATTCGAATGTTAAATAGCTTGTATCCGAATTCGTATCCGAATTCTAATTGGTAAATTTTTTTAAACCATATTCGTATCCGAAATTAAATTGGTAACATTGAACTTACCAAATACCAACTAAATAGAAATTTTCGAATCGGATACTCGGATACTTGGTAACCATTTGCACCCCTAGTTGCGCGGAGTTGGAAAGACAAGTCACTTCACTAGAATTGAACTTGCTACTATGAGTGCATGTGATGCATTTGTCCCAACATGCCTCTGCAAGTTTGCTCACCATCCCACTAATCATGACCTTTTGTTTTTCTTACTGCAAGCGTCATTCATGTCACAAGACACGAGGATTAAACAACAACTTCAACAACGAGATGTCGATGTTGAGCGCAAAAAAAGAAAACAAACAAGGCACAAAGTAAGAAACATTTAGGTAACGACTTTTCTGAAAGGGCACATGTGACAAATTTTCGTTAAAGAATAAAATCAACAACCGGTTAATGGAAATGATATCATATCTCAGTCTCATATTTTGTCAAATTCACGGGTTTATATTTTTTCAACTTCTTTATTTTATGATTTGAAAAAAATTCCTAGGAAATAAAAATCAAAATGCTTTTTTATATTGAGATTTTATTTAATTGAAATATTTTCATAAAGTCATAACATATTACCTTCACATCCATCCATTTAAACAGTTTTTTTGAAGTTTTAGAGACCAAATCCTGGATAATGTATTGTGTCCACGGATCATATGATCTAGTTTCTATTAAATGTGTTTGATGTTATAATTTCTTGACTTCTATAATAAAAAATATGACAAAAATAAGTTGATTGAAATAAAATTAGTTATCATTTTATGCATTATGTGATTGATCTTCAATTAAAAAATTTGATGTTTGATATAAAAGAAAAGTAAAAGGTGGAGAATTTACGACTTTGTGTGACGATAGATATGTGAGTGTGTAGAAGAAAAAAGATGAAACCAGAGGGGGGAAGAAAAAGAAGAAACATGAAAAAGTGAGAGTGAAGAGAAGAATGGCATTGGCTTGAGTAGGAGTTATTTTTTTTGACATTAAAAAGTCAGGGCAAGTACAAATTACAGAATTAGCAACTTCATTTAAAATTTTGACATTAATTTGAATTGCATATCTTGTTATCAATATTGGCCTTAGAAATATGCAACATTTGGCATTATGGTATCTCCATAGGTAGTGTTCGTTATTACCTCAGAGTTCGATAAAAATGTTTAGGAAATTTGTTATGATTTTTGTTATTTCCTATAGTTTATTTCTGACACCTCAGGTTTAAACACTCAACGATGAACGCACGATTGTGAGGCAGTTAAAGTCGTTAGGGTTTACTGTTTGTTTCTGGTAGCTAGATTTAGGAGATTTTGTTAGAGTTTGTTATTTCCCAATTCACGTGGCAAATAAATTTATGATTGTAATACGAGTCTTCAATTGAGACTATAAATAGATATAAACACCTCAAATTGAGGTGATGATTGCTTTGGTTCCAAATTCTAGGCTTTGTTGAGTCTGGAGCTTTGTGTTCGAAACTCAAATTACCTTCTTCCCCACCATTCCTAGGGTTTCACGACTCCTTCCCCTCTCACCCAGCCTACTACACTCGTCGGAGAGCAATGACAAGCTCCATGGCCACCGGTAGAGATCCGAGGAGTAAAAATAAGGCTGAGCATCGATCTGAACCAGGACCAAACCCAGATGCTCTCTGGAGTCCAGATTGAAGACCGGACCGGTCAGGTTTGATCCGGACCGAACCCGGACCGATCGGTCCGGTCCAAAAACCCAGATCAGACCGGATTTTTTAGGGGAAAATCGGATTTTGGTCCGAGTTCGGACCATACCAAAAATCGAACTTGTCCCGGGGTCCAGACCGGAACCCGGACCGACCCGAAACATGCACAGCCCGGAGTAAAATTGAACTTGGCCTGGATTGCCCTACTTTGCTTATACATTCTTAGATCGTAAGTTTTTACTGGAAGAACTAAAAGTGTCCAACACGACCAGTCCCATAATGTAATACTAAAGATTAGTAACTTTGACAAATATGTTGTGGTCATTGTAATGCAATGCTAGCACTGTGTTGCGAAAATGAATGTTAGTTTTTAAAGTTAGATATGCGACTTTTGAAAATGTTCTGCAGTGATTGTTTACTGAACATCTATACAAGTAAAAACAAGAATGAACAAGCAGCGATTGCTTTCAAAAACTCTAGCTGTGACTCCGAATGTACAACAATATATCATAAAATCACTACGAGGAGATAGATTTATTCCAAACACAAGTTATATTACAAGTTTACAAGCCCGAATGCGAGGTCCCTCCATTATCAAGTTGATTGGGGAAAAGTATTACAATAAAGCAATACAGTACGAGAGACTACATGACTAAAGCATGTGTGCAGTATTGGGATAAACACGGTGTACAGATATTAATGAACCTATGGAACATGAATTACCAGATTGTAGAGAAATTCCAACAATATATTAGCTTATATTTCTTCGAACGATGAAACTGTCCTAAAACCATGACCATCTGGAAGAGGGGCATTCCCTGGGCGAATGGAAATGATCACTTCTAGACCTGGAACATAAAAAAGGGAAAAACAGAAAATAATATATATATTTTTCCCGAACAAATAGAAATGTTAACACAGTTACATAGAAATGTCCAACACAACAAAAGGCAAAGAAAGACTCCAGTTTACTTCAGGTGACTTGAACAAAATAGCAAGTGGGATACTACGGATACAATTTTTCACTGCAAATCATATGAAATTTGTATTGTTTGAACCTACGGAATTTAAGTTATCTTTTAATAGATGAATAAATATCCTGTCAAACTGAAAGACAGACCTACAAACAACATTGAAGGAAAGTTCACAAACTTGCAAGTACTCAATCGTAGTAAAAAGTCTGTTTATATCTAGCTTCCAACATATCACTTCGCTTCTTACCCAACTTGCTGGTGTTCACCAAGAACACAACCCTTGATTGTGACCCATTCCTATGGCAAATACGGCCCTCTAGACAAAATAAATGTCCATTTGTGGAAAAGGAAAGCTTATGCTACCTCAAGGTTCACGGCTATAAATAGCATATTAATTTGCTTACATTGGATAAACAAGACGTTGAAGATATGAACAACCCTGTTAACGGTATTATTGTCTAACTAAAAGACTGGAAAAATTGTTTGTCGCTGTAAAATTGAAATAAGAAAAGCAATCAGAGATCACATGCATTTAAGGCAAAACCAGAAAGATAATTCTAAGAAACAATATAACAGGTTAATTCTCAAATTTGATTGCAAAGGCTACTAAACTTGCCTGCTGCCTTTGCAGCCACAGCTTCTTGATAAACATCCGTGACAAATAAGATCTGTGATGGCTTGTCTACTCCAAGTGACAGTGATATCTCGAAGTAGCTGCGAGCTTCTCTTTTATTTCTACAAATAGAAAATGTATATAAACATATAATCATACATGGAGAAGTTGATATGCATTGTTTGGCTAAAATTGGAAAAAAAATATGTAAAATTTCAAAATTATGAATTCAAATTTTACGTTCATAAAATTTTCTGCTGTATTTAAAACTTCGTATGATGTGGAACAAGTTGGAATGACTACTATCCAATTCTGAAGCTTGAATCATCTGTATGAAATTCCCTTTCCGATGTGTATACAACATTGAAGGCATTTCAAGATTAGATAACCTGCCATGTCATCTGATTACGATAAAACTTCAATCCCAATCTATTTGGAATAAGCTAAAAATGAAACCTAATTTTGTCATTTAACAAGAGCAATATAATATGTTCAGGTCGACTACATCACTCTAAGCATGGAACATGGTATAACAGGGTAGAAATGCTCACCAACTGAACTTGCACATGAAAGTTTTATGGAAACTGCATTATCAAAATTTGATCATGCGACTTCCATAAAACTTGAAAGTTCAAAATTTGAAATTGGACTGCCATCCAATTTCAAAGCTTGAAAGAAACTCCAATGTCAATCAATAAAGACAACTACGAACGTACTACGATCCACTTTGAAGGTAGAAGGAGAACAGTCTTCAAGTGTCTAAAAACAACAGCCTCTCCTTATGTGGGGAATTACACAACAGAATAGTTAAAATGACTAAAGCTCTAATTAGCTATATCCATAAATGTATGAATACGTGGTGGATTATCCCATCAATATGTTTCTATGATCGTATGCTAAAGTCAGCAACTGTTCCTATGAGGTTCCTAATGATTCCACTGAATTCAGAGGTATTCTGCAATTTACTGCGGCAGATAAGATCATAGGAAGGCACAAAGATACATACCCTACAACTGTATCAAAGAAGCCCGACAAATATTTCCTCAAGTCCCCGTGTGTTGTGTTGCCGAAGAGAAGCCTCTGAGCTTCTCTGCTTCCGCTAGAATAAATATAAACCTGCAAAACTTAATGTTTCAGAACCTTCGATTTCTTTTCTTAATCATTTTGATTTCAGAACCTTTGATTTCATTTGTAGGTAGTTATAGAAATGTCATTTATGCCAGAGATAATTATCAAAATAATACGATAAAAAATTAACTATTGAAATAATGAAACAAACATGGCTGCTATTGGATAGATGTAATCATGTAAAACTAAAAATTGCAAACAAAATGGACAAAGATGGGTACCTTGGAGATTTAATTAGCAAATGCAACAAATGGTATCTTGGAACATAGCCCTCACAAAATAAATTCTTATATACACGGAAAACAATGAGAAATCTCCGTAGATGAAGTGAGGGCTATGTTCGTGAGATGAAGTGCTATAACTCATGGACTAGATTCAGATTTTCTGCAATAATTAAAGCATTGACATACTTCATTCACAACAAAAATCCACTATAATACAGAAACTTTGCCTAGTAAAGCCTGCTTACTTTCATTGGTACAACAAGAAATGATGGAAATGAAACAAG
This sequence comes from Triglochin maritima, assembly GCA_963682175.1. Taxonomy (NCBI): domain Eukaryota; kingdom Viridiplantae; phylum Streptophyta; class Magnoliopsida; order Alismatales; family Juncaginaceae; genus Triglochin; species Triglochin maritima. Next base: position 43,414,911 of record OY821775.1, read on the forward strand.
TTCCTCAAACCCAATAGCTTTGTAGACAAAGAGAAACATGAATGCAAAAAATAATAAACATAAATATGCTAACACCACATAAGATTTTGTTTGTGTAGGTATTCATGATTTGTTCATACATTCTTCGTTTTCTTGGTTAAAGGCATTGTTGTTATTGAAAATGGTATCTTGCAAAACAGAAGAATTGATATCCATATATTGGTACTCAAAAACTTTGATTGAAACACACAGGCCAAAACTTATATAGGAATACACAGAATTTAGAAAGGATGTGTAGTTGTGTAGGGGCTTCTGAAATGTAGAACCAACACTATGATTCCAGTTCACATAAGTTACAGAATTCTGTACCAGTTCGCACAAATATTTGAGATCTTCACTTTTATATCTATAATGAACTGGTAAGTGAAAGAAAGCAAGTAAAAACTGATGATAGTGCCCTCATATATAACCTTGGTACCACTTTCATGCCATTTCCTCAGGGTAAGAGGAACATCCTCGAACACTTGACCCAGTAGCTCTTTATTCTCAAATCCAGTTCTCCAAATATGACCCTGCACATAGGATGCCACAAGATAAAAGTTATTTAAAAAAAACTTATTTTATAGGAATACGAGAACACAAAAACTTAAATCACCTGCAATTGTTTAAGGGCTGTTATTTTCCTATCAGCTTTTATCATAGCCTCCACATTAGCAACCAATGCATTTACCACCACATCTTTCCCAGCATCCTCCGATGGAATTGGTACAGAACCAACAACACCCGTATCTAAATCATTTAGAACCTGGAAAAGATATTGAAAGCAAAAAAATAAAACAAACCCCAAATCTACCACTATTTTCATCTCACAATACGTTGATATGTCACATCTAGAAAGACTTACATGGCTTACATGTAGCGGTTCAAACGGATACGGACTGTCCGCGGATAGTCCGTATCCGTTTTTTTAAGGATATGAATATCATTTTTCCATGTCTGGCCGGAAATGGATATGGATTTTGACGGATATGCATATTTTGGTCGGATACGGACATCTACAAGTTTAATATAATGTTTTTCCCTATATAAGTTAAAATTAGTGATACATTATATGCATACTGGTTAAAAAGAAATGGAAATTAGCACAACTCCAAAACTTATTCCATGTTTTGATGAATTTCTCATTACTTGCAAAGTCATTTAGGGGGTGTTAATGGCACGGAAAGTCCCAGAAAGTGATTTTCAAAGTCAAATGGAAAGCAGAAGAAAACAAAATCCAATGAAAAACAATTTCCTTGTGACCGAATTCTGTTGTTTGTGTCTGTCTCTGGAATCCGACTTTCGACAGAAAACAGATTTTGTTGTTTGTTTCTACCATTATAAAACATGAGAAATTTTATAGCTGCAATTTAATTTATGAATGAAAATTTATTGCTCTAATCTTAATAATATTAGAAAACATGAGAAATTTTATAACTGCAATTTAATTTATGAATGAAAATTTATTGCTCTAATCTCAATAATATTACAATCCAAACCACATTTAATTTATAAATGAAAATCTATTGTTTTAATATCAAACAAATTGTTTCATCTACAATTACATACTAGAAATTGTTACAAACAAATTATCAAGGATAATATCACACCTTCCAAGCTTCTACAAAATGATCCACCTTCAAAGAAAAAAGAACCAAGGTAAAATGAGCCTAGTAGGGCTCATTTTAAAAATTCAAGTTTCCTCTAATTTAACCAATCATCAAGATTTAGGTAATATTAGGGATTGGAAGGAACAAACCACCAATATGATAGCCACATTACCACCCCAATAGGTCAAAAATCTATCACACTTCATTCGATTGGGAACATGTTGAATGGGTTTTACAAGGAAGAGAAGATGACTAGGTAAGCTGTGATTTCCTCGTCATGAGTTCCCTAATTATGGTTAAACAAGCATTTGTGGTTACAATGTTTCTATACATGTCTGTCATATACTAACAAGAACCAAAGAAAACACATGGTGGAAGAGGACTACAATCAGAATATAGTAGTGTTTAAAGAATGTATAGTAATATTATTACTAGTGTACTCTAGTTTTCATTTTTTCTTGAACCAAATCATTAATCACATTAAGCCAGAGATTCTGCTATTTCTCCTCTGAGCACAACTCCATTTTTTTTCTTAAAACTAAACAAGACGTACATGTTACAAGAATCAGTCCATAGTGAGCTCTTTTGATTCTACAAAGTACAAACTTTAGTTCCTTTCTGCATATTGTAATAAATCACTTGAAAATCTATTTCTCTTTGAAACTACCTTTCCTCTAAATGTCATGATCTTAATAATTTAAGGTCCCTACGAAACCTAAAATATTGCAACTTCTAATCAAATCAGTAACCAACTTTTAACTATTAATTTTACTGATTCTCTCAGACATGTGTTCAGTTGTCTACACTCTACATTGCTCATCCAAGAAATGTAACCAAGGTCATACTGGAAAAAAAAACTTAGTAGTGTAAGGATGGCACGTGAGGAGAGAGAAGCTCCGACGACTCTAGGATCCTCCTAGACGCCACCGCTCTCCACCACCCTTACCAGTCATCCGCACCAACACCACCAGAATATGACACAACCACACTCACGGGAGGAGGTGCATCCCGTGGAGGTCGTCAGCAAGCTGCCGACCAACGGGAGCGCCCCAAAGGACAACGTCCTTTCCGCTCCAAATCACGCCCCCGAGGAGATGATGCTATGGGAGGACGACTTGCATCCCCCCCCCCCCCCCACTACCCACACGACGGCGTGGAGCAATCTGTTCACCAAGGCACCCCGGGCCGCCACGGCGTTATCCTTCTTTGCGTCGGAGGAGAGGTGAGGAGAGATTCGGCTTGCTGAAAGAGGAGATTGAAGCCACGCTGGGCGCATGGAAACATGTGCTGCTAGGTTTCTTTGTTGATTTCCAACCCCACATACCCACACTCGTCACCCACCTAAAGAAGGTCTGGAAGATGGCCGGCGAGCTTGAAATCTATCGACGAAAGCATGGATTCTATGTGTTTCACTTTACATCGGAGGACTTGAGCGTAGCCTTGGAAAATGGTCATTGGTTTGTACGAGGATCACCTTTGGTTCTCCGGGCGATGGACAAAGGATTTGAAACTCCGGCGAGAAAAGGTGGCAACTATACCTTTATGGGTAAGGTTCCCGGTGTTGAACTTCAAACTATGGTCACCTACGATTATTGCTCGGATTGCTAGCGTCCTAGGAAGGTCACTGTACATGGACGAGGATACCGCAACCGGATGCCGCCTCTCCTTTGCGCGCGTTTGTATTGAGGTAGACACAACATTCTCCTTCCTGGAGCTTGTTGTCCTGCGTGGGGAAGACGGAGAGGAAGAGCATGTTGACGTGGCCTATGATTGGAAGTCGGCGGTGTGCACAACGTGCGCCACCTTTAGACATAGCGAGGTGAAGTGCGCGGCTAGGAAGATAACACCGGAGACGGGTCGGCTGACCACCGCGCCAATGGAGCCACGAGAAGAACAATGGCAGAGGATTGAACGCCGGAGGAGATCCAGTCGGAGGAGGGGGGCGCCACCGGCGCTCCAAGACGGAGAAAGTGAGGCGTTAGTTGTTCCGACCAATGGCAGTATTGTAAATTCGGGGGACAAAGGGCTGACACAGCAGCTGGCCCAAGCAACGTGGCGCAAGACACCACACCATTGGCTCCAATGCGCATGAGGAGGAAGCACGTGTTAGTGCAATTGGGCGGGAACTCCGAATGGAACATGTAGATGAAGACCTGGATTCGGACATTGGTGGACCCGTGGATCTTGAACATGAGGAGCACATGCATGAGCTGGCTGGGCTGGATCCAGCCCTTGCACTCCAGCAAGCTTCAAACCTGGAGGAGACCAAGGTTGGGACATCCTCTAGCAAGCCACCTCGAGGAGATGAACAGGATGCCTGTCAGCTGGGCTCCCCGCCCCCACAAGTGAAATTTGAGGTCCTCTCCCCTCAAGGGGAGCGGTTTAAAGGAGTATAGGAGTGAGCAAAGAAGGCCCAAAAACAAAAACAAAAGGTTGTGGGTTGTGAGGGACGCTCCCCCAACCCGAAATCTAAATGAAGCTTCTATGCTGGAACGTACGAGGCGCGAATCTCTCGGGGCGTCCTCGTATGATATAAGATTTGCTTAGCAGGGACAACATTACCATAGCGTGCATCCTGGAGCACAAGATTTGCTTAGCAGGGAGAACATTACCATAGTGTGCGTCCTGGAGCACAAGATTAAGGCCAAAACACTTACGACATTCGCTTATGGGATTTGGAATGAGGCGGAGTGGCTTGCAAACTCAGATGTTACGGATACAGGCAGGATTCTAGTGTTGTGGGATAAGAATGTGGTAAGCTTAACAAAGCTACGAGAATCTCCTCAAATGATGCACCTGCATGGAGTCTGTCGGACCACAGGTGACACCTTCCACTTGACCGTAGTCTATGCGGCAAATGAGGCATCCCAGCGTAGGTTACTCTGGGAAGACTTGGGTGGTGACCATCCGGAAGCCACAAACTCGTGGCTGGTAGTCGGGGATTTCAACGTGGTACGGGCACCTGTAGAGAAGATTGGTGGAGTGGACGTGAATTTTCGAGTTGTTGAAGATTTCAATCATTTCCTTGATGTTGTGGGGCTGTTGGACCTACCGACCGTGGGTCACCATACCACTTGGACGAACTCGTCCTACGGGGATCATGAAATTCGGTGCAAACTCGACCGCACCATGAGCAACCCAGCGTGGATTTGTGAGCACAATGATTCCCATTGTCTCGTAGGAGATCGGGAACTGAGTGACCATTGTCCCCTAATGGTCCACTTTGAGGTTGAGCGAGTCAGGCACCGTTCGCTCCCCTTTTCGCTTCACAAACGCATGGGCCCACCATGAGGACTTTGTACGCGTGGTTCGGGATGCATGGGGCGTGCAATACAGGGGCACCCCTATGTACCGGTTTGCGCGAAGGCTATCTTCGGTCAGGGAGCATCTGCTGAGCTGGAGTAAAGGTGTTTTTGGGCATCCAGAGCAACGTGTCCGCCAGGCACGTCTGGGTCTCCACGAAGCGCACACAAATCTTCTCCTTCAACCGACCGAGGAGGGGCTACAGGACCAGGAGAGGCAATACAAAGTAGCGTTGGATCATGCATTGGCTTACGAGGAGTCTGTAATGAGGCAAAAGTCACGGATTCGCTGGCTAAAGGAGGGTGATTCTAACACCACGTTCTTCCATACGGCGTTGAGGGTTAGGCGTGCTAGGAACATCATCCGTCGGATTAACATGGATGGCGTCAAATGTAACTGATGAGGTGGGCATCCGAGATTCCTTCCGTTCATATTTTGCTAACTTGTTCAGTACAAGTGTGCGTACCACGAAGATACGGCACGACCTAGACTTCCCGACTCTGTCTATCGAAGATGCTGACTTGCTGTTGAGGCACATCACGATGATGGAATTGGATTAGGTGGTGATGCACGCAAGTGAGGACAGGGCCCCTAGACCAGACGGTTTGAACGCGTGCTTTTACAAAGCCACGTGGCCTATCATAAATAGGGACATGTTTGCAGCCATGGTGTCTTTTCTCACCGACGGAGCGATGCTAAAAGAGTTGAACAAGACCTTGATCACTCTTATACCGAAAGTGGCGGCTCCGGGGGGGGCAAAGGACTTCAGGCCAATCTCACTGTGCACCCAGTTCTACAAGTTTCTAACGAAGATTCTGTTAGCTTTTTGGCTAATAATCGTTAAACGTATATGGTATTTGAAAGAACATTCATAGTTTAACATCATAAGATTGTATGAACGTGGTCATACGTTTCTTCCAATAAGCATAGTTGATTCCATCAAACAACGGAGGTCTTCCGGTGTGAAATCTCTCTCGTTGTTGAGTCATTGCTACAAATGTGAATTTGTCTAAATGCAATTAACAAGGCTCTGATACCAAATGTAGGATCTACTAGCCCCTAAACTTAGTCTAAAGGAAGGCGAATAGACTAATTAAGGTTGTTTAACAAACTATGTCAAATTAAAAGCTAAGACAATTAATATGAATGAGAAAACAACAAACCACAACTCCGGATGTATAGAGGTTTGGATCCAACCACCGGATCCTAGTTATCTCTTACGAATTGTTCTTACTCGAGCAACTTCGCGTCCTCCACTAATCTGATTTCCGTTGCGGGCCGAGATCACGCCTTTACACCACAAGCTTTGCGAACACTCTCGCCTAGTTTGGACCACCTTCTCACAATCCGAGAAGAATTTCACTCCGGAAGCTTAGTACAACTCTTGAAGACTTAACTCCAACAACTAATCTTGAACACTTGAAATTGATGATGCAATCAAAGGATGTTGATTTCAAGTGAAAAGATGTAAGCACAAGTGTTTAGAGCAAATATGAGAGTAATAGTGAGATTTCAAGTGCTCAAGATTAGTTGTTGGAGTTAAGTCTTCAAGAGTTGTACTAAGCTTCCGGAGTGAAGCTCTTCTAGGATTGTGAGAAGGTGGTCCAAGCTAAGCGAGGGTGTTCGCAAAGCTTATGGTGTAAAGACGTGATCTCGGCCCGCAACGGAGATCGGATTAGTGGAAGACGCGAAGTTGCTCGAGTAAGAACAATTCGTAAGAGATAACTAGGATCCGGTGGTTGGATCCAAACATCTATACATCCGGAGTTGTGGTTTGTTGTTCTCTCCTTCATATTAATTGTCTTAGCTTTTAATTTGGCATAGTTTGTTAAACAACCTTAATTAGTCTATTCGCCCTCCTTTAGACTAAATTTAGGAGCTAGTAGATCCTACAGATTCTAACTAACAGATTGAAACGTGTGTTACCAAAGTTGGTGAGTGAAACCCAAAGTGCCTTCATCGCGGGGAGGCGGATCACTAATAACATACTCCTTGCTCACGAGATCTGCCACCAAATGCACAAGGAGTCAGGGGTCAGTCGGATGTGCTTGAAGCTTGATCTGAGGAAGGCTTATGACTCAGTCTCTTGGGAGTTCCTCCTTAGAGTGCTCGAACGATTTGGTTTCTTGCGTAGGGCGAAAGTGGATTCGTGGATGCTTGAGGGCTACCTTTGTGGTCAATGTCAAATGGACAATTCTCTGATCGTTTCTCGGCAACAAACGGGTTACGACAAGGGGACCCCATTGCCCCGTACCTCTTCGTACTCTGTATGGAGGTGTTAAGTGCCATATTACGACGCGAGAGTAGTCTGGTGACAATCACACCAATTGCATTCCGCGGTGAGGTCTCCCACCTCATGTTCACCGATGACCTTCTAGTTTTCACTCGGGGCGACCTACACAAAGATAATACTAGGTCGGTACAAACCAGGAGGACAACGTAGACATTAGACAATTATCACATGGGGAGAATAGATGCAACCAAAAGTTTCTAAATTTAAATTATCATTAACATGACACATGTTAATGAATCCAAAATAGAGTTCAAAGGAGAATAGGCAAATCATTTGTGCTGATTAAAAGGCTCTTAAGTCCAACGAAGTAGTACACCCTATATTGTTTTCACATGGTGACCTTCCCAGGTAATGATATGTTAATATGGTCTTAAATGCCACAATGCAAACATGCGACATCAATGCAAATATATACAAGTTTGTTGATGATGAAATAACGATGGACCCTAGCCCCAAATCAATGCAAACATTCCACAAACATTCCAGAACAAGATTTAAAAAGGTGGACCCTAGCCCGAAATCCAAAAGGTCGGAGGTGTCGGAGGAACCCTAGCCTGAAATCTTGACGATGTAAAGGTACCTCCTAAAGGTGGTAGTTGGAGAAGAGAGTGTTGGTCGTCGGAGTCTTCGAGCCGTCAGAAACCTTCAGCCCCAAATCTCAGACAATTGCCGTTAGCAGTCGAGGACGTCCGAGTGGTCGGAGGCGTCTATGTGGATAGAGGCGTCGGAGGAAGAAATCGGGTGGGAGGAAGGAGGAAATCGGCTTTCCTTCGGATTCCAAGGGGAGAAAAGGTAGGATAAAATCCCTTTTATACGTTGGAATCCGAAGGAAAGTTAGGATGGATTCCCCAGCATGCACAAACACCTCCTTTTGGGTCAGTAAAACGGAATTTTTTTCATTTCACTTCCATTCTGTCAAATTCCCACTACACAACCCCATATATATGCTTCGATGCCTTAAATTGGCATCATAATCAAGACTTAAAAACCCATGCACGAGAACTAAGCAAGATGGCCCCAAAAAAAATATGTGCACTTGCACCATGTAGGTGCTCAGGAGACATCTGATAAGCATTAGTTTTAGTGAAATTATTTTTGACAGGGTTTTATAGACATCGCAAATTTGATGCACAGTATGGTGATGCAAGTTGTATCCTAGAATGTGAGGCTCTACATCATTTTGTCAATAATTAAATGATGAGAAAAGAAAGAATAGCTTACTTGGTTCCGCAGAAGCTTAATATCATCCTTTGTTTCCTCGTTGTCATATGTCAAACTTAGATGCTTCCGCACATTATCACGGGCATAAGGGAAAAGAACATCCGTCACAAACGATATCGGGCTGGTTGTCCCTTCAATATCAAGTACAACACAGCTCTGCAATAACAGTTGAACAAATTGATACGAGGTTACAAAAACTAAAATAAAAAAACTAAGTACCAATACATATCAATCTGAACACATGTAATGAAACAACAGATCTATTTATAAGAAAACGGAAAATAATTTTACATACATAAAGGAAACATACCCGGGAAGAACCTCCATTAGGAATACCAGCATCCACGGATCTGCAGATATTCACATATTTGGCTGCAAGCCCTCGAGCGGGCAACGGACCATGACTTGGAGTAGACCAATCCAAACCCAACTGGTACAATTTGATAGCAGCATCAAAAAGGTAATGATAACACTCAGCCTGCAAGGGGAGAACTTTGAACGAAAGAATTAACATTGTGGAGCTCATGAGGGGTATGAACTTATGATGTCTCCACAAAATTCTTGCATAGACATTCTGACCTTGCACAACATCATGGAATAGGAATTTACAGATATAAAGAGAAATGCATTAAACCAAACCAAGCACTAAGAAAAAGATAAAACCTGGGTCTTAGCACTGATCCAAGAGTCACCCCAAACATATATCCCATGGTTGCGAACAAGCACGGCTGTTGTTTTAGGGTAAGCTGCAATCTGAAAAACATTCAATTTAGCATAACTGCCTAGTAAATGGGCTAATGCTTTTAAAGCCACCATGAGATTACTACCGTACCATATGCCAAACTACTATATTATAACTACTAGTACTCCTCCACTAGGACTATTAAGATGTCACAGGAAGCAAAAGCTTAAAACAAATGTCACAGTACAAGGATAAGACCGTATTATTAAGACCCTGGAGGCTTGAAAGATTCAATTCTGATGCTTGACTACCAGAGAAACCATGCCCAAGGATCACATGAAGATTGATTAGCCAAGGACATTTATTTTCACAGATCAAATACACATTTTTACTATGTGTTTATTCTCTGTTAGATTTTATTCTTGGTTGGGGTGGTGCCCCTCAAGCATTATCCATATGGCTGTGGAGTACAATGTTACATTACTCGTCAAAAATGGAACTTGTACCGTCCTTAAAATGAGTATGATATACACAACAGCAACTTTTTGTGGAACGACAGGAGAGAATTTGGGTGTTTTCTCTCTAACAAAGCCATACAGTCCTTCAGGCTTGTTAAGGTCAGATCTGCTCTTTTAAAACATAATGAACTCTCATAAATTGACAGTGCAGCTCTATAAGATCTGTGATCAGACAGGAAACCGATCCTATAGTGAGCAGCTTACAATTTTCTTATATCCTATCCTTCTTTACAAATCCTACAGTTTCATAAACATGTCTACCCATTAGTATGTTGATGAAAGAGCAATGAATTCTTGTCATTTGAATACAAAGTAGTACCGCTTCACTGAGAGATTCTGTAAGCTCGCTTTCGTAAGCGGTATTTTCTATTATTGGAACAACAAGCTCGTCATAGTAGCCATGCCCTTTAATGCCTTTTATCATCTCCATATGAGTTATCTGCAAAATTGTGGAGACCACTCATGTAAGTACCAGAAAGCAATTTGTTCAGGATGGGAAGTAGGAAGCACAACAGGAATATCCGAATATGAAAGACAAGGGAAATATAGTTTATCATAAAAACTACTATTATGTAGGGTCTTCTCTCTTTCTGAAGCATCTAAAACAGAAAATTCCATCATCCACACAATACAACTACAGTTAACAGTACTAAAAAACTATTATTATTACGGGATAAAAACTTGTATATGTAGTGAAAAAATTAAAATTGTGGTATGTTTGACCTATATTTGTTATAGAATACCTAGAGCAGAAAGCTTCAGTTATAATATATATATAAAACATGGATATACAAAAAAAACAGCAGGTGGATCATTCCTTCCCAAAAAGTTGCAGGAAAGAATCAAATCCTAGCCTACTAAGTAGACAACTAGCACCTACACAAAATTCCCATTGAGATTCCTGTTGCAGCTACGTGAAATTTGAATTAGCTAGTATGGTCAAGCCTACTGCAATGTACCAATAGAAACAGCAGCAAAAGAATATATAATTGCATACCCAATATCCATTCCATAAATTTTATAAACAGTTTGAAGTGTCAACCTAAGAATAATACTAATGATAACATGGTTGCATTAGCGTGTATAGTGAAGCCTAATGCAACACTGGATTACGATTCGAAAGCAAGAAAGTGGTCATTGAGGAGATCTGAAAGACAAACAATTCGGGATGTCTATTTTTGGCTTCAAGGATTGGGGGATGAAAGCTTATTTCATTTATTATTAACTTGGGTTGATCTGTCTATAGTTTGGGCGCCCATTAGTGATCCCATAATTCAAGGGGCTTTGATTTTGTTCTTTTGGTGAGCTGGAGTTTCTTCTCTGAAACTCGCCTTTTGCCCGCCTGTTTCTGTTTTTTGTCAGCCCTTTATCCTATTTTCTACTTTATTAATGATAAAAAAAGTCTATTGCAATGCATCATGATAAACAGCAACAAAGTACAAAGTTACATGTTAAATATCCATTTATGTAAGTATCAAAAGTAGTTAGAAAATATCAAAATATAATAATAAATATTATCAATTATTATTAAATAAACAAAAGCACAGAAAATTATTGATTTTATCTTAAGTACTAATTCATGAATTATCAAACCGATTAGTGAGACAATATGAAAAGTAAAAGTAGAAATACAAAGCCTGGACTTTACACGGAACTCTTTAGCATGAGGGTCGATCATAGTTGCAAGACATGACTCCATTCCATGACTATGTATGACGGCCCCAGCATCCCGCATCTGATAAGCCTGAATTTTGAGACAATTAGAGTAAGATGCTTCACCTAAAGGGCATAAACAAAGATTTACTGACTAGCATATCAAATTAGTAACTACTGACTATTACTACCGGTAATTAAACTAAGACAAATTGTCCCAACCAGTTGATTTCCACCCACCAGTAATCTGAAAAGCATTAAAAGGAGAAACAGAAACGCAATCTAGTTTCAGAAGAAGAAGAAAGTATGGCTACCTAAAACATACCCGAAATATTGTCTCTATTTTTAAATATGATGAGTATTTCACAGATTGTAATTGATGGAGCAAGCACTCTACAACTTCAACAAACCGAAACCAAGAGATCTATGCCATGTATGCTGTTGCTAGTGTTTCCCACAAGGAAATGGCAAGCTGACTAAATAACAAAAACTTATCTAAAACCTCATTGGATGGAGTTCTATATAAAACCAAAGAAAATTAATTACGAAAACAAATAGCTCCACTACCAAACAAAAACCACCATAAAGTATCAAATGTTCATCACATGTAACACATGTAGAAGTCATTGCTGCTTACTCTTAGTGACACAAAATCGAGCAATTTAATAACCAGAGCTAACCCTACCCACACTTGTATTATCCTACAATACCATTCAAAGACACAAATTGACGAAGAGGTTCAACATCAAAACTATAATTCTACCCAAATTCACTTGCAGTTTGATCCAGGATCGCAATTTTTTTAACAGACCACCACAATATACGCCAGTTGGCTTTCTTGACCTAGTGGACAATTGCTTCCAACAATGTTCTCTTAGTGTGTAATTTTTTTAAGTGAAATTCTCTGCTTCTAGGAGCAAAACTAAGTTGAACTGGCAATTGGGTGATTGCTTATATAGTTTATTTTAAGTTATAAGCTGAAGCAGTTATATATTTATATCAATTTTGAGTTTTCCATTATCTCAAGTAAAGGGGGGAAGTGAGGAAATCATCACATGTGCAATTAGATGAGTATCAAAAACACCTGGAAACCAATCGCATAAGACAGTATTGGAAATTCAGTTTTCGAATTACTATTTTGCCGGAAACTGATTACATCCTCAGAGCAAATGTAACGCGAATTAGGTTTAACAATTTGGTGATTGCTTGTATTCTTGTAAAGTTCGGTTTAAGTTGCAAGAGGAAGAAATAATCAAATTGTATTGATTCCATGACTTCGTATTAGAATATACACAAGTGTGATTGGTTGTAGGAAGTCCAGAGCCTCTGTTCCATGAGAAACTTTGATTTTTGAGTGGAAACAAGGGAACTCATTCAGGCACATATTTTTTAAGTCAAAAACTTCATTGGATAATCTAGTTTTGTGATTTTTTAAGTTGTATTGCCAACAAATCACTCAAACGTCGTTTTCGAAGACTGGTTCCCCCTTCCTTATGCTTTCTACAAAATAGTCACTCAAAAAAAATCATAACATAAAACGTGAGAGAACAACATATTAGATAGCTCGAGCCTTTCACTTAATTAGACACTTGATTTTCTAATACCAATCCAATCATTTGTGCTTGCATCAACATTGGTTTGCTTAAAGTAGAGGGAAAACCTAAAGACTTCAAATCCATAACTTCCCTTGGTATTAAGAAAATGGAAGATCCCACAATAGGTACAAAATTAAGCCATATAACACCATTGGGAATTTTAGTTCCAGGTCTTTTTTTCAAAGTTTTCTTGCAAATGAATCGCACATAAGTCGTTTCCAAAATTCGATTTCCTACTTCCTTCGAGTTTCCCTACAACTATCACTGTAACATCAATATTCCACAAAAATCACATCCACACCAACACCAACCAAAACCACACATATTCACTACCTTCATGAAGAGGGAAGCACAGTCAGTACACTTCGGCGGCTTATTCGGATACGGCTTCCCCTCCGGAGCGGAAACAATCACCCCGTCCGCCGTCAACACGTACATGTCCTCCGGCGCCATCCGCTCCTTCTGCACACCTACAACCACCAAAACAACCCCGATCAGTTCAGTCCCGGGCATGCAAGAACTCACGCACGAACCCTACGGTTCCGATTACCGGACGGCGACATGACTATCAGCTGCTCCGGCCTCGGGACAGAGGCGTCGTGGACCTTAACGGTTATGCTCCCGCCTGTGCCGGAGACCCACCCGAGCGTGTAGAAGTGGCGGCAGAGGTCCGTGACGAGCGCCCGGGCGTCGCCGACCATGGGGCCGGTCAGGTAGGATGGGGAGGAGAGAGTCGGGAGATCTCCGCCGGCCGTCTCCGCCGCCATTGGAAGGGTTCCGGTGAGGAAGTTCAGTTGGTGGGGGAAGGATTAGTGATGGGTTGGTTTCGAATCTTTCGATGGCTTTGGAGGATTTTTATTTTTTTAATTTTAATTGCGTGTGATTTGAAGGGACAATGTTTACATCATTGTTTTTGAATTGTGATGGATATTTTATTTTTAGACATTTAAAAATTGGGTTCCGTACGAAATGGGGTTTCAGTGACTTGACCTAGTTTGGCTGTAGCTTCCAAATGTCAGCTTCTTGTAGGAAGTCAGCTTCTGAGAATGTGGATGTAAGAACAGCATTATTCTTCATGATTGAGAGTTGTTTGGATAGACAAAAGACTTCTGATAGTTGGTGATATTTTGTCAAAGGAAGTTCCTAAATTGCCTCAGACTTTGATTAAATAAAAATATATTTTAAATTAATTTTAAATGTTTTTTCAAAAAAAAATCTGAAAATATGTTTTCTATTTGTTTATATTTTAAAAAAACATTTTTTAACTCAAGATTATCTCCATGTGGGGGTAAATTGTTCCAAACAAAACTAGAAATAAGAAGGAGCTCAGAAGCTCCTCCACCCCAGTTTCTCAGTCCAAGCACAAAAGTTGCATTGGGTGTCGTGTCAGGAGCTGAGTTTCCCAAGATCTCCATCATATTTGGATGTGTTCCTGGCACTGTAGCTACCCTTCCACTGTGGGGGAGCTGGATCCTGAGCATCCAAACGAGTCTCTGATTTCGATGAGAAGTGATTCCAAATACACAGGGTGTTTGGATGCAAAAAAAATTGGAAATAAGTTATATTACTAAACTACTCTCTACCATCCAAAGACAACAACAACAAAAACATCAAAAAAATTGAACAACAAACCAAAAATCTCTACTTGGCCCGCAGGTTGTGGGTTGTGAAGAGGAATGGGGTTTGAGGTGATGTCAGGAGGAGGAATGAAGACAGTTCGGAAAGAGGAGCATGGGGGAGATAAGGAATTTGGTGGTGGAGGGGTATGAGGTAGTATCGTTGGTAGGGTTGGCAACGAGTATCCGGAACCGGTCAAACCAAATCAAACTGAATCTGATGGTACCGAACTGGGGTAAAACAGATATGAGTCTGATCTTGTTACCCAATTTCAGAACCGACCTGATTCCAGTTCTAGCTACTGGAATTGAACCCAGAATCGGAGTATTATGTTTAAACAAATAACCCTAAAAAGTTGTCGTAAGAAATGGAAAAATAGTTTGTACATGTAAAAATTGAAAAATTGAATTTTTTTGATATCGGATCTGGTTATAGGTACCCAAGTTGGGAACCTACCCATATCCAATTTGGTTCTGGATACCCAAGTAGAATATGGATCTGATTCTAGTTCTCCTTGTATCCGAACTATAACCAATTTGTTGACACCCTACATGAGGAGTTGGGTGGAAGCAAAGGCGGACCCACATACAAGGCAGGTGGGGCAAGTGTTCCACCCAGATTTGGGTAGATTTGGGCCTCCCAATTATACGTCAGTTTTCTATATAACCAACATAATAACAATACAACGTCATTTTCCACGATAAACATCATAGAAAGTCATTAAAATAATATCATAAAAAATTACAAAATAATATCAAAAAAATTGAAAACGCTACCAGAACCTCAAATCCCGCATTTTCTCCTTCTCCATCAACCCAAAACCCTTCCCGATGCCTTTCTTTTAAATGAATTTGTTTGTTGTAAAAACTAATTAATCTTATCTCTATCATCGTCATGTTTTGGGTGATGCATTAACCGAACAAAATAATGGATTTTTATTTGATTTAGTGATTGTGAATGAGAATGAAATATGGATTTGAGAGATTATATGATTTTAGGGTTGATCATGAATCCAAATGAAGTATGATTGTGGTGTAAAAATGTTTTTTGACTGATTAGCGATTGAAACTGAGAATGGATTTAGCAATATGAGAAATTAGGTGACACTAGCAACCAAATGTTATCTTAGGTAGATTTTGGATTATTTTTTTCTTGATCATGTGAATGCAAATGAAAACATCTAGGTTTTGAGATTGAAAATAAGATAAATGATTCTATAGTTGTTTTACCTTTATAGAATGATTGTAGTAAAGATATTTGGATGTTTGAGTTTTCAACCAATTTTCAAGTTTGGAAAAGTGTTAAAAATAACAAAAATATTTTGAATTTTCTTGTTTATTATTTATTTATTTTAAGTACCATTTTTAAGGTCGACGACGTTAAATTGTAATAAGAAGTCAAAAGGAGCACTGAATTTTTTTCCCGACTGGTGTGGAAGTGATTTGTCTGCCTCAACCACCAAATTCTCCTAGATCCGCCTTTGGGTGGAAGAAAGAGTATAGTTAGGTGGCAGAGAAATTTGGGGAAAGTGGGAACAAACCCAACATGTGAAATGGTGGTGTAATGGGGGCAAAATGGGTATTCTTTCCAAAATTATGAATAGCAATAAAAAATGAACTTAAATTTTTTTTATTCCAAAGAGAGGAAAGACGTTAGAGCAAGCTTTGTAGGTAATAATCTTACTTTTGACCCAACATCGATTTTAACATTATGTGTTTGGTTAATTTGATTCTTTGACATATTTTTCAAAATCTATCTCAGGAATCACTATTCAAACGCACCGTTGGTTTTACCAAAGGATCAATGGAATATGACAACAGTATCTTCCATTCACACTTGTCCAGAACTAGTCGCGATGCCTGAAATTTTGATAAAGGGACTTGCAACTTTGCAACCAAGAATTAATTGTATTTGAGTTGCACACGCACACATATGAAATGACAACCATTTATCTCTCATATTTCATATGAGAGGTGTGGGTATGTATTTATAGTGTGTTACAAATCTTAGTCACCAGGTATACAATGTATTTAGACTTATTATACTTAGACAAATATAGGACTACATACATTTTTGACTAGATACATAATGGATAGACTCAACACAAATAGGCTAATTGGGCTTGTTTGATAATGAGTTTAATACTCCCCTGCAAGCTAATGGTGTCGGAGAAACAGAAAGCTTGGACCTCAAGATGTTAAAGCGGTCAGATGAGAGAGAGACTTTGTGAGTAGATCTGCCCGCTGATCATTTGTGGAGATGAATCGTACGTCTAGTTGTTTATTTTGGACGTGTTTTCGAACATAGTGGAAATCTATCTCTACATGTTTGGTGAGATATGTAGTGCTTAAGTTGTCACGCCATAATACTAGTGGTCGAGCTAAGTGAATGTTGAGCTCTATTAGAAGGTTTTGGATCCAGGCTAGTTCTACTGCTGCACAAGAAACTGTTATAATCAACTTAATTTTAATTATAATCAATATAGAGTAGCACACATATTTCATAACATATATATTGCTTTATTTAAACTTCTACAGGTGATCAAGACTCAAGGAAGAAATGATTCAAGTCAAGACATGTAATCAAGCTCATTTGAAGACATGTAATTTGCATTTCTTTTAAGTCTTAGGAACATTGTGTAATTGAGCATACTTCAGCTAAAATCAACTCAAACACACACTAGATTCCCTATAGAAGTCACACACAAAATTTCACATCATTTGGACATCAATAGATCACCCAAACTTAGACCGAAAAACACTAAAACTAAACATGAACTGTCTGCCCACATTCGGTCGACTGAACCAAACCTTTCGGTCGACTGAGTGATCAATTATCCAGTAATATTTTCAACTGCCCACATTCGGTCGACCGAATCAACATAATTTTCCAACCGTTAGATTTGTCGTATTCTACCAACGATCGTATTCGAATTATTCACAAATACCCTAAAATACATAATTTCATATCGGTCGACCGTGGACCTATTTGTTCGATCGAACTTAATTGTCTCCAAATTGTGCAACTGCTTGGACGTTTCCGGTTGACCGAAGACTTTGGATCGGTCGACCAAACTTGGTCATTTTTATCAACCTCGTAGAGCTTGTTTATTTTTGGTCGACCAAGCCTTATTCGGTGTTCGACCGTTAACTTAAGTGTACCTAAGTTATAGCATGATCCGGTCGACCGTTCATTTATCGGTCGACCGAACCTTGTTCAAAATTGCCCAACGGTCGACCGTGCTGCCCAATTCGGTCGACCAAACTTATTCTAAATTTCACCCTGCAGGTTTCTGTTTTGTGTATCTTACACAAACACTTACCCAATTAACCCCAACGACTATAACACCTTAGGAGCTTATAAATAGAGTTGTCCAACACATTTTCACACAACTCTCTCACCCCATATTGTCCAATACATTAGAGAGAAAGCTTCAAACACTCCAAGCCTGAAACCTTCCACACTTTAGTCATCAATCCTATTCCTACTCAAGTGTGCTCAAGATTAGAGAGTGTTGTTCCACTCAAACATTGTCAAAGTAGCAAGGGTCTTGGTGAGAGTCCAAGACAAGAGTATAAACTTCAGTGAGAGCCCGAAGAGATCCTTTCAGATTGTGAGAGGAGGAGCCAAGATCGGCGAGGGTTGTTCGCGAGCTTGAAGATTGTAAAGGCGTTCTC
Source organism: Triglochin maritima (assembly GCA_963682175.1). Lineage (NCBI taxonomy): Eukaryota > Viridiplantae > Streptophyta > Magnoliopsida > Alismatales > Juncaginaceae > Triglochin > Triglochin maritima. The sequence goes on from OY821775.1 coordinate 43,433,098, forward strand.
TCCCGTCCTGGAATGGGGAGTCGATTCGAGTGGAGCTTGCAAGAGAGGACTAGGACCCGGGTGGGGTGTCAAACCTCTTTAAAATCCCCCGTCTCCATTGTGGTTTGTCTTATTTCTTCTTTACTTGCTTGTTTGTTTTTAATTCCGCTGTGTATTCATTGTTTGCTTAAACAAGTAGTTAATTAGCTTAAAAGTGATTAGAACTAAGCCGTATTTACGATGCTACAGAAACTCCCCTGTATTCTGCTTTCGTGCTTGATTTTGCTATTGTTGGTTGTTTCTTGGATCGCCATGCAATTAGATTTTTTCCAAGAAATATGCAGTATCTAGGAGCGACGATCATCAATGTCTCCTACCCAATCGACATCTGAAAAACCTATTAAATCCATCAGTTCAACAAATGTTGATTTTTGAAAATTAAGTCCATAATTAATTGAGTGCTTTAAGTATTGCAAAATTCATTTAACTGCAACCCAATGTTCATTAGTTGGATTGTGCATGTATTGACAAACTTTTTTTACGAGGAATGAAAGTTCAGGTGGTGTTATAGTAACATATTGTAATACCCCTACGGTTTATCAATCATCTAGAATCCCAAACAATTCTTTGAAAAACATTTTAAAATCCATTAAAAACGTTTTCATCCATCCACAAGTTCAAAAACAATTTTGAACAGCTGTCCATCCAATTTCCTAAAGGAAACACGAACCGCAGTTTTTTCGGTTTTGTTGATTCTCTTACAAAACAATCGTTTATGCTTAAAACGAAATTATTGCAAGTTAGACTTATGTCTAAATCATAATTCTAATAATTACATAGCATGTTTTAAACCACTTAAAACATTCAAAATGAATTATTAAAAAGAATTATTCCAACAAAACATTTAAAGACCGAAAAACCGGAAAATTGAATTGTTCAAATCCTAAATGGTAAACTAAATTTGTTTATAGTTTCAAATCATTAGAAAATTGAACCCTAAGCTCTGATACCACTGTAGGATTTCTAGTTTAATTGCACATATATATTTTCGAAATTTCTATGCACAATAAGGATCAATTACAATTTTCTATGATTTGTTTCATGCAACCATCGGTTTGTTTCAATAACCAGTTTCAAAACTTTATTTAAAACAAACATGGGCTCCGAATTTCATACCTAGAAGTTCTTTAAAACTTCTTGATGATCCGAAGACGTTGAGGATACTTGTCACTGCGCCGGATGCCCCCGAGTATTCACAAAACTCTAAACAAGATCGGAGAGAGAAAAGCTAGCCTCTCAGTCTCCAATAGGGTTTAGAATCTAACTACTAACCCCTCTTTAGTTCCCTTGAGAAGAAAATCTCTGAAAACAAAAACTAAACTCAAGAATTAAGGAAATTCGTGGAGAATTATGAAGAGAGATGTTTGCACAAGAATATAATGAATTAATTAATAAGGTAATGAGATAAACTTGTATTTATAAGTTCTCTCCAAATTACCTATTCATGTGCAACCTCTTGCCCATGATTTCATGCAAACTTCCATCTAACCATCAATTATTTGCTAACAAATAATCTCAGCCACGAATTAAATCAGTTATGGACCAATTCCATGCATGATCTAATTAATTCTTAAATTAATTCTGCAGAAAATCGTCTGGACCGGTCGACCGTTTGGAGGTTCGGTCGACCGTTTAGACCAGGTTTTGGTTGACCGTTAATAACGCGGTCGACCGTTCGTAACAGGAAAATATTTCATCGCAATGTTCGGTCGACCGACCGATATACTCGGTCGACCGAAAACGAACAGACGAAATTCTCTTTTATCGGTCGAGACACATTCGGTCGACCGTGCAACATTCGGTCGACCGTTTACCGTTTAGCGGTCGACCGTTTTTGCACAGTACTGCAGACTGGTCAAATTTCGGTTTAACTCCTACAAAATTTGACATTTCGGGATTAGTAGTAAGTTCACAACTTATGTAACATATTATCTTATGTAATGATAAATCATTACACCCCATAATATTTACATCACATATGAATTTAATTTAGATTCTAATTATGTTATTAATCACAACATAATTTTGATTTTGCTTGTTCACCACATGTGTCATATTTTCTACATGAAACCCGACACACTTTATAACCTATGGGAGGATCTAAACTAAGTTGGCAGTGATATTAAGAGCTTAATATCACAAGCTATAAACGGTATCTAGCTACACATTATAGCTGCCAATTAGTTAGATGTCTTAATTCCACTCGAACCAAAACCCGATCCATTTAGTGATGGAGTGCACCACTTGTGTCCGTCCCTTGCCTCATGATATTAAGAATACACATAAAGTAGTATTGTGTCATCTTTGTATTAGTATTCATTTCTTGATCTCTTTAAGCTAGTTATAAATATGTGATTTAACTCAAATCACATTGTGCACATTATAACTTTGATTTATCAAAGGGCCCACTGATATCATCACTCAATCAAGAGGGGCAATGATAATCTTTTGACTAACTATCTTCTCCAACAAAAGTCAATACTTAACCAACCAATGCTTTCACACTACACTTATCGATAGCTCAAGACACTAGTCTAATCAAGCATTTCTTAAGTGATCGGATATAAGTCTCATATCAAAGGACGAAGGACACATTAAAACATTAATGACACAGAAAACACAATTCTATAATGTTTTACTTATTAGGTCTATTCAGTATACAAAAGTAGTATTTTCCTCTTTTGTCTACCCGTGTTGTCACTCACTTGTAGAGCTACAATGATCTATGACCAACACGACAATCTTAACTCGGTAATTAATGTCCCATGTTAATTACCATGATTGCGAATATCTTTTGTTTTATGTAAACCATTATCTTTTAGAGCTCTACGGTTAAGGACCAAGAGTTTCTTCCTTAACACTTCTAAAAGACGAATAACATAAACAAAGAACAAAATGATTTCTCATTCAATTCATAATAATTGACATTTAAAAGTAAAACTTTTAGAACACATTCCCTTCACTAAGTGCATGTTTGAGTCCATATATGGCTTTGTTAAGTTTACAAATGTGTTGCGGAAAGGAGGGCTCTGTGAAGCCTTGAGGTTGTGTCATCTACACATCTTCTTGAAGAATGTCATAGAGGAAGGCATTGTTGACATCAAGTTGATGAATAGGTCAATTTCGGGATAATGCAATGGTAAGCATAATATGAATGCTTATTGGTTTGATCACATGACTAAATGTTTCATCAAAATCCATACCAACTTCTTGATGATAACCTTTTGCAACTAAATGAGCTTTAAAACGATTAACATAACCATTAGGGTTTCTTTTGATTTCAAAAACTCATTTGCAACCAAAAATATTTTTTCAAGAAGAAGGGACCAAAGACCAAGTTCCATTTTTAATCAGAGCATTATATTCAACATCCATTGCCTCTCGCCACCTACCATCCTTGGCCGCTTGGGTGTATGAAGTAGGTTCAATTTCAGGAAGACTGTTAAAGGGTAGTGGATATTTAATGGTGGAGAAAACATGATAGTCGGAAAATCGTTTCTCTCATCTCGTATTATCTTTGTTTCGGGTGGTCATTTGATGGGTGGGAAGAGGTGGTGTTAGTGTTGGAGCTGGAGGATTTGGAGGGTTTTGAAGACGGGTTGGTTGGGAAATGATAGAAGTAGTTGGAGAGGTATTGGTAGGGGCGGCACAAGGGGCAAGTGGCGACGAGACCCGACCGGATTGCTGCAAAAGGGGTATGGCAGAGGTGATAGGGCCACTTCTACCATATACCTTTTCTTGAGAAATCAATGGCTCGTCACAGAAAGGAAACTTTTTTCCATCAAAAATAACGTTCGAAAAAAAACAAGCATCCAGAGTTGATTTCAAAACATTTATAACCTTTGTGAGAAGAGCTATATCCTAGGAAAATGCATTTTTAGATCGAATTTGAAGTTTGTTTTTCATATAGGGTCTAAGGCAAGGAAAACAAACACATCCAAAAACTTTGAGTATATTATAATCAGGAGATCTACCAAACAATTTTTGAAATGGAGAAATATTTCCAATAACTGGGGAAGGTAGTCGATTTATAAAAAATACAGCAGTTGTAAAGGCATCATCCCAAAATCATTGAGGAACAGAAGCATGTGTTAAAAGAGATAAACCAACATCAACGATATGCCTATGTTTTCTTTCAATTGCACCATTTTGTTCATAAGAGTAAGGACAAGAAATGTGATGAAGAATACCAACATATTTTAAGAAAGTATTAACAGTTCGAAACTCGCCTCCCCAATCACTTTGAAAACATTTTATTCGAGTTGAAAAAAAGTTTTCAACTTGAGTTTTAAAAGTTTGAAAAACTCGAAGAACATCAGATTTGACAGACAATGGGTATAACCATGTATATTTACTATAATCATCCAAAAAACTAATGTAATAACGAGATCCTGTAGAAGAAACAATTGGGGCAGGCCCCCAAACATCAGCATGAATTAATTGTAGTGGAGCATAGCTAACAGAGTCAGAAATATAGTGAGGTTGAATATTGTTTTTGACTAAAGGACATGTGTGGCAAAATGTTAAGTGTTTTGAACCAGTAAAAAGTAGTTCATGTTTATTCATAATAGAACAAACTACTCTATGCGATGGATAATACCAAGTATCCACTGATGTGCGTTCACCCAGAAATATCAATTTGTTTGAGGTAGTGTCTGTTAGATCAAGACGATAAAGTCCATTATGCAGATGACCCCGAAGAAGGATCTGACCCGAGTAAAGATCCTTCACAAGACAAAAGCGGGGATAGAACTCAAAAACACATGATTGTCTACTATAAATTGTGCAATGCTAAAAAAAATTGTAATTGAAAACTTTATGCATCCTAAGTGGTCGAATATGTGAGGGAATAATAAAAGATCTAGTACGTAATATAGGCAGACCTGAGCCATTAGCGGTTTTGATTTGATTGGAACCTTTATATGGAGTAAAAGTAAAGAATTTGTCGTTGTCATTTGTCAAATGATTTGTGGCCCCTGAGTCTGGGTACCACTCATCATCGAATATCTGACATGAGGCAACCAAATGAGTAGGGGGCATTTTGAATGGTCTGATCTGTTAGTGTTTATGATCTAGGAGCAAATCATTGGAACACCAATTGACCATAAAAAAGATTATTATGTGGATTATGGTTGGTTATGTTTCACGAGCCATATTTAATCACATAGATGCATGTTTAGAACATGACATTGGACAAACCCTAAAATGAAACGTAATAAGGATTGTGTTAATGTCATTTATGTTTCATTTGTGTTGGATTATATAGTTGAGATGTGCATTGTACTTGGGTAGGAAATATGTTTTTGTGGTTACACCCAACGCTAACCGTAACGGGTAGCCAAACATGTTTTAGCTCGATACATAGGACTTATGCCAAGTGATAGTGTCCATCAAGAAATTGTTGTCCCTCTTGATTAAGTGATGATATCATCGCCCCCTCGTAGGAATATGATTGTATGTGCACAATATGATTAGGTCATATGTACAATCAATTCTGGTATCAAGTAGAGAATAATATCGCAAGGATGACACACTCCTACCTTGGACTTATTCATGATATCATGTGACAAAAGAATTAACACAAACAAATTGTTTTGGGAACATTTTTGTTATGGATCATAATAATATCTTTGGTTGCATATCATTTAAGTCAATTGGGTAGTCATAATGTATTGCTAGATATCACTTATGACTTATAGAATTAAATTGGATTTAATTTCATTGCCAACATGACATGGATCCCAATGGGTCACACCTACAGGAGCTCTATCTAGACACTCATGATTTTAGATATAAACGTGATGACAAATTAAATATATTATATTGGATATAGATTGAATTTAATTGGTCATGCGTATTATATTTAAAAAAATCATTGTCATTGGATGACAAAATAATCCTAATCAATTGTCTCACATCATCACGAAAAGAAAAGAAAATAATTATTTGGAATAATTATACTTTTGTATTAGATACAAAGATGGTTAAATAAAGAAAGATATAATAATAGAAATGCTATGCATTTTCTATCAATGGAAACAAATATAATTAGTGGGTTGTTATACATGTGATGTGTATATACGCACTAATTGGAATTGGTCGAAAAACGGTTAGAACATTGGAAGACAACTTCCTATATGTTCTCCATGATTTACCACATGATCTTCCACTAATTTCTTCTATAAAAAGGGTATTAATTAGTGCAGATTTTTTTCCTAATGCTAATTTCTCTATTCCATTTTTCCTTTCTTCTCTCTCATGCGTTGAGAACAACCACCACCAAAATTAGTTTGAGAATTAATTGCTTCTTGTGGAGATTAGGGTTAAAGAGAGGGCTTTCGATTATTGCTTGCACAAGAAAGAAAGGTGTCTAGTTAACTCTTGGTGAATTTCGTTGGATGCTTCATTCGTTTGGAGCTTTTGAAAAATCAAGCAACCGGTGCATCAACTATTCGAGAAGGTATAATTCTCTATCTTCTTGTTTCTATATCATATTAAGAGCAATTAATACTCAAGATTTAACATGTTTCGAGGGATTTTGATATTACGTAAAATTCCACACTTATTTGATTTCTCTCGAAAACCTTACATGATTAAACCTGTAGTAGCATTGGAGAGCAGAGTGTCCCAGCTTTGTGCATATTTGGCACTGGATTCTAGGTCGATTGTTCTAGATGGTTGTACTAGAGCCACGACCATAAGGATCGTTGTTGTTCCGATTGCCTTGTCCTCGACCTTTGAATCAACCTGAACGTCCACCACGACCACCATCTCTACCAGGATTAGTATCAAAAAAATTGGTGGCTATATTGGCGGAGGGATTAATGGTGACACTTTTGTCCAAACGAATTTCATGGCTTAGAAGCATTCCATGGAGGTTTTGTAGGATTGTGTGCTCCTATGTATATATTTTAATTTTTTATACAAGTATACAAGATCAATTTCCATATTTTCGATGATTTCATGTACATTGTTTTATATTTATTCTAATGTCATATAAACTACATATATATTAAAACAAATATAAGATGATTATACCCAAAGGTTCTCTAAAATCTTTATGAAGATCCGGAGTTACGTCGTTTGTCGAATCGCCTCCAAGTGTTCACCAAACTCTAAACAAGATTAGAGAGAATTGAGCTAACATATTCAATCTCTAAATCAAGCTTAGAATCTAGCTAATAACCCCTCTAAAGCTCACTGAAAATTTGATCTCCAAAAGCTCGAAATTATTAGGAGAAATTCAGATGGATTAATGGAGATGTTAGGGAGAGAGAATTTTTGCATTAATCTTAAACAAGTAGGGAGAGGAGACCTATTTATAGATTCTCCCAACACCCACATCATGAGCTACCACTAACTCATGATCTCTTATTTTTCTCTCCCAGGTTATACTCAGATCCCAGACCAGCCAGTGAAAGGAATGTGTTCTAAGAGTTTACTTTTATATTTCTTTTATTATGAATTGAATGTATAAACATTATGTTTCTTGATTAATGTATTTATCTTTTAAAAGTGTTAAGGATGATACTCTTTGTCTTTAACTGTGGAACTCTAAAAGATAATGGTTTACATAAATGGAAAGGTAACTCACAATCATGGTGATTAACATGAGACATTAATTACCGAGTTAAGATTGTCATGTTGGTTAAAGGATATTGTAGCTCTACAAGTATTTAACAACACAAGTATATGAAATAGAAAATATTTCTTTCATATATTGAATTGACCTAACAAATGAAACATTATGGAATTGTGTTTGTGTCATTAATATTTTATTTTGTCTTTAAATCCTAAGATATGACCTATATCTTTTCATATGAGAATTGTATAATTTGATTATTATCAAGAGCTATCATTGAATATAATGATAAAGATAATAGTTGACTACTCATGACTTGTGCCGAAAAAGATGATATGTCATAAGATTATCATTGCTCCTCTTGACTTTAGTAATGATATTGCCGACCTCTTGATAAAACAAAGTTATAATATGCACAATGTAACTTATGTATAGTTACTTATTTATAATTTGCTTGAGAGATCAAAAAACGAATATATAATACAAATATGACACATTTCTACTTTGTATAATAATCTTAATATCATGAGGCAGGAGATAGATACAAGTGATATTACTTATATCGCTAAATGAATCGTGTTATGTTCGAGTGAACAAAACATCTTTGTTATTTGGGTAACTATAATATGTAACTAGATACCGCTTATAGTTTATGATTTTAAATGTTTTATATCATTGTCAACATAACTTAGATCCTCATATATGTCAAAATCACAAAATTGGGGAACAAGAAATATAATTTATATTTTATATGATGTATTAAAATTTATATGATATGAAATTAAAAACATATGATAAAATTAATATGTCGTGAAAATGACATGATTAGAATAATAAATAAATTCGTATAAGATGTATATATATATTTATGGGGTATACTGTTTTGACATTATATACGATAATATATCACATGATATAATGTTGTTGGATATTAATCAAAAAATTTATTGGATATTAATCAAAAAATTGGTAAAATAAAAAATAGTGAAAAATGGTCCGATTGTTTGTCCACATTTGCATATATTAATGAGAGATTTTTTGCTGATTAATGACTAGATTTAACCCACCTTGGTCAAAGGAAGTTATGAGATGATGATGTGACAAAATAAATAAGAGATCATATGTAAAGTGGTTTGCACATTATGTGGTTTAGTAGAGAGATAAATAAGAGATCATGTGTAAAGTGGTTTGCACATGATGTGGTTTAGTGGAGAGACTAATAATAAATCATGTGTAAGTGGTTTGCATATAATTTGAGTTAGAGGAAACCCTATAAATAGGTCTCTCCTCCCTTTCTTGTTTAGACTAATGCAAAATTCATCTCTCTCCAATTTTCTCCATCATTCCATCTGAAATTTTCTTAGTTTTAATTGTGTGCTATAAAGTAATTTCTTTGGAGCGTAGAAGGAGTTATGAGCTAGATTCTAATATCGTATTAGAGATTGATTAACTAACTTCAATTTCTCTAATTTTGTTTAGAATTTGATGAACACTCTGAGAGTTATGGGCGGATGGTGTAGATGAAATGTTCTGAAAAGATCTGAGCAATCGAAGGAGGGCCGTTGGATTATGGAGACTATTTTGAAAAGGGCGGTGAGGATTTGTTTTGTCTAAAAAGAAAACGGAAGGTAATAGTGGTCGTTAGATTTGTCTTGATTGGTTGGATTTGCTTCCAAGAAAGAACAATCCGTGGCTAAATTATTAGTTAATCCATGTCTTGAGATTCAATCCGTGTCTTGAGATATTCAATACCAATTCATAACCACAACATGTGCAACATTTGACAATTTCTCTCCATAAATCCTAAACTCTTAAAACACAACCAATCATATCAAAACAAGTCAAATTAAAACTCAACATGTGTGAACAATTTATAATCACAACATGAGTAGCATTTGGAAATTCCTCACATTTGTTAAATTAGTGGTCCACTCTGACAAAATTGAGGATTCAAATTATAGGTGGTTAGGTGTAACTCACCTGGGTGTGTCGAAAAGTTGTTCCGGGGGTTTGAAAAGGCATGGTTGAGGGCTTTTACTATCATGAGCTAAAAGAATCCTCCCACCCAATAGAAACAAAGACGATTCACATGTTGAAATCACAGACACCTGGAACATTATTGCTTAGGTTTTTGGATGTCAACCTGAACAGTACGTAGTTTGTTGATCTACTGGTACCCACACACTAACATGGGTCCATCTATTGCACCAATACAATCCTCGAACTTGAAGTAAGGTAGTATTTCACCACCACCTTCCAGAAAATGGGTAGGAGTGAGGCCTAGGTTGCCTTCATGTTTTATCAAGTCGGAAGCCCATAAACATTGCATGCAATGCCAAGTTGGAGTATCTACATATTTCGTCAACTGAATATTGCAATTATCCTTTTAATGATCTATTTTTGTCATTGTATGCTAGTGTTTGCAGTAAAGTATACATACATATGTTCTTCAATACTAACATGACGTGAACCAACCCCAATAACAACCTACCACGCATGATACTGCACAAGTCACCAAAAAGACAACGCTTCATCCCACAAGAGTTGTAACAAATCCAATAGCGGTCTGTTCCTCAAGTCACTAATAAATTCTAAACCCGTGAAAGGTGTTGCATGGATGGGGTTCGTAGGACCCAAATTGGTTTTACGGGTGAATCCCCTTCGGCTGATTATTAGGAATGTGAAAACACAAATTAAAACAATTTCGTCATGGCTAAAATCGTATTTGGGTTGTTCAAAATATTGATTCTCACGTCCATGGAATCTACAACGAAATAATGGGAAAAATTATTTAACTACTTCTCCTATCATGTAACAAGAATAGCTTGTTACCACTTCTCCTATCATATAACAAAATAGCTTGTGAAACCCGGGAGATAACTTCAAATTTGGGAGAAATTAGAGAGAGAAAATTCTAGCATGGATTTGATTAATTTCGCCTATAAGTACTTGTGTAGACACTTCACGTACGGGTTTTCAATACAATAAATAAACCATAGAATTATATGTACAAATTACTACGTGGATTAAATGACACAATTTCAAACAAGGCCTATGAAGATAATCAAACGACACTATAACGTTCAATTTCCTCAAATCAAACGACAAATAACAGATCAAGGGCAATATATATAATCCTCACTAACCTCGATCGGAGCTTGGAAGACTGAAAATGATTGGGAATCAACAAATCTACGTACGACTTGACTGGAAGAATGGTTAGACAAGATTTTAAAGGAATTACGTAGATCAAGGGAGCGGAAGTCACATAATGACGTTGGTAAACTCACCTGAAAATCTCGATGTACAGGCGCTGATGGAGAGGAGAGGGTAGATGATTATGGCTAAATGGTGAAAGGAATCTGGAGAACACAAGGAGTTCAATGGGCAGAGAGAGAGTGAGACTGTAACATCCTCAATACAGCGGAAAATTTAAAATTTTAATAACACACAATCAACAGAGGATATTACGCAAATACTAAACACAGGTGCACCAACATATATAATATACTCAACGTTTCCGGATCATCAAGAAGTTTTAGAGAACTTCTACGTATGAATTTCGGAGTCCCTTATGTTTGTTTTAATAAGTTTTGAAACTAGTTATTAAAACAAACCGATCCATGCATGAAATAAATCATAGAAAATTGTAATTGATCCTTATTGTGCATAAAAATTTCGAAAATATATATGTGCAATTAAACTAAAAATCCTTCATCGGAGGCATCTATACATAAAGAAAACAACACACGTCAAAACCATGAATGCATGAACTAATGCAGACTCTAAACTCTAAGGGTGACTTCTTTGGATAAGGACACTGGAACATACCGCTCTGATACCAAGTCGTAACATCCTCAACACAGCGGAAAAATTAAAATTTTAATAACACACAATCAACAGAGGATATTACGCAAATACTAAACACAAGTGCACCAACATATAATATATATATATATATATATATATGAACATGAGAGTATTTCAAAAGTTGTGATTACATCAAAAGACTACACAATTGGAAGCAGTAATCACTCGACCTCAGCTGAGAGAAAGCTGGATCTGGTAGCAGTGCTCCTCTCCTCGGTCACCACCCACTATCGCCGCTCACGGCCTGAAAGTAAACATGCAACAATGCCTGAGTTTCCCGAGGAAACCCCGTATGCCAAACTCTACAATACATGAACTGAAAGACGCCCTAGCATGCAATTCTACTGAACAAGAAAACATCTCAAATAAAAGGCTGGGCTCCAGGGCTCTTTCACCCAACCACAACACACACCACGGTCACGGGGCTCCAGGTCTAATCTCAACCAACCACCGTACCACACACTCGTCGCCAAGCTAGGCTCCAGGTCTAATCTCAACCAACCGCAGCTACCACGACACGACCAAGGGCCCCAAGTCTATTTTCAACCAACCCAAACGCATAAGGGCTCCATGTCTATTTTCAACCAACCCCTACACGCGGTCCCTGCTCAGGCTCCATGCCTCTTTCAGCCAACCTGAACGCACTACGGGGCTCCAGGTCTAATCTCAACCAACCCCGTACAGACTAGCTAGGCTCCAGGTCTATTTTCAACCAACCGCAACTCTCACACAGTAACGGGGCTCCAGGTCTCTTTCAACCAACCGCTGCAACACCACAATTCTAAGCTAGGCCTCAGGCCTATTTCAGCCAATCCCAAGCTCTCACACAATTACGGGGCTCCATGTCTATTTCAACCAACCACCGCAACCCTCGTGCACCCTAGCACACTTGCCGGAAGAACATCAGCACCACTCTCGCCCCACACGGACGACACAACGACAACACCTCCATAGTGCGAAACTGGACACAAACGGTCGACCGAACCAAAAGTCTCGGTCGACCGAATCAAGCAAATACATGGCAAATCACCTCGACCGACACTCCCTCGGTCGACCGATTTCCCAAACCACACTCGTGTAGGATTTCATGTTTAATTATACATATATATTTTCGAAATTTTTATGTATAATAAGGATCAATTACAATTTTCTTTGATTTATTTCATGCATGCATCGGTTTGTTTTAACATCTAGTTTCAAAACTCTATTAAAACAAACAAGGGCTCCGAAATTCATACCTAGAAGTTCTCAAAAACTTCTTGAAGATTCGGAGACGTTGGGGATGCTTCTCGCCGCGCCGGATGCCTCCGAGTGTTCACCGAAACCCTAAACAAGGTTGGAGAGAAAGGAGCTAGCCAATCGATCTCCAAACAAGCTTAGAATCTAGCTACAAACCCCTTCCTTAGCCTCTGAGATTTCTCCTTCCAAAGACTTAGAAAACTAAGAGAATTTTCGTGGGTTTTTGTGGTGAATTAAGAGAGAAAATAATTATTGAATTGTGTGTGTCACAATTAGGGAGAATAAGGACCTATTTATAGGTTCCAATCTTACTCTTAATCATGGCTATTCTTAAGCCACGGTTTTATGACAATTTCTCTCACAAATTAATTCCATAATGCATTATATGCACCCACAAAACGTTTGACCAAATTTGGAGCTAATCCAACCATCGATCAAATTAATCTCTTAATAATCAAAGGCAGAAAATCGATCGCTGTTCGGTTTACCGAGTCCCACTCGGTTAACCGAATTTGTCACGATCGTTTAACTGAGTACGTGACGGATGACCGAATCTTAAGGAGAAAAATTCTCCTTAACCGATCGGACCAATTCTCGTCCAAGACCGAGTGCTATTCGGTTAACCGAAAATATCGGAACTTGACATTGTTCGGTCGACCGTTTCTGGTTCGGTACACCGTACCAAAGCTCCAGGCACTTTGGTCAAGTTCGGTCAATCAATTATGATTATCCGTTCCACGTTCGGTTGACCAATCCATAGATCCTTCGGTCGACCGAACCTCAACGGATTGCCGAACTTCTACCCGATTTTGCCTATTTCAAATTTTGGATTTATTTCCAACAAAATTTGAACTTAAGGGGGTTTTAGCAAATTCACAACTTATGCAATGTATTATCCTATGCAATAATAAATTATTGCACCCCATAATATATGCATCTCATATGAATTTATCATGATTCTAATTATGTTTATATACAACATAATTGATTTTACTTGTTCACCATATGTGTCATATTTTCTATGAGAAACCCGACACATCATATGAACCAAAAATCAAGCTTCTTGTTTCACGGTTTTTGCGGTGTGACCTATGGGAGGATCTAAACTAAGTTGGCAGTGATATTAAGAGCTTAATATCACAAGCTATAAGCGGTATCTAGCTACACATTATAGCTCCCAATTAGTTAGATGTCTTAATTCCACTCGAACCAAAACCCGATCCATTTAGTGATGGAGTGCACCACTTGTGTCCGTCCCTTGCCTCATGATATTAAGAATACACACAAAGTAGTGTTGTGTCATCTTTGTATTAGTATTCATTTCTTGATCTCTTTAAGCTAGTTACAAATATGTGACTTAACTCAAATCACATTGTGCACATTATAACTTTGCTTTATCAAGGGGCCCACTAATATCATCACTCAATTAAGAGGGGCAATGATAATCTTTTGACTAACTATCTTCTCCAACAAAAGTTGTACTTAACCAACCAATGCCTTTACACTACACTGATCGATAGTTCAAGACACTGATCTAATTAAGTATTCCTTAAGTGATTAGATATAAGTCTCATATCAAAGGACCAAAGACACAGTAAAATATTAATGACACAGAAACACATTTCTATAATATTTTACTTATTAGGTCTATTCAGTATACAAAAGTAATATTTTCCTCTTTTGCATACCCGTGTTGTCACTCACTTGTAGAGCTACAATGATCTATGACCAACACGACAATCTTAACTCGGTAATTAATGTTCCATGTTAATTACCATGATTGCGAATATCTTTTGTTTTATGCAAACCAATATCTTTTAGAGCTCTACGGTTAAGGACCAAGATCCTCTTCCTTAACACTTCTAAAAGACGAATAACATAAACAAGGAACAAAATGATTTCTCATTCAATTCATAATAATTGGCATTTAAAAGTAAAACTTTTAGAACACATTCCCTTCAACTCGTTCGGTCGAACCAAAGTCAAGGGACGGTCGACCGTTTAGATGGTCAACTCCCAAGTTCAACAAACAAAACGACCATTCGGTCGAACGGCAAAGGGGCCCCGTTCGACCGAAAGTCACCAGGGACAAATCCCACAACGAATTCGGTCTAACACCCGAGCACTCTCGGTCGACCGAATCCCACCAGGAAATAATCCCTCACTCGCACCACGAGTCCGGTCGAACGCCGAAACCTCCTCAGTCGACCGAATTCCACCAGAGTGTTCCCCACGCTCAGCACACAGGTCCGGTCGACTGAAACCACCTTCGGTCGAACCGACCAGTATTCTCACTTAAGTCACGGTCGGACGAAGTCAATGAGCGGTCGACCGTTTGGATGGTCGATTAAATCGCTCCCAACCGACTTAAGACAGTGCACACGGTCGAACGACAAAGGGGACCCGTTCGACCGAATCTCACCAGGCTTGCATCCCATGCATAATCGGTCGACCGCCCCTGGGGCATCGTTCGACCGATTTGAGGCAGAACCCGAATTCTCTTCACGAACGGTCGACCGTTTGCACCAACCGGTCGACCGATCAGGTAGTGAAATCTGCTGCACATTTACTTGCGACGAGCCAAAAGGCCTACCGTCGACTTCCAAATACTCACGATAACTAAGTGAGCGAGCTTGACATACCAAAGGCTTGAAGAAGCCTTTGAAGAACCGCGACGATGCCTCCACGAGCACGTCTCCCCAAATCACGATCCATCGACGAACCTCGCGTCCAAACGACGATCATTAGCCTCCTCGACGATCCACAACCACAACACCACCTCCGGCAACCTCCGACAACCAACCACAACCACCGAAACACGAGTTAGGTAGAGGGAGAGAGGACCAAAACGGAAACCACGGGATGAGCTAACAACCGACCAACTCACCTCCACCACAAACGGCTCCGAACTCGACTCGCCGGAGATCACCTCTTCTTCACCGGAGCACCACTGCGGGAGAGAGAGAGAGAGAAATCACGATTGAGAGAGAGAGAGCAACGAGAGAGAGAGAGAGAGAGATTTCCCCCCAAATATCTCCTCCAATCAAATCCTCACCATCCATTTCCTTCCTTTCCATCTCCACCACACATCTCATCTCCTCTCCATCTCAACCCTCCATCCATCCATCTTCAAGCCAAGCCATCCATCACCATCTCCCCATAATCACCACCTAAACAACAACCAAGCACAATTTGGATTAGGATTAGGATAGAATCCTACAATCCACCCTCCTAAAAGAATTTTGTCCTCGAAATTAAGACCGAAGCTCACCAAACAACTCCGGGAACTCCTTCCGGACCTCCTCCTCAATCTCCCAAGTGGTCTCTCGCTCACTGTGGTGCTGCCACCTGACCTTCACCATCGGAATGGTCCTCCTCAACTAATGCTCCATCCGATCCACGATCTCAACCGGTCTCTCCTCAAGAGACAAATCCTGACGGATCTCTGGAACTTCCAACTGAATCACGTGAGAAGGATCTGCTACGTACTTCCTCAGCATCGAACACATGGAAGACGTTGTGAAGACCAGAAAACTGCGGCGGCTGCGCTATCCTGTAGGCAACCTCTCCAACCCGATCGATGATCTCAAACGGTCCAACATACCTCGGACTGAGCTTCCCCTTCTTCCCAAACCCCATCACTCCTCGAGATGGTGAAATCCTCAGGAAGACGTGGTCACCTACCTCAAACCTCAGCTCTCGCCTGCGCCTATCAGCGTAGCTCTTCTGCCTACTCTGAGCAGTCGCTAGTCTCTGCCTAATCACATCTACATTCTCAGCATACATCTGCACAATCTCAGGGCCAACTAGCTACCTCTCGCCTACATCTCCAGCATACCGGTGATCTACACGGCCTCCCGTACAGGGCCTCGTACGGTGTCATCCCAATGCTCGAATGATAGCTGTTGTTGTAGGAAAACTCGATCAACGGCAAATGCTCGTCCCAATGACCTGCCCAATCCAGAGTACAAGCTCGTAACATATCCTCTAGCGTTTGGATGGTCCTCTCAGACTGACCGTCTGTCTGTGGATTAAATGTCGTACTAAACTTCAACCGAGTCCCCAAGGCCTGCTGCAAGCTCCCCCAGAATCTGGAAGTGAATCTCGGATCTCGATCCGAAATAATACTCACAGGCACCCCGTGCAGTCTGACGATCTCCTCAATATACAACTTAGCTAGACCCTCCAGAGGTAAAGTGGTCCGAATAGCTAAGAAATGCGCCGACTTGGTCAGTCGATCGACTATAACCCAAATCGCGTCATGAAATCCTCTCATCCTCGGCAGCCCGGTGACAAAATCCATCGTAACGTGCTCCCACTTCCACTCTGGAAGCTCGATCCTCTGTGATTGACATCATTTCATGCTCATATTTGTATCTTATATCCATTATCTTTCACCTAAACAATGCTATGTTACGAGTTTTATGTTTAGTTTTCAGGAATAATTAGGTTTGAAGAGATGAAGCATAAAAGGACCCAAAAGCTGGGAAAAAGGACTGGATTGTGAGATCTGGGGACCAAGATGCAAGGGAGAAGGACCTAAACGCAAGACAGAGGGACCTAAGAGCAAAACAGAATACTTCACACCATCATGGGGAGTATTTTAGCAATTGAATTCGGGTCGGAGCTCCAACAAACCAACCAGATGCATCCAAGACCAACAAACACTTCAAGCAAAGCCCACAAAGAAAACCAAACGGATCTAAACCATATAGACCGCCAATTGGCGGTCTTGAACCGCCAATTGGCGGTCCAGATGGCCCAGAATCCGTTTAGTTTTCTGTAGCACGTGTATTAGTGTATGCTTAGTGTAGTTTTGGTATTGGTTTAGTCCCACATCGGGGGATTGTCTCGGTTTGCCTTTTTCCATGGATATAAATAGAACTCTCCACCTTCCATTGTAATCACTCCATATTTTAAGTGGCTATTCTTCCTACTAGAAGTGAAGCCTTGAAGCACACACTAAAGTAGGAGGATGCTACTTTTAATGTGAGTCATTTTATCAATAAACTTTTGTGTTTATTTCATTGTTTGTTTTATGCTTCTTTTATTGTTTGTGCATGTTTTAGTTTAATCGTCTTTTATTTCTAGCTTAGTTTTAATATGCTTTCTTTGCTTAGTTTAATAATTAGTGTAATGTTTAGTGAGTAGTTCCATCCCCTTTGGGGGTGGAGTAGATGTACATACATACATTAGAGAATGGGTGAATGCTTTATTTTTGATGTGTTGATAAAACATGAATGTATGCTTGCTTCTTTAGAATAGAATTTATAACTTGATGAGTTTTGCCATAATGATTAGACACCTCTCATGCTTGTTTAGGTTCTGAAATAAACAACTTGCATATGTAAATGTTAATCAACTAAGTTGGTGAATAGATTGATAGGTTTTGCCATAACATTTAGACACTTCCTATGTTTGATAAACACCACCTTCATGTGCTTAAAGAATGTATTCTACACCCACCTCTTTGCATGTGTGCACTCACTCCACCCCTTAGGGATTTTCCCATTTCTGTATTCCAGCATTCTTCTTTTGTTCTTAGCTTAGTTGTCATTTCATTGTTCGTTTGCTTCTTTCACATTTCGTACTTCTTAGCGTAGTGTAGTGTAGGTTAGCATAATAACATCTCTTCCATCTTTTTTGCCACTTGATTTCAGATAAACAAGAGCCTGCTCATCTCCCTGAGGATGACGCGTACTTGCCACCGCTTCATCGCGGCCGTGCACTTGCGGCTTAAAATAAAACGTTCAACAAGTTTTTGGCGTCGTTGCCGGGGAGGTGCCAGTCCAGACTCTTGTTTGGACGATTCGAGTGGATTTAATTTTTGTTTTGTAGTTTTGCTTTATTTCAGGAGACTTGGAGTGGTCAGGAGGAGCACCTGGAGAAGTTTTGAAGCAAGCTGGGCACTGTAGACCGCCAATCAGCGGCCTGAGACCGCCAATTGGCGGTCTGGTAAGCTCAGTTCGCTCTCTTATTTCTTTGGTATGTTTACTTTATCTGATATAGTGGTCTGGGACTTAATTTGGCATGTTTCGACTTATAGTTTGTTCCCAGATCAATAATCAAACCTCCTTTAAGCAACTTGGACCCTTAAACTCAAAGCAAAAGATTAGGCATTCTTTTTGTTTAGGCCATGCATCATGTATGTGACTTAGGCACTTAGATTGTCTTTTATCTTAGCTTTATTTTCTATTGCTGAGAGCTGGCGTGAGGTACGCACCTTCTACTCTCATTCATGCATTTCGTATGAACATGCATTAGTTAGTAGGAAGTGCATTGCAACAAGTGTGAGTTGAGCGTTGTTTGGAGTGTTGATTGCTAGATTTAGGACTCCAAAACGCTACTAAGGAGGGGCTGTCCTGTAAAAGATAAGGTGGGGGATTTCATCACCCTTTCCTTCGCCACAAAAAAACCACACTAATCAAGAGCCTAATTTTAAATCAAGTAGACATTGGCCCTAAGGATCTTGGACGCATTAGGAGAGTGATCCGGTCCCGACCGTCATGACCTGATCGGCGTTGCCCACTTTGTCAATAGTAGGAGAGACGAGATCCCCGGATCTTGGCTCACTTGCTGGGCTTTGTGGTCCTCGTTGTAGGGAGGTGAGGCGTGTTGAGGCCGTGTGACCTCGTAGTTAGGCGTCGTCTAGCTGTAAGGACCTATAGCGACCTTAGAATTGCTTGAGCATTGTTTGCTTCTACCTGTACCCATCCGCCGTAGCATAAGGACTTCTTCCTTTCTCTCATGAGTCATTCTTTCTCTCCTGTGTTCCCCCGTCTTCTCCCCTACATACATTCTTTGGAAAAAAAGAAAAAAAGAGAGTTGTGGTTTGTGTGTGCACCTTTGTGCATGCTTTCGTGGACACGAGACGAGAGTGGTCGTTTGACGAGCAGCGTTGTCAATCCGGCTTCGGTCATCGATTTCTCGACACCTCCCTCCTCTCGTGTCGCACGCAATCCGGGTTCAATGGTTGCTAATTTCCGTGAGGAGGAGCAGTTGCTGGACCCACCTGCTCCACCAGTGCTTCCAGTTGTCGTTCCCATACCTCTACGTGATCGATGCTACCCGAGCCGTACAACACTATCCTCATGCATCGTATTACGAGAGACTAATGGGAACCATTTTGAGGTTAAGCCTCAATTCATTTCCATGCTCCCTCATTTCACTGGGAAAGGTGACCCCTATATCTTTCTCAGGGAATTTGAGGAGGTCTGTACTATGTTCAAGCTGCAACAACTTAGCACAGACTCCATCCATCTTAGGCTCGTTCCTTTTGCACTAAAGGATGACGCCAAGAAGTGGTTGTACAGCAACCAGGCAAATTCCTTTAGGACTTGGGATGAGTTTCAATCTGCATTCCTCAAGAAGTACTTTCCTAATCATCAGACTCAAAAATTGAGGAACAAAATCAATTCGTTCTATCAACATGAGACCGAACCATTTCATGCATATCTTGAGAGGTTCAAAGAGCTACTATCCTCGTGCCCTCACCATGACATTCAGTTGTGGCGTCTTTGTCAGATTGTGTATGAGGGTCTTCACATCCCGTCCAGAACGCTTCTTGAGTCCATGTGTCAAGGAGAGTTCTTGGGAAAGGATGAAAGGGAGGCATGGGCCTTCCTAGAAGACCTCGCTGAGAAAACCATGCAATGGGAGAGTGTGAGGGAACCACCTGCATCATCTAGTATAGGAGCGAGGATCGCGAATGCAAACTCAACTAGATCGGGTTCCGCATTTGCTATCGATACCACTACGGCCACCGAGGCACGCATGGCGGCCTTAATGCGCCGTATGGATTCGATTGAGCTCCAAAACCAACAACGTGCACCTCACATGTCCACATCTGGTCCAGTTCCCTGTCATTCATGTGGTAGGATAGGTCATGTAGAAAGCGAGTGTGAGTCCAATCCTCCTGAGATGGAGCATGTCAACGCCGTCTATGATAGAGCCAGGAATGACCCATACTCATCATCTTATAATCCTGGATGGAGGAACCACCCCAATTTTTCATGGAACCAAACTAATGCCCCGGGTGGTCCTCCAAACTCCTCTAGACCACCTTACCAATCACACCAACCTCCCATGCATGCACATTACTATCAGCCACCCCAAGCACAAACCACCAATCAATCGGGTTTCCTAAATTCCAATAATATGGAAACCCGATTCAATTCGCTTGAGACCTTGACTCGTGGACTTGAAAACTCAATGAAAATTTTTATGTCTACCACAAGTCAAGTTCTCACTTCAAATCAGCAGACCATGAAATCTCTAGAGCTTCAGATGGGCCAATTGGCTCAGTCTGTACATGTGAGAGAGATGGTCTTTTCCTAGCCAGCCTGAGGCTAACCCCCGCATGTACCAACAACAACAAATGCAAAATGAGAATGTGGTACCTCGGGGGAGGCAAGTGAACCATGTGGAGGAACCTGTTCACCATGTCAATTCCATTGTGACCTTAAGGAATGAAAAACAGGTTGACAATCACATTTCCTTGCCACACCCACCACCATCTATGCAGCCCCTCAGTGGGAATGGTGGTTGATGCATTGCATACATTGCATCATATGTCTTTCATTTAGATTACTTTTATATCAATAAATGCTACTAAGGTATGTGTTTAGTCGTATTTACAGAATACAAGGACCTGAATGCAAATTACCCACATTCCAAGCATAAACGCGTTCAAAAGATTCATTTCTATCATAAAGACCGAGTTCAAGTTTATCGGGTTTCAATTGGAAATGCGTCCAAGCATAAAAGCATTCAAGGAGCTAATCACAAAAAGGTCAATGGCTTAATTGCAAAATGCCAAGGACCTGATTGCAAAAGAAAAGGATCAAGTTATTTTGTTGGAAAAGTCAAAAGAAAAAAATCAAATATAAATCTCCAACAATGGAAGGAATTAATCCGGAGCTCAAAAGAATGGAAACAAATCATCCAGACGCGCAAATAAAGATCAAATCATGCCATAAACGCACCGCAGAAATCCGGACCCGATCCCATCAACCTGGGCGGCGAATTAGCCGCACCTCCCATGCATTGTGCGGCGATTTCGCCGCACCAGAGGTGATCTGTGTGCCCGATTTTCGTCCAGTGTCGGGTCGACGCGTGTATTATCCTTTTATGTATTGGTATCCCCTGTATCAGCTATAAATAGCCCTGTAGGACGAATGTAACACATCTTTGAACCTTTGGTCTTGGATCATTAGTAATAAAATTCTGTTTTATTTTGTTTTGTTTTAATTTTCTTTTCTTAATATCTCTAGGATCCCTTCTTCTTCCTCCCTCCATGAGTTTCTAACTCTTTCCAAAGGGTGGAGGTGATGGAATTAGGGGTAGAGAAGATGAATGCATGTTATTGTTTTAAGTTCGTGATTAGTATATTTTGATTACTTGAGTTTATGTTAAATCATTTATCTTGTAATGCTTCATAACTAACATGATTTATTTCAAGTTTCTCCATTCTCCAATCTAAACCTAAGTCTAGACCTCCACCCGACGGAATTCTCCATCTTTATTCTTGTTTTTAGTTCTAATTGCTTTTGTTTCGTACTTTAGATAATTAAATCAAAAACCCCAAAAACCCAAATTAATTCTTCTCTCCTTTCTCTCCCACAATCGAAATAACACTAACAACGAAATCTCTCCCTCCTTGTGTTCGACCCGTACTTGCCACGTCTTCATTGACGCCGTGCACTTGCGGTATAAATTTAATTCTCATCAAGTTTTTGGCGCCGTTGCCGGGGAGGCGACGCAGATTTTGTTGTTTTTGTATTTCGATTTTATCCTGTTTATCTTGTGCGCGATCTAAGTATTTGGATTTGTGTTTCAGGAGACAACAGAGTGCACGGCGAAATCCGAGCACCATTTGAGCTAAACGAGCGGCGAAATCGCCACACCTGAAGAACAACTTGCGGTGAATCCGCCGCACACTTGGAGCTTCTGGGCTTCATCTTTTTCTGGGACACGACTCATCTCTGGGTGGACGCGTAAAGCTATTGAAATTTCGAGAGCGGGCGGCGAACCCGACTGAGCATTGCGTAGGTAACATTCGTTGCCTTTTTCCTCGTAATTTCTAGTTTCAGAAAATTTCCTTTTATTAGAATTGCACGTGTTAAGCTTAAATTCCATAATTGGCAATATTTCAACTCTGACCTAAAATTCGCAAAATTAGAAAGACCTTAGTGCATGCATCATATAATGTTTTGTTTGCATTATTCTTGCTAAATTCTTGCAAATCAATTTCTGTTGAAGAGTGCTGGAGGCAAGGTACGTATCGCGGTTTTTAACGATTGCATTTAAGCATATAATTTAATTTGCATACAACCTTGCAATTGCCCCCATTAAAAAGACCATTGTTTGACTATCTTTGCTAGATCTAAGTTAAACTACTTTAAGGGCAACTCCGTAGGCAAAGATACGGTGGGGATTTCATCACCCTCCCGTGGCCCACAAACCACAATCCTAAAGTGTCACCTAAGCCTAAATTTAAAATCAATTAGACATTGGCCCCTAAGGACTCGGACTCAATTAAGGAGGAGATTGGTTTGACTTGCTATGACCTGAAGCTAATTGAATTCAATTTGGTGTCTAGAAAGTGTTTTTGTGTCGACGAAAGTCTTCCAAGCGACGTGGTTGTCTAATTGGCACCGACTCTGTCGGAAGCGCCCCCACTAGCTATACACTAACTGGCCAACTTGGTTTGATTGGTGAGGGAGGTGAATCAAGCAAATCAATTCGACTCAACCAGTTAGGAGTCGTCTAGATCTAAGTGACACTAGGTCTAGGATTGTTTGAACCGTGCTTGTTCAGGAAATTTCTGGCCAACCCTTGAATTTACCTTTAGAGTTAAGTTTCCCTTCTCGTCTGAGTCTTCTTTCCCTTCTCATCTTTACCTTCCTAGTGTTTGTTTCCATTTTCATAAATTAAAAAAAAACGAAAAAAAAATTGTAATTAATTCTTGAAATTAAATTTGGAATTTAAATTTGGAATTTGAATTCAAAAATTGATTCAACCCGGTGCACTCAGATTTGGATTCGGGACTTGAGTAATCGACTCTCACGAGTTAATCTAGATTCCAGTCTGGAACTTAACCCCATTCCACCTGTTGCACCACCTCACCCGGATCTAATGGGTGAAAACGTAGTGGACCCGCCTGTTGCACAACCTATAACTCTGAGGGATCGGTGCTACCCAACGATGGCTGCTCAGCCATCGTGCATCGTTATGCCCACCATACCGGGTCGCGATTTCGAACTTAAGGCACAATACATGAGTATGCTGCCTAAGTTCACCACTAGGGAAGACCCATATCTCTTCCTTAGAGAATTTGAGGAAATCTGCTCTCTTATGCAATACCAGCATATCCCTGAAGAGGCAGTGCGTCTGAAATTCGTGCCTCTAGCACTGAAGGACGACGCTAAGAAATGGCTATATAGTCTAGCCGAAAGATCTATTAGAAGTTGGGCCGAATTTGTTCAAGTTTTCCTAAAAAAATATTTCCCCAACCATAAGACTATGAAGATTAGGAATGAAATTGTTGCATTCGTTCAGTCTGAGAGCGAGCCGTTCTATTCCTATCTTGAGAGATTTAAGAGTGTCTTGACCCAATGCCCTCATCACGGAATTCCGAAGTGGCAATTATGCCAAATTATTTATGAGGGATTGACACCCACATCTAGAGTTATGCTAGAATCTGTGAGCCAAGGGAATTTCATGTCGAAAAACGAAAATGATGCCTGGACTTTTCTTGAGGATTTAGCTGAAAATAGTATGCAATGGGACAATGCTAGAACATCCATCAACCCGAGTATTGGATCTAGAATAGCGAGTCAACCCCGACCAGGTGTCTTAGCTATAGACTCCAACATAGCGGCTGAGGCAAAACTAGCCACCCTTATGCGTAGAATGGAAAGTTTAGAGCTGCAAAACCAAACCCGACAAGCATCCCTTACCCCTTGCTCTAGATGTGGTCAGACTGGTCATTTAATGGAGGACTGTGTGAACCTGGAACATGTTAATGCCACATTTAACAATTCTAGAAATGATCCTTACGCATCAACCTATAACCCAGGTTGGCGTAATCATCCCAATTTTTCGTGGACCCAACAAGGACAACCTCCTAGACAACAACCAACCCCATATAACCAAAATAATACATCATCTGGGGTAATAATGGAAATCATGAGGTTAGGTTGACAAAATTAGAAAATTTAATGACAACTTTTATACAAACAACCAACCAATCATTCCAAAGGCTAGAGACACAGGTCAGCCAATTAGCACAGATAATAGGTGAAAGAGAAAAGGGCCAATTTCCAAGTCAACCTGAGGTAAACCCCAGAACTAATAATCAATATCAATCTTATCAACCACCTTCAGGAAATAACAACCCTAGACCGGTTCAAATGGTTAATGAGGAAGGACCGTTCCAACAAATCAATGCTGTAGTATCATTACGGTCCGGAAGACAAATTGACAATAATGTGGTAAACCCTAGAATGACTAATCAATCTAGCCATCAAGCACCCACATATGACTTGACCATTGAACCCGACGTCCAAATTGAAAAGCCCAATCCACCTACCCAACCTGAACCTGTAGCTCAACCTGAACCTGAGCGAGTCTATGTGCCTGAAGCCCCATTTCCCAATTGACTCAAAAAGAACTCTAGTGCACAAATAGAGAAAATCTTGGAAGTATTTAAGCAAGTTAAGGTAAACATTCCACTCTTAGACATGATTCAACAAATACCTGCTTATGCTAAATTCTTAAAAGATTTGTGCACTAAGAAGAGAAAAACGAATGTACCAAAGAAGGCATTCTTAACTGCAAACATATGCTCAATTCTTTCCAACACATCTCCTATAAAATATAAGGACCCGGGGTGTCCCACGATTTCATGTTCAATAGGAGATACGTTTATCAATAAAGCCTTTCTAGACCTTGGTGCAAGCGTTAACTTGCTCCCATTTTCTGTCTACGAACAACTCAACCTTGGTCCACTGAAACCCTCTAGGACAACCCTCCAATTCGCTGATTGTTCTGTTAAGAAACCGAGAGGTATAGTAGAGGACGTTTTGATTAAGGTTGGTGACTTCATTTATCCTGTGGATTTTGTCGTACTTGATACTGAACCTATTGTAAATCCTAATCGACAAATCCCTGTAATTCTAGGTAGACCCTTTTTAGCCACTTCGGAAGCATTAATAAACTGTCGAAATGGGCTCATGCAATTATCTTTCGGGAACTTAAAAGCAGAATTTAATATCTTCCATATTGATAATGAGCCAGAAATAATATGCAACCCAAGTGATGTTGTGATGAGAGCACGTATTTATCAGAATTCTGAATCAAATAAATCATCACATAAGCAAAAAGGAAGTAAGAACAAAGGGAGTGATTCATTTACTCAACCACCATCACTCGAGCAAATAAGCGAACCAATTCAAGTGAGAAGAGTGGAATCTTTTCCTCAAGTCAACATGGGGAACAATTCAACTGGATACATGCACCAACATGGTGTCATTCAATCCAGTTCTGATTATGGTTGACTTTGAGCAAACTCAACCCCTCTACCGCAAACCGACGCAGGTAATAAGTGCATTTATTGTATCTGTGCATACATTGAGGACAATGCATGATTTAGGTGTGGGGGGTGTTTATATATGTACATATCTATCTATTTGATTTTCTGTTCTGTTTTATTTTAAAAAAAAAATCAATATTCTATGACATAGCTTAAGATTGAACTGCCAAAACCCGTGTACAAATTGCATTAAGTTTTTGTTCCTTATTATATAGTTCTGCTTGTAGAAATTATGACATAAATCTAGGTTCCAAAGAAATAACCCATGACCCTTGTAAGACATGTATGCACTTAAATTGGATGAATCAAATCTTTGAAGTGGTTGATAAAAAGCAGAGGTTGAGGAAAATATACCGGGAAGTGTGGACTTCTAATAGCAATTAAGCCTTGAGGAAAATAAAAGTAAAATAAAATAAAAATAAAGTGAGGAAAACACATTTTGCAAAATGATTACAAAAGCCCAAGCTTTCGAGTCACTGGTCCGTAGGGGTATCTTGAAACTCGGTAACTTGAGTCTGCCAGCTCGGGATTATCGACCAAACTCACTACACGAATGCAAAAAGGGTATAAGTGTCAAAAAGAAAAGCAAATGTGTTGAATCACGGAAAAAGGACAAAAATAAATAAATACTTTAAGATACTCAAGGCCCAAAGCTAAAGGAATGATCCATGCCATGGTTGATCCAAATGATACTTCACCACCAGAGGAGGCGTGCAAAATAATTTATGTGATAACATGTGTAGAGGGGTTAGTGGTGTGAATGTTGGAGGAATAAAGACCAAGTCAAACTTTTTATAAGTTAGAACTGTATAATGAGCATGCGAGAACTTTAAGTGAGATGTATAAGGTTAATGCAGAAAGATTAAGAGCTATTAATGGAATGTTGAATTAAGACTTTGTGGGTATATCTGCTGAAAACCCTCAGGAGACAACACTCCTCCCCCTTGGCAACAAGGAGGTTTAAAGGCTTGTTGCACATGCTAAGTGCAACCGTGATTCCTACGAAAGTGAGTTAGGATTTCCCTGCTTTCATTTTCTTATATTCTGCTTTGCTAGGGACTAGCAAAATCTAGGTGTGGGGGTATTTGATGCATTGCATACATTGCATCATATGTCTTTCATTTAGATTACTTTTATATCAATAAATGCTACTAAGGTATGTGTTTAGTCGTATTTACAGAATACAAGGACCTGAATGCAAATTACCCACATTCCAAGCATAAACGCGTGCAAAAGATTCATTTCTATCATAAAGACCGAGTTCAAGTTTATCGGGTTTCAATTGGAAATGCGTCCAAGCATAAAAGCATTCAAGGAGCTAATCACAAAAAGGTCAATGGCTTAATTGCAAAATGCCAAGGACCTGATTGCAAAAGAAAAGGATCAAGTTATTTTGTTGGAAAAGTCAAAAGAAAAAAATCAAATATAAATCTCCAACAATGGAAGGAATTAATCCGGAGCTCAAAAGAATGGAAACAAATCATCCAGACGCGCAAATAAAGATCAAATCATGCCATAAACGCACCGCAGAAATCCGGACCCGATCCCATCAACCTGGGCGGCGAATTAGCCGCACCTCCCATGCATTGTGCGGCGATTTCGCCGCACCAGAGGTGATCTGTGTGCCCGATTTTCGTCCAGTGTCGGGTCGACGCGTGTATTATCCTTTTATGTATTGGTATCCCCTGTATCAGCTATAAATAGCCCTGTAGGACGAATGTAACACATCTTTGAACCTTTGGTCTTGGATCATTAGTAATAAAATTCTGTTTTATTTTGTTTTGTTTTAATTTTCTTTTCTTAATGTCTCTAGGATCCCTTCTTCTTCCTCCCTCCATGAGTTTCTAACTCTTTCCAAAGGGTGGAGGTGATGGAATTAGGGGTAGAGAAGATGAATGCATGTTATTGTTTTAAGTTCGTGATTAGTATATTTTGATTACTTGAGTTTATGTTAAATCATTTATCTTGTAATGCTTCATAACTAACATGATTTATTTCAAGTTTCTCCATTCTCCAATCTAAACCTAAGTCTAGACCTCCACCCGACGGAATTCTCCATCTTTATTCTTGTTTTTAGTTCTAATTGCTTTTGTTTCGTACTTTAGATAATTAAATCAAAAACCCCAAAAACCCAAATTAATTCTTCTCTCCTTTCTCTCCCACAATCGAAATAACACTAACAACGAAATCTCTCCCTCCTTGTGTTCGACCCGTACTTGCCACGTCTTCATTGACGCCGTGCACTTGCGGTATAAATTTAATTCTCATCAGTGGTGAAGAAGAAGTTGAGGGTGAGGGTAATACACCAAAGCTTTCTTCTCAGGCACAACAGAAAACCTACCTGCCAAAAGCTCCCTATCCAAGTAGGTTAAACAAAAAGCAGAGTGACAACATGGACAAGATATTAGAGGTGTTTAAGCAAGTGAAAGTTAACATCCCCTTGTTGGATGTCATCCAACAAATACCTCAATATGCCAAAGTGTTGAAGGATCTCTGCACAACCAAGAGGAAGACCAATGTTCCTAAGAAACCATTCTTAGCTGCAAATATCAGCTCACTTTTGTCCAATCCCACCTACACAAAATACAAGGACTCGGGGTGTCCTACTATTCAGTGTACGATAGGGGACACTAGAATGAGCAATATTTTGCTTGATTTAGGATCAGCGGTCAACCTCCTCCCATTCTCTGTTTATCAACAGTTGAACTTGGGAGAATTGAAACCAACTAAGATCACCCTTAAATTAGCGGATAGATCCATTCGTATTCCCATGGGGATTATCGAGGACGTGCTTATCAAAGTTGGAGATTTTATATTTCCAGTCGATTTTGTTGCCCTCGATACCAATCCTGTTGCGAACACCCACTCTCAAATACCTTTGATTTTGGGTAGACCATTTCTGGCAACCTCCAATGCCTTGATTAATTGTAGAAATGATCTCATGAAGCTCTCATTCGGTAACATGAGTGCCGAGTTTCTTGTGTTCAACTCTGGTAAGCAACAAGAACCCATGGATGAACCTTTAAATCTAAATCTCATCCGCCAATTGGAGAAAGCACCACAAAATCAACGAACACCCCTAACCCCAATGCAACCCGTTGAGAATGTTCGAGGGCCCAGCGAAAACTCATTGCCTGTCTTCGCAATGCAACAGAGTGAGCTGGCCTCGAACATGAATGTCCAAAGGGAGTGTTCGTTGCATGATTCAGTTGAGAGTACTAGTGAGAGTGAGACACCTCATCATATGCCTATACCAGAAGGTATCTCTACCTCATGTCCCATGGCCATTGAGTCATTTGAGCTTCATATTGACTCCAACAAGGACCCACCTATGACCGAGCTTATGCTTGATGATCTAAATGATGGTGGGAGGTCCTTGTTGGATGACTTGGGGAGAAGCCCCATTCTTAGTGATGCAGGTCTGCTGCATCCATCGAATGAGCTTGAGGAACTCATTCCGATGCACTCGCCTATTGGTTGGAGGGTTTTCTTGGATGAGCAATTAAACCCTAGTGAGGCAACACAACTTCATTCTTTGTTGCCCACACCCAACCAATATCACGAGGGGTTCGAGTCTTTCAGCTTTGACCTTTCACCTCTCATGACACCTCAGAGTACCAGTGGAGTTTGCCCATCTCGGCAAGTCTCTGGTCCTCCTGACTTGATGTTCTCATTTGATGTTCCTTGACCAAATGATTATGAGAATATCTTGGTTGATGTATATATCTTAAAAAAAGAAAAAAAGAAAAGAAAAAGTGTGTAATCAAAGACTCCTTCAGTGAGCATCGATTGTTGTGGGCCCCAACCCTTGTGTACTTGGGCCCAATCTCTTCACGTATTTATCTCCCTTCTTCAGCTTCTCACAGGTTTTGAGGGAATTTGGGTTTGTGTCCATCAACATGACCATGAACGTCCCTTTGTACTTCATGTTGGTGAGATCTTTCCTTTTTCATGCATGTATCCATGTAGTATCTTGTTCACATTCATTGAGGACAATGCATGAAGTAGGTGTGGGGGGTGTTTTACGTGTGTACATAGTCGAGTCTTTTTCCTTTGGTTTTATTTTCTTTTGTTTGTACTGCTAGGGTCATGTTAGTGTGCCACATTTAACATTGATATATCTGCTTGTCATGATCCTTGGGTGACTTGTCTTCTTTTGCTTGCCGAGTGCTTTAAAATTTTCACATTTCTTTCAAAATCTTCATGTGTTTGTGAAAGAAAATGTTTTGTGGGTTTTGCGTGTGTTTAACATGTGCAAAACCGTTGAGAGGCAAAGTAAAAAGAAAGCTCCCAAAATTGTCTTGAACTTGATGCATTAGGATTTCTAGTTTACTGGCTTTAGGTCTTGTCGAGTCGTTAGGATGCACCCTGGTTTTCCCTCAGGGGGCGTGTAATCATAGGGTTTCAGTACTCAAACATTTAAAGAAATCCACCCTGAACCTAGTGAGTCAAATAATTCGTGTTTGTGAGTATAAGGAAGTTTGTCGTAGTCAAGGGCCCTTAATCTTTTTTTTGTGAAACTTAAGTGTAGGGGTTTTGGTTCCCATGTAGATAAATAAGTTGTGTTCTCTCTTCTCGCACGGCTCCTATCACTCGGGAAAGTAGGTCTGAGGGGACTTTGTGCCTGGTGCTTTCGAGTCATCTGACTTGGGATGCGCCGATCGAACCCCCGTTACATGGGTGGTAGGGATCGCCCTATGTGGAGATTTGGGGGAAGGTGTACGTGATAGTGTAAGTCCTCATGGCAATGATGCACGAAACCTGACCCTGGGAGAATCAAACACCAACCAATAAAATGCTCCAAAGAAAAAGAAAAAAAGAAAAGAAAAGAAAAGAAAAGTCAAATAAGAACCAAAATGGACTTTACACATTGTATCACATTCAGAAGTTAAGGTTGCCCATGTCTTTCACTTAAGTCCTTAACTAACTCTCACGAATAACTCATTATGCTAAGTGTGTGGACCGATTACATATATAGAGTCGACCCGTAGTATTACCGCGTCCCATGATCGACAAAATGAGTCCAACGAGTCGTGTAGCTAGATTGATTAATGTATCTTGTTCGGATTTTGTGGGTATATCCGCTGAAAACCCTCAGGACACAACACTCCTCCTCCTTGGCGACAAGGAGGTTTAACGGCTTGTTGCACGTTCTAAGTGCAACCGTGATTCCTACGAAAGTGAGTTAGGATTTCTTGTTTTTCGCATGCTTTTCTCTTTCTTTGTTTTGCTCGGGACTAGCTAAAGTTAGGTGTGGGGGTATTTGATTGACATCATTTCATGCTCATATTTGTATCTTATATCCATTATCTTTCACCTAAACAATGCTATGTTACGAGTTTTATGTTTAGTTTTCAGGAATAATTAAGTTTGAAGAGATGAAACATAAAAGGACCCAAAAGCTGGGAAAAAGGACTGGATTGTGAGATCTGGGGACCAAGATGCAAGGGAGAAGGACTGAACGCAAGACAGAGGGACCTAAGAGCAAAACAGAATACTTCACACCATCATGGGGAGTATTTTAGCAATTGGATTCGGGTCGGAGCTCCAACAAACCAACCAGATGCATCCAAGACCAACAAACACTTCAACCAAAGCCCACAAAGAAAACCAAACGGATCTAAACCATATAGACCGCCAATTGGCGGTCCAGATGGCCCAGAATCCGTTTAGTTTTCTGTAGCACGTGTATTAGTGTATGTTTAGTGTAGTTTTGGTATTGGTTTAGTCCCACATCGGGGGATTGTCCCGGTTTGCCTTTTTCCATGGCTATAAATAGAACTCTTCACCTTCCATTGTAATCACTCCATATTTTAAGTGGCTATTCTTCCTACTAGAAGTGAGGCCTTGAAGCACACACTAAAGTAGGAGGATGCTACTTTTAATGTGAGTCATTTTATCAATAAAGTTTTGTGTTTATTTCATTGTTTGTTTTATGCTTCTTTTATTGTTTGTGCATGTTTTAGTTTAATCGTCTTTTATTTCTAGCTTAGTTTTAATATGCTTTCTTTGCTTAGTTTAATAATTAGTGTAATGTTTAGTGAGTAGTTCCATCCCCTTTGGGGGTGGAGTAGATGTACATACATACATTAGAGAATGGGTGAATGCTTTATTTTTGATGTGTTGATAAAACATGAATGTATGCTTGCTTCTTTAGAATAGAATTTATAACTTGATGAGTTTTGCCAAAATGATTAGACACCTCTCATGCTTGTTTAGGTTCTGAAATAAACAACTTGCATATGTAAATGTTAATCAACTAAGTTGGTGAATAGATTGATAGGTTTTGCCATAACATTTAGACACTTCCTATGTTTGATAAACACCACCTTCATGTGCTTAAAGAATGTATTCTACACCCACCTCTTTGCATGTGTGCACTCACTCCACCCCTTAGGGATTTTCCCATTTCTGTATTCCAACATTCTTCTTTTGTTCTTAGCTTAGTTGTCATTTCATTGTTCGTTTGCTTCTTTCACATTTCGTACTTCTTAGCGTAGTGTAGTGTAGGTTAGCATAATAACATCTCTTCCATCTTTTTTGCCACTTGATTTCGGATAAACAAGAGTCTGCTCATCTCCCTGAGGACGACGCGTACTTGCCACCGCTTCATCGCGGCCGTGCACTTGCGGTTTAAAATAAAACGTTCAACACTCTGCATCGGCCATGCAGGTCTCTGGTGCTCAATCTTCACTTGTTGACAAATCAGACATCTGTCAACAAACTCTGCGATATCCGTCTTCATCCTCTTCCACCAGAAATTCCTCTGAAGATCTCTGTACATCTTCGTGCTGCCCGGGTGGATCGAATAACGAGATCTGTGCGCCTTCTCCAGAATATCCTTCCTCAGATCTCCTCCCTTCGGCACCCAGACACGACCTCTAAATCTCAGTCCACCATCAACTCCAATACTGAAATCTGACCCATCTCTGGCAGCCAACTGTAACAACCCAGCTAACTCATCATCAGCACTCTGAGTCTGAACAATACTCGAGACCAACTGAGGCTCCACTCTCAGCCCGACAATCACTGCACCTCGCGACTCATCAGTGAACGGTCTCCACTCGGTCAATGCCTCAAGCAGCTTCCACTCCTCGATACAAAGACCTGCCGCGGTAACCTCCACCTTCCTGCTCAAAGCATCAGGAACTGAATTTGCCTTCCCCGGATGGTACGAGATGGTGAAATCATAATCCTTAATCAGCTCGAGCCATCTGCGCTGCCTCATATTCAGCTCCTTCTGCGAAAACAGATACTTCAGGCTCTGATGATCAGTGAAAACCTCGAACTGCTCGTCGTACAAGTAGTGCCTCCAAGTCTTCAAAGCGTGCACAACCGTCGCTAACTCCAAATCATGAGTGGGGTAATTCCTCTCGTGCACCTTCAGCTACCTCGAAGCATATGCAACCACCTACTCGTGTTGCATGAGTACACATCCCAGTCCAACGCCCGACGCGTCACTGTAAATCACAAATCCACCACTGCCACTGGGAAGTGTCAGAACTGGAGCAGTCGTCAGCCGACACTTCAGTTCCTCGAATCTGTCATCGCACTTCTGGGACCACACGAACTCAACGCCCTTCCGCGTCAAAGTCGTCAACGGCAAAGCCAACCTCGAGAAATCCTGGAGAAAACGACGATAATAACCTGCCAGACCCACAAAGCTCCTGACATCTGCCACACTCGTCGGGGCTCTTCACTGCGTAATGGCATCAACCTTCGCTGGATCTACTGAAATCCACTCTCCTGATATGATGTGTCCCAGAAAGGCGACACTGCTCAGCCAGAACTCGCACTTCGAAAACTTGGCATACAACTCATGATCCCTCAAAATGCCAAGTACAACTCTCAAGTGCTCACGATGCTGCTCCACATCTGGCGAGTAGACCAAAATATCATCCACGATGACAATCACAAACCGGTCGAGGTACTGACTGAATGTCCGGTTCATCAAATCCATAAACGCTGCAGGCGCGTTCGTCAACCCGAACAGCATCACCAAAAACTCGTAATGCCCGTACTTCGTCCTGAAAGTTGTCTTTTGCACATCTGCCTCTCTGATCCTCAACTGATGATAACCTAATCGCAGATCAATCTTCGAGAACACATGCGCTGACTGTAACTGGTCAAACAGGTCCTTCATCCTGGGCAAGGGATACCGATTCCTAACGGTAACCTTGTTCAGCATCCTGTAGTCAATACACATCCGCAGCGATCTATCCTTCTTCTTCACGAAGAGTACCGACGCTCCCTAAGGCGAGACACTGGGGCGGATAAACCCCGTATCCATCAGATCATGCAACTGCTTCTTCAGCTATGCCAGCTCAACAGGTGCCATCCGATACGGCGCCTTCGACTGCGGCGTAGTCCCAGCTACGAAATCGATCCCAAACTCAATCTCTCTCTGAGGCGGTAACCCGGAGACATCATCTGCAAAGACCTCTGGGAACTCCCGGACTATCTCGATGTCCTCCAATCTCCTCACCTCTGGATCGGGAACTACCAAAGTGGCCACGAAAGCTCTGCAACCCTGCTACAACAACTTCTGTGCCCTCACTGCTGAAACAACCACTTTGTCTCCTCTATCCTTCGTCCCCCTGATCAGCACATCAGGTAGACGCTTCCTCAGGATCAGGATCTTCTTCTCCCGGCACAACACTCGCACAGCGTACTGGGATAGCTGATGCATTGCATACATTGCATCATATGTCTTTCATTTAGATCAATTTTATATCAATAAATGCTACTAAGGTATGTGTTTAGTCTTATTTACAGAATACAGGGACCTGAATACAAATTACCCATATCCCGAGCATAAATGCGTGCAAGACACTCAATCCTGTCATAAAGACCAAGTTCAAGATTATCGGGTTTCAAATAGAAATGCATCCAAGCATAAAAGCATTCAAGACCTAATTACAAAAAGGACAAGGACTTAAGCACAAAAGTAGACAAGGACTTAACTGCAAAAAGTCAAGGACCCAACGGAATTCAAGACCCAACGGAATTCACCATCTTTGTTCGTATTTTAGTTTTAATTGTTCATGTTTCTTGCTTTAGATAATTAAAACCTAAAAATCTCAAAACCAACTTATTTCTCTCTCTTCCTTTCCCTTAATCGAAAATCACACAAATAACAAATCTCTCCCTCCTTGTGTTAGACCCGTACTTGCCACGTCTTCATTGACGCCGTGCACTTGCGGTATAAACTTAATTCTCATCAAGTTTTTGGCGCCGTTGCCGAGGAGGCGACGCAGATTTTGTTTTTTGTTGATTTCGATTCTATCCTGTTTATCTTGTGCGCGATCTAACTATTTGGGTTTGCGTTTCAGGAGACAACAAAGTGCACGGCGAAATCCGGGCACAGTTGGAGCAAGAAGGGCGGTGGAATCGCCGCATACCAAGAAGAATCTGCGGCAGAATCGCCGCACATTTTAAGAATCTGGGTTTCATTTTTTTCTGAGGTCGTCTCCATCTCTGGGTGGACGCGTAGAGCATCTGGGAATTTTTGAGAGCGGGCGGCGAACCCGTCTGAGCATTGCGGAGGTAACTTTTCTTGCCTTTCTCGTAAAATCTTAATTTTCGAAAAGTTCCTTTTCGTAGAACTACACGTGTTAGGGAAAAATTCCATAATTGGCAATAATTCAACTCTGACCTAAAAATTGGCAAAATTAGAAGGACTTAGTGCATGCATCATATAATGTTTTGTTTGCATTATTCTTGCTAAATTCTTGCAAATTATTTTTATTGTTGAAAAATGCTGGAGGCAAGGTACGTATCGCGTTTTAACGATTGCATTTAAGCATATAATTTAGTTAGCATACAACCTTGCAATTGCCCCAATTAAAGACCAATGTTTGACTATCTTTGCTAGATTTAAGTTAAACTATCTTAAGGGCAACTCCGTAGGAAAAGATACGGTGGGGATTTCATCACCCTTCCGTGGCCCACAAATCACAATCCTAAAGTGTCACCCAAACTTTAAAATTAAAATCAATTAGACATTGGCCCCTAAGGACTCAGACTCAATTAAGGAGAAGATTGGTTTGACTTGCTATGACCTGAAGCTGATCGAATTTAATTTGGTGTCTAGAAAGTGTTTTTGTGTTGACGAAAGTCTTCCAAGCAAGGTGGTTGTCTAATTGGCACCGACTCTGTCGGAAGCGCCCCCACTAGCTATACACGGCCTGGCCAAGTTGGTTTGATTAGTGAGGGAGGTGATTCAAGCAAATCAATTCGACTCAACCAGTTAGGAGTCGTCTAGATTTAAGCGACACTAGGTCTAGGATTGTTTGAACCGTGCTTGTTTAGGAAACTTCTGACCAACCCTCTTATATATCTTTTAGAGTTAAGTTTCCTTTATCCTCTGAGTCATCTTCTTCTCACCTTATTCTACGTTATAATCTCCTCCCCTTTACACTCTCTGGTAGCGTTTTAAGGGTCGAGTCGAGCATTTTTTATGAGTTTAGCCTCGTGGTGGTGAAAGTGGTCGACTCTAGAGCTCTTTGTGAAGATGGAAGGTTACATGGGCGACCATCCATATCATTGTTGGGACCAGGACAATTCGTCCTGGTATTCCGGACCCATGCAACATGGGGTGGCTCAGACTAACACCCCATATGGTTGGGACAATCCAAATTGTGTGGCTGAGCAATCTTCATATTGGGGTAACATGAGAGAGGCACCGACTGCTAGACCACAATCTAGTTATGTCGGATCATATGCTGGTCAACAAACTGAGACATTACAACAAACGTTTGCCTCCTTCATGCGTAGGACAGACAACATGAGTGCACCGGTGGCTCCAGTAGCCGTACCGTGCGACTGTTGTGGGTTGAGTGGTCATGTTATCAGGGAATGTCCTTATATTCCCCCAGAGCCTGAGTATGAGCATACCTTTTCCCAAAACGCTCAATATGACTATTACGCATCCGCGTACAACCCGAGAGTGATGGATTCGTGGAGAGACAATTCATATCCAAATTCTTATACTTCATTTTCACCTCAGTATCCTCCTCCCGAATACCCAAAGTCCTACCAACACCCCACTCCAAACCATTGGACTTACTCTCACCCCATCAACACCCAACCTAAAAAGTTCCCAAGCTCTGACTTGAACCTCATAGTTGACCGCATACCTGATTCCCTGGAACAAACTCTCCTTACATTCGTGGAAACCACTCAACAGTCCGTACAAAATATGGTACTGCAATAGAGTCAAATGTTGCAACAATTAAGTAAACATGAGGAGAGTAACTTGTCTTGTCAACACGAGGATTCATCTTTTGATATCGAACCACCACCACATCCACAAATTCAAAGCACAATCATTCAAAGCCAAACTCCTAGTCAGTCTGAAGGACTTGGGGTTTCAATTCACGATCACTTAGTGGAGGATTCGATACACTTTGAGAATAAAATTGACCAATTTCATCATGAGTCGGCCCAGGATTGTGTCTTATCTTCTTGCCCCGTGGCCCTTGAACCACATGAGCTTCATGTTATGCCTTTTAAGGACTCACCCCCGGTGGAGCAAGAGCTCCCTAGCACCCTCAATTTCAAACAACCTGATGAGAGTTTGCCTCTCACTATTGTTCCTGATCATCTTGGAAATGATGGAACATCAAACGACTACATTGCTCATGAGGGTATTAGGAGTTCCTTGGAGGATACATTGGGTCTGAGACCCATTTTATGTTCGCCTGGTGAGTCGGACTTGCCTGACAAGGCTCTTGACCTCGCTCCGACGCACCAGCCAGTTGGTTGGAGAGTTTGGATTGACGATCATAACTTCAGCACCGCAACGGGAGAAACTCTTCTTCCGTTGCCCCTTATTTCCCAAACTCTCGAGAGATTCAAGCTCTTTCAATTTGATCCTTTGAATGAGACGCCTTTGCGTCCAATTTATGAACCTCTCATTTCATCTTGTGCTCTTTGTGAAGGAGGCCCACACATGAATATTCTGGCCCCACGTGGTGTCATGTTCCATTTTGATGTCTTTTGACAAATGAAGATGGGAATTTATGTTTGTACATAGTTATATATTTCAAAATAAATAAATAAATAAATAAAAGACTCCTTCAGTGAGCATTGTTTGTGTGGGCTCCAACCCTTAAGTATTTGAGCCTCATTTGTTTCCCGTATTTGACTCCCTTCTTTAGCATCTCACATGTTTTTGAGGGAATTCGGGTTTTGTCCATCAACATAGCCATGAACCTTCCTTTGTACTTCACGTTGGTGAGATCTTTTCCTTTTTCATGCATAAATCCATGTAGTATCTTGCTCACATTCATTGAGGACAATGCATGATTTAGGTGTGGGGGGTGTTTATGTATGTATGTATCTATCTATCTATATATATTTTTGTTTAAAAAAAATTCAATGTTCCATGACATAACTTCATATTGAACCACCAAAACCCGAGTACAAATTGCATTGAGTTTTTGTTCCTTATTATATAGTTCTACTTGTACAAATTATGACATAAATCTAAGTTCCAAATAAATAACTCATTACCCTTTAAGACATGTATGCACTTAAATTGGATGAATCAAATCTTTGAAGTGGTTGATAAAAAGCAGAGGTTGAGGAAAATATACCGGGAAGTGTGGACTTCTAATAGCAATTAAGCCTTGAGGAAAATAAAAGTAAAAAATAATAATAAAAAAATAAAGGAATAAAGTGAGGAAAGCACATTTTGCAAAATGATTACAAAACCCAAGCCTTTGAGTCACTGGTCCGTAGGGGT
The DNA here is from genome assembly GCA_963682175.1 of Triglochin maritima. NCBI lineage: Eukaryota > Viridiplantae > Streptophyta > Magnoliopsida > Alismatales > Juncaginaceae > Triglochin > Triglochin maritima. The sequence goes on from OY821775.1 coordinate 43,472,170, forward strand.
ATCTTAAAACCCGGTAACTTGAGTTTGCCAGCTCGGGATTATCGACCAAACTCGCTACACGAATGCAAAAAGGGTAAAAGTGTCAGAAAAAGCAAATGTGTTGAATTACGGAAAAAGAAAAAAAATACTTTAAGATACTCAAGGCCCAAAGCTAAAAGAATGATTCATGCCATGGTTGATCTGAATGATACTTCACCACCAGAGGAGGCGTGCAAAATAATTTAAGTGATAACATGTGTAGAAGGGTTAGTGGTGTGAATATTGGAGGAATGAAGACCAAGTCAGTTTTTTTATGGGTTAGACTTATATAATAAGCATGCAAGAATTCTAAGAAGATGTATAAGGTTGAGGTGGAGATATTGAGAGCTATTAATGAAATGTTGAATTAAGACTTTGTGGGTGTGTCAACTGAAAACCCTCACGAGACAAAACTCGCCCTCTAAGGAAACTTGGGGGTTTAAAGGCTTGTTGCACATGCTAAGTGCAACCGTGATTCCTACGAAAGTGAGTTAGGATTTCCCTGTTTTCATTTTTCTTATATTCTGTTTTACTAGGGACTAGCAAAATCTAGGTGTGGGGTATTTGATGCATTGCATACATTGCATCATATGTCTTTCATTTAGATTAATTTTATATCAATAAATGCTACTAAGGTATGTGTTTAATCTTATTTACAGAATACAGGGACCTGAATACAAATTACCCATATCCCGAGCATAAATGTGTGCAAGAGACTCATTCCTGTCATAAAGACCAAGTTCAAGATTATCGGGTTTCAAATAGAAATGCATCCAAGCATAAAAGCATTCAAGACCTAATTACAAAAAGGACAAGGACTTAAGCACAAAAGTAGACAAGGACTTAACTGCAAAAATCCAAGGACCTAATTGCAAATTACGAGTAGCTTTTATTATTATGGAGAAAGACTAAAGAAAAATCAATGTGAATCTCCAAATATATAAAGAAATAAAGTCGGAGCTCAAAAGAAAGGAAAGAATCAATCCAGACGCGCAAAGGATATTGAAATCATACCATAAACACACAGGAAAAATCCGGATTAAATCGGAGCTAAAAGGATGGCGAATCCGCCGCACAAAATTAGATCCATGCTCTAAAGTTTTTACCGGTTGCGTGTTGACGCGTGTACTTTCCTATTTTATACCTAGGTCCCTTGTATCGGCTATAAATAACCCCGAAACGTTGTGTAGAGGATGTTCTGAGTTTTATGGCTGGTCTTTAGTTCTTAATTTTACTCCTTAGTTTTAGTAATAAAATTCTGTCTTTTATTTCTTGTTTTTAGTTTTCTTTTGTAATTCCTCTAGTACCCCTTCTCCTTCCCTCCATCTATGAGTTTCTAACTATTTCCAAAGGGTGGAGGTGACAGATTTAGGGTGATGAGAAGAGAATAAAGTTATTATTTTAATTTCGTGATTAGTATATTTTGATTACTTGAGTTTGTGTTAAATCATTTATCATGTAATGCTTTATAACTAATATGATTTATTATAAGTTTCTGCATTCTCTAATCTAAACCCGATATCTAAACCTCCACCCAACGGAATTCACCATCTTTGTTCTTATTTTAGTTTTAATTGTTCATGTTTCTTGCTTTAGATAATTAAAACCCAAAAATCTCAAAACCAACTTATTTCTCTCTCTTCCTTTCCCTTAATCGAAAATCACACAAATAACAAATCTCCCCCTCCTTGTGTTCGACCCGTACTTGCCACGTCTTCATTGACGCCGTGCACTTGCGGTATAAACTTAATTCTCATCAATAGCTAATCCATCCCCAGTATGACGTCGAAGTCCTCCATCGGCAACAAGATCAGGTCAGCTGGAAACTCCTGATCTCCCGAAACAATCGTGACGCTGGGAAGAAAACTCCCCACAATGCCCACCAGACCCAAGGGTGTGCTGACTTCCAACGTGGCAGTCAACATCGCAGGGGTACGACCCAACACACTCGCAAATCGCTCTGAGATGAACGAGTGTGTGACCCCACAATCAAACAACACTCTCGCACTCAACCCAACAATGAAGAGCGTACCTTCCACCACCGTGCTGGCGTCTCTCGCCTCATCCGCCTGGATGGTAAAGACCCGTCCAGTCCTCTGACCCTGTTGTGGCGGCGCAAAAGGTCGGCGACCTCCGCCTCTGCCTGCTGCTGGCGACCCTGAATGCCTGCTGGACCCACCTGACCTGCTTGGACAATCTCGCACAAAGTGGCCTGGCTTGCCACACCCGTGACAAACCCCACGACCCCAACACTCTCCGGAGTGAACTCTGCCACAACCTCTGCACGCCTCAGGCTGACATGGCCCACCTCCTCCGATCCGGGGCCTCTTGCCCGGGTTCCCTGCTAGCGGAACACCTAGACGTCCACTGACCTTCCCCGGTGCTCTCCTGGCCTCAGCATAATTCTGCTGGTAATCCTGATCGATGATTGTCGCAAACCGCACGGCATCGGCCAGCGTCTGTGGCATACTGTATGCCACCTGAGTACGGAGGTGCTTCCTCAGCCCCCGTATAAACTTCCTCGTCCTCTGCAGCGGCGTCACACAAATCTCCGGACAGTAACGCTCCAACGCGTTGAACCTCGGGGTATACTCAGCCAGGGTCGCATCTCCCTGCTCGAGAGTCAAAAACTCCTCTCGCCTCCCATCTCTGACATGCTCTGGGAAATACTTCTCGTTGAACTCCCACACGAATTCCTCCCAGCTGACCTCAGTCCTGCCCTCAAACACCACTGCAGATGTGGTCCTCCACCAGTTGGACGCGTCTCCGCCCAACACATACGCTACCAAGCATGTCTGCCTCTCAGGCGGGCACTAAATCGCCTGAAGGATCTCCTGAATCTTCAGGACCCAGTCCTCCGCAACCTCAGACTCTCCTCTACCATCAAAGGTAGGCGGGTGCTGTCTCATAAAGCGGTCGAGCATCGCTCCTGCCGCTGCTGGCTCTCCTCTGCCTGACTGGCGATCCAACATCGCTCCCAGTCGCCCCACCGTGTCATAGAGCATCCGCCGCTCCTCTGCCCAGTCCGCGCCCCCAGTCCCACTGCTGGTGCTACAGTCTCGTGGGGGAGGTCTCACGCGTTTCGGATGAAGGGAATGTGTTCTAAAAGTTTTACTTTTAAATGTCAATTATTATGAATTGAATGAGAAATCATTTTGTTCCTTGTTTATGATTCGTCTTTTAGAAGTGTTGAGGAAGAGGCTCTTGGTCCTTAACCGTAGAGCTCTGAAAGATATTGGTTTACATAAAACAAAAGATATTCACAATCATGGTAATTAACATGAGACATTAATTACCGAGTTAAGATTGTATTCCTTCATAATTAAAACGACAAGAATCACAAGAGTTTGAAGATGCTAATATTGCTAAAATTCAAAAAGGTTGTGATTAGAAAGAGTTTTTCTTACATTGATATTGTGATATATTTGATAGCCCTTAGCTAGTCTATATTGCAATTGATAGGATCTTGGATTACTGCATTTATGGGCAAAATTTTATTTGCAGTATTTACATTTATATTTAATATATATGTATGTATTTTAAAACATAAAATTGACATTAAAATCCTGTATAATTTATTTTGTAGAAATGTCTAATATCCAACCAATTGTGCGATCTATGATCGAAAATAACCCTTTGCAAAATGATGGCTCAAACTTCATGAAATGGCAACTCAATCTTAATATCGTGTTGAGGTTTGAAAAACTATCTCATATTTTGGATGGTGAAATCCCAAAATTGAATGAGAAGGCAACCGGTAATGAGAAAGAAGTGATAACCAAGTGGGAAGACCAAGAGAACCAGGTTCACGGTCTAATGTTGGCATCCATGGGTGTCTCGCTTCAATCGAAATACTTGGATTCAAAACCCAAGAAGACCATAGAAGCTTTAACAAAGATGTTCATCGAAGCTCTCTTCTCCAATGACCGAGGACATTGCCGAAGATCTGATTCTTGGCTCTCTAGCCCCGTCCTTTAAGGATTTTGTGATGCACTATCATGTGCGTGAAAAGGGGGTGAGTCTTGAGGAGCTTCACAACGCTCTCAAAACGGCAGAAGTTGACATGGGCAAGGGTCGGGACAACCAGGTCCTAGCCGTCCACGAGAGGAGCAAAATGATCAACAAAGGTAAAGGCAAATTTACCAAAGCTACGTCAATCAAAAGCAAGGGAGTAGGAGGTGCTCATAGGAGTACCTCAAGGGGGAAATCTTTCAAATCTCCAACTCTCAACACGGAGTGCTTTCACTGCGGTGAAAAGGGACACATCCGACCTAATTGCCCCAAGTACAAGGAAGACCTTGAAAATGGGATGATTGAACGTAGGCGCCCGAGAAACGCCGTAGGTATGTTTGTTATTGAGATAAATTTAATCACCTCTATCCTTGATTTGGTAATGGTAACCGGATCTTGTGCTCACATAATTTTGATGTGCAGCTATTGAAGGATAGGAAGGAACTCGTGGAGAACGAGATGATATTGAAGATCGGAAATAGTACAAGCATAGCAGCGATTGTACAAGGTTCTATGGAACTTCAATAGTCTAATGATTTGAATTTATGTTTTGAAGAATGTTTATTATGTGCCTTCGATTAGCAAGAACTATTCTGTATCATGTTTTGGATATGGATAACTTAATATATATTTCTAATTCTTGCTTGTCTATATCGAAGAATGGAATTCTCTATGCAAATACATTCGTTTGGAATGACTTCTATTTGCTTGAAATGAATAATAAACAAACTTAAACAAACAATAACAAAAAGAAACTAAGATAACTCACGTGAATGGTTCACTCTTGTAACACTATCGGATTGGTCATGTAAATGACCAAGAGACCTTTCAAGAAGAAAGGAACGAAAACGAGTGCCTAATTGGATATGATGCATTCCAATGTATGAGGTCCAATGAGTACAAGGGCAAGAGACGGTTTAAGATACTTCATTTTGTTCATGGACAACTATAGTCATTATGGTTGTATTTGTCTAATGGGAAACAAAAGTGAATTCTTTGACAAGATCAAAGAATTCAAGGATGAAGTAGTGAACCGACTCAACAAGAATATCGAGTCTCTACGAAAGGTTCATAGGGGTGAGTGCTTAGGATACCTAATTTGACTCATTCCTAAAGTAGGAATATGATATTGCTCGATATGGTTCGATCAATGATAAGTCAATCTAAATTGCCTATTTACTTTTGGAATTATGCACTACAAGTAATGACCAACTCACTAAATAATGTTCCATCCAAATCCATGGAGAAAATGACTTGTGAGCTATGGAGTCGAAAGACACCTAAGCTCAATTTTCTCAAGATTTGGGTTGTGAGGTCTACGTCAAGGAATTGATGTCGACCAAGCTTCAACCAAAATTGGATAAGTGCTTCTTTATAGGTTGTCCTCGTGTGACAAGAGGATACTACTTTTGGTGTATCACCTCCAATCGAAAGATTGTAGAGAGAGATATATTTTTTCTAGAATTTCTGGAAAAGAGAGAAAAGTAGTGGGAGTAGAGTTAAGCTTTGGGAAACTCAAGATACTCTACGAGATCATGATATGAATATTGCATTCAAAATCATGAAGGCCCAACCGAGATTCATTTGGTTAGTGGGAGCATGAGCGAGAGATCCTTACAAGAAATTGTGAGAGAATCTCAATCATTCCCACCCAGTGTACATTCGAGAGTCGAACGTGAACCTATTTCTCAAGAAATTGTGGAAGAAGTTCGAGAGACACGAGAAGAACCGAAAGAATAGAGAAGGTCGACGAGGGAAAGGAAGAAACCCAATAAGTATGTGGGGACTTCATGAGATCGTGGTACTAGATACCAAAGATCCCTCGACCTTCCAAGAAGCAATGGAAAGGGAAGACTCCAAACTATGGCTTAAGGCCATGAAATCCGAAATAGAATCCATGTATGACAATCAAGTATGAAACTTGATTTGCCTTCCTCAAGAGAAAATGTCATGAGCTTTTAGGAGGAAGATAGACATGGAAAGTAACTTGACAACCTACAAAGCAAGGCTTGTAGCAAAAGTTATACTCAAATTCAAGAAATTGACTTTGATGAAATTCTTGAGAGATTGCCATGTTAAAATATATTCGGATCATGCTCACTATTGCCACATTTCACAATTGTAAAATATGGAAGATGAATATTAAAATGGCGTTCCTTAATGGGAACTTGAAGGAGGATATGTACATGGTACAACCTCAAGGTTTTGATGATCCAAAGAATAACGAGAAGATATGCAAGTTTCAAAGATCCATTTATGGATTGAAGCAAGCGTCGAGGAGTTGGAACAAACACTTTGACGAAGAGGTGAAGAAGATTCACTTCATTCAAAGCAAAGGAGAACCTTGTTGATACAAGGAGATTAGTGGGAGCCATGTAGTACTTCTGATCTTATATGTCGATGACATATTGCTCATGAGCAATCATATTCCTTTGCATTAGCAAACGAGAAATTTCATTGAAATCGACATTTTCAATGAAAAGAAATGGATGAGGCTCAACACATCTTGAGAATCAAGATACGTTGAGATACATCCCGTAGACTCATTAGCCCCAGTCAATGTGCATACATTGACAAGGTCTTGGAAAGGTTCAGGGTGAACAATTCCAATATGGACAATGTGCCAATAAGTATGAGTATAGGTGTGCAAATCAAGAAATCTCAATGTGCTCAATCACGCAAAGACTTGGAGTACATGAAGGTATGCCTTATGCTTCGGCAAAAGGAAGGACTATGTACACAATGACTTGCACAAGACTCTATATCTCGTATGCTCTAAGCGTGACATGTAGTCACCAATCCGACGCAAGTCCTAAGCATAGGATTGCAGTCAAGAATATTCTGAAGTACCTTAACCGGACTAAAGATAAGGTTCTTGTTTATGGAAGACAAATGAGAAAATAGTCGAGGGCTAGTTTGATGCAATTCTCATAGGGATTCTTGACAATAGGAGGTTGGAATGATGATGTGTCATCATTATCGAAGGTGGAGGTATGAGCTAGTGTAGTTAAGAGTAATATCACTACAGCTAACTCAACCACCAACGAAAGACAAAATAAATAAATGGGTGGACACAACAGTGACACAACTGATCCATTCAACAAACCTTCATACCAAGCTAAGAGACGAAATATATTTCGAGTCCATGGATCCGAGGATCCATGTGGATTGGCTTGATAGGTGATTTGAGAAGGTTACCCTAGTTCTTATTGTTTTATACATTGAGTATGTATGTGAAAGAAAACTTTAATAACAAGTGGGAGATTGAAGGGAACGTGTTCTAAAAGTTTTACTTTTAAATGTCAATTATTATGAATTGAATGAGAAATCATTTTGTTCCTTGTTTATGATTCGTCTTTTAGAAGTGTTGAGGAAGAGGCTCTTGGTCCTTAACCGTATAGCTCTGAAAGATATTGGTTTACATAAAACAAAAGATATTCGCAATCATGGTAATTAACATGAGACATTAATTACCGAGTTAAGATTGTCGTGTTGGTCATAGATGATTGTAGCTCTACAAGTGAGTGACAACACGGGTACGCAAAAGAGGAAAATACTACTTTTGTATACCGAATTGACCTGATAAGTAAAATATTATAGGAATGTGTTTCTATGTCATTAATATTTTACTGTGTCCTTAGTCTTTTGATATGAGACTTATATCCGATCGCTTAAGGAGTGCTTGATTAGACTAGTGTCTTAAGCTATCAATGAGTGTAGTGTAAAGACATTAGTTGGTTAAGTATGACTTTTGTTGGAGAAGATAGTTAGTCAAAAGATTATCATTGCCCCTCTTAATTGAGTGATGATATTAGTGGGCCCCTTGATAAAGCAAAGTTATAATGTGCACAATGTGATTTGAGTTAAGTCACATATTTATAACTAGCTTAAACAGATCAAGAAATGAATACTAATACAAAGATGGCACAATACCACTTTGTGTGTATTCTTAATATCATGAGGCAAGGGACGGACACAAGTGATGCACTCCATCACTAAATGGATCGGGTTTTGGTTCGAGTGGAATTAAGACATCTAACTAATTGGGAGCTATAATGTGTAGCTAGATACCGCTTATAGCTTGTGATATTAAGCTCCTAATATCACTGCCAACTTAGTCTAGATCCTCCCATAGGTCGCACCGCAAAAACCGGGAAACAAGAAGCTTGATTTTTGCTTCATATGATGCGTCGGGTTTCTTATAGAAAATATGACACATGTGGTGAACGAGTAAAATCAATTACGTTGTATATAACATAATTAAAATCATGATAAATTCATATGAGATGCATATATTATGGGGTGCAATAATTTATTATTGCATATGATAATATATTGCATAAGTTGTGAATTTGCTAAAACCCCTAAAGTTCAAATTTTGTTGGAAATAAATCCAAAATTTGAAAAGGCAAAATCGGGTAGAAGTTCGGTAATCCGTTATGGTTCGGTCGACCGAAGGATCTATGGATCGGTCAACCGAACATGGAACGGATGGTCAAGTTGATTGACCGAACTTGACCAAAGTGCCTGGAACTCTGGATCAGTGTACCGAACCAAAAACGGTCGACCGAACAATGTCCAGTTCCGATATTTTTGGTTAACCGAATGGCACTCGGTCAAAGACGCGAATTCGTCCGAACGGTTAAGAAGAATTTTTCTCCTTAAGAATCGGTCATCTGTCAAGTGCACGGAAATCCGAACATGACATATTCGGTTAACCGAGTATGTCTCGGTAGACCGAGTCCCAATCGATTTTCTGCCTTTGATAATTAAGAGATTAATTTGATCAATGGTTGGATTAGCTCCAAACTTGGTCAAACGTTTTGTGGGTGCATATAATGCATTTTGGAATTAGTTTATGAGAGAAAATGTCAAGAGAACATGGCTTAAGAATAGCCATGATTAAGAGTAAGATTGGAGCCTATAAATAGGTCCTTATTCTCATTAATTGAGACAAATGTTTTTCTAATTATTTTCTCTCCTAATTCACCACAAAAGCCACGAAAATTCTCTTAGTTTTTTAAGTCTTTGGAAGGAGAAATCTCAGAGATTAAGGAAGGGGTTTGTAGCTAGATTCTAAGCTAGTTTGGAGATTGATTGGCTAGCTCCTTTCTCTCCAACCTTGTTTAGGGTTTCAGTGAACACTCGGAGGCATCCGGCGCAACGAGAAGCGACGATCGTCATCCTCAACGTCTCCGGATTATCAAGAAGGTTTAGAGAACTTCTACGTATGAATTTCGGAGTCCCTTGTGTTTGTTTTAATAAGTTTTGAAACTAGTTATTAAAACAAATCGATCCATGCATGAAATAAATCATAGAAAATTGTAATTGATCCTTATTGTGTATAAAAATTTCGAAAATATATATGTGCAATTAAACTAAAAATCCTTCATCGGAGGCATCTATACATAAAGAAAACAACACACGTCAAAACCATGAATGCATGAACTAATGCAGACTCTAAACTCTAAGGGTGACTTCTTTGGATAAGGACACTCGAACCGACCGCTCTGATACCAAGTCGTAACATCCTCAACACAGCGGAAAAATTAAAATTTTAATAACACACAATCAACAGAGGATATTACGCAAATACTAAACACAAGTGCACCAACATATATAATATATATATATATATATATATATATATATATATGAACATGAGAGTATTTCAAAAGTTGTGATTACATCAAAAGACTACACAATTGGAAGCAGTAATCACTCGACCTCAGCTGAGAGAAAGCTGGATCTGGTAGCAGTGCTCCTCTCCTCGGTCACCACCCACTATCGCCGCTCACGGCCTGAAAGTAAACATGCATCAATGCCTGAGTTTCCCGAGGAAACCCCGTATGCCAAACTCTACAATACATGAACTGAAAGACGCCCTAGCATGCAATTCTACTGAACAAGAAAACATCTCAAATAAAAGGCTGGGCTCCAGGGCTCTTTCACCCAACCACAACACACACCACGGTCACGGGGCTCCAGGTCTAATCTCAACCAACCACCGTACCACACACTCGTCGCCAAGCTGGGCTCCAGGTCTAATCTCAACCAACCGCAGCTACCACGACACGACCAAGGGCCCCAGGTCTATTTTCAACCAACCCAAACGCATAAGGGCTCCATGTCTATTTTCAACCAACCCCTACACGCGGTCCCTGCTCAGGCTCCATGCCTCTTTCAGCCAACCTGAACGCACTACGGGGCTCCAGGTCTAATCTCAACCAACCCCGTACAGAGTAGCTGGGCTCCAGGTCTATTTTCAACCAACCGCAACTCTCACACAGTAACGGGGCTCCAGGTCTCTTTCAACCAACCGCCGCAACACCACAATTCTAAGCTAGGCCTCAGGCATATTTCAGCCAATCCCAATCTCTCACACAGTTACAGGGCTCCATGTCTATTTCAACCAACCACCGCAACCCTCGTGCACCCTAGCACACTTGCCGGAAGAACATCAGCACCACTCTTGCCCCACACGGACGACCACAACGACAACACCTCCATAGTGCGAAATTGGACACAAACGGTCGACCGAACCAAAAGTCTCGGTCGACCGAATCAAGCAAATACAGGGCAAATCACCTCGACCGACACTCCCTCGGTCGACCGATTTCCCAAACCACACTCGTTCGGTCGAACCAAAGTCAAGGGACGGTCGACCGTTTAGATGGTCAACTCCCAAGTTCAACGAACAAAACGACCATTCGGTCGAACGGCAAAGGGGCCCCAATCGACCGAAAGTCACCAGGGACAAATCCCACAACGAATTCGGTCTAACACCCGAGCACTCTCGGTCGACCGAATCCCACCAGGAAATAATCCCTCACTCGCACCACGAGTCCGGTCGAACGCCGAAACCTCCTCAGTCGACCGAATTCCACCAGAGTGTTCCCCACGCTCAGCACACAGGTCCGGTCGACTGAAACCACCTTCGGTCGAACCGACCAGTATTCTCACTTAAGTCACGGTCGGACGAAGTCAATGAGCGGTCGACCGTTTGGATGGTCGATTAAATCGCTCCCAACCGACTTAAGACAGTGCACACGGTCGAACGACAAAGGGGACCCGTTCGACCGAATCTCACCAGGCTTGCCTCCCATGCATAATCGGTCGACCGCCCCTGGGGCATCGTTCGACCGATTTGAGGCAGAACCCGAATTCTCTTCACGAACGGTCGACCGTTTGCACCAACCGGTCGACCGATCAGGTAGTGAAATCTGCTGCACATTTACTTGCGACGAGCCGAAAGGCCTACCGTTGACTTCCAAATACTCACGATAACTAAGTGAGCGAGCTTGACATACCGGAAGGCTTGAAGAAGCCTTTGAAGAACCGCGACGATGCCTCCACGAGCACGTCTCCCTAAATCACGATCCGTCGACGAACCTCGCGTCCAAACGACGATCCACAACCACAACACCACCTCCGGCAACCTCCGACAACCAACCACAACCACCGAAACACGAGTTAGGTAGAGGGAGAGAGGACCAAAACGGAAACCACGTGATGAGCTAACAACCGACCAACTCACCTCCACCACAAACGGCTCCGAACTCGACTCGCCGGAGATCACCTCTTCTTCACCGGAGCACCACTGCGGGAGAGAGAGAGAGAGAAATCGCGAGTGAGAGAGAGAGCAACGAGAGAGAGAGAGATTTCCCCCCAAATATCTCCTCCAATCAAATCCTCACCATCCATTTCCTTCCTTTCCATCTCCACCACACATCTCATCTCCTCTCCATCTCAACCCTCCATCCATCCATCTTCAATCCAAGCCATCCGTCACCATCTCCCCCTAATCACCACCTAAACAACAACCAAGCACAATTAGGATTAGGATAGAATCCTACACAGGGAGAGGATGGCAGATTAGTTAAATTTTTGTTAGGTCGGATGTAACTTTAACCAACACAGAGCAATCATCTAAGCAAGGCTCAAAAAGTAACCAAAAGCAAGTCCTTTATATGGAATCCAAATCATTGTGCACATGTCAGTATGTACAAGCCGCTTAAAAAGCTCAATAGTAATGGGTAAGGAGCTATAGAAAGAGAGTGTATTTCTACAAGTCCAATGACTTATGTGTGAGTGAGGTGGAGACGTAAGAGCATATTTAACAGCGCCCGGGCTACCCCCGGGCGCCCTGCACTCTCTCTCTGCCACGTCAGCTTCTCTCTCTGCCACGTCAGCTCACCCAACCCACTCAAAAAAACCCTTACCCATGCCCAGGCTACCCCACCCACCCTACACTCTCTTTCATCCACATCATTTCTTAATTAAACAAATTTAATTCTCACACAACATTTAACAAATTACATTTTATATAAATATAATTTTAATTACATTATAATTATATTTTAACTCGAAATATTGTTAATAATTACTGGTAAATCACGAAATTATTATTAAATATTACGGAGCCACGTTACATTTAAGACAAACTGAAATAGGAAATATTACAATCAAAGTTAAGAAACAACAGTACATATTACATAAACTAAACTTTTAAATACTACATGACAAACTACGTTAACCGATTTTCAAACCGCTCCTCGTCCGTAGCGTTGCCATATATGCTCAATTAAATCGCCTTTCAGATCCAAATGTTGGTTCCTGTCACGCACTCGATCTTGATTGACAAAAAACTTGTGAATATCCGCTATACGATCGGTCGAATACGACGTTGCCTCAGCTGAAGTTCCAGGACGATCTTCCATAAATTCGCGAATATCTCCAAAATTAGCATAGCAGTCGCGTTCGTCCTCCACTATCATGTTATGCATAATGATACAAGCTGTCATTATTTTGGACAGAACGTCCTTGCTCCAGGCAAGAGCCGGGTTTCTGATGATCGCGAACCTCGCTTGCAACACTCCGAAAGCGCGTTCAACATCTTTACGCGTTGCCTCCTGCACTTCAGCAAACAATCTGTGCTTCGGGGTGTGAGGGTGAAGGATGGATTGGATGAAGGCCGCCCACTGTGGATAAATACCATCAGTAAGATAGTATCCCATATCATATTGAACACCATTTACCTCATAATTAACAGGTGGTGCTCGGCCTTCTAGTATGTCGTCGAAAACCGGAGATTGTTGCAGGACGTTCAAGTCATTGCATGAACCTGGTATTCCGAAGAAGGAGTGCCAGATCCATAAGTCGTACGATGCCACCGCCTCAAGGATCAGAGTTGCTTTCCCAGCACGTCCTTGATGTTGTCCCTTCCAAGCAGCTGGGCAGTTTTTCCACTCCCAGTGCATACAATCGATACTCCCCATCATACCTGGAAACCCACGTTGCTCACCAACGTAAAGTAGGCGTGCCAAGTCATTTGCAGTTGGCCGACGTAAATACTCAGGGCCGAAGATGCGAATAACACCTTCACAGAATTTGAGGAGAGCATTTCTGGATGTTGCCGCACTCATTCGTAGGTACTCATCGATCCCATCAGCGGCAACGCCATATGCTAGCATTCGCATTGCTGCCGTACTTTTTTGTAGACCGGAGATGCTCATCCTACCAGTTGCGTCCGGTGTTCGTTGGAAGAAGACATCAGATGCTTCGATGGCATTGTGGATGCGCAGGAAGACATGCTTTCTCATCCGAAATCTTGTCCTGAAAAGAGTATCAGAATACACAGGGTTGTCAGAGAAATAATCGTCTACAAGGCGTCTGTAACCTAGTTCACGATCTCTATCTGGGTTCGTCGTTCTCCTTCGACGCTGCTTAGGACGTGTAGTCCTTTCGTAAACAACCTGTCCGGCTAATTCAATAGCACGGTCCATTAGATTTAATGTCTCATTCCAGTTATCATCGTCGGATTGACCGGAGTTTAAACTATTATCCGACATTGATGAGAAAAGAAGCTAACAAGTTGAGAAGTTAAGGAAATGTGATTTATCAGGAGATAAATAGATGTATTTATAGTTGGGAGGGTTTGGATGTATTTGTTGCACTGTTCCCGCGTGATTGCACATAGTGTACGCGTGATTGCAAACAGTGCACACGTGATTGAAAACAGTGCACGCGTGATTGAAAATAGTGCACCCGTGATTAAATATTGCACTCGTGATTAAACAGTGTATTGGTTCTGGAAATTTCTTAATTTTAATCACCTACAAAAAATTATTACCCCACATTTATAACAAATACCCAATCCATTAATAACAAAACCAAAATTTAAAAAAATTCAAAAAAAAAAATTAAACCAATGGGAGGGGGACACATGTCCCCCTCCCATGGGCGCCCGGGCGTCTGCCCGGGACGCCCACCGCCCGGGCAAGCGCCCGGGCGGGCGCCCCACGGGCGCCCCACCCGTTAACGGGGGTGCGCCCGGGCGCCCGACCAGGGCGCCCGGGCGGGGCACCCCCGTTAAGGGTGCCCTAAGTTCGATACCAACCCTTATAACAAATGTTGGGGTCGTAGCGAATAATGGAAAATTAATTATGAGAATAATTTGGGTGGAAACAAAATACTTATAATCGCTCTAAGCTTCCATCGGAGATTTGGAGGAATGTATTATTTCAGACTCAGCAAACTATTTTAATAATTAAAAAGTAACGATCGTGGGGGAAAAGAAAGGGTCAAGGAGCTTGTACAAGCAAGCAAGCACGTCCGACGTGCCTCGGCTTCTGGACACAAGCGGGGGTCCAAAAGCAACGATCATCAATTTAATCCTCGAAATTCCCATAATCACATTAAGCGATTCTCGACGAATCCGACCTCCTCAAAACCCCTTCCGCCCTCCCCAAATCCAAAACCCCAAACCCTAGACCTCCGTCGCCCTCCCGACCATGCCGGACATTCAAGAGGCCGTCAACGACTTCATCCACAAGCTCAAGAAACGGTACGTACGATCCCTCTCTCTCTCTATCTCTCTCCCCTCCGCCGCCGTCGTCGAATTGACCTGGTTCTCGGCTTTCTCAGGAAGATCGAGGGGTCCCACGCCAGCGCCAAGCATACCGCCGTGCTGCTCAGGATGGTCGTGTCGCAGCAGCGGGTCCCGCATACGAAGCAGAGAGACGCGCTGATCGAGGCTGTCAGGGCCATCGGGCAGCAGCTCATCGCGGCTAATCCCGTCGGTATGCGGAGATTGCCAACCGTTTTTTTTTGGCGTTCCGGTTGCGGAAATTCAGTAGTTTAAGTGGTGTAGTTTGGTAACTTAGGTTTGAAACTATACTGGACTAGTATTAAACATTTTCTTTTTCACGAACCGATTGTGGCAATTTGGTGTTTTGTGGAGTTTAAGTGGTGTAGTTCGGTAACATAGGTTCAAAACTAGTATTAATCGTTTTGTTTTTTATGAATCGATTGTGGGAATATGTTGTTTTGTGGAGTTTAAGTGGTGTAGTTCGGTAACTTAGGCTTTAAACCATACTGGATTAGTATTAAATGTTTTGTTTTTTACGAAACGATTGTGGGAATTTGGTGTTTTGTGGATTTTAACTGGTGTAGTTCGGTAACTTAGGTTTGAAACTATACTGGATTAGTATTAGTTTATTTTTGCGAACCAATTGTCAAAATTTGGTGCTTTGTTGACACAACGTGAGGTAGTTCGGAAACTTAGGTTTGGAACTCTGCTCCACTGGCATTTCGTTTGTTATGCGCGAACTGTTTTGTTTTTCCTGATCCAATTGTTTAATTTTGATGTTCTGTGGAGTTCAAGTGATGTGGTTGGTAACTTAGGTTTGAAACTAAACTAGACTAGTATCTCATTCATTTGGTTTGAAATTGCGGGCCATTTCTTTTACAGTCTGTTATGGAAATTTGGTGTTTTGTGGAGTTTAAGTGATGGAGTTCGGTAACTTGGATTTGATATTCCGCTCTACTAACATTTCGTTCGTTAGGTGCTAACCGTTTTGTTTTTCCTGATCCGATTGCACAATGTTGGTGTTCTGTGGAGTTTAAGTGATGTAGTTGGTAACTTAAGTTTGAAACTAAACTGGACTAGTATCTCGTTTGTTAGGTTTGAAATTGCAAACTGTTTTCTTTTTTACAGGTCGTGGAAAGTTGGTGTTTTGTGGAGTTTAAGTGATGGAGTTTAGTAACTTAGGTTTGAAATTCCACTCTAGCATTTCGTTCGTTATGTGCGAACTGTTTTGCTTTTCCCGATCTGATTGTGCATTTTGGTGTTTTGTGCAGTTTAAGTGATGTGGTTGGTAACTTAGGTTTGAAACTATATTGGACTAGTATCTCGTTCATTAGCTTTGAAATTGCGAAATGATCTCTCTTTTATGAGCCATTGTGGAAATTTTGTGATTTGTGGAGTTCAAGTGACGAAGTTCGGTAACTTAGGTTTGAAACTCCACTCGACTAGCATTTCATTCTTTAGGTGCGAATCGTTTTGTTTTTTCTTTCCGATTCAATTGTGGAATTTGATGTTTTGTGGAGTTTAAGTGATGTAGTTTGGTAACTTGGGTTTGACAACATATTGGACTAGCATCTCGTTTGTTAGGCAGGCAAATTATAATGCGACAAGAAGTGAACGTTAAAAGCACGGTTAATAAAAAGTGTTGATGTGGTGTGGCTTGCGTAGAAGGTAGAACTAGCCGATTAGAGTTTTCAACCATAATTGCTAGCCAAATAAAATCTATACCACAATTCCATTCTTTTCCGATTTGATTGCGGAATTTTGGTGATTTTGTTTTTTGGAGTTTGAGTACTGTAGTTTGGTAAGTTCCATTTACCATATTTGACTAGTATCTATTTTGTTAGGTGCAGTAACTACGAATAAGGTCTATATCGTAAGTATGGTTAGAAACTTGATATTGTTTCTCTTGAATTGGATGTTTATCTTGAACGAGGTATTGTGGTTAAAAATTACCTTTGCTAGTATGAACGAGATTGAGGTGGGCCTAATAGAATGAGATCAACCTATGAATGAGGCTCATATAGAATTATAGATTAAGTAGTATGGTTAACAGCTCCACTCTTGCTTGTTCTACCTTCTATACTAGAAACTCTGTTATCGTATTATTGTATTAGTTCCTCTCTCATCAAAAGATGATGTGGTGTACTAAAATGTGCATTGTGTTTAGATGCTTTTGTACATGCCGTCTGCCTTAGTTATATGTCATCTGTATTTAAAGTATTCTATGCATTGAGAATTATATAACATACACTAAAAATTTACAAGGAAAGATACAAATTGTATTTGGTTGCGCCTCCTTTTGCTGAAGCTGAATCATGCTGCATTCTACATGGTGTGGAATTATCAAATATCTGAGTAAATCGTGTGTGGTAATTTTGATGACTGATGCTTGGTGCAGTTTCAAGGAAAGCTAGTTGCATAGGTGCGTAGGTAGTAGGGTTATTGTACATACTTGGAAGTGCATGTCGGACACTGTTCACAACTTCACATAAAGAGGTGACTTGCTTTTTCACCAGTTATTGTAGGGAAAAGTGGCATTGCTCTTCCAGATGGGGTTTTGACTTTTGGATGGGGATGAAGCGTAATATAGGTTTCTTCTGCAATTGTTACAAATTTTAGGTTAGTAACTTAGATGTATTTTTTTTTGTTTTCAGATGAACATCAACATAAAATAGCTTTCTTGATATAGAGTTGAGAATTAAGATAATGTTTTTTTGTTTTTTACATGCTAAAAAAATGAACTTCAATCTTTAGGATGCCATCTTTGTAAAACGAGCTTTTGGCTCAGTAACCACTTCCTATGGTAGAACTTACTACCTTCTCAGACATACCTGAAGTGATACAAGCTGAAGGTAGAACAAAGGGAGAAAATTGGAAAACCTAATTTAAACTTTAGACGTCCATGGTGTAGGAACCATGCTCAACTACTTTGTTATAATTGCTTACATAATTTACACGTGCCAATGAAGTTTTATTGATTTTTTCCACTGGATATGGAGAATTAAATGAACCACTGATTAAAAAAGAGACCCATATGAATAACTTTGGACAAAGTCATGGTTCTCGACCAATTGAACTGAGAATTGTAATGTGCCAATATCCCATTAAAAAGTTGTGCTTGAATTTTAACTGTCTGTTGTTATGTGTGGATATTGTGCAGAGCTTGCCGTTGGTAACATTGTTCGACGTGTATTGAAAATCATCAGAGAGGAGGATCTATCATCCACAGCAACAGCCATGGAGGGTATGGGTCTCTCTGCCGGTAGCGATGAAGATGATTTATCCGAAAGAGAAGACCACCTAGGGTTGTCTGCAGCTGCTGTCGCAGCAGCTGCGAGAAGCATGCTTAGAGCACCTTCTTTGCACACCCTTCTTGAGGATATGCCGGACACCTCTGGTGCTCGTAATGCTTCTTCCTCTGGTGGTGACTCCGAAGGAAGAAACAAATGTAGGTTCTGTGCTGATGCCGTCACATATAAAATATAATTTTAAATTATAACCTGATTTTTCTGTTTTCATATATAGTTCTGTAATATTGTGGGGATTACGTAACTGATTGGCTTTGTGCATGATCAAAACGGTTGGTTAAAATAATTAAAATGGAGTCAGGCTTAACTTTGTGAATAACATATATGAGTTGGTCTTGATAAGTGCTATAACTGAACATGATTATGCATTTATTTTATTGTCCGCAGCTGATAGGAGCTTGAGGAGTCGGAAGTTAAAGCATGATGTTATTGAGGGAATTAATGAACTAATTCTGGAAATTGACACATGCCATGAACAAATTTCTGAACAAGCTGTGGAGCATATACATCAAAAGTATTTTTCTTACCATAATCTTGGTTCGCTACCACTTTTATAAATCTTTGTTGCTATTGTGAAATTGAATACTTGAACTCTTGAATCCAAGCACCCTCTGCTGTATTTTAAACTTTTCAGTACATTGTAGCTATCTTCTGAAAATCAAATGTCTATTAAGTATTTATAAAATTTTGTATTTAAGGATACCGACTATCAGATGGTAATTCAGGATAGCTATTAGTCTACTCAGCTCATTGCCTGGGGCTAGTGGGCCAAGCTAGGCAAGGGGTCAGCACCTCAGACTTTGTTGAGGCTTCTCCCGTCAAAGAGGCTACCATGTGTTTGCCTGTTTTAGCACCTCATATTTCGGAATGCCTACTCGCCTCTAGTGCCTCGTATTCTCTTAGGACTGCATCAGATGAGTATAATAACCTCTAAGCCAAGTATCAAACCCTTTAAATATGAATTTAGTAAGTATAACCATGTGACAATAAGGCATGCCTTTTGTTGTTTTAATTGTTTCTTGTTGTAAGCACTACATTGTGAATTTGTGAAGATGATAATGACCATGACTACAATTATTTTTCATATACTTCCTTAAAATTAGATTATGGCATCAAGATGATAATGACGGAGGTCGCCCTGAAATCGCGGGGGTGGTATTTGGCTAGTCGATGCCCACTTTGTTTGGAGGAAGAAGAGCATAATGATCACATCTTCAGAAATTGTGAGGTTACCAGAACTTTGTTAGATAAGCTTGCATGTAAGCTTGGTAAGAGTATGGCTGATGTAGGTGCTGATTTCAGAGAATTTTGGTGTAAGTGGACTTCAAACAGTCCTAGTAGACCTGCTAAGTTGGCTGGAAATCTTGGTCCTCTGGCCCTATGGTGGAATATTTGGGTCGCACGTAATAAACTACGTTTTGATAACAAGAGCATTGTAATTGGGGAGATCTGGCAAAAGACTATTCAAGATGTCTTTCTGTGGCTACAAGCTTCTGGAAGTACAACAGAATTTCTGTTGTAGAACAGTATTGTGTTGGGGTTCTTGTGATTTTTCCTATCTCATTTTCTTTTCCCACTTCTTGTGGGTTTTTTCTGACCTGTTACCTTTGTGTTTTGGCTGTGACGGGGTCTTGTTCCCGTCCTTTTTCCTTTTGTTTTTTGTTATTTCACCTCTTGTATCCTTTTTTTTCTTACTCTATCAATGATAAAAATAAAATAAAATTAGAAGGGGACCTTATATTGAAATTATAATTTTTTTTTGTTTCACATTGTAATTTTATTATTACCTACCTTATAAATATACTTTCAAGACATGGAAACTACTTCTCATTCATTTTTGTTGGGCTCACGTTTTGTTTTAGATGTGGAGCCGTTGAATGTAGAACTTCTTCATCAGATTTTTTTATATGTTTTTGTTTAATTGGTTTGAGATTATAGTCTTCATTGTTGTTGTTATCGTCGTCGTCGTTGCCTGGCTTTAATAGGGTTGTTGCTTGCCTCTTGCCTTGATTCTCAGACTGTTATCGTTTCATTACCCTTTGACCATCTAATCTTTGCCATAAGGTTGTAACTTATTTGCATTTTTTTGAGACTTACATGGAATTGCCCTGCACGGGTTTACTGTTTTGCTGGATTTATGTTTTGTGTGAAATGCTTAGGTGAAACTAATTTCCCCCAATAGATTTCATTGTTTTGATGGATTTTTGTCTTTGCGGAGAAATATGTAGGTGGATTTTGATTTTCCCTAACTTAAGCAAAATCTGGATTGATTTTGAGAATTCTGTAAAATGTAGTTACATTGTAGTCTTAGTCTTCCTTTTCTCAACTCTCCCGACTTCTCCTTCTTAGTTTATATTCTTTCATCAACATTGGTCTTTAGAGGAATCAAGCCAGGTTTTAGTAGAAACAAAAACACAACTTCAAATCTTACCATGGTGACATGGTCTATGATAATTCGTCATCTTTATAATTTATTTTTTATATTGTAATAGTGTTTATTATGCTGCAAAACATTATAGATGTTAAACATTGTTTGGAATTGCTTTAAATTTTTTCTCAATTGGTTTCGATGTTTAATGAACTTTCATGTGCTTTTCTGTATACAAGACTATGCACCAAAATTTCAATGAAGACCAACTTAATTACTAATCTTTATTTTCTGAAGCCAATTTTAAAACCAACATTTTCATTCATGCTTGGTAATCTTATACATTTTTCTTAAATGATTCTAAATGCAATCTTATTAGGGAAAATATAATCTTTAATTCCTTTGTTTGCAGTTTGAGTGATTCTGTGAGGTTGACTATGGACTACCATTTATTTCCATTTTCAGTGAATTTTCCCTGAAACATATAATTTTTGTTATTGCCTGAAATTCATGAGCTTACTATATACTTACCATGTGTCAGTGAGGTGATTTTAACTTTAGGCCATTCAAAAACTGTGAGAGAGTTCCTCTATGCAGCAAAGGAGAAGCAGCGTTTGTTTCGGGTATTTGTTGCAGAGGGTGCTCCACGGTATGCAAAAATTCCGAGTTTGACATAGTTGAACCTACCTACATTAGGTTATGTTAGCAAGTAATGAGTGGTGATCTTAATGTTGGTTGTGATTAATTTTATTGGGTCATATCCTTTGCTATTTAATAGCTATGAGGGACATGTGCTTGCTAAGGAGTTGGCTTCTAGAGGCTTGCAGACATCAGTCATTACAGATTCAGCTGTTTTCGCCATGATTTCACGAGTAAATATGGTATGTATTACTATTTACATTAAATTTGTCCATTATTTCTTGTGATTTTTAATTTCATAATTTTGCATCAAGGTGATAGTTGGAGCACATGCTATCATGGCCAATGGTGGAGTTATTTCTCCTGTAGGCATAAATTTGCTCGCACTTGCAGCTCAAAGGCATGCAGTTCCTTTCGTTGTAGTTGCTGGTAATCACAAGGTTTGTAATCATACAACTGTAGCTATGGGTCACTCCACCTGAATTATTTTGGGATATATGCTTATCAGCTTAAATATTCAAATGGAACAAGTGTATGTGCTTATCTAGAAAGTTGAAATTACACATCATGTCTGTTGAATCATTCAAGGGAGACCCACATCTAATAGAAGACTTTTTTACCTGATCAAAAGTTCTAATAGATGGCCTAATTAAACAATCACAGGAATAACTATTTCAGAATTTCATTAGGTTTACAAAGAACTTTTGGTACTTTATTTATTGATCCATCAATATGAATTTGCTTTGGTGATATTAGATAATGCATTTTGTGAGTTTGCCCTTCCTTGGCGTTAATTACACAAAAGAAGCTTTGATCATACAAGAGGAGGCTGGGTTAGAATTACCAGTTACACCTAGGGCTGTAAGCGGGACGGGGCGGGTTTTCGCCCCACCGCTACCCGCCCCGCCAAAGTTAAGCGGGTAGGAGGGGCGGGGCGGGGTCAAAAAAATAAATCTGCTACCCGCCCCGCGTAAGGATGGACTAGGCTATGCGGGGCGGGTTGGCGGGTTTGGCGGGTTTAATCTTTTATTAAAGTTAAATACAAAAATCAATTTATTTTCTTTAACGTTATCTATTTTAATCAAAGCTAAGTACAAAAATCAAGGAAAAAAATCAATCAATGTATGTTTTTAAAGCTATATACAAAAAAATCAAAGCTAAATACAAACAAAATCAAAACTAAATACAAACAAAATACAAAAAAAAGTAAACAAAATATAAGGCTTATGCGGGTTGCGGGTTATGCAGGGCGGGTTGCGAGAAAACTGCAACCCACCCCGATTATTATGCGGGTTGTGCGGGTGGCGGGTTGGCGGGTAACAATTTTTTGTCCGCAACCCGCATTATGCGGGGCGGGTAAAATCCTACCCATTTACAGCCCTAGGTGTAACTTACACCCATCCATCTTCTCTTGTAATGAAATGGAAAGGTGTATCTGTTGTATATTTATTCTGCTAGATGGCCGTAAAAGTTTGTACCACATTTTGATGGGATCTATATTATTGCATCAAATGATTCATCACTTCGGTCAAGAAACTAAGAGCCTATATTAATGTAGTAAGAGCCTACAATGCATGGTACGGTTAACCTCTTGTTTATTCTTTCATTATGATAGCCAATCATATAGATCCCAATGGGGGGTTAATTTCTAGGGGTTCTTGCCACAACATGTACCTATGCTTTTTCTGCCCTCCTGTTCTTGTAATCTTTAGATGTTTACAGAAAGTCTCTATGTTCTCTAGCACAACTGCTTTTAGAATCCAGTGAGCATTTAAGGCTTTAAGTTTGAGATGACGTGAATCTGTTACCCTTAATCGAATCTTTTATTGTTTTCAAAAATTAAAATTAATTATTTTATCATTGTGACAGTTATGCCCGTTGTATCCACATAATCCAGAGGTTTTGCTGAATGATCACAAATCTCCCGCTGACTTGCTAGATTTTGGAAAATTTTCTGACTGTATGGATTTTGCAAGCACAGATCGTCCTCCTCTTCTGCATGTTGTAAACCCTGCATTTGATTATATTCCTCCAAAGCTAGTCAGTCTTTTCATCACTGACACGTAAGTTCCAATGTCTGCTTTCTTATCCTAGTTGATTTGTAGTGCAGAATCATAGTTCAGTACCAACCAGTGAGGCAGTGACAGCTTGTAAATTCTAACTCTGCACAGCAGACAATCATTCTATGACTATTTTGTTATGCATGATATTTTACTAACTTTTGTTATTTTCCTCTGCAGTGGGAGCCACAGTCCATCGTATATTTACCGGCTTATTTCTGATTATTATTCAGCTAATGATTTCACTCTCTCGCAAAAATCTGTTTCATGAAGCAGCTCACTATGCAATTTTCCTTTGTCTAGACGAGTAAGTCCTCCAAAATTTAGCTCATATGCATATTTATGCAATTTATTTGTGTTGATTGCACTTTTTTGTGTTTTAATTTGGCAAATGTTAAGATCTAAGCAACCGTTTTAAATTCTCACTTTTTTGTTTGGAATTCAGTCCATTTGTTATTTGTACCTAGTTCACTTTCTTGTTGTTTCTGAGCAAGCTGAACTCTTGAACTACTATGCAATGTGTGCAATATAAAATTTCTGTACGGACATAACCATAAACTCTATGTAACAGTGCCTCTTTGTTGCTTCTTATTCTTCTAGCAGATAAGGATGATTGTTTATGTGCAGTATATTGGTGCTGGTCAGTGATGAAACAAGGCTAGTCGTGATATCTGTTAGAGCTTGTACATATAATATATATAGAAGAGGGATCACTATCCTTAAAAAGTGTTCACAAATTTGATGCTTGAAATAATAAAAAACTTAAGCTTTATATTGAAAATCTTAAGTGTAAATCTTCTCTTAAAACATGATATTTAGTATGCATGTCAAAAATCATAAAATTTAAATGTCATTTTATATAAAGATCAAGTGATGCTGAATTTTCAAAGAATTTATATATATTTATATATTGCGTGAAGGTGCACGGTAAATTATGTCAACGAATTTTAAGGATAATGGACCCCTCTTTTTATATATATATATATATACATATATATTCCAAATAAACAGAAACCATAGGCAAGGTAAGCGTGTGTGACCATGACATCATTTTCAAGCCTTTTGCATCAACAAGTATAATGTGAAGTTTTCAAAGAATGTACAATCTGGTCCAGAGTTTTATTACTATATTATTTTATTTTAGCATAAATGTTTCTATATGCATTCACGTCTCTATGTGCCCTCTTGGGGCCTCTTACCAAGAGGCCTCTTACCCTGGACTTTATCAGTTAGTTGTAATGCTTAATCCTTTTCCGTACATGTATGTTGCTTTGTTGCTGTACGAAGCTAAATCCTCGCTACTTGAATTCTTCCTGTTTTGCTTTAACTTTTGTTTAATTGTTTAACTCTGATGATTATCATTTCCTTTAGGTGGATGGCATGGGCGATAACGGCGTTGATTTTGTTAAAATACAGAGGGAGTGTTTTGCGAAATGGTCCTTTCGTATGGTGATGTTTATTCTCGGATAACAAAGGTTCCCTGATGGTGACATTCGGCATTTTGGTATCGCCGGTAGAGAAAAGGCTTATTATGGTGATATTTATTATGTAAACACGTAATTTTGTTTACATTAGTCCATGTTTGGCAAAAGCTTTTAGGCCTCAAAACTGGGAAGTTATGCTCTTTTATGTTTGCGCTGTTTGGGTTACGTTGTCAAGCATGATGAATTTTAACATATCAGCCATCTTATTGTCATTGTTCCTGTTTCATTGTGCCATGCTATTTTTATGTGTTGGTAATTTTTTGATGCATTTTCTCGTTTTAAATTTCGTCAATGGTAATGGTGTTCTTCAATATTTTAGAACGTAAATGACCTTTCGTGTTTGTAGCTCTCTTTAAAATTGTCATCGAATCACTTATTTATTTTTGGTTGAGCTACTTGTAAATAGTTTGTACGTCTAATCTATGCGTCTTTGAACTTTGTTTGGTCTGTTTATGAGAAGGAAAATAGAGAAACTCTTGTTAGTAGGATTGCACGTTGTTTTATGTGACAACGACTGGTCTAATGCGTAAGAGGCAAATCACGCTTGAGGAGAGACGCAAATCTATAATGGGTCCGTTTGGGAGCACCTTACTCAGCGTCTACTTCGGGCCAGACGTCCTGACACGGATTGAGGCAATCAAACAATAAAAGTTGGTTTCGATTTTTGCGTCTCAAAGCCAGACGTGCTTATGTAAAATCCACCCATTTGAGAAGCTAACCGAAGTTAGTTTTTCGTCCAGACGCGATTTTTTTTTGTTGAGTTACCAATATTACTCCTTGTAAATTATTGTTTGATTACCAATATTGAAATCATTTTTAATCTGTTTTTAAAATCTTCTTTTTTTAAAATATATTTTCTAATTGTTTGGGTTTTTTTTAAAAAAATATTGAATAAAATAACTCAACTTTTTTCAATACATTCTCTCCTCCACATCATTTGGGGTCGGTCGATCTTGAAAAAAATTAAAAAAGTCATAAAAAAATTTAAAAATTAGGAAAAAATAAAAACAATTAGAAAACATATTTTGAAAAAAATAATAATTTAAAAACAGATTACAAATAATTTTAAAAAATCAAAACATAAAAACATAAAAAAATCAAAAAATAACGTTTATCGTTTCACACGTCCAAATCACAAACGCAAAATCAAAACACCCAAACAACATGAGATTGTGTGTGGGTTTTGGGTTTTTCATGCAAGGGTACCCCAGACGCATCGAAAGAGTAAGGTGCATCCAAACAAAAAAAATTGCGTCTGAAATTTTCACTCCCAGACGTTGTGGTCTCCAAAAGTTTTCAGACGCAACGTCTGGAAACTCAAACCGAGACGCCATTGGTATCCAAACGGACCTAATGTCGTATTGCAGCACCACTTTTATTTTCTCCGGGAAATTGTTTTGATTTGGGTTCGAAAAAAACATCTTGTCAGATTCAACCAATCAAATAACTTTCCTTCTCTTCTAAGCCTGTCACATTAATGTAAAACTTGAATTCAGTAAGGATACGTACAAAGTTCTATTGCATCATGATCATCATAATCAAAGACTAGAAACTTTACATTGATCCTGCATTACCGAACCACCACAAAAGTAGCCCACTGATACAGCAAAAAGGTAGTAAGATTTTATTGAATTTTTGAATAACAAATTTATAAATATTAATATAAAAACAGAAAATGTTTGCAAACTTAATTAAGAGGAAAAGCAAAGGAATCCAAATGCACCATCTAATATCCAAAAAAACTAATTTCGGGAGTTTAAATTGCATTTTGTTTTTAAAAAAATGGTTGAATATCTTGATTCTTGACCTCTAAAAACAGGGCGAGGAATTAGGTGTAACACCCCCAAAAATTAGTCTTACGTTGCCTAACATTAAAATATTAGTGTAGGATATAATGACATAGACTCACTGCCAGGGCCGTCTCGGGAATTTTCGAAGCCCTGTGCGAAAATCAACAACGAGACTCCTAAATTTGAAAAAAAATTGTCCTCCTAGTTTAAATAAATAAAAATTCACTAATTTAGTACAATATCACTTGAAATTTTTGGTCATCTTAGTATTTTTTGAGACAAATTTATCAATATTTATGTGTTATATTCTTAACACTTATCTTCTTTGCAACCCAATAAACTCATATATACATAAATAATTTTTGTCATCTTAGCACTAATCTTCTTTGCAACCCAATAAACTCATATATATAAATATTTTTGTCATCTTAGCACTACTAATCTTCTTTGCAATCCAATAAGCCCATATACATAAATCATTTTTTTGAGGCCCCCCTCAAAATGAGGCCCGGAGCAGAAGCTCACCCTGCTCCTGCTATGGGCCGGGCCTGCTCACTGCCATAACACTTACAAACTTAAGTTTTATGACGATATGTGGATGTTGTGGGTCAGTGAGCTTATGAGTAACGGACTAGGACCTGGGCTTGGTGCAGGCTCGGGAACGAGATGTTACATTAGGCCAGAACATTAATCAAACCAATACCGTTCTTAACATTTTTCAATTACAATATTCTCAACCCCAATTTAGAATTTTGAATATTTGAAACTGTACTACAAATACACATGTTTGTTGAAACACACACACACACGTAGAATTAGAATATGCAACAAAAATCCCTAATTGGCATGCCAATTTTCAAGTAAAAGAAAAAATGGAAAAAATTACAACCTACTGGCCACTCCCTAATATTTGTTCTCTCACAAAACCACCCAAAAACATATGAGTGTTATTATGATTGATATTATATTTAAATTGTTTATTATTTATATAGAATTATTAAAAAATACCGAAGGGTTCTACTAGAATATTTAGCAAATTCGGCACTTTGGATGACGAGTTCACTTTTTTCCCCAAAATTCTAGCACATTTCTCAGTACATTTTTGTCTTTATATTTCATAAACATTTTAAAAAAATTAATACCGAAACCTTTTCAATTTTATGTATCATACCCACAAAATAAATTCATTTATAAATGCACAGGCCAAAAGCCCAAAACCACAAGGTTAGGAATATTGTTTTTTATAATTAAATGATTTTACTCTCCCTTGACTTATTTCTACGTAGAGTCCTGATGCATGGACGTACCATCCATGTCATCATTTTTGTTTTTTATTTTATTATTTAAAAAATGTAGTTTTCGATAAAGTAAGAGATGATTGATTTCCTCGTTAGTAGACACTTTAAATGCAAAGAAGAAACCTACATTTGTTTCGCGTGAGACATACACCAGTTCATCGAGTGTCATACATCTGTCCTCGCGAGAGACACATACCAGCCCCGGGTGGTATACACATCTACGCATTTTGGATGTGTAGATTATCTCGTCATCAAATTTGAAACAAATTAAATAGTTGATATAAAACTCCACGTGCATGTAGCTTGAATGAATCATGTTCTTCCACGTCAGGAGTGTGGTCATGTTAAAATGAGGACATAAATCATTTTCCATGTATATAATTATAAGTGAGTTTAATTTTAATTATTAAGGTGATTCGGTTGCATCAACCAATCTAAATAACGGTAGCGACTGAATGTTGATGAGCTAAATGGATTATAGTCGGATATTCTTCGAGTACGGAGAGAACGATGAAACAGATACTAAATCAATTCCACGTTTTTTTCAAGATAATACTGGTTCTGAAAATCAAGTCTATCAAATATTTAAATATATTGAAAATAATACATGCCCATCTGCAATAATATCATAACATCCATTCAGATTTTTTTTTCAATGTATATGAAGCAAATTCAAATAAGCTAATTAGTGTGTAATGCAGGGACAGCAGAGAAAATAACGTACAAGATAATCTTCAATGTCTTAATTCTCTCCGTAACGCCCCGAACCCGGACATGTGCTTACCCGCCTAAACCCGGTGCGTTAAGATACGATCCACGATCCTGATCGTTGCGCACTCTGATATTTAAATCCATCTGATAGGCCCATAATAATCTGAAAAATATAATCAACAAATTGTGAGCTCGACAGCCCGCAAGTTCCAACCGTCAATCAATCAGAATCATAATCATGTGGAAAATAATACAGAATATGACATTCAGTCAATAAGCACAATCAAGAGACATGCATCACAAATAAAATGCATGCATAACAATCTGGAACCCCCATTCGGAATCGACCACATCCTGTGCTTCTGAAATCTATCAATCAGTCAGACGCACACCTGATAGCTCCACACTAATGACAGGCAGCCATTTCCTCTCTCGGGTGGCTCCACGCTGTCTGCTAGGCAGCTCTTTCCTAAGTGGCTCAGCCAGAAACATACATACAACCACAAGACATGTCAACCGAAACACCACCATGCAATCATATGCATATCCATAAAATCAATATCAATACTCAACATGCATGCAACTACGAATATCAAGAGAGACAGACATGATATGAAACTGAAGAATAACGAATCAGTACTTGCCTATCTCGCAACCACAAGATTAATTCCATAATCACATCCAATCTCCATCTTTGTATATAACGAATCTTACCACCATTCAACTATTCCTTCACTCCACCTTCACCTTACTTCTCCACTCTAAAACTCATGTATATATATCAATCCATCCACTGCCATCAACTTCTCTCCTAACAGCAAAGCACGTGTAAAGTTTGTGAAAATTGCATCAAAGTCCACACCTTATGAAATATTGAGAACAATCTAGAAACAATTCATGAAATCAAAATCAATTCCATAGTCATTAATTTATTTGATTATTACCTCAACCTCAAAAATCCAGGATATTACATTTGTAAAACCCCCAAGTTTAGTCCCACATTGCTTAACATGAGAATGTTGGGGTGAGATATAAAGACATGAGCTCACTACCATAACACTTACCAACTTAAGTTTTGTGGCAATAGGTGAGTGTTGTGGGCCAGTTGGCACATGGGTGACGGACCGGGACCCGGACTCGATGCGGGTTCGGGGACAGGACGTTACAGATGGTATCAGAGCCTGAACCAGCCGGAATTGTGGGAACTAAGTGCTACACCTAAAGGGTGGGAGCCACCTCTAGAATCCCACAACGCCTGATGACTGAGTGACTTGACCCTGACGAGGACGTCAGGTGTTCAAGTGGGGTAGGTTGTAAAACCCACAAGTTTAGTCCCACATTGCTTAACATGAGAATGTTGGGGTGAGATATAAAGACATGAGCTTACTACCATAACACTTACCAACTTAAGTTTTGTGGCAATAAGTGGGTGTTGTGGGCCAGTGGGCACATGGGTGACGGACCGTGACCCGGGCTTGATGCGGGTTCAGGGATGAGACGTTACAGATGGTATCAGAACCTGAACCAGACGGAATTGTGGGAACTAAGTGCTACACCTAAAGGGTGGGAGTCACCTCTAGAATCCCACAACGCCTGGTGAATGAGTGGCATGATCCTGACGAGGACGTCAGGTGTTCAAGTGGGGTAGGTTGTAAAACCCCTAAGTTTAGTCCCACATTGCTTAACATGAGAATGTTGGGGTGAGATATAAAGACATGAGCTCACTACCATAATACTTACAAACTTAAGTTTTGTGGAAATAGGTGGGTGTTGTGGGGCAGTAGGCACATGGGTGACGGACCAGGACCCGAACTCGATGCGGGTTCGGGGACGGGACGTTACACTCTCATGACAATTAATAAACGTCAGTTGGGGATAATCTCAAGGGGGACAGAATTGATAATAAATAGGGAAGCCAGTCGTAACACAAAGTAATCGTAGTCTACAGATAATTGACTACTAATTGGTCTCTATAATAAGCCTTTGAAAAATTAGTCGTAAAACAAAGTATTCCTACAAGTACTTACTAGTTACTACCAATTGGTCTATATAATTAGTCTTTAAAATCCAGTGGTAAAACCAAATAATCCTCCCAGTAACTGACTACTAATTGATCTCTATAATAAGCCTTTTCAAAGGTATATTGGAACTATGCAGCAAATATAGATAAGACTGCAACATGCATTAAGATATGAAAAGTATAAAAAGAACAATAAACAATGCACCATAGCAGTAAGTTCAGGGTATGTTCGTTTCACAACTGTTGACGCAGCTGATTTAACACAAGATGTTTTCTGTAGAACAGGAATTCTTGCAGCAGCACTTTCATATATCCACAAAAGGTGGACCTCAACATTCTGGGATAACCAGGCATTGTGGGTGGTTATCCCTGCTGCAAACGAAATGTCAGATGTACTTGTTAAAGGGATAAATAGTGCTGCTTATGATCAAGAAAGAAATAACAATCACAAGAAAGAACATGTGCATCTTAATTAACAAATATTGTATCAATAATAATAACTAAAATGTCCCTGGGGGTAGTGGAGTGGTTCGGGGGAGCTGCGTATGTATATTGACGCAGGTTCGAATCCCCCTGGTTCCGCATGTCAATCTCCTCGGGTAAACGGCTGGGACAACATCGGGGTTTGTAGCTCGGTTGGCGTCCTAATGGGCGGTAGTCTGGTGAATTTACCGGTCATAAAAAAAAACTACAACTAAAATAGTAACAACTCCAGAGAACTTACACGATCAAATTCCTTTGGACCATCGCCCGCTACCTCTGGCTTTTCCATCTCAATTGGATTCGTTCCAGGAGGCGGTGGTGGAGGTAGAGAAGAAGGAACATGAGGTTCTTTAGGTGGCAGTGGTGGTGGAGGCAATGGCTATTGGATTTGGATTTGTGTACGTTATTATTGATTAATTTGAAATTAAAACATGCATGAATACATAGGCTATGGATTTAGCTGTTAGAGAAGATTTGTGTTTCCTAATACAAGAGATTGAGTGTTAGAACCTAATCCTTATTAGATTGAGTTAATCATGTTTAGGTGGCTAATGAGTTGATTGGATGGTTGAAGGTGAGGTGTTGGCTTATGAATGGAGGGTTTAGAGGTGGAGGGGTTTATAAGGAAGCAAACCCTTATCTTCTCTTCTTCTCTTCTTATTTTCACTCTCAACTCATCTCTCTCTCAACACTTTGAAGCAACGACGTGAACGTCAAGCAAGGGAGGTTCAGCAAGACGTGGTTGGAAGTGCTGCTGCGTGGTTGACGAGGAGCTCGTGCGAAAAGGTTGCCGGGTGCAAGTTGGTGAGGTGGAGATTGCCCTTGACGTTGGGAGCTTCGGGAGCGTTAAAAGGTATGCCAAGTTCCTTAAAGTTACTCACACAAGGTGTGTGAGAGGTCGGGTGAGTCGTCAGAGGTCGGAGGCCTCATCCATCGGTGGCAAAAATGCAGCTAAGTTGTAGCAGAGGAACGATCGACTAGTGTGTGTTTTGGTCGACCGATTGTAGTGTAAATCACTTGAGTCTTTCCCAAACCGGTCAAACGATGTCTGTGGCGGTCGATCGGTTGTGTAAATTTAATGGGAAAGAGATGACTTTGTTATTTTCGGTCGAATGATACCCCTTTTCCGTTCGACTGGTTGCACCTGTAGCTATGTTGGTTCAGGCCTAAATCGTTTAATCGGTCGACCACCTTGTGATCAGTTCGATCGATAACTTATGTGTACCGCCCTTGGGTGCGACTGACGCGTGTGGGGTCGACCAATCTTTTATGTGCCAAACGGTTGACCGCCATGTTTGTTTAGTTCGACCGGTGGTTGTCGATGTTGGGGGCTTGAGCCTCTGTTATATTCGGTCTGACGGGCCCCCTTTGCCGTTCAACCATTAAGACGTTAAGTTAGTTGGACCCGAGTTTAGACCATCCAAATGTCGACTACCTGTAACCTTGGTTCGACCAATTGTTTTGTATTTTGTTCGACCGACTATGTTGCGGTTCGAACCTGTGACTGAATTGAAGGAAAACGGTCGACCGCCTAGTCTTTTCCAGTCGACCGTTGATGCTCACTATTGGTTTTTATGTGTTTCATGATAGTGCTGCCTCGTTCACGAAAACCCGTGTCCTCGCCTCGTTTGTGTGACTGGAGGTGACGGTGGGTGCGATAATCGCGCCTGCCAAAGACCGCCATGTGGAAAGGTATAGACTCTCTGTGTGAATACCCCATCTCATTAAGGGAGTCTCCTCCCCTTTACACATCTGCTTAGTGTTTTAGGGTCGAGCCGAGCGCTTTTATGTGAGCTTGACCTCATGGTGGTGAGAGTAGTCGATTTAAGAGTGTTATTATCGAGATGGATGGTAACACGAGGGATCATTCATTTCATTGTTGGGACCATGACCACTCTCCTTGGTATACCCAACTCATACGTCTTGGGATACCTCAGACTAACACCCAGCACGGTTGAAATAATTTTAATTGTGTGACATAATGGTCTTCAGATTGGGATTTTGTGTCTTTATATATGTATATATTTTAAATTTTGTATACATGTATACAAGATTGATTTTCATATTTTTAACGATTTTATGTACATTATTTTATAATTATTTTAATATAAACACACTCCATAATCTGTGGAAGACGCTGAAGGGATTGTGTGGAAGAACAATATCATGGATATTCCATTCGTATCCCGTCGTCTTGCACTTAATCGACAACAATGTTGCTGTCAAGCGGAGTACATTGTGAGTCCACAGTCAACTACAAAATCCAATTATTAAAATCTAAACATAATGAGTACATTAAGTAGAGCCAAGATTAAGGAACGTTTTTAACTCGACCATGTACGTAGAAATCACCTCATGACTTGTATAACATTTATGATGCGGACGACCGACTTTTCGCCCAAGATTAGGAAATAAAATAGTCAAGGATACGTTACGTGCAACCGATGTTAAGGAAAAGATTACTGGACAGTTAAAAAAAAAAGAAGACAATTTAGAAATCACGTCAGACTTTTCGCCCAAGATTAGGAAATAAAATAGTCAAGGATACGTTACGTGCAACCGATGTCAAGGAAAAGATTACTGGACAATTAAAAAAAAAGAAGACAATTTAGAAATCACGTCAGACTTTTAGCCCAAGTCTGGATAGATCTTCGTTCTCTACCGAACCTAGTTGGAAGTTTCAGCCATTGGTGCGTGGCGTCGCATTCTACAGTCGTAATGGATGACGTGTGAGGTATTCCCAGCCATTCTACGTCAACACAACACGTATACCTATAAAACAACTCGACAAGTCTAAACAACAAACATCGACCCTTCCCAAAAGTGAATCCTCCTTGTTCAATCTTTTTACAGTCCGTCCAAGTTCTCACAAAGAGAATGGAAGAGAAGAAAAGTCCTGGTTTGATCTTCCTTCCTGTCCCAGGTATGGGCCATCTCATTGCCATGGTTGAGCTAGTAAAACAACTCCTCCGACACAATCCCAACTTCAACATCACTATCCTAACCTTCCAACACAGAAATCCATCTCCACAACTAGACTCCTACGTGGCCTCCATAACCAACTCTATCCCTAATGTTTCCTTCCACCACCTCCCCAAAATAGACGATCCCACCGCCTTCGATCTCCAAATCATCGACCTCCAGAAGCCCAACGTCAAGTCCGCAATCTCCGAACTCCAAACGTCTGTTTCCGTTACCGCCCTCGTCGTCGACTTCTTCTGCGTCGGAATGGTGGACGTGACGAAAGAATTGGAAATTCCATGTTACGTTTTCTTCACTTCCAGCGCGACCATGCTCGGGAAAGTGATGTACCTACCCACATTGGAACCGACACTCCCGCCCGGGAAGGACTTGGAGGAGCTGCACCTGGACGGAGTCAGCGTCCAGGTTCCAACCCTCTCACGCCCGCTCCCCGCCTTGGCTCTGGCGTCGCCGTTTATCAACAGGAAGGGGGAGATGTACAAATGGTTTGTCGAAGTCGGGTATCGCTTCCGCGAGGCCGACGTGATGATAGTAAATTCTTTTGAAGACTTGGAGCCCTACGCAGTGAATGCCTTGAAGGAAGGGGAGTGTATTCCAGATCACCCCACCCCACCATTGTACTTTGTTGGGCCCTTGTTGAACGTTGCAGCGGAGTCGGAAGGGTCGGACGGGGAGTGCTTGAGGTGGCTTGACGGGCAGCCGGACGGGTCTGTCGTGTTTTTATGCTTTGGAAGCATGGGTGGGTTTTCGAAGGAGCAGGCGAGGGAGATCGCTGTCGGATTGGAAAAGAGCGGGTGCCGATTCTTGTGGGCGTTAAGAAGTGCTACGCCTCCGCAGCAGAAGGGGTTCCCATCGCCGCCAGTGGATGCCAACCTTGACGATGTACTTCCTGACCGGTATGTTTCATATCTATCGTTACTAGCATAGCGAACAGCGTTTGTCCTAATAAAATAACTATATTTACTAATAAATTAAATAATTTCACGTCAGTCGATTTGAGGATTTGCTTCTCTATTATAAATTGTAAGGTTTTTTCATTCCTTACCAATTATTTTTCAGTTGGACATTCAAACTTTAATTGAACGCTAATAGGAAAAACTTCTTAACTATATTATTTGCTGCAATAAATAAAACCAACATTAGTCCTTACCACGTGACCAACCCCCCGTTAACCCTGCCCTAATGATTAATCGGTCCGTGCAAGTGGGAAAGTCCAGTTACGGTCTGGTTAAAGCACAACGAAATTACTTTCAAGAAAAAATTGACTTACAATCAATGAAACTTAATTTAGTTGGTGTTAAGAACCAGAAAGAAAAGTCTTCTAGAGATCCTACTCTTAAGCCAAGGGAACTCGATCATTTCTTTCTATAGTTGATATCTTCTAGATAATATATTTTGTGCTCTTTTAACTCATGCATATTCCATAGGTTCCTTGAGAGAACGAAAGAACGAGGCATGGTCTGGCCAACATTTGCACCACAATCGAAGATACTTGCGCACAAAGCAATTGGTGGTTTCGTGACCCATTGTGGTTGGAACTCATGTTTAGAGAGCTTGTGGTTTGGCGTGCCGATGCTCGCTTGGCCATTGTATGCAGAGCAACACATCAACGCAATCTCTATGGTGGAAGAGATGGGGGTGGCAATCAAGCTGAACATAGACAGGTTGCACGACAATTGGGCGTCTGCCGAGGAGGTGATGAGAGGAATTAGAAGTTTAATGGAGGAAGAGGGGAGTGTGAGGGTTAAGGTAATGGAGATGAAGGAGAAAGGTAGAAAGGCTTTGGAAGGAGGAGGAACATCTTACCTTTCTACGAGAAGTCTAGTGGAGGCGATGATGAGTTCCATGAGCAAGTAAATTTTATTTTATTGTTTGAAAAATCCTAGTTAAACGTTTTCGTGGGTTATATGAAGGGTTAGTTTCGAGGAAGGGAGTTTGAAGTTTTCTAGATTGAAGAAAAATATTGTTCACTGTATTTTAGGAAGTCTTCCTAAATTTGGTGTTTCCCTATTGTGGCAAATAATACTTGCGCACGCCACCATTATAGTACTTTCGTAGTGGACCTAGTGGTAGTTTGATATCTTCTATATATTATTTGTGTATTCATTGTATTTACGTAAATTAGCAACTAACTGAGCTTATGTTCTTGGTGTTTATGCTTAAGCCATTAGGATAAATAATTTTTGTGTGGAAGGTAGTTTCGTTACTATTATCAGTTGTCACCCGCCGGGAGATGAGTTACAGTAGCGTCTTGTTCGGATTGCTGTTGTCAAATCCTTGAAATAACGTAATTTGTTTGCATACTCGTAAATTGAGTTCATTGTAATCTAAATACATTGTTTGGCGACATTATGAAATTCATCGTGATTCCAATATTTTTTTAGAAATTTAATTTCTACGGTAAATTTCGGATGGTTGCGGAAGCTCCAGCAAATATACAATAAGGTTGATGTTGAGTTTTAATGATGTGATAAGTATTTATACAAGTATTACAATGTTATTATGATAGAACCTCCAATCTAATTAAAATCTCCAATGATTGATAAATTTTAAAATTCAAAACCGCAAGTGCGCAATGTCAAGGAGTTTTGTGTGTAGTTGTTCCCACCATACTCGAATGTGAAGAAAAGGAGATTGAAGGTTTCTAAACTAGTTGACAAATGCGACACGAAACAACAACTAATCAAAAACTAGTCTCGTAGGAGGTGGATAATGAATGCAAAAGTGTAGATGTGTGATACATGTGTGTACAATGAAGCACTAATGACATGCATAATATTGAAATTTTATAATGTCACAATCCTAAGTGTGTCTCTACATGGATTAAAATCTATTATCATCATTAAAACATACAAAACACTACTTAATATGAGGACAAAGACAACCACAAATTACATGTTTAATGACGTAAAGAACATAGAATCCATAATGACCCCAACCTCAACAAGGAATTAAAACTTGTTGGTGTTTAATTCTCACACGGTCCGGTTTCATGCATCATTGCCTGTGAGGACTTATACTATCATGTACACATTCTCCTAAATCTCTACCTAGGAAGATCCCTACCACCTGTGTAGCGGGAGTTTGGTCGACCAATCCCAAGTTAGATGACTCGAAAACACCAAGTACTAAGTCCCATTAGACCTAATTTCCTGAGTGATAGGAGACATGCGAGAAAAAGAACACCATACTAAATTATTTCGTATCTACATATGAACCAAAACCCCTACACTTAAGGTTTCACAACAGGAGTTTAAGGGTCATGACTTCAACAAACTTCCATATACTAACATGTACAAACTCCTTCAAAAGAAGGAGACTCACTAGGTTTAATGGTGGACTTCTTTATTTGTCTGAGTACTGAAACTCTATAATTACCCCCCTGAGGGAAAACATGGGTGCATCCTAACGACTAGAGATAAGACCTAAAATCGATGTACTAGATATCCTAATGGATCATGTTCAAGTCGATTCTGGGAGCTTCCTTTTTTTACTTTGCCTCTCAATGATTTTGTAAATGCTAAACACACGCGAAACCCACAAAATATTTTCTTTCGCAAACACATGAAGATTTTGAAAGAAACGGAAAATTCAAAGCAGTAGGCAAGCAAAAGATCCCAAGGATCATGGTATAGTAAAATATATCAATGTAAAATGCAGCACACTATCATGATCCTAACAATACAAGCAAAAGAGAAGAAAAAAAGACTCAACTATGTACATACGTAAAGCACCCCCACACTCACTTCATGCATTGTCCTCAATGAATGTAAGTATGATACTACATGGATTTATGCATGAACAAGAAAAGATCTCACCAGCGTGAAGCGTAAAAGGAAGTTCATGGTTATGTTGATGGACATAAACCCGAATTTCCTAAAACCTGTGAGATACTTAAGAAAGGAATACAAGTTAACAAGTGGGTAACCCAAATCCTCAAGGAGTGGGAGCCACAACAACCAATATTTTTGTTGTTTTTTCATATAGCTATATACAAAAAGAAGCTCTAATCGTCCTTTGTCAAAAGACAACGAAAGGGAACCTCATAGTGGATCGATGTACTTGAATGAGAACATGACAACATTTGGGCATAAATACTCATGTGTGGGCCACCCTAAAAAAACATACCATATATCGGGAGAGGTTCATGAATTGGACGCAAATGCGTCTGATTCAAAAGATCAATATGAAAGAGCCGAACCTCTCAAGAGTTTGGCAACAATTGCGCAATGTCAGAGGAGTTTTCCTTGTTGCGGTATTAAAATCATGATCATCAATCCAAACTCTCCAACTAATAGGATGGTGTGTCTGAACGAGGTCAAGAATCTTGTTATGCTTACCCAACACACCGAGAGAACAGAAAGTTGGTTTTTCACCCAGGATATCCTCTAAGAACCTCCAAATACCCTCATCAACTCTTATGAAAACATGGCTATTAAGGAGATGCTGCTTCACCAGAGATGGGTCCTTGAGGAGCACGACATTAAGATCGTGTGGCTCAAGGGCACCAGACAAAAAATATGGCACAATCCTGTGCCAACTCAAAATCAAGTTGGTCCATGTTTTTATTAATTAGGATCAAATCTTCCACCAAGTGATCGTGAATTAAAACCCCAAGTCCCTCAAACTGACTAAGAGTTTGACTTTGAAATATTGTACTTTGAATTTGTGGAAGTGGTGGGGGTTCAATATCAAAAGATGAATCAACATGTTGACAAACAATGCCATCTTCCTGACGTTCACTTAATTGTTGTGTCATCTGACTCACTTGCATTTCTAGAGTTTGCAAAAAATTCAAGTTGGACTTCATTAAATTTTGAGCGGTTTCCATGAATGTTTGGAGGGTTTATTCTATGGAATAAAGTATGGGGTCGATTGTGAGGCTTAAGTCCGAATTTAGGAACCTTTTGGGTTGAGTGTTGATAAGCTGAGAATGAGTCCACTGATTGGTAGTTGGGTGTTGGTAGAATTCTGGGTATTTGGGAGGAGGATACTGGGGTGTGTAAGATGTACGATACTTAGTAATCTATGGTCTCATATGCTTTGAGCGTGACAAATCATCACCAATCCAACGCAGGTCTTGAGCATTGGACTGCGGTCAAGAAGATTCTAAAGTACCTTAACCATACTAAAGATAAGTTTCTTGTTTATAGAGGACAAATAGAGCTAATAGCCAAGGGCTATTCAGATGCGAGTTTCATGAGTGATCCTGACGATAGGAGGTCACAATCAGGATATGTCGGTAGAGCCGTGAGTTGGCGTAGTTGGAAGGAAACCACTACGACCGACTCAACTACTGCTTCCGAAGTAATGACCGTCGATGAAGCGAGCAATGAAGGAGTATGGATTAAAAAGTTCCTTGAAGAGCTTGGAGTAGTTCCCTCGAGCGAGGGACCCATAGAGCTATTTTGCGACAATAGTGCGTCTATCTCGCAAATCAAAGATCCTAAATCACACAACAAAGTGAAATACATGGATCACAAGTACTTTGTCACACGTGACTTCATTGACGAAGGCAAAATAGATTTATTATTGGTGGACACAAACAACAACACAACTGATCTATTAACCAAATCCTTATCCCAAGTCAAAGGCAAAATGCATTTCGAGTCCATGGGTATGAGGAACCATGTTGAGTTTCTTGATGAGTGATTTCAGAGAGTTATCCTAGTTATTATTATTTTATACATTGAGAATGTATGTGAAAGAAAACTTTGATAACAAGTGGGAGATTGAAGGGAATGTGTTCTAAAAGTTTACTTTTATAACATTATAAAATAGGTAGACCACTACCGCCCCTCCTTCTCAGTTATCACTACCCACGTCAGACCAATAGGAAGGCCCTTGGAAGAACCCTTCTTCCGTAAGCTTTCGTCACCACTCTCCCCCCTCAACCATCATCTCGTCGCGACATCGCCTTTCTATTTCCTCTTCCTCCACCATAGGGAGTTCATAGTAAGCATCTCCTCGAAGTTTGGGAGTGAGTTGGATGCCCAAGCAGTAATTTGCAAGTTGTTAGGGTCATCCAACAGTTGCATCGATCGACTAACTTCAAAACTAACCAATGTCATACTATTATGTTGGTCATGTATACTATTTTTATGCATGTTAGGAGAGTTTGGCATATGGGTTTTCTTATGGAAACTCAGACATTGTTTCATGTTGCATTTCAGGCCGTGAGCTGCATTGAGTGGGTGGTGACCGAGGACGATTGTGTAAGTTAATCGGTCACTAATCTAGAGGGGGGTGAATAGATTATCTCCTAATTT
This sequence comes from Triglochin maritima, assembly GCA_963682175.1. Classification (NCBI taxonomy): domain Eukaryota; kingdom Viridiplantae; phylum Streptophyta; class Magnoliopsida; order Alismatales; family Juncaginaceae; genus Triglochin; species Triglochin maritima. Next base: position 43,512,481 of record OY821775.1, read on the forward strand.
TCTTATACTATTGCACAATTAAAACAATAAGGGAAAGAATGCAAACCACAAGATGACTCCGGAGATTTATAGAGGTTCGATCACACCACCGTGATCTAGTCCTCTCCTCAAGTTCCGATCGATCCTCCGATCCATACTCGAGAATTCACTATTATCTTCGTTCCGGGTTGAAGATAAACCCTCTTACAATCGGAGCCTTGCGAACACCCTCGCCTTGCTCGGATCTCCTCTCACAACCCGAGAGGGTGCTTCCTCGAAGCTTTACAACACAATGGAAATTGAATGTGGTTGTTGAACTCTAACTTGAATGCACTCAAGGATATGATTTAGGCTTGGAGTGAATTAAGTGGAAGTATGAGAGTTGGTGGAGCTTTGAAGGCTTGAAGATTGAGAGCACAAGAGTAGGATTGATATTTGGCAAGTAAGGTCATGAATGTGTCTCTTAAGTGAAGCTTATATAGCCTTCAAAACAAATAGAGCCGTTATGGTAAGTTGGTGAGGAGTGGACCAAGTGAAAACAAGATGTGACTTAAGCTTGGGCAGAAATCGAGACATATTCGGTCGACCGTTGGAAACACGGTAGTCCGAAGAAGTGGTCAGAAACAAGAACTCGGTTAACCGAATATAGGTCGGATAACCGTTCACCAACTTCTAGTAACTTTTTCCTAATATCGGATAATTAATTTCGGTTGACCGAGATCACTTCGGTGCACCGTTCAAGAGTGGACAGTAAAGATTTGGTGCGACTCGGTGAACATGTTTGGTAGACCGTGATATGTTCAGTTGACCGATACATGTGCGGATTTTCGGCTGACATAGTGTGTGAAATTGGTTTATCGATAACGGTCGAAATATTACGTGGAAAAATAGCCGTTACGATCTAATATCTAAGAACAACTCGGTAATCCGAAGATCCATCGGTAGACCGATATGGATGTTTCAAAGATGTGGCTAAACGACAAAATATAAGTCTGGTGGAGTTAGTTGTGCCACGTGGGCCAATAAGATGAAGTCGGTTTAGGCCTAAAGACACATAGAAGTTCGGATGACCGAGCTCTCTTCGGAAGACCGAATAGAGATGTCCAGAGAAGTATTCGAAGCTACTGGGAATAGGGACACGGTCGACCGGGTAAGGTTCGGTACACCGAAACAATGTTTCCAGGAGATCAAGTTTTCTACTGATTCTAAGAAGACGGTTGACCGAACAACTTTCGGTACACCGAAACGAGGATTCCAGGAGATCAAGTTTTACTGACTCTATAGGGAACGGTTGACCGAATAAGGTTCGATACACCGACACAAGGGTTCCAGGAGATCAAGGGTTTACTGACTCTATAAGGAACGGTTCACCGAGAGACACTCGGTTATCCGTTGGGAACCTTGTTCGGTAAACCGATGTGGATACGGTAGACCGCGGCAGACGGGTTTATCCTTTTGTGCATCAAGTGTACATTTGATCCTACAACTCAAATAAATGGAAAATTACATATGAAGTCCTTGAGCTTTGATTACAAGTCTTGAGCCTTGATCTTGAAGTTGATTAGTCCCTTGGTTTGATCACCTACATTGTTAGGAATACACAATATCTATGCAATTTGATAATATGATGTGTGTGATGTTGTAATTGAAGTTATGCATACTATTAGTTTGTTAATCATCAAAATTAAGATTAAAGGGCCAAAAAGCCAACAATCTCCCCCTTTTTGATGATGACAAACTAATGTCAAATTGTGTAAGTGCTCCCCCTATCAATATGCAAAATATATGTTAACTCCCCCTTACTCAATGCATGAGTTTCATATATTTGAATTAGGCAATTTGTATCCATTTGTTCTCCCCCTTTTGACATCCATAAAAAAGAACATTGCAATGAAAGTTGGGGACAAAAAGACACACAATATGAAAAAAATGAAATTTCATTACTTAAGAGGGAAGATAAGGCATAAAGCCAATGCAAAAGCAAACACACATAAGCAAATAACAGAGCAAACAAACACAACAAACAACAAGAAGCAAGAACAAGCAACAAAGATAGGCTAGTTGTCCGGCTTGTTCATGTTTCGAAGAAGCTCCATCATCTCATTTTGCGAGTCGAAAAAGGCTTGACGTGAGTCTCCAACCTCACGAATTTGATTGTGGATGTTGTTCAGCGAGTTCGACGTTGATAATTGGAAGTTTTGGAAGTCGGAGGTGAGGTCTTGAATACCTTGATAGTTACGATTTACCAAACTCCTAACTTCGTGAATCTCTTCGCAATTCCGGTCCAAGAGCTTCTCATGACGATAGGCCCATGCCGGTTGGTTCCATTGAGCATCGGTGCCGGATGACCATTCGGGACGAACGTATCTCCATGGACCACGAGACAAGCTAGGATCCCAATTAGGATTCACTTCGGCATCATATGGAGGAGGAGACCAACGTGGAGCATCGGTAGAGACATCATCATCCTCATTTTCAGAGGAGTCGTCTTCCACTTCTTCTTCGACATGTGCTTGCTTCCCCGAGCGCATCCTTTTGAGAGTGTATTTGTCGATGACCGTCTTGGATGATTTGAAGAGATCGCGGTCGAATTGGATGTTGAAGTGATCGATGACCAGCGAAATCAACATGGGGAAAGGGAGAAAGTTACGCTTCTTCCGGGAAATGTATATCATGTGATTGATGATAAACACGGGCCAATTTGTGCGTGTTCCGGTAGAGAGGTTGAAAAGGCACTTCATCATTTGATGTCCAAGCTCGTCGAGGTGCCCTTTGCGCACAAAAAGGTTGGTGTAAATGAAGCGGCAAAGAATACAGCCAACAACCGGAAGATGAGGAATGGAAAGCTTGCCATCGTGAGGAACTTCCGGTTGAGTCACCTCCAGAAATTGACTCATAGAGCCACAAACATTCTCTCAAGAAAGATTGTAGATGTCCTCCCCGGCGCTAGGAGGTCCGGTGATCTCCGAGAGGAGAGAGGCGGTGAGAGTGAAAGAGATGGAATCGACTTGGGTCGTTAGCACCGCTTGAGTACCATCAAGAGCGGTGGTCTCCCGGAGATTTGCATAAAATTGACGACAAGCTTCCGCGGAGAAAGGGACCGGAAGTTTGTCATGAAAGAAGATGCCAAGATTATCAACCATGAAATAGGTGGATAGACCAATCGACTCGAAATCTTTTAGGATGATCTTCCACTCCGGAATTGGATTTGCACCACTAATAGTGTAGTAGTGCTCCTCCGCCTTTTGATTGTAGAAGATGCCTTTGTTGTAGGGCCGAAGATACTCGTCGACGGGTTCGCTCGCCGGATTAGTAGAAGAAGATGGTATGTCGGGGTTGAGCCTTGTCTTCTTTGCCGGTGGAGCGGGTTTCTTTCCTCTCCTAGTTGTTGGTTTCGTTGGTGTTTCCACCGCCTTCTTGGAAGTGCAAAATTTTCTTGGACCCATGAAGAGGAATGGAGGAAGTGATGAAATGTTTTGAAGTTGGAAAGGGTTTGAAGTGAGAAAGGAGGAAGCAAAAGTGTGCTTAGGAAGATTTTTGGCTTTGGGGATGATAGAAATGAAAGAGGGTAGCCAAAAATATAGAAGATGGGAGAATAAAGGGGTGTGCAAACTTGAAAAAACGTGTCCAACGGTCATCCATAATTGCCTCGGAAGACCGTTGGACCAGTTCCAACGGCTAGAAAATGTCGCCCCTCGGTCGACCGAACAGGAGTCGGTATACCGTCACAAAGATAACAGTAAGTATCAAAGCTCTACTGCAACAGGTGAACGGATTACCGACACATGTTCGGACATCCGTTGTGGGAGAATCTTTCCACAACGGTCATCCAATTAAAAATCGGATACCCAAGAATTCAAAAACAAGATTCGTTTAAAAAGGGGTCAACGAAGAATTCAAAAATCATCCAAGAGACACGGTCGTCCGAACAGGGTTCGAATAACCGATAGATTCGGAACAGGGAAGAATTCTAATTAAAGCACAGCAAAACGGTCGGTCGACCGTGTAAGGCACGGTGTACCGAAACAGAGAATCCAGACCAAGTCCGAATCCCTGTCTAGACACAATCCGGTTTACCGAACCATGTTCGGACATCCGTTTTGTGCGGACAGACAAACACAGCAAACAATGCAATGAATTTTAAGCAAATGAGATGAATTATAATATTTCTTTTGCACTACACATCCCTAGTTCTTGTCTAATTTTATCAAATTGATCAACATTCAATGGTTTAGTGAATATATCCGCTAATTGATCATGTGTTGAAATAAATTGTAATTCAATATCACCTTTAAGAGCATGATCTCTAAGAAAGTGATGGCGAACATCTATATGCTTGGTTCTTGAATGAAGAATTGGATTTTTAGATAAGTTTATAGCACTTGTATTATCACAAAAAATGGGTATAGTTTGAAACTCAAGTCTCAAATCCTTGAGGGTTTGCCTCATCCAAAGGATTTGTGCACAACAACATCCGGCGGCCACATACTCGGCTTCGGTTGTTGAGAGTGCAACACTATTTTGTTTCTTACTAAACCAAGAAACTAAAGATTTTCCCAAGAATTGGCATGTCCCACTAGTACTTTTCCGATCGGATTTGCATCCGGCATAATCGGCATCACTATAGGCAATGAGATCAAAAGACCGAGTCTTGGGATAAAACAATCCGAAGTCACAAGTAGCTTTCAAATATCGAAAAATTCTTTTCAATGCATGCATGTGAGATTCTTTAGGACAAGATTGAAAACGAGAACAAAGACAAACACTAAACATAATATCGGGTCTACTAGCGGTTAAATAAAGAAGTGAACCGATCATACCTCGATATTTTTTAATGTCAACTTCTTTGCCTTCTTCATCTTTATCCAATTTCAAGCTTGTGCTCATGGGAGTATTGTGAGGTTTGCTATCTTCATATCCAAATCGTTTGAGTAATTCTTTTGTGTATTTGGTTTGGTTGATGAAGTTTCCCTCCGAGGTTTGCTTGATTTGGAGTCCAAGAAAGAAGTTGAGTTCACCCATCAAGCTCATTTCAAATTCACCTTGCATAGACTTAGAAAACTCTTGGCATAGACAATCATTAGTAGAACCGAAGATAATGTCGTCAACGTATATTTGTACGATTAATAAATCTTTATCTTTGGTCTTAGTAAATAATGTGGTGTCAACTTTTCCCATGATGAATCCGTTTTCAAGCAAAAAGGTCTTCAACCTTTCATACCAAGCTCTAGGAGCTTGCTTAAGCCCATAAAGAGCCTTCTTAAGCTTGAAAACATGATCCGGGTATGTTTCATTCACAAAACCGGGTGGTTGTTTAACATAAACTTCTTCCATAATAAAACCATTTAAAAATGCACTTTTAACATCCATTTGAAAGAGTTTAAAATCCATGTATGATGCATATGCTAATAACATTCTAATTGCTTCTAATCGAGCTACCGGAGCATAGGTTTTATCAAAGTCGATACCTTCCTCTTGGTTGTAACCTTGAGCGACCAATCGAGCTTTTTGTTTCTAACCACTTGCCCGGATTCATCAAGTTTGTTTCGAAAAACCCACTTGGTGCCAATTACCGTTTGATCTTTGGGTCTCGGAACAAGCTCCCAAACATCATTACGAATGAATTGGTTTAGCTCTTCATGCATAGCTAATAACCAAAATTCATCATCACATGCATCTTCTATTTTCTTAGGTTCAAGTTGAGATATAAATGCATATGAGTCACATATAACAAGAGCATTAGACCTAGTAATAATTCCTTTTGATACATCACCAATTACGAGATCCTTAGGATGATCCTTCTTATATTGCCAATCTTTTGGAAACTCTTGTTTTTCTTGAGATGTTTCATTTGGTTGTTCTTGAGTTGTGATATCACGAATATGGTCAATAAGTTCATCATCAATGTTAGAATTATTCTTACATGGTTCTTCTTGAAAGTGAACATGCATGGATTCTTCTACACAACTAGTTCTCTTGTTATAAACTCGATATGCTTTACTTCTACTTGAATATCCTAAAAATATTGCTTCATCAGATTTGGCATCAAATTTGTCTAAATTATCTTTGGTATTGAGAACAAAACATGTAGAACCAAAAGCTTTGAAATATGAAATTTTTGGGGTTTTCCAAACCAAAGTTCAAATGGAGTTTTGTTTAAATTTGGTCGAATCAAAACACGGTTAAGAATGTAACAAGCCGTGTTAACCGCTTCACACCAAAAATACTTTGGTAGGCCGTTTTCACAAAGCATTGTTCTTGACATTTCTTGAAGAGTTCTATTCTTCCTTTCAACTACCCCATTTTGTTGAGGAGTTCTTGGGAAAGAAAAGGTATGTTCTATACCATTAGAATCACAAAATTCCTCAAAACCTTCATTTTCAAATTCACCACCATGATCACTACGAATTTTCAAAATCAAAGACCCTTTTTCTCTTTGAATTCGTTTTGTAAATTTTTCAAATTGCTTGAAAGCTTCATTCTTATTTGCAAGAAACAACACCCAAGTAAATCGAGTAAAATCGTCAATGATGACAAATGCATATCTCTTGCCACCTAGACTTAACGTTCTAGATGGACCAAAGAGATCCATATGCAAGACTTCCAAAGGTTTTGAAGTAGAAACCATGTTAATAGACTTGAAAGAACTTTTAAATTGTTTTCCAAATTCACAAGCATTGCAAAGTTTATTTTTCTTGAAATCCATTTTGGGCAATCCTCTTACCAAGTCAAATTTAGCAAGTTTATGAAGTTGGCTCGTACTAATGTGGCCTAACCTCTTATGCCATAACCAAGATTCGTCATTTGAAGCAACTAAGCATGTTTCCTTAGAAAATGAGTCAATGCTATCGACATGCACAACATAAACATTTCCATATCTATATCCTTTAAAAGTGGTTTTGAAAGTAGCTTTAGAAATGATGTATACGATGTGTTGATCAAAGACAACTAAGAATTCTTTATCGGTTAATTGACTAACACTAAGTAAATTATGTTTTAAACCATCAACAAGAAGCACATTTTGAATTTGAGTAGTAGAGTCATTACCAACATCGCCGATGCCAATAATGTGACCTTTAGAATTATCCCCAAATGTGACGGTTCCACCTTTCTTTGATTTCAATGTTTTGAACATAGAGTGGTCTCCCGTCATGTGCCTCGAACATCCGCTATCTACGATCCACTTCCCCTTCTTTTTCACCTACATTCAAAGAAGAAGAAGATAACTTTGGTACCCATATTTGTTTGGGTCCTTTGGGGTTAGCTTTAGGTACCCAAACTTGTTTGGTTCTAGGTACCCAAACATTTGAAAAGAAATTCTTTTTCACTATACCATTTAAAGCATGCACAAAATAACTCTTAGAGTTTTTCTTTTGATTCATGTATCCTAAACCATGCTTTTCTAAAGATTGAATTTGACTACCAAGTAACATGTCTAGCATCTTCTTCCCTTTGGTGAATTTCTCAAGATCAATTCTTAATTGCTTATTGCATTCTCTAAGATCATGTATTTCTTTAGCATGAGATTCAACATTGAGTTCTTTTAAGCTTTTATTTTCTAACACAAGCTTATCAACTTCATTTGATAATGATTCATTTATACAAGCTAGATCATGATTAGCTTTCCTAGATAATTTACTTTTATGCCTTAGTATGTCACATTTTTCAAGCAATTCATGAAAAGCATCTAGTAATTCATCATATGAGTTTGATTCATGAGTTGAGATTACCTCATTTTCTCCATCTTTGGCGACATTGCAAGTGTTGGGTTCGTCTTGCTCGCTTGACGAAGATGCACCATCTAATTCTCCATCGATTTCTTCTTGAGTGTAGAGACATAGATGAGCTTCTTCATTTTCCGACTCACTTGAAGAGCCGGAGGATGACTCGGATGATCCATCCCAAGTTGCTTTGAGGGCCTTTTTCTTCTCCTTATACTTCTTCTCTCTTCTTTTGAATCTCCTTTCCTTTTCTTTATTCTCTCTTCTCTTTTTCTCTTTCCTTTCCTTGGATTGGATCAAGGGACAATCTTTCTTTATATGTCCAATTTTATCACATCCATAACAAATAGGACCTTTTGAGCTTTCTCCATCATCCCTTCTCTTTCTTTGAAATTTGTCTTTTATCCATCGCTTCTTGAATCTCTTAACCATCATTGCAAGCTCTTCATCACTCTCATCGTCATCCGATTTTTCGGATTCAAGGTTGGCCTTAAGAGCAATGACTTTTTCTTTCTTTTTCGAGCTCTCCATCTCTTTTCTCCCATTCATTTGAATCTCATAAGCCATAAGGCTTCCGATGAGATCCTCCATCGATAATGTGTTGAGATCTTGAGCTTCCTCAATGGCGGTTGTCTTTTTCTCCCAATCGTTTGAGAGAGATCGAAGAATCTTTCTCACATTGTCACCTTCATTTACCTTCTTACCAAGATTTTTCAAATTGTTAGTAATCTCGATGAAGCGAGTGTTCATCTCGCTTATACTTTCACCGGGTTGCATAGAGAATAATTCATATTTACGCACAAATATATCAACCCTAGTTTCTTTCATTCTAGATGATCCTTCATGATGAGATTCAAGTAATTTCCATATCTCATAAGCGGTATCACATCCGCTAATCCTACCATATTCTTGAGTATCTACTCCACAAGCAAATATGTTCATGAGTTTTGCATTCATCTCGGCATTAGCAATTATATCATCGGTTAATGTTGCTAATTGCTCACTAGTGGGTGGAACATATTTACTACCAAGGAATATCCACATTTTTAAGGAAATTGATTGGATGTAGATTCTCATTCTATTCTTCCAATGTGCATAATTATTTCCGGTAAGCAACGGGGGTCTAGTGGTAGATAATCCTTCTCTAAGTTGATTAGTGCTACTCTCCATGGCTAAATGGATTAGATGAGTAAACCTATGCTCTGATACCAAATGTAAGTTAATCGGTCACTAATCTAGAGGGGGGTGAATAGATTATCTCCTAATTTTCTTATACTATTGCACAATTAAAACAATAAGGGAAAGAATGCAAACCACAAGATGACTCCGGAGATTTATAGAGGTTCGATCACACCACCGTGATCTAGTCCTCTCCTCAAGTTCCGATCGATCCTCCGATCCATACTCGAGAATTCACTATTATCTTCGTTCCGGGTCGAAGATAAACCCTCTTACAATCGGAGCCTTGCGAACACCCTCGCCTTGCTCGGATCTCCTCTCACAACCCGAGAGGGTGCTTCCTCGAAGCTTTACAACACAATGGAAATTGAATGTGGTTGTTGAACTCTAACTTGAATGCACTCAAGGATATGATTTAGGCTTGGAGTGAATTAAGTGGAAGTATGAGAGTTGGTGGAGCTTTGAAGGCTTGAAGATTGAGAGCACAAGAGTAGGATTGATATTTGGCAAGTAAGGTCATGAATGTGTCTCTTAAGTGAAGCTTATATAGCCTTCAAAACAAATAGAGCCGTTATGGTAAGTTGGTGAGGAGTGGACCAAGTGAAAACAAGATGTGACTTAAGCTCGGGCAGAAATCGAGACATATTCGGTCGACCGTTGGAAACACGGTAGTCCGAAGAAGTGGTCAGAAACAAGAACTCGGTTAACCGAATATAGGTCGGATAACCGTTCACCAACTTCCAGTAACTTTTTCCTAATATCGGATAATTAATTTCGGTTGACCGAGATCACTTCGGTGCACCGTTCAAGAGTGGACAGTAAAGATTTGGTGCGACTCGGTGAACATGTTCGGTAGACCGTGATATGTTCGGTTGACCGATACATGTGCGGATTTTCGGCTGACATAGTGTGTGAAATTGGTTTATCGATAACGGTCGAAATATTACGTGGAAAAATAGCCGTTACGATCTAATATCTAAGAACAACTCGGTAATCCGAAGATCCATCGGTAGACCGATATGGATGTTTCAAAGATGTGGCTAAACGACAAAATATAAGTCTGGTGGAGTTAGTTGTGCCACGTGGGCCAATAAGATGAAGTCGGTTTAGGCCTAAAGACACATAGAAGTTCGGATGACCGAGCTCTCTTCGGAAGACCGAATAGAGATGTCCAGAGAAGTATTCGAAGCTACTGGGAATAGGGACACGGTCAACCGGGTAAGGTTCGGTACACCGAAACAATGTTTCCAGGAGATCAAGTTTTCTACTGATTCTAAGAAGACGGTTGACCGAACAACTTTCGGTACACCGAAACGAGGATTCCAGGAGATCAAGTTTTACTGACTCTATAGGGAACGGTTGACCGAATAAGGTTCGGTACACCGACACAAGGGTTCCAGGAGATCAAGGGTTTACTGACTCTATAAGGAACGGTTCACCGAGAGACACTCGGTTATCCGTTGGGAACCTTGTTCGGTAAACCGATGTGGATACGGTAGACCGCGGCAGACGGGTTTATCCTTTTGTGCATCAAGTGTACATTTGATCCTACAACTCAAATAAATGGAAAATTACATATGAAGTCCTTGAGCTTTGATTACAAGTCTTGAGACTTGATCTTGAAGTTGATTAGTCCCTTGGTTTGATCACCTACATTGTTAGGAATACACAATATCTATGCAATTCGATAATATAATGTGTGTGATGTTGTAATTGAAGTTATGCATACTATTAGTTTGTTAATCCTCAAAATTAAGATTAAAGGGCCAAAACACCAACAGATTGCACTTGGAGCTGGATCCTAGATTCTTGTTTTGAGGTTAATATGATTATTTGTATGTGTCTTCTATACCTTTTGATGTAATCATACTTTTGAGAACTCCGGTATATTGGTTTACCTTTTTGAGTATATATTAGTAATGTTCTCGTGTGTTTGTGGATTTAAATCCCTTGATTATTGTTTAAATTTTCCGCTATTTTCGGGAACGTTACATTGAGAAATACTTATTTTGGAAGGGGAGGTGGTGGAGGTATAAGTAGTGGTATTGAACTTCGGAATCACTCGCAGAGGCCAACTCGCCAGAAACTCACCAGAAATTGGCAGAGGGTGTGCTAAGGGGATAGTGATACATGGACGTGGGCGTTCGGGACGCGCACTGACATGGTCAGTACAGTCAGCAGTACAGTCGGTAAAAGTCAAATGTCTTTTACTTTTTGAAATTAATTAAATAACATATTTATTTTGTGTCACATGCAACCTTTACTTTCCACATACAACATTATGTTACCAATGCAACATTTGGTTTCCCCATGCAACATTTGGTTCCCCATGCAATCTTTGGTTCCCCCATGGATAGACCCACAACTTAAAATGGACAGACCCGCACCTTATTCTGTCCAGATTAGGTTGTGTCTGTCCAGAATAAGTTGTGTGTTTGTCCATATTAGGTTGTGTGTTTGTCCAGATTAAGTTGTACAAAATAAGTTGTGTCTGTCCAAAATAAGTTGTCTATTCAGAATAAGTTGTGGGTCTGTCCAGAATATGTTTTGTGTCTGTCCAGAATAAGTTGTGTATGTCAAGAATAGGTTGTGTGTCTGTCCAGATTAAGTTGTGGACAAACCCAAACTTTAAACTGGATAAACACACACCTTAAAATGGACATAACTACAACTTAAAATGGACAAACTCACACTTTAAAATGGACAACCTTAAACCTTAAAATGCACAACTTAAAATGGACAGACCTACAACTTAAAATGGACATACTCACACCTTAAACTGGACACAACATATTCTGGACATACACAAATTTATTTGGAACAGACACAACTTAATCTGGACAGACACACAGTTTATTCTGGAGAGACACAAAACTTATTCTGGACAAACACAAAACTTATTCTGGACAGACACACAACTTAAACGGGACATACCCACAACTTATTCTTGGACAGACACCAAACTTATTTTGAACATACACACAACTTAATCTGGATAGACACACAACCTAATCTGGACAGAATAAGGTGTGAGTCTGTCCATTTTAAGTTGTGGGTCTCACTACAAGAAATTAAACTTACAACCACGGTAGGTGTATCCGTGGCTATAGGATCCGTCACTGATTCTGAATCAGCTACGGATAGCGGAGAATAAGCCACGGATATGTCCCGTGGCTAAAATGTTAACCCCAAATTTTACCCAAAACCGATTCCTCACCCAAATCCGCAATACCTCCAAATCGTCTCCCACCCGAAACCCCCAACTCGCGTTTCCCATCAGAAACCCCCAAATCGCCGCCTCCCACTGCCACCGTCCCTCCTCGCCGTCGAGGTTCCCACCGCCTCTCCTCGCCCTTGCGACTGCCACCAGCTCTCCTCGCCTTCGCATCTCCCACTGCCTTTCTCACGTTGCTTCTTCCACCACCGGCTTCCAACCCGACTACCACCACCGACCTTCGTGTCCCACCTCCGACTCCCACCTTCTCATCCTACCTTCGGCCTCTGCCTCTGAACTCCACATCCCACCTCCGGCTCCAACCTTCTTAGATTGTAATTTAGTGGGGTTTCTTTGGGATTTTGTAGTGGTTGTTTTGTTAATTTTATTAGCCTTACTTAGGTCAGATTTCAACACTATCCCTTTCATATTGTATATTTTGTTAATTTAGATTGTAATTTAGTGGGGTTTCTTTGGGAAATTTTATGGTTTTCAGGATTTGGTAGTTTTTTTTGTAGGGGGTTCATTTTTAGTTTTCCATTTGATTTTTTAGATGAGCAAAAACTTGTGGATCGATATTTGTTGTGTCAACAAATGATTGCTAGTAGTAATTTGAAATTAAGTGAAGATGCATATGTGTTAATTGTAAAGTTGGCTTAACTTGCAAACTTTGATTTATTCCATTATCACACAAACATATAAGTGTGCACTTGCAGCTTCCCTTTTACTTTGCTTGACTTGGATGACAACGACACACAATTCTACCAAATGAAGTGAAATAATCTTTGTTTGATGTTTTATGGTTTTATGTTTTCTAGATATGTTGGTTCTTTGGGATTCTATGTTTTACTTATCCTATGATTTTTATATGTTTAACTCAATGCGTAGGGAATTCAAGAATCTGAATTGGATGTCACCATCGATTACGACACAACTTTGAATCTGAATTTGTTACCTGAAAAGCTACTTGAATTTATATTTTTTCTTCTTCTGAAAATAACTTTTTGCATTAACATAAACAAGTAGGATGATGGGTCCTTTTATAGGCTCCCAAAACATCCTTATTAATAATTATTCTTTAATCATGATCACTTCCTTATTCTCTCCTAAAATTAATCTCAAATTGCCACATAAGCATCCTAAAAAACGTTTGCTTAAATATGGAATTAATCCAACCCATGATCTAATTGTTCTGTTAATAATTCAGGCAAAAATCGTACTGTTCGGTTGACCGAGAATTCTTCTCGGTTCACCAAACCATTCGGTTTTGACACATGTTCGGATGATCGTGAGCTAGACGGTCGACCGAATATGCATGAGAAAAATTCTCTGAAAAAATTCAGACGATCTGCGTCTTGCTCGGTTGACCGTTGACCCACCAAAATTTCTCCTGGCGAGCATTCATCGGACGACCGTGCCACCTTCGGTCTACCAAAAACATCCGAAGATATTTTCTTTGGCTTACCCTTCACGCTCGGTTGACCGAACCCAATTGTCCAGGCACTCCAGACAATTTCGGTCAACCAATTGTGTTTTACCCGTTCCCCGTTCGGTTGACCGTTCCGAAGACACCCCCGGTCGACCGAACCCTAAACGGTTTACCGTGTTTGACCCCGATTTTGACTTTGTCAAATTTTGGATTTATTTCCAACAAAATTTGATCTTTTGGGGTTTTTACAAATTCATATCTTATGTAATATATTATCCTATGTAATATTAAATTATTACACCCCATAACATACACACCTCATATGAATTTATTATGATTCTAGTTATGTCAAGTCTCATGACTTATTGATTTTATTCGTTCACCACATGTGTCCCTTTTTCACATGAAACCTGACACATCATATGAACTCAAAATCAAGCTTCTCGTTTCCCAGTTTTGTGGTGTGACCTATAGGAGGATATAAGCTAAATTGACAGTGAAATTAAACAATTAATATCTCAAACTATAAGCGGTATCTAGCTACACATTATAGTTACCCAATTAGCATAGATGTCTTTGTTCCACTCGAACTAAACACGATCCATTTAGTGATGTAAGTGCACCACTTGTGTCCGTCCCTTGCCTCATCATATTAAGAATATATACAAAGTAGAAATGTGTCACCTTTGTATTATATTCATTTCTTGATCTCTTTAAGCTAATTATAACTATGTAACTTAACTCAAGTTATATTGTGCACATTATAAGTTTGCTTTATCAAGGGCCCCACTAATATCATCACTCAATTAAGAGGGGCAACGATAATCGTTTGACTAGCTATCTTTTCCAGCACAAGTCATGTTCAACCAACTATTGCCTTTATCACTATACTCATTGATAGCTTTTGACAATAATCAAATTAAACACTTCTTGAGTGAAAAAATATAAGTCTCATAACTTAGGATCCAAGACACAGTAAAACATTAATGACACGAAACACAATTCCATAATGTTTTACTTATTAGGTCTATTCAATATATAAAAGTAATCTTTTCCTCTTTTATATACTTGTGTCATCAATTTTTTGTAGAGTTACAACAATCGATGACCAACACGACAATCTTAACTCGGTGATTAATGTTCTATGTTAATTACCATGATTGTGAATAACTTTTGATTTATGTAACCCATTATCTTTTAGAGTTCTACGGTTAATGACCAAACACCTCTTCCTTAACACTTCCAAAAGATGAATACCATAATCAAGGAACAAAATGTTTGCACATCCAATTCATAATAATTGACATATAACAGTAAAACTTTTAGAACACATTCCTTTCAGTTTAGTTTCTGTCAAGAATACGTTATGGGTATGTCCACATTAAGGTCTGTGTCTGTCCAGATTTAGTTGTTTGTATGTCCAGATTTAGTTGTTTGTCAATCCAGAATAAGTTGTGTCTGTCCAGAATATGTTGTCGGTATGTCCAGAATAAGATGTGTGCTTGTCTGGAATACGTTGTGGGTATGTCTGGAATAAGTTGTGTCTGTCCGGATTTAGTTGTGTGCCTGTCCAGATTTAGTTGTGTGTCTGTCCAGAATACCTTGTGGGTAGGTCCAGAATAAGATGTGTGCCTATCCGGAATACGTTGTGGGTATGTCCGGAATAAGTTGTGTCTGTCCGGAATAAGTTGTGGGTATGTCCGGAATAAGTTATTTGTTTGTCTGGAATACGTTGTCTGGCAGTCAGGAATAAGTTGTGTGTCTGACCAGAATACGTTGTGGGTATGTCCATAATACGTTGTGTCTGTCCGGGTTATGTTGTGTGTCTGCCAGATTGGTGTTTGTCCGGGTTATGTTGTGTGCTTGTCCGAAATACGTTGTGGGTATGTACGGATTAATTTGTGTAGTTGTGAAAAATTGAATCTTTCCATTTGCAGGTGTGGCTTTGTGAGAAATTCAAATTGGGGAGCCCAGACGAGCCTATCCACGGTTGAAAAGTTGGACGGAAATTTTTGGGAAACGTTTGACCCTGAGGAAATGGGAGAAACGCGGAATCACCTTACCCCATATTTACAACGACAAATTCGACGTGAAGGGGCCTCCATCACTAAGTGAAAGGGAGATGGAACTTATTACTTCAGATCAAATTCCTGCTCAAACAACGCACCCAACAAATGGGTCAGCTTTAACAGGCACTTTACCAAGGCTGCAACTAAGAGACTGCAACATTCCATGTGACCCGCTGCTACAAGAGTTGGAGCTGAGTGAGGTGAAGACGAAATGCCTGCAAGCGAAGCGACCCTTTAGAAGTCGACTGAAGAGGTTAACAACACGAAGGAAGAACTAAGGATTTCCTAGGAAGAGTGTGGGAGGCCGAGGGAAGAGATTGTATCTCTTCGAGGAATAGGGACATCTGAAAATGATTGTGGGGAGAAAAGAAGAGTGAGGAGGAGAAGGAAGAAGAGAGGAAGAGGGAAGAGAATAAGAGAGAAGAGAAGGAGGAAGAAGAGAGGAAGAGGGAAGAGAAGAATATAGCAGAGGAGAAGAAGAGAGAGGAGAGGAAGAGAGAGGAGAGGAAGAGGAAAGAGAATGAAGAACAAAGGAAAATAGAGGAGGAGAAGGAAGAAGAGAGGAAGAGGGAAGATAAGAAGAGAGAGGAGGAGGAAGAGAAGAAGAGGGAGGAGAAGAAGAGAGAGGAGGAGAAGAGAGAGGAGAGGAAGAGAGAGGAGAGAAAGAGGAAATAGAAGGAAGAACAAAGGAAGATAGAGGAGGAGAAGGAAGAAGAGAGGAAGAGGGAAGATAAGAAGAGAGAGGAGGAGGAAGAGAAGAAGAGGGAGGAGAAGAAGAGAGAGGAGAGGAAGAGGAAAGAGAAGGAAGAACAGAGGAAGGTAGAGGAGGAGAAGGAAGAAGAGAGGAAGAGGGAAGATAAGAAGAGAGAGGAGGAGAATGAGGAGGAGAAGAAGAGGGAGGAGAAGAAGGGAGGGGAGGAGAAGAGAGAGAGGAGAGGAAAGAGAAGGAAGAACAAAGGAAAAGGGAGGAGGAGAAGGAAGAGGAAAGGAAGAGAGTCGACAAGCAGAAAGAAGAGAAGGAAGAAGAGAGGAGAAGATTGGAGAAGATGAGAGATGAGGAGAATGAGGAAGAGAGTAAGAGGGAAACGAAGAAGAGAGAGGAGGAGAAGGAAGAAAAGAGGAAGAGTGACGAGAAGAGAAGAGAGGATGAAAAGAGGAAGAGGGCAGAGGAGAAGAGAGCAGAGGAGAAGGAAGAAGAAAGGGAGGAAAGGAAACCAAACTGGGGTGTGAAAAGACAACGTTCGACAACCACCATGGGGCACCAGAGGAAAGATGATGAAGAGCGGGCTAAGAAGAAGAAGGTGGAAGCGGAGCAAAAGAGAAAAGACAGAGCAGCCCAAAAGAGCCTAAAACAAAGGGAAAAAAAGTAAAGGACAATTACAGGTTGGCTGTTCACTTAGGGGGGACGAGGCCTGATGTTGATATGGCTGCATTAGGGACGTTGCCAGCTGATGAGGTCAACATGTTATTGAACTTGACCACACCCAGCAAGGACCAAAGAGAGGTGATCTAGAGAGGGGACATGTGTAGTCTAACACGCAGCGACCTGAAGGAACTTATCACGCCTGAGATGGATATGGGCGACCAAACTATTGAAGCTATGATTTCTTTTCTCGAAGGAAGATGCCCAACACAAAAGGTTATATGCATATCAACATTCGAATCAGGGAGAATTGTGGGTGGCCAAGGAAGAGAAATTGATGATTTTATCCTCCCAAAAATGCATGGTTTGTCCCCGAGAGAGACCTTAATCGCACAACCATGCTGGTTTGCAGGTCATTGGACTCTGGTGGTTGTCCACGGGCCGTCCACGGAGATCCTGCAGTTTAACAATATCTTTAGGGAGCTAAATCGAGGTGAAGATCCAAACAAGATGGTAGGCCACATGAATGCGCAGCAGCAGAGGTGGCTAAATACTGGAGGGACATATTGAAGGTCGACTGACCATTGAGAATCCTCAGGAAGAATAGTCAACGACAACTTAACAGACACAACATAAATGACACACTTGGACACCTTAATCTGGACAGACACACAACATAAACGGGACAGACCCAGAACGTAAACCGGATAGACTAGAACCTTAATCTGGACAGACCCACAACATAATCTGGACAAATACTCAACTTAAACCAAACATAACAAAAACATAAACCTAACAGACACAACTTAAACTGGACACTTGGACACCTTAATCTGGATAGACACACAACATAAACGAAACATACCCAGAATGTAGACCAGACAGACTAGAACCTTAATCTGGAAAGACGCACAACATAATTTGGACAAACACTCAACTTAAACCGAACATTACAAAAACTTAAACCTGACAGACAACTTAAACTGGACACCTGGACACCTTAATCTGGAGAGACACATAACATAAACGGGACAGACCCAAAACGTAAACCGGACAGACTAGAACCTTAATCTGGACAGACCCACAACATAATCTGGACAAACACTCAACATAATCGAATGTTGTGAATGGTTTACGTTGTTCTTTGTTAATTTTTGAATGTTGTGAATGATTTACATTGTTTTTCGTTAATATTTGAATGTTGCGAATGGTGTGACTATTTCAATCTTCCTTATGCAAACGACATAGTCGAAGAGGTAATAAAACAAACATCGGCCACATCGTCGAGTTCGTGTCGAACCACCATCGAACCAGAGTCGAGGTTAAAGAGGAGACCATTCAGACTTCTTTTGAAAAGACACAAGTAAATGGTATTTCTATCTTTATTAGTCGTAGACTGTCGAGTCCCTATCGAACCACCACCGACCAATATCGAAGTTAAAGGGGAGAGCAATGACATATCACAAAAACAAAGTAAAAAAAAACACAAACATCGAGCTATTATTGATATTAACTATTACTGAGATAGAAGGAGAGCACAAACACAAAGTCAAACAAAAAATACAAACACACAAAAATTATATATCTCTTCCCAGTCAAACAGAAGAAAATGATCTGCTCAAATGTCGCCTGCAAGCCCAAAAGATAGTTTTGTTTATCTGTTGGCTCTGACTCAACATAGAAGCCTTCCAAACAAGCTTCCGCATCCCTGAGTCCTTTACACTCTGGTCGGGTTTATCCACCGGTGGTACCGGTGTTCCATCGTCCCAGACGAAGTACCGACAACGATGGGTTGACTCTGAGGAGCCGTAGACGTAGAACTTCTTGCTAATCTTGTTTGGAGTGTTGGACCACAACTCCGTTGCCTTCAGCCCACACCTACAGGTGCGATAGGGCACTCCCGGTATGGGGGGACAGTCTCCCCATGTTGGTCCACAACGATGTGTTCACCTTCATCGGATGAGTAGTTTGAGTCATTGTGTTGGAAGGCCATTTTTTTGGGTGGAGGAGACGAGTCGAACACACTTAGTTGGGACTTGGGAGGGGATCGAATACACAACTAAATGGAAGACAACATAACCTCTGATTTTATAGACCCTGTAATGAAGGGTTGCACTTCTTCACGTGAAAGGTTGTGTCTTCTCAAAAGGAATGAATGTCGAACGGTTGCGTCTCCTCGCGTAATAATGACCCAGAACGTAAACTGGACAGACTAGAACCTTAATCTGGACAGACCCACAACATAATCTGGACAACATAACCTGACAGACACAACTTAAACTGGACACTTGGACACCTTAATCTGGACAGACACACAACATAAACAAGACAGACCCAGAACATAAACCAGACTGACTAGAACCTTAATCTGGACAGACCCATAACATAATCTGGATAAACACCCAACTTAATCCGGACAGATAAGATCAGCAATTCAAATAACAAGAACTGAAAATCCACCACAACTTATACTGGGGTGCGTAGACATTTCATCGTTTTACAAGAACTAAAAAATAACAAGAAATCTTAAATTAAGGAGGAAGTTCCTCGTAATACAAATTCATGTCCCAATCACAGAAATTAGGATCCCCCAGCTTCGGTGCGACTACATGCAACGGCGATGTAACATTCATCTTGAACTTTCTCGTCTCTTGTTCACCGTGGTTTTTGTGTCTTCTTTTAATTATCTTCTCAGCTAAAGAAACCCGACGTCTAGTCGGCGGTCTTCCTGGACGTCTGACCTTATCTGGATTGAGAACAGATGTACCCGCGGTCCCAGGTTCAACAAGTTGAGTAGGGAATTGGGTAGTTTGCATACGTGCCTTAAGCAATTCAATAGACTTAACATCCTCAAGATACCTTTTGTGTGAAATGAAGGCTTCCTGTGCGATCCAAACGGCATCGTCTCCATTACGCCATCGTCTGGGTACATCTTATCTCAATAGCTCCTTCGAATATCATTCCTCCATCGATTAACGATGGAAGACTCCAGGAGCAATGTATTAGGATCTAAGCGTGCAATGACAACAAAAACGTGGCAGCATAGAAGACCCACGTGCTGAAACATTCTACAATCACATGTGAAGTTCATATATCTGATTTGTACTAGGAAACGTTTCGACAGTAGCTGCTCACCACACAATACACGTTCAAATACTTTGTAATTCAATACGTCATCCGTATTGAACTCCTCCGTAATATCGGAGTATATCATTTTCCCAATTTGTAATTGTACTTTCTTGAAGACCCCTACCGTATACAACTCGCTCAACTGCCTCTCGAATGGATACATTGAAGCCAATTAGGACTCTTATGAAGACAATCGAAATATGATTGAGCTTCCTTCTCGTACTTGTGGTGGAGCGCGAGTTCGTATTGTTGAACGAACTGCTTAAGTGTGGTCTTAGATGTCAGGTACTTGTCGAAAAAGGAGTTCATACTCTCACTTCTCTGATTAGATGCCATTCCCGTGGAGAAACAATCTCCAACAAATGCAGGTATCCAGGACCCTCGGATTGCATAAATCGATTGGAGCCAACTATGGTTCTGGAGGTCAAAATCACCAAGAAAACCCTGTCAATTACGCTCAAATTCTGCTAGGGTTTTGGAATCATATACAATCAATTTTAGATCAAATAACATGTGCTTCCGATACTACGCCGGTAACTTTGCGGGAGCTTTGTTCATTATGTGCCATATACAAAATCTGTGTCTCGCGTCTGGGAAGACATTCCTTACAAGAGCAGTAATGGGGCCACATTGATTTGTTATGATGGTTGGGGGACATATATCTGCATGATGGGGGCAATTTAGAAGGAGTGAGTCATATATTCAAAGATTATATTCGAAGAAAAACTACTTTGAAAATTTTATCTGGACAGACACACAATGTATTTCGGACATACCCATGACTAATTTTGGACATACCCACAACGTATTCGGAACAGACACACTACTTAATCCGGACATACTCACGACAATATCCGGACAGACACACGACTTAATCTGGCCTGAAACACAACTAATTCCGTACAAACCTACAATGTATTCGAAACAGGCACACAACTTAATCTGGACACACAGACGACTATATCCGGACAGAAACACAACTGATTCCAGACAGACACACACTTAAACCGAACAGAAACACAGCTAATTCCGGACAGACACACAACTGATTCCGGACAGTGACGCAACTTATTCTGGACACACAACTACACAACTTAATCTTGACAGACACAACTTAAACAAGACATACACCCAACATATTTCAGACATACCACAACGTAGTCCGGACAGAACTACAACGCATTTTGGACAGTCCAAAACATAGTCCGGACATACCCACCACTTAATCCGGGCATATGAGCAACTTAATCCGGACAGGTACGTAAACTTGATCTGTACATAACCACAACGTATTCTGGACATACACACACCTTAATCTGGACAACTACACACCTTAAACTGGACATGGCCACACCTCAAATTGAGCAGGGTCCTAAGTATATAGGTACCGTTCATGCACGACAACCACGTTTGGAACCAAATGTAATTTTCATTGGTTTCACAAGATAGCAAAGCACAACCGAGCAAAACTGACTCGAAATGGTGATTAACTCCTACAAATGGGGCAAATGGCATTTCGTATTTGTTGGTAATGTAGGTTGTGTCGAAACATATTGCTTCTCCGAAGTATGAATAAACAACTCTAGAATGTCAGTCAGCCCAGAACACGTTTCGTAGTCTTCCTTCGTCATCCATATCCATTTCATAGAAAAACATGGAATCAATCTTCTGCATCCTAACGAAATAGTTTTGAAGAGCTTGTGCATCGCCATGTCCCATCTTCAAATTTCTGACTTCGTTTACAACGTTCCTGCACATAGAAATGTTTAAGACCAGGCAAAATGTTTTACTTCAATTATGTTAGGCAGAAATAAAACACACCTTAGGTCCCTTTCGTTGAAAGCCAATTTCTCATGACATCTGGCCTCGACCACAAAAGATTGCATGGTCTTAGCAGTTGATATCCCCGCAGAATCATTGCACGATATGCGTGCTCTGGCGGCATCAGGGACAAATCGTTTTTGTCTGAGAAAACACATTTGATCCTCCTCTAGCATGGCGTGGTTATGTTTAAGATCAACATAGTTAATGTGGTACCCCTTGCTGGGTTTCCAGAGACCCGGATCCGAGCAGTGCACTGGACCCTACTGGATAACCTATGCTTTAGTTTCCATTGTCCTTGGTTTGCTGGAGCCTGACCCTCCTTGGAGCAAGTCAGTGTGCCCCGTATAACAACACCACGAACGTAATGAGATTGCCTTATCTTAAACACCAAAACCACATGAATCAACATAGGCTACGTAAAATATTTTGGCATCTTCGAAAGAATGAAAAAAACATCTGCTCATTCGGAACGTTTGAGGGCTGCTCCACTGGTGAAGACACATTAACGACTTCCATTGGAGTACAAAAGAGGATGATAGGAGAACCAAGAGAAGGAAGAATATGCGCCAAAAAGAGACAAAAGGAAGAAGAAACTCCATCTGCTGTGTAGGAGCGCCAAAACGAGGGATGGACTGATTTGAGACGCATTTAATGTGATTTGAGACACATTGAGAAGACAACAAAAGAAAACAAGGGAGAAATGAATGCTTTTGTGCTGCTGACATGGACTGCGCCAACTCAGCAGCGCAAATGACGTCCTAAATAGCGGTCATTAATCATTTTCCTACAAATAACTATTTGAACTGATCACATAATACGTAAACAAGGTTATGTGCACGGTAGGTGTGACTTATCTCTATGGTACTAACACAGACACAGTACGCCGCATATTATCTTAATAATGACGAAAATCAATAAACAATGCACGTGCTACCGCAGGAGACTTGTTGGTGTGATACCCAATTTATCGGTGCCATACTGCCATACAAATAACTCATGAACTAAACACATGGTAATGTATGACAGATTTTATTTTATCAGAACCATTCAAATAACTATTGTACTAGAAAAAAGTACCAACTTTTTGGATTTTCGTGACAATATTTCTCATCTTACAGCTGTTTCTCGGTGTCCATAAGCAATAACACTTAATTATCAACACATTACATTTAAAAGATCCATGGGTATCATAGATTAATGACTATTCTACTAAAGAAATAGCATGTCAAACAAGGGCACGCGTAATTTTTCTCATCCGTCAATTTCTGTGAGTCCAAAAGCAATTATCAACAATTATCTTAATTTCGTGTTTTCTTTTTCATGTATTTAATATTCTTCAACTAGATGAAATGGTTCCTATACAATTGTTGACTTCTTCATGTAAACTATCCAGAACATAAATATAAACTGTTCAAATTACAGAAATTACAAGCAATCGTTACGGATGAGAAAAGTATACGATATGTCAAATTACAGTAAACCCCTACTGAAAATAATAATTCCACTCACGTTTAAGTTCAATGTGACCCCCACTCGTAGCCGTAATTATCACGTCTAAACCCTACCCAACGGCTATTTTCTCCTATATAAGCATGTCCAAGACCGCAAGAAAAACCATCCTCCACAAAACTCACTGCTTAAGAGAGATACCTTTAGCAAGAGGTAATTTTCCATTCTAAGTTACTTTTTTCTTAATTTTCAACAATTTGTACCAATTGAAGTTATTTAATTGGTACGTTCTTAATCATGAAATAACAAAAAAATAGAAATTGAACCTCGATGATACCGTTAGAATGAGAATAAAAATTCTTATTAAAATCTCCACATTTACATGCATACAAGTAAAGATAGCTATCATCTTAACTAAGCTCAGATAGTCGTCAAATCAAATGCGTGAAGATAACCATAATTTCTTTCTCTTTCTTCCAGAACTTATGTGTTAGTTGGTTATATGCGGTTATATTTTCTTGGTAACAATGATAAAGAAAGTCAATTTATTTTAAGAACATTAACTTGCATGATTGCATGCATGCATCAGTGAAATATAGACACGTGTTTTTGAAAGTAGCAAACATCTGTTAGTTAACTCAATACTCTGCATTAGATATTAGTCTTGTAACATCCTCAAACACAACGAAAAAATTTAAAATTTTCTAAACAACAATCAATAGAGGATATTACTCAAACACAAGGAAGACAGTGCACCAACATATATAATATATATATATATATCCGAGTATTTCCCAAAAGAGTGATTACATCAAAAGGTTAAACAATAAATACAAGTAATCACTCGACCTCAAATGAGAGAAAACAGGATCAGGTAGCAGTGCTCCTCTCCTCGGTCACCACCCCACTTAACGCCGGTCACGACCTGAAAGTAAACATGCAACAATGTCTGAGTTTCCAGGAGGAAACCCCGTATGCCAAACTCTACAATGTATGAAATGAAAAGCACCATAGCATGTAATTCTACAAAACAAGAAAAGCATCTCAACCAGGCTGGGCTCCAGGGCTCTCTCACCCAACAACAACACACACCACAGTTACGGGGCTCCATGACTCTTTCACCCAACCACCGCAACACACTCTCGTCGCCAAGCTGGGCTCCAAGGCTTTTTCACCCAACCACAGCTACCACGACACGACCAAGGGCTCCATACCTTTTTCAGCCAACCCAAACGTCCAAGGGCTCCAGGTCTTTTTCAACCAACCCTTAACACGCGGTCCCTGCTCAGGCTCCAGGCCCTTTTCAGCCAACCTGAGCGCACTACGGAGCTCCAGGTCTTTTTCAACAAACCCCGCACAGACTAGCTGGGCTTCAAGTCTTTTTCAACCAACCGCAACTCTCACATAGTTACGGGGCTCCAGGGCTCTCTCACCCAACCACCGCAACGCCACAAATTCTAAGCTGGGCTCCAGGCCTTTTTCAGCCAACCCAAGCTCTCACACAGTTACGGGGCTCCATGGCTTTTTCACCCAACCACCGCAAATACTCGTGCACCCTAGCACACTTGCCGGAAGAACATCGGCACCACAACTCGCCTCACACGGACGACCACAACAACCGCACCTCCACAGTGCAAAACCGGACACAAACGGTGGACCGAACCAAAAGTCTCGGTCAACCGAATCACGAAAACACTAGGCAATCGCCTCGACCGGCACTCCCTCGGTCGACCGATTCCCACCAACATCACTCGTTCGGTCGAACCCAAATCAAGGGACGGTCGACCGTTTAGATGGTCAACTCCCAGGTTCAACGAACAAAACGACTAATCGGTTGAACGGTAAACGGGCCCCGTTCGACCGAAAGTCACCAGGGACAAGTCCCTCAAAATTCACAACGAATTCGGTCGAACCCCAAGCACTCCCGGTCGACCGAATCCCTCCAGGCTTGCCTCCCACGTCCGGTCGACCGAAACCACCTTCGGTCGAACCGACCACTATTCCAACTTAAGTCACGGTCGGACAAAGTCAAATGAGTGGTCGACCGTTTGGATGGTCAACGCCCCCAACCGACCTATGACAGTGCACACGGTCGAACGGCAAATGGGACCCATTCGACCGAATCTCCCCAGGCTTGCCTCCCACGCACAATCGGTCGACCGCCCCTGGGGCATCGTTCGACCGATGTGAGGCAGAACCCGAAATCTCAATACGAACGGTCGACCGTTTGCACAAACCGGTCGACCGATCAGGCAGTAAAATCTGCTGCACATTTACTTGCGACGAGCCGGAAGGCCTACCGTCGACTTCCAAATACTCACACTACTTAAGTGAGCGAGTTGACATACCGGAAGGTTTGAATAAACCTTAGAAGAACCACGACGGTGCTTCCACGAGCACGCCTCCCAAAATCACGATCCGTCGACGAACCTCACGTCTAAACCACGATCAACACTCACGATTCCACCTCCATCAACCTCCACCAACCAACCACGACCACAACAATGAGTTAGGTCGAGGGAGAGAAACCAAACGAGCGGAAAGGGTTGAGAACTCAACACTCACCTCCACACGCAACCGCAACGCGACGAACACCTCCTACTCCCCGGAGCGCAATCTCCACGTCAGAGCACCACCTCTGAGAGAGAGAAACGTATGAGAGAGAGATAAGGGAGAAGTGAGAGTGAGAGAGAGAGAGGGAAGGTGCAAGGTGCCTGCCCAGTCCAAGGTGCACGCTCTCAACAAGCTATCGAGCATCTGTATGGTCCTCTCTGACTGACCATCCATCTGAGTGTGAAAAGTCGTATTTAACTTCAACTTCGTCCCCAGCGTCCTCTGTAGTGACTCTAGAATCCTGACATGAACCGTGTCTTAGTGTGAGATGATGGATGCTGACACTCCGTGCAACCTGACTATCTCATCTACGTATAACTGTGCCAAGCTGCATAGTGGTGACATGATTCGTATCGCCAGAAAGTGTACCGACTTGGCCAGTCGGTACACAATCACCCAGATCAAATCATGGTAACGTCTCGTCTTTGGTAGCCCCGCAATGAAATCCATGGTTACGTGCTCTCACTTCCATTCTGGAATCTCAATCCTCTGCAACATGCCTGCAGGCCTCTGATGCTCCATCTTCACCCGCTGACAAACT
The DNA here is from genome assembly GCA_963682175.1 of Triglochin maritima. NCBI lineage: Eukaryota > Viridiplantae > Streptophyta > Magnoliopsida > Alismatales > Juncaginaceae > Triglochin > Triglochin maritima. The sequence continues at coordinate 43,538,991 of OY821775.1, forward strand.
AAACATCGGGATACAACTCCGCGATATCCTTCTTCATGCTTCCCGAACGGATTGTGTACCGAGCATGATGAGCCTCCTCCATGACCTCTCTCCGCAAGTCAGTTGTCACCGACACCCACCGTCTACTCTGGAACCTCAAGCTCCCATATGGTGCTATCCTGAAATCTAACTTATCAGTCTCTACTGACTGCATCAAGGTGGCACTCTCTGGATCCTCTACCTATGTGCAGACAATGAGCTCCACTATGTCTGGCTCAACCCGTACACTGACTAGCATATCCCCGATGTCTGCTGTTGCAAACGGCCTCTTCTGGACTAGGTCCTCCAACAATCTCCACTCATAGACTAGCAGACGCGCAACTGAACACTCCCACTTCCGACTCCAAGCGTAGGTAATAATCTGTCAAGCCCACAAGCTTCTAACCTCTAATCACTGATGTTGGTGTCCGCCACTGCGTCACTGTCTCAATTTTTGCTGGTTCACCTAGGTATTGTCCTTAACACGATGTGCCCACGGAATGTCTTGCTATCAAGCCAAAGCTCAATTCAATACTTGGCATACAACTGCAGCTCCCTCAACACCTCTAGTACGGTCCGCAAATGCTTTCTTTGCGTCTCATGGTTCGGTAAATATATCAAGATATCATCCACGAACACAATCACACACTAATCCCTGAACGGCTTAAAGGTCATGTTCATCACATCTATTAATGTTGCATGCGCGTTCGTCAACTCGAAGGACATTCCCAGAACTCATAATGTCTAGATCTCGTGTGATAGATGTATTCGGCACATCAGCATCTCTGATCCTCAACTGATGGTATCCGGACCTCAACTCAATCTTTGAGAAGACCTTCACAGACTTCAATTGATCGAAGATGTCATCGATCCTCCAAGACGGTAGCGGTTCCGGACAATCACCTTATTCAACATCTGACAGTCGATACACATCCTCCAATTTGGGTCACTGTTACTCAGTCAACATTGTGCTCTCCAGAAATGCTGCACACCCTCACTCAAAAGCCGTTGCACCTCTTGCGCGAAACTGATGATACAACCCTCTCTACTGCGCACGCCACAAACCATAGACACTGACCCACTGCCCTCAAATTCAAAATCTTCCGCTCTCGGTAATAAACTAGCATGTCATAACGGGACAACCAGTCTATCATGAGTATCGCATCAAAGTCCACTATCGACAACAACACGAAGTCAACCGGGAAGCTCTCGTCGCCCGACACAATCAGCATGCCAACTAGAAACTTCCCGAGAAAAAGCCTCTCCGACAGAGGTGCTGACCTCGAGGCGAGAGGCCAGACTCAGGGGGCAAAGGTCCACTACGCTCGCAAATCTCTCAGCAATGAAGGAATGCATAGCACCGCTATCAAATAAAATCTTGACCACATGACCGCCAACATCAAGCGTACCTTCCACCACGTCAGCAGTTGCAACTGCAGAATCCTCCAAACGTACCTAAAAACACGTCCAGCGGTCCTTGATGACCCAACTACAGACTTGGTACACCCGGTACCCAGTCTCTGCGTCGTGCAGTCACGTGCAACATGCCCCGGCTTCCCGCAGGTGAAACCGGACCTCGCCGCTCCGTCGCTACCAATGCTGCCACTGCCGCTGCCTGCTTCTCTCTGCCCGAGGCAATCACATGCCCTGTTACCCAACTGTCTACACTCTAGGCATCCACCAATCACCCAGCCGCACTCTCGTCCCGGGTGTGAACGACGACGACGTCCACAACATCACTGACACTCTCTTCAGCTGACCGCTGCTTCTTCTCAGGACGACCCCCAAATCTGCCCTGGGTTGACTCCTGTCACGATGACTACCGCCTCTACCCCCACTGAACCGATATGTACCGTTGTCAAACCCCTTCTCTCCTAAGTGCGACTCGGGTACTCAACATCCAGTGTACGAGGCATACTGGTAAGTACTGCTCGCCAAAGTGGTTGTCGATGTATCTCAATAAACTTCGTCGCCCTCTGCTCGGGTATACTAAAGATCTCCGCATACTATCTCTCTCAAGAGATGAATTTGTAGATATACAGATCCAAGCTCAGAGCTCCTTGCTGGAGTGCCAGAAACTCGCACCTCAGACGATCATGAACGTGTTGCGGGAATTACTTCCTCCTGAATTCCTCCCAACCAATCATGGTCGAACCTCCAAAGACCACCGCTGCGGTCGTTCTCCACCAACTGATTGCTAACCCACTGAAAATGTATGTGGTCAATCCCACCTGATGCTAACGCAGACAAGCAATCGCCTCCAAGATTTGTCGTATTCTCAAAATCCAGTAATCTATTACCTCTAGGTTTGTTCCTTCGACAAAAGTCGGTGAGTACTGACTCATAAAGCGGCCAAGAACGTCGCCCATGTCCTCAAACTTGGACCTGCTGCATGCTCCACCATAAACATGCATAAGCGCTCAAGATGATCTCGAATCACTCGTTGGTCCCCCTTCTGGGAACTGGTTGTGGAGGAGTCCACACGCCTCGCTCAGACACCACGACGGGGTGAAGACATCCGCCCACCAAAACAAGAAATAACAAATTTAAAAGACTAACAGAACAACGCTAAAATGTCCAAACTTGGGTACGTGAATGGACTGACCTAAGCTCTGATACCAAGCTGTAACGCCCCTAATCCACACTCGGGACACAACAATAATCACAACACTAAAAGGAAGCGGAAAAGGAACATTAACTGAAATAACCAACTCGAGGCCTCAATTAAAAATATATCAAGTGACAACGCCAGAGTACAATGCGGAAGGAAAATACAAGAACTCTGAATCCTACTACACAACTACAGAAAGGAGTAGGAAAAATACATGACACTGAGCTCAACAGATCCAGTCCACGCGTCACAAGCCCAAGTCGCCTCCAGTCACCTACCGCGTCCCACCTGCACACGAACAAGCATGCCTGAGTCTCGAATCAAGACTCAGTATACCACCCCAACCCGACACCGAACAAGGTCTAGCCGTCCCTGACGGCTCACACTAGTCTCGTGTTCCAAGGCGGCCACACGCCCAGTGAGGTCGAGCGTGCACCTCAACTCCCACCGCGCATCCAACCAACAAGGCAACACTCGACCCACTCTCACGACAGAATTATCATACGTCCCAAGGCAACCACGCGCCCAGCCATGTCGAGCGTGCACCCTCGACAAGACCGCACATCCGGCCCACAAGGCAACGCCCTACTCCAACCACGCGCCCGAGCCCGTGAGCAACGCTCCCAAATGGCCACCCGTCACAATGCAGGTGAGGTGACCAGTTCCGCATCCGGCTTCGGAATCCAACCACACGCCCGAGCCCGTGAGCAACGCTCCCTAACGGTCACTCGCTACAACGTGGGTGGACCTTCCAAACCGTAACAACACAGGGGGAAAACCGACTCCCAGAATCCAACAACAACGCCCGAGCCCGTGAGCAACGCTCCCTAAAGGTAACTCGCAACAACGCTGGTAAACCATCTCGGACCGCCCCAACAAGGGAACACCCTACATCTAGTCATACGTGTCTCACGCGTCATCTCCACTACTCGACCACACGCCCGAGTCTGTGAGCAACGCTCCAACGGCCACTCGTAACAATGTGGGTGAACTATCGGTTCCACGAACCTCTCACACAACCCCACATAAGACAATGAGAAAAAGCAATTTACGTCACAACAGAGGCCACGCAACCCATAACTAATATAGAGCAATAGACATGAACCGAACTACAAAATCATATAAGCAACATGAAGAAAATATAACTTTAAATCCACAATCAAGGTACAAGGGTATAGGTGTAATTCCACCAAAATTTCGTACCAAAATATAATTCTCAAAAGTTTAAGGGAAAAACAACAAATTTCCCAATTTATGAAACTTTCTACAATATATATGAATTTTCAGGGGGCAGAGGGCAATTTTCCCTAATTTAAAACATTTCTCACAATTATGACAAAACTAAGCTTTATTAGGCAATTATTCCAATTGTTACTTATTTAATCAATTACCAATAAGTTAAGGGTTTATTCTGAAATTATCAATTATTAATTAATTGACCAAATACAAATAACTTCATGATTGTTCCAGCAATAAAATAAACAAATCATTCAACCCAAATAATGACCAAAACCAGGTGCTTCATGCAATTTACCCAACACCAAAACCCACTCCCGATCAAACCCTACCGTCGCCACTTCCGGTGCAACCACCGGCCACGCCGGCCTGCCCAACCTCCGGCCACCACCCCAGCATGGCCCCGAACGGCCTCAACTGCGACAACACCTTGCAACTTCCCTCACATCGTCCCCCTCTCTACTCCCTCCTCATCTCCGGCCACTGGTGCCACGACCGCCGGTCGTGCCTCCTCCATCACTTCCACACAAACCCATCCGACCCAAGGAACCCGAAAAACAAGGAGGTGGGTGGCGTACCTTGACTCAAATCGAGTCGAGAACTCGCCGGAGAAGGAGACGCCTTCCCCTCCGCGCGCACGTGCGGACGTCGAAGCTCCTCGTCGCCGTTGCCATCATCGTCGGGGCTGCTGGAGAAGGAGGAAGGAGAGAATGTGTGGGTGGAGGTTTTGGGTTTAGGGAGTTGAGGGAACCGGGGGGGGGGGGGGGAGAGAAAGTTAACAGAAACGAAGTCATATATGTTGGCCTTTTGGCCTTAACATATATTTTAATGATTTAACTAACATTATCTTAATCACAATTAAATGTAGTGTAGCACACATTATGCATGAAATATAGATTGTATTGTGCTAACATCTGCAAGTGATCAAGACTCAATGAAGAATGTAATAAAGTCAAGACATGTAAGCACAAGCTAATTGAAAACACTTAATTTTATCTTTATTTGAATCTTAGGAATCTATGTAAACTTGAGTATACAAGAGTTGTAATCTATTCACATACACACTAGGTTCCTTGTAGAAGTCACACACAAAATCTTACATATTTTGGACTTCAATAGATCACCCAAATATTAGTCGGAAAATCTTTCAAACTAAACCTTAACCAGTATGTGTAGAATGGTCGACCGAAATGAGTTTTCCGTTCGACCATTTCTACCAGTTAAATGGTACACTATAATTGATTTTACCCAGCTCCACCGGTCGACCCATTTTGACCTTTCGGTCGACCGTTTAACCGTATTTTCATATGACCGTTATATTTATCGTATTCTTCTAACAGTCGTATTCGTATATTTCACCTAACCCCTAAATTGTTTTTGGCCACCAGTCAAACGATGCCTTTATGGTGGTTGACCGGATGTTGACAATTGTGTGTGCCAAAAGTCCCTGATATTTTCGGTCGAACGAGCTTCCGTTTTGAGTTTGACCGTTAAACCTTTACCCTGGTCAAAACCCTCAGAACGGTCGACTGCCCATTGTTTTAGTTTGACCGTTAACTTATGTTGTAGTCGTTTGGTTCGACCGTAGTTTAAGTTGTTTCAAACGTTTCCATATTTTCCTAGAAACGATCGACCGTTGATCTCATGTCGGTCGACCTGTTTAGGACAGATTTGTTGAACTTTGTTTTCTATTTTGTATCGTACACAAATCTTCCCCAACAACTACAACACTTATAAATAGAGGTTCCCATACCTTATTTACACAACTTTCCTACTCCAAATTGACACATACACTAGAGAGAATCCTCTCATTCCTAGAATCTCAATTTCACACTCAAAAGCTTAAACTTCACAACTTGATCCAAATCCGTATCATACTCAAGTGTGCTCAAAGTTAGAGTGTTAGATACTCGTGTTCTTGTTGTTGTCAAAGTGTAAGGTGTGATCTCGGCCCTTAACGGTGATCATCCCTCTCGGATTGTGAGAGGAAGAAACCAAGCTTGGTGAGGGTGTTCACGAGGTTGCTTTGTAAATGCTTGATCTTAGCCCAGAATGAAGATCAGAATAGTGAAGACTAGGTGGAGCTCGTGGGATCGAGCGGAGCTTGCAAGAGAGGACTAGGACCCGGGTTGTGGGTGCCGAACCTCTGTAAAATCTTAATCTCCATTGTGGTTTGCATTTACTCTACTTTACGTGTTTTAATTGTTAATTCTGCTGCATCTTAAGTATAGCTTAAGAAATTGATTAGATTAATTAGGCCATACATGATCCTACAATATATATAATCACATACAATCGAAATGATTCAACACAAAAAAGTCAATACATTACATACAAGTTCAATTCACATAAGTCGAAGTCTAAGTCATAAGTTATATGTCATATATTAAGTCTAAGTCTAATTCATATATCAAGTCATAAGTTTAACATATATATAAAAATTTAGAAGTCGAAGTCTATTGAAAGAAGTGATAAGTTGTACAACTATATATAAAACAACATATGTATACCAACTACGGCTCAGAAGAAGTCAGTTCCATCGATGATTCATCCTCATGCCGAGAAGACATAACAATGTCATCACTCTGTAAAAAAAAGATTTTCATTTCTTGAACAATCAAAAACATATATATGATTTTAGGAAATTAAAACAACAAATTACACAATCATCCTACACATACTTGATGCCCTTCAAGCCGAGTCGCCATCAATTTAGCGATTTAAGCCTTCAACTTCTCGTGCTCCTCCTGCAGTGCATTTTAATACCATTCTGCATATAATGAACTTGCAAAATAAACTTACGAAGTTAAGTATACACTTACAATTGATACGCACTAAGAAATCTTGGTTTGAAGATGGTCAATATGAGCGCTGCTATGTCAACCACTCGAGGTCTTGCCTATCTTGTAGGCTCCAATACCAGCACCACGCACACAGTATGTCTTCTCTTTGCCCAAGACCTCTTCTACCACCTCATTCTTGATCACCTCACGAGCTTTCAACGTAGAGCACTCTCCTTGCTCTTAAGACAGTGTCTGCTGTGTCAATTTTTGACTGATCAATTCTTGTATCTCAACCTAAAAAGATTTCCAAGACTTACGAATATTTTAAAGTTCAAAGTAACACTTAATTTCGACTTGTAAAAAGTTTAAACGTACAATTTTCGGTTGACTTGTATAACACAGAGCCATCTTCTCAATTTTGGTGAGAGGTGTGCTGCTTTGGTTTTCATCCTTCTAATTATTTAATAAAAATCAAACAATGAGAATTAATTAGGATGCAATATTAAAGATCGTGAAAAATTCATATATGTCTAATTATGTATTATAACCAAAAAATTAAAACAACTACATAACATTAAAACTTACATGAAGATTTGCCTAGTTCGCAAAGGTTTTTGATCCCGTCTTGTGGTTCATCTTCTTGCGGTGGCGATTGATGTTGTTCGTTAATGAATTTTTCTACAATTAATGAAAATAATTTAAGGTTAAAAGGTGATATTATAAGTACAAAAGCAAATGTTTAAAGACCAAATATATAAATTCCTTTGCATTTTCAATGTTCCATTCATCACATTGAATGATGAATTGGTCAGGATGAACCGGATCACCTCTCAAGCTCAAATATGCATCACGTTCTTCATTGGTCTCGAAAGGCGTGTAGTATCTTATTTTTATCGAATATCAGTTTTCTCTCAAAAAACCGCTGATCTTTTCAAAGCAATAGTGCCAAGCATTTACACAATTCCCCATATCGAAACGTTCCTACGAATAACATATAAATATTTGTTAGTACATCATATTAACGTTCATGTATTAAATCTAAAATAAATAAACGAAGACGTACCCTAGGAAGATCCCATGAATCGACAAATGCTTGACGACTTTGATGTGACATCTTAATATGTAGTGACCACAACTCAGGCTGCTTGGCTAACAAAGACAATGTCGTGTTCAACTTCTCTCCCACGGTCCGACCGGGATGAAGTCATCATTCTATTGAACTAGAAATCGATGACCAAGAGAAGGAATCAGATCAACCCCTTTAGTTGGCTCTCAACCTCTCTTCGTAGATGGCTCAGGCTCAGTCGTTTGTTCTACAAAACAAGAGTGTAATATTTATTAAATTTACATGCAAGTAGATATTAATGTAAAATTTAACACAATGTTACCTTCAATGTCGTCGACAATACGTGCTCCAAAATGGCCACGAGGACCACTGTTGTCTTCTGGTCTCCTATCAAGTTCACTTCGAACATCTGCTAGTATACCCTCTACTTCATGAGGCCTAACCACCTCAACGATATTGCAATGTGGATCGAGTGCTTACGGTTCTTCTTCAGCTCGATCTGCCGTCTGTCGGGTACGAATAATGCGCTTATGTGGAGGCATGCATGATAACATATACAAAAAATGTTAAAGCATAAAATCATAATGAACATAATAGATAATATGTAACATATACAAAAATTGCTAACAAACATATACAAAAATTCCTAACAAACAAAATCAATACATTACCTAATCACCAAAGTAAGCTCTAGGTTGATATTTCAATACAACGTGCCAATTAGGTTGAATTGGATCTTGAACATAGAAGCATTGTTCCGCGTGACATGCTAAGAGAACTCAATCACTTATTCAACGCGAGACATGTTGACGGAAGTAAATCCATTTTTGTCAACTTGTATCCCATCTTTTCCTGACTCGTCAAACCATGTGCATTAAAACAACACTATCTTCAACTTGGGACCGTAAGATAACTCAATCACTTCATCCAAGTACCATAATATGTAATGACATCAAATATGGGATTTCGATCACTACTACTTGAATAACTAGATGCTTAGGCTGACATAGTAATGCCACTATGTTGGGTTCTTCGTGTACTCTCCAGACTTTTCGTATGAAACTTGTATCCATTCACACAATATCCATCATAAGATGTAACCTTAGTTGTTGGACCTCTTGCTAACAATTTGAAGTCTTCTGTAACATCTGGACTCTCTTGAACACGCATATTATTCACAAACTCACAAAACCATGTCTCGAACAAATCACTGTGCATTTTTCTAGGGTATGAGGATTCAAATTCCTTTCACCTGAAGATAATTCTTCCAAATGGAGAGCTAGATACGGTGCCACAATATCAAGATTAAACAATACATAATGAGCTTGCTCCAACAATAGACGATCTAAAAAATGAGTTCTCCTTGCCCCAATTGGTTCTCCATCAGTGTAACGCTCTTCATGTGTTAATTTTATCTCCACTACATCCAAATAACGAGAACAAAATATCAAACACTCCTCTGCCAAGTACCCTTTCGACGATGGATCCTTCAAGTTTACTTTTGTTTCGAACATAACGTTTCAATGTAAGCAAATAATACTCTATAGGATACATCATCTGTAAAACATTGGTCCACCTAATAATTTTTTGTCAACTAAGTGTATAGGTAGATGCATTATGATCATGAAAAATCCTGGGAGAAAGATATGTTCGAGCTCACAAAGAGTAACAACTAGTTCACCCTTCAACTTTTCCATTTCTTGTACATTAATTACTTGACTACAAATCTCCCTGAAAAATGAAGAGAGTGACACAATAACGCCACAAAAATCTTCATCCAATGCTTTCCGAAGAGCAAGAGGAAGGATCTGTTGCATAAGTATGTGAGAATCGTGGCTTTTTAAACCAGAAATCTTTCTTTCTTTCAACTGTACTCTTTCCTTGATATTTGACGAAAACCCATCAGGAACCTTCAGGTCATGCAACACCTTAAAGAATATGTCTTCTGTTGATTCGACAAGACGAATGAAGATTCTGGGCCATTGCCTTTAGTTGATTCCCCCAGATGTAACTCTAGACGAATACCATTCCTTGTAAGTCCATCGGAGCTTTCCCATCATCTTTTGATTTGTCTGTTTTCAACACAGTATTTAATATGTTGTCACAGACATTCTTCTCTATATGCATGACATCTATATTATGTCGAAGAAGAATATTCTTCCAATTGCTGTAAAATGATAGAATAAGGAACAAAGAAGATGAAGATTTGGGGGAGAATGGTTACTGTATTTCATCATCCAACATATTGTTGGCTTTTTGGCCTTAATCTATGTTTTATGATTCAATCAACCTAATCTTAATTGTAATCATGTAGAGTAGCACACATAATGCATTGCATATATATTGCTATGTGCTAACTTCTACAGGTGATCAAGACTCAAGAAAGAAATGATTCAAGTCAAGACATGTAATCAAGCTCTATTGAAGACATGTAATTTGCATTTCTTTGAGTCTTAGGAACATTATGTAAATTAAACATACTTGAGCTAAAACCTACTCAAACACACACTAGGTTCCTTATAGAAGTCACACACAAAATTTCATACAATTTGGACTTCAATAGATCACCCAAACTTAGACCGGAAAACACCAAACCTTAACCTGAACTGTCTGCCCACATTCGGTTGACCGAAACAGACCGTTTGGTCGACCGAAACAGACCGTTTGGTCGACCGAGTAACAACAAATTGCCGACCGTTTGTTTTGTCATATATACCCAATGGTCGTATTCGTATTATTTCCAAATACCAAAAAATACATTTGCCTATCGGTCGACCGAGGACCTTATTCGGTCGACCGAACTTAGATGTCTTGACAAACCCGAACTGCCTGTTAGTTTTTGGTCGACCGTGGACCTTGTTTCGGTCGACCGAATATGATCTTGTTTGTCAATCCCAAAGAGCCTGTTATAAATGGGTCGACCAAACCTATCTCGGTGTTCGACCGATAACTTAAGTGTACCTAGATTATAGCCTTTGGCGGTCGACCGTTCTTTAACCGGTCAACCGAACCGAGTTCAAAATTGCCAAATGGTCGACCGTTCAACCCGATCCGGTCGACCGAACTTACTCAGTCTTGGGTCCTACATATTTCTGTTTTGTGTATTTTACACAACTCTTACCCAACTTAACCCCAACGACTATAATACCTTAGGAGCTTATAAATAGGTGTTCCCTTGACACAATTAGACATCTCTCACACTTCCATTTATCACATACACTAGAGAGAAACTCCCAAGCTTCAATTTCCCCAATCCTACACTCTAAGCCTAAATTCCACACATTTGATCATAGTCAAATCATATTCAAAGTGTGCTCAATATTTAAAGAGTGTTGTCCCACTCACTTGTTGTTCAAGAAGCAAGGATTTTGGTGAAAACCCGAAGTGTTCCCTCTCGGATGTGAGAGGAAGAAGGTCAAGCAAGCGAGGGTGTTCGCGGTGCTTTTGTTGTAAAGGCGTTCTCTCCCGGCCCAGAACGGGGAGTGGTTAGTGAAGTCGTGAGAGGAGCTCGTTGGTCCGAGCGGAGCTTGCAAGAGAGGACTAGGACCCGGGTGGGGTGCCGAACCTCTGTAAAATCCCCCGTCTCCATTGTGGTTTGCATTTTCCATTCCTTTACTTGCTTGGTTAGTTTTAAATTCCGCTGCATATCTTTGATCGATTAAACAAGTAGGTAATTAGCTTAAAAGTGATTAGAATTAGAGACCCTCACGATCCTATATTTGGTATCAGAGCCTCGTGAGCTAAATCACACACTTAATTGTATTTTTAGCATGACTTCTACATCATCTAATCACATAGAAGGATTATGCACAACTAGACCTCCTTTACTTGATGGGTCAAACTATGATTATTGGAAGAATAAGATGAAAATATTCCTAATATATAATGACCTCAAGTATTGGATGTTTCTTAAAAATCCATACACACCCCCAAATGAAGATGAATTAGATTCACTTTCTAGGCCAAAAATGAAAGAAATTGAGATGAACTCAAAAATCATGAACATCTTGTATTGTGGCCTTAATGAGAGTGAATACAATACAATTAGGGGTTGTGAGAGTACTTTTGAAATATGGCATAGATTGCAAATGCATCATGAGGGTGATAGAAAAACTAAGGAAACCGGCATTAGTCTCCTCATGCATAAATATGAGATTTTTTCTATGCAAATTGGTGAAAACATAGGAGAAATGAACACTCGCTTCACCGATATTACTAACTCTCTTTTGGTTCTTGGAAGAAAACTAAATGAAGGAGAGATGACAAGGAAATTCCTCCGGTCGCTAAGCGACGATTCGGAAGATAAGGTGGCCGCGATTGAAGAAGCACACGACCTTTCCCAACTCAAGATGGAGGAGCTAATTGGAAATCTCATGGCTTATGAGCTCCAAATTAACCATAGGAAGGAGAAGGAAGCCTCTAAGAACAAACCTACCTTTGGATTACATACAAATATTGAGCAACCAAGAAGGAGTGTAGAAGATGAGGACATTAAAGTCCTATCCAAAGACTTCTTCAAATACCTCAAGAAGGATAAGGAAGAAAAGAATGAAAGAAGAGGTAGAAGAAGCGAAATGAGAGAAAAGAAGGAGGAGAGTGAAAATGAGAGAAAAGAGAAGGAGAAGAAAAATGAGAGAAGGGAGAGAAAAGGAGAGGAGTAAACGAAAAGAGAAGAGGTTGGAAGCTCACAAGGCTACTTGGGACGATTCTTCATCATCATCTTCATCTCAATCAACCGCACCTTCATCAACAAAGGAATATGCGCACATGTGCTACATTGCAATTCAAGATGAAGGAAGTGAGGTATCCTCTAACTCATACTCTACTAGAACACATTCATGCTCATCTAAGTCATATGCTAGTGATAGTTCATGTTCTAAAGAAGAAACATATTCACATGATGAACTTCAAAATGCATTTCATGACTTAAGTCAAACAATATGAGATTATTTGTGAAAGAACAAGAATGCTAGAACGGGGTGGGGTGTCGTCCCGAACGGTATGCTGGTTGGAATTCTACCCGTACCCACGCATCAATATTTGTCCCGTCTAATGCCCCAATACAATCTTTAAAGTATGGGGAGTACTTACCCCCACCACCATTGATTATGTGACGTGGTGTGTCTGCTAAACTACCCTTAGGTCGAATCATGTCACATCTCTTGGTTTTTTGCCCTTAAAATATGTTTTGATGATTTAATCAACCTAATCTTAACTATAATCAAAATAGAATAACACACATATTGCATAACATAGATATGGTATTGTGCTAACCTCTTCCGGTGATCAAGACTCAAGAAAGGACATCAAGCCAAGATATGTATTAATGCTCATTTGAAGATATGTAATCTTGATTTATTTTGAGTCTTGGGAACATTGTGTAATTGAGCATACTTGAGCTAAAATCAACTCAAACACACACTAGGTTCCCTATAGAAGTCACACACAAAATTTCACAACATTTGGACTTCAATAGATCACCCAAACTAGAACCGGAAAACACTTAAACCAAACTTGAACTACCAGGACCGAATCAGTCGACCGGAATGAGTTCATCGTTCGACCGATTAGGTCTGTTTTTATTGTTCGCCTAAGTATTAAACCGGTAGACCATTTAGAGCCCTTTGTTCGACCGTCTATACGTGTCACATGACCGTTAGACTTGTCGTATTCTACAACGATCGAATTTTCGAAAACCCCAAACTTACCAAACTTTCGGTCGACCGAAACTTACCTAGCGGTTGACTGATCAAACAAAACTTGGTCGTCCTGAACACTCTGGAAGTTTCCCGTCGAACGTCTCCTAGACCTTGGTCAACCGAAACTCAAATTCTCCTGAACCCAGAAGTGCATGGAAGTTTCCGGTCGAACCTACCATTTGCCTTGTTCGACCGATCCAATTTTACCATACCAAAACCCCTAGAACGGTCAACCAATCCCCACTTTTAGTTCGAATGTTCACTTAAGTGAACTTAAGTTGTAGCCAGATATGACCAACCGGTCGACCGTTTTTGTTCTGAAATGTGTTCTGAACTTCACTGTTTTGTGTTTCTTACACAAACACTTACCCATTTAATCCCTACAACTATAACTCACTTAGAGCTTATAAATAAGTGTTTCCAAGACATAATTAGACAACTCTTACACTTCTATTTGTCATATACACCTAAGAGAAACTACGAAGCTTCAACTCTCCAATCCTACACTCACAAGCTTACACTTCCACACTTTAGATCATTTCCATATCCTAATCAAAGTGTGCTCAAGTTTAGAGAGTGTGTCCCACTCAATTATTTGTTCAAAGAAGCAAGGATTTGGTGAAAACCCGAAGTGTTTTCTCTCGGATTGTGAGAGAAAGAAATCAAGCTAGCGAGGGTTGTTCGCGGAGCTTGTGTTGTAAAGACTTAATCTCGGGCCGGAATGAGGTTGATAGTGAAGATGTGAGCGGAGCTCGAGGGAGATCGAGCGGAGCTTGCAAGAGAGTAAGTAGGCGGGAGACCGAACCTCTATAAAACTACCGGGTCATCTTTGTGTGGTTTGCATATTTCCTTTCTTTATTTGCTTGCTTGTTTTAAATTCCGCTATGCATTCTTGATTGCTTAAGCAAGTAGGTAATTAGGTTAAAAGTGATTAGAATTAGGGTCATACACGATCCTACAACATCCCCAAAGGAAACAGGAGTGTAAGACTTTGTTAAAATCCCTACTTATTGTCTCTCCACTATGTTGTAGTTGAGTTTGAAGTGACCGGTTAGAGTCCCCATGGGCTAAGGTTTTCAACAAAATCCAGATTTGCTCCTCCACAGACAACTATTGTATCACTCATCAATCCTCTACCCCTCAAAATAGCATACAACAACCTAAAAACACGCGGTAAGATTCTAATGGAGTCGTACGCTATTCTATAATGCCTATTTAATAAGTCGTTAATAATGAAATTTCCTGTGAAAGGAGCGGTGTGAACTAGTTGCCTAGACACACGGGAGGTGGGTAGGACAAAATATTGGTAATAAACGATAATCAAACAAACACCTATGATGGCCTCAAACTCCTCGTCTGACAAATGAAGTTGTGGGTCACTCAAAACATTTAATAAGTCATCCATATCTGAACACCTAAACATAGTTAAAAATCATACAACATCATCACGTAAATTTGGAATAGTGGAAATAATTAACATTTTCATGCAACTGGTCACGTATAACTATTTAAAGTTCACTATCTATACTTGCAAGACTATTTTGACAATAACAAACACCTAATGAATACAAACATGGAAGTAAAAGTAAAATACTACTTACTCTCGTTTTAGAATGGAAGTAAGAATAATAATTGCTATGCATGTTAAGAAATAAGGTCATAAAAGTCATAGTAGATACAACTCTGTAACATTTTCATGCAACTGGTCACGTATAACGTATTTTAGAAGTTTAGTTCCTGACTTCTTTAATTTTCCTAACTACGTGCATGTCAGACTCGTAACAATGTTTAGGACTTGGTCACATGGTGTTTGATTAAGGTCCCGTTAAAATAAATCTTAAGTGGAAATATGTAGGACAATTCAAAATGTTAGAAGTTGGAACCTAAATTTCATAATTTCAGAAGTATGGAGTATGGAGGGGGATTAATCATTTACAGATTTCAGATCCCAATAACAGAAGTAATATGTTTTACTACTTGCATGCATTATTTTGACAAATAGGTTAGTATTGAGAATTGAACTTAATCCTAGGTGGCGACTTAACCCTATGTGGCATCCTAGTCACCCGCCACATCATCATTGCTTGATGACTCATCAAGGGGGTGAAGAGTCAACACATGAGAAGACAAAAGGTTGAGGGAGTGGAAGAGACAAGAGTCTTTTCATTTTTTGTGTAATTTTCGTCCTAATTATGTATGCAATTTAAGTAGAGGGTGTAATGATCTTGAATGATCATGTTTATGTAGTCTTTATATTTGGAAGTTGTAGGGTCATGTAAGTGCCTATATAAAGCACTAGAATTCACCATTTGTAAGACAACAACAATACAACAACAATAGATTACAAGCATTACAAGTTGAGCCACGAAATTGTATGGAAAAAAGCGAGGATGTGAGTAGAAAGAGAGAGCCACCTTCTTTCTTTCGTGCTCCCCCAGTTGCATAGATCAAGCATGGATCTAGTGGAGTCCATTGAAGGCAAAATGCATGAAGATCAGGGCGGTCTAAGGCAGCGCACGAGGCGCGCCTTTTAGACCGCCAATTGGCGGTTGGGGACCACCAATCAGCGGTACCTGTAGCCCAGGAGACGGGCATTCTCCTGTGGTGGGTTGATCAGTAGCTCCCCGTCCTCCTCCCGTCCTCCAACATCTGGTATCAGAGCCTCGTCCGATGGGAAGCTCAGGAATGACCTCGTTTGGTCATGCGTCGTTGCCTCGATTGTCGAAAGGCAACTACGACAATTGGAGTATCCAAATGCATGCGCTGCTGGGTGCGCATGATGCTTGGGATCTTGTGGAGAACGGCTTCGAAGAGGAGGCCGAGACGGGAGAAGAAACCGTCGCACAAATCAAAGCACTAAAGGAGAGAAGAGCCAAAGATAAGAGTGCTCTCTTCCTTCTCTTCCAAGCGGTGGATGAGAGTGACTTTGAAAAGATCGCTGAAGCGAAGGCGTCGAAGGAGGCGTGGGACACCCTTGAGAGGAGCTACAAGGGTGCTGATCGAGTGAGGCAAGTGCGCCTCCAAATGCTTCGAGGCGAGTTCGAGGCGTTAATAATGAAGGAATTTAAAAATGAAGGAATTCATGTATTTCAATTAAAAAATTCAAACTCGAATTTAAAATTAGGAAAAAAATTCAAAATAATATTAATTTCAAAAAAAAATCCAATATAAACCTCTCTCAAAACAAATTTTCGAACTAGATCCACTGTCACCACGTGGTGACACGTAGAGGCGGACAAGTCTTATTTTTTAGTATATAGAGAACTCGGCGTCTGTGACGCCCTTCAAGAATTATTTTTGGAGAACTCGGCATTGCATAGGGCAAAACGATTGTGCAAAGGCCAAGTTCTATACATGTAACACTTGACCCACGAATTTTCCCAAATTGAACTCGGCAACACAAGTGTTGAGTTATCTTGAAGAGAACTCGGCAACACCAGTGCGGAATTCATATTTTTTTTATTCCCCACACATTTGACAGGAGAGATCGTGCATGTACGGTTATTTCGAACATGGTTTTTAATAGAACTTGACATCGAGGATGCCGAGTTCTAAAGGTAGAACTCGGCATCCCAAACACCGAGTTCACTTAAAAAAGTGAACTCGATGTTCGGAACGCCGAGTTCCGTTGGGCTATATAAGAAGCCCGACGACCTCCCCTCTACCCGACACCGAGTTCTCGCGATTTTGAGGTCAGGGTTTCGATTTTTCTTCGTTTTCCACAGTTTTTCTTTATTTTATGTATTATGATGATATACATTTTTGTTTTAGTTATGATTGTACTGTTCTTGTTAGTTTAGGAAGCCGTTTAGGTACAAACCTGATTCCAATTTTGGGTTTTTACGTCAAACTATTTTTTTTTGCTTCTTAGTAGATTATTGATTTAGTTTTTGTTGATTATATGTTACAATGGTAATCTTAAAAATTGTGGAATTTAAGTTTGATTATTGTGATTGAATTTCTAGTTGTTGTTGTTAAAAGTTAATATTTTGACTTGTTTTAAATTATTTTCCCAAATATGTTATGATTTGCATGTTATTTGAATGTATGTCATTTGAAGTTGTGAAATATGTTGTTATTTAGATGTTTGAAGTTGAGAATGTTGTTTTTATTATAATTAGTTTCTTTTACAATGCTGGTTTAAAATTTTCGAATATGAAAATGTAGGGGATGTTCTGTAAAATTTATAGAAAAAACTGACATTATTCGCAATGTTATTTATTGTAGTTGATTTTGTTGGAGTGATTGCTCGACAATTACAACCATTTGCTACTACACCTGACTGAGGTAATATCTAAATCATTTTAGTAATTTCAAAATTTTAATTATTTAGGAATAGAAAACAACCATTTCAGTTGAATACATTTTCAAATTTAATTAATATAGATTAGGAATGGTTCAAGATAATGAATGATCTTTGTTGGTCATGTATGATGAGAAATTAGAATGTAACGGAGATGTGGCAGAAAATACAGGGTTTGAGCGTAAATTAGTAGTAGTTCCGTTGAATATCAAGTATGTGAATTTAGTGGATGTCATAAGATCTGAATGTTGTTATCCAGAAAGTATATTTGATGTCAAGTTGACGGCGAAATTGCCTTTAAACAACGACTGGACATACACTCCATTAACCAATGATAAGTCGGTTTACAGAATGATGCATCTCAACGGATGTCTGTGTTGGAGTTTATGTTGAAGCTGAACCTAAATTGCCTGAACCTACGCTGACAACCAACACTCAACTTCCAGAGTTTGGTACAACAAGGACGACTGGATGGGATTGCGGAATTTATTTGAATATGAGTCTAAATCCTACAACCGAAGTTCCGCCATACCAGCAAATTCTATTTTTTCAATCGCAAAACTTCCAAACATGCAGTGAATGGCCACAAAAGGCATGTGATATTTCTTCCAGCAGTGCAAATCCTTATTGTTGAACGTTTTAATTAAACCGCAAGTGCACGGCGTCGGTGAAGACGTGGAAAATACGGGTCGTCCACAGGGAGGTGAGCAGCCTCTCGTTTGTACGAAATCAAGTGGCAAAAATAGGGAAGAGAGTTTGATTATTCTAATCTACGCTACACTACACTACGAAATAACGCATGCATAAGCAAACAACAAACGATTAACTAAAAATTAACTAAGAACGAAATAAGAGTGCTGGAATTTAGAAATGGAAAACCCCTAAGGGGTGGAGTGAGTGCACACATGCAAAGAGGTGGGTGTTGAACACATTCTTTAAGCACAAATGAAGGTGGTGTTATCATGCATAGGAAGTGTCTAAATGTTATGGTAAAACCTATCAATCCATTCACCGGCCTAGTTGATTAACATTTACATATACAAGTTGTTTTATTTCAGAACCTAAACAAGCATGAGAGGTGTCTAATCATTTTGGCAAACCTCATCAAGTTATAAATTCCATCCTAAACAAGCAAGCATACATTCATGTTTTATCAACACATTGTAAATAAAGCATTCATTCCATTCTCTTTTGTATGTATGAACATCTACTCCACCCCCAAAGGGGATGGACTACTCACTACACATTAGACTAACTATTAAACTAAGCAAGGAAATCATATTAACTAAGCTACTAAAACTAATGAAATAAAATTAAACAAAGTAAAACAAGAAACATGAAACAAACAACATAATAAAGAAACTTTTATTAAAATGACTCACAATTCAAGTAACATCCTCCTACTTTAGTGTGTGCTTCAAGGCCTCACTTATAGTAGGAAGAATAACCACTCAAAATGTGAAGTCATTACACTAGAAGGTGAAGAGTTCTATTTATAGCCATAGAAAAAGGTAATCCGGGACAATCCCCCGGTATGAGACTAAACAAATACCAAAAATAGACTAAATACGCTCTAATACACAAGCCACAAAAATCTCCGCGGATCCGGATCAACCCGGACCGCCAATTGGTGGTCTACAAGATCCGGATCGTCCTGGGCTTTAGTCTGGGCTTTCCATGCTGGTATTGTTTGTCTTTGATGCGGTTACTTGACTTGTTGGAGCTCCGACCTGAATAGAATGCCAAAATACTCCCCATGATGGTGTGGAGTATTTTTGTTTGCTCATTGGTCCTCCGATCTTTCATTCAGGTCCTTTGATCTTGCATCTTAGTCCTCAAGTCTTTCAACTCAGTCATTTTTCCTGCTTTTGAGTCCCTTTGTGCTTCTTCTCTTCAAACCTCTTTATTTCTGAAATTCAAACATAAAACTCGTCACATAGCATTGTTTAGGTGAAAGATAATGGATATAAGATGCAAATGTAAGCATGAAATGATTTCAATCAAATACCCCCACACCTAACTTTTGCTAGTCCCGAGCAAAACAAAGAAAGAGAAAAGTATACGAAAAACAAGAAATCCTAATTCACTTTCGTAGGAATCACGGTTGCACTTAGCACGTGCAAGAAGCCATTAAACCTCCTTGACGCCAAGGAGGAGTGTTGTCTCCTGAGGGTTTTCAGCGGATACACCCACAAAATCCGAACAAAGATGCATTAATCAATCTAGCTACACGACTCGTTGGACTTATTTTGTCGATCATGGGACGCGGTAATACTACGGGTCGACTCTGAAGGGAATGTGTTCTAAAAGTTTTACTTTTAAATGTCAATTATTATGAATTCAATGAGAAATCATTTTGTTCCTTGTTTATGTTATTCGTCTTTTGGAAGTGTTAAGGAAGATGCTCTTGGTCCTTAACCGTAGAGCTCTAAAAGATATTGGTTTACATAAAACAAAAGATATTTGCAATCATGGTAATTAACATGAGACATTAATTACCGAGTTAAGATTGTCGTGTTGGTCATAGATCATTGTAGCTCTGCAAGTGAGTGACGACACGTGTATGCAAAAGAGGAAAATATTACTTTTGTATACTGAATAGACCTAATAAGTAAAATATTATAGAAATGTGTTTCTGTGTCATTAATATTTTACTGTGTCTTTGGTCCTTTGATATGAGACTTATATCCGATCACTTAAGGAATGCTTAATTAGACTAGTGTCTTGAGCTATCGATAAGTGTAGTATAAAGGCATTGGTTGGTTAAGTACAACTTTTGTTGGAGAAGATAGTTAGTCAAAAGATTATCATTGCCCCTCTTAATTGAGTGATGATATTAGTGGGCCCCTTGATAAAGCAAAGTTATAATGTGCACAATGTGATTTGAGTTAAGTCACATATTTATAACTAGCTTAAAGAGATCAAGAAATGAATACTAAGACAAAGATGACACAATTCAGAAATTATTTTCTCTCCTAATTCACTACTAAAACCCACGAAAATTCTCTTAGTTTCTAAGTCTTTGGAATGAGAAATCTCAGAGGCTAAGGAAGGGGTTTGTAGCTAGATTCTAAGCTTGTTTGGAGATTGATTGGCTAGCTCCTTTCTCTCCAACCTTGTTTAGGATTTCGGTGAACACTCGGAGGCATCCGGCGCAACGGGAAGCGACGATCGTCTTCTTCAGCATCTCCGAATCTTCAAGAAGTTTTAGAGAACTTCTAGGTATGAATTTCGGAGCCCATATTTGTTTTAATAAAGTTATTGAAACAAATTGATGCATGCATGAAATAAATCATAGAAAATTTGTAAATTGATCCTTAGTGTGCATAAAAATTTTGAAAATAAATATGTACAATTAAACGTGAAATCCAACAGTGGTATCAGAGCTAAGGGTTCAATTTTCTCATGATTTATGGCTGTAAACAAATTTAGTTTACCATCTAGGATTTAAACAATTCGTTTTACCGTTTTTTCGGTCTTTAAATGTTTGTTGAAATAATTCTTTATAATAATTCATTTTAAATGTTTTGAATGTTTAAAACATGTCATGTAATTATTAGAATTATGATTTAGACATAAGTCTAACTTGCAATAATTTCGTTTTAAGTATAAACGATTATTTTGTAAGAGAATCAACAAAACCGAAAAACTGTGGTTCATCTTTCCTTTTAGGAAATTGGATGGACAGCAGTTCAAAATTACTTTTGAACTATGGAATGATGAAAAACGTTTTTAATGGATTTCAAAATGTTTTCAAAGAATTGTTTGAGATTCTAGATGATTGATAAACTAGATAGCATAGTTTATAGCAATATTGCGTGCATGAATGCTCGAGTTGTCTTTGCAGGAATTGTGAGTTTATATGTTCCAAATCAGCAATTATGAATGTATGAAATCATTATTATACAGGGGCTTATGTATGTAAAAGCCAAAATTTTCTCTCTTTCCGTCTTTTAGATAGTTGCATTTGCATATGGGAGGTTTTTACATAGGACTTGCACTAGTCGGTTTTTATCGAATGTGAGGAGCATGTTTATTTTCTGTAAAATCTACATCTCCGGTGCAAGAGGAAGTCACCGCTGTAGCGCATCGGTCGAGGATCGAAGATCAAGGATCGAGGATCGAAGGGAACATATAAACTCACACGATGTGGATTGTGTGAATGTTTAATTTCTGTTTTTATCTTGCTATGCATGTGATGAATGTGTTGAATGTTAGGATGTGTATAATTAATAATATGCATGATAACCTAAAATTCTAAATCACATGTTAAATTGTCCAACAAAAATTAAGAATAGTTTTCCTTCTTATTTCATCCACTAGCAGCCATTGATCGAGGGATACTCTGCTCGCCCTTAGCGGGAGATAGCTCCCTCCATCTTTGGGAATAGTGGGAGATATAAAGGTTGTCTGTTGTTGTGCCACAATTAAATATATGAGGTGTGTTTCACCCTAGTGAACCCCAAGTATGTTTAGTTGTGAATACAATGGATAAACGTATCTCGTATCAAATGAAAATAAGTTTTCTTAACATTACCTAGAGCCCTCGCTCGGTTTTGGGAAAAAGTTTTTCTTACGAGGATAGGTCGTATTCCCTCATAATTAAAACGACAAGAGTCACAAAAGTTTGAAGATGCTAAATGTTGCTAAAATTCAAAAAGGTTGTGATTAGAAAATGTTTTCTTACCTTGATATTGTAATGTATTCGATAGCCCTTAGTTAGTCTATATTACAATTGATGGGATCTTGGATTGTTGCATTTATGGGCAAAATTTTTATTTGCAACATTTACATTTATATATTCGATATATGTATGCATGTGTATTAAAACATAAAATTGACATTAAAACCTGTATGATTTATTTTGTAGAAAAATGTCGAACATCGAACCTATCGTACGATCCATGATAGAAAAACACCCTTTAGCAAATGATGGCTCAAACTTCATTAGTTGGCAACTCAAACTCAACATCGTGTTAAAGTTTGAGAAACTATCTCACATTTTGGAAGGTCCAAACCCAAAGTGGAATGAGAGATTAACCGATGAAGAGAAAGAGGTTAAAGCCAAGTGGGAAGACCAAGAGAACCAGGTTCACGGTCTTATGTTAGCATCCATGGGTGACTCGCTCCAAGCGAAATACTTGGATTCAAAACCCAAGAAGACCATGGAGGCTTTATCTAAGATGTTCATGGATAGTGCCTGAAAGGAGCGCTATAAGACCACCATCGCACTCACAAGGTGCCATATGGTGGAGGGAACATCGGTATCCATGCATTTTCTCACGATGCAAGGGTACCTTGAGAAGTTGGCAAAGCTCTCTTCACCAATGCCCGAGGACATTGCTGAAGATATGATTCTTGGCTCTCTAGCCCCGTCCTTTAAAGACTTTGTAATGCACTATCACGTGCGTGAAAAAGGGGTGAGTCTTGAGGAGCTGCACAACGCTCTCAAAACTGCTGAAGTTGACATGGGCAAGGGTAGGGACAAGCAAGTCCTTGCCGTCGATGGGAGGAGCCAAAAGATTGGTAAAGGAAAGGGCAAATCTACCAAAAGTGGTTCAATCAAGAGCAAGGGAGTAGGAGGTGCTTGTGCGAGTGCCTCGAGGGGGAAATATCAGAAATCTCCAACTTCCAATACGGAGTGCTTTCACTGCGGTGAAAAAGGACACATCCGGCCAAATTGCCCCAAGTACAAGGAAGACCTTGACAACGGAGTGATTGAACGTCGGCACCCCAAAAAGGCCAAAGGTATATTTGTTATTGAAATAAATTTAGCCACCTCTGTCCAGGATTGGGTAATTGATACTGGATCTTGTGCTCACATAGTTTCTAATGTGCAACTACTCATGGATAGGAAGGAACTCGTAAGGAACGAGGTAGAATTGAAGGTCGGAAATGGTGCGAACGTGTCTGCGGTTGCACAAGGTTCTGTGGTGCTTCAATTATGTAGTGGTTTAAATTTATGTCTAAATAATGTTTATTATGTACCTTCGATTAGCAAGAATATTATTTCTGTATCATGTATGGATATGGATGATTTTAATATAAATATTTAAAATTCTTGTTTGTCTATATCGAAGAATGGTGTTTTCTATGCAAATGCATTCATAAGGAATGGTCTCTATTTGCTTGAATTGAATAATAAACAAATCTTTAATATCAATAACAAAAGACTTAAGACCACTCACGAGAATGATACTCTCTTGTGGCACTATCGTCTTGGTTACATAAATGAAAAGCGCATCAAGAAATTGCAAGAAGCTAACCTTCTTGGTCTACTTGATTTTAAATCATTGGAGACGTGTCAACCATGTCTAATGGGAAAAATGACCAAAAAGGCTTTCAAGAAGAAAGGCCCAAGGGCGAATGGCTTGTTGGATTTGATACATTCCGATGTATGTGGTCCATGAGTACTAGTGCACGAGATGGTTTCAGGTACTTCATTACGTTCACAGATGATTATAGTCGTTATGGCTATGTTTATCTAATGAGAATTAAAAGTGAATCTTTTGACAAGTTCAAAGAATTCAAGAATGAAGTAGAGAACCAACTCAACAAGAAAATCAAGTCTCTACGAACGGATCGTGGAGGTGAGTACTTAAGTGCCGAATTTGACTCATACCTAAAGGAGTTTGGTATTGTACCTCAACTCACCCCTCCCGGTACACCTCAGTGGAATGGGGTATCCGAAAGGAGGAATAGGACATTGCTCGATATGGTTCGGTCAATGATGAGTCATGCGGAATTACCTCTTTACTTTTGGAGTTATGCACTACAAACTGCGGCTTACACACTAAATAATGTTCCATCCAAATCCGTGGAGAAAACTCCTTATGAGTTGTGGAGTGGTAAAACACCTAAGCTCAATTTTCTCAAGATTTGGGGTTGTGAGGCTTACGTCAAGAGATTGATGTCGACCAAACTTCAACCAAAAGCGGATAAGTGTTTCTTTATTGGTTATCCTCGTGTGACAAGAGGATACTACTTTTGGTGTATCACCTCCAATCGAAAGATTGTAGAGAGAGATATGGTTTTTCTAGAATTTCTGGAAAAAAGAGAAAAGTAGTGGGAGTAGAGTTGAGCTTGAGGAAACTCAAGATACTCTACAAGATCATGATGTGAATGTTGCATTCAAAATCATGAAGGCCCAGCCGAGATTCATTTGGTTAGTGGGAGCATGAGCGAGAGATCCTTACAAGAAATTGTGAGAAAATCTCAATCATCCTCACCTAGTGTGCGTTCGAGAGTCGAACATGAACCTATTCCTCAAGGAATTGTGGAAGAAGTTCGAGAGACACGAGAAAAACCAAAAGAACTAAGAAGGTCAATGAGGGAAAGGAAGAAACCCAATAAGTATGTGGGACTTCATGAGATCATGGTACTAGATACCAAAGATCCCTCGACCTTCCGAGAAGTAATGGAAAAGACTCCAAACTATGATTAAAAGCCATGGAATCCGAAGTAGAATCCATGTAAGATAATCAAGTATGAAACTTGATTAGCCTTCCTCAAGAGAAAATATCATTTGGTATAAATGAGCTTTTAGGAGGAAGATAAACATGGATAGTAACTTGACAACCTACAAAGCAAGGCTTGTAGCAAAAGTTATACTCAAATTCAAGAAATTGACTTTGATGAAATTTTTGAGAAGTTGCCATATTAAAATCTATTCGGATTATGCTCACTATTACCGCATTTCACAATTGTGGGATATGGAAGATGGATATCAAAATGGCGTTCCTTAAACAGGAACTTGGAGGAGGATATGTACATGGTACAACCTCAAGGTTTTGATGATCCAAATAATAGCGAGAACAAATGCAAGTTTCGAGATTCCATTTATGGATTGAAGCAAGCATCGAGGAGTTGGAACAAACGCTTTGACGAAGAGATGAAAAAGATTCATCTCATTCAAAGTAAAGGAAAACCTTGTTGATACAAGGAGATTAGTGGGAGCCATGTAGTACTTCTGATCTTATATGTCGATGACATATTGCACATGAGCGATCATATACCTTTGCATTAGCAAACGAGAAATTTCGTTGAAATCAGTATGTTCAATGAAAAGATGTGAGTGAGGCTCAATACATCTTGATTATCAAGATATAAAGAGATACATCTCATAGACTCATTGGCTTCAGTCAACGTGCATACATTGACAAGGTCTTTAAAATGTTCAGGGTGAACAATTCCGATATGGACAATATGCCAATAAGTAAGAGTATAGGTGTGCAACTCAAGAAGTCTCAATGTGCTCAATCACACAAAGACTTGGAGTACATGAAGGTATCCCTTATACTTCGGCAAAAGGAAGGACCATGTAAACGATGACTTGCACAAGACTCAATATCTCGTATGCTCTAAACATGACAAGAGGTCACCAATCCAACGCAAGTCCTAATCATAGGATTGTGGTCAAAAATATTCTGAAGTACCTTAACCGGACTAAAGATAAGGTTCTTGTTTATGGAAGACAAAAGGGAAAATAGCCGAGGGCTATTTTGATGCAATTCTCATAGGAATTCTTGACAATAGGAGGTTGGAATGATGATGCGTCATCATTATCGAAGGTAGAGGTATGAGCTGGTGTAGTTAGGAGTAATATCACTACAGCTAACTCAACCGCCAACGAAAGACAAAATAAATAAATAGGTGGACACAACAGTGACACAACTGATCCATTCAACAAACCTTCATACCAAGCTAAGAGACGAAATATATTTCGAGTCCATGGATCCGAGGATCCATGTGGATTGGCTTGATAGGTGATTTGAGAAGGTTACCCTAGTTATTAATGTTTTATGCATTGAGAATGTATGTGAAAGAAAACTTTGATAACAAGTGGGAGATTGAAGGGAATGTGTTCTAAAAGTTTTACTTTTAAATGTCAATTATTATGAATTGAATGAGAAATCATTTTGTTCCTTGTTTATGTTATTCGTCTTTTGGAAGTGTTAAGGAAGATGCTCTTGGTCATTAACCGTAGAGCTCTAAAAGATATTGGTTTACATAAAACAAAAGATATTCGCAATCATGGTAATTAACATGGGACATTAATTACCGAGTTAAGATTGTCGTGTTGGTCATAGATCATTGTAGCTCTACAAGTGAGTGACGACACGGGTATGCAAAAGAGGAAAATATTACATTTGTATACTGAATAGACCTAATAAGTAAAATATTATAGAAATGTGTTTCTGTGTCATTAATATTTTACTGTGTCTTTGGTCCTTTGATATGAGACTTATATCCGATCACTTAAGGAATGCTTAATTAGACTAGTGTCTTGAGCTATCGATAAGTGTAGTATAAAGGCATTGGTTGGTTAAGTACAACTTTTGTTGGAGAAGATAGTTAGTCAAAAGATTATCATTGCCCCTCTTAATTGAGTGATGATATTAGTGGGCCCCTTGATAAAGAAAAGTTATAATGTGCACAATGTGATTTGAGTTAAGTCACATATTTATAACTAGCTTAAAGAGATCAAGAAATGAATACTAAGACAAAGATGACACAATTCAGAAACTATTTTCTCTCCTAATTCACTACTAAAACCCACGAAAATTCTCTTAGTTTCTAAGTCTTTGGAAGGAGAAATCTCAGAGGCTAAGGAAGGGGTTTGTAGCTAGATTCTAAGCTTGTTTGGAGATTGATTGGCTAGCTCCTTTCTCTCCAACCTTGTTTAGGGTTTCGGTGAACACTCGGAGGCATCCGGCGCAACGGGAAGCGACGATCGTCTTCTTCAGCATCTCCAAATCTTCAAGAAGTTTTAGAGAACTTCTAGGTATGAATTTCGGAGCTCATATTTGTTTTAATAAAGTTATTGAAACAAATTGATGCATGCATGAAATAAATCATAGAAAATTTGTAAATTGATCCTTATTGTGCATAAAAATTTCGAAAATAAATATGTACAATTAAACGTGAAATCCTACAGACTCTATATATGTAATCGGTCCACACACCTAGCCTAATGAATTATTCGTGAAAGTTAGTTAAGGACTTAAGTGAAAGACATGTGCATCCTTAACTTCTGAATGTGATACAATGTGTAATGTCCATTAAGGTTCTTATTTGACTCTTTTTTTTCTTTTTCTTTGGAGCATTTTAGTGGTTGGTGTTTGATTCTCCCAGGGTCGGGTTTCGTGCATCATTTCCTATGAGGACTTACACTATCACGTACACCTTCCCCCAAATCTCCACATAGGGTGATCCCTACCACCCGTGTAACGGGAGTTTGGTCAGTGCATCCCAAGTCAGATGACTCGAGAGCACCAGGCACAAAGTCCCCTCAGACCTACTTTCCCAAGTGATAGGAGCCATGCGAGAAGAGAGAACACCACTTATTTATTTATCTACATGGGAACCAAAACCCCTACACTTAAGTTTCACAAAAAGAGATTAAGGGCCCTTGACTACGACAAACTTCCTTATACTAACAGACACGAATTATTTGACTCACTAGGTTCAGGGTGGACTTCTTTAAATGTTTGAGTGCTGAAACCCTATGATTACACCCCCCCCCCCCCGAGGGAAAACCGGGGTGCATCCTAACGACTCGATAAGACCTAAAGCCAGTAAACTAGATATCCTAATGCATCAAGTTCAAGACAATTTTGGGAGCTTTCTTTTTACTTTGCCTCTCAACGGTTTTGCACATGCTAAACACACGCAAAACCTACAAAAACATTTTCTTTCGCAAACACATGAATATTTTGAAAGAAATATGAAAAAATTAAAGCACTAGGCAAGCAAAAGAAGGCAAGTCACCCAAGGATCATGGCAAGCAGATATATCGATATTAAATGCGGCACACTTACATGACCCGATCAATACACACAAAAGAAAACAATATCAAAGAAAAAAGACTCGACTATGTACACACGTAA
The DNA here is from genome assembly GCA_963682175.1 of Triglochin maritima. Lineage (NCBI taxonomy): Eukaryota > Viridiplantae > Streptophyta > Magnoliopsida > Alismatales > Juncaginaceae > Triglochin > Triglochin maritima. Next base: position 43,567,596 of record OY821775.1, read on the forward strand.
AACACCCCCCACACCTAATCCATGCATTATCATCAATGAATGTGTGCAAGATACTACATTGATTTATGCATGAAAAATGAAAGATCTCACCAACATAAAGCGCAAAAGGAAGTTCGTGGTTATGTTGATGGACACAAACCCGAATTCCCTCAAAACCTGTGAGATACTGAAGAAGGGAGACAAATACGTGAAGAAATGGGGCCCGAGTACACAAGGGTTGGGGCCCACAACAATCAATGCTCGCTCATGGAGTCTTTTATTACATATTTTTACAAGGTATATACATCAACAAAGATATTCTCATAATCATTTGGTCAAGGAACATCAAATGAGAACATCAAGTTATGAGGACCAGAGACTTGCCGAGATGGGCAAACTTCACTGGTACTCTGAGGTGTCATGAGAGTGAAAGGTCAAAGTTGAAAGGCTCGAACCCCTCATGATATTGGTTGGGTGTAGGCAACATGAATGAGTGGAGTTGTGTTGCCTCACTAGGTTTAGTTGCTCATCGAACAAAACCCTCCAACCAATAGGTGGGTGCATCAGAATGAGTTCCTCACGCTCATTCGATGGATGCAGCAGACCTGCATCACTAAGAATGGGGCTTCTCCCCAAGTCATCTATCAAGGACCTCCCACCATCATTTATATCATCAAGCATAAGCTCGGTCGTAGGTGGGTCCTTGTTGGAGTCAAGATGAAGCTCAAATGGCTCAATGGCCAAGGGGCATGAGATAGAGACACCTTCTGGTATAGGCATATGATGAGGTGTCTCACTCTCACTATTAATCTCAACTGAATCATGCAACGAACACTCCTTTTGGACATTCATGTTTGATGTCAGCTCACACTGTTGCATTGCAAAGACAGGCAATGAGTTTTCGCTTGGTCCACAAACATTCTCAATGGGTTGCATTGGTGTAAGGGTGTTCGTTGATTTTGTGGTGTTTTCTCTAATTGGCGGATGAGATTGAGATTTAAAGGTTGGTCCATGGGCTCTTGTTGCCTACCAGAGTTGAACACATGAAACTCGACACTCATGTTACCGAATGAGAGCTTCGTGAGACCATTTCTACAATTAATTAAGGCATTGGAAGTTGCCAGAAATGGTCTACCCAAAATCAAAGGTATTATCTATCCGCCAATTGGAGGGTGATCTTAGTTGGTTTCAATTCTCCCAAATTCAACTGTTGATAAACAGAAAATGGGAGGAGGTTGACCGCCGATCCTAAATCAAGCAATACATTACTCATGCTAGTGTCCCCTATCGTACACTGAATAGTAGGACACTCAGGGTCCTTGTATTTTGTGTAGGCAGGATTGGACAAAAGTGAGCTTACATTTGCAACCAAGAATGCTTTCTTAGGAACATTGGTCTTCCTCTTGGTTGTGCAGAGATCCTTCAACACTTTGGCATATTGAGGTATTTGTTGGATGACATCCAATAAGGGGATGTTAACCTTCACTTGCTTAAACACCTCTAATATCTTATCCATTGTGTTACCCTGCTTTTTGGTTAACCTACTTGGATATGGAGCTTTTGTGAGGTAGGTTTTCTGCGGTGCCTGAGAAGGAGGCGTTGGTGTATTACCCTCAGCCTCTTCTTCACCACCATTCCCACTGAGGGACTGCATAGATGGTGGTGGTGGTGGCAAGGAAATGTGATTGTCAATCTGCTTTCCATTTCTTAAGGTTACAATGGAATTGACATGGTGAGCAGGTTCCTCCACATGGTTCACTTGCCGCCCCCGAGGTACCACATTCTCATTTTGCATGTGTTGTTGCTGGTACATGCGGGGGTTAGCATCAGGCTGGCTAGGCAAAGACCATCTCTCTCTTTCATGTACAGACTGAGCCAATTGGCCCATCTGAATCTCTAGAGATTTGATGGTCTGCTGATTTGAAGTCAGAACTTGACTTGTGGTTGACATAAAAAATTGCATAGAGTTTTCAAGTCCATGAGTCAAGGTCTCAAGTGAATTGAATCGGGTTTCCATATTATTGGAATTTGGGAAACCCGATTGATTGGTGATTTGAGCTTGGGGTGGATGATAAGATTGTGCATGCATGGGACGTTGGTATGATTGGTTAGGTGGTCGAGAGGAGTTTGAAGGACCACCTGGGGCATTATTTTGGTTCCATTAAAAATTGGGGTGGTTCCTCCATCCAGGATTATAAGATGATGAGTATGGGTTATTCCGAGCTCTGTCATAGATGGCGTTGACATGTTCCATCTCAGGAGGAATGGACGCACACTCGCTTTCTACATAACCTTTCCTACCACATGAATGACGGGGAACTCGACCAGATGTGGACATGTGAGGTGCACCTTGTTGGTTTTGGAGCTCAATCGAATCCATACGGCGCATTAAGGCCGTCATGCGTGCCTCGGTGGCCGTAGTGGTATCGACAGTAAATGCGGCACCCGATCTAGTCGAGTTTGCATTCGCGATCCTCGCTCCTATGCTAGATGATGCAGGTGGTTCCCTCACACTCTCACATTGCATGGTTTTTTCAGCGAGGTCTTCTAGGAAAGCCCATGCTTCCCTTTCATCCTTTCCCAAGAACTCTCCTTGACACATGGACTCAAGGAGCGTTCGGGACGGGATGTGAAGACCCTCGTAGACAATCTGACAAAGGCGCAACAACTCGATGCCATGGTGAGGGAATGAGGACAGTAGCTCCTTGAACCTTACTAAGTATGCATGGAATGATTCGGTCTCATGTTGATAGAACGAATTGATTTCGTTCCTCAATTTTTGAGTTCGGTGATTTGGAAAGTACTTCTTGAGGAATGCAGATTGAAACTCATCCCAAGTCCTAAAGGAATTCGCCTGGTTGCTGTACAACCACTTCTTGGCATCATCCTTCAGCGCAAAGGGGACAAGCCTAAGATGGATGGAGTCTGTGCTAAGTTGTTGCAGCTTGAACATAGCACAGACCTCCACAAATTCCCTAAGAAAGATATAGGGGTTACCTTTCCCAGTGAAGTGAGGGAGCATGGAAATAAAATGAGTCTTAACCTCAAAATGGTTCCCATTTGCCTCTGGCAATACGATGCATGAGGGTAGAGTAGTACGACTCGGGTAGCATCGATCACGTAGAGGTATGGGAGCGACAACATGAAGAACAAGTGGAATAGGTGGGTCCAGCAACTGCTCCTCCTCACGGAAATTAGCAGCCAATGAACCCAGACTGTGTGCGACACGAGAGGAGGAAGGCGTCGAGAAATCGAATACCGAAGCAGGGTTCACAACGCGCCTCGTCAAACGGCCACTCTCGTCTCGTGCCCGCGAAAGCATGCACACAGGTGCACACACAAACCAAAACTTTTTTTTGACAAAGAATGTGCGTAGAGGAGAAGACGGGGGAACACAGGAGAGAAAGAATGACTCAGGAGAGAAGGGAAGAAGTCCTTATGCTACGACGGATGGGTACAGGTAGAAGGACACAAGCAAACAAGGCTCAAGCAATCCTAAGGTCGCTATAGGTCCTTACAGCTAGACGACGCCTAACTGCGAGGTCACACGGCCTCAACACGCCTCGCCTCCCTACTACGATGACCACAAAGCCCAGCAAGTGAGCCATGATCCGGAGATCTCGTCTCTCCTACTATCCACAAGTGGGCAACGCCGATCAGGCCATGACGGTCGGGACCGGATCACTCTCCTAATGCGCCCGAAATCCTTAGGGTGAATGTCTACTTGATTTTAAAATTAGGCTCTTGATTAGTATGGTTTTTGGGGCGAAGGAAAGGGTGATGAAATCCCCCACCTTATCTTTTATGGGACAACCCCTCCTTAGTAGCGTTTTGGAGTTTTAATCTAACAATCAACTCTCCAAACAAATGCTCAACTCACACTTGTTTCAATGCACTTCCTACTAACTATTGCATGTTCATACGAAATGCATGAATGGGAGTAGAAGGTGTGTACCTCACGCCAACACTCAGCAACTGAAAACAAAGCTAAAATAAAAGACAATCTACATGCCTAAGTCGCATACATGATGCATGACCTAAACAAGAAAGAATGCCTAATCTTTTGCTTTGGGTTTTAGGGTCCAAGTTGCTTAAAGGATGTCTGATTATTGATCTGGGAACAAACTATAAGTCAAAACATGCCAAATCAAGTCCCAAATCACTAAGTCAATTATGGCAACAAGACAAAGAAAAGAGAAGGGAAACAGGGCTCACCACACCGCCAATTGGCGGTCCAAAGTGTCCAGGTTGCCTCCCAATTTCTCCAGCTACCTCTCCTGGCGACTCCAAGTCTCCTGAAACAAAGAAAAACTACAAAACACAAATTAAATCCACTCGAATCGTCCAAACAAGAGTTTGGACTGACACCTCCCCGACAACGGCGCCAAAAACTTGTTGAACGTTTTAATTAAACCGCAAGTGCACGACGTCGGTGAAGACGTGGCAAATACGGGTCGTCCACAGGGAGGTGAGCAGTTTCTCGTTTGTACGAAATCAAGTGGCAAAAATAGGGAAGAGAGTTTGATTATCCTAATCTACGCTACACTACACTACGAAATAACGCATGCATAAGCAAACAACAAACGATTAACTAAAACTTAACTAAGAACGAAATAAGAGTGCTGGAATTTAGAAATGGAAAACCCCTAAGGGGTGGAGTGAGTGCACACATGCAAAGAGGTGGGTGTTGAACACATTCTTTAAGCACAAATGAAGGTGGTGTTATCATGCATAGGAAGTGTCTAAATGTTATGGTAAAACCTATCAATCCATTCACCGGCCTAGTTGATTAACATTTACATATACAAGTTGTTTTATTTCAGAACCTAAACAAGCATGAGAGGTGTCTAATCATTTTGGCAAAACTCATCAAGTTATAAATTCCATCCTAAACAAGCAAGCATACATTCATGTTTTATCAACACATTGTAAATAAAACATTCATTCCATTCTCTTTTGTATGTATGAACATCTACTCCACCCCCAAAGGGGATGGACTACTCACTACACATTAGACTAACTATTAAACTAAGCAAGGAAATCATATTAACTAAGCTACTAAAACTAATGAAATAAAATTAAACAAAGTAAAACAAGAAACATGAAACAAACAACATAATAAAGAAACTTTTATTAAAATGACTCACAATTCAAGTAACATCCTCCTACTTTAGTGTGTGCTTCAAGGCCTCACTTCTAGTAGGAAGAATAACCACTCAAAATGTGAAGTCATTACACTAGAAGGTGAAGAGTTCTATTTATAGCCATAGAAAAAGGTAATCCGGGACAATCCCCCGGTATGAGACTAAACAAATACCAAAAATAGACTAAATACATTGATTGATCGTTTTATATTAACCGCAAGTGCACAGCCGCGTTGAAGCGGTGACAAATACGGGTCGTCCACTGGGAGGTGTGTCAACGTTTGGTTTGTGCGAAGGCGAGTGGTAAAAAATGGATAGAAAGGTTGATTACACTAAACTACACTAAGATGCAAAATGAAATGAAAGATAAGCAATAAAACTAAACCCATAGGGGGTAGAGAAATAATGTGAATATAAAGATGTGTGTGTGTTCAATTAAGCTCCTCACAACATGTAGTGCATGAAATCATAAAACTACATCCAACTTTGCCTCCACATGAATTAAGATAAGACTACATCATTAAAACATACAAGACAATAATTGGAATGAAGCTAAATGAACTCATGTATAAAGACTAGACCCTACTATGCCTCCACATAAATTAAGATAAGACTACATCATTAAAACATACAAGACATTAACTAAGGTAAAGACAACAAGAGTACATACACTACAAATTGTGTTTCCAATATTAATTCCATCTATATCCTAACCTTATCATTCCCCATAAAATAGGTCCACCAATCAAAGCATAAACTAAGCTTCATTCAAGAGCATTAGCATATCAAAGATAAGAGTGAAAACCCATTAGATGATTATGGAAATCATATAAAGCTCAATGGATTAAGATAACACACATTTAATACACTACATGATCATATCACATATTTCTCCACTGCCCAAGTGGGGATGAAACTACTCACTACTCATTACACTAACTAATTTAACAAAATGAAGCATAATACTGAAATGAAATTACCCTAAGAAAGCAAGAAATATTAAAGAAGCTTAAAAGGAAAGGAAAGACTAAACAAACATGCACAAATTAAAAGACAAGATTAAAAGAAACTAGAAGAATTATTTTATTAACAAATGACTCACATTGAAGGTAGCATTCTTCACCACCTTGAGTTTTTGTTTCAAGGCTCACTCCTTAGTAGAGAGAATGCCACCAAGCAATGGGTGATTACAATGGAAGGTCAAGAGTTCTATTTATAGGCATGGAAAAAGCTAATCCGGGACAATCCCCCGATGTGGGACTAAACAAATACCAAAAATAGACTAAGCATACACTAATACACGTGGTCCCAAAAGTTAAGCGGATCCAGAGCTATCTGGACCGCCAATTGGAGGTCTATAAGCTTCAGATCCGGTTGAGTTTTGTTGTGGGCTTTGCTTAATCTATTACATGGTCTTGGATGCATCTACTTTGTTTATTGGAGCTCCGACCCGAATCGAATTGTCAAAATACTCCCCATGATGGTGTGGAGTTTTCTGTTTTGCTCTTAGGTCCTTCTGTCTTACGTTCAGGTCCTTCTCCTTTGCATCTTAGTCCACATGTCTCACAATTAAGTCATTTTTCCTACTTTTGGGTCCTTTCATGGCTCTTCTCTACAAACCTCTTTATTTCTGAAATTCAAACATAAAACTCGTCACGTAGCATTGCTTAGGTGTGAGATAATGGATATAAGATACAAATATAAGCATGAAATGATGTCAATCATACGCTCTAATACACAAGCCACAAAAATCTCCGCGGATCCGGATCAACCTGGACCGCCAATTGGCGGTCTACAGGATCCGGATCGTCCTGGGCTTTAGTCTCGGCTTTCGATGCCAATATTATTTGTCTTTGATGCGGTTACTTGACTTGTTGGAGCTCCGACCCGAATAGAATTGCCAAAATACTCCCCATGATGGTGTGGAGTATTTTTGTTTGCTCATTGGTCCTCTGATCTTTCATTCAGGTCCTTTGATCTTGCATCTTTGTCCTCAAGTCTTTCAACTCAGTCCATTTTCCTGCTTTTGGGTCCCTTTGTGCTTCTTCTCTTCAAACCTCTTTATTTGTGGAATTCAAACATAAAACTCGTCATGTAGCATTGTTTAGGTGAAAGATAATGGATATAAGATGCAAATGTAAGCATGAAATGATGTCAATCACAACCATGATGAGTTTGCTGGCAGGGCTGGACCGTCGACCTCATATCCCAACCTTGATCTTGGTTTGTATTTGCACGTATGTATTAATATTCGGACATGTATCTTAATTTATGCAGAAGGAGGTTGATGGCGTAAAATGCGTTGAGCATGACTCCAAGCTCAACGAATGGCAGATCACTGATGAGAGGATGTCATTTCTACTATATATGGCAGGGTTTGACACAGTCACTCGGTTGGGCCGAGTCCAGTTGGACCATACCTTGCTGGGGGCGATGGTGGAGCGTTGGAGACTAGAGACTCATTCATTTCACCTGCGACATGGTGAGATCACTTGGAGCTTGTGTAACATCTCTGTGATTACTGGCGTGTACGTAGACGGTTTCCCGATGTGTGTCTCAGGAGTACGTTTGGTCAGATGTCTGCATGGATTTATTGGGTCAGGTCCCCGATGACTTGGGTCGTAAGGGTTTGGTAACTTTGGGTTGGTTGCAAACTCAGTTTCAGCAGTTGCCTTTTGATGCCGACGAGGAGAAAGTTACATGATACACTAGAGCATTTATTTTGTTCCAGTTGGGATGCAGTATTTTGACAGATAAGAGCGACATGATGATTCATTTGAAGTACATGCCTTTTCTCAGAGATTTGGCCGTCGCATCGGAGTACAGTTGGGGTAGTGCGGCTCTGGCCCACTTATATAACATGTTAGACGAAGCTACATTGATTCCAACCAAACATCTGTGCGGGAATCTTACGATCCTGCAGTTCTGGTGCTGGGAACATTTACACATTGGGAGACCTTTGAAGAGAAGACCATTACTATACCCGGATGACGATAGGGCACCATTAGGTGCCCGTTGAAGAAGAAGATCCACACACACAAGAAGACAGTGGCGGTCTGACTCAGGATACAGAACAGACATAGAATGCAGTACGAAGAGGGGGACGCGGCCGGGGGAGAGGACGTGCTCAGACACGTCCTAAAAAGAAGAAGAGATTGAGAGGTCACTTAGGATAGATATTTGGTTGTATTAAACTTATTTGGATGTTATTACATTAGTTTGGTTTTATTTATGTTAAAATGTTAAACTTGTTCTTGTGGATGTTATTTTGATTTTATTATAGTTGTTTGTGTTTTGTGGTTGAAATGATTGTGTTTAATGCAATATTTGTAGTTGGAAATGATTGTGTTTGTTGAATTTTTGGTAGTTGGATTTTTTGGTGTTTGTTGAAATTTAGGAAGTGAGAAATTGTGGTGTTTGTTGTATTTTTCTACTTGGAAATGATTGTGTTTGTTGTTGAATTTTTTTAATTAGAATGACTGTCATTGTTGTCAAAGGTTCTGAAACAGGAAATGAAATCGTCGAGTTCTTAAATTAAATGAACTTGTCGATTTCTCTTCAAAAGAATTCAGCACTGGTGTTGCAGAGTTCTCTTCGAGAGATATCGGCACTTCTGTTGCTGAGTTCAATTTAGAAAAATTCGTGGGCCAAGTGTTGCCTGTATAGAACTCGGCCTTTGCACAATCGTTTTGCCCTATTGAGAACTCAGCGTTGTAACACCGAGTTCTCCAAAAAATAATTCCTGAAGAACTCGACGTCACAGACGTCGAGTTCTCTATACACTAAAAAACAAGACCAGTCGCCACCACGTGGTAGCAGCAGGTCTAGTTTGAAAATTTGTTTTGGGTGAAGTTTATTTTGGATTTTTTTTAAAATAATATTATTTCGAAAAAAAAATTCTTAAAATTATAGGACAATTTTTTGGGTGTTTTGATATCATTTTCAAATTCTTATATTTTTGTCATCAATTTAAGTACCACGTTGTAAGTGTTTTGTTATTTTTCAAATTATTTTTTATTGCAAAATAAGCATTTCAACGAGAGTCCTGAACTCCCGATACACGGATGCATGCGTTGCTTACTTCCTACGTTTAACCTTGGGATGCATATTCACAAACAAGACTGGTCTAACCAGTTTCGTCCATCCCATGAATAAAGTGAGAGGATACACACGCAAAGACGAGGACGACAACATCTGCGGTGTGTACTTCCAGGTGGATCTCTACACACGGTTGCCTAGCATTCCACGAGTCGGAAGTGCCACAACATGGAGCGAGGCAACGACGCCTGAAGAAATCAGCACTTGAGTGGTGTTATTGTGCTCAATTATGCAATTCGCAGTAACAAATCTTGCTTTGGTTAGTTTGTGTTTGTTTCTGAACTGTGGTTATGGACGTAGTAATTGTAATGGGATTTATGTTTGGGAAATGTTTGTTGAACGCAGGGCGTCACGGACGCGCTCTACGTGGATATCCATGTCAGCCCTTACGTGGCCAAAGCATGAATGTTTTTTTGTTTTTTCTTCCTGATGTCCACTCAAATCACATTAAATGCGTTTCAACTCAGCACGTTCTCTCTCTCCATCCAAATACAAATATGATGACACTCTTTCTTTCTTCTCCATTCTTTCTCTCCAGAATAAATCACCATTTCTAGCAAGATATTATGTCGAAGAAGCGTTTGATGCCGACTCCCAGGATTCTTCACAACGTAAGCAGCGTGAATGGGACGGTGTGAAGACTTCCCGATGTTCTTGTCAGCGTTAGCATCGTGAATGTGACGATCCGGTGGTGAAGACTTCGCACCACAACATCTTTGCTGCATTGTTGGAGTGCCCATGACAGAAAAAGAAGGAAGAAGAAAGAAAGAGTGTCATCGACCGTCCCATTCACGCTGCTTACGTTGTGAAGAACCCTGGGAGTCGGCATCAGATGCTTCTTCGAAATAATATCTTGCTCGAAATGGTGATTTATTCCGGAGAGATGTACAACGCTCTGATGTAGCGTCGAAGAAGCGTCTGATGTCGACTCCCAAGGTTCTTCACAACGTAAGCAGCGTGAATGAGACGATCATGTTTAAGTCTTACATCTTCTTTCCGATTTACTGGGAAAATATATATTATCTTTGTAATTTGTGTGTGTTTGTATTGTTTGTTTGTGTGTGATTTACTGGGAGAAGATATATTTTTTTTGTAATTTTTGTGTGTTTGTGTTTGTGTTTGTGTTTGTGCTTGTATTGTTTGTTTGTCTTTGTGCTCTCATTGTATCTTATTGTGTAATAGTTATCATCAATAATATGTACCATCAATATCTCATTGTGCTCTCATTGTATCTACATAAACATGACAAACTTTCTACATAAACTGGACAAACATTCTACATAAACAGGACAAACTTTCTACATAAACAGGACAAACCTTGTACATAAACAGTACAAACTTTCTACATAAACTGGACAAACATTCTACATAAACAAGATAAACTTTCTACATAAACAGGACAAACTTTCTACATAAACAGGACAAAACAGGACAAGCTTTCTACATAAACAGGACAAAACATGACAAACTTTCTACATAAACAGGACAAAACATGACAAACTTTCTACATAAACAGGACAAACTTTCTACATAAACAGGAAATCTGAGATGCTATTTTTTCCTAAACGTAATTCTTGTGGGGTAAAATATACAGTGGGAGGTTTGTTGAGTTTGTGCGGGGGTGGCAGGGGGCGGCAGCCCCTGCGGGGGACGTGAGGGAGCGCGCTTTGCGGACGTTTTTTTTGTTTTGACATCATATTATTGCATTCCATATATTGATTCGTTTATTCCGACAATAATGAAGCCACATATTATTCCGGACTGCAAATACACTTATTCCGATTCCGAACAGCAAATACACTTATTCCGGACAGCAAATCCACTTATTCCGGACAAACTTTATGTTCCGTTTCTGGACACACTTTATTCTTAAACCGGACAACAAATACACTTATTCCGGACAGCAAATACACTTATTCCGGACAAACTTTCTGTTCCGTTTCTGGACACACTTTCTTCTTATTCTGGACAACTACACTTATTACGGACTGCAAATACACTTATTCCGGACAGCAAATACACTTATTCCGGACAGCAAATCCACTTATTCCGGACAAAATTTATGTTCCGTTTCTGGACACACTTTATTCTTAAACCGGACAACAAATACACTTATTCCGGACAACAAATACACTTATTCCGGACAAACTTTTAGTTCCGTTTCTGGACACACTTTCTTCTTATTCTGGATAACTACACTTATTCCGGACTGCAAATACACTTATTCCGGACAGCAAATACACTTATTCCGGACAACAAATCAACTTATTCCGGACAAACTTTATGTTCCGTTTCTGGACACACTTTATTCTTAAACCGGACAACAAATACACTTATTCCGGACAGCAAATACACTTATTCCGTACAACAATATACACTTATTCCGGACATACACATAACGTAAACAGGACAAACACATAATGTAAACTGCACACACACATAAAGTAAGCTAGACAAATTAAGTTGATCCAACGTAAAAAACTTAAAAACAAATATTTTATTATGATAAGTGTGGGTTCTGCACGAATAATGAGACTGCACGATGTCCTAGGGTCTGCACACTGTCTTATCTGTGTATTGGGAAATGAATCGTTCAACTTAAAGAACCGGCGTTTTTTAAAAAGACCAAAACGCGCGAAGAGAAATTTCGCTGACTGGACGCTGACTCAAAGAAAAATATCTGAGATGTACAGATCCACGTAAGGCGCGTCCGTGACGCGCGTGTCAGTCTATCACGGCTCTTTATGTTTACCCTTCTATTTTGCATGATGTGGATTAGTTTGGACATAATTAGGTGCCTAAAAGTGTGGATCTGATGTCTGCTGACTCAGATTAATATCAATGATGTTTTTATAATCCCACATCGCCGGCTTTAAAAAGATAAACACACCCCCACCTTTGGAACATACCTGGACGGGGTCTATGGGTGATCAAGAAGGCTCATGGCCTAGGGTGGTGGCCTCCATTGCACTTTGGAGGGGCGTCACCTTAACATCTCCCCAAGTGGGAGAGTGTACGTCATTATTTGTTACTTTGGGGGTACGCGTCCGCGCGGCCCCTGCCCAATTATCAATCCAATATTATTGTGCCAATGTAAAATGACGTTGTGACTTATCTTAACTTTCAATTTACCTGCTGCATTAGGTTTATGATTTTCTGTTCTGTTCATCTGGTTCTGATGGTTTCTTTCAACAACAGGTAACACTTCCAAATCACTGGTCCTGCACGTAAGCGCTGGTATGTGAAACTGCAAAAATTATGTATAGATGTAGAGAGTCTTAATACATTTATTTAAGAGCTGCTTATTTCGAAGTTTCATTGTTTGGTCTATGTTTTACACATAACGTATAGATTTAGGCAATACTCAAAAGTTTTTCTAGAATGAACTTGAAAGTTTCTTTTATGGTTGTCTGGTTTTTGTTTGGAATCAAATGTGTTGAGATGAATAGAGTCGTTACTTAAAGTTGTGTTTCCTTAGGAAATACTGTTGGAAATACTACTGATATAATTCAAGTATTATGTTTGTTGGAATCATCTAATGCTGTGTTTAGATGAATAGAATTGTTACGTAAATTTGTGTTTTCTTGTGAATTATTATTCTTGTGTTTTCACATACAAGTTTAATAGATGAAAACATGGTCATTGGTCGTATATGGGCTGGAGCATAGTAACATTTATAGTACTGTTATACCCGTAATCTTCCAACACGTAATCTTCAAGCAACAATCTCTCTCAAACCCACATTTCTATACCTTCAACAATATAAATATAGTACACTTTATGCTATCAAAGACCACAACGAATACTAGTTATGTTGTTCTAATTTGGTGCATTTCTCCTTTCTCTTGGTTTTGGTGCTTTATATGTTAATATTTTATTTTTAAAAATTCTTAGTGCTACTTGTTGACCTATATCAGTTTGTTTACCATAGTTTGGGTGCCTCAAGCATGCTCGATATCACGGTCCCGACCTTAGCCGAGGGTGACGTTGCCTCAAAAATCAGAGATCAACTCAAGCAAAGAGTTCGACAAACAATCTTCTTCTGGAATAAGCTAAGTCCAATTCACAGGGTGTAGGATCTCTAGTTCGGTCCTGCAGTTCAAGTTCTAGAACTGGCCCAGAACCAATTGGTACATCTTATATTCTTTGCCATATCATCTCCTTCTGAAATATTCAATGAAATCATAACATGCCCATAAACCCGAAATCAAATCGGCATGGTTTGCCACAAAATTTGAGAACAAGTATCCTGAGTTTGACAAACCGCCTCAGGGTGTTGACTCTCCTGGTCAACCCTGTTGCTCACGTTCTAGCCGTGGACCGAAACCAAATGGTACATGTTTTCCCAGCAATTCTTTTTCAGAAACATACAGAGAAATTATGACTTCCAATGAAATTTAAGCTTATGATGTATTATCTTGTTTTTTTTTGAATTCTACCATCACAGAACACAATTCAGTTTAGTTGTCTATTACAGAATCAATCGAAGTAGGAAGAGCAGACAGCGAGGGTGTGTTGCAAGCGATGTTTCCGATCCGTCTCCCTCAAATACTCGTATTGCTAGTAATTATGAACATAAGGAAGGAATAAGTTACCTGCAGGAAGATTGCAAATAGATGGAAGATAGACATGTCTGATTTTCATTTTAATGTTCATTCAACTTCAGGTCCATATCTTGAGATATACGATGGTGTTTACAAAGATCTACCTGTTTTATCGAAAGTTATGAACAAAGTTTATGGAGAGGACACAGATGGAGATTTGAATGCACGGCTCGAGACCAACTTTTATCGAGAATTTGCTCTTCTATGTATCCGAGCTTGATCATCCAAGCATTGCAAAGGTACTAATTTAAGATTATTGTTTCCTTACTTTGGTCTAAATCTACTTAGGATTTGAGAAAATTCTATGGAGTCTGACTCATAGTGATCATTTGTCAAAGAATGGTAGTGTGATCGTGTCGTTGGTTGATGTAAATGACAAACAAACTTAAGACTATTAGATGTTGAGGTTTAAAGAGAACCATCTGTTGCTATAGTTGTGAAATTACAGTGAAAACTGAGTGTGTTCGTAGCGATCACGAGACAATGAGAAGACATCGAGGTAATGATCGGGGTATTGGCGGACTTGTGCTGTGACTGCGATCCTACTGACAAAAGACCAGAGTTTTTCCAATTGAAGAGTGTTGGAGTTTTACGAAAAAATGCTTTACTACCAGAGAGGATATCGTTCAGGTGATGTGGGATAACAATACGTTATGCAAGTGATGGCATGAGTCATCTGCTGTCCAATCTGTTATATATGATCGAATCCGTTGTAAGTACGTTCTTAGTTTTTCAATCGAGCTAGAAAGTGTGTCAAAAAATAAATGCCCAGAATAGGCATATGTTTATGATTTTGAAGTTGAAAGCTGGGTGAGTGTTTTATCTTCTTACAGTTCGATCGATGTTAGGGTTCGGATTCCTGGAGGAACTGACAGTGATTTTGAGCTGCTTGTTCCTTGAAGTGAAGTGATAGATTGTTTTTTTTTAAACTTAAATTCAGATTTTTCATTGTTTGTTGCATTCAGATTTAAAAACTGTTGATGTTGGACCTCCAACCTGTGTTTCAATATCAAGATTAACCAGAACCTTAATTTTTCACAAAACTGTGGTCAAGTTGGTTATAGACCTCAGAAATGGGAAGAAAATGAGACTCAGATACAAGTTGAAACACCTTAAATGCCATGTTGGTCTTGGTGTATTTTTACTGTTAGTAACAATAGTTTTGCCGTGAGGTCCATATATTTCGTGATATTTAATTTAAACAATTGTGAACTAGAAACCTATCGTCCTTTTTCTTGAGAAATCATCTTACATCTTGGTGCAATTCAAAAATTGCATAGACATCAAATCCTTTTGTCTGGTTTGCAGTGAAACTCAAGGTATTATTAGCAAATGAATTGCTTATAAAGCATTTTAAAAAGTTACATTGGTGTTGAAAATAGTTTCTCGTTTGACAATTGAGAGGAGTGTGTTGACTAGTCTCACATCCTACAATTGAGATTACTATTGTGATTCTAAGATCCCATGTCACTCACTCTACTCAACACCAATTAGTTTTGAGTTGAATACTCATACTTCAAACTATTCACACTTCAATAGTTTGAATGATCCAAAGCATTGAGTTATTGAAACAAACTATTACCATTAAACCAAGAGAGAGAAATTTGGTGCAAAGGCATAACACATTTACATGATTTATTTTGTTTATGAAAAATAAAAATATGATTCCTATCCAAACGAGTCCAGAACATATAGCAATCAAGCTAGTCACCAATATTGAATACCTGGAAGCATTTCATAGATGCAAATTAAAATAAATGGAAATGCAAAATAAAAATTTAATTAACTCTATATGACTCGCAAACTTTGTCCTCTCATCTCTTCTCATCCCTAAAAGATGTTATTTCAAGATTCCCTAAAACAATTAATATAAAAACTAGTAATTGAAGCTTATACATGTTATCTTCCTAAGAGATATCCACATCTTTGATATATGTACACTGTAAAAGAGAAACTGCAACAAGATATTACAGGTATATGTATGTCATTTTATCTCATCCACTATTTCACAAAAAAATGTGATATCTGTCTGGGTAACAATTTCCGGATTGCTGTAATTCGGGGTTGCCTTGCACTGAAATCACAACGATGACTTATAGGTGCTATCCTATGACTTGAAACTTCCTATCGACATTGTTGCCCTTGCCCCCTTGTTTCTAAGAGTCTATTCACCAAAGTTGCCATCCTCTGATATCCTTTGCCAGGCCGTAGCTTAGTTATATCCCCCACTTCAGAACACTTGGGTTCGCCGGAGCACCACCCACCCGGCGTGAAGCTCCCGTTGTGCCTTTTCAACAACTTGCTGTCAATCCTGTCACAAAATTTCTCAAATTATCAAGATAAACCAGATTCAGCAATTAATGGCTTTGCAACATCGTCGAAGATTCATTAATTTGGCAAACAACCTAATTAACTTTATACACAGTGACCTTAAGCTGATTTGACTAGCCACAGCCTGACAAATCCAACCAGTCAGCCCCGAATAGCCCGATCGGTCACCGACTATGACCCTTCGACCAACTAGTGTCCTGATTGGCTGACATGAAGTCCTTGTTCATGATTTCATTTTAACCATTTCTGTTAACATTTATTTTATTAATACGAAACTATTATCTTATCGAAACTCGTCTACATATATATCCAAGAAATCAGTAAAGGGCATGATCCAATTAGAAAGAAGCATCGGTACTAAAGGATCATGAAAACAATCATGAAGCATGAAGGGACTACCATACCAATCTAGGACGGGATCGTTGTGGGCGAACTTGCGGGCAAACGGTGCACCACTGGCAAGCATGGGAACAGTATCATTTAAAGAGAGGATGTGGGGGTGTTGTTTAGGAGGCACATCCCACGATATGTAATGAAGATCATGGTTGACTGCAGTGGTAGAAAAGTTCGGATTGTTGCATATGACAGTTTGAAAGTAACCTTCGGGTGAAGAGAGAAAGTTGGTGTAGTACATGAGAAGTGTTCTTGGAAGATTGTCCCATCCCCACACACAATACTCCACAAATTCTCTGGTCAACGCCGTCCATGCTGATCCTGAAACATACAACTTGCCAATAAGAGCTAATGTTCAACCTGAGTAACATATTTGAGCATTTTCGAAAGCCAAAAAATAATTGAAGTCTAAAGTGCACATTATATAAACTTGTCCATTGTTAGTTTTTTGCTTGACAGGCATGCCCATTTGAAATTCCAACTTTTCAACTGATTTTTATAAACTT
Source organism: Triglochin maritima (assembly GCA_963682175.1). Classification (NCBI taxonomy): domain Eukaryota; kingdom Viridiplantae; phylum Streptophyta; class Magnoliopsida; order Alismatales; family Juncaginaceae; genus Triglochin; species Triglochin maritima. The sequence continues at coordinate 43,584,651 of OY821775.1, forward strand.
CATATGACATTAATATTTATCGACAGAATTAAAGATGGATCACAAGTGCACCCATATGATTTGTTCAGCTGCAAAACATTAAAAAAAATACACAAAACAGTGAAGTTGCCTAGCCTGTGGACCTTTTGTTGGTTAGATGGAGTTATTAGCTTTCAGAAGATTAGCCACCTGTGATATCCGAAAATAACTAAACATTATTACTCACTTGGGAATTTCTTTCTTCCCTGCTTGACTCTGGACAATCAATTCAATTGTGTAGATCCTTAGTGATAGGCACTATAAGTTGACAAATCTGCACCATAAATATTGACTTATACACAACTAGTCGAGGTCCCATATAATATCCTGTGGTAGCCATTGTGGGATTTGCCAAGAGACATGAACTAAGAAGGAAAAAAAATACAGTAAATATCTTTGGCAAAAGAAGTGAGCCCAAACAACGTCCATGCTATGCCCAAAATCGATCTAAGTTTCTTACGAGTTGCCCCCTATGCTATGCCACGATTGTTCCTAAAGCAATAATGGCAAAATACAATTTGGCCCTTCAGCTAACCTCAAAATAAAATACACCATTTAACTTTACAAAAGTCCTATTGGTCCTCCGCAACTTTTGATTTGGTAACAAGGTAACCGCTAAGTTGGGTTCTTTTTTTTTGCAACAACCAACTTTGCAATGTTGGGTACCCCCTATGTTGGGTACACGATATCTTTGGTAGTTGGTTGGTTGTGCACTGAGAATTTGGAGGAAAGGAAAGCACTTTCCGTTTGACGACCCCTATTTACCCCTTCTGTGCATTCGTTGGAATCTACACCCACTTTCCTTCATTTTCCATGATATAGAAGAAATCTTATCCACCAAATTCTCACCTTTTCATCACCTCAGAATCCAACGGAAAGCACCAACCCCTCTCCACCCACACGACGCCTCCTCTCCTCTCCTCTCGCCTTGCCATGCTTTCAAGTGCGTACAAAACCCACTGATTCGTCCCCTATTCGGATATCTTCGATTTAGTGCTCCGTTTTAGGAGGGATGGTGGATTCGACCGCTGGTTTTTGTGGGGGAAAGTGGTATTTTTTGGTCCCTTTCTGTTAATTTAGGGTTTGGTTTGGATATATTGGGGATTTTACCTTGTCGTAGGATTCCATACCAATGATGTGTATTTGACGATTATTTTGTTCAAAATATGAGGTTGTAAGATCAAAATATGGAGTCATACCTAGATCTGTCTCTTTTGGTCCGATGTTGTTCAATCCCTCATTCTTTGTATGTTGTATAATTGAACTTGTTGAAGAATGCTTGGAAATATCAAGTAAATATACTTTTATTGGTGGGATAATAGTTGACTATTAGGTAGAATGTTTTATTCAAGATTTGTTTGATATTTATGGAACTGAATTGAAAGTGATTGACCCACCTGAATTGATAATGGAAACAAACCACTTTTAACAGCTACATAAGATCCGCAAATTGACGAGGGAAGGGTGTTTGTGTCTTTTCAGTACTTCAATAAATTAGCGAATGCCTTGTTATAAATGCAAGTATCTTCTGCAAGGTGTTGGGAGGAAGGGAGCCTGAGACTTCGAAGTTCAGAAATGTTTCTGGGGAATGGGGGATATAATTGAGGAGGTTCTATCGAAATTTTTACAAAATGGGTATAGTTAAGGGGGGAAACTGTAATTGATCAAAAAGCAGAAAGACATAGTATTAGAACTTGGAAGCTCACAAAAAGAAAATGAGAATTCCAAGAGTCCATCATCTGGCTTTGTTACCATCTAAGGAACCAGCTTAAAGGCGGGATATGACCATGTGGGTAAACTGGTCACTGAATTAATTGAATCCATGACAAATGTACTCTAAAAACTCATGATCCTAATTTATTAAATTTGCCCCTGCCGACAATAAAAAATAAGAATAAGTACTCACTAAATGCAGAATATTAAACCGACAACAGAACATTATTAAACACCCCATTTTAGGTCAAACGTACATTTCGAAAAAACAACAATTGAAAACAAACAAGATAAGAAACAAACCCCAAGAATATAGTAGTAATAACAATTAAAAACAGAATGCAAGATATATTTTAATTATTCCATTCTCACCTGTAAATAGCTTAAATGCAGTCGGAAGCTCCCTCTTCTGAGTGACCCAAAACACATCACTCTTCCTATTACTATACAACCCTGGATCCACAATAATCGGCCTCGCCCTATCCTTCCTGCAACATCAACATCAAAAACTCAACTTTTCATCAAAAAACCCATAGTTACATACCTCAACCAGTCCACTAAAAGTCGGGTGGATGTAGAACGCTAGTTCAATCCCCTCCCCTAACAAGTGATAGCCAGTGGTCGATGTGTTGCGGATAATTGAAATTAAAAATTAACCTCTACAACTAATAAAAAACTCAACTTTCCATATAAAAAAACATAAAACCAACCAACTTACGCTTTCCATCCCAACTTGCTGGTATGCTCCACGAAGTTCACATCCCTCGGCACATCCTGGAACACCCTCAAAACATCTGCATTCCAACAAACCAAATCAAAACCACCAAAAAGATCAAACCTTTACCATCAAACTGAATTTCAAATCACCCTCAAAACATCTCCCAATCCGGAAACCAAATGCAACCCAATACACCAAACCCAAAAGATCAAACCTTCACCATCGAACCAGAATTCCAAATCCGACCCAAAATCCAAATACCCTGAAAGACCAAATCTTCACCATCGAACTTGAATTCCAAATCCGACCCAAAATCCAAAGCCCCCGAAAGACCAAACCTTCACCGTCGAAACGGAACAGCCCAAAACCGAAACCACCAAGAAGATCAAACCTTCACCCTCAAACTGAATTTTAAACCACTCTCAAAACATCAACATTGCAACAAACCAAATCAGACCCAATAACCAAACAACCAAAAAGAGCAAACCTTCACCCTCAAACGAAATTTCAAACCACCCTCAAAACATCTCCGAATCCGAAAACCAAATCCGACCCAAAACCCGTGAAAGACCAAACCTTCACCATCGAACCCGAATCCAAACTACCAGAAAGATCAAACTTCATCATCAAACCACCCTGAAAACATCTCCCAATCCGAAAACCAAATCCGACCCAAAACCGAAACCACCAAAAAGACCCAATCTTCACCCTCAAACCAAATTTCAAACAAACATCTCCCAATCCTCAAACCAAATCCGACCCAAAACCCAACCCACAAAAAAATAATCAAACCTTCACCCGAAACCAAAATCCAAACCACCCTCACCATCTTGTGTGACAAGCGGATAATCCGAAGCGCTAAGATTGACAAACCAATCCCACTCCTTCCCCTCCTTAAGCATAACCGCACACGCATGCAACGTATTCGCCACCATCGTAACCCCTCTATACGTCACCATATTCGCCTTCTCGATCACCCTCACGTTCCCAACGCCTCCAAACACCTCATTCCCTTTAACTCTCCTCACAAGCTCGAGTCTCTCCTGGAGAGGGGAGTCGAGGTCGAGGTGGAGGAGGTAATGGTTGCGGGGGTGGTAGAGGGCGAGGAGAGTCCGCCAGAGCCGGTCGAGGTCGCCTCTGGAACCGGAGATGGAGTAGGCGAGGCGGGGGAGGGGGACCGGTTCGGTCCGGTTCGAACCGGGTTGGATTGGGAAGGCGGTTCGGGAGGATATTAGACCGGCGTTGAAGGAGGTGAAGAGGACGACGAGGAGGAGTGTTGCGGCCAGTGGAAACGCCCACCTCGGCTTTGTCGGGCCCATCTGGTCCGGTTTGGGTTGGGTTGGGTGGTTTTATGGACGGTGGGGATTGAGTTGGGTTTTTTGGCGTGAGTGCGTTTGTTTCTTTTTTTCAGGTTTCACACGCATTTGAAGGGAGTGAGGACACTCGGCTTGCTTGGACTGGTCGGAGTCGTCGCCCTTGACTCAGTATTTTTGCTTTAAGATTTTATTTTTATTTTTTAAATTCGATAGTTTTATTAGCATAATAAAAGTCATTCCAAGTTATGATCTGCATCGAGGATTACTAAAAGCGTGAGTTATTCCCAATCAAGGGGTTACATCTTTTGTAATTGTTGAGATTGTATTTATAAAAGTAACGTGATTTGGAGGGGGAAAAAATTTAGACCAAAAACAAAAAAAACGTCTAATCAATAACCGAAATAAAAGCTTAGTGTACTAAGGTAGTCTCGCAACACTAAGCGGTCGTGACTCGTGAATCCTCAGGTAGTGTACGATGTTCTTTGCTTTGAGACGTTGACTTGGTTACTTTGAGTTGATTTGGTAGAGTCCAAATAAGTAGAGCTCGAGTCAGCTTGTTTGAATTGTCGAGCGTGATTTTGTGTTTGTGTTAGACTTCCTGAAAGATGAGTCCAGTCGCGAGCGAGTGGGAGTGAAATTAAGTGAGTTCCCTGCCAACATCAAAAATAACGTGAGAATTTCAAGTAACCATCAATTTGGATAAAAATGTTATAATTTAGCTTCGAGAGTGAAAGTAGTCTAATAAAGATATAGTATTGTTGATAGGAATAAAATGCTTGTGACACTTCGCACTTTGCCCTTTTCCTCGAGGTTTTGGATTGTTTGGGGTTAATTAGTTAATGCTTTAGGATATACACTAATTAGGTCTTTCATACCAGATACGGTACGAAACACGACACAATAATTTTGTGTAGTGGTACATGTCACTGTACACGATAAGAGTACATAATAAGAAACACGATAAGTATATGTACATGACAACTGATAATTTCGTGTTGCGTTCGTGTTCACATGTACATGTACATGACAATCGATAATATACACGATAAGGTTTCATGTACTTAAATGCGCAATTACAAGATTATAAATGTTAATACACGATATAAATGTTAAGACATTAATACACATATATAATTATATGTATATATATTTGGTACAATGTTTAACAACCTAATGCATATGCATGTGGCTACTACACTACTGCTAGTATTACATGACCTAGCTACTTAGTTTTATAGTTTAAACCAAGTCAATAACCTAAAAAGACAACAACTTAGCTAACTTATTATGTAAATCGTATAAATTCTGTAAACATGTATTTATCGTGTAAATCTTGTTCACAAGTTATTATGGTACTCTAAGTGCGTCGTATCGTGTAACATGACACGTTAGGAATCTTGTACTTACCGTTTCGTGTCATGTAAATACGATAATTATCTTGTCGTGTTAGAGGTTGGGTTCTTGTATATGATTTTTTATCGTGTACTGTTCGTTTATGCTACATATTAATATTAGACTTGTACACGACACGATAATATACGTCATGAACACGACATGAATAACATGTCTAACACTATATTTTATTTTATTTTATTTTATTTTGATAGTGGATTTTCCAAATTTGGCTATTTGACTGGCTCAATATTTGACATTGTAATTTGTATTCGGAAAAACATCACCAGTTGTATACGTATCCAAAACCAAATGCATGTGAACTTGAAAAACTAGATGTTTACCTCCAAAAAAACTTGAAAATGTAGATGTGTATATCTTTTTGAGGAAAAAAATATATACATATCTACTTTTTCAAGTTTTTTTCAAGATGGGTATATTGGTGCATCCAATCCAGATAATATCCACTATGGAATTAAATGTCCTTACTAGAATATTTATAACTTCAATGTCCTAGATGTGCTGATATGCTAATACAAACGAAGGCATATAGTTGATGGCAAATATTAGTTACATTATTAGGTCATCCAAGATGCCAAGATATATCTCTGTACGTGAGGAAAATATTACATATGTTTCTTATACAAAAATGCAATGCATCACATTTCAAGGACCTTACCTTCATTTTCTTGAGCTTCATAACTTAACACGACCAATTATTCACAGTGTTCTATTTTATATCTTAGGAAATATTAAATCCATACATAGGCAGTTCAGAAACACGAAAAGTAACATCAAAATAAATATCAATAGATTTTTTCATCAGGAGACCCTTGTTTTGAGCATGCATCAAATAAATAAATGACCTGATTAAATTATTAACAAAAGATCAGCCATGCAAGATCTTATCGGATCTCAGGTTACAATCTTACTGGGTCGTTGACAAATATCTTGTTATTCAAATAATATATACCTAAGACCTTTAGTTACAATTATCTTATCAAAGTGTTCATCAATAATAGATAATAATTCCGTAAATTTTTTATTTAATAAAGTTTAAATCGAAAATTATAAAAGTAGGAAAAAAATTTAAAAGTGATCCGATCGCGGGTCCAAACCGCGATCCGAGCCCACGGATCGTGGTTTGCACCCGTGATCATTGGGCACGGATTGCGCTATAAAAGTGTGATCCGTGGGTTGTTTTAGCACAATTTTTTTTAAAACCTGATTAAAAATTCTCTCATCTAGTTTTTCTCTCGTTCGCCCATCGCACAACCCTTCTTTCCGAGCTTTCTTGGGACCCCAGGTTAATTTTACACAATTTTTTTACTTAAGAATAATTAAAATTAAGATTTAATTTCTTTGTTAAATTAAAATTATTCAGATTTTTTTTGTTATTTTCTATTAAATTTAATTTTAAATATTAGTTGTATTTATGTATCTGTTTATAATTAAATTAAATTTTTATACATTTAAATATTAGTTGTATTTATGTGTTAAATTGTTATATATTTCATTATTTATATAACATGCAATTTGTCATGAAACCTACGAATAATTTTTTTTACATTATTAAAATTAAATTTATTTTTATTTTCCTGAACAGTTGTTTTGTCAAAATGAGTCATTTAAGTAGAAGTCGCTTTGTACAAAAAGAACGTGAGTATAATGATGTAGTGGATAGAGAGTCTATTTCCTCATTTCTCGGAATACCAAATTGCGTGTTCAGAGTCAATGATATTTGCACAAATGTAAGTACAAACAAAAATCATATTGTGTTAATTTTTCTAAATATTTAAATTACATATTTTTAGTTAATGTATTTTTCACAATATATTTTAATATAATATAGCCGGAGGGTGTTTTGGAATGTCGTGCACATCGTTCAGTCATTCTTTTCCACGATAGTTTTAGTCAGGCACTCAAAATTTTAGGATTATATCAACTTGCCCAAATAAGACATACAAGGACAGACAATAGATTGATTACTGCACTTGTAGAGCGTTGGCGTCCTGAGACTCACACTTTCCACTTACCGGTTGGGGAGGTTGGATTAACATTACAGGGTGTGAGCTGTTTGTGGGGTCTACCTAACACTGGTATTCCAATAATCGGACACAGTGACGAGACAGTCGTGAGTTAATTAAAACTTGCTTTGGGATTCATATAAATGCCGAGATGATGAAAAAAGGTAAACGAACGGTGGGAGCATATGAGTCACAAATTTTCAAAGAGTCAGGATTTAACATCAGTTCGCAATGGTTGCGGGTAAATTACGGGAACCTCCCGGATTTTCTCATAGATGAAGAAGTGACACAATATACACGGGCTTTCATTTTAGATTTGTTTGGATCCATGATTTTCCCTCGTCGCAACCATCTCATAAACCATCCCCAATTGGATATATTTTCCTCCTCAACGAGCCCAAATGCAAGAGGTAGTAGTTGATTCTCAGCGTCATACCCAACAACAACAAGTAACCTTCCTTCGTATCTACCTTTAAGAAACGAGGCGTCTATGCTGATAACAGGACGCAGATATTGGAATGCCTGAATACAAGGACCAAAAGCCCATGCTGCACATTTAAACTGACGGACACCAGCGCATGGTAAAGGGTCAGAATGAACTACAACTTTACTTCCAGGATTTGATTGTTTAATAGCATTTAACAATTGAGGCAACAAAGCATATGAACTCGACCAACTTCCAAACATGTATGCAACAACAATCTCGCGGGCACACCATAATTTATTGTACTTTGGATTGACACCTGGAAATATTTTTCTTACGAGACCAAAAACATGTTTAATCGGGAGCGAGACATTATTTTCGACATCTTCACAGATGATATCGGTCATCATCTTCGCAGTCAGCTGAGCATGATCAAATCGGGCATCTGTAGACCTGCATATATGCTTATACGGACATTTTCTTATCGACCATGCATCACCCGAACCGGTCCGTGCAGCATACAACATCCAGCTACAATTTTCATCTTTACATCTCACCCCTATATTTGGTTTTGCTGCTGTCTTGCACCTTGATCTCCCGATTATTGTCAATATGCCATTTCGATATTGCATTCTTCAGAGCGTCTTTTGATGAGAATGCTTGATTCTCAGCTAACGAACCTTCAACTATTTTGCTGCTTTCTATAAATGATGTATCTGCAGGAACCCAACTAGAACAATCATGAAAGCTTTTAGCTGGGTGAACCCAATCCCTCCCTCTAAATGAGTTGTATTGGCTTAATTGACTCACGTTCGAACCAATATCTTCATCATCCTCAACCTCATCAGCATCCTCATCATCCTCACCTGATGATTCATTCATATTCTCTATCTCTATATTGTAATCTTCGTCATCATTTTCTTCTTCATCATCTGTTGGTATCGGCACGAAATCAGAAGTTCTATTCGCAGGTCGATTGGTTTCTGCTATGGTGTTTGCAACACATGATTGTTGAGATATGAACCGTGCACCACTACTACTACCCGGTTGACTACCTGTAAACATCTCAGCATTCCACTCAATTTCCACAGGATTCAACTTAAAATATAACTCCATCATTTCCATTTTCGAATAAGCTGTTTCATAGGCTATTCTCCAGGAATTCTCATCATATATAGACATCACATTAAAAAAAAGTAACCGGTTGGTGCAATGTTGCAACGATATTGAATATCCATCGAGTACCGAGATTCTTCGACATTCAAACCTTGATAAATCCAACTCTTAATTTCTTCTAAGGTTACATTTTCGCTCGCTGAAAGTGTAAGTCTTGGACATATCATGTACTCTACACCATAACTTGCATTTTGAGTTATTTCACCGCCAAAGTGCACACTTACCGCAATCATTTTGTTAACTACAATGTAAAATTCTTTCATCAGTTTTATATTAAAATTACTTGAAGATTTGATATTATTACCAATTATTAATAACTATAAATACAAATTAAGAATGAATTTTTTTACCTCAAATATCACCAGCAAAGACGCACATATCAGAAAAATTGATATCACTGGGCAAAATTTGAAGACTGTGTAGAGAGCAAAAGTGGAAAATAGTGAGGAGTTGAAGAAAAAATGGATTGAAGAAAAAATGAAGCGGGGCGGATTTTATAGGGGCTCACGGATCACGGTTCGGATCCGTGATCCGTGCTCACGGATCGTGGTTCGGACCTGCGATCTTAGTAGTATTTTTCTTCTTCTTAGTTTTAAAATTTTGGATTTAAATTTTATTAAATAATTTTTTTACTGTAATAATCAAACAGAGAAAAATATTGATAAATATGAATCTCAAAGAGTAGGACTAACCAAGGTTTGTACCACCGCTACTACATCTAAATTAATAGCCAGCCAATTCACCTAAGCCAACTCCAACATGAAAAAAATGCCATTTCTTGTTCTCTCAGCCCTTCACTAAGGCAATGGAGTAGGATTGTTGTATCTCTTGGCAATATTTCATAACTACAACATACACATTATCGGGAAGTAAAATTGTCACACATTCCATTGGATGAGCTATTTTTCATACCCACGTAATTTGAATGTGAGATCCTAATCCTAATTGGATTTTAATTGTTGTTTAGGTGGTGATTAGGAGGAGTTTGGAGTGGACAACTGAGATTGAGTGGGGTTGGATGGATGGGTGAGATGAGAAGATGGAAGGTATATAAAGGTAGAGCTCTCTCTCTCTCTTTCTCTCTCTCACGTCTCTCTCATTTCTCTCTCTCACGTCACTCTCTCTCCCTCAGTGATTGTGCTCCAGCGTGGAGGTGTTCTCCGACGAGGAGAAGTAGAGAGGTTCGACGAGTTTTGGGTTGGTGGCGAGGTGAGTCAGTTCTCAAACCAACTCTTCTATTTTGGTTCTCCCTCTTTCTCTCTCTCAACCTGTCTCGTCTGCAGTGGTTGGGGAAGTGATCGACGAAGGTGTTTATGTGGTTGTGGATCGACCAGGAGTTGTGATCGTTGATCGAGTGAGAGGTTCATCGGTGGATCGCCGTTGAGGTTCTTCGAAGGTTTCTTCCAACCTTCACGATGTGTCAAACTAGTTGTTGTAGCTCACTTTTGTTGTGTGAGTATTTGGAAGTCGACGGTAGGCCAAAAGGCTTGTCGCAAGCAAACGTGCAACAGATTTTACTGCTGGATCGGTCGACCGGTTGGTGCAAACTGTCGACTATTCCTAATGAGAATTCGGGTTTTTGCCTCACACCGGTCGAACGATGCCCTCGGGCAGTCGACCAGTTGTGCATTTGAGGCAAGCCTGGTTGGTTTCGGTCGAACATGGCCCCTTTGTCGTTCGACCGTGTGCACTGTTGTATGTCGGTTGGGGCGTTGACCATCCAAACAGTCGACCACCTGTTTGACTCGTCCGACCGATGACTTAAGTTGAATAGTGGTTGGTTCGACCAATGGTTGTTCGGTTGACCGGTATTGTTTGGACGCGTTGTGGATTTTACTGGTGCAAATTGGTCGACCGAGAGTGCTCGGGGGTTCGACCGGTTGTTGATGTTGAGCAATGTTGGATTTTACTGGTGGGTTTCAGTCGAACGGGTCCCGTTTGCCGTTCGACCGATTGGTCGTTATGTGCATTGAACCTGGGAGGCGACTTTCTAAACGGTCGACCGGTCCCTGACTTTGGTTCGACCGAAAGTGTGTTGTTGGTGGGAATTGTTCGAGCGATGGAGTGTCGGTCGAGGCAATTGCCCTGTTTTAGTGAGATTTGATCAACCGGGACTCTTGGTTCGGTCGACCGTTTGTGTCCAGTTTTGCACATTGGAGATGTGTTTGTGGTCGTCCGTGTGAGGCGAGTTGTGGTGCAGATGTTCTTCCGGCAAGTGTGCTGGTGAGCACGGGTGTTGCGGTGGTTGGGTGAAAGAGCCCTGGAGCCCCATAACTATTTTGAGAGCTGCGGTTGGGTGAAAAATCCCTAGAGCCTGAGCATGGACCACGTGATAGGGGTTGGGTGAAAAATCCCTGGAGCCCTTAGACGTTCCGGTTGGGTGAAAGAGCCTTGGAGCCCTGGTCGTGTCGTGGTAGCTGCGGGTGGGTGAAAAGCCCTGGAGCCCAGCTTGGCGACATTGAGTGTTTCAGTGGCTGGGTGAAAAAGCCCTTGAGCCCCGTAACGGTGGTGTGTGCTGCGGTTGGGTGAAAAAGTCCTGGAACCCAGCCTTGTTGGTTGTGCTTTTCTTGTTGGTAGAATTACATGCTAGAGTATTTCAGTTTCACGCATTGTAGAGTTTGGCATACGGGGTTTCCTTCTGGAAACTCAGGCATTGTTGCATGTTTGTTTTTCAGGTCGTGATCGGCATTAGGGGGTGGTGACCGAGGATAGGAGTGCCGCTACCAGATCCAACTTTCTCTCATTTTGAGGTCGGAGTGATTACTTGTATTGTTGTATAGCCCTTTTGATGTAATCACACTTTTGAAATACTCGGATATATATATATATATATATATATATATATATATATATATATATGTTGGTGCACATGTTTCCTTGTATTTGAGTAATATCCTCTGTTTGATTCTATGTTATAATTTTTGTAAATTCTTCCGCTGTTTGAGTATGTTACATTGAATCACTCAGGGGACCAGTAATATAGGAAGAAGATACATACCAATTGGAGGTAGATTACATATAAGACACATGTGACAAATATCGCAGACACATTGGTAAAATTAAAAGACTTAAATTTTCTACCGTCATTTCTATAGCATAAGGGTTTAAGTTCTCTTCATGCAACATATTCAAAATCATCAACTAATGAGCTACAATGAAACAATTTAAAGTTGAAAAATAATGAAGCAAAGTAGTTGACTTACTTGCTACTGAGCTTAAAATGACGTAACTAGGTTAATGACGCTACGGTGAGGTTGTTCAGGCAAGCTGAAGCAATTTGGAAAATAAATCTAGACTTTGAAGAAGAAAATTGCTTTGACTACAAAAGGAAGAACTTATAAGGCTTTGATAATGACTTGAACAACACCTGACTCTTTTCTATTTAGATAGATGGCTAGCTATTAGATTGATACCACACAAATGAGATTCATCATTTCTTCATAGGAGTCTTTTATTACACCTCATAGGAGTCTTTTATTACACACTTTTTTTACATAATATGTACAGTGATGCATTGCATACATTGCATCATATGTCTTTCATTTAGATTACTTTTACATCAATAAATGCTACTAAGGTATGTGTTTAGTCTTATTTACAGAATACAGGGACCTGAATGCAATTTACCCACATCCCGAGCATAAACGTGTGCAAAAGACTCATTTCTATCATAAAGACCAAGTTCAAGATTATCGGGTTACGAATGGAAATGTATCCAAGCATAAAAGCATTCAAGTCCTAATTGCAAAAAGAACAAGGACTTAAGCACAAAAGTAACCGGGGACTTAACTGCAAAAAGTCAAGGACCTAATAGCAAATCACGAGTAGCTTTTATTCTCTTGGAGAAAATATATAGAAAAATCAATGTATATCTCCAAATATGTGGAGGAATTAATCCGGAGTTCAAAAGAATGGAAAGAATTAATCCAGACGCGCAAAGAAGGATCAAATCATACCATAAACATTCAACCAAAATCCGGACAAAATCAGGCCAGATTGTGCGGCGTTTCCGCCGCACCACACATACAATATGCGGCGTTTCCGCCGCCCAAGCATCGATCCGTGTGCTCCAATTTCGTCCAGTCGTGTCTGGACACGTGTACTTTCCAATATTATACCTAGATCCCTTGTAGCAACTATAAATAGACCCGAGAACGATGTTAGAAGGGTCCTTAGTCTTGGGTGTTAGTTTTTATTTCTTAATTTTAGTTTTGTAATCTTCTTTTCATTAATAAAATTCTGTCTTTTATTTCTTACTTTTAGTTTTCTTTTGTAATGTCTCAAGGACCCCTTCTTCCTCCCCATATGAGTTTCTAACTCCTTCCAAAGGGTGGAGGTGACGGATTTAGGGTGAAGAGAAGATGAATGAATGTTATTATTTTAATTTCGTGTTAGTATATTTTGATTACTTGAGTTTATGTTAAATCATTTATCATGTAATGCTTTATAACTAATATGATTTATTATAAGTTTCTGAATTCTCTAATCTAAACCTTAAATCTAAACCTCCACCCGACGGAATTCACCTCTTTGTTCTTGTTTTAATTTTAATTGTTCTTGTTCTTGCTTTAGATAATTAAAACCCAAAAATCTCAAAACCCAATTATTTCTTCTCTCCTTCTTTCCCCCAATCGAAATCACACTAATAACAAAATCTCTCCCTCCTTGTGTTCGACCCGTATTTGCCACGTCTCCATTGACGTCGTGCACTTGCGGTATAAATTTAAATCTCAACAAGTTTTTGGCGCCGTTGTCGGGGAGGCGACGCAGATTTTGTTTTTTGTTGATTTCGATTTTATTCTGTTTATCTTGTGCGCGATCTAACTATTTGGATTTGTGTTTCAGGAGACAACAGAGTGCATGGTGAAATCCGAGCACAGTCTGAGCTAAATGAATCGCCGCACATCAAGAGGAACCTGCGGCGGAATCGCCGCACAATTGAAGCATCTGGGCTTCAAATTTTTCTGGGGTTAGCACCATCTCTGGGTGGACGCGTGGAGCTACTGAAATTTCGAGAGCGGGCGGCGAACCCGACTGAGCATTGCGTAGGTAACCTTTGTTGTCTTTTTCCTCGTAATTTCTAGTTTCAGAAAACTTCCTTTTATTAGAATTGCACGTGTTAAGCTTAAATTCCATAATTGGCAATAATTCAACTCTGACCTAAAAATTGGCAAAACTAGAAGAACTTAGTGCATGCATCATATAATGTTTTGTTTGCATTATTCTTGCTAAATTCTTGCAAATTATTTTTATTGTTGAAGAGTGCTGGAGGCAAGGTACGTATCGCGTTTTAACGATTGCATTTAAGCATATAATTTAGTTTGCATACAATCTTGCAATTGCCCCCCACTAAAGACCATTGTTTGACTATCTTTGCTAGATCTAAGTTAAACTATCTTAAGGGCAACTCCATAGGCAAAGATACGGTGGGGATTTCATCACCCTTCCGTGGCCGACAAATCACAATCCTAAAGTGTCACCTAAGCCTTAAATTTAAAATCAATTAGACATTGGCCCCTAAGGACTCGGACTCATTTAAGGAGAAGAATTGGTTTGACTTGCTATGACCTGAAGCCGATTGAATTTAATTTGGTGTCTAGAAAATGTTTTTGTGTTGACGTAAGTCTTCCAAGCGAAGTGGTTGTCTAATTGGCACCGACTCTGTCGGAAGCGCCCCCACTAGCTATACACGGCCTGGCCAAGTTGGTTTGATTAGTGAGGGAGGTGAATCAAGCGAATCAATTCGACTCAACCAGTTAGGAGTCGTCTAGATATAAGCGACACTAGGTCTAGGATTGTTTGAACCGTGCTTTCTTAGGAAATTTCTGACCAACCCTCTTTTCTATCTTTAGAGTTAAGTTTCCTTTCTCATCTGAGTCTTCTTTCTCTTCTCACCTAAATTCTCTAGATTAGGATTCCTTTCTCATCTTGCCCCATTCTATTGTTTGTTTCCCTTTTGAAAAAAAAAACAAAAAAAAACGAAAATTAAAAAAAAAATTGTAATTAATTCTTGAAATTAAATTTGGAATTTAAATTTCGAATTTGAATTCAAAAATTGATTCAACCCGGTGCACTCAGATTTGGATTCGGGACTTGAGTAATCGACTCTCACGAGTTCATCTAGATTCCAGTCTGGAACTTAGCCCCAATCCACCTGTTGCACCACCTCACCCGGATCCAATGGGTGAGAACGTAGTGGACCCGCCTGTTGCGCAACCTATAACTCTGAGGGATCGATGCTATCCAGCGATGGCTGCTCAGCTATCGTGCATCGTTATGCCCACCATACCGGGTCGCGACTTCGAACTTAAGGCACAATACATGAGTATGTTGCCTAAGTTCACCTCTAGGGAAGACCCATATCTCTTCCTTAGAGAATTTGAGGAAATCTGCTCTCTTATGCAATACCAGC
This sequence comes from Triglochin maritima, assembly GCA_963682175.1. Lineage (NCBI taxonomy): Eukaryota > Viridiplantae > Streptophyta > Magnoliopsida > Alismatales > Juncaginaceae > Triglochin > Triglochin maritima. The sequence goes on from OY821775.1 coordinate 43,599,847, forward strand.
ATATCCCTGAAGAGGCAGTGCGTCTGAAATTTGTGCCTCTTGCACTAAAGGACGACGCTAAAAAATGGCTATATAGTCTAGCCGAAAGATCCATTAGAAGTTGGGCTGAGTTTGTTCAAGTATTCCTGAAAAAATATTTTCCCAACCATAAGACTATGAGGATTAGGAATGAAATTGTTGCATTCGTTCAGTCTGAGAGCGAGCCGTTCTATTCCTATCTAGAAAGATTTAAGAGTGTACTGACCCAATGCCCTCATCATGGAATTCCAAGATGGCAATTATGCCAAATTATTTATGAGGGATTGACACCCACATCTAGAGTTATGGTAGAATCCGTAAGCCAAGGGAACTTTATGTCAAAAAATGAAAATGATGCCTGGACTTTCCTTGAGGATTTAGCTGAAAACAGTATGCAATGGGACAATGCTAGAACACCGCTTAACCCGAGTATTGGATCTAGAATAGCAAGTCAACCCAAACCAGGTGTCTTAGCTGTAGATGCCAACATAGCGGCTGAAGCAAAACTAGCTACCCTTATGCGCAGAATGGAAAGTTTAGAGCTACAAACCCAAAACCGAGTGAATCAAGCCTCGACTATCCCGTGCTCTAGATGTGGTCAGACTGGTCATGTAAAGGAGGATTGTGCGGAATGGGACCAAGTTAATGCCATGTATAACCATGCTAGAAATGACCCATACGCATCAACCTATAACTCGGGTTGGCGTAATAATTCCAATTTCTCATTAAACCAACAGGGTCAACCTCCTAGACAACAACCAAACCCGTATAACCAAAATAATACATCTTCTGGGTTTAGTAACAATAACGATCATGAGGTTAGGTTGACAAGCTTGGAAAATTTGATGAAAACTTTTATACAAACAACCAACCAGACCTTCCAAAGGCTAGAGACACAAGTCAGCCAACTAGCACAAATAGTAGGTGAAAGAGAAAAGGGTCGGTTTCCAAGTCAACCTGAAGTGAACCCTAGATCTAATAATTCATATCAATCCTATCAAGCACCTTCAGGAAATAACAACCCTAGACCGGTTCAAATGGTTAATGAAGAAGGACCGTTCCAACAAATAAATGCTGTAGTATCATTACGGTCCGGAAGACAGATCGATAATAATGTGGTAAATCCTAGAACGTCTAATCAATCTAGCCATCAAGCACCCACATATGACCTGACCATTGAACCTGACGTCCAATCTGAAACGCCCAACCCACCTACTCAACCTGAACCCATAGCTCAACCTGAACCTGAGCGAGTCTATGTTCCTAAAGCTCCATTCCGTAATAGACTCAAAAAGAACTCAAGTGCACAAATAGAGAAAATCTTGGAAGTATTTAAGCAAGTTAAGGTGAACATTCCACTCTTAGACATTATTCAACAAATACCTGCTTATGCTAAATTCTTAAAAGATTTGTGCACTAAAAAGAGAAAAACAAACGTACCAAAGAAGGCATTCTTAACTGCAAACATAAGTTCTATATTGTCCAACACATCTCCTATAAAATATAAGGATCCTGGGTGTCCCACAATTTCATGTTCAATAGGAGATACTTTTATCAACAAAGCCCTTCTAGACCTTGGTGCTAGTGTTAACCTACTCCCATACTCTGTCTATGAGCAAATGAACCTTGGTCCACTAAAACCCTCTAAGACAACCCTTCAATTTGCTGATTGTTCTATTAAAAAACCAAGAGGTATAGTAGAGGATATTTTGATCAAGGTTGGTGACTTCATTTACCCAGTGGATTTTGTCGTACTAGATACCGCACCTGTTGTAAATCCTAACTGACAAATCCCTGTAATTCTAGGCAGACCCTTTTTAGCCACTTCGGAAGCATTAATAAACTGTCGAAATGGGCTCATGCAATTATCTTTTGGGAACTTAAAAGCTGAATTTAATATCTTTCATATTGATAGTGAGCCAGAAATAATATGCAATCAAAGTGACGTTGTGATGAAATCGCGTATCTATAAGATTTCTGAATCATCACAAAATCAAAAAGGAAGTAAGAAAAAGGGGAGAAATTCATCTACACACCCACCGTCACTCGAGCAAATAAGAGAACCAATTTATGTGAGGGGTGTGGAACCTGTGACTCAGGAATCTCATTGCAACATGGGGAACAATTCAACTGGATACATGCACCAATATGGTGTCATTCAATCCAGTTCTGACTATGGTTGACTTTGAGCAAATTCCATCCTTCCACCGCAATTCACCAAGGTAATAAGTGCATTTGCTTTATATTTGCATACATTGAGGACAATGCATGATTTAGGTGTGGGGGGTGTTTATGTATATATTTATCTATAGATCTGTCTTTTATTTCTTAAAAAAAAAATAAAAAAATCAATGTTTCATGACATAGCTTAAAATTGAACTGTCAAAACCCGTGTACAAATTACATTGAGTTTTTGTTCCTTATTATATAGTTCTGCTTGTAGAAATTATGACATAAATCTAAGTTCCAAAGAAATAACTCATTGCCCTTTAAGATATGTATGCACTTAAATTGGATGAATCAAATCTTTGAAGTGGTTGATAAAAAGCAGAGGTTGAGGAAAATATACCGGGAAGTGTGGACTTCTAATAGCAATTAAGCCTTGAGGAAAATAAAAATAAAAATAAAGGAATAAAGTGAAGAAAACACATTTTGCAAAATGATTACAAAAGCCCAAGCCTTTGAGTCACTGGTCCGTAGGGGTATCTTAAAACCCGGTAACTTGAGTCTACCAGCTCGGGATTATCGACCAAACTCGCTACACAAATGCAAAAAGGGTAAAAGTGTCAAAAAGCAAATGTGTTGAATCACGGAAGAAAAGAAAAGAAAAAAAAAATAATACTCAAGGCCCAAAGCTAAAAGAATGATCCATGCCATGGTTGATCTGAATGATACTTCACCACCAGAGGAGGCGTGCAAAAGAATTCAAGTGATAAACATGTGTAAAAGGGTTAGTGGTGTGAATGTTGGAGGAACAAAAGACCAAGTCATACTTTTAATGAGTTAGATTTATATAATGCGCATGCAAGAATTCTCAGTGAGATGTATATGGTTGAGGTAGGGACATTGAGAACTATTAATGAAATGTTGATTCAGGATTTTGTGGGTATATCCGCTGAAAACCCTCAGGAGACAACACTCCTCCCCCTTGGCAACAAGGAGGTTTAAAGGCTTGTTGCACATGCTAAGTGCAACCGTGATTCCTACGAAAGTGAGTTAGGATTTCCCTGTTTTCATTTTTCTTATATTCTGTTTTGCTAGGGACTAGCAAAATCTAGGTGTGGGGGTATTTGATGCATTGCATACATTGCATCATATGCCTTTCATTTAGATTACTTTTACATCAATAAATGCTACTAAGGTATGTGTTTAGTCTTATTTACAGAATACAGGGACCTGAATGCAATTTACCCACATCCCGAGCATAAACGTGTGCAAAAGACTCATTTCTATCATAAAGACCAAGTTCAAGATTATCGGGTTACGAATGGAAATGTATCCAAGCATAAAAGCATTCAAGTCCTAATTGCAAAAAGAACAAGGACTTAAGCACAAAAGTAACCGGGGACTTAACTGCAAAAAGTCAAGGACCTAATTGCAAATCACGAGTAGCTTTTATTCTCTTGGAGAAAATATATAGAAAAATCAATGTATATTTCCAAATATGTGGAGGAATTAATCCGGAGTTCAAAAGAATGGAAAGAATTAATCCAGACGCGCAAAGAAGGATCAAATCATACCATAAACATTCAACCAAAATCCGGACAAAATCAGGCCAGATTGTGCGGCGTTTCCGCCGCACCACACATACAATATGCGGCGTTTCCGCCGCCCAAGCATCGATCTGTGTGCTCCAATTTCGTCCAGTCGTGTCTGGACACGTGTACTTTCCAATATTATACCTAGATCCCTTGTAGCAACTATAAATAGACCCGAGAACGATGTTAGAAGGGTCCTTAGTCTTGGGTGTTAGTTTTTATTTCTTAATTTTAGTTTTGTAATCTTCTTTTCATTAATAAAATTCTGTCTTTTATTTCTTACTTTTAGTTTTCTTTTGTAATGTCTCAAGGACCCCTTCTTCCTCCCCATATGAGTTTCTAACTCCTTCCAAAGGGTGGAGGTGACGGATTTAGGGTGAAGAGAAGATGAATGAATGTTATTATTTTAATTTCGTGTTAGTATATTTTGATTACTTGAGTTTATGTTAAATCATTTATCATGTAATGCTTTATAACTAATATGATTTATTATAAGTTTCTGAATTCTCTAATCTAAACCTTAAATCTAAACCTCCACCCGACGGAATTCACCTCTTTGTTCTTGTTTTAATTTTAATTGTTCTTGTTCTTGCTTTAGATAATTAAAACCCAAAAATCTCAAAACCCAATTATTTCTTCTCTCCTTCTTTCCCCCAATCAAAATCACACTAATAACAAAATCTCTCCCTCCTTGTGTTCGACCCGTATTTGCCACGTCTCCATTGACGCCGTGCACTTGCGGTATAAATTTAAATCTCAACATACAGCAACAACGATATTCTCATAATCATTTGGTCAAGGAACATCAAATGAGAACATCAAGTCATGAGGACCAGAGACTTGCCGAGATAGGCAAACTTCACCGGTACTCTGAGGTGTCATGAGAGTGAAAGGTCAAAGCTGAAAGGCTCGAACCCCTCATGATATTGGTTGGGTGTGGGCAACAAAGAATGAGGTTGTGTTGCCTTACTAGGGTTTAGTTGCTCATCGAACAAAACCCTCCAACCAATAGGTGGGTGCATCGGAATGAGTTCCTCAAGCTCATTCGATGGATGCAGCAGACCTGCATCACGAAGAATGATGCTTCTCCCCAAGTCATCCAACAAGGACCTCCCACCATCATTTAGATCATCAAGCATAAACTCGGTCATAGGTGGGTCCTTGTTGGAGTCAATATGAAGCTCAAATGGCTCAATGGCCGTGGGACATGAGGTAGAGACACCTTCTGGTATAGGCATATGATGAGGTGTCTCACTCTCACTAGTACTCTCAACTGAATCATGCAACGAACACTCCCTTTGGACATTCATGTTCGAGGCCAGCTCACTCTGTTGCATTGCGAAGACAGGCAATGAGTTTTCGCTAGGCCCACGATTATTCTTAACGGGTTGCATTGGGGTTAGGGGTGTTCGTTGATTTTGTGGTGCTTTCTTCAATTGGCGAATGAGATTTAGATTTAAAGGTTCATCCATGGGTTCCTGTTGCCTACCAGAGTTGAACACATGAAACTCAGCACTCATGTTACCGAATGAGAGCTTCATGAGACCATTTCTACAATTAATCAAGGCATTGGAGGTGGCCAGAAATGGTCTACCCAAAATCAAAGGTATTTGAGAGTGGGTGTTCGCAACAGGATTGGTATCGAGGACAACAAAATCGACTGGAAATATAAAATCTCCAACTTTGATAAGCACGTCCTCGATAATCCGCATGAGAATACGAATGGATCTATCCGCCAATTGGAGGGTGATCTTAGTTGGTTTCAATTCTCCCAAGTTCAACTGTTGATAAACAAAGAATGGGAGGAGGTTGACCGCTGATCCTAAATCAAGCAAAACATTGCTCATTCTAGTGTCCCCTATCGTACACTGAATAGTAGGACACCCAGGGTCATTGTATTTTGTGTAGGTGGGATTGGACAAAAGTGAGCTGATATTTGCAGCCAAGAATGCTTTCTTAGGAACATTGGTCTTCCTCTTGGTTGTGCAGAGATCCTTCAACACTTTGGCATATTGAGGTATTTGTTGGATGACATCCAACAAGGGGATGTTAACCTTTACTTGCTTAAATACCTCTAATATCTTGTCCATGTTGTCACTCTGCTTTTGGTTAACCTACTTGGATAGGGAGCTTTTGGCAGGTAGGTTTTCTGCGGTGCCTGAGAAGGAAGCCTTGGTGTATTACCCTCACCCTCAGCTTCTTCTTCACCACCATTCCCACTAAGGGGCTGCATAGATGGTGGTTGTTGTGACAAGGAAATGTGATTGTCAACTTGTTTTCCATTCCTTAAGGTCACAATGGAATTGACATGGTGAACAGGTTCCTCCACATGGTTTACTTGCCTCCCCCGAGGTACCACATTCTCATTTTGCATGTGTTGTTGTTGGTACATACGGGGGTTAGCCTCATGCTGGCTAGGAAAAGACCCTCTCTCTCTTTCATGTACAGACTGAGCCAATTGGCCTATCTGAAGCTCTAGAGATTTGATGGTCTGTTGATTTGAACTGAGAACTTGACTCATGGTTGACATAAAATTTTTCATTGAGTTTTCAAGTCCACGAGTCAAGGTCTCAAGCGAATTAAATCGGGTTTCCATATTATTGGAATTTGGGAAACCTGATTGATTGGTGGTTTGTGCTTGGGGTGGCTGATAGGAATGTGCATGCATGGGAGGTTGGTGTGATTGGTAATGTGGTCTTGAGGAGTTTGAAGGACCACCCGGGGCATTAGTTTGGTTCCATGAAAAATTGGGGTGGTTCCTCCATCCAGGATTATAAGATGATGAGTATGGGTCATTCCTGACTCTATCATAGATGGCGTTGACACGCTCCATCTCAGGAGGAATGGACTCACACTCTTTTTCTACATGACCTATCCTACCACATGATTGACAGAGAACTGGACCAGATGTGGACATGTGAGGTTCACCTTGTTGGTTTTGGAGCTCAATCGAATCCATACGGCGCATTAAGGCCGCCATGCGCGCCTCGGTGGCCGTAGTGGTATCGATTCACAAATGCGGCACCCGATCTAGTCGAGTTAGCATTCACGATCTAGTCGAGTTTGCATTATAATATTTAAATCTCAACCGAGTGAATTTCGTGTAAACATTGCAAGCAAAAGGAATGGAGTTTCAAGCAATCACGAAGTTTGATAAAAATATTATAATTCACCTTTGAGCTGTAATTATTAAGAATTCAAGAGGAATAACATACTTATGGGTCCTGGCACGTTGCTCTGACTCAGGGTTTTAATTTTTTTTGGAGTCAAGTAATTAATGCTTTAGTATGTGGTCCAGTTTTAGTATTTGTGGAGCAAATTCGTCAACCTAACAAGGGTTACTTGACGACACCTAACTATAATGCAGTTGGTGCTGTAAGTGGTGTTGATCATTCAATATGTGGGATTAACTTTTAGGTCATACCACACGGCTAATATTCTACGATGGTAGATTAGGTGAAGAGATTTAAAAAAAAAAGTTTTGTAATGGATTGAGTTAGGAGGATTGAAGATTCTAATTAAGTAAGATCTAATTGTGTAAAACTTTTTTGTTATTTACTTTGTCTACTTTTTAGAAATTAAGCTGTTTTTTTAATAGTCTTCATATATAATTCATACGAAAATAATTAATGGATGTTGTCTAAGACACCCCTTAAGGATGCTAAGTTGGTGCAGTTCATGTCAGCAGCAATTTTTTCCCTTTTCTTTTTTCTTATATTATTTTGTTGTCTTCCCAATGTTCGAAACATTAATGTTCACATTAAATGCGTCTCAAATCACTCCATCCCTCATTTTGGCGCCTCTACATAGCATGACGTTTCCTCTTCATTTTATCTCCTTTTTTGGCACCTCTACACACCATGACCTTTCCTTCCTTTTTCTCCCTTTTAGCGCCTCGCTTTCTCATCTTTGGTTCTCCTCTCTTCCTCTTTTTACTCCAATGGAAATCGTTAATGTGCCTTCACGAGTGGAGGAGCCGTCAAACGTTCCTAAGGAGGAGATGTTTTTTCATTCTTTCGAAGAAGTCAAAACATTTTACATAGCATATGCCGATTCCTGTGGTTTCGGTGTTAAGATACGACAATCTCATTACGATCGTGGTGTTGTTATACGTGTCACACTTACTTGCTCTAAGGAGGGCAAAACACAACAAACCAAGGACAAGGCAAATTGAATCATAGGTTATCAAGTAGAGTCCAGTGCACTGCTCGGATCAGGGTGTCTGGAAACCCATCAAGGGGGTACCACATTAACTTTGTTGATCTTAAACATAATCACGTCATGCTTGAGGAAGATCAAATGCGTTTTCTCAAACAAAAACAAACCGTCCCTGAGGCCGTCAGAGCATGCATATCGTGCAATGATTCTGTTGGGCTATGTGCTGCTAAGACCATGCAATCTTTTGTGAACGAGGCCGGAGGTCATGACATATTGACTTTCAACGAAAGGGACCTAAGGTGTGTTTTCTTTCTGCCTAACATAATTAAAGTAACACATTTTGCCTAGTCTTAGCTATTTCTGTGTGCAGGAACATTATAAACGAAGTCAAAAATTTGAAGATGGGATCTGGCGATGCACAAGCTCTTCACAACTATTTCATTAGGATGCAGAAAATTGATTCCATATTTTTCTATGTAATGGATATGAATGACGAAGGAAGACTACAGAAAATTGATGCCATATTTTTCTATGTAATGGATATGGATGACGAAGGAAGACTACGGAACGAGTTCTAGGCTGACTGTCGTTCTAGAGCTGCATATTCATACTTCAGAGACGCAATTTATTTTGACACAACCTACATGACCAACAAATACGACATGCCTTTTGCCCCATTTGTCGAAGTTAATCACCATTTTGAGCATGTCTTGCTCGGTTGCGCTTTGCTGTCTTTTGAGACCACTGAAAATTACATTTGGTTGTTCCAAATGTGGTTGTCGTGCATGAACGGTAGATATATATGTAGGTATATTGTATGGGTATGTCCATTTTAAGGTGTTTCTCTGTCCAGTTTAAGTTGTGGGTCTATTCAGTTTAAGTTGTGGATCTGTTCGGTTTAAATTGTGTGTTTGTCCAGTTTAAGATAAGTACCTGTCCAATTTAAGTTGTGTGGCTGTCCAGTTTCAGTTGTGGTTCTGTTCGGGTTAAGTTGTGGGACTGTCCCATTTTAGTTGTGTACCTTACAAGTTTAAGTTATGGGTCTGTCCGGTTTTAGTTGTGGGATTGTCCCGTTTAAGTTGTGGGTCAGTTCGGTTTATGTTGTGGATATGTTGGTTTAAGTTGTGGCTATTTTCGGCTTAAGTTGTGGATCTGTCCGGTTTAAGTTGTGGATCTGTGTCGTTTAACTTGTGGGTCTGTCCGGTTTAAGTTGTGGGATTGTTTGGTTTAAGTTGTGGATCTGTTGGGTTTAACGTTTATGGGTCTGTCTGACTTAAGGTTTGTAGTCATTCGGTGTAAGCTGTGGGTATGTCCAGTTTAAGTTGTGGGTCTGTTCCGTTTAAGTTGTGGGTCTGTCCGATTTAAGTTGTGGATCAGTTCCGTTTAAGTTGTGGGACTGTCCGGTTTAAGTTGTGGATTTGTTCTGTTTAAGGTTTGTAGCTGCGTTGTTTAAGTTTTGGTATGTCCGGTTTAAGTTGTGGATCTGTTCGTTTAAGTTGTGGGTCTGTTTGGTTTAAGTTGTGTGTGTCCGGTTTAAAGGTTATAGTTGTTCGGTTTAAGTTGTGGGTCTGCCCGGTTTATGTTGTGGATATGTTCAGTTTAAGTTGAGGGTCTCTCCGGTTTAAGGTTGTAGTTGTTCGGTTTAAGTTGTGGGTCTGTCCGGTTTTAGTTGTGGGACTGTCCTGTTTAAGTTGTGGGTCTGTTCAGTTTAAGTTGTGGATATGTTCTGTTTAAGTTGCGGGACTGTTCAGTTTAAGTTGTGGCTCTGTTTGGTTTGAGTTGTGGATCTATCTGGTTTAAGTTGTGGGCTATCCGGTTTAAGTCGTGGGTCTGTCCCGTTTAAGTTGTATAACTGTCCAGTTTAAGTTTTCAAACTATTATTTTGTACCTTTGAATATATTCCCACTCCTATTAAGTGCCCACATTCTGCAGATATAACTCCCCCAACGATCATAACATATCAATGTGGCGCCATTACTGCTGCTGTACGGATTGTCTTTCCAGACGCCCTCACAGATTTTTTATATGACACATAATGAACAAAGCTTCAGTCGAGTTGCGAACGTAGTATCGGAAGCATGTGTTATTTGATCTAAAATTGATTGTATACGATTCCAAAACCCCAACAGAATTTGACCAGAATTGGTAGGGTTTCCTTGGTGATTTTGACCTTCAGAATCATAGTTGGCTACAATCGATTTATGCAATCTGAGAGCCCTGGATACCTGTATTTGTTGGTGATTGTTTTTTCACGAGAATGACATCAATTCAGATAACCGAGAGTATGAATGTCTTCTTCGACAAGTACCTGACTTCGAAGACCACCCTTAAGCAGTTCGTTCAACAATACAAACTCGCACTCTGCCACAAGTACGAGAAGGAAGCTCAATCAAATTTCGATTGCTTTCATAAGAGACCACAATTAGTTTCAATAATCCATTCGAGAGGAAGATCAACGACTTGTATACGGTAGGGGTCTTCAAGAAAGTCCAGTTGGAAATTGGGAAGATGTTATATTGCGATATAACTGAGGAGTTCCATACGAAGGACACATTTCATTACAAGGTATCTGAACGTGTTTTGGCTGGTGAGCAACTACTATCAAAACGTTTCCTAGTACAAAACAGAACTATGAACTTCACATGTGATTGTAGAATGTTTCAGCACGTTGGCCTTCGCTGCCGCCACATTTTTGTTGTTCTTGGATGCCTAGATCCTAATGCATTGCTCCCGCAGTCTTACATCATTAATCAATGACAAAAGGATATTCGAAGGAGCTATCAAGATAAGATGTACCCAGACGATGGTGTAATGGAGAAGGATGTACTTCGTCGTCACGACGACATCATGGGTCGTGCCGTTTGGATCGCACAGGAAGCCTTCAGTTCCCACGAAAGGTATCTTCATGCCGTGAAGTGTATTGAATTGCTTAAGGCATGTATGCACACTACGCAGGTCCCTACTCAAATTGATGAACCAGGGACTATGGGTACATCTGTTCTCAATCCAGATAAGTCAAACGTCCCGGGAGACCGCCGACCAGACGTTGAGTTTCTTTAACTGAGAAGATAATTAAAAAAGGCATAAAAAGCACATCCAACAAGAGAAGAGAAAGTTCAAGATGAAGGTTACATCACCGCTGCATGAAGTCGCACCGAAACTCGGGGATCCTTATTTATTGTGATTGGGACATGAATCTTTATTACGAGGAACTTCCTCCTTAATTTACGATTTGTTGTTTTGTTTTTAGTATTTGTAAAACGGTGAGACGTCTACTTTGGTATGCGATTGAAGTGATGGGTATGTCCCCTTTAACTTGTGGATCTGTTCAATTTAAGTTGTGGGATTGTTCGGTTTAAGTTGTGGGATCTTTCCGGGTTAAGTTGTGGATCTGTTCGGTTTAAGTCGTGGGTATGTTCAGTTTAAGGTTTGTAGTTGTTCGGTTAAAGTTGTGGGTCTGTTTGGTTTAAGTTGTGGATCTGTTTTGGTTTAAGTTGTGGGTTTGTCCCGTTTAAGTTATGAATCTGTCCGATTTAAGGGTCTGTTCGATTTAAGTTGTGGATCTGTTCGGTTTAAGTTGTGGGTCTGTCCGGTATATGTTTTGTAGCTGTTCAGTTTAAGTTTTGGGTCTATCTGGTTTATGTTGTGGATTTGTTCCGTTTAAGTTGGGGAATGTCCTGTTTAAGTTGTGGACCTGTTCGGTTTACGTTGTCAGTTTGTCCCGTTTAAGTTGTCGGTTTGTCCGGTATAAGGTTTGTAGCTGTCTGGTTAAAGTTGTGGGTGTGTCTGGTTTAAGTTGTGGATCTGTTCTGCTTAAGTTGTGGGTCTGTAAGGGTTTAAGTTGTGGATCTATCCGGTTCAAGTTGTGGGTCTGTCAGGTTTAAGTTGTGGTCCTATCTCTAAAACTTAAATTTATTAAGAGATTTTCATGGTGATTAAGGGAGAGATTAATGAGAGAAAGAATTTTTCCATTAACATAAACAAGTAGGATGAGGGGTCCTTTTATAGGTTCCCAAAACATCCTAATCAAGATCTATTCTTTAGTCATGATCTCTTGCTTATTATCTCCTAAAATTAATCTCAAATTGCAACATAAGCATCCTAAGAAACATTTAATTAAATATGGAATTAATCTAACCCATGATCTAATTTTTCTCTTAATAATTCAGGCAAAAATCGCACTGTTTGGTTGACCGAGAATTTTTCTCGGTTAACCGAACCATTCGGTTATAACACATGTTTGGTGGACCGTGACCTAGACGGTCAACAGAATATGCATGAGAAAAATTCTCTGGAAAAATTCAAACGATCCGCGTTTTGCTAGGTCGACCGTTGACCCACCAAAATTTCTCCTGGCGAGCATTCATCAGACGACCGTGTCACTTTCGGTCTACCGAAAATATCCCAAGATATTTTCTCTTGGTTGACCGTTCACGCTCGGTTGACCGAACCCAATTGTCCAGGCACTCCAGACAATTTTGGTCAACCAATTGTGTTTTATCCGTTCCCCGTTCGATTGACCGTTCTGAAGACACACCGGTCGACCGAACCATAAACGATTTACCGTGTTTGACCCCGATTTTGCCTTTGTCAAATTTTGGATTTATTTCTTATAAAATTTGATCTTTTGGGTTTTTTACAAATTCATATCTTATGTAATATATTATCCTATGTAATATTAAATTATTACACCCCATAACATACACACCTCATATGAATTTATTATGATTCTAATTATGTCAATTCTCATGACATATTGATTTTATTCGTTCACCACATGTGTCTCTTTTCACATGAAACCCGACACATTATATGAACTCAAAATCAAGCTTCTTGTTTCCCAGTTTTGTGGTGTAACCTATAGGAGATCAAAGCTACATTTGCTGCGATATTAAACAATTAATATCTCAAACTATAAGCGGTATCTAGCTACACATTATAGTTACTCAATTAGAATAGATGTCTTTGTTCCACTCGAACTAAACACGATCCATTTAGTGATGTAGGATCATCACTTGTGTCCGTCCCTTGCCTCATGATATTAAGAATATATACAAAGTAGAAATGTTCACATTTGTATTATATTCATTTCTTGATCTTTTTAAGCTAATTATAACTATGTAACTTTACTCAAGTTATATTGTGCACATTATAATTTTGCTTTATCAAGGGGCCCACTAATATCATCACTCAGTTAAGAGGGGCAACGATAATCGTTTGACTAGCTATCTTTTCCAGCACAAGTCATGTTCAACCAACTATTGCTTTTATCACTATACTCATTGATAGCTTTTGACAATAATCAAATTAAGCACTTCTTGAGTGAAAAGATATAAGTCTCATATCTTAGGATCCAAGACACAGTAAAACATTAATGACACAAAACACAATTCCATAATGTTTTACTTGTTAGGTATATTCAATATATAAAAGTAATTTTTTCCTCTTTTATATACTCGTGTCGTCAATTATTTGTAGAGCTACAACAATCGATGACCAACACGACAATCTTATCTCGGTGATTAATGTTCCATGTTAATTACCATGATTGTGAATAACTTTTGAATTATGTAAACCATTATCTTTTAGAGCTCTACGGTTAAGGACCAAACGTCTCTTCCTTAACACTTCCAAAAGACGAATACCATAATCAAGGAACAAAATGTTTGCACATCCAATTCATAATAATTGACATATAAAGTAAAACTTTTACAACACATTCCTTTTAATGCCATCATGTCTTAATTGCAGCCTTGGCAAGGTGCCTACTGAAGCAAAACCCTTTGTTGGGTGCATTGTTCGATCAGGAATTGGATCTGAACTAATAGGTTCCAGCTCCTTTTGACTGAGTGATGGAGGCCTCTTAGGTCGAATTTGCCGTTGTAAATATGAGGTAGGGTGATTCCACTTTCCTCTTATTTCCTCAGGATTAAATGTTTGCCAAACATTCCAGTACTACTTTTCATCTGTGGATAGGCTCCTCGTCTCGGCTCCCCCAATATGAACTTCTAACAAAGCCACACCTTCAAATGGAAAAAAATCAATTGTAAAAAAGAACTATCTGAATCTTAAACTGGACAACTACACACCTTAAATCGCACAGATCCACAACTTAAACCGAATAGACCCACAACTTAAACCGAACAACCAAACAATTTAAACTAGACAGACCCACAACTTAAACTGAACAGACCCAGAACATAAACCGCACAGACCAACAGTTTAAACTAGACAGACCAACAACTTAAACAGAACAGATCCAAAACATAAACCGGATATGCCCACAACTTAAGCCGCACATACCGACAACTTAAACCGAACAGACCCACAACTTAAACCGAACAGACAAACAACTTAAACTAGACAGACCCACAACTTAAACCGGACAAACCCACAACTTAAACGAGACAGACCCACAACTTAAACAAAACAAATCCACAACTTAAACCGGACAGACCCACAACTTAAACCGGACAGAACCACAACTTAAACTAGACATACCCACAACTTAAACAGAACACATCCACAACTTAAACCGGATATACACAAAACTTAAATCGGACATACCCATAACTTAAACCGGACAGACCCATAACTTAAACTGCATTAAGCCACATCTTAAACCGAATAGACCCACAACTTAAATCGAACAGACAAACAATCTAAATCGGAAAGACCCACAACTTAAACCGGACAGACCCACAACTTAATCCGCACCGACCAACAATTTAAACCTGACAGACCAACAACTTAACTGGATATATCCACAACTTAAATCGAACAGACCCACAACCTAAACCGAATATGCCCACAACTTACACCGCACAAACCCACAACTTAAACCGAACATACCCACAACTTAAACCGAGCAGACAAACAAATTAAACCGGTCAAACCCACAACTTAAACCGAACATACCCACAACTTAAACTAGACTAACCATAATCTGTAAAAGGGTGAACCCTTAACTGTAGTATTGCAACACAACTGTCGATGCAACCCTGCTTCATAATGAAGTTCCTGACCGTTCTCTTTTACTATAGTTCTAAGCTTGCTTTCTCCAGCCCCGAACCAGAGCTACGTGAACTGCACATGCCCATGCGTATCTGTTGATGCGTTTGTTGTACCTCAAATGGTTCATGAACCATATCTTTGTTTGAAGTGTTCCATCAAAGAACAAAAAATGGTTGAAGATGAAACAAATCTGGAGACAAACGTACTCCTCGGTCTCGCCCATCACACTAGTAGCAGTCAGATGACCTAACAGTTGAGTGTTGTCAAGGTTCACTCTTTCTCGCTTCTGTATGCCCATGGGTTCCATAACAATGATCTTCCCACGCATGCTTACGCCCAAAATTAGGGCAACGTCTTCAGGTGTAAGGGGGATTGCCCCTGACCCTATTCTTAGCCCCACCTCCTACACGTCGTGGTGTTTGACAAACAACAGAGTATTTCGTTGTTCGTTTGAATGTTAGGAAAGTATAGGAAGTGACCGAAAGGGATCCCCCAGAAAACATCCTTCTCAACGTCCTTCATCCTATCAAATTGCTTTTCGATCGTCATCCAGCCACACTTCGTTTCCCGGAAGTAGTAGGTCGTTCCCAAAAAAAATGAATGAAGAAACGAAGAGCGTAAACAAAAGAACAAAGCAAGGAAAAAAAGCTAAATCGACCAGGGACAAACCCCCACAGTTTCGCTAGCGACAACATGACTCGGAGAATCCATTCGTCGTTTTGAGAAGAGACTAAGACAAACTTTTTTTGGCTTCCTCCGTTCAAAGGTACTCCACAACGACAAAGATAGTTTCTCCGTTTCGATCTGTCTATTCGTTTCATTCCTCGGTATCTGAACCGTCACCGGTTCGATGTCTGCGTGCTCTCTTATCTGGAGTTTGGAAAGCAACCGTTGTACTAAGGAAACCATCGATGTTATTTTAAAACAAAATATTGACACAACCTGACAAGCTGACTGGACGCTGACTCGACAAATGTTGTGAGTCATGTAGGGCGCGTAATGGACGTCTATGTCCGTGTATAAGGACCATTTGTAGCTGTACCAAAAACCCTTTGTATTCCTTGAATTCTTGCTTGCAAAAGCTAAGAGGCTCCAAAAAAACACATTAAGCTTCAAACATTATGGAGAATCATTGGCACTTCTTCTCAAGGGGATGGAGATCAAAATTGTACGATTTACTTGATGGTTAAGTTCCTGCAATACAATTCTATTTTTGATGTAATAGAAAACGAAAATTTGGGTTTCTATGTCTCAAGTGGCCAAATCTCTGCAAAAAACTCCCACTTCGACACCATCTGAAAAATATGCTGATCTTTCCATTTCTTCCCAAAATACTCATACATATCTGGTATGACCACTAACATCATATAGAACTCTCATTGTCTCTCTATGTCTTGATATTTTAAATTGTTTCAGAAATCGATAGTACTCGACGGTACACGATAGATAGTGCGGCCGATGTGTATGCTCGAAAGTTACACTTGGCGATATGTCTTATACAGAAACTCGATATAAGCTCGATTGCGCTCGATGGTCAACATGATAAATATTCACGTGTCGAAGTGATAAGTCCCATGATGGGACATGTCATCATTATGCGAGGAGAAGCAACCATTCGACATTCCTTCCTTTTGAGAGGACACAACCTTTCACGCGAAGAGGTGCAACCCTTCATTATAGGGTCTATAAATCAGAGGTTAGGGTATCTTCAATTTAGTTATGTATTTGATCCCCTCCCATGTTCCAACTAAGTGTATTCGATTCGTCTCCTCCACACACAAAATGACCTTCCAACAAAATGACTCAGACTACTCATCCGACGAAACTGAGCACATTGTTGGTGGACTAATATAGGGAGGTTGTCCCCCCATACCGGGGGTGCCCTATCGCACATGTAGGTGCAGGCTGAAGACAACAAAGTTGGTCTAACACTCCAAACAAAATTAGCAAGAAGTTCTACGTCTGTGGCTCCTCGAAGACAATCCGTTGTTGTCGGTACTTCGTCTGGGAAGATGGAACACCGATACCACCGGTGGATAAACCCGACCAGAGCATAAAGAACCCAGGGATGCGAAAGCTTCTCTGGAAAGCTGCTAAGTTTAGTCAGAGCCAAGAGATAAACAAAATTATCTTTTAGGCTTGCAGGCGACATCTAAGCAGGTCATTCTCTTCCAATTGACTGGGAAGAGATATATAATTTTTGTGTGTTTGTGTTTGTATTTTTTGTTTGTCTTTGTCTTTGTGTTTGTGTTCTCTCATTGTACCTCGGTAATAGTTACTATCAATAATAGCTCGATGTTTGTGTTTTTTGTTTGACTTTCTGTTTGTGATATGTACTTGCTCCCCCCTTTAACCTCGATTGTGGTTTGATGGTGGTTCGATACAGACTCGACGGTCTATGACTAAAAAAATAGAAATATCATTTACTTGTGTCTTTTCAAACAAAGCTAGATGCTCTCCCCTTTAACCTCGATTCTGGTTCGATGGTAGTTCGATACGGCCTCAATGGTGTATGACTAAAAAAGATAAAAACACCATTCACTTGTGTCTTTCCAGAAGAAGTCTAGATGATATCCCCTTTAACCTCGATTGTGGTTCGTTACAGACTCGACGGTCTACGACTAAAAAAGATAGAAACGTCATTGACTTGTGTCTTTTCAAACAAAGTCCTTAGGGACTTTAAGGTTTAGAGTTTAACAAAAATTTAGCTCGACAATAACTCGATAAGAGCTTGATGGTCATTGTGCAGTTTCAAACGAACTTCGCCCATCCAAGTCAGTCATATCCTTATACCTCGATTGAGGTCGATGGTTGCTCGACGTTAGCTGATGGTTGTTCTATTACCTCTTCGACTACATTGTTTGCATGATGAAGATTGAAATAGTCACACCATTCACAACATTCGATTATTAACAAAAACAACGTAAACCATTCACAACATTCGAATATTAACAAAAAATAACGTAAACAATATAATTGCTTGTGTAATGACCACACACTTACAAAAAATAGGGTTGTCAAAGTTTGCAACTAACACATACACAACCGAAACAAAAAAGTATCATAGAATAAAACATTAACTAAAATAACTAAAATTACTTCGCCCTCTTCCTAGTCCACCCGATGTGTTCTTTGAAGCTTGGAGGGACGTCAGGCAGTGGGGAGGGCGTTGGGTCAGGGATGGGTGTCTCGGCAAGACAGATCACCCCGTATTTGGGGTATATGTGCTCCAGGAAGAGGGGTGTTGGGGTTGGTGTCATTGGAGTGGAAACTACGCAAACCAAATAACGGTATGTCAGTTGACATTAACTTATAACCTACCACGGAGGTTCCGGAGATCCAGTAGGACCTGTCGCTCGAGGAGAGACATGTCAAGATTGTAGATCGCATGGAGCATTAGCTTAGGAGAAGAACCATTCCGATGGTGAAGGTGTGGTGGCAACACAACAATGTTCATGAGGCCACCTGGGAGATTGAGGAGGATGTCCGGAAGAAGTATCCGGAGCTTTTCGGTGAGTGTTTGCTTTAAATTTCGTGGATGAAATTTCTTTAAGGAGGGAGGATTGTTAGAACCTTAGTCCTTTGAAGAAGCTTAGGGTATTTAGGAAAATTTTGGAGGTTGGAATGCAATTTACCATTGTCTTTACCCAAGTAGGGTTGTAGGTGGGGCGGGGCGGGATAAAAATAAAATAAAATCCGCTACCCGTCCCTCGTAAGGATGGACTAGGCTCTGCGGGTTTGGTGGGTTTATCTAAATACAAAAATCAATTCATTTTCTTTAACGTTATCTATTTTAATCAAAGCTAAGTACAAAAATCAAGGAAAAAATCAATCAATGTTTGTTTTTAAAGCTATATACTAAAAAATCAAAGCTAAATACAAACAAAATCAAAACTAAATACAAAAAAATCAAACAAAATATAAGGCTTATGCGGGTTGCAGGTTGCGAGAAAACTGCAACCCGCCCCGCTTATTATGCGGGTTGTGCAGGTGGCGAGTAACAATTTTTTGTCCGCAACCCGCGTTAAACAGGGACAGGGCGGGTTGCGGGTAAAATCATACCCATTCACAGCCCTTTACACAAGTAGGTGTGTGAAAGGAGGGAGGAGGGGCGGTGGTTTAGGTGGCAATAAAAGGAGTTGGGGGAGAAGGAAAGGTGTTTTGGTTGTGAAGAGAATAAAAAGTTTGAAGAAGAGAAAAGTTGGAGAGAAAAGAGAACTGAGGAAACTAAGTGAAAGGAAGTGATTGAGTAAAGGAAGAAGAAGAGAAATCCGAATAGAAGAAGGAATGTCGGGAGGAGATTCGAGCTTCTTCAATCTCGGAGTTCGCCGGAATACGAAGAATCGGGGTGGTGATCACCGTCGACGTTTGGAGCATTGTCGACCGTGAGAAAGGTTTGCCAATTTCAATTAGATGTTCACACAAGGTGTGTGAGTGGTCGTGGGTATCGTTGGAGGTCGGAGACCTCGTTGATGCTAAGGTGTACCATGGTTGCACTAGAATGGTCGACTGCCCTAAGATTTGGTTCGACAGATTACTTATGTGAACTTAAGTTTTGCTCGACCGGTGATGACTTCGAGAAAATGTAGGAAATCCCTGTTATTTTCGGTTGACTAGGTCCCCTTTTGCCGTTCGACCGTTGGTATCGTTATTTTAATGATATATGTGGCATAGACCTTCCAAACGGTCGACCGCCAGTAGACGTTTGTTCGACCGTTTTAGTATATGTTTGGTTCGACCGATGGATTGTGGTTCAAACCAATTACCAGTAATACCGACCAACCGGTCGACCGTTGGTGCACAAGATTGTATTGTATGATTATGAGCGCGTTGGCACATGAATTTCTTTTATGGCTTACCTTCCATGATATGACATATGCATTGAGACATAGGTAGTAGACCTGTGGGATCATATTCCCCTTTACATGATCTATATGTATTGGCTCTACGGAGCAAGATGACCGTTAACCTGTGTGGCAACAGAGATGACCGACCAATGCTGTTCCGGCGGGTATGCTCGGCCGATGCTGTTCCGGGGAGTATGATCGTCTAGTTGTGGCACGACTTCTAGGATTCTGGTCCTCGAGTCCATTTTGAGGTGGTTATGACTACTTGTATTTATGATTCTTTTATTTTGATGTAGCCATATTTTTGACAACTCTTGTATATGGTGCACCTTATGTGATATATATATATTTCGAGTATCGTTCGCACGTGTTTGATGTCTTTTGACTATCGTTTAAAAGTTTTAAAATTACTGCAATTTTCGGGGACATTACAAAAGACAACTCCCTTGCCTTTGAATTCCTTGTTTTTTTGTCAAATGGAGTGATAAAAGAAAATAAATATAGTGTGGAGTTCTGATAAGTTTTGTTGGATGCGTTAAGTTAACGTTTTTGACTTATGCATCTCATCATTCGTAATTAAAAGTTTTTGATCATCCAGTAAGATTCTAGTTCGTTTTCTTTGCGTCTATCATTATCCTAATTTGTTTTTTTTATCAAAAGAGCTCCATGTCAGAATTCCTAACGTGCTTGCCGTTGTTTAAACGGTGAATTGCTTGGGCGCTAACAAACATCGAAATTGGTTTTATACCATCCGAAAGTAACTATATGACTTAATGTCATAGAAAAATCAAAATACTTATTCTAATGTCATTAACGTTTTTCAGGGTAATTTCGTTAGAACTTCTCCATTAACGTTCGTTAAGTATATTAATATTCAATGGAAATTTTACAGAATCACCATGAATAAACTAAGAATTCATAAACCTCATTATATGTGTAGTAAAAATTGCAAAAATTACTCAAATATTTTATCTATTCTCTCTCATATCTATCTTTTATCTCTCACGTCTTCTTTTTCTCTTACCAAACTTAATGGTTTGGTTAGTAAACTAAAGAAACAAGATGATTTTTATAATTTCAAAATTACAAAATAATAAAAAATATTTATTTTTCATAATTTTTTTCTTTCTAAAAACTATTTATTGTTATTCATCTGATTTAAAATTCATGATTTTTTAAATAGTTTTAGTCAAAGAGTCTGATAATAGTTAAAAGAATTTTTACACAATAAATAAATATTTTTGGAAACAATATTTTATTTAAAATATATATATTTTTATTAGAGTATTTTTCATCAAAATAATTAATTATCTTGTATTTTGAAATTTTAAAAATGATCGGATTTCATTAGTTTAGTAACCAAGCCATTAAGTTTAGTGGGAGAAAAAGAAGAGATGAGATATGAAAGATAGGGATGAGAGAGTGTGTTGACAAATTATTTTTTACAATTTTTACAACACATATATTGAATTTTATGAATTCTAAGTCTGTTTAGGATGATTCTTCAAAATTTTCATTAATATTAATTTACTTAACAAACGTTAACGAAGAACTTAATGGTTTGCTAATAGAACGGTACTAGAAAATCTTCTATAACAAGCATCACAGTGATTAAGATCCAAAGGAGTGGAGAAATTACTTATAAAACATTCAAGAGGTGCACCATAATACGACAGAGTTTGTGAGAAGGTATGACTAGATGAGAGTATGAGAAAGTGTAAATACAAGTAGTCATACAACCTAAGAAAATACGATTGGAGGATTCGATCCCAGAGTGCCCTCATCCTCGGTCACCACCCGCCAATACCTACTACAATCCTGAAATGAAAATATAATTACAATGTCTGAGTTTTTATAAGGAAACTTTATATACCAAGCTCACCTATATGCATGCTGAATTACAATGAAAGAACCTATCATACTAGTGTAGCATTGCATGATATAATGCAATAAAACGTTCCCTCCAAGGGTAATAAAGGACATCAGTCCCACAATCCATCATCGGGTCCCCCACGTAGACCTACCGCAGACACATGTAGTCTTACGGACAGAACAAAACACGTCCCACACGTAGCTACGGTAAAACATGGGGTTCGGTAGTTCGGTAAGGGCACCCGCACTTCCGTGTTAGTAGAATCAGATGTGATCTCAAGGTCAACACCTCACCGACGAAGTCGTCGCTCAGGTCGGTCAACTCACCTGGCTCTGTCACAACCAAACTACCTGCCAGAATACATCGCTGGACAGTCACCGCCGCCACTCGGTCGCGAGGACACACATCATCTCCCTCATGGCCTGTCATTCGTATCTGTAGCCCGAATGCCAGCCGATCGACTCATCCCGACAAAAGTCCGCAGAGTCATCTTGCTCAAGCCGTGCAACATCGTGCATTGGAATCCGTGATCCCTCAGGTCCACTACTCTATTGTGAGTCAAGTAAATGCTCTAAGCTAAGCCATTGTCTATAATGTGGCTTTTTTTTTATAATCTTAAACCGTGTTTTGATATCTAGTAAACCTAATCTTAATCACAATCAAATGTAGAGTAGCATACATTATACATAGAACATATAGTGTATTGTGCTAACAACTACAAGTGATCAAGATCAAGGAAGAATGGAAGGAAGTCAAGAAATGTAAGCAAGCTTATTGAAGACAAGTAGTTTGACCTTTATTTGAGTCTTAGGAACTTGTGTAACTTGAGCATACGAGAGTCAAAACATTTGCACATACACATTAGGTTCCTTGTAGAAGTCACACACAAAATTTCACATCAATTGGACTTCAATAGGTCACTCAAACCTTAGCCGGAAAATCACTTAAACCAAACCTAATTTGCACGTGCAAAACGGTCGACCGAAACCAATTTATTGTTCGACCATTTATAACAGATTCTCTAAGTGACTTTTCCCAACTCAACCGGTCGACCGTTTCCCATAATTTTTGAATGACTGTTGACTTTGTCGTATTATACAATGGTCGTATTCGTATTTCTCTATACCAACCTCTAAAATACATTTGGCCACCGGTCGAACGTTGACGTTCCCCTGATGCTGCGATGTCCTGAAACAAAGCAAAACTAAAAACAAAAGATTAAATCCACTCGAATCGTCCAAACTAGAGTCTGGATAGAGCACCTCCACGACAACGATGCCAAAAACTATATTGATTTAATTATAATAACCACAAGTGCACAACGTCGGTGAAGACACAACAAGTACGGGTCGAGTCCTCAGGGAGGTGTGT
The DNA here is from genome assembly GCA_963682175.1 of Triglochin maritima. Lineage (NCBI taxonomy): Eukaryota > Viridiplantae > Streptophyta > Magnoliopsida > Alismatales > Juncaginaceae > Triglochin > Triglochin maritima. Next base: position 43,622,886 of record OY821775.1, read on the forward strand.
CAACTCTGGTCCTTTAGAAGTCAAATGGAAAATAAGGAGAGAAGAAGTTCGATTGCATTAAACTATGAATGAATTAACAATTAAACTAAACCCCCATAGAGTGGAGGTGTGTGGGTATGTGTGTGTGTGAGTTGATCTTCATTTCAATTGGGCACAAGGGTAGTTTTTGTGACATACAAGTAGAAGCTAGTGTAGAATGTAAGTGTAAGTAGAAGCTAGTGTAGAATCTAAGTGTCGGATACACAACCTACATGACAAACCACGAACATACATATCTCACATAAAGTTGAGGTTGATTTTAGATTGTCAAGCATGCAATAAGTACCTAGTGTGGTCATTAGAGCATCAACTAATCCTACATACAACCTAAATCATTCATGCGAATGTGCACCAAACATGAATCCATTATTAACAAGCCATTTCCGTCAAACCATTAGAAGCAACAAGATCAACTCCAATGCTAGCATGAGATAAGTACCTAGTGTGGACATTATCCCATCTAATACAAGTTTAAGCATGCTACGAGTATAGATCTACATTAAGCACATGAAATGACACAAATAAAAGAACCCATCACTATCACATAATCTACATAACCTCCACCCCAAGTGGTGTGAATATACTCTCTACTCATTAAGCTAACAATTAAATTAAGGAAAAAAGACATTCTACTAATTATACTATGATTAAGAGAACAAAACTAAGCTAAACATGCAAAAATTAAAAGAGACAACATTAGAACAAATTAAAAAAAATATTTTATTGATATCTCACATTACAGCAGCATTCTTCTTTACTTGAGTTTTGCTCGAAGACTTTACTCCAAGTAGAGAAAAGGACCACCAAACAATGCTTAGATTACAAAGGAGGAAGAAGAGTTCTATTTATAGGCAAGTAAAAAGGAAACTGAGGAAAATCCCCCAATGTAGGACTAATGAAACATTGCCAAAATAAACATAAACACATAACCCATATCCGTGCGAAACTGGGTTGCATTCTGACCAAAAGGGACCTCCAATTGGCGGTCCATGTTGGTCAGATGTGACTCATTTTCGTTCCTCAACTTAATCTCTTCAAATATGTACGTGGGGGTGTGCCCTCGTCAGCCATTGGAGTTTGCGCTTGAGTCCATTGCTAAAATACTCCTAATGATGGTGTGGAGTTTCTGGATTTGCTATTTGGTCCCTCCGGGCTTACGTATGGGTCCATCCCTCTTGCAAATGGGTCCTTGTGCATGACAGAGAGGTCCATTTTGCTTCATTTAAGTCATTCCTTCTTATGTTTCAGTCTTTTTCTCTTTCATTCTCTTCTTATTACTTAATACCTGAAATATGACAACAAACACTCGAGCAGCACAATATTAGGGTAAAATTAGGAATTTATAGGATAAATATGATACATGATATGCTACTAATCAAATACCCCCACAATTACCTTTCGCTAGTCCCGAGCAAAACAAAAAAAGAGAAAAATGAAAGAAAGGAAAAACATACGAAAAACAAGAAAATCATAACTCACTTTTGTAGGAATCACAGATGCACTTAGCATGTGCAACAAGCCGTTAAACCTCCTTGTAGACAAAGAGGAGGAGTGGTGCCTCCTTTGGGTTGTCAGCAGATATACCCACAAAATCCGAATAACGATGCATTTTTCAACCTAGCATCTCGACTCCTCGGACCTATTATTGTCGATCATTAGACACAATAATCTTATGGGCTGACTCTATATAGGTATTCAATCCACACAGCTAGCCTAATGAACCATTCGTGCAAGTTAGTTAAGGACTAATGTGAAGGACATGGGTAACTATAATATCCTTATGTGATACAAAGTGTAGAGTCCATTAAATTTCTTATTTGTATTACATTTTTTGTTTGCCTTTTCTTTTCTTTTTCTTTTTCTTTTTCTTTTACTTCATTTTTTACTAGTTGGTGTGTAATTCTCCCAGGGTCAGGTTTCGTGCATCATTACCTATGAGGACTTACACTATCACATACACCTTCCCTACATCTCCACATAGGGCGATCCCTACCACCCGTGTAACGGGAGTTCAGTTGGTGCATCCCAAGTCAGATGACTCCAAAACACCAGGCACTAAATCCTCTCGGATCTAATTTCCCGAGTGATAGGAGCCGTGCGCGAAAAGAGAACACCCTACTAACTTATTTCTTATCTACACATGAACCAAAACCCCTACACCTAAGGTTTCACAATGGGAGATTAAGAGTCCCTGACTACAACAAACTTCCTTATACTAGCCGACACAAATTATTCGACTCACTAGGTTCAGGGTGGACTTCTTTATTTGTTTGAGTACTGAAATCTTATGATTACTCTCCCCCCGAGGTAAAATCAGGGGTGCATCATGACGACGAGATAAGACATAAAGCCGGTGTACTAGATATCCTAATGCATTAAATTCAAATCAATTTTGGAAGCTTCCTTTTTACTTTGCCTCTCAACGGTTTTGCACATGCTAAACACATGCCAAATCCACAAACATTTTCTTTCGCAAAAAGATGAAGATTTTGTAAGAAATGGAAAATTTAAATCATTAGGCAAACAAAAGAAGACAAGTCACCCAATGATCATGGCAGACATATATATCAATATTAAATGCAGCACAATAACATGACCCTAATAATGCACACAAAACAAAACAAAATAAAAGGAAAAACCTCGACTATGTACACACGTAAATCACCCCCCCCCACACACTTACTTCATGCATTGTCCTCAATGTATGCAAGCATGATACTACATGAATTTTGCATGAAAAAGTAAAAGATCTCACCAAACTTTGAAGCACAAAGAAAGTTTCATGGTTATGTGGATGGAATACCCCGAATGCCCGAAAACCTGTGAGATACCAAAGAAGGGAGACAAATATGTGAAACAAATGGGGCCCAAATACACTAGTTGTGGAGTCTTTTTTTGCGGAGAGCTATGTACATTAATGGGCTCTCATCTTCATTTGTTAAGGGACGTTAAATGGGAACTCGCCATCTCTCGATCCAGAAACGCATTTGCATGGGCTCGCAACAAGAGAAACAAGAGAATTGTTGAGAGGTTTATGGACCAAGGATGATGGTTCATGCCTCTCAAAACTAGGGTCTGTGAAAGGAAATGGAAACAAATATGTTTCCATTGCGTGAGAAAGCTAAAGGTCATCAATATATACCCTCCAACCAACATTTGGGTGCACCAGGATCATTTCATCCACACAAAGTAACACCATGGACTTATTGCCTAGATGACAAAGTCCAAAAACAAAATTGCTTGACCACCTGACAGTCTTATAAGCATTGTGGTCGTTTGATGCCTCTTGAGAATGAGAAAGATAGGAGCCATGAATGAGAAGTGAATATCCATTCGGTTATTTGAAATGTAGGGAATCAGGTGGCTGATTCTTAACCCACATTGGGTTCTCAATAAATATAGATGAAGAGAAGGTGGCCTAGAGGCCACAATAATGGTATCTTGTGGCTCAAGAACCACATGATCGAAAAGATGTGGTTCAAAGGTCACATGATCACAAGATAAGACACCTTCTTGTGCCAGCCCAATTGGAACATATTCACCACCATCGAACAACTCTCTCAAATAGTTGAAGGTGCCTTTGACTTGAATCTCACCCGTGCCCTGGATAAGGTCACCTCAACAGGGTCATAGAAGGCACCTGACTTCTTCCCGATGGTGAAGATGTTGAAATCAGCACACTGACTTCCATATGTCAAGCACATCAGACCATTACGACAATTGATCAAGCCATTGGAAGTCGCTAGAAATCGTCGCCCCAAAATAACATGAATTTGTCGAAACGGGTTTGGCACAAATTTGGTATCCAAAATAAAGAAATCGACTGGATAAATGAACTCACCCACTTTGATCAGAACATCTTCCACCATGCCCCTCAGTTTCTTCATTGACCTATCAACCAGTTGAAGAGTGATTTTTGTTTGTTTGACGTCTCCAAGACCGAGGTGGACGTACACCAAATAAGACAACAGATTGACAGATTGTACCTAGGTCCAATAAAGCTCGATGTATTGACACCTCACCAATCACCCAAGAAATAGTAGGACAACCATGGTCCTTGTATTTGACTTGCGTGGGTTGTGCCAACAATGAATTCATATTTGCCACAAAAACACTTTCATGGGAACATGAGTTTTTCTCTTTTTGGTGCATAAATCCTTGAGAACCTTGGCACAAGATGACATCTGTTGAATCACCTCCGACAAAGGAATGTTCACCTTAATTTGCCGAAAGATCTCAACCATCTTGTCATGCTGATCTGAAGGTTTCTTTTTAAGGCGCTCAGGGAATTGTACCTTCAGGGCACATGTTTCTTTCGAAGGAACCTCAACATTCTGTTCCGTAGAAACATGAGTGGGGACCTTAGAATCTGATTCCTCCGACACATAATGAGACAAGGGGACCTCAGGGTTTGACCCCATTATCGAAATAAAAGTAGAAGGAACCTCAGGATCAAGCTGCTTCCTGAATGTATTCGTTGAGAGAACCTCAAGATCCGACTCTCTCATAGATATCAGAGTCACCGCAAGTCTGGTGACACCAAGAGATGATGATAGCAAGGAAGGTACCTAATTTGGTTGTCCACCTCCTTACCAGACCCCATAGTATGAATCACATTAACATGATTGGTCACTTTAGAGGTAACTTAAGGCACTAGTGGCCTTCCTTTAGATTAGGTATCCCAGGGGTTCACCTCGGGATGACTTGGGAATTGACCTTTCTCACGTTCATGGAGCTGATGAGCCAACTGGCTAACTTGTGCTTCCAGCCTCAAGCATGGTTTGCATGCTCTGCATGAACACGTGAAGGGTTTGTTTAAGAGTGGAGTCCATTGGGTGAACCCGCTAAGGTAGAGTCTAATTAGAATAACCCGATGGTAAAGCATGATTAGGTTGGTGAGTATGGGATAAAGACCATTGATGTGGGGCTTGGTAGGTCACGGATGGACGTAGAGGGTGATAATGTGGAGGTTGAGCGTGCGAGCTCGGACCGTTGCCCCCACTAGACCCCATGAGAAGTTTGGGTGATTTCGTCATCCCGGGTTGTAGGAGTCCTGTACGGGTCATTACAGGACCACTGTTGATACATCACATTTGCATACTCAATATTGCTTGGAGCGTAAGCACACTCTAAGTCGTTGTGTCCCTTAAGTCCACACCTACTACAAGCGGGAGTAGCGACCTGAGCTATAGGAGCTCGATCCAACTCTAAACTCTCAATCCTACGCATGAGAGAAGCATTTTTTGCCTCTGACGCGATAGTTGACTCAACTTGGTATGATCCAGCTCGACCAGAAGATCTGGCGGCTGGTGGCTCTCTCATGGTGTCCCACTCAAGGGTACGTTCAACCATTAATTCAAAAGTATCTTATGCCTCATCAATGGGTTTCATATGGAAATCACCCTAACACATCACTCCAACAATGTATAGGTGTTATAGTTGTGGCCCACATAAACAATTTGACACAACTTTCACAACTCAATTCAATGATGGGGGCATTGCAAGAGAAGGTTCTTGAAACTCTCAAAGAACGCATGAAACGATTCAGTCTCAGTCTGATACATATGATGTATCTGATGCCGAATATGTTGAGTCTTCCTTTGGGGGAAGAATCTCCTCAGAAAGACAGTCACAAAGTCATCCCAAGACCGAATAGATCTCGCTGGGATGTCGTACATCCATTTCTTCGTGTTATCCTTCAACGCAAAAAAAAATCATCCACAACCAGACTGAATCCGCGTCAAGCTGTTGAAGATTGAACAATGAGCATACCTCCTCGAATTCATGTATAAAGATATTTGGATCTTCCTTATTGGCAGTGAAGGTAGAAAGCATGCTCACATATTGAGGTTTCAATTCATAGTTGTTCTCGCGAACAGGCGGGAGAACTATGCAAGAATGTTACGCGGCCCAAACAGGATGAGTTCGCTCCCACAGAGTCATCGAACTATCCTATCGAGCTAAAGGTGGTGGTGCACCAAGAACTCGATCCTGACCAAATCCTTCTTCCTCTCGAGTAAGAGGAGGAGAAGGAGGTGTATGTGGTGGTGGGATGGGGGGGCGAGGTAATCCTTGTATGGAACCTTGTCTCCCCCATCTCCATAAGATGACTTGGCCTCATGTTCCAAAGGAGCTTGAGGCGGAGATGGGCGATCACTTAGACCGCCCATCTCAGAAAAATACACTCTGTCAAGTCAAGCACTCTCACCAGAACGAGCCCAACCTCGCATAAAAACGTTTGTCTCGACTCAAAACTACACACGACAGAAGGTGTAATCAGAGGAGACTACTCGAAGAATATTGAGGAGGAGATGACTCAGATGAGAAGGGAAGAATCCCTAGAACAAGCGTGGGTATTGGGTGATGGTAGAAGCCTAAGCTAGCAAACATGACTCAAACAACCTAAGGTCACTATGGGTCCTTACATCTAGATGACGCCTAACTGTGAAATCACACGGCCTCAATACGCCTCACCTCCCTACGACGAAGACCATAGAGCCCAGCAAGTGAGCCAAGATTCGGAGATCTCGTCTCTCCTACTATCGGCAAAGTGGGCGACACCGATCAGACTATGACGATTGTGACCGGATCACTCTCCTAATGCGCCCGAGTCTTAGTGACCAATGTCTACTTGATTTTAGATTAAGGCTTTACTTGAATGTGGTTGTGGGACTAAGGGAGGGGTGATGAAATCCTCCACCTTATCTTGTATGGGACAACCCCTCCTTAGTAGCATTTTGAGTCTTAATCTAGCAATCAACTCTCCAACCAAATCCTTACCTCACACTTGTCCCGATACACCTTATTAACTAATGCGTGCTTTAACCATGCATGAACGAGAGAATGGGTGCACGTATCTCACGTCAGCAATCGACAACAAGAATGTCTAGAAAAGAAAAAATGATTGTGTGTAAGGTCTACAAATGATGCATGACTTAGATGACAATCAGTCTAATCTTTTGATTTTGAGTTTAAAGTTCCAAGTTGATTAAACAGGAGAATGATTGGTTTATTAATTAATCTGGAAGCAATCTACATGTTCAAACATGCTAAATTAGGCTCCCAGACAACATTATTCCAAGTAAGAACACACACAAGAAAATAGGAGCCAGAAACTACTCATTAGACCGCCAATTGGCGGTCTTGGGCCGTTGATTGGCGGTCCGAGTATCTTCTTAATCCTCCAAATTGCTCCTGCTACCTTCCCCTGATACTTCGACGTGCTGAAACAAAACTAAACTAAAAACAAATGATTAAATCCACTCAAATCGTCTAAACCAGAGTCTGGACAAAACACCTCCCCAAAGGTGCTAAAAACTTGATTGATTTAGTTATAATAACCGCAAGTGCACGACGTCGGGGAAGACGTGGCAAGTACGGGTCGAGTCTACCGGGAGGTGTGTCAACTCTGGTTTTTCAAAAGTCAAGTGGAAAATAAGGGGAGAAGAACATGGATTACACTAAACTATGAAAGAATTAACAATTAAACTGAACTCTCGTGGAGTGGAGGTGTGTAGGAATGTGTGTCTGTGAGTGAGTCTTCATTTTAATTAGGCACAAATGTAGTTTGTGTGGCATTCAAGTAGAAGCTAGTGTAGAATCTAAGTGTAAGATACACAAGACTACATGGAAAACCATGAACGTGCATATCTCATATAAAGTTGAGATTGATTTTAGATTGTCAAGCCAATAATCCTCGACCGATGCTATTCCGGCGACTATGATCGTCTAGCTGTGGGACGACTTCTAGGAGTCAGGTCCTCGAGTCCATTTTTGAGGTGGTTATGACTACTTGTATTTGTGACTGTTGTATTTTGATGTAGTCATACTTTTGACAACTCTTGTATATGGTGAACATTATGTGATATATATATATTGAGTATCGTTCACACGTGTTTGATATCTTTTGATTATCGTTTAAAAGTTTTAAAATTACTGCTATTTTCGGGAGCATTACAAAAGCCGTCTCCCTTGCCTTTGAATTCCTTGTTTTTTTGTCAATTGGAGTGATAAAAGAAAATAAATATAGCGTGGAGTTCTGATAAGTTTTGTTGGATGCGTTTAGTTAACGTTTTTTACTTATGCACCACATCATTCGTAATTAAAGGTTTTTGATCATCCAGGAAGATTCTAGTTCATTTTCTTTGCGACCATCATTATCCTAATTTGTTTTTTTTATCGAAAGAGCTCCATGTCAGAATCCCTCACGTGGTTGGCGTTGTTTAAATGGTGAATTGCTTGGGTACTAACAAATATCGAAATTGGCTTTATGCTATCTGAAAGTAACTATATGACTTAATGTCATAGAAAAATCAAAATACTTATTCTAATGCGATTAAATTTTTCCTAAAAACTATTTATTGTTATTCATCTGATTTAAAATTCATGATTTTTAAATATTTTTAGATAAAGAGACTGATAATTGAAAAAAGTTTTTTTTTGCAAAAAATAAATATTTTTGAAAAATATTTTATTTAAAAATTAAAAAATTATTAGAAAACGTATTTTCATAAAAATAATTAATTATCTTGTATTTTGAAATTTTAAAATCACCGGATTTCATTAGTTTAGTAACCAAACCATTAAGTTTAGTGAGAGAAGAAGAGATAAGATATGAAAGATAAAGATGAGAGATAGTGTAGACAAATTATTTTTTGTAATTTTTACAACACATATAATGAATTTTATGAATTATGAGTTTATTTAGTATGATTTTGCAAAATTTCCATTAATATTAATATACTTAACGGACGCTAACGGAGAACTTAACGGTTTGATAACAGAATGGTACTAGAAAATTTTCAATAACAAGCATCAAAGTGATTGTGGAGACATTACTCATAAAATATTCAAGAGGTGCACCATAATACGACAAAGTTTGTGAGAATGTATGACTACATCAGAGTACAATAAAGTGTAAATACAAATAGTCATACAACCTTAGAAAATACGATTGGAGGATTCGATCCCAGAGTGCCATCATCCTCGGTCACCACCCGCCAATACCTACTACGGTCCTGAAATGAAAAAATAATTACAATGCCTGAGTTATCATATGGACACCCTATATACCAAGCTCACCTATATGCATGCTAAATTACAATGAAAGAACATATCACACTAGTGTAGCATGGCATGGTATAAGGCAATAAAATGTTCCCCCCAAGGGTAATAAAGGACATATGTCCCACAATCATCATCGGGTCCCCCACAGAGACCTACCGCAGGCACAGGAAGTCTTACAGACTATTCAGAACACATCCCACACGCAGCTACGTTAAAATGTGTCAGTAGAATCAGATATGATCTTGAGGTCAACACCTCACCGACAGAGTCGTCGCTCTGGTCGGTCAACTCACTCGGTTGTGCCACAACCAAACTACCTGCCAGAATACATCGTCGGACAGACATCATCACCACTTGGTCGCGCGGAGGCACATCATCGCCCTTAAGGCTAGTCGCTCGTATTTGTAGCCCGCAGGCCAGTCGATCGACTCATCCCGACCAAAGTCCGCAGAGTCATCTTGCTCAAGCCGTGCAACATCGTGCATTGGAAGCCATGATCCCTCTGGTCTACTATTCTATTGTGAGTCAAGTAAATCCTCTAAGCTATGACATTGTCTATAATGTGGCCTTTTTCCCGCTTAAACCGTGTTTTGATGATTTAATAAACCTAATCTTAATCACAATCAAATGTAGAGTAGCATACATTATACATAGAACATATATTGTATTGTGCTAACATCTACAAATGATCAAGATCAAGGAAGAATGGAAGGAAGTCAAGAAATGTAAGCAAACTTATTGAAGACATGCAGTTTTACCTTTATTTGAGTCTTCGGAACTTGTGTAACTTGAGCATACAACAATCAAAACATTTGCACATACACACTAGGTTCCTTATAAAAGTCACACACAAAATTTCACATCAATTGGACTTCAATAAGTCACTCAAACCTAAGCCGGAAAATCACTTAAACCAAACCTAATCTGCATGTGCAAAACGGTCGACCGAAACCAGTTTACGGTTCAACCGTCTATAACAGATTCTCTAAGTGACTTTTCCCAACTCAACCGGTCGACCGCCTTTGACTTCAAGTCGACCGTTTCCCGTAATTTTTGGATGATTGTTAACCTTATCGTATTATACAACGGTCATATTCGTATTTCTCTACACCAACCTCTAAAATACATTTGGCCACCGGTCGAACGTTGACATTCAACTGATGTTGCGACGTACTGAAAAAAGCCAAACTAAAAACAAAAGATTAAATCCACTCGAATCGTCCAAACCAGAGTCTGGATAGAGCACCTCTCCGGCAACGACGCCAAAAACTGGATTGATTCAGCTATAATAACCACAAGTGCACAACGTCGGTGAAGGCACAACGGGTCGAGTCCACAGGGAGATGTGTCAACTCTGGTTCTTCAGAAGTCAAGTGGAAAATAAGGGGAGAAGAAATTTGATTAAACTAAACTATGAATGAATTAACAATTAAACTAAACCCCATAACAAGTCATTTCCATCAAACCATTACAAGCAACAAGATAAACTCTAATGCTAGCATGAGATAAGTACCTAGTGTGGACATATCTCATCTAATACAAGTTTAAGCATGCTACGAGTATAGATCTACATTAAGCACATGAAATGACACAAATAAAAGAACCCATCAGTATCACATAATCTACATAACCTCCACCCCAAGTGGGTTGGATATACTTTCTACTTATTAAGCTAACAATTATATTAGGGGAAAAAGACATTCTACTAATTATACTAAGATTAAGAGAACAAAACTAAGCTAAACATGCAAACCTTAAAAGAGAGAACATTAGAAAAAACTAAGAAAAATTGTTTTATTGATATCTCACATTACCAGCACCATTCTTCTCTACTTGAGTTTTGCTCCAAGGCTTTACTCCAAGTAGAGAGAATGACCACCAAACAATGCTTAGATTACAAAGGAGGAAGAAGAGTTCTATTTATAGGCAAGTACAAAGATGCGACTCATTTTCGTTCATCTACTTTATCTCTTCAAATATGCACGTTGGGTGTGCCCTGGTAAGCCATTGGAGGTTGCGCCCGAGTCCAATCGCTAAAATACTCCTCATGATGGTGTGAAGTTTCTTGGTTTGCTATTTCGTCCATCCGGGCTGACGTCCAGGTCCATCTCTCTTGCAGATGGGTCCTTGTGCATGACAGAGAGGTCCATTTTGCTTCATTTAAGTCTTTCCTTCTTACGTTTCAGTCCTTTTTATCTTCCTTTCTCTTCTTTATTACCTAATACCTGAAATATAATAACAAACACTCGAGTAGCACAATATTGGGTAAAATTAATATGATATGCTACTAATCAAAATGCATCATGAGGGAGATAGTAAAACAAAAGAAACAATTAATCTCCTCATGCATAAATAGGAAATTTTCACTATGTAACCTGGTGAGAACATAAGCGAGATGAACACTTGCTTCATTGATATAACTAACTCTCTCAAAGTTCTGGGAAGAAATTTCAGTGAGGGAGACATGACGAGAAAGTTCCTCCGGTCGCTCAACAACGAATGAGAAGACATGGATGTTGCAAATTAGGAAGCACATGATCTTTCCCAACTAAAGATGGATGACTGAATTGGAAACCTCATCGCTTATGAACTTCAAACAAGCCACCGAAAGGAGAAAGAAGCCTCCAAGAGGAATCCAACCTTGACTTGCATGCAAAATCTGATGAGCCAAGAAGAAGAGAGGAGAATGAGGACATTGAGGTTCTTGCCCAAGACTTCTTCAAATTCCTCAAGAAGGAAAAAGGGGAAAAGAAAGATTGAAAAGGAAGAAGAAGACAAACGAAAGGAAAAAAAGAGAAGAGTGAAAATAAGAGAAGGAAGAGAAGTAGAGGAAGAGGAAGAGAAAGGAGCATGAGAAAGGAGAAGGAGATGGAAGCTCACAAGGCAACATGGGATGATTCTTCATCTTCATCATCATCTCTACAAAGTAGAAGAGAGCTTGCCCATACATGCTTCATGGCTATTGAAGATTAAGTGAGGTAGATTCTAACTCTTGTTCTACTAGATCTAATTAGGACTGTGCAACTTCCGGTCCGGGTTTTTGGACCGGACCGGACCGGACCGATCGAGTCGGGTCGGTCTAGACCCGGATGAGAATCTGGTCGGGTTTTGGGTTCTGTTTTTGGTAAAATTCGGGTTTCGGTCCGGTCCAGACCGAAACCCGACTAAAACCGATAAAACCTGACCCGGACCGAATCCGCGTAACCCGAAATCTTCGACCTGTTAACCCGTGAAAAAACCCCAAATCTCAAAAGGAAAACCTGATTTCCCCTATCTCTCCATTCTCACTTCTCAGCCAAAATCCGTAAGACCCTAACCCTAACCCCGAAATCTTCTCCGACTCTCCCACATCCTTCGCTCCGAGGCCGCCGTCCTCGCCGTCAAGAGGAAGGCCGTCTCGTCCTCGTCCACCCGCCTCTCCCCCAAACCCGTCCTCGACGCCCTCGACCACGCCATCACCTCCCTCCATTGGGACTCCGCCCTAAAGGTTCCACATTTAATATCTCATCCCTAGTCGTAAGTTCCTCTATATTTACCTAATTTCTGTCGTAGATGCCTGATGAAGCAAAAGGTTGTTTGGATGCTTTAGAAAGGAAATTATACTTGCAATGCACATACAATCAAACATACATTTACTTCTTGATTCTAATATTACAAGTTCAACGAAGAGAAATGATAACTTATCTGAGACTGTTTTTGAAGTAGTAACCGTGTTCGTTAAAAAAAGAAATTATTATTCGTCGCCAACACTTTCTCTTGATTTTTCGACTTTGTATACATTGTCGACTTGTTGCCCCCACCTTACTCTAAATTGTTTTTTTGTTAAGTTGGTTTAACCAAGGAAAAAAGAACTCGTTGAGAAAAAATCTATCTAAGTTAGTTGGTCAAGTTTGCAACTTTCAATGCCATATTTTCAGACAATACATAAACATTTGGCATAACTCAAATTATAAAACATCAACTTAATCGTAAAGTAATTAGACAAATATAAAGTTGAGTGGTATAAGTGATGATAGTACAAAGTAGACTATGAGAATGTAAATGCAACTTTAGTGATTGTTGCTGCTATTAAAGATCCCAGGATCACTTCGAAGAATCTAATTAGGTATTGTATTTGGTTTTCGAACTAGCATGCTAATTGACTTTGAGATAGAAGTTCATACTTTGGTGGAATGTCATAATTTGGAAGACCAATTTATGATTGGTGGAATTTATGCTAATTTAATGTTTAAAACTAATGAAAGCCAATCTAATTAAGTTTGTGGATTGTCTACTAAATATGCAGTTGTGAAATGACGGACTCACAAACCGCTTCCCCATCAACCATTGGAAGTTCACAACAGTCTACGGGTGCTACTTCCACTACTGAAGTTAAAGCTACAATGGCGCCAAGGAAAAGAAAGGAAGGTCGATAATACATCGACGCGAACAAGAGAAGAGCTGCTTATTGGGCACATTTCAGACCGTACTTAGAAGAAGGTAAAAATCGTGCCGAATGCATTTATTGTGAAAACAAAACCTTTGCATGTGATAGTTCTGTGAATGGGTCTAAGAACATTAAGGTGCATTGGGATCGTTGTCCTGCAAATCCTGCAAATGACACCAAAAACAAAACTAAGCAGTCTGAGTTGGTGTTTGATAGTAACGTAGAGTCCTCTCAAGGTGATGGTAGACTTAGAATGCACACCTATGATGCTAGTGAAGTGCGAAAAGCAGTTGTTAAAATGATTGTGGTGGACGAGTTACCATTTCGGTTTGTAGAGAATCTCGGTTTTAAGAATTTAATGACAGTAGCTTGTCCAAAATTTAAGATGCCTTCTCGTTGGACGATTGCCCGTGACTCTTACCAGTTGTATGTGGCTGAAAAAAAGAAATTGAAGAAGCGGTTTGAGATGTGTTGTCATAGAGTTTCTGTTACCACTGATACATGGACTAGCATCCAAAGAATAAACTATATGTGTTTAACCGTGCATTTCATTGATAAAGAATGGAAATTGAACAAAAAAATCATAATTTTTCGTCCAATAAGTAGTCACAAAGGAAAGGCAATTGGTAAGGCAATTCAAGATTGTCTGATTTCTTGGGGTTTAGAGGAGAAATTGTTTACAGTCACTGTGGACAATGCACAATCAAATACTGTGGCATGTGATCATCTAAAGAAAATGATTCAAGGGAAAAGTGGCATTAGTGGGGGGAAACATTTGCATGTTAGATGTGTAGCTCACATTATCAACTTGATGGTGTGGGATGGATTGTCGACCAAGGAAACGAAGTTGCGTCTTGACAGAATCAGGGCGGCCGTTAAGTATGTGAGGGGATCTCCTAGCAGAATTCAAACCTCTAAGGAGCTGGCCGTGAAACACAAAATTGACTGTACCTTGTCATTGTCTATGGATGTGCCGACAAGATGGAATTCAACATATACCATGTTGGATACGGCTTCCAAGTATAGAGACATTTTTTGGAGAATGAATATTCCAAATGATCTTGAAGATGATGGTACTTTGGGAAATCCAACTGATGATGATTGGAAAATTGTTGGAAGACTCATTGTTTTCTTGAAGGAGTTTAAACACTTAACAGAAAGTGTATCCGGTTCTCTGTATACCACTAGTAACTTGGCATTCTTTTACATCTTTCGTGCTTCTGAGTTGTTGAATGAGTGGATCGAAAGTGCAGATGCTGATTTTCACAACTTTGCAGTTGCAATGAAAGAGAAGTATGATAAGTACTTTGGAGAATTGGATAAAATAAACCTTCTGTTGTACTTGGGAGTTATTGTAGACCCGAAGGTGAAACTTCTTGGTGTTGGTATTATGTTGCGGCGCATTTATGGAGCAGTCAAAGGAGATGAGTTGGGTAGGAAGATGAAGAACGATGCTAATGCTATATTCGAAGAGTATCAGCGTATGTACAGTCACTTGGTTCCAAAAGGTCGGCAACAAAGCAACTTGATTGATTACCCCTCATCTTCTACTTCCACCTCAGATATGTTGGACTTCAAGAAATACATTGAAAATGAGGTCGAGATGTCAGGATCAGATCTAGGAAATTCAAAGTTTGATAGATATTTGTCAGATAAGTTGGGGGATCAGGAAAGAGGCTTAGAAGTTCTGAATTGGTGGCAGCTGAATGACCATAGATATCCTATTATGGCATGCATTGCTCGTGATGTTTTGGCCATTCCTGTTTCCACGGTTGCTTCTGAGTGGGCATTTAGTGCTGGAAGACTTCACCTAGACAAAGTTAGGAGTTCTTTGACGCCTAAGGTACTAAAGAATTGAAAATTGTAATTGCAATCATTTTCATGTTTGGTTTGCTACTAAATTACTCATTCTTTTTTTTGCTTGATTTTTCACGTAAGACGGTCCAGTCACTAATATACGTACAAGATTGGCTTCGACCATCCGTTAAGATTGACGTGGAGGAAAAACTGGCTGAACTAGAGAAACTTGAGCAACGTACCACTTTCTTGCTTGTTGAACAATAATACTTCACACCTGAGTTTTCAAGTTCTGAAAAATTGAAAAATTGAGATGCATTGTTTCACATTGTTATTACTTGTAGATTTGGATGCACCGGATGACATTGTTTGTGTGGAGTAGTCGCTGCGGACCAAGTAATTGCAACATGAACCTGTTTGAGTGTTTCTAATGAACTTGTTTGTTTAGTACTTTGTAATTCCAAACTCGTGGTTGTGGTTTTGTGGACTTGGTGACTTTCTAATGCTTAAGCTGTGGTGGGCTTTTGGACTTGGTGACTCGTGGTTGTGGTTTTGAAGTTCTTTTCAAGATGAATGTTATTGCCTATTGTTTCTTACTGGCAAATATTTCAGAGTGTGATTTGTTTTTTTGCTGACCTGATTGGTAACATGAATTGGAGAACAAGCTCATGTTTATAGTTGAAGCCCACAGGTCCAAACTGACCCGACCCGGACCGGACCAGTTTGACCAGTCTTGTCCGGTCTTCGGTCCTTTAAAATTTTCACCGGTCCGGTCCGGTCCAAACCCGGACCCTAACCGGTCCGGGTTCCGGTCCAGACTTTTAAGAGTGTCCGGGTCTGGTCCGGGTTTGGACCGGTGCACACCCCTAGATCTAATACTTGCTCATCTAAATCATATTCTAGTGATAGCTCATTCCCTAAACAAGATTCATATACATTTGATGAGCTTCAAAATGCATTTCATGATTTAGTTAAACAATATGAGATCATTTGCGATAACAACAAGAATGCTAGAAAATTGATAAACGATCTCCAATGCCAAACTGAAATTGTAATGCCCATGATCTCACGAGTACGCACACTGGGAAAGGAACACAAGTGTCGCGATCAGAGACTTCCGCGACGACCAAAGGAGTTACAAAAAAAAGACAATACCGACTAACTCAACAATACATAACAGACATACATGGATAGACAATAAGGGTATAAAACTGAAACAAATGATTATCCATGTATACATAAACAATCCAATTACAATACATCGAGTTTCAAAGGAAATACAATGACATAAGCAGAAACAAACGATAACTGAAGGTTCTGGTCGACATGTCCCTCGTGTACAGAATCTTCGACACTCGTCCAGTCTGCCCTGTGGGGAACCTAAGTACCTGCAAGCACCACATTAACAAATGCGTGAGTTTTCAATTAAGAAAACCCAGTATGCCCCAGCCAAACAATAACAGAACTATGCATGAAGTCTAACTAAGACAAGCATCAAAACATAACAGAATAGAAAAGCATGCATCAAAAGGCTATGACTCTACAGGCCATGCCAGCCGGGCGCACCCGACACATTCCTCGCAAGGAACCAGAACACCAGCCTTGCTGGTCAGAAGTGGTCACTCGATAGTGACCCACCGCTCGGCACAAAGCGGTGCGCCGGATAAATGTCCCAATTCGCGGAAATAAACCTACATGGTGTCATCGCGAACTTGGGAACATCTACCCTGAGACATAATGGCAGCGCGCCTGCCCAGGACTTATCTTACGCCTGACCTCCCAACGTGAAGGTCTTATGCGAATGGCCTCTGGAGCTAGAGGACCCACTCGTGGCCCATCGGCCCAGAAAACAGAACGTGCCCAGAATTATTGATCAGATTAAATGCAATGCAAGCTACTTAAGCATCTAAGATCTAATGTAGCTTCAGTATACGGAACGAGCTCAAGGAAGAGTATCCGAATACCCTCCTAACAACCCCAAACAAATCAGAATCAGAACATCCCCATCAAGAATCATAACATTGCCATCAGAAATCAAAATGCTCTCACAACAACAAGTAATCATGACCTGGATCAATTAATCAATACGACAACTAATAAATTCATCTACGGGTCATGATATGGAGTTATAAGTTCTGATTTCCCAAGTGCCACGCATACCCACACTGTAATACCTCATATCAGTAACATATATACATGACATGAATGATATAACAATTGCAACAATAAGAGATACCACGGATAACCACTACAAGCATTCAATAGTATGAATGCTAAATTTCAGAACATATATGCGTTGGAAACTTAAGACTTGATCTGATATTATATGAATATAATCACAAGATAATGCATGAAAATATTATCTTTAATCGGCAACAAATCACGGGGGATTATCTGCATATAATCATGGAATGACGCATGGACATATGATCTATAATCAGCCAACAAATCATGGAAGATTATCTGAATATAATCACTAAGCAATGCATGGACATGTGATCTGAAATCAGCAAACAAATGCTGGAATATTATCTGAATATAAACATGAAATAATGCAAGAACATATGATCTATAATCAGCAACAAGATCATGGGATATTGTCATGCATATAATAACTAAGTAATGCATGGACATGAGATCTATAATCAGCCAATAAATCATGGAAGATTATCTGAATATAATCACTAAATAATGCATGAACATGTGATCTATAATCAGCAGACAACTCATGGAAAATCGCAGGTTACAGCATGCTAAACGTTGTCACAAAACAACCAAGAAATCACAAGTTCATACAACAAGAGGTGGGTTGCACATCACGCAAAATATGCATGCAAAACACCACTCCGACTTGCTCCCCACAGCCCAGCCTCATACCTTCTGGTTTCTTCATTAAACCCCCAAGGAAAGCATGAAGCAAGGGTCATGCTAGTGGGAGAAAAGCCCAACCAACCGCTGGAGTCCAGAATGTGCACCACAGTCCACCCTATCAGGTAGATCTCCAAGATCACAAACCCTGGACTTCAGATCGGCCAGCCCACTGGTGTTGGACAAACCTCCGTCCAACACCATGCACTTCTTCCTACGTTAAAGGGCTAGGAGCATACCTGAGAGGGAGATTGTTGCTGCCAAAAGATTGTCGGAGATCTTCCCACCAAGAACTTCTTCTAGTCGCTGCAAAAGATGCACTCTAGCTTTCTCCACTTGCCTCGCCGGAGCTCCAGCCACTACCACGCCGGAGAGGGAGATGGAGAAGGTCTGAAATTTCGTGGGTGAGGGAGAGAGAAGGTAGGGACGGCTGGGAGGAGGTGTAGGGTTGTGTGCTTTTGTTTCAAGGAAACAAAGAAAAGGCAACAAGTGAATGGAATTAAATCTCCATTAACACTTGCCTAAAACATACATATTCAAAATTTGTATGAAAAATCAGATATCCTCTTGCTAACTAGGATGCCACATCATCTTATCTGGTTAGTCAGCCCCCCAGCCCCTAACGACAAGGCAAGTCAAATTTCACAAGCAACTCGTCCCTGATTGACCCGATTGAGTGAATCAATTACAAAATTTCCCGATAAGTCGCACCCGCTTGCGAGTCGATTTTACTCGACCAGAAAGGAAACTTTCCCGAAACAAAAATAAGCATACAAAACCTGAAGCATACAATCAACTAATGCACAAAAAGCATGAAGATGAAAAAGGACCTTATTCATATAACAGGAGAGAGCGGGTCTTACAGAAATAATCATGAATGAGAAGAATGAGGTGCTTGCTAGACATGAAACAAATGCATTAGAATTTGCTAGTCTAAAAGCAACACTTATTGATGTTGAACAACTAGATCTTAGAGCTTGTATTATGCACTTAAGAAAAGATCTAGAAAAGTTCACAAATGGAACAAAAATGTTTGACATGCTTATAAGTAGTCGAAAACAATCTTTGGATAAACATGGTATAGGATACAATGCATCTCAAGCTAAAAACCATGTTACCTACACTACTTTGAATGGAAAGTAATTTTTTTTAATCAATGTTCCTCAAGTGTGTGGGCCCCCAAAACTAAAATGGTTTGGGTTCTTAAAGCTAACATTCAAGAACCCAAAGTTGTTTGGGTACCTAAATCTACACTTTTAGGTGCTTGAAAGAAGATGGGAGATCGGTAGTGACCGACCAAGCTTGTAAAGTCAAATTCCAAGTCTATTGCACTATCGAAAGGAGATAGGAACCAATTCGAAGATCAAATTAGGTAAAAATTATCTATCCTCACCATTCATATTAGATTGGTTTTACTCTAGGACAATTTAAATTCTTAATTGTCAAATCATATATTTGAGAAAAACAATCATATGCTTAATTGTCAAATGTTTAATAGATGTCAAAGGGGAGAGAAAAAACTTAATTGATATCTCATATTCATATTGATAGGGGGAGCTTAATGAATATCATTATCTTTTAGAGGAAGTAATGAATTGCAAGATTAAGAGGGAGCAAATTCATTACATTAAAAAGGGGAGAAGAAACTAGACATCACAAGATTACATCGTTTAGAATTTGATAGATGTCAAATGGGGAGAAGAAACTTGAAATTGAAATCAATTGATCAAAAACTATGAACATTCATAGGGGGAGCATCTCATATGCATGGTTTACAAGTCTGAATTTCAAGTATTAAGATATAGGTTGCCATCATAAAAAAAGGGAGATTGTTGGCTTTTGGCCTTAATCCATGTTTTGATAATTTAATCAACCTAACATTAATCACAATCAAATGTAGAGTAACACACAACATAAATAAAACTTATATTGTATTGTGCTAACATCTACGGGTGATCAAGTCGAGGAAGAATGGAATGAAGTCAAGATATGTAATCAAG
Organism: Triglochin maritima; assembly: GCA_963682175.1. NCBI lineage: Eukaryota > Viridiplantae > Streptophyta > Magnoliopsida > Alismatales > Juncaginaceae > Triglochin > Triglochin maritima. Next base: position 43,643,082 of record OY821775.1, read on the forward strand.
TTTATTAAAGACATGTAATTTTGCCTTTATTTGAGTCTTAGGAACTTGTGTAAACTTAAGAATACAAGAGTCAAAACTTTTTCACATACACACTAGGTTCGCTGTAGAAGTCACACACAAATTTTCACATTAATTAGACTTTAATAAGTCACCCAAACCTTAGCTGGAAAATCACTTAAGCCAAACCTAACTTGCCTGTGCAAATCGGTCGACCGAAACCAGTTTACGGTTCGACCATTTATAATGGATTCTTTAAGTGACTTTCCCCAGCTCAATCGGTCGACCGCATTTGACCTTTCGGTCGACCATTTCCCGTAATTTTTGGATGACTGTTAACCTTGTTGTATTATACAACGATCGTATTCCATATTTTCTACACCAACCCCTAAAATACATTTGGTCACCGGTCGAACATTGACCTATAAATAGTTGACCAGATGAACACAATTCTTGAGCCCAAAAGTACCTGTTATTTTCGGTTGAACGTAACCAATCTTTGTGTTCGACCGATTACCTTTAACCTGTCCAAAACCTCTAGGTCGGTCGACTGACCCATGACCTGGTTCGACCGATGACTTAAGTCATAGCCAAATTGGATCGACTGTTCTCTAGTTCGTTTCAACATTTCTTTATTCTTAAAGAAACGGTCGATTGTCGCGGGACAAAATTGCAGAACTTAAATTTCTTACTTGTGTACTCACACAATTCTTCCCCAATGGCTATATATCTCTAGGAGCTTATAAATATAGGTCCATACACCTTATTTACACAACTCTTATACTTCCAATCACTCCATATACTAAAGAGACTTCTCCCAATTTTCAAAGCCCCAAACCCTACACTCAAGCTTAAACTTCCACCACTTTGGTCCAATTCCAATCATACTCAAAGTGTTCTCAAGTTAGAGGGTGTTGATCCACGCAATCTCAGTTGTCAAGAAGCAAAGGTCTTAGTGAAAGCCCGAGGCAACTTGTAAAGACTTTGGTGAAAGTCCTAAGTGTCACTCTTAGGATGTGAGAGGAGGAAATCAAGGTCGGCAAGGGTTGTTCGTGAGTTTGTGGTGTAAAGGCTTAATCTCGGTTCTGAACGAGGTTGGATAGTGAAGACATATGCAGAGCTCGCGGAGTTGACCGAAGCTTGCAAGAGAGGAAGTAAGCGTGAGGCTGAACCTCTATAAAAACCACTTTGCGTCTATTGTGGTTTGCGTGTCTTTTCTCTACTATTTTAAATCGTTTTCCACTGCATGTTTAGTAGAGATTAGACTAAATCGATTAGATTAATTAGGTCATTCACGATTCTACATATAATACAGGGGTGACACCGTCACCTCCCGACTCACGCACTAGGCGAGGACATGGGCTTCTGTTGATAGAGTTGACACTCCCCAAGGACAATGACTTAGTCCTGAGCACAAACAATCGACCAAAAAAGGCAAATTGGTTGACCGTTCCCAGTGATTAGGAGAAACATTCGAACAAGCACCTACAACGATCCAACCATGGGCACACGACTTAAGTCACAACGATTGAACAAATGGTCAAAGACGGTCGACCATTTAGATGGTCTAGGCCATACTTAGACTAAGTCAATCAAGGCAACGGTCAAACTGCTCGAGGGCCCCATTTGACCGAAATTGTCAAAGTCCTTCCTACGTTCACTTAGCCCCTACCGGTCGAACCAGAATTCAATCGGTCGAACCAACATATGGTACACTTAAGTTACCGGTCGTACAAGAGTCAAGGAAGGTTGACCGTTTGGATAGGCAATGGTTGAATGAAAGAATAACTCGTTTGACTAAAATTAACAGAGACTTCTCCAACCCATCTAATATTCACAACCGGTCGACCGACAAAGGTATCATTTGACCGGTGCTGGGTAAAGATGGAGAAATACACTAAGAATGGTTGACTGCAAACAAGCATCGGTTGACCATTAGCCGACAACTACCTGGCCTTGCCAGACACATCTTGTTTCCTCTCATCGCCGGCAAGCTCTCCAACCTCCAACGACGATCCAAAACCTCACACATTATTGTGTGAGCAACATCTAATGCAATGAACTTGGCATACCTTCTTCTTGCGATTGTTGACGCTCGTCGGAGCTCACTCGCAACCATTTCCCATTCGCAACTACTCACGCTCCTCCTCCTCGCGTCAAACTCCACGCGTCTCACACCGTCCTCCTCTCTTGCTGCAGCCACTTCCTCCGTCGTCGGTGATCGTGGAATTGAGTGAGAGAGGGAGATGAAAGCTTGGGGTAAGAAGGAGTTGAAGAGGAAGAGTGGAGGGAGACGTGTAGGTTTTCTTTTAAAACAAAGCTCCCACCAACCAATGGAATGCAGCCTATGCATCCACCCACTATCACCTTACCTTCCATCCCTCACCAAGTCAAACTCCACCTAATCCCTCACAAAGCATACTTAGCATCCTAACTAGGGTTTAGGATTTAACATATCGTATTCGAGTATACAAATTTATTGCATGATTGGGGAAACATGTATATATTAACATGTTGAAATATGCAAGTTTTGGTTGTTTTCGTTCGGATCAATCGTCCACTAGGTCAAGTAGGTTCATCGAATTTTGCCTCTATTGGACAGTGGCTTGGGGCAGTCGATGGGTCCCTGGAATTGATCAACCGCAGAGAGCAAGAGATTCCTAGCATGCTCGACCCGTTAACCGGTCAAAGTTGTTGTCCAGGATGGGACACTAGGTCGACGAGTTTGATGCTCGGTTGGTCATCCTAAGTTTGATATGCATTTTGACATTTTTGAGTGGCAATTTTTTTTTGCTTGAGTTACAATTTCTCTTAAAGTATTGTGTAGTGAACTTACTTAAAATTTACTTTTTCAACATTGCTGCATACATAAACAATAAATTGAGTTTGATTAGTTGAATAATATTGTTTGTGTAGCTATTAAGATCAAATTTTAAGATATACATTTCATTCAAAGTTCTATGTGAGCTTTTAGGTGACAAAAACACACATTAGGAAAGGACACATGGCACCGCCCTATTGGTTTGTGTTTATGGTAGAAATCTTAGCTCCCCTCTATAAAAGGAGAGGATTGATGCAATTAAGGTTTCACTCTCCACTTCCTTTTCACTCTCTTGTTACCATCTTCATCTAGGGTTAAGGTTTCTCTTCCATTTCTTTGTGCACTAACAAGAGACACTTAGATTGTGGGATGGTTCTCCATCTCCCAGAGAATTAAAGACTGTCCGACACAAGAAGGAGGAGACAAACACCACCAAAAGAAGACCGAAGACCTCAACTTTATTCCACTGCTTAAGGTAGGGGTGAGCTTCGGTCCAGGACCGGACCGAACCGGACCGGACCGGACCGGACCGGACCGAAACCCGAATTTTCGGGAAGTCCGGACCGAAGACCGGACCGAATAGGTTCGGTTCGGTCCGGTCCGGTCCGGTCCGGGTCGGTCCAAAACCCGAATTTTCCCCTTAAATTTTCAGTCCGGTCCGGACCGAAGACCGAATTTCCAAAATTTTGTGGACCGAAGACCGGACCGAAAAAATTCGGTCCGGTTCGGTCCGGACCGAAAAATTCGGTTCGGTCCGGGTGCCCGGACCGGACCGAATTTTGCTCACCCCTAGCTTAAGGGTTTGATCTACTAAACATGTACGATCCTAGTATTTATGTGTTTGGTTTTACTTATAGTATTCAACCAAATCCAAATGCAAATGCCACAAAAGTTATGTTTACCAATTTATCTTTATGCTACCAACATGATTCCATTACTAGAAATATAGGTTTCACCGACGGATATCAAAAGCCATTGGTGTGCATGTCCATCGACAGAACAATGCCGTTAGTAAACGTTTTTAGAGTATTTGTCATAGCATAAACATGCACAGACATATTTCTCTGTCGGTGAAGATTTCAAATTCGCGGAAAACCTACACCGACGACTGTCAAAACCTTCACCGACGGATACTTAGGCATCGGTGACTCACTCAACTTCTCCGACGGATATGATCTGTCGGTGAAGACTGAGTCCCTGTCAAATGAATATATTTTGCGTAAATACAAGCACCAATGGTTAGAGAAACCTACACCATCGGATAGAGCCGTCGGTGTGTATTAACTACACCGACAGATATCTTCCGTGGGTGTAAAATTCAAAAAATTACGTTTATATATGGCGATAAATAATATAACAATGATGGACAGATTATAGTATGTCGGTGTAGGGTTTTTTCAAGATCCAACTCAGGCTTTCCCTTTCACTTTTCTCAAAACAAAACCCACACCCACCATTTGTCACCCCTTGTCGCTGCTTCCCTGTGTCGTTGGCCCCTCGCTGCCGCTTCCCCGCTCCATCGATCTTGCCGGTCCTCACTGTAAGCATCTCTCTTGTCTTCCCCGAACCTGCCCACCTACATCGTTTTCCCGCTGGTCCTCTTCAAGCAACAAACCCAAACCCTCCACTTTGCCTCTCGTCTTCCCCGAACCTCGCACTTCCCACGCGACCCCAACCCCCAAACCCCACCTTGGTGTCGTCTTCCTCCCCTTCAAGCACACAAACCGACCCAAACCCGACCCTCCCTTTTCCCAAACCTCTTCCCCAACCCCTCCCTCTTCCTAAACCCGACCCCAGCCCCAAACTTGTCCCCAAACTTTACCCTCATTCCCAATCTCGTCCCCGAATGCCACCCTCAACCCAAACTTGACCTCAAACTCGACCCCCACTCCCAAATCCAACCCCAAACTCGCCCTTAGCCCCAAACAAGTATTTAGATTACAATTTGGATGTTTTAAATTTATATTATTTTGATAAATTAATTTCTATATGTTTTTAGATTAAAAATTAAATGTTATTGTTAAGATAAAGTTAGATTATTTATTTTGGTTTGAATATAGTTGGAATTTGATTATTTTGATAGTTTTAATGTAATTTGAATGTAAATTTAAATATAGTTGTACTATAATGCAATATATTTTGAATGTACTTTAGAAAATGCTATATATGAATGTTTGAATGTAGATTAAAAATGCTTTATATGATAGTTTATAATATAGTTTCAATGTGAAATCCAATGTTTATATACATTGTGGAATCAATTTGTGTCTACAGGGATAATAAAAAATTATTGTTGATTTATAGGGATGGTTCTGTCGAAAATTTTAAAAATTTCGGCAGAAATTTGTAATCAATGACACGTTATTGATTCCCCTATAATATTAAACAGAATTTTAAGTAAAACAAGTATTTCCATTTTGAAGGAACAAACATTTCGTCTTGTTGGAATAAATAGAATTGATACAATTTTAAGGCAAACAAGTTAAATTCCGAACTATAATCAAACAGAATTAAACTAACGTTTGGGTTGGTATATTACATTTTGGATTTAGGATTGAATTTTGTATTCAAAATTTTATGTGGTATTAAAAATTGTAGTTTGAATTTAAAATTTAGTAATAGATTTTGGATTTAAAATTTAGTCTTACATGTACGCTTGGTTGGAAATAAGATTTGTTGTAAGGATAAGAGAATTGGAGGCTGGGGTTGGTGTTAGATTTTGGATTCTACTTTGGATTTAAAATTTAGAATTAGATTTTGGTTTTTGAATTACTTGGAGGTGCTTGTAAATGCATGATATGAATATAAATGTCTTTTTCCTTGTCAATGCATGGTTTTCAAAAATTCAATTTATGAAAATATAGGGGTGGTGTTGCCAAATATTCTAATAAATAGTTTTTTTACGACTTGGTTATATTGATTTGGATTGAGTGGCGCAAGTGTGATTGAGTTAGTTGGATTGTGTTGGACAATTGATTTAGTTATATTGAGTTTATTTGGATAAGTTGGATGTGATAATTAGATTAAGTTTGAATTGGGTTTATTTGATAGCACAAACATTGGGTTTATTTGAATTGATTTGGATAAGTTAGATATAATTGGATGTGATAATTTGAAACTGTCGATTTGATGATGGCAGAGGTTGAATAATTTATATTGGATTTGGTTATACTTAACGTGTTATGTTTAACATGTTTTGTTATAAATCAATAGAATTATGAGCTCAGATAAAAGTTGGATGTATGAGAAGAGAATTACTCAGAAATTCATGAAAAATCTGAAGTCATTCATGAATCTTGCCTTTGGTCCTCACAACCAATATGTTTGTGATAGGAATAAAAACTTATGTCCATGTAAGAAGTGTTGTAACAATAAGTGGGTGACTAGAGGTGATGTCGTCGATGATATCATCATAAATAGTTTTGCTGGTAATTACAAGCAATGGATTTTTCACGGGAAAAAGTATTGCCAGTTCGAATGCACAATTCGTCAGAACAATCACAACGCAACCAACAGAGATTGAGTCAGAAAAGGATGACGCAAACGACATAGTGTTGGATTTCGTGCCCTATGCTTGGGTATATATATATTTATTTATTTATTTACAAGCAAATATGATCAGTTTTCATATTTATTCAACAATTTCATGTATAAGACTCCCTAATTGCATTTCAATATATGTTGCATAGTATATAAAATCAAAATATAGATAATGGATCATACTTAAAGGATTGTCAAATCCTTTTAACCAATCAGAAGTCGAGTTGCACGTCAGGCGCCTCGGAATTTCCTCTAAGTGTTCACCAAACTCTAAACAAGATTAGAGAGATCGAAGCTAGTCAATCAATCTCTAATACAAGGTTAGAATCTAGCTAATAATCCTTTCTATGCTCCAAAGAATTTAATCTCTACAACTCTAATTGAAAAAAAGAATCTTCGGTGGAATAGATGGACAATATGGAGAGGAGAAAGATTCGCATTAGTGCAACATGGGAAGGGATAAGCAACCTATAGGGCACCCTCAAATCCACATCATGTGTAAACTACTGACACGTGATCTCTTGTTAATTTCTGTTGGCCTTTTGGCCTTAATATATGTTAATTTTGATAGTTAATCGAACTAATCTTAATCAATCAACCTAATCAATGAAAGTGAGCAAACACGATTACGTGCATTGCATACATACATGTATAATTGCAATCATCTTAATAGGTTTATCAAGATAATCAAGAACAGGAGCATTGGAACAAAGACATCAAGACTCAAGACTTGTTGATGAGAATTAAATTTATACCGCAAGTGCACGGCGTCAATGAAGACGTGGCAAATACGGGTCGAACACAAGGAGGGATAGATCTTGTTATTTGTGTGATTTTCGATTAAGGGGAAGAAGGAGAGAAGAAATAAATTGGGTTTTGAGATTTTTGATTTTTAATTTCCTAAAGCATGAAACATGAACAAATAAAACTAAAGCAAGAACAAAGATGGTGAATTCCGTTGGGTGGAGGCTTAGATTTAGGGTTTAGATTAGAGAATTTAGAAACTTATAAAAAATAATATTAGTTATGAAGCATTACATGAAAAATGATTTAACATAAACTCAAGTAATCAAAATAGACTAATACGAACTTAAAATAATAACATTCATTCGTCTTCTCTTCACCCTAAATCCGTCACCTCCACCCTTTGGAAAGAGTTAGAAACTCATGGAGGGAGGAAGAAGGGATCCTAGAGGCCTTACAAAAGAAAAGTAAAAACAAGAAATAAAAGACAAAATTTTATTACTAAAATAAAGACAAGTACAAATAACAACTAAAAACTAGGTCTAAGGCCAAGGACCCTTCTAACATCGTTCTCGGGGCTATTTATAGTTGTTACAAGAGACCTAAGTATAGAATTGGAGAGTACACGTGTCCAGACACGACTGGACAAAATTGGAGCACACGGATCGGCTCTGGGGCGGCGTTTCCGCCGCACAGTGTATGCCATATGCGGCGATTTCGCCGCACAATATCCTCTGATTTAATCCGGATTTTTGCTGTTAGTTTATGGTATGATTTGATCCTCCTTTGCGCGTCTGGATTGATTCTTTTCATTCTTTTGAGCTCCGGATTAATTCCTTTATATGTTTGGAGAACTACATTGATTTTTCTTTAGATTTTCTCCATAATAACTCGTGAATTGCAATTAGGTCCTTGTCCTTTTGCAATTAAGTCCCCGGCTACTTTTGTGCTTAAGTCCTTGTTCTTTTTGTAATTAGGACTTGAATGCTTTTATGCTTGGATACATTTCCATTTGAAACCCGATAATCTTGAGCTTGGTCTTTATGATAGAAATGAGTCTTTTGCACGCGTTTATGCTCGGGATGTGGGTAAATTGCATTCAGGTCCCTGTATTCTGTAAATAAGACTAAACACATACCTTAGTAGTACTTATTGATATAAAAGTAATCTAAATGAAAGACATATGATGCAATGTATGTAATGCATCAAATACCCCCACACCTAGATTTTGCTAGTCCCTAGCAAAACAGAAGATACGAAAAATAAAAACAGGGAAATCCTAACTCACTTTCGTAGGAATCACGGTTGCACTTAGCATGTGCAACAAGCCTTTAAACCCCTGAGTTTCCTTAGAGGACGAGTTTTGTCTCGTGAGGGTTTTCAGTTGACACACCCACAAAGTCTTAATTCAATATTTCATTAGTAGCTCTCGATATCTTCACCTCAACCTTATGCATCTCACTTAGAATTCCTGCATGCTCATTATACAAATCTAACTTATAATTTTTTTTGACTTGGTCTTTGTTCCTCCAACATTCACACCACTAACCCTTCTACACATGTTTATCACTTAAATGATTTTGCATGCCTCCTCTGGTGGTGAAGTATCATTCTTTTAGCTTTGGGCCTTGAGTATATTTTTTTTCTTCTTCCGTGATTCAACACATTTGCTTTTTGACACTTTTACCATTTTTGCATTCGTGTAGCGAGTTTGGTCGATAATCCCGAGCTGGTAGACTCAAGTTACCTGGTTTCAAGATACCCCTACGGACCAGCGACTCAAAGGCTTGGGCTTTTGTAATCATTTTGCAGAATGTGCTTTCCTCACTTTATTCCTTTATTTTTAATTTTATTTTCCTCAAGGCTTAATTGCTATTAGAAGTCCACACTTCCCGGTATATTTTCCTCAACCTCTGCTTTTTATCAACCACTTCAAAGATTTGATTCATCCAATTTAAGTGCATACATGTCTTTAAAGGGTAATGTGTTATTTCTTTGGAACTTAGATTTATGTCATAATTTCTACAAGCAGAACTATATAATAAGGAACAAAAACTCAATGCAATTTGTACACGGGTTTTGGCAGTTCAATCTTAAGCTATGTCATGAAACATTGATTTTATTATTATTATTATTATTTATTATTTTATTTTTTTTAAATAAAAGACAGACATATAGATAAATATATACATAAACACCCCCCACACCTAAATCATGCATTGACCTCAATGTATGCAAATATAAAGCAAATGCACTTATTACCTTGGTGAACTGCGGTGGAAGGATGGAATTTGCTCAAAGTCAACCATAGTCAGAACTAGATTGAATGACACCATATTGGTGCATGTATCCAGTTGAATTGTTCCCCATGTTGCAATGAGAGTCCTGAGTCACAGGTTCCACACCCCTCACATAAATTGGTTCTCTTATTTGTTCGAGTGACGGTGGGTGTGTAGATGAATTCCTCCCTTTTATCTTACTTCCTTTTTGATTTTGTGATGATTCAGAAATATTATAGATTCGTGATTTCATCACAACGTCACTTTGATTGCATATTATTTCTGGCTCACTATCAATATGAAAGATATTAAATTCAGCTTTTAAGTTCCCAAAAGATAATTGCATGAGCCCATTACGACAGTTTATCAATGCTTCCGAAGTGGCTAAAAAGGGTCTGCCTAGAATTACAGGGATTTGTCGGTTAGGATTTACAACAGGTGCAGTATCTAGTACGACAAAATCCACTGGGTAAATGAAGTCACCAACCTTGATCAAAACATCCTCTACTATACCTCTTGGCTTCTTAATAGAACAATCAGCAAATTGAAGGGTTGTCTTAGAGGGTTTTAGTGGACCAAGGTTCATTTGCTCATAGACAGAGTACGGGAGTAGGTTAACACTAGCACCAAGGTCTAGAAGGGCTTTGTTGATAAAAGTATCTCCTATTGCACATGAAATTGTGGGACATCCAGGATCCTTATATTTTATAGGAGATGTGTTGGACAAAATAGAACTTATGTTTGCAGTTAAGAATGCCTTCTTTGGTACGTTTGTTTTTCTCTTTTTAGTGCACAAATCTTTTAAGAATTTAGCATAAGCAGGTATTTGTTGAATCATGTCTAAGAGTGGAATGTTCACCTTAACTTGCTTAAATACTTCCAAGATTTTCTCTATTTGTGCACTTGAGTTCTTTTTGAGTCTATTGGGGAATGGGGCTTTAGGAACATAGACTCGCTCAGGTTCAGGTTGAGCTATGGGTTCAGGTTGAGTAGGTGGCTTGGGTGTTTCAGATTGGACGTCGGGTTCAATGGTTAGGTCATATGTGGCTGCTTGATGGCTGGATTGATCAGACGTTCTAGGATTTACCACATTGTTATCAACTTGTCTTCCGGACCGTAATGATACTACAATATTTATTTGTTGGAACGGTCCTTCCTCATTAACCATTTGAACCGGTCTAGGGTTGTTATTTCCTGAAGGTGCTTGATAGGATTGATATGAATTATTAGATCTAGGGTTCACCTCAGGTTGACTTGGAAACCGACCCTTTTCTCTTTCACCTACTATTTGTGCTAGTTGGCTGACTTGTGTCTCTAGCCTTTGGAAGGTCTGGTTGGTTGTTTGTATAAAGGTTTTCATCAAATTTTCCAGGCTTGTCAACCTAACATCATGATCGCCATTGTTACTAAACCCAGAAGATGTATTATTTTGGTTGTACGGGTTTGGTTGTTGTCTAGGAGGTTGACCCTGTTGGTTTGATTAGAAATTGGAATTATTACGCCAACCCGAGTTATAGGTTGATGCGTAAGGGTCATTTCTAGCATGGTTATACATGGCATTAACTTGGTCCCAGTCCGCACAATCCTCCATTACATGACGAGTCTGACCACATCTAGAGCAAGGGATAGACGAGGCTTGATTCACTCGGTTTTGGGTTTGTAGCTCTAAACTTTCCATTCTGCGCATAAGGGTAGCTAGTTTTGCTTCAGCCGCTATGTTGGCATCTACAGCTAAGACACCTGGTTTGGGTTGACTCGCTATTCTAGATCCAATACTCGGGTTAAGCGGTGTTCTAGCATTGCCCATTGCATACTGTTTTCAGCTAAATCCTCAAGAAAAGTCCAGGCATCATTTTCATTTTTCGACATGAAGTTCCCTTGGCTTACGGATTCTACCATAACTCTAGATGTGGGTGTCAATCCCTCATAAATAATTTGGCATAATTGCCATCTCGGAATTCCATGATGAGGGCATTGGGTCAGAACACTTTTGAATCTTTCTAGATAGGAATAAAACGGCTCGCTCTCAGACTGAACGAATGCAACAATTTCATTCCTAATCCTCATAGTCTTATGGCTGGGGAAATATTTTTTCAGGAATACTTGAACAAACTCAGCCCAACTCCTAATAGATCTTTCGGCTAGACTATATAGCCATTTCTTAGCGTCGTCCTTCAGTGCCAGAGGCACGAATTTCAGACGCACTGCCTCCTCATGGATATGCTGACATTGCATAACAGAGCAAATTTCCTCAAATTCTCTAAGGAAGATATATGGGTCTTCCCTAGAGGTGAACTTAGGCAACATACTCATGTATTGTGCCGTAAGTTCGAAGTCGCGACCCGGTATGGTGGGCATAACGATGCACGATGGCTGAGCAGCCATTGCTGGATAGCATCGATCCCTCAGAGTTATAGGTTGTGCAACAGGCGGGTCCACTACGTTCTCACCCATTGGATCCGGGTGAGGTGGTGCAACAGGTGGATTGGGGCTATGTTCCAGACTGGAATCTAAATGAACTCGTGAGAGTCTATTACTCAAGTCCCGAATCCAAATCTGAGTGCACCGAGTTGAATCAATTTTTGAATTCAAATTCCAAATTTAAATTCCAAATTTAATTTCAAGAATTATTTACAAATATTTTTTTTATTTTCGTTTTCTTTTTTTTTCTTTTTTTTTCAAAAGGGAAACAAACAATAGAATGAGGAAAGATGAGAAAGGAATCCTAATCTAGAGAATTTAGGTGAGAAGAGAAAGAAGACTCAGATGAGAAGGGAAACCTAACTCTAAAGATAGAACGAGGGTTGGTCAGAGAATTCCTAAGAACGCACGGTTCAAACAATCCTAGACCTAGTGTCGCTTAGATCTAGACGACTCCTAACTGGTTGAGTCGAGTTGATTTGCTTGATTCACCTCCCTCACTAATCAAACCAACTTGGCCAAGTAGTGTATAGCTAGTGGGGGCGCTTCCGACAGAGTCGGTGCCAATTAGACAACCACTTCGCTTGGAAGACTTACGTCAACACAAAAACACTTCCTACACACCAAATTAAATTCGATAAGCTTCTAGTCATAGCAAGTCAAACCAATTCTTCTCCTTAGATGAGTCCGAGTCCTTAGGGGCCAATGTCTAATTGATTTTAATTTTAAGGCTTGATTGACACTTTAGGATTGTGATTTGTGGGCCACGGAAGGGTGATGAAATCCCCACCGTATCTTTGCCTATGGAGTTGCCCTTAAGATAGTTTAACTTAGATCTAGCAAAGACAGTCAAACAATGGTCTTTAGAGGGGGGCAATTGCAAGGTTGTATGCAAACTAAATTATATGCCTAAATGCAATTGATAAAACCGCGATACGTACCTTGACTCCAGCACTCTTCAACAGAAATTGATTTGCAAGAATTTAGCAAGAATAATGCATACAAAACACTAGATGATGCATGCACTAAAACCTTTCTAATTTTGCCAATTTTAGGTCAGAGTTGAATTATTGCAAATTATGGAATTTTGCCCTAACACATGCAGTTCTACGAAAAGGAAATTTTCCGAAACTAGAAATTACGAGGAAAAAGGCAACAAAGGTTACCTACGCAATGCTCAGTCGGGTTCGCCGCCCGCTCTCGAAATTTCAGTAGCTCTACGCGTCCACCCAGAGATCAGTCGCGTCCCAGAAAAATTTGAAGCCCAGAAGCTTCAGGTGTGCGGCGATTCCGCTGCAGGTTGCTCTTGGTATGCGGCGATTCTGTCGCTAGTGTTGTTCTGCCTGCGTTGAGATCTCACCGCGCGCTCTATTTTCTCCTGAAACACAAATCCAAATACTTAGATCGCGCACAAGATAAACAGAGTAAAATCGAAAACACAAAAATAAACAAAATCTGCGTCGCCTCCCCGGCAACGACGCCAAAAACTTGATGAGAATTAAATTTATACCGCAAGTGCACGACGTCAATGAAGACGTGGCAAATACGGGTCGAACACAAGGAGGGAGAGATCTTGTTATTTGTGTGATTTTCGATTAAGGGGAAGAAGGAGAGAAGAAATAAATTGGGTTTTGAGATTTTTGATTTTTAATTTCCTGAAGCATGAAACATGAACAAATAAAACTAAAGCAAGAACAAAGATGGTGAATTCCGTTGGGTGGAGGCTTAGATTTAGGGTTTAGATTAGAGAATTTAGAAACTTATAAAAAATAATATTAGTTATGAAGCATTACATGATAAATGATTTAACATAAACTCAAGTAATCAAAATAGACTAATACGAACTTAAAATAATAACATTCATTCGTCTTCTCTTCACCCTAAATCCGTCACCTCCACCCTTTGGAAAGAGTTAGAAACTCATGGAGGGAGGAAGAAGGGATCCTAGAGGCATTACAAAAGCTAAGTAAAAACAAGAAATAAAAGACAAAATTTTATTACTAAAATAAAGACAAGTACAAATAACAACTAAAAACTAGGTCTAAGGCCAAGGACCCTTCTAACATCGTTCTCGGGGCTATTTATAGTTGTTACAAGAGACCTAAGTATAGAATTGGAGAGTACACGTGTCTAGACACGACTGGACAAAATTGGAGCACACGGATCGGCTCTGGGGCGGCGTTTCCGCCGCATAGTGTATGCCATATGCGGCGATTTCGCCGCACAATATCATCTGATTTAATCCGGATTTTTGCTGTTAGTTTATGGTATGATTTGATCCTCCTTTGCGCGTCTGGATTGATTCTTTCCATTCTTTTGAGCTCTGGATTAATTCCTTTATATGTTTGGAGAACTACATTGATTTTTCTTTAGATTTTCTCCATAATAACTCGTGAATTGCATTTAGGTCCTTGTCTTTTTGCAATTAAGTCCCTGACTACTTTTGTGCTTAAGTCCTTGTTCTTTTTGTAATTAGGACTTGAATGCTTTTATGCTTGGATACATTTCCATTTGAAATCCGATAATCTTGAGCTTGGTCTTTATGATAGAAATGAGTCTTTTGCACGCGTTTATGCTCGGGATGTGGGTAAATTGCATTCAGGTCCCTGTATTCTGTAAATAAGACTAAACACATACCTTAGTAGCACTTATTGATGTAAAAGTAATCTAAATGAAAGACATATGATGCAATGTATGCAATGCATCACTTGTACACATTTAATTTTATATTTATTGACTCCATAAAGTTTAATGTAAACTTGAGCATTAGGATTTTGTCCTGTCACAATTTGCTAAACCGGAGCCCTTACAGTTAACCGAAACCTTTCTAGTTCGGTCCACCGGACACCTATCATATACCTGGAACATACCCATTAGTAAATGATAGGATGCTCTTTGGATTTGTCCCGATGGAAGACCAAAACCTTCGGTCGACCGCATAGCCTTCGATCATATTTGGACTTTCTCCAACGGTCACATTTGAATCGAGCCTTGGGGCCCAACTGACTTGTCTTAATTCAGACGATCGAATGCCTGTTGGTCAACTTAGTCCTTCATGTCTTTAGGTGCCTAATGACTATTTTTACACGTGACACTTGGCCAATGTACCCAACGACTATTTGTGTCTTAACTCTCAACATAAAATCCATGCTAACTTCGGTCAACCGAAGTATACACAGTCAACCAAACTTAAGTAATCAAAGCCCAACCAATCTTACTTTCCACCTTGGAACGGTGAACCGAAGTTAAATAAGGCAAAATTAAAAATAGGTACTGGAAGTTGGTGAACGGTGATTCGAACCCTATTCGGTCAACCAGATGCTAAATTCAGACCAATCCAACATTCATGTTTCAGACTACAATTCTATAAATGGTCGACCGAACCTACATAGAGATATGCCCAGCTTTAAGCAAATTCTTGCTTCTTATTGGTCCATATCTCGCCAACTCTCGCTAATTGAGCTTGAAGGTTTAAATATGATCTCATTTGTAGGTTTTAGAGCTCTTGAACACTCCCTATCAATCTATACTCTTATGCCAAATCCTCTACATATTCAAGCTCCCATTCTTCTACACTCAAAGCCAAAACTTCATCACTTGCAATATCTATGCCAATCTATATCCAAGTGTGATTCCATCTCAAGTTAGAGTGTTAGTTAGATTGTGATTTCATCTCCACATTCAAGAATCACCAAAGAGTTGTAAAGATTTGAGGAAGCTCCCTCTCGAGTTATGAGAGGAGACACGAGCGAGCCGAGGTTGTTCGTGAGGCTCGGGTTGTAAACGACGTTGATTTCACCGCGGAACGAAGATCAGTTAGTGGAATCGTAAGCAAGGCTTGGAGGATCGAGCAAGGTCTGTGAGGAGGACTAGGATCGGGTGTGATATCGAACCTCTCAAAACTTTGGTGTCGACAATTTATGGTTTGCAATTGTCTTGTCCCTTAGTCCTTCACTTAATTGTTTTAATTCCGCAATTAGTTTAGTGATTAGAGGGACATCAATCCAAACAATTGGTATTAGAGCATTAAGTTGCTAATTACATTTACTTAATCATAATTTAGCATGACATCTACTTCTAATCATTGTGAGGGATTATCCACATCTAAGCCACCATTGTTTAATGACTTAAACTATGATTATTGGAAGATCAGAATGAAAATCTATTTGCAATCAAATTATTGAAATATTGGACATTAATTTTAAACACATACACACCTCCAAATGATGATTAAATTATATCCCTAACTAAACCCAAAATTAAGGAAGCAAAGATAAATTCCTACATAATGAACATCTTGTATTGTGGGTTAAATGAATGTGAATATAATAGGGTAAGAGGTTGTGATAGTGCATATGATATATGACATACATTTGAAATGCATCATGAGGGTTCAAATAGAATGAAAGAAACTAGGATTAGTTTACTGTTGAACGTTTTAATTAAACTGCAAGTGCACGGCCGCGTTGAAGCGGTGGCAAATACAGGTCGTCCTCAGGGAGGTGATCAGCGTCTCGTTTCTACGAAATCAAGTGGAAAAAATATGGAGAAGAGAGTTGTTTATGCTACACTACACTACGAAATACGAAATGCGAAATAAAGCAACAAACGATTAACTAAAACTTAACTAAGAACAAAAGAAGAGTGCTGGATTTCAGAAGTGGAAAAACCCCTAAGGGGTGGAGTGAGTGCACACATGCAAAGAGGTGGGTGTTGAACACATTCTTTAAGCACAAATAAAGGTGGTGTTATCATGCATAGGAAGTGTCTAAATGTTATGGCAAAACCTATCAATCCATTCACCATCCAAGTTGATTAACATTTACATATACAAGTTGTTTATTTCAGAATCTAGACAAGCATGAGAGGTGTCTAATCATTTTGGCAAAACTCATCAAGTTATAAATTCTATCCTAAACAAGCAAGCATACATTCATGTTTTATCAACACATTGGAAATAAAGCATTCATTTCATTCTCTAATGCATGTATGAACATCTACTCCACCCCCCAAAGGGGATGGAACTACTCACTACACATTACACTAATTATTAAACTAAGAAAAGAAAGCATATTAACTAAGCTACTAAAAAAACTAATGAAATGAAATTAAGCAAAGTAAAACAAGAAACATAAAACAAACAACATAATAAAGAAACATTTATTAAAGTGACTCACATTTCAAGTAGCATCCTCCTACTTTAGTGTGTGCTTCAAGGCCTCACTTCTAGTAGGAAGAATAACCACTTAAAATATGGAGTGATTACATTAGAAGGTGAAGAGTTCTATTTATAGCCATAGAAAAAGGCAATCCGGGACAATCCCCCGATGTGGGACTAAACAAATACCAGAAATAGACTAAATACACACTAATACACGACCCACCAAAATCTTAGCGGATTTGGGCCAAAACAGACCGCCAATTAGTGATCTATATGGTCCGGATCACGCTGGATTTTATTGTGGGCTTTTCTGGATGTCTTTGTTGGTCTTTGATTCATCTACTTCACTTGTTGGAGCTCCGACCCGAATAGAATTGCCAAAATACTCCCCATGATGGTGTGGAGTTTTCTATTTTGCTCTTTGGTCCTTTGGTCTTACGTTCAGGTCCTTCTCCCTTGAATCTTAGTCCCCAGATCTCACAATTCAGTCTTTTTTCCCAGCTTTTGGGTCCTTTTATGCTTCATCTCTTCAAACCTATTTATTCCTGAAAACTAAACATAAAACTCGTTACATAGCATTGTTTGGGTGAAAGATAATGGATATAAGATGCAAATATGAGCATGAAATGATGTCAATCATTTACTTATGCATACATATGAACTCTTTCGTATGCATTCCGGTGAGAACATAAGCGAGATGCACACTCGCTTCACCGAGATAATTAACTCTCAAAGCTCTTGGCAAGATTTTTAGCGAGGGAGAAATTACTCGAAAGATTCTCCGGTCAGTCACCGATGAATGGGAAGATAAATCGACCACTATCGAAGAAGCACAAAATCTCACAAAGTTGTCGGTCGAGGAGCTTATGGGTAATCTCATGACATATGAGAAACAAATAAAGGACTAGAAGGAGAAGGAAGCAAAAAAATCCTTGGTGCTACATTCCACCACCAATTCCAACAAGGGAGATAGTGATTTCGATGAGGAAATTATTACTCAAAAGTTTAAGGAGCTTCTCAAGAAAGATAAAGAAAAGAGAAGAAGAAGAAGACAAGATCAACATCCTCCGTAAGCTCGGGTCAAGTCGAGCAACCGGGGCAACCTGTTATGATCACAACAGATGAACTGACAGCCCATAAGCGATAGCTCTCAAAGTAACTTGGGACGATTCAACATCTTCCTCATCAATTGGAGGCAAATTCGCCTCAATGTGCTTCATGGCAATAGAAGATGAAGATAGTGAGGTATCTTCTTGCTCTAGTCGTGATTTAATTGATTTAAATCATTCAAATTCATATAATGAACTTCAATTGAATTCAACGAATTACTGGAGAATTTTGAGAAAATTTGTCAAAGAAACAATGTATCTAGAAAGAAAATCAATGAGCTACAATCTCAAATTGAGTCTACCATGAATGATAAAAATGATTTGCTTTCTAGTCATGATAAAATTACATTACAGAATTTTAATTTGATTGATGAAATTGCAACTCTAAATGCAAAACCTTCATGTAGTGATGATACATAAGACCTTATTGCCAAGAATGTTCAATTACAAAAGGATCTTGAAAGATTCACAAGTTGAAAGAAAACACTTGATATGCTCATAGGTAGTTAAAGACATTCTTTAGATAAGTATTCTTGTAGTTATTATGTTAATTACTACAAAAGCCATGTTATTCACACTACTATGAATGGAAGACATTTCTTTGTGAACAAAAGTTCCTCAAGTGTTTAGTCACCTAAGACCAAAATTAATTTCAAATGACCCAAGGTTGTTTGGGTACCAAAATATTTATATGTAGGTACTTAAAAGGAGGATGATCGTTAGCGCTCAGCTCAAGAAAGAAAAGATCGATTCCAAACTTCAAAGAAAACTTTTACATCGAATTCATAAAGTTGTCGTCGCTATCGAAAGGAGGTTGGAACCAATGCCAAATCGAGGATCAAGAGTTGGGTAAAATTATCAATCCTCTTAATTTTAACAATTGGTTCTAATCTAGGAAAACTGCATGCTTAATTGATACATACATCATTATTTTTAGGCTTATTGATAGGGAGAGAATTCAATGTTATATCATCTAATTAAGAGGGAGAGTTATGTAATCCTCATCTTTGCATCTTATGATTTTAGTATTTGGATTTGATTGATGTCAAAAGGGGAGAATGATAAGATTGAGGTTCAATTTACTCATTCTATGCAAATTGCTAGGAGGAGTATCTAATACGTGCATAGATTACATATATAGGGGGAGTAATCATATAGAAAAAGGGAGAATTTTAACTGAATATCAAGTATTATTAATTTATCCTCTAGGCTAATCATATTTTGATACATCACCATCTCATAACCTCCTTGGACCAAGTTGGAATAAATCCAGCCCGTGATCAACAAAAACTTTTATTAATGTAGGCAAAATCGTGGGCAAACGGTTGACCGAAATAACCAATCGGTCGACCGATCGGTAACCTATTGACAATTTTGGTCGGACGATAAACCCAGACAATAGAACATTTTGCTACCAGGAAAAGTCCCTGTTATTTTCGATCGAAATGTGTTTCTTGGCGGTCGAGCGGTCCCATACCAAGAACGATCTTGATAATTTCGGTCGAACCACAAAACACATCCGTCGACCGTTCCTTTACCATGAATGCTCCTGATAATTTTGGTTGAACCGCGTATCCAGTCGGTTGACCGTTCTTGAACTTAAAAGTTACTGTTAAATTTGGTTGATCGGTTCCCAAAAAACATTCGACCATTTTTCACTATTTTTGCCTTTACAAATTTTAGACAAATATCGAAAATATTGAGTTTTGGGGTTCTAGCAAATTCATATGTTATAATGTTGCGGATCACATTATATTATGTAACCTATTATTATATATAATGTAAAAATATTATACCCTATAATATATATACATATCAATGCTCACGCAACGCCTAGGAGACCGGGTGCGTCCCGTCGCTTGGGCAATCTCCTAGGCGTTTGTGCGACCGCCCAACTCTAGCAGTCATTTGTTTAATATTTTATTATTTTTAAATCAATTAAATTTGATAAAATAGTTAAAAATCAGGAAAAATAGGAAAAAATGCACAAATATTGTCTAAAAATACCATACATGTTTAGGCTTCAAAAAGACACCTAGTTCCTCGACCAATGCCTCACTAGGCAGCCCCTCTACCCACCTAAATACTTAGGTATACAATTTATTGCTTAGTAGTACGATTACAAAGGTAGTTAACTGATGAGAATTAAATTTATACCGCAAGTGCACGGTGTCAATGAAGACGTGGCAAATACGGGTCGAACACAAGGAGGGAGAGATTTGTTATTTTCGTGATTTTCGATTAAGGAGAAGGAGAGAAGAAATAATTGGGTTTTGAGATTTTTGGATTTTAATTATCTAAAGCAAGAAACAAGAACAATTAAAATTAAAACAAGAACAATGATGTGAATTCCGTCGGGTGGAGGTTTAGATTTAAGGTTTAGATTAGAGAATTTAGAAACTTATAATAAATCATATTAGTTATAAAGCATTACATGATAAATGATTTAACATAAACTCAAGTAATCAAAATATACTAACACGAAATTAAAATAATAACATTCATTCATCTTCTCTTCACCCTAATCCGTCACCTCCACCCTTTGGAAGGAGTTAGAAACTCATAGAGGGAGGAAGAAGGGGTCCTTGAGACATTACAAAAGAAAACTAAAAGTAAGAAATAAAAGACAGAATTTTGTTAATGAAAAGAAGATTACAAAACTAAGATTAAGAATAAAAACTACCACCAAAGACTAAGGACCCTTCTAACATCGTTCTCGGGTCTATTTATAGTTGCTACAAGGGATCTAGATATAATATTGGAAAGTACACGTGTCCAGACACGACTGGACGAAATTGGAGCACACGGATCGACTAGGGGGCGGCGGAATCGCCGCTTGGTGTGTGTGATCTGCGGCGGAATCGCCGCACATCATGCTCTGATTTGGTCCAGATTTTGGTTGAATGTTTATGGTATGATTTGATCCTCCTTTACGCGTCTGGATTGATTCTTTCCATTCTTTTGAGCTCCGGATTAATTCTTTTATATATTTGAAGATCCACATTGATTTTTCTTTAGATTTTCTCCAAGATAATAAAAGCTACTCGTGATTGGCAATTAGGTCCTCGACTTTTTGCAGTTAAGTCCCGGGCTACTTTTGTGCTTAAGTCCTTGTTCTTTTTGCAATTAGGACTTGAATGCTTCTATGCTTGGATACATTTCCATTCGTAACCCGATAATCTTGAACTTGGTCTTTATGATAGAAATGAGTCTTTTGCATGCGTTTATGCTCGGGATGTGGGTAAATTGCATTTAGGTTCCTGTATTCTGTAAATAAGACTAAACACATACCTTAGTAGCATTTATTGATGTAAAAGTAATCTAAATGAAAGACATATGATGCAATGTATGCAATGCATCAAATACCCCCACACCTAGATTTTGCTAGTCCCTAGCAAAACAGAAGATACGAAAAATAAAAACAGGGAAATCCTAACTCACTTTCGTAGGAATCACGGTTGCACTTAGCATGTGCAACAAGCCTTTAAACCTCCAAGTTTCCTTAGAGGACGAGTTTTGTCTCGTGAGGGTTTTCAGTTGACACACCCACAAAGTCTTAAATCAACATTCCATTAATAGCTCTTAATATCTCCACATTAACCTTATACATCTCACCTAGAATTCTTGTATGCTCATTATATGAATCTAACTCATTAAAAATATGACTTGGTCTTTATTCCGCCAACATTCACACCACTAACCCTTCTACACATGTTTATCACTTGAATTATTTTGCACGCCTCCTCTGGTGGTGAAGTATCATTCGGATCAACCATGGCATGGATCATTCTTTTAGCTTTGGGCCTTGAGTATTATTATTTTTTTCTTTTCTTTTCTTCCGTGATTCAACACATTTGCTTTTTGACACTTTTACCCTTTTGCATTCGTGTAGCGAGTTTGATCGATAATCCCGAGCTGGTAGACTCAAGTTACCGGGTTTCAAGATACCCCTACGGACCAGTGACTCAAAGGCTTGGGCTTTTGTAATCATTTTATAAAATGTGTTTTCTTCACTTTATTCCTTTTTTTTTATTTTTATTTTCCTCAAGGCTTAATTGCTATTAGAAGTCCACACTTCCCGGTATATTTTCCTCAACCTCTGCTTTTTATCAACCACTTCAAAGATTTGATTCATCCAATTTAAGTGCATACATGTCTTAAAGGGCAATGGGTTATTTCTTTGGAACTTAGATTTATGTCACAATTTCTACAAGCAGAACTATATAATAAGGAACAAAAACTCAATGCAATTTGTACACGGGTTTTAGCAGTTCAATCTTAAGCTATGTCATGAAACATTGATTTTTTTTTAGAAATAAAAGACAGATATATAGATAAATATATACATAAACACCCCCCCACACCTAAATCATGCATTGTCCTCAATGTATGCAAATATAAAGCAAATGCACTTATTACCTTGGTGAATTGCGGTGGAAGGATGGAATTTGCTCAAAGTCAACCATAGTCAGAACTAGATTGAATGACACCATATTGGTGCATGTATCCAGTTGAATTGTTCCCCATGTTGCAATGAGATTCCTGAGTCACAGGTTCCACACCCCTCACATAAATTGGTTCTCTTATTTGCTCGAGTGACGGTGGGTGTGTAGATGAATTCCTCCCTTTTTTCTTACTTCCTTTTTGATTTTGTGATGATTCAGAAATATTATAGATTCGTGATTTCATCACAACGTCACTTTGATTGCATATTATTTCTGGCTCACTATCAATATGAAAGATATTAAATTCAGCTTTTAAGTTCCCAAAAGATAATTGCATGAGCCCATTACGACAGTTTATCAATGCTTCCGAAGTGGCTAAAAAGGGTCTGCCTAGAATTACAGGGATTTGTCGGTTAGGATTTACAACAGGTGCAGTATCTAGTACGACAAAATCCACTGGGTAAATGAAGTCACCAACCTTGATCAAAACATCCTCTACTATACCTCTTGGCTTCTTAATAGAACAATCAGCAAATTGAAAGGTTGTCTTAGAGGGTTTTAGTGGACCAAGGTTCATTTGCTCATAGACAGAGTATGGGAGTAGGTTAACACTAGCACCAAGGACTAGAAGAGCTTTGTTGATAAAAGTATCTCCTATTGCACATGAAATTGTGGGACATCCAGGATCCTTATATTTTATAGGAGATGTGTTGGACAAAATATAACTTATGTTTGCAGTTAAGAATGCCTTCTTTGGTACGTTTGTTTTTCTCTTTTTAGTGCACAAATCTTTTAAGAATTTAGCATAAGCAGGTATTTGTTGAATCATGTCTAAGAGTGGAATGTTCACCTTAACTTGCTTAAATACTTCCAAGATTTTCTCTATTTGTGCACTTGAGTTCTTTTTGAGTCTATTGGGAAATGGGGCTTTAGGGACATAGACTCGCTCAGGTTCAGGTTGAGCTACGGGTTCATATTGAGTAGGTGGAGTGGGCGTTTCAGATTGGACGTCGGGTTCAATGGTTAGGTCATATGTGGCAGTTTGATGGCTAGATTGATTAGACGTTCTAGGATTTACCACATTATTATCAATCTGTCTTCCGGACCGTAATGATACTACAGCATTTATTTGTTGGAACGGTCCTTCTTCATTAACCATTTGAACCGGTCTAGGGTTGTTATTTCCTGAAGGTGCTTGATAGGATTGATATGAATTATTAGATCTAGGGTTCACCTCAGGTTGGCTTGGAAACCGACCCTTTTCTCTTTCACCTACTATTTGTGCTAGTTGGCTGACTTGTGTCTCTAGCCTTTGGAAGGTCTGGTTGGTTGTTTGCATAAAAGTTTTCATCAAATTTTCCAAGCTTGTCAACCTAACCTCATGATCGTTATTGTTATTAAACCCAGATGATGTATTATTTTGGTTATACGGGTTTGGTTGTTGTCTAGGAGGTTGACCCTGTTGGTTTGATGAGAAGTTGGAATTATTACGCCAACCCGAGTTATAGGTTGATGCGTATGGGTCATTTCTAGCATGGTTATACATGGCATTAACTTGGTCCCATTCCGCACAATCCTCCTTTACATGACCAGTCTGACCACATCTAGAGCACGGGATAGTCGAGGCTTGATTCACTCGGTTTTGGGTTTGTAGCTCTAAACTTTCCATTCTGCGCATAAGGGTAGCTAGTTTTGCTTCAGCCGCTATGTTGGCATCTACAGCTAAGACACCTGGTTTGGGTTGACTTGCTATTCTAGATCCAATACTCGGGTTAAGCGGTGTTCTAGCATTGTCCCATTGCATACTGTTTTCAGCTAAATCCTCAAGGAAAGTCCAGGCATCATTTTCATTTTTTGACATAAAGTTCCCTTGGCTTACGGATTCTACCATAACCCTAGATGTGGGTGTCAATCCCTCATAAATAATTTGGCATAATTGCCATCTTGGAATTCCATGATGAGGGCATTGGGTCAGTACACTCTTAAATCTTTCTAGATAGGAATAGAACGGCTCGCTCTCAGACTGAACGAATGCAACAATTTCATTCCTAATCCTCATAGTCTTATGGTTGGGGAATTTTTTTTTAGGAATACTTGAACAAACTCAGCCCAACTTCTAATGGATCTTTCGGCTAGACTATATAGCCATTTCTTAGCGTCGTCCTTCAGTGCCAGAGGCACGAATTTTAGACGCACTGCCTCCTCAGGGATATGCTGGTATTGCATAAGAGAGCAGATTTCCTCAAATTCTCTAAGGAAGAGGTATTGGTCTTCCCTAGAGGTGAACTTAGGCAACATACTCATGTATTGTGCCTTAAGTTCGAAGTTGCGACCCGGTATGGTGGGCATAACGATGCACGATGGCTGAGCTGCCATCGCTGGATAGCATCGATCCCTCAGAGTTATAGGTTGTGCAACAGGCGGGTCCACTACGTTCTCACCCATTGGATCTGGGTGAGGTGGTGCAACAGGTGGATTGGGGCTAAGTTCCAGACTGGAATCTAGAAGAACTCGTGAGAGTCGATTACTCAAGTCCTGAATCCAAATCTGAGTGCACCGGGTTGAATCAATTTTTGAATTCAAATTCGGAATTTAAATTCCAAATTTAAGTTCAAGAATTAATTGCTTTTTTTTATATATTTTCGTTTTTTTTTATTTTTTATTTTTTTTTCAAAAGGGAAACAAACAATAGAATGGGGAAAGATGAGAAAGGAATCCTAATCTAGAGAATTTAGGTGAGAAGAGAAAGAAGACTCAGATGAGAAGGGAAACCTAACTCTAAAGATAGAAAGAGGGTTGGTCAGAAAATTCCTAAGAAAGCACGGTTCAAACAATCATATACCTAGTGTCGCTTAGATCTAGACGACTCCTAACTGGTTGAGTCGAATTGATTCGCTTGATTCACCTCCCTCACTAATCAAACCAACTTGGCCAGGCCGTGTATAGCTAGTGGGGGCGCTTCCGACAGAGTCGGTGCCAATTAGACAACCACTTCGCTTGGAAGACTTACGTCAACACAAAAACACTTTCTAGACACCAAATTAAATTCAATCGGCTTCAGGTCATAGCAAGTCAAACCAATTCTTCTCCTTAAATGAGTCTGAGTCTTTAGGGGCCAATGTCTAATTGATTTTAAATTTAAGGCTTAGGTGACACTTTAGGATTGTGATTTGTGGGCCACGGAAGGGTGATGAAATCCCCACCGTATCTTTGCCTACGGAGTTGCCCTTAAGATAGTTTAACTTAAATCTAGCAAAGATAGTCAAACAATGGTCTTTAGTGGGGGGCAATTGCAAGGTTGTATGCAAACTAAATTATATGCTTAAATGCAATCGTTAAAACGCGATACGTACCTTGCCTCCAGCACTCTTCAACAATAAAAATAATTTGCAAGAATTTAGCAAGAATAATGCAAACAAAACATTATATGATGCATGCACTAAGTTCTTCTAGTTTTGCCAATTTTTAGGTCAGAGTTGAATTATTGCCAATTATGGAATTTAAGCTTAACACGTGCAATTCTAATAAAAGGAAATTTTCCGAAACTAGAAATTACGAGGAAAAAGGCAACGAAGGTTACCTACGCAATGCTCAGTCGGGTTCGCCGCCCGCTCTCGAAATTTCAGTAACTTTACGCGTCCACCCAGAGATGAGTCGCGTCCCAGAAAAACTTGAAGCCCACACGCTCCAAGTGTGCGGCGGATTCGCCGGAAGTTGTTCTTCAGGTGCGGCGATTTCGCCGCTCGTTTAGCTCAGATGGTGCTCGGATTTCGCCGCGCACTCTGTTGTCTCCTGAAACACAAATCCAAATACTCAGATCGCGCACAAGATAAACAGAATAAAATCGAAATTAACAAAAAAAACAAAATCTGCGTCGCCTCCCCGGCAACGGCGCCAAAAACTTGATGAGAATTAAATTTATACCGCAAGTGCACGGTGTCAATGAAGACGTGGCAAATACGGGTCGAACACAAGGAGGGAGAGATTTGTTATTTTCGTGATTTTCGATTAAGGAGAAGAAGGAGAGAAGAAATAATTGGGTTTTGAGATTTTTGTATTTTAATTATCTAAAGCAAGAAACAAGAACAATTAAAATTAAAACAAGAACAAAGATATGAATTCCGTCGGGTGGAGGTTTAGATTTAAGGTTTAGATTAGAGAATTTAGAAACTTATAATAAATCATATTAGTTATAAAGCATTACATGATAAATGATTTAACATAAACTCAAGTAATCAAAATATACTAACACGAAATTAAAATAATAACATTCATTCATCTTCTCTTCACCCTAATCCGTCACCTCCACCCTTTGGAATGAGTTAGAAACTCATAGAGGGAGAAAGAAGGGGTCCTTGAGACATTACAAAAGAGAACTAAAAGTAAAAAAATAAAAGACAGAATTTTATTAATGAAAAGAAGATTACAAAACTAAGATTAAGAATAAAAACTACCACCAAAGACTAAGGACCCTTCTAACATCGTTCTCGGGTCTATTTATAGTTGCTACAAGGGATCTAGGTATAATATTGGAAAGTACACGTGTCCAGACACGACTGGACGAAATTGGAGCACGCGGATCGACTAGCCGCATGGTGTGTGTGATCTGCGGCGGAATCGCCGCACATCATGCTCTGATTTGGTCCAGATTTTGGTTGAATGTTTATGGTATGATTTGATCCTCCTTTACGCGTCTGGATTGATTCTTTCCATTCTTTTGAGCTCCGGATTAATTCTTTTATATATTTGAAGATCCACATTGATTTTTCTTTAGATTTTTTCCAAGATAATAAAAGCTACTCGTGATTTGCAATTAGGTCCTCGACTTTTTGCAGTTAAGTCCCCGGCTACTTTTGTGCTTAAGTCCTTGTTCTTTTTGCAATTAGGACTTGAATGCTTCTATGCTTGGATACATTTCCATTCGTAACCCGATAATCTTGAACTTGGTCTTTATGATAGAAATGAGTCTTTTGCATGCGTTTATGCTCGGGATGTGGGTAAATTGCATTCAGGTCCCTGTATTCTGTAAATAAGACTAAACACATACCTTAGTAGCATTTATTGATGTAAAAGTAATCTAAATGAAAGACATATGATGCAATGTATGCAATGCATCATTAACTAACTCAGAGTTCATACAATAGCAGATAAGAGAGAAATTAGAATTACAAGCTAACTAACTAATTCCATTGGACACATTGATCTAATGTTCAACTGGGAACCACATCAAATCCTCCACCACCATCAGAGTCGTCTGAGTGGTTCTCGTTCGGATTGTCGACGTAGACATCATCTTCTTCAGTTTCTTCATCGTCGGATTGGACATATTGCTCGTCGATCTCCATCGGTGGTTGAGAACTCGATGCACCTGGTGAACGATGGCATCATCCATGCCAACACCTAATAACGGCGCATCAGATGCAGTAGACGTGGATCGACCAAAGCGTCTCCGTGAAGAAGAATGTCCTAAAGCTGCTTCCTCAGCATCGACCCATGTAAGCTCCTCTCCAGCGAAGACCGGTTCTTCAGTTTCTTCCAACCATGGATGCTTGTCGAAGAGATCGTAGTCCACACTGATGGGGTAATAAAATACGGGCTTCTCCATCCTTTGCTGAAACATTAGCCTTAATTTTTGGTTGTAGTTCATATACACCAAGTAATTCATCTTCTTCACAGCCAACATGTTCATTCTCGTTGAGTGCAACTGCTCGAAGACACTCCAATTCCGCTCACAACATGATGCCGAGCATGTCAATCCCAACACCCTCAAGGCCAACCTCTGTAATGCGGTCTCTCCCATGTCTGCGCCATAAGATTGCTACCAATCAATAGGTATTCTTTCCGTCCTTTGTCTAACGACCATATCCCTAGAGAACATTCCAAGCGAGTTCTTGTAACGATCAAGTAAACCGCAAATCTTGTCTTGTTCTTCAGGAGTGGGGATGAGACGCTCTACGACATCCATGAATCCAGACATATGCTCATTGAAAGCTACATTTCGATCTTGAGGTGGGATGGAGAATAAGGTACCAGGGTTGAGTAAGAAACCAACTGAGTGTAGTGATGAGGTCGATGACTTGCTTGTACAACCTCGGGTTTCCTTCAAAGTTCCTAATGATTTGTTCTTTGACTTTCTCCATTGCGTCATGTAGATATCCCATCGGTGGTTTCTCATCTCCGTCAACAAGTCTAAGAACCTGGACCATAGGTTGTGAGGCCTTCAGTGCCTTCACGATGTTGGTCCAGAAGCCACTTTGTAGAATGGTCTCGGCAACTTCAGTAGAGATCTCCTTCCTTTTCTTGTTCTTTATCCAACTTGCATTAGGATCATTGTACTCTGGGGAAACAACAAAGGCTCGGAGTCTGTCTTTCTTCAGAAACAACCTTTGCAAAGTCAGAAAGGCGGTGGCAAATCTCGTGACAACAGGGCGTAGCAGGTTCCCTTCAATGGCAATTCGCATCCTCTTCAACAACATGGAATGGTTGTTGAAATGTTTGACGATCTTACGAGCTAAAGCAATAGTCCTAAAAAGAACTTGCCAATATCCTCCAAGATGAGATCGATGCAATGCGCTGCACAAGGAGTCCAAAACAATCTCCTTCTTTTTTGCTTCAACATCCTACCGGCAAGTACGTACGCGGCAGCGTTGTCGGTGACCACCTGAACAACGTGTTCTTCGCCAATCTCGCCAACTACCTTTTCCATCAGCTTGTACAGGTAGTTTGCGGTGTGAGAGTGACTGGAAGCATCTACATACCTCATGAACATGGTACCTGTTGGATAATTTACTAGAAAATTGATTATATTCCTACCGGGCCTATCAGTCTAGCCATCTGTCATCAACGTGCACCCGTATGTTGCCAAATCTTGTCTGTACGACTCTAGTATACCTCTGGTGTAGTCAATTTCCTGTTTAAGGCACGACTCACTAACTTCATGATACGTTATGAGTTTAAGTCCCGGTCCGTAAGTACAAGTAGCGGATATTGCTTCCTTCTACTCAGGCGTCCTTACAATGTTGAATGATATACCACATCTATAGAAAAACCTAGACCATTTTTGATTAATTGTTTTCCTATCTTCTTTTTTAAAGGTTCTTTCGATGGTTGTTTGTTGGGCGCCGGAAACCACGTCCTTCCCATGCCCGCAAAATGGTCCCTACAAACGTTGTTTTTGTCTCTTTCAAGAAGGAACGGGGCGGCGACGAGAGGTTGGGGTCCGAGCAGAACTGGAACCCGACCCGGTTTCCAGATTAAATTCTATATTTTCTATGTCTACATAATCATCAAGACATACATTTTCGTTTTGTAATGTCCTATTGTTTCTAATCAGGTATGTAGTTATGTCTTGTTTAACAGAGTCAGGAACTTTATCACAAGGACTAGCATTGCTACTGGGTGTGTGTGCAAGATGTTGTTTGTGACGGACTATACCACCTCTAGTTTCCTTACCACATAACTCACAGACAATGCAGTTTTTATCATTAGCACTAATGTAATGGGCAGTATTCCAACCGGGGTCATTTGTACGGGTAGGTCTTAGGTCATCGTAACTCTTGTGATGCAGGGGGAGACTAGTGCCGGGTACGTAGGCCATATCTTAAAACTAGACTAATATAAAAATTTAGACTGATATGAAAATGAAATATTGATTCTAAAGAGGTTAGAAAAAGTGCACTTGATTTTGGCGGTTGAATAATGAAGAACCGGATCAGAGACTTCACTTTCCAACTTCAAAACTAAGCACCAGACTGGAGACTTAATCGCGAAAACTTGATTATTAAGAAACTTGAAGATTAGAATAGAATGATGAAGAAGAAGAGAATGAGAGAGGTGTGAGAAATGAAGAGGTTTGGAGGGGTTTATATATGATTTGGGGTAGTCGCAATCTTGTAATTTTTTAAATAATTTTTTTTAAGAAAGCAGATAACCGTTAGAGAGAACTCTCCAACGGCTATCGCCTAGGCGAGGCGACCGCCCATTTCGCCCAACTTTGCTGGACGAAAGGTGGTTGTCGCCCAGGCGACCACGCCGAAAGGCGGTCGCCTACCGCCTAGGCGACTGCCTACCTGTACACTGATACATATCATATAAATTTATTTGTTTTTCTAACCATGTCGTAATCACGACATATTGATTTTATTAGTTTGCCATATGTATACCATTTCACATCATATGAAATTTAACACATCACATAAAACATAAAATCATACTTCTTGTTTCCCAAGTTTTTGATCTGACCTATACAAGAATAAAAGTTATATTGACAACGATATTAAACACTTTATATCATAAACTATAAGCGGTATCTAGCTACATATTGTAGTTACCCCAATAACAAAGATGTTTTGCTCACTTGTCATTTAGTGATATGAAATAATATCACTTATATCTATCCCTTGCCTCAAGATATTAAGAATATTGTACAAAGTAGGAATGCATCATCTTTGTATTATATATTCATTTTGTTGATATCTTAAGCTAATTATAAATATGTAACTATAGACAAGTTACATTGTGCACATTATAATTGCTTTATGAAGGGGTCTAATAACGTCATCACTCAAGTCAAGATGGGCAATGATAATCTTTTGACATATGACTTTTTTCCGCACAAGTTACGTACAACCAATTAATATCTTTATGACTGTATGTAATAATAGTTTTTGATAATAATGAATATACTTCTCATGTGAAAAAGACATAGGTTTCATATCGAAGGATTAAAAGACACAATGAAAGTATTAATAACACAAACACAATTCCATAATGTTTCATTTATTTGGTATATTCAATATATGAAAGAAAGCACTTTCTATTTCATATACTCGATGTTGTTAAAATATTTGTAGAGCTACAATACCTTTTAACCAACATGACAATCTTATCTCGGTAATTAATATTCCATGTTAATCACCATGATTGTAAACTACTTTTGATTTATGTAAATAATTATCTTTCAGAGCTCAATGGTTAAGGACCAAGAACCTCTTCCTTAACTCTTCTAAAAGACAAATGCATTAATCAAGGAACAAAATATTTATACATTCAATTCATAAAAAAAGACATATAAAAGAATACTTTTAGAGCACACATTCCTTTCACATAGAGGGGATGATACACAATGTGGTCGAAAGTGGTAACGTCAGAACCGATTTGTCGAGACAGGGGATTGCAAATTATGCTCTCAAGTTTCTTGCTTACATGAAGGACGGAGATCAACCATTGTATCCCGGGTGCAAACCAGAATTGACGAGATTATCATTCGTCATCGAAGCATTTCACAATAAGAGCACAAGTAGATGGACAAACAAAATGCTTGATAAATGGTTAGCATATCAAGCAGAATTACTTCCAGAGGGAGCTTGTTTGCCGAAGGATACATATGAGACAAAAACGTTGGTTGCCAAGTTGGGATTTGATTATAAAAAATCCATATTTGCAAGAATCATTGCATGTTTTACTGGAGAGAAAATAAGAATGTTGAATCATGTTCTATGTGTGGGGAATCTCGTTGGGTAACCGTGCATGGGGAAAATGACGTAGAAACTGAAAATTATGTAGCCCGAAAAAGCAAAGAATTCCAGTGGCACTTCCACGGTACTTTCCGTTAAAGTCAAGACTCCGCAGGTTATATCTCACTGCTGATATTGCCAAGTCGATGAGATGGCATGCGGAGGAACGACAAAAAGATGAGAAATTGTGTCATCTGGCTGATTCTGAATGTTTGTCTGAGTTAGACAACAAACATCTCTCTTTTGCTTCAGAAATAAGAAATGTGAGGTTAGGTTTGGCATCATATGAGTTTCAACCATTCCGTCAGATGCAACATAGTATTTGGCATGTAATGCATGTGGCTTATAATCTCCCACTGTGGACGAGCATGAAACACTAGTTTTTCATGATGTCACTAATTATTCCCGGACATCCTGGTAAGATGGTAGATGTTTGTTTGCAACCACTTATCGAAGAGCTAAAAGAACTTTGGGAAGAGGATTTCAATACTTATGATGCTTATAGTCAGTCATGTTTCACGTTGCGAGTTGCCTTGTTGTGGACAATAAATGACATTCCTATTTGAGTGGTTGGATGACTAATGGGTATATGGCGTGTCCTTGTTGTATGGAAGATACTCATTCCATTTTTCTAAAAAGTAGTGGCATGAATGTTTATTGGGTCACCGTCGGTGGTTAGATGAAAATTACATTTGGAGGAGAAATAAAAGAACATTTGATGACAAAGAGGAACACAGAGGACCACCAGAATACAAATCAGGGGAAGACGTTCGTAAATATTTGCAAAATTGTACTGTGGGTGTTGGCAATAGTTGGACTTAGAGAAGTATATTTTTCCAGTTATCGTACTGGAAAGATCTTTAATTAGTTCGGCGCAATATCAATGTGACACACACTGAATGGAATGTTTGTGATAGTTTGTTGAATACTATATTGACACCAAAAGAAAGCAAAGATAATAACAAATCAAGAGATAACTTAGTGAAAATGGGTATCAGAAGAGACTTGCATTTGGGTAATACTGACGATGGTAAGATAGTGGTATCCACCTGCATCTTTTTGGATGAGCACTGAAGAGAAGAAACTTTTCTGTAACATTCTTTAGTCAGTAAAGGTGCCAAATGGATATTGATGCAAGATAAACTCACTGAAGAGTCATGACCAACACATATTGATGCAAGAGTTGTTACCCCTCACCAGAAGAAAGAGTCACGGAGTGAAAGAAGTGATTGGTTCAGGGAGACAGTTCGAAATGAAAAAAACTCAGTGTGTTGAAATCGAAGCACTTGCTTGATGTCGGAAAACCGTGGCAAAGAAATATTTAGGATATATCATCAATGAGTTTCGATTTTGCACAGAGAAACGGGAGTCCAAAGGAAAAACTCAGAAATCTGGTGTGTTTTTAACGCAACAACAAAAAGCTATTCAACAGCGCGAGATAACAATCTTATCCGTGAACCAATTGACTACTTTGGTGTATTGCAAAATATAATTGAACTTCAAGTGTAAGTGGTATGACGTTCTTGGTTGGGACAATACCACTAGAAGCGATGAATATGGGTTTATGTTGGTGAACGCCAATAGATTTTTGAAACCAGAAGAGGCATTCGTTCATGCATCCCAAGTAGAGAAAGTATTTTATGTTGTAGAGCCTAAAGAACAACAAAGCGACGACCAATGGTTGGTCGTCATGCGAATGTTGCCGAAATAGCATGGAGGACGAAAAATCTGAAGTCCCTGAGTACAGGCGAGGAAATCTTGTCCAAGATCGAGTCGAATTAGACGATATAAATTTGGTCGATTTTGTTAGACTAGATTTAGAACTGATGGTCGAGTAGTACACCTTGAGGGACATGCACAATACATGTATGAATAGATTTGAAGTTGTAATGACAAACCTAATAATTGCATGAATAGATTTGAAATTTATAAATTTTATTATGCAGTTGATAAATTTTAGGTATGTCGAGACGTCAGTCTTTAACATCGCACCCTATGGGAGATGGTGATAGGCGTAGACGTTGACGACGTCAGGCGGTTGATACCCTACGGATAGCCGATGATTCAACCGATAGTGAGGTGTTCCTAGCCAGGAGGATACAGTGACGCGGAACGAAAGCGAAGGTTGCCGGAATGGAACTCCGGTGACGGCTCCAATACAAGATTGAAGAGGATAAACTCTTGGAATCCAACAAGAGGCCTCGGAATCCACCGAGAAGGATAAATCTTGGAATCCACCAAGAGAAAGTATTAACAAACACCAAGTAGGGCAAAAGCAAAGATCCCCCTTTTTTCATCAACCATCCCAATATAAGATGTTTACAAGACTAGGTAATTTGCAAAACTATCCTAAAGTATACTAAAATACGTCACTAGATACAACTTGAGTCAAAACAACACTAATTCTAAAAATAACATTTTATATCACATTTTGTGTCCTACATCAGTCCCTCCCACTTAAAGAAAACTCGCCCTCGAGTTATGGTATGTAATGAAAGCTGGCGACTTTCGCGTTTGGAGGCCATCCAGGAGTATTTCCATCATCCACATCGCCAACGAGTATTAAACTCATGCTTAGAACAAACCCCAAAAAGATCCAATTAGTAGACCTGAATGCATACTTGTCGTTAAGTGAACAACATTTTCGCAACATGCTAAGAACTCACTGAAAATATTCAAATTGTTCCTGATCACTAAAATGCACTTGCAACTTATCATATGACTTGAGAGTTTCCATAAGGTCAGGCAACCCCTCATAGCCACATCCAGATGTCAAAGGGAGCAACAACTTGCACCTATCAAGATGCATCATCTCAGTAGATAACAATCGATGTACTTGGCCCAAGTTTTGACATGTCATTACTTCTCTTCTTGGAACAATTCCACCAACTTCGTCACTCGTAAGTGGAATATCCACAACTATAAAATCTCCGGCAACAACATGAGTTTGATCTAGCCTTTTTAGCACAGGTAATGCAGCAAAGGAAACATCAACAATGAGCAACTCAATCATATGTTTACTTTCGCTATCATCCCTAAGTGAGGCCATTGGATTCACTTTCTGTAAATTAGTGGAGTGCAAGTCTTGTGTCATACCTGGAACACCATATTCACCACAAAAGATTAAAGGTCGTGCCTTAGGAAGCTCCCTTTTCGTCAAAACCATATTTTTAGCATCATCAGAATTGGATTCACTTTGCACACAAGCACTTTCTTTTCCCTGCCAAGTCTCTATTGCCACCTTAGTGCATTTGAGATGAAACTTTGAACCTTCATAAGACGCCATAGGAATAGTACTCCTGCCAAAATCAAACCCAGTCGTAACCAAATTTGTTGGCTGCTCTCTTCCACGTATGCAATTAAGGATTCCAACTTGCATCCTCCACATGATGGTACTCTGTACCAGAAGCTCCATTCTTTTCATGGGTGTGGTATTAGACAAAAATCCTAATTCATCATGATCTGCTCCTTTAATGACCATTTCTCTCACTAGATTGAGAGAAGCGTGTTCCAACTCATGTTCACAAGTCCCCTGGTGTTCAACACTTGTTCGGGTGTCGGTAGTGGCAGTACATACACCATCAACTGGTTTGAGCATTCCATCGAGCACCTTCAGCTCAGTAGTTCTTGTCGTGTATGTCGCAACAACATGTGTCTTTAGGATTGGTACCAGCATTTCGTCGAACAATTGTGGCTCACTAACTAGTTCTGAGGGATGCTGCATCTTTGTAGCAACTTCTGGTGCCCCTATCAAAGTAGCAATTCCTAACAAACACATATCAAGATCTTGGTTACCTTCAACTACATCAACAGGTTCAACCAAATCTCCATCATCCTGCTTCTCTTTCAAAGTGTGTGTAGAAGAAAGATGCCCAGTCCGCACTGCTTTAGGTGTTGTCACGAACAGTTGGTGTGCAACAGTTGTTGGAGTGTGCAAAGCAGCAAGACTTGGAATGAGCTCTGATTTGGGCATTTTTTCGAACACCATGTAGGCGCTATTTTGCTCAACAACCTCGTCCATCTTGCAGGCCATATTTAATGCTTCCTCGACCACAACACATTGCGAATCCGAATATTCATTTGACTTCTCTCCTTCATTTGTAGTAGTCACTCGTTCTTCCTTAGGAGTAAGCAAACAAGCAACTTTCACACCTAGAACTGATTGGGACTTTTCACCAAACACCCTACACTCATCAATCGTGGGCAGAAACTCCAATCGTAAAAACACCTTCATCTTTGACCAAGATCGCACTGAACGTTTTCCTTGTCGTCTCCGTTGAAGTTGTAAGTCCTCCCACCATATTGCAGCATCTTCTCTCAACTTGGAGGCGGCAAGGTGCACTTGACGGTCACTTGAGACCCTTTTCGTTTCAAAGTACCACTCGACCTCATATATCCATTCCATCACATGTTCAGTTTTCCGATCTCCAAAGAAGCAAGAAAGTCTAACCTTTGGTTGGTGCCTGTCGACGTGATTCCGGCGAAGTCGACACCTTTGGTTAGTAAACATCGTTCGTTGTTCATCATCCTCTGAATCACTCGATTCCAACTGAATGTTCGCCCAACGACGTCGATAGGTTGTGATCTCTCCATCATCATCTGAATCAGTAGAAGAATCATACCATTGTTGTCCACAAATGGGCCTACGTTGGGTCTCTGGTCGACGCCGACCAACACGCCAACCATCCCCAAACGTTGCTTCATCTTTGTCGTATGACATACAGGCGCTAACGAGGCTCTGATACCACCTGACGCGGAACGGAAGCGAAGGTTGCCGGAATGGAACTCCGGTGACGGCTCCAATACAAGATCGAAGAGGATAAACTCTTGGAATCCACCAAGAGGCCTCGGAATCCACCGAGAAGGATAAATCTTGGAATCCACCAAGAGAAAGTATTAACAAACACCAAGTAGGGCAAAAGCAAAGATCCCCCTTTTTTTCATCAACCATCCCAATATAAGATGTTTACAAGACTAGGTAATTTGCAAAACTATCCTAAAGTATACTAAAATACGTCACTAGATACAACTTGAGTCAAAACAACACTAATTCTAAAAATAACATTTTATATCACATTTTGTGTCCTACATCACACAGGTACAACGAGTATGAGTAGATGTTGTGGATCTACGCAACTTCTTGATGTTTGGAGCTCTACCATTCAAAATGAGATAGAGTTCACTCCAGAAGGCGTGCGGAAGGAAAAGAATGTCAAACGATTCTAGAATTTCATCGGCACGATAGCCAGGAGGACACAAGTACTACGTCCTCGTTATTCGGATTGGAGATTGGTGCCAAAGAAGGTCAAGGATGTGGCATGGGCGGAATTAACGGTAATATTACATACGTTCTTAAGTTACATTAGCATTGATTTAAATTTTAAACTAATTTGAATTTATTTCACAGTCTCACTGGACAGTTCCTAAGGGATTCAGAGGTAAAATTATGAAATCTCTGAACACCAAATGTAAGGAAAACAAATACCAGTTTTACCTTTTATCACTGACTAAAAAATCAAGTATTTGGTTTATTGTTGTTGTAGAAGAAGAGCGAGACAAACAAGAAGAACCGGGTGAATATGGTAATACCACATTAGTGTGGTACAAAATCGGTGGTGTGACACAGAGAGAAAATGTTGAGATATTATTGCAACGGTATTGCAGAAACTCGGACGTTCCTAAGCCTAATCATACCGATATGTACATTCGGCTTCATGACAAGACCCTCCCTGAAGCTACGATCGTTATTGTAAGTTTAAGAGTATTATTAGTTTGCAATTCCTTAGTGTTGTTTGATACATTCTTTGTGAATTTATAATGTTTTCTTCTTTAAGGAATAATTGGAATCTTTGCGATGACCAGGTAGGACGAGCTCCCAAAGGTCTATCAATATGGCGATTGCCGCCCAGGATCCGCTCAGAACTGTTCTCGATGATGAGCATGGATGTGTGAGGATGTACTCGAGTCTTGTCACCCAACTAACATGTACGGCCCGCGCAGAACACCATCTTTGGCAGAGAATAGTGCTAGAGTGGAGGTTGAGAAAGGTGAGGAGATGAAGGTGTTAAGCAAGCTAGCAGAGACGCAAAAAAGGTTAAAGAATGAGCAAAACAACCTCGAGAAATATAAGTCGATGTTCTACTTTTTGATGGAGATGAGAGGTTTTAATCCTGAGGTATTGTATATATAATTTAGTTAATTATATTACATTTACTAAGTTAATTTATATACATTATAATATTTTATGTGACTTAATGTTTAACTTTTTTCAGAATTTTTGTATGCCAAATCAACGGCCAAGTCGAGATAATGATGACGATCCATCTGACAGAGCCGACATGGGAGGTTTAGTAACTTAGTATTTTCTGTCATCTTTTTTGATTAAACACTATTGTAGTGCTTATTGAATTTAGATGGTAACTGTAATGAAATTACAACTTGTTCGTTTGAATTGGTTTAGATAAGTTAATATATATAATTTTTGTGTTTAGATTGTTTGAATTATTGTTGAAAGAGTTGCATGCCTATGAATGGTTGTTGTTAAATGATGATTGAATTGGACGTGTACGGGTGCTTATTAAATGATGTGTATGAATGTTTGAGGAATGAACATAGAATCCCAGAACCCGAAAGAGCAAACAAGCTCTTTTGGGTTTTGGAAATTACAAACACCGATGGACAATATTCGTCAGTGATAGTACTGATGTTTACAGACTAACACCGACGGACAATATTTATCAGTGTATGTAACCGATAATTAGCTCCGACAACACTTATCCGTCGGTGTAGGATCAACAACCATCAGAGAACTTCTTGGTTAGTGTAACCTACACTAACGGATAGATCTGTCGGTGTTGTACACCGATGGAACATCCATCGGTGATAAGCCGTCGATGTTTTACGATACCACGGAAGCAAGTGAAACTTTTTGGTGGTAAATGTCACGCCAAAAATACCACTGACGGTACATATCCGTCGAAGTAGATATACACCAACGCATTTAAATCCAACGACACTGTATCCGTCGGTGTATATGAAAACTGACGGATATCTTTCGTCAGTGAAGCTGCATATTGCTGTAGTGTTCAACGACAAATCACTGAAATAAAACAATGCATTAGTCATAAGGTTAGCATTTCAGTTCCCTTTCAGTGTACATGATAGCATGATCCTCACTCCTCTAGTTGCTAACTCCATCTCTAAGTTGGATGCAAATGATACCTCCTCTAGAACCAATAGCACCTGATAAATCACAAATGAAGCCGAAGGTTGGATGCAAATAATACCTCCCTCTTGTAGCTCGACCACACCCCTAGTGGGCACTGCCACTTCAAATTTATCAATCCCACATTGGATACAAATGAGCCGAGTTAAGCTAACATTTTAAGTCTGAAGAATTAATTTATAATATTACTAAATCAAAAGAAATTGTAACTATAATTATAATTACAAAAATCTCGACCCAACCCAAAAATAATTAACCCTCAAGCATTGAGCGTTTTGAATTCAAGTGGTCGAACTTCGGAACTTGTGTTGAATTTCAAACCCCAAACAACTCTCATTAAATACGCAAACACAATAGGGGCAAAACAGTAACAAAGGCACCAATAATCCACTACAAATCCTCATCCACGCATCCAGCCCACCTCACCTCTCACTCTAGCCACCACCACAAATGGAGAAACTTCTCTTCTCCCTTCTAACCATCATCATCTCCGTCCAATCAATCTCAGCTGTCGATATCGTCTTCAATGGCTTCACCCCCTCCTCCCTCCTCCTCTACGGCAACGCCACAGTCAACTCCCGCATACTCTCCCTCACCCAGGCCTCCCCATTCTCCGTCGGTCAGGCCCTCAACCCGTCCCAGATTCCCACCCACAATGCGAATTCCTCAATTGCGGTCGCGTTTTTTGCCTCCTTTATCTTCTCCATGGCGCAAGTGCATGAGACGTTGCCTGGGCATGGAATTGCGTTTGTTTTCACCCCGCGTAAGGGAATTGATACTGGTACGTCCGCACAACAACTGGGACTGTTCAATTTTTTGACAAATGGGGATCGAGCCAACCGGGTGGTGGCGGTCGAGTTTGATGTGCTTGGTAACGAGGAGTTTGGTGATTTGGATGATAATCATGTCGGCGTTAATGTTTTCTCGTTGACATCCAACGTCTCGCATACTGCTGGGTAAGGTTTTTGTTTTCTTAGTGTCGAACATATGCTTCAGAAAATGAATTTTCTATTAAAATGGGTGTCTTTAGGTGTGCTTGGGAATCAACAATTTAATTCCTATATGAATTTCGAAATGCCGGTTAGAATTAATGCAAAATCATGTTTGGGAACAAAGTCAGCGTCTGGGGCAGATTAGAAATTTCCCTGACGCGAAAACCACCACAAGACTAACGCAAAGTTCCCAACTACACTACACCTAACACTTGTTTAGAAGAGTCCATCTGGCAATTTTTTCTTTCAAAATTCTCACAATTTTTCATATTTCGGGGGTATATAATATATATAATAGTAGTCTTCAAAATTTTGAACTTTCTTCAAGTCTAGACTAGACTTGAAGCCACCACTCCAAATGGCCAAGACCATCTCATTCGAACTTAGCGAGTTTTGTAGCACTGTTTAGGGGTAAATTACATTTTAACCCCCTCACCAATAGATAATTTTATAGACTAATTTGATTTTTGTTGTCGTAGGCGTAGGTAAACCAAAAGTAATATTTCTTTAACAAGAGGTAGATAAGTCAAACTTAACTTTCTAGGAGAACTTACGAGTTAAAGACACCCACTAGACATCTTTAGCCATTAAATTGTGGGGTGAAACGACGATCCCAGTCCTCCGTTGGTACCAATCCAATACCAAATCTGATGCACTGCACCTGTTTTATTTCATCAAGTATTTTATTTTTGTTAAATCATAACATGTAAATCACATGTTGAGATCTTATCCTTGATGTGGCTTAATTTAAGATTATAAATTTACCAATTAAGTTTACACAGCTATGTTTTAGAGTCCGGTGTAGGAAACCGCGTGTGCGCCAAGCTCCATAATTGAATTAAGATAAAACTAGGTAAGTTGGGTATTCATCCATTTCTGATCAATGAACTCTTTAGCATATTTGTAAATCAAAATATAAATACTTTGGTAGATTTTATTCACAAGTAACGTAGATTCAACACTTACATACCGTTTGGGTGCACCAGAATTAGCGTCTGAGACATCCAGAAGTTGGGTTTCGGTAAACTTTTTTTTTAACTATAAGCATGTTGACCGCACCCTAGTGGGCACCGTTTGGTAGAAAAATTTGATTTATTAAACGCCAACTTCTTCCGCAATGTCCACCGGTTGGTAGTAGTATACAAAAGATGTTTTAACTTTAAGACGGACTTGTTTTAATTAGGAGGACGTACGTGACCTTTTCTTCTACGAAAAGTTCAAGTTTGTCAAAATCAAGCTTTTAAATTCAAAGTTTGCCACATTTAATACTGCCGTGTTTCTTCGTCTAGAAATTGAAATTGACAAACGTGGACATGGAAAATATTTCACCCAATAGCCGGCTTATTTGATTATTCTGCGAATTTGGCGTGACCTATGCAGAATATTACGAAATTATACTTGTCTAATCTATCGTAATCGTAATCATGTAAAACGAATTTTGTCACAAATATGTTTTCCTTCTTTTTATAAATAATAAATATTAAGAAAGAATACCCTTCATTTTCACTTCAAGGTAATTTAGTAATTAAGTGGTACCGGATTTGCACAAATAACCATATGAACAATATAAATTTGATAAATGACGATTACATTT
This sequence comes from Triglochin maritima, assembly GCA_963682175.1. Classification (NCBI taxonomy): domain Eukaryota; kingdom Viridiplantae; phylum Streptophyta; class Magnoliopsida; order Alismatales; family Juncaginaceae; genus Triglochin; species Triglochin maritima. The sequence continues at coordinate 43,684,925 of OY821775.1, forward strand.
GAAGATTACTCCTGACCCTAACATAATCAATGTATATTATTAACTTACGTAGTTGGTGGCTTGATCACTTGTGAGTAGGGGTGCAAATAGTTACCAACTATCCGAGTACTCGATTCGAAAATTTCTATTTAATTGGTATTTGGTAAGTTCAATGTTACCAATTTAATTTCGGATACGAATTTTGTTTAAAAAAAATACCAATTAGAATTCGGATACGAATTCGGATACAAGCTATTTGAAATTCGAATTATCCGAATTATCCGAATTATTCGAATACATGGTCAAATACACAAATTAGTATTCCAAAATTTTAATACGAAAATTTAGTATTCCAAAATTTTAATTCGAAAATTAATTACAATATATATATATATATATATTCAATTTCGGATAATATCCGAATACAAATTAGTATTCGAAAATTTTGAAGTTTCGGATTCGGATTCGGATTCGGACAGTTCTACTGAATTCGGATTCGAATTCGAATTTGGTAATGGAATATGGTATTCGGATTTGAATTCGGATACAGTAGGTATCCGAGTCATATTATCCGAGTTGCACTCCTACTTGTGAGCAGTCCATCAGCACGCCGATGCTTCTAGTTTCATTTCAAGAAATTCCATTTGAGGAATAACTCTACATTTTGTGAACTAAAAGTACATATCACCTTGTACGTGCTCAGAATGTTTTTTTTACAAAACATACTTAACTAGTTTACATTACATGTGGGCAATATATATAACTTAAGGTGATATGTACTTTTAGTAATTTTATATCCCAGTTGGATGAGAGCAAGAGGTAGGTTCAATGTCGGATTAACTAATTGGATTCAGTCCGTCCGATAAGAAAGATAGATGTATAAATATCACTGTAACCTCATTATTCAACTAGAAGAGAAAATACTAACCCTACCTAGTTCTACCGCTGCTCCTCTAATCTCTCCTAATCCTAATCTTCCTCCTTCCTTCTGATCATCCTTTTCCACAAGGATTTGTCTACAAAATCAATCATTTAGTGAATGAAACACTAGCAAATATAATTCAAAACCATAATACGAAGTTTTTACCCTTTAAAAGAAATACTATGAAATTTAAATCATAGGAATATTCAGGATTCGAGTCGTTTGGTTATTAAGAATAGTAATGTAATAGTAAAATCAAGTCGAACTCCTGGATTTACCTATATCGGTTTGTGGTCCAATAGAAAATGAGAATTTATATCTTGGAAACCCATTGGAATGGGGTATTGTATATGAAATGGTTCATAGATAATCAAACTGCCATCTGTATGCCATGAACATTATACGAGGTGTTCGGAAATTGTTGAAGTAGTTGAATAAGAGGATAATTATACTAACCTCCAATATATAAAACGATTTAGATATGCTATTTATTTGTTTGTAGGTTTTGTTACAGCAATTATACTAAAAAACCACTTTTACTAATAGATTTCCAAATTCCAAACACTATACTTAAATCAAAGATATATAACACCTTATTAATTAATCGTATACGTATTGAAAACGATCAACAATTGTAGGTACTACTCCAACTCCTCCCCGTCCGAACTAATCCCCCTCCGGCTAAACGACGGCCGGAACTACCAAGCCTGGATAGACTACTCCAACGCCCAACTCAACATCACAATGGCGCCAACAACAGTTCGAACCAAACCGTCTCGACCGCTCATCTCCGTCCGCCTCGACCTCTCCCCGATCTTCAATGATCAAATGTATGTTGGCTTCTCGGCCGCCACCGGCGCCCGAGTCCAGCACCACCGTGTCCTAGCATTCTCCTTCTCCAACTCCAACTCCTCCCTCTACAAGTCCCTCGTCACCTCCGGCTTGCCTGACTTTGTCCCGAGGAAAGAAGGGAAAGGGTGGTCGAGGGGGGCTGTGGCGGGTGTGGTGGCGGCCGGTGTGGTTTTTGTGGTGGCGGTGGTGGTGGGGGTGTTGGTGCTGAAGAGGAGGAGAAGGGATGGGAAGGCGGAGATCGACTTCGCAGAAGAGTGGGAGGTGGAGTATTGGCCGCATAGGGTGAGATGGGATGAGGTTGTCGCCGCGACCGGAGGGCTTGCGGAGGATAGTCTTGTTGGGTCTGGTGGGAGTGGAATGGTCTACAAGGGCTGCCTTGGCGGGATGGCGGTGGCCGTGAAGGTATTATATTTTTTTAGGTTAAATCTAAAACATGTGACTCACTTTGACAAATCCAAAACTAAGAACTTATTTGTTCCAATTGGTAAATATGTACGTCGGGTTTGAAAATATAAAATATATATAGTAGATACAATATACGTAGACATACCTAATATGTATTATCATATCACAAACCTGTAATATAAACTCTAATTCACATGGCCAGGGAGATAACTTTAATATAAATCAATTCATTATATAGTAATATCATAGATAACTTCTGAATTTCCAATTGAACCGACGACAGTTCAAGTTATACCTTTCGGTAGTCGTCTTAACTATGTTTTTGAGATTGAATAGCTCTGGCTTTAGGGCTCATTTGAACTCTAAGTTCATTTTCGGAATAAGTAGATTTTTGAATCAACAATTGATAATTTGGCATCATAGTAAACATTAGAGTGCAATTAAGCTCTACATATGATTCAGATGAGACTAAAATTTGCATAATTTAGTGAATTAAAAGGTATATAGTGGAAATATTCGAAGATATTGATTTTATTGGTAGATATTTGTGTCTTTTGAAAATATTTAAGAAATTATGCGGTACGCCCCTAACATGCTAATACTTTTATTCACATTAACCAAGGCACGAATCAAAATTAAGGCAAACACACTTTCAAAATTGATTGTAATGCAGCACAAATTACAACGAATTTGATTGGTTTCTGGTAAAACACATATAGGTATTCTACCGGATAACGAAAGACGAATACAAGGGTTTCTTAGCCGAGGTGTCGACCCTCGGCCGGTTGCGCCACCGCAACCTAGTCACCCTTAGGGGCTGGAGCCGGAAGCTGACCGGAGATCTCATACTTATCTACGACTACATGCACAACGGAAGCCTTGACGAACGTCTTTTCTCCACCACCCTCCCACCCTTGGACTGGGCCACCAAAGTTCAAATCCTCAGAGACGTCGCCTCCGGCGTGCTCTACCTCCACGAGGGCTGGTCCCACAAGGTCCTCCACCGCGACATCAAGTCAAGCAACATCCTTTTGGACACTGATATGAGCGCCAAACTCGGGGACTTTGGGATGGCACGGGTAGACCAGGGCGACCTGCGCACCACCCGGGTTGTTGGCACTATTGGATATATTGCCCCAGAGACATTCCAGACGGGGAAGGCGTCCGTAGCTAGCGACGTGTATTCGTTCGGTGTGGTGGTGTTGGAAGTGGCTTGTCAAAGGAAGGCGGTGGCGGAGGAGGGGACGGAGCCATTGGTCGTGTGGGCGTTGGGGATGGTGAAGGCATTTGAGAAAGAAGAGGTGAGGAGAGTGGTGGGATTGGGGTTGTGGTGTGTTTGTGAGGATCCGAGAAGGCGGCCGACAATGAGGGAGGTGGTTAAGGTTTTGGAGGGTGGAGGGGTTGCCGTGGAAGAGTACTTGTTGGAGAAGTTAAAGGCGACCGTGCCGCCGGTGGGGAGTCGGAGTTTGAGGCGCAATGTGGCGTTGGATGAGGTGAGGGTTTTTGTTTCTGGGTCGGCGTCATTGTCGGAGTCGGATCTTTTGGTTGAAGCCCGATGACGCCCATGGATTTGTTGTTATGGTTTCAAACCATGGTTATCTCCTTATGCTTTGAATGTGAGCGGCCAACAATACAGCATGTTTTGCACTCATTTATCGTTGAAAAGTGACTAGCCGAGTATGTTACAAGTCCATAAGAGAATATCCTAGCCCATTGACATAGAAAATATCAGTACTACATTTGGTAGATCCATTTTTGGATTTTAGTTTAAATTAAGATGAAATAATTGAAGGGAAAAATGAGCATGTCTAGAAGCAAATAGAAGCAAATAGAGGCTACCCCAACTAGTTTGGGATAAAAGTTTTTGTTGTTGTTGTTGTTGTTGTAGAAGCAAATAGAGGCAATAGCTACCAAGAAACTTTACCTACGTGGATCATGATTTGCTTGGCAATAGAGGCAATAGCTACCAACAAACTCAGTAGATCCAGAATGTGCGACATATTTTTCTGTCAGATAGAAAATATTTGGGTCATTTGCTTGGGTGTACTTGTAAAATTGTGATATTACATCTATGCACTTGAGTTTTCGAATTTTACTTGGTGCACTTACATAAAAATCATATTGATTTTGTGCACTCCAAATTTTCGGTGTTCCAGTACTCCGTTATGTTATTGTTCCTAGATATCATTATCCATCTGTCATGTTACAGTTCCCAACCACCTCCTCTCGCCAAAAACTCCTCATAGACTCAAACTTCTCTTAATTACAACCCTGTCCTCGATTGATCTACTGCTTAATTAAGGAAAAAATTCAAAATAATTTTTTTTAAATTTTTTTTTGCCAAAATAGACGTCAATTAAAAGTATTTTTCAAAGTAGACTCGCTGCCACCACGTGTTGGCGGTGGGTCTATTTTTTAGTGCATAGAAAACTCGGCACGGGCGATGCCGAGTTCTACTTGGGACAACTCGGCACTGGTGATACCGAGTTCTGCTAAAGAGAACTCGGCATCACCCGTGCCGAGTTCTCTTTGGTTTTTTATTGCCTAACACTTAGCATACTTCACCCGATCTGAGTTGTCAGGAGAATGAGGAGTCCAAATAGAACTCGACACCTGTGATGACGAGTTCTACTTGAATTGTTCTCCTGGCAACTCAGATCGTGCATGAGACGGTTGGAGGGCCAGGAGAACAATGTTTTAAATAGAACTCGGCATCTAAGATGCCGAGTTTAATAGGTTGAACTCGGCGTTCCAACCGTCTCATGCACGATCTCGACGTTCGAACTCGGCATCCCCAGTGCCAAGTTCTCTTTGAAACACTATTCTCCTGGCCCTCCAACCGTCTCATACACGATATGAGTTGCCAGGAGGACAGTGTTTCAAATAGAACTCGTCATCGCCAATGTCGAGTTATATTTGAAACATTGTTCTCCTGCAACTCACGTCGAGTGGAATATGGCAAGTGTTGGGCAATAAAAAACCAAAGAGAACTCGACATCACCCGTGCCGAGTTCTCCCAAGTAGAACTTAGCATCGCTCGTGCCGAGTTCTTCCAAGGAGAACTCAGCACTGGTGATGTCGAGTTCTCTATGCACTAAAAAACAAACCGGCTGCCACCACGTGTGACCACGTGGTGACAGCGTGTTTAGTTTGAAAAATACTTTTAATTGAGGTCTATTTTGGCAAGAAAATTTAAAAAAAATTGATTTTTTCCCTTAATTAATTATATTTTGGAGAGAAGTTTCACTATTGTTTAATGGGATTTTTGTTTGGGTGCACATGCAAAATGTACTTGTTGTACATTTTCTCCTGCGAAGTTTTTATTGCTCCAAAATATTTACAAACATGACTATTTGCTATGGTGCACTACATGTGTAATGTCGTTATGGATTTTCGTTTTCTCCCAACACCGTTAACGACAAACAGACGGTGTCTAACCCTGTTAACGACAAACAATTGTTGTCGTCGGAGCTGGAAAAGGAGGAGGGTGAAGGTGAGGAAGTGATGTGGATTTGGAGGTTATGGATTTGGGTTTAAGAAGAATGGGAGAGGGAAGAAAGAGAAGGGTGAGGGATTCACATGTTATGTTTGTGATGCTCTCTATATGTGAAAAAATCAGTTGTCTTGTTTAGGAATGTAAATGAGCTTAAACGAGTTGACTCCGCACCATGAAAGGTGACAATTTCCTCATTTGTTTAGGGCAGTTCGGGATGGTTTACCAGCGTTGTGACGAGTGACCGCCGGAGATTGGCTCGTGGGCTCGGGCGTGGTGGTTGGATTCCTGGAGCCGTGTTTCCCCTTGTTTGTGGCGGTCCGGGATGATTTACCAGCATTGTGACGAGTGACCGCTCAAGCTGGGCTCACGGACTCATGCATTGTGGTTGGATTCCTGGAGCCGGATGCAGAACTAGTTGAAAGGAATGTGTTCTAAAAGTTTACTTTTATAAGTCACTTATTATGAATTGAATGTGTTAAACATTTTGTTCCTTGATTAATGCATTCGTCTTTTGGAAGTGTTATGGAAGAGATTCTTAGTCCTCATTCGTCTAAATGATAATAGTTTATGCAAATCAAAATTAAATTCATAATCATGGTGATTGATTGACATTATTTCATGCTTATATTTGTATCTTATATCCATTATCTTACACCTAAGCAATGCTACGTGACGAGTTTTATGTTTAGTTTTCAGAAATAAAGAGGTTTGAAGAGAAGAGCCATGAAAGGACCCAAAAGCAGGAAAAATGACTTAATTGTGAGACCTGGGGACCAAGATGCAAGACAGAAGGACCTGATCGTAAGACAGAAGGACCTAAGAGCAAAACAGGAAACTCAACACCATCATGGGGAGTATTTTGTCAATTCGATTCGGGTCGGAGCTCCACTACACAAGTTAGATGCATCTAAGACCAAGAAACAATCCAAGGAAAGCCCACCAGAAGATCCAGACCGATCTGAAGCTAATAGGCCGCCAATTGGCGGTCTGGTTAAGCCCAGATCAGCCAAGCTTCTTCCTGGACTTGTATTATCATGTGTTTAGGCTATTTTTGGTATTGGTTTAGTCCCACATCGGGGGATTGTCCCGGATTAACTTTTTCCATGCTTATAAATAGAACTCTTCACCTCCCATTGTAGCCATCTCTCTCTTTGGTGGCCACCTTCCCTACTAAGAGTGAAGCCTTGAAGCAAAACTCTGGTGGAGGAAGAGCTACTTGTAATTGAGTGAGTTAATAATAGAAGTTTTCCTTTAATTGTGTTGTTTCTCTCTTAGTTTAATTTCCTTCCATATGCATGTTTGCTTGTTTGTTTTGTTTTATGCTTCTTTAATATTTCTTGCTTGATTAGTATAACTTTCATTTCAGTATTATGTTTTCTTTTGCTAATATAGTTAGTGTAATGAGTAGTGAGTAGTTTCATCCCCATTTGGGGGTGGAGAAATTTGTGATATAATTATGTAGTGTATTAAGTGTGTGTTATTTTTATCCCTTGAGCTTTATATGATTTCCATAACCATCTAATGGGTCTCCACTCTTATCTTTGATATGCTAATGCTCTTGAATGAAGCTTAACTTATGCTTTGATTAGTGGACCTATTTTATGGGGAATGATAAGGTTAGGATATGGATGAAGTTAATATTGGAAACACAAGTTGTAGTGTATGAGCTCTTGTTGCCTTTACCTTAGCTAATGTCTTGTATGTTTTAATGATGTAGTCTTATCTTAATTCATGTGGAGGCATAGTAGGGTCTAGTCTTTATACTTGAGTTCATGTAGCTTCATTCCAACTATTGTCTTGTATGTTTAATGATGTAGTGAAATCTTAATTCATGTGGAGGGAAAGTTGGATGTAGTTTTATGATTTCATGCACTACATGTTGTGAAGAGCTTAATGAACACACACACATACACTTCTTTATGTTCACATTATTTCTCTACCCCCTTTGGGGTTTAGTTTTATCGATTCTTCTCCATCTCATTTCAGCTTTGTAGTGTAGTTTAGTGTAACCAACCTTTCTTCTCTTTCTTTACCTCTCGCCTTCGCACAAACCAAGTGTCGACACACCTCCCAGTGGACGACCCGTATTTGCCACCGCTTCAACGCGGCCGTGCACTTGCGGTTAAATATAAAACGATCAATCAGTGATTAACAAGGGACATTGATTACCGAGTTAAGATTGTCATGTTGGTCAAAAGAGATATTGTAGCTCTACAAATATTTAACATGTGTATATGAAATAGAAAATATTTATTTCATATATTGAATTGACCTAACAAATGAAACATTATGGAATTGTATTTGTGTCATTAATGTTTCATTATATCTATGAATCCTAAGATATGAGACCTATATCTTTTCACATAAGAAGTGTATAATTTGATTATTATCAAAATCTAACATAGCGTATAGTGATAAATGTATTAGTTGGTAATACATAACTTGTGATGGGATATGTGATATGTCAAAAGATTATCACTGTACCTCTTGACTTGAGTGATGATATTGTTGGGCCCTCGATAAAGTGAAATTATAATGTGCACAATGTAACTTGTGTATAGTTACATATTTATAATTAGCTTGAGAGATCAAGAAATGAATATATAATACAAATATGACACATTTCTACTTTGTATAATATTCTCAATATCACGAGGCAAGGGATGGACACAAGTGATATTATTTATGTCATTAAGTGAATTGTGTTTAGTTCGAGTGAGCAAAACATCTTTGTTATTTGGGTAATTATAATGTGTAGCTAGATACCGCTTATATATACTTTATGATATAAAATGTTTTATATCATTGACAACATAACTTAGATCCTCCTACAGGTCACACCACAAAACTGGGAAACAAGAAATATAATTTTGTATTTTATATGATGTATCAAAATTAATATGATATGGAATTAAATACATATGGTAAAATTACAAAATTAATATGTTGTGAAAACAACATGGTTAGAATAATAAATAAATTCAAATCAGATGTATATATATTATGGGGTATAATGTTTTGAGATTATATATGATAATATATTACGTAATATAATGTGATCCGCAACATTATAACATATGAATTTGGTAAAATTTCAAAGCCCAAATTTTGTTGGATATCCAAAATTTGGTAAAGTCAAAAACAGTGAAAAATGGTCCGATTGTTTGCCCATGTTTTTGAATATATTAATAATAGATTTTTGCTGATTAATTGCTGGATTTAATCCACCTTGGTCAAATGTAGTTATGGGATGATGATGTGACAAAATAAACAAGAGATCATGTGCAAAGTAGTTTGCACATAATGTGGTTTAGTTGAGAGATAAACAAGAGATCATATGCAAAGTGGTTTGCATATGATGTGTTTTAGTGGAGCAATTAACTGATCATGTGTAAGTGAGTTACACTTGAAGTGGGTTGGAGCAAGTCCTATAAATAGGTTCCTCCTCTCTTCCTTATTTACATGAATGCAAAATTATTCTCTCTAAAATTTTCTCCATCATTCCATCCGAAATTCTATTTGTTTTAATTGTGTATTAGAGATTAATTCTTTGGAGCATTGAAGAGGTAATTAACTAGATTCTAACCTCGTATTAGAGATTGATTGACTAGATTTGATCTCTCTAATCTTGTTTAGAGTTTGGTGAACACTTAAAGGTAATTCTGAGGCGATCCGACGTGCAACTCATCTTGCTATGGGTAAAAGGGATTTGATAATTTCCTAAGTATTATCCAATCTATGTATTTTAATATTAATTAATATATTACATATATTGAAATACAATTAGGAATTTTGTACATAAAATTGTTGAAAAATATGAAAATTGATCATACTTGCTTGTAAAAAATTTAAAAATATGCACAAGTATAAGACACGAAATCCAACACTAGTCAACTCACCAGCGTTGTGACGAGTGACTATTAGGGAGCATTGCTCACGAGCTCGGGTGCGTGGTTGGAGTAGAACGTTGCCTTGTGGGCCGGATGCGCGATCTTGTTGAGGGTGCACGCTCGGCCTGGCTCGGCACGTTGTCACCTTGGAACGTGTGACAATTTTGCCATGAGAGCAGGTTGAGTGTTGCCTTGTGGATCAGATGCATGGTGGGGTCGAGGTGGACGCTCAGCTTCGCTGGACGCGCGGTCGCCTTGTGACACGAGACCAATGTGAACCGTATGGACGGTTGGACCTTCTATGGTGTGATGTTGAGGTGGTGTACTAAGTCTTGATTTGAGATTCATGCATGACTTGTACTGTGCATGTGGGACGCGATTGGCAGTTGGAGGTGACTTGGGCTTGTGACGCGAGGACTGGATCTGTGAGCTCATTGATGTTATCATTCCATCTCTTAGTTTTGATGTAGTAGAATTTCAAAATTCTTGTGTTTCCCTTCCGCTTGTATCATGATGTCGACATTATGTTCTTTTAATTTGAGGCATCGACTTGACTATTTTTTGTTAATGCCCATCTTTCACTTATTTTAGTTTATTATTGACTGTTGTGTCCCGAATGCATATCGGTGGCGTTACATATCATAATTGTTGATCACAAGAGAGACCACAGACAATAGTCCACTACTTGCGACCAAGACACACGACAAGGACAATAAACTATAGGAAGACCCTCACTTATTTAGTTAACCACATCCATAACATAAAACATAGAGTTGAATTTTAGTTTGATGTTCTATGGCCATAGATGCAATTGGTGCAGCTACAGTTCGGGCAACACTTGCACTTGCCGTCAGTCTTGGCCGCATCGGTGAACTCCACGGTCTCGTAGGAGCTGCAAATTGTAATTTGACATCAAAACCATAAATAGCAAGAAAGCTATATAGCTTAGTATCATATATTTTGAATCTCATAGTCTAAAATTAAAGAGTATGGATGAAAGCTTATCTAATAGAATTGTATTAGTGAAATTAAAGCGTATTTGAGACTATTCATGAAATTAATGTTGAGATTCGTAAGTAAATTATCAAAAACAACCCATTTGGTAGTTTGCACAAGAATTTCAAATCTACAGAGGGTCTATCATCCTTCTAATCTGGAAATTGTATTATAAATACTTTGAGGGTGTGTTTGTATACGTCACTCATACACGGAATTTCAAATTTTGTGGAATTTCAAAATGCGTCGACGTTTGTAAATATCATGTTTGGTAGATTGAAGATTGAAATTTGTAAATTCAAAGTAGAATTTTGGAAATTCCAACCCCACACAAAAGTGACAAAAAATTCATATTTTAAGGTGGAATTTACCAATCCCAACACCTCATCTTGCCACCTCTACCCCTCGGTCGAGTTTCACCGCTATGGAGATTCACCGCCTCCCTGAGATCTGTCACCTCATCTCAGGATTTGCAAATGACATACTTACCCAAACAAGGACAAAACAAATGACGTCATTTAAAAATATCAGGATTTGCATATTTTGTCGTTTCAAAGTTTGATGGAATTTGCAAATCACGCATCCAAACGCACCCTGAGTGAACTTCCTCTGTAACTTGAAAACATGATATGTGGGTTCATCTTTCATTTCTAACAACACGTAGTTCCCCATTGATTGATTAATAAAATCAACCCGCTACAACGCTACTAACTATTAAAAACTGCATAAGTTCTATGGATGATAATCTAATACCCAGATCAAGTTAGGATCAATACATTTTTCTGGTATTTAAGAATATTACTTTCTTACTGGATCTAGAGTAGGATAAAACAATAAAATCATAATTCAACACATTATCATGTCAAAGTAGTTAAATGCAATAATACTGAATTTTACAAGACAATTAAAATGGTTGCTTGCTAATTTAGGCACTAATCCTATCCTACATATAGTTTGACGTCTCTTATTAGTAGTTACCTCTTTTCAGTCTCAATTACTTCAAAGCCCACTAGTGCAGAAAAAATGGAATATATGTCGGATATGGCATATATACGTCGGATATCCAGCTTTCCTGACCCAACGTCTATACATGTGTTGTATATACCTAGACGTCGCCCACTTAAAGGATGACGTCTATTCATCACATATAGATGTCAGTTGGTAGCTACCAATCGACGTCTATACTTAAGAATAGACGTCGGTTGGAATATACAACCGACGTATATACTTAAGTATATACGTCGGTTGTATATTCCAACCGACGTCTATTCTTAAGTATAGACGTCGGGTTAACACAATAGCCGACGTCTATACCCTTACCAGATTAAAAAAATACATTCATCCTACACCAAAAAAACATTCATCCACATATACACATTCATCCAATGAACATACACAAACACAATCATTCATCCACAAGCATACATACACAAACACATGGCATTCATTCATCCACAAAGAAACATGTTAAATAAAATTGCATGTTTAATTACAAAGAATGTGTTCATGATATAAGAATCGGTCAGTTCATTAACATGTTTCTAACAAAATAGTGAGTCTATCGCTCGCGAGTATCATCCAGCTCCTGTGGCGAGTAGGGATCGCTATTCTTTTGGAAGACCTATAAAAATATTACAAAATATTAATATCTAAATAATGAAACTGTAATTATACAACTAAATAGCGATCTATATTACCTCAGTTAGGGCTACGTCTTGAGGTGCAATTTCGAGGACTTCCTTCATGTATCTCATAACATAGTAACCACATTCCGTATTGTCAGTCTACTACAAAAATATAAATTTGCTAAATATATATGTCATTACTTAACAAAATTAACAAAAATAGGATAAAGTATTTACTCCCATTCCATGTCATGTTACTCTCGCTTTTGTTGTTGTTCTTACTCCACCTAACACTCTGTAAACCTTCATTGTCCTGAGTAACACAAGTTATTCAATACGAAGTCTGTAATACTAATAAAAATACATGAATTACAAATACGATAATTAAAACGAACTTACAATTTTACAAGTTTCTTTATGAATTCCCTTGGTTTAGTCGACCCCAAAGGATCAAACCAATATGCCGAATTAGTTTTGGGGCATAGAACGACAAGCATCCAATGAGCTTTGTTTATATATATAATTAGAAGTTTATTACAAAATCAAATTCCATTTACTTTGATTTAACAAATTTACCTCTCATGATAAGGGAGCAGATAATATCTTTTGCCTTGTTCTTTCACGAGAAGCCTAAGCTCACTCGATTTATCGTCATTCCCGTATATAAAAGTAGATGGACTCACAAATCCAAATACTTGATAATTGGGAAAGACTGACATTTTGGCGTCATAAAGGTGCCTACAAGAGTAAAAATTACATTCTATTATAATTACAATAAAATTATTCAATACATTTCATCTATACACATCGATAATCATGATGCACAATGAATCCATCGCCAAGAACTGCATAACATGATCTTTGGTGACATATAAATCCGAAGGCAACCCTTTAACATTATCCTCCAAATGCTAGGTAGTTAAGGCTTGTGATTCCCTACCAACTATTAATTGATACAACATTTTGCACCTATTTGGTAGCAAATTAATGTTGATCAGAGATTGGTTGTTTGACTCTTTGCTCCGGGGGCTTGAAACCTTACCGATAGATATACAAACGTTAAAAATACAATTATTAAAAAAATTGAAAATTAATGGTTTTCAAATTAAAGTATACCTCATGTGTGTCATTTAGCTCTACTAAATGACGAGGCCATCTCAGGAACTCACTGATAGCATTGCTGAGGGTAGCAACATCTTCTTTCGGAATTGGCACCATACCGCAATTTCATCCTGCAACTGATCTAACAGCACAGGATCGACCACTTTACTGCAAATATTGTTGAAAAAACCAATTTAATCTTTGTTTCAAAGCAAAACCAACCGATTTAATCTTAAAACAACACAAATACAAATTCCATTCCAACCATCATCTAAACCTGAAACAACAATCATCCATCTCACTCATCCGACACAAACACACAAATGTGAAACCAAAAAAAGCATGTTTTCACAGTTCTTCAAGTCAAGAAAAGATTGACGGAAAAAAACCACAAATCCACAAAAAAATCCAACTCAACAGTGAGAATTACCCTAACCGAGCAAAACCAAATTAAGCACGAACCAGCATGGTCGCGACTGTCGAGGGCGCGGAGGTCATGGTTGTCGAGGATGCGGTTGTGGTGCCGGAGGAGGTCGTTGCGGTTCGGTCAGAGATTTGTCACAATGGGGCTTGTGTTTTGTCAAGTGGAGATTTGTCGAATAAAGGATAAAATGAAACAGTTGCTCTTTCATATAAGCACCATAGATGTCGGTCATAGCTTCCAGCCGACGTCTATACCCTGATGTCTATATGCATTGGGGCATAGGCGTCGGTTGCAAGCTATGACCAACGTCTATAGGTCGACGTCTATAGGCCTGCAGAATAGATGTCGAGGTATAGACGCCGATTGAAATGGTTATTCAAACAACCGACGTCTAAAGAACCCCATAGTCGTCGGTTGTATTAATGGCCAACCTCTATACCCATAGACGTCGGCTATATGGGCGACCGACGTCTATGCGGCGACGACCATTTACTATTTTGCACTAGTAGTCGTAGTCATTCCCCTTCTTCCTATGGACATCATAAGCACAAGCCAATTTGAGTTAATCATATTATTCATATATATATTCATGTGTTCATAACTACATGTTAGACATGAAAGTCTAATTAGGTTTAATTTGGATGCACCGATAAATAACTCGGACTTGGCAAGTACTGACACACAATGGCTCTTGTCAGCACAGTCACAGTTTCCACAGCTCGACATATTGATTACTTCAAACAAAAACACCAAAGAGAACTTAATTAGATCACAAACACTTGCTAAGATATTGATCAAAGACCACAACACTGGTATTTATAGGCTTCCAAAGGAATATCATCCATATAGGCTTCCAAAGGAACATCATCCAAAATAAAGTATTATTAGTTTGCCATGTGAATTGCTCACGACTCTATGAAAACATTAATTACCATATGGAACTGGTGTGACCAAAACTTATGGAAGTTATATATCCCAAAACAAATGGAATCCAAGTTTGAAATTCTTCTGTAGTTTTTCTTCCCACCTCTGATGTCCAAATCACTGGTTTTCAGATAATATATCCTTGTGGCATGTGCCTAGCAAACTCTTCACTCTAATCATATCACAAGTTACCATTATTGGTTTTCAATTTTTTATGGAGCTTTTGAGCTACACGTGCCACTTCCCTTAAAATATTGGAATTGTGTTTCAAATTCCGTAGATCGGAAGTTCTAGGAACCATCAAGCTTGTGATAGCAATTATATATTTGATTTGTTAGTAACAAATATATATATACTTAGTCTATGTCCAGCTAGAACATTTAATATAAATGCAATATTAGGTCTCGTGCAGTTTGCAAGATATAATAGTGCTCCAATGACAGTAAGGTATGGAACTTCAAGTCCTAATCCTTCATCATCAACCTCTTTAGGTCAAATGGATTTTTATTCACTTCTAGTGAGTGGACTACCATTGGTCTAATAAGAGGATGCATCTATCAATATAGAATTTCTCCAAAATCCTCTTTATATAATTGGACTGGTGCAATAAAATTTCTTCAAGGAAATGCTCAACTTGTAGGCCGAGGCAATACTTGGTTTGTCCGAAGTCTTTCATTCCAAAATTTTGCTTCAGGAAGGAACGAGCTTCATCCAGTTCCATTTCTGATTTTGTTCAGTTTATCCTTATAAATTGATATAATCACGAAGTCGTTCAACGACTTCTTAATGAACACACAAGGAAAAACCTTATTGTTCACATACGACCAGACTGCTTAAGACCATACAATGATTTTTGCAACTTAATACTGAACATGTTGCGATTTTCATTCTCCCACTTGGGGAATCAGAAATCCTTTAGGGACTTTCATATAGATATCAATGTCAAGTGACCCACACAAATATGCAGTCACAATGTCCATGAAATACATATTTAGATTTATATTCCCTACCATACTGATTTGCAGCTCTTATCGACTTAGGTAGATTGTTGGTTGACATTAATCGTAAGGTACAAGAGTTTTAACATTATATTATTTTACAAGTTGTAGTTGAAGGTTTTCTAAAATTATTACTTGTCAGGTATGATTCCATGAGCACGTCCAGTTGACTTGAAGGCCGAAGTGCCGACTTTGATCTCACCTAGGATGCCTCATTGGTATGATCAACTGGATAACAACAAGAACCTATACAGGAAGATTGTCGTACAAAAAGGATGTCTGATTGACCATCTTAATACCAAATTCGTTAGGACATACTGGATGAGGCGGTTCAACGGGTAAATGTGAGTTTATTTTCAGCAAACTTAGTATGGTCAAGATTCATGATTAAATCAGGGTATTACTATTCGTCACCCGTGAATCACCATTTTGCCCTTCACTTTCTATTTAATACTCATTCTGTTCCGTCTCTTAAAAGAAGGTTTCTATCTTCGTTTACCTCATTCTATCAGTACCAACGCCAAGGAAATGTCTGACGTACCGTCTTAATATGGTGCGGTAAGTCCCCAAAAAATTTCGGCTGGGCGTCTGCAACCCCCCCCCCCTATGGGTGGACTTCAGTGTTATTTCAAATGATTTCAGGTTCCGTTACAAGATTTTGGTGGTGACAAGGTGGATTACAGTGAGTTTTTTGTAAGTGATGAAGTATTTCCAACATGTGAGGACACTATAAAATGGGCAAAACAAGTTACCATCGGAGCCGGGATTTTTTTGGTAGTATCCTCCTATAAACCACAACGAGATGTTTAGATGAATTTTTATATGAGATGTAATCGTAGAAATGAAATGAGTTCCCCGGATATGGATACCGTAGTACGGAAGAACACGAAAAGAAAGGGTTGCGGATATCATTTTGTGATAAAGGTAGTCGTGCGACGGGAGCGTGATGGATGGTTCGTAGTTACTAATAGTTCAAATGGTCAGCACAACCACATCATGCAACATGATCGTCATCTCTCCGAAAACCAAGGGGAAAGAGTTCGTGTTAGGTTGTCACCGCTCCACAAATGCAGATATCAACGACATGTCAATCTGAATGAACATGCTCCAAGGCAGGTGACCTAATATGCTAGCAACAATGGTCTCCGTGATATCGGCACTCAAAGCTGACCGCCAACTCTGTAGTGTAGTACAGATTGTTTCAATTATGGCACTTCAGAACCTTCTGATCTTTGCCCGCCCAAATGCTTCTAGCAATGTGGCCCCCAAAACTAGAAATTACGCTCTCATCTATAGGACCACCGAGCATCATATTAGTCGCCATCCAAGAATCGTCATCAACCATCTTCTTTTTTTGAGTTCGGGCATCCACTCACAAACCTTCCACCTCTGCCATTCTGAACTATATACTCAGCAACCGAAGAACTATCACGTCGCCCTCGTCCGCTACATACTCCTCCTCCCACTCCAACTCCAACCCATACCATACCTCATCATCACTCTCCTCCTCGTCGCCCTCCTCATCATCGAAAACGTCCTCATCATCAAACATATCATTACGTGTCTTATGATGACGTGAATACTCTCTCTCCCTCCTAACCGAAGCAGATATACCACGGGTACGTAGATGACAAGCACCTGAATCATCTTCATAAGGTCTCACAACGACTAATGGTAATAGATTTTTCTTTTCCTCCATGGTGACTCGATGACTATTAATTACATTTTAGAAATAAAATTTCGTTAAATGGATTTAGTTATTAAATTTTAAAAAATACTGATTATTATTTACTAATTACCAATTATTAATAACTACTAATTAAATTTTAACAAAATAGGGGGACCCCCCCCCCCCACACCCACCATGGGGGAGGCATATGGTGGATACGTCTTTCCTGGTCTCCAAGACATTGTTTTTGGTGGTTGAGAGGAAAATGAAGAGAGAGTGGTGGTGGGAGAGTGAAATGAAAAGAGGATATATGTAGAAAGGAGAGAATACCAATATGGTAATTGGTACAGGCGATTTAAGTAATTCGCTAGCGACGTTTAGCAGTTCACTTAAATCATTTTCGGTAATTGTATTGGTTTCGTAATATTAAAACAAAGTCGGGCGCGACAACAACGTAGACTGGGAGCAATAGGTACAAGTCCCTATTATTGGAGAATAACCGATTAGGAGGTGTAAATGAAGAGAAATCCCAGAAAATAATACTACTCAGGGAGGACACAAGGCAATCAAACAAAGCAGCCCAAGATGCATTTGGACAGGTCTATGGCGACACAAGGAATGAGATTGAAGCTAAAGCAACTCAGGTCACCAAGAATCCAATTGCACCTCCAGAACATATTATGCGAGAGTATGACCTTGAAAATCAACAATAGGTGGCCCGATGGTTGAGAAAAGAGGTCCCAGAAGAAGGACAAACAACAAATGTCTAGGATGGGTAAATTTTAACTCTCCAAGGACAAGAGGAGATGGGAAAGAAAACGGAGATGATAAGAGATAACAACCTAGTTGTAGCTGAACAAGGGAATCCAGCCAAGGACACATCAATTTTGAAGGGTGGAAAACGAAGAACCACAGAAGGAAGATGTAGGAAAGGAAGAGGAAAACTTCAACAAAGATCTAAATATGCAACAAAGGAAACGTTGAGGAAGAAAACAAGGTACTATTATATGTGGTCTAAACAATTTTTACCATTACGTAATTGTGGTTTAGCTAATTATATGATCCACATGTCCTAGAACATGTTGTCGAAGTAGAGGTCGACGATTGCGAACCTATAGCCACACCACAGGAAGTTGGGGATAAGGGTACATACCAGTTTTTGGCACAAGAATATTGCGAGGTGGAAGATGGTAGGCATGTGATTGATAATGTTTTAATTAACCGCAAATGCACGACCGCGTTGAAGCGGTGACAAATACGGGTCGATCCACAGGGAGGTGTGTCGACTTTAGTTTGTGCAAAGGCAAGTGGGAAAGAAATGAGAGAAAGGAGTTATGATCTACACTACACTACAATGCAAAAGTAAATGGAAAATACGCAATAAAACTAAACACCAAAGGGGGTAGAGAAAAGGGTGTGAATACAAAGATATGTGTGTGTGTTCAATTAAGCTCATCACAATATGTAGTTCATGAAAATCATAAAACTACATCCAACTTTGCCTCCACATGAATTAAGATAACACAATATCGTTAAAACATACAAGACAATAATTGGAATGAAGCTAAATGAATTCATGTATAAAGACTAGACCCTACTATGCCCCCACATGAAATAAGATAGCACATTATCATTAAAACATACAAGGCATTAACCAAGGTAAAGGCAACAAGAGTACATGCAACTACAAATCATGTTTCCTTCATCAATTCCATCCACATCCTCACATTATCATTCGCCATAAAATAGGTCCACTAATCTAAGCATAAACTAAGCTTCATTCAAGAGCATTAGCATATCAAAGACAATAGTGAAATCCCATTAAATGGTTATGGAAATCATATAAGGCTCAAGGGATTAAGATAACACACACCTAATACACCACATGATCATATCACACATTTCTCCACCCCCCAAATGGGGATGGAACTACTCACTTATCATTACACTACAACATACATTAAAATGAAACATTCTACTGAAATGAAACTAAACTAAGAAAGCAAGAAATATTAAAGAAACTAAAAGGACATAAAACAAAAGAAGCATGCAAGCATATGAAAGGAAATTAAACTAAGAAAGAAACAACATACTAAAGGAAAACATCTATTATTACTCACTCAATTACAAGTAGCCTCTCTCCACCAGGGTTTTTGCTTCATGGCTTTAACTCCTAGTAGAGAGGATGACCACCAAGAGAGAGATGTGGTACAAGAGAGGAGGGAGAGTTCTATTTATAGCCATAGAAAAAGGTAATCCGGGACAATCCCCCCGTATAGGACTAAAAAAATACCAGAAATAGACTAAACACACTCTAATACATAACCCACATAAACATTAGCGGATTCAGAGCAACCTGGACCGCCAATTAGCGGTCTACAGGGTTTGGATCCGTATTGGTCCTTCTATCTTGCATTCAGGTCCTTCGATTTTGCATCTTAGTCCTTGAGTCTCTCTACTCAGTCTTTTTTCCTTCTTTTAGGTCCTTTCATGTCTCTTCTCTTCAAACCTCTTTATTTCTAAAATTCAAACATAAAGCTCGTTACGTAGCATTGTTTAGGTGAAAGATAATGGATATAAGATACAAATGTAAGCATGAAATGATGTCAATCAAATACCCTCACACCTAACTTTTGCTAGTCCCGAGCAAAACAAAGAAAGAGAAGCATACGAAAAACAAGAAATCTTAACTCACTTTCGTAGGAATCACGGTTGCACTTAGCACGTGCAACAAGCCATTAAACCTCCTTGTCGCCAAGGAGGAGGAGTGTTGTCTCCTGAGGGTTTTCAGCGGATATACCCACAAAATCCGAACATAGATGCATTATTCATCTAGAAACTCGACTCGATGGACTCATTTTTATCGATCAATGGACGCGGTAATCCTATGGGCCGACTCTATATAGGTAATCAGTCCACACACCTAGCCTAATGAACCATTCGTGCGAGTTAAATAAGGAATTAAGTGAAAGACATGGACAACCTCAACATCCTCAAATGATACAAAGTGTAAAGTCCATTAAGGTTCTTATTTGCATTACTTTTTTTTCTTTTTGTTTTTTTCTTATTTTTTTCTTTTTATTAGTTGGAGCTTCATTCTCCCAGGGTCAGGTTTCGTGCATCATTACGTATGAGGACTTACACTATCACGTACACCTTTCCCCAAATCTCCACATAGGGCAATACCTACCACCCGTATAACGGGAGTCCGGACGGCGCATCCCAAGTCAGATGACTCGAAAGCACGAGGCACAACGTCCCATCAGACCTACTTTCCTGAGTGATAGGAGTCGTACGAGAAGAGACACCTACTCACTTATTTCTTATCTACATGAAACTAAAACCCCTACATTTAATGTCTCACAACAAGATTTAAAGGGTTCTTGACTACAACAAACTTCCTTAAATTAACAAACACGAATTATTGACTCACTAGGTTCAGGGTGGACTTCTTTAAATGTTTGAGCACTGAAACCCTATGATTACTCACCCCCGAGGGAAAACTGGGGTGCATCCTAACGACTAGATAAGTCCTAAAGCCACTGTACTAGATATCCTAATGCATCAAGTTAAAGACAATTTTGGGAGCTTTCTTTTTACTTTGCCTCTCAACGGTTTTGCACATGCTAAACACACACAAAACCCATAAACATTTTCTTTCGCAAACACAAAGATTTTGAAAAAAATGTGAAAATTTTGAAGCACTAGGCAAGCAAAAGAAGACAAGTCACCCAAGGATCATGGCAAGCAGATATATCGATATTAAATACAGCACACTAACATGACCCTATCAATACACACAAAAGAAAACAAAATCAAAGGAAAAAGACTCGATTATGTACACACGTAACCCCCCCCCCACACACACACACCTACTTCATGCATTGTCCTCAATGAATGTGAGCAAGATACTATATGGATTTATGCATGAAAAGGGAAAGATCTCACCAACATGAAGCACAACAGGAAGTTCATGGTTATAGTGATGGACACAAACCCGAATTCCCTCAAAACCTGTGAGATGCTAAAGAATGGATACAAATACGTAAAAGAAAGGGGGCCCAAATACTCAAGGGTTTGAGCCCACAACAATCGATTTCTCACTGAAGGAGTTTTTTTCTTTTCTTTTTTTTAACTATGTACAAAAATGGGCTCCAATCTTCATATGTCAAGGGACATCAAATGGGAACCCGCCATCTCTCGAGCCAAAAATGCACATGCATGGGCTCACAACATACAAAGCAGAATTGCTAGACCACCTGATACCCTTATAAGCATTGTGGTCGTTTGATGCCTTTTGAGAGTGAGCAAGATAGGAGGCATGAACTAGAGGTGAACCTCTGTTCTGTTGTTTGAAATGTAGCGTATCAGGTGGTTGATTCTTAACCCACGTGGGGTCCTCAGCAGATACAGAATGAAGAGCATATGGCCCAGAGGCCATAAAAATGGTATCTTTCGGCTCAAGAGCCACATGATCAAAAGGATGTGGCTCAATGACCACGAGATCAAAATGATGTGGCTCAAAGGCCACGTGATCAGAAGATAAGACACCTTCTTGTGTCAGTCCACGTGAAACATCTTCACCACCTTCAAGATCTCCATCGAACAATTCTCTGAAGTACTTGAAGGTGCCCTCAACTTCAATCTCATCCATGACCTGGATAAAGTTGACACCAACAGGGTCATTGAAGGCACCTGGCTTCTTGCCGATGGTGAAGATGTTGAAATCAGTGCATTGATTACCATAAGTCAAACGCATCAGACCATTGCGATAATTGATCAAGGCATTGGAAGTCGCAAGAAATGGTCACCCCAGAATGACAGGAATTTGTCCAAGTGGGTTTGGCACAGGTTCAGTATCCTAAACAAGGAAGTCGACTGGATAAATGAACTCTCCCACTTTGATCAGCACATCTTCCACCACACCTGTCGGTTTCTTCATAGACCTATCAGCCAATTGAAGAGTGGTTTTTGTTTGTTTGAGGTCTCCAAGACCGAGGTGGACGTAGACGGAATATGGCAGAAGATTAACAGATGCACCAAGGTCCAATAAGGCTCGATGTATGGACACATCACCAATCACACAAGAGATAGTAGGACAACCAGGGTCTGTGTATTTGACTTGCGTAGGTTGTGCCAACAAAGAACTCACGTTAGCCGCAAGAAAAGCTTTCTTTGGAACATGAGTTTTTCTCTTCTTGGTGCATAAGTCCTTGAGAACCTTGGCATAAGGTGGCATTTGCTGAATCACCTCCAACAGAGGGATGTTCACCTTAACTTTCCGAAACATCACAAGCATCTTGTCAAGCTGATCTGAGGTTTTCTTTTTAAGGCGCTCAGGGAATGGCGCCTTCGGGGCATAAGGGTGTTGCGAAAGAACCTCAGAATTCTGGTCCAAAGAAGTATGAGTGGGGACCTCAGAATCTGATTCTTTTGACTCAAGAAGAGACAAAGGGACCTCAGGGTTCGGCCCCATTCTCAAAGGAAATGTATAAGGAAGCTCAAGATCCGTCTCCCTCAGAGATGCAGGTATCACCGCAGGTCTGGTGACACCAAGAGATGGTGATGACAAGGAAGGCACCCCAATGTGGTTGTCCACCTTCTTACCATACCTCAAAGTATGAATCACATTAATATGATGGGTCGGTTCAGAGGTAGCATGAGGCACTAGTGGCCTTCCTTGAGAATGGGTACCCCGAGGATTCACCTCGGGTTGACTCGGTAACTAGCCATTCTCGCGTTCATGGAGTTGATGAGCCAACTTGCTAACTTGCATTTCCAATGCTTTGACCGAATTGTTGCTGGCCGCAAACATGGATTGTGTACTTTGAATGAACGCTTGAAGGGTTTGTTCAAGATGGGGTCCTTCGAGTCAACCCGTTGGGTAGTGGAGTTTGGTTAGAATAACCCGACGATGAGGTCTGAGGAGGTTAGTAATTATGGTTCTGAGAGCTTTGATGTGGAGGTTGGTAGGTCGTCGATGGGCATGGAGGTTGATAAGGCGGAGGTTGAGGTTAGCGTGCAAGCTCTAACAGTTACCCCCACTAGGCCCCCAAGAGAAGTTAGGATGGTTACGTCATCCCGGGTTGTAGGAGTGATTTTACAGGTCGTTACGGGGCATCTGTTGATACATCGCATTTGCATGCTCAGTATCCCTTGGAACGTAAGCGCATTCCAAGTCATCATGGCCTACAAGTCCACACCTACCACATCCGGGAGTAGCAACCTAAGCTACAGGAGCTCGGTCCAACTCTAAACTCTCAATCCTACGCATGAGAGCAGTCATTTTTGCCTCAGACGCGATAGTTGACTCAAGTTGATATGATCCAGCTCGACCAGAAGACCTGGCGCCGGTGGCTCTCTTATGGTGTCCCACTCAAAGGTACGTTCAACCATTAATTCAAAAGTGTCTCATGCCTCATCGATGAGTTTCATTTGGAAATCACCCTGACACATCGACTCCAACAATGTGCGAGTGTTGTAGTTGAGACCCTCATAAACAATTTGGCATAACTGCCACAACTCAATTCCATGATGAGGGCACTGCAATAGAAGGTCATTGAACCTCTCAAAGAAAGCATAAAATGATTCGGTCTAAGTCTGATACATTTGGTGTATCTGGTGTCGTATCTGTTGAGTTTTCCTTTGAGGGAAAAATCTCTTCAGAAAGACGCTCACAAAGTCATTCCAAGACCAAATATAGCTCGCCGGGAGGCTGTACATCCATTTCTTCGCGTTATCCTTCAACGCGAAAGAAATCATCCTCAATCGGACTGAATCATCATCAAGTTGTTGAAGCTTGAACATGGAGCATACTTCCTCGAATTCACGTATAAAAATATACGGATCATCCTTATTGGCAGTGAAGGTAGGAAGCATGCTCACAAACTGAGGTTTCAGCTCATAGTTGTTCCCGCGAGCTGGGGGATGAACTATGCAAGAAGGTTGCGCGACCCGAACAGGATGGGTCCGCTCCCACAAAGTCATTGGTCTATCCTGTCGAGCTAAATGTGGTGGTGCACCACGACCCATTTTTTCAGGAACTTCTTGGAGTTCAGGAACGATCGACCGAAGGGACATACCAGTCGACCGGAAAGTTGTGGTTACTAAAGACAACCATGGAGTGGTCGACCAGTGGAGAAGTTCGGTCGACTGTTGCCCACGTTTTGCATGTTTTTCCGTACGGTTTTGAGTCTAGTATTTAAGGGTTTTTCACCATTTTCTTGAACACAACACATTATTATTATTTCCTTTTGAGAGACTAAGGTTAGAGAGAGATCTTGAGAGCTTTGGAGGACATATTGCCTCATCAACTCTTGTAATCTCAGTTTTTTTCTTTTGTTGGAGAAGAGGAAAAAGGAAAGAATACCCGCGGAGGATCCCCAAAGACGTAGGCACGTTGTCGAACATTGTAAAACACATGTGTCTTGGTTGTTTCAGGTGTGTATTTGTCTATTGCTTCTTTTTTCATCTTGTGTGTGTTTTGTTGCTATTTAGTTTGGGAGAGAGAGAAGTTAGTTTAATTTCATATTCAATATTCATATTTGTATTCCGCTGGTACGTTTAATCCGTCGTCGCCGTAGTAATATTGTCGGAATCTCACCCAACAGTTATTTTAGTGCTTGAATAATCAAAATAAGGTATCGAACTCCTCGAAGTGGATCACTGTGGGTGTAGTTAGGTTGGAGTACATACAAGTTAAAGAAAAATCATGTTTAAATATTTGTTCGTAATTATATATATGTGGGGATGTTGAAGATGTTACGATCTCAAGTTGTCTAGCACGACGTTTGCATGAATGTACTCGCTTAGTGCTCGTATGTTTCCTTTTCGAAAGCTGGTAATTGAAATTAGATTAATAAGACTTTGCTATGATCCGCAACAAAGCTCAAAAACATACAAGCTGATAAAAGTTTGGGCCCATAATTGGGAGAAAAAGGGACATATAAGAGCATCCTTGACGGGTGCTCTGAACCGGGCACCCGATTTGTCCTCCCTTAATGGGAGGGCGGATTCCCGGGCGATCCGGGGGGCCACGTGGCCCTCCCGGATTGGATGGAAAAAAAATTGTTTTTTTTTGTTTAGTTTTTGACTTTTTGTTTCCAAAAATGTTTTAAAATCATTTTTTCGAAAAACAATTTATAAAAAAATATTTTTTATTTGTTTATATTTTTGAGAACTTTTTGACATTTTTTGTGTGTTTTACCTAGAATTGATCCACTAATGGCGTGGAAGGAAGAGAATGTAAGGTGTTTGAGTTATTTCTGGGTGTGGTTAAGAAAAATTCAGGAGGGTTGGTCTGAGCTGACGTGGCAGAGAGAGAAGCTGACGTGGCTGAGAGAAAAAAATCAGACGCCCAGGAACTGCCCGGGCGCCGTTAACGGTGGTGTAAGTCCTACGGAAATCCTAGTAGTTTAGCCATACCTAATATAGAGATGAAAAGTTTGATAACAGCAGGCATTGCAAAAACAATTTGATTAGAAACGATCATTAGGCCTTTTACAATATAATTTAATAGTCCACGTACAAAAATCAAGAGTTCTAACCAAACAAACATTGCAAGACAGTCAATAAATTACGAATTACCAAGACGGCAAAACCTCAGAGTGAAATACCTTGTGAACAAAGTAAAGTAGTAAAACACTAAATGCATAGGAATATAATGCTCTTATATCCTATCAAAATTAGAAAATAATTTTTATCATGGAAAAAAACAAAAAAAACCTTAAGTAGTTTTTGGTTTCGATCTGGATAATCTTTCAGTAATACATCAAGTTTTGAGCAAGTAGTATACTAATAAAAAAACTACCAATCATGAAATGATGCATGATATGTACGTGTGCCAAATACCATTGTGTTTTGATATTAAATTCAAATTCATTGAATTACAATAAAGAAATATATTATGATATACCAAGATACTTTCATGTTAATATTTTCTAATTATTTTTTCCATATTTAGGTTTGGATAAACTGAAATAAGAGAAATACATCATATTTGAAATTTCTCGTACATGACCGAAAAGATAAGTGGTTTGTTTTGTTTCTTGGTCGAGGTAATCCTAAAAGGACTAACAACTAAATTAAAAAATATATAATTAAAAGACATTTAAAAATAAAATTTAAAAGGTATAGTTGTTATTAGAATACACACGAAAATTTTACTAGAATGATGATTTAGATTACTAATTTTTCACTCCAAATCCACATGAGACTTATTTTGAAACCAAAAAAAAAGAATTTTTTTTTATAAGGTCCGATTAAAACACATAGAAGTTTTTGTTTTATATTTTTATTATGTATAGATAAACTAATGAAACATATGACAACAATATAAGTATATTATATAACACCAGAAAGCTGATTATACTAAGGGCACCAGACGCCCGGGCGCCCATGGGAGGGGGACACGTGTCCCCCTCCCATTGGTTAATAATTTTTTTTTGAATTTTTTTTAGTTTTGGTTTTGTTATTAATGGATTGGGTATTTGTTATAAATGTGGGGTAATAATTTTTTGTAGGTGATTAAAATTAAGAAATTTCCAGAACCAATACACTGTTTAATCACGGGTGCAATATTTAATCACGGGTGCACTATTTTCAATCACGCGTGCACTGTTTGCAATCACGCGTACACTATGTGCAATCACGCGTGAACAGTGCAACAAATACATCCAAACCCTCCCAACTATAAATACATCTATATTATCTCCTGATAAATCACATTTCCTTAACTTCTCAACTTGTTAGCTTCTTCTCTCATCAATGTCGGATAATAGTTTAAACTCCGGTCAATCCGACGATGATAACTGGAATGAGACATTAAATGTAATGGACCGTGCTATTGAATTAGCCGGACATGTTGTTTACGAAAGGACTACACGTCCTAAGCAGCGTCGAAGGAGAACGACGAACCCAGATAGAGATCGTGAACTAGGTTACAGACGCCTTGTAGACGATTATTTCTCTGACAACCCTGTGTATTCTGATACTCTTTTCAGGACAAGATTTCGGATGAGAAAGCATGTCTTCCTGCGCATCCACAATGTCATCGAAGCATCTGATGTCTTCTTCCAACGAACACCGGACGTAACTGGTAGGATGAGCATCTCCGGTCTATGTAGTAATTGAGCATATATGGCAACGCTACGGACGAGGAGCAGTTTGAAAATCGGTTAACGTAGTTTGTCATGTAGTATTTAAAAGTTTAGTTTATGTAATATGTACTGTTGTTTCTTAACTTTGATTGTAATATTTCCTATTTCAGTTTGTCTTAAATGTAACGTGGCTTCGTAATATTTAATAATAATTTCGTGATTTACCAGTAATTATTAACAATATTTCGAGTTAAAATATAATTATAATGTAATTAAAATTATATTTATATAAAATGTAATTTGTTAAATGTTGTGTGAGAATTAAATTTGTTTAATTAAGAAATGATGTGGATGAAAGAGAGTGTAGGGTGGGTGGGGGTAGCCTGGGCATGGGTAAGGGGTTTTTTTGGGTGGGTTGAGTGAGCTGACATGGCAGAGAGAGAGTGCAGGACGCCCGGGGGTAGCCGGGCGCCGTTAAATATGCTCTAAAGTAACCGAGGCTTGCTGTATGTGCTTTAGGTCCGGTTCGGAATGTTGAATTCAAGTAGTTAAATATTATGTCTGTCTACGTTAATTTAATATTGAATAATTTTGAAAATCACATGACATGTAGTAATCTTAAAGTAACCTTATCGAGATTGTAAAAAATAACAACTCACGTACAAATAATTACATTGCGCAAAGCACGGATTACATTCTAGTTTAGTATATTGATTGAAGATAGGAATACTTGGTCTCGCTGTGGTCCGTGATTAAAATTACATCTAGACGTGTAAATGGACAATGTTAATATATATTTGTCCATGTAAACTTGGTTTGGACCCAACTAAAAGCTCATAAATGTCAATAAAATCATTAAATATGGTGATATAATAGAACTTAATGTTGCCGATCAATTAATGTTGGCTCGATCGGTTTGTTTAAATTTAAATGAACGAGTGTAATTTCATGCTCGGCTCGTTAAGAGACGAAGAAAGTTTCAAGCGAGCGAAAGCAAAACCGAGTGAATTTCGTGTAAACACCGCGAGCAAAAGGAATGGAGTTTCAAGCAATCACGAAGTTTGATGAAAATATTATAATTCACCTTTGAGCTATAACTATTACGAATTCAAGAGGAATAACAGGCTTATGGGTCCCGGCACGTTGCCTCTGACTCGGGGTTTTAAATATTTTGGAGTCAAGTAATTAATGCTTTAGTATGTGGTCCAGTTTTAGTATTTGTGGAGCAAATTCGTCAACCTATCAAGGATTACTTGAGGACACCTAACTATAATGCATGTGGTGCTGTTAGTGCTGTTGAACATTCAATATGTGGGATTAACTTTTAGGTCATACCATACGACTAATATTCTACGATGGTACCTATATTAGGTGAAGAAATTTAAAAAAAATGTTTTGTAATAGATCGAGTTAGGAGGATTGAAGATTCTAATTAAGACGAGTTTTTTAATTTACATGCAAGACCTAATTGTGCAAAAAAAAAACTTTTTTCTACTTTTTAGAAATTAAGCTGTTTAACTTTTTGAATAGTCTTCATATATAATTCATATAAGCAACTTGTTTTGTCACGACACGCTCTCGGACTAAATGGAAGTTGATTTCTGCATGTTTGGTGCAAGCATGTAGTATTGGATGCTAGGTATGTAGTACTGAGATTGTCACACCATAGAATAGGTGTTGTTTTTGGAAATCCCAGATCTTGCATTAAATTCTGCAACCAAATCAATTCGCCGGTGGCATGAGAAACTCCTTTCAATTCAGCTTTTGTACATGATAGGTGTGTAAGCCACGTAAGGAATTACTTGTAGATTTTAAGATGTGTAGACCATAATTAATGGAGTGTTTTAAGTATCGTAAAATTCTTTTAACAGTAGTCCATTGTTCAGTTGTTCGTTTTTGCATACATTGACAGATATGCAATATATGGTCGTGTGATGGTAATATATTGGAGAACACCGACAGTACTTCGATATAAAAAGACATCACTAAATGGTGATCCACTATGTTTAGATAATTTTATTGAACTAGAGCTAGGAGTGTTAATTGGTTTTGTTGTACGCATATTAGTTCCAAAGAGTAGATCTTGTATATATTTGTGTTGAGAAAGAAAAATTCCAAGAAAATAGTTCAATATTGGTTCGATAGAGTAGATCATGTATTCTATTGGTTTGAACTTCAATACCAAGATAATAGTTCAAGTTTCCAAGATTTTTCATAGAAAAAGTAGAGGTAAGATCAGATATCACATGGTCGCTTACAGTAGAAGAACTTCCTATAATAATGATGTCATCCACATATATTAGCATTAAGAGTATGTCTTGTTCTTGTTTAAACATAAATAGTGAGGCATCAGATTTCATGGAATGAAATCTAAGTGACTGCAACCTGTCAGCTAAACGAGTAAACCAAGCACGAGGAGCATGTTTAAGACCATATAAAGCTTTGTGTAGTTTACACACATGAGTTAGATAATTAGTATCAGAAAATCCAGGAGGTTGTATCATGAAAACATGTTCCTGTAAAGTCCCATGTGAGAAGGCATTGCTAACATCAAGTTGTTAGATAGGCCAACATTTAGAGATAACAATATTTAAAACAATAGTAACAGGCTTTACACCAAAACTAAAAGTTTCATGATAATCAAGGCATTCTTCCTGATGAAATCCTTTAGCAACAAGACATGCTTTATGAAAGGAATGTGTTCTAAAAGTTTTACTTTTATATGTCAATTATTATGAATTGAATGTGCAAGCATTTTTTCCTTGATTTTGTATTCATCTTTTGGAAGTGTTAAGGAAGAGGTGTTTAGTCCTTAACCATAGAGCTCTAAAAGATAATGGTTTACATAAATCAAAAGTTATTTCCAATCATGGTAATTGACATGAAACATTAATTACCGAGATAAGATTGTCGTATTGGTCATCGATTATTGTAGCACTACAAATATTTGACGACACGAGTATGTAAAAGAGGAAAATGATTGCTTTTATATATTGAATAGACCTAGCAAGTGAAACATTATGCAATTGTGTCATGTGTCATTAATGTTTTACTATGTCTTTGATCCTAAGATATGAGACTTATATCTTTTCACATAAGGAGTATTTAATTTGATTATTGTCAAAAGTTATCATAGAGTATAGTGATAAAGGCAATAGTTGGTTAAACATGACTTATGTTGGAAAATATAGTTCGTCAAAAGATTATCATTGTCCCTCTTTACTTGAGTGACGATATTATTGGGCTCCTTGATTAAGCAAAATTATAAGGTGGATAATGTGACTTATGTTAAGTTACATATTTATAATTAGCTTAAGAGATGAAGAAATGAATATAAAATACAAATGTGACACATTTCTAATTTGTATAATATTTTTAATATCATGAGGCAAGGGATGGATACAAGTGATGTCCTTACCCCACTAAATGGATTGTGTTTAGTTCGAGTGAACAAAGACATCTATGTTAATTGGGTAACTATAATGTGTAGCTAGATACCGCTTATAATTTATGATATTAAGTGTTTAATATCATTGTCAATTGACTTAGATCCTCCTATAGGTCACATCACAAAATTGAGAAACAAGAAGGTTGATTTTATATTCATATGATGTATCGGATTTCATGTGAAATAGTATACATGTGGTGAGTCGATAAAATCAATGTGTCATGAAAATGACATAGTTAGAATCATTTATAAGTTCATATGAGATGTATGTATTATGGGGTGTAATTGTTGACTTTACATATGATAATATATTACATGATATATGAATTTGCTAAAAACCCCAAAGATCAAATTGTGTTAGATATAAATCTAAAATTTGGTAAAAGGCAAAAAAGGTTAATGTGTCTTGCCCGAATTAATAAGGAATGATTTATATTAATCATGTATTGGAATTATTCCAATTATGGTTAAATATGGATGTAGATGATTATGTGTCAAATTGTGATTGATTTTAGGGAGAGAAAAACAAGAGATCATGGGTTAGTGGTTAGCTCATGATGTGGGTGTTGGGAGACCCTATAAATAGGTCTCATCTCCCTCATTGTTTTAATTAATGTAAAACTTTCTCTCTCCCTAACCACCATATTAATCCATCCGAAAATTTCTTAATTATTTCAAGATTTTAGAGATTAAATTCTCAGGGATCATAAAGAGGTTATTATCTACATTATAACCTTGATTTAGAGATTGAATTGGCTAACTCATTTCTCTCTAATCTTGTTTAGAGTTTGATGAACACTTGTAGACGAATCGATAGTCGATTCGACGAGCAGCGCAACTCCGGATCTTCATAAAGGTTTTAGAGAACTTTTGGGTATGATTCTATTATATTTGTTTTAATATATATTTATTATATGATATTAGAATAAATATAAACGATGTACATGAAATTGTTGAAAATATGGAAATCGATCATGTATGCATGTATTAAAATTTTAAAATATACACATACATAGGGGCATAAAATCCTACACTTTGTAACGATGGATGCTACCATCAGGGTTCCGTATGATCTTGAAAACCCACTTACAACCAATAATATTAACATTAGTGGGGATAGGAACAAGAGTCCAAGTTCCATTTTTAATCAATGCATTATACTCATAATTCATGGTTGAACATCAACGCCTATCCTTAATAGCTTGGGAGTAACAAGTGGGTTTTGTTTCTTCTAACGATGACAGATAGATAGGGTGTTTAGAGGAATTAAATACTTGATAACGAGGAAAGAGTTTAGGTTGTCTAGTATTACCCTTATTTCTGGTGGTCATAGGATGAGTTGGAGGACCAGGTTTGTCCGTAGTGTGTGTGACAGGTATAGAAGTAGGAGTGGATGATATTGTCTGTATGTTTTCTGGTGGATGTGTGTTTTTATTTGTGAGAGCTAAGTCAGGAGGCACTAGGGCATTCATTGAAGCTATGTCAGACATATGTGGGGATGGAATAGCAGAAGAAACAATGTTTCTACTACCTGATTCAATATTAGTATGCTGAGGAATTACATCATGATAAGGAAATTTATGCTCATGAAAGATAACATTTCGAGCAATATACATGCATCTTGTTTGAATATGAAAACATTTGTAACCATGATGAGAGAAGCTATAGCCTAAGAAAACCATTGTTTGGAATGAGGTTGAAGTTTGTCACTCATATATGGTCTAAGACATGGAAAACATGTACAATCGAAAACTTTAAGTATTTTGTAATATGGTTTGAAACCAAAACGTTTTTCAAAAGGACTTTTATTTTGAATAACTCGAGATGGTAAACGATTGATAAGATATGGTACTAAAAGCATCATCCCAAAAACAAGTCGGAGAAAAAGCATGATGAAGAAGAGTTAAGCCTATATCTACAATGTGTCTGTGTTTATGTTCAGCAAAATCATTTTGTTCATGAGTACGAGGGCATGAGAGACTATGAATAATACCATGTTAGATTAAAAAATCAGAAAAGGTACGATATGCTCCACCCCAATCACTTTGAAAACCTTTTATTTTAACTAAAAAATAATTTTCAACCTGAGATTTAAAACGTTT
Source organism: Triglochin maritima (assembly GCA_963682175.1). Classification (NCBI taxonomy): domain Eukaryota; kingdom Viridiplantae; phylum Streptophyta; class Magnoliopsida; order Alismatales; family Juncaginaceae; genus Triglochin; species Triglochin maritima. The sequence continues at coordinate 43,717,853 of OY821775.1, forward strand.
AAAGATAGGCAGAACATCAGATTTGCATAAAATAGGAAAAAACCATACATATTGGTTGAAATCATCAATAAAACTAACATAATAGCAATGTCTAGTCCTAGAGATAACCAGGGAAGGACCCTCAGACATTAGAGTATATTAATTGCAATGGAGCAGTACTTATAGAGGTAGTAGAATAAAATGGTAATCGATTGTTTTTATTAGTTGAACATGTATCACAAGTAAAGGAAGAGTTAAGTCGAGTTACGGGAGATCATTATGATGAAGAACGGACCGGGTAAGTTGTTCAGAAGGATGACCAAGTCCGTGGTGCCATGTATTCATTTCCACCCGTTCACCTAAAAATACTAGACGAGAGGAGGTGGGCTTTGTAAGGTGTAGTCGGTAGAGTTCATGTTCACAATGTCCCTGAAGTAGAACTTGATCTGTGATGAGATCCTTCACAAAACAATAATAAGGATAGGATTCAAAATAGATGTTGTTATCAATGGTAAACTGTGCAACGCTTAATAACTTGCGAGTGACAGAAGGGACAACGAAAACAGTATGCATGCGAAGAGTCCGTGAAGATGAGGGAATAGTAAGGGATCATGTACGTAAGATAGCCAAGCCTGAGCTGTTTGCAGTACTGATTTGGTCATTGCACATGTATTCTTGCTGACGTCTGTACGTGAGAGCAAGAGATTCCTAGTTGACCGGTTAGAGTTGTTGTCCAGGATGGGACAGTCGGTCGACGAGTTTGATGCTCAGTTGATCATCCTAAGTTTGATGTGCATTTTGACATTTTTGAGTTGCAGATTATTTTTTTTGGCTTGAGTTACAATTTCTTTTAAAAGTTTTGTGAAGTGAACTTATTTAAAATTTACTTTTTCAACATTGTTGCATACATAAATTGAGTTTGATTAGTTGAATAATATTGTTTGTGTACCTATTAAGATCAAATTTTAAGATAGACCGTTCACTCAAAGGTCTACGTGAGCTTTTAGGTGACAAAAGCACACATTAAGCAAAGACACATGTCACCACACCATTGGGTTGTGTTTATTGAAGAAAATAAGGTTTCACTCTCCACTTCCTTTTCCCCGGTCCTCTCTGGCTACCCCACCTTCATCTAAGGTTTCACTTCCATTTCTTTGTGCACTAACAAGAGATACATTTAGATCGTGGGATAGTGCATGCTCCATCTCCAAGAGACTTAATGACTGTCCGACACAAGAAGAGGAGACGAACAACAGCAAAAGAAGACTGAAGACCTCAACTTTATTCCACTGCTTAAGGGTTTGATCTACTAAACATGTACAATTCTCGTATTTGCGTGTTTGGTTTTACTTATAGTATTCAATCAAATCCTAATGCAAATGCTACAAAAGTCATGTTTAGAAATTTTTCTTTATGCTACGAACATGACTTAACAACAAATGACCGAAATAAAACAATGCATTAATCGTGCTTACACAAGTGAAAAATAATACATAAGGTTGGGATTTCAGTTCCCTTTTCAGTGTACATAATAGCATGATCCTCACTCCTCTAGTTGCTAACTCCATCTCTAGGTTGTGAGATAGTGCTCCATCTCCAAGAGAATAGGAGACCAACCAGTAGAAGAAGAATTATGTAAGGTGATTGACTCGATTCTATTTTGCTACGATTGATCTATGATGAGCCATGTATTTGTATTTACGAATAGTACCTAAGGAGTTCATGGAAGTGTAAATCTTCACTTCCATGATTTTCTCTCATTTTAGAGTGGAAATTGGGAATGTCACTTTAAGATTTTTAAGTCATAGAACGTTGGAAGTTCTTCTAGAACTCGAGTTCAGGAATTTTTCAAGTTCTCCAGGATATCGATCACTTAAAAGACATTTTAGAATTCTAGTTCCCGAACTGAAATTTTCAAGTCTACCAAACACATTAAGAGTGTAATTGGTCACAGAAAGTAGAAGAAAATCTAGAACTCCAATTATAGAATTTTATTCCAAGAATTCTATTTCTGGTGATTGTTGCAAATAAGCATTTAACGACGAAGCTAAACAAAAACAATTTATTGTTTTCCAAAATAACTTAAAACTTGTTTTCTTTAAGGCAGAATACATGAAACTAAACGTCATATGGTTTTTAAGTTGAATTTGGGAAACTTATTTGTAATACAATAATTACAATTTATAGAAGTTTGAAAACTGTAGTTTTAGAAATTTTAAATTTCCTTTCATACCAATCCTCTAGAAGACTAGTCTCCTTACTTCCTTGTGGTGTTCCTGTAAATCGGTCACATTTCAAGGAAAATTTGTTCGAGGCCAAGGGCAAGCACATTCAAGGTCAATGCAAATGGATCTCAGTAATTGTTCTCAATAGTTCACCCTACTTCCGCCGAAGGATCGTTTAAGCATTGGTGAGTAGTTTCAAATTTTGTTTCTTATAAAATTATAATAAACCTTTATGGGCTGCTAGCTTTTGTGAGAGATGCCGAGTCCACGTATGTTCCTGATATTTTCATTAATTTCCATGTCAAAGTAGCATCTCCGAATTTTCTAGATCAGATATAATAACAGTGGTTCTCCATTGCCATCAATCATTCTTGGTCAATGCTTGACAATTTTGAACTATTTCGTTGGTTTTTAATCTCACAAGGACCGAATTTATGTAAGTCAAATTTTCTACGAAGAGCCAAAAATTACCTTTCGCCCGCAATGGTTCAAACAAAAAATTGTATATATCCCGATTTCTCGCTGAAGAATGTAAACTCACTGACTGATTCCAACAAAAAATAAAATTTATCGTAGTTGGAACAATGACTAGCACCAACTATAAGTAGTTCATTTGGACAAACGAGTTTTGACCTGATGACTGTAAGTTTGTTTTATTTGTTTTATTTGGACAAACGAGTTTGTTTTATTTGTTTCAATGACTTTGAATTGATTTTTTTAATTTGTGAATTGACTAAGATTGTCTCTGTAACATCTTGAAATAGCGAAAATTTTAAAATTTAAATAACAAGATATCTCAAAACACATCATCAAATGGGAATGTTACTCATATAAATATAACCAGACGGTACACCAAAATACAATAGAGTTTGTCAAAATACATGATTACAACAATACACGGAAGACAGATACAAGTAATCATGACGACCTCAAAGAGTCCGAAGAGGATCCTAGCCCAATGATGCGTGCGTTCACTGTCACCACCCGACAGAACCTACTGCGGTCCTGAAACATGAATCAACAACAATGCCTAAGTTTCCCATTAAGAAACTCTGTATGCCAAGCTCACCTATATGAATGCAACAGTACAATGAACCTATCATACTAGTAGCATGTCATATCAACATCTACAATGCAACAAATCCCCTCCAAGGGTAAAACAGGACCTCAGTCCAGCAACAACAACGGGTCTCCCTCAGAAACCTACCGTAGGCACATACGGTCTTACAGACAATACGCGACGCACCCCCACACGTGACTACTCGAGTCAAAGGGATCGGTAAGGAGCGTCCACACTTCCGTGCAAACTAACTCTGTGGTCTACACCACCCCAACGGAGCCGTAGCCCGGTCGGTCAAAACATTCCCCGATAGGTGCCCAATCGAGGAATCATCACCAGAACAACATCGGCGGCATCGCCGACAAAACATCGGCGGTACAACATACATCCGACACAACATCGAACGACACAACCACAAGCTGGAACATCGTCGGCACCATCATCGCTAGCAAAAACCTCGGTGGCACAACATATGTCCGGCACAACATCGGACGGGTCCAGACCGTAGTCTGCGGTGTCATCATGCTCCACGAGCCATACATCAACATGCATTGGGGTCCACGATCCCTCAGGTCTGCTACTTTACAGAGAGTCAAGCAACAACACGTCACACAAATGTCCATCAACGGAGATGGCACGACCCAAGTGTCCACACTGCGGTCCCTGGGCAGGCACGAACAACGTACCCGCCGTCACCTCTCGGCTCACGCTCTAACCGAGGACATGGGTTTCCGTGGACAGAGTTGACACAGCACAAGATCAGGAATTCAGTTCAGCGCACAAACGGTCGACCAAAAAAACCTAACCGGTCGACCGTTCCCAATAGGTTTGGTCAACCGAAAGTCTGCAATGGTCGAACTCTCTGCGCATCACTTAAGTCCAAACGGTCGGACAACAATCTAAAACCGGTCAACCTAATACGAGGTCAAAATCCGAGTTGGTCAACATCACACAAGTCTATTCGGTCGACCGACTCAAGGGTCTCGGTCGACCGAAAACTACCAGGGTCATCCTAATAGTCTAAGTCATAAAACGGTCGAACAATATATATAATCGGTCGAACAACATGCATTATTATCAAGTTCATTTATGTTCCGGTCGAACCAAAAATTAGGAACAGTCGACCGAAAATCAACAGGCAATCCTCTGACCCACCAGCATATGCACAATCGGTCGACTGCCACAAGGCATCGTCCGACCGGTGTTGGTTAAAATCGGGCAAAACACTAAATTGGTCGACCGCCTGAAGGCACCGGTCGACCGTTGGTCGACAGCAACCCCGCGCCTACCGAGGATTTTACGTCGTTTCTCGTCGCCGGGGAGGTCACCGACCTCCCGCGACCGACCACAACATCACCCCAACGTGGGTGAGCAAAGAAAACGACTAAAGTACCGACATACCTCAAATGTAAGACAGAGCATGCCGGAGATCCGCTCCACGTTGCCACACGACCGCAACCTCTTCTGCACGACCTCCACTCGCGCCCACCGCACGCGCCTCACGCCGGAGCTACGTCCACCTCCTCTGGTCGCCGGAAAATGTAGAAGAATGTAAGAGAGTGGTTTGGGTGAAGAAAAGAAGGAAGAGAAACAAACGTTGATTTTCTCCTCAAAACCAACCTAAGCCAAAAGTAATCGCGCCCCACACCCATTGTTCACGCTCCATCCCCATGAAAAACCCATCGCTCCCAACAATAACCCTACAGGTTAGGGTCTAACAGTCTCAACTTAAGTTCTAAGGTAAGGTAGCAAAAACAAACAAAATGTATATAACTCAATACTTTTAGAATTATATTTCGTCAGCATACGATACATGTAGTATGAAATGCATTATTCCAATTGTATAAAAATAAAAAAACTAGAAATAGTGCATGTTAATATGTCATCAGATTCATTAAACCACGTGAGTATAAAATTTTGTCTTCCATTACAGGATAAGAAATTGTGCTTGTCACATTTTCTAAACCATATAGAGGTCTTAATATACAAATCGCAACATTTATTCTTCCGTACGCATTAACCGTGCAAAAACCAAGGAAATCCATTTTTTTCTTTCCGTGACGTATTTTAGCTCAAATATATCAAAAATGGAAGGGCCAACTTGTCAATAACATTTGTGATTCATGTTGGCTGGCCGCTACTAGAAAAGTCGCCGGAATTTTTTCCGACTTGGAATCCACAAATGTGACGGACTCCAAGCCGCGGCGGGCTCAAGTCAGAGTAAATCTGTGCACCAAATAAGTTTTGCGACCTCAAGTTGCCGGACGATGACTAGGCTTCAAGTCGGTGTTTTAAACCCAGCCGTAAGAATGCTATAATCTTCTAGTTTATGCTTAATTTATATAATCCAACAATACGAAACAGAAGCTGATCTTTCATTTATAGAAACATCAAATTATTGGGGGGCAATATCTCTACTACTGGACCAACTAAAGTATTGTTCATTTAAACTTAGACCATTCCGGCCGAAACATGTTAGAGAACTTGATAAGATTCATATAAATTAACAACAATATATCCAAGCTAATTATGTGGCCCACTAACGATTTATTTAAATAGAATAGATTCTCAATTTAACTTGATCGCCTTGTCTGATTGGTCAGGAACAACCAATCCGATTCAGAACGCACACCAAAGTGCCAAACCGAGCTGGTTTCATGACTTACCATTAGCCAAAACTGACCAATCAGTAGCTCCCTGTCAAACTCACCAGTCACCATCCCCACCACCTTAGACAAACATGAAACATTCAAACAACTGGGAAGTACTCAAGTACCCCTACTTAGATTTATTCTTGACATTGGGGAACTATTTCAGCTCGTTTTGTGCAAACATGCGAACCTTTACGGATAGAAATATTAATCTCACACCCTTAACACTAAATACGCAAATATCGAAAAGGAAAAAATAACAAAGTCGCCAAGAATCCATTACAGTCTTCACATCCACACCTCACCTGACCTCCCACACTAGCCACAACCAATGGAGAAACTTCTTCTCTCTCATTACCCGTCCGTCACCATTCTATTCTCCTCCCATCTCAATAGAACAAACAAATAGCACTTGATAAATCACGAATGAAACCGAAAGCATGATGCAAATGATACCTCCCACTTGTAGCTCAACGTACCGCATCCTAGTGGGCACCGCCACTTCAAATTTATCAATCCGACGTTGGGAACAAATAAGCTAGGTCAAGCTAACATTTTAAGCCTCGGGAATTAATTTATAATATTACTAAATCAAAAAAAATATAACTATAATTGTAATTACAAAAATCTTGACCCAATCCAGAAAATTATTTCTCGGAGCTTTTTTGAATTCAAGTCAACTTGTTTCCCCATATAAATTGGAAGAATTTTATTTTCAAGTAACGCATTTATTCTCAAGTGGTCGAACTTCTTTCGATCTGAACTTTAATTGAATTTGGAACCCGAAACAACTGTCATTAAATATCCAAAGACAATAGGGGCAGAAAAGTAAGAAAAACACCAATAAACCGCTACAAATTCACATCCACCCAACCTCACCTCCCACATACAAATGGAGAAACTTCTCTTCTCCCTGTTCTACACCATCATCGTCATCATCATCTACCTCCCATCAATCTCAGCCGTTGATATCGTCTTCAACTGCTTCACCCCCTCCTCCCTCCTACTCTACGGCAACGCCACCGTCGACTCCGGCACACTCTCCCTCACCCAGACCTTCCCATTCTCCGTCGGTCGGGCCCTCAACCCGTCCCCGATTCCCGTGAATTCCTCAACCGCGGTCGCGTTCTTTGCTTCCTTTATCTTCTCGATGGCGCGGGTCCAGGGGACGTCGCCCGGGCACGGAATTGCGTTTCTTTTCGCCCCGCGTAAGGGAATTGATACTGGTACGGCCGCACAACAGCTGGGGCTGTTCAATTTTTCGACGAATGGGGATCCGACCAACGGGGTGGTGGCGGTCGAGTTCGATGTGTTTCGTAACCAGGAGTTTGGGGATTTGGATGATAATCATGTCGGGGTTGATATTTTCTCGTTGACATCCAACGTCTCGCATACTGCTGGGTAAGTTTTTTTTTTAATTAGTGTCGAACTCGAACATATGCTTCAAAAAAAGAATTTTCTACGAATATGGCCAAATGGGTGTCTTCAAGTGTAACAACAATCTAATTTCGAAATGCCGGTTAGAACTAATGCAAAGTGATGTTTGGAAGCGATGTCAGCGTCTGGGGCAGATTGCAAATTCCCCTATATGACTGACGCAAAAATTCCTAAATACACCTAACACATTTTGACTTTTGTAGAAGGTCCATCTGGCAATTTTTTCTTTCAAATTTTTCACAATGTTTCATATTTCGGGGGTATATATAACAAGTAGACTTCAAATTTTCGAACTTTCTTAGAGTCAAGACTCTAGACTAGAAGCCACCACTCCTAATGGCCAAGACCATCCCATTCGAACTTGGCGAGTTTTGCGGCATTGTTGAAGGGTAAATTACATTTTAACTCCCTCACCAATAGATACTTTTATAGACTAATAACTAATTTGATTTTTGTTGTAGGTAAACCAAAAGTAATAATTTTTTAACAAGAGGTAGATAACTCGAACTTAACTTTCTAGGAGTACTTACGAGTTAATGACTCCCATTAGACATCTTTAGCCATCGAATTGTGGGGGTGAAAAGACGATCCCGCTCCTCCGTTAGTACCAATCGAATACCAAATCTGATGCACTGCACCTGTTTTTTTTTCATCAAGTATTTTATTTTTGTTAAATCATAACATGCGCTGCACCAATTTCTATAGAGTCCGGTGTAGGAAACCACGTGTGCGTCAAGCTCCATAATTTAATTAAGATAAAACTAGGTACGTTGGCTATGCACCCATTTTGGATTTCACAATGAACCTTTAAGCATTTTTCAAAATCAAAATATAAATACTAGAAAAAAAATCGTTAACAATTATTTTGCATCCAAACTAGAAGATTCAAAAAAATTATGGAATTAGTTTTTAGGCTACTTTGGTAGATTTTATTCACAAGTAATGTGGATTCAACACTTAGGAACCATTTGGGTGCATAGAAGAGTTTGGGTAAACTTTTTTTTAACCATAAGCATGTTTGCCTATCACTTGTTTTTGTTTTCAGATACAAGAAGCTAACCCATATTAGATTCTCACTTTCCAAACGTCACATTTTCTCAAATGTTAGATGTTGAATTTAATGTTTGTGTGTATATCCAGTGTCTGAAGTGCGAATGCAAAATTCTCATCCCAAACACAAACGCAATATGATATAGCAAACAGTCCTTAAAAGATTCTGATCTATTAAACACTAACGACTTCCGCAATGTCCACCGGTTGATAGGCGTTCACAAAAGATGTTTTAATACGGACTTACTTTAATTAGGAGGACGTACGTGCCTTTTTCTTGTACGAAAAGTTCAAGTTCGTCAAAATTAAGGTTTTAAATTCTCAAAAAAAGTTTGACTAGGGCTATCAATCGTGTCGTGTCGTGTGCTAATCGTGTCGTGTCAAGTCGTATATATAAGTTCTAGGTGTTGTACCATATCCGACTCATTTAATAATCGTGTTATTAGACTTCTGTCGTATCCAACCCGTTTATAATCGTGTTGTCATATCCAACTCATTTATACACGATTATTAAACGAGTTACTTCGTGTACACGTTTAACACGACTACCGTTTACACTATTAAACAATAATTCATACATAATTAGTTCCATTTATTACACGAATACCAGATTGCATGATTGCACGTCACCCGTTCACTATAATTTATAACTTATATATTACTTGTAGACTTGTCGGTATTAGTCGTGTCTTAATCGTGTAGTATTCGTAATGATGTACCTAATTACCAGATTACTTATTGTGTTTTATCGTGTCTTAATCGTGTTAAACATTTTTGCAGCAGAAATCCATATCCAACCTATTTAATAACCGTGTTGCCATATCCAACCTATTTATTAATCGTGTTCAAATTTTCAATTCATATCCGTTAAGATCGTGTCATTTTCATGTCGTGTAATCGTGTAAAATTGACGACCCTAAGTTTGACACATTCAATACTGCCGACGGTCGTGTTTTTTCGTCTAGAAGTCAAAATTTACAAACATGCATCATGGAAAATATCTCACCCGATAGACGGCTTATTTGATTATTTTGCTATTTTGGCGTGACCTGGGCAGAATATTAAGAAATTATACTTGTCTAATCTATCGTAATCTTGTAAAACGAATTTTGTCACAAATATGTTTTCCTTCTTTTTATAAACAATAAATATTAAGAAAGAATACCCTTCACTTTCACTTCAAGTTAATTTAGTAATTAAGTGGTACCGGATTCGCACGAATAACCTTATGAACGATATAAATTAGATAAATGACAACTACATTTGAAGATTACTTAGATGCCCCTAACATAATCAATGTATATTATTAACTTACATAGTTGGTGGCTATATTAAAACAATTAGGAGATGCTATTTATTTTTTGTAGGTTTTCTTAAAGCAATTATTCACAAATCCACTTTTACTCATATAGATTTCCAAATTGCAAACACTATACCTAAATCAAAGAGTTCAATATATAACAACTTATTAATTAATCATATACGTAATGAAAACGATCAACAATTGTAGGTACTACTCCGACTCCTCCCCGTCCAAACTAATCCCCCTCCGGCTAAACGACGGCCGGAACTACCAAGCCTGGATAGACTACTCCAACTCCCAACTCAACATCACAATGGTGCCGGCAACAATCCCATCCAAACCGTCTCGACCGCTCATCTCCGTCCGCCTCGACCTCTCTCTGATCTTCAACGACCAAATGTACGTTGGCTTCTCGGCCGCCACCGGCGCCCTCGTCCAGATCCACCGTGTCCTAGCATTCTCCTTCTCCAACTCCAACTCCTTCCTCTACAAGTCCCTCGTCACCTCCGGCTTGCCTGACTTTGTCCCGAGGACAGAAGGGAAAGGGTGGTCGAGGGGGGCTGTGGCGGGTGTGGTGGTGGCCGGTGTGGTTTTTGTGGTGACGATGCTGGTGGGGGTGTTGGTGGTGAAGAGGAGGAGAAGGGATGGGAAGGCGGAGATCGACTTCGCGGAAGAGTGGGAGGTGGAGTATTGGCCGCATAGGGTGAGGTGGGATGAGGTTGTCGCCGCGACCGGAGGGCTTGCGGAGGATAGTCTTGTCGGGTCCGGTGGGAATGGAATGGTCTACAAGGGTTGCCTTGGTGGGATGGCGGTGGCCGTGAAGGTATTATATCTTATTAAGTTAAATCTAAAACATGTGACTTACTTCTACAAATCCAAAACTAAGAACTTGTAAGTTGAGCTGGTTCCAATTAATTGGTAGATATATACGTCGTGTTTTAAATTATGAAATTTCTATATATATAGTAGATACAATATACGTAGACATACCAAATATGTATTATCATATTACAAACATGTAATATAAACTCTAATTCACATTGTCAAGGAGATAACTTTAATATAAATCAATTTCTTATCTAGTAATATCATATATAACTTCTGAATTTCCAATTGAACCAACATTTCAAGTTATACCATTCGGTAGTCGTCTAAAGTCTAAACTATGTCTTTGAGGTAGAATAGCTCTGGCTTTAGGGCTTCTTTGAATAAAGTAGATTTTGAATCAACTATTGATTTGGCTTTAGGGCTCATTTGGCATCATAGTAAACAATAGATTGCAATTAAGCTCCACATATGGTAGATGAGACTAAAAATTGCATGACTTAGTGAATTAAAAGGTATATAGTGGAAACATTCGAAGTATTGATTTTATTGGTAGATTTTTGTGTATTTTTTAAAATATTTTTGTCTAATACTTTTATTCAAATTAATCAAGGCACAAATCAAAATTAAGGCTAATACGCTCATTAATTATGCAGCAGAAACTACAACGAATTTGATTGGTTTTCTGGTAAAACACATATAGGTATTCTACCGGATAACGAAAGACGAACACAAGGGCTTCTTAGCCGAAGTGTCGACCCTAGGCCGGTTGCGCCACCGCAACCTAGTCACCCTCCGGGGCTGGAGCCGGAAGCCGACTGGCGATCTCATCCTTATCTACGACTACATGCACAACGGAAGCCTCGACAAACGTCCTTTCTCCACCACCCTCCCGCCCTTGGATTGGGCCACCAAAGTTCAAATTCTCAGAGACGTCGCCTCCGGCGTGCTCTACCTCCACGAGGGTTGGTCCCACAAGGTCCTCCACCGCGACATCAAGTCAAGCAACATCATTTTGGACACTGATATGAGCGCCAAACTCGGGGACTTTGGGATGGCACGAGTAGACCAGGGCGACCTGCGCTCCACCCGGGTGGTTGGCACTATTGGATACATTGCCCCAGAGACGTTCCAGACGGGGAAGGCGTCCGTAGCTAGCGACGTGTATTCGTTCGGTGTGGTGGTGTTAGAAGTTGCTTGTCAAAGAAAGGCGGTGGCGGAGGAGGGGACGGAGCCATTGGTCGTGTGGGCGTTGGGGATGGTGAAGGCGTTTGAGGAGGAGGAGGTGAGGAGAGTGGTGGGATTGGGTTTGTGGTGTGTTTGTGAGGATCCGAGAAGGAGGCCGACGATGAGGGAGGTGGTTAGGGTTTTGGAGGGTGGAGGGGTTGGTGTGGAGGAGTACTTGTTGGAGAAGTTAAAAGCGGTCGTGCCGCCGGTTGGGAGTCGGAGTTTGAGGCGCAATGTGGCGTTGGATGAAGTGAGGGTTTTTGTTTCTGGGTCGGCGTCGTTGTCGGAGTCGGATCTCTTGGTTGAAGGCCGATAACGCCCATGGATTTGTTGTTATGATTTCAAACCATGCTTAGCTCCTTATGCTTTGAATGTGAGTGACCCACAAGATGGAAAATATCAGTACCACTTCAAACTGGTACGTTTGGTAGATCTGTTTTTTGGATTTTAGCTTAAATTAAGATGAAATAATTGAAGGGAAAAAATGAGCATGTCCTGTGGCAAATAGAGGCAATAAACACCAAGAAACTTTACCTACGTAGATTATGATTTGCAATACAGAAGGGGGAAAACTCATTAGATCCAAAATGTGCTACCGATCACAAACAAACATAACAAACCATCATTCTTCAATATAATCCATTTCAAGTTCTTCGTCATCTTCATCGTCACTATCATCTTGAGAATCAAATTCAACCTCTTCATCAAGTGATGATTGCGGTGTATAATTAGTAGAAGAAGATAGACTAATACTTTTCTCATCCTTGATAGACAAACGAGAAATCCACTCATTATGTTGGTTTTCTCATTTGAAAGAATGGGATCTCTTGCTCTTCTTTTTTACACTCCATCAACTTAGCATTAAAACGAACATAAACCAAGTCATTTAATTTCTTGACTTCAAGCCGATTTCTCTTTTTAGTGTGAATCTGCAAATTACAAAATATATTGATATGAAATATAATACAAATATGATAAAACAATGTAGTTGTAAAGTTTTTAAAATTTTACTCCTTCGAAACAACTCAATTTCCTCTCACATCCAGAAGAGCTTGCGGTCAAATTTAAGATTCTCATTGTCATGGCTTGTAAATTAAGATTCTCATTGCGATGGCTTGTAAATTAGTTGTTTCAGGTCCATATATTGACCACCAATGTGTTGCATTATTATACATAATAAATTTAGCTTATATAAACTAGAAAGTGAAATTGATATGCCAAAATTTCAGATTCATTAGAATTGAAGAAATATATTACGTGGCTTATACGAATCAGTGTTTTTAGAACAAATCTTTTTGGCCAACGGATCACTAAAAAGCCCTTCTGCCTCCTTGTATAATCTCACTTCATTTTGCATTACATTTTCTTGAACTTCTTCATCTTGGAAAAAAAGTTCTTATGCACTTAAATAATCACCATGGTATTCCTATCAATTGCTGCACTCTGCTTGTAGTAGTAAATGAAAGGAATGTGTTCTAAAAGTTTTACTTTTATATGTCAATTATTATGAATTGAATTTGCAAACATTTTGTTCCTTGATTATTGTATTCGTCTTTTAGAAGTGTTAAGGAAGATGTTCTTGGTTCTTAACTGTAGAACTCTAAAAGATAATGATTTACATAAAAGTTATTCACATTCATGGTAATTGACATGGAACATGAATTACCGAGATAAGATTGTCGTCTTGGTCATCGATTATGACAGCTCTACAAATATTTGACGACACGAGTATATAAAAGAGAAAAATAGTTATTTTTATATATTGAATAGACCTAGCAAGTAAAACATTATAGAATTGTGTTATGTGGCATTATTGTTTTCACTGTCTTGAATCCTAAGATATGAGACTTATGTCTTTTCACATAGGAAGTATTTCATTTGATTATTGTCAAACGTTGTCATTGAGTATAGTGATAAAAGGCAATAGTTGATTACATATAGCTTACGCTAGAAAAGATAGTTCGTCAAAGGATTATCATTGTCCCTCTTTACGTGAGTAATGATATTAGTGACCCCTTGATAAAACAAAATTATAATGTGCACAATGTACATATTTATAATTACATTAAGAGATAAAAATATATAATACAAATGTGACACATTTCTACTTTGTATAATATTTTTAATATCATGAGGTAAGTGATAGATACAAGTGATATTTTACATATCACTAAGTGAATCGTGTCTAGTTTGAGTGAGCAAAATATCTTTGTTATTTGGGTAACTATAATGTGTAGCTAGATACCGCTTTTAGTTTCTTATATAAAATGTTTTATATCATTGCCAACATAACTTAGATCCTCTTATAGGTCACAACACAAAACTGGGAAATAAGAAATATGATTTTTATTTTATATGATGTATTAAGTTTCATGTGTTATGAAATAATATACATGTGGTAAAATAATAAAATCAATATGTTTTGAAAATGACATGGTTAGAATAATAAATAAATTCTTATAAGATGTATATATTATGGGGTATAATATTTTGACATTATATATGATAATATATTACATGATATAATGTGATCTACAACATTATAACATATGAATTTGCTAAAACCCCAAATTCCAAATTTTGTTGGATGTTAATCCAAAATTTGGTGGAGTCAAAAATAGTGAAAATTGATCTAACCTATCTCATATTTTGGATGATGAAATCCAAAAATTAAATGAGAAGGCAACTGATGATGAGAAAAAGTCTATAGCCAAGTGGGAAGACCAAGAGAACCAAGTTCACGGTCTAATGTTGGCCTCCATGGGTGACTCGCTTCAAGCGAAATACTTGGATTCAAAACCCAAGAAGACCATGGAAGTTTTAACAAAGATGTTTATCGATTGTGCTAGAAAAAGCGATATAAGACCACCATAGCACTCACAAGGTGTCACATGGCGGAGGGAACATCTATATCCATGCATTTTCTCACTATGCAATGATACTTTGAGAAGTTAGCGAAGCACTCGTCCCCGATGCCCGATGACATTGCGGAAGATTTGATTCTTGTCTCTCTAGCCCCGTCTTACAAGGACTTCGTTATGCCCTATCATGTGCGTGAGAAAGGGGTGAGTCTTGAGAAGCTTCACAACGCTATCAAAATGGATGAAGTTGACATGGCCAAGGGTCGGGACAAGCACGTCCTAGCCGTCCATGGTGGGAGCAAAAAAATCACCAAAGGTAAAGGCAAAAGAAAATTGGTCAAAAAGGCGTTGAAGGGAAGTGGAGTAGGAGGGGCTCATGCGAGTACCTCGAGGCGGAATTCTTCGAAATCTCCGACTCCTAATACGAAGTGTTACCAATATGGTTGAAAAGGACACATCCGCCTTAATTACCCGAAGTACAAGGAGGATCTTGACAACGGGGAAATTGAGCGAAAACGCCCCAAAAAGGCTAAAGATATATTTGTTATTAAAATAAACATAGCGACCTCTATCCGTGATTGGGTAATTGATATCGGGTCTTGTGCTCACATAATTTCTAATATGCAGCTAGTATAGGATAGGAAGGAACTCGTGAAGAACGAGATGATTTTGAAGGTTGGAAATGGTACAAACGTTGTTGCGATTGCACAAGGTTTCGTGGAGCTTCAATTATCTAGTGGTTTAAATTTATGTTTAAAGACAGTCTATTATGTGTCTTCGATTAACAAGAATATTATTTCTGTATTATGTTTGGATATGGATAATTTTAATATAAATATTTCAAACTCTTGCCTGTCTATATAGAAGAATGGAATTTTCTATACAAATGCTTTCATAAGAAATGGACTCTATTTGCTTGGATTAAATAATAGATAAATTTTAAACATCAATAACAAAAGGCTTAAAACTACTCACGTAAATCATACACTCTTGTGGCACTATCGTCTTGGTCACATAAATGAAAAACACATCAAGAAATTGCAAGAAGCTAATCTTTTTGGTCAACTTGATTTTAAATCATTGGAGACGTGCGAACCTTGCCTGCTGGGCAAAATTACCAAGAGGCCTTTCAAGAAGGAAGGTCCAAGAGCGAATAACTTGTTGGATTTGATACATTCTGATGTATGCGGTCCAATGAGTACAAGTGCAAGAGAAGGTTTTAGGTACTTCATTATGTTCGCGGATGACTGTAGTCGTTATGTTCAAGAATGAAGTAGAGAACCAACTCAAAAGGAAAATCAAGTCTCTACGAACTGATCGTGGAGGTGAGTACTTAAGCACCGAATTTGATTTGTTCCTAAAAGAGTGTGGTATTGTACCAAAACTCACTCCTCCCACTACACCTCAGTGTAATGGGGTATCCGGAAGGAGGAATAGGACATTGCTCAACATGGTTCGGTCAATGATGAGTCAAGCTGAATTGTCGCTTTACTTTTGGAGCTATGCACTAGAAGCTGTAGCTAACACACTAAATAATGTTCCATCCAAATCCGTAGAGAAAACACCTTATGAGTTGTGGAGTGGTAAAACACTTAAGGTCAATTTTCTAAAGATTTGGGGTTGTGAGGCCTACGTCAAAATATTGATGTTCACCAAACTTCAACCTAGAGCGGATAAACA
This sequence comes from Triglochin maritima, assembly GCA_963682175.1. Classification (NCBI taxonomy): domain Eukaryota; kingdom Viridiplantae; phylum Streptophyta; class Magnoliopsida; order Alismatales; family Juncaginaceae; genus Triglochin; species Triglochin maritima. Next base: position 43,734,151 of record OY821775.1, read on the forward strand.
CTTCTTTATAGATTATCCTCGTGAGACAAGAGGATACTACTTTTGGCATAAAACCTCCAATCAAGTGATTGTCGAGAAGGATGTCGTATTCCTAGAAAAGGAATTTCTCGAAAGAATAAAAAATAGTGGGAGTAGAATTATGCTTGAGGAAACTCAAGATATTCTACAAGATCATGAAATATATGATGACATTCAAGATGATGAAGGCCTAACTGATGTTCCTTTGGTTAGTGGGAGCGTGTGTGAGAGCCCCTTGCAAACAATTGTGAGTTAAACTCAATCATCCCCTCCTAGTGTACGTTTGAGAATCGAAATGAACCAATTCCGCAAGAAATTGTGGAAGAAGTTCAAGAAGTACACGTAGCACCAAAAGAACTTAGAAGGTCTAGGAGGGAAAGGAAAAAACCTGATATGTATTTGGGACTTCATGAGATCATGGTACTAGATACCAATGATCCCTCGACCTTTCAAGAAGCAATGGAAAGAGAAGACTCCAAACTATGGTTTAAAGCCATGAAATCCAAAATAGAATCCATGTATGACAATCAAGTATGGAACTTGGTTGACATTCCTCAAGGAAAGAAGGTCATTCAAAATAAATGGGTCTTTAAGAGGATGATGAACATGGATGTGGACTTGACAACCTACAAAGCAAGGCTTGTAGCAAAAGGTTACACTAAAGTTCAAGGAATTGATTATGATGAAACTTTTTCACTGGTTGCCATGTTCAAGTCTATTCGGATTATGCTCTCTATTGCCGTATTTCATGATTATGAAATATGACAAATGGATGTCAAAACAACGTTCCTTAACGGGAACTTGGAGGAGGATGTGTACATGGTACAACCTCAAGGTTTTGAGGATCCTAAGAATAGCGAGAAAGTAAGCAAACTTCAAAGATCCATTTATGGATTACAACAAGAATCAAGGAGTTGGAACAAGCACTTTGACGAGGAAGTAAAAAAGATTCACTTCGTCCAAAGTAAGGAAGAGTCGTGTATATACAAGAAGGTTATTGGGAGTCACATAGTATTTTTGATCTTATATGTCGATGACATATGCCTCATAGAAAATCATATACCTTTGCTAGAGCAAACAAGAAGTTCATTGAAATCTGCATTTTCAATGAAAGACATGGGTGAGGCTCAATACATCTTGGGAATCAAGATATATAAAGATAGATATCGTATACTCAGTGGCCTAAGTCAACGTACATACATTGACAAGGTCTTGGAAATGTTCAACATGAACAACTCCAAAAAGGACAATGTGTCAATGAGTATGGGTGTGCAACTCAAGAAGTCTCAACGTGTCGAATCACGTAAAAACTTGGAGTGCATGAAAGATATTTCTTATGCTTCAGCAATATGATCAATCATGTACGCCATGAATTGCACAAGACCTTATGTCTCGTATGCTTTAAGCGTGACAAGTCGTCACCAATCCAACGCAGGTCCTGAGCATTTGACTACGGTCAAGAATATTCTAAGGTACCTTAACTAGACCAAAGATAAGTTTCTTGTCTATGGAGGACAAATTGAACTAATAGCCAATGTCTATTTGGATGCGAGTTTCATGAGTGATCCTAACGAGAGGACTAGGCCTGGCAATTTGACACGGAACACAAAAACACGACACGAAAAATCCGTGTTTGGGTTTCAGGATTTCATGTCGTGTTCGTGTCGCGTTTTAGGTACACGAAATTGATTCTGTGTCGTTTTCGTGTCTCATGTTCAGGTACCCGAAAAAGACACGAAATACACTAAGTAATTACAACTCGACATTTAAAGTTCTTTGTTCCTGTGGTGCATTGGTTCACACGTCCAGGATCTCACCTGGATCAACCCGACATTCCAGGTTGGAATCCCAGCCAAACTTTGTTTTTTGCTGAAATTTGGAAAAACCGAAAATAATGTTGGCAAGATTCGAACTCGCGACCTGCACAAACACACACCATCAACTTCTAACCACTACGCCAACGTAAGCATTCTGCATGTTCCAGATGTGTTAGTGTACTAATAAATATGTTTAATGTTCCTGGTGCTCTAAACATTTTGTCCCACATCGCCTGCATTATATTCTACCTCTACTCTATAAATTAATCAACCTTACAACTAGTCACTAAAGTGTTGCCCACCAATTGGGAAGGGAGAATTGTTTTCTCAATTTGTATTACTCTATTTAAATGTTTTGAGAGTAAATACTGGAATTCTAAAACATTACATATTCTTGTTGGGTTTCGTGTTGGTTCGGGTCGGGTTCATGTTTATACGAACCGATTCGGGTCGTGTTCATGTCCCGTTTATTGGAAACGAAAAACTTTCGGGTCGTGTCTTGGGAAATTGCCTAGTACACGGGTAAAAACACGAAAGTATACGACACAATTGCCAGGTCTAGATAGGACGTCTTAATCAAGATATGTCTTCCTTCTGAATGGTGGAGGCGTGGGTTGGCGTAGTTGGAAGCAAACCAATATTGCTGACTCAACCACCACTTCCGAAGTAATGGTTGTCGCTGAAGCGAGCAAAGAATGAGTGTGGATTAAGAAGTTCCTTGAGGATCTTGGATTATTATATATCAATTATTATATTTTGTTCCTTGATTATTGTATTCGTCTTTTAGAAGTGTTAAGGAAGATGCTCTTGGTCCTTAACTGTAGAACTCTAAAAATAATGATTTACATAAAAGTTATTCACATTCACATTCATGGTAATTGACATGGAACATGAATTACCGAGATAAGATTGTCGTCTTGGTCATCGATTATGATAGCTCTACAAATATTTGACGACACGAGTATATAAAAGAGAAAAATAGTTACTTTTATATATTGAATAAACCTAGCGAGTAAAACATTATAGAATTCTGTTATGTGGCATTATTGTTTTCACTGTGTCTTGAATCCTAAGATATGAGACTTATGTCTTTTCACATAGGAACTGTTTCATTTGATTATTGTCAAACGTTGTCATTGAGTATAGTGATAAAAGGCAATAGTTGGTTACGTATAGCTTACGCTAGAAAAGATAGTTCGTCAAAGGATTATCATTGTCCCTCTTTACTTGAGTAATGATATTAGTGGCCCCTTGATAAAGCGAAATTATAATGTGCACAATGTGACTTGTGTTAACTTACATATTTATAATTAGCTTAAGAGAAAAAGACATGAATATATAATACAAAGGTGACACATTTCTACTTTGTATAATATTTTTAATATCATGAGGTAAGTGATAGACACAAGTGATATTTTACATATCACTAAGTGAATCGTGTTTTGTTTGAGTGAGCAAAATATCTTTGTTATTTGGGTAACTATAATGTGTAGTTAGATACCACTTTTAGTTTCATATATAAAATGTTTTATATCATTGCCAACATAACTTAGATCATCTTACAGGTCGCAACACAAAACTGGGAAATAAGAAATATGATTTTTATTTTATATGATGTATTAAGTTTTATGTGTTATGAAATAATATACATGTGGTAAAATAATAAAATCAATATGTTGTGAAAACGACATGGTTAGAATAATAAATAAATTCGTATAAGATGTATATAATATGGGGTATAATATTTTGACATTATATATGATAATATATTACATGATATAATGTGATCTACAACATTATAACATATGAATTTGCTAAAACCCCAAATTCCAATTTTTTTGGATGTTAATCCAAATTTTGGTGGAGTCAAAAATAGTGAAAATTGGTCTAACCTATCTCATATTTTGGATGATGAAATCCAAAAATTAAATGAGAAGGCAACCGATGATGAGAAAAAGTCTAAAGCCAAGTGGGAAGACCAAGAGAACCAAGTTTACGGTCTAATGTTGGCATCCATGTGTGACTCGCTTCAAGCGAAATACTTGGATTCAAAACCCAAGAAGACAATGGAAGTTTTAACAAAGATGTTTATCGATTGTGCTAGAAAAGCAATGTAAGACCACCATAGCACTCACAAGGTGTCACATGGCGGAGGGAACATCTATATCCATGCATTTTCTCACTATGCAATGATACTTTGAGAAGTTAGCGAAGCTCGCGTCCCCGATGCCCGATGACATTGCGGGAGATTTGATTCTTGGCTCTCTAGCCCCGTCTTACAAGGACTTCGTTATGCACTATCATGTGCGTGAGAAAGGGGTGAGTCTTGAGGAGCTTCACAACGCTATCAAAATGGATGAAGTTGACATAGCCAAGGGTCGGGACAAGCACGTCCTAGCCGTCCATGGTGGGAGCAAAAAAATCACCAAAGGTAAAGGCAAAAGAAAATTAGCCAAAAAGGGGTTGAAGGGAAGTAGAGTAGGAGGGGCTCATGCGAGTACCTCGAGGGGGAATTCTTCGAAATCTCTGACTCCTAATACGGAGTGTTACCAATATGGTTTAAAAGGACACATCTGCCTGAATTACCCGAAGTACAAGGAGGATCTTGACAACGGGGAAATAAGAAATACAATTTATATTTTATATGACTTAAATCCTCTTATAAGTCACAACACAAAACTAGGAAATAAGAAATACAATTTATATTTTATATGATGTATTAAGTTTCATGTGTTGAAATAATATACATGTTGTAAAATAATAAAATCAATATGTTGTGAAAACGACATGGTTAGAATAATAAATAAATTTGTATGAGATGTATATATATTATGGGGTAAATGTTTTGACATTATATATGATAATATATTACATGATATAATGTGATCTACAACATTATAACATATGAATTTCATAAAACCCCAAATTCCAAATTTTATTGGATGTTAATCGAAAATTTGGTGGAGTCAAAAACAGAGAAAAATGGTTTAACCGTTTGATCACGTTTTTGTATATATTAAGAAGAGATTTTTTACTGATTAATTGCTGGATTTAATCCACCTTGGTCAAAGGTAGTTATGGGATGATGATGTTGAAAAATAAATAAGAGATCATATTCAAAGTGGTTTGCCCATGATGTGGTTTATTGGAGATGAAAACAAGATATTGTGTAAGTGGTTTGCACATGAGGTTGTTTAGTTGAGAGATTAATAAGGGATTATGTGTAAGTGGTTTTTACATGATGTGGGTTAGAGGAAATCCTATAAATAGGTCCATCCTCCCTTCCTTGTTGATACAAATGCAAAAACTCTCTCTCCCTAATCATCTCATTAATACATCCAAAAATTCTTTTAATTATTCAAATTTTTTGAGAGTAAATTCTCAGGAGTTTTAGAGGGGTTATTAGCTAGATTCTAACCTTGATTTAGAGATTGATTGGCTAGCTCATTTCTCTCTAATCTTGTTTGGAGTTTGGTGAACATTTGGAGATGAATCAGCGCACGATTCAACGGGCAACGCAACTCCGGATTTTCATAAAGGTTTTAGAGAACTCTTGGGTATGATCATCTTCTATTTATTTTAATAAATATGTAGATTACATTATATTAGAATAAATATAAAATAATGTACATGAAATCATCGAAAATATGAAATCGATCTTGTATGCATGTATAATTTATTAAAAATATATACATACATAAGGGCACGAAATCCTACAAGAAAAAAAGGATTAAGAAAGTACGTTGTAGTGTGCAATGGAACATCCAACCTTTGAACTGACTTGACAAGAACAACTTCAATATATGGCATGTACACTTTGGCATCGTTATAGCACTTTTCTTTAATTACTTTCATTGCCTCCTCAAGTTCACCATAAATAAAACTCATTGCCGGCTTAACATCACCATCTGCAATGCGAAGAACATGAACCAATGGCTTGAAAACGTCTATAGTGAGGCCAACATGGTTCTAGAATAGAGTGCTAGACACAGTCGATTGAACTATCTCCCCAGTCTTGGTCTTCGACCACTTGCAAGCATTCTATACATCACTTGAAAACATTAGCCTCAATTTGTCTTTCTTGTCCATTATACTTTGCAAAGTGAGAAATGCAGTTGCAAACCGCATCTTCCCAAGTCTAAAGATTTCTCTATTTTCAGTAAACTTGCGCATCATGTATAGAGTTTTGGTGTGAGCATAGATAAATACTGTGAGAGATCTAGGTTTCTGAATTGCACCTTTGATTTTTCTCTCTTTGGAAATTTCCTCAAGCATTAGATAAACACAATGAGCTGTACAAGAAGTCCAGAAAAGTCTACGATATTTTACATTCAACAATCTCCCAGCTGCAATATTATTAGATGCATTATCAGAAACTACCTGGACCACATTTTTTCACCCACTTCTTTAATGCACTTATCAACCACATCAAAAATGTAATCACTTGTGTGTGACTCTGCAGAAGCATCCAAAGATCTCAAAAAGTTTGTTCCCAAGTGACAATTGACATACAAGTTCATAATGCTTCTTCCTCTACGATATCTGTCAACGCATCTGTCATAATGGAACAACCATTTTTCCCCAATCATCTCGATGACCCTTCAGACTTTCTTTAGTTTCTCTACCTCCTTCTTCAACAACATCTCACTTATCTCATGGTAAGTTAGAGCCTTATAACCCTGAACATATTTGCCAATTGCTTCGCACATCATCTGGAATGAAGGTAAAGTGACGACATTGATGGAAATCCCAGCTTGATAGAAGAATCTTGCTACATATTCATTCACTTTGTCTCTCTGTTCCTTGGAAAATGAATCCTTTACAATGCTTTGCCTAACTTGCCACTTTTGAGAACTAATTGTGGTTCATCAACATGCAACATCTCCATTTTGTTTGATGAGCACCCTGCAACACTTTCATCAACATCTACATATTTTGTCAAGTCGAAGTACTCCATAATCTTTTTCTTATTCTTATCACCAATTTCGTTTTATGTCTGCCTCATCTCCATTTTAACTTCCTCAGAAACTTCTTTGCAAGGTTTTATATTCCCTCTAGAATGAGCTAAGTGGTGCTTCAACCTGTTAATTTCTCCACAAGAAGTAACTTGACATAACTTACACGTCACCTTGTTCTTGTTTAAAGGGTTCGGCATGAAACCATACTTCCTACCTGGATCATTGGAACTTGCTGGTGTAGTAAATGAAGGCAAATCATATTCTATTGGAGTGTCACCTGACATGTCACTTAAATTCAAAAAAAAAACATTAACACACATGCTGACATGCATAAGAAGTGAAGAACACATGAATTGAGAGAAGAGATGAGAGGTTTGGGGTCGTAGGCTAACCGAAAGAGGATGTTCGAACTTCGAACCCACCTACTCCCTCAACCTATCGGTCTTCGCTGGTGCCACCAAAATTGTAGGTGGCAGATGTGTGATGTGTGTGATGCTTGCTCGGTTGAGGGAACAAAGCTTGCAGGTGGAGTTGAGAGGCGGGGGCTGGATAACAGTGGGGGGAGACCGGAAGAGAGGAGGGGGTTGGCCGGTTGGGGGTGGAGTTGAGGCAAAGAGATGGAGTCATAGGGTTTTGGGAATGGGTATTTGGATGTTACCTAAATGGATATTTGAGGATCCAATTACTCGATTAAGTATAAAAGTCATCTTCCTTTATACAGTGCATATGCACCTGAATATTCGCGCATTTGGGACCGCATATGCGACCGATGCGTCCCAAAATGTAGGGTGAATTTATTGGACCCGCATCTCACAAAGGTGGTGTGGCTGGGGAGCGTATTGGACCCGCATTTCACAAAGGTGGTGTGGCTGGGGAGTGTATTGGACCCGCATCCCCGACCGCATATACCCGTATTTCGAAACACTGATCAGAACATCTGGTTTATGTGATTCAGATTAATTTTGTAAGTAATATGATTTTGTATAGTGTAATATAATTTATTTCTGACAGTTGTATTGTGTAATATATATTACTTAAATACCGTCAATGATTTTTTTAGTTGGGGATAGGCCGATCTATTGATTAATTAACTTTATTTTGGAGTGAAGTTTTGTTTGCTCGTTTTAAATTTAGACCGCAAGTGCACAACCGTCGATGAAGACGGGGCAAATACGGGTCGTCCGCGGGGAGGTGAGCAGCCTCTGGTATGACCAAAATCAGATGGCGAAAAAAGGGATAAGAGTTGTAGATTACGCTAAAGCTAAACTACACTAACCTAATAAGTACAAAATACGAAGAAAGCACGAAAGATTGGAAATCAGAAAGATAAACTCATAAGGGGTGGAGTGTGTGCACATATGAAGTGAAATAAGTGATGAATGATACATGTAAGCATGTATGTGTGTGTGTGTGTCATGCATAGGAAGTGTCTAAAGATGTGGCAAAACCTATCAATCCATTCACACAATGTATCAACAATTACTACTTGATTATCATAAGATTAGGCTCTGCATGAGAAGTGTCTAAAGATATGGCAAGACTCATCAAAAAATATAAACTCATGTGAAGAACAAAGTAAGCATGAGAGCTGTCTAAATGTTATGGCAAAACCCATCAAAACAAAGTTTCTTCAATCAATCAAGTAAGCAAACACAAATACAAACACATAACTAACATGTAGCATATTCAACAGGAAATTTCAGTCAATAAACATGAGAAAACTAAGCATGGGAAATGTCTAAATCTTATGGAAAAACTCATCAAAATTCCCCAACATGTACATGATTAAAATACCCCCAATGAACATACAAAACATGCAAGTCTACACAATCAAAAATTCAAACATCCAAACTTCACAATATATATATATATGAACATCATCTCCACCCCCCAAAGGGGATGGTTCTACCCACTACACATTATTCTAGCAATTAAACTAAAGAAGAAATGAGACATTCTAACTAATTTAGCCTAAGATCAAAGAAACAAGACTAAGCTAAACATGCATAAAAAAGAGCCAACATGAGAACAAAACAATGAAAAATTATTTTATTAAATGACTCACATTAATAGTAGCATTCTTCTCCACCATGAGTTTTTGCTCCAAGGCTTACTCCAAGTAGAGAGAATGTCACCAAGGAATGGGTGATTACAATGGAAGGTGAAGAATTCTACTTATAGCCATAGAAAAAGGTAGGAACAATCCCCCGACGTGGGACTAATACAACACCAGAAATAGACATAAACACCCATAATGCATGATTTGCCCTAAGCGTGTCGGATCCGGAGCCGACCCGACCACCAATCAGCGGTCCTAGACAGCCAATTGGCGGTCTATATAGTCTGGATCCGCTCTGGATTTTGGTTGGGCTTTTCTGTGTTGTTGTCTTCATGTTTGATGCACCCAAGTCAGTTGTTGAAGTTTAGGCCCGACCCGAATTGCCAAAATACTTCTCATGATGGTATGGAGTTTCTTCATTTGCTCATTGGTCCTTTAGGTTTTCATTCAGGTCCTTCTCCCTTGCATCTTAGTCCTCAAGTCTCACAACTCAGTCATTTTTCTTGTTTTTAGGTCATTTTATGTCTCTTCTCTTCAAACCTGTTTATTTCTGAAACTTAAAGGATATAAGACACAAATATATGCATGATATGATGTCAATCAAATTTCACTATTGTTTAATCAAATTTACCAGAGATTTTGTAATCTTTTATATCTCGTGGATTTGAAATAAATATGTTTAGACGTAGGTATCGGGCCGGGCTGACACGACACTACAGTGTTTTAACGACTCTTAGTTGACATCAACACGACATAATGACGTCAGTTAAAGTCGTTGGTGTTTTTTTAAATTACTAAACTACCCCTCTCTACCCTATATAAACTACAACCTCTCTCATTTTCTTCACACAAATCTCTCCAAATCTTCCAAATCTTCTCCACTCTTTCTCTAATTGCTTTGATTTTGGTGGAGATGGGTCGAGTTTGAGCTAAAGCGTAAAGCCTAAAACTACAAGCAGATCGTTAACCGTCGATTTTGTGACTTCTCTGCTCTTCATTTCCCAAGCTTTTCTAATCTTTTAGTAGTTATTTTTATTTTATCAATCATCATCATCATGACTTTCTCATTTATGAAAGAAAATTAATTTTTGTTTGGTCATATTTAGTAATTTCCATGGCTTTATAATCTCATTCTGAAGATAATGATAACTCACTACCTCCATCTTCTGTTAATCCACCTAGACCTACAACTATTAGAAAAAAACTTCTCCAATATGGAGTGATTTTGATGAGAACGAATTGCTGAGGGTAAACTGTAGGATCGTAATGATCCTAATTAATATAATCAAATTTCTTAATTCTCTACTTAATTCAATCAAAGATGCAGCGGAAAACAATTTAAAACAAGTAGGGAATGGATGTGCAAACCACAAGTGGACAATGCACAATTATGTTATAGAGGTCCGGTCACCTTCCTACTTCCTCTTTTGCAAGTTCCGCTTGACTCCGCGAGCTCCGCTTATGTCTTCACTATCCACTCCTCGTTCCGGGTCGAGAGAGAACACATTTACAAAGCAAGTCATGCGAACACCCTCGCAAGCTTGGTTTTCTTCTTCTCACAATCTGAGAATGATGTTTTGAGTTTTCACTGAAACCTCTACAACTTGTTTTTGGATTTCACTGAAACCTATGATTCTTGACAACTGAGTTGAGTGGATCAAACACTCTCTAACTTGAGTACACTTTTAGTAAGATGTGGAATTGATCAAAGGTGTGAAGTTTAGGCTCTTGAGTGTAGGATTGAGGATTTGAAGATTAGGAAAAGTCTCTCTAGTGTATGGAGCAAATGGAAGTATAAAAGATGTGTAACTAAGGTATAAGGACCTCTATTTATAAGCTTATAGAGAGATATAGTCGTGGGGGAGAGTTGGATAAGTTGTGTGTACGATACACAAATCAAAAATTGCAGTTCAGCAATTATGTCCAACAACGGTTGACCGAGACGGGCTAAACAGACGATCGTTTCCTTATTCTTAAGGAAACGTTCGAACCACTTTAAGCAACGATCGAACATATTTGGGCTATGACTTAAGTGAATGGTTGAACCAGGTCAGGGGTCGGTAAACCTATATAAGGGTTTTGGTCATGGTAAAGGTAATCAGTCGAACGCAAACTATAGATACGTTCGACTGAAAATAATAAGCAGTTTTAGGCACAAAACTAGAATTCATCCGGTCGATCGTTTACATGTCAACGTTCGATCGGTGGCCAACTACTTATAAGGGGTTAGGAAGAAATACGAATACAATTGTTGTATAATACGACAATGTTAACAGTCATTCAAAAAATACGGGTCAATCGGTCGACCGGAAAGTCAGAATTGGTCGGCTGGTAGAGTTAGGTAAAATCACTATTTGGAAAACCGTTAACTGTTAGAACCGGTCAAACGGAAAACTCGTTTCGGTCGACCCTTCTACATAGGCAGACAAAAGTTTGGTTTAGGTGATTTTCCTACCTAAATTTGGGTGACTTATTGAAGTCCAATTGATCTGAGATTTTGTGTGTGACTTCTACAAGGAACCTAGTATGTAAGTGAGTAGATTTTAACTCTTGTGTGCTCAAGGTCACAAAAGCTCATAAGACATAAATAAAAGGTAAAATTACATGTCTTCAAGTAGCTTGATTATATGTCTTGACTCCATTCCATTGTGTTTTGAGTCTTGGTCACTTGTAGGTGTTAGCACAATACAATATATGTTCTATGCATAATGTGTGTTACTCTACATTTGATTGTGATTATGATTAAGTTAGTTAAATCATCAAAACACGGATTAAGGCCAAAAAACCAACATAAATCAATTGCTACTTGTAAACATTATGGTCACGTATATTCGACTAAGTCAATTGCAGGAATCAGTCATCTAAGTAGACATTTACTTGTATGTAAAGTTAAGAAGAATGTAGCATCGGTAGTGGATTCACGTCAATCAGTTTTAGACACAACTAGTGAAACTTTAAATTTCAGAAGATATTGTCTAATTAAACGTATAGAGATAACTGTTGATTTCATAATTAGAGATGAACTACTATTTTGCATATGATGGCTTAAGGAATCAATTATCTACCATAATCTGCAATTGAAACCATTTTCTAGAAAAACACTTAAAAATATTGCATTTGATAAATTCGGTAAACAAAAAGAAATCATGATTAGTTGTTTTTCATCAATGAACAATAAAGCAGCATTAATTAGTGATGTTTGGATTGGTCCAAATAATTATCCTTACTGTTACGTAATTGCTCATTATCTAGATTGGTCTTCAAATAAAAAAATCATTTCTACTTTACCTATTTTTCATCCACACTAATAAGGTTATATTTGATCACATTAAAGATGTCATTACAACTAATAATCTTGAAAATAAAGTTAATGCTACTAATAATAATTCAGCAACAGAAATGTTTATTAATTATTGTCATCCACTTGTTGATGATTTACCTCTTTCATATTAGATGTGTTTGTTATACTTTGAACTTGGTAGTACAAGATAGACTAGCATAATTAAATTGTAGTACATTTAGATATCATAAATTTAGATAATTTTGTACATATAATGAAATAAACATAGGAAGTTTAAATTAGATGTCCCTCAAAGATAGAATTCTACATATAAAATGTTAATATGTTGTCTTCCTTATCATCTTGCAATTTCAACATTTCATAATAAAAAACAAAATGAGTACAAGATAATCGATTTAGATTAGAATAATTGGAAAATTATGCATGATTTTTTAAAACATTTTTTCACCTTCACTAATAGATTAAGTGTAATATTACCTCACCTCTAACATATTTATCTTTGAATTACTTCCAATTACTAGAGTATTTGCGAAATATAGGCAAAATACTAGGTTTTTGGAAATTTTAAATGTAATGAATGTTAAGTTTAATAAATAGTGGAATCCTCCTCCATTTAATTTTTGTTTAGCTTTTATTATGGATCATAGATTTAAGATTACTGGTTTACAAATTTTCTTGGAATAATTTTTTGAAAATATGAATTATGAAAATTTCCAAAATCATGTAGATAGTTGTAAGTCTTTGTTAATCAAATATTTTGAAGAATATGAAGGACTATATATTGTAAATGAAATGAGTTCAAATATTGCTAGTTCATCATCACGACCACCTCCAACCGTAATTGATCGAGATGATGATGACTCCCGATAGAATTGGTTAAGTAAAAAAAATTTAGTGCAAACTGACACCCAAAATGAATTAACTGAATATTTAAACATTGAACTTTACTAAGGATGACCGAATTAAAATCTTTTGATGTTTTAGGCTAGTGGAGAAAGAACTCGGGTTGGTTTCCACTAGTCTCATTGATGACGCGAGACTTATTATGTCATCCGACGTCAACTGTGGCGTCGGATGTTGTTTTTAGTGCAGGTAAACCGATCTTGTTTGACAAGAGACAAAGCTTGTCTGACAAGTCAATCAAGATAAGCATATGCCTGAAGGATTAAATCGACGTTGCGGACAGAATGCAAAACATAAATATTCACAACAACAGCGACGATGAAAATTGAAGACAAATTAGCTAAACTATTTTTTTTAAATGAGTAATTTTTTTCTTAATATCATTTAGGTTTTTTTCATTACTCTTTAGGTTTAGCTAGTCATCGGGTCTTTTTTATATGTAACCAATATATTGTTTCTCGAATTGAGTTAATAATTATTAATAAATAAATTGGTTACTTTGAGAAACAATAAATTATGTTTTTGTTTTTGTTAATGCAATTGTGATATATACTTCAAATTAAAAAACAAACGAAAAATCAAAACCCAAGCCGACCCAACGAAGAAAACCCAACCCGACACCCACAGATCCGGCACGGCCTTGTGTCGTGGGCTGTGTTGGGCCGCGGAGGCCGGGCCATACCGTGCCAGCTCGGCACAACCCCGGTACCCAGGTCCAAACTATGTTGGTCTATATATATATATATATGTAAACCTATGTACAAGATTGATATGATTTGATAGTGATCGTTATGGATCTCATCATGGACATCATCGGATTCTTCTTTTTGGCTATGCTCCAACCAATGCTTAACGCCAATTTTGATCTTCCCTAGCATCGGTTTGATCAACTTGTTCATGGCCCTCTCTCTAGTTTCACCGAAATCAGAAATTCTTTTAATAAACGACTCAAGCTCACGAACGGTTCAAATATGCCAGATTCGGCTCGTTTAAGTTCATTTAGTCATTTACATTCCTAAACAAGACAACTGTTTTTTTCCACATATATAGCATCACAATTCACAAACATAACATAATTGTTGATCACAACTCACAAGAGAGACCACAGACAAGAGGCCACTACTGGCGACCAAGACACACGACAAGGACAACAAATTAACCAGAGGAAGGCCCTCACTTATTTAGTTAAGCACATCCCTATACCATAAAACATATATAGAGGTGAATTTTAGTTTGATGTTCAATGGCCACAGGTGCAATTAGTGCAGCTGCAGTTCGGGCCACACTTGCACTTGCCGTCCGTCTCGGCCACGGCGGCGAACTCCACGGTCTCGTAGTAGCTGCAAATTGTAATTGGACATCAAACCATATATAGCAAAAAAGCAATCTAGCTCTAGTATCATATATTTTGAATCTCATAGTCTAAAATTAAAGAGTATGCACGAAATTAAGCCTATCTAGTACAAATGTATTAGTGAAATTAAAGCTTATTTGAAGACTATTCATGAAATTAATGTTGAGATTTCTAAGTAAATAATAAAAAATAACCTATTTGCTAGTTTGCATGAGAAGAATTTCAAATCTATAGAGGGTATATAATCCTTCTAACTGGAAGTCCTATTACAAATACTTTGAGTGGACTTCCTCTATAACTTGAAAACTTGATACGTGGGTTCATTTTCTCTTCTAACAACACGTAGTTCCTCATTAATTGATTAATAAAATCAACCCGCTACAACGCTACTAACTATAAAAAACTGCACAACTTCTGTGGATGATAAACAAATACCAGGATCAAGTTAGGATTGGTTCATTTTTCTGGTATTTAAGAATATTAATTTCTTACTGGATCTAGAGTAGGATAAAACAATAATATCATAATTCAACACATTATCATGTCAAAGTAGTTAGTTGCAATAATACTGAATTTTACAAGACAATTAAAGTGGTTCTTGCTAATTTAGGCACTAATCGTATCCTACATATAGTTTGACGTCTCTTATTATAAGTAGTTACCTTTTTTCAGTCTCAATTACTTCAAAGCCATAGCCATTCCCCTTCTTCCTGTGGACATCATAAGCCCAAGCCAATTTGAGTTAATCATATTACTCATACATATTCATGTGTTCATATCTAGATGCATGTTAAACAGGAAAGTCTAATTAGGTTTAATTTGGATGCACTGATAAATAACTCATACTTAGCAATCACTTACACACACTGGCTCTTGTCAGCACAGTCACAGTTTCCACAGCTCGACATATTGATGACTTCAAACAAAAACACAAAGAGAACTTAATTTGATCACAAACACTTGCTAAGATATGGATCAAACACCACAACACTGGTATATATAGGCTTCCAAAGGAATATCATAAAAAATAAAGCATTATTAGTTTGCCATGTGAATGGCACACGACTCTATGAAAACATTGCCATATGGAAACTGGTGTAGCCACAACTTGGGGAAATTATCAACAAATGGAATCCAAGTTTTGAAATTCTTCTGTAGTTTTTCTTCCCACCTCTCATGTCCAAATCACTGGTTTTCAGATAATATATCCTTGTGGCGTGTGCCTAGCAAACTCTTCACTCATATCATATCACAAGTCACCATTATTGGTTTTCAAATTGTATGGAGCTATTGAGCTACACGTGCCACCGCTTAAAATGCTGGAATTGTGTTTCAAATTTGGTAGATCGGAAGGTTTAGGAACCATTAAGCTTGAGATAGAAATTATATATTTGATTTGTTAGTAACCATTATATATACTTAGGCTATGCCTGGATAAAACTATAACGTCCCCAAAAACAGCGTAAAATTTAAACGATATTCAAAGAAATCAATCATCAGATCAAACGAGTACGCTACTCACATATAACATCAAAGGGTGCACCACTATAATACATGAGTTGTCAAAATGTATGATTACATCGAAATACAAAAAGGTATAGATACAAGTAATCATAACAACCTAACAAAAGTCGACTGAGGATCCGGTCCTGGTGCGTGCTCGTCTTTGGTCTCCATCCCACCCATAATCTACTGAGGTCCTGAAACGCAAAAGTAATAACAATGTCTGGTTTTCCAAAAGGAAACCTTGTACATCAAGTCCACATACATGCATATGAAACTATTGTACAACGAACATATCATACTAGTATCACATGACACATATAATGCAATAGTAAAATCTTCGCCACTTAGGAGTCATGAAGGACGTTGGTCCTAACAACTACATCGGGTCCCCCAAGGGTACCTACCACGGGCACACGTGGTCTTACGGAGGTACGTGACTAATCCTCACTCACGGCTATACTAATCTGAAGGTTCGGTGAGGGTCGCATGCACATGTGAGTCATAGATACAGATCTGATCTCGTGGTCAACGCCACACCGACGGAGTCGTCGCTCAGGCCGGTCAACTCACCTGGTTGTGCCACAGCCAAGCTACTTGCCGGAATACATCGTCGGTTAGAAATCTTTGTCGCCTCCAAGGTCGCACGGGTGCTCACACAAGCTGAAACACTAGCCTAACGGTGACTGAGTCGGCTACCTGCCGGAATAAAGCTCGAACAGCGTCCAGCTCTACTTGAGCCAGGGTCATGCAATGCATTGGGATCTACAATCCCAGGCTACTACATAGGGTATGGAATGCAACATGGTGCAAATATGAAATAAAGTAAGAAATCAAATATGTGCACCAATCGGTCGACCCAAAAAAGTCAAGCGGTCGACCGTCTGGAAGTTGAACAAAGCAATGGTTCAAACTGCCACCCAACCGGTCGAACTAACATAACTACCAATCGATCGAACAAAAGGTCACGGGCGGTCGACCGTTTAGAAGGTCTAAGCCAGCAAAAACATTAAATAATTCAACCCAATGGTCGAACAGCAAATGACGTCGTTCGACCCAAAATAATAGGAATTTCCTACGTTCTTAAAATCCATAACCGGTCGAACCATAATTAAGTTCACATAAGTTATCGGTCGAACTCTGATCTAGGGTGGTCGACCGTTTAGATGGTCTAGGCCCAAACCGACTTACTTAGGGTGCAAACGGTTGAACGGCAAATGGGTTCCGTTCAATTGAAACTAACAGAGTCGTCTTCCTCTCACCAAAATATGCATAACCGGTCGACCGCCCGCAGGCATCGTTCGACCAGTGCGAGGTAAAAACGCACAATACACTACAATCTGGTCGACGAATACTAACCTCGGTTGACCGTTAACCTGCAGCAACATTGCTGCAGGTTGTCACCATGAGGTCTCCAACCTCCGGTTACCCCCACGACCACTCACACGCCTTGTGTGAACTTGTAATTGAACTTGGCATACCTTTTTCGTGATCGATGAAGCTCCTAAGGGTCACCGGCGATCACCACTTCTCTTCTTCTCACTTCTGGTGAACTTGACTTGAAGGAATCCGAATTACGTCTCCCTACTTCTCTTCCTTCTATACTTCTTGCTTCCAATCCCTCTCAAACTCATCTCAACCACGACTCTCTTGATACTTAATTCTCAACCAAACTTCTTCTCTTCTTACCAACAACACTGCTTGTACTTCTTCAATCACCCTTTATATAACCCAGCAATTCCTCCCAGCAACTTGTAGGAAGTTTAGGGAGAATTGCACTAAATCTTAATTAGTTGTCTAATTACACTTAGGTCCTTAATAAGACTTAGGTTCTAACAAGAACATTTACTACAAAAGCAATATCAGGTATCGTGCAGTTTGCAAGATATAATAGTGCTCCAACTACACTAAGGTATGGAACTTCAAGTCCTAATCATTCATCATGACCATCAACCTCTTTAGGTCTAATGAGTTTTTGTAGGGTTGAACATGGACTGGACCGGTCGGTCCGGTTCGGTCTAGACCGGAACCAACCGGTCCGGGTTTCGGTCTGGACATTTCGGAAAATTCAGTTCCGATCCGGTCCGTATTTTTTTTTAATTTTAAGGCAAAAATCTGGTCCTGAACCGGACTGAATCCAACCGGTCCGGTCTCTGGTCCAATATGGATGCACAACCCTAAGTTTGTTAGAACTTCTTGTGAGAGGACCATCATTGGTTTACTAAGAGGATGAGATCTATCCGTATAGAATTGAATTCTCCAAAATCCTCTTTATATAATTAGACTAGTGCAATTAAATTCTTTCAATAAAATGCCCGACTTGTAGCGCAGGAACGAGGCGATAGTTTGTCATAATTCTTTCATTTCAAATTTCTGGTTCACGCAGGAACGAGCTTCATCCAGCTCCAATTATGATTATATTCAGTTTATCCCAATAAATTGTATTAAAAAAATATTTTCAAACTTCTGGTTATATTAGTGTGCTACGTAGCCAAGTACGTTGCATCTTGATTTATCTATTTGTTAGTGGGGAGGGAATCTACTTTTTAAAATAGCGTTACGTAGGACTTAATTTTGCTTAGAAGTTTTTTTTATCTATCCTTTTGATTTTGATCAAGTTGCATCAATACTCTTTAATTATTGCCAATTTCCTTTTAATCTAAACCTTAATACGTTGGGTAAATTGTAATTTGTCTGCCGATCTTGGATCATGAAACACTAACGATGCTTTGGAAATATGCGGACGTACTTAGCCCTCCCCCACCCATAGGGCTGCAAACGGGACGGGGCGGGGCGGGTTTGGCTCCGCCCGCTACCCGCCCCACTAAAGTCAGGCGGGCAAACGGCGCGGGGCGGGGCGGGTAAAAAAAAATTGGGCTGCTACCCATCCCGTTTAGTCCGGCGGGTTAACGGGTGGCGAGTTAACGGGTCACGGATAGGAAAATTTTAATTTTAGAAGAAATGTTAGAAGTTTAATGAAATAACGAAAATTTTAATACATAAATATGTATTTTTTTTAATAATTATATTTGTAACGGGTAAACGGGTTAACGGGTTGGTAACACATTAACCGCAACCCGCCCCGTTTAGTCCGGCGGGTTAACAGGTAGCGGGTTAACGGGTCACGGGTAGGAAATTTTTCAACTGCAACCCGCCCTACACGGAGCGGTTGGCGGGTCAAACCCGCCCCATGAACAGCCCTACTCACCAACAAATATATCCGACCCCACTCACACAAACAAATCTGCAAGTGTGAGTGTGACGTGATAATTTGTGCTGGCTTAAACACTCTCGATCGGTCTTATATTTGCCAAAACATCTTCAGTATTATCATAGTCACTTAGTTACTCCCCGTATGTTTGTAATTGTGCACATAGCCCCTCAAGTCAATGGTAGAAGTCAATGCGATCATATTTTTGTTTCCGTTTCAAGAAGATCGTTATCTTAGCTTCATGTTAGCTTTCTACGTGCTCTAAATTAAGACGTTTATAACATTTAGGACATGTAACCAAGGTATCCAAAATGTATTATTTTTGTCATTTAGAAAACTCAATTGCATCCACAATCAACTAATTTGAGATTAAGCTAGTGATTTCGTCAAACTCTATAGAAAAGACCGTTTGAAAGGTGAAAATATTATTGATCTCTCTTTCGATGGAGAGGCAAATCTTTATTTTTAACTTGGTCTAAGTGCTCTAACCATAATTTTGTTTTTTTGCATTGAAAAGCATCATAGTGCCAAAGTTCACCTGGGGAAAGCATGTGATCTCTACTCTGCTAGGGATCTTGTCGTCAAACAAGTTTGTTGAAACTTTTTTTGGAAGCAATGAAGCCCAACATGTAATGGAATTGAACTTTTTCGTTTAAGCAAATTTAAGACTAAAAATCTATCAATTTGACTAACCTCAGTTGTTTTTAAACGTTTTCATTACAATCTTTCATGGCATGGGATTTTAATATACCTGATTAACGACAAAACACCATGTTTACCATAACACAATCTTGTAATTAATAAACCACGGGCGACAATAGAGACTGATACAAGAGACAGAAGGCAAGACCATATATAGGCGGCTATCGCCACACCTTCCGGCCAACACAGATCACAACAATGACAACAAACTGGAGGCAAAGCCCCACTTATTTAGATCATCACCACATAACCATTAATTTCTTCACGTAACCACCATGGAGTGGAGTGGGGAAGTTTGAGGTTTAATGGCCACAGGTGCAAGTGGTGCAGGTGCAGTTGGGTCCGCACTTGCACTTGCCGTCGGTCTCGGCACCATACTCCACAGTCTCATAGTAGCTGCACGTTACAATATCGGATAAAAGATCGGTATCAGTTATTGATGATCGTCAAAATTATGCAAATCAAGCTTATATGAAACTTAATCTATCTAGCAGGGTGATGGTTTAGTGTCAATCTAACGTTTGCTCTTTAAAATTAATGACTATTTTTCTGTTTGGTGGATATTATTGGTGCTCTTTCGTAGATATCTTCTAACTAATTTGAAATATAACCATATCTTACATATTCTCCGTTTTAACTAAAACTTTTCCATCGTATCCTCTTATATATTGAACCGTCCTTTGTTCTTGATCTTAACTTAAATTATTTTTTTGTTGTACATATAAATCAATTTTTAAAGCTTCAATTCTTTGAAAGCTTTGATCAAATTGGAGGTTGTTTAAGATTACAACAAATACTGGAGATTGCTTAATATTTCAAAAGCAAAATTATGTTTGAGATTTTCCACACAAATCAAACCAAATTGACATTAGAATCCTCGCTAGCTTATATGGCAATATTAATTTTTTTCTTAGAAGAAACTTGATTACCTCGTCTCGGTCTCGACTATTTCAAAGCCATAGCCATTTCCCTTCTTCCTGTGCATGTCAAAAAGTACAACCAATTAAGTTGAATTAATCACGTAATTCATGGATCTACATGTTAATGTTAATTAAGTTGTTGGGTACATAACTATATTTGTTACATATATATATCATGAATCAATTACTTACACACACTGGGTCTTGTCAGCGCAGTCGCAGTTTCCACAGCTCGACATGGTGATTTAGATGCAAAAACAAAAACTTGATCTGAAGAGAAGCTTTGGAAGTGAGTACTTGCTGTGATGTGAAGAAGAAGGCATGCCCTTCCTATTTATAGTGTTTAAGAACGAATATTATATGGACTTGGCCTGGGAAGACAATTATTGTTTTGTGAAATGGACTCTAAAAGTAAAGGCTGTCGAATCTTGCAATTTTGTGGTAATCTCTAACTACATAATGGAGTGACCTCCTGTTCACCTCACATGCACCTATCAATGTTGTCCAAAGTTATAAGTAACTTTAATTTGTGGTGGTAATTAATTTATTTAGTAATGCATTTTACAACATGGAATAAAATAAAATAAAATAAGAAGCTAGAATATCTTTCTCACTGCCCTACTTATTTGAAGATGTTAGGACATGTTGTTTCCAACTTCTGTAGCAAATTAATTATTCATTAGTACTAAAAAGTCGAAAATACATTTAGTGCTTTTTAGGAGATGTTAGGACATGTTACAACCCAAAGCCATTTATGCTAAACCCAAATTCGTATTTTTTGTGTCGGGTTATCGTGTCATGATCCAAATTGTCACCCCTATTGTTGGGTGGGGGGTCGGGTGTCCCCTTAGATTTTTTAATCGCTTTGTATTTGACCATTGAATTTTGGCATTTCACCTATTTTGGAAAGAGAATTTGGAATTTCAACCCCTTCGATTTTTGACTACTTGAGTTTTCGACCCATTAAATGCTTTCAAATACCAAAAATAAGTTATGTTTATGAGAGTTTGTCCAATTAGTCTAGTGCACGAGTATTTATTTAACCAGTTATCGGAAAAATACTTAATAGAAACCCCAGTTACACAAAATAAAAAACAATTTCAATTACTTTTGGAACATCCTTACAAATCGGGCCCACGATCTAAATTTTTGGCGTCGCTTTTGTCTACATATATCATTTTTTAATTCTATTGAGCAAATATACGAAAGCACATCATTTATACTGTTAATTCTACAAAAACATACAATATTTTTCTGTTGTGGGAAAATTTGCCTTTGAGATAATAGTTTGTGATAGATCAATTCATGACCACGTTCATGAAATTTATATTTTGAGATGTCAAAAGTATGCACAGGAGGATCATTTAGCTCTTTTCGTGGTGCTTGTTGAACTTTTGTCCCCCACCTATTCGGTCTTGTCAAATGGATTTGTGCTTTAAGTTAATGCGTGAGAATCTTAACGTTTAGTTATTTTATTAGTGGGGGTCAAGGATAAGTATTCTAACGTGGTCAATGAACTAGGAAATAGTGGGGTCTAATTTTACATTATTTTGGCTACAATTTTACTGCACCTCAGTCGTGAAACGTAGAAGTTTTTCTTCCAAATCAAACAACTTAATGTTGGATTATTAAGTTTGGGTTAGATCCGTGAACAACTTAATTGAGAAAATCCAATGTTGAGAAGTGGAGAGAGTGGAATGAGTGAATGGGTAGTTAAACCAATGTACACTGCACACATGGTGATCATGGACTCATGTTAGTAGGGTTAGTGAGTCCTATTTTTGGGTTATAGACTACTATGAAAGGGTGTGCACTCCATCTTGAGGGGAACACACATAATACACATGTTTTATCTCGCTCTCTTTCAACGAAAAACTGCTCTCGCAATTTTTGTCTCCACGAATTTCAGCGTTCTCCGGTGGTCGAATCATACGAGATTTTGATCTGTTTTCGATGTTCGTCGGATCCGGTGTGCGACCGCTTGACGAAGGAATCATTCTATCCTAGGAGAAGAGTGTCAAACTCATCGCACTGGTATGTGGTGACGATATTTTCTCTGAGCCTAGTCGGAATTCGACAACTCGGTTTGTAAGGTGCTTTCTGACTACTATTTTTCGTTTGTTTGATTTTCTAAACATGAATTTGTACGTTGACTTAATCTGCATTCTGTTGATTTATTTATTCGACATCTGTAACTCACTATATTACATGATAATATTTGTAATTGTATCAACACTTAAGCCTCACAAAATTTCATCGGTATGTATATATATAAAAAAATCAACTAAAGAATAGTCTTAACTTGGTAAATTTTAAAATTTTTTCTTGAAATATAAGTTGTAGGATCACTCTACTCATCACTAATTGATTTTAAGTTGAATACCTGCACTTCAATAAAACCCAACGAGAATCGTGATTTGTCTTGATTCTCTTGTGGGCCAAGTGCTTTGCCTCGTAGAAACTTAACCATCAAGTAGATAAAGTGGGTTGAAATATATCCGTGCTTTAGTAATGGAGTGACTATTTAACTGTAGCAAGAGAATAATAGAAAGTGCGTTTGAAAGCAAATTAATGAAACTCAATTATGAATAAAGAAAAGAACCATCCGATCGACATCCATCTTTTTTATGTGTTATCATGAATAGACTCTCAAAGTCCTATATATCATTATATCCAACTTCAACCGAAGGCTTAAATTTACTAACAGTTGTTATTTTTTTCACATCAATTTCCTTGCAAATATTATTTTACTTATGTTTCTATATCCACTACTATCCCTATAAATATCTATTTTTCCCAAAACTCTTGGTTTTATGCCCGAGTACTTGGACCATATGCGTAATACATCTCTTTTTTTCACATGAAATTGAAACCTATTAAAAAAATATAATGAGTAGAAACAAAAATTAGACCTTTG
This sequence comes from Triglochin maritima, assembly GCA_963682175.1. Classification (NCBI taxonomy): domain Eukaryota; kingdom Viridiplantae; phylum Streptophyta; class Magnoliopsida; order Alismatales; family Juncaginaceae; genus Triglochin; species Triglochin maritima. The sequence continues at coordinate 43,757,814 of OY821775.1, forward strand.
AAATCCTTTCTTTGTTGAAGATATATATAGGCTACAGTTGATGCTGCGTTGTAGATGATTATAAATGGTAAAGTGAACCCTTACGGACTGAAAATTGGAGAAGTTCATTTAGGTGCTTCTGGAGATTTTTGGTTCTTTCTTTACAGGAGTGGTGAGAGATAAGAAAACATAAGAGTGAACTTAACCATAAAGCTACGATAATCTTTGGCGAACCAAACCAAAATATAATTCCGAACGTGTTGAAACCTAACAAAATTTTAAAATTCAAGGAGGTAAAGTATTGTAAAACAAAATTACATGGCGTACGATTGACATGTTTTCAATTTTTCATGTTATGAGATGCCAATTTATATCGAGACATAATTTAGAAGATCAAAGGTAATTTACCCTATGTTAATTATCTGCCTATTTTTAGTGGCATACGTAGGCTTACGTGGGCTAGAAAGCCCCTTTATGTTTTTAAACCAAGAATCGATGGATGAGTTCAGCTCTCTAAAAAGATGGTGGACGAGTTTGTAAGTATAGCTACTAGCTAGTGAGGTAGGGAAAGTTGTTAGACGTGAAAGGTAACCTATTTCCCTATATTAGTTGAAGCAATCTTCGCAAATGTTATCGAGACAAATATATAATCACTTGAATTTTAAAACGTAGGTTTCATTTAATTTGATGGTTGGATCATAAAAAACAAACTAGGGATCTCACTTTTATACTTGTGGATCATTCATTGATACAACATAATATCTTAGATCTCAAGGGTGAGGCAAAAAAAAACGTTGTACATTACCTATAAGTTTTTTTTTTCCTTTTTCACCAAGTTGTTCACGATCAAAAGTTGTCTAAACATTTGAGCGTGTTTTTATACCTATTTTTTTCTTCATTTTTTGGAAAGAAAAGACAACTCAGAATTCAATTATTCGGCAAGCAAGATATACTTGATAAGCTCAACATACATATACAATTATTGTCTCAAGTTCTTTGAATATAATCTCGATATTCAAAATAGTAGAAAATTTAAATTGTGGATCATGATTTACGATTTGAGTTATCTATGAACGTTGAAATATATAACACGAGTCATAGATGAGATCTACAGTTTGAATCTCTTTCGCTATGAAAATCTAGATTGTACTGAAATAACTTAACCGAACTTAAGCCTCTAAGTAACTGGAGAGATTTGGGGTTGTAAATAAGCCGAATCCAATCAAGCTTTTTTAAAACTAAAGCTCAACTCGTTAAATTTAATATACCCTTAATTTGGGCTTCAGTTTTGTTTGTTGCAATTTTAATAATACTCAAAAATTATTCAAGTGTTCAACAAATCGGTCATGAGGAAATTGGATTTAGCAATCACAAATAACAAATAATTCAAATACTTTAAATCTAAAAGTTCAAGTAGATATATTAATGAAAGATATAAATATAATTTTTAAAAATAATAAAACTTGAAAGAATCTTAAAAGTCACTAAGATCATGGCATGACTAGTTTTTTTGTCTACGAACAGATTTTAAAAGAAAAAAACAAAATCAATGTGTAAATTTTGGGGGAAAAAATAGGATTAACTACCGTTTATCCCTCTGGATTATACATTGGTATCACTTTGCACTCTTGAACTTTAAAAGTTCAGAATTATAAAGTAATATCAAGACATAATTTAAGAAGGAACTCTATAATTAACCCCAAAAAATAACATGAGGCGTGCTAGGTTTCGTTCAGCTTTTAGAGATCTTTTGTTGAAACGATAAGAACGGATTCGGATGGCATAACGGCTCCATTGGCTGGAACCGCGTGGCGTTTTATAAATGCCCATTCTTTTTTGGAACTAGAGAGAGCTTAATTTCCAGAGTCAAGGTTTGGGCCAATAAGGTGTCAAGTTTGATTGTGATATTGTCGTTTCTTGTTCGTCACCACTGACATGATCATTGTAAAATGATCCTCGGGCACTTGGTTCGGACATGAGATAATTATGAAATGAAGATTACATAATACAATAAAATACCTAGTACCATGACATCCTAATTACTTGTCGATGTTTGGACTTTATAACTCGATATGCACGGAGCACGAAATTATTAACAACAAAAATTAGGTTCCAATTTGACCTAAATAATTTTGAGTCATCAACGGTTTAAGAAGTTGAACCAGCTAATTAAGTATGTTGGTTGGGTTCACATTTAACTTGGGACAATAGATCGGAATTTATAAAGATAACAAAAGAATAATTAAGAGTTTACTAGTTTAGTTTGATTTCGAATTTGATTAGGTATTTTATATGTAATCGAGAAAATCAACACTCTTATACTAGACTAAGGCCTAGTTTGAGTGTAGCTCCTAAATGCCAACTTCTGATGGGAAGCCAGCTTCTGGGAATGTTGATCCATGAGCAGCTTCTTCTTGAAGATTGAGAGTTGTTTGGATAGACAAAAAACTTCTGGTATTGGTGATGTCTTGTCTAATGAAATTCTTAAATTGCTCTCGATTTCAATTAAATAAATCTTCATTATAAATTCGTTTTAAATGTTTTTTCAAATTTTTTTCTTATGAAAATATGTTTTTTATTTGTTTATATTTTTTAAAAATTCAAATTATTTTTTTAACCCAGGATTGATCTGTAAATGATATAGGATAAATTTTTCTAAACAAAATCAGAATTACGAAGGAGCTGAGAAGCTCCACCACCCGAGCTTCTCCAACGTAGTATAAATGCTACATTGTTTTGCGCACCGGAAGACGAGATTCTTGGGATCGACAGCCTAATGTGCACTCGCACTGTAGCATGCCAGCGACGTGGGGGAGCGGGATTTTTGACATCCAAACGGGTCTAATTGGACAAAAATTTATATAACTATCTAATTATCCGAATTATTCGAATACATGGTCAAATATACAAATTAGTATTCGACAATTTAGAATTCGAAAATTTTGATACGAAAATTTAGCATTCGAAAATTAATTACAATATATTTATTTATTTATTTAATTTCGGATAATATCCGAATACCAATTAGTATTCGAAAATTTTGAAGTTTCGGATTCAGATAGTTTTACTGAATTCGAATTTGGTAATGGAATATGATATTCGGATTCGAATTCGGATATAGTAGGTATCCGAGTCAAATTATCTGAGTTACACCCCTACTCACACATCACCAATTAATTTTGAGTTGGATACTCACACTTTATATGCTATCAAAGTCAAAAAAGACCCAACGGTCGGCCGAACACATCTACCCATGTTGTTGTCGGGAGTATTAGATAATAGCTAGCCTCACATTAGATAATAGTCTCGTAACTTTTTACACTTTAATGCATCAAGGAATGAAGAGATCAAGAGAATAGGTTTACATTAAAGTTTCTCAACAAAAAAAATCTTCCGATCGCGAAACCATTGCAATTTGACAGGACAGTAGCTTTGGCGTTTAATAGTCATCATACATGAGCCGAACCAATCAACGAGGTGAATCACTCTAATTATCCATTATTCCTCGAGAACAAATGAATTCATCGGCATGAGGGAAAAAATACGTCCAAGAAGAAAACTCCACCAAACTATTCATAAATATTAAAGGCATAATGGGGGGGGGGGGGGGGGGGGGGGGGGGGGGGGGGGGGTCCTAGAAGGGTTGCAGCATTAGTTGGCGGAAAGGAAAGTACAAAAATAGACACAAGATCAAAGCTTCATTCTTAGTTACGCTGTCGATGTCAAGACAAATCGCCCCACCTCAGCCACTCTTAACAGCATATCATTCAAGCAGTTGAAGCAGACCAGCATATATTCTAACAAAATTACACCTTGTTGAAGATGGTAGCATGGCAATAAGATCGATGATCCCTTCAGTTACTGCTCATTGTAGCTGTCTCTGCTTTTTACTCGTTCTTCAATCAAAGACGCACCCGCTTACTCATCAAGGTAATAGTAGGATCCAGCAGCCTTCTGTTCTCGGTCTTTTAACGATTCCAATTTATTGATGCGTGGTCTGAAGTTAGTGGGGTCTCGTCTAAATGTGATATCAAGATGCTGCATCCAACATTCCATATCAAAACGTATGAAGAAATTTAGTAAAGGAAGCATCACAACCAAGGAATGAGAAGCCAATACACATTGGTATATAAGATAATTATTAACGCCCTTGTGCCTTTACAATGAATGGGATGAATATTCCTTTTGACAAATACAGGATAAAATTAAGTTTGCCTTGGATTGTACATGTTAATAAATTTAGTTGGAACATGGTCAAAGGAATTTAAGCGGGATAGTTCACAGGAAACATTTGATTATAATTAATATCAAAGAACACTCGATAGCATGTAAATCAAAATATTATACTTACAGATAAGAAGAGGTTCATGCCAGAAGTCAGCGACTGGGGAGTATTGGCAGTGCATTCAATGGACGGCTTCCCCTCATAAACGATAACTTTGTCAGCAAGGTAAGTCGCCATTATAAAGTCATGCTCCACAACGAAGGCAGTTTTCTTAGCATGAAGAATAAATCTTTTTATGACCTTTGAAGCAACAATTCGCTGTTCTGAATCAAGATATGCACTTGGCTCATCTATGAGATAAATATCCGCAGGCTACACAGATAAAGAGTCACAAAGCTGTTGATTTTGCATATATGCTTTGAGCAAGTAAATAATAATCATTAGCTTAAACCGACTAAAATTTAAGAGCAATGATTTTCCAATTTCAAATACTCAAATGTCAGAAAGGATATATCATTTTTCAGTACGCCGACAATACCTCAACAATGTACCTTATCAACTTGTAAGAACTTCAAATTTCAATAAAAAAATACTCAAAAGCTTTAAAGTATACATCAACCTTGTTAAAACGGAAATGGATGAACATGACTAAAAAATAATAAACAATAAGAGCATAAAATAAATATATGATAGCGCTATATAAACTATTTTGAAGTAAAAACGGCAAGAACTTTGTAACTTTTATTGAAGTGCGAAGTGTATGGATGCTTCAGCTGGCATTGCATTAAGGGTCTATCTTTCAAAAAAGAGTGCCCAAAAACTCAACTTTTGGTAATATCAAGATTTCACATAAAAATAATACTTAGCTGATACTTCATGGGCACCTCTGGATATTTCTAGGATACCTCAAGATACTTTCACGTGACAATTTAGAACAAAACCAAAGAAGCACATAAACAGTATTGCGGAAAGAATATGCATCCATATAAGCTTTTAAATTGAGTTCCATTGTAAAAATTTATTGTATGACCATTCGTTAATTCAATATACTTTGTAAATGCTTTTATATATTTTTCATACTTTTTTCTTTCATTTTAGAGTAAAATGACACCATACTCATATTAGATGAAATTTAATATAGTCAGATAGATGACGTATCATATCCTACTCTTAGGAAAAATGACATCCACGAGTCTGTATCGTAGAGGTACCCCATACTGGCCCGTGCTTTCTAGTTCGAGCGCTACTAATAGTAAGGAAGCCAGTTACCCAGCAAGATCTATCTCCAATCCTATACTGCTCATTATTTATTATGTACTAGTATAATTAAGCCTGGCTAAAGAAGAGAACTGTCGAATAAAAGTTAAATAGCATGTAGGATGAATCAGCAAGCTCCTCCCATCACCTTCATGTCCTCTTCATTCTTCAACCCATATTAGTTCAATGGTGGAGGGGCATTTCAATGGGATTTTTTAACAGATCTGCCATCTAAATCTAATAGTACGACTCTAAAGCCAGCAAAACAAAAATCCCAGTCATTTTAAAGCTACTAGGACTAAACTGATGGCCCCAGCATAAATACCTAAAAGAAAGATATTGGTATCTGCTATGTAAATTAATTTAGACAACAAGGTAAAACTAAGAAATTAATCAAATGCATGAAGCTTCCATAGGACAATGCTCCAGGGATATTCTCAAGTCCTGTAGCGGGCTCATTCCATCCAAGAAGGTTCAACTAAGCATTACGTACACTATGCAAAAATCCTGTTACAGTTTGAAACCCTCACTACCACTGAAAAAAATAGTCGATTCTAGCTACAAATACAACGAAAAGAAAGCAATGTCATCTAACTTATGCAAAATGAAAGTAGGGAGCTTATTGAAACGCCCCTACCATGAGGAAAAATGAGGTTAATTTATTGTTAAGAAGATGAATACCTTCCCAAGGCAAAGGCACAAAGCAACCCTTTGCAACTCCCCTCCAGAAAGATTTACCACTTTCTGGTCCATTAACTGCTCAATCTGTAACGGCTTCATGACATCAGAAATGAACTGGGGGTGAGTGTAAGAGTCCCTAATTTTTTGATGTAGCAGAAGTCTAACAGAATTTTCGAACTTAGGACTGATTTTCTGTGGCTTATACGACACATTAAACTCAGGAACATCAGCATCTGCATCCATGTTATCAGGCTTCAACAGCCCAGCCTGCAGTGATAGAGGATACATATATGAATATGCTCATATAGAAATATCGAGCATAAAATTATTAGCAGGCTTCAGCCACTACTTACCAACATGCGGATAAATGTCGTTTTCCCCGTTCCATTCTCACCAAGCATAACAATAATCTGAGAATCAGTAAATTCTCCCTCAGAAACAGTAAGTTTGAAACCACCTTGCGTCTTCGACATTGTTGGATACTTGTATTGTGCATATGTTTGAATCTCCTCGGCACTTTCTTGGGGGGTCTCAGCAACCTGGCAAAAAGAAGATAATTAGATAACCAAAAAATTAGAACAATAACTCAAATAAAGACCTTGAGTCACATAACATTACCCTGAAGGTGAGTGACTCCTCGCGGAAACGTAGATTCTCAGTGGGGACAAAGCCAGCCAAAAAAATATTTATTCCTTCTCTGACAGAAAATGGAAGAGTGACCACTCCATAAGCCCCCGGCTTCCCATATAGACAGCAAATAAAATCAGACAGGTAATCGAGAACACTGAGGTCATGCTCCACAACTATTACATAGCTGTAAAAATAAATTGAAAAAGATGGGGGCAATTAGTTATTTATACTTTGGAATTAGGGAAATATAAACAAAACATCAAGACTAGGACAAATAATGGACCTGTTGGGCCTCAGCAACGAACGAACAACTTTCGCTGCTTTAAGCCTCTGCTTTACATCAAGATAACTTGATGGCTCATCAAACATATATATCTCCGCATTTTGTATAGCTACAACACCAATAGCAAATCTCTGCAATTCGCCACCAGATAAATCCCCAACATTCCTGTCCATCACCTGATTTAGCTGAAGATCATCGCACAACTCTTGTTTCATGCCCCTCTCATCTTTTTGGTCAAGAACTTGACCTACATTCCCATGAACAGCCTTTGGAATGTGATCCACATACTGTGGCTTGATAATAGCCTATTAAATGATAAACAGCATGAGACATGGAAAGGAATTATTTATTTCTTGTAAGAGCTATAATAACTGGGAAGTAAGAGCAAAATGAAAAGGAAGAAAAATAAAAACCAAAAAGATAATTTAAATAAAACAATGCTTGATCAAAGGGATCACTTAAATTCAATGTTGTATATTATGTTTACACATGAACATCCGTAGTCTACACTGAGGAAGCTTACACCAGCCACAAGAACTAAGATTCCATTACAGTGTAACTGAAATGGTAGTTCAAGTAAACAATTGCAAATGGAACACAACAGGAAACAATATTTTGCATTCAATTTAATTCTTTTTTTGTTTGATAGGAACATTCAATTCAATTTCAACAGAAAAAAGACCAAGCCAGTATGAGTAGTAAGATGAACCAAAAATTCACAGAGGGCAGGTTGGGACCTGAACAACTAAAGTGAAAAGCAACTTTCCTTTTTGAGTTTTTGTACAGTTTACCCTTTTATTAATATATATAGTTACTTTCACCGATAAAAAAGGCAAATAAATAATGTAGCAATGTGAAAAAATAAGAACATAACAGAAAGAACAAGATGTTCCTGGACATTGTTAGTTTAAAGTTCTACAAGTCACTAAGGATTAAACAGAACCTTCAGATTATCCTCAAGGATCCTTGTGAAATAATTTTGAAGCTCAGATCCACGAAAATATGTCAAAATTTCCTGCCAGTCTGGAGGGTTCTGCATGTTAAATTAACGTAAGTATACAACCCAAAATGCACGTCGACTGGAAACAAAGCAATTTTACAACTGATTTACATTGAATCTACCCAGGTTCGGCTTCAACTTTCCAGCAAGTACTTTAAGGGCAGTGGATTTTCCAATACCATTAGTGCCTACCAGTCCAAGAACCTGACCTGGTCTTGGAACAGGCAACCTGCAAAAGGAACTTTAATAAGCTACAGCATGGACAAAAAGGCTACAATTTTACAAATTAAGTCGAACAACCAAACCCAAAAACTATGCTTGACCTGTGTAGCTTAAAGGTGTTTGGACCGTAACGGTGTGTCGTATCCTTGTCCAAATCCTTGGGCAGATTGATTATCTGAATTGCCTCAAAAGGACATTTCTGGATTGAAAGAGTGAGCTCATCAGCAACAGAACTCCAGAATATGGTGCAAAAGATATAAAAGGAAAAGAAAAATAATAAAATACTAACCTTGACACAGATACCACATCCAATGCACAACTCCTCAGATATGAAAGCAAGCCTGGAAGCAGAAGACACCTCGATACATAGCTTCCCTACACCAAACAATCACATTAAGAACCAAAAGCAAAACAAGCCTCCTACCAGACATACGTGTGTTTAAGAAATTCTTTTGTAATTTGATTTTTATAAGAAATTCCACGTCCAATCCACCAAGAACACATACTGATACCGCCGGTAACTTTCAGTCTTTCACACATGTTGCCATTATACTTTCATAAAAGTCTACTTCAACTCTGAGAAGTCAAGTAATACATCATCTCACCAGAGATAACCCGATATATCAATTGAAGTTCTCCTTCAATGAAACATCATCCCTGATGAACCAAAGCTACCAAAGACAGAATTTGTCCACTAATAAACCCTAACATTCAAAAAAACAACCAAATCCACCAAATATAGAATATTTCCGCCACCAAAAACCCTACTACCAACATCATTTCACAAATCACAAACTAAAAACCCAAGCCCTGCAACAGAATTCAACCAAAGGAAACATCTTTCAACCGTGAAACACGACTAAACCACAAACCCCAGTTCCACATCATTCAACAACTGAACAGCCAAACCCCACATTGAAATCCAACCAAAGGTGGCATCTTTCCACCTCTGAAACCATTGATCCCCTAATTCACTGTAAACCAACTCAATTCCACACAAACCCCCATGTAAAGAGGATTTAGACATAATCGTGTAAGGGATATATACCAAGTGGCAGTCCAATTGTGACACAAATCCCATATCAGACCTACAAGAGACGTTGAACCTAAATGTTCACTTTCTCCACAATATCCCATCTTCAGTCCAGAAAAGATAGCACCTTTAACATCTCCAATAACTTAAGAACACCAAAAGGATAAGACCACGCATCCTACTTTTGAAAAGCCAAATCCAACAACGGAGCCCAACCAAAGGCAGCATCTTCCACCACAAAAATGATCGAACCCCTGATCCACCCCGAACAACTCAATTCCACACAAAACCCTCAAAAAACAGGATTCTGAGTCTGACGCATTCATATAAGGGCTACCAAGTAGCAGCCTAGAAGAGATATAATTTACCCAAAATGACACTTATTCCATAATACCCTCTCTGAAACACCAAAGACAGCACCCTAACTTCAACAAGAACTCCAAACCACACTGTTTGCAACAAACTACCAAATCCAAACTCACCACCACCACAATCCATCCAAAGGCAGCATCTTTCCACGAATTCTCAAGGGAGGGAAAGGATTCGGACATATTCGTAAAAGGGACACACCAAGTAGCAGCCAAATTTTGACAGAAATGCAATATAAGGTCTACAAGGGACATATTTCACCCTAGCCGTCCACTTTCTTCCACAATTTCATCTAATTCACCAAAGACGTCAACTTTAACATCTCCATTCTAAAACCCCTAAACCAGAAATCCATCCAAAGGCAGCACCTTTCCACGAATTCTCAAGAGAGAAAAAAGGATTCGGACATATTCATAAAAGGGACATACAAGTAGCAGCCTAATTGTGACAGATCCCATATTTCACCCTAAACGTCCACTTTGTCCACAAAATTCGAAATACTCCACCAAAGACCCAACTTTAACATCTCAAATCCAGACCTCAAAACCATAAAACCAAACCCAAACACTAGCCATCAGCAAAATCCAACCAAAAACGGCATCTTTCCACGAATCCACAAGGGGAAAAAACTCTGACATATTCATTTAAGGGACATACCAACATACAAAGCAGCAACCAAATTGTAATCAAAATCCCTTACCAGACCATATTCACCGTAAACCCTGACTTTTCAACAAAACTTCATTTCCAAGTCACCACAGACGCCACCTTTAACATCTCCAATCCAAACCTCAAAACCAAAAATCCAAATCGATCGCCTTGAGCAAAATCCAACCAAAGGCAGCATCCTTCCACGAATCCTCAAATCGTCAATTGTGATAAAAATCTCAAAATCCCTTAGCAGACCTACTACGAGGGACGTATTCCACTCTAAACCCTCACTTTTCCACAAAACTCCATCTCCAAACCATCAAAGACGCCACCTTTAACATCTCCAATCCAAAATCCACCCAAAAGGCGGCACCTTTCCACGAATCCAACAACCACCGTACGAATTCGAACCCTAAGAGAGAGAAAGACAGACAGAGGGGGGGGGGGGGGGGGGGGGGGGGGGGGGGGGGGGGGGGGGGGGGGGACCTGTCTTGACGACGGGGCAGCTCTTTTTGCACTCCTGGCGGCACTTCTTGGGCTTGCAGCGGTCTCCGCTGACGATGGCGATACGCGTCAACCGATCCGCCATCGGAGAACAAGATCGATCCAAGAATTGCCGGAGGAGGAAACCCTAGAAACGAATCGGAAGGGGACGTCGCTTCTGACTCGGCTTTTAAAAGGGAGGGGTGTTGAGGAAGTGTGGCTTTCGCACGCGCGGATGCTGGAGACTTGGTATCCGGATCTGGGTAGATCCGTTTACACGAATAGGAAATATGGGTTTGGAATTAGTAAAGTTGATTAGTTAAGGAGTCAAAGTGCTAAATGAGAGTTACTAAACGTTGCGAATTACTTAAATCGTCTGCGTCGATTATTATTTTGTCATTCACTTTCCATTTAATTCTCATTCTATCTTGTCTTTTAAAAGAATTTTCCTCCCTCAATTATTCTCACTCTACCAGTACCAACACCAAGGAAATGTCTGATGAACCGTCTGAACCCGGTGCGGTAAGTCTTAAAAAAAAAGTGAAAATGTCTGGCAAACTGTCTGAATCCACCATGGGGGAGGGTGTTTTGCTCAAACGCCCCACCCATTGGGGGGCGTTTTTTTGGCAGACACTCGATTTTTATTAAAAAATCTTGAATATATATGGTGTGTTATTTCAAATTATTTTAGGTTCCGTTGCAAGATTTTGATGGTGACATGGTGGATTACAATGAGTTTTTTGTAAGTCATGAAGTATTTCCAGCATGCGATGACGTTATAAAATGGGCGAAACAAGTTGTCATCAGAGCCGACTTTTTTTGGTGGTATCCTCCTATAAACCACAACGATATGGTCGGACAAATTGTTATCTGAGATGCGATCGCAAAAAGGGAATGGAAACCCGAGATATGGATACCACGGTACGGAAGAACACGAAAAGGAAAGGTTGCAGATGTCGTTTTTTGATAAAGGTTGTCGAGCGACTGGAGCGTGATGGATGGTTCGTAGTTACTGATAGTTCAAATGGTCAGCACAACCACAACCTTGTTGTTTATCTAGAGGGTCACCGACAGATCAGCGGTCTTAGTCCTAGGGTTAAGAAAAATGTTCGAGATATGACTGAGGCACAAGTGAAACTGCATAATATCTTTTTGGCCGTAAAGAAGAAATTCCCGGAGGATAATCCAAATCAGAGACATTTATAACTATAGAGATTACATGAGGAGGGTGAACTATAAAGGTAAGAACCCCTCTCAGTAGTTTCTTCATCATGTAGTGTAGTATTGGTACTTGCATTGGATTATGGCCGATGAAGAAACTAATGTTGTCACTCACGCATTCTTGGCACATCCGACGTCCGTGAAGATGTTATGTACATACTCTACGGTAATTTGCATGGATTCGATGTACAAGACGAACAAGTACAAGATGTCTTTGTTCGAGATGGTTAAGGTGACACCAACAAACATGAACTTCCTTATCGGTTATGCAATTATGAAGGATGAGACCGAGTATAGTTACCAATGGGTATTGGAGAGGTTAAGAGATTTATTATGTAGTACTGTCAGCCACACTGCAATCATAACAGATTGGGAGTTAGGCCTTATGCGACCAATGAGAGAGATATTTCCTAACTCTGCTCATTTAAGTGTAGAAAGTGGAGGAAAGTCTTGCTTTCTACTTCAGAGAATGAGTATAATAAAGGTGTGTCTGCTTTGAAAGATGCGTATATATGTTGGCCGGTTATCATGAACTATGTGGACGGGACGTGGTTAGTGCATAAAAAAAGTTTGTGTTGAATTGGAGGAACAAAATCTTTCACTTCGACAACACTACGAACTGTAGGGTCGAAAGCGCTCATTCGGCTCTTGATTGATTCGTTTTATATTAACTGTAAGTGCACGGTCGCGTTGAAACGGTGGCAAATACAGGTCGATCCACATGGAGGTTTGTCGATTTTTGGTTTGTGCGAAGGCGAGTGGGAAAGAAATGAGAGAAAGATTGGTTACATTAAACTACACTACAATGCAAAAAGGAAATTGAAGATAAGCAATAAAACTAAACCTCATAGGGGGTAGAGAAATAATGTGAGTATAAAGATGTGTGTGTGTGTTCAATTATGCTCCTCACAATATGTAGTGCATGAAATCATAAAACTAAATTCAACTTTGCCTCCACATGAAATACGATAAGATCATATCATTAAAACATACAAGACAATAATTGGAATGAAGCTAAATGAACTCATGTATAAAGACTACACCCTACTATGCCTCCACATGAAATAAGATAACCCAATATCTTTAAAACATACAAGGCATTAACCAAGGTAAAGGCAACAAGAGTACATACACTACGAATCGTGTTTCCAATATTAATTCCATCTATATCCTCACATTATCATTCCCCATAAAATAGGTCCACTAATCTAAGCATAAGCTAAGCTTCATTCAAGAGCATTAGCATATCAAAGATAAGAGTGAAATCCCATTACAGTCGTACCTCGACAGATTTGTTATCGTCTTTGTGGATGACATCTTGGTGTACTCTCTAGACATGGAGCAACATCCGGAGCACCTGGGGATTGTGCTTGGCATCTTGAGGGATCAACTTCTATATGCCAAGTACACGAAGTGTGAGTTTTTGTTGGATCAGGTGACGTTTCTGGGGCATATTGTGTCAGCATATGGGATATCAGTGGATCCAACGAAGGTTGAGGATGTGACTCATTGGAGGACCCCGACGAGCATGACAAAGATCAGGAGATTCGTGGGACTAGTTGGGTATTACAAGCGGTTCATTCAGGATTTCTCCAGGCTTGCTTCGCCACTGACAGCGTTGACGCAGAATGACGTTAAGATAACACATACCTAATACACTACATGATCATATCACATATTTCTCCACCCCTAAATGGGGATGGAACTACTCACTAATCATTACATTACAACCTACATTAAAATGAAACATCTTACTGAAATGAGATTAAACTAAGCAAGCAAGAAATATTAAAGAAATTAAAATGACATAAAACAAAACAAGCAAGCAAGCATATGAAAGGAAATTAAACTAAGAGAGAAACAACACATCTAAAGGAAAACATCTATTTATTACTCACTCAATTACAAGTAGCCTCTTTCTCCACCAGAGTTTTGCTTCAAGGCTTCACTCTTAGTAGAGAAGATGGCCACCAAGAGAGGAGATGGGGTACATGAGAGGAGGGAGAGTTCTATTTATAGTCATAGAAAAAGGTAATCCGGGACAATCCCCCGGTATGGGACTAAACAAATACCAAACATAGCCTAAACAAACACTAATATATGTGCACGAGAAATCTTAGCCGATCAGGAGAGATTCGGACCGCCAATTAGCGGTCTACAGGATCCGGATCCATCTGGTTTTCATTCTGGGCTTTTCTTGATGTATTTGTTGGTCTTGGATGCATCTGCTTTGCTTGTTAGAGCTCCGACCCGAATAGAATTGCCAAAAATACTCCCCATGATGGTGTGGAGTTTTCTATTTTGCTCTTTGGTCCTTCGGTCTTACGTTCAGGTCCTTCTCCCTTGCATCTTAGTCCCCAGGTCTCATAATTCAGTCTTTTTTCCTATCTTTTAGGTCATTTCATGACTCTTCTCATCAAACCTCTTTATTTCTGAAATTCAAACATAAAACTCGTCACGTAGCATTGCTTAGGTGTAAGATAATGGATATAAGATACAAATATAAGCATTAAATGATGTCAATCAGCTCTGAAAGAATGGATCACTTCATTGACTGCAGCTCTGGACTCTCTTTTCGACCACGTCAATGCGGTTAAATCCAGCTTACGAATATTCAAAACTTTCTTGAGGATTCGAGACGTCAAAATGGAACTAACTTTGATCTGCCTCTATATCAACATCTAAATGGTCGAACTTCCCATTACTGCTTGTCATTGTTCAGTCAGGTGGTTAAGAGAATGTAGTACTTAAGTGATCAGGTTAAAACTCGTTGTGGGTGTGATGTTTTGACTTCACTTTGGATTCATTGTGCATGTACCATCCACCGTTGCATTCAGTCAGGTGAAGGGATTTATCTAGACCAGATTCATCCATTCTCGAGAACACTTTGAAAGGAATGTGTTCTAAAAGTTTTACTTTTATATGTCAATTATTATGAATTGGATGTGCAAACATTTTGTTCCTTTATTATGGTATTCGTCTTTTGGAAGTGTTAAGGAAGAGGCGCTTTGGTCCTTAACCGTAGAGCTCTAGAAGATAATGGTTTACATAATTCAAAAGTTATTCACAATCATGGTAATTAACATGGAACATTAATCACCGAGATAAAATTATCGTGTTGGTCATCGATTGTTGTAGCTCTACAAATAATTGACGACACGAGTATATAAAAGAGGAAAATATTACTTTTATATATTGAATAGACCTAACAAGTAAAACATTATGGAATTGTGTTTCGTGTCATTAATGTTTTACTGTGTCTTGGATCCTAAAATATGAGATTTATATCTTTTCACTCAAGAAGTGCTTAATTTGATTATTGTCAAAAATTATCAATGAGGGTAGTGATAAAGGCAATAGTTGGTTGAGCATGACTTGTGTTGAAAAAGATAGCTAGTCAAACGATTACCATTGCCCCTCTTAATTGAGTGATGATATTAGTGGGCCCTTTGATAAACCAAAATTATAATGTGCACAATGTAACTTGAGTTAAGTTACATAGTTATAATTAGCTTAGAGAGATCAAGAAATGAATATAATACAAAGATGACACATTTCTACTTTGTATATATTCTTAATATCATGAGGCAATGGACGGACACAAGTGGTGCATTTACATCACTAAATGGATCGTGTTTTGGTTCGGGTGGAACAAAGACATCTATGCTAATTGGGTAACTATAATGTGTAGCTAGATACCGCTTATAGTTTGAGATATTAAGTGTTTAATATCTCTGCCAATTTGGCTTAGATCCTCCTATAGGCCACACCACAAAACTGGAAAACAAGATGCTTGATTTTCAGTTCATATGATGTGTCGGGTTTCATGTGAAAATAGGACACATGTGGTGAATGAATAAAATCAATATGTCATGATAATTGACATAATAGAATCATAATAAATTCATATGAGGTGTATATATTATGGGTGTAATAATTTAATATTACATTTGATAATATATTATATAAGTTGTGAATTTTCTAAAAACCCCCCCAAAAGATCAAATTTTGTTGGAAATAAATCCAAAATTTGACAAAGGCAAAATCAGGGTCAAACACGGTGAACCGTTCATGGTTCGGTCGACCGGGGTATCTTCGGATCGGTTAACCCAATAGGGAACGGGTAAGCACAATCGGTTGACCGATATTGTCTGGAGCGCCTGGACTATCGGGTTCGGTTAACCGAGTGTGCACGGTCAACCGAGAAGTAGTATTTTCGGTAGACCGAAGGTGACACGGTCATCCGATGACGTTGTCGCAGGAGCGGTTCTGGTGGGTCAACGGTCGACCGAGTAAAAGACGTGGTTCGTCCGAATTCTTCTACGGAATTTTTCTCATACGGATTCGGTCGACCGTCTAGCTAACGGTGCACCGAACACGTGTTATAACTGAACGGTTCGGTTGACCGAGTTATACTCGGTCCACCGAACAAGAACGATTCTGCCTGAATTATTAAGAGATTAATTAAATCATGGGTGGACTAATTTCAGATTTAATTAAAACGCTTTTTATGGGTGCTTATGTGGAAATTAGATATTAATTTTAGGAGAGAATAAGGAAGAGATCATGGCTAAAGAATAACTCTTGACAAGGATGTTTTGGGAGACTATAAAAGGACCCATACTCCTACTTGTTTAATACTAATGCAAAAAAAATTCTCTCATTAATCTCTCATCTAATCACCACGAATTTCTCTTAGTAATTTTGAGTTTAGGAGATAGAAATCTCAAGAGCTCAAAGAGGGGTTATTAGCTAGATTCTAAGTCTTATTAGAGATTGATTGGCTAGCTCTTTTCTCTCTAATCTTGTTTAGAGTTTGGTGAACACTCGGAGGCAAATCTGTGGACGACGCAAAGGATAACGCGACTCCGGATCTTCAAAAAGGTTTTAGAGAACCTTTAGGTATGATTCTTGATGCATTGCATACATTGCATCATATGTCTTTCATTTAGATTAATTTTATATCAATAAATGCTACTAACGTATGTGTTTAGTCCTATTTACAGAATACAGGGACCTGAATGCAAATTACCCACATCCCGAGCATAAACGCGTGCAAAAGACTCATTTCTATCATAAAGACCAAGCTCAAGATTATCGGGTTTCAAATAGAAATGTGACCAAGCATAAAAGCATTCAAGATCTAATTACAAAAAGAACAAGGACTTAAGCACAAAAGTAGCCGGCGACATAATTGCAAGAAGCCAAGGACCTAATTGCAAATCACGAGTAGTTTTTATTATTATGGAGAAAATCTAAAGAAAAATCAATGTGGATCTCCAAATATATAAAAAAATAACGTCGGAGCTCAAAAGAATGGAAAAAATCAATCCAGACGCGCAAAGGAGGATCAAATCATACCATAAACATTCAGCCAAAATCCAAATTTAATCCGACTCGATTGTGCGGCGTTTCCGCCGCACAACACACACAATGTGCGGCGATTCCGCCGCCCCCTAGGCGATCCATGTGCTCAAATTTTGTCCAGTCGTGTCTGGACACGTGTATTTTCCAATTCTATACTTAGGTCTATTGTAACAACTATAAATAGCCCCAAGAACGATGTTATAGAGGTCCTAGCTTGTAGTTTTTAATTCTTAGTCTTAGTTTTGTATTCTTCTTTTTAGTAATAAAATTCTGTCTTTTATTTCTTGTTTTAGTTTTCTTTTGTAATTCCTCTAGGACCCCTTCTTCCTCCCTCTATGAGTTTCTAACTCTTTCCAAAGGGTGGAGGTGACGGCTTTAGGGTGATGAGAAGAGAATAAAGTTATTATTTTAATTTCGTGATTAGTATATTTTGATTACTTGAGTTTATGTTAAATCATTTATCATGTAATGCTTCATAACTAACATGATTTATTATAAGTTTCTGAATTCTCTAATCTAAATCTTATGTCTAAACCTCCACCCAACGGAATTCACCATCTTTATTCTTGTTTTATTTTTATTGGTTCATGTTTCTTGCTTTAGATAATTAAAAATCAAAAATCTCAAAACCCAAATTTATTCTTCTCTCCTTCTTTCCCCTAATCGAAAATCACACAAATAACAAATCTCTCCCTCCTTGTGTTCGACCCGTACTTGCCACGTCTTCATTGACGTCGTGCACTTGCGGTATAAATTTAATTCTCATCAATTCTACATTTGTGGTTTATTTTAATAAATGTAGGGTTGCATGATATTAAAATAAAACACAAAGTTATGTACATAAAATTTGTTGAAAATATGAAAACGATCTTTTATGTTGTATTAAATTTTTTAAAATATATACATACATAGGAACACGAAATCCTACACACTTGTCATTGGAGACAGACTAGACATCACAAAGTTTGTGGATCAGTCATCAAAAAACGCCCAACATTTTCGGAACCTCGTTGACGAGATTTCTAGCAACGACCCTGCCGTAATTCCTAGTGTCTCTCGTCTTATACATGCGCAGCTACACCCCGATCAGTCGAACTATGTTGAGCCCGAAGAAAATACTACGGTTTGAGGTCGACCAAGGGGATCGTCGACACGACGAGACCCGAGGTCGAGGTCGTGATAGTAATCGGAGCAAGGGTCGCGGTTGATCTTCTAGTTCGTCTTGATCGTCTGTAAACATGACGACATGTTCGTTATTTTTATTATTATTGTCTAACTTCCAGTTAATATATATAACTTTGCTATTTTTTCGTCCTGTAGTGTCTGGATGGACGTAGATGATTTTCCATATATGGATAGAGTTCCATGAATCATCTTACCATTTCTGGACCGGTGGAATGATGTACGTGCGGGTGGAAACTGTGGATTTTGATGTGTTGCAGATGCTTTCCATGGTGGTGAAGAGAATTTGTTATACGCACGTCGTGCGATTTCTAATGAGATAGCGGCGCATCCCATTAGTGAGAACGTTTATTATGATGGCGTGGTACAAGCTCGTCGGAGGATTGATTGGGGCGGAGGATATTGTGGCGAGGATCACTAAATGGAGATTATTTGCGACTTGTTCCTGATTGCCAAAATTTACAAGTGTGCAGTTATGTGCTTCGGAGTTGGAGATAATGGTTCGTTGTACCCGTGTATTACAATACTACCTTGGGAAAGTTGGTCTACCATGACGAAGTCATGCACAGAGTTGACCATTACTCATTTAGGGAGTGACAAACATTACATTCACTTAAAATTATTTGAGGGATTCCTGGTACCCCCTGTAGCGACCTTGTGATATCAAACTCGAGATCAGAGTGTTGTTAGATGGGAGCTGCAGTATAAACAAATGAGAGTCTATTAGAAGCAGTTACGTAGTAGACATTGATTGGAACGTGTAATTTGTAATGAATTTATTAATTTATGTGATTTCTAATGTATAATTTGTTCGTAAATTATATTGTGTTACTTTTTTATCAGATTTCAAATTTCAAATGCAATTATATTTGTTATAAATAATAAGAGAACAAATAAACAAATACAAATAATTGAGTAAACGTGGTACAAGCCGACTACGGCTACGTCTCATCCTCCGAAGCAGGGTCAGAAATGGCTAACCGATTGTTTCACGCGCTTATGAGTTCATCTCACTCTGCACATGCAACTCTCGTCTAGTCGTTCGGCATCAGGTCCCTAAACTCCAAGAACGGATGCGCAATCCGTATCGTCATTCTCATCCAATGTATATAAGAGCAAAATAAACGTCAATTAACAATAAAAATAAAATATACATTAATAATATAAATTGATCAATAAACTTACGACATCAGCACATGACCTATGTGGTGGTCTCTCATGTCTCTCGGCGATACCACGCACGAGAAGAGGATGTGAGTAATGATGAAACCAAAACAAAATATATGCATCACAAGTGGAGGGGTCGCGGCTACATGCGAGTTCGACAAGAACAAGTCGAGCTCCTTTCGGAAATGTGCGCCAAATCGATTCCGCGGTCGTAGCAGGGTACCTCAGGTCGTACTTCGCCGAACTCTCAGAGCGCACTGCATGCTCTGTCGTCGGGATGTCAATCTGGATCACCTGAACGTATCCTAACTGACGCAAGATACGATCAGGCATATAAGGCTCGATGATATCCTGATAACGAATATAACCACCCATCAATAGAGTCTCATATCTGCGATGCAGTCATCTGATCTATCCGTCTACGCATGGAACGTAGTCGCTCCTCGCCTTTATCCTCGCTCCGGACGGTCCACATATGTGAACGAGGATAGCATGACTCAATGATCTTCCGATCCCGATGCAAAAGGAAAT
This sequence comes from Triglochin maritima, assembly GCA_963682175.1. NCBI lineage: Eukaryota > Viridiplantae > Streptophyta > Magnoliopsida > Alismatales > Juncaginaceae > Triglochin > Triglochin maritima. Next base: position 43,778,095 of record OY821775.1, read on the forward strand.
GAGGAAAATACTCATATATCCTAGCCAGCAGCAGCATAAGACAACCGGCAATACCTCCACAATCAGTACGGCTAGCTATCCCCAACTAGAGATACAAGTATGCCAACGTCGTCGACCTCCATGAGTGCTCACCAATGGTATCCGTGTACCTAGCCTTCAATATGTCATATGGTTTGACCCTACAACCGCTCTTATCGAAAAAAAAGACGCATCCGAACAATAAGAAGAGGTAGGCAGTCAACTGCGTGTCATCGACCTGCAAAGAATGTTGGCATCCGCAGAACTCGTCAATGGTAACACTACCGCTGATGAGAATTTTATTTATACCGCAAGTGCACGGCGTCAATGAAGACGTGGCAAGTACGGGTCGAACACAAGGAGGGAGAGATATTGTTATTTTTTGTGATTTTTGATTAAGGAAGAAAAAGAGAGAAATAAGGTTGGTTTGAGATTTTTGGTTTTTTAAATATCTAAAGCGAGAACAACAAAAACAAATTAAAAATAAAGCAAAGATGGATGGAAGTCCATTGGGTGGAGGTTTAGATATCGGGTTTAGATTAGAGAATTCTGAAACTTATAATAAATCACATTAGTTATAATGCATTACATGATAAATGACTCAACATAAACTCAAGTAATCAAAATATACTAACACGAAATTAAAATAATAACATTATTCTTCTTCTCATCACCCTAAATCCGTCACCCCCATCCTTTGGAGATAGTTAGAAACTCATGGATGGAGCGAAGGAGAATGGGTCCTAGAGAAACTACAAAAGAAAACTAAAAACAAGAAATAAAATAACAGAATTTTATTACTAAAGTATAGAACAAAAACTAAAACTCCTCACAACATCGTTTCGGGGCTATTTATAGCCGATACAAGGGACCCAAGTATAAAATAGGAAAGTACACGCGTCAAGACACGACTGGACAAAATCCGGGGCCACGGATCGCAAGGGGTGCGGCGTTTCCGCCGCATGATACATGTAAGGTGCGGAGATTTCGCCGCAATATTTGCTCTGATTGGATCCAGATTTTTCCTATGTGTTTATGGTATGATTTAACTGTCCTTTGCGCGTCTGGATTGATTTTTTTTCCTTTCTTTTGAGCTCCGAATTTATTTCTTCATATATTTGGAGATCCAAATTTATTTTTCTTTAGAACTTCTCTAAAATAATATTTTGGTCCTTCAATTTGCAGTCGGGTCCTCGACTTTTTTTGCAATTAAGTCCCTGACTACTTTTGTGCTTAAGTCATTGGCCTTTTTTGTAATTAGGTCTTTGAATGCTTTTATGTTTTCATGGACTTCCATTTGACTCCCGATAATCTTGACTTGGTCTTTATGATAGAAATGAGTGTCTTGCACGCGTTTATGCTCGGGATATGGGTAATTTGCATTCAGGTCCCTGTATTCTATAAATAAGACTAAACACATACCTTAGTAGCATTTATTGATATAAAATTAATCTAAATGAAAGACATATGATGCAATGTATGCAATGCATCAACCGCCACTCAAATAGGGGTTGTCCTTCCCAAGGCCAGCAACGGTCACTCTGAGTAGCTCGGTTACATAACCCGTTGATGCATTGCATACATTGCATCATATGTCTTTCATTTAGATTAATTTTATATCAATAAATGCTACTAAGGTATGTGTTTAGTCTTATTTACATAATACAGAGACCTGAATGTAAATTACCCATATCCCGAGCATAAATGCGTGCAAGAGACTCATTTCTATCATAAAGACCAAGTCAAGATTATCGGGATTCAAATGGAAGTTCATCCAAGCATAAAAGCATTCAAATACCTAATTACAAAAAGGGCAGGGACTTAAGCACAAAAGTAGTCAGGGACTTAATTGCAAAAGCCGAGGACCCGACTGCAAATTACGAGTACCAAAAGATTATTTTGGAGAAATTCTAGAGAAAAATCAATTTGGATCTCCAAATATATGAAGAAATTAACTCGGATCTCCAAAGATATGCAATAATTAATTCGGACGCGCAAATGACAACTAAAACATACCATAAACACACAGGAAAAATCCGGGTCGATTCTGAGCCAAAAAGGTGGCGATTCCGCCGCACCTCATGTACAAATTGCGGCGATTCCGTCGCACAAAAGTTGATCCGTGCGCTCAAATTTTTACCAATGATGTATTGACGTGTGTACTTTCCTTTTATATATTGGGATCCCTTGTATCGGCTATAAATAGCCCTAAAACGATGTTGTGAGGAGTTTTAGTTTTTGTTCCATACTTTAGTAATAAAATTCTGTTCTTTTATTTCTTGTTTTCAGTTTTCTTTTGTAGTTTCTCTAAGACCCATTCTCCTTCCCTCCATCCATGAGTTTCTAACTCTCTCCAAAGGGTGGGGGTGACGGATTTAGGGTGATGAGAAGAAGAATAATGTTATTATTTTAATTTCGTGTTAGTATATTTTGATTACTTGAGTTTATGTTGAGTCATTTATCATGTAATGCTTTATAACTAATGTGATTTAATATAAATTTCAGAATTGTCTAATCTAAACCCGATATCTAAACCTCCACCCACTAGACTCCCACCATCTTTGCTTTATTTTTAATTTGTTTTTGTTGTTCTTGCTTTAGAAATTAATTAAAAACCAAAAATCTCAAACCAAACTTATTTCTCTCGCTCTCTTTCCTTAATCGAAAATCACAAAAATAACAATATCTCTCTCTCCTTGTGTTCGACCCGTACTTGTCACGTCTTCATTGACGCCGTGCACTTGCGGTATAAATTTAATTCCCATCAAGTTTTTGGCACCGTTGCCGGAGAGGCGACGAAGATTTTTGTTTATTTTAGTGATTTCGATTTTTTTCCTTTTTATCGTGTGTGCGATCTAACTATTTGGATTTGCGTTTCAGGAGACAACACAGAGTGCGCGCCGAAATCTGGGCACAGTTGCAGCAAAAAGGGCGGCAGAATCGCCGCACACAAAAAACAACTCGCGGCAGATTCGCCGCACGTTTGAAGCATCTGGACTTCAATTTTTTGGGGTCGTCTCCATCTCTGGGTGGACGCGTAGAGCATCTGGGAAATTTCAAGAGCGGGCGGCGAACCCGTCTGAGCATTGCGGGGGTAACTTTTCTTGCCTTTCTCGTAAATTCTTAATTTTTGAAAAGTTCCTTTTCGTAGAACTGCACGTGTTAGTGCAAAATTCCATAATTGGCAATAATTGAACTCTGACCTAAAAATTGGCAAAATTAGAAGGACTTAGTGCATGCATCATATAGTGTTTTGTTTGCATTATTCTTGCTAAATTCTTGCAAATTAATTCTTGTTGAAGAGTGCTGGAGGCAAGGTACGTGCGCGGTTTTATCGATTGCATTTAAGCATATAATCTAGTTTGCATACAACCTTGCAATTGCCCCCCACTAAAAAGACCAATGTTTTGACTATTTTTGCTAGATTTAAGTTAAACTATCTTAAGGGAAACTCCGTAGGAAAAGATACGGTGGGGATTTCATCACCCTTCCGTGACCCACAAATCACAATCCTAAAGTGTCACCCAACCCTTAAAATTAAAATCAATTAGAAATTGGCCCCTAAGGACTCGGACTCAATTAAGGAGAAGATTGGTTTGACTTGCTATGACTTGAAGCTGATCGAATTTGATTTGGTGTCTAGAAAGTGTTTTTGTGTCGACGTAAGTCTTCCAAGCGAAGTGGTTGTCTAATTGGCACTGACTCTGTCGGAAGCGCCCCAACTAGCTATACACTGCCTGTCCTAGTTGGTTTGATTAGTGAGGGAGGTGAATCAAGAGAGCCAATTCGACTCAACCAGTTAGGAGTCGTCTAGAATTAGGCTCCCTTAGGTCTAGGATTGTTTGAACTGTGCTTATTTAGGAAACTTCTGACCAACCCTCTCATCTATCTTTTAGAGTTAAGTTTTCCTTATCCTCTGAGTCATCTTCTTCTCACCTTCTTCGATGTTATAGTCTCCTCCCCTTTACACTCTCTGGTTGCGTTTTTAGGGTCGAGTCGAGAACTTTTTACAAGTTTAGCCTCGTGGTGGTGAGAGTGGTCGACTCGAGAGTGTTTGGTTGAGATGTATGGTTATATGGGCGACCATCCATATCATTGTTGGGATCAGGATAATTCTTCCTGGTATTCTGGACCCATACAACATGGGGTGGCTTCAGACTAACACCCCATATGGTTGGGACAATCCTAATTGTGTGACTGAGCAATCTTCATATTGGGGTAACATGAGAGAGACACCGACTGCTAGACCACAATTTAGTTATGTTGGATCATATGATGGTCAACAAACTGAGACATTACAACAAACTTTGTCCTCCATGCGTATGGCAGACAACATGAGTGCACCGATGGCTCCAGTAGCCGTACCGTGCGACTATTGTGGGTTGAGTGGTCATGTTATCCGGGAATGCACTTATGTTCCCCAGAGCATGAGTATAAGCATACATTTTCCAAAATGCTCAATATGACCATTACGCATCCGCGTACAACCCGAGAATGATGGATTCGTGGGGAGACAATTCATATCCAAATTCTTATACTTCATTTTCACCCCAGTATTTAAGGTCATCATGTCAGAACACTAACAGCAGCGACACCTAATAATCATCGCTTATAACCACACTCCAAACGAAAAACATCCTCAAAATACTGACACTGTAGATGAAAACTACTCATTCAGACCACGAAACCATAAACCATCACCACCACCTAATAATCAAGGAAAATGATAGATGGCCGCTCTTTAGGACGTTCTTTGAGTGACGCGGCTTATGTGGCAATTTCCATGTCAGCAGAGAAAAGAGTTTCTTTTTTTATTTTATCCCTCAATTCTTTTGTTATCCGTACAAATGTCTCCATCTCTCCATCACTCCCTCCATCCCTCATTAATGCGTCTCAAATCACTCCCTTCCTTCATCATTTTGGCGCTCCTACACAGCAGAAGACTTGTTATTCATCTCAAGATGCGTCTTCCTTCCTTTTTATTCCCTTCTCTTATGTGGTCCTTCCTCTGTACTCCAATGGAAATCGTTCATGTGCCTTCCCAAGTGGAGCAGACGGCAAACGTTCCTAAGGAGGAGATGTTTTTTCCTTCTTTCAAAGAAGCCAAAACATTTTACGTGGCCTATGCCGATTCTTGTGGTTTTGGTGTTAAGACAAGGCAATCTCATTACGATCGTGGTGTTGTTATACGGGCCACGCTGACTTGCTCCAAGGAGGGCACGACACCACCAAACCAAGGGCAAGGAAAATTGAAGCCTAGGTTATCCAGTAGAGTCCAATGCACTGCTCAGATAAGGGTCTCTGGAAACCCAGCACGTGGTTACCACATTAACTTTGTGGATCTTAAACATAACCACGTCATGCTTGAACAGGAGCAAATGTGTTTTCTCAGACAAAAATGAACCGTCCCTGAGGCCGCCAAAGCACGCATATCGTGCAATGATAGTGCTGGGATATCGGCTGCTAAGACCATGCAATCTTTTGTGGTTGAGGCTGGAGGTCATGACAAATTGACTTTCAACGAAAGGGATTTAAGGTTTGTGTTCTTTCTGCCTAACATAATTGAAGTTGAACATTTCGCGCCTGGACTTAGTGGTTCCTGTGTGCAGGAATGTTGTAAACGAAGTCATAAATTTAAAGATGGGACCTGGTGATGCACAAGCTCTTCAGAACTATTTCATTAGGATGCAGAAGATTGATTCCATGTTTTTCTATGTAATGGATATGGATGACGAAGGAAGACTACGGAACGTGTTTTGGGCTGACTGTCGTTCTAGAGTTGCATATTCATACTTTGGAGACGAAATATGCTTCGACACCACCTACATTACAAACAAATACGACATGCCTTTTGCCCCATCTGTAGGAGTTAATCACCATTTTGAGCCAGTTTTGCTCGGTTGCGTTTTGCTGTCTTCTGAGACCACTGAAAATTACATATGGTTGTTCCAAACATGGTTGTCGTGCATGAATGGTAAGGTGTGACTGTTCAGTTTAAGCTATGTATGTGTTCGGTTTAAGTGGTGGAACTGTTGGGTTTAAGTGGTGGAAATGTTCAGTTTAAGTGGTGGGACTGTTCGGTTTAAGTTTTGTGGAACTGTTCGGTTTAAGTTTTGTGGAACTGTTCGGTTTAAGTGGTGGGACTGTTCTGTTTAAGGTGTGAATCCGTTCAGTTTAAGTGGTGTGACTGTTCGGTTTAAGTGGTTTGATTGTTCGGTTTAAGTGGTGTGACTGTTCGGTTTAAGTGGTGGAATGTTCTATTTAAGGTGTGAATCCATTCGGTTTAAGTGGTGTGACTGTTCAGTTTAAGTGGTTTGACTGTTCGGTTTAAGTGGTGTGATTGTTCGGTTTAAGTTGTGGGTCTGTTCGGTTTAAGTGGTGTGACTGTTCGGTTTAAGTGGTTTGACTGTTCGGTTTAAGTGGTGTGACTGTTCGGTTTAAGTTGTGGAACGGTTCGGTTTAAGTGGTGGAATGGTTCGGTTTAAGTGGTGTGACTGTTCGGTTTAAGTTGTGTATGTGTTCGGGTTAAGTGGTGTGACTGTTCGGTTTAAGTTGTGTATGTGTTCGGTTTAAGTTGTGGGTCTGTTCGGAATAAGTTGTCTGTCTGTTCGGATTTAGTTGTCTGTCTGTTCGGAATAAGTTGTCTGTCTGTTCGGAATAAGTTGATTGTATGTTCGGATTAAGTTGTGGGTCTGTTCGGTTTAAGTTGTGGGTTTGTTCGGTTTAAGTGGTCGGTCTGTTCGGATTAAGTTGTGGGTCTGTTCTGTTAAAGTTTTCAAAGTAAGATTTTGTACCTTTCAATATATGACTCACTCCTTTTAAATTGCCCCCCTTATGCAGATATACCCCCCAGCCATAATAACAGATCAATGTGGTGTCATTACAGCTGCTGTAAGGAATGTCTTCCCAGATTCAAGACACAGATTCTGTATATAGCACATAATGAACAAAGCTCCCGTGAAATTGCCGACGCAGTATTGGAAGCACATGTTATTTGATCTGAAATTGATTGTATATGATTCCAAAACCCCAGCAGAATTTGATCGTAATTGGCAGGGTTTCCTTCTTGATTTTGACCTGCAGAACCATAGCTGGCTCAAATCGATTTATGCAATCCGAGAGTCGTGGATACCTGCATTTGTTGGTGATAGTTTTTTCGCGGGAATGACATCTACTCAGAGAAGCGAGAGTATGAACCCCTTTTTCGACAAGTATCTTACTTCGAAGACCACCCTTAAGCAGTTTGTTCAACAATACGAACTTGCGCTCCACCATAAGTACGAGAAGGAAGCTCAATCAGATTTTGATTGTCTTCATAAGAGACCCCAGTTGGTTTCAATTTATCCATTCGAGAGACAGATGAGCGAGTTGTATACGGTAGGGGTCTTCAAGAAAGTGCAGTTAGAAATTGGGAAGATGATATACTGCGATATAACAGAGGAGTTCAATATAAATGACACATTTCAGTAGAAGGTATCTGAACGTGTTTTGGCTGGTGAACAGCTACTGTCGAAATGTTTCCTAGTACAAAACATATCCATGAACTTCACATGTGATTGTAGAATGTTTCAGCATGTTGGCCTTCTATGCTGCCACGTTGTTGTTGTACTTGGACGCTTAAATCCTAATGCATTGCTCCCAGACTCTTACATCGTTAATCGATGGCGGAAGGATATTCGAAGGAGCTATCGAGATAAGATGTACCCAGACGATGGCGTAATGGAGAAGGATGCGCTTCGTCGTCACGACGACATCATGGGTCGTGTCGTTTGGATCGCACAGGAAGCCTTCATTTCCCACGAAAGGTATATTGAGGTCGTGAAGTGTATTGAAATTCTTAAGGCACGTATGCACACTACCCAGTTCTTGGTTCGACTTGATGAACCTGAGTCTACGGGTACATCGGTTCTTAATCCAGATAATGTCAGACGTGTAGGAAGACCGCCGACTAGACGTCGAGTGTCTTTAGCTGAGAAGATAATTAAAAAAGCCATAAAAAGCACGCCCAACAAGAGAAGAGAAAGTTCAAGATGAAGGTTACATCGTCGCTTCACGAAGTCGCACTAAAACCTGGGGATCCTGATTTCTCTGATTGGGACATGAATTTGTATTACGAGGAACTTCCTCCTTAATTTAATATTTCTTGTTATTTTCAGTTCTTGTAAAACCAAGAAACTTCTAATTGTTGATCTGTGTGGATCTGTAAATGGTTGTTATACACGTTAAGTTCGTATAAAATTGTGTCCTTGTTCGGAATATGTTGTGGGTATGTTCGGAAATATGATGTGTCTGTTCGGAATATGGTGTCTGTCTGTTAGTAATATGTTGTGGGTTAGTTCGGAATAAGTTGTGTGTTTGTTCGGTTTAAGTTGTGTGTCTGTTCGGATTAAGTTGTGTGTATGTTCGGTTTAAGTTGTGTGTCTGTTCGGAATAGGATGTGTGTCCGTTCGGTTTAAGTTGTGTGTTTGTTCGTAATACGTTGAGTGTCTGTTCGGAATATGATGTGTGTATGTTCGGTTTAAGTTATGTGTCTGTTCGGAATACGTTGAGTGTCTGTTCGGAATAAGTTTTGTGTCTGTTCGGAATATGTTGTGTGTCTGTTCGGATTAAGTTGTGTGTTTGTTCGGTTTAAGTTGTGTGTCTGTTCGGAATAGGATGTGTGTCCGTTCGGTTTAAGTTGTGTGTCTGTTCGGAATACGTTGAGTGTCTGTTCGGAATAAGTTTGTGTCTGTTCGGAATAAGTTGTGTGTCTGTTCGGAATAGGATGTGTGTCCGTTCGGTTTAAGTTGTGTGTCTGTTCGGAATACGTTGAGTGTCTGTTCGGAATAAGTTGTGTGTCTGTTCGGAATAAGTTCTGTGTCTGTTCGGAATATGTTGTGTGTCTGTTCGGAATACGATGTGTGTCCGTTCGGTTTAAGTTATGTGTCTGTTCCGAATATGTTGTGTCTGTTCGGAATACGATGTGTGTCCGTTCGGTTTAAGTTGTGTGTTTGTTCGGTTTATGTTGGGTGTCTGTTCGGTTTATGTTGTGTGTCTGTTCGGAATACGATGTGTGTCCGTTCGGAATATGATGTTTGTCTGTTCGGAATATGTTGTGTGTCTGTTCGGAATACGTTGAGTGTCTGTTCGGAATAAGTTGTGTGTCTGTTCGGAATAATATGTTGTGTGTCTGTTCGGATTAAGTTGTGTGTCTGTTCGGTTTAAGTTGTGTGTCCGTTCGGAATATGATGTGTGTCCGTTCGGATTACGTTGTATGTCTGTCCGATTTATGTAAAATAACAAATAGTCTATGTAATTTAAACAAGTATAAGTTTTGTAAAACAATGGTTTATGTAACAATTTAGCAATGGTGTAAAGTAAAACAATTAAAAGGCCGATTATTGTTGACCGCACACCCCAGAGTCTTCAAGTAACCAGTTAGCCAATTCGCCCCTCACACGGTGGATAATCTTGGTCTGCTTCGGCTTCGTCGGATCAGCATTCACCATCAAACACTTGATCCAGTACAAAACGTATGTCCCACAGTCGTTACTCCCGGCTAGCTGTCGTTGGCTAGCCTTCCTCTCAACTATCAGCGGCCAATCGACCTTCAACAATCGTCGCCAAAATTCCATCAACTGAAATGTTGTGCATTCATGAATTCCGACACACTTGGAAGGATCTTCACCTTTTCCCAGCGAACGGGACATACTGTTGTACTGAATGAACTCTGATCTCGGTCCGTGGGCAACGAACAGAGTCCAGTGGCCAGACTTCCAGCATGGTTGTGCGATGATGGTCTCCGCCGCATTTAGTCCTACAATTTTGGGGAGTAGACAGTCTTCCATTATATCTCCTCCCTGTCCCTCCACAATACTTCCCGATTCGAAGGTTGATATGCAAACAACCTTTTGCGGCCCTCCTCTTCTGACCAGTACCTCGATTAGGGCGTCAATGGTTTCGTTGCTGAATTCCGATTTTGGCGTTATTATTTCTTTGAGATCTTCACGGCTTATATTGCAGAGTTGCCCCCTCCAGATCACCTCTTTTGCGTCGCGTTCGGGAGCCGTGAGATTCAATAAACGTTGTACCTCATCAGGTTTCAACGATCTCAAAGCGGTCGCATCCAGATCAGGTCTCGTCGAGGAAACATGGGCGGCCAGAACATCTTTGACGGCTTCTTCGGCCTCCTCTATCTCTTTGTTGGCTTCTGCGGCCTTCTTCTCTACCAACTCTTCGCCAGATTTCCTGTACGCTTCGTCTGTATCTTCTGTGCGCAAGCGTGGTCTTTTGGTCCGCAATTTTGTTGGGTGCATTTTCCTATTGCTCTTCCTCTCTTCCTCCTTCCTCTGTCGTTCCTCCTCCTCCTTCCTCGTCTTCTCTTCCTCATTCCTCTTCCTCTCTTCCTCCTCCCTCTTCAAGTTAATCCTCTTTTCATCTTCCTCCTTTCTCTTCCGTTCCTCATCCTCCTTCCTCCTCTCTCTTCTTCTTAATCCTCTTCCTCCATCTTCCGTTCCTCCTCTTTCCTCAGCCTCTCATCCTCATTCCTCTTCCTCTTTTCCTCCTCCCTCATCTTCCTCATCCTATCTTCCTCTTCCTCCTTCCTCTACCTCATCCTCTCTTCCTCTTCCTCCTTCCTCTTCCTCTTCCTCATCCTCTCTTCCTCTTCCTCCTTCCTCTTCCTCTTCCTCTTCCGTTCCTCCTCCTCCTTCCTCTTCCTCTCTTCCTCCTCCCTCTTCTTCCTCTCTTCCTCCTCCCTCTTCTTCCTCTCTTCCTCCTCCCTCCTATTCCTCTCTTCCTCCTTCCCACAGAGTCTTTCAAGACCGATTTCGTGTCTCAGCCTCCGACACTCCTCTTGAGAGATCCTCAGTTCTTTCTCCAGTCTGTTAATTTTTTCGGTCGCATGCTTAAGGGCTGCTTCGGCTTGCAGCCAATTCGTCTTAACCTCACTCAGTTCCAACTCTTGTAGCAGTGGGTCACATGGAATGCTGCATTCACTAAGTTGTACCCTTGGTAAAGTGGATGTTGAAGGTGTATCCTTCGAGGCGACCTTTTGTACGGGAGTTGCTTCTGGAGGAGGAATTTGATCATCTATCATCAGTTCATGCTCCCTATCACTGAGTGTCGGAGTACCCTTTAACTCAAATTTGGCCCAGTAAATCTCATGCAAGTTGATGCCGCGTTCCTCCCATTTCCTCAGGATTAGACGTCTCCCAAACAGTTCCGTCCAACATTTGAACCTTGAAAATGTTGGACTGAGATCCCTTAATTTGAAATTCTCGCAAAACCACACCTGAGAATAAGAATGAGTGAGGAGACAGACACATAACTTTTTCCGGACAGCCTCATAACGTAAACCGGACAGAAATAATAAATTACGGACAGACACATGACTTATTCCGGACAGACACAACATGTATTCCGGACAGACATAACACTTATTCCGGACAGACACATGACTTATTCCGGACAGTCACAACACGTATCCCGGACAGACACAACACTTATTCCGGACATACACAACACCAATCAAATAAGTTGCTTACTTGTAATATGACAACACATCCAAACACGCAGCCCTGCTTCAGAGTGAAGTTCCCAGTCAATCTCCTCCTCGACATGTGCCTTTTGGCTTCCTCCAGACCCCTAACCAAACAAGCGTGAACTGTATTTGCTCACGCATATCTGTTGAGGCGCTTGAGGTTCTTCAGGTGCCTCGTGTACCACGCTTTAGTTCGCAGGGTTCCATCGAAAAACAAAAAATGAATGAAGATCATACAAATAAGGAGACGGACGTGCTCCTCCTCGTCGCCCATCGCACTCGTGGCAGTAAGATGACTCAGTAGCTAAGTGTTGTCGAGGTTAACCCCGTCTCGCTTCTCTACGTACATGGGTTCCATATCAACTCTCAGCTCATGCACTCTTAGCCCCAGTAGCAGGGCGACGTCTTCTACCGTAAATGGGACGACCCTAGTTGATATTCTCAACCCGACCTCATTGACGTCGAAGTGTTCGACGAACCAACCCAGGATCTCATTATCAGTTGTCAAGTGAGGAAAAGTGAGGAAGTGACCGAAAGGCGTCCCTTTGAAAACATTCTTCTCCACCCCCTTCATCCGACTGAACTGCCAGTGAATGACCGTCAAACCGCACTTAGTTTCGCGGAAGTAGTACGTGCTTCCCTGAAACCACAAAAAAAAAAAGTCGATGTTGAACCCTTAAATCAACACAAAACAAATCCGGGTTTAGGAGAGACCTGCGCGGTTAGAATTTCAGGAGCGATAGAGGTTTCAGGGACAGAAGAATCCATTTTCGTCTTGTCTGGGTTTTTCTTCGACTCAAAATGGGACAACGGTTTTTGAATGGGAAGAGGAAATGAGGAAGAACTTTTTAGGAAACTGCACAGACATATACTCGAATGCTCTACAGACCTAATGGTGTATGTGAAGTCTAACCGTCTAATCGTGATTTAGAGAAATGAACCGTCCCACCCAACCAGCCGTCTTTTTTAAAATAAAAAAAACTCACACATAAGAAATAGCTGACTGGACGCTGACTCGTCAAATCGAAACTCGTCCACGTAAGACGCGTCACGGACTAGCACGTCCGTGTATCACGACCCAATAATCAATGCTTACAACCACACTCCAAACAAAAAATTCATCAAAAATACCCACAATATCACCCGGAAATACTCACACCGTGGATGAGAACTACTCATTCAGACAATAAAACCATAAACAACATTTCACCAACTTATTCCCACCTCCCACTACAAAAGTACTCTTGACTATAACATAAAATACACAAATTATAACACCAAAATACCACACTACCATTCACCACCACCCCCATGAAATCATCACAACAAACACCACAAATTACCTCCAGTCCCAAAGCCAAGCAAAAGCACCTAGAAATCTACTGGAACATAAACCCCCCTCCCACACACACACAAACTGGAAAATACTATCACATTCGGTTTAAAATTCCAACATTGAAGTCCGAGATTGAACCAAATAGTTCTACACACTTATCGATCAGAGTGGTATAGATCATAGCAAGAAAATAACACCAATAACATTCCAATTGTTTGTTGATTGTGCGACGAAACATAGTAGCCCAATAAAATCGACATGTAATCTATGACTTAAAATCTATTATCACACCATCAAAAAAACAAATAGCTCTACACACCTATCAATCAGACATCCAATCTTACTGGCAAAGTTTGAACATAATAACCTAAATACCACACCAACACCAATTGACTTCTCCAAGCTAATAAAAAATGTCCCTACCACAAGATTACATGTTCAACAATCCATCAAGACAACATCCAGAGGCTAAACTTGATCAAGATAAAACCATGACAACAAGTACTAATATTCAGAATAAACTATCCGCAAAGACTTAACAGAACATTCAATCCATATTTTGAATATCAACAACCAACCAATGCATGAGCCAACCTAAACAATTGACACATATAGCGTAACGAATGCATAAATATATCATCTAGGTATAACCTCGTTAAGATAAAAACATCAATGCATGAATATATCATCTAAAGAGTAATCTCGATGAGTCAATTCAGATCCAAAAACCCTCACAATTTATCTCAATATTCAAATACAAAAGCAAACAATGAAACAATAAAGCAAGAACAAAACTACATCAAAATCCTAACGGAATTCCAAAAAATTATCAACTAGCGGCACTCTTAACTTACCATTCAAAACGATCCTACAAACCATATTTAATACCACCAACCAAATCCCATAACCCAATTGAAACAATAACCGGAATACAGAGTCTGAATGTTTACAGATAAACCCTTATTATGCTAACACAAACAAATTAATATCACAAACATAAAGAAAATAGCCCTACAAACTTAAATGGAACCATCTAACCACTAACATTAAAAGACAATTTAGAAAGCTGATTTCCACTATATAATAAACAGCAACGACCTCGAGTAAGAAAAAAACACATTAATACCACCCTTACTAAGATAACAACACAAACAAATTAATATCAAAAACATAAATGCAACCATATAACCATTAACATTAAACATAATATAATTTAGAGACCTAAATTCCACGATATAATAAAAGGCAACGACACATCATCTAAACATAAACCTCAATTCAGACAAAAAACATACATAAGTAAATATCATTATAACAGATTAAGATCCAAAAACTCACGACTCAATAATCCAAATCCAAAAGCAAACAACAATGAAACAACAAAACTACAACAAAACCCTAACGATAATCCCTCTAAAACCTGAGCTTAGAGAAGAACCACTTATTCTTTCCAGACTTGAACCTATCCTCGAACCTCGCCTTGGTCTCCTTGAGCGCCGTCACCTTCTTGTCCCGACTCGCGAACGCCTCGAGCGCGACAACATCCTTCAGATCCACATCCACGGTGTAGCGCGTCGGCATGAGGTGGTTGTAGTTGACGAGCTTGAAGAACGGCTTCACCCTCGACTTCTTCGCCGTCTTCTTGGCGGAGTCTTTACGTATCACTTTCTTCGGGTACTTCGAGATCCCGGCGACGAGGCAGTGCCCGTAGGGACGCTCCCGAGTGCCTTCGTCGAAGGCGCGAACGATCACCGCCTTGCGCCCGGCGTAGCGACCCTGCAGGACGATCACCGCCTTCTGCTGCTTGAGAAACTTCACCATCGCGGCGGCGGAACGCTAGGGTTTGGGTGTGGGGGTGGAAACCCTAGAGGGAGTCGGAGTGGTTATATAGTGGTTCGGCTTGGAGTCAGGAGTAGAGTGGGCCGGGTTTGACGAGGAAAACCCGGCCCAGAACGAGGTTGGGATTGGAGTAGGAGTTTACTGTTTCAGTATTTGTCTTTGGGATGGTTTTTATATGAATATATATATATATATATATATATATATATATTTGGATTGTAATTGTTTTTTCCTTTTGACAAGTTGTTAAGTACATTAATTAAAAGCTCTAGCGGTATTCCCAGCAAGAACAAGTTACAAAAGTAACCGTGGACAGGGATTACCGGTTTTTGACGTACGCTGGATTGCCTTGCTTACGAAACCGAGTATTAAAGTTAAGACCCGTGGGACGAATTTGTGTTTATTGGATTATTATTTGTGATTACAATTCTATGTGTATATATAGTGTACAATATATAAGAAGGAAATAAGTGATGTTTGTAGATCCTAGTTGTCATCTTTGTATATAGTCGTTATATGTTTCCTATTATCGCATGTAGTCGTTTAGCATTACCTTATTAGTTGATGCATGATTTGCTGATTTGATGTGAAGGTAATAAGATCTAATCTAATCCAGTCAAGTCTGGTGAACTGTTATTTTAATACTCTCCTTCAAGTGGAATCTGAAAAAGATTGAATGATCCTAACTTGCTGAGGATGGTTCGGAAGTGCGTCTTGTTCAGAGATTTGGTGAATATATCAACTAACTGATGTTTGCTTTTGACATAAGGAACTTCAATTTCTTTGGCTTGCAACTTTTCTTGAATGAAGTGATGGTCAACTCCAATGTGTTTGGTCCGCTCATGAAAAACTGGATTCATTGCGATATGGCGAGCATCATGATTGTCACAGAACATTTGCATGAGTTTTAGGCACAGTATCTTCTCATTTAGCAGTTTTTTCAGCCATATAAGCTCACTAGTTGTGGATGTCATTGCACGATATTATGCTTCAGTACTTGATCTAGCCACTACATTTTGTTTCTTACTTCTCCAGGTGACTAATGTTTCTCCCACGAAGGTGCAAAAGCCTGTAGTGGATTTCCAGTCGAAACTACCGGCCTAATCTGCATCAGAGTAGCCAACTATAAAGTTAGAATTGATTGATTTCGTCCATATTCCCTGCCCTGGAGATTTTTTTAGGTATGTAAGGATTCTATCAACTGTGTCTAGATGCAATTGTCTAGATGGTGAATGTGAGGAGCATACATAAATTGACTAACAATACTAACAACATAGGTGATATCGGGTCTTGTGACAGTTAGGTAAATGAGTTTTCCTACGACATGTTGAAATTGCCTTATATCTTCTAGTGGTTTTCCATCTATAGGGGTAGTTTTCTGGTTGGTTTCAATAGGTGTGTCAGCGGTTTGGCTCCTAACTTTCCTATTTCACGAAGCAAGTCAAGTACATATTTTCGTTGAGATAAAAATAGTCCTTTTTTAGTATGCAATTTAA
Source organism: Triglochin maritima (assembly GCA_963682175.1). NCBI lineage: Eukaryota > Viridiplantae > Streptophyta > Magnoliopsida > Alismatales > Juncaginaceae > Triglochin > Triglochin maritima. Next base: position 43,794,305 of record OY821775.1, read on the forward strand.
ATACCTAGGGAATACTTCGTGAACCCTAAGTCTTTGATGTCATATTTAGATTTTAGGTATGATTTTACTAAGTTGATTTCTTTATCATTATTTCCTGTAATTGTGATGTCATCAACATACATCAGTACAATGATGGTGATATTATTGAAATACTTAATAAACATAGATGCATTAGCTGAACATTTTGAAAAACCAAAACATAGAAGGGAGTGACTAAGTTTTGCATATCATGCTCGGGGGGATTGCTTCAATTCCTAAATAGATTTGTGCAGTTTACAAACTTGATTTTGAAGAGAATCGAAGCCTAGAAGAGGAGTCATGTAGACTTCTTCTTCTAATGTACCTTGAAGAAAGGTATTTCGAACATCCATTTGAAAAATGTTCACCTATAGTTAACGACAATGGACAAGAGGACCCTAACTGTGTTTATTTTTGCAATATGAGCAAATATCTCTTGTTAGTCAAGATCGTAGGTTTGAGTGTAACCTTTAGTAACTAACCTGACTTTATATCTATCAATAGTCTTGTTACTATTATACTTGATTTTATATACCCATTTGCATCCTACGGGTCTGATACCTGGTTTAGCTGAAATCATAGACCAAGTGTGAATTTACCTTTAAGCTTCTAGTTCATCATTCATAGTTTTTACCCAATTAAGATACTTAAGGGCTTGGTGAGTATCTATTATATCTATAAAGTTTTGGTGGTTATGACTAATAGTGTTGTAGGAGACATAATCCTGAAGGGGGTAAGCAACATTATAAGTAACAAAATCTCTAAGAAGGGATGAGGTACGAGTTGGTCTTGTGGACCTTCTCGTAGGAGCTCCTTCCCATGGTTCTTCATGCACAACATTCTCATTACCTGTATTTTCGTCTCCCCTTCTTAAGGGAAGGGAGTTTCTTTAGGACACGAAGATATTTCTTCAAATGAATCCATAGATGGGAGAGGAGGATCTTGACCTGCAAGATTGTTATTTGGAGATTCATATGATGCATTCTCAAAAAATGAAACATCTCTAGAGATATACATTTTACAATCCTAGGGATCGTAGTATTTGTATACTTTTTTTTGAAAAGAATATCCAAAAATGACGATTTTAACAACATTTGAGTCGAAATTATCGATTCTTTTTTATGAACATAGCAAACACATCCAAAAATTCTATGGTGATCGGTGCTCATACATTTACCATTTAATATCTCGAGAGGTTGTTTATTTTGAATTAAAGGGCTAAGGATGAGATTAATGAGATAGACAATAATTAATATAGCCTCTAATCAAAAAAGTTTTCGAACATGATTATGGAAAAATAACGACATTAAGAAGATGATGATGCCTGTTGGAGGAAGTCCCTATGCTTTTTGAGCATACCTAACCATAATTCAAATATATTAAAGCAATTATTTAACAAATAATAACGTGCGTACCTTATGCTTAAATATCTTGTTATTCCTTTCTTTCCAAATTATCCAATGGAAGGCATTTTTAAACGTATTCTAATATGTCGTTCCAAAATCAAGGCAATTTTGGATTAATTTCCTGAATTGAATGTTGTTTCATCTAGTTAGATTAAGGTCCAAATATGTTGTTTTGTCCCAATAGGAAGACACAAATTCACAAAAATAAGTGGTTTATGGTCTCTTGAATTATCCCACACATTGGGCATATCAGGTCTATGTTGACCCCATGGCGAATTAAATTGTCTTTGCTTAATAGTCTATTTTCCGCTAGTAACCAGGCGAAAATTTTAACCTTAGGACACCGAGCCTTCCACATTTGTTTATTAGAGGGTAACTTGTTTTCCCGTCTATTAAGAATTTGTAAATGCCATTACATGTGAAAACATCGTTGTTTAGAGAATTTCCATTTGCGAGCATCCTATCCAGGTAAGGGGTTGAAAAAGAGGTTTGCTTGGTATAGTCGTAGCATTTGGGATGAGTCTATTGGTTGACTGAAATGGTTTCCGATCCATACATCCCTTATTTGAACTAGACTTTGTCTATATAAGGTTGCAATTCATTCAATGTATTGATTGAAGAAAGGAGATATTAATCGATCGTTGTCTGGAAAAATACCTAAGTTTTGATCTGGTTCTCTATATTTTGCCATTGCTAGGGTTTGGCACAAACTTTGGTTCCCTAATAAGGTTTCCCATAGTTTTTAAACGCAAGTAAAGTCTGTGGGTTTATAAATCCACGATTTCAAGGCCCTCGACATTTTTTGGCCAACACACTTGCTTCCACTTCATCAAATTTTTAACTTTTCCATGTTCTGTCTAGTTATTACACAAAAAGTTCCTACGAATGTTGTCCATTTTTTGTGACTCCTATCATAGCATTCCTAAAACCAATTTGATATGTTGTAGTCGGGGTAATGACAACTATAATCATTGTCAGTTGGCCTCTCAGAGATAGTTGCTTTGTTTTCCAACCTCCCACTTTTTCCATCTTTGTTAGGATCAGTTGCCATGAAGTGGCAGGGCCTTGATTGGGGCTCCCAATTGGCTGAGATTTGGATTGTAATTGTAGTGAATGGAAACAAATCAATGTCAATTTTGATACGACATGGTAACACAAAATGACACGGTAAAAAAGGATAACACATCAAATACGAAATTATTTGTTTGTGAATGCTTACTTTGGTTGTTTAATTTATGAATCACGTGAAATAAAAATAACACAACTTGCCACGAAAAAGACATTACACTGAAGAAAGGCAATGTACACAAAACTGACACAAACATCTTCTCTAGTAAATATCATAACGCAAAGCAACTAGATTCAAATCCACAACATCTTTGTGATTGAAATGAACGGGTACATATTGGGTTATCCATTTTAAGTTAACACAACAAGAAGACACTATACGTAAGAATAACATGATCAAACATAAGATTTGTAATTTTTTTGATATTTTTTTAATTTAATAAAGAATAACATGAAATAAAATGTCATTATAAAGACATATTTGCACGATAGAAATTTATGATTTACGTGAATTGACACAATAACATCTTTAATGATCCAATAAATTATTTTTTAACTTAAAAACAATTGTTTAGAATATTTGATGGTATAAAAAACATCACTATGTCGTATTATTAAAGATCCCTATAAGATGTAATTTTTTCCAAAATATGATAAATATAACATACACAAAAATAAACAACTTTTAGATTCAAAGTGCATACAACACGATTTGCCAGCGTTGAACTTCTGTTCAACTTGTAACTAAATGAGGTTAGAGTTGTGTTTCGTGTTGACTTTTTGGTCTTAATCTGTATTTTGATGATTTAATCAACATAATCTTAATCACAATCAAATGTAGTGGAACACACATAATGCATAGAAGATATATTGTATTATGCTAACATCTACATGTGATTAAGACTCAAGAAGAATTAAATGAAGTCAAGACATGTAATCAAAGTTATTTGAAGACGTGTAATTTTACTTTATTTTGAGTCTTGGGAACTTATGTAATCTTGAACATACAAGAGTTAAAACGTACTCACATACACACTAGGTTCCTTATATAAATCACACAAAATTTCACATCAATTGGACTTCAATAAATCACCCAAACCTTAGCCGAAAAATCACCTAAACCTAATCTACCTGTGAAAAACGGTCAAATGAACCTAGTTCTCTGTTCGACCATTTCAACCAATTAGCTTATAGTGATTTTGAAAGGAATGTGTTCTAAAAGTTTTACTTTTATATGTCAATTATTATGAATTTGATGTGCAAACATTTTGTTCATTGATTATAGTATTGTCTTTTGGAAGTGTTAAGGAAGATGCACTTAGTCCTTAACCGTAGAGCTCTAAAAGATAATAGTTTACATAAATCAAAAGTTATTCACAATCATGATAATTAACATGGAACATTAATCACCGAGATAAGATTGTCGTGTTGGTCATAGATTGTTGTAGCTCTACAAATAATTGACGACCCGTGTATATAAAAGAAGAAAATATTACTTTTATATATTGAATAAACCTAACAAGAAAAACATTATGAATTGTATTTCGTGTCATTAATGTTTTACTGTGTCTTGGATCCTAAGATATGAGACTTATATCTTTTCATTCAAGAAGTGTTTAACTTGATTATTGTCAAAAACTATCAATGAGTGTAGTGATAAAGACAATAATTGGTTGAGCATAACTTGTGCTGGAAAAGATAGCTAGTCAAACGATTATCATTGCCCTCTTAATTGAGTGATGATATTAGTGGGCCCCTTGATAAACCAAAATTATAATGTGCACAATGTAACTTGAGTTAATTTACATAGTTATAATTAGCTTAGAGAGATCAAGAAATGAATATAATACAAAGATGATACATTTCTACTTTGTATATATTCTTAATATCATGAGGCAATGGACGGACACAAGTGGTGCACTTACATCACTAAATGGATCGTGTTTAGTTCGAGTGGAACAAAGACATCTATGCTAATTAGGTAACTATAATGTGTAGTTAGATACCACTTATAATTTGAGATATTAAGTGTTTAACATCGCTGTCAATTTGGCTTAGATATTCCCATAGGTCACACCACAATACTGGGAAACAAGAAGCTTGATTTTGAGTTCATATGATGTGTCGAGTTTCATGTGAAAATGGACACATGTGGTGAATGAATAAAATCAATATGTCATGAGAATTGACATAATTAGAATCAGGAATAAATTCATATAATGTGTATATATTATGGGGTGTAATAATTTAATATTACATAGGATAATATATTACATAAGATATGATCTTGCTAAAAAAAACCCCAAAAGATCAAATTTTGTTGGAAATAAATCTAAAATTTGACAAAGCCAAAATTAGGGTCAAACATGGTAAACCATTTAGGGTTCGGTCGACCGAGGTGTCTTCGGAACGGTCAGCCGAACGGGAAACGAGTAAACACAATTGGTCGACCGAACTCAAACCCGACCCTAAAAATTCAGGTTTAAGATTTACCAACCTAGCCCGACCCGAACCCCTACCCAACCCGAACCCCTTCCCAACCTGACCAGAACAGTTCGGTTCAGGTCGATTTTCGGGTTCAACCCGACCCGACTGCACCCTTAATAATGACACAATATGCTATCTTATGGTGTTTGTTTTTACGTTCATGTACATGATAGCACGATTAAAATATACAACAAGATTGTGTAGTTTGATACATCAATACACGATTGTATCCGTTGATACCATTTACACGAAAACATGTCAATACATGGATATTAATGGGCTTGATAACATGTTGTTTGTGGGTATTATACTATTATTATATGACTTAGTTTTAAACTTGGATAATAGCTAACCTAATTAGGTAATAAGTTAATAGGTTTTGAAGATGATAAAACTCACCTATCCAAATAAAGCCTAAACAAATTCCAAGATAACCCTACGAGAAACATGAGGCCAAAACATGCATTCAAAACTAGGGATGGTAACAGATCGGTTCCGGTTCGATATTGGGAGAATCATAATTGGATTCGTTTTTTATTTGGGTACCCAGAACCAAACCGGATCCGTGTCGGTTCCCAACTTGGGTACCCAGAACCAGATCCGGTCGGATCACGGGTACCCATAACTGGATCCGGTATAAAACTTATTTTTTTTCAATTATGATGTCATCTAATATAAGGTATACTTTTTCAACTGCTCACAAACTATTTTAAAATAAATTGTAAGGCACTCTTGGCTATAAAAATCTAAATTTTAACATGAAATAAGAGAATTTTGAATGAAACATCAAAACTACGGAATACGAGTTAAATTAAAAGAGTTAACGCAACAAATCCATTTTTGAAAAGATAAATGTTGCCATTTGAGCATCATAGACCATCCAGACAACTTTTCTCACATAACCACCCACCAATCCGATCCAACCCCCCAAAAGAACCATCTTTACGAGAAAACAACTTACTCAAAACGAGATGACACAGAAATAACCATCTCAAAATCCACATTAATTTGATCAAACCGACCAACAAAACATTAAAACACTCGAAATCGAAAAACAAGCCAACTTTCAGCACATAATCACCACCAATTCGATCCAAACCCCAAAAAACCAAACTTTCTCCGTCAAACACTACAATATGATCGAAAGAGTCGGATCCGATCAAAGTTGCTATACCGTCTCTTTGATGTCGTTGTCGTGGAGCTCCAGGAGGATGTCGAGGAAGCGGTCGAGGAGGGCATCGTACTTGACGAGGTGATCATCCTCGGAGACCTTGGCCAGGTCGAGGATGCGTGGAGAAGACCAGAGAGGCCGCATGGAGAAGACTTGGGAAAGGGAGTGGGAGTGGGAGTGGGAGTGAGGGTGGATTAGGGGTGGAGGGATTAGGGAGAGGGAGAGTGGCGACAATGGGAGAGGGAGAGTGGTGGAGGCGGTTGCTGCACATAATTAGGGCACCCTTAACGGGGGTGCCCCGCCCGGGCGCCCTGGTCGGGCGCCCGGGCGCACCCCCGTTAACGGGCGGGGCGCCCGTGGGGCGCCCGCCCGGGCGCGTGCCCGGGCGGTGGGCGTCCCGGGCAGACGCCCGGGCGCCCATGGGAGGGGGACACGTGTCCCCCTCCCATTGGTTAAAAAAAATTTTTTTTTTTGGATTTTTTTTTGTTTTGGTTTTGTTATTAATGGATTGGGTGTTTGTTATAAATGTGGGGTAATAATTTTTTGTAAGTGATTAAAATTAAGAAATTTCCAGAACCAACAATTTCAAGTTAAATAGAAAAAAAATTAATACAACAATACCATAACAACAATACATTAATAATACTAAAATACGAAATACAACCACGGGAAATACAAACCATACGAAATACGGACTACTACAACCCGAAATACAAACATATGTTAAAGGGAAATACAAACCATACGGACTACTACAACCCGAAATACAAGCTAAGGGAAATACAAACCATACGAAATACAGACTACATCAAACTACACGTACCCATTCTCTTCTGCCCAGGCGAGAAGTTTATCGATTACTTTTTGATCCTTCTCCGTCGGGTTGTCCTTCCTCATCAGAGAGTGAAGCATGTCCAACTTATTTTTTATTAAATGCCTCTGGAAATTCCTTTCCGCAGACTATTTTGTTTCACGCGTATACTGTAGATTCACGCGGACTACTTTTGATTCACGCGTATACTGTGCAGTCACACGCGTTTCGAAATTCAAATATTCAAATATTCAAATATTCAAAATTTTGTGTTTAATAGTGATTAATATTGTTAATTAATTAATAGTAATAATAAGTATATCGCGAATTATAATTATAATGTAATTAGAATTAGATTTATATATAATGTATTTTGTTAAATGTTGTGTGAGAATTAAATTTGTTTAATTAAGAAATGATGTGGATGAAAGAGAGTGTAGGGTGGGTGGGGGTAGCCTGGGCATGGATAAGGGGATTTTTTGGGTGGGTTGGGTGAGCTGACGTGGCAGAGAGAGAAGCTGACGTGGCAGAGAGAGAGTGCAGGGCGCCCGGGGGTAGCCCGGGCGCTGTTAAATGTGCTCTTAGGGTTATTCGTTGGGTTGGGCCAACATGTGGGGAGGCATGTTGGTCTCTGTCACGTGTAGGTGTAGTGGGTTAGGTTAGTTTTTATTTAATTATAATAATATACCGGATCCGGATCCGATTCCCATGGTTAGAACCGGAGCCGAATCGGATCTAGGTCGGTTCTGAAATTGAATATCCAGATCTGACCTATATCCATTTTTCTCAGATCGGTTCCGATTTTGTACCACTGAATCTGGTTCGGTTTGACCGGTTCCAGATACCCATTGTCACCCCTATTCAAAACTCAAAATCAAGATTCCAAAATTATAACTAACTTATACTAGTTTAGTTTGGAGATCCATTATTTTGAGATAGATCATGGATCGAATCTCAGTAGGCTTGTTCGAGGGGCGGGTTTGACCTGCCAACCCGCCCCGCCCCTCGTGGGGCGGGTTGCGGTTGAAATTTTCTCTATCCGCGACCCGTTAACCCGCCGGACTAAACATGACAGGTTGCGGTTAATGTGTTACCCGCCCCGTTAACCTGTTACAAATATAATTATAAAAAAATACATATTTATGTATTAAAACTTTCATTATTTCATTAAACATTTATGTGATGGTTTGTGACTTTATGTGTTTGTTAATTGTTCATTTAAGTACTTTAAATCGTAGACTTGTAATTTTATGGACTTATATGAATATTTTATGCATGTAAGCTTAATTATAGACCTGTAGAAATGCATTTATGTGTATGTGTCAATGTAATAAGTTAAAATGAGTGTTTACAAGAATTCACTCGTTTCGCCCGCTTAACCCGCCCCACCCCGCGTAACCCACCCTTAAGTGGGGCGGGTAGCGGCCCAAAGTTTTGTAACCCGCCTCGTTTGCCCACTTGACTTTGGTGGGGCGGGTAGCGGGCGGAGCCAAACCCGCCTGTCTCGTCCCGTTTGCAGCCCTAAATCTGAGCAAGTCGCATTCCCCGTATGTTGTGATGTTGAGATTTAAAATGAGGTTGAGAAATTATAGTAGATAAAAAAAGAAAATCAAACAAATTATTTCCAATTTCCATATTCTGTAAAGTGTAAAGTTGTAAACCCTTAAAAGAGAATTTTTGTTTTAACAAAAAATCAGATTCAGACCCAAACTTAACACTGCTAATCCGTTACTAATCCTTAACATAACCTCAAGTCTACTCTCTCTTTCTAGGGCTCCGAACTCTCTCCCTTTCCGGCACTCCTCCCCTCTCCTGGCTCTCCATTTCCCCTACAAAGGTCAGGTTCGATCTCCTCCCCAAACCTTAAACCCAACGCCCGAACCCATCTAGACGCGCCCCCCGCCCTGCGATTTTCTTTCCCTTTTTTTAATAAAAAAATCCTCATAAAAAAGACGCCCTTTTGAGGTTTTATGGAAGATTGCGTGGAAAACCTGGTTTTGATTTTTGGGTTCGTGTTTTTGGTTGGTTTTCCGTTGGGGTTTATCTGGAATTCGGCGAATCGAGTTGAGTTTTTGATTTTCGGGTTTTCGCTCTCCGTTTCTTTTTTCGGGTTTCCGAAGTGGTTTTTGTGTTGGTTTTTATGCTTGATTATCGATCTTCATGTGTTTATTTGGGGGGGGGGGTTGAATTTTTTTTGGTTTACTTTGTAATTTGTGTGTGTTTTTATCGGTGTCTGTAATTTGTATGTGAAATTTGGTGAACTAAATGTCTTCTTTTTGTGTTTGAATGTTGTTCCTAATCTACTTCTGTGGTTTCATGTGAAAAGTTAAGTCTTTACATGTTTTATTGTTGCTTATGAACTGTTGTTTTAGGTTTCATAGCTTTACAATAACAATAATAAATGTCTTCATAGGTATAAGTAGTTAGTTTAGAAAATGATTTAGAATTTAAGGGTTATTACAATTACAACAAAACCCATTTAATCCCAAACTAGCTAGGCTAAACTAGAAATGGAAATCACCAGGAATTATGGTTCATGCATGTGAATCGGCCACACGTTCCTATCTGAAATCAAATTATTGGGAATTTTCTAATTTTTAAAATCTTTTAATCGTTTCTTCTCAAGTTAATTTTAGCCTGCCACTTTTCATGCCCTCGTGCCTCAACACTCCGATTCTCACCGGGGCCTTTATATGTGGTTATACCATTACATGTTAAAATATAGTAATTTGACCATTCATCTTATGTTTTGTTTGTTAAGATTCGACAGACACAAGGTATTGAAACCTTGAGTTGTTGTAACTTCTATCTGGGCGGAGGTCTCTATTTCATGACAATGGACCAAAGCCAAAAATCGAATTTCCATTTAAAAACTCAAACCACCGATGACACAAATGAATTATGCATTGATTTCGGCTAAACATTACACCTTAAGTCGATATATGACTATATGAGACATTATGTACGATTGGAATTGTTGGGGAAGGCCATTCCTGCCTGTGTGTATAGCGGTATAGGTTATGGGTTGAAGGTCCATCAAGGATGTTTTGTTGTAGGCTAGTTCTGGTCTTAATGTTGTTGGTTTATTTTAGTTACGTAAAGCAAAAGGTGTGGTTGGTGTTATGAAGGTACTCAAGATTGTTTTCGTTTGTAGATGTTGGATATCAACTAGAGTCTAGAGTATGTTATTTGAACGTGAGATGGGTTCTTGAGCGTCTTGAGCTAGATGCTTATGGCATGTCATTTGCCGTTTCGGCATCTGTCAAATGTTGTAATTCATTTCCGAACTTCCGAAGAATACTAGGTGTTAAGATAGGATAAGTGTTAGCATTAGCTGTAATGCTGTACTAGTAGTTTGAGTCCCCAATAACTGTTGGCTGAAGTTGCAAACATGATCTGAGAAAAAACTGTGTAGAATATGTGGATCCTTAACTTCTTATAGGTCACTAGTTGACTAACAGTAGGTCCAGTGGGATGTAAATAAATATTAAATGCCGATAATCTAAATGTCGATCAATTTTACACTTATAGAAAAAAAATATTCGTACATTACGATCTTTTAGATTTCACCATTTTTTCCAGCCCTTTCCTTGTTTTATCATTTTCTTCGCCACTATATAGCTGTTAATGTCATCTCCATCTCAGCTTAAGGATCTACGTGACGAATAATTTGTCCTCATTAGTTTAATTGTGCTGTGAATTGTATTTCTTTCTTGTAAGTAATGCTACTGGTCTAATTCCACTTGATCCATCGTGCACCATAAAAATGCCTGCAGGGAATCTCCTGTTTCCGTTTAATGTTTGTTTAATGTAGTTATTTTCAGCTTATTCTATTGCACTTTGTGATGCACTCGAATCTTGAAGAGTTCTATTTCTATCAATCTGAGTTTCACCAGAGAATTTGAAGCTCAGATGGACTTTAAACTTTTAGAGAGTGCTGGTTACACTTTATCTTTCCAGAATTCGTTCGGCTCTCTTGGAATTGTCTCGTGTACAGTCCTAGGATAGATATTCCACACCTACATTAGATGTTTAAGCGTAGGGTATCTAGATACTAGGTAGATTTGCCTAATACTATTCTCTGTCTACAATGTCATGTTCTTTATTTACTTGCATTAAAAAGAGAATAAGATGGTGGATTTTGTCTTGTCACCATGCAGGGAAACAATGAAATGATGAAATGATCAGTATGATTATTGGTCCTTTTTTTTTACATTTGGGGTTCTATTGCCATTTGTGAAACTCAAGAGCTTCTCCATATCCAAATCCTTAACTAAAGCATAGCACTGATTTACCTTCTTTTATGCATAATCAACATAATTTAGTACCAGTGATTTTTCTTGATGTTGGATTGTTCTGTTATGGTTTTGATTGCTGTTCTTTGTGTAACGATGTGACTTTCACGTGCACATTTTCAGGTATATAAAAGGAATATACATTTGAAGGTGCTAGTATGGAACCAGTAAATGAACAGGTTATCGCAAACATGTACGCGGCGATGAAGTCCGAGGTGAATCAAATCCACGCAAAGATCACAGAGCTGGAAATGGAAGCAAGCGAGCACTCACTGGTAATTGGCGCCATACAGCCCCTTGATCCATCCCGCCGGTGCTTCAGGATGGTTGGTGGTGTCCTAGTGGAGCGAACGATCAAGGAAGTACTTCCTGCAGTTCAGCTCCACAAGGAGGGAATCGAAGAGGTCATTGCCCGGCTCAATGAGGCATTGGAGAAGAAGAAAAAAGAGATTGCAGAGTTTGAGGTGAAGCACAAGATTAAAATCAGAAGGGCAGATGCTGTATCCAAAGATGAAGGCAGCCCAAAGGAGGGTTCTGCACAAGGTGTTCTGGTCGGTCCTGCTGGTGCACAAAACTGAAGCATGTGATTATATTTTCTTAATCTTCCACATGCAGTGTTGGCAAATCAGATCAATGTGGTTTAATTGTTTGCTGTCGGTAAGTTATTAGAGCTTCTAACCTATCAAGGTGGCAATCACTTGCCGGGAGAGAAGGTGGTTTTTGTCATCAGCAATTACTTCTATCTATAGGTTTTGCTGGTTGAGTGCCATTTCGAACTACATTGAATGTTTTGGAAGATTTCTTGTATTACTATGCGGCGGATGATTCTGACTGGTGGTTACCTTTTGATGTAATTGCAGATCTTAATTTATTCATCCTGTCAAAACAAACTACTTTCTTAGGTAGGCTTCTTTTTACATGATTTCATTTTATTTGGTGTGTCATTGTTGTTTGGTGGTTTAAGGTTTTACTGAGGTAAGAATAAATGACGGACGGTGTTGCTAATTATTATAAATGTGTGTTATTGTCTAACAAGCAAGTAATGTTGGTTAATTGTTATGTTATGATGGGTGAAAGCTTTAACTTTGGTGGACCAGAAAATGTCTTTTATTCCATCCAACGCTTCGTGATGCAGACTTTCGGATCACGAATGTTTGTAGTTAATGGATATTAAAAAAAATCAAAATAATTATGATTTTTTTTAAAAAAAAGGTAAAATATGGGAGTTTTGGAAATAATTGGTAAAATATAAATATGTTAGTCGTAGTAAAACTAAAAACGATAACTTTAATACCGTTTTTTACTTATCCTTATTTTTAGAAATCATGCATTTTAAATTAAAAAATTGAACTTACTTTGGTGTTCTCAACCGTTGTCGTCGTAACTCGATAGAATAATTTTTGGGGTATTTTGATAACATATTCATGTTTCTCTTTTTTTCTCATCAATTTAATTAACACATTTTTATGGTTTCGTTGATTTTTTAAATCAAAATTTTAACTATAAATTAAATATTTCAACAAAATTATAGAAAATTAATACTTGAATTAAAGATAAAAAACGAAGAAGACGATTTTGTGATCAAAATAACAAAATAACTCTATTATGTGTTATTTATTTTTATTAAACTAAATGCATGTCTTTATAGCAAATTAATTCAAATCCTTAAAGACCAAAACACAAATAAAAAAATCCATCATGAGAATAACATATTCTAATCCAACCCTAAAATAGTATATTCTTGATGGAAATTTAAAAAAAAATCCAATCCAAAAATTATAAATTTTTCCTACAAATATTTTTTATTTTTAAATATTTGAGATGAAGACATACATCCCACATGTACCAGACCGGTCTGCGTGCCCTTTATTTTTTGTATTTTTGGGTGGTATTGTAGTGATTTTTAAGGTATTTTTTTTTAAATAATTAAAAATTAGATAAGCCAGGTAGGTAGGCCCAGCAACACACGGTCCCACCTAGGTTTGTGTCCTTTAACGGACCGGGTCTCGTTAGGCCTAGGTGATGCCAGGTCCGACACCCAGGTCCAATCCCACTTCAAAAACATATATTTAATTTATACACAAGTGATAATATCTTTTGTTATTTACGTCGCAAAATTAACTTATTTGCCCTTTTATTTTTAATTCAAGTACCAATTCCTTTTTTTGAAATTTCTAATTTAAAAGGTTGATTTTAAAAATCAACAAAAACCTTAACAACGTGATACTTGAAATGATGATAAAAAAAGAGAGATATGAATATGTTATTAACATACTCAAAAAATTATTTTAACATGTTAAAAACGAATTCAATTTTTTAATTAAAATGCATGATTTCTAGAACTAAAACTAAGTAAAAAACTTGTTATAGTTACCATTTTCTACTATTGAAATGATAACTCCACTACCAAATTTATATTTTACCAATTATTTCAACATCTCTCGTACTTTACCATTTTTTTTTAATTTTTCGTCGTTATTTTGAATTTTTTTCATAATGGATACATATTTGGATAACTAAAACATTAGGAATAGTGTCTGAAGCCCATAAGTATCAACATTTACGTTACTACTTACTATGGATATCGTGTAAAGTCTCAACTAAGGTGTCGTTTGGTTTGTAAGAGGTGACATTGAAGAGTGAATCTGTCTTCGATATCACACCATTTAATTAGGAGCCCTATACACGGACGCGGGCGTCCGCGACGCGCCTCACGTGGCACTTCAATTGTGGTGAGTCAGCATCCAGTCAGCTTGACACGTCATCCTCTCCCTGCGCGCCTTTTTTTATTAAAAAAATCGACGATTCTTTGCGTACGACGGTTCCTTTCCAAATTCGAGATTAGACAGTGCGCAGGCACTAGTGTGGCGACGGTTCGGGTGTCGAGGAAGGAAACGAAAAGATCCATCGAAAAGGAAAAGAAAATCCATCTTTATGTTTGTACCTGTGAACGGAGAAAACCGAAAAATAGTTCCTCTCGGTGTGTTTCACACCAAAACGAGAATGGATTCGCCGAGTAATGTTGTCGCTCCCGAAGTTTTTGCTGAGCAGGTGTGTCGATTTAGGTTTTTGATCGGGACTGGATTTGTTATTTACAAACTTTCGTTCATTTGTTTGTTTGTTTTAGGGAAGCACCTACTACTTCCGGGAAACGAAGTGTGGTTGGACAGCGATTCAAAAGCAGTTCGGTAGGACGAAGGACGTCGAGAAGGAGGTTTTCCGGGGGACCACTCTCGGTCACTTCCTACATTTTCCTAACATTCCAACGAACAATGAAATATTGGGTTGGTTCGTCGAACACTACGACGCGAAGGAGGTGGGGCTGAGAATAAGATCAGGGGTAGTCCCCCTTACAGCTGAAAACGTTGCCCTAATTCTGGGGTTAAGAGTGCGTGGGAAGACAATTGTTATGGAACCCACAGGCGTACAGAAGCGAGACGGGGTGAACCTTGACAACACTCAACTATTAGGTCATCTGACTGCAACCAGTGTGATGGGCGACCCTGAGGAGTACGTCTGACTCCTTATTTGTTTCATCTTCAACCATTTTTTGTTTTTCGATGGAACACTTCGAACCAAAATGTGGTTCATGAAGCATTTGAGGGACATTAAACACATCAACAGATATGCATGGGCACATGCAGTTCACGCAACCCTGGTTCAGGGTCTGGAGGAAGTCAGCTTAGAACTGCAGGAAAGGAGATCAACCGGGAACTTCATTATGAAGCAGGGTTGAGTCGATGGTTGTGTAGCAATACTACAAGTAAGCAATTTTGTCCGGAATACGTTGTTTGTCTGTCCGGAATCAGTTGTGTGTCTGTCTGGAATACAATGTATGTCTGGAATAAGTAGTTCGGTCTGTCCGGAATAAGATGTTTTGTCCGTCCGGAATACGTTGTGGGAATGTCCAGAATAAGTTGTGAGTCTGTCCGGAATATGATGATTGTTTGTCTGGAATACAATGTTTGTCTGTCCGGAATAAGTAGTTCGGTCTGTCCGGAATAAGATGTTCTGACTGTCCGGAATACGTTGTGGGAATGTCCAGAATACGTTGTGAGTCTTTCCGAAATAGGATGACTGTTTGTCCAGAATACGATGTCTGTCTGTCGGGAATAAGTAGTTCAGTCTGTCCGGAATAAGATGTTCTGTCTGTCGGGAATACGTTGTGGAAATGTCCAGAATAAGTTGTGAGTCTGACCGGAATAAGATGATTGTTTGTCTGGAATAGTTGTGAGTGCAAATTTAGTTGGGTTTCTGTCCGGAATACGTTGTGTGTCTGTCCGGAATACGAACTCTGTCTGTCCGGAATAAGTAATGTAGTTTATGTGAAGTCCTTATTAACATTTGATCTTTCCCATTTGAAGGTGTGGCTTTGTGAGAAATTCAAATTGGGGGAGCCCAGACGAGCATATCCACGGATGAAACGTTGGACGAAAATGTTTGGGAAACGTTTAATCCTGAGGAAATGGGAGGAACGTGGAATCACCTTAGCTGAGATTTACAACGGCAAATTCTACCTGAAAGGGCCTCCATCACTAAGTGAAAGGGAGATGGAACTGATTAGTTCCGATCAAAATCCTGCTCAAGAGTCGCACAAAGCAAACTTTTCTGCCTCAAAGGGTTCAGCTTCAACATGCACTCTGCCAAGGCTATAGCTTAGAGACTGCAACATTCCATGTGACCCGCTGCTACAAGAGTTGGAACTGAGTGAGGTGAAGACAAAATGGCTGCAAGCCGAAGCAGCCCTTAAGAAGGCGACTGAAGAAGTTAACAGACTAGAGGAAGAACTGAGGATGTCCCACGAAGAGTGTGTGAGGCTGAGCGAAGAGATTGTGTCTCTACGAGGAATAGAGGCATGTGAAACTCACTTTGGGGAGAAGACCCAATATGTAAATATAGAGGAGGATCATGAGGCAGAAAAGTGCAAGAGGGAAGAGAAGAGAAGAGAAGAGAGAAGAAAAAAAAGAGGAAGAGGAAAGACAAGGGAGAACAGAGGAAAAAAGAGGAGGACAAGGAAGAAGAAAGGAAGATAGTGGAGAAGCAGAATGAAGAAGAGAGGAAGAGGGAGGAGAAGAAGAGACAGGAAGGGGGAGGAGAAGACACAGGAGGAGAAGGAAGAAGAGAGGAAGAGGGAGGAGAAGAAGAGAGATGAGGAGAAGGAGGAAGAGAGTAAGAGGGAAAAGGGGAAACGAAACTGGGGTGTCAAAAGATAATGCTCGAGGAAAGATGATGAAGAGCAGGCTAAACGGGCTAAGAAGAAGAAGGTGGAAGCATAGCAAAAGAGAAAAGACAGAGCAGCCCAAAGGAGCCTAACGAAAAAGGGAAAAAAAGAAGAGGACAATTACAGGTTGGTTGTCCACTTAGGGGCGACAATGCCTGATGTTGACATGACCACATTGGGGACGTTGTCAGCTGATGAGGTCAACATGTTATTGAACTTGACCGCACCCAGCAAGGACCAGAGAGATGTGATCTGGAGAGGGGACATCTGTAATCTAACACGCCGCGAGTTGAAGGAACTAATAATGTCGGGGATGGATATGGGCGACGAAACAATGGGTGCGATGATTTCGGTCCTCCAAGGAAGAGGACAAGCACAAAAGGTTATATGCATATCAACATTCGAATTAATTGTGGAGCGTATGTTTTACACTAGATCATGTACTTAATGATAAAGCTTGACCCAATGAAGGAGAAGCACCAGAAGACCATTCACTGTATCAGGGGCAAATTGGCGGTCTGGTTACTTAGGGACCCACGTTCGTGTGTGGAAATCAGAAGACCAATTTGTGGAGTGTATTCTTTTTTACCTGTACAAATTACAAACACCATTTTTTTTGAAGATAGGTTTGTTGTATGTTAGTCTTGGAACAAACCACATAATCCGGACAGATCCAGAACGTAAACTGGATAAACCAGGTCTTTAATCCGGACAGACGAAAACCTTAATCTGGACACACAAACCACATAAATCGGACAGACCGGGACCTTAAACTAGACACACAAACCACATAATCCGGACAGATCGAGAACGTAAACCGGACAGACCATGACATAATCCGGACAGACCAGGACCTTAATCTGGATACACAAACCACATAACCGGACATACTAGGACCTTAATCTGGACACACAAACCACATAATCCGGACAGATCGAGAACGTAAACCGGACAGACCAGGACCTTAACTGGACACACAAACCACATAAATCGGATAGACCAGGACCTTAAACTAGACACACAAACCACATAATCCGAACAGATCCAGAACGTAAACCGGATAGACCAGGACCTTAATCCGGACAGACCAGACCCTTAATCCGGACACACAAACCACATAATCTGAACAGATCTCCCATCTAACAAATGTCAATTAAAAGTAGACTTAGATTTAAAGACAAATGTACATTAAACTTTAGTTTTACGAGATTATGTTTAACACCATGAATGTTATACATGATAAATTGGATTCAACATAAAATTGATGCATTTGACACATTTTACAACCTAATGAATTAGTATTTATACTTAAATCTGGACGGTCCCACAGTATAATCGGGACAAATCTCCCACATAATCCAGACAAACCCAGAACGTAATCCGGACAGATCCAGAACGTAATCTGGACAACTAATACGGAGTAAATAAGATCAGCAAACTAACTAACAACTGAAAGTACACAACTTATAAGTGTGATCGTTTTACAAGAGACGGAAAATAATAGGAAATCTTAAATTAAGGAGGAAGTTCCTCGTAATACAGATTCATATCCCAATCACCGAAATCATGATCCCCCGATTTCGGTGCGACTAGGTGCAGTGACGATGTAACCTTCTTCTTGAACTTTCTCTTTTCTTGTTGGTCGTGCTTTTTGTGGCTTCTTTTAATTATCTTCTCAGCTAAAGAAATCTATCGTCTAGTCGGCAGTCTGCCTGGACGTCTTACCTTATCTGGATTGAGAACAGATGTACCTGTCATCCTAGGTTTAGCAATTTGAATAGGGAATTGGGTAGTTTGCATACGTACCTTAAGAAATTCAATATACTTAACGGCCTCAAGATACCTTGCGTGTGAAATGAAAGCTTCCTGTGCAATCCAAACGACACGACCCATTATGTCGTCGTGACGACGAAGCACATCCTTCTCCATTATGCCATCGTCTGGGTACATCATGCCTGGATAACTCCTTCGAATATCCTTCAGCCATCGATTAACGATGTAAGACTCTGGGAGCAATGCATTAGGATCTAAGAGTGCAATGACAAAAAAAACATGGCAACATAGAAGACCAACGTGCTGAAACATTCTACAATCACATGTGAAGTTCGTAGATCTGATTTGTACTAGGAAACATTTTGACAGTAGCTGCTCACCAGACAATACACGTTCAGATACTTTGTAATGGAATGTGTCATCCGTATTGAACTCCTCCGTAATGTCGGAGTATATCATCTTCCCAATTTGTAATTGTACTTTCTTGAAGACCCCTACCGTATACAACTCGCTTAACTGCCTCTCGAATGGATACATTGAAACTAATTGGAGACTCTTATGAAGGCAATCGAAATCTGATTGAGCTTCCTTCTCATACTTGTGGCGGAGCGCGAGTTCGTATTGTTGAACGAACTGCTTAAGTGTGGTCTTAGATGTCAGCTACTTGTCGAAAAAGGCATTCATACTCTCGCTTCTCTGAGTCGATGTCATTCCTACGAAGAAACAATCTCCAACAAATGCAGGTATCCAGGACCCTCGGATTGCATAAATCGATTGGAGTCAACTATTGTTATGGAGGTCAAAATCACCAATAAAACCCTTCCAATTACGTTCAAATTCTGTTGGGGTTTTAGAATCGAATACAATCAATTTGAGATCAAATAACATGTGTTTCCGATACTGCATCGGCAACTTGAATGAAGCTTGGTTCATTATGTGCCATATACAAAATATGTGCTTCGCATCTCGGAAGACATTCCTCACAGCAGCAGTAATGACGCCACAATGATCTGTTATGATCGTTGGGGGACTTATATCTGCATGGACAATGGCAATTTAAAATGAGAGAGTCATATATTCAAAGGTACGAAAAACTACTTTGAAAACTTAATCCGGACAAACGTACAACGTATTCCGGGCAAACCCACAAAGTATTCAGAACAGACACACGACTTAATCCGGACAGACAAACGACTATTCAAATATTACTTAATCCGAACATACATACAACTTAAACCGGACAGAAACATAACTAATTCCGGACAGACACGCAAGACTTAATCTGGACAGACATGCAAGACTTAATCCGGACATACATACAACTTATTTTCGACAGACATACAACTTATTCCGGACATACACCGACCTTATTCTGGACAGACACACAACTTGTTCCGGACAAACACATCACTTTGTCTGGATAGAACGACAACTTATTCTTGACACACTCAAAACTTAAACCGGACAGACATACAACTTATTCCGGACATACACCCACCTTATTCGGGATTGACACGCAACTTATTCCGGACATACACACCACTTAGTCTGGAGATAATCACAACTTATTCTGGACACACTCAAAACTTAAACCGGACAGACATACAACTTATTCCGGACAGACACCCACCTTATTCCGGAAAAACACAAAACTTATTCCGGACATGCACACCACTTCGTCTGGACAGAACCACAACTTATTCTGGGCATACATACAACTTAAACCGGTCATGCACAAGACTTAAACCGGACCGACCCTAAGTATATACATACCGTTCATGCACGACAACCAAGTTTGGAACAACCAGAGGTAATTTTCAGTGGTCTCAGAAAACAGCAAGCGCAACCGAGAAAAACCGATTCGAAATGGTAGTTTACTCCTACAAATGGGGCAAAAAGAATGTCGTATTTGTTGGTAATGTAGGTTGTGTCGAAACATATTGCGTCTCCAAAGTATGAGTATGCAGCTCTAGAACGACAGTCAGCCCAGAACACGTCCGAGAATAGCCGTCATGCAGAATCAGGTGGTCTTTCCATCCTTAAAATCGCCGGGCCCGCTAGATGCTTAACACATGCAAGTCGAACATTGTTTTCAGGGAGTTTTCGTAGTCTTCCTTCGTCATCCATATCCATTACATAAAAAAACATGGAATCAATTTTCTGCATCCTGATGATATAATTCTGAAGAGCTTGTGCATCGCCCGGTCCCATCTTCAAATTTTTGCCTTCGTTTACAACATTCCTGCATAAAGCAATGTTTAAGACCAGGCAAAATGTTTAACTTCAATTAAGTTACGCAGAAAATAAAACACACCTTAGGTCCCGCTCGTTGAAAGTCAATTTGTCATGACCTCCGTCCTCGACCACAAAAGATTGCATGGTCTTAGCAGCCGATATCCCAGTAGAATCATTGCACGCTATGCGTGCTCTGGCGGCATCAGGGACGGATCGTTTTTGTCGGAGGAAACACATTTGATCGTCCTCAAGCATGGCGTGGTTATGTTTAAGATCAACATAGTTAATGTGGTACCCTCTTGCTGGGTTTCCAGAGACCCTAATCCGAGCAGTGCACTGGACCCTACTGGATAACCTATGCTTTAGTTTGTCTTGTCCTTGGTTTACGGGAGCGTGTCCCTCCTTGGAGCAAGTCAGTGTGGCCCGTATAACAACACCACGATCGTAATGAGATTGTCTTAGCTTATCACCAAAACCACATGAATCGGCATAGGAAACGTAAAATGTTTTGGCGTCTTCGAAAGAATGGAAAAACATCTGCTCATTCGGAATGTTTGAGGCCTGCTCCATTTGAGTACAAAGAGGGAAATAAAAGCGAAAGGTAGACAAAAGGAAAAAGAAAATCCATCTGATGTGTATCCTGCGTAGGAACGCCAAAATGAGGGAGGATGGGCTGATTTGAGACACATTTAATGTGATTTGAGACGCATAGGGAAGAAAAAGAAAAAAAGAAAATGATAATCCAGCCTTTCCTTTTTGCTGACATGGATGATGCCAACTCAGCAGCTTCCTCAAAGAGCGTCCTCAACAGCGGCCACTAATCATTTTCCAACTTTTTTCTCAGTAAAATTATGGATGAACCCTATTTTAATAGGCGTGAGCCTAATGAACTAGCTTTAGTTTTGGTTGTAGTAATCTTCAACTAGATTCTAATACCAAACACAAAACATAGAAAGGTCAAAGATGGATTTCAAATAAACATGTCAAAATTTGACAGGACTCAATAACACGTCAAGAAACAATAACACAATTAAACATGAAAACCATTTTTGTACTTGTTTAGGTTAGATATGATAATTTACAAAGAAATAACAACTCAAAAAATGACACAATTAGACACGATAGAAACACAATTACCCAAGAATAAACACAATTTACGTGAAATTGATACGTTAAGCATATTATATAGTCTAATAAATTATGTTTTATTTGAAAATAATTGTTTGAGATATTTTGGGGTATGAAAACCACAATATGTCATAGTACTGGGCTATAAGCAATCTCAGTAAGGTCTATAATGTTCAAAATATGGTAAATATACCATACACGACAATCTGACACAATAAGTACACGACACGATTAACAAACCTATCTCTAACATTTTGTTGAGGTTACCCAATTGATTGAGTTATCTCGTGCACTTACTTGTTGCACAATCCTTTCCACCACGAACCCACATTGTGTCGACGGTCGGTGGACGACGGCACGTGAGCCGCTGAATTGCCGTGATGCACTTATCACCACCACTTAAACAACACCATCGTGCTAGAGGATTGTGCATCTTGCCAACAAGATCAATTGTCCCGCGAACGCAACACTCTTACATCTCCCTTCAACATTTTAATTCAATATTAGTTTCTTGTACCTTTTTGTAAGAAAATATGTACTCTAGCCAAGAGGTTATGTTTAAACCTGGGAACCGGGTCGTGCCGACCCAACCCAACCCAACGAAGAAAACCCGACCACCCCCCGGACCCGGCTTGAATCCGGCATGAATCGACTCGTGCCACTAGGTTGTGTCGGGCCGGGGATGCCTGCTGCTGAGCTAGGCCCGACCCAACGAAGAAAACCCTACCCAACCACCCCCGAACCCGGCTCGAATCTTGCACAACTCAACCCGTGTCGAGTCGAGGATGTTGGCTGCCATGTCATGCCCAACCCAACGAAGAAAACCCGTGCCGGTGGGCCATGCCGGGGATGTTGTCTGTTGTGCCAGAATGACACGGTTCTCAGGTATATTCCGTTTGGATCAACGAGTAATTTGTGTTGGGGAATCATGCACAACGCTCCCACGTACAAGGACTTGGCAACCAAATGGTCAATTATGTCATGGGATGGTAGCGTTGTGTGGTGACGCATCTCTCACAGTGGGATGCAAATACTCATCAAGATGTAGTTGTTGTTGATACAATTACAAATATAATAATGTAATACAGTGGGTTACAAATGTTGAATAAATACTTCAGCAGAACCCAGATTAAGCCAACATACAAATTCATGTTTGAACAACAAACAACAAAGAATAATTATCACAAAACACCTTACAAACCGAGCCATCAAATTCCAACTTGCCTCAGAGAAAATATCGCCCTCACATATCAGTGTGATGGGTCTGACACTTTTATCCTAGGATAAAATAGTTCCTTCGTCGAGCGGGCGCATACCGGAATCGACGAACCTTGAAAGCAGCGCAGAGCCTTACAAGATCTGACTGCTGGAGATTGATGGAATCAGATGAATTTTTTTCCAGAAAGAGACGTTTTTTTAGAGAGAGAGATTAAAAACTAAATTGCTATTCATCACCGTAAAACTACTTAAATTGCCTGTGCGAATTACCGTTTTGTCATTCTCGCATTTCTACTTATATAACTCTTCATTTCACTCTCCCACCACCACTCTCTCTTCATCTTCCTCTCATAATCATCAAGAAGAATGTCTTGGAGGCCCGGAAAGGAGCAAGCGGACGCCCCAGAGTACTTGAATATGGTAAAATGTCCCATTTATTTTAAAACAATTGGGGGTGGGGTGTCCGCAGGAACCGCCCCCCAACAGACGGGCGCCCACGGAAGCCGCCACCTTGGGGGTGGTTCCCTTAGGCACGCGCTCGTTGGGGGCGGCTCCTGCAGACACCCCCCTAATGGGTGGGCGTCTGCCGGAGACGCCCTACCCAAGGGGTGGGTGTCCGTCGCAGTCGCCCTTTTAAAAAAAAGAAATAATTAGTATTAATTGATAATTAGTTAAAAATAATTAATAAATTTGTTAATTTAGATGCTTAAATCCATTTAACAACATTTTATTCCTAAAATTTAATTAATAGTCATCGGGTTACCGTGGAGGAAGAGGAAAATCCATACCTCTACGCGTTGTACATGCTTACGAAGAGGATTTAGCACATCGTCATCTTCGTAGACGGGGTATATCTGCTTCGGTTAGGAGGGAGAGGGATAGTTTACGTCATCGTCAGACACGTGAGGATTCTTTCAACGACGACGAGGATTCGGATGAGGTGGAGAGTGACGACGAGAGTGACGATGGGGGTCGGTATGACTTGGAGCCGCAAGAGGAGGCGAGACAGCAGTATGGTAGAGGATGTGGCCGACATGTTAGTTCTTTTTCTGCGGAGTGAGTCATTCGGAAGGGTAGAGGTGGTAGGTTTGTAACCGGCGATTCGAATTCGTGCACTGCAGACGCTCGAGCTAAGAAGAAGAAGAGGGTTGATGACGATTCTTGGATCGTGACTGGTGTGATGCCCGGTGGTCCTTTAGATGACAACGTCATTCCGAGTTTCAGAGGTCACATCCCCAGACGCATTTGGGAGGGCTAGGAGCGGAAGGTTCTGAAGTGTCATATTCGGCACAAAGTCTGTACTACATTGCAGGCTTGGCGTTCAGTGATGAGTGATGATATGACGGGGACCATTACTGATAGCGGATTGGGTCAGTTGCCTACGACATGTTCCTCTGCCTTGACATGCCGTTGATTTCTGTGTTTGTGGAGCGCTGGCAGCATGACACCAATTCTTTCCACTTGCCTTTCGGAGAGATGACGATCATTTTGCATGATGTTTTCTAGATTCTGCGCATTCCTGTTGAGGGTCGTATGGTCAGTGCTCAGGCATCGACACTTGAACTGAAGAGTTTTGTATCAGAGTTGCTCAAGGTCTGCGTCAATGGTCTTGGGAGGGATAGCTCATTTTGGAGTGGCGGTGGTGTTAGCATCGACGATGTTGACGACTATTGCAGACGGGGACGACCACCACGAACAAAGGATACACAGTTGACTGCCTACCTCTTCTTACTACTCAGATGCGTCTTGTTTGTTGACAAGAGTGGTTGCAGAGTCAGACAACACGACCTATTGGAGTCTAGGGACCCAAATACGATTGGTCAGTTCTCATGGGGGTCGGCGACGTTGGCATATCTGTATCGCCAGTTGGGGATAACGAGTCATGCTGGTTGTTCTAGTATTGCGGGTTGTCTTACGCTGCTGAAGGCTTGGATATATGAGTATTTTACTCCTTTTCGCCCACATCGGGAACGGAAAATTATTGAGTCGACCCTTCCTCGTTCACGTATATGGGTTGTCCGGACCGAGGATAGAAGCGAGGGGCGACTCTATTCCATTCGTAGACGTCTGTATCATAGGTATGAAACTTTATATCATTCACGTTTATTTTAATTTTATTACTATTATAAAATAAACGTGTAAACGTTTAGGTGGAGTGGTTGCCCTATGGCTCTGAGCCTGCTGCAGTTGTGCCGAGGACTTTATTGATGGGCGTTGTTCGTTATCGGGATATCATGGAGTCTTATTTGCCTGATCGCGTCTTGCGTCAGTTAGGATACGTTCAGGTTAGCCCGGTTGACATCCTGACGCCAGAGCATGAAGTGTGGTCCGCGATTGTGATCACGTACGACGTCAGGTACAACACTTCGATGAGGGAATCGATTTGGAGGACATTTCCGAGAGGAGGCCGACTTCACCTTGGCGATCTCACACGTAGCCGCGACCCCTCCACTTGTCATGCAGATTATTTGGATTGGTTCGGTAGGTGCTCACATCCAGTTCTCGTACGTGGTACTGCCCCGAGACGTGAGATATCACTAGATTGGACATGTGGCGATGCGGTAAGTTTTTCTAGATTAATTTTTATTTGTAATGTATATTTTCTTTTTATTGTTGATTGACATCATTTCATGCTCATATTTGTATCTTATATCCATTATCTTTCACCTAAACAATGCTATGTCACGAGTTTTATGTTTAGTTTTCAGGAATAAATAGGTTTGAAGAGATGAAACATAAAAGGACCCAAAAGCTGGGAAAAAGGACTGGATTGTGAGATCTGGGGACCAAGATGCAAGGGAGAAGGACCTGATTGCAAGACAGAAGGACCTAAGAGCAAAACAGAATACTCCTCACCATCATGGGGAGTATTTTGGCAATTCTATTCGGGTCGGAGCTCCAACATGCAAAATAGATGCATTAAATACCAACAAAGCCTTCCAGAAAAGCCCACAAGAAATTCCAGAGAGATCCGGACACTGTAGACCGCTAATTAGCGGTCCAAGACCGCTAATTGGCGGTCACTTTTGGCCCAAATGCACTCAAATTTCTCCTGGACTTGTATTAATGTTCGTTTAGGCTATTTTTGGTATCTGTTTAGTCCCACATCGGGGGATTGTCCCGGTTTGCCTTTTTCCATGGCTATAAATAGAACTCTTCACCTTCTATTGTAATCACTCCATATTTTAAGTGGCTATTCTACCTACTAGAAGTGAGGCCTTGAAGCACACACTAAAGTAGGAGGATGCTACTTTTAATGTGAGTCATTTTATCAATAAAGTTTTGTGTTTATTTCATTGTTTGTTTTATGCTTCTTTAATTGTTTGTGCATGTTTTAGTTTAATCGTCTTTTAATTCTAGCTTAGTTTTAATATGCTTTCTTTCCATAGTTTAATAATTAGTGTAATGTTTAGTGAGTAGTTCCATCCCCTTTGGGGGGTGGAGTAGATGTACATACATGCATTAGAGAATGGGATGAATGCTTTAATTTCAATGTGTTGATTAAACATGAATGTATGCTTGCTTGTTTAGGATAGAATTTATAACTTGATGAGTTTTGCCAAAATGATTAGACACCTCTCATGCTTGTTTAGGTTCTGAAATAAACACCTTGCATATGTAAATGTTAATCAACTAAGTTGGTGAATAGATTGATAGGTTTTGCCATAACATTTAGACACTTCCTATGCTTGATAAACATCACCTTCATGTGCTTAAAGAATGTATTCTACACCCACCTCTTTGCATGTGTGCACTCACTCCACCCCTTAGGGGTTTTCCATTCCTGAAATTCCAGCATTCTTGTTTTGTTCTTAGCTTAGTTCTTATTTGATCGTTTATTTCTTTGTTTCGCATTTCGTACTTCTTAGCGTAGTGTAGTGTAGAGTAGCATAATCAATCTTTCTCCCCCAATTTTTGCCACTTGATTTCTGATAAACAAGAGACTGCTCACCTCCCTGAGGACGACCCGTACTTGCCACCGCTTCATCGCGGCCGTGCACTTGCGGTTTTAAATAAAACGTTCAACAAGTTTTTGGCGCCGTTGCCGGGGAGAAAGATTGATTATGCTACTCTACACTACACTACAAGATATATAAAATGTATATTTTCTTTTTATTGTTAATGTACACTAATTGTTATGTTACATACAGTGGATGAGTAAGACGATACGAGTTACACAGCTGTTCTTGCGATACAGGGACCAGATGCCGAAAGAGGAGATGAGATCTGCATGTGCAGATTTGGATGACCTCATATATGAGTGGAACAATTAGTTGGGCATTTCTGACCATGATTCGGATGAGGAGTTGTAGTTGACTTGTACATTATTATTTTTTATATGTTGAACAATTATTACATTTATTGGTATTTGCTTATCTATTGTTCTTATTATTTATTTCTAACGAACATATTTTCTTCTTATTTGTTTATCTGTTGTACTTTTATTATTTATTTCTGACGAACATATCTTAAACCTGTTTGGTATATGTAATGTAATTTAAATTTAAAATCTGGTAAAAAAATAACACGATATAAGTACAAATACACGATATAATCGCGGATAGATTATATATTAAAAATACATTACAAATTACAATCAAAATGTATTACGTAACCGGTCCCAATACGCTCTCCTACTTTCGTACTCTTCCTCCCATCCAGCAACACTCTATAGGAGGTACTAGGAATCCCTCAGCTAATTCTAAGTGAATAAAATGTCTGTTACTCCATAAATGAGCAATGATCAACTCTCTGCATGACTTCGTCATGGTAGATATACTCTCCCAAGGTAGCACTGTAATACACGGTACAACGAACCATCCGTTTTCACTGAGAAATACATAACTGCACACTTGTAAAAATTGACAATCAGGAACAAGTCACACCAAACCTCCATATAGTGATCCTCACCACAAGGTTCCCCACCCCAATCAATTCGCTGACGAGTCTGTACCACACCGTCGTAATAGACGTGCTCATAAATGGGATGCACCCCAATCTCATTAGAAATTGCACGACGGGCGTACAACTAATTGTCTTAACCACCATGGAAAACATTGGCAACACATCGATATCCACAGTTGCCATCAGCACGTACGTTATTCCACCTCTCCAGAAATGGTAAAATGATTCTTGGCAGTCTATCAACATATGGGAAGTTATCGATGTCAATCCGTCTAGACACTACAAGATGGAAAAATAGCAAAGTTATATATAATAACTGGAAGAACATGTTGACTGAATAAAACAAACAACAAAGTAATAATATTAACAACAAACATATCGTCATCCAGATCCTGCAACCGTGTTTACGGACGATCGAAACGAACTAGAAGACCGACCACGACCTCTGCTCCAACTACTGGAAGATCGACCACAACCTTGCTCAGCATACTCAATGGCACTTGGGTCCCGACGTGTCGATTTTCCCCTTGGTGGACCTCGTACCTTAGTATTTTTTGCGAGCTCTTCATAGTTTGACTGATCGGGGTGTAACTACGCGTATAACATACGAGTGGCACTGCGAATTACTGCAGGGTCGCTCCCCGAAATCTCATCAACGAGGTTCCAAAAATGCTCGACGTCTTGTGATGACTGATCCACAAACTCTGGCATCTGGACTCATTCTCCAACGACAAGTGTTTTACAGAATGAATGAATCTGCTTTAAATAAATTCCTACGCATGACTCAAAACAACCGTACATGGTACATGCACAAGGAATCCCATGTGATGTCAGAAAATCGCACCCACAACGAGATTCAACTTGATTGCTTAAGCCCTGCATTCTCTTCAACTCCCAACTCAATAATGACAAGCAGTGATGCGAAACTCGACCATTTATATGCTGATACAAAGCATTTATGTAGTTAGTCAAATTTCGACGTCTCGACTCTTCAAGAAAGTTCCGAATATTTGTCAGCTGCATTTCAATAGCCACGTTCATGCGGTCGAAAAGAGTGTCCAGAGCTGCAGTCGATGTAGTGATCCACTCTTTCATAGCCGAATGAACGTTTTCAACTCTACAGTTCATAGTGTTGCCGAAATGAAGGACTTTGTTCGTCCAATTCAACACAAACTTTTCTTTATGCACTAACCACGTGTCTTCCAAATACATTGTGATAACTGGGCAAGAGTGAAAAGTATCTTTCAGATTACGGACAACTCTATCATACTCGGTTTGTGTAGCAGAAAACACGACTTTCCTCCACTTTCCACGTATCAAATTCACTGCAAGCTGCTTGTTCTTGCCGAATACGTGGTATGCGTAGTTGTACACGTCGTTGTTGATATGTCAGGTACAAAGTAAATGAGCAGACTCAGGAAAAACCTCTCTCACTAGTCACACAAGCCCTTACTCTCAGTCCGTTATTATTGCAGTCGGGCTGACAATACCCAATAACAGATCTTGCAACTTCTCCGACACCCATCGGTAACTAGACTCGGTCTCATCCTTCATAATCGCATAGCCGACAAGGAAGTTCATGTTTGTTGGTGTCACACCAACCATCTCAAACAAATGCATCTTATATTTGTTGGTTTTGTACGTCGAATCCATGCAGATTACGAAAGAGTATGTGCGTAATACTGAACTGACGTCGGATGTGCCAAAAATGCGTGAGTGAGGACATTAGTTTCTTCATTCGCCATGATCCAATGTAAGTACTTATATTGCACTGCCTGCTGCAGAAACTGCTAAGCGGGATTCCTGTCTTCATATTTCGTCCTCCTCATATACTTTTTGAAGTTATACATCTTGTGTACTTAAAAAAACCCACTGTAATCTAATCCATCACCACCAAAATCTTGCAACGGAACCTGAAATAATTTATAATAACAAAACTTAAATAAATTTTAAAAAATTATTCTGGGTGTCTGGCTAGGACGCCCCCACCTTGGGGTAGGTGACTTACATAGACGCCCAGGATGGAGAAAAAAATATCTCAGCTAACCTCGCCGGATCCAAGCATTTCGCCAAATATTTTCGTGGTGTTGGTATTGGTAAAGTGAGAAAAACTTAGACATAAGCCTTAGTTTAAGAGACGAAACGAAATGAGTATTAAATGTATTTTGAATGACAAAATGGTAATTGTTGGGGGTGATTTAAGTAGTTTTGTGGCGACGAATAGTAATTCCCATTAAAAACGTGTATGTCATGAGGAAAACCAAACGTGATATATATTTATTTTTTTGTGGAGAATTCTCTACTCATCTCTTTTCACCAATCTCTTTCTACTAACAAAGGGTCATATGAAGAGAATGTTTATCAACATTCTTCAACTTTCCAAGTTCCCCAGTGTGGGACTGAAAGAAATGTGAGACATGACACATTACTCAATACATCTCATCTTCAACTCAACATTAGATTTTCTCAATTAAGTTGTTCATGAACCTAATCCAAATTTAATAATCCAACAATTGCTACCCTGCTTCTTGAAAAACGCAGGAGAAAGAATGTTTTTCTCAAACTTTAACTTTGCAACTCATCTTAATTTTTGTTTTTCATCCACTTTTTCAATATTTTTTTGTACCTAATTTCTAGCCTTGAATACCCACTACCAAGGCAATTTCTTGTATTATACTACAACCTAGGTAATGCATCTTAACCAAATTAGAATTTTCTTCTTCTTCTTCTTCTTCTTCTTCTTCTTTTCTTCTTCTAATTTCAGTAATTATCATATTTTACATTCAATCTAGGTAAGTTATTGTATTGTACCAAAAACAGGAATTTTTTATTTTATCTTAACAATTTTAGGCAATTTATCATATTTTTATAGTTCAACAAATCTATCGTATTTTACCCACAATTTGGGTAATTTCTTGTGTTGTACTAACAATCTAGGTAATTTC
Organism: Triglochin maritima; assembly: GCA_963682175.1. NCBI lineage: Eukaryota > Viridiplantae > Streptophyta > Magnoliopsida > Alismatales > Juncaginaceae > Triglochin > Triglochin maritima. The sequence continues at coordinate 43,824,986 of OY821775.1, forward strand.
TTGTATTATACCCGCAACTCAAAGATAAAATGCATGCACCAAACAAGTAAGTGGTGTTTCAACTGAACTCACTCACACCATCCACGCGCGCTAATTTTCCACAAAAAAGAGAGTAAAAAACCAGCATTGGGAAGGCCTGCCCGCCGCTTGACGCGGGGTTCACAAACGATACCAAAGTAAACTCAGGATGTGTATAATTGTTGTTTAACAGTGAAAATCGGATTTGTCTTGTCTATACCATAATACCAAGATTATTTTTTAACTACGAAAATCCCATGAGTTTCTTGCATATAATTACTTTTTCGGTTTTTCCCTTTCGAATATTGCTATTTCTTAGAAACATTACCATTAAATTTGTTCACAAGTCATAACTTCATTAAAAAGGTAGGTCACGAGTCACGAGTCACATATCTCCAAACACATGTTCAAGGAATGTCTCGTGCTAACGTCTCAACTAACAAATTTGTCGTGAAATGTATAAACTGTTTACTCAACTCCAAGTCCAAAGTCATAAATTCCAAAGCCCGAAGCTTCATTATGCAATTTTGAAAAAGAAATTCAGCACTTTGTTCCAAATTGGATCGCAGCATGCAGATCGGTGAATCAGGCTCGGATGGTTAAATGGTATTAGAACTAACAAGATTTGTAACATAAAAAGATTTTTTCACTCCTCTATATGCATAAGGCCATTATCGTCAGTGGGAGACCTAAGAATACATACGATATAATGTTATACGTAAGATATATTTGTGTAATAAGATATTTCATAATTAATTTATTCAAACACTAAAATGTGGTGGAAGATTAGAATTATATATCTGTGTTTGTAAAGTAAAACAACTTCCCAACTGCGATTTGTTGATCTGGGATATCTGCTCCAAGGTCTAAGGAATCTGGATTTACAACCCAAAAGGGGGCATCTTTTGGTTTAATTTTGTAAGTCCTCTCCAACTATCAAATTTCATCCGTTATTTCACATGTTATTTAGTCTCATACCAATCGGAATAGCAAAGTTGCTTCCTATGCCCCTGATAAATTATCAAACAAGGGGACTATTTAAAGAAAAAAACCGATGACAAAGAGGAGCCCACATGTCCATTGAGCTAACTTGGGTTCGCCCTCGATTATCGTCGTGGACACCAACGCTAAAAGACCTAATTTTAGTTATATTTAATTAATAGTGTCTAATTTCGAAATTCAAAGTCTAAACAAACTTTACTAATCTTCGATCCAATCTCTTATATTTTAAGTCTTGACTGTTGAGTTGTATTGTGATGTAATATGCACTAGAATTGAAGCAAGATAAAAAAAATTCGAATCTTGATCTCCATTTTCTTTTATTTTGGCAAAACCAAGAAGTTTGTATTTCTCAAATTGGAATATTTATATATTCTACAATATATCAAAAACTGACGTCTGCCGAATAGTTACAACATTGGGTGAAAAGCTAGTTGTAGCTAGTTTTTTATTCTTATCTAAAACAACTTCTTATGATTTTAGACGTGTGTACTTATGTACTGACATAAAATAAGATTTGTTTTTTAGATTTCCGACTTGGATTTGAAATCTTAAATTATTAACAACTATTTAGTCATACAAACATAATTTAAGGATATTAGATCACCATGCATGCATTCGATGATTCTATTCCAACAAAAATCACTTTACGCACCCCAGGACATGGTTCTACAATAGAATGAGTGGTTCCCTTAAGAAATCCGTTCGAACCTCATAATTGTAATGATGAAGAATTTCCCACTTGGTCCAGTACGATAAGCTGACTTCGGCTTCAGTTCGTTTAATTTTTTTAAATACCTCCAAAAATTTACAAAATACCTAAAATACCAAACCCACCGGAACAACTAGGGGAGAGCAAAACCCGGGTTGACCCGGTCAACCGGACCGGTCGGTCCGGGTTCGGTCCGGAAAATTTCGAAAAAATCCGGTCCGGTCCGGGTTTCGGTCCGGTAAATTTTAAAATTTCCGGTCCGGTCCGGACCGGTCCAAATTTTTTTAATGTAAAAAATTCGGTTTTTGACCGGACCGGACCGGACCCCGGATAAAAATCCGGTCCGGATGCACAGCCCTAGGAACAACCCGGTACCAGGTCTAGGTAAACCCATAATTACCTCTAACTCCACGCCTTTCCAACAAAACCTATTATTAATCACCGTAAGTTACCGTCAACATATCTTAAAGATAATGAATCCTTATTGATAACTTCTTTTCACCAAAATCCTATTTCACTTCTCTCAAGGAATAGTCTAACAATAGAAGGTGTGACTTCATCTCCTTAGGGCATCCCTCACGCGGGAGACGCCCCCCACGACCCAGTCGTCTCCCCCCACGACCCAGTCATCAACAATCGGGTTGTCGATCCGGTCGTGTAATATTTTATTATTATTTTCTTTTTTTCCTTTTCTTTTTGTTTTGATTTTTTGTTTTTTTTTAAAATACGTTTTACAATTGTTTTGAATTTTTAGAATTTTTTTAATTGTTTCCAAGATGAACTTCGAAATGATGTGAATGAGAGAGATATATTGTTGTCGGTTGTGGTTAAGATGTGAATCATGTAGGAAAGAAAAGATAGTGGGTTGAGAGAGAGAAAACTGATGTGGAAGAAAAAGAAGAAAGAGAACATTAATGATCAGGTCGTTCGGATCATGATCACTGATGACCTTATAAGATCAGTTCAGTCCCTTCAAATTCCCTAATCAAAACGATGTTAAACCATCTCTAATTTCTAATAACTGACCATCAGTCTCAAAGTGAGAATGGATTGGAAAACAAAACCCTATTTTATCAAAAATTTAAAATCCCAAGACTCACGTGACCAGGCGAAGGGGCAAACCCGTAATTTCCCCCAACTCCACGCCCTTCCGAACCCCGCAACCAACGTGATCACCAGAACAGCAAACCTCCAACTCCACTCTCCATCTCCTCCTCCGACGATGAGACCCACCGGAACCCTAAACCCTTCCACATCACGCCGCCTCCCCCTAGTCGTAACCCTCAACTGCCTCCCCGACCCCTCCCCGGAGCAAGCCTCCCTCTCCACCGTCGCCACCGTCGTCCACGTCGACCTCTCCCAGATCTCCGACGCCAAGCTCCCCTCCGCCTCCGCAGTCCTCCTACACTCCCTCGCCTTTCTCCCCCGCGCCGCCCAGCGCCGCCTCTCCCCCTCCCAGCTCCTCCTCTGCCTCGGCTCCCCCGACCGCGCCGTTGACTCCGCCCTCGCCGCCGACCTAGGCCTGAAACTCGTCCATGTCGACGCCGATCGAGCCGAGGAGGTCGCGGATACGGTTATGGCGCTGTTCCTGGGGATGGTTAGGAGGACGCATGTGTTGGCGAGGCATGTCAGCGCGGCCGCATCCGGGTGGCTCGGGGCCGTGCAGCCGCTGTGTAGGGGGATGAGAAGGTGCCGCGGGTTGGTGCTTGGGATCGTCGGGGGGTCAGCGTCGGCTAAGTGCTTGGCTACTAGGAGCTTGGCGTTTCGGATGAGTGTTTTGTACTTTGATGTTCGGGAGCAGGTATTGTTGTGGTTGGTGTTCTTTTTTTCGGTTCGAGTAGCCTTTGTTGGTACTAACGAATTTCACCTTTATTGGTATCTAAAGAATTTTCGGAAAATGGAGAACTTAACTTCTAAGCTGACTTTTGGGTGATTGGTAGCCGAAGAACTTTACAAGTTTTGGAATTAGTTTCGGAATGACTTCCGGCCCTTAAAAATATACACTTGGAGTGATTTCCCCAACTTCCAGTCTAAAATGAGGGGAACTCATGTAAGTGAAGTTCTAAACTTCTCCAAACTCCCAAGTTCTAAAATGTCTTCGTATGATTGGTTTAGGAGAAGTGAAGAACTCTAGTTCCATAATTTCTCGACTTTAGAGTGGAAGTGAGGGAAGTTATCCGAACTATTAAGTTGTTTCCTGCAAATGGAACTCTTGGAACGAGACTTCCAAAATATCATTAAGTTTTCCTGTGAAACAATCACTATATTTTATTCTAGAAGTGCAGTCCCGTCACTTTTAGTTTATTTTCCTGCAAACCAATCACACCTTTAGATGTTTTAGTTCAACAGTGTGATTTGTTTGGCGGAAATTACATGGTCAAAGAAGGGGTGGAATTTTGATGTTGGTACTAACAGTGTGTTTGACTTAAGGAGGGAAATGAAGACGGAACTAAAAAAAGTTAGGGTTATCTTGTTTAAGTGGGATTTTAAGGAAAGTAGAGGAGAGAGAGATGGAGATGAAGAAAAAATGAGATCTCTAATATGTCTTTTATCTTGTTGGGAGGTCGGCGTTGGCTAGGTGCTTGGCTGCTAGGTGTTTGGCATTTTGGATGAGCGCTTTGTATTTTGATGTTCGGGATCAGTTATTTGTGGAATTTGGAGGTGGAGTTGTGCTGGTTTTTTGTTCTAGTAGTTTAGTTCGAGGATGTGATTTGTTTGGTGGAAATCATGTTGGCAAAGAAGTTGAGTTGAAGTCATGGGTCATGTTGGAAAATCTGGTCAGATGATCAAATTTCTTGATGGGATATATAGTTCGACCTACATTACTTTTTTTTATAGAAAATTTTGACCTACAATACTATCAGTGTTGGTAAAAATCATGGGAAGTTTGATCATGGAGTGATGCTGGTTTTTGCCAGTTTCTAGTAACTCTTTTATGAAGTTAAGAAAAAAAAGGAGCCCAATTGGGAGGACATGTTATGAAGTTTTTTTGGGGGTCATAGAACTCATTAGTAATTGATTACTTAGGTCATACATGGGTCTGGCAATGGGTTTTTAGTTGTTACAGATGGTCTTAATGCTGTGACCAATCATATTATATTGTTACGAACTAAGTGCTACATCAACAGCAGGGTGAAAGGTACATCATAAAACTCTCTACATTTGATTGATGGAAGTGGTTTGACTATGAGGAAGAATATTAAGTTTTTGTTTAGGATAACATCAATTTTGGCCTGGCTTAATAAGAAAAGTTTGTGAATCTATAAGATTTGAATTTCTACAGAACGTTTACTAACTTATGCCTCTTAAAAATCCAATTCTGATGAGCCAGTATGGAATTATTGTTGGTCTAATTGCTCCATTGGTGACTGACATGACAGACCCAACTCTAGGGCTGTGCATCCGGTCCGGTCCGGACCGGACCAGACAAGATTTTTTTCCGGGGTCCGGACAGGATCGGTTGGATTCGGTCCGGTCCGGTCCAGGACCGGATTTTTGCCTTAAACATTAAAAAACAAAACAAAAATCGGACCGGACCGAACCAAAACTGGAATTTCAGAAATGTCCGGACCGGAACCCGGACCGGGTTTTGCACAGCCCTACCCAACTCTATGCTTATCTAAAGTTACTAGACAAAATCCATGCGGATCTGATGTTGGTGTGTGTTGACGTGCAATGTTGAAATTAGTGTTTATGTAGGTTATTAAGTAAGCCAAATTGTAGAAGTTGATGGCAGACGTGGAATGGTAATACAATGGCAAATTAATCTGAATTCTGGAGAAAGTATAGGATCATCAAATGTATTCTACATCCGCAAAATCAAGAACTATAAAAACAACGTACTCTGAAAATGACCGACATTCAGTGTTCTTAAAACCGGACCGGACCGGCCGGTTCAACCGGTTGAACCGTGAACTGGAGGCCTGTCCGGTCCGGTTCACCTTCCAAACCCGTTTTTGGGCTGAACCGGGTTGAACCGGCGGTTCAACCACCGGTTCAGAGAGAAAAATCTGATTTTTTTGTTTTTTGAATATTTATAATATGATTTGAATATTTTGAATATTTTTTTACTTAATAAATAATTAAATGTAATTATTATATCTAAAATATATATTTATGACGTCATGCTGACGTCACCGGTTCAACCGGTTAGATTCCGGTCCGACCCCGGTCGAACCTCTGAACCTTTGAACCTTTGACGTTGCCGGTTCGATGTCCGGTTCGGTTATGAAAACCTTGCCGACATTAGTTGAGAGATTTTAAGGGGAAGATAAGGATTCTTATCTCGTGTCTGTTAGTTTAGTATCTCTTTTCCATCACTTTATAGCCACTTACTGGATTCCCTTATGGAAAATGTAAGTTTGCTTGGATGAAATTAGTTGAAGATGATGCGATGAGAATTTCTTTTTATCAATTATGTTTGTGTCTAGAGCATATTTTCTAAGTCTTTCTTAGAATAGGATCTTTTTCATTGTATCACTTATATACTAGCTTCATGTTTCTTCCAAACATAAACAGACGGAAGGAAAACCAGGAAGACATTCTATTGTATTTCCTCCTGCAGCTCGACGAATGGACACACTAAATGATCTGCTGGCTGCCAGTGATCTTATTTCACTTCATTGCGCTCTTACAAATGAAACTGTTCAGATCATCAATGCAGAATGCTTGCAGCACATCAAGCCTGGTAATTGGCTTGTCTTTTCTGCACTTATTCTGTGCTTTAAAATGCTGCATGGCGATTTTCTTTAAATATGCTGTGTTTTATACAAGTCCCAACGCAGATCCTTATAATGATCATATTGCTTAGTGTTTGTACTACCATTAGTTACATCTTGAAGCTATTTCTTTCCCTACAGGAGCATTTATTGTGAACACAGGCAGCAGCCAGCTAATAGATGATTGTGCCTTAAAACAGCTCTTGATTGATGGCACAGTTGCTGGATGTGCCCTAGATGGTGCTGAGGGGCCACAGTGGATGGAAGCATGGGTATGGGCACCAATTCTGCGTATCCATTATAAACTGTTGGTTACATTGGATTTCTAAAAACATTCAGTACTTTTCATTTAAAAAATGCCGACCTTCCTCCTAAAAAATTAATATCGAGTGCCTTGATTGCATTGTAATGGCTTTCAATATTTGGTTTTAGATTTACTTTTCAACATCTTGTTTTCAGGTAATGCTCCGTTGTGAAAATGCCGTTTGTCGTCGTTGTTTTGTATTAGCCTTATAAAATTTGGATGGTGTGGCCTCCTTTTAAAAATTCATTGTAACATGTCCTAATTCACCATTTTAACCTATTCTGATTCCCCCACTTCCACTAAACGAAAGGAAGTCATGGAAGTAGAGTTCTAGATTTCCCTCTCTTTCCTACCTATCGATCACACCCTCAGTTGAAATTTATATGTTATTTTTCTAGGAATAGACAAATTTGAGTTTAACATGGGGATTTAGACATGAATAGTAGTTGGTCAGTATCTAGGATAAGCTCAGAGTAGCCAGTAGGTAATAGAAAAAGGAAAAAAGGAAAAAAAAACAGACGCTTTATCTTGAAATACTATATCATACATGCAGAAAACTGTATGTGCAATGGTATATTGTTATTTCTCTTCACTTTGATTTCCTGTAGATTTTTTACACTTAAATAGCAATTGAACATGTATTTCAGATAAGGGAGATGCCAAATGTGTTGATACTTCCTCGAAGTGCAGAGTACAGTGAGGAAGTATGGATGGAAATCAGGGAAAAGGCCACTGCCATATTGCATAAGTTTTTCACGGAGGGAGTTGTTCCAGATAGTGCAATTTCTGACAAAGATGATGAAGAAAGTGAGACTGGATACTACGAGGATAACCTATTTGAGAAACAAGTAAGAGATAATCAGTCACAAGCACGTAGTCTTGTACCAATAACTGATGAAACTCAGTTACGGCCTGAGAACAATAAAAAAGAAACCTTCCCCAAATTGGAACCTCATATTCATTCTCAAGCTTCTGAAGTCACTGCAAGTTGCAGTTCTCGTCCTGAAGGAAAGCGTAGTCATTCTGGTAAGAAAAGTAAGAAGAGACCAGCCCGTCGCAGGTCACGGCAGAAGTCAAATGACATTTCTGAAGTCGAAGGAGAGAGCAATTATACGTCACACCATGATGGTGACACTGCCATGAGTGGCAGGGATCAAGTTTTAAGCTCTAGTTCTCGGTTTGCATCTCCTGAAAATTCCAGAAATAAACAAATATGTCTGGAGGAATCTACTATAGAAATAACGTCTCAAGGATCACTAGGGTTGGGGTCAAGTAAAAAGCTAATGGATCTACTTAACGAAGGTTATGTTATTGCCTTACATGCAAGAGATCGTCCTGGGCTTCATGTTTCAAGGCAAAGACTTCCTTGTGGTGGTTGGTTTTTGGATACAATTACTAATGTTACGAAAAGAGATCCTGCAGCACAATTTCTTGTTACGTTCAAAAGCAAGGTCTTGATTTGGCTACACTGAATCATTTTTCTGTCACCTGTCTTTGTAGTTTAGGTGCTAATTTAAAAAAAAAAAGACTTAACCACTGCTCATTCACTTAGGACATCATGGGGCTTAGATCTCTGGCTACTGGTGGGAAACTTCTTCAGGTACTGGTATCTCTCCCCCTTATGGTGATAGTGTCTACTGTTGTATGTCTGATTTTTTTTCTCATAGGTGTCGGTTTAAGTTCGTATTTTTTGGACTTTTCCATATATATATATATATATATATATATTTGTGGAAATGTCTGGAAGGGTGCAAATTAATTCCCACGCAAGCAATTCTTATTTACTTCTGTATGGACCTTGATTGTTAAATAAAGGATTCGGGCCTTGTCAGATGCTGGATCCCATCATCTCCACTTAGATTTTTGTTAAAATGGTGGAAAACTATGTTATAGGTCACATCTTCAACCAGTAGTCCAGTACATTGGTTGTCACTTGTCAGTGATTCCTTCTGACTGTATTGGTTATCTTCAAAACTAAAATCACTACTCGGTAGAATACAACCAGCATTATGGTTTTTTCTATGTTTAAAAATATAATGCTACCCAATTGTTTTATTTATGAACACTAACCCTCAAAAGTGCTTGTTACCAGATTAATAGAAGAACTGAATTTGTATTTGCAAGCCATAGTTTCGATGTATGGGAAAGTTGGACTCTGGAAGGTTCCTCACTGGAGGAATGCAGACTAGTAAACTGTAGAAATCCTTTGGTACGTTTCAACTTTCCAAGACTTGTTAACTTGTGTCTGTAAAACCCTTTTATTGAATTCCTGCTGTGATGTTGGTATACAATCTAAATACATTGAAAGTTCTGCGAATATAATGTGCATCTCTGACATAATTGCTCTTTTTTTGGTTTATGTATTATTTTCCAGATTTTTTGATGCCATGGATTATTTCACATTCTTGCCTTGGTGGGATAGTACATTCAAACTGAACAGGACACTATTCCACTTTTATATCTTGCAAGTTTGGGATAGTATTGTTTAGAATGGCTTATACTTTCCATGTTGGTACTAAATATTGATGGAGAAAACCTTAATATGTTGTTGCTATGAAAATTTTAAGCTAGTTTACCACCACATGTTAAAAAAAAAACTAAAACTTGGTGCAGATTATGCATGACATGTGAGAGATAATTCATGTTATCGGTGGATGATTCATGCCTTAATTTGTATATGTTATATGGCTGGTCAATTTTTCCTCTCTAAAATAACCGTGGGGTTCGGTACTGAATACTTATTTCTTAATTGTTTCATTTTGTTGCTTTGGTTTGGAATAAGAGTGTTACCGACTTGTATATGTAACTATATTTCAGCTTTTTTTATTTATTATCACATTGGAGTTATTTATGTAAATTTTTATTTTTAGAAAAACAAAGACACTTGAACTTGATTTTGTCCTTATCTTCATTGGTTTGACTTCAGGCTATGCTTGACCTGCACATTGAGATCCTTGCAATTGCGGATAAAGAGGATGGAGTTACTAGATGGCTGAATTAACTAGGTCAAATATTCTGATCTTTTTGGTACAAATTTTATTTCTACATGCAAGTAGCAACATATCAATTCTAAGAGAAAAGTTAGTTGTGGGATTATATTGTCTTTTGTTTCTTCCATGTTGGACATGCAAGACTATTATTGCACATTATTTGTGTTTCTAGTCGACCCATCACCCATGGATGTAGAGTGGAACCGACCATCTTCTATTTCACAATAAAATAAGAAACACATGCAATTTAAAGAACCATTTTCATTTAGTCCATGAGAACCGAAATGTCACAACAATTTATTCTTTGACACAATGGAAATGGACAAAATGTGACGTCTGACTGAAAAAATAAGTGGCATCTGGAATTAGTTCCTTGACTGATAAAAAAGCTTTATTTTCTGTTAGTGAGGAAGGATCCCAGGGTCTTCAGTTTTCACATGAAACAGATGTTTTAGGTATTTTTTGGTAAATCAAATCAGCTATCTGTGTTATGCTCAACAGTTAGTTTTGTGTTTTTCTGACCATTTCCGCTCATTTCTGTCATGGCTGACTTTTTTTGTGTTTCTAGATATTTTGAGGAGCTTTTGTCGTCCATGTTGATCTTGATTGATATCGAGTTTTGAAGCATCAAGCAATGTTGTTGTAAGAGTACGGGTGATTGTTGACAACCCTTTCATCAACACTCTAATTTTGCCACTCCCTTTACAGTTTCTGTAATTGCTTGAACCTGTATTTTCTTGTGCTTGTCTATTAATGATATTTTTTTTGCCGTCGGAGTTCAAATTCCCTTCTTATTGTTGTTCCTCTGTTTCGTTCTTCTGTAGCATTTACTTTAAATTGGTGACTGGTGAGAGATCTCTCACACTTTTCAGTTCATCTTACTGTCTAGTCTTGGGAGTACAAGCAAGAATCAAGATCAGAGTCTGGGTTCTCTTTCAGGAACATGCATTTGCCTCACCCTATGCCATAACCAGGTCCGAAACGTAAATCCTTTTTTTTGAAAGCCCAACGTAAATAGTTGATTATGCCCATTTTGTAACGTGCCCGTGTTTCTATAAAAATTCGAGTTGCAACTTGCAAGTCATTTTATCTTTTTTCCCTTTGTGATTTCCCTTGGGCCATACCTTACCTTCATTTCTTTTCAAATTTGTTCTCAAACCACATGTCTATAGTTACAAACCACGAACGCTTGAGCATCTAGGAATTATTGACTGTAAAAGGGAACAAGAAGAGAATATTGTACCTTATGGTTGCGTGATGTCATACACAAGGGGTTATAACTTTTCCGAACAAATTATTACATTCCATCATCTATTAAGAAAAAATGGTTGGGGTTTATTGAATTGGTCAAAGAATTGGTGATGATATGGAATCTGTGAGAGCACATTGTACTTTATGGACGACTAATTTCATACATCAAGGGCTTATTTTTTGGAACAAAGCGATTACAAACAAGCATCTTGTTGTACTCACCCAATTTATTTTTGACGGTCGTTTTTATTCAGCTGATCAGGATGTCTACATTGTTTGTGAGAATGTTTTGAATACTTTGTTTTCTGCAATCAAGTTTATGTCACGTTTGCGTATTCTACCACATGGCTTGTTAGCTTTAGGTTGTGCTATTTTGGGCGAGTAAGTACTGACTTGATCTTAACTTTTGTGGATGATCTAATCAAAATTATTTGTCTATCTTACATTTATGTTAAATGTTTTGATATTCTCTGCTATGGTTCGAACTTCGAAGTACTTAGCATCTAGAAGTAAGTATTTGTTCGAATTATGTCATCTATGGACTAGAGATCTTTTTTTGTGGTGAAATTTTCCCAAGTTGCTTAAGTATTGCTACGGTTCGTTTTGGAATCATGTTTGCACGTACAATCTCCTATCTTCATAAATTGAAAATATTGCTGAATCATGACTTGGGATTAGGGCTGTCAATTTTACACGAAACACGATAACACGACACGAAAACGACACGAAGTTAGCGGATATGGATTGAGAATTTGAACACGATTAATAAATGGGTTGGATACGGCAACACGATTATTAAATGGGTTGGATATGGATTTCTGCTGCAAAAACGATTAACACGATTAAGACACGATAAAACACGATAAGTAATTGGGTAATTAGGCACACGATTACGAATACGACACGATTAATACCGACAAGTCTATAAGTAATATATAAGTTATAAATTATAATAAACAAATTCTAAGAACTGAATGTCATATTTATAATTTTACCAATTATATATACGAGTGGTTTGAAACTTTGAAGTTTGAACTCTGAACGAGTGGATAATCGTGTGTTAAATGTGTGTTAAATGTGTGTTAAATGATGTAAACGGTAGCGGTGTTAAACGTGTACATGAAGTAACCCGTTTAATAATTGGGAATAAACGGGTTGGATATGGCAACACGATTATAAATGGGTTGGATACGGCAGAAATTTAGCAACACGATTATTAAATGGGTCGGATACGGCGCAACACCTAGAGCTTATATATAGGAGTTGACACGACACGATTAGCACACGACACGACACGATTGACAGCCCTACTTGGGATGTTCGAGCAAGCCATTTTATCTATTGTTTACTAAGGAAAAATAAGAAATCAAATATGACTCTAAAGTTGTCTCCCCAAATAATATATCTTGCAACATTAGGAATCTTTGCTTCTATATACATTGAATCTCTCTCAACATCAAATATGCAATAAATAGTTACATGAGATGAAAAATGTAGCTCCTGATTGAGAAAGTTTTGAAGAGACTAGGGGGGCCACTCGTTCGGTGGTGGTTGATGGTTGTGGTCTGGACCAGTTTTCTTTTATTTGTTCTTTCTGATAAAAAAAAATAAATGCATTGGCAAGAAAGTCTTTGATGATGTGAAGTCTGCCTTCGTCGTCACTCTTCTCTCACTTTAGCTCTTCCTTTGTAATCCCAAAGGGTCGACCAGCAACCAACCACGGGTTCCTTCTCTCTGTCAATCAAAATTTAAGTAATGTGAATCGCAATACTACGTTAAGTGGTTCAAAGTGACGTGTGTTTTCAGACTGTAATAAATCACTAGAAACTTCATTGACTTTTCTCTGGTTATTAGTTTCGATCAAAGTACTTGATTATCTGTACCTTTCACTTATCTTATTTTCAAACAACTGTTTATCAGACATGGTAGTTTATCATATCGTGAATGAAGTACCAACTCCGTGTGACTTAAACTTAGTAACTTATTTGCGGATCATGTTTGACGTGACATTCTCTTAACAAAAATATTCATTTCTAGCTACGAATAGATGCCGGGAATACAAATCAATGTTACGGTCCAAGAGAAGAAGCTAAGAAGCAAAATGAGACAAATCAAGATTTGGACGGTCCTTTTTATACCTTACCTATATATTTTCATCCTTTAAGTGGTAAAACAAGTTAGGTATTTTACGATGTATATCTTTTGAATTTTTTGCCGAGAGTAATTTTCCATGATATCAAGTTTCTAATATGGTTGGTGTGGTTGATGTTTCATCATATAAATGCTTGACAATTCTTTAGCATCATCTGCGATCAACAATACATTATCCCAAACTAATTCCTGTTTAAATATGTTCCATTGTGGTAGTGAACTAGCAATTTGATTATAATCTTCTTCAAACAAAATCCCTACCAACAAATAAGTTTCCATTCGACAATTTCACATGTTTACCTCTCTTTTTCGCGGCGTCGGGAGCATGACCAAGTGAGGCTACGACTCAACGATTTCGGTATATAAACGTTTAACAAAACCCTATCGCTTCCCAAGCTATTGCTTCTCTTTCTCCTTGCTTTGATTTGCTTTGAATTTTCCTTTTCTCTGGCTTTATCTTTCCCACTTTTCGCTCGATCGGCGTCTTCTTTTTCTTCTTCCGCTTCTTCTTTCGATTCACTGGGCTTTTTCTCGACGAGATCAGTAAGGGAAAGTTCAAATTGGGACTCAGGCACGTCCACAAGAAGCTTGAGTAGCTCCTCGTGGCTTTTCGCGATTTTTTCGGCTCTTGAGGAGGTGGGTGAAGGGGCTATTGTGCCCCCCTCGGTTCTCTTTGTGTAGGGAAGTGTTGGTGTTGGTCTTGTTGAGATCATCATGGTTGAGGAGGTAACTAATCAAGTAAGTTAAGCGACTATGGATTTATAACACAACTCCAATAGCTAGCAAACAATAAATAAAACAAGAGTAGGAGTAGAGGAGAGACAACATTTGATTTTGATTTCTCATGTTTAAGAAGTGGTAGGCAGTGGAGAATAAAAACATGAGATTGGGACCACTTTCTTCTAGATGCAATGTTTAATTCAACACTTAACTGCCCCACCTAGATAGATCGATAACGAAACCTAAGGATAAAGATTGATATATACCACATATTTTTCTACATAAATAAAATTAGGAGTAAACGAGGGAAAAACTATGAGAACCGGGTATCCACCTCAAAACCAATTGGTGAAGAGGGGAGAGACCTAATGACTTATAAGCCCAGGAGAAGTCCACATTCTTCCGATGTGAGACTATCTCTCACACTCCCCCGCACGCGTGTACCATTATTTTTTTTATCCGTGTACACGAGTGGAGAAAAGGTCCTAACCGGGTAGAGTGCGCAGCGGAAACTCTGATACCATATGAGAACCGGGTATCCACCTCAAAACCAATTGGTGAAGAGGGGAGGGATCCAAGGACTTATAAGCCCAGGAGAAACCCACATTCTTCCGATGTGAGACTATTTTTCACAAAAAACCATTAAGACAGAGTAGGAATATGTTAATAATTTGTACGTGTAGTTTGGTTTGATAGAAGCGCTGAAAAGATAAAAAATACTAAAGAAGAAACAAATTAAGAGAAGTTGTGGAATTGTCACTCTCTTGTTGTCTAAACAAACGTGAGTTATAACAGGGGGATCAACGAATTTGCTAAGTATTTATTTGATAATTCATCTTATTTTAATCGATGGTATCGTAGTTGAGAATTATGAAATGAAATTATTAATCACAACAACAATCTTTATCTATTTGTTTTTATTTTTCTATCAAATAACAGAAAGAAAGTTGACCAACATTTAACGCTGACAATTTTTCTTCTTATATATTCCTCTCAAATTCTCTTCTTCTTCTTCTTCTTCTTTTACTGTAATTAATTAAGTTGCGAGACTAATAAATTAATTATGATTTTTTCCGTTACGCTTCGCTTTATAAATTGTTATCCAAGTAAAAGACGGAGTAAAACTGCTGCTGGTTTCTTTTTTTGCAAGCAACTGCTGCTGGTTTCTCGTCCCAAATAATATACAAAAAGTTAGCAACTACCTGTTGAAACTGTTGAGTTAATTAGTTAGTGAACATGGATGGGAGGCTTTGAAGGAACTAAAGACGTGTTGACTACTTGATATATATCCTTCAATTGCTTGGAGGTTAATTAACTAAAACTCTTCAAAAGTACTTTCGAAATACATATTAGTTATATTCTCATCATCTAGAAAATGTTGACTTCTTATGGAGCTTTCGGTTAAAGACAACCACCTATATATGTTGGACAATTCCACGTACATCAGTTGCAAATTTTATAGCCAAACTGTATGCCACGTCGAGACAACGATGAATGATAGGGAAGTGTGAGAATGAGAATTTTACTTATTTATTTTAGTACTAATGACTAATCAGCATTTGTTATCATAATAAATCATTTGTCCAGGAAATCCATATGCTTGTTTAGCAGGATATACTTCACACATGAGTTACTATATAAATGAATCTATTTTAGTCCACTATCTACTAATAAGTTACACATTCATAAATTTGTCTTGGAGCTGTTAGGCACTGAAAACACTGTTACAGATAAATATAGACCAAGTAGAACAGATAAATCACATTCGAAAATACAAATAAGAAACACAAGCATGCAATTACAAACAAACTACGGACACAAGATTTAACGTGAAATCTGTAAGGACTGGACGTGGGGGAGTGGAGAGAGGAGTGGAGTGGAGTGAGGTGAGGAGTATGGTGGGTATGGTGAGGAGTATGGGGGGGTAGGTGTAGGTTTTTATATTTAAGCCCAACCCAACCCTCTCTTCTCCCTTTCCTTCCCATTTCTTTTCCACCGAAACTCACCACCTCTTCTCCTTGTTTTTCCGGCGACCAGTGGAGGAAGAAGGCGGCGCGGAGGCTCCGGCGTGAGGAGGTCGTGCGTGCGGAGACGACGGGCGTGAGCGTTGCTCCGGCGGATTCGTCTTTCTCTTGAGGTATGCCAAGCATTAGTGTGTTTTGTGGTTCTCCATGTTGGGGGAAGTTTGGGTCGGTCGCGGGAGGTCGGAGACCTCGCCGGCGACAAGAAAACAGCGTAAAATCCTTGGCTGGTGCAAGGTTGCTGTCGACCAACGGTCGACCGGTGCCTTCGGGCGGTCGACCGGTGCTAGTGTAAATTGATGTTTTTGCCCAGAACCGGTCGGACGATGCCTTGGGGCGGTCGACCGGTTATGCCAAATTTCGTGGGTTTGCGTTTGATGTTGCCTGTTTCCGGTCGAACGAGCCTTGTGGTTCGACCGGAACTTAAGTTGTTTGTTGCTTACTGCTTGTTGGTTCGACCGATTAGTATATGCGTTCGACCGATTATATGACTTAGAATTACTAGGCTGACCCTGAAATGTTCGGTCGACCGGGACCCTTGAGTCGGTCGACCGATAGTTGAATTGATTTTGACTTAGTCAGACCTAGGATTTTGACCTGTCCGGTCGACCGGTTCTTCCCGCTGGTTCGACCGATTGGAGACAGAGTGTTGGGCACTTTGTTCGACCGTTTGGAGGAAATCCGTTCGACTGTTACTGTTGGTTTCGGTCGACCGGTTTGCCTGATTCGGTCGACCGATGGGGCACAGTACTGGTTTTCTTGTCCTAGTGAGATGTCAACTCTGTCTACGGAAACCCGTGTCCTCGCTTAGCGCGTGAGCCGGGAGGTGACGGTGGGTGTGTTCTGCGTGCCTGCCCAGGGACCGCCGTGTGGAAGAGTGTGGGCATCTGGGACGTGTCGTCTCCACAGATGGAGGGCGACGTAGCCTTGATGTTCTGACTCACAGTAGAGTAGCAGGCCTGAGGGATTGCGGATCCCGGTGCACGAGGTGCACGGCTCGTTGGAGCATGTTGACCCTGCGGGCTGTTTGAGCTCGGATCGCTCGTGTAGACGAGGCGATGATCGTTCCACCTGATGCTGTTCCGGGTGATGATGTTCTGCCGATGCTGTTCCGGCGGAAGTGCCGTCCGACGACGTTTTCGGGCGATGGTGTCCCACCGATGCTGTTCCGGTGAGGGTATGGACTGCCGACGATGTTTTCCGGCAGGGTAGTCTGGACGGGCTCCTCCAGATGAGTGGACCAACCTGGGCGACGGCCCCGTTGGTGAGGTGTTGACCTCGAGATTTCAGCTGATTTCTACTTCGCGCAGGCGTGCGGACGCTCCTCACCGATCCCTTGACTAGAGTAGTCGCGTGTGGGGTTCGTTGCGTACCTTCTGCTAGACCGTATGTGCCTACGGTAGGTCTCAGAGTGGGACCCCTTACAGTTTGCGGACAGAGGTCCTATGTTTACCCCGTAGTGGGTCTGTTTACCCGTTGAGGGATTGTTTTATGTATCGCATTGATGCCATGCCATGATGACTAGTATGATAGGTTTCATTGATAGTCTTGCATGCATGTAGGGGCTTGGTATACGGGGTTTCCTTTTAGGAAACTCAGGCATTGTTGTTGCACTTTTTATTTCAGGACCACAGTAGGTCCGGGTGGGTGGTGACCGAGGACGGAGCGCTTTGGAGTCGGATCCTCTTCGGCATTTGCGAGATTGTACGACTACTTGTATTTTCATTTCTTTCATCTGGATTGTAGTTGTACACCTTTTGTAAACTCCATGTATTTTGGGTGCACCCGGATTTATATATTTATATATTAGTGACGTTCCCGCCTTGAGTTGTCAGTTTTATTCGTTATTTCGAAATTTTAAATCTTCCGCTGTTTCGGGACGTTACAACTTGGTATCAGAGCGGTCGATTCCTGTGTCTTCGTCTAAAGAACCACCCTTAGGAGTAGTGTTAGAGGCATGCATTACTTTCTGTAGCTCATGCATGCATTGTTGCTTATCTGTTGATTGTTGTGGTGGCAGATGCCTCCGAGGCGTGTGAGAGGTACGCCCCTGCCGCGTAGTTCCAGTGAGGGGACGGGAGGCGCGGCATGGGAGGAGGAGCGGCGTACGCTCTATGGCACTATGGACAGGCTGGGCGAGTTTCTGGAGCGTCAGGCTGCCCGAGCTGAGCAGGCAGGACCTGGTGCGGTGCACGACAGGTTCATGAGGCAGCATCCTCCGACTTTTGAGGGCGGAGTGGATCCTGAGCTGGCTGAGGACTAGATCTTCACGATTCAGAAGATCTTCCGTGCGATTGGATGTGCACCGGAGCTGCAGGTAGGTCTGGCTACCTACGTGCTGAGAGGTCAGGCGTCGAGCTGGTGGAGGAGTACATCTGCAGTTGTGTTCGCCGACCGAGATGATGTGACTTGGGAGGAGTTTCTGGAGGAGTTTAATCAGAAATACTTCCCGCCGCATGTCAGAGATGCGAAGAGAGAGGAGTTCCTGGCGTTGGAGCAGAGGGATATGACGTTAGCTGCCTACGTCGATCGGTACAACGCCCTGGAGCGCTACTGTCCAGAGATTTATGTTACTCAGGAGCAGAGAGCGAGGAAGTTTGTGAGGGGACTGAGGAAGCAGTTGAGGTCTCGTGTTCTCACCAGTATGCCGCGGACTTTGGCAGATGCAGTGGAGTGCGCGACGGTTCTTGATCGGGACTTCCAGGAGAACTACCAGGAGGCTAGGAGACCTCAGGGTAGTGCAGTGGGGCGTGCAGCTGGCCGTTCCGCAGTGGTGGCCGGCAAGAGGCCTCGGTCTGATGGGGGAGGAGCACGTCGGCCCGGGATGTGCAGTTCTTGTGGTGGAGCTCATCCGGGGCAGGAGTGTCCCCGTCGTACTGGAGCATGTCTGGGTTGCGGCCAGATGGGGCACTTCATTCGAGATTGTCCGCAGAGGCGGGGAGAGCCGAGTAGGAGGCCAGGACCGCCAGCAGCAGGCAGGAGCGGAGGCAGTCGCTCAGTTGCACCACCGGGACCGAGCAGAGTCGCCGGGCGGGTTTTCACCATCCAGGCTGAGGAGGCGAGGGACTCCAACACTGTGGTGGAAGGTACTCTTTCTGTTTCTGGTCGTGTTGCTAGAGTCCTTTTTGATTGCGGTGCCACTCACTCCTTCATTTCGGAGAAGTTTGCTGGCGAGTTGGGTCGGACCCCTGAGCTGCTGACGGTGTGTTTGGAAGTCAGTACGCCCATGGGTGAGGTGGGCACTGTGGGGAGCTTCCTCCCCGGCACCACAGTTGTTTCGGGAGACCAAGATTTTCCGGCAGATCTGGTCTTGCTACCGATGGAGGACTTCGACGTCATACTTGGGATGGATTGGCTGTCCCAGTACGATGTTCGGGTCTTTTGCCGCGAGAATAGGATTCTGATTCCAAGGGAGGACCTGCCAGATGTTGTGATCAGAGGGCTGAGAGGCAGAGGTCGGATTATGGTCTCGGCAGTGAAGGCACAGAGATTGATCCAGCAGGGATGCAGAGCTTATGTGGCTACACTGGTAGTGTCAGATTCTGAGTCGAGGAGTCTGGAGGACATAGAGGTGGTACGGGATTTCGCAGATGTGTTTCCAGTGGATATCCCGGGGCTACCGCCACACAGAGAGATCGAGTTCGGCATCGACTTGGTGGAGGGTGCGACTCCGCAGTCGAAGGCTCCGTATAGGATGGCACCTGCAGAGTTGGCTGAGCTGAAGAAGCAGTTGCAGGAGTTGATGGATACTGGGTTCATCCGACCTAGCGTTTCGCCATGGGGAGCGCCAGTCTTGTTCGTGAAGAAGAAGGATGGGTCGTTGCGGATGTGCATCGACTACAGGATGCTGAATAAGGTTACCGTTAGGAACCGGTATCCCTTACCCAGGATCGAGGACCTGTTTGATCAATTACAGACGGCGAAGGTCTTCTCGAAGATTGATTTGAGATCTGGGTATCATCAGCTGAGGATCAGGGAGGCAGATGTTCAGAAGACAGCCTTCAGGACACGGTACGGGCACTACGAGTTTCTGGTGATGCCGTTTGGATTGACGAATGCACCTGCAGCATTCATGGACCTGATGAACAGAACGTTCAAGCCATACCTTGACAGTTTTGTGATTGTGTTCGTCGACGACATCTTGGTGTACTCGCCGGACTGGGAGCAGCACCGAGAGCACTTGAGGATTGTGCTTGGCATCTTGAGGGATCAGCAGTTGTATGCCAAGTACAAGAAGTGCGAGTTTTGGTTGGATCAGGTGGCGTTCTTGGGACACATCGTGTCGAAGGACGGGATCTCAGTGGACCCAGCGAAGGTGGAGGCAGTGACGCAGTGGGAGGCTCCGACGAGCGTGACTGAGATCAGGAGTTTTCTGGGGTTAGCAGGCTACTACAGGCGATTCATTCAGGATTTCTCCCGACTTGCTTCTCCGCTCACGGCTTTGACGCGGAAGGGAGTTAGGTTTGCTTGGTCCCAGAAGTGCGAGGACAGTTTTCTTGAGTTGAAGCGACGGCTGACGACAGCACCGATCCTGACACTTCCGAGCGGCAGCGGAGGGTTTGTGATTTACAGTGATGCATCAGGGATCGGTTGGGGTTGCGTACTTATGCAGCACGGGAAGGTCGTGGCGTACGCTTCGAGACAGTTGAAGGATCATGAGAGGAACTACCCCACTCATGACTTGGAGTTGGCGGCGGTAGTTCATGCACTGAAGACTTGGCGGCATTATCTGTACGGGGAGCAGTTCGAGGTTTTCACCGATCACCAGAGCTTGAAGTACCTATTTTCGCAGAAGGAGCTGAATATGAGGCAGAGGAGGTGGCTCGAGTTCATTAAGGACTACGACTTCACCATATCCTATCATCCGGGGAAGGCCAATTCAGTTGCTGATGCGCTGAGCAGGAGAGTTGAGGTGTCGGTAGCGAGCCTCTGCGTTCAGGAGTGGAGATTGCTTGAGTCCCTGTCAGAGTGGAGGCCATTTGCTGGGTCAGCAGAGGGGGCAGTGATTGCTGGTTTGAGAGTTGAGCCGCAGACTGTCTCGAGAGTTGTGCAGGCTCAGGGTACCGATGCGGAGTTGGCTGGTCTGGTGCAGTTGTCTGCTCAGGAGGGATCTGATTTCAGCATTGGAGCAGATGGTGGTCTGAGGTTCAGAAGCCGTATTTGGGTGCCGAGGGTGGATGAGCTGAGAGAGGAGATCATGGAGGAGGCACACCGAGCACGATATTCCATTCACCCGGGGAGCACGAAGATGTATAAGGACCTGCAGCGTAATTTCTGGTGGAAGGGGATGAAGCGAGACATAGCGGAGTTTGTGAGCAGATGCTTGGTCTGCCAGCAGGTGAAGATCGAGCATCAGCGACCAGCAGGACCGATGCAGTGTATCGAGCTTCCCGAGTGGAAGTGGGAGCACGTGACGATGGATTTTGTCACAGGATTGCCGAAGACGAGGAGATTCCACGACGCGATTTGGGTGATAGTCGATCGACTGACCAAGTCGGCGCATTTCTTAGCGATCAGGACCACGTTGCCTTTGGAGGGTCTAGCTAAGTTGTACGTGGAGGAGATAGTCAGGTTGCATGGGGTGACAGTGAGCATCATCTCCGATCGAGATCCTCGTTTCACTTCCAGATTTTGGGGGAGTCTGCAGCAGGCTTTGGGGACACGTCTGAGATTCAGTACAGCGTTCCATCCGCAGACCGATGGTCAGTCAGAGAGGACGATTCAGACCTTGGAGGATATGCTGAGAGCATGCACACTGGACTGGGCAGGGCACTGGGATGAGCACTTGCCGCTGATAGAGTTCGCCTACAACAACAGCTACCACTCGAGTATTGGGATGGCACCGTACGAGGCGTTGTACGGGAGGCCTTGCAGATCACCGGTATGCTGGAGTGATGTGGGCGAGAGGCAGTTAGTGGGGCCAGAGATCATGCAGATGTATGCAGAGAAGGTGGATGTGATCAGGAGGAGACTGGCCACAGCACAGAGCAGGCAGAAGAGTTATGCAGATCGACGCAGACGAGCGCTGAGTTTCGAGGTGGGCGACCATGTGTTTCTGAAGATTTCCCCTGCCCGAGGTGTGATGAGGTTTGGGAAGAAGGGGAAGCTCAGTCCGAGGTATGTGGGGCCGTTTGAGATCCTTGACCGAGTTGGAGAGGTTGCCTACCGGATTGCTTTGCCGCCGCAGTTTTCGGGTCTGCATAATGTCTTCCATGTGTCGATGCTGAGGAAATATGTGGCAGATCCGTCGCATGTCATTGAGATTGCAGTTCCAGAGATTCAGCAGGACTTGTCGCTCGAGGAGAGGCCGGTCGAGATTGTTGATCGCATGGATCATCAGCTCAGGAGGAGGACCATTCCGATGGTGAAGGTCAGGTGGCAGCATCACAGCGAGCGTGAGGCCACTTGGGAGATTGAGGAGGAAGTCAGAAGGCAGTACCCAGAGCTTTTCGGTGAGTAGCTTGCTTTGATTTCGGGACGAAATCCTTTTAAGGAGGGTGGATTGTAAGGACTGGACGTGGGGGAGTGGAGAGAGGAGTGGAGTGGAGTGAGGTGAGGAGTATGGTGGGTATGGTGAGGAGTATGGGGGGGTAGGTGTAGGTTTTTATATTTAAA
Source organism: Triglochin maritima (assembly GCA_963682175.1). Classification (NCBI taxonomy): domain Eukaryota; kingdom Viridiplantae; phylum Streptophyta; class Magnoliopsida; order Alismatales; family Juncaginaceae; genus Triglochin; species Triglochin maritima. Next base: position 43,847,485 of record OY821775.1, read on the forward strand.
CCCAACCCAACCCTCTCTTCTCCCTTTCCTTCCCATTTCTTTTCCACCGAAAATCACCACCTCTTCTCCTTGTTTTTCCGGCGACCAGTGGAGGAAGAAGGCGGCGCGGAGGCTCCGGCGTGAGGAGGTCGTGCGTGCGGAGACGACGGGCGTGAGCGTTGCTCCGGCGGATTCGTCTTTCTCTTGAGGTATGCCAAGCATTAGTGTGTTTTGTGGTTCTCCATGTTGGGGGAAGTTTGGGTCGGTCGCGGGAGGTCGGAGACCTCGCCGGCGACAAGAAAACAGCGTAAAATCCTTGGCTGGTGCAAGGTTGCTGTCGACCAACGGTCGACCGGTGCTAGTGTAAATTGATGTTTTTGCCCAGAACCGGTCGGACGATGCCTTGGGGCGGTCGACCGGTTATGCCAAATTTCGTGGGTTTGCGTTTGATGTTGCCTGTTTCCGGTCGAACGAGCCTTGTGGTTCGACCGGAACTTAAGTTGTTTGTTGCTTACTGCTTGTTGGTTCGACCGATTAGTATATGCGTTCGACCGATTATATGACTTAGAATTACTAGGCTGACCCTGAAATGTTCGGTCGACCGGGACCCTTGAGTCGGTCGACCGATAGTTGAATTGATTTTGACTTAGTCAGACCTAGGATTTTGACCTGTCCGGTCGACCGGTTCTTCCCGCTGGTTCGACCGATTGGAGACAGAGTGTTGGGCACTTTGTTCGACCGTTTGGAGGAAATCCGTTCGACCGTTACTGTTGGTTTCGGTCGACCGGTTTGCCTGATTCGGTCGACCGATGGGGCACAGTACTGGTTTTCTTGTCCTAGTGAGATGTCAACTCTGTCTACGGAAACCCGTGTCCTCGCTTAGCGCGTGAGCCGGGAGGTGACGGTGGGTGTGTTCTGCGTGCCTGCCCAGGGACCGCCGTGTGGAAGAGTGTGGGCATCTGGGACGTGTCGTCTCCACAGATGGAGGGCGACGTAGCCTTGATGTTCTGACTCATAGTAGAGTAGCAGGCCTGAGGGATTGCGGATCCCGGTGCACGAGGTGCACGGCTCGTTGGAGCATGTTGACCCTGCGGGCTGTTTGAGCTCGGATCGCTCGTGTAGACGAGGCGATGATCGTTCCACCTGATGCTGTTCCGGGTGATGATGTTCTGCCGATGCTGTTCCGGCGGAAGTGCCGTCCGACGACGTTTCCGGGCGATGGTATCCCCGGCATCGTTCTACCGATGCTGTTCCGGTGAGGGTATGGACTGCCGACGATGTTTTCCGGCAGGGTAGTCTGGACGGGCTCCTCCATATGAGTGGACCAACCTGGGCGACGGCCCCGTTGGTGAGGTGTTGACCTCGAGATTTCAGCTGATTTCTACTTCGCGCAGGCGTGCGGACGCTCCTCACCGATCCCTTGACTAGAGTAGTCGCGTGTGGGGTTCGTTGCGTACCTTCTGCTAGACCGTATGTGCCTACGGTAGGTCTCAGAGTGGGACCCCTTACAGTTTGCGGACAGAGGTCCTATGTTTACCCCGTAGTGGGTCTGTTTACCCGTTGAGGGATTGTTTTATGTATCGCATTGATGCCATGCCATGATGACTAGTATGATAGGTTTCATTGATAGTCTTGCATGCATGTAGGGGCTTGGTATACGGGGTTTCCTTTTAGGAAACTCAGGCATTGTTGTTGCACTTTTTATTTCAGGACCACAGTAGGTCCGGGTGGGTGGTGACCGAGGACGGAGCGCTTTGGAGTCGGATCCTCTTCGGCATTTGCGAGATTGTACGACTACTTGTATTTTCATTTCTTTCATCTGGATTGTAGTTGTACACCTTTTGTAAACTCCATGTATTTTGGGTGCACCCGGATTTATATATTTATATATTAGTGACGTTCCCGCCTTGAGTTGTCAGTTTTATTCGTTATTTCGAAATTTTAAATCTTCCGCTGTTTCGGGACGTTACAACTTGGTATCAGAGCGGTCGATTCCTGTGTCTTCGTCTAAAGAACCACCCTTAGGAGTAGTGTTAGAGGCATGCATTACTTTCTGTAGCTCATGCATGCATTGTTGCTTATCTGTTGATTGTTGTGGTGGCAGATGCCTCCGAGGCGTGTGAGAGGTACGCCCCTGCCGCGTAGTTCCAGTGAGGGGACGGGAGGCGCGGCATGGGAGGAGGAGCGGCGTACGCTCTATGGCACTATGGACAGGCTGGGCGAGTTTCTGGAGCGTCAGGCTGCCCGAGCTGAGCAGGCAGGACCTGGTGCGGTGCACGACAGGTTCATGAGGCAGCATCCTCCGACTTTTGAGGGCGGAGTGGATCCTGAGCTGGCTGAGGACTGGATCTTCACGATTCAGAAGATCTTCCGTGCGATTGGATGTGCACCGGAGCTGCAGGTAGGTCTGGCTACCTACGTGCTGAGAGGTCAGGCGTCGAGCTGGTGGAGGAGTACATCTGCAGTTGTGTTCGCCGACCGAGATGATGTGACTTGGGAGGAGTTTCTGGAGGAGTTTAATCAGAAATACTTCCCGCCGCATGTCAGAGATGCGAAGAGAGAGGAGTTCCTGGCGTTGGAGCAGAGGGATATGACGTTAGCTGCCTACGTCGATCGGTACAACGCCCTGGAGCGCTACTGTCCAGAGATTTATGTTACTCAGGAGCAGAGAGCGAGGATGAGAATGACATCGAACTCGAACTCAAGTTGGATCCAACACCAAGCTTCTTCTTCCTCTCTTTCTTCTTCTCTTCTCTCTCTTTTCTTCACTCTCACCCAAGGTGGAATGACAACTCTCTATCTCATAAGACTTGCCCCCAAGTCTCTTTCGTGTGCTCCCCAAAGCTTGCTCTCCAATTTCTTGGTTTAAATATTATCTTAGGGTATTTTCCACACTTCTACTCATGTTACCGACAAATAAAATCTATGTTGGCTAGCTACGGCAAATCTTAGCAGATAAAATCTATGTTGGCTACCTACCGACATATCTCATGTATTTTCTTGGGTAAGGGCTTAATCAACATATATGTTGTATTATCATCTGTGCATATCTTCTTAAGTTTAAGCAACTTCTCTTCAAGAACATCTCTGATCCAATGATATCTCACATCTACGTGTTTCAACTTCGCATGCAAACTCGTAGTTTTACTCAAATTGATGGCATTTTAACTGTCACAGTAAACCACAACTTGTTTCAGTTCCAACTCTTCAAGGAATCTCTTTATGCACAACATTTACTTGTAAGCTTCTACAATAGCAATATACTCCGCCTCTGTAGTCGAAAGTGAAACACACTTCTGCAACCTGGATTGCCAAGACAAAACTCCCTCTGCAAAATTTAGCAAAGTTCTAGAAGTGGTTTTTCTGCTATCGATATCTCTTGCCATATCTGCATTTGTATATCCAGACAATAGTCAGATCTCCACCAAAGCTTAGACAGACTTTGGGTGTACCTCAGCGATATCTAAGAATCCACTTCACAACTTCCCAATGTTCTCTGCGGGATTTGCAAGAAATTTGCTCGCAACACCAACTACATATGAAATAGCTGCCCCGATAAATATCATGACATATATCAGACACCCATCAACTAAACCGTAAGGAACATCCTTCATTTTCTCCTTTTCTTCATCAATGGACCAACACTTCTCAAACATGTTGAGTACCAAGTTACTTTTTTACTCATACCCAACCTCTTCACAACCTTCTTTATATATTTCTCTCGTGACAACCACGATTCTTCATTTTCCTGTCTAGAGATATTTCCATGCCTAGTATTTGCTTAGCATCCCCTAAGTCTTTCATTTCAAAAGACTTTCTTAGTTCCTTCTTCAATTCAACATTCACAGATATGTCTTTCCCAAGATTGAGCATGTCATCAACATAAAGTAAGAGAATGACAAAATTCTCTCCAGATTGTCTGATGTAAACATAGTGGTCTGAAGCTGTCATGATATATCATTTTTCTAGCATAAAGGAATCAAACTTCTTATACCATTGTCTTGGAGCTTATATGAGTATATACAAACTCTTCTTCAATCTACACACAAAATTCTCTTTACCCTTGACTTTAAACTCCTCTGGTTGCTCTATATAAATTTCTTCATCCAAATCACCATGGAGGAATGTGGTCTTGACATCAATTTGCTCAACCTTCAAATATAAGCAAGCAACAAGATCCAAAGCAACTCTTATGGAACTAATCTTCACCACCGGTGAGAAAATCTCATTAAAGTCAATCCCTTGCCTCTGGTCAAATCCCTTCAAAACAAGTCTTGCCTTTTACATTAGTTGCATGTGATCAATTATCTTCGTGGGACTTAAACTTGAATACCCATTTGTTTTTCAACACCTTCTTTCCCTTAGGCTTCTCCACCAAATCATAAGTGTGATTTCTTTCAAGCAAAACCATATTTTGTTGCATTGAAGACAACCACTCCTTTTGATGCTTCGTGGTAATACTCTGGGCCACTTGACAATGTAAGTAGACTTGTCCAATATCAGACACGACACGATAACACAACACCGACATGACATAATAATTTGGTGTATGGGTACATGAACCTGTACACGATAACACGATAAACATACACGACACCATACACAACCCATTATCGTGTCAGGTTCGTGTATAAGACTTCATACATGATAATTCGATAATATACACGATAATGTATCGTCACTACTAGAAAAATAGGATACACCGACGAATTTCTATCCGTCGGTACAGATCAATGTGCACCGACGGATATGTCTTGTCGTCAATGACAACCTACACTGACGGAACAAAAATCCAACACCGGCGGATACAGTCCCTCGCTGAATGTTTTCGTAGTATTTGTCGGTTAATTACTCTACCCCAACGGGTACGATCCGTCACTGTATATTTTCGATAAAACTATCTGCGCGAATTGTAGAGCAAAAAACATACTAATGGTTAGGTTTCACGTCACCGATGGATAGTTACCGTCGGTGTATGGTTTTTATAATTGGACTCCAACGGAATTGTTATGTTGGAGTAGAGTTTGAGAAAGAAATGTTACACACGTATTACATTTAACTACATTGATTGATACTCTTAGGTACACCGACAGATGCATCCATCAGAATTGGACATCGACGGAATTGTTCCATCAGAGTAGAGTTTGAAAAAGAAATGTTAGACACGTATTACATTTAACTGCATTGATGGAGACTCTTAGGTACACCAACGGATGCATCCGCTAGACATTTCTAAGGATAACACCGACGAATACTTTTAGGTACACCTACAGATGCATCTGTTAGACTATTTCCAAGGATAACACCTACGTATACGCTTAGATACACCGACAGAGAGGTACCGTCGGTGCAGAGTTGTATCAGTAACCCCTCGATGGGTAGACTTCATTTCTCATACAAACTCGCCCCCAACCCTAATCGCCACCCGCTCACTGCCACACTGCTCGTCAATGTTGCCTCTTCCGGTTTGGTAACCCTCCTCCTGTACTTTAATCACCACCCTCCTCGCCCGATTCCTCGCCGCCCAAATCCCTGATGTCCTCCCCGACCCCCAACCCGACCTCTCCCGAATCCGAACCCAAACCGCCTCCTCCTTCCCCGAATCCGAACTTAAACTGACCCTTCCCGCCCGACCCCGACCCCTCCCTCATCCCAAACTGACCCCTAACCCCAAACTCGCCCCCAACCCCAAATCTGTCCCCAAAAGTAACACCCAACTCCAAACTTGCCCCCCAGCTAGACCTGTCAATTGGGTCGTGTTCGTGTACTATCGTGTCTGACAGTTCTGCATTCGTGTCAGGATTTCGTGTTATCGTGTATAGTATAAATTGAAAAGATTTCATTATGTTTAGATTGAAAATAGTTAAGTGACATGTTATATTGATATTTTTCATTCTAAATAACATCTTAATTGACTATAATCAAGTAAAAACAATTGATTATCTAACAAAAGATGCAGTTCGTGTCTGTTTCGTGTACAAAAATAACTTATCGTGTGTATCGTGTCGTGTTCGTGTCAAATCGTGTACCAATTATTTTATATTTATATGTTCACAAAACATCGTAATAAATCATTTCAATCATACAAAAAATTTCGTGTAAAGTCGTGTCTATATCGTGTCTCCTTATCGTGTCGTGTCCGTGTCGTGTAATCGTGTCGTGTCCAAAATTGACAGGTCTACCCCCAGCCCCAAACCCGACCCCAAAAAAGTATTTAGATTATAATTTGGATGTTATATATTTAAATTGTTTTAATAAATTAATCTATATATGTCATCTTATTGTTAAGATTATAGTTAAGATTATTTGTTTTGATAAATTTAGATTATTTATTTTGTTTTAAATGTAGTTTGATTTGATTATTTTGATAGTTTGAATGTAACTTTAAATATAGTTGGAATATGATTGGATTATATTTTGAATGTAGTTTAAATATGTGAATGTGAAATGCAATGTTTATATGCATTGTGGAATTCTTTTTGTGTTTCCACGGATTTAAAGAAATATTTATTATTGATTTATGAGGGAGGTTATTGTAGGATCGTGTATGGCTTAGTTCTAATCACTTTTAAGGTTAATTAAACTCTACTTGCTCAATCGAAGATGTTCAGCGGAAATTAAAACAAGCAAGCAAGTAAAGAAAGAATTATGCAAACCACAAGATGACCCGGAAAATTTTATAGAGGTTCGGCCTCCCACCTACTTCCTCTCTTGCAAGCTACGCCCAATCTCCTTCGAGCTCCACCTACGTCTTCACTATCAATCTCATTTAGGGCCGAGATTAAGCCTTTAGAACACAAGCTCCGCGAACAACCCTCGCTAACTTGATTTCTTCCTCTCACAACCCGAGAGGAAACACTTCGGGCTTTCACTGAAATCCTTGCTTCTTGAACAACAAATGAGTGAGACAACACTCTCTAAATCTTGAGCACACTTGGAGTATGATTTGGCTATGATCAAAGGTGTGGAATTTAGGCTTAGAGTGTAGGAATGAGGATTTCAAAGCTTGGGAGTTTCTCTCTAGTGTATAAGACAAATTAGTAGTAGGAAAGTTGTCTAAACAAGGTTTGGGCAACTCTATTTATAATCTCTAAGTGGGTTATAGCCGTTGGGACAATTATAGGAAGTTGTTGTGTAAGAAACATAAAACATTGAAGTGCAGGTCACATTTCATAACAAATTCGGTCGACCGAATCAGGCATACCGGTTGACCGGTCGGTCAAATTTGGCTATAACTTCAGTTCACTTAAGTGAATGGTCGAACTAAATAGGGGATCGATCGACCGTTCTACGGGTTTTGGTCTGGTAAAGGATGGATCAGTGGAACTAAGGAAAAAGTTTGTTCGACGGGAAACTTCCAAACACTTCTGGGTTCAAGGAGAAAATGAGTTTCGGTCGACCTAACTCTAGGAGACGTTTGATCGGAAACTTCCAGAGTGTTCACGGCGACGAAAGATTGTTGGATCAGTCGACCGATAGGTAAATGGTGGTCGACTGGAAGTCTGGTAAAATTAAGGTTTTGGCAAATCTGATCGTTGTAGAATACGACAAGTCTAACGATCACTTTGTTGGCTTTTTGGCCTTAATCCTTGTTTTGATGATTTAATCAACCTAATCTTAATCATAAGTAATGTAGAGTAGCACACATATTGCATTGCATATATATTGCATGTGCTAACCTCTACAGGTGATCAAGACTCATGGAAGGAATGAAATCAAGTCAAGATTTGTAATAAAGCTATATGAAGACTTGTAATCTTGATTTTATTTTGAGTCTAAGGAACATGTGTAAATTGAGCATACAAGAGCTAAAAACTTATCACATACACACTAGGTTCCTTAGAGAAGTCACACACAAAATTTCACCTAATTTGGACTTCATTAGATCACCCAAACCTTAGTCGGAAATCACTTAAAACCTAAACCCAGATTTCCTGTGTGCACCGGTCGACCGAACCAGTTCTCAGTTCGACCGGTTTATAACAGACTCTCCACAGTGATTTTACCGAACTCTACCGGTCGACCGGTTCTACCTTTTCGGTCGACCGATCCCGGATTTTAATATGGCTGTTTTCCTTGTCGTATTCCTATAACGGTCGTATTCGTATAAAACAAACTTAACCCCAAAATACATTCGGTAACCGGTCGAACGACGATCTTGATTCGGTCGACCGGTTGAACAGAAACAAAATTCCCTGCTATCGGTCGACACATCTTCGTTCGACCGTTTCACCTTTGTCTCAACCGAATCCCCTAAACGGTCGACCGCCCCATACTTTGGTTTGACCGTTTCACTTAAGTAGAGTTAAGTTCTAGCTCGTTTGTCCGACCGAATATTCTTTTGTTCGACCGTTCTCCTTGAAATCAAGTGAACAGTCGGCCGGTTTAGTAGTTTCGGTCGACCGGTTATGGACAGATTTGCAGCCTGATTTTCTGCTTTGTGTATCTTACACAAAACCCAACAAAATCTATCCCCAACAGCTAGAACACCTTAGGAGCTTATAAATAGAGGATCAAGACCTGTTGTTAACACAACTCTCCAACTCAAATTGTCCCAATACATTAGAGAGAAACCTCAATCCTCAAAGCTCCCATTTCTACACTCTATAAGCCTAAACTTCACACACTTGATCAATTACTCATCCTACTCAAAGTGTGCTCAATTAGAGAGTGAATCCCACTCAGTTACAAGTGTAGTCAAAAGAAGCAAGGACTTCGGTGAAAGCCCGAAGTGTCCCTCTTGGATTGTGAGAGGAAGAATTCAAGCAAGCGAGGGTTGTTCGCGTTGCTTGTGGTGTAAAGGCGTTCTCTCCCGGCCCGGAACGGGGAGTGGATAGTGAAGACGTAGGCGGAGCTCGCGGAGTCGAGCAGAGCTTACAAGAGAGGACTAGGACCCGGGTGGGGTGCCGAACCTCTATAAAAATGCCGTGTCTCTTTGTGGTTTGCATTTTCTGTTAATTTCCCTACTTGTTTTTAAATTTGTTTCCGCTGCGTTTATTGTTTGATTAGTTAGGTGATTAGCTTAATAGTGATTAGTGGACCCATAACCCACACGATCCTACACACTTGACACGTGTAAACGGTCGAACAAAAGGCTTGAAACGGTCGACCAGTTCAACACTTAGGCTAACAATATTAACAGACCCGATCGGTCGAATGAAGAACTCGTTTCGGTCGACAGAATTGTCACTGGCAAACCAGGTTAGGTTTAAGTGTTTTCCGGTTCTAGTTTGGGTGATCTATTGAAGTCCAAATGTTGTGAAATTTTGTGTGTGACTTCTATAAGGAACCTAGTATGTGTTTAAGTTGATTTTAGCTCAAGTATGCTCAATTACACAATATTCCTAAGACTCAAAATAAATCAAGATCACATGTCTTCAAATGAGCTTTGTTACATGTCTTGACTTAATTTCCTTTCTTCATTGCATCTTGATAACCTGTAGAAGTTAGCATAAACAATATATATGATATACATAATGTGTCCTACTCTACATTGATTGTAATTAATATTATGTTGATTAAATCATCAAAACATATATTAAGGCCAAAAAACCAACAGTTATGTCAAAAAAATTAAAAATTTCAGCAGAAAATTGTAATCAATACCATATTATTAAACAGAATTTTAAGTCAAACAAGTATTTTCGTCTTGTAGGATCAAATCTTGTAAGGTTAAACGGAATTGATACAATTTTAAGTCAAACAAGTTAAATTCCAATTTGTAATCAAACAGAATTAAATGAAGGTTGGGGAATAGTGTTTTAACCATGTAGGATTTTCGCACGCCAAATCCACGTCCAAGTCGAGATAACGATAATGATCCATCGGACGGAGCTCGCACGAGAGGTTTAGTAACTTAGTGTTTTATTTTCTCTAGTCACTTGTTATTGTTAAACTCTATTTTTACTTATTGAATTACTGGTTATTTCAATGTAATTACAACTTCTTTGTTTGAATTGTTTTTAGATATATATATATATATATATATATATATATATATATATATATATATATATATATGACTTTTGTCTTTAGATATGTATGAATTATTGTTTAAAGAGTTGGATGTGTATGAATGCTTGTTGTTGAATGATGATTGAATTGAATGTGTCTGAATGCTTGTTGAATGATGTATATGAATATTTGATGAATGAACAGGGAACCCAGAACCTGGAAGAGCAAACAAGCTCTTCTGGGTTCTGGAAAAGACATACACTGACATACTATATCTGTCGGACTACGTCTTGACGATTGTAGATGTGCACCGATGATACATATTCATCGGTGTATGTAACCAATATTTACCTCCAACAACACATATCTGTCAGTGTAAGGTATACAACCGTCGCAGGAATTATTTTGTGGTGTAACCTGCACCGACATATCATTTTGTCAGTGTTATCCGATACGATGAAAGTAGACAAAAAAATTGACGGAAATTTTTCACGCCAAAAGTACCACCGATGAGCTCTATCCGTCGGAACATCTGTTAGAGTAGATATACACTGGCGCATGTAACACCGGTGGAGTCATATCCGTTGGTGTAGTTAATCACCGACGGATGGAGATATTAACCGATGGATAAGTACCATTGGTAAAGCCCTGTATTGTTGTAGTGTGTGTATTCGGATGTACACGATACACACAGTTGAACATGTTTACACGGTTGTACACTATACACGGTTGTACACGTTCGTACTCGATACGTGATAGACACGATTAATACGATAACCCAAGAACCACCTAACTACCTAATCCTGACCCAAATACCCAATCCCAAACCAAATTACCCAAACCGGCAAGGCAAGCCCAATGTCCCAATCCCAAACTTGCGAAATCCCTAAGAAGTAAGACCTGAACCCTAACCCTTGTTCGATTCCCCACCCAGTTGTTAGCTTTTTGGCCTTAATCTATGTTAATTTTGATGATTAATTAAACTAATCTTAATCAATCAACCTAATCAATCAAAGTTGAGCAAACACGATTACATGCATTGCATACATACTTGTATACTTGCAATCATCTTAATAGGTTGATCAAGATAATCAACAAAAGGAGCATTGAGACAAAGACATCAAGACTTGTAATCAAAGCTTTGGACCAAGACATGTAATTTTGTATTTATTGAGTGCATAATGTTTAATGTAAACTTGAGCATTAGGATTCTGTCCTGTCAAGATTCGGTAAACCGAACCCAGACGGTCAACCGACACCTTCTTGTTCGGTCCACCAAACACCTATCAGTAACCCGGATTCTTCCCACCAGTAAAACTTAGGTGTTATCTGGAATTGCCCCGACGGAAGACCGAACTACCTTCGGTCAACTGAATAGCCCTGGACTGGTTTTGGACTTTGCTCCAACGGTCACATTTGAATCAAGTACCTAGAGCCCAATTGACTTGTCCAAATTCGGACGACCGAATACTTATCGGTTAATGATTGACATCATTTCATGCTTATATTTGTATCTTATATCCATTATCTTTCACCTAAACAATGCTACGTGACGAGTTTTATGTTTGAATTTCAGAAATAAATAGGTTTGAAGAGAAGAGGCATAAAAGGATCTAAAAGCATGAAAAAGGACTAAGATGCAAGATCGAAGGACCTGAATGCAAGATCGAAGGACCAATGAGCAAACAAGAATACTCCACACCATCATGGGGAGTATTTTGGCAATTCTATTCGGGTTGGAGCTCCAGCAAGCCAAGTAGATGCATCAAAGACGAACAAAGAGATCCAGCAAAGCCCAGAAGAAAGCCCAGACGGATTCGGACTCTGTAGACCGCCAATTAGCGGTCTGGGACCGCTAATTGGCGGTCCTGGTAGCTCCAAATCCGTTAATCTTTATGTAGGGCGTGTATTAGTGTGTCTTTAGTCTATTTCTGGTATTTGTTTAGTCCCATACCAGGGGATTGTCCCGGATTACCTTTTTCTATGGCTATAAATAGAATTCTTCACCTTCTATTGTAATCACCTGTTGCTTGGTGGCATTCTCTCTACTTGGAGTAAGCATTGGAGCAAAATCTCAAGGTGGAGAAGAATGCTGCTAGTGATGTGAGTCATTTAATAAAATAAATTTTCCATGGTTTTGTTCTTATGTTGTTTCTTTATGCATGCTTAGCTTAGTTTTATTTCTTTGATTGTAGGCTAAAGTAGTTAGAATATTTCCTTTATTCTTTAGTTTAATTGTTAGAATAATGTGTAGTAAGTAGATTCATCCCCCTTTGGGGGTGGAGATGATGTTCATACATGCATTAAAGAATAGATATGAATGCTTTATATTTTGATTGTGTTGATAAATGTGAATGTATGTTTGCTTGTTAGAATAGAATACTACACTTGATGGGTTTTGCCACACATCTTAGACACCTCCCATGCTTGTTTAGGTTCTGAAATAACCAGCTTGTGTATATGAATGTTAATCAACTAGGTTAGTGAATGAATTGATAGGTTTTGCCATAACCTTTAGACACTTCCTATGCATGAAAACACTACCTACATTTGTGCCTATAGAATGCATTCTTCACCATCTTTTTACATGTGTGCACACACTCCACCCCTAGGGGTCTTTCTCTTCTTGATTCCAGCTTAATTTACATTCTTTTAGTTTTGATTCGAAGTAATCGTTAGTTGCTTTACTTTGCATTTTTCTTCTTAATAGTTTAGTGTAGCGTAGATTAACATAGACAAACTCTTCTCCCTTTTTGTTGCCACTTGATTTCTGAAAAACCAGAGGCTACTCACCTCCCTAAGGATCGACCCGTACTTGCCACCGCTTCAATGCGGTCCTGCACTTGCGGTATTTAAAATGATTAAACAGTTAACCGAGTCCATCTTGGCTTTAGGCGTCCAATAACTATTTACACGTGACACTTGACCGTTGTACCCAACAACTATTTGAGCTATAACTGTCACCACAAAACCCGCGCTAACTTTGGTCCACCGAAGTGTACACGGTCAACCGAACTGAGTAGATCAGAGCCAAACCAATCTTACTGTCCACCTTGGAACGGTGAACCGAATAGAATTCGGTTAACCGAACTTAATTAAGGCTAAAATGTTAAAAGCTATAAGAAGTTGGTGAACGGTGATCCGAACCACTTTCGGTCAACTGTTAGACTTAATTCAGACCAATCCTTCGGACTACCGTTTAGGTAATGGTCGACTGAATATGCATAGAAATCTGCCCGAGCTTAAGTCACATCTTGCATTCCTATTGGTCCATTTCCCTACCAACTCCCAAATGGCTAGTAGAGCTTGAAGACTTATAAATAGGACCTCATTTGTTGGTTTTGAGACTCTTGAACACTCCCTATCTATCCAATACTCAAAGCCAAATCCTCTTCATCTTCAAGCTCTCAATCCTCAACACTCAAGCCAGAACTTCACCACTTGCATATCCAATTTCATATTAATATCCAAGTGTGCTCAAGTATAGACTGTTAGTTAGATTGTGATTCAATTTCCCTATTCAAGAATCACCAAATAGTTGTAAAGCTTCGAGGAAGCTCCCTCTCAGGTTGTGAGAGGAGACACGAGCGAGGCGAGGTTGTTCGTGAGACTCGGTGGTTGTAAACGACGTTGATCTCGGCCCGGAACGGAGATCGGTTAGTAGAACCGTAAGAGAGGCTCAAGGGATCGAGCGAGGCTTGCGAGGAGGACTAGGACCGGGTGTGGTGCCGAACCTCTCTAAACTCCGGTGCCGACGAATTTGTGGTTTGCAATTGTCTCTTCCCTTAATCGTTAAATTAGTATTTTTAATTCCGCAATTATCTAGTGATTAGAGGGCCATACATCCTAACACCAGTAACCTCGCCAGCCACCGCTCCGCTCTCGTGGCAAAGTCACCGCTCCTCTCGCCGCTTAGCTCTCGCGGCCAGTTGTCTCTCCTTTCGCCGCTCCTTGGTATTCCATGTGGTGATTTCGAGGGTTTTGGGTGCTTAGGGTTTGTTTAGTTGGAGATTATTTGTAGGTTTTCTTGTTGATTGATGAGGGGCTTATATGGCTTTTTTTGGTTTTGTTTCTGAAATTGGGATTATTATTTTGTGTGCGTGTAGGTAGGGTTTTTGAGTGGATTATGATGGTTTTGTGTTCTCGCTGTTTGCATTCAATTATGGTTAGGAATGTAGGGTTTATTTATAAAAGGTTTTGAGAGTTTCTTCTTTGTGGGGGTTTCTTTGCTGTGATTTTGGATTCAGATTTCAGTAGGCTTGGTTTGCTTTTTCGGTTCACAGTTTGAGTGGAATTTAGTTTTTTGGTGTGACCTAAGGTTAATCAGATTATCTGGTGTCTTCCTATCTTTTTTTGTTATGTTTCACATTAGACCTGACAATTTGACACGAAAAATTCGTGTTTGGTTTTAATGATTCGTGTCGTGTTAATTAGATTTTGGGTACATGGATTAATTTCGTGTTGTATTGGTATTTCCAATCCGTGTGCCTCTCAGCAAATGTTTCCAATCTGATTTTTTTTCAAACCTAACATTAAAGGCAAGTGTTCGCTTGTTGCATTGTTTTAACGTGAATGGAATGTTTGTGGAGATCCAGGTTCGATCCCAGCCCTCTATTTTTTGTAGAAATTTTAAAAGTAGGAAAAAGAGACGCCGGTAGAATCGAACTCGCATCCAAAATAAACTTTAAACCACCGCCAGCCATCTCAGGTGATCTGAACATTTAGTCCAACGTCCCTTGCTTTTGCTTCTCAGTATTCACTCTATACAGGTAACACTACATTCACACCTGAACCCAACTCACACACAACCCATTCGGTTGGGAGTTGTTGGTAGTATGCTCTAACGAAAATAATTTAGAGTAAATACTGTAAATTTTAAATAAAATTAAATATTCTTAGTTGTTTTTTGTGTTAGTTCGAGTCGTGTTCGTGTTCTTTTGATAGGACACTAAAAAAAATTGGATCGTGTTTGTGTCTACTAAAATTGCATAGTACACGATACGAAAGTATACGATACGACACGATTACCAGGTCTATTTCACATGATACCTGGGTGTGTGCTTATGTATGTTACTATAGGTTATTATTCCACTTTGTCTTCGTGGAGTTCAGAATTACAGTACAATTTAATAAATTACATAATATAGGGTATGATTCCACTTTGTCTTCGTAGAATTCAGAACTATAGTGTACTTGAATAAATTACACACTTTTGACTAAGGGGTTAAGAATATACCGATGTGCCTGTGATGCAGGTTTTTGAAGCTTCAACTTCTTCTTTGCGTTATGCTATCTGATGGGGTCTCAAAGTCTCAACATGTTCATTGCTGAGCTGCTTTTGGAGTTTAGTTGTTTTTTTGAAGGTTGGAAATTGCATTAATAATAAAGCTTTCCAAGTTATTTAAAAAAAACGTTTTCCAAGCTATGATACACTAAATATCTTTAAAATGGCAAATGTTTATATTTGACATTCTTGCATATTGGAAATCTACTCGGTATAGATTTCCAATCTTGCTCTTATGGCTAGAGATATTGTCTATTTCTGTATATACAGTTGCTTTCGAATCCGTTTTGAGCATTGCATGGAAAGTCATAGATGAAGAACAAAATTTTTTGTCCCATGAATATGTTGAAAGTTTACTTTGTTCAAGAGATTAGACATCCAATGTGACAGGTAAATTAAATAGATGATTTACTTTGTCCTATTATTCAACTTTATCTAGCTTTATATATATGTCATCAATTTAATCCTTTATTAATTATACCATACTTTCATTCAAAATGTTTAACAACATGAGTATATGAAATAGAAAATGTTTCTTTCATATATTGAATATTGACCTAACAAATAAAACATTATGAAATTGTGTTTGTGTCATTAATGTTTAATTGTGTCTTTACATCCTAAGATATGAGACCTATATCTTTTCATATAAGGAGTGTATGATTTGATTATTATCAAAAACTATCATTACATATAGTGATAAATGTATTAGTTTGTTGTACATAACTTGTGACGAAAATGTGATATGTTAAAAGATTATCATTGTCCCTCTTGACATGAGTGATGATATTGTTGGGGCTCTTGATAAAGCAAAATTATAATGTGCACGATATAACTTGTATATAGTTACATATTTATAATTACTTTAAGATATCAAGAAATGAATATATAATACAAAGATGACACATTTGTACTTTGTATAATATTCTCAATATCATGAGGTAATGGATAGACACAAGTGATATATTACGTATCACTAAATGGATCGTGTTTAGTTCGAGTGAGCAAAACATATTTGTTATTTGAGTAATTATAATGTGTAGCTAGATATTGCTTATAGTTTATGATATAAAATATTTTATATCATTTCCAGCATAACTTAGATCCTCTGGTAGGTCACACCACAAAACTGTGAAACAAGAAATATAATTTTGTATTTTATATGATGTATTAAAATTCATATGATATGTAATTAAATACATATGGTAAAATGATAAAATTAATATGTCGTGAAAACGACATTGTTAGAATAATAAATAAATTCGTGTGAGATGTAGATATATTATGGGGTATAATGTTTTGATATTATATATGATAATATATTACGTGATATAATGTGATCCGTAATATTATAACTTATGAATTTGCTAAAACCCCAAGCAAAGTGATTTGCAAATGATGTGGTTTAGTGGAGAGATAAATAAGAGATCATGTGCAAAGTGATTTGCAAATTATGTGGTTTAGTGGAGAGATAAACAAGAGATCATGTGCAAAGTGGTTTGCAAATGATGTGGTTTAGTGGAGAGATTAACAAAGAATCTTGTATAAGTGGTTTGCACATGATGTGAGTTAGAGGAAACCCTATAAATAAGTCTCTCCTCCATTCTTTGTTTACATGAATGCAAAAGTTCTTCTCCTCCATATTTTCTCCATCATTCCATCCGAAAATTCTTTTATTAATTGAGAACTTGAGAGATTAAATTCTTTGGAGCATTGAAGAGATAATTAGCTAGATTCTAACCTCGTATTAGAGATTGATTGACTAGCTTCGATCTCTCAAATCTTGTTTAGAGTTTGGTGAACACTTGGAGGAATTCCAATGCGATTCGACGTGCAACTCAACTTCCTATTGGTAAAAGAGATTCTATAATCCCTTATGTATGATCCAATATATGTATTTCAATATTAATTAGTATATTAAACATATTGAAATACAATTAAGAATCTTGTCATAAAATTGTTGAAAAATATGAAAACCGATCCTAATTGCTTGTAATATTTTGAAAATATACACAAGTATATGACACAATATCCAACACTTTTATCATCAACAATATGATGTTAACAACTTAATTGATGAATCTAATTTATCAAGTGATGTTGTCCTCTTTAAGCTTTTATTATAACAGATAAATATATACATGATATACCTTCACATGAACAACCTTACCACTTCAATTTTTTTGCAAGTGTACGTTTGTTCCTGTTGGATGCACATATTATAAATTTTGAGATTATGTGTAATAATAAGTAAACTGATATATATATATATTTATATTTGTGTGTGTGACATTTTTGGTATATACATTTGAAGGATCCTAGTGTAAAGTCAGAGATACATATGACATTTTTGGAATATACATTGGGTAGAACACAATCATGTTTATTGTGGTGTATACATGTTTCAATTGTAGGGGATTTTATGTGGTTCATTTCTGTTTCAATTGCAGGGATTTTTATGTGAAATTAAAAATAAAATCAGAATAAAAAATAAAAATCAATTTTCTTTAATAATATGAGAAGCCACGTCGGCCTTCTATTTTAACTGACGTGCTATGACCTATTATTGGAAAAACAATCTTCCAAATTTCTTGTTTTAATAATAGGATATCTACGTCGATTGTCAGGGAGAAGCCGATGTGGTATGTTGTAAAAATAATGTCAGTGTTATTTGTAAATACTGACGTGGTTGACCTACCTACCACGTCAGCATATTGGCCGACGTGATATCCCCATCCCTTACCACGTCCCCCGGACACACGGCGATCGGCTAAGGTCGGTCAACCTGGCGTGATATGCCAAAAAGCCGAGGTAATAACCATATTCTATAGCAGTGCGTGTATTACGTACTTATCATGTATAAAGGTAATACTCGTGTCCATTCGGGTATTATCATGTATCGTGTTGCACGACATGATAAGAATTAATGCATAAATAGTCTTGTATCATGTATAAACAATAATTACCATGTCGTGGTCATGTTCGAGTTAGTGTACACAATTCCTTATCGTGTCGTGTTTGTGTGTACCCAAAACTCATTAACATCCGACCATACACAACATGATAAGACACGTACACGACATTATTGACATGCCTAACTGTATGAAACACATATTCATTTGAAAAATATATGGTTTACGGTCATTCGGTTTCTAAACAGTTTTCCAATTGGATGCTCTGGAGGAACATCTGCTGAAATATCTGGGGATTTAGGAGTGGCATTAGATGATATATCTGGCTTTGGAATGTCACTTGTGTTGGCTTTTTGGCTAATGATTGCTTATCCGTTTTGATGATTAATCAACATATAACTTAAACACATGTAATTCATTCATATCACTCTTGCACAATACACATATATCGCTTTGTACTAACATTTCAGGTGACAAGTTTAACGAGAAATAAAGTTGAAGAGTAGATAGGTTTACATTATTGTCATTAGGATTTAAATGTAACTTGAGCACTTTAGGATTTAAATGTCACGAGAAATAAATCTTGATGCATTGCATATCATGACTCTTTAGGATTTCATAGAAGTAGAACTAAACCTTCAAATTCCATACAAAACTTCTTTAGAAATCAATCAAACCATATCTAGGAATTCTGCACTCAACCGGTCGACCGGTCGACCATCTGGTTCGACCGTTTAATCTAAAACTGTTTTTCTGAACCCTTTCGGTCGACCGAACGGTGTTCTGGTTCGACCATTTCATTAGAGTAACGTAAAGTATTTTGGTCGACCGATCAACTGTTCATAAGTGCTGGAAGGCACGTGCCTTAGTGCAAACCGGTCGACCGAAAGTCCTTTTCTGTTCGACCGGTTGATTTCTATTTTTGTCTTCTTTTGTGACCGTTATACTTGTCGTATTATACAACGGTCGTATACACATACTTTCACCATACCCCCAAATACATAGCTTAACAGGTCGAACGAATCTTGTTTACCGGTCGACCGTTTGACCATTGATCGTTCGTAGCATTCTTCCTGCTATCGGTCGATACCACCTTGGTTCGACCGGTCACACTTTGTCTCTACCGAACCTTTACATTGGTCGACCGTTTCCTTGTTTCGTTCGACCAGTACACTTAAGTTCCATCCCAGTTAGTTCGACCGTTCCTCGTTTGTCTGACCGTTTGACTACTATTCACGTAACCGGTCGACCGTTCCATTCTTACCGGTCGACCGAACTTTGACAGAATTGCTTCCTGAATCTCTGGTTTGTGTATCTTGCACAAAACCCAATCAAATCTTTCTCAAACGGCTAGAAAACTTAAGAGGCTTATATATAGAGCTTAGATCATCTTTACAAGGTCACCAATCCATTCTCTAAGGTCTTATTGTGCTAAAAACTTCCAAGTGCTCTTACTCTCTTTATTGCTCTCAACCACTCTCTTGATCAATCATTCAATTGCATTCATCATCAATTCAAGTGCTCAAGAGTAGGTTACACAAAGTCTACTACAAAGGAGTTGTACAAGCTTCCAGAGTGAAGCTCTTCTCGGGTTGTGAGAAGGAGGTCCAAGCTTGGCAAGGGTGTTCGCAAGCTTGAATTGTAAAGGCTCGATCTTTGCCCGGAAAGAAGATCAAATTAGTGAAGATCGCGAAGTTGCTCAAGGAAGAGCAATTCGTAAGAGAGGACTAGGATCCGGTGGTTGGATCCAAACCTCTATACATCCGGTGTTTGGTTTGCCTTTTCATCTCACTATTTTCATTGGTTATCTTGTTATTGCACAAATAGTTGGTAGTGAGAAATTAGTCTATAAACCCCCCCTTAAGACTAATATTTAGGGCAATTAGATCCTACAACTTGTTGGAAAATTTGGCTCATTTTCATCTTGTTGCACATCATCAACCTTCACAAGGATATCTACACGTCGTTTGGTCTGATCTTCTATAACATGATATCTCTTCTCCTAACCGCTTTCTTCTCAACTAGATCATAAGGTGTATAGCCAAACTCATTCGGGCCATAACCAATGAAGATTCACTTCCTCTTCTTTGCATATAGTTTGGACCTCTCATTTTTGGAAATGTGTTGAAACACCTTACATCCAAAAATTTGGAAGTGATCATAGGAAATATCATTTTTGTCCAAAGTTGGTTAGGAACATCAAAATTTATAGGAACACAAGGAGTAGGATTCAGAACTTGTACCACTATACTCAAAGCTTTTCCCCATAAGGACTTTGACAATTGTGCTTGTGACAACACGCATCTTACCCTTTCCATAAGTGTTCTATTCAATCTCTTAGTTAAGCAATTCAACTGGAGGCGTCTTGGGAGGTGTCCTCTAATGTCTACTACCTTGTTGCCTACAATATTCAGCAAATGGATCAATGTACTCTCTCCTATTATCAGTTTTGATACACTTTCACTGCTTCTCAGTTTCTCTCTCAACTGAGGCTTGAAATTACTTAAAACATCCAACACTTGATCTTTACTTTTTAAGGCATAAACTCAAATCTTCATTGGACAATCATGTATGAATGTGACAAGATACACATGACCACCAAGTGACCTTATCTTCGTAAGACCATAGACATCATAATCTATAAGATCAAGTATACTTGACTTTCTTGCTAGAGGAAAACTCTTGAAGGACTGTCAATATTACTTTCCTACAAAGCAACGAGAACACTTCTTCAAGGCTTGGATTTTTCATCCCTGAAATGACATTTCTCCTGGATAAAGTTGTCAAATCCTTTCTCACTCATATGATAAATTTTGTGATGCCATAGCTCAGATATATCCCCATCATCTACTGCACTGATCCTTTCTCTAGATAATCTGGCTTGCAAGGTGTACAATGAGATATTCTTTTTGATTCTGGCTATAATCATAGAACCCTTAGTGAGCTTCCACCAATCATCTAGAGTGTTGTGGTAACCCTCACTAGCAAGTATGCATAAAGCAATCAGATTCAACCTAAGAGTGGGGATATGTATGGCATTGTGCAACATCAACCTTGTACCATTCCTGGTTTCGAAGCATATATCTCCAACGCCCGAAACTTTAGCCAAGCCATCATCTCCTTTCTTCACAAATCCATCACAAGACCTATAAGATATGAACAAGTCTCTACAAGGTGTACTATGGATGGTAGCACCACTGTCGATCACCAACTAGTCTGAGCACAAGAAACATTCACAGAATCATCACAACAATCATGTAATCCTCTGAGAGTGTAGGAACACGATCACTACTCTTGCTTTCGCCACTCTTCTTCTCGATAGTTTTCTCCTTCTGATTGTCTTTCTTGAGTTGGCGACATTACTTCTTGATGTGTCCCTTAGCATGACAGTAACAACACTCCACATTAGCAAATCCATTAGAGTTGCCTACTCTAGTCCTTGTTTCTCAAAACTTGAGTCATTTTTGCCTTTAGTTCCAATGACCAAAGCATCTCAATATGAGGATATCCCTGCATCTTTCTTCTCATCTCTTCATTTAGGGTAAACTTTTTACTAAGTTCATTGTCATCTTCCCATCAGGAGCTGCGTTAGACAAATACATTCTGAATGGCTCCCAAGAGTTTAGTTGTAAAGTACTGTATTTTATTTATAATTTTTTAGTTCCTTAGGGATTCTCTTGCAATTACTCCAAATATAGGATTATAGAGAATGAGATTATTAGAAATCCTTAGTTTTGCCCCTTTGTAGTGGTTTGTGTGAGAGAGGCTTGGAGAGGAGGAGATCCCGTTGGACCTCATCGGAGCGGCCGGACCTTGCCAGAGCATTGCCGGAATCGCGTAGGAGCTTCGTCGGAGCCCCCGTGTTGCGTCTTGGGCAAGATTCGGTTGGGTTCTCCCAAGGTATGCATTGGGTAGATTTACAATCAACATTCTTAAGGTCCTTTGATTCTAAGATGACTTTCATCCTAGATTCTTTTTATAGAATTGGAAATGAAGGGAAGACGGTTGAGGGCAAGAAAATGGATTGTTAAGTGGTATTATGTCAAGTTGATGATAAGGTGTTTTCGTAGCAGCAAATGTGGGGTTATTTCTGAAATTTGAGCACTTTGAATCTAAGTGATGACTTGTGTTTCCTAATGTTCATCCAGTTGTATATGGCAGCCTTGTTGGATTGAATGAGAGGTTGTTTGGACTAATTAATTAGTGGTTTGGAGAGACCAGCTGACTTAGGTCATTTATCATTACCAATTCTATGAGCTTGCATATGTATTTAGAAGTTGAGGTACTATCAATGTACTAATGTTAGATATCTAGTTCCCAACTTGCCATTAGACTCATGATTCAAAGACTTAAATTTTGTATAGGTGAATGCAGAGGCATTAGAATTTGGATTTGACTAGGGGCTCTTTTGAACACAAAATCATGTTAGTTGAGTTGTTGAGTAATGGTTATGTTCTGTTTGGTTTGGGAATGGTTGGCCCCGTTCCAGCATTGATGGTGTGATTTCTAACTCCTTTTGAGTTGCCACACTCTTGTTGACAGGTTAACAATGAGTCTCACTTGGATTGTTTGCTTCGACTTGTGGAAATAATATCTAGCATGGATACTAATAAAAAAAGGGAATTGTTGACCTTGAAAGGTGCAGTAGAAGTCCTCATTGCTTGTTTTGTCTTGGTTAGATTTCCAATCTCACGTCATTAATGTTGTAGTTGTTGCTCTTATTTCTTTGTCCCAAATAAAGGGATTATTCTTGTCTTCAAGTTTAAGACAATATTGCTTCTAAAATCATGTGCTTACTTGTTACTAATTTATGGCTTTAAACTATAGGATTGTCTATCACAATAGATAAGTATATTTTCTTTTTCCGTCTTCTAAAAGTCAGATTATTAAGTTGATTCAATATGTGGCTTCACATCACTCCTTTTAATTGGACAACTAGTGTTTTTATTAATAAGCTTCTTAGGTTTAACTCCAATAATTTATTATATTATTTGGCTTAGTTGAGTCTGTAATATTATGTGAATGGTTGAAAATAATGAGCATCCGTAACTGAGGTGAAGTTTATTTTTGAAGAGCCAGATTGTTTTGATTGTTATTTCTTGACTTCATGACTAAGTTGTATATGTTTCAACAAAAAAAATGAACTACCTTATTGTCTTATTTTGGGTATTTTTCTGGTATCATCATGAGATGTGCCTTAAGTGTACATCTTGTGCTATATCTTTGTAAAACGTTTGACCTATTTTGTCATCTATGATTTTATTGTAAGTAACTCAGTCGATTTAAGTGGCGACCTTGTATTTTGGAAATTTGAATTGTAATACTCAACTGGTCTCAATTCTCCAGAAGTCTGGTAACAATCATGATTGTTATAGCATATTATTGTGTGTCATGGCCTTACTTATGTGCATTCTTGTTCAAAGTTATGTGAATTGAATTTAAAAATATCAATCAATTGGGATGGCACTATTGGCTCTACGGAGCATTCTAACTCTTCGGAGTATTGGGCCCGACGGGGCACATCTGTTATGAGATTATTGGCGGCTGTAGGACCGCAGATACAGATCTGATATCTATTGTATTGACACATGTTAATGTATGGGACCCCACAATAAAATAAAATGATTTATTGTATGGATGTGGGGATGAACCATATATTAACTGGATGACCGCATGTGCCAGCGGCTGGAGTTCTTCGGAATTCCCGATACATTTATGTATCAACTATTGATTGAGAAGAATCGAATTGAAATTGAATTGTCAATTATTTTAAACCCTTCTAGTCACATAATTATGATTGGACTATTCAAGTGTTTATTGGGAATCAAATTGTTGATTGTGTTTCATAATTGCAAAAATGTCACTTGTATACATCATTATTTAAATGATTGTTTATAACATAACCTTATTAAGAACATTTGTTTTACTGAATATTGTTATTGGTTATTCCATTGAAATGTTTGACCGTCTAATTTTGGTTCTAATTTCGACCTTTGGCATTCTGAATTTTATAAACGCACGTTGTTGTGGCTTATATTTTTGCAGGAAACTGCCAGAATTAGGTGGCGATGGCTTAGCAAATTTTTGGCATGTAGTAGCATGGTGGTGATATAGTTTTTGTTGTCTCGTATACAGGAGAAATGTAGGTTTAGTCTTGTTTCCTTTTTGAAACTCTTGTAAACCCATTTGGGTATAGATGTGAGTATCTCATGGTGATCGAACTCTTGCTTTCAATGATAATCCTTACTTCTATGGAGCTCCATTCCCTATGTTAGTGTTTATTGAAAATCGTTGCTTGTGATTGTCCCTTTCTCGTGAAATTTCTTTCTCATTTGTGATATTCAGCTTCCGCTTTGTCGTGCGAAATGAGACGTTACAATTTGGTATCAGAGCCGAACGTTTCCTTAGTGTATAGAGACAAAAATGAAAAATCACCACCTTAGGAAATTGCATCAAGCATATCATTGCATGGTTTTATTGCATACAATTTTTTTTGAAAAGTGAAATCACATGGATTAATCTTGAATGGTATCGTCATTGTTTATTGATTGTGCTAGATGCCTCCACGAGTGAGAGGTGGTCGTGTGGGGACTGGCCGTGGAAGTGGTGGACGCACGGGAGCAATCCTACGAGTTCCTCGAGCTCCACGAGTCCCTCGTGGTGGTATTGGTTTGGAAGAAGCAGCACGTGAACAGTGATGGACTTCACTAGTCAATTCTGTGTAGCGACTCTCGGGTTTGATAGAAGATCAAGTTGTTTGCACTGAGAGGAACCCATCTGCTGAGTTTCTAGAGACGTTTATGAGGCAACACCCTCCTACCTTTGTAGGAAAGATTGATCCAGAAGTTACTGAAGATTGGGTCTTTACTGTAGAGCGTATCTTTGAGGCGATGAATTGCCCAGAGAAGGAAAAGGTGAACTTTGCCACATACCAGTTTCGAGAGCAAGCAGCGAACTGGTGGAGAAACACCTTGACTCTGGTGTTTGATGATCATAAAGATATAAGTTGGGAAGAGTTTCTGGAAGAGTTCGTGAAGAAGTACTTCCCTAAACATGTGAAGGACCGTGATGAGAATTAAATTTATACCGCAAGTGCACGACGTCAATGAAGACGTGGCGAGTACGGGTCGAACACAAGGAGGGAGAGATATTGTTATTTTTGTGATTTTCGAATTAAGGAAGAAAGAGAGAGAAATATGTTTGGTTTGAGATTTTTGGTTTTTAATTTTCTAAAGCAAGAACAACACAAGAAAAACTAAAAAGAAAAGAAATATGGATGAGAGTCCAGCGGGTGGGGGATTAGATATCGGGTTTCGTTTAGAGAATTCTGAAACTTATAATAAATCACATTAGTTATAAAGTATTACATGATAAATGATTCAACATAAACTCAAGTAATCAAAATATACTAACACGAAATTAAAATAATAACATCATTCTTCTTCTCATCACCCTAAATCTGTCACCCCCACCCTTTGGAGAGAGTTAGAAACTCATGGATGGAGGGAATGAGAAGGGGTCCTAGAGAAACTACAAAAAAAGAAAAGTAAAAACAAGAAATAAAAGAACATAATTTTATTGCTAAAAAGAAGAGGAGAGGAACCCATTCCAATACATGATTCGGCCTTATTTATAGCCTCAACCGGGGATCCTAATACATAAAAGGAACGTACACGCGTCAATACAGCATTGGTAAAAATTTGAGCGCACGGATCGACTTTTGTGCGGTGGAATCGCCGCATTTTGTACATGAGGTGTGGCGGAATCACTACCTTTTTGGCTCGGAATCGATCCGAATTTTTGCCGTGTGTTTATGGTATGTTTTAGCTGTCCTTTGTGCGTCCGAATTAATTATTGCATATCTTTGGAGATCCGAGTTAATTCCTTCATATATTTGGAGATCCAAATTGATTTTTCTTTAGAACTTCTCCAAAATAATATTTTGGTACTCGTAATTTGCAGTCGGGTCCTCGGCTTTTGCAATTAAGTCTCTCACCTTTTTGTAATTAGGTCTTTGAATGCTTTTATGTTTGGATGGACTTCAATTTGAATCCCGATAATCTTGAACCGGTCTTTATGATAGAAATGAGTCTTTTGCACGTGTTTATGCTCGGGATATGGGTAATTTGCATTCAGGTCCCTGTATTATGTAATAAGACTAAACACATACCTTAGTAGCATTTATTGATATAAAGTTAATCTAAATGAAAGACATATGATGCAATGTATGCAATGCATCAGACCGAAAAAGAGAAGAGTTCCTAAGCTTGGAACAAAAGGAGTTGTCTTTGGAGGAATATGTCAACAAGTTTATGATGCTTGAGCACTACTGCCCACACACATATGTGACCCCGGAGCAAAGAGCGAAGAAATTTATCAAGGGACTGAAAAGGAAGCTAAAGTCAAGGGTCATCACTAGTCGACCAAAGACACTGGAGGAAGCAATTGAATGTGCTGCAGAGATTGAAAGTGACTATTTGGACAATGTTCAAGACCTGAAGAGGCCTCATTAAGGTGCAAGTAGCAGCGGTAACAAATTTAAAGGGCATCAAAACAAGACGTAGAAAACCAATGTGAAGTCTTTTGGAGGCTTTCAGAAGGGGGCGTGCAACCGTTGTGGTCGTTGGCACTCATGCAGAAAGTGTTATTTCGGGAGCATGTTTGGTTTGTGGGCAGAAAGGGCACTTTGTGAGGAACTACCCTAATAGAAAAGATGATGGCAAAGTTGTAGCACGAGCTCTTGAACAAAAGAAGGTGACTGGTAGAGTGTTTGCAATTCGATCGTAGGATGTTGAGCACTCGAATGCCATAGTTGAAGGTAACCTTTGTGTTCATGGTCACTTTGCAAAAGTGTTGTTTGATTGTGGTGCTACACATTCTTTTGTTTTTCTGAGAATTTTGCTGCAGTTTTAGATTGTGTGCCACAATCTATGGCCTATAGTTTGAGGGTGAGCACTCCAATTGGAGATATTGCTACCATCGGGAAATTCTTCCCTAGTGTATCTGTGTTGGTTGGTGGTCTTGAACTTCCAGCATACTTAATCTTGCTCACTATGACGGATTTTGATGTCATTTTAGGAATGGATTGGTTGGCTCAATATGGTATCAACGTCCGCTGTCATGAGAAGGAGATTGTTATTCCTAGAGCAAACGAGTCAGAGCTGGTGGTTGAAGGAATTAAGAGGAATTGCAGTCGTGTCCTAATTTCGGCCGTAAAGGCACACAAATTTTGCTACAAAAAGGATTCTTTGCATACTTGGCAAGTGTGGCTAGGACCAAACCTTCTGAAAGGAAGTTGGAGGATCTAGACGTTGTTCAGAATTTTCCAGATGTTTTTCCCGATGACCTTCAGAGTTTACCCCCTCATAGGGAGATTGAGTTTGGAATTGACCTGATTCCCGGAACTACTCCGATATCTAAGACACCTTATAGAATGGCACCAGCAGAGTTGGCAGAGTTAAAGAAATAGTTAGAAGAGGTGATGGACAAAGGATTTATTCGGCCTAGTGTTTCACATTGTGGAGCACCAGTATTGTTTGTTAAGAAAAATGATGGATCTTTGAGATTGTGCATTGATTTCCGGATGCTAAACAAAGTGACAGTGAAGAATAAGTATCCTTTTCCTCGAATTGATGATTTATTTGACCAACTGCAAACTGTTTCTGTATTCTCAAAGATTGACTTGTGGTCAGGCTATCATCAGTTGAGAATTAAAGGTGAGGATGTGTCAAAGACTGCTTTTAGGACAAGATATGGCCATTGTGAGTTTCTAGTGATGTCTTTTGGATTGACTAATGCCCCAGCTGTATTCATGGATTTAATAAACAGGGTATTCAAGCAATATTTGGATCAATTTGTTATTGTCTTTGTTGATGACATCTTGATATACTCGGCCAGTCAAGAGCAGCACAAAGAACACTTGAGGATTGTACTAGAGACCTTGAGGAAAAATAGGCTTTATGCTAAGTTTTCAAAATGTGATTTTTGGTTAGACCGAGTGATGTTTCTTGGACACATTGTGTCTAAAGATGGAATCTCGGTCGACCCTGGAAAAGTAGAAGCAATGATGCAATGGAGTAACCAAAGAATGTTTCTGAGATAAGAAGTTGCCTTGGACTTGCTGGCTATTATAGGAGATTTATTCAAGACTTCTCCAAGATAGCAGCTCCTTTGACAACCTTAACTCGGAAGGGTGTGAGGTTTGACTGGACTCAGAAATGTGAAGATAGTTTTCTGGAGTTGAAAAGAAGGTTGACATCCGCTCCCGTGTTAACACTTCCGTCAGGAAGTGGAGGTTATGTGATATACAGTGATGCCTCAAGAACCGGCACTACTACAGAAAATGGAATATACGTCGGATGTACGGGGCTATATACGACAGATATAAGCACTCCCCAATCTGACGTCTATTTGTGCGTCGTCTATACCTAACGAATATATGTCGGCTGGCCTTAGACGCCGACGTATATTCGTTAACGTATAGACGTCGGCCTATACAACACCCGACATCTATTCATTAGGGATAGACGTCAGTGATATAACATAAGACGTCTATTCGTTAGATATAGACGTCGGTGGAATAACATACGACGTCTATCCTTAAAGTATATACGTCGGATTCAACATACAGCCGATGTCTATTCCTTTCTTTACAGGAATACACGTCGGGTAATATAAACAGCCGTCGTGTATTCCTAAACCTGGACAAAAAAAATAGCATCCGACGAAATTGTTTTTATTCGTCGTATTCGTGTACATACAACTGCACCAAATTCGTTCACCTATAAATTTGTTCACAAATACTCAAAATTTCATCCACATATACATACAAGCACAAACACACAAGCATACATGCACAAACATACAACCATACATGCACAAACATACAAAGCATACACAATTGACATTCAACACACTTGCAATTAATTCATTCTAAAATTAAGGCGATTATATTAAGCCATAAAGTGTAGGTTTGTAATACAAGTGCACTTGTTAACTAAATTACAAAAAATACTATTGGCAGGAGAACCTCTTAGTTCGTCAACATGTTTCTGATGAAATAGCGAGCCCATCGGTCGCGAGTTTCATCGAGCTCCTGTTGCGAGAAGGGATCACTACTTTTTGGGAAAACCTATCAAAAAAATACAAGTGTGTTGAATATTAATAACTAAATATTGAAACTACAATTGAATATACAATTGAATAACAATCTACATTACCTCGGTTAGACATACGTCTTGAGTTACCACATATTGGATTTCCTCCATGTATCTCATCACGTAGTAACCGCATTCCGTATTTCCAACCTGCTTCCGGTACTACAAACATAGAAATTCGCTAAATATTTGTTCCTAACTTAATTAACAACAATGGGATAGAA
Source organism: Triglochin maritima (assembly GCA_963682175.1). Taxonomy (NCBI): domain Eukaryota; kingdom Viridiplantae; phylum Streptophyta; class Magnoliopsida; order Alismatales; family Juncaginaceae; genus Triglochin; species Triglochin maritima. Next base: position 43,876,994 of record OY821775.1, read on the forward strand.
CGTACTCTCATTCCATGCCATGTTATTCCTGCTTTTGTCGTTTGCTCGTTTGTAAGGTTTTCCAAATTCACATTCAATGTTCCTTACACGTTCATACACCTTTTCGACGTTGATTTCAAATGGTGGATTCTGAAACTCCTGTTTTCCGTTAAATGCCTTCTTCAACCTACGATAAGGATGGGAGTCCGGCAAAAATCTCCGATGACCGAGATAGACAGTCTTAGAACCATTAACTAGTTGCAAAGAACATGTATTTTCCTCGCAAATTGGACAAGCTTTATGACCTTTGACTGAATATCCAGACAGATTACCATAAGTTGGAAAGTCATTAATCGTGCAAAATATCATTGCCCGCATTAGGAACGACTCCTTACGATATGAATCAAAAACTGACTCTCCGTCATCCCACAATCTCTTTAGGTCATCAATTAAAGGTCTTAAATACACATCGATGTCGTTTCCAGGTTGTTTCGGACCAGAAATCATTAAGGACAACATGATATATTTGCATTTCACGCATAACCACGGGGGTAGATTGTAAATTACAAGCAGAACGGGCCAAGAACTGTGAATGCTACTCAAACTACAGAAAGGATTCATTCCATCAGTACAAAGTCCAAGTCGTACATTCCTGGATTCTTCACTAAACACAGGAAAGTCGAAATCTATTTTTTTCCACTGAGGTGAATCTGCAGGGTGACGTAGCAACTGATCATTTGGTTTCTCACGATCAGCATGCCATGTCATGTTCTTGGAATCCTCTTTACCCGCAAACAAACGTTTAAGCCTTGGTATTTTCGGAAGATACCACAAAATCTTAGCAGGAGGTCCTTTGATTTTCATCTCATCAGTCTCTTCATTGTGGTTTGGTCCACTATGTTTCATTTTGTATCTTGAAACATTACACCTGGGACAAGAATGTAAGTTTTCAAACTCACCCCTATACAATATACAATCGTTCGGGCATGCGTGTATCTTCCTATTCCATTCGCATAGGGCACAACACTTTCTTTGCATCATAAGTTCTATTTGGCAACTCATTATCATCTGGAAGCATCTCTTTCAGTAACTTCAACATTGATGTGAAACTCACATCAGACCAACCATTTCCAGCTTTTAAATTGTACAACTTCAACACCGCTGACAATCTAGTGAATTTGGTACAATTCTTATACAACGGTTTCTCATTGTCACTCAACAAGTTACCAAGTAAATCGGGGTTGGACGAAAACTTTTCAGCCATATCCTGAACCATTTCCTCTAAGTGATCTTCTACACTATCGTCTTCTCCATCATCCTTCGAATGACTTAATGATTCATTTTCACCGTGTCATATCCACCGTCTGTAATTTGGGTCGAAACCTTTCTCAAACAAATGATCTTTCATTTTCCGAAAAGTCAACACTAACATATTATGACACTTATTGCACTGACAATACGCCATGTCGCTGTCTTTCATTTTCTTAGAATGTTTTTGGCAACCTCTAAGAACATATTCACTCTGTTCTCATACTCATCACTCAATCTGTTTGAAACAATCCACTCTCGATCCATTTCAATCTAAACATAGGCAAAAATGATAGTTATTATTGCAGAAAAGAAATAAAATTTGAATTTAAAAGAATGTGTTCGTAGATGAGAAGATTCAGAGACATTAAGATGAGAAGAGAATGACTTAGAGGAGAAGAGATGAAGTCCTTAATCTAGCGTGGAATAAGGAAGGTTAGAAATCTAACTAAGCAATCAAGGCCAAAACAAGCCTAAAGTCCACTATAGGTCCTTAGTAATAGACGACGCCTAACTTCGAGGTCCCACCGAAGACCACTAGTCTGTAGGAAATCAAGAACCCGGATGTCCCTAATATCTCAGGGAGACTAGATGGGCAACGACGTTCAGGCCGAAACGGTCTTAAACATCGAGGACCACTAATCTATAGGAAATCAAGAACCCGGAGGTTCCTAAAATCTCAGGGAGACTAGATGGGCAACGACATTCAGGCCATAACGGTCTTAAACGGTTTCCTCTCCTTAATGCGTCCGAAAATCCTAGGGGCCAACGTCTAATTGATTTTATTAAGGCTCTTTTATTAAGTGGTTTTTGGGCCAAGGAAAGGGTGATGAAATCCCCCACCTCATCTCATATAGGTGACTGCCCCTTAGGTGTTTTTCATACCTTAATCTAATAAACAACACACCAAACAAACACTCACATCACTTTTGTTTCAATGCAAGTCCTACTAACTAATGTGTGCTTTGTAATGAATGATGAGTGAAAGATAGTACGTACCTTACGCCAGCAATCTACGACAGAAATCGTAAATAATAGAAAAATACAATGCATGCAAATCCTATATGATGAATGACTTAGCAAATATTGTCTAATCTTTTGCTTTGTGTTATTAAAGGCCAAGTTGTTTAAGGGGGGCAATGAGTTATTATCATAATATTAAAAATTCAAAAACTTAAGGCAATAAACATACATGATATTAAAAGCAAGTATTAAAAATAATTACTTGAATTGACAGAAAAACATTTTAAACACAAACTATCATGTTATTAATAATAATTGGGGATAAAATTTTATTGAAATTTTGGCAGAACCTCCACTTAAAATTTGATATGTAAAATTCTTCAAATCCTGAAATCAAATCAAACCAAACCAATCCAATCCAATCCAATCCAAGTCATTACATCACATTCACATTCACATTCACATTACAAATCTAAGCTACAAAACCAAACCAATCTAAGTTCAGTTTGCAACATTTAAGTTCTCATTTAGATGGACCTATCGTAAAATCTCAAAATTTTAATATTTCATTGGTTCGAATATGCCGATGAACAAAGATAAATCTTAATTTGACTTCAATGCAACCTCGATAATACACTTTCAGTCAGAATCAATACCAAATATGCATGTTAAGATCTGTTTTGATATGATTTCAAACTACATTTGACTCGTTCCACCTATATTTTTCACTTATTAATTTTTCTACAGAGATGATGCGGTGACGAACCAGAGGAGGACGGAAGAAGACGAACTTAAATAAGATGTGATGCCGGAGGAGTTCTTTGTGGTTCGGAGACACGAGATGGTGCGGTGACGGCTGCAAACGACACGAGATGAAGGCTAACTTAGATAGACTATGTGGAGAAAAACGGAGGACGGAGGAAGACGAACTTAAACAACAAAAACGAATTTAAAACTTACATGTGGAGAAAGCTGGAGGAAGAAGGAGAAGAGGGTCGGAGAAGTGAAGGAGAGCTTGGGAGCTCGCTGCGATGTCGGAGACGATGCGGATGGGTCGGAGATCGGTCGCGGAGGAGCGTTGGGTCGCGGGATGGCTAGGGTTTGGATGGGTTTCGTCTGAAAAGAATGAGAGAAAATGCGCCTGTTAGATTTCTTTAAGACCTATAGACGTCGGATATTATATACCTCCGACGTCTATACATCGACGTCTATATGCATGGCGTATAGACGTCGGTCTACTATAACATCCGACGTCTATAGGTCGACGTCTATACCCTATAGACGTCGGATACACAAGGTACTATCACACCCGACGTCTTTATGTCGACGTCTATACACCATAGACGTCGGCCAAACTTGGTATTCTTAAACCCGACGTCTATAATGCAATATAGAGGTCGGTCACCCTAAAGGCCGACGTCTATTCTGTCCCCTCCCCACTAGACGTCGGTGGTCATAAAGGCCGACGTCTATTTGGTGACGAGTAAAGCCTATTTTGCAGTAGTGCGGACTTGGTTGTGTGCTTATGCAACATGGGAAAGTTGTGGTTTATGCATCAAGGCAACTAAAGACTCATGAAAGAAACTATCCAACTCATGATTTGGAATTGGCAGCGGTGGTGTTCACTCTAAAAATTTGGTGACATCATCTGTATGATGAGAAATTTGAAGTGTTCACTGATCACAAGAGCCTGAAGAACCTCTTCTCCCAAAAAGAACTGAATATGAGGCAACGAAGGTGGTTGGAGTTTTTGAAGGATTATGACTTCACCATTTCTTACCACCCAGGGAAGGCAAATTCTGTAGGTGATGCTCTTAGCAGGAAATGGGAAGGTTTTGTTGCGAATTTGGTGGTACAAGAATGGAAATTAATCGAGAACCTTATTCAATGGAAACCTTTCATTCAGGAAAATGAAAAAAATTTGGTAGCTAGCTTGAGAGTAGAACCAAGCATCATTGAGAAGATTGTGCACAAACAAGTGGAAGATCCAGAATTTTCTAAATTGCTCCAAGTTTCATTGAAAGAGAATTCAGACTTTAAAGTTGCACCTGAAGGAGGTTTACGCTTCAGGAATACATTGTGGGTACCAAATGTTGATGAGCTAAGGAATGAAATTATGGATGAGGCTCATAGGTCTCGGTACACCATCCATCCAGGTAGTACCAAGATGTTTAAGGACCTTCAAAGGAATTTTTGGTGGAAAGGCATGAAGAATGATATCGTTGAATTTGTATCCAAATGTCTAGTTTGCCAACAAGTGAAAATTGAACATCAATGACCAGCTGGAATGATGCAGAAAATTGAGCTACCAGAGTGGAAATGGGAACATGTCACTATGGATTTTGTGACTGGGTTACCAAGGACCAAGCAAAAGCATGATGCAATTTGGGTCATTGTTGACCGCTTGACCAAGTCAGCACACTTTCTAGCTATAAGGATTAATTTGTCCTTAGAAAGCCTAGCAAAGCTGTACATCGAGGAGATTGTTAGATTGCACGGTGTGCCTGTTTCTATTATATCAGATAGAGACCCTCGTTTTACTTTCAGATTTTGGGGAAGTTTACATAAAGCGTTGGGATCTAAGTTGAAGTTTAGCACATCATTTCATCCCCAAACCGATGGCCAATCTGAGAGGACCATTCAAACATTGGAAGACATGTTGAGATCTTTTGCTCTGGATTTTGTAGATGTTGGGACGAACACCTACCTTGGGTAGAGTTCGCTTACAACAACAGTTACCATGCAAGCATTGGGATGACACCGTATGAAGCCTTGTATGGGCGACCATGTAGATCACCGCTTTGCTAGAGTGATGTGGGTGAGCGACAACTCATTGGTCCAGAAGTCATTCAACTTTATGCCGAGAAAGTTGATGTAATCAAGAAAAGACTCCTAGCTGCTCAAAGCCGACAAACGAGTTATGCCGATAAAAGAAGACGTGAGTTGAGTTTTGAAGTTGGAGACCATGTTTTCTTGCGGGTGTCTCCAACGAAGGGAGTTATGAGATTTGGTCGGAGAAGGAAATTGAGCCCGAGATATGTTGGACCCTTTGAAATACTTGAATGTGTGGGTCAAGTCGCTTACAAGCTAGCTTTACCGCCTCAATTTTCAAATCTGCACAACGTCTTCCATGTATCGATGTTGCGGAAGTACATACCATATCCATCCCATGTGATCGAGTTGGAGATTCCAGAGATCAGAGATGACTTGTCAATCGAAGAGAAACCAATTGAGATTATAGATCGTATGGAACACCAACTTCGTCGAAGAAGCATTCCGATGGTAAAGATTCGATGGCAAAACCATGGAGTCGAAGAGGCTACATGGGAGGTAGGAGATGAAATTCGTAGGGAGTATCTAGATCTCTTTGGTAAGTTTTAACTATTCAAATTTCGGGGTTGAAATTTGTCTAAGGAGGGAAGGATGTAAAGTATTTTATTTTATTTATATTTTTTTAGTTCCTTAGGGATTCAAATGCAATTACTCCAAATATAGGATTAGAGAGATTGAGATTATTAGAAATCCCTAGTTTTGCCCCTTTGTAGTGGTTTGTGTGAGAGAGGCTTGGAGAGGAGGAGGTCACGTTGGACCTCATCGGAGAGGCCGAACCTCGCCGGAGCATTGTCGGAATCACGTAGGCACTTTGTCGGAGCCCCCGTGCTGCGTCTTGGGCAAGATTCGGTTGGGTTCTCCCAAGGTATGCATTGGGTAGATTTGCAATCAACTTTCTTAAGGTCTTTTGATTCAAGGGTATCACCACCTGATGCATTGCATACATTGCATCATATGTCTTTCATTTAGATTAATTTTATATCAATAAATGCTACTAAGGTATGTGTTTAGTCTTATTTACATAATACAGGGACCTGAATGCAAATTACCCATATCCCGAGCATAAATGCGTGCAAGAGACTCATTTCTATCATAAAGACCAAGTCAAGATTATCGGGATTCAAATGGAAGTCCATCCAAGCATAAAAGCATTCAAAGACCTAATTACAAAAAAGGCCAATGACTTAAGCACAAAAGTAGTCAGGGACTTAATTGCAAAAAGTCAAGGACCCGAATGCAAATTAAAGTACCAAAATATTATTTTGGAGAAGTTCTAAAGAAAAATCAATTTGGATCTCCAAATATATGAAGGAATTAATTCGGAGCTCAAAAGAAAGGAAGGAAATCAATCCAGACGCGCAAAGGATAGTTAAATCATACTATAAACACACAGGAAAAATCCGGATTAAATCAGAGCAGATATTGCGGCGGAATCGCCGCATCTTACATGTATTGTGCGGCGGAAACACCGCACCCCTTGCGATCTGTGGCTCCGGATTTTGTCCAGTCGTGTCTTGACTCATGTACTTTCCCATTTTATACTTAGGTCCCTTGTATCGGCTATAAATAGCCCCGAAATGTTGTTGTATGGTCTTAGTTTTTGTTCCATAGTTTAGTAATAAAATTATGTTCTTTTAATTCTTGTTTTTAGTTTTCTTTTGTAGTTTCTCTAGGACCCCTTCTCCTTCCCTCCATCCATGAGTTTCTAACTCTCTCCAAAGGGTGGGGGTGACGAATTTAGGGTGATGAGAAGAAGAATAAAGTTATTATTTTAATTTCGTGTTAGTATATTTTGATTACTTGAGTTTATGTTGAGTCATTTATCATGTAATGCTTTATAACTAATATGATTTATTATAAGTTTCAGAATTCTCTAATCTAAACCCGATATCTAAACCTCCACCGTTGGACTCTCATCCATATTTGCTTTATTCTTAATTTGTTTCTTGTTGTTCTTGCTTTAGAAATTAAAAATCCAAAAATCTCAAACCAACCTTATTTCTCTTTCTTTCTTTCCTTAATCGAAAATCACAAAAATAACAATATCTCTCCCACCATGTGTTCGACCCGTACTTGCCACATCTTCATTAACGTCGTGCACTTGCGGTATAAATTTAATTCTCATCAAGTTTTTGGCGCCGTTGCCGGGGAGGCGACGAAGATTTTTGTTTATTTTAGTGATTTCAATTTTTTTCTGTTTATCGTGTGCGCAATCTAACTATTTGGATTTGCGTTTCAGGAGACAACAGAGTGCGCGGCGAAATCCGGGCAAATTCGGAGCTATAAGGGCGGCGAAATCGCCGCATCTCAAGTACAACCTGCTGCGGATCCGCCGCACATCTGAAGCATCTGGGCTTCAATTTTTTCTGGTGTCGTCTCCATCTCTGGGTGGACGCGTAGAGTATCTGGGAAGTTTCGAGAGCGGGCGGCGAACCGGTCTGAGCATTGCGGAGGTAACGTTTCTTGCCTTTCTCGTAAAATCTTGATTTTCGAAAAGTTCCCTTTCGTAGAACTGCACGTGTTAGGGCAAAATTCCATAGCAATAATTCAACTCTGACCTAAAAATTGGCAAAATTAGAATGACTTAGTGCATGCATCATATAGTGTTTTGTTTGCATTATTCTTGCTAAATTCTTGCAAATTAATTCTTGTTGAAGAGTGCTAGAGGCAAGGTACGTGCGTATTTTTTATCGATTGCACTTAAGCATATAATCTAGTTTGCATACAACCTTGCAATTGCCCCCCACTAAAAAGACCAATGTTTGACTATCTTTGCTAGATTTAAGTTAAACTATCTTAAGGGCAACTCCGTAGGAAAAGATACAGTGGGGATTTCATCACCCTTCCGTGGCCCACAAATCACAATCCTAAAGTGTCACCCAAGCCTTAAAATTTAAAATCAATTAGACATTGGCCCCTAAGGACTCAGACTCAATTAAGGAGAAGATTGGTTTGACTTGCTATGACTTGAAGTTGATCGAATTTAATTTGGTGTCTATAAAGTGTTTTTGTGTTGACGTAAGTCTTCCAAGCAAAGTGGTTTTCTAATTGGCACTGACTCTGTCGGAAGTGCCCCCACTAGCTATACATTGCGTGGCCAATTTGGTTTGATTAATGAGGGAGGTGAATCAAGCAAATCAATTCGACTCAACTAGTTAGGAGTCGTCTAGATTTAAGCGACACTAGGTCTAGGATTGTTTGAACCGTGCTTGCTTAGGAAACTTCTGACCGACCCTTTTTTCTATCTTTAGAGTTAAGTTTCCCTTCTCATCTGAGTGTTCTTTCTCTTCTCACCTAAATTCTCTAGATTATGATTTCTTTCTCATCTTTCCCCATTCTATTGTTTGTTTCTTTTTTTTTGAAAAAAAAATATATAAAAAAATATCAATTGATTCTTGAATTTGAATTGGGAATTTAAATTTCGAATTTGAATTCAAAAATTGATTCAAACCGGTGCACTCTGATTTGGGTTCGGGACTTATGCAATCGACTCTCACGAGTTCATCTAGATTCTAGTCTGGAGCTTAGCCCCTATCCACCTGTTGCACCACCTCACCCGGATCCGATGGGTGAGAATGTAGTGGACCCACCTGTTGCACAACCTATGACTCTGAGGGATCGGTGCTACCCAACAAAGGCTGCTCAGCCATCGTGCATCGTTATGCCCACAATACCGGGTCGCGACTTCGAACTGAAGGCACAATACATGAGTACGTTGCCCAAGTTAACCTCTAAGGAAGACCCTTATCTCTTCCTTAGAGAATTTGAGGAAATCTGCTCTCTTATGCAATACCAGCATATCTCTGAGGAGGCAGTGCGTCTGAAATTCGTGCCTCTAGCATTGAAGGATGACGCTAAGAAATGGCTATATAGTCTAGCCGAAAGATCTATTAGGAGTTGGGCCGAGTTTGTTCAAGTTTTCTTAAAGAAATATTTCCCCAACCATAAGACTATTAGGATTAGGAATGAAATTGTTGCATTCGTTCAATCTGAGAGCGAGTCGTTCTATTCCTATTTAGAAAGATTTAAAAGTCTATTGACCCAACGCCCTCATCATGGAATTCCAAGATGGCAATTGTGCCAAATTATCTATGAGGGATTGACACTCACATCTAGGGTTATGCTAGAATCTGTAAGCCAAGGAAGCTTTATGTCCAAAAAAGAGAATGATGCTTGGACTTTTCTTGAGGATTTAGCCGAAAACAACATGCAATGGGACAATGCTAGAGCACCAATTAACACGAGTATTGTATCTAGGATAGCAAGTCTACCCAAACCAGGTGTCTTAGGTGTAGATGCTACCGTAGCTGCTGAAGCAAAACTAGCTACCCTTATGCGTAGAATGGAAAGTCTAGAGCTAAACACCCGACCCCTAGTGAATCAAGCATTTTCTATCCCTTGCTCTAGATGTGGTCAGACTGGTCATATAATGGAGGATTGTGCGGACTTGGAACAAGTTAATGCCACCTTTAACCATTCTAGAAATGACCCATACGTATCAACCTATAACCCGGGTTGGCGTAATCATCCCAATCTTTCATGGAGCCAACAAGGTCACCCTCCTCGACAACAACCAAACCCGTATTACCAAAATAATACATCATCTGGGTTTAGTAACAATGGAGATTATGATGTTAGATTGACAAGCTTGGAAAATTTGGTTAAAACTTTTATGCAAACAACCAACCAATCATTCTAAAGGCTAGAAACACAAGTCAGCCAACTAGCACAAATAGTAGGTGAAAGAGAAAAGGGTCAGTTTCCAAGTCAACCTGAGGTGAACCCAAGATCTAATAATCAATATCAGCCCAATCAACCACCTTCAGGAAATAACAACCTTAGACCGGTCCAAATGGTTCATAAGGAAGGACCGTTCCAACAAATAAATGCAGTTGTATCATTACGGTTTGGAAAACAAGTTGATAACAATGTGGTAAATCATAGAACTCCTAATCAATCTAGACGTCAAGCACCCACATATGACCTGACCATTGAACCTGAAGTACAAATTGAAAAGCCCAACCCACCTACTCAACCTGAACCTGAGCGAGTCTATGTTCCTAAAGCCTCACTCCCCAATAGACTCAAGAAGAACTCAAGTGCACAAATGGAGAAAATCTTGGAAGTATTTAAGCAAGTTAAGGTAAATATTCCACTCTTAGATATGATTCAAAAAATACCTGCTTATGCTAAATTCTTAAAAGATCTGTGCACTAAAAAGAGAAAAACGAACGTACCAAAGAAGGCATTCTTAACTGCAAACATAAGCTCTATTCTGTCCAACTCATCTCCTATAAAGTATAAGGACCCTGGGTGTCCCACAATTTCATGTGCGATAGGAGATACTTTTATCAACAAAGCCCTTCTAGACCTTGGTGCTAGTGTTAACCTTCTCCCGTTCTCTGTCTATGAGCAACTAAACCTTGGTCCACTAAAACCCTCTAAGACAACCCTTCAATTTGCTGATTGCTCTGTTAAGAAACCAAGAGGTATAGTAGAGGATGTTTTGATTAAGGTTGGTGACTTCATTTACCCAGTGGATTTTGTCGTTCTAGACACTGAACCTGTTGTCGATCCTAAGAGACAAATCCCTGTGATACTAGACAGACTCTTTTTAGCCACTTCTGAAGCTTTGATAAATTGTCGAAATGGGCTCATGCAACTATCTTTTGGAAACTTAAAAGCTGAATTTAATATCTTTCATGTTGATAATGAGCCAGAAATAGTATGCAATCAAAGTGATGTTGTGATGAGATCGCGTATTTATAAGATTTCTGAATCAAATAAATCATCACAAAATCAAAGTGAGAAAAAGGGGAGTAATTCTTCGACACACCCACCATCACTCGAGCAAATAAGAGAACCAATACATATGAGGGGTGTGGAATCTGTGACTCGGGACTCTCATTGCAACATGGGGAACAATTCAACTGGATACATGCACCAACATGGTGTCATTCAATCCAGTTCTGATTATGGTTGACTCTGAGCAAATTCAATCCCTCCACCACAGTTGACGCAGGTAATAAGTGCATTTGCTTTATCTTTGCATACATTGAGGACAATGCATGATTTAGGTGTGGGGGGATGTTTATGTATCTATCTATATATATATATATATATTCTTAGAAGAAAAAAAAATTCAATGTTCCATGACATAGCTTAAGATTGAACTGCCAAAACCCGTGTACAAAATGCATTGAGTTTTTGCTCCTTATTATATAATTCTGCTTGTAGAAATTATGACATAAAGCTATGTTCCAAAGAAATAACCCATACCCTTTAAGACATGTATGCACTTAAATTGGATGAATCAAATCTTTGAAGTGGTTGATAAAAAGCAGAGGTTGAGGAAAAAAATACCGGGAAGTGTGGACTTATCGACCAAACTAGCTACACGAATGCAAAAAGAGTAAAAGTGTCAGAAAACGCAAATGTGTTGAATCACGGAAAAAGAAAAAAATACTTTAAGATACTCAATGCCCAAAGCTAAAAGAAGGATTCATGCCATGGTTGATCCGAATGATACTTCACCACCAGAGGAGGCGTGCAAAATAATTTAAGTGATAACATGTGTAGAAGGGTTAGTGGTGTGAATATTGGAGGAATGAAGACCAAGTCAGATTTTTTATGGGTTAGACTTTTATAATAAGCATGCAATAATTCTAAGTAAGATGTATAAGGTTAAGGTGGAGATATTGAGAGCTATTAATGAAATGTTGAATTAAGACTTTGTGGGTGTGTCAACTAAAAACCCTCACGAGACAAAACTCGTCCTCTAAGGAAACTTGGGGGTTTAAAGGCTTGTTGCACACGCTAAGTGCAACCGTGATTCCTACGAAAGTGAGTTTGGATTTCCCTGTTTTCATTTTTCTTACATTCTCTTTTGCTAGGGACTAGCAAAATCTAGGTGTGGGGGTATTTGATGCATTGCATACATTGCATCATATGTCTTTCATTTAGATTAATTTTATATCAATAAATGCTACTAAGGTATGTGTTTAGTCTTATTTACATAATACAGGGACCTGAATGCAAATTACCCATATCCCGAGCATAAATGCGTGCAAGAGACTCCTTTCTATCATAAAGACCAAGTCAAGATTATCGGGATTCAAATGGAAGTTCATCCAAGCATAAAAACATTCAAAGACCTAATTACAAAAAGGCCAAGGACTTAAGCACAAAAGTAGCCAGGGACCTAATTGCAAAAAGCCAAGGACCCAAATGCAAATTAAAGTACCAAAATATTATTTTGGAGAAGTTCTAAAGAAAAATCAATTTGGATCTCTAAATACATAAATGAATTAATTCGGAGCTCAAAAGAAAGGAAAGAAATCAATCCAGACGCGCAAAGGATAGTTAAATCATACCATAAACACACAGGAAAAATCCGGATTGAATCAGAGCAGATATTGCGGCGGAATCGCCGCATCTTACATGTATTGTGCGGCGGAAACGCCGCACCCCTTGCGATCCGTGGCTCCGGATTTTGTCCAGTCGTGTCTTGACACATGTACTTTCCTATTTTATACTTAGGTCCCTTGTATCGGCTATAAATAGCCCTGAAACGTTGTTGTAAATGGTCTTAGTTTTTGTTCCATATTTTAGTAATAAAATTCTGTTCTTTTAATTCTTGTTTTTAGTTTTCTTTTGTAGTTTCTCTAGGACCCTTTCTCCTTCCCTCCATCCATGAGTTTCTAACTCTCTCCAAAGGGTGGGGGTGACGAATTTAGGGTGATGAGAAGAAGAATAAAGTTATTATTTTAATTTCGTGTTAGTATATTTTGATTACTTGAGTTTATGTTGAGTCATTTATCATGTAATGCTTTATAACTAATATGATTTATTATAAGTTTCAGAATTCTCTAATCTAAACCCGATATCTAAACCTCCACCCGCTGGACTCTCATCCATATTTGCTTTATTCTTAATTTGTTTCTTGTTGTTCTTGCTTTAGAAATTAAAAATCCAAAAATCTCAAACCAACCTTATTTCTCTTTCTTTCTTTCCTTAATCGAAAATCACAAAAATAACAATATCTCTCCCTCCATGTGTTCGACCCGTACTTGCCACGTCTTCATTGACGTCGTGCACTTGCGGTATAAATTTAATTCTCATCACCACCTTAGGCATCTCCTTTTCTCTTCTAAGATGACTTTCATCCTAGATTCTTTTTATAGAATTGGAAACGAAGGGAAGACGGTTAAGGGTAAAAAATGGATTGTTAAGTGGTATTATGTCAAGTTGATGATAAGGTGTTTTCATAGCAGCAAATGTGGGGTTATTTCTGAAATTTGAGCACTTTGAATCTTAGTGATGACTTGTGTTTCCTAATGTTTCATCCAGTTGTATATGGCAGCCTTGTTGGGTTGAATGAGAGGTTGTTTGAACTAATTAATTAGTGGTTTGGAGAGACCAGCTGACTTAGGTCATTTATCATTACCAATTTTATGAGCTTGCATATGTATTTAGAAGTTGAGGTACTATCAATGTACTAATGTTAGATATCTAGTTCCCAACTTGCCATTAGACTCATGATTCAAAGACTTAAATTTTGTATAGGTGAATGTAGAGGCATTAGAATTTGGATTTGACTAGGGGCTCTTTTGAACACAAAATCATGTTAGTTGAGTTGTTGAGTAATGGTTATGTTCTGTTTGGTTTGGGAATGGTTGGCCCCGTTCCAGCATCGATGGTGTGATTTCTAACTCCTTTTGAGTTTGTGTTTCCACCTTGGAGTGAGCACACACTCTTGTTGACAGGTTAACAATGAATCTCACTTGGATTGTTTGTTTCGACTTGTGGAAATAATATCTAGCATGGATACTAATAAAAAAAGGGAATTGTTGACCTTGAAAGGTGCAGTAGAAGTCCTCATTGATTGTTTTGTCTTGGTTAGATTTCCAATCTCACGTCATTAATGTTGTAGTTGTTGCTCTTATTTCTTTGTCCCAAATAAAGGGATTATTCTTGTCTTCAAGTTTAAGATGATGTTGCTTCTAAAATCATGTGCTTACTTGTTACTAATTTATGTCTTTAAACTATAGGATTGTCTATCACAATAGATAAGTATATTTTCTTTTTCCGTCTTCTAAAAGTCAGATTATTAAGTTGATTCAATATGTGGCTTCACATCACTCCTTTTAATTGGACTACTAGTGTTTTTGTTAATAAGCTTGTTAGATTTAACTCCAATAATTTATTATATTATTTGGCTTGGTTGAGTCCATAATATTATGTGAATGGTGGAAAATAATGAGCATCCGTAACTGAGGTGAAATTTATTTTTGAAGAGCTAGATTGCTATGGTTGTTATTTCTTAACTTCATGACTAAGTTGTATATGTTTCAACAAAAAAATGAACTACCTTATTGTCTTATTTTGGGTGTTTTTCTGGTATCATCATGAGATGTGCCTTAAGTGTACATCTTGTGCTATATCTTTGTAAAACGTTTGACCTATTTTGTCATCTATGATTTTATTGTAAGTAACTCAGTCGATTTAAGTGGCGACCAGGTATTTTGGAAATTTGAATTGTGATGAGAATTAAATTTATACCGCAAGTGCACGACGTCAATGAAGACGTAGAAAGTACGGGTCGAACACAAGGAGGGAGAGATCTTGTTATTTTGTGATTTTCGATTAAGGAAGAGAAAGGGAGAAATATGGTTGGTTTTGAGATTTTTGGTTTTTTAATTATCTAAAGCAAGAAACATGAACAATTAAAACTAAAATAAGAACAAAGATGGTGAATTCCGTTGGGTGGAGGTTTAGATATAGGGTTTAGATTAGAGAATTCAGAAACTTATAATAAATCATATTAGTTATAAAGCATTACATGATAAATGATTTAACATAAACTCAAGAAATCAAAATATACTAACACGAAATTAAAATAATAACTTTTATTCTTCTTCTCTTCACCCTAAATCCGTCACCTCCACCCTTTGGAAAGAGTTAGAAACTCATAGATGGAGGGAAGGAGAAGGGGTCCTAGAGGAATTACAAAAGAAAACTGGAAACAAGAAATTAAATTACAGAATTTTATTGCTAAAGAGAAGAACAAAAACTAAGACTAAAATTAAGAACATAAAACTCAGAACATCCTCTACACAACGTTTCGGGGCTATTTATAGCCGATACAAGGGATCTAGGTATAAAATAGGAAAGTACACGTGGCGAAACACGACTGGACAAAATCCGGAGTCACGGATCCACAAGGGGGCGGCGGAATCGCCGCATATTACACATAAGGTGCGGCGGAATCGCCTCAATATTCGCTCTGATTTAATCCGTATTTTTCATGTGTGTTTATGGTATGATTTCAATATCCTTTGCGCGTCTGGATTGATTCTTTCCTTTCTTTTGAGCTCCGACTTTATTTCTTTATATATTTGGAGATCCACATTGATTTTTCTTTAGACTTTCTCCATAATAATAAAAGCTACTCGTAATGTGCAATTAGGTCCTTGGCTACTTTTGTGCTTAAGTCCTTGGCCTTTTTGTAATTAGGTCTTTGAATGTTTTTATGCTTGGATGAACTTCCATTTGAATCCCGATAATCTTGACTTGGTCTTTATGATAGAAAGGAGTCTCTTGCACGCATTTATGCTCGGGATATGGGTAATTTGCATTCAGGTCCCTGTATTATGTAAATAAGACTAAACACATACCTTAGTAGCATTTATTGATATAAAATTAATCTAAATGAAAGACATATGATGCAATGTATGCAATGCATCAAATACCCCCACACCTAGATTTTGCTAGTCCCTAGCAAAAGAGAATGTAAGAAAAATGAAAACAGGGAAATCCTAACTCACTTTCGTAGGAATCACGGTTGCACTTAGCGTGTGCAACAAGCCTTTAAACCCCCAAGTTTCCTTAGAGGACGAGTTTTGTCTCGTGAGGGTTTTTAGTTGACACACCCACAAAGTCTTAATTCAACATTTCATTAATAGCTCTCAATATCTCCACCTTAACCTTATACATCTTACTTAGAATTATTGCATGCTTATTATATAAGTCTAACCCATAAAATATCTGACTTGGTCTTC
Organism: Triglochin maritima; assembly: GCA_963682175.1. Classification (NCBI taxonomy): domain Eukaryota; kingdom Viridiplantae; phylum Streptophyta; class Magnoliopsida; order Alismatales; family Juncaginaceae; genus Triglochin; species Triglochin maritima. The sequence continues at coordinate 43,893,136 of OY821775.1, forward strand.
ATTCCTCCAATATTCACACCACTAACCCTTCTACACATGTTATCACTTAAATTATTTTGCACGCCTCCTCTGGTGGTGAAGTATCATTCGGATCAACCATGGCATGAATCCTTCTTTTAGCTTTGGGCATTGAGTATCTTAAAGTATTTTTTTCTTTTTCCGTGATTCAACACATTTGCGTTTTCTGACACTTTTACTCTTTTTGCATTCGTGTAGCTAGTTTGGTCGATAAGTCCACACTTCCCGGTATTTTTTTCCTCAACCTCTGCTTTTTATCAACCACTTCAAAGATTTGATTCATCCAATTTAAGTGCATACATGTCTTAAAGGGTATGGGTTATTTCTTTGGAACATAGCTTTATGTCATAATTTCTACAAGCAGAATTATATAATAAGGAGCAAAAACTCAATGCATTTTGTACACGGGTTTTGGCAGTTCAATCTTAAGCTATGTCATGGAACATTGAATTTTTTTTTCTTCTAAGAATATATATATATATATATATAGATAGATACATAAACATCCCCCCACACCTAAATCATGCATTGTCCTCAATGTATGCAAAGATAAAGCAAATGCACTTATTACCTGCGTCAACTGTGGTGGAGGGATTGAATTTGCTCAGAGTCAACCATAATCAGAACTGGATTGAATGACACCATGTTGGTGCATGTATCCAGTTGAATTGTTCCCCATGTTGCAATGAGAGTCCCGAGTCACAGATTCCACACCCCTCATATGTATTGGTTCTCTTATTTGCTCGAGTGATGGTGGGTGTGTCGAAGAATTACTCCCCTTTTTCTCACTTTGATTTTGTGATGATTTATTTGATTCAGAAATCTTATAAATACGCGATCTCATCACAACATCACTTTGATTGCATACTATTTCTGGCTCATTATCAACATGAAAGATATTAAATTCAGCTTTTAAGTTTCCAAAAGATAGTTGCATGAGCCCATTTCGACAATTTATCAAAGCTTCAGAAGTGGCTAAAAAGAGTCTGTCTAGTATCACAGGGATTTGTCTCTTAGGATCGACAACAGGTTCAGTGTCTAGAACGACAAAATCCACTGGGTAAATGAAGTCACCAACCTTAATCAAAACATCCTCTACTATACCTCTTGGTTTCTTAACAGAGCAATCAGCAAATTGAAGGGTTGTCTTAGAGGGTTTTAGTAGACCAAGGTTTAGTTGCTCATAGACAGAGAACGGGAGAAGGTTAACACTAGCACCAAGGTCTAGAAGGGCTTTGTTGATAAAAGTATCTCCTATCGCACATGAAATTGTGGGACACCCAGGGTCCTTATACTTTATAGGAGATGAGTTGGACAGAATAGAGCTTATGTTTGCAGTTAAGAATGCCTTCTTTGGTACGTTCGTTTTTCTCTTTTTAGTGCACAGATCTTTTAAGAATTTAGCATAAGCAGGTATTTTTTGAATCATATCTAAGAGTGGAATATTTACCTTAACTTGCTTAAATACTTCCAAGATTTTCTCCATTTGTGCACTTGAGTTCTTCTTGAGTCTATTGGGGAGTGAGGCTTTAGGAACATAGACTCGCTCAGGTTCAGGTTGAGTAGGTGGGTTGGGCTTTTCAATTTGTACTTCAGGTTCAATGGTCAGGTCATATGTGGGTGCTTGACGTCTAGATTGATTAGGAGTTCTATGATTTACCACATTGTTATCAACTTGTTTTCCAGACCGTAATGATACAACTGCATTTATTTGTTGGAACGGTCCTTCCTTATGAACCATTTGGACCGGTCTAAGGTTGTTATTTCCTGAAGGTGGTTGATTGGGCTGATATTGATTATTAGATCTTGGGTTCACCTCAGGTTGACTTGGAAACTGACCCTTTTCTCTTTCACCTACTATTTGTGCTAGTTGGCTGACTTGTGTTTCTAGCCTTTAGAATGATTGGTTGGTTGTTTGCATAAAAGTTTTAACCAAATTTTCCAAGCTTGTCAATCTAACATCATAATCTCCATTGTTACTAAACCCAGATGATGTATTATTTTGGTAATACGGGTTTGGTTGTTGTCGAGGAGGGTGACCTTGTTGGCTCCATGAAAGATTGGGATGATTACGCCAACCCGGGTTATAGGTTGATGCGTATGGGTCATTTCTAGAATGGTTAAAGGTGGCATTAACTTGTTCCAAGTCCGCACAATCCTCCATTATATGACCAGTCTGACCACATCTAGAGCAAGGGATAGAAAATGCTTGATTCACTAGGGGTCGGGTGTTTAGCTCTAGACTTTCCATTCTACGCATAAGGGTAGCTAGTTTTGCTTCAGCAGCTACGGTAGCATCTACACCTAAGACACCTGGTTTGGGTAGACTTGCTATCCTAGATACAATACTCGTGTTAATTGGTGCTCTAGCATTGTCCCATTGCATGTTGTTTTCGGCTAAATCCTCAAGAAAAGTCCAAGCATCATTCTCTTTTTTGGACATAAAGCTTCCTTGGCTTACAGATTCTAGCATAACCCTAGATGTGAGTGTCAATCCCTCATAGATAATTTGGCACAATTGCCATCTTGGAATTCCATGATGAGGGCGTTGGGTCAATAGACTTTTAAATCTTTCTAAATAGGAATAGAACGACTCGCTCTCAGATTGAACGAATGCAACAATTTCATTCCTAATCCTAATAGTCTTATGGTTGGGGAAATATTTCTTTAAGAAAACTTGAACAAACTCGGCCCAACTCCTAATAGATCTTTCGGCTAGACTATATAGCCATTTCTTAGCGTCATCCTTCAATGCTAGAGGCACGAATTTCAGACGCACTGCCTCCTCAGAGATATGCTGGTATTGCATAAGAGAGCAGATTTCCTCAAATTCTCTAAGGAAGAGATAAGGGTCTTCCTTAGAGGTTAACTTGGGCAACGTACTCATGTATTGTGCCTTCAGTTCGAAGTCGCGACCCGGTAGGGTTTAGATTAGAGAATTCAGAAACTTATAATAAATCATATTAGTTATAAAGCATTACATGATAAATGATTTAACATAAACTCAAGAAATCAAAATATACTAACACGAAATTAAAATAATAACTTTTATTCTTCTTCTCTTCACCCTAAATCCGTCACCTCCACCCTTTGGAAAGAGTTAGAAACTCATAGATGGAGGGAAGGAGAAGGGGTCCTAGAGGAATTACAAAAGAAAACTGAAAACAAGAAATAAAATTACAGAATTTTATTGCTAAAGAGAAGAACAAAAACTAAGACTAAAATTAAGAACATAAAACTCAGAACATCCTCTACACAACGTTTCGGGGCTATTTATAGCCGATACAAGGGATCTAGGTATAAAATAGGAAAGTACACGTGGCGAAACACGACTAGACAAAATCCGGAGTCACGGATCCACAAGGGGGCGGCGGAATCGCCGCATATTACACATAAGGTGCGGCGGAATCGCCTCAATATTCGCTCTGATTTAATCCGTATTTTTCATGTGTGTTTATGGTATGATTTCAATATCCTTTGCGCGTCTGGATTGATTCTTTCCTTTCTTTTGAGCTCCGACTTTATTTCTTTATATATTTGGAGATCCACATTGATTTTTCTTTAGACTTTCTCCATAATAATAAAAGCTACTCGTAATGTGCAATTAGGTCCTTGGCTACTTTTGTGCTTAAGTCCTTGGCCTTTTTGTAATTAGGTCTTTGAATGCGTTTATGCTTGGATGGACTTCCATTTGAATCCCTATAATCTTGAACTTGGTCTTTATGACAGGAATGAGTCTCTAATCGGGATATGGGTAATTTGCATTCTGGTCCCTGTATTCTGTAAATAAGATTAAACACATACCTTAGTAGTATTTATTGATCTAAAATTAATCTAAATGAAAGACAATTGACGTAATGTATGCAATGCATCAAATACCCCCACACCTAGATTTTGCTAGTCCCTAGCAAAAGAGAATGTAAGAAAAATGAAAACAGGGAAATCCTAACTCACTTTCGTAGGAATCACGGTTGCACTTAGCATGTGCAACAAGCCTTTAAACCCCTAGTTTCCTTAGAGGACGAGTTTTGTCTCGTGTGGGTTTTCAGTTGACACACCCACAAAGTCTTAATTCAACATTTCATTAATAGCTCTCAATATCTCCACCTTAACCTTATACATCTTACTTAGAATTATTGCATGCTTATTATATAAGTCTAACCCATAAAAAATCTGACTTGGTCTTCATTCCTCCAATATTCACACCACTAACCCTTCTACACATGTTATCACTTAAATTATTTTGCACGCCTCCTCTGGTGGTGAAGTATCATTCGGATCAACCATGGCATGAATCCTTCTTTTAGCTTTGGGCATTGAGTATCTTAAAGTATTTTTTTCTTTTTCCGTGATTCAACACATTTGCGTTTTCTGACACTTTTACTCTTTTTGCATTCGTGTAGCTAGTTTGGTCGATAATCCCGAGCTGACAGACTCAAGTTACCGGGTTTTAAGATACCCCTACGAACCAGTGACTCAAAGGCTTGGGCTTTTGTAATCATTTTGCAAAATGTGCTTTCCTCACTTTATTCCTTTATTTTTACTTTTATTTTCCTCAAGGCTTAATTGCTATTAGAAGTCCACACTTCCTGGTATATTTTTCTCAACCTCTGCTTTTTATCAACCACTTCAAAGATTTGATTCATCCAATTTAAGTGCATACATGTCTTAAAGGGTATGGGTTATTTCTTTGGAACATAGCTTTATGTCATAGTTTTTACAAGCAGAACTATATAATAAGGAACAAAAACTCAATGCAATTTGTACTCGGGTTTTGGTGGTTCAATCTTAAGTTATGTCATGGAACATTGATTTTTTTTAAAAATAACAGAATTGTTTTTAAACAAAAATATATATAGATAGATAGATACATAAACACCCCCCCTCCACACCTAAATCATGCATTGTCCTAAATGTATGCAAATATAAAGCAAATGCACTTATTATCCTCAATGGGTGAACTGCGGTGGAGGGATGGAATTTGTTCAGAGTCAACCATAATCATAACTGGATTGAATGTCACCATGTTGGTGCATGTATCCAGTTGAATTGTTCCCCATGTTGCCCTGAGGTAAAGGTTCCACACCTCTCACATGTATTGATTCTCTTGTTTGCTCGAGTGATGGTGGGTGTGTCAAAGAATTACTCCCCTTTTTCGCACTTTCTTTTTGATTTTGTGATGATTTATTTGATTCAGAAATCTTATAGATACGTGCTCTCATCACAACATCACTTTGATTGCATATTATTTCTGGCTCACTCTCAACATGAAAGATATTAAATTCAGCTTTTAAGTTCCCAAAAGATAATTGCATGAGCCCATTTCGACAGTTTATCAATGCTTCAGAAGTGGCTAAAAAGGGTCTGCCTAGTATTACAGGGATTTGTCTATTAGGATTTACAACAGGTGCAGTATCTAGCACGACAAAATCCATTGGGTAAATGAAGTCACCCACCTTGATCAGAACGTCCTCGACTACACCTCTTGGTTTCTTAATAGAGCAGTCAGCAAATTGAAGAGCTGTCTTAGAGGGTTTTAGTGGACCAAGGTTGAGTTGCTCGTATACAGAGAACGGGAGTAGTTTAACACTAGCACCAAGGTCTAGAAGGGCTTTGTTGATAAAAGTATCTCCTATTGCACATGAAATTGTGGGACACCCAGGGTCCTTATATTTTATAGGAGATGAGTTGGACATAATAGAGCTTATGTTTGCAGTTAAGAAAATCTTCTTTGGTACGTTTGTTTTTCTCTTTCTAGTGCACAGATCTTTTAAGAATTTAGCATAAGCAGGTATTTGTTGAATCATATCCAGGAGTGGAATATTCACCTTAACTTGCTTAAATACTTCCAGGATTTTCTCCATTTGTGCACTTGAGTTCTTCTTAAGTCTATTGGGGAATGGAGCTTTAGGAACATAGACTCGCTCAGGTTGAGCTATGGGTTCAGTTTGAGTAGGTGGGTTGGGCGTTTCAGATTGGACGTCAGGTTCAATAGTTAGGTCATATGTGGTTGCTTGATGGCTAGATTGATTAGACGTTCTAGGATTTACCACATTGTTATCGACTTGTCTTCTGGACCGTAATGATACTACTGCATTTATTTGTTGGAACGGTCCTTCCTCATTAACCATTTGAACCGGTCTAGAGTTGTTATTTCCTAGAGGTGGTTGATAGGGCTGATATGAATTATTAGATCTTGGATTCATCTCAGGTTGACTTGGAAACTGACCCTTTTCTCTCGCACCTACAATTTGCGCGAGTTGGCTGACTTGTGTCTCTAGCCTTTGGAAGGACTGGTTGGTTGTTTGTATAAAGGTTTTCATCAAATTTTCGAAGCTTGTCAACCTAACCTCGTGATCTCCATTGTTACTAAACCCAGATGATGTATTATTTTGGTTATACGGGTTTGGTTATTGTCTAGGAGGTTGACCCTGTTGGTTTGATGAGAAATTGGAATTATTACGCCAACCAGAGTTATAGGTTGATGCGTATGGGTCATTTCTAGCATGGTTAAATGTGGCATTAACTTCTTCCCAGTCCGCACAATCCTCCATTAAATGACCAGTCTGACCACATCTAGAGCAAGGGATAGACGAGGCTTGATTCACTTGGGTTCGGGTTTGTAGCTCTAGAATTTCCATTCTGCGCATAAGGGTAGCTAGTTTTGCTTCAGCCGCTACATTGGCATCTACAACTAAGACACCTGGTTTGGGTTGGCTTGCTATTCTAGATCCAATACTTGGGTTAAGCGGTGTTCTAGCATTGTCCCATTGCATACTGTTTTCAGCTAAATCCTCAAGAAAAGTCCAGGCATCATTTTCATTTTTTGACATGAAGTTCCCTTGCTTACGGATTCTACCATAACCCTAGATGTGGGTGTCAATCCCTCATAAATAATTTGGCACAATTGCCATCTTGGAATTCCATGATGAGGGCATTGAGTCAGCACACTTTTAAATCTTTCTAGATAGGAATAGAACGGCTCGCTCTCAGATTGAACGAATGCAACAATTTCATTCCTAATCCTCATAGTCTTATGGTTGGGGAAATATTTTTTTAGGAATACTTGAACAAACTCAGCCCAACTTCTAATGGATCTTTCGGCTAGACTATATAGTCATTTCTTAGCGTCGTCCTTCAGTGCTAGAGGCACGAATTTCAAACGCACTGCCTCCTCAGGGATATGCTGGTATTGCATAAGAGAGCAGATTTCCTCAAATTCTCTAAGGAAGAGATATGGGTCTTCCCTAGAGGTGAACTTAGGCAACATACTCATGTATTGTGCCTTAAGTTCGAAGTCGCGACCCTGTATGGTGGGCATAACGATTCATGATGGCTGAGCAGCCATCGCTGGGTAGCATCGATCCCTCAGAGTTATAGGTTGTGCAACAGGTGGGTCCACTACATTCTCACCCATTGGATCCGGGTGAGGTGGTGCAGCAGATGGATTGGGGCTAAGTTCTAGACTGGAATCTAGATGAACTCGTGAGAGTCGATTACTCAAGTCCCATATCCAAATCTGAGTGCACCGGGTTGAATCAATTTTTGAGTTCAAATTCCAAATTTAAATTCCAAATTTAATTTCAAGAATTAATTACAATTTTTTTTTGTTTTTTTTGTTTTTTTGTTTTTTTTAAAAGGAAACAAACAATAGAATGGGGAAAGATGAGAAAGAAATCCTAATCTAGAGAATTGAGGTGAGAAGAGAAAGAAGACTCAGATGAGAAGGGAAACTTAACTCTAAAGATAGAAAAGATGGTCGGTCAGAAATTTCCTGAACAAGCACGGTTCAAACAATCCTAGATCTAGTGTCGCTTAAATCTAGACGACTCCTAACTGGTTGAGTCGAGTTGATTTGCTTGATTCACCTCCCTCACTAATCAAACCAACTTGGCCAGGCCATGTATAGCTAGTGGGGGCGCTTCCGACAGAGTCGGTGCCAATTAGACAACCACTTCGCTTTGGAAGACTTACGTCAACACAAAAACATTTTCTCGACACCAAATTAAATTCGATCAGCTTCAGGTCATAGCAAGTCAAACCAATCTTCTCCTTAATTGAGTCTGAGTCCTTAGGGGGCAATGTCTAATTGATTTTAATTTTAAGGTTTGGGTGACACTTTAGGATTGTGATTTGTGGGTCACGGAAGGGTGATGAAATCCCCACCGTATCTTTTCCTACGGAGTTGCCCTTAAGATAGTTTAACTTAAATCTAGCAAAGATAGTCAAACAATGGTCTTTAGTGGGGGCAATTGCAAGGTTGTATGCAAATTAGATTATATGCTTAAATGCAATCGATAAAAACTGCGATACGTACCTTGCCTCCAGCACTCTTCAACAAGAATTAATTTGCAAGAATTTAGCAAGAATAATGCAAACAAAACATTACATGATGCATGCACTAAGTTCTTCTAGTTTTGCCAATTTTTAGGTCAGAGTTGAATTATTGCCAATTATGGAATTTAAGCTTAACACGTGCAGTTCTACAAAAGGAAATTTTCTGAAACTAGAAATTACAAGGAAAGAGGCAACAAAGGTTACCTATGCAATGCTCAGTCGGGTTCGCCGCCCGCTCTCGAAACGTCCCAGATGCTCTACGCGTCCATCCAGAGAAGGAGACGACCCCAGAAAAAATTGAAGCCTAGATGCTTCAAATGTGTGGCGATTCTGCCACAGCTTCTTCTTGGTATGCGGCGATTCCGCCGCCCTTGTTGCTCAGACTGCATTCAGATTTCACCGCGCGCTCTATTTTCTCCTGAAACACAAATCCAAATACTTAGATCGCGCACAAGATAAATGGAATAGAATCGAAATCAACAAGAAAACAAAATCTGCGTCGCCTCCCCGGCAACGTCGCCAAAAACTTGATGAGAATTAAATTTATACCGCAAGTGCACGACGTCAATGAAGACGTGGCAAGTACGGGTCGAACACAAGGAGGGAGAGATCTTGTTATTTTGTGATTTTCGATTAAGGAAGAGAAAGGAAGAAATATGGTTGGTTTTGAGATTTTTGGTTTTTTAATTGTCTAAAGCAAGAAACATGAACAATTAAAACTAAAATAAGAACAAAGATGGTGAATTCCGTTGGGTTGAGGTTTAGATATAGGGTTTAGATTAGAGAATTCAGAAACTTATAATAAATCATATTAGTTATAAAGCATTACATGATAAATGATTTAACATAAACTCAAGAAATCAAAATATACTAACACGAAATTAAAATAATAACTTTTATTCTTCTTCTCTTCACCCTAAATCCGTCACCTCCACCCTTTGGAAAGAGTTAGAAACTCATAGATGGAGGGAAGGAGAAGGGGTCCTAGAGGAATTACAAAAGAAAACTGAAAACAAGAAATAAAATAACAGAATTTTATTGCTAAAGAGAAGAACAAAAACTAAGACTAAAATTAAGAACATAAAACTCAGAACATCCTCTACACAACGTTTCGGGGCTATTTATAGCCGATACAAGGGACCTAGGTATAAAATAGGAAAGTACACGTGGCGAAACACGACTGGACAACATCCGGAGTCACGGATCCACAAGGGGGCGGCGGAATCGCCGCATATTACACATAAGGTGCGGAGGAATCGCCTCAATATTCGCTCTGATTTAATCTGGATTTTTCCTGTGTGTTTATGGTATGATTTCAATATCTTTTGCGCGTTTGGATTGATTCTTTCCTTTCTTTTGAGCTCCGACTTTATTTCCTTATATATTTGGAGATACACATTGATTTTTCTTTAGACTTTCTCCATAATAATAAAAGCTACTCGTAATTTGCAATTAGGTCCTTAGCTACTTTTGTGCTTAAGTCCTTGGCCTTTTTGTAATTAGGTCTTTGAATGCGTTTATGCTTGGATGGACTTCCATTTGAATCCCGATAATCTTGAACTTTGTCTTTATGACAGGAATGAGTCTCTTGCACGCATTTATGCTCGGGATATGGGTAATTTGCATTCAGGTCCCTGTATTCTGTAAATAAGACTAAACACATACCTTAGTAGTATTTATTGATCTAAAAATTAATCTAAATGAAAGACATATGATGCAATGTATGCAATGCATCAAATTGTATTACTTAACTGGTCTCAAATCTCCAGAAGTCTGCTAACAATCATGACTTTTATAGCATATTATTGTGTGTCATGGCCTTACTTATGTGCATTCTTGTTCAAAGTTATGTGAATCGAATTTAAAAATATCAATCGATTGGGATGGCACTATTGGCTCTACGAAGCATTCTAACTCTTCGGAGTATTGGGCCCGACGGGGCACATCTCTTATGAGATTATTGGCGGCTGTAGGGCCGCAGATACAAATTTGATATCTATTGTATTGACACATGTTAATGTATGGGACCCCACAATAAAATAAAATGATTTATTGTATGGATGTGGGGATGAACCATGCATTAACTGGAAGACCGCATGTGTCAGCGGTGGGAGTTCTTCGGAATTCCCGATACATTTATGTATCAACTATTGATTGAGAAGAATCGAATTGAAATTGAATTGTCAATTATTTTAAACCATTCTAGTCACATAATTATGATTGGACTATTCAAGTGTTTATTGGGAATCAAATTGTTGATTGTGTTTCATAATTGCAAAAATGTCACTTGTATACATCATTATTTAAATTGAATCGTTTATAACATAACCTTATTAAGAACATTTATTTTACCGAATATTGTTATTGGTTGTTCCTTTGAATTGTTTGACCGTCTAATTTTGGTTCTCATTTCGACCTTTGGCATACTGAATTTTATAAACTCACGTTGTTGTGGCTTATATTTTGGCAGGACACCGCAAGAATTAGGTGGTGATGGCTTAGCAAATTTTTGGCATGTAGTAGCATGGTGGTGATATAGTTTTTGTTGTCTCGTATACAGGAGAAATGTAGGTTCAGTCTTGTTTCCTTTTTGAAACTCTTGTAAACCCATTTGGGTATAGATGTGACTATCTCATGGTGATCGAACTCTTGTTTTCAATGTTAATCCTTACTTCTATGGAGCTCCATTCCCTATGTTAGTGTTTATTGAAAATCGTTGCTTGTGATTGTCCCTTTCCCGTGAAATTTCTTTCTCATTTGTGAAATTCAGCTTCCGCTTTGTCGTGCAGAATGGGACGTTACATTAGTAGTCTCTAACAACCACAAAACTTGTACCTCATCATCAAACTTCATTCCCATAGTTGAAAATTGATTTGTGATATCCTAATAAGTATTTAGATGATCAATCAAAGGAGTGTCATCCAAATATCTCAAAACCATCATCTGCTTGATCAGATATAGATTTTTGTTACTGGTTTTGCTTGCATACAAGCCTTCAAATTTGCTCTATAAATTGCATGCATGTGTAACATCCTAGACATGGGTCCTAACATTATCATCTACCCACTGCCAAATTTATTCACAAACCTTATAACGGAATAAATTCCATTCTTCGTTAGATTTATCTGGACGTTTCTCATCAGCAAACATAGAGAGAACGCTTCACATATGGAAGACCTTTCATCAAACCATTTCTTAGATGATAATTAGGAGCATTTAAGCAAATCATTCTACTTATATTAACTTCCTTTTTAACCAAGTGAACACTGACCACTAACCAAGAAGTCTGATACCACTTGTTCGGCACTGAAAACGTGCACACTGAATATATCCCATGGAATGAGAATCTGAATATCTCTCACTGGCTTTGATTGCCTCTTGGTTGCCTCATTTATTCTCCTCCAACGACCTTTTTGCTTGTTGCCTCATTTATTCTCCTCCAACGACCTTTGATTGTCTCTTGGTTTCTAGGTGAGAGTTGGTAAGTAGTAAGGGCAGCGGCGTCGTATAGATATTTTACTTTCGCCCAAAATTGGGAACTTTTCTGATTTGTCCCTACTACCGCGTCCGTGGTAACGATGATGTAAGTAGAAATGAGGGCCTCGTCTTCTGTGTAAGACCAACCACGTTTGGTTACCTTCGATGGGTTGTTTGTTTGTTTGGGTTACTGTTGAGACAGGCTTGCGGGACAATGGTCTACATTATCATGAGGGTCGAACTCAGTGGACTCATTATTCAGGAAGTCAGAATACATCTGGAGTACATTTGGCGGTGGTGGATGTTGAGGATTTTGGTACGGGTAGAACGGATACCACAACCTTAACCATTTTCTGACAACCGCAACACTATCTCACAACTTAATCACAACCGCAACACTTTCTCACAACCGCAAATATAACCTCACAACCTTAACCACAACCTTTACAACCACAACCTTACAACCTTGACCACAACCGCACCCACAACCTTAACCACAACCTTACCCACTTTCTCACAACCGCACCACAACCTTAACCACAACCTTACACACTTTCTCACAACCGCACCACTTTCTCACAACCTCACACTTTCTCATGACCCCAACCACAACCTCACAACCTTAACCACAACCTTACCCACTTTCTCACAACCGCACCACAACCTTAACCACAACCTTACACACTTTCTCACAACCGCACCACTTTCTCACAACCTCACACTTTCTCACGACCCCAACCACAACCTCACAACCTTACCCACTTTCTCACAATCGCACAACCTTACAACCTTAACAACCTTACCCACTTTCTCACAACCGCACCACAACCTTAACCACTTTCTCACAACCGCACCACTTTCTCACAACCTCACACTTTCTCCATAAATAGGGGATTAAGCCATACTCACAACTGCATTCACTATCAACCTTAGCCACAAAGATGTCTTCTTGTAGTAGTGTTCCGTCCTCAACAAGTAATTTCTCTGACGATGAGGGAAACGAACTAGCTGAGGAAGTAATAGACCACCTTTCGTAGCATATGTCTCGTCCACCTGTATGAAGGCAAGTTCAAGCTAGAAGGAAAACTGGTCCCGATAGAGATCGAGAAACAGGTTACGCCAAACTTTATTCCGATTATTTTGTTGACGATCCTGTGTATGGTCCTAGTATTTTCAGAAGAAGGTTTAGAATGAGGAAGAATGTATTCCTCCGAATATCGAATGCAGTTGAGGCCTCTGAAGTGTTCTTCCAATGAAGGTCAGACGCCACGGGTCGACTTGCAATATCAGGACTACAAAAAATGACTGCAACTCTCCGAATGTTAGCTTGTGGTGTATCAGCTGATAACGTGGACGAGTATCTGGGGATGAGCCAGGAAACGGCAAGAAAGTCTCTCCAAAAATTTGTGGAAGGGGTGATAGTCAACTTTCAGGAAGAATATTTGTGAAGTCCAACATCAGAGGACTTAGCAAGGCTGCTACACGTTAGTGATCAACGAGGCTTTTCGGGAATGTTGGGAGCATCGACTGTATGCACTGGAAATGGAAGAATTGTCCAGCTGCTTGGAAAGAACAATTCCAAGGACGAAGTGGAAAACCCACTGTTATCCTAGAGGTTGTAGCGTCGTATGACCTCTGGATATGGCATTCTTTCTTCGGTGTTCCAGGGTCTTGTAACAACCCAAACGTCCTTCAGCGGTCTCCTGTGTTTAATAATGTGTTAGAAGGATGCGCGCCTACCGTCCAATACTCACTCAACGGTCATCCTTATAATATGGGATATTACCTTACAAACGGTATTTATCCGCAGTGGGTAGCTTTCGTGAACTCTATCCCATTGCCCCAAACTCCTAAGGACATGTTATTTGCACAATGCCAGGAAGGAGTGCGTAAAGACGTCGAACGTACATTTGGAGTGCTGCAGGCGCGGTGGGCAATCATAAAAGGTCATGCTCTTGCGTGGAACGTTGACCTCCTGAGCAAGATCATCACTGCGTGCATCATAATGCACAACATGATAGTAGGACGAACGAGACTCATATTCCACTATTTATGATACAATAGAGTTTGAGCATGACCTCCCGCCCAACTTAGGCGACACATCATCTCTGGGTTCGATTCAGTTCTCCACCGGTCGTGTTGTCAATCTTGATACGTACATGGACAACAGAGAATGCATTCGTGAAAAAGTAGGCATCTCGTCCTCTGATATGACTTGATCGAGCACATATGACAACGATTCGGGGGAACCTCAAATTTTTTTTTTAGTAATATGCATTTTCATTTTATTCAAATTGAGGTAATGTAATATTTTATTGTATTGCGCTACGTACAATGGTTTAAATAAATATGTATTTTTCTTTTTTATTGATAAAAATAATTATTTGCTAATTAATATATATTTGTTTGAATTATTAATGTTTTGGGTAAATATAATTGATTTTAGAATAGAATAAAAGTGAGTCGAAATAAAAGATGATGTGGAGGAGAGAGGTAAGTGTGGGGATCGTATGGGGCCCTCTAGTGATCGTAATTAAACAAGATGCGGGATTAAAAACTAATTACGAACTAACAACTAATCATGCAAGGGTTATTCTAAGAGATAGAGAACTTGCAAACCAACGTTGAAGTCGACGCCCGATTTAACGAGGTTCGGCACCCTCCACGGGTCCTAGTCCTCACTCACAAGCCCCGCTCGTCCCTCGAGCCTCGCTTGTGGTTTCCACTATCCGATCTCCGTTACCGGGCCGAGATCAACACCTTTACAAACAACGAGCCTCGCGAACACCCTCGCCTCGCCCGTGTCTCCTCTCACAACCCGAGAGGGAGCTTCCCCGAAGCTATTACAACTCTTGTGATTTGGATGAAGGAATGAATCACACTTCTTGCTAATGACACTCTAACTTTGAGCACACTTGGATTATGATATGGATCTAGGAATACAAGTGGTGAAGTTTTGGCTTGAGTGTGTAGGATTTGAGCTTTGAAGGTTTGGGAAAGATAGCACAAGGATACTTGATGTTTGGAGAGTGTAGTGCTTGTTGTTGTGCTTCTAATGAGGTCCTTATATAGGCTTCAAAGCTCTTAGAGCCGTTGGGGAGTGGGTGAGAAAGTTGACCCATGAAATGTGATGATGTGACAAAAGTTCGGGCAGAATTTGCACACTCTTCGGTAGACCGTTAACCCAACGGATTACCGAAGATGGTCATTTCGGTTTACCGAATTCTATTCGGTGAACCGCTCACTCAACTCCAGTAGCTCTCTAACTAGCAACCCTAATGTTTTTCGGTGTACCGAATATGGTTCGGTTAACCGTTCCAAAATGGACAGTAAGTTTGGTAGGGTTCTGTTTATGCTAGGTTCGGTTGACCGTCTCTACTTCGGTAGACCGAAGTTTGCGCGGGTTTTGCGCTGACAAAGCGTGGGAGAATGGTTTACCAATAACGGTCAAGTTAAATAGCCGTTGGTCTCCTAAAGCAATATGATTCGGTTGACCGAATGAAGTTCGGTGTACCGAATATGGATAAGTCAA
This sequence comes from Triglochin maritima, assembly GCA_963682175.1. NCBI lineage: Eukaryota > Viridiplantae > Streptophyta > Magnoliopsida > Alismatales > Juncaginaceae > Triglochin > Triglochin maritima. The sequence continues at coordinate 43,908,500 of OY821775.1, forward strand.
TTGGGCTTTAGGTCAAGATTTAAATACGACCGTTGGAGCAAAGTCCAAAACCGGTCCAAGCTATTTCGGTCTACCGAAGGTGGTTCGGTATACCGAGGTGGTTATTCCAGGGAACACCTAAAGGATTCTACACGGTTGACCGCAAGGTGTTCGGTGGACCGAACTCTACATGATTCGGTTTACCGAGTGGGGTTCGGTTAACCGTGGGGATACGGGACAAAATCCTAATGTGCTCAAGTTTACATTAATCCTAAGGACTCAAATTATACTAAATTACATATTGGTCCAAAGCTTGATTACATGTCTTGAGTCTTTATCTTCTTGTCCAAAACTCCTTAGCTTGATTCTTCATCAACCTATTAAGAATATCGCAAATACACGAATATATATGCAATGCATGTATTCATGTTTGCTTACTTTGATTGTCTAGGTTGATTGATTAAATATAGATTAAGATTAGATTACTTAATCATCAAAACTAAATAAAGATTAAGGCTAAAAAGCCAACAATCTCCCCTTTTTTGATGATGGCAAATCTATATCTTAATATTTTGAGTTCAATTGTATTTCTCCCCTTTCTATATGTTTTGTTTCTTAACATATATGTAATCTATGCATTTACAAGATTTCTCCCCCTAACAACATGCATAGAAAATTGAAGCTCATCTTAATTCTTCTCCCCCTTTGACATCAATCAAAAAGCAAACATTAAGCATTTGATGCAAAGGTAAGAGATATCTAACTCTCCCCCTTAATTATATGATTTTGCAATTTAAGGCTCCCCCTATCAATTAGGCTAAATAGCAACAATGAGTATTAACAATTAAGTGCATTTCTATTCTCCCTCTTAGCCTATTTAACATCCATTTTACAATTTCACAATTATGATTATGGATGTGGTATATGATATGCAATGAATAGGGTTTAAGATATGCAATGAATTGTATCACCAGATATGTCTATTAAGCTCTAAAATGTGGATTAGAATCAATCGAATTTTATACCATCGTGACGCTTTGAATTGACTCAACCCGTATTCGGTGATGCAACCGGCTTTAAATTTTTCTTTGAAGCTCATCTGGTCACCACCGATTTCCTCCTTCAAGTAACTACAATTGAAGATTTTGGTACCCATTTTTGCTTGGGTCCAATCATGTTAGCTTTTGGAACCCAAACCATTTTGGTTTTAGGTGCCCAAATACTTGAGGAAGTTTTATTCACTACAAAATGCTTTCCATTCAAAGTAGTGTGAATAACATGGTTCTTAAAGTTATTAGCATAAAAACCTATACCATGTTTATCTAGTGATTGTCTTTGACTACTTATTAACATGTCAAGCATTTTCTTACCGTTTGTGAATCTTTCAAGATCTCTTTGTAATCTAACATTTTTGGCAATTAGATCTAGAATATTTTGATCACATGATGAATTTGCATTTAGAGATGTAATTTTATCTACTAATTGAGTGTTCTCTAATGCAATCTTATCATGACTAGCAAGAATTTCAATCTTTTCATTCATAATAGATTTGATTTGAGATTGAAGCTCATTTATATTTTTCTTTGCTAGTTTATTTTTCTCACAAACTTTTTCAAAATTTTCAAGCAATTCATTAAATTCATTTTGAAGTTCATTATAATCATTTGAATTGTTTGAACTATTTGAATTATAAGAAGAGGAGGAAGATACCTCACTTTCATCGTCTTTTCTTGCCATGAAGCACAATGAGGCGAATTCCTCTATTGAAGAAGATGATGAGGAGTCCCAAGTGGCTTTAAGTGCCTTCTTCTTCTTCTCCTTCTTTTTGCTCTTCTTCTTCTTCTTTTTCCTTTCTTTCTCTTCTTTGAGAAATTCCTTAAATTGATGTGTCACCAATTGTTCCTCGATATCACTATCTTCTTTGATCGAATTGGCGACGGCGTGTAGCCCTAAGGATTTCTTGACTCTCTTCTCATTTCGGTCTTTCATTTGTATCTCATATGTCATGAGACTTCCCATGAGTTCTTCAACCGACAATTTCGTTAGATCTTGCGCTTCTTCTATTGCGGTTGTCTTTTCTTCCCAATCGTCGTTGAGAGACCGGAGAATCTTCCTTGTCATTTCTCCTTTGCTAAAAATCTTTCCAAGAGCACTAAGGGAGTTAATAATTTCGGTGAAGCGAATGTGCATCTCGCTTATGTTTTCACCGGGTAGCATATGAAACAATTCATATTTATGCATGAGTAGATTAATCCTAGTTTCTTTTAATCTAGTGGATCCCTCATAATGCATTTCTAATGTGTGCCAAATTTCATATGCACTTTCACACCCTCTCACTCGATTATATTCATTTTCATTTAAACCACAATATAACATATTCATAATGCGGGCATTAAGTTCCGCCTCCTTAATTTTGGGTTTGGTTAATGAAATAATCTCATCATCATTTGGTGGGGTGTATGATTTTAAAATAAAAGACCAAAATTTTAAATCATGTGATTGCAAATAATTTTTCATCCTCTTTTTCCAATAATCATAATTTAGGCCATTAAAAAGAGGTGGTTTATTAGTTGATAAACCCTCACTATGATTAGATTGAGCCATGCTAATATTTCGATTAAGAAAATAAATTTAGCTAACAAGGCTCTGATACCAAATGTGGGGATCGTATGGGGCCCTCTAGTGATCGTAATTAAACAAGATGCGGAATTAAAAACTAATTACGAACTAACAACTAATCATGCAAGGGTTATTCTAAGAGACAGAGAACTTGCAAACCAACGTTGAAGTCGACGCCCGATTTAACGAGGTTCGGCACCCTCCCCGGGTCCTAGTCCTCACTCACAAGCCCCGCTCGTCCCTCGAGCCTCGCTTGTGGTTTCTACTATCCGATCTCCGTTACCGGGCCGAGATCAACGCCTTTCCAAACAACGAGCCTCGCGAACACCCTCGCCTCGCCCGTGTCTCCTCTCACAACCCGAGAGGGAGCTTCCCCGAAGCTATTACAACTCTTGTGATTTGGATGAAGGAATGAATCACACTTCTTGCTAATGACACTCTAACTTTGAGCACACTTGGATTATGATATGGATCTAGGAATACAAGTGGTGAAGTTTTGGCTTGAGTGTGTAGGATTTGAGCTTTGAAGGTTTGGGAAAGATAGCACAAGGATACTTGATGTTTGGAGAGTGTAGTGCTTGTTGTTGTGCTTCTAATGAGGTCCTTATATAGGCATCAAAGCTCTTAGAGCCGTTGGGGAGTGGGTGAGAAAGTTGACCCATGAAATGTGATGATGTGAAAGTTCGGGCAGAATTTGCACGCTCTTCGGTAGGCCGTTAACCCAACGGATTACCGAAGATGGTCGTTTCGGTTTACCAAATTCTATTCGGTGAACCGCTCACTCAACTCCAGTAGCTCTCTAACTAGCAACCCTAATGTTTTTCGGTGTACCGAATATGGTTCGGTTAACCGTTCCAAAATGGACAGTAAGTTTGGTAGGGTTCTGTTTATGCTAGGTTCGGTTGACCGTCTCTACTTCGGTAGACCGAAGTTTGCACGGGTTTTGCGCTGACAAAGCGTGGGAGAATGGTTTACCAATAACGGTCAAGTTAAATAGCCGTTGGTCTCCTAAAGCAATATGATTCGGTTGACCGAATGAAGTTCGGTGTACCGAATATGGATAAGTCAATTGGGCTTTAGGTCAAGATTTAAATACGACCGTTGGAGCAAAGTCCAAAACCGGTCCAAGCTATTTCGGTCTACCGAAGGTGGTTCGGTATATCGAGGTGGTTATTCCAGGGAACACCTAAAGGATTCTACACGGTTGACCGCAAGGTGTTCGGTGGACCGAACTCTACATGATTCGGTTTACCGAGTGGGGTTCGGTTAACCGTGGGGATACGGGACAGAATCCTAATGTGCTCAAGTTTACATTAATCCTAAGGACTCAAATTATACTAAATTACATATTGGTCCAAAGCTTGATTACATGTCTTGAGTCTTTATCTTCTTGTCCAAAACTCCTTAGCTTGATTCTTCATCAACCTATTAAGAATATCGCAAATACACTAATATATATGCAATGCATGTATTCATGTTTGCTTACTTTGATTGTCTAGGTTGATTGATTAAATATAGATTAAGATTAGATTACTTAATCATCAAAACTAAATAAAGATTAAGGCTAAAAAGCCAACAATCTCCCCTTTTTTGATGATGGCAAATCTATATCTTAATATTTTGAGTTCAATTGTATTTCTCCCCTTTCTATATGTTTTGTTTCTTAACATATATGTAATCTATGCATTTACAAGATTTCTCCCCCTAACAACATGCATAGAAAATTGAAGCTCATCTTAATTCTTCTCCCCCTTTGACATCAATCAAAAAGCAAACATTAAGCATTTGATGCAAAGGTAAGAGATATCTAACTCTCCCCCTTAATTATATGATTTTGCAATTTAAGGCTCCCCCTATCAATTAGGCTAAATAGCAACAATGAGTATTAACAATTAAGTGCATTTCTATTCTCCCTCTTAGCCTATTTAACATCCATTTTACAATTTCACAATTATGATTATGGATGTGGTATATGATATGCAATGAATAGGGTTTAAGATATGCAATGAATTGTATCACCAGATATGTCTATTAAGCTCTAAAATGTGGATTAGAATCAATCGAATTTTATACCATCGTGACGCTTTGAATTGACTCAACCCGTATTCGGTGATGCAACCGGCTTTAAATTTTTCTTTGAAGCTCATCTGGTCACCACCGATTTCCTCCTTCAAGTAACTACAATTGAAGATTTTGGTACCCATTTTTGCTTGGGTCCAATCATGTTAGCTTTTGGAACCCAAACCATTTTGGTTTTAGGTGCCCAAATACTTGAGGAAGTTTTATTCACTACAAAATGCTTTCCATTCAAAGTAGTGTGAATAACATGGTTCTTAAAGTTATTAGCATAAAAACCTATACCATGTTTATCTAGTGATTGTCTTTGACTACTTATTAACATGTCAAGCATTTTCTTACCGTTTGTGAATCTTTCAAGATCTCTTTGTAATCTAACATTTTTGGCAATTAGATCTAGAATATTTTGATCACATGATGAATTTGCATTTAGAGATGTAATTTTATCTACTAATTGAGTGTTCTCTAATGCAATCTTATCATGACTAGCAAGAATTTCAATCTTTTCATTCATAATAGATTTGATTTGAGATTGAAGCTCATTTATATTTTTCTTTGCTAGTTTATTTTTCTCACAAACTTTTTCAAAATTTTCAAGCAATTCATTAAATTCATTTTGAAGTTCATTATAATCATTTGAATTGTTTGAACTATTTGAATTATAAGAAGAGGAGGAAGATACCTCACTTTCATCGTCTTTTCTTGCCATGAAGCACAATGAGGCGAATTCCTCTATTGAAGAAGATGATGAGGAGTCCCAAGTGGCTTTAAGTGCCTTCTTCTTCTTCTCCTTCTTTTTGCTCTTCTTCTTCTTCTTTTTCCTTTCTTTCTCTTCTTTGAGAAATTCCTTAAATTGATGTGTCACCAATTGTTCCTCGATATCACTATCTTCTTTGATCGAATTGGCGACGGCGTGTAGCCCTAAGGATTTCTTGACTCTCTTCTCATTTCGGTCTTTCATTTGTATCTCATATGTCATGAGACTTCCCATGAGTTCTTCAACCGACAATTTCGTTAGATCTTGCGCTTCTTCTATTGCGGTTGTCTTTTCTTCCCAATCGTCGTTGAGAGACCGGAGAATCTTCCTTGTCATTTCTCCTTTGCTAAAAATCTTTCCAAGAGCACTAAGGGAGTTAATAATTTCGGTGAAGCGAATGTGCATCTCGCTTATGTTTTCACCGGGTAGCATATGAAACAATTCATATTTATGCATGAGTAGATTAATCCTAGTTTCTTTTAATCTAGTGGATCCCTCATAATGCATTTCTAATGTGTGCCAAATTTCATATGCACTTTCACACCCTCTCACTCGATTATATTCATTTTCATTTAAACCACAATATAACATATTCATAATGCGGGCATTAAGTTCCGCCTCCTTAATTTTGGGTTTGGTTAATGAAATAATCTCATCATCATTTGGTGGGGTGTATGATTTTAAAATAAAAGACCAAAATTTTAAATCATGTGATTGCAAATAATTTTTCATCCTCTTTTTCCAATAATCATAATTTAGGCCATTAAAAAGAGGTGGTTTATTAGTTGATAAACCCTCACTATGATTAGATTGAGCCATGCTAATATTTCGATTAAGAAAATAAATTTAGCTAACAAGGCTCTGATACCAAATGTGGGGATCGTATGGGGCCCTCTAGTGATCGTAATTAAACAAGATGCGGAATTAAAAACTAATTACGAACTAACAACTAATCATGCAAGGGTTATTCTAAGAGACAGAGAACTTGCAAACCAACGTTGAAGTCGACGCCCGATTTAACGAGGTTCGGCACCCTCCCCGGGTCCTAGTCCTCACTCACAAGCCCCGCTCGTCCCTCGAGCCTCGCTTGTGGTTTCTACTATCCGATCTCCGTTACCGGGCCGAGATCAACGCCTTTCCAAACAACGAGCCTCGCGAACACCCTCGCCTCGCCCGTGTCTCCTCTCACAACCCGAGAGGGAGCTTCCCCGAAGCTATTACAACTCTTGTGATTTGGATGAAGGAATGAATCACACTTCTTGCTAATGACACTCTAACTTTGAGCACACTTGGATTATGATATGGATCTAGGAATACAAGTGGTGAAGTTTTGGCTTGAGTGTGTAGGATTTGAGCTTTGAAGGTTTGGGAAAGATAGCACAAGTATACTTGATGTTTGGAGAGTGTAGTGCTTGTTGTTGTGCTTCTAATGAGGTCCTTATATAGGCATCAAAGCTCTTAGAGCCGTTGGGGAGTGGGTGAGAAAGTTGACCCATGAAATGTGATGATGTGAAAGTTCGGGCAGAATTTGCACGCTCTTCGGTAGGCCGTTAACCCAACGGATTACCGAAGATGGTCGTTTCGGTTTACCAAATTCTATTCGGTGAACCGCTCACTCAACTCCAGTAGCTCTCTAACTAGCAACCCTAATGTTTTTCGGTGTACCGAATATGGTTCGGTTAACCGTTCCAAAATGGACAGTAAGTTTGGTAGGGTTCTGTTTATGCTAGGTTCGGTTGACCGTCTCTACTTCGGTAGACCGAAGTTTGCACGGGTTTTGCGCTGACAAAGCGTGGGAGAATGGTTTACCAATAACGGTCAAGTTAAATAGCCGTTGGTCTCCTAAAGCAATATGATTCGGTTGACCGAATGAAGTTCGGTGTACCGAATATGGATAAGTCAATTGGGCTTTAGGTCAAGATTTAAATACGACCGTTGGAGCAAAGTCCAAAACCGGTCCAAGCTATTTCGGTCTACCGAAGGTGGTTCGGTATATCGAGGTGGTTATTCCAGGGAACACCTAAAGGATTCTACACGGTTGACCGCAAGGTGTTCGGTGGACCGAACTCTACATGATTCGGTTTACCGAGTGGGGTTCGGTTAACCGTGGGGATACGGGACAGAATCCTAATGTGCTCAAGTTTACATTAATCCTAAGGACTCAAATTATACTAAATTACATATTGGTCCAAAGCTTGATTACATGTCTTGAGTCTTTATCTTCTTGTCCAAAGCTCCTTAGCTTGATTCTTCATCAACCTATTAACAATATCGTAAATACACGAATATATATGCAATGCATGTATTCATGTTTGCTTACTTTGATTGTCTAGGTTGATTGATTAAATATAGATTAAGATTAGATTACTTAATCATCAAAACTAAATAAAGATTAAGGCTAAAAAGCCAACAGTAAGTTGTGGTAGATTGTATTGGGTTGTGGTTAAAATGTGAATATTGTAAGAAAGAGAAAGAAAGCGGGTTGAGAAAAGAGAAAACTGATGTGGAAGAGAGAGAAAGTTAATTTGGAAGAGAGAACTCATGACCAGATCGTTCAGTCATGTTTAGTAATGACGTTAGGTAGTGACTTCAAATTTGTTTCCAAAATATTTTAGACTATAAGTGGAGCGAGAAGAAGCTTCTTTTTGTAATGCCACATCATGAAATTCGTGCCACCGATGCGATCGAATTTGATGACGTCTTGCTATCCTCTTTGATGGTTTTCATGCTAGTTAGTTTAAGACTTCGTCTGTAGCCAGCGGATGTTAATTTCTTAGCATTGTTGGAGAAAATCTTTGAAGAGTCGAGTCAAATGAACACGGAAAGGTGTAAAACCAATTGATGAAGTTGTTGGTGGCGTACGTGGCATTTGAGAAGATGCTTAAGGTATGACTTGAAAACCACATGGAGAATTTTGAACTTTCGAAATGAATTTTAAGTGATAGGTAATCTAAAAGGACAATTTCATACCTACCTTTCGGATATACTTCAATATCACCAATATCTTCCAAATAAAGAGACTATCAACTATACCCTTCAAATTTGAATCCTCATTTACCAATACCCCTTACTCTTAACTCTTCTTTTAAATATGCCACTTTCTCAAATCTCTCAACATAAACTTGGATTAAGTTAATTCTTAATGCTTGAAATTACATTTTCCCTTGTTTGTTTCTATTAATTTCTCATATATATAAAGCTTTTATTTTATGGGTAAAAATAAGAACAAGAAAAAATAACAATAGATCTACCTTCAAAACTTTTGTAAACACTCAAACAAGAAAACTCAAACAAAATTTGTTCTCTCTTAATTTTTAGTTTAATATTGTACTTATATTTGAATTTCAAAGGAAGAACATGGGCAAATCTACTCCTAAAAGTTAAGTTTACCCAAGTTTGTGTTATGAACTTAATAGAAAGGCATAAGTGAAATCATATTTGAAATTGAAAGGTATACGTCAAAGTCTACCTAATTGGAGGGTATTGGTGAAATTGAAGTTTATGTATGAAATTTCCCTAATATAAAAAACTTTAAAAAAATCTAGAACTTAAGTTCCCGAAGAAGCTTCATCACTTAAAAATTGTGCTTTAAAGTGACTTCCCCAACTTTCACATCACAACCAAACGCAGCTCCAAATGGTGGAGAGGGGTGGGGTGTCATACACTTGTTGGATTTTGGAATTTTACTAAGGTTGTATGGACCCTTATGTATTCTTGTTGGGAACGGTCAAACCATACATATGATATTGCTTGCAATATCAAGGAACTTGGGTAGAAGTTTGCAAAATACACAATGGTATTATTAAAATGTAGGATTTGGTTAGCAAGTCTTGTGAAAGTGAAGGACAACAAGCATGGGTGGTACAAGGATTTCAAGATAGCGGGCACAATTTGTGGAAAATGTCTAATGGGTTCAAAAATCTACTATTAGTATACTTAACTAAATAAAATCCAAACTTCTGGATGACAAAATCCAGTTAGTATACTACCTGAAATTCAAAATTCAATGTGGGTAAAATTCTAGTTAGTATATATTTTACTAGGAAAAATCCAAAATCCAGGGGTGACAAGGCCCCCTAGCCCCTATATAGCACCACCACTGAGAACAAGAGTGTGGTTATTGGCGTTCCACCTCTTTGATAGTGAAAAGAGAGCAGAACGAGAAGAAACAAGAGAGGATAAAAAGAGAGAAAGAAGAAGCTTGAAGTTGGGTCCGATTTGAGTTTGAGTTCGACGTCATCTTCATATTAGTGATTTTTGTTCAAGTACCTCTTTGTAGATTATAATACCTTATATTTGGACAAAATCTATGAAGAAAACCCCTTGTACAGTTGTACTCCATTTTTCATTAGTGATGTTTTTCTATCTGTTTCTTACGTGATTTTTTGCTTCTTATATCGAAAAGAGTTTCTACATTAGATCTTGTGCTTCGTGGTTTTAAAAATGATTGAAGAGAAGCCTTATGGTGTCTTCCAAGTCGATTTTGATAAGACGACATTGTATGATTGCTTGAAAGTATATAACTAGTAAAAGTATATGTAACTAGTACATGAAACTGCATTACAAAAGTTGAGGTTCGATATTTGGTCTAGGTTAGTTCATGACTAGAGATCTATCAATTGAATTAGTACTAGTTAATATAATGATAATGTCATGCCCCCAATCCGACTGATTCTTGGACAACATATTTTACATTAACACTTGACCATGAACCAACATACTTAGTAATTTCCAAAACAACAACCGGTTACTACTTCCAAACATGCAACCACACTATGAATCATGATACTATACATACTCAAAATTATCTCGATCCACTTAAAATATAACAAAGAAAACAAGAAAAGGAAGAGAACACATAATCACCCACTTCCATCGGAATCCCCTTCTCTGCTTACTTCCATTTTTTTTTTGCTATACAACAGTCTACCTTTCTCAACTATTGTCGAGTAACACTTTGACCTCATGAACTTTAAAACGTTACATTTACACCCTTAAATTTTGATTTGTGTAACACTTTGATTTATCTTTTATTTCCTCTTAATTTTCCTAATTGATCTTACCTCAACTAGCTCCATCTAACTCCCTTTCTTTCTCTTCTTCTTCTTCTTCTTCTTCTTCTTCTATCAGACTACTAGACAACTAAGCCTCCACAGTCCACACGCCTTCCCTCCACACATGCACAAAGACGTGCTAAGTTATGAGAAAATTTCATTAAGAACCCCAAGATTCATGAAATTAGAAATGCATTCAATTTAGGGGTTTTGCTTGCATGTCATTTCAAAACACCATATTTCCGTTTATACCATCACTATATCGCTATTTGTATTAATGCCACTAAAAATTATACAAATTCTATTAGTGCCACTAAAAACTATACAAATTTCATTAATGTCATTCCGTTAACGGTGTTTAAAAAATTATTTTAATAGTAATATTTACAAATTCTACCATATATAATTTAATAACTTAGAAATTCAAATGTGTTATTTTTATGATATTCACAACAAAACACTTAAATTCAAAAAATCAAGAATGTTAATTTTCACAAGTACAAACAGCGGGAATACCGGTATTTTTGGTGTGTGTTTTGTTATGAAAACTATAATTCAAAACTTTTGGAATTTAAGTGTTTTGTTGTGAAAATCATACAAGTTTAATTCTTGTTTAAGTGTTTTGGAATTTAATTTTTATAGGAAAACACACACCAAAACACCAGTATTTCCACCGTTATTAAATTATATATGGTAGAATTTGTAAATATTATTATTAAAATAATAATTTTTAACGTCGTTAACTGAAAAAGTTAACAGAATGACATTAATGACATTTTGAATAGTTTTTAGTGGCATTAATAGAATTTGTATAGTTTTTAGTGGCATTAATACAAATAGCGATAAAGTGATGACAGAAACGAAAATATGGTATTTTGCAGTGACATGCAAACAAAAAAACCTTCAATTTATTATACTTAAATTTCTTTAAGTTTCTGGTATTACAGATGTGTGTACATGGACAAACGACACAAAGCTCAATCTCAACATGGACTCCTGATAAGTGGCGGAATGTGTAACGAACCGCAGGAGCTTGCTTATTACCAGAAAAAAGGCATTGTGTCGGATCACACAAATTTTCTATGGACAACCGATGAGCCAATTTCCTCGTACTCTGCCTTGGTTATCCACATCTACAGAATTACATAGTTAGTAGGAGTGATACAGTCAAACAAATTTCCCACAAATCTTATTCGATAAATCATAACAATGTGTTTACCTGTTGAAATGTGCTAAGCGATGCCAGAATTGCCCCTCCAACCCAGACACTATATTTCCTGTCGGGAGGTGCCACAACTTTGATCTTCATACTTGGAGGGGCTAAAATTGTGATTTCCTTAGTCACCCTATCAGCCATACCGGGGAACATAGTCGATCCACCGCTAAGGATGATGTTCCCAAACAAATCCATCCTGTTGTCCACATCACACTTCATTATGGAATTGTAAGTGGTCTCATGGATCCCCAAAGCTTCCATTCCGAGTATGTCCGGCCGGAAGAGAACCTCTGCGCATCGAAAGCGCTCGTTATAAATGGTTATCACCTGCCCATCAGGAAGCTCGTAGCATCGCTCGATCTCGGCGTTCATCCTTGAACGTTCGAGTTCAGATTCGTAGTCAAGGGCGACATACGACAACTTCTCTTTTACATCTCTTACAATTTCACGTTCTGCGCTAGTTGTGAAGAGGTAACCTCTTTCGGTCATAATCCTCATGAGTTGTTCAGTGACGTCGCGACCTGCCACATTTAGACGTTCTACCGCGTGGGGGACAACGTACCCTTCGCAAATCGGTACTGTGTGGCTTACTCCATCTCCCGAATCCAACACAACACCTGAACACGTTGTTAAAAATAAGTTGTATGCAACACTCTATAATAAAATTACATCCATTACTTTTCACCTAAGGTTTTGTAAAGACGATGGACCCACCAAAATTTCACAAAAAGTATTAAAAAATTAAGCTAAGCTTGTGGTTTAGTAAGCTTAGTTGAGTTAGATTTGGCAAGCGGAGTTAGCATATATAACCGATCATCCGTAGTTTAAACTAAACCAAATGTTACAAGTTTCAAAATTTAAATTCCGACGGCAGTTTTTTTATGTATTACCAGTTGTGCGACCAGTTGAAAAGAGAGAGAGCACTGCTTGGATGGCAACATGAATCGCCGGAGAGTTGAATTTTTCGAACATGATCTTGGCCATCTCCTCGCGGTTGGCGATGGGGTTAAGAGGAGCCTCGGTGAGCAGAATGGGGTGTTCTTCCGGTGCAACACGGAGTTCATCGTTGAATGTGTGGTGCCAAATGCTTTCCATGTCACCCCAATCCGTGACGATCCCATGTTCTATTGGGTACTTCAGGGTCAAGACACCACGTTTGGCTTGAGCCTTGTTGCCCACAAACCTTTTGACGGCTGAGCCTCTAACGCCGGTGTGGCGAGGACGACCGACTATACTTGGGAATACCGATCGAGGAAGATCATCTCCGGAAAAGCCAGCCTACAAATTCATACAGCTCCATGTTTATAATTAGATCGATCTTGTTTAAAGTTGTATGTGTATATTTATCTAGTGGGAGAAGCCATTAACTTAATTGCGTATCAATCTAGTTATATTCTGATAGACCTCATTTGATTTCATATTCTGAAAAGATATATACATGGTTGTATAGTGGCTACCTACAACAAGTTAAACTTTCTCGATATAAATCATCAGGTTTGTTCTTTATCTAATGATTTACAACCAAAAAGTTATGCTCCATGTGTTTTTTTTAACATAGGCTATGTTTGGATGTCAGATTAGGAGTGTTGGATGGATTCCTGTAAGAGTTTCATCAGAATCCGGATTCCCGTTTCAACTGAGATTCTGACTTTTTTACACATGAAAGCGAAAAACTCACTTGAGAATTTTTCAAGTCCTTTCAACAGTAGATTCCATTTTGTTTTTCCTTAATTTCCAGTCTTCAGTTATTTACACGAATTGTCATCCCCTAAAGTCGATCATACACTTAACAATTGAAATTTTACCAAGCTAACCCCTGATTAGACCCAAACACTCACTACCGTAATTCAACATCCAAACACCCACTCTCCAGAAATGCATATGCGGGTTTATATGGTTTTCAAGATTTAATTAATAAGATATTATTATTAATTAATTAATTGAGTGTCGAGCTTGAGTTGGAAGTGTTGGAGTAGGATTAATAGGGTTGGAGGACATTACTGCCAACATCGGTGGAGGGTCAGCCGCGTTGAGGGTGGTTCAGCCACCGCGTCTAAGAAGCCCGGTGGTGGTGATTGGTGGCTGGTAGGAGAGCTGGGGCTAGCGTTTCGGTGGGTTTGTATTTGGTTTAGGAAGAGAAAAGAGTAATTAAGTTTTTTGGTTTATAAGCAAACTGGTAAATGGATCTTTAATAAGATCTTCTACACCCAATTAAATTGATTTTTTTTAATTATGAAATGCAGTGTATTATCGCACACCTTAACGATCTTATGCAGTGTACTGTAACTTAAACTTAAAGATCCAAATTTGTTCAAAGAAGACGTGATCAAGCGAGCTTACATACCTTGACCATTCCACTCCCATTATCACACACAATAGTCTGGATTCCTTGAAAATTCACTTTTGAGTCTTGCCCAACCACAATTTCCGACAATTTTTGGTCCAAATCCGCCTCGATTGCCTTGCGCCTGTTCGTCTTGGTGACCACATCCTCCTTGATCGATGTGCTCGATACGCTCACATTTATCGACGGGTTTGAAACTCTTACGTTAATTGACATCTAAATTCTTTCGGACGAAGAAACAAAAGTCAATTACTTCGTTAAGTAACTTTGATGAATTATAAGTGACATAACCAATTGAAGTTTAATAATGAAGACCAAATAATCTGAAGAACAATCTGAGTAAGGTTTGTTTTGTACCTTGGAATGAGAAACTTTGAGATCAGCAGGCTTTTGAAAAGGTGTTTGCTTTGAGAATTGGAGGAGAGCATGTGTGATTGTGTGGCGTATATATAGAAGGGACAATGTCACAAAAGAACCTCGATTTCACTTAAATATCTCAGATAACCTCCCACTACTGTTATAGCAATATTATCCGTGACCTCACTAGGTTAGAAACAAAACAAGGAAGAACAATACTAGATTGGAGTGAAAAGAGAAAGACCTTTTATCTTGCAAGACAAAGGAATGTGTGGACAAACATTTGGAGAGTGATGCAACGTGTCATAATTACAAAAGTCAAACAGTAAGAGTTTATTTTCAAAAGATAAAAAAATTTATTGCTCCAAGGTAAAATACCACCTATATCAAAATCAATTATTTATCATGACAACAAACAACTCAGCATCTATGATTGTTTTTTTCTCTTATCATTAATAATATAGACTAGAACGTATGTAACAGCTAATTACTTCGCGAGATTTGTGGATTTATTGTTGAAACTGAAATGCCCCCTGTGTCCGCACAACATTATTTTTGAACTAAAGCATTTGGAAACATGATAAGAATTTGATTCCGGAAATAAGACATGTAATGGTTACTAACATAGACTTGTTCAGTTGAGAGATCTCTTGTCTCGAAATGGTCAAGATTTAAAACCATGTTTAGGATATTTGTTATGTAAAATGGGAGATGCGATAAGGTAGATAAAATTAAAAAGAAGAAGTAAGGTTCACTCGTCGAAATGGAAATTTAATATAAATTCGTGGGTTGAAATGGCAAGATGTAACTCTGTCATTGATAAAAAGATCTCAACTCTGTTCTTGTAGTTGTGTCCATTTAAAAACAAGTGGATTTTTTTTTGAACTCTTTAGTGTTGGAAACTGGGTTGTGATAATCCTGGATTCTTCTCAAATCGTGTACGGATCACTTTCCGAACAAGATTATTCGACCCTATTACACTGCCCGGGTTGCACGAATACCTTGCGGGGATAATCCGAGAAGAAACAATCGAGTTCAGGCAATATGAACTTCGATCAGAAAAGTAGAGAAGGAGTATCAATTTTTTGTATATGTTTTTGAGTACCGAATCCCTCTTATAATAAGATAATCGAAACACCTTTTGGGTTGGGCGGTTACACAAACACCTTTTGGGTTGGTATTATCCACTCAAACGGAGATACATAACATCCAATAAAATTAATATGGATATTCCGAAGACCCCAGCCAGGGGCTCCGCCCCTTGGACCCCGCGAGGGGGCTGCGCCCCCTCGACCCCTGCTTCATATTCGTGGTCGATAAACCGTTAGCTCAACAAGCGTGCACTCCGCACTACCCAAACTCGTTACCGAGCCTAACGATAAATCGCATCGGTCTCAAGTAAATCACATTACGACTAAAATGAATTGATGACACTAAAATCACCAACATTTAGAGCATGTTATATGTGAGCCCTTGAACGTGAATGGATTCTATCCTTGAATTTGTTGACACACGATTGAGTTTAACGATAAAATTAAATCTAAATTTTAAATTAATAATCAAATCGTAGATCTTGATCTATAACTTAAGTAGGTTAAGAATGTTAAAAATCATAAAATTTAGTAGTTGTTTCGTATAAAATCTTGAAATCGAGTTTCTTAATGAATTTAGTATGTTCATTTTTACATCTCTAAATATTACGTGTCACATGTTCCAAATTTTATGATTTTCGACGTCTTTAATTACATGTATTGTAGATCAAGATCTACGGTTTGTATTTTCAATTTGAAATTTAATATGATTTTATTTTCAAGCACAATCATGTGTCAACAAAATTTAAAACTAGTAAATTCTTATATATATATATATATATATATTTATATATATACACTTTGTTTATCTGCGAGGACATGCAAGATCCACGTGGCCACATGATTCAATTATCGTAACCTAATTAATGTACAACTCGCAATAATGCATCATTGACTAATCTTTCAAGCTGTCGGAACTTATTGATGCTTAAATGCTTAATCGACTATTTGGTATGTCAAACGTGGCCATTGATTAAATAATGAAAATGTTTTGAACATAAGGATCTCCCAACTAATCAAGGTTGTGGGTCGTGCCTTCAACTATAGTCGGAGGGATATAAAACTTTCAACGACAAAAAAGGGTTTTTCGCTATTTTGACACTCAAAAACACTTACATTTTCTGAAATATCATCCAGTTACGACTATTTGTCCAGGAGCAACTAAAAACGTTTTTAACATCCAAAATGTCATTATGAATTTTTTGATGTCACTCCGTTGACTTTTTCCGTGTTAACGGTGTTATTGTTCCGTTAACGGTGTTAAAAATATTAATATTAAATTATAAATTTTACAATTTCATCTTAAAAAATTTAATTAATTTTTTCTCATATCTTCTTTTAAGTTTTTTGTTATTCTGCCACTCAAAAACACTTGAGTTCCTAAAATGTCATCCAGTTAATTTTTTTCTTCTCATCTCTTTATTTTTCTCTCTCCTCTCTTCTCTCTCCTATTTCTCCCTATTCTCTCTTCTCTCGCCTAGATTTTTCAATGTATCCACTCTAGATTGTCAAAGAGAGAGAAGAGAGAGAAGATACTGAGGTGGGAGAGCGGCGAGATATTTCCCTCCTCAGTATCTTCTCTCTCTCTTGTCTCTTCGACAATGCAGAGAGGATAAATTGAAAATTCTAGTCGAGAAAAGAGAGAGGGGAGAAATAGGAGAGACAGAAGAGAGGAGAGAGAAAAGAAAGATGAGAAAAAAAATTAACTGGATGACATTTCAGGAAATCAAGTGTTTCTGAGTGGCAGAACAGCAAAAAACTTTAAAAAAGATATGAGAAAAAATTAATTAAATTTTTAAGGGTGAAATTGTAAAATTTACAATTTAATATTAATATTTTTAACGCCGGAACAATAACACCGTTAATGGAAAAAGTTAACGGAGTGACATAAAAAATTCATAATGACATTTTGGATGTTAAATTTTTTTTAGTTGCTCATGGACAAATAATCGTAACTGGATGACATTTCAAGAAATTAAGTGTTTTTGAGCAGTAGAATAACAAAAACCCCAAAAAAACTCATCTTGCTTCAAGTGTACGGATAAAGAGTAAAGATGGCATGTTCATATACCGTAAATCATACTTACAAAAGAAATAAAAAAACTGGAGCAAGAGAAAATATCACTTGAGCTGAACCCTGAGTTAGGTTGAAAAATGAATTGGATTTTTAGGATTCTTAATATATAGCTCTTTCTACTGGACTTTATATTCTTTTTCTTATTCACTATAATTTCCCGTTCCATTTTAAATCTCAACCTTCTAAACATTAGTGTAAAAGTATAGGACCTTATTTAATAACTGAGCCGCATATAGACTTATTGTATTAAAGCCCAGGCCTAGTTCCTTAGTCATCAAGTAATCTCATATCTTATCTTAACTTATATCAAGTCATCAAGTGTAAGAGAGTTGTTACTCTCTAATCATGTATTAACAATCCCTATATATATTAACAAGACCTAGTGAGTTTACTTGTTTAAGTCCCTTATAATCTAACCATTAGATCTAAATTACAGTTATTCTACGGTTAATATCCACCATTAAATCATTTATTAGCATAATCACCGATAACTCTAATCTACTTTACAATTTCAGATGAATGATGGATATGATGGAAGCTTAAAATAGAAAAATTAAACCCTCAGCTCGGTAGAGAAATTATGTATATATATAAATAATAAAAAGAGAAACCCTAAGTTCCTATCCTAGGGTTTCCGCCCACCTCTCTCCTCTCTTCTTCTTTCCTCCTTCGTGCGTGTTTCTTAAGCGACGCTCCGGTGGTTGTATCTCATATCTCGATTCTCCTCTAGTAGAATAAGACTATATTCTAATGACTTTTGCAGTGATCACCTTCCATCACTTTTTTCCCAACATGCTTTTGTCGTCTTCTTTGGGTTGCCCTTTTGTTTCTTTATTGATCAACTGCATTTTCCCTTCTCCACTGTAAATTCCATATTCTTGAGTATGGAATGACAAACATACGTACATGTCACATTAGAGTAGGGGTGTAATTGGGGCGGGTATTACGTGTTTATCCGTCCCATTTAATAAATAGGTAAGGGAACATGTATGATTTTTATACTCATTTAAAAATTATACACGTTTATCCATACTTGTTTTACCCGTTTAATAAATAGGGCGGGTATGAGTATACTCATACTCGTACCCGTTTACTCATTTACCTGTTTTATTATTTAATTAATATATAATATATAGTTAAAATAATAAAAAGTAAAATTTTTTGTTGGCAAAAGTGATTGTTCGTCAGAAACTTGGTGATTTACTATCATTTTGACTTAATTCATAATCTCAAAAACCGTAAATTTAACATTTTTTTGCCTTAAATCATTATCATTCAATGATTATGGTCTTCCAAGATGATTTTTATTAGAAAAAATACTCATTTTCTTAGCAAAAGATATACCTGCAATACTCGTTATACCCGTCCTAAACGGGTATGTAACGGTAAGGGTACAATAATATTTAAACATGTATATATCCGTACCCATTTAGTTAGACATGTATGGATACGAGTATGACCATACCCGCTGCATATCTGATGTGTTTACATCCCTACGTTAGAGCAAAGAAATAAAAAACCAATGCAACAATTCTTGTCACGTTGAGTACACACCTTGGTTAAAGTATTAAACTTGGTTTATGAAAACACCGAACAAGAGACGGTCCATGTGATAAGGAATACTATTCTTTTTGGTCTCTAATATATATTCTATAAAGACCGTCTCATATATATATTCCATAGAGTCTGACTCATTTTCTATTTAAAATAAGATGGTCTCTCTAATAAGGTCGTCGTCTGTTTTTATTGCACAACAAAGTCCTTGGTTAAAGTATTAAACTTGGTTTATGAAAACACCGAACAAGAGACAGTCCATGTGATAAGGAATACTATTCTCTTCTGTCTCTAATATTCTATAAAGACCGTCTCATATATATATTCCAAGAGTCCGTCTCATTTTCTATTAAAAAAGGTTGTCTCTAAAAAGGTCGTCGACTGTTATTATTGCACAACAAAGTCCTTGGTTAAAGTATCAATATATTGTGGTTTAAGAAAACACCGAAAAAGAGACAAACATGAAATGTATGTTTGCATGTTCGTCATTTAAATTGGATATGTAATTATTGAAATAATTATTAGAGACTCAAATGATGGATATGCAAACATGATAACTTATATGTCGTTCTATATCTCCATGAATCTATGAATTTTTACTTGTATTGTATTATTTGGTCTACATACCGAAACTGATAACATTCTAGATTATGCATGATCATACACGAAAGATCAATTTTTATCTATATCTTCAACCCTATGTATCATATCTCTAGGAGGTCTTCCCCCCATAGCAGATTTTTTCTTCTTCTAAAAACTCTATCGAGAAGGTCCATGTGATACGGAATACTATTCTTCTCGGTCTCTAATATAAAGTCCGTCTCATTTTCTATTTAAAATAAGATCGTATCGTCTAATAAGGTCGTCATCTGTTATTATTGCACAACAAAGTCAAACTGCCAGCATGTTCTAAAGTTTTATCGACAACTTGGGACCCAACTCAGTTAGATCTCGTACATATGATAGACATGTATCATAAAAAGGATTTTTTTCAAAATAAAAAAAAATAAAATAAAATTGGAAAGCATATGAGTTGCGAAAATATATATATTCTATAATGTCCGTCTCATTTTCTCTGTAAAATAAGAGTATCTCTAATAAGGTCATCTGTTATAATTGCGCAACAAATTCAAACTGCCAGCCTGTGATAAAAATTTAATCTTAAAATATTCGGCAACTTGGGATCCAACTCAGTTAGATCTCGCACATATGAAACACGTATCATAAATTAAAGGAATGGTTTTTTTCTCCAAATAGTAACAAAAATAAGAAATTGGCAAAGTGTATGAGTTGCGAAAATATATATTTGGCAAAATAATAGGAAATGAAAGCGGTAGTGCACTCATTGTCTTCAAAAGTAGAAGTAGAAAACGGTAACCAAGGACCCTTTTTTTACTTATCATTCTTATTTTTAGAACATCATGCTTTTCAACGAAAAAAACTCAAACTCAATTTTAAATGATAAGATAGTTTTTTTGTGTATTTTGATAACATATTCACATTTATCTCTTTGTTCTCATCAATTGTCATCCAAATTGTAAGATTTTTGCTCTTTTTTCAAATTAAACTTTTTAATTACAAATTATATTTCAACAAAAATATAAGAAATTGGCACTTCATTAAAGATAAAAACCTAATCGATTTTGTGATCAAAGCATACAAAAAAAATCATATTTGGTGCTAAATTAAATTATTTTTCTTGAAACAGATGTGCATGTCTTATCTTAAAATATTGTAAAGCAAAATCATCAAAACCCACACGCAATCAAAAAAAATCTAACAAAAAATTAGCATATTCAACTTCAAACCAAAACAATATATAGTGGATAAAATTTTAGAAAATTTAAATCCCAAAAATTATAAAAGTTCTAAATATTTGTTGATTTTTCAAATATTTCATATTATGACGTACATATACTTTAAGAATATACATATAAATTTTGAGATGAGATTTTTTGGATATTTTGATCAGAAAATCGATTTCCACCGCATCATACTCACAAACAACTGAAATCGTAAGAACATCCACTACTTGTTACTTTTTGATCTCTTCTTCGAATGTTTCCTCCACTGCTTTTTTATGCTTTCTGTGCGTGATAACCTGCATCTAGTAGCAATTCATATGTCTTCTGTAATTCTTCAAGAATATCACTTATGACCTTAGGATGGAGTCAACCGTAAGGTACGTAAAATGGTTGCATTAGAAGCCTATCCTTTGTTGGGCATTATAGCCATAGGCCTCTCCTTTGAGACTACCTCTTTCCTTTCTTTGATGATGGCTTGGGACTGATCGATGACCCTTTAATCAAACTAAATGCTAAACAAAATGCAAAATTAAAACTAAGTAAGAGATAAAGGGATAGAACAATCAAATCATCGGATTTTTCTAGAGGTTCAACATGCCAACTGCGTCCTAGTCCTCAATTTTAAGGCAGACTCGATCATTCGAGCTCCGCTTGAGATTTCATTGTCCATTTTGACTAAGATATGGACCTTTATAACATGAGCCTTAGTAAACAATCCTCACATTGCTTAATTCGCCTCTCACAGCCCGAGAGAGAATCTTCCTCAAAGCTTGTACAACTCTTGGTGATTCCTTGATATGGATTTGGAATCACTAACTAATACTCTACTACTTCAGCACATTTTGATATGATATGTAATTGATACACAAGTGGTGGAGTTTAAGCTTTGAGTGTAGAGAATGAAAAATTGATAGTGTAGAAAGTTTGGCTTTATGATATGAATCAATAAAGAGTGTTCATGGTGTGTAAAACTTATGTATGGACTCCAATTTAAACTCTCAAACCAATATAGTCGTTTGAGTGAGTGGGCGAAAGTTGAAGCAAGAAAGGACAAGAAGTGACTTAAGGTGGGACAAAAATTTACCAAAATTTGATCGACCATTTGTAAACGGTTGTCCTAAAAATTGAGAGTTCGGTTGTCTTAATTGGGTTCGGTCAACCTATCACCAACTTCAAACAAAAATTTGATCGGGCTCTGTCAAGTGTTGTTCGGTTGTCCGAAACCAATTTTGCTAACCAGTTTCATGGATTTGTCTTTAGCACCAACAACAATAAATCATATATTTGGTCACGTGAAAAAGTTCATTGCGGGCCAGAAAACTAGGAAATTTGGTTGACCGTTAGGAATTGGGATGTACATTTTGTCCAAATACAGTAAAGATGTAATAGGTTTTGAGAAGTGAAATTTGATTAATGTTAGGGATTCATATGACCTAATTGGATTGGAAAATTTGGATGATCAAATTGGATTGAGAAATTCAATTGACGTAATAAGATTCGGATGATCAATTTTGATTGGGTCAGAATCTTAATGCTCAAGCTTAAATTTAATCTTTGGGACTCAATAAATGAGAAATTACAAATCTTGGTCCAAAATTTTGTTACAATCTTTAGTCATTAGCCTCAATACTTTTTGTTTTGATGGACTTCATCAATCCATTAAGATGATTTGCACAAATACAAGTATATATAATGCATGGAATCATGTTTAATCAATTTAATTGACTATTTGATATTACATTAATGTGTGTCAATTCAACATAGATTACGGTTATTTGATAGTAATTCTCAAAACTAAACTAGATTAAAACTTAAAAACCAACGTGGACTACAATTAAGAAAATGGTGAATTGAGACCTTTGAATTGAATAGGCAAGTGCAAATGGAGTAAGATAGTTCATGCAAAAGTTGAAGCATTAAATGAAGTAAATTGTTAAAGTAGTACAACAAGTTCACTAGTTCACTGCAGTTAAAGCACTACAACAAGTTCAATACTTCAGATAGTTAATGTTCTTCAACAACTACAAACATTAAAGGTACTATAACAGGACGCCCACTTAGTTGAAAGTTGGCAATTGGAAATCTTCTAAGTGAATTTCACTGACTCCAGCAACTACAAACATTAGCATCATGTTTAATCAACTGACTCCAGCAAATTAAGTATTGGACCAAATGGTGGGTGTAACGTCCCGAAACAGCGGAAGAAATTTTTCAAATTTAAAACATAAACATACGACTGTCAACGGTCAACAAGGGCACGCTACCGGAAAAGTCAACAGAATATATATATAAAATATCTCCACGTGGAAGTCATAATACAGAGTGTCAAAAGAGCGATTACTAGTCTAATACATAACTACAGTAATCACTACCTCTACAAAAAGATAAAGAGACAGGACCCCATCCCGGAGGCACTCCCCTCGGTCACCACCAACCTAAGACTGCCTGCTCCCTGAAAATGAAACATAAAATCTGCCTGAGTTCCCGAAAGGAACCCCGTATGCCAACATCTCCTAACATATACAGAAATACAGACAAAATGCCAAGAATGCTCATGCAATGCAATCCGCCTCGGGCCCAATGAATGCCCAACCGCCACCACGGTCCATCTCCCAGCCGCACACAGGGGCATGGAAGGCATCCCCCCTGCCAATCCAGGCCCACACGAGGGGGTCGCCGCCTCGGGCCCAATGAATGCCCAACCGCCACCACGGTCCATCTCCCAGCCGCACACAGGGGCACGGAAGGCACCCCCCCTGCCAATCCAAGCCCACACAAGGGGGTCGCCGCTCTCCTCCACAGGGAAAGTGCATCCCCTTCCCCCACCAGGGAAGAAGGCGTCTCTCGGCCGCACAGGCACAAGTGACCTCGCTCTCCGACACACGGAAAGTGCAACCCCTTCCCCCACCAGGGAAGGAGGCATCTACCACCCGCACAGGCATGGAAGGCATCCCTCTCTGCCGCACAGGCCTCCACGAGGGGTCCAACAGAAATACGCTCTCGTCGTAGGTGAAATCCGTAGCTCCGAGGTCTGGTGATCGACCGTGGGCTCGGCAGCCGGTAGTCGCCTCTGCTCAACGTCACGCATGTGGATAAATCCACCAAGGAAAGATAATTCGACCCACCAGTCGAACAAGGTCAAATCTAGCGGTCGACCGTTTGGAAGGTCTACGCTATACGTTTTATATACATATATATCATGTCGGTCGAACCAGGGTCCGTTCAACCGATAAGGAAAACTGCATGAATCCTGCCCACTGCATTCGGTCGACCGAAACTCTTTCGGTCAACCGGATCAACAGGCACTTCACTACAGGAAAACTGCACGCGGTCGGTCGACCGGATCCAGAGCGGTCGACCGTTTAGATGGTCAACGCTCTTGACCGACTTTGCGCAGTTCGGTCGACCGAGACACACACTCGGTCGGCCGAAGGTCTGTCTACCCTATCTACTGGGATCGGTCGACCGAACAACCACCGGTCGACCGGACTAATATAACCCTTATAAAATATTCCCGCTAAAATTTGGCATAAACGGTCGACCGTCACACAGACGTCGTTCGACCGTTCTCGGGCAGTAAGCAAATATATACTAAACTCGGTCGACCGAGACCAACTACCGGTCGACCGAACATACATTTTCCCTCTGGACAGGCATCATTTAGACGATGTTCGGTCGACCGAACTCTCAATCGGTCGACCGAACAGAGCGTCTTCCACCTCCGTCCAGTCGAGTTTTCGCCGGGGAAACGGCACCAACGCCGCCCCCTACACTCCCACACCTCTTGGGGAGTTACTATGAAGACTTGGAATACCTTTAAAGACGATGAAGACCCGCCGGAGCCTCGCTCGCGCACCGCCGTCTCCGAAGACCTCCTCACACTCCTTCCTCGTGCTCGCCTCCACCACGCCGCCGGAGATCTTCTCCTCCTGGTCACCGGAACAAAGGAAGGAAATGAGGGAGTGATGAGTGGGTTCGAAATTGGAGAAAGGAGAAGAAGGAGATGAGTTGGGTGGTTTTAAACCAAACCCCACACCAACCACACACCCTAACCATACCTCCCTCCATACCCTCACCATACCTCACACACCCACCCCATACCTCTCTCTCTCTCTCACTTCACGTCTTTACAGTGGGTGCTCTGGGTGGCTTGGGAGGAAGTAGGGGGCACTACTTTAGCAGCTCACTCAAGCTGCTCTGGGTGGCTTGGGTGGATGGACCCCTTGTGCTTCCTCTTTTCCTTATACCTTTACTTCTCTTGTCAGGGGTTACAATGAATGTTGGATTTACAAGTAAAGTTTCAACAAATGAATAAAAAGAAACATATGAAACCAAGTGGCAAACTTTGTTGGGCCTTGTTGTTGAGATGTAATTGAAAGAACGTGTGTTCTAAAAGTATGTTTTTACGTGTCTTTTTTTATGAATTGAATGTACAAACATTTTGTTACTTGATTAATGTATTCGTCTTTTGGAAGTGTTAAGGAATAAACTCTTGGTCATTAACCTTATAACTCTAAAAGATAATAATCTGCATAAATCAAAATTAATTCACAACCATGGTGATTAACATGGAACATTAATTACCGAGATAAGATTGTTATGTTTGTTAAAGGACATTGTAGCTCTACAAGTATTTAACAACATGAGTATATGAAATATGAAATATTTTCTTTCATATACTGAATATACCTAATAAATGAAAATATTATGGAATTGTCACTAGTGCAGAATAGTGCCACATAGACGTCGGATATAGGAAACTACGACATCTATAGGTATATTCGACGTATATTTCATTTTCTGCCCATGGAATTGTGTTTGTGTCATTAATATTTTCATTGTGTCTTTGGATCCTAAGATATGAGACCTATATCTTTCACATGAGAAGTGTGTAATTTGATTATTATCGAAAGCTATTATTACGCATAGTGATAAAGATATCAGTTGAGTATACATAACCTGTGATGGAAAATATGATATGTCAAAACACTATCATTGTCCATCTTTATTTGAGTGATGATATTATTGGGTCCCTTGATAAAGTAAAATTATAATGTGCACAAAATAACTTATGTATAGCTACATATTTATAATTAGTTTATGAGAGAAAAAAAGAATATATAATACAAAGATGACACATTCCTACTTTGTATAATATTTGTAATATCATGAGGCAAGAGATAGACACACGTGATATTATTTATATCGCTAAATGGATTGTGTTCTGTTCGAGTGAACAAAACATCTTTGTTATTTAGGTAACTATAATGTGTAGCTAGATACTGCTTATAGTTTATTGTATTAAATGTTTAATATCATTGTCAACATAACATAGATCCTCCTTTAGGTAACACCACAAAACTGGAAAACATCAAATATAATTTTGTATTTCATATGATGTGTTGAGTTGCATATCATATGAAATGATAGACATGTGGTAAAATAACAAAATTATTATGTCGTGATAACGATATGGTTAGAATAAATAAATTTATATGAGATGTATATATTATGGGGTATAATGTTTTGACATTATATATGATAATATATTACATAATATAATGTGATTTGTAACATTATAATATATGAATTTGCTACAACCTCAAAGTCCAAATTTTGTTAGATATTAATCCAAAATTTGGTATAAGTCAAAAATAATGAAAAATGGTTCGACCGTTTGCCCACGTTTTTGCATACATTATTAAGAGATTTTCGTTGATTAATGACTGGATTTAATCCACCTTGGTCAAAGGTAGTTATAAGATGATGAAATGAGAAATAAACAAGAGATCATGTACATAGTGATTTAGCTGAGAGATTAATAATGGATCACGTGTAAGTAATTTACCCATGATGTGGGTTTGAGTATGCCCTATGAATAGGTCCCTCCTCCAATCCTTCAATTAATTAATGCAAAACATTCTCCTCTCCCTATTTTCTCCATCATTCAATTTAAAATTATTCTTATGCATTGAGTGCTTGAGAGATTAAATTCTTTGGAGAATACAAGAGGTTATTAGCTGGATTCTAGCCTTGAATTAAAGATTAATTGACTAGCTTCGATCTCTATAATCTTGTTTAGAGTTTGGTAAACACTTGTGGGTGATTCTGAGACAATTCGACGTGCAACTCGACTTTCAATTGGTAAAAAGAATTTGATAATCCCGTAGGTATAATCTAATCTATGTATTTTAATACTAATTAGTATACAATATATATTGAAATACAATTAAGAAGTTTTGTATATAAAAATATTGAAAAATATGAAAACCGATCATAATTACTTGTAAATTTTTTAAATATATATGTATATACAAATATGGGGCACAAAATCCAACAGTAATGGCCTCATTGCACCTCTTAGCTTAGTGTCTCGTAAGTTCACATCTCTTAAATTTCTGTCTTTGAGTGCTAGAGGGATCTACTGAGGACTTGTACATGCTCTTCTTGGACTTACCATACCATCTCCTCACTTCACTTAGAGGCATCACTCTAAAACCTCACATTATCTCTCACTCTGACGTGTCTAGCATAAGATCAGTGCTTACTTCATGTGTTTTCATGTATTTTTCCCTTGAAAACCACTCGCCGACGTAGTTTTCCAAAACAACACCTTTAATTGATCCCTACGACAATAGTTGCATGTTGACACTGAAGCTCAGTCAACTCCTAATCTCTACAAGTGCATTTTGAGTCATCTAATTCAACTAGAAATCTATTGTTTGATTCTAGTACTTCTGCCCTACAGTCAGTGGGCTTTATGACAGTGAAATTCCCCAATTTCGTAGATAAACCAACAATTTAAGCCTTTACTTTGGGTACTAATTGACTACTAAATGCATGCTTTTCTTCTTGCTTCCTGTATATGGTCTACATGAGCTTTCTGCCTTAAGTTATTGACCATACTTAGAATTTGCAAATGTCTCGTTGATTTGATGTAGTTGTTGAACAGTTTACTACAATTACTAATGATGTATGTGTTGGATTTTGTGTCCATATGTATGTGTATATTTTAAAAAAATTATACATGAATACATGATCAATATTCATATTTTCAGTAATTTTATGTACATTATTTCGTGTTGATTCTAATATCATGCAATCCAACATATCTTAAAATAAATCACGAAAAAAGGATCATACCCAAATGTTCTCTAAAACCTTTATGAAGATCCAGAGTTGCGCCGCTCGTCGAATAGTCCACTGACTGCCTCCAAGTGTTCACCAAACTCTAAACAAGATTAGATAAATGAGCTAGTCAATCAATCTCTAATTAAGCATAGAATCTAGCTAATAACTCATCCGAAGCTCCACGAGATTTGATCTCCAAAAGCTCTGATTAATCAAGAGAATTTCGGGGTGATTAGGGAGAGAGAGAATTTGCATTAACACTTATTAAACAAGTAGGATGAGATGTCTTATTTATAGCCTCCCAGATCACTCATATCAAGAACTATTCTCTAGTCACGATCTCTTGTTTTTCTCTCCCTAAAACCAATCACAATTTGCCACATAATCATCCTCAATTAAGCATTTGACCACAACTGGAATTAATCCAGCCTATGATCTAATTATTCTCTAAATAATTCTGGAAAAATCGTACCGAATGGTCGACCGGAACTAACTAACCGGTGGACTGATTGTTAGTAAAACTCAATTTTGATTGGACCATGAAATCCTTTGGTCAACCCATGACACACACCCAAAGCTACTGTGATTTTTCGGTCGAACAGAACACATAAACGGTCGACCGATTCAACACGAGAATCGACTACTGGAAGTTTCCGGTCAAACTGAGTCACAGGTTGGTCGACCGATCCTTGCCAAGATCATCCTGCGGAATCTCCTAGAAATTTTTGGTCGAACCACGACCCTATACCGGTCGACCGGTCACTACCAAGACGAGCTCGCGGAAGCTACTGGAAGTTTCTGGTCGACCAAACACATCCATTCGGTCGACCGTTCACACACTCAACAACTACTGTGAATCTTTGGTCGGCCGATCTCCGAAAAACATTCGTCCGTTTTGTCTGATTTGGCCTTTATCAAATTTTGGATTTATCTACAACAAAATTTGATCTTTTGGGGTTTTCGCAAATCCATATCTCATGTAATATATTATCCTATGTAATGTTAAATTATTACACCCCATAATATATACATCTTATATGAATGAATTTATTCATGATTGTAATTATTAGTTATGAAATACCATTAACTCTATGTGTATTATCAATATCTCTACGTGTGATTTGTTAGAACATAAATATTTTTGTGACATATTGATTTTATTGATTCACCATATATGTTCTTTTTCACATGAAACTCGACACATCATATGAACTCAAAATCAAGCTTCTTGTTTTCCAATTTTGTGATGTGACCTATAGGAGTATCTAAGTCAATTGGCAATGATATTAAACACTTAATATCATAAACTATAAGCGATGTCTAGCTACACATTATAGTTACCCAATTAGCATAGATGTTTTTGTTCCACTCGAACTAAACACGATCTTTTTAGTGATGTAAGTGCACCACTTGTGTCTATCCATTGCCTCATGATATTAAGAATATATACAAAGTAGAAATGTGTCACATTTGTATATTATATTCATTTCTTGATCACTTGAAGCTAATTATAAATATGTAACTTAACTCAAGTCACATTGTACACATTATAATTTTGGTTTATCAATGAGCCACTAATATTATCACTCAATTAAGAGGGACAATGACAATCGTTTGACTAGCTATATTTTCGAGCACAAGTCATGTTCAATTAACTATTATATTTATCACTATACTCGTTGATGAGTTTTGACAATAATCAAATTGAAAATTCCTTATGTGAAAATATATAAGTCTCATATCCTAGGATCCAAGACATAGTAAAACATTAATGATACCAAACACAATTCCATAATGTTTTATTTGCTAGGTCTATTCAATATATAAAAGTAATATTTTCCTCTTTTATATACTCGTGTCGTCAAATATTTGTAGAGCTACAATAATCGATGACCAACACGACAATCTTATCTCGGTAATTAATGTTCCATGTTAATTACCATGATTGTGAATAACTTTTGATTTATGTAAACCATTATCTTTTAGATCTCTACGGTTAAGGACCAAGAGTCTCTTCCTTAACACTTCCAAAAGACGAATACATTAATCAAAGAACAAAATGTTTGCACATCCAATTCATAATAATTGACATATAAAAGTAAACTTTTAGAACACATTCCCTTCAGTATGATGACTTAACCAGACTACCAAACTCACCCTTGCTCCACACCTTATCATTGCATTCAACTTTCACTAATTAATAGTCGTGTAAATGGGATAGGTATGGGCATACTTGTATCTAGGGTTGTGCACCGGTCCAAACCCAAACCGGACCGGACCTTCTCGAGGGTCCGGACCGGAGACCGGACCGGTCAGGTCCTGGTTCAGACCTGTTTGTTATTAAAACCTGAAAATCTCAGATGCAATAAAACAAAAATAAAGACTATTTTACAGACTTCAATATACTCTAAAGTTTACTCCACAATGCATACAACTCAACAATTAAAACCACCACAAGTTCAATTACAAAATAACAAATAAACAAGTTCATTCCCAAAAAGAAAAGTCTACTTCGGTCTTCATTCTTCACGACTTCGTGTTCTTCAAATATGTTACTCAATTGAAACTACTCAACACACACAATGCCATCCGGTGCATCCAAATCTACAAATAATAAAAAGGACAATTAAAATTAATTTGTAGTAGACAAATTATGACATAAAATGAGAAGCAAATATTAAAATTGAGCCTTTCTCAAGTTTCTCCAACTCTGCAAGTTTTTCCTCCACATCAACCTTAACGGATGGTCGAAGCCAATCTTGTACGCATATTAGTGACTGGACCGTCTTTAAGTACATGAAAAATTAAAACATCAAAATGAGAATAAAACCAAATATCACGTCATTGCAATTCCAAATTCGTAACAAGTATAAGTTTTTCATACCTTAGGCGTCAAAGAACTCCTAAATTTGTCAAGGTGACGCCCTCCAGCACTAAATGCAGATTCAGAAGCAACCGTGGAAACAGGAATGGCCAAAACATCACGAGCAATACACGCCATAATAGGATATCTATGCTCGTTCAACTTCCACCAATTCAGAACTTCTAAGCCTCTTTCCTGCTCCCCCAACTTATCTGACAAATATCTATCAAACTCCGAATTTCCTAAATCTGATCCTGACATCACTACCTTATCTTCAATGTATTTCTTGAAGTCCAACATATCTGAGGTGGAACTAGAAGGCAAAGAGACATCAATCAAGTTGGTTTGTTGTCGACCTTTCGGAACCAAGTGACTGTAAATATTCTAATACTCTTCGAAAACAACACGAGCATCGTTCTTCATCTTCTTACCCAAGTCATATCCTTTTACTATTCCATAAATGCGACGTAACACAATACCAACACCAATAAGTTTTACTTTGGGATCTACTATGACTCCCAAGTACAGGAAAAAATTTATTTTATCAAGTTCTCCAAAGTATTTATCATACTTCTCTTTCATTGTTGCAACTGCCAATTTGTGGAAATCACCATCACTACTATCAATCCACTTATTCAACAACTCAGAAGCACGATAGATGTAAAAGAATGCCAAGTTACTATTGGTAAAGAGAGAACCGGATACACTTTCTGTTAAGTACTTGAACTCTTTCAAAAAAATTATGAGTCTTCCAACAATTTTCCAATCACCATCTGTTGGATTTTCCAAACTCCCATCATCTTCCAGATCATTTGGAATATTCATTCTCCAAAAGATATCACTATACTTGAAAGCTATGTCCAACATGGTATATTTTGAATTCCACCTCGTCGGCACATCCATAGACAACGATATGGTACATTCAATTTTGTGTTTTACAACAAGGTCTTTAAAAAATTGTATCCTGCTAGGAGATCCCCTCACATACTTCACAGCTGCCCTAATTCTGTCAAGACACATCTTCGTTTCCTTCGTCGACAAACCATCTCAGGCCATCAAGTTTATGATATGGGCTACACATCTTACATGCAAATGCTTGCCCCCACTAATGCCACTTTTTCATTGAATCATTTTCTTTAGATGATCGCATGCAATATTATTTGATTGTGCATTTTCCACAATGACTGTGAATAATTTTTCCTCTAAATCCCAAGAAATTAGACAATCTTCAACGGCCTTACCAATTGCCTTTCCTTTGTTACTAGTTATTGGACAAAAAATTATGATTTTTTTGTTCAATTTGCAGTCCTTATCAATGAAATGTGTGGTCAAGCACATCTAGTTTATTCTTTGGATGCTAGTCCACGTATCCGTGGTCACAGAAACTCGATGACATGAGACCTCTAATTGTTTTCTCAATTTAAGTTTTTCATCCAAATACAATTGGTAAGGGTCACGAGCAATCGTCCAACGAGAAGGCATCTTAAATTTTGGACAAGCAACTGTCATTAAATTCTTGAACCCAGGATTCTCTACAAACCGAAATGGTAACTCGTCCACCACTATCATTTTAACCACAGCCTTTCGGATTTCACTTGCATCAAAGGTGTGTGCTCTAAGTCCACCCTCCCCCCGAGAAGACTCTAAGTTACTATCGAACACCAACTCAGATTGTTTACTTTTGTTCTTGGTGTCATTTGCAGGATTTGCTGGACAATGATCCCAATGCGTGTTAACATTTTTAGAGTCATTCAAAGTACTATCACATGAAAATGTTTTGTTTTCACAACAAATGCATTCAGCTCGAGCTTTACCTTCTTCTAAATACTGCCAGAAATGAGCCCAATAAGCAACTCTTCTCTTCTTGTTCCCGTCAATGTATTCTTAGCCTTCCTTTCTTTTCCTGGGCAACATAGTAGCTTTCACTTCAGTAGTGGAAGTAGCACCAGTAGATTGCTGCGAACTTCCGATGGTTGATGGGGAATCGGTTTGCGAGTTCGTCATTTCAAACCTGCATAGTTAGAAGACAATTCAAATAATAAAAAATTTAGTTGAAGTCCTTAGTCCTCAAACCAATTGCATAGCAATTAACAAAGCTCACAAAGTCACCATTAAACACCACAGAAATAATCAAGAAAGGGCTACATCCTATGGCACAAAAAAAGACAATTATGTTCACTTCCACTTTAAAATCAAAAGAAATTAAAGGTATGAATTTTTCTATACTTCATGCAAAGCAATTACACTTTGTGAATAAATTTAGCTGCATTTTTATTCTTATAACAATAATTTTAGGATATAGTTAGACAGTTAAATTCATCATATGAAGCGTTAAGTCTAAAAAATGCAGCATCATGTAACAAGTCATAGAAATTAGAAGACAATTCAAGTAAAAAAGATTACTTAGTTATCAAAAAGATTACTTGTTTAAAAACAAGATTACTAAGTTGTATGTGCAGGTTTCATATTGAGTTCATGGAGAGAATTTCTACAACCATAACAAGATTACTAAGTTGTATGTGTAGGTCCAAAAATCTGGACCGGACCTAATTTTGCTCTCCCCTACTTGTATCCATACTTGCCTAAGTAAATGGGTACGAGTACATATCTGTTTAAGTTTTGTTGTACCCGTATCTGCCCCATACCCATTTAGCAATAAACACGTATGTGGAGGGTATGACGGGTATTATATAACATTCATATTTTGTTTCAATAACATTTAGCAAATTCGAGTAGATTAACCATCTAAATTCAACTTCTAGACATCCAACAAATGAATTACATCAACTAATGCATAAAAACAACAAATCAAATAATTAGCACAAGAAACAAGTATAACACCTATAAGAGTCTAAAATCATCACAAAATATTTGAATCATATACAAACTACAAATTAAATGTTACATGTTATTGTTTCATATTTCTATCATGTTAGGAATTAAGGAATATGTGTACTAATATTTAATATGTATAAATATAATTAAAATATTAAAACGGAATAAACGGGTATGGGTAGAGTCATACCCCTGCCCGTCCCATTTATTAATTTGGTAATATGAGTATGGGTAATGGGTACAAAAATCGTACCCATACCCCCAAGTTAAATGGGGCGGGTAATACCCGCCCCAGTTACAACCCTACTAACCAATCTTGAGCAACTCCATTCAACTCCTTCGTTTGCTGCATTTTCATATTGAATTTAGTAGTTGTATAGGTATTTGCAGCATCTCACATGAGACTTAAAAGTAAAGAACTCTTGAACTCTACTGTAAATTTTGGAACCAATGTCCTGCACAAGTTTTATGCTCACAACCACCAAACCATTAATGAACCCCTTTCTTCCAGCCTCTTGCACATATCACTAAGTAGGACCTATCCATCTTTATGTCCAACTGCTTCCGTAAGGTACACTAGACACTACTTCCAACTGTTAGTTGTCTCAAAGTCCAATACTCCAAATGTTAATGGAAATAGTTGATGATTCCTTTCAACTGAAGTGGTCGAAAGTAAAGCGCCTCTGTAGGTCCCCTTTAAGTGACAATCATTAAAGCCAATCAGATTCTTACAACCTCTCAAGAACCCCTCTCTATAGCCCCTGAGGCAAACAAATAACCTAAGGTAAGTTTCATCAGTATGGTTTACTTCATAGAATATAACACTTCCAGGGTTGGTTATGTATTGTTTCTCTTTACACCACTCCACACTTTATGATATGGGACCTCTAAATAGTCTCTTCAACTAATAATTTATACACTAACAATTAGCTTATCATCCTGACTTAGCCACTCCATCAATAAGTGAGCAATCCAATGCTTGTTAGCCATCTTAAAGACACACTTATTGAGAGAGGAACATGTATATGGCAGTATAAGAGTCTTGATTTCAAACACCAATCCATCATTGAACCTAGAGGCAAGTATCCTCCGCTTACAAATTGACTTTTTACATTTTGTTCTCACTATCTCAGGTTGGCTCTTTATGTATATGATCTCACATTCAATTAAGATGCAATGAGTTATCAAGGCATTTTGAAATCGTTCACGTTTGGGAGCTTCTTCTTGACTGTTATCTCAAGGTTCCTCATATTAACTTCCATAGGTTTGAGACCATCACCTAAAGGCAAAAAAAAAGATCTACATCTTCTCTTTGGTCATCAAAATTTATCACATCATTATCATCAAACATTTCCTCTTCATCATTGGACGATTCAAAGTCAAGGTCTTTCACTATTTTCACTTAACTCAATCTCCTCAATCTTATTTGGCAATTGTCCATGCTTGCTTATCTAAGTGGATCCTTTCTTATTTCTGGGGAGTCTAAATGTGGATGAGTGAGTGTTGCTTAGTTAGGTTCTGAGTGGCATAAATGTGTGGTTTTCGGGGTTCTAAGGATTTGGGGGGTTGTTAATTAAGATTGAGTTTGAATCTATGAGTTTAGATATTGTCATAGTTGATTTGGTTTGGGATTGTGTACAAATCCTAACATAACAAACAATATAACATATCAAACAAGTACAGACGGGTTCGTATGAGTTTTACAATGTCGTGTAATTAGGTAACGAAAGGCTCGTGAAGTAGGACCCACTCACAATTCAAGTACACAGTTAAAATATTGACAAGTTGAGGTGCACCGAGGTAAATACGAGAAACATAGTTGCACATAGCCAACTATGAACCAATCAAGATGCACAAAATAAATTCACCCTTTACGAAAACACAGAACTTGTGTGATGGAACGGTCCATGTGATAAAGAATTCTATTATTTTCCATCTCCAATATTCTTGAACGTCTCGTCTAACTTTCTATATATGTTATGGGTTCTAATACACGGACGTCACGTGTCACGAACGCGCTCCATGTCATTTGTCACGTCAGCACCCATCCACAAATCATGATTCTCCTTTATGGAAACATTCTGGACACATTATGAAAACATTCTGGACTGATTATGAAGACATCCTGAAAACATTCTGGTCATATTCTGGAAACATTATGGACATATTCTGGAAACATTATGGACTGATTATGAAGACATTTTGGAAACATTATGGACACATTCTGGACTGATTATGGAGACATTCTTTATGGACTGATTCTGGCACATTATGGACACATTCTGGACTAATTCTGGATACATTATGGAATGATTTTGGACACATTCTTTATAGACTGATTTTGACACATTTTGGACTGTTTCTTGATACATTTTGGACTGATTCTGGACATATTTTGGATTGATTATGAACACATTCTTTATGGACTGATTCTGACACATTATAGACCACATTCTGGCCTGATTTTGGACACATCATACTGTCATGATTCTGTCCTGTTGCAGTTGGTATTGATGGGGTGGTAAGTAGATTTATGTAAAATTGTGTTTTATTTATCAGATCATGGTCTCCACACTTTACATCCACACCACCATTTACATTCAAACATATCAATCATTCATAACTCTTGAACATAATCATTACAAACACAAAAATACTGGACAAAAGAAAGTGACAAATCATTCATAACTCTTGAAAACATTACAAATACAAAGTTAGAATTTTTCAAGTACTTATCAAACAAATTTAGAATCAAACTTAGACAGACCAAAATATGACCACTCAACACATTTCAGTTTCATTCACAACACAAAACAACCCACATCCACAACACTCTCCAAAACCCCTTCAACCTCATCACCATCTCCAAGATCATCACCTCCCGCTCTCCTCCTCCCGCATTCATCATCGTCTACAAGTG
This sequence comes from Triglochin maritima, assembly GCA_963682175.1. Taxonomy (NCBI): domain Eukaryota; kingdom Viridiplantae; phylum Streptophyta; class Magnoliopsida; order Alismatales; family Juncaginaceae; genus Triglochin; species Triglochin maritima. The sequence goes on from OY821775.1 coordinate 43,945,178, forward strand.
CGACTCCCGGAGACACCCTCCAGACTTTGTTGTCGTCATCAAGGGGACACTCGTATTCTCTAGGAGACGGAGCTGCACTGGAGACTCAGCCCACGTAGGGATAAAGAAGACGGGATATGAAAGTTTAGGGAGATGGTAGAGTCGTAGAGGAATGAGGGAATAAAAAAAACATTTAAATTTGTATTTGGAATCGAACCGTCGCATAAATTGTTATGCTCACGCACCCACACCCACGTGATAATAAAATATTGAAACAACCACATCAGCAACCAACTGGGCAGCGTCCATGACGCCCGCGTCTATATATCATTTTTCATATGATATAAGGTTATTTGCTTGGGTGCACTTTAAAAAGATTGATATTAGATCTTTACACTTGAGTTTTTAGATTTTAACTGATTGTACTTGATTTCTTTCGAAATTAGTTTGGTAAACTTATAACATGGTGACCTATGTGGGTGACATGATTTGTTATATTCATATTTTTGAACATCCTCAACTTCGTTAGATATGATATGAGTGATGGGACATTACATGTGATAAAGACCGTCTGATTTTCTATAATTGTTTCTGTAGCAAGTCAAATTGCAGCATGTTATACATAAAGTTAATATTAATGAACTTGAATTCTCAAAACGAAATGGGAAAAAATTACATATTGACTTCCTATCCCAAAACAAAATGGAGCTCTACAAGTGCCCGTTAAAATTGTTATGGGATGTTTGCACAAAAACCCTCCAAAAGTTAAGTGATTAAAAAGACATAAAATTTTGAGTTAAGATATATTTTACGTTAGTTTGTGAAAAAAATGTTTAAATTAATAAAATACTGCCAATTTTGCACGCGCAAAAGGGCAAAAACTTACGGATTGTATGTGTAAACACTGAACAATAGTCAAGTATGAAGGCTATATTCACAAACATAACATAAGAAGAGTATATAAGCAAAAAAAACCAATAGTCTATACAATGTTGCACATCACCCGTTGAGACTTGAGAGCATCTACACAACATGTAATTATAAATATTTGAGTTATCTGTAAAATACTTCCACATTTCAAAACAAAGTGAATCATCTGCTTCCTTCTCACCTTCCAACCTTTGGTTCTTCCTCACATTTCTTCCTCATCTTCTAATGGCTAGTTGTAAGGAAGCAGAAGAAGTTCTGGCGATCGGAATTGATCTCGGAACGACGTATTCTTGTGTTGGAGTTTACCTCAAAGTGCAAGGAAGGGTCCAAATCATCCCCAACGGCCAGGGCAACCGGATCACTCCTTCTTGCGTGGCTTTCACCGAAACAGAGCGTCTCATCGGCGAGGGGGCTCTCAGTCAAGCCAACCTCAACGCCGCCAACACCATCTTTGGTACACAAACTAATTACTTTTCTTCCTAGTTAATTAACAATTCGCCTTAGGACTGCAACCTTCCTCTCAAAATTAATTACATTTCGAGCTGATAATTTTCTGTTATAATTGTAGCTAGTATCATGTTTTCTGAAGAATTAAGATTTTGGTAAGTTTCGTCTCATTTTGCTAGATATCTGAAATTACATATATTTTCGAGATGAACATGTAACAAAAGATCATTTCGCTCCGGACTTGAAGAATATTTTGTTGTATAATAAAAATGTGATTGATTGATACATCAGATGCGAAGCGATTGATTGGTCGGGGTTGGGATGAGAAAGAGGTCCAAGCGGACATGAAGCATTGGCCGTTCAAAGTTGGGAAAACGAAAGAGAACAGAGCAGTGTTCAAAGTGGAACACAAAGGAAAACACAAAACATTAAGCGCAGAAGAGATATCTTCCATGGTGTTATGCCACATGCGGGACATGGCGGAGGCGTACCTCCAGTCCCCAGTGAAGAAGGCCGTCATCACGGTTCCGGCTTACTTCAACGACTCTCAACGGAAGGCCACCAGAGATGCGGCGGTCATTTCAGGTTTAGATGTCTTGGGCATCATCAACGAACCGACTGCGGCTGCCATCGCCTATGGACACGACGACACTAAGGAAACAACTAGGAGTAAGATGATTCTGGTGTTCGACTTCGGTGGAGGCACGTTCGACGTTACTATTTTGGAGATCGACGGTGATGTCCTACAAGTGAGGGCCACAGCGGGGGATACTCACCTGGGAGGGGAGGACATCGACAACAACTTGGTTGAGCACGTCATGAAGGAATTCAAGAAGAAAAAGGGGATCGAATTAGTCGAGGACTCTAAGTCACTACGAAAAATCAAGAAAGCATGCGAGGAGGCAAAGAAGGCCCTCTCTTTCGCAGAGGAGGCGACAGTGAACGTGGAAGCTCTGGCGGGAGGAATCGACTTCCGGACCAAACTCACCCGATTCAAGTTCGAGAACCTCAACGACAGCTTGTTCGAGAGGCTGAAGGGACCTTTGAACAAGTGCCTCAGCGAAGCAGGTTTGGAATGGTACGACATCGAGGAAGTGATTATGGTGGGAGGATCCACGAGAATTCCCAAAGTCCAGGGTCTGGTGAAGGCCATGTTCCCGACCAAGCCGGTTTCGAGCAGGCTTCACCCGGATGAGGCTGTGGCTCAGGGGGCGGCCGTGTATGCCGCAATGCTGACAGGGGCAGTAAAAGATTTAAAGTTCACCGACGTGACTTCCCTCTCACTGGGGATCGAGGAGAAGGGAGGTAGAATGGGAGTGGTGGTGCATAGAAACACTCCCATTCCGACCGTCATGAAGGACACCTTCACCATCTCGGAGGACAACCAGAGTTGCACCACCTACTCAATATACGAGGGCGAGGGGCACATGGTGAGCCAAAACAAACTCCTGGGGCAATTCAACCTCACTGGGTTGACTCCGTCTCCGGCTGGACAACCCCGCATCGATGTTTTCTTCCACATCGATGCCGGTGGGATTCTGAAGGTGTCTGCCAAGGACCAGAATAGCAATGCCTATGCCGACATCGTTATATCGGAGGACGAGAAGGGAGTGCTGAGCAAGAAGGTAGTCGACAGGATGATCGAGGACGCTCAAAAATACAGAGCCGAGGACGAATCGAGGAGGAAAAAGGAGAGATCCAAGATTCAATTGGAAATGTGGTTGAACAAGATTGCAAGTATGTTGAACGACCCTAAGCAGGTTTCTCTTGTTAGTGAGGTGGGACGGAAACAGTTCGAAAACAAGCTAGAAGAAACAAACGAGTGGTTGGAGGAGGAAGGGTGCGATTTGGAGGACTATTCTGAATACGACGGTAAGAAGAAGGTGTTGGAGAATCTCTGGTACAAAGAATTTGAATGTGATCACGTCGCCAAGGATTAAAATGTTGCTTCATCTTGATTACTTCTTCAACCTATATATTCATGTGTCCTCAATCGAATATATTGTGTTTGTTTTATTTTATAATATTAGAAGTTTAATTCTACCTATAACGTTTGTATGGTTGGAGGAACAATACTCTTATTATTATTAGCTTAGGTATTTAAAATAATATTACTTATGTTTTTGACAATTTGCTTAAATGTCTTTCCCGTTATGTTCAATTTTCAGTTAACATATTTCAAAAAATAAACAATGTATTTCAAGTAAACTCTAATGTGTTTTAATTACAAAATAATATATTTTGGATATAAGTTAGTGCATTATGTTGAGTGTTTTTTTTCTTCTGAATTTTGAATGTTACATGAAACATGAGTTTTTGTTTATATATTGGAAGGGCCAAAATAATATGTTTAAATTACTATTAGGCTTCGGTTGGGTAACTAAAGGTTTTGAATCTTTGATATCAAATATACATATTTCAAGATGACATCAATAATGTATTTTTAAAAGTACATTATCATACGTAATAATGTTTGTCTAAAAAACGTATTTTTCGTGAAAATGAAAAGTTTCATAAGAATCAAAGAAAGAACAAGAAACATAACATATTTGAGACAAAAAAGATGTAGTACATCTTTTTTTGAAAAACATGTTTTCAGCACAAAAAAACACCAGTTCACAATAACGAATGTGATTTTTCAGGTTCTTTTAATAAGTTTTAGAAAAAAATCCTCAATTTTGAGTGTGTTTTTGAAACATTATAAATTCAGCTAATTTGGTTCACAAAATTATAATTTTTTTGTAGATTTTTTTAAAACGGTTTAGCCTATACCGGGATCTCATGTAAGTGAACTTGTATTTTTCAAATATTTTTAAACTAAAAATATTAAACTTGAATTAATTGGTTTTTATATTTAAAAATAAGTATAAACCTAAAATGATTGGCTTCATCGATTGATCATAGGTTGATGTATTAATAATTAAATTATATAAAAGTAATTTCAGTTTAATATTCATTTGAGATATCAAATATTGAATAACCAAGATAGATTTGAGGGACCAAAATGTTGATGGAATGTCAGTGGAACAAGATTGATTTCAGTGATCAAAAAAGCTAATCAACGAACAACTAATTTCGATTTGATTAAATAAATTTTTTATTATTTATTTAATAAATTACTAAATCATTTTGAGGGATAAAATTTTTAATCAGCCAATGACTACGATCGAATCTAGGGACCAAAAATTAGTAGGAATCATATTATTCAATTTTAAATTTGAATTTGTTTTTTTAATCGATAGTCAATCTTTTTATTCGGACAATCTGAAAACATGGGATTCATAGATTGATGATGGGTTATTAGTTAAAACTAATAATCATTTTTTTATCTTAAAGATGGCCAACATCGATTCAAGGTACCAAAAAGTTTATCGAGATCGATCGAGATCTATTAAAATTTGAGTTTGCTTTTTTTAAAGAATGGTTAATCTTATTATTTAGTTAATGTGAAATCATGGGATTCATGGATTTGATTATGACTTGATGAGTTATTATTGAAAATTAAAATCATTTGTTATCTCATAGATGGCCAAAATAGATTTAAGATTAAAAGGTTTAATCAATAAACGACTAAGATTTATTTGAGGGATCAAAAATTAGTGGTCTAAATAAACAACTGAAATCAATATGAAGGAACAAAAATTGTGAGATCTTAACCGACAATTAATGCATATTGATTTAAATGACCAAAACTATTAATCAATGAACGACTAATTAAGATCTATTTGAATGGAATTTTTATAGTAAGAACCATATTATTATTGTAGATTATATATATATTAAACGATAAATATTTTTTAAGCGCGTGGTGGGTTGAAAGACAACAATAACCCCACCCTATTTATTGAGCAAGTGATGGGCTTGTGGGATGGTGGGTTGTGAATTTTTGGTCGCAACGGGCAACCCACTTTATGCAAGGTTGGGGCGGACGACGAGCTAAACTTGTCATATTTCACCGTTAACAACGTAGAACTTACACATTTGTGCTAAAGAGAAATGACAATATATGAATTTTCAGAATCAACAGGAAAACAATAGATCATGAAAACAACAAAATTTATTTTCTATTCAACAATTTTATTATTATTTGTGCACGTTACTTGGAATTTGTTGAAAAAATTAAAAATTGAGTTATTCGACTAAGACTTATGAAAAAGATAATAGTAACATTAAGGTAATTATAGTTAGTATTTTTGGGTGCATTTGTATAATTTTGTTGTATATAATTATGAATATTACAAACTAATATATTTTTTTTCAAAAATAATTTAGTGATTTGTTATTAAAGATTCAAGTAACATATTATTAGTAAGACATATGATATGTTTATATATAATTTCTAACTTTTGGACGAGAAAATAGAAGAACTGCTAAACATCGCCTCAAAATTACTTAAATCGCCCCTTGAAATTACCAAATTGCCCTTCATCCTATTTTTGCTTATATATCTCACAATTTCACTCTTTTTTCAAAACTTTCTCTTCCTATACCTACTACAGAAGATTAGGAATGTCTCGGAGGCCAGGCAAGCAGCCAGCAATTCCACCGGTGTACCCGTATACGGTAACCTTACTTTATTTATTTGTTTTTAAAAAAAAAATAAAAAAAGTGGCCGGCGTCCGAGGGAGACGCCCCCCGCATGGGTCGGGCGTCCTCGGAAGCCCCCCCCCCCCCCCCCCCCCCCATGAGCGGCTTCCGAGGACGCCCGACCCATGCGGGGGGCGTCTCCCTCGGACGCCGACCACTAGCGGGAGACGTCTGGGGAAGACGTCTTCCCGATGGAGGAGACGTCTTCGGCAGACGTCTCCCCCAAAGAGGAGGCGTCTCCGACAGACGCCTCCACCATACGGGAGGCGTCTCTCGCAGACGCCTCCACAAATTATTATTTTTAAATTATTAAATCTGATAATTACTCTAATAAATTGTGATAAATCTGAAAATTTAATTTAACAAATTCTTATTAAGTTTAACATTTGTGATATTTAGTTTTAACAATTTTTGATTTAGTTTAACAATTGTTTTAATTTAGTTTAACAAATTTTGATTTATTTTAACAATTGTGATAATTTAGTTTAACAAATTTTGATTTAGTTTAACAATTGTGATAAATATGATAATTTAGTTTAACAAATTTAACAAATTTGTAATTAAAATTTCAATTAATAGTCATCGGATCACAGTGGAGGGAAAACCAAGTCGATACCATTACACGCCTTCCGTTCTTTAGAGGATGATTCAGCACCGCGTCATCCACGTAGACGGGGGATATCTGCTTCGGTCAGGAGGGAGAGAGAGGCATTACGTCGTCGTGAGGAGGATGATGATTCCTTCGATGATGAGCATGTGGACAGTCCCGACGACGGGAGCGACGATGATGACACGTATGAGTTAGAGCGCCCGGAGGTGGAGAGGCAGGGGGAGTATAGCAGAGGACGTGGTCGAGCGAGTAGTTCTACTTCCGCCGGATGGATGGTGCGGAAGGGTAGGGGTGGGAGGTTTACGACCGCGGATTCGAGCTCGTGCACTGTAGATCCCCGCGCTCAGAAGAAGAAGAGGGTCCAGGACGATTCTTGGATCGTGAGCAGTATGACGCCTGGTGGTCCTTTAGATGGTAGCGTCATTCCTAGTTTCTGGGGTCACATCGCTAGACGGATCTGGGACGGAGAGGATCGGAAGGTTCTGAAGTGCCATAATCGGCACAGAGCCTGTACAGCACTACAGGGTTGGCGGTCTACACTGAGTGCTGATATCAGAGAGGAGATTAGTGCCACGCATTTGGGGCACTTACCGTACAGCATGTTCCCTTATCTCGACATGCCTTTGATTTCTGCGTTTGTGGAGCGGTGGCAGCCTGACACCAACACTTTCCACATGCCTTTCGGAGAGATGACGATCATGCTTCACGATGTTTTCCAGATCCTACGCATTCCTGTGGATGGTCGTCTGGTTAGTGCTCAGGGGTCGACGTCTGAGCTGAGGTGTTATGTGGCAGAGTTGCTTGGTGTCACACCTGATGGTCTGGCGAGAGATACAGCTTTATGGAGTGGTGGTGGTGTCGGCATCGACTCCCTTGAGGACCTATGTAGACGGGCACGACCTCCGTGGGCCGATGATACACAGTTGACGGCGTACCTATTCTTGATGCTCGGAGCCGTCTTGTTTGTCGACAAGAGTGGTTGTCGGATCAGACCACGCGATCTACTGGAGGCTAGGGACCCGGACACCGTTCGTGAGTACTCGTGGGGGTCAGCGACGTTGGCATACCTGTACCGTCAGCTTGGGATAGCTAGCCGTGCGGATTGTTCTGGGATTGCAGGTTGTCTTACGCTGCTGCAGGCGTGGATATACGAGTACTTTCCTGCATTCCGCCCGCATCGTGAGCGGAAGATTATCGACGAGGGTCATCCACGTTCGGGTATGTGGGCCGTCCGGAGCGAGGACAAGAGCGATGGACGATTGCGTTCCATCCGCGCACGGCTAGATCAGATGACTGCATCAGAGGTATCAAACTTTACACCATTTATTTAATTTTAAGATGTATTATTATTAATGTGTTAAACTTTAGGTGGAGTGGTTACCCTATGGTCCTGACCCAGCAGCGGATGTCCCGAGGACTTTATTGATGGGTCTTATTCGTTATCGGGATATCATAGAGCCTTATATGCCCGACCGGGTCTTGCGTCAGTTAGGATATGTTCAGGTGATCCCGGTTGACATCCCGACACCAGAGCATGCGGTGCGGTCTGCGACAGCAGCGACGTACGACGTCAGGTTCCCCGCTTCTACAGCGGAATCGACATGGCGGACATTTCCGAGATCATGCCGACTGTTCCTTGGCGACTTCAGACGTAGTCGCGACCCCTCCGAGTGTGATGCACGTTATCTTGATTGGTTCGGTAGTTACTCACATCCTATCATCGTCCGTGGTGCCTCCCGGAGAGCAGATCGACCACCAGATAGGACGTGTGGCGATCTGGTAATTTTTTCATTTTATCTATATTTATTTGTACCGTATATTTCTCATCTCGTACTTGAAACCACAGAGTCGCTATAGGAGGTACGGTGAATCCCTCATTCAAATCCAAACGAATGTAATGAGCGTAACTCCCTAAATGAGCAATAATCAACTCTCTGCACGGTCTCGTCACGGTAGGTGGACTCTCCCAAGGTAGAACTGTAAGACATGGGTACAACGAACCATCATTTCCGAGAGAGAAGAACATAACTGCACACTTGTAAAAATTTGCAATGGGAAACAAGTCCGTCCACGTCTCCATGTAGTGATTCTCGCCACAAGGTCCCCCGCCCCAATTAATCCGGTGACGACCCTGCGCCACACCGTCGTAGTATACGTGCTCATAAAAAGATGGGTTCGCAGCTAGCTCATTTGAAATCGAACGACGGGCGAGTTGCCAATTGTCTTCACCACCGTGAAAAACATCGGCGACACATCGAAATCCACAGTTTCCATCAGCACGTACATCATTCCACTGGTGTAGGAATGGCATAATGATTCCTGGAATCCTATCCGCATATGGAAAGTCGTCTACGTCAGCCCGCCCAGTCACTACAATATAAACAAAAAATACAGTTACATATAATAACAAAAGATACATATTTACTGAAATAAATAACAAAATTATTATAACAATAAATATAGGGATGGTATACCTGATCCTCCCCTCACAGACGAAGAACCAGAAGATCGACCACGACCTTTCCACTACCGGAAGAACGACCACGACCTCTACTCCCACTACCTGAAGATCGACCACTACCTCGCTCTGCATACTCAAACGCACTAGGGTCCCGTCGTGTCGACTTTCCCCTTGGTCGACCTCGTAGCTTTGTTTTTTCTGCAGGCTCTCTCAAATTCGCATGTTCGGGGTGTAGCTGCTCGAATAAAACTCGAGAGGCAGATCGAATTACGGTGGGGTCACTTCCTGCAATCTCATCAACCAGGCTGCGAAAATGTTCGGCGTCTTGAGCTGCCTGAGACACAAACTCTGCGTTCCCGGCTCCTTCCCCAATGACAAGTGTCCTCCAGAACGAATGAATCTGCTCTAAGTAAATTCCGTTGTCTGATTCAAGACATCCGCGGATGGTACATGCGCAAGGTATCCCATGAGAAGTTAGAAAAGCACACTCACAACGATATTCAACTTCATCATCTAACTCTTGCATTCTTTTCACCTCCTGACTCAGCAATTGCAAGCAGTGATGGGAAACTCGACCATTTATGTGACGATATAGAGCATGTCCGAAATTAGTCAAATTTCGCCGTCTCGAGTCTTCAAGAGCGTTTCGAATATTCGTCAGCTGCATTTCAATAGCCGCGTTGACGCGCTCGAAAAGAGTGTCCAGAGCTGCAGTCGATGTAGAAATCCACTCTTTTAGAGCCGAATGAGCACTTTCGACCCTACAATTCGTGGTGTTCCCGAAATGAAGGACTTTGTTCGTCCAATTCAGCACAAACTTTTCTTTATGCACCAACCACGTGGTGTCCAGATACTCCGTGATAGCCGACCACGATCTATACAAATCTTTCAGAGCATACACAGCTCTATCATACTCGGCTTCTGAAGTAGAAAGCATGATTTTCCTCCATCTTCCACGCCTCAAAGTCTCTGCCATCTGCTTATTTTTGCCGAATACGTGGTATGCGTAGTTCAATACGTCTTTGTTGATGTGTCATGTGCAGAGTAAATGAGCAGAGTCAGGAAATACCTCTCTCACTGGTCGCATAAGGCCTAACTCCCGGTCTGTTATTATTGCAGTCGGGCTGACAATCCCCAATAACAGATCTCGCAACTTCTCCATCACCCACAGATAACTGGAGTAAGTTTCATCCATCAAAATCGCATATCCAATAAGGAAATTCATGTTTGTTGGTGTGACCCCAATCATTTCGAACAAAGGCATCTTATACTTGTTCGTCTTGTAAGTCGAATCCATGCAGATAACGAAAGGATATGTCCGCAACAACTGGACTGACGTCGGATGTGCCAAAAAAACGTGAGTGACGACATCAGTTTCTGGATCCGCCATAATCCAATGTAAGTACTGACACTGCACTGCTTGATAGAGAAACTGTTGGACGGGATTCCGGTCTTCAGATTTTGTCCTCCTCATGTAATCTCTGAAATTATAAATATGCCTTTGATTTGGATTGTCCTCCGGGAATTTTTCTTTTACTGCCTTCAAGATGTTCCGTGGTTTTGCTTGCGCCTCAGTCATATCACGAACAATCTTCTTCGCCCCAGAACTTAGACCACTAATTTGACGATGACCCTCTGGATAAACTGCCAGTCTGTGGTTGTGATGTCCATGAGCACTATTAAAAACCACAACCCATCCATCACGATCTCGTCGCTCCACCACTTTTATTAAGAAACGGCAACCGCAACCCTTTCTTTTGGTGTTTCTTCGAAGTGCAGTATCCATATCCCGAGACTCCATTTGATTTCGCCGGTCGCATCTCAAATAACAATCCATCCGACTATCTGATCTTGTTTTGTACGACGACACGACCAAAAAAAACCCAGCTCCGATAGCTACTTGTTTGGCCCATTTACATGCTTCATCGATTGTTTCAAAGATTTGTGTAGTTTGAAATAACTCACTGTAATCCACTCCATCACCACCGAAATCTTCCAACGGAACCTACAAAAAAAATCAAAATTAAAAAAATCAAAAAAATTCCGGGCGTCTGTATTAAACGCCTACCCCATGGGAGTGGCGTCTGAGTTAAATGCCCTTCCCAAGGGTGAGGCGTCTGCGTAGGACGCCTGACCCTAGGGAAGGGCGTCTACTACAGACGCCTTACCCAAGGGGAGGACGTCTACATAAGACGCCTCTCCCATTGCGTAGGCGTCTGCGTTAGACGCCTCGGCCAAGGTAAGGACGTCCTACGCAGACGCCCTCACCTTGGGGGAGGCGTCTAATGCAGACGCCCGGCCCAAAATTTGTCCCGCGCCAGACTTACCTCACCGGATGCATCGCCCTCGCCAGACATTTTCGTGGTGTTTTTACTGATAAATTATGAATATACAAGACCGTAGGCCTAATTTATAGACACGGGACGATATGGGTATTAAATATATTGTTAAGGGCAATTTGGTAATTTCAAGGGACGATTTAAGTAGTTTTGGGACGAGTAGTTCCCGAAAATTTCTTACTAAACATTCAACAAAGTATATATGAGGGAAAATATTTTTTTCCCGAAAGTATGAAACTCCTTGTCAGAGAAAGAGAGAGAGAGGGAGAGAGAACGGTAGGAAATGGGAAAGAGAGGAGAGAAAGCAGCAGACGAAGTGGAACAACTCCTCCGAGCCGCCGAAGACGAACTTCTTCTAAATCTCTCAACCAACACCCACACCATCTCCAACCCTAACCCTAACCCTCTCGACCCCGACCTCGCCCGCCGCTTCGACGCGCTCAAGAGGAAACCCACCGTGCAACCCCAACCTGACGACCTCTCCGCCCGCTTAGCCGCCCTCAAGGGCGCCTCTGGAACCTCTGGCGATGATGGTGGTCTATGCCGGGGTGGGGAGGGGGAGAGCGTTGAGGATGTGATGCGGTGGGCGATGGACGTGGCGAGGTTGGAGCCGTCGAGTTCGGTGAGTAGTGAGGAGGACGAGGATGATGATGAGGAAGAGGATGAGGAAGATGGTGGTGGGAAGAGGAAGATGAAGGAGGAGGAGAAGAAGAAGGGAGTGGTGGAGGAAAAGGAGAAGGTCAAGGATGGCAAGAAGAAGTGGTACTTCTTCTGATGCGGATTGGTCAATGGATTATTTGGTAAGGAGACATCAATTCTTCTGAAAGTTCTCTTTTTTTATAGTTAATTTTGTGATATGAGTTGTTGAAAGATTGATGATCTGATAATCAGATTTTGATTCCCAAACAATAAAAAAATCAGATGTAATTTTCATACTATAACTGCGGTGTGTTTGGGAACTGATTACGTTCGTTGTCGGGAATCACATTCCGATAGTCAGATTTTGAGTCTCTGAATTAGTTTGATAACCACACTCTGATAATCAGATTTTGATAATCACACTCTGAGCTGGGATGGAAGGAAGATAGTTTGAGAAATGGGGAATTATGGTTCTTTAAGTTGTGAGAGGAGATCTACTGATTTAGACTTAATGCTTGTGAGTTGTGATGTGTGGCACCTTTTTGCAACAACGATTGGAGTTGGTAAGTGCTTCATCAACTGTGGTTAGCTCAGTTGGGAGATCATTGTCTTGAGATAGTCAAGACCATGGATCGAATCCCAACAGTTTTGTTCTAATGTTTGAGAGGTTGAGATTTAAAATAGGGGGTGAGGGAGTAGCAAGGTAGATAAAATAAAAAAGTCGGTAAGTGCGTCACTTTAAAATGAAAACTTGGATGAGTAATCACATATCATCTTACTCATGTGAAGTAAATTTAAAGCTTGAATCCTTGAATCTCTGAATAACAGAATAAGTTTCTCCCAAGTATGTTATTATATCTCATGACCTACCTACTTAGCAATGTTTTTTTTTTTGCTCTTGTAACATTACTCGAACAAGGACATTATGAAATATTAATCTTTGGCATGAATTCTTTGTTGTCTCAGATAGGTTGAATTGATTTAGGGAAAATGACTTAGTTTTGAAGTTGGAGTTTAAGTGTTTTAGGATATCCTAGAGTTACGATATGATCCACCATTTTCATTTAAATTTAGGGAAACCATTTATTCACCAAAATAACTCGAGTTTGAGGAGTCCACAGTCAAATAATTTAATCATTTGAAGTAATCATTAATGCTTCAACTCTACTTCCCAAACAAGAATCCAATGATTTTTGTTTTTAATCTTAAAAAAACCCGAGCATCTACTCAATGTCCTTTGATATTGTATTTTTTATACCATAGCTTGCCAAAGTATGGTAGATCTTTGACATTGGGTTAACCAAAATTAGGGAATGAGTCCTGGCTCCCAAGTCAAAGTGGAGAAGATTGTGTTTGGAGGGTTCTTACTTAGAGTAAAGTAGAAAATCTTTCAAAACAGATGTAAGATAACTACAAGTCTACAATCTCTTACAATTTGAAAACACAATAAAACATTAGTGATGAGGGTTTGGTTTGGTTTGATAAAAGGTGGGATCAATAACGCATAATGTAAAAAAGATCAGTATTATGTTTATTTACAATATCTCAAAAAAAACCCTTAGAAATTCTGCAAATAAGCAACAATTTGAAGGTTCTAATCACAGTATGACTACATAAAGGATTGGTTTCAAATGGTTTCACACTTAGCTCGTCATGTGTTCAAACATTTCCCCTCTAAGAAATCTAAACAGATGGAACCCAAACTCTTGGCACCTGCAATTTGTAGTGACTCTTCAGTTACAAGAATAAATGTTTGCGGACCTGTGAATTTTCACAACCAAAAGCAAATAATTGTGAATGCAATACGGTCTTGATTGCTTAATCATCTATTTTTTTCTTTAACAAGACTTCCTCATATATTTGATGGTGCTTTTGTTTCTCACTTCAGTTTAGCCCTGCACAGATCATCTTTTACTGCTCAAGCCGAGGCAACCAAGATGCAAAAAACATTCCTTGTTTTCTTTAACCATCGTCTACTTCACCCAGAAGAACGTACCATTGATTACCAATTTGACGTAACGACACATAAGGTTTTTCAATTGGATTTTCCGTCTTCGGTGGAGCTGCCATCTTGAAGAACAACGCGTCGTCTGGACGGTGGTAAATGATCATTTGTTTCAGACCTATTTGTATCAAGAACATAAATAACTAAAAAAATCACATTTGGATTTATTACAAAATGATTATGGTGTATGTAAAAATTGACTGCGATGAAGGACGTACTCAAATCTAAAGTAAAAAAATGTTTTTTTGTTTTTTTGAAAGTAGTTAATTTGCATTAAAATGAAGATAACCCCAACCGTGAACAAGTTCGTTTACAACAATTCAAAATAAACCTCGCAACCTTAAGTGTTTCAACCACTTTGGTTGTTAGGGTACAGAACAAAACATTGGATTACTACCACCCTTGAGGAAGTCTTCCTCCATCGACCTCCTATGTCTCAGCCAATAAGGGCGACAGGCCGTCGATTCATGAGGAAGGTAGCCCGTGGCTTCAAAGTATTTGATTCGCTCCTTGGCCTTCTCCCTTGCCAATTGTTCAGCTGTAGCAACTTCCATCCCCTAGATCCTAGCAAGCATGATAAATTGCCTCGACCTCGCTTTCAGATGGGTCAACAGTGCCGTGGTTTGGGAGAGAGTATTGAGCTTGGAGAGGTGTAACCGGGGATGGTTGGGCATCGGGTGGACTGGAATGAAGCTAACCCTGCTGCCAACTTTTCTCAAACTTTCATTCTTCTTTTCCTTGAGCAGGGGAGAAATATGTTTTAGGAAAAGAATTATTAAGAATTAGCTGCAATGTAAAACTCTATAAATTCAGTCAACTATCTTTGTTTCTTACAAAGTGATTCGTTACGTTTCTTCCGTTCTCTTCCTTGGTTATGGAAAAACTTGGTGTTTACACTATTGCACTTTGCTACTTTAGACCCAAGTAATTTTCCGAAGACTAACATTTTTCTCATCGTTTGGTGCTAACAGACTTGGTGAGATCGATATTTAAATAAACATGACAGATTTCACCATCTTCTTCTCCTGATCTTTCGCTTCTTTCCAATACTTATTTCGATTATGCACTTTATTCTTTCATGGTTTGCACTGTAATAGTGGTGAAGGTCGGTGGGCATCATAGATGGTCAAAATCGAAGGTCCACTTAAGGAATAATGGGTATAACTTCGGTTGGCATAAACCTATAAATGGCAATTATCGAAATATTCGATATAAACGAAGGGCGCACATGCAAAATACCCAATATAAAAGTGATACGAGTTTAGAAACGGAATGGTGCAGGAAGATGTTAATCCCACATCGGAAGAACCAACAAATCCAGGGATCGCAACGACTATAAAAGAGTGTCAGCATCTAATTGACAAATCATACCTTTCTCGGCCTTTTGGCTAAGATCAAGTGTAGTATCTGTTCTTATCAGTTTAATATCTGATATACGTGGGCCATCGGCCCACACGATATTAAATTAATTTTTTGTCGGGGAGAGTCCACCACGGTAGCTTGCTACTGGGGCTCTCGAGTGTCGCCCTTGTTCTGCACTACTGCATGGGCTTGGCGCACCCCCACCCAAAACTTAAACATAAATTTCTTTTTTAACTATTAGTAGTAAGCCTGCATCAATCTGAGAGACTGACAAACGATTTTCGGTAGTGATATTGTTCTAGACTCGAAGATATGTTTTCAATGTAACTTCAATACTGATTCTACTTCATTAAAGAATGGACGCGGCGAGTTATGATGGTGAAGGAGAAGAAAAGGAGAAGGTCAAGGATGGCAAGAAGAAGTGGTACTTCTTCTGATGCGGATCGATCAATGGATTATTTGGTAAGGAGACATCAATTCTTCTGAAAGTTCTCTTTTTTTATAGTTAATTTTGTGATATGAGTTGTTGAAACATTGATGATCTGATAATCAGATTTTGATTCCCAAAAAATAAAAAAATCAGATCTAATTTTCATACTATAACTTCGGCGTGTTTGGGAATTGATTACGTTCGTTGTCGGGAATCACATTCCGATAGTCAGATTTTGAGTCTCTGAATTAGTTTGATAACCACACTCTGATAATCAGATTTTGATAATCACACTCTGAGCTGGGATGGAAGGAAGATAGTTTGAGAAATGGGGAATTATGGTTTCTTTAAGTTGTGAGAGGAGATCTACTGATTTAGACTTAATGCTTGTGAGTTGTGATGTGGTGCACCTTTTTGCAACTACGATTGGAGTTGGTAAGTGCTTCATCAATTGTGGTTAGCTCAGTTGGGAGATCTTTGTCTTGAGATAGTCAAGACCATGGATCGAATCCCGACAGTCTCATTCTAATGTTTGAGAGGTTGAGATTTAAAATAGGAGGTGAGGGAGTAGGAAGGTAGATAAAATAAAAAAGTCGGTAAGTGCGTCACTTTAAAATGAAAACTTGGATGAGTAATCACATATTATCTTACTCATGTGAAGTAAATTTAAAGTCTGAATAACAGAATAAGTTTCTCCCAAGTATGTTATTATATCTCATGACCTACCTACTTAGCAATGTTTTTTGTTGCCCTTGTAACATTAACCGAACAAGGACAGTCTGAAATATTAATCTTTGGTATGAATTCTTTGTTGTCTGAGATAGGTTGAATTGATTTAGGGAAAATGACTTAGTTTTGAAGTTGGAGTATTAAGTGTTTTAGGATATCCTAGAGTTACGATATGATCCCCCATTTTCATTTAAATTTAGGGAAACCATTTATTCACCAAAATAACTCGAGTTTGAGAAGTCCACACTCAAATAATTTAATGATCTGAAGTAATCATTAATGCTTCAACTCTATTTCCCAAACAAGAATCCATTTATTTTGCCTCTTAATCTTGAAAAAAATCGTGCATCTACTCAATGTCCTTTGATATTGTATTGTTTATACCATACCTTGCCAAAGCATGGTGGATCTTTGACATTGGGTTAACCAAAATTAGGGAATGAGCCCAGGCTCCCAAGTCCAAGTGGAGAAGATTCTGTTTGGAGGGTTCTTACTTCTTAATTCTTATAGTGAAGTAGAAAATCTTTCAAAACAAATGTAAGATAACTACAAGTCTACAATCTCTTACAATTTGAAAACACAATATAACATTAGTGATGATGGTTTGGTTTGGTTTGATAAAAGGTGGGATCAATAACATATCATGTAAAAAAGATATCAGTATTATGTTTTTTTACAATATCTCAAAAAAATCCGTATACCTCTGGTAACACGAAATTCTGCAAATAAGCAATAATTTGAACTATTGACTCTTCAGTTACAACTTACAAGAATAAATGTTTGCGGACGGTCTTGATTGCTTAATCATCTATTCTTTTCTTTAACAAGACTTCCTCATATATTTGATGGTGCTTTTGTTTCTCACTTCAGTTTAGCCCTGAACAGATCATCCTTTACTGCTCAAGCCGAGGCAACCAAGATGCAAAAAACATTCCTTGTTTTCTTTAACCATCGTCTACTTCACCCAGAAGAACGTACCACTGATTACCAATTTGACGTAACGACACATAAGGTTTTTCAATTGGATTTTCCGTCTTCTGGTGGAGCTGCCATCTTGAAGAACAACGCTTCTTGCAAATACGATTCTTTTGCGAGCCCACTATCCAGTTTAGCTACCATGCATGCAACTGCTTAGCCTTTGATTGCATTCATCTATCTCCAACCGAGGCTTAATGGGAATGAAATCTTGTGCCATTGGGCCATCCTTAACAGTGCCTTTTTCCAGGGCGCCCGGGCGCCCTCCCCTTTAGCGGGGAGCCCAGGGCTCCCACCCTGGCGGAAAATTGGCCAGTTGGAGGGTAGGTGTCCCCCTTTCATAACAAGCTACCAACAAACTCCATTAACAACGATTATTGACAAATACATAACTAAGTGGACACAAACATACGATTTACTACTTATATATGTTTTAAACACACAACGGAAAAATTACTAACAACAATTCAAACTAAGAGACAAAATGAGTGGAATCACGAACCAGCAAACATGCGTCATCTTTCTTCTCGAACGCGCGTCCTCCCTCGAATCTGCCAAATATAGATAGAATCCAACCTCAATAACTGAATTTCTCTTATGATAAAACTTGACATTTTAATGGCCATTTAATCCATGAGCTCTTAAAAATTGCATTGTAATGAATATTTACTTTGGCAATTAACACAAATATTATGGAGTTGGTTTGATGACACTAAAGATGATATGCACGATATAATGAATAAAAAATGGACTACATTGAATTACATAAAAAAATTAAGATTTAGTTACTTATATATTTTATACGACTCCTTAAGCTATGAACTTCACTAATCTTTTGTTTGGGTCATTTATTGGTTTATATTTGGCTTTAACAAATGTTGTTAACATTTTAACAATTTTAACGAGCAAATACTTAGGAGACCAACTTCTAGCAAATTTTAACGAGCAGATACTGAACAACCACAACCATCAATCCACAATTCCAAACAAAAAATCCAGAAAAACACAATCCATCCTAAGCACCTAAATCCACAAACATCATGAGACACAAAAGATACCTCTTTGATGACGGCGGAAAGATTGCCGGTAACCTTGTTGTTGACGACGACGTTCGCATCCTTAAACAAAATACAAACAAAAATTGAAATGTTGGATTTGAACGAGAGGAGAAGTTTACCAAGAAAGTAAAGAATCATTACTCCACCAAAAATCCGAAAATAAACCAACCAAACCTAACTTAACACTTACGGTGGTTAGGGATGTGGAGGAAGACGGAGGAGAGGGCCGAAGAAGGGGAGGAGAGGTTGGGACTTCGCTGCGGTGCCGGAGATGTTGCAGATCGGTCGGAGATCGGTCGCGGAGGAGGGTTCAGTCGTGGAACAGTTAGGGTTTGGTTGGGTTTTCGTCTGGAATGCATGACAGAAAACGCAACTGTTCGATTTTTTTAAGACCTATAGACGTCAGATATTATAGACAACCGACGTCTATACCCCGACGTCTATATCCATGGGGGTATAGACGTCAGCCGTCTATAACATCCGACGTCTATAGGTCGACGTTTATACCCTATAGACGTCGGATGCACAGGGTATTCGAACACCTGACATCTATAGGTTGACGTCTATAGCGTATAGACGTCGGATGAAATCGGTATTACAACACCCGACGTCTATAGTACCACATAGACGTCGGCCTTGGTAACGATCGACGTCTATGCTATCTTCGCCCAACTAGACGTTGGCTGTTATAACAGCCGACGTCTATTGGGCGACGAGTAAAGACTATTCTGCAGTAGTGATATAACATGTCAATAAGCATAACTGTACTAGAAAAATAAGATTGCACATCATAATCAAAAAAGTTAAATCTCAAACATCCATAACACCTAACTAAAATTCATGCAATGTTCATTTTTCAACTAAAAAAATTTCAAACTTACACAATAATGCAAATCGAAAAGATTATAGCTTATCTTCCAAATGTAGTTGTTTAAAAGAGTTTCAAAGTCCCCAATCTGAATTAAATTGACTCTAAAATCATTTTTTGTCCAATTTTTTTTAACTCCTCTCAAATCCCAAATTAAACCACAGTTAAGCAATCATATTATAAACTTCAAGATGTTACACTTAAATATATAGAATTGAACATAAAAAAGTTTGGGATTTTTTTTTTAATTTTACACTTAATTGGCTTCTTAATTATAGAATAAATAGCTAATTTTACATTTTCCACATAACAAAATCGGGTTCATCCCTCTAAGATGTTACACTTAATTTTACACTTAATTTTACACTTAAATATTTAGAATTGAACTCAAGATGTTACACTCTATGTGGCTCCGCCACTGATTTCATCATAGCTTCTTGAAGTGTTTTTTTTGAAGTGTCATAGACCTGACTATTTTGAACATAGTTGACTATGTAGGCCATTCTGAGGGGAGTCACTAATCGACGGCGCCGTCTGCAAACTAATGTTAACCGATCACAATAAATGAGACAGGTTGAAGTAGCTATTGTTGTCTTTGGCAACTAAACTGTCGTAAGAACGTTTGGTTAAAAATAAAAGATTCACAAGCACGCGTTTGTACTAGGTAGGTAATATGATGGGAGTGATTTTGCTAAGTTGCAACCGTACAAGTCAAGTATGGAGTGTTTGCAGTATGCAACTAATTACTGTTGAGAAGATGTTGCTATCACGTCTCATCTATAAGGTGTTATTCCTTACACCAACTTATTTAGGGTGCCTTTGGATGGGAGTGATTCCAGTTCCTCCACGTCTATCAGATTATCCAAATACTTTTAAGGAGTCAGAATATGAGCTCCCCGTGCGCATCCCGATACCATTTTTTGTATTGATGGGAGAAACTCAGTTGATGAGCTTCTCCAGCTTCTCTTGGTGGCCCCAAAATTTAGACCATCCTGCTCCTGCAGAATTGATGAAATTACATTTTATTTTGTTATTCAATATTCAAAAGTTTGATGACATCATCTTTTATTAAAAACTTGCACCTGATTTTGTTAAAAACCTTGAGTAGTACTTCCAAACTTTTTTATTACTAATATTTTTCTTTTATTTTGTTGTGTAAAAGATAGTTAGGCAAAATAGTTGAATAGTATTCACAAAGCTATTTAACGGGTTAATCTTCAAAAAATATGAAATTTGATACACAATCATACAATTTTGAGTAAAATATTTTACTTCATTGGAGGACACTTTAAGGATTTGGTTGGACAAGACGGCTAGAAATCCAAAGAACTTATTGTCATCCAAACAACTCCGATGACGGCAAAGAAGTAATTTTTGGATCCAAAATCTCAAGAGTTGGCTTCCCACTAGAAACTCACATCTAAGAGTTTCATCCAAACAACTTTTACTTTACCATTGATGTATCGTTATGCCTCGATGTTTTGTGCGATATAAAAAATTTGCAATCTTTTATGAGATTATACTTTTAATGAGAAAGTAAATATGTCAACCTAGTCGTTAAAAGGCATTTTGTCACCCTTACACTGGAGCTAATTGTGTGTCGTTAGAGGGATGAACCCGACGTTGGTGATCACGAGAGAGTCCGTTCAAAAGTTTGTTATTCGAGGATCTCCTCTGACCAGCCAAGGATTAAGAGATGATGACAGGGAAAATAGATCCACAAAACTATATCAGTTGATCACCGTTTTGGTGAGCGAGAAAGTGAACTTTGACTTGCACACTGTTATTGGAAGCCTCCTTGATAAGGAATTTTTGGTAGCTTTGTGCCATTCCAATCAAGGCTAAAGAACACAACCCACTTGAATGAGTTTAATATTTCTTTCACTCCCGTGAGAAGAACCACGATCATATTTTGACTGGAAGAGTAGTAGTACAACACCACTGTGGTGTATAGGAACTTCTTGTCACTCTCTCTACACTCTTCTCGCCGATGAACGATGTGTTGACTTTTTATTCTTAATATGTATTTTGATAATTTAATCAACATAATCTTAATCACAATCAAATGTGGTGTAACACACATAACGCATAGAAGATATATTATATTGTGATACATCTACATACAATCAAGACTCAAGAAGAATAAAATTGAAGTCAAGACATATAATCAAAGTTATTTGAAGACATGTAATTTTACTTTATTTTGAGTCTTATGAACTTGTGTAATCTTGAGCATACAAGAGTCAAAACTTACTCACATACACACTAGGTTCATTATAGAAGTCACATACAAAATTTCACATCAATTAGACTTCAATAGACCACTCAAACCTTAGTTGAAAACGCACTACACCAAAACCTAAACTTCTTGTGCCAATCGGTCGACCGGAACAAGTTCTTTGTTCGACCGATTTTAACAGACTCAGAGTGAATTTTCCTAGCTCAACCGGTCGACTGTTCCTGTATTTTTGGATGACCGTTACACGTGTCGTATTCTCCTAACGGTCGTATTCGTATAAATTCAATCAACCCCTAGAATAATTGGTCATCGGTCTAACGTTGACTTTGTACCGATCGACCGAATGAACACTTTTCTTGAGCCCAAAGTGCATGTTATTTTTGGTCGAACGTAACTTATCTTTTAGTTTGACCGTTATACATTTACCCTGGCCAAAACCCTAGTTTCGGTCGACCGTCCCTTTTGTGGTCGACCGTTAATTTAAGTGAAAGACCAATTTTGTTTGACTGATGCTTAATTCAGTTCGAACGTTTCCTTACCCTTAAGGAAATAGTTGACCGTTTACCCTGGCTCGGTCGACCTCTAAGGGATAGAATTGTGAATTCCGAGTTTCTATTTTGTGTGTTTTTCACACCAATCAATCAATTCTTCCCTAATGGTTAGAAATATTTAGAAGCTTATAAATAGAGGACCAAACACATTGTTTAGACCACTCTTACACTTCCAATTGTCTCATGCATTAGAGAGAAATTATCAATTCCTAAAACTTCAAATCCTACACAGCCTAAATTTCACACATTTGATTATTTCGATATCATACTCAAAGTGTGCTCAAGATAGAGAGTCATGTTCCACTCAAGTTTTTTGTTGTCAAAAGAGTAAAGACTTCGGTGAAAGCTTAAAGCATTTTTCTCAGATTGTGAGAAGAGGAATCCAAATTTGCGAGGGTGTTCACAAGGTTTGAAGTGTAAATGCATTCTCTCCCGGCCCAGACCGGGAAGTGGTTAGTGAAGTCGTGAGCGAAGCAAGTGGAATCGAGTGGAGCTTGTAAGAGAGTAAGTAGGCGGAATACCGAACCTCTATAAAATCGTCTTGTCACTTGTGATTTGCATTATTTTTTCATATCTTGCTTTAAATTGTTTCTGCTGCGCATATTGTCTAATTAAGTGGGGATTAAACATGATTTGATTAGATAATTATGACCATTTACGAACCTACACGAGGTTGTCACTGTAACACCCAAGTTGTCTCTACGACAACTGATATTTCACACCAAAAAAGTGCAAAGATGATATAAGCAAGGATATCTGACATGCACAAACCTTGCTACAACGACATTCACCGGCGAGTGAGAGGAAGCCAGGGCGTTGTTGGAGCGAGAAGAATCTAGAGCGTTGATGAGTGGGTAGGGAATGTGGATGTTGATAAGTGTGTTTTTATTCTCTTCGTCGTAATGTAGGATATCGCTTTTATTCTCTTCGTCGTAAGACAAAAGCATAAACCTACTGCAATTATGTCGGTGCGATTGATTTTCTGGAGTCCTAGAATTGCACTAGTGGAATGATTTTTGGGTGATTAATGACCCTAAAAGTGAAGTTTGATGTAGAATTCTATGACTTGTAAAGTTGTATTTGAATTGGAAAATCAATGAAATAAAATTCTAAACTTTCTTCCACTCGTTGCAAACCTATCACTCAGCGAAAGGAAACATGGCATGATTTCACAAAAAAACTGCAATATAAAACTGGAGAAAATGATGTGCTATTGCACATGGATTTCTTTCGTTTGCCCTTTAAATTGTGGACTTGGGTTTGTTAATGGTTATACATTTACCTGTTTACACGTTATATTTCTACACGTTAAAAAGACATTTGGGTACACAGTGCCGTGGTTTGGGAGAGAGTATTGAGCTTGGAGAGGTGTAACCGGGGATGGTTGGGCATCGGGTGGACTGGAATGAAGCTAACTCTGCTGCCAACTTTTCTCAAACTTTCATTCTTCTTTTCCTTGAGCAGGCGAGAAATATGTTTTAGGAAAAGAATTATTAAGAATTTGCTGCAATGTAAAACTCTATAAATTCAGCCAACTATCTTTGTTTCTTAAAAAGTGATTCGTTACGTTTCTTCCGTTCTCTTCCTTGGTTATGGAAAAACTTGGTGTTTACACTATTGCACTTTGCTACTTTAGACCCAAGTAATTTTCCGAAGACTAACATTTTTCTCATCGTTTGGTGCTAACAGACTTGGTGAGATCGATATTTAAATAAACATGACAGATTTCACCATCTTCTTCTCCTGATCTTTCGCTTCTTTCCAATACTTATTTCGATTATGCACTTTATTCTTTCATGGTTTGCACTGTAATAGTGGTGAAGGTCGGTGGGCATCATAGATGGTCAAAATCGAAGGTCCACTTAAGGAATAATGGGTATAACTTCGGTTGGCATAAACCTATAAATGGCAATTATCGAAATATTCGATATAAACGAAGGGCGCACATGCAAAATACCCAATATAAAAGTGATACGAGTTTAGAAACGGAATGGTGCAGGAATATGTTAATCCCACATCGGAAGAACCAACAAATCCAGGGATCGCAACGACTATAAAAGAGTGTCAGCATCTAATTGACAAATCGTACCTTTCTCGGCCTTTTGGCTAAGATCAAGTGTAGTATCTGTTCTTATCAGTTTAATATCTGATACGTGGGCCATCGGCCCACATGATATTAAATTAATTTTTTGTCGGGGAGAGTCCACCACAGTAGCTTGCTACTGGGGCTCTTAAGCGTCGCCCTTGCTTTGCACTACTGCATGGGCTTGGCGCACCCCCACCCAAAACTTAAACCTAAATTTCTTTTTTAACTATTAAGATATCAAAAAAATTAGTCCTGCATCAATATGAGATTGAGAGGGAAGAAAAAGATTTTCAGCAGACGTTGTGCTTTATACTTATAGTGTTTATGTTCTGAAGCATAACTCTGCTTATCCGCTAGACAAGAGAATTCTGAAAATACTTCATTTCAAGAATGGACAGATCATCCTACCTATGTTTGCTCGGCAGGGGCTTATGTAAGTTGCATGTT
This sequence comes from Triglochin maritima, assembly GCA_963682175.1. Lineage (NCBI taxonomy): Eukaryota > Viridiplantae > Streptophyta > Magnoliopsida > Alismatales > Juncaginaceae > Triglochin > Triglochin maritima. The sequence goes on from OY821775.1 coordinate 43,969,920, forward strand.
ATCGACTCCTTTGTAGTCGGTAGGTCTTAATAATTTAGGTAGTTTACATGTAAAACGGGTTCTTTGTGTAGCTTTCAGCTAATTGCTAGATTAATTACTTGACAGTGTGACTTATGTGTAATTCTTCATTGGTGTTGAAGTTACAAGATTAATTACTTGACAGTGACTTATGTGTAATTCTTTATTGGTGTTGAAGTTACAAGATTAATTACTTCAATTTAGTTACACCAAGCTTTGCCTGTAGAAGTTGATCGATCCTGATATGTTCGATTTAGATTTGACTCATTACTAATCGTAACAAAGCCGAGCAGAAAATAGTTGTTACTAATGCTAGCAATTCGAGCGCGAGTAAACAACTAGCTCCCTAATCATTCTCTGGTTAGCTCATCTTAGCTCGCTAATTAGTAATTAGCTCTGTTCGGGTTCGGTCCGGAAAGTTTTGTTTTGGTCCGGTCCGGTCCGAACCGGTCTTTTTTTGTTTTTTATTTAAAAAAATTTAGTTTTGACCGGAACAGACCGATTCGGTCCGGTCTTCGGTCCTTAGGAATTCAGTCTGATCTTCGGTCCGGACCCCGGACAAAAATTCGGTCCGGGACCGAATGCTCACCCCACTGAGAATTCATCTAAACGTCTTATATTATCCCCGGTCTATAGAAACTAGGGTAGCGAGATATTGATCTGCAAGCATCCGAAATCATAGAGCATGTAATACCTTTTCTTTAGGTAAAATTATCAATAATGGTTCTAACATTAAAATTTCAGTAAGGATTGTGATGATCAAGAAATATGTTTGGATCTGACTTATGAGTGCTCTGTAAATATTAATTCTTTTTATTAAAAATATACTCTAAAATCATTTTTTATTATACAGGATAAGCTCATCAGCAAGCTTCCAAATGAGCAAATGAACCGGTGAGTTTAGTTAAATTTTGTCTGGCTTACAAGGATGTCAGCTCAGTTAAGCATCCATATTTTCAATTGTTTGTTCACTTTTTAAAAAAACATCCAAATTTGATGTTGTTTTATGTTGTATTGATTCTTAGGCCATTTGTTACTTGTCAGAATGTTGTAACCAAAAAATTATAAAAAGTAAAATTAACAATTTTCAAATCTTACTTATGTCATTCAGATTCAGTAATGGAAACAATATTTCGATTTTTTAACAAACTAATCTTAGATGAACTTTCAAAACACACACCATCTTAAATCTATTATCAGTAATTTTTTACAAATTGTATGACCTTTATGCCAGGGGAACAAATATAATTGATGATATCGGTAACAAATATAATCTTGAAATTTGCTCTTTTAAATATCTCTTGTGTTTCCAGTACTTGTCTTGAAGCATGTAGTGGAACACTGGAATAGGGGTGTAATCGATCTCTAAACGAGCGATCCGAGTCTGCTCAAGATCGGCTCGTTAAGGGTTTCGAGCGGAAAATTCTGCTCGTGCTCTGTTCGATCTGCTCGCGAACGGCTCGTTAACCTAAATCTTTTTTTGGTATTGAATTCCTAATAATGTTGTCCTAATAAGTAAATTATAAAATTACTCAAGACAAAGATAATAATAGTTACTAACACAATCTTAAAATTAACACCTAAAATAAAACACAATCTTATAAATTATACGACAACATTAACATCTTATAAATAAGATTATACACTTGGATCAAACAAAATCAACACAATATTAAAATCAAACACAATCTTCTAAATTGTAGGACAACTCACAACATCAACATCTTATAAATAAGATCATCTACCTGACCCAAACCTTAATTTATTTGAACTTTTGGTGTAGAAAAAAATGAGAAAAAAAATAATAATGAAAAAATGAAAAGTTTAGTACTAATATGATTTTGATTCTAATGAGTATTTTGGTTTGGTTTGTTAAATAGATTGTTGGGTTTGGTAAATTAGTTTATTTAATGAGTTTAACACTTTACCGATTGAGTAATTGGATATAATATTCAGGTTAATCAAATAATTGGATATAGTAATCAGGTTTCGAGCGATAATTGAGCGAGCATCGAGCGAGTATCGAGCGAGCGGGGTCTGCTCGTGCTCGGCTCGTTACTAACCGATCCGAGCAATTTCGAGCAAAATCGAACGAACATCGAGCGATCTATCGATCCCAAGCAGAACTTAACAGCCCTAACTGGAACATAGAACTTCACTTTAAAAAATTATACTTTTGACATTTGTATAAAAATTATACCCCACACCACATTAAGATTTTTTTATTCCCTTTTAAAGTATAATAGGTGCGAATTGGAGTATTAGGTATATGAAGATTTATTTCCACTTCTATTTGGCTATCTTTCCATCTCGATGCTTTTGATCCCTATCGTTAAGACACTCCCTTAAGGGTTAGTTCTTTGTTTAAATGACAAATCCTTTGCTTTTATAAAAAAACACAAAAAAATAATTAAAAGGTAAAATTTCAAAAGCTCCAACACATTAATCACATAAAATATTAATTTGACACATTTTTCCCACATCATCTCCTCTTTACATATGGTAACGTGTTATCTAGTAAATGAAGTAATAGTAAAACATGATATTAAAACCACGGTATCATATCTGACACCAATCAAAACCCAAAAGCACTCTGGATCTACTAATCCACTCATACAGTTTGAAAACATAATAAATATCCTAACTACACTTTTTAAGGGTAAAAAAGCTTCTTATACTAATCCTACTTTCTGTCTGGACACTCATATTTTTCTGTTTCAGCTTTCCACATCTCTCCTCTCTCTCCACCACTTCTCTCCGATTCTTGATGGGTTCGTTGTTGGGGGATTGGCCTTCCTATGACCCTCACAACTTCAGCCAACTCCGCCTCACCGATCCCTCCCAACCCTCTGTGAGCTGAATTTCTTCCTTTTTTTTCCCATGAATGGTGACCCTGTTTTTGTTTGAATTGTTGGAAAATGTTGCTAATTTTGGATTTTAGTGCTGTTTTTAGGTGAATTCTTTAGTTTGCTTTGTTGGGTTTTCTTTGTTTTCTGTTGGGTAATGAGAATTTTGATGGGAATCTGGTTGGAAAAGTTTGTTGTTGTGTGTAATGTGCATGTTTTGAATGAGGAGAGGAAGTTAAGTTGGGAATTTGGAGGGTTTAGTTTGTGGTAATTGCGGTTTGATGGATTAAGAATTTTAGACGAAGAAGTTGGAAAATATTTCTTTTATGTAACTGTATTTGTCCAAAATTAAAGTAAAGAAGGGGGGAAACTGGAAACTGGAAACTGGAAATGGTGGCTTGCTAAGGATCCGTCTGGAACTACATTTTGATAATCAAATTTTGATTCCCAAATATCAATAATCAAATGTGATTTGCAGTGAAATTTAAAAACTTAAGTCTTTATCAAGGCTATGGTATGTTTGAGAGCTGATTCCGAGATTTGATCAAGTTTTTTGATTATCAAAATGTGATTCCAAACGGAACCCATGTACTCGTTATGCTTGTCATTCAATAAATTTGGGTTTTATTGGTGCCGTTAGCTGAACTCTTCAGTTTCTTCTGGTACTGGAAATTCGCAGAAAATCAGCTTGGGGGCAAAAACAGAAGAAACACATGGCAATTAAAAAAGTTAGCCCTCAATCAGTTCTGGTTAATTTTGTCTCCTTGGCAATAAATTGATGTCAATCGGACATATATGCTCATGTTCAGTGTGTGAAAGTTTAGATCTGGGCAGTGAGAAATCCTTTCTTTAAGTCATTGTGGGTATGATTGATCTTCATCAAGGTATGATTTTAAGAAAATTGACTTTGAAGTGAACTAGATGGGTTCAATTTTCTGATCGATATGAGCTCAACCCTTTTAGAAAGAATTCTTAAAATGAGCTTCACCATTCCATCTCAAACTGAAGGCAATTTCATTCAACTACGTGATAATATGAAACCAAGTGTTTTTTCTCAACTGGCATTCTTATATTCTCTTATATTTTGTTTTTGGTCTCAGAAATTGACACCTACAACATATCATCCAACTCATGGCAGAACACTTCCCCCTCCCAATCAAGGTGTGCTTTATTTTCATTTCAGAACTATTTTTTCTTCGTTTCATCCATAATTTATAGAAAATAAGTTGCATATAAAGCTCTTACTTCTATATACCACAAAGACGAGAGATTCATGTTTCTTAGAGTTAATGCTGTGACTCTTCTATATTTCTTGCATCAGTCCTGTAATGTGTATGACCTCTCCTTTTAGTGCAAGAATACAGTAGGTGATAAGATGGTTGTGATAAGAGTTAGTAAATATTTCTCGGTAATAATCCCACCATTAGGTATTTTAGTGATCGAGAAAAAACACCGATGTGTATGAAGAAAATGTATAAGACACTATAACATCGTTCAGTGAAACATCTGTCTAGTCCACCTGACCTCCAACTAGAGAGACAACGCATTATCAGAAAAACAGTTACAAGGAACACATCTTGTCAAAAACAACTTGCTTAACCTTTTCTCTTTCTGTTATACTTGTATCAGCATGAAATTTTCCCACAAGAGTAGTTGTAAATTTTCTCTTATCAAGGTTATAGTAAAGTGCTAATAGACACCTAAATTTCCCTGAGGAAAATGGATTTGTTGGTCAGTTGCCTAAGCAGTAGGTCACTTGTCTTGTGTCGATTGACTGCTGTATTCTTCAACAGTGATAGCAGTCAAAATAAATGAAGTGACGTGGCCAATCGTAATTGGTCTAATACACTTGATGAAGATTGATGACTTGGCATATTTTGATTGGGTGTTTGGGGGTTACATGGATTCTATGTTAGTTAGAGTTAGTTTTAGTAGTTAGAGTTAGTTGGAGTTAGTTAATTGAAGTGGTTGTTGTAGCCTATAAATAGGTCATCACTTGTACTTGTGTAAGCATCCATTTTTGAATAATGAAATCTTAGTTTTGGTTATTGTGTTTGTTTGGAGTTTTGTGCCACTCGAAGAGCACTAATTGTATCGGTTCGTAGTTGGTGATCGCATTTCGAGTCCGGTCCGGAGTGGATCCGTTGTGGGCTAACAATTTGGTATCAGAGCCTCCTCTGGACAACTATGACGAGGAGATCACTTTCTTTAGAGGAGATTCACCCCTACCAATATTGCGGCGACGAAGACGTGGAGTTTTGGATAGCGTACATGGAGGAGTATTTTGCTTCCAAGCAAATACGAAAATCTTTTCAAATCCGTATGGCGGGTTATTATCTCGTCGAGGAGGCGTACGAATGGTTTCGGTCGTGGTACCGCAATCATTCAAAAGATTCTACATGGTTGGATTTTGTTCAAGCGTTGGTATTTCGATTTGGGAGTGAAAACGAGGAGCAAGATGAGGCCCAACAAAAGGAAATTTGTACAATGCAAGAAGATCTTATGCTCATGTCTCATATGGGTGAAATGTGTGCAATTCAAGAAGATCCTATGCTCATGTCTCATGTCGGTGAAATTGGTGCAATTCAAGAATATCCTAGGCTCGTGTCTCATGTTTGTGAAATTTGTGCAATTCGAGAATATCATTTGCCGCCACAAGAGCGTCGAATTGAAGCCGGAGCACTTGCATCCCGTAGTCAACCACCAGTTCATCAACATCCTCATATTGATCAAAGAGCATGCACAATCATGCGAGATGTTGGCACGTCAAGAATTGAAAGGAAGGGAGTTGTTACCGTGGTTGCATATTTTCTTGGGCTATCTACAGTAAAGGCCATTAGAACAGTACAAAATCACGTCAAGATCCAGCGTTTGCATGAAAGTCTCCATGTCGAAGGCGAAAGACCGCCGGCCGAGCCTCCGCCAAAACCCATAGTCTCCTCGGACTCACCGACCAAATCTTTCTACTCTTCCCATCAGAGCATCAGAATCATTGGAGGAGCTGTCACAACGGCCACTCCCACGACAAGGACGATGGGATCTTCAAGCTCGGTCTTGTCGCCATTGTCGTCCTTGTCGAGTACCATCTCCCTAACACCAAGATCCCACCTTTCCACCACAAATCGCGTTAAATCGTGGTTCTGGAACGACCCATCTCGTCGATTTGGCGAAAGAGGTCGCGATTGGGCGTCGATGGGGTGCTCTTTCTCGGGGTTGAACGCTTTGTACGAGGCCGTGAACGGTGGGGCGGACGTCTGGATTAACCAGAACCGATTTAGGATCGTGAGGCAGCTAGGAGAAGGTGGATTTGCCTTTGTTTACCTCGTCAAGGAGATCGTCAGAGATGGGTCTGTTGGTGGCTTGGCCTTGAAGAACCAATCTCATGTTTCAGATGATGATATGTATGCGTTGAAAAAAGTGCTGATTCAAACTGAGGAGCAGCTGAAGCTTGTGAGACAGGAGATTCATGTTTCATCCCTGTTTAATCACCCCAATTTGCTTCCTCTTCTTGATCATGCGATCATTCCAGTTAAGAGTGCACAAGGAGACTCGCAAAATCATGACGCATACTTGTTATTTCCTGTTCATCTCGACGGTACATTGTTAGACAATGCTAAAGTAATGCAATCAAAAAAGGAGTTCTTCTCCACAGTGGTGGTTCTTCAGATCTTTCATCAGATTTGTGCAGGATTAAAGCATATGCACAGTTTTGGTCCTCCATACGCACACAATGATGTGAAACCTGGTAACGTCCTCATTACTCACAGGAAAGGACAATTTGAATGGTGGGACTAGTGCTACGACGACGGCAAGAAGAGTTGCAGACAAGCTGTTTGACAAAATGCGGAACTTGGCGATAACCATCTTAAGATGTGGAAGTGACGCTAATGATGCCAATTAGTCTTGGAGACAATGCTCCTAGTGCTGCAAGGGAAGTGTTCGATGGAATGCTTGTGAGGGTGGCTCCAATGTTTTGATACTTCTAACTTACGCTCTCAAGGTGTTCGATAAAATGCCTGGGTGGACGTTGCTGGATGTGGATGACGAGAAGGGCAGGAATATATATCTATTGATTGAATCACCAACTTCAAGGTTGACCTTAGATGTGTGCCTCCAAATTCACAACTATTCAGCCATGGGAGTCGTCGAGAATGATCAAGCCTCATCCCTTTGTTTTGAAAACATGTAGCTTTTGTGATGCGATTGGTTTCCTTGGAATTTTGGGTTTCGTGGATGTTTCTTTTCTTCTTATGCAGCCCAACCAAGGATTTCACAGTCCACCTGAGAGTCGGCTTACCCAACCTTGATATCAAATTTGCAAAGAATGCTGCACACAAGCTGCTCGACGAAATGACTATATGGGTTGCATTCATCACAATGAGGCTACAATTGAACATGACAAGGTCTGGTGGTAAGATGGAAGATTGGGCCGAACTTCCATGCCTTACGAAGAAGATAATCGAGGACGTAAAGGGAAACAATCCCTAGCAAGGCCACCATGGGTTCATCATCCAAATTCGTTGCATTTCATCCACAACCTTGGGGACAAGGTTGATTTTAAGGGGGAAGGAGTTGATAGCAGTCAAAATAAATGAAGTGACGTGGCCAATCGTAATTGGTCTAATACACTTGATGAAGATTGATGACTTGGCATATTTTGATTGGGTGTTTGGGGGTTACATGGATTCTATGTTAGTTAGAGTTAGTTTTAGTAGTTAGAGTTAGTTGGAGTTAGTTAATTGAAGTGGTTGTTGTAGCCTATAAATAGGTCATCACTTGTACTTGTGTAAGCATCCATTTTTGAATAATGAAATCTTAGTTTTGGTTATTGTGTTTGTTTGGAGTTTTGTGCCACTCGAAGAGCACTAATTGTATCGGTTCGTAGTTGGTGATCGCATTTCGAGTCCGGTCCGGAGTGGATCCGTTGTGGGCTAACAAACAGCCCTTGGGGTTGGTAGATCGCCACCCTCAGCGGTCAACTACTACCTCTGAGCGGCATACTAGATCAGTCGACTAACCACATGGATCATCAATCAGCTAGTATGGTCTTCAAAAAATTATATCTGTCAGTGGCCTGTCCCAAGGGGGTGGTTTCTGGTTACCCAATTTAGTAGCTGAACCTAGCTCCCCATTCTTGCTTCGAATTCATGCCCTACAGCCCTAACCATCTTGACTTTTCTAAAATATCTCCTTTCCGGTTTTCATAGCAGGCCTTTTCCCTTCATTTATAACTGATAGAGAACTTTATCCCACCTAGTCTTACCTGACTAGCTGGATGGATCTGTAACACTTTATTGACAAGAACCCAAAGTAAAAGGTGGACCACTAGGATCACTCCTTCGACATGAAATTGTTTGTGTGGGAATAGTCTCATTGGGTAAAAACTTAATGTGTCTTTTGTTATAAGGCCTACTACTCTCTCCCATAACAAGCCAGAATATCACCCATCTCTGGCATACACTTGTTTCCTATGTAACAAGCAAGTCCGTAGGTCCTATCACCTTTAATATATAAGGATATGAAATCTGATTTCATAACACGTGATCAATTGAAAAATAGATGTCAACTGACATTGTAGTTTTAGCACTTATTACAGTGAAATAATTCAGAAATGAATCCAGGTAATTAGATGCCATTTAGGTTTCTTGAAGTAAGTTTAATTATTACGGCGAAGGTAATTTGGAGAAATAAATCCCTGTAATTGGATGACATTTACATTTTGTAAAGTAAGAAGATCATTTGAAGAGTAAAAGTAACTGAAAAGGTAAGGGACCATTTTAAAAAATATAACAGGAAACAAAGGCAGCCTATGTCGAAATTTGTGATTTGGATGTATACATTATGTGATACAATTTTTTCCCCTTAGTTAGAAATCCTAACCAACTTACTATTATTTTCATCTCTTCATTCCAATGCTGTTAGTCTTATGTAAAACCACAATCTATTTCTGCTATACAAAATTAACATCCTGATATATTCTGCAGTGATAAAAACCGAGTCTGCTAACATTCTCATAAGACACTTTTATGGAAGAGCAGAACAGAAGGTATATGTATCACAACTTTAACCAATGACTAGTGCAACCTTCGGAATCGACATGATTTCAGCTCCTTGTGTGTTTGATCCTTGCAGTTAAGACCAAAAAGGGGTGCTTCTGATCATTTGGTACCGGATCACAGCTGCAAGCATCCTAAAGGCTCCATGGCTGATGAGTCGGGATCCAATGATCGGTAACATTAGATTTCAGTCTCGACGCCATGCTTTATGTTCTGTCTGTTTGTATATGTGATCATGAGTGCAAGATGAAGGAAAAAGGTGTGTTTGTGTTATCGAGTGTATGTGCTTTCGTCGCTGTATTCCTATGTTTTGATCAATCTAGTTTGCTAATGCCGAGCATGTATGTTTAAAGGGCATTTTGTGTTGAATGACTTTTTTTCCAGGTATCCAAAACCGGATGAGATTTTACCATTTCAAACTTCTAAAAACTTCCAACTCTCCTTTTTGTTGTTGCTTTCGAAAACCAATGGGTATGACCGTATGATTATTAATAAGGGAAGCGAACTTTACTCTACTCATTATCATGGATTTTTTTTTAGTTGTCACTTGGAAGCAATTTTGAAGTTAATATTCATCCTTCCACTAATCTTTAATTTGAAGCAACATAAAGTTGAGTACGGTGACCTTCTAATTTGAAGCATAGCTTTCAAAGTTGTCATGGTTTAAACGGTAGAGAGAGAAAAAAGCATATAAAGTATTTTTAACTTCATCTGACATTCGATTCGATATGAATTTTCACATAAAGCTAATTTAGGAGTGTATTAGGGATATAACGCAAAAATTACAAAACAAACTGCGTATGTGTTTAAATAATGAATTTTTAAAATTCAACGAGATAAAATGTTATAAAACGAAAGTTCAACGTGGTAATTGTCACCTATTAAAATTCATGAGTGCAAAGTGATATCAAGACATAATTTAGAAGCGTAAATTGTAATTAACCCCAACTTTTAAGGAAATGAAAGTCTATATTGTAGTTCTAATAATTTTAGATTTGTAGTCTTATAAAGTTAATTTAAATATACTGATGTTATAATCTATATCCATATGCACCCCTAATGGTTGCCTACTTTGAAGAAACCTAAAGTCGAGTAGGTGGCGATTTAAATGTTAAATCGAAATCGAAAAATGAGGGTATCTCTAGTTTTGAGTGTTATAAAGTGTTTTTACAAGTGGTTGGTGTTATTTTTAATTATTAAAGTGGATTATGGATATGCATCTCGCTTAATCTCGTTACTTAAACAACATGTAATACATAATAAGTGTTTCTAGTGTGATAAAGTTGACGACTCGAAGTAGTTATTCATTGGTATAAAGTGAAGGTTGACATGAAAAATCACTCTTTATAGAGTTGACAATAGGATCCTTATACACGGACGCTGGCGTCCGTGACGCGCATGACATGGCACTTAAGGTGTGTTGAGTCAGCGTCCAGTCAGGTTGACACGTAATCGTCGCCCTACGTGCCTTTTTTTTAAAAATTTGACGGTTCATTGCGTACGACGGTTCGTTTCCAAATCAAACGATGAGACAACGCGCAGACATAATGTGGCGACGATTCTAGTCTCGAGGAAGGAAACGAATAGACCCATGAAAAAGGAAGGAAACGAATAGTTCCTTCATCTTTGTGTTTGTAACTGTGAACAGAGAAATCCGAACAACCGTTCCTCTACGTGTGTTTCACAACAAAACGAGAAATGGATTCACCGAGTAATGTTGTCGCTCCAGAAGTTGTGGCTGATCAGGTGGGTCAATTTAGGGTTTTTTTCGTGGGTGGATTTGTTATTTACGAACTTTCTTGGTATTTTTTGTTTGTTTTAGGGAAGCACGTACTACATCCGGGAAACGAAGTGTGGTTGGACGGCGATTCAAAAGCAGTTCGGTAGGATGAAGGACGTCGAAAAGGAGTTCTTACGGGGGACCACTTTCGGTCACTTCCTACATTTTCCTAACATTCCAACGGACAATGAAATACTCGGGTGGTTCGTCGAACACTACGAGGCGAAGGAGGTGGGGCTGAGAATAGGATCAGGGGTAGTCCCCCTTACAGCTGAAGACGTTGCCCTAATTCTGGGGCTAAGAGTGCGTGGGAAGACAGTTGTTATGGAACCGACGGGCGTACAGAAGCGAGATGGGGTGAACATTGACAACACGCAACTATTAGGGCATCTGACTGCAACCAGTGTGATGGGCGACCCCGAGGAGTACATTCAACTCCTTATTTATTTCATCTTCAACCATTTTTTGTTCTTCGATGGAACACTTCGAACCAAAATTTGGTTCATGAAGCATTTGAGGGACTTCAAACGCGTCAACAGATATGCATGGGCACGTGCAGTTCACGCCGCACTGGTTCGGGGTCTGGAGGAAGCCAGCTTAACTGCAGGAAATGAGATCGGCCGGGAACTTCATTATGAAGCAGGGCTGCGTCGATGGTTGTGTAGCAATACTACAAGTAAGAAATTTTGTCCAAAATACGTTGTGTGTCTGTCCGAAATCAGTGTTGTGTATGTCCGGAATACGATGTTTGTCTGTCCGGAATAAGTAGTTCGGTCTGTCGGGAATAAAATGTATGTCTGTCCGGAATACGTTATGTTGTTGTCCGGAATCAGGCGTAGGTCTGTCCGGAATACGATGTCTGTCTGTCCGGAATAGTATGATCTTTTGTCCGGAATAAGATTTTTGTCTGTCCGGAATACGTTGTTTGGCTGTCCGGAATCAGGAGTAGGTCTGTCCGGAATACTGTCTGTCCGGAATAGTATGATCTTTTATCCGGAATAAGATTTTTGTCTGTCCGGAATACGTTGTTTGGCTATCCGGAATCAAGAGTAGGTATGTCCGGAATATGATGTCTGTCTGTCCGGAATAGTAAGATCTTTTGTCCAGAATACAATGTTTGTCTGTCCGGAATAGTATGATCTTTTGTCCGGAATAAGATTTTTGTATGTCCGGAATACGTTGTTTGGTTGTCCTGAATCAGGAGTAGGTCTGTCCGGAATACGATGTCTGTTTGTCCGGAATAGTAAGATCTTTTGTCCGGAATACGTTGTGTAGGTGTCCGGAATCAGGCGTAGGTCTATTCGGAATACGAAGATTGTGTGTCCGGAATACTTGTGAGTGATTATTTAGTTGGGTTTCTGTCCGGAATATGTTGTGGTTGTCCGGAATCAGGATTGCGTCTGTGCGCAATACGTTGGGTTTCTGTCCGAAATAAGTGAAGTCAGTCGGGAATAAGATGTTTGTCTGTCCGGAATACGTTTTGTGGATGTCTGGAATCAAGCGTAGGTCTGTCCGGAATAGTTGTGAGTGATTATTTAGTTGTGTTTCTGTCCGGAATCAGGATGTCTATGTCTGTCCGGAATACGTTTTGTGGTTGTCCGGAATCAGGCGTAGGTCTGTTCGGAATACGATGTCTGTATGTCCGGAATAAATAGTGTATTTTTTGTGAAGTGCTTATTAACATTTAATCTTTCCCATTTGAAGGTGTGGCTTTGTGAGAAATTCAAATTGGGGGAGCCCAGACGAGCATATCCACAAATGAAAAGTTGGACGGAAATGTTTGGGAAACGTTTAACCCTGAGGAAATGGGAGGAACGTGCATAACCTTAGTCGAGATTTACAACGGCAAATTCGACATGAAGGGGCCTCCATCACTAAGTGAAAGGGAGCGACAACTGATGAGTTCCGATCAAAATCCTGCCCAAGAGTCGCACAAAGCAAAGGGGTCAGCTTCAACATGCCCTCTGCCAAGGCTACAACTTAGAGACTGCAACATTCCATTGGACCCGCTGCTACAAGAGTTGGAACTGAGTGAGGTTAAGACAAAATGGCTGCAAGCCGAAGCAACCCTTAAGAAGGTGACTGAAGAGGTTAACAGACTGAAGGAAGAACTGAGGATGTCCCACGAAGAGTGTCGGAGGCTGAGCGAAGAGATTGTGTCTCTACGAGGAACGAGGGCATGTGAAACTCACATTGGGGAGAAGACCCAATATGTAAATATAGAGGAGGATCAGGAGGAGGAGGAGGAGGAGGATCAGGAGGAGGAGGAGGAGGAGAAGGAAGAAGAGAGGAAGAGAGAAGAGCAGAAGGCAGAAAAGAGGAAGAGGGAAGAGGAGAAGAAAAAGGATAGGAAGAGGAAAGAGAAGGAGGAACAGAGGAAAAAAGAGGAGGACAAGGAAGAAGAAAGGAAGAGAGTGGAGAAGAGGAGACGGGAGGAGAATGCGGAACAAAGGAAGAGGGATGAGAAGAGGAGAGAGGAGGAGAAGGAAGAAGAGAGGAATAGGGAGGAGAAGAAGAGAGAGGAGGAGAAGAAAGAAGAGAGGAGGAGGGAGGAGAAGAAGAGAGAGGAGGAGAAGGAAGAAGAGAGGAAGAGGGAGGTGAAGAGGAGAGAGGAGGAGAAGGAACAAGAGAAGAAGAGGGACATGAAGATGAGAGAGGAGGAGAAGAAAGAAGAGAGGAGGAAGGAGGAGAAGAAGAGAGAGGAGGAGAATGCGGAACAGAGGAAGAGGGATGAGAAGAGGAGAGAGGAGGAGAAGGAAGAAGAGAGGAAGAGGGAGGAGGAAGAAGAGAGAGGAGGAGGAGGAAGAAGAGAGAGGAGGAGAAGAAAGAAGAGAGGAGGAGGGAGGAGAAGAAGAGAGAGGAGGAGAAGGAAGAAGAGCGGAGGAGGGAGGTGAAGAGGAGAGAGGATGAGAAGGAAGAAGAGAGGAAGAGGGAGGTGAAGAGGAGAGAGGAGGAGAAGGAAGAAGAGAGGAAGAGGGAGGTGAAGAGGAGAGAGGAGGAGAAGGAAGAAGAGAGGAGGAGGGAGGAGAAGAGGAGAGAGGAGGAGAAGGAAGAAGAGAGGAAGAGGGAGGAGAAGAGGAGAGAGGAGGAGAAGGAAGAAGAGAGGAAGAGGGAGGAGAAGAAGAGAGAGGAGGAGAAGGAAGAAGATAGGAAGAGGGAGGAGAAGAAGAGAGAGGAGGAGAAGGTAGAAGAGAGGAAGAGGGAGGAGAAGAAGAGAGAGGAGGAGAAGGAAGAAGAGAGGAGGAGGGAGGAGAAGACGAGAGAGGAGGAGAAGGAACAAAAGAGAAAGAGGGAGGAGAAGAGGAGAGAGGAGGAGAAACCAAACTGGGGTGTCAAAAGACAACGCTCGAGGAAAGATGAGGAAGAGCGGGCTAAGAAGAAGAAGGTGGAAGCGAAGCAAAAGAGAAAAGACAGAGCGGCACAAATGAGCCTAACGAAAAGGGGAAAAAAGAAGACGACAATTACAGGTTGGCTGTCCACTTAGGGGCGACGAGGCCTGATGTTGACATGGCCGCATTGGGGACGTTGTCAGCTGATGAGGTCAATGTGTTATTGAACTTGACCGCACCAAGCACGGACCAGACAGAGGTGATCTGGAGAGGGGACATCTGTAGTCTAACACACCGTGACCTGAAGGAAATAATAACGTCGGGAATGGATATGGGTGACGAAACAATGGATGCGATGATTTCGGTCCTCGAAGGAAGACGACAAGCACGAAAGGTTATATGTATATCAACATTCGAATCAGGACGAATTGTGGAGGGTCAAGGGGGAGCAATTGATGATTGTATACTCCCTAAAATTAACGGATTGTCTCCATACGAATCCGTAATCGCACAACCATGCTGGTCTACAGGCCATTGGCATCTGGTGGTTGCCTACGGCCCGTCTGCGGAGTTCCTGCAGTTCAACAGTGCGTCTGCGGAGTTCCTTGTTGGCGTACATGAAGGCGCAACAACAGAGGTGGCTAAATACTGGAGGGAAGTGCTGAAGGTTGATTGGCCATTGAGAATCCTAAGGAAGCAAAGCCAACAACAATCACCTGGGAGCAACGATTGTGGAGCGTATGTTTTATACTGGATCAGGTGCTTAATGCAACAGCTTGACCCAACGAAGGAGAAGCACCCGAAGGCCATTCACTGTGTCAGGGGCGAATTGGCAGTCTGGTTGCTTAAGGACCCCCGTTTGTGTGTGCAAATCTGAACACCAGTACCTGGAGTGTGATCCTTTTTTATAGCTGTACAAATTACGAACTTCATTTTTTACAGATAAGGAATTACAAATTACAAACTCCATTTTTTAAAAGATAAGAAATTACAAATTACAAAGTCCATTTTTGGTAAAGGCTAGAACGTAAACCGGACACACTAGAACCATAATCTGGACACACGAGCAACATAATTGGTACAGGCTAGAACGTAAACCGGACATACCAGGACCTTAATCCGGACAGACCATGAACTTAATCTGGACAAACAAAACACTTAAATCGGACAGACCCAAAATGTAATCCGGACAGATCCCGAACGTAATTCGGACACACTAAAACCATAATCTGGACACACGAGCAACAATATTGGTACAAGCTAGAACGTAAACCGGACAGACCAGGACATTAATCCGGACAGACCATGAACTTAATCTGGACAAACAAAACACTTAAACCGGACAGACCCAGAACATAATCCGGACAGATCCCGAACGTAATCCGGACACACTAGAACCATAATCTGGACAGACGAGCAACATAATTGGTACATGCTAGAACGTAAACCGGACAGACCATGACCTTAATCCGGACATACCGTGAACTTAATCTGGACACAAAATTCACTTAATCCGGACAGATCCATAACGTAATCCTGACACAAACCACATAAAATTGATGCATTTGGCACATTTTACACTAAAACCAGGAACACATTTCACAACATATAAGTTTTACAAGAGACGGAAAATAACAGGAAATCTAAAATTAAGGAGGAAGTTCCTCGTAATACAGATTCATGTCCCAATCACTGAAATCTTCATCCCCCGGTTTCGGTGCGACTGGGTGCAACGACGATGTAACATTCTCCTTGAACTTTCTCTTTTCTTGTTTGTCGTGTTTTTTGTGGCTTCTTCTAACTATCTTCTCAGCTAAAGAAATCTGTCGTCTAGTCGGCGGTCTACCTGGACGTCTTACCTTATCTGGATTGAGAACAGATGTACCCGTCGTCCCAGGTTCAACAAGTACAATAGGGAGTTGGGTACTTTGCAAACGTACCTTAAGCAATTCAATGTACTTAACGGCCTCAAGATACCTTGCGTGTGAAATGAAAGCTTCTTGTGCGATCCAAACGAGACGACCCATTATGTCGTCGTGACGACGAAGCGCATCCTTCTCCATTATGCCATCTTCTGGGTACATCTTTTCTCGATGGCTCCTTCGAATATCCTTCCGCCATCGATTAACGATGTAAGACTCCAGGAGCAATGCATTAGGATCTAAGTGTGCAATGACAACAAAAATGTGGCAAAATAAAAGACCAATGTGCTGAAACATTCTACAATCACATGTGAAGTTCGTAGATCTGATTTGTACTAGGAAACGTTTCGACAGTAGCTGCTCACCACATAATACACGTTCAGATACTTTGTAATGGAATGTGTCACCCGTATTGAACTCCTCCGTAATATCGGAGTATATCATCTTCCCAATTTGTAATTGTACTTTCTTGAAGACTCCTACCGTATACAACTCGCTCAACTGCCTCTCGAATGGATACAATAAAACTAATTGGGGACTCTAATGAAGAATCGAAATCGGATTGAGCTTCCTTCTCATGCTTGTGGCGGAGCGCGAGTTCGTATTGTCCAACGAACTGCGTAAGTGTGGTCTTAGATGTCAGGTACTTGTCAAAAAAGGCGTTCATACCCTCGCTTCTCTGAGTAGATGTCATTCCTGCGAAGAAACAATCTCCAACAAATGCAGGTATCCAGGACCCTCGGATTGCATAAATCGATTGGAGCCAACTATGGTTATGGAGGTCAAAATCACCAAGAAAACCCTGCCAATTACGCTCAAATTCTGCTGGGGTTTTGGAATCGAATACAATCAATTTGAGATCAAATAGCATGTGTTTCCGATACTACGTCGGCAACTTCATGGGAGTTTTGTTCATTATGTGCCATATACAAAATCTGTGCCTCGCGTCTGGGAAGACATTCCTCACAGCAGCAGTAATGGCGCCACATTGATCTGTTATGATCGCTGGGGGACTTATATCTGCTTGGACGGGGGCAATTTTAAATGAGTGAGTCATATATTCAAAGGTACGAAAAACTACTTTGAAAACATAATCCGGACAAACACAACTTATTATGGAGAAAACCACAAAGTATTCAGAATAGACACACGACTTAATCCGGACAGACATACAACCTATTCCGGACATACACCCAACTTGTTCCGAACAAACCATATTCCGGACACACTCGGAACTTATTCCGGACAGACATACATCTTATTCCGGACAGAGCAGGACCTTATTCCGGACAGACAAGCAACTTCATTTGGATAGAACCAGAACTTATTCTGGACACACTCAAAACTTAAACCGGACATACATACATCTTATTCCGGACATAGAAGGACCTTATTCCGGACGGAGAAGGACCTTATTCCGGACAGACATACATCTTATTCCGGACAGACAAGCAACTTTATCGGGATAGAACCAGAACTTATTCTGGGCACACTCAAAACTTAAACCGGACATACATACATCTTATTCCGAACAGAGGACTTATTCCGGATAGACATTCCGGACAGACAAGCAACTTTATCGGGATAGAACCAGAACTTATTCTGGACACACTCAAAACTTAAACCGGACAGACATACATCTTATTCCGGACATAGCAGGACCTTATTCCGGACAGACAAGCAACTTCGTCTGGATAGAAGTTGCTCAAACTTTAAACCGGACAGACATATTACTTATTCTTGACAGAACCATAACTTATTCTGGGCATACATACAACATAAACCGGACAGACACGGGACTTAAATCGGACCGACCCTAAGTATATACGTACCGTTCATGCACGACAACCAAGTTTGGAACAACCAGATGTAATTTTCAGTGGTCTCAAAAGACAGGAAAGCGCAATAGAGCAAAACCGATTCGAAATGGTGATTTACTCCTACAAATGAGGCAAAAGGCATGTCGTATTTGTTGGTAATGTAGGTTGTGTCGAAACATATTGCGTCTCCAAAGTATGAGTACGCAACTCTAGAACGACAGTCAGCCCAGAACACGTTTCGTAGTCTTCCTTCGTCATCCATATCCATTACATAAAAAATCATAGAATCAATTTTCTACATCCTGATGAAATAATTCTGAAGAGCTTGTGCATCGCCCGGTCCCATCTTCAAATTTCTGACTTCGTTTACAACGTTCCTGCACAAAGCAATGTTTAAGACTGGGCAAAATGTTTAACTTCAATTAAATTACGTAGAAAATAACGCACACCTTAGGTCCCGCTCGTTGAAAGTCAATTTGTCATGACCTCCGGCCTCGACCACAAAAGATTGCATGGTCTTAGCAGCCGATATCCCAGCAGAATCATTGCACGATATGCGTGCTCTGGCGGCATCAGGGACGGCTCGTTTTTGTCAGAGGAAACGCATTTGATCATCCTCAAGCATGACGTGGTTATGTTGAAGATCAACATAGTTTATGTGGTACCCTCTTGCTGGGTTTCCAGAGACCCTGATCCGAGCAGTGCACTGGACCCTACCAGATAACCTATGCTTTAGTTTCCCTTCTCCTTGGTTTGCTGGAGCGTGGCCCTCCTTGTAGCAAGTCAGTGTGGCACGTATCACAACACCACGATCGTAATGAGATTGTCTTATCTTAACACCAAAACCACATGAATCGGCATAGGCAACGTAAAATGTTTTGGCGTCTTCGAAAGAACGAAAAAACATCTGCTGCTTCGGAACGTTTGAGGTCTCCTCCATTTGAGTACAAATAACGAAGGAAAATGGTTGATAGTGCGCCAAAAGGGAGACAAAAAGAGGAAGAAAATTCATGAGATGTGTATCCTGCGTAAGAGCGCCAAAACGAGGGAGGACATACTGATTTGAGACGCATTTAATGTGATTGGAAACGCATCAGGAGTGAAAATAAAAAATAAGAAAATGATTATAAGTTTTGCTGACATGGATGACTCCAACTAAGAGCCAATTCACCAGCGTCCTCAACGAGCGTCCTAAACAGCCACTAATCATTTTCCTTGACAATATGTCGTAGAAAACCTTATAAAAGCTATCCCGCATGTACTCCATCTAAAAACGAAAAAGACTATTACCGCATATACGCACAAATACGAGGGCCAATATGAAAAAAAGCCAAACCTTTCCGACAAATCCCACGGATAAAAAATCTGAATTGCTAAACATCGCCCCAAAATTACTTAAATCGCCCCTTGAAATTACCATTTTGCCATTCTCTCATTTCTACTGCTATAACGCAACATTTTACTCTCCTATCACACATATCTCTTCATATTCCTCTTATAATCATAAAAAATAATGTTTTGGAGGTCAGTAATGAGCCAACGGACACCCCAGTGTACTAAAATCTGGTAAAATATCTAACATCTTTTTAATAAAAAAATAATAAAAAATTACGGGCGTCCGACGGAGCCGCCCCCACGTAGGAGGGGGCGTCTGGTTAAGACGCCTCCCCCATGGGGTAGGCGTTTTACCCAGACGCTCCGCCCATGATACGAGTGTCTGTGTAAGACGCCTCCCCCATGGGGGATTTTGGAACGTCTTAGCCAGACGCCCCGAGTCGGAAAAAAAATCCGTCTCCGTTACTTCGCCTGATCTAGGTGTTTCACCATACATTTTCGTGGTGTTGGTACCAGAAATGTTAGTAAAATTGAGTCAAAAATCTTGTTTAAAGACACTGGACGATATGGGTATTAAATATATTGTTAAGGGCAATTTGTTAATTTCAATGAGCGATTTAAGTAGTTTTGGGGTGACGTTTAGCAGTTCCCTAAGAAATCGAACAAAAATCAAACAACACGATTCGTCCCGAAAACAAAACTGAACTGCTAAACATCGCCCCAAAATTACTTAAATCGCCCCTTGAAATTACGAAATTGCCCTTCCTCCTATTTTTGCTTATATATCTCACAATTTCACTCTTTTTTCAAAATTTTCTCTTCCTATACCTACTACACAAGATTACGAATGTCTCGGAGGCCAGGGAAGCAGCCAGCAGTTCCCCCGGTGTACCCGTATGAGGTAACATTACGTTATTTATTTGTTTTTAAAAAAAAAAAAAAAAGTCGTCGGCGTCCGAGGGAGACGCCCCCCGCATGGGGCGGGCGTCCGAGGAAGCCGCTCCCCCTATGGGGGGAGCGGCTTCCGAGGACGCCCGACCCATACGGGGGGCGTGGGAGCGGCTTCCGAGGACGCCCGACCCATGCGGGGGGCGTCTACCTCGGACGCCGAACCGTAGCGGGAGACGTCTGCGGAAGACGTCTCCCCGATGGGGGAGACGTCTTCCGAAGACGTCTCCCCGTAGGAGGAGGCGTCTCCGACAGACGCCTCCACCTTGCGGGAGGCGTCTCTCGCAGACGCCTCCTCCTTTTTTGTTTTTTTAATTAATAAATATCATAATTACTTTAATAAATAGTGATAAATCAAAAAATTTAATTTAACAAATTCTTATTAAGTTTAACATTTGTGGTATTTAGTTTTAACAAATTTTGATTTAGTTTAACAATTTTGATAATTAAGTTTAACAAATTTTGATTTAGTTTAACAATTTTGATAAATATGATAATTTAGTTTAACAAATTTAACAAATTTGTATTTAAAATTTCAATTAATAGTCATCGGGTCACAGTGGAGGGAAAGGCAAGTCGATACCATTACACGCCTTCCGTTCTTTAGAGGATGATTCAGCACCGCGTCATCCACGTAGACGGGGGATATCTGCTTCGGTCAGGAGGGAGAGGGAGGCATTACGTCGTCGTGAGGAGGAGGATGATTCCTTCGATGATGAGCATGTGGATAGTTTCGACGACGAGAGCGACGATGATGGCCCGTATGATGTGCGGCCGGAGGTGGAGAGGCAGGGGGATTATAGCGGAGGACGTGGTCGAGCGGGTACTTCTACTTCCGCCGGATGGATGGTGCGGAAGGGTAGGGGTGGGAGGTTTACGACCGGGGATTCGAGCTCGTGCACTGTTGATCCCCGCGCTCAGAAGAAGAAGAGGGTCCAGGACGATTCTTGGATCGTGAGCAGTATGACGCCTGGTGGTCCTTTAGATGGGAGCGTCATTCCTAGTTTCTGGGGTCACATTGCTAGACGGATCTGGGACGGAGAGGATCGGAAGGTTCTGAAGTGCCTGAATCGGCACAGAGCCTGTACAGCACTACAAGGTTGGCGGTCTACACTGAGTGCTGATATCAGAGAGGAGATTAGTGCCACGCATTTGGGGCACTTACCGTACAGCATGTTCCCTTATCTCGACATGCCTTTGATTTCGGCGTTTGTGGAGCGGTGGCAGCCTGACACCAACACTTTCCACATGCCTTTCGGAGAGATGACGATCATGCTTCACGATGTTTTCCAGATCCTGCGCATTCCTGTGGATGGTCGTCTGGTTAGTGCTCAGGGGTCGACGTCTGAGCTGAGGTGTTATGTGGCAGAGTTGCTTGGTGTCACACCTGATGGTCTGGCCAGAGATACAGCTTTATGGAGTGGTGGTGGTGTCGGCATCGACTCCCTTGAGGACCTATGCAGACGGGCACGACCTCCGCGGGCCGATGATACACAGTTGACGGCGTACCTATTCTTGATGCTCGGAGCCGTCTTGTTTGTCGACAAGAGTGGTTGTCGGATCAGACCACGCGATCTACTGGAGGCTAGGGACCCGGAGACCGTTCGTGAGTACTCGTGGGGGTCAGCGACGTTGGCATACCTGTACCGGCAGCTTGGGATAGCTAGCCGTGCGGATTGTTCTGGGATTGCAGGTTGTCTTACGCTGCTGCAGGCGTGGATATACGAGTACTTTCCTGCATTCCGCCCGCATCGTGAGCGGAAGATTATCGACGAGGGTCATCCACGTTCGGGTATGTGGGCTGTCCGGAGCGAGGACAAGAGCAATGGACAATTGCGTTCCATCCGCGCACGGCTAGATCAGATGACTGCATCAGAGGTATCAAACTTTACACCATTTATTTAATTTTAAGATGTATTATTATTAATGTGTTAAACTTTAGGTGGAGTGGTTACCCTATGGTCCTGACCCAGCAGCGGATGTCCCGAGGACTTTATTGATGGGTCTTATTCGTTATCGGGATATCATAGAGCCTTATATGCCCGATCGGGTCTTGCGTCAGTTAGGATATGTTCAGGTGATCCCGGTTGACATTCCGACACCAGAGCATGCGGTGCGGTCTGCGACAGCAGCGACGTACGACGTCAGGTTCCCCGCTTCTACAGCGGAATCGACTTGGCGGACATTTCCGAGATCATGCCGATTGTTCCTTGGCGACTTCAGACTTAGTCGCGACCCCTCCGAGTGTGATGCACGTTATCTTGATTGGTTCGGTAGTTACTCACATCCTATCATCGTCCGTGGTGCCTCCCGGAGAGCAGATCGACCACCAGATAGGACGTGTGGCGATCTGGTAATTTTTTCATTTTATCTATATTTATTTGTACCGTATAATTTGTTAATGTACGCTAATGTTATTGTTATGTGCAGTGGATGGGTAAGATGATACGGGCTGTAGACCCAATCTTGCAGATGAGGGATGAGCTGCCAGACGATGCCAGAGCTGCATGCGGAGATTTGGATGAGATCATACACTCGTGGCATACTCAGTTAGGCATCTCCGACCATGATTCGGATGATGAGTAGGCTGATCTGTTGTACCGTACTCTTAGTATTTGCATTTATATTTGTTTATCTGTTGTACGCTTAGTATTTGTGTTTGCTTATCTGTGGTACGCTTAGTATTTGCATTTATATTTGTTTATCTGTTGTACGCTTATTATTTGTATTTGTGTTTGTGTTTGGTAACATGTCGTACGCTTATTGTTTGTATTTGTGTTTTGCTTATCTGTTGTACGCTTATTATTTGTATTTGTGTTTGATAACCTGTCGTACTATTATATATAATGCAAATAAAGCAAACATATCAAAACATATTACATAATAAAGCAACACTATATATTATACAAACATATCAAAACATATTACATAATTATACAAACATATCAAAACATATTACATAATTGTTGCCAATATGCTATCCTATTTTGGTACTCCAGCTCCCATCCAATAACACTCTCATCTCGTATTTGATACCACAGAGTCGCTATAGGAGGTACGGGGAATCCCTCATTCAATTCCAAACGAATGTAATGAGCGTAACTCCCTAAATGAGCAATAATCAACTCTCTGCATGGTCTCGTCACGGTAGGCGGACTCTCCCAAGGTAGAACTGTAAGACATGGGTACAATGAACCATCATTTCCGAGAGAGAAGAACATAACTGCACACTTGTAAAAATTTGCACTGGGAAACAAGTCCGTCCACGTCTCCATATAGTGATTCTCGCCACAAGGTCCCCCGCCCCAATTAATCCGGTGACGAGCCTCCGCCACACCGTCGTAGTATACGTGCTCATAAAAAGATGGGTTCGCAGCTATCTCATTTGAAATCGAACGACGGGCGAGTTGCCAATTGTCTTCACCACCGTGGAAAACATCGGCGACACATCAAAATCCACAGTTTCCATCAGCATGTACATCATTCCACTGGTGTAGGAATGGCATAATGATTCCTGGAATTCTATCTCCATATGGGAAGTCGTCTACGTCAGCCCGCCCAGTCACTACAATATGAACAAAAAATACAGTTACATATAATAACAAAAAATACATATTTACTGAAATAAATAACAAAATTATAATAATAATAAATATAGGGATGGTATACCTGATCCTCCCCTCACAGACGAAGAACCAGAAGATCGACCACGACCTTTGCTTCCACTACCGGAAGAACGACCACGACCTCTACTCCCACTACCTGAAGATCAACCACTACCTCGCTCTGCATACTCAAACGCACTAGGGTCCCGTCGTGTCGACTTTCCCCTTGGTCGACCTCGTAGCTTTGTTTTTACTGCAGGCTCTTTCAAATTCGAATGTTCGGGGTGTAGCTGCTCGAATAAAACCCGAGAGGCAGATCGAATTACGGTAGGGTCACTTCCTGCAATCTCATCAACCAGACTGCGAAAATGTTCGGCGTCTTGAGCTGCCTGAGACACAAACTCTGCGTTCCCGGCTCCTTCCCCAATGACAAGTGTCCTCCAGAACGGATGAATCTGCTCTAAGTAAATTCCGTTTTCTGATTCAAGACATCCACGGATGGTACATGCGCAAGGTATCCCATGAGAAGTCAGAAAAGCGCACTCGCAACGATATTCAACTTCATCATCTAACTGTTGCATTCTCTTCACCTCCTGACTCAGCAACTGCAAACAGTGATGCGAAACTCTACCATTTATGTGACGATATAGAGCATGTCCGAAATTAGTCAAATTTCGCCGTCTCGAGTCTTCAAGAAAGTTTCGAATATTCGTCAGCTGCATTTCAGTAGCCGCGTTGACGCGCTCGAAAAGAGTGTCCAGAGCTGCAGTCGATTTAGAAATCCACTCTTTTAGAGCCGAATGAGCACTTTCGACCCTACAATTCGTGGTGTTCCCAAAATGAAGGACTTTGTTCGTCCAATTCAGCACAAACTTTTCTTTATGCACCAACCACGTGGTGTCCAGATACTCCGTGATAGCCGGCCACGATCTATACAAATCTTTCAGAGCATACACAGCTCTATCATACTCGGCTTCTGAAGTAGAAAGCATGATCTTCCTCCATCTTCCACGCCTCTGCCATCTCCTTATTCTTGCCGAATACGTGGTATGCGTAATTCAATACGTCTTTGTTGATGTGTCATGTGCAGAGTAAATGAGCAGAGTCAGGAAAAACCTCTCTCACTGGTCGCATAAGGCCTAACTCCCGGTCTGTTATTATTGCAGTCGGGCTGACAGTCCCCAATAACAGATCTCTCAACTTCTCCATCACCTACAAATAACTGGAGTAAGATTCATCCATCAAAATCGCATATCCAATAAGGAAATTCATGTTTGCTGGTGTGACCCCAATCATTTCAAACAAAGGCATCTTATACTTGTTCGTCTTGTAAGTCGAATCCATGCAGATAACGAAAGGATATGTCCGCAACAACTGGACTGACGTCGGATGTGCCAAAAAAGCGTGAGTGACGACATCAGTTTCTGGATCCGCCATAATCCAATGTAAGTACTCACACTGCACTGCTTGGTAGAGAAACTGCTGGACGGGATTCCGATCTTCAGATTTTGTCCTCCTCATGTAATCTCTGAAATTATAAATATGCCTTTGATTTGGATTGTCCTCCGGGAATTTTTCTTTTACTGCCTTTAGGGGTGCACATGGGTTGGGTTCAACCCGAAACCCAACTCGAACCCGACTGGTCGGGTCGGGTTGGGTCGGGTTGAGGAGGGGTTCGGGTCGGGTCGGGTTGGGAAAATCAAAAACCCGAATTTTCGGGTCGGGTTCGGGTTGAGGGGGTCGGGTTGACCCAACCCAACCCGAACCCGATTTTTTTTTTTTTTTTTTTTTATTTATTTATTTTTTTTTTTAAATTTTTTCCCAAATAAACTCGATCCAACCCGACCCAACCCGACCCAACCCGAAAATAAACCCGACCCAACCCGAAAATAACCCCGATTCAACCCAACCCAACCCAAAAATTTCCAAATTCGGGTTCAACCCGACCCAACCCGAAAATTTCGGGTTGGGTCGGGTTGAGGCCCAAACCCGACCCAACCCGACCCATGTGCACCCCTAACTGCCTTCAAGATGTTCCGTGGTTTTGCTTGCGCCTCTGTCATATCACGAACAATCTTCTTCGCCCCAGAACTTAGACCACTAATTTGACGATGACCCTCTGGATAAACTGCCAGTCTGTGGTTGTGATGTCCGTGACCACTATTAAAAACCACAACCCATCCATCACGATCCCGTCGCTCCACCACTTTTATTAAGAAACGGCAACCGCAACCCTTTCTTTTGGTGTTTCTTCGAAGTGCAGTATCCATATCCCGAGACTCCATTTGATTTCGCCGGTCGCATCTCAAATAACAATCCATCCGACTATCTGATCTTGTTTTGTACGACGACACGACCAAAAAAAACTCTGCTCCGATAGCTACTTGTTTGGCCCATTTACATGCTTCATTGATTGTTGCAAAGATTTGTGTAGTTTGAAATAACTCACTGTAATCCACTCCATCACCACCGAAATCTGGAACCTACAAAAATAAAATCGAAATAAAAAAAATAAAAAAATAAAATCGAAATTAAAAAATTTAAAAAATAAAGTCGAAATTAAAAAAACAAATTCAAATTCAAAAAAAAAAAAAAGGCGTCTGTATTAGACGCCTGCCCCATGGATGAGGCGTCTGTGTTAAACGCCTTCCCCAACGGTGAGGCGTCTGCGTAGGACGCCTTGCCGAAGGGAAGGGCGTCTACTACAGACGCCTTACCCATGGGGAGGACGTCTACATAAGACGCCTCTTCCATGGCGTAGGCGTCTGCGTTAGACGCCGAGGCCATGGGGAGGGCGTCCTACGCAGACGCCCTCACCATGGGGGAGGCGTCTAATGCAGACGCTCGGCCCAAAATTTGCCCCGCGCCAGGCTTACCTCACCCGATGCATCACCCTCGCCAGACATTTTCGTGGTGTTTTTACTGATAAATTATGAATATACAAGACCATAGGCCTTATTTATAGATACGGGACGATATGGGTATTAAATATATTGTTAAGGCAATTTGGTAATTTCAAGGGACGATTTAAGTAGTTTTGGGGCGACGTTTAGTAGTTCCCAAACAAAAACGTCAGTCCAAGGAAAAAAAGAAAAGTCTTCTCTCGTCCGAAACCAAGCCAAACCAAACCAAACAGAATCTTCGATTCCATGGCATCACCCAACGAAGAAGCAGCAGAAGAAGTTTCCACCAAGATGGGATCCAAACCCACCGACCCTTCTCCTCAGGTTCTGTGACTTGTGGCCCTTTTTGGTTTTTTGGTTGGTTATATTTTTGACACTTTTGAGAGCAATTGTGATTTGTGAACGATTTGGGGGTTATTTGGTCTTGACACAGAATAAAAAGGGTTGGTAGAACTTGCCTTTTTCGTAGGGTTAATTTTAAATATTAAGCTCGGTTGCATAACCACATCTGATTACGAGTTGTTACGGAGGTGGAGATCGGACTCCGGACCCACCTCACCCAACTAGTTCTTAAATCAGTTGGGATTTGTTTTCGTTTTTGGTTATTAGATGTTTATTTTTCCATTATCAAACAATATATGCAAAGTGAAATTGAGATGCAAGTTCGGTTTAAGGTGAATATAGTTTTTTAATGAAAATAAGAGATGCTCAATTTTAGTAGATCTTGAGACTTGAGAAAATTAACAAAATGGGTGAGTTTTTAGGTACGATTGGTTTGGAGGAAGTCAAAGAACTTTTAAAACTTTAGTTACATGACTTCCTTTCACTTTGGAGTGAAAGGGGAGGAAGTCATCCCAAGTACAAAATATAAGGTTGTGAAACTCTTGGAACTGGACTTTCATAACTTTATTAAATTTTCCTGCAAACCAATCATCAGAATTCGTTCTGTAAGTCCAGTTTCCCCACTTTCATGTTATTTTCCTGCAAACTAATCGCACTCTTAGAGAAAAATATTTATCTTTACTAAAAAGGCTAGTGGATGTTCATGTTTAACTTGCTCATACTTCATAAAAGTTCTGCCAAATTCCTGTAACCATGTTTATGGGAATTTGGCGGAACTTTTATACATAATGTGTGCAGTTGAAAGATGTGTTTACAGATGGTCGAAATGAGTGTCCGCCCTTGCCATGTTTCCTAAGGTTTGAATCATTTGATGATAAATCTGACTGTTGGATTAGAAGTATGGTGAATTTTTTTAGTTTAGATCGGAAATAAAGAAATAAATGGTACAATGAGTTGAACTATGGCATAGATAAAATGACTCAAAAGGATATGAAATTCCTGCTGATTTAAGATCCTATTTATATCGTAGAACTGTTCAGTGTATTATGATGTAAAAGATATATTGTTGCTAACCAAGTACAATATATGTTATGAACCAAACTGTTAATTAACTTCTTTGGTGATTTTTTTATTGTTGACACTCTAATACTTATTCATATTTATCTGGGGTTTAGTTTATGGAGGTTGTTTGCAAGAGCACTGGTAAGGTTAGACGGTTTGCAGCTGGTACAGAAGCGGGTTTCGCTGCAAATTTAATAAATCAAAAGGTTGATGTTGGGCATGCACCAGCATTATACATTGAAGCTGTTAAAGAGGGAGAAGAACCTATCAGTTTTGGCCCCAAATCCATCCTTGTCAATTACGGGCAAGATTGGACTCTTCAGACTGTTGTCGAACAAGGTACGAGTGGAATTAATTTTGTTGTGTATCGGGCATTACTTTAATTACTAGTTGATTTAAAGTGACAAGTGACAATTAATTCTTCCACTTAATAGGTTATGTGAAAGCCAAAACTGTGCAGCATGGGATGGATCAATATTCCCAGATACTGGTATGTCTTCAAATTGCCAAAATCAATTCTTTTCCTGTTATTATTTTATTTTTAGACAGTTTGATTACGTTATTTCTTCTTGTGCGAAGACTTTCTATTTTGCCTTTGAAAGATTGTTTATATCACAAAGTTTCTTATAGTGATAATATGGTTACTACGTGTACCTTGAAGAGAGGTAGAGGGCAGTCCTCTTTTTTGTTTCATTAAACTAACATATCACTTTAGTTTTCCATCATGAAGTATGCATTAAGATAGTAAGCAATAAGCAATTCTTATACAAGGTTGGCTTTGAACTTAGAAGGGATGATTTCAAAATCCAATGGAGCATGGCACTCTGATTATTTAAAAAAATTATGATTAATTTTAATTAGTTGAAGCTTTCATGCATAGAGTTTGAAGAATTTTTTTTGATCGTCTATTAGTCAGCTTGCCATTCTGACATACTTGTACCTTATGTATATTTTTTATAATAATAATATAAAAAACATGGTTTCAATTTATA
Source organism: Triglochin maritima (assembly GCA_963682175.1). Lineage (NCBI taxonomy): Eukaryota > Viridiplantae > Streptophyta > Magnoliopsida > Alismatales > Juncaginaceae > Triglochin > Triglochin maritima. The sequence goes on from OY821775.1 coordinate 43,998,878, forward strand.
GCCATGAAACCTTTTTACGTATTTATGTGTCCTAGCATGAAACACAACCAGAGGTATAAGCTTAAACCACCTTACCGACTGAAATTGCAACAACATGCATCCTTAATCATGTGCAATGCCAGAGCCAGGTAATATGGCACTTTGTAAGACTGAACTATTGGAGACACTAATTGCGATGTGATCATGCAATTGACTGGCTGATCATAAGAGGCATGAACCAATGTAATGAAAAAATTCATGCTACAAGATTTTTAACTTTCAAAGTAAGAAAATGGGTTCTGAGGCTTGTTCCGGAAATTGGTACTCTGGATGGAAGAATAATTTGATCATGAGAGTTACATAAAGTGAAAATCTTGATTGATAGAATTATAGAAGTGTGAGCCGCTGGTATGATTTTGAGAAACTTGAACATAGGAACTAAAATCTGGGCTAACAGATGAAGATTTTTATGAACCGTGCATGCTAACATGTCTATTAATTAAGGTATAGGTTGTGAGTGTTCATGCATGTGCACAGGTGGGTGTGTTAGTATGTGTACAGTAGGGGTTGTTTAGAAGTGAGTTTCCAGTTACCTTATACCTGAAACTTGTGTTTTGCCATTTAGTCGTGCAGATTAATGTACTAGCAGCCTACTTTAGCAGGCAAAACATGAAAAAGGCATTTCGGGCTGAAGTGACCAAAATATCCTTGCATATACATGCCCTTCTATCTAAAATACCGATCGATTTAGTTACCTTAGGCATTCATATAACAACAGCATTCCCTATCCTGAATATAGAAACAGTATGTGCAGTCTACACTACATTTTATTAACAATGATGATGTATCAGAGCTCTCTTAGTTTGATGGTTACCAAAGGATCTACCAACCTTTTTTCGATCCATAAAGAAAAAATCCATTTAAAGGAAAATAATGCACATATGATAGAAGGTAGCAGAAGTCAGATTATTTCCAACTAAAGTTACGACAGGAAAAAAGTACAAAAAAGTAGCACTAACAAAGGTTAATTCTAAAAGACTATGATTCCATGCCCCTTTCAACTTAATAAATCCTTGCACGTCGATCCAAATCAAACTCTGGCACCAAATAGCAGCCAACACAGAGTTTTACTCCAAAATGTTTGGGGCTGAAATTTCTGTATTCCTAAACACAGGAGTTCGCTAGTTGTCAGAGCCCTCCGGTGACATTCTTTTTGTCTAACGTGGTTTTCATTTTGGAGTACAATTTGCTTAAAAAATTATTTTGAATTTTCTTAACAGAAGCAAATGGATCCGAAACGAGAACACACGATCGAGGCCGGTCCGCCCATCAGTTTAGTTTATGTTGGCAAGATTTTGATGGCTTTCGCTTTCATCTTCACTTTCGGCGCATTCTTTGCGTATTTATTGGAGCATATTCCGTATATCATCGACAAATCAACGTCGTAATTAAATTTCATAAAAAGGATTAGAATACCTTCACCTTACATGTAAACATTTTTGTGTATTTATTTATCGTCCATGTCGTATCTTGTGTACTTACTCAAGGATCATGCTAATCTTTTGTGTATCATTATTATTTATCAGATGCTTTCAAATACATTTTATGAAAATCCATATTTTGTAATATTATCACGATTAGTTATCAATTAATTGTGTTAAGCAAACGCTTTCCTTGCATCTGTTAAGATAATATGCGACAGAATCAAATACATATCAAACATTGATATCGTATTTAATAGTTAAGATAGGATTACATACGAATATGGTCAATTTGTGTTTCCCTAGTTACAACTTTGATTGCATGTTACATTATTTTGCTTAATGCTTAGTTTGGGTAGTTGAAGCATAGATTGTAATATCCTAAATCTTATATTTAACAAAACTTATCGTAACAAAGATTAGTGGTCGAGTTGGACTGACATGTCATTTTATCATTTAGAGATTTACTACTAGTTCAAGAAATGATGGGGTGGAGACGGGAGATTGTAATTTTCCATTAAAATAAATGATAAATGAAAACCTTAGTTGCCATAAGAGGCGGTTAGTGGTGTTGTGGTTTATATAAATGAAATATAATAGAGGATTAAATTAACGGGGAAAAAAGAGAAGGAGAGAGAAAAAAAAGTTCGGGACAGAGAAAAAAATTCTGAGTTGTTATTTATCGTCGGAAAACTACTTAAATCGTTCGTACAGATTATCATTTTGTCTTTCTACCATTTCTACTTATATAAACTCTTCATTTTACTCTCCTAACATCACTTTCTCTTCATATTACTCTTATATTCATCAGAAAAAATGTCTCGGATGTCGGGAAAAGAACAAGCACACGTCCTGGATTACTCAAATCTGGAAAATTATATTGTTTAGTTTTTTTTTAAATTTGGGTCGGGCGTCTCCGACAAACTCTTTCGCAATGGATGAGCCGTCTCCGGTAGACGCCCTAAATTTTTTTTAATTATTTAAATTGATTATAAATTGTGATAATTGCAAAATAAAATTGAATATTATGTTAATAATTAATTAAATTAGTTTAGTAAATCTTTTATTGTTTATAAATCATGATAATTACTAAATAAATTGACTATTAACTTAATAATTAGTTTAATTATTTTAGTATAGAATTATTTAATATAAATTGTGATAATTGCTAAATAAATTTGATTATTAAGTTAATAATTAGCTGTGGACGATTTTAGTAAATGATTATTAATTATAATTTGTGATAATTGCTAAATAAATTGATTATTAAGTTAATAATTAGTTTAATTATTTTAGTAAATTCATTAACAAAATTTTATTTTTAAAATTGAATTAATAGTCATCGGGTTACCGTGGAGGAAAAGAGAAATCAATTCCCTTACGCGCGATACGTAGTATAGCAGATGAGTAAGGTCATCCACATAGACGGGGTATTTCTGCTTCAGTTAGGAAAGAGAGAGATCTTTTACGTCGTGGTCAGACACCTGAGGATTCTTTCGACGATGAGGATGATTCAGATGAGTTGATGAGTCACGACGAGAGTGACGATGAGGGATGATATGACTTGGAGCCACAAGAGGAGGCGATACAACAGTATGGTCGAGGACGGGGGCGACATTGTAGTCCTTCGGCTGAGCGGGTCATTAGGAAGGGTCGAGGTGACCGGTTTGTGACCGGTGATTCAAGTTCGTAGACGCCTGAGCTCAGAAGAAGAAGAGGGGTGAGGATGAGTCTTGTATCGTGACGGATATGATGTCCGGTGGTCCTCTAGATGACAGCGTCATTCCGAGTTTCGGAGGTCATATCGCCAGACGCATCTGGGATGACGAGGATCGAAAGGTTTTGAAGTGCCATAATCGGCACAGAGCATGTATTACATTGCAGGCTTGGTGTTCAGTGATGACTGATGATATGACGACGACTATTAGTGACAGTGGATTGGGTCACTTGCCGTACAACATGTTTTTCTGCATTGACATGTCGTTGATTTTGGCTTTCGTGGAGCGGTGGCAGCCTGACACCAACACTTTCCATTTGTCGTTCGGAGAGATGACGATCATGTTGCATGACGTCTTTCAGATTCTGCACATTCCTGTTGAGGGTCGAATGGTCAGTGCGCAGGCGCCGACGTCTGAGCTGAAGTTGTTTGTATCAGAGTTGTTGGGTGTCAGCCTCGAGTGTCTTGGGCGGGATAACTCATTTTGGATTGACGATGGTGTTAGTATCGAGGCTATGGACGACTATTGCAGACAGGGGACGATCACGACGGACTGAGGATACGCAGATGACTGCCTACCTTTTCTTTCTGCTAGGCTGCGTCTTGTTTGTCGACAATAGTGGTTCCAAAGTCAGACCACGCGACCTATTGGAGGCGAGTGAGCCAGATACCATTGGTCAGTACTCATGGGGGTCGGCGACGTTAGCATATCTGTATCGCCAGCTGGGTATATCGAGTCGTGCTGATTGTTCTGGGATTACGGGTTGTCTTACACTGCTGCAGGCTTGGATCTATGAGTATTTAACTGCTTTCCGTCCACATCGGGAGAGAAAGATTATTGAGCGTGGTCATCCTCGTTCGCGTATGTGGGATGTCTAGGCCGAGGATAAGAGCGATGGTCGACTTCTTTTTATTCGTAGACGGTTAGATCAGATGACTGCATCGCAGGTATATAATGTATATATCATTCACGTTTATTTAAATTTCAACTTTATTATTATTAACGTATAAACGTTTAGGTGGAGTGGTTGTCGTATGGTCCTGAGCCTGTTGTAGCTGTGCCGATGACTATATTTATGGGCGTTATTCGTTATAGAAATATTACAGAGCCTTATTTACCTGATCGCGTGTTACGTCAGTTAGGTTACGTTCAGGTGATCCCGGTTGACATCCCGACGCCCGAGCATGCAGTACAGTCTGCGATTACGACGACGTACGACGTCAGGCATAGCGTTTCGTTCGCGGAATCGGTTTGAAGGACATTTCCGAGAGTATGACGACTTCACCTGGACGATCTGAGTTGTAGCCGCGAACCCTTCACTTGTGATGCAGATTATTTGCAATGGTTCGATAGGTGCTCACATCCACTTATCGTACGCGGTATCTTTCCGAGACCGGAGAGACCACTGGATAGGACATGTGCCGATGCGGTAAGTTTATCTAATTTAACTTGTAATTGTAATGTATATTTTGTTTTTATTGTTAATGTACGCTAATTTTTATGTTACATACAGTGGATGAGTAGGGCGATACGCTATACGCGGCCGTTCTTGCGACAGAGAGACATGATGCCGACTGAGAATACGAGACTTACATGTACAGATTGGGATCGCCTCATCGAGGATTGGAACAACCAGTTGGGCATTTTGGACCATGATTCGGATGATGAGCTCTAGTTGACTTGATCTTACTTTCGTTTTATTATATGTTGCACTGTTACTATATTTGTTGGTATTGGCTTATGCTTATATGTGTACTCTTATTATTTTTTTCTTACGAACATATCTTCTACTTATTTCTTTAACTATCGTATTTTTAATACTTATTTTTTCACGAACATATCTTCTACTTATTTCTTTAGATATCGTATTTTTAATACTAAAAGAACAACACGATATAAGTACAAATACACGATATATTATACATTACCAATGCATTACAAATTACAATTAAAATGTACTACGTAATCAGTTCCAATACGTCATCTTACTTTCGCATTTGATACCACAAGGTCGTTATAGGATGTCTTGGGAAATCATCAGCTAATTCCAAACAAATAAAATGTATGTAACTCCTTAAATGAGCAATGACCAACTCTCTGATAGGCCTCGTCATGGCAGACAAACTCTCCCAAGGTAACACAGTAAGACACGAGAACAACGAACGATCTGTTCCCATTGAGAAATACATGACCACACACTTGTAAAAATTAGCAATCAAGAACAAGTCGGCCCAAACCTCCATATAATGATCCTCGTCACAAGCTCCCCCGCCTCAATCAATTCGTTGATGAGCCTGTACCACATTGTCGGAATAGACACTCTCATAAATAGGATGTGCACCTATCTCATTAGAAATCACACGACGGGCGTACGACCAGTTGTCTTGACCACCATGGAAGACATCGGCAACACATCAAAATTCACAGTTGCCATCAGCACGTACGTCATTCCACCTCTCCAGAAATGGTAAAATGATTCCTGACAGTCTATCAACATATGAGAAGTTATTCACGTCAGTCCATTCGGACACTGTAAAATAGAGAAATAACAATCCATTAAAACAACAAAATTAGGAGATAATCTATTCAACCCTATCTAGATTAGTGACATAACCGTGTTCACGGACGATCGAGGCGTTCAACAAATAGTTTGACTAATCGGGGTGTAACTGTTCGTATAAAATACGAGAGACACTACGAATTATTGCATGGTCGCTCTTCGAAGTCTCATCAACGAGCTTCTGGACTCCTTCTCCAATGACAAGTGTTTTCCAGAATGAATGAATCTGCTCTAAATAAATTTCATCACCTGACGCAAAACACTCGTACATGGTACAAGCACAAGGAATCTCTTGTGATGTCAGAAAAACAAACCCGCAATGATATTCAACTTCATTACTTAAGTCTTGCATTCTCTTCAACTCCTGAGTCAATAACGACAAGCAGTGATGCGAAACTCGGCCATTTATATGCTGAAACAAATGACCTATATAGTTTGCCAAATTTCGACGTCTCAAATCTTCAAGAAAGTTCCGAATATTCGTCAGCTGCATTTTCATAGCCGAGTTCACGCAGTTGAAAAGAGTGTCGAGAGTGGCAGTCGATGTAGTGATCCACTCTTTCAGAGCCGAATGTGCACTTTCCACCCTGCAGTTCGTAGTGTTGCCGAAATGAAGAACTTTATTCCTCCAATTCAACACAAACTTTTCTTTATGCACCAACTACGTGTCTTCCACATACTCCATGAGCACTGGCCAGGACTTGAAAGAATCTTTCAGATTACAGACTGATTTATCATAATCCGTATGTGAATCAGAAACCATAACTCTCCTCCACTTTCCACGCCTAAAACTCTCTGCAAGCTGCTTGCTCTTGCCGAATACGTGGTATGCGTAGTTGTACACGTCTTTGTTGATATGCCTGCTGCAATGTAAATGAGCAGACTCAGGAAAAACCTCTGCCACTGGTCACATCAGACTCATCTCCCGATCCGTTATTACTGCAGTCGGGCTAATAATTTTCAATAACAAATCTCGCAACATCTCCAACACCCACCGATAACTAGACTCTGTCTCATCCTTCAAAATCGCATATCCGATGAGGAAATTCATGTTTGTTGGAGTAACCTCAGCCATATCAAACAAAGGCATCTTGTACTTGTTCGTCTTATACATCAAATCCTTGCAGATTACGAAAGGGTATGTACGCAACAACTGAACTGAAGTCGGATGTGCCAAATATGCGTGAGTGAGGACATTAGTTTCTTCATCTGCCACAATCCAATGTAAATAGTTATACTGCACTGCCTGACTGAGAAACTGCTGAGCGGGATTCCTGTCTTCAGATTTCATCATCCCCGTGTACTCTCTGAAGTTATAAATGTGTCTTTGATTGAGATTATCCTCCGGGAATTTCTCATTTACTGCCAACAAAATGTTACGTGGTCTTGTTTGTGCCTCAGTCATATCACGAACAATTTGCTTGACCCCAGCACTAAGTCCGCTGACCCTCTAAATAAACTGCAAGTGCGTGGTTGTGCTGCCCATAGGTGCTATTAGAAACAACGACTCATCCATCACGATCACATCGCTCGACTACTTTTACCAAAAAATGACAACCGCAACCTTTTATTTTTGTGTTCTTTCGTAGTGCAATACTCGTATCACGAGAACTCATTTCATGTTTGCGATCACATCTCATGTAACAATCTATTCGGTTATCTGTTTTTGGTTTGTATGATGATATAACCAAAAAAAATTGGCTCCTATTGCAACTTGTTTCGCCAATTTACAAGATTCCTCGATTGTTGTAAATATTTGTTTATTATCAAAAAAGCTCAATGTAATCTACTCCATCACCACCGAAATCTTGCAACGGAACCTGGAAAAAATTAATTTAACAGAAAATTAAAAAAACGAGGCGTCTTAGCCAGACGCCCGAGTCGGAAAAAAAAATCTGCCTCTGTTACCTCGCCGGATCCAGGTGATTCGTCAGACATTTTCGTGGTGTTGGTACTAAGAATGTGAGTAAAACTGAGTCAAAAACCTTGTTTAACGACAAATTACGAAATGTGTATTAATTATATGTTAAGGGCAAAAAAGTAATTTTTGGGCGATTTAAGTAGTTTTCCGGCGACGAATAGTAGCCCCCAAAAAATTAGAGGGAGAAAAGGTTGAGATTAGGGAGAGATGAAGAATGGTTTGGTTCAAGGTTGAGAAATACGGATGCAATGCGGCGAGACATGGCATCCGACATATGCGGGATGTAGATGCTATGCGGCGAGGCATCGCATTCGACATATGTGGATGCGATGCGGGTGCATATGCGGTTTGTGATTTAACAATTAAATAATATAATATAGATATATTTAATTATAATTTATATACATGTAATTAAAAATTTATGTAAATTTTTGAATAATTTCTGAGATCACTAATCCAATATTAAACAAATCAAAGTAAAAATATAAAAAATGAAAACAGAGTGTTTTGAAATACGGGCCGCATCGGGAAGATGTGATGATGCACTTCTCCCCCGTATCGCGTTCACATCTGCATATGCGACATCATCCGGTTGTATTTTAGAACACTAGTTCTGGTACGTAAAACAGTCAGAGATAGTTATTGTGAGATGAAGCTGGAGCTTGGAAGATGGAGGAGAAGAGGAGATAGCAAAGCGAGAGGAAATAATTAGAGAGAGGCGGTTGCAACTTGCAAGAGAAGAGGAAAAAGAGAACTCAAATGAGAAAAGTAGAGAGAATATTGAGAGATAGAAGATAATGAGGCCTAGAGAATAAGAGAGAAGAGAGAACATGGGCGAGGCTATCAGTTAAATCGAGTTTGATTTCGGACGTATCTGGTATGCGAAAATTGATAGATTAAGTTTGATTGAGTTTGCTATAGCATAATGAAACCAAAACTAAGAGTATATACACTCCTGAGAATATATTGTTTAAATGCAACTGTGGTTTATGTTTCTGGACAAATTCTCATAGTCAGTTAATGATCTTAAGATTTTTTACAGCTTAGCTTAGCTTATATATTATTAGAGTATGTGGGGGTTCTAATTAGGAACGAAAGAATTAATTTTAGGACACGATCTTTTTAGAAAATTTTATACATCCGTTCTGCATTATGAATAATCCCAAGTGGCATGGTTCAAATACCACTTGGACGGGGAGAGGTAGTTAGTTTGATTCTCGTCCCAGTAACAACTCAATCTGAATGAGATAAGGTCCACAATCCACCCAAAGAAAAAACTTTTGGTAGATTATTACATTCCGGAGTTTTCTAAGTCTTCACCGTTTCACATGACACCTTGACCCATCACAAGCCTCCTTTATCCCACGGTCTAGGCTACAAAGGAACAACATAGGTAGATAGACAAAAATAAGATAAACTTTCTGGATGAACCATTTATATTTGATTGGTGGATTTGATCAAAAGATTAATTTAGTCACAAATGACATTTATTGAAAGATCTATTTGACCTGGTATTGAACTTTTAGAAATAAGATCACATATAACCAAATTTATTCCCTAGAATTCGATGGAAGCGGTATACATGTGATAGAACAAATTATTGTGAACTGCCAGCATGGAAAATATCATTTTTTTCTAAAAACTAATCAAAATATTCTAAAAAAATGTTTTATCACCTGATTACCCAAATTATTATTATCTTGACATCATATTATTATTCCTCTCGCATGAAAATTTCAGACAACACGCAACAGCACGAAAGAAAATGAAATATAGACCTATACGTTCCCGTGAATTAACAACAGATTAGTATACAAGCCTAGAGGTGATATGATGCATTTTCTTGATTTTTGATAGAATATACATTACCTTCATGCATCAACTCGATTTTGAGGCGGTTGATATTCTCGATGTGATACACGAGCAATAGTCCATCATATCAAGAATACCAAGAACCCGAAGAAAGAGATGGTGCACCATATCAAGATTATAAAACAACACAACACCAACGACATGCGTGAGAGGATATTGAAATCTAGACAGAGAAATGTATTTGTATTATTAATCATATATCTTTTTCAAATTATTATACGTGAGTATTTATAGGTATGCATGCTAAGGAAGGGATGATACATAGCCATTGTACATGTATGATAAAATCCTTACACGAGTCCTTGATGGTTGGAGCTTGCCTTAGACAGAGATGTCATATAGGTGATGATGAGCAAGGCCGTCACAGGAATTTTCGAGGTCTTGTGCGAATATCAACAATGAAGTTCCTAAATTTGAAAAAAATTGTCCTCCTAGTTTAAATAATAAAAAATTCACTAACTTAGTGCAATATCACTTGAAATTTTTTGTCATCCTAGTATTCTTTGAGGCAAATTTATCAATGTTTATGTGTTATCTATGTGTTAGCATTAATCTTCTTTGCAACTCAATAAGCTCATGTACATAAATAATTTCTTTTTGAGGCCCTCTCAAAATGAGGCCCGAAGCAGGAGCTCACTCTGCTCCTGCTATGGGTCGGGTCTGATGATGAGGAAAGTGAGTCCCAACGGTTGGATAGTGTAAAAGGAATGTTTTCAACACGCCCCCTCAAGTTGGGTCTGGAACAGGCTGATAGATCCCAACTTCTGAAGGATGTTTGAAAAGAGCTTATGATCGATCGAGGGTTTTTGTGAAGTGATTGATCTCGTTTTATATTAAACCGCAAGTGCACGGCCGCGTTGAAGCGGTGGCAAATACGGGTCGTCCACTGGGAGGTGTGTCGACACTTGGTTTGTTCAAAGGCGAGAGGTAAAGAAAGGGAAGAAAGGTTGGTTACACTAAACTACACTAAGATGCTAAACTAGAATGCAAAAGGAAATGAAGATAAGCAATAAAACTAAACCCCAAAGGCGGTAGAGAAATAATGTGAACATAAAGAAGTGTGTGTGTGTTCATTAAGCTCCTCACAACATGTAGTGCATGAAATCATAAAACTACATCCAACTTTGCCTCTACATGAATTAAGATAAGACTACATCATTAAAACATACAAGACAATAATTGGAATGAAGCTACATGAACTCAAGTATAAAGACTATACCCTACTATGCCTCTACATGAATTAAGATTTCACTACATCATTAAAACATACAAGACATTAGCTAAGGTAAAGGCAACAATAGCACATACATTACAAATTGTGTTTCCAATATTAACTTCATCCATATCCTAACCTTATCATTCCCCATAAAATAGGTCCACTAATCAAAGCATAAGCTAAGCTTCATTCAAGAGCATTAGCATATCAAAGATAAGAGTGGAGACCCATTAGATGGTTATGGAAATCATATAAAGCTCAATGGATAAAAATAACACACACTTAATACACTACATAATTATATCACACATTTCTCCACCCCCCAAATGGGGATGGAACTACTCACTACTCATTACACTACTGATTAGACTAAGTAAAGAAAATATTTAACTAAGATACTAAAATTACTAAACAAGAAATTAAACAAAGTAAATCAACCCACACAAAACAAACAACATAACAAAACAATATTAAAAGAAACAAATAAACTTTTATTAACAATGACTCACATTGAAGGTAACATCCTTCTCCACCTTGAGTTATTGCTTCAAGGCTCACTCCTTAGTAGAGAGAATGCCACCAAACAATGGGTAATTACAATGGAAGGTGAAGAGTTCTATTTATAAGCATGGAAAAAGCTAATCGGGGACAATCCCCCGATGTGGGACTAAACCAATACCAAAAATAGCCTAAACGAACATTAATACAAGTCCAGGAGAAATTTCGACGGATCCTGAGCAATATGAACCGCCAATTAGCGGTCCAAGACCGCCAATTGGCGGTCCAAAATTGTCGGATCGTGTTGGAATTTGTTGTGGGCTTTGCTTTCTGGTATTGTTGGTCTTTGATGCGGTTACTCGACTTGTTGGAGCTCCGACCCGAATAGAATTGGTAAAATACTCCCCATGATGGTGTGGAGTATTCTGTTTTGCTCTTAGGTCCTTCTGTCTTACATTCAGGTCCTTCTCCCTTGCATCTTGGTCCCTAGATCTCACCATTCAGTCCTTTTTTCCCAGCTTTTGGGTCCTTTCATGGCTCTTCTCTTCAAACCTCTTTATTCCTGAAAACTAAACATAAAACTCGTCACATAGCATTGCTTAGGTGTAAGATAATTGATATAAGATACAAATATGAGCATGAAATGATGTCAATCATGAAGCTGTCGGCTAACTACTCTTTGCTAGAGACGTATGAAACTTCAATATGTTTTGAGTGGATCTTCTCTCTGATGAAGTGGCAGTCAACCTCTATGTGTTTGGTCCTTTCATGGAAGACCGGGTTTGTCGCAATGTGTCAAGTTGTATTGTTGTCATAGAACATCTTCATTGGTTCTTGAGTTTGGATGTTCATATCTTTGAATAACTGGTTGAGCCATATTAGTTCACTAGTGGTGGAGGTCATAACATGATATTCAGCTTCTGCACCTGACCGGACAATGACGTTTTGTTTCTTGCTTCTCCAAGTTACTAGATTGCCTCCTACAAAGGTGCAGAAGCCGGTGGTAGATCTTCGATCATAACTTCCTGCCCAATCTGCATCAGAATAACCAATTACAGAGTTTGAGTTATTAGGTTTCATCCATAGTCCTTGTCCCACGGTACCTTTAAGATAGCATAATATTCTATTTACGATATCTAAGTGATGAGTACGGGGAGAATGCATGAACTGGCTGATTGTGCTTACGGCATAGGTAATGTCAGGTCGGGTGACAGTAAGATAATTAGCTTCCCAACAAGTCTTTGAAATTGGCTGATGTTACTAAGAGGTGTGCCATCAGTGTGTCCTATTTTCCTATTTGTTTCGATAGGAGTGTTGGTGGGTTTTGCACCTATTTTACCAGTTTCTATAAGTAGGTCTAGAACATACTTCCTTTGTGATAAAACAATCCCTTTTTGGAGTGGGCAATTTCTATCCCGAGAAAATATATCATAAATCCTAAGTCTTTTATGTCAAAATTTGGATTTCAAGTATTTTTTTACTAAATCTATTTCATGATCATTGGTTCCAGTTATTATGATGTCATCTACATAAATGAGAACTATGGTAGTGATGCCTAGTGAACATGGATGCATCTGCTGAACTTTTCTTAAATCCATAAAGAATGAGGGAGTGATTGAGTTTCGCATACCATGCTCATGGCGATTGCTTCAATCCATATATAGACTTATGAAGCTTGCATACCTGGTGAGGGTTCGTGGTGTAACCGAGAGGAGGAGTCATATAAACTTCTTCTTCGAGATTACCATGTAGGAAGGCATTTTTGACGTCCATTAGAAAAAGATTCCACCCATGGTTTATGGAAACAGATAGTAGAACATGAACGATGTTCATCTTGGCTACGAGTGCAAAGGTTTCTAGATAATCAAGTCCATATGTTTGTGCATATCATTTAGCTACAAGACGGGCCTTATATCTCTCAATTTTACCGTTACTATGATATTTGGTTTTGTAGATCCATTTACGGCCCACAGGTTTTATGCACGGTTGTAATGGGACTATGGACCAGGTTTTGTTGGATTCTAAAGCTCTTAGTTTATCTTGCAGAGCATTAACCCAAATTGGATTTTCTAAGGCTTCATGATATGAATTTGGTTCTTTATTATGATCTAGTTGGGTTAGGAAAGTTTGGTGTTTATGAGATAGTTGGTTATAGGACAAATAGTCCTGAATCAGGTAAGTAACCTGTGAAACAAAGCAATCATTAAGTCTGACAGGTCGACGAGTGGGGCGAGTGGACCTTCTTCGGGGGGAATCTTCTACTTCTTCTGCATCTCCCTCTCTGTTGCCAGTTGGTGGATTAGCGACATGAAGAGTGGAAAGAGTGTGATCCGGAATGCACGGAGGTATGTCGAGAAAATCTACGTTGGGAAGTGAAGGAATTTCGGTGGAGGTTTCTTTGTATGGTTTGAAGTATGGTTCACTCTCAAAAAAGACAACGTCTCTCGAAACATACATTTTACACTACTTAGGGTTAGGGGTGTGCAGAACCCGGTCTGGATTCCGGTCTGGGTTTCGGTCCGGACATTTTGAAAATCCGGTTTGGTCCAGACCGGTCCGTTTTTTTTTTAATTTTTAAGGTTAAAAACTGGTCCATACCAGTTCAGTCCGGTCCGGACGTCGGATAAAAATTTGGTCTGGTCCGGACCGGATGCACATGCCTACATAGGGTCATAACATTTGTACCTTTTTTTCCTAAAGGAATATCCTAAAAAATACATTTAATTGAACTGTAGTCAAGCTTGTCATCCCGCTTCCTGTGAACAAAAAACTGCAACCGAAAATTTTGAGGTTATCAATATTCATTTTTTATGGTGTAAGATTTCGAAGGGTTGTTGATTTTCAACGGTAGGACTAGTGAGACGATTTATAATATAAGTTGCAGTAAGAATAGCATCTGACAAAAAATGTTTAGGAACATTGTTTTGAAAAGGTAAAGAGCGAGTAACGTTTAAAAGATGACGATTTTCCTGTTCAGAAATCTCATTTTGTTGTGGAGTATTAATACATGTGGTTTGATGACAAATTCATTTGTATTTTTTTTTTTGAAACATACTGCTCATGTATTCTGAGCCATTGTCGGATCTAAAAACACAAATTTTTGCATTATACATGTTCTCAATAAAGGCAAGGTATTCGTGAAACTGAGTAAGTGTCTAATTTGTTTTTTAATAGATAAATTCAAGTGGATCGAGAAACATCATCGATAAAACTAATAAAATAACGATAACCATTGTAAGAGTCAACAGGAGCAGGCCCCCAAATGTCAGAATGGAGTAATTCGAAAGAAAATTGAGTTTTAGAAGTAGAGGTAGGGAGTGGTAACCTAGTTTGTTTGAAAAAAACGACAAATATCACACAAAACTTCTGAATTAATCGAAAAAGTTCGTGGTTAACCAAGGATCCCGCATGTAAAGCTTTATTAGGTGATTCAAGAACATATAACTTTTGTGAGGATGGCCCTACCAATCATCCTCCATGTGGTACGATCCTGAAAAAACACATCATGATGAATGAATATAACATTACAATTGAGTTTTCTAGTGATTTTGGCGACAGAAAGTAAGTTTGTATCAAAGTTAGATACATAAAGAATATTATCATGAATATTGTTGATTAATGTAGCATCTCTTGTACCTTTAATTTCAACTTGGTTTCCATCGCAACTGTGACAAATTTATCTAATAATCTTAGATTATTTTTTACATTAGAAAGCATGGTAAGATCCCCTGTCATATAATCGGTGGCCCCAGAGTCCATAATCCAACCTTTATAATTATCTTTAGTTGCTGAATGAGAACAAATATGAATATCAAGAGAATTTTCCATACTGGCATATTACATGATCTAGGGGCCTGATTGTGCAAATAGTCATTTAAGTGGGCCACCAGAGCATTCATGTGTTGCAGATCCGGAGCTCCTCCATCTACGAACCCGCCCAAACCATTTGGCCAATTTAAAAATCTGCTCGATCCAGTGTCGTTCCAGCTTTGGGTTTTATTCAATGTCAGGTTTGGTTGTGATTATCCGGTCGGGTGCCCTTGCATATAAAACACACCATTGTTTCCATTTGCGTCATTTAGGTTAGGATCAGGGTTTCTGTCCGGGCGGTCGCCGCCACCTCCGGTCTGGCTGGTGTTGCCATCGACGATTCTGTCCACCAAGTTTGCTCTGGCGCCTCTTTCTCTGTTCTTTGGCGGCCTGAGATGAGGAAATAGGAACCAACATGAATTTTTATGATATCCTTGTTTCTTACAATTTTTGCAATGTTCATTTGGTTTGCTTCCAAATCATTTTTTGTTGTTGTGGTTGTTTCCCTATGTTTGGTTGCGACTGACGATGAAGGCTTGGTTGTCGGAGGCCCCACTGTTGTTGTTGTATGTCATGGTCTTTGTTCGGGTTTTCTCGTGCTGAATGAGACTTGTGATGGTGGCAAGGCTTGGTAGCTCCGTTGCCATTAGGATTTGGGAACGTATGGCTTCGTAGCTTGAATCCGGTCCTACCAAGAATTGGTAGATCTGGTTTTGTTCTTGTCGGGTTTGGATGATTTTAGCGTTTGTCGTTGTGGGTTCATACACCCGCAACTCGTCCCATTGATTCCTGAGAGTACCTAGGTACTCAATGATGGATGAAGAATTTTGGCGTGTTTGGGATATCTCTTGTTTGATCTTCAAGATGTGCGTGAAATTTTCGGTTTTCCCATAGTTCTCTTTGACAGCATCCCATAATTTCTTGGTGCTTTCTTTGTAAATGAAAATTTCTCCGATGTTTGGGTGCATGGAGGCTATGAGCCACAATATGATTTGATGGTCCATCATTTGTCATTCCTCTTGTTTGTTTTCTGTCTTTGCTCCTTCTGGTTTTGAAGTTCTTCCGCTAATGTGGTCTGTCAAATTAACTGATATTGAATGGAAAATTAGTTCAAACATTTGAATTACTCAAAATATTGAATAATTGAAAAAAATTAATGGTGTAAAGACATTGTTGCATAGTTCTATTCGATGGTAAAGTATTTGAAACGTTGAAAAAATTAGTATAGAATGAGTTAATTGAATGAGTTAATATTTAACAATTGTAGGTCATCGATCGATGAATCTATGGGAGGCATTGGCGACGAATTTATTTATCCAGAAGTCAAAACATTTTTTTCCAATCTAATTAAATTGAAATCACCACCAATAACCGAAGTGTTATCCACAAGCATGATCCACTTGAAAGCAAAAACTATTAGGTCATGCTTCGGTAACTAAAGTTTTTAAAACTTTGATTTCAAAAATACATTTTTCAAGTTAGTATCTAACTCAAATAATATATTTTGAAAAATAAATACGTTTTGCTACAAAACGTATTTTTTGTAAAGGCAAGTGTTTCATAAGAAATAATTTAAGATAAAGAAGGACATCACATAAATGAGAAAAATAAAGATGTCTTGCCCTTTTATTTTCAAAAGCGTGTTTTCCCAAAAAAAAATACATATTTGCAATGCATTATTGGAGATGATCCAAATACGCTTCTAGGATTCAAAACTGAATTGTTTTAGTAATAGAATTTTGATAAAAAAACTCGGTATATAGACTATCCAAAGAGAAGAGATTCTTTACCTTAAGCTACTCGAGAAGGCGGCTCGACTTTTTGCATACTATTTGGGCCCTCTGAATCATGGGCTAATATGGCTGGTGGTGTTAACGGCGCCGAACTTAGGTTAGTGTGAGAACCACATGCATACATAGCTCCAATAAATTTACATACATGTTGCATCCCAAAATAATTAAAATTTGAGTTGGTATCCCAAAATGATTAGAAAAATTGCTTGTGATTTTCGTATTTCAATTTGGATTGCTTCTGATAATTAAATCGAATATTTTTAATTTCTAGATTTTTTGATAAATACAATACTTCAATAAACCATCATGTAAGAATAAAATTTGGTTAAACAAGAAAACGTTACGAAACCAGGTTTTGGACAATAGGACGAGAGACAATGTTTAGGGGACTAGAATCACTTCCACTGTTGTGCATTCCTAACTACGTAACTATATGTGTGTGTGTGTATATATATATATATATATATATATATGTGATCTACTTATAGACAAAGGAGACAATACACAAGAAAAAAAATTACAATCAGAAAATAGTAGATCAATAGAAAATTACATTGTGAAATTACAATATAAATATGTAGTAAAAGAAAAGGTGAATTATCCACATTATATGATTACACAACAAAAAAAAAGCATTCATGCATGTGAATTTGTATGTAGGTCATTGTTGATCTTGAAGGGCATTAACTTTCAACATACCAAAATGAACCTTTTCCCATTATTAACATTCAAAAAGGAGAGTAATTTGATTTTTTGATGTTATCGTTGTATGAAATCAAAATGAAAAAAAAATGTTAGATGGAGAAATAAGGATAGAGGATCAGAAATGGTGTTGCTAGAAATGGACGAATATATTGAGAATTGAACTTAATCCTAGGTGACATCCTAGTCACTAGTCACATCATCTATGGAGGGTGAGTCATTTAGGTATTGATGACTCAACAAGTTGAAAGGTGAGAGGTTGAAGGAAAGGAAGAGACAAAGAGTTTCTCCATTTATCCGTGATTTTCGTCCTTATTTTATGGTGCAATTTAAGTAGAGGTTATAATGATCTTGAATGGTCATTTGTTATGTGGTTTATGTCTTAATTATGGAAGAGTTAGATTTAGGTTAAGTTGAAGAGTCATTGCAAGTGCCTATATAAGCACAAGAGTTCTCCATTTCTAGTCTGAGAAAAAAAAAGAATGTAAGTGAGTAGAAAGAAGAAAGAAAAGATGAATGTGGTGCTTCGAGGCGAGTTCAAGGCATTGAAAATGAAGAAATCGGAAGGTGTTGCCGATTTCGTGACGAGGGTTCACGTGGGGGCAAACAAATTGAAGAGAAATGGGGAGGCGTTAAGCGAAGGAATGGTGGTGGAGAAGGTGTTGCGTTCTCTCACTGAAGACTTCGAAAATGTTGTGTGTGCTATCGAGGAATCAAAGGACTTCGAGAAGATGACCGTCGACGACTTAGCAAGCTCGTTGGAGGCACATGAACAAAGGAAGAAGAATAAGAAATGAGATGTGTTGGAGGAGGCATTGCAAGCGAAGATGTCTCTCAAAGAGGAGAAGCCTCTCAACGTCGATCGAGGAAGATGTGGCCGTCCAAATAAGAAGGAGGTCGAGTGCATCAAGTGTGGGATGTTTGGTCATTTTGCGAAAGAGTGTTGGTCGCAAAAGAAGGTGGAGGAGAGCTCCAACCGTGGTCGTGGTGATCGTGGATCAAAGAAGGAGGTTGAGTGCTTCAATTGTGGGAAGCGTGGACACTTTGCTAGTGAGTGTTGGTCGAAGAAGAAGGTGGAAGATAGTTCCAACCCTATTGTCGAGGAGGAAGACAACCACAAGGAGGTGACAAATCATGTCACGCATGCTCAAGCTAATGATGAGCATAAGGAGGAATACGAAGAAAACAATGAAAATGAGGAGCAAGAGGTGGAGGTGGCAGATTCCACCGAGCACGAAGTTGTATCATCCGATGATGAAGAGACAAGACCGAGGAAGACAAGAAGTCTTCGTGTTCTATATGAGGGAACAATTGAGCTACACTTGGTTTGCCTCTTTTCTCAAGGTGAGAGCATCCCGTTCGAAGAAGCGGTGGTGGCAAATTCAAGAAGGCGAGCACGATGAATGAGGAGATGCAGTCAATAGAAAAGAATGAGACTTGAGAGCTAGCTTTGCTTCCAAAACGTCACAAAATCACTAGTGTCAGATGAGTGTATAAGAAGAAGACAACACCCAAAGGAGAGGTTGAGTGATGCAAGGTACGCTTGGTAGCAAAAAGCTACAAGCAAAGGACCGGCATAGATTATGAAGAAGTGTTCTTGCCAGTGGCATGCATGGAGACAATCCCTCTTTGTGTGGCTTATGAGCAAATGAGGTTCACATGGTGTGTCTTTTAGCTCAAGCATGCATGAAAGGATGCACAACCTTTGGGATAATGGATAAAAGAGGATTAAGTTCAAGGAGGAGTATTTAGAATTGAACTTAATCTTAGATTGCATCCTAGTCAGTAGTCACATCATCTATGGAGGGTGAGTCATCTAGGTATTGATGACTCAACAAGTTGGAAGGTGAGAGGTTGAAGATAAACAAGAGACAAAGGGTTTCTTCATTTATCCATGATTTTCATCCTTGTTTTATGGTGCAATTTAAGTAGAGGTTGTAATGATCTTGAATGGTCATTTGTTATGTGGTTTATGTCTTGATTATGGAAGAGTTAGATTTAGGTTAAGTTCAAGAGTCATTGTAAGTGCCTATATAAGCACAATAGTTCTCAATTTGTAGCATGAGAAGAAAAAAAGAATGTAAGTGAGTATAAAGAAAAGAGAAAAGATGAATGTTCGTTGCAAATCTCGTTTTGTATTTGAGTGTTAAGTAGTCATTTTCTTCTTTCATTCGTAGCCACATATTACGTAAATCAACGTATGATTTTAATGATGGCAATGGAAGAGTGGAAGACCCTCAGCATGGAGAGCAAGGTGAGCCAAAACTACGCACCAAGCACGGCTTCTGAACAAATGAATAGCGGTTTGGGACCGCTGGTTGGCGGTCCAAGTGTGCCTGGTTGAGGGTGACTTTCTGGGTGACATTGTTGAGTGTTTTCCGTCTTTCTCCCGTATCTAATAGAATGCCCATAAAATCGACAAAGACATGCAACAACATCAAAATAAATGGCTTACAAAATATAGACTTTTCTTACTGACAATTTACCAAAATACAAGTGTATTCCTAATTAGATAACAATATGATTCAGTTATAGACAAAGGAGACAATACATAAGAAAATATAATTACAACTAGAAAGTAGTACATCAATAGAAAATAGTACATCGTAAAATTACTATATAAATATGTAGTAAAAGAAAAGGTGAATTAGTCACATTATATGATTACGCAACAAAAAAAAACATTCATACATGTGAATTTGTTAGGACGGTTTTTAAAAAATTGTATGTAGGTCATCGGAGAGGCTTGAAGGGCATTAACTTTCGACAAACCAAAAGGAACCTTTTTCCCATTATTAACATTCAAAAAGTAGAGTATTTTGGGTTTTTTTGATGTTGTTGTATGAAATCAAAATGAAAAGAGAGAAAATGTTGTTCGATGGAGAATTAAGGGCAAAGGTTTAGAAATAGTGTTGTTAAAGAGAGACGAATAACCATAAAATTGACAAAGGCATGCAACAACATCAAAAGAAAATGGCTTACAAAAAATATACCTATCTTATTGACAAATTACCAAAATACAAGTCTAGAGAAAACTCAGAAACCTTTATTTGATCAAATAGTATTGATATATCTTCTGGCAGACGATTCTTGAAACTTCATATGATGCACATAAATTTTTTCTTCAACTGGATGCATTAGCTAGGATTCGTAGTTGTTAATGGTCTTGATCCGTCGCATTACCTTAGTCTTGTAGTTGCTAGTCATCTTAATTGGATGCATTCACTTGATTTCATGGTGATTGATGTTGAATGCTATACACAAGGAATAGCGCATCGTATTAAAATATCAACAACTAGAAAATCAAGGTGATCACACCAAATCGAGGAATATAAACAACACAACACTGACGATATGCATCGGATAAATATCATGAACAACAGCAAAACTGAACTAAGGCACCACAAAATTGATCTATATTGATCTTCGACGAGCATGCAAGATTGTATCACAACATGAGAATATCAATTTAGGAAACTAATAGTGGGTGTGGGTGAATTAGAGGCTGTGGTTCTTTTTATACGTAACAATTATATTGATTCATCTATGTATCATAAATTGTGTTGCATTTGAAAAAAATCATCCTTAAAAATGTGTTAATCAATTGCACTGGTTTTTTACATGTACAATTATTCTTAAAAATCCTTTCTTAGGTGTTTAAGAAAAGGATTATTTTCTTAGGTGAGTAAATATATTAATAATATAAGCACGATAATAATTCTAACCATATTCGACATCCGTTTTGATCCAAACTTTCACGTAAATATAAATTTAGGAGTATATTAGGGATACAACAAAAAAATTAGGAAAACAAACACCAAATGTGTGTTAAATAATGAAATTTTGAAGTTAAAGGGACAAATTGTTAAAAAATGAAAGTTCATGGGAGGTAACTATTAACTTTGAAAGCTCAGGGATGCAGGGTGATACCAATGCAAAGTTCAGATGGTCAAACTGTAATTAACCCAAATATAAAGTACAACTACTTAACCCATAATTATTTATCAAAATATAAACCTCTAATTATTAAAACAAATGCCAAAACAAAAAAATCAAAACAAAAAAAACTCAACCAACCAGGTCGTGCCAAGTAGTCGACGACCAGGTCGTCGATGGGGGATGGCCGTTAAGGATGCTCTAATCAATCAAGTTTCTTATTTTTGTTAGTCGAAGTGGAATTGTAATTATTTGGACATATGTTTAACAATTGCAGGTCATCGATGAATTTGTGGAATGCATTGGCGGAGAATTTATTTATCTAGAAGTCGAACATTGGTTTTCGAATCTTATTAAATTAAAATCATCCACAAGCTAGCATGATCCACTTGAATGCAAAAACTATTAGGTCATGCTTGGTAATTAAAGATTTTAAAACTTGGATTTCAAAAATACGTCTACCCAACAAGTTTGGGATAAAAGATTTTGTTGTTGTTGTTGATTTCAAAAATATATTTTTCAAGTTGGTATTGAATTTAAATAATATATTTTGAAAATACACTATCATACAAATTAATATATTTTGCTACAAAACATATTTTTCGTAAAATCAAAGGTTTCATAACAAGTAAAGAATGAAGAACACATAAATGAGAAAAAAGGAGGTTTTACCATCTTCTTTTTTAAAAAATGCCAAAAATACACATTTGTATTGTATTATTGGAGATTATCCAAATACCCTTATGAGATTCAAAACTGAATTTTTTTAATAATAATTTTTTGATTAAAAAACCCACAGTACATGGGCTATCCAAAAAGAAGAGATTCTTTACCTTTAACTACTCAAGAAGACGGCTAGACTTTTTGCATATTATTGGCCCTCCGAATCAGGCTAATATGGTTGGTTGTTCCGTTGTTGGTGTTAATGGCGCCATACTTAGGTTAGTGGGAGAACAACAAGCAAACAAAAATAAAATGAATTTACATACAAGTTACATCTTAATTTAAAATTTATAACATATTACCATATTTGAATTTGTACCCCGAAATAACTAGACAAAACTGCTTGTGATTTTCAAATTTCAATTTGGTTTGCTTCTGAAAACCAATTCGAGCATTTTTTTTTTGTGATTTGTTTGATAAATACAAGACTTCAATAAACCTTCATATAATAATAAAATTTGGTTAACAAGAAAACATTCCGAAACTAGGTTTTGAACTTCATGCATGTGAATTTGTTAGGATGATTTTTTTTTAAAATTGTATGTAGGTCATGAAAGAGGCTTGAAGGGCATTAACTTTCCACAAACCAAAAGGAACTTTTTTCCCATTATTAACATTCAAAAAGTAGAGTAATTTGGTTTTTTGATGTTGTTGTATGAAATCAAAATGAAAAGAGATAAAATGTCGTTGGATGCAAAATTAAGGACAAAGAATCAGAAATAGTGTTGCTAGAAGGAAACGAATACCCATAAAATTGACAAAGGCATGCAACAACATGAAAAAACTTAAATATATATATATACCTATTTTATTGACAATTTAGCAAAATACAAGTCTAGAGATACCTCACAAACATTTATTTGTTCAAATAGCATTGATCTTCGATCGTTTGGTTAATACGATGCAATATCTCTGGTCGTCGATACTTGAAACTTGATATGACGCACATAATTAAACTTGTGTCTTCAAGCTGATGCATTAGCTAGGTTTCGTAGTTGTTAATGTTCTTGATCCGTCGCATTACCTTAGTCTTGCAGTTGTTTTATCATCTTAATTGGATGCATTCACTTGATTTCGTGGTGGTTGATATCGAATGCGATACACAAAGCATAGCATCTTATTAAAAATCAACTACTAGAAAATCAAGGTGATGCACCAAATCGAGAATATAAACAACACAACACCGACGATATGCATCGGATAAAGATCATGAACAACAGCAAAACTAAGCTAAACCAGCACAAAATTGATATATATTGATGTTATCAAACCATGCTAATATTCCACGACCATGCAAGATTGTATCACAATCTTGAACAAAATTATTCTCATATTTGAAAAGGAATGAATGCCAAAAATAAAACCTTCTCAACTTGAATGTTCAAGAGTGTGAGAGGGGAATGTATTTATAATAGTAGAGATGTACAATATTCATTGAACTTAGACATACAATAAGACTTAAAAGATTAAGTCATACAATAATCTAGTAAAATCTAGATTATTCGAATACTATGAATGTGGTCACAAGTATGTATACAAGTAGATGTAGATTAGGCTAATGAGTCTGGATATAATCATGGGCTTCAGATGGGCTTAGGCCTTTTTCCTTAACAATTCTACATTTGAACGTTTGAATCCCATGAAACAATGTAGGGAAATACTAATAAGTTTTTTTCACGAAGAACTCAGAATTGGATCTTTCCCTTAAAGATTAATACATGAAAATTTTAAATTCTAAACTCCTTTTTTTTTGCTTTCGTATTCTCGTGTAATATTGTCAAACCTACACATAAGCCAAAAGTACAACTACGAGAAACCACTATCGAAATGCTAGAGAAAAAAATTCAAGATGATCTCTAAGACTCCATGGAGGGACTGGAAGATGATTATCTTCCCATGATCCTGAAAGCAATAATCGATCAAGTTTCTCCTTTTGTTAGTCCAAGTGGAATTGTAATTATTTGGTCATATATTTAACAATTGTAGGTCATTGATGAATTTGTGGAAGGCATTGGAGGAGAATTTATTTATCTAGAAGTCTAACATTGGTTTCCGAATCTAATTAAATTAAAATCACCACCAATAACTGAAGCGTCATCCACAAGCATGATCCACTTGAATGCAAAAACTATTAGGTCATGCTTGGGTAACTAAAGATTTTAAAACTTTGATTTCAAAAATACATTTTTCAAGCTGATATCTAACTCAAATAGTATTTTTGAAAATACACTATGATACGAATTAATATATTTTGCTACAAAACACATTTTTCGTAAAATCAAAGGTTTCATAAGAAATATAGAGTGAAGAAGAACATCACATAATTGAGAAAAAAAGAGGTCTTACCTTTTTCTTCTTCTTTTCAAAAAACGTGTTTTCTGCAAAAATATACATATTTGTAATGCATTATTGGAGATTATCCAACCCCTATGAGATTTAAAATTGATTATTTTAATAATAATATTTTATAAAAAAAATCTCGGTATATAGGCTATCCAAAGAGATGATATTCTTTACCTTTGGGGCATGTTCAATAGGAGGGGGACGGTGACATTTGTGGGGCAGCCCTCAATGGGTAATATGGTCGTGCTTGGTTTTTTTGTTTTGTTTTTTAGGAGGTAACAATTTTTAAAAAATTGTATGTACGTAGGTCATCGGAGAGGCTTGAAGGGCATTAACTTTCGACAAACCAAAAGGAACCTTTTTCCCATTATTAACATTCAAAAAGTAGAGTATTTTGGGTTTTTTTGATGTTGTTGTATGAAATCAAAATGAAAAGAGAGAAAATGTTGTTCGATGGAGAATTAAGGGCAAAAGTTTAGAAATAGTGTTGTTAAAGAGAGACGAATAACCATAAAATTGACAAAGGCATGCAACAACATCAAAAGAAAATGGCTTACAAAAAATATACATATCTTATTGACAAATTACCAAAATACAAGTCTAGAGATAACTCAGAAACCTTTATTTGATCAAATAATATTGATATATTTTGGTTTTGGTTAATACGATGCAATACCTCTGGCAGCCGATTCTTGAAACTTCATATGACGCACATAATTATTTTCTTCCACCGGATGCATTAGCTAAGATTCGTAGTTGTTAATGGTCTTGATCCGTCGCAATATGTTAAATTTGGTTGATGCATCACCTCAACAAAATCTAAGCACTTAGGTGAAGGATAGTGGATTCAACTATATTATAGAGGGTTGCACACAATTTGTGTTTAGCAATGTGGGACTATTTTTCTCAACACTCATCCACACGCGTGATCGGGATAATTTTTTTTTGTATCTACACGTGTACAATATAGGTTGGAGTGGGGCCTCATAGGGCAATCGACTTGTTATGATACCATGTTAAATTTGGTTGGTCCACCACCTCAACAAAACCTAAACATTTAGGCGAATGATAGTCGATTCAACTCTATTATAGAGTGTTGCACACAATTTGTGTTTAGCAATGTTGGACTAATTTCTCAACACAATACCTTAGTCGTGTAGTTGCTAGTCATCTTAATTGGATGCATTCACTTGATTTCAGGGTGATTGATGTTGAATGCGATACACAAGGAATAGCACATCCTATTAAAATATCAACAACTAGAAAATCAAGGTGGTGCACACCAAATCGAGAAATATAAACAACACAACACTGACGATATGCATCGGATAAATATCATGAACAACTGCAAAACTGAACTAAGGCACCACAATGTTACCAAACCATGCTAATCTTCGATGAGCATGCAAGATTGTATCACAACATGAGAATATAAGTTTAGGAAACTTAGAGTGGTTGTGAGTGAATCAAGTTTCAGATATGTGGAATCCAGATTCAATGTAGCGAGGAACCACACTTGACATACGTGAGATGTAAATACAATGTAGATGCATATGTAGTTTGTGATTTAATAATTAAATAATATTATATAGATATATTAATTATAAATTATATATATGTAATTAAAAATTTAGGTAAATTTTTGAATAATTATAACTCCTGATCTTGGATAAAAGCTATTCAAATGGTAGGTCAGTACAATCGTTAGATCGAAGCGCGGAGGTCTGTCATGTCTCACGTACTAAATAAATCGTTAAAATCGTTAGATCGAAGAGAGCCACGTTGAGGTGAGATGTCTCAGGAGACTTAATTCCTAACTCTCGATATAGTCAAAGATTGGCGTAAAGGAGGGTCTGTCATGTCTAATGTCTCAAGCAGTGAAAGACCGATCCGTCAGCATATAAGAGGTCCTATGGTTTACGACACTGAGATAGCAAAAGAGGAACTAAGAATCTTATTGATCGTGGGAGAGGTAATTACACAATCTACAAATGTGCGTTTCATAGATTCAGATTTCATTTTGCATAAGGGGCATCAGTTAGGCCCGTGAACATTCATTTTCATTAAGTTATCGGATGTTAGGATTTTGTTATTCACGACAAGCTACACGTACAGAGACATTTGTTTTTCCAAATCAGCCTCCATGGTTTGAGTTTGGTGCCTTTGTGCGAAATGGTCGTTAAGTTATAAATATATACAATGTATCTCACCAACTTACTTGGACTTTAAGCTATATGTTACATTTGTAAAGTATAATTGATGTGTATAAGTACAACAATTATATATCACTGTATATTCACATATGGCAAGGATAGAATAGCAAGGTTTATTAGAGCTAAAGTAACAGTTAGATTCAGTGTTTAGGGAACGCCTAGGCGACTGGGTGTGTCCCATTGCCTGGGCAATCACCTAGGCGTTTGTGTCGCCGTCCAATTTTGGACGGTCATTTTTTAATTTTTTAATATTTTAAAATCAATTAAATTTGATAAAAAGTTAAAAAAATCAGGAAAAATCGGGGAAAATAGGAAAAAATGCACAAATATTATCTAAAAATCTCATACATGTTTAGTCTTCAAAAAGACACCTAGTTCCTCAACCAAGGCCTCACTAGGCACCCCCTCTACCCACCTAAACACTTAGGTATACAATTTATTGCTTAGTAGTACGATTACAAAGGTAGTTAACTAACTCAGAGTTCATACAATAGCAGATAAGAGAGAAATTAGGATTACAAGCTAACTAACTAATTCCATTGGACACATTGATCTAATGTCCAACTGGGAACCATATCAAATCCTCCACCACCATCAGAGTCGTCGAAGTCGTTCTCGTTCGGATTGTCGACGTAGACATCATCTTCTTCAGTTTCTTCATCGTCGGATTGGACATATTGCTCGTCTATGTCCATCGGTGGTTGAGAACTCGATGCACCTGGATCTCCAGAACTAATGTGAACGATGACATCATCCATGCCAACACCTAATAACGGTGCGTCAGATGCAGTGGACGTGGATCGACCAAAGCGTCTCCGTGAAGAAGAATGTCCTAAAGCTGCTTCCTTGGCATCGGCCCATGTAAGCTCTTCTCCAGCGAACACCGGATCTTCAGTTTCTACCAACCATGCATGCTCGTCGAAGAAATTGTAGTCCACACTGATGGGGTCATAAAATTTGGGCTTCTTCATCCTTTCCTGAAACCTTTGCCTTAATTTTTGGTTGTAGTTCACATACACGAAGTCATTCATCTTCTTCACAGCCAACCTGTTCCTTCTCGTTGAGTGCAACTGCTCGAAGACACTCCAATTCCGCTCACAACCTGATGCCGAGCATGTCAATCCCAACACCCTCAGGGCCAACCTCTGTAATGTGGTTTCTCCCATATCTGCGCCATAAGATTGCCACAAATCTATAGGTCTTCTTTCTGTCCTTTGTCTGACGATCATATCCCTAGAGAACATTCCAAGTGAGTTCTTGTAACAATCAAGTAAACCACAAATCTTGTCTTGTTCTTCAGGTGTGGGGACGAGACGTTTTACGACATCCATGAATCCATGCATATGCTCATTGAAAGCTACATTTCGATCTTGAGGTGGGATGGAGAAGAAGGTACCAGGGTTGAGTAAGAAACAAGCTGAGTGTAGCGGTGAGGACATCATCTTCCCTGGACCCCACCCCTAGTGTCGATGAGGTCGATGACTTGCTTGTACAACCTCGGGTTTCCTTCAAAGTTCCTAATGATTTGTTCTTTGTCTTTCTCCATTGCGTCATGTAGATATCCCATCGGTGGTTTCTCATCGCCGTCAACAAGTCTAAGAATCTAGACCATAGGTTGTGAGGCCTTCAGTGCCTTCACGACGTTGGTCAAGAAGTCACTTTGTAAAATGGTCTCGGCAACTTCAGTAGAGATCTCATTCTTTTTCTTGTTCTTTATTCAACTTGCATTAGGATCGTTGTACTCCGGGGAAACAACAAAGGCTCAGAGTCTGTCTTTCTTCAGAAACAACCTTTGCAAAGTCAGAAAGGAGGTGGCAAATCTCGTGACAACAAGGCGTAGCAGGTTCCCTTCAATGACAATTCACATCCTCTTCAACAACATGGAATGGTTGTTGAAATGTTTGATGATCTTACGAGCTAAAGCAATAGTATTCAAAAACAACTTGCTAATATCCTCAAGGATGAGATCGATGCAATGCGCTGCACAGGGAGTCCAAAACAATCTCCTTCTTTTTTGCTTCAACATCCTACCGGCAAGTACGTACACGACGGCGTTGTCGGTGACCACCTGAACAACGTGTTCTTCACCAATCTCGCAAACTACCTTGTCCATCAACTTGTACAGGTAGTCTGCGGTGTGAGAGTGACCGGAAGCATCTACAGACCTCATGAACATGGTACCTGTTGGACAATTTACTAGAAAATTGATTATATTCCTACCAGACCTATCAGTCCAGCCATCTGTCATCAACGTGCACCCGTATATTGCCCAATCTTGTCTGTACGACTCTAGTATACCTCTAGTGTAGTCAATTTCCTGTTTAAGGCACGACTCACTAACTTCATGATACGTCATGGGTTTAAGTCTCGGTCTGTAAGTACAAGAAGGGGATATTCTTCCTTCCACTCAGGCGTCCTTACAGTGTTGAATGATATACCACATCTATAGAAAAGCCTAGACCATTTTTGATTAATTGTTTTCCTATCTTCTTTTTTAAATGTTCCTTCGATGGTTGTTTGTTGGGCGCCGGAAACCAAGTCCTTCCCACGTCCGCAAAATGGTCCCTACAAACGTTGTTTTTGTCTCTTTCGAGAAGGAACAGGGCAACGATTGGAGGTTGGGGTCCGAGCATAACTGAAACCCGACCCGGTTTCCAGATTAAATTCTATGTTTTCTATGTCTACATAATCATCAAGACATACATTTTCGTTTTGTAATGTCCTATTATTTCTAATCATGTATGCAGTTATGTCTTGTTTAACAGAGTCATGAACTTTATCACAAGGTCTAGCATTGCTACCGGGTGTGTGCAAGATGTTGTTTGTGATCGGCTATACCTCTAGTTTCCTTACAACATAACTCACAAATAATGCAGTTTTTATCGTTAGCACTAATGTAATTGGCAGTATTCTAACTGGGGTCATTTGTACGGGTAGATCTTAAGTCATCGTAACTCTCGTGATGCATGGGGAGACTAGTGTCGGGTACGTATGTCATATCTAAAAACTAGACTAATATAAAATTTTAGACTGATATGAAAATAAAATATTAATTCTAAAGAAAAGTTAGAAAGAGTGCACTTGATTTTGACGGTTGTAGAACGAAGAACTGGATCGGAAACTTCACTTTCAAACTTCAAAACTAAGCATCAGACCGGAGACTTAAATCGTTAAAACTTGATTATTAGGAAACTTTAAGATTAGAATAGAATGATGAAGAAGAAGAGAATGAGAGAGGTATGAAAAATGAAGAGGTTTGGAAGGGTTTATATAGGATTTGGGGTAGTGACAATCTTGTAATTTTAAAAAATAAAAATAAAAATAAATAAAAAAGCAAATAGCCATTGGAGAGAACTCCCCAACGACTATCGCCTAGGTGAGGCGACCGCCCACTTCGCCCAACTTTGCTTGGCGAAAGGCGGTGGTCGCCCAGGCGACCACGCCGAGAGGCGGTCGTCTACCGCCTAGGCGACCGCCCTACCTGTACATTGGTTAGATTTGATATATCATATGAATTGTAAGTGCAAATCAAAAATCAAAGGATCTAGTGATTCGTGTGAATATATACATCAATTAATTGATGAAAATTACAATGATATTATTTGGAATTTACGCTCTTTCCAACACGTTATATTATATTACGACAATTTATTATATTACTAATGTGCAATTCATATTACGGTTTAACCACACGTTACATTTCACCTGCTTACACACATGTGATATAATATTACACCAACACAATAATATTACTCGTTAAAGTATAATATTGCGGTTCAACAACTTAAATTACGACTAATTACGTCTGGCATTTTCCACAGGAGGGCTCACTTTAAATTATTTGTATTCACATAGCTATTGTTCACATGTATATTATATATTAATGCAATATTTTATATAGCTAAGCGGTTCGGAGTGAATCTCGAATGATCAGGGTAAATTTGTGTCCAACTCGTTTATTTTGTCAAGCGGATTTTGTTGCTCATGCTCATTTTTTAGTTTAAAAATATGTGCACAATTTTTTTGTTTACCGAACATGTTCTGAGCCGACTCCCACAGTTCTTGAGCTGTGGTAGAGTACATGAAGATCTCGGCGATTTGAGGTTCCATGGATTGGAGTAGCCAAGACATGACGAGGTCGTTGGTTGAATCCCATTCGTCTTGTTTTGTTTCGCTGCCCTCTTCTGTGGGCCTTTTTGATTTCCCGGTGATGAAGCCGAGTTTTCCTCGGCCACTGAGGGATAGGGTGACGGCTCTTGCCCACGATAGAAAGTTGTTTCCATTGAGCAGTTGCGACACGATCTTTTGATTCATGTTGCCCTCAAGGGAGGCCATCGGGTTGTGTGTTTTTTTGTGGTTTGGGGAGTCAGTGAAGACGTTTCTGAGGCTCCCTTAGATCGGTGATGAACGGAATGCTTCTGAGATCGTCGATCGACGCTCTGATACCATGTTAAATTTGGTTGGTCCACCACCTCAACAAAACCTAAGCACTTAGGTGAAGGGTAGTAGATCCAACTTTATTATATAGTGTTTATACTTTTTGTGTTTAGCAATGTGAGACTATTTTTTCAACACTCCCCCGCACGCATGACCGGAATAATTTTTCTCCGTGTCTACGCGTGAACAATATAGGTTGGAGTGGGCCCCTACAGGTCAATCGACCTGCTCTGATACCATGTAGAAACAGGTGGTGTAATTGGTGTGATTTGTATTAGATTTTGAATGAATACATTGGTTAGAATACATTTTGTTTTATACTAGAATAGAAGAACGTTGGATTGTTAGCCGTTACAAGATGCCTTATTTAGAAGATTTCGCCTCAGATTAGTTTCCCTTGTGGAGGGGCTTAACGGTTGGATTATTCCGTGATCTGGGGCAGTGATGGCGAGGAGGATTCTCCGGATCTGAACTGGAGCCCAACGGTATCAATTGTATTTTTAACAACTCTCGGGTCCCCAGGACCAAATTATTACAAGAGCTAAATAACCATCTAAACATCTAATACTTGATTGTCCATCTTTTTGTTGGTAAGATGGCAACACTCACTTGTAATCTCATTCCCTTCAACGCTCACTGTTCTCACCAAACCCAATTCAATTCCACGATCCAAACCTTCAAAACTTTGGCCCCTCAAAATCCAAATTTCACCTCCTCCATCCATGCCACAATCATCAAATCACCCACCAAACCCAACAACACGTTCCCTTTCAACACCCTCCTTGATGCCTACTTCAAATGTGGGCTCCAAATCGATGCCCTCAACCTGTTCGACCAAATGCCCCACCGAGATGTCGTGTCTTGGACCACCTTGATTTCTGGCCTTCTCAAAACCGGATCTCCGTTTGAGGCGATGCGTGTTTTCGAGACCATGGTTTCCTCTGAAATTGAGTTGGTTCCACGGCCGAATGAGTTCACGATTGCGGCAGTTCTGAAGGCGTGTGCCAAGGGACGAGATGTGGAATTTGGTAGGGTGATGCATGGTAATGTTGTGACCAATGGGCTGTACTTGGATTCCTTTGTTAGGAATTGTTTGGTTGGGATGTACTCTAGTTGCGGGGAGTTTACAAATTGCGAGAAGTTAGTGGTCTCAGGGGATTCGGATGTTGTGGCTTGGACTACGCTTGTTTCTGGTTGTGTGGAGGATGGTTTGGATGAGAGGGCTTTGATGTTATTCTTGCAGATGCTTGAATTCGAGCATGTGCCCAACGAAGTGACAATGTTAAGCGTGATACGAGCATGCTCCTCGATGCGAGATCATGGTCTTTTTGGTTGGATACATGCGTGGGTTGTGAAGTTGGGGCTGTTTGACAATGATTTCGTCTTGAATTCTCTTATGGAGATGTACCTTAACAATGGATGTATTCTTGAAGGTGCAGATATCTTTTGTCATCTTCATTTAAGGAAAGAAAATACACAACCAAAGTCGGAGATTATGATGACTCTCGTTCACGCGTGCACATCGTCTGGTTCTTTTGGACTTGGAAAAGGTATCCACGGATATCTAATCAAGCACATGTTGATCCCATGCACACTGGTGGAGAATTCCTTGATGGACATGTATGGTAAAAATGGAGAGACAAGTTCTGCATATCGGTTGTTTAAACAAGCAGAAACCCGAGATATTGTGTCATGGAACACGATGATTTCTTGCTTTGCAAAGGTCGATCAGGCAACAGAGGCTTTACAACTCGTCGGTGAACTTCAAAAAGATCTGCATCAACTTAAGCCCGATTTTGTTACATTACTGAATGCACTCCATGCTTGCGCGGAAGTACCATCATTGTCCCAAGGCCAAATCCTCCACGGTTATGCTCTCAAGGCGGGCCTAAACCAGGATACCTTTGTTGAAAACACACTCATTGACATGTACGCAAAGTCTGGAAGCATCAATTTCGCTCGTAGAGTTTTCAAGAACATGGGAACCAAAGATCTAGGCTCATGGAACTCCATGATTGCAGCATACGGAATGCATGGGGACGGCATTTCAGCCCTACAAGTATTCAATGACCTAAAGCTATCCGATCGATTTCCGAACGGTATCACATTTCTCAATTTGCTGTCGGCTTGCAGTCATTCGGGTTTGGATACAACCGCACGTGAATGTTTCAGAAGCTTGGTGAATGACTACAAAATGGAGTCCAGAATGGAGCACTACTCTTGCATGGTCGACTTGTTATGTCGTGCCGGGAGACTACCGGAAGCATTGGAATTTATTAACACAATGCCCGTGGCTCCCGAGCCCATGGTTTGGCGGGCGTTGTTAGGTGCTTGTAGTTTTTCAGGGAACGTCGAAGTTGCAGAGTTGGCCAACAAAATGCTTGGGGATTGCGATGATTGGGGAGTCGCATTATCAAATGCTTACTCGATGGCAGAGAAGTGGGAGATGGCGGCGGAGGTTCGAAGAGAGATGAGGAAAGGGAGGAAAAGGAAGGAAGAGGGTTGGAGTAGTGTGGAGTTGGGAAAGGGATGTAGTGTTCTGTTAATGGTGGCTGATACAAGGCATCCCCAAAGCAAGATAATTTATGAAGTTTTGGAGGGAATGAAGAAGCAAATGCTTGGGGATTATTATGAGAAAATGAATTCTGACACTTTAGTTTCGGAATGTGTTTAGTGTTAAGTACGAGGCATGCCACTTGTGTAGATGTAACTAATAGCTTAGTCATCCTCTTGCTGTTAATTTATAAGTTTATATTTTTTGTTGTTTGAGATTGTGTACCGACTATTTTGTTTTTTTTCTGTGTAGGTGTTATTGTTGAGGTGAATTATTGCGTTTTTTTTGGATTTTGAGAATAGGTTTGTGGTAAATGGGATTTTGGTGACCAGAAGAAGATGACAAATAAAACTAGTGCTCTGAAGTTGAAAATCCAGAAGAACAACAAAATAAATCACTAGGGTGGTAAGCTTCTGCTCGTGCTCGTTAACTTGCTTGTGACTCGCTCAATTTTGCTCGCTCTGCAGCTCGACTCGATTGCTGATGAGTCGAGCACGAGCCAAAAAATCCGCTCGGGAAAATAAATGAGCCAAGCTGAGCGAAACCTTGCTCGCTCGTTAGCTCGTTCGACTCGGTTGCTCGTATATACGCATACGAGCATATATCTATATACATACACGACAAGTACACTCCAAATATACATATATTCATTTACCCATTACCATTTACAAAATCCAATTATCCAAATACTCATTTACCATTTACATTACCATTAACATTGTTATTTAGATATATTTTTTCTACTGGAAAATTTTGAGTTGA
Organism: Triglochin maritima; assembly: GCA_963682175.1. NCBI lineage: Eukaryota > Viridiplantae > Streptophyta > Magnoliopsida > Alismatales > Juncaginaceae > Triglochin > Triglochin maritima. The sequence continues at coordinate 44,033,396 of OY821775.1, forward strand.
TGAGATATTAGAGATGATTGTTATAGTATTACATCAATGTTGTTATGTTTGCTAGGTACTTAATAAAGTCATAATGTTGTGATTTTCAACAACCGAATCAGTGAAAAGTCATGATATTTATGATGACTCATGTGAGCTAGAAATTAACGAAACGAGTCAACGAGCCGAGCAGACTCACGAGCAAACGAGTCGAGCCGAGCGGCTCGCAAGCCTGAAACGAGCCGAGCACAAGCGCAATTTTCCCGCTCTGTGGGAAGGCCATATCTATCATCATCTTGTAAACTGGAGATTTGACTCTCTCCGAAGTTGTCTTAATCCCTGCCAGTTATTTTGCCACTCTTCTGAACCATTTACTTCGAATCGTCTAATTTCCTGCATCTTTTTTTAGCCATCTTAGACATCATCAATATATGTCCATTTCAAACACCTTTAATGCTTCAATCTATGCATGGGCTACAACCACTTTCATGTCCGCAAGCTCCTTTGCTCTTGAACATTTTTCTCATGTATATCATGCTCAAATTCTCATATTGTTATTGTGGAATCAAGTTGAGCAGAGGCTCTCGAGCGCATTCTTTTCTCCTCTTCAACTGTAACAATTGCTTTTGATGTTTTGATCCCTTCGAGCTAGGGGTGAGCATCCAGTCTGGATTTTTTTCCGGGGTCCGGACCGGATGACTTTGGACCAGTGACCGGACCGGACCGATCCGGTCCAAAACCGGATTTTTTAATTGAAAAAAACGAAAATCAGACCTGCTCGGACCGGACTGAAACCGAAATTTAAAAAAGGTCCGGACCGGAACCCGGACCGGTTGGGTCCGGACCGAATCCGAACCGTCCGGATCGGGTTATGCTCACTCCTACTTCGAGCTCCCATAGGGCTGTAAACGAGCCGATTTCGAGGGGACAAGCTAAAAACTGCTTAGAGTCAGGGGCGGGCCCACTTATAGGCCCGGGTGGGCACAGACCCACCCACTGATGGCCACTAAAAACTGAATGAAATCTCAAATATAGAGTTTGGTATAGGATTTGGGCTTTGAGGTCTTGTTTTGGAAAAAACACATGTCTTTTTTATATATACTTGTGATTACTTGTGATGACCCATAGAGTTTGGATTTGGTCATAATGGGGTAGTTATATTCTCTTGTGAGAAATAACAAATATATTACTTTTTATAAAATATATAATTATATTTAGCAAACCAAATTGCAATGGACTACTGGACAAATAAAGAAACACGTTAGGAATTGAATTTTGATTTGTGTAAGTCATTCTACTTCAATTTTTCCATTTTGATTTCCAGCTTATGTAATTTTCATTTGGTTTTTCATTTTGACTTGTATAAATATGATGTAACTATGGTGCAAACGATATGGATATAAATATATTCATATACATATTCATCTATGAATCAAATACGTATAGAGATCATATATGGATACCAAAAAATTGTATCCATATCAGCTCAAAACAGATAAAAATATGGATCAAATATAGACCATCCGGATATAGACGAGAGAGCCTTAAAATTCCTGAATCCACCCCTACTTAGAGCACCCGTAGTGCTAGCCCAGGCATCCAGTATCCACGTCAGCTTCTCTAACAGACATGTCAGATCAACCCAAAATCCCCTAATTTCTCAAAACTTCCCTCTTAACAATGCCCAGACTCACCCACAAATCAACACTCCTTTTCCTCCACATCATTTTCTTTTACTGTATCTTTTAATTCTTTCACAACAATCAACAAATTACATAACCAATTATTATTGTAATTACTTTAAATAATTAATTAACACGTTTTATTATTAAACCACGAAAATTTTATTAATAATTAATAAATCACACTACATATTACATTAATTGAAATTCCAAAAATTAAAATAGTTATTACACTAATTGAAATTCCAAAAATTAAAATACATATTAGAAGAAAACATTGTCAATCCGCATTTCCTCTGTAGTGTTGACATATATTCTCGACCAAATCAGATTTCAGCCTCAAATGTTTCTGTTTGTCTTGAACTCGATCTCTATTATCCAAATAAATGTTAATATTCATGATGTGATTGGTGGAATACGACAATTATTCATCATCCAAAGTTGCTCTAATGTTCCTAGGTCGGTCTTGGATAAATTCATTTAAATAAGCAAAATAAGCGTGAGAGTCACGTTCGTCCTCTACTATGAAATTATGCATGATGGAACATGTTGTAGTTATTTTGTTCTGTACGTCCTTCATGCAAGAGATGATTTTTCGATGATCGTGAATCGTGTTTGCAACACTTTGAAAGCGCGTTCAACATCTTTACGTGTTGTCTCCTACACTTGAGCAATTAACCTGTCATTCTGGGTATGAGGAAGAATGATGGATTGGATGAATGCAGTTCATTTTCGATAAATACTATATGTAAGATAATATTCAATGTCATATCAAGAATCATTAATCTCATAAGTGTAGGATTTCATGTCCCTATGTATGTATATATTTTAAAATTTTATATATGCATATAAGATTGAAATTCATATTTTCAGTGATTTCATGTACATCATTTTATGTATATTCTAATATCATGCAAATTTACATATATTAACATAAACAAGGAAGAGAGAATCATACCCAAACATTCTCTAAAACTTTTACGAAGATCCGGAGATGCATTGTCCGTCGATTCGCCTCCAAGTGTTCACCAAACTCTAAACAAGATTAGAGAGAAAGAAACTAGTCAATCAATCTCTAATTAACCTTAGAATCTAGCTAATAACCCCTCCAAAGCTCCACGAGATTGAATCTCAAAAAGCTCTAACTAATTAAGAGAAATTTGGATGGATTAGTGGAGAGATTAGTGGGAGAGAGAATTTTTCATTAACCTTAAACAAGTAGGGTGAGGAGACCTATTTATAAGCTCCCAAAACACCCATATCATGGGCTACCCACTAGCCCATGATCCCTTATTTTTCTCTCCCTAAAACCAATCACAATTTTTCATATAATCATCTTCAAAAATGTTTGACCACAATTGGAATTAATGTGGCCCATGATCAACATTATTCTCTTAATGATTCTGGCAAGATCGTGTCAAACGGTCGACGAACTTAACTCACGGTCGACTGATTGACAAAAAAATTGTGATTTCGATTGGGCCATGAAACCAGTTGGTCGACCCATCACACGATCCCATAGGAACTGTGATATTTTGGTCGAACCAAACGCACAAACGGTCGATCGAATATACGTGAGAAACAATTATTGGTCATTTTCGGTCGGATTGAGCCTCAAGTTGGTCGACCGATTGCCACCAAGAAAGATTCGTAGAAGTTCCTGGTGGTTTTCGGTCGAACCACGACTTCACCGGTTGACCGATTAATCCCAAAAAGATTTCCAGGAACATTTTGGTCGACCTACATATCCATCCGGGCGACCGTTCTCACATGTAACAACTGTTGTGCAATTTCGGTCGACTGATTTATGAAAACGTTCGACCATTTTGTCTGATTTTGCCTTTATCAAATTTTACCTTTACTTCTAACAAAATTTGATCATTGGGTTTTTTAGCAAATTCATATATATATATCATCCTATGTAATGTCAAATCATCACACCCCAGAATATATACATCTCATATGAATTTATTCATGATTCTCAATATGTCATTTCCACGACATATTGATTTTGTCAATTCACTACATGTATCCCAAACCCGACACATCATATGTACTCAAAATCAAACTTCTTATTTTCCATTTTTGTGGTGTGACATATATGAGGATATAAGCTAGATTAACAATGATATTAAATATTTAATACCATAAACTATAAGCGGTATCTAGCTACACATTATAGTTACCTAATTAACATAAATGTCTTGGTCCACTCGAACTAAACACGATCCATTTAGTGATGTAAGTGCATCACTTGTGTCTATCCCTTTCATCATGATATTAAGAGTATATACAAAGTAGAATTGTGTCACTTTTGTATTATATACTCATTTGTTGATCTCTTAACCTAATTATAAATATGTAACTTAACTACAGTCACATTATGTACATTATAATTTAACTTTATCAAGGGGCAACCATTAATATCATCATTCAAAACTAAGAGGGGGCAATGATAATTTTTTGACTAACTATCTTTTCCAGCATAAGTCATGTTCAACCAACTATTATCTTTATCACTATACTCACTGATAGTTTTGACAACAATCAAATTAAACATTTCTTATGTGAAAAGATATAAGTCTCATACCTTAGGATTCAAGACACAGTGAAAATATTAATGACAATTAACACAAATCTATAATCTTTCACTTGTTAGGTCTATTCAATATATAAAAGTAACAATTTTCCTCTTTTATATACTCGTGTCGTCAAATATTTGTAGAGCTACAATAATCGATGACCAACACGACAATCTTATCTCGGTAATTAATGTTCCATGTTAATTACTATGATTGTGAATAACCTTTGATTTATGCAAACCATTATCTTTTAGAGCTCTATAGTTAAGGAACAAGAGTCTCTTCCTTAACACTTCCAAAAGACAAATACAAAAATCAAGAAATAAAATACTTGCACATTCAATTCATAATAATTGACATATAAAAGCAAAACTTTTAGAACAACCCTTCAATAAGTTACATGTGGAGGTCATCCTTCCAGTACGTCATTCAAAATCGAAGATCGTTGCAGGATGTTTAGGTCATTGCATGAACCCGGGATATCGAAAAAGGAATGTCAAATCCAGAGGTCATACGATGCAACCTAAAGGACAATTGTTGTCTTTCCACTTCGCTCTTGATGTTGTCTCTTTTAAACAGCTGAGCAATTTTTCCACTCGTAGTGCATACAATCGATGCTCTCCATCATGCCTGGGAACCCACGTTGCTCACCTACATGAAGTAGTCTTGCTAAGTCAGTTGCAGTAGGCTTGCGAAGATACTCGGTGTCAAAATTGGTAATCACACATTCATAGAATTTTTAGAGGGCTTTTCTTGTTGTTGCTTCACTAAGGCGCAAATACTCATCAACCTCAATAACTGTTATGCCATATGCTAGCATCTGCAGTCCCGTAATACTTTTTTGTAAGCCCGATATGCTAGGTCTACTAGCGGCGCCCGATAGTTGTTGAAAGAAGATATCAGATGCCTCAATGATATTAACAATTCGAAGAAAGACATGTTTTCGCATCCTAAATCTTCTTCGTAAAATAGTAGCAGAATACACATGGTTGTCAGAAAAATAATCGAAACAAAACGGCTCTAACCGGCCTCATGATCTCTGTCCGGGTTACAAGTTCACCTTCTACACCTCTTAGGGTTGATAGTTAATTGAGGCATCATCTGATAAATCATTTCTGTTACATGATCCAGTGCGACGTATGTGTTACAATAGTTCTCGTCATCAGACGATGAAGACTTTAGAGTTGATCTGGAAGGCAAATTCAAATTACTCCCTCCACCAAAATAATCCATTGGGAGAAGAAACAATTTATGATGCGATGTTAGTAAAATGAACGATGAACACTCATATATAATCACTTGATCCCAACGAATTTCGGAACAAAGCAATTTCGTGACTCTATAGTAACCCGTGGTGACACAGTTATCGCATGATCGCACAGTGAAAACGTGATCATAATGATTCGCAGACCAAAGCAATTTTGTGGCTCGTTTTACAACATTCGTTCGACCGTTGACTTAAACTTAAGTTAACGGTCGATCGAGTTGGGCTAGGAACAAATTTTGTTTTAGAAGAGGTGGAACATTAGGAAGATAATGGTTGACCGAACACAATCTTGATGGGGAGTTGGAGTAATAAACTGAGTGATAGGTCAATTGTTCGGACAAAAACGGTTGATCGAATATGAACAACGTTACTAACCAAATTGAGTGATGAATGGTTCAACCGTTCAAGGTTGAGCGGTCGACCGATACCCTAAATGTCTAATTTGGTAATGCGCGATTCTCAAAATTAATGTTAGTGGAAAATGATAAAAACAACTTGAAAATGGATTTTGAAACCAATGGTCAAATGAGGTACTCTAGAGTTACTCTACTGTAAGTATGTGAAAAGAAATCAACCTATGTGCTTAAGTGCTCAAAATTTCCTATGGACTCAAGAAAATAAAAATTACAATCATTTTGTCTTCATTTCTTGATCCTTTTCGTACATGTGAGTCGAATTCTTCTTTCTCCAAACCTAAAACTTATTTCATCTAATAGATATGCAATATGACATGCCATGCATGCATGTGTGAAAATTATATTTGATTAATACATATTTAGTGATAGGTTAGCCTAAATCATCAAAATTACTATATAAGGTGTGTTTGGATGTCACATAAACTAAGAGCACGGGGGGAGCACATTCCCCGCGTGGAGCACATTCCATGATTAATTGGAATTAATCTTAAATGTAATATTAAGTTAAAGATGAATGTGAGATTGTTATGTTTAATTAACAAGAGAAAATGTTCTCCAAAAATTGCAACTAGGTCCTAAAACAAACCCATTGAGCGAGTCATGGGCTCAAAAATAAAAAAATGGAGGTTTCATTGTGTTTCTAAGAAAGTACTTGTCGTATGATAAATAGATACAGAGATACTAATGAATGGTAGACACACATATAAAAATAAATTATTTCATGATTCTTGTAAAGATATACACGATCATGATGAAAATGACTAAATGTTGAATTAAAATAATTCACGTTCAATTCAACACCTGATACAATATTAGAATAATATGCATCATATTACAAGGAAACTTTGACTAATTATGTTCCGAGTTGCCCAAGATCTAGAAAAAACTTTTAATTTGACGACATCCTCTAAAAAATATGTTTATCTTTCCACTTCTCCACAAAATACCGCTACCATTTAAATAACCCAAAAAACATTTCTCTCTCATACACATCCATTTTAACTCTCTTTCAAAATTAAGGGAACACGCCTCATTTCTCTTTATTGGCGCACTAGACCCCTCAATCGAAACCAGGTCGAGCTGACTCGAACCCAGCGCCTCCTGCCCTTAGAGGTGAGCTTCGGTCCGGGACTGGATCGAATCAGGCTGGACTGGACTGAAGACCGAATTTTTGGGACCTCCGGACCGAAGACTGGACTGAATAAATTCAGGTCGGTCCGATCCGGTTCGGTCCAAAACCCAAATTTTACCCACAAAATCTTGGTTCGGTCTGGGACCGGACCAGACCAAACCTGACCGAAGATCGAATTTTTGATATCCCATGGACGAAGACCGGACCGAAAAGTTCGGTCCGGTCTGGGTGCCCGGACCGAACCGAAATTTTCTCACCCTTACATGCCCACATCGGAGAACAACTCCTCCATTGAAGTCGTCCACTGACGAAGGTCAATTTTAGGGCAAGTTTCTTTGTTTAGTTATTTGTTCTTGAATGTTAGGTTATTGTTTTTATCATAAATCTAGTTGATTACCTTCATTTATTGGTTTTGATTGAGTGTTATGCGGGCTTGGCTGAATCGACAGAAGTCAGATCGTTTTTCTGGGTTTCCGACGACGCTTGATATGATCGAAATTTGTTAGATAAGAGTTCAATTCTGTTTGCAGTTTTAGGTCATATGGTTTTCATTTTAGGACACGTAAGACATTTATGTTTTTTAATTTCTTGATATATTTTTATGAGGTTAGGTTATTGTTTCTAAAAAAAATGTAGTTGATTTCCTCTATTTATTGGTATTGATCTGAATTTTGTCGCTTGGGTTGGAAGTGGAACCGTTTTCCTATGTTTTAGATGTTGCTCGATAGCTTCGGTCGTAGTTCGATAGGTACTCGATAGTTGGATTGATGGAAATCAGACTGTTATTCCTGCCAACTCGATAGGTTCGATAGCTATGCTCCTTTAAAATCAGACAATTTTTCCTGTGAGATCGATATGTTCGATATTAGTTCGATTCCTCTTGTACGTGGTGTGAGCTCGATAGGCTTAGTTCTACAAGTGCATTCTTTTTTACCGGAGTCACACATAAAAGGATATTGTCTTGTAATATTTCAGAGACGAAGAAACAGATGTCAGAATCATTTGTAATTTCAACTGGTATAAGTAGTTGACCATGTGTTTTGTAAGAAGCCTCCAGTGTGAGCTCATACTTCAATTTATCAACATCAAACGTCTTATGCAAATTTCAAGCAGTTGCATGTACGTTACATCATTTTCTACCGTGATCTTTTTACTCTTTCCATCCTTGAAAAACCAATTTCTACCGTCCATTTCCCAAACACCATTGTACGCAGTCAATACATTAATGGATGAAGCTGATATGATAGAAGGAAAAAAGTCAAACAATGGAAACAAGAATAATAATCATAACCTATCGAGCTCTATCGAGTTTCAATCAAACACATATGGGGTACACTCGAAGTTAACAATATCGAACATACACATCGACCCGCAATTTCTATCGCGTATCATCGAGCACCATCAAACACTAAAACAAATAAAAATATCGAGCCTATTGTGTATCGTCGAGTACCATCGCGTGTTGTTGCCATCATTAAATTGTCATTCATCGAGCGCTATCGAGCTGAATCGAACACAATTACACCACACAAGGCAGTTTCGAACACAACTTGCATAAACCAACAGAACACCTCAAGACAGTTCGAAAATGGAAAGAAAATGCAAGAAAGTAACACTACATCAATTTTTAACAATTTCACTTACCCATTCTCTTGGACGCCCAGTTTCTCATACAAGAACATTAAAACAACTTGTGCAATCCAGTGGGGGTCCGACAGACTCAGTGGGGGACAATCTCAGTTGGCTACTGTGTGCTGGCGGTGGTCTTCATTTCCAACTAGAAAATCTGAGTCGGATGCGCCCGAAAGAGAGAAAGTGGTTGTTGTTGTTAAGTCAAATGGAGTGGTCCCACGATTTAGGTAAAGATATTTTGGGGAGAAGTGGAAAGATAAGTATATTTTTCAGATAACATCAAAGTGTAACTTCTTTTTCGAGAGTAAGGAACTTTAAGCATAGAAATTCAAGTTTTCATATTACAATTCGTTAGATCATAATACACCTTAAAAAGTATTTTACATTTTGTTTATGGACAGACCAAAAGGAAATAGTCTACACTAGGGTTGCAAAACAATCCAACACCTGATTGGATCAGAATTGAAAAAGAGAAAAATAGCGAAACCAGAACCAAACCAAAAATATCAGATTTTGGACTAAGCACTCCGAATCAATGTAATTTCCCGTTTGAATCATTTTGTGTACTCTCAACTTACCTCAACCAGGGGCAATGGTACGTGTAGTTAAGGGTTTCAGACTGCTCTTGTTGGGATTATCTAATTTGTAAGGATCTTTTGGGATCCCAACCTCTTGAATTTAGAGATATGACCAGGTCCAGAAGGACGGACCTTCAGAAATTTTCACCCCTTAATTTTTTAATCCCTCTAACGGTGTGTTTGGATTAGAATAAAAAAGAGAAAAGAAGAGAACAAGAAGAAAAGAATTGAAACATTATTTATCTTCTTTCTTTCGTATTCCATTGTTGGGATAGATATGAAAGAAATTAAGAGAAAATATATAAGTTGATTGAAGATTTGAAGTGTAACATCCCGAAACAACGAAAAAATTGAAAATTTTAAACAAACAAGATCTCAAAGACAAAAGTCATCAAACGGGAATGTTACTCATATAAATATAATCAGTCGGTGCACTACCATACAACAGAGTTTGTCAAAAAACATGATTACATCAATACGTCGAAAGACAGATACAAGTAATCATGAAGACCTCGAAGAGTCCGAAAAGGATCCTGACACCAAAATGTGTGTGCCCGCTGTCACCACCCGACAGAACCTACTACGGTCCTGAAACATGAATCAACAACAATGCCTGAGTTTCCCATTAGGAAACCCCGTATGCCAAGCTCACCTATATGAATGCAACTGTACGGTAAATGAACCTATCATACTAGTAGCATGTCATATCAACATCAACAATGCAACAAATCTCCTCCAAAGATAAAACATGACCTCAGTCCCTTGACAACAACAAATACCCTTAAAGGGTTAACAATGACATCAGTCCAGCAACAACAACGGGTCTCCCTTGGAAACATACCGTAGGCACATACAATCTTGCTGACAGTACGCGATGCACCCCACACGCGACTACTCGAGCCAAAAGGATCGGTGATGAGCGTTCACACTTCCGCTCAAGGTAACCTTGTGGTCTACACCACCCCAACGGAGCTGTAGCCGGTCGGTGAAAACATTCCCCGATGGGTGCCCAATCGAGGAATCATCGCCGGAACAACATCGACGGTAGAACATACGTCCGACACAACATCGGACGACACAACCACAAGTCGGAACATCATCGGCAACATCATCGCTGGAAAAAACCTCGGCGGCATCGCCAACACAACCTCGGCGGTACAACATACGTTTGACACAACATCGGACAGGTCAAGACCACAGTCTGCAGGGTCATCATGCTTCACGAGCCATGCATCAACATGCATTGAGATTTACGATCCCTCAGGTCTGCTACTCTACAGATTGTCAAGCAACGACATGTCACACCACTGTCCATCGACGGAGGTGGCGCAACCCAAGTGTCCACACTCTTCCATACGGTGGTCCCTGGGCAGGTACGAGCAATGTACCCACCATCACCTCCTGACTCACGCTCTAAGCGAGGACATGAGTTTCCGTGGACAGAGTTGACACAACACAAGACCCGAAGTTCAGTTCTGCGCACAAACGGTCGACTAAAATAGGCAATCCGGTTGACCGTTCCCAATAGGTTCGGTCGACCGAAAGTTTGCAACGATCGAACTCTCTGCGTATCACTTAAGTCCAAATGGTCGAACACCAATCTAAAACCGGTCGACCGAATATGAAGTCAAAATCCGGAGTCTGGTCAAAATCACATAAGTCTATTCGATCGACCGACTCAGGAGTCCCGGTCGACTGAAAACTACCAGGGTCATCCTAATAGTCTAGGTCATAAAATGGGAGAATAAAATATATAATCGATCGACATCATTTCACTTAAGTTCCGGTCGAACCAAAAACTAGGAACGGTCAACCGAAAACAAACATGAAATCCTCCGACCCACCAGCACACGCACAACCGGTCGACCGCCCCATGACATCGTTCGACTGGTGATGGTTCAAGTCGGGCAAAAATAGTAAACCGGTCGACCGCCCGAAGGCACCGGTCGACCGTTGGTCGACAGCAACCCCGCACCAACCGAGGAATTTATGCCGTTTCTCGTCGCCGGCGAGGTCGCTGACCTCCCGCGACCGACCACAACTCCCTACCAACGTGGTGAACAACAAAACCAAACTATTAAGCCGACATACCTCTACGCAAAACGGAGCACGTCGGAGATCGCTCGACGCCTCCCGCAACCACCATAGCTCGTGCGACCTCTCCAAGCGTCAACTCCCCGGAGCCACGCACGCCGCCAACCACCAGAGCTTTCGCAACGTCCACTGGTTTGCCGGAGAGGAGAGAAGAAAGTGAGAGAGAGAGATAGACGAATGCAATAGAAGAAGAGGAAGGAAAATGGAGAAGAGTTTTGGTTATAAACTAAAACCTAGCCCCAACAACAACCTCCTCACGAGGAGGAACCCTGCAACTCCCAACCCATCACCCTCCTTTCCCTTCCCCATGCAACCCACTGCTCACCACCACTTCCCAATGCAAAGTCACCCCATATCAATCATTAGCATCCTTCCCAATGCAAAGGAACATAACATGAAGTATCTTTTTTTGTATTATTGAGATATTGTTTATTTAGATACAATATGGATAGTTTAGCCATAAAACTACAATAATCACTTTCTCTCCCTTTCTCTTATATTAAGTTGTTATCTAAGCTAAAGAAACTCAACTTTCTTTTTTCCCCTTCTACTTAAGATGCTATCCAAGCTCACCATGTATTCTGCTGACGTTATTGGCTGCTTAAATACAAGAAAAAGAAAAGAAAAGAAAAGAAAAGAAAAGGAAGACTTAAATACACCGAAAATAGCGAACCAACCAAATAACTTACACTCTCTCGTTCGCCTCACTCTCGTCTCCACTCCCTCTTCATCTCTTTCTCCTCCACCCAAACCCAAACCCTAATCCCTAATGTTCTCCTCTCCTCTCCACCTCCCCACCTCCTTCCTCCGATCTTTTACGCATTCTCCCCTCTCCATCACCAACCGTGGCCGGCGGTGGCGTGGGGTGAGATGCGCGGCGGCGGAGGAGAGGGTGGGAACTGCCGTGCTCTGGTTCAAGCAGGATCTGAGGGTTGACGATCACCCGGGGCTGGTCGAGGCCGCCGCCAAGCACCGGAGCGTCGTTCCGGTTTACGTCTTTGATCGGCGGATTCTAAGTGGTTCGTTTTCTTTCTTGGATTAGGGGAAATGTTCGTCGTTGTGTTTTCTTCCCGAAAGAATTGATTTACGAATTCAACGTATTGAAGATGAATTCGATTGAGGGGTTACGATTTGTAGTTGGGAGTGATATAGATGTGTTTGAGTCATGGAAATCACATCAGCTACCAAACGAGTTCTTTGTTTGCTAGAGAAAGTAGCGATAGTCCGTAATTGTGGTTGGAAATTGTAGAATCTACAGTCAGCTCAACTAAGTTAACCACAATTTGGAACAATTTTTTTTCTAGCAACACTTAAGGTGAACTTGGAACTTAGGTTAACATATTATGGTTTTGTTATCAAATGTATATGAAAATCATTACCAATCAATCAGTACTTCACAGATTTAAATTCCTAAACTGGTCACATTTTTTTTGACACATTATGGCTGAAAACAATTTACATTTGTATAGAGCTGATTTTATAAAAAAACAATTCCCAATGAAGCCTTAGTGGTGGTGCCTGTTATCAGCTGCTATTTACTTGAAAATTGAAATACCTTTTGGTTTGGAAAAAATAAAAAAAGGCTAGAGATACATGGTTAGTGTGTTATGACTTACAACTTGCAAGGTTGGGTACCATCATCTTGAAGTTGTACCTTGAAGGCATCACGTAAAGTGAGGGTAATATGAGGAGAATGATTAAAGGAGTAATACTAACTTTGAACAGGAAAATGCATATGCTCTATACCTTTTTTGCTCTCTTAATCATCTTCCTCTCATTCCAAGTGGTACCGTAACTCTATATTAATATGAAACAAATGCCATACTTGATGTTGCCCTCTATATTAATATATTGGTCCCATACCAAGATCATCCATATTCAGAATTACTTAGCAACATAGTGTTGCAGCATTGCAACTATTTTATCTAATATTTGTTGTTCAATTAGTTTTCCTATTCTTATATTAGATCACATATAGTGATGGACAAGTCAAGTAGACCTCATATTTTAAACTGCAAAAATGCTTTGGATTTATGGGATAAGGCAAGAACCGTACAATGCATCAAAAATACCTTCTTAGTCATATACCATTTGTATAGGGCTGTCAAATTCGTGTTTCGGGTCGTGTTCGTGTCGACACGAATTGACACGAATTTGTTTTTGCTCAACCCGAACACGAACACGAAATTTAAAAAAAACCTGACCCGAACACGAACACGAAATTCTACAGCTAAACCCGAACACGAAATTAGTAACACGAACACGACCCGAATTGACACGATTTTTTTTTCGTGTTTGTCGAATTCGTGTTTCGGGTCTCGTGTTCGTGTCGACACGAATTAACACGAATTCTTTTTGTCAACCTAAAAACAAAATATTCATGATTAATCATCACACTCTTTTAAAATATGAAAGGCTACAATGATACATCCATAAACATTCGGAGACTTGGAGATGTGGATGGAGGAGTTGGAGACGGTTGGAGGCTTGAGAAGTTGAGATTGTTTGTTTTAGTTAGGGTTTTTTATTCTCTATTTGAAATTCGGGTATTTCGTATCGACACGAATTACCTGAAACCCGAATTTGATAAACCCGAACCCGACCCGAATTACACTTCGTGTTGTTCGTGTCGACCCGAATTCGACACGAACCCGAAATATGTCAACCCGAACTCGAAATTTCGTGTCGTGTTCGGGTTCAAATTTCGTGTCATGACCCGAATTGACAGTCCTACATTTGTACCTCTTTGTTGTAGGTACTAGCCTTGGACTTATTCAAACAAGCCAATTGCCATGTATGGATGTACTACTCTTCATTACAAAGCTTGGTAAAATTAAGATAAGAGAACCATTATCAACAACATTAACCCCACAACTCAAAATAGGCTCCAACCTCAGCATTGCCCTGATGCAACGAGAAAAATGTTAGCCCGTATTATGCAGGTGCAAAAATAGTTGCATATGTATTGCATTTCAGAAGAGTTTTTTTTCTTTCAAATTTAGCTGGGCGTGAAAGATCCAAATAAGGATCCATTTTCTCGTTTGCTCACAACCCAAAAAACTCAAATAAGGATCCATTTATAAGACATGCATGATTAGAGTTATTTTATATATTTTTCTTGAGTCCAACATCAAGTTCGCGTGTATATATTTAGAAATTAAATATAATATGTATATTATTATTTAATTTTAAACTGCATATGCACCTGAATAACTCCCACATACTGCATATGCATAATACGATGGTGTGCTGCATTGCGTGTTCCTAAACCTTGTCCTCAATCATACAAAATCGAGTTACAACGGAAAAATGTAAATTGTGGCCTTGATCTCGTAGGTGGTTTTCTGTTTCTTGAGTTTGAATTTGGATATTGATTAGATTTTGTACTTCGATAATTGCTTAGTAGTATTATACAAATATGTCATGAAGTTTTTTTGTGAAATAATTCCAATTGTACATGTTAGTATAAAAGTTGAAGTTTATTAGACGTCATCTCATTATGCATGTTATGTTAATAATCATGTTGTTTACTTGATGTTGGTTATGTAAGGTGCGGGCCTCTACTGGGAAAAATTCCTGCATCTATCATCTGACATATGACTCTTAGATGGTGTTAGTTGCTTCTGGTTATCATTCCAAACAATATATACCTTTACATACATAGTTATTAAAATTTACATATCACATAAAAAGTTGTGAAATTGAGTTTGGCTTTGGATCTCATTTTACTTTAATGAAGTCTTATTTTTTTTAATACTCACTAATTTTTTTTAATCAGCCCACATACTTGATATGTTTGAGAAAAGGAAATGTCATCTTTTGTCCAAGTCATGTGCTTTTATGAGGTTGTTGTGGGCTTTTGGACGATCGGATTCCGTAGGTAGATAATAAACTAGACGTTGCTTTAGGTCGGACCTCAGGGCAAGTGGTTACTGGACTTGTATGAATCACGTTATGTCACTAGCTGACCCTAACTAAGACAAACACTATCTACGTGTACTTCCTCAGGCAATACAATGCTGCATATACTTTATGTTATGAAAAGTGTATTTTAACGACCTTACAGTTTTACAAAAAATGGGTTATGACTTATGACCTTGCTGTGATATGGGTCCATCTTACTATTAAGTGACTTAACATTTCTATAACCACAAACTTTATTGTGCTAAAGATTATTTGTCTCTATAATGTATACGTTTATGGGAAATACTGTATTTCTTTTTACAGGATATTCTGATGTAATGCTAGAGCTTCTAATATCTTCTCTGGAGGCTTTGAGGAATTCCTTAAAAGATCAAGGATGTGATTTGTTGATTGGGTTTGGGAATACAGAAATTATACTACAAAATGTTGTAAACGAGGTTATATATACATGTAAACTCGGAGATGTTTTCCATTCAATATTGTTATATGAGTAACCTGATTTGAAACATGTTGCAATAGGTTAAAGCTACATGCATATTTGTTGAAGATGAGGTAGAGTTTAATCTGTGTGCAGTGATCAATGCTGTCAAAACATCAATTTTAGCTATGCCATTTCCATGGGGAAATCCTGAATTTGTCTCTTGGCAGTCTTCCTTCTATAGTATTGAGGTAGCGCGTTCTGTTCTGCGACTCGTTGTTATTCAAACTTCAGTTGTATTCTGGATTCATGATGTCAGTGGTCCTGGTTAATAGATACGTTTATCTATATAGGATTTCACTGAACTACCTGAATCATACAATGAGTTTCAGAAGATGCAACCTTCTTTGAGTTCACCACTTGCCTGCCCCAAGATTCCTGTGCTGGAGAGGGAGTTGGAGGAAGGCATGGATTATGGATATGGTTCCTTGCTGCCTTCTGCTACATAGAATTCAAGTTTTATTCAAATTATCATTCATTCATTTTTTGTATGTTTCTTAGTAACCTGCATGGAATTTGTTATCATACAGGTGCCCTCCCTACGTATGGCGAGCTGAAGAGATACCTGCACAAAGCTTCTTGTCAATCAGATGAATTTTGGATCTCTATCAAGGCAAAATCAGCTAAAGACGTTTTAAGGGAGAACTATTTGAATCAACCTAAAACGTCAAAGACTATGGTTGGCTTTGATGATTATTCAGGAATAAGCATCGAATACCCTTCGCCTTCAGGGGAACTGAAAAAGTCTTTCTTCCTTTCTAGAAAAAGCAAGGTGGTTGGAGGAGGAACTGATGTTGCATTGGGTGCTTTAGCTGCTTATCTCAGATATTTGGAAGGAACATCGAGGGATGATTGGCAGGAGTATGTGCTTCTGTTATGTCTTTTGTGGGCATTCATAATTTCATTCATAATTTTTAAGTTAAATTTCATGTCTATCCATTGAATCATTGAACTTATTGCATAAGGACACATCTTGACTTGGGTAGTTGACATTTTTTTTGGATAAGAGTCTTGATTAGAAAAACACATAGATGGAATTATGGATTGATGAAGATCATCCCCACGGTTCATATGTGGATATAGAGTCTTAAACTACAATTTCATCCACAGTATCAGTTGATGTGCAACCTCTCCACAATCTTCTAGTCACCTGCTCGATCTTGGGTGGAAGTCTTGATTTGATTCTCAAGAACAAAAACTATACCATAGTTCTTTCTTCTAATAAAATCCATGATAGCTGGTGTAGTGTTGATTTGATTATTAGATGTTAACTTAGGAAAATATAGTGGATGTTGAGAGAGTTAGTGGATGTGATCAACAAGAGAAAAGTCAATATTCTTTGTGTTCAAGAGACCAAATGGGTAGTAGGTGAAAAAGCTAAAGAAGTTGAAAATACAGGGTTTAAGTTATGGTATAGTGGAAACTATAGAAATAAAAATGGAGTAGGAATCTTAGTAGATAAGAGCCTAAGAGATGAGGTGGTAGAGGTTAAAAGACAAGGTGATCGAATAATTTAGATTAAGTTAGTTATTGGAAAACTGATTTTGAATGTCATTAGCGCCTATGCCCCACAAGTAGGTTTGAGCGAAACAGTGAATACATAATTTTGGGAGGACTTTGACATTATGTTGAGAGAGATTCCTAATAGTGAGAAACTTTGTATTGAAGGAGATTTTAACGGTCATGTTGGTAAAGACAGCGAAGGGTTTGAACGTATCCATAGAGAGTCTGGGTTTGGTGTTAGGAATAAAGAAGAAGATGATTTTCTGAATTTCGCTATAGCATATGACCTCATGGTAGCAAATACTTTCTTTGGGAAAAGAGAATCTCATTTAGTCACATTTTGTAGTGGTCAACATCGAAGTCAAATTTATTTGGTGCTTACTCGAAAAGATGATCGAGGATCTTGTATAGATTGTAAGGTAATACCTAGAGAGAGTGTGGTGACTCAACAAAAGTTGGTAGTAGCGAAATTTCGCTTTCGTATTGGTGTAGTACGGAATAAGTGTAATAAAGATGTGAAAATTAAGTGGTGGAATCTTAAAAGAGAAAAATGTATGAGATTTAAGGATAGACTTATGGCAGATGGACCTTGGGATGTTGTAGGAGACGTTAATAGTACGTGAGAGAGTATGTCATCTTACATTCGTCGAGTGGCTAAAGAAGTTTGTGGGGAGAGTAGAGGAGGTAGACTTGATTCGAGAGACACATGGTGGTAGAATGATGATGTACAACAAGCAATTAAAACTAAGAATTTTTTTTATAAGATGTGGTTTAAAGATAGAAACGAAACTAACTTGGAAGAGTATAAGTTGGCTAATAAAAAAACTAAGAAAGCAGTAAGAGAGACTAGATGAGTTGTTTATGAGAATTTATATCAAAAGTTGGGATCAAAAGAGGAAGATGTTGGAATATATAAGTTGGCTTAAATAGGAGAGAAGAAAATTAGAGATCTTAATCAAATTAAATGCATTAAAGATGATAATAATAACCTCTTAGTTAATGCGGAGGATATAAAGGAAATGTGGAGAGAATATTTTGATAAGTTGTTTAATGGAGAAAAGGACAACGACACTTTTGAAGTGAATGATACAATTGAGGAATCTAATAGATGATTTGTACGGAGGATAAGAGAAGTTGAGGTTAAGGAAGCCTTAAAAAGGATGAAAGTTGGTAAGACTTTAGGACCAGACGAGATCCCGATTGAAGTGTGGAAATGTCTGGGAGATAAAACAGTAGCGTGGTTAACTAAATTGTTTAATAGTATATTTGAAAAAAATAAAATACCAAATGAGTGAAGAAAAAGTATTTTAGTGCCAATTTACAAGAATAAATGAGATATTCAAAGTTGCACTAACTATAGAGGTATCAAACTCATGTGTCATACTATAAAATTCTGGAAAAGAATAATTGAGCACCGTCTAAGGAAATAAACATGTGTTAGAGATAATCAATTTGGTTTCATGCCTGGAAGGTCAACGATAGATGTCATATTTCTTATTAGACAACTTATGGAGAAGTATAAAGAACAAAAGAAAGATCTACGTATGGTTTTTATTGATTTAGAAAAAGCATATGATAGAGTTCCAAGAAATGTTATGTGGTGGGTCCTTGAGAAAAAGAAAGTATCAACAAAATATGTGAATTTAATTAAAAATATGTATGAAAAAGTTGAAACTAACATTAAAATTTGTGATGGTGTGACTAAAACTTTTCCGATTAAGATTAGACTTTATCAGGGTTCAGCTTTAAGTCCATATCTATTTGTTTTAGTAATGAACGAGGTGACAAAAGACTTACGTTGTTGTAACGTAGGAACATATAATGAGAATGAATAGGTTATACAAAAACAACATTTTTTGCATGTTATCTTAGATGAGACTTCATAATCATGATAAAAGGGAGCCTTCATAACCAAGATGATTATATCACTATCATAATCATTTATTAAAAAAATTTGAAATGGCTAACAGATATTTTTATTAAAAATATAATCCTTTTGTAGCTTCGTAGTTTCTCGAGTGTAGTTATCTTTTGATAAAATGTTTAGGGTGGTGCGATCATACCAAGCACTAAACCACCGGAGCCCTTTTGATAAAATATTATTATCTTTCTTTGACGCAGTTGCTCAATAAAGAGTATAGAGTATAGACCCCAAAAATGGGCTCAGCTAATTTATATTTTCATTTAAAAAGAATTAGGATTTTTAATTTTTACACACACATGCATGTGTACTTTTATATAAAGGTGACTGACATTTATTATTGTCATGTTCTTCATGTTTACCTTATATGCCTTCCTTTTTGTTCTCTTGGACATCATTTATAGTGAATATTCACTATTGTTTCCTAAACAGTAGTTTACTCACTGCAAGATGCTCTGCATCTGGTGGTTTATTCCATTTGCAGGTTGCATGAAAAATTACGTATATCAGAGAGCAGGACAGGAACTTCTTTTGATGCTCTATTTCGTCATGTCCTTTGTCTTGGAGTTTTATCTAGAAGGAGAGTTCATTATGAAACAATCAAATATGAAAAAGAACGCAATGCAGGCTTTCTATCCCCTTTTGGCTACTCCGTGATGACAGTGGCTGCTGCAGTAGATGCTGTTAAATCAATGGAGGTATCTCTGAAAACATAATGTCAAAGTGAAAATGAATAATTGATTCTTATAAGCTAGTATTTTTCCTATCTTGATCTATTTTCTTACACAAATCAAAGGTAATGTATGTGTCCAACAAAAAAAGAAAGAAAGAAAAGATAAGTGTTTTTTCAATCGGTACCACTTGGTTCTTTCTAGTTGCAACCTTAACTTTCATGCCACCCATTTGTTTTGGCAGTGGTATTGGCTTCTAAATCTTAAAAGTCAAAGTTCACATAAAGGAAGGTTTCCTGTTCGAGTTTGGAGATGGAATGGTTACCTTATTCAGGTATTTAATGTCAACATATAATTTCTCCTTTTCTGTTTGTGTTTTTGGTTTGAAATGTCCAAGTTCATGAACTGCGTTATGTTGGAGGGAAATCAAGTGGAACTGCGTTAAGTTGGAGGGAAATCATCTTTAGCTTTTAAAAATTAACCATACATTGTTACATCCAAACGTTGGTCATATAAAACAGTACGCTAAGACCTACAGATAAAATGGGAATTTGAGTTGATTGAAAACAATGCTTGTTGAAATTGCACAACACTAAAAGCCTTCCAAATCTGGTACTTAAATGAAGATTCTAGGTTACTTGAATGTGACTTCCGTGATGTAGAGGTAACTGTAAACCAACAAACATGCACCTTGAATAGAAGTACTTTTACCAATTAAGTATACAATCTAGTCAAAGCAGTGAAATATGACACATGCATTATTAAGTATTTACATTATGCATAATTGCAATTTAGGTGGGCTCTTGTGCCAGTATTATCTGCTATAACAAATGGATATAATTATATGTGTGTTTTCCTTTCCCCCTTTTCCCCAGCTTGAATAGTTTTATTTTCAGTATACAGCTGTTGGCCTTGAAGGCCCTGCAGTTCTTCTTGTCCATGGTTTTGGAGCTTTTTTGGAACATTTCCGTGATAATGTATCTTCTTTAGCTGACGATGGAAATCGTGTTTGGGCAATTACACTTTTAGGCTTTGGGAAATCTGAAAAGCCAAACATCATGTATACGGAACTTGTGTGGGTTGAGCTGTTGAGAGATTTTATTGCTGATGTTATTGGTGAACCTGTCCATCTGGTTGGTAACTCAATTGGAGGTACATTTCTCTTTGGTCAGTTTAAGATCCATAAATCATGTGACTCAGTGCCTGAAGTTAACCCAAATTCTTTTTCGTTCTTCTTCTTCATTTACAGGGTACCTCACGGCCACTGTGTCTGGTCTTTGGCCTTCTTTAGTAAAGTCACTTATCCTCATCAACGCAGCAGGTTCAATTATTCCTGATTTCAGCTTCATACAAGCTACTAATGTAAGTTTTATGATTCCCCATGAGCGGTTTTGCTTTTGAACATGTTAACTAATTAATTTCGTCAAATATGTATGTAGTTTTTTTAAAGAGCTTAAAAATGTGAT
This sequence comes from Triglochin maritima, assembly GCA_963682175.1. Taxonomy (NCBI): domain Eukaryota; kingdom Viridiplantae; phylum Streptophyta; class Magnoliopsida; order Alismatales; family Juncaginaceae; genus Triglochin; species Triglochin maritima. The sequence goes on from OY821775.1 coordinate 44,054,721, forward strand.
TTGACAGAAGTGGGGTTCGTGATACATTTTTAAATGTAGTTTTCGAATGACCCATTTGATCAACAGTCCATTTGAAAGATTTAGACTGCCCATTCGAAGTGCCCAAACAACATAAACGTAGCTTTAGACTGACATGTTGAGGGGTTTGTATTTTTGTTCAAAGAAGTTTTATCTGAGGAGTGAGGAGCATAATTCATCTAAACCAAACCTCAAAACTTTTCCAGCAACTCCAATTCCCCATGCTACTACTATCTTAGACCTCTTTGGATTTACATGTAGTCTCAATTGTGCCCTAAGATCCTTTAGGAGAGTCTGGCTTAAGGTGTTTAGCATTATTGGGGCTGATTGTAGAAGAATCATATGATCATCCACAAAGACTAGATGAGGTATCTGTAAATTGTACATTTTGAAAGGATGAGGTGCCCATCCTCCGATGCATTCAACGTCGTAGTAGAGATGCTTCATGCAAAATATGATCCAGGTATGGTTCTAAAGGGTCTCCTTGTTGAATGCCATTGGTGCTTGTGTGTTTTGATTATCCCGAGTCTGCAGTCTTGCTAATAGTAGCTAGGATGATGATCACATGGGAGGATATTTGAGAGCGTAATGCATGTTAGAGAAACCACCATATTAGGCTCCTCAAGTCTCCCTAATTTCATTGGCTACATCAAATGATTATCCCAACGTGTTAAATCCTTGTGTTTTAAATAAACTAATTATTATTGAATATGCTGTTCGTTTTAATATATATACTAATATGATTCCTCTTACATTGGGATGGTACTACAGCCTTGTGTCACATATATTGTTTAAAATTGAACACCTTGCCTTACTACACTTTAAATATAATTAATTTGCAAGGAACATATATCTGGGATTACTACGTGATTCCTTTTTTCAGGAGATACAAATATCTGGGATTGCATGGCTAGGTGCCCGCTTGCTTTTGGTGTTTTTGCGTCTACAACTGCAATCAATATTGAAGGATTACTACCCAATGGTAAAACTGTCTTTGAAAATGTCTACTTACCAGAATATCCAGCTTTATGTTGTTAGGTATAATACTGACAATGACTTCTTTGGCAGAATCCAGACAGAGCAGATACCACACTCACCAATGAAATGCTAAGAGCAGTATCCTTTTATTGCATCTGTGGTCTTGTTTATTTGGAGGCATTACGCATGCATGCTTGAATGAGATTCACTTCAATTTCAGGCCTCATGGCTTCATCTTTATATGCAAGGATTGAGAAACATTTTCTGAGTCTTTTACATGCATCAAGTTACCTGTTTCTTGTTTCTCGGTTGTTTATATCTTCCTTGACATGTGGTATAGTCATATGATCCTGGTGTTCTAATTATCATGGAGAGTGTCTTCGGCTTCACATTACCACTTCCTCTTAATTATCTTATAGATTCTTTTGAAGGAAAAGTTTTAGTAATTCAGGTATGTTTCACAATTCACAGGAATACTAGTATTTGCAATTAAGTTTCCAATTTGAGATTGGTTACTGAAAACTTTTAGGTTATTTTTATGCACTTCAGGGAATCAAGGATCCACTTTCTAAGCCTGAGTCAAGGCTGTCCATGTTCAAAAAATATTGCAGAGGTATAACAATCCAAGAGCTGGATGCAGGTAAACTTACTCTTTCTGATAGAAAAACTCAAACATTTGTAATTGACACTTCGCAATCGAAAGATGGGCTTTATAGTTGTTTGACTGCTAACTTCTTTCTTTACCTTTCTTTTATGTGCTTGCATCGTAGGCGCGGTCCCTTAACTAAATGTCATGGTGGGTAGGTAAATCTAGGTATTTTGCATGAACACTCATTTGAAATTATTGAAGTGTGGGTATCCAACTCAAAACCAATTGGTGATGAGTGGAGGGATCCTACAATTTATAACCTATGAGAAAATCCTCAAATTAACCGTTGTGAGACTATTCTCTAACATAAATAAGTGCATTATTTAGTCTTAACTAAAAAAAGGAAAGATATGCAAGATAATTTTATGTTTTGCTTCCCTTTAGTTGGTTCATGTTTTAGCAGACAGGACACTTTGTGCGTTTTATAATTCTATTGGTACATATTTACAAGAAGCTCTATCTTAGCCTGATGATATTATGCTCCTCCCTCCTTATGGTTGAGTGTTTGGTTGTTTTTTCTAGGTTAATTTCTTGTCATTATACATTATAATCCTTAATTTCAGGTCATTGTCCTCATGATGAGATGCCGGAAATGGTAAATTCCATCCTAAAGCAGTGGCTGCTAACAGCTGAAAGTAGCCTTCTTCCTGCCAGGACCATGTAAGTGCTCCATCTGTATATAATTGTTATAAATACTGTTAAAATTATATTGTTCTCATAGAAATACTTCTAATCTTAAATATGCAATTTGATGACTTTGTTTGAGAAAGTATCTAGTCTCGTGTTTTCTATACCAGCATCAATTTTTCTGATGTGAGAGTTGTGTATACGTTTGAGATCATTAGTTCAGAAGTAGGATTCCATTAGGTGAGTTCTCTTCTTGATATACCAAGCTCCACTACTATACTACTACGTCTTCTTCAGAGGGTCGCATATCTCCCCGCCCAGTTATTAAACACGAGTTCTGCTAAATGAATTAACCTTATTTTGAGTATACTATCCCTTCACTATCAATAACTGTATTCAGGTTTTAGTCCGAATTTTTATCGAGTGCAATTGCATCACTTATCTCCCGCATGTAATAACAAGCATGTACATTTATCATAAGTCAGTGCCATGCTTTAATTAGGAAACACTAAGGCTCCGCTCCCCAGTGTATTGTTGTATTGAGATGTCTCAAGGGGGTAAATTTCCTATACTCAAACCATAAATCTTATCCATTGATACCTGAGGTTATTTTCTTGATGGATCAGTAACTCTGTAAAAACCATGATATTCTTATAATTTTATTGATTGAGTGAAGTCCAAGAAAACTTGTTCAATATTAAAAAAATTCAAGTTGAGAAGATAACATTTGATGATTATTGGCAAACTATATAGAGAGTTGATTCTTCATTTCTTTGTGCACCAAGTTGTGCTGTGGAAGCCCAAGAATTCCATCATGATAGAAGATAAAAATTTAACATTATTTTTTGATATTGAAATTTTGTGCTCTGGCAGACAACAATTTTGGTCTGTAAGGTTTTTTTTTTGGGAACTACTAAACGTTACCCCAAAACTACTTAAATCGCCCATTGAAATTACCAAATTGCCCTTAACAATATATTTAATACCCATATCGTACCGTGTCTTTAAATAAGGTTTTTGACTCAGTTTTACTAACATTCATAGTACCAACACCACGAAAATGTTTGACGAATCACCTAGATCAGGCGAAGTAACGGAGGTGAATTTTTTTTCCCGACTCGGACGTCTGGCTAAGACGCCTCCACGATGGTCCAGGCGTCTTAGCCAGACACCTATACCATGGTCCAGGCGTCTGGCTAAGACGCCTCAACTATGGTGGAGGCGTCTTAGCGAGACGCCTCCACGATGGTACAGACGTCTTAGCCAGACGTCCTGTTTTTTTTATTTTTTTGTCAAATTAAAATTATACGGTGTGTTATCTCAAATTATTTGACGTTTCTTTGCAAGTTTTCGGTGGTAACTGGTCGGATTACAATGAGTTTTTTGCAAGTGATAAAGGTTCAAAAAAATTTCAGATCCAACATTTTTTAAGATCCAAAATCCCTCAACGGTAAAACATCCTGACTTACAAATACCACATTGACAGGTTGTTGGATCTGGAATTTTTTGAATTTTCGGTGTACCGAAAGGGTATCGGTCATCCGAATATAGTAATTATTAACTTATTAATTAATTAATTTAACAATTATCTAAATTTATAATCAATTATCTTTTTAATAAAAAAATAAAAAATTTTACGGACGTCCGACAAAACCTCCCCACGTAGGAGGGGGCGTCTCGGTAAGACGCCCGTCCCATGGGCGGGGCGTCTGGGTAAAACGCCTCCCCCATGGGCGGAGCGTCTGGGTAAAATGCCTCCCTCATGGGGGAGGCGTTTTACCCAGACGCCCACCTCCTACGTGGGGCGGTTCCGTCGGACGTCCGTAATTTTTTTATATTATTTTTTTATTAAAAGATGTTAGATATTTTACCAGATTCGAGTACACTGGGGCGGCCGTTGGCTCATTACTGACATCCAAAACATTATTTTTTATGATTATAAGAGGAAGATGAAGAGAGATGTGTGATAGGAGGGTAAAATGTCGCGTTATAGCAGTAAAAATGAGAGAAGGGCAAAATTGTAATTTCAAAGAGCGATTTAAGTAATTTTGGGGTGATATTTAGCGATTCAGCTTTTTTTGGGTCAAGTTTTAATACAATATGCCGAAGAGAACAAGGAATCGCAAGATTAGATGCTGGATAATTTGGTGAAAATAAGTCAATGAAAATCTTGCTTCCCCATTTGCTTTTAACTATTGCTTTTCAGTGAGTTGAATTGACAGCTCAAAATCTAAATAAATTTGAGTACAAGTTTCTTTCCAGAAGAGCCACTGGATATGACATTTGACTTTGGAAAACATAACTTGGTGAATTTGTAGACCATTATTCTCATCACTCAGTTAATTTGGTTAACTTGTTGGGATTTGGTTCCACGATGACTTGATGAGCATGAATGATTCATACGTACGCAGATGATTAAATATAATATATTTCCGACATTTCTGGTGCACTTTTTAGTATATAAATTGTTTAAGTAAATGCGGCGGTAGCCTCAGGCCATTAAATGATGGATATATCATATCTTGTGGATTAGAGCTAATCCTTATTTGCTTAAATTTTCCCTGTTGACCATATTTATGTTGTGTTTAAATTGTTTCCTAGAAAATATTTTGAAATTTAAATATATTTTAAATGGGAATTGTTAAACTGATGCGCTGACATTAGGCGAAGAGAGTTCTAACAAGCTACGTAGAAATGGTATCAAAGTCAAACGCTTACAGGAAGTTTTGACTTAGATAACAAGTTGTACATACATATGAATAAGTTAACGTACTTGATATAATCATTCAGCTGTCAAAGTCAAACTGCAAATTTGTAATTACGATGAACAAACGTAGTGCAAAATTGCGATTTGTTAAATAAAAGAAACGGACTTGGTTGACTTATTGCAATCAATGAGGGACTGTCTTTGTCGTACGGGTTTGAGAATTTACCAAACCCAAAGCAAATTAAATCTGGTTAAAAACAAAATTTGGATACTTTTAAAATCCATTTGCAATTGATACGATTTTTGTTTTACACTTATAAAATTCACAAAATATCATCTTTCAATTGTGATAAATGGGAATTAGTTCAGAATACTTTCGGATATTTACCGACATACAAATTGTTTTGTGATAAGATGTTATAATTTCCAGACATTGGAAGCTACTCCGATTGTAGTCCTTTCGTGTTTGTACTTTGCGGAAAGAAAATGAATTTTCTTTGTCAGCACTTGGGAATCTTCGTACCTTGCTTTTCTCTTTGGTTTTGTTCCCCGTAAGCCAATTGACACCTTTCAAACTTGTTGCTAAACAAAATCGGCAACGACCGCAATAATAAGTTTTTTTTCTCTTCAAAATAATATTTTTAAAAAATAAATCCAAAAATGAACTTCTCCCAAACAAATATTTTTCAAACCAGACATGTTACCACCACGTCGTGATAAGTGGTGGTGATTTTTTATTGTCTTCTTTTGGATTTTTTTTTGCAGAACTTGACGTTACAACATCGAGTTTTTCATAGATAAATTTGGCATTGTTGGTGTCAGATTCCAACCACTTAAAAAATTGCTTCCCCAGGACAAGGGTGCGATGTTAGTTTGGAGGTTTAATAGAACTCGGCCATATGGATGCTAGGTTCTTTGAAAGAGAAGAATTCGACACCTTCATTGTTGAGTTTGGTTTGGGCAGATTTTGATCTTCGATCATTCATTTGGTGAGTTATGTTTAATAAAACTTGACACTTTCATCTCCTGTTAAAAAATATTTCGACAACAAACACAAAATTATTAACAATAAACACAAACATTTCATCCACAAAAAATCAATAAACGCAAACATTTCAACTACAAAATTTTTAACAAACACAACCATTTGAACTACAAACATTTAAAAGGCATACCTAAAATTGTGAAGACATGCTCCAAACACAAACAACCACAATAAAATCAAAATAACATCTAAAAGAACAAGTTTAACATTTTGACATAATTACATAATTCAAACCAACACTAATGTAATAACAAAACATCTATCCCCTCAACCTCTTCCTCTTAGGACGTGCCTGACCACGTCCTCTACCCTGACCCTAACCGCGACTTCCCTCTCGTATGACATTTACAACATCCTCTGTTTCTTGAGTGAGACCCCCCATCTCCACCTTCTGTAGTCGGACGAACACCAACATCATCGATCATCTTCTTCTTCCTCAACCACCTGATCCTGACTCAAATGTAGTGTCGGGTTTTAGGCACCAAAATATGTGATAAAAGTCTTCATCCTATTCTTTATCTTTCCAGTCAATTTGGAGGTTTTCTTATCCGCCTTAATCATTGTAATAACCCTAACCTTGCTTGGTTTAATGGTCATTAGGGTGTTAATTGGAGGGTTTGCTTGGGGAGTTGAGGAGGGAATAAGAGGGTGTTGTTGGTGATGTGGTGGTGACGTGAAGGAGGGTGGGGCTGGAGTGTAGGGTGATGGTGTGGTTGCTGTTGGTGTGGGTTTGAAGAAAGGAGAAGCTCCCCCTTCTCTCTCTCACGTTCTTCTTCTTCTTCTTCTTCTTCTTCTTCTTCTTCCTCTCTTCATTCTTCTCTCCACCAATCTCTTTCTCTCCTGTTGCACTCGAGCTCCGGTGGTGATCGTGCATGCGTTGAGTGGGACCGGTGGAGAGCTCAGTGCAAGGTGGTGATCGTCGGAGGCAAGCAAGGCGGTGAGCTCCGGTGTTCTTCGTCGTTCTTCAAAGAGAGGTATGCCAAGTTCTTGCATTAGAAGCCTTTAATGATCACCCACGTTGGGGTGATGTTTTGGTCGGTCGGAGACCTCACCGGCGACGAGGAATCGACGTATAACCTTGGTTGGCGCGAGGTTGAAGACGTCTGACGGTCTACCGGGTCCCTCGGACGGTCGACCGAACGTAGTGTATTTTGATTGTCTGTTGTGTTTCGGTTGACCGGGTCCTTGTGTTCGGTCGACCAGAACTTAAGTGTACTGGACCTTTTATTGCTGTGTGCAGTCGACCGTTTTATGACTTAGAAATATTAGGATGCCCTGGTAGGTTTCGGTCGACCGAGACCCCTGAGTCGGTCGACCGATAGATTTGATTTTGATGTTGACCAGACTCTGGATTTTGACCTCGTTCGGTCGACCGGTTTTAGACCTTCGGTAGACCGTTGGGGCTTATGTTTTGCGCAAATAGTTCGATTGTTTCAGACTTTGGGTCGACCAATTCCCTTGAGGAAACAGTCGACCGAGTTGACTCTTTCGGTCGATCGCTTTGCACAAGACAGAATTCCTGGTTTCGCTTAGGACACCAACTCTGTCCACGGAAACCCGTGTCCTCGCCTTGTGCGTGAGCCGGGAGGTGACAGTGGGCGCGTTATGTCTGCCTGCCCAGGGACCGCCGTGTGGAAGAGTATGGGTGTCCGGGACGCATCACCTCCATGTATGGATTGTGACTAATATGATGGATTGATTTGACTCGTGTTAGAGTAGCAGCCTGAGGGATTGCGGATCCCATTGCTTCAGCGGGCATGCAACTGTCGTTGGGTGAAGTGACTATCGGCCTGGATGGCTACGGAGGCCGCTGTCCTGCTTTTATAGCGGCGGAGTTGGTGTCTGCACGTGGAGCTCGTTGAACCTGCGGACTTTGGTTCAGATATGTCGATTGCCTGGCCCTTTGTGTGGCGGATATGTTTGACTGGCCTTGATGACAGTGATTGCACGAGCCCGTGCGGCCTGTGTGGCGGCGGGAGGGCCCCTGTGCGGCCTGTGTGACGGCAAGGAGGATCGCGCGTAGCCTGTGTGGTTGCGGCGATGGACTGCCGATGATGTGTTCCGGCAGGTAGCTCGATTGGGCACCTATCGAGTGAGGTACCGTGCGGCCTGTGTGGTGCCAGTGATGGACCGACCTGAGCGACGACTTCGTTGGTGTGGTGGTGGACCACGATATTTTCAGATCTGATTCTACATGTGTGGAAGTGCGAACGCCTCCTCACCGATCCCTTGACTTGTGTAGTCGCGCGTGGGGATGTGTTGCGTACTGTCCGCTAGACCGTATGTGCCTACGGTAAGTCTCTACGGGGTCCCGATGTTTGGACTGTGCGGCCTGTGTGGCGGCGGCGATGCTGTGGACCGTGTGACCTGTGTGGTACCGGTGTTTGTGGACCGTGCGGCCTGTGTGGCGACGACGATGTTGCAGACCATTGGGCCTGTGTGGCAGCGGTGGCGGTTGTAGACCGCGGGGCCTGTGTGGCGGCGGGAACGATTGCAGGACGGATGTCCAATTTTGCACTTTGTGGGAATATTATTTACTGCTTTGTATTTCATGCCATGCTATACTAGTATGTTATGGCATATAGGTGAGCTTGTCATACGGGGTTTCCTTATGGAAACTCAGGCATTGTTATGTTTATTTTCAGGACCGTGTTAGGTTCCGGCGGGTGGTGACCGAGGGAGATTGCACTTTGGGACCGGATCTTGTTGTCTGCCTATTTTAGGTTGTCGTGATTACGTGTTTTATGTATTACGTATTCGGATGTAATCACTCTTTTGACAAACTCTTATGTAATATGGCGCACCAGTTGTATTTGGGTATTTTTTTCAGTAATGTCCCCACTCTTGATGGTTTTATCCTCGTGTTTCACTTGATTTTAAAAGTTTAAATTTTTCGTTGTTCGGGGATGTTACAATCATTCTTTGTAATTTGTGAAGTTCATCGTGAAACTCGTAAACTTGATGTATCTGTATCGTAAGATATATTAGTAAAATATGCCACAGTTTAAACTTTTGGAATTACAAAACGTAAATTAAAGTCATACCATTTCTTGTTCTCTCACTGCCCGCGGTCGGTACGTCATCGGTTGAGAAATCACATTCTTTTGTACAATCCACCGTATTGTAATCCCATAATTTTTTGGTGTCATCATCTTCATTACTATTCATCTCTTCTTTTGGGCTTCGAATTTCTAGTCAACCGTAATGAATCGGGTCAAATGACGACAAACCAAGACGAATGAAGGGATATGAGGTCGATGATCCATCCGTGCCAGCAAACGTATCATGACTGTAATGCATGATTTCAATTTGCGACAAACCAAGATAAAGATTTGCATTGCTTAAAGGAACACCATCTACATTTGTGGCCACTCACTGCATTTTTTGAAGTTCTGCGATTGGAAACATGAATTTCCTGGTATGCTGGAACTTCGGTTCTAGGATTGACTCATATTCAAATCTTTTCTGCAGTCCCAACCGGTCGACCTTACTGTACCATACTCCGGAAGGTGAGTGTTGGTTGTCATCGTAAGGTCAGACACTTTAGGTTCAACTTCTACATAGACTCGAACCACATACATCTGTTTTAACACACGTATTATTCCATAAACCGACATATCATTGGTTAATGAAACATATGTTCAATTATTGTTTAAAGACAATTTCGCCGTTAACTTGACATCAAACATACTTTCTCGATAATAATATTCAGATCTTATGACATCCACTAAATACACATATTTGATGTTCAACGAAATTACAACTAATTTGCACTCGAACCTTGAATATTCTGCCACATCTCCGTTACAATCTAATTTCCCATCATACATGACCAACAAAGACCGTTCATCATCTTTATCCATTCCTAACATATATAAAGTAATTTTAAAAATATGTTCAAGTGAAATAATTGTTCTTTTATTCCTAATTAATTAAAAAATTAAAAATACTCAAATGATTTAGAAATTACCTCAGTCGGGTGTAGAAGCAAATGACTCTAAACGTCAAGTAACCACTCCAACAAAATCAACTACAATAAACAACATTACAAATAATGTTAGAATTTTTAATTTTTTTTGACAGAACCTTCCTCATATTTTTATATTTCAAAATTTTAAACTTACATTATAAAAAACACTAACAATAATACAAACAACATTTTCAACTTCCAAACGTCTAAATAACGAAATTTATTCAAATCACAACTTATTTAACACACATATTTCTCAACTTCAACCCATTTTTCCATTAAGAACCATATATATTCGTTACTCATCACATTTAATTTTTTGTTAAAAACGAGACGCGGAGCTGCTTTTATAGCCCGACGAATTCACTTTTCTTTATATGAACTCGACGTTCGGGATGTTGAGTTCTGCTTTACGAACTCGGTATTGTAGACGACGAGTTCAATGTTATTCCCAAGATTGGTAACCGTCTCATGCACGATATACTAAAATTTTACATACCAAACTCGACACTGGTGTTGTCGAGGTCTGCTAAATAGAACTTGACAATAGTGTTGCCGAGTTGTGTTAAATATAACAGAACTCCACACTGGTGTTGTTGAGTTCAAATTAGACTCCGGTCTTGCTTCGCACCCTCGTCCCGGGGAAGAAAATTTTCTAATTTTTTGAAATTGGCACCAGCAATGCCGAATTTGTCTATGAAGAACTCGGCGTTGCCAACGTCGAGTTCTGCAAAAAATATTTTCCTAAAGAAATTTTACATACCAAACTCGACAAGGGTCTTAGACGTCAAGTTCTTTACCCACTAAAAAAACAAGATCCATCGCGTCATGTGGTGATAGGAGATCTAGTTTGAAAAATATGTTCGAGAGAAATTTATTTTAGTTAAAAAAAATTAATTCAATTTTCCACCTAATAATAATAGCAAAGGTTGACTTTCCACGAGAGTTGTCTCAGATTATTAGCAAGTAGTGGCATAATTAGTGAGAACCATGCGATTAAAGATGGAAAGGTTGGTTTATAATATTTGATGTGGTTGGAACTTGAAGAAGACATCTAAATTCAATTCGCAACTCCTTGGATGAGCACTCCACTTGCTTCCCTCGTCCCAATTTGGATCGGAAAAAGAAATGTTATAGTATACGTCATCAGCCTTCAAGATTTCACATTAATATTTTATTATCACTTGCTTTTAGCATCCGAAAGATATGCAGAATATAGATACTTGGTGGATCGCTGAAAGAGAGAATAAACACTTGGTTTTTTCTTTGCGGTAATATGCAACGTTGTGTGTTCAATTTTTTTGTGTAGATGTTGATAATTTTTATTTTCCCGGAAGGAATCATAAGTTCACGACTTTCACACCATTATTTGTAACTTATCCACTAAAATAGTCAAATGTGCAAAATAAAAAGTCTAATTTCAGAAATACCTTCCAAATAAATTAAATCACCAATAATCTCAAGTATTTCATAAAACCTTAGATACATTTCCATTGTCCAAAATCTTCAATTGTATCTTTGTTTTTCTCCCACAAATGCAAGGAGGGGAGATCACTTCGTACTCGTAATGGGTGATATTTTATATTGTTTGGAGGGTATTTAAGAGATTATTATTGGAAAACAAAAGTACAAATACGACATCATAATTTACTCTAGCAGTCTGTAGAATCTAACTTTCCTTATTACTTAGCCCTCATCCTGTGCAACTCAAATTGCTGAATTAAATTTCTATAGTCAATTTCTAGAAAACTAAGAACCACATACAGAAGGTAGGAAAGTTTTGTTACAAAAGTTAAATCCCCATAACAAATAAATTCTTCTAAAAATAATGCATATCACAATTAAGGCGAATATTGCAAACAAAAGACGCAATGCAATTAAATGTTTTTGCCAACAAAAAAAGATTAAAAAAAAAAGAAATCTTATAGGATATCAAAAAAATTCCGGACGACTTAGAAGTCTTCTACGAAATCATCCCAATAGAAAAACAAAAAATTTCCATAAAAATTCTCTGAAATCCATGATGCCAAAAGAAGGAATCTTCGCACTAGCCAACTCCCAAGCCGTTGACAAAACCCCTTAAATTCCAACTCCAAACTAGTCACCAAAAACTACCTCCCACCCTCTCTCCCCTCACAAGTCACAACCACCATGAGCTCACCTACGACCATCACCTCTGGATCCCTCCCGACCGTCGACCCCTCGTCCGACTCCCCTCGGATAAGCGGCTTCAGCTACGGCATCGGCATCTCCATCGGAATTCTCCTCCTCATCACCACCATCATGCTTGCTTCCTACTTTTGCACCCGCCCGGACTCCCAACCCTCCCAAAGTCAACAACGGCTACAACGACGACAACACGACCAACCCGACCCGTCCGCCGACATCGAATCGGGCCTAGACGATGCAACAATCGGAATGTATCCCAAGGTGGTTTACTCCCAGAGCGTGCGTGACGACAATTGCACCACCGGGACGTGCTGCTCCATATGCTTGGCTGATTATCGGGACGACGAGGTGTTGCGGTTGCTACCGGATTGTAAGCATATGTTTCACCTTAAGTGTGTTGATCCCTGGCTTAAGTTACATCCCACTTGCCCCGTTTGCCGGACGTCGCCTCTCCCTAGTCCTCTTCCTACTCCTTTGTCCGAGCTCGTGCCCCTCGCACGCCGCCAATCCTCCTTCGCCGCGGTCTAAAAGCATGTCAAGTTGCTTGGAATTTTCCAATACTGTTCATATTGTGATATTAATGCGATCTTTTTCGCTGAGACATGATATGTGAACGTAAGTTGTGGTCTTGTTGTATGATCCCTATTGAGATTAATTCTTTGGTTGGTTTAAGAGAGGGAGTTGGGGTTTGCTCCGATTTATCGAAAAGTTTCATTTTTTATGCCCCGAAACGTGAAATCTTTCGTGTTTTGGATGGAAATTAAATGGGATGAGAAATGTACGAGATGGATTATTTATGTGGGTTGGGAAAATCGTGTAAATATATATCATGGTTTTTTTTGTTTCATTTTACAAGGATTGTTCTATGATTTGGTTGGGATTTTTCTTCTTCATATTTTCTAATTCGTTAAATGGATTTATGTTTGTTGTCTCTTTAACTTGTCATTGTTCTGATGGTTCCAACATGTATATCATTATATAACATTAAAACGATTTTTAAATACGCTTAGTTGTCTGTTGAATTTGCTTCTTCAAATGGAGATGAATCTTTCCCACATTGAATTGATCAGGCTCATAAAGAATAGAATTAGAGTGATGTAACAGCAATTCAATTTGAAGTTGTACTCAAGTTATAGAGTTATTATTATAACACATTTTATCTTGTAAAACCAATTAGATTTCATAATATGACGAATGATGTATTGAGCTTCGGATGGAGAAATTGGAAGTGGAAAAAAGAAAACAGGACAAGCTTGTAATTGGCTTATTTCCTTTGGATCAACTCAAGAGACAAAGAAATCAGAATTCGTAGTCGAGTCAAGTTAAAAAAATCAGAATTCGATGGGTATAATGAACAATAAAATTAATTAACTATTTTATAGTTTAATATAGCTGCCGGATTTAAGATTGCATGGGATTGTTGAACAGTAGCATATTTTGAATTGCTGTGTATTTGCTTAGATTCTAAAAATATTAATAATGAAATAAATAAATCATCAAATTCAAATGATTCCTTTCAACTATTATATATTTATATTGTCAAGCTACAATATTACTTGATTGATTTTGTCGTCTTTTCCTCTGAATAAAGTTTGTATTCATTTCAGCGTAATTCAATATTTTAATAACCGTAGCTCCTTTTTTTATAATAATTATAGCCATATATTATACTCTTACAATGTCAATCATCACATGAACACATTTGTCACAAAAACCTGTTTTATCAGCAAGTGAGCTCAATATATTCAAAGTAAAACTAATCAATCCTTTTTCATCTAAAATATTATGAACATATTATTGTACTAGCTAGTGATACTTTTTAGCGGTGAAGGATATTGCCGGTATTCTTAAAGCAAAATCGTGCACATTCTACAACAATTTTGGTTAGTATATTTACAAAAACACCAAACCTTATTAATTACAAATCATCCCTAATGAGATCAACTACGATAGATCTAACCTATGTTATTATAACCAGTGCTTTATGTTCTCTTGCAGTTGGTAGTCTCTATCTTTTAAAAAGGGAAAACTCATTTAAAGATTTACTTCACATGTGCACGACTTTTATTCAAGAGATTTCCAAGTCTTATCGTAAGCCTCTCAATTAAAGTCTACTTGTAAGCTCATAGTTTGTTTCACCAATACAATATAATAGGCCATAGCACATCATTCCGTTCGGTCCAACATAAAACTTGAGCTATATATTATTAATTTCTACTGTACTTATTTGGTTATAATTGCTCTCTTTTGCGATTTTTTCGAGCTAGACTTCCTAGCTTCTCGTGAACATAACAATATAAGTTAATAATAATAAACTAAATAACCAACATACGAAATAGTGTATAAACGTCGAAAATTTGGAACTAACCGTTATATCTTAAGGGGTGAGAGGTGGGGTTTATTTTGTACATTTGTTTTATGGAGAAATTAAAACCACAAAATCGAAAATATCATGATAAGAAGGAAGGAAAGATTATCACAAATTATATTATTTTCACATGTGCGGATAACTTATGTGATAAATCAAATTTTAAGGTTTTGATTTTTCTATGTGAACTTCAAATTTTATTTTATAAACGGTAAATTGTTTTTGATAAGCATCAATAAGGGTTAATTTGTATAAATGGGATAATGACCCCTCCACATTTTAGGTATCACTAACTCTTCGTATGAAACTAACGTCACAGCTGACGAGTTTCAATCCATAATTTCAGTATCATACACGAGAGGTTGGTCGAGCTAAATATGTCAATCAAGATAGGCGACCTTTATATTTTAGTTAAATTCAACTGATATCCCGTTTATATATATATATATATATATATATATATATATTGGACTAAAATGTCTTCATTAGAATGTGCATAATGAAATATTTGTAGATATTTTATTCAAATCAATTATTTTGAGTTGTATATCAAATTTGAATAGTTTACATATTGTAATGGGAAATAAACATCAAGGCGTTTATGTGTATCAAGGTAGCATTCATGTTTCACTATAATCAATTGTGTCACTCATAACTCGTAATTAAACTGCTTTATTTCCACAGAAAATTAGAAGTTGAATATATCCGAAGAAAAAAAAAAGATTTTGATTTGGTATGATAATGATGACTTGATTGCATTATGGTTCAAGAAGGGGATCACATGGGTTGAAGAAAATATAATATGACTTATTAACATCACCATCTGTCATGTATGCATGAACCTTAATTACCGATCTTACTTTATAATTGGTACTCACATGCAACGTCATTGACTTGAGTTAGTACATATTGAAGTGATGGTTTCTCAGAAGAAACATAAGTGTTGCTTCGGTGCAGAGTATATCTTTTCGGAATGAGTAATATTGATTTCGTGCGCCTAAGTCGGATTGAAATTGGCCGCGTGCATCCATGTTTTCGTAATTTAGTCCGGTTCACCTCACTCCCTTCACCTCTTACAACGGTACACCTAAGACGTTACATGGGCCCACAACCACCAGACTCCGTTGCACAGTCCTATTTTGCCATGTCAGACAAACCTAACGTCGCGTGTACGAACCCTCACTAGTTGAAATTAATGGTTGATTATAACAGTGCTGGACTTGAACACCTCTTTAAAATTCTGGTCCCCTAACTGTGCTGGTGCACACCGATCCTGAACGAGTTTTTAAAAATCCAGACTCATGCATTTGAATGTACCGATTAACCCAACACCTAATCCCAATCGCACCCCAATCCCTGGTTAACCCATCACCCAATCCCAATCGCACCCAATCCAGAATTGCACCCTTAATTCCCAAACCGACACAAAACCCCAAATCACAGATAGCCCCAAATCGATGGAATCGACCGAGTACTCCATTGTTGGCCTATTCGTGAGAGGCCGACCTAATCCCGATGACGTTGGAGGCATTGAAGAAGATAGTGCACACGCACAGTGGTTTGGTTAGGAAGCATCAACTGTAAATTTTTAACTTTCCTAATGACCGATCATTTGTTCTAGTTCTTTGATTTTGCATATATTTTGTATAGTTTGTTGATTGACTTGTGGAGCCTCAAGTTGAGGCTATACTATGATGGTCGTTGGGTGTACAACAAGGGTAGATGTAGGGTTGTGACGTTCAATGAAATGCAGACCATGATTACTATTGATAGTTTTACAGTAGACATGATTAAAGAGTGATTTTGCAAAGCCAGAGAGTGGAATGTTGATGAACTATTTTGGATGTGTTATATGATTCCCAGTAATGTGTTGAAAGATTATAATGATCTAATTAGTAATGAAGATCTAGAAGAGGCACTATAGTATCCTAATCCCAAAATGGAGTTGAATATCTATGCCACATTGGGCAGTAAAACTGCTTCACACTATCTCCTAACAACCAATATAATCTAGCTCATGTTGTTGATGACCCATGTGATCCACCACCTCATGATCACCCATATGAAGCACCAAGTGATGTATTAAATGTTGCCCACCCTCATAAGATGCACCCCCCTGAGGTTGTACATTTTGCCCACCCAGTATATGATGCATCCTCTACTGATGTAGTAGATGTTGCCCACCCCTTATGTAATGTACCCCCAACTGATGTAGAAGACAATAACCATATGACATTAATGGTTCATGATAATGGGTCTATTCCTAGAGTTGTTGGTAGTGTAGGAAATGATATTCAACCCTTTGAACCCCAAGTTGGTGATCTACAAAGCACCACCACCAATCCACAATCATGTCACTCTGAACCTAGCCAAGCATCACCTACCCAGCCAGTACCAGATTTCCCACCACAAGCAGGGCACCCATGCATAGGTGCAATTCCAATTAGGAATAAAGAGTCTGAGTTAAGTCAAGATTCTGCTAGTGATCCAGACTATGAGTTGTGTAATGAGGAAGAGGAAAAATTTGATGGTAATGATGTGGTCGATTTTGATGACTAGAAAGAAAATATGGATGATTTCCTATCATTGGGTGGTAACAGTGAGGGTATTAACATAAATATGAGCAACCCTGATATGGCAGTGAAGAAGAATGTCCCCAATGTGTATAGTTTCAAAATGATTTTGATTACTCATTTCATCTTAACTGAATGTGACATTATTTACATTAAGACAACCTGAGAAAGTAGCAGCAAAGTGTAAAGATCCAAGCTATACGTGGATGATACATGCCTCGATTGAATGGCTGATCGTTTTGGAAATAAAGACTCTTAGCCTCCCATATACTGCTCCTCAATCAATAGGTGTGCCTCTAAGATGGCTAACAACATTGGATTGCTCACCAATGCATTGAATGACTAAGTCAGGATGGTAGGCTATATGTTAAATGCATTAGTGACAAGTTGAAGAGGGTTTTCCGTTTAGAACTTCCATATCATAGTGTAGAGAGGTAGGGAGACAACTCTGTAGAGGCTATATAAGAGTTGGGAGGAGCAATATGCAATGTTGCCCTCTTTGATTTTTCAACTTAGCAAAACCAACCGTGGTAGTTGTGGGATCATGAATCTGGCTTAGTTCTAATCACTTTTGAGCATAAATAAACTCTACTTTCCTAAGCACCGCGAACACCCTCGCTTGCTTGACTTTCTTCCTCTCACAATCAGAGAGGGAACACTTCGGGCTTTCACCAAAATCCTTGCTTTCTTTGACAAAGGAATAAAATAAAATAAAAAACTAAGCCCATGCAAAAAAAAAAATGTACATTTAATCACCCACACATTTATTTCTTACATAAACTTGTCGTTGAAGGGTTTTAATATCCTTGCGTATCACCAACTAGGTTTAGTTCAGTTGGTAAATTTTTTTTCTTGAGATATTTAATACTAGAGATCGAATTTCAGCAATCTTCTCCTTATGTTTGGGAGGTTGAGATTTAAAATGGGTTGCACTACAACAAAAAAGGTCTTTGCTGATGATCATTTTCGTCGGCAAAATGTACCATTTCTGTCGGCAATAGCGCATGTCGATGGAAATTTCGTCGACATTGGTCTGCCGGGAATACATGCATCGGGTCTTACAATGCCGACGAAAATTTCCTTGCAATCTATCAAAATGTAGGGTAAGTAAGTAAAGTACAAATTAATATCCTTGCAATATCTATCAAATAACAGTAAATTTAGAATTAATATATTTTAAACAGTGTTATCCTGAAAAGAATTTTGCTTTGGTACTCGTGCAAATGTATCAATATTAAACATATATTAAAAAAATTATTAAAATATTATAATGCTATATTAATATATTTAATATTCTTATAATACTAAGCTAAGCACTCTCGGTAAGGTCTATGAAAAATTTCGGCATCAATCTTTTCTATCACGCCAATATTTTAGAAATAATTAGGTAAATATCCAAGTTCATTGTTTTCGCGGACGTGAGAAGAATAAGCAACATTCAAACAAAACGATCTTGACAAACAAAATTAAACCATATTGCGACGATCTATGCGTACCATGATATAATAAACATCTTATGCCGTCATAAAAATGTTTATTTCAAATATTCTCCTTTGGTTGAGTGTCGTCATCCACATAAAATAAAAATTTCATAACAAGTACTCTAGGAGCATCAGCAACGAGCCCTAAGCAAAGATCGTGGCAAAGATTGTGCATTTAAATAATACGAAGAAGTAACGATTTGTTTTTTTGTTGTATTTCAATGGTGGTGGGATCGAGTTATATTTTGTATTGATTTTAATTAAGAGATGATCGTATTGTTTTAAACGAGGTATCTTAGAAAATAAAAGTAATAATATTTTTTAAAAATCATCATAATTCTTATATCCTGATGTTTTACGAATAAACACCTATATTGTTATATAAAATTATATTTGATAGTATGTTTTTTTATACAAAGATCATGATTGAAAGAAAAAAATGTAGATAAATACTGTAAGTGAAAAAACTAACGAAAGAAAGAAAACTGGATTGATATATCCCATCGGAATGAATAATAAGGGGAAAACAGTTCTAAAGATTGTATTTAATATTTTCACATCCATCAACCAACAGTGTATTAATTTTACCTTCCAAACTACTAAAGTGATTTCGTTTTGCGCGCCACCATAAACAGAAGGGGCCAGGGAGCCTCCGAGGACGATCGATTTATTAGTCTGCACAAAGCCTGCGCAATCAAGGTTATAACATCCTGCGTCTTCTTTGTACGAATCACCCTGTATACATTTCAATCATCAGTTAGCTTATCATGCGTGTGTTAATTTGGCTAACCTTAATTTAATTATCAGACTAAATGCATGCGCTTGCTGGCTTACTGTCCAGTAGATGAACAATCTAGGCAAGTTATCCCCATAGAGTGTTTGATAGACCTGTAATTTAATTAGAAACTTAGTGCATGCAGTTAGGGAACAAAATATATATACTTGCATATGTATTTATGTCGATGAGAAACTTAAAATATGTTCATAAATCAATTGACCTGCCAGCCAACTTCGATACTTTCGTATTCGTAGCCGTAGCCTGTGGAGCCAGCGCTTATCCATATCTGTGCTGAACTTAATTCAACAGAAGAAGCAACAAATGGTTTCCAAACGTTGACGGTTGCTGTTGCGCCATAGTACGTACCACCACTCAGAAGAGCATATGAATACTGCAATTGAAATTCAATTAATTAAGCTTTGAAAGTAATTGGTGATCAATTAAGCTCTCGTGATCTTGTAATCCATTGCAACTGATGATCGCATATATTTACACTATAGCAACAAATTAAAAAAAATTCCTCACCATACAATTGGTATATATATATATTGTATTGTTGCAAACGTAATTTTCTTATTTGGAAATATAGTTTTTGCAATTCAATACAAGTAATGATCAATAGAAAAATTTAGAGAATAGAAACAATGCTTTGGTGTTGTAAAAAGGAAACAAAAATAGAATGTGTTTTTTTCCCTACTTAAAATACTAATTATGTTTTCCCAACCATTGTTGGATTATCAATATGCCATTTGCACAGCTAATCTAACAAATGTACTGGAGATGGTCCAGAGAGGTTCGTAATTATTTCGAATAGCTTCAATGTAAAGTTAAGTCAAAACTATTCCGACAATCCAAAAATTAACATTTTTACGCCACTTCCACTTTCAAGTAGGCCGGTCCGCTTCTAAAATAGTGGTGCAACTAACTAAAGATCAATCTTTTATAGACATTTTAGTTACAAACTCACCTCCTTGTTGAAGTCGCTGCCGGGAGGTTGTTGCACAACATTCGTTCTTAAGGAGCTTGCCATAGAATTTGCTCTTAGTAAATCTCTCTTGGTAGTTCTGCGTATCGGAATACTTCCTTGTGGACATGATTCTCCGGAAACCATCCAAGTTTGCAAAATGGGCTTAGGAGAAGAACCATTTGTCTTGTCAAGTTCTTCTGCTATGTTTGGTGGATCCTATATATAGCCAAAATATACATCTAAAGTTGTAAAATGTTAATGAAAGAATAATCGTGCATTAATTAATTTGCTACTTATATAAGCAACCCATCGATCTCTACCAATGGTTTCTTTCCTCTCAATGCTGGATGATCAAATGCTGGCTGAATGTTTGAAAGAACGCAATCAATCACATCACCATCAGGACTCTGCATGCATAAGTAAGATTAAGGGGCATAACATTGAAGTACAAAAGGAAACGTTAAGTTAATGTTTTAATAAAATCTAAATTTACAGCTTCTTGACCTGAATCGTTTTTACGGCCCGCTTGTTGAGTTCTCTCGGACGGGCTACTATATCTTCGTCAAGACTTTGCTTATTCTGAACAGCCAACACAGGTGAAGCAATAGAGACGAGAAGTAGAAAGAAACCGAGAGTTAGATGTGGTAGCGTAATAGTCATACTGGAATAACTAATATGTTTGAGTTGATGATCCACCCTTCTTACGGACATATTTATACACGAATTTTCTCATGCAAGTCTTGGTGGTGGTCGGGATGGTGTTTTCATAAAGTCGTCGTGTTGTCATTGTTAACACTGTAATGATATGATATATAAAAGATTTAAGTTAGCAATTAAATTTCTCAATTAATGAACAATGGACTCAAATCCAACAGCATTTTCCCAGTCTTCGCATTTTTCCTCCAAATAACATTTTGATAAATTGTATGTTGGCTGAATTTCTTTTGATGTAGATAGAAAGAAAACAACATTATCCTTAACTAAGAATAAACCATGAACTAAGAAAACAAATACTTGTGCGGTGTTGATGTTGTAAGATTTAGAGGTGTTGATGTTGTAAGATCTGAAAAATATTTGTGGTATGATATGTTACAAAAACAATAGGAATCATCATCGATCACTAAGTCCATGGTATATACTGAGTTCTTTGACGCATCAATGGATTTAATGAAACTCTAAGAATAAGTGGATATATATAGACATGGGTTTAACACATTCTGAATTACCAGATTAGTAAGACATGCATGCAACATCTCAAAATCGAAAAATTAATTCTTTCTTGTGTAATATGGCCTTGGGGTGAATCATTGTGCGGAACAAAATAGTGACAGAGTTAATATGTGTGAACGGTGACGAGTGACTTTTTGCTGATGGCCGCGGGCTAAATGTATATGTGACGTGACGAAAGAACACAAATGGAAATATTATCGCAATTAAGATTGAAGGATCACTACTAGAAATATAGGAATATGGAAATAATTCCATCGGTGTTGTATCCGTCAGTGTTAATTAACCTACACCGACGGATAACTCCATCCGTCGGACTTACGTATCACCGACGGAAGCCACTAATAGCACTGACGGATAACTTCGGCCAGTTAATGGTGTTCCATTCGAGGGATCCTACACCGACGGATACACACTGTCGGTGTAGGTTTTCGCTTAATAAAGACGCGGGCGTTGAAAACGTTTCACGCATTCACTTACTCGGACGGACTATGTTGTTAACATTGACGAAGAATACCCGTCGGTGACCAAGTTTTTAAAGCTATAGCCGTCGGTGTCCAAGTTTTTAAAGCTCCAACGGATAACATCCGTTAGAGATTACTTTGAAAACTGACCGTTTCTTAGTAACCATACACTGGCGGAGCATATCAAAACATCGACGGATAACTTCCGTCGGTGTAGTCTTTTATCAGGAGCCCGAGTCGGGCATCCCTTCAATTTCCTTTATTCTCCCAAACAAAACCCTAAATCCTGACCCTCCGTAGCCACCCTGCTGCGAGCTCTCCGCCGCACGCACACCGCGAGCCCTCGTTCGTTCTGTCACTCATCTCCTCTGTGCATCGCCTTCTCATTTCTCCGCTCCTATGTGCTGACGCCTCACCTCTCTTCTGCGCCACGAATCCTCTGTGGTAACGTCTCCCTCTCTCAACCCCACCCAACCTTTCTGCCACCCGATCCAACCACGTCCCCGGCCCACCCGATCATTGCCTCTTCCCACCCGACCCAACCTTTCCGCCACCCTATTGGCCCCTCATCCCATCCACCACAACCTAACAACACCTCCACCCCCACTAACCACTACTGGACACCCCCAACTGCCCCCATCCCATCCCACCACCACCCAACAACACTTCCATTTCCTTTCGACACTTTTGTTTGTTAAATTTATTGTTTTTGTTGAATTTGTTTGTGATGTTAGTTGTTATTTGTAGAATTAGTTGTTTAATATGATAATATCTTTAATCATAATTTTATTTTTCAAGTAGTTCAATTTGGATGCTTAATTAGTTTAATTTTTTATGTTAAGTAGGTTGATTTTGTTGGTTAATGCATGAATGGAATGTGAATGTTGATTCAAATTAAGTATGTTAAGTATGCTTAATTTGAAGTTTTATATTATTTAATGTTAGATTAAACTTAATGTGAAGTTTGATTTGTTAGAATTTGCATTAACAAAACAATGTATTAGATATATATGATGTGTATGAAGTGACTGTGTATGCTATTGTTGTGAAACACACATATTATTTTCTTGTCAATATAAGATTAAAAAACAAATCAATATCAAAATTATTGGGGAGGTTCTGCCCAAATTCTTGTAAAATTCTTGATTTACGAATCGATTTAGGATTTGTTTTGGGATTAGTCTTGTTAGTTTAGAATTTAATTTAGACTTTCGATTTTAGGGTAGTCTACTTAGTGGTTTGAAATTTGATTTATGATTCAATGTTGCCTTGAAGAATCGTTTGTTGGTTTTTGGATTGACTTTAGCAATTCCATTTGGATCATATAAGGTTGATTTGTATTACGAATTCGATATATGATTTAGGATTTCATTTTGTATTATGAAGTTGCTTCTAGATTATGGATTTCATTTAGATTTATGAATCGATATTGGATTTATGGATTGATATTGGATTTGAAATTCGAGTTTGAATTTAAGATTTGAAATTAAACTACGTATTTGATTAAAATTTAGGTTTTGATATTGGATTTAAGTTTTTTTGTTAGTTGGATTGAAAGTCTACGTTCCAACTATATATTTCAAGTCTATCGTCTCGATGCTTGTACTTCTCAACAACCTTAGAATCAACTAGACTTTGCTCTTTTGGTTCAATTGAGGCTCCATTTTAAACAAAATATATTTGCAAATATAGTTGGATTATTCAAGCACATTTTGTTGTGCCAAAAAAGTGGGTTATGTTTATGTTTGATGAATTGACAATAATGCTTGTCGTTGAATTGTGACATTTTTTCTTGTCAATACAGGTCTTCTGAAAACTCAGCACTTTGGTTGTCGAGTTTCTAAACTTGAACTCGACAACGCCAATGCTGAATTCTGTATACTTGAACTCGGTAGGAAAACTTCCGAGTTCATCTAAGTCTCCGAACTGACATTGCACCATATTGTGTGTGCGTACAATTTTCTAAGTGTTAGAACTCGTCATTGGAGAGGTCGAGGTCGTTTATAAAGAACTCGGTACTTGAAATACTTTTATTTCTACAGAACTCGACGTATGAGATGCTTAGTTCTGCATGCACTAAAAAATAAGACCCATCATACTATGTCGTGACACGATGACAGTAGATTTTGTTTGAAAAATACTTTTAATAAAGTTTTAATTTCAAATTATTTTAAAAAAATTCCTCACTTTTATGCACCTCGTAAAAATTGGATTTGACATCGTGACTTGATTTGAACCAGTTGAAAACTCCACTTTAAGTAATACATTCATGATTCAACACAAAATTGAATAAATAAAATAATCTAAAACTCAGCTTTCAAGAAAAACGGTAATTTTTTGTGAAAACTTGAACTTCCTATTTATTTACTTATATAAACCTCTTCTATTTATTATTTCTCTCTCATTGTGTTCTTCTCGTCTCCATTCCACAATTGTCACCGATCTTATCTCCATAATTTAAAAAAAGGAAAGAAACTTCTCTCATGGTGATCTTCTTCTCCATCTCAATTGACGATGACGAGTGAAGTTTTCTCTAATTTCTCAGGTTTTATTTCATAACTATGTCATTTTTATTATTTATATATCTTTCTGCTTGGATTGTAATCATTTTTAATATATATTTTGTGCTTGTGGTTCGTAATTTAGCTTGGTACACATTTATATACTTAGGATGTAAAAAAAATGAAACTGTTTTTAAAAATTAGAAGAAAAAACAAAGGATTGAGAAATTGATTCAATCTCAATTTGGTGGTCTTGATTTTTACACAAATTTTCTCATGCAAGTCTTGGTGGTGGTCGATCGCGATGGTGATTTCATAAAGTCGTTGTGTTGTCATTGTTAACACGTAGATGATATGATTAATATATAAAAGATTTAAGTTAACAATTAAATTTCACAATTAACAATGAACCCAAACCCAACAGCATTTTTCCAGTTTTCGCATTTTTCTTCCAAATAACATTTTGATAAATTGTATGTTGGCTCAATTTCATATGATGTAGATAGAAAGAAAACAACATTATCCTTAACTAAGAATAAACCAAGAACTAAGAAAACAAATACTTGTGCGGAATTTGTGATATTAATTCTTTGATGACAAGATTTAGAGGTGTTGATGTTGTAAAGATCTGAAAAATATTTTGTGGTATTGTATGTTACAAAAACAACAGGAATCAGCATCGATCACTAAGTCCATGGTATATATTGAGTTCTTAATTTGACGCATTAATGGATTTAATGAAACTCTAAAAATAAGTGGATATATAAACATGGGTTTAACACATTCTGAATTACTAGATTAGTAAGACATGCAACATTCAAAATCCAAAAATTCTTTCTTGTGTAATATGGCCTTGGGGAGTTGGGGGGAATCATTGTGTGACAGAGAATGGATATGTGTGAATAGTGACGAGTGACGTTTTTTGCTGATGGCCGCGGGCTAATCTATATGTGACGAAAGAACACATATGGAAATATTATCGCAATTAAGATTGAAGGATTTAGACAATCATTTTATTGCTCCTCAGTAATATTGAATTTGGACATCAGACTTGATTCTAAGTAGCCTGTTAAACTCAACTTTAAGTAATACACTAAACATAACATTGAATAAATAAATAGTAACATCCCGAAACAGCGGAAATTTAAAAATCATTAATAAAACATCAAAGACCAATAATCAAAGACGAGACTGTTACTTCTCATCAAATGTATAAGCGGTGCACCATATTACATCAGAGTTTGTCAAAACGATACATGATTACAACATAACAATAAAGGGAGATAAAAATAATCATGTCGACCTAGTGGTCCAAAAGAGAGGATCCGATCCCAAGATGCGCGCGTCCGCTGATCACCACCAACCTGGACCTACTGTGGTTCTGAAAAAGATATAACAACAATGCCTGAGTTTCCATAAGGAAACTCCGCATGCCAAGCTCACCTATATGCATGTAGTAGTACAAATGAACCTATCATACTAGTAGCATGTCATGTCATTAACAGTATGGAAAACAGTTCCCCCGAAGGGTAACACAGGACATCAGTCCGACAATCAGCATCGGGTCTCCTAAGGAGACCTACCGTAGGCACATACGGTCTAACGGAACATGACGTGACACTCCCCACACGCGGCTACAATAATCATGGGGTTCGGCAAGGAGCATCCGTCAAGTCCGTGCCATAAGAAACAGATATGTAACTTCGGGGTCGAAACCACACCAACGGAGCCGTCGCTCGGTCGGTCCATCAATCATCATCTCAGTAGGTGCCCATCTGAGGAACATAGCCGGAACAACATCGGCCCATCACTCATCATCGCCAGAACAACATCGGCGGCATCACCGGAACAACATCGGTGGTCAATCAACTCCGGCACAACATCGGACGGGTCCAGACCGAAGTCTGCCAGGTCATCATGCTCCACGAGCCGCAAACACCAACCGCGCCGATATAAAAGCAGGGCAGCGACCTCCGTAGCCACGTAGACCGATAGTCACCTCACCCAACGACAGTTGCGTGCCTGCACATCATCATACATTGGGATCTGTGATCCCTCAGGCCTGCTACTCTACATTGAGTCCAATCAATCCATCAAATTAGTCATGATCCATACATTGAGGTGACGCGTCCCGAACACCCACACTCTTCCACACGGCGGTCCCTGGGTAGGTACGTATAACGTGCCCACCGTCACCTCCCGGTTCACGCACAAGGCGAGGACACAGGTTTCCGTGGACAGAGTTGGCATCCTAAATAGGACCAGAAATTCAGTCCTGTGCAAAAACGGTCGACCGAAAGAGGCAACCCGATCAACCGCTTCCTCAAGGTAATCGGTCGACCGAAAGTCTACAATGGTCGAACTCTTTGCGCAAAACTTAAGTCCCAACGATCGACCGTTGATCTAAAACCGGTCGACCGATACGAGGTCAAAATCCGGAGTCTGGTCAACATCAATTCAAAACTATCGATCGACCGACTCAGGGGTCTCGGTCGATCGAAAACTACCAGGGCATCCTAGCAATTCTAAGTCGTATAATGGTCGACCGCAAACGAGCATAAAAATCTATTACACTAAAGTTCTGGTCGACCGACCACAAGGAACCGATCGACCGAAAACAACCAGGCAATCAAAATACACTACATTCGGTCGACCGCCCGAAGGGACCTAGTCGACTGTTGGTCGTCTTCAACCTTGCGCCAACCAAGGTTTTAGGCAAACTCGCCGCCGGGGAGGTCTCCGACCTCCCCCGACCGACCAACAAAACCCTCCCACGAGGGTGAGCAACATCAAAACACACTAGAAGCCGGCATACCTCTTCACGAATAATGACGAAGAACACCTAAGCTCTGACGACCACGCCTCCGGTCTGCACCTCACGCACGACCTCCTCCACGCGTCAAACTCTGGTCAGCGCACCTCCACTTACAAGCACAACACCCGCTACCGGAGTTCCCGCGACCTCCTCTGATCTACCGGAGCAAAAAGGAGAGAAGATGAGTGGTTGGAGTGAGAAGGGAAAGAAAAAGAAGAAGAAGAAAAAGAAGAGAGGAAGGAAACGTGAGAGAGAGAGAGAGGTGTGCTTCTCCTCACCAACTCTACACCAACAACAACCCTACTCCTCTCACCTCAACCCAACACATCACCACTCCACACCATCACCTACAACAAGCTGCCACTGTTCATCCATGCCTCCCCATCACGTCCACCACTCTTTCCTCCATTCCCATGCAAACACCATCATCAACTCCACCTAAACATCATTAGCCTCTAAGTGGGTTTAGGGTTATTACAATCCACCCACCTTAAAAGGATTTTGTCCCAAAATCAAAGCAAACTACTCACCGAAAAGCTATGGATACTGCCTTCGGACTTCCTCCTCGATCTCCCAAGTGGCCTCGCACTCCCTGTGATGCTGCCACATGACCTTCACCATCAAAATGGTCCTCCACTGAGCTGATGATCCATACGATCAACGATCTCGACTGGTCTCTCCTCGAGCGACAAGTCCTGCTGGATCTCTGGCACTGCAATCTCAATCACGTGAGCTGGATCTGCAACGTACTTCCTCAACATCGATACATGGAAGACGTTGTGAAGACCCAAAAGCTGTGGTGGCAACACAATTTGGTAGGCAATCTCTCCAACTCGGTCAAGGATCTCAAACGACCCAACATATCTCGGACTGAGCTTCCACTTCTTCACAAACCTCATAATTCCTCTGGCTAGGGAAATCTTCAGAAATACGTGGTCACTCACCTCGAAACTCAACACCCGTCTGCGTCGATCAGCATAACTCTTCTGCTTGCTCTGTGCCGTGGCCAATCTCTTACGGATCACATGAACCTTCTCTGCATACATCTGCACAATCTCTGGCCCCACTAACTGCCTCTCGCTCACGTCACTCCAGCATACTGGGGATCTACAAGGCCTCCCGTACAACTCCTCGTACGGTGTCATCCCAATACTCGAATGGTAGCTGTTGTTGTAGGCAAACTCTATCAACGGCAAGTGCTCATCTCAGTGTCCTGCCCAATCCAGTGTGCATGCTCTCAGCATATCCTCCAAGGTTTGAATCGTCCTCTCTGACTGGCCATCTGTCTGCGGGTGGAACGCCATACTGAACCTCAGACGTGTCCCCAATGCCTGTTGCAGACTCCCCCAAAATCTGGAAGTGAAACGAGGATCTCGATCAGAGATGATGCTCACTGGCACTCCATGCAACCTGACTATCTCCTCCAGATACAACTTAGCTAGACCCTCCAAAGGCAATGTGGTCCTGATCGCTAAGAAGTACGCCAACTTGGTCAGTCGATCGACTATCACCCAAATCGTGTCGTGGAATCTCCTCGTCATCGGCAACCCTGTGACAAAATTCATCGTCATGTGCTCCCACTTCCACTCAGGAAGCTCAATACACTGCATCGGTCCCGCTGGCCGCTGATGCTTAATCTTCACCTGCTGATAGACTAAGCATCGCTCCACAAACTCTGCAATGCCCCTCTTCATGCCCTTCCACCAGAAGTTCCGCTGCAGGTCCTTGTACATCTTCGTGCTCCCAGGGTGAATGGCGTATCTCGCTCTGTGTGCCTCCTCCATGATGTCATCTCTCAGCCCATTGACCTTTGACACCCATATCCGACTCCTGAACCTCAAACCACCATCAACCCCACACTGAAGTCTGACTCATCTATGGAAGCTAACCGTAGCAGACCAGCTAACTCTTCATCCCCATGCTGAGCCTGCACCACCCGTGAGACTGTCTGCGGCTCCACCCGAATCCTAGCCATCACTGCTCCCTCTGAGCCCTCTGTAAACGGCCTCCACTCTGACAACGTCTCGAGTAGCCTCCACTCCTGAATGCACAAACTCGCAACTGAAACCTCCACCTTCCTACTCAGCGCATCTGCAACCGAATTCGCATTCCCCGGATGATAGGAAATGGTGAAGTCGTAGTCCTTAATGAACTCGAGTCATCTGCGCTGTCTCATATTCAGCTCCTTCTGCGAGAACAAATACTTCAGGCTCTGATGATCTGTGAAGACCTCGAACTGCTCGCCATAAAGATAGTGCCGCCATGTCTTCAACGCGTGAACTACTGCTGCTAACTCCAGATCATAAGTAGGGTAGTTCTTCTCGTGCTCCTTCAGCTGCCTCAAAGCATACGCCACCACCTTCCCGTACTGCATCTGAACACAGCCCAAGCCAATCCCTGACGCATCGTTGTAGATCACATAACCTCCACTGCCACTCGGTAGCGTCAGAATCGGTGCCGTCGTCAGTCGACACTTCATCTCCTGAAAGTTGTCCTCGCACTTCTGGGACCAAACAAACTTGACGCCCTTCTGGGACCAAACAAACTTGACGCCCTTCTGGGTCAACGCAGTCAGCGGCGACGCAAGTCTGGAGAAATCCTGAATGAACCGTCTGTAATACCCTGCCAGTCCTATGAAGCTCCTGATCTCTGTAACGCTCGTCGGGGCTTTCCACTGAGTCACAGCCTCGACCTTCGCCGGATCCACCGAAATCCCATATGTTGACACAATATGCCCCAGAAAAGCCACCTGATCCAACCAAAACTCACACTTCGTGTACTTGGCATAGAACTGCGGATCCCTCAAAATGCCAAGCACAATCCTCAGCTGCTCTCGATGCTGCTCTCTGTCAGGCGAGTATACCAAGATGTCGTCCACGAATTCAACGACAAATCTGTCGAGGTACGGCTGAAAGGTCCTATTCATCAGGTCCATGAATGCGGCAGGTGCATTCGTGAGTCCAAACGGCATCACCAGGAACTCGTAGTGCCCGTACCGCGTCCGGAAGGCTGTCTTCTGAACATCCGCCTCTCTGATCCGCAACTAGTGATAACCCGAACGCGGATCAATCTTCGAGAACACTCTCGTCGTCTACAACTGATCAAACAAGTCATCAATCCTGGGCAAAGGGTATCGGTTTCTGACGGTAACCTTATTCAGCATCCTATAGTCGATGCACATCCGCAACGATCCATCCTTCTTATTCACGAAGAGAACAAGCGCTCCCCATGGAGAAACACTCGGTCAAATAAACCCGGAGTCCATCAACTCTTGCAATTGCTTCTTCAGCTCTGTCAACTCAGCATGTGCCATACGATACGGAGCATTCGACTGAGGTGTTGTACCTGCTACCAACTCGATGCCGAACTCGATCTCTCGGTGCGGCGGTAATGATGGAATCTCTGCAGGAAACACATCTGGGAACTCCTGCACAACCTTGATATCCTCCAGTCTCCTCGTCTCGGGATAAGGAACAATCAGCGTGGCCACAAACACTCTGCATCCCTGCTGTATCAGCTTTTGTGCCTTAACTGCAGACACGGTCAGACGACCCCCTCTGCTCCTAGTCCCTCTGATCAAAACATTTGGCAAGCCCTCCATCGGAATCAAGATCTTCTTCTCACGGCAAAAGACCCACACATCGTACTGTGACAGCCAGCCCATCCCCAGTATGACGTCGAAGTCCTCCATCGGTAACAAGACCAGATCTGCAGAAATATCATGGTCTCCCGAAGCAACTGTGGTGCCGGGGAAATAGCTCCCCACATTGCCCACCTCACCCATGGGCGTGCTGACCTCCAAGCAATCAGTCAGCAGCACAGGGGTCTGACCCACCTCGCCAGCAAACTTCTCCGAGATGAAGGAGTGAGTGGTGCCGCAATCAAACAACACAAACTTCAGCCATGAATGCATGCTAAAAGATAAAATGCATGCGTCCTACTACTACAAGGGTGATTTCTTTGGGTGCCGCATAGGAATCGACCGCTCTGATACGAAATTGTAACATCCCAAAACAGCGGAAATTTAAAAATCATTAATAAGACATCAAAGACCAATAATCAAAGACGGGACTATTACTTCTCATCAAATGTATAAGCGGTGCACCATATTACATCAGAGTTTGTCAAAACGATACATGATTACAACATAACAACAAAGGGAGATAAAAATAATCATGTCGACCTCGTGGTCCAAAAGAGAGGATCCGATCCCAAGATGCGCGCGTCCGCTGATCACCACCCAACTGGACTACTGTGGTTCTGAAAAAGATATAACAACAATGCCTGAGTTTCCATAAGGAAACTCCACATGCCAAGCTCACCTATATGCATGTAGTAGTACAAATGAACCTATCATACTAGTAGCATGTCATGTCATCAACAGTATGGAAAACAGTTCCCCCAAAGGGTAACACAGGACATCAGTCCGACAATCAGCATCGGGTCTCCTAAGGAGACCTACCGTAGGCACATACGGTCTAACGGAACATGACGTGACACTCCCCACACGCGGCTACAATAATCATGGGGTTCGGCAAGGAGCATCCGCCAAGTCCGTGCCATAAGAAACAGATATGTAACTTCGGGGTCGAAACCACACCAACGGAGCCGTCGCTCGGTCGGTCCATCAATCATCATCTCAGTAGGTGCCCATCTGAGGAACATAGCCGGAACAGCATCGGCCCATCACTCATCATCGCCAGAACAGCATCGGCGGCATCACCGGAACAACATCAGTGGTCAATCAATACGTCCGGCACAACATCGGACGGGTCCAGACCAAAGTCTGCCAGGTCATCAGGCTCCACGAGCCGCAAACACCAACCGCGCCGATATAAAAGCAGGGCAGTGACCTCCGTAGCCACGTAGACCGGTAGTCACCTCACCCAACGACAGTTGCGTGTCTGCACATCATCATACATTGGGATCCGCGATCCCTCAGGCCTGCTACTCTACAATGAGTCCAATCAATCCATCAAATTAGTCACGATCCATACATTGAGGTGACGCGTCCCTAACACCAACACTCTTCCACACGGCGGTCCCTGGGCATGCACGTATAACGCGCCCACCGTCACCTCCCGACTCACGCACAAGGCGAGGACCCGGGTTTCCGTGGACAGAGTTGACATCCTAAATAGGACGAGAAATTCAGTCCTGTGCAAAAACGGTCGACTGAAAGAGGCAACCCGATCGACCGCTTCCTCAAGGGAATCGGTCGACCGAAAGTCTTCAACGGTCGAACTCTTTGCACAAAACTTAAGTCCCAACGATCGACCGTTGATCTAAAACCGGTCGACCGATACGAGGTCAAAATCCGGAGTCTGGTCAACATCAATTCAAAACTATCGGTCGACCGACTCAGGGGTCTCGGTCGATCGAAAACTACCAGGGCATCCTAGCAATTCTAAGTCATATAACGGTCGACCGCAAACGAGCATAAAAATCCATTACACTAAAGTTCCGGTCGACCGACCACAATGAACCGGTCGACTGAAAACAACCAGGCAATCAAAATACACTACATTCGGTCGACCGCCCGAAGGGACCTAGTCGACTGTTGGTCGTCTTCAACCTTGCGCCAACCAAGGTTTTAGGCAAACTCGCCGCCGGGGAGGTCTCCGACCTCCCTCGACCGACCAACAAAACCCTCCCACGAGGGTGAGCAACATCAAAACACACTAGAAGCCGACATACCTCTTCGCGAAGAATGACGAAGAACACCTAAGCTCCGACGACCACGCTTCCGGTTTGCACCTCACGCACGACCTTCTCCACGCGTGAAACTCTGGACAGCGCACCTCTACTCACAAGCACACCACCCGCTACCGGAGTTCCCGCGACCTCCTCTGATCCACCGAAGCAAAAGGGAGAGAAGATGAGTGGTTGGAGTGAGAAGGGAAAGAAAATGAAGAAGAAGAAGAAGAAAAAGAAGAGAGGAAGGAAACATGAGAGAGAGAGAGAGGTGCGCTTCTCCTCACCAACTCTACACCAACAGCAACCCTACTCCTCTCACCTCAACCCAACACATCACCACTCCCCACCATCACCTACACCAAGCTGCCACTGTTCATCCATGCCTCCCCATCACGTCCACCACTCTTTCCTCCATTCCCATGCAAACACCATCATCAACTCCACCTAAACATCATTAGCCTCTAAGTGGGTTTAGGGTTATTACAAAAATAATCTACAAACTCAACTTTCAAGAAGACACAAACGGTAATTTTTTGTTAACACTTCAAATTCCTATTTATTTACTTATTAAACCTCTTCTCTTTATTATTGTTCTCTCGTATTGCGCTCTTCTTCTCTTGTCTCCATTCCAGAATTGTCACCGTCTCACCGATATTCTCTCCATAATTTTCAAAAAGGAAAGAAACTTCTCTCATAGTGATCTTCTTCTCCTTCTCAATTGACGATTAAATACGAACGAGTGAAGTTTCTTTAATTTCTCAGGTTTTATGGTTTCATCACTATTTGTCATTTTTATTATTTATATATCGTTCTGTTTGGATTGTAGTTATTTTTAATATATATTTTGTGCTTGTTGTTCGTAATTTAGCTTGGTACATGATTTTACACATAGGATGTCAAACAAAAAGTATGAATCTGGTTTTGAAAAAATAGAAGAAAAACAAAACAAATGATTGAAAAATTGATTCAATCTCAATGTGGTGCTCTTAATAAATTTGTAATAATTGACAAAAAAGACAATAATATAACAAGTCAAACTGATGAAAAATTGGATGAACAATCAATCACCTATGGAAATCAAAAATAATAAGGATATACTAAGACAAGAAAATATAAATGGTAATGTACAAGAAGAAGAAGATGTTGACAATTGTTCATCAAGTAGCATCACATATGAATGGATCGGCGATATCATCCATTAATCCATTCAAAGTACTATGCTATAAATAATTGATTATAAAACTTTGATTGATAGACACGGTCCTGAAGCTAGGCACTTTGTTCGTACTGTGGGCCGCAAGAGATACAAAGGATTGGAAATATTTTTTTTAGAATAAATAAAATTATAGTTGGAGCAGGTGGTGAAATTGAAGCGCGTAGATATGAAGGTTAATTACCACAACGAGAGGAATGTGGAAATGTCCAATGAGCTGAAAAGAGTTTATTTTGTTAGAACTCGACCATTAAGATGCCGAGTTCATTTTGTTAGAATTCGACCCTTACGTCCTGAGTTCTAACACTTAGAAATTTAGCAGCACACTATGAAGAGTGAACTGGCAGTTTGGAGGCAAAATTGAACTCGACGTCACTGCTGAGTTCATAAAACAGAACTCAGCCATTAGGATCCCAAGTTTGGTGTTGTAATTTTAACTGCATAGCTGGGAACGTGCACTGACAGTTTCGAGTCTAAGCATTCATATTGAACTCAACGTCTTAGACGTCGACTTTGTAATACAAAACCTTGTAGGATTTCGTGCCCTATACTTGTATATATTTTTAGAATTTTTTTATACATGCATACATGATCGGTTTCCATATTTTCGACGATTTCATATACATTATCATATGTTTTATTTTAATACAATATAATGCACATATATATTAAAATAAATAGAAGATGATCATACTCAAATGTTCTCTAAAACCTTTATGGAGATCCAGAGTTGCGTTGCACGTTGAATCGTCCGTCGATTCACCTCCAAGTGTTAACCAAACTCTAAACAAGATTCGAGAGATTGAAGCTAGCCAATCAATCTCTAATACTAGGTTAGAATCTAGCTAATAACCCATTTTTCTATGAATTTAATCTCCAGCAATTAATTAAAGAGAATTTTCGGTTGGAATGATGAAGAAAAGGAGAGGAGAGAATTTTTGCATTAGTCTTAACAAGGAAGGGAGGATGGACCTATTTATAGGATTTTCTCCCACCCACATCATGTGCAAACCACTTACACATGATCACTTGTTAATCTCTCCACTAAATCACATTATGTGCAAACCACTTTGCACATGATCTCATGTGTATTTCTCCTATAAACTACATCATGTGCAAACCACTTTGCACATGATCTCTTATTTATTTTGTCACATCATCATCCCATAACTACATTTGATCAATGTGGATTAAATCCAGCAATTAATCAACAAAAAAATCTCTTAAATATGCAAAAATGGTTTGACTATTTTTCACTGTTTTTGACTTTACCAAATTTTGGATTAGTATCCAACAAAATTTGGACTTTGGGGTTTTAGTTAATTCATATTTTATAATGTTACAGATCATATTATATCATGTAATATAGTATCATATATAATATCAAAATATTATATCCTATAGTATATATACATATCATACGAATTTATTTATTATTCTAACCATGTCATTTTCACGACATATTGATTTTATTATTGTACCACATGTATATTATTTCATAACACATGAAACTTAATACATCATATAAAATATAAAATCACATCTCTTGTTTCCCAGTTTTTTGGTGTGACCTAATAAAAGATCTAAGTTATGTTGACAATGATATATAACATTTTATATCAAAAACAATAAGTGGTATCTAGCTACACATTATAGTTACCCAAATAACAAAAATGTTTTGCTCACTCGAACTAAACACTATCCATTTAGTGATGTAAGAACATCACTTGTGTTTATTCCTTGCATCATGATATTAAGAATATTATACAAAGTAGAAATGTGTCACATTTGTATTATATATTCATTTCTTGATCTCTTCATCTAATTATAAATATGTAACTTAACACAAGTCACATTGTGTACATTATAATTTCGTTTTATCAAGGGGCCCACTAATATCATTACTCAAGTAGAGAGGGGAAATAAATCCTTTGACGAATTATCTTTTCCAGCATAAGTCATATTTAACCAACTATTGTCTTTATCACTATACTTAATAACATCTTTTGACAATAATTAAATCAACCACTTCTTATGTGAAAAGACATAAGTCTCATATCTTAGGATTCAAGACACAATGAAAATATTAATAACACATAGCACAATTCATTAATGTTTCACTTGCTAAGTCTATTCAATATATAAAAGTAATCATTTTCCTTTTTATATACCCGTGTCATTAAATGTTTGTAGAGCTACTATACTCTTTAAGCAACACGTCAATCTTATCTCGGTAATTAATGTTCCATGTCAACTTGCATGATTTTGAATAACTTTTAATTTATGTAAATCATTATCTTTTAGAGCTCTAGAGTTAAGGACCAATAACATATTCCTTAACACTTCTAAAAGACGAATACATTAATCAAGGAACAAAATGTTTGCACATTCAATTCATAATAATTGACATATAAAAGAATACTTTTAGAACACATTCCCTTCAATCTCCCACTTGTTATCAAAGTTTTCTTTTACATACATTCTCAATGTATAAACAATAATAACTAGGGTAACCCTCTCAAATCACTCATCAAGCCACTCCACATGGTTCCTCAGACCCATGGACTCGAAATGCATTTAGTCTTTGGCTTGGGATAAGGGTTTGGTGAATGGATTTAACGCCGGGGTGGTGGTGGCATTGGCTAGGGTTTGATTCAAAATGCATTTATCGTCGGGGCGGTGGTGACGTCAGCTATGGTTAGGGTTGGGGTTGTCGTTGTTTTGCAATAAGGCCCTTGTTTTTATGAGTATTTGGTTGAATAATTTAACTGGATTAATTGCTTTAAAACCTTAGACTTTTGTGTTTTGTATAAATAATGAATAATTGGGATAATTTCTGGAAAAACATTAGATTTAGTTGTATTTGGTTAAATAATGAATAATTGGGATAATTGCTTGAAAAGTCTGGATTCAATTGTATTTTGTTAAATAATGAATAGTTTGGATAATTACTGGAAAACCCTGGACTTTGTAGAATTGTAGGAAATAACTTAATTTAGTGAAAATTGTCATCGTTCCCCTCAATTTCTAGATTTTGTAGTAAACCTTATTAATTGGGAAATTTACTGTTTCCCCTTGAGTTTATGTATATTGCTCTGAGATTTGTTATTGCCTTAGTAAAACACATGTTATGAATTGTTGTAATCGTATGACTCGTACTTTTCGCATAAATTGCGTTTACCCCTTGCCTTGTGTGACTTGTGAGAGGTTCATGGATTAAGGGGTGTTACAACTTGGAATCAGAGCTTAAGTCAGTCCATTCGCGTACAACCCATGTTAGGACTTTTGGCATAGTCCGTTAGTTTTGTGTTTGAGGTTTCTTGTTTAGATGGGCAGATGCCGCCCCGTCGAGGTGCCAGATCGAGGCGTGTGAACTCCTCCACACCCAGTTCCCAGGATGAGCACCAGCGAGCGATGCGAGACCAGTTGGAGGAGCACGCCAGGAGGCCTCAGTATTAAGGACCGGGGCAAGGTTCTCGATCGCTTTATGTGTTAACACTCACCAATCTTTGTCGGAGAAACAAACCCAAAGGGCACCGAGGACTAGATTTCATAATCTAGCAGATTTTCAAAGCGATCGCTTGCCCGCCTGAGCGACAGGTAGGACTAGCAACATCTATAGTGGATCAATGATCACTTGGTGGATGACTACTGTTGCGGTGGTCTTTGAAGGTGTGATTGCGATTCGTTGGGAGGACTTCTGGGGGAGTTCAGGAAGAAGTATTTTCCACAACATGTTCGTGATCGTCTGAGGCGTAAGTTTCTGGCACTTCAACAGGGAGATATGATCTTGGATCAATATATTTACAAGTTTAGTTCTCTCGAGAGATATTGCTCGGAGATTTACAGTACACCCGAGTAGAGGGTGATGAAGTTCACTAAGGGACTTCGACAATCGCTCCAGTGCGTGGTTCTTAGTGATGCGATGACCATGGATGTTGAGTTCCCAATTAACACCCAGGAGAGAAGGGGGTTTGGTGGCAGTACAAATCGGTTCAGTGGGGGTGGAGGCAGTAGTCGCTACGACAAGAGCCAGCGTAGGAGTAGATTCAGGGGTCACCCTGAGAAGAAGCAAAGGTCAGTAGAGGGGCACTGCCAGTGATATTTGTGGACGTTATCGTCGTTCACACTGGGACGAGAGTGCGACATGGTGACTAGTGGATGTTTTGCGTGTGGACAACTAAGTCACAAGGCACGTGATTGCGCTGAGCATAGGGGAGTAGTCTGTGGTAGTGGCAGTATTGGTAGTGGCAGAGCAACAATGTCATGCTTCAACTGAGAAAAGTCGGGGCACCTTGTATGTTACTATAGGGCACAAAGACCAGGTACCGGGGGTACCAAGTCTATAGCTGGTTCATCGAGGACCGCGTGACATGTTTTCGTCACACAGTTGGAGGATTCTGCTGCTGCATCAGTTGACGTGTTGAAAGTCACGCTCGTTGTAGCTAGTCATGTTGCTTGGATCTTATTTGATAGCAATGTTGCACATTCCTTTATCTCTAAAAGATTTATGCGCTTAGTGGACCTTAGACCCCCGAGTCTGACCTCCCGCCTCGAGGTTAGCACCCATGTAGGAGAGAGGCTTGTGCTTGGGAAATTTCAAGTTAGCGTGCCGATTGTATCGGGCGACGAGAGCTTTCTGGTTGACCTTATGTTGTTACCAATGGTGGACTTTGATTTCATACTCGGAATGTATTGGTTGTCCCATTATGACGTGCAAGTTCATTGCTGGGAGTGGAATATCTTGATTTTGAGGGCAGTAGGTCAGTACCTGGTAGTTCGTCATGTGCGCGGCAGAGAGAATCGCATCATCATTTCTACACTGAAGGCGCAAAAGATTTTGAGTCAATTGTGTGCAGCATTTTTAGTGAGCACAATATTGATCAGGAGTCAGAGACCCAGCCGGGAGGATGTGGAGACGGTCTGGGATTTCGTCAATTTTTGCCAAAGGACCTGGCAAGATTGCCTCCACATAGAAAGATTGAGTTTTCTATCGACCTGCTTCCCGATACTACGCCTCAGCCTAAGGTGTCGTATCAGATGGACCCTGCAGAGATGTCTGAGCTGAAGGTTCAATTGTAGGAGTTGTTGGACAAAGGGTTCATTCGGCCGAGTATGCCACCCTGGGGAGCCCTTGTTCTGTTCATGAAGAAGAAGGAAGACTCCATGAGGATGTGTATCAACAATTGGATGTTGAACAAGGTGACTGTCAACAACTGTTACCCTTTACCAAGGATTGATGACCTCTTTCATCAGTTGAAGACTGTGAAGGTATTCTTGAAGATTGGCTTGAGATTCAAACACCATCAGTTGAGGATCAAAGACGAGGACGTGCCAAATATAACTTTTTGCACGAGATATGGACATTATGAGTTTCTAGTGATGTCCTTCGAACTAACGAACGCACATGCAGCGTTCATGGATTTGATGAACATGGTTTTTAAGCCATTCTTGGATCAAATTGTGATCGTGTTCGTGGATGATATCCTGGTTTACTCACCCTATCATGAGACGCACATAAAGCAATCTGCAGACAATACTAGAGGTGTTGAGGGAACAACAATTGTATGTCAAGTACTCAATGTGTGAGTTTTGGCTTGATAGCATGGAATTGGGTTGGCACATTGTGTCAAAGGACGGTATTTCGATGGACCCAGCGAAGATTGAGGCAGTGACGCAGTGGCGGTCACCCACATCAGTGTCAGAGGTAAGAAGCTTTGTAGGATTGACAAGTTATTACCAACATTTTATCCATGACTTTTCGAAGATCGCTTCTCCATTGACAGCGTTGATCAAGAAGGATGTGAAATTTGTCTGGTCGCAGAAGTGCAAGGATGGCTTCCAGGAGTTGAAGAGACGGTTGATGACCTCACCCATCCTAAACTTTCCCTGTGGTAGTGGCAGTTTTGTGATCTACAATGACGCGTCCGGTACGGGTTTGGGGTGCGTGCTGATGCAACATGGAAATGTAGTAACCTACGTGTCGAGACAGTTGAAGATCTACGAGCAGAATTATCCCACTCATGATCTGGAGTTGGCAGTAGTGGTGTATGCACTAAAGATCTAGAGGAACTACATGTACGGACCTCAGTTCAAGGTGTTCACAAATCACCAGAGACTAAAATACTTGTTCTCGTAGAATTAGTTGAACACTATAGCCGACACCTTGATTCGAAAATGGGAAAGTTCCATGGCTAGTTTGGGAGTCCGTTAGTGGAGACTGTTGGAGGAC
The DNA here is from genome assembly GCA_963682175.1 of Triglochin maritima. Classification (NCBI taxonomy): domain Eukaryota; kingdom Viridiplantae; phylum Streptophyta; class Magnoliopsida; order Alismatales; family Juncaginaceae; genus Triglochin; species Triglochin maritima. Next base: position 44,095,200 of record OY821775.1, read on the forward strand.
CTAGTTCAGTGGAGAACGTTTGCAACAATACACAACGGAGTTATGCTTGCTAGTTTGTTGGTCGAGTCGGACATAATGGAGCACATTGTCCACGCACAGGCTGAGGACCCAAAGAGGGCCGCCTTGATGCAGTCGGTAGAGACTGAGAGGTCAGAATTCAAGATGACATCGGATGGGGGCCTTAGGTTCAAGAGTAGACTATGGGTGTCAGTGACAACTGGCCGGCGGAGAGAGGTCATAGAGGAGGCTCATAGTGCTCGATATACGATCTATCCTGGGAGTACAAAGATGTATAGGGATCTTCAGAGACATTACTGGTGGAAGGGCATGAAGAAGGATATCGCGGAGTTCATATCCTTGTGTTTGGCCTGTCTGCAAGTGAAGATCGAGGACCAGAGGTTCGTAGTCATGTTGCAGAGGATCGAACTTCCAGAGTGGAAGTGGGAGCACGTGACCATGGATTTTGTTACGGGACTACCCAAGATGAGACATTTCCACGACGTGATCTGGGTGATTGTGGACCGACCAACCAAGTCAACGCACTTTCTGGCGATACTGATGACGTTACCGTAGAGCAGTTTGGCACAATTATATGGACGACGAGATAGTCAAGTTAAATGGAGTGCCAATATACATCATCTCAGACCGAGACACACGATTCACATCAAGATTCTAGGGGTCACTGCAGAGTGTGCTGGAACGAAGCTGAAGTTCAGTACGACTTTCACCCTTAGATAGATGGTTATCTAGATATGACCATATAGACTCTCGAGGACATGTTGAGAGCGTATGCCTTGAACTGGGCAGGCAGCTGGGACGAGCACCTACTGCTGATTGAGGTCACATATAACAACAACTTCCACGCTAGTATCAGAATGGCACCCTTTGATGCATTATACGGACGACCATGTAGATCACCCTCGTGTTGGGGCGAGGTGGGAGAGAGACAACTAGTCGGATCAGAGATTGTCTAGCAATGCGCACAGAAGGTGGATGTTATTAGGCAGAGATTGGACACAACGAAGAGTTGACAAAAGAGTTATGCAGACTGACACCGGCGAGAGTTGACTTTCGTAGTGGGAGATCATGTGTTCTTGAGGATATCTCCTGCTAAGGGACTGATGAGAATTAAATTTATACCGCAAGTGCATGACGTCAATGAAGACGTGGCAAATACGGGTCGAACACAAGGAGAGAGAGATCTTGTTATTTGTGTGATTTTCGATTAAGGGGAAGAAGGAGAGAAGAAATAAATTGGGTTTTGAGATTTTTGATTTTTAATTTCCTAAAGCTTGAAACATGAACAAATAAAACTAAAGCAAGAACAAAGATGGTGAATTCCGTTGGGTGGAGGTTTAGATTAGAGAATTCAGAAACTTATAATAAATCATGTTAGTTACGAAGCATTACATGATAAATGATTTAACACAAACTCAAGTAATCAAAATATACTAAACACGAACTTAAAATAATAACATTTATTCTCTTCTCTTCACCCTAAATCCGTCACCTCCACCCTTTGGAAAGACTTAGAAACTCATGGAGGGAGGAAGAAGGGGTCCTAGAGGAATTACAAAAGAAAACTAAAAACAAGAAATAAAACAACAGAAATTTATTAAACTAAGGAATAAAAACTAGAACATAAGCTAAAGACTCTCGTAACATCGTTTCAGGGCTATTTATAGCCGATACAAGGGACTTAGGTATAAAATAGGAAAGTACACGCGTCAAAACGCAACCGGTAAAAATTTTAGAGCATGAATATAATTTGGTGCGGCGGATTCGCCACCTTTTTAGCTCCAATTTAATCCGGATTTTTCCTGTGTGTTTATGGTATGATTTCAATATCCTTTGCGCATCTGAATTAATTCTTTCCTTTCTTTTGAGCTCCGACTTTATTTCTTTATATATTTGGAGATCCACATTGATTTTCTTTAGATTTTCTCCATAATAATAAAAGCTACTCGTAATTTGCAATTAGGTCCTTGTCTACTTTTGTGCTTAAGTCCTTGTACTTTTTGTAATTAGGTCTTGAATGCTTTTATGCTTAGATGCATTTCCATTTGAAACCCGATAATCTTGAACTTGGTCTTTATGCCAGGAATGAGTCTCTTGCACGCATTTATGCTCGGGATATGGGTAATTTGCATTCAGGTCCCTGTATTTTGTAAATAAGACTAAACACATACCTTAGTAGCATTTATTGATATAAAATTAATCTAAATGAAAGACATATGATGCAATGTATGAAATGCATCAGGGACTCATGAGGCTTGACCACAAAGGGAAACTCAGTTTGAGATATATAAGGTCGTTTGAGATTGTGGACCGAGTTGCTATCATTGCATATCAGATTGCCTTGATGCCACAATTTTCAGGATTGCACGTCTTTTATGTTTCGATCTTGAGGAAGTATGTTGCCTACCCTTCGCACGTGTTGAAGGCGGATATTCCTGGACTGCAGCCTAATTTTCCATTGGATGAGTGACCAATGGAGATAGTCAATCAGATGGAGCACCACTTGCGTAAGAGGGCCATCCCCATGGTGAAGGTCCGGTGGTAGCACCACACCCCACCCCACGAGAGGCTATGTGGGAGATCGAGGTGGATGTGGGGGAGAAGCACCCAGAGCTTTTTGTAGGATCGTAATGACCTCTAATTATCTAATGAAATTACTCTTAATCCCTATGCAATTAATTAATAGATGCAGCGGAAACGAATTTAAACATGTAGGAGAAACAAGCAAACCACAAATAACTCGGGATGTGGTCATCCGCCAACGTCATCCGCCAACGTCCTCTCTTGCACAAATAACTCAGGAGAAACAACTTTTTGGTCATCCGCCAATGTCCTCTCTTGCAAGCTCCGCTCGACACTTCGAGTTCCGCTCATGATTTCACTATCCACTCCCTGTTTCGGGCTGGGAGACAACGCCTTTACAATCTTCAAGCTAGCGAACAACCCTCGCCTAGCTTGGAATCATCTTCTCACAATCCGAGAAGGATGCTTCGGGCTTTCACCAGAGCCTTTACTCTTTTGAACAATGAACTTGAGTGGAACAACACTCTCTAGCTTGAGCAGACTTTGAGTATAATGTGGAATTGATAAAAAATGTGGAAGTTTAGGCTTGGAGTGTATGTTTTGGAGCTTTGAGGACTGAGAGAATTCTCTCTAGTGTACGAGACAATTGGAAGTGGAAGAGTTGTCTAAACAATGTGTTTGATCCTCTATTTATAAGCTCCTAAAGTTTTTTAGCCGTTGGGGATGACTTGATTGAGTTGTGAAAAAGATACAAAATCCGAAATCAAGATTCAACAAATATGTCCCTCAATAATTGACCGGATTGGGCATAACGGTCGATTGTATCTTTAAGAATAAAGAAATTACCCTGGCCAAAAGCACATCGGTCAACCACACAATGAACGATCGACCAAAACCAGGGTTTTGGCCAGGGTAAAGGTATACCGGTCGAACAAAAGAGTTGGTTTCGTTCGACCAAAATTAACACGCACTTTGGGCTTAGGAAAAAGTGTTCAACCGGTCGACCGTTTCTGGGTCAACTATCGACCGGTGGCCAAATGTATGTTAGCAGTAGGTTGGATTTATATTAATACGACCGTTGGAAGAATACGACAAGTATAACGGCCATATGAAATTACGGAAATGGTCGACCGAAAGGTAAAAACCGGTCGACCGGTAAAGCAAGGAAAATTCAGTCAATGACTCTGTTATAAATGGTCGAACTGAGAACTAGTTCGGTCGACAGTTTAGCACAAGAAAACTAGGTTTGAGTTTAGGTAATTTTCTGGTCTAAGTTTGGGTGATCTATTGAAGTCCAATTGATGTAAAATTTTGTATGTGACTTCTACAAGGAGCCTAGTGTGTATGTGAGTAAGTTTTAACTCTTGTATGCTCAAGATTACACAAGTTCATAAGACTCAAAATAAAGTAAAATTACATGTCTTCAAGTAGCTTTGATTACATGTCTTGACTTCAAATTCATTCTTCTTGAGTCTTGATCACCTGTAGATGTTAGCACAATACAATATATCTTCTATGCATTATGTGTGTTGCACTACATTTGATTGTGATTAAGATTATGTTGATTAAATCATCAAAATACGGATTAAGGTAAAAAAGGCAACACTTTTCAGTGCGTAGCTTGCTTTTATTTAGCGGATGAAATTCTTTTTTGGTGGAGTGATTGTTAAATCCCTAAATCCCAAATCCCCACCCCTTACCCTTCTCTTCTTTTTCCTCCTCCAAGCCCCGGTGAGGAACTTCGGTGATGGCGAGCTTGGCAACTGCACATAGGTGCGGAGGGGAAGACATTTGGCCCTTAAGAAACCAAAAGGTATAGTAGAGGATGTTTTGATTAAGGTTGGTGACTTCATTTACCCAATGGATTTTGTCGTTCTAGACACTGAACCTGTTGTCGATCCTAAGAGACAAATCCCTGTAATACTAGGCAGACCCTTTTTAGGCACTTCTGAAGCTTTGATAAATTGTCGAAATGGGCTCATGCAACTATCTTTTGGAAACTTAAAGGCTGAATTTAATATCTTTCATGTTGATAATGAACCAGAAATAGTATGCAATCAAAGTGATGTTGTGATGAGATCGCGTATCTATAAGATTTCTGAATCAAATAAATCATCACAAAATCAAAAAGAAAGTGAGAAAAAAGGGAGTAATTCATCTACCCAACCACCATCACTCGAGCAAATAAGAGAACCAACACATGTGAAGGGTGTGGAATCTTTACCTCAGGGCAACATGAGGAACAATTCAACTGGATACATGCACCAACATGGTGACATTCAATCCAGTTCTGATTATGGTTGACTCTGAGCAAATTCAAATCCCTCTACCGCAAGTTGACCCAGGTAATAAGTGCATTTGCTTTATCTTTGCATACATTGAGGACAATGCATGATTTAGGTGTGGGGGGGGGGGGGTGTTTATCTATCTATATATTCTGTTTGTTAAAAAAATAAAAAAAAATCAATGTTCCATGACATAACTTAAGATTGAACCACCAAAATCCGAGTACAAATTGCATTGAGTTTTTGTTCCTTATTATATAGTTCTGCTTGTAGAAACTGTGACATAAATCTAAGTTCCAAAGAAATAACTCATTACCCTTTAAGACATGTATGCACTTAAATTGGATGAATCAAATCTTTGAAGTGGTTGATAAAAAGCAGAGGTTGAGGAAAATATACCGGGAAGTGTGGACTTCTAATAGCAATTAAGCCTTGAGGAAAATAAAAGTAAAAAAATAAAGGAATAAATTGTGGAAAGCACATTTTGCAAAATGATTACAAAACCCAAACCTTCGAGTCACTGATCCGTAGGGGTATCTTGAAACCCGATAACTTGAGTCTGCCAGCTCGGGATTATCGACCAAACTCGCTACACGAATGCAAAAAAGGTAAAAGTGTGAAAAAAAGCAAATGTGTTGAATCACGGGACAAAAATATACTTTAAGATACTCAATGCCAAAAGTTAAAAGAATGATCCATGCCATGGTTGATCCGAAGAATGATACTTCACCACTAGAGGAGGTGTGCAAAATAATTGAAGTGATAACATGTGTAGAAGGGTTAGTGGTGTACATATTGGAGGAATGAAGACCAAGTCGGATTTTTTTTATGAGTTAGATTTATATAATGAGCATGCAAGAATTCTAAGTAAGATGTATAAGGTTGAGGTGGAGATATTGAGAGTTACTAATGAAATGTTGAATTAAGACTTTGTGGGTGTGTCAACTGAAAACCCTCACGAGACAAAACTTGTCCTCTAAGGAAACTTAGGGGTTTAAAGGCTTGTTGCACATGCTAAGTGCAATCGTGATTCCTACGAAAGTGAGTTAGGATTTCCCTGTTTTCATTTTTCTTCTATTCTGTTTTGCTAGGGACTAGCAAAATCTAGGTGTAGGGGTATTTGATGCATTGCATACATTGCATCATATATCTTTCATTTAGATTAATTTTATATCAATAAATGCTACTAAGGTATGTGTTTAGTCTTATTTGTAGAATACAGGGACCTGAATGCAAATTACCCATATCCCGAGCATAAACGCGTGCAAGAGACTCATTTCTATCATAAAGACCAAGTCAAGATTATCGGGATTAAAATGGAAGTCCATCCAAGCATAAAAGCATTCAAAGACCTAATTACAAAAAGGCCAAAGACTTAAGCACAAAAGTAGTCAGGGACTTAATTGCAAAAAGTCGAGGACCCGACTGCAAATTTAAGTACCAAAATATTATTTTGGAGAAGTTCTAAAGAAAAATCAATTTGGATCTCCAAATATATGAAGAAATAAATTCGGAGCTCAAAAGAAAGGAAAGAAATCAATCCAGACGCGCAAAAGACAATTAAATCATACCATAAACACAGGAAAAATCCGGATCCAATCAGAGCACAAATTGCGGCGAAATCGCCGCACCTTACATGTAATATGAGGCGGAAACGCCTCACCCCTTGCGATATGTGGCCCCAGATTTTGTCCAGTCGTGTCTCGACGCGTGTACTTTTCTATTTTATACTTGGGTCCCTTGTATCGGCTATAAATAGCCCCGAAATTATGTTGTAAAAATGTTCTTCTCTTAAGCAATAAAATTCTGTTCTTTTATTTTGTGTTTTTTAGTTTTCTTTGGTAGTTTCTCTAGGACCCCTTCTCCTTCCTTCCATCCATGAGTTTCTAACTCTCTCCAAAGGGTGGGGGTGACAGATTTAGGGTGATGAGAAGAAGAATGATGTTATTATTTTAATTTCGTGTTAGTATATTTTAATTACTTGAGTTTATGTTGAATCATTTATCATGTAATGCTTTATAACTAATCTGATTTATTATAAGTTTCAGAATTCTCTAAACAAAACCCGATATCTAATCCCCCACCCGCTGGACTCTCATCCATCTTTACTTTATTCTTAGTTTGTTTTTGTTGTTCTTGCTTTAGAAATAAAAAAATCCAAAAAACTAAAACCAGCCTTATTTCTTTCTCTTTCTTTCCTTAATTGAAAATCACAAAAATAACAATATATCTCCCTCCTTGTGTTCGACTCGTACTTGCCACATCTTCATTGACGCCGTGCACTTGCGGTATAAATAAAATTCTCATCATTTGTGTTTCACTACTGTGTCCCGAGAAAGTACTAACACCCATATGTTTATCATTACAATAGTAGTTATTCTCTATAGACTTGTCTCGACATGGAAAGCTTTATGTGATAGCCCTACATTTCTTAGTGTGTTTATTTTACCTCTTCGTTTTCTAATATTGTTCCTTTCCACTCTTGGAACTTCTGTATACCTTCTATAACATACTCTAAGTTCTATAGCTTGTGATATTTTTGGTTTTTTAGTTTCTGGTTGTTGATTTTGATTTTTGTTGATAATTTTTGTTTGAGTTGAAAATTTGTCATTAGGTTGTTATAAATTTGGTTTTTAATGTTATTCTTAATGTTATTTATTTTTCAATTGTAGTTGTTTTTGTTATGAGGATTATTGGTTCTTCAGGTTCGTTATTTAGACACCTGGCAAAGGTAATATCTCGATCCATAACAAATTTTGCTTCATTAATGTGAATGAAAATTGTTATTGAAATGTCATAGGTTAGTAATGGACAAAAATGATGATGATTTTTATTGATTATATATGATGGAAAATTAGAATGTAACAATGATGTGACAAATATACATGGACCAAGCGTAAATTAGTTGTTGTGGCACTACTTATTATGTATAATGACTTATTAGATGTCATTAGATCTGAATGTTGTTATCCCGAGAATATGTTTGATACAAATATGACTGCTAAGTTACCTTTAAACAACGATTGTCAAGATACTCCATTAGCTGACGATAAGTCAGTTTATGGAATGATGCAATTGTTCAAACGGATGTCAGTAGTTGGACCATATGTAGAAGCAGAACCTAGAATGCCAAACCATACGATGACAACTGATCATAATGTTCGGGATTATGGTACAACTTGATCCACTGGGTGGTGTAGGCTTTTTGGCTAATAATCATTAATCCGTTTTGATGATCAACCAACATATCAATAAACACATGTATTATCTTAGTATCATCGCTTGCATATATTGTATTCTCTAACGTTTCAGGAACCAAGTTTGACTTAACACAAGAAATGAAGAATGAAGAGTAGATATGTTTTATATTTCTTGTATATAGGCTACAATATAACTTGGCACTTGAAATCGATGTTTAGTTGCATTGCATAACCCTTAGGAAACCTATAGAAGTCTCACATTCAAATCCTTTTATTTTTTACTTCAATAGGAAATCGTCGAATCACATTAAAATCCTTGAACATGAATTATGTGCAAACTGGTCGACCGGTAGAACCATCTGGTTCGACCAGATTTCACCAGAGAGTCTCAGACAACCTTTTGTTTCTTAAACGGTCGACCCAATTCTTATTTTTGTTCGACCAATTCTTTATCTGGTTTCCCAGTCTAAATCAGTCGACCAAATTACCTCTTCCATTCCACCGTTTCTCCTTTGTCAACCGATAGGACTTAGTTCGACCGATAAATACTTTCTAGCCTATCGTTTGTTTACATGTGTCCTGGTTAGTGTGACTTCTGGTCGACCGAAACTTTGTTTTGTTCGACCGATTGCTTTTCCGTATTCATCTTTAATATGATCGTTAAACTTGTCGTATATACCAACGATCGTATACACATACTCACCTAACCCCACACTTAGATTTCATCTTCTGGTCGACCGAAACTCCTTTAACGGTCGACCGGTCCTTGAAACTTCCGATCTCCAAGTCTTACTGGAAGTTTCCGGTCGAACCCTCAACTTATTCTGTTCGACTGATTACACCTTTGCGCAGATTTGTCTTAAACCAAGTTTCCAAACGGTCGACCAAAACTCTTTCCACGGTCGACCGATTCATGAAACTTCCCAACTCCAGTCATACTGGGAGTTTCCGGTCGAACACTTGATCCATTCCGTTTGACTGGTCACTTTAGTTCTAACTTAGTTGGTGCGACTGTCTACACCCTTGCTCGACCGAAATGTTAATTTCCACATATCGGTCGACCGATTAACTCGATCTGGTCGACCGTTAGTGTGGAGTTTTGTGTCTTGGCTTTGACTATTTTGTGTATTCTTACACAACTATTTCCCAATTTAATCCCAATGACTAGAATTAGTTTAGAACATATAAATAGAGCTGAGAACACACTTCTAAGGTCACCAATCTTTCTCTAAGCTCAAATCTCACTACTACTCTAAAACTTGCTCTAAACAACTTGTGCTCACACCTTCTCACTAGAAATCGTCATCTTTTATTGCATCATTCATTTCAAGTGCTCAAGATTAGATGCTGAAGTAAAGTCTTCAAGATTTCTACTAAGCTTCTGGTGTGAAGCTCTTCTCCGATTGTGAGAAGGTGGTCCAAGCTAGGCGAGGGTGTTCGCGAAGCTTGTGGGGTAAAGGCGTGATCTCGGCCCACAACAGAGATCATATTAGTGGAGGACGCGAAGTTGTTCGAGTAAGAGCAATTCGTAAGAGATGACTAGGATCCGGTGGTTGGATCCAAACCTCTATACATCTGGTATTGTGGTTTGTATTTCTCTTCTTCACATTAAATTGTTTTAGCTTTTAATTTGGCATAGTTTGTTAAACAATCTTAATTAGTCTATTCACCCCTTTTAGACTAATATTAGGGCCTAGTAGATCCTACATTTGGTATCAGAGCCTTGTTAATTGCATTTAGAAAAATTCACATTTGTAGCAATAACCCAACAACGTGAGGGATTTCACATCGGGAGACCTCCGTTGTTTGATGGAACCAACTATGCATATTGGAAGAAACGTATGACCATGTTCATACAATTATATGATGTTAAACTATGGGTGTTCTTTCAATACTATTCATTCAAAACAAACCATTAGAACGCATGGATGATGATGAATTAACCATGATTCAAATGAATGTTAAACTCATGAACATACTTATGTGTGGTTTAACCAAAGAATAATATAGTAGAATTAATGCATGTGATTCCGCATTTGAGGCTTGGCATATGTTAGAAAGTCACTTTGAAGGTCAATCATCGGTTAAGGAAACTAAGATAGATTCATTTATGCAAAAGTATGAAATATTTCCTATGAAACCGAATGAATCCATTACCGAGATGCATACTCGTTTTACTCTTATTACTAACTCCTTGAAGAACCTTGGTAAGGTTTTGGTTGAAAGTGATAGGGTACTAAAGTTTCTTAGGTCTTTGACCTAGGATTGGTAGAAAAAGACTACGACAATTGAAGAGGCTAAAGATCTCTCAAAGTTGAAGATTGAGGATCTCATTGGAAGCCTCATGGCTTATGAGATTCAAATGGAAGAAAGAAGAGAGAATGAGAAGGAATGGGAAGGGTGTAGACGGAAAGAGAAGCAAATCGCCTTAAAAGCAACCTCGGATTCGGAAGCTATCGAAGATGAGGACACCGATGAAGATGTTGCTTTCCTAACCCGCAACTTCAAGAAGTTCCTCTCCAAAAGAAAATTTGCAAAAGGAAGAGGAGATTCTTCTCGGACATTCACTTGCTACGAATGCAACAAAACCGGCCACATGAAGAAGGATTGCCCATTGCTTAGGCCGAGAGATTGTGAACGAAGAGAAGAAAAGAAATATCCTCCTAGAAGAGAAAGGGATAAAAGACCAAGAAGAGATAGAGAAGAAAGGCCATCACGAAAAGACAAAGAAGAGAGGCCTAGAAGACGTGATGATTTCAAGAGAAGTGATCGTCGCGAGAAAGATGGGAAGAAGACCCTCAAGGCCACTTGGGATGACTCAAGTTCATCAAAGGACTCTGACTCCGAATACTCCCAAGAAGAAAAAACACACATGTGTTTCATGGATACTAATGCTGATTCTGACTCAAGCTACCTCCATCACCAAAGACGAGTGACCAACCTCACGTGGTGGAGATTGACGACGATGAGGTATCCCTTAATGAAACACCTCCTTATGATGATTTCTTAGATGCTTTTCATGAAGTTGTTGAGCGTTATGAAATAATTTGTCATAAAAACAAATTATGAAGAAAAAGTGAATCTAGAATTGTCTATCAAATGTGACATGCTAGCCAAAGAAATTGAAACTCTAAATGATAAGATAAAAACTTTGAAAATTACAAAAGGGAATCATACAAATGAAGATCTCATTGCCAAGAATAAGCAACTCACAAAATATTTAGAGAAATTCACTTTAGGAAAAAAATGCTTGACATGCTTCTTGGAACACAAACTCAATCTCTAAGAAAACATGTTCTAGGTTACAAGGGAGGGAAACAAAAGAAACCCACATCTTATTTTGTTAAAATGAACAACTCACTTGTTAAGAAAATAAATTATTGAAATGTTTGGGTACCTAAGACTACTTATGTTTGGGTACCAAAAGCTAACCCTCAATGACCCAAACAAATTTGGGTAACAAAGTCTTTACTTGTCTCTTTGTTTGTAGAAAAAAGCAAGGAGAAAAGGGAAGTGGATTCTCGATAGCGGGTGCTCAAGGCACATGAAGGGAGACTCCAAGTTCTATCAAGCATAAAGCCAAAAGGGAGGAACCATCACATTTGGAGATAATGTTAAAGGTCACATTGTCGGTATTGGTAATGTTGGCAATTCTTCTACTCCAAATAATGAAAAGGTTTTATTAGTAGATGGGTTGAAACATAACTTGCTTAGTGTTAGTCAATTAACCGATAAGAATTTTCTAGTTGTGTTTGATAAACATATTTCTGATATCATTCCTAAACATGACATGAAAATTATTTTCAATGGTTATAGGTCAAATAACATTTACAATGTGCATGTTGATAACCTTAGAAATTTAAATATTGAAACTTGTTTAGTTGCCTCACATGACGAAGTTTGGTCATGACATAACCGTTTGGAACATATTAGTATGTCGCAATTGCACAAATTATCCAAACTTGAATTGGTTAGAGGACTACCAAAAATTGATTTCAAAAATGACAAACTTTGTGATGCATGCCAATTTGGAAAACAATTTAAATATTCTTTCAAATCTTTAAATGTGGTGTCAACTTCAAAACCCCTTGAGCTTTTACACTTAGATATTTTTGGACCCTCAAGGACCGTGAGTCTAGGAGGGAAAAGATATGTGTTTGTGATCGTTGATGATTTTTTAAGATTCACTTGAGTTTTGTTTTTAACAAACAAATATGATGCATTTGAAAGATTTAAAAGTTTTTGCAAACGTGTTCAAAGGGAAAAAGATTCTAACATAATCGCTATTGGTAGTGATCATGAAGGAGAATTTGAAAATGAATCATTTCAAAAGTTTTGTGAAAAATATGGAATTGAGCATAACTTCTATTTTCCTCGCACTCCTCAACAAAATGGGGTAGTTGAGAGGAAAAATAGAACGCTTCAAGAAATGGCAAGAACTATGCTTGTGGAAAAATGGCATCCAAAATATTTTTGCTGCGAAGTCGTTAATACATCTTGCTATGTTTTAAATCGTGTTCTCATTAGACATATTTTAAAGAAAACTCCTTTTGAACTTTGACATTACCGGACTCCCAAAATTTCTTACTTTAGAGCCTTTGGTTCAAAATGATTTGTCCTCAATACTAAAGATAACTTGGATAAATTTGGTGCAAAATCTGATGAGGTCATCTTTTTAGGGTATTCCGATAGGAGTAAAGCATATAAAGTCTATAATAAACGAACTAGTTGTGTCGAGGAATCTCTATACGTCAACTTTGACGAGTTAACTTGTGTAGATAACTCCTCTCTTGATGATGATTGCATGGATATCATTAGAGATGTATCATCACAAGATGCCCCTCTTGAGTCTCATCGAGAACGTCCAAGTTCTCCACAAGAGGACAAAGATGATCTTCCTAAGGATTGGACCTATAGAAAGGATCATCCGAAGGACTTTGTGATAGGAGATGTCTCTCAAGGTGTGACAACACGCTCTAGAGCTCATGTAGTTTGTGACTCTTATGCATTTATCTCTACATTAGAACCCAAGAAAGTAGAACAAGCATGTAATGATGAATTTTGGCAAATGACTATGCATGAAGAACTAAATCAATTTGCTCTAAATGATGTTTGGGAACTAGTTGAAAAACCTATCAACCAAACGGTTATTGGAACCAAATGGATCTTTCGAAACAAACTTGATGAAGATGAGAATGTAGTTAGGAACAAAGCTAGACTCGTTGCTCAAGGTCATCGCCAACAGGAGGGTATAGACTTTGACGAAACTTATGCCCCTTGTCGCTCGAATGGAAGTCATTTGCATGTTGTTAGCATATGCATCTTATATGGACATAAAATTATTTCAAATGGATGTTAAAAGTGCTTTCTTAAATGACTTTATAAATGAAGAAAATTATGTTGCACAACCCCCCGGATTTGTAAATGAAACTTACCAAAACCATGTGTTCAAACTTAAAAAGGCTCTTTATGGCCTCAAACATGCTCCTAGAGCTTGGTATGTGAGGTTGAAGAACTTCTTAATCAACAAAGGTTTTTGTGTGGGTAAAGTGTGTTGTCTTTTTGGCCTTAATCTATGTTTTGATGATTTAATTAACCTAATCTTAATTATGATCATGTATAGTAGCACATATATTGCATTGCATATATATTGCTTTGTGCTAACCTCTACAGGTGATCAAGACTCAAAGAAGAAAGAAAATCAAGTCAAGACATGTAATCAAGCTCATTTGAAGACATGTATTTTATATTTCTTTGAGTCTTTAGGAACTTGTGTATATTGAGCATACTTGAGCTAAAATCAACTTAAACACACACTAGGTTCCTTATAGAAGTCACACACAAAATTTCACATATTTTAGACTTCAATAGATCACCCAAACTTAGACCGGAAAACACCAAACCTGAACCCTAACTGTCTGCCCACATTCGGTCGACCGATACAGGCTGTTTCGGTCGACCGAATGATCAATTAATCATGTTTGTGTTTCCCTGTCTAGTTTCAATCGACCGCACCTTTTCTTTCGGTCGACCGTTTGTGCTTATTTTTCCGACCGTTACTTTTGTCGTATATACCCAACGGTCGTATTCGTATTAAACCAAAAATACCCCAAATACATTTTATGTATCGGTCGACCGAGGACCACGATCGGTCGACCGTTTGTCCATCTCTTGACAAACCTGAATCTCTTGTTGAAAAACGGTCGACCGCTAGACTTGTTTCGGTCGACCGATTATCCAATTGTTGTCAACCCCAAAGTGCCTGGACGAAATCGGTCGAACGTACCCCTTTCTTGTGTTCGACCGATGACTTAAGTTTTCCTAAGTCGTAGCGTTGGGCGGTCGACCGTTGCTTAACCGGTCGACCGAACCTTATGCAATACTGCCAAATGGTCGACCGTTCTTCCCGTTTCGGTCGACCTATTTAACTCAGAATTGGGTCCTGGAATTTCTATTTTGTGTAATCACACTTCAACTCACACCCAATCAATCCCAACGGTTCTATTCTCTCTAATGCCTATATAAGGAGTTGTAAAACACATTTTAACACAACTCTCCCACTACAAACTTGTCCCAAACATTAGAGAGAATCCAAAACACTCAAAGCCTCAAATTTCCACACTTAGTAATCAATTCCTTATTTCTACTCAAGTGTGCTGAAGATTTAGAGAGTGTTGTCCCACTCAACCATTGTGCAAGAAGCAATGGTCTTGGTGAAAGCCCAAGACAAAGAGCATAGACTTCGGTGAGAGCGCGAAGTGATCCTCTCGGTTTGTGAGAGGTGGAGCCAAGCTCGGCGAGGGTTGTTCGCAAGCTTGAAGACTTGTAAAGGCGTTCTCTCCCGGCCCGGAACGGGGAGTGGTTAGTGAAGATGTAGGCGGAGCTCACAGAGTCGAGCGGAGCTTACAAGAGAGGACTAAGACCCGGGTGGGGTGCCGAACCTCTATAAAAACCGACGCGTCTTTGTGGTTTGCATTATTCCTTCCCTACTCGCTTTAGTTGTTTAAATTCCGCTGCATATAACTCAATCGATTAAACAAGTAGGTGATTAGCGTAAAAGTGATTAGTGGACCCATAACCCACACGATCCTACAAAGTGGATACCACACTTTTTGTTAAATCTTATGATCATGATTTACTAGTGGTACAGATTTATGTTGATGATATAATATTTGGTGCAAGTAAACCACGTCTTTGCAAAGAATTTTCTAAGTCTATGCAGGGGGAGTTCGAGATGAGCTTAATTGGTGAACTAAACTTCTTCCACGGACTCCAAATTAAGAAAACTCAAGATGGGAACTTAATATACCAAGCAAAGTACACAAAAGAACTTCTAAAACGCTTTGATCTTGAAGATAGCAAGTCATACAACACTCCCATGAGCACATCACTAAATTGGATAAAGATGAAAATGGCAAGGAGGTGGACATCAAGAAATATCGAGGTATGATTGGATCTTTACTTTACCTTACCGCTAGTAGTCCGGATATTATGTTTTCCGCGTGTTTATGTGCTCATTTTCAAGTTGTCCAAAAGAATATCATTTAAATGTTTTAAAACATATTTTTTTGCTATCTCAAAGGATCTCAAGATTTTGGTTTGTTTTACCCCAAGACTAAGGCTTCTGATCTTGTTGCTTATAGCGACACCGACTACGTTGGTTGCATATTAGATCGTAAAAGCACTAGTGGCACTTGCCAATTTTTGGGAAATTGTTTGTCTCTTGGTTTAGTAAGAAACAAAAAAATGTAGCATTGTCGACAACCGAGGCCGAATATATTGCTACCAGTTGTGCATGTGCACAAGTCGTATGGACGAGGAAAACACTCAAAGACTTGAAACTTGAGTTTGAAACTACTCATATATTTTGTGATAATACAAGTGCTACTAATCTTTCAAAAAAATCTCATATTGCATTCAAGAACTAAACACATTGAAGTAAGACATCATTTTCTTAGAGCAACAAAAGAAGACATCAAACTTATGTTTGTTCCAACAAATGATCAACTTGCGGATATCTTCAAAAAACCCTTGAATGTTCTATCATATAAGACTAAATCTAGGTATGTGCAACTTAAATGACTTATAACATAGATATATCATGCCATATTTACGAAATTTCCATCCTGATTAAGTTTATAGTTGAGTTCTGTGAATTTTTTATGTGTTTTTCAATTTGTATTTGCCATTCAGACACTGTTTGGTCGACCAGACATGGTGTTTCGTTCGATCGAATTGCTGTGTTGCAAAGTTTTTTTATTTCTGTCTATTTCGGTCGACCAGATTGTGTCTTCCGCTCGACCGGCTTGTTTTGTTGTGATGTTTTTGACCTCTCTGGTTGTTTTCGGTCGACCAGACGATATGCACCATTTGACCAATTACCTTTTGATCGATCTGATCCTTAAGTTCACTTAAGTGATCAGTCAAACTAATTTTGTTTCAGTCGACCGTGGTTGTATTTCTCTCACTTTTTCGTTCGACCGAATTTTATTCCGGTCCTACATCTTCAGTGTTTGGTGTGTTTCGGTCGACCGCGGTTCATTTCTTGTCCGACCAAAAATTTCCAGGCCTTGTCTATCCTTCTTTCCATACTAGTTCGGTCAACCATGTGACCTCTTTGGTCCGGCCAGAAATCTCCAGTACGTGCTCATTTTCATTTCCCTCACCTCTTCGGTCGACCTACTCGCTCGCGTCATGCGGACGGAAATTTCCAGATGTTGTGAGATCGCTCTTTTGAAGAAAAAAACCTTTCGGTCGATCGGAGCACCTGATTGGTCGACCGTTTCTGTCGTTTCAGCACATTTTAGGGCAAAATCGTGGTGTTTTCTCTCACTTTTACCCCACCTCTCTTCAAACCCTAGTTGCCGCTCCTTTCCCTCTGATCGACCGCCCGTCCATTCCAGCCGTTCAACTCATTTTTTTCCTCCATCATTTGATTCCCCTTGCATTTCTACACCCATCTCCACCCTCATTTTCGTGTTCTCCACCATCCTTCTCATCTATGGGTCGCTCAAAGATGTCCATCACCAAGAAACGTGGTCCTACAGAGGTGGTCACCGAACGTCGAACTAAAAAGAGGCAAGACTCCCAACCCTCGTCTTCTCGTGCTCCTACTCCTCTGGTTCAACCTTTGTTTCACTTCTTTCCGGTCGACGATGTCACTCAAAATTCTAGGGACGATGTTTTCTCGGCTGCCTCCTTCATCCCTTGCCGTAAGGTTGAGGCAGTGGATTTCACAAGTTTTTCCTTAAAATCATACTTACATGCAAATAAGCTTACATTGTCTCACACTAAACTAGCATCTACACCTTATTATCCTTTCTTAGTGCAACAATTCTATTGTAACCTTAGAAAAGTTCCCGATCGTCACTTCCTCACCACCATGATTAATGGGATTGAGTATAGGGTTACTCCCGAACTGTTAGCTAAAACTCTAGGTCTAGAGTCAATGGGTATTCATATTTATTTAGACCATCCACAAAGTGTATTCCCAGTACCAAAATTAAGAAAATGGTAAATGAGTTGTATGCTATTCATCCACCTTGGGTAAATGGTCGCTTTAAACACAATGCATCTCTTTTACATCCATTACCCTGGATACTTGCTCAAATAGTCTCATAAAACCTCTATCCTAAATTTGGTCACCACAATGAGATTTCTAATATAGAGCTTATGTGCATCTATTGTATTTTTAAGAAAATTTTGGTGGATTGGCCACATTTCTTGATCTTGCACATGTGTCATCAGAGTGGGTCTTATCTACCATACCATATGTGGATCTCTGCTTTGTTTGCTCATTGGAAGATAAATGTCGATGCATATCCTTCTTTGGTCTACAAGTTTCCTATTTGTAAGACCACTCCGTCAAAGATGAAGTCTATTGTCATTCCTTCTCCACCACCTTCCTCTGACGAGGGATCAGATGAGGACTTTGAAGAACAAGAAGAAGAAGAGACTGAAGATCCAAGGTGGATGCCTCGTCTGGCTCCTCGTGAGTCGAGCTCTTGGTGGAGTGAGGGAGACAACGAGGCTTGATCTCAAGGACATTGGTCGGCTTCCAGTTCTTTTGGTCTCCGTCATTTTCAGCATTTGTCTGAACAATTTGATGCCTTTGAAGCCTCCACGTGTGCTCGTCTTGATGCAATTGAGGCTTCCTCCAATGCTCGATATGATGAACTCAAGTCGGTCGCTTCTGCCTCCTCTGCTCAGCTTAATCGCATAGAAGCTTCACTTGACTACATCTCATCGTTTCTTCATGATCAAAGACTTGGCTGATTTTGTGGGGTTTTGGTCTTGTGTTGTGTGTCATTTACTTTGAACTTTGACTCGTATCTTCTTTGTTGCGAAAGTTGCTTAATTTTGTAGAATGTATGGTTTTGGTTTTGTTGTCTCTTTTGCTTTGAACTCATTGTTGTATTTGATTTCCACTATGTTATTTGGTTGTATGTTATGGATCTTATTTTGAATGCATGGTTTGGATTTTCATTATTGTTTCTTTTTGGCACTTTTCTCTTGCGCTTCCGTTATTCTATCTCATGGTAAACCTTCATTGAATATCAATTTTTTTTCATGAGTATTATCTTTTTGATTATGCCAAAGGGAGAGAAATAAATACATGCTTATAGATAGGGGGAGCTATTAGATAGGGGAGCATTAGAAATATCTTATTGATGATATATTTTGAAATCAGACATGTATTTAGATTGATAGGTTGTCATCATCAAAAAAAGGAGATTGTTGGCTTTTTGGCTAATAATGGTTAATCTGTTTTGATGATCAACCAACATATCAATAAACCCATGTATTATCTTAATATCATCGCTTGCATATATTGTATTCTCTAACGTTTCAGGAACCATGTTTGACTTAACACAAGAAATGAAGAATGAAGAGTATATAGGTTTTACATTTCTTGTATATAGGCTACAATGTAACTTGACACTTGAAATCGATGTTTAGTTGCATTGCATAACTCTTAGGAACCCTATAGAAGTCTCACATTCAAATCCATTTATTTTTGACTTCAATAGGAAATCGTTGAATCACATTAAAATCCTTGAACATAAATTCTATGCAAACCGGTCGACCGGTAGAACCGTCTGGTTCGACCAAATTTCACCAGAGAGCCTCAGACAACCTTTTGTTTCTTAAACGGTCGACCCAATTCTTATTTTTGTTCGACCGATTCTTTATATGGTTTCCCAGTCAAAATCGGTCGACCAAATTACTTCTTCCGTTAGACCATTTCTCCTTTGTCAACCGATAGGACTTAGTTCGACCGATAAATACTTTCTAGCCATTCTTTTGTTGACACGTGTCTTGGTTAGTGTGACTTCAAGTCGACCGAAACTTTGTTTTGTTCGACCGATTGTTTTTCCATATCTGTCTTTAATATGACCGTTAAACTTGTCGTATATACCAACGGTCGTATGTACATACTCATCTAACCCCTCACTTAGATTTGATCTTCGATTGACCGAAACACCTTTAACGGTCGACCAGTCCTTGAAACAGCCCAACTACAAGTCTTACTGGAAGTTTCTGGTCGAACCCTCAACTTATTTTGTTCGACCAATTATCCCTTTGCACAGATTTGTCTTAAACCAATTTTCCAAATGGTCGACCGAAACTCTTTTCACAGTCGACCGATTCATGAAACTTCCCAACTCCAGTCTTACTGGAAGTTTCTGGTCGAACACTTGATCCATTCTGTTCGACTGGTCACTTAAGTTCTAGCCCAGTTGCTACAACCGTCAGCACCCTTGCTCGACCGAAATGTTAATTTTCACATACCCGTTGACCGATTAACTTGATCCGGTCGACCGTTAGTGTGTAGTTTTGTGTCCTGACTTTCACTGCTTTGTGTATTCTTACACAACTCTTTCGAATTTAATCCCAATGGCTAAAATTAGTTTAGAGCATATAAATAGAGCTGAGAACACACTTCTATGGTCACAAATCTTTCTCCAAGCTCAAATCTCACTACTACTCTCAAACTTGCTCTAAACAACTTGTGCTCACACCTTCTGACTTGAAATCACCATCTTTTATTGCATCATTCATTTCAAGTGCTCAAGATTAGTTTCTAAAGTAAAATCTTCAAGAGTTCTACTAAGCTTCCGGTGTGAAGCTCTTCTCGGATTGTGAGAAGGTGGTCCAAGCTAGGCGAGGGTCTTCGCAAAGCTTGTGGTGTAAAGACGTGATCTCGGCCCACAACGGAGATCAGATCACTAGTGCAGAATAAGCTTTACTCGTCGCCAAATAGACGTCGGCCGTTATAACCACCGACGTCTAGTGGGTAGAGGACAGAATGGACGTCGGTCCTTAGCAAGGCCGACGTCTATTGGGTACTATAGACGTCGGGTGTAGGAATACCGAGTTTAGCCGAGCTCTATAGGGTATATACGTCGACCTATAGACGTTGGTTGTTGGAGTACCTTGTGAATCCGACGTCTATAGGGTATAGACGTCGACATATAGACGTCGACTGTCTATAAGAGCCGACGTCTATACGCCATGGATATAGACGTCGAGGTATAGACGTCAGCGTTATATAATATCCGACGTCTATAGGTCTTAAAGAAATTGAACAAACGCATTTTGTTTCATTCATTTCAGACGAAACCCACCCAAACCCTAGCCGTCCCGCGACCGATCCACACCGTCTCCGGCACCGCAGCGAGCTCCCAAGCTCTCCTCCACTTCTCCGGCCCTCTTCTCCTTCTTCCTCCGTCTTCCTCCGTCTTTCTCCACATGTATGTTTTAAGTTCATTTTTTGTTGTTTAAGTTTGTCTTCCTCTGTCCTCCATTTTTCTCCACATATTATCTCTAAGCTAGCCTTCATCTCGTGTCGTTTGCAGCCGTCACCGCACCATCTCGTGTCGTTTACAGCCGTCACCGCACCATCTCGTGTCACTGAACCACAAAGAGCTCCTCCGGCATCACATCATTCCCCTCCTCTGGTTCGTGCTTATCTTTGATTGAGGATTGAGTGTTGGATTTATCTTTGTCCATAAGTTCAGTAATTGTAAAAAAACATGTTTGTTTAAATGTTTTTTAGTAAATTTAACGTTTGATTGAGGATCATGTAAGTTCATTTGAATGATCATCGACTAAGGATCACATGTGGACGTGTTGGTAGACAAAAAAAATTCCCATGGCAAGTGAAGTGAAAAATGTAATAGATTTCGAAAAGTTAGATATAATTATTATGTTCTGTAAGTTATACCATTGGAATATTCTCATGTGTTTTACAAAATAATACAAATCCAATAAAGTATATTTCAAACTATACTATTGTTAGAGAATAGTCTAAATTAGGATATTCTCTTAGGTCATAAGTTGTAAGGTCTATCACTTTTGTCAATATCACACTTTGATAACTAAGATTTGTTAATTCCGTTAGTGATATCTTCAAAAATCTTTAGGTAAAAGCATGCACCCTTTCACGTAATTCACGTAATCATATTGTTTGATTAGGTTCTCGAGGAATAGGGAAATCATATTTTTTTAATACTTGCTTTTAATATTTTAAATGTTTATTGCCTTAATTTTTTGAATTTTTAATATTATGATAATAACTCATTTCCCCCCTTAAACAACTTGGCCTTTAATAACCCAAAGCAAAAGATTAGATAATATTTGCTAAGTCATTCATCATATAGGATTTGCATGCATTGTATATTTCTATTATTTACGATTTCTGTCGTAGATTGCTGGCGTAAGGTACGTACTATCTTTCGCTCATCATTCATTACAAAGCACGCATTAGTTAGTAGGACTTGCATTGGAACAAGAGTGAGGTGAGTGTATATATCCTCGTACATCCGACGTATATTCCATTTTTTGTACTAATCGATTCGTAGAGGACGCGAAGTTGTTCGAGTAAGAGCAATTCGTAAGAGAGGACTAGGATCCGGTGTTGGATCCAAACCTCTATACATACGGTGTTGTGGTTTGTATTTCTCTTCTTCACATTAAATTGTTTTAGCTTTTAATTTGTCATAGTTTGTTAAACAATCTCAATTAGTCCATTCACCCCCCCTAGACTAATATTAGGGCCTAGTAGATCATACAGGTGGGCAACGAAATAGATTTGAACATAAATCCAAACCCGTCTACCGAATATTTGGTATACGAGGATATCCGTTTTTTTCGGGATAGGATATAGTCATTACACATCACAATGCTACCAAATGACACAGAATGTTGTGAAAATGAAGATGACAATCACTCTGCAAGTGTAGATCTCGGTCTTGGTTTGTCACAAATAGAACAAAAGCACACAACGCAAACGTTCCTCTGTATAGAGCATGTTCATCAAGTTCAAATCCCTTCCTTGGCCTGAGTTTGCCACAAGTTGACCTTATTCATTACCATTCGCCTTCGCTCGTTCAAAGTCCATTGAAAGAGTATCAAGAAAAATAGGTACATAGTGATGATGGCAATGAGCCTGAATATTTAAGGGATTGCAAAACACCTTTCTTAGAAGAAGAAGAAGAAGAGCTTGGAAATATTTCTAAAACCGAAGTCGTTACTAGGATACAAGAAGTCATATATGCGATAAGGCAATCAATAAACCAGAAAGAGAATGACGTTGTTGATGATGTAGATGTTAACAATGACATGATTTCTACTTTGAATGAACTCCCAGATATCTTTGACGATGACAAATGATTGATAATTCAGTCATCGAACACCCATTCTTTGATCATGCAAACCATGTCTCATGCAATGATTGGAGGATCCAAGATGGACATTCTTTTTGGGAGAAACATATTTTTTTGACAAAAGATGAATTGGTGCATGCGATACAAAGGTGACACATAAAGAAACATGTTCAATATGTAGTTGTCATTTCGTCGAAGACACGTTACATTGTGTGATGTCTTCGTCGTGGCGACGATAATTGTCAGTGGAGGTTGCATGCGTCTGTTCTAAAAGGCTACAAATATTTTAAAGTTCGAACTTACCATGTTGAACACACTTGTTCAAATCTGATGTTGTTGAATGATAATAAACAATGTAGAACATCATTTATTTGCATCGTTATCATGTAACATGTTAGAACTTAGAATCAAATTCTCAATCACACCTGTTGAGATAATGGAGAGGGTAAAAATGAAATATTTACTTGAAATTGGTTACTCGAAAGCATGACATGCTAGGCAGAAAATGTTGCAAAAGATGTGTGGTGCCAAAGAGAAGAGTTTTAAGTATTTGCACATATTCTTGACCATTGTTTTCCAGACCAATCCATGGACCATGGTTGAAATACAAGTTGAAAGATTGTTTCCTAAGGAGGAGAGGTTTAATCACGTGTTTCAGGCCTTCGGTCCTTCAGCTACTGGATTTCAATTATATAGACTGGTTATTAGTGTTGATGAGACACATCAATACAACAAATATAGGAATGTTGTTGATAGCTGTGGGGACATATGTAGACAATGATATATTTCTTTTACCATTAACTGTAGTAGAGGGTTAGAGAAAGCAGTCGTGGACTTGGCTTGTAGAGTAATTTCTTGGGTTTTGGGCCTTAATCTGTGTTTTGATGATTTAACCAACCTAATCTTAATCACAATCAAATGTAGAGTACCACACATTATGCATAGAACATATATTGTATTTTGCTAACATCCACATGTGATCAAGACTCAAGGAAGAATAGAATGAAGTCAAGAAATGTAATCAAGCTACTTGAAGACATGCAATTTTACCTTTTATTTGAGTCTTAGGAACTTATGTGAACTTGAGAATACAAGAGTTAAAATTTATTCACATACACACTAGGTTCATTGTAGAAGTCATACACAAAATCTCAGAACGATTGGACTTCAATAGGTCAACCAAACTTAGGTAGGGAAATCACTTAAACTTATATTTTGCATGTCTGTGCAGAACGGTCGACCGAAACGAGTTTTCCGTTCGACCCTTTCTACCAGTTAACAGTTTTACGAATAGTGAGTTTACCTAACTCCACCAGTCAACCCATTTTACTTTGTTGGTCGACCGTTGAACCATATTTTTATATAGCCATTATTCTTGTCGTATTATATAACTGTCGTATTCGTATTTTTACTTAACCACCAAAATATATTTGGCCACCGGTCGAACGATGCCTTGATGGCGGTCAACTAAATGCAGACAATTTTGTGCACCAAAAGTGTCTATTATTTTCGGTTGAACAAACATTCTTCTTGTGTTCGACCAATTAACCTTTGACCCGGCCAAAACCTCTTAACGATCGACTGTCCATAGATTTAGTTCGACCGTTAACTTAAGCCATAGTAGTTTGGTTCGACCGTAATTTAAGTTGGCACAAATGTTTCCTTATTTTCATGGAAACGGTCGACCATTGATACCGTGTCGGTCGACTGGTTTAGACATATTTGTTGAACTTATGTTTTCTATTTTGTGTATCTTACACAAACTTCAAACAAATCTTCCCCAATGGCTATAAATCTTTAGGAGCTTATAAGTAGAGGTTCACACACCTTATTTACACAACTCTCCTACAACAAACTTACATGTACACTAGAGAAAAATCCTCCACTCCTAGAATCCAAAATTATACACTCAAGAGCTAAAACTTCAACACCTTTGATCAATTCCCAATCATACTCAAAGTGTGCTCAAGTTATAGAGTATTTCATCCACTCACAATTGTTGTCAAAGAATCAAAGGTTTCGGTGAAAACCAGAAGCGTCACTCTCAGATTGTGAGAGGAGGAAACCAAGCTCGGCGAGGGTGTTTGCGAGTTTGCTCTGTAAAAGGCGTTCTCTCCCGGCCAAGAACGGGGAATGGTTAGTGAAGACGTATGATGAGCTCGTTGAATCGAGCAGAGCTTGCAAGATAGGAAGTAGGACTCACGTGGGGTGTTAAACCTCTATAAAATCTGTTGTCTTCATTTGTGGTTTGCCTTGTTTTCTTACTTGCTATTATTGTTTAATTTCCATTGCATAATTAAGTAGAGATTAGGCGAAATGGATTAGATAATTAGGGGTCACACAATCCTACATAATTAAACGACAAGATTTGTGTATTATCACTTATTGATTTTTAGTAATAAATGATTGTGTTAGAGCTGCATTTCTTCCTTCTGATAGACATATCAAAGCAAACTTGTCAAAATACCGTAATTGCAAAGAAAGATCCGTACAAATCAAGTTTTATGAAGCGGACAAGACACATTCATTGATGAAATTTGAAGAGTTGGTGAAGGTATTGGCAAAGGAACACAAACATGTGTATGGGTGGATTCAACATCAAGGTGCGTTGGAGAAATGGACTTGTTGTCACGACAGTAGTCAACGATTTGAAGTTGTGACTACAAGGATGTCTGAAAGCTTCAGCAACATGTTACGAAGTGCACAAGGGATGTCTATCAGTACGATGATCTTGATGACGTTTCTTCGTTTGAACAAATTCTCCGTGAAAAAAAGAGACGTCGTCTTGTCGTGGGATGGTTTATATGTATCAATTGTATAAAAATTATTGGATGAAAATGGAGTCATTACGATATCACATACAGTTACTCGATACCGCCAATTAATGTACTAAGTGGAAGTCAGTGATAGGAGAAAGTACAATGTCAAATTTGAAGAAAGGGTTATTAGTCGACAATTATATATTAAATTGGAACGTCACAGTACGTTAGATTGTTCATAACACTCTAGTTTGTCGACCCGAGGTGCTCAATTTTTGGGCCCCCATAGTGGTGTCCTAAGGTATAACTACCAAATCCGAATTAAAATTATCAAAAAAAAGGTATAATGTCAGAAATCCGAATCTATTCTCCTCAACAGGCACAAATTAGAGAATCATTCGGAAGAATCACATCCCAACCAGCCCATTAAATGACAAGCTTTAGAAAAAAGACAGAGAGATCACACAAATAAAAATAAAAATAAAAATCAAGGATGATATTAACAAAGGGGAATATAAGGTGGTGGTGGTCTAAGAACGACAACTCATTCTCATCTATTCCGTTCTTTCCTTGGCAGCCAAGTTATCGTTTCCTCTCCAAACCCCAACCATGGCTTCTGATCCCCGCCTCCTCGCCCTCGTCCTCTCCGTATTGCTAATCCTCCTTCCGCATGCCCACGCCACCGACGTCAGCTACTGCGGTTCGCCCACAAACTCTCCTGCCTTTTTTTTCGGATTTTTTTGGTTTGGATTTGGTTTTTGCTGCATGCGTGGTTTTTTGTTGGGTTTTTTGGTGGAATCTGATATGGATTTTGGGGTAAGTTGGGATCTTTGGGGTTTTCGGGATTTGTTTGATGTGATTTGAAGGGTGTTTTCACGGAAAATGAGGTATTTGATTGAAGGTTGGAGTTCGGAAGGTTGGATTATGAAATAGTTGGGGTTTTTTTGTTGTTGCTTTGAAATGCTTAGTAGATCTGAATTTCTCATTGTTGGCATGCAATAAAGGAATATAAGTGTCATCCTAGACCGATGGAGAATCGGCTATTATGGGGTGTGTACCAAGTTTTGTTGGTATTACATTCAATTACACATACCATGTGTACAATGTAGTTATTTTTAAAAAAGGAGTGAAGCGGTAAAACTTGTGGAAAAACTATAACAGCAGATTCTATAGGAACCCTGACATATGATTCTCCCTGTGGACAATAGTTGGGCAATTTGGCATGGTTTGGTGAATTATAATTAATGTTCCTTATAACAATGGCATAGTATGTTTCGTACATGCTTAGTCATTGTGATTTTGTATGTTGAATTAGTTTCAATGTTGTGTGTTCATATATGCTACTTATAACTTTGCCAATTTCAAAATAACAATGGTTAGTGAAAGGGCCATATAAGATAGATGGTACTTGGTAGGATGAACTTGTTGGAAAAAATTAGGCTTGTTTTTGTGTTAATTTTGCAATTGTGTACTTAAAGCAATCTGATGACGAAGAAGGTATTTTTTGGGTCCTAATAAAAATGTGGGTTTTAACATTTGAATTTCTGTTTCTAATTGTGTTGTATTCAGCAAAACGTTTACAATAGCTTTTGTACTACATTGATCTCCACTAGTTTTTGTTGTCCTAATCATGTGTTGGGATACAACTATGTAGGATAACAGACAGGACTATTACTTTGGAGGAAATATTAATTTTTCATGTATGCAGTTTACCAGTAATTATATATAATTAAATGGAATAGAAATATTGGTTTTATTTCTTTCTAAATGCAGACGATAAAGTTGATTAGAACAGAAAAGTTGGGTCTTTTTTTCAGTTTAGGATACAGATAATGAGGATCTGGTGGTAACTTTTTTGTGATGTGATTTCAGATAGTAAGGGTGATTACCCGGTGTTGGTCAAGGGAGTGGATATCGAACCCAACCCAGTCAAGAGTGGGAAGCCTGCAAAGTTCAGCATCTCGGCCAGCACTGGTATTGATTCTTTCTGGTCAACTTCGATATCTTTTGCCTCCTGTTGAATTAGTTAACAAAGTGCAAATAAAACTTGCCATCTTTCTGGGATGATATGGAACCATCTTTTATGATACATTGTAGTATTTGATATGGTTTGCATGGGTTAGTTCGCTTTTTTTGCTTTTGTACTTGTCGTTTACGTCTTGTCTCTTTCTAGATGCACTTTTTATTTTCTTTTGGCTATCTTTACGTTAACTTTTTGTGGAATTTAGATGTGCTTTTTATATCTTTATTGTAGATTGGTTTGATGGTTCATGGTATGAACCGTCTGGCTTTTTATTTACGTATCGATGTTTAGGTGTAGGTCGACAGATTTTGTAACATCCCGAAACAGCGGAAAATTTAAAAATTCATAATCAAGACAAAGAGCACAATAATCAAGGCGTGACTGTTACTTCTCATAAACAATAAAGCGGTGCACCATAATACATCGGAGTTTGCCAAAATGAATACATGATTACAACAAAATGACAAGGGAAGATAAACGTAATCATGTGGACCTCAGTGGTCTGACTAGAGGATCCGACTCCAAATGCGCGCGCCCGCCGATCACCACCCCACTAGATCTACTGCGGTCCTGAAAAAGATGCAACAACAATGCCTGAGTTTCCAGAAAGGAAACCCCGTACGCCAACTCACTTATATGCATGCATTACACAATGAACCTATCATACTAGTAGCGTGTCATGACATCGACAGAAATGAAAACAGTTCCCCCGAAGGGTAAAACGGGACATCAGTCCGACAATCAACAACGAGTCTCCCGAGGAGACCTACTGCAGGCACATGCAGCCTTACAGCACGCGACATCGCACCCCCCACACGCAGCTACACTACTCAAGGGTTCGGCAGTGAGCCTCTGTCACGCCTGCGCGCCGATAGAATACAGATCTGCAAATCTCAGTGGTCGGAGCCACAAGGACCAACGGGGCCGTCGCCCGGAAGGTATAACAACATCTCGGTAGATGCCCAGTCGAGGAAAACAACATAGCCGGCACAGCCTCGGCCCAACAATCATCATCGCCGGCACAACCTCGGCGGCATCACCGGCACAGCATCGGTGGTCCATCACAACAGTCCGGCACAGCATCGGACAGATCCAGACCGAAGTCTGCCAGGTCATCGGGCTCCTCGAGCCGCAAACACCAACCGCGCCGCTATAAAAGCAGGGCAGCGATCTCCGTAGCCCATGGGCCGATAGTCACCTCACCCAACGCCAGTTGCGTGCCCGCACAACATAAACACTGGGATCCGCGATTCCTCAGGCCTGCTATACTACAATAAGTTCAATCAATCCATCACATTAGTCACGCTCCATACCTGGAACTGACGCGTCCCGAACACCCACTCTTCCCAACGGCGGGCCTGGGCAGGCACGCATCACGCGCCCACCGTCACCCCCCGGCTCACGCACAAGGCGAGGACACGGGTTTCCGTGGACAAAGTTGGCATTCAAAAAGGGATCCAGGAATTCTGTTCTGGGCCCAAACGATCGACCGTAAGAGGTGATTCGGTCGACCGTTTCCAGAAAGGAATCGGTCGACCGTCCCTAACACAGTCTACCGCTGCGCACAGAACACAATCCCCCCAACGGTTTACCGAAGGTCTAAAACCGGTCGACCGAACGAGGTCAAAATCCGGAGTCTGGTCAACATTACAATCCAGTCTATCGGTTGACCGACTCAGGTCCCGGTCGACCGAAAACTAACATAACATCTTCTACATCAATTTAATCCATCGGTCGACCGACTCAGGGGTCTCGGTCGACCGAACTTACAGGGTCAACTTAATATTTCTACGTCATATAACGGTCGACCGAACTCAAACCTACGTCCGAACATCATGCAATATAAACCAATAAACTTAAGTTCCGGTCGACCGAACACAAGGCCTCGGTCGACCGAAACGCAACAGGCAGTAAAGATATACATGCAATCGGTCGACCGCCCAAGGGCCGGTCGATCGTCCGGTCGTCTTCAACCTCGCGCCAGCCGAGGTTTCTTCGCCCAAACGCGACGTCGGAGAGGCCTCCGACCTCCTCCGACCGACCAACACAACCCTCTCATTAGGGTTAACAATAAAACCACACTAAGGAGCGGCGTACCTCAACGAAAACGGAGAAACGCCGGAGCAACGCTCACGCCTCCGCCACCTCCTCGCGCGCGACCTCCTCCTCGCGACGACCTCCTCACGCCGGAGTCTCCAAGCCTTCTTCCTCCTCTGATTGCCGGAAGGAAAAGAAAAGAAAGAGTGCAAGTGAGTGAGCGAATGGAAAAGAGAGAGAGAGAGAGACTTCAAGTTTTTAAACCCAACAACCCATCTCCTCGTTACAGTGCACGCCACACTACTCCTCTCACCCATCACAGCCTACTGTAGCTCGCCTCTTCCCCATGCAAAACACCTCCTTAATCTCCATTAACCCAAGCTTAACCCTAACAAGGGTTTGGGTTCTTACAGATTTGGTTTGATAGTGCTCACGATCAATGTCTGATATCCTATCAAGCCATAAAATATTCATTTTTCGTTAGTTTTTGCCCCATCTTAGCTTTTATGAGATGACCTGTAAAACATTTTTACCCAGAGACGGTGCAACCTAAGCATATGTTAGTCACTTAGTGCGTACTGAGTAACCTCATGCTCCTTTCTTTAAGGCTTCTATTGTGCTGAAATTATTATACATATTTTTTTCTGGATAATAGTTATACGGACTTAAATGCCATAATTTTTGCAAAAAGTTATATGATATCTTTGTAGGCGGGTGAATTTATTTTCATTACTCTCTCTTCATACTGTAAGCCTCTAACACAAAGTATTGACAAATTCATGTTAGGATGTTTTTACTTCTTATATATCAATTTCTCTTTTATCAATAACTGAATTTAGGTTTGGGATTGAAGGCTTTGTTGTATCAATAACTGGATTTAGTTCATGTATATGGAAAATGGTCATGGTTATCAAATATGCATTCTCAATTAGTTATCACTATCAATGCAAGCGGTATTAGCAAATGATGCACCACTTGCGTATCCTAAATCATGATTAACATAAAACCATAATCAAGGATATAACATTAGCTCTTGGATTTTTTGTCTTGTTGTGCTTGTTGTCACCTTATACTGAGCAGCCTAGCTATTTCTGGAATGCAATCATCTTCAAAGAAATTGCATGAAATGGAAATATAGTTCTGTCCAGGTTATCATGAAGTTATTCACTAATCCAGGTGTGTTTTTTGTGTTCTGTTAACAAGCATGAAAGGTATCACTTGAGTTTTACTCTCTTTGATCTCATCTTCTCATTTGTAATGTACATTTGGTATCCTTTTCTATATTGACAACTGAACTAGGTTTTGTTAAGTAAAGTCACTTTTTCACAAAATGGAACTTTTGTGAAAACTTCTCTGAAAACTTTTGATGGATTGATGTGGCTTCTTTTGTTGTAATTTTAGCATTTTTCTTACCCCCATGATGACTTTCCATCGCAGCGGACTCCATCAAGGCTGGAAAGATGGAGATAAATGTAGCATATTTTGGATTTTACATTCATCAGGAAACTCATGATCTTTGTAAAGAAACGAAATGCCCAATCAAGGGAGATTTTGTCATTACGCATTCTCAATCTCTTCCTTTTTTCACTCCTCCGGTATGATGATGTGCTCATGTCTTCTGTTTCTATGACATTTGCAATTATTTACTAATGACTTACCTTCTGCATTATCCTCAACCTGTAATTGAGTATCGTTTCCAATTTTAGGTGGTAGTATTCAACATTTTCTGGTTATATATTTCAAGTCTAAATTGAAACGACTACCTATTGTTGTGCATTATCTCTGCTCCCTGAGTCCCTGTCCCTGCTGTTAAGGCTTAGGATCCGTTTGAAATCACATTTTGATAATCAAATTTTCTAAAATATGACTGAATCTCAGAATCAGTTCCCAAACAGGTCTTATCCTTATTATGATGATTCTATGTTCTTAGATGTCAATTGTAAATCACATTTGCTTCTTGGTATTTGGGAATCAAATTTAATCATCAAAATGTGATTCAAATCAAATTGATCATTATGTTGCTTCTAGCTATGAGTAAGAGACTTGCCATGCTCATGAGTTGTGGCACTTTTGACCATCTCTCTGGTTGCTTTGGCATTTGCATTTGCATTTGCTCCTAGACTACAGTTAACTATTACAGGGTAGTAACTAGTAATGCATGCCTTTTAAGCTACCAATGTTTTATATTCAGTAAAGGAAAATTAATACATGTTGAAATGCACAAGTTCGATTTTCCTTGGATTAATTTTTTTCCATAAATGCATAGGTAATAGCTATAATATTGCACAAGTTCGATTTTTCTTGGATTTATTATATTTTCCTAAATGCCTATGTCCATTAAATATATAAATGTTAATAGTCTTATTTGGTGTACGATGTTTTTGTTTGCAGGGAAGCTACACACTACAGATGAAAGTGTTTGGAGAGAGTGGCACCCAGCTGACATGCATCACCTTCGACTTCAGCATTGGTTTCCTGCCTGCTGCTGATATCTAAGGACTACTACTCCGAGTCTTTAAGATCTTATCTCTGGAAGATGCTTACCTCAGTTGTGTTTTTAAGGACTAGTGTGCATCATAAACTGATAAACATGAGTGGACGGTCTCTGTTAATTAGCTTTTGTTTCACCACGGAAACTGGAGCAGTAGTTCTCCTGTATATTACACACGGGCTCTAAACTAATTGAGTAAAATTTCAAGTGATAAGTATTATATTTTTATTAAATGTAAAAATATAATTATAAATAGAGTAATAAAAAATTCAAACAAACTATCTAAGTAGATTTCATACGGTTCATTTATCATATCAAGTTTGAATTTTTTTTATTTTTCATCAAGTCTTTCATTTTCAAGTTAAACGTGTTTTTTGAATTGAATTATCGAACTGAGACAAAATTAACAGTCTCAATTACATATTCTATTAAATAATGCACCGTCTCCTTTCACTTTTTACCAAACAAGCAAAAGTCAAGAAAGATGTCAACATAAATGTTAAAAAGTTATGATGTGGGAAAGCAACACAATATACAGCATATATGTCAGAAGTTATGATGGAATAACATAAACCGAGTATTCAACGTTAACACAAGTTAAAAGGCAAGCACATTCGGGTTATTTGTGATAATACATCAGGACTGAAGTATCAGCCTAAGAAGTCCGTTGGTGACAACAAGGCAATACAGCATACATAATATGAACAGAAACAGAAGTACCCCTACATGATAACACAGGAATTTTATTTAGCACTGAATGGGGGATGTCTTGTGCTGGGGTGCCGCATCTTCATAGTTACGATGAACATCCTTGGATTCAGCGTCTTTGGAGCTGACGCCTTCGTCCTTGGGTTCAGCTTCCTTCTGCCCATCCTGGTTGGATTTCTCAGGAGCAGCAGCAGCCTCTGCATTCTTGTTGGCATCCTTCTCAGCCTCCACTTCTGCTCCTGCAGAATCTTTTCCATTCATGTCTTTGTCTGCATCTTCTTGTTTGGTCTCTTCTTTGTTTCCATCTTCTTTGGTTTTCTCTTCAGCCTTTTCTTCAGGCTCCTGAACCACTTCCTCCGCCTTTTCCTTCTTACCATCTTCCCCACTGGTCTCCTTCTCTGGCTCAACATTTTCCTTGCCGTCATCAGCATTCTGCTTCTTCTCTGCTTCCTCAGTATCTTTCTTTTCTGCTTCTTCAGTGTCTTTCATTTCAACATCCGCGTTTTCTTTCTTTTCTTCTTCAGGAGCTCCCTCCTTGGGACCTTCCTCCTTGCCATCCTCGGCTTCTTTTTTCTCAGCTGAGCCTTTCTTGGAACCAGATTTGCTTCTTTTTCTCTTTGGAGTGTGCTCTTCTGGAGTCTCCATTGCCTTTGCCCTGTCACTGATCCTTGCAGAACGCCTAGGTGTGTCACCTGTTTACCAGATAAACCCCAATAAGGGGCATAGAGCAAAATACATGTAATCACTTTATATTTAATGCATTGCATTCTATCTTTTACCGCCTTTATCTTTACTTTCTGTTATTTGGAATAACAATAATAGGAAATTGAGTAAGAGAGATGATACCAGTGCCCCAATCAAATTCAGACGAGGGAGGGCATCCTGGATGAGATTTGAGATACTGGTCCAGCTGCCTCTTGTTTCTCATTTCTTCTCCAGTTGGAGAAATGAAAATTATCTCATTCTTTCTGGGAGAACTGCCCTTCGGTATGAACTGCAGGAAACCACACCCCGAGCATATTAATTGGTCGATGACAGAAATAAAATCTAATGTATCATAAAAACAGGTATCACAAAAAGAGTTACACTTTCAATCACCATTTCCAAACAAAAAGCACTTGACACTGCTCCATTAAACAATTGATACTCTAGGAACTTCACTTGAAGTTTTTTTTGAAAGCAGAACTTCACTTAAAGTAGCATTAGGGACTAATTGTACTCTAGCAATGTCAGTTTCTATAGCATTTGCCACTGCTCCGTTACGGTTTTAATGAACTCCATCCTATTTTAATAACTTAGGGTGTTAAGAGTACAATGGGTTGTCTGAGCAACACAAAGATGTGTTTACAGGTGGAGTAATTGGTTCCAGTTTGCTTATTGGTAATCAAAAAAGCCAATTAAGCCAAACCACTTGGTAGTCTATTTTTTTTCCAAAGGAACCAAAAAAAATCACATATCAAAAGAGAAAAATAACACATCTTCACAAGACACTGTCCACACCCAAGGGTTTAGAGGATGCATAAAAAAACCTCAAAGAAGCAAACAAAAGCAAAAGGGGTCGTTAAAATGGAGGTTCAGAATGAATCCTTTCCGACAGTACCAAAAGAACAATTGGGAAGTGAAACATCACAAACAACACGGCTTTGTAATGGAAGACAAAGGTGGGCAGCAGTAGAGCCAACTTAGGATCAAACTGGGGAGTAGAAAAAACTGATCACACCAATAATTATGCTAATGAAGATATGATCACGTCAGTGAAAGCCCTCCACCAAAAACTTCAGGTCTGAGTTAGGCACAAAGTAGTCTTCTTGAAGTATTATTCATGGTCCTGTCACCATAGAACTTCCGTGATAAAACACAATAACTGAACCGAATTTTCACTCTGCCTTGTCATTTGACTCAGTTCATACAATAAATCATGTTTGCCTATAAGGGACATGAACATGGCTAATGCATTAAGTTCTTTGTTAAACAATGTGAGCCTACTGAAACATCTTCCCTAAAATAGTCATGTAATAGCATAATGTAGAAAATATATCGAATGAGGTTGTGGCCTTATCTTTAAAATAGTAGAGATGACATATGTTAATTACTATTTTATGATATCTAGGGTGAATTGATCATATTAATGACACTAAGAATATTCAGAAAACAACTTGTGATTTATTATCACAACTCACAAGGGAAAAGCTAAATAGTTAATAGGTCAAGGACGCACAAACTGCAGCACAATTTCTTGGAATAAATCAGTGACCAAGGGTACACAAGGAGCAGACCTCACAATATGCAGATAAATCTCAAATATTTTCTTTGCATGATTACAGTGTACTTGTATTGAACACCAAAATCAGCAGAAACAACTTTCTCAAGGAGAAGTCCTTCAAACTTTAAAAAAAATGCTTGCACAGGAGAACTCTAAATATATAATTATATGGTAGACCCAAAAGTTTGATTCATGGCATATCTTCTGCACCATGGGGTTGACAATTTCAAAGTGTCCTTGGAATCTTTTGATAGTTCCATCAAGGTTAAAAGTAATCAGAATATGGTAACTGCCATCTAGGTAGGGAACTGAATTATTCAGCAGAGGTCATAACTCTTAGGCCAAGTCAACAGATCAATATTTTTCCTCGTAGTTATGCTATTGACGGGTGAATGTGCTTAGGAATTTCTCCTAAGTACATATCCCACTATCAAACATCAACCTAGAGGTTCTGATATTCCAGTTAAGTAAAACCCATCCAGATACATGGCTCACAACTCGTAAGGTATTCTGAGCTGTAGAAAACTACACACCAATGCATGTGACCCCTCCAAAGGAAGCGAAGAGCCCCATACAAGTTTTTTCCTGGAGACTAGCTCCATGACCTATACCATTTTTTACCCTAAAGGTAACCCAATTCAGGGTCACATGGACTGGATAGGCAGGGCGGTAGTCCGTCAGGTTCAGAGAGCTGCAGTCCATAACACAATATAGATTCACCTATCCATGAATGAATGCTGAGGGACACTTCCGTATATAACTTCTAGCTGAGTTTTTTCTAACAAAACATCAAGGAAGCCACGGCCTAGATCATCAACACCCTTTTTCATAATTTCTCACTCAAGAAGAAAGGCCAAAGGAACCAGCCTACGACATCATGGGATAGATACCTTGAACTCCAACAATAATATTTAATGAAGCTATAAAATTGAAAGACGCCTGGTTCTGAAGATAGCAAATGCCATCAACATGCAAAGCCAGTTTGATGAACCTTAAATGAAGAGAACAGAGATTAGAACTGATGAACCGTGAGGAAGGATTGCACATTTACAGGAACAAATATGTATATGTGATAGATCAAAGTGGAGCAAGCGAGAAAACTCTAACTAAATTAATTTAAAATGGGAGGAACTACAAACAACTAGTGTAATTGTGAAAAGAAATCATTGATAACTGTATAATTTTGTTTCCAAATGATCCTCTCAACTAAAAAATAGTTTAAAGACGATATTAGAAATATGATCGGGAAAATTATATGTACTTCTAAACAAGAAAAAAAAATCCTTCAAAAAAACAAGAAAAAAATCCATCAAAGGTTACACCTCAGAAAGTTATAAGCCAAAAAGAAGAAAAAGAAACCAGAGAATAACACCAAAAGTATGAGAAATCGACATGCCGGCACACATCTGCAACTGCCAATCTAACCTACATTCTTAAACATGGTTTTGTTAATACGCTACAAACTAACATATTATGTTTTTGATGGGTGTGCACAAATATCGCAACCAAACTCGGAAAAGTATCTTTAAAAATTTTACATGTCAATAGAGAACTTTTATCAAAATCTAGTCCATTGGCATGATATAAGAAACTTTAGATGACAAATATTAACTTAGGCAAAAGAAACAACACTTCATGATAAGCATTATGAAAACATTAGTTCAAAGAATTTAAACATAAAAATGTAGTACTAACAGTATGTTCATAGAACTGGAAGGTATTAGAAAGCAAACAAAAAAATCCAACGAAAACCATTTTAAATTAACTAGTATCAAAGTTGTAACAAAATGAAGGAATCCATGATCTCTTGTTGAATACACTTTACTAAAACTGTTTTATGAAGTTATCATTCACTTCGGCACAGATTCTTTCTTCAATGAGTCATTAAGTTCTTTCTCCAACGTGTCATGATTTGAATGCAAATGGAACCAAAGGTTTCAAAATAGTATTTGATGGGTCAAATATTATCAGTCCATGTGAAACGGGTAAAAATGTAGAAAAAAACTTAAGAAATTTGCAACAGTCATAGCCTCATGAGCGCTACTCAGGGCCTAGACACAAATGCCAGCATCATAAAGTTAGCATCGAAAAGTAACTAACAAACTATCAGTACAACCACCAAACCAACGTAGTTTCCTCAGATCACATATCAGCCACTTATAAGACGCTCTAAACTATTAAATTCTCCGAATCCCTCTTTCTACACTGCACCCCCATAGCCACAAATCCAATCACTGCTGGGGAAGACTGACACAATGCAGCAAAATCCAACAACTCCAACAGCAACCTTCGGAACAACTACCTAAAGCATCAAACGGCAGCAAGAACCGAACCCTCCTGCCTAGTTAACCACACCCAAAAAGATTCTCCTATGTGAATTGCACACAGGAATGCAACTAGAAGATAACCAGAGAACAAAAGAGCTAGGAGACTTGAAACGGACAGAATAGAATCCCAACTCAACACCCACATCATTTTCACCAACCTCGTCAAAGTTTCACGACCTTAGGGCAAAATTATAAATCAGTGATGGAAGTTCACCAGACAGAGCAACAACAAAAGCTAAGTCAAAATAGAAATGCCTACAGGAACAAAGAAGTCAAAATTGAACTTCAAAACTCAAACCAAGCACCAATCTATCTTCAGTCTCCTCACACAGTTCCACACTACAGGCCAAATTTGGCAGAGGAAACAACACAATAAGCAAAAAGCCAACCAAAAACAAGTAAGATTAAACAAGGAACACTTAATCCTTACTTCAATCATAAAACCGCACTCCAGAAACTAGGCTCAAGCTTTCATAAAGTTTCACACCACAAATACAATACAACAATAACAAAAGCTAGTGTAACCTTTGAACAACTTATAAAAAACTAAAAATATCTAACAAGTCAGGACTCAAAGCAAACATTAAAAGGCCTTGCAAAAGGTCAGCGAGCTTCCTAGCTCCTGCAGAATTCCACATTGGACACGGAATTCAACACAAGAAAAACAAAAGCTGAGCAAAATTCAAACAACTGAAAGTCCAAAATTCAAACCAAGAAGACTCGACCCTAACCCCAACACTCAAACATCACATCAAGAATCCTAGAGGCGTAGACAATGTTCCACGCAGCAAAATTTCACCACAAAGTGCAGTTGACCAGAACCAAAAACTACAAAAAATAAAAGAACAGCCAAAAGAGGACTAAACATCACCTAACCCTAACCCTAACCCTAACTACAAACTCAATCCACATACTAGAAACCCTAACCCCAAACTCCTCAACCTTCACCTCAAATTCCACATCCCAAACACTTCAAAACTAACAAAAAATAAACAAAACAGTAAAAAAACGACAGATAACACTCAACCCTAGCTCCGGTACTCGAACCACAGTGCAGAAACCCTAACCCGAACCTCCTCAATCTCCCCGCACAATCCCACACCAAAACGCAATTCATCACAGAAACCATCATTAAACTACGGAAAAAAATCAAAATTTCCACTAAAAACACCCCAACCGAAGTCCAAACCCCGAAAACCCTAGCCGGAACCTTCCGGAGCTTTCCACCGAAATTCACCACATAAACATCACAAAAAACCACCTCCTACCTCATAAGAGACGACTTCCAACCCAATCCCACATTTCCCACCTCCCACCCCCAAATCCCCACCCAAAACCCTAACCCTCCCTTATCTCAACCTCCCACTCCCAACTCCAATTCCCCACTCGACCCCCACCAAACCCTACTTCCTACCACACGAAGACCTCCGAGCCCTAGAATATTCATCTAAGGCGGGAGAAGAGTCGGAATTCTACCTTCTTCTTCCATCCGGCGGGGGCGGGGAGGTCGACGACGACGACTTCTTCCTCGAGCGTGCGCTTGTCGGTGGCGTGGACGTCGGAGGGAGCGGCGTCGGCGTCGGTGGAGTTGTTGGTCGTCGACATGGTGGTGAGGTGGTTTTGGGTCGCGCTCTGTGAGTTTCGGTTCCCGCTCGCTGGTGGATGCGAACGAAAGGGGGAAGTTTCGGGGGATTTATGTTTCGGGATTTCGGGCCGATCCTT
This sequence comes from Triglochin maritima, assembly GCA_963682175.1. Lineage (NCBI taxonomy): Eukaryota > Viridiplantae > Streptophyta > Magnoliopsida > Alismatales > Juncaginaceae > Triglochin > Triglochin maritima. The sequence continues at coordinate 44,134,225 of OY821775.1, forward strand.
TTCGGGGTTTTTGCGTGCGCCTTCACAAACATACCTGCTTTTACATTTCGGTCCTTCGTATGATTCACATCTCACACTAGCCATATTTACAGCACTCCGAAAACATCAAAATTATGAAAATGCATACCAAAAATTTGAATTTACAGTGATGTGTTTGAAAACCTAATTAAATTACAATGGTGCACTCACAACTGACGTCGTTAGTTTGACGGACATTTGATTACATCCTTTAATTACCCTTTATTTAAAGAGATATTTATTGTGGTACACTTGAAAAACATCGAAATTACCAAAATACACACCCAAAAGTTTGAATTTACAGTGGTGCACTCCCAAAACTTATGAAATTACACTGGTGCACACGTAATTGACGATGCTAGCCTCTGTCAAATTTAAGTTCGTCGGACATTTGATTACACCCTTTAATTAAACTCGACCTATTTAATTACCCCAAATTGTATTTACCTACAAAAGATTCATTCTTGTATTTACTTTAGGTTATGTCCCCAAAGTGGATGATTTTTCGCTTTAACAAAACAATATTTCTATCAATAGTTCCAAAAACTAGACTTCTGAGACCTAAGAAATTCTAAAATTTTAGTTTTGGAATTCTCTCAACTTCCTATGAAATAGTTCCTTGAGATTTGTTGGCGTGAATGCACCAACCACATGGTGTTGATGAGTGATATTCATTCATTATCTACTTCCCGCTTGAAAAACAAAAACTATGAAGTAAAGATTATTGGTAGTAGGACAATAGCGGTAAATGTAAAAATGAGGTGGAAGGCAACACGATGCAACTAGTATTCAACACTGAGCGTAGAGGGAAGTGAAAAGTCCAATGCATCTATACGTGCTACTACAAATTGAGCTTTTTCTAGTGGAATCTTCCTGACGGACAACAATATTGTCGTAGGAATTTTCCTTGGGCAGAGATAGATTCCATCAGGCAGGACCGACCCCAAATAAGAGGCGAGCTTGTGTCCAATTTGGGCACGTGACGCGCACATGGCTATACTATTGCTGACGGAAATTCCGTTGACAGTAGTAATAATTGGGGGAAATCCCCCGACCCTCCCATAATCTTTTGAAACCCCAAACCATCCCCTTCAACGGAATAATCACTGACAACTCCGTCGCCCTGGTCCGTCGTCGTCATCACCCTACGTTGGCGTCACACGAAGCTAACCACACCCAAGTTGTTGCCACCCACAAAGTCGAAACCCTAACCCAAAACCCTAGTTGCCACCACCACCTCCGCCTCATCCCCGACGATGTGGCCTCATTGTCCTCCTTCCTGGCGTCCCTCGTCGCTTACAACTCCCTCGCCCTCGTCTACCATCCTCCTGTCCCTGCTGGATCAACCCGACATTGCCTCCATCCCTTCCACAACGACGCCTCCTCCGCCAGTGTCTCCACCTCGTCGCGTCCTTCTCCTTAGCACGTTGTGCACGTCGGATCAAGCTACCTCCGCTCACTTCCTCGTGGGTCAAAGGTTTCCCAAAATAATATTAACTTTTTTGTTTCAGATTGTTTAGTTGAAAGTGGTTTAATTTTGAACATGTATATGTGATTATTAGATGAATATATGTGCTAATTTTTAGGATTAAAATTGAAATTTAAATATGTGTTAAATTTGAACATGTATTAAAGTTGAGCTTTAATATGTGCTAATTTTAAACATGTAGTAGTATATATGTGCCACTTTAGGATTGATTCATTGATTTGTTAATATGTGTTAATCTCTAGTACAAAATGAAACACTTCAAATAAGTTCATTGTTCCGGCCCAAAATACAATTAATCCAGCATGCGCTACGTGGGCCCCAAGTAGTTTTTTGAACATGTAGTAGTATGTGCCAATTTAGAATTGCTTCATTGATTTGTATTGCTTGCTTGAACATGTAGTATCTAATAATTAATCTTGTATTTAACTTTGCTTGCTTGCTTGCTTGAGTATTTGAGTTTGAAGTATTTGATTGTACTTGGAGACTTTGGTTTTGAATTAATGAGACTTTGCTGGAATGGGGGTGGGGATTAGACTTTGCTTAATATGGTCCTAAACTATAGTTTTTTGTGTTAAAAGTGTTAGAAATGGTGGGTTTTAAGGGTTTCATTGTAAGACGATTTGGATTGCAAAGGTGGGGGAAAAGGATGTTGGTGAGAATTTGGATCTTGGTTTTGAAAGGTGGAAAACATGTGGATCTTCTGTTGTAGATTAGAATATGTTTGGAATCTTTGGATTAATTAAAGCTTTGATATCAAGTTTCCAGGGTCAATGAATGGACTAGAGCTTAAACCTTAGTTGAAAGAATGAATTGAATTGGGGATTGGGGTTGTGATTTGTTGTAAAATAAACAATCTAAAGAAGAAAAGATTGGGGAGGGGAGAGAAGTATTTACTTTTTTTGTCTCGACAAATATGTACAGTTACCTCCTGGAATATAAGATGAGGAGGTAGTAGGGGTTACAACCAAATAAATGGAATTACATCATATTAATAAGAGTGAAAATCTACTTGAATGGTGGGGGTTAAGGAATGTGAATCACCCATAAGACATTTGGATTTCATAACACTCCCCCTTGGATGATCACCTTTATACGATATGGATGATGCCTCATTAAAAACATTACCAAGAAAAACCCGATGGGATAAAAACTTGGTAAAGGAAAAAAGAGTGCAACACATATGATGATCCCCCTCACTTCAACATACATTCTTCAAACGACGAACACCAATTTGAAAACAAACTTCTTAAAGACTTTGGTGGGCAATGATTTTGTAAATAAATCCGCCAAATTCTCGCTTGATTGGATCTGATCAGTTGTCACTTGATTGGTCTGCCTCATTTAAAAACCTTGTCAAGTAAAACCCCGTGGGACAAAAACTTGGTAAAGAAAAAAAGAGTGTATCGTATAATTCTCCCACTCAATTCAACATACATTTATAACACTCCCTTAGATAATACGCGTTATGTTTATATCTCGCTAAAAACCTTGCTACAAATTTTTGTGGGAAAAAGTAGCTAAGGAAAAGAGTGCATAACATACGCTAACAAAATTGCACAAGGTGCCTCATTAAAAACTTTTAACCAATAAAACATTTTAGGACAAAAAATGGAAAAAGGGAAAAAGAGTGCAACTACAAGTCTTCCGGGCTATATCATTCAGGGATATCCGTCCTTCAGGGACGATAAATACTAATCTGCTCCCCTGGATTCGTAGTTTACCAAACTTACGAATATATTTTACAAAAGTTCTTAAACATAAAAGTGCAAGGGGATTCGATAAAGAAATACATCATAGTTTAATGGATTTAATGGATATTTACTATATTTCACTTAGATAATAGGATTGTAAAATGTGTGCACAATTTTTCTCAAATGATATACTAGGAGTAACACAAATTGTGGTAAGTTTTGCAAAATATGAATATGTTACCTCAAAAGATATTACTTATGGACAATTTAAAGATGTCTCATATTTATATTGATGTCATAGCAATATGAGAATGTAAGAATCAATAACTGATTCTCCAACTTGCATAAAGTTGTAATGACTCCACATAATGACACCAAATAGTTTGTGATAATAATTGATGTGTATTGGACATGTAGGAAACATCACAACTATAAATCTTTGTCACATGACTAGAAATTGGTAGATCCTTGAACGTCATCTAAATGTTTTCAGAAAAACATTTACTGTGAACATGATAAGGAACTCCAGGTCCTATAAGAATTAGATCTTTGTCGATATACAATAAATGCATTTTGTTAATGTGCTTTCAAGGCGAGCATTTAGTAGAATATTTTTCTTTAATATTCTCTTTTCTATATTTGAATCATTGTACCAATTCTATTCTGGAGAATGTTCGAACTTCAGGTCGAAAAACAATTGGTTTATCTCTTGTCATTTATTTAAAAATCCGTCATTTAAATATTTCACAGGTTTTCAAAAAACTCTCTTGGAGGTCCTATGACATCAAGTCATATGCATATAATAAATAATAGTAACTTTTGTTATTGGGTGAAGCATGTGGACGGCTAAGATCAACTTCGTATCATTCTTCGTGATGACTTTGATTGAAGAGGTTATATGCACACTCTTACTTGTTTCTTCGTATAGTGATCTTTTCAAATTTTGTATAGTACATCTTTTGATTCTTGTCATCATATAATATACTTTGTCATATTAGTCCTTCAGGGACTCTCATATAAGTACCAATATTAAGTGACTTATAAAACATTAACATATTATCAATATTACGAGAGAATGAGTAAGATCACGATGGATGTTGGGTCTTGTGAATATCCTTATATTACTTCTCGCTTTATAATGTATTACATTGTTATTGTGATTTCTATTTGTATCCTTCAAAGATATAATTTCATAAATCAGGACTACAGGTCTAAATAATATATTTATTCAGCGAGTTTATTATATATTGTTCGCCTTCTTTTGTTTATATCAAATACGAATGCTTCTGACATTCTTCTAATATCATAGGTTTTGGATCCATTTTTCTTTTCTTGAGATAGCATGCTATTAAGAAGGCGAATAAATTGTCGACAATAATTTTAATAATTATTTAATATCTCTCGTATCAACATATATAGTTGATTGCAAGTTTTACGTCAATAATAATCAAATCCTCATTGTTTCCCAAAACTTTAGGATTTGACAGATTTGTATCCCCGTAATTTCTTTAATCTTTTGTTTAGCAGCTGCATTTATTGTTATGGGTTTATATTCTTCAAGAATAACCTCTTCAGGAGGTGCAATGAGAGTGACTAAGTTTTATTTCATTTCAACAAATAATATATGTTATGGTCCATGCTTCTGGCGTTGGTTGAGCTCAATTATATTTTATCATGTGGAGATCTCCACTTTATATTATGCGGTTTATGTTTAGTAGTATAAGACTTGGTCACTCTTTTGTGATCAATAAAAACGTATGACAATTACTTGTTAGATATTGCAAGATAATGATTTAATGAACTTCAGGTTCAACCATACTTGTACGTATATTGTTATATGAACTTCAGGTTCAATATAGTACATTTTCTTGGCATTCTTTAAGCTTCTCCCCCTAATGCCAGAAAATTTACATTATATATATGATTATTGGATTGGACAATAAAACTTAGCCCTTCAGGAGCTTTAAATCGCAGGAGGGAAACAATATATTCATTATTGTACAAGTAAAGTAAGTAAGTATTTATAATATGATATTGGTATAAACAATATTGGTAGATATGCATGTTGATAAACCGTGTCTAAATTATATCCAACACTATACTAGATTTTTGAACATACTGGTTAAAAGATGTTTTATTTAGGCACTTCTGGGCATGTTTCGTCTCATTGAAGTCATCTTTATTTCATACTTATTATTTGCACAATGCTTTTGTTTTCACGATACTTTGTAGTGAATGCTTCCGGCACACAAAAAAGGTAAAAAAGGTATCATGATTTTCCAACAACTCTCATGACCTTCAATCATCGGTAATGCATAACCCAAATTTTTTGGGTTTTTGATTCCATACTACTGGAGTATTGGGTCATTAATTCATAAAGTGATCAATAAAATATTAATTCATAAAGTGATCAATAAAATATTTTTCTTTACTACTAAACTCTATATATTTATGGTCTTCCGGCCATAGGGTTTGATTTAGCGATTGATGTGCATTTTTACTAAATTAGTTATTTGCACGTCATTTTGACAGTCATACGAATCCTTCATGTATTATCATAAAATTTCATAACCCTCTTTAAATGAATAATCTATAAATCTTTGTGTAGTAGCATTGCATGAATATTAAGATATTCGTCTTCTGGGCCAATGCATATAATTTTCAATAACAATGATCACAAGTTATTCGCCTTCTGGGCCAATGCATATCATTTTCAATAACAATGATCACTTGTAACATGGTAATTCGAATTCCACTATAATGTAACACATTGTATTATATATACATATATACATCTATAAGGATGGATATGATGAGCTCACGAGATGAATGCTCGTACTAGTTGTGAATGATCATGTGATGTATCAAAATTAACAAGTAATAATCGCATGCTTGAATCACTTTACATATACTCTTTTAATCAACATGATATTAAGAATTCATATAACTTATACAAAGCAAGTAATCAATACAAAGTAGCATGAGAAATATATATCATTTAATTTTAGAAGCACTACTAAATATGTAACTATTTCTTTTCATGCTTTATTGGATCGAGAAATCCTGAAACTTTGATCAATAACTCGATGTTTTGTCCAGCCACAAAAACAGACATGAGATTAAATCCTAAAACTTTTTAAAATCATTTTAACAAAGAGGATAGCAAATCATTACACATTGTGAAGATTACAATTTTTGCCTTCGGGGTTGAAGTGATTCCTTCTCAATGATAGCATGACATATGGTAAATAATTACTTTCATAATATGGAAACTCAAATTTTGTTGCAATATACCACATTATATCATTTATATAATTACATAAATAAATCACATGTGTTGGAATGATTAACCATAATATTTTCCAGATGTGATGCAACGAAATAACATCGAAATTTTATGTGACATAATATGATAACCAAATTAAAAATAAGCTTTGCAAAAGAATACACCAAATATTATTGAAACTAGTATTTCAGATGTTATTGGTTCTGTCTATCCAGATGAAAAATACATTTAATATGGAATTTTCCATAAAATAAAAGCATAGCATGAGCATGACAAGTAATAGATCTCATTGGAATCAAATACTATCTCTGACAGACAATTTTTTTATTATTTTATATGAAGATGAATTTTCTCATCGAGAGTCCATGGGAGGTAATTCTTTCCCGATATATCAAGGGTGGTGAACTCAAGCTTGGTGAGATTTGTCATGATAATAGCTTCAATAAAGTAAATAACAATACTTGATCAAGGATCATTGTAAAACATAAATCATTATAAGTAATTAGATTTTAATTCATAGATGACATCTAAATATCCCAGTGAAAACGTTAGTATTCATATGCACCATAAAAATAAAAATCAAACAAGTTATCACATACATACGAACACTATTTTTTTCCATGTAAACTACAGTAAAGATTAGATTAGATTAGAGATCTCTGAAGCCATTCTTAAGGATGATAAAGAATCTCAACATGTGGTTCCAAATCCTAGGATCGTATGTACGCGATTTGAAATCTTTATATTCAACTGAAATAGAACCATTATTTACGAAGATACGTTGCAATATATGTGCCTCCACTGTCCTTGTTCATGTTTGAATCATTTCAACTTCTTTTTATAATTAACTATTACATTTTAATGAATATGCAAGATGAATATATCGCAATATATTTTGACGTTACGTAGGAATCACTTATAACCTGTGGTCTCAAAGAGTGATATGCACACATGCTTGGTCTAGATTATACATTTCGTAATTTGAAGTCTCATTGCTCATATCACAAGTCACATTTCATATCATATTCTAGACAAGAAGTAAATGATATTATTAGAACAGTTGGGTGTGAACATCATTCTGAATGACACGGTGCAAACCACATCAACAAGATAGATTGGGTGCATGAAAATATAGATTCAAAGAATGCATGTGAAAGTCTATGTTGTTTCCTCTTTTTAGCAACTATGGTGTTTAGTCTACTTGTGGTTACCTTGGGTGCTTCACCAGACTTTAATCGTAGAGCCTCATGCTGATAATGTGTTGTAAAACAAACAATCTAAAGAAGAAAAGATTGAGGAGGGGAGAGATATGTATTTCCTTTTCTTGTCTCTACAAATGTGTACAATAGCCCCTTATATATAGGATGATGAGGTAGTAGGGGTTACAACCAAATAAATGAAATTACACCATATTAATAAGAGTAAAAATCTACTTGAATGGTGGGGGTTAAGGATTGTGAATCATCCATAAGACCTTTGGATTTCATAACAGGGTTAAAGTTGAGGTTGATATGGATTTGAAATTGCACTTTCACTTGATATGGATATAGATTTTTGTACGTTGAATATTTGAATTGATTGTCATTATTGCGTAGGATTTGAGATGGATTGAAGTTCTCTTTTAAATGTAGATTGTAAATTTTTCATATTCAAAATTTAAGGGGAGGTTTTGCCAAAAAAAATAACAAACTTATTTTTTTTAATGTGTAGCAATTTAGATATGATAGTTTGTGTGACTACTTTGTGTAGGATGTCGAATGTACCAGATAAATCTTGGTTGCAGATAGATGACATATACTCACTTGAATACGTAAAAGGGTTGGATGAGTTTTTGATTTTGCAAATGCAAATTTGGAAAGATTGGGTGGTTTTATCCCTTGCCCATGAAGGAAATGTAGAACTCAAACACTTCTTGATCGGTGCCAAATTCGTGAACATGTTAACCTAAAATGTTTTATGCCAGATTATCCTACATGGGTACGTCATGGCGATTAACCACTTGGAACATCTAGAAAATGCCAATCAACTTTCACTTCAACTTCAAATGTTGTTGACGACATGTTGATGAGGAAGATGCCATTAATTATTATGAAAATGTTGAAATTGAAGATCTTGTGGACGACGAATATGACTTGGAAGAAGTTGACGTTGTCGGTGACCTAGATCGTCTTTCAAAACTTGAAAATGATGTTGAAGAACTATTGTAATGTAACATGTAAATAGTTCACAAAGTTGTCATTCTTCGTTTGCCCTTTTCATTTGAAAATCTTGAGCGGTTGGAGAAATAAGTCTTTCTCTATGCTTTTGGTTTTGCTTCGAGAAACACTTCTAGATGGTGGCAGAAATATTATGCCGTCATATTATAAAGCTAAGAAAGTCGTTTAAAAGTTAGGGCTCAGTTGTAAGAAGATTGATGCTTGCCCAAAAGATTGCATGTTGTACTGGAAAGAAGATGTAAAGAAAGAAGTCTGTGATTGATGTGTGACGTTGAGATGGTCACAAGGAGTAGACGAAAACGATCTAATCTGAAAAAAATCAGGCCAAGGTTCGAGGCATTTCCCATTGATTCCAAGACTAAGTTGTACATGAATAAGAACGTGGCGAAAAACATGAGGTGACATTCTGAAAAGCGAAAAGATGACGACTCTCTTCGTCATCTCGTTGATGTGCTTGCCTGGAAGCACCTAGACAAAACATATCCAAAATTCACTGCAGAACAAAGAAATATTAGGTCGGGTTTGGCAAACGACGAGTTTAGTCCTTTTGGTACAATGTCATTAAGTCACAACACTTGGCCAGTGATTTTGATGCCTTATAACATACCAGTTTGGTTGTGCATGAAGCAACCTTATTTTATCATGTCTCTATTAATTGGTGGTGCTCAAGCACCTAGAAATAACATCGATGTATACCTACAACCTTTAACTGAGGAGTTGAAAATATTATGGAATGATGAAGTTTCCACATATGATGCAAAGTTGTTTTTTTTTCAAGATGTAGTATTGTGAACAATAATGAATTTCCTACATATGCTGATCTTTGCATTTGGAGTATGAAAGGAAATTTTGCTTGTCCAACATGCATAAAATATTTGATTGAAGCATATGGACGGGAAAATCATTCATGAGCCACTGAAGATGGCTTCTGGAAGATCATCATTGGCACCGTGATTGAAGTCGTCTGTGTTATCAGGAAATGAAGTGTTGCAACAACTCGTCGGTTACGAAAGCATTCGGTTTGGAAAACTATTAGAACAGGGGTATAAAAGAGGAGAAAAGATATAGAAGAAGTGAAACTTTCATATGGTTGGAAAAAATTATCTATTTTTCCCTACTCACATATTGGAAAAATCTTCTCATTCGACATAAAATATATGTCACGCATACATAGAAGAATGTATGTGACAACTAAACCTGGGTACCAGATCCGTGCGGGATCGGGTCGGGATTCCTTCGTTGGGTCGGTTTTGATTTTTCGGCTGTTTTTTTAAATTTTTAAGTAAGACAATTGAATTAATAAAAACACAAACACAAATTATTTTTCCCTAAAGTAACCAATTTATTAATAATTGTTGACTCAATTCTAGAAACAACATATTGGCTACATATAAAAAAGGCTTGAATGCTAGCTAAACCTATTGAGTAATGAAAAAACCCTAAGGGGTTAGGAAAATTACTTCTTTAACTAATTGATTTAACTAATTTGTCTTCAATCTTTATCGTTATTGCTGTCGTGAATATTCATGTTTTGCATTCTGTCTGCAACATCGATACAATCATTCTGGTATATGCTGATCTCAATTGACTTGTCGGACAAGTTTAGCCTTTTGTTAGACAAGAACTGTTTACCTGCACTAAAAGCAACATTTGACTCCACAGTTGACGCCATAGGACATCATAAGTTTCGCGCCATCAAGGGACTAGTGGAAACCTACCTGATTTTTTTCTCTACTAGCCTAAAACATCAAAAGATTTTAACTAAGTCATACTTAAGTAAAGTTCAATGTTTAAATATGCAGTTAATTCATTTTGGGTGTTAGTTTGCATTAATTTTGCCATTTTTGACTCAACCAATTTCATTGGGAGTTGTCATCATCTAAATCCATTGCAGTTGGAGGTGGTTGTGATGATGAACTAGCAACATTTGAACTCATTTGATTTACATTATATAGTCTTTCATATTCTTCAAAATATTTGATTAACAAAGACTACATGATTTTGGAAAATTTCATAATTCATATTTTCAAAAAATTATTCTAAGAAAACTTGTAAACTAGTAATCTTAAATCTATGATCCATAATAAAAGCTAAACAAAAACTAAATAGAGTAGGATTCCAACATTTTTAAACCTAGCCTCTATTACATTTAAAATTTCAACAAAACCAGCATTTTGCCTATATTTCTCAAATACTCTAGTAATTGAAAGTAATTCGTAGATAAATATGTTAGAGGTTTGGTAATATTTTATAATTTTATAAATTTTCTAATCTAAATCTGTTAGCATGCACTAATTTTGTTTTTCATATAAAAGGTTGAAAAAGATGATAAGGAAGACAATATTTTAAATTTCATATGTAGAATTCCATCTATGAGAGACATATATTTTAAACCTCCTAAGTTTAATTTCATTATATCATAAAATTCTCTAAATTTCTGATATATCTAGATGTACTATTCCAACCTACAAAAGCAATTGCATTCCTAATATTTTCTAAGTAATGTTTAATTATGCTAAGTCCATCTTCTACTACCAAGTTAAAAGTATGAGAAACACATCTAATATGAAAGAGTAAACTATCTATAGGTCGATGACAAAAATTAATAAGCATTTGTATTGCTGAACTATTATTAGTAGCATTATCAAATGAAATTGCACAAACTTTATTTTCAAGATTATTAGCTACGACAACATCTTTAATGTGATCAAATATAACCTTGGTAGCGTGTGGATGCAAAATAGGTAAAAAAGAAATGGTTTTTTTATTTAAACATCATGAATCATCTAGATAATGAGCAATTACGCAATAGTAAGGATAATTATTCGGACCGGTCCAAACATCATTAGTTAATGCTACATAATTGTTCATTGATGAAAAATAACTAATCATGATTTATTTTTCTTTACCGAATTTATCAAATGCAAAAAAATTAAGTGTTTTTTTCTTCTAGAAAATGGTTTAAATTGTGGATTATGGTACACAATAGCTTCCTTAAGGCCTTTACATTCACATATGCTAAAAGGTAGTTCATCTCTAATTATGAAATTAACAATTATCTCTCTACCTTTAATTGGATAATATATTTTGAAATCTAAAGTTCTACTAGCTGTGTCTAAAACCGATTGACGTGAATCCACTACCGATGCTACATTATTCTTAACTTTACATGGAAGTGCATGTTTACCTAGATGACTGCTTCCTCCACTTGACTTAGCCGAAAATACCTTACCACAATGTCTACAAGTAGCAATTGGTCTAGCCTCGCAAGTTTGTCCTCATCAAAGTCATTCCATACTGGAGATGTTTTTTCCTAATAGTTGTACCCGTAGATCTAAGTGGATTAACAGGAGGGGGAGGTGGTAGGTTATCATTATCTACAGAATCAGATAACAAAGCCATTGAAATTACTAAATATACAAATAAAAATTGATTTTTTTCATAAATGAGAAAGTCATGATGATGATTGATTAACTAAAATAAACTTCTAAAAAGATTAGAAAGCCAGGGAAATGAAGAGCAGAGAAGTCATGAAATCGACGGTCAGCAGTCTGCTTGTAGCTTTGGGTTTCACGCTTTAGCTCAAACTCAACATGTCTCCACCAAAATCAGAGCAATTAGAGAAAGAGTAGAGAATATTTGGAGAGATTTGTGTGAAGAAAATGAGAGGGATTTGAGGGTTTATATAAGGTAGAAGGGGATGGGGTAGTTTAGTAAAAAAAATACAAATATGATGGTAAGACCCGGTACCCTGGTCTAGTGACAACATATTAAATACTGTGTTCAAAATCGAAAATCAAAAGCTAATGGTAAGATTGATCAGATGGACCTACAAGAAATGGGTATTCGTAAAAAGTTACATCTGGGGGGGATCAAGTAAAGGTGCAGGTTTAGAATATGCATTCGTCTTGTCGAATCAACAGAAGGATTTTTTCCCCAAGGTCTTGCATGACTTACAGGTTCCTGATGGGTTTCCATCCAATATCAAGGCACGAGTCCTGTTGAAGGAAAGAAAGATTTCTAGTTTAAAAAACCAAGATTGTCACATACTTATGACACAAATCTTTCATATTACTCTCCGGAAAGCATTAGATGAAGATATTTGTGGTGAGTTATTGTGTTCTCTTCATCTTTCAAGATGAACTATAGTAGAGTGATTGATGTGGAAGAAATGGAAAAGTTGAAGGGTGAAATAGTTCTTACTCTTTGTCAGCTCTAGCATATATTTCCTCCAGGATTTTTCAACATCATGTTTCATCTACCTATACACTTAGCTAAGGAAGTTTTATTCGATGGACTAGTGTTTTACAAATGCATGTATCCTATAAAGCGTTCTTTGCTAACATTGAAATGTTATGCTCGAAACAAAAGTAAACCTAAAGGATCCATCGTCTAAGGGTACTTGGCAGAGGAGTGTTTGACATTCTGCTCTCGTTATTTGGATGCGATGGAGAAAAAATTAATACGTGAAGAGTGTGATTGATCATTTTAATAACTTCAAGTGCACGACGTCAGTGAAGACAGAGCAAATACGGGTCGAACCTCAAGGAGTTGTGAGTGTTGTTGTGACTACCATACTCAAGTGGGAAAAGAGTGGAGAATGAGGTGATTAGTGCTAAACTAACTAGACTAAACTAGGAGTGAATTTACAATTAAACTAAACCCCATGGAGTGGAAGTGTGTAGGTATGTGTGTATGTGAGCGGTTCTTGATTACATGAGGCACAAGTGTGTAAAGTAGGTGAAATCAACTAGAAACTAGTGTGAAGTCTAATTAACATCAACTACATTTACATGAATACATGACTAATATAGTTAGACATGAAGTTAAGTTGCACTTTGGGTTCTTAACAATGAACTAAGTACCCAGTATGACCATTAGGATATCAATTAGTCATCTATACAACTTAATACATTCATGCATTCTCTATTAATCAAGCATCCATACATAACAAGTCATTTACCAAACAAAGATAACCATTACAAGAAATAAGATAAACTCTAGATCTAGCATGAGATAAGTACCTAGTGTGACCATTATCTCATCTAATACAAGTTTAATCAAGTTACATGCATAGATCTACATCAAGCACATAAAATGACACAAATAAAAAGAACCTATCGCCAACACATCACATAATCTACAACACCTCCACCCAAAATGGGGTGGATCTACTCCCTACTCACGTTAACAACTATGGAAAGTAAGAAATCTACACTAAACATGACAAGAAAAGCAAAGTAAAAAATCAACCAACGAAACACCAAAATACTTGGATAGAAAGAAAACTAATGACAAGAGTAAAAAGATTCTACCATTAGATTAAAGAAAACACTAGTTTACAAGCTCCATCCACCTCCTTATTCTTACAGCCCCAATGGGAAAAAACGTAACATATTCTAATGATGGAGGTGGAGAAGAGGAAGAAAGGTAGAAGAAACATTGCTATTTATAGAAGAAATAAGGGTTTGGATGGATCTGGAAGCAATCTGACGATTGTAATCACTTTCTCTATAGTATGATGCACCCAAATAATCGAGATGAAGCCACGGGAGAAATTGGGGTGCATTTGAAGCAATTAGATCCTCCATTGACGGATCATTTGCTTCTGATCTGACTCGTTTTCTCCAAAAACTTAAATGTTGTATTTTACACGTGGGGTGCACTCGTGGTCCGCTGGTTCGAGCAAATTTGTCTTTAATTTCCCAAATACTCCCCAAGATCATGGGAAGGATTTTTGCGCCCAAAATGTTATTCGTGGGTTCAGGTCCCTCTGGATTACATTTGGGTCCTTCATGATTTACAGATGGGTCCTTATGCATGACAAACATGTCCATTTTGCTTCATTTTAGTCAATTCGTCTTAAGTTTCAGTCATTTTCTCTTCCTTTCTCTTCTTTATTACCTAATACCCGAAACACCACAAACAAATACTCGACTAGCACATAATTGGGGTAAAAGAAAAGATATATAACATGAATATGATGTATGATATGCTACTAATCAGAGTGGTATACAGATGGAGCACCAATTGGGGCAAGGAGAATTCATTTTTTAGATCAGGTTTTGTTGGCACAAACTCATTGTTATGTATTGTTTAATCTAGATATTGTGGCATCGTATCTAGACCTCCATTAGCAAGAAATATCTTCAAATGACAAGAACTTGAATCCTTATCAACTTGAAAAAATGAACAAGGATCAGTTCAAGAGTTGGTTTTGTGATTCATATGCATGTTCAAGAGAGTTCAGATGTTACTGAGGACCTGAAATGGTTAGCAAAAGATCTAATTGCTAAGGTTACATCTTGTGATGGATATTGTGTGAATGGGTATAAGTTTCATACCAGAAAGCTCGAGAGTACACTAAGAACCCAACACAATGGCATTACCATATCAGCAGCAATAGCAACCTATTCAAATAGCATAGATTGAAATCTCATATCTGATGTCATTACATATTATGGTACTTTGGATGAAGTAATTGAATTATCCTACGACCCCACATTGAAGATAATGTTGTTTAAATGCATGTGGTTTGGTGACTCGGGAAAGGATTGTGTACAAGTTGATAAAAATGATTTTACTTCCATTAACATGTCCCAAAACGAAGTATGAGAAAGATCCATCCATCTTAGCATGTCGCTCGCAACAATGCTTTTATGTTCAAGATCAAGTTAAGCCTAAATGACATGTTGTATTGAAATATTGACCTAGATTTCTTTGATGATTAGGTAATATGTTAATTTAATTTGTTATATGTTATATGCTTTCCTTAAGTAATTAGTTTGGATCATTTATAGTTTTAAGATACTAATGTTCATTATGAATTGGTTCATTTTGATCTTACGTAAATTAACAATTAATGTTATATAGGCATGCCTCCTCGTAGACACGTCCTTCATATCATTGAGGTTGTTAGGCCTCATGAAGTGGAGGAGATACCAGTAGTGGTGCGAGGTGAACTAGATAGGAGATCAGGAGGTAGTCGACCTCGTGGCCACTCTCAACCACGTATCATCGATGACGTTGAAGGTGGTAGTGTTTTAAATTTAACGTTAATTTCAAATTTCATCTAAATTTCCTAAATATTTTGTTCTTTTTTTATAGGAGAAACTGATGAGAGTGATACATCTAGGAAGAGGTGTTAATCTTATTCCCTCTCCCGGTCATCAGTTCCGAATACAATGGAATGAGGACTTCGTTCCGGTCGGTCCTTGTGGGGAGAAGATACATACAACATTGACATTATTTGCCAAGCCGCCTTATTGTGGCCATTACATATAAAGATGCCACATCAAATTCGTCAAGCATTTGTGGACTCGTGGGTAGGGTTGTAAATGGGGAGGGTTTGACCCATCCCACATAATGCAGGTTGCGGACAAAAAAAAGCCTATCCGCCAACCCACCACCCGCACAACCTAATAATCATACCCGTGTTTGGCTTGTATTTAGCTTTGATATCTTTGTATTTAGTTTTGATATTTTGTATCTAGCTTTAAAAACATATATCAATTGATTTTCTTTCTTGATTTTTTTTTATTTAGCTTTAATCAAACAATAACCCGCCAAAACCGCCCCACCCCACCTAGTCTACGCTTAGGCAGGGTGGGTAGCGGTTTTATTTTTTTAGCCATGCCCTGCTTACCCGCTTAACTTAGGCAGGACGGGTAGCGGTGGGGCAAAAAACCCGCTCCACCTTGCTTACACCCCTACTCGTGTGATATCATTGTGGCACGTATTGTTTTAGTTGCTATCGTGTTTTAGATTTAATACTTGAACGTTAATACGACTTATTAACAAATTATTATACTTTATTCATAGGGTCGTTTTGATTTCGGAAATTTTGTAAACATCTAGTAATACTATTTTGATAATATCGACGACTTTCTCAGATATTACCGATATTCGGTGAAGAAGATGTTCTACACTCCTTTCAAGACCAACGTAGAGCGGGTGGCCTATTTGTCCTCGAAGGAAGATCTGAGGGTTCGTATTGACTAATTTCTCATGCAGTGAGATGAATGGAACACTGAGAAAGCGTCAATTGCTGGTGGAACATTCCGGACGGAAATTTTGCCGATGGAAATGATTTCTTTTGACAACCGAATTGTCTGCTGGCAAATGTCATATTTGTAGTAGGCAATCCACCTTAAATTTTCGTATATATGTACGATTCAAAGTTAATTTAAAATAAAGTCAAAAGTGTTACAAATTAAATGGCGATCAATGTATAAAATGTGAGGTTGGTTACCTGTTTCAGGCAGGAGATGTCCGGCAGCGGAAACCAATGGTGGGCAGGATCGGCGGTAGTAGGAAGTCGTGCAGTTCTACCAGTGGATAGTTGCAGCCTGCAGGAGGGGTGAGTATGTTTTTTGTTGGTAAGAGGTGACGTCTTCTTGGCTTCAAAATCTGTAACCGAAGCGGACATTAAACTGTGATGCTAATTTGGTAGGTGGTAATTGCAGGGAACATAAGGTGGTTTATATTTAAAATCACAATTTAAAACGAATAATCAACTTATTGAGGAATTAGGAAAACAAAACATCAAATTAAACCCCAATAAAGCACACCACTAATTTTATGTACTTTATTTCGAAAAATGTATTAAGCTCGTATATATGCTAAATTAGGAAACCATCACAAACCATCAATTTAATCCCCAATTTTTATTTTTTTCCAAGAAGATATCGGAGTCGCTCCCAGGAAAGTAGATGCATTATTCATTGGCTTTTATCATGGACAAGAGATAGAATCTGTACCAAAATTTCACCACGTTTTATGTGTCCCCAGGGAATGAGTC
The DNA here is from genome assembly GCA_963682175.1 of Triglochin maritima. NCBI lineage: Eukaryota > Viridiplantae > Streptophyta > Magnoliopsida > Alismatales > Juncaginaceae > Triglochin > Triglochin maritima. Next base: position 44,151,725 of record OY821775.1, read on the forward strand.
AATGACTCAATTCTGAAATGCAACTTCAAGGAAGTTGGAAAAATGAGGTATATTTAGGAATGCAAATAGAGTTTTAATGTTGTCAATAGATGGAGAATTTAAATTTGAACTTGCAAAGAAATTCATTATAATTGTTTTCTTATTCTTTTTGTACGGAAGAAGAAAAATATCAGTTTGATTTGAATCAGTCTGAGCTCCCAAACATGAATGATATAGGGGCATTTGCTTGGGTGCACCTGAAAAAGGACATAATTGGCTTTATACACCCGCGTTTCAGGTATTTACTTGGGTGCACCTACATTTGCAATTTAATTGCTTGCATGCACCTGATCCGTCTATGGATCCCGCTTTGTTAATTTTATATTAGAAAATTTACAAAACACACCCTCTAAAATTGAATTATCCTTAATATTAAATACAAAAACACAAAATAAATATTTCTTGTACAAACACACCCTCTCTTCTCTTTATCTCACTCTCTCTCACTCTCATCTCTCTCTCATGTTCTCTCTCTCATCTCTCTCTCTCTTGTTCTTTCTCTCTTCTCTCACTCTCATCTCTCTCCTCTCTCATGTTCTCTCGCACTCTCTCTCCTCTGTTATGTTCTATTTCTCTTCTCTCTCTCCTATTCTCTCTCTCCCCTGTTCTCTTTTCTCACACTCAAATTATCTCTCCTCTCAAATTCCCTCTCTCTCTCTCTCTTGTGTCTAATATAGTGATCATACTTGTGTCTAATATAAGTTCAGTTGATCATGTGCATAATAATGAAGATAATTTGTAATCTTGTTCGAGAGAGAGAGAGAGAGGAGAGAGGTAATTCGAGTGTGAGAAGAGAGAATAGGAGGGATAGAGAACATGAGAGAGAGGAGAAAAAGAACATGAGAGAGGGTAGAGAACACAAGAGAAAGAAAGAGGAGAGAGAGTAAGAGAGAACATGAGAGAGGAGAGAGATGAGAGTGAGAGAACAGGAGAGAGAGATGAGAGAGAGAGAACATGAGAGAAAGATGAGAGTGAGAGAGGAGAGAGAGTGAGTGAGAGAGAGAAGAGAACGTGTGTTTGTAAAAGAAATATTTATTTTCTATTTTTGTATTTAACATTAAGGACAATTCAATTTTAGAAGGTGTGTTTTGTAAATTATCTAATATAAAAATCAACGACATGTAGACGGACTAGGTGCATGCAAGCAATTAAACTGCAAATATAAGTGCACCCAAGCAAATACCTGAAACGCGGGTGTATAAAGCCAATTTTGCCCATTTTCAGGTACACCCAAGCCTATCCCCCTAGGATACATCCCTTGCTAACTGTATAATGTACAAGCGCAACCGCATTACTGTAATCTCAAGGCCTTCCAAGCGTCATTGGAACTCGTCCATTGAGGGCACGCAAACCGAAAACAATTGAAGCCTTGAAATTGTTCGAGTTCGTATAACAAACTAAAAAGGAAGCATTAAAACTTTTTACAACTTGCCAAAACTAACGCAAACTAAAGTAAGAATCTGTATTACCGGTCCCCATTTTTTGAAAGAAAAAAAATACTATTAAGCTCGTCCCACCTAGACATGGGTAATTAAGCAACCCTGGGTGAAACTGAACATCTCGGAGCTGTTTTCGACAAATGGAGTGCATGTGCTGCTTGAGTTTCCGACATAACATATCACCTTATCTTGCAATGAACCTCCTAGTCGAAGTTTAAGTGGAGAAAATGTTGCAAATGTTTTAAAACAACAGGACATTAGGAACTTCTTGTTGAATTGTATATGATATCAGAGTCTCTTTCCTATACTATTAAAACACTAAGAGCTCAGACAAACGGTCATCATAGTCGGATATGGACACAATCTTCAATCAAGAAAATCATCAAACTAGTAAATCTTCACCAATGGCAACATCCATTTATGCACCCAATTTTTCTAACGGCTAAATCATGTATTAGGAAACAAAACAAAACAAAACACTATATATGTATTTGTTCTGTATTATTCAAAAGAAGCATAAATAAAAGTCTTCATTGTAGGGAGGTGAGGTGTGTAGAGACTAGTGCTCTCGAAGTTAGGCATCGTCTAGCCTAAGGACGTATAGCCATAAGTTGTTTTAATCAATCTTTTCTCCACCTTGTTTCCCACTCGTCTTCAAACTAACCAAAGTCGACACACCTCCCTGTGGATCAAACCGTATTTACCACTGCTTCAACGTGGTCGTGCACTCACTACTATAGAAAAGGGAATATACGTCGGATGTAAGGGGTTATACACGTCGGATATCAGCACACCCCAATCCGACGTATATGTGTGCGTCGTCTATACATAGACGTCGGTCATAGTATAGCCGACGTCTATACCTAACGGATATACGTCGGCTTTAATTAGACTCCGACGTGTATTCTTTAATGTATACACGTCGGTTAACTAACATACGACGCCTATACTTTAGGGATAGACGTCGGATTACATAGAAAGCCGACGTCTATGCCTTTCTTCAGAGGAATAGACGTCGGCTTATAGAGACAGCCGACGTCTATTCCCAAACCTGGACAAAAAATAAATAAATAGGATCCGACGAAATTGTTTTTAGTCATCGTCGTCGTGTACATACAACTGCACCAAATTCGTTCACCTATAAATTTCATCCACATACATCCATATACATCCCACATACATCCATACAATTGACATTCACAAGCATACATCCACATACATCCACAAGCATACATGCACAAACACAAACACAAAAATACAACCACACAATTGACATTCAACACACTTGCAATTAATTCATTCTAAAATTAAGGCGATTATATTAAGGCATAAAGTGTAGGTTTGTAATACAAGTGCACTTGTTAACTAAATTACAAAAAATACAATTGGCAGTAGAACCTCTTAGTTCGTCAGCATGTTTCTGATGAAATAGCGAGCCCATCGGTCGCGAGTTTCATCGAGCTCTTGTTGCGAGAATGGATCACTACTTTTTGGGAAAACCTATCAAAAAATTACAAGTGTGTTGAATATTAATAACTAAATATTGAAACTACAATTGAATATACAATTGAATAACGATCTACATTACCTCGGTTAGACATACGTCTTGAGTTGCCACATCGAGGATTTCCTCCATGTATCTCATCACGTAGTAACCGCATTCCGTATTTCCAACCTGCTTCCGGTACTACAAACATAGGAATTCGCTAAATATTTGTTCCTAACTTAATTAACAAAAATGGGATAGAACGTACTCTCATTCCATGCCATGTTATTCCTGATTTTGTGGTTGTTCTCCTACCACCTAAAGCTCTGTAAACCTTAATTGCCCTGAGTAGCACAAGTTAAAATATCAATCAATAATACTAATAAAAATCCACGAATTACTTTATTCACGACTAAACGAACTTACATATTTAGAAGTTTCTTTATTGAGTCCCTTGGTTTATTCGACCCCAACGGATCAAACCAATATGCCGAATTAGTCGTTAGGCATACAACGACAAGCATCCAATGAGCCCTGTGTCATTGTCATCTGGAAGCATCTCTTTCACTAACTTCAACATTGATGTGAAACTCACATCGGACCAACCATTTCCAGCTTTTAAATTGTACAACTTCAACACCGCTGACAATCTAGTGAATTTGGTACAATTCTTATACAACGACTTCTCATTGTCACTCAACAAATTACCAAGTAAATCGGGGTTGGACGAAAACTTTTCAGCCATATCCTGAACCATTTCCTCTAAGTGATCTTCCACACTAACATCTTCTCCATCATTCTTGGAACGACTACATGATTCATTTTCGCCATGCCATATCCACCGTCTGTAATTTGGGTCGAAACCTTTCTCAAACAAATGATCTTTCATTTTCCGAAAAGTCAACACTGACATATTATGACACTTATTGCACGGACAATACGCCATGTCGTTGTCTTTCATTTTCTTAGAATGTTTTTTGTCAACCTCTAAGAACATATTCACTCCGTTCTCATACTCATCACTCAATCTGTTTGAAACTATCCACTCTCGATCCATTTCAATCTAAACAGAGGCAAAAATAATAGTTATTATTGCAGAACATAAATAAAATTTCAATTTAAAAGAATGTGTACGTAGATGAGAAGATTCGGAGACATTAAGATGAGAAAAGAATGACTCAGAGGAGAAGAGATGAAGTCCTTAATCTAGCGTGGAATAAGGAAGGTTAGAAATCTAACTAAACAATCAAGGCCAAAACAAACCTAAAGTCCACTATAGGTCCTTAGTAATAGACGACGCCTAACTTCGAGGTCCCACCGAGGACCACTAGTCTGTAGGAAATCAAGAACCCGGAGGTCCCTAATATCTCAGGGAGACTAGATGGGCAACGACGTTCAGGCCGAAAGGGTCTTAAACATCGAGGACCACTAATCTATAGGAAATCAAGAACCCGGAGGTTCCTAAAATCTCAGGGAGACTAGATGGGCAACGACATTCAGGCCATAACGGTCTTAAACGGTTTCCTCTCCTTAATCCGTCCGAAAATCCTAGGGGCCAACGTCTAATTGATTTTATTAAGGCTCTTTTATTAAGTGGTTTTTGGGCCAAGGAAAGGGTGATGAAATCCCCCACCTCATCTCCTATAGGTGACTGCCCCCTAAGTGTTTTTCATACCTTAATCTAACAAACAACACACCAAACAAACACTCACCTCACTCTTGTTCCAATGCAAGTCCTACTAACTAATGCGTGCTTTCTAATGAATGATGAGTGAAAGATAGTACGTACCTTACGCCAGCAATCTACGACAGAAATCGTAAATAATAGAAAAATACAATGCATGCAAATCCTATATGATGAATGACTTAACAAATATTGTCTAATCTTTTGCTTTGGGTTATTAAAGGCCAAGTTGTTTAAGGGGGCAATGAGTTATTATCATAATATTAAAAATTCAATAAATTAAGGCAATAAACATTTAAAATATTAAAATCAAGTATTAAAACTAATTACTTGAATTGACAGAAAAACATTTTAAACACAAACTATCATGTTATTAATAATAATTGGGAATAAAATTTTATTGAAATTTTGGCAGAACCTCCACTTAAAATTTGATATGTAAAATTCTTCAAATCCTGAAATCAAACCAAACCAAACCAAACCAATCCAAGTCATTACATCACATTCACATTCACATTCACATTACATTACAAATCTAAGATAGCAAACCAAACCAATCTAAGTTCAGTTTGCAACATTTAAGTTCTCATTTAGATGGACCTATTGTAAAACCTCATGGAAATTTTAAATAACAAAGATTACAAATCTGATATGATTTTAGATCAACCTTCTTCCATAAATACGTCACATTCAAATTACATATTAGAAATATCATATGATACTGCAAGTCAAACCACCGCATCCAAACGCAATGTTAGTTTTCTTAGATATATGAAGTTCTAGACTTCCTAAAATACTTAGATTCTATGGCCCAAAAAAACATTACTACAATACTCTTTGAATGCTCACATACTTTTTTTCACCGAAAGCATTAAGTATTTTTCAGTTAACTCCCAAACGTGTAACAATAGGATTTTTCTACAGAGATGGTGCGGTGACGAACCAGAGGAGTGGAAAGATGTGATGCCGGAGGAGCTCTTTGTGGTTCGGTGAAGCGAGATGGTGCGGTGACGGCTGCAAACGAAACCACGGGATGAAGGCTAACTTAGAAAGAATATGTGGAGAACGACGGAGGAAGACGAACTTAAAACAACCAAAAACGAACTTAAAACTTACATGTGGAGAAAGCTAGAGGAAGACGGAGGAAGAAGGAGAAGAGGGCTGGAGAAGTGGAGGAGAGCTTGGGAGCTCGCTGCGGTGCCGGAGACGGTGCGGATCGGTCGGAGGATGGTCGCGGAGGAGAGTTCGGTCGCGGGACGGCTAGGGTTTGGGTGGGTTTCGACTGAAAAGAATGAAAGAAAACGCGTCTGTCCGATTTCTTTAAGACCTATATACGTCGGATGTTCCATAACACCGACGTCTATACCTCGACGTCTATATGGTTGGAGTATAGACGTCGGTCTTACATTAAGTCCGACGTCTATAGGCCGACGTCTATACCCTATAGACGTCGGACTCACAAGGTACTAAAACACCGACGTCTAAAGGTCAACGTCTATACACTATAGACGTCGGTCAAATGTGTTATTCCCACACCCGACGTCTATAGTGTCGCATAGACGTCGTCTTCCATTCCAACCGACGTCTATGTTGTCCTCTCCACAATAGACGTCGGTCGTTGTAACGGCCGACGTCTATTGGGCGACGAGTAAAGCCAATTCTGTACTAGTGACTTGTGGTTATTATAACTGAATCAATCATCTTCCAATGATCTTCAAATCTCATTTGGAAGTCGAAAGTGACTTAATTTTATTCCATGTTGTATAGGTCAGTGCTATTAGACTTCCCACATGTTATTAATTGATTAAGTGATCAAATACACATGCTCATGGACAGGCATAAGCCTCACATAGTTGCTTTATGTCCATTGTATTGTATTCTTTTGCTCCAAATATGTGTCATACATATATTTCAACTGCATCATAACCTTTTAAGTACTTGCGAAAGTAACCTAAAGTTGTCACTGAACACATGTACATGAAACATATAATTTCATTGAATCGGTACTATTGTAAGCATCAAAAAGGAAGAAAGTTGTTCTGAAAAGTAAATTTGAAAACCATAATAATTGCAACTAACAGGAGCACAATCAATCAGTGGTGAACAATGGAAGGAAATATTCAACTACATGATTTGCTTAGGCATGGAAGCCTCATGTATTTCTACTCTTGTTTTCTTTTCAAATCCTGGATTATCTACTGCAGACATTTTACCAGCCTCTGATGTTTGTTCCAAATAAAAAATTTAAAGTTGTGATTTTATTATACATAGCGTTTCTACGAGAATGCTTTCTTTACTATTATATGCATATTGGCCCTTGAAGAGAGAATTATTGCATCCGTTATTTGGTATATGAAGAAATTTTGGTATGTATTTTATTTATGCTTATTTTGAATAATATAGAACAAATACATATATAGGTGTTTGGTTTATTTCCTAATACATGATTTAACCGTTAGAAGAATTGGGTACATAAATAGATGTTGTCTTTGGTGAAGATTTGCTAGTAGGATGATTTGCTTGATTGAAGATTTTGTCCATATTCGACTATGTTGACCGTTTGTCTGAGTTGTTAGTGTTTTAACACTCCCCCTCAAGTTGGCTCCGGAAGAGATTGAAGGATCCATGAGTTGATCTTTGCTTTGTACATAAGGAACTTCGATTTCTTTTGCTTGGATCTGATGAAGTAACAATCTACTTCGATATGTTTAGTTCATTCGTGAAACACATTATTGAAAGCTATATGACAAGCAGCATTGTTATCACAAAACATTTGCATCAGTCGTTGGCATGGAGTGTTCATTTCCTTGAAAAGTTGTTTAAGCCAAGTGAGCTCGCTGGTAGTGGATGCCATGAATCTATATTTTGTCTCAGCACTGGATCTTGCCACAATGTTCTGCTTCTTGTTTCTCCAAGTGACTAGGTTTCCTCAACCGAATGTGCAAAAACCAGTAGTGGATTTGCGATCGTGGCTGCCTACCCAATATGCATCAGAGTAGTCAATTATTGAATTAGATTTTTTCCATCCATATGCCTTCACCTTTTGTTTTTTTCAAGTATATGAGAATTCTATCTACTATGTCAAGATGTTGAGTGTGTGGTGCAAGCATGAATTGGCTTATCGTGCTTACAACATAAGTTATGTCGGGTCTGGTGACAGTAAGATAAATGAGTTTTCCTACTAATCTTTGAAATTACCCTATGTCATTTAAGGGTTCTCCATTAGTGGGGTTTACCTTTAGGTTTGTCTCGATAGGGTTATTTGCAGGTTCAGAACCTAACTTTCCTATTTCTTGAATTCAAGAACATACTTCCTTTGAGACATGAAGATGTCTTTCTTGGAGTATGCAATTTCGATGCCTAAAAAATACTTCAGAAAGCCTAGATCGTTGACGTAAAATTTGGTTTTTAGGTAGGTTTTTACTAGGTTGATTTTATTATCATTATTCCAGTTATTATGAAGTCATCTACGTACACAAGGACAATTACAGTGCTACCATTATAATGTTTAATAAACATAGATGCGTCAGCAGAACTTTTCAAAAATCCAAAAAGGAGAAGAGAGTGTCTAAGTTTGGCATACCATGCTCTGGGTGGTTGCTTAAGGCCGTAAATGGATTTGTGAATTTACAAACCTGATTCTAGTGACAATCGTAGCCTGGAGGTGGAATCATGAAGACTTCCTCTTCAAGGGTCCCTTGAAGGAAGGCATTTAAGACATCCATTTGAAAAAGATTCCAAATCATAGTTAACAACGATGGATAAAAGAACTCTAACAGTATTTATTTTTGCAACAGGAGCAAAGGTCTCATGATAATCAAAACCATAAGTTTTATATCTATCAGTTTTCCCATCACTATTGTATTTAATTTTGTATACCCATTTACATCCTACGGGCTTGATTCCTGGTTTGAGGGGAACCATAGACCAAGTATGATTTTTTCTTAAGGCTTCTAGTTCTTCTTCCATGGCGTTTACCCAATTTGGATCCTTAAGGGCATTTTGATAGGAGGTTGGTTCTTGGTGAGTGTCTATTTGGGTTAGAAAGTTTTGGTGAGTAAATGTGATGACTTTGTAAGAGACATAGTTTTGAATGGGATACACAACTTTATAAGTAACAAAATCTTGCAGGAGAAAAGGGATACGAGTTGGTATTGTAGACCTTCTCATGGGAACTTCTCTTTGTGTTTCCTCCGGTATGGCACAATCATTAACTTTATAAGTATTGAGGGACGGGAGTTTCCTCAATACTTGGAGTTATATCAAATAAATCCATAGTCGGAAGAAGAGTGTCTTGACCTGCATAAAAGTTTTGATTACCTGTATTACCTGTAGAATTACTATTTGTAGAGTCGAAATAAGATTCATGCTCAAAAAATGAAGCATCCCTAGAGATATAGAGCTTGCATTCTTGCAGATCATAGCATTTGTACCCTTTCTTTTTAAAGAAATATCCGAAAAGACAGTTTTAATAGAATTTGAGTCAAATTTGTCATTTCATTTTTTATGAACAAAATATGTGCATCCAAAAATTCTAAGATGATCAGTGCTCATACGCCCACCATTTAAAACTTCAAAAGGTTGTTTGTTTTTCTGAGGACTAGGAAGTCGATTAATAAGATAAACCGCGGTTAACATGACTTCAGACCAGAAAATTTTGGGAACATGATTTTGAAATAGTAATGATCTAGTTACACTGAGGAGATGACGATTTTTTCTTTCAGAAACACCATTTTGTTCAGGAGTGTTAATGCAAGTAGTTTGATGAAAAATGCCTTTAGTTTTCAAAAAAAATTGCAAAACGTTGCTAGTATATTCCGAGCCATTATCAGACCTACAGATTTTTCTTCTTCGTGTCATACATGTTTTCTACGAAGGTGACATATTCACAGAAAATAGGGAAAGCATCAGACTTTGATTTAAGCAGATATAACCAAGTTGTGTGGGAAAAAGCATCGATGAAAATTATAAAATATTTAAAACCATTATATGATTCGACTGGAGTTGCCCCCCAGATATCTGAGTGGATTAATTCTAAGGGTTTCTCGGTTTTTATTGTAGATGAGTAAAAAAGTAATATTGATTGTTTGCTAGATGAAAAACATCACAACAAAAATCAAACTTAAGATGTAAAGCGGGAAATAATTGTTTTAAAATAGTATACGGTGGATGACCCATGCGTTTGTGCCATAGTTTGGGAGACTGGTAGGACACATTATTAGCCTGCAGAAAATCATTTGAACTATCAAACACGTAAAAACCATTTATAAGGGTGCCTCTACCAATCATCCTTCCTGATTGTCAGTCCTAAAACAATATCATAAGGTGAGAAGATAACATTGCAAATTAATTTTCTGGTGATCCTTGCAACAGACAATAAGGTTAGAAGTGAAAGTTGGAATAAAAGGACTTCCTCAGGTATTATTTAGAAAAATTGATTCTCCTATTCCATCTATTTCTACTTGATTCTCATTAGCAATAGTAACTCTTTTATTAATTTTAGGATCAAGGTGAAAGTTATGTAACAAAGTTTTATTTCCAGTCATGATCTGTGGCCCTTGTGTCTATGATCCATGAATTACTGGTATGATTAGTAATGAACTTAAAAGAGTCATTAGGAAGGGCAATATCTGAGTAGCTACCAGAGTTTGGAGTCTGATTTTGACTCTGATGTTGACTATGGATGAGATTATTCAAGTGGGCTAACACTTGGTCCATCTGCTGCACAGTGACCGGGTCCATCCACGGAGTCGGGTTTGTAAGTGTGCGTGGGTCGGATCCGGGTTGATCTACGATGAACTCGGAGATAAAACGCCAAGAACCCTACGAAGATCCGAGATGCCCCTATTTGTTCCACTCTCCTCCTCCACTAGGGTTAGGGTTTTAGGAGCTTTGGTTGCTGCCGCCGCCGCTCGAATTCCCACTTTTGTCTCCTCTTCGATCTCCCACTGTGTCCTTTGGTGGTCTGAGATGAGGGTAGAGGAACCAACAGTGGTCCCAATTATGCCCTTGTTTCTTACAATTATCACAGTGCTCGTCTTTTCTTCTACCAAATTGTGTTTTCCCTTTGGCGTTTTGGTTTTGATTTTGATTTCGAGACACTGTGAATTCTTGGTTTTCTTGTTCCGTCGGTTTTGTCATGGCTTGGCATCTTGTTTCCTCCCGTTGTGCCATTACGGCTACGGTGTTGAAGGGTGGAAGCTCCGGTGATAAAAGGATATGTGCTTTTAGGGCTTCAAAAGTTGGGTCTAGTCCGATAAGAAACTGATTCATGTGGTTTTGTTCAAACTGGTCTTGGATGATTTTTGGGTCAGTGCTTGGTGGTTCGTAAACCCCTATCTCGTCCCACCGACTCTTTAGTGCTCCGAGGTACTCGGTGACAAATTTTTGCCCTGGTTTGGTTTGTGTGATCTTTTGCTTGATTCTGAATGTGTGTGCGAAGTTTTGTTGTTTGTCGTACATCTCGTGGACAACATCCCACTGTTCTTTTGTGAAGTCGGAGTAGATAAAGAGCTCTCCGATTTGTGGTTGCATGGAGCTCAGAATCCATGTCATGACCAGGCGGTCGGTCGTCTGCCACTCCTCTTGTTTTGTGATGTCGGTTGGTTTTGTTGTCTTCCCATTGATGTGGCCCAACTTCCCCTTGCCACTGAGGGAGAGGGTGACCGATCTTGCCCATGAAAGATAGTTGGACCCATTGAGGAGTTAGGTAGTCAATCGTTGGGGTTTGTGCCTTCTGTCATAGAATTTGGATGACACCTTTGAGTCTCAACCCCTTAGATGAACGGAAGTTTCTGAGGCCTTGGTGGCCAATGATGGGTTTTGGGAATGTTTTTGGTTTGGTTTTGATGGTCGGAATGGTTTGGGGATCTATGATGAGATTTTGGGTGGAGTTCTGAGGTGATGGTCGGCGATGACCGTCGCCGATGATGATCACCTAGTTCTGAGGTCCAGGTTAGTGCTCTGGTACTAGGAAGAAATTTTGGTATGTACACAATGCCTAACAAGTGATACCAGATCTTGAGATCCAGTACCTCCTACTATCGACAAGGCAGGCAACGCCAATCAGGTCATGACGGTCTCAACTCGATCAATCTCATAGTGCGTCCGAAATCCTAGGGCCAATGTCTACTTTCTTTTAGAATTAAAGCTTTGATTAAGAGTGATTTTCGGGGCAAAGGAAAGGGTGATGAAATCCCCCACCTTATCTTGTATAGGACATCCCCGCCTTAGTAGTGTTTTGAGTCTTAATCTAGCAATCAACTCTCCAATCAAACGCTCACCTCACTCTTGTCCCGATGCACCTTACTAACTAATGCATGCTTTAACCATGCATGAATGAGAGAATGGGTGCACGTACCTCATGCCAGAAATCAACAACAAGAATGTAAAGAAAAGAAAGACGAGTGCGTGCAAGGTCTACAAATGATGCATGACCTAGATGGCAATCAATCTACTCTTTTGCTTTGAGTTTTAAGGTCTAAGTTGATTAAAGGGACTTGATTGTTAATCTGGGAGCAAACTACAAGTCAAAACATTCCAAATTGAGCCCTCAGATGACCTGGTGCATGTAGAAACAACCAAAAAAAATAAGAAGGATTTTGGTGCTCACCACGCCGCCAATTGGCAGTCCAAAACTGCTGATTGGCAGTTTGTTTGGTCCGCTCCCCTCCTAGCTTCTCCTGGTAACGTCTCTTGATCCTTAGAGCCTCCTGAAACAAAACACAACTACAAACAAAAATTAAAACCACTAGAATCGTCCAAACCAAAGTCTGGACAGAACACCTCCCCGACAACGACGCCAAAAACTTGATTATTCAATTATAATAACCGTAAGTGCACAACCACATTGAAGCAGTGAAAAATACGGGTCGAGCCACAGGGAGGTATGTCGACTTTAGTTAGTTCGAAGGCGAGTGGGAAACAAGGTGGAGAAAAGATTGATTAAACTAAAACTACACTAAACTAGTAAACACTAAAGAAGGAAATGAAAGCACGAGATGAACTAAAACAAAACTTAGCAGCTACTAATAAGAAAGATGAAATTCAGGAATGGAAACCCCCCTAAGGGGTGGAGTGTGTGTACACATGAAATAAGTGTGGTGAATGCATACAATAGGCTCAAGTGTAGTTAGTGTTTTTTATGCATAAGAAGTACCTCATGGCAAGACCTATCATCCAAAACACTAACCTGGATGATTAATATGAGCATGACAAGTTTGTTATTAAGAACCTAAACAGGCATGGAATGTACCTAAATATTATGGCAGAAACCATCAAGTTAAGTATTCTCTTTAATTCAAACAAGCATACTAACATTTCTCACATACAATAATGTTTAGCATTCATTCCATCTACATAACATGTATAGACATCTACTCCACCCCTAAAGGGGGATGGAACTACTCACACATTATTAAACTAACATTCATACTAAGGAAAGAAAACATGCTAATTAATTCAAAGAAGACTAAACCAAACAAAGTTAACTAAGTATGCAAGAATTGAAAAGAGACAATATGAAGAAACTAACAAAACATCATTTATTACTCACTCAATTACAAGTAGTCTCTCCACCGGAGTTTTGCTTCAAGGCTTTACTCCTAGTAGAGAGGATGGTCACCAAGAGAGGAGATGATATACAAAGGAGGATGAAGAGTTATATTTATAGCTAGAGAAAAAGGTAATCCGGGACAATTCCCCGGTATAGGACTAAAGCATACCAAAAATAGACTAAATACAACCTAATACATGACCCGCCAAAGTCTTAGTGGATCCAGAGCTGACCCGACCGCCAATTGGTGGTCTATGGGCTTTGGATCGAGTCTGGATTTTGGGTGTAGTTTTCTGGCTTGCTTTCTTCATGTGTGATGCACCCAAGTCGGTTGTTGGAGCTCAAGTTCGAATCGAATTGCCAAAATACTCCTCATGATGGTGTGGAGTTTCTTGATTTGCTCATTGGTCCTTTGGGATTATATCAGGGTCCTTCCCTCTTGCATCTCAGTCCCCAAGTCTTGCAATTCAGTCATTTTCCTTGCTTTCGAGTCCTTTTGTGTCTCTTCTACTCAAACCTACTTATTCCTGAAAGTTAAACATTAAACTCGTTACGTAACATTGTTTAGGTGAAAGATAACAGATATAAGACACAAATGTATGCATGACATGATGTCAATCAAATACCCTACACCTAACTTTTGCTAGTCCCAAGCAAAACAAAGAAGGGAAAAAAATGAAAGAAATGAAAAATCATTCGTAAAACAAGGAAATCCTAACTCACTTTCGTAGGAATCACGGTTGCACTTAGCACGTGCAACAAGCCGTTAAATATCCTTGTCGCCAAAGAGGAGTGTTGTCTCCTGAGGGTTTTCAACAGATATACCCACAAAATCCGAACATAGATGCATTATTCAACCTAGCACTCGATTCGATGGACTCATTTTTATCGATCATTGGATACGGTTATTCTACGGGCCACCTCTACATATGTAATCAATCCACACACCTAACCAAATGAGTCATTCGCGAAAGTTAATTAATGACTTAAGTGAAAGATATAGACAACTTTAACATCCTCAAGTGATATAAAGTGTAAAGTCCATTAAGGTTCTTATTTGCATTACCATTTTTTTCTTTTTTGTTTCTTTTTTTCTACTTTTTTTACTAGTTGGTGTAATTCTCCCAGGGTCAGGTTTCGTGCATCATTACCTATGAGGACTTACACTATCACGTACACATTTCCCCACATCTCCACATAGGGCAATCCCTACCGCCCGTGTAATGGGAGTTCGGTCGGTGCATCCCAAGTCAGATGGCTTGAAAGCACGAGGCACAAAGTTCCCTCAGACCTAATTTCTCGAGTGATAGGAGTCGTGCGAGAAGAACACCAACTCACTTATTTCTTATCTACACATGAACCAAAACCCTACAATTAATGTCTCACAACAGGAGTTAAATGATCTTTTACTATAACAAACTTCCTTATATTAACAGACACGAATTATTCAACTCACTAGGTTCAGCAGGGTGGACTTCTTTAAATATTTGAGAACTGAAACCTTATGACTACTCGCCCCCCGAGGGAAAACCAGGGTGCATCCTAACGAAGAGATAAGACCTAAAGCCGATAAACTAGATATCCTAATGCATCAAGTTCAAGACAATTTTGGGAACTTTTTTTTTACTTTGCCTCTGAACAGTTTTGCACATGCTAAACACACGCAAAACCCACAAAACATTTTCTTTCGTAAACACATGAAGATTTTGAAAGAAATGTGATAATTGAAAGCATAAGGCAAGCAAAAGAAGACAAGTCACCCAAGGATCATGACAAGCAGATATATCAATATTAAATGCAACACACTAACATGACCCTAACAATACAAACAAAAGAAAACAAAATCAAAGGAAAAGACTCGACTATCTACACACGTAAAACACCCCCCACACCTACTTCATGCATTGTCCTCAATGAATGTGAGCATGATACTACATGGATTTATGCATGAAAAAAGGGAAGATCTCACCAACATGAAGCGTGAAAGGAAGTTCATGGTTATGTTGATGGACACAAACCTGAATTCCCTCAAAACCTGTGAGGTGCTAAAGAAGAGATACAAATACGTGAAAGAAATGTGGCCCAAATACTCAAGGGTTGGAGCCCACAACAATCAATGCTCACTCATGGAGTTTTTTTTGAAGATAACTAACGACACTATGTACAAACCTGAAATCTCAATCATCTATGCAGGTCATGAATCTATGTACTCCTGCTTGATTAAGATCCATATTCAGATTCTTGATCGTCCAGAAAGTACGATGCTCCAGCTTGACGGGTAGGTGGCAAGCCTTGTCGTACAGTACCCGATATGGAGACATACCTAAATTGGTCTTATACGCGGTGCGGAAGTCCCACAACGCGTCATTCAACTTAGTCGACCGATCATTTCTCGAGGAATTAATCGTCTTCTCAAGGATTTGCTTTAATTGACGGTTAAAGACTTCAACCTACCCACTAGTTTGCGGATGATATAGGGTCGCAAGCTTGTGGGTGATCGAATATTTCCTCATAAGTGCTTCAAAGGAGCGATTGCAGAAGTGAGTACCCCTATCGTTCATTATGGTACGAGTAGTACCAAATCACGTAAAAATGTCCTTTAAGAATTTGGTGACGACATTGTTGTCATTGGTCTCTGTGGGGATAACCTCCACCACTTAGACACAAAGTCAAGGCCATTTTAACCGTTGTTTATCCAATTTCTAAAATTAAACATTTAATGAAAGATAAACATATGCCTTTTTCGTTTTGTTGATTCCTTATAAAATAATCATTTAATTAAAACGAAAATTCTATAAATCATACATAAGTCTAAATCTTAATTCTAACATTCACATGATGTGTTTTAAAACATTTAAAACTATCAAAAGAATCAATTAGAATTAAATCAACAAAACTATCGAAAACTCGAAAAAGACATAGAACATGAATTGTTTTGATTGTAGATGGTAAACTAAAATTAATTATATAGTCTAATTGGTTAAAATATGAACTAAAAGCTCTGATACCACTGTAGGATTTTATGTCCCAATGTATGTATATATTTTAAAATTTTAATATAACATACGACCGATTTTCATATTTTCAGCAATTTTATGTACATCTATTTGTGTTTTATTCTAATAACTTGCAAGCTACATTTATTAAAATAATCCACAAAGATAGAATCATACCTAAAGGTTCTCTAGAACCTTTTGATGATCCGGAGACGCGTTGCCCGCTGAATCGTCCACGGAATTGCCTCCGAGTGCTCACCAAACTCTAAACAAAGTTAGAGGGAAAGAAGCTAGCCAATCAATCTCTAACAAGGTTTAGAATCAAGCTAATTACCCCTCTTTAAGCTCCTAAGAATCTTATCTACAAAACTTAAATTTACTAAGAGATTTTCGTGGTGATTAGGGAGAGATTAATGAGAGAAAGAATTTTGCATTAGTCTTTTAAAACAAGTAGGAATAGGTACCCTTTTATAGGCCCCCAAAACATCCTTATCAAGAGCTATTATTTAGCCATGATCCCTTGTTTTTCTCTCCTAAAATTAATCTCTAAATTCCACATAATCACCCACAAAAAACGTTTTAATTAAATCTGGAATTATTCCACCCATGATTTAATTAATCTCTTAATAATTCAGCCAGAATCGTTCTTGTTCGGTAGACCGAGTATTATTCGGTCAACCGAACCATTCGATTATAACACGTGTTCGGTGCACCGTGACTTAGACGGTCGACCAATTCTTTATGAGAAAAAATCCCTGGAAGAATTCGGACGAACCACGTCTTTTAATCGGTCTACCTTTGACCGACCAAAATCGGTCCTGGGACATAGTCATCGGATGACCGGGTCACTTTCGGTCTACCGAAAATACTACTTCTCGGTTGACCGTGCACACTCGGTTAACCGAACCCGATTGTCCAGGCACTCCAGACAATTTCGGTCAACCAATTGCGCTTACCCGTTCCCTATTCAGTTAACCGATCCGAAGATACCCCGGTCGACCGAACCATGAACGGTTCATCGTGTTTGACCCCGATTTTACCTTTGTCAAATTTTGGATTTATTTCCGACAAAATTTGATCTTTTGGGGTTTTTAGGAAATTCATATCTTATGTAATATTATCCTATGTAATATTAAATTATTACACCTCATAATATATACACCTCATATGAATTTATTATGATTCTAATTATGTCAATTCTCATGACATATTGATTTTAATTAATTCACCACATGTGTCCCATTTTCACATGAAACCCGACACATCATATGAACTTAAAATCAACATCTTGTTTTCCAGTTTTGTGGTGTGACCTATAGGAGGATCTAAGCCAAATTTGCAGCGATATTAAACACTTAATATCTCAAACTATAAGCGGTATCTAGCTACACATTATAGTCACCCAATTAGCATAGATGTCTTTGTTCCACCTGAACTAAAACACGATCCATTTAGTGATGTAAGTGCACCACTTGTGTTTGTCCCTTGCCTCATGATATTAAGAATATATACAAAGTAGAAATGTGTCACCTTTGTATTATATTCATTTCTTGATCTCTTTAAGCTAATTATAACTATGTGACTTAACTCAAGTCACATTGTGCACATTATAATTTTGCTTTATCAAGGGGCCCACTAATATCATTACTCAATTAAGATGGGCAATGATAATCGTTTGACTAGCTATCTTTTCCAACACAAGTCATGTTCAACCAACTATTTCCATTATCACTACACTCATTGGTAGTTTTTGACAATAATCAAATTAAACACTTCTTGAGTGAAAAGATATAAGTCTAATATCTTAGGATCTAAGACACAGTAAGACATTAATGACATGAAACACAATTCCACAATGTCTTACTTGTTAGGTCTATTCAATATATAAAAGTAATCTTTTCCTCTTTTATATACTCGTGTCGTCAATTATTTGTAGAGCTACAACAATCGATGACCAACACGACAATCTTATCTC
Organism: Triglochin maritima; assembly: GCA_963682175.1. Classification (NCBI taxonomy): domain Eukaryota; kingdom Viridiplantae; phylum Streptophyta; class Magnoliopsida; order Alismatales; family Juncaginaceae; genus Triglochin; species Triglochin maritima. Next base: position 44,169,898 of record OY821775.1, read on the forward strand.
GGCAATTAATGTTCCATGTTAATTACCATGATTGTGAATATCTTTAGATTTATGTAAACCATTATCTTTTAGAGCTCTACGGTTAAGGACCAAGCGCCTCTTCCTTAACACTTCCAAAAGACGAATACCATAATCGATGAACAAAATGTTTGCACATTCAATTCATAATAATTGACATATAAAAGTAAAACTTTTAGAACAAATTCCTTTCAGTCTCCCACTTGTTATCAAAGTTTTCTCTCATATACATTCTTAATGTATAAAACAATAATAACTAGGGTAACCCTCTCTAATCACTCATCAAGCCAATCCACATGGTTCCTCAGACCCATGGACTCGAAATGCATTTCGTCCTTGGCTTGGGATAAGGGTTTGGTGAATGGATCAGCTGTGTTGCTGTTTGTGTCCACCCACAGTAAATTTATTTTGTCTTCGTCGATGGTTGAGTCGGTCGTAGTGATTTGCTCCAACTACGTTAACTCATGCCTCCACCTTCGAGAATAATGACATATCATTATTGCGACCTCCTATCGTCGGGATCACTCATGAAACTCGTATATGAATAGCCCTCGGCTATTAACTCCCTTTGTCCTCCATAAACAAGAAACTTATCTTTGGTCCGGTTAAGGTACCTCAGAATATTCTTGACCGCAGTCCAATGCTCAGGACCTGCGTTGGATTGGTGAAGACTTGTCACGCTTAGAGCATAAGAGACATCGGGTCTTGTTCAAGTCATCGCATACATGATCGATCCTATTGCCGAAGCATAAGGGATATCTTTCATGTACTCCAAGTCTTTACGTGATTCAGCACGTTGAGACTTCTTGAGTTGCACACCCATACTCGTTGGCACATTGCCCTTTTTGGAGTTGTTCATGCTGAACCTTTCCAAGACCTTGTCAATGTACGTACGTTGACTTAGGCCAATGAGTCTACGGGATCTATCTGTATATATCTTGATTCCCAAGATGTATTGAGCCTCACCCATGTCTTTCATCGAAAATGCAGATTTCAATGAACTTCTCGTCTGCTCAAGCAAAGGTATATGATTTCCCATGAGGAGTATGTCATCGACATATAAGATCAAGAACATTATGTGGCTCCCACTAACCTTCTTGTATATACAAGGTTCTTCCTTACTTTGAACGAAGTGAATCTTTTTGACTTCTTCGTCAAAGTGCTTGTTCCAACTCCTTGATGTTTGCTTCAATCCATAAATGGATCTTTGAAGCTTGCATACTTTCTCGCTATTCTTTGGATCTTCAAAACCTTGAGGTTGTACCATGTACACATCCTCCTTCAAGTTCCCATTAAGGAACTTCGTTTTGACATCCATTTTCCATATCTCATAATCATGAAATGCGGAAATAACGAGCATAATCCGAATAGACTTGAACATGGCAACCGATGAAAAAGTTTCATCATAGTCAATTCCTTGAACTTGAGTGAAACCTTTTGCTACAAGCCTCGCCTTGTAGGTTGTCAAGTTCCCATCCATGTCCATCTTCCTCTTGAAAACCCATTTATTTTGAATGGCATTTTTCCCTTAAGGAAGGTCAACCAAGTTCCACACTTGATTATCATACATGGATTCTATTTCGGATTCCATGGCCTTGAGCCATAGTTTGGAGTCCTTTCTTTCCATTGCTTCTTGAAAGGTCGAGGGATCATCGGTATCTAGTACCATGATTTCATGAAGTCCCAAATACATATCGGATTTCTTCCTTTCCCTCGTTGACCTTCTAAGTTCTTTTGGTTCTACGTGTACTTCTCGAACTTCTTCCATAATTTCTTGTGGAATTGGTTCGTGTTCGATTCTCGAACGTACACTAGGTGGGGAGGATTGAGTTTCTCTCATAATTTCTTGCGAATGTCTCTCACTCACGCTCCCACTAACCAAAGGAATCTCGGTTGGGCCTTCATGATCTTGAATATCATCATTCATATCATGATCTTGTAGAGTATCTTGAGTCTCCTCAAGCACAACTCTACTCCCACTACTTTTTATTCTTTCCAGAAATTCTTTTTCTAGAAATACGGCATCCCTCTCTACAATCACGCGATTGGAGGTTATTGATGCATTGCATACATTGCATCATATGTCTTTCATTTAGATTACTTTTACATCAATAAATGCTACTAAGGTATGTGTTTAGTCTTATTTACAGAATACAGGGACCTGAATGCAAGGTATGTGAGGGAGGTGAATCAAGCAAACTAATTCGACTCAACCAGTTAGGAGTCGTCTAGATCTAAGTGACACTAGGTCTAGGATTGTTTTGACCGTGCTTGTTCAGGAAATTTCTGACCAACCCTAATTTTTATCCTTTAGAGTTAAGTTTCCCTTCTCGTCTGAGTCTTCTTTCCCTTCTCATCCTTACCTTTCTATTGTTTGTGTTCTTTTAAAAAAAAAAAATTCAAAAAATTCAAAAATTCAAAAAATTTGTAATTAATTTTTGAAATTAAATTTGGAATTTAAATTTCGAATTTGAATTCAAAAATTGATTCAACCCGGTGCACTCAGATTTGGATTCGGGACTTGAGTAATCGACTCTCACGAGTTAATCTAGATTCCAGTCTGGAACTTAACCCCATTCCACCTGTTGCACCACCTCACCCGGATCTAATGGGTGAGAATGTAGTGGACCCGCCTGTTGCGCAACCTATAATTCTGAGGGATCGGTGCTACCCAACGATGGCTGCTCAGCCATCGTGCATCGTCATGCCCACCATACCGGGTCGCGACTTCGAACTTAAGGCACAATACATGAGTATGCTGCCTAAGTTCACCTCTAGGGAAGACCCATATCTCTTCCTTAGAGAATTTGAAGAAATCTGCTCTCTTATGCAATACCAGCATATCCCTGAAGAGGCAGTGCGTCTGAAATTCGTGCCTCTAGCACTGAAGGACGACGCTAAGAAATGGCTATATAGTCTAGCCGAAAGATCAATTAGAAGTTGGGCCGAATTTGTTCAAATTTTCCTAAAAAAATATTTCCCCAACCATAAGACTATGAAGATTAGGAATGAAATTGTTGCATTCGTTCAGTCTGAGAGCGAGCCGTTCTATTCCTATCTTGAGAGATTTAAGAGTGTCTTGACCCAATGCCCTCATCACGGAATTCCGAAGTGGCAATTATGCCAAATTATTTATGAGGGATTGACACCCACATCTAGGGTTATGCTAGAATCTGTGAGCCAAGGGAACTTTATGTCCAAAAATGAAAATGATGCCTGGACTTTTCTTGAGGATTTAGCTGAAAATAGTATGCAATGGGACAATGCTAGAACACCCATCAACCCGAGTATTGGATCTAGAATAGCGAGTCAACCCCGACCAGGTGTCTTAGCTATAGACTCCAACATAGCGGCTGAGGCAAAACTAGCTACCCTAATGCGTAGAATGGAAAGTCTAGAGCTACAAAATCAACCCCGAATGAATCAACCCTTGTCTATCCCCTGCTCTAGATGTGGTCAGACTGGTCATTTAATGGAGGACTGTGTGAACCTGGAACATGTTAATGCCACATTTAACAATTCTAGAAATGATCCTTATGCATCAACCTATAACCCAGGTTGGCGTAATCATCCCAATTTTTCGTGGACCCAACAAGGACAACCTCCTAGACAACAACCAACCCCATATAACCAAAATAATACATCATCTGGGGGTAATAATGGAAATCATGAGGTTAGGTTGACAAAATTAGAAAATTTAATGACAACTTTTATACAAACAACCAACCAATCATTCCAAAGGCTAGAGACACAGGTCAGCCAATTAGCACAGATAATAGGTGAAAGAGAAAAGGGCCAATTTCCAAGTCAACCTGAGGTAAACCCCAGAACTAATAATCAATATCAATCTTATCAACCACCTTCAGGAAATAACAACCCTAGACCGGTTCAAATGGTTAATGAGGAAGGACCGTTCCAACAAATCAATGCTGTAGTATCATTACGGTCCGGAAGACAAATTGACAATAATGTGGTAAACCCTAGAATGACTAATCAATCTAGCCATCAAGCACCCACATATGACTTGACCATTGAACCCGACGTCCAAATTGAAAAGCCCAATCCACCTACCCAACCTGAACCTGTAGCTCAACCTGAACCTGAGCGAGTCTATGTGCCTAAAGCCCCATTTCCCAATAGACTTAAAAAGAACTCTAGTGCACAAATAGAGAAAATTTTGGAAGTATTTAAGCAAGTTAAGGTAAACATTCCACTCTTAGACATGATTCAACAAATACCTGCTTATGCTAAATTCTTAAAAGATTTGTGCACTAAGAAGAGAAAAACGAATGTACCAAAGAAGGCATTTTTAACTGCAAACATATGCTCAATTCTTTCCAACACATCTCCTATAAAATATAAGGACCCTGGGTGTCCCACAATTTCATGTTCAATAGGAGATACTTTTATCAATAAAGCCCTTCTAGACCTAGGTGCAAGCGTTAACTTACTCCCATTTTCTGTCTACGAACAACTCAACCTTGGTCCACTGAAACCCTCTAGGACAACCCTCCAATTCGCTGATTGTTCTGTTAAGAAACCGAGAGGTATAGTAGAGGACGTTTTGATTAAGGTTGGTGACTTCATTTATCCAGTGGATTTTGTCGTACTTGATACTGAACCTGTTGTAAATCCTAATCGACAAATCCCTGTAATTCTAGGTAGACCCTTTTTAGCCACTTCAGAAGCATTAATAAACTGTCGAAATGGGCTCATGCAATTATCTTTCGGGAACTTAAAAGCAGAATTTAATATCTTCCATATTGATAATGAGCCAGAACTAATATGCAACCCAAGTGATGTTGTGATGAGAGCACGTATTTATCAGAATTCTGAATCAAATAAATCATCACATAAGCAAAAAGGAAGTAAGAAAAAAGGGAGTAATTCATTTACCCAACAACCATCACTCGAGCAAACAAGCGAACCAATTCAAGTGAGAAGAGTGGAATCTTTTCCTCAAGTCAACATGGGGAACAATTCAACGGGATACATGCACCAACATGGTGTCATTCAATCAAGTTCTGATTATGGTTGACTTTGAGCAAACTCAACCCCTCTACCGCAAGCCGACGCAGGTAATAAGTGCATTTATTGTATTTGTGCATACATTGAGGACAATGCATGATTTAGGTGTGGGGGGGTGTTTATATATGTACATATTTATCTATTTGATTTTCTGTTCTGCGTTATTTTTAAAATAAAAAAAAATCAATATTCTATGACATAGCTTAAGATTGAACTGCCAAAACCCGTGTACAAATTGCATTAAGTTTTTGTTCCTTATTATATAGTTCTGCTTGTAGAAATTATGACATAAATCTAAGTCCCAAAGAAATAACCCATGACCCTTGTAAGACATGTATGCACTTAAATTGGATGAATCAAATCTTTGAAGTGGTTGATAAAAAGCAGAGGTTGAGGAAAATATACCGGGAAGTGTGGACTTCTAATAGCAATTAAGCCTTGAGGAAAATAAAAATAAAAATAAAGGAATAAAGTGAGGAAAGCATATTCTGCAAAATGATTACAAAAGCCCAAGCCTTTGAGTCACTGGTCCGTAGGGGTATCTTGAAACCCGGTAACTTGAGTCTTCCAGCTCGGGATTATCGACCAAACTCGCTACACGAATGCAAAAAGGGTAAAAGTGTCAAAAAGCAAATGTGTTGAATCACGGAAGAAAAGAAAAAAATAAAAATACTCAAGGCCCAAAGCTAAAAGAATGATCCATGCCATGGTTGATCCAAATGATACTTCACCACCAGAGGAGGCGTGCAAAATAATTCAAGTGATAAACATGTATAGAAGGGTTAGTGGTGTGAATGTTGGAGGAACAAAGACCAAGTCATATTTTTAATGAGTTAGAATTGTATAATGAGCATGCAAGAATTCTCAGTAAGATGTATAAGGTTGAGGTAGGGATATTGAGAACTATTAATGAAATGTTGATTTAGGATTTTGTGGGTATATCCGCTGAAAACCCTCAGGAGACAACACTCCTCCTCCTTGGAAACAAAGAGGTTTAAAGGCTTGTTGCACATGCTAAGTGCAACCGTGATTCCTACGAAAGTGAGTTAGGATTTCCCTGCTTTCATTTTCTTATATTCTGCTAGGGACTAGCAAAATCTAGGTGTGGGGGTATTTGATGCATTGCATACATTGCATCATATGTCTTTCATTTAGATTACTTTTACATCAATAAATGCTACTAAGGTATGTGTTTAGTCTTATTTACAGAATACAGGGACCTGAATGCAATTTACCAACATTCCGAGCATAAACGTGTGCAAAAGATTCACTTCTATCATAAAGACCGAATTCAAGTTTATCGGGTTTCAATTGGAAATGCATCCAAGCATAAAAGCATTCAAGGAGCTAATCACAAAAAGGTCAAGGACTTAATTGCAAAATGCCAAGGACCTAATTGCAAAAGAAAAGGATCAAGTTATTTTGTTGGAAAAGTCAAAAGAAAAATCAACTATAAATCTCCAACAATGGAAGGAATTAATCCGGAGCTCAAGACAATGGAAAGAAATCATCCAGACACGCAAATAAAGATCAAATCATACCATAAACGCGTGACAAAAATCCTGATTAAATCCGACCAACGTGGGAGGCGAATCCGCCGCACAATACACATGATGTGCGGCGATTCCGCCGCCCATTGGTCGATCTGTGTGTCCCAATTTCGTCCACTCGTGTATGGACACGTGTACTATCCAATTCTATACCTAAGTCCCTTGTAGCAACTATAAATAGACCCGAGAACGATGTAAATAGGGTCCTTGGTTGTTGTTCTTATTTGTGTACCTTAGTTTTATTAATAAAATTCTGTTCTTTTAATTCTTGTTTTAGTTTTCTTTTAATGTCTCAAGGACCTCTTCTTCTTCCTCCCTTCATGAGTTTCTAACTCTCTCCAAAGGGTGGAGGTGATGGAATTAGGGTTAGAGAATGATGAATGCATGTTATTATTTTAAGTTCATGATTAGTGTATTTTGATTACTTGAGTTTATGTTAAGTCATTTATCTTGTAATGCTTCATAACTAACATGATTTACAATAAGTTTCAGTAATTCTCTACTCTAAACCTAAGTCTAAACCTCCACCCCACGGATTTCTCTCTTTGTTCTTGTTTTAATTTTAATTGCTTTTGTTTCGTACTTTAGTTAATTAAACCAAAAACCCCAAAAACCCAAATTAATTCTTCTCTCCCTTCTTCCCCTCAATCGAAATCACACTAACAACGAAATCTCTCCCTCCTTGTGTTCGACCCGTACTTGCCACGTCTTCATTGACGCCGTGCACTTGCGGTATAAATAAAATTATCATCAGTTATATGCCAAAAGTAGTATCCTCTTGTCTTACGAGGATAACCTACAAAGAAGCACTTATCCTATTTTGGTTGAAGTTTAGTCGACATCAATCTCTTGACGTTGGCTTCACAACCCCAAATCTTGAGAAAATTGAGCTTAGGTGTTTTACCACTCCATAGCTCATAAGACGTTTTCTCTATGGATTTGGATGGAACATTATTTAGTGTGTAAGCCGCAACTTCTAGTGCATAACTCCAAAAGTAAAGCGGCAATTAAGGTTGACTCATCATTGATCAAACCATATCGAGTAATGTCCTATTCCTCCTTTCGGATACCCCATTCCACTGAGGTGTACCGGGAGGGGTGAGCTATGATACAATACCACACTCCTTTAGGAATGAGTCAAATTCGGTACTTAAGTACTCACCTCCACGATCCGTTCGTAGAAACTTGATTTTCCTGTTGAGTTGGTTCTCTACTTCATTCTTGAATTCCTTGAACTTGTCAAAGGATTCACTTTTGTTTCTCATTAGATAAATATAGTCATAACGACTATAGTCATCCGTGAACGTAATGAAGTACCTAAAACCGTCTCTTGCACTAGTACTCATCGGACCACATACATCGGAATGTATCAAATCCAACAAGTCATTCGCTCTCGATCCTTTCTTTTTGAAAGGCCTCTTGGTCATTTTGCCCATTAGGCAAGGTTCACACGTCTCCAATGATTTAAAATCAAGTTGACCAAGAAGGTTAGCTTCTTGCAATTTCTTGATGCGTTTTTCATTTATGTGACCAATACGATAGTGCCACAAGAGTGTATCATTCACGTGAGTAGTTTTAAGTCTTTTGTTATTGATGTTTAAGATTTGTTTATTATTCAATTCAAGCAAATAGAGATCATTCCTTACGAATACATTTGCATAGAAAATACCATTCTTCGATATAGACAAGCAAGAATTTGAAATATTTATATTAAAAATATCCATATCCAAACATGATATAGAAATAATGTTCTTCCTAATCGAAGGCACATAATAAACATTCTTTAAACATAAATTTAAACCACTAGATAATTGAAGATCCACAGAACCTTGTGCAATTGCTGCAACGCTTGCACCATTGCCGACCTTCAAAATCATCTCGTTTTTCACGAGTTCCTTCCTATCCTTTAGTAGCTGCACATTAGAGATTATGTGAGCACAAGATCCGGTATCAATTACCCGATCATGGACAGAGGTGGCTAAATTTATCTCAATAACAAATATACCTTTGGCCTTTTGGGGGTGCTTACGTTCAATCATTCAGTTGTCAAGGTCTTCCTTGTACTTGGGGCAATTTGACCGGATGTGTCCTTTTTCACTGCAGTGAAAGCACTCTGTATTGGGAGTCGAAGATTTCAAAGATTTCGCCCTTGAGGCACTCGCACGAGCACTTCCTACTCCCTTGCTCTGGATTGACGTATTCTTGGTGAATTTGCCTTTACCTTTGGTGATCTTCTTGCTCCCTCCATGGACGGCTAGGACGTGCTTGTCCCGACCCTTGCCTATGTCAACTTCAGCCATTTTGAGAGCGTTGTGAAGTTCCTCAAGACTCACCCGTTTCTCACGCACATGATAGTGCATAATGCAGTCCTTGTAGGATGGGGCTAGAGAGCCAAGAATCAAATCTTCCGCAATGTCATCGGGCATCGGGGAAGTGAGCTTCAACAACTTCTCAAGGTATCCTTGCATCGTGAGAAAATGCATGGCTACCGATGTTCCCTCCGCCATGTGGCACCTTGTGAGTGCGATGGTGGTCTTATAGTGCTCTTTTCTAGCACTATCCATGAACATTTTTGTTAAAGCTTCCATGGTCTTCTTGGGTTTTGAATCCAAGTATTTCGCCTGAAGCGAGTCACCCATGGAGGCTAACATTAGACCGTGAACCTGGTTCTCTTGGTCTTCCCACTTGGCTTTTGCCCCTCTCTCGCTATCGGTTGCCCTCTCATTTAATTTTGGGATTTCACCATCCAAAATATGAGACAGATTCTCAAACTTTAACACGATATTGAGCTTGAGTTGCCAACTTATGAAGTTTGAGCCATCATTTGCCAAAGGATGTTTTTCAATCATAGATCACACAATAGGTTGAATATTCGACATTTCTACAAAATAAATTATATGGGTTTTAATGTCAATTTTATGTTTTTAAAACAATAATACCGCAAATAAAAATTTGTCCATAAATGCAGTAATCCAAGATCCTATCAATTATAATATAAACTAGCTAAGGGTTATCGGATATATTATAAAATCAAGGTAAGAAAACATTTTTCTAATCATAACCATTTCGAAATATCGCAACATTTGCATTTTCAAACTCTTATGATTCTTGTCGTTTTAATTAGGAGGGAATATGACCAATCCTCGTAAGAAAAACTCTCTTTCCCAAAACCGAGCTAGGGCTCCAGGTCTTGTTAAGAAAACTTATTTCATTTGATACAAGATACGTTTATCCATTGTATTCACAAACAAATATACTCGGTGTCCGCAAAGGGTGAATCGCACCTCGTACATCTATTCGTGGCACAACAATAGACAACCTTATATCTCCCACTATTCCCAAAGATGGAGGAAGCTATCTCCCGCTAAGGGCGAGCAAAATAGGCCTCGATTGATGGCTGCTAGTGGATGAAATAAGAAAGAAAGATACTCTTAATTTTTGGTTGGACAATTTAAACATTTATATGTGATTTTAGAATTTAGGTGATCATGCATATTTATCATCTATACACATCCTAACATTCATCCATACAATCACATATATATCAAGCACACAAACATAAATAAATCCATTCACACAAACATTGCGTGAGTTTATATGTTCCCGTGTCCTTGATCCTTGATCCCTGATCCCTGATCCTTGCTCTTCTTCAGCGTCTTCCTCTTGCACCATGGATGTTGATATTGCAAAAATATAAACATGCATCTCTCAATTTTGAAAATTGTCTAGTGCAAGTCCTATGTAAAAATCCTCTCATATGCATGCATATACATAGAAATAAAATTTGACTTTTACATACATAAGCCCTTGTGATTGAATAATAATAACATACACATTCATTCATTCATTCACACTTGGCTTCGATGGAACATATAAACTCACATATCTCTGCATTAGAGAACTCGAGCAACGCATGTACATATACTATATATTACTCGATTTAGTTTATCATGCATCTCTAAATCAAACAATTCTAAAATCATTTGAAATCCATTAAAAATGATTTTATTCTTCCACAGTTCAATTCATAAAATATTTGAACCGCTCTTTATCCAATTTCTAAAATTAAACATTTAAAGAAAGATAAATATATGCTTTTTTCGTTTTGTTGATTCCTTATAAAATAATCATTTAATTAAAACGAAAATTCTATAAATCAGACATAAGTCTAAATCTTAATTCTAACATTCACATGATGTGTTTTAAAACATTTAAAACTATCAAAAGAATCAATTAGAATTAAATCAACAAAACTATCGAAAACTCGAAAAAGACAGAACATGAATTGTTTTGATTGTAGATGGTAAACTAAAATTAATTATATAATCTAATTGTTGAAAATATGAACCAAAAGCTCTGATACCGCTGTAGGATTTTGTGTCCCCATGTATGTATATATTTTAAAATTTTAATATAACATACAAGACCGATTTTCATATTTTCAGCAATTTTATGTACATCTATTTGTGTTTTATTCTAATAACTTGCAAGCTACATTTATTAAAATAATCCACAAAGATAGAATCATACCTAAAGGTTCTCTAGAACCTTTTGATGATCCGGAGACACGTTGCCCGCAGAATCGTCCACGGAATTGCCTCCGAGTGTTCACCAAACTCTAAACAAAGTTAGATAGAAAGAAGCTAGCCAATCAATCTCTAACAAGGTTTAGAATCAAGCTAATTACCCCTCTTTAAGCTCCTGAGAATCTTATCTCCAAAACTTAAATTTACTAAGAGATTTTCGTGGTGATTAGGGAGAGATTAATGAGAGAAAGAATTCTGCATTAGTCTTTTAAAACAAGTAGGAATAGGTGCCCTTTTATAGGCTCCCAAAACATCCTTATCAAGAGCTATTATTTAGCCATGATTCCTTGTTTTTCTCTCCTAAAATTAATCTCTAAATTCTACATAATCACCCACAAAAAACGTTTTAATTAAATCTGGAATTATTCCACCCATGATTTAATTAATCTCTTAATAATTCAGGCAGAATCGTTCTTGTTCGGTAGACCGAGTATTATTCGGTCAACCGAACCATTCGGTTATAACACGTGTTCGGTGCACCGTGAGCTAGACGGTCGACCGATTCTTTATGAGAAAAATTCCCTGGAAGAATTCAGACGAACCACGTCTTTTAATCGGTCTACCTTTGACCGACCAAAATCGCTCCTGGGACATATTCATCGGATGACCGGGTCACTTTCGGTCTACCGAAAATACTACTTCTCGGTTGACCGTGCACACTCGGTTAACCGAACCCGATTGTTCAGGCACTCCAGACAATTTCAGTCAACCAATTGCGCTTACCCGTTCCCTATTCAGTTAACCGATCCGAAGATACCCCGGTCGACTGAACCATAAACGGTTCACCGTGTTTGACCCCGATTTTACCTTTGTCAAATTTTGGATTTATTTCCGACAAAATTTGATCTTTTGGGGTTTTTAGGAAATTCATATCTTATGTAATATTATCCTATGTAATATTAAATTATTACACCTCATAATATATACAACTCATATGAATTTATTATGATTCTAATTATGTCAATTCTCATGACATATTGATTATAATTAATTCACCACATGTGTTCCATTTTCACATGAAACCCGACACATCATATGAACTTAAAATCAACCTCTTGTTTTCCAGTTTTGTGGTGTGACCTATAGGAGGATCTAAGCCAAATTTGCAGCGATATTAAACACTTAATATCTCAAACTATAAGCGGTATCTAGCTACACATTATAGTCACCCAATTAGCATAGATGTCTTTGTTCCACCTGAACTAAAACACGATCCATTTAGTGATGTAAGTGCACCACTTGTGTTTGTCCCTTGCCTCATGATATTAAGAATATATACAAAGTAGAAATGTGTCACCTTTGTATTATATTCATTTCTTGATCTCTTTAAGCTAATTATAACTATGTGACTTAACTCAAGTCACATTGTGCACATTATAATTTTGCTTTATCAAGGGGCCCACTAATATCATTACTCAATTAAGATGGGCAATGATAATCGTTTGACTAGCTATCTTTTCCAACACAAGTCATGTTCAACCAACTATTGCCGTTATCACTACACTCATTGGTAGTTTTTGACAATAATCAAATTAAACACTTCTTGAGTGAAAAGATATAAGTCTAATATCTTAGGATCCAAGACACAGTAAGACATTAATGACACGAAACACAATTCCACAATGTCTTACTTGTTAGGTCTATTCAATATATAAAAGTAATCTTTTCCTCTTTTATATACTCGTGTCGTCAATTATTTGTAGAGCTACAACAATCGATGACCAACACGACAATCTTATCTCGGCAATTAATGTTCCATGTTAATTACCATGATTGTGAATATCTTTTGATTTATGTAAACTATTATCTTTTAGAGCTCTACGGTTAAGGTCCAAGCGCCTCTTCCTTAACACTTCCAAAAGACGAATACCATAATCCAGGAACAAAATGTTTGCACATTCAATTCATAATAATTGACATATAAAAGTAAAACTTTTAGAACACAATCCTTTCAGGTCGTCTCAAGACGAGACAGATGGTCTGCTACAACATTTTCACACCCTTTTTTGTCCTGAATCTCGAGATCAAATTCTTGTAACAACAAGATCCATCTCAAGAGTCGAGATTTTGCATCTTTCTTTGCCATGAGGTGTTTGATGGTTGTATGATCAGAATAGATAATCACGTGGGAGCCAATCAAGTACGGCCATAATTTATCCAAAGAGAATATGATCCTAGGAATTCCTTCTCGGTCACAGTGTAGTTCAATTGGGCATCCTTGAGTGTTCTACTAGTATAGTAGATTACATGAGGCAATTTGTCCAATCGTTGCCCAAACACTGCTCCCACAGCGAAGTCAGATGCATCACACATTAACTCGAAGGGTTCAGTCCACACCGATACCTTAATTATAGGAGCTGAAGTCAACTCTTTCTTCAAGGTCAAAAAAGCATGGTGGCAATCCGGTGTGAACTCAAAAATGACATCCTTAGTCAACAAGGCAGTGAGAGGTCCAGCAATTTTGCTAAAATCCCGAATGAACCACCGATAGAATCCAGCATGCCCCCAAAAAGGCACGGATATCATTTACATTACGTGGAAGTGGAAGATTAGCAATAAGACCCACTTTGGTAGGATCAGCCTCAATTCCCCTACTTGAGACCACATGTCCAAGTACAATCCCTCGCTTCAGTATGAAGTGAAATTTCTCCCAATTGAGAGCGAGGTTCTTCTCACGACATCGCTTGAGGACAAGGCTCAAGTGACGAAGGCACTCAACGAAGAAAGCGCCAAATATGGAAAAGTCGTCCATGAAAATCTCAAGGAAACATTCTACCATATCGGATAAGATGCTAATCATACACCTTTCGAAAGTTACTGACGCATTACATAACCCAAAGGGTATGCGACGGTAGGCAAACGTGCCAAAGGGACAAGTAAAGGTGGTTTTCTCTTGATCTTTCGGGGGCGATGGGAATTTGGTTGTAACTAGAGTATCCATCAAGAAAGCAATAATACTCATGTCCGACTGTTTAAATGTTTTATTAATTACCGCAAGTGCACGACCACGATGAAGCGGTGACAAGTACGGGTCGATCCACGGGGAGGTGAGTAGCCTCTGGTTTGTCAGAAATCAAGTGGCGAAAAAGGAGAAAGATATTTGGTTATGTTAAGCTAAACTACACTAAACTAGTAAGTAAGAAATGTGAAAGAAAGCAACAAAAGATTGGAAATCAAGAAGAGAAACCCCTAAGGGGTGGAGTGTGTGCACATATGAAGTGAAATTAGTGATGATTGATGCATGTAAGCATGTATGTGTGTGTGTCATGTGTGCGTTGTCATGCATAGGAAGTGTCTAAAATGTGGCAAAACCTATCAATCCATTCACACAATGTATCAGCAATTACTACTTGATTATCATAAGATTAGGCTCAGCATGAGAAGTGTCTAAAGATATGGCAAGACTCATCAAAAACCACAAACTCATGTGAAGAACAAAGCTAAGCATGGAAAGTGTCTAAATCTTATAGCAAAACCCATCAAAATCCACAAACATGTAGATGATTAAAATACCCCAAATGAACATACAAACATGCAAGTCTACACAATTAAAAATTCATCAAACTTCACGACATATATGTACATCATCTCCACCCCCAAAGAGGGATGAAACTACTCACTAATCATTAAGAAAACAAAACAAGACGAAATTAAAGTAAGCATGCAAGAATTTAAATAATTGAAAGAGGCAATAAGAAACTAACTAAAAAAATATTTTATTAACATGACTCAAATTACAAGTAGCATTCTTCTCCACTTGAGTTTTGCTTCAAGGCTTTACTCCAAGTAGAGAGAATGCCACCAAGCAATGGGTAGGATTACAAGGGATGAGGAAAAGTTCTATTTATAGTCATAGAAAAAGGTAATCAGAGGCAATCCCCGGATGTGGGATTAAACACAAACTATAAATGGACATAAAACAACATAATACATGACCTGACTCAACCATGTCGCATTTGGACACATTTGGACCTTTGATTGGCGGTCTATATGTGTCTGATCGAGTCTGGATTTTGGTGGCTCGGTTTTGGCTTGATTGCTTGGTGTTTGATGAACCCGATTTGGTTGTTGATGGTTGGGCCCGAATTTAATTGCCAAAATACTCCTCATTAAGGTGTGGAGCTTATTGATTTGCTCATTGATCCTTTTGGTTTTATGTCCGGATCCTTCTCTCTTTCATCTCAGTCCATAAGTCTTGCAACTTAGTCATTTTCCTTGCTTTTGAGTCCTTTTTGAATCTATTCTTCTGAAACCTATTTATTCCTGAAACTTAAACATAAACTCGTTACATAACATTTCTTAGGCTAAAAATGGAGAATATAAGACACAAATATATGCATGATATGGTTTCAATCAAATACCCCCACACCTAACTTTTGCTAGTCCCGAGCAAAACAAAGAAAGAGAAAAATGAAAGAAAGGAAAAAACATACGTAAAATAGGAAAATCCGAACTCACATTTGTAGGAATCATGGTTGCACTTAGCACGTGCAACAAGCCGTTAAACCTCCTTGTCGCCAAGGAGGAGGAGTGTTGTCTCCTGAGGGTTTTCAGCGGATATACCCACAAAATCCGAACATTGATGCATTAATCGACCTACAAAATACGACTCGATGGACTCATTTTCGTCGATCATTTGACGTGGTAATTCTACGGGCCGACTCTATATATGTAATCCGTCCACACACCTAGCCTAATGAATCATTCGTGAAAGTTAATGAAGGACTTAAGTGAAAGACAAGGGCAACCTTAACTTTTTAAAGTGATACATTGTGTAAAGTCCATTAAGGTTCTTATTTTACTTTTTACTTTTTTTATTTTCTTCATTCACCATTTTTTCTTTTTTTCTTTGGAGAATTACATAGGTTGGTGTTTCATTCTCCCAAGGTAGAGTTTCGTGCATCATTGCCTGTGAGGACTTACATTATCACGTACACCTTCCCCCCAAAACTTCACATAGGACGATCCCTACCACCCGTGTAACGGGAGTTCAGTCGGTGCAGCTCAAGTCAGATGACTCGAAAGTACCATGCACTAAGTCCCCTCGGACCTAATTTTTCGAGTGGTAGAAGTCGTGTGAGAAGAGAGAACACCACTTATTTATTTATTTATCTACGTGGGAACAAAAACCCCTACACTTAAAGTTTATTGATTGACAACATTTCATGCTTATATTTGTATCTTATATTCATTATCTTACACCTAAGCAATGCTACGTGACGCGTTTTATGTTTAAATTTCAGAAATAAATAGGTTTGAAGAGATGAAGCATTAAAGGAACCAAAAGCAGGGAAAAATGACTTAATTGTGAAACCTGGGGACTAAGATGTAAGGGAGAAGGACCTGAATGTAAGACCGAAGGACCAAAGAGCAAAACAGAAAACTCCACACCATCATGGGGAGTATTATGGCAATTCTATTCGGGTCGGAGCTCCAACAAGTGAAGTAGATGCATCAAAGACCAACAAAGACATTCAGAAAAGCCCAGAATAAAATCCAACGTGATCCGGACCATATAGACCGCCAATTGGCGGTCGGTTTTGGCCTAAATCTGCTAAGATTTTGGTGGGTCGCGTATTAGTGTGTATTTAGTCCATTTCTGGTATTTGTTTAGTCCCACATCGGGGGATTGTCCCGGATTGCCTTTTTCTTTGGCTATAAATAGAACTCTTCACCTTCTATTGTAAATCACTCATTGCTTGGTGGCATTCTCTCTACTAAGGAGTAAGCCTTGAAGCAAAACTCAAGGTGGAGAAGAATGCTACCTTCAATGTGAGTCATTGTTAATAAAATAATTGTTCTAGTTTCTTTTAATCTTGTCTTTTAATTTGTGCATGCTTGTTTAGTCTTTCCTTTCCTTTTAAACTTCTTTAATGCTCCTTTCTTTCTTAGTTAAATTTCCCTTCAGTATAATGTTTCATGTTGTTAATGTAGGTAGTGTAATGATTAGTGAGTAGTTCCATCCCCATTTCGGGGGTGGAGAAATATGTGATATGATCATGTAGTGTATTAAGTGTGTGTTATGTTAATCCCTTGAGCCTTATATGATTTCCATAACCATCTAATGGGATTTCACTCTTATCTTTGATATGCTAATGCTCTTGAATGAAGCTCAGCTTATGCTTATATTAGTGGACCTATTTTACGGGGAATGATAAGGTGAGGATATGGATGGAATTAATATTGGAAACACAATTTGTAGTGTATGTACTCTTGTTGCCTTTACCTTGGTTAATGCCTTGTATGTTTTAATGATATTGGGTTATCTTATTTCATGTGGAGGCATAGTAGGGTCTAGTTTTTATACATGAGTTCATTTAGCTTCATTCCAATTATTGTCTTGTATGTTTTAACGATATAGTCTTATCTTATTTCATGTGGAGGCAAAGTTGGATTTCGTTTTATGATTTCATTCACTACATGTTGTGAGGAGTATAATTGAACACACACACACACATAATTATATTCACATTATTTCTCTACCCCCTATGGGGTTTAGTTTTATTGCTTATCTTCCATTTCCTTTTTGCATTGTAGTGTAGTTTAGTGTAACCAACCTTTCTCTCCTTTCTTTACCACTCGCCTTCGAACAAACCAAAAGTCGACACACCTCCCTGTGGTTCAACCCGTATTTGCCACCGCTTCAACGCGGTCGTGCACTTGCGGTTTAATATAAAACGAATCAATCATTTATCAACAAGATTTTAAGGGTCCCTGACTACGACAAACTTCCTTATACTAACAAACACGATTTATTTGAGTCACTAGGTTCAGGGTGAACTTCTTTAGTTGTTTGAGTACTAAAATCCTATGATTACTCCCCCCCCCCCCCCCCCCCCGAGGGAAAACTTGAGTGCATCCTTATGACTCGAACTTGATAAGACCTAAAGTCATTGTACTAGATATCCAAATGCATCATGTTCAAGTCAATTTTGGGAGCTTTCTTTTTACTTTGCCTCTCAACAGTTTTACACATGGCAAACACATGCAAAATCCACAAAACATTTTCTTTCACAAACACAAGACGATTTTGAAAGAAATGAAAAAAATTTAAAGCACTAGGTAAGCAAAAGAACACAAGTCACCCAAGGATCATGACAGACATATATGTCAATATTAAATGCAACACACTATCATGACCCTAACAATACAAACAAAAGAAAACGAAAAGCAAAATGAAATCGACTCGACTCCACATATATACAAACGTAAAGCACCCCCCTACACTTACTTCATACATTGTCCTCAATGAATGTGAGTACGATACTACATGGATTCATGCATGAGAAAGAAAAGATCTCACCAACGTGAAGCATAAAGGGAAGTTCATGGTTATGTTGATGGACATAAACCCGAATTTCCAAAAACCTGTGAAATACTTAAGAAATGATACAAATACGTTAAAGATATAGAGCCCAAATACTCAAGAGTTGGGGCCACAACAACCAATGCTCACTTGTGGAATCTTTTGTGTTTGTTTTTTTTCTTCTTTTTCCTTTTCTAAACAAGATATATACATCAACAAGGATATCTCATTCATTTGGTCAAGGAACATCAAATGAGAATATCGAGTCATGCGGACCAGAGATTTGCCAAGATGGGCCCGCTTCATTGGTACTCTTAGGTGCCATGAGGGGTGAAAGGTCAAAGTTGAAAAGCTCGAATTCCTCAAAATATTGGTTGGGTGTAGGCAATATGAATGAGTGGAGTTGTGTTGCCTTACTAGGGTTTAGTTGCTCATCGAACAAAACCCTCTAACCAATAGGTGGGTGCATCAGAATGAGTTCCTCAGGCTCATTCAAGGGTTGCAACACACTTGCTTCACTAAGAATGGGGCTTCTCCCTAAGTCATCAAACAAGGACCACCCAACCTCCTTTGTATTATCAAGCATAAGCTCGATCGTAGGTGGGTCCTTGTTGGAGTCAAGATGAAGCACAAAAGGCTCAATGACCGTGGGACATGGGGTAGAGACACCTTCTGGTATGGGCATATGCTGAGGTGTGTCCCCCTCACTAATAGTCTCAACTAAATCGTCCAACAAGCACTCCTTCTGTATATTCATGTTTGATGCTAGCTCACTATATTGCATTGCAAAGACAGGCAATGAGTTTTTGCTTGGCCCACGAACATTCTCAACGGGTTGCATTGGTGTTAGGGGTGTTTGTTAATTTTGTGGTGCTTTCTCTAATTGACGGATGATGTTGAGATTTAAAGGTTGGTCCAATGGTTCTTGTTGCCTATCAGAGTTGAACACATGAAACTCGGCACTAATGTTACCGAATGAGAGCTTCATGAGACCATTTCTACATTTAATTAAGGTGTTAGAGGTTGTCATTAATGGTCTACCCAAAATCAAAGTTATTTGAGAGTGGGTGTTCGCAACAGCGTTGGTATCGAGGACGACAAAAGCTACTGGAAATATAAAATCTCCAACTTTGATGAGCACATCCTTAATAATCCCCTTTGGGACACGAATGGATATATCCGCCAATTGAAGGGTGATCTTAGTTGGTGCAGTTCTCCCAAGTTCAATTGTTGATAAACAGAAAATGGGAGGAGGTTGACCGTTGATCCTAAATCAAGCAATACGTTACTCATGCTAGTGTCCACTATCGTACACTGAATAGTAGGACACCCATGGTCATTGTACTTTGTGTAAGTGAGATTGGACAAAAGTGAGCTTACACTTGCAGCTAAAAATGCTTTCTTAGGAACATTGGTCTTCCTCTTGGTTGTGTAGAGATCTTTCAACGCTTTGACATATTGAGGTATTTGTTGGATGACATCCAACAAGGGGATGTTAACCTTCACTTGCCTAAAGACCTCTAATATCTTATCCATTGTGTCACTCTGCTTTTTGGTTAACCTACTAGGATATGGAGATTTTGGCAGGTAGGTTTTCTGCGGTGCCTAACAAAGAGGCGTTGGTGTATTACCCTCACCCTCAGCCTCTTCTTCACCATCATTCCTACTGAGGGGCTGCACAGATGATGGTGGTGGTGGCAAGGAAATGTGATTGTCAACCTGCTTTTCATTCCTTAAGGTTACAATGACATTGACATGGTGAACATGTTCCTCCACATGGTTCACTTGCCGCCCTCGAGTTACCAAACTCTCATTTTGCATGTGTTTTTGCTGGTATATGCGGGGGTTAGCCTCAGGCTGGCTTGGCATAGTCCCTCTCTCTTTCATGTACAGACTGAGCCAATTGGCCATCTGAAGCTCTATAGATTTGATGGTCTGTTGATTTGAAATGAGAACTTGACTTGTGGATGACAAAAAGTTTTTTATTGAGTTCTCGACTCCACGAGTCAAGGTATCAAGCGAATTGAATCGGGTTTCCATATTGTTGGAATTTAGGAAACCCAATTGATTGGTGATTTGAGCTTGGGGTGGCTGATAAGATTGTGCATGCATGGGAGGTTGGTGTGGTTGGTTAGGTGGTCAAGAGAAGTTTGAAGGACCACCCGGGACATTATTTTGGTTCCATGAAAAGTTAGGGTGGTTCCTCCATCCAGGGTTATATGATGATGAGTATGGGTCATTCCTGGATCTATCATAGATGGTATTGACATGTTCCATCTCAGGAGGAATGGATGCATACTCGCCTCCGATATGACCTATCCTACCACATATATGATAAGGAACTCGACCAGATGCAGACACATGTGACACACCTTGCTTGTTTTGGAGCTCAATCGAATCCATACGGTGGATTAAGGCCGCCATGCCTGCCTTGGTGGCCGTAGTGGTATCGACAGCAAATGCAACACCCGATCTAGTCGAGTTTGAGTTTGCGTTTGCGATCCTCGCTCCTATGCTAGATGATGGTGATGGTTCCCTCACACTCTCTCACTGCATGGTCGTCTCAGCGAGGTCTTCTAGGAACCAATTTTTATCTATTTAGTTTTCTTTGTGGGAAAAATCTCTTGAGAAAGACGGTCACAAAGTCATCCCAAGACCGAATAGAGCTCCTCAGGAGGCTGTACATTCATTTCTTCGCGTTATCCTTCAACGCGAAAGAAATCATCCTCAATCGGACTAAATCCTCGTCAAGTTGTTGAAGCTTGAACATGGAGCATACCTCCTCGAATTCACATATAAAAATATACGGAACCTCCTTATTGACAGTGAAGGTAGGAAGCATGCTCACATATTGAGGTTTCAGCTCATAGTTGTTCCCGCGAGCCGGCGTGAGAACTACGCAAGAAGGTTGCGCAGCCCAAACAGGATGGGTCCGCTCCTACAAAGTCATCAGCCTATCCTATCAAGTCCAACCTTGCATAAAACGCTCAACTCGACTCTACAACAACACACAACAGAAGGTGTAATCAGAGGAGGAGACTAAAACGAAGAATACAAAGGAGGAGGAGACTCATATGAGAAAGGAAGAATCCCTAGAGCTAGCGTGGGTAGTAGGTGAAGGTAGAAGTCTAATCTAGCAAGCACGACTCAAACAACTTATAACTATAGGTCCTTAGGCTAGACGACGCCTAACTTCGAGATCACTAGTCTCTACACACCTCACCTCCCTACAACGAAGACCACAATGCCTAACAAGTGATACCAGATCCGGAGATCCAGTACCTCCTACTATCGACAATGCAGGCAATGCCAATCAGGTCATGACGGTCTCAACTCGATCAATCTCTTAGTGCATCTGAAATCCTAGGGCCAATGTTTACTTTCTTTTAGAATTAAAGCTTTGATTAAGAGTGATTTTTGGGGCAAAGGAAAGGGTGATGAAATCCCCCACCTTATCTTGTACGGGACATCCCCGCCTTAGTAGCATTTTGAGTCTTAATCTAGCAATCAACTCTCCAATCAAACGCTCACCTCACTCTTGTCCCGATGCACCTTACTAACTAATGCATGCTTTAACCATGCATAAATGAGAGCATGGGTGCACGTACCTCATGCCAGCAATCAACAACAAGAATGTAAAGAAAAAAAGACGAGTGCGTGCAAAGCCTACAAATGATGCATGACCTAGATGGCAATCAATCTACTCTTTTGCTTTGAGTTTTAAGGTCTAAGTTGATTAAAGGGACTTGATTGTTAATCTGGGAGTAAACTACAAGTCAAAACATTCCAAATTGAGCCCTCAGATGACCAGGTGACTGTAGAAACAACCAGAAAAAATAAGAAGGATTTTCGTGCTCACCAGGCCGCCAATTGGCGGTCCAGAACGCTGATTGGCAGTCTGTTTGGTCCTGCTCCCCTCCCCGCTTCTCCTCGTAACGTCCCCTGATCCTTAGAGGCTCCTGAAACAAAACACAACTATAAACAAAAATTAAAACCACTAGAATCGTGGAGAAAAGATTGATTAAACTAAAACTACACTAAACTAGTAGGCACCAAAGAAGGAAATGAAAGCACGAGATGAACTAAAACTAAACTAAGCAACTACTAATAAGAAAGATGAAATTCAGGAATAGAAATCCTCCTAAGGGGTGGAGTGTGTGTACACATGAAATAAGTGTGGCGAATGCATACAATAGGCTCAAGTGTAGTTAGTGTTTGTTATGTATAAGAAGTACCTCATGGCAAGACCTATCATCCAAAACACTAACCTGGGTGATTAATATGAGCATGACAAGTTTGTTATTACGAACCTAAACAGGCATGGAATGTACCTAAATATTATGGCAGAAACCATCAAGTTAAGTATTCTCTTTAATTCAAACAAGCATACTAACATTTCTCACATACAATAATGTTTAGCATTCATTCCATCTACATAACATGTATAGACATCTACTCCACCCCTAAAGGGGGATGGAACTACTCACACATTATTAAACTAACATTCATACTAAGGAAAGAAAACATGCTAATTAATTCAAAGAAGACTAAAACAAACAAAGTTAACTAAGTATGCAAGAATTGAAAAGAGACAATATGAAGAAACTAACAAAACATCATTTATTACCCACTCAATTACAAGTAGTCTCTCTCCACCAGAGTTTTGTTTCAAGGCTTTACTCCTAGTAGAGAGGATGGTCACCAAGAGAGGAGATGGTATACAAAGGAGGATGAAGAGTTATATTTATAGCTAGAGAAAAAGGTAATCTGGGACAATTCCCCGGTATGGGACTAAAGCATACCAAAAATAGACTAAATACAACCTAATACATGACCCGCCAAAGTCTTAGCGGATCCAGAGCTGACCCGACCGCCAATGGGCGGTCTATGGACTTTATATTGAGTCTGGATTTTGGGTGTAGTTGTATGGCTTGCTTTCTTCATGTGTGATGCACCCAAGTCGGTTGTTGGAGCTCAGGTCCGAATCGAATTGCCAAAATACTCCTCATGATGGTGTGGAGTTTCTTGATTTGCTCATTGGTCCTTTGGGATTATATCAGGGTCCTTCCCTCTTGCATCTCAGTCCCCAAGTCTTGCAATTCAGTCATTTTCCTTGCTTTCGAGTCCTTTTGTGTCTCTTCTACTCAAACCTACTTATTCCTGAAAGTTAAACATTAAACTCGTTACGTAACATTGTTTAGGTGAAAGATAACAGATATAAGACACAAATGTATGCATGACATGATGTCAATCAGAAGACGATCACTGTAAAGATTATTACATGCTCACGGATGAAGAACACAATCTTCTAAACACAAAATCCAACACCCCAACAACGCAGACAAAGATGCAAGGTTCTATTGATAATCAAAGGTCGTTAATTTTTTTTGTCCGGTTCATACATGTTTCTCACTAAATTAATAGAATAATATTTAGTAGACGCACCTGACGTTGTCAATCCAATCAGCAAAAATCACATGTTTTTATTATCAAAAATTAATTAAATCGCATATTAATATATATTTTGTGTCACATCAAGCGCACGCTAAACTACGCAACATTTGGTTTCCACCATATATATCTCCTTAAAACCTTCCATTATTCCCCAAAACTCAATGTAGATGTTGGAGGATGACGTCGAGTTTTAGTGGAGGGAGGTGGTCCTGCCTTTGACGATGTTGACGGAGAGATCGAGGATGGGGTCAGAGGCGAGATCGGTGAGAGGGATGTCGAGGAAGACGATAGGTGAAGTTGGTCGGCGAAGAGGAGGAAGTGGTCGGTGGTGGAGCCCATCCCGAGGCCGAGGATCATGTTAGATCTCACAAACTCCATGGCATGGTGGGCGATGAGACGATTACGGTCGTCCTCGGAAGGAGGGGAAGGGGGAGTGGAGGGGGAGGGGTGGTGGGGTTGGGAGGGCTTGGAGTGGTGGAAGAAGATGATGTGAGATAATATGGTCATTGCATTCATCCTTTTTAAGTGATCATTCCTTTTAAATGTTCATCCTTTGGATGTGAGGGAGGGAGGGGAAGGGAGAGTGGAGAGGAGGGGGAGGTGGAGGGGAGGACAAACACATATGATAAAAAAGACAAACACATATATTAAAAAACACATAGCTTAAAAAGGACAAACACATATGATAAAAATGACAAATGCATAGCTTAAAAATGACAAACACATATGATAAAAAAACGAATATATATGATAAAAAAGATAAACTCATATATTAAAAAGGACAAACACATAAGATAAAAACAAATACATATCATAAAAAAGATAAACTCATATATTAAAAATGACAAAACACAGATGATAAAAAAGACAAACTCATATATTAAAAAAGACAAACTCATATGTTTAAAAGGACAAACGCATATTGTAAGGTTACTTCGTTTTACATGAACTCTTCATTTTACCTTTGTATCTGAAGTTTGCATAGGAAAAGTATATGTTACATGGGAAAATCAAATGTTGCATTGGGAAAGTAATGTTGCGTGAGGAAAGTAAAGATTGCATGTGACACAAAATATTAATAAACATGTTATTTAATTAATTTCAGAAAGTAAAAGACGTTTGACTTTTGCTGACTGGACTGATCACGTCAGGTGTGTCCGGGACGCCACGTCCGTGTGTAACGACCCAAATTAAAAATCACCCAACATCAATGCCAAAACGAACTATATAAGGGTGTGTTTAAATGCATCATTTCAACATGGAATTTCAAAGTGCTACATTTGCAAATTCCATGTCTAGCTGACATTGTATTAGAATTTGCAAATCTTTCGTGGCACTTTGAAATTCCACATTTATATAAAAATTATCAAACCCAAATTCCAAGCTTAAAGGTGGAATTTCAATATTTTGCTAACTTATTTTAACTTTAGTCTTTTAAATTAATACAAAATATTATAATTGCATTCTATATATGATTCTACGCGCAATAATATACGTGGTTTTACGGTTGGATACAATTCAAAATTGAAAAGCTACTAAAATATCATATAAATTTTTAGTTTTCATTTCAAAATAACATGATTATCCAAACATTGTAAATACAAATCACGTCATTTATAAATCTTAGAATTTGTAAATCCCTCAATTGTAAGTTCCTAGGAATTTAGAAATACTACATCCAAAGTCAACCTCAAACAACTCTGAACGACAGGGTGGACATGAATTGTTATGGCGCAACCAGTTCCGAAGGCACGCATCATGGAATTGGTGCCCACATGCATCACGTTCCACCATTGGCATTGTGACCAAGTTATTTTAAACATTGGTCGTCACTGCTGTTCCATAACTTGGAAAATCTTCTGATGCCCTTAGAACTTCCGTTCGTCCTCATATTCTTCATAAGCTAGCAAGCCCTCTTCGTATTCGACCTCAATCAATCCACATTATCATTGTTGGCCTGGTCGCATGTTAGGATAGTCCTTATTTTCGAACTCTTCTTTGAACTCCTCTTCATATTCGTCGTAGTCCATAAACTCCTTAAACTCAACATCGATCAAATACAAAATATTCACGTCATCCCTTTCGATGTTGTCACCATTAGCCTTTGTGATTGCTATAAAACTAGAACCAGAGGAAAAGGTAGTATAATATATTAGAAACGACACGTTACAACGTTCTACGAACTTCTCTATACGTCTACCTTCTACAATTTAAAATAATTCTAAATTACTTTTCTATGTTGTATTCTATTTAAAGTGAGAATAACTTCTCTTTACAAATTGTGGTAGAAGATCTCCTGATTACACGTAAGCAAAAAAACACTTTAGTCATGTAAATCCCACATTACCTTAAATGGATTACTTTTAGAATGGTTTGTATATACTTTGAAACAATTTTGGGATGTAAGCGAGTTATAACGTAATTGAAAAACTACTAAAATATCATATAAATTTACCACCTTAGAATGGTTTGTATAGGTCGCTTACCTTATGCTTACTTACCTAATTTACTACCTGAGAATGTTACCGTAACATCCTCGGAAAAAATTTAAAATTTTCAATATAACACAACACGATGATATTACTTAAGAAAATAGGCAACTGGTGCACCAACATATATACAATATATATCTTGTTGGAGGACGGGAGGAGGACGGGGAGCTATTGATCAACCCACCACAGGAGATTACCTGTCTCCTGGGCTACAGGGACCGCTGATTGGCGGTCCCCAACCGCCAATTGGCGGTCTAAAATGCGCGACTCGTGTGCTGCCTTAGACCACCCTGGTCACCATTCATTTTGCCTTCTTTTGATTCCATTAGATTCATTCTTGATCTATGTTACTGGGGGACACAAAGGAAAGAAGGTGACTCTCTACTCACAAAGCAAAAAAACGATTTTGCAATGCACACTCTTCTTCTTCTTTCTACTCACATACTCACTCTTTTCTCACACAATTTCGTGGCTCAACTTCTAATGCTTGATATATGTTGTTGTTGTTTCAAATGGTGAATTCTAGTGCTTTATATAGGCACTTACATGACCACACAACTTTCAAACATAAAGACTACATAAACATGATCATTGAAGATCATTACACCCTCTACTTAAATTGCATACATAATTAGGACGAAAATTACTCAAAAAATGAAAAGACTCTTGTCTCTTCCACTCCCTCAACCTTTTGTCTTCTCATGTGTTGACTCATCTCCTCCTTGATGTGTCATCAAGCACTGATGATGTGGCGGGTGACTAGGACGCCACATAGGATTAAGTCGCCACCTAGGATTAAGTTCAATTCTCAATATATCTGAGAGTTTCAAGAGTGTGATTACAACAAAAGATAAAGAGAAATGTACATGTAATCACTAAGACCTCGAAAACAGGAAAAGCAGGATCTGGCTCCGAACATGCTCTTCCTCAGTCACCACCTCCTAGCGCCGCTCACGGTCTGAAATAAAACATGACTATGCCGGAGTTTCCAATAAGGAAACCTCATATGCCAAACTCCTATCACAATATATGAACTAAACATCTATAAGCATGTATGATATGAAATGTGGTAATCAAACATCAACGTCTTACTGGGCCTCCGGAACTCACTCCCTACCACAGTGACACAAAAAAAATAACGGATCTCGTGATTCCTCTAGCCCAACCCTCACACGTGCCCCAAGTACCACAGCCGGAACATCCTCGGCTGCAACCCAACTCTGGATCAATATCAGGCCGGCAGTGTCCGTACAGTTGCCCCTCCAAGGCCGGGGACCCGTTGCCTTCAAAGCTGATCCGATGAACCACTCTCAGGCCGACAATGTCCATACCGTTGCCCCTCCAGGGCCGGGGACCCGTTGCCTTTGAGCTGGCTCCACAACACCCACGAACCACTCTCAGGCCGACAATGTATGTACCATTGCCCCAAAAAGGCCAGAGACCCGTTGCCCTTGAGCTGGTCCCACAACATCAAAATAACACAAAACTGCACCAAAACGGTCTAACAAAACCACCAAACCGGTCGACCGAATCCCTCTCCAGATGACTGGCCCAACCGAAAA
This sequence comes from Triglochin maritima, assembly GCA_963682175.1. NCBI lineage: Eukaryota > Viridiplantae > Streptophyta > Magnoliopsida > Alismatales > Juncaginaceae > Triglochin > Triglochin maritima. Next base: position 44,197,894 of record OY821775.1, read on the forward strand.
ACTTATCAACCGGTCGAACGGCAAAGGGGACCCGTTCGACCAAAAACCACCAATAAAAACTCTTTGCCGCATGACAAGCACAAACGGTCGAACAACACGAGATCGATGGTCGACCGAAAACGTACAGTAAAATCATATTCCGAACCAAAACATACCGGTCGACCAAACAACAAATCGGTCGAACCATCTTTAAGTTATTTTAAGTCATCGGTCGAACGAGGTCATAGGGCGGTGGCCCGTTTTGTGGTCTACACCCCAGCCGACTTGAAATAGTGTTTCGATCGAACGACAAAAGGGTCCCGTTCGACCGAAACCCACCAGTAGCGCCATCTCCTCGCTCAACATGTATCACCAATCGACCACACAAGGGTATCGTTCGACCGGTGCGAGGGATAAACGCCAAAATTATATTACAACCGGTCGACCGAACCATGAAACAATCGACCGATTCAATGCTAAACTTGTTGCACTAGTCCGATGAGTCATCCGGTCTACCGTCGATCACTCCAACACTCACGAAAGCATAAATGAGTATCAAAGTAAAGCTTGACATACCTTGAAGGCTTGAAGAAGCCTTTGAATATCCAACGGTGAGCTTTTCCCTCGCGAACCCAATCTACGGCGACAAACCAACCCAACCACGAGCTACCCAACTCCGAAGAACGTTTGAGCTTCACCTCGCCTCACCGAAACCACCATCTCCAGAGCTCCGATTGCTGTGGATCAGAGTAGAGAGAGAGAGAGAGAGAGAGAGAGAATTTGAGCGGGAGAGAGAAAAACGAGAGAGAAAGAGAAAATAACCACTAACTTATACTCTTCTCCTCTCATCTCCACAATCCACCTCATCTCCACCAACTCAAATCCCAGCCATCCATCCAAAACCTCCGATTAGCCACCTAAAAGGCAATTAACCCAATTAATAAGGATTTAGGATATTACAGTTACCTCAAATCGTTCATGGTACTCAAAGTGGCGGGTGCTTTATTTCTAAAGGGCCTCACCAAGTCCGGGACTATGCCAAGAAGGAAAAGGTTGGGGCCTTCTTAGTTCGAGAGGAAGTCGAAGATGTACGATTTGGTTCGTTGAAGCTCCTCAACACAATGACAGGCGAATGAACAAGCGACGTCATTTGCTTCTCCCCAAGGACCAGGAATGGAAGTGATCTATTCTACTGCTAGCTACTTTACGACCAAGGAGAAGGGACGGAGAGGATCCGTAGCTGAGGAAGCTAAAGGATGAAGGGGGCCACTTCCACCCTTAAAGGAGTATTATCCGTTGATTAACGCTAATCTCTGAATCCTCATTGAGCAATGCGTTTTGCTTGCCAACGTGTGTAGTCATCTTCTCCGATGACGAAGAATAAGTTTGGTGAGGGAGATTTGTCGCCATATCGGACTTGAGGCCCGTGGCTCGCCCGTTCTAGAGTCACTTGACTAGGTGTTGGGTCAAGGGACGGGCTTTGATGATTCGCTTGAGGAGGAAACCACGCTAGATTGAAGCCATGCATAAAGGGCCTGTGTTGGGCCACGCCGAGAACTTAGAAATTGAATACGAATACTAATCACACTATCATTACCTACATTTAAACATATTATATAGTATCCATACCACTTTTACCCCTAATGCCAACACGTTTGCATGCTATCTGTTATTTATATACTTGTGGCCTCGTGCTCAGGTAATTACGTTGTTTCGTAGTGTTGCAGTGTCCTTATTTCATAAACGAGTTCTTTCAAATGTTTCTTCGTCACGGCAAACATTCGAATCAAAACGTCTCTATTCTGCTAACTTCGCTGTTGAATGGGAGAGCATCCACCCGACACAAAGGTGTTATGGTATAATTTCCTAGTCTTTGATGCTCGTGCACAATAATTAACATACTAACAGAAGATATCAAGTTCGATAACACAAACTTGTTCATGTGAACAAGATCAAATAATGTGATATATCGGTATCCGTCAGAAGACCTGAGAGGGAAAACTTTTGGCCTTTTTCATTTTGAACACTTCGTTTCTGTCTTAAAATACTTTTTTATTTCTGTCTTAAAAGCTGACCAACATACAATAAGAGTATTCCTTAACGGGTGAAAATCTATGGTCCGCAACGACCGGTCATGGATGACCGTGAAAAAAAATTCTTAACGGGTGAAATGTTAAGGTCGTCAACGACCGGGTTGTTTTGTTTTTGTTTTGATTTTTTGAATTTTTTGTTTGAATTTTTTTTTAATTTTTTTTGAAAATACGTTTTATAATTGTTTTGATTTTTTTAGAAAAAAAATTAATTTTTTTTTAAATTTTACCAAAATAGACCCCGAAATAATGTGGAGGAGAAATATAAGTTGTTGTGGGTTGTGGTTAAGAGGTGAATAGTGTAGGAAAAAGAAAAATATGGGTTGAGGAAAGAGAAATATAATGTGAAAGAGAGAGAACTAATTTTCAAGAAAGAAAAAACTGATGACCAGGTCGTCGAGATCATGAATGGTCTAATAGTTTCTGGTAAGTAAAGCATTGTAACACTACCAAATCTTCGGGCATACCAGTTCTTATAAAGATATACAATAGCCCATATTGGGAAAGAAATTGAAGTTTACAACATCAGAAAGACACATTTGTTATTTTGCTAAAATAGCAATGGTAATTGTTCTTACATGTAATTCACCCACATCAACATGTATTCCGAGGATTAAATACCAGGGGAGACCTTCCAGGAACTCTTTCTGAAACGTGATGAAAGTTTTAGCAAACCAAATTGAAAATAAATAAATTACAGTAGGGTGCAATGTTATAAAACAAAATTACATATAATTATACACAATAGATGATACTAGGATATTTAAGTTGAAAAATTCAAGGTAGAATTACTTTTGGAGCCAAAGGTAAAGGTTGGAGTTAAAACTGGTCTCCTCGGGGATTCGGATTGAGCTGAAAATTTCTCAGGTGTCTGACATTGAAGTGATACCAATGAAGTTGGCATTGTCGGTGTTGGGGGAGGCTGCAACAGAGAAGTGCTAGAAAAAACAGGGAAAGCTAAACCCATTTTCTCCTCGAGACGTAATACGTAGATTAAGACCATAAGCGGCCTTCCTGCTCAGCGAGAAATTGAGAACATTCTTACTATTAAGAAATGATAATGAGGTCTTCTGGGATGATGGTTTGGATGTGGTACGATTATCATCAGGTAAGGATGAGTCAAGTTCTTTTCCACCGACTGATGTATCATGAGAATCCCTGGTGGTGTTTTCAGCATTTTGCTCTGAAGAATCCTACATAGACAGTAAATCAAACACAATGCTTAAAAAAAGTAAAGAAAAGTTTATTCATATTCCTAGTCTTAGTTTTGCAGAATGTTGTTCCTATACACTGGGGTCTCACAGAATGTGGTTCCTGTACATCAAAATTTGCCGTGTATTCAACTTTATTATTTAAACTTCATGAAGTTTCAAAAGATTAGTTGAGAACCAATCAATAACTGTCTATGATGATAATTTCGAGAAATCACAAAAAGTGGAATGTGCTTCAACCAGCCTAAGAAATATATAAGGTGCTGAGGTCTGAACACTCCAGCAAGATAACTTCAATAATTATAGAGAAAACACATACCACAGAGGTCTGCAACTGACATACATCCTTTTTGAGGGTAAGAACTGCAGTAGAATCTGAAGAGATGGATCCGGAAGCTATCGGATGATCCATACCTGATGAACAAAGAGTCACATGGTCCACATCATTGGCTTTGTCCACTGCCTGGGTTCTAGGATAAGCACATGGAGTTGAAGAGCCGTCATTCTCAAGCATCTCTTTTTCAAACGTTTTCTGCAGATTTCTCCCAAATGAACCACTAGGACCGCACACACTGTTATTTCCTTCTATACTCTTCATCCTTCGCAGACCTATGCCACATTTCTGTCCTTTTGATATGCTAAATGCCGAGTTATAGGAAGATCCATGACTAGCCCCACCTTTCAGCTCCGGCAATTTCGGCTTGGATGGTGACACTAATTGATGTAGATGTTGTAGTATCTTCCTTTCTATTTTCGTTGATTTTGGAGCGCAAGAAGGAAACTTTGTACCAGACTTGCTACTTTCTCCAGTTTCTGGAAACCTTTTTGCTAGAGTCTCAGGTTCTTTTCCATTAAGGAGTGACTTCATCTTTGAAGCCATAGAATGTTGAGAATCATTTACAGAAGTGTACAAGTTTCTTTCAGTAACTTTCAATTTTTTCTGTCTTGAAAGAGGCACTGAATTTGTCAACTTACAAGATAGAGGACCAAATGTATCGCGATCACTATTTATTTCAGAAATCTTACGCTTCAAAACCTGTTATTGAAATCAAGACCACTCTAGTTAGTGTACACTGTACAAACATACTGCTTCGTCAGGAAGTCAAATCCTTGCATGAACTCAAACCACGAAAAAGTAAGGAACTTAGACATTCATCCCTCATTTTCTGAACTTGAACTTCTTAGGAACAACCATGAAACAAAAAGGAACTTAGACATTCAACCCTCACATTCTCAACTTTTTAGAAAATCAAGGCATACAATAATAAGGAACCTAGACATTCACCTGTCATATTCTTAACCTGAACTCCTTAGGAACTCAAACTATGAAACAATAAGGAACTTAGACATTCAACCTCACATTTTAAGCTTGAACTTTTTAGGAAGCCATTGAGGAAGACTGTATAATAAGTCCACAACATTGTAAAGAAAATGCTAAGCATTAGGAACATTACAGATCTAGTATCCTATTTTAACTAATTAATATATGGATTTAGTACAAAATATACTAGAATGTTCTGATAAATCTAGCACGTACTTTCTAATGACAACTAAAAACTGAAATAACAATTTTTTGATGGATCAAGGTACCATACCTGGGTTGACAGTGTTGGTGCCCTAGGAAAGGGAGAACTAGTAAAAAAATTCAACGTTGTTTGGCTTCGATTTCTTGGAATTATATGTCCACTTTTTGAAAGCTCTGAAAAGTAGAATGAAGATCCAGGTGCAGTCGACAAGTCAGATGACTTAGATACAAAAGGCACAACACCTGGCAGAGGTGCAGCTTCACCAAGGGTCTGAGAACGCAAATGCAGAGCATAGGCTGATGGTTTAGAAGGCCTTGAATCCATGTAAGCTTTTGCTATATCTGCTGGGCTAGCGGTTTCATTGTCAGAAACCTTGCATGATGTCTTCTGTTAATAATTAAATCATTAGATGGAAATGTTGACAAAAAGAGGTGAAAATTTATAAACCACAATTCTCATGTTGAGTTCAGTGAGAGAGGATGAAACAGAAGAAAATAATTGTGCGCATCTTACTGTAAAGTGATAACTAGGACTGGTAAATTTGCATGCAAATGAAACTTCACTTTAAGCAGTCAGATTTATCACAAAATAAAACTAATAGTGAACTCGCACACTGAGAGATCCAGACCATAAATTTGATTATTTCTCCCCAAAAGGATAAGCTATCACAAAGATCTATCAGAATAAACTGATAAAGACTTCATAAAGGGTGCTGTCTACTGATGTTCTATAGTTATTACTTCGAAAACCAAAACCCATCCAAGAGAAGATATGACTCGTGATGTTTCAAGGATAACATACAGCATCTACAAGTACATTCATCAGATGGAATTCAAATGTTTCAATTTGTGATTGAGCGAAAACTGAATGCAGCAAAGAATTGAAATTAAACAATTCTACTTTAACTATTCCCCAGAATGCAACCTACTTCAAGTAGTAAATCAACAGCTCCCATTACATTAGTTTATTGTGTCATTATTAGTCATTTGTATTTGTTATGAGTAAACTCATTATTTGGTTAGGTTCTCTGTGGAAGAAAAAATGAAGAGGTCTATCGTCCTCAATATACAAAAACCTAACGAAAAAGGGGAAATTTGATTATCAATATATGTTAGGGAGAGTACAACAACAACAAAGCATTTAATTCCAAACTAATTGGGGTAGGATAGAAATGAAACTCAACAAGAATCACGGTTCAGACATGTTATGGAAGTAGAATTTTTTTAAATCGATCCGGGAGTACAAATCCTTTCAAATATTTTAGAACCCTTACCACATTCCTCTTTGTTGATGCACCTAGGCTTGAGTTTTTCCTATATTCCGAAATCGGCAGTGATGCCTCGGGATCACAATTTTCAATGTTCTTATCAGTTGATACATCTGTGATTTTGGAATTCAGCAATTTTGAGAACTTCTCAAACTCGGCTCTGTTCTAAAGGAAGGAAAAAAAACCATCAGAAGAAGAAAAAAAACTCCAGCACCAGCAAGGAGGTAAAATTATTACAGCAGCCAATCAATAAATAAAGGTCAATGCAAACTGGTTTACATGTACATATTATGCTTAATGGAAAAATACCACTACTTCATGCTGTAATTTGGAAATAATAGCATCACAATACTCACTTTGATTCAGTATGCCCCCATTGGAGTAGACTTGGCAAGGATGAACCAAGAAAAAGTGTATAAATGCAGTTCCTAATGTATAAGATGCATTTTGATTTACAACACAGATGTATCAATGCATTACAACACATGATTCATATCGTCAAAGAAACTTGTTCTGATATTAGCCAAGCCCACATCCTTGCATATGTAAGTAAAATAAGATGGCTGCAACCATTGGAAGGCAAAAAAAGGTATATGTGGCAGTACAGGGTCACTAGGAATAGTTGAATTATAGTCTTATGGATACCGTTTATTTGGTCCAATTCAACCATGCAAGAGGTATGGATATTCTCATGACATGTATTCTTCCACGTTCACATATTCGTCCCTTCACAGAAACTACTTGTTCAAATACATTGTATTATAGTTATAAGTAAAACAAAAAACCATTACTAGAACAAAGATTCTAGAAATAAAATTACTCATAAAATATGGGCTTCAATTGCTTATTGGCTCTTCTCCCAAATGAAATATTGATATAAAGACACAAATGGTAACCAACTATCTTAAAGTTCAATTGAAAAATTGAAATTAGGTTGATATTTCACTAGATATTTCTAACAAATTACAAAGTTTAAATTGGAAATAATTCACGAAAACTTAATATATGCAATTTGCATTCGAATCTGGGTATAACTGTATAGGTAAAACCAAATCACAATATCTGAAAAGGCATTTATTTAATGTCCATTTAACAGAGGAGAAACCAAAAAGGTTATGATTTAGAAGTCTCAGGTCATCTCTTAAAATCGTTTGGTTGTATAGTTACTTTTGTCTGAAAACATTCTTACACGAATTTTGGTATTACCTAACTCCAGATTATGAATTAGTAAATTTTCAAATTAAAATCAAAATTGGTAAGTTAATTTGAATTTGACTCAATTTTGGACATAGTAAGCTTACTTTGAATACAGACTCTAATTTCAATACCAGATGTATCTGATTCACTTTCAATATTTTTGTATCCCTAATTGATATTCAATGAATAATACTTTCCTTGAAAAGGTTTCTTTCTTGAGCAGTTGTTCCAAGTTTGAGCTTCCACTGCCATTAAAATCAATAGTCGTGCGAATGCATTCTTCAATTTTGTCTCCATGCTCCTAAACCACAAATTATCAAACATTGCTCAATGAAATGAAAAAAGAATAAAGTTCAGGTTAATAAGAAAAATCACAAGTACAATTGTATTTTTAATTTTAAGGGGATAATAAGTCTGTAATACAATGCTCAGTGACAAAAGAAACATGTCAAAACAGAAAACAAATTCTCATGAATCATCAGTTCCAAGTAAGGCTACAAGCTCTAGCTTCAGCTCACAAGCCTGCCAGAGCTACAACAACGTGCTTGAGCTCAAAGGTAATCAAATTGAACTTCAACATCATGCCTGCCTTAATTAGTAACAAGCTACTTGGACTGGGCTTAAAAAGTTCTGATTTGAACCAGAAAGGCTGGTAACATATACATCAAAATGGTTGAAATAACATATAATCTCGTATATAAACTATAAAGTATGTTTAGTTGACTGTATATATAAATAAGATTTCATCTCTAATATACACACATTATAATAGGACAGTTTTAAAAAATTAGTTCCACATCATCCAAATCAGAAAACCAAGCATTACATGATTGGTGACTCAAGGGCTCATCTTAGTCGGAATCAGACTTGAGCTTGACAAAGGGAAGGCTCGTTCAATTACACTCATAGCACCAGACAAATTTCACAGAAAGAAAAGTAATTTTTTTTAAGAAAAGTAATTTGATGATTTTATAAATGCTCAAAAGCTCATGATGAATCATATTAATATTTCCACAATCTGCGGGTTCTTCAATATCTTAATGATTGTGTCATTGGTTGTTACTAATAAATATTAAAATTCCAAAAACCATTAAAGTCCAAATGTAAAATATAACATTACATAACTGGCTTTAATATTTATAACTTACCGTTGTCATCCTTTCAGGGGCTTTGCCAACACTAAGAGCATCTGCACCTGTAAAAAAATTGTGAGCATGTAGTCTACCAAAGAATAATAACAAAAAAATTAATAAAAAAGATTGAAACATCTAGCTATTGGGTGGTTCACACAAATGGATGTGAAGGTTTCCCTCCAAATTTAAAGGAGTCTTGGGGGGTGTTAGTGCCATGGAAAACTCCGGAAAGTGATTTTCGGAGTCAAACGGAAAGCAGAAGAAAACAGAATCCAATGGAAAACTCTTTCCCTTTGACTGAATTCTGTTGTTTGTGTCTGTCTCCGGAATCCAACAGAAAACAGATTCTGTTGTTTGTGTCTGTCACTGGAATCTGACAGAAAATAAATTCTGTTGGTTGTCTGTCACTGGAATCCAGGAAAAAATAGATTTTGTAGTTTGTGCCTACCATTACAAAATATGAGAAACTTTATAGGTGCAGTTTAATTTATAAACGAAAATATGCTACTATAATCTCAAAAATATTAATCCAAATCACATTTAATTTATAATTTAATCTCAATAATATTACAATTCAAATGTCATAATGTTTTGGATACATAAATGTTAATATTTAACCAACCCACATAGAATTTGCCATATTTTGCCGCATCTGATCTGTCAGTTCTTTCTTGCGTTGTTGAGTCAATCCAACTTGACTTTCTTCTACTTCGTCGTTATCGTTATCTTCTTCCATTTCTGAATTTGAGTTTCTTCCTTCCGTACCACCAAGCTCATCATCAAAATCTTCAAGCAAATCTGATATGTCTTCTTTACGAATAAAGTTATGTAACAAAAAACATGCTATAACTATTTTCACTTGAGTATCATAGGGGAAAGGCATACAACCCCTTAATATCGCAAATCGATGTTTAACAACACCGAAACAGCATTCTATGACATTTCTTAACTGTGAATGACGATAGTTAAAATTTTCAACCGCATTTGATGGCAATCGATCATTATCATATTCACTAAGATGATACCTTGTACCCCAAAATGGACAAATAAATTCTGGCCTGTTCGGATATCCAGCATCGACGAGATAAAATTTTCCTACACAAAAAACAATTTTAAACTGAATCTCAAGGAAAAACCAATATAACTATCAAGTAACAGAAATTAATAATTTTCACCTGATGGTATTTTCAGACCGTTCTCTCGAGTCAATGCATTTTGTAGGATTCTAGCATCAGCAGCTGACCCCTCCCAACCAGCAAGAATATATGTAAATTCCATGTTAAAGTTGCAAGCTGCCATAACGTTCTGGGATAACTCGCCTTTACGATTTCTGAATCTTGCAGTTTCTGGTCCATTTATTGTGGCTTTAACATGAGTTCCGTCAATAGCACCAATGCAATCCTGTATAAAATTTAATTAGAAATCTAAATACCAGGACAACTAATTTGAAGCGAACTTACCTTAAAATTTAATGAGAAGTGAACTTACCTTAAAATATGGAAATACGTTTGGATCACTCTTGATTCGATCTGGAACATTTGTTGAGGCATAAGCAAGCAACATGTCATTCAGTTGCAAAATAGCATTCAACATTCTATTAAAATATGCACTGACGCTCCAAGTAGAACGATGAAATCTTTCTTTAGTCACACCATATCGCTGGTCTTGTCCCACTGTAACAAGAAACATTGCTAATTGCTCCTCTACTGTTACACTTTTAGTTTCAGTCACCAGACCTTCCGTTTTTAGTAAACTGCAAAAATTCTGGAACACATGTTGATTCACCCTGTAAATTTTTCTGCAGTTGTAGACTTCATTCGGTAGTGTAGGATCTAACAATCTACGAATATAAGTCAGACCCTCTCTACTATAGATCCTATTGGCCGGTACTGGTTTTAGCAGTTGTGTATTCGCAACACTAAACATGGTATGTGACATAACTAGCAAATTAGTTATGCTTCTTTTCCTCATCTCCTCATCTTTTTCTAGCAATTCGAAGAAAGTTTTTCCTCACAACATTTTTGATCTTAACACCTGTCAACATCATATAATATCATGTTAACACATAGTTAGATGATACAAAATAGAAGGCCTAAAAATAACATAACACAAACAATTGTCAATTGTAGATTAAAATCTTACAATCAAAACATACACCCAAAAAATAGCATAACAAGCTAAATAAAATCTTACAACCAAAACATACACCCAAAAAACCTACAACCAAAAACTTAATGTTTAGTCAATAACTTAATTCTTAATTTTCACACAACAACCACCTCAACCATTCACCACGCATTTTATGTGGCAGACATAAAAAGGACTTCCTCTTCTTATCGCACTCCAACAACTCCAGTGCTTTGAATACTTCATGTTGTTCAAATCCTGGAAGTGAATGTATAATATCTGACAACTCCATGAATTCTTCTTTCTCCTTGTTTACTGCCAATTTTTGTCGCTCGATACTAACCATTTCTTCCATTAGTTTCAGTCTTCTCTCACTTGCTTCTTCTTCTTTTTCCGTATATCCTTTGAATGCAACAGCCATGTCAACAAGTGCATTTGACATTGCTTCATGAGACTCGGCATGAGGACGAGGTCTTTTCACAGGTCTGGTAGATGTAGGTGTGGTAGAGCATGCCCTTCGAGCTTGTGAATTTTCAGCCTCTAACTCCCCAATATTAATGTCATCAAGGTAATCTAAGTTGTCTCCTACAACTCCAGTTGTTCTTGGGAAGTCAGTCGCTTGCTTACCACCAACACTGGTGGCTATGCTACTCTCAAACAATATATGAAGTTGTTCGTATATTGGGCAACTCTTTCCTTTGTACTGACCCATGTGTGGGTGTTTCTAGTAAGAAAAACAATATATGTTAGTGCACACAACCTAAGCCAAAACATGTAAAATTAACATTAGAAAGCTTAGGTTCACCTCTACAAAGTCATCCCAAACTTCCTTCTCCACGTCAGTGTGACCTTTAACAAAATCTGGTCCCCAACCACTTTGATTCATGATAATAGTGTAATTCTTATACATAGTCCTCCATGTCTTCCATCGACTATCCAGTTTTGCTTTAGTGATTTTAGGGTCTATTGTTTGATTGAATTTGGCTACAACATCCAAAAAGGTATCCTGTCTAATTTTTCCGTCTGGGGTTTTTCCTACTCCATCCACAATTGCCTCACACAAAATGTGGAGCATTAATTCTTCTGCTTTACTACTCCAAATGTAGTTTTTCCCTTGACTCATTTCTAACCAATAATATAGACGGGACAAAGAAAAGTCAGTATTCTATTATTTAAGTTCGTAAGTTAGTATTACATGTCTACAAAAGGTATCCAAGCATAACTAGTAAATAATTTAAAAACTACAAAACCTCTCGAACTAATATTGTTACCAACACTGCAACATCAATATTAAACAAGCATTGTCAAACAACACACGTTTGCAAATAAATAATTTAGTAGATTATAACAATATTCTGAGTTCCTCACAAAACAAATGAGATCGAGTTCTTCAATAAGAGGTCCAGTTCTGATCTAATAATCTGTTTATGCATACTAAGTTGAAAGTTGAAACCCCACACTTGTATCATACAACACCCTTATATCATTTTTGTTTGTGGACCAGTCATTCGAATGGTGAACATGTTTTAACACCAACAGTCTAACCAAACTACGCATATTCAATAACATCCTAGACCATTTTGAGAAAATAAATATTTCTTTGCTACACAACCATGTTGCTTCCAACCCAATGGTACTGCATTTCATAAGGAACCACCAAAAATAAGTTATTCAATCACTTAAATTACCATTAATAAGTTACACATGTTAATGAATCCAAAATAAAGTTCAGAGGAGAACATGCAAATCATTTGTGCTCATTAAAAGGCTCTTAAGTCCAAAAAAGTAATACACCCTACGTTACTTTCAAATGGTACTTGCAACTATGGTCTTCATAACCATGGTCTTCTAACCATGGTCATAAACACATTCTTCCCCACTCCACACCAAAAAATATCTTAAAAACTACAAAAAATAACCTCCAAGCATCCGAATCAAAACAGTAAGTAGCGTATTATATCAAACTGAAATTACCCCCAAAACTCATATGCAAATCAAAATTGAATATAAATTTGTTGATTACCAATCCTACATGATGGTAACAAACCAGGACCGATCTGAGAACAAACCATACCTCAAAAAATTATTAATCCTACATGGTAACAAACCATACCACAAACCAGAACCGATCTAAGAACCCCCAAAATCCTAACCAAAAAATCACAACTGATCCCCAATCCAACAAAATCTCTTGAAAATCAGAGAAAATACACCCCAAATCCCATCAAAAACACCAACTTCATATAAAAACACCCACACATCAAACATAAAAACGAAGATAATGTACCAGAAACCGCGAGTGGAAACCCTTGCTCCTCGTCGTCCGAACCCAAGCCCGCACGCTGTCAAAACCCTTGGCCGTCGTCGATGGAACCCTAGCCGCAATCAACCCAACTTGCTCGCGGAACACTGGAATAGACCCTTACCAGTGAAATCGAAGAAGTGGAAAAAAGGAAGAAGTGGAGAAAAGGAAGAAGTGGGGTTTCCTTTGGTTTCCAGGGTGAAGAGGTGAGAAAATGAATGAGAAGTTTGCTTTTATACGAGGGAAATTGAAGGCAAACGAGTATATTTTCCGAAACTTGCACAAACAGTTCCATTTCAGCAGTCAAACGGAATTTCTTTTACTTTCCATTGTTTTCCTTTACATTCTCAACGCACAAACCCCCCCTTGATATCATGTTTTCCACTTTCTCTTTCAGTTTAAGTCTTAAAGATGCAAGCTTTGCAGGTTTCTTAATTGGAGAACTTGTAAAAGTTGAAATGGTATTAGTGTATCTAAGAAGATGAAGTGGTTGATATTGGAGAACCTCCGCCCATTTTTATGATCAAGCCTTCATTAAACAGTTCTATGATCAGCGCTATGCATTGGGGCTCTCTAGGAGTTTAGTGAAAGTTTGGATTTTCTACTTAAGTGTGATCAATCGGTACATATTGGATTGTTGGGACTCCAAAGATCATCCTTCAATAGGAGCATACTTGTCTAGTAGGTTGGGATCATGATAAATTAATCCATTAGCGACAAACTAGATCAACATGTAGGACACTTTACCTATCAATTCATACCTCATGATGACTAGTTTAAGCCACGAATTTCCCAAGAAACTAGTTGACTTCCATGATTTGAAGTTAGTCTCCTTTATTTCATTAGTTTAAAAGCTGCTACATTATCATTTCTTAAATCGGGCCAAAATACCTTCAAAGCTAAATCATCGAACCACACCATGTCTTATCCAACTTTACCTTTTCCATCAATACTTTCTCATGTTATGAGAGGTGGTTTCATGGTTGAATAATAGCTAGGCTATAATTCCCATTTTAAGGTTTCAATAACTTGTTTCTTGGTGTAGAACCAAATTGCAAATGAAAACTTGTAGACTGTTCGCGAAGTGGAAACACTTACGTCTTTTAGATTGTCCGAACATGATAAATCCCATTATGGACTACATGTAAAACGTGAAAAGTTGACTTAATTCTTAAAGTATCGAAAGTATTGATATTTACCATAAGAATTACAAATAATGCACAAGCATTTTTTCATAATTTCTAAATTTATGGAACTTCAATACTGCTTGAGATGATTTGGACATATTCAGCATAGAATTCTGGAGGCATCAGTGAGAATAGAAGGTTTCAGCTGCTTGAGATGGTTAGGGAAGTATTTAGTGTCTCCCTTTATCAACCCTTTTATTGCTACAATGCACTTTTGGGCAACCAAGAAACCATTACAATAAGAATTTCACCCATGGATGCAGATTAGTGGGGTGAAATCCATGCTTGAATGAGAAATCTTCCTGAAGGTCCCATTAGGGAAGTAGGAAATCTTGGTCGTTTAGCATTATGGTGGAATATTTGGGTGGCACGGAATAAACTAAGATTCGATAGCAAACAAATTGTGATTGGGGACATTTGGAAGAAGACGTTACAAGACATCTACTTTTGGCTTCATTGCTCAGTCACGGCTACGGAATTTTTGTTCTAATTCAGTCTTGGTCTGTATTTGAGGTGGTCTTGAGAGTAATTTTGTTTATCCCACAGCTTGTGGGTTCTCCGGTTACATCCCTACTATTGGTGGGATGTGCCAGATTTTCTTCTTTGCCACCTTTTTTTAGTCTTTTTTTGCCTAATTTTGTTTGTTTATCGTCTCTTGTATCTCTTCTTTCAATCTCTATCAATGATCAAACCAAGAAATCCATGCTTGAATGCAGGACTGTAGTCTGAGAGGCAAATTTTCAGTGAAAAACTTAAAGAAACCTACAGTAAGCCAATAAGTCTAAAATCCCCAAGTTTATGAGTTGCTTAATATTGGGATTTGAAGAGATAATATCAGAATGTTGGGCGAAAGCTCCTCACCCTCAGGGGCATGCTCCAATCATGCTAATTGGATCCCCAATAACAATTTGCCAATATTTTTGAATGGAGTATCTGAAATCCATCCAGTCCACGTGTCTTACCATTCACATTTTCAATGGTACTTTTACCTCCTCCAATGTAACATCTTTTTCAACTCTAGAGATTCCCCATCTGATAATCTATTGAATATAAAAATTGCTGTCAAAGGGTCTCCAAGCCTCTTCAATTTGGGACTAACAAATATGTTTCAATTTTCGTACAAACATCCTCCCTCTAGTAGCCACTTCAACCTCGAACTTTATCCAGAAATGCTATCCCTTGGCCATACATCTCTCAATCTTCTGTCTCAGTCAGGACACAGGTTTCACAAGTGTAAAAAGTCTACCAAAAATATCAAATCAAACAATACTAATCTGTGAATTCCGGCCATGAGAGAGAGAGAGAATTAAATGGCAGTGAATGATAGGAACTGATCTCATCCCAAAAGCTAGCTTGTAGGTTGGGGGGACATATGGAGTTATATCCCACACTGGGTATCCCATTTTACCCGATGTGGGACTAAACTCCTTATGGATCTTAACAAACCACTACGCTTCCGTTCCGACGTCCTCGTCGGTCATTCGTGGATTTGAGCTCCACAGGGCTCCAATGATGGATTTGAGCTCCACCCTGCTCCAATGATGGATTCGAGCTCCACCGGGCTCCAATGACACACATCGGGTATCCCATACTACTCGATGTTGACTCATCGGAATGGATTTTGTGGAACGTGGCTCTGATACCACTTAATAGGAACCGATCCCATCCCAAAAACTAGCTTGTAGGTTGGGGGAACCTATGAGGTTATATCTCACACTGGGTATCCCATTTTACCCGATGTGGGACTAAACCTCTTATGGGTCTTAACAGTGAAGCACGCAAATGATTGGAAACCTAAACACACAGAATCAAATTTTTACTTCAACCTAAATGTGGATCCAAACTGACCCTTCAACCTAAACAAGATGTCAATTCCTAGAAAACCTACTAACAACGAATATCATTTCCCAAACAAAACCGTAGCACTTCCCCCAAACCCTAAACGAAACTCAAACCCGCAAAACGCAACAGAATCAAATCAAGCCACCACCTTGCGAAGATCAAAAACCACGAATCAAACGCAAACAAACTTCCAACTCCTACAAACGTACTAACGCCATTTCCTAACCAAAAACCACACTCCGAGCTCCCGAAGACCAAACCAAATCGGAAACCGACGAACCCTAGATCGGAGAGGAGAGGGGAAGGAGAAGGGGGTGACCTTGAGAAGGGGGTTGCGGCTTCCGGAGGAGGGAGGAGAGAAATCTTGAAGCACGGTCCATTTGGGATTTGGGGAGGAGAACAAGGAACGTCGGTTTTGGCGGAAAATGGCCAAAAGTTTAACGGAAAGAGTGGTAACGGACTAACGGTGTAGTCCTGTCTCAAACGAAAATATATATATAATCACAAAACATAAAAGATGTCACTTTTATACGTGGAATTTGATTGTTTATTGATAATAAAAAATATATTATAGTAACATTTTTAGTTAGAGATAACAAACAAATAAAACAGGGAATAAAACGAAAATATATACAGATCACAAAACATGAAAGGATATCACTAAGAGAAGTGTTTTGTTATATTCGTGGATAACGAAACATTGACTTACAAAGATAGATAGATTTTAAGTTATTTCCTGTAATACTTTAAACTGTTAAAGGATAGGATTAACCAACAACATAAAGAATTAAAAAAATAGAGATGTCGTAATAAATTAAGTATAACATTAAAAAGAACGAATATTTGATCCAACAGATATCTACATGGGTTGGATCAACATCTAAAAAAATTCCTCAACATTTTTGCATTCCTTTGTCAAAAATTTGCTTGCTTGCACCTCTACTTCGAAGTTGATTGTCGAATAACTGCAACTGCAAAACAACACCACCATGCTGAATTGCACATGGTTGTTCATGCACTTGTTCTTACTCAAGGTGATAATTTTGACATCACCACCTCTAACACATGCATGGTCCAACTGAATCTTCTTTTCCTACAGCATAAACTCTTCCTCTTAGTCCGAAGCTTAACAGGCCTACCTTCGTAGAAATGCCCGCATGTGGTTATCAACTTACTCGTATGTTGAGGGCAGGCAAGAATATCTTCATTTTATAGACACAATTTGGATATTCTATAACATTTACAAAATAGTAATGCGAGTCAAAGAAAAACTAAAATTAACTATCACGAAAATGTGATAAGCTTAATGTAACATCCTCAAAGCAGCGGAAAATTTTAAAATTTTTAAACACTCAATCAACAGAGGATATTACGCAATAAAAGGGACACAGGTGCACCAACATATATATAATATATATCCGAACATCAGAGTATACAAAAGTTGTGATTACATCAAAAGCATATACAAAGGAAGCAATAATCACACGACCTCAACTGAGAGAAAGCTGGATCCGGTAGCAGCGCTCCTCTCCTCGGTCACCTTCGCCGGGGATCACCAACTCGCCGGAGCACAAACCTCTCGCCGGAGCTCACCACAGCAGATGAGGGAGAGAATCGCGAGTGAGAGAGAGAGAGAGAGAGCAACGAGTGAGTGAGAGAGAGAGATTCCCCCCCCCCCCCAAATATCTCCTCCCCTCAATCCACACTATCCAATCCAATCCAATCCATCTCCACCACTCATCTCATCCCCTCTCCATCTCAACCCTCCATCCATCCATCTTCAATCCAAGTCATCCATTCTATCTCCTCTCAATCCCAACCGTCCATCTCTAATCCCCTCTAATCACCACCTAATCAACCACAAAGCACAATTAGGATAGGATTAGGATCAGAATCCTAAAATCCACCCTCCTAAAAGAATTTCGTCCTTGAAATTAAGACTGAAGCTTACCAAACAACTCCGGGAACTCCTTCCGGACCTCCTCCTCGATCTCCCAAGTGGCCTCTCGCTCACTGTGGTGCTGCCACCTGACATTTACCATCGGAATGGTCCTCCTCCTCAACTGATGCTCCATCCGATCCACAATCTCCACCGGTCTCTCCTCAAGAGACAAATCCTGACGGATCTCTGGAACCTCCAACTGAATCACATGAGAAGGATCCACTACGTACTTCCTCAACATCGACACGTAGAAGACGTTGTGAAGACCTGAAAACTGCGGCGGCAACGCAACCCTGTAGGCGACCTCTCCAACCCGATCGAGAATCTCAAACGGCCCGACATACCTCGGACTGAGCTTCCCCTTCTTCCCGAACCTCATCACTCCTCGAGATGGTGAAATCCTCAGGAAGACATGGTCACCCACCTCAAATCTCAGCTCTCGCCTACGCCTATCCGCGTAGCTCTTCTGCCTGCTCTGAGTCGTCGCTAGTCTCTGCCTGATCACATCAACCTTCTCAGCATACATCTGCACAATCTCAGAGCCAACTAGCTGTCTCTCGCCTACATCACTCCAGCATACCGGTGATCTACACGGTCTCCCGTACAGGGCCTCGTACGGTGCCATCCCAATACTCGAATGGTAGCTGTTGTTGTAGGCGAACTCGATCAATGGCAGATGCTCATCCCAATGACCTGCCCAATCCAGAGTACACGCTCGCAACATATCCTCTAGCGTCTGGATGGTCCTCTCAGACTGACCGTCTGTCTGCGGATGGAATGCCGTACTGAACTTCAACCGCGTCCCTAAGGCCTGCTGCAAACTCCCCCAGAATCTGGAAGTGAACCTCGGATCTCGATCCGAAATAATACTCACGGGCACCCCGTGCAGTCTAACGATCTCCTCAATATACAACTTAGCTAGACCCTCCAGAGGTAAAGTGGTCTGAATAGCTAAGAAGTGCGCCGACTTGGTCAGTCGATCGACTATAACCCAAATCGCGTCATGGAATACTCTCGTCTTCGACAGCCCGGTGACAAAATCCATCGTCACGTGCTCCCACTTCCACTCTGGAAGCTCGATCCTCTGCATCGGCCCTGCAGGTCTCTGGTGCTCAATCTTCACCTGCTGACAAATCAGACATCTGCCAACAAACTCTGCGATCTCCGTCTTCATCCTCTTCCACCAGAAATTCCTCTGAAGATCTCTAAACATCTTCGTGCTGCCCGGGTGGATTGAATAACGGGATCTATGCGCCTCCTCCAGAATGTCCTGCCTCAGATCTCTCAATGGACGTGTTGCCAAGGAGGAGTGTTGTCTCCTGAGGGTTTTCAGCAGATATACCCACAAAATCTGAACAAGATGCATTATTCAATTAAGACACTCGACTCGTTGGACAAATTTTGTCGATCAATGGACGTGGTAATCCTACGGGCCGACTCTATATAGGTAATCAGTCCACACACCTAGCCTAATGAATCATTCGTGCAAGTTAAATAAGGAATTAAGTGAAAGACATGGATAACTTCAACCTCCTCAAGTGATACAAAGTGTAAGTCCATTAAGGTTCTTATTTGCATTTTCTTCTTCTTTTTGTTTCTTTTCTCATTTTTTTTCTTTTCTTTTTATTAGTTTGAACTTCATTCTCCCAGGGTCAGGTTTCGTGCATCATTGCCCATGAGGACTTACACTATCACGTACACCTTTCCCCAAATCTCCACGTAGGGCAATCCCTACCACCCGTGTAACGAGAGTTCGGTCGGCGCATCCCAAGTCAGATGACTCGAAAGCACCATGCACAAAGTCTCATCAGACCTACTTTCCCGAGTGATAGGAGTCGTGCGAGAAGAGAGAACGCCTACTCACTTATTTCTTATCTACACATGAACCAAAACCCCTACACTTAATGTCTCACAACAAGATTTAAAGGGTCCTTCACAACAACATACTTCCTTAAGTTAACAGACACGAATTGTTGACTCATTAGGTTCAGGGTGGACTTCTTTGAATGTTTGAGCACTGAAACCCTATGATTACTCACCCCCAAGGGAAAATTGGGGTGCATCCTAATGACTCGATAAATCTTAAATCCACTGTACTAGATATCCTAATGCATCAAGTTCAAGACAATTTTGGGAGCTTTCTTTTTACTTTGCCTCTCAACGGTTTTGTACATGCTAAACACACACAAAACCCACAAAACATTTTCTTTCGCAAACACATGAAGATTTTGAAAGAAATGTGCAAATTTTAAGGCACTAGGCAAGCAAAAGAAGACAAGTCACCCAAGGATCATGACAAACAGATATATCAATATTAATTGCAACACACTAACATGATCCTAATAATGCACACAAAAGAAAATAAAATCAAAGGAAAAGGACTCAACTATGTACACACGTAAAACACCCCCCACACCTACTTCATGCATTGTCCTCAATGAATGCGAGCAAGATACTACATGGATGTATGCATGAAAAAGGAGAGATCTCACCAACATGAAGTACAAAGGGAAGTTCAAGGTCATGTTGATGGACACAAACCCGAATTCCCTCAAAACCTGTGAGATGCTAAAGAAAGGATACAAATACGTAAAAGAAATGGAGCCCAAATACTCAAGGGTTGGGGCCCACAATAAACGATGCTCAATGAACGAGTCTTTTCTCTTTCTTTTTTTTTTCTATACAAACATGAAAGCTCAACCACTCATGCAGGAGCATGAATGGTTGAGTGCGAGAGAGGTTCATGAAGGAACATGACCTCCTCGACTTCGGCTGGTGCCCCCTCCAAGTAGGGTTTGAGGCGTTGTCCATTAACTTTGAACACGTCCCCATTCCCTGGGTTCAAGATGTCAACCGCTCCATGGGGATAGACGGTTTGGACAATAAAAGGACCAGACCAGCGACTGCGGAGCTTACCCGCAAACAGATAAAGTCGGGAATTGTAGAGCAACACCTTCTGCCCGGCCGTAAACACCTTTCACATAATCATGCGATCGTGAAACATCTTGGCTGGGACTTATGAATTTTGGCATTCTCGTACGCATCATTGCGTAGCTCTTCCAATTCCACAATGTCGAGCTTACGTTGTACTCCTGCTTGATCAATATCCATATTCAGGTTCTTGATCGTCCAGAAAGCACGATGCTCAAGCTCGACGGGTAGGTGGCAAGCCTTGTCGTACACTACCCGATATGGGGACATACCCAAATTGGTCTTGTACGCGGTGCGGAAGGCCCACAACGCGTCATTCAACTTAGTAGACCAATCCTTCCTCGAGGAACTAACCGTCTTCTCAAGAATTTGCTTTAATTGACGGTTAGAGATTTCGACTTGCCCACTAGTTTGCGGATGGTATGGGGTCGCAAGCTTGTGGGTGATCAAATATTTCCTCATAAGTGCTTCAAAGGAGCGATTACAGAAGTGAGTACCCCTATCGCTGATTGTGGTACGAGGAGTACCAAATCGCGCAAAAATGTCCCTCAAGAATTTGGTGACCACCTTGTTGTCATTGGTCTTTGTGGGTATAGCCTCAACCCACTTAGACACATAGTCAACAGCCACCAGAATGTAAACATTCCCGAATGAGTTCGGGAAGGGACCCATGAAATCGATGCCCCATACATCGAAGATGTCGACAACAAGGACACTTTGCAAAGGCATCATGTCACGTCGACCAATCCTTCCAAGGCGCTGACACCTATCACATTGCTTACAAAAGTCGTAAGCATCCTTGAAAAGAGAGGGCCAGTAGAATCCAGATTGGAGCACCTTGGCAGCAGTTTTCTTTGTTCCAAAGTATCCTCCACATGCCTTGGAGTGGCAGAAATGGAGCACACTTTGGAACTCGATATCTGGGACGCACCGCCTAAAAATTTGGTCAGAGCAGTATTTGAATAGGTAGGGGTCGTCCCAGTAGAAGAATCTGACATAAGATCTAAATTTGGTTTGGTCAGATTCTGACCAACCCACAGGAAGTTGCTCGGTCACGAGGTAGTTCACGATGTCAGCAAACCAAGGGTTATCTTCGATCGTGAACAACTGCTCGTCAGGAAATGTGTCATCAATAATTTGGTCCTGTGGGTTGGTCGTCTCTAGACGAGACAGGTGGTCAGCTACAACATTCTCACACCTTTTTTTGTCCCAAATCTCGAGATCGAATTCTTGTAACAACAAGATCCATCTCAACAGTCGGGATTTTGCATCTTTCTTCTCCATGAGGTGTTTGATGGCTGTGTGATCAGAATAGATAATCACGTGGGAGCCAATCAAGTACGACCAGAATTTTTCCAAAGCAAATATGATTGCTAAGAATTCCTTCACGGTCACAGTGTAGTTCAATTGGGCATCACTGAGTCTTCTACTGGCACAGTAGATCACATGAGGCAATTTGTCCAATCGTTGCCCAAGCACTGCTCCCACAGCGAAGTCAGATGCATCACACATTAACTCAAAGGGTTCAGTCCACACTGGTGCCTTAATAATGGGAGTTGAAGTCAATTCTTTCTTCAAGGTCAAAAAGGCATGGTGGCAATCCGGTGTGAACTTAAAAATGACATCCTTAGCCAACAAGGCGGTGAGAGGTCGAGCAATTTTGCTAAAATCCCGAATGAACCACCGATAGAATCCGGCATGCCCCAAAAAGGCGCGGATATCCTTCACATTACGTGGCGGTGGGAGATTAGCAATAAGACCCACTTTGGCGGGATCGACCTCAATTCCCCTACTTGAGACCACATGTCCAAGTACAATCCCTCGCTTCACCATGAAGTGTCATTTCTCCCAATTGAGAGCGAGGTTCTTCTCACGTCATCGCTTGAGGACAAGGCTCAAGTGATGAAGGCACTCATCAAAGGAAGCGCCAAATATGGAAAAATCGTCCATGAAGATCTCAAGGAAATGCTCAACCATATCGGAGAAGATGCTGATCATACACCTTTGAAACGTTGCCGACGCATTACATAACCCAAAGGGCATGCGACGATAGGCAAACGTGTCAAAGGGACAAGTAAATGTGGTTTTCTCTTGATCCTCGGGGGCGATGGGAATTTGGTTGTAACCGGAGTATCCATCAAGAAAACAATAATACTCATGTCCGGACAACCTTTCCAACATCTGATCAATGAATGACAGCGGGAAATGATCTTTCCGCGTTGCCGCATTGAGCTTGCGATAATCAACACAAACTCGCCAGCCAATTTGTTGGCATGTCGGGATAAGCTCATTATGCTCATTCTCCACAACCGTCACGCCTGACTTCTTGGGAACCACATGGACATGACTCACCCACGAACTATCAGAGATAGGATAGATTATGCCATGATCCAAGCACTTAAGAACCTCCTTTCAGACGGCTTCTTTCAGTACAGGATTCAATCTCCGTTGTGGGTCCCTGTGGGGCCTAGATCCTCTTCCATGTGGATCCGATGCTGAACAATACCAGGGCTAATTCCCTTGATATCCTTCAAGGACCACCCGATCACCTCTTTGTTTTCAAAGAGTACTCTTTTGAGGGTAACCTCTTGATCTTGTGCAAGATCAGAAGCAATAATGAGTGGCAAGGTCTCATTATCCCCTAAAAAGATGTACTTTAGGTTATCGGGGAGCGGTTTAAGCTCGACCAGAGGTGGGTCCTTGGCGGATTCAGAGTTACTTTCAAGTGGCTCAAGGGCCACACGGTAAGAGGAGCAAGCACCCAGATGTGCCTCCTCGTCCCGAGAAATGCTGGTGGATTCCTCAAGATTCTCTTCACTCGCAACCTGGTCATTAGGCACCTCAATAATATGTCGATGTGAGTCGAACATGCCTAATGACTCGGGCTCATCCGTGTCCTGGATGAAATTGGCTCCGACACTGTCGTCGAAGAGCTCGGGTTGCTTACCAAGAGTGAAGATGTTGAAATCTGCCGTGAGGTTTCCAAAAGACAACCTCATCAAGCCATTGCGACAATTGATCAAAGCATTAGATGTCGCAAGAAATGGCCTCCCAAGGATCACAGGAATTTGTCCTCGTGGGTTGTACACGGGTTCAGTATCCAAGATGATGAAATCAACTGGAAATACGAACTCACCCACTTTGATAAGGACATCCTCCACACTCCCTCGTGGAATCTTGACGGATCTGTCAGCCAACTAGAGGGTTGTCCTCGTTGGTTTAAGATCGCTTATTCCAAGGTTTACATAGACAGAGTAAGGTAAGAGACTCACAGATGCCCCCAAATCCAATAGAGCTTGAGAGATTGTCACATTCCCAATCATGCAAGAGACAGTTGGACAACCTGGGTCCTTGTACTTGACATTCATGGGTTGTGTCAATATTGAGCTCACATTGGCGGGCAAAAAGGCCTTTTGGGGAACATTTGTTTTTCTCTTAGTGGTGCAAAGGTCCTTGAGGAACTTGGCATATGGTGGCATTTGTTGAACAACGTCCAACAACGGGATGTTCACCTTGACTTGCTTAAGTACCTCAATGATCTTGTCCCAATGCTCATCACATTTTTTAGTCAACCTATGAGGGAATGGTGCCTTGGGGACATAAGAATCATGAGGAGGAGTCTCAGAATTAGGTTCCTTGACAGGCTCAAGATTCTCCTCGGAAGTCTCGCCAACCGGGTTGGCTTCAGGCATTTCCACATTGTTGTTGACAACCCTTCCCGATCTCAAGGTATGGACAACATTAGCATGTTGGGAAGGGTCACTTTCAACATTGTGTACAGTTTGCCTAGCATGAGCAGGTTGACCCCTGGGATTTACCACAGGTTGACTCGGGAACTGACCCTTCTCACGTTCATGGAATTGATGAGCCAACTGGCTAACTTGCATTTCCAAAGCCTTGACTGTACTTTGCAACGCTTGAAGGGTCAGATCACAAGAAGGGTCCTTGGGGTCAACCCACTGGGGTGGTGGAGTCTGGTTCGAATAACCCGACGATGAGGCATGAGCAAGTTGGTAATTATGGTGCTGAGACCTTTGATGTGGGGGTTGGTAGGTCGCCGATGGGCGTGGAGGTTGAGCGTGCGAGCTCTGACCGTGACCCCCACTAGGCCCCCAAGAGAAGTTAGGATGGTTACGCCATCCCGGGTTGTAGGAGTGACTGTACGGGTCGTTACAAGGCCTCTGTTGATCCATCGCATTCGCATGCTCAGTATCCCTTGGAGTGTAGGTGCACTCCAAGTCATCATGGCCCGTTAGTCCACACCTACTACACCCAGGAGTAGCGACCTGAGCTACAGGAGCTCGGTCCAACTCTAAACTCTCAATCCTACGCATGAGAGCAGCCAATTTCGCCTCAGACATGATAGTTGACTCGACATGATATGATGCAGCCCGACCAGAAGACCTGGCAGCTGGTGGCTCTCTCATGGTGTCCCACTCGAAGATACGTTCAGCAATGGACTCAAAAGTGTCTCATGCCTCCTCGATGGGTTTCATTTGGAAGTCACCCTGACACATCGACTCCAACAATGTGCGGGTGTTGTAGTTGATGCCCTCATAAACAATTTGGCACAGCTGTAAGAGCTCAAATCCATGATGAGGCACTGTTGGAGAAGGTCCTTGAACCTCTCAAAGAAACCATGAAAAGATTCGGTCTCAGTCTGATACATTTGATGTATCTGGTGCCGTATCTGTTGAGTTTTCCTTTGAAAGAAAATTCTCTTCAGAAATACGGTCACGAAGTCATCCCAAGACCGAATAGAGCTCGCCGGGAGGCTGTACATCCATTTCTTCGCGTTATCCTTCAACGCGAAAGAAATCATCCTCAACCGGACTGAATCCTCGTCAAACTGTTGAAGCTTGAACATGGAGCATACTTCCTCGAATTCGCGTATAAAAATATATGGATCCTCCTTATTGGCAGTAAAGGTTGGAAGCATGCTCACATATTGAGGTTTCAGCTCAAAGTTGTTCCCGCGAGCAGGGGGAAGAACTATGCAAGAAGGTTGCGCGGCCCGAACAGGATGGGTCCGTTCCCACAAAGTCATCGGTCTATCTTGTCGAGCTAAAGGTGGTGGTGCACCAAGAACTCGATCCTGACCGAATCTCCCTTCCTCTCGAGTCAGAGGAGGAGGAGAGGGAGGTCTACGTGGTGGTGGGAGCGGACCGAGGTAATCCATGAATGGACCCTGGTCTCCCCCGTCACCATGAGACGACTCGGCCTCATGCTCCAAAGGAGCACGAGGCGGAGATGGTCGATCACCAAGACCGTCCATCTCAGAAAAATGCACTCTCTCAAGTCGAACGCTCTCACCAGAACGAGTCCAACCTCGCATAAAAATGCTCGACTCGACTCTAAAATAACACACAACAGAAGGTGTACTAAAGGAGGAGACTACGCGTAGAAAATAAATGAGGAGAGGACTCTGATGAGGAGGGAAGAATCCTAGAGCTAGCGTGGGTAGTGGGATCAGGTAGAAACCTAATTAGCAAGCACAGCTCAAACAACTTAAGGCTATGGGTCCTTAGGCTAGACGACGCCTAACTTCGAGGTCACTAGCTTCGACACGCCTCACCTCCCTACAACGAGGACCACAATGCCCAGCAAGTGATACCAGATCCGGAGATCCAGTACCTCCTACTATCGACAAGGTAGGCAACGCCGATCAGGTCATGACGGTCTCAACTAGATTACTCTCCTAGTGCGTCTGCAATCCTTAGGGCCAATGTCTACCTGCTTTTAGTTAAGACTTGATTAAGAGTGATTTTTGGGGCTAAGGAAAGGGTGATGAATTCCCCCACCTTATCTTTTATGGGACAACCCCTCCTTAGTAGCTTTTTGATCCTAGATCTAGCAATCAATCGCTCCAATCAAAATGCTCAACTCACTCTTGTCCCGATGCACCTTACTAACTAATGCATGATTGAAACATGCATGAATGAGAGATTTTGGTGCACGTACCTCACGCCAGCGCTCGACAACTGAAAATAAAGCTAAAAGAAAAGACGACTATATGCCTATGTCAAGTACATGATACATGACCTAAACAAGTAAGAACGTCTAGTCTTTTGCTTTGGATTTTAAGGCCAAGTTGATTAATGGGGGAGTGATTAATGATCTGGGAGCAAACTAGAAGTCACAACATGCAAAATAGGGCTCCCAGATAACGAAAATGAAGCAAACAACTACCAGAAGAAAAATGGAAGCAAGAAGACCTCACCAGGCCACCAATTGGCGGTCTCAGACCGCTGATTGGCGGTCCCTTTTGATGTTTAGGTTCTCCAACTCCTCCAGTAGCCTCCCCGTGAGCTCTAGGATCCCTGAAACTAAGAAAAACTGGAAACAAAAAATTAAAAACCACTCGAATCGTCCAAACCAAGGTATGGACAAAGCACCTCCCAGGCAACGACGCCAAAAACTTGATTGATCATGACGAGACCATGTTTTATTCTCTTCCAGAGCTTCAAGTTCCTTTCTCATTGCTGCTCTCTACTCTTGGCTCTGAGCTGCTTCAAGGTAATTATTGGCTCTGTCATAGGGTTGTGCACGGACCGGTCCGGTCTGGGTTTTTGGACCGGACCGGTTGGAACCGGTTCGGGTTTTGGTCCGGAGGTTTTGAAAATTTCGGGTTTGGTCCGGTCCGGTTTTTTTATTTTTTATTTAAAAAATTCAGTTTTTGACCGGTCCGGTCTTCGGTCCACGAGAATCTGGTCTGGTCCGGTCGACCAGAAGACCTAGCGGCTGGTGGCTCTCTTGTGGTGTCTCACTCAAAGGTACGTTCAGCCATTAATTCAAAAGTGTCACACACCTCGTCGATGGATTTCATTTTGAAATCACCCTGACACATCGACTCCAACAATGTGCGGGTGTTGTAGTTGAGGTCCTCATAAACAATTTGGCACAACTGCCACAATCAATTTCATGATGAGGGCACTGCTGGAGTAGGTCTTTGAACCTCTCAAAGAAAACGTGAAACGATTCGGTCTCAGTCTGATACAATTGAGGTATCTGGTGCTGTATCTGTTGAGTCTTCCTTTGAGGGAAGAATCTCTTCAGAAAAAATGGTCACGAAGTCATCCCAGGACCGAATCGAGTTTACTGAGATGCTATACATCAATTTCTTCGCGTTATCCATCAACGTGAAAGAAATAATCCTCAACCGAACAGAATCCTCGTCAAGCTGTGGAAGCTTGAACATGGAGCATACTCCTCAAATTCACGTAAAAAGATATACAAATCCTCCTTATTAGCAGTGAAGGTAGGAAACATGCTCACATATTGAGGTTTTAGCTCATAGTTATTGTTGTGAGCAGGCGGGAGAACTATGCAAGAAGGTTGCTCGACCCGAACAGAATGGGTCTACTCCCACAATGTCATCGTCTTATCCTATCGAGCTAAAGGTGGTGGTGCTCTAAGAACTTGATCATAACTGAATCCCTCTTCCTCCATAGTCGAGGGAGGAGGAGAAGGAGGTCTACGTGGGGGTGGGAGTGGACCGAGGTAATCCATGTATGGAACCTGGTCTCTCCTATCTTCATAAGACGACTCTGCCTCCTGCTCCAAAGGAGCACGAGGCGGAGATGGCCGATCACCAAGACCGTCCATCTCAGAAAAATGCACTCTCTCAAGTCGAGCGCTCTCACCAGAACGAGCACAACCTCGCATAAAACGCTCAACTCGACTCTACAACAACACAAAATAGGAGGTGTAATCAGAGGAGGAGACTATAACGAAGAATATAGAGGAGGAGAAGACTCAGATGATAAAGGAAGAATCCCTAGAGGTAGCATGGGTAGTGGGTGCAGGTAGAAGCATACAAGCAAACAAGACTCAAACAGCTTATCGCTATATGTCCTTAGGCTAGACGACGCCTAACTTCAATCAACGGTGTTCTGGGGATCATATACTTGACTTAAACACGTAGTTTGTCTTTTATTTTAGCTTTGGTTTCAGTTCTTGAGCACTGGCGTGAGGTACACATTTCCTACTATCATTCATGCATTTTGTATGACCATGCATTAGTTAGTAGGAATTGCATTGCAACAAGTGTGAGTTGAGCGTTTGTTTGAAGAGTTGATTTCTAGATTAAGACTCCAAAACACTACTAATGAGGGGTTGTCCCATACAAGATAAGGTGGGGGATTTCATCATCCTTTCCTTAGCCCAAAAATCACAACTAATCAAAGCCTAATTTCTAAAAGCAAGTACACATTGGCCCTAAGGATTTCGGGCGCACTAGGAGAGTGATCAAGTTGAGACCGTTATGACCTGATCGGCGTTGCCTACCTTTTTGATAGTAGGAGGTACTGGATTTCCGGATCTTGTATAACTTCTGGGGTATTGTGGTCTTCGTTGTAGGTAGATCACCTAAACAAGCAAGAATACCTAATATTTTGCTTTGGATTTTAAAGTCTAAGTTGATTAAAGGTAATTGATTGTCAATCTGGGGCAAACTACAAGTCAAAACATGCCAAATTGATCCCCATAACACAATAGTGAATGTAGAAACAACAAGAAAAAGGTAGAGGGAAAACGGAGCTCAGCAGGCGCCCAGTTGGCGGTCCATCACCGCTGATTGGCGGTTTGTTCACCTTTGTTACCCTCCAAACTTTCCTAGTGACGTCTCTTGAACTTTAGAGCCTCCTGAAACAACGCAACACTACAAACAAAAAATTAAAATCACTCGAATCGTCCAAACCAAAGTCTAGACAAAGCACCTCCCCTGCAACGACGCCAAAAACTTGATGTGTACGTTTTAATATCGCAAGTGCACGACGTCGGTGAAGGTGTGGTAAGTATGGGTCGTGTCTACAAGGAGGTGTGTCAACTCTGGTTTGTTCGAAGGCAAGTGAGAAAAGATGGGAAGAAGCTGTGATTACACTAAACCAAACTACGAATGAATAAACAATAAAAATAAACCTCATGAAGTGGAGGTGTGTAGGTATGTGTGTGTGAGTGAGTCTTCTTTTCAATTAGAAACAAGTGTAGTTTGTGTGGCATACAAGTAGAAGTTAGTGTAGAATCTAAGTGTAGGATACACAACACTACATGGCAAACCATGAACATGCATATCTCACATAAAGTTGTTGATTTTAGATTCTCAAGCATGCAATAAGTACCTAGTGTGGTCATTAGAGCATCAATCAATCCTACATACAACCTAAACCATTCATGTAAATGTGCACCAAACATGGATCCATACATAACAAGTCATTCACATCAAATCATAACAAGCAACAAGATAAACTCTAAAGCTAGCATAAGATAAGTACCTAGTGTGGCCATTATCTCATCTAATACAAGTTTAATCATGCTACAAGTATAGATCTATATTAAGCATATGCAATGACACAAATAAAATAACTCATCACTATCACATAGTCTACTTTACCTCCACCCCATATGAGGATGAAACTACTCACTACTCATTAAGAAGATAAAATGAAATTAAACTAAGCATGCATGAATTGAAAGAGACAATATAAAACTAACTAAGAAAATTATTTTATTGACATGACGCACATTACAAGTAGCATTCTTCTCCACTTGAGCTTTGCTCCAAGGCTTACTCTAAGTAGAGAGAATGCCACCAAGCAATGAGTGAATACAAAGGAGAATGAAGACTTCTATTTATAGTCATAGAAAAAGGCAACCGGGGACAATCCCCTGGTATGGGACTAAAAGCATAATATAAATGGACATAAAACAACATAACCAATGACCCAACTAAACCATTAATGGTTTGGACCAATTTGGACCGCCAATTGGCGGTCTGGAATGGTTGGATCACGTCCGGATTTTGGCGGCTCATTTCTGACTTGATTTCTTGATGTTTGATGAACCCGATTTGGTTGTTGATGTTTGGACCCGGATTTAATTGCCAAAATACTCCTCATGATAGTATGGAGCTTCTTGATTTGCTCATTGATCCCTTTGGTTTACATCTGGGTCCTTCTCTCTTGCATCTCAGTCCATAAGTCCTGCAATTCAGTCATTTTCATTGCTTTTAAGTCTTTTTTGAGTCTCTTCTTCCCAAACATGTTTATTCCTGAAACTTAAACATAAATCTCGTTACGTAGCATTGCTTAGGCTAAGAATGAAGGATATAAGACACAAATATATGCATGATATGATGTCAATCATGGAGCATCCCGATCCAGCAAATAATATTTAAGGCATAGTCATGATGTGCTTGGATAACAGGAAGATAAAATAAGAGAAAGCAACATACCATATTAATTATTGTAATAATATGTCATCACGAAACACTAAAAAATACATCATACATAAATACAAACAACATACCAACCAAACTACATTGACGAACTTAAACAAAGTTGATTAATTGAAAAACCTAATAATCACTGTCTTTATTCTTTGCTTACATCCAAGGTGAATATGAGACAAGAAAAATGAGAAGTGATCAGTAGCATATCATACAATATATTCATATTATATATCTTTTATTTTATCTCATATTTGTGCTACTCGGGTGTTGTTACATGTATTTTAGGTTTTTGATAACAAAGAAGAGAAATGAAGTAGAAAAGACTCAAATACAAGAAGAAATAACATATTTAAAAGCGTTCTTGACATATTTACACTATTAGAAAAACATGATTCACCAACGGATAGATATCCGTCGGTCAACAATCCATCGGAGAAACTAGACATCCACCGACGGAGATGGATATCCATTGGTGTATGTTATCACCGACGGATGTGATGAGAAACACGGCCACATAAACGCCATTGGTAATTAGGTAGAAACAATAGGCTATACAATTCTTTTTCTCATGTGATAAATGAATGCTTAAATTTACTCTTGTGTTGGATAGGATCTCGAAAAACAGGTGGGGGAGGCGATCTCACAAACTTGTATTAAAATAGCACGAGTGTAATATTTTGGGGATTTACTTCCAGCTGTGACAATCCGACAACCATCCAACCTCATCGACAACCCATAGACAAATCTAGATGTCTCCTAGCATCCAACTACTCACTTCCATGGTGCGAACCCAATTGAGAGCGAAATCGAAGAAATCCACCATAATGCACGGTTGGAGGAACTGGCCAATGCGGAGGGGAAGAGGGTTGTGGAGGAAGCAACAACGAGAGAAGAACATGTTAGGTTCTTCGAGGCCACCAGATTTCTACCAAAAGATTCATGCTCGTTCTCCGCAACAGACACTTGATTGGTTGCTACCTGATAGATCTAGGGATGGTTGGCTGTTGCTAGGGAATATTTTGTTGGAAACAACAGAACTTTTGCTTTTAATATGTAACATTAGTGGTTAACTTTGAAGGCTATCACATGTGGGTTGTATGAAGACTTTTTAAGAATGACTGTGTTTTGCAGTCATTCTATTTATAATGCAGGAACCATTATCAAAAAAATATTAAAAATTGGAGTCCAAATTGTAATAAGTAGTGTAAAAATAGCACAAAAAGGTAGAAAAAACATAAATTTCTGTCAATTAATCAAGTTTTTTTTGCCAAATGAACAATGAGAGCACATATTATTATAACAACCTAATTAACTATTAAATAAACCAAACCATCTTCACCACATACATATGAAACGAAACTGTCGGTCTATTCGTCAACCACATATTTGTCTTTGAGAAGAACGAAATCACTCAATGACAAACAACATCACATAATAACCCTTTTGCCTTTTATAAGGCATTAGTAAAAATAATGAACACCAAATTTGAGCAGACTTGAACTTAATTTAAAAAAAACAAAAACAATTTACAAAAAAAACATTACATAGGTGTAAAAGGTGTTTCTTATAAGTTTCAAAAATACACTTTATTTATTTATTTATTTTGGTTTGAACCACCAACCAGTTTCTAACTTGGCTAGTTGAATCACTTGGTCTGTTTTGATTTCCTCAAGCATGGCAAATATGCACAAACGATTACATAAAAAAAGCTGAGTTGCATATAGTGTTAAAAGAAGAAGACCGTTGAAGACAATTTAAGGTAGAAGCTTACCAATGCACCCGATTAGCATACCCAAGACAACGATTGTAGTCTCCCAGGAAGACAATAAATAAAGCCAAACGGCTACAAATCTCTGTATAAATACTCATGTACTCAAACAATCAAATACAACAAAATATACACTCTTTCTCTTCTTCCTCCCAAATTCATCATCGTCACAAGTTTAATATGGTATCAGAGCGCTGATCCATACGCCTCAGATCTTCCCACATCTCATCATAGGCCTCGCCTCATCCAAGGGGGTTGAAGGTCACCGCACACCCACATCCTAACCCAAGGAGGAAGAGAACAAAAAAAAAATGTCGGACAGCAACGGAAATCAAACCGGAGTGATGAATCCTCATCGCCTCGTCACAACACCTCTGAACGAGACCAACTATTTATCCTGGTCTCGCGCGGTCACGCTATCCCTCAGCGGCAGAGGGAAGCTTGGCCACATCACCGGGAAAATCCCAAAACCAGAAGAAGACGCGAACGAGAAAATGCAAGAGGAGTGGCAAACCTCGGATCACCAAGTGATGTCGTGGCTCATTGCCTCCATGCATGCAAACATCGCCGAAATCTTCATATATAAAGACAGTGCAAAAGATCTGTGGGACTCTGTTCGAGACCACTACGGAAAGGCAGAAAATTTCGCGCACATCTTCAAGATCAAGCAAGAAATCACACAAACACAACAACACGGGACTTCAATCACCGAGTACCTCGGTACCCTCAGAAGAAGGTGGGATGAGCTCAGAATATACGAACCACCCACCACACACCCAAAAATCATCCAAAACCGGCAAGAGCAAAATCAAATCTACCAGTTTCTGGTGGGTTTAGATCCGAGCTACGAGACTATTCGGTCTCAAATACTCATGGCGACGGATCTCCCCAGTCTTCCACACATCACAAGCCTCATTCAGCGGGAAGAAACGCGGAGAAACACGATGAAAAATCAGAACAACAACGCGGACAACCAAGCCTTCATTGCCGGTCGGAACCAGGCTCAGGGAGGACTAAAAAAAGACCACAAAGAAACGAGAGAAACACAAAAGCCAACTTGGTGGAAGGAGTCGCCGGTGGCAACACCAGCCTGTTCGGAGGCGGCGACTGCAACACCAGCCTACTCGGAGGCGGCGACCGCAAAACCAGCCTGCTCGGAGGCGGCGACCACAACATACGCATACTCCGGAATAGCAACCGACACAAAGAAAAAACACAAAACCCTACCGGTTATGCGGATAACTCCGCGTTTTATACTCAGCAACTTGTCGGATCTTCCAACCCGACCCGATCGGATATAACTTCGGTCGGATCCAGCCCATTCGGATCTGGTAATGGTAATCCGGATTCTACCATTAACCCACTTCACTTAAAAAGTCTGGTGGGCCAGCTTAATGACCTTTTGCAAAACAACCCCCATGCAACTGGTAATTCCTCAGGTAAATTAAATTTTTCGGATTTTACTGTTTTCTCTGGTTTAACAACTAAATTCAATAACAAATCGTGGATAATCGATACCGGAGCCACCGACCACATGACTGGAGATCCAACAATACTTAGTAATATTAAAGGAAATGGAAACAAGATACCAATTAAAGGAATCGGGAAAATCAACTTACTTAACAACACCCTAAATGATGTTTTATATGTACCTAATTTAGATACTAATCTTATATCTGTAGCCAAAATCACCAGAAATCTCAATTGTGATGTTATATTTGCTCCTAATAATGTTGTTTTTCAGGATCGTATCTCAGGGAGGATGATTGGTAAGGGCATCCTCACGAATGGTCTTTATGTTCTAGAAACAGACGAAAAAGCACTTCATACCCATACCCTAAACAACCATATTCTCTGGCACAAAAGGATGGGTCACCCATCATCAAGTATATTAAGATGTTTTTTCCCTCCTTTAGAAATGAATTATTATGTGATATATGTCGTTTTGCTAAACAAACTCGCTTACTGATGTAGATTTAAATTTATACCGCAAGTGCACGGCGTCTATGAAGACGTGGCAAGTACGGGTCGAACACAAGGAGGGAGAGATTCTGTTATTTGTGTGGTTTTCGATTAAGGGGAAGAAAGAGAGAAGAAATAAATTGGGTTTTTGGTATTTTTGATTTAATTATCTAAAGTACGAAACAAGAGCAATTAGAACTAAAACAAGAAATAAGAAGAGAAATCCGTTGGGTGGAGGTTTAGATTTAAGGTTTAGATTAGAGAACTTAGAAACTTATAATAAATCATGTTTAGTTATGAAGCATTACAAGATAAATGATTTAACATAAACTCAAGTAATCAAAATACTAACCACGAACTTAGAATAATAACATTCATTCATCTTCTCTAACCCTAAATCCGTCACCTCCACCCTTCGGAAAGAGTTAGAAACTCATGGAGGGAGGAAGAAGAAGGGGTCCTTGAGACATTAAAAGAAAACTAAAACAAGAATTAAAAGAACAGAATTTTATTAATAAAACTAAGGTACACAAATAAGAACAACAACCAAGGACCCTATTTACATCGTTCTCGGGTCTATTTATAGTTGCTACAAGGGACTTAGGTATAGAATTGGATAGTACACGTGTCCATACACGAGTGGACGAAATTGGGACACACGGATCGACCAATGGGCGGCGGAATCGCCGCACATCATGTGTATTGTGCGGCGGATTCGCCTCCCACGTTGGTCGGATTTAATCAGGATTTTTGTCACGCGTTTATGGTATGATTTGATCTTTATTTGCGTGTCTGGATGATTTCTTTCCATTGTCTTGAGCTCCGGATTAATTCCTTCCATTGTTGGAGATTTATAGTTGATTTTTTTTTTTTGACTTTCTCCACACAATAACTTGATCCTTTTCTTTTGCAATCAGGTCCTTGGCATTTTGCAATTAAGCCCTTGACCTTTTTGTGATTAGCTCCTTGAATGCTTTTATGCTTGGATGCATTTCCAATTGAAACCCGATAAACTTGAATTCGGTCTTTATGATAGAAATGAATCTTTTGCACACGTTTATGCTCGGAATGTGGGTAATTTGCATTCAGGTCCCTGTATTCTGTAAATACGACTAAACACATACCTTAGTAGCATTTATTGATATAAAAGTAATCTAAATGAAAGACATATGATGCAATGTATGCAATGCATCAAATACCCCCACACCTAGATTTTGCTAGTCCCTAGCAAAGCAGAATATAAGAAAATGAAAGCAGGGAAATCCTAACTCACTTTCGTAGGAATCACGGTTGCACTTAGCATGTGCAACAAGCCTTTAAACCTCTTTGTTACCAAGTAGGAGGAGTGTTGTCTCCTGAGGGTTTTCAGCGGATATACCCACAAAATCCTAAATCAACATTTCATTAATAGTTCTCAATATCCCTACCTCAACTTTATACATCTCACTAAGAATTTTTGCATGCTCATTATATAAATCTAACTCATTAAAAATATGACTTGGTCTTTGTTCCTCCAACATTCACACCACTAACCCTTCTAAACATGTTATCGCTTAAATTATTTTGCACGCCTCCTCTGGTGGTGAAGTATCATTTGGATCAACCATGGCATGGATCATTCCTTTAGCTTTGGGCCTTGAGTATCATTATTTTTTTTCTTTTCTTCCGTGATTCAACACATTTGCTTTTTGACACTGTTACCCTTTTGCATTTGTGTAGCGAGTTTGGTCGATAATCCCGAGCTGGTAGACTCAAGTTACCGGGTTTCAAGATACCCCTACGGACCAGTGACTCAAAGGCTTGGGCTTTTGTAATCATTTTGCAAAATGTGCTTTCCTCACTTTATTCCTTTATTTTCACTTTTATTTTCCTCAAGGCTTAATTGCTTATTAGAAGTCCACACTTCCCGGTATATTTTCCTCAACCTCTGCTTTTTATCAACCACTTCAAAGATTTGATTCATCCAATTTAAGTGCATTCATGTCTTAAAGGGTAATGGGTTATTTCTTTGGAACTTAGATTTATGTCATACTTTCTACAAGCAGAACTATATAATAAGGAACAAAAACTCAATGCAATTTGTACACGGGTTTTAGCAGTTCAATCTTAAGCTATGTCATGAAACATTTTTTTTTTTTTAAAAGAACAGAACGAACAAATAGATATATACATAGATAAACACCCCCCCACACCTAAATCATGCATTGTCCTCAATGTATGCATAGATAAAATAAATGCACTTATTACCTGAGTCGGCTTGCGGTAGAGGGGTTGAGTTTGCTCAGAGTCAACCGTAATCAGAACTGGATTGAATGACACCATATTGGTGCATGTATCCAGTTGAATTATTCCCCATGTTGACTTGAGGAAAAGATTCCACTCTCCTCACTTGAATTGGTTCGCTTGTTTGCTCGAGTGATGGTGGTTGAGTAAATGAATCACTCCCTTTTTTCTTACTTCCTTTTTGCTTATGTGATGATTTATTTGATTCAGAATTCTGATAAATACGTGCTCTCATCACAACATCACTTGGGTTGCATATTATTTCGGGCTCATTATCAATATGGAAGATATTAAATTCTGCTTTTAAGTTTCCGAAAGATAATTGCATGAGCCCATTTCGACAGTTTATTAATGCTTCCGAAGTGGCTAAAAAGGGTCTACCTAGAATTACAGGGATTTGTCGATTAGGATTTACAACAGGTTCAGTATCAAGTACGACAAAATCCACTGGATAAATGAAGTCACCAACCTTAATCAAAACGTCCTCTACTATACCTCTCGGTTTCTTAACAGAACAATCAGCGAATTGGAGGGTTGTCCTAGAGGGTTTCAGTGGACCAAGGTTGAGTTGCTCGTAGACAGAAAATGGGAGTAAGTTAACGCTTGCACCAAGGTCTAGAAGGGCTTTATTGATAAACGTATCTCCTATTGAACATGAAATTGTGGGACACCCCGGGTCCTTATATTTTATAGGAGATGTGTTGGAAAGAATTGAGCATATGTTTGCAGTTAAGAATGCCTTCTTTGGTACATTTGTTTTTCTCTTCTTAGTGCACAAATCTTTTAAGAATTTAGCATAAGCAGGTATTTGTTGAATCATGTCTAAGAGTGGAATGTTTACCTTAACTTGCTTAAATACTTCCAAGATTTTCTCTATTTGTGCACTAGAGTTCTTTTTGAGTCTATTGGGAAATGGGGCTTTAGGCACATAGACTCGCTCAGGTTCAGGTTGAGCTACAGGTTCAGGTTGGGTAGGTGGATTGGGCTTTTCAATTTGGACGTCGGGTTCAATGGTCAAGTCATATGTGGGTGCTTGATGGCTAGATTGATTAGACATTCTAGGGTTTACCACATTGTTATCAACTTGTCGTCCGGACCGTAATGACACTACTGCATTGATTTGTTGGAACGGTCCTTCCTCGTTAACCATTTGAACCGGTCTGGGGTTGTTATTTCCTGAAGGTGGTTGATAAGGTTGATATTGATTATTAGTTCTTGGGTTCACCTCAGGTTGACTTGGAAATTGGCCCTTTTCTCTTTCACCTATTATCTGTGCTAATTGGCTGACCTGTGTCTCTAGCCGTTGGAATGATTGGTTGGTTGTTTGTATAAAAGTTGTCATTAAATTTTCTAATTTTGTCAACCTAACCTCATGATTTCCATTATTACCCCCAGATGATGTATTATTTTGGTTATATGGGGTTGGTTGTTGTCTAGGAGGTTGTCCTTGTTGGTTCCATGAAAAATTGGGATGATTACGCCAACCTGGGTTATAGGTTGATGCGTAAGGATCATTTCTAGAATTGTTATATGTGGCATTAACATGTTCCAGGTTCACACAGTCCTCCATTAAATGACCAGTCTGACCACATCTAGAGCAGGGGGCAGGGGATGCTTGTCGGGTTTGGTTTTGCAGTTCTAGACTTTCCATTCTACGCATTAGGGTAGCTAGTTTTGCCTCGGCCGCTATGTTGGAGTCTATAGCTAAGACACCTGGTCGGGGTTGACTCGCTATTCTAGATCCAATACTCGGGTTGATGGGTGTTCTAGCATTGTCCCATTGCATACTATTTTCAGCTAAATCCTCAAGAAAAGTCCAGGCATCATTTTCATTTTTGGACATAAAATTCCCTTGGCTCACAGATTCTAGCATAACCCTAGATGTGGGTGTCAATCCCTCATAGATAATTTGGCACAATTGCCACTTCGGAATTCCGTGATGAGGGCATTGGGTCAAGACACTCTTAAATCTCTCAAGATAGGAATAGAACGGCTCGCTCTCAGACTGAACGAATGCAACAATTTCATTCCTAATCTTCATAGTCTTATGGTTGGGGAAATATTTTTTTAAGAAAACTTGAACAAATTCAGCCCAACTTCTAATAGATCTTTCGGCTAGACTATATAGCCATTTCTTAGCGTCGTCCTTAAGTGCTAGAGGCACGAATTTCAGACGCACTGCCTCTTCAGGGATATGCTGGTATTGCATAAGAGAGCAGATTTCTTCAAATTCTCTAAGGAAGAGATATGGGTCTTCCCTAGAGGTGAACTTAGGCAGCATACTCATGTATTGTGCCTTAAGTTCGAAGTCGCGACCCGGTATGGTGGGCATGACGATGCACGATGGCTGAGCAGCCATCGTTGGGTAGCACCGATCCCTCAGAGTTATAGGTTGTGCAACAGGCGGGTCCACTACGTTCTCACCCATTAGATCCGGGTGAGGTGGTGCAACAGGTGGATTGGGGTTAAGTTCCAGACTGGAATCTAGATGAACTCGTGAGAGTCGATTACTCAAGTCCCGAATCCAAATCTGAGTGCACCGGGTTGAATCAATTTTTGAATTCAAATTCGAAATTTAAATTCCAAATTTAATTTCAAGAATTAATTACTCTTTTTTCGTTTTTTTTTTTTAAGGAAACAAACAATAGAAAGGTAAGGATGAGAAGGGAAAGAAGACTCAGACGAGAAGAGAAACTTAACTCTAAAGGGATAAAAATTAGGGTTGGTCAGAAATTTCCTGAACAAGCACGGTCAAAACAATCCTAGACCTAGTGTCACTTAGATCTAGACGACTCCTAACTGGTTGAGTCGAATTGATTTGCTTGATTCACCTCCCTCACCAATCAAACCAAGTTGGCCAGTTAGTGTATAGCTAGTGGGGGCGCTTCCGACAGAGTCGGTGCCAATTAGACAACCACGTCGCTTGGAAGACTTTCGTCGACACAAAAACACTTTCTAGACACCAAATTGAATTCAATTAGCTTCAGGTCATAGCAAGTCAAACCAATCTCCTCCTTAATTGAGTCCGAGTCCTTAGGGGCCAATGTCTAATTGATTTTAAATTTTAGGCTTAGGCGACACTTCAGGATTGTGGTTTGTGGGCTACGGGAGGGTGATGAAATCCCCACCGTATCTTTTCCTACGGAGTTGCCCTTAAGATAGTTTAACTTAAATCTAGCAAAGATAGTCAAACAATGGTCCTTTAAATGGGGGCAATTGCAAGGTTGTATGCAACTAAATTATATGCTCTAATGCAATCGATAAAACCTCGATACGTACCTTGCCTCCAGCAATCTTCAACAAGTATTAATTTGCAAGAATTTAGCATGAATAATGCAAGCAAAACATTATATGATGCATGCACTAAGGTCTTTCTAATTTTGCCAATTTTAGGTCAGAGTTGAATTATTGCCAATTATGGAATTGTAACCCTAACACGTGCAATTCTACGAAAGGAAACTTTTCAACTATTCAGATTTTACGAGAAAGGCAAGAAAAGTTACCTCCGCAATGCTCAGTCGGGTTCGCCGCCCGCTCTCGAAGATTCCAGTAGCTCAATGCGACCACCCAGCGATGCCGACGATGCCCCAGAAATTTGAAGACCAGAACCCACACTGGTGCGGCGATTCCGCCGCAAGTTACCTTGTAGATGCGGCGATTCCGCCGCCCAAGTGTCTCAGAACGCTCCCGGATTTCGCCGCGCGCTCTGTTGTCTCCTGCTACACAAATTCAAATACTTAGATCGCGCACAAGGTAGACAGGATAAAATCGAAAACACAAAAAACACAAAATCTGCGTCGCCTCCCCGGCAACGGCGCCAAAAACTTGATGTAGATTTAAATTTATACCGCAAGTGCACGGCGTCTATGAAGACGTGGCAAGTACGGGTCGAACACAAGGAGGGAGAGATTCTGTTATTTGTGTGGTTTTCGATTAAGGGGAAGAAAGAGAGAAGAAATAAATTGGGTTTTTGGTATTTTTGATTTAATTATCTAAAGTACGAAACAAGAGCAATTAGAACTAAAACAAGAAATAAGAAGAGAAATCCGTTGGGTGGAGGTTTAGATTTAAGGTTTAGATTAGAGAACTTAGAAACTTATAATAAATCATGTTTAGTTATGAAGCATTACAAGATAAATGATTTAACATAAACTCAAGTAATCAAAATACTAACCACGAACTTAGAATAATAACATTCATTCATCTTCTCTAACCCTAAATCCGTCACCTCCACCCTTCGGAAAGAGTTAGAAACTCATGGAGGGAGGAAGAAGAAGGGGTCCTTGAGACATTAAAAGAAAACTAAAACAAGAATTAAAAGAACAGAATTTTATTAATAAAACTAAGGTACACAAATAAGAACAACAACCAAGGACCCTATTTACATCGTTCTCGGGTCTATTTATAGTTGCTACAAGGGACTTAGGTATAGAATTGGATAGTACACGTGTCCATACACGAGTGGACGAAATTGGGACACACGGATCGACCAATGGGCGGCGGAATCGCCGCACATCATGTGTATTGTGCGGCGGATTCGCCTCCCACGTTGGTCGGATTTAATCAGGATTTTTGTCACGCGTTTATGGTATGATTTGATCTTTATTTGCGTGTCTGGATGATTTCTTTCCATTGTCTTGAGCTCCGGATTAATTCCTTCCATTGTTGGAGATTTATAGTTGATTTTTTTTTTTGACTTTCTCCACACAATAACTTGATCCTTTTCTTTTGCAATCAGGTCCTTGGCATTTTGCAATTAAGCCCTTGACCTTTTTGTGATTAGCTCCTTGAATGCTTTTATGCTTGGATGCATTTCCAATTGAAACCCGATAAACTTGAATTCGGTCTTTATGATAGAAATGAATCTTTTGCACACGTTTATGCTCGGAATGTGGGTAATTTGCATTCAGGTCCCTGTATTCTGTAAATACGACTAAACACATACCTTAGTAGCATTTATTGATATAAAAGTAATCTAAATGAAAGACATATGATGCAATGTATGCAATGCATCACTTACCTTTTCAAAATTCTAGCACCAAAACTCTTATGCCTTTCGAATTAATACATTCTGATATTTGGGGAGCAGCTCTTGTTGAATCTTACTACGGTTTTCGGTATTTTATTAGTTTTATTGACGATTTTTCACGAGCAACCTGGGTTTATCTGTTGAAAAACAAATCTGATGCTTACTCTGTTTTTTGCGAATTCCTCCGTTTTATTGAAAACATGTTTGACGCAAAAATTAGATATTTTAGATCTGATAACGGCTCTGAATATATGAGCAACCTATTTCAAAATCTTTTACGACCAAAAGGTATCTTTCACCAAACCTCTTGTGTTAATACACCACAACAAAATGGGATTGCAGAAAGAAAAAACCGACATCTATTAAATGTCACTCGCTCTCTTCTTTTCAAACTAATGTTCCTAAATTTTTTTGGTCCGATGCAATTCTTGTTGCTACTTATATTATCAACCGACTTCCTAGTCCCACTACAAACAATAGAAAACCGTTAGAAATCTTGTATAATGGAGAAATTAATATCAACCATCTTAGAGTTTTTGGTTGTACCTGTTTTGTCCACAAAAAACGGGAAGATAAACTTGATCACAACTCCATCAAGTGTATTTTCTTGGGATATTCCTTTAGGAAAAAAGGTTACAAATGCTATGACCCAGAAAATAAAAAAACCTATGTCTCAAGAGATGTTACCTTCTTCGAAGAAGCCCCCTTCTTCAAAAATCCCAATCCTAAAAACGCTTCCGCTATCCCAGTACCTCACATCACCTACAATAACCTTCTACCCACAACACCACCAGCAATCCCAGAAGGAGGAGGAAACGAAGACGGAGGAGGAAACAAAGACGGAGGAGGAAATGAAAGCGAGGGAGAAGAAAACGGAGGAAGAGATGAAGGAAGAGAAAATCCAAGGGGAGAAGAACCTCCAAGAAGATCTACGCGTCCATCTCACCCTCCTAGCAGATTCAATGATTATTATCTCTCACACACCACATACCCTATCCAAAACTTTCTATCATACCAACAAATCTCACAAAAACATCAAGTCTTCCTAGGAACAATAGACACAAATAAAGAACCAACACATTACCATGAGGCTATAAACAACCAAAATTGGGTTAAAGCCATGGATGATGAATTACGAGCCCTAGAAAATAACCACACCTGGACCCTTGTTCCTCTTCAACCAGGTACCAAACCTGTTGGATGTAGATGGATCTACAAGATTAAATATCATAGCAATGGGAAAATACAAAGATATAAGGCTAGACTCGTGGCCAAAGGTTACACTCAGACCTATGGTCTTGATTACTTAGAAACTTTTGCTCCTGTAGCCAAAATGAACACTGTCTGTGTTCTTCTCTCAATTGCTGTAAATCAAGGATGAAATTTGTTTCAAATGGATGTCAAAAATGCATTCTTACAGGGAAATCTAGAAGAAGAAGTTTACATGATTCCACCACCTGGCTACACCACGTGTCCGAACCAGGTATGCAAGCTTCACAAGTCTATATATGGACTAAAACAATCACCTCGGGCCTGGTACACAAAACTTAGCTTCTCTCTCATTAATTATGGTTTTGTTAAAAGCTTTGCTGATGCATCCATGTTTACAAAACATAGTCATAACACTACTATCATTGTACTTATCTATGTCGATGACATTATCATAACTGGAAATAATAATCACCAAATAACATTAGTTAAAGAATATCTGAAATCAAAGTTTGACATAAAAGACCTAGGATACTTGAAATACTTCTTAGGAATAGAAATTGCATACTCCAAGAAAGGGTTATTTCTCTCCCAACGAAAATACACCCTTGACCTACTTAAAGAAACCGGAAAACTAGGATCAAAACCCTCAACTACTCCTATAGAAACCAACAAAAAACTAGGACCAACAGATGGAACCCCTCTTTCTAACATTGGGCAATTTCAGAGATTAGTAGGAAAACTTATTTATCTTACTGTTACCCGACCAGACATTACATACGCCGTCAGTTTAATAAGTCAATTCATGCATGCTCCTCACACACACCACTTAGATTTGGTAAAAAGAATCCTATGTTATCTTAAAGGGACACCCGGACAAGGTCTCTGGATGAAACCTAACAACTCTAACTCGATAATTGGATATTCTGATGCAGACTGGGCTGGAAGTCATGATCGAAGATCTACCTCTGGGTTCTGCACGTTCGTGGGAGGCAACTTGGTAACTTGGCGAAGCAAAAAACAAAATGTTGTCGCCAGATCGAGTGCAGAAGCAGAATATCGTGCAATGGCATCAACTACTAGCGAACTAATTTTGCTAAGTCAACTACTTAAAGATATGAAGATCACAACTCAGAAGCTCATGAAGATGTTTTGTGATAATAATGCAGCACGACACATCTCCATGAATCCAGTCTTCCATGAAAGGACTAAACACATTGAAGTCGATTGTCACTTCATTAGAGAAAATATACAGTCAAAGCAAATAGAAGTCCCCTACGTTCCAAGCAAAGATCAGCTGGCTGATATCTTCACCAAAGCTCTAGATCGAAAGACCTTCTCCAACATACTTCTCAAGTTAGGATCTATCAACCCCTTCCAGACCCAACTTGAGGGGGCGTGTTAAAAGAAGAAGACCGTTGAAGACAATTTAAGGTAGAAGCTTACCAATGCACCCGATTAGCATACCCAAGACAACGATTGTAGTCTCCCAGGAAGACAATAAATAAAGCCAAACGGCTACAAATCTCTATATAAATACTCATGTACTCAAACAATCAAATACAACAAAATATACACTCTTTCTCTTCTTCCTCCCAAATTCATCATCGTCACAAGTTTAATATATAGAGATCCCTTAAAGCACACGAAAAATAATCAAGAATAATCTAAAAAGAAACATCCAACA
Source organism: Triglochin maritima (assembly GCA_963682175.1). Classification (NCBI taxonomy): domain Eukaryota; kingdom Viridiplantae; phylum Streptophyta; class Magnoliopsida; order Alismatales; family Juncaginaceae; genus Triglochin; species Triglochin maritima. The sequence goes on from OY821775.1 coordinate 44,242,794, forward strand.
CGGTATAAAATTGAAGGGTATCCATAACGAAAATTTTCGAACAAAGAAAATTAGAATTCAGTTCATTATTGTTATGGTTTGATGTATACGAATCTACAATCAAATACCCAAAACCCGACTCCTTTCCTTGCTCTGAGCTTTCTGTCATGTAACTCATGTCCATTTCTTCCACATAATCATTGGTGCTGCCAATAAAACCAAGATGAAAAAAATTATTATGTACTTTTACAGAGTGCTTCCAGTATCTCCATAGAGCAACCGTCCGAAGTTCAGCCAGTTCACTCGTTGTAACTCTGAATTGTCATGTTTGAGGCATATAAGGAAAGGATTGCATTTGTCACATTCTCTGCTCAGTCGGTTTCTAAACTTTTATGCTAGTTGTGCCTAGTTTGTGGTTAGGTAGGAGAAGAAAGACAAATCTGATTTGATTGTCAAAATTTAACAACCGTAAGCAATTTAGTCCTTCGATTAGAGTTCTCACGCTTGCAATAGTTGTCTCCTTTCTCGCCCATATTAAAGATTTATTACATCCATTTCCATCTTCGTCAACCTCATTTCCTGTTGGGATTCCCCTAAACGAAAAGGCTAATTCTTTGAAGTTGTACTTCCACACCATTTTTTGAAACCTAATAGCATGAAGTAAGTGCTATAAAAGGCCGTTTTTAAAATCTATGTATGAAGTAAGGAGTGTACTTTTTCCTGAAAGGTGAGTAAAGAGTAGACTCACAACCACATTGTTAGTTTTGAAAAAGTGATTTCCTACCAATTGGTTCAATCACTTTTTTGCATTTTTTTTGGTTTTAGTGCCATAAAAAGTTCATAGCGTGAATTAAATGTGTGTTTGGATAAAACTCCCAAATATTAGATTCTTGAAAGAAGTTAGCTCTTAGATTTTTGCCCCCAAAATCTGTTTCTTCTTAGTAGAAGTCGGAGTTGTTTGGATGACGAGAAGTTCGGTGGATCATCATATGTCTTGTCTGACAAAATCCCCAAAGTACCCTTCAATCATACTGATCAACATGATATTTCTGTTATCAATGGGTATCAAGTCAACAAAAATAAAGGAAATTACAAGCAAGATTAGCAAATCGACTGGCTTGACTATAAGGATGTATAAAAAGTTGAAGTTTTACAAGTTATTAGTTATTACTAAAACTTGATGACAACAAACTTGTGAATGATGAATAACAAAATCAAATGTAATTTTCTTGATTCAGCAATGACAAAATGTTCCAATTTTTTTGGTCACCATGATGAGTTGATGACCAACGTGGGAGTTGGAGAAGCTCACCAACTGAGCTTCTCCCATCAATGGAGAAAATATTATCCGGATGCGTACGGGGAGCTCAGATTCTGGGGAGCTCTTTGGGTGTGGAGGAGCCGGAATCACTGCCATCCAAACACAATCTAAGTAATAACATGATGGGATCTGAAAAAGAGTTAAACGAAGTTAAGGTAAATAATACCACATGATAAAGCAAGAGAAGCCATTTCAACTATTGTCTAAAGCATTACTTGTGGGATATACAAATAGGCATATTAAAACAAACCGTTTGAACATTACGTCAGTCACATTTTTGTTAAGAACACGATTGACGGTCCATATTGTATACACGAAGCAACAGATAATGGTGTCTTGGGTTATTCGTGGAGCGTAGAGGATAGGGAAAATTAAATAAAGAATTTACGTATTCAAAGGGAATCAATAATTATTTTTATGTTACGATTCTAACGAAGATACAACATTGATCTAGCATCGCCACTTTCACTTATGTAAAGAAAAGATGCAATTGAATACCTCCAAACCATATTCCTCTTCAAAGAAAGAGTTATCTTCAAGCATTTTTCTGCCAAGCAATAGATCAAGAAAATCTGCATCTTGACATGAAGAATTATAGAGCTATACTGAATACAACTTAAAAGATATAAAAGCTCAGCATAGAACCAACCTATGAGCGAATTGTACAATCCCCAAGGGTTGCTACATTTGTACTCCCTGGGATTCTAGGAACCAACGTAGAAAGTTCCAGTGGAACGAAAAAATTATATTTTTTATTTACCTTGTACAAATTCCTATATTTACACAAATAACTCATGCACACAACATAATCCAAATACATTTGCATCTTCACAAATGAATATTTAAAATAATTTTCCAACATTCCACAATACATATCATCTAAACAAAACTACACAACTAACACAACACAAAAATGAAATATCAACATGTAACAATATCATATTATATCAATTAACTAAAAAGAGCTACCACAGATGACAAAAATAAAAATGTGATTAGAACTTCGAGGTAAACAACACCCTGTACTACAATAACTAAGAAAAGCTACCGCAACCGATTGTACATCAAGCATGCAGTCTACAAAGAAAGCTATGTACACGTAAACATGCAAACATACATGAGGTTAGTGGGATATATAGTTTCCTTCGGTACACGTAGGGTTGTCAATCGTGTCGTGTCGTGTGTTAATCGTGGATGGGTTGTCAATCGTATCGTGTCGTGTGTTAATCGTGGATGAGGTTGTCAATCGTGTTGTGTCGTGTGTTAATCGTGTCGTGTCAACTCTTATGTATAAGGTGTAGGTGTTGCGTCGTATCCGACATATTTAATAATCGTGTCGTTAAATTTCTGCCGTATCCAACACATTTATAATCGTGTTGCCGTATCCAACCCGTTTATACCCGATTATTAAATGGGTTACTTCGTGTACACGTTTAACACTGCTACCGTTTACACCATTTAACACACGATTAACACACGATTATCCACTCCTTTAGAGTTCAAACTTCAAAGTTTCAAACCACTCATATATATAATTGGTAAAATTATAAATATGACATTCAGTTCTTAGAATTTGTTTATTATAATTTATAACTTATATATTACTTATAGATTTGTTGGTATTAGTCGTGTATTAATCGTGTCGTATTTGTAATCGTGTACCTAATTACCCAATTACTTATCGTGTCTTAATCGTGTTAATCGTTTTTGCAGTAGAAATTCATATCCAACCCATTTAATAATCGTGTTACCGTATCCAACCTATTTATTAATCGTGTTTAAATTCTCAATCCATATCCGCTGACTTCGTGTCATTTTCGTGTCGTGTTATCGTGTTTCGTGTAAAATTGATAACCTTAAGTCCATGGAACATGAGATAGTCTTCTTTATTAATTTTGACCATTGACAAGGTGATGTGCTGCTCGAACGCTTCCTATTGTGACTTGCACAGTTAAAAGAAGGGGGTTTTGCTACAATACACCTCTCAAGTGTCAAAATTGGTGATATGCACATGGGTTTTTGGCATTGCCGCATATACACCTACAAGTCGATCATATTTGCGCATATGCACATCTGCTGTTAGTGGACCCCACTCTGTCAGCGTTACAGTTCAACGGTGTTAGACAATTTGCAAATCAAACCTCGTAAAATCCAAATGTCATTAATTGTAAAAACAAAAAATCCATGAAAAATCAAATTGTCTAACACTCTTCACTCTTTATCTTTAACTCTCTCTTGAATCTCTCTCTCTCTCTCCTTTCTCCCTCTCCACTCTTTCACTCTCACTCTCTCTCATCCCTCCTTCTCTATCTCTCTTAAATCTCTCTTTCTCTCTCTCTTGAATCTTTCTTTCTCTCTCTGGACAATCTGGACAGAAGTCTGGAACAAGTCTGGACGAAGTCTGGAACAAGTCTGGAACAAGTTGATAAAAGACCCGGGTGTTAATCGTGTGTTAAACGTGTGTATATCCACACAATATGCACCAGTCTTGTTCCAGACTTCTTCTAGACTTGTTCCAGACTTCATCCAGACTTGTTCCAGACTTCTGTCCAGATTGTCCAGAGAGAGAAAGAAAGATTCAAGAGAGAGAAAGAGAGATAGAGAAGGAGGGATGAGAGAGAGTGAGAGTGAAAGAGTGGAGAGGGAGAAAGGAGAGAGAGATTCAAGAGAGAGTTAAAGTTAAAGAGTGAAGATTGTTAGACAATTTGATTTTTCATGGGTTTTTTTGTTTTTACAATTAAGGACATTTGGATTTTACGAGGTTTGATTTCCAAATTGTCTAACACCGTTGGACGGTAACGGTGACAGAGTGGGGTCCACTAGCGGCAGAGGTGCATATGCGCAAATATGATCGACCTGTAGGTGTATATGCGGTAATACTGAAAAAATAGGTGCATATTGCCAATTTAGACACCTGCAGGGGTGTACTGTAGCAAAACCCAAAAAAACAAGGGGTTTTTGCTACAGTACACCTCTCAAGTGTCAAAATTGGCGATATGCACCCGGGTTTTCGGTACTACCGCATATACACCTACAAGTCGATCATATTTGCGCATATGCACCTCTGTCGTTAGTGGACCCCACTCTGTCACCGTTACCGTCCAACAGTGTTAGACTCTGGAATCACTCTGGATCCAGTGACTGTAGCAAAACAAATTTTACTAATTTAAGAACATGACTAAACCTAACTCCAACAGAATGAATCCATAATGTATCCATATTCGAATCGCAAAGATTTTGTGAACCTTTTTAAAACTTTGGACGTATTTCCTTCTGTTGTTACTTGTGTGAGTTTCTTAATTTAAATACAATACAAATTTAATGAGGTGTCCAGAGCCAATCCAGATACGATAATTCCGTATTCAATCAAGCAACGATCCAGAGTCGATTACAGAGTGATCCCAGAGTCGATCCATAAATTCCAGATGTAATCAAGCAACGACCCAGAGTCGATCCGGATTGATTCCAGGATGCACGTGGGGTACAAAGAGTATCCAGAGTCGAACCATACTCTATCCAGAGTGAATCCAGAGTGATTATAGGATGCACTAAGGATACGCTGAGTATCCATAGTGGAACCAACTACAGTCACTAGATCCAAAGTGATTCCATAGTCGATTCAGAGTGATTCCAGAGTCGATCCAGATTGATTGCAGAGTCAATCTAGATTGATTCCAGAGACGATCCAGAGTGATTCCATAGTTGATCCAGAGTGATTCCATAGTCGATCCAAAGACGATCCAGAGTGATTCCAGCACAATAATGATTTAGTCACGGTCTTAGATTAGTAAACTTTGTTTTACTACAACAAATCCCAAATCACACGTCCTAACAGACGGATCACGAACTGATTTGGACGGTTGTTAATGGCTCATTCACGTTGTCTCTCTGGTGTGGGGTCCACACACGGTCCGGATGCATTTGTGCAAATAGGATTGACTTCTAGATGTATATGCGGCAATACCAAAAAAACATGTGCTTATTGCCAATTTGAACACCTGCATGGTGTACTGTAGCAAAACCCCAAAAAAAACAACCGTCGTCGTGGTTACATTTATAGTGAATGCGGGTGACAAAAGCAATAAATAGTTACCGTTACAGTGCACTTATTTGATCATATGATAGTATAGCGACAACATTACTTTCTCCACACGACTTGCAAATATTAACAATATTAAATGATAAAAATAGCCTCCAACAACTACATGGAGCATCTCCTTCTGTTACATTCCAGCTGCAGCAATTTATACCAGCGTATTTAAGTATCGGTACTGAATTTATAGAAGAGATTCAGTATAGAGAAAATTTTAGATTCAACCGAGTTCATTTTAAATGGAAATTTTGATTTTTAATGCTTAAAGTTCCCAAAAATTGATAAAAGAAGTTTTTACGTTGACATCCTCTAAAAAATATGCTTATGTTTCCATTTCTACCTAAAATACCTCTACCATTTAAAATCCCCAAAGAAATCTCTCTCTCTCTCACACACGCAACCCTTCTCTCGCACTCGACCCCTCAAACAAACTCAGATTGAGCTTCCCCGTTGTAGTTGAACCCAGATCAAAGTACAATTCCTTCATTGAAGTTGACGACGAATGTTAGTTTTAGGGTACTTTTTTTAATACTTTTTTGATATATATATATGTTGATTTTTAAGGTTAAGTTATTGTTTCTATCAAAAATGTAGTTGACTACCTCCATTTATTGGTATTGATCTGAGTTTTGTTGATTGGGTTGATTCGATGGAAGTCAGACTGTTTTTCTGTGTTTCCGACGAAGATCGATAGGTTCGATATTAGCTAGTTCGATAGGAATTTGATTGTTGTGCTCGATGTGATCAATTCTTTTTGCATATGAGCTCAATAAGATTCGATTGAGTGTTTTGTGGATTGGGTTGAATCGATGGAAGTCGAACCGATTCATCGATATACTTTAACTATAAGAAATGATCATTTATCGAGTTCTATCGAGCATACTATCGAGTTCAATCATATCGAGAACTTATCGAACTCATCGAGTACCATCGAGAAAGAGAATGGTTTATGTCAAAATATGATTTTTTTTAAAATATTGGGCCACTTGACGCTCAGAGACTACAACGTCAATACCGAACTCATTTTAAAGTAACAATTGCAGTAAAACCCAATATACACATACTTTGGGTCAAGAAATTAGTATTACGAACCAAAACAAGAAGCAAAAACTACACGTTTCCAATAAACAAAATAGCATTAAATAAGACAACAACCCATTTATTTTTAATATTCTGCAGGAAATTAAAGAAGCATGCAAATGCTGATGAAGATCAACTTCCAGAGAATAGACATGTTTGAGACATGCATGAAAATGGACATTCTTTATGAAACAAAACAACACTATCTATTACTCTTTTCTCTCCTTCCTTACCTGATAGGAAGAACAAAGAAGCTGCCAACAGGACGTACAAGTCGAGTAGAAATTAAAAAAAACAAAACCGACGTATTAGTAAGTGGAATATACGTCGGTCCAAATTTGACCAACGTATATACATCACATATTCATGGTATATACGTCGGTTTCCCTACGACGGTTTTTCGAAAACCGACATAGTAACATGGACGTAGTCGATCCTTTTTGTAGTAGTGCTCCTTCGAGAAAAAAGAAACCCAATCGAAAAATAATATCATCTAAACGCATCTTGAATAATTATAGTAAGACCATGACCTGTTGATCTTTTTGCTTTTCTAGCAATATGCAGATATCTAAGTACCAGTTAGACCAAAACTAAAACACAATCAGCTAAGTTACATATAGAAACACCACACAATCTTGAGTTTGAGTTTACAAACAAGAGGGAAAGACAAGATTATTTCATAAGATAACTGTCGAGTGTCGACTCCACCCATACATAAAGCATTCACATTTCACAACTAATACAATCCAACCATGTAACTGATAATAAATAAAAATACTAAAGCTATCTTATATAGGAGTGTATCACGCATACTGAGCGTATCCAACTTGAAAGTGCTTCACGAAGTAACCAAGCAATTGTACATCCCCTGCATGATAACAAAATAATGAAATTAACAGCAGATGATGCCGACAAACTCATGACTTGTTCAATAATGTAGGCATAAACACAAGAGAATAGTGCTAGCTGAAGAGTACAAGATGGCATCCCCAACTTAATTCTCAATTTAATTACTTACCTTCGAGAAAAAAGTCACATTTAGAAATTCAGATAATACTTTGATTAAACTCAATGTTTTCAGAAAGCTAGAATATCACAATTAACAAAACTTGCTCATGGCATGTATCCAACGGACCTGAGGGCATAGTTAGAGTATCATTTCGTACCGTTTCGGAAACGAAAGAAGATGGATATTGATTAGCAATGTGGCCTCGGCCAACAGCGGTACCGGTCTGGGCAAGGAATGGGTGCTTTGCCGGGGACGCAACCACGGCAAATGCCCCCCGCCCTCAGGCAGCCAAGTCCATCTGGGCCAATGCCCCCTAGCGACGGCAGCATTCGTCGGAAAGACGAGTAGGAGAGCTCACCAACAAAAAATGAGACGAGAACCAACAAGACAATTGCTCCAAGCACCACAAATCCGAATCGAGAACCCATAGATCGATCAATGGTGATCCAAATGTTGTTGATCTTGATGCATGGAAGCGTATATATAACCGCGGAAAGGAAGGTTTGCACTTGCCACCTTATAAGTAGGTTTAATTTGAACTAATTTTGATACAATTAAACCTTCTAGGCTTAGACGCGTGTGTATGTTATATGCTTATATTTGTGGAAAAGGAGTTCGAATTAAGGACTACATGACATGACAAACATTTTGCATATTAGTACCCACACCTCAAATGCATTTGGGACATTCAGGGACATGTATGTAAGTAGTATAATCAATTTGTTGTGTCTTACCATGTTATATGTAAAGTGGGGAAATTTCAAAAAAATTGACATTTGAAAGGGTTCTGATGATAATATACAAAAATAAGTAGGATTTATGTAAATATTATATTTTCAAAGAATATGCGTAACAAAATCACTCTTAATTTATATGTTAGCTCGGACGGTGTGTCGACGTGTGGACCAAGTAGTTGAAATTAAAAAAATGAAGCTGGTGGTCGAAGTTTCTACTCCACTTTGGACTTTAATTTCACATAACGCGGTTTAACGTGGACTCTTTGTGAATAAAAAGTGGTAAACTACAATTTGCTTTTTCTGTATTATGACACGATTTAGTTTGTCTTCTTCAACATTAAAACACCACAATCGTACACATCCAAATTTTAGTTTACGTAAGGAACATGTGGTAAAATTTTAAGAAAAAATAGATCATTATGTACCATGATCCAAAAGTTTCGAATTTTAGTAAATTTCAGCCGTTAAATGTGAACATTTTAGATCAACGGTAAAATTAACTTGGATGAACCTAAAATTTTAATATATTCTAGCTAAAGGGAGAAGCATACACCAGATCTAGTTTGATTAAAAAATTTAACATTAAAATCGTTGAAAATTAAACAACACAGACATGTTGGTGAATGGAATGTGTTCTAAAAGTTTTACTTTTAAATGTCAATTATTATGAATTGAATGAGAAATCATTTTGTTCCTTGTTTATGTTATTCGTCTTTTAGAAGTGTTAATGAAGATGCTCTTGGTCCTTAACCGTAGAGCTCTAAAAGATATTGGTTTACATAAAACAAAAGATATTCGCAATCATGGTAATTAACATGGGGCATTAATTACCGAGTTAAGATTGTCGTGTTGGTCATAGATCATTGTAGCTCTACAAGTGAGTGACAACACGAGTACACAAAAGAGGAAAATATTACTTTTGTATACTGAATAGACCTAATAAGTAAAATATTATAGAAATATGTTTCTGTGTCATTAATATTTTATTGTGTCCTTGGTCCTTTGATATGAGACTTTTATCCGATCACTTAAGAATTGCTTAATTAGACTAATGTCTTGAGCTATCGATGAGTGTAGTGTAAAGGCATTAGTTGGTTAAGTATGACTTTCGTTGGAGAAGATAGTTAGTCAAAAGATTATCATTGCCCCTCTTAATTGAGTGATGATATTAGTGCCCCCCTTGATAAAGCAAAGTTATAATGTGCACAATGTGATTTGAGTTAAGTCACATATTTGTAACTAGTTTAAAGAGATCAAGAAACAAATACTAATACAAAGATGACACAATACTACTTTGTGTGTATTCTTAATATCATGAGCCAAGGGACGGACACAAGTGGTGCACTCCATCACTAAATGGATCGGGTTTTGGTTCGAGTGGAATTAAGACATCTAACTAATTGGGAGATATAATGTGTAGCTAGATACCGCTTATAGCTTGTGATATTAAGCTCTTAATATCACTGCCAACTTAGTTTAGATCCTCCCATAGGTCACACCACAAAACTTGGAAACAAGAAATGAGGATTTTGAGTTCATAAGGTGTGTCGAGTTTCATGTAGAAAATATGACACATGTGGTGAACAAGCAAAATCAAAATTATGTTGTGATTAATAACATAATTAGAATCTAAATTAAATTCATTTGTGATGTAAATATTATGGGTGTAATGATTAATCATTACATAGGATAATATATTACATAAGTTGTGAACTTACTACTAATCCCGAAATGCCAAATTTTGTAGGGGTGAAACCGAAATTTGACGAGTCTGCAGTATTGTTCAAAAACGGTCGACCGCTAAACTGTAAACGGTCGACCGGATGTTGCACGGTCGACCGAAATGTTGCACGGTCGACCGGATGTGTCTCGATCGCTACAGGAATTTCGTATGTTCGTTTTTGGTCGACCGAACATTGCGATGAAATAATTTTTGTTGCGAACGGTCGACCGAGTTATGAACGGTCGACCGAAACTTGGTCTAAACGGTCGACCGAACCTCCAACACGGTCGACCGATTCAGACGGTTACTGCAGAATAAATTTAAGAATTAATTAGATCATGCATAGAATTGGTCCATAACTGATTTAATTCGTGGCTAAGATTATTTGTTAGCAAATAATGGATGGTTAGATGGAAGTTTGCATGAAATCATGGGCAAGAGGTTGCACATGAATATGTAATTTGGAAGAACATATAAATACAAGTTTATCTCATTACCTTATTAATTTAATTCATTATTTTTTTGTGCAAACATCTCTCTCCATAATTCTCCACGAATTTCACCTTAATTGTTGAGTTTAGTTTTAGTTTTCAGAGATCTTCTTCTCAAGGGAACTAAAGAGGGGTTAGTAGTTAGATTCTAAACCCTATTGGAGATTGAGAGACTAGCTCTTCTCTCTCCAATCTTGTTTAGAGGTTGGTGAATACTCGGAGGCATTCGGCGTAGCGACAAGCATCCTCAACGTCTCCGGATCATCAAGAAGTTTTAGAGAACTTGTAGGTATGAAATTTGGAGCCCATGTTTGTTTTAATAAAGTTTTGAAACTATTTATTGAAACAAACCGATGCATGCATGACACAAATCATAGAAAAATTGTAATTGATCCTTATTGTGCATAAAAATTCCGAAAATAAATATGTGCAATTAAACTAGAAATCCTACAGTGGTATCAGAGTCATGTTCAATTTTCTAATGATTTGAAACTATAAACAAATTCTAGTTTACCATCTAGGGTTCGAACAATTCGATTTTCCGATTTTTCGGTCTTTAAATGTTTTGTTGGAATAATTCTTTGTAATAATTCGTTTTGAATGTTTTAAGTGGTTTAAAACATGCCATGTAATTATTAGAATTATGATTTAGACACAAGTCTAACTTGAAATAATTTCGTTTTAAGCATAAACGATTGTTTTGTAAGAGAATCAACAAAACCGAAAAATTGTGGTTCGTCTTTCCTTTTAGGAAATTGGATGGACAGCGGTTCAAATTTTTTTTTGAACTTGTGGATGGATGAAAAACCTTTTTAATGTATTTTCAAAATGTTTTTCAAAGAATTATTTGGGATTCTGGATGATTGATAAACTAGGTTGTATAGTTTATAGCAACATTGCCTGCATGGATGCTCGAGTTGTCTTTGCAGGAATTGTGAGTTTATATGTTCCAAATCAGCACCTATGAATGTTTGTAATTATTATTATACAGGGGCTTATTTACATGTAAAAGCCAAATTCTCTCTTTCTATCTCTAGATAATTGCATTGCATTTGAGAGGTTTTACATAGTACTTGCACTAGTCGGTTTTTATCGAATGTGAGGAGCATGTTTATTTTCTGTAAAATCTACATCTCCGGTGCAAGAGGAATTCGCCGCTGTAGCGCATCGATCGAGGAACAAGGATCAAAGGGAACATATAAACTCACACGATGTGGATTGTGTGAATGGTTTAATTTCTGCTTTTTTGCTATGCATGTGATAAATGTGTTGAGTGTTAGGATGTGTATGAATGATAATATGCATGATAACCTAAAATTCTGAATCACATGTTAATATATGAAATTGTCCAACAAAATTAAGAGTAATTTTCCTTCTTATTTCATCCACTAGCAGCCATCGATCGAGAGATACTCTGCTCGCCCTTAGCGGGAGATAACTCCCTCTATCTTTGGGAATAGTGAGAGATATAATGGTTGTCTATTGTTGTGCCACGATTAAATATATGAGGTGTGTTTCACCCTAGTGAACCCCAAGTATGCTTAGTTGTGAATACAATGGATAAACGTATCTCGTATCAAATGAAAATAAGTTTTCTTAACATTACCTAGAGCCCTCGCTCGGTTTTGGGAAAAAGTTTTTCTTACGAGGATAGGTCATATTCCCTCATAATTAAAACGACAAGAATCACAAGAGTTTGAAGATGCTAATGTTGCTAAAATTCAAAAAGGTTGTGATTAGAAAATGTTTTTCTTACCTTGATATTGTAATGTATTTGATAGCCCTTAGCTAGTCTATATTACAATTGATGGGATCTTGGATTGTTGCATTTATGGGCAAGATTTTTATTTGCAGCATTTACATTTGTATGTATGTATAATAAACATAAAATTGTCATTAAAATCCTGTATGATTTATTTTGTAGAAAAATGTCGAACATCCAACCTATCGTACGATCGATGATAGAAAAACACCCTTTAGCAAATGATGACTCAAACTTCATAAGTTGGCAACTCAAACTCAACATCGTGTTAAAGTTTAAGAAACTGTCTCACATTTTGGAAGGTCCAATCCCAAAATGGAATGAGAAATTAACTGATGCAGAGAAAGAGGCTAAAGCCAAGTGGGAAGACCAAGAGAACCAAGTTCACGGTCTTATGCTAGCATCCATGGGTGACTCGCTTCAAGCGAAATACTTGGATTCAAAACCCAAGAAGACCATGGAGGCTTTGTCTAAGATGTTCATGGATAGTGTCCGAAAGGAGTGCTATAAGACCACCATCGCACTCACAAGGTGCCATATGGCGGAGGGAACATCGGTATCCATGCATTTTCTCACGATGCAAGGGTACCTTGAGAAGTTGGCAAAGTTCTCTTCACCAATGCCCGAGGACATTGCTGAAGATATGATTCTTGGCTCTCTAGCCCCGTCCTTTAAGGACTTTGTGATGCACTACCACGTGCGTGAAAAAAAGGGTGAGTCTTGAGGAGCTGCACAACGCTCTCAAAACTGCTGAAGTTGACATGGGCAAGGGTAGGGACAAGCATGTCCTTGCCGTCCATGGGAGGAGCCAAAAGGTTGGTAAAGGAAAGGGCAAATCTACCAAAAGTGGTTCAATCAAGAGCAAGGGAGTAGGAGGTGCTCGTGCGAGTGCCTCAAGGGGGAAATCTCAGAAATCTCTGACTCCCAATACGGAGTGCTTTCACTGCGGTGAAAAAGGACACATCCGGCCAAATTGCCCCAAGTACAAGGAAGACCTTGACAACAGAGTGATTGAACGTCGGCGCCCCAAAAAGACCAAAGGTATATTTGTTATTGAAATAAATTTAGCCACCTCTGTCCAGGATTGGGTAATTGATACCGGATCTTGTGCTCACATAGTTTCTAATGTGCAGCTACTCATGGATAGGAAGGAACTCATAAGGAACGAGGTAGAATTGAAGGTCGGAAATGGTGAGAACGTTTCTGCGGTTGCACAAGGTTCTGTGGTGCTTCAATTATGTAGTGATTTAAATTTATGTCTAAAGAATATTTATTACGTGCCTTCAATTAGCAAGAACATTATTTCTGTATCATGTTTAGATATGGATAATTTCAATATAAATATTTCAAATTCTTGCTTGTCTATATCGAAGAATGATGTTTTCTATGCAAATGCATTCATAAGGAATGGTCTCTATTTGCTTGAATTGAATAATAAACAAATCTTTAATATCAATAACAAAAGACTTAAGATCACTAACGAGAACGATACTCTCTTGTGGGACTATCGTCTTGGTCACATAAATGAAAAGCGCATCAAGAAATTGCAAGAAGCTAACCTTCTTGGTCTACTTGATTTTAAATCATTGGAGACGTGCCAACCTTGTTTAATGGGAAAAATGACCAAAAAGCCTTTCAAGAAGAAAGGTCCAAGGGCGAGTGGCTTGTTGGATTTGATACATTCCGATGTATGTGGTCCAATGAGTACTAGTGCACGAGATGGTTTCAGGTACTTCATTACGTTCACGGATGATTATAGTCGTTATGACTATGTTTATCTAATAAGAAACAAAAGTGAATCCTTTGACAAGTTCAAAGAATTCAAGAATGAAGTAGAGAACCAACTCGACAAGAAAATCAAGTCTCTACGAACGGATCGTGGAGGTGAGTACTTAAGTGCCGAATTTGACTCATACCTAAAGGAGTTTGGTATTATACCTCAGCTCACCCCTCCCGGTACACCTCAGTGGAATGGGGTATCCGAAAGGAGGAATAATACATTACTCGACATGGTTCGGTCAATGATGAGTCATGCGGAATTACGTCTTTACTTTTGGAGTTATGCACTACAAACTGCGGCTTACACACTAAATAATGTTCCATCCAAATCCATAGAGAAAACGCCTTACGAGCTATGGAGTGGTAAAACACCCAAGCTTAATTTTCTCAAGATTTGATGTTGTGAGGCTTTCGTCAAGAAATTAATGTCGACCAAACTTCAACCAAAAGCGGATAAATGCTTCTTTATTGGTTATCCTCGTGAGACAAGATGATACTACTTTTGGCATATCACCTCCAATCGAGTAATTGTAGAGAGGGGTGCCACATTTCTGGAAAAGGAATTTCTGGAAAGAGTAAAAAGTAGTGGGAGTAGGGTTGTGCTTGAGGAAACTCAAGATACTGTACAAGATCAAGACATGAATGATGACATTCAAGATCATGAAGGCCCAACCGAGATTCCTTTGGTTAGTGGGAGCATGAGTGAGAGACCCTCGCAAGAAATTGTGAGAGAATCTCAGTCATCCCCACCTAGTGTACATTCAAGAGTTGAACGTGAACCCACTCCTCAAGAAATTGTGGAAGAAGTTCAAGAGACACGAGAAAAACCAAAAGAACTAAGAAGGTCAACGAGGGAAAGGAAGAAACCCGACTTGTATCTGAGACTTCATGAAATCATGGTACTTGATACCAATGATCCCTTGACCTTCCAAGAAGCAATGGAAAGAGAAGACTCCAAACTATGGCTTAAGGCCATGGAATCCGAAATAGAATCCATGTATGATAATCAAGTGTGGAACTTGGTTGACCTTCCTCAAGGGAAAAATGTCATTCAAAATAAATGGGTTTTCAAGAGGAAGATGGACATGAATGGGAACTTGACAACCTATAAAGCGAGTATTGTAGCGAAGGGTTTCACTCAAGTTCAAGGAATTGACTATGATGAAACCTTTTCACCAGTTGCCATGTTCAAGTCTATTCGGATAATGCTCGCTATTGCTGCATTTCATGATTATGAGATATGGCAAATGGATGTCAAAACAACGTTCCTTAATGGGAACTTGGAAGAGGATGTATACATGGTACAACCTCAAGGTTTTGAAGATCCAAAGAATAGCGAGAAAGTATGCAAGCTTCAAAGATCCATTTATGGATTGAAGCAAGCATCAAGGAGTTGGAACAAACACTTTGACGAGGAAGTGAAGAAGTTTCACTTCATTCAAAGTAAGGAAGAACCTTGTATATACAAGAAGGTTAGTGGGAGCCATGTAGTATTCCTAATCTTATATGTCGATGACATATTGCTCATGGGCAATCATATTCCTTTGCTTGAGCAAACAAGAAGTTCATTGAAATCTACATTTTCAATGAAAGATATGGGTGAGGCTCAATACATCTTGGGAATCAAGATATATCGAGATAGATCCCGTAGACTCATTGGCCCAAGCCAACGTGCATACATTGACAAGGTCTTGGAAAGGTTCAAGATGAACAACTCCAAAAAGGGCAGTGTGTCAATGAGTATGGGTGTGCAACTCAAGAAGTCTCAACGTGCGCAATCACGTAAGGACTTATGGTACATGAAGGATGTCCCTTATGCTTCGGCAATTGGGTCGATCATGTACGCGATGACTTGCACAAGACTCGATGTCTCGTATGCTCTAAGCGTGACAAGTCGTCACCAATCCAACGCAGGTCCTGAGCATTGGACTGCGGTCAAGAATATCCTGAAGTACCTTAACCGGACTAAGGATAAGATTCTTGTTTATGGAGGACAAAGGGAGTTGATAGCCGAGGGATACTCGGATGCGAGTTTCATGAGTGATCCAGATGATAGAAGGTCGCAATCAGGATATGTCTTGCTTCTGAATGGTGGAGCTGTGAGTTGGCGTAGCTGGAAGCAAAGCACTACGGCCGACTCAACCACTGCTTCCGAAGTAATGACTGTCGCTGAAGCGAGCAAGGAAGGAGTGTGGATTAAGAAGTTCCTTGAAGAGCTTGGAGTAGTTCCCTCGAGCGAGGGACCAATAGAGCTATTTTGCGACAATAGTGCATCTATCTCGCAAATCAAGGATCCCAAATCACACCACAAAGTGAAGTACATGGATCGTAAGTACTTCGTGACACGTGACCTCATCGACGAAGGAAAAATAAATCTTTTATGGGTGGACACCAACAACAACACAGTTGATCCATTCACAAAACCCTTATCCCAAGTCAAGGGCGAAATGCATTTCGAGTCCATGGGATTAAGAAACCATGTAGATTGGCTTGATGATTGATATGTAATGGGGTTTACCCTAGTTATTATTGTTTTATACATTAAGAATGTATGTGAAAGAAAACTTTAATAACAAGTGGGAGATTGAAGAGAATGTGTTCTAAAAGTTTTACTTTTAAATGTCAATTATTATGAATTGAATGAGAAATCATTTTGTTCCTTGTTTATGTTATTCGTCTTTTAGAAGTGTTAAGGAAGATGCTCTTGGTCCTTAACCGTAGAGCTCTAAAAGATATTGGTTTACATAAAACAAAAGATATTCGCAATCATGGTAATTAACATAGGGCATTAATTACCGAGTTAAGATTGTCGTGTTGGTCATAGATCATTGTAGCTCTACAAGTGAGTGACAACACGGGTACACAAAAGAGGAAAATATTACTTTTGTATACTGAATAGACCTAATAAGTAAAATATTATAGAAATGTGTTTCTGTGTCATTAATATTTTATTGTGTCCTTGGTCCTTTGATATGAGACTTTTATCCGATCACTTAAGAATTGCTTAATTAGACTAATGTCTTGAGCTATCGATGAGTGTAGTGTAAAGGGATTAGTTGGTTAAGTATGACTTTCGTTGGAGAAGATAGTTAGTCAAAAGATTATCATTGCCCCTCTTAATTGAGTGATGATATTAGTGCCCCCCTTGATAAAGCAAAGTTATAATGTGCACAATGTGATTTGAGTTAAGTCACATATTTGTAACTAGTTTAAAGAGATCAAGAAACAAATACTAATACAAAGATGACACAATACTACTTTGTGTGTATTCTTAATATCATGAGCCAAGGGACGGACACAAGTGGTGCACTCCATCACTAAATGGATCGGGTTTTGGTTCGAGTGGAATTAAGACATCTAACTAATTGGGAGATATAATGTGTAGCTAGATACCGCTTATAGCTTGTGATATTAAGCTCTTAATATCACTGCCAACTTAGTTTAGATCCTCCCATAGGTCACACCACAAAACTTGGAAACAAGAAATGAGGATTTTGAGTTCATAAGGTGTGTCGAGTTTCATGTAGAAAATATGACACATGTGGTGAACAAGCAAAATCAAAATTATGTTGTGATTAATAACATAATTAGAATCTAAATTAAATTCATTTGTGATGTAAATATTATGGGTGTAATGATTAATCATTACATAGGATAATATATTACATAAGTTGTGAACTTACTACTAATCCCGAAATGCCAAAATTTGTAGGGGTGAAACCGAAATTTGACGAGTCTGCAGTATTGTTCAAAAACGGTCGACCGCTAAACTGTAAACGGTCGACCGGATGTTGCACGGTCGACCAAAATGTTGCACGGTCGACCGGATGTGTCTCGATCGCTACAGGAATTTCGTCTGTTCGTTTTCGGTCGACCGAAGTAGTTCGGTTGGTCGACCGAACATTGCGATGAAATAATTTTTGTTGCAAACGGTCGACCGAGTTATGAACGGTCGACCGAACCTCCAACACGGTCAACCGATTCAGACGGTTACTGCAGAATAAATTTAAGAATTAATTAGATCATGCATAGAATTGGTCCATAACTGATTTAATTCTTGGCTAAGATTATTTAGCAAAATGGATGATTAGATGGAAGTTTGCATGAAATCATGGGCAAGAGGTTGCACATGAATAGGTAATTTGGAGAGAACATATAAATACAAGTTTATCTCATTACCTTATTAATTTAATTCATTATCTTTTTGTGCAAACATCTCTCTCCATAATTCTCCACGAATTTCACCTTAATTCTTGAGTTTAGTTTTAGTTTTCAGAGATCTTCTTCTCAAGGGAACTAAAGAGGGGTTAGTAGTTAGATTCTAAATCTTATTGGAGATTGAGAGGCTAGCTCTTCTCTCTCCAATCTTCTTTAGAGTTTGGTGAATACTCGGAGGCATCCGGCGCAGCGACAAGCATCCTCAACATCACCGGATCATCAAGAAGTTTTAGAGAACTTCTAGGTATGAAATTCAGAGCCCATGTTTGTTTTAATAAAGGTTTGAAACAATTTATTGAAACAAACCGATGTATGCATGAAACAAATCATAGAAAAATTGTAATTGATCCTTATTGTGCATAAATTTTTTGAAAATAAATATGTGCAATTAAACTAGAAATCCTACAGTTGGCTATGTTGTGACTCACAACCACATTAAACCTACACACAAATGAATTATCTTGTGAACCTGAGGCTTAATTTTTTATTTTAAGCCCCATCATATCCATCACACATCTGAAATTGTAAGGTAGATTATAAGAAAACGGTTATGCTAATTAAATGTGAGATTAACCGTAAATGAGATCCAACGATGAGATTTATAAGGGGCTTAAATTAAATAAGATGAACCATGTGCTCACTAGAACTTGACCATTGATTGACATCATATCATGCATATATTTGTGTCTTATATCCATTATCTTGAACCTAAACAATGCTACGTAACGAGTTTTATGTTTGAGTTTTAGGAATAAACATGATTGAGGAGAAGATGCATAAAAGGACCTAGAAGCAAGGAAAATGACTGAGGTGCAAGACTTGGGGACTGAGATGCAAGATGGAAGGACGTGTATGTAAGCCCAAATGACCAATGAGCAAATCAAGAAACTTCACACCATCATGAGGAGTAATTTGACAATTCGATTTGGTCCTGAGCTCCAACAACCTACTCGGATGCATCAAACATGAAGACATGAAGCCAGACAACCACACACCAAAACTAGGCCAGATCCAGACAATATAGACTGCCAATTGGTGGTCCAAGACCACTGATTGGCGGTCGATTTTGGTCCAGATCCGCTAAGACTTTGGCGGGTCATGTATTAGGTTGTATTTAGTCTATGTTTGGTATACATTTAGTCTCATACCGGGGGATTGTCCCGGATTAATTTTTTCCATGCCTATAAATAGAACTCTTCACCTTCCTTTGTATTCACTTATTGTTTGGTGGCATTCTCTCTACTTGGAGTAAAAGCCTTGAAGCAAAAACTCAAGGTGAAGAAGAATGTCACTTGTAATGTGAGTCATGTAAATAAAAATTGTTCTTAGTTTCTTTTAATCTTGTCTTTTAATTCTTGCATGCTTCTTTAGTTTTACTTTCCTTTCATTTAGCTTCTTTAATATTTTTCTTGTTTGCTTAGTTTAATTGCATTTCATTAGAATGTTTTGTTTTGTTAATGTAGTTTGTAGTGTAATGATTAATGAGTAGTTTCATTCCCTTTGGGGGTGGAGTAGATGTTTATACATGTTATGTAGATGGAATGAATGTTAAACATTGTTGTATGTGAGAAATGTTAGTATGCTTGTTTGAATTAATGAGAACACTTAACTTGATGGTTTCTTCCATAATGTTTAGGTACATTCCATGCTTGCTTAGGTTCTTAATAACAAACTTGTCATGCTCATATTAATCACTTAGGTTAGTGCTTTGAATGATAGGTCTTGTCACGATGTACTTCTTATGCATTACAAATACTAACTACAGTTTGAGCTTATTGTATGCATTCATCACTTCTTATTTCATGTGTACACACACTCCACCCTTAAGGGTTTTCCATTCCTGATTTCTATCTTCTTTTATTAGTCGCTTAGTTCTAGTTCGTTTTGTGCTTTCATTTCTTCATTGTTGCTACTAGTTTAGTGTAGTTTAATCAATCTTTTTCTCCTTTTTTCCCACTTGCCTTCGAACAAACTAAAGTCGACACACCTCCCTGTGGATCGACCCGTATTTGTCACCGTTTCAACACGGCCGTGAACTTGTGGTTAATTAAAACGTATCAATCAACTATATATATATAGATAAACACACATACATACATACATACATACATACATATACATACGAGGGATGTACTGCCATTACATTTTGTTGACACACGGTTGCTCTTAACGATAAAATCAAATTTAAACTCTAAATTGAAAATCCAAACCGTAGATGTTGATTTTACGACATAGTGGATTAATGGTGTTGAAATCATAAAATTTAGTAATAATTTCATATGAGATCTAAAAAACGAGTTTTATAACGGATGTAGTACGTTCATTTTTATATTTCTAAATATTCCGCAAAACATGTTTCAAATTTTATGATTTTCGACGTCCTTGAACTATATATGTTGTAGATCAAAATTTACAGTTTGAATTTTTAATTTGGACTTTAGATTTGATTTTATTGTCAAACGTAACCGTCTGTTAACAAAATATAAGGACAGTGGATATATATATATCTAAAGTCAAATGATTCGACAAGTGTCACATAGCTAGTAATTGAGTTATCTCTCAATGAATATATAAAATATTTATTGGGGTAAGGAAAATTGTGTTTCGACGACTGTTTGGTCACCGGACGACTGTATTTGTTTACAGAGCCATAAGCTTATTTTGAAACCTTTGATCTCGGATTGTTCGAACGATCGAGTTTGGATTTAGGCCTTAACATTCTCTGGACCTTTGTGATTGGCCTTTGTATTGTTGGCCACCCGAAGTTTAATTTTAACTAAGAGTCAACACACAACTCCGGGAGTTCGTCCCATTATCAATCGCCTGATTCTGGCAGACTGACTGTCCGGAGCTTTGTGATTTGCCCACCTACCACTCCACCTAATACCTGACTTGGTCCAAATTACTATATTGAACTTGAAGGCTACAAATACCTTATTAAACCTAGACTCAAGGAGAGGACTAGATCGCATGGTTTGCCTTCTTGATTCCTCTACTCTGTTTTTCCCATATTGTTGCATTTAGTTACATAAAATTTGTTTATCCCATCTATATTAGCCATGGTCTGTTTACAAAATTACAGCATCCATAAAACACTTTAATGGAATAACTATGAGCACACATTTTCAACATGTTTACAATGGATCCTAATGCCATTTTTTAAAACTCGAATGCGATGAGATAAATCGCATTTACATGCTAGAGAATTTTTTTTATTGGTTCAAGTCTTGCACGTTGTTGTCATCTAACCTTACCAGGCACAAGGAAGTAAGGCAATTTTATCATGAACGGGGACAATTTTTTCTCGGATAAAAAAAGATAAATTCGTCACTTGATACATAACTAAACTTGGATAAAATAAATTTTCATTACTGAATTAATTACATGAAAAAATTCCATCTCAAGAATCAAAATTCCATCTCAAGAATCATTTAATAGAGATTAAATTCTTATTCCATCTCATAAACCATCCAATCAAGATTAACATTGCGACTAAAATTGCAACCATCATTAATTAGTGTTGTATCCAAACTAACAGGTTGAACTTATGATGTTCAAATATATTTTTTTGTTGATTCAAACTCGCAAAAAGGTATTTCCTAAGCTAAAATTCACCTAAAAATGTTTTTCTGAGCTAAAAAATCAGTTGTCATTTTTCAATTAAACAAAACAAAATAATTTATCAACAAACTGAAATAATAATCACTGCATTGTTTTGAAACAGAATCTGTGAACACATTTAGTTCTTAAAAAATAATAGTCCATATGTTCATAATCATCGAGATTAATTTCTCCAACAATTGATTTTCATGCAATAATTTTAGATCAAAATCTTATTACAAAGATTCTGCATAAAGCCACCTCCGAATCATCTCCAAACATTCCTTGGGTCGATATTCCGGAGCAGTATGTCCACCCCCCTTCACATTTAATCAATCAATTTTTTTTAATACTGAACCAAAACCGAATCAAATTTCGGAATATAGAGG
Organism: Triglochin maritima; assembly: GCA_963682175.1. NCBI lineage: Eukaryota > Viridiplantae > Streptophyta > Magnoliopsida > Alismatales > Juncaginaceae > Triglochin > Triglochin maritima. The sequence continues at coordinate 44,264,975 of OY821775.1, forward strand.
TGAATGCAGAAGCCAAACATATATGGATCAACTTACTTTTACTGTGAGATCTTAATCCTAATTATGCCTTAACGATGTTTTAGGTGGTGATTAGGAGGAGATGGATTGGAGGGCTGAAATAGAGTGTGGATGGATGAGAGGTTGAGATGGATTGGAGATGAGATGGATGGTTGAGATGGAGAGGAGTTGGATGGATGATGAGGATTGGATTGGAGGAAGATATTTAGGTGAAATTCTCTCTCTCTCACTCTCACTTCTCCCTTGCCTCTCTCCCTCACGTTTCTCTCTCTCCCTCAGTGGTGATCTCCGGCGTGGTGGTGGCGTGCTCCGGCGAAGGGAGGCTCGGGCGTGGGTTGCGAGTTGAGGTGAGTGTTGGCTTCTTAACCCTTCCGGCTTGGTTTGTTCCCTCCCTCGACCTAACTCGTTTCGATGGTCTTGGTTGCTCGTGGTTGGGTGGTGGAGGTCAACGGAGGTGGAATCGTGAGTGTGGATCGTCGAGGAGGTGTGGATCGTGGTTTAGTCGCGGGGATCGTCGACGGATCGTGATTTAGGGAGGCGTGTTCATGGAGGCGTTGTCGTGGTTCTTCAAAGGTTTCTTCGAACCTTCCGGTATGTCAATTCGCTCACTTAAGTATCGTGAGTATTTGGAAGTCGACGGTAGGCCTTCCGGCTCGTCACAAGTAAATGTGCAGCAGATTTTACTGCCTGATCGGTCGACCGGTTGGTGCAAACGGTCGACCGTTCGTATTGAGAATTCGGGTTCTACCTCACATCGGTCGAACGATGCCCTTGGGGCGGTCGACTGATCGTGCATAGAAGGCAAGCCTGATGGCTTTCAGTCGAACGAGGCCCCTTTGCCGTTCGACAGTGTGCACTGTCATAGGTCGGTTGAGGGCGTTGACCATCTAAACGGTCGACCGCTCGGTGACTTCGTCCGACCGTGACTTAAGTTGGAATAGTGGTTGGTTCGACCGAAGGTGGTTTCGGTCGACCGGACTCGATGAGGAGCGTGGGGGAATGCTCTGGACGAATTCGGTCGACCGAGAGTGCTCGGGCGTTCGACCGGATTTGTGGTGAGAGTTGTGGGAATTCCCTGGTGGAATTCGGTCGACCGAGAGTGCTCGGGGGTTCGACCGTATTCGTTGTGGAGATTGTGGGATTTGTCCATGGTGACTTTCGGTCGAACGTGACCCATTTGCTGTTCGATCGATTTGTCGTTTTGTTCGTTGAACCTGGGAGTTGACCATTTAAACGGTCGACCGTCCCTTGATTTGGGTTCGACCGAACGAGTGCAGTTGGTGGGAATCGGTCGACCGAGGGAGTGCCGGTCGAGGCGATTGCCCTGTTTTTTCGTGATTTGGTCGACCGAGACTGTTGGTTCGGTCAACCGTTTATGTCCAATTTTGCACTATGGAGGTGCGGTTGTTGTGGTCGTCCGTGTGGGGCGAGTTGTGTGCCGAGGTCCTTCCGACGAGTGTGCTAGGGTGCACGAGAGTTGCGGTGGTTGGATGAAAAAGTCATGGAGCCCTGTAACTATGTGAGAGCTTGGGTTGGCTAAAAAGGCTTGAGGCCCAGCTTAGAATTTGTGGCGTTGCGGTGGTTGGGTGAAAGAGCCCTGGAGCCCCGTAACTGTGTGAGAGTTGCGGTTGGTTGAAAAAGACCTAGAGCCCAGCTAGTCTGTGCGGGGTTGGTTGAAAAAGACCTGGAGCTCCGTAGTGCGTTCAGGTTGGCTGAAAAAGGCCTGGAGCCTGAGCAGGGACCGCGTGTTAAGGGTTGGTTGAAAAAGACCTAAAGCCCTTGGTCGTGTCGTGGTAGCTGCGGTTGGCTGAAAAAGGCCTGGAGCCCAGCTTGACGACGAGTGTGTTGCAGTGGTTGGGTGAAAAAAGCCCTAGAGCCCCGTGACGGTGGTGTGTGTTGTGGTTGGGTGAAAGAGCCCTGGAGCCCAGCCTGTTTGAGATGTTTTTCTTGTTAGTAGAACTGCATGCTAGGGTGCTTTCATTTCATGCGTTATATAGTTTGGCATACGGGGTTTCCTTCTGGAAACTCAGGCATTGTTGCATGTTTACTTTCAGGTCGTGATCGGCGATAGGGGGTGTTGACCGAGAAGAGGAGCACCACTACCGGATCCAGCTTTCTCTCAGTTGAGGTCGGGTGATTACTGTATCCGTTGTATAGTCTTTTGATGTAATCACAACTTTTGAAATACTCTGATGTTCATATATATTATATATGTTGGTGCACATGTTTCCTGTTATTTCGTAATATCCTCTGTTGACTGTGAGTTATTAAAATTTTTAAAGTCTTCTGCTGTTAGAGGATGTTACATTTACAGTGGCAAACGTCAAGTTGTTCGAATAATTAAGTCCTCGTCTAACAAAACAAAAATACAACAATATCTTAGTCCCACAATAATATTAATATCTCCACTAAAAAATACAACAATCAATACAATTAACATTGGTCGTAAAGAAACAAATTAAGTAGTCTAGCTCTAGCGTGTTGTTGACTTACCCATGGACTCCAATCCTTTACTACTGGGAAATTAAGAGATCTAATATTCCACGCTTGAGTGCCCAAGAAAGGAACTACATAATCATGATCACCAGTACTGCTAATGGGATTAGGTATATATTGAGATAGTCAAAAGAGCAAAGTAGCGTTTTCGCTTTTCTAGAAAACCATATGATATACTCTGTTGCTTCTCATCTTTTTCGACTATTTGGTGACGGTATTAAAACAAAATTTATCGTAGTTTCAATCTATGCCTGTAGATAAGAGCTCGATATCCACTTCTGGTAATATTGTCATGATACATTACATAACTTTTGATCTCTTTGTTGTAACCGAAAGTGTTGCACCTCCTCCACATATCAACAGTTCCCTTTCATTTCAAGGCAAAATCAAGCATATACTTACTTTTATTTCAAGCAGACCTTCACTACTAGTGGATTTCATATAACAAAGTTACGACTTAGCTACACAATTTTCTTCTCAATGGAGAAATACTAATCTACGTTATACGGATTTATTATGCAGTTTTTTCCGTCATAGGTTGATTTATGGTGTGTTTAGATAGAAACTACCGAGAGGAGAAAATAAGAGAAATATTTGGAGAAAACAAAATAAGAGAAGAGAAAGTATTGTTGTTAGATCATAATCCTTGCTTAAGGCTAATCACGTTTTGACGGGGTTAATTGATGTTTAGGGGTGGATTTGTGAGGATGTGGTGGAGGCTTGTGATTGGTTGTTGGAGAGTGAGGTGGAAACATGGGATTGGAGGTGTAGGTGAGGGCTATAAGAAGCAAACCCATATCTCTCTTTCTTTTTCTCATCTCCCTCTCTCACAATCCGTCTCACTCTCAGCTCTGAGTTTTGGTGGTGAAGTGTTCCGACGAAGAAGGAGGTTGCAGTAGAGTCGTCGAGGTGGTGCAATCGGCGATCGAGAGGAAGCTCGTCGGAGAAAGCTCTTGGGCGTGGAAGCTTTCGCCGTAGATCTTCAAAAGTTTTTTCAAACCTTCACGATATGTCAAGCTTCGCTTTAAGACTCACCCAATGTGTGTGAGTGGTGATTTTAGTCAATGGTAGACCGATAGGCTCGTCGGAGGTAAACTTGCAGCAGAGTGTCTGTTGAGAACAGTCGACTGACTGATGCAGTGGTCAACCATTGCACGTGTTTTTGCAGGAGTTTTGCCTTGCATCGGTCGAACGATGCCTTGGGCGGTCGACCGGTTAAGCATAGTAGGTAAGCTATGAGTGTTTTCGGTCGATCGGAATCCCTTTGTCATTCGACCGATTACACTGTGCTAAGTCAGTTCGGGCCTAGACTTTCAAAACGGTCGACTGCCATTTTGATTTGTTCGACCGATGACTTAAGTTATCTTAAAGTCTGTTCGACCGTTGCGAGTTTCGTTCGACCCGTGTGATTTAGAGAAAAGAAGGAAGTGCCTGAAGAATTACAGTCTACTGGGACCCATTTGTCGTTCGACCGTTGGGTTTGAATTGATGTTGGTATTGTGACGTATACCTTCTAAATGGTCGACCACCTGTGACCTGTGTTCGACCGGTTGGTGGTTTTGCTAGTTGGTCCTGAGAGTTGACCCTTTTAGCAGTTTCAGGTTGGTTCGACCGTCCCTGACTTGGTTCAACCATTTCCGGTTGTTCTGTCCAACCTTTAGTGTGACGGTTGAGACACTTGCCTGGTTCAGGAGAGAATCGGTCGACCGTTGTTGCTCTGTTTGCATATGAGGGGTGCTTCTGAGTAGCCGTCCTTGTGAGGCGGGATGTTTGGCCAACGTTTTTCCGACAATTGTGCCTTGTGTGCACGCGTGTTATGGCGGTTGGGTGAAAGAGCCTTGAGCCCCGTAGTTGTTTGTGTGTAGTTGTGGTTGGGTGAAAAAGCCCTAAAGCCCACATTGTGTGATACGATGTTTGGGTGAAAAAGCCCTGGAGAACCGTAGAGCGTTCGAGTTGGGTGAAAAAGCCCTGGAGCCCGAACATGGACCATGTCATAGAGGGTTAGGTGAAAAATCCCTAGAGCCCTAGTCTCGAGTTGTGGTAACTATGGTTGGGTGAAAGAACCCTAGAGCCCAGCTTGGCGACGATGTTGTGTTCACTATTGAGTATTATTGTGGTTGGGTGAAAGAACCCTGGAGACCAGCCTTGTATGTGTGCTTTTTCTACTATGGATAGAATTACATGCTTTAATTGTTGTATCATATTCATATATGTGTTAGGGATTTGGCATACAAGATTTCCTTATGGAAACTCAAGCATCCTTGCATGTTTAACTTTCAGGCCGGGAGTGACGTTAGAGGGTGGTGACTGCGGAGGAGAGCACCTGGGACGTGATCCTGCTTTCCATTTTTGGAGGTTATAGTGATTACATGTATATTTCTTTATAGCCTTTTGATGTAATCACACTTTTGAAACATTCGGATATATATGTTATATATATATATATATATATATTGGTGCACTTGGTGTTTGTCCTTCATAATGTCCTCATTGGTATGATTTGATTATGTTAATCACTCTTTTTAAAAGTTTAAATTTTTCCACTGTGTAAGGACGTTACAATTGTCATTTTCTCTTGTATGAATAAAATTTGTTAAAAAGAAGTAAAAGAAACTCTTTTTGTCATATTATGAACATACCTATGGTTGTTTTAACCCTTGTTTTAAAAACCGAACCGATCTGACTGAAAATCGGACGTTGATCAGTCAGTTCATTGAAAAACTCGAAGTCTTCATCAAACCGGATTGAACCGGGCTAGACTAGATAAAACCAAAAAACCGGCTGGTTTGATCACCAGTTGAACCATGGGCTAACCAGAAAAAAGTTGAACTGCAGTTTACACCCTGAACTATAAAAGTAACAGTTTATCCCTAAAAACAATTATTTTGTTTCAATTTAGTCCAAATCATTTTTTCTATCTTTAAAATTTTCAAATATAATTAGTATTTGAGTTTGTGGAAAGGTAGATGATGACCAAGAAATAAAATTAATTATCATTATTTAACCTTAAACTACATATTTTCTTAGTTGTTGATGGTTAATGATCACTATATAATAACCAATATGTTTCCATATTTGTAAAGTTTATAGTTATTTTTAGTTACATATAGTGTATAAGGACTTGAAGATATATGATGCATATCTTTGTGTCTTGTATCCAATATCTTTCACCCAAACAATGCTATGTAACGAGTTTAATGTTTAGTTTTCAGGAATAAGTATGTTTGAGAATGAGAGACTCTAAAAGGACCAAAAAGTAGAAAAAATGATTGAGTTGAGAGACTCGAGGACTGAGATACAAGATCTAATGAATTGAATGTAAGATCGAAGGACCAATGATCAAACAAGAATACTCCACGCCATCATGGGGAGTATTTTGGCAATTCTATTCGGGTCGGAGCTCCAGCAAGCGAAGTAGATGCATCAAAGACCAACAAAGACATCCAGAAAAGCCCACACGAAACACCGGCCGGATCAACAATATAGACCGCCAATTGACGGTCCAAGACCGCTGATTGGCGGTCTGTATTGATCTGGATCCGCTAAGATTTCGTAGGGTCGCGTATTAGTGTGTATTTAGTCTATTTCTGGTATTTGTTTAGTCTTATACCGGGGGGTTGTCCCGGATTAGCTTTTTCCATGCCTATAAATAGAACTCTTCATCTTCCTTTGTATTCATCTCTCTCTTGGTGGCCATCCTTTCTACTAGGAGTTAAAGCCTTGAAGCAAAGCCCTGGTGGAGAGAGACTACTTGTAATTGAGTGGGTAATAATAGATGTTTTCTTTTGGTTTTGTTGTTTCTTTCTTAGTTTAATTTCATTTCTTATGTCTTGCAAGCTTCTTTAGTTTTATGTTCTTTTAGTTAAACTTGTTGTTTTAGACTTCTTATAATTAGTTTAAGCATGTTTTTTTTCCTTAGTATAAATGTTAGTTTAAATATGTGTGAGTAGTTCCATCCCCTATGGGGGTGGAGTAGATGTATATACATGTTATGTAGATGGTATGAATGCTAGACATTGTTGTTTGTGAGAGATATTAGTATGCTTGTTTGAATTAATAAGAACTTTTATTTGATGGTTTCTGCCATAATGTTTAGGTACATTCCATGCTTGTTTATGTTCTTAATAACAAACTTGTCATGCTCATATTAATCACCTAGGTTAGTGCTTCAAATGATAGGTCTTGCCATTATGTACTTCTTATGCATTAACAAACACTAACTACACTTGAGCTTATTGTATGCATTCACCACACTTATTTCATGTGCACACACACACACTTGTGGGCTCCAACCCTTGAGTATTTGAGCCTCATTTCTTTCACGTATTTGTATTCATTCTTTAGCATCTCACAAGTTTTGAGGGAATTCGGGTTTGTGTCCATCAACATAACCATGAACTTCCCATTGCGCTTCATGTTGGTGAGATCTTTCCTTTTTCATGCATAAATCCATGTAGTATCTTGCTCGCATTCATTGAGGACAATGCATGAAGTAGGTGTGGGGGTGTTTTAAGTCTGTACATAGTCGGGTCTTTTTTTCCTTTGATTTTATTTTCTTTTGTGTGTATTGATAGGGTCATGTTAGTGTGCTGCATTTAATATCGATATATCTGCTTGCCATGATCCTTTGGTGACTTGTCTTCTTTTGCTTGCCTAGTGCTTTAAAAGTTTCACATTTCTTTTAAAATATTCATGTGTTTGCGAAAGAAATTTTTTGTGGGTTTTGCGTGTGTTTAGCATGTGCAAAACCGTTGAGAGATAAAGTAAAAAAGAAAGCTCCCAAAATTGTCTTGAACTTGATGCATTAGGATATCTAGTACAGTGGCTCTATGACTTATCTAGTCGTTAGGATGCACCCCGGTCTTCCTTCGGGGGGCGAGTAATCATAGGGTTTCAGTACTCAAACATTTAATGAAGTCCACCCTGAACCTAGTGAGTCAATAATTCGTGTCTGTTAACTTAAGGAAATTTGTTGTAGTCAATGACCCTTTAAATCTTGTTGTGAGACATTAAGTGTAGGGGTTTTGGTTCATGTGTAGATAAGAAATAAGTGAGTAGGTATTCTCTCTTCTCGCACGGCTCCTATCACTCGGGAAAGTAGGTCTGAGGGGACTTTGTGTCTGGTGCTTTCGAGTCATCTGACTTGGGATGCGCCGACCGAACTCCCGTTATACGGGTGGTAGGGATTGCCCTATGTGGAGATTTGGGGAAATGTGTATGTGATAGTGTAAGTCCTCATAGGCAATGATGCACGAAACCTGACCCTCGGAGAATGAAGCTCCAACTAATAAAAAGAAAAAAAATGGTAATGCAAATAAAAACCTTAATGGATTTACACTTTGTATCACTTGAGGATGTTGAGGTTGTCCATGTCTTTCACTTCAGTCCTTAGTTAACTTGCACGAATGATTCATTAGGCTAGGTGTGTGGACTGAATACATCTATAGAGTCGGCCCGTAGGATTACCGCGTCCAATGATCGATAAAAATGAGGCCATCGAGTCGAGTTTCTAGATTGAACAATGCATCTATGTTCAGATTTTGTGGGTATATCCGCTGAAAACCCTCAGGAGACAACACTCCTCCTCCTTGGCAACAAGGAGGTTTAACGGCTTGTTGCACATGCTACGTGCAACCGTGATTCCTACGAAAGTGAGTTAGGATTTCTTGTTTTTCGTATGCTTTTCTCTTTCTTTGTTTTGCTCGGGACTAGCAAAAGTTAGGTGTGGGGGTATTTGATTGACATCATTTCATGCATATCGTTCACCCAAACAATGCTATGTAACGAGTTTAATGTTTAGTTTTCAGGAATAAGTAGGTTTGAGAAGGAGAGACTCTAAAAGGACCTAAAAGAAGGAAAAAAGATTGAGTTGAGAGACTCGAGGACTAAAATGCAAGATCGAATGACCTGAATGTAAGATCGAAGGACCAATGAGCCAACAAGAATACTCCACACCATCATGGGGAGTATTTTGGCAATTCTATTCGGGTCGGAGCTCTAGCAAGCAAAGTAGATGCATCAAAGACCAACAAAGACATCCAGAAAAGACCACACGAAACAACGGCCGGATCCAAACAATATAGACATGTTCAATCTGCTGCACATTTACTCGCGACGAGCCGAAAGGCCTACCGTCGACTTCCAACTACTCATGATAATTAAGTGAGTGAGCTTGACATACCGGAAGGCTTGGAGAAGCCTTTGAAGAACCACGACGACGCCTCCACGAGCACGTCTCCCCAAATATAAAGAATTCAGAGTTTAGGTAATAAACATATAAAGAATTCCACTAAGAATTCGTAGGGCCACGTATTAGTGTGTATTTAGTCTATTTCTGGTATTTGTTTAGTCCCATACCAGGGGATTGTCCCGGATTAACTTTTTCCATGCCTATAAATAGAACTCTTCACCTTCCTTTGTATTCACCCATTGCTTGGTGGCATTCTCTCTACTTGGAGTAAAAGCCTTGAAGCAAAAACTCAAGGTGGAGAAGAATGTCACTTGTAATGTGAGTCATGTAAATAAAATAATTGTTCTTAGTTTCTTTTAATCTTGTCTTTTAATTCTTGCATGTTTCTTTAGTTTTACTTTCCCTTCAATTAGTTCTTTAATATTTCTTGCTTGCTTAGTTTAATTTTTCTTTGAGTAGAATGGTTCATTTTGTTAATGTAGGTTGTAGTTTAAATATGAGTGAGTAGTTCCATCCTCACTTGAGGGGTGGAGAAATATGTGATATGATTATGTGATGTAGTAGGTGTGTGTTATCTTAATCCTTTGAACCTTACATGATTTCCATAACCATCTAATGATATTTCACTCTTGTCTTTGATATGCTAATGCTCTTGAATGAAGCTTAGCATATGCTTAAACTAGTGGGCCTATTTTAAGGGGAATGATGAGGTGAGAATATGGATGAGATTAATATTGGAAACATGACTTGTAGTTGCATGTACTCTTCTTGCCCTTACCTTGATTAATGTCTTGTATGTTTTAATTATATGGTGTTATCTTATTTCATGTTGAGGCATAATGGAGTTTGGTCTTTATACATGAGTTCATTTAGCTTTATTCCAATTATTGTCTTGTATGTTTTAATGATATGGTGTTATCTTATTTCATGTGAAGGCAAAGTTGGATTTAATTTTATGATTTTCATGCACTACATGTTGTGATGAGCATAATTGAACACACACACATACACATATCTTTATATTCACGTTATTTCTCTACCCCCTATGGGGTTTAGTTTTATTGCGTATTTCCATTTCCTTTCGCATTGTAGTGTAGTTTAGATCATAACTCCTTTCTCTCCTTTCTTTTCCACTCGCCTTCGAACAAATAAAGTCGACACACCTCCCTGTGGATCGACCCGTATTTACCACCGCTTCAACGCGGCAGTGCACTTGCGATTAATTAAAACATATCAATCAATATATTTGGTAAAGTACATGTAAAATTTGGTTCAATTGTTCAGACCACCGATTGGGCCGTCATCCTGAAGTCGATTCGATTTAACTTCCAGTTCACAAAATGATGATGTCATGCTGAAGTCATCATTGATTGGACCAGGTTGAAACATCGGTTGAACCATTTTAACATAACCGAACATTTATCAGTTCACTTCTCGGTTCAGTTTCAAAAAGCTTGGTTTTAACCTCTTTTTCCAAACACACCATTAATTTAGACAGGTGTGAGCATACACTATACTTGCCGAATATATGAATTAAGGTTGTCAATTGTGTCGTGTTCTAATCGTGTCATGTACAATCGTATATATAAGTTTTATATGCAAATTCGTATCCAATCCATTTAATAATCGTATCTCGGGATTCTTATCTATATCCGAACTATTATAATCGTGTATACATGACAATACCTATATATACATTATTACTAGACATGTCATGTTGTGCACAAGCTAAGTCATGACATATTTAAACGTATAGTAGCTGTTATGGGTACATAGTTATCACCGATTTATTGCACATATTGTACCTCTTTACTACACGATACACAATTTCTACACGTTCAATATGCAAATATTACATGTTTATTACACAACTAAATCAACAAAAATGATATGTCTATTAATATAAGGGTTAATACTCAATTACTCGCGTATACTCGTGTTCCCAGGTACCAAAATAGTTATCGTGTATTTATCGTATCTTTGCCATGTTATTCATATATTTTTAAATCCGTCTTCGACCTGTTTATTAATCATGTTACAGCCTTATGCTCATTTATTAATCATGTAAATTTTTTCCAATCCATGGCGGTTAAGTTTGTGTTATGTAATCGTGTTTCATATAAATTTGATGGTCCCATGAATGTGACATTAAAAAAAATCAGTATCCACATTTGACGGGTTCAAGTTGTAATTATTAAGTTGTCTAATCCACCCTTATTTAGTGTAAGATGACTGCAACTTCAATCTTAGAAAAGTACTTGGTACAAGAGAAATAAAGTGCAAAGGATGCCATAAAATGTTAGAATAGAGTATGAATCCCATACAAGAATTACCTATTAATTAAATGAGATATTATGTTTTGAACAACTATGATTGGAAATCACTTTGAGACTCTAAATTATGAAGCTCTTTTGGCCCGGTACTTCGAACTGTAGATAGTTATACGCAGAGGGCTGATCCACTGGTATGGAGTGTGTACTAAGTTTTGCTAGTATCACCTTTAACATGCGACACATACCTGTGTTACAATGTAGTTATTTTTAAAAGATCGAGAGATTTTTAAAAGAGGGAAGAGTTCAACATGGAATATTGTGTTTAACGAGGAGGGTAGAAGCAACAAACTTTAGAAAGAAAACCAAAATAACAAATCCTAAGTGCAGACGTTGCAAGTTATCTTTTATTGATGTAACACTTTCATTTCTCAAACAACAACCATAAGTCCTCCATCTCTTCAACAAATAAAATCATAATGAAGGACCATTCGTCTCCACAATGAAGAATGATGAATGATAATCGAAGAGGTTTCTAAAAAGGAGATGTTGCCTGAAAGAATAGGAGTATTCACTCGATGAAAAGAACTATGGGTCAATTTGGAATGGTAAATTTGACTTTTTATGCCTCAAGTGACTCAACTTCTGGAAAAAAAACTCACTTTAACATCTTCTGAAAAATATGTTTATCTTTTCACTTCTTCCCAAAATACCAATGTCTATCTCGTGGGACCACTAACATCCTCTGGAACACTTTCTCGGTCTCTCTATGCCTCAATATTTTAAATTGTTTCAAAAATCAATAGGGTTCGATGGTACTCGAAGGTACGCGATAAATAGTGCGGTCGATGTGTATGCTCGATAGTTATATTTCTCTATGGTTCGATTGAACTTGATATGTGTTATACAGAAACTCAACATCGGCTCGATTGCGCTCGATGGTCAACAAGATTAATGTTCACATGTCGAAGTGAAACATCCGATGATAGAACGGGTCATTATTATGCGAAGAGACGCAACCATTCGGCATTCCTTCCTTTGAGAGGACACAATCCTTCATTATTACGCGAAGATGCGCAACCCTTCATTACAGGGTCTATAAAATCAGAGGTTAGAGTGTGTTCCATTTAGTTGTCCAACTAAGTGTATTCGATTCATCTCCTCCACCAAAAAAAGACCTTCCAACACAATGCCTTGGACAACTACTCCGATTAAGCTGAGAACATCGTCAGTGGACCAATATGGGGAGGTTGTCCCCCCATACCGGGAGTTTTACCTATGCCCTATCGCACCTATAAGTGCAGGCTGAAAGCAACAGAGTTGTGGTCCAACACTCCAAACAAGATTAGCAAGAAGTTCTACGTCTGTGGCTCCTCAGAGCCAACCCTTTGGTGTCGGTATTTCGTCTAGGACGCTGGAACACCGGTACCACCAGTGGATAAACCCAACTAGAGCGTAAAGGACCCAGGGATGCGGAAGCTTCTTTGGAAGGCTGCTAAGTTGAGTTAGAGCCAAGAGATAACAAAGCTATCTTTTGGGCTTGCAGGCGACATTTGAGCAGATCATTCTCTTCCAATTGACTGAGAAGAGATGTATAATTTGTGTGTGTTTGTGTTTGTGTTCTCCTTGTACCTCAGTAATAGTTATTATCAATATCAATAATAGCTCTATGTTTGTGGTTGTGTTTTTTTGTTTGTCTTTGTGTTTGTGATCTCTCCTTGGTCTGTCATTTAACCTCGATTGTGGTTCAATGATAGTTTGATAATCACTCGATGGACTAGGATTAAAAAGAAATACCATTTATTTGAATCTTTTCAAACGAAGTCTAAATGAAGTCTCTCCTTTAACCTCGATTGTGGTTCATTGGTAGTTCGAGAATCACTCGACGGACTAGGACTTAAATGAACCACCATTTTTTGTGTCTTTTCAAACGAAGGCCTCATGGACTTTAGGGTTTAACAAAAAAATAGTTCGATAATAGCTCGATGGTCATTGTGTATTTTCAAATGAATAACTTTGCCCGTTCAAGTCAGTCATGTCCTTCTACCTCGATAGAGCTCGACGATTGCTCGATGGTTGTTCTATTACCTCTTCGACTACGTCGTTTGCATGAGAAAGATTGAAATAGTCACACCATTCACAACATTTGAAAATTAACAAAAAAAACGTACACCATTCACAACATTCGAATATTAACAAAAAGTAACGTAAGAAATATAACAGTTTGTGTATTGACCACACATTTATAAAAAAACAGGGTTGTCAAAGTTTGCAATTAACACATACACAACAAAAACAAAAAGTATCTTAGAATAAAACATTAACTACAATGACTAAAATAACTTCGCCATCTTCCTAGTCCACCTGATGAATTCTTCGAAGCCAGGAGGGACGACAGGTAGTGGGGATGGCGTTGGGTCAGGGATGGGTGTCTCCGTGAGGTAGGTCACCCCGTAGTTGGGGCAGGTGTGCTCCAGGTAGGTCACCTCGAAAATGCTCTCGATTATCGCATGTTTTTGTCGCGCTCATATGGTAGAGAGAAGGTTGAGAGAATATCAAGCTCATGTCGAGTACATATCGAGCTCATTGATCCCAACGTAGAGAACTCTCTTTCTTCATCATATTGCGTGCATATCGTGTCTCCTACTGGTATGGTTTTTCACACTTTGCTCATAAATGACGAGACGTTTCGACAGAAGGAAACCTGACAGTGGAAAACGTATGTGCCTTGACAGTAGTGTTACTTATCGAGCTTTGATCGAGTACATATCGAACTCATCGATCCCAACATAGCATCACCTCGAACCACACATTGGTATAGTTTTCACGCTTCCCTTGCTGAGCTGACATTTGGTGATAAGGTAAGTGAAACAAAAAAACATCCTCAATAATCGTGTAGAGTAAACTATCGAGCCACTATTGAGTGCATATCGAGCTCATCGATCCAAACAAAGACGACTCTCTAGCTTCATCATATCAAGGTCACATCGTATCGCCATTGTGCAGTTTTCCCGTTTCACTCTTAATTACTGACGTGACGTCTAGAGGGAAGGAAACTGAACCGTCGAAGACTCTCTCAGTAATCACACCATTGTGGGTCGAATAAATTATCGAACCACTATCGAGTGCATATCTAGCTCATCGTGAAAGAGCATATCGTGAAAAATATTTAGCATCAAAAGTACGCACAACGCCAACAAAGCAGACATAAGTTGTTCCATGTTAGTGGTCCCACGAGATAGGCAGGAATATTTTGGGAAGAAGTGGAAAGATAAGCATATTTTTCAGAGGATGTCAAAGTGAAGTTTTTTCCCCAGAGGTTGGGGCACTTGAGGCATAGAAAGTCAAATTCACCGTTTGGAATTACATTTTGATAAATTAGATTTTATAAATATGATGACACTCATTCTGGACATTCATTCTTGACACCCAATCCGGACAAACGTTAGACAGTCATTCTGGACACACTTTGTCTAGTACATGTGACCAGGTTTGTCCATACATTGCTCCTATTCTGGACACTCATCTTGGACACTCATTCTGGACACTCATTCCGGATACTCATTCGGGACATTCATTCTGGACACTCATTCTGGACACACTTTGGACACTCATTCTGGACACACTCTAGTACTGTATCCAGGTTTGTTCATACATTGGTCACGTTCTGGACTCATCCTGGACACTCATTCCAACGAAGCTCGATGAGTTCGATAGGAATGTAATTGTTGTGCTTGATAGTCTCGATTCCTTTTACATGTGAGCTCGATAAAACTCCGACAACAGTTTGTTGAGTTTGTTTAATATAATGTTGAGTTTGTTTTAATTTAATGTTGAGTTTGTTTTTATGTGCTCGATAGAGGTTCGATGGATCTCGATAGAATGTGCTCGATTTTTTAGGGCATCTTATGCGGAATTCAAATCGTTTGGGTGTGGAGAATTGTAAACTCGATGGGTTCGATGCGCTCGATATGTGCGCGATATGTCATCGATAATTTAGATTTTTAAAAAAATATGACTTTTCACCGCACGATTTTTGAAGATGTTTTATGACAAACGGAATTTGAATCGTTTCGGTGTGGAGAACTGTAAACTCGATGAACTCGAAGTGTGCGCGATATGTCCTCGATAATTTAGATTTTTTTGAAAAGTTGTGTTTTTTCAACACAATTTTTTTGGGCGTTTTATGATGAACAGAATTCGAATCGTTTGGGTGTGGAGAACTATAAACTCGATGCGCTTGATATGTGCGCGATATGAACTGTTCACTGCACGATTTTTGAGGGCTGAAAGAGAGAGAGAAAGAAAGAGAATTATTGGAAGGGAACGATTCCGCACGGTTTAGGCAAGGGTATTTTGGGGAGAAGTGAAAAGATAAGTATATTTTTCAGAGGGAACCAAAATGTGGACTTTTTTTCCAGAGGTTGGGTAAATTGGAGCATAAAGTGACAAAAATTCCTTGTGAAATTAACTATACGAAGTGATTGTTAAGAATCCAACACCAACCCCAAACTCAAGAGAGAAATATTATCTAAGGTAATTAGTATGTCCAATCCAAGAGACCCAATTCTTGAGTTTTCTTACTCTAGAATTCTCTCTCTAGATTTCTCTATCATATCTAGAAGTTTCCACTCTAGAAACTTCATCACTTTCCACACACTTCCATCTACCACTATAAATAGGAGGTATCAACCTCCATTCTAATGCATCATTAGAAAGAGTTAGTCTCCGCTACTACAAAGAGAGAGTCTTGTAGTTGTGTTAACTAGGGAGTGCGTATTGTAATAGAGAAAATTTTGTATAAGAGTGAGTATAGTAGTAGAAAGAGTATGTGTTAGTGTGTCTCACAAGGTAGATAATGTGTAAGTGTAACTTGTAGTATTGTAACATTAGTTGTTATAAATACAAATTTACATTTCATATATCTTCAAGTCTCTTATACTCATTGATATAGTGGGAATATCGATCTCCTTGAGTTCGCGTTTGGAATTTCAATTTCTTTGAAAGAAAATGAGAAGAAGGAAATAAACCATTATCGCTTCTACAACATATGAAGCACAGATTGCATTTTCCGAAGCTCGATAATTACCACCTCAGCTCTCTTTCAGCAACTGACCAAATTTCCTGTATAGTTAACATATGTATCTTTTTTATCATTTAAGAAGGCAAAAGGAAGATAAATCGATTCACCTCGTATAGTTCGTCGGATAGTAGGCCCATCCCATGAGCAAACAAAACTTTCGAGTTATCCTCGGCTTCAAAGTCTAACTGGATTCCCAGCAAAGTAGCCCTGATTGTTCATCAAATATGGGGTATGTAATTATAACTTTTAAATTGGAAAATTATATAAATCATTAGAGATATCAGTTCATTAGTCCTCACTTCATTAAAGCATCACTTTCAAACATAAGAGAATTAATTTAGTTTCTAAGTGAATCACTACCTGTAAATTGAGAAAAGTTCCTCTTGCAATATAGTAGGATTGGAATTTTAACAAGGATTTGATTGATGCAATGTTAAAGAAAAGTACCAAGGAGTCAAGAATACCTCATTTGGTCTGCAATTGGGAAATTCGGGAAAAGATAAGTTTTATAAACATAGATTTGACTACCAATGATTACTATATGATTACCAGTTGTGAGAATGGCATGTACGGACTATTGAAATACGGCCAGCTAGACGTTATTAATTTAAAATAAATATCAAATGTTTTTAACAGATATGGGAAGCTCATCTCCAATTGTTCTGTACTGAAGTCTGGTTAAGGGATAAAAACCAAAACATCTTGAGAAAAACAAACCATTTGCAATGTAAGCATGCTTTTAAAAAGCTCTCACCGTCTGTAATGTGTATAACAATAATAAGCAAAATAATGCCAGAATAAGAATCGCCAGCAACGTAGAACGGGTTGGACAAGAACGTTGGATGTTCGTCAAACCACTGAAAAAGGAAAAAAACAAGTCATACACAATTAATAACAGGAAAATGCTATCAAGAAAATAAAATTCAACTTCGCTTATTACTTTTCTTAAAGTACCATCAATCCTATTGTAACTATACCCCTGTTATGCTGGGGTACGATCCATGGATCAACAAAGTGGTCCACCCTGCAATTGGTTGCTTTGATTAGGAAAGTTAAGAGTAAATCCCACCTTCTTAATGGGTTAGGGTTTTAAAGATGTCACTATGATGGTCCTTCCAATTAAAACTTTATTACTTTATTATCATGAAATTTAATCCTTTATCATTATGAAATTTAACCTAAGTCCGTATAAAACTTAATTTTTTCCCCAAAATAAAATTTTTGTCAAAAAGAGATAAAGAGACTAACAAGAAATGTGATTATAGAGTGAAAAAGTAAAAGAGAATAAAATTTACCATAAATAAAGATGACTAGTAATTTCCAGGTAACTATATACTTAAGGATGTTAGTGACGGAGTGACATGACTTTTGCTGGAGTCACGTAGACACGTACAAACAAATTCATGAGGATTTTTCTGAGTGGTATCCAAACAAATACAACTTTCAGGTAGTATTTTGATGTTTCACAAGCAAATTGTTCGTGATATGACAGAGGCACAAGCAAGACCCCGTAACATTTTGTTGGCGGTAAAGAAGAAATTCCCGGACGATAATCCGAATCAAAGACACATTTATAACTTCAGAGAGTACATGAGGAGAACGAAATCTGAGGACAGGAATCCCATGCAGCAGTTTCTCAGGGAGGCAGTGCAGCACAAGTATTTGCATTGGATTGTGGCAGATGAAGAAACTAATGTCTTGACTCACGTATTTTTGGCACATCCGACTTCAGTTCAGTTGTTGCTTACATACCCATTCGTAATCTGTATGTATTCGACGTATAAGACGAACAAGTATAAGATGTCTTTGTTTGAGATGATTGGGGTTACTCCAACAAACATGAATTTCCTCGTTGGATATGCGATTTTGCAGGATGAGACCGAGTCTAGTTACCGGTGGGTGTTGGAGAGATTGCGAGATCTGTTATTGGATTGTTAGCCCGACTGCAATAATTACGGAACGGGAGATGGGTCTGATGCGACCAGTGGCAGAGGTTTTTCCTGAGTCTGCTCATTTACTATGCACCTGACATATTTTTCAACAAAGATGTGTACAACTACGCATACCACGTATTCGACAAGGACAAGCAGTCTGCAGAGAGTTTTAGGCGTGGAAGGTGGAGGAGAGTCATGCTTTCTGATTCACAGACGGATTATGATAGAGCAGTCCGTAATCTGAAAGATTCTTACAAGTCCTGGCTAGTGCTGACGGAGTATGTGAAAGACACGTGGTTGGTGCATAAGGAAAAAATTGTGTTGAATTGGACGAATCAAGTTTTTCATTTCGGCAACACTACGAACTGCAGGGTGGAAAGTGCACATTCGGCTATGAAAGAGTGAATCACTACATCAACTGCCGCTCTCGACACTCTTTTCGACCGCGTGAACTCGGCTATTGAAATGCAGCTGACGAATATTCGGAACTTTCTTGAAGATTCGAGACGTCGAATTGTGACAAACTACGTAGGTCCTTTGTTTCAGCATATAAATGACCGAGTTTCGCATCACTGCTTGTCGTTATTGACTCAGGAGTTGAAGAGAATGCAGGGCTTAAGTGATAAAATTGAATATCGTTGTGGGTGTGCTTTCCTGACAACACATGAGATTCCTTGTGCCTGTACCATGTACGAGTGTTTGGTGTCAGGTGATGGAATTTATTTAGAGCAGATTCATTCATTCTGGAAAACACTTGCTATCGGAGAAGGAGTCCAGATGTCAGAGTTTGTTATCAGTCAACACAAGACGTCGAGCATTTTTGGAAGCTAGTTGATGAGATTTCGGAGAACGACCCTGCAGTAATTCGTAGTGCCTCTCATATTTTATACGAACAGTTACACCCCAATCAGTCGAACTATGGAGAACCCGCAGAAAATATTAAGGTACGAGGTCGACCTAGGGGAAAGTCGACACGTCGGGACCCGAGTGCCTACGAGTATGCTGAGCGAGGTCGTGGTCGGTCTGGCAGTAGTGGGAGCAGGGGTCGTCGTCGGTCTGGCAGTAGGCAGGGGTCGTGGTTGGTCTTCTAATTTGTCTCGATCGTCCGTGAACACGGGCACATGATCTTCTGGTATGACCATATCTTTGTTGTTATTTAATATATATCAGTAATCTAGATGTAGTTGAATATATTATCTCCTAATTTTGTTGTTTTAATGAATTTTTATTTACGTATCTTACAGTGTCCGGACGGATTGACGTGGACAACTTCCCATATAATGATAGTCTGTCAGGAATCATTTTACCATTTCTAGAAAGGTGGAATGACGTACGTGCTGATGGCAACTGTGGATTTCGATGTGTTGCCGATGTCTTCCATGGTGGTCAAGAGAACTGGTCGTACGCCCGTCGTGCGATTTCTAATGGGATAGGTGCACATCCTATTTATGAGAGTGTGTATTTCGGCAATGTGGGAGAGGCTCGTCGACGAATTGATTGGGCTGAGGGAGCTTGTGGCGAGGATCATTATATGGAGGTTTGGGCGGGGGGAGCTTGTGGCGAGGATCATTCCCGATTGCTAATTTTTACAAGTGTGCGGTCATGTATTTCTCAATGGGAATGGATGGTTCGTTGTTCTCGTGTCTTACTGTGCTACCTTTGGAGAGTTTGTCTGCCATGACGAGGCCTGTCAGAGAGTTGGTCATTGCTCATTTAGGGAGTTACAAACATTTTATTCGTTTGGAATTAGTTGATAATTTCTCAGTACCTCCTATAGCGACCTTATGGTATCAAATGCGAGATGAGAGTGTTGTTGGATGGGAGGATCAGTACGAAAGTAGGATTGAGTATTGAAACCGGTTACGTAGTACATTTTGATTGTAATTTGTAATGTTTTGTAATGTATAATATATCGTGTATTTGTACTTATATCGTGTTGTTCTTTTACCGTATTTTAAATTTAAATATTTTTTGAAGAAATTTAAATAAATAAGTTGAAGATATTTTCGTAACAAATAAATTTTAAAAATACGATATTCAAACAAATACGTAGAATATATGTTCGTAAGAAATAAATAATAAGAGTACACAAATAAGCATAAGCAAATACCAACAAATGTAGTAACAGTGCAACACATAACAAAACGAAAGTAAAAGCAAGACAACTACAACTCAGCATCTGAATCATGGTCCGAAATGCCCAACTGGTTGTTCCAATCCTCGATGAGGCGATCCCAATCTGTACATGTAAGTCTCGTCTCCTCAGTCGGAATGATGTCTCTCTGTCGCAAGAACGGCTGCGTACACCGTATCGCTCTACTCATCCACTGTATGTAAAATAAAAATTAGCGTACATTAATAATAATAACAAAATATACATTACAATTAAAAATAAAATTAGATAAACTTACCGCATCGACACATGTCCTATCCAGTGGTCTCTCCGGCCTTAGAATGATACCGCGTACGATAAGGGGATGTGAGCACCTACCGAATCACTGCAAATAATCTGCAGCACAAGTGTACGTGGATGACGAGGACCTGACTCGTCTACTATACTACGTAGCGCGCGTCAGGGAATTGATTTCCCTTTTGCTCCACGGTAACCCGATGACTATTAATTCAATTTTAAAAATAAAAATTTATTAATGGATTTACTAAAATAATTAAACTAATAATTAACTTAATAATCCTTTTATTTAGCAATTATCATAATTAATCAATAAACCTTTACTAAAATCGTACACAACTAATTACTAACATAATAATCAATTTATTTAGCGATTTATTTATTAATTATCACAATTTATAAATAATAACGGATTTACTAAACTAGATTAACTAATTATTAACATAATATTCAATTTATCACAATTTATAATCATTTTAAATAAATTCAAAAAAAAATCGGGGCGTCTACGGGAGACGCCTACCCTACGTGGTAGGCGTCTCCCTCAGACGTCTTGGCCACGGGTCGGGCGTCCACGGGAGACACCCGACCCAACGATCGGGCGGCCGCGGAAACCGCCTCCCCTTGAAATAGAAATATTTCAAATTTTCCTAATTTTTAAAATCAGAAAATATGAGGAGTTCTTTTCTATTTTTACAAACAAAAATCCATCACCCACAAACTCTTCTCTCTCGTACCAAATCCATTCGTAAATATGATGTCGTGGATAATATTGGAGATTGATTTTGGTTTAAGATTCTTAATCCAAATAATACTTTCTCTAATTCTTATTCAAGCAAATTTGTTCCGTTAAGTAAATATAACAAATTTACTGAGTTAAGCAAATTGTGTTTGATATCATGAATTATATTTAATGCTTGATATGTATATATTAAATAATTTTACAGAAATCGGTTCAAACCGGTCCGACCGTTAATATTTATTCGGTCCGGTCCAACTTCGGGTCTCAAAAATGCGGATGTCATGCTGACGTCATCAACGATCTGACCGTGGTTGGACCGTGATTCGACCACATTGAACTAAAACCAAAGCTTTATCAGTTCGATGACCGGTTCAGTTCTGAAAACCTTTGATCATAAGTCTTTCTCTAGCCTAAACCACCTTTCCGTCCCAAACAACTATCATACTCAATTGAAAGTTTCCTGGCAACTCCTTCACCGACTCCACTTTGGAAGCCTTTCTTCTAATACTCATTTTCGCCCCAAACATCCCTAAACTTTCATACCCAATTGAAAGTGCCTCGCCTAACTCCGTTACCGACCCCACTTTGGAAGCCTTTCCCAGCAACCGGTCGTTTACTCCAACCTGGACTCAGCTCCTTTGTTGTGCTTCACCAACAGGAATGTTGGGGATGTCTCAAATTGTGAAATTACATGACCGACATGTTTCTTGATTTGGAACATTAAATCTTAATTTGATATTACTTGTTTTTAAGTTTTAGGGAATAAATTAAGATATTGAATAGGAAACTATGTAGCTTATAAATGTTGGAGGACGGGAGGAGGACGGGGAGCTACTGATCAACCCACCACAGGAGAATGCCCGTCTCCTGGGCTACAGGGACCGCTGATTGGCGGTCGCCAACCGCTAATTGGCGGTCTAAAAGGCGCGCCTCGTGCGCTGCCTTAGACCGCCCTGATCTTCATGCATTTTGCCTTCAATGGACTCCACTAGATCCATGCTTGATCTATGCAACTGGGGGCACGAAGGAAAGAAGGTGGCTCTCTCCTTGACACTCACAAAGCAAAAAAATGATTTTGCAATGCACACTCTTCTTCTTTTTCTACTCACATACTCACTCTTTTCTCACACAATTTCGTGGCTCAACTTCTAATGCTTGATATATATTGTTGTTCTATTACAAATGGTGAATTCTAGTGCTTTATATAGGCACTTACATGACCCTACAACTTCCAAACATAAAGACTACATAAACATGATCATTCAAGATCATTACACCCTCTACTTAAATTGCATACATAATTAGGACGAAAATTACACAAAAAATGAAGACTCTTGTCTCTTCCACTCCCTCAACCTTTTGTCTTCTCATGTGTTGACTCTTCACCCCCTTGATGAGTCATCAAGCAATGATGATGTGGCGGGTGACAAGGATGCCACATAGGGTTAAGTCGCCACCTAGGATTAAGTTCAATTCTCAATAATAAATAGAGGTGTTTTCTTTGAGTTTGGGTGTGCATTGCACGTATGACCTATGTGGGTATGTAGGGGTGCACACAGAGTGAGTAATCATGAGGGTGATGTGTTTCACCGGATGTAAACTATGTCTCGTTATAATGAAACACCTTGCATATTGCTTGGTTGTTCTTCGCATGCATTATCTCATACCAAGGATCTCCACGAGATGATTCCAACTCTTGATGAACAAAGTCAATGAGCCTCATGTGTTCCACGCAGCAGAAGTGTTCTTATCAAGTTGCAAATTTGCAGTTATCTCGAGAAAAACGTTTGCTTTATTCAGTTGTAAATTGAGCTCGGCGTGTTAAGTTTTTCAGTTGTACACTTTCTACTTG
This sequence comes from Triglochin maritima, assembly GCA_963682175.1. NCBI lineage: Eukaryota > Viridiplantae > Streptophyta > Magnoliopsida > Alismatales > Juncaginaceae > Triglochin > Triglochin maritima. The sequence continues at coordinate 44,287,970 of OY821775.1, forward strand.
TACTTGCTTTATCAATGAATGCAATGAGTGCTAGACTCCACTGTTGCAAAAATAGTTTTTATGTGGATTTTTTTACTTATTACACGCCGAGTTGACCATCTCGAGTGACCGACGTAATAAGTGAATACTTATGGGTTTATTACGTCGGTCAAACAGCTGAAGTGAAAACATGGATACGACGTCGTTTATCAAAGAAACTGACGTATAAACTGTAACATCCTGAAACAACGAAAATTCAGAAAATTAAACAATCAAGCGATTATCAGAATAAACTCATCAACGTGAATGTTACTCAAATAAATCAACAGTCGGTGCACCAATAATACAACAGAGTTTGTCAAAAGACGTGATTACAACAATACAATGAAAAGACAGGTAAAGCAATCACGACGACCTCGAAGAGGATCCTGGCCCCAAAATGTGTGCGCCCGCTGTCACCACCCGACAGAACCTACTACGGTCCTGAAACATGAATTAAACAACGATGCCTGAGTTTCCCATTAGGAAACCCCGTATGCCAAGCTCACCTATATGCATGCAATAGTACGGTAAATGAACCTATCATACTAGTAGCATATCATATCACATCTGCAATGCATCAAATCCCTCCAAGGGTAAACGGGACTTCAGTCCAACAACAACCACGACCCTCAACAGGGTCCACAAGGACATCAGTCCAACAACAACAACGGGTCTCCCTCGGAAACCGACCGTAGGCACATACGTTCTTACGGACAGTACGCGACGCGTCCCCCCACACGCGACTACTTGAGCCAAAGAGATCGGTGAGGACCGTCCGCACTTCCATGCAAGGAACCACGTGGTCTACACCACCTTCGACGGAGTTGTAACCCGGTCGGTCAACATCCCAAGATAGGTGCCTAATTGGGGATCATCGCTGGCACAACATCAGCGGCATCGCCGACACAACATTGGCGGTACAACATACGTCCGACACAACATCGGACGGCACAACCACAAGCCGGAACATCGTCGGCACCATCACTGGCAACAACCTCGGTGGCATCACCGACAAAAACCTCTGCGGCATCACATGCGTCCGGCACAACATCGGACGGGTCCAGACTGTAGTCTGCAGGGTCATCATGCTCCACGAGCCATGCATCGCACGCATTGGGATCCACGATCCCTCAGGTCTGCTACTCATCAGATAGTAAGGCAACCACACGTCACACCACGTCCAACACGGAGGTGATGCGACCCAAGTGTCCACACTCTTCCACATGGCGGTCCCTGGGCGGTACGAACACGTACCCGCCGTCACCTCCCGGCTCACGCTCTAAGCGAGGACACGGGGTTCCGTGGACAGAGTTGACACACTCACAAGACCAGGAATTTGGTTCTGCACACAAACGTTCGACCGAAAGAGCCTAACCGGTCGACCATCCCCAATAGGTTCGGTCGACTGAAAGTCTACAACGGTCGAACTATTCTGCGTGTCACTTAAGTCCAAACGGTCGAACAACAGTCTAAAACCGGTCGACCGAATACGAGGTCAAAATCCGGAGTTGGTCAAAATCAACAAGTCCATTCGATCGACCGACTCAGGGGTCCCGGTCGACAGAAAACTACAAGGGTCATCCTAATAGTCTACGTCATATAACGGTCGAACAATATATATAAAATGGTTGAACAACATGCATAATTATCAAGTACACTTAAGTTCCGGTCGACCCCAAAACAAGGGACGGTCGACCGAAAACCGACAGCAAACCTCCAACTCACCAGCACATAACCAATCGGTCGACCGCCACAATGGCATCGTTCGAACGATGTTGGTTAAAGTCGGGCAAAAAGGTAAAACCGGTCGACCGCCCGAAGAAACACGTGGTCACCAACCTCAAAGCTCAACGCCCGTCTGCGTCTGTCGGCATAACTCTTCTGCCTGCTCTGTGTTGTGGCCAATCTCCTCCGGATCACATCCACCTTCTCTGCATACATCTGCACGAGCTCTGACCCTACTAACTGCCTCTCGCCTACATCACTCCAGCATACCGGCGATCTGCAAGGCCTCCCGTACAAGCCCTCATACGGTGACATCCCAATACTCGAATGGTAGTTGTTGTTGTAGGCGAACTCTATCAGCGGCAGATGCTCATCCCAGTGTCCTGCCCAATCCAGTGTACATGCTCTCAGCATATCCTCCAGGGTCTGGATCGTCCTCTTTGACTGACCATCAGTCTGTGGGTGGAACGCTGTACTGAATCTCAGTCGTGTCCCCAAAGCCTGCTGCAGACTCCCCCAAAACCTGGATGTAAATATGGGATCTCGATCAGAGATGATGCTCACTGACACTCCATGCAGTCTGACTATCTCCTCCACGTACAACTTCGCTAGACCCTCCAGAGGCAACGTGGTCCTGATCGCTAAGAAGTGCGCCGACTTGGTCAGTCGATCGATTATCACCCAAATCGCGTCGTGGAATCTCCTTGTCTTCGGCAGCCCCGTGACAAAATCCATCGTCACGTGCTCCCACTTCCACTCAGGAAGCTTAATACACTGCATCGGTCCTGCTGGTCGCTGATGCTCAATCTTCACCTGCTGACAGACTAAGCAATTACCCACGAACTCTACAATATCTCTCTTCATGCCCTTCCAACAGAAGTTACGCTGCAGGTCCTTGTACATCTTTGTACTCCCCGGATGAATGGTATATCTTGCTCGGTGTGCCTCCTCCATGATGTCATCTCTCATCCTATCAACCTTTGGCACCCAAATCCGACTCCTAAACCTCAGACCACCATCAACCCCCACACTGAAGTCTGATCCATCTCTGGCAGCCAACTGTAAAAGACCACCTAACTCCTCATCATCACGCTGAGCCTGCACAACACATGAGACGCTCTGCGGCTCCACCCGAAGCCCAGCTAACACTGCTCTCTCAGAGCCCTCTGTGAACGACCTCCACTCTGACAACGTCTCGAGTAGCCTCCACTCCTGAATGCACAAACTAGCAACTGACACCTCAACCTTCCTGCTCAGTGCATCCGCAACCAAATTTGCCTTCCCCGGATGATAGGAGATGGTGAAGTCGTAGTCCTTAATGAACTCAAGCCATCTGCGCTGCCTCATATTCAAATCCTTCTGCGAGAATAAATACCTCAGGCTCTGGTAATGTCCTTCTGAAGACCTCGAACTGCTCTACATAAAGATAATGTCGTAGGTCTTTAACGCGTGAACCACCGCTGCTAACTCTAGATCATGAGTAGGGTAGTTCTTCTCGTGCACCTTCAACTACCTCGAAGCGTACGCCACCACCTTCTCGTGCTGCATCAGAACACAACCCAAGCCAACCCCTGACGCATCACTGTAAATCACGTAGCCTCCGCTGCCACTCGGTAGCGTCAGAATCAGCGTTGTCGTCAGTCGCCTCTTCAGCTCTGGGAAACTGTCCTCGCACTTCTGGGACCAAACGAACTTGACGCCTTTTTGTGTCAATATTGTCAGCGGCGAAGCAAGTCGGGAGAAGTCCTGAATGAAACGTCTGTAATACCCAGCTAATCCCACGAAGCTGAAGAGAATGTGTTATAAAAGTTTTACTTTTAAATGTCAATTATTATGAATTGAATGAGAAATCATTTTGTTCCTTGTTTATGTTATTCGTCTTTTAGAAGTGTTAAGGAAGAGGCTCTTGGTCTTTAACCGTAGAGCTCTATAAGATATTGGTTTACATAAAACAAAAGATATTCGCAATCATGGTAATTAACATGGGACATTAATTACCGAGTTAAGATTGTCGTGTTGGTCATAGATCATTGTAGCTCTACAAGTGAGTGACAACACGGGTACGCAAAAGAGAAAAATATTACTTTTGTATACCGAATTGACCTAATAAGTAAAATATTATAGAAATGTGTTTCTGTGTCATTAATATTTTACCGTGTCCTTGGTCCTTTGATATGAGACTTATATCCGATCACTTAAGGAGTGCTTAATTACACTAGTGTCTTAAGCTATCAATGAGTGTAGTGCAAAGGCATTAGTTGGTTAAGTATGACTTTTGTTGGAGAAGATAGTTAGTCAAAAGATTATCATTGCCCCTCTTAATTGAGTGATGATATTAGTGGGCCCCTTGATAAAGCCAAGTTATAATGTGCACAATGTGATTTGAGTTAAGTCACATATTTCTAACTAGCTTAAAGAGATCAAGAAATGAATACTAATACAAAGATGACACAATACTACTTTGTGTGTATTGTTAATATCATGAGGCAATGGACGGACACAAGTGGTGCACTCCATCACTAAATGGATCAGGTTTTGGTTCGAGTGGAATTAAGACATCTAATTAATTTGGAGCTATAATGTGTAGCTAGATACCGCTTATAGCTTGTGATATTAAGCTCTTAATATCACTGCCAACTTAGTCTAGATCCTCCCATAGGTCACACTGCAAAAACCGGGAAACAAGAAGCTTGATTTTTGGTTCATATGATGTGTGGGGTTTCTTATAGAAAATATGACACATGTGGTGAACAAGTAAAATCAATTATGTTGTGATATATATAACATAATTAGAATCATGATAAATTCATATGAGATGCATATATTATGGGGGTGCAATAATTTATTATTGCATAGGATAATATATTGCATAAGTTGTGAATTTGCTAAAAGCCCCTAAAGTTCAAATTTTGTTGGAAATAAATCCAAAATTTGAAAAGGCAAAATCGGGTAAAAGTTCGGTAATCCGTTTATGGTTCGGTCGACCGAAGGTTCTGTGGATCGGTCGGCCGAACGTGGAATGGATGGTCAGAGTTAATTGACCGAACTTGACTAAAGTGCCTGGAGTTCTGGTTTGGTATACTGAACCAGAAACGGTCGACCGAACAATGTCCAGTTCCGATATTTTCGGTTAATCGAATGGCACTCGGTGTTAGACGTGAGTTCGTCCGATCGGTTAAGGAGAATTTTTCTCCTTAAGAATCGGTCGTCCGTCTAATGCACGGTAAACCAAACGTGACATATTCGGTTAACCGAGTGTGGCTCGGTAAACCGAACCCCGATCGATTTTCTGCCTTTGATAATTAAGAGATTAATTTGATCGATGGTTGGATTTGCTCCAAACTTGGTCAAACGTTTTGTGGATGCATGTAATGCATTATGGAATTAGTTTGTGAGAGAAAATGTCAAGAGAACATGACTTAAGAATAGCCATGATTGAGAGTAAGATTGGAGCCTATAAATAGGTCCTTATTCTCCATAATTAGTTTAGATGTTTTTCTAATTATTTTCTCTCCTAATTCACCACAAAAAGCCACGAAAATTCTCTTAGTTTCTAAGTCTTTGGAAGGAGAAATGCCACCTGATCCAACCAAAACTCGCACTTTGTGTACTTGGCATACAGCTTCGGATCTCTCAAGATGCCAAACACAATCCTCAGTGCTCCCGGTGCTGCTCCCTGTCAGGCGAGTACACCAAGATATCATCCACAAACACCACGACAAATCTGTCAAGGTACGGCTGAAAGGTCCTATTCATTAGGTCCATGAATGCTGCAGGTGCATTCGTCAGTCCAAACGGCATCCCCAGGAACTCGTAGTGCCCATACCGTGTCGTGAAGCCTGTCTTCTGAACATCTGCCCCTCTGATCCGCAACTGGTGATAACCCGAACGCAGATCAATCTTCGAGAACACTCTCGCAGTCTACAACTGATCAAACAGATCATCAATCCTGGGCAAAGGGTACCGGTTCCTGACGGCAATCTTATTCAGCATCCTGTAGTCGATGCACATCCGCAACGACCTATCCGTCTTCTTCATGAACAACACAGGCGCTCCCCACGGCAAGACACTTGGTCGGATAAACCCGGAGTCCATCAACTCCTTCAACTGCTTCTTCAGCTCTGTCAACTCAGCAGGTGCCATCCGATACGGAGCACTCGACTGGGGTGTCGTGCCAACCACCAACTCAATGCCGAACTCGATCTCTCGATGCGGAGGTAAACGAGGAATCTCTGCAGCAAACACCTCAGGGAACTCTCGTACAACCTCTATATCCTCTAGCCTCCTCGCCTCAGGATCAGGAACAACTAAGGTCGCCACAAACGCTCTGCAACCCTGACGCAACAGCCTCTGTGCCTTAACCGCAAACACAATTAGACGACCTCCTCTACTTTTCGTCCCTCTGATCAACACATCTGGCACGTCCTTCCTCGGAATACGGATCTTATTCTAACGGCAAAAGACTCGTACATCGTACTGTGATAGCCAGTCCATCCCAAGTATGACGTCGAAGTCCTCCATCGGTAGCAAGACCAGATCTGCTGGAAAGTCATGGTCTCCCGAAACAACTGTGGTGCCGAGGAGGAAGCTCCCCACAATGCCCACCTCACCCATGGGCATACTGACTTCCAACAAATCAGTCAGTAGCTCAGGGGTATGATCCAACTCACCAGCAAACTTCTCCGAAATGAAGGAGTGTGTGGCTCCGCAATCAAATAAAACACGAGCAACCAAACCTGAAATGACAAGGGTACCTTCCACAACAGTGTTGGAGTCCTTCGCTTCCTTAGCCCGGACGGTGAAGACTCGCCCTGCTCTCCTGGTCTGGCTCTGCGGAACAACGGACCTGCTGCCTTCGCTCCTCCCTGAGACCGGTGGTCTTGCCTCCTGCTCGTCTCGCCCTGCTTGCTCGGGCAATCTCGGATAAAATGGCCCATCTGACCGCATCCCAAACAAGCACCTGTACGTCGGGGGCACTCCTGACCTGGATGAGCTCCCGCACGTACCACACGCACCAGACTAGCGTGATCTTCCTCCATCAACCCGAGGCCTCTTGCCCGGGTTCCCAGTGGAACGTCCAACTGCACGTCCTCCCGTGTTCACTGGCGGCTTCCGTGCCTCCTGATAATTCTCCTGGTAGTGCTGATCGATGATAGTCGCATACTTCACCGCATCCGCCAGGGTCTGTGGCATGCTGGTAATCACACATGACCTGAGTTGCTTCCTCAGCCCCTTGATGAACTTCCGTGCACGCTGCTCGGGCGTCACGTAAGTCTCAGAACAATAACGCCCAAGGGCGTTAAACCTGCTGATGTAACTAGCCAATGACATCTCCTTCTGCTTGAGGGCCAAGAACTCTTCCTTCTTCCTGTCTCTGATGTGCTGCGGGAAGAACTGCTGGTTGAACTCCTCAAGGAATTCCTCCCAGCCCACGTCAACTCGGTCAGCAAACCCCACAGCAGATGTGGTCCTCCACCAGTTTGCTGCCTCTCCATCCAGCACATAGGTGGCCAGGCTCACCATCCGCTCTGGTACACAACCGATCGCCGGGAAAATCCTCTAGATCTTAAAGACCACTCCTCTGCAACCTCAGGGTCACTCCTGCCATCAAAACTTGGCGGGTGCCGCCTCATGAAGCGATCATGCTCTGCACCTGTCCCTGTCTGCTCCGCCCTCGCTGCCTGACACTCGTGGAACTCGCTCAACCTATCCCAGGTAACGCCCTCAGTGGCATCACTGGCACTGTGCTCATTCGTGGCGTTCCTCACCGGTCTCGGAGGCATCTGGCTCAAGAAACAACTCAAGATCAACCATGAATGCATGCTGAAAGTAAAGTGCAACCTAAACTACTACACTGGGGTGATTTCTTTGGGAGCCACACATAGGGACCGATCGCTCTGATACCAAGTTGTAACATCCCGAAACAGCGGAAATTTAAAAATTTAAACAATCAAGCGATTATCAGAATAAACTCGTCAACGGGAATGTTACTCAAATAAATCAACAGTCGGTGCACCAATAATACAACATAGTTTGTCAAAAGAAGTGATTACAATACAATGAAAAGACAGGTAAAGCAATCACGACGACCTCGAAGAGGATCCTCACCCCAAAATGTGTGCGCCCGCTGTCACCACCCGATAGAACCTACTGCGGTCCTGAAACATGAATCAAACAACGATGCCTAAGTTTCCCATTTGGAAACCCCGTATGCAAGGCTCACCTATATGCATGCAATAGCACGGTAAATGAACCTATCATACTAGTAGCATGTCATATCACATCTGCAATGCATCAAATCCCTCCAAGGGTAAACGGGACCTCAGTCCAACAACAACCACGACCCTCAATAGGGTCCACAAGGACATCAGTCCAACAACAACGGGTCTCCCTCGGAAACCTACCGTAGGCACATACGTTCTAACGGACAGTACGCGACGCGTCCCCCACATGCGACTACTCGAGCCAAAGGGATCGGTGAGGAGCGTCCGCACTTCCGCACAAGGAACCACGTGGTCCACACCACCTTCGACGGAGTCGTAGCCCGGTCGGTCAACATCCCAGGATAGGTGCCCAATCGGGGATCATCGCTGGCACAACATCAGCGGCATCGCCGACACAACATCGGGGGTACAACATACGTCTGGCACAACATCGGACGACACAACCACAAGTCGGAACATCGTCGGCACCATCACCGGCAACAACCTCGATGGCATCACCGGCAAAAACCTCGGCGGCATCACATGCGTCCGGCAAAACATCGGTCGGGTCCAGACTGTAGTCTGCAGGGTCATCATGCTCCACGAGCCATGCATCGCACGCATTGGGATCCACGATCCCTCAGGTCTGCTACTCATCAGAGAGTAAGGTAACCACACGTCACACCACATCCAACATGGAGGTGATGCGACCCAAGTGTCCACACTCTTCCACACGGCGGTCCCGTGGTGGTACGAGCACGTACCCGCCGTCACCTCCTGGCTCACGCTCTAAGCGAGGACACGGGTTTCCGTGGACAGAGTTGACACACTCACAAGACCAGGAATTTGGTTTTGCACACAAACGGTCGACCGAAAGAGCCTAACCAGTCGACCGTCCCCAATAGGTTTGGTCGACTGAAAGTCTACAACAGTCAAACTATTATGCGCGTCACTTAAGTCCAAACGGCCGAACAATAGTCTAAAACCGGTCGACCGAATACGAGGTCAAAATCTGGAGTTGGTCAAAATCAACAAGTCCATTTGGTCGACCGACTCAGGGGTCCCGGTCGACCGAAAACTACCAGGGTCATCCTAATAGTCTACGTCATATAACGGTCGAACAATATATATAAAACGGTAGAACAACATGCATAATTATCAAGTACACTTAAGTTCCGGTCGACCCCAAAACAAGAGATGTTCGACCGAAAACCGACAGTAAGCCTCCAACTCACTAGCACATAAGCAATCGGTCGACTGCCACAATGGCATCGTTCGAACGATGTTGGTTAAGGTCGGGCAAAAAGGTAAAACCGGTCGACCGTTGGTCGACTGCAACCCCGTACCAGCCGAAGATTTTACGCCATTTCTCGTCGCCGGCAAGGTCTCCGACCTCCCGCGACCGACCAAAACCTCCCACCAACATGGGGAACCAACAAACAACACTAAAAGCCGGCATACCTCGACGAGAAGACGGAGCACACCGGAGTTCGCTCGACGTCACCCGCAACCTCACACCTCGCTCGAGCGCTCCCCGCACCACGACCACGAGCCTCGCACACGTCCACCTCCGCGCGCCTCAAGTCGGAGCAGACATTTTCTCCACTGGACACCGGAAAAGAGAAGAGAAGAAGTTGGGTGAGAGGTGAAAATGATGGAAGAAGAAAGGAAATGAGGAAGAGAGAGATGTGTTGGTATTCTCTATACCAAACCCAACACCAACAGCAACCAGCCCCCTACACCCATCACCCATCACCCATCTCACAGCCCACTATTCTCCTCCTCTTCCCCATGCTAAACCCCCACTAAACCCGGGATTAGCCTAAGCAAGGTTAGGATCTAACATAAACACAGTGGTTTCTACGTTGCTTTTCTTGCTACTGACGTTGTACATCAAGCATGCAGTCTACAATGAAAGTTATGTACACACAAATGGAAACATACACAAGGTTAGTGGGATATATAGTTCCCTTCAGTCCATGGAACGTGAGATAGTCTTCTTTATTAATTTTGACCATTGACAAGGTGATAGTCTTCCTACGGTGGCGTGCACAGTTAAAAGAAAGACAAAAAAAACCCAAACATGTTCAAGTAATTTGGGGAACGGTATAAGAGCTAGAACTTTTTTGTCGTGGGGGCTAAAGAACTATTAAAACTATGGGCCGTGATAGACGGACGCGCCTTACGTGGACGAGTTTTGATTTGATGAGTCAGCATCCAGTCAGCTATATTTTCTGCGCGGGCTTGATTTATTTTGAAAAAATGACGGCTGGTTAGGTGGGACGGTTCATTTCCCCAAATCACGATTACACGGTTACACTTCCAGAGCATTCGAGTATCTGTCTGTCCAGTTTCCTAATTTCCCTTTCATCACTCATTTCCTCTTCCCATCCAAAAACCGTCATCCCATTTTGAGTCGAAGAAAAACCAAGACAAGGCGAAAATGGATTTTGCTGTCCCTGAAACCTCCATCGCTCCTGAAATTCTAGCCGCGCAGGTCTCTCCTCAACCCGGATGTGTTTTTTGATGGTTTTAGGGTTAAGCACCGACTTTTAATATATGTTTTTTTGTGGTTTCAGGGAAGCACGTACTACTTCCGCGAAACTAAGTGCGGTTTGACGGCCATTCACCGGCAGTTCAGTCGGATGAAGGGGGAGGAGAAGAAGGTTTTCAAAGGGACGCATTTCGGTCACTTCCTCACTTTTCCTCACATCACAACTGATAATGAGATCGTGGGTTGGTTCCTCGAACACTTCGACGCCAATGAGGTCGGGTTGAGAATAGCAACCGGGGTCGTCCCATTTACGGTAGAGGACGTCGCCCTGATACTGGGGCTAAGAGTGCATGGGCTAAGAGTTGATATGGAACGCATGTACGTAGAGAAGCGAGACGGCGTTAACCTCGACAACACTCAGCTACTGGGTCATCTTACTGCCACGAGTGCAATGGGCGATGAGGAGGAGAACGTCTGTCTCCTTATTTGTTTGATATTCAATCATTTTTTGTTTTTCGATGGGTCACTGCGAACTAAAGCGTGATACACGAGGCACCTGAAGAACCTCAAGCGCCTCAAAAGATATGCGTGGGCAACTGCAGTTCACGCTTGCTTGGTTAGGGGTCTAGAGGAAGGCAAAAAGGAACTGTCAAGGAGGAGATTGGCTGGGAACTTCACTCTGAAGCAGGGCTGCGTGTCTGGATGCGTTGCCATATTACAAGTAAGCAAGTTAGTCCGGTAGTAGTGTTGTGTCTTTCCGGAATAAGTGTTGTGGCTGTCCGGAATAGGTGTTGTGTCTGTCCGGAATACGTGTTGTGTCTGTCCGAAATAAGTCATGTGTCTGTCCGGAATAAGTGTTGTGCCTGTCCGGAATAAGTCATGTGGTCGTCCGGAATAAGTAATGTGTCTGTCCGGAATACGTGTTGTGTCTGTCCTGAATAAGTGTTGTGTCTGTCCGGAATAAGTCTTGTGCCTGTCCGGAATAAGTCATGTGTCTGTCCGGAATACGTGTTGTGTCTGTCCGGAATAGGTGTTGTGTCTGTCCGGAATACGTGTTGTGGCTGTCCGGAATAAGTCTTGTGTCTGTCCGGAATATATGTTGTGTCTTTCCGGAATAAGTCATGTGGTCGTTCGGAATAGGTAATGTGTCTGTCCGGAATACGTGTTGTGTCTGCCGGAATAAGTCATTTGTCTGTCCGGAATAAGTCATGTGTCTGTCCGGAATACGTGTTGTGTCTGTCCGGAATAAGTGTTGTGGCTGTCCGGAATAAGTCTTGTGCCTGTCCGGAATAAGTCATGTGTCTGTCCGGAATAAGTCATGTGTCTGTCCGGAATAAGTCATGTGTCTGTCCGGAATACGTGTTGTGTCTGTCCGGAATAAGTGTTGTGTATGTCCGGAATAAGTGTTGTGCCTGTCCGGAATTTATTATTGTGTCTGTCCGGAATTTATTATTTCTGTTCAGTTTCCGTTATTTGTCTGTCCGGAAAGGTTTTATGTCTCTCCTAACTCATTCTTATTTGCAGGTTTGGCTTTGCGAGAAGTTCAAATTGGGGGATCCCAGTTCAGCATTTCCACGGTTCAACTGCTGGTCGGAAATGTTTGGGAGACGTCAAATCCTGAGGAAATGGGAGGAACGCAGCATCAATTTGGATGGGATTTATGGCGCCAAATTTGAGTTGAAGGGCACTCCGACACTCAGCGAAAGGGAGCATGAACTGATGATAGAGGATCAAATTCCTCCTCCAGAAGCAACTCCCTCACAAAAGGTCGCCTCGAAGGATACACCTTCAACATCAACTCTACCAAGGGTAAAACTTAGTCAATGCAGCATTCCATGTGACCCACTGCTACAAGAGTTGGAACTGAGTGAGGTTAAGACGAAATGGATGCAAGCCGAAGCAGAGCATTTCAGTTAATGGAATTTTGGCGAGGGTTGTTGAATGTCGATTGGCCGCTGATAGTTGAGAGGAAGGGTAGCCAACGACAGCTAGCCGGGAGTAACGACTGCGGGCCTTACGTTTTGTACTGGATGAAGTGTTTGATGGTGAATGCTGATCCGACGAAGGCGAAGCAGAGCAAGGTTATCCACCGTGTGAGGGGCGAATTGGCTAACTGGGGTGTGCGGTCAACAATAATCGGCCAAAAATACTTGTTTTACTTTACACCATTAATTGTTACATAAACCATTGTTTTTTGTAGCTTATACATGTTCAAATTACATAGACTATTTGTTAATTTTTATACGGTTGTTACGAACAATACATGGATGAATGATTAGTGTTTGGTTGAATGATTGGAACGTAAACCGGACTGACATAAAACGTAATCCGGACAGACATATAACGTAATCCGGACAGACAAATAACATAATCCGGACAGACAAATAACGTAATCCGGACAGACATAAAACGTAATCCGGACAGACATAATAAATTCCGGACAGACACAATAATAAATTCCGGACAGGCACAACACTTATTCCGGACAGACACATGACTTATTCCGGACAGACACATGACTTATTCCGGACAGACACAACACTTATTGCGGACAGACACAACACTTATTCCGGACAAACACAACACGTATTACGGACAGACACACCACGTATTCCGGACAAACACATGACTTATTCCGGACAGACACATTACTTATTCCGGACGACCACATGACTTATTCCGGACAGACACAACACGTATTCCGGACAGACACATGACTTATTCCGGACAGACACATCACGTATTCCGGACAGACACAACACCTATTCCGGACAGACACAACACGTATTCCGGACAGACACATGACTTACTCCGGACAGACACATGACTTATTCCGGACAGACACAACACTTATTCCGGACAGACACAACACGTATTCCGGACAGACACAACACGTAATCCGGACAGACACATGACTTATTCCGGACAGGCACAACACTTATTCCGGACAGACACAACACTTATTCCGGACAGACAAAACACGTATTCCGGACAGACACATGACTTATTCTGGACAGACACATGACTTATTCCGGACATACACAACACGTATTCCGGACAGACACAACACGTATTCCGGACAGACACATGACTTATTCCGGACAAACAAATTACTTATTCCGGACGACCACATGACTTATTCCGGACAGACACATGACTTATTCCGGACAGACACATCACGTATTCTGGACAGACACATCACCTATTCCGGACAGACACAACACGTATTCCGGACAGACACATGACTTATTCCGGACAGACACATTACTTATTCCGGACGACCACATGACTTATTCCGGACAGACACATGACTTATTCCAGACAGACACATCACGTATTCCGGACAGACACATCACCTATTCTGGACAGACACAACACGTATTCCGGACAGACACATTACTTATTCCGGACGACCACATGACTTATTCCGGACAGACATACTACTTATTCCGGACAGACACAACACTTAATTCGGACAGACAAATAACTTAAACCGGACAGACAAATAACGTAATCCGGACAGACATAAAACGTAATCCGGACAGACATAAAAAGTAAACCGGACAGACATATAACGTAATCCGGACAAACATAAAACGTGAACCAGACATAATAATAAGTTTTACATATTATTAAGGAGGTTGAAGTTTTACATAGAGTAATTGCAACAAAAGACATAATCAATAATCAAGGAGGAACTCCCTCGTAATACAAACTCATGTCCCAATCATTGAAGTCATGATCCCCAGGTTTGGGTGCGACTGGGTGCAGTGACAGTGAAGCCTTCTTCCTGATGATTCTCCTATCGTTACTTTTAATTATTTTCTCAGACAAAGAAATCCGTCGTTTGGTCGGTGGTCTGCCTTTCCGTCTTGTCTTATCCGGATTGAGAACGGATGTACGCTCCAGCCCAGGATCAGCTCGTTGCGTACGTTCCTTAAGCAAGTCAAGTGCCTCAACCGCATGAAGATATCTGTCGTGTGAGACGAAAGCGGCCTGGGCAATCCAAACCGCACGACCCATTATGTCGTCATGGCGACGAAGCGCATCGTTCTCCGTCGTGCCATTTTAAAGGGAAAAGTTGTCTCGATAGCTCCTTCGGATGTCCTTCCTCCATCTGTTGACGATGTAAGACTCGGGGAGCAACGCGTTAGGACGTAGTCGTGCAATAACAACATAAACGTGACAACAAAGGAGCGCAACGTGATCAAACATTCTTCAATTGCATGACCACTTCACATCTCTAATTTGCACTGCAAACCGTCTCGACAATGGGAGCATATGTGTCAATACATGTTCAGTCACATTGAAGTGGAATGTGTCCTCGTTGAACTCGTCCGTGATATCGCAGTACATCATCTTCCCAATTTCCAATTGCACCTTTTTGAAGACCCCAACCGTATACAACTCGCTCAATTGCCTCTCGAATGGATATTTCGAAATCAATTGCGGAGCCTTATGAATACAATCGAAATCCGACGGAGCTTCCTTCTCATACTTGTGGCGGAGTGCGAGTTCGTATTGTTGAACGAACTGCTTTAGTGTCGTCCTAGATGTGAGGTACTTATCAAAAAAGGCGTTCATACTCTCACTTCTCTGGGTTGATGCCATTCCGGCGAAAAAATAATCTCGCGCAAATGCAGGTACCCAGTACTCTCGAATTGCATAAATGGATTGGAGCCAACTATTGTCGTGGAACTAAAATCATCGAGAAAACCCTGCCAATTACGCTCAAATTCAGCCGGAGTCTTGGAATCGAATACACAGTTTTTGAGCTCAAACAACGTATGCTCCGGGTACTTCGTGGGCAGCTTCACAGACGCTTTATTCATTATGTGCCATATACAAAATCTGTGTCGCGCTTTAGGGAACACAGTCCTCACCGCCGCAGTTATGGTGCCACATTGATCTGTTATGATCGCCGGGGGGCTTATATCTGCACATAACGTAAACCAGATAAAAACATATGGTAAACCGGACAGACAAATAACGTAAACCGGACAGACAAATAACGTAATCCGGACAGACAAATAACGTAAACCGGACAGACATATAACGTAAACCGGACAGACAAATAACGTAAACCGGACAGACATATAACGTAAACCGGACATACATATAACGTAAACCGGACAGACAAATAACGTAAACCGGACAGACATATAACGTAAACCGGACAGACATATAACGTAAACCGGACAGACAAATAACGTCAACCGGACATACAAATAACGTAAACCGGACAGACAAATAACGTAAACCGGACAGACAAAGTACGTACCGTTCATGCACGTCAACCATGTTTGGAACAACCAAATGTAATTTTGTGTCGTCTCGGAAGTAAGGAGTGCGCAACCGAAAAGGACGGACTGGTAATGGTGATTTACCCCCACAAAAGGGGCAAAAGGCATGTCGTACTTGTTGGTTATGTAGGTTGTGTCGAAACATATGGCATCTCCAAAGTAAGAGTACGCAGCTCGAGAACGACTGTCGGCCCAGAACACGTTTCGTAGTCTGCCTTCGTCGTCCATATCCATTACGTAAAAAAACTGGGAATCATTCTTCTGCATCTTGATGAAATAATCTTGGATAGCTTGGGCATCGCCTGGTCCCATCTTCAGGTTTCTAACCTCGTACACAACAATCCTGCAAAACACAATTTTTATGACAAAGCAAAATGGGTAACATCAACCTAGTTAAGTAGAAAACAAAACACCTTAGGTCCCGCTCGTTGAAAGACAATTTGTCTTGACCTCCGGCTTCGACCACAAAAGATTGCATGGTCTTGGCGGACGATATCCCGGCAGCATCATTACACGAAATGCGTGCTCTAGCGGAATCCGGGACGGATCGTTTTTGTCGGAGGAAGCGCATCTGGTCGTCCGACAGCATGTCGTGGTTATGTTGGAGATCTACGTAGTTAATTACGTAGCCTCTGGATGGATTTCCGGAGACCCTGATCCGAGCAGTGCACTCGACCCTACCAGATAACCTATGTTTTGGTCTACCTTCACCTTGGTTTCCCGGAGCATTACCCCCCTTGGAGCAAGTAAGAGTGGCCTGTATAACAACACCACGATCGTAATGAGATTGCCTTATCTTCACACCAAAACCACAGGAATCGGCATAGGAAACGTAAAATGCTTTGGCTTCTTCGAAGGAAGGAAAATACATCTTCTCTTGCGGGACGTTTGAGGCATGCGCCGGCTGTGAGGACACATTAACGAGTGCCATTACAGTACAACAAAAAGGGAGGAAGAAGAAGGAAGGGTTCATAGGATCCGAATAAGGTAGCCAAAACATTTTGTATCTCCGTGAAGCGCCAAAAAAGAAGAAATGGAGGACGTGCTGATTTGAGGAGCATTAAATGCGATTGTGGACGCATCGGGAAAATAAAAGAGAAAGACAACATTCCGGAGTAAGTAGTACGCTTGTCCGGAATAAGTGTTCCAACTATCAGGATTACATAGGAACTGTGTCCGGAATGAGTCATGCGCTTGTCCGGAAAAAAAGGAAAATGAGTAAAAAAATAGGTGACGTGAAACCCTAAGGGATCTTTAGTGGATCTCCGTTGAGCGCCAAAAGAAAATGTGGTATCTCCGTAGAGATGCATTTAATGCATCGGGAAGACAAATAAGAAAGACATCATTGCTTTGAGAAACTTAGTGTACATGCTGACTGGATGCTGAATGGACAAAATTTCTCCGCCACGTAAGTAGCGTTAGTGACGCGCGCGTCTACTAAACATTTTCCTTAAACCTTCTAGGCTTATACGCGTGTGTAAGTATGTTACATGCTTATATTTGTTGAAAAGGAGTTCGAATTAAGGACTACATAACATGACAAACATTTTGCATATTAGTACCAACACCTCAAATGCATTTCGGACATTCATGGACATGTATGTAAGTATCATAATCATTTTGTTGTGTCCTACTATGTTATATGTAAAGTGGGGAGATTTCGCAAATTTTGATCATTTGAAAGGGTTTCGATGATAATATCAAAATAAGAAGGATTTATGTAAAATATTATATTTTCAAAGAATATGTGAAACAAAATAACTTTTTAATTTATATGTTAGGTCGGATGGTGTGTCCTGTGGACGAAGTCGTTGAAATAAATAGTAAAAACATTGAGGCTGATGGTCGTCGAACGAAGTTTCTACACGACTTCGGCTTTTAATTTCACATTACGCGGTTTGTCTCCAACTTTACAACACCACAATCAACTTTGGTGGGTATTTTTAGTTTTTTAATATTTTTAGCATTAAGTATATCTTTAATTGTTGGAATTTTTATTTTTTTTGATAAATTTTCCAACGGAATTGGACGAAAATATTAATGTGTGGGCCTACTAGAAGTCCTGGTGCATCATACTAATAAATTAAAAATGTGAGGTGCAAATTGGTGGTAACGTGAAATGAAACGCAAGTGTATACCTCCGATTAGGTTCAATTTGTTAACGTGAAAGGCATATTATCGCCGCTCGGTGAAATGCATATTATGCCTCTCGGTGATTAGTGTATAGATGATTAGTGTATAACGTGAAATCATATTATCGCCGCTCGGTGTTAGATCCTACACGTTGTTTAGCCTCAAACTCCATTAGGGTGTTGATTGGGGTTAAGTGGGAGGTGTGGTGATTTGACGGAGAGAAGTAGTGATGGGATGGCAGCGTGGAGGTGTGGTGCGTGGGTGATGGGGTAGGGAGTGTAGGGGGATGGTGGGGGTGTTGTGTTGTATTTGGTGTGAGTTGAAGAAGAAAAACCAATGTTTTGTCTTTCTCTCCTTCTCCATCCATTTGCATTCTTGCACCCAACCATCACAATCTCTCGCTCATCTCTCTCACTTTCTTCCTTCTCTTTTTCCGGCAATCCAGAGGAGGTGGAGGCAACTCCGGTGGGAGACGCGTGAGGTCGTTGCAAGAAGGAGGTCGTACGAGGTTGTGGTCCGAAGGCTTGTGCGGGTGGTTCTCCGGTGAGCTTCGACAACCTTGGATTCAAGGTATGCCAAGTTCTTGCATTAGATGTCTTTTTTGCTCACCCACGTTATGGTGGAGTTGTGATCGGTCGCAGGAGGTCGGAGACCTCACCGGCGGTGAGAAATGACGTAAAATTCTTGGCTGACACGAGGTTGTTGTCGACCAACGGTCGACCGGTTTAGTGTGTTGCTGGACTTAAACAAACACTGGTCGAACGACGACGCCTTGTGGCGGTCAACCGGTTGTGCTTGTGCTGGTGGGTCGGAGGATTGTCTGGGAGTTTTCGGTCGAACGGGACCCTTGAGCCGTTCGACCGTTGCTTCGTGTTTCGCTTGGACCGAACGTTGACCATCCAAACGGTCGATCGTTCCTGACCTTTGGTCCGACCGGAACTTAAGTGAACTTATTTGTATTGTATCTTGTTCGACTGGTAGATGACCTAGACTGCTAGGATGCCCCTGATAGTTTCCGGTCGACCAGGACCCCTGAGTCGGTCGATCGATTGGACTTATATGATTTTGACCAGACTCTGGATTTTGACCACGTTCGGTCGACCGGTTTTAGACTTTTGTTCGACCGTTGGGAATCAAGTTTTGAGCACAGAGTTCGACCGTTGTAGGCGTTCGGTCGACCGGTTCCCTTGTGGAAGTGGTCGACCGGTATACTTTTCTGGTCGACCGCTTGGGCCCAAAACTGAATCCTGGTCCTAGTAGAGTGTCAACTTTGTCCACGGAAACCCGTGTCCTCGCATAGAGCGTGAGCCGGGAGGTGACGGTGGGTACGTTGCTCGTGCCTGCCCAGGGACTGCCGTATGGAAGAGTGTGGATACTTGAGACGTGTCACCTCTGTATTATAGAGGGTGACATAGTTTTTGCTTTGACTCTCTTTAGGGTAGTAGCCTGAGGGATTGCGGATCTCATTGCTTTCAGTAGGCACGCAAGTGCCGTTGGTGAAGTGACTACCAGCCTGGATGGCTACGGAGGCCACTGCTCTGCTTTTATAGTGGCGGAGTTGGTGTCTACACGTGGAGCTCGATGACCCCGCGGACTTCGGTTCGGATCTGTCGATTGTCTGACCCTCTGTGTGGCGGATAGGTTTGACTAACCTAGGTAGGTAGTGATTGCACGAGGCCGTGAGGCCTGTGTGGCGGCGGGAGGGCTCCTGTGCGGCCTGTGTGGCGGCAGTGAGGATCGCGCGTGGCCTGTGTGGTAATGCCGATGGGCTGTCGATGATGATTTCCGGCAGGTAGCTTGATTTGGCACCTATCGAGTGAGAGACTGTGCAGTCTGTGTGACGGCGGTGATGGACCACGATGTTTTCAGATCTGATTTTACCTGCGCGGAAGTGTGAACACCTCCTCACCGATCCTTTTGGCTTGTGTAGCCGCGTGTGGTGATGTGTTGCATATTGTTCGCTAGACCGTATGTGCCTACGGTAGGTCCCACGGAGACCCGATGTTTGTGGACCATGTGGCATGTGTGGCGCCGGTGTTTGTGGACCGTGCGGCCTGTGTGGCTGTAGGATTTCGTGTCCCTATGTATGTATATATTTTAAAATTTTAATATAACATACAAGATCAATTTTCATATTTTCAGCAATTTTATGTACATCTATTTGTGTTTTGTTCTAATAACATGCAACCTACATTTATTAAAATAATCCACAAAGATGGAATCATAATTAAAGGTTCTCTAAAACCTTTTTGGTGATCCGGAGTCGTGTTGCCCGCTGAATCGTCCACGGAATTTCCTCCGAGTGTTCACCAAACTCTAAACAAAGTTAGAGAGAAAGGAGCTAGTCAATCAATCTCTAACAATGTTTAAAATCAAGCTAATTACCCCTCTTTAAGCTCCTGAGAATCTTATCTCCAAAACTTAAATTTACTAAGAGATTTTCGGGGTGATTAGGGAGAGATTAATGAGAGAAAGAATTTTGCATTAGTCTTAAAACAAGTAGGAATATGTGCCCTTTTATAGGCTCTCAAAACATCCTTATCAAGAGTTATTATTTAGCCATGATCCCTTGTTTTTCTCTCCTAAAATTAATCTCTAAATTCCACATAATCATCCACAAAAAACGTTTTAATTAAATCTGGAGTTATTCCACCCATGATTTAATTAATCTCTTAATAATTCAGGCAGAATCCTTCTTGTTCGGTAGACCGAGAATTATTCGGTCAACCGAACCATTCAGTTATAACACGTGTTCGGTGAACCATGAGCTGGACGGTCGACCGATTCTTTATGAGAAAAAATCCGTGGAAGAATTCGGACGAACCAGCCTTTTAATCGGTCTACCATTGACCCACCAAAATCGCTCCTGGGACATAGTCATCGGATGACCGGGTTACCTTTGGTCTACCGAAAATACTACTTCTCGGTTGACCGTGCACACTCGGTTAACCGAACCCGATTGTCCAGGCACTCCAGACAATTTCGGTCAACCAATTGCGCTTACCCGTTCCCTATTCGGTTAACCGATCCGAAGATACCCCGGTCGACCGAACCATCAACGGTTCACCGTGTTTGACCTCGATTTTGCCTTTGTCAAATTTTGGATTTATTTCCATCAAAATTTGATCTTTTGGGGTTCTTAGCAAATTCACATCTTATATAATATATTATCATATGTAATATTAAATTATTACATCCCATAATATATATACCTCATATGAATTTATTATGATTCTAATTATGTCAATTCTCATGACATATAGATTTTATTCATTCACCACATGTGTCCTATTTTCACTTGAAACCTGACACATCATATGAACTTAAAATCAACATCTTGTTTCCCAGTTTTGTGGTGTGACCTATAGGAGGATCTAAGACAAATTGGCAGTGATAGTAAACACTTAATATCCCAAACTATAAGCGGTATCTAACTACACATTATAGTTACCAAATTAGCATAGATGTCTTTGTTCCACCCGAACCAAAACACGATCCATTTAGTGATGTAAGTGCACCACTTGTGTCCATCACTTGCATCATGATATTAAGAATATATACAAAGTAGAAATGTGTCACCTTTGTATTATATTCATTTCTTGATCTCTCTAAGCTAATTATAACTATGTGACTTAACTCAAGTCACATTGTGCACATTATAATTTTGCTTTATCAAGGGGTCCACTAATATCATCACTCAATTAAGAGGGGCAATGATAATCGTTTGACTAGCTATCTTTTCCATCACAAGTCATGTTCAACCAACTATTGCCGTTATCACTACACTCATTGGTAGCTTTTGACAATAATCAAATTAAACATTTCTTAAGTGAAAAAATAAGTCTCATATCTTAGGATCCAAGACACAGTAAAACATTAATGACACGAAACACAATTCCATAATGTTTTACTTGTTAGGTCTATTCAATATATAAAAGTAATCTTTTCCTCTTTTATATACTCGTGTCGTCAATTAGTTGTAATGCTACAACAATCGATGACCAACACGACAATCTTATCTCGGTAATTAATGTTCCATGTTAACTACCATGATTGTGAATAACTTTTGATTTATGTAAACCATTATCTTTTAGAGCTCTACGGTTAAGGACCAAACGCCTCTTCCTTAACACTTCCAAAAGACGAATACTATAATCAAGGAACAAAATGTTTGTACATTCAATTCATAATAATTGACATATAAAAGTAAAACTTTTAGAACACATTCCTTTCAATCTCCCACTTGTTATCAAAGTTTTCTCTCACATAATTCTCAATGTATAAAACAATAATAACTAGGATAACCCTCTCTAATCACTCATCAAGCCAATCTACATGGTTCCTCAGACCCATGGACTCGAAATGCATTTCGCCCTTGGCTTGGGATAAGGGTTTGGTGAATGGATCAGCTGTGTTGCTGTTTGTGTCCAGCCATAACAGATTTATTTTGCCATCGTCGATGAAGTCACGTGTGACAAAGTACTTGCGATCAATGTACTTCACTTTGTGGTGTGATTTGGGATCCTTGATTTGCGAGATAGATGCACTATTATTGCAAAATAGCTCCACTGGTCCCTCGCTCGAGGCAACTTCTCCAAGCTCTTCAAGGAACTTCTTAATCCACACTCATCATTGATCGAACCATGTCGAGTAATGTCCTATTCCTCCTTTCGGATACCCCATTCCACTGAGGTGTACCAGAGGGGTGAGTTGTGGTACAATACCACACTCCTTTAGGAATGAGTCAAATTCGGTACTTAAGTACTCACCTCCACGATCCGTTCGTAGAGACTTGATTTTCTTGTTGAGTTGGTTCTCTACTTCATTCTTGAATTCCTTGAACTTGTCAAAGGATTCACTTTTGTTTCTCATTAGATAAATATAGCCATAACGACTATAGTCATCCGTGAACGTAATGAAGTACCTAAAACCGTCTCTTGCACTAGTACTCATCGGACCACATACATCGGAATGTATCAAATCCAACAAGTCATTCGCTCTCGGTCCTTTCTTTTTGAAAGGCCTCTTGGTCATTTTGCCCATTAGGCAAGGTTCACACGTCTCCAATGATTTAAAATCAAGTTGACCAAGAAGGTTAGCTTCTTGCAATTTCTTGATGTGTTTTTCATTTATGTGACCAAGACGATTGTGCCACAAGAGTGTATCATTCACGTGAGTAGTTTTAAGTCTTTTGTTATTGATGTTTAAAATTTGTTTATTATTCAATGCAAGCAAATAGAGACCATTCCTTACGAATGCATTTGCATAGAAAATACCATTCTTCGATATAGACAAACAAGAATTTGAAATATTTATATTAAAATTATCCATATCCAAACAAGATACAGAAATAATGTTCTTGCTAATCGAAGGCACATAATAAACATTCTTTAAACAGAAATTTAAACCACTAGATAATTGAAGCTCCACAGAACCTTGTGCAATCGCAGCAACGCTTGCACCATTTCCGACCTTCAAAATCATCTCGTTCTTCACGAGTTCCTTCCTATCCTTTAGTAGTTGCACATTAGAAATTATGTGAGCACAAGATCCGGTACCAATCACCCAATCATGGACAGAGGTGGCTAAATTTATCTCAATAACAAATATACCTTTGGCCTTTTTGGGGCGCTTACGTTCAATCACTCCATTGTCAAGGTCTTCCTTGTACTTGGGGCAATTTGGCCGGATGTGTCCCTTTTCACCACAGTGAAAGCACTCCGTGTTGGGAGTCGGAGATTTCAAAGATTTCCCCCTTGAGGCACTCCCATGAGCACCTCCTACTCCCTTGCTCTTGATTGACGTATTAATCTTGGTGAATTTGCCTTTACCTTTTGTGATCTTCTTGCTCCTCCAATGGACGGCTAGGACGTGCTTGTCCTGGCCCTTGCCCATGTCAACTTCAGCTGTTTTGAGAGCGTTGTGAAGTTCCTCAAGACTCACCCATTTCTCACGCACATGATAGTGCATAATGAAGTCCTTGTAGGACGGGGCTAGAGAGCCAAGAATCAAATCTTCCGCAATGTCATCAGGCATCAGGGAAGAGAGCTTCGACAACTTCTCAAGGTATCCTTGCATCGTGAGAAAATGCATGGATACCGATGTTCCCTCCGCCATGTGGCACCTTGTGAGTGCGATGGTGGTCTTATAGCGCTCTTTTCTAGCACTATCCATGAACAACTTTGTTAAAGCTTCCATGGTCTTCTTGGGTTTTGAATCCAAGTATTTCGCTTGAAGCGAGTCACCCATGGATGCCAACATTAGATCGTGAGCTTGGTTCTCTTGGTCTTCCCACTTGGCTTTTGCCTCTCTCTCGTTATCGGTTGCCTTTTCATTTAATTTTGGGATTTCATCATCCAAAATATGAGATAGTTTCTCAAACTTCAACACGATATTGAGCTTGAGTTGCCAGCTTATGAAGCTTGAGCCATCATTTGCCAAAGGATGTTTTTCAATCATAGATCGCACAATAGGTTGAATATTCGACATTTCTACAAAATAAATTATATGGGATTTAATGTCAATTTTATGTTTTAAAAAATAATACCGCAAATAAAAAGTTGTCCACAAATGCTGCAATCCAAGATCCTATCAATTATAATATAAACTAGCTAATGGCTATCGGATATATTATAAAATCAAGGTAAGTAAACATTTTCTAATCATAACCATTTCGAAATATCGCAACGTTTGCATTTTTCAAACTCTTATAATTCTTGTCGTTTTAATTAAGAGGGAATTTAACCGATTCTCGTAAGAAAAACTCTCTTAAAACCGAGCTAGGGCTCCGGGTCTTGTTAAGAAAACTTATTTCATTTGATACGAGATACGTTTATCCATTGTATTCACAAACAAATATACTCGGTGTCCACTAAGGTTGAATCGCACCTCGTACATCTATTCGTGGCACAACAATAGGCAACCTAATATCTCCCACTATTCCCAAAGATGGAGGAAGCTATCTCCCGCTAAGGGAGAGCAGAATATCCCTCGATCGATGGCTTCTAGTGGATGAAATAATAAAGAAAGATACTCTTAATTTTTGGTTGGACAATTTAAACATTTATATGTGATTTTAGAATTTAGGTGATCATGCATATTTATCATCTATACACATCCTAATATTCATCCATACAATCACATATATATCAAGCACACAAACATAAATAAATCCATTCACACAAACATTGCGTGATTTATATGTTCCCGCGTCCTTGATCCTTGCGCTTCATCAGCGTCTTCCTCTTGCACCATGGATGTTGATATTGCAAAAATATAAACATGCATCTCTCAATTTTGAAAATTGTCTAGTGCAAGTCCTATGTAAAAGTCCTCTCATATGCATGCATATACATAGAAATAAAATTTGGCTTTTATATACATAAGCCCCTGTGATTGAATGATAATGACATACACATTCATTCATTAACACATGGCTTCGATGGAACATATAAACTCACATATCCCTGCATTAGAGAACTCGAGCAACGCATGTACATATACTATATATTACTCGATTTAGTTTATCATGCATCTCTAAATCAAACAATTCTAAAATCATTTGAAATCCATTAAATATGATTTTATGCACCCATAGTTCAATTCATAAAATATTTGAACCGCTGTTTATCTAATTTCTAAAATTAAACATTTTAAGAAAGATGAACATATGTCTTTTTCGTTTTGTTGATTCCTTATAAAATAATCATTTAATTAAAACGAAAATTCTATAAATCAGACATAAGTCTAAATCTTAATTCTAACATTCACATGATGTGTTTTAAAACATTTAAAACTATCAAAAGAATCAATTAGAATTAAATCAACAAAACTATCGAAAACTCGAAAAAGACATAGAACATGAATTGTTTTGATCGTAGATGGTAAACTAAAATTAATTATATAGTCTAATTGTCGAAAATATGAACTAAAAGCTCTGATACCACTGTAGGATTTCGTGTCCCTATGTATGTATATATTTTAAAATTTTAATATAACATACAAGATCGATTTTCATATTTTCAGCAATTTTATGTACATCTATTTGTGTTTTATTCTAATAACATGCAACCTACATTTATTTGTATCTGAAACACTGTTTTAAGTCGGTGGGGGTGTAGACCACAAAGCGGTTGACCGCCCTGAGATCTCGTTCGACTGATAACTTAAGTTTAAAGTTTGTTCGACCTCTTTGTTGTTTCGGTCGACTGGTATATTTCGTTCCAAGTCTGAATTTACTTCCTTTTTCTGGTCGACCGTTGATCATGCTGTCGTTCGACCGTTCGTGTTTTTGGTGCTTCATGTGGTTTTTACTGGTGGCTTTCGGTCGAACGAGTCCCATTTGATGTTCGACCGGTTGGTGAGTTTTTTGGTTGGGCCAGTCCTCTGGATGGAGATTCGGTCTACGGTGTGGTGTTTTTGTCCGACCGGTTCGGTGCAGTTTGGTGTTGTTGTGGTGTTGTGGAACCAACTTGAGGGCAACGGGTCCCCAACCTTTGAGGGCAACGGTACAGACATTGTCGGCCTGAGAGTAGTTCGTCGGATCAGCTTTGAGGGCAACGGGTGCCCGGCCTTTGAGGGCAACGGTACGAACATTGCCGGTCTGATAGTGATCCAAGGTTGTGTTGGTCCCGAGGATGTTTCCGGTTGTGGTGCCTAGGGTACGTGTGAGAGTTGGGCGTGAGGACCCTTGAGACACGTCACTGTTTTGTGTTTGCGGAGGCTGGGAGGACCCTTGAGGCCAGTGCGATGACGATAGTTGTTTACTGCATTTCATACCATACATGCTTGTAGTTGTCTAGATCATTTATGTGATAGAAGTTTGACATACAGGGTTTTCCTTATGGGGAACTCAGACATAGTTCATGTTTTATTTCAGGCCGTGAGCGGCGCTAGGAAGTGGTGACTGAGGAGGAGCGTGTCCGGAGCTAGATCATGTGTTTTCCTTTTTGAGGTTTTAGTGATTACACGTACATTTTCCTTTAGCTTTTGTTGTAATCACACTCTTGAACTCTTAGATATATATTATGTATATATGTTGGTGCACCGGTTGTCTGTGTTTTTCCGTAATATCCTCATGTTTGAGTTTATGTTAACATTTAAAATTCTTCCGTTGTTGAGGATGTTACAATTTGGTTCCAGTATAGTTTCAAATACTCGTCCTATCGCAGCTTGACCGGATATTAACCTTTTCTTTTCTAATCTTTATTGCCTCACAATTTCTGACACATATTGTATGACAGTTTCGGACAACCGAAAACTTTCCATTTAGCAGATTGATTTCTTTGACTTGTATTCAATTTTGACCTTACGTCAGACATCTGTTCTTCTCGCGGGTTGTTGATCCCTAACCATTCTTGAGCAATAATGGTTGAAAATGTATCATGTAGCAATTGAGTTTCTCTAGTTGGATATATAAAATATTTATTGTATGTTTGGATGACTGCTTGATCACTGGACGACAATGTTTTTTCGCAGAGCCTTAAACTTATTTTGAAACCTTTGATCTCGGGCATTCGGTCCTTAATCGGACGATCGAGTTTGGGTTTAGACCTTAACATTCTCTGGACCTGAGTGATTGGAAGACCTTTGTATTGTTGCCCACCGGAAGTTTAATTTTAACTAAGAGTCAACCCACAACTCCGGGAGTTCGTCCCATTATCAATCGCCTGATTCTGGCAGAATGACTGTCCGGAGCTTTGTGATTTTGCTCAACTACCACTTCACCTAATACCTGACTTGGTCAAAATGACTATATTGAACTTGAGGGCTACAAATACCTTATTAAACCTAGACTCAAGGAGAGGACTAGATCGCATGGTTTGCCTTCTTGATTCCTCTACTCTGTTTTTCCCATATTGTTGCATTTAGTTACATAAAATTTGTTTATCCCATCTATAATAGCCATGGCCTGTTTACAAAATTACAGCATCCATAAACACTTTAATGGAATAACTATGAGCACACGTTTTCAACATGTTTACAATGGATCCTAATGCCGTTTACATACTAGAGAATTTTTTTAATTGGTTCAAGTCTTGCACATTGTTTTGTCATCTAACCTTACCAGGCACAAGGAAGTAAGGCAATTTTATCATGAACGGGGACAATTTTTTCTCCGATAAAAAAAACATAAATTCGTCACTTGATACATAATTAAACTTGGATAAAATTAATTTTCATTACAGAATTAATTACATGAAAAAATTCCATCTCAAGAATCAAAATTCCATCTCAAGAATCATTTAATAGAGATTAAATTCTTATTCCATCTCGTAAACCATCCAATCAAGATTAACATTGCGATTAAAATTACAACCGTCATTAATTAGTGTTGTATCCAAACTAATAGGTTGAACTTATGATGTTCAATTATTATTTTGTTGATGTAAACTCCCAAAAAGGTATTTCCGAAACTAAAATTCACCTAAAAATGTTTTTCTGAGCTAAAAACTCAGTTGTCATTTTTCAATTAAACAAAACAAAACAAGTTATCAATGAACTGAAATAATAATCACTGCATTGTTTTGAAACAGAATCTGTGAACACATTTAGTTCTTCAAAAATAGTCCATAAGTTCATAATCATCGAGATTAATTTTGTAAGAACCCAAACCTTAAATTAATCAAGATTTGGACGTGTGATTTTGGTGAAATTGAGAGGTTAGTGCAATTTTCACAAACTTTACACGCGTGCCTTGCTATTAGGAGAGAAGAGGATGGCGGTGGATGGAGTGATATACATATGTGAGTTTTGTGGGAGAAGTAAAGTTTTGTTGGAGGGAGAAGTAATGTTTTGTGGAGAAGAAGTGAGTTGATATCGTGAAGAGAGAAGTTAGAGATTTGGAAGAGTTGAGGAAGGAAGTCGTGAGAGGAAGAAGTTGGGTGAAGGAGGTTCGGTTTTGGGTTGGCTTCGAGGTATGTAAGTGTAAGTCCTAGTTAAAGAGCTAATCCACCTTATTTTTGTGTTATAATTTCACTGATTTGGTCAAGAACACCATAGATAATGATGATCTCTATATTTGATTAGGTTTTTCTGGTGCAAGAGATATAAAGAAAATTGATGGAGTTTGGATGTGATTTGTGGAAATCTTGTGGTTGCGAGACAGGCAAGTATCGATTCGTTATTATTAAGTTTCATGTCATGTATGTCTCTCATGATATTCGTAGTTGCATGCATGCTGAGTATTGATATTGAATTTATTGACATGCATATGATTGCATAGTGATGTTTCGATCGACATGTCGTGTGGGTGTGTGTATTTTTCAAACTGAGTCACTTAGGAAAGAGCTACCAAGCGGGCAGCGTGGAGCCACCCGAGAGAGGAAAGGATCACTTGTCGTTAGTGTGGAGCTACCAGGTGTGCATCTGACTGATTGATAGATTCAGAAACACAAGATGTGGTCGAATCCAAATGGGAGTTCCAGATTGTTATGCATGCATATTGTTTGTGATACATGTCTCTTGATTGTGTTTATTAACTGAATGTCTTATTTTGTATTTTTGACATTGTTATGATTCTGGTTGATTGACGGTTGGTACTTGCGGACTGTCGAGCTCACAAATTATTGATTATATTTTTCAGATTACTTATGAGTCTATCAGAGTGTACAATGATCAGGATCGTAGATATATCGTATTAACGCATCGAGTTTGGATGGATAAGCCATTGTCTGAGTTCAAGGGCGTGACAAATTTCTCCAACAATTGATTTTCTTGCAATAATTTTAGATCAAAATCTTATTACAAAGATTCTGCATAAAGCCACCTCGGAATCATCTCCAAACATTCCTTGGGTCGATATTCCGGAGCAGTATGTCCACCCGGACCCCACCCCCCCCCCCCCCCCCCCAATTTAATCAATCATTTTTTATTTTAATACCGAACCAAAACCGAATCAAATTTCACTATATAGAGGTGAATGCAGAAGCCAAACATATATCGATCAACTTGCTTTACAGTGGCAAACGTCAAGTTGTTCGAATAAGTCCTCGTGTATCTAACAAAACAAAAATACAACAATATCTTAGTCCCACAATTATATTAATATCTCAACTAAAAAATACAACAATTAATAGAATTAATATTGGTCGTAAAGAATCAAATTAAGCAGTCTACCTCTAGCGTGTTGTTGACTTACCCATGGACTCCAGTCCCTTACTATTGGGAAATTTAGAGATCTAATATTCCACGCTTGAGTGCCCAAGAAAGGAACTACATAATCATAATCACCAGTACTGCGAATGGGATTAGGTATATATTGAGATAGTCAAAAAGAGCAAAGTAGCGTTTTTCGCTTTTCTAAAAAACCATATGATATACTCTGTTGCTTCTCCTTTTTTCGACTATTTGGTGACGGTATTAAAACAAAATTTAACGTAGTTTCAATCTATGCCTGTAGATAAGAGCTCGATATCCACTTCTGGTAATATTGTCATGATACATTACAGAACTTTTGATCTCTTTGTTGTAACTGAAAGTGTTGCACCTCCTCCACATATCAACAGTTCCCTTTCATTTCAAGGCAAAATCAAGCATATACTTGCTTTTATTTCAAGCAGACCGTCACTGCTAGTGGATTTCATATAACAAAGTTACAACTTAGCTACACAATTTTCTTCTCAATGGAGAAATACTAATCTACGTTATACGGATTTATTATGCAGTTTTTTCAGTCATAGGTTGATTGATGGTGTGTTTGGATAGAAACTACCGAGAGGAGAAAATAAGAGAAATATTTGGAGTAGACAAAATAAGAGAATAGAAAGTATTGTCATTTTCTCTTGTATGAATAAAAATATGTAAAGAAGAAGAAATAGAAACGTTTTTGTCATATTATGAACGCACCTATGGTTGTTTTAACCCTTGTTTTAAAAACCGAACCGATACGACTGAAATCGGACGTTGATCGATCAACCCATTGAAAAAATTGAAGTCTTTATCAAACCGAATTGAACCGGGCTAGACTAGAAAAAACCAAAAAACCGGTTCGTTTGATCACCGGTTGAATCACGGGCCAGAAAAAAAGTTAAACTACAGTTTGCACACTGATCTATAAAAAGTAATAGTTTATCCCTAAAAATAATTATTTTGTTTCAATTTAGTCCAAAACATTTTTCGATCTTTAAAATTTTCAAATATAATCAGTATTTGAGTTTGTGAAAAGGTAGATGACGACCAAGAAATAAAATTAAATAACATTATTAAACCTTAAATTTCATATTTTCTTTTTTGTTGATGGTTAATGATCACTATGTAATAACCAATATGTTTCCATATTTGTAAAGTTTAAAGTTTTTTTAGTTACATATAGTGTATAAGGACTTGAAGATATATTTGGTAAAGTACATGCAAAATTCGGTTTAATTGTTCAGACCACCGGTTGGACTGTCATCCTGAAGTCGATTCGATTCAACTTCCAGTTCACAAAATCATGATGTCATGCTGAAGTCATCATTGATTGGACCAGGTTGAAGCATCGGTTGAACCATTTTGAACAAAATCGAACATTTATCGGTTCACTTCTTGGTTTGGTTTAAAAGGCTTGATTTTAACCTCCTTATCCAAACACACCATTAAGTTTGGACAAGTGTGAGCATACACTTATACTTGCCGAATATATGAATTATGGTTGTCAATTGTGTCGTGTTCTAACTGTGTCATGTATCGTATATATAAGTTTTATATGCCAATTTGTATCCAATCCATTTAATAATCGTATCTCGGGATTCTTACCTATATCCGAACCATTTATTCGTGTATCCATGACAATACCTATTTATACATTATTACTAAACGTGTCATGTTGTGCACATTCTAAGTCAGGACATATTTACACGTATAGTAATTGTTATGGGTACACGATCATCACCTATTTACTGCACGTACTGTACCTCTTTACTACACGATACACAATTTCTACATGTTTAATATGCAAATATTACACGTTTATTACACAACTAAAACAACAAAAATGATGTCTATTAATATAAAGGTTAATACTCAATTACTCGCGTATACTCGTGTAGCAATCATGTACTACTTGTCTTCATGTACCCAAGTATAAAGACTTCAAACATACTTCAAATGACCATATATGGTGGAATCCACAAGTGCGTCGTTTGACCGTTGTACAAGACACGGTGGTAGACCTCCTCATCGACAGTGGTGGGTTTTAATCGTCTCTTTCTTTATTTTTCAGTTAGTTGTGGTTATAAGCTAATGGCCACTGACATACCGTTATTTGGTTTGCATAGTTTCCACCCTGAGGGTATCAACCCCAACACCCCCTTACTGGAGCACACCTGCCTCAACTGCGGGGTGACCTACCTCGCCGAGACACCCATCCCTGACCAAACGCCCTCCCTTCTGCCTAACGTCCCTCCTGGTTTCGAGGAACACACCAGGTGGACAGAGAA
Source organism: Triglochin maritima (assembly GCA_963682175.1). Lineage (NCBI taxonomy): Eukaryota > Viridiplantae > Streptophyta > Magnoliopsida > Alismatales > Juncaginaceae > Triglochin > Triglochin maritima. Next base: position 44,320,266 of record OY821775.1, read on the forward strand.
GATGTCAAAGTTGTTTTAGTTATTCTAGTTAAGTTAATGTTTTATTCTATGATATTTTTTGGTTTTGTTGTGTATGTGTTAGTTGAAAACTTTGACAATCCTATTTTTTTGTAAATGTGTTGTCAATACACAAGCAGTTATGTTGTTTCTGTGATTTTTTGTTAATATTTGAATGTTGTGAATGTTTCACGATGTTTTTTGTTAATTTTAGAATGTTGTGAATGTTTCACGATGTTTTTTGTTAATTTTAGAATGTTGTGAATGATGTGAATGTTTCAATATTCCTCATGCAAACGACGTAGTCGAAGAGGTAATAGAATAACTATCGGCCAATGTCGAGCAACTGTCGAGCTCTATCGAGGTAGAAGGACATGACTGACTTGAACGTACGAAGTTGTTCGTTTGAAACTGCATTATGACCTTGAGCTTTTATCAAACTAAATTTTTGTTAAACCCTTAACCCTACAAAAATTTAAATAAATGGTGGTTCGTTTAAGTCCTAGACCGTCGAGTGATTATCGAACCACAATCGAGGTAAAAGGAGAGAGCAAGGAGTGAAAGAAACTTCATTTAGGCTTCGTTTGAAATGACCCGAATAAATGGTGGTTCGTTTAAGTCGACCGTCGAGTGATTATCGAACTACCATCGAACCACAATCGAGGTAAAAGGAGAGAGCAAGGAGAGAAAGAAACTTCATTTAGGCTTCGTTTGAAATGACCTGAATAAATGGTGGTTCGTTTAAGTCGACCGTCGAGTGATTATCGAACTACCATCGAACCACAATCGAGGTAAAAGGAGAGAGCAAGGAGAGATCACAAACACAAGAACAAACACAAACAAAAAACACAAACACAAACACAAACACAACGAGTTATTATTGATATTGATAATACTATTACGGAGGTACAAGGAGAAATCACAAACACAAAGACAAACAAGAAACACAAACACACAAAAATTATATATCTCTTCTCAATCAATTGGAAGAGAATGATCTGCTCAGATGTCGTCTGTAAGTCCAAAATATAGTTTTGTTTATCTCTTGGCTCTGACTCAACTTAACAGCCTTCCAGAGAAGCTTCCACATACCTGGGTCCTTTACGCTCTGGTCAAGTTTATCCAATGGTGGTACCAATGTTCCATCATCCTAGACGAAGTACCGAAGCGAATGGTTGGCTTCGAGGAGCCACAAACGTAGACCTTGTTGCTAATCTTGTACAGAGATGTTGGACCACAACTCTGTTGCCTTCAGACCGCGCCTAGAGATGTAGGACCAATATGGTGACAACCTCCCCATATTGGTCCACCGACGATGTTCTCAGCTTCATCGGAGTAGTCGTTTGAGGTATTGTGTTGGAAGACCATTTTTTTGTGTGGAGGAGACAAATCGAATACACAACTAATTAGGGGGGGGGGGTCGAATACACAACTAAATGGAAGAAACCCCAACCTCTGATTTTATAGACCATATAATGAATGGTTGCGCCTCTTCGCGTAATAATGAAAGGTTGTGTCCTTTCAAAAGGAAGGAATGTCGAACAGTTGCGTCTCTTCGCAAAATAATGACCTGTCACATCATGGTCGACATGTGAACATTTATCATGTTGACCATCAAGTGCAATCGAGCCCATATCGAGTTTCTTTATAACATATATAGAGTTCAATCAAACCAAAGCAAAGTATAACTATCGAGTATACAAATCGACCCGCACTATCTATCGAATCACTATCGAGTACTATCGAACCCGGTCGACTTCTAAAACAATTTAAAATATCGAGACCGGTAGAGAGAGAGAGAGTTCCAGAGGATGTTAGTGGTCCCACAAGATAGGTAGAGGTATTTTAGGAAGAATTGGAAAGATAGACATATTTTTCAGAGGATGTCAAAGTGAGAGTTTTTTCCAGAGGTTGTGTCACTCGAGGCATAGAAAGTCCATGTTTCCAAAAAAAATCAGACGACGACGAACCACAGCGTTCGACAAGACTGGTCGTGAGGTTGAATTGCAAGACAGAGGAGGTCGAACTGGAGAGTTCGTTCGCAAGTGCGACAAGATGGAGCAGATCTTCAGGCAAACCGCTAGAAGGTCCGTTTTCTGTTTGTGTTTGTGAGAATTAATGATTCATTTTTTTGTGATTTTTTTTGGAATTAGCATTATGTCTTGATCTTGTGGTTTTTGATGGTTTGAGTTTTGTTTGTTTGTGAATGTGAAATTTAATGTGGTTCATCGAAAAGAAAGTTCATGTCAAAGTTTATTTTTGTTGTTATGTGGAAATTAATGTCATTTGGTGGTTTTTTGTGTTTTTTCCAGTTTGTGATGTTTTTATATTGAATGTTTGTCATTGTTGAAATTATGTGGTTGATCGGAAAGCTCTTTTATGTTTGAAGTTGTCGTTTGAGGGTCACCTAATCTTTGGTTTTTGGTTGTAAGTTCCATGTGTTCGTGTTCGTGGAAATTGATGTGGTTGATTGGGAAGATTATCCTTTTATGCTATTGTTGCTAAATACAGTCCAATTACGGGTGTAAACGGCTGGGTATTGGGCGGGTATGGTCATACCCGTACCCGCTTAACTAAACGAGTATGAGTATATACCCGTTTAAATATTGTTGTACCTGTACCCATCCCAATAAATAGGTATGGGCGGGTATAACGGGTATTGCGGATATAATTTTTGCTTACAAAATGAATACTTTTGTTAACAAAACTTAACTTTGAAGAACCTAATCATTGGATGAGAATGACTTAAGCCAAAAAGATGTTAAATTTACGGGTTTTAAGATTAGGAATTAAACCAAAATGATGAGAAATCACCAATTTTCTCGCAAACAAGCATCGAAACAATTACTTTTGCCAACAAAAACCTCATTTTTTTATTTAACTATATATATATTAATTAAAAAATAATTAAATGGGTAAATGGGCAAACATGTACGGGTATAGGTATACCCGTACCCGTCCCATTTATTAAAAGGGTAAAACTGGTATAATTTTTTAAATGAGTACAAAAATCATACCCGTACCCGTATCCGCTTATTAAATGGGACGGGTAAGCAGATAATACCCATCCCAGTTGCACCCCTAAGTCCAATACTCCAATCCAATTCTAGTCGTAGTTTAAAATTAATTTTTAGGTGTTTTTGGTAGTTTTTGATGTTTTGGAATCATGTTTTTTTGTTTGTGTTTGTGATTGTGACCGAGAACCCTTTTTATGCTATTGTAGCTAAATCTAGTCCACTTTGATCCTAACCCTAGTTTGAAATGACTGGTTTGGTCTATTTTTTACACTTCCTGGTATCTGGGTGAAATGGTGATTTTCATTGATCAAGGGCCATGGTTTGTTTTCTTCTGTTCTTGTGTTTGTGAGTGTGAAAATTATTTGGTGGATTTGAAGGAAACCCTTTTATTCTGTTTTCGCCTTTTCTTATAGTACCCTATGTTTGAAGTTACCATTTTGATGGTTGATTTTGCCACGTGTGATTCCCGATCTTGTGGTTTTGATGTTTGAGTTATGTTTGTGTTTTGTTTGTGTTTTGTAACTGTGAAAATTAATAAGGTTGATCAGAATAAATGCCATTTTATGCTATTGTCGCTTTATTGGATTCTAACTATATTTTGATGGTTGATTTTGTCACCTCTAATACCTGATCTTGTGTTTTTGATGTTTTTATTCTGTTTGTGTTTGTGATGCACTTAGACCTGGGTGTGGGGCCATGCCGTGTCAGGCTGACACGACACTGTTCCAACAACTCTTAGAGTCATTGAAATGCTGACGTCAGCTCCAATGGCTCTAAGAGCCATTGGGTTTCTTTTGTTTTTTTAAAATTACTAGACTACTCCTCCCTATCCAATATAAATCTCCCAACCCCTCTCATTTTTCTCACAATTCTCTCCAAATCTCTTCCAATCTTATTTAATCTTCTCAAATCTTTCTCTAATTGATTTGATTTTAGTGGATATGTGTCGAGTTTGAGCTAAAGCGTGAAGCCTAAAGCTACAAGCAGACCATTGATCGCTGATTTCGCGACTCCACTCTTCATCTCCCAAGTTTTTCTAATCTTTTTGGTTAATCATGACATTATCTTTTATGAAAAAAAATAAGTTTATCTTTGCATATTTAGTAATTTTCATGACTTGAACATCAGATTCTGAAGATAATGATACCGTACAAACCCGTCCTGCTATACCACCCCAAAAAACTACTCCCGATTTTACGGAAAAAACTAGCCCAGTATGGAAAGATTTTGAGGAAGGTAGAGATAAAATCGGTAAAGTAACTGCTACTTGTAAACATTGTGGTAATGTATATTCGGATAAGTCAAGTGGGGAACCGATCATTTAGGTAAACATTTAAAAATATGTAAAGTTAAGAACAATCATGGGTCAGTAATGGATTCACGTCAATCAGATTTAGACACAGCTAGTGGAAAGTTATCTTTTCAGAAATATTGTCCAATTAAAAGTAGAGAAATAATTATTGATTTCATAATTAGAGAGAAATTACCAGTTAGCACATGTGAATATGAATCCCTAGGGGCAACAATTCTCTATCATAATCCCCAATTTAAACCATTTTCTAGAAAAACTCTTAAAAATATTGCATTTGATATATTTCAAAAACAAAGAACAAACATGATTAGTTATTTTTAGAAATGAACAATAAGGAAGCATAAACTAGTGATGTTTGGACCGGTCCAAATAATTATCCTTATTGTTGCGTAACTGCTCATTATTTAGATGATTCATGGTTGTCAAATAGAAAATTTATTTCTTTTTTACCTATTTTACAGTCACACACTACCAAAGTTATATTTGATTACATTAAAGATGTCATCGAAGCTAATTCTCTTGAAAATAAAATTTGTGCAATTGCATTTGATAATGCTACTAATAACAGTGCATTGATAAAAATGTTTATAAGTTATTGTAAGCCACCTCTATATGGTTAATTTACTTTTTCACATCAGATGTGTTTGTCAGACTTTAAACTTGGTAGTACAATATGTGTTGGCTTTTAGGCCTTAATCCATGTTTTGATGATTTAGTCAACCTAATCTTAATCATAATCTAATGTAGAATAGCACACATTATGCATAACATATATATTGCTTTGTGCTAACATCTACAGGTGATCAAGACTCAAGGAAGAAAAGAATTCAAGTCAAGACAAGTAATCAAACTTTTAATGACATGTAATTTTACTTGTAATTGAGTCTTAAGAACTTGTGTATACTTGAGCATACTAGAGTAAATATCTACTGACATACACATTACGTTCATTATAGAAGTAACACACAAAATCTCAGATCAATTGGACTTCAATAGGTCACCCAAACTTAGACCAGAATACACATAAACCCAAACCTAATCTGTATGTGCCAATCAGTCGATCGAACATGTTCTCAATTCGATCGATTGGGTCAATTACTTTTGTTAACCTATAGTGTTGTACCATTTTGTTTGACCATCTACACATGTCATTTGACCGTCAGACTTGTTGTTTTATACAACCGTCAGATTTTCCAAAACCCCAAAAATCCTTAGCCACCGGTCGATCGATGCCTGCCTAGCGGTCAATTGAATGAAGCACTTTTGGTCACCCAGAACTTACTGGAAGTTTTCGGTCAACTTCCCTAGACCCCGGTCGACCGAATGTAGACTTCTCTTGAAGCCCAAAGTTCTTGTAAATTTTCGATCGAACTAGACCATTCCTGGAGTTCGACCGTTTATCTTTTGTGTGGCCAAAACTCCCTGAACGGTCGACCATTCCACACTTTAGTTCGACCGTCCACTTATGTGAACTTAAGTTATAGCCATTTTTGGTTCAACCATTCTTGATTCAGTTTGAACGTTTCTACACCTTTAAGGAAAGGATCGACCGATGAACCCGATTTGGCCGACCAAATTTGTCCCGAACAATGTCTTGAGCTTTTCTATTTTGTGCCTCTTACACAAACACTTATTACAACGGCTATAACTCTCTTAGAGTTTATAAATATGTGTAACCAAGACATATTTCATGAGCTCTTACACTTCAAATTGTCCAATACACCTAAAAGAAACTCCCAAGCTTTCAATTCTCCAAACCTATATTCTTCAAGCCTAAACTTCACACTTTAGTCATCAATTCCTAATTCACTAAAAGTGTACTCAAGTTAGAGAGTGTTGTTCCACTCACATTGTTGTTCAAGAAGCAAGGATTTCGGTGAAAGCCCAAATTGTTCGCTCTCAGGTTGTGAGAGGAGGAGCCAAGCTCGACGAGGGTTGTTCGCGAGCTTGAAGATTGTAAAGGCATTGTCTCTCTGCCCGGAACGGGGAGCAGACAGTGAAGATGTGAGCGGAACTCGAAGTGTCAAGCGGACCTTGCAAAAGAGGACGTAGGCGGGTGACCGAACCTCTGTAAAATCGCCCCGAGTTCTTGTGGTTTGCTTGTCTTTTTCTTCTTTACTTGTTTGTTTTTGTTTCCGCTGCATCCTCGATTAAGCAAGTAGAGATTAACTTAAAAAGTGATTAGAATTAGAGTCATACATAATCTACCATTTGGTATCAGAGCGTAGGTGCTAAATTTCATATACTTAACTGTATTTGAGCATGACATCCACATCTAATCATGTAGTGTGACTATGCACCACTTGGTCTCCTTTGCTTAATGGATCAAATTATGACTATTGGAAGAATAAACTGAAGATAATTTTGATCTCTGGTGACCTTAAGTATTGGATATTTGTTCAAACCCCATATACCCCTACTAAGGTAGAAGATTTAGTCACATTATCTAGGGCCAAAATGAAAGAAGTTGAGATGAACTCAAAAATTATGAACATCTTGTATTGTGGTCTAAATGAGGGAGAATACAATAAGATTAGGGGTTGTGAGAGTGCATATGATATTTGGCATAGGCTACAAATGCATCATGAGGGAGATAGTAAAACTAAATAAACACGCATTAGTCTACTCATGCATAAATATGAATATTTTTCTATGCTACCAGGTGAAAACATAAGCGAGATGAACACTCACTTCACCGATATCACTAACTCTTTCTGTGTGCTTAGAAGAAAGATCAATGAAGGAGAAATGACGAGATAGTTCATTTGTCTCTCAACAACAAATGTAAATATCAGGTGATTGCAATTGAAGAAGCACATGACATTTCCCAACTAAAGATGAAAGAGATAATTGGAAACTTCATGGCCTTTGAGCTCCAAATAAGTCATCGAAAGGAGAAAGAAGTGTCGAAGAAAAACCCTACCTTGGCATTGCATTCAATGGTGGAATTCGAAAAATTAAAGAGGAGACTAGAAGATGAGGACATTGAGGTTCTTGCACAAGATTTCTTGAAATACCTCAAGAAATACAAGGGAGAAATAAAGGAAAGAAGAGGTAGAAGAAGTGAGAAGAGAGAAAAGAAAAAGGAGAAGGAGAGTGAGAATGGGAGAAACGAAAAGGAGAAGAAAAATTAGAGAAGGGAGAGAAAAGGAGATGAGCAAGAGAAGAGAAAAGAGGATAAAAGCTCACAAGACTACATGAGACGATTTGTCATCGTCATCATCTTCTTCATCCCTTTCAACCTCACATTCATCAACAAACGAATTCGCTCATATGTGCTACATGACCATTCAAGATGAAGGAAATGAAATATCCTCCAATTTTTCCACTCACAAGCACACGATTGTATATATATATATATATATATATATATATACATACATACACTCTCACATACACTAAACCTTTCGTGATCACAATAGAATCCCTTGACTTGTTGCTTCGATGGGTTTCTTGGATTCAATCTCTATAAAGACCTTATTCTATTTTTGGGTGGTTTTAATTATACATGTAATTTAGCAATAATGGAATAGTATTTTTATCGAGTATTGATAATTACCATCTTAAAATATATCACGATTTTGACTTGTTTATCGAGTCAAGAAAAATAGGTCATCAAGTAGCATTTTCTGAAATGAAAAAGTTGGTAGCAGTAGAAATTGTATTGTCCTGTTTAACTGTTTGGTTTCAGGGATCTTGCTTGAGCCACTAGATTATGATGTTATTTTTAAATTTTAATTTGTAAATGTCCAAGTGTTTTAACCTCATTGTGGGGTTTATTTCAATCTGATTCACATGCATGTATATTGCTAAACCTAAAAAAAGAAAAGCTAATAGTAGTCAACATAATTTGAACGGGACACTTTGCTTCTTTCTTATGGGTAAATTGACAATACCGTAACCTATGGATATGCGTTAGAGACTTGGATTTCAATTGTTCATATTGATATGGTCATCTTCTATCTATGTAAATAAATTTGAACATTTGCTAGGAAGTTCCTGGAGTGTATATATTATTTATGAACAACTGTTTAAGACTTCAGACTCAAATTTCAGATTAAGTCGGATTTTTTTATGCATAAAGGCTTTTATGGTGATATTTTCTTCAATTGCTGTGTAAATTGCAATCCAAAAGTTTAGTTTTAGTTCTTTTTTTGCATCATAGAGGGAGCATTGTTAGTTTCTGTCTTGGCCCTCACTGTTTCAAACACAGTGATACAATCATGTTTATTTTTTGAGATCAGGCCAGAGATGGTGGGATCAAATACTGAGCACACTGAGGAAGATGTTACAGATGAAATGACAAGTTTGACATTTTCTTTGGTTAATCTAACTCAGAGCCTTTCTCCTCTCCAGAGTTGGGTGGTGAGATAGAATCAATTACGCGAAGTGTGTTTGGTGGATTTGGTGACTTTCTTGAAACAATCGACGAAATGAAGATCAAGATGCATGATATCTTTGGAAATTCTCGAGATAACAGGGACCCATCACCTTTCTCTACAGGTGTACCTATTGGCGATGGTAGGCGCTCTGGTGTTTCTCCTCAGGAAGGCAGTGAGTCTACCCATGGTGACTTTGCTGGGGAAGTTAGAGATGATGCTTCTCAGAAAGGCGTCGACTCTAAATATGGTGAATTTGGTAGCAGTAGAAATTGTATTGTCCTGTTTAACTGTTTGGTTTCAGGGATCTTGCTTGAGCCACTAGATTATGATGTTATTTTTAAATTTTAATTTGTAAATGTCCAAGTGTTTTAACCTCATTGTGGGGTTTATTTCAATCTGATTCACATGCATGTATATTGCTAAACCTAAAAAAAGAAAAGCTAATAGTAGTCAACATAATTTGAACGGGACACTTTGCTTCTTTCTTATGGGTAAATTGACAATACCGTAACCTATGGATATGCGTTAGAGACTTGGATTTCAATTGTTCATATTGATATGGTCATCTTCTATCTATGTAAATAAATTTGAACATTTGCTAGGAAGTTCCTGGAGTGTATATATTATTTATGAACAACTGTTTAAGACTTCAGACTCAAATTTCAGATTAAGTCGGATTTTTTTATGCATAAAGGCTTTTATGGTGATATTTTCTTCAATTGCTGTGTAAATTGCAATCCAAAAGTTTAGTTTTAGTTCTTTTTTTGCATCATAGAGGGAGCATTGTTAGTTTCTGTCTTGGCCCTCACTGTTTCAAACACAGTGATACAATCATGTTTATTTTTTGAGATCAGGCCAGAGATGGTGGGATCAAATACTGAGCACACTGAGGAAGATGTTACAGATGAAATGACAAGTTTGACATTTTCTTTGGTTAATCTAACTCAGAGCCTTTCTCCTCTCCAGAGTTGGGTGGTGAGATAGAATCAATTACGCGAAGTGTGTTTGGTGGATTTGGTGACTTTCTTGAAACAATCGACGAAATGAAGATCAAGATGCATGATATCTTTGGAAATTCTCGAGATAACAGGGACCCATCACCTTTCTCTACAGGTGTACCTATTGGCGATGGTAGGCGCTCTGGTGTTTCTCCTCAGGAAGGCAGTGAGTCTACCCATGGTGACTTTGCTGGGGAAGTTAGAGATGATGCTTCTCAGAAAGGCGTCGACTCTAAATATGGTGAATTTGGTAGCAGTAGAAATTGTATTGTCCTGTTTAACTGTTTGGTTTCAGGGATCTTGCTTGAGCCACTAGATTATGATGTTATTTTTAAATTTTAATTTGTAAATGTCCAAGTGTTTTAACCTCATTGTGGGGTTTATTTCAATCTGATTCACATGCATGTATATTGCTAAACCTAAAAAAAGAAAAGCTAATAGTAGTCAACATAATTTGAACGGGACACTTTGCTTCTTTCTTATGGGTAAATTGACAATACCGTAACCTATGGATATGCGTTAGAGACTTGGATTTCAATTGTTCATATTGATATGGTCATCTTCTATCTATGTAAATAAATTTGAACATTTGCTAGGAAGTTCCTGGAGTGTATATATTATTTATGAACAACTGTTTAAGACTTCAGACTCAAATTTCAGATTAAGTCGGATTTTTTTATGCATAAAGGCTTTTATGGTGATATTTTCTTCAATTGCTGTGTAAATTGCAATCCAAAAGTTTAGTTTTAGTTCTTTTTTTGCATCATAGAGGGAGCATTGTTAGTTTCTGTCTTGGCCCTCACTGTTTCAAACACAGTGATACAATCATGTTTATTTTTTGAGATCAGGCCAGAGATGGTGGGATCAAATACTGAGCACACTGAGGAAGATGTTACAGATGAAATGACAAGTTTGACATTTTCTTTGGTTAATCTAACTCAGAGCCTTTCTCCTCTCCAGAGTTGGGTGGTGAGATAGAATCAATTACGCGAAGTGTGTTTGGTGGATTTGGTGACTTTCTTGAAACAATCGACGAAATGAAGATCAAGATGCATGATATCTTTGGAAATTCTCGAGATAACAGGGACCCATCACCTTTCTCTACAGGTGTACCTATTGGCGATGGTAGGCGCTCTGGTGTTTCTCCTCAGGAAGGCAGTGAGTCTACCCATGGTGACTTTGCTGGGGAAGTTAGAGATGATGCTTCTCAGAAAGGCGTCGACTCTAAATATGGTGAATTTGGTAGCAGTAGAAATTGTATTGTCCTGTTTAACTGTTTGGTTTCAGGGATCTTGCTTGAGCCACTAGATTATGATGTTATTTTTAAATTTTAATTTGTAAATGTCCAAGTGTTTTAACCTCATTGTGGGGTTTATTTCAATCTGATTCACATACATGTATACTGCTAAACCTAAAAAAAGAAAAGCTAATAGTAGTCAACATAATTTGAACGGGACACTTTGCTTCTTTCTTATGGGTAAATTGACAATACCGTAACCTATGGCTATGGATATGCGTTAGAGACTTGGATTTCAATTGTTCATATTGATATGGTCATCTTCTATCTACGTAAATAAATTTGAACATTTGCTAGGAAGTTCCCGATTTGTACATATTATTTATGAAAAACTGTTTAAGACTTCATACTCAAATTTGAGATTAAGTTGGGCTTTTTATGCATAAAGGCTTTGATGGTGTTATTTTCTTCAATTGCTGTGTAAATTGCAATCCAAAAGTTCAGTTTTAGTTTTGCATCATAGAGGGAGCATTGTTAGTTTCTGTCTTGGCCCTCACTGTTTCAAACACAGTGATACAATCATGTTTATTTTTTGATATCAGGCCAGAGATGGTGGGATCAAATACTGAGCACACTGAGGAAGATGTTCAGATGAAATGACAAGTTTGACATTTTCTTTTGATTATTCTAACTTAGGGCCTTTCTCCTTTCCAGAGTTAGGGTGGTGAGATAGAAGCAATTATGCGAAGTGTGTTTGGTGGATTTGGTGACTTTCTTGAAACAATGGACGAAATGAAGAACAAGATGCACGATATCTTTGGAAATTCTCGAGATAACAGCGACCCATCACCTTTCTCTACACGCGTACCTATTGACGATGGTAGGTATAACATCCTCAAAGCAGCGGAAAATTTAAAATTTATAAACACTCAATCAACAGAGGATATTACGCAAATAAAGGAACACAGGTGCACCAACATATATATATATATATATATATATATATATATATATATATATATATATATATATATATATATATATATATATATATATATATATATATATATATCCGAACATCAGAGTTTACAAAAGTTGTGATTACATCAAAAGCATAAACGAAGGAAACAGTAATCACACGACCTCAACCGAGAGAAAGCTGGATCCGGTAGCAGCGCTCCTCTCCTCGGTCATCACCCCCTAACGCCGATCACGACCTGAAAGTAAACATGCAGCAATGCCTGAGTTTCCAGAAGGAAACCCCGTATGCCAAACTCTAAATACATGAACTGAAAGACGCCCTAGCATGCAATTCTACTAAACAAGAAAAGCATCTCAACTAAACGGCTGGGCTCCAGGGCTCTTTCACCCAACCACAACACACACCACGGTCACGGGGCTCCAGGTCTAATCTCAACCAACCACCGTACCACACACTCGTCGCCAAGCTGGGCTCCAGGTCTTTTTCAACCAACCGCAGCTACCACGACACGACCAAGGGCTCTATGTCTATTTTCAACCAACCCAAACGTCTAAGGGCTCCAGGTCTTTTTCAACCAACCCCTACACGCGGTCCCTACTCAGGCTCCAGGCCTTTTTCAGCCAAGCCGAACGCACTACGGAGCTCCAGGTCTTTTTCAACCAACCCCGCACAGACTAGCTGGGCTCCAGGTCTATTTTCAACCAACCGCAGCTCAAACACAGTCACGGGGTCCAGGTCTATTTCAACCAACCACCGCAACACTCATGCACCCTAGCACACCTGCCGGAAGAACATCGGCACCACAACTCGCCCCACACGGACGACCACGACAACAACACCTCCATAGTGCAAAACTGGACACAAACGGTCGACCGAACCAAAAGTCCCGGTCGACCGAATCAAGCAAATACAGGGCAATCCACCTCGACCGACACTCCATCGGTCGACCGATTCCCAAAAGCACACTCGTTCGGTCGAATCAAAATCACGGGACGGTCGACCGTTTAGATGGTCAACTCCCAGGTTCAACGAACAAAACGTCTGATAGGTCGAACTCCGAGCATCCTTCGGTCGACCGATCCCACAGGGAATAATCCCTTTCTCGCGTCCTGAAACCGGTCGAACGCCGAGACCTCTTCGGTCGACCGATTTCATCCAGAGCCTTCCTCACGCTCAACACGCAGATCCGGTCGACCGAACCCACATTCGGTCAAACCGACCCCCAAACTCACTTAAGTCACGGTCGAACAAAGTCAAAGAGCGGTCGACCGTTTAGATGGTCAACGCTCCCAACCGACTTAAGACAGTGCACACGGTCGACCGGCAATGGGGACCCGGTCGACCGAAACTCACCAGGTTTGCCTTTTATGCACAATCGGTCGACCGCCACAAGGCATCGTTCGACCGATTTCAGGCAGAACCCGTATTTTCTTCACGAACGGTCGACCGTTTGCACCAACCGGTCGACCGATCAGGCAGTGAAATCTGCTGCACATTTACTTGCGATGAGCCGAATGGCCTACCGTCGACTTCGAAATACTCACGGTAATTAAGTGAGTGAGCTTGACATACCGGAAGGTCTGAAGAGACCTTTGAAGAACCGCGGCGACGCCTCCACGAGCACGTCTCCCCAAACACGATCCGTCGACGACTCTCGCGTCCAAACGACGATCAACTCCTCCTCGACGATCCACACTCACGAATCCACCTCCGGCAACCTCCACCAATCACCCACGACCACAGAAAATGAGTGAGGTAGAGAGAGAGAGAGAACCAAATGTGCGGAAAGGTTAAAGAACCACCCACTCACCTCAAGCCACCGACAAACGACCACCACCACCGCTTGCCCGAACACAACTCCACGCCGGAGCACCAACTCGCCGGAGCTCACTGCAGGAGGGAGAGAGGGAATCGTGAGAGAGAGCAACTGAGAGAGAGAGAGAGGGAACCCAATAATATCTCCTCCCAATCCAATCCTCACCATCCATTCCAATCCACTCCATCTCCACCACTCATCTCATCTCCACTCCATCACAACCCTCCATCCAACCATCTTCAATCCAAGCCATCCATCTTCATCTCCCTCTAATCACCACCTAAAACATGATTAAAGTACAATTAGGATTAGGATCCTACAATCTGGAGGATTTCTAGTTTAATTATACATATATATTTTTCGGATTTTTATGTATAATAAGGATCAATTTTCAATATTCTAGAATTTATTGCATGCATCGGTTTGTTTTAACAAACTAGTTTCAGAAACTCTATTAAAACAAACATAAAGGAGCACCGAAATTCATACCTAGAAGTTCTCTAAAACTTCTCGATGATCCGAAGACGTTGGGGATGCTCCTCGCTGCGCCGGATGCCTCCGAGATTTCACCAAACTCTAAACAAGATTGGAGAGAGAAAAGCTAGTCTCTCAATCTCCAATAGGGTTTAGAATCCAATTACTAACCCCTCTTTAGTTCCCTTGAGAAGATGATCTCTAGAACTAAACTAAACTTAAGAATTTATGGAATTTTCGTGGAGAATTAAGGAGAGAGATTTTGCATGAAAAGCAATATTAATTAAGATGTAGGAAGGCAATGAGATAACCTCTATTTATAGGTTCTCTCCAAATTACCTATTCATGTGCAACCTCTTGCCCATGATTTCATGCAAAATTCCATCTAACCATCCATTATTTATTAATAAATAATATTAACCACGAATTAAATCAATTATGGACCAATTTCATGCATGATCTAATTAATTCTTAAGTTAATTCTGCAGAAAACCGTCTGGACCGGTCGACCGTTACTGTTCATCGGTCGACCGGGTACTGTTCATCGGTCGACCGGGTACTGTTCATCGGTTGACCAGTACTATTCATCGGTTGACTTTTGCACAGTACTGCAGACTGGTCAAATTTTGGTTTAACCCCTACAAAATTTGACATTTCGGGATTAGTAGTAAATTCACAACTTATGTAACATATTATCCTATGTAATGTCAACTCATTACACCCCATAATATTTACATCACATATGAATTTAATTTAGATTCTAATTATGTTATTAATCACAACATAATCTTGATTTTGCTTGTTCACCCCATGTGTCATATTTTCTACATGAAACCCGACACATCCTTATGAACTCAAAATCCTCATTTCTTGTTTCCCAGTTTTGTGGTGTGACCTATGGGAGGATCTAAACTAAGTTGGCAGTGATATTAAAGGTTTAATATCACAAGCTATAAGCGGTATCTAGCTACACATTATAGCTCTCAATTAGTTAGATGTCTTAATTCCACTCGAACCAAAACCCGATCCACTTAGTGATGGAGTGCATCACTTGTGTCCGTCCCTTGCCTCATGATATTAAGAATACACACAAAGTAGTATTGTGTCATCTTTGTATTAGTATTCATTTCTTGATCTCTTTAAGCTAGTTATAAATATGTGACTTAACTCAAATCACATTGTGCACATTATAACTTTGCTTTATCAAGGGGCCCACTAATATCATCACTCAATTAAGAGGGGCAATGATAGTCTTTTGACTAACTATCTTCTCCAACAAAAGTTGTACTTAACCAACCAATGTCTTTACACTACACTGATCGATAGTTCAAGACACTGATCTAATTAAGTATTCCTTAAGTGATTAGATATAAGTCTCATATCAAAGGACCAAAGACACAGTAAAATATTAATGACACAGAAACACATTTCTATAATATTTTACTTATTAGGTCTATTCAGTATACAAAAGTAATATTTTCCTCTTTTGCATACCCGTGTCGTCACTCACTTGTAGAGCTACAATGATCTATGACCAACACGACAATCTTAACTCGGTAATTAATGTCCCATGTTAATTACCATGATTGCGAATATCTTTTGTTTTATGCAAACCAATATCTTTCAGAGCTCTACGGTTAAGGACCAAGAGCCTCTTCCTTAACACTTCTAAAAGACGAATAACATAAACAAGGAACAAAATGAGTTCTCATTCAATTCATAATAATTGACATTTAAAAGTAAAACTTTTAGAACACATTCCCTTCAATCTCCCACTTGTTATCAAAGTTTTCTTTCACATACATTCTCAATGCATAAAACATCAATAACTAGGGTAACCTTCTCAAATCACCTATCAAGCCAATCCACATGGACCCTCGGATCCATGGATTCGAAATATATTTCGTCTCTTAGCTTGGTATGAAGGTTTGTTGAATGGATCAGTTGTGCCACTGTTGTGTCCACCTATTTATTTATTTTGTCTTTCGTTGGTGGTTGAGTTAGCTGTAGTGATATTACTCCTAACTACACTAGCTCATACCTCCACCTTCGATAATGATGACGCATCATCACTCCAACCTCTTATTGTCTAGAATTCCTATAAGAATTGCATCAAAACAGCCCTCGGCTATTTTCTCCTTTGTCTTCCATAAACAAGAACCTTATCTTTAGTCCGGTTAAGGTACTTCAGAATATTCTTGACCACAATCCTACGATTAGGACTTGCGTTAGATTGGTGACCACTTGTCACGTTTAGAGCATACGAGATATTGAGCCTTGTGCAAGTCATTGTGTACATGGTCCTTCCTTTTGCCGAAGCATAAGGGATACCTTCATGTACTCCAAGTCTTTGTGTGATTGAGCACATTGAGACTTTTTGAGTTGCACACCTATACTCATACTTATTGGCATATTGTCCATATCGGAATTGTTCACCCTGAACATTTCAAAGACCTTGTCAATGTATGCACGTTGACTGAAGCCAATGAGTCTACGGGATGTATCTCAATGTATCTTGATTTTCAAGATAGGTTGAGCCTCATCCTTTTCTTTTCATTGAAATGCCGATTTCAATGAAATTTCTCGTTTGCTAATGCTAAGGTATATGATTGCTCATGAGCAATATGTCATCGACATATAAGATCAGAAGTACTGCATGGCTCCCACTAATCTCCTTTACTTTGAATGAAGTGAATTTTCTTCACCTCTTCGTCAAAGCGTTTGTTCCAACTCCTCGATGCTTGTTTCAATCCACAAATGGATTCTCGAAACTTGCATTTCTTCTCGCTACTGTTTGGATCATCAAAACCTTGAGGTTGTACCATGTACATATCCTCCTCCAAGTTCCTGTTTAAGGAACGCCATTTCGATATCCATCTTCCATATCCCACAATTGTGAAATGCGGTAATAGTGAGCATAATCCGAATAGATTTTAATATGACAACTTCTCAAAAATTTCATCAAAGTCAATTTCTTGAATTTGAGTATAAGTTTTGCTACAAGCCTTGCTTCGTAGGTTGTCAAGTTACTATCCATGTCTATCTTCCTCCTGAAAGTTCATTTATACTAAATGACATTTTCTCTTGAGGAAGGCAAATCAAGTTATACACTCAATTATCATACATGGATTCTATTTCGGATTTTATGGCCTTAAGCCATAGTTTGGAGTCTTCCCTTACCATTGCTTCTTGGAAGGTCGAGGGATCATTGGTATCTAGTACCATGATTTCATGAAGTCCCAGATATAAATCGGGTTTCTTCCTTTCCCTTGTTGACCTTCTAAGTTCTTTTGGTTCTTCTCGTGTCTCTCGAACTTCTTCCACAATTTCTTGAGGAATAGGTTCATGTTCAATTCTTGAACGTACACTCGGTGGGGATGATTGAGATTCTCTCACAATTTCTTGTGATGATCTCTCGCTCACGCTCCCACTAACCAAATGAATCTCGGTTGGGCCTTCATGATTTTGAATGCAACATTCACATCATGATCTCGTAGAGTATCTTGAGTTTCCTCAAGCTTAACTCTACTCCCACTACTTTTCTATCTTTTCCAGAAATTCTAGAAACACCATATCCCTCTCTACAATCTTTCGATTGGAGGTGATATATCAAAAGTAGTATCCTCTTGTCATACGAGGATCACCTATAAAGAAGCACTTAATCCGTTTTTGGTTGAAGTTTGGTCGACATCAATTTCTCGACGTAGACCTCACAACCCCAAATCTTGAGAAAGTTGAGCTTAGGTGTCTTTCAACTCCATAGCTCATAAACCATTTTCTCCACGGATTTGGATGGAACATTATTTAGTGAGTTTGTCATTATTTGTAGTGCATAATTCCAAAAGTAAATCGGCAATTTAAATTGACTCATTATTGATCGAACCATGTCGAGCAATATCCTATTCCTACTTTAGGAATGAGTCAAATTAGGTATTCTAAGCACTCACCCCTACGAACCTTTCATAGAGACTCAATATTCTTGTTGAGTCGGTTCACTACTTCATCCTCGAATTCCTTGAACTTGTCAAAGAATTCAATTTTGCTTCCCATTTAGACAAATACAGTCATAATGACTATAGTTGTCCGTGAACAAAATGAAGTACCTTAAACCATCTCTTGCACTTGTACTTATCGGACCACATACATTAGAATGTATCATATCCAATTAGTTATTCGTTTTCGTTCCTTTCTTCTTGAAAGGTCTCTTGGTCATTTATTTGACCAATCCGATAGTGCTACAAGATTGTATCATTCACGTGAGTTATCTTAGTTTCTCTTTTGTTATTGTTTGTTTGAGTTTGTTTATTATTTATTTCAAGCAAATAGAAATCATTCCATATGAATGTATTTGCATAGAAAATTCCATTCTTCGATATAGACAAGCAAGAATTAAAATATTTATTAAAATTTATCCATATCCAAAACTTGATACATAATAGTTCTTGCTAATCGAAGGTACATAACAAACATTCTACAAAGCATAAATTTAAATCACTAGACTATTGAAGTTCCATAGAATCTTGTACAATCACAACGATGCTTGTACTATTTCTAATCTTCAATATCATCTCGTTCCCAACGAGTTCCTTCCTATCCTTCAATAGCTGCACATCAAAATTATGTGAGCACAAGATCCGGTAACCATTACCAAATCATGGATAGAGGTGATTAAATTTATCTCAATAACAAACATACCTATGGCGTTTCTCGGGCGCCTACGTTCAATCATCCCATTTTCAAGGTCTTCCTTGTACTTGGGGCAATTGGGTCGGATGTGTCCTTTTTCACCGCAGTGAAAGCACTCCGTGTTGGGAGTTGGAGATTTGTAAGATTTCTCCCTTGAGGCACTCCCATGAGCACCTCCTACTCCCTTGCTCTTGATTGACGTATCTTTGGTAAATTTGCCTTTACCTTTGTTGATCTTTTTGCTCTTCTTATGGATAGCAAGGACCTCATGGTCTCTACTCTTGCCCATATCAACTTCAGCCGTTTTGAGAGTGTTGTGAAGCTCCTCAAGACTCACCCCTTTTTCATGCACATGATAGTGCATCACAAAATCCTTAAAGGACGGGGCTAGAGAGCCAAGAATTAGATCTTCGGCAATGTCCACTGGCATTGGAGAAGAGAGCTTCGACAACTTCTCAAGGTATCCTTGCATCGTGAGAAAATGCATGGATACCGATGTTCCCTCCGCCATATGGCACCTTGTGAGTGCGATGGTGGTCTTATAGCGCTCCTTTCGGGCACTATCCATGAACATCTTCGTTAGAGCCTCCATGGTCTTCTTGGGTTTTGAATCCAAGTATTTCGCTTGAAGCGAGTCACCCATGGATGCTAGTATAAGACCGTGAACTTGGTTCTCTTGGTCTTCCCACTTGGCCATCGCCTCTTTCTTTTTATCGGTTGCCTTCTCATTTAATTTTGGGATTTCACCATCCAAAATATGAGATAGTTTTTCAAATCTCAACACGATATTAAGATTGAGTTGCCATTTCATGAAGTTTGAGCCATCATTTTGCAAAGGGTTCTTTTCGATCATAGATCGCACAATTGGTTGGATATTTGCAAAGGGTTCTTTTCCAAGCCATCCATCTTCATCTCCCTCTAATCACCACCTAAAACATGATTAAAGTACAATTAGGATTAGGATCCTACAATCCACCCTCCTAAAAGAATTTCGTCCTCGAAATTAAGACTGATGCACACCAAAAAACTCCGGGAACTCCTTCCGGACCTCCTCCTCAATCTCCCAAGTGGCCTCTCGCTCACTGCGGTGCTGCCACCTGACCTTCACCAACGGAATGGTCCTCCTCCTCAACTGATGCTCCATCCGATCCACAATCTCTACCGGTCTCTCCTCAAGAGACAAATCCTAACGAATCTCTGGAACCTCCAACTGAATCACATGAGAATGATCCGCTACGTACTTCCTCAACCTCGAAACGTGGAAGACGTTGTGAAGACCCGAAAACTGCGGCGGTAGCGCTACCCTGTAGGCAACCTCTCCAATCCGCTCGAGAATCTCAAACGGTCCGACATACCTCGGACTGAGCTTCCCCTTCTTCCCAAACCTCATCACTCCTCGAGATGGTGAAATCCTCAGGAAGACATGGTCACCTGCCTCAAA
Source organism: Triglochin maritima (assembly GCA_963682175.1). Classification (NCBI taxonomy): domain Eukaryota; kingdom Viridiplantae; phylum Streptophyta; class Magnoliopsida; order Alismatales; family Juncaginaceae; genus Triglochin; species Triglochin maritima. The sequence continues at coordinate 44,340,608 of OY821775.1, forward strand.
TCTCAGCTCTCACCTACGCCTATCCGCGTAGCTCTTCTGCCTGCACTGCGCAGTCGCTAGTCTCTGCCTGATCACATCAACCTTTTCAGCATACATCTGCACAATCTTAGGACCAACTAGCTGTCTCTCTCCTACATCACTCCAGCATACCGGTGATCTACACGATCTCCCGTACAAGGCCTCGTACGGTGCCATCCCAATGCTCGAATGGTAGCTGTTGTTGTAGGCGAACTCGATCAATGGCAGATGCTCATCCCAATGACCTGCCCAATCCAGAGTACACGCTCGCAACATATCCTCTAACGTCTGGATGGTCCTCTCAGACTGACCGTCTGTCTGCAGATGGAATGTCGTACTGAACTTCAACCGAGTTCCCATGGCATGCTGCAAACTCCCCCAGAATCTGGAAGTGAACCTCGGATCTCGATCTGAAATAATACTCACAGGCACTCCATGAAGCCTGACAATCTCCTCAATATACAACTTAGCTAGACCCTCCAGAGGTAACGTGGTCCGAATAGCTAAGAAATGCGCCGACTTGGTCAATCGATCGACTATAACCCAAATCACGTCGTGGAATCCTCTCGTCTTCGGCAGCCCGGTGACAAAATCCATCGTCACGTGCTCCCACTTCCACTCTGGAAGCTCGATCCTCTGCATCGGCCCTGCAGGTCTCTGGTGCTCAATCTTCACCTGCTGACAAATCAGACATCTGCGAACAAACTCTGCGATCTCCGTCTTCATCCTCTTCCACCAGAAATTCCTCTGAAGATCTCTAAACATCTTCGTGCTGCCCGGGTGGATCGAATAAAGGGATCTATGCGCCTCCTCCAGAATGTCCTACCTCAGATCTCCTCCCTTCGGCACCCAGACACGGCCTCTGAACCTCAGCCCACCATCAATTCTAATACTAAAGTCTGATCCATCTCTGACAGCTAACTGCAGCAACCCAGCTAACTCATCATCAGTACTCTGAGCCTGAACAATACTCGAGACCAACTGAGGCTCCACTCTCAGCCCCGCGATCACTGCACCTCGCGACTCATCGGTGAACGGTCTCCACTCGGTCAACGCCTCAAGTAGCTTCCACTCCTCGATACAAAGACCTGTTGCGGTGACCTCCACCTTCCTGCTCAAAGCATCAGCAATCGAATTCGCCTTCCCCGGATGGTACGAGATGGTGAAATCATAATCCTTAATCAGCTCGAGTCATCTGCGCTGCCTCATATTCAGCTCCTTCTGCGAAAATAGATACTTCAGGCTCTGATGATCTGTGAACACCTCGAATTGCTCGCCATACAAGTAATGCCTCCAGGTCTTCAAAGCGTGCACCACTACCGCCAACTCCAAATCATGAGTGGGGTAGTTCCTCTCGTGCACCTTCAACTGCCTCGACGCGTATCCAACCACCTGCCCGTGCTGCATAAGTACACATCCCAGTCCAACTCCTCACGCGTCACTGTAAATCACGAACCCACCACTGCCACTGGGAAGTGTCAGAACTGGAGCAGTCGTCAGCCGACTCTTCAGTTCCTCAAAACTGTCCTCGCACTTCTGGGACCACACGAACTCGACGCCCTTCCACATTAGAGCCGTCAACGGCGAAGCCAACCTCGAGAAATCTTGAATAAAGCGGCGATAATAGCCCGCTAGACCCACAAAACTCCTGACCTCTGCCACACTCGTCGGGGCTCTCCACTGTGTAACGGCCTCGACCTTCGCTGGATCTACGGAAATCCCGTCACCTGACACGATGTGTCCCAAGAAGGCGACACTGCTCAGCCAGAACTCGCACTTCGATAGCTTGGCATACAACTGATGATCCCGCAAAATGCCAAGTACAACTCTCAAGTGCTCTCGATGCTGCTCCACATCTGGCGAGTAAACCAAAATATCGTCCACGAAGACGATCACAAACCGGTCGAGGAACTGACTGAACGTCCTGTTCATCAAATCCATAAACGCTGCAGGTGCGTTCGTCAACCCAAACGGCATCACCAGAAACTCGTAATGCCCGTACCTCGTCCTGAATGTTGTCTTCTGCACATCTGCCTCTCTGATCCTCAGCTGATGATAATCGGATCGCAAATCAATCTTCGAGAACACCTGCGCTGACTGCAACTGGTCAAACAGGTCCTCAATCCTGGGCAGGGGATACCGATTCCTCACGGTAACCTTGTTCAGCAACCTGTAATCAATACACATCCGCAGTGATCCGTCCTTCTTCTTCACGAAGAGTACTGGCGCTCCCCAAGGTGAGACACTGGGGCAGATAAATCCCGAATCCATCAGGTCCTGCAACTGCTTCTTCAGCTCTGCCAGCTCAGCAGGTGTCATCCGATACGGCGCCTTCGACTGCGGCGTAGTCCCAGCTACCAAATCGATCCCAAACTCAATCTCTCTGTGAGGCGGCAACCCAGTGACATCATCTGCAAATACATCTGGGAACTCCCGAACAATCTCAATGTCCTCTATCTTTCGTCCCCCTGATCAGCACATCAGGTAGACCCTTCCTCGGGATCAGGAGCTTCTTCTCCCGGCACAAAACTCGCACATCGTACTGGGACAGCCAATCCATCCCCAGTATGACGTCGAAGTCCTCCATCGGCAACAAGATCAGGTCAGCCGGAAACTCCTGATCTCCCGAAACAATCGTGGCGCTGGGAAGGAAGCTCCCCACAATGCCCACCAGACCCAAGGGTGTGCTGACCTCCAACGTGGCAGTCAACATCGCAGGGGTACGGCCCAACACGCTCGCAAATCGCTCAGAGATGAACGAGTGAGTGGCCTCACAATCAAACAGCACTCTCGCACTCAACCCAGCAACAAAAAGTGTACCTTCCACCACCGTGCTGGCATATCTCGCCTCATCCGCCTGGATGGTAAAGACCCGTCCAGTCCTCTGACCCTGCTGCTGCGACGGCGCAAAAGGTCGACGACCTCCGCCTCTGCCTCCTGCTGGCTGGCCTGATTGCCTGCTGGACCCGCCTGGCCTACTCGGACAATCTCGCACAAAGTGGCCTGGCTTGCCACACCCGTGACAAACCCCACGACCCCAACACTCACCAGAGTGAACTCTGCCACAACCTCTGCACGCCTCAGGCTGACGTGGCCCACCTCCTCCGATCCGGGGCCTCTTGCCCGGATTCCCTGCTAGCGGAGCACCCGGACGTCCACTGACCTTCCCCGGTGCTCTCCTGGCCTCAGCATAATTCTGTTGGTAATCCTGATCGATGATCGTCGCAAACCACACGGCATCGGCCAGCGTCTGTGGCATACTTTATGTCACCTGAGTACGGAGGTGCTTCCTCAGCCCCCGTATGAACTTCCTCGCCCTCTGCAGCGGCGTCACGCAAATCTCCGGACAGTAACGCTCCAGCACGTTGAACCTCCGGGTATACTCAGCCAGGGTCGCCTCTCCCTGCTCGAGAGTCATAAACTCCTCTCGCCTCCCATCTCTGACATGCTCTGGGAAATACTGCTCGTTGAACTCCCGCAGGAATTCCTCCCAGTTGATCTCAGTCCTGCCCTCAAACACCACTGCAGATGTGGTCCTCCACCAGTTGGACGAGTCTCCGCCCAACACATATGCTGCCAATCCTGTCTGCCTCTCAGGCGGGCACTCAATCGCCCGAAGGATCTCCTGAACCTTCAGGACCCAGTCCTCCGCAGCCTCAGACTCTCCTCTACCATCAAAGGTAGTTGGGTGCTGTCTCATAAAGCGGTTGAGCATCGTTCCTGCTGCTGCTGGCTCTCCTCTGCCTGACTGGCGATCCAACATCGCTCCCATTCGCCCCACCGTGTCATAGAGCATTCGCCGCTCCTCAGCCCAGTCCGTACTCCCAGTATCCCCACTGGTGTCACGGTCCCGTGGGGGAGGTCTCACGCGTCTCGGAGGCATCTACACACAAAGAACAGCACACATCAAAACCATGAATGCATGAACTAATGCAGACTCTAAAACTCTAAGGGTGGTTTCCTTGGATAAGGACACTGGAACCGACCGCTCTGATACAAAGTTGTAACATCCTCAAAGCAGCGGAAAATTTAAAATTTATAAACACTCAATCAACAGAGGATATTACACAAATAAAGGAACACAAGTGCACCAACATATATATATATATATATATATATATATATATATATATATATATTCGAAGATCAGAGTTTACAAAAGTTGTGATTACATCAAAAGCATAAACGAAGGAAACAATAATCACACGACCTCAACCGAGAGAAAGCTGGATCCGGTAGCAGCGTTACTCTCCTCGGTCACCACCCCCTAACGCCGATCACGGCCTGAAAGTAAACATGCAACAATGCCTGAGTTTCCAGAAGGAAACCCCGTATGTCAAACTCTAAATACATGAACTGAAAGACGCCCTAGCATGCAATTCTACTAAACAAGAAAATCATCTCAACTAAACGGCTGGGCTCCAAGGCTCTTTCACCCAACCACAACACACACCACGGTCACGGGGCTCCAGGTCTAATCTCAACCAACCACCGTACCACACACTCGTCGCCAAGCTGGGCTCCAGGTCTTTTTCAACCAACCCCAGCTACCACGACACGACCAAGGGCTCCAGGTCTATTTTCAACCAACCCAAACGTCTAAGGGCTCCAGGTCTTTTTCAACCAACCCCTACACGCGGTCCCTGCTCAAGCTCCAGGCCTTTTCAGCCAACCGGAACGCACTACGGAGCTCCAGGTCTTTTTCAACCAACCCCGCACAGACTAGCTGGGCTCCAGGTCTATTTTCAACCAACCGCAGCTCTCACACAGTCACGGGGCTCCAGGTCTATTTCAACCAACCACCGCAACACTCGTGCACCCAAGCACACCTGCTGGAAGAACATCGGCACCACAACTCGCCCCACACGGACGACTACGACAACAGCACCTCCATAGTGCAAAACTGGACACAAACGGTCGACCGAACCAAAAGTCCCGGTCGACCGAATCAAGCAAATACAGGGCAATCCACCTCGACCGGCACTCCATCGGTCGACCGATTCCCAAAACCACACTCGTTCGGTCGAACAAAAATCACGGGACGGTCGACCGTTTAGATGGTCAACTCTCAGGTTCAACAAACAAAACGTCCGATTGGTCGAACTCCGAGCATCCTTCGGTCGACCGATCCCACAGGGAATAATCCCTCTCTCGCGTCCTGAAACCGGTCAAACGCCGAGACCTCCTCGGTCGACCGATTTCATCCAGAGCGTTCCTCACGCTCAACACGCAGGCCCGATCTACCGAACCCATATTCGGTCGAACCGACCCCCAAACTCACTTAAGTCACGGTCGAACAAAGTCAAAGAGCGGTCGATCGTTTAGATGGTCAACACTCCCAACCGACTTAAGACAGTGCACACGGTCGACCGGCAAAGGGGACCCGGTCGACCGAAACTCACCAGGTTTGCCTTTTATGCAAAATCGGTCGACCGCCACAAGGCATCGTTCGACCGATTTCAGGCAGAACCCGTATTTTCTTCACGAACGGTCGACCGTTTGCACCCACCGGTCGACCGATCAGGCAGTGAAATCTGCTGCACATTTACTTGCGACGAGCCGAACGGCCTACCGTCGACTTCGAAATACTCACGGTAATTAAGTGAGTGAGCTTGACATACCGGAAGGTCTGAAGAGACCTTTGAAGAACCACGACGACGCCTCCACGAGCACGTCTCCCCAAACACGATCCGTCGACGACTCTCGAGTCCAAACGACGATCAACTCCTCATCGACGATCCACACTCACGAATCCACCTCCGGCAACCTCCACCAATCACCCACGACCACAGAAAATGAGTGTGGTAGAGAGAGAGAGAACCAAATGTGCGGAAAGGTTAAAGAACCACTCACTCACCTCAAGCCACCGACAAACGACCACCACCACCGCTTGCCCGAACACAACTCCACGCCGGAGCACCAACTCGCTGGAGCTCACTGCAGGAGGGAGAGAGGGAATCGTGAGAGAGAGCAACTGAGAGAGAGAGAGAGAGAGAGAGAGAGAGAGAGAGAGGGAACCCAATAATATCTCCTCCCAATCCAATCCTCACCATCCATTCCAATCCACTCCATCTCCACCACTCATCTCATCTCCACTCCATCACAACCCTCCACCCAACCATCTTCAATCCAAGCCATCCATCTTCATCTCCCTCTAATCACCACCTAAAACATGATTAAAGCACAATTAGGATTAGGATCCTACAGTAGGTGCTCTGGTGCTTCTCCTCAGGAAGGCAGTGAGTCTACCCATGGTGACTTTGCTGGGGAAGTTAGAGATGATTATTCTCAGAAAGGCGTCGACTCTAAATATGGTGAATTTGCTGGGAAAGTCAGAGATTTCTGGGTTTTTGTATTCATTAAGCACTTTAAAAGTTCTTCAAACAAAATAGTTGTCACTCATATGCCAAGTTTTCTTTTTAAATTGTGCTAAGGAGATGTAGTCCTCGGGGGCATGCCAAACAATCTTACAGCTGATACGGTGCATATATGTTGATTACAAGATGTTGAACTGAAGTCAGACAGCTGATGCAACTCCCTGATGCTTCTTTGGAAGGTAGTGAGTTTGGACCAAATCGACTCAAGAACCAAACAATTATAGTATATGTACATTTTAATATACATTCAGTTTGGATGTTTTAATATACATGTCTTGAATCAAACCCGACCATAGTTAGTCTGTTTAAAAGTTTTTCAGAATAGAATGTTACCTGACTTTAAGAAAACCGAACCCAAACTGAAATAATCGGTTTGTTACGGTTCCGACCTTACCCTGCATCTTTTGTCCATAGTCGCTCACGAAATTACCACACAAATGGAGGTGTGGAAGCAAAAAAGAAAATAGTTTTTAAAGATTTTTGTATTGGTAAATCGCTTGCGTGCCACTGGAAAATAACGAAATTATTTTTCTACCACTATTGTATCATTATTTTTCCGTGTGGCAATTACAAAGTCATATATTCACTCAGGGGCGGATCCATAATTTTTTGTTGGGTGGGGCAGACTGTCTCCACATTGGTTGATTTGTTTTTTTGGAAAACCCACAACTTTAAGATGATACTTTAAATAAATTAAAAAAATAAAATTGAAAATATCCTTCCTATTTTTAATATTTTTCCTGTATTCGAATACTTTAAAATTCAAACATCCAAAAGATTTGTTTGCAACCATAAAACACGAGACATCAGTTAAACTAATTAACTAAATATATCATTCTTCTAGACTTCATGTCTTAAAAAAAATTCATGATCGCTTCATCATCAATAGAATCAAATATATCATGTTCTAGAGGAGACTATTCATCCAATCGTGAAGGTGGTATCCAGCAAAAATCTTTCTCAGTTTCTCACCCACTATCTTACCTTACATGTAAGAATGATCTACATTCTTCCTATTCATATTCTACCTTGTGATTAACAATTCACAAACTCCTCTTAGAACTTCCTAGAACTTATAAGAACAAATGTCCTTCCAAATTCCCTATCATTGTTGTCAAGTTTTTCTACGCAAAGCTATTGGATCCAAAAGAAAGGTTCCACCAAGATTCTGGGACTCTATTTGATTTACTTGCTCATGAACATGCCACGCCAGTACGTGCACCTCAAACACCACGAATGACCACTCTATTTGTATATTTTTCTCATGACATCCATACGGTTTTAATTACCTAGGTAGATGAGATACACAACTTGGATTTGAGTATCAAACAACATACATCTAAAGTAATATAAGATATTGAAAGTAGCAAACTGAACAATAACTTTGTTATGATACGGAAGAAGGATGCTGAAATCCCAGAAGCAACAAAAAAAATAGAAACTCCCCAACCTGCCTCTGTCATCGGCTTCTTTGGTGCCTCTGTCATCGGCTGGGATTGAAAGAAAAAATAATAATTTGGGAAAATAATTTGAGAAATCTGGGTGGTGCAGGTGCCCCACCTGCCCCCAATGTGCATCCACCCCTGTTTGCACTTATATCACCAAAAACCATATTTATTTACTTTTGTATCATTATTTTTTCAAGACGTGTCATTTCGTTAAGTTTACAATTAAATCCGTTAATGTAAATTAATTTTAAATTTTGCAAAATTAATCCTTAGCAATCCAACAACTAGACAAAAAAATTATAATTAATATTGAATTACAAATTTGCAAAAGATCCCTAAACAATCTAGAAACATCATTCAACTCTTATTATTTTCTCATTTTCTCACTTCTCTCTCTCTCTCTCTTTTCATCATATCTTCTCTCGTTACTCATGTTCATGTCACTTCTCTTATTCTCTATCTTTTTATGTCTTCCCATTTCTTTTACTGAACTGCTATTCGTCGCCGTAAAACTATTTAAATCGCCCGTACAGATTACCACTTTGCCCTTCTACCATTTCTACTTATATAACTCTTCATTTCACTCTTCTAACACCACTCTCTCTTCATATTACTCTTCTATTCACCAGATACAATGTCTTGGAGGCCAAGAAATGAACCAGCGGATGCCCCAGATTACTCAAATCTGGTAAATTGCCTTGTTTATTTTAATTAATTTTTTTTAAAAAAATTTGGGTCGGGCGTCTCCCGCGGACGCCCTTGGGAGAGGTGGTTCCCGCGCCCGCCCGAACATAGGGTAAGGCGTCTGTGGGAGCTGCCTCCCACCTACGGGAGGCGGCTCCGACATACGCCTCCCCGAGCGTTGGGGCGTCTCCCGCAGACGCCCCAATTTTTTTAATTTATTTAAATTGATTATGAATTGTGATAAATTTAAAATAAATTGAATATTATCTTAATAATGAATTAAATTAGTTTAGTAAATCCTTTATTGATTATAAATTGTGATAATTACTACATTTGTTGGTATTTGTTTATGCTTATCTGTGTACTCTTGTTATTTATTTCTTACGAACATATCTTCTACTTATTTCTTTGACTATCGTATTTTTAATATTTATTTCTCACGAACATATTTTCTACTTATTTCTTTAGATATCAAATAATACTTAAATTTAAAATCTGGTAAAAGAACAACACGATATAAGTACAAATACACGATATATTATACATTACAAATGCATTACAAATTACAATCAACGTGTACTACGTAACCGGTTCCAATACGTCATCCTACTTTCCTACTGATCCTCCATCCAACAACACTCTCATCTCGTATTTGATACCACAAGGTCGCTATAGGAGGTACTGGGAAATAATCAGTTAATTCCAAACGAATAAAATGTATGTAACTCCCTAAATGAGCAATGACCAACTCTCTGACAGACCTCATCATGACAGACAGACTCTCCCAAGGTAGCACAGTAAGACACGGGAACAACGAACCATCCGTTCCCATTGAGAAATACATGACCGCACACTTGTAAAAATTAGCAATCGGAAACAAGTCGGCCCAAACCTCCATATAATGATCCTCGCCACAAGCTCCCCCGCCCCAATCAATTCGTTGACGAGCCTGTACCACATTGCCGAAATAGACACTCTCATAAATAGAATGTGCACATATCTCATTAGAAATCGCACGACGGGCGTACGACCAGTTGTCTTGACCACCATGGAAGACATTAGCAACACATCGAAATCCATAGTTGTCATCAGCACGTACGTCATTCCACCTCTCCAGAAATGGTAAAATGATTCCGGACAGTCTATCAACATATAGGAAGTTGTCCACGTCAATCTGTCCAGGCACTGTAAGATAGATAAATAATAATTCATTAAAACAAGAAAATTAGGAGATAAAATCGAGACGAATTGGAAGACCGACCACGACCCCTGCTCCCACTACTGCCAGACCGACCACGACCTCGCTCAGCATACTCGAAGGCACTCGGGTCCCGACGTGTCGACTTTCCCCTAGGTCGACCTCGTACCTTAATATTTTCTACGGGTTCTCCATAGTTCGACTGATCGGGGTGTAACTGTTCGTATAAAATACGATATGCACTACGAATTACTGCAGGGTCGCTCTCCGAAATATCATCAACGAGCTTCCGAAAATGCTCGACGTCTTGTGCTAATTGATCCACAAACTCTGACATTTGGACTCCTTCTCCAATGACAAGTGTTTTCCAGAATGGATGAATCTGCTTTAAATAAATTCCATCACCTGACACAAAACACTCGTACATGGTACATGCACAAGGAATCTCATGTGATGTCAGAAAAGCACACCCGCAACGATATTCAACTTCATCACTTAAGTCTTGCATTTTCTTCAACTCCTGAGTCAATAACGACAAGCACCGATGCGAAACTCGGCCATTTATATGCTGAAACAAAGGACCTATGTAGTTTGCCACAATTCGACGTCTCGAATCTTCAAGAAAGTTCCGAATATTCGTCAGCTGCATTTCAATAGCCGAGTTCACGAGGTCGAAAAGAGTGTCGAGAGAGGAAGTCGATGTAGTGATCCACTCTTTCAGAGCCGAATCTGCACTTTCCACCCTGCAGGTCGTAGTGTTTCTGAAATAAAGAACTTTATTCGTCCAAATCAACACATACTTTTCTTTATGCACCAAACACGTGTTCCACATACTCCGTGAGCACTGACCAGAACTTGAAAGAATCTTTCAGATTACGGACTGCTCTATCATAATCCGTCTGTGAATCAGAAAGCATGACTCTCATCCACTTTCCACGCCTAAAACTCTCTGCAAGCTTCTTGCTCTTGCCGAATACGTGGTATACATAGTTGTACACGTCTTTGTTGATATGTTAGGTGCATAGTAAATGAGCAGACTCAGGAAAAACCTCTGCCACTGGTCGCATCAGACCCAACTCCCGGTCCATTATTATTGCAGTCGGGCTAACAATATCCAATAACAGATCTCGCAACCTCTCCAACACCCACCGGCAACTAGACTCGGTCTCATCCTGCAAAATCGCATATCCGACGAGGAAATTCATGGACCATCTCAAACAAAGACATCTTGTACTTATTCGTCTTATACGTCGAATCCATGCAGATTACGAATGGGTATGTACGCAACAACTGAACTGAAGTCGGATGTGCCAAAAATGTGTGAGTGAGGACATTAGTTTCTTCATCTGCCACAATCCAATGCAAATACTTATGCTGCACTGCCTACCTGAGAAACTGCTGCGCGGGATTCCTGTCTTCAGATTTCGTCCTCCTCATGTACTCTCTGAAGTTATAAATGTAGGATCGTGTGGGTTATGGGTCCACTAATCACTATTAATCTAATCACCTACTTGTTTAATCAATCGATATGCGCAGCGGAAATTAAAAACAAAACAAGCAAGTGTAGGAAAATGCAAACCACAAATCGACTCGGCGTTTTTATAGAGGTTCGGCACCCCACCCGGGTCCTAGTCCTCTCTTGTAAGCTCCGCTCGACTCCGCGAGCTCCGCCTACGTCTTCACTAACCACTCCCCGTTCCGGGCCGGGAGAGAACGCCTTTACACCACAAGCAACGCGAACAACCCTCGCTTGCTTGAAATCTTCCTCTCACAATCCGAGAGGGACACTTCGGGCTTTCACCGAAGTCCTTGCTTCCTTTTACAACAATTGAGAACTTGAGTGGAACAACACTCTCTAATTGAGCACACTTTGAGTAGGATGAGTATATGATCAAATGTGTGAAGTTTAGGCTTAAAGAGTGTAGAATTGGGAGCTTTGAGGATTGAGGTTTCTCTCTAATGTATTGGGACAATTGGAGTTGGAGAGTTGTGTTAACAACAAGTCTTGATCCTCTATTTATAAGCTCCTAAGGTATTCTAGCCGTTGGGGATAGATTTGATTGGGTTTTGTGCAAGATACACAAAGCAGAAAATCGGGCTGCAAATCTGTCCAGAACCGGTCGACCGAAACTAGTAAACCGGTCGACCGTTAACTTGATTTCAAAGAGAACGGTCGAACAAAAGAATATTCGGTCGGACAAACGAGCTAGAACTTAACTCTACTTAAGTGAATCGGTCGAACCAAAGTATGGGGCGGTCGACCGATAAGGGGATTCGGTTGAGACAAAGGTCAATCGGTCGAACGAGAAAGGTCAAAGGTCAATCGGTCAAAGGGGAATTTGGTTTCTGAAAATATGTTCAACCGGTCGACCGAAACAAGGTCTTCGTTCGACCGGTTACCGAATGTATTTTGGGGTTAAGTTTTGTTTTATACGAATACGACCGTTATAGGAATACGACAAGAAAAACGGTCATATTAAAATCCGGGATCGGTCGACCGAAAAGGTAGAACCGGTCGACCGGTAGAGTTCGGTAAAATCACTGTGGAGAGTCTGTTATAAACCGGTCGAACTGAGAACTGGTTCGGTCGACCGGTTCACACAGGAAATCTGGGTTTAAGTTTATAAGTGATTTCCGACTAAGGTTTGGGTGATCTAATGAAGTCCAAATAATGTGAAATTTCGTGTGTGACTTCTATAGAGAACCTATTGTGTATGTGATTGGTTTTTAACTCTTGTATGCTCAATTTACACATGTTCCTAAGACTCAAAATAAAATCAAGATTACAAGTCTTCATTTAGCTTTATTACAAATCTTGACTTGATTTCCTTCCTTCCATGAGTCTTGATCACCTGTAGAGGTTAGCACATGCAATATATATGCAATGCAATATGTGTGCTACTCTACATCATCATAATTAAGATTAGGTTAATTAAATCATCAAAACCTAGATTAAGGCCAAAAAGCCAACAATAAATGTATCTTTGATTGGGATTATCCTCCGTGAATTTCTCCTTTACCGCCAACAAAATGTTACGTGGTCTTGTTTGTTCCTCTGTCATATCACGAACAATTTGCTTGGCCCCAGCACTAAGTCCGCTGACCTGTCGGTGACCCTCTGAATATACTGCAAGCGCGTGGTTGTGCTTCCCATAGGTGCTACTAGAAACAACAACCCATCCATCACGATCCCGCCGCTCCACCACTTTTACCAAAAAACGACAATCACAACCTTTTCTTTTTGTATTCTTTCGCAGTGCAATACTCGTATCACGAGAACTCATTTCACGTCTGCGATCACATCTCAGGTAACAATCCATCCGGTTGTCTGTTTTTGGTTTGTATGATGATATAACCAAAAAAAATCTGGCTCCTATTGCAACTTGTTTCGCCTATTTATCATCTTACTCGATTGTTGTATATATTTTTTTACTATCAAACAACTCACTGTAATCTACTCCATCACCACTGAAATCTTGCAAAGGAACATGAAAAAAATTAATTTAACAGAAAATTCAATAAATTTAAAAATAAAAAAACGGGTGTCGGCCCAAAATGCCTCCACCTTCGCCGAGGCGTCTGGCTAAGACACCTCCACGTTAGTGGAGGCGCCTCGCTAAGACGCCTCTACATCGGTGTAGGCGTCTGGCTAAGACGCCCCCACCTTGGTGGAGGCGTCGTTTCCAGACGCCCGAGTCGGGGAAAAAATCCGCCCCCGTTACCTCGCCGGATTCAGGTGTTTCGCGAGACATTTTCGTGGTGTTGGTACTAGGAATGCGAGTAAAACTGAGTTAAAAACCATGTTTAAAGACACATGACGAAATGTGTATTAATTGATTTGTTAAGGGCAAAAATATAATTTTTGGGACGATTTAAGTTGTTTTCCGGCGACGAATAGTAGCCCCCTTCTTTTATCTTACTTCCTCTTGTCTCATCTCTTCCCCACTTCTTTGGTCTCTTCCTAGTAAAATTTAAATATTTAAAATCTAATTGAAAATAATTAAACGTTTACAGGTGAGAGAAGTTAAGGTGAGAATAGAGAGAAATGGGGAAGAGACCTGATGAGAGGGAGAGTTGAGAGAAGAGAGAAAGAAGAGATGTGAAACGAGAGACAAAAAGGAAAGAGAGAGATATAGAGAGAAAATAAAGAATACAATGAGGAGAACCTGAGTAGAGAAAGACAGTGAGAAAAGAATGTGTATGTATTTTCTAACTGCTGGATTGCTAAATGTCAATTTTGTAAAATTTATAATTAAAAATTAATTTATATAAATGGAGTTAATTGTAAAGTTAACGGAACGACACAGTTTGGAAAAATAATGTCATAAACTTAAATACATAAGATTTAGTGGCATAAGTGCAAATATATAACTTTGTAGTGCAAAACCATTATTTCTTTTTATTTCCAAAAATATCGATACATTTTCATTAGAGGAGACACTAAGCACACATAAGGACAACAAGTTTAAAAAAATGTTTTAGAAGTAAGAAAATGACTGAGTAAGCCATGAGTCCAACATAACACATATATTCATCTAAACGTTGCAGTTTCAAACCTCGCTAGGGCTTTCGCATTACTCTGAGACTTGTGTGTCGGTTACGTGATCCTTTTATCTTTTTTAACCAATCGTGGCGCAAAGTTGCCCCAATGTAATATCATTTGGCTAGCTAAATGCGGAATGAATGTTAAAGTGTTCTCTTAATGAACTTTTAATAATAAAACTTTAACCTTTGGATACCTGACGAAGCGAGGTTTTCATGGACCGCATAAATCCTGACATTGTGTTCGGCATGGTTAATACTGAATATGTACGAACTTGTCTCCTTTTCAGATAAGATATGCACTTCCATCTTTGGTCCTTCGGTTTCTACCTCGGCAACGAACTACCTCCAAGTTCTCATTGGTCATACATAATATTTTGCTTCCATACTTATGAAATGTTGAAAAATAGGAACGACTGTATCTTCGAGTAGAAATCATCGAAGTCTACTCAACCACCCATAAAATTATTTTAGGTGCAACTCATCGGTCAACACATCTTGCTTTGTTATGAAACTTTGCAACACCGGTTGAAGATCTCGTGACTTCTTATTGAGTTTGAAAATAAAGACCTGTTTGTTGTTGTTGGTCAACGACTTCCCATCCGATGCAGTCGTGGGGTTCGTGGGCCGGACTCGAGTACACGTTCAAGCCCACGTCTTCCATCTAAACTCTACATATAAAACTGTTAGTATGTGCCAAGAAAACAGAGGAGTTGGAACCGGGGAGGCTCGTCCGCAAGTGCAAACCGCCGGAAGGTTCGTCGATCGGAAAGAATTAAAGCTCTTTTACGTTGTTTTGGCTTATCCGATACTAACCCAAGCCTAAAGTTGCATAAACCCAACCTTTCGTAATCACAGTTGAATCTGCTTTTGGATTGAATGTCTATACATGAGGTGCTCAATCTGTTTTTGGTAGTTTTTGTACTTATAATTTTTAATATAATGGATCCTTTTACTTTTATTGAGTATTGACTTTTTTTTTAAAAATCACTCTAGAGTTAAGACTTCAGAAACTAATGTGAGTATTGACAGTTATTTAGTATGTAAACCTGCTTCTGGTGTCTTGCTCGAGCTGCTAGATTACGGTGTTACGTTTTTTAATTGAATTTGAAAATGTCCAAGTGTTTTAATCTCGTTGTGGGGCTTGTTCCAACTTAATTCACATGCATGTGTATCACTAAAACTATTAAAGAAAAGTTAATAGTGATGAACATAATCACAACTGGAAATTGGGTTATGTCATAATATAATGTCGTTTATTAGGTGATTTAAGCATGAACCCTGAGTACAGTGGCTAATGCACGACATTCTCAAGGATAATGGCACGTGTTGTTTGACTTAGGAGCATCTTCCAATACATTTTTTTTCATTTCTTATAACTTGTTTTGCAATAGTTAAATTTGTTTTCTACTTCAAAGAATATTTTGATTTCTGAATACAGAAAATATGGAAGTCTCATAACTTGTATGGACTTCTGATTCAGAAATTATACCTGTCTTAATTACTGTATTAGAATTTTAGCTACCAATTCCTATATTGAGTTTTTGTCATTTCTGATGTTCCATAATAAATAATCGTTTTTACTGTATAAATAACTTTCGTTGGCTGCACAAATCGAATCTAAATATGATAATTCTTAGGACATAAAGCACCTGCAGCCGTTCAAGAAAGTACGGAATAATCGATTTTAACTTCAAAACGATCATATGCACTTTTCTTCTAGCTTGTGGATAAACTTCGAAGGCTCTAAGCTATGGGTCTATGTTAAAAACTTGCTTTTCAATTGTTCATATATCTTCCGTCTAGTGAAGAAATTGAAACATTTGCTAGGAAGTTTCCAAGGTGTACAAACTAGTTGTAAAACGCTGGTTAAGACTTCAGACGTAAATTTCTGATTAAATCATGGTTTTATGCATAACGACATTTACATTGCGATTTCTCCTCAGTGGCCACGTAAATAGCAATCCGAAAGTTTGATTTTAGTTATGTTACTGCATCATATATAGTGGGGCATCATTTGTTCCTCTTTTGAACCTTTTAGTTTCAAAATGTGGTGATATGATTATGTTTATTTATTAATATCAGGTCCGAGGTGGTGGAATCAAATACCGAGTACAGTGAAGAAGATGTTACAGATGAGATGAAAAGTTCTACCTTTCCAGACCTGGGCAGTGAGATGGAAAATAGTCCAAAAAACGTGTTTAGTGGGCTTGGTGATTTTCTCCCGACCATCGACATGATACATGATATCTTGGGAAATCCCAGGATCCCACCGCCTTTCTGTAATCGGATGCCTGTTAACAATGGTCGGCTCCCTGATGCTGAAGATGAGTCTAGCTATGGTGAATTTGCATGGGAAGTTGGAGATGACGCTTCTCGGAAAGGCATTGACTCTAAATATGGTGAAGTTGCTGGGAAAGTTAGAGATGTCTGAGAACCAGTTTCAAGGTTTTTGCTTTCGTTACACCGATTGAAAGTTCTTGAGACAAAAATCTGTCATTCATGTGTGAGTATATGTCAAATTTTCTTTTGAAATTGCGCTAAGGATGTGTAATCCATGGGGTATCCCAGAACTATATACAGCTTTACAAGATGTTGGACTGAAGTCATTTGAGTACAATAAACTACTACTTTTCAATTCAGAAGCTTTTAGGCGATCTTATCTTGTGATGTGATTAGTTTGTAGGCCAAACTTGCTGATGTGAGGGACTTTTGAAATTATTGTGTGATTGGATTGTAAGGAAACTCAAAAGTTTTGATAATTCTGGAACTAGTATTTCGTAAGTTTCAAGACATTCAAAATTATACTAGAGAGAAATTTTGCTAGTTATACCAAGGTTTTAAAAACCGGACCGGACCGGACGGTTCGACCCGGTCAAACCGGGAACCGATAGTTCAGCGGTCGGTTCAACTAAAAAACCGAGCATATACTTGAACCGTTCTGAACCGGATTGAACCCGGTCCGACCGGGTTGGACCGGTTGGTCGGACCGGACATAAAAATATTTCAAATTTTCCTAATTTTTAAAATCAGAAAATATGAGGATTTTTTTTCTATTTTTACAAACAAAAATCCATCACCCACAATCCCTTCTCTCCCTTACCAAATCCATTCATAAGTATGATGTCGTGGATAATATTGAAGATTGATTTTGGTTTTAGATTCTTAATCCAAATAATACTTTCTCTAATTCTTATTCAAGCAAATTTGTTCCGTTAAGTAAAGATAACAAATTTACTGAGTTAAGCAAATTGTGTTTGATATCATGAATTATATTTAATGTTTGGTGTGTGTATATTAAATAATTTTACAGAAATCGGTTCAAACCGGTCCGACCACCGGTCCGACCGTTAATATTTATTCGGTCCGGTACAACTTTGGGTCTCAAAAATTCTGATGTCATGCTGACGTCATCAACGGTTCGACCGTGGTTGGACCGTGGTTCGACCACATTGAACCAAAACCAAAGCTTTATCGGTTCGATGACCGGTTCAGTTCTGAAAACCTTGAGTTATACTAAAAAAATGGAAGAAACCCAGTTCCCTATATAGGTTTATCGTAACCATAGCATGATAACTAAGTTTGAAATACGTTGAAAGATAAACTTTTTTTATTGTTTTACCTCTATATCCTAAGTAAATAATTACTTGCTTTGTATCTGACTTCTTCAAGGAGCAAAATCAACACCTTTGTAAATGATGCACGTTAAATAAAGTCAACGCAGACAAAGTTAGGAAAGAGAATTCTTGTAGTTACAATGCCTTTTTCCCTGCATCTGCTCCTTATAAACTATCAATACGAAGACAAAAAATTGAATTCTAATATCAGAAAATACATAAACAAAAATATACAATTACAAATAACTAATCTTCAATCAACAAAAGTACGTACTGAAACAGAAATGCTTCAACACCACCTGCAACATCCTCAAAAGCGGAAGAAACTTAAAATTTTCAATATAACACAAACACGATGATATTACTGAAAAAAACAGGCAACTGGTGCACCAACATATATACAATATATCTGAGAGTTTCAAGAGTGTGATTACAACAAAAACTAAAGTAAATCTACATGTAATCACTAAGACCTCAAAACAGGATCTGGCTCCGAACACGCTCCTCCTCGGTCACCACCTCTTAGTGTCACCCACGACCTGAAATAAAACATGACTATACCTGAGTTTCCCATAAGGAAACCCCGTATGCCAAACTCCTATCACAATAAATGGACTAGACATCTATAAGCATGTATGTTATGAAATGCAGTAAACAAACATCGTCTCACTGGGCCTCCGGGAACTCTCTCCCTACCACAGTACACACAAGCAGTAACGGGTCTCGTGGGTCCTCTAGCCCAAACCCCACACGTGCCCCAGGCACCCCAGCCGGAACATCCTCGTCTACAACACAACGCTGGATCACTATCAGGCCGGCAATGTCAGTACCGTTACCCCTCCAGGGCTGGGGACCCGTTGCCTTCACAGCTGATCCGGTGAACCACTCTCAGGCCGGCAATGTCTGTACCGTTGCTCCTCCAGGGTCGGGGACTCGTTGCCTTTGAGCTGGCTCCACACACCAACGAACCACTCTCAGGCCGGCAATGTCTGTACCGTTACCCCAAAAAGGCCGGAAACCCGTTGCCCTTGAGTTGACTCCACAACACCAAAATAACACAAAACTGCACCAAAACGGTCGAACAAAACCACCAGACCGGTCGACCGAATCCTCTCCTTAGGACTGGCCCAACCGAAAACCTATCAACCGTTCGAACGACAAATGGGACCCGTTTGACCGAATTCCACCAGTAAAACCCATTGCCGCATAAAAAGCATGAACAGTCGTACAACACGAGATCGACGGTCGACCGAAAATGGGCAGTAAAATCCAATTCATAACATAGTTCACCGGTCGATCGAACCGTCAAGCGGTCGGACGAAAATTAAGTTATTTTAACTCGTCGGTTGGACGAGGTCTTAAGGCGGTTGACCGTTTTGTGGTCTACACCCCCAATCAACTTAAAACAGTGTTTCGGTCGAACGACAAAGGGGTCTCGTTCGACCGAAAGCCACCAGTAACGCCCTCTCTTCGCTTAACATGGACCATCAGTCGACCACCCAAGGGTATCTTTCGACCGGTGCGAGATATAACGCCAAAATTACACTACAACCGGTCGACCGAACCAAGCTACCGGTCGACCGTACAATGCAGAAAACTGCTGCACAGGTCTGACGAGCCATCTGGCCTACCGTCGACCACTCCAACACTCACGAAAGCATAAGTGAGTATCAAAGTAAAGCTTGACAAACCTTGAAGGCTTGAAGAAGTCTTTGAAGATCCAACGACGAGTTTTTCCCTCACAAACCCAAACTCTGGCAACAACCAACCGAGTCACGATCAACTCCACTCCGGAGAATGTCTGAGTTTCACCTCGCCTCACCAAAACCACCCCTTCCGGCGCCTCCGAAAGCTGCATATCAGATTAGAGAGAGAATTTGAGCGGGAGAGAGAGAAAAAAAACCACCAACTCATACACTTCTCCTCTCATCTCCACCATCCACCTCATCTCCACCAACTCAATCCCAGCCCTCCATCATAATCCACCAATTAGCAACCTAAAAGCAATTAACCCAATTAATAAGGGTTTAGGATATTACAATCCACCATCCTTAAAAGAATTTCGTCCACGAAATTATAACCGAAACTCACCAAACAGTTCCGAGAACTTCTTTCGGACCTCCTCCTCAATTTCCCAAGTGGCCTCTCTCTTACTATGGTGCTGCCACCTGACCTTCACCATCGGAATGGTCCTCCTCCTGAGTTGGTGCTCCATCCGATCCATGATCTCCACATGTCTCTCCTCAAGAGACAAATCTTGCTGGATCTGAAGGGAATGTGATCTCCAGAACCTTTAACTAAATCATGTTAGAAGGATCTACTATGTACTTTCTCAGCATAGAAACATGGAAGACGTTGAGAAGACCCAAAAACTGCGGTGGCAGCGCAATCCTGTAGGCAACCTCTCCGATCCGATCGAGAATCTCAAACGGCCCAACGTACCTCGGACCGAGCTTCCCCCTCTTCCCAAACCTCATCACTCCTTGAGATGGTGAAATCTTCGGGAAAACGTGATCGCCTACCTCAAACATCAGTGCACGCCTACGCCTATCCGCGTAGCTCTTCTGCCTGCTCTGAGTTATCGCTAATCTCTGCCTGATCACATCGACTTTTTCAGCATACATCTGCACAATCTCAGGCCCAATCAGTTGTCTCTCGCCTACATCAGTCCAACACACTGGCGATCTGCAAGGTCTCCCGTACAAAGCCTTATACGGTGTCATTCCAATACTCGAATGGTAGCTGTTGTTGTAGGCAAACTCTATCAACGGTAAATGCTCATCCCAGTACCCTGCCCAATCCAGAGCACAGGTCCCAACATATCCTCTAGAGTCTAGATTGTCCTCTCCAACTAACTATCTGTCTGTGGGTGGAATGTTGTACTGAACTTCAGTCGAGTTCCCAGAGCCTGTTGCAAACTCCCCCAAAATCTGGAAGTGAATCTCGTGTCTCGATCAGATATAATACTCACTGGCACACCATGTAATCGGACTATCTCCTCAATGTACCGCCTAGCCAGGTCTTCCAAGGGTAAAGTGGTCCATATTGTAAGAAAATGCGATGACTTGGTCAGTCGATCAACTATCACCCAAATCGCGTCATGAGATCTCCTTGTCCTCAACAACCCGGTGACGAAATCCATCGTCACATGCTCCCACTTCCATTCTGGCAAACCTATCCTCTGCATCGGTCCCGTGGGTCTCTGATGCTCACTCTTCACCTGCTGACAAACCAGACATCTATCAACAAACTCCGCTATCTCCGTCTTCATCCTCTTCCACCAGAAATTCCTTTGAAGATCCTTATAAATCTTCGTGTTGCCCGGGTGGATGGAATAACGGGAATCGTGTGCTTCCTCCAAGATTTCCTTCTACAAATCTCCCCCTTTTGGTACCCAGACACGACCTCTGAATCTCAGACCTCCATCAACTTCTATACTGAAATATGATCCATCTCTGGCAACCAACTGCAACAATCCAGCTAACTCCTCATCAGACCTCTGAGCCTGGACAATATTTGTGACCATCTGAGGCTCTACTCTCAGTCCAGCTATCACCGTGCTCTCAGGGTCCTCGGTGTATGGCTTCCACTCTGACAAAGTCTCGAGTAGCCTCCACTCCTGAATACACAAACTAGCGGCTGAAATTTCCACCTTCCTACTAAAGGCATCTGCAACTGTATTCGCCTTCCCCTAGATGGTAAGAGATGGTGAAATCATAATCCATGTTCAGCTCAAGCCACCTGCGCTGCCTCATATTCAGCTCCTTCTGAGAAAATAGGTACTTCAGACTCTGGTGATCTGTGAAAACCTCGAACTTCTCACCATATAGATAATGACGCCAGGTCTTCAGTGCGTGGACTACTGCTGCCAACTCCAAATCATGAGTGAGGTAGTTCCTCTCGTGCACTTTCAACTGTCTCGAAGTATACGTAATCACCTAACCGTGCTGCATCAGTACACAACCCAACCCCACACCAGAAGTGTCGCTATAAATCACAAAACCTCGACTGCCACTGGGGAGGGTCAGAACTGGAGCAGTCGTCAACCGACTCTTTAGTTCCTAAAAACTGTCCTCGCACTTCGGAGACCAAACAAACTTCACTCCCTTCAGCGTCAGTGCCTTCAGAGGTGAAGCAAGCCTCGAGAAGTCCTTGATGAACCGACGATAATATCCCGCCAGTCCAACAAAGCTCCTAATCTCTGTCACACTCGTCGGGGTTCTCCACTGAGTCACTGCTTCCACCTTCGCTGGATCCACTGATATCCCAGCCCCCGATACTGTGTGACCAAGAAAAGTGACACTGTTTAACCAGAACTCGCACTTCGAAAATTTGGCGTACAACTGATGATCTCTCAAAATGCCAAGTACGATCCTCAAGTGCTCCCTGTGCTACTCTATGTCTGGTGAATACACCAAGATGTCACTTACGAAGACTATCATGAATCGGTCGAGATACTGGCTGAACGTCCTGTTCATCAGATCCATGAAAGTTGCAGGTGCGTTCGTCAATCCAAACGGCATCACCAGAAACTCATAGTGACCGTACCTCGTCCTAAAAGCGGTATTCTGAACATCTGCTTCTCTGATCCACAACTGATGATAACTGGATCGCAGATCAATCTTTCAAAATATTTTCGCTGACTGCAACTGGTCAAACAGGTCCTCAATCCTGGGTAAAGGATATTGATTCCTCACGGTAACCTTGTTCAGCATCCTGTAATCGATGCACATCCGTAACGAGCCATCTTTCTTCTTCACAAAGAGTACCAGAGCTCCTCAGGGTGAGACACTAGGTTAGATAAACCCAGTATCCAACAAATCCTGCAACTGCTTCTTCAGCTCGACTAACTCAGCTTGTGCCATCCTATATTGAGCCTTCGACTGTGGAGTGGTGCCAGCCACCAAATCAATACCGAATTCCAACTCCCTGAGAGGCGGCAGACGAGAGACATCTGAAAATACTTCTACAAACTCCTGAACAATCTTTATGTCCTCCAATGACCTCGTCTCTGGATCTGGAACAACTAAGGTAGCCACAAAGGCTCTGCAACCCTGCACATGCAACTTCCGTGCCCTCACTGCTGACACAACTACCCGGCCACCTCCGTTTTTCTTCCCCCTGATCAGTAAATCAGGTAGCCCCTTCCTCGGGATCAGAATCTTCTTTTCCCGGCACAAGACTCGCACATCATACTGGGATAGCCAATCCATCCCCAGTATGATGTCGAAATCCTCCATCGACAACAAGATCAGGTCAATCGGAAACTCCTGATCTTCCGAAACAATCGTAGCGCCAGGGAGGAAGCTCCCTACAATGCCCACCAAACCCAAGGGTATGCTGACTTCAAACGTGACAGTCAATATCGCAGGGGTACGGCCCAACACACTCGCAAATCTCTCCAAAATGAACGAATGTGTGGCCCCACAATCAAACAACACCCTGACAACCAAACCAGCAATAAAAAACGTACATTCCACCACAGTGTTGGCGTCCCTCACCTCCTTTGCCTGGATGGTGAATACTCGCCCGGTCCTCTGTCCCTGCTGAGGTGGCGCAAAAGGACGACAACCTCCGTCTCTCCTCGCTGCTGGAGGTCTCACTCAGGCACTAGACTCGCCTGGTCCACTCTTACAATCTCTGGCATAGTGTCCCGGCTGACCACAACTGAAACAAACTCCAGGACGGGCCCCACACTCTTGCCCCTGGGTGGATCCTGCCACACTTCCTGCATGGCTCAGGCTGGCGTGCACTGCTCCCCACTATCCAGGGCCTCTTGCCCGGAGTTCCTGCTTGTGGAACTCTCGGACGTCCACTGATCTTCCCCTCAGGCCTCCTGGACTCCGCACAGTTCTCCTGATAGTCCTGGTCTATGACAGTACGGAGCTACGGAGCTACTTCCGAAGCCCCCAATTAAACTTCCTCGCTCTCTGAACTGGTGTGACACAAATCTTTAGACAATAGCACTCCAAAGCGTTGAACTTCCGGACGTAGTCTGCCAGTGACATCTCCCACTGCTCGAGTCTCATGAATTCCTCTCTCTTCCCGTCCCTGACATGCTCCGGGAAGTACTTCTCATTGAATTCCCCGAGGAACTCATCCCAGCTGACATCATTCCTGCCCGGAAACACCAATGCAGCCGTGGTCCTCCTCCAGTTGGACTCCTCGCCGCCCAACACATACGTGACCAAATCCACCATCTTCTCCGGTGGACTCCCAATTGTCTGGAAGATCTCCTGGATCTTAAAGACCCAGTCCTCGGCGACCTTAGAATCTCCTCTGCCATCAAATGCAGGCGGGTGTTGGCGCATAAAATGGTCGTTTACCGCTCCCACCCCTGCTGTCTCCTCTCTGCCATACTGACACTCTAGAAGAACGCCCAACCTCTGCATAGTGTCGTAGAGCATCCGTCGCTCCTCAACCAAATCCGTGGTTCCAGTCTCCTCACTGGAACTCTGGCCATGGAGGGGAGGTCTCACGCGTCTCGGAGGCATCTACACACGAGACATAAGAACTGAAAATCAGATGATTATGCATACATGATCTACAATGAAAACTATCTAAAGACGTCTAAAGAAAATGTACATGTAATCACTAAGACCTCAAAATAGGGAAAAGCAGGATCAGGCTCCGAACACGCTCCTCCTCGGTCACCACCTCCTAGTGTCGCTCACGACCTAAAATAAAACATGACTATGCCTGAGTTTCCCATAAGGAAACCCCGTATTCCAAACTCCTATCACAATAAATGGACTAGACATCTATAAGCATGTATGTTATGAAATGCAGTAAACAAATATCGTCTCACTGGGCCTCCGGGAACTCTCTCCCTACCATAATAGACACAAGCAGTAACGGGTCTCGTGGGTCCTGTAGCCCAACCCCCACACGTGCCCCAGGCACCCCAGTCGGAACATCCTCATCTACAACACAACGCTGGATCACTATCAGGCTGGCAATGTCCGTACCGTTACCCCTCCAAGGCCGGGGAACCGTTGCCTTCACAGCTGATCCGGTGAACCACTCTCAGGCCGGCAATGTCCGTACTGTTGCCCCTCCAGGGTCGTGGACTTGTTGCCTTTGAGCTGGCTCCACACACCAACGAACCACTCTCAGGCCGACAATGTCTGTATCGTTGCCCCAAAAAGGCCGGAGACCCGTTGCCCTTGAGTTGGCTCCACAACACCAAAATAACACAAAACTATACTAAAACGGTCGAACAAAACCACCAAAACGGTCGACCGCATCCTCTCCGTAGGACTGACCCAACCAAAAACCTGTCAACCGGTCGAACGAAAAAGGGGACCCGTTCGACCGAATTCCACCAGTAAACCCATTGCCGCATAAAAAGCACGAACGGTCGAACAACACGAGATCGACGGTCGACCGAAAACGTGCAGTAAAATCCAATTCATAACATAGTTCACCGGTGGACCGAATTATAAGCGGTTGGACGAACATTAAGTTATTTTAAGTCGTCGGTCAGACGAGGTCTTAAGGCGGTCAACCGTTTTGTGATCTACACCCCCAACCCACTTAAAACAATGTTTCGGTCGAACGACAAAGGGGTCTCGTTCGACCGAAAGCCACCAATAGCGCCCTCTCTTTGCTTAACATAAACCACCGGTCGACCACCCAAGGGTACCTTTCGACCGATGCGAGAGATAATGCCAAAACTACACGACAATTGGTCAACCGAACCAAGCTACCGGTTTACCGTTACAGTGCAGGAAACTGATGCACAGGTCCGATGAGCCATCCGGCCTACTGTCGACCACTCCAACACTCACGAAAGCATAAGTGAGTATCAAAGTAAAGCTTCACATACCTTGAAGGCTTGAAGAAGTCTTTGAAGATCCAACAACGAGTTTTTCCCTCACGAACCCAAACTTCGGCAACAACCAACCAAGTCACGATCTACTCCACTCCGGAGAATGTCTGAGTTTCACATCGCCTCACCAAAACCACCCCTCCGGTGCCTCCGAAAGCTGCGGATCATATTAGAGAGAGAGATAGGGAGAGAATTTGAGCGGGAGAGAGAGAATAACGTGAGAGAGAGAGAATAACCCACCAACTCATACACTTCTCCTGTCATCTCCACCACCCACCTCATCTCCACCAACTCAATCCCAGCCCTCCATCATAATCCACCAATTAGCAAGCTAAAAGGCAATTAACCCAATTAATAAGGGTTTAGGATATTACACCACCTGCAAAAAAAATTGAAACGGGATTTAAGCAAAACATTAAAAAAATGTGTCATAATCCACTGATTTCAGATTGAATGTTGGAAGAAACAGGATTCCTGGATTTGTGTTAAAACAACCATTTTTAAGGAAAAAAATCAAAATTTGATTAGAAATGATAGAAATAAGATCCTAACTGAAACCCAAATCCACATACATGCAGGTTTTAAAAAGCACTTGTGAAATGTGATCCTAAACAAAATCCACAAAATAGAAAGTGATATTTTCGCATGTGAAAATGGTTGGATTTCGTGCATTATACTTGTGTATATTTTTTTAAAAACTTATAAGCAATTTGGATCGGTTATTATGTTTTTCAACAATATTTTTAACAAAAAATCCTAATTATATTTCAATATATTTAATATACTAATTAATATTGAATACATATATAATTGTATAAGATCATACATAGGGGATTGTTGAATCACTTTTACCAATAAGAAGTTGAGTTGCACGTCAAATCACTTCGGAATTCCTCTAAGTGTTCCGCAAACTCTAAGCAAAATTAAATAGATCGAAACTAGTCAATCAATCTCTAATACGAGATTAGAATCTAGCTAATAACCTCATATATGTTCTAAGGAAATTAATCTCCAACACACAATTAAAACTTAGAGATTTTCAAATGGAATGATGGAGAAAATATGGAGGAGAGAAATTTTACATTCGTGTAAACAAGGAAGGGAGATGAGCCTATTTATGGGTTCTTTTCTATGTCACATCATGAGCCTATTAACGACTGCTCCAGTTCTGACTTCCCAATGGCAGCGGGGGGTTTGTGATTTACAGTGACGCGTCAGGCATTGGTTTGGGATGCGTACTCATGCAACACAGGCAGGTAGTTGCGTACGCTTCGAGACAGTTGAAGGTGCACGAGAACAATTACCCCACCCATGATTTAGAATTGGCAACAGTAGTGCACACATTGAAGACCTGGAGACATTATCTTTATGGCAAGCAGTTCGAGGTCTTCACAGACCATCAGAGTTTGAAGTACCTGTTTTCACAGAAGGAGCTGAATATGAGGCAGTGTAGATGGCTCAAGCTCATCAAGGATTATGATTTCATCATCTCGTATCTTCCGGGGAAAACGGACGCAGTTGCAGATGCTTTGAGCATGAAAGTGGAGGTTACCGCAGCAGGTCTTTGTATCCAGGAGTGGAAGCTGATGGAGGCTTTGGCTGAGTGGAAGCCATTCGCTGATGAATCAAGGGGTGCAGTGATTGCTGGTCTGAGAGTGGAGCCGTAAATGGTCTCGAGAATTGTCCAGGCCCAGAGTTCAGATGATGAGTTAGCTGAGTTGTTGCAGTTAGCTTCCAGAGATG
Organism: Triglochin maritima; assembly: GCA_963682175.1. Classification (NCBI taxonomy): domain Eukaryota; kingdom Viridiplantae; phylum Streptophyta; class Magnoliopsida; order Alismatales; family Juncaginaceae; genus Triglochin; species Triglochin maritima. Next base: position 44,368,066 of record OY821775.1, read on the forward strand.
GATCAGAATTTTGCGTAGGAGTCGATGGAGGGCTGAGATTCAGAGGTCGTGTCTGGGTACCGAAGGGATAAGATCTGAGGAAGGACATCTTGGATGTGGCACATAGATCCCGTTATTCTATCCACCCGAGCTACACGAAGATGTATAGAGATCTTCAGAGGAATTTCTGGTGGAAGAGGATGAAGGCGGAGATAGCGAAGTTTGTTGACAGATGTCTGATTTGTCAGCAGGTGAACATTGAGCATCAGAGACCCATATGACCGATGCAGAGGATCGAGCTTCCAGAGTGGAAATGAGAGCATGTAATGATGGACTTTGTCACCGGGCTACCAAAGACGAGAGGATTCCATGTCGCGATTTGGGTTATAGTCGATATACTGACCAAGTCGGCCCACTTCTTAGCTATCCTGACCACTTTACCTCTGGAGGGTCTAGCTAAGTTGTATATTGAGGAGATCGTCAGACTTCATGGAGTACCAACGAGTATCATTTCTGATCGAGATCCCAGGTTCACCTCCAGATTTTGGGGATGTTTGCAGCAGGCTCTAGGGACTCGGCTGAAGTTCAGCACAACATTCCACCCACACACAAATGGTCAGTATGAGAGGACGATCCAGACTCTAGAGGATATGTTGAGAACTTGTACTCTAGAATCGGCAGGACACTACGATGAGCATTTGCCGTTGATAGAGTTCGCCTACAACAACAACTATCATTCAAGTATTAGGATGACACCGTACAAGGCTCTGTACGAGAGACTGTGTAGATCACCGGTATAGTGGAGTAATGTAGGCGAGAGACAGCTACTTGGGCCTGAGATTGTGCAGATGTATGCTGAGAAGGTTGACGTGATCAGGTAGAGACTAGCGACAGCTCAGAGCAGGCAGAAGAGCTACGCGGATAGGCGTAGGCGTGTCTTGATATTTGAGGTATGTAGGCGATCATGTTTTCCTGAAGATTTTACCATCTCGAGGAATGACGAGATTCGGGAAGAAGGGGAAGCTTAGTCCGAGGTGTTGAGATTCTCGATCGTATTGGAGATGTTGCCTACAGGGTTGCGCTATCGCCGTAGTTTTCGGGTCTTCACAACGTCTTCCACGTTTCGATGCTGAGGAAGTACATAGCAGATCTCATTCATGTGATTCAGTTAGAGGTTCCAGAGATCCGTATGGATTTGTCTCTCGAGAAGAGACTTGTAGAGATTGTGGAGCGGATGGAGCATCAGCTCAGGAGGAGGACCATTCTGATAGTGAAGGTCAGGTGGCAACACCACAGTGAGCGAGAGGCCACTTGGGAGATTGAGGAGGAGGTCCGGAAGAAGTTTCCGGAGCTGTTTGGTGAGTTACGGTTCTAATTTCGAGGACAAAATTCTTTTAGGATAGTGGATTGTTAGACCCCAATCCTAATGTGGTTTTGTTGGTTGTTTAGGAGGTGATTAGGGAGAGTTGGAATGGACAGTTGGGATGGAGTGGGAAGATTTGGTGGATGGTGAGGATGAAGTGATGAAGGGTATATAAAAGGTGGTTTCTCACACTCTCTTACACGTCTCTCTCATCTCTTTCTCTCTCAGCTCAGTTCTCCCGCGAGAGGTGGTGTTTTCTGGCGAGGAAGTGATGATCGGCAAGTGTTGGTTGGTGGCGAGGTGAGTCGGTTCTCAAGCCAACTCTTCTCTTTTGCTTTCTTTCTTCTTTCTCTCTCAAATCCGTCTCTCTCTCAGTTGTTGTGGTTGGTGTGGCGATCGACGAAGGTGAAGGTGTGACTGTAGATCGACGAGGAAGTGTGTGTGGGATCGTGTGGGTTATGGGTCCACTAATCACTTTTAATCTAATCACCTAATTACCTACTTGTTTAGACAATCGAGTAAATGCAGCGGAAATTAAACAAACAAGCAAGTAAAGGAAAATAATGCAAACCACAAATCGACTCGGCGTTTTTATAGAGGTTCGGCACCCCACCCGGGTCCTAGTCCTCTCTTGCAAGCTCCGCTCGGATCACCGAGCTCCGCCTACGACTTCACTATCCGCTCCCCGTTCCGGGCCGGGAGACACGCCTTACAACCGTCAAACTCACGAACAACCCTCGCCGAGCTTGGAATCTTCCTCTCACAATCCGAGAGGGGCACTTCGGGCTTTCACCGAAGTCCTTGCTTCCTTTTACAATAATTGTAACCTTGAGTGGAACAACACTCTCTAAACTTTGAGCACACTTGAGTAGGATGAAGAAATGATCACTAAGTGTGGAAGGTTTGTAGCTTTGAGTGTTTGGGATTCTCTCTAAAGTTTGGGACAAGTTTGTAGTGGGAGAGTTGTGTTAAAATGTGTTTTACAACTCCTTATATAGGCATTAGAGAGAATAGATCCGTTAGGACAAGATTAGATTGGATTTTGTGCAAAGCACACAAAGCAGAAAATTCGGGCTGCAAATCTGTCCAGAAACGGTCGACCGAAAAGTGGAACGGTCGACCGAACGCTTGGGTTCAATAAGGATACGGTCGACCGAAATATGAATAGGTCGACCGAACACTTAAGTCTATTAAGAAAACGGTCGACCGAACAGGGTTACCGGTCGACCGAATAAGCGTTTCAGTAGAGGGAAAACTGGATCGGTCGAACGAAATCGGATCGACCGATAGCAGGGAATTCTTGACAAGGTTAAACGGTCGACCGAACTTGGCACATGGTTCGACCGTTTGGTTAAGTATATGGAGGTGTATATAGTTTTAATACGAATACGACCGTTGGGCATATACGACAAGAATAACGGTCGGAACAGTAAGTTCAAGCGGTCGACCGAAAGATATGGTGCGGTCGACCGAAACTAGACAGGGAAACACAAACTGGATTACTTGATCATCCGGTCGACCGAACGGCATGTTGTGGTCGACCGAATGTGGGCAGGCAGTTAGGGTTCAGATTTAGTGTTTTCCGATCTAAGTTTGGGTGATCTATTGAAGTCCAAATAATGTGAAATTTCGTGTGTGACTTCTATAGGGAACCTATTGTGTGATTAAGTTGATTTTAGCTCAAGTATGCTCAATTACACTTTGTTCCTAAGACTCAAAAGAAATCAAGATTACATGTCTTCGATATAGCTTTAATTACATGTCTTGACTTCATTTCCATCTTTCTTGAGTCTTGATCACCTGTAGAGGTTAGCACAATACAATATATATATGCAATGCATAGTGTGTACTACTCTAATTAAGATTAGGTTGATTAAATCATGAAAACATAAGATTAAGGCCAAAAAGCCAACAATCTCCCCCTTTTTGATGATGGCAACCGATATCTTAATACTTGAAAGTTGTATATGTAAACTATGCATATAGATGCTCCCCCTATGGATGTGCATAGTTTTTGTTCCATTTTTATCAAGTTTTTCAAGTTACCCCCTTAATTATCTCTCCCCCTTTGACATCCATCAAAAACAACAATTAATTAGGATATTAAGCATAGAATTTGGATGTCTTGTAATGAAGTTGCTCCCCCTAAATTTTGCACTTCATTACTCTAATAAAAGGTATATCACTTTAGCTCCCCCTATCAATAAGGCTAAATGGAAACAATGAGTAAGATTCAATTTAAGTTCAATTTAGTTTCAATTTAAGCCTTATTCTAACATCCATTTACAATATGACATTTAAAAAAACAATGGATGTGATAAATGATTTGCAATGAATAAGGTTAATGATTTTCAATGAATTGAACTATATGATATGTCAATTAAGCATATGAAACTAGATTAGAGCTAATTTAACATGAATTGTATAGATAGGAATTTTATACCAATGTTGAATTCGAATTTAGCTCCAATCTCATTTGGTGATGCAACCGGATTTGAATTTGACTCTTGAGCTCACCCGGTCACCACCAATCTCCTCCTCAAGCTCCTACAAGAGTAGATTTAGGTACCCAAACAACTTTGGGTCCTTGAATGTTAGCTTTGGGAATCCAAACCATTTTGGTTTTGGGAGCCCACACACTTGAAGAACTATGGTTAATGAACATATGCTTGCCATTTAGTGTAGTGTGAGATACATGGATTTTCAATTTAGAGTTGTATCCTAAACCATGTTTTTGCAAAGATTGTCTTTGACTACCTAATAACATGTTAAGCATATGAGTTCCATTTGTGAATATTTCTAAATCTTTTCTTAATTGCAAATTACAAGCTTGAAGATTTAGTTGATCACAATCTATAGGTGTTGCTCTTAATTTATCAAAATTTGATGCATTCTTTTCAAATTTAGCAATCACCTCATTTTTCTCATTCATGCATATTTCAATTTGTCTTTGGAGATCTTTGATTAACTTTCTAGCATTCTTGTTTTTATCACAAATGATCTCATATTGTTTAACTAAGTCATGGAATGCATTTTGAAGCTCATCATGTGTATAAGTTTCTTCATTAACACTAGAATGTGAGCTATCACTATAATAAGACTTAGTTGAGCATGAATTATTAGAGCAAGAGTTAGATTCTACCTCACTTCCTTCATCTTGAATTGCCATGTAGCACATGTGTGCATATTCTTTTGTTGATGAAGGTGTGGTTGATTTGGATGACGATGAAGACGAAGAATCGTCCCATGTAGCCTTGTGAGCTTCCAATCTCTTCTCTTTTCTCTTACTCTTCTCCTTTTCTCTTCTTCTCTCCCTCCTCTCATTTTTCTTCTCCTTCTCTTTTCTCTCATTTCCATTCTCTTCCTTCTACTTCTTTTCTCTCTTTTCACTCCTTCTACCTCTTCTTTCATTCTTTTCTTCTTTATCCTTCTTGAGGTATTTAAAGAAGTCTTTGGCTAGGACTTCAATGTCCTCATCTTCTATACTCCTCCTTGGTTCATCTAAATTTGCATGTAATGCCAAGGTGGATGTTTTCTTGGTGGCTTCTTTCTCCTTCCGATGATTGATTTGAAGTTCATAAGCCATCAAGTTTCCAATGAGCTCCTCCATCTTTAATTTTGAGAGATCATGCGCCTCTTCAATTGCGACGACTTTATCTTCCCAATCGATGCTAAGTGACCGGAGGAACTTCCTTGTCATCTCTCCTTCATTGATTTTTCTTCCAAGAACCAAAAGAGAGTTAGTGATATCGGTGAAGCGAGTGTTCATTTCGCTTATGTTCTCACCGATTTGCATAGAAAAAATCTCATATTTATGCATGAGGAGACTAATGCGTGTTTCCTTAGTTTTACTATCCCCCTCATGGTGCATTTGAAGTTTATGCCATATCTCTTGTGCACTTTCACATCCCCTAATCCTATTATATTCACCCTCATTAAGGCCACAATACAAGATGTTCATAATTTTCAAATTCATTTCGATTTCTTTCATTTTTGGTCTTGTAAGTGAATCTAATTCATCTTCTTTAGGGGGTGTGTATGGATTTTGGAGAAACATCCAATACTTAAGGTCATTTGACATTAAAAAGATTTTCATCCTATTTTTCCAATAATCATAGTTTGACCCATTAAGCAACGGAGGTCTAGTGGTGCATAATCCCTCTACATGATTAGATGTGCTAGCCATGCTAAAAGTACGATTAAGTATAGAATTTAGCTAACAAGGCTCTGATACCAAATGTAGGATCGTGTGGGTTATGGGTCCACTAATCACTTTTAATCTAATCACCTAATTACCTACTTGTTTAGACAATCGAGTAAATGCAGCGGAAATTAAACAAACAAGCAAGTAGAGGAAAATAATGCAAACCACAAATCGACTCGGCGTTTTTATAGAGGTTCGGCACCCCACCCGGGTCCTAGTCCTCTCTTGCAAGCTCCGCTCGGATCACCGAGCTCCGCCTACGACTTCACTATCCGCTCCCCGTTCCGGGCCGGGAGACAACGCCTTACAACCGTCAAACTCGCGAACAACCCTCGCCGAGCTTGGAATCTTCCTCTCACAATCCGAGAGGGGCACTTCGGGCTTTCACCGAAGTCCTTGCTTCCTTTTACAACAATTGTAACCTTGAGTGAAACAACACTCTCTAAACTTTGAGCACACTTGAGTAGGATGAAGAAATGATCACTAAGTGTGGAAGGTTTGTAGCTTTGAGTGTATGGGATTCTCTCTAAAGTTTGGGACAAGTTTGTAGTGGGAGAGTTGTGTTAAAATGTGTTTTACAACTCCTTATATAGGCATTAGAGAGAATAGATCCGTTGGGACAAGATTAGATTGGATTTTGTGCAAAGCACACAAAGCAGAAAATTCGGGCTGCAAATCTGTCCAGAAATGGTCGACCGAAAAGTGGAACGGTCGACCGAACGCTTGGGTTCGATAAGGATACGGTCGACCGAAATATGAATAGGTCGACCGAACACTTAAGTCTATTAAGAAAACGGTCGACCGAACAGGGTTACCGGTCGACCGAATAAGCATTTTGGTAGAGGGAAAACTGGATCGGTCGAACGAAATCGTATCGACTGATAGCAGGGAATTCTTGACAAGGTTAAACGGTCGACCGAACTTGGCACATGGTTCGACCGTTTGGTTAAGTATATGGAGGTGTATATAGTTTTAATACGAATACGACCGTTGGGCATATACGACAAGAATAACGGTCGGAACAGTAAGTTCAAGCGGTCGACCGAAAGATATGGTGCGGTCAACCGAAACTAGACAGGGAAACACAAACTGGATTACTTGATCATCCGGTCGACCGAACGGCATGTTGCGGTCGACCGAATGTGGGCAGACAGTTAGGGTTCAAATTTAGTGTTTTCTGATCTAAGTTTGGGTGATCTATTGAAGTCCAAATAATGTGAAATTTCGTGTGTGACTTCTATAGGGAACCTATTGTGTGATTAAGTTGATTTTAGCTCAAGTATGCTCAATTACACTTTGTTCCTAAGACTCAAAAGAAATCAAGATTACATGTCTTCGATATAGCTTTAATTACATGTCTTGACTTCATTTCCATCTTTCTTGAGTCTTGATCACCTGTAGAGGTTAGCACAATACAATATATATATGCAATGCATAGTGTGTGCTACTCTAATTAAGATTAAGTTGATTAAATCATCAAAACATAAGATTAAGGCCAAAAAGCCAACAGTGTGATCGTTGATCGAGCGAGAGGTTCGTCGGAGGATCGTATTTAGGAGAAAGTGCTCGTGGAAGCGCCGTCGAGGTTCTTCGATGGTTTCTTCAAACCTTCACGGTATGTCAAACTTGTTGTTGTAGCTCACTTATGTTGTGTGAGTAGTTGGAAAGTTGACGGTAGACCGAAAGGCTCGTCGCAGGTAACATGCAGCAGTTTGACTACTGGATCGGTCGACCGGTTGGTGCAATGGTGAGCCGTTCCTAGTGAGATTTTGGGTTTCTGCCTCGTGTCGGTTGAACGATGCCTTTGGGCGGTCGACCGGTGGTGCGTTAGAGGCAAGACCTGGATGTTTCCGGTCGGACAAGACCCCTTTGTCGTTCGACCGTGTATTGTTGTATGTCAGTTGGAGTCGTTGACAATCTAAACGGTCGACCACCCGTTGACTCGTTCGACCGATCGTACATGTAGCTAAGTCAGTTGGAGCCTAGACCATCTAAACGGCCGACCACTTATTGATTTTATTCAAACGATGACTTAAGTTAACTTATTGTTGGTTCGACCGAAGATGGTTCGGTCGACTGGTGTTGTTTGGATTTGTTGGAGGTTTTACTGGTTGTTTGCGGTCGACCGAGTGATCTTGGTGGTTTGACCGGTTAATTATGTTGAGCGATGAGAGATCTTACTGGAGATTTCCGGTCGAACATGCCCCCTTTTGCTGTTTGACAGATTGGTAGTTGTGTTCGTTTAACCAGGGAGGTGACCTTCTAAACGGTCGACTTGTCCCTGACTTTGGTTCGACCGAACGTGGTGTTGTTGGTGGGAGGTGTTCGACTGATGGAGTGCCGGTCTAGGCACTTTCCTGGTTTTGATGAGAATTGGTCGACCGGTACTCTCGGTTCGGTCGACCGTTATTGTTTAGTTTTGCACATGTGAGGTGCGTTTGGTGTGGTCGTCCTTGTGAGACGAGTTGTGGTGCCAATTTTCTTCCGGCAAGTGTGCTTGTTAGCACGGGTGTTGCGGTGGTTGGGTGAAAGAGCCTTGGAGCCCTGTAATTGTTGTGAGAGCTGTGGTTGGGTTAAAAAGCCCTGGAGCCCAGCTAGTTTGTGCGGGGGTGGGTGAAAAAGCCCTGGAGCTCTGTAGTGCGTTCGGATTGGGTGAAAGAGCCTTGGAGCCCGAGCAAGGACCGCGTGATAAAGTTGGGTGAAAAATCCCTGGAGCCCTTAGAGCGTTCGGGTTGGGTGAAAGTCTGGAGCCCTGGTCGTGTCGTGGTAGCTGTGGTTGGGTGAAAAAGCCCTGGAGCCCAGCCTTGTGTTTATGCTTTTCTTTGTGGTTAGAATTGCATGCTAGAGTATTCTAGTTTCATGCATTTGTAGAGTTTGACATACGGGATTTCCTTCTGGAAACTCGGGCATTGTTACATGTTTACCTTTCAAGCCGTAACTGGCGTAGGGGGTGGGGACCGAGGAGAGGAGCGCAGCTACCAGATCCTGTTTTCTCTCATTTTGAGGTCGGAGTGATTACTTGTATTTGTGTATAGTCTTTTGATGTAATCACACTTTTGAAATACTCGGATATATATTATATATGTTGGTGCACCCGTTTCCTTGTATTTTGAGTAATATCCTCTGTTTGGTTGTATGTTCAAAAAGTTTAAAATTTTTCGCTGTTGAGGATGTTACAATAACAATAAGCTCCCTGTTTTGAATATAAAAAATCAAGCAAATATAGTTTGTTGGTGTGATCGGGCCTTGACGCAAACAAAACAATTATCTCATAAGAGAAGGAGAAACTAAGAATTGCAGGCCACGTGTTAACGCTAGAGATTTAAATTCGAAGAAAATCATTTTAATTCTTAATAAACATGTTTTATTTAATGAGTTAAAGTTTGTGAATGGTTGAAAGGTTTGTCGAAGACTTCAAATAGTTCAACCACTCTTGCCCCTGTATGAAGAATTATAGAGCTATACTGAATACAACTTAAAAGATATAAAAGCTCAGCATAGAACCACTTATATAAACTGCAGACAACAAAACGCTTATATAAATGTCTGAAGATTAATATGGTGTAACTAGTTTTTGTCACAAATTTGTGCAACATTGAAAGATGGACACAGGGATTTAAACAAATAATTGGTAGATCTACGAATACAAAACAGAGTTGAACAAAATTACCGAAAGCAATTATTGAAGCAGCAAAAATTACATGCGATGACTATAGTCTCCAGCCCACAACAAACTAAAATATAGACACGACTCCTATTAGGGGTGTAATCGATCTCTCAACGAGCGATCCGAGTCTGCTCAAGATCGGTTCGTTAAGGGTTTCGAGCAGAAAATTCTGCTCGTGCTCGGTTCGATCTGCTCGCGAGCGGCTCACGAGCGGCTCGTTAACCTAAACCTTTTTTTGGTATTGAATTCCTAATAATGTTGTCCTAATAAGTAAATTATAAAATTACTTAAGACAAATATAATAATAGTTACTAACACAATCTTAAAATTAACACCTAAAATAAAACACAATCTTATAAATTACACGACAACATTAACATCTTATAAATAAGATTATACACTTGGATCAAACAAAATCAACACAATATTAAAATCAAACACAATCTTCTAAATTGTAGGACAACTCACAACATCAACATCTTATAAATAAGATCATCTACCTGACCCAAACCTTAATTTATTTGAACTTTTGGTGTAGAAAAGAATGAGAAAAAAAATAATAATGAAAAAATGAAATGTTTAGTACTAATATAGTTTTGATTCTAATGAGTATTTTGGTTTGGTTTGTTAAATGGATTGTTGGGTTTGGTAAATTAGTTTATTTAATGAGTTTAACACTTTACCGATCGGGTAATTGGATAGAATATTCAGGTTAATCAAATAATTGGATATAGTAATCAGGTTTCGAGCGATAATTGAGCGAGCATCGAGCGAGCGGGGTCTGCTCGTGCTCGGCTCGTTACTAACCGATCCGAGCAATTTCGAGCAAAATCAGAGCAAAATCGAGCGAATGTTTTGTAGTGGCACATGAGCGAAATAACTAAAGATCTGTTTGGATAGCCTAGAATATCATGTTTTTTGAGGAAAACTATATTATTCAAAAATAATAATACAATTTTCAATACTACAAGGGTGTTTGGATCACAATCAATAATGCATTATAAATCTACATTTTTTTGCTGAAAATGCATTATTCCGAAAAATAGGTACTACCTCTTTTTTCACCTCAAATGTGGTGTGTTTTTTCTTCCATATTTGTTTCTTATTGAACTTTTGATTTTACGGAAAACACATTTTTTCACATTAATAGGTATGGCATTGTATTTTCAAAATAAATTATTTGAATTGGATGTCATCTTGAAAAATATATTTTTGAAATCAAAGATTTGAAACCTTTAGTTACCAAACAATGCCTAAATGTATTGAATCGACGAGATTTGATGGATTTAACCATTTGAAAAGATTTCAAAGGTAATATAGAAAAAGTGAAGATGATACCCAAAATATAAGATTCCATGGGATTACTATTACAAAGTCAGTTTCTTTTATACTTTAATGTATGTTAGGTCGGATCTGGTTTCTTGTGGTAAATTTTTAAAAATGAAGTTGGCGAATGAATTTTCCACACGACTAGAGAAATTAAGTACGCGTTGTTCTCTTGACTTATTTTGGAGTTGGAAATGGTCGACCCCTAGCAGGCCTAACAATTGGGTTTAGCTGACTAAATGGGATTAGAAGCAACCAATATACAACATTTTTCTAACACATAACTGTGTTTGTCCGATTTGTTTAGTATTCGTCCAAAAAGACCTGGCAATTCAGACACCTATTTATAAGACCAAAAAATCTATTCCAACCAGCTAGACCTATTAACAATTTGACCTATGAGAACCGTTTAAAACCTTGTTTTGACATCTATTTCGGCGATAGCTTGTTGCACCTGCTTTGTAAAAACAACAATTTATCCATCCATTTTGTGCTAAACACATGTATAGTCACTTGTTGTGTAACAAATACTTGTTTTAATTACTGTTGTTCAAGCAAAGTTGACCGGTTCAAAATGTTACACGCAAGCACATTTAAGAAATAGGTATAAATAAGAAAAGTTGTTAATCCCCAAATAAGTAAAGGCAACAAAGTCTACTATCCATATTCTCACCCACTATCTTACCTACCCTTGCTGGCATTCCAACTAAGCAGAACAATAAAAGCTAAAACATTCCTCACCATCTTCAATATCGAACTCAAATTTAGTCAGTCACCTTTCACTTCCCTGTGTCCCGTTCATGGAGCGTCAGGACACCCTTAACGAGTCGGGCGACCTCCACTTAACGGGGAGGGCTAGGGATGCAAATGATTACCGAATATGATGGTATTCGATTCGAAAAAATTGTAATTGGTTGGTATTTGCTAAGGATTAACTTACCAAATAAATTTGGAATTGGAATTGATCATGTAAAGCTTACCAATTAGACATTCGGATGCAATTTTGGATAAACATCTTACCAAATCCGAGTATCCGAATACCAATTGTATTTTAATATAAATCTTTTAATCCTACATAAATTCATACAAATATACAATACTCTCAAGTCTTTGTAAGGAATGGATGGCCAGGATCTTCTACAATTTAAAATTGATGGTCAGATTTTATCCAACCTAACCTAAATCCACTACAAGACTACAACTACAACACGTCAACACCAAAAAACAACTAGCCGTCCCCTTCTTCTCCTATCCTCTCAAACCCCAAACCCTAGTCCATTCATGAAGCCACCATTTGATGAGTGACGATCGGTCTCCGAAATCCAACTGAAGCCTCACCTACTAGTCTACTACCTAGTACCTAGCCAGTAGCCACCTTTCGCAGGACACAAATCCACCGGTCCACCACCACCACGGGAGTCTACCACGGTAAGCAAAGATGGTAGAGATTGGCGTCCATATTAAATGGTTAGATTTGTAGCAAAATGTTGCAACTGCATTATCACAACACTTCCCTTGCTTAATATGTATGTACCGATGTACGTGTGTGTGCGCGTTTATTAGATTTTAGTGTTTTTTTACAATGATGTTCAGTTTTTTTACTGTATTTTAGTGTTTTTACTGTATTTCGTGACACTTCCTTCAGTTTGAGGGGGTACATTTCTTCTTGTAAATTTTTGTGAAAATTTATCCAAATGATATCCAATTCTGACGGTTCGAGAAGATGCTTTTCTTTTGCTGTTTCTCGAGAAGATGCTTTTCTTTTCATTCGGAGAAGATCCAAATGATATCAAAGTTCATTTGTTTTCGAAGTGTTTGAATTTTTTTTTATTTCTTCCCTAAAGCATCACGAAAATGGTAGAAGTGGAAGATGACAATCCTAGTGTTCAGCCTGAAAAGAAACTAGCTCGTAAAGAGAGAAGATTGTGGTCTAAGGCTTGGGCTCATTATGATAGAAAAAGATCTAAAGATGGGGATATTACTGCTACTTGTAATTATTGCAAATTAGAAATCCATGCGAATAGTTCAAGTGGAACCACTCGTCTTCATAATCATTTAAAATTTTGCATGACTTATCGAAGGACGAAAGGGAAAAGTTCAGATGTCAGTCAGATGCTCCTTAAAACTGGAAAGAAGAAAAAGGATGGGACTAATGCCATTGAGTGTTTTAAGTTTGATGCAGTTGTAAGTAGGTAACATTTTGCAAATATGTTCATTTTGCATGAGTATCCATTTTCCATGGCTGATCATGTTGGATTTAGGACATTTATTAGTAGTTGTCTCATACTACAGTTCAAGCAGATTGTAAGAAAACTGTTGAAATTGAGAAAGAGAGAATTTATAAAACACTTGAAAAACTTCAATCTCGAGTAAATCTTACTGGAGATATGTGGACGGCCCTTGATAATGTAGGGTATTTGTGCATGACATGTCATTATATCAATGAAAAATGGAAGCTTGAGAAGAAAATTCTGAACTTTGTATATGTGGAGTCACCTCATGGGGCTGTAGAAATTGCCAAAGTGCTTCAAACACATATTTATGCATGGAATATTGACACCAAGTTGTTTAGCATTGTGTTGGATAATTGTTCAACCAATGACAAACTTGTCAAAGAACTTCTTAAAGATGTTAACTTCACACAAAACTTGATTAGGGATGGAGATTTCTTTCATTCTAGATGTTGTGCTCATGTACTGAATATTATTGTCCAAGAGGATTTGCAAGGCGGTGCATGATGTTGTCCAGAAAATACATGCTAGTGTCAAATATGTCAAAAAGTCTCAAGTACGTTTAGAAACTTTTAGAAAATGCGTACAACAAAGTGGGGCACCGGAAAAAGGGTTGATTCTTGATTGTCAAACTAGATGGAATTCAACATATTTCATGCTTGAGAATGCATTAGAGTTTAAAAAGGTTTTTTCTCGCTTGCCTGGATTTGATAAATCATATAAAACTCCTCCATCTTCCGAGGATTGGGACAATGCACAACAGATTGTTGAATGCCTTAGTGTTTTTCTTGATGCAACTGAAACGCTGTCTGGTACAAGCTATCCAACTCTGAATCAATGCTTTAATGAGATATATACTGTTCAGATTTCTTTGAAATCGTGGTGCAAGAGTCCATATCCTTTTATCAAGTGCATGGCTGAAAAAATGTATCCGAAGTTTGAGAAATATTGGGGCAAACTAAATGTTCTTTTCACCACAGCTTGTATACTAGATCCAAGGTTTAAATTGAAGTCGATAGAGTACTTTTTTGGGCTGGTATATGAGAATGAATTTGAGGTTGTAGCACAAGTGGAATATGTTCGTAATGAGTTTTCGAAGATGTATGATTTCTATAGGTCAAAATGTAGAAGCAGTTCAGCAAAGCAAAGTAATGATTCGTTTGGAAAGGAAGTTAGATCTCAGGAAATTGCTCAACAAATGGTGAAATCTTCTAGAAAAGCCTTACGTAGGGATCTTGGTCAGTTTCTTCAAAGCAGTTCTTCAGTGCATTCTCAGAAATCAGATTTAGAGTTTTATTTGGAGGAAGGTATTGTTGGGGCGTCAGATGATGATTTTGATATATTAGTATGGTGGAAACTTAATGAAGCCAAATATCCTATTCTTTCATCAATGGCTCGTGATATTTTGGCAATCCCAGCATCTACAGTTGCTTCAGAAAGTGCTTTCAGCACTGGAGGAAGGGTGGTTGACCAATACAGAAGTCGTTTGGATTCTAATACTGCTCAAGCTTTGATTTGTGGTCAAGATTGGCTAAGACATCAAGTCGAGGGTAATAAACATGATATTCTTTATTCGATTGTTAGGATTACGTGCTACTAATATTATTTATACTTGTTTTGTAGATTCTATTGCACTTCAATCAGATGATGCATTATCGCCACTATTTTTGGATTTGCATTTTGATCCTGAAAATGAAACTTTATCGGATAAAAATAGTGGTATTATATTTGATTTAGATGTGATTTTGCTTTCATTAGACTTGATTTTGGCTGACTTGGGTTTATTATTGATTTTTTTTATTAATTTTCAAATGTAGGTGAAGTAGAAATGTAGAAGAGAAGTTATCTTTGTCGTAATAGTGAGACACAAAATTTGGACATTGAAGGCATTATATTTGATTTAGGTATGATTATGGATTAATTAGAAATGTTTTGAGGCTGATTTGTGTTTATTTAATTGTTTTTGTCCATTTCCAAACGCAGGGAGAACTAGGAGAATGGAAGTGGACGTTACAAGTTGCAAAGAAGACAAGAAAGAATGACTTAAATCTTATAGTATAGATCATAAGCTCACTTTTTGGTTATATACTTATATGATAGGATTATAGGAATGAAAACACACCCTACCGAATAGAACTACATACTTAGTCGAACTTATAGGCTATAATATTTTGTTAAGTGGTAGTGTGAAACCACATACTTACTGAATGGAACTTATTTGCTTACTTATAGATGGTGATGCTTACTATGCTTACTTATATGCTTGCATGTAAAGTTGTATTTGTGTTCAGCTTGAAGAAGTGCTTCTGAAATTAGCATCCTAACGTATTTTTTTTAAATTGTTATTGGTGAAGTTTGTTCTTCTTGAAAAACATTAATATTTGTTTGAAATAATTGTGCATTGAACAGGAAAAAATTGAATTGGAATCCGGATACTATTCGAATTCGAAAAGAAATCCGAAAAGCAAATATAATATTTTCGAATTCGAATAGTCTACATTTTTTCGAATACAAATCGAATTTGGGATTCGGTTATGAAAGTCGAATTCGGATACGGATACATACTGTATCCGATTCGATAGATATCCGTTTGCATCCCTACTAGGAACCATTGTAGAATGTCCTCGTGGAACAAAAAAATATTATATTTTTTATTTATCTTGTACAAATTCCTATATTTACACAAATAACTCATTCACACAATATAATCCAAGTATACTTGCATCTTCACAAATGCTACACAAACATTTAAAATACTATTCCAATATTCTCACAATATGTATCAACTGTAACAGATCTACACAAGTAACACCACCAAAAACCTAAACAATATCAATACATAACAATATTATAATATATCAATTAACTATCAAGTAGCAATATATATTATTCACAACATTGTAATATTATATACAACACAAACTCATATTGTGTTAGTAGTAACACAGAGTAAATTAAAACCAACTAACTCACGAAGATTCCGAGTATTAATGCTCAAAGACCGGTTTCTGACCTACAAGAAGACTCAAGAGGGTGAATAAACACTAATATGGAACTAATGGAACAACTAATTACAACTGAAACTATTAGAAAAAGAAAGACATAAATAAGATAAATAGTACAAAGGAAGATCATGCACTAATGCTACAAATGCTACACAAACCATTTAAAGTAATATTCCAACATCAACATTACCCTCAAAAGAGGCTCTTGCCTAGGCAATCTAATGGGGTTGATGTATGCAACTCTATTACTGTAAAATAGTAATGTCGTTTCCAATTGATCTAATGATGTGAAGTGCAATAAACCATTGCGATTTCGCAATAAATATGAATATTTAAAATAATGTTAAAATAATGTTAGATTTTTTTAAAACTTTTTTTTCACCTTCACTACTAGATTAAGTAAACAATTTTACCCCACCTCTAACATATTTATCTATGAATTACTTCCAATTACTATGGTATTTGCGAAATATAGGTCACATGATGGTTATGTTGAAATTTTAAATGTAATGGAAGCTAAGTTTAATAAATATTGGAATCCCACTCTATTTAGTTTTGGTTTAGCTTTTATTATGGATTATAGATTTAAGATAAGTGGTTTACAAGTTTTATTGGAAGAAAATTTTGCAAATATGAATTATGAAAATTTTCAAAATAATGTAGATAGTTGTAAGTCTTTGTTAATCAAATATTTTGAAGAAAATGAAATACTACATAATGTAAATCTAATGAGTTCAAATATTGTTAGTTCGTCATCACAACCACCTACAACTGCAATGGATTCAGATGACGACGACTCCAAATACAATTGGTTAAGTCAAAAAAATTAAAATTGGTGGAAACTGACACACAAAATGAATTAACTGGATATTTAAACACTGAAATGTACTTAAGTACTACTGAGTTAAAAACTTTTGATGTTTTAAACTGGTGGAAAAAGAACTCAGGTATGTTTCCACTAGTCTCTTTGATTGCACGTGACTTATTATGTCATCCGGCATCAATTGTTGCGCTGGAGTTTGCTTTTAGTGCAAATAAACTTGTCTTGTGTGACAAAAGGCAAAACTTATCCGACAAGTCAATCGAGATAAGCGTATGCCTCAATGATTGGATTGACGTTGTGGATAGAATGCAGACATGAATCTTTACGACAGCAGCGACGATGAAAATTGAAGACGATTTAGCTAAATCATTTTGTTAAATAAGTAAGTTTTTCCTAATACTCTTAGGTTTTTTCATTACTCCTCCACACGAATTAGCTAGCCTCCTGACTTTTTTAATAGATAATCAATTATGTATTTATATTGATTCTTAATGTAAGTCAATAATTATTAATAAATAAATTTGTTACTCTGGGAAATATATATTGTGTTTGTATTTGTTAATTCAATTGTGATTGTATACTTAATTCAAATTAAAACAATCAAAAATATCAAAACCCGACCCGACCGGATCCGGCATGGCCCATGGAGTCCTTCGAAAGCTATGTACACATAAACACGCAAACATACATGAAGTTAGTGGGATAGTTCACTTCAGTTCATGGACACATGAGATAGTCTTCTTTATTTTGACCAATATTGACAAGGTGAAGTGCTGCTCGAAAGCTTTCTATTGTGACCTGCACATGGTTAAAAGAAGAAAAAACACCCAAACTTGTTCAAGTAATTTGGGGAAACATATAAGAGCTACAATGTTTTTGTTGTTGTGGGGGCTAAGGAATAATTACACTTAACAAAAAAAAATCATATATATTCATAAAGATTAAAGAAATATAGAGCTGAGTACCAAGTCAGACCGACCCGGTCCGTTTCGAGTCCTGCCTGCAGCCTGGTAGGCCAACAGGTCGGGCCTAGCCGAAACTAACAGGCCTTAGGCCCGGCCCGTTAAAGGAAACGGGCTGGCCAGCCTGGGCCGGTCTGTTTGTTGTTCTCAAGAAAAGTAAATATTAAGCCAGACTAGCCTGACCCGATTAGCTTCTCAGACCGACGAGCTCAGGTCAGCCCGGTCCTGCCCGTTATCCAGCTTTAAAGTAATACTTTACAATTTTGTAAACTTAGTTTAAATAATAATATAGAATTTTTATAATATAATAGGCGATGACTCGTTACTGGTGCAAGAAACAACGTTGTCATAGTTACAGTTCCAAGGAATGAGGTGAGAAACGCAAAAACCTTTCTACAAATGGGAGTGGGGTACTAGAGCATATAACCTTTGCTGCCACCTTAAGAGCTTCAATATTAGCAGAATATAGTGTACTTATTTGATCATATGATAGTTTAGCAACAACATTCTTTCTCCACACGAGTTGCAAATATTAACATTAAATGAGAAAAATAGCCTCCAACAACTCCATGGAGCATCTCCTTCTGTTACATTCCAGCTGCAGCAATTTATACAAGCATATTTAAGTATCGGTACTGAATTTATAGAAGTGATTCAGTACAGAGAAAATTTTAGATTCACTTACTTTGTAACAATTGTAGCAAAACCCCATGTATACACTTACTTTGGGAACCGACGTTTAGGTATATACGACCTATAAATAGACGTCGGATTATGTAACGTGAATAACCGACGTATAGAAGTTATATATCCGACGTATATTTCATTTTCTGCACTAACGACCAAACTCATTTTAAAGTAACGATTCCAGCAAACCCCCAAATATACACTTACTTTGGGTCAAGAAAATAGTATTACGACTGAACAAGAAATCAAAGAAGCAAAAACTACACGTTTCTAATAAACAAATTAAATATCATTAAATAAGACAACAACAGCCCATTTTATTTTTAAAGAAGCATGCAAATGCTGATGAAGACTAACTTCTAGGATAGACATGTTTGAGACGCATGATAATGGACATTCTTTAGGAAACAAAACAACACACTATCTATTACTCTTGCCTCTTCTTTTTTTTAACTGATAGGAAGAACGAAGTAGCTGCCAACAGAACGTACAGGTCGAGTAGGAAAAAAAACAGAACCGTCGTAGTAAGTGGTATTTATGTCGGTCAAAATTTGAGCAATGTATATACATCACATATTCATAGTATACACGTCACTTTCACAAAAACCGACATAGTAACATGGACGTAGTAAGTCCTTTTTGTAGCAGTGGTCCTTCAAGGAAAAAAAAAACAATCAAAAAATAATATCATCTAAACGCATCTTAAATAATCATTGTAAGACCTGACCTAGTGACCTGTTGATCCTTTTGCTTTTCCAGCAATATGCACATATCTAAGTACCTGTCAGATCAGAACTAAAACACAATTATACCTCAGCTAACTAAGTTACATATAGAAACATCACACAATCTTGAGCTTGAGTTTACAAACAAGAGGGACAGACAATATTATTTCATAAGATAACTGTCGAGTGTCGATTCCACCATGCATAAAGCATTCACATTTCACAACTAATACAATTAGACTGTCCAACAAGTAACTAATAATAAATAAAAATACTAAAGCTATCCTGTCAAGAAGCGTATCACGCATACTGATCGATCGTATCATTCAAACGATATAAAATGGATAAATCAAACTTGAAAATGCTTCACGAAGTAACCAAGCAGTTCTTCATCCCCTGCACGATAACAAAATAATGAAATTAATAGCAGATGATGCCGACAAAGTCATTGACTTGTTCAATAATGTAGGCATAAACACCAGAGAATAGTGCTAGCTGAAGACACAATATGGCATCCCCAACTGAAATCTCAATTTAATTACTGATATTCGGCAAAAAAAGTCACATTTAGAAATTAAGATAATACTTTTGATTAAACTCAATGTTTTCAAAGAGAGTATCACAATTAACAAAACTTGCTCAAGTGAACCATATATCAATCATAGCGTGCATCCAACGGACCTGAGGCATAGTTAGAGTATCATTTCGTACCATTTCGGAAACGAAAGAAGATAGATATTGATTAGCAATTTGGCCTCCAAGGGGGGCAAGGAATGGGCTCGCAACGATGGCAAATGCCCCCTCTGCTGGGGACGCAACCAGGGCCAATGCCCCCTATGCAACCATGGTCAATGCCCCCTACCGACGGCAGCATTCGTCGGGAAGACGAGTAGGAGAGCTCACCAACAAAAAACGAGACGAGAACCAACAAGACAATTGCTCCAAGCACCACAAACCCGAATCGAGAACCCATAATTCAACGGTGATCCAAATGATTGATACAATAATTGTTGATCTTGATTAATGGAAGCTTATAAATAACCGCGGAAAAGAAGGTTTGAATTTGCCATCTTATAAGTAGGTTTAATTTGATTTATTTTTTAAACAATTACACCTTCTAGGCTTATACGTGTGTGTCAATATGTTACATGCTTATATTTGTGGAAAAGGAGTTCGAATTAAGGACTACATAACATGACAAACATTTTGCATATTAGTACCCACACCTCAAATGCATTTCGGACATTCATGGACATATATGTAAGTATTATAATCAATTTGTTGTGTCCTACTATGTTCTATGTAAAGTGGGAGATTTCGAAAAATTTGATCATTTGAAAGGGTTTCGATGATAATATCAAAAATAAGGAGGATTTATGTAAATATTATATTTTCAAAGAATATGTGCAACAAAATCACTTTTTAATTTATATGTTAGGTCGGATGGTGTCGTGTGGACGAAGTAGTTGAAATAAATTATAAAAAAATTGAAGCTGGTGGTCGTGGAACAAAGTTTCTACACGACTTCAGATTTTAATTGGGAACTACTAAATGTCGCCCCAAAACTACTTAAATCGTCCATTGAAATTACCAAATTGCCCTTAACAATATATTTAATACCCATATCGTCCCGTGTCTATAAATTAGGCCGACGGTCTTGTATATTCATAATTTATCAGTAAAAACACCACGAAAATGTCTGGCAAGGGTGATGCATCCGGTGAGGTAAGCCTGGCGCGGGGCAAATTTTGGGCCGGGCGTCTGCATTAGACGCCTCCCCCAAGGTGAGGGCGTCTGCGTAGGACGTCCTCCCCTTGGCCGAGGCGTCTAACGCAGACGCCTACGCAATGGGAGAGGCGTCTTATGTAGACGTCCTCCCCTTGGGTAAGGCGTCTGTAGTAGACGCCCTTCCCTTCGATCAGGCGTCCTACTCAGACGCCTCACCCTTGGGAATGGCGTTTAACTCAGACGCCCCTCCCATGGGGTAGGCGTTTAATACAGACGCCCGATTTTTTTTTATTTTTTTAATTTCGATTTTATTTTTGTAGGTTCCGTTGGAAGATTTCGGTGGTGATGGAGTGGATTACAGTGAGTTATTTCAAACTACACAAATCTTTGAAACAATCGATGAAGCATGTAAATGGGCCAAACAAGTAGCTATCGGAGTTGGGTTTTTTTTTGGTCGTGTCGTCGTACAAAACGAGATCATATAGTCGGATGGATTGTTATTTGAGATGCGACCGGCGAAATCAAATGGAGTCTCAGGAGATGGATACTGCACTTCGAAGAAACACAAAGAAAGGGTTGCGGTTGCCGTTTCTTAATAAAAGTGGTGGAGCGACGAGATCGTGATGGATGGGTTGTGGTTTTTAATAGTGCTCACGGACATCACAACCACAGACTGACAGTTTATCCAGAGGGTCATCGTCAAATTAGTGGTCTAAGTTCTGGGGCGAAGAAGATTGTTCGTGATATGACTGAGGCGCAAGCAAAACCACGGAACATCTTGAAGGCAGTAAAAGAAAAATTCCCGGAGGACAATCCAAATCAAAGGCATATTTATAATTTCAGAGATTACATGAGGAGGACAAAATCTGAAGACTGGAATCCCGTCCAGCAGTTTCTCTATCAAGCAGTGCAGTGTGAGTACTTACATTGGATTATGGCGGATCCAGAAACTGATGTCGTCACTCACGCTTTTTTGGCACATCCGACGTCAGTCCAGTTGTTGCGGACATATCCTTTCGTTATCTGCATGGATTCGACTTACAAGACGAACAAGTATAAGATGCCTTTGTTCGAAATGATTGGGGTCACACCAACAAACATGAATTTCCTTATTGGATATGCGATTTTGATGGATGAAACTTACTCCAGTTATCTGTGGGTGATGGAGAAGTTGCGAGATCTGTTATTGGGGACTGTCAGCCCGACTGCAATAATAACAGACCGGGAGTTAGGCCTTATGCGATCAGTGAGAGAGGTATTTCCTGACTCTGCTCATTTACTCTGCACATGACACATCAACAAAGACGTATTGAACTACGCATACCACGTATTCGGCAAAAATAAGCAGATGGCAGAGACTTTGAGGCGTGGAAGATGGAGGAAATCATGCTTTCTACTTCAGAAGCCGAGTATGATAGAGCTGTGTATGCTCTGAAAGATTTATATAGATCGTGGCCGGCTATCACGGAGTATTTGGACACCACGTGGTTGGTGCATAAAGAAAAGTTTGTGCTGAATTGGACGAACAAAGTCCTTCATTTTGGGAACACCACGAATTGTAGGGTCGAAAGTGCTCATTCGGCTCTAAAAGAGTGGATTTCTACATCGACTGCAGCTCTGGACACTCTTTTCGAGCGCGTCAACGCGGCAATTGAAATGCAGCTGACGAATATTCGAAACGCTCTTGAAGACTCGAGACGGCGAAATTTGACTAATTTCGGACATGCCCTATATCGTCACATAAATGGTCGAGTTTTGCATCACTGCTTGCAATTGCTGAGTCAGGAGGTGAAAAGAATGCAACAGTTAGATGATGAAGTTGAATATCGTTGTGAGTGCGCTTTTCTGACTTCTCATAGGATACCTTGCACATGTACCATCCGCGGATGTCTTGAATCAGACAACGGAATTTACTTAGAGCAGATTCATTCGTTCTGGAGGATACTTGTCATTGGGGAAGGAGCCGGGAACGCAGAGTTTGTGTCTCAGGCAGCTCAAGACGCCGAACATTTTCGCAGCCTGGTTGATGAGATTGCAGGAAGTGACCCCACCGTAATTCGATCTGCCTCTCTGGTTTTATTCGAGCAGCTACACCCCGAACATGCGAATTTGAGAGAGCCTGCAGAAAAAACAAAGCTACGAGGTCGACCAAGGGGAAAGTCGACACGACGGGACCCTAGTGCGTTTGAGTATGCAGAGCGAGGTAGTGGTCGATCTTCAGGTAGTGGGAGTAGAGGTCGTGGTCGTTCTTCTGGTAGTGGAAGCAAAGGTCGTGGTCGATCTTCTGGTTCTTCGTCTGTGAGGGGAGGATCATGTATACCATCCCTATATTTATTGTTATTATAATTTTGTTATTTATTTCAGTAAATATGTATCTTTTGTTATTATATGTAACTGTATTTTTTGTTGATATTGTAGTGACTGGGCGGGCTGACGTAGACGACTTCCCATATGCGGATAGGATTCCAGGAATCATTATGCCATTCCTACACCAGTGGAATGATGTACGTGCTGATGGAAACTGTGGATTTCGATGTGTCGCCGATGTTTTCCACGGTGGTGAAGACAATTGGCAACTCGCCCGTCGTTCGATTTCAAATGAGCTAGCTGCGAACCCATCTTTTTATGAGCACGTATACTACGACGGTGTGGTGCAGGCTCGTCACCGGATTAATTGGGGCGGGGGACCTTGTGGCGAGAATCACTACATGGAGACGTGGACGGACTTGTTTCCCATTGCAAATTTTTACAAGTGTGCAGTTATGTTCTTCTCTCTCGGAAATGACGGTTCGTTGTACCCATGTCTTACAGTTCTACCTTGGGAGAGTCCACCTACCGTGACGAGACCGTGCAGAGAGTTGATTATTGCTCATTTAGGGAGTTACGCTCATTACATTCGTTTGGATTTGAATGAGGGATTCCCCGTACCTCCTATAGCGACTCTGTGGTTTCAAGTACGAGATGAGAGTGTTATTGGATGGGAGCTGGAGTGCTAAAATAGGATAGCATATTGGCAACAATTATGTAATATGTTTTGATATGTTTGTACATTATATAGTGTTGCTTTATTATGTAATATGTTTTGATATGTTTGCTTTATTTGCATTATATATAATAGTACGATACGTTAGCAAACACAAATAAAAATAATAAGCATATGACAAATAAGCAAACACAAATACAAATAATAAGCGTACGATATGTTAGCAAACACAAACACAAATACAAATAATAAGCGTACGACAGATAAACAAATATAAATGCAAATACTAAGAGTACGGTACAACAGATCAGCCTACTCATCATCCGAATCATGGTCGGAGATGCCTAACTGAGTATGCCACGAGTGTATGATCTCATCCAAATCTCCGCATGCAGCTCTCATGTCATCGTCTGGCAGCTCATCCCTCCTCTGCAAGAATGGCTCTACAGCCCGTATCATCTTACCCATCCACTGCACATAACAATAACATTAGCGTACATTAACAAAATATACGGTACAAATAAATATAGATAAAATGAAAAAATTACCAGATCGCCACACGTCCTATCTGGTGGTCGATCTGCTCTCCGGGAGGCACCACGGACGATGATAGGATGTGAGTAACTACCGAACTAATCAAGATAACGTGCATCACACTCGGAGGGGTCGCGACTACGTCTGAAGTCGCCAAGGAACAGTCGGCATGATCTCGGAAATGTCCGCCAAGTCGATTCCGCTGTAGAAGCGGGGAACCTGACGTCGTACGTCGCTGCTGTCGCAGACCGCACCGCATGCTCTGGTGTCGGGATGTCAACCGGGATCACCTGAACATATCCTAACTGACGCAAGACCCGATCGGGCATATAAGGCTCTATGATATCCCGATAACGAATAAGGCCCATCAATAAAGTCCTCGGAACATCCGCTGCTGGGTCAGGACCATAGGGTAACCACTCCACCTAAACTTTAACACATTAATAATAATACATCTTAAAATTAAATAAATAAATGTAAATGGTGTAAAGTTTGATACCTCTGATGCAGTCAGCTGATCTAGTCGTGCACAGATGGAACGCAATCGTCCATCGCTCTTGTCCTCGCTCCGGACGGCCCACATACCCGAACGTGAATGACCCTCGTCGATAATCTTCCGCTCACGATGCGGGCGGAATGCGGGAAAGTACTCGTATATCCACGCCTGCAGCAGCGTAAGACAACCTGCAATCCTAGAACAATCCGCACGGCTAGCTATCCCAAGCTGACGGTACAGGTATGCCAACGTCGCTGACCCCCACGAGTACTCACGAACGGTGTCCGGGTCCCTAGCCTCCAGTAGATCGCGTGGTCTGATCCGGCAACCACTCTTGTCGACAAACAAGACGGCTCCGAGCATCAAGAATAGGTACGCCGTCAACTGTGTATCATCGGCCCGCGGAGGTCGTGCCCTTCTGCATAGGTCCTCAAGGGAGTCGATGCCGACACCACCACCACTCCATAAAGCTGTATCTCTCGCCAGACCATCAGGTGTGACACCAAGCAACTCTGCCACATAACACCTCAGCTTAGACGTCGACCCCTGAGCACTAACCAGATGACCATCCACAGGAATGCGCAGGATCTGGAAAACATCGTGAAGCATGATCGTCATCTCTCCGAAAGGCATGTGGAAAGTGTTGGTGTCAGGCTGCCACCGCTCCACAAACGCAGAAATCAGAGGCATGTCGAGATAAGGGAACATGTTGTACGGTAAGTGCCCCAAATGCGTGGCACTAATCTCCTCTCTGATATCAGCACTCAGTGTAGACCGCCAACCCTGTAGTGCTGTACAGGCTCTGTGCCGATTATGGCACTTCAGAACCTTCCGATCCTCTCCGTCCCAGATCCGTCTAGCGATGTAACCCCAGAAACTAGGAATGACGCTCCCATCTAAAGGACCACCATGCGTCATACTGCTCACGATCCAAGAATCGTCCTGAACCCTCTTCTTCTTCTGAGCGCGGGGATCAACAGTGCACGAGCTCGAATCCCCGGTCGTAAACCTCCCACCCCTACCCTTCCGCACCATCCATCCGGCGGAAGTAGAACTACCCGCTCGACCACGTCCTCTGCTATACTCCCCCTGCCTCTCCACCTCCGGGTGCTCTAACTCATATGGGTCATCATCGTCGCTCCCGTCGTCGGGACTGTCCACATGCTCATCATCGAAGGAATCATCATCCTCCTCACGACGACGTAATGCCTCTCTCTCCCTCCTGACCGAAGCAGATATCCCCCGTCTACGTGGATGACGCGGTGCTGAATCATCCTCTAAAGAACGGAAGGCGTGTAATGGTATCGACTTGCCTTTCCCTCCACTGTGACCCGATGACTATTAATTGAAATTTTAATTACAAATTTGTTAAACTAAATTATCATATTTATCACAATTGTTAAACTAAATCAAAATTTGTTAAACTAAATTATCACAATTGTTAAACTAAATCAAAATTTGTTAAACTAAATTAAAACAATTGTTAAACTAAATCAAAAATTGTTAAAACTAAATATCACAAATGTTAAACTTAATAAGAATTTGTTAAATTAAATTTTCAGATTTATCACAATTTATTAAAGTAATTATCAGATTTAATAATTTAAAAAAAAATTTGTGGAGGCGTCTGCGAGAGACGCCTCCCGTATGGTGGAGGCGTCTGTCGGAGACGCCTCCTCTTTGGGGGAGACGTCTGCTGAAGACGTCTCCTCCATCGGGAAGACGTCTCCCGCTAGTGGTCGGCGTCCGAAGGAGACGCCCCCCGCATGGGTCGGGCGTCCTCGGAAGCCGCTCCCCCCATGCAGGGGGCGTCTCCCTCGGACGCCGACCATTTTTTTTTTGAAAACAAATAAATAACGTAAGGTTACCGTATACGGGTACACCGGGGGAACTGCTGGCTGCTTGCCTGGCCTCCGAGACATTCCTAATCTTCTGTAGTAGGTATAGGAAGAGAAAGTTTTGAAAAAAAGAGTGAAATTGTGAGATATATAAGCAAAAATACGATGAAGGGCAATTTGGTAATTTCAAGGGGCGATTTAAGTAATTTTGGGGCGATGTTTAGCAATTCAGTTTTAATTTCACATTACGCGGTTTGTCTCCTTCAACTTTACCGCACCACAATCAACTTTGGTGGTTTTTTTTTATTTTTTTCTTTAACATTAAGTATATCTTTAATTGTTGGAAGTGTTATTTTTGGTAAATTTTCTAACGGAATTGAACGAAAATATTAATATGTGGGTCTGCTAACGATAGATGCATCATACTAGTAAATTAAAAATATGAGGTGTAAATTGGTGATAACCAGAAGGAAACGCGAGTGTATACCTTCGATTAGGTTTAGTTTGTGGTGCAGCAAAAGATCCAAATTTCTAATGGTACTGCATATTATCGCCATTCGGAACCCAGAAATAGAATCACCAAGGAATATTTTTTCATAGCATATTAGTAAATTAAATCTGTTTGATTAATATAGATCAACATGTGAAACAAATTCCCTCTTAATTAAAACGTTGAGAATAATAAGAGTTTGAAAAACGTAAAAGTTTGTAAATTTTCAAAATGATTATGATTAGAAAATATTTCTTACATGTTTGTAACATATTTGATAGTTTTTACCTAGTCTATGTTATAAATAATATGATCTTGTATTACTGCATTTATGTACATATTTATTTATTTACGGTACAGATTTTTATAACATAAAATTGACATGAAACTTCTTATAAACTATTTTGTAGAAATATCGAACATTCAACCTATTGTGCGATCTAAGATTGAAAAACATTCATTGGCAAATGATGACTTCAACTTCATAAGCTGACAGGTCAAGCTTTACATCATGTTGAAGTTTGAAAAACTATCTCATATTTTAGAAGATGAAATCCCCAAATTAAATGAGAAGACAACCGATGCTGAGAAAGAGGGTGCAGCAAAGTGGGAAGACTAAGAGAACCAGGTTCACAGTCTAATGTTAACCTTTATGAGTGACTCGTTTCAAGCGAAATACTTTGACTCAAAACCCAAAAAGACCATGAAATCTCTCACGAAGATGTTTATGGATAGTGCTCAAAAGCATCACTATAAGACCACCATAGCACTCACAATGTGCCACATCACGGAGGGAATTTATGTGTCCATGCATTTTTCTCGCAATGCAAGGATATCTCGAGAAGTTAGAAAAAAACTCTCTTCCTTGATGCCCAATGACATTGCGAAAAATTTGATTCTTGGCTCTCTAGACCCATCCTATAAGGATTTCATCATGCATTACCATGTACGTAAGAAAGTAGTGAGTCTTGAGGAGCTTCATAACACTCTCAAAACGACTAAAGTTGATATGGGCAAAGGAAGGAACAACAATGTCCCAACCATCCATTGTGGAAGTAGAGAAATCACCAAGAATAAAGTAAAAGACAAATTCACCAAAAAGACATCAATCAAAAGCAAATGCGTATGAAGTGCTCGTGCGAGTTTCTCAAAGGAAAATTCTTCGAAATCTCCAACTCCCAACACAGAGTGCTTTTACTACGGAGAAAAAAGACACATTCGGCCTAATTTTCCCAAGTACAAGGAAGACCTTGACAATGAAGTGATTGAGCGTAAGCGCCCCAAAAATACCAAACGTATATTTGTTATTGAAATAAATTTAGTCACCTCTTTCCATGATTGGGTACTCGATACCGGATCTTGTGCTCACATAGTTTCTAATGTGCAACAACTAAATAATAGGAAAGACCTCGCAGAAGGAGAGATGATTCTAAAGGTTGGAAATGGTGTAAGCGTCGTTGTGATTGCACAAGGCTCCATGGATCTTCATTTATCTGTGGTTTAATTTTAAGTTTAAAGAATGTCTATTATGTACCTTCGATTAACAAGAATATTATATCTGTGTCATGTTTAGATATGGATGACTTTATAATAAATATTTCAAATTCTTACATGTTTTTATCGAAGAATTGAAATTGTTGGGTTTTTTTCCTTAATTTATGTTCTGATGATTTAATCAACCTAATCTTAATTGTAATCAATGTAGAGTGACACACATATTACATTGCATATATATTGCATTGTACTAACCTCTACAGGTGATCAAGACTCAAGAAAGAAAATCAAGTCAAGATATGTAATAAAGCTCATTTCATGTAATCTTTATTTAATTTGAGTCTTAGGAACTTTGTGTAATTGATCATACTTTGAGTTAAACACCACTCACATACACACTAGGTTCCCTATAGAAGTCGCACACAAAATCACTTATCAATTGGACTTCAATAGATCACCCAAACTTAGACCAGAATTCACTAATTAAGTCTAACAGAGTCAATTCGGTTGACCGTTTAGACCTTCGGCTGACCCTCTGTTTCCTTTAATTAAGAGTGAATTATACTACCCGATCGGTAGACCACTCCTACCTTTTCAGTCGATCGTGTAAATAAATTTTTCTAACCGTTAGGCTTGTCGTATTATATCAACGGTCGTATTCTAATTATTCACCCATAATCCAAAATACAATTGCCTATCGGTCAACCATGGACCTTGTTTCGGTCGACCGAACTTGATCATTTTTTGTCAACCCCGTATAGTCTGGAAGTTAACGGTCGACCGAACCCTACTCGGTGTTCGACCGTTAACTTAAGTGTACCTTAGTTATAGCATGTTTTGTTCGACCGTTCCATCATCGGTCGACCAAACTGTGTTCCAAATTGCCAATCGTTCTACCCGATTGGGTCGACCGTACTTGTTCTGAATTAGGTCCTGCAGGTTTCTGTTCTGTGTATCTCACTCAAACCTTACCCAACTTAACCCCAACGGCTATAACACCTTTGAAGCATATAAATAGAGTTGTCCAACACATTTTCACACAACTCTCCCACTACAATTTGTCTCCTACATTAGAGAGAAAGCTCCAAACACTCCAAGCCTCAAACCTTCCACACTTTAGTCTTAAATCTTTTTCTACTCAAGTGTGCTCAAGTTTAGAGAGTGTTGTTCCACTCATTTTTTGTCAAAGAGCAAGGATTTCAGTGAAAGTCCGAAGTGTTCCCTCACGGATTGTGAGGGGAAGAAATCAAGCTAGCGAGGGTTGTTCGCGGAGGCTTGTGTTGTAAAGGCGTTCTCTCCCGTCCCAGAGCGAGGAGTGGATAGTGAAGTTGTGAGCGGAGCTCGGTGATTCGAGCGGAGCTTGCAAGAGAGGACTAGGACACGGGTGGGGTGTCAAACCTCTATAAAAATCCCATTCTTCTTGTGGTTTGCAATATTTCCTCTTTACTTGCTTGTTTGTTTTTAATTCTGCTGTGCATTCATTGATTGTTTAAACAAGTAGGTAATTAGCTTAAAATTGATTAGAACTAAGCCGCATTCACGATCCTACAGAAAGTTTTATGCAAATGCTTTCATAAGAAATATACTCTATTTGCTTGAATTGAATAATAGACAAGTTTTAAATATCAATAACAAAAGTCTGAAAACAACTCAATTAATGATACAATCATATGACATTATCGTCTTGGTCACATCAATGAAAAACGCATTAAGAAATTGTAGGAAACTAACCTTCTTGGACCTATTGATTTTAAATCATTAAAGACTTGCAAACCTTGCCTTATGAGTAAAATGACCATGAGGCCTTTCAAGAAGAAAGGTCCGAGAGCAAGTAACTTGCTGGATTTGATACATTCTGATGTATGTGCTCCAATGAGTACATGTGTAAGAGATGGTTATAGGTACTTCATTACGTTCACTGATGAATATACGTT
Source organism: Triglochin maritima (assembly GCA_963682175.1). Taxonomy (NCBI): domain Eukaryota; kingdom Viridiplantae; phylum Streptophyta; class Magnoliopsida; order Alismatales; family Juncaginaceae; genus Triglochin; species Triglochin maritima. The sequence continues at coordinate 44,398,535 of OY821775.1, forward strand.
ATAGTTATGGTTATGTTTATCTAATGAGAAACAAAAGTGAATCCTTTGACAAGTTCAAGGAATTCAAGAATGAAGTAGAGAATCAACTTAATAAGAAGATCAAATCTCTACGAACTGATCGTAGAGGTGAGACTTGTGTGCCGAATTCGACTCATTCCTAAAGGAGTGTGGTATTATACCACAACTCACTCCACCAAGAACACCTCAGTGGAATGGTGTGTCCAAAAGGAGAAATAGGACATTGCTCAACATGGTTCGATCTATGATGAGTCAAGCTAAAGTACCGTTTTCTTTTTGAAGTTATGCACTACAAGTTGCGGCTTACACACTGAATAATGTTTCATCCAAATCCGTAGAGAAAACGTCATATGAGCTTTGGAGTGGTAAAATACCCAAGCTTATAAGTTTCTCAAGATTTGGGGTTGTGAGGCCTACATAAAATATTTGATGTCGACCAAACTTCAACCAAAAATGGATAAATACTTCTTTATAGGTTATCCTCGTGACAAAAGATGGTACTATTTTTGGCATAAAACCCTTAATTGAGTGATTATTGAGACGGATGTCGTATTCTTAGAGAATGATTTTTTCAAAAGAACAAGAAGTAGTGGGAGTAGAGTTCTACTTGAGGAAACTCAAGATACTCTACAAGATCATCATATGAATGATGACATTCGAGATCATGAAGGTCCGACCGAGGTTTCTTTGAATAGTGGGAACATGAGAGAGCAACAACCGCAAGAAATTGTGAGTGAAACTCAATCATCCCCACCTAATGTACGTTCAAACACTGAACATGAACCAATTCCACAAGAAATTGTGGAAGAAGTCAGGAGGTACGCGAACAACCAATAGGCAAAATGGTTGAACGTTTTTTTGCAAAACGATCGACTAATGAGTAGTAATTTCTAGGTTTTTTTGAAAACATTTTTGCACGGTTTTTGCTTGAATTAATAAGAGAAGTTCTTTGATCATGAGTTGAATTTGTTCCAATTCGGTTAGAGGAGGTTAATGGATGATTACGTGTCGAAATATGATTGGATTAAATGAGCTATTAACAAGGAATCATGTGCAAGTGAGTTGCACATGAATAGGTTTTGAGGAAATCCTATAAATTGGACACTCCTCTCCTCGTTGTTAATATATGAATGCAAAATTCTCCTCTCCATATTTCTCCACCAAATCCATCCAAAAATTCCCTTATTAGTTGAGTGTTGGAGAGATTAAATTCTCGGGAGCATCAAAGGGGTAATTAGCTAGATTATAGCCTTCAATTAGAGATTAATATGCTAGCTCATTTCTCTGTAAATCTTATTTAGAGTTTGGTGAACGCTTGGAGGAATTCCAAGGCGATTCAAGTGCAACGCGACTCTGGATTTTCGAAAAAGGTTTTAAAGAACATTTTGGGTATGCTTTCTTCTATACAATTTAATATTTACGTAGGATACATATATTAAATGTATAGTCTTTGTTTTGTACATGAAAAATTATTGAAAATATGAAAATCGAACCTAAATGCTTGTTAATTTTTTAAAATTTATACACAAGTATAAGGTACAAAATCCTATAGTATTTCGGCAGGTAGCTTGGCTACGACACAACCAGGTGAGTTGGCCGACAGTTCCATCGGGGTGGTGTTGACCACGAGTTTTAGATCTGATTCTATGACGTGGAAGTGCATGCGACCCTAACCGAACTCATGCCTAGTGTAGTTGTGTGTGACGTGCGTAGCGTACTCTTCGTAAAACTGCTTGTTGGAGCGGTAGGTCTCCTCGGGAGACCCGATGATGTTGTGGGGTTGTTGTCCCTTATTTACCCCTGGATGGGGAAGATTTTACATGTTGCATTCTATTATGACATGCTATACTAGTATGATAGGTTCATTTTGTTGTACTTTCATATGCATGTAGGTGAGTTTGGTATACAAGATTTCCTTATGGAAACTCAAACATTGTTATTTCATTGCATTTCAGGACCGTCGTAGGTGCTGGGGTGGGTGGCGACTGAGGACGTGAGCACTCTGGGATCGGATCCTCCAGTCTGTTTCCTAGGTTGTAGGATTACATGTATTTATACTTTCGCGTACTCTGTTGTAATAATATCTTTTGAAAACTCCCGTAATTGTGCACATTTTGAGTATTTTATGAGTAATGTTCCCTCCTTTCTAGTCCTATTATCTTTGAGAATTATGTAAATTTTCCTATTGTTTTCGGAACGTTACAATTAACATAACATTGGATAACAAGAAAGTAGCATACTATAAAAAAGAGATTGGATGTCGAAAATTCCACACTGACAATGGCAGACATAAATTTCAACCTGGGATAAATGAACTGCTAAACTTCGTCCGTAAATTACTTAAATCACCCGTTTCAATTACCATCTTGCCATTCTCTCATTTCTGCTTATATATCTCTTCATTTCACTCTTCAACCATCACTCTCACTTCATCTTCCTAAAACTCATCAAAAACAATGTTTCAGAGGCCAGGAAAGGAACCAGCGGACACCCCGATTCACTCGAATCAAGTACAAATTCCCATTTATTAAGTTAACAAAAAATTGAGGGGGCGTCCTAGCGAGACACCCCCTTGAGGATGTTTAAGACACGTCCTAGCCAAATGCGACCCCTTGGGGGAGGCGTCCTAGCGAGACGTCCCTCTCAATTTTTGTTGGTTTGACATACTTCTCCGGATTCAGGTGCTTCGCTAGACATTTTCGTGGTTTTGGTACTGGTAGAGTGAAAAATACTGAGACAGAAGCCTTAGTTTAAGAGACGGGACGAAATGAGTATTAAATGAATTGTGAAGGCAATATGGTAATTTAAACGGACGATTTAAGTAAAAGTTGGGCGATGTTTAGTAATTCTCTTTTTTAATGGTAGACAAATTGTTGAAATTGATAGCAAAAATCCTAAACGTAATGTTTTGCAGTGCCACGTGAGCGAAATAACTTAAGGATCAATTTGGATAGCCAGAATACTATGATTTTTTAGGAAACTATATTACTAAAAAAAAAATCATACTACAAGGGTGTTTGGATCGCCATCAATAATACATTATAAATTTATGTTTTTTTTCATCTAAAAATGCGTTATTCAGAAAAGAGCCCTACCTCTTTTTTTCACCTCAAATATGTTGTGTTTGTTCTTCCTTATTTGTTTCTTATTAAACTTTTGATTTTATGGGAAATGTAGTTTTTAGTATTTTCAAAATACATTATTTGAATTGGATGTCATTTTAAAAAATGTATTTTTGAAATCAAATATTTGAATCATTTAGTTACGCAAACAACGCCTAAATGTATTGAATCCATGAGTTTTGATGATAAACATTTGAAAAGTTCTAAAGGTAATATAGAAAAAGTGAAGATGATACCCAAAATAAAAGATTCCATGGGATTACTACTATAAAGTCAGTTTCTTTTATACTTTTATCTATGTTAGGTCGGATTGGTCTGCTTTCTTGTGGTAAAGGTTTAAAAATGAAGTTGGTGAGTGAGTTTTCCACACGACTTGAGGAATTAAGCACGCGTTGTTCTCTTGACTCATTTTGGAGTTGGAAATGGTCGACCCTAGTAGGCCTAATTAACAAATTGTTTAGCTGACTAAATGGGATTAGAAGCAACCAATATACAACATTTTTCTTACACATAACTGTCTGTTTGTGACACAAGTCCGATTTGTTTAGTATTCGTCCGAAAAGACCTGGCAATTCAGACACCTATTTATATATAAGACAAAGAAATCTAATCCAACCAGCTAGACCAATTAATAATTTGACCTATGAGAACCGTTTAAAACCTTACATGCATCTATTTCGGCAATAGACAGCACCTGCTTTGTAAATAAAACCAATTTATCCATCTAAACACACTTGCTGTATTACAAAGACTTGTTTTAATTATAATGTTGTTCAAGCCAAGTTGACCGGTTCAAAATGTTACATGGAAGCAGATTTAAGAAATAGGTATAAATAAGCAAAGTTGGAAATCTCCAGAAACGTAAAGTAAATATACTATCCATATTTCCACCCCTTTCTTACCCGTAATTATTTTATTTAATAAAAAATAAATCTAAAATTAAAAAGATAGGAAAAAAAAATATTTCGAAATCTACTCTGGCATGCTCCTATCCGACGAAATTTCCGTCGGAAGGACTTTTTTTAGCGTAAAATATGACGCCCAAAAACGTTCCGACAGAAATTCCGTCGGGTCATTTAATAAATCACCATTATTGCCGACGGAAATTCCGTCGGCAATAACTATGATTTACAATGTCCGATGGAATTTCCGTTGGGAATTGTAGCACCTGCTAGCAAACAAATTGTCAATGCTGCAATTCAACCCAAATCGGGTTTAAAAATCCTGCAATAAAAACAAGCGACGATACATTTGACTTCCATTCACATACAATCACATACAATCACATAATTCGTCAAATTGAAAGCAATCATATATATATAACCACACATACAATTGAAATGAAACAAACGAAGTCATACAATCACGTACAAATTTATAAGTCGAAGTCATAAATCAAATCTAAATCTAATACATATGTAAGTCATAAGTTATAAAAACCATATATAAAACAACAAACCCATACGATTACGACTCAGAACAAGTCGGATTCGTCGGTGTTTCTTCCTCGTGCTGAGATGATGTATCGATGTTATCACTCTGTAAAAACAATAAAATTTGGCTTACTTCAAAATCCGAAACATATATATTATTATAGCAAAGTAAAACAATAAACTAAACATTAATCGTAAATATACCTCATCTCTTCCAAACTGAGTCGCCATCAATTTAACAACTTGAGCTTTTAACTTCTCGTGCTTCTCCTGCGTTAATGTATTTTAATATTACTCTACATATAATAAACTTGTAAAGTAAATATACGATTTTAAGTATACACTTACAATCGAAACACACTGTGAAATCTTGGTCTGAAGATGGTCCATGTGAGCGCTCCTATGTCAACCACTCGCAGTCTTGCCGGCCTTGTAGGCTCCAATACCAGCACCACAAACACGATCTGTTTTCTCTTTGCCCAAGACTTCTTCTAGTACCTCTGTCTAGATCACCTCGTGAGCCTTATTACACTCACCTTGCTCTTGAGACAATCTTTGTTGCGTCAATTCCTGTATCTCAAGCTAATTGTTTTTCAAAAGCTTACGAATTTTTCAAAGTTCAAACTAATACTAAGGTTAAACTAGTAAAAAGTTAAAACTTACCATTTTCGGTTGATTTGTATAACATAGAACCATCTTTTCAACTTTGGTGAGATGTGTTCTGATTTGGTTTTCATCCATCTTATTATTTAACAAAAAAAAACAATGTTAATTAATTAGGATACAATAACAAAGATCACAAAAAATGCATGTTTGTTTAATTATGTATTACAAACCAAACAGAACTACAAATAGAACACATAACAGTCCCATGTAACATAATAAGCATCATTGAAATATCGATAATAGTAAGACGAGATGAGGATTGGAAATCTTAAAATCAGCAATGTTACGTACTATAACATAGAAAAGAAAGGTAACCACCAGAAACACAGATGAGAGGTTGTGTATTAGTAAGGTTTCATTCTTCTGCAAATCACTTCTTCATCCAAAATCGAAGCACACAAACCAACAAACGAAATCATCGTAAAAGTAATGGAAGAAGAAAATCATTGTGGAGTTACACGATTTTATATCCAAAAGAAAATTCATAAATTAATTGTTTTGCATACAAGTTTAGATAGATTAAAGATTTCAATGGGCAAATAACAATCTAAAACTGCAAATTATTTACTTTAAGGAAGAAATCTCTTCTGCAAATCTCTTCTTCATCCAAAATTTCACACACAAAATCCACTATCATTACTTGCAAAAAACCCTCAAAACTTACATGAAGGTTCGCCTTCTTTGCAAAAGATTTTGATCCCGTCTTATGATTCATCTTCTTGCGGCTGATACTGTTTGTTAGGGAATTTTTCTACATTTAATGAAAATAGTTTAACATTAAAAACGGGCAAAAATTTAAAGACCAAAAAATTATTACCTTTGCATTTTCAGTGTTCCATTCCTTACACTGAATGCTGAATTGGTCAGGATGAATGCGTGGATCGCCTTTCGAGATCAAATATGCAAGCCGCTCATCTTGAGTCTCAAAAGGTGTGTAATACTTCTTCTTCACTGAGTATTGATAATCTCTCAAAAAATCGCTGATCTTATCAAAGCAGTAATGCCAAACAGTAACACAATTCCCCAAATCAAAATGATCCTACGAATAACATATAAACATTTGTTAGTATATAATATTATTGTTCATGCATTAAATTTAAAATAAATAAATGAATACGTACCACAATAAGATCTCACGAATCAAGGAATGCCTCACGACTTTGATGTGACATCTTAATATGTAGTGGCCACAACTCAGGATGCTTGGCTAATAATGCCAAAGTCGCGTTCAGCTTTTCTTCGTATGGTCCAACCGGGACGTAATCCTCATTCCATTGAACTTGAAATCGATGACCAGTAGAAGGAATCAGATCAGCCCCTCTAGTTGGCCCTCAAACTCTCTTCGTAGATGTTTCAGCTTCAGTCAACAAAATATTCATCAAATTTACAGGAAATTAGAAGTTAAAATATAATATTAATGTCAAATTAAACACAATGTTACCGTCAACGTCGTTGACAAGACGTGCTCTTGAGTGACCACGAGGACCACTGTTGTCTCCTGGTCTCTTATCTAATTCACTTCAAACCTTTCCTGGTATACGCTCTACTTCATGAGGTCTCACCACCGCAATGATATCACGATGTGGATCAGGTGCTTGCGGTTCATCTTCAACTCGATCTGGAGCCCGCCGAACAATACGCCTACGTGGAGGCATGCCTGTATAACATGGAATTAATTAACATAATAGAGATAACATATAAGATACAATTTGTTCCACAAAGATATATATAACATATAACAAACACACTTAAATTTACCTAATCTGCAAAGTAATATCTAGGTTGATATTTCAATACAATGTGCCAATTAGGTTCAACTAGATCTCCAGGTGCTTCCACGCTTGCGCATCGGCAGGATGACGAAGAAAACCATCATCTTTTGGCTTTTCAGCATACCACCTCGTGTTTTTCGCCAGATCCTTATTCATGTACAACCGATGCAGTCTTGGGATTAGTGAAAAATACCTAAGCACCTTGGCTGGAATTTTTTTCCGGATTTCACTTTCTTCGTCTACTCCTTGTACCCATCTCGACGACCCACATCTCGAATTTTTTTATGTCTTTCTTTGCATATTCTTTCCAGTACAGCATGCAATCTTTAGGACACACATCAATCTTCTTACAACTGAGAGTCCTAATTGTTTCACGACTTTCGTAGCTTTGTAATATGACGACGAAATATTTTTGCCGCCATCTGGAATAGTTTTTCAAGCAAAGCAAGGAGTATAGAGAATGACTTATTACTCCAACTGCTCAATATTTTCAAATGAAATAAACGGACCAAGAATGACAACTTCGGGAACTTCTTACACCCTGCATACAACGGTTCTTCATCATTTTTCACAAGTTCCGACAAACGAATCGGGTCACCAACTTGAGCTTCTTCCATTTCGTATTCGTCGTCCACAACATCTTCATAAATACCATCATCTTCTTCCGCATTAACTTCTTCACCTCCGACATATTCGTAAATATCTTGTAACATTCCTTGCATGTCGTCAACAACACTTGAAGTTGAAGTGACAGATGACTGAAATTTCCTATTCCTTCCGGGTATTTTTTCGCCATGACATACCCACGTAGGATAATCCGGCATAAAACCCTTGAGGAGAAAAAGCTCACGAATTTGTTGTCTTTTAAGAAGTGCTAGATTTCCGCAATTCTTGCATGGGCAACGAATAAGACCACCCAACTTTTCCAAATTGGCACTTGCAAAATTCAAAAACTCATCCGACCCTTTATGTATTCTAGTGTCAATTTATCATCAATCTGTAATCAAGATTTGTCTAGTACAATTGACATCCTATAGAAGTCACACCAAACACCCATTATATTTAAAAATAAAAAATTAAAACAATTAAATTTATTAAAAATTTGGGCAGAACCTCCACTAAAATTTTAATTATGAAACTATTTTCAACATGGATTTCAAACACAAACCCAATCGATTTCAATAAACATCATTTTTCACGTTTCCCACTTTTATCAAACAAACACAAAACCAACCAGCATCAACACCTTTGTTGGTTTTCGTTTTGGTTTGTTATTAATTGCACACATATACATACATGGTTTCTGATATATACATGTATTGTTTGTTCCAACAATATTTCTTTGATTGGTTCTCAAATATTCGGATAGCATTTTGGTTATTATATCTAGATAATCATATCTACAAGATAGTGTTTTTGGAAATTTGTTTTTTTATGGAGTTCAAAAATGCTCTAATTTATGCATTTTTAAGTTTGGAATGATAATTTATGCATTTATGCTCTAATAACAAACCAAAATGAAAACCAACAAATATAAATATTATTACTACTACTACTACTACAATAAATACAAATATTATATGTGATATGTAGAATTTATATGAGTGTTTGTAGAATTAAACAAACACTTGAACATATATATGAGATGTAAACAAACACTTGAAATGTATAGAATTTTGAACTAGAGTGATAAAATCAAATAAGATACAGTATCACTAATGGTTTGAGCTACATTATCGAATATTTACGTAGAAAGACCAACTCCTTATACTTAAAAATCACAAAAATCGAAAAATGATCAAAATGTTACACAAAGAGATCAAACATTTAAACACCAAAAGAGCACAAGAATATCTATTCTTTAAATTCCATACCACCAAAGACCCAATCTCTACTCTCAAGGGGGCGTGGGATACTCTTGTGATGAGGATGTAGTCTTGCTTGCCGACAAAGGAGTGGAAGCCGAAAAAGATGGAGTTTGGTATCTCGATACGGGAGCAAGCAACCACATGTGTGAAAATAGACACATGTTCACACATTTGGAGGAAGGAGTACATGGGCACGTTTCGTTTGGAGATGCATCAAAGGTGCGCGTGGAAGGGAAAGGCCACATCAAGATCCAAGTAAAGGATGGATCTCAAAAGCTTATCTCCAATGTGTTCTTTGTGCCCTATATGAAGACGAACATATTAAGCATGGGACAACTCCTGGAGAAAGGGTTCACGATCTTGATGAAGGATCGACACATGACCGTGCGAGGACAAGATGGACATCTGATTGCAAAGGTAGAAATGTCCAAAAATCGAATGTTTAAATTGAATCTAACCTGTTCTCATGCTAGATGCTTGAATGCATGCATTGAGGGAGATTGGTTGTGGCATATGCGACTTGGACACTTAAATTTCGACGGGATCCAAGAAATGGCGCAGAAGGGAATGGTGCATGGTCTGTCGATGACCGAATCCAAAGACGGATTTTGTGAAGGTTGCATGGTTGGAAAATCACCAAGGAAGAGTTTTCCAAAGCAAGCTGAACATAGAGCAAAGAAGGTGCTAGAATTGGTGCATACCGACATATGTGGACCGATCACTCCACACTCTATTAGTAAGAATCGTTATTTCTTAACGTTTATTGATGACTTTTCACGGAAAACGTGGGTGTACTTCTTGAAGTAGAAATCTGAAGCATTTCGCATGTTCAAGAAGTTCAAGGCATATGTGGAGAAACAAAGTGGCAACAACATCAAGACATTAAGGTCTGATCGAGGAGACGAGTTCACGTCAACCGAGTTCAACAACTTTTGTGAGGAGAATGGCATAAAACGCCATTTGACGGCTCTATACTCACTGCAACAAAATGGTGTAGCTGAAAGGAAGAATAGAACCATCATGGACATGGTTCGGAGTATGTTGAAAAGCAAGAACATGTCAAAAGAGCTACGGGCCGAAGCAGTGGCCTGTGCAGTGTACACGTTGAATCGTTGTAAAACCGCAAGCTTGGAGGGAGTAACTCCACAAGAAGCGTGGAGTGGCTACAAGCCAACCGTAGCACATATGAAGGTGTTCGGAAGCATAGCATATGCACATGTGCCAAAAGAAAGAAGGATAAAACTTGATGATAGGAGCATCAAGCTTGTATTTGTTGGCTATGATGAACGATCCAAAGCTTATAGGCTTCTCGATCCGACTAACAACAAAATTGTCATTAGTCGTGATGTACAGGTTAACGAGGAGGTTACATGGGAGTCCAAAGAGGAGATTCCACAAGTGCCAAATGAAGAACAAGAAGAGGAGATAGCCAACCCCACTGATCATGAAACGGTTCCATCTGACAAACATGACGAGATGAGACCAAGGAAGTTCAAGACACTTCGTGAAATCTACGAGACGACGAGTGAGTTGCACATGGTGTGTCTTCTCACACAAAACAAAAGCACTGCAATCCGCTTGTATGATAAGTTGAGAAATCAACTTGGGATGGAGGATGGAAGAGGATTAAGTTCAAGGAGGAGTATTGAGAATTGAACCTAATCCTAGGTGGCGACTTAACCCTATGTGGCGTCCTAGTCACCCGCCACATTATCATTGCTTGATGACTCATCAAGGGGGTGAAGAGTCAACACATGAGAAGACAAAAGGTTGAGGGAGTGGAAGAGACAAGAGTCTTTTCATTTTTTGTGTAATTTTCGTCCTAATTATGTATGCAATTTAAGTAGAGGGTGTAATGATCTTGAATGATCATGTTTATGTGGTCTTTATATTTGGAAGTTGTAGGGTCATGTAAGTGCCTATATAATGCACTAGAATTCACCATTTGTAAGAGAACAACAATATATATCAAGCATTAGAAGTTGAGCCACGAAATTGTGTGAGAAAAGAGTGAGTATGTGAGTAGAAAAAAGAAGAAGAGTGTGCATTGCAAAATCGTTTTTTTGCTTTGTGAGTGTCAAGGAGAGAGCCACCTTCTTTCTTTCGTGCCCCCCAGTAGAATAGATGAAGAATGGATCTAGTGGTGTCAAAAGAAGGCAAAAGGAATGGTAATCAGGGTGGTCTAAGGCAGCTCACGAGGTGCGCCTTTTAGACCGCCAATCGGCGGTTGGGGACCGCCAATCAGCGGTCCCTGTAGCCCAGGAGACGGGCATTCTCCTGTGGTGGGTTGATCAGTAGCTCCCCGTCCTCCTCCCGTCCTCCAACAAAAATAAACATTTTTAAGTTGAAAGAAATTGAAGTTAGTTATTCCTATATTTGCATCAAGAGTAGAAAAAAGCAACCCAAGTTTCTTGATTAATAAGGCCATGAAATACCAACAAACAATTTACTGAATTCAAAGATCTTAAATTTTTGCCTTCAATCTTAAACTTCAGCTATAATCAACCAATCTTAAACCAAATTTGTACTTACCTATCTGTTTCTGCCTCTACAACCAAACCTATTGTAGCACTCAAAACACCAATCAATTCCCAACACCACTACAAATTGCGAATCACAAACTCCTAAAGTTCAGTTCCCACATTGCCACAATGCAAACATAAAAAACTTAGAAGGAGATTATTATAACAAAAATTCACCTAAAAAATCACAGCATCTGCACCTTCCTCTCACTCTCTCCACAACAAAATCCAGCGAATCGCAAACACGTAACAACTCCAAAACAACAAAAAACGACTCAAAATCCGAACAACACACCGATGAAAATCTTGCAACATAAAAAATTCCACCAAATCACCACAATGCACACATCAGACGCTAGAAAACATTAAATTTCACTCTTCCTGTTCCTAATCAAACACACCATTCACAAACACAATTAATTTTTTAATTAATCGGCAAAGGATTTAGGGTTTTCTTCGAGTGGGAATAGAAATCGGGATATTCTCCGTCGGCATGCTAAGTTCAGCACGCGCTCAGGGCGTGCCAAAACTAAACGGGCGTGATAACAAATACTTCGCGCACCGATCCGACGGAATTCCAATCGAGCCGACGAAAATTCTGTCGGGCTGTTTGGAACAGCACGTGTTCAATGTGCGCCAAAATAATCAGGCGTAAAACAAATTATGTCGTGCCTGGCCCGAAGGATATGTTATGGTGCCGACGACATTTCCGTCGGCAGGTGACCCCAACAGAATTTCCGTTGGCACATGTTCGTCGGTAAATGCAATTTTTGTTGTAGTAATTGTAGTATAAAACTGATGAAAAAATATTGCATTGTAGATTAACAAAAATGATTGTGATAAGTGTGTACTTTGGTGTGACAACTCAAAATGCAAGCTTTGGTGTAGAGTACACGATAGGTCGAAGACTTACACTTTCAACGAGTGAAAATGTAACCTTAGAAGAAATTAAGAGTTGGATTTATCAAGGTCTGCACGTCGAAGAATCTCGGTACTCGATTGATATTCAATGTCGTGTCAGCATTGCATCGACATGTTTCTTTTTTTAATGTGATGTCCGTATATGACGAGAATTCCTAGAGAATAGCCTTTCAAACGGCCTATTTGAAAATGGAGATGGTGGAGATATATGTTAAGTTGAATCCTTCGGAAATTGAGTGAAATGTTGAGATGTTTGCAGGTAGCCAACATGGTAGTAGTAGTGATGCACGATTCATATCACAATAATCATGTGTTGCAAACACCACAGTACAAACTAGTCGACCTGCGAATAGAACTTCTGATTTGAATCCACAAGAAAGAACAAATTTCGAGCCGATACCGACTGATGATGATGAAGAAAATGATGACAAAGAATACAATATTATTGAGTCAGAGGACAAGAGTGAATCATCAGGTGGGGAGGATGAGGATGAGGTTGAGGAGGATGAAGTTATTGGTCTGAATGTAAATTGGTTAAGTCAATTCAACCCATTTAGAGGTAGGGGTTGGGTTCACCCAGCTAAAAGCTTCCATGATTGTTCTAGTTGGCTTCCTGCAGATACGTCCTTTATAAAAACCAGCATAATAGTTGAGGGTCCATTGGCTGAGAATCAAGCATTGTCATCGAAAAACACTCTAAAGAATGCCATATCGAAATGGCATATTGACAACAATCGGGAGATCAAAGTGCAAGACAACAACAAAACCAAATATAAGGTAAGATGTAAAGATGAAAATTGTAGCTGGATGTTGTACGTTGCACGAACCTGCTCTGGTGAAGCATGGGCGATAAGAAAATGTTCGTACAAGCATATATGCAGATCCACAGCTGCCCGATTTGATCATGCTCAGCTGACTGCGAAGATGATGACCGATATCATCCGTGAAGATGTCGAAAATAATGTCTCGTTTCTGATTAAACAGGTTCATGGTTTGGTAAGAAAAGTATTTTTAGGTGTTAATCCAAAGTACAATAAATTATGGCATGCCCACGAGAATGTTGTTGCATACATGTTTGGAAGTTTGTCGGGTTCACATGCTTTGTTGCCTCAATTGTTAAATGTTATTAAACAATCAAATCTTGGGAGTAAAGTTGTAGTTCATTCCGACCCTTTACCATGCGCTGGTGTCCGTCAGTTTAAATGGGCAGCATGAGCTTTTGGTCCTTGTATTCAGACCTTCCGATATTTGCGTCTTGTTATCAGCATAGACGCCTCATTTCTAAAAGGTAGATATGAAGGAAGGTTACTTGTTGCTGTTGGGTATGACGCTGAGAATCAACCTTTGCCTCTTGCATTTGGGCTCGTTGAGAAGAAAATATATCTAATTGGGGATGGTTTATGAGATGGTTGCGACGAGAGGTAATTGGAGACAGGAAAATATGTGTCATATCTGATCGACATGCTGCATTAAAACACATTTTACAGAATCCCTGTTATGGTTGGCACGAGTAGGGGTGAGCCTAGGTCCGGGACCGGACCGAAGACCAGACCGAATAAATTTGGGTTGGTCCAGTCTGGTTCGGTCCAAAACCCAAATTTTACCCACAAAATCATGGTTCGGTCCGGGACCGGTCCGAACCAGACCGAAGACCAAATTTTTGGTATCCCCCGGACCGAAGATCAGACCGAAAAAATTCTGTCACGAACCGAACCGAACCGAACCGAAATTTGCTCACCCCTACGCACGAGGAAGCAAATGAAGCAGTTCACTGCTTATTCTGGTAGTGTGTGCCGCACGTAACTATAATTCTAATGAATTTACATATCTGTACTACAATGTTAACTCTTTGGTACATACATGGGAGGGTTACTTCGATATATACGGGAAGGAAGTGGATTGGCCAGAATATATGAGAGACAAAATCATACCTGATCGAAAACTCATGAAGGAAGGAACAAGAATGTCAAAGCGTTTACCAATGACGATGGATGTCATGGAAGGAAGGATGGGTCCGGGTCATTGTATAGGTTGTGGTTTGATTAATCACCGAAGCAATCGTTGCAATAGTACCAACAATGACTAATTACGAGTTTTATTGTGTTTAATGTATTGTGAGGTTGAATGTATTTTATTATGTTGAATGTATTCAGGTGTTGAATGTATTTTATTATGTTACGAGTCATATTTATAAGTCAAACCATATCAATTAAAATGACAAAAACAAATCATAACAACATAAAGTAGCATGAGTTTAGAAGTGAACTAAAATATCAACTACTAGGTGGGAGTGAAAATCTTCGTCTTCATCTTGCGTCGGCACCCTCGACCGTCTGGAGTCGCCTTCGCATGCACAGATTCTTCATCCTCCTCAGATAAAATGTATGAAACCAATGAAGAACGTGATTAAGCCTCAACAGGAAAAAAGGATGGTTGAGTTTCAACATGCAAAAAACGTGATTTAGTATCGTAAACTATAGAAGTACAGGAGTTAGTGCACAAGTGTACCTCTACTCAGGTGCTGGGCTGAATATACCATCGAACCAACTTCCTAAGTCTATCTGTGGCAGCCGAGGGGTGTCATAATTAATACCCGGCGTATGATAGATGGGGTAATCTTCGGAAATTCGGGATAGCACAAACTGCAAAGGTTGCGATGGACCTACGCCAATGTCACTGTATGTATGAGGATACCCAAACTTGGATGGTTGCGATGGACTTGCGCCAATGTCACTGTATGTATGAGGACGTCCAAACTGCGATGGACTTGCGCCAATGTCACTGTATGTATGCATACAAGTTTAAATTATTCCAATAATTTAAAAGTTATTCACAATCATGGTAATTGACATGGAACATTAATTACCGAGATAAGAGTGTCATGTTGGTCAGATTATTGTAGCTCTGCAAATATTTGACGACAAGAGTATATAAAAGAGGAAAATGATTACTTTTATATATTGAATAGACCTAGCAAGTGAAACATTATGGAATTGTGTTATAAGTCATTAACGTTTCACTGTTTCTTGAATCCTAAGTTATGAGACATATCTTTTCACATAAGAAGTGTTTGATTTGATTATTGTCAAAAACTATCAATGAGCATAGTGATAAGGACAATAGTCAGTTGAACATGATTTGTGCTGGGAAAGATAGTTCGTCAAAAGATTGCCATTGCCCATCTTTACTTGAGTAATGATATTAGTGAGCATCTTGATAAAGCAAAATTATAATAATAACAATGTGACTTGTGTTAAGTTACATATTTATAATTACCTTAAGAGATCAAGAAATGAATGTATAATACAAATGTGACACATTTCTACTTTGTATAATATTTTTAATGTCATGAGGCAAGGGATAGATACAAGTGATATTTTACATATCACTATGTCGATCGTGTTTACTTCGAGTGAGCAAAACATCTTTGTTATTTGGTTACTATAATGTGTAGCTAGATACCGCTTATAGTTTATGATATCAAATATTTTATATCATTGCCAACATAACTTAGATCATCCTTTAGGTCACACCACAAAATTGGGAAACAACAAATATGATATTATATTTTATATGATGTATTAAGTTTCATGTGTTATGAAATAATATACATGTGGTAAATAATAAAAACAATACGTCGTAAAAACGACATTGTTAGAATAATAAATAAATTTGTATGAGATGTATATATATTATGGTGTATACTATTTTTATATTATATATGATATTATATTACATGATATAATGTGATCTACAACATTATAACATATGAATTTGCTAAAACCCCAAAGTCAATATTTTGTTGGATATTAATCCAAAGATTGGTAGAGTCAAAAATAGTGAAAAATGGTGCAACCGTTTGATCATGTTTTTGCATATATTAATAAGAGAATTTTTACTGATTAATGGTTGGATTTAATCCATATTGGTCAAAGGTAGTTATGAGATGATGATGTGGCAAAATAAACAAGAGATCATATGCAAAGTGATTTGCACATGATGTGGTTTAGTGAAGATGTAAACAATAGATCATGTGTAAGTGGTTTGCACATGATATGGTTTAGTGGAAATCCTATAAATAAGTCCATCCTTCATTGTTAATAATAATGCAAACATTCCCTCTCTCACTGACCACCCAATTAATCAATCTGAAAATTCTCTTAATTATTCAACTTTTTGGAGATTAAATTCTCAGGAGCTTTAGAGGGGTTATTAGCTACATTCTTAACCTAGATTTAAAGATTGATTGGCTAGTCATTTCTCTCGAATCTTGTTTATAGTTTGTGTTAGGATCTATGCCCCTCTAATCGATAGAAAAATGCGGAATTAAAAATACTAATCGAAGGATTAAGGAAGAGACAATTGCAAACCACAAAAACGTCGACATTGGAGTTTAGAGAGGTTCAGCACCCACACCCGGGTCCTAGTCCTCCTCGCAAACCTCGCTCGATCCCCCAAGCCTCGCTTACGGTTCCACTAACCGATCTCCGTTCTGGGCCGAGACCAACGCCGTTTACAACACCGAGCCTCGCGAACAACCTTGCCTCGCTCGTGTCTCCTCTCACAACCTGAGAGGGAGCTTCCTCGAAGCTTTTACAACTCTTTGATTCTTTGATATGGAAGTTGAATCACACTCTAACTAACACTCTATACTTGAGCACACTTGGATATGATATTGGATTGGATATGCAACTGGTGAACTTTAGACTTGAGTGTTGTGGATTGAGAGCTTGAAGATGGAGAGGAATTAGCTTTGAGTATTGGATAGATATGAAATATTCAAGATGTTCAAAGCAACCAAATGAGGTCCTATTTATAAGCCTTCAAGCTCATATAGCCGTTTGGGAGTTGGTGGTGAATGGAACAATGAGAAAGGAAGATGTGACTTAAGCTCGGCCCGAAATCGAGACAGATTCGGTCGACCGTTATCCACACGGTAGTCCGAAATATTAGTCTGAACTATGAACTCGGTTGACCGATTAAGTATCGGATCACCGTTCACCAACCTCCAGTAGCTTTTATCTATTTAGCCCTAATTAAATTCGGTTCACCGAAGTCCATTCGGTTCACCGTTCCAAGGTGGACAGTAGAATTGATTGGGCTCTGATCTACTCAAGTTCGGTTGACCGTGTAAACTTCGGTAGACCGAAGTAGCGCGAGAATTGCGCTGACAATGCGTGAGAAATTGTTATATCGATAACGGTCAAGTTAAATAGTCGTTGGGCTCCTAAAGCCAAATTTGGATTCGGTAGTCCGAAGTGTGTACGGTCGTCCGAAGTGGGTCAAGTTAATTGGGCTCTAGGGTCTTGATTTGAATGCGACCGTTGGAGCAAAGTCCAAAACCGGTCCAGGGCTATTCGGTCGACCGAAGGTGTTTCGGTCTTCCGTAGGGGCAATTCCAGAGAACACCTAAGTTTCATTGTTGGGAAGTATTCGGCTATCCGATAGGTGTTCCGTGGACCGAACTAGGTAGAGTTCGGTTAACCGACATAGGTTCAGTTTACCGAGAAATGACGGGACAGAATCCTAGTGCTCAAGTTTACATAAAATCCTATGGACTCAATAAATATAAAGTCACATGTCTTGGTCCAAAGCTTTGATTACAAGTCTAGAGTCTTGATGTCCTTGTCCAAATGCTCATCTCCTTGATTGTTTTGATCAACCTATTAAGATGATTGCAAGTATACAAACATATATGCTATGCATGTAATCGTGTTTGCTCACTTTGATTGATTAGGTTGATTGATTACGATTAATGTAATTAATCATCAAAATTAATATAGATTAATGCCAAAAAGTCAACAGTTTGGTGAACACTTTGAGGCGAATCAGTGGATGATTCAACAGGTAATGCAACTTCAGTTTGTCATGACGGTTTTAGAGAACCTTTGTTATGATCCTCTTCTATTTATTTTAATATATGTAGATTACATGATATTAGAATAAATATAAAATAATGTACATGAAATCTTCAAAAATATGGAAATTGATCTTATATGCATGTATAATTGTTTTTAAATATATACGTACATAAGGACACAAAATCCTTTCCATCCGTCATCTTCCCAACGACATGTCTGGAAAAGGAATTTGTAGTAAGAGCTGACGCCTTTCGAGCGGAGTTGAAAAGTGGTATCAGAGCATTTAGTTCATATTTTCAATTATTAGACAATATAATTAATTTTAGTTTGCCGTCTTCTATCAAAACAATTCATGTTTAACGTCTCTTTCATGTTTTTCCAACATTTTTGCTGATTTAATTCTAATTGATTCTTGTGATAGTTTAAAAGTTTTAAAACACATCATATAAATGTTAGAATTAAGATTTAGACTTATCTAATACGTAAAATTTTCATTTTATATTAAATGATAATTTTAAAAGGAATCGACAAAACGAAAGAGACAAATAATTTTATCTTTTCTTAATTTTTTGCTTTTGGAAATTTGGATAAAATGTGGTTCAAATGTTTTGTATTTTGAAATATGGATGTATAAAATCATTTTTAATGGATTTCAAATGATTTTAGAATTGTTTGATTAAGAGATGAAGGATAAATTAAACCGTGTAATATATAGTATATGTATATGCGTTGCACTAGTTCCCTTTTGCAGGAACAAGTGAGTTTATGTGTTTCATCGAAGCCATGTGTGAATGAATGATGTGCATGTTGTTTTTATTACTCAATCACAGGAACTTATGTATATGTAAAAGTCAATTATCTATGTATATACATGCATATGAGAGGATTTTTACATAGGACTTGCACTAGACAATTTTTAAAATTGTGAGATGCATGTTTATATTTTGCAATATCTACATCCATGGTGCAAGAGGAAGTTGCAGAGAAGGTGCAAAGGTCAAGGACGAGGGAACATATAAACTCACACCAATGTGTGCGTGAATGGATCTAATTTATGTTTGTGTGTTTGACATGTATATGATTGTATGAATGAATGTTAGTGTGTGTATAGATTTAATATGCACGATCACCTAAATTCTATAATCACATATAAATGTTTAATTGTCCAACAAAAAATTAAGAGTATTTTTCTTTCTTATCTCAACCACTAGAAGCCATTGGTCGAGGGATATATTTCTTGCCTTTAGCGGGAGATAACTTCCTCCATCTTTGGGAATAGTGGGACTTATAAGGTTGTCTTTGTTGTACCATGAATAGATGTACGAGGTGTGATTCACCCTTAGTGGACACCGAGTGTATTTATTTGTAAATACAATGGATAAACATATCTCGTATCAAATGAAATAAGTTTTCTTAACAAGACCCGGAGTCCTAGCTTAGTTTTGAGAAAAAGAGTTTTCCTTAGGAGGATTGGTCAAAATCCCTCTTAATTAAATCGACAAGAGTCATAAGAGTTTGAAAATGCATATGTTTGCAAAATTTTCGTAATGGTTATGATTAGAAAATGTTTTCTTACCTTGATTGAAAAACATGTGTTAACAAATGATGGCTCCAACTTCATTTAGTTATTGGTGGTAGGCTGTGGTGACATAGGAGGTTAATTATGATTAATCTATATTGGGTAACCTTTATTATAGGTGTGGGTACATTATTTAAGTGCGACGGTTGGTTTGCCTTCTAGGTTATTTTTGAACTGAAGTTGTTAGTTTAATGGGTAGTTATTTGATTACTTTTGTTTCTTTTGGGATGAGTTTTATATTTGTTATTGTATTATGTTTATGGTTCTATAGTTTAATTACTTTTTTGGGTTGTTGCTTTTTGCCTTTGGCCTATGTTATACACAGGAGATAAGTACTTTCTTTAGGGTTTACCTAATGTTGCTTCCTTTTTTTAACTTTGGGGTAACATAATCCTGTAAAGAGGGTAGTTTTTTGAAGCTCTTGTATAAGTATTCATTCTTGAGTAATGGGTGGATTTTTAATCTAAGCGGTTATGAGTACTTTATTGTATTGGGTTGGGAACTTTATCATGTACAGAGTCGGGTACTTTATCTTTTCCCTGTTCCCAATCTACAATGGTACTCACCTCCAATAATTTCTAACTCAAATGCATATAACCAAAGTAGCCCTATTCCACCAAATTGACGACGTTGTCAAAATGTCATGCCCGAATACCAGCAACCATGAAATGCTCCAGGAACAAAAGTTAAGATTTATTAAGGAAAAATGCACTATCAGAGGCCAAAAAATGAAGAATTATCACAAATGATGAGGTAGGAATTGGAGTTGCCAAAACAATGTCAACATTTGTTGCCGAGTCAGGTGGACACTAAAATTTAACTTTCAACCAGCAAGATGTCAGGTACATAATGTAGTTGTGTATTGGTGCCCTTTCAACCACCGGTACATTTATAACAAAACATTCCATGATGGGCAGTTGAGTACGTAAATGTTATTTTTTTTGAAAATATTGAGTCTGTAAATTTTGTGGTATGGAAGACTTTAGTGTGTTTATTCAAAAAATGTTGTGTTGGAGGTTGGTTGTTCGTGGGGACGGGTAAGACCTTATGCGTACTCATATCGGTCTCATTTAAACGAGTGTTGTAGTGCTCATTATAAAGATAATAATTGGCTAAGAAGATTAATTTGTTTTCTTTCTGTTGGACCGTGAGCACTAAAGAGGGTTTGAATACGAGAATTGTTGATACAATTACAAATATAATCATGTAATACAGTGAGTTACAGATGTCGAATAAATATTTTAGCTGAATCCATATTAAACTAACATACAAATTCATGTTGGAACAACAAACAACGAAGAATAATGATTAGAAAACACCTTACAAACTGAGTTGTCAAATTCTGACTTGCCTCAGAGAAAATGTCGCCCCCACGTACCAATACGATGGGTCCGACGCTTTTCTCCTAGGATAGAACAGTTCATTCGTCAAGCGGACGCACAACGGAGCCGACGAACCTCGAAAGTAAATCAAACCCTCGCAAGGATCGACCACTTGAATTCGTGGAGACAAAAATCGTCGGAGCGATTTTTCGTTGAGAGGGAGAGAAAAAAAGAAGATGTGTGTGTCATGAGAAAAACTAAATGTGATTTATATATATTATTATGTAACCGTCAAGGACTTAAATTCAATAAGTAATTAACTCGAGAACCAAAAAGATATAACTATCACCTTGAAGCTAAAACCTCTAATGTCCCCCAAATGCCTCACCTTGGACTGGACGGGACGGGCACGTGCGCGTGTGTGTGGAGAATTCTCTACTCATCTCTTTCTACAAACAAAAGGGTCATGGGAGAAGAATGTTTATCATTCTCCAACTTTCCAAATTCCCAATGTGGGACTAAAAGAAAGGTGAACACATTTCACATGGCTCAATACATCTCATCTTCAACATTGAATTTTCCCAATTAAGTTGTTCATGGATTTAACACAAACTTAATAATCCAACAAGAATAACCTTCTCTAGTGAAGCGTGCTATTTTTGCAAAAGTAATTTACAACTTTGACCGGTGAATAATGCCCTAACTTTATTTCCCTTAGGTTGCTTTTGGACGCAATATTTGCAAGTACCGTGGAATTTGTAATCGTCGGGATTTAAGAATTCTAGGATTTACAAATGACATGATTTACATTTATTATGTTTGGGCAAGCATGTTACTTTAAAATGACAATAAAAATTATATAATATTTTATTAATTTCCGAATTTAAAATTTTATAATTAATCGGTAGAGGTTTGTAATTTTTGATGAAAATTGCTCAAACAATTCTTTAATACTAATTACTATTGTGTGAATCTTTAATACTAATTAATATTGTGCAAAGAAGCACTTCATTTCATTCCCCAAATTCGATCACAAGAAGCAACCATCAAACGAGACCAAGCGTCCAACACATAACCAACCCATCTAGGGTTGTCAACTACCTCAAACTCAAAACTCGACTTAAACGGGAGTGGATGAAGATTCGACTATGGTTTAGCTAGAAAACAAAGAAGCTAAGTGAAAAATTAAAACAAAATCCTCTAACTTAAATTAGTTTACGGAACCGTCTCAAACTAAAAATAGCTCGAGCTCAATTCAATGGCTCCACTCGAGATTTTTATTGTTTAATTTATATATATATTTTACATTTAATAATCATATACAATAAAACATAAAACTCAAAATTTTAGCTGGTTTACCCTCTAATCCCATCCCACTTCTTACTCACATGAGCATTCCATCGTGGGCCGGACTGGACCACGCATTCAAGCCCACGACCTCCGCAAGAAAGCGGGAGAGTGAGAGAGAGATGGGGTAGAAGAGTCGATGGGACAACGACGAGGCGGGTCGTGAGGTCGAATTGCAAGACGGAGGAGGTCGAACTGGGGAAGTTCATCTGTAAGTGCGAGAAGACGGAGTAGATCTTCAGGCAAACCGACGGAAGGTCCGTTTTCTGTTTGTTGTTGACAGAATTAATGTTTCTTTTTTTGTGTGATTTGTGATTACCATTAAGTCTTGATCTTGTGGTTTTTGATGGTTGAGTTATGTTTGTTTTGCGAGTGTGAAATTTAATGTGGTTCATCGATCAGAAAATTCATGTCAAAGTTTATTTTTGTTGTTGTTAGGTGCGGGGCCGGATCTAAATTTTTTTTGGGTGGGGCCGACTGTCTCCACGTTGGTCAATTTTTTTCTGAAAACCTACAACTTAAAGATAATGATTTAAATAAATTAATTAAAAAATAAAAAATTGAAAATATCCTTCCTATTTTAACATTTTTCGCTTCATCTTCAATAGAATCAAGTGCGATTTGGGGAGGCGAGGAGTTGAGGAGGAGATCAGATTTAACAAGGAGGAGAGGATTGCGTTTAGGCGTGACTAGGGATGACAACGGATCGGTTCTGGTTCGGGTATTGGGAGAATCAGAACTGGATCTATTTTTTATTTTGGTATTCAGAACCAAACTGGATCCGGGTTTGTTCCCAACTTGGGTACCCAGAATTTGGTCCGGTGGGGTCATAGGTACCCAGAAACGGGTTCGTTGGAAGTGGATTCGACACCAAATCTGTAAAAAATCAATTTTTACCTGTAAAACTGTTATTTTCATTTTTTACAACAAGTTTTTAAGATTGATTTTTTTTATTTTAATAATACACTGGTTCCGGATCCGATTGCAGTAACTAGAACTGGAATGGAATTGGAACCAAGTCGGTTCTAAAATTGAGTAACCATATCCAACTCATATTTGTTTTATCCCGATTCAGTTTGATCGTTCTGGGTACTCATCGTCACCCTAGGCGTGACTGGAAATTAGGTTTGGAAAATCTGTGTGGGGCAGGTGACCTACCTGCCACCAACGTGGATCCGCCACCGTTGATGTGGAAATTAATGTGATTGCTATTGTTACTGATCCCTATTGTTGTGATTTCGTGTTTTTTTTTTCGGTTTGTGATGTTTTTATATTCAATGTTTGTGATAGTTGTTTTTATATCAAATGTTGGTGATTGTTGAAATTATGTGGTTAATCGGAAAGCTCTTTTATGTTTGGAGTTGCTGTTTGAGGGTCACCTTATCTCGTGGTTTTGGGTAGTTCGTTGTGTGTGTTTTTGTTCGTGGAAATTGATGTGATTGATTGGGAAGAAAATCCTTTTATGCTATTGTTGCCAACTACAGTCCAATACTCCAATCCATTTCTAGCCGTAGTTTAAAATTATTTTTTATGTTTTTTTTGTAGTTTTTGATGTTTGGAATCATGCTTTCTTTTTGTGTGTTTGTGATTGTGATCGAGAACCTTTTTTATGCTATTGTACCTAAATCTAGTCCACTTTGATCCTAACCCTAGTTTGAAATTACTGGTTTGGTGGATTTCTTGCACTTCCTAATATCAGGGTGAAATAGAGATTTTAATTGATTGGGGGCCATGGTTTGTTTTCTTCTGTTTCTGTGTCTGTGATTGTGAAAATTATTTGGTGGATTGGAAAGGAAGCCCTTTTATTCTGTTTTTGCCTTTTCTCATAGTACCCTCTTTATAAAGTTACCGTTTTGATGGTTGATTTTGACACGACTAATTCCTCGTCTTGTGGTTTTGATGTTTGAGTTATGTTTGTGTTTGTGACTGTGAAAATGAATATGGTTGATAAAAAAAGGGCATTTTATGCTTTCATCGCTTTGTTGGATTCTAACTGTAGTATGGAATTACCATTTTGATGGTTGATTTTGTCACCTTTGATACCCGATCTTGTATTTTTTATGTTTTCATTCTGTTTGGCTTTGTGATGTACTGATGTGGAAATTAATGTGGTTGATTGGAAAGAAAACCCTTTTATTTTCTATTGTTGCTAAATCTATTTTAACGCAATCGTTACCGTAGTTTGAATTTATTGGTTTGATGGGGTTTTCAACTTGGCAATGTTCAGTGGCGGCTTTCATGCTCTTTTTTGTTTTTTGCTCCTGTTTTTTGATCAGAATCCTTTCTTATGTGACTGTCAATATATCAGTCCAATCCAATTCTGATTCTAATTCAAGGTTACCATTTTGATGAATTTCTTGCACTTGTTGATGTTCTGTTTATTTGCCTTAATGCTTGTAGATTGTAACTTAAGATGTTATTTGATTGGAGACCCTTCTATTCCATCACCAATTTCAAGTCCTGGTGTCATCATTTCGGCGGCATTATAATTTTTTTGGGTCTCGATGTTGAGTGGTTTTTTTGTTAGCACCTTAACCCTTGATTTAGGGTTAATGGTGATTAGAAGAGGGTTAGCATGGGGAAGAGGAGATGGAATAGTGATGGTGATGGAAGTAGGGGCCAGTTACGGTTCACGTAGGGGTGTGGCGTGCACTATAGCTTGGAGGGTGTATTTAGGGTGCATTCTTCTTCTTTTCTTCTCCTTCCTTTACCTCATTCCTTCCTTTTCTTTGCTGGTGCGCGTGTTGGTGGAGCAGCTGCGGAGGCGTCGGCCGAGGAAGGTGCACGTGCGGGAGAGGCGCGGCGCGTGATCGAGGTCTACCGGAGGAGAGGCGTAGGAGCTCCGGTACCGTCGACTTCACGCGGGTGAAAGGTATGTTGATTCATTAGTGTGGTTTGCTTGCTCCCCAAGTGTGGGGGAGGTGTTGGTCGGCCGGGAGAGGTCGGAGACCTCTCCGGCGGCGAGTTTCTTCGTAAATCCTCGGCTGACGTGAGGTTGAAGGCGACCAACGGTCGACCGGGTCCTTCGGGCGGTCAACCAATTTAGCACTATTTACCCGATTTTAACCTTCACCGGTCGAACGATGCCTTGTGGCGGTCGACCGGTAGTGCATATTGCTGGTGAGTTGGGACTTCCTGTTGTGTTTTGGTCGACCGGTTCCTTGGGGTCGTTCGACCGGAACTTAAATGTACTGATTTTTCTATGCATATTTGTTCGACCGTTGTATGTTTGCGTTCGACCGTTTTATGACGTAAAATACTAGGTTGACCCTGTTAGTTTTCGGTCGACCGGGACCCCTGAGTCGGTCGACCGATAATGTTGATTTTGATGTTGACCAGACTCCGGATTTTACATCGTTCGGTCGACCGGTTTTAGACCTTTGTTCGACCGTTGGGGATTGTGCTTTGAGCGCAGCGGTAGACCGTGTTAGGCGTACGGTCGACCGATTCCTTTCTGGAACCGGTCGACCGAATCACCTCTTCCGGTCGACGTTTGGGCCCAGGACATAATTCCTGGTCCCTTTTTGAATGCCAACTTTGTCCACGGAAACACGTGTCCTCGCATCGTGCGTGAGCCGGGAGGTGACGGTGGGCGCGTTCCGCGTGCCTGCCCAGGGACCGCCGTGTGGAAAAGTGTGGGAGTTCGGGACGCGTCACCTCCAAGTATGGACCGTGACTAAGATGATGGATTGATTGGACACTTTGTAGTATAGCAGGCCTGAGGGATCGCGGGTCCCAAAGTTTGATGTTGTGCGGGCACTCAACTGGCGTTGGGTGAGGTGACTACCGGCCTACGGGGTACGAAGGTCACTGCCCTTCTTTTATAGCGGCGCGGTTGGTGTTTGCGGTTCGTGGAGCCTGATAACCTGGCAGACTTCGGTCTGGACCCGTCCGATGCTGTGCCGGACGTTTGTGATGGACCACCGATGTTGTGCCGGTGATGCCGCCGAGGTTGTGCCGACGATGATGATTGTTGGGCGGAGGCTGTTCCGGCTATGTTGATTCCTCGACTGGGCACCTATCGAGATGATGTTGTTATACCTTTCGGGCGAAGGCCCCGTTGGTCCCCAGTGGCTCCGACCACAGAGATTTGCAGATCTGTATTCTATCGGCCCGCAGGCATGATAGAGGCACCCTGCCAAACCCTTGAGTAGTGTAGCCGCGTGTGGGGGGTGCGATGTCGCGTGCTGTAAGACTGCATGTGCCTGCAGTAGGTCTCCTCAAGAGACCCGATGACTGTCAGACTGATGTCCTGTTTTACCCTTCGGGGGAACTGTTTTCCTTTCTGTTGATGCCATGACATGCTAGTAGTATGATAGGTTCATTTGCGTAATGCATGCATATAGGTGAGTTGGCATACGGGGTTTCCTTCTGGAAAATCAGGCATTGTTGTTATATATTTTTCAGGACCACAATAGGTCCAGTTGGGTGGTGATCGGCGGGCACGCGCATTTTGGAGTCGGATCATCTAGTCGGACCATTGAGGTCGACATGATTACATTTATCTTCCTTGTTGTTCTGTATTAATCATGTATCGTTTTTGATAAACTCTGATGTAATTTGGTGCACCGCTATTTGTTTTATGAGAATTAAAAGTCCCGTCTTTGATTATTGAGTTTCATTGTTTTGATTATAAATTTTTCAATTTCCGCTGTCTCGGGATGTTACATTTTTCATTTGCTTTAGATTGTAGGTAGTTGGGTTTTAAGTTGATTATAGATGAATTGATGGCGGTTTGTTTTTATTCTTTATACTGTTGTATTTAGTGTTTATGCTTAAGATATCATAATTTTTCGGAAGCCATTTTTCTATCATCGAAACCAAATCTTGGTCTTGCCATATTGTTAGGGAGTTGTTCTTTGATTGCTTTGAATTTGTAAATGTCAAGTGTTTTAACCTCGTTGTGGGGTTTATTTCAATCTGATTCACATGCATGTATATTGCTAAACCTAAAAAAAAGCTAATAGTAGTCAACATAATTTGAATGGGACACCTTGCTTCTTTCTTACGGGTAAACTGACAATACCGTAACCTATGGATATGCGTTAGAGACTTGGATTTCAATTGTTCATATTGATATGGTCATCTTCTATCTATGTAAATAAATTTAAACATTTGCTAGGAAGTTCCCGATTTGTACATATTATTTATGAAAAACTGTTTAAGACTTCATACTCAAATTTCAGATTAAGTTGGGTTTTTTATGCACAAAGGCTTTTATGTTCCTATTTTCCTCAATTGCTGTGTAAATTGCAATCCAAAAGTTAAGTTTTAGTTCTTTTTTTGCATCATAGTGGGAGCAGCGTTAGTTACTGTCTTGGCCCTCACTGTTTCAAACACAGTGATACAATCATGTCTAATTTTTGATATCAGGCCAGAGATGGTGGAATCAAATACAGAGCACACTGAGGAAGATGTTACAGATGAAATGACAAGTTCGACATTTTCTTTTGATTATTCTAGCTCAGGGTCTTTCTCCTTTCCAGAGCTGGGTGGTGAGATAGAAGCAATTACACAAAGTGCATTTGGCGAGTTTCTCAAAACAATCGACGAAACGAAGAACAAGATGCATGATATCTTGGGAAATCCTCGAGATAACAGGGACCCATCATCTTCTCTACATGCGTACCTATAGACGGTGGTAGGCGCTCTGGTGCTTTTCCTCAGGAGGGCACTAAGTCCATCCACTTTGCTGGCGAAGTTAGAGATGATGCTTCTTAAAAAAACATCGACTCTAAATATGGTGAATTTGCTGGGAAAGTCAGAGATGTCTTAGAATCAGTTTATGGGTTTTTGTTCTCATTACGCACTTTAAAAGTTCTTCAAACAAATAGTTGTTACTCATATGCCAAGTTTTCTTTTGAAATTGTGCTAAGGAGATGTAATCCTCGAGGCATGCCAAACAATCTTACAGCTGACACGGTGCATATATGTTGATTACAAGATGTTGAACTGAAGTCGGTCAGTTACAATAAGTACTAATTCTCAATGATGATGGTAGGCTCCCTGTCTCCCTGATGCTTCTTTGACAGGCAGTGATATAGATATGGCAATTTTGCGGAAGAAGTTACAAGTGATGCGTCTCAAAAAGGTGTTGACCATGAATATGGTGAATTTGCAGGAAAAGTTAGAAGTGTCTGAGAACCAGTTTCAAGATTTTTGTTTTCATTACGCACATTGAGAAGTTGTAAAACAAAAATATCACTCATCTTGTGAGTTGTATGAGTTGAGTTTTCTTTTAATTGTGTTAAACAGACGTAATCCTTAGGGCTCCTGTTGCATTTGCATTTCCAAACCAACCCTGAAGGTATGTTTAGATTACCTTATGAAATCACCCTTGTATATGTGCACTTCGGTGCCGAAGTGCACATATACAACATGGTTGATGGATTTGAGTGGAATTATCTTGCGAGGTGTGAGTTTTGTATGCGATACGATTAATGGAATTAAAGTGAAATTTCCTTATTAGGGTGGATATGGGGGCAGGTGGGGCACTTGTCCCACCCAAATTTCCCAAAAAAAAATTTCAATCTTAATTTCCAGTCAATCCAGTCACGCCTGACGTGGTAATAGGTATCCGGAACGGTCAAATTAAATCAGGATAAAACGAATATGGTTGGATATGGTTACCCAATTTCAGAACCAACTCAGTTCTGGTTCGATTTCGGTTCTAGATGCTGCAATCGGATTCGAAACTAGTGTATTATTAAAATAAAAAAATTAATTCCACAAAGTTGTAAAAAATGAAAATAACAGTGTTACCGGTAAACATTGAATTTTTTAAAGATTTGGTGTCGGATCCAATTCCAACGAATCTGGTTCTGAGTATCCGTGATCCCACTGGATCCGATTCTGAGTACCCAAGTTGGGAGTCGACACATATCCGATTTGGTTCTGGATATCAAAATAAAAAACAGATTTGGTTCCAATTCTCCCAATACCCGAACCGGATTCAATCTGTTGTCATCCCTAGTCATGCCCAAACTCAATCCTCTCCTACTGTGTCCCAGACCCGAACCAATTCAACTAGAAAATTAGGTTTGTATCGGTTCGGTGTTAGGTTGACCTATATCCATGTTTATGTCATAATATAATTCTTGCTTGTATCTTTTCCCTCAGAAAGCGACAATCCACCTCTACGTGTTTATGGTTCTTTCATGATACACTGGATTAACTGTTACGTGAAGAGCGACATTGTTATCATAGTGCAAGATGACAGGAAGATGAACTTTGATTCCCAAATCATTCATTAATTACAAAATCCATGTGATTTCACAGCTAGCACTGCACATCGATATGTACTCAGCTTCAGCTAAAGATTTAGAAACAACTTCTTGTTTGTTGGACGTCCAAGAGATCAAAGATTCCCCCAAATGCACACATAATACTGTTACTGACCTCCTTGTCATTGGGCATGCAGCCCAATCTAAATCACAACGTACTCTGAAGGGTGTAATTTGAATCCTGCTTAAAAAATAGACTGAACATTTCAAATATCTGAGCACGTCCCGAGCCCGGACAAGTGCTTACCCGTCCGAACCCGATGCGTTAAGATACGATCCACGATTCTGACCGTTGCGCACTCTGATAATTAAATTCATCTGATGGGCTCATAATAATCTGAAAAATATAATAAACAAATTGTGAGCTCGACAGCCCGCAAGTACCAACCATCAATCAATCAGAATCATAATCATGTGGAAAATAACATAGAATATGACGTTCAGTCAATTAGCACAATCAAGAGACATGCATCGCAAATAATATGTATGCATAACAATCTGGAACCCCCATTCGGATTCCACCACATCCTGTGCTTCTGAAATCTATCAATCAGTCAGACGCACACCTGGTAGCTCCACACTAACGACAGGCAGTCATTTCCTCTCTCGGGTGGCTCCACGCTGTCCGCTAGGCAGCTCTTTCCTAAGTTGCTCTGCCAGAAACATACACACAGCCACAGGACATGTCGACCGAAACACCACCATGCAATCATATGCATATCCATAAAATCAATATTAATACTTAGCATGCATGCAACAACGAATATCAAGAGAGACAGACATGATATGAAACTGAAGAATAACAAATCAGTACTTGCCTGTTTCGCAACCACAATATTACTTCCACAAATCACTTTCAATCTCCATATTTTCGTTTATATCTTTTGCACCAGAAAAACCTAGTCAAATATAGAGGTCATCATCTAAATCATTATCTTTGGTGTTCTTAACCAAATCAGTGCAATTTTAACATAAAAATAAGATGGATTAACTATTTAACTAGAAACCTCACCTCATTCACCACTAACTTCATTTCTCCTCCATCTCTTCACCACCTTCTCTCTCACACCTCACTTAAATTACTCATCTCACGAATCCCTCCACCTCTGTCTTATTTCACGTTTCAGCAAGTTATCCGATAAACACCAACTTAGACACATATATATAGTTACTTTTAACTTAACACCTCTTGAACAACCTATCACCTCATGACACCTTTCCTCACCTTTTACCATTCTTATCTCATCTCTCATCCAAGATAAATACAAATAATTCACTTAACTATTTTCTTAACTTAATTAATCCTTCAAACACTTTAGTTTATCTTAAGCAAGGATTATGATTCTCACAATCCACCCTCAAAGAAATTTCGTCCTCGAAATTTAAAATAAATAACTTACCAAATAACTCCGGGTACTTCTTCCGGGTTTCATCTTCAATTATTTATTCATAATTTGGATAGCAAATCCAACCAAATCGAAATTCACATTTTGAACCCAAGTCTAAACAATTCTAAATTCATATTCAAATCAATAGTCGATACTTCTAAATCCAAATTCTCAAATTCCAATTCAATCAAAATTTTCTATTTCAAATCCGATTCCGACTAATTCCGAGGATCGTATTGCTCTGATACCATTTGTAACGCCACGAGCCCGGACAAGTGTTTACCCGCCCGAACCCGGTGCGTTAAGATACGATCCACGATCCTGACCGTTGCGCACTCTGATAATTAAATTCATCTGATAGGCCCATAATAATCTGAAAAATATAATAAACAAATTGTGAGCTCGACAGCCCGCAAATACCAACCATCAATCAATCAGAATCATAATCATGTGGAAAATAACATAGAATATGACGTTCAGTCAATGAGCACAATCAAAAGACATGCATCACAAATAATATGTATGCATAACAATCTGGAACCCCCATTCGGATTAGACCACATCCTGTGCTTCTGAAATCTATCAATCAGTCAGACGCACACCTGGTAGCTCCACACTAATGACAGGCAGCCATTTCCTCTCTCGGGTGGCTCCACGCTGTCCGCTAGGCAGCTCTTTCCTAAGTTGTTGTGCCAGAAACATACACACAGCCACAGGACATGTCGACCGAAACACCACCATGCATTCATATGCATATCCATAAAATCAATATTAATACTCAGCATGCATGCAACTACGAATATCAAGATAGACAGACATGATATGAAACTGAAGAATAACGAATCAGTACTTGCCTATTTCGCAACCACAATATTACTTCCACAAATCACTTTCAATCTCCATATTTTCGTTTATATCTTTTGCACCAGAAAAACCTAGTCAAATATAGAGGTCAACATCTAAATCATTATCTTTGGTGTTCTTAACCAAATCAGTGCAATTTTAACATAAAAATAAGATGGATTAACTATTTAACTAGAAACCTCACCTCATTCACCACTAACTTCATTTCTCCTCCATCTCTTCACCACCTTCTCTCTCACACCTCACTTAAATTACTCATCTCACGAATCCCTCCACCTCTCTCTTATTTCACGTTTCAGCAAGTTATCCGATAAACACCAACTTACACACATATATATAGTTACTTTTAACTTAACACCTCTTGAACAACCTATCACCTCATGATACCTTTCCTCACCTTTTACCATTCTTATCTCATCTCTCATCCAAGATAAATACAAATAATTCACTTAACTATTTTCTTAACTTAATTAATCCTTCAAACACTTTAGTTTATCTTAAGTAAGGATTATGATTCTCACACTATACCCTGCTTCTAAGTGTTCCTGTTCAGGCTCTTGCATTAAATGGCTAAGCATTTGTACAGAAAATGAGATATCAGGTCTAGTAAGTGTCTTAGTTTCCTGGACTAACCAGCTTCTGAATATGGTTGGGTCTTTTCACTTCTCACTGCTTGTCAATATTTTGTTTTGGTCAATAGGTGTTGATGCTGGTTTTGCTGCTAAACATGCTGATTCTTTAAGTAGATCTAAGGCATATTTTCTTTGTGATATGTTAATGCCTTCATTATTCTTGTCACTTCAATCCAAGGAAATATCTCAAAATCCCCAGGTCTTTCAACTTGAAATCTCTGGCTAGCATCTCTTTGAATTCTTTAATCTCTAAAGCATTCTCTCCGGCAATTATTAATTGTCCTCATAGATAAGGAGACCCATGAATCCTTTCCCTGGTCTCTTGCTGAATAATGAGCAATCTGACTTTGATTATTTGAAACCATGCTGCAATAAGACTGAACTCAGCTTTGCAAACCAATTTATAGACACCTGCATGAAACCATGGATTTGTTCAACTTGCAAATTTTACTCTCCCCCTAGTTCATATATCCTACAGGAGCCTTCATGTAAACTTTTTATGCAAGATCTCCAAAAAGGAATGCATTATTCACATCTACTTGGGATAAATTCCGCTTCTTCTTTGCTGCATTGGCTAACATGGTTCTAACAGTAGCTAGCTTTGCGATAGGTGCAAAAGCCTCACCATAATTGTAATAACCTAATCTAAAACACCTTAATTAACTAAACCTAAACCTAATTAACCTAATCTAATCATAGAACAGTGAAGCATGAGGTGTGGGAGTGTGAGAGGAAAGAGAATTGGTGGGTGTTGATTGGAAGGTTTTTAGGTTAATTGTGATTGGATCAAAATGAGGTGTGATGGCCTATTTAAGGAGAAGTCGAAGAGGAGATAGGGTTGATGTTTTTCGTCACCTAAACCCTATTCAGAGAGTGTGAGAGGCGTTTTCTTTGAAGAAGAAGAAAAAGAAGGAGAGAAGAAGTGAAGAAAGAGAAGAAGAAGATGAGTGAAGTGGCTCAAGCTTGGGAGGCTTCTTCACTCGACCAAAAGGTATGCCAAATCTTCAATATAACTCACTTATGCATTGTGAGTGTTGGGGATCGACGTTGGTGTCGAATTCCCCGTCGGATTGCAACCAATTCAGAGGTTGAAGACGACGATCGGTCGACCGGTGCCTGTGGGCAGTCGACCGATCCTATTATTATATTGATGTTTACCCGCGAACGGTCGAACGATGTCTTAGGACGGTCGACCGTTATGCCAGATTTGTGCGGGAAAAAGGGGTTATGCTGTTATCGGTCGAACGGGACCACTTAGCCGGTCGACCGAATAACAATGAGAATGGGTCGGTTGGGGGTTTTGACTTATTAAACGGTTGAACACCCTTAACCTTGTTCGACCGATCCATTCGATGCTAAGTCGGTTGGGAGCTTTGACCATCAAAACGGTCGACCGCTCTTTAACTTTCGGTCGACCGACTGAGCATTTTAATTTAGCAGTAGAGTGCCTGTGATGTTTCGGTCGAACTGTATAGCAGTTCCGGTCGACCGAATGTCACTTGGGCAAGATACTGAGAAGTCTTGTTATCGGTTGAACGACCCCTTGGTTCGACCGATCGGATATATATATTATATAAATTGGTATAGCGTAGACCATCCAAACGGTCGACCGCTAGATGACTTTTGTTCGACCGATTGGTCGGTAATTCGGTTGGCGTGGTTCGACCGGTAGACTTGTTTGTATAGTACTGTGTACTGTGTGGGAGACCGGTCGACCGGTGTGCTTTTAGCGGTCGACCGATCTGCCGCAGGTTGGTGGATTTATCCACACGCGATCCGTTGAGTATAAGTCGACTACCGGCTCCGAGGCGACGGTTGATTACCAGCTTTGAGAGCTACGGATTTCACCTTCGACGAAGGCGTATTATTGTATTACTGTTTCCTCTCTTACCGAGCGGGGTGTGAGGGATGTGTGCCGTAAACCTTGGGCAGTTTGCGAGGGTTTAGCGGTAGGCCGAGGATGTTCCGGCAGGGTGCGCGCTTAACGGCTCTTGGGGGAGCAGCGGCTGTCGTCTGACCCGAGTTGTGTATTCGGCGGGCTGACTCGCTCCTTGGGTGGCGGCGTGTACCGGGGGTTCCTTCCTGCACTTTTTGGGGAGCAGTGGTGTCGACTGACCCTTGTGAGGCAGCGGTGGACTGACTTGACCCTAGTGGCAGGAGTGGTCCAGTGCCGCGGAGGCGGTGAGGGCATTATTGTGGGCCCGAGGTGGATGATCATGTGCATAGCATTGTATTGTCTTTAATTCCTTTTTTATATTTTAGGAGGTTTGGTATACGGGGTTCCTGCAGGGAACTCAGGCATGTTTGTTTGTTTTCATTTCAGGTAGCGAGTAGCATTAGAGTCAGGTGGTGACCGAGGAGAGTGCCCCCGGGATCAGATCCTGTTCTCTTTATTATCTTCTTTTGTTTGAGGTAGTGAT
Organism: Triglochin maritima; assembly: GCA_963682175.1. Classification (NCBI taxonomy): domain Eukaryota; kingdom Viridiplantae; phylum Streptophyta; class Magnoliopsida; order Alismatales; family Juncaginaceae; genus Triglochin; species Triglochin maritima. Next base: position 44,433,553 of record OY821775.1, read on the forward strand.
TACATGTATATTCACTTTTGTTGTAATCACAGTTGACTCATTTATATAGTTTGACTTCCACGTGGGTCTGTATCTTATATATTTTATATATATGTTAGTTTGTTTTCCCGTGACGTGCCCTGTGTTGACCGTTGACGGTCTTTATTATTGTTTAAATTTTCCGCTGTTTTCGGGTACGTTACAATAATCATATCCCTCTCTCTGTGTGTAGCCTTTAGCTACGAGTCTTGTCTTGTGTCTTTCTAGCTCTCCATTTGATTGGTTTTTCTACTTGAATACCCGCATGCAACCAATTGCTTTCTTCCCAATAGGTAACTCCACCAAAGACCATGTTTTATTCTCTTCCAGAGCTTAAAGTTCCTTTATCATTGCTGCTCTCCACTCTTGGCTCTGAACTGCTTCAAGGTAATTATTTGGCTTTGTCATAGTGGTTATTTTTCCTACAAATCTCTTGTAGCTCTCAAAAAGTTTCTCATAGGAAATGCTTTCACATATTGAGTATTTAGCTCTGTAAAATCTATTTTTTGAATATGGTCACTGGCTGATCTGTCCTCACAAGTAATCGTTTTAAGTATTTTGGTTGTTTATGATTTTTTGTCGATCTTCTATTTTCAGCTTCTGTATGCTTTGCAGATTCATTTTCTCCATTAGTATTTTCTTCATTTGTTATGCATGTTTCATCTTGATTTGCTTCAGGATGTTCATTCTCCTCAGTCACTCTAGCTTCATGTTGTTCTGTGACAAGAATGGGAATGGATATATGGCTATCATTTTGGTCTTCATTTGCACTTTCTTCAACAAGAGGAAACTTACTTTCATGAAATATTACATATCTCTACTGCTAAATATCCTTGTAGTTTCTATCTCATAAAGCTTGTAAGCTCTCTGTCCTAATGGATACCCAACAAACATGCATCAAAAACTCTGGTGTCAAAATTGCATTCAACTTAAGGTTTTGTTGCATAAGCTAGACACCCAAATGTCCTCAGGTGCTCATAACAGGGTTTCTTGTTGAACAATGCTTCATAAGGTGACTTGTTTCCAAGAACCTTAGTAAGTAGTCTATTTATTAAATATGCAGATGTGACGACACACTCTCCTCAGAACTTGATTGAGAGTTTGGCTTGAATTCTCAAAGCTCTTCCTACATGCAACAGATGTCTATGTTTTCTTTGAAAAGAATGTATTCGAAAAGTTTACTTTTATTTGAAATTAGGAATATCTTCATCTTATTCTTCCAATAATCATAATTTGACCCATTTAGCAAAGGAAGTCGAGTTGTGCATAATCCCTCTACATGATTATATGTGCTAGTCATTCTAAAAATACAATTAAGTAATGAATTTAGCTCACAAGGCTCTGATACCAAATGTAGGATCGTGAGGGTCTACAATACTAAACACTTTTACACTAATTACCTACTCGTTTAACAAACGAAGATATGTACAGCGGAAACTAAACTAAACAAGTAAGTAGGGAAGGAATAAGAAAACCACAATGAGACGGGGGATTTTTATAAAGGTTTGACACCCCACCTGGGTCCTAGTCCTCTCTTGCAAGCTCCGCTCGGATCACCGAGCTCCGCTCACGACTTCACTAACCACTCCCCGTTCCGGGCCGGGAGAGAACGTTTTTACAATCTTCAAACTCGCGAACAACCCTCGCCGAGCTTAACTCCTCCTCTTACAATCCGAGAGGGATGCTTCGGGCTTTCACCGAAACCTTTACTCTTCTTTGATAGCAACAAACTTGAGTGAGACAATCACTCTCTAAACTTGAGCACACTTGAGAAAGATTAGAATTGATCTTTAGTGTGGAAATTTGAGGCTTGGAGTGTTTGGAATAATCTCTCTAATGTAGGAGGCAAATATGTGTGGGAGAGTTGTGTTAAAATGTGTTTTACAACTCTATTTATAAGCATTAGAGAGAATATAGCCGTTGGGGTTGATTGGGTATGAGTTGGTGTAAGATACACAAAACAGAAACCTGCAGAACCAAATTCTGCCTAAAAACGGACGACCGAAATGGGTATGTCGTTCGACCGTTTGGTCAAAATTCATCTTTGACTTAAGTTAACTTAAGTTAACGGTTGAACGGGCTCAGGGGATTGGTCGACCGAATAAGTCCAGGCACTTTTGAGAGACCAAATTGTGTTGGTTCGGTCAACCGTTAGGAAAGTTTCGGTCGACCGGATGTTTGGTAATTTTGGGGTTTTTGGGAATAATACGAATACGACCGTTGGGTATAATACGACAAAACAAACGGTCGTGTGACACGTGTGAATGGGTCGAACGAAAAGGTTTCAACGGTCAACCGTTTTGGTCGAGGCAAATCAAGTTTTGTTTAGGTGTTTTCCGGTTCTAGTTTGGATGATCTATTGAAGTCCAAATTATGTGAAATTTTGTGTGTGACTTCTATAGGGAACTTAGTGTGTGGTTGAGTAGTTTTTAGCTCAAGTATGCTCAATTACATAAGGGTTCCTAAAGACTCAAAGAAATACAAAATGCATGTCTTCAAATGAGCTTGATTACATATCTTGACTTGATTTCCATTCTTCCTTGAGTCTTGATCACCTGTAGAGGTTAGCACAAAACAATATAGATGCAATGCAACATGTGTGCTACTCTACATGATCACAATTAAGATTAGGTTGATTAAATCATCAAAACATAGATTAAGGCAAAAAAGGCAACAAATATTAGAATAAATGTAAAATAATGTACATGAAATTATTGAAAACATGGAAATCGATCATGTATGCACGTATAGACTTTTAAAAATATATACATACATAGGGGCACGAAATCCTACATTCTTTCCACAACTCCATTTCATTGGGGTGTGTATACACTTGATCTTTGATGCTCTATCCCATTCTCACTCATGAAACCAGCCATTTCTTTATTAAGGAATCCATTCCTATTATCAGACCTCATTTTCTTTACTTTAACATTGAAATGCATAGATACTTCAGTTTTATTTTCCATCAACAAAAGGAGGAGAGACCTATTTATAGTGTATTCTCAAAACCACATCATGTGTGAAACTACCTACACATCATATTTAGACACATCACCATCCCCTAACTTCCGTCGACAAAGATGGATTAAATCCATTCATTAATCAACAACAATCTCTTATTAATGTAGGAACATTACATTTTGGTCGAACATTACATTTCCGTTATCCAGAAAAATTCTTGATAATTTTGGTCGAACTATGTTACATGTCGGTCGACCGTTCCCTTACTAAGAAAGCTCATGATAGTTTTGGTCAAACCAAACACCACACCGTTCGATCTTTCCTTTACTCGGAAATCTCTGATAATTTCAGTCGAAATGCATGTCCAACCTATGTCCAACTGGTCAACCGTTTTCTCTATTTTGCCATTATACATTTTGGACCAATATCCAATATAATTTGAGTTTTGGGGTTTTAGCGAAATCATATGTTATAATGTTTAGGATCACAATATATTATGTAATATATTATCTTATATGATGTCATACATCATACCCCTTAACATTTATATATCTCATATAAATTATTTGTTATTCTAACAAATCGTTAATACGACATATCAATTTTATCATTTTACCATATATATTATTTAATATCACATGAAATTTGATTCGTGATAATTCTCTCTCTCTCACTCTCACCTCTCCCCTCCCTCATCCCTAACACAAACCCATCACTCTAACCTTCCTCTCTCTCACCCCCATCTTCTCCTCTCCTCTTCTCCTGCAGCTCCGACGATGGCGGCGATGAGGAGCTCCGGCGACCGTGCGTAGGCGCGAAGGGGAAGCATCCCCTTCTCCGGTCTTCTCCTTCTTCGAGGTACACCACCCACCCTTTGTTGTCGGGCTTTCCTTGGTCAGAGGTGTGTGGTGGTTCAGAGGAAGGTGTGGCCAGTGGGATGCAATCGGAGTTTCTGAAGATGCCGAAGACATGGTCGGGTTGGGCAAGAGATGCATGCACGGGGAAAGCACAAAGCAGTCGTGGTGGGGGGTGACAACGGTGGCTGGAGGCTGGGCTAGGGTTTTGGTTGGGGGTGGTGTTGGGTTGGGTTATTTGTAATAAAACCCTTGGTTGTTGTAATATTTGGTTGTAGGATTTAATTGAGATAATTGTAAGTAAACCCTTGGATTTTGTTAGTATTTAGTTTAATAATATTCGGTTAGGTTAATGGCTAGGAAAACCTCGCAAGTTTTTTGAATAAGTTAATCTGGGTTAATTGCAGAATAAATCATGTAATTTAATTATATTTGGTTAAATAATTAATAACTAGATAAATTGCCTTAAAACCATAGATATAATTGTATTTGTTTAATTAATTAATAATTGGATTGTTTGCTGAAAATATCATGAATTATTTGTATTTGAATAAATAATTAATAATTAGGTTAATTACTGTATAATCCTTGGAATTTCCATAATTATAGGATATGGTTTTAATTTAGGGAAAATTGTTCTTTTCCCTGGACTTTATATATATTTGTAGTAAATTACATTAGGTTGGTAATTTACTATTTTTCCCCTGAACTTTTGAGAATTGTGAATTGTCAGGATGCTTTAGGAGAATTACATTTATACTCATGTACGTTTGATTCTGGGTTTATAGATATAGTTCCTTCATGCTGCATATATGATTTCATAGTCTTACTTATGGTTATTGCTCCATATCTTGTTGGATTTGTTGACCCATGCTTTTGGGGGTAAATTGCGTTTACCCCATTGCCATGTGAGATTGTGAGAGGTTAGTGTAACCGGTTGTCCACCCACGTTGTGACAAGTGGTCGTTGGAGAGCGTTGCTCACGGACTCGGGCGTGGGGTCGCAAAGAGATGGCATGCGTAGCATGTATGACTAGATATTAGGGTGTTTCCCTTGTTGGGGCGGTTCGAGATGGTTTACAAACGTTGTTACGAGTGACCACTAGAGCTGGGCTCGTAGGCTCGGGCGTTGTGATTGGATTCCCTGAGTCGGATGCGGAACTGGTCAGCTCACCAGCGTTGTTACGGGTGATCGTTGGAGTTGGGCTCGCGGGATCAGATGTGTGGTTGGAGTGAGGCATCGACTTGATTATATTTTGTTAATGTCCATTTTTTGCTTGCTTGTAGTCGTGTTTGACTGTTGTGTCCCGAGTGCGGATCAGGTGCATTACAATACATCTCATAAAATATAAAATCATAATTCTTGTTTTCCAATTTTGTGGTGTGACCTATAAGATGATCTAAGTTATGTTGGTAATGATATAAACACTTTATATCATAAACTATAAGCAGTATTTAGCTACACATTATAGTTACCCAAATAACAAAGATATTTTCTTCACTTGAACCGGGGCAAGGAATATTTCCAACAGGGGCAAGGAATATTTCCTATACCGGGGACGTAACTAGGGCCAATGCCTCCCGGGGGGTAACCAAGGTCAATGCCCCCTACCGATGGCATCATTCGTCGGAAAGACGAATAGGAGAGCTCACCAACAAAAAACGAGACGAGAAGCAACAAGACAATTGCTCCAAGCACCACAAACCTAAATCCAAAACCCATTGATCAATGGTGATCGATCCAAATGACTGATGCAACAATTGTTGATCTTGACGGATAGAAGGGTATATATAACCGAGGAAAGTAAGGTTTGCACTTGCCACCTTATAAGTAGGTTTAATTCGAATTATTTTTAAAACAATTAAACCTTCAAGATTTGGAGAGAGGAGAGAGAGAACAAGATATAGAGAGGAGAGAGAAAGAGAGAATGGGAGTGAGAGAGAGGAGAGAGAGAAAGAGAGAGACTAGAGAGAGGATAGAAGAAAGAGACTAGAGAGACAAAGAGGGAGGGGAGAGATTGGAGAGAGAAAATGGGAGAGAGGTTTTCAATATTTTTGTTTTTTATTTAACAATAAGGAAAATTGAATTTTATAGGAGGTAAATTGCAAAATTCTGAACTGTTCGGTTAGGCTGTTATAATAGAGTGGGGCCCATTGACGACAGAGATGCATTCAAGTAAATAACATCGACATGTAGGTGCACCTAAACAAATAGTCGAAGCCCGGGTGCAAAGTCTCAATTACACATCTAGGTGGAAGCAAATAACCAATAAACCTTCTAGGTTTATACGCGTGTGTAAGTATGTTACATGCTTATATTTCTGGAAATGGAGTTCGAATTAAGGACTACATAACATGGAAACATTTTGCATATTAGTACCTGATTAGTAGCATATCATGCATCATATTCATGCTATATATCCTTTATTTTACCCCAATATTGTGCTACTCGAGTTATTGTTGTAGTGTTTCAGGTGTTAGGTAATAAAGAAGAGAAAAGGAAACAAAAAGGACCCGAATGCAACAATAATGGACTGAATCGAAGACTTCTGGACCTATTTGTAATGCACAAGGACTAAATCGCAAATCAGGAAGGACCCAAGTGAAAATCCGGAGACACCTGATTGTGAAATGTAAAGTATTGTGAGACATGACTTGAACAAGAACAATATTTCACCAATTAAACTCAAATCGATTCAAGACAATGGACCAGGACTTCACCCAACGTTCACAAATATAACATTGAAGCTCCTGGACGAAATTGAGACCGATCAGGCGCAAATGATTAGCCAAATCCACTACTGGTGGATTATTTTGCTCCAATGGACCCCATTTTCTCCCATGGCTTAGACTTGATTAATTGGGTGCACCAGAGTATAGAGAAAGTTATGACAGTCGTCAGATTGCTCCAAGATCCGTCTAAACCCTTATTTCTTCTATAAATACCATTGTAGTCCCTCCTCTCCACCTCTTTTTCCTCCTTCCCCCATTAGAATAGGTTTTAGTTGAAGGGAATGTGTTCTAAAAGTTTTACGTTTAAATGTCAATTATTATGAATTGAATGAGAAATCATTTTGTTCCTTGTTTATGTTATTCGTCCTTTAGAAGTGTTAAGGAAGAGGCTCTTGGTCCTTAACCGTAGAGCTCTAAAAGATATTGGTTTACATAAAACAAAAGATATTCGCAATCATGGTAATTAACAAGGAACATTAATTACCGGGTTAAGATTGTCGTGTCGGTCATAAATCATTGTAGCTCTACAAGTGAGTGACAACACGGGTATGCAAAAGAGGAGAATATTACTTTTGTATACTGAATAGACCTAACAAGTAAAATATTATAGGAATGTGTTTCTGTGTCATTAATATTTTACTGTGTCCTTGGTCCTTTGATATGAGACTTATATCCGATCGCTTAAGGAGTTCTTAATTAGCTAGTGTCTTAAGCTATCGATGAGTGTAGTGTAAAGACATTAGTTGGTTAAGTATAACTTTCGTTGGAGAAGATAGTTAGTCAAAAGATTATCATTGCCCCTCTTAATTGAGTGATGATATTAGTGGGCCCCTTGATAAAGCAAAGTTATAATGTGCACAATGTGATTTGAGTTAAGTCACATATTTATAACTAGCTTAAAGAGATCAAGAAATGAATACTAATACAAAGATGACACAATACTACTTTGTATGTATTCTTAATATCATGAGGAAAGGGACGGACACAAGTGGTGCACTCCACCACTAAATGGATCGGGTTTTGGTTCGAGTGGAATTAAGACATCTAACTAATTGGGAGTTATAATGTGTAGCTAGATACCGCTTATAGCTTGTGATATTAAACTCTTAATATCACTGCCAACTTAGTTTAGATCCTCCCATAGGTCACACCACAAAACTGGGAAACAAGAAATGGGGATTTTGAGTTCATAAGATGTGTCGGGTTTCATGTACAAAATATGACACATGGGGTGAACAAGCAAAATCAAAATTATGTTGTGATTAATAACATAATTAGAATCTAAATTAAATTCATATGTGATGTAAATATTATGGGGTGTAATGATTGATCATTACATAGGATAACATGTTACATAAGTTGTGAATTTACTACTAATCCAGAAATGTCAAATATTGTAGGGGTTAAACCGAAATTTGACATGTCTGCAGAACAGTGCTCCAACGGTCGACCGGTTAGCAGTAAACGGTTGACCGATCGGGCACGGTCAACCGGATATGTATCGACCAATAACAGGGAATTTTCATCTGTTCGAACGGTCGACCGAATGTAATTGGTCGGTCGACTGAACATAGCGATGGAATAATTCCTGTTACGAACGGTCGACCGAGTTATTGAACGGTCGACCGAAACCTGGTTCGAGCGGTCGACTGAACCTCCAAACGGTCGACCGGTCCAGACGGTTAATGCAGAATTAATTTAAGAATTAATTAGATCATGCATGGAATTGGTCCATAATTGATTTAGTTCATGGCTAATATTATTTATTTTTAAATAATGGATGGTTAGATGAAATTTTGTATGAAATCATGGGCAAGAGGTTGCACATGAATATGTAATTTGGAGAGAACTTATAAATACAAGTTTATCTCATTATCTCCTTAATTCATTCATTGTTTTCTCATGCAAAAATTCTCTCTCCATAATTCTCCACGAAAATTCCTTAATTCTTAAGTTTAGTTTAGTTCTTAAGAGATCATCTTCTCAAGGGAATTAAAGAGGGGTTAGTAATTGGATTCTAAACCCTATCGGAGATTGAGAGACTAGCTTCCCTCTCTCCGATCTTGTTTAGAGTTTGGTGAATACTCGGAGGCATCCGGCGCAGCGAGGAGCATCCCCAACGTCTCCGAATCTTCAAGAAGTTTTAGAGAACTTCTAGGTATGAATTTCGGAGCCCATATTTGTTTTAATAAAGTTTTGAAACTAGATATTGAAACAAATTGATGCATGCATGAAATAAATCATAGAAAATTGTAAATTGATCCTTATTGTGCATAAAAATTTCAAAAATAAATATGTACAATTAAACATGAAATCCTACAGTGGTATCAGAGCTTAGGGTTCAATTTTCTCATGATTTAAGGTTGTAAACGAATTTAGTTTACCATCTAGGATTTAAACAATTCGATTTACCGGTTTTTTCGATCTATGAATATTTGTTGATGTAATTCTCCATGATAATTCATACTGAATGTTTTAAGTGTTTTAAAACATGCCATGTAATTATTAGAGTTAAGATTTAGACGTTTGTCTAACTTGCAATAATTTCGTTTTAAGTATAAACGATTATTTTGTAAGAGAATCAACAAAACCGAAAAACTGCGATTCATCTTTCCATTGGAAATTGGATGGACAGCGGTTCATAATTAATTTTTGAACTATGGATGCATGAAAAACCTTTTTAATGGATTTCAAAATGGTTTTCAAAGAATTGTTTGGGATTCTAGATGCTTGATAAACTAGGGTGTATAGTTTATAGCGATATTGCGTGCATGGATGCTCGAGTTGTTTTTGTAGGAATTGTGAGTTTGTATGTTCCAAATCAGTGGCTATGAATGTTTATAATTGTTATAATACAGGGGCTTATGTATGTAAAAGCCAAATTCTCTATTTCCATCTTTTAGATAAATTGCATATGCATATGAGAGGTTTTTACATAGGACTTGCACTAGTCGGTTTTTATCGAATGTGAGGAGCATGTTTATTTTCTGTAAAATCTACATCTCCGGTGCAAGAGGAAGTCGCCGCTGTAGCGCATCGATCGAGGATCGAGGATCAAGGATCGAAGGGAACATATAAACTCACACGATGTGGATTGTGTGAATGTTTAATTTCTATTTTTTAATTTCTGCTATGCATGTGATGAATGTGGTGAATATTAGGATGTGTATGAATATTAATATGCATGATAACCTAAAATTCCAAATCACATGTAAATATATGAAATTGTCCAACAAAAATTAAGAATAATTTCCTTCTTATTTGATCTACTAACAGCCATTGATTGAGGGATACTCTGCTCGCCCTTAGCGGGAGATAGCTTCCTCCATCTTTGGGAATAGTGGGAGATATGATGGTTGTCTGTTGTTGTGCCACGATTAGATGTATGAGGTGTGTTTCACCCTAGTGAACCCCAAATATGTTTAGTTGTGAATACAATGGATAAACGTATCTCGTATCAAATGAAAATAAGTTTTCTTAACATTACCTAGAGCCCTCGCTCGGTTTTGGGAAAAAGTTTTTCTTTCGAGGATAGGTCGCATTCCCTCATAATTAAAACGACAAGAATCACAAGAGTTTGAAGATGCTAATATTGCTAAAATTCAAAAAGGTTGTGATTAGAAAAATGTTTTTCTTACCTTGATGTTGTAATGTATTCGATAGCCCTTAGCTAGTCTATGTTACAATTAATGGGATCTTGTATTGTTGCATTTATGGGCAAAAATTTTATTTGCAACATTTACATTTATATTCGATATATGTATGCATGTGTATTAAAACATAAAATTGGCATTAAAACCTATATGATTTATTTTGTAGAAAAATGTCGAACATCCAACCTATTGTACGATCCATGATAGAAAAACACCCTTTAGCAAATGATGGCTCAAACTTCATTAGTTGGCAACTCAAACTCAACATCGTGTTAAAGTTTGAGAAACTATCTCACATTTTGGAAGGTCCAATCCCAAAGTGGAATGAGAGATTAACCGATGAAGAGAAAGAGGCTAAAGCCAAGTGGGAAGACCAAGAGAACCAAGTTCACGGTCTTATGCTAGCATCCATGGGTGACTCGCTTCAAACGAAATACTTGGATTCAAAACCCAAGAAGACCATGGAGGCTCTATCAAAGATGTTCATGGATAGTGCCCGAAAGGAGCGCTATAAAACCACCATCGCACTCACAAGGTGCCACATGGCGGAGGGAACATCGGTATCTATGCATTTTCTCACGATGCAAGGATACCTTGAGAAGTTGGCAAAGCTCTCTTCACCAATGCCCGAGGACATTGCTGAAGATATGATTCTTGGCTCTCTAGCCCCGTCCTTTAAGGACTTTGTGATGCACTATCACGTGCGTGAAAAAGGGGTGAGTCTTGAGTAGCTTCACAACGCCCTAAAAACTGCTGAAGTTGACATGGGCAAGGGTAGGGACAAGCAAGTCATTGCCGTCCATGGAAGGAGCCAAAAGATTGGTAAAGGAAAGGGCAAATCTACCAAAAGTGGTTCAATCAAGAGCAAGGGAGTAGGAGGTGCTCATAAGAGTGCCTCGAGGGGGAAATCTCAGAAATCTCCAACTCCCAATACGGAGTGCTTTCACTGCGGTGAAAAAGGACACATCCGGCCAAATTGCCCCAAGTACAAGGAAGACTTTGACAACGGATTGATTGAACGTCGGCGCCCTAAAAAGGTCAAAGGTATATTTGTTATTGAAATAAATTTAGCCACCTCTGTCCAGGATTGGGTAATTGATACCGGATCTTGTGCTCACATAGTTTCTAATGTGCAGCTACTCATGGATAGGAAGGAACTCGTAAGGAACGAGGTAGAATTGAAGGTCGGAAATGGTGTGGACGTGTCTGCGGTTGCACAAGGTTCTGTGGTGCTTCAATTGTGTAGTGGTTTAAATTTATGTTTAAAGAATGTTTATTATGTACCTTCGATTAACAAGAATATTATTTCTGTATCATGTCTGGATATGGATAATTTTAATATAAATATTTCAAATTCTTGTTTGTCTATATCGAAGAATGGTGTGTTCTATGCAAATGCGTTTATAAGGAATGGTCTCTATTTGCTTGAATTGGATAATAAACAAATCTTTAATATCAATAACAAAAGACTTAAGACCACTCACGAGAATGATACTCTCTTGTGGCACTATCGTCTTGGTCACATAAATGAAAAGCGCATCAAGAAAGTGCAAGAAGCTAACCTTCTTGGTCTACTTGATTTTAAATCATTGGAGACGTGCCAACCATGCCTAATGGGAAAAATGACCAAAAAGCCTTTCAAGAAGAAAGGCCCAAGGGCGAGTGGCTTGTTGGATTTGATACATTCCGATGTATGTGGTCCAATGAGTATTAGTGCACGAGATGGTTTCAGGTACTTCATTACGTTCACGGATGATTATAGTCGTTATGGCTATGTTTATCTAATGAGAAATAAAAGTGAATCCTTCGACAAGTTCAAAGAATTCAAGAATGAAGTAGAGAACCAACTCGACAAGAAAATTAAGTCTCTACGAACGGATCGTGGAGGTGAGTACTTAAGTGCCGAATTTGACTCATACCTAAAGGAGTTTGGTATTGTACCTCAACTCACCCCTCCCGGTACACCTCAGTGGAATGGGGTATCGGAAAGGAGGAATAAGACATTGCTCGACATGGTTCGGTCAATGATGAGTCATGCGGAATTACCTCTTTACTTTTGGAGTTATGCACTACAAACTGCGGCTTACACACTAAATAATGTTCCATCCAAATCCGTGGAGAAAACTCCTTATGAGCTATGGAGTGGTAAAACACCTAAGCTCAATTTTCTCAAGATTTGGGGTTGTGAGGCTTACGTCAAGAGATTGATGTCGAACAAACTTCAACCAAAAGCGGATAAGTGCTTCTTTATTGGTTATCCTCGTGAGACGAGAGGATACTACTTTTGGCATATCACCTCCAATCGAGTGATTGTAGAGAGGGATGCCACATTTCTGGAAAAGGAATTTCTAGAAAGAGAAAAAAGTAGTGGGAGTAGGGTTGTGCTTGAGGAAACTCAAGATACTCTACAAGATCATGACATGAATGATGACATTCAAGATCATGAAGGCCCAACCGAGATTCCTTTGGTTAGTGGGAGCGTGAGCGAGAGACCATCACAAGAAATTGTGAGAGAATCTCAATCATCCCCACCAAGTGTATGTTCAAGAGTTGAACGTGAACCCACTTCCCAAGAAATTGTGGAAGAAGTTCGAGAGACACGAGAAGAACCAAAAGAGCTTAGAAGGTCGACAAGGGAAAGGAAGAAACCCGATATCTATCTGGGACTTCATGAAATCATGGTACTAGATACCAATGATCCCTTGACCTTCCAAGAAGCAATGGATAGGGAAGACTCCAAACTATGGCTCGATGCCTTGAAATCTGAAATAGAATCCATGTATGATAATCAAGTATGGGACTTGGTTGACCTTCCTCAAGGTAAAAAGGCCATTCATAATAAATGGGTTTTTAAGAGGAAGATGGACATAGATGGGAACCTGACAACCTACAAAGCAAGGCTTGTAGCGAAGGGTTTAACTCAAGTTCAAGGAATTGACTATGATGAAACTTTTTCACCGGTTGCCATGTTCAAGTCTATTCGGATCATGCTCGCTATTGCCGCATTTCACGACTATGAAATATGGCAAATGAATGTCAAAACGGCGTTCCTTAATGGGAACTTGGAGGAGGATGTGTACATGGTACAACCTCAAGGTTTTGAAGATCCAAAGAATAGCGAGAAGGTATCCAAGCTTCAAAGATCCATTTATGGATTGAAGCAAGCATCAAGGAGTTGGAACAAACGCTTTGACGAGGAAGTGAAGAAGCTTCACTTCATTCAAAGTAAGGAAGAACCTTGTATATACAAGAAGGTTAGTGGGAGACATGTAGTATTCCTAATCTTATATGTCGATGACATATTGCTTATGGGCAATCATATTCCTTTGCTTGAGCAAACGAGAAGTTCATTGAAATCTGCATTTTCAATGAAAGATATGGGTGAGGCTCAATACATCTTGGGAATCAAGATATACCGAGATAGATCCCGTAGACTCATTGGCCAAAGTCAACGTACATGCATTGACAAGGTCTTGGAAAGGTTCAAGATGAACAACTCCAAAAAGGGCAGTGTGCCAATGAGTATGGGTGTGCAACTCAAGAAGTCTCAATGTGCTCAATCACGTAAGGACTTAGAGTACACGAAGGATGTCCCTTATGCTTCGGCAATTGGGTCGATCATGTACGCGATGACTTGCACAAGACCTGATGTCGCGTATGTTCTAAGCGTGACAAATCGTCACCAATCCAACGCATGTCCTGAGCATTGGACTGTGGTCAAGAATATTCTGAAGTACCTTAACCGGACTAAGGATAAGATTCTTGTTTATGGAGGATAAAGGGAATTGATAGCTGAGGGTTACTCGGATGCGAGTTTCATGAGTGATCCAGACGATAGAAGGTCGCAATCAAGATACGTCTTCCTTCTGAATGGTGGAGCTGTGAGTTGGCGTAGTTGGAAGCAAAACACTACGGCCGACTCAACCACTGCTTTCGAAGTAATGGCTGTCGCTGAAGCGAGCAAGGAAGGAGTGTGGATTAAGAAGTTCCTTGCAGAGCTTGGATTAGTTCCCTCGAGCGAGGGACCAATAGAGCTATTTTGCGACAATAGTGCATCTATCTCGCAAATCAAGGATCCCAAATCACACCACAAAGTGAAGTACATGGATCGTAAGTACTTCGTGACGCGTGACCTCATCGATGAAGGCAAAATAAATCTGTTATGGGTGGACACCAACAGCAACACAACTGATCCATTCACAAAACCCTTATCCCAAGCCAAGGGTGATGCATTGCATACATTGCATCATATGTCTTTCATTTAGATTACTTTTACATCAATAAATGCTACTAAGGTATGTGTTTAGTTTTATTTACAGAATATAGGGACCTGAATGCAATTTACCCACATCCCGAGCATAAACGCGTGCAAAAGATTCATTTTTATCATAAAGACCAAGTTCAAGTTTATCGGGTTACAAATGGAAATGTATCCAAGCATAAAAGCATTCAAGTCCTAATTGCAAAAAGAACAAGGACATAAGCACAAAAGTAACCGGGGACTTAACTGCAAAAAGTCAAGGACCTAATTGCAAATCACGAGTAGCTTTTATTCTCTTGGAGAAAATATATAGAAAAATCAATGTATATCTCCAAATATGTGAAAGAATTAATCCGGAGTTCAAAAGAATGGAAAGAATCAATCCAGACGCGCAAAGAATGATCAAATCATACCATAAACATTCAACCAAAATCCGGACAAAATCAGGCCAGATTGTGCGGCGTTTCCGCCGCACCACACACACAATGTGCGGCGTTTCCGCCGCCCAAGCATCGATCCGCGTCTCCCAATTTCGTCCAGTCGTGTCTGGACACGTGTACTTTCCAATATTATACCTAGATCCCTTGTATCAACTATAAATAGACCCGAGAACGATGTTAGAAGGGTCCTTAGTCTTTGGTGTTAGTTTTTATTCTTAATCTTAGTTTTGTAATCTTCTTTTCATTAATAAAATTCTGTCTTTTATTTCTTACTTTTAGTTTTCTTTTGTAATGTCTCAAGGACCCCTTCTTCCTCCCTCCATGAGTTTCTAACTCTTTCCAAAGGGTGGAGGTGACGGATTTAGGGTGAAGAGAAGACGAATAAATGTTATTATTTTAAGTTCGTATTAGTCTATTTTGATTACTTGAGTTTATGTTAAATCATTTATCATGTAACGCTTCATAACTAATATGATTTATTATAAGTTTCTGAATTCTCTAATCTAAACCTTAAATCTAAACCTCCACCCGACGGAATTCATCTCTTTGTTCTTGTTTTAGTTTTATTTGTTCTTGTTTCTTGCTTTAAATAATTAAAACCCAAAAATCTCAAAACCAACTTAATTCTTCTCTCCTTCTTTTCTCCAATCGAAATCACACTAAAAACAGAATCTCTCCCTCCTTGTGTTCGACCCGTATTTGCCACGTCTTCAATGACGCCGTGCACTTGCGGTATAAAATTTAATTCACATCAAAGGGCGAAATACATTTCGAGTCCATGGGATTGAGGAACCACGTAGATTGGCTTGATGATTGATATGTAATGGGGTTTACCCTAGTTATTATTGTTTTATGCATTGAGTATGTATGAGAAAGAAAACTTTAATAACAAGTGGGATATTGAAGGGAATGTGTTCTAAAAGTTTTACTTTTAAATGTCAATTATTATGAATTGAATGAGAAATCATTTTGTTCCTTGTTTATGTTATTCGTCCTTTAGAAGTGTTAAGGAAGAGGCTCTTGGTCCTTAACCGTAGAGCTCTAAAAGATATTGGTTTACATAAAACAAAAGATATTCACAATCATGGTAATTAACAAGGAACATTAATTACCGGGTTAAGATTGTCGTGTCGGTCATAGATCATTGTAGCTCTACAAGTGAGTGACAACACGGGTATGCAAAAGAGGAAAATATTACTTTTGTATACTGAATAGACCTAACAAGTAAAATATTATAGGAATGTGTTTCTGTGTCATTAATATTTTACTGTGTCCTTGGTCCTTTGATATGAGACTTATATCTGATCGCTTAAGGAGTTCTTAATTAGCTAGTGTCTTAAGCTATCGATGAGTGTAGTGTAAAGACATTAGTTGGTTAAGTATAACTTTCGTTGGAGAAGATAGTTAGTCAAAAGATTATCATTGCCCCTCTTAATTGAGTAATGATATTAGTGGGCCCTTTGATAAAGCATAGTTATAATGTGCACAATGTGATTTGAGTTAAGTCACATATTTATAACTAGCTTAAATAGATCAAGAAATGAATACTAATACAAAGATGACACAATACTACTTTGTATGTATTCTTAATATCATGAGGAAAGGGACGGACACAAGTGGTGCACTCCACCACTAAATGGATCGGGTTTTGGTTCGAGTGGAATTAAGACATCTAACTAATTGGGAGCTATAATGTGTAGCTAGATACCGCTTATAGCTTGTGATATTAAACTCTTAATATCACTACCAACTTAGTTTAGATCCTCCCATAGGTCACACCACAAAACTGGGAAACAAGAAATGGAGATTTTGAGTTCATAAGATGTGTCGGGTTTCATGTACAAAATATGACACATGGGGTGAACAAGCAAAATCAAAATTATGTTGTGATTAATAACATAATTAGAATCTAAATTAAATTCATATGTGATGTAAATATTATGGGGTGTAATGATTGATCATTACATAGGATAACATGTTACATAAGTTGTGAATTTACTACTAATCCAGAAATGTCAAATTTTGTAGGGGTTAAACCGAAATTTGACAAGTCTGCAGAATAGTGCTCCAATGGTCGACCGGTTAGCAGTAAACGGTCGACCGATCGGGCACGGTCAACCGGATATGTATCGACCGATAACAGGGAATTTTCATCTGTTCGAACGGTCGACCGAATGTAATCGGTCGGCCGACTGAACATAGCGATGGAATAATTCCTGTTACGAACGGTCGACCGAGTTATTGAACGGTCGACCGAAACCTGGTTCGAGCGGTCGACCGAACCTCCAAACGGTCGACCGGTCCAGACGGTTAATGCAGAATTAATTTAAGAATTAATTAGATCATGCATGGAATTGGTCCATAATTGATTTAATTCGTGGCTAATATTATTTATTATTAAATAATGGATGGTTAGATGAAATTTTGCATGAAATCATGGGCAAGTGGTTGCACATGAATAGGTAATTTGGAGAGAACTTATAAATACAAGTTTATCTCATTACCTCCTTAATTCATTCATTGTTTTCTCATGCAAAAATTCTCTCTCCATAATTCTCCACGAAAATTCCTTAATTCTTAAGTTTAGTTTAGTTCTTAAGAGATCATCTTCTCAAGGGAATTAAAGAGGGGTTAGTAATTGGATTCTAAACCCTATCGGAGATTGAGAGACTAACTTCCCTCTCTCCGATCTTGTTTAGAGGTTGGTGAATACTCGGAGGCATCCGGCGCAGCGAGGAGCATCCCCAACGTCTCCGAATCTTCAAGAAGTTTTAGAGAACTTCTAGGTATGAATTTCGGAGCCCATATTTGTTTTAATAAAGTTTTGAAACTAGATATTGAAACAAATTGATGCATGCATGAAATAAATCATAGAAAATTGTAAATTGATCCTTATTGTGCATAAAAATTTCGAAAATAAATATGTACAATTAAACATGAAATCCTACATTAGTTTCCTATTTTAGTAGTGTAATAAGGGGGTTGGAGAGGAGCAAACTTTATCTTTTATTTTCTTAATCTAGTTTAGTTCTTGTTTATTGTGTTGATGTTTTCCTTTCATGCAATTTCTTTTATGTTATTGTTTGTTTAATCTAGTCTTCTACATTTCTTTCATGGGTTTATGTTCTTTTCATGCTTTCCTTAGTGTAGAAATGAGTAGAGAGTAGTCCATCCCCATTAGGGGGTGGAGAGGAAGGTGATTTGATCATGTGATGGATTAATGTGTGTGTTAATCTTAATCCTTTGAGCCTTACATGATTTACATAATCATCTAATGGGATTTCACTCTTATCTTTGATGTGCTAATGCTCTTGAATGAAGCTTAGCACATGCTTAGATTAGTGTGCCTATTTTATGGGGAATGAAGAGGTTAGGTTAAGGATGGAGTGGAAGAGGAAAACAAGACATATGCATGCATGTGCTCATGTTGGCTTTATCCAAATTAATGTCTTGTATGTTTTAATGATTGTGATAAATCTTATTTCACGTGGAGACATAGTTGGATTTGAGTCATTTTGCATGTGAACATATTAGTTTCATTTCAATTATTGTCTTGTATGTTTTAATGATAAGGTTTTATCTTATTTCATGTGTAGGCAAAATTGGAATTTGAGTTTTATGGATTTCATGTATGACATGTTTTGATGAGCACATTTGAACACGCACAACACACATTTTCGTATTTACATTCTTTCTCTATCCCCCGAGGGGTTTAGTTTTATTGCTTATTTTTCGATTTATTTTGCATTATAGTGTAGTTTTAATCACATCTCTCTTTTCTTCTCCCCCACTCGAGTATCATGAATCCAACTCACACACACTGCATGTGGATCGACCCGTATTTTCCACTGCTTCAATACGGTCGTGCACTTACGGTATTTTAACTGATTCAACCAGTACCCAAAGCTCAAATGAATTTTGGACATTCATGGACATGTATGTAAGTAGTATAATCATTTTGTTGTGTCCAACTATGTTATATGTTAAGTGGGGAGATTTCGAAACTTTTGATCATTTGAAAGGGTTTCGATGATAATATCCAAAAATATGGAGAAATTATGTAAATATTATATTTTAAAAGAATATGTGTAACATCCTCAAAGAGAGCGAAAATTTAAAATTTTAAACAAACAAACAACACAAGGATATTAAGGAAAGAAACAAAGAACTCTGAGTGCACCACAATATACATCTGAGTTTACAAAAAGTTGATACATCAAAAGGTAATAAGAGGAAAACAACAAGTAATCACGACAACCTCCAAAATGGGGAAAGCAAGATCCGGTCTTAATAGATACAAGTAAACACTTTTCCTCCGACAAAATCACCCGAGCAATGATCACACCTTCTACGCAACTCCCGCTCGTTGATCACACGACCTCACCGGAGCTTCAGAGAGTTTGAGAAGGAGAGAAGATTAGAGAGTGAGAGGGAGAATGTCCAGTGAGAGAGTGAGGGAGTGAAATACCTTTAAATACCCCTCCAACCATCCTCCACCAATCACACACCTCCACCTCATCAACTCAAATCGTTCCCTAAACCCTCATTAGCCACCTAAACACAATTAAAAGTTAGTTAAGGGTTAGGATCTCACAACTCACCCTCCTTAAAAGAATTTCGTCCTCGAAATTAAATCCAGAACGTACCAAACAGCTCCCGATACTTCTTCCGGATTTCCTCCCTAATCTCCCGAGTGGCCTCTCGCACACTGTGATGCTGCCATGTGACCTTCACAATCGGAATGGTCCTTCTCTTGAGCTGATGCTTCATCCGATCTACAATCTCTACTAGTCTCTCCTTAAGAGACAAATCCTGACGGATCTCTGGAACCTTAATCTAAATCACATGAGCGGGATCTGCCACGTACTTCCTCAACATCAAGACATGGAAGACGTTATGTAAACCCGAAAATTACGGCGGCAGTGCGACCCTGTAGGCGACCTCTCCAACCCGGTTGAGAATCTCAAACGGCCCGACATACCTCAAACTAAGCTTCCCCTTCTTCCCGAATCTCATCACTCCTCGGGATAGTGAGATCTTCAGGAAAACATGATCACCTACCTCAACTCTCGCCTACACCTATCCGCGTAGCTCTTCTGCCTGCTCTGTGCGATCGCCAATCTCCTCCTGATCATGTCGACCTTCTCAATGTACATCTGTACTATCTCAGGGTCATCTAGTTGTCTCTCACCTACCTCACTCCAGCATATCGGTGATCTGCAAGGTCTCCCATACAAAACCTTGTATGGTGCCATCCCAATGCTCTAATGGTAGCTCTTGTTGTAGGTGAACTCTATCAACAGTAAATGTTCATCTCAGTGTCCTGCCCAATCCAGAATACAAACCCTCAACATATCCTCTAATGTCTGGATGGTTCTCTCAAACTAACAGTTTGTCTGTGGATGGAAAGTTGTGCTGAACTTCAACTGAGTCTCCAAGGCCTTCTGCAGGCTACCCCAAAATCTGGATGTGAACCTGAGATCTCGATCAGAAATGATACTCATTGGCACTCCATGAAGACTGACGATCTCCTCAATATACAACTTAGCTAGACCCTCCAAAGATACCGTGGTCTTGATAGCTAAGAAGTGTGCCGACTTGATCAGTCGATCGACTATGACCCAAATCGCGTCGTGGAATCCCCTCGTCTTCGGCAGTCCAGTGACAAAATCCAGTCACATTCTCCCACTTCCACTTTCGAAGCTCAATCCTCTGCATCGTCCCCGCGGGTCTCTGACGCTCAATCTTCAAAGCTAACAAACCAAGCATCTAGTCACAAACTCTGCTATCTCGGTCTTCATCCCCTTCCACCAGAAATTCTCTGAAAGTCCTTATACATCTTCGCGCTACCTGGGTGTATCGAGTAACGGGACTTGTGTGCCTCCTCCATGATTTCCTTCCTCATATCTCCTTTCGGCACCGAAACACGACCTCTGAACATCAGACCTCCAACAACTCCTATAGTGAAGTCGGATCCATCTCTGGCAGCCAACAACATCAAACCAACTAACTCATCATCAGACTTGAGCATGAACAATACTCGTGACCATCTGAGGCTCCACCCTCAGACTAACAATCACTGCACTCTGTGATCCATCAGTGATTGGCTTCCACTCAGTCAGAGCCTTCAGCAGCTTCCACTCTTGGATACACAAACCAACTACTGACACATCTACCTTTCTGCTCTAGGCATTTGCAATAGAATTCGCCTTCCCTGAATGATAGGAAATGGTGAAGTCATAGTCCTTAATAAACTCAAGTCATCTGCGCTACCTTGTATTCAGCTCCGTCTGTGAAAACAAGTACTTCAAGCTCTAATGATCATAAAAAGACCTCAAACTGCTCACCATAAAGATAATGTCGCCATGTCTTCAATACGTGAACCACCGCTGCTAACTCCAAATCATGAGTGGGGTAGTTCCTCTCGTGTACCTTCAGCTGCCTCGATGCATACGCAACCACCTGCCTGTGCTGCATAAGTACGCATCCCAAACCAACGCCTGATGTGTCGTTGTGAATCACGAATCCTCTATTGCCACTAGGAAGAGTCAGAACCAGAGCAGTCGTCAACCGACTCTTCAGTTCCTAAAAACTATCCTCGCACTTCTAGAACCAATCAAACTTGACCCCCTTCTGTGTTAGCGACGTCAAAGGCGAAGTAAGTCTCGAGAAGTCTTTGATGAACCAACGATAATAACACATCAGTCCAACAAAGCTCCTAATCTCAATCACACTAGTCGGGGCTCTCCACTGCGTCACTGCCTCGACCTTCGCCAGATCTACTGATATCTCAGCTCCCGATACTATGTACCCAGAAAGGCAACACTGTCCATCTAAAACTCACACTTCAAATACTTGACATACAACTACTGATCTCTCAAATGCCAAGTACTATCCTCAAATGCTCTCTCTACTGCTCTACATCTGGCGAATAGATTAAAATATCATCCACAAAGACAATCACAAAACGATTGAGGTACTGACTGAACATATTGTTCATCAGATCCATGAAAACTGTAGACGCGTTCGTCAATCCAAACGACATCACCAGAAACTCGTAGTGCCCGTAACTCGTCCTGAATGTTGTCTTCTCGACATCTACCTCTTTGATCCTCAACAGATGATAACCGGATCGCAGATCGATCTTCGAGAACACCTTCGCTAACTGCAACTGGTCAAAGAGGTCCTCGATCCTGGGTAAAGGATACCGATCCAAACGGTAACCTTATTCAACATCTTGTAATCAATGCACATGCGCAACGATCCATCCTCCTTCTTCACGAAGAGTATCGACGCTCCCCAAGGCGAGACACTAGGTCGGATAAACCTTGTATCCATCAAATCCTGCAGCTGATTCTTCAAATCAGTTAACTCTACAGGTGTCATCCTGTACAGTGCCTTCGACTGCGTTGTAGTCTCAGCTACCAGATCGATGTCAAATTCTATCTCCCTATAAGGCAGCAGACCAGTGATGTCATCTGAAAAGACCTCTGGAAATTCCTGAACTATCTCTATGTCCTCCAATCTCCTTATCTCAGGATCTAGAACTACAAAGGTGGTCACGAAAGCTCTGTAGCCCCGCTGTATCAACTTTTTGTAGGATTTCATGTTTAATTATACATATATATTTTCGAAATTATTATGTATAATAAGGATCAATTACAATTTTCTTTGATTTATTTCATGCATGCATCGGTTTGTTTTAACATCTAGTTTCAAAACTCTATTAAAACAAACAAGGGCTCCGAAATTCATACCTAGAAGTTCTCTAAAACTTCTTGAAGATTCGGAGACGTTGGGGATGCTCCTCGCTGCGCCGGATGCCTCCGAGTATTCACCAAACTCTAAACAAGATCGGAGAGAGGGAAGCCAGTCTCTCAATCTCCGATAGGGTTTAGAATCCAATTACTAACCCCTCTTTAATTCCCTTGAGAAGATGATCTCTTAAGAACTAAACTAAACTTAAGAATTAAGGAATTTTCGTGGAGAATTATGGGGAGAGAATTTTTGCATGAGAAAACAATGAATGAATTAATTGGGTAATGAAATAAGCTTGTATTTATAAGCTTTCTCCAAATTACCTATTCATGTGCAACCCTTTGCCCATGATCTCATGCAAAATTCCATCTAACCATCCATTATTTAATAATAAATAATATTAGCCACGAATTAAATCAATTATGGACCAATTCCATGCGTGATCTAATTAATTCTTAAATTAATTCTGCATAAACCGTCTGGACGGGTTGACCGTTTTTGGAGGTTCGGTCGACCGCTCG
This sequence comes from Triglochin maritima, assembly GCA_963682175.1. NCBI lineage: Eukaryota > Viridiplantae > Streptophyta > Magnoliopsida > Alismatales > Juncaginaceae > Triglochin > Triglochin maritima. The sequence continues at coordinate 44,456,754 of OY821775.1, forward strand.
AACCAGGTTTCGGTCGACCGTTCAATAACTCGGTCGACCGTTCGTAACAGGAATTATTCCATCGTTATGTTCAGTCGACCGACCGATTACATTCGGTCGACCGTTCGAACAGATGAAAATTCCCTGTTATCGGTCGATACATATCCGGTCGACTGTGCCCTACCGGTCGACCGTTTACTGCTAACCGGTCGACCGTTTGAGCACTGTTTTGCAGACTTGTCAAATTTCGGTTTAACCCCTACAAAATTTGACATTTCGGGATTAGTAGTAAATTCACAACTTATGTAACATATTATCCTATGTAATGATCAATCATTACACCCCATAATATTTACATCACATATGAATTTAATTTAGATTCTAATTATGTTATTAATCACAACATAATTTTGATTTTGCTTGTTCACCCCATGTGTCATATTTTGTACATGAAACCCGACACATCTTATGAACTCAAAATCCCCATTTCTTGTTTCCCAGTTTTGCGGTGTGACCTATGGGAGGATCTAAACTAAGTTGGCAGTGATATTAAGAGTTTAATATCACAAGCTATAAGCGGTATCTAGCTACACATTATAGCTCCCAATTAGTTAGATGTCTTAATTCCACTCGAACCAAAACCCGATTCACTTAGTGATGGAGTGCACCACTTGTGTCCGTCCCTTGCCTCATGATATTAAGAATACACACAAAGTAGTATTGTGTCATCTTTGTATTAGTATTCATTTCTTGATCTCTTTAAGCTAGTTATAAATATGTGACTTAACTCAAATCACATTGTGCACATTATAAGTTTGCTTTATCAAGGGGCCCACTAATATCATCACTCAATTAAGAGGGGCAATGATAATCTTTTGACTAACTACCTTCTCCAACAAAAGTAGTACTTAACCAACCAATGCATTTACACTACACTGATCGATAGTTCAAGACACTGATCTAATTAAGTATTTCTTAAGTGATTAGATATAAGTCTCATATCAAAGGACCAAAGACACAGTAAAATATTAATGACACAGAAACACATTTCTATGATATTTTACTTATTAGGTCTATTCAGTATACAAAAGTAATATTTACCTCTTTTGCATACACGTGTTGTCACTCACTTGTAGAGCTACAATGATCTATGACCAACACGACAATCTTAACTCGGTAATTAATGTTCCATGTTAATTATCATGATTGCGAATATCTTTTGTTTCATGTAAACCAATATCTTTTAGAGCTCTACGGTTAAGGACCAAGAGCCTCTTCCTTAACACTTCTAAAAGACGAATAACATAAACAAGGAACAAAATGATTTCTCATTCAATTCATAATAATTGACATTTAAAAGTAAAACTTTTAGAACACATTCCCTTCACTTTTGTGCCCCAACTGCTTATACCACTACACTGCCTCCTTTGTCCTTCGTCCCCTTAATCAAGACATCAGACATACCCTTCCTCGGGATCATAATCTTCTTCTCCTGACATAAGACTCGAACATTCGTACTGGGACAATCAATCCATCCCCTATATGACGTCAAAGTCTATAATCACTGACAAGACCATGTCGGCCAGAAACTCCTGGTCTCCCGAAATAATTGTGGCGACGGGGAGAAAGCTCCCCACACTGCCCACCAAACTCAGGGGTGTAATGACTTCCAGACTAGTAGTCAACATCGTAGGGGTATGACCAAACATGCTCGCAAACTGCTCGGAGATGAACGAGTGTGTGGCCCCACAATCAAAAAACACCTTCGCCACCAAATCAGCAACAAAAGGCATACCTTCTACCACCGTGTTGGCATCTCTAGCGTCCTCTGCCTGAATGGTGAATACACGTCTGATTCTCTTCCCCTGCTGGGGTGGTGCAACTGGTCGACTCGGTCCAACTCAACCAGTTGCGCATGATCTCGGTCGTCCACTAGGCCCACCAGGCCTGCTCGGGCAGGAACAAATAAAGTGACGTAACTGGCCACACCCATGACAAGCACCTGGACGGGGCCCGCACCCTCGTCGGGATGAAAACTGCCACACAGTCTACACTACCCAGACTGTTGTGTTCCACCTCCATCAATTTGGGGCCTCTTGCCCGGATTCCCTGGAAACTGACCACATGGACGCCCCTCAACCTTCATCTGTGTCTTCCTGGCCTCCTAGACACTCATGGTAGTCCTGATCAATGATCGTCGCAAACTTCACTGCATCAACTCAAGTCTATGGCATGCTAGTAGTAACACGAGATCTAAATTGCGGCCTCAGTCCCCGTACAAACTTCTGAGCCCTCTGCTCCTGCATCACATAAATCTCTGGGCAATAACACTCCAACGAATGGAACTTGCTAATGTAAGCTGCCAAGGTCATCTCTCTGCTATAAGGCCAGAAACCACCCCATCTTCCGGTCACGGACATGCTGTGAGATGTACTGCTGGTTGAACTTTGCAAGGAATTCATCCCACCTCACCTCCTCACTGTCCTCAAATACCACCATTGAAGTAGACCTCCACCAGCTAGTCGCCTCTCCATCCAAGACATAGGTGGTTAGATCCACCTTCCTATCGTGAGGACATCTTATCGCCCGGAAGATCTTCTGGATCATAACGACTCAGTCCTCACCTGCCTCAGGGTCACCTCGGTCAACAAAGTTCAGCAGATGCTGGCGCATAAATCGATCATGGACAACTTTTGAACCTCTCTGCTCAGACTGGGCCGACTGACGCTCTAGAAACTCGCCCAATCTGCTCATCGTACCATGAAGCATCCTCCACTCCTCTCTGTCCACCCCACCAGTCTCCTCATTGGTGCCACGGTCCCGTGGAGAAGGTCTCACACGTCTCGGACGTATCTAAACATGAGACAAAAAATAGAAGTAAAAGACTATGCATGCATGCTCTACAAGAAATCTATAAACAATTCCTAAGGGTGGTTTCTTTGGACAAAGACACCAGAACTGACAACTCTGATACCAAGTTGTAACATCCTCGAAGACAACGGAAATTTAAAAAATTTAAACAAACAAACAACATGAGGATATAACGAAAAGAAACAAAGAACTCCAAGTGCACCACAATATACATACATACACACACACACACACACACACACACACACACACACACACATATATATATATCTGAGTTTACAAGAACTTGATTGTATCAAAAGGTCATAAGAGAAAAACTACAAGTAATCACGACAACCTCCAAAATGGGGAAAGCAGGATCCGAGCTCTCCTCCGCAGTCACCGCCCTCTACTACCGAACACAACATTTAAAGTAAAAATGCAACTATGCCTGAGTTTCCATAAGGAAACCTCATATGCCAAACCCTAAACACATAAATGAAACAATGCTAAAAATAAAAGCAATAGGGCAAAAGCACAACAAGATGTAAGTCACAACATTTGCATCTATCACCGTAGCTATGATATTGCATTTATCACTGGAGCCACATTTTTGCCTTTATCACTGGAGCCACAGTTTGCCTTATATACCGGAGCCACGATTTGTCTCATATACCGAAGCCATTGTTTAGAACAACCACAACCTGCTCCGTAGAGCCACAACTCACCATCAATCACTATTAGGCCGGAAAGTCAGTACTCTCGCCCCAAAAAGGCTGGTGACCCATTGTCCTCAAAGTTGATCCCACAACACAAACAAAACAAAACCGAGCAAAACGGTCGACCAAACAGGCAAACCGGTCGACTGGTTCCATCCAGGAATGCACAAGAGCTCGATCGCCTCCTCGATCGGTCGAACCAAAAAACATAACAAACGACCAATCGGTCGAACAAAGGTCACGAGCGTTCAACCGTTTGGATGGTTTACTCCACAACAATATTAAATAATAAACGTCCCAACGGTCGAACGACAATGGGGATCCGATCAACCGGAAATAACAGGGACTCCATGTTCTCTCAAGGTCCACAACCGGTCGAACAAAGCACACACCGGTCCAACAGACCTTAAGTTAACTTAAGTCATCAGTCGGACCAAAACATCTGGCGATCGACCGATTCGAAAGTCCAAACCTGTCCAGAGCTGTCCATGCCAGTAACAATCGGTCGAACAAGCTAATATGTGGTTGGCCGTCTTGACAGTCCAGACCTTGTCCAGAGCTGTCCAGCAACCATCGGTCGAACTAATCAAACAGGCGGTCGAACGTTTTGAGGTTGTAGGCCCCAACCGACTTAGCTACAGGTACAATCGGTCAAACATATCGAAAAGGCCGTCAACCATTTTGATCGTCTAAGCCTCCAACCGATTTACTACAATGTAATTGGTCAAACGACAAATGGGACTCGTTCGACCAAAAACTACCAGGGCTTGCCTTAAACACACAACCGCTCGACCGCGTGACAGCATCGTTCGACCGGTGGAAGGCTAAAACCCGTGTTTACACTAGCATCGGTCGACTAAGGCATGCGTCGGTCGACTGTCATTCAACAGAAATCTACTGCACTAACACCTCCTACGTGCCAATCGGCCTACCGTCAACTAAAGTCGCAACTCACACACATTGGCTGAGTAAAACTAAGCTTGACATACCTTGAAGGCTTGAACAAACCTCCGAAGAACCACGATGAACATCTTCTAGCAAACACTTTTCCTCCGACAAAATCACCCGAGCAACGATCACACCTTCTCCGCAACCGCAACTCCCGCTCGCTGATCACCCGACCTCACCGGAGCTTCAGAGAGTTTGAGAAGGAGAGAAGATTAGAGAGTGAGAGGGAGAATGTCTAGTGAGAGAGTGAGGGAGAGAAATACCTTCAAATACCCTCCAAACACCCTCCACCAATCACACACCTCCACCCCATCAACTCAAATGCTTCCCTAAAACCCCATTAGCCTCCTAAACACAATTAAAAGTTAGTTGAGGGTTAGGATCTCACAATATGTGTAATAAAATCACTCTTTCATTTATTTGTTGGGTCGGATGGTGTTTTGTGTGGACCAGGTCGTTGAAATCAATAAAAAAATTGAAGCGGCCGGTCGTCATTTTCGACCGGAGTTTCTACACGACTTTGGTCTTTAATTTCACATTACGCGGTTTAATGTGGACTCTTTGTGAATAAAAAGTGATAAACTAGAATTTGTGTTTTCTGTATTATGAGTCAATTTGAGTTTGTCTCCTTCAACTTTAAAACACCACAATCATACGCATCAAAATTTTCTTTTATAGGTATTTTTGTAATTTTTGGAGGTATTGTAGTTATTTTATAAGAATTTTGGAGGTATTTTTTTTTAAAATAGACGGCCCGACCCGGACCGGCAATGCACCGTTAAGGCCCGACCCGTTCGACCGAGGTTAGGCCCGGCACGTGGCCCAACCCGTTTTCCTGAGGGTAGGCTCAACATGCAGCTTGGCCCGACACCCTGGTCTAATCCTGATCCATAAAAGAATGTTTAAGGCAGAGTCATGGTGTGCTTGGATAACAAGTAGAAGAGAAGATAAGAGAAAACAACCTTAAACATCCCTGGTTTGGAATGCTATTTTATCCCACTTTAACAGATTGCATAACAACAACGATGGAAGAGAAAGAAAACAAAAAATGCTAAATTTAACCAATTATCTTCTTTAGATTTTAATAACATCAACATAATCTTCACGTTTGTCCTCTTTAGATTTTAATAACATTAACATCATCTTCACGTTTGATCTAATAACAATATTAGATTTTAATAACATTAACATCATCTTCACGTTTGATCTAATAATAATATTATTGTAAAAAAAATGTCATCCAGAATGAAACATTAAAAAATACATCATACATAAATACAAACAACATACCAACCAAGCCACATTGAATGAACTTATAAAAAGTTGATCAATTCGAGCCTATCTATGGTTATCTTTATAATTTGCTTACGTCCAAGGTGAAGATGAGACAACAATAAGGAAAAGCTTGATATGTTTGTGTACTTGTGATTGAGATTTTTGTAATTGGTTAATTGGATGCTTTGAATGCATAATAATTAGGCAATTAAAAATTAAAATTAAAAGTAATGGTAGTTTTGGCATGAAATTTGGTTGGACATTTTCCCCCCATTTCACCCCAATGTTGAAGAGAAAGCGGAAAGGGTGACCAATTTGTATAGTCATCTTTCTCTTAATTTTTCCTTTCTCTCTCCATTTCTCTCATTTAAAAGTGTTATACAAGCAAGAGAAATCTCACTTTCTTTTTTCTTCGTTTCTTTACTTATATTGTTATCCAAACATTGAGGCATTGGGGGTAACTCCTATATATGTGAGGGAAGAAGTCGATCCATGAGATAGGAGCTTTAAAGGAACAAAGCTTAAAAGTGCGCAACTTTGTGAGAAGTAAACGTGCCCTTAATTATGTATATAGTGGACATAGTGAGTCTCCTAAGTCATATATGAATATAAGCGAGTCTACAACTTGTGGAAGCTTATTTTACATCATTTTGTGAAGAAAATGGAATAATACATCAAACCAGTGCACCCTACACACCACGGCAAAATGGGCTAGCAGAAAGAAAGACTAGAACATTAGTAGATATGGTTAATGTCATGTTACAAGGTACTAAACTGGCATTTTGTTTGGGGGGGGGGGGGGGGGGGGGGTGAAGCACTACTTTCTACGAGCCATATTCATAATCGGATACCATCCAAGAAAATGAAAGTTTCTCCATATGAATTATATAGATGAAGAAAGTCAAATCTAGAATACCTAAGAGTATGGGGTTGCCTAGCCTTTTATAGAGTTCATGATCCTAAATGAGTAAAACGGGATCCAAGAGCATAAAAAGTGTGTTTGTAGGATATGCAGAAAATTCTAAGGCTTGCAGGCTTTTAGACTTAGATTCAAATGTAATAGTAGAATCACGAGATGTTGAGTTTATAGAAAACAAATATTTTTTAAATTCAAGTAGTACATCAACATCCCAACAAGATCAAGTCATTATCCCTACAAATAATGCAGATTTATTTTTTCGTTATAATCTCAATTGTGATACTTCTAAAATAAATAAAAGAAGAGAATCACCGGAATTTATTGAGCCTACAAGAAGTACACAACAGAAAGGAAAAGAAGTTGGATCCTAATTACATATACTCACAAGACACGTTATTTTTAGTAGAAGGTGACAGATCTACTATTCTCAATAAAACACCTATTTTATTGAATGTTGAAGATGATCCGAAAATGTTTCTTGAAGATTTGGTAGATTCAGCAGTTTGGAAAGAGGTCGTCAATGATGAAATGGATTCATTATTATCAAATAATACTAGGGTTGTGCAACTTTCGGCCCAGTCCGATTTTTTGGACTGGACCAAACCGATCAGTCCGGGTTCGGTCCGGATCGAATCCGACCGGTCTGGGTTTCGGTCCAGACCTCGAGACAAATTTGGTTTTCGGTCTGGTTCGAACATGGTCCAAAATATATTTTTTCCCTTAAAAATCCGGTCCGGGTTCGGTCCGGACCCCAGAGAGCATCCGGGTCCGGACCGATGCTCACCCCTAAACAATACATTGCTTATTGTTGATTTTCCTCAAGGATCAAGACCAATAGGTTGGAAACGAGTATTTAATTAGAAGAAAATACAATACCAATGGATTTATTCAAACTTTTAAAGATCGATTGGTAGCCAAAGGTTTTAAATAAAAGGAAGGTATAGATTACTTTGATACCTATGCACCAGTGCCTAGAATAACATCCATAAGAGTGTTGTCTTTTTTGCCTTAATCTATGTTTTGATGATTTAATCAACCTAATCTTAATTGTCATCATGTAGAGTAGCACACATATTGCATTGCATATATATTGCTTTGTGCTAACTTGTACAGGTGATCAAGACTCAAGGAAGAAAGGAAATCAAGTCAAGACATGTAATCAAGCTCATTTGAAGACATGTAATTTGTATTTCTTTGAGTCTTAGGAACATTATGTAAATTGAGCGTACTTGAGCTAAAACCTACTCAAACAGACACTAGGTTCCCTATAGAAGTCACACACAAAATTTCACATAATTTGGACTTCAATAGATCACCCAAACTTAGACCGGAAAACACTAAACACTTAACATGAACTGTCTGCCCACATTCGGTCGACCGAAACAGACCGTTCGGTCGACCGAGTGATCATATGTATTGTTAGTGTTTTACTGTCCAAGTTCGGTCGACCGTCCAGACCATTTTCGGTCGACCGAGTTAACATATTTTTTCGAACATTTGTTTTGTCGTTTATACCCAACGGTCGTATTCGTATTATTTCTAAATACCCAAAAAACATTTAGTGCATAGGTCGACCGAGCACCTTGTTTGGTCGACCGAACTAAGACGTCTCGACAAACCCAAAGTGCCTATTGGTTTTCGGTCGACTGTGAACCTTGTTTCGGTTGACCGAATTTGATCTTGTTTGTCAACCCCGTAGAGCCTATTAGAAATCGGTCGACCGAACCTATCTCGGTGTTCGACCGATCACTTAAGTGTACCTGAGTCATAGCCTTTTGCGATCGACCGTTCCTTTACCGGTCAACCGAACCGTGTCCCAAACTGCCCAACGGTTGACCGAACTTACCGATCCTGTCGACCAAACTTATGTAGAAATGCATCCTGCAAGTTTCTGTTTTGTGTATCTTCCACAATATTTTACCAAACTTGTCCCAACGGCTATAATTCACTTAGAGCTTATAAATAGGTGTTCCTTTGACATAATTACACAACTCTTACACAGCTCTTACACTTCCAATTGTCAAATACACCTAAGAGAAACTCCCAAGTCTCACATTCCCCAAATCCTACCCTTCAAGCTTAAACTTCCACATTTTAGCATCAATTCCACATCCTAAGCTAAGTGTGCTCAAGTTAGAAAGTGTGTTCCACTCAAGATCTCAGTTGTAACGAAGCAAGGACTTCGGTGAAAGCCCGAAGTGTTCCTCTCGGATTGTGAGAGAAGAAAGTCAAGCTCACGAGGGTGTTCGTGGAGCTTGTTTTGTAAAAGGCTTAATCTCGGCCCGGAACAAGGTTGATAGTGAAGACACGAGCGGAGCTCGAGGGAGATCGAGCGGAACTTGCAAGAGAGGAAGTAGACAGGAGACCGAACCTCTATAAAAATCTGGTGTAATCATTATGGTTTATTTTACTTACTTGTATTTATTTTAATTCCATTGTGAATATCTTGATTGATTAAACAAGTAGGTAATTAGCTTAAAAGTGATTAGAATTAAAGACTCTCGTACAATCCTACAAATAGTTCTCCTTGCATTAGCATCTTTATACAATTTATGTGTACATCAAATGGATGTCAAAATTACATTCTTCAATGGAGATTTGGATGAAGAATTTTACATGGAACAACCCGAAAGGTTTGTTCTACCAGGAAACGAGAATAAAGTGTGCAAGTTAATCAAGTTACTTTATGGTTTGAAATATGTTGGAGGACGGGAGGAGGACGGGGAGCTACTGATCAACCCACCACAGGAGAATACCCGTCTCCTGGGCTACATGGACCGCTGATTGGCGGTCCCCAACCGCCAATTGGCTGTCTAAAAGGCGTGCCCCGTGCGCTGCCTTAGACCACCCTGATCACCATTCCTTTTGCCTTCTTTTGACACCACTAGATCCATTCTTGATCTATTTTACTGGGGGGCACGAAGGAAAGAAGGTGGCTCTCTCCTTGACACTCACAAAGCAAAAAAACGATTTTGCAATGCACACTCTTCTTTTTTCTACTCACATACTCACTCCTTTCTCACACAATTTCGTGGCTCAACTTCTAATGCTTGATATATATTGTTGTTCTATTACAAATGGTGAATTCTAGTGCTTTATATAGGCACTTACATGACCCTACAACTTCCAAATATAAAGACTACATAAACATGATCATTCAAGATCATTACACCCTCTACTTAAATTGCATACATAATTAGGACGAAAATTACACAAAAAATGAAAAGACTCTTGTCTCTTCCACTCCCTCAACATTTTGTCTTCTCATGTGTTGACTCTTCACCCCCTTGATGAGTCATCAAACAATGATGATGTGGTGGGTGACTAGGACGCCACATAGGGTTAAGTCGCCACCTAGGATTAAGTTCAATTCTCAATACTCCTCCTTGAACTTAATCCTCTTCTATCCTCCATCCCAAGTTGATTTCTCAACTTCACATACAAGCGGATTGCCAATGCTTTTGTTTTGTGTGAGAAGACACACCATGTGCAACTCACTCGTCGTCTCGTAGATTTCACGAAGTGTCTTGAACTTCCTTGGTCTCATCTCGTCATGTTTGTCAGATGGAACCGTTTCATGATCAGTGGGGTTGGCTATCTCCTCTTCTTGTTCTTCATTTTCCACTTGTGGAATCTCCTCTTTTGACTCCCATGTTACCTCCTCGTTAACATCACGACTAATGACAATTTTGTTGTTAGTCGGATCGAGAAGCCTATAAGCTTTGGATCGTTCATCATAGCCAACAAATACAAGCTTGATGCTCCTATCATCAAGTTTTATCCTTCTTTCTTTTGGTACATGTGCATATGCTGTGCTTCCAAACACCTTCATATGTGCTACGGTTGGCTTGTAGCCACTCCACGCTTCTTGTGGAGTTACTCCCTCCAAGCTTGCAGTTTTGCAACGATTCAACGTATACACTGCACAGGCCACTGCTTCGGCCCATAGCTCTTTTGACACGTTCTTGCTTTTCAACATACTTCGAACTATGTCCATGATGGTTCTATTGTTCCTTTCAGCTACACCATTTTGTTGTGGTGAGTATGGAGCCGTCAAATGGCGTTTTTTGCCATTCTCCTCACAAAGGTTGTTGAACTCGGTTGATGTGAACTCGCCTCCTCGATCAGACCTTAATGTCTTGATGTTGTTGCCACTTTGTTTCTCCACATATGCCTTGAACTTCTTGAACATGCAAAATGCCTCAGATTTCTCCTTCAAGAAGTACACCCACGTTTTCCGTGAAAAGTCATCAATAAACGTTAAGAAATAACGATTCTAACTAATCGAGTGTGGAGTGATTGGTCCACATATGTCGGTATGCACCAACTCTAGCACCTTCTTTGCTCTATGTTCAGCTTGCTTTGGAAAACTCTTCCTTGGTAATTTTCCAACCTTGCAACCTTCAGAAAATCCGTCTTTGGATTCAGTCATCGGCAAACCATGCACCATTCCCTTTTGCGCCATTTCTTGGATCCCGCCGAAATTCAAGTGTCCAAGTCGCATACGCCACAACCAATCTCCCTCAATGCATGCATTCAAGCATCTAGCACGAGCACAGGTTAGATTCAATTTAAACATTCGATTTTTGGACATTTCTACCTTTGCAATCAGATGTCCATCTTGTCCTCGCACGGTCATGTGTCGATCCTTCATCAAGATCGTGAACCCTTTCTCCAGGAGTTGTCCCATGCTTAATATGTTCGTCTTCATATCGGGCACAAATAACACATTGGAGATAAGCTTTTGAAATTCATTCTTTACTTGGATCATGATGTGGCCTTTCCCTTCCACGCGCACCTTTGATGCATCTCCAAACGAAACGTGCTCATGTACTCCTTCCTCCAAATGTGTGAACATGTGTCTATTTCCACACATGTGGTTGCTTGCTCCCGTATCGAGATACCAAACTCCTTCTTGTTCGGCTTCCACTCCTTTGTCGGCAAGCAAGACTACATCCTCATCACAAGCATTCTCCTCCACGGCCACAAGGTTGGAGTTTTCTTCCACCCTTTTCTTCGACCAACACTCGCTTGTGTAATGTCCATGCTTCCCACAATTGAAGCACTCAATCACCTTCTTCGATCCGCGATCACCACGGACACGGTTGGAGATCTCCTCCACCTTCTTTTGCGACCAGCATTCTTTCACAAAATGACCACGCTTCCCACACTTGAAGCATTCGACCTCCTTCTTTCTTGGATGGCCTCCATAATCACGACCGCTTCCACGATCTACGTTGCGAGGTTTCTCCTCCTTAAGAGACATCTTCGCTTGCAACGCCTCCTCCAAGACATCTTGTCTCTTCTTCTTCTTTCTTTGCTTTTGTGCCTCCAACGAGCTAGCTAGATCATCAATAGTCATCTTCTCGAGGTCATTTGATTCCTCGATTGCGCACACCACATTCTCGAAGTCCTCGGTGAGAGAACGCAACACCTTCTCCACCACTCTTCCTTCGGTGAGAGCCTCCCCATTTCTTTTTAACTTGTTCGCCACCATGCGAACTCTCGTCACGAAATCGGCAACTCCTTCCGATTCTTTCATCTTTAATGCCTCGAACTCGCCTCGAAGCATTTGGAGGCGCACTTGCCTCACTCGATCAGCACCCTTGTATCTCCTCTCAAGGGTGTCCCACGCCTCCTTCGACGTCCTCGCTTCAGCGATCTTTTCAAAGCCACTCTCATCCACCGCTTGGAAGAGAAGGAAGAGAGCACTCTTATCTTTGGCTCTTCTCTCCTTTTGTGTTTTGATTTGTGCGACAGTTTCTTCTCCCGTCTCGGCCTCCTCCTCGAAGACGCTCTCCACAAGATCCCACGCAACATGCGAACCCAGCAGCGCACGCATTTGGATACTCCAATTGTCGTAGTTGCCTTTCGACAATCGAGGCAACGACGCATGACCAAACGAGGTCATTCCCGAGCTTCCCATCGGACGAGGCTCTGATACCAGATGTTAGAGCACGGGAGGAGGACGGGGAGCTACTGATCAACCCACCACAGGAGAATGCCCGTCTCCTGGGCTACAGGGACCGCTGATTGGCGGTCCCCAACAGCCAATTGGCGGTCTAAAAGGCGTGCCTCGTGCGCTGCCTTAGACCACCCTGATCATCATTCCTTTTGCCTTCTTTTGACACCACTAGATCCATTCTTGATCTATTTTACTGGGGGGCACGAAGGAAAGAAGGTGGCTCTCTCCTTGACACTCACAAAGCAAAAAACGATTTTGCAATGCACACTCTTCTTCTTTTTTCTACTCAAATACTCACTCATTTCTCACACAATTTCGTGGCTCAACTTCTAATGCTTGATATATATTGTTGTTCTATTACAAATGGTGAATTCTAGTGCTTTATATAGGCACTTACATGACCCTACAACTTCCAAATATAAAGACTACATAAACATAATCATTCAAGATCATTACACCCTCTACTTAAATTGCATACATAATTAGGACGAAAATTACACAAAAAATGAAAAGACTCTTGTCTCTTCCACTCCCTCAACATTTTGTCTTCTCATGTGTTGACTCTTCACCCCCTTGATGAGTCATCAAGCAATGATGATGTGGCGGGTGACTTGGACGCCACATTGGGTTAAGTCGCCACCTAGGATTAAGTTCAATTCTCAATAAAATTGGCACCCTAAGCAATGACATGAGAGATTTGACTCCAGAATATGAAATTATGGTTTTAAGCGTAATAATGCTGACAAATGTATTTATTCCAATTTGACTCCATTATATGTCTCTACGTAGATGACATGTTAATCATTGGGACTGATATAACAGGTGTCTAGAGCTTTATAGGTTATACCCATAGGTATTTATAGGTTGTGTAACGAAGGGAGATCCTAAGTGATAGTTTGTTACGTTTATTAACTTATAAACTGGTAGATGCTAAAAGCTTGAATTGGAAGTTGGAAGGAGATAAAGAGAATTGGCACATGACATGAGAGTTGTTTTAATTAATATATTAAATCAACATTTCTTCTGGACACGACAAAAACAGTTATGGATATTTGAATTTGATTCAATTTGTTGTGTTCATTTTGAAGAGGTGTTGATAACTCTATAAATTTGGAAAAATAGTTTCTTCTTCAATATATTTTTCCTCTTCTTCTTTCCTTGAAACAAATTATTCACCATTGAAATTTTCAAGTGTTGTTGTTTGTAGATTTCTAAGCTTTGTTGTATCACGATGGTGTACTATCATTCTAAATCTTACGGCAAACTAAATAGTGGGGGCATAAACACCTTAAAGATAGTGTTCTACACGTCTCAAAACCTTCTTGATTTGCCTAACAACAATTCCAACGTACACGGACATTCACAGACTAAGATTAGCTAATTTCGAAACTAATAATAAATAATAATTCTAAAACTTCAGGTGAAGACTGTTTACCACGCACACAAAAGTGTACTATTACATATCATGCGGTATAAAAAATATCAACTCCAACTTAAGCAACCACTCACACATCTTCATCACCTGAAAGATAACAACAATGAAGACACTAACAACAAATATGGCAACACATTCAATTTCTTCAATTGTTTTATACCTAGGCATATAGTACTTAAAGAATAAAGATCAATGATAGCTGAATCCACGTGTCATCCCAAACTTGCAAATCAAATTATTTGCATTTATTCCAAAATTTTCATACTTAATTTTTTTTTAAATAAAATAAGACGTTGGTACTCTCCAATCAACATAACTTGAAACATATATGAACTATAGAATCACAAGGGTACGGTTTCTCAACATGAGGTATAATTAGAGTAATATTTCGTACCATTCAGAAATGAAGAAATGTGTAAACGGATCAACATGGGAGCCTCCAAGAGGGGCAAGGAACTCCTCCTTCGCCGGGGGAACAATCAGGGCAGATGCCTAGCGACGGCAGCATCCGTCGAAAGGAGGAGTAGGAAATTTCACCAACAAAAAAAAACATGATAACTAACAACAACATAGCTCCAACCACCACAAACGTCACTAATTGGAGAGGAGAACCCATTGCTCTTTTGGCCACTGATTCAAGAGAATGAGGCACCTATTAAAGAGGTGTTGTTTGGTGTAGTTACTAGAAGTGGAGTAGACATTTTATAAGCACGAGAAGGAGCTTTGAATTTGTAACCTTATAATATGAGTAATTTTTAAAATATATTTAAAGTAATTAATTTTTTGGTCAATTTAGCTCAATTTGTCAAACAGGTTGTACTATAAAATTTCCATCCTTTGAAAATAGTTACAAGTAGGTATTTTGGACAAAAACTTATTATTTCAGTTACTTTGGTAAGCGTTGTTTCTTAAGTCTCTAGGTGCTAATGGGTATTATGCACTTTCTTATATTCAGACTAGTGTTACTTTGTAGATTAAGTCTCTAATTTACACTTTGATGAAAGTTGAGATTGCTTGCAACTTGCTACAAAAAGACAACTTCTTGCAAAAGGACGATTTTAGTTGTTAGGCTAGAGGGATAGCTCAGTAGACTTTGATTATTTATGTGTGCTTTCAAATTTACTTTGATTTTAGGACGTGAATATATGAAACCACATGTCAAAACATCTATAATATAAATAGTTGTTGTCATTTCTGGATTAGTTTTGTATAAATATTGACAAATAGTTTCTCTCAAAACCTTGAACAACTTTAGTAAGAAACATATCAATTACTAAAACATGTCTAAGAATATAAATCCATGAACGTAGCGAAAGAAAAATGTTTTAAAAATGTTTTCAAACATGTTTGTATATTGACAACTTCATGATTTCTCAGATGATACAACTAAAAGGTAGAGTACGTACCTTGGTTTGTGTTTTACCATTTGGACCTCACGAATTAGAGAAAACAAACCTTTTGAGAAATTACAAAGATTATAATCAGCCCATGCTCCGGTCGATCATACAAGAAACTATCATGTTGATAACATGTTGTAAATATGTCAAAGATCCTTGGAAACACAAAAACAATAAGACTATAGAAGTATGTGGAGGGGGAGGAAGATGGATACTGTTTAGTTGTGTTATCTCAATATATAGCACAACCTCGTATATATATATTCACACAGATGTGTGGAAGTTACATAGTCTACACTAAATAAGAATGTGAATACAACTCACATTACAACACATTTTAATAGCAGAGTTACAATATATTGGTTAGAAGATGAACCATCTTTAAATGTGAATCATCCACTATATACAATTTTCATATCAGTTTTGACTAGGATAATCATGACCTTTTTTGCAAGTAAAAGGGAGGTATGTGCGCTTCCAGTATATCATTTATGTGTAAAAGAGATTTACAAGCTAAGCTAGCGAACTACACATATAGAATGAAAGAAAACTATGGTCTACGCTACACTAACTATCAGCTATACTAAGTAACAAAAATGGGCGCGACACGCGATGGCTGAACACAGTCGAGCTGGCGCAATCCGAGCACTAGCTATAACGGTCAATTGATGGTCCCCTCCCGATTGAACCGCTACGGCCCTCATCGAGGCATTTACCAGCACCTGATCCGTCAGTACATCAAAATGGTGGGGCTCCCATGAAGGTCGTCTAGGCCCAAGTCCGTAGGACGGACTCCTCCCAATGGTGTTTGTCCCAAACGCATCCCCTTTGGTTCGCATAACATTAGTGATACGTACCAATGCTTGGGTCGTGGTGCTCACCAACCCCTCGAAAATGCGTTGATTCCATTCCATCCATACTTCATTAACCGTCACTCCAACGCAAAGGAAGAGGAACTTCTGCTGGAGTCGATCTTGTCTCCTAATCTTCCGAGCCAGCTGAGCAATCTCATCAATGAAGCCCGACCTTGACACCCTCGGAATTTGAAACCGAGCCCGCACCACCCCCCAAATATGGCTCGAGAATGGACATAGTCCTAGAAGGTGGTCTATATCCTCCATCGCCTGGCTGTAGAGCCGACAAGTATGGTCTACCTCGACACCCCAAGACGAGAGGAAGTCAGCAGTAGCCAATTACCCTCGCATGACCTTCAAAAGAGTGACAACATGTTTCATAGCTTATGACATACCACTTTTGCCCACCAAGAAGGTTGTTGGGCAGTCCGGACAATCTTCCACGCATTTGTCATGGATAATCATGACCTGATGCGCCTTTTACTTGTTGTGCTATTGCAAGCACCTTAATTAGCTTTTGCCATCCTTTCAATTATTTTATTCTACTGGTATTACAAAAAGTTTCTTGAAAAGTTTGTAATTTATAATACTAATATTACGAGTATGAAACTTGATTTTTTTTCTCCCTTAGAAAAGGTGATTTTTTTAACTTCTTTGTTGTTGTCCTCTAATAGTATTTCCGAAACCAATTTTCACTCCAAATACCTTTTGATGATTTAATACTACCACTTTCTAATTGCGAAGGGTCAAAAGGAATGGTGAGGGAGACTTAACATAACAATGTATCGAGGATAAAAACCCCAAAAAAAAGAGATTGGATGTCGAAAATTCCACACCGATAATGGCAGACATAAATTTCATCCTTGGATAAAAAGAAAAAGAAAGTAGTAGTAGTAGTAGTATAAATTATCAATTTTTCTAATGGTAGAAAAACAATTGAAATTGATAGCAAAAAACCCTAAACGTAATGTTTTGTAGTGGCACATGAGAGAAATAACTAAAGATCTGTTTGGATAGCCTAGAATACCATGGTTTTTGAGGAAAACTATATTATTCAAAAATAATAATACAATTTTCAATACTACAAGGGTGTTTGGATCACCATCAATAATGCATTATAAATCTACATTTTTTTGCTGAAAATGCATTATTCCGAAAAAGAGGTACTACCTCTTTTTTCACCTCAAATGTGGTGTTTTTTTCTTCTTCCATATTTGTTTCTTATTGAACTTTTGATTTTACGGAAAACATATTTTTTCACATTAATAGGTATGGCATTGTATTTTCAAAATAAATTATTTGAATTGGATGTCATCTTGAAAAATATATTTTTGAAATCAAAGATTTGAAACCTTTAGTTACCCAAACAATGCCTAAATGTATTGAATCGACGAGATTTGATGGATTTAACCATTTGAAAAGATTTCAAAGGTAATATAGAAAAAGTGAAGATGATACCCAAAATATAAGATTCCATGGGATTACTATTACAAAGTCAGTTTCTTTTATACTTTAATCTATTTTAGGTCGGATCTGGTTTCTTGTGGTAAATTTTTAAAAATGAAGTTGGCGAATGAATTTTCCACACGACCAGAGAAATTAAGTACGCGTTGTTCTCTTGACTTATTTTGGAGTTGGAAATGGTCGACCCCTAGCAGGCCTAACAATTGGGTTTAGCTGACTAAATGGGATTAGAAGCAACCAATATACAACATTTTTCTAACACATAACTGTGTTTGTCCGATTTGTTTAGTATTCGCCCAAAAAGACCTGGCAATTCAGACACCTATTTATAAGACCAAGAAATCTATTCCAACCAGCTAGACCTATTAATAATTTGACCTATGAGAACCGTTTAAAACCTTGTTTTGACATCTATTTCGGCGATAGCTTGTTGCACCTGCCTTGTAAAAAAACAATTTATCCATCTATTTTGTGCTAAACACATGTATAGTCATTTGCCGTGTAACAAAGACTTGTTTTAATTACTGTTGTTCAAGGAAAGTTGACCGGTTCAAAATGTTGCACGCAAGCACATTTAAGAAATAGGTATAAATAATCAAAGTTGTTAATCCCCAAATAAGTTTTAATTACTAAGTCTACTATCCATATTCTCACCCACTATCTTACCTACCCTTGCTGGCATTCCAACTAAGCAGAACAATAAAAGCTAAAACATTCCTCACCATCTTCAATATCGAACTCAAATTTAGTCAGTCACCTTTCACATCCCTATGTCCCATTCATCGAGCGTCAGGCCACCCGCGACCTCCAATTAACGGGGAGGGCGCCCTCCTGGGAGTCCATTCGGGCGTCGGAGCTCCCGAATGGACGCCCGGGCGCCATCGGGTGGGGGCAGACACGTGTTGTACCCCCATTGGTCCAGTTTTTCTAAAAAAATTATTTTAGTGGAAGTTTTGTTATTAGAGGTAATTGATAATATATTTGGTATTTTTTAGTAATGTAGGGTGATAATTTTTTATGTTATTAATTTGAAAAATATTTTGAATTTATACAGTACATTAAATTTCATACTCAAATAAGCAATGCACATAAAAATAAAATTGGAAAACAATGCACGTGGAAAACTTAATTGACAAAATATGCACATAAAAAATGACACTCGTGGTGTCCTTTTCATTAACTAAAAATGGCATCCATGGATGCTGTTATTTGTCTTAGTAAAAACAACATCACGGATGTCGTATTTTACCTAAATTACTCTCCACTTTCCATTACTCCCTCTCACCGACGACAAACACTGTTTAGGTTGGTTTTCCGTTTGTTTTTTGGTTTTTTTTATTTCTATATGAAATGTAATGCATGTATAGTCAATGTATGATCGTTATTTTGATGTATCAAATGTATATTTAGTACACCCAAAGTAATGAGCTCTGGTACCGGATTAGTTATAAAAACAATTGATGGAATCGTTACATTCGTAGTTGGCATTCTAGAATATGAAGGTTGTTATAGAGGGATGATGAATGTTAATACTGAAATGTGATATGATGATCTGTGTGAAACGGTTTTTTGAGTTTGTGGTTTCCGAGAAGAAGAGTTTGATCTAAAGTTAACCTGCAAGTGGTCACCGTATGAAAAGTATACATATGCTGATGTTTTTGATGACCAGAGCACGGCTACGATGTTATCTTTATTTAAAATAGTGAATACGGTTGTATTGTTTGTTCTGAAACAACCCAAGCATATTATACTATTGGGCACGAAAGACAGTTGACTGTGGATTATTGATGCATTGCATACATTGCATCATATGTCTTTCATTTAGATTAATTTTATATCAATAAATGCTACTAAAGTATGTGTTTAGTCTTATTTACAGAATACAGGGACCAGAATGCAATTTACCTATATCCCGAGCATAAATGCGTGCAAGAGACTCATTCCTTTCATAAAGACCAAGTTCAAGATTATCGAGATTCAAATGGAAGTCCATCCAAGCATAAAAGCATTCAAAGACTTAATTACAAAAAGGCCAAGGACTTAAGCACAAAAGTAGTCAGGGACTTAATTGCAAAAAGCCAAGGACCCGACTGCAAGGACTAAAATATTATTTTGGAGAAGTTCTAAAAAATCAATTTGGATCTCCAAATATACAAAGAATTAATTCGGAGCTCAAAAGAAAGGAAAAAAATCATCTGGATGCGCAAAGGACATTTAAATCATACCATAAACACGCAGGAAAAATCCAGATCGAATCAGACACATTCTTGAGGCGAATCCGCCGCACATCACATGTAATGTGCGGCGGAAACGCCGCCCCCTTGTGGATCCGTGGCTTCGGATTTTTCCCAGTCATGTCTCGCCACGTGTACTTTCCTATTTTATACCTAGGTCCATTGTATCAGCTATAAATAGCCTCGAAACGATGTTGTAGAGGATGTTCTTATTTTTATTCCATAATTTAGCAGTAAAGTTTTGTTGTTTTATCTTGTGTTTTTAGTTTCTTTTGTAAGTTCTCTAGGACCCCTTCTCCTTCCCTCCATCCATGAGTTTCTAACTCTCTCCAAAGGGTGGGGGTGACGGATTTAGGGTGATGAGAAGAAGAATGAGGTTTTTAGTTTAATTTCGTGCTAGGATATTTTGATTACTTGAGTTTGTGTTAATTCATTTATCATGTAATGCTTTATAACTAATATGATTTATTATAAGTTTCTGATTTCTCTAAACAAAACCCGACATCTAAACCTCCACCCGCTGGACTCTCACCCTTCTTTGCTTTTATTCTTAATTTGTTTTTGTTGTTCTTGCCTTAGAAATCAAAAACCAAAAATCTCAAACCAAAATTATGTTTTCTCTCTATTTCTTCCCTTAACTCGAAAATCACACAAATAACAATATCTCTCCCTCCTTGTGTTCGACCCGTACTTGTCACGTCTTCATTGACGCCGTGCACTTGTGGTATAAATTAAATTCTCATCAAGTTTTTGGCGTCGTTGCCGTGGAGGCGACGCAAATTTTGTTTATTGTTGTGTTCTCGATTCTATTCTGTTTATCTTGTGCGCGATCTAAGTATTTGGATTTGTGTTTCAGGAGACAACAGAGTGCGCGGTGAAATCTGAACGCAGCCGGAGCAAGCAGGGCGGCGAAATCGCCACATATCAAGCACAAGCTGCGGCGGATCCGCCGCACAACAGAGGCTTCTGGGCTTCAAATTTTTCTGGGGTTAGCGCCATCTCGGGGTGGACGCGTGGAGCTACTGAAATTTCGAGAGCGGGCGGTGAACCCGACTGAGCATTGGATAGGTAACCTTTGTTGCATCTTTCCTCGTAATTTCTAGTTTCGGAAAATTTCCTTTTGTAGAACTGCATGTGTTAAGCTTAAGTTCCATAATTGGCAATAATTCAACTCTGACCTAAAAATTGGCAAAACTAGAAGAACTTAGTGCATGCATCATATAATGTTTTGTTTGCATTATTCTTGCTAAATTCTAGCAAATTAATTCTTGTTGAAGAGTGTTGGAGGCAAGGTACGTATCGCGGTTTTTATCGATTGCATTTAAGCATATAATCTAATTTGCATACAACCTTGCAATTGCCCCCCACTAAAGACCATTGTTTGACTATCTTTGCTAGATTTAAGTTAAACTATCTTAAGGGCAACTCCGTAGGAAAAGATACGGTGGAGATTTCATCACCTTTCCGTGACCCACAAATCACAATCCTAAAGTGTCACCCAAGCTTTAAAATTAAAATCAATTAGACATTGGCCCCTAAGGACTCGGACTCAATTAAGGAGGAGATTGGTTTGACTTGCTATGACTTGAAGCTGATCGAATTTAATTTGGTGTCTAGAAAGTGTTTTTGTGTTGACGTGAGTCTTCCAAGCGAAGTGGTTGTCTAATTGGCACCGACTCTGTCGGAAGCGCCCCCACTAGCTATACACTGTCTGGCCAAGTTGGTTTGATTAGTGAGGGAGGTGAATCAAGCAAATCAATTCGACTCAACCAGTTAGGAGTCGTCTAGATTTAAGCGACACTAGGTCTAGGATTGTTTGAACCGTACTTGTTCAGGAAACTTCTGACCAACCCTAGAACCTATCTTTTAGAGTTAAGTTTCCTTTCTTATCTTTCTTCTTTCTATTGATCTTCCAACTTTATGTGACTTTGTTTGCCCTCAATCGTGCATGATTAATTTGTCCATATATGTTTGTCTATAAATTAATAACTGAATGAAGATGACATGACGAAGGAACATGTTCAAGTTGGTTAATTTTTCTCTGTTTGGATAATTTGCAATCATGATTATTTTCTTTTCTGTTATTATATTTAAGTTTATTATGGATTATGATATAATGACGATGATCTTATGACTTGATCTTCCTACATTTATGTAATTTAGAGAAATTTAATGTCACGATATTATGAGATTCATGTTCATGCAATTCTAAATATGATTTATGCATTTTATGAAAAATTTAAAATTATGATTGTCATGTATAATAATTGACCCAACGGAAAATTATTGTATATGCTTGTCTTATGAAAAATTATTAACCATATTATGATATATTTAACGACTGATTATCGTCAATTTTACCAACTTTAATTGCCGATTTTCTTTTGTTAAATAAAAATTTGTGATGGTTATCTTGTGGTGTTAAAATCACAATTTTTATGTATGATAAATCATGGACATAATTTTTCCAACTTTAATTATAGACATGATTTATTTTATAAATTCTCTTATGACTAATGATTTTGTAAATCAATTTATTTTCTGCCCAACGGTGATGTAAATTGATTTATAAATGTATATTAATGTGCATGTTATTAATCGTACCAACTTAGATTAATAATTATGCAAAACGGTTATGAATGAACTGAAATATTTTTGAGTATTTAATGTTAATTTCAGTTTGTTAACTGTTAGATTACAGTTAATTAATGTTATTATGTCATTTGTTTCTCGTGTGGTTTATGTAGTTAATGAAAGTAAGCATCATATATATATTGATAATTTTGCAGCATTGAATACATCACATATTACATCACAACTATCTGGAATTGAACCCCTTAATGGAACAAATTTTCTTACTTGGAAGGAGCAAATAGAAATATGTCTAGGTGTTTTGGAACTCGATCATGCTTTTCGTATGGATGCTCCCACACCTCCTACAGCCACTAGTTCCAACGAACTAAAGGCCAATTATGAAAAGTGGGAGCGTTCTAATCGCATGTCACTAATGATTATGAAGAGTTCTATTACTCCTGCTATCCGGGGAGCAATCCCTGAAAAGGATAGTTCTAACAAGACATTTAATGCAAAAGAATATTTGGCTTCTATTGAAGAGCAGTTTAAGGGGACTTCCAAAGCTAATGCAAGTGCCCTTATAATGAAAATGCTCACAACCAAGTATAATGGGACTAGCGGTATACGTGAACATATCATGATGATGAGCGATATGGCCGCAAAACTGAAAGGCATGGATATGGCAATTTCTGAAGGTTTTCTTGTTCATTTTATTATGACTTCTCTGCTTGCGCATTTTGGTCCTTTCAAGATCAATTATAATACGCAGAAAGAGAAATGGAAAATGAGCGAATTAATTGCTATGTGTGTTGAAGAAGAAGAAAGGCTTAAAATTGAAAAGCCTGACTTTGCACACCTTGCCTTTAATGGTCCAACAAAGAGAAAATTTAATGGTAATGGTAAAGGGAAAAAGAAAATGAAGGCGGTTGTTGCTGATGACAAAGCAAGTAAGGAAGCCTGCTTTTACTCCGAAATGTCACTTTTGTAAGAAGTCTGGACCTGTAAGGAAGGAGTGTGATGGCTTTAAAGCATGGCTCGCTAAGAAGGATAATGAAACTAATTTTATGATTTATGAATCCTTTTTAGTTGATGTTCCTTCACATACATGATGGGTTGACACTGGTGCAACTGTGCACATTACGAACTCATTGCAGGAATTCCATTCTGTGACAAAACTCCCAAAGGGAGGAAGGAAACTTAAAGTTGCTAACGGACAAGAGACTGAAGTTGAGGCTGTTGGAACCATTCGTTTAGTATTAAAGAATGGTTTTGTCCTCTATTTATATGATGTAGTTTATATTCCCTCTGTTGTTCGAAATTTAATTTCGGTATCTAAACTTGACCTTTGTGGTTATTTATGTCAGTTTGGAAATGGATTGCTTAAACTTTATTATAACTCTTGTTTTGTTGGTTTTGGAATTTTAGAGGGTGACCTCTACAAACTGCATCTGAATTATTCATCAACTAAGTCTTTGTTGTCTATGAATGTGAATAGTGTCAATAGTTGGCAACGTGGAATCAAAAGAAATCGTGATAGTGGAGATTCACCAAAATTATGGCACTGTCGTTTAGGTCATATTTCTCGAGACAGAATGCAACGTCTCATTAAAGATGAAATTCTTCCTACATTAGACTTTTCTGATTTTGATGATTGCGTTGAATGTATTAAAGTAAAGTATGTTAAAGGAACTAAGAGAGGGGCTACTCAAAGTGGGGACTATTGGAAATTATCCACACAGATATATGTGGACCTTTCCCTACTTCGAGTCTTAACGGGCACAAATCATTTATTACGTTCATTGATGATTATTCTCGTTATGGTTATGTATACCCTATTCATGAAAAATCTGAAGCACTAGAAAATTTTAAAAATTTTAAGGCAGAAATTGAAAATCAATTGAACCTTAAAATTAAAATAGTGAGGTCAGATAGAGGAGGTGAGTATTATGGTAGACACACCGACTCGGGACAAAATCCAGGTCCGTTTGCTTTGTTTCTTCAAGCTAATGGCATCTTTCATCAGTTTTCAATGCCGGGGGATCCCCAGCAAAATGTTGTAGCTGAGAGACAAAATCGTACACTTATGGATATGGTACGAAGTATGATATGCAACACTGACTTGCCTGATTATCTATGGATGGAAGCATTAAAGACAGCCACACATATTCTAAATAGGGTTCTTAGTAAATCTGTCCCGAAAACACCTTATGAATTGTGGACAGGTCGAAATCCCAAATTGGGATACTTACGTGTTTGGGGTTGTCATTCTGAAGCTAAAATCTTCAATCCACAAATTAAGAAACTTGACCCTAAAACCATTAGTTGTTATTTCATCGGTTATCGAGATAGATCCAAAGGTTTTCGTTTTTATTGCCCATCTCATACCACTAAAATTGTTGAAACGAGACATGCTGTGTTTTTAGAAAATGGCAAGAATAGTGGGAGTAGTGAAATTAGAAAAGTGAATCTCGATGAAAATCGGACTTACGTTCCAATCCCGATTATCCGTGAGATTTCAAGTTCAACACCTCTTTTGAATGTTGTAGACAAAACTAATCCACTACTTAATGAAGAACCCCACACTAATGAAGCTCCTGAACTTCCTGAAGAAGCTTCTGCAATTTCTAATGATTATATTGTATACCTAACCGAAGGATGCGATATTGGCAATGGAGAGGATCCTACCTCATTTAATGAAGCCGTTATGAGCGATAAATCATCTCAATGGCTAGAAGCCATGAATGAAGAGATGAAATCGATGGAAATTAATGAAGTTTGGGACCTTGTTGATTTACCAACCGGATCTAAGCCAATAGGCTGTAAATGGGTCTATAAGACCAAGACAGAATCCAAAGGTAACATCGAAAGATTTAAGGCCCGACTTGTTGCTAAAGGCTTTACACAAAGGGAAGGTATCCATTTTGATAATATATTTTCTCCAGTCTCAAAGAAAGACTCACTTAGAATTGTTTTAGCCTTAGTAGCTCATTATGATTTAGAATTACATCAGATGGATGTAAAAACTGCATTCCTTAATGGTGACTTGCAAGAGAAACTTTTATGACACAATCAGAAGATTTTGTCGTAAAAGGCAAGGAACATATGGGATGTCGATTAAAGAAATCCATATATGGCTTAAAACAAGCATCTAGACAATGGTATCTTAAGTTTGATGAGGTGATAACTAACTTTGGATTTAAAGAAAATGTGATTGATCAATGCATATATCTTAAGGTTAGTGGGAGTAAGTTTATCATTCTCGTCTTGTATGTGGATGATATTTTGCTAGCCAGTAGTGATTTAGACATGTTATATGAGACCAAACGATTTCTTTCAAACAAGTTTGAAATGAAGGATCTTGGTGAAGCCACTTATGTTATTGGCATTGAAATTCATCGAGATCGCTCTCGTGGGATTTTAGGATTATCTCAAAAGGCATATATTGAGAAAATGCTTAAAAAATATAACATGCATAACTGCTCCCCAAGTGTTGCTCCTATTGTAAAGGGTGACAAATTTAGCAAATTACAATGTCCTAAAAATGAATTAGAACGTGCACAAATGAAGCAAATTCCTTATGCCTCAGTGGTTGGGAGTTTAATATATGCTCAAATTTCTACACATCCTGATTTGGCATTTGCAGTTGGTATGCTTGGTCGATATCAAATAGATCCAGGGATGGATCATTGGAAAGCTGCCAAAAAGGTTTTACGCTATTTACAAGGGACAAAAGACTATATGCTTACTTACAGAAAGTCAGATAACCTTGATTCTCTTACAAAATAATCGTTTATACTTAAAACGAAATTATTGCAAGTTAGACAAATGTCTAAATCTTAATTGGAAAGAAAACCCTTTTATTTTCTATTGTTGCTAAATCTATTTTAACGCAATCGTTACCGTAGTTTGAATTTATTGGTTTGATGGGGTTTTCAACTTGGCAATGTTCAGTGGCGGCTTTCATGCTCTTTTTTGTTTTTTGCTCCTGTTTTTTGATCAGAATCCTTTCTTATGTGACTGTCAATATATCAGTCCAATCCAATTCTGATTCTAATTCAAGGTTACCATTTTGATGAATTTCTTGCACTTGTTGATGTTCTGTTTATTTGCCTTAATGCTTGTAGATTGTAACTTAAGATGTTATTTGATTGGAGACCCTTCTATTCCATCACCAATTTCAAGTCCTGGTGTCATCATTTCGGCGGCATTATAATTTTTTTGGGTCTCGATGTTGAGTGGTTTTTTTGTTAGCACCTTAACCCTTGATTTAGGGTTAATGGTGATTAGAAGAGGGTTAGCATGGGGAAGAGGAGATGGAATAGTGATGGTGATGGAAGTAGGGGCCAGTTACGGTTCACGTAGGGGTGTGGCGTGCACTATAGCTTGGAGGGTGTATTTAGGGTGCATTCTTCTTCTTTTCTTCTCCTTCCTTTACCTCATTCCTTCCTTTTCTTTGCTGGTGCGCGTGTTGGTGGAGCAGCTGCGGAGGCGTCGGCCGAGGAAGGTGCACGTGCGGGAGAGGCGCGGCGCGTGATCGAGGTCTACCGGAGGAGAGGCGTAGGAGCTCCGGTACCGTCGACTTCACGCGGGTGAAAGGTATGTTGATTCATTAGTGTGGTTTGCTTGCTCCCCAAGTGTGGGGGAGGTGTTGGTCGGCCGGGAGAGGTCGGAGACCTCTCCGGCGGCGAGTTTCTTCGTAAATCCTCGGCTGACGTGAGGTTGAAGGCGACCAACGGTCGACCGGGTCCTTCGGGCGGTCAACCAATTTAGCACTATTTACCCGATTTTAACCTTCACCGGTCGAACGATGCCTTGTGGCGGTCGACCGGTAGTGCATATTGCTGGTGAGTTGGGACTTCCTGTTGTGTTTTGGTCGACCGGTTCCTTGGGGTCGTTCGACCGGAACTTAAATGTACTGATTTTTCTATGCATATTTGTTCGACCGTTGTATGTTTGCGTTCGACCGTTTTATGACGTAAAATACTAGGTTGACCCTGTTAGTTTTCGGTCGACCGGGACCCCTGAGTCGGTCGACCGATAATGTTGATTTTGATGTTGACCAGACTCCGGATTTTACATCGTTCGGTCGACCGGTTTTAGACCTTTGTTCGACCGTTGGGGATTGTGCTTTGAGCGCAGCGGTAGACCGTGTTAGGCGTACGGTCGACCGATTCCTTTCTGGAACCGGTCGACCGAATCACCTCTTCCGGTCGACGTTTGGGCCCAGGACATAATTCCTGGTCCCTTTTTGAATGCCAACTTTGTCCACGGAAACACGTGTCCTCGCATCGTGCGTGAGCCGGGAGGTGACGGTGGGCGCGTTCCGCGTGCCTGCCCAGGGACCGCCGTGTGGAAAAGTGTGGGAGTTCGGGACGCGTCACCTCCAAGTATGGACCGTGACTAAGATGATGGATTGATTGGACACTTTGTAGTATAGCAGGCCTGAGGGATCGCGGGTCCCAAAGTTTGATGTTGTGCGGGCACTCAACTGGCGTTGGGTGAGGTGACTACCGGCCTACGGGGTACGAAGGTCACTGCCCTTCTTTTATAGCGGCGCGGTTGGTGTTTGCGGTTCGTGGAGCCTGATAACCTGGCAGACTTCGGTCTGGACCCGTCCGATGCTGTGCCGGACGTTTGTGATGGACCACCGATGTTGTGCCGGTGATGCCGCCGAGGTTGTGCCGACGATGATGATTGTTGGGCGGAGGCTGTTCCGGCTATGTTGATTCCTCGACTGGGCACCTATCGAGATGATGTTGTTATACCTTTCGGGCGAAGGCCCCGTTGGTCCCCAGTGGCTCCGACCACAGAGATTTGCAGATCTGTATTCTATCGGCCCGCAGGCATGATAGAGGCACCCTGCCAAACCCTTGAGTAGTGTAGCCGCGTGTGGGGGGTGCGATGTCGCGTGCTGTAAGACTGCATGTGCCTGCAGTAGGTCTCCTCAAGAGACCCGATGACTGTCAGACTGATGTCCTGTTTTACCCTTCGGGGGAACTGTTTTCCTTTCTGTTGATGCCATGACATGCTAGTAGTATGATAGGTTCATTTGCGTAATGCATGCATATAGGTGAGTTGGCATACGGGGTTTCCTTCTGGAAAATCAGGCATTGTTGTTATATATTTTTCAGGACCACAATAGGTCCAGTTGGGTGGTGATCGGCGGGCACGCGCATTTTGGAGTCGGATCATCTAGTCGGACCATTGAGGTCGACATGATTACATTTATCTTCCTTGTTGTTCTGTATTAATCATGTATCGTTTTTGATAAACTCTGATGTAATTTGGTGCACCGCTATTTGTTTTATGAGAATTAAAAGTCCCGTCTTTGATTATTGAGTTTCATTGTTTTGATTATAAATTTTTCAATTTCCGCTGTCTCGGGATGTTACATTTTTCATTTGCTTTAGATTGTAGGTAGTTGGGTTTTAAGTTGATTATAGATGAATTGATGGCGGTTTGTTTTTATTCTTTATACTGTTGTATTTAGTGTTTATGCTTAAGATATCATAATTTTTCGGAAGCCATTTTTCTATCATCGAAACCAAATCTTGGTCTTGCCATATTGTTAGGGAGTTGTTCTTTGATTGCTTTGAATTTGTAAATGTCAAGTGTTTTAACCTCGTTGTGGGGTTTATTTCAATCTGATTCACATGCATGTATATTGCTAAACCTAAAAAAAAGCTAATAGTAGTCAACATAATTTGAATGGGACACCTTGCTTCTTTCTTACGGGTAAACTGACAATACCGTAACCTATGGATATGCGTTAGAGACTTGGATTTCAATTGTTCATATTGATATGGTCATCTTCTATCTATGTAAATAAATTTAAACATTTGCTAGGAAGTTCCCGATTTGTACATATTATTTATGAAAAACTGTTTAAGACTTCATACTCAAATTTCAGATTAAGTTGGGTTTTTTATGCACAAAGGCTTTTATGTTCCTATTTTCCTCAATTGCTGTGTAAATTGCAATCCAAAAGTTAAGTTTTAGTTCTTTTTTTGCATCATAGTGGGAGCAGCGTTAGTTACTGTCTTGGCCCTCACTGTTTCAAACACAGTGATACAATCATGTCTAATTTTTGATATCAGGCCAGAGATGGTGGAATCAAATACAGAGCACACTGAGGAAGATGTTACAGATGAAATGACAAGTTCGACATTTTCTTTTGATTATTCTAGCTCAGGGTCTTTCTCCTTTCCAGAGCTGGGTGGTGAGATAGAAGCAATTACACAAAGTGCATTTGGCGAGTTTCTCAAAACAATCGACGAAACGAAGAACAAGATGCATGATATCTTGGGAAATCCTCGAGATAACAGGGACCCATCATCTTCTCTACATGCGTACCTATAGACGGTGGTAGGCGCTCTGGTGCTTTTCCTCAGGAGGGCACTAAGTCCATCCACTTTGCTGGCGAAGTTAGAGATGATGCTTCTTAAAAAAACATCGACTCTAAATATGGTGAATTTGCTGGGAAAGTCAGAGATGTCTTAGAATCAGTTTATGGGTTTTTGTTCTCATTACGCACTTTAAAAGTTCTTCAAACAAATAGTTGTTACTCATATGCCAAGTTTTCTTTTGAAATTGTGCTAAGGAGATGTAATCCTCGAGGCATGCCAAACAATCTTACAGCTGACACGGTGCATATATGTTGATTACAAGATGTTGAACTGAAGTCGGTCAGTTACAATAAGTACTAATTCTCAATGATGATGGTAGGCTCCCTGTCTCCCTGATGCTTCTTTGACAGGCAGTGATATAGATATGGCAATTTTGCGGAAGAAGTTACAAGTGATGCGTCTCAAAAAGGTGTTGACCATGAATATGGTGAATTTGCAGGAAAAGTTAGAAGTGTCTGAGAACCAGTTTCAAGATTTTTGTTTTCATTACGCACATTGAGAAGTTGTAAAACAAAAATATCACTCATCTTGTGAGTTGTATGAGTTGAGTTTTCTTTTAATTGTGTTAAACAGACGTAATCCTTAGGGCTCCTGTTGCATTTGCATTTCCAAACCAACCCTGAAGGTATGTTTAGATTACCTTATGAAATCACCCTTGTATATGTGCACTTCGGTGCCGAAGTGCACATATACAACATGGTTGATGGATTTGAGTGGAATTATCTTGCGAGGTGTGAGTTTTGTATGCGATACGATTAATGGAATTAAAGTGAAATTTCCTTATTAGGGTGGATATGGGGGCAGGTGGGGCACTTGTCCCACCCAAATTTCCCAAAAAAAAATTTCAATCTTAATTTCCAGTCAATCCAGTCACGCCTGACGTGGTAATAGGTATCCGGAACGGTCAAATTAAATCAGGATAAAACGAATATGGTTGGATATGGTTACCCAATTTCAGAACCAACTCAGTTCTGGTTCGATTTCGGTTCTAGATGCTGCAATCGGATTCGAAACTAGTGTATTATTAAAATAAAAAAATTAATTCCACAAAGTTGTAAAAAATGAAAATAACAGTGTTACCGGTAAACATTGAATTTTTTAAAGATTTGGTGTCGGATCCAATTCCAACGAATCTGGTTCTGAGTATCCGTGATCCCACTGGATCCGATTCTGAGTACCCAAGTTGGGAGTCGACACATATCCGATTTGGTTCTGGATATCAAAATAAAAAACAGATTTGGTTCCAATTCTCCCAATACCCGAACCGGATTCAATCTGTTGTCATCCCTAGTCATGCCCAAACTCAATCCTCTCCTACTGTGTCCCAGACCCGAACCAATTCAACTAGAAAATTAGGTTTGTATCGGTTCGGTGTTAGGTTGACCTATATCCATGTTTATGTCATAATATAATTCTTGCTTGTATCTTTTCCCTCAGAAAGCGACAATCCACCTCTACGTGTTTATGGTTCTTTCATGATACACTGGATTAACTGTTACGTGAAGAGCGACATTGTTATCATAGTGCAAGATGACAGGAAGATGAACTTTGATTCCCAAATCATTCATTAATTACAAAATCCATGTGATTTCACAGCTAGCACTGCACATCGATATGTACTCAGCTTCAGCTAAAGATTTAGAAACAACTTCTTGTTTGTTGGACGTCCAAGAGATCAAAGATTCCCCCAAATGCACACATAATACTGTTACTGACCTCCTTGTCATTGGGCATGCAGCCCAATCTAAATCACAACGTACTCTGAAGGGTGTAATTTGAATCCTGCTTAAAAAATAGACTGAACATTTCAAATATCTGAGCACGTCCCGAGCCCGGACAAGTGCTTACCCGTCCGAACCCGATGCGTTAAGATACGATCCACGATTCTGACCGTTGCGCACTCTGATAATTAAATTCATCTGATGGGCTCATAATAATCTGAAAAATATAATAAACAAATTGTGAGCTCGACAGCCCGCAAGTACCAACCATCAATCAATCAGAATCATAATCATGTGGAAAATAACATAGAATATGACGTTCAGTCAATTAGCACAATCAAGAGACATGCATCGCAAATAATATGTATGCATAACAATCTGGAACCCCCATTCGGATTCCACCACATCCTGTGCTTCTGAAATCTATCAATCAGTCAGACGCACACCTGGTAGCTCCACACTAACGACAGGCAGTCATTTCCTCTCTCGGGTGGCTCCACGCTGTCCGCTAGGCAGCTCTTTCCTAAGTTGCTCTGCCAGAAACATACACACAGCCACAGGACATGTCGACCGAAACACCACCATGCAATCATATGCATATCCATAAAATCAATATTAATACTTAGCATGCATGCAACAACGAATATCAAGAGAGACAGACATGATATGAAACTGAAGAATAACAAATCAGTACTTGCCTGTTTCGCAACCACAATATTACTTCCACAAATCACTTTCAATCTCCATATTTTCGTTTATATCTTTTGCACCAGAAAAACCTAGTCAAATATAGAGGTCATCATCTAAATCATTATCTTTGGTGTTCTTAACCAAATCAGTGCAATTTTAACATAAAAATAAGATGGATTAACTATTTAACTAGAAACCTCACCTCATTCACCACTAACTTCATTTCTCCTCCATCTCTTCACCACCTTCTCTCTCACACCTCACTTAAATTACTCATCTCACGAATCCCTCCACCTCTGTCTTATTTCACGTTTCAGCAAGTTATCCGATAAACACCAACTTAGACACATATATATAGTTACTTTTAACTTAACACCTCTTGAACAACCTATCACCTCATGACACCTTTCCTCACCTTTTACCATTCTTATCTCATCTCTCATCCAAGATAAATACAAATAATTCACTTAACTATTTTCTTAACTTAATTAATCCTTCAAACACTTTAGTTTATCTTAAGCAAGGATTATGATTCTCACAATCCACCCTCAAAGAAATTTCGTCCTCGAAATTTAAAATAAATAACTTACCAAATAACTCCGGGTACTTCTTCCGGGTTTCATCTTCAATTATTTATTCATAATTTGGATAGCAAATCCAACCAAATCGAAATTCACATTTTGAACCCAAGTCTAAACAATTCTAAATTCATATTCAAATCAATAGTCGATACTTCTAAATCCAAATTCTCAAATTCCAATTCAA
This sequence comes from Triglochin maritima, assembly GCA_963682175.1. Lineage (NCBI taxonomy): Eukaryota > Viridiplantae > Streptophyta > Magnoliopsida > Alismatales > Juncaginaceae > Triglochin > Triglochin maritima. The sequence continues at coordinate 44,489,949 of OY821775.1, forward strand.
TCAAAATTTTCTATTTCAAATCCGATTCCGACTAATTCCGAGGATCGTATTGCTCTGATACCATTTGTAACGCCACGAGCCCGGACAAGTGTTTACCCGCCCGAACCCGGTGCGTTAAGATACGATCCACGATCCTGACCGTTGCGCACTCTGATAATTAAATTCATCTGATAGGCCCATAATAATCTGAAAAATATAATAAACAAATTGTGAGCTCGACAGCCCGCAAATACCAACCATCAATCAATCAGAATCATAATCATGTGGAAAATAACATAGAATATGACGTTCAGTCAATGAGCACAATCAAAAGACATGCATCACAAATAATATGTATGCATAACAATCTGGAACCCCCATTCGGATTAGACCACATCCTGTGCTTCTGAAATCTATCAATCAGTCAGACGCACACCTGGTAGCTCCACACTAATGACAGGCAGCCATTTCCTCTCTCGGGTGGCTCCACGCTGTCCGCTAGGCAGCTCTTTCCTAAGTTGTTGTGCCAGAAACATACACACAGCCACAGGACATGTCGACCGAAACACCACCATGCATTCATATGCATATCCATAAAATCAATATTAATACTCAGCATGCATGCAACTACGAATATCAAGATAGACAGACATGATATGAAACTGAAGAATAACGAATCAGTACTTGCCTATTTCGCAACCACAATATTACTTCCACAAATCACTTTCAATCTCCATATTTTCGTTTATATCTTTTGCACCAGAAAAACCTAGTCAAATATAGAGGTCAACATCTAAATCATTATCTTTGGTGTTCTTAACCAAATCAGTGCAATTTTAACATAAAAATAAGATGGATTAACTATTTAACTAGAAACCTCACCTCATTCACCACTAACTTCATTTCTCCTCCATCTCTTCACCACCTTCTCTCTCACACCTCACTTAAATTACTCATCTCACGAATCCCTCCACCTCTCTCTTATTTCACGTTTCAGCAAGTTATCCGATAAACACCAACTTACACACATATATATAGTTACTTTTAACTTAACACCTCTTGAACAACCTATCACCTCATGATACCTTTCCTCACCTTTTACCATTCTTATCTCATCTCTCATCCAAGATAAATACAAATAATTCACTTAACTATTTTCTTAACTTAATTAATCCTTCAAACACTTTAGTTTATCTTAAGTAAGGATTATGATTCTCACACTATACCCTGCTTCTAAGTGTTCCTGTTCAGGCTCTTGCATTAAATGGCTAAGCATTTGTACAGAAAATGAGATATCAGGTCTAGTAAGTGTCTTAGTTTCCTGGACTAACCAGCTTCTGAATATGGTTGGGTCTTTTCACTTCTCACTGCTTGTCAATATTTTGTTTTGGTCAATAGGTGTTGATGCTGGTTTTGCTGCTAAACATGCTGATTCTTTAAGTAGATCTAAGGCATATTTTCTTTGTGATATGTTAATGCCTTCATTATTCTTGTCACTTCAATCCAAGGAAATATCTCAAAATCCCCAGGTCTTTCAACTTGAAATCTCTGGCTAGCATCTCTTTGAATTCTTTAATCTCTAAAGCATTCTCTCCGGCAATTATTAATTGTCCTCATAGATAAGGAGACCCATGAATCCTTTCCCTGGTCTCTTGCTGAATAATGAGCAATCTGACTTTGATTATTTGAAACCATGCTGCAATAAGACTGAACTCAGCTTTGCAAACCAATTTATAGACACCTGCATGAAACCATGGATTTGTTCAACTTGCAAATTTTACTCTCCCCCTAGTTCATATATCCTACAGGAGCCTTCATGTAAACTTTTTATGCAAGATCTCCAAAAAGGAATGCATTATTCACATCTACTTGGGATAAATTCCGCTTCTTCTTTGCTGCATTGGCTAACATGGTTCTAACAGTAGCTAGCTTTGCGATAGGTGCAAAAGCCTCACCATAATTGTAATAACCTAATCTAAAACACCTTAATTAACTAAACCTAAACCTAATTAACCTAATCTAATCATAGAACAGTGAAGCATGAGGTGTGGGAGTGTGAGAGGAAAGAGAATTGGTGGGTGTTGATTGGAAGGTTTTTAGGTTAATTGTGATTGGATCAAAATGAGGTGTGATGGCCTATTTAAGGAGAAGTCGAAGAGGAGATAGGGTTGATGTTTTTCGTCACCTAAACCCTATTCAGAGAGTGTGAGAGGCGTTTTCTTTGAAGAAGAAGAAAAAGAAGGAGAGAAGAAGTGAAGAAAGAGAAGAAGAAGATGAGTGAAGTGGCTCAAGCTTGGGAGGCTTCTTCACTCGACCAAAAGGTATGCCAAATCTTCAATATAACTCACTTATGCATTGTGAGTGTTGGGGATCGACGTTGGTGTCGAATTCCCCGTCGGATTGCAACCAATTCAGAGGTTGAAGACGACGATCGGTCGACCGGTGCCTGTGGGCAGTCGACCGATCCTATTATTATATTGATGTTTACCCGCGAACGGTCGAACGATGTCTTAGGACGGTCGACCGTTATGCCAGATTTGTGCGGGAAAAAGGGGTTATGCTGTTATCGGTCGAACGGGACCACTTAGCCGGTCGACCGAATAACAATGAGAATGGGTCGGTTGGGGGTTTTGACTTATTAAACGGTTGAACACCCTTAACCTTGTTCGACCGATCCATTCGATGCTAAGTCGGTTGGGAGCTTTGACCATCAAAACGGTCGACCGCTCTTTAACTTTCGGTCGACCGACTGAGCATTTTAATTTAGCAGTAGAGTGCCTGTGATGTTTCGGTCGAACTGTATAGCAGTTCCGGTCGACCGAATGTCACTTGGGCAAGATACTGAGAAGTCTTGTTATCGGTTGAACGACCCCTTGGTTCGACCGATCGGATATATATATTATATAAATTGGTATAGCGTAGACCATCCAAACGGTCGACCGCTAGATGACTTTTGTTCGACCGATTGGTCGGTAATTCGGTTGGCGTGGTTCGACCGGTAGACTTGTTTGTATAGTACTGTGTACTGTGTGGGAGACCGGTCGACCGGTGTGCTTTTAGCGGTCGACCGATCTGCCGCAGGTTGGTGGATTTATCCACACGCGATCCGTTGAGTATAAGTCGACTACCGGCTCCGAGGCGACGGTTGATTACCAGCTTTGAGAGCTACGGATTTCACCTTCGACGAAGGCGTATTATTGTATTACTGTTTCCTCTCTTACCGAGCGGGGTGTGAGGGATGTGTGCCGTAAACCTTGGGCAGTTTGCGAGGGTTTAGCGGTAGGCCGAGGATGTTCCGGCAGGGTGCGCGCTTAACGGCTCTTGGGGGAGCAGCGGCTGTCGTCTGACCCGAGTTGTGTATTCGGCGGGCTGACTCGCTCCTTGGGTGGCGGCGTGTACCGGGGGTTCCTTCCTGCACTTTTTGGGGAGCAGTGGTGTCGACTGACCCTTGTGAGGCAGCGGTGGACTGACTTGACCCTAGTGGCAGGAGTGGTCCAGTGCCGCGGAGGCGGTGAGGGCATTATTGTGGGCCCGAGGTGGATGATCATGTGCATAGCATTGTATTGTCTTTAATTCCTTTTTTATATTTTAGGAGGTTTGGTATACGGGGTTCCTGCAGGGAACTCAGGCATGTTTGTTTGTTTTCATTTCAGGTAGCGAGTAGCATTAGAGTCAGGTGGTGACCGAGGAGAGTGCCCCCGGGATCAGATCCTGTTCTCTTTATTATCTTCTTTTGTTTGAGGTAGTGATTACATGTATATTCACTTTTGTTGTAATCACAGTTGACTCATTTATATAGTTTGACTTCCACGTGGGTCTGTATCTTATATATTTTATATATATGTTAGTTTGTTTTCCCGTGACGTGCCCTGTGTTGACCGTTGACGGTCTTTATTATTGTTTAAATTTTCCGCTGTTTTCGGGTACGTTACAATAATCATATCCCTCTCTCTGTGTGTAGCCTTTAGCTACGAGTCTTGTCTTGTGTCTTTCTAGCTCTCCATTTGATTGGTTTTTCTACTTGAATACCCGCATGCAACCAATTGCTTTCTTCCCAATAGGTAACTCCACCAAAGACCATGTTTTATTCTCTTCCAGAGCTTAAAGTTCCTTTATCATTGCTGCTCTCCACTCTTGGCTCTGAACTGCTTCAAGGTAATTATTTGGCTTTGTCATAGTGGTTATTTTTCCTACAAATCTCTTGTAGCTCTCAAAAAGTTTCTCATAGGAAATGCTTTCACATATTGAGTATTTAGCTCTGTAAAATCTATTTTTTGAATATGGTCACTGGCTGATCTGTCCTCACAAGTAATCGTTTTAAGTATTTTGGTTGTTTATGATTTTTTGTCGATCTTCTATTTTCAGCTTCTGTATGCTTTGCAGATTCATTTTCTCCATTAGTATTTTCTTCATTTGTTATGCATGTTTCATCTTGATTTGCTTCAGGATGTTCATTCTCCTCAGTCACTCTAGCTTCATGTTGTTCTGTGACAAGAATGGGAATGGATATATGGCTATCATTTTGGTCTTCATTTGCACTTTCTTCAACAAGAGGAAACTTACTTTCATGAAATATTACATATCTCTACTGCTAAATATCCTTGTAGTTTCTATCTCATAAAGCTTGTAAGCTCTCTGTCCTAATGGATACCCAACAAACATGCATCAAAAACTCTGGTGTCAAAATTGCATTCAACTTAAGGTTTTGTTGCATAAGCTAGACACCCAAATGTCCTCAGGTGCTCATAACAGGGTTTCTTGTTGAACAATGCTTCATAAGGTGACTTGTTTCCAAGAACCTTAGTAAGTAGTCTATTTATTAAATATGCAGATGTGACGACACACTCTCCTCAGAACTTGATTGAGAGTTTGGCTTGAATTCTCAAAGCTCTTCCTACATGCAACAGATGTCTATGTTTTCTTTGAAAAGAATGTATTCGAAAAGTTTACTTTTATTTGAAATTAGGAATATCTTCATCTTATTCTTCCAATAATCATAATTTGACCCATTTAGCAAAGGAAGTCGAGTTGTGCATAATCCCTCTACATGATTATATGTGCTAGTCATTCTAAAAATACAATTAAGTAATGAATTTAGCTCACAAGGCTCTGATACCAAATGTAGGATCGTGAGGGTCTACAATACTAAACACTTTTACACTAATTACCTACTCGTTTAACAAACGAAGATATGTACAGCGGAAACTAAACTAAACAAGTAAGTAGGGAAGGAATAAGAAAACCACAATGAGACGGGGGATTTTTATAAAGGTTTGACACCCCACCTGGGTCCTAGTCCTCTCTTGCAAGCTCCGCTCGGATCACCGAGCTCCGCTCACGACTTCACTAACCACTCCCCGTTCCGGGCCGGGAGAGAACGTTTTTACAATCTTCAAACTCGCGAACAACCCTCGCCGAGCTTAACTCCTCCTCTTACAATCCGAGAGGGATGCTTCGGGCTTTCACCGAAACCTTTACTCTTCTTTGATAGCAACAAACTTGAGTGAGACAATCACTCTCTAAACTTGAGCACACTTGAGAAAGATTAGAATTGATCTTTAGTGTGGAAATTTGAGGCTTGGAGTGTTTGGAATAATCTCTCTAATGTAGGAGGCAAATATGTGTGGGAGAGTTGTGTTAAAATGTGTTTTACAACTCTATTTATAAGCATTAGAGAGAATATAGCCGTTGGGGTTGATTGGGTATGAGTTGGTGTAAGATACACAAAACAGAAACCTGCAGAACCAAATTCTGCCTAAAAACGGACGACCGAAATGGGTATGTCGTTCGACCGTTTGGTCAAAATTCATCTTTGACTTAAGTTAACTTAAGTTAACGGTTGAACGGGCTCAGGGGATTGGTCGACCGAATAAGTCCAGGCACTTTTGAGAGACCAAATTGTGTTGGTTCGGTCAACCGTTAGGAAAGTTTCGGTCGACCGGATGTTTGGTAATTTTGGGGTTTTTGGGAATAATACGAATACGACCGTTGGGTATAATACGACAAAACAAACGGTCGTGTGACACGTGTGAATGGGTCGAACGAAAAGGTTTCAACGGTCAACCGTTTTGGTCGAGGCAAATCAAGTTTTGTTTAGGTGTTTTCCGGTTCTAGTTTGGATGATCTATTGAAGTCCAAATTATGTGAAATTTTGTGTGTGACTTCTATAGGGAACTTAGTGTGTGGTTGAGTAGTTTTTAGCTCAAGTATGCTCAATTACATAAGGGTTCCTAAAGACTCAAAGAAATACAAAATGCATGTCTTCAAATGAGCTTGATTACATATCTTGACTTGATTTCCATTCTTCCTTGAGTCTTGATCACCTGTAGAGGTTAGCACAAAACAATATAGATGCAATGCAACATGTGTGCTACTCTACATGATCACAATTAAGATTAGGTTGATTAAATCATCAAAACATAGATTAAGGCAAAAAAGGCAACAAATATTAGAATAAATGTAAAATAATGTACATGAAATTATTGAAAACATGGAAATCGATCATGTATGCACGTATAGACTTTTAAAAATATATACATACATAGGGGCACGAAATCCTACATTCTTTCCACAACTCCATTTCATTGGGGTGTGTATACACTTGATCTTTGATGCTCTATCCCATTCTCACTCATGAAACCAGCCATTTCTTTATTAAGGAATCCATTCCTATTATCAGACCTCATTTTCTTTACTTTAACATTGAAATGCATAGATACTTCAGTTTTATTTTCCATCAACAAAAGGAGGAGAGACCTATTTATAGTGTATTCTCAAAACCACATCATGTGTGAAACTACCTACACATCATATTTAGACACATCACCATCCCCTAACTTCCGTCGACAAAGATGGATTAAATCCATTCATTAATCAACAACAATCTCTTATTAATGTAGGAACATTACATTTTGGTCGAACATTACATTTCCGTTATCCAGAAAAATTCTTGATAATTTTGGTCGAACTATGTTACATGTCGGTCGACCGTTCCCTTACTAAGAAAGCTCATGATAGTTTTGGTCAAACCAAACACCACACCGTTCGATCTTTCCTTTACTCGGAAATCTCTGATAATTTCAGTCGAAATGCATGTCCAACCTATGTCCAACTGGTCAACCGTTTTCTCTATTTTGCCATTATACATTTTGGACCAATATCCAATATAATTTGAGTTTTGGGGTTTTAGCGAAATCATATGTTATAATGTTTAGGATCACAATATATTATGTAATATATTATCTTATATGATGTCATACATCATACCCCTTAACATTTATATATCTCATATAAATTATTTGTTATTCTAACAAATCGTTAATACGACATATCAATTTTATCATTTTACCATATATATTATTTAATATCACATGAAATTTGATTCGTGATAATTCTCTCTCTCTCACTCTCACCTCTCCCCTCCCTCATCCCTAACACAAACCCATCACTCTAACCTTCCTCTCTCTCACCCCCATCTTCTCCTCTCCTCTTCTCCTGCAGCTCCGACGATGGCGGCGATGAGGAGCTCCGGCGACCGTGCGTAGGCGCGAAGGGGAAGCATCCCCTTCTCCGGTCTTCTCCTTCTTCGAGGTACACCACCCACCCTTTGTTGTCGGGCTTTCCTTGGTCAGAGGTGTGTGGTGGTTCAGAGGAAGGTGTGGCCAGTGGGATGCAATCGGAGTTTCTGAAGATGCCGAAGACATGGTCGGGTTGGGCAAGAGATGCATGCACGGGGAAAGCACAAAGCAGTCGTGGTGGGGGGTGACAACGGTGGCTGGAGGCTGGGCTAGGGTTTTGGTTGGGGGTGGTGTTGGGTTGGGTTATTTGTAATAAAACCCTTGGTTGTTGTAATATTTGGTTGTAGGATTTAATTGAGATAATTGTAAGTAAACCCTTGGATTTTGTTAGTATTTAGTTTAATAATATTCGGTTAGGTTAATGGCTAGGAAAACCTCGCAAGTTTTTTGAATAAGTTAATCTGGGTTAATTGCAGAATAAATCATGTAATTTAATTATATTTGGTTAAATAATTAATAACTAGATAAATTGCCTTAAAACCATAGATATAATTGTATTTGTTTAATTAATTAATAATTGGATTGTTTGCTGAAAATATCATGAATTATTTGTATTTGAATAAATAATTAATAATTAGGTTAATTACTGTATAATCCTTGGAATTTCCATAATTATAGGATATGGTTTTAATTTAGGGAAAATTGTTCTTTTCCCTGGACTTTATATATATTTGTAGTAAATTACATTAGGTTGGTAATTTACTATTTTTCCCCTGAACTTTTGAGAATTGTGAATTGTCAGGATGCTTTAGGAGAATTACATTTATACTCATGTACGTTTGATTCTGGGTTTATAGATATAGTTCCTTCATGCTGCATATATGATTTCATAGTCTTACTTATGGTTATTGCTCCATATCTTGTTGGATTTGTTGACCCATGCTTTTGGGGGTAAATTGCGTTTACCCCATTGCCATGTGAGATTGTGAGAGGTTAGTGTAACCGGTTGTCCACCCACGTTGTGACAAGTGGTCGTTGGAGAGCGTTGCTCACGGACTCGGGCGTGGGGTCGCAAAGAGATGGCATGCGTAGCATGTATGACTAGATATTAGGGTGTTTCCCTTGTTGGGGCGGTTCGAGATGGTTTACAAACGTTGTTACGAGTGACCACTAGAGCTGGGCTCGTAGGCTCGGGCGTTGTGATTGGATTCCCTGAGTCGGATGCGGAACTGGTCAGCTCACCAGCGTTGTTACGGGTGATCGTTGGAGTTGGGCTCGCGGGATCAGATGTGTGGTTGGAGTGAGGCATCGACTTGATTATATTTTGTTAATGTCCATTTTTTGCTTGCTTGTAGTCGTGTTTGACTGTTGTGTCCCGAGTGCGGATCAGGTGCATTACAATACATCTCATAAAATATAAAATCATAATTCTTGTTTTCCAATTTTGTGGTGTGACCTATAAGATGATCTAAGTTATGTTGGTAATGATATAAACACTTTATATCATAAACTATAAGCAGTATTTAGCTACACATTATAGTTACCCAAATAACAAAGATATTTTCTTCACTTGAACCGGGGCAAGGAATATTTCCAACAGGGGCAAGGAATATTTCCTATACCGGGGACGTAACTAGGGCCAATGCCTCCCGGGGGGTAACCAAGGTCAATGCCCCCTACCGATGGCATCATTCGTCGGAAAGACGAATAGGAGAGCTCACCAACAAAAAACGAGACGAGAAGCAACAAGACAATTGCTCCAAGCACCACAAACCTAAATCCAAAACCCATTGATCAATGGTGATCGATCCAAATGACTGATGCAACAATTGTTGATCTTGACGGATAGAAGGGTATATATAACCGAGGAAAGTAAGGTTTGCACTTGCCACCTTATAAGTAGGTTTAATTCGAATTATTTTTAAAACAATTAAACCTTCAAGATTTGGAGAGAGGAGAGAGAGAACAAGATATAGAGAGGAGAGAGAAAGAGAGAATGGGAGTGAGAGAGAGGAGAGAGAGAAAGAGAGAGACTAGAGAGAGGATAGAAGAAAGAGACTAGAGAGACAAAGAGGGAGGGGAGAGATTGGAGAGAGAAAATGGGAGAGAGGTTTTCAATATTTTTGTTTTTTATTTAACAATAAGGAAAATTGAATTTTATAGGAGGTAAATTGCAAAATTCTGAACTGTTCGGTTAGGCTGTTATAATAGAGTGGGGCCCATTGACGACAGAGATGCATTCAAGTAAATAACATCGACATGTAGGTGCACCTAAACAAATAGTCGAAGCCCGGGTGCAAAGTCTCAATTACACATCTAGGTGGAAGCAAATAACCAATAAACCTTCTAGGTTTATACGCGTGTGTAAGTATGTTACATGCTTATATTTCTGGAAATGGAGTTCGAATTAAGGACTACATAACATGGAAACATTTTGCATATTAGTACCTGATTAGTAGCATATCATGCATCATATTCATGCTATATATCCTTTATTTTACCCCAATATTGTGCTACTCGAGTTATTGTTGTAGTGTTTCAGGTGTTAGGTAATAAAGAAGAGAAAAGGAAACAAAAAGGACCCGAATGCAACAATAATGGACTGAATCGAAGACTTCTGGACCTATTTGTAATGCACAAGGACTAAATCGCAAATCAGGAAGGACCCAAGTGAAAATCCGGAGACACCTGATTGTGAAATGTAAAGTATTGTGAGACATGACTTGAACAAGAACAATATTTCACCAATTAAACTCAAATCGATTCAAGACAATGGACCAGGACTTCACCCAACGTTCACAAATATAACATTGAAGCTCCTGGACGAAATTGAGACCGATCAGGCGCAAATGATTAGCCAAATCCACTACTGGTGGATTATTTTGCTCCAATGGACCCCATTTTCTCCCATGGCTTAGACTTGATTAATTGGGTGCACCAGAGTATAGAGAAAGTTATGACAGTCGTCAGATTGCTCCAAGATCCGTCTAAACCCTTATTTCTTCTATAAATACCATTGTAGTCCCTCCTCTCCACCTCTTTTTCCTCCTTCCCCCATTAGAATAGGTTTTAGTTGAAGGGAATGTGTTCTAAAAGTTTTACGTTTAAATGTCAATTATTATGAATTGAATGAGAAATCATTTTGTTCCTTGTTTATGTTATTCGTCCTTTAGAAGTGTTAAGGAAGAGGCTCTTGGTCCTTAACCGTAGAGCTCTAAAAGATATTGGTTTACATAAAACAAAAGATATTCGCAATCATGGTAATTAACAAGGAACATTAATTACCGGGTTAAGATTGTCGTGTCGGTCATAAATCATTGTAGCTCTACAAGTGAGTGACAACACGGGTATGCAAAAGAGGAGAATATTACTTTTGTATACTGAATAGACCTAACAAGTAAAATATTATAGGAATGTGTTTCTGTGTCATTAATATTTTACTGTGTCCTTGGTCCTTTGATATGAGACTTATATCCGATCGCTTAAGGAGTTCTTAATTAGCTAGTGTCTTAAGCTATCGATGAGTGTAGTGTAAAGACATTAGTTGGTTAAGTATAACTTTCGTTGGAGAAGATAGTTAGTCAAAAGATTATCATTGCCCCTCTTAATTGAGTGATGATATTAGTGGGCCCCTTGATAAAGCAAAGTTATAATGTGCACAATGTGATTTGAGTTAAGTCACATATTTATAACTAGCTTAAAGAGATCAAGAAATGAATACTAATACAAAGATGACACAATACTACTTTGTATGTATTCTTAATATCATGAGGAAAGGGACGGACACAAGTGGTGCACTCCACCACTAAATGGATCGGGTTTTGGTTCGAGTGGAATTAAGACATCTAACTAATTGGGAGTTATAATGTGTAGCTAGATACCGCTTATAGCTTGTGATATTAAACTCTTAATATCACTGCCAACTTAGTTTAGATCCTCCCATAGGTCACACCACAAAACTGGGAAACAAGAAATGGGGATTTTGAGTTCATAAGATGTGTCGGGTTTCATGTACAAAATATGACACATGGGGTGAACAAGCAAAATCAAAATTATGTTGTGATTAATAACATAATTAGAATCTAAATTAAATTCATATGTGATGTAAATATTATGGGGTGTAATGATTGATCATTACATAGGATAACATGTTACATAAGTTGTGAATTTACTACTAATCCAGAAATGTCAAATATTGTAGGGGTTAAACCGAAATTTGACATGTCTGCAGAACAGTGCTCCAACGGTCGACCGGTTAGCAGTAAACGGTTGACCGATCGGGCACGGTCAACCGGATATGTATCGACCAATAACAGGGAATTTTCATCTGTTCGAACGGTCGACCGAATGTAATTGGTCGGTCGACTGAACATAGCGATGGAATAATTCCTGTTACGAACGGTCGACCGAGTTATTGAACGGTCGACCGAAACCTGGTTCGAGCGGTCGACTGAACCTCCAAACGGTCGACCGGTCCAGACGGTTAATGCAGAATTAATTTAAGAATTAATTAGATCATGCATGGAATTGGTCCATAATTGATTTAGTTCATGGCTAATATTATTTATTTTTAAATAATGGATGGTTAGATGAAATTTTGTATGAAATCATGGGCAAGAGGTTGCACATGAATATGTAATTTGGAGAGAACTTATAAATACAAGTTTATCTCATTATCTCCTTAATTCATTCATTGTTTTCTCATGCAAAAATTCTCTCTCCATAATTCTCCACGAAAATTCCTTAATTCTTAAGTTTAGTTTAGTTCTTAAGAGATCATCTTCTCAAGGGAATTAAAGAGGGGTTAGTAATTGGATTCTAAACCCTATCGGAGATTGAGAGACTAGCTTCCCTCTCTCCGATCTTGTTTAGAGTTTGGTGAATACTCGGAGGCATCCGGCGCAGCGAGGAGCATCCCCAACGTCTCCGAATCTTCAAGAAGTTTTAGAGAACTTCTAGGTATGAATTTCGGAGCCCATATTTGTTTTAATAAAGTTTTGAAACTAGATATTGAAACAAATTGATGCATGCATGAAATAAATCATAGAAAATTGTAAATTGATCCTTATTGTGCATAAAAATTTCAAAAATAAATATGTACAATTAAACATGAAATCCTACAGTGGTATCAGAGCTTAGGGTTCAATTTTCTCATGATTTAAGGTTGTAAACGAATTTAGTTTACCATCTAGGATTTAAACAATTCGATTTACCGGTTTTTTCGATCTATGAATATTTGTTGATGTAATTCTCCATGATAATTCATACTGAATGTTTTAAGTGTTTTAAAACATGCCATGTAATTATTAGAGTTAAGATTTAGACGTTTGTCTAACTTGCAATAATTTCGTTTTAAGTATAAACGATTATTTTGTAAGAGAATCAACAAAACCGAAAAACTGCGATTCATCTTTCCATTGGAAATTGGATGGACAGCGGTTCATAATTAATTTTTGAACTATGGATGCATGAAAAACCTTTTTAATGGATTTCAAAATGGTTTTCAAAGAATTGTTTGGGATTCTAGATGCTTGATAAACTAGGGTGTATAGTTTATAGCGATATTGCGTGCATGGATGCTCGAGTTGTTTTTGTAGGAATTGTGAGTTTGTATGTTCCAAATCAGTGGCTATGAATGTTTATAATTGTTATAATACAGGGGCTTATGTATGTAAAAGCCAAATTCTCTATTTCCATCTTTTAGATAAATTGCATATGCATATGAGAGGTTTTTACATAGGACTTGCACTAGTCGGTTTTTATCGAATGTGAGGAGCATGTTTATTTTCTGTAAAATCTACATCTCCGGTGCAAGAGGAAGTCGCCGCTGTAGCGCATCGATCGAGGATCGAGGATCAAGGATCGAAGGGAACATATAAACTCACACGATGTGGATTGTGTGAATGTTTAATTTCTATTTTTTAATTTCTGCTATGCATGTGATGAATGTGGTGAATATTAGGATGTGTATGAATATTAATATGCATGATAACCTAAAATTCCAAATCACATGTAAATATATGAAATTGTCCAACAAAAATTAAGAATAATTTCCTTCTTATTTGATCTACTAACAGCCATTGATTGAGGGATACTCTGCTCGCCCTTAGCGGGAGATAGCTTCCTCCATCTTTGGGAATAGTGGGAGATATGATGGTTGTCTGTTGTTGTGCCACGATTAGATGTATGAGGTGTGTTTCACCCTAGTGAACCCCAAATATGTTTAGTTGTGAATACAATGGATAAACGTATCTCGTATCAAATGAAAATAAGTTTTCTTAACATTACCTAGAGCCCTCGCTCGGTTTTGGGAAAAAGTTTTTCTTTCGAGGATAGGTCGCATTCCCTCATAATTAAAACGACAAGAATCACAAGAGTTTGAAGATGCTAATATTGCTAAAATTCAAAAAGGTTGTGATTAGAAAAATGTTTTTCTTACCTTGATGTTGTAATGTATTCGATAGCCCTTAGCTAGTCTATGTTACAATTAATGGGATCTTGTATTGTTGCATTTATGGGCAAAAATTTTATTTGCAACATTTACATTTATATTCGATATATGTATGCATGTGTATTAAAACATAAAATTGGCATTAAAACCTATATGATTTATTTTGTAGAAAAATGTCGAACATCCAACCTATTGTACGATCCATGATAGAAAAACACCCTTTAGCAAATGATGGCTCAAACTTCATTAGTTGGCAACTCAAACTCAACATCGTGTTAAAGTTTGAGAAACTATCTCACATTTTGGAAGGTCCAATCCCAAAGTGGAATGAGAGATTAACCGATGAAGAGAAAGAGGCTAAAGCCAAGTGGGAAGACCAAGAGAACCAAGTTCACGGTCTTATGCTAGCATCCATGGGTGACTCGCTTCAAACGAAATACTTGGATTCAAAACCCAAGAAGACCATGGAGGCTCTATCAAAGATGTTCATGGATAGTGCCCGAAAGGAGCGCTATAAAACCACCATCGCACTCACAAGGTGCCACATGGCGGAGGGAACATCGGTATCTATGCATTTTCTCACGATGCAAGGATACCTTGAGAAGTTGGCAAAGCTCTCTTCACCAATGCCCGAGGACATTGCTGAAGATATGATTCTTGGCTCTCTAGCCCCGTCCTTTAAGGACTTTGTGATGCACTATCACGTGCGTGAAAAAGGGGTGAGTCTTGAGTAGCTTCACAACGCCCTAAAAACTGCTGAAGTTGACATGGGCAAGGGTAGGGACAAGCAAGTCATTGCCGTCCATGGAAGGAGCCAAAAGATTGGTAAAGGAAAGGGCAAATCTACCAAAAGTGGTTCAATCAAGAGCAAGGGAGTAGGAGGTGCTCATAAGAGTGCCTCGAGGGGGAAATCTCAGAAATCTCCAACTCCCAATACGGAGTGCTTTCACTGCGGTGAAAAAGGACACATCCGGCCAAATTGCCCCAAGTACAAGGAAGACTTTGACAACGGATTGATTGAACGTCGGCGCCCTAAAAAGGTCAAAGGTATATTTGTTATTGAAATAAATTTAGCCACCTCTGTCCAGGATTGGGTAATTGATACCGGATCTTGTGCTCACATAGTTTCTAATGTGCAGCTACTCATGGATAGGAAGGAACTCGTAAGGAACGAGGTAGAATTGAAGGTCGGAAATGGTGTGGACGTGTCTGCGGTTGCACAAGGTTCTGTGGTGCTTCAATTGTGTAGTGGTTTAAATTTATGTTTAAAGAATGTTTATTATGTACCTTCGATTAACAAGAATATTATTTCTGTATCATGTCTGGATATGGATAATTTTAATATAAATATTTCAAATTCTTGTTTGTCTATATCGAAGAATGGTGTGTTCTATGCAAATGCGTTTATAAGGAATGGTCTCTATTTGCTTGAATTGGATAATAAACAAATCTTTAATATCAATAACAAAAGACTTAAGACCACTCACGAGAATGATACTCTCTTGTGGCACTATCGTCTTGGTCACATAAATGAAAAGCGCATCAAGAAAGTGCAAGAAGCTAACCTTCTTGGTCTACTTGATTTTAAATCATTGGAGACGTGCCAACCATGCCTAATGGGAAAAATGACCAAAAAGCCTTTCAAGAAGAAAGGCCCAAGGGCGAGTGGCTTGTTGGATTTGATACATTCCGATGTATGTGGTCCAATGAGTATTAGTGCACGAGATGGTTTCAGGTACTTCATTACGTTCACGGATGATTATAGTCGTTATGGCTATGTTTATCTAATGAGAAATAAAAGTGAATCCTTCGACAAGTTCAAAGAATTCAAGAATGAAGTAGAGAACCAACTCGACAAGAAAATTAAGTCTCTACGAACGGATCGTGGAGGTGAGTACTTAAGTGCCGAATTTGACTCATACCTAAAGGAGTTTGGTATTGTACCTCAACTCACCCCTCCCGGTACACCTCAGTGGAATGGGGTATCGGAAAGGAGGAATAAGACATTGCTCGACATGGTTCGGTCAATGATGAGTCATGCGGAATTACCTCTTTACTTTTGGAGTTATGCACTACAAACTGCGGCTTACACACTAAATAATGTTCCATCCAAATCCGTGGAGAAAACTCCTTATGAGCTATGGAGTGGTAAAACACCTAAGCTCAATTTTCTCAAGATTTGGG
The DNA here is from genome assembly GCA_963682175.1 of Triglochin maritima. NCBI lineage: Eukaryota > Viridiplantae > Streptophyta > Magnoliopsida > Alismatales > Juncaginaceae > Triglochin > Triglochin maritima. Next base: position 44,506,080 of record OY821775.1, read on the forward strand.
GTTGTGAGGCTTACGTCAAGAGATTGATGTCGAACAAACTTCAACCAAAAGCGGATAAGTGCTTCTTTATTGGTTATCCTCGTGAGACGAGAGGATACTACTTTTGGCATATCACCTCCAATCGAGTGATTGTAGAGAGGGATGCCACATTTCTGGAAAAGGAATTTCTAGAAAGAGAAAAAAGTAGTGGGAGTAGGGTTGTGCTTGAGGAAACTCAAGATACTCTACAAGATCATGACATGAATGATGACATTCAAGATCATGAAGGCCCAACCGAGATTCCTTTGGTTAGTGGGAGCGTGAGCGAGAGACCATCACAAGAAATTGTGAGAGAATCTCAATCATCCCCACCAAGTGTATGTTCAAGAGTTGAACGTGAACCCACTTCCCAAGAAATTGTGGAAGAAGTTCGAGAGACACGAGAAGAACCAAAAGAGCTTAGAAGGTCGACAAGGGAAAGGAAGAAACCCGATATCTATCTGGGACTTCATGAAATCATGGTACTAGATACCAATGATCCCTTGACCTTCCAAGAAGCAATGGATAGGGAAGACTCCAAACTATGGCTCGATGCCTTGAAATCTGAAATAGAATCCATGTATGATAATCAAGTATGGGACTTGGTTGACCTTCCTCAAGGTAAAAAGGCCATTCATAATAAATGGGTTTTTAAGAGGAAGATGGACATAGATGGGAACCTGACAACCTACAAAGCAAGGCTTGTAGCGAAGGGTTTAACTCAAGTTCAAGGAATTGACTATGATGAAACTTTTTCACCGGTTGCCATGTTCAAGTCTATTCGGATCATGCTCGCTATTGCCGCATTTCACGACTATGAAATATGGCAAATGAATGTCAAAACGGCGTTCCTTAATGGGAACTTGGAGGAGGATGTGTACATGGTACAACCTCAAGGTTTTGAAGATCCAAAGAATAGCGAGAAGGTATCCAAGCTTCAAAGATCCATTTATGGATTGAAGCAAGCATCAAGGAGTTGGAACAAACGCTTTGACGAGGAAGTGAAGAAGCTTCACTTCATTCAAAGTAAGGAAGAACCTTGTATATACAAGAAGGTTAGTGGGAGACATGTAGTATTCCTAATCTTATATGTCGATGACATATTGCTTATGGGCAATCATATTCCTTTGCTTGAGCAAACGAGAAGTTCATTGAAATCTGCATTTTCAATGAAAGATATGGGTGAGGCTCAATACATCTTGGGAATCAAGATATACCGAGATAGATCCCGTAGACTCATTGGCCAAAGTCAACGTACATGCATTGACAAGGTCTTGGAAAGGTTCAAGATGAACAACTCCAAAAAGGGCAGTGTGCCAATGAGTATGGGTGTGCAACTCAAGAAGTCTCAATGTGCTCAATCACGTAAGGACTTAGAGTACACGAAGGATGTCCCTTATGCTTCGGCAATTGGGTCGATCATGTACGCGATGACTTGCACAAGACCTGATGTCGCGTATGTTCTAAGCGTGACAAATCGTCACCAATCCAACGCATGTCCTGAGCATTGGACTGTGGTCAAGAATATTCTGAAGTACCTTAACCGGACTAAGGATAAGATTCTTGTTTATGGAGGATAAAGGGAATTGATAGCTGAGGGTTACTCGGATGCGAGTTTCATGAGTGATCCAGACGATAGAAGGTCGCAATCAAGATACGTCTTCCTTCTGAATGGTGGAGCTGTGAGTTGGCGTAGTTGGAAGCAAAACACTACGGCCGACTCAACCACTGCTTTCGAAGTAATGGCTGTCGCTGAAGCGAGCAAGGAAGGAGTGTGGATTAAGAAGTTCCTTGCAGAGCTTGGATTAGTTCCCTCGAGCGAGGGACCAATAGAGCTATTTTGCGACAATAGTGCATCTATCTCGCAAATCAAGGATCCCAAATCACACCACAAAGTGAAGTACATGGATCGTAAGTACTTCGTGACGCGTGACCTCATCGATGAAGGCAAAATAAATCTGTTATGGGTGGACACCAACAGCAACACAACTGATCCATTCACAAAACCCTTATCCCAAGCCAAGGGTGATGCATTGCATACATTGCATCATATGTCTTTCATTTAGATTACTTTTACATCAATAAATGCTACTAAGGTATGTGTTTAGTTTTATTTACAGAATATAGGGACCTGAATGCAATTTACCCACATCCCGAGCATAAACGCGTGCAAAAGATTCATTTTTATCATAAAGACCAAGTTCAAGTTTATCGGGTTACAAATGGAAATGTATCCAAGCATAAAAGCATTCAAGTCCTAATTGCAAAAAGAACAAGGACATAAGCACAAAAGTAACCGGGGACTTAACTGCAAAAAGTCAAGGACCTAATTGCAAATCACGAGTAGCTTTTATTCTCTTGGAGAAAATATATAGAAAAATCAATGTATATCTCCAAATATGTGAAAGAATTAATCCGGAGTTCAAAAGAATGGAAAGAATCAATCCAGACGCGCAAAGAATGATCAAATCATACCATAAACATTCAACCAAAATCCGGACAAAATCAGGCCAGATTGTGCGGCGTTTCCGCCGCACCACACACACAATGTGCGGCGTTTCCGCCGCCCAAGCATCGATCCGCGTCTCCCAATTTCGTCCAGTCGTGTCTGGACACGTGTACTTTCCAATATTATACCTAGATCCCTTGTATCAACTATAAATAGACCCGAGAACGATGTTAGAAGGGTCCTTAGTCTTTGGTGTTAGTTTTTATTCTTAATCTTAGTTTTGTAATCTTCTTTTCATTAATAAAATTCTGTCTTTTATTTCTTACTTTTAGTTTTCTTTTGTAATGTCTCAAGGACCCCTTCTTCCTCCCTCCATGAGTTTCTAACTCTTTCCAAAGGGTGGAGGTGACGGATTTAGGGTGAAGAGAAGACGAATAAATGTTATTATTTTAAGTTCGTATTAGTCTATTTTGATTACTTGAGTTTATGTTAAATCATTTATCATGTAACGCTTCATAACTAATATGATTTATTATAAGTTTCTGAATTCTCTAATCTAAACCTTAAATCTAAACCTCCACCCGACGGAATTCATCTCTTTGTTCTTGTTTTAGTTTTATTTGTTCTTGTTTCTTGCTTTAAATAATTAAAACCCAAAAATCTCAAAACCAACTTAATTCTTCTCTCCTTCTTTTCTCCAATCGAAATCACACTAAAAACAGAATCTCTCCCTCCTTGTGTTCGACCCGTATTTGCCACGTCTTCAATGACGCCGTGCACTTGCGGTATAAAATTTAATTCACATCAAAGGGCGAAATACATTTCGAGTCCATGGGATTGAGGAACCACGTAGATTGGCTTGATGATTGATATGTAATGGGGTTTACCCTAGTTATTATTGTTTTATGCATTGAGTATGTATGAGAAAGAAAACTTTAATAACAAGTGGGATATTGAAGGGAATGTGTTCTAAAAGTTTTACTTTTAAATGTCAATTATTATGAATTGAATGAGAAATCATTTTGTTCCTTGTTTATGTTATTCGTCCTTTAGAAGTGTTAAGGAAGAGGCTCTTGGTCCTTAACCGTAGAGCTCTAAAAGATATTGGTTTACATAAAACAAAAGATATTCACAATCATGGTAATTAACAAGGAACATTAATTACCGGGTTAAGATTGTCGTGTCGGTCATAGATCATTGTAGCTCTACAAGTGAGTGACAACACGGGTATGCAAAAGAGGAAAATATTACTTTTGTATACTGAATAGACCTAACAAGTAAAATATTATAGGAATGTGTTTCTGTGTCATTAATATTTTACTGTGTCCTTGGTCCTTTGATATGAGACTTATATCTGATCGCTTAAGGAGTTCTTAATTAGCTAGTGTCTTAAGCTATCGATGAGTGTAGTGTAAAGACATTAGTTGGTTAAGTATAACTTTCGTTGGAGAAGATAGTTAGTCAAAAGATTATCATTGCCCCTCTTAATTGAGTAATGATATTAGTGGGCCCTTTGATAAAGCATAGTTATAATGTGCACAATGTGATTTGAGTTAAGTCACATATTTATAACTAGCTTAAATAGATCAAGAAATGAATACTAATACAAAGATGACACAATACTACTTTGTATGTATTCTTAATATCATGAGGAAAGGGACGGACACAAGTGGTGCACTCCACCACTAAATGGATCGGGTTTTGGTTCGAGTGGAATTAAGACATCTAACTAATTGGGAGCTATAATGTGTAGCTAGATACCGCTTATAGCTTGTGATATTAAACTCTTAATATCACTACCAACTTAGTTTAGATCCTCCCATAGGTCACACCACAAAACTGGGAAACAAGAAATGGAGATTTTGAGTTCATAAGATGTGTCGGGTTTCATGTACAAAATATGACACATGGGGTGAACAAGCAAAATCAAAATTATGTTGTGATTAATAACATAATTAGAATCTAAATTAAATTCATATGTGATGTAAATATTATGGGGTGTAATGATTGATCATTACATAGGATAACATGTTACATAAGTTGTGAATTTACTACTAATCCAGAAATGTCAAATTTTGTAGGGGTTAAACCGAAATTTGACAAGTCTGCAGAATAGTGCTCCAATGGTCGACCGGTTAGCAGTAAACGGTCGACCGATCGGGCACGGTCAACCGGATATGTATCGACCGATAACAGGGAATTTTCATCTGTTCGAACGGTCGACCGAATGTAATCGGTCGGCCGACTGAACATAGCGATGGAATAATTCCTGTTACGAACGGTCGACCGAGTTATTGAACGGTCGACCGAAACCTGGTTCGAGCGGTCGACCGAACCTCCAAACGGTCGACCGGTCCAGACGGTTAATGCAGAATTAATTTAAGAATTAATTAGATCATGCATGGAATTGGTCCATAATTGATTTAATTCGTGGCTAATATTATTTATTATTAAATAATGGATGGTTAGATGAAATTTTGCATGAAATCATGGGCAAGTGGTTGCACATGAATAGGTAATTTGGAGAGAACTTATAAATACAAGTTTATCTCATTACCTCCTTAATTCATTCATTGTTTTCTCATGCAAAAATTCTCTCTCCATAATTCTCCACGAAAATTCCTTAATTCTTAAGTTTAGTTTAGTTCTTAAGAGATCATCTTCTCAAGGGAATTAAAGAGGGGTTAGTAATTGGATTCTAAACCCTATCGGAGATTGAGAGACTAACTTCCCTCTCTCCGATCTTGTTTAGAGGTTGGTGAATACTCGGAGGCATCCGGCGCAGCGAGGAGCATCCCCAACGTCTCCGAATCTTCAAGAAGTTTTAGAGAACTTCTAGGTATGAATTTCGGAGCCCATATTTGTTTTAATAAAGTTTTGAAACTAGATATTGAAACAAATTGATGCATGCATGAAATAAATCATAGAAAATTGTAAATTGATCCTTATTGTGCATAAAAATTTCGAAAATAAATATGTACAATTAAACATGAAATCCTACATTAGTTTCCTATTTTAGTAGTGTAATAAGGGGGTTGGAGAGGAGCAAACTTTATCTTTTATTTTCTTAATCTAGTTTAGTTCTTGTTTATTGTGTTGATGTTTTCCTTTCATGCAATTTCTTTTATGTTATTGTTTGTTTAATCTAGTCTTCTACATTTCTTTCATGGGTTTATGTTCTTTTCATGCTTTCCTTAGTGTAGAAATGAGTAGAGAGTAGTCCATCCCCATTAGGGGGTGGAGAGGAAGGTGATTTGATCATGTGATGGATTAATGTGTGTGTTAATCTTAATCCTTTGAGCCTTACATGATTTACATAATCATCTAATGGGATTTCACTCTTATCTTTGATGTGCTAATGCTCTTGAATGAAGCTTAGCACATGCTTAGATTAGTGTGCCTATTTTATGGGGAATGAAGAGGTTAGGTTAAGGATGGAGTGGAAGAGGAAAACAAGACATATGCATGCATGTGCTCATGTTGGCTTTATCCAAATTAATGTCTTGTATGTTTTAATGATTGTGATAAATCTTATTTCACGTGGAGACATAGTTGGATTTGAGTCATTTTGCATGTGAACATATTAGTTTCATTTCAATTATTGTCTTGTATGTTTTAATGATAAGGTTTTATCTTATTTCATGTGTAGGCAAAATTGGAATTTGAGTTTTATGGATTTCATGTATGACATGTTTTGATGAGCACATTTGAACACGCACAACACACATTTTCGTATTTACATTCTTTCTCTATCCCCCGAGGGGTTTAGTTTTATTGCTTATTTTTCGATTTATTTTGCATTATAGTGTAGTTTTAATCACATCTCTCTTTTCTTCTCCCCCACTCGAGTATCATGAATCCAACTCACACACACTGCATGTGGATCGACCCGTATTTTCCACTGCTTCAATACGGTCGTGCACTTACGGTATTTTAACTGATTCAACCAGTACCCAAAGCTCAAATGAATTTTGGACATTCATGGACATGTATGTAAGTAGTATAATCATTTTGTTGTGTCCAACTATGTTATATGTTAAGTGGGGAGATTTCGAAACTTTTGATCATTTGAAAGGGTTTCGATGATAATATCCAAAAATATGGAGAAATTATGTAAATATTATATTTTAAAAGAATATGTGTAACATCCTCAAAGAGAGCGAAAATTTAAAATTTTAAACAAACAAACAACACAAGGATATTAAGGAAAGAAACAAAGAACTCTGAGTGCACCACAATATACATCTGAGTTTACAAAAAGTTGATACATCAAAAGGTAATAAGAGGAAAACAACAAGTAATCACGACAACCTCCAAAATGGGGAAAGCAAGATCCGGTCTTAATAGATACAAGTAAACACTTTTCCTCCGACAAAATCACCCGAGCAATGATCACACCTTCTACGCAACTCCCGCTCGTTGATCACACGACCTCACCGGAGCTTCAGAGAGTTTGAGAAGGAGAGAAGATTAGAGAGTGAGAGGGAGAATGTCCAGTGAGAGAGTGAGGGAGTGAAATACCTTTAAATACCCCTCCAACCATCCTCCACCAATCACACACCTCCACCTCATCAACTCAAATCGTTCCCTAAACCCTCATTAGCCACCTAAACACAATTAAAAGTTAGTTAAGGGTTAGGATCTCACAACTCACCCTCCTTAAAAGAATTTCGTCCTCGAAATTAAATCCAGAACGTACCAAACAGCTCCCGATACTTCTTCCGGATTTCCTCCCTAATCTCCCGAGTGGCCTCTCGCACACTGTGATGCTGCCATGTGACCTTCACAATCGGAATGGTCCTTCTCTTGAGCTGATGCTTCATCCGATCTACAATCTCTACTAGTCTCTCCTTAAGAGACAAATCCTGACGGATCTCTGGAACCTTAATCTAAATCACATGAGCGGGATCTGCCACGTACTTCCTCAACATCAAGACATGGAAGACGTTATGTAAACCCGAAAATTACGGCGGCAGTGCGACCCTGTAGGCGACCTCTCCAACCCGGTTGAGAATCTCAAACGGCCCGACATACCTCAAACTAAGCTTCCCCTTCTTCCCGAATCTCATCACTCCTCGGGATAGTGAGATCTTCAGGAAAACATGATCACCTACCTCAACTCTCGCCTACACCTATCCGCGTAGCTCTTCTGCCTGCTCTGTGCGATCGCCAATCTCCTCCTGATCATGTCGACCTTCTCAATGTACATCTGTACTATCTCAGGGTCATCTAGTTGTCTCTCACCTACCTCACTCCAGCATATCGGTGATCTGCAAGGTCTCCCATACAAAACCTTGTATGGTGCCATCCCAATGCTCTAATGGTAGCTCTTGTTGTAGGTGAACTCTATCAACAGTAAATGTTCATCTCAGTGTCCTGCCCAATCCAGAATACAAACCCTCAACATATCCTCTAATGTCTGGATGGTTCTCTCAAACTAACAGTTTGTCTGTGGATGGAAAGTTGTGCTGAACTTCAACTGAGTCTCCAAGGCCTTCTGCAGGCTACCCCAAAATCTGGATGTGAACCTGAGATCTCGATCAGAAATGATACTCATTGGCACTCCATGAAGACTGACGATCTCCTCAATATACAACTTAGCTAGACCCTCCAAAGATACCGTGGTCTTGATAGCTAAGAAGTGTGCCGACTTGATCAGTCGATCGACTATGACCCAAATCGCGTCGTGGAATCCCCTCGTCTTCGGCAGTCCAGTGACAAAATCCAGTCACATTCTCCCACTTCCACTTTCGAAGCTCAATCCTCTGCATCGTCCCCGCGGGTCTCTGACGCTCAATCTTCAAAGCTAACAAACCAAGCATCTAGTCACAAACTCTGCTATCTCGGTCTTCATCCCCTTCCACCAGAAATTCTCTGAAAGTCCTTATACATCTTCGCGCTACCTGGGTGTATCGAGTAACGGGACTTGTGTGCCTCCTCCATGATTTCCTTCCTCATATCTCCTTTCGGCACCGAAACACGACCTCTGAACATCAGACCTCCAACAACTCCTATAGTGAAGTCGGATCCATCTCTGGCAGCCAACAACATCAAACCAACTAACTCATCATCAGACTTGAGCATGAACAATACTCGTGACCATCTGAGGCTCCACCCTCAGACTAACAATCACTGCACTCTGTGATCCATCAGTGATTGGCTTCCACTCAGTCAGAGCCTTCAGCAGCTTCCACTCTTGGATACACAAACCAACTACTGACACATCTACCTTTCTGCTCTAGGCATTTGCAATAGAATTCGCCTTCCCTGAATGATAGGAAATGGTGAAGTCATAGTCCTTAATAAACTCAAGTCATCTGCGCTACCTTGTATTCAGCTCCGTCTGTGAAAACAAGTACTTCAAGCTCTAATGATCATAAAAAGACCTCAAACTGCTCACCATAAAGATAATGTCGCCATGTCTTCAATACGTGAACCACCGCTGCTAACTCCAAATCATGAGTGGGGTAGTTCCTCTCGTGTACCTTCAGCTGCCTCGATGCATACGCAACCACCTGCCTGTGCTGCATAAGTACGCATCCCAAACCAACGCCTGATGTGTCGTTGTGAATCACGAATCCTCTATTGCCACTAGGAAGAGTCAGAACCAGAGCAGTCGTCAACCGACTCTTCAGTTCCTAAAAACTATCCTCGCACTTCTAGAACCAATCAAACTTGACCCCCTTCTGTGTTAGCGACGTCAAAGGCGAAGTAAGTCTCGAGAAGTCTTTGATGAACCAACGATAATAACACATCAGTCCAACAAAGCTCCTAATCTCAATCACACTAGTCGGGGCTCTCCACTGCGTCACTGCCTCGACCTTCGCCAGATCTACTGATATCTCAGCTCCCGATACTATGTACCCAGAAAGGCAACACTGTCCATCTAAAACTCACACTTCAAATACTTGACATACAACTACTGATCTCTCAAATGCCAAGTACTATCCTCAAATGCTCTCTCTACTGCTCTACATCTGGCGAATAGATTAAAATATCATCCACAAAGACAATCACAAAACGATTGAGGTACTGACTGAACATATTGTTCATCAGATCCATGAAAACTGTAGACGCGTTCGTCAATCCAAACGACATCACCAGAAACTCGTAGTGCCCGTAACTCGTCCTGAATGTTGTCTTCTCGACATCTACCTCTTTGATCCTCAACAGATGATAACCGGATCGCAGATCGATCTTCGAGAACACCTTCGCTAACTGCAACTGGTCAAAGAGGTCCTCGATCCTGGGTAAAGGATACCGATCCAAACGGTAACCTTATTCAACATCTTGTAATCAATGCACATGCGCAACGATCCATCCTCCTTCTTCACGAAGAGTATCGACGCTCCCCAAGGCGAGACACTAGGTCGGATAAACCTTGTATCCATCAAATCCTGCAGCTGATTCTTCAAATCAGTTAACTCTACAGGTGTCATCCTGTACAGTGCCTTCGACTGCGTTGTAGTCTCAGCTACCAGATCGATGTCAAATTCTATCTCCCTATAAGGCAGCAGACCAGTGATGTCATCTGAAAAGACCTCTGGAAATTCCTGAACTATCTCTATGTCCTCCAATCTCCTTATCTCAGGATCTAGAACTACAAAGGTGGTCACGAAAGCTCTGTAGCCCCGCTGTATCAACTTTTTGTAGGATTTCATGTTTAATTATACATATATATTTTCGAAATTATTATGTATAATAAGGATCAATTACAATTTTCTTTGATTTATTTCATGCATGCATCGGTTTGTTTTAACATCTAGTTTCAAAACTCTATTAAAACAAACAAGGGCTCCGAAATTCATACCTAGAAGTTCTCTAAAACTTCTTGAAGATTCGGAGACGTTGGGGATGCTCCTCGCTGCGCCGGATGCCTCCGAGTATTCACCAAACTCTAAACAAGATCGGAGAGAGGGAAGCCAGTCTCTCAATCTCCGATAGGGTTTAGAATCCAATTACTAACCCCTCTTTAATTCCCTTGAGAAGATGATCTCTTAAGAACTAAACTAAACTTAAGAATTAAGGAATTTTCGTGGAGAATTATGGGGAGAGAATTTTTGCATGAGAAAACAATGAATGAATTAATTGGGTAATGAAATAAGCTTGTATTTATAAGCTTTCTCCAAATTACCTATTCATGTGCAACCCTTTGCCCATGATCTCATGCAAAATTCCATCTAACCATCCATTATTTAATAATAAATAATATTAGCCACGAATTAAATCAATTATGGACCAATTCCATGCGTGATCTAATTAATTCTTAAATTAATTCTGCATAAACCGTCTGGACGGGTTGACCGTTTTTGGAGGTTCGGTCGACCGCTCGAACCAGGTTTCGGTCGACCGTTCAATAACTCGGTCGACCGTTCGTAACAGGAATTATTCCATCGTTATGTTCAGTCGACCGACCGATTACATTCGGTCGACCGTTCGAACAGATGAAAATTCCCTGTTATCGGTCGATACATATCCGGTCGACTGTGCCCTACCGGTCGACCGTTTACTGCTAACCGGTCGACCGTTTGAGCACTGTTTTGCAGACTTGTCAAATTTCGGTTTAACCCCTACAAAATTTGACATTTCGGGATTAGTAGTAAATTCACAACTTATGTAACATATTATCCTATGTAATGATCAATCATTACACCCCATAATATTTACATCACATATGAATTTAATTTAGATTCTAATTATGTTATTAATCACAACATAATTTTGATTTTGCTTGTTCACCCCATGTGTCATATTTTGTACATGAAACCCGACACATCTTATGAACTCAAAATCCCCATTTCTTGTTTCCCAGTTTTGCGGTGTGACCTATGGGAGGATCTAAACTAAGTTGGCAGTGATATTAAGAGTTTAATATCACAAGCTATAAGCGGTATCTAGCTACACATTATAGCTCCCAATTAGTTAGATGTCTTAATTCCACTCGAACCAAAACCCGATTCACTTAGTGATGGAGTGCACCACTTGTGTCCGTCCCTTGCCTCATGATATTAAGAATACACACAAAGTAGTATTGTGTCATCTTTGTATTAGTATTCATTTCTTGATCTCTTTAAGCTAGTTATAAATATGTGACTTAACTCAAATCACATTGTGCACATTATAAGTTTGCTTTATCAAGGGGCCCACTAATATCATCACTCAATTAAGAGGGGCAATGATAATCTTTTGACTAACTACCTTCTCCAACAAAAGTAGTACTTAACCAACCAATGCATTTACACTACACTGATCGATAGTTCAAGACACTGATCTAATTAAGTATTTCTTAAGTGATTAGATATAAGTCTCATATCAAAGGACCAAAGACACAGTAAAATATTAATGACACAGAAACACATTTCTATGATATTTTACTTATTAGGTCTATTCAGTATACAAAAGTAATATTTACCTCTTTTGCATACACGTGTTGTCACTCACTTGTAGAGCTACAATGATCTATGACCAACACGACAATCTTAACTCGGTAATTAATGTTCCATGTTAATTATCATGATTGCGAATATCTTTTGTTTCATGTAAACCAATATCTTTTAGAGCTCTACGGTTAAGGACCAAGAGCCTCTTCCTTAACACTTCTAAAAGACGAATAACATAAACAAGGAACAAAATGATTTCTCATTCAATTCATAATAATTGACATTTAAAAGTAAAACTTTTAGAACACATTCCCTTCACTTTTGTGCCCCAACTGCTTATACCACTACACTGCCTCCTTTGTCCTTCGTCCCCTTAATCAAGACATCAGACATACCCTTCCTCGGGATCATAATCTTCTTCTCCTGACATAAGACTCGAACATTCGTACTGGGACAATCAATCCATCCCCTATATGACGTCAAAGTCTATAATCACTGACAAGACCATGTCGGCCAGAAACTCCTGGTCTCCCGAAATAATTGTGGCGACGGGGAGAAAGCTCCCCACACTGCCCACCAAACTCAGGGGTGTAATGACTTCCAGACTAGTAGTCAACATCGTAGGGGTATGACCAAACATGCTCGCAAACTGCTCGGAGATGAACGAGTGTGTGGCCCCACAATCAAAAAACACCTTCGCCACCAAATCAGCAACAAAAGGCATACCTTCTACCACCGTGTTGGCATCTCTAGCGTCCTCTGCCTGAATGGTGAATACACGTCTGATTCTCTTCCCCTGCTGGGGTGGTGCAACTGGTCGACTCGGTCCAACTCAACCAGTTGCGCATGATCTCGGTCGTCCACTAGGCCCACCAGGCCTGCTCGGGCAGGAACAAATAAAGTGACGTAACTGGCCACACCCATGACAAGCACCTGGACGGGGCCCGCACCCTCGTCGGGATGAAAACTGCCACACAGTCTACACTACCCAGACTGTTGTGTTCCACCTCCATCAATTTGGGGCCTCTTGCCCGGATTCCCTGGAAACTGACCACATGGACGCCCCTCAACCTTCATCTGTGTCTTCCTGGCCTCCTAGACACTCATGGTAGTCCTGATCAATGATCGTCGCAAACTTCACTGCATCAACTCAAGTCTATGGCATGCTAGTAGTAACACGAGATCTAAATTGCGGCCTCAGTCCCCGTACAAACTTCTGAGCCCTCTGCTCCTGCATCACATAAATCTCTGGGCAATAACACTCCAACGAATGGAACTTGCTAATGTAAGCTGCCAAGGTCATCTCTCTGCTATAAGGCCAGAAACCACCCCATCTTCCGGTCACGGACATGCTGTGAGATGTACTGCTGGTTGAACTTTGCAAGGAATTCATCCCACCTCACCTCCTCACTGTCCTCAAATACCACCATTGAAGTAGACCTCCACCAGCTAGTCGCCTCTCCATCCAAGACATAGGTGGTTAGATCCACCTTCCTATCGTGAGGACATCTTATCGCCCGGAAGATCTTCTGGATCATAACGACTCAGTCCTCACCTGCCTCAGGGTCACCTCGGTCAACAAAGTTCAGCAGATGCTGGCGCATAAATCGATCATGGACAACTTTTGAACCTCTCTGCTCAGACTGGGCCGACTGACGCTCTAGAAACTCGCCCAATCTGCTCATCGTACCATGAAGCATCCTCCACTCCTCTCTGTCCACCCCACCAGTCTCCTCATTGGTGCCACGGTCCCGTGGAGAAGGTCTCACACGTCTCGGACGTATCTAAACATGAGACAAAAAATAGAAGTAAAAGACTATGCATGCATGCTCTACAAGAAATCTATAAACAATTCCTAAGGGTGGTTTCTTTGGACAAAGACACCAGAACTGACAACTCTGATACCAAGTTGTAACATCCTCGAAGACAACGGAAATTTAAAAAATTTAAACAAACAAACAACATGAGGATATAACGAAAAGAAACAAAGAACTCCAAGTGCACCACAATATACATACATACACACACACACACACACACACACACACACACACACACACATATATATATATCTGAGTTTACAAGAACTTGATTGTATCAAAAGGTCATAAGAGAAAAACTACAAGTAATCACGACAACCTCCAAAATGGGGAAAGCAGGATCCGAGCTCTCCTCCGCAGTCACCGCCCTCTACTACCGAACACAACATTTAAAGTAAAAATGCAACTATGCCTGAGTTTCCATAAGGAAACCTCATATGCCAAACCCTAAACACATAAATGAAACAATGCTAAAAATAAAAGCAATAGGGCAAAAGCACAACAAGATGTAAGTCACAACATTTGCATCTATCACCGTAGCTATGATATTGCATTTATCACTGGAGCCACATTTTTGCCTTTATCACTGGAGCCACAGTTTGCCTTATATACCGGAGCCACGATTTGTCTCATATACCGAAGCCATTGTTTAGAACAACCACAACCTGCTCCGTAGAGCCACAACTCACCATCAATCACTATTAGGCCGGAAAGTCAGTACTCTCGCCCCAAAAAGGCTGGTGACCCATTGTCCTCAAAGTTGATCCCACAACACAAACAAAACAAAACCGAGCAAAACGGTCGACCAAACAGGCAAACCGGTCGACTGGTTCCATCCAGGAATGCACAAGAGCTCGATCGCCTCCTCGATCGGTCGAACCAAAAAACATAACAAACGACCAATCGGTCGAACAAAGGTCACGAGCGTTCAACCGTTTGGATGGTTTACTCCACAACAATATTAAATAATAAACGTCCCAACGGTCGAACGACAATGGGGATCCGATCAACCGGAAATAACAGGGACTCCATGTTCTCTCAAGGTCCACAACCGGTCGAACAAAGCACACACCGGTCCAACAGACCTTAAGTTAACTTAAGTCATCAGTCGGACCAAAACATCTGGCGATCGACCGATTCGAAAGTCCAAACCTGTCCAGAGCTGTCCATGCCAGTAACAATCGGTCGAACAAGCTAATATGTGGTTGGCCGTCTTGACAGTCCAGACCTTGTCCAGAGCTGTCCAGCAACCATCGGTCGAACTAATCAAACAGGCGGTCGAACGTTTTGAGGTTGTAGGCCCCAACCGACTTAGCTACAGGTACAATCGGTCAAACATATCGAAAAGGCCGTCAACCATTTTGATCGTCTAAGCCTCCAACCGATTTACTACAATGTAATTGGTCAAACGACAAATGGGACTCGTTCGACCAAAAACTACCAGGGCTTGCCTTAAACACACAACCGCTCGACCGCGTGACAGCATCGTTCGACCGGTGGAAGGCTAAAACCCGTGTTTACACTAGCATCGGTCGACTAAGGCATGCGTCGGTCGACTGTCATTCAACAGAAATCTACTGCACTAACACCTCCTACGTGCCAATCGGCCTACCGTCAACTAAAGTCGCAACTCACACACATTGGCTGAGTAAAACTAAGCTTGACATACCTTGAAGGCTTGAACAAACCTCCGAAGAACCACGATGAACATCTTCTAGCAAACACTTTTCCTCCGACAAAATCACCCGAGCAACGATCACACCTTCTCCGCAACCGCAACTCCCGCTCGCTGATCACCCGACCTCACCGGAGCTTCAGAGAGTTTGAGAAGGAGAGAAGATTAGAGAGTGAGAGGGAGAATGTCTAGTGAGAGAGTGAGGGAGAGAAATACCTTCAAATACCCTCCAAACACCCTCCACCAATCACACACCTCCACCCCATCAACTCAAATGCTTCCCTAAAACCCCATTAGCCTCCTAAACACAATTAAAAGTTAGTTGAGGGTTAGGATCTCACAATATGTGTAATAAAATCACTCTTTCATTTATTTGTTGGGTCGGATGGTGTTTTGTGTGGACCAGGTCGTTGAAATCAATAAAAAAATTGAAGCGGCCGGTCGTCATTTTCGACCGGAGTTTCTACACGACTTTGGTCTTTAATTTCACATTACGCGGTTTAATGTGGACTCTTTGTGAATAAAAAGTGATAAACTAGAATTTGTGTTTTCTGTATTATGAGTCAATTTGAGTTTGTCTCCTTCAACTTTAAAACACCACAATCATACGCATCAAAATTTTCTTTTATAGGTATTTTTGTAATTTTTGGAGGTATTGTAGTTATTTTATAAGAATTTTGGAGGTATTTTTTTTTAAAATAGACGGCCCGACCCGGACCGGCAATGCACCGTTAAGGCCCGACCCGTTCGACCGAGGTTAGGCCCGGCACGTGGCCCAACCCGTTTTCCTGAGGGTAGGCTCAACATGCAGCTTGGCCCGACACCCTGGTCTAATCCTGATCCATAAAAGAATGTTTAAGGCAGAGTCATGGTGTGCTTGGATAACAAGTAGAAGAGAAGATAAGAGAAAACAACCTTAAACATCCCTGGTTTGGAATGCTATTTTATCCCACTTTAACAGATTGCATAACAACAACGATGGAAGAGAAAGAAAACAAAAAATGCTAAATTTAACCAATTATCTTCTTTAGATTTTAATAACATCAACATAATCTTCACGTTTGTCCTCTTTAGATTTTAATAACATTAACATCATCTTCACGTTTGATCTAATAACAATATTAGATTTTAATAACATTAACATCATCTTCACGTTTGATCTAATAATAATATTATTGTAAAAAAAATGTCATCCAGAATGAAACATTAAAAAATACATCATACATAAATACAAACAACATACCAACCAAGCCACATTGAATGAACTTATAAAAAGTTGATCAATTCGAGCCTATCTATGGTTATCTTTATAATTTGCTTACGTCCAAGGTGAAGATGAGACAACAATAAGGAAAAGCTTGATATGTTTGTGTACTTGTGATTGAGATTTTTGTAATTGGTTAATTGGATGCTTTGAATGCATAATAATTAGGCAATTAAAAATTAAAATTAAAAGTAATGGTAGTTTTGGCATGAAATTTGGTTGGACATTTTCCCCCCATTTCACCCCAATGTTGAAGAGAAAGCGGAAAGGGTGACCAATTTGTATAGTCATCTTTCTCTTAATTTTTCCTTTCTCTCTCCATTTCTCTCATTTAAAAGTGTTATACAAGCAAGAGAAATCTCACTTTCTTTTTTCTTCGTTTCTTTACTTATATTGTTATCCAAACATTGAGGCATTGGGGGTAACTCCTATATATGTGAGGGAAGAAGTCGATCCATGAGATAGGAGCTTTAAAGGAACAAAGCTTAAAAGTGCGCAACTTTGTGAGAAGTAAACGTGCCCTTAATTATGTATATAGTGGACATAGTGAGTCTCCTAAGTCATATATGAATATAAGCGAGTCTACAACTTGTGGAAGCTTATTTTACATCATTTTGTGAAGAAAATGGAATAATACATCAAACCAGTGCACCCTACACACCACGGCAAAATGGGCTAGCAGAAAGAAAGACTAGAACATTAGTAGATATGGTTAATGTCATGTTACAAGGTACTAAACTGGCATTTTGTTTGGGGGGGGGGGGGGGGGGGGGGTGAAGCACTACTTTCTACGAGCCATATTCATAATCGGATACCATCCAAGAAAATGAAAGTTTCTCCATATGAATTATATAGATGAAGAAAGTCAAATCTAGAATACCTAAGAGTATGGGGTTGCCTAGCCTTTTATAGAGTTCATGATCCTAAATGAGTAAAACGGGATCCAAGAGCATAAAAAGTGTGTTTGTAGGATATGCAGAAAATTCTAAGGCTTGCAGGCTTTTAGACTTAGATTCAAATGTAATAGTAGAATCACGAGATGTTGAGTTTATAGAAAACAAATATTTTTTAAATTCAAGTAGTACATCAACATCCCAACAAGATCAAGTCATTATCCCTACAAATAATGCAGATTTATTTTTTCGTTATAATCTCAATTGTGATACTTCTAAAATAAATAAAAGAAGAGAATCACCGGAATTTATTGAGCCTACAAGAAGTACACAACAGAAAGGAAAAGAAGTTGGATCCTAATTACATATACTCACAAGACACGTTATTTTTAGTAGAAGGTGACAGATCTACTATTCTCAATAAAACACCTATTTTATTGAATGTTGAAGATGATCCGAAAATGTTTCTTGAAGATTTGGTAGATTCAGCAGTTTGGAAAGAGGTCGTCAATGATGAAATGGATTCATTATTATCAAATAATACTAGGGTTGTGCAACTTTCGGCCCAGTCCGATTTTTTGGACTGGACCAAACCGATCAGTCCGGGTTCGGTCCGGATCGAATCCGACCGGTCTGGGTTTCGGTCCAGACCTCGAGACAAATTTGGTTTTCGGTCTGGTTCGAACATGGTCCAAAATATATTTTTTCCCTTAAAAATCCGGTCCGGGTTCGGTCCGGACCCCAGAGAGCATCCGGGTCCGGACCGATGCTCACCCCTAAACAATACATTGCTTATTGTTGATTTTCCTCAAGGATCAAGACCAATAGGTTGGAAACGAGTATTTAATTAGAAGAAAATACAATACCAATGGATTTATTCAAACTTTTAAAGATCGATTGGTAGCCAAAGGTTTTAAATAAAAGGAAGGTATAGATTACTTTGATACCTATGCACCAGTGCCTAGAATAACATCCATAAGAGTGTTGTCTTTTTTGCCTTAATCTATGTTTTGATGATTTAATCAACCTAATCTTAATTGTCATCATGTAGAGTAGCACACATATTGCATTGCATATATATTGCTTTGTGCTAACTTGTACAGGTGATCAAGACTCAAGGAAGAAAGGAAATCAAGTCAAGACATGTAATCAAGCTCATTTGAAGACATGTAATTTGTATTTCTTTGAGTCTTAGGAACATTATGTAAATTGAGCGTACTTGAGCTAAAACCTACTCAAACAGACACTAGGTTCCCTATAGAAGTCACACACAAAATTTCACATAATTTGGACTTCAATAGATCACCCAAACTTAGACCGGAAAACACTAAACACTTAACATGAACTGTCTGCCCACATTCGGTCGACCGAAACAGACCGTTCGGTCGACCGAGTGATCATATGTATTGTTAGTGTTTTACTGTCCAAGTTCGGTCGACCGTCCAGACCATTTTCGGTCGACCGAGTTAACATATTTTTTCGAACATTTGTTTTGTCGTTTATACCCAACGGTCGTATTCGTATTATTTCTAAATACCCAAAAAACATTTAGTGCATAGGTCGACCGAGCACCTTGTTTGGTCGACCGAACTAAGACGTCTCGACAAACCCAAAGTGCCTATTGGTTTTCGGTCGACTGTGAACCTTGTTTCGGTTGACCGAATTTGATCTTGTTTGTCAACCCCGTAGAGCCTATTAGAAATCGGTCGACCGAACCTATCTCGGTGTTCGACCGATCACTTAAGTGTACCTGAGTCATAGCCTTTTGCGATCGACCGTTCCTTTACCGGTCAACCGAACCGTGTCCCAAACTGCCCAACGGTTGACCGAACTTACCGATCCTGTCGACCAAACTTATGTAGAAATGCATCCTGCAAGTTTCTGTTTTGTGTATCTTCCACAATATTTTACCAAACTTGTCCCAACGGCTATAATTCACTTAGAGCTTATAAATAGGTGTTCCTTTGACATAATTACACAACTCTTACACAGCTCTTACACTTCCAATTGTCAAATACACCTAAGAGAAACTCCCAAGTCTCACATTCCCCAAATCCTACCCTTCAAGCTTAAACTTCCACATTTTAGCATCAATTCCACATCCTAAGCTAAGTGTGCTCAAGTTAGAAAGTGTGTTCCACTCAAGATCTCAGTTGTAACGAAGCAAGGACTTCGGTGAAAGCCCGAAGTGTTCCTCTCGGATTGTGAGAGAAGAAAGTCAAGCTCACGAGGGTGTTCGTGGAGCTTGTTTTGTAAAAGGCTTAATCTCGGCCCGGAACAAGGTTGATAGTGAAGACACGAGCGGAGCTCGAGGGAGATCGAGCGGAACTTGCAAGAGAGGAAGTAGACAGGAGACCGAACCTCTATAAAAATCTGGTGTAATCATTATGGTTTATTTTACTTACTTGTATTTATTTTAATTCCATTGTGAATATCTTGATTGATTAAACAAGTAGGTAATTAGCTTAAAAGTGATTAGAATTAAAGACTCTCGTACAATCCTACAAATAGTTCTCCTTGCATTAGCATCTTTATACAATTTATGTGTACATCAAATGGATGTCAAAATTACATTCTTCAATGGAGATTTGGATGAAGAATTTTACATGGAACAACCCGAAAGGTTTGTTCTACCAGGAAACGAGAATAAAGTGTGCAAGTTAATCAAGTTACTTTATGGTTTGAAATATGTTGGAGGACGGGAGGAGGACGGGGAGCTACTGATCAACCCACCACAGGAGAATACCCGTCTCCTGGGCTACATGGACCGCTGATTGGCGGTCCCCAACCGCCAATTGGCTGTCTAAAAGGCGTGCCCCGTGCGCTGCCTTAGACCACCCTGATCACCATTCCTTTTGCCTTCTTTTGACACCACTAGATCCATTCTTGATCTATTTTACTGGGGGGCACGAAGGAAAGAAGGTGGCTCTCTCCTTGACACTCACAAAGCAAAAAAACGATTTTGCAATGCACACTCTTCTTTTTTCTACTCACATACTCACTCCTTTCTCACACAATTTCGTGGCTCAACTTCTAATGCTTGATATATATTGTTGTTCTATTACAAATGGTGAATTCTAGTGCTTTATATAGGCACTTACATGACCCTACAACTTCCAAATATAAAGACTACATAAACATGATCATTCAAGATCATTACACCCTCTACTTAAATTGCATACATAATTAGGACGAAAATTACACAAAAAATGAAAAGACTCTTGTCTCTTCCACTCCCTCAACATTTTGTCTTCTCATGTGTTGACTCTTCACCCCCTTGATGAGTCATCAAACAATGATGATGTGGTGGGTGACTAGGACGCCACATAGGGTTAAGTCGCCACCTAGGATTAAGTTCAATTCTCAATACTCCTCCTTGAACTTAATCCTCTTCTATCCTCCATCCCAAGTTGATTTCTCAACTTCACATACAAGCGGATTGCCAATGCTTTTGTTTTGTGTGAGAAGACACACCATGTGCAACTCACTCGTCGTCTCGTAGATTTCACGAAGTGTCTTGAACTTCCTTGGTCTCATCTCGTCATGTTTGTCAGATGGAACCGTTTCATGATCAGTGGGGTTGGCTATCTCCTCTTCTTGTTCTTCATTTTCCACTTGTGGAATCTCCTCTTTTGACTCCCATGTTACCTCCTCGTTAACATCACGACTAATGACAATTTTGTTGTTAGTCGGATCGAGAAGCCTATAAGCTTTGGATCGTTCATCATAGCCAACAAATACAAGCTTGATGCTCCTATCATCAAGTTTTATCCTTCTTTCTTTTGGTACATGTGCATATGCTGTGCTTCCAAACACCTTCATATGTGCTACGGTTGGCTTGTAGCCACTCCACGCTTCTTGTGGAGTTACTCCCTCCAAGCTTGCAGTTTTGCAACGATTCAACGTATACACTGCACAGGCCACTGCTTCGGCCCATAGCTCTTTTGACACGTTCTTGCTTTTCAACATACTTCGAACTATGTCCATGATGGTTCTATTGTTCCTTTCAGCTACACCATTTTGTTGTGGTGAGTATGGAGCCGTCAAATGGCGTTTTTTGCCATTCTCCTCACAAAGGTTGTTGAACTCGGTTGATGTGAACTCGCCTCCTCGATCAGACCTTAATGTCTTGATGTTGTTGCCACTTTGTTTCTCCACATATGCCTTGAACTTCTTGAACATGCAAAATGCCTCAGATTTCTCCTTCAAGAAGTACACCCACGTTTTCCGTGAAAAGTCATCAATAAACGTTAAGAAATAACGATTCTAACTAATCGAGTGTGGAGTGATTGGTCCACATATGTCGGTATGCACCAACTCTAGCACCTTCTTTGCTCTATGTTCAGCTTGCTTTGGAAAACTCTTCCTTGGTAATTTTCCAACCTTGCAACCTTCAGAAAATCCGTCTTTGGATTCAGTCATCGGCAAACCATGCACCATTCCCTTTTGCGCCATTTCTTGGATCCCGCCGAAATTCAAGTGTCCAAGTCGCATACGCCACAACCAATCTCCCTCAATGCATGCATTCAAGCATCTAGCACGAGCACAGGTTAGATTCAATTTAAACATTCGATTTTTGGACATTTCTACCTTTGCAATCAGATGTCCATCTTGTCCTCGCACGGTCATGTGTCGATCCTTCATCAAGATCGTGAACCCTTTCTCCAGGAGTTGTCCCATGCTTAATATGTTCGTCTTCATATCGGGCACAAATAACACATTGGAGATAAGCTTTTGAAATTCATTCTTTACTTGGATCATGATGTGGCCTTTCCCTTCCACGCGCACCTTTGATGCATCTCCAAACGAAACGTGCTCATGTACTCCTTCCTCCAAATGTGTGAACATGTGTCTATTTCCACACATGTGGTTGCTTGCTCCCGTATCGAGATACCAAACTCCTTCTTGTTCGGCTTCCACTCCTTTGTCGGCAAGCAAGACTACATCCTCATCACAAGCATTCTCCTCCACGGCCACAAGGTTGGAGTTTTCTTCCACCCTTTTCTTCGACCAACACTCGCTTGTGTAATGTCCATGCTTCCCACAATTGAAGCACTCAATCACCTTCTTCGATCCGCGATCACCACGGACACGGTTGGAGATCTCCTCCACCTTCTTTTGCGACCAGCATTCTTTCACAAAATGACCACGCTTCCCACACTTGAAGCATTCGACCTCCTTCTTTCTTGGATGGCCTCCATAATCACGACCGCTTCCACGATCTACGTTGCGAGGTTTCTCCTCCTTAAGAGACATCTTCGCTTGCAACGCCTCCTCCAAGACATCTTGTCTCTTCTTCTTCTTTCTTTGCTTTTGTGCCTCCAACGAGCTAGCTAGATCATCAATAGTCATCTTCTCGAGGTCATTTGATTCCTCGATTGCGCACACCACATTCTCGAAGTCCTCGGTGAGAGAACGCAACACCTTCTCCACCACTCTTCCTTCGGTGAGAGCCTCCCCATTTCTTTTTAACTTGTTCGCCACCATGCGAACTCTCGTCACGAAATCGGCAACTCCTTCCGATTCTTTCATCTTTAATGCCTCGAACTCGCCTCGAAGCATTTGGAGGCGCACTTGCCTCACTCGATCAGCACCCTTGTATCTCCTCTCAAGGGTGTCCCACGCCTCCTTCGACGTCCTCGCTTCAGCGATCTTTTCAAAGCCACTCTCATCCACCGCTTGGAAGAGAAGGAAGAGAGCACTCTTATCTTTGGCTCTTCTCTCCTTTTGTGTTTTGATTTGTGCGACAGTTTCTTCTCCCGTCTCGGCCTCCTCCTCGAAGACGCTCTCCACAAGATCCCACGCAACATGCGAACCCAGCAGCGCACGCATTTGGATACTCCAATTGTCGTAGTTGCCTTTCGACAATCGAGGCAACGACGCATGACCAAACGAGGTCATTCCCGAGCTTCCCATCGGACGAGGCTCTGATACCAGATGTTAGAGCACGGGAGGAGGACGGGGAGCTACTGATCAACCCACCACAGGAGAATGCCCGTCTCCTGGGCTACAGGGACCGCTGATTGGCGGTCCCCAACAGCCAATTGGCGGTCTAAAAGGCGTGCCTCGTGCGCTGCCTTAGACCACCCTGATCATCATTCCTTTTGCCTTCTTTTGACACCACTAGATCCATTCTTGATCTATTTTACTGGGGGGCACGAAGGAAAGAAGGTGGCTCTCTCCTTGACACTCACAAAGCAAAAAACGATTTTGCAATGCACACTCTTCTTCTTTTTTCTACTCAAATACTCACTCATTTCTCACACAATTTCGTGGCTCAACTTCTAATGCTTGATATATATTGTTGTTCTATTACAAATGGTGAATTCTAGTGCTTTATATAGGCACTTACATGACCCTACAACTTCCAAATATAAAGACTACATAAACATAATCATTCAAGATCATTACACCCTCTACTTAAATTGCATACATAATTAGGACGAAAATTACACAAAAAATGAAAAGACTCTTGTCTCTTCCACTCCCTCAACATTTTGTCTTCTCATGTGTTGACTCTTCACCCCCTTGATGAGTCATCAAGCAATGATGATGTGGCGGGTGACTTGGACGCCACATTGGGTTAAGTCGCCACCTAGGATTAAGTTCAATTCTCAATAAAATTGGCACCCTAAGCAATGACATGAGAGATTTGACTCCAGAATATGAAATTATGGTTTTAAGCGTAATAATGCTGACAAATGTATTTATTCCAATTTGACTCCATTATATGTCTCTACGTAGATGACATGTTAATCATTGGGACTGATATAACAGGTGTCTAGAGCTTTATAGGTTATACCCATAGGTATTTATAGGTTGTGTAACGAAGGGAGATCCTAAGTGATAGTTTGTTACGTTTATTAACTTATAAACTGGTAGATGCTAAAAGCTTGAATTGGAAGTTGGAAGGAGATAAAGAGAATTGGCACATGACATGAGAGTTGTTTTAATTAATATATTAAATCAACATTTCTTCTGGACACGACAAAAACAGTTATGGATATTTGAATTTGATTCAATTTGTTGTGTTCATTTTGAAGAGGTGTTGATAACTCTATAAATTTGGAAAAATAGTTTCTTCTTCAATATATTTTTCCTCTTCTTCTTTCCTTGAAACAAATTATTCACCATTGAAATTTTCAAGTGTTGTTGTTTGTAGATTTCTAAGCTTTGTTGTATCACGATGGTGTACTATCATTCTAAATCTTACGGCAAACTAAATAGTGGGGGCATAAACACCTTAAAGATAGTGTTCTACACGTCTCAAAACCTTCTTGATTTGCCTAACAACAATTCCAACGTACACGGACATTCACAGACTAAGATTAGCTAATTTCGAAACTAATAATAAATAATAATTCTAAAACTTCAGGTGAAGACTGTTTACCACGCACACAAAAGTGTACTATTACATATCATGCGGTATAAAAAATATCAACTCCAACTTAAGCAACCACTCACACATCTTCATCACCTGAAAGATAACAACAATGAAGACACTAACAACAAATATGGCAACACATTCAATTTCTTCAATTGTTTTATACCTAGGCATATAGTACTTAAAGAATAAAGATCAATGATAGCTGAATCCACGTGTCATCCCAAACTTGCAAATCAAATTATTTGCATTTATTCCAAAATTTTCATACTTAATTTTTTTTTAAATAAAATAAGACGTTGGTACTCTCCAATCAACATAACTTGAAACATATATGAACTATAGAATCACAAGGGTACGGTTTCTCAACATGAGGTATAATTAGAGTAATATTTCGTACCATTCAGAAATGAAGAAATGTGTAAACGGATCAACATGGGAGCCTCCAAGAGGGGCAAGGAACTCCTCCTTCGCCGGGGGAACAATCAGGGCAGATGCCTAGCGACGGCAGCATCCGTCGAAAGGAGGAGTAGGAAATTTCACCAACAAAAAAAAACATGATAACTAACAACAACATAGCTCCAACCACCACAAACGTCACTAATTGGAGAGGAGAACCCATTGCTCTTTTGGCCACTGATTCAAGAGAATGAGGCACCTATTAAAGAGGTGTTGTTTGGTGTAGTTACTAGAAGTGGAGTAGACATTTTATAAGCACGAGAAGGAGCTTTGAATTTGTAACCTTATAATATGAGTAATTTTTAAAATATATTTAAAGTAATTAATTTTTTGGTCAATTTAGCTCAATTTGTCAAACAGGTTGTACTATAAAATTTCCATCCTTTGAAAATAGTTACAAGTAGGTATTTTGGACAAAAACTTATTATTTCAGTTACTTTGGTAAGCGTTGTTTCTTAAGTCTCTAGGTGCTAATGGGTATTATGCACTTTCTTATATTCAGACTAGTGTTACTTTGTAGATTAAGTCTCTAATTTACACTTTGATGAAAGTTGAGATTGCTTGCAACTTGCTACAAAAAGACAACTTCTTGCAAAAGGACGATTTTAGTTGTTAGGCTAGAGGGATAGCTCAGTAGACTTTGATTATTTATGTGTGCTTTCAAATTTACTTTGATTTTAGGACGTGAATATATGAAACCACATGTCAAAACATCTATAATATAAATAGTTGTTGTCATTTCTGGATTAGTTTTGTATAAATATTGACAAATAGTTTCTCTCAAAACCTTGAACAACTTTAGTAAGAAACATATCAATTACTAAAACATGTCTAAGAATATAAATCCATGAACGTAGCGAAAGAAAAATGTTTTAAAAATGTTTTCAAACATGTTTGTATATTGACAACTTCATGATTTCTCAGATGATACAACTAAAAGGTAGAGTACGTACCTTGGTTTGTGTTTTACCATTTGGACCTCACGAATTAGAGAAAACAAACCTTTTGAGAAATTACAAAGATTATAATCAGCCCATGCTCCGGTCGATCATACAAGAAACTATCATGTTGATAACATGTTGTAAATATGTCAAAGATCCTTGGAAACACAAAAACAATAAGACTATAGAAGTATGTGGAGGGGGAGGAAGATGGATACTGTTTAGTTGTGTTATCTCAATATATAGCACAACCTCGTATATATATATTCACACAGATGTGTGGAAGTTACATAGTCTACACTAAATAAGAATGTGAATACAACTCACATTACAACACATTTTAATAGCAGAGTTACAATATATTGGTTAGAAGATGAACCATCTTTAAATGTGAATCATCCACTATATACAATTTTCATATCAGTTTTGACTAGGATAATCATGACCTTTTTTGCAAGTAAAAGGGAGGTATGTGCGCTTCCAGTATATCATTTATGTGTAAAAGAGATTTACAAGCTAAGCTAGCGAACTACACATATAGAATGAAAGAAAACTATGGTCTACGCTACACTAACTATCAGCTATACTAAGTAACAAAAATGGGCGCGACACGCGATGGCTGAACACAGTCGAGCTGGCGCAATCCGAGCACTAGCTATAACGGTCAATTGATGGTCCCCTCCCGATTGAACCGCTACGGCCCTCATCGAGGCATTTACCAGCACCTGATCCGTCAGTACATCAAAATGGTGGGGCTCCCATGAAGGTCGTCTAGGCCCAAGTCCGTAGGACGGACTCCTCCCAATGGTGTTTGTCCCAAACGCATCCCCTTTGGTTCGCATAACATTAGTGATACGTACCAATGCTTGGGTCGTGGTGCTCACCAACCCCTCGAAAATGCGTTGATTCCATTCCATCCATACTTCATTAACCGTCACTCCAACGCAAAGGAAGAGGAACTTCTGCTGGAGTCGATCTTGTCTCCTAATCTTCCGAGCCAGCTGAGCAATCTCATCAATGAAGCCCGACCTTGACACCCTCGGAATTTGAAACCGAGCCCGCACCACCCCCCAAATATGGCTCGAGAATGGACATAGTCCTAGAAGGTGGTCTATATCCTCCATCGCCTGGCTGTAGAGCCGACAAGTATGGTCTACCTCGACACCCCAAGACGAGAGGAAGTCAGCAGTAGCCAATTACCCTCGCATGACCTTCAAAAGAGTGACAACATGTTTCATAGCTTATGACATACCACTTTTGCCCACCAAGAAGGTTGTTGGGCAGTCCGGACAATCTTCCACGCATTTGTCATGGATAATCATGACCTGATGCGCCTTTTACTTGTTGTGCTATTGCAAGCACCTTAATTAGCTTTTGCCATCCTTTCAATTATTTTATTCTACTGGTATTACAAAAAGTTTCTTGAAAAGTTTGTAATTTATAATACTAATATTACGAGTATGAAACTTGATTTTTTTTCTCCCTTAGAAAAGGTGATTTTTTTAACTTCTTTGTTGTTGTCCTCTAATAGTATTTCCGAAACCAATTTTCACTCCAAATACCTTTTGATGATTTAATACTACCACTTTCTAATTGCGAAGGGTCAAAAGGAATGGTGAGGGAGACTTAACATAACAATGTATCGAGGATAAAAACCCCAAAAAAAAGAGATTGGATGTCGAAAATTCCACACCGATAATGGCAGACATAAATTTCATCCTTGGATAAAAAGAAAAAGAAAGTAGTAGTAGTAGTAGTATAAATTATCAATTTTTCTAATGGTAGAAAAACAATTGAAATTGATAGCAAAAAACCCTAAACGTAATGTTTTGTAGTGGCACATGAGAGAAATAACTAAAGATCTGTTTGGATAGCCTAGAATACCATGGTTTTTGAGGAAAACTATATTATTCAAAAATAATAATACAATTTTCAATACTACAAGGGTGTTTGGATCACCATCAATAATGCATTATAAATCTACATTTTTTTGCTGAAAATGCATTATTCCGAAAAAGAGGTACTACCTCTTTTTTCACCTCAAATGTGGTGTTTTTTTCTTCTTCCATATTTGTTTCTTATTGAACTTTTGATTTTACGGAAAACATATTTTTTCACATTAATAGGTATGGCATTGTATTTTCAAAATAAATTATTTGAATTGGATGTCATCTTGAAAAATATATTTTTGAAATCAAAGATTTGAAACCTTTAGTTACCCAAACAATGCCTAAATGTATTGAATCGACGAGATTTGATGGATTTAACCATTTGAAAAGATTTCAAAGGTAATATAGAAAAAGTGAAGATGATACCCAAAATATAAGATTCCATGGGATTACTATTACAAAGTCAGTTTCTTTTATACTTTAATCTATTTTAGGTCGGATCTGGTTTCTTGTGGTAAATTTTTAAAAATGAAGTTGGCGAATGAATTTTCCACACGACCAGAGAAATTAAGTACGCGTTGTTCTCTTGACTTATTTTGGAGTTGGAAATGGTCGACCCCTAGCAGGCCTAACAATTGGGTTTAGCTGACTAAATGGGATTAGAAGCAACCAATATACAACATTTTTCTAACACATAACTGTGTTTGTCCGATTTGTTTAGTATTCGCCCAAAAAGACCTGGCAATTCAGACACCTATTTATAAGACCAAGAAATCTATTCCAACCAGCTAGACCTATTAATAATTTGACCTATGAGAACCGTTTAAAACCTTGTTTTGACATCTATTTCGGCGATAGCTTGTTGCACCTGCCTTGTAAAAAAACAATTTATCCATCTATTTTGTGCTAAACACATGTATAGTCATTTGCCGTGTAACAAAGACTTGTTTTAATTACTGTTGTTCAAGGAAAGTTGACCGGTTCAAAATGTTGCACGCAAGCACATTTAAGAAATAGGTATAAATAATCAAAGTTGTTAATCCCCAAATAAGTTTTAATTACTAAGTCTACTATCCATATTCTCACCCACTATCTTACCTACCCTTGCTGGCATTCCAACTAAGCAGAACAATAAAAGCTAAAACATTCCTCACCATCTTCAATATCGAACTCAAATTTAGTCAGTCACCTTTCACATCCCTATGTCCCATTCATCGAGCGTCAGGCCACCCGCGACCTCCAATTAACGGGGAGGGCGCCCTCCTGGGAGTCCATTCGGGCGTCGGAGCTCCCGAATGGACGCCCGGGCGCCATCGGGTGGGGGCAGACACGTGTTGTACCCCCATTGGTCCAGTTTTTCTAAAAAAATTATTTTAGTGGAAGTTTTGTTATTAGAGGTAATTGATAATATATTTGGTATTTTTTAGTAATGTAGGGTGATAATTTTTTATGTTATTAATTTGAAAAATATTTTGAATTTATACAGTACATTAAATTTCATACTCAAATAAGCAATGCACATAAAAATAAAATTGGAAAACAATGCACGTGGAAAACTTAATTGACAAAATATGCACATAAAAAATGACACTCGTGGTGTCCTTTTCATTAACTAAAAATGGCATCCATGGATGCTGTTATTTGTCTTAGTAAAAACAACATCACGGATGTCGTATTTTACCTAAATTACTCTCCACTTTCCATTACTCCCTCTCACCGACGACAAACACTGTTTAGGTTGGTTTTCCGTTTGTTTTTTGGTTTTTTTTATTTCTATATGAAATGTAATGCATGTATAGTCAATGTATGATCGTTATTTTGATGTATCAAATGTATATTTAGTACACCCAAAGTAATGAGCTCTGGTACCGGATTAGTTATAAAAACAATTGATGGAATCGTTACATTCGTAGTTGGCATTCTAGAATATGAAGGTTGTTATAGAGGGATGATGAATGTTAATACTGAAATGTGATATGATGATCTGTGTGAAACGGTTTTTTGAGTTTGTGGTTTCCGAGAAGAAGAGTTTGATCTAAAGTTAACCTGCAAGTGGTCACCGTATGAAAAGTATACATATGCTGATGTTTTTGATGACCAGAGCACGGCTACGATGTTATCTTTATTTAAAATAGTGAATACGGTTGTATTGTTTGTTCTGAAACAACCCAAGCATATTATACTATTGGGCACGAAAGACAGTTGACTGTGGATTATTGATGCATTGCATACATTGCATCATATGTCTTTCATTTAGATTAATTTTATATCAATAAATGCTACTAAAGTATGTGTTTAGTCTTATTTACAGAATACAGGGACCAGAATGCAATTTACCTATATCCCGAGCATAAATGCGTGCAAGAGACTCATTCCTTTCATAAAGACCAAGTTCAAGATTATCGAGATTCAAATGGAAGTCCATCCAAGCATAAAAGCATTCAAAGACTTAATTACAAAAAGGCCAAGGACTTAAGCACAAAAGTAGTCAGGGACTTAATTGCAAAAAGCCAAGGACCCGACTGCAAGGACTAAAATATTATTTTGGAGAAGTTCTAAAAAATCAATTTGGATCTCCAAATATACAAAGAATTAATTCGGAGCTCAAAAGAAAGGAAAAAAATCATCTGGATGCGCAAAGGACATTTAAATCATACCATAAACACGCAGGAAAAATCCAGATCGAATCAGACACATTCTTGAGGCGAATCCGCCGCACATCACATGTAATGTGCGGCGGAAACGCCGCCCCCTTGTGGATCCGTGGCTTCGGATTTTTCCCAGTCATGTCTCGCCACGTGTACTTTCCTATTTTATACCTAGGTCCATTGTATCAGCTATAAATAGCCTCGAAACGATGTTGTAGAGGATGTTCTTATTTTTATTCCATAATTTAGCAGTAAAGTTTTGTTGTTTTATCTTGTGTTTTTAGTTTCTTTTGTAAGTTCTCTAGGACCCCTTCTCCTTCCCTCCATCCATGAGTTTCTAACTCTCTCCAAAGGGTGGGGGTGACGGATTTAGGGTGATGAGAAGAAGAATGAGGTTTTTAGTTTAATTTCGTGCTAGGATATTTTGATTACTTGAGTTTGTGTTAATTCATTTATCATGTAATGCTTTATAACTAATATGATTTATTATAAGTTTCTGATTTCTCTAAACAAAACCCGACATCTAAACCTCCACCCGCTGGACTCTCACCCTTCTTTGCTTTTATTCTTAATTTGTTTTTGTTGTTCTTGCCTTAGAAATCAAAAACCAAAAATCTCAAACCAAAATTATGTTTTCTCTCTATTTCTTCCCTTAACTCGAAAATCACACAAATAACAATATCTCTCCCTCCTTGTGTTCGACCCGTACTTGTCACGTCTTCATTGACGCCGTGCACTTGTGGTATAAATTAAATTCTCATCAAGTTTTTGGCGTCGTTGCCGTGGAGGCGACGCAAATTTTGTTTATTGTTGTGTTCTCGATTCTATTCTGTTTATCTTGTGCGCGATCTAAGTATTTGGATTTGTGTTTCAGGAGACAACAGAGTGCGCGGTGAAATCTGAACGCAGCCGGAGCAAGCAGGGCGGCGAAATCGCCACATATCAAGCACAAGCTGCGGCGGATCCGCCGCACAACAGAGGCTTCTGGGCTTCAAATTTTTCTGGGGTTAGCGCCATCTCGGGGTGGACGCGTGGAGCTACTGAAATTTCGAGAGCGGGCGGTGAACCCGACTGAGCATTGGATAGGTAACCTTTGTTGCATCTTTCCTCGTAATTTCTAGTTTCGGAAAATTTCCTTTTGTAGAACTGCATGTGTTAAGCTTAAGTTCCATAATTGGCAATAATTCAACTCTGACCTAAAAATTGGCAAAACTAGAAGAACTTAGTGCATGCATCATATAATGTTTTGTTTGCATTATTCTTGCTAAATTCTAGCAAATTAATTCTTGTTGAAGAGTGTTGGAGGCAAGGTACGTATCGCGGTTTTTATCGATTGCATTTAAGCATATAATCTAATTTGCATACAACCTTGCAATTGCCCCCCACTAAAGACCATTGTTTGACTATCTTTGCTAGATTTAAGTTAAACTATCTTAAGGGCAACTCCGTAGGAAAAGATACGGTGGAGATTTCATCACCTTTCCGTGACCCACAAATCACAATCCTAAAGTGTCACCCAAGCTTTAAAATTAAAATCAATTAGACATTGGCCCCTAAGGACTCGGACTCAATTAAGGAGGAGATTGGTTTGACTTGCTATGACTTGAAGCTGATCGAATTTAATTTGGTGTCTAGAAAGTGTTTTTGTGTTGACGTGAGTCTTCCAAGCGAAGTGGTTGTCTAATTGGCACCGACTCTGTCGGAAGCGCCCCCACTAGCTATACACTGTCTGGCCAAGTTGGTTTGATTAGTGAGGGAGGTGAATCAAGCAAATCAATTCGACTCAACCAGTTAGGAGTCGTCTAGATTTAAGCGACACTAGGTCTAGGATTGTTTGAACCGTACTTGTTCAGGAAACTTCTGACCAACCCTAGAACCTATCTTTTAGAGTTAAGTTTCCTTTCTTATCTTTCTTCTTTCTATTGATCTTCCAACTTTATGTGACTTTGTTTGCCCTCAATCGTGCATGATTAATTTGTCCATATATGTTTGTCTATAAATTAATAACTGAATGAAGATGACATGACGAAGGAACATGTTCAAGTTGGTTAATTTTTCTCTGTTTGGATAATTTGCAATCATGATTATTTTCTTTTCTGTTATTATATTTAAGTTTATTATGGATTATGATATAATGACGATGATCTTATGACTTGATCTTCCTACATTTATGTAATTTAGAGAAATTTAATGTCACGATATTATGAGATTCATGTTCATGCAATTCTAAATATGATTTATGCATTTTATGAAAAATTTAAAATTATGATTGTCATGTATAATAATTGACCCAACGGAAAATTATTGTATATGCTTGTCTTATGAAAAATTATTAACCATATTATGATATATTTAACGACTGATTATCGTCAATTTTACCAACTTTAATTGCCGATTTTCTTTTGTTAAATAAAAATTTGTGATGGTTATCTTGTGGTGTTAAAATCACAATTTTTATGTATGATAAATCATGGACATAATTTTTCCAACTTTAATTATAGACATGATTTATTTTATAAATTCTCTTATGACTAATGATTTTGTAAATCAATTTATTTTCTGCCCAACGGTGATGTAAATTGATTTATAAATGTATATTAATGTGCATGTTATTAATCGTACCAACTTAGATTAATAATTATGCAAAACGGTTATGAATGAACTGAAATATTTTTGAGTATTTAATGTTAATTTCAGTTTGTTAACTGTTAGATTACAGTTAATTAATGTTATTATGTCATTTGTTTCTCGTGTGGTTTATGTAGTTAATGAAAGTAAGCATCATATATATATTGATAATTTTGCAGCATTGAATACATCACATATTACATCACAACTATCTGGAATTGAACCCCTTAATGGAACAAATTTTCTTACTTGGAAGGAGCAAATAGAAATATGTCTAGGTGTTTTGGAACTCGATCATGCTTTTCGTATGGATGCTCCCACACCTCCTACAGCCACTAGTTCCAACGAACTAAAGGCCAATTATGAAAAGTGGGAGCGTTCTAATCGCATGTCACTAATGATTATGAAGAGTTCTATTACTCCTGCTATCCGGGGAGCAATCCCTGAAAAGGATAGTTCTAACAAGACATTTAATGCAAAAGAATATTTGGCTTCTATTGAAGAGCAGTTTAAGGGGACTTCCAAAGCTAATGCAAGTGCCCTTATAATGAAAATGCTCACAACCAAGTATAATGGGACTAGCGGTATACGTGAACATATCATGATGATGAGCGATATGGCCGCAAAACTGAAAGGCATGGATATGGCAATTTCTGAAGGTTTTCTTGTTCATTTTATTATGACTTCTCTGCTTGCGCATTTTGGTCCTTTCAAGATCAATTATAATACGCAGAAAGAGAAATGGAAAATGAGCGAATTAATTGCTATGTGTGTTGAAGAAGAAGAAAGGCTTAAAATTGAAAAGCCTGACTTTGCACACCTTGCCTTTAATGGTCCAACAAAGAGAAAATTTAATGGTAATGGTAAAGGGAAAAAGAAAATGAAGGCGGTTGTTGCTGATGACAAAGCAAGTAAGGAAGCCTGCTTTTACTCCGAAATGTCACTTTTGTAAGAAGTCTGGACCTGTAAGGAAGGAGTGTGATGGCTTTAAAGCATGGCTCGCTAAGAAGGATAATGAAACTAATTTTATGATTTATGAATCCTTTTTAGTTGATGTTCCTTCACATACATGATGGGTTGACACTGGTGCAACTGTGCACATTACGAACTCATTGCAGGAATTCCATTCTGTGACAAAACTCCCAAAGGGAGGAAGGAAACTTAAAGTTGCTAACGGACAAGAGACTGAAGTTGAGGCTGTTGGAACCATTCGTTTAGTATTAAAGAATGGTTTTGTCCTCTATTTATATGATGTAGTTTATATTCCCTCTGTTGTTCGAAATTTAATTTCGGTATCTAAACTTGACCTTTGTGGTTATTTATGTCAGTTTGGAAATGGATTGCTTAAACTTTATTATAACTCTTGTTTTGTTGGTTTTGGAATTTTAGAGGGTGACCTCTACAAACTGCATCTGAATTATTCATCAACTAAGTCTTTGTTGTCTATGAATGTGAATAGTGTCAATAGTTGGCAACGTGGAATCAAAAGAAATCGTGATAGTGGAGATTCACCAAAATTATGGCACTGTCGTTTAGGTCATATTTCTCGAGACAGAATGCAACGTCTCATTAAAGATGAAATTCTTCCTACATTAGACTTTTCTGATTTTGATGATTGCGTTGAATGTATTAAAGTAAAGTATGTTAAAGGAACTAAGAGAGGGGCTACTCAAAGTGGGGACTATTGGAAATTATCCACACAGATATATGTGGACCTTTCCCTACTTCGAGTCTTAACGGGCACAAATCATTTATTACGTTCATTGATGATTATTCTCGTTATGGTTATGTATACCCTATTCATGAAAAATCTGAAGCACTAGAAAATTTTAAAAATTTTAAGGCAGAAATTGAAAATCAATTGAACCTTAAAATTAAAATAGTGAGGTCAGATAGAGGAGGTGAGTATTATGGTAGACACACCGACTCGGGACAAAATCCAGGTCCGTTTGCTTTGTTTCTTCAAGCTAATGGCATCTTTCATCAGTTTTCAATGCCGGGGGATCCCCAGCAAAATGTTGTAGCTGAGAGACAAAATCGTACACTTATGGATATGGTACGAAGTATGATATGCAACACTGACTTGCCTGATTATCTATGGATGGAAGCATTAAAGACAGCCACACATATTCTAAATAGGGTTCTTAGTAAATCTGTCCCGAAAACACCTTATGAATTGTGGACAGGTCGAAATCCCAAATTGGGATACTTACGTGTTTGGGGTTGTCATTCTGAAGCTAAAATCTTCAATCCACAAATTAAGAAACTTGACCCTAAAACCATTAGTTGTTATTTCATCGGTTATCGAGATAGATCCAAAGGTTTTCGTTTTTATTGCCCATCTCATACCACTAAAATTGTTGAAACGAGACATGCTGTGTTTTTAGAAAATGGCAAGAATAGTGGGAGTAGTGAAATTAGAAAAGTGAATCTCGATGAAAATCGGACTTACGTTCCAATCCCGATTATCCGTGAGATTTCAAGTTCAACACCTCTTTTGAATGTTGTAGACAAAACTAATCCACTACTTAATGAAGAACCCCACACTAATGAAGCTCCTGAACTTCCTGAAGAAGCTTCTGCAATTTCTAATGATTATATTGTATACCTAACCGAAGGATGCGATATTGGCAATGGAGAGGATCCTACCTCATTTAATGAAGCCGTTATGAGCGATAAATCATCTCAATGGCTAGAAGCCATGAATGAAGAGATGAAATCGATGGAAATTAATGAAGTTTGGGACCTTGTTGATTTACCAACCGGATCTAAGCCAATAGGCTGTAAATGGGTCTA
Source organism: Triglochin maritima (assembly GCA_963682175.1). Lineage (NCBI taxonomy): Eukaryota > Viridiplantae > Streptophyta > Magnoliopsida > Alismatales > Juncaginaceae > Triglochin > Triglochin maritima. The sequence continues at coordinate 44,542,324 of OY821775.1, forward strand.
TAAGACCAAGACAGAATCCAAAGGTAACATCGAAAGATTTAAGGCCCGACTTGTTGCTAAAGGCTTTACACAAAGGGAAGGTATCCATTTTGATAATATATTTTCTCCAGTCTCAAAGAAAGACTCACTTAGAATTGTTTTAGCCTTAGTAGCTCATTATGATTTAGAATTACATCAGATGGATGTAAAAACTGCATTCCTTAATGGTGACTTGCAAGAGAAACTTTTATGACACAATCAGAAGATTTTGTCGTAAAAGGCAAGGAACATATGGGATGTCGATTAAAGAAATCCATATATGGCTTAAAACAAGCATCTAGACAATGGTATCTTAAGTTTGATGAGGTGATAACTAACTTTGGATTTAAAGAAAATGTGATTGATCAATGCATATATCTTAAGGTTAGTGGGAGTAAGTTTATCATTCTCGTCTTGTATGTGGATGATATTTTGCTAGCCAGTAGTGATTTAGACATGTTATATGAGACCAAACGATTTCTTTCAAACAAGTTTGAAATGAAGGATCTTGGTGAAGCCACTTATGTTATTGGCATTGAAATTCATCGAGATCGCTCTCGTGGGATTTTAGGATTATCTCAAAAGGCATATATTGAGAAAATGCTTAAAAAATATAACATGCATAACTGCTCCCCAAGTGTTGCTCCTATTGTAAAGGGTGACAAATTTAGCAAATTACAATGTCCTAAAAATGAATTAGAACGTGCACAAATGAAGCAAATTCCTTATGCCTCAGTGGTTGGGAGTTTAATATATGCTCAAATTTCTACACATCCTGATTTGGCATTTGCAGTTGGTATGCTTGGTCGATATCAAATAGATCCAGGGATGGATCATTGGAAAGCTGCCAAAAAGGTTTTACGCTATTTACAAGGGACAAAAGACTATATGCTTACTTACAGAAAGTCAGATAACCTTGATTCTCTTACAAAATAATCGTTTATACTTAAAACGAAATTATTGCAAGTTAGACAAATGTCTAAATCTTAATTCTAACAATTACATGACATGTTTTAAAACACTTAAAACATTCAGAACGAATTATTATGGAGAATTACATCAACAAACATTCATAGACCGAAAAAAAACGGTAAATCGAATTGTTTAAATCCTAGATGGTAAACTAAATTCGTTTACAGCCTTAAATCATGCGAAAATTTAACCCTAAGCTCTGATACCACTGTAGGATTTCATGTTTAATTATACATATATATTTTTCGATTGTCATGTATAATAAGGATCTATTACAATTTTCTTCGATTTATTTTATGCATGCATCGGTTTGTTTTAACAACTAGTTTCAAAAACTTATTAAAACAAACACAAAGGGACTCCGAAATTCATACCTAGAAGTTCTCTAAAACTTCTTGAAGATTCGGAGACGTTGAGGATGCTTGTTGTTGCGCCGGATGCCTCCGAGATTTCACCAAACTCTAAGCAAGATCGGAGAGAGGGAAGCTAGTCTCTCAATCTCCGATAGGGTTTAGAATCCAATTACTAACCCCTCTTTAATTCCCTTGTGAAGATGATCTCTTAAGAACTAAAACTAAACTTAAGAATTAAGGAATTTTCGTGGAGAATTATGGAGAGAGAATTTTGCACAAGAAAATAATGAATGAATTGAGGAGGTAATGAGATAAACTTGTATTTATAAGTTCTCTCCAAATTACCTATTCATGTGCAACCGCTTGCCCATGATTTCATGCAAAATTCCATCTAACCATCCATTATTTAGTAATAAATAATATTAGCCACGAATTAAATCAATTATGGACCAATTCCATGCATGATCTAATTAATTCTTAAATTAATTCTGCATTAACCGTCTGGACCGGTCGACCGTTTGGAGGTTCGGTCGACCGCTCAAACCAGGTTTCGGTCGACCGTTCAATAACTCGATCGACCGTTCGTAACAAGAATTATTCCATCGCTATGTTCGGTCGACCGACCGATTACATTCGATCGACCGTTCGAACAGATGAAAATTCCCTGTTATCGGTCGAGACACATCCGGTCGACCGTGCCCGATCGGTCGACCGTTTACTGCTAACCGGTCGACCGTCGGGGCACTGTTCTGCAGACTTGTCAAATTTCGGTTTAACCCCTACAAAATTTGACATTTCGGGATTAGTAGTAAATTCACAACTTATGTAACATATTATCCTATGTAATTATCAATCATTACACCACATAATATTTACATCACATATGAATTTAATTTAGATTCTAATTATGTTATTAATCACAACATAATTTTGATTTTGCTTGTTCACCCCATGTGTCATATTTTCTACATGAAACCCGACACATCTTATGAACTTAAAATCCCCATTTATTGTTTCCCAGTTTTGTGGTGTGACCTATGGGAGGATCTAAACTAAGTTGGCAGTGATATTAAGAGCTTAATATCACAAGCTATAAGCGGTATCTAGCTACACATTATAGCTCCCAATTAGTTAGATGTCTTAATTCCACTTGAACCAAAACCCGATCCATTTAGTGATGGAGTGCATCACTTGTGTCCGTCCCTTGCCTCATGATATTAAGAATACATAAAAAGTAGCATTGTGTCATCTTTGTATTAGTATTCATTTCTTGATCTCTTTAAGCTAGTTATAAATATGTGACTTAACTCAAATCACATTGTGCACATTATAACTTTGTTTTATCAAGGGGCCCACTAATATCATCACTCAATTAAGAGGGGCAATGATAATCTTGTTGGATTTCGTGCCCTATTATATGTATATATTTTTCGAAATTTTATAAACATACAGGATCGAAACATTCATATTTTCTTCGATTTTCATATAGACCTGCATTTGTTTGTCCTAATTATTTAACATGCATTAGAACAAACAAACAATTGCAAAGAGAATCATACCTAGAGGTTCTCTAAAACCTCTTGAAGATCCGGAGTCGCGTTGCCGTTCAAATCGCCCGGTGGATTGCCTCCGAGTGTTCACCAAACTGTAAACAAGGTTGGAGAGAAAGGAGCTAGCCAATCAATCTCCGAACGGGTTTAGAATCTAGCTAATAACCCCCTTTTTCTTTCTTGAGATTTTACTCTCCAAAAACTCAAATTAACTAAGGAATTTCGGATGGATTAATTGGGGTGGTTAGAGAGAGAGAGAATTTTGCAAACACTTATTTTTAATGAAGGAAATTAGGCCTATTTATAGGCTTCTTTAATTTCCACATCATGGGTCATGCATTGACCCATTCTTCCTTGTTTTTCTCTCTTAAGACCAATTCCCAATATTAAATTTATTAATCCACATCCAAATATAATCATAATTGACCAAGTCAAAACCATGATCAATAATTCCTTAATTAATTTCCATTTATCGAATTTTGGATTAATTCCCAACAAAATTCGTTTTTTTTGTTTTAGGAAATTTAATTAATTTGCCTTTATCGAATTTTGGTTTAATTCCCAACAAAATTCGTATTTGGGGTTTTAGCAAATTTAATTAATTAATTTGCCTTATTGAATTTTGGATTAATTCCCAACAAAATTCGATCTTTGGGGTTATAGCTAATTTATATATCCTATGCAATATATCATCATATGTAATATCAAACAATCACACCCCATGATATATTTACATCTCGTATATAAATTCATGATTCTAAATATGTCATTTTCATGACATAATGATTTTATCCATTCACCACATGTATACGAAACTTGATACATCATATGAACATAAAATCACCTTGTTTCCCAGTTTTATGGTGTGACCTATGGGAGGATCTAAGCTAAATTGGCAGTGATATTAATAGCTTAATATCACAAACTATAAGCGGTATCTAGCTACACATTATAGTTCCCAATTAGCTAGATGTCTTAATTCAGCTCGAACCAAAACCCGATCCAATTAGTGATGGAGTGCACCACTTGTGTCCGTCTCTTGCCTCATGATATTAAGAATACACACAAAGTAGTATTGTGTCATCTTTGTATTAGTATTCATTTCTTGATCTCTTTAAGCTAGTTATAAATATGTGACTTAACTCAAATCACATTGTGCACATTATAACTTTGCTTTATCAAGGGGCCCATTAATATCATTACTCAATTAAGAGGGGCAATGATAATCTTTTGACTAAGTATCTTCTCCAACAAAAGTCATACTTAACCAACCAATGTCTTTACACTACACTTATCGATAGCTCAAGACACTAGCCTAATCAAGTATTTCTTAAGTGATCGGATATAAGTCTCATATCAAAGGACCAAGGACACAGTAAAATATTAATGACACAGAAACACATTTCTATAATATTTTACTTATTAGGTCTATTCAGTATACAAAAGTAATATTTTCCTCTTTTGCGTACCCGTGTTGTCACTCACTTGTAGAGCTACAATGATCTATGACCAACACGACAATCTTAACTCGGTAAGAAATGTCCCATGTTTATTACCATGATTGCGAATATCTTTTGTTTTATGCAAACCAATATCTTTTAGAGCTCTACGGTTAAGGACCAAGAGCTTCTTCCTTAACACTTCTAAAAGACGAATAACATGAACAAGGAACAAAATGATTTCTCATTCAATTCATAATAGTTGACATTTAAAAGTAAAACTTTTAGAACACATTCCCTTCAAATCTTTTGACTAACTATCTTCTCCAACGAAAGTTATACTTAACCAACTAATGCCTTTACACTACACTCATCGATAGCTCAAGACACTAGCCTAATTAAGAACTCCTTAAGCGATCGGATATAAGTCTCATATCAAAGAACCAAGGACACAGTAAAATATTAATGACACAGAAACACATTCCTATAATATTTTACTTGTTAGGACAATTCGGTATACAAAAGTACTATTTTCCTCTTTTGTGTACCCGTGTTGTCACTCACTTGTAGAGCTACAATGATCTATGACCAACACGACAATCTTAACTCGGTAATTAATGTTCCTTGTTAATTACCATGATTGCGAATATCTTTTGTTTTATGTAAACCAATATCTTTTAGAGCTCTACGGTTAAGGACCAAGAGCCTCTTCCTTAACACTTCCAAAAGACGAATAACATAAACAAGGAACAAAATGATTTCTCATTCAATTCATAATAATTGACATTTAAAAGTAAAACTTTTAGAACACATTCCCTTCAATCTCCCACTTGTTATCAAAGTTTTCTTTCACATACATTCTCAATGTATAAAACATTAATAACTAGGGTAACCTTCTTAAATCACCTATCAAGCCAATCCACATGGATCCTCAGATCCATGGACTCGAAATATATTTCGCCCATTAGCTTGGTATGAAGGTTTGTTGAATGGATCAGTTGTGTCACTGTTGTGTCCACCCATTTATTTATTTTGTCTTTCGTTGGTGGTTGAGTTAGCCGTAGTGATATTACTCCTAACTACACTAGCTCATACCTCCACCTTCGAAAATGATGACGCATCATCATCCCAACCTTTCATTGTCTAGAATTCCTATAAGAATTGCATCAAAATAGCCCTCGGCTATTTTCTCCTTTGTCTTCCATAAACAAGAACATTATCTTTAGTCCGGTTAAGGTACTTCAGAATATTCTTGACCGCAATCCTACAATTAGAACTTGCGTTGGATTGGTGACCCCTTGTCACGCTTAGAGCATACGAGATATTGAGTCTTGTGCAAGTCATCGTGTACATGGTCCTTCCTTTTGCCGAAACATAAGGGATACCTTCATGTACTCCAAGTCTTTGCGTGATTTAGCACGTTGAGACTCCTTGAGTTGCACACCTGTACTCATACTTATTGGCACATTGTCCATTATTGGAATTGTTCACCTTGAACATTTCCAAGACCTTGTCAATGTATGCACGTTGACTGAAGCCAATGAGTCTATGGGATGTATCTCAATGTATCTTGATTCTCAAGATGTGTTGAACCTCATCCTTTTCTTTTCATTGAAATGCCGATTTTAATGAAATTTCTCGTTTGCTAATGTTAAGGTATATGATTGCTCATGAGCAATATGTCATCGACATATTAGATCAGAAGTACTACATGGCTCCCACTAATCTCCTTGTATCGACAAGGTTTTCCTTTACTTTGAATGAAGTGAATCTCCTTCATCTCTTCGTCAAAGCGTTTGTTCCAACTCCTTGATGCTTGTTTCAATCCATAAATGGATTCTCAAAACTTGCATTTCTTCTCGCTATTATTTGGATCATCAAAACCTTGAGGTTGTACCATGTACATATCCTCCTCCAAGTTCCTGTTTAAGGAACGCCATTTTGATACCCATCTTCCATATCCCACAATTGTGAAATGCGGTAATAGTGAGCATAATCCGAATAGATTTTAATATGGCAACTTCTCAAAAATTTAATCAAAGTCAATTTCTTGAATTTGAGTATAACTTTTGCTACAAGCCTTGCTTCGTAGGTTGTCAAGTTACTATCCATGTCTATCTTCCTCCTAAAAGCTCATTTATACCAAATGATATTTTCTCTTGAGGAAGTCAAATCAAGTTCCATACTTGATTATCATACATGGATTCTACTTCGGATTCCATGGCTTTTAACCATAGTTTGGAGTCTTTTCCATTGCTTCTCGGAAGGTCGAGGGATCTTTGGTATCTAGTACCATGATCTCATGAAGTCCCACATACTTATTGGGTTTCTTCCTTTCCCTCATTGACCTTCTTAGTTCTTTTGGTTTTTCTCGTGACTCCCGAACTTCTTCCACAATTTCTTGAGGAATAGGTTCATGTTCGACTCTCGAACGCACACTGGGTGAGGATGATTGAGATTCTCTCACAATTTCTTGTAAGGATCTCTCGCTCATGCTCCCACTAACCAAATGAATCTCGGCTGGGCCTTCATGATTTTGAATGCAACATTCACATCATGATCTTGTAGAGTATCTTGAGTTTCCTCAAGCTTAACTCCACTCCCACTACTTTTCTCTCTTTTCCATAAATTCCAGAAAAATCATATCTCTCTCTACAATCTTTCGATTGGAGGTGATAAACTAAAAGTAGTATCCTCTTATTATATGAGGACAACCTATAAAGAAGCACTTATCCGCTTTTGGTTGAAGCTTGGTCGACATCAATTTCTTGATGTATACCTCACAACCCCAAATCTTGAAAAACTCGAGCTTAGGTGTCTTTCAACTCCATAGCTCACAAGACATTTTCTCCACGGATTTGGATGGAACATTATTTAGTGAGTTTGTCATTATTTGTAGTGCATAATTCCAAAAGTAAATAGGCAATTTAGATTGACTTATTATTGATCGAACCATGTCGAGCAATATCATGTTCCAACTTTAAGAATGAGTCAAATTAGGTATCCTAAGCACTCACCCCTACGAACCTCTCATAGAGATTCGATATTCTTGTTCAGTCGGTTCACTACTTCATCCTCGAATTTCTTGAACTTGTCAAAGAATTCACTTTTGCTTCCCATTAGACAAATATAGCCATAATGACTATAGTTGTCTGTGAACAAAATGAAGTACCTTAAACCGTCTCTTGCACTTGTACTTATCGGACCACATACATTAGAATGTATCATATCCAATTAGTTATTCGTTTTCGTTCCTTTCTTCTTGAAAGGTCTGTTGGTCATTTATTTGACCAATCCGATAGTGCTACAAGATTGTATCATTCACGTGAGTTATCTTAGTTCCTTGTTGTTATTGTTTGTTTGAGTTTGTTTATTATTTATTTCAAGCAAATAGAAATCATTCTATGCGAATGTATTTGCATAGAAAATTCCATTCTTCGATATAGACAAGCAAGAATTAGAAATATATATTAAGTTATCCATATCCAAAACATGATACAGAATAGTTCTTGCTAATCGAAGGTACATAACAAACATTCTTCAAAGCATAAATTTAAATCACTAGACTATTGAAGTTCCATAGAATCTTGTACAATCGCAGCGATGCTTGTACTATTTCCAAATATTCAATATCATCTCGTTCTCCACGAGTTCCTTCCTATCCTTCAATAGCTGCACATCAAAATTATGTGAGCACAAGATCCGGTAACCCTTACCAAATCAAGGATAGAGGTGATTAAATTTATCTCAATAACAAACATACCTATGGCGTTTCTTGGGCGTCTACGTTCAATCATCCCATTTTCAAGGTCTTCCTTGTATTTGGGGCAATTAGGTCGGATGTGTCCCTTTTCACCGCAGTGAAAGCACTCCGTGTTGGGAGTTGGAGATTTGAAAGATTTCCCTTTTGAGGCACTCTCATGAGCACCTCCTACTCCCTTGCTCTTGATTGACATATCTTTGGTAAATTTGTCTTCACCTTTGTTGATCTTTCTGTTCCTCTCATGGACGGCTAGGACGTTATTGTCCCGACCCTTGCCCATGTCAACTTCAGCAGTTTTGAGAGCGTTGTGCAGCTCCTCAAGACTCACCCCATTTTCACGCACATGATAGTGCATCACAAAGTCCTTGAAGGACGGGGCTAGAGAGCCAAGAATCAAATCTTCAGCAATGTTCTCGGGCATTGGTGAAGAGAGCTTTGCCAACTTCTCAAGGTATCCTTGCATCATGAGAAAATGCATAGATACAGATGTTCCCTCCGCCATGTGGCACCTTGTGAGTGCGATGGTGGTCTTATAGCGCTCCTTTCGGGCACTATCCATGAACATCTTTGTTAAAGCTTCCATGGTCTTCTTGGGTTTTGAATCCAAGTATTTCGCTTGAAGCGAGTCACCCATGGATGCCAACATTAGACCGTGAACATGGTTCTCTTGGTCTTCCCACTTGGCAATCACCTCTTTCTCATTATCGGTTGTCTTCTCATTCAATTTTGGGATTTCACCATCCAAAATATGAGATAGCTTTTCAAACCTCAACACGATATTAAGATTGAGTTGCCATTTCATGAAGTTTGAGCCATCATTTTGCAAAGGATTCTTTTCGATCATAGATCGCATAATAGGTTGGATATTAGACATTTCTACAAAATAAATTATACAGGATTTTAATGCCAATTTTATGTTTTAAAATACATATATATAAATGTAAATACTGCAAATAAAATTTTGCCCGTAAATGCAGTAATCCAAGATCCCATCAATTGTAATATAGACTAGCTAAGGGCTATCGAATACATTACAATATCAAGGTAAGAAAAACTCTTTCTAATCACAACCTTTTTGAATTTTAGCAATATTAGCATCTTCAAACTCTTGTGATTCTTGACGTTTTAATTATGAGGGAATGCGACCTATCCTCGTAAGAAAAACTTTTTCCCAAAACCGAGCGAGGGCTCTAGGTGATGTTAAGAAAACTTATTTTCATTTGATACGAGATACGTTTATCCATTGTATTCACAACTAAACTTACTTGGGGTTCACTAGGGTGAAACACACCTCATACATTTAATCATGGCACAACAACAGACAACCATTATATCTCCCACTATTCCCAAAGATGGAGGGAGCTATCTCTCGCTAAGGGCGAGCAGAATATCCCTCAATCAATGGCTGCTAGTGGTTGAAATAAGAAGGAAATTATTCTTAATTTTTGTTGGACAATTTCATATATTTACATGTGATTTGGAATTTTAGGTTATCATGCATATTAACATTCATACACATCCTAACATTCAACACATTCATCACATGTATAGCAGAAATTAAAAACAGAAATTAAACATTCACACAATCCACATTGTGTGAGTTTATATGTTCCCTTCGATCCTTGATCCTTGATCCCCGATCCTCGATCCTCGATCGATGCGCTACAGCGGCGACTTCCTCTTGCACCGGAGATGTAGATTTTACAGAAAATAAACATGCTCCTCACATTCGATAAAAACCGACTAGTGCAAGTCCTATGTAAAACCTCTCATATGCATATGCAATTATCTAAAAGATGGAAATAGAGAATTTGGCTTTTACATACATAAGACCTTGTATTATAACAATTATAAACATTCATAGGCGCTGATTTGGAACATATAAACTCACAATTCCTGCAAAAACAACTCGAGCATCCATGCACGCAAATATCGCTATAAACTATCCACCCTAGTTTATCAAGCATCTAGAATCCCAAACAATTCTTTGAAAAACATTTTGAAATCCATTAAAAACGTTTTTCATGCATCCATAGTTCAAAAAAATTAATTATGAACCGTTGTCCATCCAATTTCCAATGGAAAGATGAACCGCAGTTTTTTGGTTTTGTTGATTCTCTTACAAAATAATCATTTATACTTAAAACGAAATTATTGCAAGTTAGACAAATGTCTAAATCTTAATTCTAACAATTACATGACATGTTTTAAAACACTTAAAACATTCAGAACGAATTATTATGGAGAATTACATCAACGAACATTCATAGACCGAAAAAAACGGTAAATCGAATTGTTTAAATCCTAGATGGTAAACTAAATTCGTTTACAGCCTTAAATCATGAGAAAATTTAACCCTAAGCTCTGATACCACTATAGGATTTCATGTTTAATTATACATATATATTTTTCGTTTGTCATGTATAATAAGGTTCTATTACAATTTTCTTCGATTTATTTTATGCATGCATCGGTTTGTTTTAACAACTAGTTTCAAAAACTTATTAAAACAAACACAAAGGGACTCCGAAATTCATACCTAGAAGTTCTCTAAAACTTCTTGAAGATTCGGAGACGTTGAGGATGCTTGTTGCTGTGCCGGATGCCTCCGAGATTTCACCAAACTCTAAACAAGATCGGAGAGAGGGAAGCTAGTCTCTCAATCTCCGATAGGGTTTAGAATCCAATTACTAACCCCTCTTTAATTCCCTTGAGAAGATGATCTCTTAAGAACTAAAACTAAACTTAAGAATTAAGGAATTTTCGTGGAGAATTATGGAGAGAGAATTTTGCACAAGAAAATAATGAATGAATTGAGGAGGTAATGAGATAAACTTGTATTTATAAGTTCTCTCCAAATTACCTATTCATGTGCAACCTCTTGCCCATGATTTCATGCAAAATTCCATCTAACCATCCATTATTTAATAATAAATAATATTAGCCACGAATTAAATCAATTATGGACCAATTCCATGCATGATCTAATTAATTCTTAAATTAATTCTGCATTAACCGTCTGGACCGGTCGACCGTTTGGAGGTTCGGTCGTTTCGGTCGACCGTTCAATAACTCGGTCGACCGTTCGTAACAAGAATTATTCCATCGCTATGTTCGGTCGACCGACCGATTACATTCGGTCGACCGTTCGAACAGATGAAAATTACATGTTATCGGTCGAGACACATCCGGTCGACCGTGCCCGATCGGTCGACCGTTTACTGCTAACCGGTCGACCGTCAGAGCACTGTTCTGCAGACTTGTCAAATTTCGGTTTAACCCCTACAAAATTTGACATTTCGGGATTAGTAGTAAATTCACAACTTATGTAACATATTATCCTATGTAATGATCAATCATTACACCCCATAATATTTACATCACATATGAATTTAATTTAGATTCTAATTATGTTATTAATCACAACATAATTTTGATTTTGCTTGTTCACCCCATGTGTCATATTTTCTACATGAAACCCGACACATCTTATGAACTTAAAATCCCCATATCTTGTTTCCCAGTTTTGTGGTGTGACCTATGGGAGGATCTAAACTAAGTTGGCAGTGATATTAAGAGCTTAATATCACAAGCTATAAGCGGTATCTAGCTACACATTATAGCTCCCAATTAGTTAGATGTCTTAATTCCACTTGAACCAAAACCCGGTCCATTTAGTGATGGAGTGCACCACTTGTGTCCGTCCCTTGCCTCATGATATTAAGAATACATACAAAGTAGCATTGTGTCATCTTTGTATTAGTATTCATTTCTTGATCTCTTTAAGCTAGTTATAAATATGTGACTTAACTCAAATCAAATTGTGCACATTATAACTTTGCTTTATCAAGGGGCCCACTAATATCATCACTCAATTAAGAGGGGCAATGATAATCTTTTGACTAACTATCTTCTCCAACGAAAGTTATACTTAACCAACTAATGCCTTTACACTACACTCATCGATAGCTCAAGACACTAGTCTAGTTAAGAACTCCTTAAGTGATCGGATATAAGTCTCATATCAAAGGACCAAGGACACAGTAAAATATTAATGACACAGAAATACATTCCTATAATATTTTACTTGTTAGGTCAATTCGGTATACAAAAGTACTATTTTCCTCTTTTGTGTACCCGTGTTGTCACTCACTTGTAGAGCTACAATGATCTATGACCAACACGACAATCTTAACTCGGTAATTAATGTTCCTTGTTAATTACCATGATTGCAAATATCTTTTGTTTTATGTAAACCAATATCTTTTAGAGCTCTACGGTTAAGGACCAAGAGCCTCTTCCTTAACACTTCCAAAAGACGAATAACATAAACAAGGAACAAAATGATTTCTCATTCAATTCATAATAATTGACATTTAAAAGTAAAACTTTTAGAACACATTCCCTTCATTATCATAGGACAAGTAGTCCTGGATGGAGTAGGTGACATGTGACACAACACAATCATTGAACCTGCTAAGCCGGCGAGTAGGTCGAGTGGACCTCCTTCAAGGTTGTTCTTCTACTTCTTCTTCTCCTCCCCCTGTAGGTTTGTCTTCTTCTTCGTCTTGTGAAGGAGTAATTTCCGGAGTGTCCATGAGATCCATAGTTGAAAAAGGAGTTGCAGTGGAATTGTCTTTGGTGGTCTCGTCCTCCTGTTTAAAAAATGATTCATTCTCAAAAAAGGAAACATCTCTAGATACATACATTTTACAATTCTTGGGGTCATAACATTTGTACCTTTTTTTTCTAAAGGAATATCCTAAAAAAATACATTTAACAGTGCTACAGTCGAGCTTGTCCTCCCGCTTCCTGTGAACAAAACAAGTGCAGCCAAAATTTTTAAGATGGTTGACATTCATTTTTTCGTTGAGCAAGATTTCCAAAGGTTGTTTGTTCTCAATGGTAGGGCTAGGAAGTCGATTGATGATGTATGTGGCAGTTAAAATAGCGTCAGATCAGAAGTGTTTGGGAACACTGTTCTGAAAAGGTAAAGATCGAGTGACATTTAAATGTGTTGGTTTTTGCGTTCAGAAATTCTGTTTTGTTAAGGAGTGTTAACACACGTGGTTTGGTGAAAAATTCATTTTTGTTTTAAAAGATTTTGAAACATATTACTCATGTATTCTGAACCCTTGTCAGATCTTAAAAAATGAATTTTTGCATCATACATGTTCTCAATTAATGTGAGGAATTCATAAAAAATTGTATATGTATCAGATTTATTTTTTAGTAAGTAAATCCAAATAGTTCGAGAAAAATCATCGATAAAGCTAATGAAATAACGAAAACCATTATATGATTCAACAGGGGCAGAGCCCCTAATATCCGAATGAACTAATTCGAAAGGCAATTGAGTTTTAGTAATAGAAATAGGAAATGGTAATCGAGTTTGTTTAGAATAACGACAAATATCACACAAAAAATCAGAATTAACGTGAGGAAATAATTGTTTTAGTGCACTCGAGGATGGGTGACCCATCCTTTTGTGCCACAGTTCATGATTAGCCTCAGATCCAGCAAGTAAGGCTTTATTAGTTGATTCAAGTATATAGAGGCCGTTTGTGAGGATGTCTTTACCAATCATCCTCCCTGTAGTACGATCCTGAAATATGACATCATGAGGGGTGAATATCACATTACAATTAAGTTTCCTTGTAATTTTGGCGATGGAAAGTAAATTTGTATCAAAATTAGGCACATACAAAATATTATCATTAATATTGTTAATTAGTTTTGCATCTCCCGTTCCTTTAATCTCAACCATATTTCCATTTGCAACAGTAACAAATTTATTTAGTAATCTCAAGTTCTCTTTTATGTTGTTTAGCATGGTAGGATCAACGGTCATATGATCAGTAACCCCGGAATCAATAATCCAAGGTTTAGTATATGATTTATCTGCTGAAAGGGCTAAAATAAGATTATTGAATGTGTTTTCCATACCTGACATATTACCTGTTCTAGGGGTTTGATTTTGCAAAAGACCATTCAAGTGGCCCACCAAAGCCCTTAATTGATGCGGATCCGGATCTCCACCCCCCGAAGTTGGGCCCGTGAACCCTCCTGATCCGAAGAAGAGCCCACCCGATCCACCCAAAGCCGCTCCACTCCACTTGTGGTGCTTGGTTGGGTTGTGGTTGTATTCGGTCGGTTGTCCCTGCATATAAAAACTCCCATTGTTGCCATAAGTGGCATTATGGTTAGGATTTTCGCCCGAGCGGCTGCCGTCACCGCCAGGTTGGCCGGTATTGCTCTCTCCGTTCTTTGGGGGCCTGAGATGAGGAAAGAGGAACTAACATGAGTTTTTGTTATGTTCGTGTTTCTTACAATTTTCGCAGTGCTCGTTTACTTTGTTGTCGAATCTTTTTTTGTTGTTGACGCCCCGAGCTTGGTTTCGACCGGCGATGAAGGCTTGGTTGTCGGAGATGGTATTGTTTGTGTTGCTGGTCATGGTTTTTCTTCTTGTTTCCTCTCGCCATGATGATTTGAGACCGTAAAGCTTCATAGTTGGGTCCAAACCTACCAAAAATTGGTAGATCTGGTTCTGCTCTTGTCTGATTTGGATGAGTTTGTCATCTATGGTCGGAGGTTCGTAGATGTGCAACTCATCCCACCTTCTCCTAAGAGTACCAAGGTACTCGGTGATGGACGTCAAGTTCTGACGTGTTTGGGATATTTCTTGCTTGATTTTGAATATGTGGGCGATGTTTTCCGCCTTTCCATAATTTCCTTGACCGAATCCCAGAGCTCTTTGGCACTTTCTTTGTACATGAATATCTCCCCCAATGTTTGGTTGCATGGAGCCAATAAGCCACGACATGACATGATGGTCCATCTTCCTCTTGCTTTTTCTCGGTCCCTTCTCCTTCGGGGTTTTTGGTTTGTCCGGTGATTTGGCCAACCCTCCCCCGGACACTGAGGGAAAGGGTTGCTGCTCGCTCCCACGATGGGTAGTTGGTCCCGTTTAGAGTAGTCATGATGAAGTGTTGGGGCGCGTTCACCTCCGGGTGACTGCCTCCAGTGTCGTCCGACATGCTGTGGAGGTTTTGGGTATGGATGTTGGCTTTTCTTTGCCTTCAACCCCCTTGGATGAGGTGAGGCCGATGAGGATCCCAGGGGGAGTCTGAGGTCGAGGTTTTCTCGTATCAATGCTCTGATACCATATTGAATTTGATACGAGAATGTAAACAGAAGTTTGTATTTTTGTATTATTGTGTTTCTTTCCATTACATGTAAGTATATATATGATGTGTGGCTCTCATAGCCGTTGTAGATGCGAATATATGGTAGATGTTGAAGATTGATTTCTTTCCTTTAGTTGTGTGCTTAATTGCCAGAAGGTTGCCATACTCAGAGGAATGGATTTGGCAAGGATGGATTCTGAGCCAACGGTCATATTCTTAACATATATTCTAACTAAGTACCAATTTCATCAATCAAGATGTAACAAATTGGAGTTTATGATCTCCATCTTCTTTTTTAGGAAATTTATGCTTCCGAGGTTGACGCAGACCTTTCAAGAAATATATCTTCGCACCACATCTCTCATATTAACACCATAGTCTGTAATAATAGGTCTTAAACCTGGATCGGAAGGGTACTCATATGGATTTGGTTCACACAACTATTGGACTCTTTTTCTTTCACTTTATGAACTAAAATTGTTTCAGACGATTCAATGATTTTTTTTCTTTCAATAGAACATATACAAAGATTTCGTCATGGAAGAAGACAATTCATGTGTCAAAAGCAGAATTTGTTTTAGAATAAAGACCTCGTTGTTGTTCAATGACTTCCCATCAGTTGTGGGCTTCATGGACCAAACTCGAGCATACGTGTACACTTTTATTAATACTTTTTTAATTTTTCTTGATAATCTTTTTAAGAAAATTAATAAAAAAAATTAGTTGACCAATTAACCGAACATATGTAATGATTTGACTTTGGATTGGATGCGTGTAAGAGGCAATTCATGTGCCAAAAGCATTATTTCTTAATGAGTATGAAAATAAGGACTTGGTCGTTGTTGTTGGTCAACGACTTCCCATCAGATGCAGTCGTGGGGTTCGTGGGCCGAACTCGAGCACACGTTCAAGCCCACCCACGTCTTCCATCTAAACTTTACTTAAAACGGTTAGTATGTGCCAAGAAAACAGTTACATAAAGCGCGTGCGAAAGTGAGATGGGTCGACGGAACGAAGAGGTGCGGTGGTCGACGAAGCGAGTGGTGAGGTCCAACGGCAAGACAGAGGAGTTGGAATCGTGGAGGCTCGTCAGGAAGTGCAACAAGGTCCAACTGCAAGACGGAGCAAATTTTCAGGCAAACCACCGGAAGGTTCGTCGATCTGTTTTTGGTAGTTTTTGTAGTTATAATTTGTAATATAATGGATCCTTTTAGTTTTTATTGAGTATTGAAGGTTATTTATAAGTATGTAAACATGTTTATCGGGTTAAGAAAATAGGACATCGAGTAGCAAATGCCAAAATAAGAAATCGTAATGCTAGATTATGGTGTTATGTTTTTAAATTGAATTTGAAAATGTCCAAGTGTTTTAATCACGTTGTGGGGCTTGTTCCAACTTAATTCACATGTATGTGTGTCACTAAAACTATTAAAGAAGACTTAATAGTGATGAACATAATCACAACTGGAATTGGGTTATGTCATAATATAATGACATTTAATAGGTGATTTAAGCATGAACCCTTAGTACAGTGGCTAATGCACGACATTCTCAAGGATAATGGCACGTGTTGTTTGATCTTCCAATACATTTTTTCATTTTTTATAACTTGTTTTCTATGGTTAATTTGCTTTCTATTTCAAAGAATATTTTGATTTCTGAATACAGAAAATACGGACGTCTCATAACTTGTATGGACTTCTGATTCAGAAATTATACCTGCCTTAAATTGAGTTTTTGTCAATTCTGATGTTCCATAAAAAAAAATCGGTTTGTACTGTATAAATTCTTATATTTGTTGTGAAACAAAACAAAACAAACCAAAGATGAAAGATTGAGGAAGGGAGAGAGGTATGTATTTCTTCTCTTATCACCAAATATGTACAATAGTCCCCTATATATAGGGTGAGGATGTAGTAGGAGTTACAACCAAAATAAATGGAATTATATCATATTAATAAGATTAAAACCTACTGAAAATATTGGGGGTTAAGAAAGGTGAATCATCTACAAAACCTTTGGAATTCTCAACACTCCCCCTTGGATGATCACCTTTATACGCTAGGGTTGTTGCCTCGTTAAAAACCTTACCAAGAAAAACCCGATGGGATAAAAACTTGGTGAAGAAAAAAAGAGTGCAGCGCGTATGATGTTCCCCCTCACTTCAACATATATTTTTCAAACGACGAACACATATCTTGTGAACAAGCTGCTCAAAAACTGTTGTAGACAATGACTTTGTGAATAAATCTGCTAAATTCTCGCTTGATTGGATCTGACGGACACCTATCTCACCATCCTTTTGTAAATCATGCGTCGAGAAAAACTTTGGTGAAATATGTTTAGTCTTATCGCCTTTGATGTATCCTTCTTTTATTTGGGCAATGCATGCAGTATTGTCTTCATATAAAATTGTTGGATGATCTTTGATTTTGTCGAGTCCACATTCTTCTTGTATGCTTTGGATCATTGATCTCAACCATACAGATTCTCGACTAGCCTCATATAATGCAAGCAACTCTGCATGATTTGAAGATGTTGTTGTTAATGTTTGTTTCGTTGATCGCCATGAAATTGTCGTGCCACCATATGTAAACACATATCCTGATTGTGATTTAGCTTTATGTGGATCTCATAAATATCCAGCATCGGCATATCCAATTAATTTGGGTTCTAAATTCTTTTGAAAAAATAACCCCATATCACGCGTTCCACAAAGGTAACAGAATACATGTTTAAATATGTTCCAATATCTACGTGTTGGTTCAGAACTATATCTAGCCAATACATTTACTGAAAATACAATATCAGGTCTTGTATTATTAGTCAGGTACATTAAAGCCCCAATAGCACTTAGATATGATACTTCTGGACTAAGAATGCCTTCATCATTCTCTCAAGGACGGAAATGATCTTTTTCAACACTAAGAGAACGAACAACCATTGAAGAACTTAATGGGTGAGCTTTATCCATATTAAAACGTTTTAATGTCTTCTCTATATAATTTGATTGATGAATGAAAACTCCATTTGGTAAGTGCTCGATCAGCAGGCCGAGACAAAATTTGGTTACACCAAGGTCTTTCATTTCAAATTCATTCTTCAAATATTTAGCAGTCTTTTCAATCTCTTCAGGATTCCCAATGATATTCAAGTCATCAACATATACAACAATAATTACAAAGCCAGATGTTGATTTTCTAATAAAAACACATGGACTTATGAGATTATTTTTAAACCCTTCTTTGAGAAGACTTTCACTAAGATGATTGTACCACATTCGTCCGGATTGTTTTAATCCATATAAAGACATTTTCAATTTTATAGAATACATCTCTCAAGATTTTGTATTGCATGTGCTTCGTAATTTTAATCCTTCAGGGGTTTTCATGAAAATGTCGTTATCTAGTGATCCATGTAGATAAGTTGTAATGACATCCATAAGTCGCATTTCAAGTTTTTCTCCAATTGCAAGGCTAATAAAAAATCTAAGAGTTGTTGCATCCACTACAGGTGAATACATTTCTTCATATTCAACTCCTGGTATTTGTGTAAAACCTTGTGCAACAAGTCTTGCCTTGTATCTTACAATTTCATCTTTCTCATTTCTTTTAATTACAAATACTCACTTGTATCCTACAGGTTTTACATTATTTGGTGTCGGAACTACATGTCCAAACACATGACGTTTCTCAAGTGAGTTCAGTTCTTCTTGAATTGCATTTTCCCATTGTGGCCAATTTTTTCTGTGTCGACACTCTTCAATTGATTTTGGCTCACAATATTCAACATTCATCACATTATTTGCTATAGCGTATATGAATTTTTCATCAATAATGGTTATATTTCGGTTCCATCTTTTTCCATTGTGCACATAATTGATGGAGATCTCATTATCATTTTCATTGTCAGATACATGTACCTCTTTCGAAAATTTATCATTGTCCATTATTGTGTTATCACCTCTACAGGGGTTTCAATAATATCACCAACTGCGTTATTTTGCTCTTTCTTTTTCCGTGGATTTGCATCTTTGGAACCAATTGGTCTTTCACGTTTTCGACGTATAATATATTCATTTGTAACATTAGGAATATCAATCCGAGCAGGTGCATTTAGAGCTGGTATATGCAATTTTGTGACTCTTTTAGTATCAATGAATGCATCAGGCAAGTCATTTGCAATTCTTTGTAAATGTATAATCTTTTGAACTTCAAGTTCACATTGACCTGTTCGAGGGTCTGGAATTGATGATGCATCCTAAGTCACTTCTTTGTTTTCTAAATTTGTTTTTCTCCCCCTAAGATTGGGAATTCATTCTCATTAAATTGACAATCAGCAAATCGTCTTGTAAAAATATCACCAGTTAACGGCTCTAAATATTTTATAATTGATGGAGATTCAAAGCCAATATATATTCCCAATCTTCTTTGAGGTCTCATCTTTGTACGTTGTGGTGGTGCAATTGACACATAAACGACACAACCAAAAACCTATAGATGAGACAGATTTGGTTCTCTACCGGAGACCAATTGTAAAGGGGAGTATTTATGATAAGCAGTTGGTCTTATTCTTATAAGTGCAACAGCATGTAAAATGGCATGTCTCAGGCAGACGATGGTAATTTAGATCTCATTACCAATGGTCTAGCAATTAATTGTAATCTCTTAATCAAGGATTCAGCTAGACCATTTTGTGTATGGACATGAGCTACAGGATACTCAATTATGATCCCAACAGACATGCAATAATCGTTAAACGTTTGGGATGTAAATTCTCCAGCATTGTCAAGTTGAATTTTCTTAATTGGATAATCTGGGAAATGTGCTCTCAATTTGATTAATTCTGCTAGAAGTCTAGTAAATACGACATTTCGAGTTGATAAAAGGCAAACGTGTGACCATCGGGTTGATGCATCTATCAATACCATAAAATAATGAAATCGTCTACACGGAGGAGTAATGGGTCCACAAATATCTCATTGGATTCGCTCTAAAAATGTAGCCATTTCATTTTCAATTTTATTTGTGGAATGCCTTATTATCATTTTTCCAATGGAGCATGCTGCACATGAAAAATTCTTTGATGAATGAATCTTCAAGTTCCTCATTGTGTCCCCACTTGAATTTTCAATAATTCTTCGCATCATTATGGCACCTAGGTGACCCAATCTATCATGTCAAGTTTCAAAATTTGGATCGACTAACTTCTGGTTAGTGATCATATTTGATTCAATAGGGTTTATGAATGTGCTATATAACCCAGAAGAGAGAACTTGCATTTTTTCCAACACAATTTTCTGGTCAGACACATTAGATGTAATGTGGAGATACTCAATATTATCTTCGTTCACCGTCTCAATGTGATAACCATTAAGACGTATATCCTTAAAACTTAGTAGATTTCTTCTGGATCTACTAGAGTATAGAGCTTGTCCATTTCCATTGTGTCAAAGACTAAGTTGTTTTTTGACATTTGGATCATCATAGACTATATCAAAGGGCTATTTAAACGATATTTAAACGATATACATTTCTTTTATTGTGAAATCGCAAATGGTCAGTTGCATTTGCATCATTTGGGTCAATTGGAAACAACCTCGCTATTTTACAGTGGAATGGTTGCGTACATCCGACCCCCTTACCTCGCTTAGGCGGGAGCCTCTTCTGAGGCATTGGGGTTATGTTGATGATGATGTTACTACTAGAGTATAGAGCATCACTTATTATTAATTTTGTATTGTTAGATAACAAAACACAAGCTCTTCCGGAGCCTTCAATCAAATTGCTAGTGCCAGAAATTGTGTTGACATTTGTTTTTGCTAAACGTAATTGGGAAAAGTATTTTGTACTTTTAAAGATGGAGTTTGTTTCTACTAGACATTGGTCTCCATCATTTGATATAGCATTACTCATATCTTTGTCTTTCTACATGAAACAAAAGAAAAATATAATAAATTTGATTTTATCATAGTAGTATATTATATAAGAGTTAGAGTTAAAAGACTTAAATATTAATAAAGTCGAAAGCAAATATTCAAGGTTCAAGCATTACATATATAGGAAGATAAAAGACCAAAATTCTAGGTGAACGGAAATCAAACAACAAGAAAAACTACATATTATGGTGGACATTTCCATTATTGGTAAATGTTTCGGTATTTTCATCATTTAGAAGAAAATCAGAAACATCCAAGTGTGTATCCGTGAGCATTCCATGTTGATTATTCTCAATAGAGTTCATTTCAACACTTTCTCTCTTCTTGAGTGATGCTTGATAGAGCTCAACAAGATGTTTAGGCGTACGACATATACGCGACCAATGATTTGTCATGCCACATTTGAAGCAATCATTTTCAGATTTCCTTGGAGGATGTTGCATTCCATTTCCCTTAGCATTTCTCCCATTATTATTTGCTTTGAAATTATGACCACCACGATTATTACGACCACGTCCACGACCATGCCCTTGGTGTTGCCCACGTCCATGCCCACGTTTGTGGTTAAATGATGTCGCATTCGCTTCAGGGAATGACTCACGTTTGTGTCCATGATTAGCCTCATTCACTTCAGGGAATGGAACATAACCGGTGGGTCGAGATTGATGATTTTTCATCAAGAATTCATTGTTTTGCTCGGCAACTAAAAGGCATGATGTTAGTTCAGAATATCTCTTAAAACCATGCTCTCGATATTACTGCTGCAGGAGCATATTCGAGGCATGAAATGTAGAGAATGTTTTCTCTAACATATCATTATATGTAATTGTTTCTCCACATAATTTAAGTTCGGATGTGATCCGAAATATTGCTGAATTATACTCGCTTACAGATTTAAAATCTTGTAATCTCAAATGTATCCATTCATAGAGAGCTTTTGGGAGAATCACTTATTTTTGGTGGTCATACCTTTCTTTTAGATTTTTCCATAGTTCTAACGGATCTTTCACCGTTAAATATTCAGCTTTTAGGCCCTCATGAAGATGATGTCTGAGAAAAATCAATGCTTTGACTCGCTCCTACGGGGAGACCTTATTTGCTTCTTTGATTGTTTCTCCAAGATTGTTTGTTGTGAGATGAATCTCAGCATCGAGGGTCCAAGGGAGATAATTCTTTCCCAAAATATCAAGGGCAACAAATTCAAGTTTTGTGAGGTTTGCTATGATAATAGCTTCAATAAAACAAATAGTTAAAAAATAAACCATACCATTAAGACCGAAAAGTGAACATTATTAGCATAAACTTATACCTATAATATTCATAAAAAAATTATCATCTCCGGCAACGAAAAGAAAAGAAATAATTCTTATTCCTTCTCTGAAAGACTACAACCAAATCATTAGTTACCAACGAACTCATTTTTAGCCATTTATTTATTGGCTTTATTTTCTATGCACCATTTGTTTTTCATATTGGTTTTAGAGAGAAAAAACAACCAACGTGAGGTAATGGTTTTCAAAAGAAGAAAAAACGAGCAAACCTAATACGAGTGCATATATGTTGGATTTCCTTCTTCCTTTTATTATTATTATTAAGTCTCCAAGTGTATTTTTATAAGATCCTAATAGAGTGGTTAAGAACGTAATCGGTAAATTAGATAACTAAAACGGTGTAAGTAAATTATCATATGCTAAACATAATTTGGTAGAAAAGTCATTTACAATTATTTATAATAATATGTCACGTCTTACAATTATTTACTTATGAGATGAACAAATATAATAATAAAAAATAGAGCATGTGCATGAACAAATATATTCAAAGTAACGCATGTGAATTTGTCGTATCGAGAACTTGTGATTAATACACACAAACTTACACATGTAGTTGACATATTGTTAAGTCTACTAGTTTGTTACCTTGTGCGTGTTTAAAGACTCAGTTGGTTAGAGCATCATACTGATAACGTGTTGAGAAACAAAACAAAATAAACCAAAGATGAAAGATTGAGAGAGGGAAAGAGGTATGTATTTGTTCTTTTGTCACCAAATATGTACAATAGTCCCCCCTATATATAGGGTGAGGTTGTAGTAGGAGTTACAACCAAAATTAATGAAATTACATCATATTAATAATAGTAAAACCTACTTAAAATATTGGGAGTTAAGGAAGGTGAATCATCCACAAAACCTTTGGAATTCTCAATAATATTGAGTTTTTGTCAATTTTGATGTTCCATAAAAAAATTGTTTTGTACTGTATAAATAGCTTTCGTTCGCTGCACAAATTGAACCTCAATACGATATTTATTAGGAGATAAAACACCTACAGCCATTCAAGAATGTACGGAACAATCGAATTTAACTCCAAAACGATCTTTTCAATGTTAAAAACTTGCTTTTCAATTGTTCATATATCTTCCGTCTAGCGAAGAAATTGAAACATTTGCTAGGAAGTTTCAAGGTGTACAAACTAGTTGTAAAAAACTGGTTACGACTTCAGACTTAATTTCAGATTAAATCATGGTTTTATGCATATAGGGATTTATGTTGCGATTTCTCCTCAGTGTGTGTAATTAGGAATCTGAAAGTTTTATCTTAGTTCTGTTAATGCATTATATATAGTGGGGGGCATCATTAGTTCCTCTTTGAACCATATAGTTTCAAATGTGGTGATACGATTATGTTTATTTATTAATATTAGGCCAGAAGTGGTGGAATCAAATACCGAGTACAGTGAGGAAGATATTACAGATGAGACGAGAAGTTCTACGTTTCCTATCGAACGACATTCAGGCTCAGGGCCTTTCTCCTTTCCAGACCTGGGCAGTGAGATTGAAGATGGTCTGAAAAGCGTGTTTAGTGGGCTTGGTGACTTTCTCCCGACCATCAACATTATACGTCATATCTTCAGAAATCCCAGGATCCCACTGCCTTTCTGCAATCGGCGGATACCTGTTGACAATGATCGGCTCCCTGATGCTGACAATGAGTTTAGCTGTGGTGAATTTGCAGGGGAAGTTAGAGATGATGCTTCTCGGAAAGGCATTGACTCTAAATATGGTGAAGTTGCTGGGAAAGTTAGAGATGTCTGAGAACCAATTTTAAGGTTTTGCTTTCATTACACCGATATAAAGTTCTTGAGACAAAAATCTGTCATTCATCGCTTGAGTATATGTCGAATTTTCTTTTTTAATTGCGCTAAAGATATGTAATCTTTGGGGCATCCCAGAACTATATATTAGCTTTACAAGATGTTGGACTGAAGTTGGGTACAATAAGTACTACTCCATCCAGAAGTTTTTATGTGATCTTATCTTGTACTGTGATTAATTTTTAGGAAAAACTTGAGCAAGCGAGGGAATTGGTGTAAAGACCCTAACCTTCCTTGGTTTAATGGTGATTAAGTGGGCGTAATGGTGGAGTTTTGCACGGGAGTTGGGGGAGGAATAGTGGAGGCATGGGTGGAGGCTTTGGCTAGGGGGTAGGTGCATGGTGATGTGTTGGGTGAAATGTTGGAGATGTGATGGTGGAGGCATGGGCCGACTCTTTCTTCACACTCTCTCACATTTCTCCTTCCTCTCTTCTTTTCTTCTTCTTCAACATTTCTCCTCTCCGTCCTTTTCTTCCTCTCCCTCGGTGGCTCGTGTGTTGGTGATGAAGGCGCGCGAGGCAAGGGCGTGCCGGGCTTGGTGTGGCGCGAGAAGGAGAGTGTGCGTGAGGTTGCGGTCCGGAGGCGTCGTTGGAGCTCCGATGATCTAAGTTGTTCTTCGCGAAGAAGGTATGCCAAGTTCTTGCATTAGAGGTCTTTTTGCTCACCCAAGTTGGGGTGGAGTTGTAGTCGGTCGCGGGAGGTCGGAGACCTCGCTGGAAACGAAGAAACAGCGTAAAAATCCTTGGCTGGTGCAAGGTTGTTGTCGACCAACGGTCGACCGGTTTCCTTCGGACGGTCGACCAGTTTAGTGTATTTTGCCCAACTTTAACCAACACCGGTTGAACGATGCCTTGTGGCGGTCGACCGGTCGTGCTTCTGCTGGTGGGTCATGGTTGTCTGGGAGTTTTCGGTTGAACAGGACCCCAGAGTCGTTCGACCGATTGCTTTGAGTTTCGCTTGGACCGAACGTTGACCATCCAAACGGTCGACCGTTCTAGACCTTTATTCCGACCGGAACTTAAGTGAACTAAATTGTATTGTGTGTTCGACCGATTTTATGATCTTGTTCGACCGGTAGATGACTTAGACTATTAGGTTGACCCTGGTAGTTTTCGGTCGTCCGGGACCCTTGAGTTGGTCGACCGAATAGACTTGTATGATTTTGACCAGACTCCGGATTTTGACTACGTTCAGTCGACCGGTTTTAGGCTTTTGTTCGACCGTTGGGGATTTAGTTTTGAGCACAGAGTTCGACCGTTCTAGGCATTCGGTCGACCGATTCCTTTGCGGAAGCGGTCGACCGGTATACCTTTTTCGGTCGATCGTTTGAGCCAGAATTGAATCCGGGTCCTAGTGGAGTGTCAACTCTATCCACGGAAACCCGTGTCCCCGCTTGGAGCGTGAGCCGGGAGGTGACAGTGGGTACGTTGCGTGTGCCTGCCCAAGGACCGTCGTGTGGAAGAGTGTGGACACTTGAGACATGTCGCCTCTACATTATAGAGGGTGACGTAGTTTGTATATTGTTCTCTCCTTAGAGTAGCAGCCTGAGGGATTGCAGATCTCATTGCTTCAGCGGGCACGCAACTGTCGTTGGGTGAAGTGAGTACCGGCCTGGATGGCTACGGAGGCCGCTGCCCTGCTTTTATAGCGGCGGAGTTGGTGTCTGCACGTGGAGCTCGATGACCCCACTGACTTCGGTTCGGATCTGTCGATTGTCTGGCCCTTTGTGTGGCGGATATGTTTGACTGGCCTTGATAGACAGTGATTGCACGAGCCCGTGCGGCCTGTGTGGTGGCGGGAAGGCCCCTGTGCGGCCTGTGTGGCGGCAGGGAGGATCATGCGTAGCCTATGTGGTTGCGGCGATGGACTGCCGATGATGATTTCCGGCAGGTAGCTCGATTGGGCACCTATCGAGTGAGATACCGTGCAGTCTGTGTGGCGTCGGTGATGGACCGACCTGAGTGATGGCTCCGTTGGTGTGGTGGTGGACCACGATGTTTTCATATCTGATTCTACCTGCGCGGAAGTGCGAACGACTCCTCACCGAACCTTTTGGCTTGAGTAGCCGTGTGTGGGGATGCGTTGCGTACTGTCCACTAGACCGTATGTGCCTACGGTAGGTCTCTACGGAGACCCGATGTTCGGCCCGTGCGGCCTGTGTGGCGGCGGGAGGGCTCCTGTGCGGCCTGTGTGGCGGCAGGGAGGATCGTGTGAGGCATGTGTGGCGGCGACGATGTGGTGGACCGTGCGGCCCGTGTGGCGGAGGCGTTCTTGTGGACCGTGCGGCCTGTGTGGCGACGACGATGTTGCGGACTGTTGGGCCTGTGTGGCAGCGGTGGCGATTGTAGACCGTGCGACCTGTGTGGCAGCGGGAACGATCATGGGACAGATGTCCAGTTTTGCCCTTAGTGAGAATGTTGTTTTATTGCTTATATTCATGTCATGCTATACTAGTATGTTAGGACATATAGGTGAGCTTGTCATACGGGGTTTTCTTATGGAAACTCAGGCATTGTTGGTATGTTTATTTTCAGGACCGCTCTAGGTTCCGGCGGGTGGTGACCGAGGGAGATTGCACTTTGGGGTTGGATCATGTTGGCTGCCTATTTTAGGTTGTCGTGATTACATGTATTATGTATTTCAGATTCTGATGTAATCACTCTTTTGACAAACTCGTGTGTAATATGGTGCACCAGATATATTTGAGTATTTCTTTGAGTAATGTCCCCACTTTTGATGATCTTTATCATTGGGTTTCCTTTGATTTTAAAAGTTTAAATTTTCCGCTGTTCGGAGATGTTACAATTGGACTTTTGAAATTAATTAGTGTGATTGGATTGTAAGGAAACTTAAAAGTTTTGGTAATTCTGGAACTAGTATTTCATAAGTTTCTAGACATTCAAAAATTATGATGGAGAGAAATTCTGCCACTTCTAATAAAAAAATCAAAGAAGCCCACTTCCCTGTGTAGGCTGATTGTAATAAACATCGCCCCAAAATTACTTAAATCGCCCCTTGAAATTACCAAATTGCTCTTCTCTCATTTATACTGCTATAACGCGACATTTTACCCTCCTATCACACATCTCTCTTCATCTTCCTCTTATAATCATAAAAAATAATGTTTTGGAGGTCAGTAATGAGCCAACGGACGCCCCAGTGTAATCGAATCTGGTAAAATATCTAACATCTTTTTAATAAAAAAATAATAAAAAATTACGGGAATCCGACGGAGCCGCCCCACGTAAGAGGGGGCGTCTGGGTAAGACGCCTCCCCCATGGGGGAGGCGTGTTACCCAGACGCCCCGCCCATTGGGGAGGTATTTTACCCAGATGCCCCGCCCATGGGACGGGCGTCTGTGTAAGACGCCTCCCACATGGGGAGGCGTCTTAGACAGACGCCTCTCTCCTACGCGGGACGGCTCCGTCGGACGCCCGTAATTTTTTATTTTTATTTTTATTTTTTTAAAAAGATAATTGATTATAAATTTAGATAATTGTTAAATTAATTAATTAATAAGTTAATAATTACTATATTCGGATGACCGATACCCCTTCGGACACCGAAAATTCAAAAATTTCCAGATCCAACAATTTCAAAATCCAAAAATTTTCATCACTTGCAAAATGAGGTGGAATGTCGCTCGCTCACCGGGGAGCGAGACCCCCGAACGACCTGTCGAGGTGGTATTTGTATGTCAGGATGTTTTACCGTCGGGAGATTTTGGATCTTAAAAAATGTTGGATCTTAAAATTATTTGAATCTTTATAACTTGCAAAAAACTCATTGTAATCCGACCGGTTACCACCGAAAACTTGCAAAGAAACGTCAAATAATTTGAGATAACACACAGTATAATTTTAATTTGACAAAAAAATTAAAAAAAACGGGACGTCTGGCTAAGACGCCTCCACCATGGTCGAGGCGTCTTAGCCAGACGCCTCGACCATGGTAGATGTGTCTGGCTAAGACGTCTGTACGATGGTCGAGGCGTCTTGCTAAGACGTCTGTACGATGGTCGAGGCGTCTTGCTAAGACGCTTGTACAATGGTGGAGGCGTCTGACTAAGACGCTTGTACCACGGTGGAGGCATCTTAGCCAGACGCCTCCACCATGGTACAGGCGTCTTAGCCAGACGCCGAGTTGGGAAAAAAAATTCACGTCCATTTCTTCACGTGATATAGGTGCTTCGCCAGACATTTTCGTGGTGTTGGTACTACGAATGTTAATAAAACTGAGTCAAAAACTTGTTTAAAGACACGGGACGATATGTGTATTAAATATATTGTTAAGGGCAATTTGGTAATTTTAAGGAGCGATTTAAGTAGTTTTGGGACGACGTTTAGTAGTTCCGTAACTATATATAACATGATAACTAAGCTTAAGACGGAAAAAATACGTTGAAAGATAATCTTTTGTTATTGTTTTACCTCTATATCCTAAGTTAATAATTACTTGCTTTGTATCTGACTTCTTCAAGGAGCCAAGTCAACACCTTTGTAAAATGATGCACATTAAATAAAGTCAACGCAGGCAAAGTTAGGAGAGAATTCTTGTAGTTATAACGGCTTTTTCCCTGCATCTGCTCCTTATAAACTATCACAATACGAAGACAAATTTCTCAACCTCTCTTATAGTCTCTGTAAATCACACACCCACCCTTCATTTCTCTCTCAATCTCTCTCTCAACTAAGTAACAAGAAGGTATTTGCTTATTTAAAGTTCTCGTTTCGTTTATCATATGAAGAGATTCTCGTAACTTGGATTATGGAGATTATCTCAAAATTTAGATTGATGATGTGAAGCTCAAGCATGGAAGGTGCTGATTCTCGGAGAAGAAGGGTCTTGCCGGTGGAGATCACCCGTCCCGGTCAGTGTGGAAGACAGGAAATTCTACATCATCAACTTCCATTAAGGGTATTTCTTTCTAAATACCATTCTAGTCTCTAATTGTAATAATTCTTTCTTTTAAGTTGGTCATATTAAAGAAAACACTAATCTTTTTAGTCCCGAAATATTACTCCAATTAATTAGATCCTTTTGGTTGATATACGTTTGATATTCTTGATGACCAAACCTCAACTAATTATTTGATCACTGATACTAGTGAGTTTCATTTTTTTCTTGTCAAATTTCTTGTGTCTATAATCTTTGTACAATTGATACAACAACACTGTCGATCGTATAATCTTGATCAATATTACGTTATCTCCAAAAGTACAACTCTGGTTTATAGTCTTTTACTTATTTTGTGATTATCAAATGGACCTGTCTTCTATAGGACATGATTTTCGAAAATTAATATGCATGTCAATGATCAGGTGTGTAGATTGTCGTTCACCAATGCTGGTGAAATAATATCGTCGGTGTTCAGTTCTGAACCTCATGATGCAACCCATTTGCTTGCAATCAATAATGATCATTATGGTTTGTCGATTTTGGGAGGCGAAATAAGCTCGTTTGATTACAACGAAATCAAGGTGAATCCCAAACTTTCTTGAATTAACCATGATAGTGTATTAATTTCAATACAAAGTGTGATTAACTTAATTATCGTTTTAATTTTTTGGGAGAGAAAGAATATTAAGTGAAGAATAGTGCTCGAGAAGAACGTCGTGCAGACAGCCTTGGTGTTTCATCCGGAGAAGAACAATTTATTCGCTGTTGGGACGGCAAACGCTGAGATTGTGCTTTATGAATTAAGGGCCCTTAACAAGGTTTAGTTGCTAAATTACGCCTAATCTTGTTTGCTTATGTATATATAAGTATGTACGATAAGGTTTTTGCAATTAATGGTATATGATTAATATCAATTAACTTTTGTTGTTGCTCAGGAAATTCAATGC
This sequence comes from Triglochin maritima, assembly GCA_963682175.1. Classification (NCBI taxonomy): domain Eukaryota; kingdom Viridiplantae; phylum Streptophyta; class Magnoliopsida; order Alismatales; family Juncaginaceae; genus Triglochin; species Triglochin maritima. The sequence continues at coordinate 44,572,544 of OY821775.1, forward strand.
CTCTTGACCGTGAAACAGTACCGTCGTAAGAAAATAACAGGCCTTGCCTTTCTCACTGGCCTTCCGTCTAGCGAACCGGTGGTGGTTGTAGCTGCAATGTCGAACTTCACGGTATCACATCCATTTGTACTTCCAATGTTAACAAAATGCTTGATGAAAACATTAGAATTTATGTAACGCCCACGAACACAGCGGAAAATTTAAAATTTAAAACATACAATCAAGTGAGGACATCACGAAAAGACATACACACAGGTGCACCAACATATAATATATATATATATATATATATATATATATATATATATATATATGTGATCGAGTTTACAAAAGAATGTGATTACATCAAAATCTCATAAACGTAAAATATACATGTGTAATCACAACCACCCCAAAAGTAAAGGAAGCAGTATCCTGTCCCGAGCGCTCCCTCCGCCTTCACCACCCACCTACCGCCGCTCTCAGCCTGAAAGCAGACAATAAATGAATGAGTTTCCAGGAGGAAACTCAGTATGCCAAACCCTAACACATATATGGACAATAATGAAATATGCAAGAACCATAAATATCACAACTGATACACCCGCTAAGTTCTCGGGACCTCTCTCCCGGCCATAGCCAAACAACACGGGTCTCAATGGTCCTCTCACCCCAACCCCACCAACACTCGTGCACACAAGGCACCGCCGGTCCAAATCACGGCCAAACAACCCCCTTCTTGCCTCAGTGTTACTGGAGCCACGATTTTGCATCATTCGCCGGAGCCATGACTTTGCCTCAATTGCCGGAGCCACGGCGACAGTTATCACAATTTCCCTCCACGTGTCACTACTAATCGCTATAGGGTAGGCTTGTCCGTCCGTCGCCCCAAAAGGGTCGGTGAACCCGTCGCCTTCTAGCCAATCAATAGTAACACACACACACCAAAACAGTGTAAAACGGTCGAACAAAAACTGTCTTCCGGTCGACCGATCCTCACCCAAAGAACTGGCCCAACCGAAAAACCCGCCAAACGGTCGACCGGCAAAGGGGTCCCGGTCGACCGAAAAGCAACAGTAAGAAAACATTTTCGCAATCCACAATCAAACGGTCGAACAACCGAACCCTATCGATCGACCGAAAACCACCAGTAAGATTCACCAACAGTCCACCCTTCACGGTCGACCGAAACCGCACTTCCGGTCGACCGGCCAATAAGTTCACTTAAGTCGTCGATCGAACGAGTCAAACAGGTGGTCGACCGTTTAGATGGTCAACGGCCCAACCGACATACAACAGTACTTTCGGTCTACCAGCAAAGGGGTCCCGGTCGACCGAAAATACACAGAGCGTCCTTCTCTCGCTAGAATTGCACAACCGGTCGACCACCCAAAGGGTATCGTTCGACCGGTGCGAGGAATTCGCCCAAAATACACTATAACCGGTCGACCGAACCCAGAACACCGGTCGACCGATTTTAATGCAGAAACCGCTGTGCAGGTCCGATGAGCCAAAACGACCTACCGTCGACCGCTCCCACCCCCACACTAATAATAGGTGAGCGTAAAAGCAAGTTTGACATACCTTAAGGCTTGAAGAAGCCTTCGAAGGAACCACGGCGAGCGTGTCCACGAAAAAGCTCGAACTCCGGCGAACTTCCGATCAGCTCGACACGGCAACGACCCGAGCTCCTCCGGCGCCTCCAACTCCACGCACGACGCTGGCTCCTCAACGCTGCTGAGAAAACGAGTCTAGAGAGAGTGAGTGAGAGAGATGTGATCGTGAGAGAGAGAGAGAGAGAGTAAAACCCAACCTTATATACTCCTCCCACACTCGATCTCAGCCGTCAATCTCAAACGTTCTCTAATCCTCCCCTAAGCACAATTAAGACACAAGCAAGGGTTAGGATCTAACAATTTAATCGATAATTACCTTGCACTAATGGTCTTGCATCAAAACTCTAAATAGATGTAGTGCACATTTAATTGATGTTGTGATTAAATTTGAATTAACAGATTGTTGTGCAATCGTTTGATGAACACCTTACAAGTGAAATGCATCCCATAACACCACCACGTCTTGGAGCAGAAGAAGAAGACATCAGACTCCAAGTCCACAAACATCACAAACACATCCTCATTTTTAGCAAATCGCTTCTGGAAATCCGTAACGTGCCGACGCTAGACGACCATGCAAAGGTACGTACGTATGTTGTGTACATCTTAATTTTCCATAACATCTTACATAATCTAATTAGATTAGAGTGATTCATTGGCTTTATTACAGAGACCTTACGACACTTCGTACGGTACGATTACGGATGCGGCTTTTTCGTGTGATGGCGAGAAGGTTTTCGCGAGTTTCACGGATGGGAGTGTGTGCGTTTTTGAGGCCTTGTCGTTGCAGATTAAGACCAGGATTCGTTCCTCGGCGTATTTCCCTTCGGATGCTAGGTATTTAATTGAAAACTTTTATTATTATTATAATTTTGTTGTTTCATTAAAGCATATATTTGTTTAATAAACTCATACATTTACTTGTATAACTAACGGATTGTTACCGCGAATGAGAATCAGAATGACTTGATAATTATAATTCTAGTTTGTTCTTGACATGTATGTCTGTGTGTTCCAGACCAATTACGTATCCAATTGTGTTTATTGCGCATCCGTTTATACATGGAAAGCTGGCTTTAGGTCTAAGCGATGGAAGTCTGATGATCATCTATCCTCCAACAAAAAGGCAGAGAAGAGAATTGCGGGAGAGAGAGACGATGTTAATGTCAAATGATCGATGAAGATGAATGATGTCAAGTGCACGTTGTTTTGTAATTTGGAATTCGAATTTGAAGTCAAACCTTTTGTACTTTCATGATTCATGTACATTAAAGGAATGATTCAGCACAATGACGATTTTTGCAAAAAAATAAAATAAAAATTGATTATTGGAGAAAAGCTACGACATAGATGAAATTCATGTACCTTCTGAGTCTAACTGAACGTAATGTCTACTTACGTTTCATTACCATCTAATACTATCAGTGTGAACTACATACGAGAGGTACGTGTACGTCGTACGGACTGAGATCCTCACAAACTGATAACTGATTAGTGATTCCAATGGTTGGAAGAAATTGATTCTATCCACATTCCCATCTCAGTTTAATTTAATAATGTACGTAGATAATTTACAAGTTGAACCCTTTGTTGCGGTTCTTAAGAGATTTGAAGAGGGTAGATCACGAGACTCTTCAGAATTGAACTTAATCCTAGGTGATATATGTTGGGAGGGAGATCTAACAATGCATTTATACGAAATACGAATTAAACACACCACGTAGTACGAAATATTGATTGCGGAATTAACTTCGGACTCTCTCTCAATCATAATTGCAACAAGAACACTAATAAGATGAAAATAAACAAGCAAACACAAATGCACACCTGAAACAACCACGACACACATGATTTATAAGGTTCGACAACGTGCCTACGTCCTTGGGGGCACTCCTGCGGGTTTCCTTTCCTTCTTCCACTTCTCCAACAACAGAAGCAACCGAGATTACAAGTATATAGAGGCAATAGGTCCTCCAAATCACTCTAGATTTATCTCTAGCCTTAATCTCTCAACTCACGATAAAGGAAACTATGTTGTATACAATATGATATAAGACTAAGAGCAAACAAGTCCTTTTATACACTCAAAAACCGAGCTACAATTAAGCAAAACCGAACAAAACTATTCGTGGGGGGACACGGTTAACCGATGCTCGTTCGGTTAACTATGTGTGCTTCAACAGGAGTGATTCCTGTTCCGATTCAGTTAACCGAACCCTTCCCGGTTGACCTAGGGAACGCTTCTCATGCGTCTCGGTAGACCGTGAGAATGATTCTTTCACGAACTAACGAATTCTCCAACAATCGTTCGGTCGACCGAGAACCCCTCGGTGGACCGTGCCAAATTGTCCAGACACTTTTAGATTCTCGGAACACCAAAAATTGTTGGCTTTTTGGCTAATAATCATTAATCCGTTTTGATGATTAATTAACATCTCAAAAACATGTATCAATTGAAATATCATTGCTTGCATATATGTGTGTTATCTAACATTTCAAGATTCAAGGTTGAGTTAAATTAAAGATGAAGATTGAAGAGTAGCTAAGTTTAAATTACATGTATTTAGGCTTCAAATGTAACTTGGCACTTGAAATTCATGATTCATTGCATTACACATCACTTAGGACACTTATAGAAGTCTCACATTATTTACCATATATCCTAGACTTCATTAGAAAGTCAACCAAACTCATTAGAACCGAAGAACAGGAAAACTGCACTTAATCGGTAGACCGGTAGAACCTTTTGGTTCGACCGTTTTTCACCAGACTTTCACAGGCACCAAAAATTGTCCCAAACGGTCGACCAAATTCCTTCATCCGTTCAACCGTCCATCCTATCCTTTTTGCCTGTTAGAAATCGGTCGACCGACACATACATTCTGTTCGACCGTTTCACCTTGTCGAGTGAGAAATTATTTTACCGAATACAAATCCTTCAGCCTATCTCTTATCGACATGTGTCCTCTGAGTGGGACTTTTGGTCGACCAAAAGTTCATATATGTTCGACCGATTGTTTTCCGTATTTGTATTTATTATGACTGTTATACTTGTCGTATACTCCAACGGTCGTATACACATTTTCCTAACTAACCTAAGTTTGGATTTAGTGTTCCGGTCGACCGGACATCCCTTTACGGTCGACCGAATCTTGATTCTTCCCTGTCTCATTTTTACTGGGCATTTTCGGTCGAACGTTGCACTTACCTCGTTCGACCGATTACACTTGGTGTTATCGGGTCTTAAATCAAACATGTCAACCGGTCGACCGAAACTCTATTCACGGTCGACCGGAACATAAGTCTTTTCCAGACACAGTGCTACTGTCTCATTTCAGTCGAATTGGTATTCCAAACCGTTCGACTGATCACTTAAGTTTGAGCCAAGTTGGATCGACCGTTAGCATCTTCGTTCGATCGAACCAAGCACTGCTTATAATCGGTCGACCGTGTAACGTGATCCGGTCGACCGTTTGTCGCCAGAAATCTGTCCTGCAATTTCTGATTTGTGTTTTTCTTACACATCTTTCCATCACTTCAATCCCAATGGCTAGAACTTGTTTAGAGCTTATAAATAGAGCTTAGAACACTCATACAAAGTGACCAATCTTTCTCTAAGCTCAACATCTCATTACTACTCTCTAAGTGCTCTAAACCCTTGTGCTCATATCTTCTCACTTGAAATCGCCATCACTAGATTGCATCATTCATTTCAAGTACCCAAGATTAGTTGCTGAAGTTTTATTCTTCAAGAGTTGTACAAGCTTCCGGAGTGAAGCTCTTCTCGGATTGTGAGAAGGTGGTCCAAGCTAGGCAATGGTGTTCGCAAAGCTTGTGGTGTAAAGGAGTGATCTTGGCCCGCAACGGAGATCGGATTAGTGGAGGACGCGAAGTTGCTCGAGTAAGAGCAATTCGTAAGAGAGGACTAAGATCCGGTGGTTGGATCCAAACCTCTATACATCCAGAGTAGTGGTTTGTTTGTTCTCTCCTAAATATCATTGTCTTATCTTTGAATTTGGTATAGTTATCTTAAAAACTGTAATTAGTCTATTCACCCCCCTTTAGACTAAGTTTAGGGGCTAGTAGACCCTACATTTTGTATCAGAGCCTTGTTAATTGCATATTAGACAAATTCACATTTGTAGCAATGACCCAACAAAGAGAGGGATTTCACACCGGAAGACCTCCTTTGTTTGATGGAACAAACTATGTCTATTGGAAGAAACGTATGACCACGTTCATACAATCTTTTGATGTTAAATTGTGGGTGTTCTTTCAAATACCATATACTCAAAACAAACCATTAGAACGTATGGATGATGATGAGTTAGTCATGATTCAAATGAATACTAAACTCATGAACATAATTATGTGTGCATTGACCGAAGAACAATATAGTAGAATTAATGCATGTGATTCCGCATTTGAAGCTTGACATATGTTAGAAAGTCACTTTGAAGGTCGATCATCCGTTAAGGAAACTAGAATAGATTCATTTGTGCAAAAGTATGAAATGTTTGCTATGAAACCGAATGAATCCATTAGCGAGATGCATACTCGCTTTACTCTTATTACTAACTCTTTGAAGAACCTTGGTAAGGTTGTGATTGAAAGTGATAGGGTACGAAAGTTTCTTAGGTCCTTGCCTTTGGATTGGGAGAAAAAGACTACGGCTATTGAAGAAGTCAAAGATCTCACAAAGTTAAAGATGGAGGATCTCATTGGAAGCCTCATGGCGTATGAGATCCAAATGGAAGAAAGAAGAGAGAAGGAGAAGGAACAGGAAGGATATAAGCGTAAAGAAAAACAAATTGCCTTAAAAGCAACCTCGGATTCGGACACAATCGAAGACGAGGACACCGATGAAGATGTTGCTATCCTAACCCGCAACTTCAAGAAGTTCTTCTCCAAGAGAAAATTTGCAAAAGGAAGAGGAGAATCCTCTCGGACATTCACTTGCTATGAGTGTAACAAAACCGGCCACATGAAGAAGGATTGCCCCTTGCTTAGGCCTAGGGATCGTGAACGAAGAGAAGAAAGGAGATATCCTCCTAGAAGAGAAAGGGATGAGAGACCAAGAGAAGATAGAGATGAAAGGCCACCCCGAAAGGAAAAGGAAGAGAGGCCTAATAGACGTAACGATTACAAAAGAAGGGATCGTCGCGAAAAGGATGGGAAAAAGGCTCTCAAAGCTACTTGGGATGACACAAGTTCATCAAAGGACTCCGACTCCGAATACTACCAAGAAGAAGAAGCACACATGTGTTTCATGGCATCTAATGTTGATTCCGACTCGAGCCCTCCTCCATCACCAAAGACGAGTGATCAACCTCACGTGGTGGAAATCGACGACGATGAGGTATCCCTAAACGAAATACCCCCTTATGATGATTTGTTAGATGCTTTTCATGAACTTGCCGAGCGTTATGAAATGATTTGTCATAAAAACAAATTAGCTAGAAAAGTGAATCTAGATCAATCTATCAAATGTGATATGCTAACCAAAGAAATTGAGATTCTAAATGATGAGATTTCAATTATAAAATCTACAAAAGATGATCATCTAAATGAAGATCTCATTGCCAAGAATATGCAACTCACGAAAGACTTAGAGAAATTCACCTTAGGTAGAAAGATGCTTGACATGCTTCTTTGAACTCAAACTCAATCTCTAACAAAACATGGTCTAGGCTATAAGGGAGGTAAACAAAAGAAACTCACTTCCTACTTTGTTAAAATGAATAACTCTTTTGTTCAGAAAACAAATTATTCAAATGTTTAGGTACCTAAGACTACTCAAGTTTGGGTACCAAAAGCTAACCCTAAAGGACCCAAACAAATTTGGGTACCAAAGTCTTCACTTGTTTCTTTGATTGTAGATAAAAGCAAGGAGAAAGGGGAAGTGGATTCTCGATAGCGGGTGCTCGAGGCATATGACGGGAGACTCCCAAGTTTTATCCAACTTAAAGCCTAAGAATGGAGGAACCGTCACATTTGGAGATAATGCTAAAGGACACATTGTCGGCATCAGCAATGTTGGTAATTCTACTACTCCTAACATTGAAAAAGTTTTATTAGTAGATGGGTTAAAACATAGCTTGCTTAGTGTTAGTCAATTAACGGATAAGAATTTTCTAGTTGTATTTGACAAACACACTTGCCATATCATCTCTAAAAATGATGGTTTACCGAACACATTGGTCCGAAGTGTCACTTGATCTCTGACGGTAGACCAAATCCAATTCGGTCGTCCGATCCCAGCTGCACACGGAGTGCCTGGATTCCTCAGTTCGGTGGACCGAATCCAATTCGGTAGACCGACCCGTCTTCGACAAAATTTCCTGGGTTGTGCGTTGGTAGACCGACTCTTCCTGGATTTGCGTCCTTAACAAATATAAGCCAATATTCAACAATCTCCACCTTGGTTTAGATTTGTTAGATGAGTCTTCTTCTAACCCGCATCCTTCGTGCCTTCACAAGACACCGCCTGGCGCTACCCTTGGAGCTCCCTCTTTCTCACTTTCTGAGGACATTGAGAAGCTTCGAGCACAACTCAAACTTCTCCCGATTGACAACCTTGGTCATCATATCCGCAGGATTCTCACTTGTGTCGATTTTCTGGAGAACAACATGTCCTTCTTCGATCCACTCTCGGATATTGTGGTACCTTACTTCAATATGTTTGGTCCTTGAATGGAACGTCTGATCCTTGTCTAGATAAATTGCACTTTGACTATCGCAATGCAATTTGGTCACCTCATGTTCCATCCCCAAAGAGCTAACCAAACCCTTCAACCATATAACTTCTTTTCCGGCATCGACAACAGCCATGTACTCCGCTTCCGTTGTAGACAACGCGGTAGTATGTTGGAGAACCGATTTCCAACTCACTGGACCTCCAGCCAAAGTGAACACGTACCCTGTTGTGGACCTTCGTTTATCCAGATCTCCAACGTAATCTGAATCGATGTACCCCTCAACCTGCCTTTGTGCTCCATCTTTGGTGAACTTCAAGCTGACATCCATGGTTCCCTTCAGGTACCTCAACAACCACTTCAACACTTCCCAATGCTCCTTTCCTGGGTTAGCCATATAACGACTCATGAGGCTAACTACGTGTGAAATGTTGAAGGGAATGTGTTCTAAAAGTTTTACTTTTAAATGTAAATTATTATGAATTGAATGAGAAATCATTTTGTTCCTTGTATGTGATTCGTCTTTTAGAAGAGTTAAGGAAGAGGTTCTAGGTCCTTAACCGTAGAGCTCTAAAAGATATTGGTTTACATAAAACAAAAGATATTCGCAATCATGGTAATTAACATGGGACATTAATTACCGAGTTAAGATTGTCGTGTTGGTCATAGATCATTGTAGTTCTACAATCGAGTGACAACACGGGTACGCAAAAGAAGAAAATACTACTTTTGTATACCGAATTGGCCTAATAAGTAAAATATTTAGGAATGTGTTTCTATGTCATTAATATTTTACTGTGTTTTTGGTCCTTTGATATGAGACTTATATCCGATCGCTTAAGGAGTGCTTAATTAGACTAGTGTCTTAAGCTATCAATGAGTGTAGTGCAAAGGCATTAGTTGGTTAAGTATGACTTTTGCTGGAGAAGATAGTTAGTCAAAAGATTATCATTGCCCCTCTTAATTGAGTGATGATATTAGTGGCCCCTTGATAAAGCAAAGTTATAATGTGCACAATGTGATTTGAGTTAAGTCACATATTTATAACTAGCTTAAAGAGATCAAGAAATGAATACTAATACAAGGATGACACAATACCACTTTTTGTGTATTCTTAATATCATGAGGCAAAGGACGGACACAAGTGATGCACTCCATCACTAAATGGATCGGGTTTTGGTTCGAGTGGAATTAAGACATCTAACTAATTGGGAGCTATAATGTGTAGATAGATACCGCTTATAGCTTGTGATATTAAGCTCTTAATATCACTATCAACTTAGTCTAGATCCTCCCATAGGTCACACCGCAAAAACCGGTAAACAAGAAGCTTGATTTTTGGTTCATATGATGTGTCGGGTTTCTTATAGAAAATATGACACATGTGGTGAACAAGTAAAATCAATTATGTTGTATATAACATAATTAGAATCATGATAAATTCATATGAGATGCATATATTATGGGGTGCAATAATTTATTATTGCATAGGATAATATATTGCAAAAGTTGTGAATTTGCTAAAACCCCAAAAGTTCAAATTTTGTTGGAAATAAATCCAAAATTTGAAAAGGCAAAATCGGGTAAAAGTTCGGTGATCCGTTTATGGTTCGGTCGACCGAGGGTTATGTGGATCGGTCAACCGAACGTGGAACGGATGGTCATAGTTAATTGACCGAACTTGACTAAAGTGCCTGGAGTTCTGGTACGGTATACCGAACAAGAAACGGTCGACCGAACAATGTCCAGTTCCGATATTTTCGGTTAACCGAATGGCACTCCGTTTTAGACGAGAATTCGTCCGATCGGTTAAGGAGAAATTTTCTCCTTAAGAATCGGTCATCCGTCTAGTGCACGGTAATACGAACGTGACATATTCGGTTAACCGAATATGTCTCCGTAAACCGAAGCCCGATCGATATTCTGCCTTTAATAATTAAGAGATTAAATTGATCGATGGTTGGATTAGCTCCAAACTTGGTCAAACGTTTTGTGGATGCATGTAATGCATTATGGAATTAGTTTGTGAGAGAAAATGTCAAGAGAACATGACTTAAGAATAGCCATGATTGAGAGTAAGATTGGAGCCTATAAATAGGTCCTTATTCTCCTTAATTATGTTAGATGTTTTCTAATTATTTTCTCTCCTAATTCACCACAAAAGGCAACGAAAATTGTCTTAGTTTTCTAAGTCTTTGGAAGGAAAAATCTCAGAGATTAAGGAGAGGGTTTGTAGCTAGATTCTAAGCTAGTTGGGAGATTGATTGGCTAGCTCCTTTCTCTCCAACCTTGTTTAGGGTTTCGGTGAACACTCGGAGGCATCCGGTGCAACGAGAAGCGACGATAGTCTTCCTCAACGTCTCTGGAACATCAAGAAGTTTTAGAGAACTTCTAGGTATGAATTTCGAAGTCCCTTGTGTTTGTTTTAATAAGTTTTGAAACTAGTTATTAAAACAAACTGATGCATGCATGAAATAAATCGTAGAAAATTGTAATTGATCCTTATTATGCATAAAAATTCGAAAAATATATATGTACAATTAAACATGAAATCCTACAGTGGTATCAGAGCATATGGTTCAATTTTCTTATGATTTAAGGCTGTAAACGAATTTAGTTTACCATATAGGATTTAAACAATTCGGTTTACCGGTTTTTCGGTCTATGAATGATTTGTTGATATAATTCTCTATAATAATTCGTTTTAAATGTTTTAAGTGTTTTAAAACATGCCATGTAATTATTAGAATTAAGATTTAGACATTAATCTAACTTACAATAATTTCATTTTATAAAGAAATGATTATTTTGTAAGAGAATCAACAAAACCGAAAAACTACGGCTCATCTTTCCATTGAAAATTAGATGGACAACGGTTCAAAATTATTTTTGAACTATGGATGGATGAAAAACGTTTTTAATGGATTTCAAAATGTTTTTCAAAGAATTGTTTGAGATTCTAGATGATTGATAAACTAGGTTGTATATTTTATAGCGATATTGTGTGCATGGATGCTCTCTTTCTGTATATTTTATACAGGGGCTTATTTATATGTAAAAGCCAAAATTCTCTCTTTCTGTCTTTTAGATAATTGCATTTGCATATGAGAGGTTTTTACATAGGACTTGCACTAGTCGTTTGTTTTATTGAATGTGAGGAGCATGTTTATTTTCTGTAAAATCTACATCTCCGGTGCAAGAGGAAGTCGCCGTTGTAGCGCATCGACCAAGGATCAAAGATCAGGGATCGAGGATCGAGGATCGAAGGGAACATATAAACTCACACGATGTGGATTGTGTGAATGGTTTAATTTCTGTTTTTTTTTTAAATTTCTGCTATGCATATGATGAATGTGATTGAATGTTAGGATGTGTATGAATGATAATATGCATGATAACCTAAAATTCCGAATCACATGTTAATATATGAAATTGTCCAACAACAATTAAGAGTAATTTTCCTCCTTATTTCATCCACTAGCAGTCATTGGTCGAGGGATACTCTGCTCGCCCTTAGCCGGAGATAGCTCCCTCCATCTTTGGGAATATTGGGAGATATAATGGTTGTCTATTGTTGTGCCACGATTAAATATATGAGGTGCGTTTCACCCTAGTGAACCCCAAGTATGTTTAGTTGTGAATACAATGGATAAACGTATCTCGTATCAAATGAAAATAAGTTTTCTTAACATTACCTAGAGCTCTCACTCGGTTTTGGGGAAAAGTTTTTCTTACGAGGATAGGTCATATTCCCTCATAATTAAAACGACAAGAATCACAAGAGTTTGAAGATGCTAATATTGCTAAAATTCAAAAAGGTTGTGATTAGAAAGAGTTTTTCTTACCTTGATATTGTGATGTATTCGATAGCCCTTAGCTAGTCTATGTTGCAATTGATAGGATCTTGGATTACTGCATTTATGAGCAAAATTTTATTTGCAGTATTTACATTTATATTTGATATATATGTATGTATTTTAAAACATAAAATTGACATTAAAATCTTGTATAATTTATTTTGTAGAAATGTCTAATATCCAACCAATTGTGTGATCTATGATCGAAAAGAACCCTTTGCAAAATGATGGCAAACTTCATGAAATGGCAACTCAATCTTAATATCGTGTTGAGGTTTGAAAAACTATCTCATATTTTGGATGGTGAAATCCCAAAATTGAATGAGAAGGCAACCGGTAATGGGAAAGAGGCGATAGCCAAGTGGGAAGACCAAGAGAACCAAGTTCGCGATCTAATGTTGGCATCCATGGGTGACTCGCTTCAATCGAAATACTTGGAATCAAAACCCAAGAAGACCATGGAAGCTTTAACAAAGTTGTTCATGGATAGTGCCCGAAAGGAGCGCTATAAGACCACCATCCCACTCACAAGGTGCCACATGGCGGAGGGAACATCGGTATCCATGCATTTTCTCACGATGCAAGGATACCTTGAGAAATTGTCGAAGCTCTCTTCTCCAATGCCCGAGGACATTGCCGAAGATCTGATTCTTGGCTCTCTAGCCCCGTCCTTTAAGGACTTTGTGATGCACTATCATGTGCGTGAAAAATGGGTGAGTCTTGAGGAGCTTCACAACGCTCTCAAAACGGCAGAAGTTGACATGGGCAAGGGTCGGGACAATCAGGTCCTAGCCGTCCATGAGAGGAGCAAAATGATCAACAAATGTAAAGGCAAATTTACCAAAGATACGTCAATCAAAAGCAGGAGAGTAGGAGGTGCTCATAGGAGTACCTCAAGGGGGAAATCTTTCAAATCTCCAACTCCCAACACGGAGTGCTTTCACTGCGGTGAAAAGGGACACATCCGACCTAATTGCCCCAAGTACAAGGAAGACCTTGAAAATGGGATGATTGAACGTAGGCGCCCGAGAAACGTCGTAAGTATGTTTGTTGTTGAGATAAATTTAATCACCTCTATCCTTGATTTGGTAATGGTTACCGGATCTTGTGCTCACATAATTTTAATGTGCAGCTATTGAAGGATAGGAAGGAACTCGTGGAGAACGAGATGATATTGAAGATCGAAAATAGTACAAGCATAGCAGCGATTGTACAAGGTTCTATGGAACTTCAATAGGCTAATGATTTAAATTTATGTTTTGAAGAATGTTTATTATGTGCCTTCGATTAGCAAGAACTATTCTGTATCATGTTTTGGATATGGATAACTTAATATATATTTCTAATTCTTGATTGTCTATATCGAAGAATGGAATTCTCTATGCAAATACATTCGTTTGGAATGACTTCTATTTGCTTGAAATGAATAATAAACAAACTCAAACAAACAATAACAAAAAGAAACTAAGATAACTCACGTGAATGATTCACTCTTGTAACACTATCGGATTGGTCATGTAAATGACCAAGATACCTTTCAAGAAGAAAGGAACGAAAACGAGTGCCTAATTGGATATGATGCATTCCAATGTATGAGGTCCAATGAGTACAAGTGCAAGAGACGGTTTAGGTACTTCATTTTGTTCACGGAAAAAAATTGTCATTATAGTTGTATTTGTCTAATGGGAATCAAAAGTGAATTCTTTGACAAGATCAAAGAATTCAAAGATGAAGTAGTGAACCGACTCAACAAGAATATAGAGTCTCTACGAAAGGTTCGTAGGAGTGAGTGCTTAGGATACCTAATTTGACTCATTCCTAAAGTAGGAATAGGATATTGCTCGATATGGTTCGATCAATGATAAGTCAATCTAAATTGCCTATTTACTTTTGGAATTATGCACTACAAGTAATGACCAACTCACTAAATAATGTTCCATCCAAATCCGTGGAGAAAATGACTTTGAGCTATGGAGTCGAAAGACACCTAAGCTCAACTTTCTCAAGATTTGGGGTTGTGAGGTCTACGTCAAGGAATTGATGTCGACCAAGCTTCAACCAAAATCGGATAAGTGCTTCTTTATAGGTTGTCCTTGTGTGACAAGAGGATACTACTTTTGGTGTATCACCTCCAATCGAAAGATTGTAGAGAGAGATATGTTTTTACTAGAATTTCTGGAAAAGAGGGAAAAGTAGTGGGAGTAGAGTTAAGCTTTGGGAAACTCAAGATACTCTACGAGATCATGATGTGAATATTGCATTCAAAATCATGAAGGCCCAACCAAGATTCATTTGGTTAGTGGGAGCATGAGCGAGAGAGCCTTACAAGAAATTGTGAGAGAATCTCAATCATCCCCACCCAGTGTATGTTCGAGAGTCGAACGTGAACCTATTTCTCAAGAAATTGTGGAAGAAGTTCGAGAGACACGAGAAGAACCAAAAGAATAGAGAAGGTCGACGAGGGAAAGAAAGAAACCCAATAAGTATGTGGAACAGATGGTCATAGTTAATTGACCGAACTTGACTAAAGTGCCTGGAGTTCTGGTACGGTATACCGAACAAGAAACGGTCGACTGTACAATGTCCAGTTCCGATATTTTCGGTTAACCGAATGGCACTCCGTTTTAGACGAGAATTCGTCCGATCGGTTAAGGAGAAATTTTCTCCTTAAGAATCGGTCATCCGTCTAGTGCACGGTAATACAAACGTGACATATTCGGTTAACCGAATATGTCTCCGTAAACCGAAGCCCGATCGATATTCTGCTTTTGATAATTAAGAGATTAAATTGATCGATGGTTGGATTAGCTCCAAACTTGGTCAAACGTTTTGTGGATGCATGTAATGCATTATGGAATTAGTTTGTGAGAGAAAATGTCAAGAGAACATGGCTTAAGAATAGCCATGATTGAGAGTAAGATTGGAGCCTATAAATAGGTCATTATTCTCCTTAATTATGTTAGATGTTTTCTAATTATTTTCTCTCCTAATTCACCACAAAAAGCCACGAAAATTCTCTTAATTTTCTAAGTCTTTGGAAGGAGAAATCTCAGAGATTAAGGAAAGGCTTTGTAGCTAGATTCTAAGCTAGTTTGGAGATTGATTGGCTAGCTCCTTTCTCTCCAACCTTGTTTAGGGTTTCGGTGAACACTCAGAGGCATCCGGCGCAACGAGAAGCGACGATAGTCTTCCTCAACGTCTCTGGAACATCAAGAAGTTTTAGAGAACTTTTAGGTATGAATTTCGGAGTCCCTTGTGTTTGTTTTAATAAGTTTTGAAACTAGTTATTAAAACAAACCGATGCATGCATGAAATAAATCGTAGAAAATTGTAATTGATCCTTATTATGCATAAAAATTCGAAAAATATATATGCACAATTAAACATGAAATCCTACAAATGTCTGGCCTAGTGCAGATCATAGCATACATAACGGATCCGACTGCACTAGCATATGGAACTCTCTCCGTATCTCTCCTTTCCTTTGCAGTAGAGGGGTTGCACTTCAACGAGAGCTTGAAGTGAGTACTAATAGGTTTGGCCACCTGTTTGGCGTTCTCGAGATTATACCTCTTGAGTATCTTCCGGATATAGCTCCTTTGAGTAAGCAGAATTTCACATTTCTCGGTATCGCTGGAGGTCTCCATACCGAGAATCTTCTTTGCACTCCCGAGGTCTTTCATCTCAAACTCCCCGTGAAGCTTCAGTTTGAGATCATCTATATGCTTCATCTCCTTAGCCGCGATCAACATATCATCGACATACAAAAGCAAGAACACGTGTGTTCCGTCTCCAAGACTCCGCAAGTATACACAACTATCATAATCGCAACGTACAAAACAATTATTAATCATAAATAAATCGAACCTTTTGTATCACTGCCTCGGCGATTGCTTAAGTTCATAGAGGGACTTCTTGTCCTTCCTTGCCTCGTGCGATGAACCCATCTGGCTGCCTCATATAGATCTCTTCCTCTATGTGCCCGAGAAGAAAAGTTGTCTTCACGTCCATCTGCTCTAACTCCATGTTATCCATAGCTACCATGGCTAACAACACTCTAATAGAGGTATGCTTTACAACGGGTGAGAAGATCTCGTTGTAATCGACCCCTTCCTTCTGAGCATATCCTTTTGCGACCAACTTTGCTTTATACTTTATCTCCTCCATAGGAGATGACCCTTCCTTCTTCCTGAAGATCCACTTGCACCCAATCGCGCGCTTTCCCTTGGGAAGCTCCGTTAACTCCCAAGTTTGATTCTTATGAAGAGACTCCATCTCTTCGGTCATGGCCACCATCCACTTGTTCCTGTCCTCCTGCTCGATAGCTTCTTCAAATGTGCAAGGGTCCCCACATTCGGTAACAAGTGCAAACGCAACACTAGCATCATTGTGACCATACCTCACCGGTTCCTTTGTGATCCTCATTTGTCTTCCTTGAGCAATACTCTCTTGCTCAGCTTCCTCCTCTACTTGTGAGTCAATTGTTTCCTGCTGAACTTCTTGATTTGATTCTCCTCTTGAAGTCGTGACCTCAACTTCAATTTCGTCTTCCCGCATGGGATTCCCTTGTTTCTCTTTCTCCTCAAGTCCCTTGAGCAAACTCGTCTCATCAAAGACCACATTACTCCGTACGAGTACCTTCTTGCTCACCGGATCCCAAAGCTTATATCCTTTCACCGTCCTATCGTAACCAAGGAATATACACTCCTTTGATTTCGAATCCAGCTTCGACCGTTGTGTCTCATCGACCAACGCATAGGCTTTGCATCCAAATATCCTAAGCCTCGAGTAATCAAATAGCTCACTCGTCCACACTTCCTGAGGCGTCTTTAATTCAAGTGCCGATGACGGTGAGATATTTACCAAGTAGCATGCAAGATCTACTGCTTCCGCCCAGAAATCCTTCGACAGATTCGCATGAAGCCTCATGCTCCTTGCCCGTTCACATAGTGTCATGTTCATCCTTTCAGCTACGCCATTTTGTTGCGGACTCCGCGGTGTAGTGAAATGCCTCATGACGCTTTCTTTCTCACAGAAACCTGCAAACTCCCTTGAGGTGTACTCCCCTCCGTTATCTGTCCGTAAGTACTTGACAAATTTTCCTGTACTCTTCTCTAGTTGGGTCTTCCATGCTTTAAACTTATCAAAGCCATCAAATTTATTTTTCAGAAAATAAACCCATACCTTCCTTGAGAAGTCGTCTGTGAATGTGACGAAATATTTGGCTCCACCTTTTGACCGAACCTGAGCCGGTCCCCAGACGTCTGAGTACACATACTCCAGAATTTCCTTCGTCTTGTGGATAGCCATCTTGAATCGAATCCTATGTTGTTTACCGAAGACACAATACTTGCAAAAATCCAATTTGCAGCTCTTAACACCCTTCAACAGTCCTTGTTTGTGTAGCTCACACAAACCCTTTTCCGACATATGACCAAACCTCATATGTCAAAGTGCGGTGATGTCTTTGTCTCGTGCAACATTTGCTGCACCTTTTCCTGCTACTGGATTCTCTAGCATCCAATACAAGTTGCCCACCTTGGTTCCCTTTATCACTGTCATCGCCCCATGAGTGACATTGATCTTTCCGTCCCCGTCGGACCATCTCCACCAGAGAGTATCAAGCTCTCCTAGAGAAATCAGATTCTTCTTCAACTCCGGTACGTGACGCACACCCGTCAGCGTTCGAATGCACCCATCGAACATCTTGAATTGTACGGAACCAATACCGACTGTAGTGCACGGCGCATCGTTGCCTATAACAACGATCCCTCCTTTCAGTGGCTCATAGGATGTGAACCACTCCTTATCCGGGTACATGTAAAAAGATGCTCCTGTATCCAAAATCCATCCAGATGATGATTTGTCAATACCTGCAGCGCAAACTATTAGAACGTCGACTTCGTTCTTCTCCTCCACCACACTGGCGGAATTGTACCCGTCTTTCCCTTTCTGCAGCGACTCCTTAAAGGACCTACAATCACGCTTCATATGGCCGACTTTCTTGCAGAAAAAACATTCAAAGGATCTCCCTTTTGATTTGGATCGCCCTTTTCCATTGTTTCTTCCTTTGTTACCCATCCTGTCCTTTTTCGGTGCTGCGATCAATCATTCACCCTTCTCAAAAGAGCTACTACTAGAATTCTTCCTTGCATCGTAGGAGATCAGCGTGCCCTTGACCTCCTCCAGCACCAACGAATCCTTTCCATATATGATCGTGTTCACCAAGTTCTCATACGAGTCCGGCAGTGACGTCAATAACAACATTGCTTTGTCCATATCCTCCATCTTGTCATCTAGCTGAGTTAGATCAGCTATCAACTTATTGAACACCGAGAGATGCTCAATGAACGGCGTGTTCTCCTTCATCTGAAGCATGTACAGTTGACGCTTCATATTCAACTTGTTGCTAAGGTTCATCTTCATGAACCTCTCCTCCAGAAGTTTCCAATATTCTACCACGGTCTTTGCCGATTCCTCGAAAAGCAAATCATCTGAGAGGCACAACTCGATGATCCCAATAGCCTGGAGATTCAGACTCTCCCACTTTTCGTCGGTCATCTTCGACAGTTTCTTTTCAACTCCATCCAACGTCAGCAACAGCTCGTCCGTCTGAGACATCAACGCACGAACCCTCCGTTACCATGTTGAAAAGTTCCCCTTCCCGGTGAATTTCTCCACCCGAAAGTTCCGCGCTTCCTCCGCCATCGAAAGTGCAACCAAAGCTCTGATACCAGCTGTTGGGAGGGAGATCTAACAATGCACTTATACAAAACACGGATTAAACGCACCAAGTAGTACCAAATATTGATTGCAGAATTAACTTTGGACCCTCTCCCAATCTTAATTGCAACAAGAACACTAATAAGATGAAAATAAACAAGCAAACACAAATGCACACCTAAAACAACCACGACACACGCGATTTACAAGGTTCGGCAACGTGCCTACGTCCTTGGGGGTCTCCTACGGGTTTCCTTTCCTTCTTCCGCTTCTCCAACAACAGAAGTAACCGAGATTACAAGTATATGGAGGCAATAGGTCCTCCAAATCACTCTAGATCTATCTCTAGCCTTAATCTCTCAACTCACAATGAATAAAACTATATTGTATGCAATATGATATAAGACTAAGAGCAAACAAGCCCTTTTATAGACTCAAAAATCGAGCTACAATTAAGCAAAACCGAACAGAACTATTCGTGGGGACACGGTTAACCAATGCTCGTTCGGTTTACCGTGCGTACTTCAACAAGAGTGATTCTTGTTCCGATTCGGTAAACCGAACCCTTCCCGGTTGACCGATGGAACACTTCTCACGCGGCTCGGTAGACCGCGAGAACGATTCTTTCACGAACTAACGAATTCTCCAACAACCCTTCGGTCGACCGAGAAATTGTCCAGACACTTTTAGATTCTCGGTGGACCATGCCAAATTGTCCAGACACTTTTAGATTCTCGGAACACCAAAAATCTCATCAACGGTTTACCGAACCCGTTGTTCCGAAGTGTCACTTGATCTCTGACGGTAGACCGAATCCAATTCGGTCGTCCGATCCCAGCTGCACACGGAGTGCCTAGAATCCTCGGTTCGGTGGACCGAATCCAATTCGGTAGACCGACCCGTCTTTCCCGAAATTTCCTGGGTTGTGCGTCGGTAGACCGAATCCAATCCGGTCGAC
Source organism: Triglochin maritima (assembly GCA_963682175.1). Lineage (NCBI taxonomy): Eukaryota > Viridiplantae > Streptophyta > Magnoliopsida > Alismatales > Juncaginaceae > Triglochin > Triglochin maritima. The sequence continues at coordinate 44,592,372 of OY821775.1, forward strand.
CGACTCTTCCTGGATTTGCTTCCTTAACAAATATAAGCTAATATTCAACAACAACCTAGTCACTAGTCACATCATCTATGGAGGGTGAGTCATCTAGGTGTTGATGACTCAACAAGTTGGAAGGTGAGAGGTTGAAGGAAAGGAAGAGACAAAGAGATTCTCCATTTATCTATTATTTTCGTCTTTGTTTTATGATGAAATTTGAGTAGAGGTGTAATGATCTTAAATGGTCATTTGTTATGTGTTTTATGTCTTGTTTATGAAAGAGTTATGCTTAGGTTTAGTTGAAGGGTCATTATAAGTGCCTATATAAGCACAAGAGTTCTCCATTTGTAGCATGAGAAAAAAAAGAAAAGAATGTAAGTGAGTAGAAAGAAGAGAGAAAAGATTAATGTTTGTTGCAAATCCCGTTTTGTATTTGAGTGTTAAGTAGTCATTCTCTTCTTTCATTCGTAACCACCTATTACGTAAATCAAAGTATGATTTTAATGATGGTAATGGAATGCCCTCAACATGGAGAGCAAGGCGAGTCAAAACCGCGCACCTGGTGCGGCTTCTGAACCGTTGAATAGCGGTTTGGGACCGCTGGTTGGCGGTCCAAGTGCACCCTGTGGAGGGCGACTTTCTGGGGTGACTTTGTTGAGTGTTCATTGTCTTTCTCCCGTATCTAACATGGACATGGTCGGACCGGTATCGTTTCAAATTGATTGTTTTATGTTGTATATGTGTTATATAACTCCGTGATTTCTGACTCATTCTTATTTTTAAAAATAACCATCAGTTAAAAATGAGTTGTGTCATGGAATGAATCAAATGTTAATCAAGTATGATTCGAATCATACCGTAATAGTGTCGTATCGCAGGGACAAGCTTAATAACACAACATAGAACTCAACATGGATTGTGATTTTGAACAAACAAGGAACAGAATTTTGTTGTCTAGTCTAATAAAATGTAACTAAACGGATCCACAATATTGATAAGAGGACACTATTTTAAGAACTGAGATTCAATTCAGCTATACACTAACAAATCGGTTGGTATTCAAATTCTTTACAAAATCAAATGTCACCTTTTTAAGTGTCAATAGCTACCTTATCGAAAATGTATGGTGACTGGGAAACCTTTTAATATCTACACAACTGAAGGATGTCATTCAAAGATAACTGGACACAACTTAAATTCAGGCCAGCAACTCAACTTGAACCTGATGCAACATCGAATGCTTTATCATCTTCAGTATCATGCATCGGATTTCCTATAACTCTATTATCACTAGTCTCAGAAACTGACTGTGTTGCAAGGCTAACAGATGCAGAACCTCCAGATGTGCACCTTTCTCCCGTTTCAATATGATCGATTTGTCGTGATGTGGTCGGTATATCAACATTGACCTCTCTCTGGACTTCAGGACCGAGCCTGGGCACAGGATTACTACGTGAAAAAAGCCTTTCTTTCCATCCTCTTGTGTTCTTAGTGATAGACTCTTTGCACCTAAAAAATCAAAAAAAGGACATCACTAACAAGAGCGAAGTCTCAATTGTGAATCATATAAGCTACTAATCCCATCAAATATCTAGAGGGTATTGCAAACCTTAATGAAATATTACTGAATCTGGATTTTAATGATTCTGAGAATGACTGTGAATCTGATAGTCCTGCTGTATCTTGGGCAACATGATTGTCAAGTCTGATGGAAATCAAGTAAACTACAAAGTTAGCAAGAAACATTGTCGAGAACAGAGAAAATTAAAAATGCTTAAAACATAACTGCTACCACAGGCACCTGTTTCCAGAATTACTCATCAGGTGTTCTGCACAAGGCACAGCACGGACCTGAGATGAAGGTTCCACAACTAAAACACCACGAGAAACGGAACGTGAAGCATCATCAGAAGGACCAGGTTCATTTTCTCTCCCTCTTGGTTCAGGGGATTCAGAAATATTGTTTTGATCTGCAGAGGAAACCACCGACTCTGGATGACTGTCGAGTCTACCTCGGCGAGGCTCTCTTCTACCTCGTCGCATTCTTCTGGTTCCTGCAGCAGCACTTAGGTGCTGCATTATTAAATCTTCCAGTTCACCACGACTTAGACCTTCTGGCAACTGTAGAAGTACTTAAAGTTAAACTAGCCAACTGCTAAAAAAATTACGTTAAAGCAGTAAAGTAGAATAGAGAAAACATCAAAAGGAACCACTAGTGTTTTGACAAATAAAAAAGGAGGCAGACTGTTGTCGTACATTTACAAGTTCAAAAGTCCCATAAGTTGGATGATGAAATATGGCAGTGTTTTGTGGCCCACTAGACTCAACATCTCGCTCTTTCTCAATAGCTTCAAGGAGCTCCTGACTGCAAAAGAAGAATACAGTTCAGAGATCAGAAGAATGACAAATATCAAATACATATCCAGAATAAGCAAATATCAGTAGTTAGTTGGACTCCAGAACAAAATGAACCTGCTGGGATCTAAGAAGTGGATAGACTGCCAACACATAGGACATTGTGAGCTTCTTTGACACCTAAGACACCAAAACAGATGTCATATTATAAAACTGGCAAAATGAATTCATGGAACTTACCAGGTAGGAACTAAGGGATTTCTTTTTTTCCTCGGTCGGGAAAAAGTAAAAATCTATTGAACTTGACCACGGAAATTCAATGTACGGGAATCTCAAATGAAACAAATATAATAAAAGGCCATACATACCACTCAAGAATGCACTGGAGATGGAATTCATGTTTGCAGACAGTCATCTAACAAACAAAATTGAAATGAATAGCTAACAAACAACACTTAAATGCATGCAAAGATCAGTTAATGAAAGTAAGAGAATGCTGCCTCATTTACCGCAGCAGGATCATCTTCTGTAAAAGACTCAAGGCATATGCTGCATGCATCTTGACAAGCCTCTTGTATGCCTCCCTCAACAAAAGCAGCTGCAGAAGATAGGTGTGTCTCCATCTTCACAGTTTCATTCATTTTTTATATACTGAGAAACACAAAAAAACATGAATAAATGTGAGAATAAGATGGTATTTATGCACTTTGGAAGAAAAGGAAAAAGAAGGGGCATGAATTACAATGCCAAATTAATTCTAATTTAAGCTTTTGTATTTTCTCCATTTCACTTCAAATCCTAGGTTCACAAACACCCTTAACAGACGAAACTCTTTGATATCAATAGTGATGACACCTTTAGTATGATATAATAGATGTAAAACTTAAGTTCAATTTTGATCTCTAAGAGCTCATGAAAGTTTGTGTGTTATCATCCTACGGAAATCTAAGGGCAACATGTTGACTTTTAGGCTTTAATATATGTTAATTTTGATGATTAATCAAACTAATTTTAATCAATCAACCTAGTCAATCAAAGTGGGCAAACATGATTACATGCATTGCATATATACTTGCAAATCATCTTAATAGGTTGATCAAGATCATCAAGAGGAGAAACATTAGGACAAAGACTCAAGATTGTAACACAACCCTATGCATGTTGCGCACTTCTAGTTCAAAAGAAGAATTTGGGAAAATAGATATCTTTAGAATTTCAATTTTCAATCAAATTTGTTCATTGACCCTCGTTATTACTAAATAGACTCCAGAACTTCCAAATAAAGTTATTTAACTACCATTATGAATCTTCAATTTTTTTCAAAGTTGCATCAAAATATCTCATACCACGGAATGACCCCAAAGTTCATAAAACAAGTGACCCGTGTGAGGAGCAGATTTAGCTCATATTAATCACAATGGTTATTTTATATGAAGCACAAAAAATCGTTAAAGATCAAGCATACACTTTATAGTTTATACACCATCCAATAAACATGGCACCAAACTTAAGGACCCATGTGGTGCAAGTTCAGAGCCCAAAATATTTAGATGATCAACAACCATTGGTTCTCTTCTGATAGTTCAAACAAAAAGGCAAGATCTTTCCATTAACATCATCTGTAACCACTGGCACTCCCACAATCGAATATATTTTTTCACGATTTTCAAACAGAAAAAACATTCATCTTATTTTGCACCCCAATATCCAACACAAAACCAGAGTTTTAAATCCCATAAAATATACATAAACTCCAACATAGGAACCAATAACATGATACCAGGCTTTCAGCTTTCAAAAGAAGAAGAAACTAATAGAATTCACGAACTTCCAAAACTAATAATAACCATTCAAAAATTCACAATAACTATTTCTTTTCACAATTAAATAAACCATTAGCTTAACCCTACATTCTACTTCAAAATTTACAACCACACAGCACAGCTCTGGCCAAAATACTCAAAAATTGATTCCCCCAAAAAAGTAAAAATCTCTGAATTTGCACTGATGACTATGACTTCAAAGTTCATAAGAAAAAAAATGCAAATTCCAGGGACGTCACGTTACAAATAGAAATACCTAACATATACAGCTCCAATCATCGATGATGCTAAGAACACGGAAGGAAGCCGGGATTTTTTATCCCTTTCTTTGGATTTCAACCCCCTCAGATTTTTTTCTAGATACCAATAACAACACAAGTAGGTGATATTTTGCCTAATTAAACTAGTACAAGAGCATCTATTTACGCACTTATAGGAAAAATACATAATCAAGCTCCAAAAAAAAACAAATTCCTTTCCAGTATTTCCCCATCGTGCTTCCAAACTCCGACCCCCTAACCTAAATTCATCGTCCGTCCTGCCTCGAAGTCTAAATCTCTAATCTACACAGATAAATCAGAAAAAAATTCAAGACCTTCCAAACCCATAACAACCGAAATCACAGCTCTTCAAAGTTTCGCCAAAATAACATCCAAACCAAACTCAAACTCGGAAAAATCCCACAAAACACCAGTCAACACAACATCACTCTAATTCATAATCTCTTAAAACTCAAAAACAACACAAATTCCCCTAAACACGAAAAGGTCAAATTCCATCGTTTTCACACTACAGTGAATCAAACAGTGGAGATCGAAATGGTAAAAGTGGATACCTCGAAGTGGAAGCTGAAGAAGACGGGTTTGGACGGGTAAAGAAACCCTAGAATTACAATTTGGGATCGAATAAAAGTCTCTCAACTTCCCCCCTTTTGTTGTTTCATCCATCCACTCCTCACCTGCGTGGAAACCAACAAGCTGAAGCAACGCCGAAATACATGATTAAATCTTGGCTTATTTGCATTTTTATCTCTATAGATATGGATTATTATATTGTAGGGTAACGATGACCTTTGCTTTTACTTTTTATGTTAGTCAGCATACCTCATATTTTGCACTTATCGTTCTTTTTAAAGTGATTACCTTTTACGTATGGGTACGTGTCACTTGTTGTCTGTCAAATATGAAAAAATACACACCAGCAGATGACATCAATGGATTGGTGAAGTTGGAAAAAATTGCATTACGCCCACGGAACCAAGTTTTTTGTCCACAAATAACATTCAGTGTTTGTGACAGCTAGTTTTTTGTCCACAAATCCACAGAAGTTTTTTCTCAATAACAGCTACTCACATCAACGCGGTGCAGAAGAAGCAAATCCATTCTTGTTTCTCCAAAATGCTCATTTTTTGAAAAAAAAATGAATTCGTAGTCGAAAAACTACTTAAATCGTTCGTGTGAATTATCATTTTGTCATTCTCTCATTTCTACTCATATATCTCGACATTTCACTCTCCTATCACTCGTCTCTCTTCATCTTCTTCTCATAATCATAAAAAACAATATTTCAGATGTCAGGAAATGAGCCAACGGAATTGATGAAAATTCAAAAATTTCCAGATCCAACAATTTCAAGATCCACAAAAATTTCCAAGGGCGTTGCCCCCTTGCTTCCCCCGAACAACTTGGCAATGTGGTATTTGTAAGTTGGGAAGTTTTTTGGATCTTAAACTTGTTAGATCTGGAAATTTTTGAATTTTCGTCACTTGTAAAAAACTCATTGTAATCTAACCCGTTACCACCGAAAATTTGCAACAGAACCTCGAATAATTTGAGATAACACATCGTATAAATTTAAGTTTTTTTTTACGGACGTCTTAGTCAGACACCTCTCCCATGATGGGGGCGTTTTACCTAGACGTTTGACCTGATTTTTTTTGTTGGGCTTACTTCATTGAATTCAGACGTTTCGCCAGACATTTTCGTGGTGTTGGTACTGAGAAAATGAGGAAAACGTAGGTCGAAATCTTATTTTAAGAGACAAGACGAAATGTATATTAAATGAATTGTGAATAACAAAATGGTAATTGTTACGGTGATTTAGGCGATAAAGCATTACTTTCCAAGAAAAACACCGCCCAGCGTAACTTACCTCCTAACTTACGTGCTTCGTGAAAACGCAACCGTTCCTATTGTGGGTCCCGAACATACTTATAGTCTAGCATAGTAGCATGAAGCATTTTTAGCGTTTATTATTGGCACTGAACATTATTGAACTTTGAGATATAAGTATCGTTTGAAATGAGAGTGAAATGAAAAACTCAATAGAGGTGAAAAAAATGTATTGACATTCAATAAAGTCAAAGGTTAACACAATTATTACAATGTATTTACCTTTATTATAACTATAGGTGAACATAGGTCAGGTTGGTTTGATTATGACGTTAAACCCAAACGCAACCCAACTTGGTCGGTTCTGCTAAAATTAAGCTGGAACCAAATCTCACCCAAAATTAATCTGACCCAAATAATTTTTACTACTTTGAAGATTTGTTAAATCCGTGTTCCTAGTTATTCTTGGTCAGGAAATAAAATGGATAGCAAATGATGGACTAGAAGACATAAGTAATCGGGGTTAATTCCAGCTTCGTTGTCCCCTTATGTTTAGTTGCACATTGCACTATTGAGTATTGACCTTAAAACGTCGCATTTACCCCCTGATCTTCCAGGTGTTAGTCCTTTACCCGGTTTTATTAGTTATCCTTTGTTTTTGGTTGTTACTCAAAAAAACTTTCCAAACTACCCTCTTTTTGGATTCTTCGTAATACTAAAAAACAGATTGAGCTGAGAAAGAGATGACAAACAGATTATTACTGGGTCTCTGTGTCGATTTGAGTTTATTTGGTTAAAAAGGTGCATAGCGTTTTAAAAGATCCGAGTGTGAATAATATGGGAATATTTTTTTAATTTTCGACCGAAAGCTAACGGAGAGGACACACAACCAACGCTTGAAAGTTCAAGTGGGTAAATTTAACAATTTAAATGTTAGGAATGAAATGTGCAATTGTAACAAGGTTCAAGGATGCGGATGCATACGCGACGACGTGGGATGCGGATGTATACGCGGTATGCGAGGTCACATGTGGATTGAAATTTTAATAATAAAATTAATATAAATATGAAATATAATTGTAAAATCTATATTATTAATATATGTATAAATTGAAAAATAATTTGTGTATGATTGTGTGGGTTAAAGGTTTTGGGAAATTTGAGTATTTTTGGGTTTAAGTTAAATTAATTATGTTTTGATCTAAATAGATAATTTTTATTTAAAAAAAATCAATTATGCAATGCATATGCGCCCAATGCAGCCGGCAAATTAGACCACATCTTGAATATGTGGTGCAGTCATGGGGCCGCAACTGATCCACATCCATATCATTGGCCGCATAATCACGCATTCCTAAACTATCGGTCGTAAGGATAGTACCAAAGTAGGGTTGTAAATGGGGTGGGTAAAACTTGCCCCGACCCGCCAACCTGACCTGTCTAAGTCGGGTAGCGGTGTAAAAATCCAACCCGCCACATGCCTACCTGAATACCCGCCAACCCGACTAATAAATGGGGCGGGTAGCGGTTGTATTTTCTATCCGCCCCGTTTACCCGATTACCCGCATAAGAATAAATTAATAAATTAAATAATAAATATTATATATATACCATTATATACCATATACATATCATTATTCTCTAATTCATAATTTACTAATAGTGTTATAAAGTTATAGTTATTTATAATTTTATGGTGTTCATCACATAAGAAATATTTTTAAGGTGCTAATGTGTCGTGTTTTTAATTTATGGTGTTATGCAGAAAAAAGAAAAAACATATAAAAAATCTATATATCCATCTACTCACCCCGCATAACCCATTTACCCGCCCCGCATAACCCATTTACCCGTTTACCCGATCTTCGGTGGGTCGGGTAGCGGTTAAAAAAAATTCACCCGACCCGCCTGCCTTAGACGGGTCGGGTAGCGGTGGGTTCAAAATCCGTCCCGACTCGACCCGTTTACAGCCCTATACCAAAGGGGAGAAGTTGCATTTAAACCTTTAAAAAAATTGAGATGGAATTGTATTTAACATCTTGATGAATCTCGAATCAACTCCAACCTTATCATAACTTCAACAAATAAATTGATTTTTTTCTTTTGATTCTAAATATGCCAGGAGAGTTATTGTTTATCACCAAAACAATTAGTTTGACATGTGAAAAAGAACTCGCATTTTCAAATAATAAATTAGGTTAATTACAATTTGTTTGTTAGAACTATGTCTCGACGTCACTGTCTTTTTTAACTTTTGAACATATCAATTAGCCTCCTATACATGTTTTGTAACACTTTGTCTCTCGAATTTTATTATTTTTTGGGTTTTTTGCGTGTTGTTTGTGAAATATACTTTTAAGAATATTTTTTTGGAAATAATGTTGGAAAAAAATGAAGAATATGAATCTCGAAAACTTATTTAGCAAATTGTACTTCTTGAAAACAACACATGTGATGTTGTTTTCATTAAACAAAAATAACATTACGGAAGTCGTTTTTAGACCAAAATTGAACATCTGTGATCCCATTTTTATTTGGGGAAATATCAATCGATGTGTTAACTTATAGGAGTAAGACATGCATCACTCGCTATGTATATAAACAAGACACACAATACATAAATAAAGAGCTAAGCTGAATCCATCTTTTTTGTTTTAAGATTTAAGTAAAAACTTATACTTATGGGGTCAAAGCAACAGGTTTGTGGTTTTCTTTTTATTATTATTTCGAGATATTGTTTTTACCTAGAGCATGTTGAACTAACAATCAATCAGTCGGGAGTCTAGTTCAACATGCCTTACGTAAAAATGACATCTCGAAATAAAATAAAAAAAGAAAACCAACCTGAACTTTACTTGTCACCTTAGAGAGGATGTAACGATGTGTGGGGAGTGATTTGGAGGTGGGAAGGAGGAAGAGAGGGTTGGGTGGCCTCTATCTGCTTAGGTAAAAACGATATCCGTGATGTCGTTTTCATTTAGGATAAAAACGACATCAGTAGTGTCGTTTTTATTTAATGAAAACGACATCACATGTACCGTTTTCAAGAAACATAGTTTGTCAAATAAGTTTTTCAAATTAATATTTTTCCAATTTTTTATTACAACATTATTTCAAAAAAAAATCCTACTTTTAATTCTAACTTATCACAAAGCTCATATCAAATCGAAAGTAAAATCTGATTTGAATTCGGAGATAGTTATTCGAATCGAAAGTTATCACTTTCACATCATATTTTTTTACTGAACTACTAAACGTCACCCGCGTCATTTACCGTTTTGTCATTCTCTCCTTTCTACTTATATCTATCTTCATTTCACTCTCACACCACAACTCTCTCTTCATTTTCCTCTCAATCATCAAAAACAATGTCTTGGAGACCAGGAAGGAGTCAGCAGACACCCCATTACATTCGAATACGGTAAAATTACTACTCCTTTTATTTACAAAAAAGGGGATCCATCTTACCTATTCTCTTAATTTAATTTACCTTAGGATCTATCATGCTCCAACTTACATGTTCTCTCTATTCTAATTTATCTTAGGTTCCATCATGCTCCAACTTACCCATTCTCTCAATTTAATTTACCTCAAGACTCATCACGCTGCAAAACAATGATTAATGATCTCCTCGATGAACTTGTAGAGGTAACCGGTCAAGCCATCCACAAGGTATGTCACAATATCAGGTGATGTGGATAATATTTGATCTTGCTCAAATACTCAAAGTTTTTTGTCAAAATATATTAATCATTTTTAGAAATTACTCAAACTTACCCATTCTCTCTATTCTAATTTACCCTACGATCCATTATGCTCCAAAATGATGACTAACCATCCCCAAGGTATGTCACGATATCATATTGTATGGATAATATTGGATATTGCTCAAATAAATAAAGCTTGTTGGACAAAAAATATTGATCATTTCTCGAAGTTACCATTTTGTATACTTGTTAATCACATGGTTGACTTAATTTAAAATATATTGTCTAATTGTTTAAAGTTACCCATCCTCACAATGTGATTTACCTCAGCAACCATGATGCACCAAAATGATGACTAACCATCTGTTATGTCCCTAACCCATTAGGGTACTAATGGGGGATTAGGAGAAAAGAGGTGTTTAGGGTGGAGTTTGCATGGGGAAGAGATGACATGAACAGTGGTTGCTTGGGGAAGAGGAGGAGCGTGAACAGTAGGCGTGGGGGAGAGTGATGGGTTGGGTTGAGTAGGGGACTGTTGGTGAAGTTGGTTTGGGTTTAAGTGGAGAAAACTCTCTCTCTCTCTTCCATTCTCTTGTCTCTTGCAACCCTCACCCTCTTTTATTTCCTTTCCGGTGACGAGTTTTGCGTAAATCCTTGGCTGGCGCAAGGTTGAAGACGACCAACGGTTGACCGGGTCCCTTCGGGCGGTCGACCGGATGTAGCGTATTTTGCCGATTTTAACCATCACCGGTCGAACGATGCCTTGTGGCGGTCGACCGGTCGTGCATTTTGCTGGTGGATCGGATTGCCTGTTTGTTTTCGGTCGACCAGTTCCTTGTGGTCGTTCGACCGAAACTTAAGTGTACTGATTAGAAATGCGTGTTAGTTCGACCGATTGTTTATATGTGTTCGACCGTTTATGACTTAGAACTACTAGGATGCCCCGGTAGGTTTCGATCGACCGAGACCCCTGAGTCGGTCGACCGGTAGTATTGAATTGATGTTGACCAGACTCTGGATTTTGACCTCGTATCGGTCGACCGGTGTTAGATCTCGGTCGACCATTGGGACTTAAGTTTTGCACAAAGAGTTCGACTGTTGCAGACTTTCGGTCGACCGATTCCCTCGAGGAAGCGGTCGACCAAGTTGCCTCTTTCGGTCTACCGTTTTTGCACAGGACTGAATTCCTGGTTCCGTTTAGGATGCCAACTCTGTCCACAGAATCCCGTGTCATCGCCTAGTGCGTGAGCTGGGAGGTGACGGTGGGCGCGTTACGCGTGCCTGCCGAGGGACCGCCGTGTGGAAGAGTGTGGATGTTCGGGACGTGTCACCTCCATGTATGGATCGTGACTAATATGATGGATTGATTGGACTCATTGTAGAGTAGCAGACCTAAGGGATCGCGGATCCCTATGTATGATGTTTGTGTGGGCACGCAACTGTCGTTGGGTGAGGTGACTACCGGCCTATGTGGCTACGGAGGTCGCTGCCCTGCTTTTATAGCGGCGTGGTTGGTGTTTGCGGCTAGTGGAGCCTGATGACCTGGCAGACTTCGGTCTGGACCCGTCCGATGATGTGTCGAACGTATTGATGGACCACCGTTGCAGCGCCGGTGATGTCGCCGATGTTGTTCCGACAATGATGATTGATGGGCCGATGATGATGTTCCGACTATGTTCCTCAGATGGGCACCTACTAAAATAATGATTAATGGACCGACCGAGCGACGGCTCCGTTGGTGTGGTTTCGACCACGAAGTTACAGATTTGTTTCTTATGGCGCGGACTTGGCGGATGCTCCTTGTGGAACCCCATGATTAGTGTAGCCGTGTGTGGGGAGTGTCACGTCATGTTCTGTTAGACCGTATGTGCCTACGGTAGGTCTCCTTGGGAGACCCGATGATGATTGTCGGACTGATGTCCTGTGTTACCCTTTGGGGGAACTGTTTTCCTTATTGTTGATGACATGACATGCTACTAGTATGATAGGTTCATTTGTACTACTGCATGCATATAGGTGAGCTTGGCATATAGGGTTTCCTTATGGAAACTCAGGCATTGTTGTTATATCTTTTTCAGGACCGCAGTAGGTCCAATTGGGTGGTGATCAGCGGGCACGCGCATCTTGGGATCATATCCTCTATTCGGACCACTGAGGTCGACATGATTACGTTTATCTCCTTTTGTTGTTATGTGGTAATCATGTATCGTTTTGACAAACTCTGATGTAATATGGTGCACTGCTTATATGTTTATGAGAAGTAACAGTCCCGCCTTTGATTTTTGATCTTTATTGTCTTGATGAAAAATTAAAAATTTCCGTTGTTTCGGGATGTTACACCATCACCTTGCAGAATAGAATGTATACAGGTCATGTGTTGCGATCTTTAAAATAATATTACTTCAATCTCAATTGGAAGAATACAATGAAGCGATAACATCTAGGAAATCAAAGCTTAAAAAATGAAATTCTTTCTCACCTTGCATAATCCTTCAGGATAGCCCACAAACACCAACTGCAAATGTTATTCATCTAAATGGTTCACCAACTAGCATATCTTCCAAGACACCGCTGAAGGTGTTGGACCGTAATTTGGTGAAGAGCAACGGTTGCTAAAGTAATGCTATGCTCAAGTCAATCTAGTGTTGAAATGAAAAAAACATCATACTAAAACACATTGAAGGGGAAATTGCCTATCATCTATGAAGAGGGAGAGTAAACACTTTTACAATCTCACTCCAGTTGCAATTAAATGGGATATAAACTAGTCGGACGAATCACTTTTTTTTGTATATTGACGGTTTCTTGGGACCATAATGTTGTTAAATTCCTAGTATCAAACATACTATGTGAAGTGGTAAAGTTAGTTGTTTTGGAGTTAATGGATTTTTTTACAAACTCATTTGATATTACATTTACCCTATCATTGTGCAATTGTTTGCTCTGTGACTAAATGTTGTTCTTTTGTGAATCATTTATGTTTGTTCTAGGAGGTAAATTAAACATTAGAACTAGGGTAACTTTAACGATATAATGGGGCAATACATTCACCCTATTGTTGTGTAACTGTTAGCTCTATTACTACATGTTGTTTTTTAGTTGAATCATTTTTTGAGTTCCAGAGGGTAAATTGAACAACATCACGGGGGTAAATTCTACAATAGGACTAGGGTAAATTTAAAGATATCATGGGGTAAATACATTCCGGAGTTCTGCTCACATATTTAAGTTGGATTCAATATAGCAAGGTAACCCTAATTGATGGTTGAGGTAAGGTAAATTCAATAGCAAGATAACCCTAATTTACATGGAATTGGTAGAAGGGGTTGTTGGTTGGGGTAAATCTAGTTGAGATAAGGGGTACTTTTGATTGTGTAGGACAGGTAACGTGTAGTAAATAGAATTGATTAAAAGATGGTTTTTGGGGTAACCCTAATTTATAGATTGGGTAAATTGAATTCAGTAGCAGGGTAAATGGTATTAAATAGAAGTAAATAAATTGTTTGTTATTGACCATATGTCGAACCCAAGCTCCCTCTTGTTCTCAACCCAATACTTGACCCAATATTTCCATCCATTACCTCCAATGAACGTTCGTGATATTGGAACGACTTCTCTCCAAAGGAAGCACAAATATATTTTTGTTTGTTACTCGTACGTCGAATCCAAGCTCCCTCTTGTTCTCAGTCCTCCTCGACCCAATAATTGACCCAATATTTCCATCAATTACATCCTTTGAACGTTCGTGATATTGGAACGACTCCTCTCCAAAGAAAGCACAGAATGGGATCCATTTAGATGGAAAACATTTCCAACTATTGCTTGTATTTGATTTTCTAGATGTCATGGCTTCATAGTATGCACATTACTACACGTTACCCTATCAGAGAAGGAAGCATGGCACCTTTTAAATTCTGATTTTCTAGATGTCATGGCTTCATTGTATGCATCTGACTTAGATTCTTGTAAGGTCAACTTTAAAGACCTTAGACCTTCCATTGATAGATGGGTAAGTTCGATTCCATAGCATGGTAACCCTAATTGATGGAAGAGGTAAGTTAAATTCAATAACATGGTAACCCTAATTTATATCCAATTGGTAGGGGATTGTAGGTTGGGGTAAATCTAGTTGCGATAAGGGGTAATTTGATTTTATAAGAAATGTAACATATAGTAAATAGAATGGATTAAATGATGGTTTTTAGGGGTAACCCTAATTGATAGACGGGGTAAATTGAATTTAGTAACATAATAAATGGGATTAAGTAGAAGTAATAAAAGTTTTTGTTATAACTCGTACGTCGAACCCAAGCTCCCTCTTGTTCTCGATCCTCCTCGACCCAAGACTTGACACAAAATTCCTTCCATTACCTCTAATGAACGTTCGTGATATTGGAACGACTCATCTCCAAAGAAAGCACTGAACCTTTTTTTTGTAATTTGTTTGGGTACTTCACCTAGATTTATGTTAAAATCCTTTCTCCAACGCTGAATAACATTTTTTGAGGGATTTCCTTGCTTCCAGACAGCAATTATGTGGCTTCATAGAATCCCAACATGTTAAAAAAGTTTACAATTCTAGCTAATGTTGTCGCGGAAGTCATCCATTAACATTGTGTGCAAGCTAAATTGGATAAAAAAAGTTTACTAGATGGAAATAGAATGTATAAATGATGGTTTATGGGAGTAATCCTAAACGATAGATGGGGTAAGTTGAATTCAATAACAAGGTAATTGGATTAAGTAGAAGGATTTTAAGTATGGTTCATGGGGGTAACCCTAACTGATGGACGATGTAAGTTGAATTCAGTAGCAGGGTAAATGAGATTAAATAGATGAATTAATTTATTGTTCGTGGGGGTAAGTTTGTCGGTATACATCAATGAGAAAAGTTTGTGTCCAATTGGTTAAATTCAATAGCAGGGGTCGGTTAGGGTAAAGGTAATTGATAGATGGGGTAAGTTATATGTCATAGCAGGGTAAATCTTGTTGGATCTAACAGGGTAACCCCCAATTGATAGATGGGGTAAGTTGAATTCAATAGTCGGGTAACCCTAAATGAACGACGTGGTAAGTTGAGTTTAATAGCATAGTAAGTTGAAATTAATAGTCAGGTTACCTAAAAATAAGTAACATCACCAACCCATTACTACGAATATAACAGACAAATGGTTCAAAATCGCAGTCACCAAACATCAGTAAATGGGATTAAATATAAGGAATTAAATTATGATTCATGGGGGTAAGTTTTGGGTGTACATCCAATGAGAAAACATTGTGTCCAATTGGTCAAATTCAATAGCACGAGGTACAGTTGGGGTAAACCTAATTGCTAGACGAGGTAAGTTATATTCAATAGCAAAGTAAATCTTGTAGGATCTAGCAAGGTAACCCCCAATTGATAGACGGTGTAAGTTGAATTCAATACCTGGGTAACCCAAAATGAACGACGTGGTAAGTTGAATTTAATAATAAGGTAAGTTGAAATTAATAGTCATGTTACCTAAAAAATAGGTAACATCACCAACAAATTACTAGGAAGATAACACGCGAATGGTTCAAAATCGTAGTTTATATCCCATTTAATCGGAACCGACGTGAGATTGTAGTTTTGTTTACTCTCATGTTCATAGATGACTAGCAATATCCCCTTCAATGCGTTTAGGTACGGTGTTCTTTTATTTTCAACATTAGACTTTAGCGTAGCACTACTTGGGCGACTTTTGCTCTTCACCAAATTAGGGTCCAAGATCTTCAGCGGTGTCCTTATCGTTAAACGGTGATCCATTTAGATGAAAAACATTTTCAGCTTTTGTTCGTGGGTTGTCTTGAAGTATTATGTCAGGGGAGGAAGAGTTGCACCTTTTCAGTTTTGTTTTTCTAGATGTTATGGCTTCGTTGTATACATCTGACTTAGATTCAAGTAAGCTCAACTTTAAAGACCTTAGGCATTCCATCACTTGTAATGGTCATTCGTGAGATTGGAATGATTTCTCTCCAAAGAAAGCACAAAACTCTATTGTTTCTTGTTGTCTACCAAATGCATCCATCACCAAGGGGACATCTATTTTGGGTAGTTCACCTATATTTCTGTTCGCATATTTTCTCCAACGCTGAATTACATATTTTGGAGGGAATTCCTTGTTGATTTGTTTTTGTTTCCAGACCGCAAGTATGTGGCAGCACAAATTCTGATTTCGAATAGCTGCATCAGCCAAAGATGATTTATGATGTCATACTTCTCGGCCTACATTTTCCATTTGTATTCAAACTGTAGTTCACCAAGGGCATCAAAGACAAGATTCTTAAACATGGATTAGTTACGCTACAATTATTAAACGTGGATTTGACTTTGTTCCAAGCAGAAAAAATAGAGAAGATGTTTGCCCCAAGTTACCCCATATCAAAACTAAATTTACCCCAACGTTCCGAACAGATGAAACAAGTTATAATTTCGTACAAAGTTCTGATTGCTTCTTAGTAGGAGATTGATTGCCCAACAAATTTCAGTGGTTATCAGTAGGACAAAGGTGTTATTCATTGGTAATGGAGTGCTTTTTAAAGAAAGTGTTTTTGAAAGAAAGAGAAGGAGAAGAATGGATGTCATAGATTAGTTTTTGTACTAGGTGGGAGTCGTTGGATTGCAAAATTGATGTTATTGGTTGCTTGTGTTGCAAAAATGGAGAATGGAATTGATGTCATTAAATGTTTGGTTCAATTTTTGTACTAGGAGAAGAATGGATGTCATAGGTCGTTTTTTATTGTGGGTAGTTGTATTTGGTACTAGGTTTGCTGAGTAAGGGATGTGAAGCAAATGTGGCATGCCAGGTAAGCATGCGTGGGAAATAGGGTGAAGTTATGCGTGGGTGTCCCGGGGTGTAAAAAAACTATTGAATTCAAGTCTCTATAAAACATTGAAAACCAAAAGTGTAGGTGATGTGTTTGAGTGTCTCCAATCGATATGGTACCGAACTTACGCATACACATGGTGTAAAAGAACAAGTATTCAAGAAATTTTAACCATTTATCAACTAAAACATTAACTATCAATAAATTCTACAAAGAAATTCATAGATAGAATATTAATAACGGACAACCAATGCTTCTCCTTGGGTAAGTTCCATGAAAATCCAAACAAAATAAAATATGTCAGCACTACTGGAAAAGCAAGTAATTACGTCCCCATGTCATGTCGGGTATTTATTACCAGACATGAAACGACCTTTTCACGTCGATTTACAAGACACCGACATGGTTTAATGTCTTTTTCACGTCGATTTTTGTATAACCGATGTGATTTGTTGAATTTTAATTTTTTTCTAAAAAACAACTTTGAACCGATGTGTCACGTCGGGTTTACTAAAACTGATGTGTTAGAGTGGTTTTCCATGTCGGTTTACAAGAACCGACGTGATAGGTGGCCTTTTCCACATCGGTTTTCACCAAAACCGACGTGTTTGGTTTTGTAAAAACCATCCCACATTATCTCCTCGTTTACTCCGCCTGAACACAAACACAACTCCAACTTTATTTTACCTCATTATCTCATTTGTTTCCTACGCGAATTGATCAGATTAGAAATGAAGACATTCGTGAGAGAGATGGAGTTGCTCCAATGGAAGAGAAAATTATCCAACATAGACTGAGATGGTATGGACATGTACAAAGAAGACCTATGGAGGCACCTATAAGAAGAGGGGTATTGAATCAGATCGAAGAAATAAAAAGGGGAAGAGGCAGACCACGATTGACTTGGGAGAAAGCGGTCAAAAGAGATTTAAAAGATTGGAATGTTCCTCGAGAATTTGCATTGGATAGAAACGCGTGGAAGAAGGCGATTCACATGCCTGAACCGTGACTCCTTAGAGTTTCATTTCTATCCTACCCCAACTAGTTTGGGATAAAAGGCTTTGTTGTTGTTGTGTTGTTGTTGTTGTATCTCATTTGTTTCCTCCGCCTTAGTTTTCAAAGACTTGGTTTCCTCCACCAAACACAACCTTCGCCGCCTCGACCCAAGCCGCCGCATCACGTTGCTCAACCTCTGATCCAACTCACCCCCACACTGCACCACCTCCAATCTAATGCACCACCACCCACACCTCACCACCTCTTAATCGACCTCTGATCCACACAACCCAAAAACAACCCAAGCCGCCACCCCACAACAATCGTATGATACAGGAGTCAAAAGATAATTACGACCACAAAAGATATACAATAAATATATGTGTAATCGTCAACCTCAAAACTACAGAAGACATGATCTGGTCCAAGTGCTCTCAGCCTCAGTCACCACCTCCTATAGATGCTTACGACCTAAAAATGCAACCATAAACTATGTCTGAGTTTCCCATAGGGAGACCCCGTATGCCAAACTCCTAAAATATGAATAAAACATATATGAGACATGATATGAAAATGCAATATAAATATCTCATCCACCGTCTGATTGGGTTCTCGAGACCTTTCTCCCAACCACAGTTGACGCCACAACATGGGTCTCAAGGATCCTCACACTCCAACCCCACAACAACTCGTGCACACAAGGCACCACCAGAAAACCATCGGTCACGGGTCTCAAGGGTCCTCTCACCCCAACCCCACAACAACACGTGCACACAAGGCACAACCGGAAAACCATCAACCACGGGTCTCAAGGGTCCTCTCACCCCAACCCCACAACAACACGTGCACACAAGGCACCCGCTCCTCAAAGCCACAACCACGATTTTCTTCTCAGACCGGAATGTATGTACCATCACCCTAAAAAGGTCGGGGACCCGTTGCCCTCGAGGCAAATCAACGCACAACTCAACACCCCAACAGCTCATGCAATCGATGCACAACTGGTCACAATTGATCGGACAAAACCACCACTTCGGTCGACCGAATCCCCCTCCAGAGGACTAGCCCAACCAAAAACCCACCAACTGATCGAACGGCAAAGGGGACCCGTTCGACCAAAAACATCCAGTAAGAAACATGTTCTTGCTCAAACAAGCACAAACGGTCGAACAAAAAAAACCCACGATCGACCGGAAACTACCAGTAAAACACATGATTAAACCAAACTATACCGGTCGACCGAAACGACAACAGTCGAACAGACTTTAAGTTATCTTAAGTCATCGGTCAGACAAGTCAAACAGGCGGTCGACCGTTTGGATAGTCAACACCCCTAACCGACCTACGACAGTGCTTCCGGTCAAACGGCAAAGGGGACTCGTTCGATCGAAATCACCCAGAGTCTCCATCTTCTCGCTCAAAATGCATAATTGGTCGACCACCCAAGGGTATCGTTCGACCAGTACGAGAGATACCTCCCAAAATACACTACGAGCCATCGTAGTGCTGGACACTGCTGCACTAGTCGACGAGACATCCGGCCTACCGTAGACCACTCCAACACTCACGAAAGCAAAAGTGAGTATCAAAGTAAAGCTTGACATACCTTTAAGGCTTGAAGAATCACGGCGAGTGTTTCCTTGCAAAACCCCTTCTTCTCCGGCGAACTCCTCAAACTCGATCACCTCGACTCCGACAATCGTCTGAGTTCCTCCTAGCTTTGCCGATCTCGCCTCTACGACTTCCCCAGGCTGGAAGAGAAAAGGATTGAGAGAGAGAGAGAGAGGGAGTGAGTTGAAGAACAGTAAAGGAGAGAGAGAAAACAAACCTTTAAATACCCATCTCCTCAAACCATCTCAATCGTCCCTCTAATGCACCACCTAAATACAATTAACCCACAAGCAAGGGTTAGGATATAACAATGAAGGTTTGGGACGGTTGGTGTAGTTGTCGGATAATACTCAGTATCTCTGGGGAGCGTCCATCACGACTAAAACAAAAACAAATAACGAGGAGAGAGCCCAAGAGAGCTGAGCGACAATTGGGTTGTGAGGGGTTTGGGGAAAAGAGGGATTATATAAATTTTCTCCTTTGCGCCATTTTACCTTTTCAAACTTAATTTTAATTTGGAAACTAAATTTTCGGAAGTTTAGACAATTAAATTTGACCCAAAGACCAACCGTTGCTGTTACCTCCACCGCCATTTTGTCTTGGTTCAATGTATGAATCTGCGTTCCATTTTCCCCAAAAAGATTGGCAATTTCTTTTTTCACATTTGGAAGGGCATGAGTTTTATTAGCACCATACACCAGTTACATTTTAACTGCTTATCAGTAACAGATTGATATCATGATATGCAGAGTGATTATTTTGATTTTGGAAAGGTGCGTGTGGGATTAACTTTTGCCTCAAATTCATACACCAAAAGTTCACTCAACTTGTCACTAAATTTATGTCTCAACAAGCCACTTTTAAAAGTTTTTCTTCACTCTTACAAGTTCCATCTTCTCGTTTACCACGGATTTACCCTTTTTGTTCTATCCTTTTTGGTGGCACGACTTTTAATTGTAACTTGGTTATATTGTAATTCTTAAGAAATCCAATGTGATATTAACAACGATTAAAACAAAAGTCAACAAAAACACTACTTGGGTTGTATTTTTTTAACATTGTGCTTACGAGGAGGAAAAAGGCAAATAGAAAAGTAAGTTTGGGCTTTCAAAAACTTTTTGGTAAATAAGTTAACCACAAGTCATGTTTTTGCTCATAAATCGCTAGCAAAAGTCTTTACCAAACGGAACCTTAGATTTTAGGGGAATTTACTACAGTACATCCCGTAAGTGTCCAAATTGGTCATATGCACCTGCTTTTTCGGTATTGCCGCATATGCATCTGGTGAGCATCCTATTTGCGTAAATGCACCTGGGCCGTTCGTGGGCCCCACGCCAGAGAGACGACGTGAATGAGACGTTAACGGTCGTCCGAATCGGTTCGTGATCCGTTTGGTAGGACGTGTGATTTGGGATTGACTGTAGCCAAATAAATTTTACTAAGACTAATCTAAGACCATGACGAAACCATTACAATGCTGGAATCACTCTGCATCGAATTACTCTGGATCGACTCTGGCATCACTCTGGATCGTCTATGGAATCGCTCTGTATCGACTCTGGAATCGGTCTGAATCGTCCCTGGAATCGTTCCGAATCGTCTCTGGAATCAGTCTCGAATCAATCTGGATCGACTCTGGACAATCTGGATCGGCTCTGGGATCACTCTGGATCGTCTATGGAATCGCTCTGCATCGACTCTGGAATCGTTCTGGGTCGTCTCTGTAATCAATCTGGATCGACTTTGGACAATCAGGATCGGCTCTGGAATCACTCCGGATCCGCTCTGGAATCACTCCGGATCCACTCTGGAACTAGTGATTGTAGTCCCACAGACTAATCTAAGACGATGAATAAACGTAACTCTCCTCCTTCCCAAATCCCCGAGTTCTCCCACATTGCGGAAATCCTAACTCAACTCCTTCCCAAATCCCTGGGTTTTCCCACCGTCCAGAAACCATAACTCGCATCCTTTCCAAATTCCCGTGTAATCGTCTCCATTTTCCTACTTTGCACAAATTAGAGGGCGACCACACTGACCAGTGGATTGGGCAGAGGTGGTGACGACCACACAACAGCGTGGAAGATGGTACACACAAGAAGCGCACTGATTGGGAAGCGAAGACGGTTAGTGATTTTTTTCTGATTTGAGATATGCAAAATTACATAGTTTGTTTTGGTTTGAATGTTTTGATTTCAGTTTTCAGGTCGGCTTTAATTCATATCTGTCAATTTAATTCGTTTTCCTTATGTTTTTTGGCTTTGCATTTTTATTATCCAAGCAGTGTGTCTGATTTAGAAGGTAGTGTGAGACTGAGGTTGCATTGTGGTGGTCAATGGGTTGAGTGCAAGGATAGGGATAGAGTTGTTGGTTTTGAAGAGGTAGCATCATTGGTTGTGGTTGAGGAATGGACGATTGACTTGTTAAGGGATTGGATATGCAGTGTAATGAAGTGGTCATCCACTGAAATGGTTGTGCATATGCATTATATGATTCCAAGCAAAGTTAGGAAAGACTACAAACCTTTGAGTGGCAATGGGGACATAGAGGAGGCACTTAAATTCCCGAATCAGCAAAGTGAGTTTCACATCTATGCTACCCATGACAGAAAAGCAGAAGCTTTTGTAGGGGTTGAGAATGAAATAGAACCTTTTGTAGGTGTTGAGAAAGAAATACAAGCAGTTTATGGTAGTCCAGAAACAGTACCTAGAGTGCCTAGTGTGGTAGGGAGTGTAAGCTCACAACCTTTATCTACACCCTATGTGGCACCTTGTGAACCCCTTGTGGGAGATGTTTCTGAACATCAGGGGAGTGGTACCCTCCCATGTCACTCTGAACCCAGCATAGTAGTGGGCATAACAACACCTAGGGAAGACACCTTGGTTTCCAGTGGAAGCAGTGCTACAGACTCTGAGTATGTTTTATATTCTGATGAACTTGATGAAAGTGAGGAAGACAAGGGGTGTTGGGGTGTGAAGGATTTTGATGACCAGGGAGACAACGGAATTGATTTCGATCCGCTTGATGATAGATCTGAGTGTTGGGGTGTGAAGGAGTCCAACCCAGAAATAGTTGTGGGAAAGAAGTTTCCCAATGTGAAATCCTTCAGAATGTGTTTATTAACCCACTGCATTTTGAGTAAATGTGAGATAACCTACTTGAAGAGCCAACCAGATAGGGTCACAACCAGGTGTAGAGATGTTCAATGTAAGTGGAGAATTCATGCCTCCAGGTTAAATGATGGCAGAGTGTTTGAAATCAAGAGTTTGAGGTTACCACACACTTGCTCATCTGTAAATAACTGTGCATCTAAGATGGCCACTAGGGAGTGGATTGCCCAAGAGTGCAAGGAGTGGCTTGCATTAGATGACAGACTCACTATGAGGAACATATATGACCAACTGAAGAGCAAATATTGTGGGATCGTGTGTGTTTATGGGTCCACTAATCACTATTAATCTAATCACCTACTCGTTTAATCGATTGAGTTATATGCAGCGGAATTTAAACAACTAAAGCAAGTAGGGAAGGAATAGGGTTAATGATTTTCAATGAATAGGGTTAATGATTTTCAATGAATTGAATTAAATGATATGTCAATTAAGCATATAAAGCTAGATTAGAGCTAATTTAACATGAATTGTATAGATAGGAAATTTTATACCAAACTTGAATATTGAATTTTGCTCCAATCTCATTTGGTGATGCAACCGGATTTGAATTTGACTCTTGAGCTCACCCGGTCACCACCAATCTCCTCCTCAAGTGCCTACAAGTGTAGATTTTGGTACCCATTTTTGTTTGGGTCCATTCAATTTAGCTTTTGGCACCCAAATCCAAGTTGATTTAGGTACCCAAACACTTAAGGTTCTTTTCATGGCAATATGATGATAATAATTGTTTTGAACACGAAAGTTCTTAACATAATAATCACTTGTGTTGCCATGTGTGAACTTATGCAATTTATTTGACAATTGTTTGTTTAATGCATTAAGTTCACTGTTTTTAGTTGCTAAAGATTCATTCAAGCAATTTAGGTTTTTAATCATTGAATTATGCTTTTCATTCATGTTAAGCATGTGAATCTCTAAATTTGCAACTTTTTCATTCATGCAATTCAAGTCATTTAAAATTTTCTTGCTTTCAAGATATGATTCATCTAGTTTCTTTAGCAAGTCAATTTTGTCATTTTCAAGCATATGACTTTCAATTGCATTAGATGAGTTAGATTTAACATTTAAGCACTCATTCTTCAAGCATGCATTTTCTAAAGTTAGAACTTCAATTTTTGCAAGCAAATCAACTTTATCATCTAAGATAGATGCATTTTGACATTCAAGATCATGGACTTGTTTATTTGCTAATTGATTAGTCTTGTGAAGTTCTTTATATTTTTCAAATAATCTTTGAAATGCATTTTGTAGTTCATTAAAATCATGGGCATTATCTTTTGAACTACTACTTGAAGAAGAGCTAGAAGATACCTCATCTTCACTTTCTCCGTCGGATGAGCTTGATGATGATGAAGATGTTGAGTGAATCTCCATTTTCTTTGCTCGAGCTACATCCTTTGGAGTGGTTGCTCCTTTCTCCCCGGTTGATGAATCTCCTTCACCAAAGTTCTTTTCTAATGTTTGCCATATAGAGTGAGCACTATCACATGAGCAAACAAGATTAAAATGTTCATCTCCTAATGCACAAAATATGACATTCATGGCCTTAGCATTTAGGGATGCATTTTTCTCATCTTCTAAACTCTATTTACTAATATGATATCTAGGTGATTCATATGGAGTTTGAATCATAAACCACATGTTAATGTTCATGGATTTAACGAATGAAGACATTTTAGATTTCCATGATACAAAGTTATTTCCATCAAAATATGGTGGTTTACAAGATTCACTAGGTGTGGATGCATTAAGAGCCATGTTAATTTATCGATTAAGAACAAAATTAACGAACAATGCTCTGATACCAAATGTGGGATCGTGTGTGTTTATGGGTCCACTAATCACTATTAATCTAATCACCTACTCGTTTAATCGATTGAGTTATATGCAGCGGAATTTAAACAACTAAAGCAAGTAGGGAAGGAATAATGCAAACCACAAGAAGACACGGCGTTTTTATAGAGGTTCGGCACCCCACCCGGGTCCTAGTCCTCTCTTGCAAGCTCCGCTCGGATCACCGAGCTCCGCCTACGACTTCACTAACCACTCCCCGTTCCGGGCCGGGAGAGAACGCCTTTACAAGTCTTCAAACTCGCGAACAACCCTCGCCGAGCTTGGCTCCTCCTCTCACAATCCGAGAGGATCACTTCGGGCTCTCACCGAAGTCTATACTCGTGTCTTGGGCTTTCACCAAGACCCTTGCTTCTTTCACAATGGTTGAGTGGAACAACACTCTCTAAACTTGAGCACACTTGAGTAGGATTAAGGAATTGATCACTAAGTGTGTAAGGTTTGAAGCTTTGAGTGTTTTGATTTCTCTCTAATGTTTGGGGCAAGTTTGTAGTGGGAGAGTTGTGTTAAAATGTGTTTTACAACTCCTTATATAGGCATTAGAGAGAATAGAGCCGTTGGGATTGATTGGGTATGAGTTGAAGTGTGATTACACAAAACAGAGAGTTCAGAACCCAATTCTGGCTGAATTCGGTCGACCGGATCGGGACAATCGGTCGACCGTTAGGCAGTTTTACACTCAGTTCGGTCGACCGGTTAAGCAACGGTCGACCGCCCAACGCTACGACTTAAGAAAACTTAAGTCATCGGTCGAACACACTAAGAGGGTTCGGTCGATCGATTTCGTCCAGGCACTTTGGGGTTGACAACAAATATGTGAACGGTCGACCGAAACAGGTTCTTCCGGTCGACCGATTTTGGACAGGAGATTCTGGATTGTCTGGACACGCTCATTCGGTCGACCGATCTTGGTCCTCGGTCGACCGATACATAAAATGTATAAGGGGTATATTTTGATTAATACGAATACGACCGTTGGGTATATGCGACAAAAGTAACGGTCGGGAAAATAAGGTTCGAACGGTCGACCGTTTGGAAAGGTTCGGTCGACCGGAAACAGACAGGGAAACACAATTAGAAAGCTGATCATCAGGTCGACCGAACGGCCTGTTGCGGTCGACCGAATGTGGGCAGACAGTTAAGTTTAGTGTTTTCCGGTCTAGGTTTGGGTGATCTATTGAAGTCCAAATTAAGTGAAATTTCGTGTGTGACTTCTATGAGGAACCTAGTGTGTGATTAAGTTGATTTTAGCTCAAGTATGCTCAATTACACTTTGTTCCTAAGACTCAAAAGAAATCAAGATTACATGTCTTCGATTTAGCTTTAATTACATGTCTTGACTTCATTTCCATCTTTCTTGAGTCTTGATCACCTGTAGAGGTTAGCACAATACAATATATATGCAATGCATAGTGTGTGCTACTCTAATTAAGATTCGGTTGATTAAATCATCAAAACATAAGATTAAGGCCAAAAAGCCAACAAATATCACTTGAGTTTGCCTTACCATCGAGTTTGGCGTGGTCGGGAGATTGCAATGAGGGAGTTGTGGGGGGTGAAGCTCAACAATACGCTTTGATCCCATCTTTGGTTTGGGAGATGAGCAAGACCAACCCTGGTAGTGTAATCAGTTTTGAAGTCAAACCTCAAGATGGGTCCTTCTACAGATTAATTGTGTGTCTAAAGGGCTGCATTGATGGTTTTCTGAATGGTTGTAGACCTCTTGTAGGCCTAGATGGTTGTCATCTGAAAGGGAAGTACAAGGGTACCCTATTATCTGCCACCTCGGTTGATGGAAATCACCAGTTGTTTCCTGTAGCATTTGCTGTAGTGGAATCCGAGAGTCATGGAAGTTGGGCATGGTTTCTTACTCATCTCAAAGAGGCAGTTGGTCAGAGGAATGGTTTGGTTGTCATAAGCGACATGTGCAAAGGTTTAGAGGAGGGGGTAAGAGAGGTCTTTGGTGGGTGTGAGCATAGAGCGTGTGCTAGACACCTTTACCAAAACTTCCAAAAGAAATTCAAGAGTGCCCTGTTGCTTAGTCTAATGTGGGAGGTTGCATCTGCCTATACAACCACTGAGATGGAAAGAAAAATGCAGTATATAAGGGAAATTAATGAGGGTGCATATAATTGGTTAGTGCAAGTGGACAACACTGACAGAATTTGGTCAAGGAGTCAATTTGGGTGTGAGGCCAAGTCTGATTATGTTACAAACAACCTAAGTGAGTCCTTCAACAACTACATCAGGGAAGTTAGGCATCTTCCTATTGTGACTATGGTGGACAATTTAGGGCAGAAGTTGATGCAGATCATGTTCAAGAGACAAGAAGATAGCAGAGAGTGGACAGATGTTGTGGTGCCAAAAGGCAGAACATGGTTAAATGAAATGTCTAGGCAATTAGGCTCCTTTTCTATCATAAGATGTCATAACTCGGAGGCAGAAGTGTCTAATGGAATCAAAAATGCGTTGTTGACTTGCTTCAGAAGTCCTGCACTTGCAGACTTTGGCAATTGACAGGGCTGTCATGTCAGCATGCCTCTGCTTTCATTGGGACAATTAGAGGGGCTCGTTGGGAGGATTATGTTAGCTCATGGTATTATAAAACAGTGCACGATCAAGCTTATGAGGTGGGTATTAATCCAATGGCAGATAAATCGGAGTGGGATCATGTAGAGGGATTTACAGTATCACCTCCGACAGTGAAAAGACAACCCGGAAGGCCGAGGAAGGTCAGATACAAGGGCACAATGGACCCAAGCTGCAGCAGGAGACAGAAGAAATGCACTAGGTGTGGTCTACTTGGTCACCATGCTAGGAAATGCAAGGAGCCAATTGGGACCCAAACTGAAGACCAAGGCACTGCAAGGTTCGCATCATTGCATCAGAAATGTAGTTTACTTTAATCACTTTCATATATAAATATTCATGCATTAATTTTGTGGTTCTTACATTGTCAAGGATAGAAGAGGTGGGAAGAGGAGGAAAACCAGGAATGAGGACGTGGGTCTCACTCAGACAGCAACCCATACCATAAATGAGGCACAATCCATCCAAAGTACCTACGGTTCTATGGTAGACCTTCTTCAATCGGTTGGGGGAGTGCAAGCAAGGTTACATGACTCGTAGTGGCCAAATTTCCAATGAGAGAATTAATGTTTTTCATTAGTTCAGTGTATTATAAATATATGATAGCAAATTGTAACTTAATGTTTTACTTGAGCGCAGCGGCAGACATTTGAATACTCACATTAATTGTAAAGGGTGTTGCTTGAATTTTACCAATTGGAATTCCAAGTGTTGTTTTAGGTGCATTCTATGTTCTTCATGTGTGACCCTGGATTCACCCCGGATCTCTTCAGAAATGACCCTGGATCCATTCTGGATCCATTCCGGCATGACCCTGGATCCACTCTGGATCTCTTAAAAGACCCTGGATCTGTGCTGGCATGACCCTGGATCCACTCTGGTTCTCTTCTGGAATGACCTTGCCTCTATTCCGTAACTTACGTTACACCTAGGGTCTTTCTGGCATGACCCTGGATCCACTCTGGATCTCTTCTGGCATGACCTTGTATCCATTCTGGATCCGTTCTGGCATGACCCTGGATCCACTCTGGACCTCTTCTGGAATGACCTTGCCTCTATTCCGTAACTTACGTTACACCTAGGGTCTTTCTGGCATGACCCTGGATCCATTCTGGATCCGTTCCTGCATCACCCTGGATCCACTCTGGATCTCTTCTGGCATGACCCTGGATCCATTCTGGATTTGTCTGGCATGACCCTGGATCCACTCTGGATCTCTTCTGGAATGACCCTGCCTCTATTCCGTAACTTACGTTACACCTAGGGTCTTTCTGGCAAGACCCTGGATCCATTCTGAATCCGTTTCGGCATGACCCTGGATCCACTCTGAATCTCTTCTAGCATGACCTTGTATCCATTCTGGCATGACCATGGATCTACTCTGGATCTCTTCTGGAATGACCTTGCCTTTATTCCGTAACTTACGTTACACCTAGGGTCTTTCTGGCATGACCCTGGATCCATTCTGGATCCGTTCCGGCATGACCCTGGATCCACTCTGGATCTCTTCTGGCATGACCTTATATCCATTCTAGATCCGTTCTGGCATGACCATGGATCCACTCTGGATCTCTTCTGGAATGACCCTGCCTCTATTCCGTAACTTACGTTACACCTAGGGTCTTTCTGGCATGACCCTGGATCCATTCTGGATCCGTTCCGGCATGACCCTGGATCCACTCTGGATCTCTTCTGGCATGACCCTGGATCCACTCTAGATCTCTTCTGGAATGACCCTGCCTCTATTCCGTAACTTACGTTACACCTAGGGTCTTTCTGGCATGGCCCTGGATCCATTATGGATCTGTTCCGGCATCACCCTGGATCTACTCTGGATCTCTTCTGGCATGGCCTTGGATCCATTCTGGATCCGTTCTGGCATGACCCTGGATCCACTCTGGATCTCTTCTGGAATGACCCTGGATTCTGTCTGGATCCGTTCTGGCATCACCCTGGATCTCTTCTGAAATGACTCTGGCTCTATTCTGGCATGACCAGACACTATCCAGACTCATTGGTTGTGTTTTCCACACCCAATCCAGCCATACGAAGCGGGAAAACGGTTTCACTCGGATACTCCTCCTGTCCCCAATCCTCAATCATCCTTGCAAATAGATGGGTTTCATGGATTGGTGGCGTTTGGTTTTCTAAAAAACTACGAAGCGTTGGAGTCACCCTCAGCAAAATAGAACTTGGTCAGGTTGATCTCATAGAATTTGAGGAGATAACCCCGGGCATCAATGAACAACTGGATTGTAGTAATAAAATGGCAGAGATCGAAGGGGGTGATCCAGTACATCCTCCCTTTCCTGACCAGAGGATCGATGTCGGTGAACATTCCATCATAAAAGACCATCTTCAAGAGGAAGTAAATTTCCTGGAAATGAAATTACGGTGGGTCAAAGCAGAACAGGCAGTTAAGGAATTGCAGAAAGAATTGTGTGCGAAGAACTCCAACGATTTGTCTGTGGTGGACTCAGAACTGTCTGACAACCACTCTCGTCTGGTTGAATTGAATAATCAGATCGTTCAGCTTGATGGCCAATTGGCGAAGAAGACTACCATTTTGGTTGAGAAGATCAAACAACTAGAAGATACGGATTCCCAACTAGCAGAAAGGAGTGTCCAATTTACCGTGAAGGAGGTTCAGTTGGCTGAGTTAACTGCAAAATTGGATGAACAGAACCAACAAATAAACATTACGGACTCCCTACTAGCAGAGAAGAATGCCGAGCTTGTACTTCGGGACGCCCAGCTGGTTGAGAAAAAGGTACAACTTTCAGAGTTAGATGAACTTCTTAGTGAGAAAAACGAAGAACTATGTCAGCTCAATAATGTTTTATCTCAGAAAAATAAAGAAATGGTTCAAGCTCGTACACCTATTGATATACCGGATGAGTCCATTACTGATTCCCAGCTTGTTCTTCAACACGGCCAGTTGGGTGAGAAAGAGGTGCAAATGTCAGAGTCAAATGAACCTTTTACTGAGAAAAACGCACAACTATGTCAGCTGAATAAAGATTTAGCTCAGAAAAATAAAGAAATGGTTCAAGCTCCTACACCTTTTAATCTACCGAATGCTTCCATTACACGTACAGGCCCGAGGGCAGAAAGAAGAAAAATAAGAAGTATACGAAAGAAGGGTACGGAGGAGCCAGTATTACAAAAGAGGAAGGCTAAAAATGATGAAGAATATTTTATTCAGAAAATGCTCAAGTATGCGGGCCTCCTTTCCTCTGCTCCTTCAACTCCAACTGAACTTCGGTCACTACCACTTGTGAATGCGGTTAGAGATGTAGACCTCAAAGCCTTGTCTGGGTTGTCAGCCGATGAAAGGAATGCCATTTTGCATTTGGCATGTAGCACTGTGGACCCCAAGCGAATTATATGGTCAAATGATATTGCACAGGTTAACATTCAAGATTTCAAGGATCTGATTAGAAAAGGTTCAGATTTCTCGTCCAACGTGAGTATTTTACATCTTCTGTTGTTTCTTTCCAATAACGTTTCGTCACAGATATCATAATTTTTAATTTTACAGCTAATGGATGCACTGCTCTGTGTGTTGGAGGATCGACAACCAAAAAGCTTGGCATCTACCAATTATAATGTTATTGTCATTCCATCGACGGCTACCTCAGGAATTGATATTCAGTGCGAAGGTCTATACGAAGAAATCATTAAGGGAAAATTATTGGCTTGGGACCCCAACCACTCAGTCATCGCACAACCACTTATGGCCTCAGGGCACTGGACCTTGCTTTCTGTGTGCGCGGCAACGCAAACAATCACACATTACAACAGCTTAGCTCGTCTTCTTGACAAAGACGAAGATCCATCTGAAATAGTCGGGTCTTCCGAGGAATTGGCTCTAAGTATGACAAAGTTCTGGAGGCAGCGTTTTGGTGTACAATGGAAGCTGAACTTTGAAAGGAAAAAATCCCAATGGCAGGGTAAAGGAACGAATGATTGTGAGGTATTTGTAGCCCACTGGGTACGATGCTTGATGGGAGGGACAAATCCAACTCTTGAAGAGGACGTCAAATATTTGCACTCAATTAGGGGAGAATTAGCATTGTACTTGATTTCAGATTCAAGATTTAGAAATCCCTAACTAACACTCAGTAGATTTGTTAGGTACTGACAATTTTGTAAAGTTGATCGATATTAACCATATATGTAGAGGGGGAACACTATTCACAGAATACATACTTTCTTTTTTAAAATCTTCACTTGTCCCTTATGATTCATTGTTAATGCATGTATTTTGTAACCCTTGTCTCGATCTTGAATGTCCATGTGTTATTTCTGGTTTAACCATGAAGTCATTTCCAGACTAACGTTGGATCACTCTGGATAGATGCAGGGAATTTATGGAACGACTCTGGGATAACTCTAGATCCATGCTGGAATCACTCTGGAACGACTATGCGATCACTCTGGATCGATGTTGGGATTACATTTATAAAATAGATTTTTTAGTTTGATAAATACATGATCCACTATCTTGTACATTTGGCCTACTTTCTGGAATGAGTATGGATACATTATGGATTCATGACGCTGGAATAGCTGTCGATCGAGTCTGGATTGACTCTGGGCTAAATTTCGACAGTCGTCTACCCATGGTCTCCGTCTGGAATGACTATGGATTTATTTATAGATCCATTCTGGCATCACGCTGGATTACCTCTACATTTAGTCTCGTTTCAAGACCAACAGTATGGACTCACATAAATCAGTTTGCAATTTAACAAAAAAACATGAAACCCAAAAAACAATGAGCAAAGGGAAAGACATCCGAAGTTTAAAAAGATGCCCACAATTTTATTACGAACCGAATCTGAAAGGGAAAGTACACGTCCAACCACAACAAAACTCCTACAGGTCCTAATCAGATGAAGATTCAAAAGGGCGGGGATAATTTGACATTAATTCCTCTACCAACCGTCGTCGCTTCTCCTCGAGGTCCTTCAATTCTAAGAAAGGTTCTTCAAGGGCTAGACCGGTTGTCTTGTGTGTGTCCGGGTTTCCAGCGCGCATGGCTTTCTTCCAGTCAACCATGCAGTTCGTCATTCTCCACCGGCAGAACATTATGGCCGTCTCCACAGCTTGCAACTCCTTACATCGTTGGCGATGTTCATTTTCTACACACTCAAGATAGCCTCCGGAATTACTCTGTACTGACTCTTTACTCATCTGGACTCACGCTTGTTGCTTCATAACATGTCCGTCTCTAAACAATTGTATGACTTATATAGAAACTTTATCTCTTTCAAATACGGACAAGTCTTTTCGCATACAAATTCATTTGAGATACATCTTCTCACGTATTGATGGTAAGTCTTGATCTCGATGTTCAACAGTTGTTCCCCTCTGATCATGGGAACCTTTGCGCTTCAACTTACGAAGGAATTGCCAGATCAACCCTCTTTTGTGGACACGTATTTGTCTAGTGGTCTCTGACGTGTGATGCGTCATTCCAGACCCATTCCAGGGTCGAACGACCAGGTCCCATACGTGTCCGTGGGACTACAGTCACTGGTTCCAGAGTGGATCCGGAGTGATTCCAGAGTCGATCCAGATTGTCCAGAGTCGATCCAGATTGATTCCAGAGACGATCCAGAACGATTTCAGAGTCGATGCAGAGTGATTCCATAGACGATTCAGAGTGATTCTAGAGCCAATCCAGATTGTCCAGAGTCGAGCCAGATTGATTCCAGACTGATTCTAGAGACGATCCGGAACGATTCCAGAGACGATCCAGACCGATTCCAGAGTCGATACAGAGCGATTCCATAGACGATCCAGAGTGATGCCAGAGTCGATCCAGAGTGATTCGATGCAGAGTGATTCCAGCACTGTAATGGTTTCGTCATGGTCTTAGATTAGTCTTAGTAAAATTTATTTGGCTACAGTCAATCCCAAATCACAGGTCCTACCAAACGGATCACGAACCGATTCGGACGGCCGTTAACGTCTCATTCACGTCGTCTCTCTGGCGTGGGGCCCACGAACGGCCCAGGTGCATTTGCGCAAATAGGATGCTCACCAGATGCATATGCGGCAATACCGAAAAAGCAGGTGCATATGACCAATTTGGACACTTACGGGGTGTACTGTAGCAAATTCCCCTAGATTTTAACTATATATTACTTGTCAAATTTGCATAAGTGATTTTAAAAAAATCTTTTAAAATAAGGAAAACAATTTTAATCGTTTTAGGCAACAATAACCATTTCTGAAATATTTTTATTAGACTTTGACAACATCTTGTAATTTTATTATTGACAATTCAAATTTCAAATATCTGACTATCAATAACGTGTCAATTCTTTATAAAACTTAACGAAGAATCTCTCTCTCTCTAGAATACGAAGAATTCTTTTTTAGCTCTCTAGAATTTTCACTTTCTGAATTTCGAATTCTTTTTATAGGTTAAAAATTGTGGATTTTATTTTAAATCTAAGAGATCAATCAAAGTTAAAATTTACATGTCATTCTTTTGCCATGGTTGGGGTTGCTATCTCATTTCAGACATTGAAAATACCCCCTATTTTAGTCATATTTATTCCAATATATTTTGGTTTAACCTATTGATGTTAATGTAACATAGGCTCTATTTTATGCCAACGTGCCAATTTTGGAGTATCAATGAGTATACGAAGCCTGATAATTTGATTGTATTCCTATCCAAAATTCAAACTTTTGTGGGGGAATCTATCCATAAATCGTGTCCGTACTTGAGCTTGTACATTCGTAAGTGGAGTCGCACGACAACAATAGATATCATCTTCTTCTTTTCAATTTGAATAAGGAAAATGCGAGGCTTCATCCACTTGTAGTCGTTCACGTGGAAAACTCTGGACAATTTACATTTAGTTCCCCAACATATGCCAAATAAGCTCCAACCTAGCAGCCTTCGTGTATAGAAATTGTTATTTAATTCAAAACTCATAATTTCTTTTGTAGGTTGTAAATCATCACATTCTCTAACTACATTTAATGCAAGCGATGGTGGTGACATTCTTCTACACTTATATTAATATATGTATATCGTAATCAAATATCTAGATATCTAGTTATTCAGATATTGGTTGGTAATGTGTCTACACCTACAAAAACTTGTATCATCACTTTTCCAGACATATAAGTTACCACTTAATGTATATCATCATTTCCATTTGCACACACTATTGTCCATTCCTAACCAGATATATTATCTTACGCTTGTGTTTGCTGGACAAGTCAAACATGTATGGACATAAAATGTATAAATCCAAAAGAGATATCGTAATCAAATGTTATAATGAAATCCAGACATAATTTTGGAAATATTTGATAAAATATTCAGACATAGGTAACCGATTCCATACGTAGTTAAAAAGAATCCAGACAAATACTTACTTAATCAAACTAAACATGATCCAAACAAAAACTATTAAATATCCAGACATAGGTAAAAAAACAAAATATAATACTATTACATATCCAAAGGTCTGTGATTTGACATGAGTCACCACACGTCCCAACAACCGCGGAACAGTTACCCCTGGTTAATTTCTGCACGTCTTCTTTGTATCTGGATTTTTTTGGTGCGTATTTTGCAAAAAATGACAATGTCCACTATTAACTTATGTTTGGAGCCCAATTTGGAGCATGTTTATCACTTCTCTTTGAATAATGTTTGCCCTTGATACCTGTATTTTAATATTTATTAGTACATATATTATACACACATGTATACTAATGATATCAAAATGTAAATCTAATTGACAATTTGCTAATATAGCGTAGTAGATAACATTGCTCACAAAATAATAAAAAATGGTAGTACACATTGTGACAACTTGAGATCTTGACAACTCACATGGTTCATCTTTTATAGTATATTGAAGTACCAAGTAAAATCATATACATTATTCTAAGTTCATCGATGTCCTTTAAATAAGTTCTAATTTCACCAATACCCTTTAATTAGATATTCTTTCATGTATACCCTTCAATTGTAACTATTTTTTCACCTACACCTTTCTATCAACTTTGCAACATAAACTTGGGTTAACTTTACTTTTAGTAAGTGAATTCCAAGCTTGCCCATGTTTCTTCTTTTTAGTCTTAAATAAACGTTTAATCTTAAAGGAAAATAAGAGTGAAATTTTTTGTTTGGGTATTCATGTTAGAGTGTTTACCAAAGAGTCGAAGTTAGATTCATTGTTCTTTTTTTCTCACATTTATTTTCACCATTTTAATATTTTTTGTTGTGGTTATTTACGATCCTTGTGTTTGTTGTGGTTAATTACATTCTTTTTCTTGTTTGTCTTACTAGTTAACTAATGAGGATTCCGTGTGGGGAAAATTTCAAAATAATGAAAAACAAATTGGAAAAATATGCACCCCCAGAAACTTATTTGACAAAATATGCATATTGAAAAACGACACCTCAGGTACCGTTTTTATGAAGTGAAAATGGCACCTCAGGTGTCGTTTTTAACCTAAGTAAAAAACGACATCCGAGATGTCGTTTTCACCCTAGATAAAAACGACACCAATGTCCCCTTTTCTCCAATCTTCCCAATCCGTTTTGTGTTTTTTCCTCTCCCTCTCTCCTGTGATTTCAGGTATTTTTAGATCATTTTTTGTTAAAGTTTTGCTTTCTTAGTTTGTATTTATGTGTATTTGATTGGTTTGGTTTGGTTAGGATTTGTGTGGATTGTTTGATTTGGATTCGATTAATTGATATTTGGTTGATGAGTTCATTTTACTTTGTTTAATTAATCTTGTGTGGATGATGTTATATTGTTATGATTATTAATCTTGTGCGGATTTGATGATTTCATTAATAGATCAATTAATCTCCGAAGGTCCAATTTAATAAGTTTACAAAAATGAGTCTTATCAATGCTCAACACATGTCTACAGTACTGAAAACCATCAATTGAGGTCGCGAATGACCAAAAAATTATTTGAAACTGCTCAATGTTGTGACTTATCCTCTGTGTCTGAATCTCGACCACGGTGTCAGGATTGATGGAGAAAATATTAGACATAAAATGTCTTAAGTTACGATAAGAAGCATCATCAACTCCGTATACTTGTTCCAATGCTTTCTTGCAGGCGTACCAAGTTTTGTCATACTTGATATCTATGAAGTAATGAGTCTTCACTAAAGCTTGAATTTCTGCATGAGTAATGGTTATGTTGGTTCAAATGGTGGAAAGAATCATGTTAGAAATTAAACCGACGTCACATTGCACGTGGTCATGCAAAAGTCCCTCGTTACTGCAAGTGTGTTCAGACTTGTACTTCTTAACTTGAAAACATTCTTTGCTCTGACTGTAAGAGCCATGTATCCTCCATTCACACTTTTTTTCAAACAACCAGCTGTAAATCTTTTTGGCCCAGACGTTAACACTTTGAATTGAACACTTTTTTGCAAATGTCATTCCTTCAACTCATGCAACAAATCTTTTTTTGTTGAGAAAATTCTATGCAACCAATAACTTCGTCCATCTTCTAAGTTATCGTATTCAGTGTACGCAGCAATACGCTCATCAACATTTCCAATGACTGAATCTTCAATCCAGTTCTCGTCAGACCCTATGTCTGGCAAATGCCTTAAATCTGGTAGTACTGGTAATGGTGGCAATTCATTACTAACGATAGCTTCATGTACGTTCCTATCAGGTTCTCGATTCACTGTGTGCCATATGATGAAACATGTTCTGGAGCTCCGAAAGTGGGGTTGAATCTACATCAAAAATGTCTATCTCATCACCATCCATCTGATCATCTGCCTCATCATCATCTGTCTCATCACTATCTGCATCTTCAACCTGTCTTCCTTGAGAATGTGATTGAACTACGTCTGCTTCATAATTATCATTCATTGGTGTGTGCTCATACGATCCAAAATAGGACTGAGGAACTGCCGACGAAAGACCTGCTTCATATTGGCTATATGTTTGTGTAATTTGTTGATAATCCTCATTCAACTGACTATGGTGGACAGTACTATAGTGCTTGGGTTATTTCTGAACAAACAATAAAACCAAATTCATGAAGTTAAATAAAGATAGCATTGTAGCCGTGCTCTGATCATCAAAAACTTCAACATATGTATACTTTTCATACGGTGGTCATTTGCAAGTTAACTTTAGATCAAACTCTCATTCTTGAAAACCACAAACTTGATAAACTGTTTCACAGAGATCATCATATCTCATTTGTGTGTTAACATTAAGCATTCGTCTGTAACCACCTTCATATTCTAGTACATCAACTACGAATGTAACAATTCCATCGAAAAACCCCATAACCAATCCGGTACCGGAGCTCATTACTTCGAGTGTAGAAAATCTACATTTCATACATGAACATAATAACAAATACATTAACTATACATGCATTGTATTTCATGTCAAAATAAATAAAAACAAAA
Organism: Triglochin maritima; assembly: GCA_963682175.1. Taxonomy (NCBI): domain Eukaryota; kingdom Viridiplantae; phylum Streptophyta; class Magnoliopsida; order Alismatales; family Juncaginaceae; genus Triglochin; species Triglochin maritima. The sequence goes on from OY821775.1 coordinate 44,629,863, forward strand.
AACAAAGTAAAAACCAAACCTCAACAGTGTTGGTCGTCGAAGAGAGGGAGTAATGGGGAGTGGGGGAAAATTTGGGAGTGGGAGAATGAAGATGGTGGCTGGCCAGGCCATTTAAACCCTAAGTAAAAAACAGCATCTTGGATGCCGTTTTTAACTTATTTAAAAAGAAACCAGTGGTGTCATTTTTGCTTTAGGTTAAAAACGGTACCAGTGGTGCCGTTTTTTACTTAGGTTAAAAACGACACCTGAGGTGCCGTTTTCCCTTAATAAAAATGGTACCATATGTGTCGTTTTTCAATGTACATATTTTGCCAAATAAGTTTTTGAGGTGCATATTTTTCCAAATTTTTATTTCTTTTTTATTATTTTGAAGAAAAAAAATCCTTCCGTGTGCACAAATTATATGTGTAAAATCCCAAACACTTGGTGATGCTAACATGTTTAAGGAGAGGATTAGGTGGTGTTGCCTTGGAGAGAGAAGGAGGTATGGGAGGTATGGTGACTTGACTTGATTGGATGGGGAGGTAAGGTAGGGATGGTGGGAGACGTGGGTTGCTGTTGGTGGGAGGAGTTTTGGTTTAAAAACCAAACGTCTTCTTCTTCCTTTTCATCTTCCTTCATTCTCACTAAGCATCCATCCTTCTCTCCCTCAGTTTCTCAGTCACCGGAGGCGGAAGGCACAACCGTGGCAAACTTGGAGGTCGGCGGAGGTGCGGGTGTGAGGTGCACAGGACGAGCATTCGAGGTTGCGGACCGGAGGTGAGGGTGTGTGATATCCGGCGTGCGTTGGCAACTGTGAGAGGAAGGTATGCCAGTTCAATAGTGTGATTTTATTGCTCACCCGCGTTGGGGTGAAGTGGTGGTCGGTCGCGGGAGGTCGGAGACCTCACGGGCGACGAGAGCGACGTAAATCCTTGGCTGGTGCAAGGTTGCAAACGACCAACGGTCGACCGGTTCCTTCGGGCAGTCGACCGATTTAATGTAATTGCCCGACTTTAACCAACATCGGTCGAACGATGCCTTGCGGCGGTCGACCGGTAGTGCATGTGCTGGTGGGTCAGGATTTTGCCTGTTGGATTTCGGTCGACCGTTTCCTTGGTTGGTTTGACCAGAACTTAAGTTGCCTTATGTCTTGTTCGACCGTTTTTATGCATTGTTCGACCGTTGATGACTTTGAACTGCTAGGATGCCCTGGTAGTTTTCAGTCGACCGGGACCCCTGAGTCGGTCGACCGTTAGTATTGTATGATTTTGACCAGACTCCGGATTTTGACCACGTATCGGTCGACCGGTTTTAGACTCTCGTTGGACCGTTTGGGACTTAGTTTAGGCGCAAAGAGTTTGACCGTTGCAGACTTTCGGTCGACCGAACGCCATCGGAACGTTCGACCGGGTTGCCTCTTTCGGTCGACCGTTTGTGCGCAGAACTGAATTCCCGGTCCTTGTATGATGCCAACTGTGTCCACTGAAACATATGTCCTCGCCTAGTGCATGAATCGGGAGGTGACGGCGGGCGCGTTACGGGTGCCTGCCTAGGGACCGTCGTGTGGAAGAGTGTGGGTATTCGGGACGTGTCACCTCCGTGTATGGATTGTGACTTAATGTGATGGATTGATGGACTCATCGTAGAGTAGCATACCTGAGGGATCGCGGATCCCAATGTATGATGATGTGCGACTCGTGGAGCCTGATGACCTGGCGGACTTCGGTCCGGAACCGCCCGATGTTGTGTCGGACGTATGTTGGACCACCGTTGTTGTGTCGTTGATGCCTCCGATGTTGTTCCGGCGATGATGGACTGATGTTGTTCTGGCTATGATGTTTGATGGGTCGATGTTGTTCTCGCTATGTTTTTCTCAGCTGGGCATCTACTGAGATGATGATGATGTTTGATGGACCAACCGAGTGACGGCTCCGTTGGGGTGGTTTGACCACGAAGTTACAGATCTGTTTCTTATTGCGCGGACCTGGCGGGCGCTCCTTGACGAACCCCATGATTAGTATAGCCGCGTGTGGGGAGCGTCACGTCTTGTTCTGTTAGACCGTATGTGCCTACGGTAGGTCTCCGAGGCAGACCCGATGATGATTGTCGGACTGATGTCCTATTTTACCCTTCGGGAGAACGGTTTTCCTTACTGTTAATGACATGACATGCTACTAGTATGATAGGTTCATTTGTACTACTGCATTCATATAGGTGAGTTTGGCATACGGGGTTTCCCTATGGAAACTCAGGCATTGTTGTTGCATGTTTTATTTCAGGACCGTAGTAGGTTCTGGCGGGTGAATACTGAGGATGGAGGCACGTTGGGATCAGATCCTCTTTTTGTATTTTTCTATGTAGTATGACTACTTGTATTTTCCATTCGTGTACTCTGATGTAGTCGTACTTTTTGACAACTTTGATGTAATAGGATGCACCATTTAGATATTTTATGAGTAACATTCCCGTCTTTGATAATTTGTCTCTTGTGATCATTTATCTTAAATTTTATAATTCTTCTACTGTTTCGGGATGTTACAATATGTTTGCACGAAAGATTTATTATATATCGTTATGTGATTAGGATTTGGTACATAAATAGAAAAAAGGAAAAATGTTGACATCATTTTATGTCTTTGCAGTTTGATCAGGAGTCTTAATTAAGCCATAACCAAGCATCATTTGTTTCAGTTAGCGCCAAAAGACAGCCACTATAACATTGCCATCCAACATAATAAACAAAAATTAGTTAAGGTAATAAAGGGAAAGAATATAAAGCAAAACGCAAACATCAAAGTGTTATAAAGTAGACGGTAGAAGGAAATGTAATTGTTCTTGTTCGGAGAGGATTTGAATTAGAAGTTTTATAGTTAGATTGTCATTTGACGGGCTTATTCCCTAAAACGACTGATCAGACGAACATAGTTAATACGAAACATGTCCAAATATTTGTGTGCTTTTCACGAGTCTGTCTGTCACAGCACTAGCCTCTAAATACATTTATTGAACAAATCTATACAGCAATAATCAAAGAAGCAAAGGTTTGTTTTCAAAATGTCTAGTCATACAAATAATCGACACATTCCTGATGAAGAAGCTAGTCTAGCAATCTGAATGAAGTTTTTCTGAACAGAACTTCAGCAGCTGGCTGCAGCATTTTCCACCGTATGAAATGTGAAATTCTGGGTTGTCAAAATCTGGAAGGAAGTGAAAGAAAACAAAACTATTACTGTACAAATTCTATCTGAAATTGTATTTCCTCTAGACGCCTTTTTCTCTGAGTGCACAAACTCTCCGGTACTGTAAGGAACTCCTCGGCCACTCTGTTTTTTATTTTTCAGGGCGTGGCAACAAAAAGACAAAGCCTGAATTTTCTCGAATCAAAGGTGGTGGATCGATGTCTGAAATATCTATTTGTTCCATCGACTTTGATATATCGTCAACCGAAAAGGGTATGCTGCATCACAAAGGCAGTAAAAATGAAGGCCCACTAAATTGTTGGATATAGGAATTAAGTTTGTAGATGATAATTGGGATTCTAGTTATTACCTTGAATCATCGTCCAACAAAAATGAATTGCCGACAGCATTATTTGAATCTTCCGTCATTAATATCCTCATGTTGGATATAACCTTTCAGGTGGCAAACATACTAGCCAGTTAGATCTTCAGGAAATGGGGACAATTGAAACAGTGAAAAAGTAAATTGAACTCGGTTTAATTTACATCTGAAGCCAAACTTTGTGTTCCATATTTATCATCCCAGTACATCGTACTGATCCGATACAGCTGCTGGATGCTGAGTACCTGTGAGCAAAACTCTACAAGTCATTGTACTTCAAAGCTTGGAATGAGGAAAATCAGCATGAGATGTCATATTTGAACACTCACTGGGCAAAGGTCATGGCTTATTTCATCTAGGGTCTTCTTCGGCTTTTGGTGAATGACCTGAAGACAAACAAGTACATTAAAATGATTTTACTCGGATATCCCAGAGACCAAAACTCAAGAGCATATACGTCTAGCTTTCTTTGTATACAAAGGTAATGTAGCAGGTTTCTTCCTATGATCCTATCTTTCGAATTGGAGAACTTTTCGAATTCATGGTGAATCTGCCAAACTCGCAGGATACGCAAAATGGTAGACTACAATTTGAAGGTCCATATGATGTCCAATACATTTCATGCGTTCCCAAGAAATCTAGTAGAGAAATATGCAGTAATGCATACCAGGAAACCAATTGCCTGTCTGATGTGCTTCAGTTCATCCCAAGCAGAACCTGCATACTGCAACACACAAAAATTGAAAACTCAAAACATATATAATAACAAGTTGCAAATATAACATCCTGGAGGACATAGGGAAGCTAAGTTTTGTATATAATTTGCTATTCTAGAAAGAGGTTGGAGGTACTTGCCTGATACAAATAAACAAGTTCACTTAATTATTGTCATATGAATCAAAGTCACTAATGGGGTCACTTGATTTCGGTTTATAGCTGGTTTCAAAAAGGTTGTATTGTCAGCATGTTATGGGGTCACTGGAATTGCAGTATATAAGATTTTGTAATTTGGCTACTAAATTTTTGGTGTATAGCCTGTTGAAGTCAAAATATTGCAAACATGATATTATTAGAATTTGAGTTACTTTCACAAATTAATACATGATATTAGCATTTCTTCTGCTATGTAAAAGTAATACATGATGATACAACTATGAACTAAAAGATCAAAAGAAAGGAGAATCGTAAAAGTGTAGTTTGCAAGTGCAGAAGGTGACAAAGGCTGGAGGCAGCAGAAATTGTTTTGCTCTATTGAATGTTACAGTTACATGATGGATTGATTTTTCTTGGAACATCTTTTGCTGTAGTTGGACTTCGTATGGCTGCGCATGGTTGATTCCCAATATGGGAGTGAACCTTGTGTATTTTTTTTCCATTTAGCAATACATTTTCTTTTACTGATAAAAAAAATAAATCATGGACAACAGGTAGTAGACAATGAGTTGAGTGAGAAAACTGAAGCAGCACCGAAGGCTACTTGAATAACATGCAGAAAATATACTGAACCAAGCATAAGCTTATAAATGATGGATTGTTCAACCTCATTTCCGATATTCACAAACATAATTTACCTCGTCAGTTGCTTTGTAGGACCAATGTTCTAATTCAGCCAAACCAGCTTTGACATATTCACCATTGCTAAATGAACAACACTCTCGCCTTAACAAAAGGCTGCAGGAAATATATCAGTTTGCGACTGCTAGACATCACCATAAATTCTATATAAACAAAGAGAAATTATTTTAGACACCAAAACGATGACAACACATACCTGTTAAATAACTGCACGTTGATAAAAGAGAAAATCTGTTTAAATACTTTTCGCACAAGGAAAGGAGGAACCTGAATACAGAAGGAGAAGAAATAAAAATAATAACTAAGAGCGAAGGGGAAAATGTTAAAAAATGCATGAACATATGTAAAAATAAAGAAATGACACTATCAATGTTTTTTTCCATCTATATGTACACTGTAAACGTATTTTCTGCTACTACATGTGGAAACTGAGCTTTTCCAGGGTAATTCCAATTTAAAAGGACAAATATTGAATGGGTATTTTCAAATGCTAGTTGCTACAACAGGTCTACTAACATGGTTTGCTTTCAAAGTGTTTAAGAAGTTCCCAAGACTCCTCACAATTCCTTGCCAATGGGCAATCAAGATTTGCTGAGCTGCAACGCTGGCAAGTGAACGAGTTGGGCCTTTCATTAAACTGGCTCTTGAGGTCCTTGGTGCCTGAAAATCCATAAATATCCTGGACTAAGTGGTGTAACCAACCAAGTAGTGAAAATAATCTGCTTGGTAGAAAAAGAAACATAGAAGCTAAGTACCACATAACATAAAACAGAGGCAAGTTAGCTGGGGATGGAAAAAGACGGATAGAAGGAAACCAGATGAAACATTGAGCTTACTTGAATGCATAAACCGAGCAAGGGAGATATTTCTTTCTTGAGGTTGTCTCGGATCATTCCATATATCTTCTCCACATATGCAGTGAGCTGCTGCTTGAACAGTAGTGCAGGATACTTGGCTTCTACTTGTCGTATGTCCAGCCCAGTAGACAGCGTTCCATTGTCAAAAGAAAGGTCCACTCCAGGAGGGGTTCCCCTGAAACTCTAAAAAATACAAATTATATTTAATGAACAAAAGAGGAATTTACTGCCCATAAGACAGAAACAAGCCTATTAGGGGGATCATACTTGTGTCATCCTCTCAAGCAGCGTAGACGAAGATGACCGACGGCGTTGAGGAGTCATACCCGCAGCACCACTTGCTTTCAAGGTACGTTGCAGAAGCAACAACAATGTGGAAGCATTGGACAGCCAGTAAGCTAAGACATCGTTGTTATCCTGGGTCTTCAATGCAAAACAATATGGGCCAATAACAGAACTTCCACAGACTATACTGAAATGGTTGAAGCAGAATGGGACTGTACCTCAATGGCTTGGCCTATTGTCTGAATAATACGGTCAAAAACACTAGTTCGTTCAACTTCAAATGATCTCCAGTGAAGAAGGCACTTATATATAATACAGGCAGCTATTGGTCTTGTACCTGCGAATCCCAGGTGCTGCGCAATGCACCTGATGAGCAACTCCTGGTTTTCCTGGACACAGAAATTTAGTAGATCATTGCGACAAAAATCCCAAAGCTTGCTCCTTTCAAACAACATTGCAACAATATCTAACACCTTTTTGTTGTATACCCAAGTATATGTACCTGTTGTTTTTCATTGAGTGATCTCTGAGGCTTATCCTCAACATCACTAAGTTCTCTATGGTGATGGGATGATCCATTTGAATCCTAAAAAATACATATATCAAACTGAGACATGATTTTGAAAGCTCTTTAACTAAAGAAGCATTCTGAAAGAATCACCACATACAGCAAGAATTCTTGTATCAACACTCAACGAATTGCTACTTTCAGTACTTCTCTGTTAAATCGAGAAGAGAAAATGAAGAATTAGTAAACACAAAATAAAGTCACCATTCAAGTTCAAATGATGATGTGAAATTAGGCACCAGAAGTAGAGATTTTTTTGTTTTTTTGAACGGTACCAGAAGTAGAGATTTTGAGCGTCCTGAGAGAATTTTATTGGGTGCCATCGATACAGCCTGCTGACGGAAGACCTGACTTTCTGATTCTAAATTTGCAATCTTTTCCTCGAGCCTGTACAAATATTATAAACTAAATCAAAACGGCTATATATTGTGTTATTATTTAATGTGAAATATCATATGGTCAATCTGCATCTCACATCAATAGGTCAAATGGAAACAACCTCTCTTTCCATCAAGGATATGGTTGTGTACATTTGAAACCCTTTCCCTACGTAGGCAAGAGCCTCTTTTCAGGTGTTGGGGTAACATTAATGGTAGTAAAAATAATAAAAAATGAAATGAACTGAAAGAGATCTAGTGGTATACTAGGAGCAAGTTAAAAACATGACGCTGTATTATTAGAGTGCCTCAAAGTTGGTCAAGAAACATGTATATATCTTATTGTTAGATTTAATGCTTTAGCCTTTATGATTGCTAAATTTGGAGCTTCTGACATTTGAGTGGCACTGACACCTAAAGAACCTCACTTGGAAAAGCATCCAGAAAGACCATGATTACATTTTATGTACATTCAACTGAAAAAAATTAGTAAATTATAAATAAATAAAAATAAATGTAGATTCTATTTTGATTGAAATTATTGACTTGGATATCCTCACTTCAACACTAGTCTATCCCAACTAGGGATTGGGATTAAATGTTTTTTTGTTACAATTGTAAAGAAAAATATTGGAAAGGTAATAGAAATAATATCTGCTACCAATTTAAGAATAACAATCTAAGGGACCAGCAAAAGCTTAGTAGATGATGATACCTTGTCACATTATCCTGCAGTTGATTAATTTTCACTTCTGCTACCTCCAACTTCTTTAACCTCCCGCTACTTATTTCTTGTTCTTCAATAAATTTCCTCTCAAAGTCTTTGGACTTTTGATTCTCAGATGCTAAGGAAGTCTGTGAGTAAACAAAGAAAAAGCTTCAGATAATCCACAACTTGCCAGATTACAGGTACAGTGGAATTCATGCTTAGAAAGTTGGGAATGTTCCAAAAATAAGTTGCTCCGAAAGAAAATCAATATTTAGCAACAGGTAAAGTCGAGCAATTGGTATGCATCACTTTAATTGAGAAGAATCTGAAATAATTATACTGGTATTTTTAGGTGCCAAGGATACAAAAATACCTTCAAGCTCTCAACCTCTTCCTTCAGGCAATTGATCTTTTCGGTGTCCTCAACAAAAACTTGTACTTCTTTGACAACAGGAGGTGCTTCTTCAATGGCCTTACGTGCAGCCTCACGCTCTCTAACAATAGTTGCATTTGCTTCATCCAGTTTACTCTGCAGAACTTGTAGAGAGTTTTGTAGTTTCGCTATCTCTTGACCTTTTGCCTCCTCTAAATCAGTCTGTGCGTTGTTATTAATATCAGCCACTAATATCAGCCAGCCAGAACATAATATTGAAAACATATCACAAAAATCTAATACACTCAAAGACTAAAACTAAAAGATAAAATTGTCACTCCTTGGAACTTGGAAAAGACAATGTTCAAGCTAACAAAGGTAATGTCTAAATGATTAGCTTACTCTTAGTCGTTTCTCAAGCTGCAAACGCCAAGTAAGTTCTTCAACACTTTTCTCAAGCTTATCCTTTGCTTCTTTAAGTGCACCTGTTTCTCTTGCAGCCTTGAATAAAACAAAAATATGCATATTACTCTTCACTGTAGATAAACATAATTAGACAGAAAGATGATAGCTGTGGCTAGTGCAAGTTCACTTTAAAAACATATATAAAGCATTGCTGGAAATGATGGTACAGAATATTTCTTCATATTTTGATGTTTATTTTTTACTATCTCCTGAAGAAACATAAAAAACTTTTATTGAAAAGAAAAAACAAACTTTCGTTAGCCTTAGTTTTATAACGACAAGACCCTAACAAATATGACAGGTGCTCACCATAGGCCACCTATTGTGGACTACAAAAGATGCAGCAATGGAACTTAGGCCCCAATTTGCAAAGACTTTACAGAGAAAGTACAAAACCTGGCTATGTGGATATAATTCTCTGTAACAAGTTAAGAAGTGATTTCAAACAATAAAGTGTTATGAAAGCTGTGGAATTGAAGTTCACAAAATCAGTAGTTGAGAGAGAGAGACTTGTTTCAACTTTGCTATTAAATATTGATGACCAGATGCATACAACTATTTATTCTAGATCAGTCCACAACACATCCCATAGTAAAATTGGCTTCAATTGAGAAAAATATTTGGTAAGTATTTTGTAATAAACTAGTGCCTTTGAAACTTACATTGTAAGCTAGCTCAATTGGGGGATCCTTAGTCTTGAAATGACCAAGACCAATAATAGAATCCCGACAAGCGCATTTGCATGTTTAGGATTTAAAATGTGATGGAGTAGAGTCAATAAAATAAAAATTTACATTGTAATGAAATAATCCATCAGAACACAGAATATAACAGAAATACAGTGGTTCTAACCAAGCCAACATTGCTAGGTCCGTGTTAGTATAAAACTAAAGGACATCGACACAATCTCAAGCTCACTCGAATAACTGTCGTTCCTCATACAAAGCTACAAACTATTATCAAGCTGTATACAAGCTCAACAAAACTCATATATTTTTCTTATAATTGAAGGTATATAATTTTGCTCATGTGAGTGTTTGTGAACTTCAAAATGGTTTGGAAGTGCTCAAATCTCAAGTTGGATTGGTTTTGAGATGTAATAACAGATTTATATTTGGATGTGATACTAATCCTGACTAACTAACCCATCCACCAAAGGAGTTCCTTTTTCCTTTCTTGGATTATGTCTGCATTACGATATAAAACATATCTGCAAGCATTAAAGTTCTCTTCTATTGGTGCATAAAATAACTTATCATTTTCAGCACTATCTTTTAGATCCAGTCGTGCAAGTTTTTGTAACTGCAGTGACCTACCAATTTGAGTTTCCGAAGCTCCCGTTTTGCAATCCTACCCCTCCATCTGGTTTGGGTGATAACAGATGCCCAATTTAACCTTCTATAGTATGCTTGTGCTCTATGGCAACGCCATCTGGCCTGCAGATTATCATAAGTAGTAAACAAATTTGTGAAAATTTTATAAAAGATCGAATCTATTAAAATTTAAGAAACGGCATAATACCTGAATGGTTGTTGCTGCTTTCGATTGTTTCCTCAAGCGATGTTCATTACGAGATGTCATTGCTCTTAAACCAGTTTGCAGCACAATGGATGATAGCCTCAATTTCGTATATTTTTTCGTAGCAAGGAACCTACACGAATGTTTTTGTATCTTGACAGCGGCAGCTTCCCTTTTTATATGCTCATAAAGTTTGCGAGCGGATCTTCCTATGAATCAAAGAAAAGAAACAGGACTAAAATGACCATGAAACAAAGAAAATGAACAGGACTAAAATGACCAGCAGTAGCAGTTGAAGGATGCTTTTTAATTCCCCCCAACAGAATTTGGTGTGACATACCTCGCAGGAAAGCTTGCATTTGAACGGAAGCTTCACGTAAAGCAACAAATTGTTTACGAGCAATATGCGTTCGTATTTTACGTTGTATAGTTTTTGCTGCATTATTGAGAGCCAAAGCTCTGTGTGCATCTAGCTCAGCCATCTGACCAGCTCGCAGGAAAACCTTAGTTTTACCTATCTATAAAGAGGAAAAAGCTTCAGTTATCTAAGGAACTTTAGAGACGGTAATCAAAATATTTTAGTTCTTAGCACTAGTAAGTAATAATTAATAACGATAAATTATTTTACAGTAAATTATTTTGAAATGTATTAACGCTCATGCAGTGATGTAAAGTTTACCTGATAACCTTTCAGTCCTTTTTTATCCAAAACTTTTGCACAAGCTACCTTCTCATCAAGGCTATCAAAGAGTAAATGTTTAGAAAATATAAGTATCTCAATGAACAAGAATACAAGTATAACATGGTTGATGACACATCTGAAGAAATATAATACGTACTTTCCTTCCAAAGCCTCAGGAGAAAGGAAACCAAAACGGTTCAGAAACTCGTAGAAGGATCGACGAGTAGGATAACCAGCGCAACTGATGCGTATAGCCTCAAGAACACCCTAAAAATAGCAATGCCAGAATAAGTAACAATTGCAGATATATATATATATATATATATATATATATATATATATATATATATATATAGAGAGAGAGAGAGAGAGAGAGAGAGAATCTCATGTTAGTGGATGTCAAGAAAACATATACTTACACCACATCGCAACTGTTGCATGACATTGACGTTCTCAAACACAGAAGGTTTCAAAACATTGTTTGGCTTCACACATCTAATATAGTGAGGCTCTGTTGAATTCAATGTCTCCATCAAGGATTGTAGTTGTAACTACAAATTATGCCAATGAAGTGAGGACTCTTTCTCCAAGATGGTTACAGAAAAAACTGTGCATCAATTCACAAATGCAGAATATAAAAGCACCTCTGACTATCTAAGAAAGGAAAGTACCTTAAACCGAGATCCAATAGAGGAAAATTTGGATGATTTTGTCTTCTCCTCAAGAATGGGAGGGAAAAGTCCAGCTACAAAAGAGCATTTAGAAACACTCAACAGATCTTGATGCTCGGGTACCACATAATCTTTGTTTTTGTCCAGGAATAAATCAGACTGATATAAGACCTGAAGTAGAAAATAGTCAATGAGATCAGATGTTATGTAGTGTTAGCCCACACACACAGACCAAAACAACCAAGTTTCAGTATCAACTAGGGCCTGCCGGCCAGCTCAGTTGAGAGGCCCCTAGTCATGAAGAAACTAACACCATGGAACCGAAGCTCAGTAGATGCACGATTGCACAGACATGTACGATGTTCAATTTATAATCTCTTTGCCCGGCAAAAAAGACAGAACAATCAAGTTTCAGTCCTTCAACTAAGATTGAATTTAAGGGTGAGCATCCAACTCAAACCAATTGGTGATGAATAAAGGGTCCCAACGTCTTATAAGTCACCAAAATAGTCTATTGTCCAACGTGGGACTATTCTCAACACTCACTTGCACACGTGGTGTTTTATAAGTCCAATATGTGTTTTTAAGACAGAAAAGTTGGGCCTCTTTGACTTCAATACCACATTAAATATGGGTCTCCAACTCAATACCAAATGGTATAAGCGGACAGACTCAACATCTTATAAGTCACAAAAGCATTCTAGAATGTCCTATATGGAACTATTCTCAACAGATAGAATCAACTTAGAGCTCCAAGAAGAAAACAAGAGTGCAGGAGAAGAAAAAAAGACTTCATTGATTTCCATATTATGGCTATGCAGCTTACATCTCCAGCATAGTGAGCAACTGTAAAATCAGTCCGGGAAAGCTTTGGCTTGATGAATCGCTTGTGAACCTTGAAAGTCTGATAAAGCTTTTGAGAAAAAGTTTCATGGGTTGACTTTGGAAACATACTGAAACAAAAAATCAAATATAAATTCACATCTATGTAAATGAAATGAAATAACATCTCTGTACCACAAAATAAACTGGAGAAGATAATGCATACCATGCCTCATCAAGCAGAGCAATAATTCCTCCAGGTTTCTGCAAACAGTGTTAACACACCATTATGATGCTTATATATTTAAAAAGTATATAGATATAAAAACCCTTTAAAGACATCAATATTGAGTTGAATGTTCTTCTGCATGGGTTTATTCTATCATATATCAATGAACAGCAAAATATATTGATGGCGAAGGGGTTCCAAAAACAAATATTGATGATAAAGGGCTACAAGTTGAGGTGCAACAGACATTCACTGTAAGATAGTATAGAAGAGATGAACATGTCAGCTCGCCAAGTTTACATAAAGTGAGCCTGTTAAAAAAACCATCCTCTTACAAGTAATCTTCATCAGAAATGTCGCTTACTAACCCCAAGTTCACAACAAAAAAACTGACCAAAGTAACCAACCCCAATCAACAATGAACAATGAAAGTCATTTTTAAAAGCCTAAATATTTTACCAACCAAAACATGCCAACAAGAAAAATGTTCTACATGCGTTTAACAATCAACAAAACCAGGAACAATTCGACAAATTATCCCTTAGGTGTCATGCTCAAAAATTTGAGAAAGATTTTATCTCTGGAGAGAAGAAACAGGTAAAACCTTCTCAATTAGATCCAAAACATCTTGGTTATCGACAAACTCGATATAGCTCCAGTCAATGGCTTCTTTTGTATATTCCTCTTGCTCCATCTTGAAAACGTGCTGGAGCACAAAATAGAAAAACCATTAGCAACATAGCGGGAGGGGTAAAACTGAAGTATTTTCCAGGGTGACGTACCTGATTGAAGTGCTGCTGCAGCTTCTCGTTTGTAAAGTTAATGCAAAACTGCTCAAAGCTACAAGAGAAATTACATTTACATCCACGTGATGAAGATAGTGAAATGGGTAACTACATCTTGTTTTAAATTTTAATTTAAAAGAGGTACCTATTAGTCTTGAAGCTTTCAAATCCGTAGATATCGAGAACCCCTATAAGAGACTTCGACGTTGGATCTTGCCCTATTGAGACGTTGATTTTATCAACCAGCCTGTAAAATATTTCACAAATAATCAGTTTCAAAAAATCTAACGTTTCCTCATAGGTGAAACTTTTTGCAAATGTGGAGTATGTTATACCAGTCAAACAAACGACTATATATCGTCTTTGCAAGACCATCCCTGCTAACAGTTGCACCAAGAGGGTCCAGTGTCCTTTGAATAACTTCTTCAGGTGTTATCATGACACGCTTGCAGAGTGCATCTTCAAGCGCCTTAGGATCACACCTGAAATTATGGAAAATAAAGGTAACTATATCAATCTTAACATACAGTACTATGTGATGATGGGCAGGTGATACATGAGAAGCTCAGCAGTCATGTTGAGATGAAACTTCGCTTTATCATCTTTGGGGACAGAAGAATCAATTTCTACCCCCTTGGCAAAATCAATGTTGCCAAGATGAAGAATTGCTGCAATAACTCTGAATATTGCATCCTGAAATCCAGACCATGAATTATTTCAGATCAGTGTCATACATACTCGTAATAGTTCGAGGTTTAGAAACAGAGAAATTGTTCGGGTTCATACTTGTTCCTGTGCACTGATCCCTACAATATCCATTGCTCTTCTAGTAGCTAAATACTCATGGGCGTCATTTACACCAACTAGCTCATAGCAATTTGATTGGTTGAGATAGTGAAATGATCTTGGATTACCCAACTTATACTTCTCTATCTCCTGAAAATGTTTTGGCAATTTGAGAAATTAATCACAGGGTTAATTTCATACTGCATTAGGTTGCTTTGAAGTGGCCAGAGGAATCAGTATTGTTAAGCTAAGCTTACTTCTTGCGGGGCAGCACAAAGAAGGTAAAAACAGTGGTAGTTGCGCTCAGGATTGGAAATTTGGCAAACCCGAGACCTCTCAAGAAGGTAAGTTCTGATAGCTGCCCCTGATATTTTCCCTTGTTTGTTGAATTGTATCTCAACAAATTTTCCGAAACGACTGCATAGGAATATTCAAAGAAATGTTACATAAATAATGCGACCCAAGTACTGCAGGAAAAGATGCAGATCACAAAACTCCAAAAACAATACAACTTGCATCCATCGTTTTCGCCTGAAAGTAATGGCAGCAATTGCTTACCTAGAATTGTTGTTTCTGACAGTTTTAGCATTTCCAAATGCTTCAAGTACAGGATTTGACTGCAGCCAGATAGATCAATATAAGTGTCATAACAGAAGGTATGTAAGCATGATCTTGCGTAATCAGACGCACAAAAAAGAAAAAGAAAAAGAAAAATATCATGGCTGAATATGGACAAGCCAAGTATCTAAAGAAGCTTAAAACTCAAACATCTATTTACCTCGAGAACTTGTTGTTCAACAGTCCGGCCTTCGGTGGCAACACGACCTCCCAGATATGCAAGATATCTCATAAGCATTTTCGTTGTCTCAGTTTTTCCTGCACCACTTTCACCACTGACAAGAATTGAGTTGCTTTTCTTTTCATTTATCATGGCCCTGGTAGAACATTTAAAAGAATTAATTTTCTCTGAAAAAGTGAAAATAATTCACGTGGCAATTATATCCCGACAAAATATACAGTACAAGATCACCTGTATGCAACATCAGCTACTGCGAAAACATGAGGACTTAACTCTCCAAACGGTGCTCCTTTATATTGCTCCATCATATGAGTGTCATATAAATGAGGTAATCTTTGAAATGGATTAATGGCTATAAGAATGTTTCCAGTATATGTCTGCAAAAATATTGCAATAACATGGTAAAAACAAAGGATAAGGTCATATAGATACCAAGATTGATGTTCATTTAATCGTGCCAATGAACTGATAATATAACTAATTGAAGAAAGAACAAGCTTACATAAATTTCATTTAGTTCATATCTGCTTGCTAAGTTTTGCAGAACTCCAGGCTCGTGCAAATAAGAGAGCTTTGTCATGTCATCAACTCCACCAGCAGGAGCCTCAGAATCTTTTGGATATATTTTTGATAAACTTGTGGAGACCTAAAAAGGTTAAGATACATTGTTAGAAGCATGATATTATTTGTTAGTTAAACAAGGCACACACAATACTGCATTGACTGATTATCATATATGCTTATGAAGGATGGTTATGAATAATAGATATAATATGATATGAATTAACTATGTGGATACGGAATGTATATATTCATATTAAATTTTAATTTACATAAATATGTATCATTGTACCCTAAATGAAAATAATAAAATCACCAGAGCTTGTCAAAGTAAATAGAAAGAGTTTGATACATAAAGAACATCTTTCGTAATTTAACACAATAGAGAAATAATTGCATTATAGCACCAAGACACTTTCAACAATGAAGATTACAAAGAAAAACAGATTTCAATAATTGCGTTATAGCACCAAGATACAACACAAGAAGTAAAAAAAACCAGGAAATAACCATCGGGCTCAATGAAAAACAGTAGGTCTGAACATTTTAGAAAATAGATCAAACAATTTTAGAAGAAAACTGATTTCCCATGAAGATAATATAATTTGAACATCTGTTAAGTGATCAGAAGGTAAAAGGCTGAAATTGCACAGGGATTTCAACTGAAAATCTTCAAACACAAAAGTCTGAGAAAACTGAGACTACTGTAATATAGGAGACCTCTTGAAACTGAAATTAAACTTCACATGTTTTTCTTACTGTTTTCCCATGTGTTGTTTGAATCTCAACTTCTTGGGCAGTAATTTGGGAAACATGCCCATCAATCCAGGCTAAAATCGGGTCTTCAACCCAAACAACTGATCCTACAGTAATGGTAGCTGAAGAAGCCTGCATTGCATAAAATAGATCAAAATATTAGCTAAGAATCAAACCTTGATATGATTTCTCTAGGAAAATCACTTCAGGATAGTAAAAAATTTAAAAATTAGAAAAATTGTAGAAGATTTTATTAAAAATCCTTTCCAATTCACATTTAAACCAATTTGTAGGGATGAGGACGTCAAGGGTATAGCGCTCAACTATTTGCATTTTGATGACTGCTTTTTCAAGTGACATGAAACCAGCTACAATCAATATTCAATAGTTTAATTATACCGACTAGAAGTAAGGTTACGGAACCGAACACGTCTATAATTTCAGGCAAGGATGTAAATGATATGGCTGTTGTAGTTATTTAAATTTCCTTTTCCAAGTTGCAGGAAATTGTTTCCATAAATTTCAGATAAGGATTTAGAAAATCTGATTGATCGTCAATAATAATAAAAACTTTTTTAGCAACTAACAAAGTATACATACTTTCCTATACGTATCTCAACAGTTGGGAACTTTGGACAAAGTCCCAAGACTCGGTATTGAGCCTCTGGATTTACATGGTAACAGACAGTGATGGCTTCAGCCACTCATCCTGAGTATGTACAGGGTGGTTTCAGGTGAGGTAGGGTGTAAAAAAGCAACAGGTAATTTATATATTTAAATTAGTGTATTTTGAAACCTGGATATTAGTTATACAAATTTCGACCTCCCTGACCAATGATACAAACCTCCGTGGGCGGTTCTAAGTACCTGGATTTTAGAATTTCACCTCGTCAGTAAAAATAACATTCTGGTTTTGAATTTTGACATCAGGACACTAATGATACTAATTTCGAACAAAAATTCATAATCCACCACTGACATGCAGCAGCGATGCCATATAGGGGCCAGTTGGATTTTGCCTAGTTAAATGTATACCAACTAGGATTTTGTCCCCTCTGGATTTTGAATTGGGTGAATTTCATGTAGTTAAGACTACTACACACTAACTAGAGTTTGCCCCCGTGAAGTTTGGATTACTCATATTGGAATTTTAAATCCTTTATATTTTTTCCAGGATGTCATACAAATTATGCTCCACCCCGTTGAAATCCTGACACTATCCTTGCCCACATGCAGTGATAACTTTTAAGTACCCTCAATTTAGAATTCTACCTAATTAGCAAATAACGGTCCGCTTTCAAACTTTTTGACCTGAATTCCTGACATCATTCCTGGTTACAGAAACAAAAGGAAACGTACCATTGCGATTGGATTAGACGGAAACGACTTTAAAAAACCACTTCACATCGCCCGAGCTCCCTTACTCGACGACCCCAGATGACATTACCCCAACAGATGCGACGCAGGAACCCCAACAGAACGAAAGATGGGGGCTTTAACCGGGACGAGGCTGGGATTCCCAAATAAGGAGGAGGAATCGAGCGCCAATCCATTGCTTCCGGTGGATCTCTCCTTCTCTCTCGGGGATTTAGGGTTCCAGAGCGAGAGGGAGATTTGGTGGTTGACATCTCCCGAGCGGGAACATGAGCTTCGGTCCATATTTAGTACGCCAAATATTTGTATTTGCATTTCTACATGTCTTATTAAAATTTTAAGAAAATCTGATGTTTCCTGATTTTTGCATAAAAAATTAAAATTTTAAAAATCAGCGTATTTACGTATCTGTATTTTGTACAAGTTTCCAAACAAACATTTGTAGTTGGTAGTTATGCAGTTTGCAAATGCTCATGTATTTGAATTTTGTACAAGTTTTTTTTTAAATATAAAAAATTACGATGTTTTCCAAATATTTGTATAAAATCAGGGTATTTACATCTCAATATTTTGTACAAGTTTTCAATTTTTTTGTATTTTCATTTTTATCTTTGTATTTTCAGATATTTTGTATTTTAATATCAGATGAATATGCTGATATAATATAATACTAGGATAAATATAAGGAAAAAATTTCAAAATAATCAAAAAAAATAAAAAAAATGTAAAAATATGCACTTCAGAAACTTATTTGAAATACCGTTTTTTCACCAAGTAAAAAACGGTACTACTAGTGTCGTTTTTCACCCAGGTGAAAAACGGTACCGGTAGTGCCGTTTTTTACTGCTTAGAAAACGGCACTACGGGTGCCGTTTTTACCCTATATAAAAACGGCATCCGAGATGCCGTTTTTAGCCTAGGGTTAAAAACGGCACCAAGGTCCCCTTTTCTCCAATCTTCCCAAAAATTTTGGTGTTTCTTCCTCTCCCTCTCTCCTGCGATTTCAGGTATTTTTACATCATTTTTTTGTTAAGATTTTGCCTTATTAGTTTGTATTTATGTACATTTGATTGGTTTGGTTAGGATGTGTGTGGATTGTTTGATTTAAAATGGATTCGATTGATTGATATTTGGTTGATGAGTTTACCATACTTTGTTTAATTAATCTTGTGTGGATGATGTTATATTGTTATGATTAATAATCTTGTGCGGATTTGATGATTTGATTAATAGATCAATTAATCTCAAAAGTCCAAATATAATAAATTTACATTGTTTGGATTTGTTAAACCAATTAAATTGAATAATCAATGTTGTAGTTGTTGAAATTAGATTTATTGTGGATAATGTATTGAATCTGTTGAGATTGTATTATTTGAACTGAATAGTATGTAATATTATTTTTTGTTAATTATGTTTTACAGTTTCCCAAATGTCGACTTCACATGATTGTCACGGTCCTGTTGACCCTTCAGTGTTAGTACTATCATAGATCATCTTCGATTCTGGAAAATGTAAGTGTTATGAAATTTTAATTTTAATTTTTGTGTATCGATATTGGTTTTTATTTGACGTAAAATAATTAAATTTAATTTCCAGGAGCCTTTGACGGATATTAAATGCGTCGAACACGCCACTCAGTTCAACACGTGGAATGTGCTAGATGAAAGGATGTAGGATTTGTTAGAGATTGCGGGATTTGGCACTGTGTCTCGATTGCAACGACTGCAACTGGATTGGAATCTGATTCGTGCTGTTGTGGAGAGGTGGAGGCCTGAGACACATACCTTCCATTTTAGACACGGGGAGATGACCATCACGCTACAAGACGTAGCTATGCTTAGTGGTCTTCGTGTTGACGGTTTGGCAGTGTGTGCAACATTAGATCACGATTGGACTCAGGTTTGCATGAATCTGTTGGGTGTTGAAGAAGAAGAAGCGAGAACTGCAGTGAAAGGTGGATACGTGTCATTGCAGTGGTTGCAGCAAAATTTTCAGGTTGTTGAGCAAGATGCAACAGATGAGCAAGTTATGCAGCACACGAGAGCGTACATTTTGTTTCAGTTAGGATCCGGGATAGTGGGCGATAAGAGTGGAAACAAAGTCCACCTGAGATATTTATTGTTGCTGGAAAACATATTTGAATGTGGAAACTACAGTTGGGGAGCTGCATCCTTAGCTGTTTTGTATCAATATTTTGATCAGGCATGTCTGAAAAAAGGGAAACAATTAGCTGGTTTCCTTACATTGTTACAGATATGGTGTTGGGAACATCTTCATGTCGGACGACCATCTAGAATTCCCGGTGTGCAACTTCCATTATGTCCTTTAGGTTCACGATGGCGGACTCCTAGGTCGTGGGCGAACAATGTCAAGACGGCTCAGATTGAATTTTACAGAAATGAGTTTGACGTTCAAGATGAAAGTCATGTTTGTTGGAACACATACGAAGAAGTAGATCTGATGGCGTTACCTGTTGATTGCCGCCAAGGACATGAGGTTTGGATGAGCAGAACATGGATTGTTTGTTTCGGAGTTGCCGCAATGCACGTGCCAGACAGGGTGATGCGTCAGTTTGGATTGCGGCAACATATTCCAGAAATAATGGAGATGTGCAAGATGAAGAAGACTCAGGGGAAACCAAGAGTAAACTGGTTGCAAGAGCAACAGTTATACATTCAAGCCTGGTCACGTCGACGAGATTTTGTGCAGTTCGAGGCACCATCACTCTCAGAAGATTTTGCTGCTTGTAGACGAATTTACATGGAGTGGTACTGGCAGATTACGATTCGATGGTTGACCCGAAGAGTTGACGATGCTGAATTACCGAATTATAGGCCTCCAGCTGCTAGAGATCGATACTTGGTAAGAAATGATCAGAAAATTATAATTTTGATTAAGGTTTTAATTTGCATTTTGTAATCGTAAATGTGTTTTTATGGCAACTTCATGGGTTACACAGTTTACATGAAGATATTCATCATCTTGAAGGGATGCATGCTTCACATAGGCTCACTCAGTCATTAATGGCGAAATTAAAGAAAAAGATCAAGGAAATGATGGCGTGTTTTAAGAGTGTAGATCCGTCATTGAAACTGTCAGAAGATGAAGATGTTTGCCATCAACCACATCGTACAGATTCTGAAGAAAATCTCCCAGAAATAGGTGTGTCACTTGACGAGGAGGACAATTTCATTTTCACCGGAGTGTCTGCCAACGATGGAGGGATTCTGACTCAAGAATCGCGCGGTACTACGTTCTTTCAAGGCGAGGGTTCTTCATTTCACGTAGGCGAGGGTTCTTCATTAAGGGTAAAAACGACATCTACAGTGTTGTTTTTAGTTAATGAAAATGGCACTTTTGGTGCCGTTTTTAAGGTGCATACTTGTCAATTAAGTATCTCATGTGCATATTCTTCTAATTTTATTTTTTTAACTGATTATTTTGAAAAAAAACCTTTTCTTTTCATAATATGAGTAATATTTATCTAATTTCACGATTCAATGTTTCCATAAAGATCCTAAAGGAGTTAATTAAGTGTGTCAAGCACAGTGCGTTGCTAAACTTACTGTCACTCGCGTTGGGTCATGCCTTACTCGGAGCGATAGTCGAGAGTTCGAAACTAGACCCTCATTCATTCCACGTCAGCAGATGGCGAGATGACAGTGATACACCGACACTATGAGATGAGCCCATTCTTATGAGATTGAAGTGTGTGGTCTACCCGTCTGTGTAGGGGAGAGCAAAACCCGGACTGGGTTTTTGGACCGGACCGGTCGGTCCGGGTTCGGTCCGGGAAGTTTTGATTTGGTCCGGTCCGGTCCGGGTTTCGGTCCGGTTTTGTCGAGTCCTGCTTTGGTCTCTGGTTTGATGGTTGTACGTGCTAAAAATCGAGTACATTCTGTTTCGTTTCCCATCCCCGTCTTTCGCGACACTTCTGGGTTACTTGAAGTTAATAAAACATCGAAAGTCGCTTAGCTATTCTGTGAGTCTTCGAATTTAACGATGGTTTGGTTACTAGCAGAAAGGGATTGAGCGCATGAAGCTGGAAGATTTTAAAATTCGGGTTTGGACCGGTCTTTTTTTGTTTTTTATTTAAAAAAATCGATTTTTGACCGGACCGGTCTTCGGTCCAAGAGCATCCGGTCCGGTCCGGACTGAATGCTCACACCTACGTCTGTGGCACTCAGAATCTTATTTGGTTGGAAGTGTACACCAACTTACAAGGGTGTGTACTTGTAAACATGGGGAACACATGGAATAGGTTATAAGTAGAGTTCGCCGAAGAACAATTTCTCAGTGCTTCTAGTAAATATTTTTTTGATAAAAGGTTGATTGCATTAACCAGAGAAGATGGTTAAGGGTGCTATAAACACAACACTCTTAACGATTTACAAAATTCCCACGAAGTGAGTAAGAAACCTGAGTTTTAGGAACATCTCATACAACATCAAAATAGAGAAGATCTAGACCCTCAAAAACTAGCGAGAAAAAGATAGCAGCTAACAAGATGAGAACTAGGAGTCCTCGTTCTTCTAAAACTCCTTGGTTGCAGGAACATCAGTTTGAGGTGGGAGCACATCTTCGTTGTAGCACATGCGTTCCATCATCTCCCCAGTCCTTGATTCCGTCTCCTCCAGCCACTCTTGGGCATCTTCCTCGGTTACAACCACTCTATGGATTTCCACGATCTCCTCGGAAGATGGATCGACCAAATTTACCGCCATTTGCCTCACTGCAGCTGGCGAGGATGGTTGAACCATAAAAGGAGCTATTGACGTTATTAGTGGTTTGACTTTGCCGCTGTGAGTTTGGATGTGTTGCACCGACAATATCATAACCTTGGCTTGCTTTTGAGCCTCATGTTGTAAAGTCACCCAACTTGTTTTGAATGACCAAGAAAATGTGGGATCGTGAGGGTCTCTAATTCTAATCATTTTTATCATTAATTACATACTAATTTAATCGATCAAAAATATGCAACGGAATTTAAAACTAAACAAACAAGTAAAGGAATGGAAAATGCAAACCACAATGGAGACGGGGAATTTTATAGAGGTTCGGCACCACACCCGAGTCCTGAAGATACGGTAAGTTTATCTAATTAAATTTTTATTTGTAATGTATATTTTATTATTATTGTTAACGTACGCTAATTTTTATGTTACATATAGTGGATGAGTATGGTGATACGGGTTACGCAACCGTTCTTGCGATACAGGGACTAGATGCCGAACGAGAAGACGAGAGCTGCATGTACAGATTTGGATGACCTCGTTGAGGTGTGGCACGGTCAGTTGGGCATTTCAGACTAGGATTCGGATGATGAGTTATAGTTGGCTTGCACATTATTTATTTTATTATATGTTGAATTGTTACTACATTTGTTGGTATTTGTTTATATGTTGTACTCTTATTATTTATTTCTGACGAACATATTTTCTCCTTATTTGTTTATATGTCGTATTTTTAGTAATTATTTCTCACGAGCATATCATAGACTTGTTTGGTATATGTAACGTAAATTAAATTTAAAATATGATAAAAGAACAACACGATATAAGTACAAATGCACGATATAATCATCGATATATTATACATTACAAATGCATTACAAATTACAATCAAAATGTACGACGTAACCGGTCTCAATACGCTCTCCTACTTTCCTACTATTCCTACCATCCAGCAACACTCTCATCGCGCATTTGAAACCATAGGGTCGTTATAGGAGATACTGAGAATCCGTCAGCTAATTCAGTGAATAAAATGTTTATAACTCCCTAAATGAGCAATGACCAACTCTCTGAATGGCTTCGTCATGGAAGACGGACTCTCCTAAGATAGCACAGTAAGACACGGGTACAACGAACCATCTGTTCCCATTGAGAAATACATAACTGCACACTTGTAAAAATTGGCAATCAGGAACAAGTCGGACCAAACCTCCATATAGTGATCATCGTCACAAGATCCCCCACCCTAATCAATTCGTTGACGAGCATGTACCACATTGTTGTAATAGACGCTCATAAATAGGATGTGCACCTATCTCATCAGAAATCGCACGACGGGCGTACAACCAATTGTCTTGACCACCATGGAAGACATCGACAACACATCAAAATCCACAGTTATCATCAACACGTACATAATTCCACCTCTCTAGAAATGGTAAAATGATTCATGATAGTCTATCAACATATGGGAAGTTATCGACATCAATCCGTCCGGACACTATAAGATGGAAAATAGCAAAGTTATATATATTAATAACAACAAACAACTAAGTAATAATAGTAACAACAAAAATATCGTCATACCATATCATGCACCCGTGGTTACAGACGATCGAGGTGAATTGGAAGACCAACCACGACCTCACTCCGCATACTCAAAGACACTCGGGTCCCGACATGTCGACTTTCCCCTTGGTTGACCTCGTACCTTAGTATTTTCTACGGGTTCTTGATACTTCAACTGATCGGGGTGTAACTGTGCATATAAAATACGAGAGACATTACGAATTACTGCAGGGTCGCTCCCCGAAATCTCATCAACGAGCTTCCAAAAATGTTCGACGTCTTGTGCTGACTGATCCACAAACTCTAACATCTGGACTCCTTCTCCAATGACAAGTGTTTTCCAGAATGGATGAATATGCTCTAAATAAATTAAATCACCTAACTCAATACAATCGTGCATGGTACAGGCACAAGGAATCTCATGTGATGTCAGAAAAACACACCCACAACGATATTCAACTTGATTGCTTAAGTCTTGCATTCGCTTCAACTCCTGACTCAATAATGACAAGCCGTGATGTGAAACTCAACCATTTATATGCTGATACAAAGCACCTATGTAGTTAGTCAATTTTCGATGTCTCGATTCTTCAAGAAAGTTCCGACTATTCGTCAACTGTATTTCAATAGCCACGTTCACGCAGTCAAAAAGAGTATCCAAAGATGCAGTCGATGTAGTGATCCACTCTTTCAGAGCTGAATGAGCGTTTTCCACCCTACAGTTCGTAGTGTTGCCAAAATGAAGGACTTTATTTGTCCAATTCAACACAAAATTTTCTTTATGCACTAACCACGTGTCTTCCAGATACTCTGTGAGAACTGGCCAAGCCTGAAAAGTATCTTTCAGATTACGAACTGCTTTATTGTACTTGGTTTGTGAAGCAGAAAACATGACTTTTCTTCACTTTTCACACTTCAAATTGTCTACAAACTTCTTCTTCTTGCCGAATACGTGGTATGCGTAGTTGTACACGTCTTTGTTGATATGTTAGGTGCAAAGTAAATAAGCAGACTCAGGAAAAACCTCTCCCACTGGTCGCATCAGGCCTAACTCCCGGTCCGTTATTATTGCAATCGGGCTGACAGTATCCAATAACAGATCTCACAACTTCTCCAACACCCATCAGTAACTAGACTCGGTCTCATCCTTCATAATTGCATAGCCGATAATGAAGTTCATGTTTGTTGGAGTCACCCTAACCATCTCGAACAAAGGCATCTTGTACTTGTTTGTTTTGTATGTTGAATCCATGCAGATTATGAAAGGATATGTGCATAACAACTGAACTAACGTCGGATGTGCCAAAAATGCGTGAGTGAGGACATTAGTTTCTTCATCCGCCATAATCCAATGTAAGTATTGATACTGTACCGCCTTATTCAGAAATTGTTGAGCAGGATTCCTGTCTTCAGATTTTGTCATTCTTATGTACTCTCTGAAGTTATAAATGTGTCTCTGATTGGGATTATCATCCGAGAATTTCTCCTTTACTGCAAACAAGATGTTACGTGGTCTCGTTTGTGCCTCAGTCATATCACGAACAATTTTCTTAGCCCCAGAACTAAGACTTTTGATCTGTCGGTAACCGTCTGGATAAACTGTAAGTCTGTGGTTGTGCTGCTCATAAGACTATTAGAAACCACGACTCATCCATCACGATCACATCGCTCGACTACCTTTATCAAAAACGACTACTGGAACCCTTTTGTTTCGTGTTCTTCCGTAGTGCAATCTCCATGTCACGAGAACCCATTTCATTTTTGCGATCGCATCTCAGATAATAATCCATCCGATTATCTGTTTTTGATTTGTAGGATGATATTACCAAAAAAATCCGGCTCCGATTACAATTTGTTTCGCCCATTTACATGCGTCATTGATTGATGGAAATACTTGTTGACTATCAAAAAGCTCTCTGTAATCTACTCCATCACTACCGAAATCTTGCAACGGAACCTGAAATAAATTTTAAAAAAAATGGGGCGTCTGTCTGGGACGCCCCCATTTTGGGCACGACGGCTTAGAGAGGCACCGCCCCCAAGGATGGGGCGTCTGGCTGGGACTCCCTCTCCTTGGAGGAGGCATCCCAGCCAGACGTTCCATCATTGGGGGAGGCGGCTTAGCTAGACGTCCGAGACGAAAAAAATTCTCCTGACTTACCTCATCAAATTCAAGCGCTTCGCGAGACATTTTCGTGGTATTGGTACTGCGAATGCGAGGAAAACTCAAGCAAAAACTTTGTTTAAGACATGGGACGTAATTGATATTAAATGAATCATGAATAGCAAAATGATAATTATTAAGACGAATTAAGTAATTTTCGGACGACGAATAATAGTTCAAAAAAAATAAAGCACAAATGTTCCAAGATAAAAATAGGCAAATCGGTCCACAACATCATCAATACTTGCCACCTATCCAAACATGCAACGTGCAACCATTTTTGTTCTGTGCTTTCGTATTTGGAAAAAACTCTTTTCTCTGTTGCACTTACAAAATGGTAAAATTGGTTATTGTTCCATTAGCTTTTGGATATTGCTTGTACACATAATCTCTGCACCTTAAATGTTATGCTGAGAGTGTTGTTACATTTGCTAGGTTATACATGATGTTAAGTAATATATTAGAGAATTAAAATTGATTCATTTTCATCTTTTAACGACTAAAAATACTCTAATAAAGATTTCAATTTTACTACCCACTAATGATGGAGTTAGAGTTATATATTACTTGAGTTGTCTGTTGATTTTGTCTGGCATATATAGAGTTACATTTTGATTAGTGTTGTACTCATACAAATTGGATTGCAATTGAGATCATAGGTTTGCAATAAGAGCATCCAATGCAACCTAGTTGTTAAATCTGATAAGTTCAAGTTTGTATCTAATTCTTCTAGTCTTAACTAACTTATTCAACAAGACTTTAAATGGCTTGATTTTGTAATTTTGTAATCGATGGCATGACAATCTACAAATCCAATATCAAATGGGTGAATATGACTCATATTAGTTTATTTTTCATCATCATGTATTTTTAATTGTCATTTATTCTCTTTCTTCGGGTAAAATTTCCCTCGTATTTTTTAATACAGAAAATGACATCCTTATACATTTTCCATACTTTTTGGCAAATATAAACCACTATCTATTTTCACACAAGTTCGCAATATAAAGAAACGACAATGCAGAAACTTCTTAACAGTCACCATCTCCACTAAGACCATGACTCAAATCTAGAAACTCATGGAAACCACCGAGGGGGTGTTTGGTTGGCTGGAATAGAATGAAATGAGAATCTCATACCATGTTGGAATAGATTCTCGTTCTGGGGTAGGTAGGTAATGTTCTGATTCCTAGATATAGATTGAAATAGATTCTAATTTTGAACCTAAAATAAACAGATCAAACACCATAATTGAATGAAATTCACTCCATTCCAGGTACTCCAACCAAACACCCCCTAAGTTCTAACAGAACAAAAACAAATGTTTTAGCAATTGTATTAGAATGCAAAGTTTTCATGGATGCATTTGCAAATCTCACGTTAGTATCTTCATCGTCAACCCAACCAACCCACAATCATCATTCTCTCCCTCCAATCCCTCAGATCCGACCTCGCCGGAGATGCCACCGGACCCGACCCCAAAACCCTCCCCTCCCTCATCCCTCCTCCGGGCGCTCGTCCATCGCCACCCCATCCTCCTCCGCCGGGGGACCCCGCGCAACCCCAACTGCGGCGAGGTTGCCGGCGGAACGGTCGCAAACTGCGCCGCCATCCTCTGCTACCTCCCCTGCGGCATCGTCAACCTCGTCGTCCTCGCCACCGTCCGCCTCCCGGCCGGTCTGTGCCGGAAGGCGATCAGGGAGCGGAGGGACTCGGAGAAGAAGAGGGAGAAGAAGGGGGACGGTGGAGGGAAATTGGGGTCCGACGATGAGTTTGTGTTTGTGGGATTAAAGGCGAAGAGCGGTGGCGCCGTGGTTTGGCCGGCCGTGTCGCCGTCGCCGGAGATGAGTAAGCTGGAGGAGGAGATGTGGGAGAGGTTCGGGAAAACAGGGTTTTGGAGGAGTCCCTCGTTTAAGGAGAATTAAAGGAGGTACAGGTGTTTTAAGTACTTGATTTGTTGGGATTTGATTTTAATTTTTTTTTCTTTGTGATTTGATGGGTGGAGGGGTATGGTATTTGATGTTGGTGGTGGACTTGTGGTTTTTGTTTTTTCGTGTTGTGATTTGGTTGCTTTAAATGTATTTATACGTTTCCAATATGGTTTGAAATTTGAATCGAAATATTATGTGGTTCCGTGTATAATTGATATATTGGTCGAAAACTATGGAAGAGGAATGATCACTTTTGTATTGAATATGTAGTGTAAGATTATTATTTTTATATTGAACAAGATTAAAATTAAAATCTTTATGTAAGTGTATTGATATTTCTGTCGTGAGTATGAACAATTTATGGGTTCTAAAAATGAACAGTTTGTATGTAATATAGTATAAAATAAAATAAAAGTTCGTTTTGTTGATTTTTAGATGCATAATTGGTTTTAATAGACAATACGATAGGAGGGTAAACGAACCGAGTCGAGCGAGATTTTGAGTCATAAGTATTATCTTATGTTATTAACAAATGCAAAAAAATAATTATGAATGAAACAATATAAAATTCGAACAAGCTATCGAGCCGAGTATCAATTTTTTTCGAGTTCGAGTCACTCGTTTATCGAACCAAGTTTGAAGATTTTTTGATTTTTCATTAAGATATTTCATTATCAAGTTAAACTGGAGTCGAGTGTGTTTTCAAGTTGAACTATCGAGCCGAGTCAAAGCTGACAGTCTTACACTACAGAATAGTTGCATATGTAATTTTTCTCGATATTATGGTCAACTTTGCTATGTTTTGCAATTTGCACATTTATCCTTCAAACCAATTGGTTTATTTTAGTTTGAAACAAATAATTTCTTCAAACGAACCAATAGTGCAATCTTGACGCCTATATATCATATATATGTGTAAATTACATTAGAGGTATTTTATTAGAACAGTAAATTGCACTTTACCTCCTTCGATCGACTTCCCTCATTTTCAGTTTGCATTCCTAGTGGTGGTTGGTGGCTTGCGAAAGGAAAAATGAAGAGGAACACACTATGTAACGTCCCGAAACAGCGGAAGAAATTTTTCAAATTTAAAACATAAACATACGACCGTCAACGGTCAACAAGGGCACGTTACTGGAAAAGTCAACAGGATATATATATAAAATATCTCCACGTGGAAGTCATAATACAGAGTGTCAAAAGAGTGATTACATGTCTAATACATAACTACAGTAATCACTACCTCTACAAAAAAGATGAAGCGACAGGACCCGATCCCGGAGGCACTCCCCTCGGTCACCACCAACCTAAGACCGCCTGCTCCCTGAAAATGAAACATAAAATCTGCCTGAGTTCCCGAAAGGAACCCCGTATGCCAACATCTCCTATATATACAGAAAAACAGATGAAAATGTCAAGGATGCACATGCTATGCAATCCGCCTCGGGCCCAATGAATGCCCCAACCGTCACGGACCATCTCCCAGCCGCACTCAGGGGCATGGAAAACATCCCCACCCTGCCAATCCAGGCCAACAAGAGGGGGGTCGCCGCGCTCATCTCCCAGCCGCACACAGGGGCAATAGGGAGGCATCCCCCCTGCCAATCCAGGCCAACAAGAGGAGGTCTCGGCTTTCCTCCACAGGGAAAGTGCATCCCCTTCCCCCACCAGGGAAGAAGGCATCTACCACCCACACAAGCATGGCAGGCATCCCTCTCTGCCGCACCGGCATCCACAAGGGGTCCAACAGAAATACGCTCTCGTCGTAGGTGAAATCCGTAGCTCCGAGGTCCGGTGATCGACCGTGGGCTCGGCAGCCGGTAGTCGCCTCTGCTCGACGTTCACGTATGTGGATAAATCCACCAAGGAAAGATAATTCGACCCACCAGTCGAACAAGGTCAATTCTAGCGGTCGACCGTTTGGAAGGTCTACGCTATACGTTTTATATACATATATATCCTGTCGGTCGAACCAGGGTCCGTTCAGCCGATAAGGAAAACTGCATGAATCCTGCCCACTGCATTCGGTCGACCGAAACTCTTCCGGTCGACCGGATCAACAGGCACTTCACTACAGGAAATCTGCACGCGGTCGGTCGACCGGATCCAGAGCGGTCGACCGTTTAGATGGTCAACGCTCTTGACCGACTTTGCGCAGTTCGGTCGACCGAGACACACACTCGGTCGGCCGAAGGTCTGTCTACCCTATCTACTGGGATCGGTCGACCGAACAACCACCGGTCGACCGGACTAATATAACCCTTATAAAATATTCCCGCTAAAATTTGGCATAAACGGTCGACCGTCACACAGACGTCGTTCGACCGTTTTCGGGCAACAAGTTATTTTTATAAAATATCGGTCGACCGAACCTCACACGGTCGACCGAAACACTACAATATCGCACTGAACAGACATCATTTAGACGTTGTTCGGTCGACCGAGACACACAACGGTCGACCGAACCAGTCGTCTTCAACCTTGGTTCAGTGGGATTTTCGCCGGGGAAACGGCACCAACGCCGCCCCCTACACTCCCACACCTCTTGGGGAGTTACTATGAAGACTTGGCATACCTTTAGAGACGATGAAGACCCGCCGGAGCCTCGCTCGCGCACCGCCGTCTCCGAAGGCCTCCTCACGCTCCTTCCTCGGGCTCGCCTCCACCACGCCGCCGGAGATCTTCTCCTCCTGGTCCGCCGGAAGCAAGAAGATGGGTGAGTGTGGGTGGAAAACGAAATGGGCAACAAGGGAGACAAAATGGTTAGTTTTTGGTTTTTATAACAAAACCTAACACCCTCACCATACCTCTACCCATACACACCTCACTCCACCCATACCACCCCATACCCTCTCTCTCTCTCTCACTTCCACGACTTTACAATCCACCCTCCTTAAAAGGATTTCGCCCCGAAATCAGAAAGGTAACTCACCGAAAAGCTCCGGATACTGCTTCCGAACTTCCTCCTCGATCTCCCAGGTGGCCTCGCGCTCACTGTGATGCTGCCATCTGACCTTAACCATCGGAATGGTCCTCCTCCTGAGCTGATGGTTCATCCGATCGATGATCTCAACTGGCCTCTCCTCAAGCGACAAGTCCTGCCGGATCTCAGGCACTGCAATCTCTATCACATGTGTCGGGTCTGCAACGTACTTCCTCAACATAGAAACATGGAAGACGTTGTGAAGGCCAGAGAACTGTGGTGGCAAAGCAACTCTGTAGGCGACCTCCCCGACACGGTCCAAGATCTCAAAAGGTCCGACATACCTCGGACTGAGCTTCCCCTTCTTCCCGAACCTCATCACTCCCCGAGCTGGTGAAATCTTCAGGAAGACGTGGTCTCCAACCACGAAGCTCAAAGTCCGTCTGCGTCGGTCAGCATAACTCTTCTGTCTGCTCTGTGCTGTAGCCAACCTCTTCCTGATCAGGTCAACCTTCTCTGCGTACATCTGCACAAGCTCTGGACCCACTAACTGCCTCTCGCCTACGTCACTCCAGCATACCGGCGATCTGCACGGCCTCCCGTACAACGCCTCATACGGTGCCATCCCAATACTAGCATGGTGGCTGTTGTTGTAGGCGAACTCGATCAGAGGTAGATGCTCATCCCAGTGTCCAGCCCAGTCCAGCGTGCAAGCCCTCAGCATATCCTCCAAGGTCTGGATAGTCCTCTCTGACTGACCGTCTGTCTGAGGGTGAAAAGCTGTACTGAATCTCAGACGTGTCCCCAGTGCCTGCTGCAGACTCCCCCAAAATCTGGATGTGAACCTCGGATCTCTGTCAGAGATGATGCTCACCGGTACTCCGTGCAATCTGACGATCTCCTCTACATATAGCTTCGCCAGACTCTCCAAAGGCAAGGTGGTCCTGATGGCCAGAAAGTGCGCCGACTTGGTCAGTCTATCGACTATCACCCAAATCGCGTCATGGAACCGCCTCGTCTTCGGTAGCCCCGTGACAAAATCCATCGTCACGTGCTCCCACTTCCACTCCGGAAGCTCGATACTCTGCATAGGCCCAGCTGGCCTCTGGTGCTCGATCTTCACCTGCTGACAGACCAAACACCGACTCACGAACTCTGCAATGTCCTTCTTCATGCCTCTCCACCAGAAGTTCCGCTGCAGGTCCTTATACATCTTCGTGCTCCCTGGATGGATGGTGTACTTCGCTCTGTGTGCCTCCTCCATGATGTCATCTCTCATCCCATCAACCCTCGGCACCCAGATCCGCCCTCTGAATCTCAGACCTCCATCGACCCCAACACTGAAATCTGACCCCTCTCTGGCTGTCAACTCCAGCAAACTGGCCAACTCATCATCCTCATGCTGCGCCTGTACTACCTGTGAAACGGTCTGTGGCTCTACCCGCAACCCAGCTATCACTGCTCCCTCAGAGTCCCCAGTGAACGGCCTCCACTCTGCCAATGACTCAAGCAGTCTCCACTCCTGAAGGCACATGCCAGCAACTGATAGCTCCACTCTCCTACTCAAGGCGTCTGCAACTGAATTCGCCTTCCCCGGGTGGTAGGAGATGGTGAAATCGTAGTCCTTAATGAACTCCAACCAACGACGCTGTCTCATATTCAACTCCTTCTGGGAGAAGAGGTACTTCAAACTCTGGTGATCGGTGAACACCTCAAACTGCTCACCATACAGGTAGTGTCTCCATGTCTTCAGTGCGTGCACAACGGCTGCCAACTCCAAGTCGTGCGTCGGGTAATTCTTCTCATGGGTCTTCAACTGCCTCGACGCGTATGCAATCACCCTCCCGTGCTGCATCAACACGCAACCCAAACCAATGCCTGATGCGTCGCTGTAGACCACAAAACCTCCTGTGCCGCTCGGCAGAGTCAAAACTGGAGCTGTCGTCAGTCGTCTCTTCAGCTCCTGAAAGCTGTCCTCGCACTTCTGGGACCAAACAAAAGTGACTCCCTTCTGCGTCAGGGCAGTCAGAGGTGCAGCTAACCTCGAGAAGTCTTTGATGAAGCGACGGTAGTAACCCGCCAGTCCAACAAAGCTCCTGATCTCCGTCACGCTCGTAGGGGCTCTCCACTCAGTCATTGCCTCTACCTTCGCCGGATCCACCGAAATCCCCTCCGTAGAAACGATGTGACCCAGAAATGCGACTCTGTCCAACCAGAATTCACACTTCGAAAACTTAGCATACAACCTCTGGTCTCTCAAAATGCTAAGTACAATCCGCAGGTGCTCTCTGTGCTGCTCCACATCGGGTGAGTAAATCAGGATATCATCCACAAAGACAACGACACAACAATCCAAGTACTGCCTGAACGTCCGGTTCATCAGATCCATGAAAGCTGCCGGAGCGTTCGTCAACCCAAAAGGTATCACCAAAAACTCATAGTGCCCATATCTGGTCCTGAATGCTGTCTTCTGGACATCCTCCTCTCGGATCCTCAGCTGATGGTATCCTGAGCGTAGGTCGATCTTAGAGAAGACCTTCGCTGACTGCAACTGATCGAACAGGTCCTCAATCCTAGGTAGGGGATACCTATTCTTGATGGTGACCTTGTTCAGCATCCTATAGTCAATGCACATCCGCAAAGACCCGTCCTTCTTCTTCACAAACAGCACTGGCGCGCCCCAAGGTGAGACACTCGGTCTGATGAATCCAGCCTCCATCAGCTCCTGTAGCTGCTTCTTCAACTCTGCCAACTCTGCGGGTGCCATCCTGTACGGGGCTTTCGACTGCGGTGAGGTGTCTGCTGCCAGCTCAATGCAAAACTCCATCTCCCGCGGAGGTGGCAATCCTGGAATATCATCTGGAAACACCTCTGTAAATTCTCGCACCACATCTATCTCGTCCAACCTCGGAGACTCAGCCTCTGGAACCACCAGCGTCGCCAGAAACGCTCTGCAACCCTGCTGTATCAACCTCTGAGCCCTCAAAGCTGACACCACAATGCGACCTCCTCTGTTCCTGACTCCTCTAATCATGATATCAGGCAACCCCATCCTCGGAATCAAAACCTTCCTCTCACGGCAAAGGACACGCACGTCATGCCGGGACAGCCAGTCCATCCCCAGAATAACGTCGAAGTCCTCCATCGGTAGCAAGACCAGATCTGCCGGAAAATCTTGGTCTCCCGAAACAACCGTGGCGCCGGGGATGAAGCTCCCCACAGTGCCCACCAGACCCAGGGGTGTGCTGACCTCCAAAGTGGCAGTCAACATCGCAAGGGTACAGCCCAACACTCCCGCAAATCACTCCGAGATGAACGAGTGTGTCGCGCCACAATCAAAAAGCACTCTAGCCTCTAAACCTGCCACAAGAAGTGTACCTTCCACGACGGTGCTGGCGTCCCTCGCCTCATCTGCCTGGACAGTGAAGACTCGTCCAGTGCGCTGACCCTGCTGCGGTGCTGCAGGTCTCCTAGCTCCGCCGCCACTGACACTCGGAAGTCCCGGAGGTCTGCTCGGTCCAGCGCCCTTGCTAGGGCAGTTCCTGACGAAGTGGCCCTGCTGACCACAACCATGACAAGTAATCGACCCCAAGCAGCGCCCAGTGTGCACTCTGCCACAGCTCCTGCACGCCTCTGGCTGCGGCGCCCCTGCTGCCTCGATCCGGGGCCTCTTGCCTGACTTCCCCGAACTCTGCCCTCCTGGCCTCCCTGAGGATCTCCCTACCGATCTCCTATCATCCTGATAATTCTCCCGGTAGTCCCTCTCCATGATAGTGGCACTCCTCACTGCATCCGCCAAGGTGCGCGGCATGCTCGACAACACTCGGGTCCTCAGATGCTTCCGGAGTCCCCCGACAAACTTCATCGACCTCTGCGCCTGGGTGACGAAAATCTCCGGACAGTAACGCTCAAGGGCGTTAAACTTCCCAATGTACTCCTCCAGTGTCATGCTCCCCTGCTCCAGGGTCAGGAACTCCACCCGCTTCCCGTCTCGCACATGCTCCGGAAAGTACTGCTCGTTGAACTCCTCAACGAACTCCTCCCATGACACATCCTCTCGACCGGTGAACACAACTGCTGAAGTCGACCTCCACCAGTTCGCTGCAGCTCCTCTCAGCACATAGGTGGCCAGGTCCACCTTCTTCTCCGGGGTACAGTCGATAGCCCTGAAGATCGTCTGCATAGTAAGGATCCACTCCTCAGCTGCCTCTGCATCCATCTGCCCAGCAAAAGTCGGAGGGTGCTGCCTCATGAACCGGTCGTGCATCGCACCGGCCCCCGCCTGCGCACTCTGCGCTGCCTGGCGCTCTAACATCCCGCTCAACCGCTCCACGGTGTCGAACAGGACTCTGCGCTCTGCCTCCCGGGCCTCCTCTCTCGCAGACTCACTCGAACTGCGAGTCTCAGCCGCAGGCACCACCCGTCTCGGAGGCATCACTCTGCAGAACAAAAAGACTCACATCAGAATGATCATGAATGCATGCAATGGACCTCTAGACTCTAATCCTAACTCGATGGTGGTTTCTTTGGAAAAATACGCCGGGATCAAGGCTCTGATACCAAGTTGTAACGTCCCGAAACAGCGGAAGAAATTTTTCAAATTTAAAACATAAACATACGACCGTCAACGGTCAACAAGGGCACGTTACTGGAAAAGTCAACAGGATATATATATAAAATATCTCCACGTGGAAGTCATAATACAGAGTGTCAAAAGAGTGATTACATGTCTAATACATAACTACAGTAATCACTACCTCTACAAAAAAGATGAAGCGACAGGACCCGATCCCGGAGGCACTCCCCTCGGTCACCACCAACCTAAGACCGTCTGCTCCCTGAAAATGAAACATAAAATCTGCCTGAGTTCCCGAAAGGAACCCCGTATGCCAACATCTCCTATATATACAGAAAAACAGATGAAAATGCCAAGGATGCACATGCTATGCAATCCGCCTCGGGCCCAATGAATGCCCCAACCGTCACGGACCATCTCCCAGCCGCACTCAGGGGCATGGAAAACATCCCCACCCTGCCAATCCAGGCCAACAAGAGGGGGGTCGCCGCGCTCATCTCCCAGCCGCACACAGGGGCAATAGGGAGGCATCCCCCCTGCCAATCCAGGCCAACAAGAGGAGGTCTCAGCTTTCCTCCACAGGGAAAGTGCATCCCCTTCCCCCACCAGGGAAGAAGGCATCTACCACCCACACAAGCATGGCAGGCATCCCTCTCTGCCGCACCGGCATCCACAAGGGGTCCAACAGAAATACGCTCTCGTCGTAGGTGAAATCCGTAGCTCCGAGGTCCGGTGATCGACCGTGGGCTCGGCAGCCGGTAGTCGCCTCTGCTCGACGTTCACGTATGTGGATAAATCCACCAAGGAAAGATAATTCGACCCACCAGTCGAACAAGGTCAATTCTAGCGGTCGACCGTTTGGAAGGTCTACGCTATACGTTTTATATACATATATATCCTGTCGGTCGAACCAGGGTCCGTTCAGCCGATAAGGAAAACTGCATGAATCCTGCCCACTGCATTCGGTCGACCGAAACTCTTCCGGTCGACCGGATCAACAGGCACTTCACTACAGGAAATCTGCACGCGGTCGGTCGACCGGATCCAGAGCGGTCGACCGTTTAGATGGTCAACGCTCTTGACCGACTTTGCGCAGTTCGGTCGACCGAGACACACACTCGGTCGGCCGAAGGTCTGTCTACCCTATCTACTGGGATCGGTCGACCGAACAACCACCGGTCGACCGGACTAATATAACCCTTATAAAATATTCCCGCTAAAATTTGGCATAAACGGTCGACCGTCACACAGACGTCGTTCGACCGTTTTCGGGCAGCAAGTTATTTTTATAAAATATCGGTCGACCGAACCTCACACGGTCGACCGAAACACTACAATATCGCACTGAACAGGCATCATTTAGACGCTGTTCGGTCGACCGAGACACACAACGGTCGACCGAACCAGTCGTCTTCAACCTTGGTTCAGTGGGATTTTCGCCGGGGAAACGGCACCAACGCCGCCCCCTACACTCCCACACCTCTTGGGGAGTTACTATGAAGACTTGGCATACCTTTAGAGACGATGAAGACCCGCCGGAGCCTCGCTCGCGCACCGCCGTCTCCGAAGGCCTCCTCACGCTCCTTCCTCGGGCTCGCCTCCACCACGCCGTCGGAGATCTTCTCCTCCTGGTCCGCCGGAAGCAAGAAGATGGGTGAGTGTGGGTGGAAAACGAAATGGGCAACAAGGGAGACAAAATGGTTAGTTTTTGGTTTTTATAACAAAACCTAACACCCTCACCGTACCTCTACCCATACACACCTCACTCCACCCATACCACCCCATACCCTCTCTCTCTCACTTCCACGACTTTACACACTAGGCAAAGTGGCAAACTATGAAAATGCAGGGGGATTTTTTTTAATCTTTTTAGCTGATTCCAAGTGTAATTATCATATGCATCAGCATTACTATGAGGAGAAGAGAATCTTTACTACAATAATGAAGGCGAATTTGTTTAGTCCTGAAGGTGAGATGCAAATTATAATGGTTTGAATAGAAGGTGGAGACTGGAGAGGGTGAAGAGAAGAGAAGGTAGAGGAGAGCTATTTCGATACCAACTATTCGTATGAATACCACAACTATTCATCACGTGGGTTGCGTTTTAGGAAGATTAGGAGGGACTAAAGGAGTTTGAATGTTTGATAAAAATTACATTAGTTTTAAGAACTAAGAGCTTCCGTGAGAGGTTGAGACCCACAGAAGCAATCGTAAGAATATAGTAAAACGAAATTTGTAATAGCATCTGAATAATTTGTCAAAAATAATGACAAAATGCGCCATAAGATCCTCTTGTATGACATGCATGCATGCATGCAAGATGCTATAACATGTAGATCCTCCCTTTGGCTTATCCTAACCGTCTTAAACCCCCATTAATATCTCATTTTAAACCTCATAAAAAAGTCACCAATGTGACATGCAAGTAATTCCCTACGTCAAAAGGGGAGGGGTGAAGAGAAAGATAGTGACCGACCAAAGAGAAGAAGATAGGGTCAAGGTGAGAATTAGAAGTGGAGAGGGGAAAAGGCTGGTGGATTTGGAGCTTTGAGGGAACAGCGATGGTTGTAGTAGAAGAAAGAGGACAAAAAAGGAAATAAGTTTCTAGTTTTTTTTTAGCTTGTTGCTGGAGAAACTCTAAAATTTCATGCACCCTAAATTATCGAACATGGTTGATCATCTCCAAATTCTGAAATTAAATTAAAAAAATATCAACTTTCAATTACCATTTGAAATTGAAACTTTAATGTTAGAGTTCAAAATATTTTATGATGGAAAATATAAAGTTATCGATGTTCTTGGCTTGTTATGAATAATAATTATAAAGTCCAAACATTGTGTAACACTCATATAAACCAATAAGTATATAATATATATGATCAATATTGAGAAATTCATTTCGGAAAATGTCACATTTGTAATTTTAAAAAAATATTGTTCTAGTCAATTTTTCCGAAAAAGAATTTTATGCTAAATATTGATAAACGGTTTGAATATTATTTTGACCATGTATCTGTTAGGTTTTATAAAATTTTATTTCTTAAAAAGATATTGAGTAAATTGGAGACATAAAAATCAAACTTTTCAATTGGTTTTTTGACGTGGTAAATAATTGCTTAAAATAAAAGTATTTCACTGAAAAAACGGAAGTTATTCGAAGTAATAAATTTGAAAAGTAAATATTAAATGTTTTTGATACTTGTTTAACCGAACAATAGAAACAACTGGACAAATATTAAATGTTTTTCGAGACATTGTCAATATAGTTGAAAAATCTAACCACACGAATATTGACATTTTTATATTCATAATTTTTTTATAGAAAAAATACAAATACATATATTATTTGATTTCAAGCAAATTCGAATTATTTGCTTGTCGTTTTGTTTCGTACTAACTTTATTTTTTTACTTCATAATAAATTACATTTTTAAAATAAAAATACACATTTAGCCAATCTTTTCGGGCTTTGGAAGTAATAAGTGATTTGAATTAAAAATAATAATAAAAGACTAATAATTATGTGTTTTGGGTTTTCAGGTTTTGAATATAAAATTTCTCAGATAATAAAACAAAATGTTTAATTTCTTGGGAAAGAAGACTGAAGACGGATGAAATAAAGGCTTGATACAAAATTCTCAGGCCAATTAGTTGGGTAGGGAAACTATAAATACAAAAATAATGCCAAAAAACGTGTATTTATAATGCCGAAAATTTAGTTTAGAAAAAAGAAACGCAAACAAAAAATGTCAAAATATTGTTGGGAGAAAATCCATAAATACCCAGTCGATCTAAAGTCCAAAGTAAAGTTAACATTTTTCTCATCTGTAAGAAGAAGCTATATTTTGTTAGGAATAATAATAATTATTATAAACACTAACAAAGCTGAAAGACCCAATCCTGTTCTTTCTTCTTGATGAAATCTAAGAGGTTTCTCCCATAAACGTAACCAGTAATTCGAATATAATTTTTTATTAAGAATAAAATTATAATAATCCTAATAATTTTGTCAGGGATAATTGTAATAATCCTGAGATATTATTAGGAATAATTGTAAACAGTAATTCTAATATAAAAATTTTGTTTAAGAAAAACGAAACATTCAATTTTTTGGAAAACAAGACTGAATAGGGATGAAAAAACGGCGCAATACAAAATTTACGTCCGAATTAGTCGGAAGGAAAAACTATAAATAGCCTCCCATTTGCTTCCAAAACCCTCACAACTCTCTCAACTCTCACTCGTGCTCTCTGTCGCTCACAGCTCTCTCTCGCACTCCAACAACGCTCTCATTTCCTCCTCCGTTTCCGTTCTAACCTTTTCCGTGCAGGAAAAGAACGGAACGAAGGGTTATTTTTGTTCTTTATTGTTGTTTTCTATTTCGTTGTTTTTGTTTTAGTGGTGATGGATGCAGGAAGAGTGTCATCTGGATCGATTCGCCGTCCGCTTCAGGAGGCTCCCCATCGATACCGAGTCACATCCGATAACTACACCAACCGTCACAAACCTTCATCGTCCGCCAAACTCCACGTGCGTCTCATGCTGGTTCATTTTGTTCAATCAATGATTCAGTTTCTTTTCCTTTCGTTATCAAAGAAAACCTAGATTCCATTGTGGCTTTGGCATTGACATTAGTCATGTTAAAAACAGACACGAACACAGCACAATAAAAACCGAGTATGGGTAGACACAATATCTTATTGGTCGGATTTTGGTACAGTTGGTTGGGCAAGATATCTTTGGGTTTGCGTATGGGTAGACACGATATCTTATTTGGTTGGATTTTGTGTTTATATGTTTGTCGTGTAATTTTGACTCCTGTATCTTGCTGTTATGTTATTATGCACTTTGGATGGCAATCAAAATTTGAAGAGCTAAGCAATCTCTGCCATTGGTAAATCTAATTGTTCGAAAATCTTCTAAAACCAAACTTCGATAGGCAAGGAATAGTCATTTCCACATGATTTGAATAATCATGAATGACATAAGTCATATAACAAACAGCAGGCTAACGTAAACCCCCCAAATCATAACATCCAACGAAATTATCGAAAAAGCAGTAGTGCATAAATGGTTGGCTCTGTAGATTAGAGGTAAAGATAACAGGTTCATTAACATGATAGGTTTCATAGAAAGACAACACTAGAAATATTATGAGGACAGAAACCAGCGCTCTAAATTCAACCAATAAGAAGGTTATAGTACTCATTCCAGTAAGAAGAAAGCTCATTTGTTGTAATTACTTTTGCGCTTGTGCCCTTTGTGTAGAGTAATTTCTTGTTTAGATATTTGTTCGTAATTTAGTTTCTCGATATTGTCGTTAGGTAATTTACTTATTTCCGAAACTTGACATTTAGATGTTTCAACCATAAATTACTATTTTAAGTTTGTCACTTTCTTGTTCTTAAACTTCATTTTGTATGTGATTTGAGTATTGTTCTACAAATTCTTATTAGGGTGAAGGTTCAGATTTTATGTCGTGATGTTTAATTGGTAATTGCTTCTTTGTTTTGTTGCAGTATGACCGGTTCATCCCGAATCGTGGGTCGATGGATATGGACTTTGCGAACTTCATGTTATCCCAACCTAAGAAAGAGACGGGCAATAATAAGTCCCCCTCAAAGGTTGCTTACCGCAAGGCTCTTTCCGAGACTCTGTTCCAGAACAGGACCAGAATCTTATCATTCAAGAGTAAGCCACAGACTTCAATCGATCCAATTCCACTCGAGCCCAGACAGCAGCAACAACAACAACAGCATGC
Source organism: Triglochin maritima (assembly GCA_963682175.1). Taxonomy (NCBI): domain Eukaryota; kingdom Viridiplantae; phylum Streptophyta; class Magnoliopsida; order Alismatales; family Juncaginaceae; genus Triglochin; species Triglochin maritima. The sequence goes on from OY821775.1 coordinate 44,671,258, forward strand.
CAAGCTCACCAGACACATACCTCAGGTGGTATATCTTTTTGCTTACTTTAAGGATTCTTGTTTAAGTGTTGTTGAACTAATTAATGCTGTGGCATATATATATTGTACATACAGTCTGCAGTGAGGATGTTGGGCGCACCGGATATCATTGACGATTACTACTTGAATTTAGTTGATTGGGGATGCAAAAATGTTTTGGCAATTGCTCTCGGATCCACCGTCTACTTGTGGGACGCTTCTACGAGATCCACTTCCGAGCTAGTGACGGTTGATGAGAGTTGTGGTCATGTGACGAGCGTTAACTGGGCTCCTGATGGTAAAAACATTGCTATTGGCCTCAACAATTCCGACGTTCAGTTGTGGGACTCGTATTCCAACCGTTTACTTAGAACGTTGAAGGGAACACATGATTCTCGCGTCGGCGCTCTCTCTTGGAACGATCACCTTCTGACTTCTGGAGGGATGGACGGTCTGATTGTGAACAGCGACGTGAGGATAAGGGATCATGTAGTGCACACCTATGAAGGTCACACTGAGGAAGTTTGCGGTTTGAAGTGGTCGGGCTCGGGTCAGCAGTTGGCGAGCGGAGGCAGCGATAGTCTTCTTCACATATGGGATTTGTCGATGGCCTCTTCACGCGCACCGCCCAACCAACATCAGTGGCTTCACAGACGCAACGATCATGTTGCAACAGTAAAAGCCCTCGCTTGGTGCCCATTCCAGAACAATTTGCTTGCGTCCGGTGGAGGAGCGGGTGACCGTTGCATCAAGTTCTGGAACACTCAGACTGGGGCTTCCCTTAACTCGGTCGATACAGGTTCTCAAGTGAGTGGTTTGCTCTGGAATAAGAATGAGATGGAGCTACTCAGCTCCCATGGTCATGGCTTCACAATGGAGAACCAACTCACCCTGTGGAATTATCCTTCGATGATGAAGATGGCGGAACTCACCGGTCATGCTTCTCGAGTTCTCTTCATGGCCCAAAGTCCAGATGGTTCTACTGTTGCCTCTGCTGGAGCAGATGAAGAACTCAGATTTTGGAATGTGTTTGGGACTCCTCAACCTCCCAAGTCCGCAAAGTCGGTAAAATCATTGTCTTCGGCACCATTTTCCAGTTTCAGTTTCATCAGGTAAACATTATACATCAAGTTTGGTGGAGTTTCTCTTCAGCAGCACTGATTGAAGTTCAGAATTTTTTTTGTACCTGGAGGTATGTTGTCAAACATCTACAAGTACTTATAGAAATGACATGATTCATTCACTAACATGTTTTTTGTTGTTTCAGTCTTTCTGCAGGTTAATTCACTGACATTTCTATGACTTTTTCCTAATTTTCTTTGCTGTAATTTTTCATATACTAAGTTCACGTTAGCTGTGCGGTTAACATGTCAGAATAACCACTGCTAGGACATATAAAACAATAGGGATAAATTTTTGGTTAGGGTTTTTATCACGTTAGATTATCACGTCCTAACACTTATCTCTGTTGATTTTGACTTTTCTTGTTGATCAAGTTGCTTTCTATTGTAGAGGGTGTTGCTTATTTTCAACTGTGTTGTCCGCTTAGTGTCTACATGCATGGGATATGGGTCATAAGACTTTTGTTTGCATAAATATACTCATGGACGTAATTCTTTGATCTTTAATGCACTGAACTTATCACCTGATTAGTGTGTTTACTTGCATGCAATAAATATTGTGTTAAATTATAACTAAAACAAGTTAGATAGCGTTAGTTAGGATAGGATTTAACAACGTACGTAGATGGGGTAGGTAGGATACCATTTTTTAACTTTGCCGTTGCCGGTCCCCAGCCCGGATGAGAAAAGAGGAGGGTTGAGTATATTTAATTATCTCACAAAAAAATGGTACAAACTAAGTAGTGCTGTCTATTTATCCATGTATTTCAACATTCCCTATTCTTTCTTTTCGGGTCTACATATGTTGAAGATCATTGTGTTTTATTGAAGTACTTAGGGGGTGTTTGGTTGGGGGTACCTGGAATGGAATGTAATGGATTTCATTCCATTCTGGTGTTTGGTTTGTTTATTTTGGGTCCAGAATTAGAATCCATTCCAGCCCATATCTAGGAATTAGAACCTTACCTACCTACCATAGAATGAAAATCCATTCCAGCCTGGTATGAGATTCTCATTCCATCTCAGCCAACCAAACACCCCTTACAGAGTTTAGAACTTAAGATGGGTTTATACTTGGTGTCAAATTCTTAAACATACATGCATGAGATAATCAGATTTGTGTTCATTGCTTACCTGGAACGCCCTTGTGTTCAGACTCATTCAGTATAGTAGAATAAGAAGTAGAATACGAATGATACTTTTTTCCAGCTAATTTAAGATTCTTCGTGAATCATATTTGCTCAAGATTGCAGCATCTAAGTCTAGATTTCTTTTGCAGCTACTCAATTTAGAAACATTGACAAATTTCTAAGCATGAGTGACGCCACCCAGGAAATCTGATATACAATGGATCTCTGAAACTTTTTCTTTGTTGATACGTAGGCTTCCGTGGCATCTTACAAGATTAAGTATATTATCTTTCTTATAAGATTATTTTTCCGTCGCATCTGATATACACTAATTTATTGCCATGATATTCCAACTTTGAAGGTCAAATATGCGCAGGATCAATGATGTAGATGGTTATATCTTGTTTATTTTGATGGTTGCTGGAGAAAACAGAAGATGGGGTAAGTCATTAACTTGTCCTCCCTGTTGAAACCGATTCATATAGAAGGATGATTTTCCTCACATCTTTATCAACCAGAAAGCTAGAGTATCGTGACCAATTAAAATTAACATATCTACTTTAGATAATTTGAATGCTAAATGTATCTAATTATCAGAGTGGGATCTAATGTATGGCTTCCTTATAATCTTTACTTTGACCATCATGCTTCAGCTAACATCGTACTTCTCGAGTGCTCTTCATGGCTCAGTCCGGGTGGTTCTGTCTGCTGCTTCAGCTGGAAGAAATATAAGGCGCTATGGTAGCACCATTTAATTCATGCTACCTAATTATACATAATAAGGTGGTTCACACCCAACTTTTCTACACTTATAACTACCACTTAAAAATGCATGTTCAGTTCCAAAAATCAATGTTCACACGAAACACACAAAATTGACACAGAACTTATAAAGTTCATACAGAGCTTACAAAGATCACATAAAGCATAAGAAGTTCACACAGAACTTACAAAGTTCACATAGAACATATCAAGCTCATATATAAATTATACATTTCAAATTGAACCCATTAAGCTCACGTGGAATTCAATATTATAAAATCAATATTTTTAATTGAGCAGAGGATTTAACTATAATACAATGATATCAAAAGATAAACAACCAATTTAATATCATATTATTTTACTTGATTACGCACGTCAAGGTTGAAATAAATCTCAAATAATAAAGTCTATGCAAGAGTAAATTTTCGGAACTAGAGCAAAATCTTTTGTCGCACTCGAAAGTGCTGACACAATAGTCCATTTCCCATCCTACGACAAGCAGAACCAAATGATCGATCAAGTCCCAGACTGTTGAGTGTCTGGGTTGTTACCTCAAATTTGGCACAACAACTGGTCAACTGACTCAACAACCTAATGTCGTTGGGAACAAAACCAGACCGAATCCCCTACACGAAATTGCGGCTCAACAAACGCAACAAATAGTTAACAACACCGAGGTGGTGACGAAGGAAAATATGAACACGCATGGTGACGAAATATGCAAGCCAAAGAAAGCCTTCCTTGCCCATGATGTATTTTTTAAATCTTAAGAAAAATACAATAGGAAAAAACATGCACATGCAAGCAGGACGGACCCAGGACGATATTTAGGGTTGGACACCCTTTAAAAATATATCAACCAATTAATAATAATTAAAAAAGTTTTTATATTAAATTCAAACATGTTTGTTACAAGGTAATCCTACGAGGTTTCATGCTTTGAAATTTTTTCATTATAATTTCATCACTAATCGTATCGAAAATCTCTCGTTCGATGTACGTAACGAGAGCATCATTAACTCATTCGTCTCCCATCCGGTTCTGCAATCTGTTTTTCACGACATTCATGGCCAAAAACACTCTCTCAACTGTTGCAGTTGCAACTGGCAAGACCAATGCCAAGGTAATCAACAAGAAAACCAACGGAAAAGTTAATTTTTTTCTTCTTTTGAACCATCTTCTCTGCGAGTTCTGGATTGGATCTGACATCACGAACATAAGTCTCCAATTGACTCTCAAGAACAATGAGATCAAAATCAGAAAATTCTTTGGGATAAAATTTGGCCATTTGAAGCAATCTTGTCTTATCAAACTGAGAGAGTATTTGTAGGACTTAAACACGATACACACATTAATAACTCTGTGCTCCCCTCTGTGAAACGGTTGTTCAACTCCTGAAGTTGCATATCAATTACTGTGTGGAATATTTCAACACGATAAGAGGAGCTATTTTATTCTTTACTCATAATTCGTAATCAAACACTAAATCAAGAAGAATATGCAATTCAAGAAAAATGATGGATCTTACACATTCATAGGAACCCCCAAGGATCAAAGGCGAGACTAGAGAGCAAGCTCTCGCCGTCCCACACACCTTCAATCTCTGCTGACGAGACTAGTATCATCCCACACACCAGCAGAAGGGATTGTCAAAATTTGGGGCTAAATTGTCAACAACATAGAAGCTGGCTGGCAGATACTTGTTTAATTCCCATCAAACACTTAGTTCAATGCTTAACTAAGATTAAAAAATAATCATCAGTTAATTTGTTGTGTGTGCCAAATTGATCATTTCAAGAAGATATTATATTATACATTATTGTTTTGAGCTCTGGGTCAAACCTCAAACTTTGCATATCTGTTAGCATTTTGGACTTTGAGAAGTTTAGAGTTCGATTGTGGAGCATGGACAAATTTAATAATGTTTCAGGCTTTGAGATGCTGGCCACTACCACATGTAGATTAACTTCTAAGCTATATTTGAAATTATTTATGAGTTCGTAGATTGTTAGATAATAGGAGGCATCTTCTGAACCTTTAGCATCTAACCTTCAGCCGGGAAGCCGTGACGGTGGAGCAGGGGATTGAGGTCGGGGAATCCGTGAAGGTGGTCAGCCGTCAGGTGGAGCAAGGGGCCGACCGACGGACCGAGAGGGCGGGTGGACAGTGGACTGGAGACTGGAGATGGGAGTCGGAGAGGTGGAGTTGGAGTCTTGGAGAGGTGGAGTCGTCGAGCTGGAGAGGTGGAGGCGTGGAGCCGGAGGTGGATTCAGGTGGAGATTTCAGGTGACGTCGAAGTCGTGATCTCGTGGTCGTGGAGAAATGCGGAAGGAGGGGTGGAGCCGGCGTGGAGGAGTGGATTTGGGGGTGGAGGTGGATTTTGGGTTAGAAAAATATGATTTGTAGGGATTAAAGAGATTGGAAATGATGTTAAATATGATGTATGATTTTTATTTTATACAAGTATACAACACAATCCACAATAGTCCCACATCGGAAATTAGTAATTGTTTGGTGGGGTTTATAACTTCTTACCTCTCTACTCTACTGTGAGTTGATCACACACTCAAAACTTCGTAAGTCATTCTAGACTTGATCGGTAGTGTGGGCACACAATTATTTTTCTTAATATCTAACCGTGATTTCAAATTTCTAGGGTGGGCACTTGCCTACGCGTGCCCACGCCTAGGTCCTTCCCTGCATGCAAGTCCTTTTTTATTGAAAAAATGATATAATATTTTCAAAGGAAATATACGAAATATTTTCAAAGAACCGATTGACTTGATTTGTAGACTCAAAACGGCCCATGTTCGAGATCGAGAAACAATACTCTTACACGCGAACAAGTGCGGCTTTTGATATATGTTATCGTACTAGTTTGGTAATTTTTATATCACACTTTACAATTTAAAAATAACTTAACATTGAAAGGTAAGAGCATGAGCATTTTGTCATTTAACAGTAAGATATGTGAGAACAATATGCTATACCCAAACAAGTTCAAATTCTTTTAGGAATTTCCATTTGGAATCTGAATACTTGTAGGAATCAATTTTGGACACGACACGATTACACGACGCGGACACGACACGATAAGGAGACACGATTTAGACACGACTTTACACGATTTTTTTTGTATGATTGCAATGATTTATTATGATGTTTTGTGAACATACAAATATAAAATAATTGGTACACGATTTGACACGAACACGACACGATAAGTTATTTTTGTACACGAAACAGACACGAACTACATCTTTTGTTAGATAATCAATTGTTTTTACTTAATAATAGTCAATTAAGATGTTATTTAGAATGAAAAATATCAATATAACATGTCACTTAACTATTTTCAATCTAAACATGATGAAATCTTTTCAATTTATACTATACACGATAACACGAACTCCTGACACGAATGCAGAACTGTCAGACACGATAGTACACGAACACGACCTAATTGACAGGTCTACTTATCCATCTTCCTACTGACTTCCTCAGTGGACATCCGCATCAGCAAAACAACATAATTAGCAAAACATCACACATCCACAAAAGCTCCACTCCTTCACCTCCTGCCATTTCACAACCACCTCCTGCTCTGCTCATTCATTCTCTCTCTCCAAAATCCCCTGCAACTAATGAAATCACACTCTCTCCCTCCTTGTTGTACATTCACCCAACCTCCAATTAATGAGACTCACAACCTTACTTTTCTTTAGCTTTGAAATACAAAACCCTAAATCCAAACCCTAGCATCATTCCTCCTCTTTCTAGCAGCTACGGGAGGAAACTCCAATAGCTTTCGGAAATGTAAGCATATTTTCATGATTTATTTGTATTTTTTCTATTATTTCATGTTCTCTATTTCATTGTTTAACGTACTACAATTTGTTTCTAAATAAGCAAGCAACATGGTGTGTGTAGTTAAAACTACAATACGGAGCATTTCTGATTTATGGTGTTTTTAATTCCCCGGTGGTGTGGATTTTTTTTGGAACAATGTAGTGATCTAGATCTCGTTCATGTTGGCAACGAACCAACTTCTACAACAACAAACAAGGACTACATTAAAAGCTAGGTGATGTGGTCTTTCCAAACATTAATCTTGTTTATTTTCCCCAAATTCATTACAAAACATTAACCTTGTTTATTTGGGATGGCCAAACTTCATTGTGTCTTGTAAGTTGCAAGGAATTCATTAATCACATGTTTGCTTAACATATTTCTATTTTTTCCTGAATTTCATCCCATTATGAAACTGACATATGGAGCATTTGTGGTGTTTCTTGCCTAGTGGTGTGGATTTGATTTTTGAACAATCTAGTGGTCTAGATTTCGTACATGTTAAGGTTGGTAATGAACCAACTTTCAAACCAACAAGGACTATAACAAATGCTAAATAAATGAATTTTTTCTAAACATTAATATTGTTTATTTGCAAAATGGTACTTAAACTAAGGGTAATTCCATGTATATGGGGTATCTTCTATAATAATACAGAGTATTTAGGTATTTTAAGTAAGAAATTGGTGTGGATGTTTTGTAGTTGTGGTAGATATGTTTTGAGTTAGACTTGATAACATATTGATTATATTTGAAAGTGTTTTGGGTTAGACTTGGGTTAGACTTGTTTTGCTAATGGGAATAGGTAGTTGGGGGAAACTCAGAGACCATATGTGGTATCTTCTATGATAATATGGGGTATTTTAGGTATTTAAAATTTTAGTAAGAATTTGGAGTGAGTGTTTTGTAGTGTGTGGTAGATATGTTTTCGAGTAGACTTGATAACATATTGGTTATATTTGTAAGTGTTTGTTTTGCCAATCAAAATAAGTAGTTGGGGGGGAAGTTTAGAGATCATTTGGGGTATCTTCTACAATAATATGTGGTATTTTAGTGATATGTTTTCTTTTTGTAACTATGAAGTATTTTTGGGGAATTTTCTAACACAAATATTCTAACAGGGTAGAAGCGAGTTATAAAAATATAAACCTTGGGTGTTTTTAAAACTAGGAGTGAGTATTTTCATAAAATACTTGGGAAAGTGTTTTGTTTTGTTGTGGAAGATGTTTCTTACATGGTAAAATTGATAACACATTGTGATATTCTGACAGTGTAGGTTTGCAAAATCTGGGTTTGCTGTAGAAGTAGTTTTGTTAAGATAAATTTCCATTTTAATATTTCACAGGAAGTGATGAAGGAGGAGTACACCCACAGACGTCCTATTTTCATTCATTGGTTGAAAGCTGCCAAACAAATGAGAGCTCCTCGCAGAGACCTTTTTGAGCAGGTAGGGTATACGGTCGTAGTACCAATCGTACACTAATTTACCACTATGCTCATGTCAAATTTACCACATTTTGGAACGGTCCTATTTGAATCCATATCTACGTTGTGTTCATAATACTTTGGATCTGACATTGGTGAGGGTGTTATGTTATGTTGTTAATGTTTGTGGATAATATGACATGAAGTATTTGTATGGTTTTTGTGTTTCTTGTCATTTTCTGGTCCTATTGAAGTTGACTACAATTAAAATATGTTTATTCATTGATTATGTGGTATCGATTTCAATCGTGCTTTATTTACAATAGGAATGTCTTCAACTCAAAGATCTGAGGGGATGAACGCATTCCTGAGGGATTACATAGATTGCCAAACTTCTTTAAAGAACTTTGTCGAGTAATACAAATTGACGTTGCAAAACAAATACGAAAAGGACGAGATGAATTAGCCTATACAGAAGACCACAACTTCAAACAATAATGACAAATTAATAAGGGTAATCGCACATAACCAATAATGTAATCTCAAATATAATAGTGTATTCCAACATACTAGGTGGTTGCGAAAAAATGAAACTCACGTCTGAAATGCTACATATAAAGATTCTAGTCTACAACCTCACATCTGGAATGCTACATATGAAACTACATATTCCTTTTAGAATGCTATTCGACAACCTCCAACATCTTCCTCTTAAAACGATACTTAGATGACTATTCCAAATGATGTACAATCACGATGAAAATACCCTACTAACTACTTGTATGTACCTTGTTGTTCATCTTAAATTACTCTCTACCAAAACTTACAATAACGAAGTAAAAAAATAACAAATAAATTTACTTTATTGTGTACATCTAATTACCCCTACAAAGTTCAAGGGTTTACCTTTAGTCTTGTATAAGCTAATAAAATTACCATCAATTATTCACGAATATTTACTACTCTGCTCATGCGATAGGGGGTAAATCTAGTTGTGGTAGGGGGCAAGTTGATTTAATAGGACGGTTAACGTGGAGTAAATAGAATGGATTAAATGATGGTTCGTGGGGGTAACCATAATTGATAGACGGGGTAAATTGAACTCAAAAGCAGGGTAAATGGGATTACATAGAAGAAATTAAATTGTATGTTATTACCTGTACGCCAAACTTATCCTTCTCGCAGAGCTCCACAAACTCCCTCTAGTTCTCGATCCTCCTAGACTCATTCCTCGACACAATCACTATGCTTTACGGTTTATGGTTTAGGATATTGTGCTCGACTTAGATTCAAGTAAGCTCAACTTTAAAGACTTTAGACCTTCCATCACCTCCAATGATCGTTCGTAATATTGGAACGACTCCTCTCCAAAGAAAGTACTAAACTTCGTTGTTTCTTGTTGCCTACCAAATGCCTCCATCACCAATTGGACATCGTTTTTAGGCAGTTCACATAAAATTCCGTTTACATCTTTTCTCCAACGCCTTCCGGTTTCTATAAAATGAGAAACATTCGTCGAGCCTGCTATTTAATATAATTAATAGACGATATAAGTTGAATTCAATAGCCGGGTAACCCTAATTAATGAATCCAATTGATAGAAGGGATTGAGGTAAATCTAATTGCAATAGGGGCAATTTGGTTTAATAGGAAGGGTAACTTGGAGTAAATAAAATGTATTAAATGATGGTTCATGGGGGTAACCTTAATTAATGGACGGGGTAAATTGAATTCAATAGCAGGGGAAATCTAGTTGAATCTAGCAGGGTAAATCTAGCAAGGTAACCCTAATTGATTGTCGGGGTAAGTTGAATTCAATAGCAGGGTAACCCGAAATAATAGACGGGGTAAGTTGAATTCAATAGCATGGTAACCCGAAATAATAGACGAGGTAAGTTGAATTCAATAGGAGGGTAACCCTAGTTGATAAATCTAATTGGTAGAAGATATGGTAGGTTTAAGTAAATCTAGTTTCGAGTGTGGGTAATTTGATTCAAAATGACGAGTACATTGGTTTCAATTGGTAGACTTAAGCCTAACATTACTTGAGAGGCTTTTGTTCTTCACCAAATTATGGTTCAAGACCGCCAGTAGTGTCCTTTTAGTTAAGTTAGACGGTGATCCATTTAGATAAAAACATTTCCAGCTGGTGTTCGTGAGCTGTCTTGAGGTATTATGCCAGGGGAAGAAGAGTTGCACCTTTTAAGTTTTGTTTTTCTAGATGTTATGACTTCGTTGTATGCATCTGACTTAGATTCAAGTAAGCTCAACTTTAATGCTACATATGAAGTTTCTACTCTACCTTCATGCATATTCCTCTCAGAATGCTATTCAACAACCTCCAGCATATGCCTACTAACTACTTGTATTTACCTTGTTGTTCATCTTAAATTACTCTCCACCAAAACTTACAATAACGAAGAAAAAATAACAAATGAATTTACCCTACTATGTACATCTAATTACCGTACCTAGTTCATGGGTTTACCTTCAGTCTTGTATAAACTGATAAAATTACCACCAATTGTGTGTTGCCTTTTTGACCTTAATCTATGTTTTGATGATTTAATCAACCTAATCTTAATCATAATCAATGTAGAGTAGCACAGAATATGCATAACATATATATTGTATTATGATTACTTCTACAGGTGATCAAGACTCAAGAAAGAGGGAAATGAAGTCAAGACATGAAATCAAAGTTTCTAAGAAGACATGTAACCTTTATTTATTTTGAGTCTTAGGAACTTTGTGTACTTGAGCTAAAATCAACTTAAACATACACTAGGTTCCTTAGAGAGGTTACACACAAAATCTCATAACATTTGGACTTCAATAGGTCACCTAAAACTTAGACCGAAAAACACTAAACCCAAACCTAAGCTTTCTAAGCTAAATCGGTCGACCGAAACAAGTTTTCTGTTCGACCGGTTTGGTCTTTTTATTATGTTATAACCAATAGTGATTTACCAGTCGACCATTTCAAGCCTTTTGTTCGGTCGTCTACACGTGTCAAGTGACCGTTAGACTTGTCTTATTCTACAACGGTCGGATTTTCCAAAACCCCAAATTTACCAAACTTTTGGTCTACCAATATTTACCTAGCGGTCGACCGATCAAACAAACTTGGTCACCCTGAACACTCTGGAATTTTCCGTTCGAACGTCTCCTAGAGCTTGGTCGACTGAAACTCATTTTCTCCTTGAACGCAGAAGTGCCTGGAAATTTCCGGTCGAACCGACCATTCACTCAGTTCGAACGATCCATATTTTACCAGACCAAAACTCCTAGAATGGTCGACCGATCCCCAATTTAGTTCGCCCGTTCACTTAAGTGAACTTAAGTTATAACCAGATTTGACCGACTAGTCGACCGGTATGCTCAATTCGGTCGACCGAATTTGTCCTGAAATGTGTGTTGTAGTTCACTGTTTTGTGTTTCTTACACAACCACTTACCACACTTATCCCCAACAGATATAACTGAAAGGAATGTGGTCTAAAGTTTACTTTTATATGTCATTTTTTATGAATTGGATGTGCAAACATTTTGTTCATTGATTAATGTATTCGTCTTTTGGAAGTGTTAAGGAAGAAACTCTTAGTCCTTAACCGTAGATATCTAAAAGATAATAATTTACATAAATCAAAAGTTATTCATAATCATGGTAATTAACATAAAACATTAATTACCGAGATAAGATTATCGTGTTGGTTATCGATTATTGTAGCTCTACAAATATTTGACAACACAAGTATATAAAATAGGAAAACATTACTTTTATATATTTAATAGACCTAGCAAGTAAAACATTATGGAATTGTGTTTTTGTGTCATTAATATTTTATTGTGTCTTGGATCCTAAGATATGAGACTTATATCTTTTCACATAAGGAATGTTCAATTTGATTATTGTCAAAAGTCATCAATGAGTATAGTGATAAAAACAATAGTTGGTTAAACATGACTTATGCTGGAAAAGATAGCTAGTCAGAAGATTATCACTGCCCCTCTTAATTGAGTGATGATATTAATGACCCATTGATAAAGCAAAATTGTAATGTGCACAATGTAACTCGAGTTAAGTTACATAGTTATAATTAGCTTAAAGAGATCAAGAAATGAATGTAATACAAAAGTGACACATTTCTACCTTGCATATATTCTTAATATCATGAGGCAAATGACAAACACAAGTGGTGCACTTACATCACTAATGGATCGTGTTTAGTTCGAGTGGAACAAGACATCTATGCTAATTGGGTAACTATAATGTGTAGCTAGATATCGCTTATAGTTTGAGATATTTAGTGTTTAATATCACTACCAATTTAGCTTAGATCATCCTATAGGTCACACCAGAAAACTGAAAAACAAGAAGCTTGATTTTTGAGTTCATATGATGTGTCGGGTTTCATGTTAAAAGGGACACATGTGGTGAATCAATAAAATCAATATGCCACGAAAATTAACATAATTAGAATCATGAATAAATTCATATAAGATGTATATATTATGGGGTGTAATAATTTAACATTACATATGATAATATATTACACGATATATGAATTTGATAAAAACCTCACAGATCAAATTTTGTTGCATACAAATCTAAAATTTGGTAAAAGGCAAAAAAATGGTTAATACGGTTTTGCCTGAATTAATAAGGAATTAGTATTAATAATGAATTGAAAATTTTCCAATTATGGTTAAATGTGGATGTGGATGATTATGTGTCAAATTGTGATTGATTATAGGGAGAGAAAAACAAGAGATCATGGGTTAGTGGTTAGCACATTATGTGGTTGTTGGGAAACCCTATAAATAGGTCTTCTCTCTCTCATTGTTTTAATTAATGCAAACAATTCTCTCTCCCTAACCATGCTATTAATCCATCCGAAAATTCCTTAATTATTTCAAGCTTTTTGAGATTAAATTCTCAGGGAGCATAAATAGGTTATTAGCTAGATTCTAAGCTTAATTAGAGATTGATTGACTAACTCATTTCTCTCTAATCTTGTTTAGAGTTTGGTGAACACTTAGAGGTGAATCGGTGGAGGATTCTACATACGATGCAACTCCGGATCTTTGAAAAGGTTTTAGAGAACATTTGAGTATGATCCTCTCTTCTTTGTTTATTTTAATATATGTAGATATGCATGATATTAGAATAAACATAAAACTATGTACATAAAAATTGCTGAAAATATGAAATCGATCATGTATGCATGTATAAACTTTTAAAAATATACACATATATAAGGACACGAAATCCTACAATTTTGTGTGAGAGAGTTGTCTAAACAAAGTGTTCCATACATTAAATAGAAGTCTCTTAATCCCAAAAGCTCCAAATCACACTCTCTAAGCCTTAAAGTTCCACACCTTTGATCATAGTCAAATCCTACTCAAAGTGTGTTCAAGCTAGAGAGTGTTGTTCCACTCCAATTGTCTATCAAGTAGCAAAGGTCTTGGTGAATGCCCAAGACAAGAATAATATAAACTTCAGTGAGAGCCCGAAGTGACCCTCTCGGATTATGAGAGAAGAAGCCAACGGTGAGGGTTGTTCGCGAGTTTGAAGACTTGTTAAGGTGTTGTCTCCCGGCCCAGAGAGCGAATAGTGAAGACGTGAGCGGAGCTCGAAGTGTCGAGCGGAGCTTGCAAGAGAGGATGTAGGCGGGAGGGCGAACCTATGTAAAAATCCCTGAGTCTTCTTTTGTGGTTTGCAAAATTTCTTGTCTTTACTTGCTTATTTGTTTTAATTTCTGCTACATCTTTGATTAAGCAAGTAGATGTTAATTAACCATAAAAGTGATTACATAAATCCGACCATACACGATCCTACATTTGGTATCAAAGCATAGGTGCTTAAATCATCTACTTAACTGTAGTAAGCATGGCCAAAATTTCATCCACGTCCACCTCTTATGGTTTAGAATCACCTACATGCTCTTCTAGACCACCATAATGTGTATGGACGAGTAAATTTAAACATCATAATGAGTAATTCAGATGTATTATATTTATTCGTTAAAGAAATTCAAACCACACTCAAACCAAATTATTTCCATTGAGATCGGACCAACTCGAAACCATCTCTGACCGAGGACAAAATTGAATTCCAATCAACCTACTATGCTTCGGATAGATCCATCTTGTTTGGTTTGGAATTGATTTTTGCATGAATTGATTCATCCTCGGCCTTAAATATAGCATAAAACTAACCAATCATAATTAGGGAGGCACACGGGTCGGGTTGGGTCAGATTTGTGCCAGAACATGACCCAACCCGAAAAATTCGGGTTTTGGAAAAACTGAACCTGAACTCGAACCGATTCGGGTTCAACCCAACCCGACCCCGAATTTTTGGGTTGGGTCGGATCAGGTTGGACCCAAATTATTATTTTTATTAAAATAACTCCTCAAAAGTTTAAACTCGAATTAAAAAATCATAGTTTTACGTTAAAACCATAGCTTTACATTAAAAACCCTTAGCTTTACGTTAAAAACCCCGATTTTGTCTCATAAGCTATTAAAAAACCATATTTTTACTTTAAAAAAACTTCGGGTTAACGTTGGGTCGGGTTGACCCGGCCATTCAACCTAAACTCAACCGATGACCATCGATTTTCAGATTTTCCAACTCAACCCAACCCAACCAGTCCAGTCTGTATGATCTAAAGGGCCCTAGGATTAGTAAAAAGGGGTGAATAGACTAATTAAGTTCTTTAGAGCTTACATTAAGCAATGTAAAGCAAGAACAATACAATGTAAATGATAAAGAGATGCAAACCATAGACGGATGTATAGAGATTTGGATCCAACCACCGGATCCTAGTCATCTCTTACGAATTTCTCTTCCTCGAGTAACTTCACGTCCTCCACTATTTCGATCTCAGTTCCGAGCCGAGATCAAGCTTTTACACTTCAAACTTGCGAACACACTCACCAAGCTTGGACCACCTTCTCACAATCCGAGAAGAGCTTCACTCCGAAAGCTAATATAACACTTTGCCTGAGAATTTGAGTAGCAACTTCTAATCTTGAGCACTTGAAAGATTTGTGAATGCAACAAGTGATTCAAGTAAAAAGATTGAGTACAAAAAGAAGTTTGGAGCAATTGAGAGTTGTATGAGAGTATGAGCTTTAGAGAAAAGATTCGTAACCTTGTAAGGTTGTTCTAAGCTCTATTTATAAGCTTCAAACTAAATCTAGCCGTTGGGATTGAAGTGATAATGATTTGAGTGAAATGCGTAAAACATGGAAAGTTCAGAACTCAAACCATGACACAAACGGTCGACAAAATCGAGCTAAACGGTCGACCGGTTTCTTGTAAATAAGAAAACAGTCGATATAAAGGTATATAGGTCGATCCACCCAAGCAATAACTTTAGTGAATGGTCGAACCAAATATAAGTTCGATCGACCGTTGAGTGGGTTTTTGCCAGAATAATATTAAATAAATGAGGTAACGATCGAACCAATTAAGGAATCCGTTCGACCGAAAATAATAGGAAGTTTTGGAGTTCGAATTGTCCCTGATACGGTCGATCGCCGTCAAGGCAATGTTCGACTGATAGCCAAAAATACGAATTGGGTTAGTTGAAGTATGTGTATACGACCGTTATAGAATACGACAAGTATAATTGTCATATTCAGAAGAAATACGAGATGTCAAACGATCGAACTAAAGTTGAGTTTCGGTTGACCGGTTACGGGACATGTGTCAAGATATAATTGATGAATAAGAAGGAATCGGTCGATCTGAGATATATCGGTTGACAGGAAAACGGTCGAACAAGGATAAAGATTTGGTCGACCATTGTAGACAAGATAAGAGTATGTTAAAATCGGTCGAACAAGGTAATTTATGGTTCGACCGTTCAGGAAAAAAATTCATAACAAGTTGCAAACGATCTAACTAGATGGTCAACCGGTCGACCGTTTTAAGCAGGAATATTGAAACAAGAAATTTCATAAATGTAATGGGTCAGCTAAAAGAGTCAGTTTGATATTGAATTTTGTATATGACTTCTGTAGGTTTTCTATGAATCAATGCAATGCAAATAAACAATATTTCAAGTGTCAAGTAACATTTTAGTCCTAAGAACAAGAAATGAAAATCATATCTATTCTTCCACTTGATTTCTTGTCTTTGTGTATAACTAGTCACCTGAAATGTTAGAACACCAAGATATATGTGTAAATATGCATGTGATGTTATAATAAATATACATGTGTTTATCGATATGTTAATTAATCATCAAAATATATTAACGATTATTAGCCAAAAAGTCAACACGGTTTGGATCCGCTTTCAAGTTCAACCCGACCCATGTGCACACCTAATCATAATAATTCTAAACTTCAAAATAGTCAACTAAATCACAAAAGAACAAAAGAAATGAAATCCTAAAAAGCAGTGCGTCAAAGTGTAATGCGGGAAATTCCAAATGTGTTTCCTAAGGCCAAAAAAATAAAAAATAAAGTCAGAAGTAAAACACATGCAAGACTACAACATGTACAATACGCATAACAAACATCAAGTGGTTCCAACGTAGGACTGTGCAACTTCCGGTCCGGTCTGGGTTTTTGGACCGGACCGGACCGATCGGGTCGGGTCGGTCCAGACCTGGAGGAGAATCGGGTCGGGTTTCGGGTTCTGTTTTTGGTAAAATTCGGGTTTCGGTCCGGTCCAGACCGAAACCCGACTAAAACCGATAAAACCCGACCCGGACCGGCTCCGCGTAACCCGAATTCTTCGACCCATTTACCCGTCAAAAAACCCCAAATCGCAAAAGCAAAACCCGATTTCCCCTATCTCTCCATTCTCACTTCTCAGCCAAAATCCCTAACCCTAACCCCGAAATCTTCTCCGACTCTCCCACATCCTCCGCTCCGAGGCCGCCGTCCTCGCCGTCGACCCGCCTCTCCGTCTCGTCCACCCGCCTCCGTCTCGTCCTCCGTCTCGTCTCGTGGATTTCCTCCGTCTCGTCCTCGTCCACCCGCCTCTCCCCCAAACCCGTCCTCGACGCCTCTCTGTCTCGTCCTCGTCCACCCGCCTCCGTCTCGTCCTCCGTCTCGTCTCGTGGATTTCCTCCGTCTCCGACATTATCCCTTCCGGCCGTCTCTGGTCCAATAACCGCCCCGCCGTCGACGAAGACGACGACTTCGAGGCGGAGTTCGGGAAGGACGATGACTCCCACCCCTTCCCGCTCGCCTTTCCCAAAGGTACAAGAACAATCTAGAAGGCAACATTTTTTATTTTTTATTTTGCTAAGATGTCCGTCGCTAAAAAAGAAGATTTTTTTTTTGCTTTTAGATCGAAATAAGGGTAGAAGAATGGATTTTTATTTCCTAAGACGGTGCTTGTTCTTTCTTTTTTTGCAGAATTTTGTTGGTTTTTAAAATGTTTTAGCTGAAACAGATCCGAAAGGTGGGTTCTTTAAAATTAATAATCTGGGTTTTAGTTCAAGACTAAAAAGAAGACTAACAATTAGTTATTGTTAATTTTTTTGAAGAAGTAATTGTTAAATTAGTGCAGTTTTTGTATAATTTTTGTTATTTTTTTAAACATTTTGGTTGCAAATCTTTTGTTTTTAGTCGAACAGGTCTGGCCTTTGGCTAAAACATTATCACTGTCAGTTTGATGCAGTTTTTGCTGTTTTTTATTTTAGTTGAAAAGATCCTGGCTTTGGAGATATGTTTTTTTAGTTGATTTGGTCTACGACTTCAGTAGTTGGGACCCATCATGATTCTTGCAGAAACAAAGCAGTTAAAGTTTGCAAGCCTTCTAAACGAACTTACACTTAGTTTGGCTACATACATCCAACATAGACATTAGATACCTCATACCATACCACAATGGCATAGTTACATACTTACACTTGCTTATGTTTGGTCATTTGAAACACAAGGTTATTGAATTCTGCTGTAAATTATGATTACTTGACATACTTGTTGTGAACTTATACTCTTATAGTAAACAATAGACAAGCAATTTCTCGTATTTTATTCGAACTTATTGCATATTCTGTTAATTACAGGATCATTTTTCCTCCTAGCACGTCATGTATGGCATGTAATGTTTTTTCAGATTTAATGTTTAAAACTAATGAAAGCCAATCTAATTAAGTTTGTGGATTGTCTACTAAATATGCAGTTGTGAAATGACGGACTCACAAACCGCTTCCCCATCAACCATTGGAAGTTCACAACAGTCTACGGGTGCTACTTCCACTACTGAAGTTAAAGCTACAATGGCGCCAAGGAAAAGAAAGGAAGGTCGAGAATACATCGATGCGAACAAGAGAAGAGCTGCTTATTGGGCACATTTCAGGCTGTACTTAGAACAAGGTAAAACTCGTGCCGAATGCATTTATTGTGAAACAAAACCTTTGCATGTGATAGTTCTATGAATGGGTCTAAGAACATTAAGGTGCATTGGGATCGTTGTCCTGCAAATCCTGCAAATGACACCAAAAACAAAACTAAGCAGTCTGAGTTGGTGTTTGATAGTAACGTAGAGTCCTCTCAAGGTGATGGTAGACTTAGAATGCACACCTATGATGCTAGTGAAGTCCGAAAAGCAGTTGTTAAAATGATTGTGGTGGACGAGTTACCATTTTGGTTTGTAGAGAATCCCAGTTTTAAGAATTTAATGACAGTAGCTTGTCCAAAATTTAAGATGCCTTCTCGTTGGACGATTGCCCGTGACTCTTACCAGTTGTATGTGGATGAAAAAAAGAAATTGAAGAAGCGGTTTGAGATGTGTTGTCATAGAGTTTCTGTGACCACTGATACATGGACTAGCATCCAAAGAATAAACTATATGTGTTTAACCGCGCATTTCATTGATAAAGAATGGAAATTGAACAAAAAAATCATAAATTTTTGTCCAATAAGTAGTCACAAAAGGAAAGGCAATTGGTAAGGCAATTGAAGATTGTCTGATTTCTTGGGGTTTAGAGGAGAAATTGTTTACAGTCACTGTGGACAATGCACAATCAAATACTGTGGCATGTGATCATCTAAAGAAAATGATTCAAGGGAAAAGTGGCATTAGTGGGGGGAAACATTTGCATGTTAGATGTGTAGCTCACATTATCAACTTGATGGTGTGGGATGGATTGTCGACCAAGGAAACGAAGTTGTGTCTTGACAGAATCAGGGCGGCCGTTAAGTATGTGAGGGGATCTCCTAGCAGAATTCAAACCTTTAAGGACCTGGCCGTGAAACACAAAATTGACTGTACTTTGTCATTGTCTATGGATGTGCCGACAAGATGGAATTCAACATATACCATGTTGGACACGGCTTCCAAGTATAGAGACATTTTTTGGAGAATGAATATTCCAAATGATCCTGAAGATGATGGTACTTTGGGAAATCCAACTGATGATGATTGGAAAATTGTTGGAAGACTCATTGTTTTCTTGAAGGAGTTTAAACACTTAATAGAAAGTGTATCCGGTTCTCTGTATACCACTAGTAACTTGGCATTCTTTTACATCTTTCGTGCTTCTGAGTTGTTGAATGAGTGGATCGAAAGTGCATATGCTGATTTTCACAACTTTGCAGTTGCAATGAAAGCGAAGTATGATAAGTACTTTGGAGAATTGGATAAAATAAACCTTCTGTTGTACCTGGGAGTTATTGTAGACCCGAAGGTGAAACTTCTTGGTGTTGGTATTGTGTTGCGGCGCATTTATGGAGCAGTCAAAGGAGATGAGTTGGATAGGAAGATGAAGAACGATGCTAATGCTATATTCGAAGAGTATCAACGTATGTACAGTCACTTGGTTCCAAAAGGTCGGCAACAAAGCAACTTGATTGATTACCCCTCATCTTCTACTTCCACCTCAGATATGTTGGACTTCAAGAAATACATTGAAAATGAGGTCGAGATGTCAGGATCAGATCTACGAAATTCAGAGTTTGATAGATATTTGTCAGATAAGTTGGGGGATCAGGAAAGAGGCTTAGAAATTCTGAATTGGTGGCAGTTGAATGAGCATAGATATCCTATTATGGCATGCATTGCTCGTGATGTTTTGGCCATTCCTGTTTCCACGGTTGCTTCTGAGTCGGCATTTAGTACTGGAGGACGTCACCTAGACAAATTTAGGAGTTCTTTGACGCCTAAGGTACTAAAGAATTGAAAATTGTAATTGCAATCATTTTCATGTTTGGTTTGCTACTAAATTACTCATTCTTTTTTTGCTTGATTTTTCACGTAAGACGGTCTAGTCACTAATATGCGTACAAGATTGGCTTCGACCATCCGTTAAGATTGACGTGGAGGAAAAATTGGCTGAACTAGAGAAACTTGAGCAAGGTACCACTTTCTTCCTTCTTGAACAATAATACTTCACACCTGAGTTTTTAAGTTCTGAAAAATTGAAAAATTGAGATGCATTGTTTCACATTGTTATTACTTGTAGATTTGGATGCACCGGATGACATTGTTTGTGTGGAGTAGTCGCTGCAGACCAAGCAATTGCAACGTGAACATGTTTGAGTGTTTGTAATGAATTTGTTTGTTTAGTACTTTGTAATTCCAAACTGTTTTTGTGGACTTGGTGACTTTCTAATGCTTAAGCTGTGGTGGTTTTTTGGATTATGATTTTCCTATGATTTTCCAGCTTATCTTCTAAGGACTTCTTTATAGCCTCATATTGCAACAATTTTTGTTCATCCATAAATTTAGCAAACAATAACTTCACGTTTTCTTAGTTTTGGTTCATTAGAATCAAGAGTGTTTGTTGTAAACTCAATCAGCCAAATCAGGTATTAATTTTTATAATAAATATATATTGGTGCAAGGATGTGAAAATTGATCGAGTATATATTGGCTCTTGTACAGTTGTACTGGTGGGATTCGTGGGAAAACGGAAGATTTTCATGTTTTAATTACAAACAGGTTTTTATCACAAACAGGTCCAAACCCACCCGGACCGGACCGGACCGACCGGTCCGGTCCGGTCTTCGGTCCACTCATGATGGAATCGGTCCGGTCCGGTCCAAACCCGGACCCAACCGGTCCGGTCTCCGGTCCGGACCCTGGAGAGGGTTCGGGTCCGGTCCGGTCCGGGTTTGGACCGGTGCACAACCCTACTCCAACGTGTACAACTATGAATCCTAACTGATGCGTGGAGACATGTGTTTACATCCTGAGATCCATTTTGCAAAAAAACTAATCCAAACACCATATGTGTTCTTTTGAAAGACAAATCATTTGAAGTTTTCTTCGAGGAATCACGATTCCTAGTTTCCTACTATCTACTTAAAATAAATTCATACAAAAATCTAATTTTGCAGAAGCTAAACCAAACACTACCTACACGTTCATCTTCCATTTGACTCGAAAGTTTTATTTCCAAACAACATTTCGGATTCCAATTCGCACAAAAAAACCATTCAAATGCTAGATATTATTATCTTCACAAAAATCATTATTATCAATAATTTTATTATGTTTTCTGAATAAATTATTTGACCCCAAATTAGCGACTAATACAACCTCAAAGTTAATTCATCAATCAACACCAAACTTGAACACCAACTCGTCTGGTCTCCATCCATGAAAATCACAGACTGAAAATCACACACCACCAACGTCCATCCATCCCCGTCAGATCCGATGGGCAACACCTCCTCCGGTCCAACACCGAGCCGGACCGGCTTCTTCCAGACCGTTTCCGCCGCCCTCCCGTGGACGTCCCGTCCCTCCGACGACCCTCCCCAACCCCAACCCCCTCCTTCCTCCCCTCCCAAGCCCCGCTTCTCCCGCGCCGTCTCCGCCGGCCTCCGCACCGATTCCGTTCTCCAGCGCTCCACTCCCAAGCTGAAAGATCTCTTCACCCTCGGCGCCAAGCTCGGTCAGGGCCAGTTCGGCACCACCTACCTCGCCGTCGAATCCGCCACGGGCTCCAAATTCGCCTGCAAATCCATCGCCAAGCGGAAGCTCCTAACCGACGAGGACGTCGAGGACGTACGCCGCGAGATCCGGATCATGCACCACCTCGCCGGACACCCGAACGTCATCTCGATAGTCGACGCGTACGAGGATAACGTCGCCGTGCACGTCGTGATGGAGTTGTGTAATGGTGGGGAGTTGTTCGATAGGATTATTCAGAGAGGGCATTATTCCGAGAAGGCGGCGGCCGGGCTTGCTAGGGTTATTGTTGGGGTTGTTGAGGCGTGCCACTCGCTTGGGGTCATGCATAGGGATCTTAAGCCTGAGAACTTTCTGTTTGTGGATCGCAATGAGGATGCTGCGCTTAAGACCATTGATTTTGGGCTCTCCGTGTTCTTCAAGCCTGGTGTGAGCTTCTCTCTCTCTTTCCTCTCTTTTTTGCTATGATTTGCTTGTGTTGTTACGGTGGTTGATAGACAAATGGTTGGTCGAATGGATGATGGCATTGTGAGTTAGACATCTTTGGGAATTGACCCACTAATCCTTACTCAATAGGCATATAGAATGTGATCGAAAGATTTCCTCCTCTCCCCTCAGTTCGTAGAAACACATCCATCCACTGGGCCCACAATCATGTAATGTAGTCAATGATTGTCAATTGATACCCAAATTTATTTGAAAATCATCTTCCATGGGCAGCTTTCAACCTTTTGCGTTCCATGTATTAGGGACATATCAATGATTTATGTGATAAATGCTACCCTGTTAGCCAAAAATATGGATTATTCAGCAACGGCATAAAGCTTATTTGCATAGAAGAATGAACACTGTAGATTTGAATACTTCATTCGTAGAAGAGTAATGTTAGATGTACTCATTCATTGGACTTAACCCCTTACTCCTTAGTCGACTTGGACTGGATGATAAAAACCTAGTATGTCCGTGTGTTCCATGTATTAAGGACTGCAAATTACCCACAATAATGTTGTATATATATCTACACACCTCACACCCCACTAGTCGACCTAAAGGTTTTTGTAATTTACCCAGATTCGAAGCAACAATTACAGTAATAGTACTTGTGATGTCTAATCATGTTTCCTTTAGGAATCGATAGAAATATCCGAATTCAAATCGTATGTTAGAAGATATATCTAGTTATTGTGATGCACTTTTTTTGGGTGTTTAAATGTATTTGATATGTTTGGTGAACAATTTATATATGAATATCATAACAAGTCTTAGGGTTAACGTTGATATACTTGTGAATATATTATGTGTTGTCACATTTTTATCCAGTGAAGAAGATGATTTATTTGGTTTATCAAGACATCGAGATAGATTATTTTTGGGATTATGAAAAATACATCTAAGTATTCCAACGATGGATGAAAACATATGTGCAACTGATATTCTGACAGATATATCGTAGCGAGTCAGAAGGACGAGTGGAGGAGTGAAATAGTGGACTCATGAGTGAACAACTGAATTGGAATATGTGTGGACTTGAGGATGAGTCGTTACATAGACACCATACTTATATAGATTTTTTGAATTTTTTTTCAAAAGAAAATTTCAGATGACAAATTCGACATTAGATATTAGCATTAGAAGTTTAGAACGTGGTTCTCAGTGATTCAAGGATGTGATGAAGACCAAATTGGAGTAAAAATTAGAAGATCATGTAAAACTAATTACTTGTGTAAAAATGTTACTTATGATAATAAATAGAGGCTAATGGAGTTGTAGGAGCTCTTATAGCCATTTTTGTCTGTGACACTCAAAATTAAGACATTTTAAAGTTGATTTTTTAAATCAAACTTAATCACATGTATTGTTATCTATTAAGCTATAACATGTTAAAATTTTAGGTCAATCGAAGTTAATTTCACAGTTGATCTAAAATGCTCATATTTAAACGACTGAAATTTACTGAATTTGGAAGTGTTCAGATCAAGGTCTACAATGATCCATTTGATCTGAAATTTTTACCACATGTTCCTTATATATGATATATCTCATCCATAAATTTTCATAGAAAAAAACTAACCGAACATGGCTGAAAATGTGGTGCCACAGTCAGGATTGTTGTAGGCCTCCTACAACCCCATTTTTTCCTAATATGTCTTACTTTCATTAGAAAGTTTTGTCAGAGTACATTTATAACACCATGCGAAATAAATTTTAACAATCCTTGAAAATATTTGTACGATCATAATTACCACATTCAAAACCTCCATTTTAGTTGACATTTAAAAAAACCATGACAAACTTTTATATTGTGAACAAGAACATTTTCTTTCATAGTAGCACCTCACTCCACAACACCACTGCCAAGTGTTGACACACCACCACCATGAAAACCACCACCACAAGGAAACTGATACCTTATCGCACTACCACCACCACTTTCTACACCTTCAATGTCGATGATATTTTTAGTGCAAACATGAACAATTTCCCCCACCATCACCACCCATTGTCAACATTCCCAACACCGTCACCCGTTGCCAAATCACCAGTCACCATGTCCACCAATTGCTGCAATCCATCACTAAATCATCACACTCACCATGACTAGCCATTGCCACCATTACCCATCACCACCACACCTCCGTCATCCCTACCACCCACCACCTTGACCACGAAACATTCTTGTCATTGGCCACACCGCCATCATAACCACCACCAGCCTCGTCGACATCGAGATCTGGGGGAGAGGAATGGGGAGGAGTGATAAAAAGTGAAGGTTCAAAATCGATTTATTTTTCACAGGTATTTTCTTTTTTTGTTTTGAGAAAAAACAAAATGTCAAATGTATGCCCTGGATTGTCATGTATAATCTTGTGTTTAAAATGGGTTTACTTCTTATTTTCCTTTGCATAATAATAAGTTTTTAGTCTTATTTGACAACATCAATATTACCCAAAAGCCTCTAACAGGTACGCGCCCAACCATCCTAGGTGAGCTTAGGGGGAAGATTAATGTTTAAACCACGGTTTTAAAAACCGAACCGGACAGGACTGGACGGTTCGACCCGGTCGGACCGGGAACCGATGGTCCAGCGGCCGGTTCACCCAAAAAGCCGAGCCTCTAGTCGAACCGTTCTGAACCGGATTGGGCCGGGTCGGACCGGGTTGGACCGGGTGGTAGGACCGGTTGGTCGGACCGTACATAATTTTTTTTCAAATTTTCTTATTTTTTTTAAATTCAGAAAATATGAGGATTTTAGATTCTTAATCCAAATATTACTTTCTCTAATTCTTATTCAAGCAACTTTGTCGAGTTAAGTAAAGATAACAAATTTGTTGAATTAAGTAAACATAACAAATTTGCTGAATTAAGTAAATTGTGATTAATATCATGTATTATATTTAATGTTTGATATGTATATATTAAATAGTTTTACAGAAATCGGTTCAAACCGGTCCGACCACCGGTCCGACCGTTAATATTTATTCGCTCCGGTACAACTTCGGGTCTAAAAAATGATGACGTCATGCTGACGTCATCAACGGTTCGACCGTGGTTGAACCACATTGAACCAAAATCAGAGTTTTATCGGTTTGATGACCGGTTCAGTTATGAAAACCTTGGTTTAAATGTTTCAAATACCGCAACTGCACGACGTCGGTGAAGACGTGATAAATACGGGTCGATCCACAGGGAGGTGTGTCGACTCTGGTTTGTTCGAAGGCAAGTGGGAAAAGAGGGAGAATATTTGTGATTACACTAGCTAACCTACACTAAACTACCAAAAATCAAACAAGGAAAACGAAATCGAGAGAAATCGAAAGTAAGATAAAATTCAGGAAAAGAAACCCCTAAGAGGTGGAGTGTGGACATATGAAGTGAAATAAGTGATGAATGACGCATGTATGTGTGTGTGTGTCATGTGTGTGTCTTCATGCATAGGAAATGTCTAAAGATGTGACACAACCTATCAATCCATTCACACAACGTATCGACAATTACTACTTGATTAACATAAGACTAGGTTCAGCATGAGAGGTGTCTAAATGTTATGACAAGACTCATCAAAATCAGAAACTCATGTGAAGAACAAAGCTATGCATGTGAAGTGTCTAAATGTTATGGTAAAACCTATTAAAGCAAAATTTCTTCAAGCAAACAAACACAAATAAAAACACATAACTAACATGTAGCATATTCAACAGGAAATTTCAGTCAATAAACATGAGAAAACTGTGCATGAGAAGTGTCTAAATGTTATGAAAAAACTCATCAAAAATCCTCCAACATGTAGATGATTAAAATATTCTCAATGAACATACAAACATGCAAGTCTACACAATAAAAAATTTATCAAACATACAAACATTCACAACATATATGTACATTATCTTCACCCCAAAGGGGATGAAACTACTTACTACTCGTTAAGAAAAGAAAACAAAACGAAATTAAACTAAAAATGCATGCAAAAATTAAAAGAGAAAACAATATTAAAACAAACTAAGAAAAATTATTTTATTTACATGACTCACATTACAAGTAACATTCTTCTCCAATTGAGTTTTGCTCCAAGACTTACTATAAGCAGAGAGAATGTCACCAAACAATGAGGTGAATACAAAGGAGAATGAAGAGTTATATTTATAGTCATAGAAAAAGACAATCGGGGACAATCTCCCGGTATGTGACTAAACACATACTATAAATGGACATAAAACAACATAATCCACGACCCGACTAAACCATGAATTGTTTGGATCAATTTGGACCGCCAATTGACGGTCCGGAATGATTGGATCACGTTTGAATTTCGGTTGCTCGTTTCTGGCTTGATTTCTTGATGTTTGATGAACCCGATTTTGTTGTTGATGTTTGGGTCCATATCTAATTGTCAAAATATTCTTCATGATGGTGTGGAGCTTCTTGATTTGCTCATTGATACTTTTGGTTTACATCCGGGTCATTCTCTTTTGCATCTCAGTTCATAAGTCCTACAATTCAGTCATTTTCCTTGCTTTTAAGTTTTTTTGAGTCTTTTTTTCCAAACTTATTTATTCCTGAAACTTAAACATAAAACTTGTTACGTAGTATTGTTTAAGTTCAAGATAATGGATGTAAGACACAAATATATGCATGATATGATGTTAATCAATTAATATAACATTACCCCTGCTATAACATGAGGATCATCTTTGTGTGACCTACATGCGTGTGCTATTGCACAATAAATAAGAAATACAAACAATTTAGTGTGTCTTTTTTATGTAGTTCATTGTAGTCCAAATTGACATAATATAAATAATCTTCACATTGTGTGTCCAATATAAATAATCTTTGTCTAACTGAAAGTGAACACATTCTTCACATTTGACA
The DNA here is from genome assembly GCA_963682175.1 of Triglochin maritima. Taxonomy (NCBI): domain Eukaryota; kingdom Viridiplantae; phylum Streptophyta; class Magnoliopsida; order Alismatales; family Juncaginaceae; genus Triglochin; species Triglochin maritima. Next base: position 44,698,832 of record OY821775.1, read on the forward strand.
TAAGAAACGAATATGTTATAGCTTTTCCATCGAATGATAATTTTGTTCTTGCAATTATGCCATGGAGATCATTTTCTATAGTTTAAGATGATGCATGTTGTTAGGACTTTCGGTAACCAAATTCCCACTTGTGGTGAAGGAGACAAGTAGAACAACATGTTGCATACTTTTTTTTTGAATAGGGTAAACGGACCCTAAGACCCTTTGAATGAAGAAGAAAACCCCAAAAGGGGGAAACCCTAAAAACAGGGGCTTAACAAGTGGAAACCAAACTCCAAAAGCTCGTCAAAACTTTTTCCACAAAACCTCCACCAACGATGGAGAGAGAACCACTTAGGAATCTATACCTTAACCCACAATTGCAGTACTTCGAAGGAGGGTAGGACCTTAGGATGAGACCTAAAGAAGATATTCAAAGGAGAAAGTGAAAACCAAACTCTCACCTACAGTACTTCGAGGAGGAGCTGGACGGAAACCCTAACTCGCAAGATTTGGAGTAGGAAAGGAGGCTTAACTTGAGTAGGAAAAGAAGCCGGGCTTGGATGAGATCATCGTCTGACCTCCGACGACAGGAAGAAAACACGGGGTGGCGACTAGGAAACCCTAACTCTAGGAGAGGGAGTGAAACCTAACCCAAAACCACCCACACCTCTTTACAAGGACGAAGAAAACTAAATACCCTCTAGAGAAGTGGGAAGAAGACCCCAAGGAAGAAATCCGTGGAAGAGAACACCAAGAAAGAGAGAACCCACTCCCACCGAGCAGAGAAGGGAGGAAAGACGAACGAGGCCGTAGGAGAAATTCTTCAGCCTCCTCCAAGGAGAGCCTCTTGGGGTGGCAACCTGAGAGAGAGAGAGAGAGAGAGAGAGAGAGAGAGAGAGAGAGAGAGAGACCCTAGCCCAAAAGTTTTGGTGTCTATTCAGACTCTTCCAATGGTTGTGTTAAGAGGGGATTGGGAGGAATCAGGTAATTGTAAAACAAAATCTTGATTTTCCTAGTACTTGCTATCATGCCAGATTTAAGACAGATTCAAAATGTGCGTTGTGATGTGTTTTATCTGTTGTAATGAACTGATTTTGTTTGGGAAACTTTTACAATGGTTTTGGGGGAGGATTGTGAGGACGGATAATAATTGAGGTCGTCTACTTATTTGTATATTAACCAAGATTTTAAGTATTATGAAACTTTTGATGGGTTTCTGGAATGTTAACCAGTTCTGCTTTTGATTTTATTCAAAGTACCTTGCTTCTAGTTTTTTTTAAATATCTTTGAGAGCTAGAACCGGAAGAATCAAGAATGTAGAGCCTACTTTCTGCTATTCCAACGGATCACTTTGAGGATATTGTGATTGAAGACCAAGACAGGATAAATATTAAGTACAACTACCAGACTTTCAAAATATGTTATATGCAATTATTTTTTTGAAGTCATTACTACACCATTTCATGAGGGTCCTTCCGTGGCTTCTGTACCAGCAGGATTTGTTATACATCTCATTTCTCCTTGGGGAAAAAATCATAAAGTGCCTACTCATGGCTCATTAGTCATTACCGTTCCGATTTTCCTTTGCTTGAATTGTCAAATCATAAAAGTGCTAAATTTAGGTGCCAATTCTGATCTATTTGACATTTACATATAATTTCAGGTGATGCATTTACGGATGTTGTGGGCAGTCCATATTATGTTGCACCAGAGGTGCTGCGAAAACATTATGGCCCAGAAGCAGATGTTTGGAGTGCTGGTGTGATAATTTATATTTTACTGAGTGGGGTCCCTCCATTTTGGGATGGTAAGCCATCAAGATCCTTCTACTATTCTTTGTTTTTGCATTTTGAAGGCAAATTGTATTCTGTTTGACTTGTTCTTCTCTCATGCAGAGAATGAGCAAGGGATATTTGAGCAGGTTTTAAGGGGTGACCTGGACTTTACTTCAGATCCATGGCCCAGTATTTCAGAAAGTGCAAAGGATTTGGTCAGGAAAATGCTTGTCAGAGACCCTAAAAAACGGTTAACTGCTCACGAAGTGCTATGTAAGGCTCCTCTATTATATACTAAGTGATTATCTCTTGCAACTTCAATAAATCTTTTGGGTCGATGGTGGACGATTGTGAGCGTGAAGATGTTTAGTTAAGTTGGAGATTAGGTTAACAAAAGCATGACCATGCAGTTATTCCTTCCAAATAAAAGGAAAAAAGGTAATCCAATAATAACTCCTAATATTTAAACGTAGTTAGCAAATTACTAGTGTCAACATTGTGCGTTGCACAAAAATTATTTTCAATTTAGATGAAACTAGTGATTTTCTTTTAATAGAGAATTATCTAGATTAATTTTAAGATAACAATATAACACACAAGAAATATGTAAATGTAATTAAGCAATAGCTACTAGAGGCGTAGATACCATTCTTACAAAATGATAAAAGTAGCAGTACACATTGTGACAACTTGAGATCTTGGCAATTTCCACGTTTATCGTCTCAATATATAGTACATTTAAGTACCAAGTAGAATCTAAACATCAAAAGGCATATGATTCGAGATATTTGCATTGTTTATTAGAAAAAAAACAAAACTATAATCTAAAATAGTTGTTGAGTAGTGAGTAGACAAAAATGATTTTCAAATTTACCTTGAACAATGCCAAAAATGAGTTATATTAAGCAATTTTTTTATGTAAATAATGAGGGTCACTCGCAAAGTAGAGAAGGGATATGATATTATTTTATGACCGGAATTTATGACCGAAATTGAGAAGGGATATGATATTGATGACCGAAATTTCTTAATAATGAAGAATAATAAATTATTAAAAGTAATTTAATTACAGAAATGTGGAGTAAATAATGATAATTAAAACTACCCAAAAAAGTAATCCATCCTAGAGGGTGTACAAATTGTATTACGAGGTCATGTTTATATAGAAGAGGGAGGTGATGGGGTTTTTTGGATCGGTGAAAAGGGAGGTGATGGTTGGATTCTTAAAAGTAGAGATGCTAAAGAGATAATAATGAGGATGAATTGAGATGTTATGGAGGGTTAAAGATAGCTAGTAAGATGGATAAAGAGGTATAGGTGACTTGTTTTAGTGGTTAGTAGTGTTCAGAAGAGAAGGAGTTAAGTTTTGAAGAGGACCTTTGGGATTGTGTGAGCGGCACCTCCACTGTCGTTTTATTAAGTTAAAACGGCACCTCCACTGTCGTTTTTCACTTGGTAAAAAACGACACTACTGGTGCCGTTTTTATCCTATATAAAAACGGCATCCGAGATGCCGTTTTTAAACTAGGGTTTAAATGGTCTGGCCAACCATCATCTTCATTCTCTCACTCCTAAAATTTTTCCCACTCCCCATTAGCCTCTCTCTCCGACGACCAACAATGTTGAGGTTAGGTTTTTATTTTGTTTTTGTTTTTTTTTTGATTTTGACATGAAATTCAATGCATGTATAGTTAATGTATTTGTTTTTATGTTCATGTATATGAAATGTAGATTTTCTACACTCGAAGTAATGAGTTCTGGTACCGGATTAGTTATGGGTTTTTTCGATGAAATTCTTACATTCGATGAAACTAATGTTAACACACAAATGCGATATGATGATCTCTGTGAATCAGTTTGTCAAGTTTGTGATTTCCAAGAAGGAGAGTTTGATCTAAAGTTAACCTGCAAATGACCACTGTATGAAAAGTATACATATGCTCAAGTTTTTGATGATCGGAGTACGGTTACAATGCTATCTTTATTTAACTTCATGAATTCGGTTGTATTTTTTGTTCAGAAACAACCCAAGTACTATACTATTGTCCACCATAGTCAGTTGAATGAGGATTATTAACAAATGACACAAACATATAGCCAATATGAAGCAGGTCATTCGTCGGCAGTTCCTCAGTCCTATTTTGGATCGTATGAGCACACACCAATGAATGATAATTATGAAGCGGACGTAGTTCAATCACATTCTCAAGGAAGACAAGTTGAAGATGCAGATAGTGATGAGACAGATGATGATGAGGCAGATGGTCAGATGGATGGTGATGAGAGACATTTTTGATGTAGATTCAACCCCACTTTCGGAGCTCCAGAACATGTTTCATCATATGGTAGACACAGTGAATCGAGAACATGATAGGAACGTACATGAAGTCATCGTTAGTAATAAATTGCCACCATTACCGGTACTACCAGATTTGAGGCATTTGCCAGACATAGAGTTTGACAAGAACTGGATTGAAGATTCAGTCATTGGAAATGTCGATGGCGTATTGCTGCGTACAGTGAATACGATAACTTAGAAGATGGACGAAATTATTTGTTGCATAGAATTTTCTCAACAAAAAAAGATTTGCTGCATGAGTTGAAGGAATGACATTTGCGAAAAAGTGTTCAATTCAAAGTGTTAACGTCTGGGCCAAAAAGATTTACAGCTGATTGTTTGAAAAAAAAGTGTGAATGGAGGATACATGCCTCTTACAGTCAGAGCAAATAATGTTTTCAAGTTAAGAAGTACAAGTCTGAACACACTTGTAGTAACGAGGGACTTTTGCATGACCACGTGCAATGTGACGCCGGTTTAATTTCTAACATGATTCTTTCCACCATTCGAACAAACATAACCATTACTCCTGCAGAAATTCAAGCTTTAGTGAAGACTCATTACTTCATAGATATCAAGTATGACAAAACTTGGTACACCCGCAAGAAAGCATTAGAACAAGTATACGGAGTTGATGAGACTTCTTATCACAACTTAAGACGTTTTATGTCTAATATTTGCACCACCAATCCTGGTACCGTGGTCGAGATTCAGACACAGCGGATAAGTCACAACATTGAGCAGTTTCAAAGAGTTTTTTGTTCATTCGCAACCTCAATTGAAGGTTTTCAGTACTGTAGACCTGTGTTGAGCATTGATGGGACTCATTTGTTTGACAAGTTTGAGGGGACTCTTTAAATTGCTATGAGTACGGACGCGAACTCTGGTTTGTTTCCTTTGACATTTGCTGTTGTTGAAAAAGAATCGGGCAGCTCATGACAGTGGTTCTTAAGTATTTGGCCAGTAGAGTATGCACACGATATAGATTGTGTACTATTAGTGACCGGTTTCCGGGTCTTACAAATATTGTGAAGAATTTTTCCCCCCAGAGCAAGGTCATGTTCACAGGTTCTGTCTGAGGCATATGAGTGAAAATATGTCAAGAAATGCTCGGTGCAGGAATGTCGAATTGCAACATAAATTTTGGCATGCCGGTGTTGTTTCTGATAGAAAAACATTTGAAGAGCATATGAAGGATATCAAGATTAATTACCCTCATGGTTTCAAATGGATTAAAGAACAAGAAGACGTTTCGTATTGGACATTAAGTCATGATTTTGGACGCCGTTTTGGTATAATGACCACAAACTTGTCAGAAACCTTCAACAATGTGTTAAAGCGTGTACGTGGCTTACCACTTTGTCATCTCATCATGATGACTTATTTGCGGCTGAATAAATATTTTGTCAGTAGAAGAGATGAAAGAGAGAATATGATATTGGCATATCCTAAAAAGATCAACAATGAAATCACAAACCAACGGCAGATGGCTACACAACTTTGTGTCACTAGACATAGTCATAACCTCTTTAGTGTCGAAAGCAACCAGTCTCGTAGCTTTCAGGTTACTTTGACGGAGTCAGGTCCAACATGCTCCTGCGGGTACATAGATGCACACCACATTCCTTACTCACATGTGTTGCCGTATGCAGCGACCGTCACGCGAAAATTCATACTTCGCGAATCAGATATACTTCTTCATATGAGTTCCAACAAACTTGACTTTCGTCTTGAACGTCGAATTCATTTTTGTAAAATTCAATCTGAGTCGTCTTCACATTGTTCGCCCACGACCTAGGAGTCCGCCAACGTGAACCTAAAGGACACAATGGAAGTTGCACACCGGGAATTCTAGATAGTCGTCCGACGTGAAGATGTTCCCAACACCATATCTGTAACAATGTAAGGAAACCAGCTAATTGTTTCCTTTTTTTCAGACATGCCTGATCCAAATATTGTTACAAAACAGCTAAGGATGCAACTCCCAACTGTAGTTTCCATATTCAAATATGTTATCCCGCAACAATAAATATCTATGGTAACTTTGTTTCCACTCTTATCGCCCACTATCCCGAATCCTAACTGAAACAAAATGTACGCTCTCGTGTGCTGCATAACCTGCTCATCTGTTGCATCTTGCTCAACAATCTGAAAATTTTGTTGCAACCACTGCAATTACACGTATCCACCTTTCACTGCAGTTCTCGTTTCTTCTTATTCAGCACCCAACAAATTCATGCAAACCTGAGTCCAATCGTGATCTAATGTTGCACACACTGCCAAACCGTCAACACGAAGACCACTAAGCATAGCTACGTCTTGTAGCGTGATGATCATCTTCCCGTGTCTAAAATGGAAGGTCTGTGTCTCAGGCCTCCACCTCTCCACAACAGCACAAATCAGATTCCAATCCAGTTGCAGTCGTTACAATCGAGACACAGTGTCAAATCCCGCAATCTCTAACAAATCCCACATCATTCCACATGTTGAACTGAATGGCGTGCTCGACGCATTTAATATCCGTCAAAGGCTCCTGAAAAATAAATTTAATTATTTTACGTCAAATAAAACCAATACCAATACACAAAAATTAAAATTTAAAAATCATATCACTTACATTTTCAAGAATCGAAGATGATTTATGATCTTTCTGTAGTACTAACACTGAAATGTCAACAGGCCCGTGGCAATCATGTGAAGTCGACATTTTGGAAACTGTAAAACATAATTAACAAAAAATAAAATTACATACTATTCAATTCAAATAATACAATCCAAACAAATTCAATACATTATCCACAATCAATCTAATTTCAACAACTACAACATTGATCATTCAATTTAATTGGTTTAACACAAATCCACACAATGTGAAACTCACCAAACAATGTAAATTTATTAAATTTGGACTTCTGAGATTAATTGATTCATTAATCAAATCATCAAATCCGCACAAGATTAATAACCATAACAATATAACATCATCCACACAAGATTAATTAAACAAAGTAGGGTAAACTCATCAACCAAATATCAATCAATCGAATCCAATTCAAATCAAACAATCCACACACATCCTAACCAAACCAATCAAATGTACATAAATACAAACTAATAAGGCAAAATCTTAACAAAAAATGATCTAAAAATACCTGAAATCGCAGGAGACATGGAGAAGAAAAAACACAAAACTATTTGGGAAGATTGGAGAAAAGAGGGTCTTGGTGCCGTTTTTAACCCTAGGTTAAAAACGACATCTCGGATGCCGTTTTTATATAGGGTAAAAACGGCACCATTAGTGTCGTTTTTAACCAAGTGAAAAATAGCACCAGTAGTGCCGTTTTTTATCAAGTGAAAAACGGCACTGAAGGTGCCGTTTTAACTTAATAAAAACGGTATTTCAGGTGCTGTTTTTGAATGTGCATATTTTGCCAATTAAGTTTCTAAAGTGCATATTTTTACAAATTTTTTTTATTATTTTGAAAAAATTCCTTTTGGAAACCCCAATGCTTGCAGCATAATTTTCAACTTTCTCAATGCTGCCAAATTTTTGTTGTTGTAGTGATACTTTCTTCGAACCTACCTGTATGGACATTTGTTTTCGAAAACTTTCCATATAATTGGATATGGAACTGTTCTAAAGTTGGGATATGAACATCTGCCTATGGTTGTAGAAATGGGCTAAGTGGTTCTGTTTTTATATTCTTAGTTTAAGGACTGATGAACATGATATTTGTACTGGAATTCTCTAAACTTCATTTTCCATTTTGAATCTTTAAGAGAGTGGTCTGTCCAGATGTTCGATCTGATTCATAGGTTGTTATTGCAGGTCATCCTTGGGTCTGTGTTGATGGTGTAGCTCCTGATAAGCCCCTTGATTCGGCTGTTTTAACTCGATTAAAGCAATTCTCTGCTATGAATAAATTCAAAAAAATAGCTCTCAGGGTATGTCCTTTTCTGCAATATTCTGCTAATGAGTTTCCAAGTTATTCATAGTTCATATTTATCGACATAAAAAACTAAACATAGATCTGGATAACATGTCACTATCAGCTTATTTTCAAGTTTATCAATGACTTCTGCCCCCAGGCCTATTCATACATGATACACAAAAACTTATGTTTGCCTCATTGGTATGGATTTATATTCTTATCTATGGTTATACACATGCTAGTAGGTTGCTTATACCCATTAGACTTCAATCAAATTGGCATCTAGTTATAACTATTACTCTTGAAGATGAATTTATCCATTTTTAGAGGAGCTGCTCCAGAAGTTTGCATTTTAGACATGGATTTGCTCACCTTCCCTAAGTTTTGGCATAACTTGCAAGATTTTCATATGATTTTTCAAATATTAATTTTTTGTATCCTTATTACATGATAGTGGATAGAAACGCGTGGAAGAAGGCGATTCACGTGTCTGAACCGTGACTCCTTAGAGTTTCATTTCTAGCCTACCCCAACTAGTTTGGGATTAAAGACTTTGTTGTTGTTGTATCCTTATTACATGATAGTATGGAGTTGCAACTATTTTATATTGAAAACTACTTTGCAGGTTATTGCTGAGAGTTTGTCCGAAGAAGAACTTGCAGGTCTAAAAGAAATGTTCAAGATGATAGATACTGATAACAGTGGTCATATCACTTTAGAGGAGCTCAAATCTGGTTTAGAGAGGGTTGGTGCTAATCTTAAGGACTCTGAAATCACTGCATTGATGGAAGCAGTAAGTGAACTTCTAAATTTGTCCTGAAGTAATCGCTTTTAATTAGTCTTCTTCCTCCTTCAATCGTAAGATTAATAATAGCCGTTATTACCTTCCATCCCATATTTAGAATGACAAAGATCAAACTGATAGTCAAAACTGTACAACCGTTCTTTCTTTTCCAGCACTCACCAGTTGTTGACTCCAAACTAACTTAATCTTTGTTACTTTTAATTGCCTTAGCTACATATCCTTTTGCTTCCTACATTCCATTGTGCAACAAACATGTGGGTGAAATGTGTCCATAATTGTCTGAATCAATCCGATCAACTTGTCATCATCTCCTTTTTCTTCTATCATGTATATTGTATAGATTCTTCATCTCAAAACCAAATATACTTGGCAAGGTGTATCTAATTACGTAACTAACCAAAGGAGCGGTTGAATGCTTATTATTAGGGTGCTGCAAATGGATCGGCTACCAAGTTGATATTTGTATTTCCATTTCGGTATTTGAATTACGGATACGTACGCAAATAGATCTACCATGGATGTCAAAATTACGTATTCATGTCCTTAAAAAACGAATACGGATAAATAACGGATACAAGTGGTGTACAAATACAATAGAAAATGAGTGTATATATTTCTGTTTCACTTTGAATTTTAGTTAGTAAATTGGATATAAATTACATATTTAATACATTAAGCTAGAAATATAACAAATTAAATCATGTACTAGTAAAATTTAAAGTAGAAGTTCTAAGGAATCATGAATAATTTCCCAATTCCAACATATATAAGAAAAAAACATTTCAGAAATCTTGTGAAAATCTGTATCTGAATCTGCCCTAAAAATGTTTTGTATCTGTATATGCTAAAATTTAGAATCGCATATCTGTAAAACTTTATAATCAATATTTGTATCTTTCCCATGGAAGGGGTATGGTATCCGTTTGCACCCCTACTTATTATGGTTGAATTTTGTTGTTTTAGTTGAGACCTTTAAAAGGTTTTCTTGCTTTTGTCATGGCCTCCGCTGGCGTGATTTTATTATTCCATAGTAGAAAATTTTCTTCACAATTTTACTTGTAAATAGTCTTAAACTTACTTTTTATAGTTTAGTTAGAATAAATTAAGAAGATGAAATAATTTAGTTTGGTAGTATCGAGCTTAGCTTATCAATTATCATATTAGTAATATAGAAAACCCATTTTGTCAATAATATAATCCTTTGTTTCTTCTTTTTTCCACCTCAAAAGTACCAGAGCTTAGGTTTATGTACAACTAGCTCACCTCCAACGGTTCCCACATAGAAATCCCTTTCAAAGGTTTTTTTTTTCGTTTCCATCTGTTTTAGGTCTTCTTTTGCTTCCTTCCCTCATCTCCTTTCCTTTTGTTTCCTCCAATGACACACGTTGTGCAGACGGCGACCACCCCTACTACTGCTACCGTTGATCTTGCTACTGCTGCTTCTGCAATTATTATTGCCTGTTAGTTTGACGTGGTTGAGTTTTTTGTCCTAGGTGCGCCTCTCACGTCACGTCTATGGTTTGTTCTTTAAGTTGAACAGAACATGGTGAAGCAACTTGTCTTCTTCGACATTGCATGTTTGCATGACGTGGCTAGGTTGTTTGGGCAGGGCAGAGCAGAGCAGATCACTACATTGCATGACGTGCCCTTTGTGCCTCTCACGACATTTTTTTGTCTTTTCTTTGGGCAGAGCAGATCATTATGAAACATCATGTCTTCTTGTATCTTGCTTGTTTGTGTAATGTGGTTAGGTTCTTATCCCTCCATGCCCCTCACATGTTGATTTTGTGGTCCATTCTTCGGGCGGAGCAGATCTTGTGAAGCATCATACCTTCTTCTACCTCACATGACACATGGACTAAGGATCTTACTGGTATTTTTGTTTGGTTGAATGGGAACAACTATTCGTTGTGGTTTCAGGCGATGATGACTTGCCTCGGGTCTCATAAGAAGACGTGTTTGTATTAGCTGTTTTAGTATGTTTAGCCTCTTTTAACAAGCTAAGTTTAATTGATTTGTATATATACTCCAGCTTCAGGGGGAGTGCTAGAATAACTACTAAACCCTAAATAATTGGGTTTTGTAATTGCAAATAATTGGATATTAAATATCTATGTAACAAGACTTTCCTTCCATTTACCACCATGTAACTCCCTAACCACTATATATAGAGAACCCATCTTACCAGTAATATAATCATGTGTTTCTTCTTTTTCCACCTAAAAGGATATAATCTTGTAACAACTGCAATATTCACCCATTCCTACTTTCATTATTCACTACATTCTGTCAAAACTTTCAAAATCAGGTTTGAATGCATGAAACTCTCTTTTTGGTTAATATTATGAGAAGTAATGAATCGTAATAAGAAATATTGAAGACCATTTTCTTTCTGTTTTAGTAAATTCTTCTTTAAAATGTAAATTCTATCATTGCAGGCTGACATCGATAATAGTGGGACATTGGATTATGGAGAATTCATAGCTGCAACTTTGCATTTGAACAAAGTGGAGAGACAAGAGAACTTATATGCTGCTTTTTCATATTTTGACAAAGATGGTAGTGGGCTTATCACTCTTGATGAGCTACAACAGGCTTGCGAAGAGTTTGGCATTGCAGATGCTCGCCTCGAGGAAATGATACGGGAAGCAGATCAGAATAATGTATGATAAATTCTAATTCCTTTTAAGTTGGCTTTCTTAAATTCTCTCCAATCAATAGTTTACATACTCTTACGTTGCATTTTATCTGTATTTCCAGGATGGATGTATTGATTATAATGAGTTTGCAGCAATGATGCAAATGGGTAACCCTTGCACGGGAATGAACGATAACTTCAACATTGGTCTTAGAGGAGCACTAAAAATTAACTGACAGTTCAAGGTATGCTCAATGTTCACTTTTTCATATTAGATTCATTTTTTGTGTGGAACCGGGTGTCGTGATTGTTATAGACATGAAACAGTTTTAAATAGTCAATTGTATATTGTGAGCTGCATTGTGTATTTCAGTTTAATCAGGTATTGTTTATTATGGCTCCAATTTTTTCTTGTAAATTGACGCTCATGCTTGCAATATTTGGGAAGGTATACTTCACCGATAAGGGAAGTCATTTTTCATTTGTCCGATTCTTCATCTCCTAGTCAGAGATTCTTAAAATAGCCAGAGCTTTACTTTCATCCATTTTGCTTGGTTTCGGGAAACCTTATTTAGAAAATTTATTCTTTACCATGATGTGAAGATGGCAAAATATAGTATAAAAGTTAGAGGCACAAGAAAAGTTTGAGAAGCAAAACTATTTCAAGGTAGGACTAAAAACAAATTTCCCAGAAGCTGCTGGAAATGAAAGAAAGACAAAGGGATTAATAATTTGTTTTCTATGTTTGAATATGCATTTTGATGATAATTCTTTAATAATTCAACACTTTGTGGCACGGCCAAATGACTTGCACGTCTAGCTGAGATGAGTCTGCATTATTTGTCTGTCTGTTATTGCCCATTCCAGAATATGGATAGTTTATTTATTGGAAAGACAACCTTCAGGAGCAAGAAATTGCCAAAGCATATCAAACCCTCGTGAAATAAGTAGGATTGGAGTTACCTGAGGTAGCGGCATGAGGAAAAGTTTAGCAGCAATAGCAGGTGATGAATGTTCAATGAGAGGGCTTCGTAGTGGACTCAAAGTTGGAATTGTTTGAGCTTTCAAGATATTTAAATGACTGGCTTGTCTGGCTTGAACTGTGACAGAGCGTGCGTTTTAAATTACTTGCTGCAAATTAAAAAGCAGCAAATTGAATATGTTATCCAGTTGTTTTGGGCGTTTCCCCGAAGTAGTTTTAGTTGGGGCTTTATTTCTTAATTTATCCTCTTTTACTGTTACAAGGTTTATCAATTATAGTCCTTTGCACTTTCTTAAGTATTGTAGACACTGAACGGTCATTCCAACTTTCAGTATAGAACCATCAGTACTACAGTTTTCCAGAAAACCCTCATCTGACGAGGTGAGCTCAAATAAGCTTCAGTAAGTTGATCTCAGCTTGCTCAGTTCAATTATTGCCACACTTTCTAAATTTGATCATTTATACATTCGACTATTAAGGCACTTTCTAGAACTACAGATCATGTATTCACAGGTATTTTCACATTTGAAAGATGTCTTTCCTTGTACCAACAGGCAACAGGGATAGGTGAGAGAGAGGGTCAATGGGAACAGTGTTCCATAGATTGGTTGAATGAGGACATTAGAAAATATTAAATATCCCTGATTTGTGGGGAATGTCTCCATCCTCTGGACACTATGAATTTGACAATTATCTCACTCTTTTGAACTGACGAGTTTTCACTCCACTTACACCCCTGACATCCAAATTAGAGTAGATAAATATCAGTATCCCTTTTACTGCATCCATATTATACTTTTGTTTTTGGGGATTTCTGCTCTTTTACCTCATGTATTCCATCTTTTCTTTCTATTAATATTATATTAAGAAAAACGAATCTGTCATAGTGTCCTATAAATTCTCTCATTGTTTTTTGTTTCTGTGAAAGTTTGTTTTGCTGGAACTTTTATACATCAAACAAAAACGTCTAGAAGCCTTTCTATTTTTCAGAATGTAGACATGTAACATTGTCACCATACCGAGAAAATTATAAAACTGGGGCAGTAATAGTGCCCGCAACTTCATGGCCTGTGATGAAAATGTGATGATTTGCAAAATTGCATCGTTCAGAAACCTGAACCAGATGCCGACCCAGCCACACCACTGGGTCACTGGTCCGACCGGTGGAAACCGGTCGAATCGTGACGTCAGCATATCAATTCTACAAAATATCTGAAAAAATGGATACAATGGGAAAAAACATTTGTAACAACTAAAAACAAACACAGTAGGTATCAAATTCTAGTGGTAGAGATGTCGCCGGAGGAGGTGGACCGGCCGGCCGAAGGAGGGTCGCCGGCGGCCGCACATCCGGTCAGCAGCGGCGGGAGGGAGAGACTTGAATTGAGAGAAGGGAGGGAGGGGTCGTGTGAGGCGTGAGGGAACCCGCGTGTGGGGTGGGGTGGGGTTGCTTGATGGATCCGCGTAACAGATCCTAATGGGTGCCTGAACCCATGTCTCTTACTTTTGCTTCTAGGATACCATGTACTGGTGAACCCATGTCTCTTACTTTTGCTTCTAGGATACCATGTACTGGTGTTTATGTTACTCCTATTCCAAAGTTTTCTGTGGTTTCTTTTTCCTCCATATTGTCCTCTTTCTTGGCTCAAAAGAGAACAAAGGAAAGCAAGCTTGTCTTACGACTTGATTCAGATGTTCGATCTATAAAACTGCTCTCTTCTTTCGTTTCTTTTGTTATGCAGTTTTTTGGGGGCTGTTAAGATTTAAAATTTTAGCATCATTTTGGGGTAATATTCTCTGGCAAACTGTAGTATACTAGTATGTATATGTGTGTTTGTATATGTATGTATGTATGTATATGGGTATGCTGGAGTTTTTTAAAATCATACCAGGCTGATTCGATAGTGTCTACCACTTTACCCCCATGTTCTTTACTCATCTAGGTATTTCGGATTTTATGAAGTCCATCAACATCTAAAGACAGCCCAGAGATGCTGGTATTTTTCGATCGTCCATCGTGAATTTTGGACTATTTGTAAAAGTGAAATTTGTCTTGGTATGGCTGTTGTCAAAAGTTGTTCGTTGTTGCAAGCTGTTTTTTTCTAACAATCACATTAGCTGATTATCCTCGTCGACGTGATGTCCACAAGTGCTGAAAATTTTCTTGGACAAATGTGGTCAGGTAGCTGAAAGTGATCTTGTTCTGTACTGCACATTTGCTGGTGGGTGGTGACTATCCCTGGATTTTGACAAGGGAAGAAGGCAGGAAACCTGTTCTGGGGTATGATGTTGAGTTTATTGTCTGGCACCAGGTTGCTAGAACAGGACCACATGATGGAAGTATTGGCTTCTTTTGTTTTTTGGATGCAAGTTATCATTCTCGCCATCCACTTTAAACTCGTATTGGGGTATAACTACAATTTTTTCATTGGTATCGTTCTTTGGAAGAGGTGCGCAGGTTACTTACATCAAGATATTCCCTTCAAGTGTCTGCTCAACCATGGTGTGGATTTATCTTTCAGCTGATATTTATTGTGTCCAGGTTTTATTTCTCTTGGGGACCATTCCCGTAAAGCTTTGGTAAAGACTCAAAGTCACGAGTATCCCATGCTTATAATAGGCAGGTTGCACACATATTTTGAGCATGTGAAGATTTATTATGTGGACAATATGTATTTTAAACATGAGCATGATTTTTGTTCTCATATTTATGAAACAATTAGAACTTTCATAATTACTTCAGAATCCAGATGTTTAATACAAGTACTGGGTATTGGTGAGATGTCACTATAGAGTTGGAAGCAAAGGTAAGAAATTTAATGCCATGAACTCTAGGAAAGACTTATTGTGTATGTGTAGGCCCAGGACCCTTGGTGTGATCTGATCTTGTGGTGTTTAATGTTGGTCACTGAGAACCTCGTTCTGTGAAAGTGAGAATTTTTTTAGCTGAAAACTGATAGTTATTGAAAGGTTCATTTATAGGGTCTCACTTGAATGCTGCAATAAATACAAGTCCTATATATTATTTGGATCTTTGTTTTTTCAGGGAATTTTCTCTGTAAAGCATGACTTCTCTCATTAAAGCTATTTGAAAAGCTTGCATCACATATTGTTAGGAATCGTGGAAATCTGAGTTCTGAACATAATTGCCTTTTGCGCACAATTCAATCATCTGTGAGCCCCTCTTTTCTTCTAAGAAAAATATTGGAAACAAATGTTAAGTATATATGCCCTCTCTTTTATATAGTGGAGAGTTTAGATTTGTTAATTTTGAGCACAAATTTGTTTCTACAGTGCAATAAGATTTTGTTGGTGAAAATTTTGAGTCCCAAGTTTCAATGTATTGTAAATATAAGGGTTTTTTGCTTGCATGTCACTACGAAATTTTATATTTCGTAGTGACTTCGTTATGTTATTTCTGTTTGTATCGCTGAAAAATTACACATGTTCTATTGATATCATTATTTTTTTGGGTTAACATTTTTCGTTAACGTCGTTACTGTTTTGTTATTGTAATTAATAAAATTAATATTTTAATAATAATATTTTCAAATTCTACCGTACATAACTTAGTAATCATTTTCTCTCATTTTTTCTCTTTTTTTGAAACTTTTCTCTTAATCCTGTTGTCTTTCTTCTCCCTTTCCTTTCTTCTTTTCCAGCAACCCCAAAACTAAACATCAACCCAAATGCTCCAATTATTCGTAAAATGGCCTTCCACAGACCACAGTGGGATTGCCTCGTTGGCGAGGAGGCTGCTGGGATCGCTGCCAAGTTTCATAACAAGGTCTATAGTTTGGTGCATGATATGATCGGGAAACCATTTGACCACGTGAGGAAAGCTCTAGAGAATGTTTTCATTTTCTTTGATCCTAATCGAGGAAAGCTCTTGATATGAATTTGGTTTGTGATTTGATTTGGTAAACAAAGAAGAGAGTGATAGCTCAAACAAGAGAGGAGAGATTAGGGAGAAGAAATCCAAATAGAGAGAGGAAATAAGATGCATAAAAAGGTGAATAATATTTATTAATGTATTTAGGGAACATTTCATAGAAGTTACAAACTATAAAGAGTTGAATGTTATTTAGATTACTTGCAATTAAATATTATTTTAATATTTCAATTAATACGATGGTAGAATTTGCAAATATTATTATTAAAATATTATTTTTAACAAAACAATGACAATGTTAACGGAAAATACTAACAGAATGACATGCACAAAAAAACAATGACATCAATAAAATGAGTATAATCTTCAGTGGCACAAATAGGAATAGCAACGTAGTGATGACAGAAAACAAAATATAGTGTTGTGTAATGGCCCGCAAGCAAAAAACCCTAAATATAACCATAAAATTTTCAAGTCGATCATTTGATCTAAGCTCCATTTTTTTTTGAAGTTAATACTAGTTCATGTTCCAATCTAATTTGAGAGAACCGGTAATTTTAAGTAAGTGCAATCATTTTCAAGCTAAACCTGAGTAAAGTTTTTTTATCAAGTTGAGCTTGAAGTTCGAAACCTACCCAACTAGTTTGAGATTAAAAGTTATGTTGTTGTTCTGGAGTTTGAAGTTCGAATGAGAGGAAGACAATTTGTAGAAGTTGTATATACGTCATCTTAAGTTATTTTTTAGTGATGGTATGATCACATCCGTATCTTAAGTTGTACATGTCATATTTTTGAAGTTGTAAATTAGCATATATGGTTTATGAACCGCTAAACGTCGCATCAAAATTACTTAAATTGCCCGTGTGAATTACCGTTTTGTCTTTTTTTTCATCTTTACTTATTTCTGCTTCCAATATGCTCTACTATTTTCATACTACAACAAAAAATAATCATGAAAAATAAAATCAGAGTAAGAATGCGGGGGTGGCAGTCCCCCCCCCCCCCCCCCCCCCCCCCCCCCCCAAAGCGAGCAAGCAGAGCGGGCGAACGTTTTTTGTTTCGACACTATATTATTGTACTCCGGATATTGATTCGTTTACCCGTTTATTTACGTTTGTGTTTTTTTCCACCTCGTCACCACTGAAATCTTACAACGGAATCTTAAATAATTTGAAATAACACATCGTATAAATTCAAGATTTAAAAAAAACGTTCGGGCCAGATGCCCCCACCATAGGGGAGGCGTCCTAGCCAGACCCCTTGATTTTTTTTACGGGACACAATGGATATTAAATGGATTGTGAATGACAAAATGATAATTGAGACGACGAATAGTAGTTCCCCGTGATTTTGGTGCTCGTGTGTGTAGACATTTTTAGCTACCGTACACGTGGGATGTTGAAGAAGAGGTTGAAGAAGAGGAAGGGTGATTGTGATTCAGGCCAATCCTATCCAACCATATCACTGTTCCAGAAGCCCCTAGTCAAAGGTGGCCTTTTTAATGGTTATGAGTCGTATAACCACTCCATTCCTGTGAAACGTTGGCTTTCCCTTTCAGGACGGCACTTGCACTTGCACTTGGTGATAATAATTAGAAGAACGAATATCCATACACAAGTCCCGCGAGAAAGGAGAAGGAAACTCTAACTCTTGCACTTGCACTTGGTCATAATAATTCGGGGTTAAACTTGTTTGGAAGTGGAGCTTTAGACTAAGTTTCCTAAAGCAGCTGTTCAAATCTAAGTGATGTTTTGGAAATTTTTAATGTTTTTTTATTATTAAGCGGGAGAATATTCACATTATGCAAGACACATGGGAAGAGGATATGAAAATTATAACTACTTTGTAGCTAATGAGAATTGAACATGTAACTTTTTGTTTAAAATAACCTTCCGACCAGTTCAATTATTTCAACTTGCCAATTTGAAAGGTTTGGTATCGTGAATATCTTTTCGATGGTTCTGTTGATATCTTACAAAGCATTTATACCTGAATTAGATTACTGATGGTAATTTAATTTGTGTTGTTATCCACATCCGGATGTGTTCGCTGGGTACTTTTGGCATTTACTACCTCTGGTCTAATGAAATCTTCTGTCTACATCACTCACAAGTAAGATGTCAGTTCAAACCAAATTGATTTGATTTAAAATCCCAGTTCATCTCAACGGAACACATAGAACTCTCTTTTTATGAACTTTTAATTGAATATTGCTTTGGTGTCTTGAAAAAACATTTTCAATTGGGTTACTTATAAATATTGCAAATGAAATTGAATGAAGTTTCGATTTAAGAAGAAAAAATATATCAAAACTGAGAGGGGAGGGAAGGGTCGGGTTGGCATTCAGAGAGGGGTCTGGGGCCGGGGAGGGAGTGGTGGGGCGTGGGGTCAAGAATCAGGGAGGGAGGGGTGGGGAAGAGGGAGGGCTTACAATGCAGTGAGGAGGCACGGCAAGGAGGCGACGACACGGGGAAGCAGTGGCGTCAGGGTTTGGTAGGACAGAATGGGGGAGAGTGAAGCCGAAACGACTTCTAATAAAAACCAACACCGACAGACGATATCCGTCGGTGCTTAATCTACTATTTGTCGACGTATGTTATTGTATTAAGTTCAACGACATTTTTCGAATCTACACTAACAGATGTTATCATCGGTGCCTTTAACACTCACCGACGCTCCATTCGTCGGTGTAGGTTTCCTAGCCGTCGGTGCTTGTATTTCCGCAAAAAAATCATGTAATCTCGGATTTGAACCCTTCACCGATGGATGTTATCCTTCGGAGGCTTTGAGTAAGTCATTGATGCCTATATATCCGTCGGTGTAGGTTAACACATCCGCCGGTGTATTTTTGATTTTGCGAAAATTTTCACTTTGCCACATATTCGAAATTAATCAACACCGACGGATAGAGTGTATGTTTCTACTATGACAAATATTATGAAAACTTCGTCCGACAGCTCCGTGTCGTTGAAGTTATTGACATTCTCCGTCGGTGGAAGTTTACACCGACGACCTATGTCATTTGTCGGTGTATGTAACTGTATACCAACGGATGTTTTTTCGTTGATGAAACCTATATTTCTAGTAGTGGGAATCATCAAATTCCATATTTGTATGTGGATGTTATGAATAAAATGACTCATCTCGTTTGCAAAAAATGAACCAACTCACTTTTTTGTTCTCTTAAATCAGCAGTATTCCACGCCCTTTATGAGCTCATTATGTTCCTAATATGGAAATATGTAAAATATCAAAGTTTTGCTTCTCAATTTTTTTTTGTAATGAGTCTTGAATCGTCTTATTTGGATATCGGATGAGAGAGTTATGCACAAATTATTGAAGATCTGTATTGTCCAGTTTCCGAATATGATCTGGCTTGAGACACCTTTTTAACCCTCGTATCATCGAAAATTGGCAAATATGATCTATATTCCGATTATATTGTGCTCCTTTCAATTGTTTTTCCAACGGTTCTGAAATCATCAAATATCGTATTTGGACGTGGATGTTATGAATAAAACAACCCAGCTTGTTTAGTCGAAACGACCCACCTCGTTTGGTAAAAAATGACTAAGGTCGTTCGACTCGTTTGTTGAAAACAAGTCAGTTTGTTTGATCTTTTTTGTGTTAAAACCGAAAAAAGGTCAAAATAAAACTTACATGATGGAAATCGATTTAATACTCCGGTGTATTAGGTAAGATGGTTGGAGTGAGGTTATAGGATTTAGTTGAGAAATATGTTGTGAGAGAGAGTTGAGAGAAATATGGATGTTGGGAAGAATGAATGTATGATTTGTAATTTAAACAAAAATAACAATGGTAAATGTGACACTCACCCACCCACCTAGGCGAGAGCCTCTTCAGAGGCACTAGAGCAATGTTGATATTGATGAATATGATAAGCTTAATGAGTAAGATGTGAACATATGTTGATGCCTTGTTGGATAGGTCGGTCGAACATTAGCATCTTGTATTTATGGATCTTAAATTTTAAAAATATTTAAGCAATGGGATAAGCTTATAAGGTTGCTTAATTTGGTATCATTTTGCACATAAGCTCCTACAAATTTTTATATATAACGTGAGATACTTATATGATTGTATATATGTTTGAGTAAAATACCAATCTTAAAGTAAATAAAAGGTTCACTGTTACAGTGAGACCAATTCGGAGGAAGTTCTTGACTTTTAGGAACTCTCGGTTTGCAAAATAAGCAAGGAAAAGAGAATTGTCATTTCATTGGTTAGTTGAAAATATGTCAAGGAATTCTGAGTTTGAAAAATAAGTAAGGAAAAGAGAATTATCATTTCATTGGTTAGTTGGAAATATGTCAAGTTTTTTAGATTTTATATTTTTGAGAAGCTAACTGCCTTCTGTTTTTCCCTCTATTTATTCTCTTGTCAGTTTTCACACGAAGAAGGAACGGAAGCCATCGTACATACGTATGTGAATCTTTATATACAAATTACATTACATTGGGAACACAAATTCTAAACTTCTTGTAAAATTATCACAATGCTAATTTCTAAAAGAGGTCAATGAGACTGTCGGAGCTTATTTAGCTAATTTGGTCAATGCACTCAAAATTAAGATATTTTAAAGTTGTTTTTTAAAATCAAACTTAATCACGTGTATTGTTATTTTTAAAGTTATAACATATTAAAATTTTAGGTAAATGGAAGTTAATTTCACCATTAATCTAAAATGATCATATTTTAACGGCTGAAATTTATTGAATTTTGAAGTGTTCGGATGCAATGATAATAATAATAATAATAATAATAAAACTTGGAAGGCCACATGTCATTAGACCTGGGTATGGGTTTCTCCAGCAAACCAATAATTAATTTATGTGTGATATTAATTAATACATGGGAAGCAACAAGGTCCAGAAAGGTCCACGTGTCCAACCTTGTTGGATTATTTGTAAACAAAGAGAAAGTGGGACTCTATGCTCTATGCGTCTACCATACAAGAGGACATGGGCAAGACGGAACTACAAACATTTTATATGTACTTCAATCATGTACTGCATTATGAACCATCGCATTCAATTTGTATATCAGTAATTTAATATACGATATGTAACTTATCGGGTTTAAGAATTTGGTAGGATTTTCTATAAATACTTGTGTCTTCTCTCTTCTTGTTGTACCTTCGGTGAAATAATGGATTCATGAACGGTTTTTCCGTAAGAATTTTCCACGTAAAGTTTTTTGTCTTGTGGTTTGTGCGTGTTTTTTTCTTTTTGTTTGTCTGCTGCTACTACATGGTTGTATTCCTAACATCTACATGCATTACATGATATTAGTTTATTTTTCTTTGGCGAAACATATACCAATTATTATTATCACCCCATTAATATGTATGTTATTGCAGTTACTTCATTGAGAAAGGCTATTGAATGCTTTATAGTCACTTACTGATTTTTTTTGAATAATTCTGCTAGAACTGTTGTGATCATATTGTGGCTTATAATGATCTTATCTAAATTGGTTTTTAGATACTCTTTAGAAAATGTAGATAGGGGATTAGGAATTTTTCTCGTGAAGGCAAACCTCATATAGGCTATAGCCACACTAAAAATGCGTTTTGCATTTCTTATTCTGATATAGTGACATGATGATCTTATAATAAATTATTTTTTAAAGAAAAAACAATTATTTTGTGGCTAACGACTATTTCTTGTTTGCATTGTAGTTATTTGGAGCCAAAAAGACAACGGCCTCACATAGTGGTGTGCATGGACCGGTCCAGTCTGTTTTTTTGGACCGAACCGGACCGGTCGGTCCAGGTTTGGTTCCTGACCGGAATCAACATGTCTGAGTTCCGGTCCGGACCCAGGTGAAAATTTGGTTCCGGTCCTGTTCGGTCTGATTTTTGTCTTTTTTTAATTTTTAAGGTAAAAATTCGGTTCTGGACCGGACCGGACTGAATCCAACCGGTCTGGTCCGGTCTCCAGTCTGAACCCCAGAAAAAAAATCCAGTCCGATCCGGACCGGATGCACACCCCTAGTCTCAAATATAGCCTAATGAGATTAGATGCCCATCGCATTAAAATTCATCATGTTTAATATTTACTTTTTGGTATAAATTGTAGTTTGACAATTCTTTTATTTCAAATAGAGACATGGATATTGAAATAGCTATATTTTCCATATGTTTGAAACCGATTGATTTGATGTTATATATATATATATATATATATATATATATATATATATATATATATATATATATATATATATATATACAAGAATTCTCTAGTGAGCTCAGGGCTTAATTTAGAAAAATTAAGCCTCCACAATATCCACCACTCATTTCAAATTGTAAGGTAGATTAAGATAAAAACGGTTATGCTAATTAAAGGTGAGATTAACCATAAATAAGATCTAATGGTGAGATGGTAAGGAGCTTAAACTAAATTTGATGAGTCTTGGGTATATGTGTGTGTGTGTGCAGCATGCTTATTTCTCATGCATTACTTTTAACTTTGTATTTGCATACCGTATAAGATTATACGTCAAAATCAAACTTCAAGCACGTATCTAACACTCTGAGGGGGTGTTAGTGCCCCCATGAAACCAACGGAAAGTTGATTTGTAGTCAAATGGAAAGCAGTGGAAAGTATAAACCAATGGAAACCAATTTACCCATGTATCATTTTTGTTGTTTATACATGTTAGTGGAATATGAGAAAATTAAATTTGTCTTGTTTGTTCATATCATTGGAATTGAACAGAAACTTAAAAACTCCAATTTTATTAATAAAATAAAATTCTAAAAATTTAAAATATAGACAACCAAATAAATTTAACTCTGCCTATGCAAGTGTAACATAGTATGTCTCAGGCTAGGATAAAGGAGGGATGTGATAGGTGTTGCAAACCATAGTAAAACATCAGCTACTCTCATGGAAGTGAAGCTTAACAAAGAATTACGTTTGGGGCATTACCCTCTTAGTGACGCACTACATCGAGCCCCGGATGTGGTGATTCAAAGTAAACAAGGCTCTACGCATCATACTTGATGGGTGAGAGCGATAAGGAAGCTAGTCAAGGGGCACCACCTTAGTGGCACACTGGCACAACGCCCATGTGTAGTGCACAAGAAGCGAGTTGAGGACAATAGGATTCACGTAACTAGGTTGTTGGAATGTTGACTCCTTGACAAAAAAAAGAGTTAGTTGATGTAGTCACAAAGAGAAGAGAAATATTTATATGTCCAAGACACCAAATGGGTAGGTGAAAATGCCAAAGAGGTAGACATACAAGATTTAAACTATGGTGCAGTGGAAAAGATAGAAACAAGAATGGTATGAGGATTTTGGCAGATGATAGCTTAAGAAATAAGGTTGTGGAAGTTAAAAGACAGGGAGATCGAATAATTTTGATAAATTTAGTGATAGGAAAATCAGTTTTGAATGTCATTAATGCATATGCCCCACAAGTAGGTTTGAGTGAAACATCTCTTTCATTTTAGCCCTAGTTAAGGTGGCTAATTCTTCTTCCTTAGGAGGTGTGTATGAGTTTTGAAGAAACATCTAATACTTAAGGTCCTAGAAATCAAGAATATTTTCATTATATTCTTCCAATCATCATAGTTTGACACATTTAGCAAAGGAAGTCTAGTGGTGCAAAGCCCTTCTACATGATTAGATGAAGTTGATGTCATGCTAAAATACGATTAAGTATATAAAATTTAACACTTATGCTCTGATACCAAAGTTAGGATCGTAATGACCCTAATTATCTAATCAAATCACGTTTAATCCCTACTTAAACAAACAAGATATGCAGCAGAAACAATTTAAACAAAGGAGGGAAGAAATAAGCAAATCATAAATAGACACGATGAGATTTTATAGAGGTTCGGTCACCCGCCTACGTTCTCTCTTGCAAGCTCTGCTCAACACTTCGAGCTTCACTTACTACTTCACTATCTGCTCCCCGTTCTGAGTCGGGAGATAATGCCCTTACAATTTTCAAGCTAACGAACAACCCTCGCCTAGCTTGGAATCATCTTCTCACAATCCGAGAAGGATGCTTCGGGCTTTCACCGGAGCCTTTACTCGTTTGAACAAAGGACTTGAGTGGAACAACACTCTCTAACTTAAGTGAACTTTGAGTAGAATTAAGAATTGATCAAAGGTGTCGAACTTTAGGCTTGGAGTGTATGATTTGGAGTTTTGAGGATTGGGAGACTTCTTTCTAATGTATGAGACAATTGGAAGTGAGAGAGTTATCTAAACAATGTGTTTGGACCTCTATTTATAAGCTCCTAAAGGTTTCTAGCCATTGGGGAAGAATTGATCGATTTGTGTGTAAGATACACAAAACAGAAATCAAGATTCAACAAATCTATCCCTCAACGGTCGACCGAATCAGGGAAGTCAGTCGACTGTTTCCTTAAGTATAAGGAAACATTCGAACCACATTGAGCTTCGGTCGAACCTGATAGGTCTGTGACTTAAGTGGATGGTCGACCAAGGAAGGGACGGTCGACCAAAACCAGGGTTTTGGCAGGGTTAAAATATATATCGGTCGACCACAAAAGGAAGGTCTGGTCGACCGAAAATAACATGCACTTTGGTGTCTCTAAATGTTTATGTTTAGTCGACCGGTGATCAAATGTATTTTGGGGGTTGAAAGAAAATACGAATACAGTCGTTGGTATAATATGACAAAGGTAACGATTGTCCGGAAAATACGGTGATCGGTCACTTGAAAGGTCAAAAATGGTCGATCAAACCAAGGCTTAAAATGCACAAGACAAACCGGTCAACCAGATAACAGACGGTCGATCGTATGGGTGTAGACAGATCTAATTGACTTGGTTGTCTATAGAATTTGGTTGTCTATTCAAGTTGGATTGATATGGAAATTTGTATGTGACTTTTATAGGTTCCTTAGAGTCTATGTGAATGGATTTTAACTCATGTATGCTCAAGATTACATAGATTCATAAGACTCAAAATAAAAGATCAAATTATATGTCTTCAATAAGCTTGATTACATATCTTGAGTTGATTCCATTCTTCCTTGAGTCTTGATCACTTGTAGATGTTAGCACAATACAATATATGTTTTGTGCAGTATGTGTGCTACACTACATTTGATTGTGATTAATATTATGTTGATTAAATCATCAAAATACGGATTAAGGCCAAAATGCCGACAGTATCAAGCACATGTGTCATACGATGAAGTTATAGGGAAGAGTAATTGAACATCGTTTAAGGAGAGAAACAAGTGTTAAAGATAATCAATTTGGGTATTTGGGTTTACGCCTAGAAGGTCGACGATCGAGGTGGTATTCTTGATTAGGAAACTTGTGAAGAGGTATAGAGAACAAAAGAAAGACTTACACATGGTTTTTATTGATTTAAAGAAAGCTTATGATAGAGTTCTGAGAAGTGTTATGTGGTGGACCCTGGAGAAAAAGAACGTACCAACAAAAATATGCTAACTTGATTAAAGATATGTATGAGTGAGTGGAGACTAGCGTTAGAATATGCAATAGTGAGACTAGTGCTTTCCCGATTAGTATTGGACTTCATCAGTTCATATCTTTTTGCTTTAGTGATGGACGAGGCAGATATACAGTTTGAAGTCCATGGTGTATACTTTTTGCAGATGATGTGGTACTAATTGACGAGAACATAATAGGTGTTGAGAGGAAACCAGAGTGGTGGAGGGACACTTTAGAAACAAAAGGTTTTAAACTAATAGGTCTAAAACTGAATATATGAAGTGTTGTTTCAGCGTCGTCGACACTGATGAAGAACATATTAGATTTGATGGTCAAGTGGTGGGCAGGGGATATTTTTAGATATCTATGGTCGATACTTAAAAAGTATGGGGAGATCAAGAGAGATGTTAGTCATAGGATTATGTCAGGATAGATGAAATGACGGCAAGCATCGAGCATCTTATATGACAAGAAGATCCCTCTCAAGTTAAATGGAAAATTTTATACAGCTGCTTAAGATGTTTATACTACATAGACATGAGTGTGGCTGAAATGAGGATGTTGTGGTGAATGTGTGGACAACACGGATGTGTTGAATTTGAAATGAGGAAATTCGTGAGAGAGTGGAGTTACCTTAATAGAGGAGAAGTTTATACTACATAGATTGAGATTGTTTGGATATATACAAAGAAGACCTATGGAGACACCAGTTAGAATGGGAGTATTGAGTCGTGATGTAGACATAAAAAGATGAAGAGACAAGCAAAAATTAATTTGGGAAGAAGCGGTTAAAAGATTGGAATATTCTCAGTGATTTGACATTGGATATGAGGGCATGGAAGAAGGTTATTCATGTGCCTGAATCGTGATTCTCTTGTGTTTATTTCTAGCATACCCCAACTAGTTTGGGATTAAAGGTTTTGTTGTCGTTGTTGTTGTAGACAACCAAATAAATTTGTAAACTTGTACATTTAAAAACTGAACTGCTATTCGTCGTCGTAAAACTACTTAAATCGCCCCAACAGATTACCATTTTGCCCATCTACCCTTTCTACTTATATAACTCTTCATTTCACTCTTTTAACACAACTTTCTCTTCATATAGCTCTTCTATTCACCAGATATAATGTCTAGGAGACCAGGAAAAGAACTAGCGGACGCCCCGGACTACTCACATCTGGTAAATTGCCCTGTTTATTTTAATTAAATTTAAAAAAAAAATTGGGTGGGGCGTCCGCGGGAGACGCCCGACCCAACGAGAGGGCGGCCGCCGGAACCGCCTCCCCCTTGGGTAATATAAATATCATCAGTAAAGAAAACATAAATTTCAAAATAAAACATCACTTTCTCTTGCTTTCCAATTGGGTGTTGGACTATTGAATATTGGTTTAGGTCTATGTAATATTCAATTTAAAATCTGATGTTAAGATGTATTGGTTCGAACAGATTGGATAATATTGGACGGGTTCCAAATTGAGTTCTTTTGTTGCACTTGCAAATTAGGGGAACATCAAGCAACACTGATCCAAGGGTCTCACGTCAACCCACTTGGACATTTTTCATGTACATCCCTCCATTTCTTAGATATCACTCTAAAAAGCAAGACACCCATCTGTAGAAATTATTATTTAATTTCTCCTCAATCATGACATTCTTTCACCACACTTAATACAAAGTAATGGTGGTGGCAACATTCTACTCTCATTGTATTTGTCTGGATATTTAGCTACATCTGGAATATGTTACCTATGTCTTGATATTTTTTCAAATATTTCTGAAGTTATGTCTACATTTCATTATAACATTTGATGACTGAATATTTATGTATGTCATAATATAATCTATAAATATGTAGATTGAAAGGTTGTGTTTTTTCTCTCAATTTTGTGGAATCTTTGCAACGTGGAATTGTGATTTGTAATATTTAGACTATTATGTGTTACTTCTTTGACAAAATTATAAGTTAGGGTTCAATATTTTGTTGATATCTGAACATGTATGTCTTGATATCTGATATTTAATAGAATGATATCTGAGATTGTGACTACATTGACAATGTCTACATTTATATCTTAAGTTATCTTGTACATTACAATCCTCACCTTCTGGATCAGATTTCCCAAGGGTTGGGATGACTTTTACAACCTTATAGATTATCTGGATAAGTTCTAACCTTTTTTATTATTTGGACATACATAGAATGTATAAAAATATCCAGATATACAAATCTGGATAAGTACATACACATACATCCGAACAGATATCCAGATATCAAATATATAGTTATTCCTGCTCTCACTCAACTTCTATCCAACAAAAAATTAATGCAATTTTAATGCAAAAAATATCCAAATGTACAATTTTATTACAGAACACTCAAACATCTATGGAACCTCAAAACATTTAATCCGAACATGTACAACATCATAAAAAATAAACTTATTCACACACAACATGTGGTTATACCAAGATGAACATTAAAACATCATATAAAATGTTATCACACAAAAACAGTAAACATATCAAAGTTCATAATACTAAACAAATTTTTGAAGCAAATCTGGATATATAAATATTCACACATATCCGAACAGATATCCAGATATCAACGTATCAACGCATCAGATATCCAGATATCAACGTATAAACAGATATCTATATATCAAATATGTAGTTATTCCTACTCTCACTCAACTTTTATCCAACAAAAAATAAATGCAATTTTATCTCGGACATGTCTTACAAAATCAATAACCACAGAAAATACTACCAAATAATCACAAACAAATATGTCCACAAGCAAAATGACGAGATGAGGTTGTAGGATGTTGAAAGTTGGAGTGTGCTGAAGGAGGAGGACGACGAGGATGCGAAGGTCGTAGGAGGATGAAGATGTGAGGAGGCCGGAGGATGGCACTGAAGGAAGACGTCGGAGGAGGATGAAGATCAGAGGAGACCAGAGGAGGAGATCTGAGGAGACTGGAGGAGGGAGGGGAGGAAGAGGATGGGGAACTTGGTTTTGAAATTTGAAATGAGATTAGAGAGAGGATGTATGGAATAGTTACCTCTGGGTAATTTCCACACTAGTCTTATTCATATCTAGATATTATTTGGGTGGGTATTTTGCAAAAACAATTAAGTGCACTATTAGGAAATGTTTGGAGCATAATTTGAAGCTCATTTATCACTACTCTTTGAAAGAATGTAACACTCTTTAGTCCCGCATCAGAGCATTTGGGAAGTGGAGTATGCTTATGTACTTTGACTTCCCATAGAGAGAAGAGAAGAGATTGACAATTACACACATTGGAGGTGTGGTCTTTTAAATATTGTTTTGGTTCCGGTGGTTACAAATTTTGACCGTGTTCTCAACTTGGAAAGACACATTCTTTTTGCCCCACGAATTTCTGTAACCACCATCTCGACCCTCTCCTCTAGGATAGAACAGTTGTAACATCAATAGTGGCGCATTCCGAGGTTGATGAACCACGAGAACTGATCGAAACCCCGGCAAATCGCTACGGATAAGAGAGTAGTGAGAGAAGAGGAGAGAAAAAAAGAATAAAAAAGAGAGAAGAGGGAAGATAGGTAAGAAAGTGATTTAGTGGAGTTTGATGGGAAAGTCTATAAATTTTATAATAAAATATTGATTTAATTAACATCGTTTTATTTGTATCCAAAGTGAATCCGTATTTATTTTCTAATTTTTTAAGTTTAAGAATTAAATAATTATACAAAAATCAGGAATAAATTATAGGTTCTATACCTTGTCCTTTTTATAGAACTCACCCTTCAAAAAAATATCAGAGAATATTAACGGAGCGATACATCCAAAAAATAATGACATTATTGAACGATTATTGCTTTTGAAATGACATAACTACAAATAGTGAGAAAACGATTACATATTTAAAATTAAGTTATTTTTCAGTGGCATCCGAGCGAAAAAAAAATCACACAGTTTTGAAACACCGACAGATTCGTACTAAAACATAACCACAAAAACATGCAAAATCACAGTAAACATGTTCATTCGGAAGAACAATTTTGATGACGCCACCCTATGTCTCCCACGTATGGAGTGAAAGTACCATTTTTCATGTTTTTGCATAATACCCCCCTTAAATTTGCACATTTGAAGTTAAGGGTCATTTATATTTATGTTATTTTGACATTAGAACATATTTTCAAAGAAAAGACATGGAACTAGATTTCCCTTTGCTTTAAATTGAAAGCAAAATTTCTCTCAGATTTTAATGTTTTGAAAAGTCATGAAACTTCATTATGTGTTTTTTGTAGTTTTGCTACAAATTAATTACCTAGATGTCAATCAAAAAATGTACTCCTCTATTTATTATAGTTTTCCTAGTAACTAAATACACCTATAGTTTTGTGGTTCGAAATTAAGTTTTCGTCATACCTAGATTTCCTAGAATCCACTTCCTTAGCTTCCTATATCCAACCAAATCTTGTACAATTCGGGACCTAAAAATATTGGAACCTACCATGTTTGTTGTTTGCTCACTAAGGACTAAGTTACCAACTTGTCAGACTTGAAAAATAGTAAAGCCAAATATTGCAAGACGCCTAATGATGTTTCGGTTTCCCTTAATTATTTTAAAAATACTCAACATTCAACAACAAAAAGTCATATGACCATCCACACAGATGGTGATCAAGACAAGAAGACATGGAGGCAAAAGAAACACCAAAGTTAGTTGAAAGTGTTGCCATCACCACAAAAGGGTAGTACACTTAGGAGTGACTGGTGTTGGTGAATTGCCTCACACACACGATTCCCCCCAACTTCTCCTCCTTTATATCCCACACCAATGCACTACTTTTGGTGGACTTCATCTGATCCCTGCTCAAAGTGGGTGACCAAAAAGCTAAGCAAACCTCCCATCTGAATTAAAACTCAACAACCATTTAAACCTTCTCCCCACTTGCACACTAATCTAGCTAGCTAGTTTTAGTTCCTCTCTTCACCAACCAACAAGGTACTATCACTTGGCATTCTTTTACTTGTTTATGATGTTGTCTGCTTGTTAATGTTTTGTTGGTCGGTTGTATAGTTTTGGTTTTTCATGGTTGTATTAGAGTTTTGGCATTTCCTATACTACCTAGCATTCTATTGCTTATTTATGTTGTATTCTTGTTAATGTTGTGTTGGTTGGTTTTATGGGTTTTATTTTTAATGGTTGTGTGAATTTTTTTTCCATTTCTAGTTAGTATTCTATTGCTTATTTATGTTGTTTGCTTGTTAATGTTTTGTTGGTTAGTTTTAGTCTATGTACTGACAATTAGGAGTTTTTGGTGTTATGGACTCTCTTTTTTATGGTTATATATGTTAGGGATGTAACAGAGCAAGTTTGAGGCTGACCCGCAACATCAATTGTTTACTAAAATGGTTAGACATGATTGGGTGGGTTTGGTGGTTAACGAGTTGAGGATTGATTGGGTTAAAATCCGGATTGACGGGTTATTTATGTACGTGTGAGAATTCCTTGCTTATGCGTGGGTTTGGTGGTTACGTTCGAATAGTTGCCTGTGTTTAGTGATATGATTTAATTTTCTATATGATTTATTTTTCTCTAGGTTTTTATTTGCTACCGATTTCTTGCCTACGCACGTGTTTTTAAGTGCTATGGTATTTTTGTGGTTATTTATGGTTTAAAACGTTTTCATACTAAAAATGCGGTTACCAATTACTTTCCCAGCTTTTTGAGATTTTTTGTAATGATTGATTTCAAGACCACTTCGTTTTTTTGAACAAAAAATGTGCTTATTATATGCTATTTTCAGGACACTCTGGTATATAATTTTTATGATTATTCAATGGCTATTTCTGTTCCTTTTTTTTTACATTGTCTTGCTTGTATTTGTGTCAATAAGATATTCTTCAAATACTTTCGTGTTTCATTGTAATACTTTTTCATTGTAAGTTCGTTTCTATAGTTCCAATTTTGTTGGTTCACTGCTATGATATCTTCATGCATGATTTTTCATTTTCTCAAACAATTCTCAAACTTAAGGTGTTAATTTTTACATTTTTGTAATTCATGCTTGTACATGATGACCTTTTTCATGCACATTAAGCATCCTTCAATGTAAAATTTCCATGGTTCGTAAGAGTAGATACACAGAAAAGATTGATCATATTAACAGGTTCTGTTAAACTAAATAATAAATAACTAGAAGCTGCAACTCTCATCTGGAAGATGATCTCTTCAATTCCAGCAAAAAAAGATATTAAAACTCTTTCATACTTTTGGAACTGGTCTTTCATGAATTGGTATTAAAATTGTTGCCACTCTCATTGTTTTTATCTCCTCTCCCGTTACTGTCAGATATATATGAATCATTAAATACATCTAAATCTAAATTACGAGTCTGAACTGTTCTTTGAAGAAATTAAACTAGTGCTGTGATTCTATCAACCAATCACTAAAAATAGAACTATTCTGAGATTTCATCAGTTGATCACCTCAGATAAACAAGAGATCTCACAATCAAACATTCTTTGAAATGGCTAACTAAATACATAAGGTTTTTGCCACTTTGGTTTGATTTTCTCACCTGACTAAGTTACAAAAAAGATTAATCCCTAATGACACCAAATTTGAAATTCTGATTCAAGAAAGTACACCCAAAAAGTCAAAATGGTATTCTAATTCCATGAATTTGTCCCCCAAAGAAGTTAGACTACTGTTATGATTCTATCAAGTAAAAGTGAAAACATTCTCTGATTCTATCAAATGCTTACTATAGAGAAATCTGATTGTACCAAATATTTATTACAGACCAAACTGGTTTTAAATGGTATAAAATATTTACTTCAAAACAAATTATACTCTGATTTTTGTTTAAACTATTCTGCGTCAATAACTAGTGATCACGAATAATCATGATATAATTTTTTTGATACTGTCAATTAATTTCTGCCAAATTGTTTCATCAGATGGAATCAACAACAGCAGCTATAGCAAGATCAAAATCAGACCAGCTAGATGTGGTAAGCAACTCCCTCACCAGAGCAACATCTGCTGATTCCGCCGCAGCAATGGCCTCCAATGCTTCCAGCTTCTCAAGGAAGTTGAATTTGGCGAAACGAACGCCTGGATCATCTCCCGGATTGAGGAGCCATCATATCCGGAAGGCACGGAGTGCCCAACTGAAGCTGGACCCGGAGGACTTAAGCAGCAGTGCAGCCCTTAGTCGCGCCTCGAGTGCTAGTCTCGGGTTCTCCTTCTCGTTCACCGGCTTTACTGCACCTCCTGAGGACATAATCGCAGATTTATGCCTCAGTGATAACGATGATGGGCGTTAGTTCACTTAAAACCTCACATAATAAAGTTTACTTACAAACTGAATGCTGGATTTCTTTGAAACCCAAGAAAACATAAACAACACTGCCAACGTTATCCCCAAAACCTCTAAGGGTGACACCCAGGGGTGGGGGGTGGGCGGACGTACACAGCATTAACCCTGCATTGACAGTATGACATTTTAGGTAGACATTTTTTTTTATCTGAAACACAATGATCGTCACAATAAATACAAAGCGTGAACAGTTTAATGAACCATCTTAATTTAGAACGTTACAATCTAACAACCAAATGATAGTAAATATTTAATTTCATTAGGAATTAACATTATACTTGTGCAACATGTTTATCTCGGATATTCACATAATTTGTTACCAACGAACTCTACTTTGCTGATGATGATTTGTTGTTTCACCAGAGATAGTAGACCTTGAAGAAGGTAGACGGAAGAGGATCGTCGTGGAATCAACCCTGCCCATTTATCTCAAGGTAAATGATCACCTAAATTGGTTGTTATGGGGACGAATTCGAGATTAAGTACCCGTTTTGATGGAGACAACATTTTGCGTGCAGTTCAAAGATGTGAAATACAAAGTGATCATCAAAAAAGTAACAACAAATATTGAGAAGGAAATCCTCAATGGTTTAACTGGTTCAGCAAGTCCTGGAGAGGTTTTGGCTTTGATGGGTCCTTCTGGGAGCGGGAAAACTACCCTTTTGAATCTGCTCGGAGGTAGATCGAACGGTTGCTTGGCCGATGGATTCATTACTTACAATGAGGAGCCGTACAACAAATCTCTAAAACGCAGGTCAGAATGAATTATTTCAACAAATTTTAAGTCAGGAAAACACCATAGGTTTTCATTTTTTGCCGGGCAATTAATAGGATACTCATATTATAGGATCGGTTTCGTGACACAAGACGACGTTCTATTTGCGCACCTCACAGTCAAGGAAACATTAACTTATGCAGCGTTGCTTAGGCTCCCCAAAACACTAGACAGAAAGCAAAAGGAAGAAAGGGCAATGAACATAATCTATGAGCTCGGATTAGAAAGGTAATTTCCAAAACTGATTTATGGCGCTCTGCACTCTTAATCAGCTGGCCTT
Source organism: Triglochin maritima (assembly GCA_963682175.1). Lineage (NCBI taxonomy): Eukaryota > Viridiplantae > Streptophyta > Magnoliopsida > Alismatales > Juncaginaceae > Triglochin > Triglochin maritima. The sequence continues at coordinate 44,733,086 of OY821775.1, forward strand.
GCCTAGGCAAGAAAAAATAGTAAAAGTTATAAAGGCATGGGTCCATAACCATAACTGCTTTTAGCTTAAACATCGTTGTGGAGCAATAGATCATGGTTGACGGACCGAACAAGCTCTAGGTGAGCTTGGGGTCGGGTCGTTGCAGAACCATTGGAAACAAAAAAAAATGAAGTGAATTTGATCAATTCATGGATAGTTCGTTTTGAAGTCAGTGGATGTCAATGTATGTTTGTTGTTTTTCTTCATGGATCAGGTGTCAGGATACTATCATTGGGGGTTCTTTTGTTCGTGGGGTTTCAGGTGGAGAACGAAAGCGAGTATGCATTGGGAATGAGATCATAATCAACCCTTCTCTGCTGTTCCTGGATGAACCAACCTCTGGTCTTGATTCAACAACAGCTCTCAGAATTGTTGATATATTGCATAACATAGCTGAGGTAATATAATACTTATTTGCTAAAGTTTCATAGATATTATAGCATCGACATTTTTAAAATATTAATCTACAAACAATTTAACAAAACACGGCCTCTTGTCGAAATTATGATTTTTAAGTTGCTTCTGAAAGCAAATGCACCCTAAATAATCTTTCTTAAAATCAATTGTTTTGTCTTGAAGTTGGCCTTTCATTAGGAAAAATGTTTGATGTAAAAATGATCATGCTTTTTACCCTGTCATAGGCTGGGAAAACAGTGGTAACGACAATCCATCAGCCTTCCAGTAGACTGTTCCATAAATTCGACAAACTGATACTACTCGGAAAAGGGCATCTGTTGTATTACGGAAAGGCTTCTGAAGCCATGCCTTACTTCTCATCGATCGGATGCTCACCATTGCTCGCGATGAATCCTGCAGAATTCCTGCTGGATCTAGCTAATGGTAATGTGAATGATGTCACGGTACCTTCTGAATTGGACGACAAAGTCCAAATGGAAACACTTCGAAGCGAAAGGAACGATGACAGGCCGACGCCACAAGATGTTCATGAGGTAAACAACATCAAAATGATTACATATAATTTCTTTTTCCGGAAGTGCAACACAACTACCGAGTTTGATAGAGTTACCACAATTACAGTCTCACATTGCCCAAGCCAAAAGGTTGGTGAGATTTTGGGAGTTATAAGGAGCCTTCTTTCATGGCAACTTCATCCTTAAGGATTTTAAACTCTCATTTGCGATCGTCTGTGATGAGTGATGTGAGTCAACTGACTCATAGATAACGAGTTAGATCAAATAACATGTGGATCTAAGAACGGGTCATTACAAACATAGTGCTTGTCTATTAGCAGTAGTAATTTGTAGAATACATGTTAGAATTTATAACAAACAAGTTAATGAAAGTTTCACGATATTTGGAAGTTTGAAGTATGTGAAAATTTCAATGCAGTACCTTGTCGAGGCGTACGAAACAAGAGTTGCTTATAAAGAAAAAAGAAAGCTTCTGATACCGGTACCTGTAAACGAGGAGTTGAAGGTGAAAGTATCACAAGTGAGGAGAGAATGGGGTGCAAGTTGGTGGGGGCAATGCAAGATTTTGTTCTGGAGAGGACTCAAAGAGAGACGCCATGATTACCTAAGTAAGATGAGAATTACTCAAGTTATTGCAACTGCGGTTATTCTTGGATTGCTTTGGTGGCATTCGGATAACTCCACGCCTAAAGGTCTGCAAGATCAGGTACAACATAAACCATGTATGAGATAAAGTAAAAGGAGCTATAATTCACATGCTACGTCAAAATATAGATCAAACCACTCTTTTTTCTAAAAATAAAAAACAACCCACAGAAGAAGAATCGACAAAAAATGTAGCAAGTTAATAGTCATGAAATCACAACAGCATTCAAAACCCACCCAATGGTCCGCACCGGATTGGAGACAAGCCAACAGCTTAACTGTTGTAAGAACCTAGATGAACAGAGTTTAAATTTCATAAATATGCAATGATGTAGGCAGGATTGCTGTTCTTCATCGCGGTCTTCTGGGGCTTCTTTCCGGTCTTTACAGCAGTGTTCACGTTCCCACAGGAACGAGCAATGTTGAACAAAGAACGCGCGGTCGACATGTACAGACTAAGTGCATACTTCATGGCCAGAACAACCAGCGACCTCCCACTGGACCTCTTCTTACCAGTCATATTTCTCGTGATCGTCTATTTCATGGCAGGGCTACGACTCAATGCAGCTTCTTTTTTTCTCAGCATGCTGACCGTGTTCCTCAGCATTGTGGCTGCCCAGGTACTCTGCGTAATATTTATTTTGGTGTATGAACTTTGTTGGTCCACATCCTGTTAAAAACATAAAATTTAGCATATTATTCAAATCTTTGTGAAAAATTGTCTGTTCACCACTGTACCACCTCTTTAAATCATAAACATTTACGTGATAGGTAGTTAACCATTCAAATTTCATATCAATACCAAAACATATCCATCGCCTTACAGGGATCCACTCCAAGCCATGTTGTTCACACACGCACAAAGATAATCATAGTCATGTGCGAAAAGTAGTGTTACAAATATATTCTCACATAGCTCAAAATGTAAAATGCAAAACACCATATGTTTGAGTTGAATCCACTATTTTCCACCAAACCGCAAAAACTATATGATAATCTTGAATTCACTATTTCCACCAAACTGCAAAAACTATATGATAATCTTGAATTCACTATTTCCACCAAAATGCAAAAACTATATGATAAACTTGAATCCACTATTTTCCACTAAAACGCTTCAATTTTAGAGTAGTGAACCAACCAAATTTTGAGTTTTGTCGTTATTCGTCTAGTTAGGTGTAAATATTATCCTGAGATATAAAGTTTCAGTTGGATGCAACTGAATGTTAGGCTTAATTTTTGTGGCAGGGACTAGGTTTGGCAATTGGAGCAAGTCTTATGGATATCAAGAAAGCAACAACTCTCGCTTCAGTAACGGTCATGACTTTCATGCTAGCTGGAGGATTCTTTGTGGAGGTTATAAAAAAATCTTTGTACATTTTAGGGGGGGGGGGGGGGGGGGGGGGGGGGGGTTAGAATTGGCACTACCTCTAGAATCCATATCATAATAGTTTTTTCAGAAAAAGAAACATTGTTACAAGTGGATCCGTAGACAAGGGGCAAAATATGCCAAATAAGCTACACTAAATTGAGCTATAAGTGTGAAAAAATTTCATCTAAATTGTATTGAAACTTTAAGAACTTCTCAAGAGACAACTTTTATAACATAACTGAATGTCCATCTTCAACATTTCTTTCGGACTATTAAAGTTGATTATGAATGTCATAAGAATCGGTAAATTTCATTACATTGTAGTTTTTAACCAACATGCTCATTGTGGTATTTGGATTGTTTTGATGTGAAGATTCTAAAAAAAATCTATAATTTTGCAGAGAGTTCCAGTCTTCATATCATGGATACGTTACATCTCCTTCAACTACCACACATACAGGTTGCTGCTAAAGGTGCAATACGACCATGTACCATCTTACCTGAACGTCAGTAAACTCGACAATGGCCTAGAAGAAGTGGCTGCGTTACTCGCGATGGTGGTTGGGTATCGATTTTTAGCATATATTTCACTAAGAAGGATGAAGCTCTCAAACTGACCATAAGTTGGAAACTGGTTCATGTTCTGGAAATGTCATGTAGCTCAGCTAATATAGTTCTCAATTTTTGCCTTTTTCCCGAGTTTATTTCACACAAAAAAACCATAATTAAGAAAGTGCGACCCAGAGATGTAGAGGGTGATAATAGTTGTTGTGTTTCTTGTTTGGCATAGTGGAAGTCGTTATGATTCCTCTCGTGATCGAAATTCACTTCGATCGAAGAGGCTTCCAAAATGTTGACAATTTGTATTGACTTAGGATGGTGGCAATATAATCTCACCTTCCTTTAGGAAAAAAAACTCTATAATTGGAGCTACGTTTATCATCTACACAAAGTCTCTAGTTTGAAAAAGGTGGTTAATCAATCAACATTCATGCATAACTAACAAGGGAGAAGAATCATAATTATTGAGAATGATAAATAAGAAACCGATACAGTTATTACATGGTATCCTGTAACCAAAATTAGCCCCTCAGCAGTTCAAACTATACATGATATCCTATAACCTAAGGCTAAGGGCATTAACTCTAACAAAGTTAATTACATCATCTTGCGCCTCCATGTATTTTGATATTCTGGGAGTATCAAGAAAACTAGGAATAGTTGATTCTTACACAAAGAGTCATGTTCCAGCAGTCGCAAACACAAGGGAGAGGGGTCCTAAAGGTATCTTCACTTAAACAAAAAACTAAACCCAATAAGACATTTGAAGTGGACAAAGACATTGTGAAGTCACTGAAATTGAGCTCAACCCGCCCTTTATATTTGTACTGAGAAGCGAGATCAAAGCCATTGCGAAAATTGTATCATGCGTGTAAGTTGGACATTTCGTCAAACAGTTGGCAAGCATAATACAACCCACAACAAATGACATCCAACAAAACCAAAAATAAATAAATGTCTGCAAGTTGTTGAACATTACAAAAGTATTGTTACAACCATCACCTGAATTGGAGAGCGGAGATTCAATTTGCCCGACGAAATCTTGGGGATGGGACTTGGGAGGATAAATCCGAATTGGGAAGTCCAAACCCAATTTCAAATTCGAATTTTAAGGAAATCGAGATGATAGGATCTTATTCGTATCTCACTACAAAATTAGTCACCAACAAGATTAACAAAAATCCAACAAACCAAATATAATTCACAAGGAATTCTATAATTTGGCCATTTGATGTCAACTATATTCTCTCTTTCCGTTCTGTACCGTATTAAATTTAAGGAAAATTTTCAAAATAATCAAAAAAAAATAAAAAAAATTGTAAAAATATGCACTTCAGAAACTTATTTGGCAAAATATGCACATTGAAAAACGGCACCTGAGATGCCGTTTTTATTAAGTAAAAACGGTATCTCGAATGTCGATTTTTAATCAAGTAAAAAACGGCACTACTAGTGCCGTTTTTTACCCGATGTGAAAAACGGTACCAGTAGTGTCGTTTTTTACTTGCTTCGAAAACGGCACTACGGGTGCCGTTTTTACCCTATATAAAAACGACATCCGAGATGCCATTTTTAGCCTAGGGTTAAAAACGGCACCAAGACCCCCTTTTCTCCAATCTTCCCAAAATTTTTGAAACTTCCCATAGCAATTAAAAGAGTCCCCTCAAACTTCCCAAACAAATGAGTCTCATCAATGCTCAACACAGGTCTACAGTACTGAAAACCTTCAATGGAGGCTGCGAATGACCAAAAAACTCTTTGAAACTGCTCAATGTTGTGACTTATCCTCTGTGTCTGAATCTCGACCACGGTGCCAGGATTGGTGGTGCAAATATTAGACATAAAACGTCTTAAGTTATGATAAGAAACTAATCAACTCCGTATACTTTTTCCAATGCTTTCTTGCGGGCGTATCAAGCTTTGTCATACTTGATATCTATAAAGTAATGAGTCTTCACTAAAGCTTGAATTTCTACAGAAGTAATGGTTATGTTTGTTCGAATGGTGGCAAGAATCATGTTAGAAATTAAACCGGCGTCACATTGCACGTGGTCATGCAAAAGTCCCTCGTTACTACAGGTGTGCTCAGACTTGTACTTCTTAACTTGAAAACATTCTTTGCTCTGACTATAAGAGGCATGTATCTTCCATTCACACTCTTTTTTCAAACAACCAGCTGAAAATCTTTTTGGCCCAGACGTTAACACTTTGAATTGGACACTTTTTCGCAAATGTCATTCCTTCAATTGATGCAGCAAATCTTTTTTTGTTGAGAAAATCTTATGCAACCAATAACTCCATCTATCTTCCAAGTTATCGTATTCAGTGTACGCAGCAATATGCTCATCAACATTTCCAATCACTGAATCTTCAATCCAGTTCTCGTCAGGCTCTATGTCTGGTAAATGCCTCAAATCTGGTAGTACGGGTAATGGTGGCAATTCATTATTAACGATGACTTCATGTACGTAGCTATCAGGTTCTCGATTCACAGCGTCTGCCATATGATGAAACATGTTCTGCAGCTCCGGAAGTGGGGTTGAATCTACATCAACAATGTCTATCTCATCACCATCCATCTGACCATCTGCCTCATCATCATCTGTCTCATCACTATCTGCATCTTCAACATGTCTTCTTTGAGAATGTGATTGAACTACGTCTGCTTCATAATTACCAATATTCATTGGTGTGTGCTCATACGATCCAAAATAGGACTGAGGAACTGCCGAAGAAGGACCTGCTTCATATTGGCTATATGTTTGTGTCATTTGTTGATAATCCTCATTCAACTGACTGTGGTGGACAGTAGTATAGGGTTTCGGTTGTTTCTCAACAAACAATACAACTGTATTCATGTAGTTAAATAGAGATAGCATTGTAGTCGTGCTCTGATCATCAAAAACTTGAGCATATGTATACTTTTCATACAGTGGCCATTTGCATGTTAACTTTAGATCAAACTCTCCTTCTTGGAAACCACAAACTTGACAAACTGATTCACAGAGATCATCATATCGCATATGTGTGTTAACATTAAGCATTCGTCTGTTACCACCTTCATATTCTGGTACCTCATCTACGAATGTAAGAATTCCATCGAAAAAAACCATAACCAATCCGGTACCGGAGCTCATTACTTCGAGTGTAGAAAATCTACATTTCACACATACATGAACATAAAAACAAATACATTAACTATACATGCATTGTATTTCATGTCAAAATAAAAAAAAACAAAAACAAAATAAAAACCTAACCTCAACACTGTTGGTCGTCGGAGAGAGAGACTAATGGGGAGTGGGGGAATTTTGGAAGTGAAAGAATGAAGTTTAAGTGGCTGGCCAGGACTTAAACCCTAGCTTAAAAACGGCATCTCGGATGCCGTTTTTTATAGGATAAAAACGGCACTAGTGAGACTGTTTTTAACCAAATTACTGGTGCCGTTTTTAACCAAGTAAAAAACGACACTTGTACTTGGCTAAAAAACGGCATCTCCAATGCCGTTTTTACTTAAAAAAACGGCATTGGAGATGTCTGTTTTACTTAATAAAAACGGAATCTCAGGTGCCGTTTTTAATATGCATATTTTGCCAAATAAGTTTCTGAAGTGCATATTTTTACAATTTTTTTATTTTTTTTTGATTATTTTGAAAAATTTTCCTAAATTTAAATGTGTTATTATCTTCGTGTCTTACTTAAAGCACCACTCGTCCTAGCTTTCTTGGGCCTCCAGCCCAAACAAGACTTGGGCCTAATTGGGCCCAACAAGTCCACACTCCTAACTCTAGCAGCATGCACCACAACTGACCCCCTCACCGGAGAATGCACCGGCGGCTTCATGCAAAGCCCAACATTCTGGCTTGGCGTCACCGGTTTCCTCCTCACTTCCTCCCTCATGGCTAAGAACGTCAAAGGTAGCATAATTTACTGCATAATCTTCGTCACCGTTGTGTCTTGGATACGGCATACACCTTTCACAATGCTGTCTCCGGCGATTTCAAGAAGGTGGTGGGCTTCCATGTTATCAACTCTACCGCCGGAGAGGTTACTTTTTTCCAAGGAGTTCAACGCTAAGGAGGTCTGGTTTGCTCTTCTTTCGCTTCTCTACGTGGATGTGTTGGACACCACCGGATGCATGTACTCGTTGGCTGAGATTGGTGGTTTCACCAACCAAGTTCCCGGTGAGTTCTCCGGTGAACATGTGGCTTTCATGGTTGATTCTGGAGCCACGACCGTGGGGGCGGCTTTGGGGTCTTCGACTGTGACAACTTATGTAGAGTCAACTGCCGGAATGTGTGAAGTTACGTTTGGTGATTTCTAACACGACAAGATTAAAACATTTCCCATATATGGTTTATGAAGCGATGTGAATGATGTGATTATCATATGGAATTAGTTCAATTTAAGACATGATCTTTGCTTACACGAGTGTTGGTATACAGGTGGGAGGACAGGCACGACGGCGGTGATGACCGGAAATTTGAGTGGGTATTTGGTTAAGGTATGTAAGAGTTCTAGCGGGTAGGAACCAAATCAACCTTATTAAGTGGATTAGAACTTCATTGATATTAATTTAGTCTACAAAAACTTAGACAATAAGAGTAAGTAGATGATTTGTTTTTATTGGAAAAATAGTTATTGAAGTGTGCATGTTGATTTCGGATTTTTCTTGGTTTTAACCAACTTTTAGTTGGTATAAGTGAGAAAATCTTTATCTTACTTTGTATTAGGGGTGTAATCGATCTCTAAACGAGCGATCCGAGTCTGCTCAAGATCGGCTCGTTAAGGGTTTCGAGCGGAAAATTCTGCTCGTGCTCGGTTCGATCTGCTCGCGAGCGGCTCACGAGCGGCTCGTTAACCTAAACCTTTTTTTTGTATTGAATTCCTAATCATGTTGTCCTAATAAGTAAATTATAAAATTACTTAAGACAAATATAATAATAGTTACTAACACAATCTTAAAATTAATACCTAAAATAAAACACAATCTTATAAATTATACGACAACATTAACATCTTATAAATAAGATTATACACTTGGATCAAACAAAATCAACACAATATTAAAATCAAACACAATCTTCCAAATTGTAGGACAACTCACAACATCAACATCTTATAAATAAGATCATCTACCTGACCCAAACCTTAATTTATTTGAACTTTTGGTGTAGACAAGAATGAGAAAAAAAAATGATGAAAAAATGAAAAGTTTAGTACTAATATGGTTTTGATTCTAATGATTATTTTGGTTTGGTTTGTTAAATGGATTGTTGGGTTTGGTAAATTAGTTTATTTAATGAGTTTAACACTTTACCGATCGGGTAATTGGATAGAATATTCAGGTTAATCAAATAATTGGATATAGTAATCAGGTTTCGAGCGATAATTGAGCGAGCATCGAGCGAGCGGGGTCTGCTCGTGCTCGGCTCGTTACTAACCGATCCGAGCAATTTCGAGCAAAATCAGAGCAAAATCGAGCGAACATCGAGCGATCTATCGATCCCGAGCAGAACTTGACAGCCCTACTTTGTATGAATAAAAGTGAAGAAGTGATATTGCAATTTTTTTGTTTCAATTTCAACATATAGGCAAATCTGAAATTGCTATTACATGTTTGTGTTTATAAATGTTGAGTTGATTTCCTATTGCCACTAAACTATTATACATTGCTTTGTTATGTCATATTGGCTTGAAGAACTTAGAAAATCTCTTAGTCTTTAATTGCCTTAATTTATAACTACTGAAATTTTAGTTTGTCACTGCAATCAGGTGGTTGTGTTTTCTTTTTATTCTTAGTTGATTATTGTAATTGCAAGTCTTTGAAGAATTTGCTCAATAATTCTAAATCCGTTTTCAATATAATTATGGTTTTTGAGGTTAATTAGAGTTTGAAAGATCGCTCTCGTAAGTTCTTCGGTTGTCGTTACTTACCTCTAACAATATGGAACTTGTTTTCTATGTAAACTATAGAGTATAGACAGTAAATCACTATTTGGAAACACAGGGTTTTCCTTAAATTTCTTACAAGATTTTGAGAGTCAGTCAATAAGCTAAATGTTTTATACATTCGATCTAAATGAAATGAATAAAGAACTGGTAACCGTTAAACCGGTCTGACACTTCTGGCTCTTCGGAGCATTCTGACTCTTCAAAGTGTACTGACTATTATGAGCATAGGCTGACAAGTCGGCCCGACGGGGGCAACTGGATCCATAGTGAATCGTGTGGCAACGATAAGACCACAAGACTCATATCTGATGTCAACTGACTAATACATGTAGCGTATGAGGGCCTCACAAGAGTCTAATATTAGATCTATTTGGAATTTTAAAATATTAGGTGTGAGGTTGGCTTAAATGTTGACTGAAGGCTGCAATGTGCCTACGGTAGGGTGGTCCGGTAAATATTAATTAATTCTCTAAATTAATTTGAACTGAACTGAATTTGAACCGTAGTGGATCGAAATTGATGATTTGAAATAGAGACGATTGATTTAATTATGTTATGCATTGGTAATACATGTAGTTGTTAAGGTACCGATTTGACGACATTCTTCTTCTTCTATTTTGCCTGAAATCGAATTCTGGGAATTATATTTTTATTTCAGTTCATGTTATTGTATTGTTTAAATGGATTATTTGGAATTATACGAACAAATCTCTGTAGTCTAACTTAAATAGTTAGGTGGATATTATTTGCATGCTAGGTTTTTTAATTTAAAGACTCATACGGAGTATTCTATATTTTTTGTAAATCTCGAAACAGAATAGGTTGGTTTCTTGCTAGCAATCACATGAATAGTATTATTTTTGCATGTAGACAATATTGATATACTGTACACGTGGAATTGTTTACTGATTGTATATTGCAAATAGAGTTTTTGAGTTCTATTGTGTCAAGAATTTTTGTAACTGAATCCCATGTAAATTTATAAAATATTCTACTTTTTTTTTGTTGTCCAACCTTCATAAACACCTAGATATATACTACTGACCGGTAACGTCTTGAATTTTGTTAGTAATTTTTTTGATTGTTCGACACATTAAATGTAAAATTCATTGTTCATTGTATATTGGAACAGATAATGATTCCAAATCACTAATGAAGTGAGGTAATCTAATGGATGAAAATGTTCTTGAACTACGAATTATTGCTTGGTGTATAAACATGTTCCAATGTTATTGCTTTCTACTACTTAGAAGAAGAAGATTATCCACACGTACAAAAAAAAATGTTGATTCCTGAAACACAAAGGATCAACTGCAGAACGAAGTGGTAAGCATAGATGATCAAAAGCTGATAATCAACATTTTCTCTTACACACGAATTCACATTGCACAATAACGTAAACTTTGCAGCATTGCATATTTTCTCTGGTTCATTACTTTGCTAGCAATTTTTTTTATCAGTATGCTAGCAAAGTTCTCGATCATATATAAAAAATAATGTATTATAAAATCTATGATCCTTCGGTAAAAGCAAAATGTGCTCACAATTAGCAAGCTGAAAACATAACAATAGCTTCTATGGACAGTCAATGACGAATAATGTTAATTGGTTGGGAATCCGAGGAACTTGTTAATGAGATAACTCACAGGAGTGGCATCACCAGGTGTGTAAGGAAGGAGGGAGTCCAAATCCATGCTTTGAATTGTTTGGTACAGGTTCTGAGGGCGGGCGCAAAAGAGATGTTTTTTCTCTGCTAGCTCTTCGGCCAACTCGCTTTGATGGTTGTCCATCAAGTCCTCGTTTACGACCACAATCAAGGGCTTCTGCAAACGAAGCGTCTCAAATATGCTCCCAGAACCTGCAAAATGGAGATGGATGGATCATGACGCATGTATTAACATTCTTTTTTGATGCAACATCTTACATCATTGAAGGCAATTTCATCAATAAAATGAGAACATAATGGTTATTGCTAAGTGAAGAGGCTGGAATAATAGTGTCATCGATGTCAAGAAAGGATGTAATGTCCACAAGCAAATAAATCAATATTTCAGTAGACCTATGGATGGAAGACAAAATGCAATTCTCTCCAGAAAACTATAATGATTTGATCGGGAAGATGTGGAAGTGGGAGATGTCCATCAACTTTTGCCGTTATCAATTAGATAATTATCAAAGGAGTTCTTTTCCTATTAAATAGGTCACTGAAAGAAATCAGTTTGGTAGTGAGATAAACATTGTCTTGAGGGTGAAATATGAGTCCATAAGGAACCTATGAACTAAAAATTGCTTCTTTCCTAGGAGACAACAAAGAGCGTTGGAAATTCATAAGCCAGCAATATTACTGTCTTTACTGAGTATGACAAACGTTATTAGATTAGGATACAAAATATGATAAAACAAATAAATGGTAAACATTAAGTGCTTTGAGAGTTACAGCAGTATATTAAGACCAAACTAGGAGAAGAAGCAGAAAATATTTGGCAAAAATAACATTGTGTTTATGATACCTGCGTGACTTATGATAAGGGATGCCGACCGCATGCAGTCAGAAAGGCTTGGAGAAAAGTTGAAATAATCTACAGCCAAAGATCCATTGCCTTCTGAAAGCTGTTAGAAGGTTGTATAAGGAAAGGATATCCATTTTCAATAGACAAATGATAGAAGTTTTTCATCAAGTAAATTATCTAAAGATAAAAGACCATGTACATACATCCATATAACAACGATCTAAAATCAATCAATCCTTATGTGAAGCACACATAGGCATAGAAATTGGTCAGGCAACATTACGCAAACATATTTTTTTATCATTACGCAAACATAAACACATGAAATTTCAAAAAGCCTTAAAGAGTTATATATAATTTTTCACACACCAAAGAATATGAGCAAGGCAAGTGATCATTTAACATACCATTTGAGAAAACCAAAGCTTATATTTTTCAAACCAAGATTATAAATTCTAGAAAAGGGCATCAGAAAACCTATATGCATTATCTAACTCAAATCTATTCAACATAAATAATCAATTTCAACCACCCTTTATAACCCTATTTATTCTATCAAAAAAATAACCCTCTATTTAATGTGCCAATACACATTCTCAGGAAAAATCCTAATAAAGACACTTATGATAAAAAGGGTGTGTTTTCGCACGATTGGAGTAGTTTGGTGCTTTATTATGATTGTTAGGAGTAGTTTGGTGCTGTATTATGATTGTTATGAACAAACATAGGATCTTAACCGGAAAAAGCCAAATTATGATTCTCATTGTAGAGACAAAAATATATCCAGTCAAATTTATACAAAACAGTAGAAACAAGCAGAGAATGGCCCAAGTTGAAGGCATATGATCGATCGAGATTGAACTCCTCTAGTTTCCAAACTCAATATACTGGGATTTGTATTGTTTGGGACACAATTGAGCAATGCAGAAAACAGAAAAAGTAGCAAAAAACAAAGTGAAATTGATCAACAAAACCGTATTTAAACCAATTAAACGTATCAGACCAATTTAGATGGACCAATTAATTGACGACAGGAATGGAGAAAGTAAAGGGTACCCATTTGAGATGATTGATAAAATTAGAGAAAGAAACGAAAAAGGTTCGACCTTGGTGGTGGTGGGAGTGTATGATCCGCGCCCCATCTGGATTAGGAGATGGGTGTAGCCTTTCTTCGCCAAAGCCTCCTTTACCTCGTCGGAGTCCACGGCTCTGACCAGTGCGTCGAACGAGGTCGTCCCCACCGTCACGAACACAATCCTTTTACTCTCCTTCTCTCCATCCATCGGGGCTCACCTTGGCAGCGGGTTTTGGGAGAAAACTGTTTTTTTCTCTCTCCCTCTCTTTGGAATGGGTTTTACTTTTGAGAAAATAAAAGGTGCCGGAAAACACATTAATTTCTTCCTCTACTAAGTACTAACCCTCAAAGAAATATATATATAATAAATGATTGTTGACTTTTTTTAACCAACACAACCCACGTGTATAGGGGTGTATTCAAGCAAGGCTAGCTCCAACTCAGCTGGCCAGAAAAAACCATAAGCTCAAAACACACTCATTGGCAAGCCAAAAATTGAGTCGATGACCTTGCCGTCGACGCTGAGGCTTCGGGTGGCGAACTCGACTCCGATGGTGGACTTGGACTCGAGGTTGAACTCGTTCCAGGTGAACTTCGCAATCTTGCTAACTTGATCGGCCAAGTGGTTCTGTGGTTGCGAGTCTAGGGTTTGGACGTTTAGTCGGGTTTTGGGTGGGGTAGAAGGGTTGGGGGCGACGGGTTAAAACCACCCCACCATTTACGGCCTTCCTCTTAGGTTTGAATTTTGACAACTAGACTATATATGTAGTAACTAAATAATATAACCATTAAGATATAAAAAAATTGTAATGTAACAAGTGTATAAATTTTAAAATTAGTATAGTATCTAATAATCTAATGTATGTCTAGAATACAAGTTGAGTAAATATGTAATTAAGTAACTTAAATATCCATGCAATCGAATTTGTCTTGCGGGGTATGTTGCTTTTATATGTTTCATGCAAGTCTCGGGTAGGGGTGTAAGCAGGGCAAGACAGGTTTTTACCTCACCACTACCAGCACCGGCTAAGTTAAGCGGGTAAGCGGGGCGGGGCCAAAAAAACTCTACCCTCCCCGTCTAAGGGTGGACTAGGTGGGGCGGGGAAGGTTATTCTTTGACCTTTTAAATTTTTTTCCTAATAAATACTAAATATAAAATATCATACTACATGTTTGCACCGGTTGACAATTTACAGCAACGCTGGATCAAGTCTTTTCCATTACCAAGTTCCAAGCAAGGGAATCCAAAACATAACCAATTTTTAAATTCATTCAACAGCTACTGGATTCAGTAATCCAGGAAGAAAATAAGAAATCTTTTTTCATCACTAAAAGTCGAAAAGAAAATGAATCATGAACTACTAATCCACACAAAAATTCAATTTTTACAACTGCAAGTCATTTTCAAGCAACAAAGGAAAACCAAATACAAACCCAACTTAATTTCCCAGAACAATGCAAACACAAGCTAAGAACCACCACGACAACACGCAACTCCACACATCTAACAACAAAAACGCTAAAAAAAACTCAGATCCAACTAACCCCGATTCATCCCACGAAACCCTAACGGTATAGCAAGGTGAAGTATAATACCTTTCCTGACAGGTGGTGTCCCAAATCTGGGTCCCGATGACCTTGCCGTCGACGCTGAGGCTTCCGGTGGCGAACTCGACTCCGATGGTGGACTTGGACTCGAGGTTGAACTCGTTCCAGGTGAACTTCGCAATCTTGCTAACTTGATCGGCCAAGTGATTCTGCGGTAGCGGGTCTAGGGTTTGGACGTTTAGTCGGGTTTTGGGTGGGGTAGAAGGGTTGGGGGCGACGGGTTAAAACCACCCCACCATTTACGGCCTTCCTCTTAGGTTTGAATTTTGACAACTAGACTATATATGTAGTAACTAAATAATATAACCATTAAGATATTAAAAAATTGTAATGTAACAAGTGTATAAATTTTAGAAATTAGTATAGTATCTAATAATCTAATGTATGTCTAGAATACAAGTTGAGTAAATATGTAATTAAGTAACTTAAATATCCATGCAATCGAATTTGTCTTGTGGGGTATGTTGCTTTTATATGTTTCATGCAAATCTCGGGTAGGGGTGTAAGCAGGGCAAGACAGGTTTTTACCTCACCACTACCAGCACCGGCTAAGTTAAGCGGGTAAGCGGGGCGGGGCCAAAAAAACTCTACCCTCCCCGTCTAAGGGTGGACTAGGTGGGGCGGGGAAGGTTATTCTTTGACCTTTTAATTTTTTTTCCTAATAAATACTAAATATAAAATATCATACTACATGTTTGCACCGGTTGACAATTTACAGCAACGCTGGATCAAGTTTTTTCCATTACCAAGTTCCAAGCAAGGGAATCCAAAACATAACCAATTTTTAAATTCATTCAACAGCTACTGGATTCAGTAATCCAGGAAGAAAATAAGAAATCTCTTTTCATCACTAAAAGTCGAAAAGAAAATGAATCATGAACTACTAATCCACACAAAAATTCAATTTTTACAACTGCATGTCATTTTCAAGCAACAAAGGAAAACCAAATACAAACCCAACTTAATTTCCCAGAACAATGCAAACACAAGCTAAGAACCACCACGACAACACGCAACTCCACACATCTAACAACAAAAACGCTAAAAAAAACTCAGATCCAACTAACCCCGATTCATCCCACGAAACCCTAACGGTATAGCAAGGTGAAGTATAATACCTTTCCTGACAGGTGGTGTCCCAAATCTGGGTCCCGATGACCTTGCCGTCGACGCTGAGGCTTCGGGTGGCGAACTCGACTCCGATGGTGGACTTGGACTCGAGGTTGAACTCGTTCCAGGTGAACTTCGCAATCTTGCTAACTTGATCGGCCAAGTAATTCTGCGGTAGCGGGTCTAGGGTTTGGACGTTTAGTCGGGTTTTGGGTGGGGTAGAAGGGTTGGGGGCGACGGGTTAAAACCACCCCACCATTTACGGCCTTCCTCTTAGGTTTGAATTTTGACAACTAGACTATATATGTAGTAACTAAATAATATAACCATTAAGATATAAAAAAAATTGTAATGTAACAAGTGTATAAATTTTAGAAATTAGTATAGTATCTAATAATCTAATGTATGTCTAGAATACAAGTTGAGTAAATATGTAATTAAGTAACTTAAATATCCATGCAATCGAATTTGTCTTGTGGGGTATGTTGCTTTTATATGTTTCATGCAAGTCTCGGGTAGGGGTGTAAGCAGGGCAAGACAGGTTTTTACCTCACCACTACCAGCACCGGCTAAGTTAAGCGGGTAAGCGGGGCGGGGCCAAAAAAACTCTACCATCCCCGTCTAAGGGTGGACTAGGTGGGGCGGGGCAGGTTATTCTTTGACCTTTTAATTTTTTTTCCTAATAAATACTAAATATAAAATATCATACTACAAGTTTGCACCGGTTGACAATTTACAGCAACGCTGGATCAAGTCTTTTCCATTACCAAGTTCCAAGCAAGGGAATCCAAAACATAACCAATTTTTAAATTCATTCAACAGCTACTGGATTCAGTAATCCAGGAAGAAAATAAGAAATCTCTTTTCATCACTAAAAGTCGAAAAGAAAATGAATCATGAACTACTAATCCACACAAAAATTCAATTTTTACAACTGCAAGTCATTTTCAAGCAACAAAGGAAAACCAAATACAAACCCAACTTAATTTCCCAGAACAATGCAAACACAAGCTAAGAACCACCACGACAACACGCAACTCCACACATCTAACAACAAAAACGCTAAAAAAAACTCAGATCCAACTAACCCCGATTCATACCACGAAACCCTAACGAAACAGCAAGGTGAAGTATAATACCTTTCCTGACAGGTGGTGTCCCAAATCTGGGCCTCGATGACCTTGCCGTCGACGTTGAGGCTTCGGGTGGCGAACTCGACTCCGATGGTGGACTTGGACTCGAGGTTGAACTCGTTCCAGGTGAACTTCGCAATCTTGCTAACTTGATCGGCCAAGTGGTTCTGTGGTTGCGAGTCTAGGGTTTGGACGTTTAGTCGGGTTTTGGGTGGGGTAGAAGGGTTGGGGGCGACGGGTTAAAACCACCCCACCATTTACGGCCTTCCTCTTAGGTTTGAATTTTGACAACTAGAATATATATGTAGTAACTAAATAATATAACCATTAAGATATAAAAAAATTTGTAATGTAATAAGTGTATAAATTTTAGAAATTAGTATAATATCTACTAATCTAATGTATGTCTAGAAATACAAGTTGAGTAAATATGTAATTAAGTAACTTAAATATCCATATAACTACATTAGTTTAAATGACATGTGGTGTTACTAGTATATTACTTTAATTTGTGTAAATTATATCAATATTAATATAATTAATACTATATGTTAATATAATTATATAATATGAATATCTATCATATGTTTATATATTCAATCGACCGAGTGGGGGTTTACTCGTGTTCGGCTCGTTTAGTTGACCAAGTGAATTTTTTCGCTAGTGCTCGACTCGTTACCAACCGATCTAAAGTCACGATTCGAGCAGGAAACCGATCGAGCATCAATCGAGCCACTGAACCCGAGCATAACTTGACACATTAACATGTATTACCCTCCCACCACATCAATCCATGGTTGGAAAACGAAAAACAATAATTACGTTGCCACTATAACTCTCAACTTGAAAATTTGAACCAATAATTAAGAGCATCTAATTTATGGATATGGATGGACCACACTAATAAATTAACTAACACACATGCATATGTAGGGCATGCTTAGATTGGGGGTAATTTTTAGGGGGAGAATGATTTATGGTGTAAATTTTAAGGGGGTAATTCTTAAGGAAGGTAATTTTCAAGGGAGTACTTTTTAGGGAGGTTTGGTATACCAAGGGTAAGGGAAATTTTAATGGAGAATTTATTCTAAATGCTTGGTAGGAGAATAATAATTCTTGCTGTATCCTTCCAACAATGACGTCTTTTTCCACATGTTTCTTTGACCTTAAATTTTACTAACATCTTTGGACACAAAATTTATTATCATAGAAAGTTGAAAATGACATTCTCCAACCATTATTTCCTAATGACTTCTTAATGATAACCATTATTTCCAAGTTAACAAACTTGGAAATGACATTCTCCAACTGTCGTAATCATTATTAAATTTCAATATATATTCTCTTCAACAAGTGAAACCTTGGGTATTAAAAACAATCAATTTATTCCCTGTAAAATAGAAAATCATGAAGTTTGAGAAAGTCAAACCACCTGCGGAAGTTGGAAACTACAAAGAAAGCTAGTAACCGTACACACTTCACTCGATTTTTTTGTTGAAAGTAGTAGATTCACTCGATTTTATTTTATTTTGAAGGTAGTAGATTGCATAGACATATCACATGATGAGAGGCTGCAAGACACAACATCTTTTAAGTTTAATACAACAAAGTACGGTAATTAGATTGACTATTAAGGGTCTGTTTGGGTCCCTCCCACGTCTGAGTATGGAGAGCCAGATGTCGCGTCTCAACATGTTGGTGTGACGTCTCAACGTTTTAAGATGAAGGAAACCAACACACCTGAGGTTGTTTGGGTAAGGTACCCTTTGATTTTTTTTTTGTTATTTTACGCACAACCTAGTTAATTTCTTATACCCAAGCACCTTAAGTGTTTTATTATATTTTGCCTCTAATTAAGTAGTGTCTCGTATTTTACCAACTATCTGTCTACCTACGTAATTTCTTGTATTCTATCTACGGTAATTTTAATTTTTTTAATTATTTTTGTTTTGTTTTTTAAAAAAAAATTTAATCTTTTTTTAAAATATGTTTTGTAATTGTTTTTATTTTTAAATTTTTTTAATTTTTTTTTTCAAAATCGACCTCCAAATGATGTGGAGGAGATAGCGTATTGAAAAGTTGGGTTATTCGAGGTCGATCCAGGAAAAAATTAAAAACAAAATTAAAAAAATAAAAAAATTAGAAAACATATTTTTAAAAAAGAAAATTTTAAAAACAGATTAAAATAATTTAAAAAATATCAATACGAGATTTATTGGTATAGGTAATCGAACAATATAGTAATCATGAAACTACTATTGTAATCAAACAATAGAGTAATAAGTGGTAATATTTGTAACTCAACAAAAATATTACGTCTAGTGAAAAGCTAACTTCGTTCAGCTTCTCAAATGGATGAATTTTACATGGGGCGTCTAACTTTGAGACGCATAAATCCAAACCATTTTTTGTTGTTTGGTTGCCCAACCAACGTCTGGACGTCTGATCTGACGCAGACGTTGATTTAGGTGCTCCCAAACGGACCCTAAGTCAAGTAGACAAAAGAAAAACACGAATGTTTCATCATGCTCGTGCTAACAACCCGAAACACTCTTGTTTCGTCAAGTTTCAACCTCTTCCTCCATTTCAGGCTGCCTTTCCTGCTCCTCTCTTGCTAAGGTGTCCAGTTCTTCTTGATGGTAGATGGCCTCGATGTCATTATTTGTCAAATCTAATGGAGTTGGAGATGTGACCGCTACATGCTGCCCTGGACGAGGAGAGTTATGCATATTCCTTCTGGTAGTGACGGTGGCAGGAAGAGGGGAGAAGTGGTCAATTTTTACTTTTTTAATGTGCTCTTGTGAAATTTCTTCCGCTCCTTTTTTTTGGAACCTGCCCAAAAGATTAGTAATTCGGTACATTCATTGATCAAATGATAGTATAGTTGAGATTTGTTGCGAAAGATCATATTATTTCTCTCCCTCCAAATCATCCAAAGAAAACAATTTACTAGATTATCTCATTCCGCTTAAACCAAACCAAGTTGATTTGCTCCTTTAATGCGGAAGTCTTTATTGATTCCTACCATTAAATTGAGATCTATCGCAACACTAACCTCCCATAAATTTTCCACAAATTCACATTTGAAAAATAAGTGTTCGATATTCTCATTTTCCTTTCCACATAATGGGCAAATTGGGTCAACCAGAATGTTTCGTTTTCTTAATCTGTCTTTTGTAAAAAGTCTTGTTCATACATCGTCCACATGAAAATTTTCACTTTTGGTGGGCAACTGATTTCCATATATGGTTTAAAAAAGGGTAATTATCTCCGATTTTGTTTAGATAATGATAGAAACTTTTAACTGTGAATTTCTCTTTGCTGTTAACGGTCCACCTTCTCTTGTCATCGTTCGTTGTTGGTGCGAAATAAAAATACCAAAGATATAAATCATTATATTGTTCATTCGAGATAGCATTGGAGAACCTCTTTTTCGTCCAACTTGCCGAAAAAGGTTTTTGTCTCCAAAAGTTTCGGAGAGTAATGGTCTTTTGTTTAGCTAACTTAAAGAGAGTAGGGTGACTCTCCAATAATGGTTTGTTTTCATACCATTTATCAAACCAAAATAAAATTGATTCCCCGTTGCCTACTGTTATCTTGCATAAGCTGCAAATTGTGGGAATCCACTCGACAAGGTCTTTAAAGACGGTGAAATGCTTTGTATATTCTTCGGGAATAAGCTTCCACCATCGATGGATTGGCTCGGAATTTTGTTTTTAACTATAATGAAGAGTTGAGAATTTTTCCCATTGATGATGTCCCAAAGCCTCTTCATTCTGAGGCTGAGGTTTTGGTATTTCAAATTTAAAACTCCCAACCCACCTTCTTGTTTTCTTTGGCAGACTTTTGACCATTTAACTAGATTTTTTATTTGTGAATTATTTGCACTATTGTTCCACAAGAAATTCTGTCTTAATCGATCAATTTGATCAATTACACCTTTCGATGTTTTCAGACATGTCATATAATACATAGTCATAAGTGTTATTACCGAGTTAAACATGGTTATCCGCCTAGCAATAGATAAATTTTTCGTATACCAACTTCCCAACTTATGCTCAATTTTTTGTATAATTGGCTTCCATATTGCCGATGGTCCAGTTTTGTGTTGGAGAAGAATACCCAGATATTGAAAGGGTAAATGACTAATGTTGCAGCCAAGTGTGTTTTTTAAAAGTGTCACGTCCTCTTCGGACACATGTATTCCAGATATGCTTGATTTTTTGTAGTTAATTTTTAACCTTGAAATTTCTTCAAAAATCAAGAGAATTCTTTTTTATGTTAACAATATTTTGCCTATAGGGTTGCAGAAATAGAATGGTATCATCGGTAAATTGCATGTTTAGTATTTTCTCATTTTCGACAGAAATACCTTCAATTAGGCCATTTTCTGTCCCCAGCCTTAAGGTGTTGTTCAGAAAGTTTGCTATAGTGAGGAATAGAAGGGGGATTGTGGGTCCCCTTGTCTTACTCCATTTGAGCTTTTGAAATAGCCTTCTGGAGTGCCATTTATAATCATTGAAGTTAAAGATGTAGAGATACAAGCTTCAATCCATACACACCATTGATAAGGACACCCGAGGCCTCTCAGATTAGCAAGAATGAAATTCCAATCCAACTTATCAAATGCCTTTTCAAAGTCTATTTTTAATAGAATTCATGTTTTCTTGTTTTTATGCAGATAGTGCGTCATTTCTTGAGCTGCCGCAATTGTATCAGTTATTTGTCGTCCTTTCAGAAAGGCAGTTTGGGAGTTCGGGATTATTCCCTTGATTGCTTTGGCTAGTCTTTGTGCTAAAACTTTAGCAATAATTTTATAAAAGCTTGATATTAAGGGTATAGGTCGAAGGCCCTTTACTGATTCAACTACATCCTTTTTGGTACTAGTGCGATGAAACACTGATTGAATTTATTGGAGTCTTCCTTTGTTATTTGATTATTGTGTAATTTTTGGAACATTAACATGATTGTTTTTTTTTTTGAGTTGAGGCCGGTACTTTTGAACAAAGTAGAAGTTGAAGCCATCCGAGCCAGGGATTTTCCTGGGGCCAAGCTAAATACCGCCTCCTTGATCTCATTTTCAGAAAATGGAAGAATGAGTTGAGTCGGGTTTTGAATTTTGTTTCTAAGAATCAAGTCCCAAAGTATTGGTAGTTTGAATGTTGGTGGACCGTTAAATGTTTTAATAAAGTGAGTAATGATTTTGTTTCTTATCTGCTCTGTAACATCCCGATACAGCGGAAAAATTTAAAAATTCATAATTAAGACAAAGAACACAATAATCAAAGGCGGGACTGTTACTTCTCATAAACAAATAGCGGTGCACCAGAATACATCAGAGTTTGCCAAAATGAATACATGATTACAACAAAACGACAAAGGAAGATAAACGTAATCATGTTGACCTCAGTGGTCCGACTAGAGGATCCGACTCCAAATGCGCGCGCCCGCCGATCACCACCCCACTGGACCTACTGCGGTCCTGAAAAAGATGCAACAACAATGCCTGAGTTTACAGAAGGAAACCCCGTATGCCAACTCACTTATATATGCATGCATTACACAATGAACCTATCATACTAGTAGCATGTCATGACATCGACATAAATGGAAAACAGTTCCCCCGAAGGGTAAAACGGGACATCAGTCCGACAGTCAACAACGAGTCTCCCGAGGAGACCTACTGCAGACACATGCAGCCTTACAGCACGCGACATCGCACCCCCCACACGCAGCTACACTACTCAAGGGTTCGGCAGGGAGCCTCTGTCACGCCTGCACGCCGATAGAATACAGATCTGCAAATCTCAGTGGTCGGAGCCACATGGACCAACGGGGCCGTCGCCCGGAAGGTATAACAACAACATCATATCGATAGGTGCCCAGTCGAGGAATCAACATAGCCGGAACAGCCTCGACCCAACAATCATCATCGCCGGCACAACCTCAACGGCATCACCGGCACAACCTCGGTGGCCCATCACAACGTCCGGCACAACATCAGACGATCCAGACCGAAGTCTGCCAGGTCATCAGGCTCCTCGAGCCGCAAACACCAACCGCGCCGCTATAAAAGCAGGGCAGCGACCTCCGTAGCCCGTGGGCCGGTAGTCACCTCACCCAACGCCAGTTGCGTGCCCGCACAAACATCAACACTGGGATCCGCGATCCCTCAGGCCTGCTATACTACAAAGTGCCAAATCAATCCATCTCAAGTCACGGTCCATACACGGAGGTGACGCGTCCCGAACACCCACACTCTTCCCAATGGCGGTCCCTGGGCAGGCACGCATCACGCACCCACCGTCACATCCCGGCTCACGCACAAGGCGAGGACACGGGTTTCCGTGGACAAAGTTGGCGTTCAAAAAGGGAACCAGGAATTCTGTCCTGGGCCCAAACGGTCGACCGAAAGAGGTGATTCGGTCGACCGGTTCCAGAAAGGAATCGGTCGACCGTACTCCTAAAACGGTCTACCGCTGCGCTCAAAACAAAACCCCCCAACGGTCGAACAAAGGTCTAAAACCGGTCGACCGAACGAGGTCAAAATCCGGAGTCTGGTCAACATCAAAATCGGATCTATCGGTCGACTGACTCAGGGGTCTCGGTCGACCGAAATCCTACAGGGTCAACCTTGTAGTATTTCATGTTTAATTATACATATATATTTTTCAAATTTTCATGTATAATAAGGATCTATTACAATTTTCTTCTATTTATTTATGCATGCATCGGTTTGTTTTAACAACTAGTTTCAAAAACTTATTAAAACAAACACAAAGGGACTCCGAAATTCATACCTAGAAGTTCTCAAAAACTTCTTGACGTTTCAGAGACGTTGAGGAAGCCAATCTTCGCTTCTCGTTGCGCCGGATGCCTCCGAGTGTTCACCGAAACCCTAAACAAGGTTGGAGAGAAAGGAGCTAGCCAATCGATCTCCAAACAAGCTTAGAATCTAGCTACAAACCCCTTCCTTAGCCTCTGAGATTTCTCCTTCCAAAGACTTAGAAAACTAAGAGAATTTTCGTGGGTTTTTGTGGTGAATTAAGAGAGAAAATAATTATTGAATTGTGTAACCCAATTAGGGAGAATAAGGACCTATTTATAGGTTCCAATCTTACTCTTAATCATGGCTATTCTTTAGCCACGTTTTCTTTACATTTTCTCTTCATAAATTAATTCCTTAATGTATTACATGCACCCACAAAACGTTTGACCAAGTTTGGAGCTAATCCAACCATCAATCAAATTAATCTCTTAATAATCAAAGGCAGAAAATCAATCGTTGTTCGGTTGACCGAGACCCACTCGGTTAACCGAATATGTCACGATTGGTTGACCGAGTACTAGACGGATGACCGATTCTTAAAGGGAAAAATTCTCCTTAACCGATCGGACGAATTCTCGTCTAAGACCGAGTGCCATTCGGTTAACCGAAAATATCGGAACTTAACATTGTTCGGTCGACCGATTTTGGTTCGGTACACCGTACCAAAGTTCCAGGCACTTTGGTCAAGTTCGGTCAATCAAATATGACTATCCGTTCCATATTCGGTTGACCGATCCACAGATCCTTCGGTCGACCGAACCTCAACGGATTACCGAACTTTTACCCGATTTTGCCTTTTCAAATTTTGGATTTATTTCCAACAAAATTTGAACTTGAGGGGGTTTTAGCAAATTCACAACTTATGCAATATATTATCCTATGCAACAATAAATTATTGCACCTCATAATATATGCATCTCATATGAATTTATCATGATTCTAATTATGTTATATATAACATAATTGATTTTACTTGTTCACCACATGTGTCATATTTTCTATAAGAAACCTAACACATCATATGAACCAAAAATCAAGCTTCTTGTTTCCCGGTTTCTTGCGGTGTGACCTATGGGAGGATCTAGACTAAGTTGGCAGTGATATTAAGAGCTTAATATCACAAGCTATAAGCGGTATCTAGCTACACATTATAGCTCCCAATTAGTTAGATGTCTTAATTCCACTCGAACCAAAACCCGATCCATTTAGTGATGGAGTGCACCACTTGTGTCCGTCCCTTGCCTCATGATATTAAGAATACACACAAAGTAGTATTGTGTCATCTTTGTATTAGTATTCATTTCTTGATCTCTTTAAGCTAGTTATAAATATGTGACTTAACTCAAATCACATTGTGCACATTATAACTTTGCTTTATCAAGGGGCAATGATAATCTTTTGACTAACTATCTTCTCCAACAAAAGTTGTACTTAACCAACCAATGTCTTTACACTACACTGATCGATAGTTCAAGACACTGATCTAATTAAGTATTCCTTAAGTGATTAGATATAAGTCTTATATCAAAGGACCAAAGACACAGTAAAATATTAATGACACAGAAACACATTTCTATAATATTTTACTTATTAGGTATATTCAGTATACAAAAGTAATATTTTCCTCTTTTGCATACCCGTGTCGTCACTCACTTGTAGAGCTACAATGATCTATGACCAACACGACAATCTTAACTCGGTAATTAATATCCCATGTTAATTACCATGATTGCGAATATCTTTTGTTTTATGCAAACCAATATCTTTCAGAGCTCTACGGTTAAGGACCAAGAGCATCTTCCTTAACACTTCTAAAAGACGAATAACATAAACAAGGAACAAAATGATTTCTCATTCAATTCATAATAATTGACATTTAAAAGTAAAACTTTTAGAACACATTCCCTTCAATCTCCCACTTGTTATCAAAGTTTTCTTTCACATACATTTTCAATGCATAAAACATCAATAACTAGGGTAACCTTCTCAAATCACCTATCAAGCCAATCCACATGGACCCTCGGATCCATGGACTCGAAATATATTTCGTCTCTTAGCTTGGTATGAAGGTTTGTGTTGGCTTTTTTGGTCTTAATCCGTATTTTGATGATGTAATTAAACCTAATCTTAATAAGGACATGTAGATTAGCACATGTAGTATAATAGTATACATGTTGTATTGTGCTAACATCTACAGGTGATCAAGACTCAAGAAAGAAGAAAAATCAAGTCAAGACATGTAATCAAGCTAGGATTGAAGACATGTAATTTTACCTTTCTTTGAGAATTAGGAACTTATGTAAATTGAGCATAACTTAAGCTAATATGCATGCATTCACACACTAGGTTCCTTTTAGGAGTCACACACAAAATATCATATAATTTGGACTCCATTAGATCACCTAAACACCTAAAACATTGGTCGCCAGTCTACCTGAGTTCGGTCGACCGTTCACCTTTCGGTCGACCGGTTATACACAATTTTTGTTATACCAGACCAATCCGTTCAACCGATCACACATCTATTTAACCGAATTACCCAGACCTGTTCGGTCGACCGGTAGACCTTCGGTCGACCGTTGCGTTTGCTATTTCTGGTAAAAATACGACCGTTTTATTTGTCGTATTATACAACGGTCGTATACACATTTTTTCCTATATACACCCCCATATACTTTAGAACCGGTCGAACAAACTACCTTTTTCGGTCGACCGTTTAATACGTGAAAAACCCCCTGCTATCGGTCGACACAAGTTTGTCCAACCGATCAAGATTTCTCTCTACCGAACCCAGTAGTTCGGTCGACCGGTACCTGCTCGGTCGACCGTTGACCTATAGAACTTAAGTGATTCGGTCGACCAGTACCTTTGTTCGGTCAACCGATCCATCAACAGACTCAAGGGTTCGGTCGACCGATACACCTTTCGGTCGACCGTTTCTGGACAGATTTCTGAACCCGATTTTCTGTTTTGTGTATCTTGCACAATACCCAATCAAATCTTGTCCAAACGGCTAGAAATCTTTAGGAGCTTATAAATAGAGGTTCACACTTAGTTTTCTACAAGATTTCACAACTCCAAAGTGTCAAACTTATAGTGAGATTTTCCACAACCTCAAAGCTCCCAATTAGTGATCTTAAGCCTCACATCTACACATCATTCATCATACAATCAATCTAGCATCTGTTGTGCTCAATACTAGAAGAGTGAGTTCCACTCCAAATGTTGTCAAGAGAGCAAGGGTCTTGGTGAAAGCCCAAGACAAAGTGAGCAAGGGTCTTGGTGAAAGCCCAAGACAAAGTGAGCAAGGGTCTTGGTGAAAGCCCAAGACAAGAAGTAGAGATTTCGGTGAAAGCCCGAAGTGATCCTCTCGGGTTGTGAGAGGTGGTGCCAAGCTCAGCGAGGGTTGTTCGCGAGCTTGAAGACTTGTAAAAGGCGTTGCTCCCGGCCCGGAACGGGGAGGCATAGTGAAGACGCAAGAGGAGCTCGAACGGGGATTCGAGAGGGGCTTGCAAGAGAGGACGTAGGCGCGGCCGAACCTCTGTAATTCCGACGCGTCTTTGTGTGGTTTGCATTGTCTTTCTTTCTCTACTTGTTTGTTTATTCCGCTGCGCATTTGATTGCTTAATCAAGTAGAGAATTGTGGATTAGCTTAAATAGTGATTAGTGGACCCATAACCCACACGATCCTACATTTGGTATCAGAGCCTCGTTCGTTAATTTTGTTCTTAACCGATAAATTAACATGACTCTTAATGCATCCACACCTCTAGAATCTTGTAAACCACCATATTTTGATGGAAATAATTTTGTTTCATGGAAATCTAAAATGTCATCATTTATTAAATCCATGAATGCTAAATTGTGGTTTATGATTCAAACTCCATATGAATCACCTAGATATCATATTAGTAAATGGAGTTTAGAAGATGAGAAAAATGCATCCCTAAATGCAAAAGCTATGAATGTCTTATTTTGTGCATTAGGAGATGAACATTTTAATCTTGTTTGCTCATGTGATAGTGCTCATCATATATGGCAAACATTAGAAAAGAATTT
Organism: Triglochin maritima; assembly: GCA_963682175.1. Classification (NCBI taxonomy): domain Eukaryota; kingdom Viridiplantae; phylum Streptophyta; class Magnoliopsida; order Alismatales; family Juncaginaceae; genus Triglochin; species Triglochin maritima. The sequence continues at coordinate 44,760,914 of OY821775.1, forward strand.
TGGTGAAGGAGATTCACCAACCGGGAAAAAGGGAGAAGCCACTCCAATGGATGTAGCTCAAGTTAGATGTGAAGAAATCAATTCAACATCTTGTTCAACATCAAGCTCATCCGATGGAGAAAGTGAAGATGAGGTATCTTCTAGTCACTCTTCAAGTTGTAGTTCAAGTGGAAAATCATCGCATTCACATAAACTACAAAATGCATTTCTGAAAATGGTAGAAAAATGTAAAGAGCTTCATGAATCAAATAAATTAGCAAACAAGCAAATAGATGAGCTTAAATGTCAAAATGCATCTATGTTAGATGATAAAGTTGATTTGCTTGCTAAAATTGATGCTCTTACTTTAGAAAATGCATGCTTGAAGAATGAGTGCTTAAATGATAAATCTACCTCATCTAATGCAATTGAAAGTCATATGCTTGAAAATGACAAAATTGACTTGCTAAAGAAACTAGATAAATCATATCTTGAAAGCAAGCAAACTTTAAATGACTTAAATTGCATGAATGAAAAAGTTGCAAATTTAGAGATTCACATGCTTAACATGAATGAAAAGCATAATTCTATGATTAAAAATCTAAATTGCTTAAATGAATCTCTAGCAACTAAAAACAGTGAACTTAATGTCTTAAATGAAAATTTGTCAAATAAATTGCATAAGTTCACACATGGCAATAAAAATAATTTTTATGTTAAAAACTTTCCTATTCAAATTAATGTTAAACATAATTTTGCCATGAAAAAGAAAGTAAGTGTAGAGGTACCAAAATCAACTTGGATTTGGGTACCAAAAGCTAAACTTAATGGACCCAAGCAAAAATGGGTACCAAAATCTACACTTGTAGGAGCTTGAGGAAAAGATTGGTGGTGACCGGGTGAGCCAAAGCGTCGAATTCGAATCCGGTTGCATCACCAAATCAAGATTGGAGCTATTCAAGATTCAAGTTTGGTATAAAAATTTCTATCTCTAAAATTTCTGAAAAAGAGCTCTAATCTAGTTAATATGCTTAATTGTCATATCCTTAGATGTTCAATTCATTGAAAATTATTTACCCTATTCATTGCAAATCATTTATCACATCCATTGATTCTAAATGTCAAATTTTAAATGGATGTTAGAATAAGGCTTAAATAGAAACTTAATTGAACTTAACTTTTAATCATACTCATAGTTTCCATCTAGCCTTATTGATAGGGGGAGCTTAATAGTTATATCTTTTATTAGAGTAATGAAGTGCAAAATTTAGGGGGAGCATCTTCATTACAAATGACATCCTACAGTGAACTCAAATAGTTATATATAATTGTCAATGGGGGAGAAATTTAAATTCATATATTACATTGATTATTGTATTTTTTTTGATGGATGTCAAAGGGGGAGAAGTAATAGATTAGGGTAACTTGAAATATACATGAAATTATCAAGAAAAATTATGCACATCCATAGGGGGAGCATTTATATGCATAGTTAACTTATACATGTTTCAAGTATTAGGTTGGTTTAAGATATAGGTTGCCATCATCAAAAAGGGGGAGATTGTTGGCTTTTTTGGTCTTAATCCGTATTTTGATGATGTAATTAAACCTAATCTTAATAAGGACATGTAGATTAGCACATGTAGTATAATAGTATACATGTTGTATTGTGCTAACATCTACAGGTGATCAAGACTCAAGAAAGAAGAAAAATCAAGTCAAGACATGTAATCAAGCTAGGATTGAAGACATGTAATTTTACCTTTCTTTGAGAATTAGGAACTTATGTAAATTGAGCATAACTTAAGCTAATATGCATGCATTCACACACTAGGTTCCTTTTAGGAGTCACACACAAAATATCATATAATTTGGACTCCATTAGATCACCTAAACACCTAAAACATTGGTCGCCAGTCTACCTGAGTTCGGTCGACCGTTCACCTTTCGGTCGACCGGTTATACACAATTTTTGTTATACCAGACCAATCCGTTCAACCGATCACACATCTATTTAACCGAATTACCCAGACCTGTTCGGTCGACCGGTAGACCTTCGGTCGACCGTTGCGTTTGCTATTTCTGGTAAAAATACGACCGTTTTATTTGTCGTATTATACAACGGTCGTATACACATTTTTTCCTATATACACCCCCATATACTTTAGAACCGGTCGAACAAACTACCTTTTTCGGTCGACCGTTTAATACGTGAAAAACCCCCTGCTATCGGTCGACACAAGTTTGTCCAACCGATCAAGATTTCTCTCTACCGAACCCAGTAGTTCGGTCGACCGGTACCTGCTCGGTCGACCGTTGACCTATAGAACTTAAGTGATTCGGTCGACCAGTACCTTTGTTCGGTCAACCGATCCATCAACAGACTCAAGGGTTCGGTCGACCGATACACCTTTCGGTCGACCGTTTCTGGACAGATTTCTGAACCCGATTTTCTGTTTTGTGTATCTTGCACAATACCCAATCAAATCTTGTCCAAACGGCTAGAAATCTTTAGGAGCTTATAAATAGAGGTTCACACTTAGTTTTCTACAAGATTTCACAACTCCAAAGTGTCAAACTTATAGTGAGATTTTCCACAACCTCAAAGCTCCCAATTAGTGATCTTAAGCCTCACATCTACACATCATTCATCATACAATCAATCTAGCATCTGTTGTGCTCAATACTAGAAGAGTGAGTTCCACTCCAAATGTTGTCAAGAGAGCAAGGGTCTTGGTGAAAGCCCAAGACAAAGTGAGCAAGGGTCTTGGTGAAAGCCCAAGACAAAGTGAGCAAGGGTCTTGGTGAAAGCCCAAGACAAGAAGTAGAGATTTCGGTGAAAGCCCGAAGTGATCCTCTCGGGTTGTGAGAGGTGGTGCCAAGCTCAGCGAGGGTTGTTCGCGAGCTTGAAGACTTGTAAAAGGCGTTGCTCCCGGCCCGGAACGGGGAGGCATAGTGAAGACGCAAGAGGAGCTCGAACGGGGATTCGAGAGGGGCTTGCAAGAGAGGACGTAGGCGCGGCCGAACCTCTGTAATTCCGACGCGTCTTTGTGTGGTTTGCATTGTCTTTCTTTCTCTACTTGTTTGTTTATTCCGCTGCGCATTTGATTGCTTAATCAAGTAGAGAATTGTGGATTAGCTTAAATAGTGATTAGTGGACCCATAACCCACACGATCCTACAGTTTGTTGAATGGATCAGTTGTGCCACTGTTGTGTCCACCTATTTATTTATTTTGTCTTTCGTTGGTGGTTGAGTTAGCTGTAGTGATATTACTCCTAACTACAGTAGCTCATACCTCCACCTTCGATAATGATGACGCATCATCACTCCAACCTCTTATTGTCTAGAATTCCTATAAGAATTGCATCAAAACAGCCCTCGGCTATTTTCTCCTTTGTCTTCCATAAACACGAACCTTATCTTTAGTCCGGTTAAGGTACTTCAGAATATTCTTGACCGCAATCCTATGATTAGGATTCGCGTTGGATTGGTGACCTCTTGTCACATTTAAAGCATACGAGATATTGAGTCTTGTGCAAGCCATCGTGTACATGGTCCTTCCTTTTGCCGAAGCATAAGGGATACCTTCATGTACCCCAAGTCTTTGTGTGATTGAGCATCATATGTCTTTCATTTAGATTACTTTTACATCAATAAATGCTACTAAGGTATGTGTTTAGTCTTATTTACAGAATACAGGGACCTGAATGCAATTTACCCACATCCCGAGCATAAACGCATGCAAAAGACTCATTTCTATCATAAAGACCAAGTTCAAGATTATCGGGTTACGAATGGAAATGCATCTCAAGCATAAAAACATTCAAGTCCTAATTGCAAAAAGAACAAGGACTTAAGCACAAAAGTAGTCGGGGACTTAACTGCAAAAAGTCAAGGACCTAATTGCAAATCACGAGTAGCTTTTATTCTCTTGGAGAAAATATATAGAAAAATCAATGTATATCTCCAAATATGTGAAGGAATTAATCCGGAGCTCAAAAGAATGGAAAGAATCAATCCAGACGCGTAAAGGAGGATCAAATCATACCATAAACATTCAACCAAAATCTGGACCAAATCAGAGCATGATGTGCGGCGATTCCGCCGCAGATCACACACACTATACGGCAATTCCGCCGCCCCCTAGTCGATCCATGTGCTCCAATTTCGTCCAGTCGTGTCTGGACACGTGTACTTTCCAATATTATACCTAGATCCCTTGTAGCAACTATAAATAGACCCGAGAACGATGTTAGAAGGGTCCTTAGTCTTTGGTGGTAGTTTTTATTCTTAATCTTAGTTTTGTATTCTTCTTTTCATTAATAAAATTCTGTCTTTTATTTCTTACTTTTAGTTTTCTTTTGTAATGTCTCAAGGACCCCTTCTTCCTCCCTCCATGAGTTTCTAACTCTTTCCAAAGGGTGGAGGTGACGGATTTAGGGTGAAGAGAAGATGAATGAATGTTATTATTTTAATTTCATGTTAGTATATTTTGATTACTTGAGTTTATGTTAAATCATTTATCATGTAATGCTTTATAACTAATATGATTTATTATAAGTTTCTGAATTCTCTAATCTAAACCCTAAATCTAAACCTCCACCCGACGGAATTAACCTCTTTGTTCTTGCTTTAATTTTAATTGTTCTTGTTCTTGCTTTAGATAATTAAAACCCAAAAATCTCAAAACCCAATTATTTCTTCTCTCCTTCTTCCCTTAATCGGAAATCACACTAATAACAAAAATCTCTCCCTCCTTGTGTTCGACCCGTATTTGCCACGTCTCCATTGACGCCGTGCACTTGCGGTATAAATTTAATTCTCATCACACTGCTATCTCAATCACGTGCGACGGATCTGCCACATACTTCCTCAGCATAGACACATGGAAGACATTGTGCAGACCTGAAAACTGTGGCGGCAATGCAATCTGGTAGGCAACCTTTCCAACTCGGTCGAGGATCTCAAACGGTCCCACATACCTCGGACTGAGCTTCCCCTTCTTCCCAAACCTCATCACGCCTCGGGCAGGGGAAATCTTCAGAAACACATGGTCGCCCACCTCGAAAATCAGCACTCGTCTGCGTCGATCTGCATAACTCTTCTGCCTGCTCTATGCTGTGGCCAGTCTCCTCCGGATCACATCAACCTTCTCTGCATACATCTGCACGATCTCTGGCCCCACTAACTGCCTCTCGCCTACATCACTCCAGCATACCGGAGATTTGCAAGGCCTCCCGTACAACGCCTCGTACGGTGCCATCCCAATACTCGAGTGGTAGCTGTTGTTGTAGGCGAACTCTATCAGCGGCAAATGTTCATCCCAGTGCCCAGCCCAGTCCAGTGTGCATGCCCTCAGCATATCTTCCAAGGTCTGAATCGTCCTCTCTGACTACCCATCTGTCTGCGGATGGAACGCTGTACTGAATCTCAGACGCGTCTCCAAAGCCTGTTGCAGACTCCCCCAAAATCTGGAAGTGAATCGAGGATCTCGATCGGAGATGATGCTCACTGGCACCCCATGCAACCTGACTATCTCCTCCACGTACAGCTTAGCCAGACTCTCCAAAGGCAACGTGGTCCTGATCGCTAAGAAGTGCGCCGACTTGGTCAGTCGATCGACTGCCACCCAAATCGCGTCGTGGAATCTCCTTGTCTTTGGCAATCCCGTGACAAAATCCATCGTCACGTGCTCCCACTTCCACTCAGGAAGCTCAATACACTGCATCGGTCCTGCTGGCCTCTGATGCTCAATCTTCACCTGCTGACAGACCAAGCATCGCTCTACAAACTCTGCAATGTCCCTCTTCATGCCCTTCCACCAGAAGTTTCGCTGCAGGTCCTTATACATCTTCGTGCTCCCCGGATGAATGGTGTATCTAGCTCTGTGTGCCTCCTCCATGATGTCATCTCTCAGCCCATCGAACTTCGGCACCCAGATCCGACTCCTGAACCTCAGACCACCATCAACCCCCACACTGAAATCTGATCCATCTCTGGAAGCTAACTGTAGCAGACCAGCTAACTCATCATCCCCTTGCTAAGCCTGGACCAACCGTGAGACAGTCTGCGGCTCCACCCGAAGCCCAGCAATCACTGCTCCCTCTGTACCCTCTGTGAACGGTCTCCACTCTGACAAAGCCTCGAGTAGCCTCCACTCCTGGATGCACAGACTCGCAACAGAAACCTCCACCTTCCTGCTCAGCGCGTCTGCAACCGAATTCGCCTTCCCCGGATGATAGGAAATGGTGAAGTCGTAGTCCTTAATGAACTCGAGCCATCTGCGCTGCCTCATATTCAGATCCTTCTGCGAAAACAAGTACTTCAGACTCTGATGATCGGTGAAGACCTCGAACTGCTCGCCATACAGATAGTGCTGCCAGGTCTTCAACGCGTGAACTATCGCTGCCAACTCCAGATCATGAGTAGGGTAGTTCTTCTCGTGCACCTTCAGCTGCCTCGAAGCGTACGCGACCACCTTCCCGTGCTGCATCAGAACACAACCCAAACCAATCCCTGATGCATCGCTGTATATCACAAAGCCCCCACTGCCACTCGGTAGCGTCAGAATAGGTGCTGTCGTCAATCGCCTCTTCAGCTCCTGGAAGCTGTCCTCGCACTTCTGGGACCAAACGAACTTGACGCCCTTCTGCGTCAACGCTGTCAGCGGCGATGCAAGTCTGGAGAAATCCTGGATAAACCGCCTGTAATACCCTGCCAGACCTACGAAACTCCTGATCTCCGTTACGCTCGTCGGGGCTCTCCACTGAGTCACTGCCTCAACCTTCGCCGGATCCACTGAAATCCCATCTGCTAACACAATATGCCCCAGAAAAGCCACCTGATCCAACCAAAACTCACACTTCGTGTACTTGGCATAAAACTGTTGATCCCTCAAGATGCCAAGCACAATCCTCAGGTGCTCTCGATGCTACTCCCTGTCAGGCGAGTATACCAAGATGTCGTCTACGAATACAACGACAAATCTGTCGAGGTACAACTGGAAGGTCCTATTCATCAGATCCATGAATGATGCAGGTGCATTCGTCAGTCCAAATGGCACCACCAAGAACTCGTAGTGGCCGTACCGCGTCCTGAAGGCTGTCTTCCGAACATTTGCCTCCCTGATCCGCAACTGGTGATAACCCGAACGCATATCGATCTTCGAGAACACTCTCGCCGTCTGCAACTGATCGAACAAATCATCAATCCTGGGCAAAGGGTACCGGTTCCGAACGGTAACCTTATTCAGCATCCTGTAGTCGATGCACATCCGCAACGACCCATCCTTCTTCTTCACGAAGAGCACATGCGCTCCCCATGGAGAAACACTCGGTCGAATGAACCCGGACTCCATCAACTCCTGCAACTGCTTCTTCAGCTCTGTCAACTCAGCAGGTGCCATCCGATACGGTGCCTTCGACTGAGGTGTCGTACCCGCTACCAACTCGATGCCGAACTCGATCTCTCGGTGCGGCGGTAACGCTGGAATCTCTGCTGGAAACACATCTGGGAACTCCTGCACAACCTCTATATCCTCCAGCCTCCTCGTCTCAGGATCAGGAACTACCAGCGTGTCCACAAACACTCTGCATCCCTGTTGTATCAGTCTCTGTGCCTTAACCGCAGACACAATTAGACGACCCCCTCTGCTCCTCGCACCTCTGATCAGAACATCTGGCAAGCCCTCCATCGGAATCAGAATCTTCTTCTTGCGGCAAAAGACCCGCACGTCGTACTGTGACAGTCAGTCCATCCCCAGTATGACGTCGAAGTCCACCATCGGTAACAAGACCAGATCTGCCGGAAAATCATGGTCTCCCGAAGCAACTGTGGTGCCGGGGAAAAAGCTCCCCACAGTGCCCACCTCACCCATGGGCGTGCTGACCTCCAAAACATCAGTCAGCAGCACAGGGGTCCGACCCAACTCGCCAGCAAACTTCTCCGAAATGAAGGAGTGAGTAGCGCCGCAATCAAACAACACACGCGCTACAGAACCAGAAACTGAAAGCGCACCTTCCACGACGGTGTTGGAGTCCCTGGCCTCCTCAGCCTGAATAGTGAAGACTCACCCGGTCTTCCTGCCCTGGCCCGGTGAAACAACTGATCGGCTGCCTCCGCCTACTGCTGGTGGTCCTGGCCTCCTGCTCGGCTCTCCCTGCCTCTGAGGACAATCACGGACAAAATGCCCCATCTGGCCGCAACCCATACACGCTCCAGTCCGACGGGGACACTCCTGTCCTGGATGGAACCTCCCGCAGTGATTGTTTATGAGGTCTTGTGGTTTTTATGATTTCTGTATGAATTGTGATTGATGTTGGTACTTGGTGTAGGTTCTACAACTGAATTGTGGCTGGATTCTTCTTCAATGCTTTGATTAGTTGCACTATTGTCATTTTGTGTGTATAATGGAATTTAGAAGATTACCAATATGATCAACATTGTCATTGTTGGTGTTAATGTTGCCTTCAACATCTATTTCTTGGAGGCAATCATGTATGATGGGAAAAATAGTATCTCTATCCTTGGTATGATCATTATGATGATGAAAAGGAAAGATATGTTCATAAAAGATGACATCACGGCTAGTGAGATTTTTTTTGTTATTTAGGTCATATAATTTGTATCCTTTATTGTCATAGGGATAGCCAATAAATATGCATTTGTGTACTCTGTTGTCAAATTTGTCTCTGATTTGAAGATTAGTACAATAACATAAACATCCAAATACTCGAAGGTGATCATAAGATGGTTGCTTTTTAAACAAAATCTCATATGGTGTTTGTGTGAGATCGTATATGGCCATAATTATCTAATCAAATTTGCGTAATCTCTACTAAACATGCAACGGAATAAACAATTTAAAACAAGTAGAGAGAAAACAAACCATAATGAAGACAATAGATTTTTATAGAGGTTCGGCATCCCGCCTACTTCCTCTCTTGCAAGCTCCGCCTACGTCTTCACTATCCAATCTCGTTACGGGCCGAGATCAAGCATTTACACCACGAACTCGCGAACAATCCTCATCGAGCTCGATTTCCTCCTCTCACAACCCGAGAGGGACGCTTCAGGCTTTCACCAAAACCTTAACAACTTGCTTCAGGATTTCACTGAAACCTATGCTTGTTGACAACAATTTGAGTGGATCAAACACTCTCTAACATGAGCACACTTTGAGTTGGATTATGAATTGATGAAAGGTGTTAAGTTTAAGCTTTTGAGTGTAGGATTGGGGAATTGAAAATTGGGAAAAGTCTCTCTAGTGTATGAGCAATTGGAAGTATGAGAGTTGTGTAAATAAGGTGTATGGATCTCTATTTATAAACTCCTAGAGAGATATAGCCGTTAGGGAAGAATTGAGTGAGTTGTGTGTAAGATACACAAATTAGAAATTGAAGTTCAAAAGTTCTGTCCCACAACGGTCGACCGAGACGGGCTAAACGGTCGACTGTTTCCATGAAGTTAAGGAAACATTCGAATTAACTTATCCTATGGTTGAACCTATTAGGTTACAACTTAAGTCATCGGTCGAACTAGGTAAGGGGGTGGTCGACCGATGTCATGATTTAGGCCAGGGTAAAGGTAATCGGTCGAACACAAGGAAATGGTTCATTCGACCGAAAATAACAAACACTTTTGGTGCACAAAATTGTCTTCACCCGGTCGACCATTTTCAGGTCAACGTCCAGCGGCCAAATGTATTTTAGGGGTTAAGTAGAAAATACGAATACGACCGTTGTATAATACGACAAGGTTAACTATCATCTGAAAATTATGGGTCAATCGGTCGACCAGAAGGTCAAAGTCGGTCGACCGGTGAACCAAGGTGAAATCACTATTGATTAACCGAATAACTGATAGAAATGGTCAAACGGAAAATTGGTTTCGGTCGACCGTTTTGCACAGGTAGTTTAAGGTTTAGGTTTGAGTGATTTTCCGACCTAGGTTTGTGTGATCTATTGAAGTCCAATTTATATGAGATTTTGTGTGTGACTTCTACAAGGAACCTAGTGTGTATGTGAATAGATTTTAACTCTTGTATGCTTAAGTTCATATAGGTTCCTAAGACTCGAATAAATGTAAAATTACATGTCTTCAAATAGCTTCATTACATTTCTTGACTTCATTCCATTCTTCATTGAGTCCTGATCACATGTAGATGTTAGCACAATACAATATATGTTCTATGCATAATGTGCGTTACTCTACATTTTATTGTGATTAAGATTAGGTTAGTTAAATCATCAAAACATGGATTAAGACAAAAAGGCAACAATTTGATTCTACAGTCTTTTACTGGGCATTCTGTTTATTAATATGTTGCAGTCAAGATGCAATCACTCCAGAAATTTGTTGGAACATTAGATTGAAATTTAAGTGCACTAGCCACTTCCAATATGTGTCTACGTCTCCTTTCAATAACACCATTTTGTTGAGGAGTGTATGAGCAACTTTTTTCATGCAATATGTCATTAGAAATAAATAAATTCTGAGTTTGAGATGATAAAATTCACTCCCATTATCACTTCTTATCTTTTTGACCTTTTTATTGAATTGTGTTTCTACCATGGCAAGAAAAGCTTTTATGATGTTGAATCTGTCAGACTTTAACTTCATGAGGTAAGTCCATGTTGCCCTCCTAAAATCATCAACAATATTGAGACAGTAATTGAACCCATCATGTGAAGTAACAAAATACTTTCCCCATATATCTATATGTATCAAGTCAAATGCCATACTAGTACTAGATGTGGTACTTAAAGGAAAAGGAACTCTAGTTTGTTTTGCAATGGGACAAATACCACAATACTTATTTTTATTAACAGTAATACTACTATTCTTAGATGTTAATAATTGAAGTCTGTTGTGAGGCATATGCCCCATTTTTTATGCCAATCTGGTTCATCTTTGTTGACATTCAATGCTACAGTATTGGGATGGTCTTGATGTGATTCATGTCCTGTGTAGATATACAAGTCCCCAATTTGTCTACCCATACCAATCATCATCTTCTTGGCAATATCCTGAATTACACAAAGGGTGGGAAAAAACTTACTGAGCTATTTGATTGTTTAGCTAGCTTGGAAACTGAAATCAAATTCAGTCTAAATTCTGGTACGAAGAGAACATTTTGCAAGCTTAATTTATTACTTAATTTAACTTCTCCCATATGTCTAGCAAAGGCCACTTTGTCATTAGGAAGTTTTATGGGAATATCTTTGTTGATTTTGGTATGGTTAATGATGCATTGCATCATATGTCTTTCATTTAGATTAATTTTATATCAATAAATGCTACTAAGGTATGTGTTTAGTCTTATTTACATAATACAGGGACCTGAATGCAAATTACCCATATCTCGAGCATAAATGCGTGCAAGAGACTCATTTCTATCATAAAGACCAAGTCAAGATTATCGGGATTCAAATGGAAGTTCATCCAAGCATAAAAGCATTCAAATACCTAATTACAAAAAGACCAGGGACTTAAGCACAAAAGTAGTTAGAGACTTAATTGCAAAAGCCGAGGACCCGACTGCAAATTACGATTACCAAAACATTATTTTGGAGAAGTTTTAGAGAAAAATCAATTTGTATCTCCAAATATATGAAGAAATTAACTCGGATCTCCAAAGATATGCAATAATTAATCCGGACGCGCAAATGACAGCTAAAACATACCATAAACACACAGGAAAATCCGAGTCGATTCTGAGCCAAAAAGGTGGCGATTCCGCCGCACAAAAGTTGATCAGTGCGCTCAAATTTTTACCAATGCTGTATTGACGCGTGTACGTTCCTTTTATATATTGGGATCCCATGTATCAGCTATAAATAGCCCCGAAACGATGTTGTAAAGGGTCCTAGTCTTAGTTTTTGTTCCATATTTTATTAATAAAATTATGTTATTTTATTTCTTGTTTTTTTAGTTTTCTTTTGTAGTTTCTCTAGGACCCCTTCTCCTTCCCTCCATCCATGAGTTTCTAACTCTCTCCAAAGGGTGGGGGTGACGGATTTAGGGTGATGAGAAGAAGAATTACGTTATTATTTTAATTTCGTGTTAGTATATTTTGATTACTTGAGTTTATGTTAAATCATTTATCGTGTAATGCTTTATAACTAATGTGATTTATTATAAGTTTCAGAATTCTTTAATCAAAACCCGACATCTAAACCTCCACTCACTGGACTCCCATCCATCTTTGCTTTATTTTTAATTTGTTTTTGTTGTTCTTGCTTTAGAAATTAAAAATCCAAAAATCTCAAACCAACCTTATTTTCTCTCTCTTTCTTTCCTTAATCGAAAATCACAAAATAACAAAATTCTCTCCCTCCTTGTGTTCGACCCGTACTTGCCACGTCTTCATTGACGTCGTGCACTTGCGGTATAAATAAAATTCTCATTAGTTAATTATCATTGATATGTTGGAACACATATGATCAGTGGATCCACTATCTATGATCCAAGTTTCATTTGTAATAAGAAGAGTAACAAGAGTTCATACCTGCAACATTGGCTTGTGTGATGTTCTCCTTCTTGTTAAGAATATTCATAATCTGGTCATATTGCTCCTTTGTGATATTGGTATCTCCAACTTGGTGTTCAGCAATGTAAGCTCTGCCTCATTCTCCTTTGTCTTTTGATTGTTGTTTATTTTTCTTCTGATTGTTGTTTGATCTAGGAGGGAATCCCACAATCCAGTAACATTTCTCACTAGTATGACCTAATCTTTTGCAATTAGTGCATGTTGGTCCATCCCTTTTGCCTTGTTGATTGTTGTAGTTGTTGTAGTTGTTGTGGTTCTGTTGTATAGCCTTGATTGTTGTTCCTGTTAACTGCAAAAGTTGTTGCTTCTTGTAATGAGTTGTTTGAGCCACCCACCTCTCTTTGTTTTTCTTCTTGTATAATTAAGGAGTAAACCTTGTTTACCAGTGGTAATGGTGTTGAAAGCAACATTTATGCTCTTATAGTAGAAAAAGAATCATTTACTCCAAGTAAAAATTGTAGAGTTTTATCTTGTTGTTCCTTCTGATGCACCTCTTTAGTGTAACCACAAGTGCATCCTCCACATGAACATGATGAATTCTTGACATAGTCAGATAATTCATCCCATAATCCCTTTAATTTCTGATAATAAGCAGAGACAATAGAACCTTATTGATTTAGGGCAGATATGGACCTTTTTAACTAGAAAAATCCAGGTAAGTTGGTCTGCAAAAATCTTTTTTCAAGATCCATCCAAATCTCTAGTGCCGTGTCATAATAGATCACACTATCCATAATTTCTGGATCTAAGGAACTAATTAACCAAGACATCACCATGTCATTAGCCCTTTTCCATTTTAGATATTCTTCGGGAGTTTTTCTTTGGATGGTTTTGTGATAGTTCCATCATTCCATCAACAAAACCAATATTTCCCTTTGCATTCAACACTACTTTTTCATCGCCCTAGACCAAGACGAGTAATTATCACCATTAAGTATCTTTGAAACTAAGTTAATACCTGGATTATCAGATGGTAGCAGTTGATAAGGGTTGTAGGAGTCGACGTTGTTGCTTTCCAAGACTAAATTTGTGCTTTCTGATGCCATTGATGTTCTTGATGAAGTTTTTGCTCTTCTAATTTGATATTGTCCCTTTTCCGACCTATTCTTCAATTATATCAAATTTCTCAAGATTTTGCGGAAGCTTGGTTGAATCAAATCTCTGATACCATGTAGAATTCTTGATGTAGATCAAGTCTGGTATAAATCGAAGAAAACGATGGAGGAAGAGGTCTGATATGCTGAAGAGTAAAGGAAGAAGACAAGAGGAAGAAGGAAGAGGTCTGAGGCTGTTGGGGGAGTTTATTGTTTTCTCTTGAAAGAATTGAATTAAATTAATGATTAATTACAACTAACCAACCTTTTATAGTGGGGCATAGATCCGGCACCCAGTAATCGGGTACCTGGAGATCCAACTGTCTACTTGGGCTCAAACTGGTTATAAGGTCCATTGAGTCCATTACATAAAAAACTAAATATACAAACTATACACTACATCATTCTAATATACTTAGTTCGAAGATGTAAATCTCTTATACCGTTTTCAAAACTTCATGACATTGGTAATTCTAACATCGTTTTTTACTAATCGTGCATTTTATATTAAAAAAATTTGAATTCGTTTTCAACATTATAGAACATTTTTTAGCTATTTTGATAACATATTCATGTTTCTTTAGTTGTCATAAATTCAACTACCACATTTTGATGATTTCTTTGATTTTTAAAATCAAACCTTTTTAATATTAAATTAGACATTTTAACAAAACTATAGAAATTTGGTAGTTAAATTAAAGATAAAAAGACGAAAAAGCTGATTTTATGACCAAAATAACAAAAAAAATGCTCAAGTCAATTATTTTCATTAAATTAAATCTATGTCTTTATAGCAAATTAATTCAAATCCTTAAAGACCAAAACACACATAAAAGAAAAAAATTGTAGCGAAGAATAACTACTCCAACTCCAAAATAATATATATTCTTATTGGAAAATTTAGAAAATTTTCAATACAAAAATTATAAAAAAATTCTTCAAATATTTTTTTTTAAATATTTGAGATTAAGACATACATCCACTTAGAAATATACATTTAATTTATTGAAAAGAGATTTGTTTTTGTTATTTTGATCGCAAAATCGACTTCTTGATATTTTTAATTTTAATTCAACTACCAATATTCTATGGTTTTGTTAAAATATCTAATTTATAATTCAAAATGTTTAATTTAAGAAATCAACGAACCTCTAACAATGTGATACTTGAATTGATGACAAAAAAGAGAAACATGAATATATTATCAAAATAACCAAAAAATTATTCTATCATGTTGAAACAAGTTCAAATTTGTTTAATGGAAATGCACGATTTTATAAAAAAGACCTGATAATCTTGTCCGGGACTCTTCGTCACCATCCATGTAATCATTTGCGGTTATTTTATTTTTTTTAAATACGATTTCAGATAAAATAAGACAATTGATTTTTTCCTATTAGTAGACACTTTAAATGCATAAAAGTGACACACATCTGTCCCACGTGGGGGACACACCAGTCCTGCGATGGACACACTAGTCCCGTGTGGGACACACATTTATGCATCTAATGATCAAGTGCATTGAGAAACCAACAGACGTTTAGATTATCACGGCATAAATTTAAAAACAAATTCAATAATTGATAAAAGAAGGTTTTTAGGAAAGCAACACTTTGTACAAGAACTTCAACGTTCAGGACCTGTAGATAGCATATGTCATGTAAATCTCAGTCGAAGTGTGAGAACTCTCCGTAAAGAAAAAGACTGAATACCTTGTACCTTCGTCATACATCTGGTAGAATCATTCTCTAATACGAAGATCCTTGGAAGAAAGAAGGAGAGTTCCATGGATATTCCTACAATAGTGGAAAAAATTGCAATCGGAGGATCGACCCCAGTTCCTAGGAACTGTCGGTCGTCTAGTCAATAGTTAGATGGATCTCCTGTATCCTAGGAAAGTAGAAATCATAAAACGCGCTTAAATGGAGTGCATAAATTATTTTCTTTTCATAAAACAAGTATAAGTAAAAATCTGTGCTGCAGTTACGTTTCTTAATATTCCAATTTTTTATTTTTCATCATTTCTCTAAGGATTTTTTCCATCGTTATTTTGAAAAAGTACTGTTTTTATTCATCATATTTTATTCCTCGTGTTTTCACAAATGAAAACAATTCCCCCTTATTCTCCATTCTTTTTCCCACGGAGTCTAGACCCACCAAACAAACCCTAACACTCGCTGCCGCCCTTCTTCCACCGCCGGCGCTGCTCCGACCGGCGCATCTCCGGCCGGCGCTCCTACAACCGACGCTCCACAGGTTTGGAATTTGAGTTTTGTTTGTTCTTTTTTGGCCACATTCTTGTTCCATCATTTGTGTTTGAACTTTGAAGCCATCGAGTCCCTTTTTTATTGGAAAAAAAATCAAAAAATTGTTTCTATCAATACCCTAGAGAATGTTATTCCAGTAGATTACCATGATTCTTCCCCCCAAAATCAGTGTCTGATGGCATTCATGTAAAAGAAGACACCTTATTGTTGGGTTTTGCCCATTTTGTTTTGTTTCTTAGCTTATTTAGTTATTTTAAAATGTGGTTTCCATTGAAGCATGATGGATGCTATTTTCTTGTAGAATGGAGGAGAAAATTTACAGTGCTCTCAGGTAAAGATCAAGAAGTATGTCAAGAGTTGCTGTTGGTGAACCTTCAAGTGCTGATTTGCCATTTGGAAGAGGACAGCACCAGAAGCAAGTCATGGCTAAAAGAAAGACTCCATCAGAACTTAGAGTAAGCATTTCTGTTTGCTTATGATTAATTGTTTCAATTCCAGCAATCAAATGGAGTTGCCGGCCATACCAGAAGACCATCTTGTATGTGTCAATATGGTTACTTTACTTAATTAATTGTGGTTCATCAGGCATGTTAGATAAATGGATTTTTCACCTTTTCTATTTGCTATGTTATCAGTATGATGGTTAGTCATAATGATGATATCAATAAACTATTACTAATATTTCATTTCTGTACCACCAACATATACTGCTTCGTTCTTAGGTTTATAATTTGAAATTTGTAGATGATGTGGAGACGTGGAGGGAAGAGTAAACAAGTCATTGGTGGACTTTGGTTGTGTCTATTCAATTTGTTTTTTAGTCTTTCTCATCTCAAGGCTTAGAAAGTATATCTCTCATTTTAATCCCAAACTAGTTGAGGTAGGCTAGAAATGAAACTCAATAAGAATCACGGTTTAGGCACATGATCACCTCCTTCCATGCAGTCCTATCCAATGCCAAATACTTGGAGATGTTTCACTCCTTCAAATCTCTTTTGACTGCCTCCTCCGAGGTTAATATTGGATTTTATGTGGTGATAAGAGTACTAAAATTGAAAGAGTAGAACATAGATAGCTCTTGAATTGTCTTGTCTTTGTCATCTTTCATGATAAATGACTAAATGTTTTTTCTCATTCATGGCAGGGAGAACAGTTGAAGCGAAATAACTTTCAAATGGGTGCTGCTTCTCAATTACCTTCCTTTTTGTCTACAGACTGGTATATTCTTCAATTTCATTTGGGTGTTAACACATATTGTCTCCTCTAATCCATTTGTAATTTGCATGATAAGAAGTTGGCATTACCTTATTGACTAGGTCCTCTTCTTGCTTTTTCACTATTTTTAGAACATTGAGCTCTTAAGTACAACTAGATATTGAATTGCCAACTGTTCTTGTACAGCACCACATGCCCCCTATCAAGTGTAAACTTATTTCTGTGGTTTCCCATTTCAAGCAACATTTTCCCAGTAACACTACCAAGTTTTGCTTTCGCGATGTAGCACTAACTATAGTTATGCATGTAATGTTCAGTGATGAAGTGGCAGCTGTTCATGAGGTAAAAAAAACTGAGCCATTTAAGGTTCCAAAGTACATTGATACACGGGTCAGTAAGGTTTTTCCTGTAAAAAAGTCCAGCAATGGTGCACTTAATCAGGAAAACCTTAATCATGTAAGTTTTTCTTTTATGTGTATGTAGTTGATTTTCCTATTTTTCTGGTTATTTTATTTGACATGAGCGACCTTTCAGGTTAATAGTTGACACTTTCATCATGAAGCTTTGTCCATTGATCTATCTTGTTTGTTTTTTCAGGACCTCCTAACTGTCAACAAAACAACTCGATTGGATATGTTCAGCAAAATGATTAAAACTTCTGCTCTTCGTACTGCTGATGAAATCAGTAACTCCAATACTGCAGTGTATGTATTCATCACGTACACACTATAATTAGTTCTTAAAACAGTGGCTAGTTTCCCACTGCTTACTGATGTTCATTATTAGTTTGTATACAGCAGTGAAGATGATGAGATGAACAATTTAGAAAGCTCAATACCAGTTACTAAAGCAAATACTGAGCAAATATCTGAACGATTTGGTAAAGGTACCCAAAATACGTTTCGCAGTGTTGCGGAGCTCTCCAGGGGAAATGAAAAGTCTTGTGGTTTGGCCAGTATCGATATGGTATATTTTAACATCTTACACTAAGCTTTTACTTATGGTGTGATTTATATACATTTGCTTACCAATATGAATGTACCACACATGTGCTTTGATAATATGTGCAGGACAAAGCACTAAAAGGATTTGTATCTCGTGACTTACCATCAAGAGTAAAGGCCGGTCCTCCAGGAGATTTTCACGCCCACCCTTCTATACTTTCACAAATTTTCTGTTCTGAGTTGTGTATACGTGGCAATAGAATCCCTCTTGATTTAACATTAAAGACTTCCTTACGAGTAGTCTCCTCTTCGCCAGTCAAATGGTGAGTTATTTTCGCTGATACGTTCAGTTTTGCTTATCTACGGGTGATTGATTTGCGTGCCACTTTTTTATGCCACTTGTCACCTGGTCACTAATCTATCTATTCATGATAGTCATCTTGCCTTCTATCTTCTGATGGAGTGTTCGAATAGCTACTTAAGGAATAAAAAAAGAGAACGTTAGGGAGAAATGAAATTTCTTCTGTTTGGGTAGAAACTTTAAGTAGGAAAGTAGAGGAACTCACCTGTACAAAATGAATCTTAATTTTATTTCCAAAATTGGAGAGAAACTTGTCTTCTCTCCAAATTTGTCATTTCTTCGCAAAATACTTCAAACAAATAAAAAGGTAAAACCACCTTGGGTGTTTTACTGTTTTGGAATCTGGACTTCTGGTAATATGCTGCAATTCCTTTCTTTTCTTTTCTTCTTTTCTCTCTAGTTTTTTTCCATCCAAACAGTGGCAAAGAGACATACTATCTCCTGTCCTTTTATATTTTCTGCAACTCTTTCATTTTCTCTTTTTTATTTTCTTTCATTTCTCTCCCTTGTTTTTATCCTTGCACACCATTAAATATTTTCATAGAGTATAGAGCCATTGGTTGTGTTTGAAGAGGTTCTTTTGCAACATAATAAGTGTAATACATGGAAAGAAAAGCAACAACTATTGTTATTTCTAATAACCACACAGTTCAACTACTAAATGTCAGGTGATTGAAGTGCTATTTCTTACAAATTTCTCGTGTTTACTTTTCTTTATATGAGCAAATTAGAGGTTCACTCCGAGTTTTTTTCATAGTTTAAAACATTGTCTCGTGGTGGTTCTAGTCCATTTGTTGACATTAGTTGCTCTTATTGTGTGGTTTCATTTTGAGATGTCTTCATGTTAGTGTTCGGCATTTTTTATCAGTTGGCTGTTGCCATCTGCACTTCTCAGTCTTCTTTTGTTCGAGTTCACCATTAATAGGATTAGGATATACAAGCATTGCACTCGTGCCTCTGAGTAGGAGCCATTATTTCTTATTTTTTACTTTTTAGCGTAAACATTTTAGCTATGTAAAATGAAGTTTATTCAGGTAGGTTATTGGTAGTAAACTGTAATTTAATTAGCTCCCCTGAGCTTATTATCGACTTTGTTGAGAGTTGTTTGTGAATTATTTCCAGTTAGAAGCCTCTTACTTGGAACCAAGCTCAAAGTTTAGTAAACTGAGCTCATCTTATTCCCTTTCTAATACAGTAACCACTTTTCAGTCTGACATTACCCGTTTGAGTTATTTATGCAAATACAACAATTTTTTCCTACCTATCTCGGAACAACAAATGAAAATGTACTTTTACAAATTAATGAAACATGCGTATTCTTTTTATTGGGTGATCATCTTCTCTAACATGGTTTTAATTTTCTGTATCAGAAATTTGTGGTCATTGATTTAGAATATTTACAAATATGACATACGGTTTATTTCTAGGACACATGCATCTTTTTGTAACCATAGGTATGGATTTCTTAGAGACTTCAAGTTTACTATAAACCGTCAGCGTATAGGTGTCTATGCACATGATTTGAATATGTGGTGTGTGTAATCTACATTATGTTCAACCAGTAAGTTGTTCGTAGATCCCATGTCACAATCCTTAAATCTAAATGGAGAGAAATCTGGGGTTTCCATCTTGGGCACGACCAAATTGGTCAAAGCTACAATGTGCAATGCTAAATGGGCATATCACATGTTTGAAATTTGTTTGTGCAATGTACACTTCCTGTGTAGTAGTGTAAATGCTTTGTGATAAATGGCAGTCGAGTCATTAAAGTTTCTAAAATTATATTATAAATATAATCAGGTAGAGTTAATAAGAAATATGCAGACAACAGATTTCTTGTAAAACATTAGTATTGAAAATATGGATATTATAAATATTCTGCATCCTTGACCTCCAAACTCCAAAGACATTGGAGTTTCAAATGCTGAGATTTCCATAACAAGAAAAGTAATTATGTTGCGGGACTGCGACACTCTTCAGACTTCGGTGTTACTGCATCAATCCTTTATGGAGTAGTTATTCTTCACTTACATCTAATATTGTTCAGCTTATCATCTCATTGGTTCAGCTATGACACCATGTACTCCATTTGCAGGTGTCACAGGATATTTGTAAGTGGTGCTCATTGCCCTAGTTCATTTTCTTCTTGTTGTGACTGCACCATTAGGAATACTGACAGTAAACTCAACCCAAGTTCAACAACAAATGCACTGTTCCACAAAGCTTTGTGTTCATGGGCTTACCCTCAGTCTTCTCTTCCTGCATCTGTTATATCTGCAATATTAATGTCATCCTCCACAGCAGGTCTGCTGTTCGATTGATGCTATCTTGTATCATGTAGGCATCAAGCTTTTCTTTACTTCATGCTTTTCAATATCCTTAAAGATTGTCACTGTTGCATGAAGAGGTAGATTTCTTAAAGAAAAGACAGCAGGATTGGGAAGATTCTTTTTGCAATCTTTACTGCATGTTGAGAATGAGCGAATGCAACATTTTTTATGGTAATTCCTAATGTTCCTCTCTTTTTATCAGAGTATGAGTAGAAAATAGCATGCTTTAGCTATTCCATCTCTTCGAAAATATTTATAATTGGGTCGTGTGAGTAGTATGCACTAGTTTTACTAGAAAGCAGGGTATTTGACTGAATGGCGTAGTACATGTCTGTTTGGTGTAATATATGTTGCATGTAGGTACCACAACCTCTCAGGGGAACCTAAAGAATTTGAACCTATTGTAAGTGTGGAAATTTATTCTCGTACGTGGTTGTGTTATGACCAGTGTTATTTACTTATTTATTGACAAAAGACGACAGTGTGCAAATGGTGAGAATGGTGTTGGGCAGATCGGGAAAGATGGCGAAATTGGTAATGCAACTGCCAAGTTTGATCAGTTGTTGCTTTGGTCACATAAGGCATCCAACACCCATTAAATCATCCTTTATGTTAGTTTAAGACATAAATATGGACTACGAAGTTTCTTGGTTAACCACATAATCGCATGGGATTGGGGTCAATCAACTGACCCTAGCTCTAAAAGTTTATTAAATGGACACTTAGTTTCAGATGTCACTTATTACTTGTAGGAGTCGTGGATCCGTGGTGGTTGCTAGTTGCTACAATAGATTTATTTCAAATAACTCATTCTTTGAAGTGAGGGTGTGATGATTCAAGATTCTATGTATTTATTACGAAAAGGTAGAGTATCTTACAATAATTGAAAGTTAAAATTTGCAAAAAAATGTCATTTGGAAGTCAAGAAAATTGAACAAACAGAATCGGATAATTATTAGAAATTAGTTCTGTCACAATCATAATGGTGTCATGTCTTTACATTTCACCCGTAATTTCATAATAGCTCTAGCCACTTACCGGTTATAACTTAAGGGCAACAACAACAAAGCCTTTTTGCCCCAGGAAAATGTCAAAAATAGATTAATAGGGAATTTCTTCAGTGCATTTTAGACTGACATGCATGTTATCCACCAATTCATCTAGCTAAATAGCCATGGTTCTTTGGAATATATTAGCTTTATTCGTGGACAGTGGCATATTGTTGATTTCCATTAGTTCTCTCAGACTCTCACTCTGACTTACATTTGTAATTAACAATCTTCAATGAGATTGCAGTGAGTACCTCACACTTCACAGTGTTATTCGTTGGTGGCAACTTCTCATTGAAGGGGACAAGATCCTGTAATGCTTTCCTATCACAATCAACGCATGGTTTGCGATCGTTATTGGCTGAACACGTAAGAAAACTCTACTACACTGCAGGGTATAGAAATATATTTATCAAGTAGTCTAGATTTACGACAATACCGAATTATTGTGGAATTCCAATGTAGAGTTACTTCAGTCAATCATGTTATGATTCCCAAATTCAACTCTTGAGAACTGATTAATCTGGATTTGATACTCAAAAGGTATTCAACGTATCACTGTGCTCTATTTTGAGTTTGCCAATAATAAGAAAAATGTGCTTCTGGAATATAATCTGAAGTGCACATCCTTTAGTAACAAGTTCATCTTGTTGATTTTTTTTCTCCAATATCATTAACCTTTTTTGCATAATTTGATTAAATTAGGATATTCCTTTTTCTATGCCTCTCTGTCGTTCTCAAGTGGAACAAGCCACTGCAGATGACCTTGTCGAATTTCTGGAAATTGAGAAGCATAACATAGGCCAGGTACGTTCTTACAACTGTTACTTCCATATATCGTTCAGCGATCACCATTTGCACCTCAATTACCCATAAAATATTTATCACAGGCACTTCACATGGATTCTTCATTGGACGTCGACAACAGCCCTCAGTCCCTGCTTGCATTCCTTGGAAATGATAGAGTTCATGCTTTCTATGATTTCCTCTTGAATTATAGGTGTCGTGCTCATTGATGTATCATAATTTATTTCTGCATAAAAACGTGTAATATCTAAAATTTCAAATATCACCTTGTTTTTTTTACGTACAACATCTAGTATATACATGCTAAGCTTTTCTGCATGTTGTTTAGGTTTCGGCTGAGAGCTCTGACAAGCCTTGATGTTCCATCGCTACTTGCCCCGGTCCCATTCCAAAATGCAGCAGTCTCAATTCCCAAGGTTTGTTTTCTATTTTAGCAATCAGTATCTTTATACTATATTGCAAAAAGTAGGTGTCCCTTGAAATTTGTTGAAGCTTAAATTCTTCATGTAGGTGCAAAGCAAGGAGATCAAAAGAGTGAATGCCTGCTCTGAAGCCGATGGACTTAAAGCCACTAACAACACATCACCAGATTATGTTTGTTACAGTATTGAAATAAAGGATCAAATCATTCCACCTTGGATTTTATCTAGAACCTGCTTGGCCATGGGATCTCAAGCATCAAGCTTCGAGTCGAGGTACTTATCCCAAAGTAGTGATTTACATGTATTTCTTGTAGTTCTATCCTGTATTGAGATTTAGATTAATCTTGGAGCTATTGCAGTTTCATCACAGAGCCAAAATCAATTGGTCTGAATGCTGCTCTTGACGTGATTTCTGGAAAAACCGATGCTCCCACGGTAGGCGATGATGATGAAGGCAGCAGCGCTAGTACCTTATGCGTTCCTCATACTACCGTCCTACAGGATTTGAAGTCGTCCTACCTTAACAGTCTGAAGCGTGTGGATGGATTTTACGTTGCTTCTGTTACACCATTGTCATTGGGAGCTTAGAAATTAATATTATGTTGTGTGGCAGTATAATTCCATCGGACTTTAAAAGGTTGCCAACAATAATTTAAGCGTTCGACGTGAGTGGTAACAACCAACCTAAATAGCTGCATCTCGTGGTTGAAGTGTAGAAGAGTTTGCTTTGTTAAATTATGGATTCAAATTCAAATGTACTTGGCATAATTATACAATGTATCAGAAGAGTACAATATGTGAAATGAATATCACCAATTTTTCATTCTTTGTATTGCGACATCTGAATCATCTAATTTCCTTGATGTTTCTTTGGGTTGGGTTTAGAATGAAAACTTGAATCCTCCTACATTGGCATCTGTCACTGATTCCCAGAATGTTGGTTTTCTCTTCTGCTCCAACTTTTCTTGAGCCTTCTGTCTAAGCTGATCGATTGTTCCTGGGATAGATGATTCGATAGCATTCTTGAACTTGTCGTACAAATTTACCCTGTCTGTTGTTCCTGATACAAGTTCGCGTGCATTTGGTCGATTCAGAAAGTCCAGTACATTGAGTAAATTCCTCCTGAAAACCATCAAACTTGTATTAGATGATTAGATCACAAGACAAAAAAGCGTCTCAAGATTGTTAGATGATACCAATATTCCAGTAACATTAAACAATTAAATTGCAGATGTGCAGGAAAGTGTTGTTTTGCTAATGAACGAAAAACCATTGCTGAATGAGTTCTTTTTGAAGTTTCCCAAGGTTAAATTATTCTTTTGCTGTAAGAGCCAGAAAAGATAATTTTGCTAATGAACGAATAATCATCGCTGAATGAGTTCTTTTTTAAGTTTCTCAAGGTTGCATTATTCTTTTGCTGTAAGAGCCAGGAAAGATAATTTTGCTAATGAACGAAAAACCATTGCTGAATGAGTTCTTTTTGAAGTCTCTCAAGGTTGCATTATTCTTTTGCTGTAAGAGCCAGGAAAGATAATTTTGCTAATGAACGAAAAACCATCGCTGAATGAGTTCTTTTTGAAGTCTCTCAAGGTTGCATTATTCCTTTGCTGTAAGAGCTAGGAAAGATAATTCGCTGTTATTAGATCGATCTCCACAAAGTAAATTTTTACAATTATTAGATTGCCTCCACTTGAAAAGAGTACAAATACAATAGACAGTGATCACCGATCAGAATAGGGAAAGAATGAGATGAAGGGCCAGCCTTGAAATAAAACCAGAAAGAATAAAAAGAGCATGGGGAAAAGAATAGGAAAAATACCACAAACGAAAGAAAATAAGGCTAAGATAATAAAAAAATCAACACATCGTAAGCAGACAAACAAAGCAATATGAAATATACTTCATGTCCAAGCTGGTTTGTAAGAGACTGGTTTCTTCCTGAACCAAGTCTTCTCCAAAAAAAATTGGTTATTGGGACCAGAGATTTTGTGTTATAGATTGCACACCACTTGGCAATTGATCAAGAAATGTAACCCTTCAAAACTTGCCTTTACCACTTCTCCATAGGAAATTGTTTTGCATTTTATTAGAATTTCCCCCACCCAAATCCTAAATATGGATAGGTAATATATCGGGACATTTAATGGACGTATTGTATCAAATGTTAGCCAATACCCTCAGAGCAAGAATTTACCTTTCCAACTTGCAGGTCTAAGATCCATACACTCAGTCAAATAGATCTTCCTCACTAGCATATTAGATCTTAAATGACTAAACCAAACTATGAGAACCATACTTGACAAACTTATGATGTTCCAAAAGACCGATATTTACGAGCCCATTCATGGATAATATCTTCCACAATGCTTTCAGCAATGTAATTGGATTTTGATATTATCGTTTATGTTCTGAGTTTGACATCAACTCCTAGAAGGCAGGCACTAACAATTTCACTGACAGTCAGCTAATTTTTTTTAATTCAATTCAGTTCAAAAGCTTCAATGGGTCTGTTAATTGATCTTCTTATGATAAACAACAGCATAGTTGAATCATATGTAGTAAAGGGTTAAAGATTATAATGACACCAAAAGGCAAAATTATATCGTAAGTTCATAATCAAATCTATACACAAAAGGGGAATAAAAGCATGAGATCCATTATATTTTAATTCATCTAGAGACGGGAAGAAAAGACCTTGGTCTCACCTGCTAACGTAATTCTGTGTGATGGCAATAGAGTCCTCGAGGTTGATCACCAAATGCCACCACCCATTAGGCACAAAAACCACCTCACCCGCCCGGCAAATGCACTCCACAGGTCTCCTTCTTGACTCCGTGCAAGCCCCATAAAAGTTCATAAACCACTCAATTATAGAAACCGGGCACGCCACATCTGAACCATCTTTGCTTGGATAAACCCCTGGAGGCACAACCTCAGGTGGGAACATCACCCACTTCTTCGCCCCTTGCACAATAGCATTCCAAGCCGACGTTGAATTGGGATCCACATGAAACGAGGACCCAGACCCAGTTGGGCCAATGATAATCCACCTATAATCCGGCCTCTCCGACCCCAAAACACTAAACAAATCTTCCCTAAAGTATTCCGGCACGTCGTAGTCAGATCCCAACTCGGGCACCTTCTCCGCAAACCGCGGGTCAAAGAGGTAAAGCGGTCGCTCCTCACAGGCAGCATCGGCATACCTAAAGTAATCCTCAAGCCTCATCTCCACAGACCCAACCGCAAACGTAACATCCTCACAGACCCCAATCAGCCGTTCCCGGTCCCACTTCTCCATAGCCGGCCAATGGGATATACAACCCTCGAGGAGAACAGGGCGGTTGGGCTCCTCAAAGTTGGAAACAAACTCAGCCACACTAATCCCTCGTCGGCGCTGAATGTTATCGATCTCCAGCCATTCCAGCTTCATCTCAATGTTGGCACAGAGCCAACTCTGGAAAAGATAATCAGAGTAAAAATCTCTAATCCGAAGACCACCAGAAGGCATAACAACCTTGCAATCCCGACGTGAACTCCGCCGCTGAAACTTACGTTTCTTCTTCCTCAAACACCACTCAGAAACCGAAGTCGCAGAAGAATTCCGCCCAATATCTCGATCTATCTCCCTCGAACACCGTCCGAGAGCGTCATCTTTATCTGTCATTCCTCCAAAATCTCGATCTTCCTTCCCCAAACACTGCCTAGAACCAGAATTCTCCAAAGAAGACCGCTGAAAGGCGTTGCCTTTATCCTCAATTCCTTCAAAATCTCGATATTTCTTCCTCAATTGCCCGAAACAGCGTCTCCAGGACCCGTCGAAGAGGAACGGACCGGGAAGGGGACAGCGGTCGAGGACGAGGGGACGCCAGAGGGGGTCGTGGGTGGCGAAGACGTAGAAAGCGCGACTGACCATGGAAAGCGCGACCAGATCGGAAGCGGAGAGGAGGGGGAGAAGGTCGAGTAGGAGAGGGTCGGGGAGAACGCGGAGGGAGCCGAGACCGGTGTCGCGGGTGTTGAAGGGGGAGTGGTCGAGGAGGAGAAGGTTTCCAAGTGGTTGGATGGCGTGGGTTCGCCATGACGACGAGGGTTTCAGGGTGTAGCCGAGGTAGGTGGTGGTGGTGGTGGAATTAGGGTTTTTGAGGGGTTTTCGTTTGGGTTTTTTGAGGAGGATAGAGGATAAGTTGGGCATGATGGTGATTGGAGATTTTTCACTTGGGTTGAGGTTGAGGACTTGAGGGTTCCTTAAACCCTATTTTGCTTTCTTTTCTTTATTCCTATCATGCATGTAAGAGTAAGAGTAAGAGGGTTGTAAATGTCCTATTTTGCTTTCTTTTCTTTAAATCCTCTTACTTCGTGTTGTATTGCGTAACACGACAAGTTAAGAATCGTGTGCCTGTTCTTTCATGTCGTGTAAATCCTATAATTATTGTATTGTGTTCGTATATATGATTCATTGTCGTGTCGTGTTCGTATACATGTTTCTGTTAATGTTAGATCCATACACAACACGATAGTACAATAACATGACATAAGTGACAGGTCAAATTGTTGTCTTTTGTCATGTAACAGACTAACAGAGTGATTGAATATTGTTTAATACATATTTACTTTTACCAACTTATAATAATCCTAGACATTATTAGAAGCCTAAATCCATTTCATCCTACAAGTAACCCTATATTTAGCATACATATAGACATAGATGGATTTATATTAGGGGTGAAACTTTGTGTCCGAAATCCGTCAATCCGACCGACTCCGTATTCGAAATCAAAAAAATTATCCGAGAAAAAAAATCCGCAACCGAATTTGTATTCGGATATAAACATCCGTAAAAAAAACAAAGCGAATATGGATATTGGTACATCCGATTCGAATAATATCCGGTTCGTATTTTATATGCACATATAAATAAATAAATAAAATATATACAATATATATGAATTAAATTATGTTATTTATATTATATTTAATATTTTTTCATGTAGGCAAAAAATAAAGACTGAAATTTATTCTTGTTTAGATCAATCACAAAATGTTTTTAAGTCTATTCAGATTTTTAACAAATTCGGATATCCTAATTCGGAATGAATTTTAAACTTGATTCGGATGCGAATTTATTCGAATTCGGATCCGAATTCGACAGATACGAATTCGGATCCCTTTCTCATACATTCGATCGGATTCGAATTCGGATTCGAGAAAAAAAAACGGATACGAATTTGGATACTGGCACATCCGCTTCTTATCCAATCAGTTTTCACCCTAACTTATATACTTTATAAGTTCTGACAGTATCAGCAGACGTGTACATTGGTTACGGTGAATATTTAGAGAATGTAGATAGACTTTATAAGGTTGAACAGAATTAGTTAATCAGGAAAACTCGGCTTGAATTCCAATATCAAATCTTGGACCATTTCATGAGGACATAAAAAACTGTGATATAATCGGAAGCACAATTAAAAAATATCTAGGTGAGCGTTTTTAGATAAAACTTATGTCATTAAGAATGATGGAATTAAAATTTTCATAGACTTAGAAGCATGAACAGAAAATACAACATTGCAGTGAAATAAAACTTGAATCATATCATGACAAGGAATGATAGAAATGTCATGAAGATTGAATAATAGAACAGATGTAGGGAAATTTAAAGGAGCTACAAACAATATTGGAGTGAAATACAACTACAATCGGGTAATTCAGACGAAAGATTCAACCACACTGCATCTAAGTATGCTGCATTTAGCAACTGCATATTATCTCTGGGAGGAAAGGGTCTCACTGCATTTTGTCTTTCGGTATCGGTCTCACTAATACCACCTGTTAATCGGACGCAGGTGGAATTAGATTATTACAATGATACGAAAACTACAAGATAGATGCAGACAACATCAATCTAGAGAGCATTAGAAACTTAGATCAGCATGAGCAGACTTAGATAATAAGTGATTGTGAATATTTAGAGAACTATGGTTGACTCAGAAGTAGTATGACAGAATTACATAGGAGAAAAGTTCAACAGGATTTAATAGGAGAATATTGTGAGAATAAAAGTTCAACAACATTGTATGAAATAAAAATTGGAGGATATCATGAGAAGGATGGAATTAAAATTGCTATGGACTTGGAAGCATGTAATTGCTGTAGATTACTTAAATTACGTAAGGGTTATCTTTTTCTTGTTGGGCTTTCTTTCTCTCCCAATCTCCTTAGTCTTTAAGGTTGGTGAATATCTATAGAGTTGTGATAGATTTTTCTAATTTTCTATCATGAACAAAATTACTTAGCAGGAAAATTCAATACAATATCAGAGTCTAGATCTCATTAATAGACTGAAAAATCGGGATAGACTTGGAAGCATAAACAGTACCCTAGTGGGAAAGTTTAACAGTGGACATAACATTGCAAAAAATAAAACTTGGTCATTAACATGAGAAGGGAAGACTTAAAATTGTGATGGACTTAGAAGCATGAAAACTATACAGAAGTATGAAACTTTATCAGGAGTTACAACATTGAAGTGGAATACAACTTGAATCATATCATGAGTAGGAAGTACAGAAATTGTGACTAACTTGGAAGCATGAACTCTGGATATTACAAACAGTAGTATGAAAAATTTAACAGGAGTTACAAAAAATGTTGCATTGAAATGCAACTTGGATCATATCATTCAAAAGAGGGAATCAACCACAATGCATCCATTCCCACTGCATTTAACCACCTTGGATCAAACCTCTGTACATCTCCTGAAGGACCACCGAATGCGGTTCTAAGAAAACTATGCTCTTCCATATCATAAATGCACACCTCATTAGGATAATTAAAAGCGTCAAAGTAATAAACACTGTTTCTTCTTAATCCAGGGAGAGACAATACCATTGCATTACTCACTCCAATGAAAATTGACTTGCCACCCAAATCGTATACTTCTTTGAAATGACCAACATTGTAATCGTACTTGAAAACTTTGAAAAGGGGACCTCTGATAACAAGTCCCTTGTCTGAATGAAATATTGGAGGCATTTTCTTCACAAGTAAGAAAATCTCCGGCTCTTCAGCTAAGAACCACCCAGCTAGATAAGTGAAATGCAGGTTGCTTTCTTGGTCTTGGGGCATTTTGAGTGAAATATGTTCGAGACTTGATTGTGAATCTTGAAGTTGTAGATTATGGATATCGACCCATCTTTGAATAGGATCCAACAAAATTTTTTTGCCCTCGGCATTGGTCATGACATCCTCATAGTATCGCCGTGGTTGCAATACTTTCCAGTCTGGTTGTCCCTCCCTCGCAACTACGATGCATACTCTACAATGCAACTTGATCATAACCGTGAACGCGACTTCACCATTTTCTTTTTTCTTATCCCAACTGCCAACGGCTTTAGAGTGCCTGAAAAACCCATCGATGTCATCCACCAGAATTTTGGTGAAATAATCATCCATTTGCTTCTCGAGTTCCTCATTCAGTTCCACTGCAGATACATAGCGAAATTTCGGGAGAACAATCTGCCGGCCGCTTACCGGATTCAGAAGGTGTGCCTCTAGAGTTCCTCTTGTGATCGTGACCATCCACCCGCCAGTGGAACCAAGGCATATGCGCTCCTGAAAGGGCAGAAGTGGCACCGGTATCCATAGTACCTCCCCTCGCAAGACGTCAAAGAAAGTCGCATTAATGTTTGTGTTCTCGTCGTCGGGGTCGGGGTGAGGAGATTATGACGTTAGGTTGACAAGTTTGGAAAATTTGATTAAAACTTTTATGCAAACAACCACCCAATCCTTCCAAAGGCTAGAAACACAAGTCAGCCAACTAGCACAAATTGTAGGTGAAAGAGAAAAATGTCAGTTTCCAAGTCAACCTGAGGTGAATCCAAGACCTAATAATCAATATCAGCCCTATCAACCACCTCTAGGAAGTAACAACCCTAGACCAGTTTAAATGGTTCATGAGGAGGGACCGTTCCAACAAATAAATACAGTTGTATCATCACGGTTCGGAAAACAAGTTGATAACAATGTGGTAAATCCTAGGGCTCCTAATCAATCTAGCCGTCAAGCACTCACATGTGACCTAACCATTGAACCTGAAGTCCAATTTGAAAAGCCCAACCCACCTAGTCAACCTGAGCGAGTCTATGTTCCTAAAGCCACATTCCTTAATAGACTTAATAAGAGCTCAAATGCACAAATGGAGAAACTCTTGAAAGTATTTAAGCAAGTTAAGGTGAATATTTCACTCCTAGATATGATTCAACAAATACCTGCTTATGCTAAATTCTTAAAGGATCTGTGCACTAAGAAGAGAAAAACGAACGTACCAAAGAAGACATTCTTGATTGCAACATAAACTCTATTCTGTCCAACTCATCTCCTATAAAGTATAAGGACCCTGGGTGTCCCACAATTTCATGTACGATATGAGATACTTTTATCAACAAAACCCTTCTAGATCTTGGTGCTAGTGTTAACTTACTCCCGTTCTCTGTCTATAAGCAACTAAACCTTGGTCCACTAAAACCCTCTAAGACAACCCTTCAATTTGCTGATTGCTCTGTTAAGAAACCAAGATGTATAGTAGAGGATGTTTTGATTAAGGTTGGTGACTTCATTTACCCAGTAGATTTTGTCGTTCTAAACATTGAACTTGTTGTCAATCCAAAGAGACAAATCTCTGTAATACTAGGTAGACCATTTTTAGCCACTTCTGAAGCTTTGATAAATTGTCGAAATGGGCTCATGCAACTATCTTTTGGAAACATAAAAGCTGAATTTAATATCTTTCACGTTGATAGTGAACCAGAAATAGTATGCAATCAAAGTGATGTTGTGATGAGATCGCGTATCTATAAGATTTCTGAATCAAATAAATCATCACAAAATCAAAAAGAAAGTGAGAAAAAGGGGAGTAATTCATCTACCCAACCACCACCACTCGAGCAAATAAGAGAACCAACACATGTGAGGGGTGTTGAATCTTTACCTGAGGACTCTCAGAGCAACATGGGGAACAATTCAACTGGATACATGCACCAACATGGTGACATTCAATCCAGTTCTGACTATGGTTGACTCTGAGCAAATTCAATCCCTCTACCGCAAGTTGACTCAGGTAATAAGTGCATTTGCTTTATCTTTGCATACATTGAGGATAATGCATGATTTAGGTGTGTGTGTAGGGGGAGGGGGGGTGTTTATCGATCTATCTATATATTCTTCAAAAAAAAAATCAATGCTCCATGACATAGCTTAAGATTGAACTGCCAAAACCCGTGTACAAATTGCATTGAGTTTTTGTTCCTTATTATATAGTTCTGCTTGTAGAAACTATGACATAAATCTAAGTTCCAAAGAAATAACCCATTACCCTTTAAGACATGTATGCACTTAAATTGGATGAATCAAATCTTTGAAGTGGTTGATAAAAAGCAGAAGTTGAGGAAAATATACCGGGAAGTGTGGACTGTTGGATTTCGTGCCCTATAATACGTATATATTTTCGAAATTTTATAAACATATAGGATTGAAACATTCATATTTTCTTCGATTTTCATATAGACATGCATTTGTTTGTCCTAATTATTTAACATGCATTAGAACAAACAAACAATAGTAAATAGGATCATACCTAGAGATTCTCTAAAACCTCTTGAAGACGCGGAGTCACATTGCCGCTCGAATCGCCCGGTGGATTGCCTCCGAGTATTCACCAAACTCTAAACGAGATTTGAGAGAGAATAGCTAGCCTCTCAATCTCCAATAGGGTTTAGAATCCAATTACTAACGAGAAGAACCAAAAGAACTGAGAAGGTCAACGAGGGAAAAGAAGAAACCCGACTTGTATCTGGGACTTCATGAAATCATGGTACTTGATACCAATGATCCCTTGACCTTCCAAGAAGCAATGGAAAGGGAAGACTCCAAATTATGGCTTAAGGCCATGGAATCCGAAATAGAATCCATGTATGATAATCAAGTGTGGAACTTGGTTGACCTTCTTCAAGGGAAAAAGGTCATTCAAAATAAATGGATTTTCTAGAGGAAGATGGACATGGATGGGAACTTGACAACTTACAAAGCGAGGCTTGTAGCGAAGGGTTTCACTCAAGTTCAAGGAATTGACTATGATGAAACTTTTTCACCAGTTTCCATGTTCAAGTCTATTCGGATAATGCTCGCTATTGCTGCATTTCATGATTATGAAATATGGCAAATGGATGTCAAAACGACGTTCCTTAATGGGAACTTGGAGGAGGATGTGTACATGGTACAACCTCAAGTTTTGAAGATCCAAAGAATAGCGAGAAGGTATGCAAGCTTCAAAGATCCATTTATGGATTGAAGCAAACATCAAGGGGTTGGAACAAACGCTTTTACGAGGAAGTGAAGAAGCTTCACTTCATTCAAAGTAAGGAAGAACCTTGTATATACAAGAAGGTTAGTGGGAGCCATGTAGTATTCCTAATCTTATATGTCGATGACATATTACTCATGGGCAATCATATTCCTTTGCTTGAGCAAACGAGAAATTTGTTGAAATCTGCATTTTGAATGAAAGACATGGGTGAGGCTCAATACATCTTGGGAATCAAGATATATCGAGATAGATCCCGTAGACTCATTGGCCTCAGTCAACGTACATACATTGACAAGGTCTTGGAAAGGTTCAAGATAAATAACTCCAAAAAGGGCAGTGTGCCATTGAGTATGGGTGTGCAACTCAAGAAGTCTCAATGTGCGCAATCACGTAAGGACTTGGAGTACATTAAGGATGTCCCTTATGCTTCGGAAATTGGGTCGATCATGTACGCGATGACTTGCACAAGACCCGATGTCTCGTATGCTCTAAGCGTGACAAGTCGTCACCAATCCAACGCAGGTCTTGAGCATTGGACTGCGGTCAAGAATATCCTAAAGTACCTTAATCGGACTAAGGATAAGATTCTTGTTTATGGATGACAAAGGGAATTGATAGCCGAGGGTTACTCGGATGCGAGTTTCATGAGTGATCCAAACGATAGAAGGTCACAATCAGGATACGTCTTTCTTCTTAATGGTGGAGCTGTGAGTTGGCGTAGTTGGAAGCAAAAGCACTACGACCGACTCAACCTGTAATAACTTAATCTAAGCAACCTAATTAAATTAAACTAAACCTAATTAACCCTAATTAATCATGCATGAAGAGGTGGAGGTGTTGGACATGTGGAGATTGAGGTGGATGGCTTTGGTTGGTTAGGTTTTAGGTTAAGTGTGATTGGATGAGGTGTAGGTGGGTTTGTCTATTTAAGGTGATGTTGAAGAGAGATAAGGGTTTGGACGTTTTTCTTCACTTGCACCTTACCAGAGAGTGAAAGAGAGGAGATTTCGTTGGAGAAGAAGGAGGTGAAGTAGAAGAAGAGGAGAAGAAGGAAGAAGAAGAGGAGTGAAGTGATTCAAGCTCGGGAGACTTCCACAACCGTCGAAAAGGTATGCCAAATCTTCATTATAACTCACATAAGCCTTGTGAGTGTAGGGGATCGACGTTGTTGTCGAATTCCCCGTCGGATTGCAACCTTTTCAGAGGTTGAAGACGACGATCGGTCGACCGGTGCCTGTGGGCAGTCGACCGATCCTATTATTATATTGATGTTTACCCGCGAACGGTCGAACAATGTCTTAGGACGGTCGACCGTTATGCCAGATTTGTGCGGGAAAAAGGGGGTTATGCTGTTATCGGTCGAACGGGACCACTTAGCCGGTCGACCGAATAACAATGAGAATGGGTCGGTTGGGGGTTTTGACTTATTAAACGGTCGAACGCCCTTAACCTTGTTCGACCGATCCATTTGATGCTAAGTCGGTTGGGAGCTTTGACCATCAAAACGGTCGACCGCTCTTTAACTTTCGGTCGACCGACTGAGCATTTTATTTAAGCGATAAAGTGCCTGTGTTGATTCGGTCGAACTGTATAGCAGTTCCGGTCGACCGAATATCACTTAGGCAAAATGCGGAAAGTCCTGTTATCGGTTGAACGGCCCCTTGGTTCGACCGGTCGGATATATATATTATATAAAAATTGTATAGCGTAGACCATCCAAACGGTCGACCGCTAGATGACTTTTGTTCGACCGATTGGTCGGTAATTCGGTTGGCGTGGTTCGACCGGTAGACTTGTTTGTACAGTACTGTGTACTGTGTGGGGGACCGGTCGACCGGAGTGCTTGTAGCGGTCGACCGATCTGCCGCAGGTTGGTGGATTTATCCACACGCGAGCCGTCGATGTCAGGTCGACTACCGGCTCCGAGGCGACGGTTGATTACCGGCTTTGAGAGCTACGGATTTCACCTTCGACGAAGGCGTATTATTGTACTACTTTTTCCTCTCTTACCGAGCGGGGTGTGAGGGATGTGTACCGTAAACCTTGGGCAGTTTGCGAGGGTTTAGCGGTAGGCCGAGGATGTTCCGGCAGGGTGCGCGCTAGGCGACTCTTGGGGGAGCAGTGGCTGTCGTCTGACCCGAGTTGTGTATTCGGCGGGCTGACTCGCTCCTTGGGTGCGGCGTGTACCGGGGGTTCCTTCCTGCACTTTTTGGGGAGCAGTGGTGTCGACTGACCCTTGTGAGGCAGCGATGGACTGACTTGACCCTAGTGGCAGGAGTGGTTCAGTGCCGCGGAGGCGGTGAGGGCATTATTGTGGGCCCGAGGCGGATGATCATGTGCATAGCATTGCATTGTCTTTAATTCCTTTTTATATTTTAGGAGGTTTGGTATACGGGGTTCCTGCAGGGAACTCAGGCATGTTTGTTTGTTTTCATTTCAGGTAGCGAGCAGGTTTAGAGTCAGGTGGTGACCGAGGACGGTGCCCCCGGGATTAGATCCTGTTCTCTTTAGTAGCTTCTTTTGTTTAAGGTAGTGATTACATGTACATTCACTTTGGTTGTAATCACAGTTGACTCGTTTATATAGTTGACTTCCACGTGGGTCTGTATCTTATATATTTTATATATATGTTAGTTTGTTTTCCCGTGACGTGCCCTGTGTTGACCGGTGACAGTCTTTATTATTGTTTAAATTTTCCGCTGTTTTCGGGTACGTTACAATTTGGTATCAGAGCGTTGATCTCGGCGTACTTGTCCAAAGAAACCACCTTTGAGTTAGGAGTTAGGTTTAGAGGATCATGCATGCACAGATTATATTGACATTGTCTTGTTTCCTTTGGCAGATGCCTCCTAGACGGGGGAAGGCGGTTGCCCATACTCGCGGTGAGAGTGAGACTGCGAGGGATGAGGCTTGGGAGGATGAGCGTCGGACGTTGTTCGATACGGTTGGACGTCTCACAGAGATGGTACA
Organism: Triglochin maritima; assembly: GCA_963682175.1. NCBI lineage: Eukaryota > Viridiplantae > Streptophyta > Magnoliopsida > Alismatales > Juncaginaceae > Triglochin > Triglochin maritima. Next base: position 44,797,264 of record OY821775.1, read on the forward strand.
GCAACAGACGGCACAGACTGGGCAGACGGGGACTGGCGCTATGCATGACCGGTTTATGCGCCAGCACCCGCCTACCTTTCTGGGGCAGTACGACGCAGAGGCTGCGGAGGAGTGGATCTTCACGATGCAGAAGATCTTCAGTGCTATTGGTTGTCCTCCAGAGGCGAGAGTGGGCCTGGCTACATATGTTTTGGGCGGTGCTGCGTCCAACTGGTGGAGGTCCACATCTGCAGTGGTGTTTGCGGACAGAGATGATATAGCCTGGGAGGAGTTCGTTGGCGAGTTCAACGAGCAGTATTTTCCGCAGCATGTCCAGGATGCGAAGAGGGAGGAGTTTCTGAGTCTTCAGCAGGGAGACATGACCTTGGCAGGCTACATCGGGAAGTTCAACGCCCTTGAGCGTTACTGTCCCGAGATGTATATTACACAGGAGCAGAGGGCTGGGAAGTTCGTCCGGGGGCTCCGGAAGCAGTTGAGGACGAAGGTGCTGACACACATGCCGAGCACGTTGGCCGATGCAGTGAAGAGTGCCTCTGTTCTTGATCGTGACTACAGGGAGAACTACCAGGATGAGAGGAGGCCATCAGGTAGGTTCTCTGGGAGGCCAGGAGGTCAGACTGGAGGGAATCCGGGCAAGAGGCCCCGATTCGAGGGAGCAGGAGTTGCAGTACCACGAACTGAGCCTTGTGGTACTTGTGGGAGGTTTCACTCCGGGTCGTGCTTCACCCCCGGAGCATGTCATGGTTGTGGCCAGATGGGTCACTTTATCAGGAGCTGTCCGAGCCGAGGAGCTGGGCCGAGCAGACCACCGGGTTTACCCGCACCAGGCAGAGGAGGAGGCGGAGATAGACCACCTTTCAGACCCCAGCAGGGGCAGCGCACTGGCAGAGTTTTCACCATCCAGGAAGAGGAGGCTCGGGATGGAGGCGCTGTCGTGGAAGGTACACTTCTTGTCGCAGGTTCAGTAGCTAGGGTGTTATTTGATTGTGGCGCGACACACTCGTTCATCTCAGAGCGATTTGCGGGAGTGTTGGGTTGTACCCTTGCGATGTTGACTGCCACGTTGGAGGTCAGCACACCCCTGGGTCTGGTGGGCACTGTGGGGAGATTTGTCCCCGGCGCCACGGTTGTTTCGGGAGATCAGGAGTTTCCGGCAGACCTGGTCTTGCTACCGATGGAGGACTTTGATGTCATACTTGGGATGGATTGGCTGTCCCAATATGATGTTCGAGTCTTGTGCCGAGAGAAGAAGATTTTGATCCCGAGAAAGGGTTTGCCTGATATTCTGATTAGAGGGATCAGAAGCAGAGGGGGTCGCATTATTGTATCTGCTGTGAGAGCTCAGAGACTGTTACAGCAGGGTTGTGCAGCGTTTCTGGCGACACTTGTGATTGCGGAGGCAGAGTCTCAGAGGCTAGAGGACATTGAGGTGGTGCAGGAGTTCACGGATGTTTTTCCAGCGGAGATTCCAGGTTTACCACCACACCGGGAGTTGGAGTTCGGCATTGAGTTGGTAGCTGGCACTACACCACAGTCGAAGGCTCCATACCGGATGGCACCTGCTGAGTTGACAGAGTTGAAGAAGCAGTTGCAGGAGTTGATGGACTCTGGATTTATCAGGTCGAGCGTCTCGCCTTGGGGTGCACCAGTTTTGTTTGTGAAGAAGAAGGACGGATCCTTGAGGATGTGCATAGACTACAGGATGCTGAACCAGGTGACGGTGAAGAATAAGTACCCCTTACCTAGGATCGAGGACCTCTTTGACCAGCTGCAGTCAGCGAAGGTTTTCTCGAAGATTGACCTGCGTTCAGGATATCACCAGTTGAGGATTCGAGATGAGGACATCCAGAAGACAGCCTTCAGGACGAGATATGGACACTATGAGTTCTTGGTGATGCCATTTGGATTGACGAATGCTCCGGCAGCATTCATGGATCTGATGCACCGTACATTCAGGCAGTATATTGATATATTTGTGATTGTCTTCGTGGATGACATTTTGATTTATTCACCAGATGTGGAGCAGCACAGAGAGCATCTGAGGATTGTACTCAGCATCTTGAGGGCTCAGCAATTATATGCTAAGTTCTCAAAGTGCGTGTTTTGGCTGGACAGAGTGGCATTTCTCGGACACATTGTATCTGCAGAAGGGATATCAGTGGATCCGGCGAAGGTGGAGGCAGTGACACAGTGGAGGACCCCTACGAGTGTGACGGAGATTAGGAGATTTGTTGGACTGGCGGGTTATTACCGTCGCTTCATCAAAGACTTCTCGAGATTGGCAGCACCACTGACAGCTCTGACACAGAAGGGAGTCACTTTTGTTTGGTCGCAGAAGTGCGAGGACAGCTTTCAGGAGCTGAAGAGACTATTGACCACAGCACCAGTTTTATCATTGCCGAGTGGCACGGGTGGATTCGTGATTTATAGCGACGCATCAGGTGTTGGCTTAGGATGTGTACTTATGCAGCACGGGAGGGTGATCACGTACGCATCCAGACAGCTGAAGGTCCATGAGAGGAATTACCCGACACATGATTTGGAGTTAGCAGCAGTAGTTCACGCACTGAAGACCTGGAGACACTATCTTTATGGCGAGCAGTTCGAGGTGTTTACAGATCATCAGAGTCTGAAGTACCTGTTCTCGCAGAAGGAGCTGAACATGAGGCAGCGCAGATGGCTTGAGTTCATTAAGGACTATGACTTCACTATCTCTTACCATCCGGGGAAGGCGAACACAGTTGCAGACGCTTTGAGCCGGAAGGTGGAAGTATCAGTAGCAGGCCTATGCATTCAGGAGTGGAGACTGCTAGAGTCTTTAGCAGAGTGGAGACCATTTGCTGATAGTTCTAAGGGCGCAGTGATTGCCGGATTGAGAGTAGAGCCTCAGACAGTATCAGCAGTGATTCATGCTCAGACTACAGATGAGGAGTTGAGCAGTTTGTTACAGTTAGCTGCCAGAGATGGGTCAGACTTCAGAGTTGGAGTGGATGGAGGTCTGAGATTCAGAGACCGTATCTGGGTGCCGAAGACAGAGGACTTGAGACATGACATCATGGAGGAGGCACACAGATCGAGATATTCCATTCATCCAGGGAGCACCAAGATGTACAAAGACCTGCAGCGGAACTTCTGGTGGCGAGGTATGAAGAAGGACGTTGCAGACTTCGTGTCGAGGTGTTTGGTCTGTCAGCAGGTGAAGATCGAGCACCAGAGACCAGCAGGGCAGATGCAGAGGATTGAGTTGCCCGAGTGGAAGTGGGAGCACGTGACGATGGATTTTGTTACGGGGCTACCGAAGACACGGAGATTCCACGATGCGATTTGGGTTATAGTCGATCGACTGACCAAGTCGGCGCATTTCTTAGCTATTAAGACCACTCTTGCTCTGGAGGGTCTATCTAAGTTATATATTGAGGAGATTGTCAGACTTCATGGCGTGCCGGTCAGTATCATTTCAGACAGAGATCCCAGATTCACTTCGAGATTTTGGGAGAGCCTACACAGAGCACTGGGGACACGTCTGAAGTTTAGTACAGCTTTTCATCCGCAGACAGATGGCCAGTCAGAGCGGACGATACAGACATTGGAGGACATGCTGAGAGCGTGCACACTTGACTGGGCAGGGCATTGGGATGAGCATTTGCCGTTGATCGAGTTCGCCTACAACAACAGCTACCACTCGAGTATTGGGATGGCACCATATGAGGCATTATACGGAAGACCGTGTAAATCGCCGGTATGCTGGAGTGATGTGGGCGAGAGACAGCTAGTTGGACCTGACATTATTCAGTTGTATTCAGAGAAGGTCGACGTGATTCGGAGGCGACTAGCTACGGCGCAGAGCAGGCAGAAGAGTTATGCTGATACGCGGAGACGTGAGCTGACTTTTGATGTAGGAGATCATGTCTTCCTGAAGATCTCGCCTTCCAGAGGGGTGATGAGATTCGGGAAGAAGGGGAAGCTGAGTCCGAGATATGTCGGACCTTTTGAGATATTGGATCGGGTCGGTGAGGTGGCATATAGGATTGCACTACCACCACAGTTCGCAGGACTTCACAACGTCTTCCATGTTTCTATGCTGAGGAAGTACGTGGCCGATCCAGCTCATGTGATTGAGATATCAGTACCGGAGATCCAGCAGGATTTGTCATTAGATGAGAGACCAGTTGAGATTGTGGATCAGATGGTACATCAGCTCAGGAGGAGAGCGATTCCGATGGTGAAGGTCAGGTGGCAGCATCACAGTGTCAGAGAGGCTACCTGGGAGATCGAGGAGGATGTCAGGAAGCAGTATCCAGAGTTGTTTCGGTAAGTCAGTTGTTTCGAGTTTCGCGGACGAAATTCTTTTAAGGAGGGTAGATTGTAATAACTTAATCTAAGCAACCTAATTAAATTAAACTAAACCTAATTAACCCTAATTAATCATGCATGAAGAGGTGGAGGTGTTGGACATGTGGAGATTGAGGTGGATGGCTTTGGTTGGTTAGGTTTTAGGTTAAGTGTGATTGGATGAGGTGTAGGTGGGTTTGTCTATTTAAGGTGATGTTGAAGAGAGATAAGGGTTTGGACGTTTTTCTTCACTTGCACCTTACCAGAGAGTGAAAGAGAGGAGATTTCGTTGGAGAAGAAGGAGGTGAAGTAGAAGAAGAGGAGAAGAAGGAAGAAGAAGAGGAGTGAAGTGATTCAAGCTCGGGAGACTTCCACAACCGTCGAAAAGGTATGCCAAATCTTCATTATAACTCACATAAGCCTTGTGAGTGTAGGGGATCGACGTTGGTGTCGAATTCCCCGTCGGATTGCAACCTTTTCAGAGGTTGAAGACGACGATCGGTCGACCGGTGCCTGTGGGCAGTCGACCGATCCTATTATTATATTGATGTTTACCCGCGAACGGTCGAACAATGTCTTAGGACGGTCGACCGTTATGCCAGATTTGTGCGGGAAAAAAGGGGTTATGCTGTTATCGGTCGAACGGGACCACTTAGCCGGTCGACCGAATAACAATGAGAATGGGTCGGTTGGGGGTTTTGACTTATTAAACGGTCGAACGCCCTTAACCTTGTTCGACCGATCCATTTGATGCTAAGTCGGTTGGGAGCTTTGACCATCAAAACGGTCGACCGCTCTTTAACTTTCGGTCGACCGACTGAGCATTTTATTTAAGCGATAAAGTGCCTGTGTTGATTCGGTCGAACTGTATAGCAGTTCCGGTCGACCGAATATCACTTAGGCAAAATGCGGAAAGTCCTGTTATCGGTTGAACGGCCCCTTGGTTCGACCGGTCGGATATATATATTATATAAAAATTGTATAGCGTAGACCATCCAAACGGTCGACCGCTAGATGACTTTTGTTCGACCGATTGGTCGGTAATTCGGTTGGCGTGGTTCGACTGGTAGACTTGTTTGTACAGTACTGTGTACTGTGTGGGGGACCGGTCGACCGGAGTGCTTGTAGCGGTCGACCGATCTGCCGCAGGTTGGTGGATTTATCCACACGCGAGCCGTCGATGTCAGGTCGACTACCGGCTCCGAGGCGACGGTTGATTACCGGCTTTGAGAGCTACGGATTTCACCTTCGACGAAGGCGTATTATTGTACTACTTTTTCCTCTCTTACCGAGCGGGGTGTGAGGGATGTGTACCGTAAACCTTGGGCAGTTTGCGAGGGTTTAGCGGTAGGCCGAGGATGTTCCGGCAGGGTGCGCGCTAGGCGACTCTTGGGGGAGCAGTGGCTGTCGTCTGACCCGAGTTGTGTATTCGGCGGGCTGACTCGCTCCTTGGGTGCGGCGTGTACCGGGGGTTCCTTCCTGCACTTTTTGGGGAGCAGTGGTGTCGACTGACCCTTGTGAGGCAGCGATGGACTGACTTGACCCTAGTGGCAGGAGTGGTTCAGTGCCGCGGAGGCGGTGAGGGCATTATTGTGGGCCCGAGGCGGATGATCATGTGCATAGCATTGCATTGTCTTTAATTCCTTTTTATATTTTAGGAGGTTTGGTATACGGGGTTCCTGCAGGGAACTCAGGCATGTTTGTTTGTTTTCATTTCAGGTAGCGAGCAGGTTTAGAGTCAGGTGGTGACCGAGGACGGTGCCCCCGGGATTAGATCCTGTTCTCTTTAGTAGCTTCTTTTGTTTAAGGTAGTGATTACATGTACATTCACTTTGGTTGTAATCACAGTTGACTCGTTTATATAGTTGACTTCCACGTGGGTCTGTATCTTATATATTTTATATATATGTTAGTTTGTTTTCCCGTGACGTGCCCTGTGTTGACCGGTGACGGTCTTTATTATTGTTTAAATTTTCCGCTGTTTTCGGGTACATTACACAACCACTGCTTCAGAGGTAATGGTTGTCGCTGAAGCGAGCAAGGAAGGAGTGTGGATTAAGAAGTTTCTTGAAGAGCTTGGAGTAGTTCCCTCGAGCGAGGGACCAGTAGAGCTGTTTTGCGATAATAGTGCATCTTTCTCGCAAATCAAGGATCCCAAATCACACCACAAATTGAAGTACATGGATCGTAAGTACTTCGTGACACGTGACCTCATCGACGAAGGCAAAATAAATCTTTTATGGGTGGACACCAACAACAATACAGCTGATCCATTCACAAAACCTTTATCCCAAGCCAAGGGCGAAATGCATTTCGAGTCCATGGGATTGAGGAACCATGTTGATTGGCTTGATGATTGATATGTAATGGGGTTTACCCTAGTTATTATTGTTTTATACATTGAGTATGTATGTGAAAAAAAACTCTAATAACAAGTGGGAGATTGAAGGGAATGTGTTTTAAAAGTTTTACTTTTAAATGTCAATTATTATGAATTGAATGAGAAATCATTTTGTTCCTTGTTTATGTTATTCGTCTTTTAGAAGTGTTAAGGAAGAGGCTCTTGGTCCTTAACCGTAGAGCTCTAAAAGATATTGGTTTGCATAAAACAAAAGATATTCGCAATCATGGTAATAAACATGGGACATTTATTACCGAGTTAAGATTGTCGTTTTGGTCATAGATCATTGTAGCTCTACAAGTGAGTGACAACACAGGTACGCAAAATAGGAAAATATTACTTTTGTATACTGAATAGACCTAATAAGTAAAATATTATAGAAATGTGTTTCTGTGTCATTAATATTTTACTGTGTCCTTGGTCCTTTGATATGAGACTTATATCCGATCACTTAAGAAATACTTGATTAGGCTAGTGTCTTGAGCTATCGATAAGTGTAGTGTAAAGACATTGGTTGGTTAAGTATGACTTTTGTTGGAGAAGATACTTAGTCAAAAGATTATCATTGTCCCTCTTAAATGAGTAATGATATTAGTGGGGCCCTTGATAAAACAAAGTTATAATTTGCACAATGTGATTTGAGTTAAGTCACATATTTGTAACTAGCTTAAAGAGATCAAGAAATGAATACTAATACAAAGATGACACAATACTACTTTGTGTGTATTCTTAACATCATGAGGCAAGGGACGGACACAAGTGGTGCACTCCATCTCTAAATGGATCGGGTTTTGGTTCGAGTGGAATTAAGACATCTAACTAATTGGGAGCTATAATGTGTAGCTAGATACTGCTTATAGCTTGTGATATTAAGCTCTTAATATCATTGCCAACTTAGTCCAGATTCTCCCATAGGTCACACCGCAAAAACCGGGAAACAAGAAACTTGATTTTTGGTTCATATGATGTGTCGGGTTTCTTATAGAAAATATGACACATGTGGTGAACAAGTAAAATCAATTATGTTGGATATAACATAATTAGAATCATGATAAATTCATATGAGATGCATATATTATGGGGTGCAATAATTTATTGTTGCATAAGATAATATATTGCATAAGTTGTGAATTTGCTAAAAAACCCTAAAGTTCAAATTTTGTTGGAAATAAATCCAAAATTTGAAAAGGCAAAATTGGGTAAAACTTTGGTAATCCGTTTATGGTTCGGTCGACCGAAGGTTCTGTGGATCGGTCAACCGAACGTGGAACGGAAGGTCAGAGTTAATTGACCGAACTTGACCAAAGTGCCTGGAACTCTGGTTCGGTATACCGAACCAGGAACGGTCGACCGAACAATGTCCAGTTCCGATATTTTCGGTTAACCGAATGACACTCGGTTTTAGACGCGAATTCGTCTGATCGGTTAAGCAGAATTTTTCTCCTTAAGAATCGGTCATCCGTCTAGTGCACGGTAATACGAACGTGACATATTTGGTTAACCGAGTATGTCTCGGTAAACCGAAGCCCGATCGATTTTCTGCCTTTGATAATTAAGAGATTAATTTGATCAATGGTTGGATTAGCTCAAAACTTGGTCAAACGTTTTGTGGATGCATGTAATACATTATGGAATTATTTTGTGAGAGAAAATGTCAAGAAAACGTGGCTTAAGAATAGCCATGATTGAGAGTAAGATTGGAGCCTATAAATAGGTCATTATTCTCCTTAATTAAGTTAGATGTTTTTTTCTAATTATTTTTCTCTCCTAATTCACCACAAAAACCACGAAAATTCTCTTAAGTTTCTAAGTCTTTGAAAGGAGAAATCTCAGAGATTAAGGAAAAGGGTTTGTAGCTAGATTCTAAGCTAGTTCGGAGATTGATTGACTAGCTCTTTTCTCTCCAATCTTGTTTAGGGTTTGGTGAATACTCGGAGGCATCCGGCGCAACTGGAAGCGACGATCGTCATCCTCAACGTCTCCAAATCATCAAGAAGTTTTAGAGAACTTCTAGGTATGAAATTCGGAGCCCATGTTTGTTTTAGTAAAGTTTTGCAACTAGTTATTGAAACAAACCGATGCATGCATGAAACAAATCATAGAAAAATTGTAATTGATCCTTATTGTGCATAAAAATTTCAAAAATAAATATGTATAATTAAACTAGAAATCCTACATGGGGCACGTGCGAGGGTTGAGCTAAAGGACCCGCGAGACCTGTCACTGTTTGATGTCTACTGTGGTAGGGAGGGAGTTCCCGGGGTCCCAGTGAGACGGTGGATGTTTATTGTATTTCATATCATACATGTTTTAGATGTCTAGTTCATTTATGTGATAGAAGCTTGGCATTCGGGGTTTCCTCATGGGAAACTCAGGCATATTCATGTTTTATGTCAGGTCGTGAGCGGCGCTTAGGAGGTGGTGACTGAGGAGGAGTGCTTTCGGGGCCAGATCCTGCTTTCCTTGTTTCGAGGTCCGAGTGATTACATGTATATTTTCCTTATCTTTTGTTGTAATCACACTTTTGTAAAACTCTCAGATATATATATTGTATATATGTTGATGCACCAGTTGTCCATTTTCTTCGGTAATATCCTCATGTTGTGTTTTATTAAAAATTTAAATTTCTTCAACTTTCGAGGATGTTACACTAGCCAAACAAAGCTATTACTTAAGTTTGGATGCCTACAGAGTTTATATTAAAAGTACGACCATATTAAGTACCAAGTCTAACATTACCATAGGAATACATGGTAGAAAATGCGGGCTTAATTATGGCCAGCATTTGATCTATATCCTAACGAATAATGACTAATGAGGCTCCATAGATACTAGATTAGTGCATAGTAAAAGAAGGGGAAAATAGTGAAAGGAATTATGGAGATGAAGACCTTTTCGGTCTATAAAAGGAAGGTAAAAACCAATGTTTGATCTCAAAGATTGAGAAGCAAATCACCACAAGTGCTTGGAGTGTAACAGAGAAGAAAGCCTCATTACTACCAAGCCATCGTTGCTGCGTCGCCAACCGTCACACACTGAGATAAGATCGGTACAAGAAGAATGAAATTTCTTTAAACGGTCAATAAGTGAAGAAAAGAAAACTATGATTTACATGTAAAATATAATTTGAAACAATACTAACACATTCGGGAGTAACACGAGGTTAAGTTGAGTTTCGTCAAATCACTTGGTTTTTATGCATTTGCGAAAATGACAGCATCCCCCTCCACAACTCTTACACTGATTAACTTCTTAGAATTGTCGCATATATTCTATTTTTTCTTGATGTCGTGTCTCCACTTTGTCTTCTGTCTCCATGTTTGACTATTTGTGTCTAGTACTACTAGACATACCCAATTTGGAGTAACCCCAAGAGATATTTTCCCACTCATAAAACTTGTGCTCGTTGAAGTCATCCACACATTTGTCTTATGTTGTTTTTGGATGCATCATTTCAGTATGTAATTTCACTTAGACCATGAAATTTCAAGGTACCATATTTACAGATATCATGTTTGGTTGACATTGTGTTGGAATTTGTAAATTTCTCGTGACATTTTAAAATTCCACCTTCATACAAATTTTAAGGAAAATGATAGATGACCGCTATTTAGGACGCTCCTTGCGGGACACGGGTTATGTGGCAAAATTTCATGTCAGCAGAGAAAAAAGTTTCGTTTTATATTTTATCTCTCAATAGATTTGTTATCCGTACAAATGTCTCAATCTCTCCATCCCTCCCTCAATCCCTCATTAATGCGTCTCAAATCACTCTCTTCCTTCGTCATTTTGGCACTCCTACACAGCAGAAGACTTGTTATTCATCTCAAGATGCGTCTTCCTTTTTCTTCCATTCTCTTCTGTGGTCCTTCCTCTGTACTCCAATGGAAATCGTTCACGTGTCTTCCCAAGTGGAGCAGCCGGCAAACGTTCCTAAGGAGGAGATGTTTTTTCCTTCTTTCGAAGAAGCCAAAATATTTTACGTGGCCTATGCCGATTCTTGTGGTTTTGGTGTTAAGACAAGACAATCTCATTACGATCGTGGTGTTGTTATACGGGTCACGCTGACTTGCTCCAAGGAGGGCACAACACCACCAAACCAAGGGCAAGGAAAATTGAAGCCTAGGTTATCCAGTAGAGTCCAATGCACTGCTCGGATAAGGGTCTCCGGAAACCCAGCACGTAGTTACCACATTAACTTTGTGGATCTCAAACATAACCACGCCATGCTTGAACAGGAGCAAATGCGTTTTCTCAGACAAAAACGAATCGTCCCTGAGGCCGCCAAAGCATGCATATCGTGCAATGATAGTGCTGGGATATCGGCTGCTAAGACCATGCAATCTTTTGTGGTCGAGTCTGGAGGTCATGACAAATTGACTTTCAACGAAAGGGATTTAAGGTTTATTTTCTTTCTGCCTAACATAATTGAAGTTCAACATTTTGCGCCTGGTTTTAGTGGTTTCTGTGGGCATGAATGTTTTAAACGAAGTCAGAAATTTAAAGATGGGACCTGGTGATGCACAAGCTCTTCAGAACTATTTCATTAGGATGCAGAAGATTGATTCCATGTTTTTCTATGTAATGGATATGGATGACGAAGGAAGACTAAGGAACGTGTTTTGGGCTAACTGTCGTTCTAGAGCTGCATATTCATACTTTGGAGATGCAATATGTTTCGACACCACCGACATTACAAACAAATACGACATGCCTTTTGCCCCATTTGTAAGAGTTAATCACCATTTCGAGTCAGTTTTGCTCGGTTGCGTTTTGCTGTCTTCTGAGACCACTGAAAATTACATATGGTTGTTCCAAACATGGTTGTCGTGCATGAACGGTAAGGTGTGACTCTTCAGTTTAAGTTATTTATGTGTTCGGTTTAAGTGGTGGAGCTGTTGGGTTTAAGTGGGGAACTGATCGGTTTAAGTGGTGGAACTGTTCGGTTTAAGTGGTGGAACTGTTCGGTTTAAGTGGGGAACTGTTCGGTTTAAGTGGTGGAACTGTTCGGTTTATGTGGTTTGACTGTTCGGTTTAAGTGGTGGAACAGTTCGGTTTAAGTTGTGGAACGATTCGGTTTAAGTGGTTTGACTGTTCGGTTTAAGTGGGTTGACTGTTCGGTTTAAGTAGTGTGACTGTTCGGTTTAAGTTGTGTATGTGTTCGGTTTAAGTTGTGGGTCTGTTCAGAAAAAGTTGTTTGTCTGTTCGGATTAAGTTGTCTGTCTGTTCGGAATAAGTTGACTGTCTGTTCGGAATAAGTTGTCTGTCTGTTCGGATTAAGATGTGGGTCTGTTCGGTTTAAGTTGTGGGCCTGTTCGGTTTAAGTGGTCGGTCTGTTCAGTTTAAGTTGTGGGTTTGTTCGGTTTAAGCTGTGGGTATGTTCGGTTTAAGTGGTCGGTTTGTTCGGATTAAGTTGTGGGTCTGTTCGGTTAAAGTTTCAAAGTAGGATTTTGTACCTTTCAATATATGACTCACTCCTTTTAAATTGCCCCCCTTATGCAGATATACCCCCCCAGCCATAATAACAGATCAATGTGGTGCCATTACAGCTGTTGTAAGGAATGTCTTCCCAGATTCAAGACACATATTCTGTATATGACACATAATGAACAAAGCTCCCTTGAAGTTGTCGACGCAGTATCGGAAGCACATGTTATTTGATCTGAAATTGATTGTATATGATTCCAAAACCCCAGCAGAATTTGATCGTAATTGGCAGGGTTTCCTTCTTGATTTTGACCTGCATAACCATAGCTGACTCAAATCGATTTATGCAATCCGAGAGTCGTGGATACCTGCATTTGTTGGTGATAGTTTTTTCGCGGGAATGACATCTACTCAGAGAAGCGAGAGTATGAACGACTTTTTCGACAAGTATCTTACTTCGAAGACCACCCTTAAGCAGTTTGTTCAACAATACGAACTTGCGCTCCGCCATAAGTACGAGAAGGAAGCTCAATCAGATTTTGATTGTCTTCATAAGAGACCCCAGTTGGTTTCAATTTATCCATTCGAGAGACAGATAAGGGAGTTGTATACGGTAGGGGTCTTCAAGAAAGTGCAGTTAGAAATTGGGAAGATAATATACTGCGATATAACGGAGGAGTTCAATACGAATGACACATTTCAGTACAAGGTATCTGAACGTGTTTTGGCTGGTGAGCAGCTACTGTCGAAATGTTTCCTAGTACAAAACATATCCATGAACTTCACATGTGATTGTAGAATGTTTCAGCACGTCGGCCTTCTATGCTGCCACATTTTTTTGTGGTACTTGGACACTTAAATCTTAATGCATTGCTCCCAGACTCTTACATCGTTAATCGATGGCGGAAGGATATTCGAAGGAGCTATCGAGATAAGATGTACCCAAACGATGGAGTAATGGAGAAGGATGCGCTTCGTCGTCACGACGACATCATGGGTCGTGCCGTTTGGATAGCACAGGAAGCCTTCATTTCCCACGAAAAGTATATTGAGGCCGTGAAGTGTATTGAAATGCTTAAGGCACGTATGCACACTACCCAGTTCTTGGTTCGACTTGATGAACCTGAGTCTGCGAGTACATCGGTTCTTAATCCAGATAATGTCAGACGTGTAGGAAGACCGCCGACTAGACGTCGAGTGTCTTTAGCTGAGAAGATGATTAAAAAAATCCATAAAAAGCACGCCCAACAAGAGAAGAGAAAGTTCAAGATGAATGTTACATCGTCGCTTCATGAAGTCGCACCAAAACCTGGGGATCCTGATTTCTCTGATTGGAACATGAATTTGTATTACGAGGAACTTCCTCCTTAATTTAATATTTCTTGTTATTTTCAGTTCTTGTAAAACCAAGAAACTTCTAATTGTTGATCTGTTTGGATCTGCAAATGGTTGTTATACACGTTCAGTTTGTATAAAACTGTGTCCTTGTTCGGTTTAAGTTGTGGGTCTGTTCGGAATATGATGTGTGTCTGTTCGGAATATGTTGTGTCTGTTCAGAATATGTTGTTTGTCTGTTCGTAATATGTTGTTGGTTAGTTCGGATTAAGTTGTGTGTTTGTTCAGTTTAAGTTGTGTGTCTGTTCGGAATAGGATGTGTGTCCGTTCGGTTTAAGTTGTGTGTCTGTTCGGAATACGTTGAGTGTCTGTTCAGAATAAGTTGTGTGTCTGTTCGGAATAAGTTGTGTGTCTGTTCGGAATATGTTGTGTGTCTGTTCCGTTTAAGTTGTGTCTGTTCGGAATATGATGTGTGTCTATTCGGAATATGATGTCTGTCTGTTCGGAATACGTTGAGTGTCTGTTCGGAATAAGTTGTGTGTCCGTTCGGAATAAGTTGTGTGTCTGTTCGGAAAATGTTGTGTGTCTGTTCGGATTAAGTTGTGTGTTTGTTCGGAATATTATGTGTGTCTGTTCGGAATATGATGTCTGTCTGTTCGGAATACGTTGAGTGTCTGTTCGGAATAAGTTGTGTGTCCGTTCGGAATATGTTGTGTGTCTGTTCGGATTAAGTTTTGTGTCTGTTCGGAATATGATGTGTGTCTGTTCGGAATATGATGTTTGTCTGTTCGGAATACGTTGAGTGTCTGTTCGGAATAAGTTGTGTGTCCGTTCGGAATAAGTTGTGTGTTTGTTCGGAATATGTTGTGTGTCTGTTCGGAATATGATGTCTGTCTGTTCGGAATACGTTGAGTGTCTGTTCGGAATAAGTTGTGTGTTCGTATCTGTTTATGCGTCTGATGTTCCTTAAATGGTGCATGAACCATTGCCTCGGTCGAAGTGTTCCATCATAGAACAAAAAATGGTTGAAGATGAAAGAAATCAGGAGACGAACATACTCCTCCGTGTCGCCCATGGCACTGCTTGACAGCAGATGACCTATAAGTTGTGTGTTGTCAAGGTTCACCCCTTCTCGCCTCTGTACACCCAATGGTTTCATCACCACGGGCTTCCCATGCATACGTAAGCCCAAAATTATGGCAACATCTTCCGGTGTAAGGGGAACTACCCCTGATCCTATTCTCAGCCCCACCTCCTCCGCATCGTAGTGTTCGACGAACCAACCGACTATTTCGTTGTCCGTAGTAATGTTAGGAAGGTCTAGGAAGTGACCGAAAGGGGTGCTCCGGAAAACCTCTTTCTCAACCTTCTTCATCCTGTCAAACTGCTTTCGGATGACCGTCCAGGAGCACCGGGATTCCCAGAAGTAGTAGGTGGTTCCCTAAAACAAAAAATTGAAAAAACGAAAGTTCAGCAAAAAAAGAACGACCAAGGGAAGAAAAAAAAATATAGACCCACCAGTTCTGGGACAGGTTCCCTATCGACGGCAGGAGTCAAAGAATCCATTATGGTTTAGAGGGGAAGAAAGAAAGCCGGAATAGGTTCACAGGTACGCTTCCTCCGTTCACAGGTAATCCAACGAGAAAGAAAGTGGGACTCTCCCTTTTTCGGTCTGGATATTTTGTATCTACCTCGGTATCGGAACCGTCGTTCGTGGGGTGTCTACCGCTGTCTTATCAGGAAAGCAACCGTCGTTCTTCGAAAACCGTCAAAAAAATTTAAAACACAATTTAAGACACGTTTCGAAAGGGTGACATGACAATCCGACTAGACGCTGACTCGACAACTTTTTGGGTGCCACGTAAGGTGCGTCACGGACGCCCGCGTCCGTGTATAACGACACTTTTGTTAAATCCAAATTTCATGTTGAAAGGTGAATTTTCGAAATTCTACGCAACTTATTTTAACTTTAATCATTCATATGAATACAAAATATTAGTGTTACGTTCTGAACATGATTGTATGCACAATAGTACGTGGTTTTTTATGGTTTGAATACAATTCCAACTTTAAAAAACTAATAAAATATCATATAAACTTTTAGTTGTAATTTGAAAGTAACGTGTGTTATCCAAACATAATAAATACAAATCACGTTATTTATAAATTCTAAGATTTATAAATCCCGTTAATTACGAATTCCATGGAACTTAATATATTGCATTCAATTTATTTATAAATTGATTGGTCGCTTTTTTTTACCATGGATTTGGTATGGAAGTGCTGTCTGGAAGTTCGACGTTACATGGCCAACCCAATCTGCACTTATATATAATATAATAAATTTACATCAAATGATCCTACTAAATAAAATAAAGCTTTAATTTCAAGGTAGTGAACTACAATCGGAAAGAAATCATCAGAGGAATGGAAGGAAGATGTCAAAGTAACATCTTAACACTCTTTATTTCTCTGCTACAGGAGTACAAGACATAACAAAGCTTACAAACAGATACGTATCAGGAGTTACAGAACATGGCAGAAAAATGACGAATGTTAAACTTTGCAACTGTATTCAGTATACACAACAAGTAAATGCTGGAATGGAAATATGCAATAGAAGTCAAAAAATAAAAATAAAAATGCAAAATACAGTTTCCGACTCGGTCTTACCTGAGGGTGGGGTAAGGTTTTTCAACCTCCAGTTCACCTGCATAAAAACATTGGTTTGACGTGTTTATCAGGTTTTATTACCTTGATCAGATAATATCACCTGCATAAAAACAACGCTGCATAAAACTTGCGCTAATTATGTGAGATGATAGCTATAAAAGAAGAAAACATAAAGGATTTTTTTCAAAATAATAAATTTTTTTGTACGTAGAAAAATATAAGATTGAAAATTTTAATTAACAAAATATGTGATAGATAAACGACATTATTTTCATCTAAAGTGAAAAGCACAATAAGCGCGAAAAAAACGTAACCTTCTCGGATCAAGGCAGGTTGTGTGTTTCTGTTCGTTACTAAATGGATGATGTCATGGGATATGAAGCCAATCCATCACGTCAATTACTCTATTAGGGGTTTCAAATATTAATAGAAAAAGAAAAAAAAATATTGTAGAGAGCTCAGATGTGGCCATTATACATCAATCGAAAGTCAAATACGAAGAAAACCAATCCTCTCTTGGCAGTTTTCATCACAGATCCTGATAGTTGTTAGATTGCTAGTCTATACAATTACTGTTTTTAAACATGCTTTCTCGATGTGCGACTATTCGTGTAGGTGCTCAAGTTTAATAACGGCCTGCAAGCTCAAACACATCAACTATAACTTCAATATTTGATTTTATATTATAAAATTATTGTATAGCATATTAGAGCTAAGTGCTGGCCAATTATACATAATTACATATACATCATCTAGAAATCAGCTGCTTGGCCTATCGTGGGAAGTCAATCCTCACTTGTCATTAGCTCACGGCTCTTGGTCTCTTAAGTAGGTTGTTCAGAGATAATAGGTAAGTTGCATTGATAAAATATGACAATGTTTGGTCTTTTTGGTATGTTTTTTCGAGATGATTAGTAAGTTGCATTAATAAAAAGGTGTTGATTTAACAACTTGCATTAATAAAAATGCTCGTCTTCAAGTTGAGTTATGAATTCAATTACTTAGATTTTAAGTCAGTCGACACATTCAATCACTCTTTGTAATTTAAGTTTTGTTTAAATTTTTATTCTACATCTATGTTTGTGTTTGTGGTAAATTTTGTTTGTTCTTATTAAATTACTTAATGCTATATCGATGATGTTGCTTAATTATTGTAAAGTACTTAGATGTGTAGTCCTTTTTGTACAATTGCAAAATGTATGTTTCACATGACTCTCACGGTCTTGTGGATCATTCAGTGCTAGTATTATAGAAAAATCATTGGTCATCCTCGATTCTAAAAAGTGTAAGTGTTTTGTTTAGCAAATTAAAAGTTGTGTATTGTTTTTTATTAGAACTTAACTAATTATTTTTTTTATCGGGAGCAATTACCTGATATTAGGTGTATTAAACACGATATTCAGTTCAACACGTGGACTGTGCATGATGATAATGTATGAGGTTTGCTAGAGCTTGCTTGATTTGATACAGTTTCTCGTTTGCCACGACTGCAACTTGATTGAAATTTGATACGGGTTGTGGTTGAGAGGTGGACGCTGGAGACCCACACTTTCTATTTCAGACATGTGAAGATAATTATCACACTGTAAGACCTTAGTATTCTTATTGGTCTTCGAAGTGACGACTTATCTCTGTGCACGATCTTAGATCATAATTGGTCAAAGGACAAAGTGGTAAGCCACCTACACTCGTTAAAATATTGCTAAAACTTTCAGTTTGTTGTCATTATACCAAAATGTCATGACTTAGTGCCCAATATGAAGCGTCATTTTGTTCTTTAATCCACTTGAACTCATTAGGATGATTAACCTCGATATCATTCATATGCTCTTGAAATGTTCTTTTATCAAGACCGACACCAACATGCCAAAATTTATTTTGCAATTCCATATAATTGCACCGAGCATGTCTTCCCATATTTGCACTCATGTGTCTCAAACAAAATCTGTGAACGCGACATCGTTCTGGGGCAAACAATGTCTTCACGATATTTATAAGACATAGAAATCGATCACTGATGATACACAATTCATCTCGTGTGCATTCTTTACTTGACAAAATACTCAAAAACCACTACCTCGAGCTTCCAGATTCTTTTTCAACGATTGCAAACACCAAAGGAAACAAATCAGAGTTCGCGTAGGTACCCATTGCAACCAAAAGAGTACCCTTTGAAACTTGCCGAACAAATGAGTCTCATCAATACTCAACACGGGTCTATAATACTTGAAATCTTCAATGGATGTCGCAAAACACTAGAAAATTCTTTGAAATTGCTCAATGTTTTGGTTTATCTCCTTCAATCTTGACTATTATGCTCAGGTTGGTGGTGCAAATATTAGACACAAAATGTCTTAAATTACGATAAGATGTTTCGTAATTTTTAGTACTTTTTTCCAGGCGTACCAAGCTTTATCGTACTTGATGTGTATAAAATAACGAGCTTTCACTAGCGCTTGAATTTCTACATGAGTGACAATGATGTTTGTTCGAATGATAGCAATAATCATGTTGGAAATTAAATCGGCGTCACATTGCACACGACCCTCATTATTATAGTTGCATTCAAACTTGTACATCTTCACTTGAAAATATTCTTTTCTTTCATTGTAGGAGGCATGTATCCTCGAATTACACAATTTCTTCAAACAAACAACTGTAAATAATCTTTTTCCATACATTAACACTTTGAATTGAATGTTTTTTTTGCAAATGTCGTTCATTCAACTGATACAACAAATCGTTTTTATGGTGAAAGTTATATGCAACAAATAACTTCGTCTATCTTCAAAGTTCTCATGTTCATTGTATGCAACAATTTGACGATCGACATTTCTGATGACTGAATATTCAATTCAGTTCTCGTTAGTTAGGACATATGTCCGGCAATATTTTGACATGACATATGCAACATTGTGTGGCTTTGTGCCCCAGGATCGCATATGCTACCACACAACCGTAAAATGATTTTTTTATTTTTTTGAAAAATATCCAAAAAATGAAAAAATCTGGAAAAACATGGAAAATATCAAGGAGATAAAGAACAATATTTATAAAATATTGTTTATATATTTATCACCACACAAAAAACACAAAGACTCTTCCCATAATGTAAATAACTTAGTTCGAATCAGGTATTTCGTACTTAAAAAATTATTGTCTGACACCCATCACCCCTATTTAATTTGTTGTCCATTTTTTGACACCCCATGTCCATCCTTATCTCTCTATCTCAATCGACCCTTTTCTACTACTCATACTCACATAACTCACTTTTTCCCCATTTATTCCTTCGCCCTCAACTAAGACAAAGGGTTTTCTTCTTTCTCCTTTCACCTCTTATTCTTGGGAGCATCCAGGGTTTTTGCTGAAGATGGGTAGTCACCGCACTTTAAAACATGAATGTCTGACAAGTGCCTCAAATTTGGGAGTACTAGTAACGGCGGAAATCATTACTAATGATGGGTTCATGTATGCTCATCTCAGGTTCTCGATTGACTTTGTCTATCATACAACGAAACATGTTCTACAGCTCTGGAAAGAGTGTTGGATCTACATCAACCATGTTAATCTCCTGATCATCTATCTGACATTCTGTTTCACCACCATCTGTCTCGTCATTGTCTGCATCTTCAACATGTCTTTCTTGAGAATGTAACTGAATTATGTCTGCTTCATAATAACTGTGATGAGATGACTCAAACACAAACTGGGGAACTGCGGACAATTGACATGCTTCATATTGGCTACATGTTTATAGCATTGCTTGATAATCTTCAGTTAAATGACTTGGGTGCGTAGTAGTATAATGTTTGGGTTGTTTCTGAATAAACAATACAACAATCTTCGTGATATTAAATAAAGATAACATCGTTTCCATGTTTAGATCATCAAACACACCAACATAGTTATACTTTTCATACAGTAGCCACTTGCATGTTAACGTCAAATCAAACTTTTTTTCTTGAAAACCACAAACTCGACAAACTGTTTCACAAAGATTATCATATCATATTTCACTATTAACATTCATCATCCGTCTGTAATCACTTTCATATTCTGGAATGACATATATGAATTCAACGATTCCATAAAAAAGGCTACAACCAATTCAGTACCAGAATTCATTACTTCGAGTGTACTGATTGATAGTTTTATATTTAACCGCAAGTGCACGGCCGCGTTGAAGCGGTGGCAAATACGGGTCGTCCACTGGGAGGTGTGTCGACACTTGGTTTATTCGAAGGCGAGAGGTAAAAAGAAGGGAGAAAGATGTATTACACTAATCTAAACTACAAAGCTGAAATGAAATGCAAAAAGAAATGAAGATAAGTAATAAAACTAAGCCCCAAAGGGGGTAGAGAACTAATGTGAACATAAAGATGTGTGTGTGTGTGTTCAATTAAGCTCCTCACAACATGTAGTGCATGAAATCATAAAACTACATCCAATCTTGCCTCTACATGAATTAAGATAAGACTACATCATTAAAACATACAAGACAATGATTGGAATGAAGCTACATGAACTCAAGTATAAAGACTAGACCCTACTATGCCTCCACATGAATTAAGATGACTACATCATTAAAACATACAAGACATTAGCTAAGGAAAATGCAACAAGAGTACATACACTACAAATTGTGTTTCCAACATTAACTTCATCCATATCCTAACCTTATCATTCCCCATAAAATAGGTCCACTAATCAAAGCATAAGCTAAGCTTCATTCAAGAGCATTAGCATATCAAAGATAAGAGTGGAGACCCATTAGATGGTTAGGGAAATCATATAAAGCTCAAGGGATAAAAATAACACACACTTAATACACTACATTATTATATCACATATTTCTCCACCCCCCAAATGGGGATGGAACTACTCACTACTCATTACACTAACTAATTTAGCAAAGGAAAGCATAATACTGAAATGAAATTTATACTACTTAAGCAAGAAATATTAAAGAAGCATAAAACTAAACAAACAAACAAGCATGCAAATGAAAGGAAATTAAACTAAGAGAGAAACAACATCATTAAGAGAAAACTTATATTATTAACTCACTCAATTACAAGTAGCTCTTCCTCCACTAGAGTTTTGCTTCAAGGCTTCACTCTTAGTAGGGAAGATGGCCACCAAGAGGGAGATGGATACAATGGGAGGTGAAGAGTTCTATTTATAAGCATGGAAAAAGCTAATCCGGGACAATCCCCCGATGTGGGACTAAACCAATACCAAAAATAGCCTAAACACATGCTAATACAAGTCCAGGAAGAATCTTGGCTGATTTGGGCTTAACCAGACCGCCAATTGGCGGTTCCAGACCGCCAATTGGCGGCCTATAAAGCCCAGATCCGGCTGGGTCTTCTGGTGGGCTTGCCTTGGTGTGTTTCTTGGTCTTGGATGCATCTAGCTGGTTTAGTGGAGCTCCGACCCGAATCGAATTGACAAAATACTCCTCATGATGGTGTGGAGTTTCCTGTTTTGCTCTTAGGTCCTTCTGTCTTACGATCAGGTCCTTCCCCCTTGCATCTTGGTCCCCAGGTCTCACAATTAGGTCCTTTTTTCCTGCTTTTGGGTCCTTTCATGACTCTTCTCTTCAAACCTCTTTATTTCTGAAAACTAAACATAAAACTCGTCACATAGCATTGCTTAGGTGTAAGATAATGGATATAAGGTACAAATATAAGCATGAAATGATGTCAATCATGTACAAAATCTACATTTAATACATCAAAATAACAATCATATATTAACTACACATGCATCATATTTCATATCGAAAACAAAAAAACAAAAACAAAAACAAAAGGAAAACCAACCTGAATTTTGATTTTCGCCAGAGAGTGAGTAATGGGGAGTAATTTGGATGTGGGAGGAGGGGTGGCTGACGACCATTTTCATGTCATAGCAAAAACGACATCTCGGATGTCGATTTTTGTTGGATTTTGTGCCCTATTATATGTATATATTTTTTGAAATTTTATAAACATACAGGATCGAAACATTCATATTTTATTCGATTTTCATATAGACATGCATTTGTTTGTCCTAATTATTTAACATGCATTAGAACAAACAAACAATTGCAAAGAGAATCATACCTAGAGGTTCTCTAAAACCTCTTGAAGATCCGGAGTCGCGTTGCCGTTCGAATCGCCCGGTGGATTGCCTCCGAGTGTTCACCAAACTCTAAACAAGGTTGGAGAGAAATGAGCTAGCCAATCAATCTCCAAACGGGTTTAGAATCTAGCTAATAACCCCCTTTTTCTTTCCTGAGATTTTACTCTCCAAAAACTCAAATTAACTAAGGAATTTCGGATTGATTAATTGGAGTGGTTAGAGAGAGAGAGAGAATTTTGCATACACTTATTTTTAATGAAGGAAATTAGGCCTATTTATAGGCTCCTTTAATTTCCACATCATGGGCCATGCATTGACCCATTCTTCCATGTTTTTCTGTCTTAAGACCAATTCCCAATATTAAATTTGTTAATCCACATCCAAATATTATCATAATTGACCAAGTCAAAACATTGATCAATAATTCATTAATTAATTTGCATTTATCGAATTTTGGATTAATTCCCAACAAAATTCGTTTTTTTTGTTTTAGGAAATTTAATTAATTTGCCTTTATCGAATTTTGGTTTAATTCCCAACAAAATTCGTATTTGGGGTTTTAGCAAATTTAATTAATTAATTTGCCTTATCGAATTTTGGATTAATTCCCAACAAAATTCGATCTTTGGGGTTATAGCTAATTTATATATCCTATGCAATATATCATCATATGTAATATCAAACAATCACACCTCATGATATATTTACATCTCATATATAAATTCATCATTCTAAATATGTCATTTTCATGACATAATGATTTTATCCATTCACCACATGTATACGAAACTCGATACATCATATGAACATAAAATCACCTTGTTGTTTCCCAGTTTTATGGTATGACCTATGGGAGGATCTAAGCTAAATTGGTAGTGATATTAATAGCTTAACATCATAAACTATAAGCGGTATCTAGCTACACATTATAGTTCCCAATTAGCTAGATGTCTTAATTCAGCTCGAACCAAAACCCGATCCAATTAGTGATGGAGTGCACCACTTGTGTCCGTCCCTTGCCTCATGATATTAAGAATACACACAAAGTAGTATTGTGTCATCTTTGTATTAGTATTCATTTCTTGATCTCTTTAAGCTAGTTATAAATATGTGACTTAACTCAAATCACATTGTGCACATTATAACTTTGCTTTATCAAGGGGCCCATTAATATCATTACTCAATTAAGAGGGGCAATGATAATCTTTTGACTAAGTATCTTCTCCAACAAAAGTCATACTTAACCAACCAATGTCTTTACACTACAGTTATCGATAGCTCAAGACACTAGCCTAATCAAGTATTTCTTAAGTGATCGGATATAAGTCTCATATCAAAGAACCAAGGACACAGTAAAATATTAATGACACAGAAACACATTTCTATAATATTTTACTTATTAGGTCTATTCAGTATACAAAAGTAATATTTTCCTATTTTGCGTACCCGTGTTGTCACTCACTTGTAGAGCTACAATGATCTATGACCAACACGACAATCTTAACTCGGTAATAAATGTCCCATGTTTATTACCATGATTGCGAATATCTTTTGTTTTATGCAAACCAATATCTTTTAGAGCTCTACGGTTAAGGACCAAGAGCTTCTTCCTTAACACTTCTAAAAGACGAATAGCATAAACAAGGAACAAAATGATTTCTCATTCAATTCATAATAGTTGACATTTAAAAGTAAAACTTTTAGAACACATTCCCTTCAATCTCCCACTTGTTATCAAAGTTTTCTTTCACATACATTCTCAATGCATAAAACATTAATAACTAGGGTAACCTTCTCAAATCACCTATCAAGCCAATCTACATGGATCCATGGACTCGAAATATATTTCGTCTCTTAGCTTGGTATGAAGGTTTGTTGAATGGATCAGTTGTGTTACTGTTGTGTCCACCTGTTTATTTATTTTGTCTTTCATTGGTGGTTGAGTTAGCCGTAGTGATATTACTCCTAACTAAACTAGCTCATGCCTCCACCTTCGATAATGATGACGCATCATCATCCCAACCTCCTATTGTCAAGAATTCCTATAATAATTGCATCAAAATAGCCCTCGGCTATTTTCTCCTTTGTCTTCCATAAACAAGAACCTTATCTTCAGTCCAGTTAAGGTACTTCAGAATATTCTTGACCGCAATCCTACAATTAGGACTTGCGTTGGATTGGTGACATCTTGTCACGTCTAGAGCATACGAGATATTGAGTCTTGTGCAAGTCATTGTGTACATGATCCTTCCTTTTGCTGAAGCATAAGAGCTACCTTCATGTACTCCAAGTTTCTGCGTGATTGAGAGCACGTTGAGACTCCTTGAGTTGCACACTTATACTCATACTTATTGGCACATTGTCCACATCGGAATTGTTCACCCTGAACATTTCCAAGACCTTGTCAATGTATGCACGTTGACTGAAGCCAATGAATCTACGGGATGTATCTCAATGTATCTTGATTCTCAAGATGTGTTGAGCCTCATCCATTTCTTTTCATTGAGAATGTCGATTTCAATGAAATTTCTCGTTTGCTAATGTTAAGGTATATGATTGCTCATGAGCAATATGTCATCGACATATAAGATCAAAAGTATTGCATGTCTCCCACTAATCTCCTTGTATCAACAAGGCTTTCATTTACTTTGAATGAAGTGAATCTTCTTCACCTCTTCGTCAAAGCGTTTGTTCCAACTCCTCGATGCTTGCTTCAATCCATAAATGGATCATCGAAACTTGCATTTCTTCTCGCTATTATTTGGATCATCAAAACCTTGAGGTTGTACCATGTACAAATCCTCCTCCAAGTTCCCGTTTAGGGAACACCATTTTGGTATCAATCTTCCATATCTCACAATTGTGAAATGCGGTAATAGTGAGCATAATCCGAATAGATTTTAGCATGACAACCTCTCAAAAATCTCATCAAAGTCGATTTCTTGAATTTGAGTATAACTTTTGCTACAAGGTTTGCTTCGTAGGTTGTCAAGTTACTATCCATGTATTTCTTCCTCCTAAAAGCTCATTTATACCAAATGATATTTTCTCTTGAGAAAGGCAAATCAAGTTCCATACTTGATTATCATACATGGATTCTACTTCGGATTCCATGGCTTTTCACCATAGTTTTGAGTCTTTTCTTTCCATTGCTTCTTGGAAGGTCGAGAGATATTTGGTATCTAGTACCATGATCTCATGAAGTCTCACATACTTATTGGGTTTCTTCCTTTCCCTCGTCAACCTTCTCTATTCTTTTGGTTATTCTCGTGTCTCTTGAACTTCTCACACAATTTCTTGAGGAACAGGTTCATGTTCGACTCTCGAACGTACACTAGGTGGGGATGATTGAAATTCTCTCACAATTTTTGTAAGAATCTCTTACTCATGCCCCACTAACCAAATGAATCTCGGTTGGGCCTTCATGATTTTGAATGTCATCATTCATGTCATGATCTTGTAGAGTATCTAGTGTTTCCTCAAGCTTTACTCTACTCCCACTACTTTTCTCTCTTTTCCAGAAATTCTAGAAAAATCATATCTCTCTCTATAATCTTTCGATTGGAGGTGATACACCAAAAGTAGTATCCTCTTGTCACACGAGGACAACCTATAAAGAAGCACTTATCCGCTTTTGGTTGAAGTTTGGTTGACATCAATCTCTTGATGTATACCTTACAACCACAAATCTTGAGAAAGTCGAGCCTAGGTGTCTTTCAACTCCATAGCTCACAAGACATTTTCTCCACGAATTTGGATGGAACATTATTTAGTGAGTTTGTCTTTATTTGTAGTGCATAATTCCAAAAGTAAATAGGCAATTTAGATTGACTTATTATTGATCGAACCATGTCGAGCAATATCATGTTCCTACTTTAGGAATGAGTCAATTAGGTATCCTAAGCACTCACCCCTACGAACCATTCATAGAGACTCGATATTCTTGTTGAGTTGGTTCACTACTCCATCCTCGAATTCCTTGAACTTGTCAAAGAATTCACTTTTGCTTCCCATTAGACAAACATAGCCATAATGACTATAGTTGTCCGTGAACAAAATGAAGTACCTTAAAACGTCTATTGCACTTGTACTTATCGGACCACATACATTAGAATGTATCATATCCAATTAGTCAATCGGTTTCGTTCCTTTCTTCTTGAAAGGTCTCTTGGTCATCTATTTGACTAATCCGATAGTGCTACAAGATTGTATCATTCACGTGAGTTATCTTAGTTCCTTTTGTTATTGTTTGTTTGAGTTTGTTTATTATTCATCTCAAGCAAATAGAAACCATTCTATATGAATGTATTTGCATAGAAAATTCCATTCTTCGACATAGACAAGCAAGAATTAAAATATTTATTAGAATTTATCTATATCTAAAACTTGATACAGAAATGTTCTTGCTAATCGAAGACATATAACAAACATTCTTCAAAGCATAAATTTAAATCACTAGACTATTGAAGTTCCATAGAATCTTGTACAATTGCAGCGATGCTTGTACTATTTCCAATCTTCAACATCATCTCGTTATCCACGAGTTCCTTCCTATCCTTTAATAGCTGCACATCATAATTATGTGAGCACAAGATCCGGTAACTATTACCAAATCAAGGACAAAGGTGATTAAATTTATCTCAATAACAAACATACCTACGACGTTTATCGGGCGCCTACGTTCAATCATCCCATTTTCAAGGTCTTCCTTATACTTGGGGCAATTAAGTCGGATGTGTCCCTTTTCACCGCAGTGAAAGCACTACGTGTTGGGAGTTGGAGATTTGAAAGATTTCCCCCTTGAGGCACTCCCATGAGCACCTCCTACTCCCTTGCTCTTGATTGACACATCTTTGGTAAATTTGCCTTTACCTTTGTTGATCGGTTTGCTCCCCTCATGGACGGCTAAGACGTGATTGTCTCGACCCTTGCCCATGTCAACTTCTGCAGTTTTGAGTGCGTTGTGAAGCTCCTCAAGACTCACCCCCTTTTCACGCACGTGATAGTGCATCACAAAGTCCTTAAAGGACGGGGCTAGAGAGCCAAGAATCAGATCTTCGGCAATGTCCTCGGGCATTGGAGAAGAGAGCTTCGACAATTTCTCAAGTTATCCTTGCATCGTGAGAAAATGCATGGATACCGATGTTCCCTCCGCCATGTGGTACCTTGTGAGTGCGATGGTGGTCTTATAGCGCTCCTTTCGGGCACTATCCATGAACATCTTTGTAAAAGCTTCCATGATCTTCTTGGGTTTTGAATCCAAGTATTTCGCTTGAAACGAGTCACCCATGAATGCCAACATTAGACCGTGAACTTAGTTCTCTTGGTCTTCTCACTTTGCTATCGCCTCTTTCTCATTACCGGTTGTCTTCTCATTCAATTTTGGGATTTCACCATCCAAAATATGAGATAGTTTTTCAAACCTCAACACGATATTAAGATTGAGTTGCCATTTCATGAAGTTTGAGTCATCATTTTGCAAAGGATTCTTTTTTATCATAGAACGCACAATTGGTTGGATATTAGACATTTCTACAAAATAAATTATACAGGTTTTTAATGTCAATTTTATGTTTTAAATTACATACATATATATCGAATATAAATGTAAATACTGCAAATAAAATTTTGCCCATAAATGCAGTAATCCAAGATCCCATCAATTGTAATATAGACTAGCTAAGGACTATCGAATACATTACAATATCAAAGTAAGAAAAACTCTTTCTAATCACAACTTTTTTGAATTTTAGCAATATTAGCATCTTCAAACTCTTGTGATTCTTGTCGTTTTAATTATGAGGGAATGCGACCCATCCTTGTAAGAAAAACTTTTTCCCAAAACCGAGCGAGGGCTCTAGGTAATGTTAAGAAAACTTATTTTCATTTGATACGAGATACGTTTATCCATTGTATTCACAACTAAACATACTTGGGGTTCACTAGGGTGAAACACACCTCATATATTTAATCGTGGCACAACAATAGACAACCATTATATCTCCCACTATTCCCAAAGATGGAGGGAGCTATCTCTCGCTATTGGCGAGCAGAGTATCCCTCGATCAATGGCTGCTAGTGGATGAAATAAGAAGGAAAATTACTCTTAATTTTGTTGGACAATTTCATTTATTAACATGTGATTCGGAATTTTAGTTATCATGCATATTATCATTCATACACATCCTAACATTCAATCGCATTCATCACATGCATAGCAGAAATTAAAAAAGAAGAAGAAATTAAACCATTCACACAATCCACATCGTGTGAGTTTATATGTTCCATTTGATCCTTGATCCTCGATCCCTGATCCTCGATCCTGGATCGATGCGCTACAGCGGCGACTTCCTCTTGCACCGGAGACGTAGATTTTACAGAAAATAAACATGCTCCTCACATTCGATAAAAACCGACTAGTGCAAGTCCTATGTAAAAACCTCTCAAATGCAATGCAATTATCTAGAGATAGAAAAAGAGAATTTGGCCTTTACATATAAATAAGCCCCTGTATAATAATAATTACATACATTCATAGTTGCTGATTTGGAACATATAAACTCACAATTCCTGCAAAAACAACTCGAGCAACGCATACACGCATGTCCAGTCTAAACTATTTAATCTAGATTATCAAGCATCTAAAATCAAACAATTCTAGAAAAATCATTTGAAATCCATTAAAATGTTTTTCATGCATCCATAGTTCAAAATTAATTATTTTGAACCGCTGTTCATCCAATTTCCAAAAGGAAAGATGAACATTAGTCCTTTTTGGTTTTGTTGATTCCTTTATAAAATAATCATTTAAAATAAAACGAAAATTCTATAAATTAGACAAATGTCTAAATTTCAATTCTAACAATCATGTATGATGTTTTAAAACATATAAAACCATCAAAACGAATTTATTAGAATTTTATCAACAAAACATCGAAAAACTCGAAAAAGACATAAAACCGAATTGTTTTTATTCTAGATGGTAGCCTAAATTGATTTTATAGTTTAAATCAAAGATAATATGAATCAAAAGCTCAGATACCACTGTTGGATTTTGTGCCCTATTATATGTATATATTTTTCGAAATTTTATAAACATACAGGATCGAAACATTCATATTTTCTTCGATTTTCATATAGACATGCATTTGTTTGTCCTAATTATTTAACATGCATTAGAACAAACAAACAATTGCAAAGAGAATCATACCTAGAGGTTCTCTAAAACCTCTTGAAGATCCGGAGTCGCGTTGCCGTTCGAATCGCCCGGTGGATTGCCTCTGAGTGTTCACCAAACTCTAAACAAGGTTGGAGAGAAAGAAGTTAGTCAATCAATCTCCAAACGGGTTTAGAATCTAGCTAATAACCCCTTTTTCTTTCCTGAGATTTTACTCTCCAAAAACTCAAATTAACTAAGGAATTTCGGATTGATTAATTGGGGTGGTTAGAGAGAGAGAGAATTTTGCATACACTTATTTTTAATGAAGGAAATTAGGCCTATTTATAGGCTCCTTTAATTTCCACATCATGGGCCATGCATTGACCCATTCTTCCATGTTTTTCTCTCTTAAGACCAATTCCCAATATTAAATTTATTAATCCACATCCAAATATAATCATAATTGACCAAGTCAAAATCATGATCAATAATTCATTAATTAATTTGCATTTATCGAATTTTGGATTAATTCCCAACAAAATTCGTTTTTTTGTTTTAGGAAATTTAATTAATTTGCCTTTATCGAATTTTGATTTAATTCCCAACAAAATTCGTATTTGGGGTTTTAGCAAATTTAATTAATTAATTTGCCTTATCGAATTTTGGATTAATTCCCAACAAAATTCGATCTTTGGGGTTATAGCTAATTTATATATCCTATGCAATATATTATCATATGTAATATCAAACAATCACACCTCATGATATATTTACATCTCATATATAAATTCATCATTCTAAATATGTCATTTCCATGACATAATGATTTTATCCATTCACCACATGTATACGAAACTCGATACATCATATGAACATAAAATCACCTTGTTGTTTCCCAGTTTTATGGTGTGACCTATGAGAGGATCTAAGCTAAATTGGTAGTGATATTAATAGCTTAACATCACAAACTATAAGCGGTATCTAGCTACACATTATAGTTCCCAATTAGCTAGATGTCTTAATTCAGCTCGAACCAAAACCCGATCCAATTAGTGATGGAGTGCACCACTTGTGTCCGTCCCTTGCCTCATGATATTAAGAATACACACAAAGTAGTATTGTGTCATCTTTGTATTAGTATTCATTTCTTGATCTCTTTAAGCTAGTTATAAATATGTGACTTAACTCAAATCACAATGTGCACATTATAACTTTGCTTTATCAAGGGACCCATTAATATCATTACTCAATTAAGAGGGACAATGATAATCTTTTGACTAAGTATCTTCTCCAACAAAAGTCATACTTAACCAACCAATGTCTTTACACTACACTTATCGATAGCTCAAGACACTAGCCTAATCAAGTATTTCTTAAGTGATCGGATATAAGTCTCATATCAAAGAACCAAGGACACAGTAAAATATTAATGACACAGAAACACATTTCTATAATATTTTACTTATTAGGTCTATTCAGTATACAAAAGTAATATTTTCCTATTTTGCGTACCCGTGTTGTCACTCACTTGTAGAGCTACAATGATTTATGACCAACACGACAATCTTAACTCGGTAATAAATGTCCCATGTTTATTACCATGATTGCGAATATCTTTTGTTTTATGCAAACCAATATCTTTTAGAGCTCTACGGTTAAGGACCAAGAGCTTCTTCCTTAACACTTCTAAAAGACGAATAACATAAACAAGGAACAAAATGATTTCTCATTCAATTCATAATAGTTGACATTTAAAAGTAAAACTTTTAGAACACATTCCCTTCAATTTTATCCTTTTTTGAAAACACTATCCGTGTTGCCGTTAGAAAAAGATAAAACGACATTTATGATGTCATTTTTTGTTACTGAAAGCGATATCTATTTTTTGTTTCATATTTTGCCAAATAAGTTTCACAAGCTTATGTTCTTTCTTTTTCCCATCATTATTTTGAAATGTTTTCCAAAGATAAAAGATAATTATTCTACTTACCTATAGGCAAGAATTCAAAGAGAAAGGAACCAGCTAAGTTAGAACCAATAGACTACTAGAAACAAAAATGACGGATGAACGTAACTTACCTAAAACAAAACAACTTCCATGTTAGTGTGCATTAATGATGACGTGTCATCACACAAACCATACTGCAATTTTACATTGACATTCTGCCAAACCAAAACAGTCCTTATAGACATCAAGAGCCTATTAATGATATAATTTTCAATGTAAAGAGGTGCAATCTCTGAGCAGCTATCCAACAAACACAACCACATTAACAGCTATCCAACAAACACAACCGTACTGAAAGAAAAGAAGAAGAAAGAGACCACAAGAAGTTCAAGAGCATCAAAATATCCAACCAAATAATCCTGTCAACAAAGTCGCAATAATCTTCCAATTTCGAAGAGTTGACCCCACATTTTTGCACAGCACAGCAATACAGAAAAAGATAAGTAGGCAATCAACGCCAGTTTGAGTATAGTGCTGGACGTTACAATCATTAATCAGGAAGCAAACCTGTGAAAAATGTT
Organism: Triglochin maritima; assembly: GCA_963682175.1. Classification (NCBI taxonomy): domain Eukaryota; kingdom Viridiplantae; phylum Streptophyta; class Magnoliopsida; order Alismatales; family Juncaginaceae; genus Triglochin; species Triglochin maritima. Next base: position 44,829,249 of record OY821775.1, read on the forward strand.
TTAACTTTTAACAGCAGATATGCAACAGCTAAATCCACAGTTCACAATATTGGCAAAGATTGCAAACTTAGCAGTTTAATAATTTGATGAAGAAAAAGAATTAGAATGTGCAAAATAAGTTGCACTTGGATACAAAATTACATTTAACACGCAAAAGAATGGGTTTCCATTTCTCAAATTTGTGATTTACATACCAAAAACAAAAAAAAATGTAAAAAATGTTTCGTGTTCATTTACACGTAAGAGCAGAGAATCCAAATTCAACCTTCCGGCAGAATGTGGGACCCGATCTTAAAAGTAACATGTACAAAAACAACCGCACCAATAGCGTGCTTAGCCTGAAGAAACGCATACCTCTGAACAAATTTGTGAAAACTATACAAGCCAAATCTTCAATCAAACAACAAACTCAAACAAATCCAAGATGTATCTGGTTCACTGGTTCCATCAAAGACTTCAAGGTACAAACGCGGAGTACCACTCTAGGTTCACATCAATCTCGTCTTCTTGTCAGACATCCCAACTGGTGCATACGTGGTGAATTGCTTAAAAGAAAAAGCAAGCCAATGTTGTTGCCAGGTATACCAAATTGATGCCTGCTATTGGTGTTTTAATGGCAAAGGAGGTTATCGTCAAAATTCAGGGAAATGAAAACGTCAAAAACCAATAACTGATGAACAAGGCTTACTTTGGTTGAGACTGTTTTTTTCCACCGAAAATGAACGATGCAACCCACTGAATATAGAAATTTTGGATATGGTAAGAACTCAAAATCAACAATTGCTACACTGATTTTTTTAACAAGAAGCATGACTCATTCCCATAATATATCTATTACAAATGTTAAAAACCTATAATCAAGTATAGACTACTTTAACACTTTAAATTTATTAAAGGAAACCCTGTTGAAACACAAACATGCACATTCAAGGATAATTTGTAGTAGCAAGCTTTTATATATGTGCACACCTAGGAGATATTAGATAAGACTCAGTAAAAGATGCAAATTCTTCAAGTTGATTCACACGAAATTATCAGCAAGCCGTAGGAGAAAATGGCTAACATAAAGATCCATTATGCACATCAATGTGTTAACATGCGTGAGCCTCTTTTTACGCATCGGGGTAATGTTGATGATATCTACTTGTCTATGCACCGCTTCCTTTTGTGCAGTTCTTGCCTAAATTATTTTAAACTTTTAAGCACATGTCCAAGCATAGTAGAGAGGAATAGTGAAGCAATAAATTGCTATCGCATACTTCAGTCATACAAGATAATCAAAACTGGTTAAAAAATAATGGCTTTGAATTATCCATTTCTTCATAAAAGCTGCTAAAGAAAAAAATGGTTTCCTTACGGGCTGCTTGAAACAACAAAGGAACAAAAACATAAATGAAGCTTCAAAATGGTAACATAGGAAACACAAGACTCGATCCAAAAAATAGACACAAAACAAAAGACGATATCACTACATAAAAGCAAATAGAAGAAAAAACATTACCTTGTAAATAGAAAAGATCGAGAAGAACCCAAACGACGGCGTCCTCTTCACAACCCTCATCTCCTGCGGCTGCTGCTGCACAATCCCTTTGGACAAATTCAGCGCAATCTCCTTCAACAACGCGAGCTGCGCGTTCTCAGTCTGCATCGAGACAACCGCCTGCTTCAACGACTCCCTATCCACCTCCAACGCCTGAATCCTCGTATACAGATTCTTAATATCCTCGCTCTGTGAATCCCCACCAACAACCACCACAGAATCCCTCGTCAACCCCACATTCCCATCCCCAACACTCGCACCTTTAGCCTGCGTTGCAACCCCATGAACCGCATCAACCGTATAAACCCTATCACTAACATCATCATCCCCACCGGCATCCTCGAACTCCTCTTCCCGTTTACCCTCACTAACCTCCTGGTTAAAAAACGAACTCGAACTCGAACTCCCGACGAAGAATTCCCTCTTATGCTCCGGCAAATCCTCCCCCAATACCACCTCCTTCTCCAACACACCATAATTCTCGCCGTCCGGCATCTTACACTTCAAAGACGGGTAATCATAGACAACACGACTATCGTTATCGGAGTCATGTTCTTCTTCTTCTTGTTCTTCTTCTCTCTCGTTTCCGACGTAGCTCGCGAGACGGTGTTTGTAGGACTCGACCTCGAAGGTGAGTGCCTGAACCTCCTGATCGAGCTTGTAGAGGGCGTCCTCCAGGAGGGCGATCTGGTGCTGGTCGTGCTCCATCTTCTCCTCCGCGAAGCGCTTGAACTGGCGGTATTCCATGTGGATCTCCGCCTTCTCGCGCTGGAGCCGGAGGATCATCGACATAGCCTCGCTGGTGGCGGACGACGACGCGTTCCGCTCCTCGTCGATCTCGCGACAGAGGTCTTGGATTGTTTGCTGCTGGAATTCTAGGGTTTCGCGGAGAGCGGCGCACTCGGTGGATGTGTCGACTCGGGCGGCGACGTCGGAGGAGGGGGCCGAGGAGGGGCGGCGTGGGGAGGTTGGTGGGGAGGTGGGGTCCACCACCTTGCGTTTGACGGAGCGGCGCCAGGTTGACGGCGGCGGGGAAGAAGGAGGAGGAGTCATGGATTTGGTGGATTTTTGGGGTGGAATTTGAGTTATTTTTGGGGGGAGATAATTTGGAGAAGATGATTTTTGGGTTGGTCTTTGTTTGATTTTTGCCTTTTGGGGATGGGTTAGGATTAAGACCTTTTTTTTTTTTTTTTTTGCTGATTAGTAGTAGTAGTACTTGGAGAGGGGGGGGGGGGGAATTAGTCAAACATTGGTTTATTTTATTAAGGGAGTTATCAAACTTCATTATTATTATTATTATTTTCTTGATTTTCTGAATTACACGAGTAACTACCTTCTTACCATTAGAGGTCCAATTTCAATAAGATTGGAATATAAGACTTGTTGCACTTTACTTTTCTCATATTTCTGGACCATATAGAGTACTACAAGAAATGACTGCATTTTCCTTTCAGGAACACTACAGCGTGAGCTCATCACCAACGTGGCTCTCTGGACATCTTTGCTCCAATCCGACAGTGTCAACTCATCGCCCCTTACTTTGATGAAACGTTGACGAGAATATCTGGCTTGCAATCGGCGGCTAATCTACATTTTTCATCCTTTAGTATAAGATATTACTGTAACTTTCCGTTGTAGACACAATGTGTCCCTCACTTTGACACATTTGACACTTACTTAATAAATTTATTTTACCTTCGTAAAAGTAAAGTAGTACGACATACTCAAACAATGGGTTGTGTAATTTTAATTCGAACTCAACTTTATAAATTATTCTATATGTCAACGACTATGAAGTTATTTCTAAAGTTTAGTTTCAGTCATTCTGAATATAATACAATGAGTAAGAAAATCAATTGAGTGGTCGTGTTACGACAAATAGAAAATCAATTGAGTGGTGGTGAACTCATTTTTCAAAATGACTTCTGAGTAATTAATGACCTAGATAGAGCTTTAAAAATTCTAGAACTTAAATTCTAAAATGACTTACAATACTTAAACAATTAAGTGAGAATGACTTTACTAACATTTACTTTAAAATGAAGGGAAGTCATAGAAGTTAAGTTATAGAATTCCATCAACTTTCTTTGTACTAATAACGCCCTAAAGGTTATGATCGAACTTAATTTTCATGATTTTGTTCTTGATTTTTATAATGATAACATTATCCACTCGATGTATAGAAGTAGAACTATGGATTTTGTAGTTTTTATCGGAACTTTTGTTTATAATTTTTTATGCATGTCAATGAATGTATAGAAGTAGAACTATGCATTGTCTGGGCATTAGATCATAGGTCAGTCAAAAAAACATCTCTGTCATAGGACGACAAATGTATGATTGCATAACCGAAAACACTTTGTTTAGTGTGAGAGCCTCTTTCAAGGTTTTAGGATAATTTTGATATTGATGTCAAGGAATATGAGGTCAATTATGAAGTTTTAGTTTCTTTTTTGAAGATTTATTTAGTCTACCGATCGTATTCTCAAGGTATGAGGGAGTAAAAATTCAGCTGATGGGGCGTGTAACTAGGAAATGGAATTTTAAGTGAAACAAAATTTTCATTTTGGTAGGAAATTTAAAAAAGAACGTAAAAAGACAAATCAAAACAAGAAGATATTATACACAATATATATGAAGTCTGTGTGTAAAGATCCTAACCCTCGTCAGGAAGCTAAGTGGAATTTAGGAGGAGGTTTGCATGGGAATTGAGGAAGGAGTGATGGAGACGTAATGAGTATGGTGGTGGTGTTTGATGTGATGGTGGAGGCATGAGTTGAGGTGTGGGAAGTATGGGCTTGTATGTTGTTGGATTTCGTGTTCCTATGTATGTATATATATTTTAAAATATTTAATACACATACAAGATCGATTTTATATTTTCATTGATTTTACGTACATGTATTTGTTTATTTTAATATCATGTATTCCTACACATATTAAAATAAACAAAGGATAGAGGATCATACCCAAAGGTTCTCTAAAACCTTTCAGAAGATCTGGAGTTCCGTTGCTCGTCGAATCGCTCACTGATTCGCCTCTAAGTGTTCACCAAACTCTAAACAATATTAGAGAGAAATGAGTTAACCAATCAATTTCTAATTAGGCTTAGAATCTAACTAATAACTCATCTTTAAGCTCTTGAAATTTCTATCTCCAAAACTTAAAACTATTAAAAGATTTTTGTGGTGATTAAAGGAGAGATTAATGAGAGAAAGAATTTTTGCATTAACATTAAACAAGTAGGATGATGAGTCCTTTTATATGCTCTCAAAAACATCATTATCAAGAACTATTCTTTAGCATCCTTTCTTATTCTCTCCTAAAATTAATCTCAAATTGCCACATAAGCATCCTAAAAAATGTTTGATTAAATCTGAAATTAATTCAACCAATGATCTAATTATTCTCTTAATAATTCAGGCAAAAATCATGCTTTTCGGTTGACCGAGAATTCTTCTCGATTAACCGAACCATTCGGTTTTAAAAACATGTTCGGTGGACCGTGAGCTAGATGGTCGACCGAATATGCATGAGAAAAATTCTCTAGAAAAATTCGGACGATCCGCGTCTTGCTCCGGTCGACCGTTGACCCACCAAACTTTCTCCTGGCGAACGTTCATCGGACGACCGTGTCACCTTCGGTCTACCGACAATATCCCAAGATTTTTTCTCTCGCAAAGTTGTTATCGAATCTCAAATTGTATTAATGCCTCGGCAATTCCCGTTTAGTTTTGTCCTCGGAAATTGGTTGACCTAATTTTTCAACCCAAAAATGGAAAACAAATGGTTCACACGAGCAAACATGGTGTTCTTCCCATTTTCCTATGGATTATTTTTTGGTTAATTTTTACTACTAAATTTCTTAGTGTTAATTTGACGTTAAAAAGAAAACGAATTCAAACATGACGCATGCAATATACAAGTTCTACTTGAACGTGATTAATGTTTATTCTTAACGAACTAGAATTTTCTTAAAATAATAGGGTAAAAAGGAAAAAAATAGATTATTGTAAGAGTTTAAAAAGTATAAGAACGGGAAATGGTGACACCGAAAATCGTTCTTATTGAACATTGAAATTTAAATTCAATACAAAAGATAACTCAATTACCATTTCATTAAACAAAAAGGGTGAATGCTATTATATCCCAATTAAAGTTATCATGAGTATGACGTCTCGTCGCTGAACTGGTCTGGAGTAGTCAATTTGTAACGACTTTTTTGTTTTCCGTTTACGGTCTAATTTAACAACAAAATAAAACACAAGAACTGTTATATCTTAAACTTAATGTAACGACGGTTCAGCGAACCTATGGGTGCATAATTAAGAAAGAAACTCAATCCATAATAATGCTTTGATGATGTGTACGAGCATTTTGTCCAAATATTCTTTTCAGGTTAGATTTTCTAGTTAGCATAATGACTTCCACGTAAGTGTTGGACAAATTAATTTTGAATACTAAAATGTATTGTTTATCTGAAAAAAATCTCCTCGTTCCTTCAGAATAGGCCTTCGCAGCTGTAACGGATTAGAATAAGATTCTAAAATTTTATATTTGTGTTGATTAGTCTGGGGAATTTTATGAAAGTAGGATGAACTTCCATTCTTCCAAAACCTTCGTGATTATTTGCACAAATAAGTAATTGAAGAAAATATAAAACTGAAGTCTCATTGGAGTTCCACGAATCAATGGCTTAGAATTTGTACTTGTTAAATCACTTGAATTTATACTTTACATATTATTAATTAGTAATCAAGCAAGCTACAGAGCGGGATGAATCAGCAAGCTACAAAAAGTTTATTGCCGTTATAAGAAGAAGAAAAAAACATAAATCACTTCAGATTTATTAGTTTTTTGAATGGTACTTCATCTATAAAAATAAATTTGTATTGACCTTCGTATCATATTCTAATAAATACTCCTGCCAATGTTTTTTTAACAACTCCTACTAAATGTTATCTATGAAAATGTCATTCTCAAAATTCTTTCGCAGTCCACGCCTCACCATCTTACAAACAAGAATAATGCATTTTATCTTGTTGAATGTGTTTGGATCAGATGAAGCTACCCTTTCTCCATAAGATATTGGAGAAACATGTTTTTGTCTCAGAACATTAGAAAATTATGATGGTTTGTTGTCTGCTGATTTGTTCCATTCAAAATGCTTCTCGACTTTAAAATTATTTTCATACCAGATTGCAACTCTTTTAAATGGACTTTCTCATTTCTCCAAAATCACTATAGTAGTAAATTTTGATTTTTCCTTTAGTTAACTTAGGCAACTCAGTTTTTTTGAATGAGTTCGGCTAGTATATATTTTTGACAACATATCATATTCAATCAAAATATTTCCCCTAAACCTATTATATACTACCTCTCCTATATTTCTACAGGTTCATGTTGGGAGAAAACTCACAGCTCTCATCCCATTAATGGATTGCAATTTTGTATATGTTGGGACAAATACTGGTATTAGCACGAATTTGCATTTGCTGATGAAGTGGACAATATTTGTAGCTCGTCCCTTTAACAATTGTACCTACTTCGCATTTGATATGGTACCTCAATTAAATACCAAGCATGAGAAACCGTAGCGATGAAATAAAAATGTGATGAAAATATTGTGTTTATGTGTTAAGTAGACGTATTTTGCTAAAACTATATAAACAAGAGGGTGAAAAAAAACTGTCCTACCATACGTCGACCTTTTACTCAATGGACCAAAGAACCTTGGTTGTTGGATTGTCGTCCTAGTATACTTGATAAATGGTTAGATACAATTGTTGACATTCGTCTAATTAATGAAGTTGGAATCGAGATCATTGTCATCTACAAGTAGGCCTGTAAACGGGTCGGGGTGGGTTTTGAACCCACTGCTACCCGACCCGTCTAAGGTAGGCAGGTTGACGGGAAGGGTCGGGTCGGGTGAAATTTTTTTAAACCGCTACCCAACCCGCCTAAGATCAGGTAAACAGGTTACACTGGTGGGGTGGGTCGGGTAAACGGGTTATGCGGGGTGGGTAGATGGATAAATGAATTTTTATATGTTTTTTTTCTGCATAACACTATAAATTAAAAACACGACACATTAGCACCTTAAAAACATTACCAATGTGATGAACATCATAAAATTATAAATAACCTCAACTTTATAACACTATTAGTAAATTATGGATCATAGAATATGTATATGTATATGGTATATAAGTGTGTATATATATAATATTTATTATTTAATTTATTAAATTTTTAGGCGGGTAATCGGGTAAACGGGGCGGGTAGAAAATACAATCGCTACCCGCCCCTTTCTTTTCATTGATATTGCTGAGTTTTATTCGATATAAATGCGACGATTCAATGCTGGTTTAATGTGTTATATATTTTGGTTACATGTTGCTACCTTCGATGGGTGAAGATAGAAGTTTTAGTAACATTTTAATAATGGAGTTTTTGATTCTCTTCCATCTACACCGTCGTCGACCAAAAACGGTCTGATTGACTTGGATAAAATTAACGAAACAATTTTATTCTTTTGCATGTGGAGATTACTTCTCCAAGTGTTTGGGATACCCTTATATGTGTTTGGGATTACCCTTCCTTTCTCTTTATTCAATGTGATCATAATAATGATATTGAATGCAAATCAAATAGTAAAATAATCTGAACGGAAATAATTTGGTTTAAATTTTTACCGAATAAAGAGAATAAATTAGAACATCCTATATGATGTTTGAGTTTGTCCCTTCCTACATACTAAAATATTCATCGACTTGAAACTGGGCTCTATTTATGCTCCTACACCTTAAAAATACATAAGAAAATGCCTGACATAATACTTCAAGAAAGCCCATGAACACCAGCTGGAAATGTTTTTTATCTAAATGGATCATCGTCTAACTTAACTACAAGGACACCGCTGAAGGTCTTGGACCCTAATTTGATGAAGAACAAAGGTCACCCAAGTAATGTTAGGCTAAAGTCTACCAATTGAATCTAATGTACATGTCTTATTGAATCAAATTACCCACTCTCAACACTAGATTTACCCCCAACCTACCATCATTTCTACCATCCCCAAACTAGATTGTCGGGATAAGTTGAATTCTATAGTCGGGTAACCCGAAATAGTAGTCGAGGTAAGTTGAATTCAATAGCAGGGTAACGCTAATTGAATCCAATGTACTCGTCCTATGAATTAAATTACCCACTCTCGAAACTAAATTTACCCCAACCTATCATCCATTCTACCAATTGGATTTATCAATTAAGGTTATCCTGCTATTGAATTTAACTTGCACTGACTATTTTTTGGGTTACCCTGCTCAATTCAACTAGATTCATCCTGCTATTGGATTCAACTTATTCTGTCTATCAATTATGGTTACCCCACGAATCATCATTTAATACATTTTATTTTCTACCAATTGGATTCAACTTATACCGTTATCAATTATATTAAATAGCATTGTCGACAAAATGTTTCTCATTTTATGGAAAACGTAAGGCATTGGAGAAAAGATGTAAACAACATTCTAGGTAAACTGCCTAAAAAACATGTTCAATTAGTGATGGATGCATTTGGTAGGCAATAAGAAACAATGAGATGAGTCATTTCAATCTCACGAACGATCATTAGAGGTGATGGAAGGTCTAAGGTCTTTAAAGTTGTGCTTACTTGAATCCAATGTACCCGTCTTATTGAATCAAATTACCCACTCTCAAAACTAGATTTACTCCAACCTACTATCACTTCTGCCAATTGGATTTATCAATTAGGGTTAGCTTGATATTGAATTAAACTTACCCCGACTATTACTTCAGGTTACCCTGCTTGAATCAACTAGATTTTTCCTGTTTATCCCGTCTATCAATTAGGGTTACCGCCACAAACCCTCATTTAATACATTTTATTTGCTTCGAGCTACCCGTCCTATTAAACCAAATTACCTCGCAACTAGATTTACCCCAATTCTTTCTACCAATTGGATTTATTAATTAGGGTTACCCAATCAGTCCATACTTAAATTTTGTAGTCAATTTCAATAGGACATGAAAAACACAAAAACCAAACAAATACTTCATCTCACATTATCCACAAACATAAAACAACATAACAAGAACCATACAAATACATTATGTCACATTATCCACAAACATAAAACATAACCAGGTTAACCACAAACATAAAACCATCAATACTCATCCGAATGACCCAATTGTTGGAAGTTGTCGCAACTTCTCCCTCAAGCAACCAGGGATTCCCCCTCCGGAGGTAGATATTGGAATTGATCTCGTTATAAACAATCTCTGTATTCGACACAACCTCGATGTCATCAGGTACATCCAGCCAAATCATCAAAATAAGAGAAGAGGAGCGAGGGGGTCCTCGACGTCGATCCAGGGCGGGAACTTGGTCGAGCTTGATGACCAAATCGATTGTCCTCCTAATCATCCTGCTATGAGCTTTTAGCACAATGTGGTACATGATCTGAACTCTAACCCTAAATAATAAAAAATATCATATGTAAGAACTTAACCACCAAAGAAAACCCAAATTACAAAAAGATTACAACTTAAACCCGAACAATCCACAATTGTAAAGTAGCAATAGCCATCTCTAAGCTTTCAACCATTAAAACCAATTGAAAGATTGGGAAAAGATAAGGTTCCAGTTAAAATGTCAAGGTGAAATGAAGAATTTAAGGTTAGGAATTTGAGGTTAGGGATGGAAGAAATAAGGAAGAAGAAACTAGAAAGAAGAAACCAAAGGAGAGAGGAAATAATGGATACCCAACTATTTTCATGTTGCATATGTACTGCCAATTTTGAATTTTCATCATATTTAACTTTTAACTTTCAATTTCAAATTTTGAAAAGGATATGAGCTGGAATCCTCTACATCACCCTCCACACCACTCGAGTGACAAATGAGATGGGAAGTAGTGTAGAAATGGAGTGGGTAATTTGATTCAATAGGACTGGTACATTAGATTTGATTACTCTCAATAGTAAACTGTAACGTAGCATTACTTGGATGGCATTTGTTATTCACCAAATTATGGTCCAAGACCTTAGACCTTCCATCATGTCCCATGATCACTCGTGATATTGGAATGCCTCCTCTACAAACAAAGCACAAAACTTCATTGTTTATTGTTGCGTACCAAATGAATCCATCACCAAGGAGAAATGTTTTGGGGCACTTCACCTAGAATTATGATTACATATTTTCTTCAATGCTTTACAATTTACATAAAATGAGGAACATTTGTCGTTCCTGATATTTAATCTAATTGATAGATGATATAAGTAGAATTCAATCGTAGTGTTACCTTAATTGATAAATCAATTGGCAGAATGGATGGTAGGTTGACGTAATTTGGTTCAACGGGACATGTAACTTAGAGTGAATTAAATGTATCAAATAATGATTTGTGGGGGTAACCATAATTGATGGACGGTGTAAGTTGAATTCAATAGTAGAGTAAATGTAGTTGTATATAGCAGGGTAAATCTGGCAGGGTAAACCTAATTGATTGACGGAGTAAGTTGAATTTAGTAACCGGATAACCCTAAATAATAGACGGTGTAAGTCAAATTCAATAGCATGGTAACCATAATTAATAGATCAAATTGGTAAAATGGATAGTAGGTTGTGGTAAATATAGTTTCGGGAGTGAGTAATTTAATTCAATAGGACGGGTACATTGGATTTAATTACTTTAAACAATAGATTTTAACCTAGCATTACTTGGACAATCTTTGTTCTTCACCAAATTAAGGTCCAAGACCTTTTACAGTGTCCTGAATTTAACTTACACCAACTATTATTTTGGGTTTACCCTGCTACTGAATTCAACTTACCCCAACAATCAATTAGGATTATCCTGCTCGATTCAATTAGATTTTCCCTGCTATTGGATTCAATTTACATCATCCATCAATTAAGGTTACCCTCATGAACCATTATTTAATACAATTTATTTACGAACCAAAAGAGGTATGTGACATGCGTGATATTCACTAAAAAGAAATCAAATGAAGTCTCTAGTTGAAAATGAGTTCGAACCATGAAATTGAAGTACAATAATCAAACAAAAAATAACCCAAGTACTATAGATTATGTACGACAAATAAATCCTGAACCCACCGTATCCTTCCTTTTTACAATATACGAAATAGGAGACTGGACTAACTCAATTCTGATAAAATCGCTAATCAGATCAAGGTTTAAAAACAGCATATGCGATCCTGTGCAAAATTGTGCTCAGGACTGCATATGTGGTTGTGCGGTCGCATAATTGCAATTTTTGTTTTTGAAAAAAAAACAAAATAATAAAATAATAATAATATTAATTAATTAATTAATTAAAATCAGACAGACAGTTGTCTCCCACACCACCTTTCTTCTTCTTCAACCTCTCGCCTTTTTTTTCTTTTTTTTCCTTTTCTCTCTCAAAGCCCTCTCCCATCACTACCCCACCTCACCCAACCTTCATCATGCCCTGTGTGACCGCATATGCGGTCGCACAGTGCCACACAGATCGCACACTGTTGGGTGCGACTGTGCGGTGGTCGCATATGCGACCCCAGACGGATTTTTGATTTGTGCGACCGCATAAATGCTTATGTGATCGCACATTAAAACACCGAATCAGATTGTTTGTCCTTATTTCAACAAAGGAAGCATGAACTTCTTCTATAGAACCCCTTTTTTCTTGGTCCCAATTCAATACTAAGCAAGTCCGAAGTAATTGAATACTTGTGTGATAAATTCCCCGAATTGGCTTGCCATTTCCATAAAGGATATAATTGACAACTCTAAATTGGACATTATCCTTTTCTGGCAACGAATCCCAGGGAAAAAATGTTGTTAAATTGAATGCATTCCAACCCGTGACACTTGTTTTAATCAAACATAGAACATCCAAAACATGAATGACTCCAATCCTGAATTTGTATTAGTCTAAATAAACTCAACATCCCAACGTATTGGGGGAAGTGGTTGCTACCAGATATCTACTCCTCGTAGTGAATTTCTTTCTAGCGTTTATTGGTCTCTTATGTATTTAACCAAATTCGGATCTAATGATTTTAGCAGTTGACACACTAAGATTGGTTTCCAGATTGTTTTATAGATGTCTCAGAGTTGAAGAGGTATATGCACCCTTCGAGTGTTACGACATGTCTGCAAAAATAGTTTAAAAATGATTTAGTAGTTGAAATAACCCTTTGTTATATTGAAATTTACTCTAAGTGTACTCTGAAATTACAATCTCGAAAGACTTTCCTGGACAAAAGTCAGAACCTAGTGCTTTCTAATTTTGAAAAGATAAACCTTATAGACTACCACAACAGCGATTCAATTTTTATGGACTTTGGTCCAACAAGACTTCATGATTGAATGTCTTCCGTGTGTGAAAATGTTCAACGACTATGAGTGAAGTCGGAGTGAGCCATCACAACTTGCATTTCAAAAAACTCAAAAATTTAAAATTACCCCTATATTTGATCAGGAATACCTATTTTATTCCTTCAATAATCAACACGGCAAAGTCACACACGACATTCTAGAAACAAGATCTTACCCTTTATAATACTAAAAAATACACAATGTGCCAGAAACTCTAAAATACCAAGACAAGAAAACTTAAACTATGGAGGGGGAACCCTTGCTAATGCTACAATAGTTCTAAAAAAATACAAGGAATCCAAAAGTGATTTTTAAGGACCCCAAAATGTACCAAATCCAAAAAAATGAACGTTCAAATTCCACCATTAAAATCAAAAAAATCAAAAATTAGACGAGCATGGACAACAAGATGAAACTACTATTGTTACCTGAGACTTGTAGACCTCGTGTTCTGGTTGTTCGTCATGGTCCATCTCCTCGATGTAGATTTCATACTTCAGTTGCTCGTCATGGTCCATCTCGTTAGGGTTTGTTGGGTTTGGCATGGTTTTAATGTCATAGGACGAAGGAAGGAAACGATTTTGTGGTGGTTTCTCGAACATATCATTCTCTTGTTTGTGAAGAAGTGGAAAACGTGATTTGAATGAAGGAATGAAGGTTTTCTCTGTCCAAAGTTCAAATTCAAAATTCAAATTGCTATAGGGAAGTGTGTAAGAAAAATTCTGACATTGCCAGGTAAAGATGTATGGAGAGAGAGAGGGGGTGAGCTTTTAATAAGAAGAGAATGTGAGTGTTATTTGTGACTGACTTTGTGGTTTACTGACCGGGACCATTTGGTGATGACATGTTATGTGCGTGAGTTTTGGGGTGGGAAGATGGGTTAGAAATTCTTTTCTCCAATAAGTTGAATTGGATGAATTTCATGTTGATTGCCTAATTGTTGTTGGTGTAAGAGTAAAAGTGGTTTTAGAAGTCACATAATATAATACATGAAGGTATTTTTAATTTAGAATATTTAATGATCTTGCTTCTATTTCCATACTTAGACCACTATTAATGATGCCCAGGAGTGCACAGACGACCTATATTCTCTTCCCTCCACGTTATTTTGAGATCAATCTTGCGTAAAAAATAATAAAATATAATATAAAAAAACAAAAAAAATGATTTACAATAATTTTTAAAACATTTTTACACATTTATTAGAAAAAACAAAAAACCAACGAATTGTAGGGAGGGGGACACATGCCCCCACCCAACCCATCCCCTCTCTCGTCCAAGCGTGAAATCAGGCGGTAAACCCAAGATTCAAATTAAGGTCACCCTTAACGGGAGAGCGGGTGTAGGGTGCCCGGGTACAAATTCCCCATTCCGAATGCCAACTCAACCAGTAATCCTGCCCTACACGTTTTTGTGCTCGAAATCGGGCGGTAGGTGTACCTAAGTGCCCTACCCTCGCCCTCCCATTAATGGTGGCCTTAATTTGAATATTGGATTATAGATGAAGAATATAGAGAAACAAAGCTTGTAATTAGAAGTAAACGTATGATGGAAGTTGAGGTGCAACTAGAGTCTAGTTTTGACAGTGATGATGTTCAATCAGACTCAAACCCCAATAGTGAGAAACAACTACTTATTAATTTTGTTAAAAGTTTGGAATCAATGGTGAAAGAAAGGAGAAAGATATGGAGAACAACCCCAGTTAAGACGATAACTTTTGAGTACCTTTACGGAACAAAAAAGTCCATCATTGATGTACAAAGACGTTAAAAATACATCGTACGTCAATGGTGGATTTTGTTTGTTATGCAAAGTTATTTGGAAGTCATTGTCGGAGTTGGGGATGTTCTCCCATATTTTTCTCTTCTATTTCACCACTTGTTCTTCCAAATACCTTTGCATAACAAAAATTAATAAGTGGTTGATTCTCAGTTTGTATTGGGGCTTACGGTACTTGCAAGTCATCGTCGGAGTTGGAGATGTTGTCTCATATTTTCTCATCTCTTTCACCACTTGTTCTTCCAAAGCTTTAACAAAATTAATAAGTGGTTGACTCTCACTATTGGGGCTTGAGTCTAACTGAACATCATCACCGTCATGACTAGACTCCAATTGCACCTCCACTTCCAACATACTTTGACTTCCGATTACAATCTCTATTTCTCTATATTCTTCATCTATAATCAAAGATTCAAATTAAGTATGGAAATAGAAGTAAGATTATGAAATATTCTAAATTAAATATATCGTCGTGTATCAAATCTCTGTACTCTACGACTTCTAGAGTCACTTCCACCCCTACACCAGTAGCATTTGGACAGTCAACATGAAACTCCTCTGGTTCAACTTGAGCATAAGATTTGGCACATCCACATCATGAGTTTCCATATTTTGGACCTCCTCTTCCCAAACAAGAGTTAGTAAGAAGATATTTGGCCTCCTCCACATCAACTCGAATCTCGAGATTTTGGGCTCCTACACACCAACATCAGTCTCAAATTATTGTGCCTTCAATTTTGATCTTTTGACTTTTGGAGGTGGCAGTGATCCCGATTTCAAGTCAATTAATTAGACGAATGTCAACAACTGCATCTAACCATCTATTAAGTGTACTAGAACGACAATCCAACAACCAAGGTTCATTTTGCCTTGTTGATAGACTATCAACAACAACCTAAAATTTACAAAACAAAATTAATAGTTTTTTTAGCAAATATTGTGTAAAATAGCATTATTAAAAAAACACTTACATCCTTTAGGATAATCGTGTTGAAACTGAGTCCTCTTTTGAAGTTCTAACAAGAAAATCTTGGATTTGCATTACTGCAATACCTCCGATGCTCATTAAAAGAGTGCATCTCAAATATGATTTCTTTAAAACTCAGATTTTTGTGATGAATCAATCAAGTCATTTGAAATCCATAGTTTTCAAATTATACTACTTCTATAACAATGAATTACAAACATATTGTCTATATGCTCATCTTACCTTAAAATTCATCATTTATAAACTCCAAGATTTGCAAGATCACCTGGGCCACATTGCATTTTGTAGAAAAATATGACAAATTCTATATTGGTTATTTGAATATCAACATTTATGTATCTTGACATTATGTGGTTTTGATTTTAATATTATTGAGATTAAATCAATATATTCATTTATAAATTAAATGTGATTTGGATGGTAATATTATTGATATTAGAACAATATTTTTTTCATTTATAAATTAAACTGCAGATAAAAAGTTTCTCATATTTTCTAATAGTAGTCACAAACAACAGAATATGTTTTCTACCAGATTCCAAGACAGATACAAACAACAGAATATGTTTTTTGTTGGATTCCAAAGATAAAAACAAACATAATTTAATAATAATAATAATAAATATTTTCTACTGAATTTTATTTTATTTTGTTTTCCGTTTGACTCCGACTTTCAATAAAAAAAATTCTAGGCACCTAAACTTCTCCTATCATTTAGTTTCTTACTTTTGCTCGCATTGTAAATCTGTCCAGAAAACTCACAACATCACTGCATGTCTCTCATGGTTGCAGGGTTTTGTTTGACCCATGTGGATGAAGTTATTGATAAGCTGCTGACCAAGGATTATTCTTGATATTGCACTGCCTATGGTTCAGACGAGGTAATCCATTTTCTGATTATTTAAGGAGGTTTGTGTACTCGAAATCCAAAAGAAAAGGGAAATAAAAATTATATTTAACTGACCCAAAAAGAGGTGTTTGTGCATGTTGGGGAATCCTATCTCAACTTTCCTTCGGATTCCGACTTATATTTATCCTACATTTTCTCCCCTTCACCCCTCTAATTCCGAAGGAAAGCCGATTTACTCCTTCCCTTCCTCCCACCCGATTTTCTCCTTCCTCCCACACCATTTCTTCTTACAACGCCCTTGTTGGCTCTGACCCCTTCGACAACTGCAACCATTCTGACGTCCTCAGCTGCTAACGGCAACTGTCTGAGCCAGCGGGGTGATGGGTTCTCACGGTTCGACGACTCCGGCGACCAACGCTCTCTTATCTGGCGACCACCATCAGGAGGTACCTTTACATAGTCAAAATTTCGGACCAGTTCCTCCAACACCTTCGACCTTGTATTTTTTTCCTTCAAAAAATCCTAACAGGAATCTCTTTTTCCCCTCTCAGTTAGCTCTTCCCTAAACTATTTCCAAACAATGGATTGGTAAGAGCATTGCTTGAGAGAAATACTGAATTCATGAGGGTGCATTTGGTGTGTGATTTCCATGTGAAGCTAACATGATTGTTTCTTAAACTGCTATAATATATTTATTTCTATGTGACAAAGATTGCATTAGAAAGAAAAACATCCAATGTAACCACGTCCAAGCATGGTGCACACCAAGTCTGAGCAAAGTTACATCCCAAAAAGTAGTTAGTTCAAACAGAAGAAAAGCAAAAATAAAGTTGACAGGAGGGAAATTGGTATGACCTGAACAGATAAGTGATGAAGAGGATTCAGAATCTATGACACCGTCATTTTACAATACAGTTCAAGTTAACTGGAAAAAAAATCTTCAAAACTTGAGCCACATGCATGAAAATACAGCAGGAAAAACTGACATATTGACCAAGTCCAGATTTGAGTCAAGCATCTAAATTCTGTCTCTTCTTTGTTATGACTTTAGTAAAGGTTTGTGGCTTTTGCAAAACTAAAGAGTGGTGATATAAGGAAACGAATTTCTCAATTTGGAAACTAATTTAAAACAGAATAAAATCAGTTTTAATTGGGGATTTAAAATGGAAATAATTGTGATTTATGGAAGATGTTACGTTTTAGGAGATCTATTCTTCTATTTAATCATTGTCAAGGGTTGGGAGGAAAGAAATTTTTCTCACCCTAATACCTTACCCGGAGGTAGCTGACGACGACGACGGCGAAGCTTGGACGGAGGACGTGACAGGAGCTCGGAAGCGCGAACCCATCGAAGGTATGTCTTTGGAGGGCGTAGGCGTCCCGTAGTCAGTCGTGTCGACCTACTTCACCGGTGAAGGATCGACGTGGCGGTGCCAGTCTGGACTGAGTGCGCCAGGAGGTCGCCACCGTGCGCGGTGGCAAGATACGGCGTCGGTCTGGAAGGGAGGTAAAGAAGAAAGAAAGGGTGGGGGTGGTGTAAGGTGTTTGTTTGGTTGGGCTGTGTTGTGTTGTGGGCTTAGGGTTCGGGGAGTTTTCAACTTTAAACCACCCTTTTAGAGTATTGCGTAGAGAGGTTTATATTTTGGGCATTTGTATATTGAGTTGACAGTTTTGATAATTGCATTTTTCACCTAAACCTTAAAAATTATTGTGAAAACTCACTTAAATGTCATAATTGCGTTTTATTCCCTCGACTGTTAGTTATTGTGCATTTTAATTAAATGGTATAATTGTATTCTCTACCATGGATTCTATGTTATTGTTATAAGTTTCGGGTTGAGACAATTGTCTTTCCAGTTTCCATCATGAATTATTATGTTACTGTTTTAAAGAAAAATAGATGGTATTTGTGCCCCTTAGTTAAATTGGAAAAATATTATTAAATAATAATAAATTGACTGTATTAGCACTACCGGCTCTTATGAGTAATACTGACCCGTTGAGGGGATCGTCTCCGAGAAGATGTGTGGCAGCAATAAGTCCACATAATTATATCTGATTTCTACCGTACTGACACAAATTGGTGTATGCGGTCCTCACATAATTAATTGAACTTATTGATAATGTCAAATATAATAGAGTTACCGGTTCTAAATGATATGTTCTACTCAAACAAACGTCAAGAAACTGTTTAAACCTACACGATATGGTTTTTATAAGATGAAAGGTTTGTGACTTTTGCAAAACTAAAGATCGATGATGATTGTATACATCTTGTGAGTTTATATCAACATCACTTTCCGGTTGTGTGTCTACACCTGTGTGTCTATTATTTATGATGAACACAAGCATCAGTCCTACGTTCATGTGATTTTCATCTATTACTGGTTATGCTTAATTTCACGATGAGCTCATCTAATATGACGTTGGACCAGTTTTCACGATGTCTTAGAATAGCAAGGGCTTGGATTTATGTGTTAGTCATTGATTAACATGTTCCCTAACCGTTTTCCTTCTCTTTATGAGATGCACGGTGTTGCATCATCTCACAAAAATGCAGGTCTTTGTTCAACTAATTACATTATGAAATGGATGCCAAGAAGTTTCTGCAGTTGGTGGAGGAGAAAGAAGAATATGGTGGTCGAGAAGAAGGAAACACCTTTGAAGTGTGAACAGAAGCTTGAAGTTGCTGAAAAAGCAAATAAGAGCTCACTCTCACTCTCACATGAGAAAATGTGAGAGAAAACTGCCAGATGATGTGAGAGAGAAGTGGAAGTGCCCCCACAACTACAGAGATAGTTGTTCTTGGCATTTATCTTCAGACTCAGAGGATTTAGAAGATGGTTGCAACAGAAATAAATGTTCTTGGCATTCCCCATCCAGTGTTGATTACTCATCTTCTGACTCAGAGGATGTTTGCAAGTCAAGGAACAAAAAGAGAAGTCCTCACGGGCATGGACACGACAAACCAAATGGGAAGCGGGAATTAGCAAGAGGAAGAAAAGGATGAAGTGGGTTGTGTTCTTGTCTGCAATATTGTTTGTTGGCTTACGAATTAGTATGTGGATTAAACAAACATAACATGCTTGGGGTTTATGTGAGATTCATTAATCTGAAATAGCTGAAAAATGAACACGTTCTTAATCAAATGTTATCTCAGGCTCAGGTAGAAAAAGTTACCACCTTTTCCGATGAGTATGAAAAAAAATAAAAACAGAAACGGTTGACCTACATTTCTTAGTTGTTTACCACTATCAATTTCACAATATCAATTTGAATATTTGATTTGAGGAGCACTACATAACAGACGAAACTTGACATGACATGACAATTTGTAGAAAAGAAAAGAATTTCCACCAAAAAAATCATTATCTTGTCTTTCACGAAACTCTTAAGAGAAAATCTTTTCTTTTGAAGTTGTTATTGGGAAAGTTCTCCTCTTTGTGAAACATGAAAATGTTTCTCCCTTGTAAGTTTCCTTGTATTTATATTCATCAAAGTTTACGTATTCACCAACTAATGCTTTCAAGGTTTTGCATGCTTCATTTTTTTTCTTTCCGACAATAAATATTACTTCGTTGATGTATTTTATGTTGGCAGCCAAATATCACAATCTTCTAAAGCACGTAGATACCTGCAGTAGGTGGATAGTATTATTTTGCAGGTACTAAGTAATTTGTGACTCGGATCTTCATTCTCACAGTTTGTGGACTACACAACAATGTGGTTGGTTTTGGTTTTAATTCTTTACCTTTTGTTTTTTATGTCTGTCAATTCTTCATACTTTCTTTTTCTTTAAAATTCGAGGATAAACTCAGGTCCATGTAAAGTTTCATGCCATTTTACACATCCAATGTTTAAGTGGTTCAAATATATGTTGCGACTACTAACTATACCTGTAGTTCTGAATGTTTGTTCTTCTATTCCTTCTTATTATCTTGTCTCGGAGAATATCGACTAGAGTTCATCAGCAATAGATCATCGTCGAGGGTGTTTTACCCCTTCACTGATTACTTGTTATTTTGTGAAGATTAAAGAAGGAGACAATTGTAACATCATGAATTCAACAATAATATACTGAAGCCAACAAATAAAATTTTTACTAACAAAATTCAGGACGTTATCAGCCAGTAGTATATTGTAGGATTTCGTGCCCCTGTATATGTATGTATATATTTTTAAAAAATTATAGATACATGTAGGATCGATTAACATATTTTCAAAAGATTTTACATACATTGTTTCATATTTATTCTAATCTCATGTAATCTACATTTATATTAAGATAAATAGAAAATAATCATACACAAATATTCTCTAAAACCTTTATGAAGATCAGGAGATGTGTTGCTCGTATTAATATTTGTATTGTGAGTTAATAAAAAATTAAATTATTTCCTATGTAAATATAAACATAATAGAAATGCAAAAGTAAATTATAATATAATTCTCTTAAAACAATTTTCCAAAATATTTTAGATTATACAACAATATATATATATATATGTGTTATAAGAATTTGAACATTATTCGAATTTGAATCCAAATTCGAAAAGTTCTCAAATTCGGATATGAAATTGGTAAGCTATAAAAAATTGAATTTGGATTTGGTATGCTTATTTAGAATTCGTATTCAAATTCGGATACATGTTATACCAAATTCGAAAAGATCAATTTGCATCCCTAACCACAGGAGGTTGAAGTACATATTTTTATAGAAAGACTTGAATACGAGGCAATGTAGATGGTTGGAATTCCTAAGGGGATTATGATTTTTCAATTTTGTATCATCCAGGTAAGGCTAATGTGGTGGTTGATGCACTAAGTAGAAAATGAGGAGCACTTGTGGCTCGTATGATGATTCATGAATGGAAGTTACTGGAAAAGGCACTGGATTGGAAGCCTTTAATTGTAAGAGAAAAGATGCATTAATAGCAAATATCAGAATTCAATCAGAATTGATAGAAAAACTATCAACGAAAATATCCCATGTTGGAGGAAATGTTAATATTGGTTGAAAAGAAAAACTCGAATTTCAATGTAGCTTTTGATGGTGGGACCCTTTTCGTAATAGGCTTTATCTAAAACCCCCAAGTTTAGTCACACATTTCTTAACATGAGAATGTTGAGGTGGGATATAAAGACATGAGCCCACTACCATAACACTTACCAACTTAAGTTTTGTGGCAATAGGTGGGTGTTGTGGGCCAGTGGGCACATGGGTGACGGACCGGGACCCGGGTTCGATGCGGACTCGGGGACGGGACGTTACAGATGGTATCAGAGCCTGAACCAGCCGGAATTGTGGGAACTAAGTGCTACACCTAAAGGGTGGGAGCCACCTCTAGAATCCCACAACGCCGGGTGATTGAGTGGCTTGACCCTGACGAGGACGTCAGGTGTTCAAGTGGGGTAGGTTGTAAAACCCCCAAGTTTAGTCCCACATTGCTTAACATGAGAATGTTGGGGTGGGATATAAAGACATGAGCCCACTACCATAACACTTACCAACTTAAGTTTTGTGGCAATAGGTGGGTGTTGTGGGCCAGTGGGCACATGGGTGACGGACCGGGACCCGGGTTCGATGCGGACTCGGGGACGGGACGTTACACTTTAGGTACACAATGCACAATGCATCCATGTCTCAATACACAATGCATCCAGGGTCCACGAAAATGTATAAAGACTTGCAACGAAACTTCTGGTTGAAGGGGATGAAAAAAGATATTGATGAGTTCATTTCTAAATCCTTAGTCTATCTGCAAATAAAAATGGAACATCGAATACCAGTTGGAAAATTAGAACCTATAAATTTGCCAAAGTGGAAATTGGAACATGTTACTATGGATTTCGTAGTTGGTTTGCCTAAGATTAGACAGAAGCACGATTCTGTCTGGGTGATCGTTGATAAATTAACTAAGTCAGCACACTTCTGCCAGTGAGAGTTAATCAGTCTTTAGAGCAGCTAGCTAGGTTGTATGTAGTGGAAATTGTCAGGTTACACGGCATTCCGGTATCCATCATTTTTGATAGAGATTCGCGTTTCACATCCAGATTTGGGAGAAGCTTACGAGATGCATTAGGATCTCAAATGGATGGACAATTAGTGTACAATTCAGACACTTGAGGATATGCTTAGAGCGTGTGCTGTAGATTTTGTTAGAAGCTACAATGAGCAATTGTCGTTGGTGGAATTTGCATACAATAACAGGTTTCATGCAAGTATTGGAATGACTCCTTTCGAGGCTTTATATGGAAGACCTTGTATATTACCTTTTGCTGGTACGATGTGGGAGAAAGACAACTGATTGGTCCAAAAATCATCCAACACGATGCAGATAAAGTGAAAAGGATTAAGAAAATGTTAGAAACAACTCAAAGTACACAGAAGAGTTATGCATACAAAAGAAGAAGAGAACTCAAATTTGAAGTTGGTGATCATGTCTTCTTAAAGATATCTCATGCAAAAGGTGTGTTGAGATTTGGTCTGAAAGGTAAACTGAACCCCAGATATGTCGGCCCTTTGAGATATTAGTAAAGCAGCTTACTAAATTGCCTTTCCACCGCAAGTTGTTGGGGTTCATAATGTTTTTCATGTTTCTATGTTAAGAAAGTATGCTCATGATCCTTCTCATATCATAGAGTTTGAGATTCCAGAAATCGGAGAAGACTTGTCTTTTGAAGAAAGACAGAAATAGATATTGGAACGTAGAGAACATCAACTTCGTCGAAGGAGTATTCCAATTGTTAAACTTCGTTGGCAACATCACAGAGTCGAAGAAGCTACATGGGAACATGAGAAGGATATCAAAGAGCATTATCTATTTTTGTTTGGTAAGTTAGATCAACAAAATTTGAGGACAATTTTTTTGTTAATGGGGATATGTTGTAACATCTTAGCCTAACCAAGAACAAATAAAATAGATAATTTAGATGGGGAGTAAAGTTGTGGACTAAAGCTAAATCCGATATATTTTGAGGGCTCAATTAGAAAAATTTCCAATTTCTATCCCCACCCCTGCAGTCGGTGGAGGTTGGGGTTGATTGTGGGGATTTCAGTGAAAAGAAACGGAGAAGAGGCGGTGGAGAGAGAAGGGAGTTAGGGTGATTTTTGTCACCGTATCGTCTTGCTTTGGCTTCCTCTTGGTTTCTTCTACTGTTGGTATTTGGCTAACGTGTGCAAGGGTTCTAGTGGGTATGAACCAAATCCACCTTATTAAATGGGTTAGAACCTCTGTTTTAAAAACCGGACCGAACCGGCGGTCAGACCGGGTTGGACCGTGAACCGGTAGCAAACCGGTCGGTTCAGTCAAAAAACCGGTTTCT
This sequence comes from Triglochin maritima, assembly GCA_963682175.1. Lineage (NCBI taxonomy): Eukaryota > Viridiplantae > Streptophyta > Magnoliopsida > Alismatales > Juncaginaceae > Triglochin > Triglochin maritima. Next base: position 44,853,148 of record OY821775.1, read on the forward strand.
CTCCTGAACCGGAACGAACCGAAGAAAACCGAAAAAACCGATCGAACCGAAAAAACCGGCTTTTTCAACTTAAACAAAATTTGGTTTTTATTGTTTTATTTTTTGTTCAATTTTGACCCAAATTATAAGATTTTTACTTTTTACTACTCCTTCCCCAACCCCTCACCATACCTCCACCCTCGCGATCTCTACCGGTCCACCCCTCATCGCACCGCCACCGCTCGCGATCTTCACCAACGCTGGCAGACCGACGGATCTCTAGGACAGTCTACCACCCTTACTGTTTTAGATGTTGAAGTAAATGTTTGTTCATTTGTTAGAAAAAAGACTAATCTTACTTAATTACATGTTTGTTCATTTTTTTACTGATTTTAATTAAGTTATTTTACAAATGGATATTTTTTGTTGAATTGTTCATAGTTTAGGTACTTGGTTATAACTTATTATGTTAAAAAATAATAAGAAAAATCGGTTCAATCGGTCGGACCGTCGGTTGGACCGTCGCTGCAGAGTCGGTTCGGTTCAACCTTCGGTTCACAAAATGCTGATGTCATGCTGACGTCATCATCGGTTGGACCAGGTTGAACCATCGGTTCGACCACTTTGAGCCAAACCGAGATGTTTTCGGTTCACTCTTTGGTTCGGTTTTTAAAACATTGGTTAGAACTTCATTGATTTGGTCTAGAAAATCTTAGACAATAAGACTGCTTCACTAGTAGGAAATTGGAGTTAGAATTGATTTTGGGTGTACTCATGTTGGGTTGTAGTAGTGGAGTAAGTAGATGATTTGTTTTATTGGAAAAATAGTTATTAAAGTGTGCATGTTTGTTCGAGATCTTGCTTTCAACCAACTTTTGGTTGGTATTATAGAAAATCTCTATCTTACCTTATATGAATAGAAGTAAAGAAGTGATTGCAATTTTCTTGTTTCAATTTCCAAAAATAGGCAATCTATTGCATGTGTTGTATTTATAAATGAATTGATTTGCAATTGACACTTAACTATCAATACTTTACTTTGTTATATGTTATTGATATAATTATGTTATGCATTCGTAATGTATGTAGTTGTTAAGGTACGGATATGATGACATTACCATTGAGAAACTTATTTAACAAACTATAAGACAGATAAATGGCAACACAAATACTATTTTCATTATTTTATGAAAACGACAACTAGGATGTTGTTTTTATCTAGGACGAGAAAATGGACCGTCAACACCTTCTTCCCCCATGAAATCAGATTTCAAGCTCCAAGTTCTCCTTCTCTCCGACGAATTAGATCCCATTCTCCGGCCAACATTTTCCGCTGGTCCTTTTTGATAAAAAAGGTAACCTTTTCATATTAAGGTTGTTTGTTATTTAACAAGTAGAAAAAATAAGTTGTATTTAATAATTAGGAGTTAAGTTGTATTTAACAAGTAGAAAAAGTAAACTATGCTTGTTTGTTTTGAGGACCCAACGAACACTATCAATTTTGAGATGGCTGAGTACCGGCAAATGAAACCATGATTTTAATTGCAAATTATTTTTTCCTAATATTTATTATTGCAAAATGTTATGACGTCACAGTTTACTAATTTAATTGAGTATGACGTGAAGCCAGTCATAAATAAACCCGAAGATGAAAATTTAGTGGTCTGTTAGGGTTTTCAATTATTAATAGAAACAGATATAGGACAAAGTAAAATTGAGAGCTCAGCCTGTGGCCATCTACACATCAATCGAAAGTCTGATTTAGAGGAACCCAATCCTCTCTTGGCAGTTTTCATCACAGCTCCTGGCAGGTTTTAGATTGATAATCTATACAATTACTGTTTTTAAGCATGCTTTGTCGATGTGGGACTATTGATGTAGGTGCTCAAGTTTAATAATGTCCTACAAGCTAAAACACATCAACTATAACTTAAATATTTGATTTGATATTATAAAATTATAATATAGCAAATTAGAGCTAAGTGCTGGCCAATTATACATAATTACATATACATCATCTAGAAATCACCTGTTGGCCTATCGTGGGAAGAAAAATCCTCACTTGATAATAGGTAAGTTGCATTGATAAAATATGACAAATGTTTGTTCTTATTTGTTTTTTTTTTTCGAGATAATTAGTAAGTTGTATTAATAAAAAAGGTGTTGATTTAACAACTTGCATTAGTAAAAATGCTCATCTTCAAGTTAAGTTATGAATTCCATTACTTAGATTTTAATTCAGTAGACACATTCAATCACTTTTTGTAATTTAAGTTTTATGTTTAAATTTCTATTCTACGGATATGTTTGTGTTTGTGGTAAATTTTGTTTGTTCTTGTTGAATAACTTAATGTTATATCTCAAAGACGAGTATGTTACTTAATTATTGTAAAATACTTAAATGTCTAGTATTTTTTTGTACAACTACAAAAAGGTATGTTTTGTAAGATTACGTGTCTTTATGTATGTTTATATTTTAAAAAAAGTATACATGCATACAAAATCGATTTTCATCTTTTCAACAATTTCATGTACATTATTTTATATTTATTCTAATATAATGTAATCTACATATATATTAAAATAAATAAAAGATGATCATACACAAAAAAAATCTAAACCATTTATGAAGATCCGGAGTTGTGTGCCCGTTGAATCGTTTGTCGATTCAACTCCAAGTATTCATCAAACTCTAAATAAGATTATAGAGAAATAAGTAGGGGTGTAAGCGGGGTGGGGCGGATTTTTGACCCATCGCTACCCACCCCGCCTAAGCTAAGCAGGTATGTAGGGCGGGTCAAAAATAAAAAAAACTGCTACCCGCCCCGCCTAAGGCTGGACTAGGTGAGGCGCGGAGGGTTTTTCAATTTCAATTTTATTTTTCCTAAAAAAATAAAAGAACATCAAAACTAGAGAAATATTAATCACTCATTGTATTTTTTGAAAAATTGGTTGTGTGGTGACTGGAAAATTAGACATTTTGTGAATGTTGAATAGTGACTTGGTACGGTGGGTTAATAGTTATGAGTAGAATTGAAACATTAAAATGATTTTAGTATATAAAAAATTAATAATATATTTGACTAGACGAGTTATGCAGAGTAGGTTGCAAGACAACCGCAACCCGTCCCGCTTATTAGGCGGTTATGCGGGTGGCGGGTTAGCGGGTTGGCGAGTAACATTTTTTGTCCGTTACTCGCATTAGGTGGGGAGGGGCGGGTAAAATTCTACCCATTTATAGCTCTAGAAATGAGCTAGTCAATCAATCTCTAAATCAATGTTAGAATCTAACTAATGACTCCTCTAAAGCTTTATTCTATTAAATGTTAGTTTTATTCTAATTGATTTCAGTTCATGTTAGCGTCAATGGTAACTACCAACCACATGTTGGAAGTCTTGATTCAGTTTGTACTTTGTATGCGAATGTTATTTTTCAATGTTTGGATTACATTTTTATTTTTATTTTACTAGGGATGTTCGGATCATGAATATCACAAAATGATAACAATAGGGAGGAAGTGTGTTCAATTGAACCTCTACACCGTGTAAACTCATGATCCGGTAGCAGAAGTGTAGATCAACCTGAATGCCAAAATGTTCCGGTAGCAGAAGTGCAACCTAAAGTCACATGTATGAGCCCACATGAACAACAATGTCTAGTCAAGCCTCCAAGAAGATCGCCGACGCAAAATGAAGGTGCCAAAAATGCCAGACCTCCACGAACATCCGCCAGGGGTCTGACATGGCTATTGCTTGGGAATTTGATGAAGATGGATTGATTACATGCTGAGCAGAGAGTCGAACGTTTAAAGAGATGAGCAAGAAGAAATTATTTCCTTGAGTCAGATGTTAGCGTATTTTTTTTTATGTATGTGTGTGGTTAAGCCTAGACTCCTTTGGCAGTTAAGTCCACTCTATGTATGTACTGATTTGTTTTGCTATGTATGTTTGCAATTAAGCCTAGACTCGGTTGATGCAGATGTCACTTTATGATGTTGTGATGTATTTTTTTAGATTGGATTCATTGTGTTTGGAATTAATGATGTTTGTACTTTCTTGTGTTCCTTGAACTATGGTTTCTTATGTTGATTGAATTGAGGCTTTGGATGTGGCTGTGTCATTATATCTTTTTTAACATACTCTAAATTCTCTGGTTTGCAGTGATGTTCAAGCAGAGTGGGAATTGTTGGTTATGTTTCTTATTTTTTAGCTTTAAAGCAAAGTTACTGCTTTCTACCATTCATCAAGCTAACCGCCCTTCCGTTATAGCAAACAGATTTCATTTTTGTTAATAATTAAACTGACTTATGTGTTGTGGTATGTAATATACTTGTTTGACTTTGGTAGTTTGTGCAAGCCTAAATATGACAATTATGGCAAACTTATTGTCCCCCTTCTTCTTCACAAGAAAGTAATCAAAACCTCTTCCACGTCAGTGTATGCATATCTTATTAGTATATCTCAGCCGTGAGAGTGTGAACTAATGCACACCACTTATAACTACCATCAAAATTTTATATGAAAACATATGTATTAGTTCTCTTGCCTGTCATAATTCAAAAAGACCAACATAAGTATTCCAAAACCACCCCAAACACATTTTCTTTTTAGTAATAATTGTTTTGATCATAGATAAAATGAACATTTATTAATTTCACAAAATGAACTAAGACAACTATGATAAAATGACTGCATAGGCAATAGACAAAAAATTTACGAGCATGGAAGTTGCAAAGCATTCATGGAGAACATATTACAAGTTTGAACTTGAATTTCCCAGTGTAACAGACAAAAAATCTAACAGAGATAACAACATCTCTAACAAGTGAAAAAAAATAGAAACTCTTTAAAAAAAACTAAAATTTGTAAATCACCAACTCAACATCTAACTCAAATTAGATCTAGTAAAAAACAATCAAGCCACCAAAAAAATCAAAATTAAGACCCAAAGTTTCTAAAGACGAGCGACACCGGCGAGTCGTACTACAAAGTCTTCCCATTCTCCCCTTCAAAATGACTCTTCCTAACGACGCTGATCACGATCCAAGTCATATGACAAAGTCTTCTTAACATATCGAGTGCTTGGTCGGCTCCGACGGTGGGATGGGTGGTCGTCGACTTTTAACGGGTTCTTGAGAAGGGGGACATGGCTTGGGGTGGTATGAGAAGGGGGGATTTGGGGGTTCTATTGACCGGTGTTAAACCGTTAACATTTGTTAAAGTTAATTAAACTGCACCAAATGACAGTTAAGGTCTGTTAAGTAGAAGTGTACCGGTGCAAATATTATTGTATGCAAGTGTTTTTTAGCAATATAAAATTACAAAAGAACAAATGTCCAAGACATTTTGCAAAAGTGCAAAAAACCCAATTCACAATATCAATTTGAATATTTAATTTTAGCAGCAATACAAAACATAAGAGTGAGTTTCGGTCCGGATTGGACCGGATTTAACCGGTCCAGTCTTCGGTCCGAGGTTTGGAGCCAATCCGGTTCCAGTCTGATCCAGATCGGTCCATATTTTTTTATATTATAAATTTTAAGGTAAAAAATTTAATTATGGTCCGGTCTGGGTCAGGAGCCGATCCGGTCTAGTCCGGGTCGGACCCGTTACTCAAAACAGATGAAACTTTAAAAAAGAGTCCTCATACACGGACGCGGGCGTCACGGATGCGCCTTACGTGGACGTGTTGAGTCAGCGTCCAGTCAGCAAAATTTCTTTTCACGTGCTTTGGTCTTCTAAAAACGCCGGTTCTTTAGGTTGAACGATTCTTTTCCCAATACACAGATAGTGCAGACCCTAGGACAGCGTGCAAACCCTTTATTCGTGCAGAGTCCAGACTTATCATAATAAAATATTGTTTTTAACTTTTAGGTTGGATCAACTTAATCCAAACAGACACACAACATATTCCGAACAGACAGTCTTCTTATTCCGAACAGACGCACCACTTAATCCGAACAGACAGACTTCTTATTCCGAACAGACACACAACTTAATCCGAACAGACACACAACATATTCCAAACAGACACACAACATATTCCGAATAGACACACAACTTAATCCGAACAGACACACAACTTAATCCGAACAGACACATAACTTAATCCGAACAGACACACAACATATTCCGAACAGACAGACTATTTATTCCGAACAGACATACTTCTTATTCCGAACAGAAAGACTTCTTATTCCGAACAGACAGACTTCTTATTCCGAACAGACACACAACATATTCCGAACAGACAAACAACATATTCCGAACAGACAGACTTCTTATTCCGAACAGACGCACAACTTAATCCGAACAGACACACAACATATTCCGAGCAGACAGACTTCTTATTCCGAACAGACGCACAACTTAATCCAAACAGACAGACTTCTTATTCCGAACAGAAATATTTCTTATTCCGAACAGAAATACTTCTTATTCCGAACAGACAGACTTCTTATTCCGAACAGACACACAACATATTCCGAACAGACAGACTTCTTATTCCGAACAGACGCACAACTTAATCCGAACAGACACACAACATATTCCGAACATATAGACTTCTTATTCCGAACTGACATACAACTGTTATACATGAAGAAAATGAAGAAGAATGTGATCATTCCTACATTTTTAAGGATGACTTTGGTCTTGTTTGTTGTATATGTGGAATTACACGCAAAAGCATAGAAAGTGTGTCCAGAAACGGAACAGAAAGTTTGTATTATTTATGTAGAAAGATTGTCTTGTTTATGTAGAAAACTTGTCTTGTTTATGTAAAAAGTTTGTCCAATTTATGTAAAATGTTTGTCCAGATTATGTTGAAAATTTGTGCAGAAATGGAACAGAAAGTATTCCGAACATACACACCACTTAATCCGAACAGACAGACTTCTTATTCCGAACAGACACACAACATATTCCGAACAGACTGACTTCTTATTCCGAACAGACATACAACTGCTGTACATGAAGAAAATGAAGAAGAATGTGATCATTCCTACATTCTTAAGGATGACTTTGGTCTTGTTTGTTGTATATGTGGAATTATACGCAAAAGCATAGAACTTTCTGATTGAACTTTTAACAGTAGAACATCACGCCAAAATCCTCGGAAGCTTTGACACCATTGCATCTCGTTCCAGCACATTAACACCTGACCCAGAGGTAGCAAACAAACGGGTGTGATGTCTTTTCTTAACACAAAAACCACAAGAATCGGCATAAGCAACGTAAAATGTTTGGGCTTCTTCGAAAGAGGGGAAAAACATCCCCTCCTTAGGAACGTTTGTCGGCTGCTCCACTTGGAAAGACACGTGAACGATTTCCATCAAAGCACAGAGGTAGGACCACAGAAGAGAAAGGAAGAAAAAGGAAGACGCATGTTGAGATTTATAACAAGTCTCCTGTGCTGTGTAGGAGAGCCAAAATGTTCATGGAAAAAGAGTGATTTGAGACGCATTAATGAGGGATGGAGGGATGTAGACATTTGTACGAAACGAGGAATAAAATAAAAAATAAACTTTTTCTGTAGAGACTGCCAACTCAAACGCGTCTGCTGACTGGGCTGACCACATAAGCGCGCGTCCCGAACGCTAGCGTCCACTAATCGTTTTCCTTTAAAAAAAATGACGCTAAACAAATCCAATCTCTACTCAATCCTCATTCCTCACACCTCACCCCCAAATCCCAACCGGCCGTCCCCTCCGGCCTCCACGACTCCGCCGTCCGTTTGTCTTCTCCGGCCTCCACGACTCCTCAGTTCTCACTCTTATTCATCCTTTCTGAACTTCAATATTTACGTTTACATCCTCCACGACTCCGCCGTCCGTTCGTCTCTTTCTTTGTTCTTAAACTTCTTTTTTATGTGATTTGTCACGTTGAGACTTCAGAATGATGCCTATTTTCATTTGATCACTTTTCTAAATGTGGTCTTAGAAGTAATGATTATCTTTTTTGTTATTTTGGGTAACGATTGTGGAAGCTTTTCTATCCTGTATGATAGTGTTCTGTTATCATTTATTCTTTTGGTTGTTTTGTTATCATTTATTCTTTTGGTTGTAACTTTTCTATCTAAAAGCCACATTTATTCTTTTGATTTTAACAAATTAACTCATACAAATTGTATATCATATACGTGCAATGAAGCTCCTAGCATAGACTTCAATGACACCACACCACAAGAAATTAAGGATTTGAAAACTGAAAATCAGATTATTAAAACTTTGTTCGTGTTTTTTTGTTTTATTAATTAGATTCCATGTCATGAACTTATTTACAATTGTTTTTTTTTTTGTTGCTTCCACGGTAGTTGAAAATTAATTGAGCCTTTATTTTAATAGTGTTGGATTTCACAAGTTATGTTAGGTATATCATGTTGGATTGCACATGTTATTTACAAATTATAATTGTTGACATTTTTTTAATCATATTATATTCTCTTTTGTTTAATATTTATGTTAGGAATTATTCAAAATTTTACTTAAATTGGTAGTCACATATATATAATTTATAATTAATATAGGTATATTATTAATATTATTTTATTATTAATTCGCAAACTGCATATGCACCTGCATCCCGCATATGCAGGATGCGGTGACTTTCCGCATCCGCATCCTGCATTTCTAAACCTTGTTCAATGACGAAACCAAACCAAAACAAAACTAGGGTTTCAATTTCTCTCCGAAATTCCAACCCCCAAAAAAATCACCTTTTGTTTTTTTGTCCAACCGATCGATGTTCTAGAAGAGGCAATCATGTTTTAGGAAGGCCATCACTAGGATGTCTTCTTCTTCTTGCTTTTTCCACCGGAGCGATCAGCATCGCCGCCAGCGCCCAAAATATCGACATTGACAACTGGATCTCCCTTCGTTTCTACTAAGGATCACCGACAATCTCCTCAATCAGGTCCCTTCTTTTCTCAGAACAATTCCAAAGTTGGGATCTTTATCCATAATTTCTACTTGTAATTGCAATTTGCAAATTTAACTCTACAACTAAACTCCAACTGCGATTTTGTTTTACTGCTATTTGGTCTTCTTTGTACTAGTCATGAGTGACAGGGAAATATTTCAAACCTAGAAGAAGGTAGACAAGCTATCCACATTTTTTAATTTTATGGCATCATATATTATTCTATTAACCAACTCAAAATTGCTCTCCATGGAGATGGGGTTTGCTCCATTGGGTTATAACATGTACAAACGACCTGCTCATGCCAACATCTCTGAATTGGGATAATCATAAATTCTAGATGCTCCTCATCGTTTTAATACACAACACAATTATTAACATGTACCCTGCATCTCAGAATGCTCTAAAGGATATTGTTGCGTATGTCATAACGAGCTGGATGATGTTCCCGGTACGTACCTTGACACATTATTACCCCAAAGCCTATGATAAGGCTCCTGCCTCGAACAGGAGGGACTGATGAGTGGGGATGGCCTTACCTATGCAATCACAAGGAAATTGTTGTCAGATGACCCGCGATTTAAAGCGAAGCCCGTCTGCCATTTTAAGTGCAGACAATTTAATGTCACCATACCTTGACATTTGAAGGAAAAAACACTATTCTAACCCGGGAACAACGCCACTATAAAACACCAAAAATTGTCCCCCTTTGTTGTTGTAAAGAAAGGTGTTTGGCAATGCTGTTATTTTTCCTTAGAATTTTGTCGTGGAGTCTTGGTCAAATACCACCTATTTGCTTATGTTGTTTTTAGGACTGTTTGAGTCTCGCACCTTGCCTCCTCCATACAATCAACATTCATGTTTATTCTTTTTCCTATGTAATACTTGATTGCCTTTTTATTTTTGAAGTGTATAATTTTGAAGCTTCTTTTTAAGTGGATTCTATCTCTTACCTTCTTTGAACTTGTCCGCAGGCTGCTATCTATCGACAAGAGAAAAATATTATCGATCTTTATGTCATTCTTCTTCGATTTTCCAGGTTAGTCAAGTTCTTTTACCTCCTTGGTAGCTTGACATTTTTCACATGTTGTGGCATGCCCACTTTACCAAGAATATAATTTCCTGAATATGCAAGACCTTGAATTTATGTTCAATGCCTCAAGCTATCATACAATGATTGTTAGTATTCCCACTGACTGTATTGTTGTACGAGCTCCAAACCTTAAATAATAATGATTTTTGGCATAGATATCCCAATAACATGTGGTGATGTTGAAAACTGTAGCTTGATTACTGAGACTATCCCAAGGCACCTGGACTATCCTGTATCTCATCCAAGAGAAAGAACTGCTTTCAAGAAGGTACTTCACAACATCTTGTATTTATTATTCACTTATGTAACCATTAAAAGAACATGTTTATAGTGTAAGCTTCTTTGGGCCCAATTTGACTTGTGATGATTTGCAGAAACTATTAAACGTCCTTAAAACCAGACGTTCAACGTCTGATTGAAGAAATGAATGCAAAGTCCAGGAGCCAAGTCAGCAGATGGGAACCCAATGGCACACAAAATACGTCACTAGAGTGGCCACCTGCCACAGAACAGAGTGCTGCAAAATATGAGGTGAAGGATGTGTTTTCCAATATATCTTCCATGTACCTTTTCTATGTTTCCAGATTCCAGATGATAGTTGGATCCAAAGTTACTTAGTCGCTGGAATTTTGCAATTTACAATTTCATGAAGATTTGTTTGGTTGGTATTTTTTAGGTTTTGTTACTGGTTTTGAGATACAAAGTCATATTCCATCATATTTTGATGATGGAACGTACTTACTTTTTCCATTCCATTTTCTCCTTAGAATGAAAAAAATGAAAGAAATTTGACAGGAACGATGTTGGTCTCCGGCCTCCGACCGAAAATCAAAATCAAAATCATCATCCGTCATCTTCTGCCAACTGATGGAAAAATATTTAGGGTTTGGGAATGGGTTTTGTACATCCACATTCGAACCCCCACCAATGACAGACGTGTTGAGACGCTGTTTGCACTCCTTAAACAGCTCCAAAGATTTGAACTTTGTGTACGAAAAAGCTCCCTTTCTACTTCAACTCCTCCAAGGCTTGTGTTGCTTCGATGACGATGACGATGAGCACCACATTCCCCTCCGCTGCTCCCTACTTGAGGTTCATCTTTCCCTTCCCACCTTTTTCATTTTTGCCCTAATCCTAAATGAAATGGATGGTTTTCACCAACTTACAGGTATTTGCCGATGAGATACTGCTTCACCGACACATCGCCCAACACCTTACAAAGGCTACTTATTATTTTCCTCTATTCTTTGTGTTTGCAAACCATTACCATAATGTGGTTGTGGACGTCGGTATCGGTGCCGTCATGGACCTCATGTCTGCTCATTTTCTCTTATCAACGCACGGTAACCATCGACTTGTTCAATTCCATCGCTCACTCTACTGCTCTCCATCTTATGGGTATGACAACGGGATCACTTCTGCTTTAAGTTTGGATGCTATTCTAATTTTGCTGAGCACAAGAGCTGTACTTTCCGCCCCAAAGCTACTCCAAGCTCACCTCCTTTTGCTTGCTTCCAAGGCTGTTGGAGGGCTTCCAATGCATGAAAAACCCAACAATATGTTGTTATTGAACAACTATATTGCTGCCTTTGATCAATCGCTTCGTGCTTACAAACGTCTTCTACTAAAACCAGGATCCTGTTTTCCCAACTCCTCCACATCCAAAAACCCTCATGCATCCCTATCATTTCATTATTACGTTCACCCAGACACATACAACAGACTTACTTCTCGTGCACTTATGTTTGATCAACTCTGTCGGCTTAATTTGCAGCAGGCGCCTCTCGAAACTAAACAAGCACAATTACGTGTTGCCATTTCGTATGTGGAGGAGATGTGGCATGTGGTGCATGAATCACATAGAGAGGAGGTTTCTCGATTTTTTAAGTTTGTGCTACTTGAAAAGAACACTTCTTGTAAAACTGACGATAGGAAGTGGGATGACATCTGTTGGGTTGCTTCTGTGCTCAAGTTAATGAGCTCGTTGCTCTTGCAAATTGTACAGGCCTTGGGAAAATATGGGAGTTCAGGTGGTGGGAAACACCTGAAAAATTGTGATTTTCCAAAGGAATACAAACAACTGTCTGGTATTATTTCTTTGTTTGTTCACTCTTGCTGTACTGAGCTGGTTCCAATTGCCGCTCATGATCCTTCTCTGCAAACAACTTGTGCAAGTTATGGGGAAACAAAAATTCTGCTTCTGCACTTTGCAGGACTATTTATCAGTAGCTTGGATCGTGGAACAGAGTGTTTGTGGAAGGGTTGTATATTTCTCATGCTGGTGTTGTTTAATCTTCTGATCCTTGAAGAAGGTAGTTTAGATTCACTGCCTTCATTTTTTGGTTATACTGGAGTTGAACATCATGAATCCTCACCGCCTTACAGTACATGTAGAGTGGATCAGGTGATTAATTTCTTCCTTTGTTTGATGTGATTTGCAAAAACGAGAAAAAGAAAACGCAAAGTCCATAATTTCTGATGATATCATTTGCTTCTCACCGGTGCACTCGACATTTATGTTGCAGGATAAAGGGTGTCGACGGTCAAGTTTCATAATCGCATCGAATTTTCAGAAGATTAGAAATCCTCTTGTGCAGAAAAATCAAGATTACAGTCAACAAGAGGCTAAGCGTTACAATGAAAAGCTTATGATGTTTGCGTATGGTTTTAATGAAGATGATATGGAAGAATTAGGTGATTTTCTAGAGTACAAACCAGGGAGAGATTACCTTGCTTGGGAGGCAAAATTGGCCAAGTTTAACAAATGGAAGGCTAAAAAGGGAGCAGCCGCAAAGCGCAAAGCAAAACTTAAACGAACGTCGAAGAAGATCAAGATGCACCTACCAAAGCACCGACGGCCAGTGAAGTAAATGATATTGAAGTTGACATTTTCTTGTTCGGCAGCTATTATCTAATGCATTTCAACTATTTAAAAAAAAGACATTTTCTTTTTCGACTAACCGTGTATATGTTTTAATTATTGAAATATTGGTAAATAGTTCAATCATAGGCATGTTAGTATGGTCCGTTTATTTGTATCTTCTGTCTGTCTCTATAGTAGTAGTTTTTGTTTCCTCACAAAATACCGATGAAAATTAGAGGATTTTTGTGTACCCAAAGTGGGGAAATAACTGGAAGCAGCACCCCCAGCCAACTCATCATGAATCCAATCTGAGGGGGGGGGGGGGGGGGGGGGGGGGGGGGGGGCACATGACAAATTTCCGTATCCATAACTTGCTAGCCATTGGTTTCCTTTGTGAGTATGAATAGAGTGGTTTACGATAAAAGAACATCAGAAGCATATCTGCTGCTGGTATGGCTTTTGTTGGATTTGGTGTATCAACATCATCATCATCCCTACACCAGCAGTAGTAGCAACTGCCCAAAAATCAACTTGAATGTGGTTTCTACCATAACAACCAAGAAGGGTCGTCATCTGTGGCAAGAAGGAAAAGAAGGATGCAGCAGCGTCGACCGCCGCACCAGGAGCCAAAGCAAAGAAAACCATCAGTTTTGGAGGTCCAAAAGCCAATTGGAATCGTCGATGAAGATATTTTGAACCATCAGTTTCCTGAACATATATAAGTCCCACCAAAACTGGCTTTAGTTTGATGAGTTAAGCAGACAAATCTGGCAACAACACTTGTGAACAAACAGACTTTCTAGGCTGACATCTAACTTTACGAAAGAGAGATGTTTTTCAACAAACAGACTTTAATGTGGAAGTCAAAAACATTGTTAGCCTTCTTGACAAGCTAGATAATTCAATTAAAGTAATTCTTTTTTTCCCTTTTGAGAAAATTATGTATTAACTGCAGTCCTTCATAATAGAGACGTACTGATCGAGATACAAGTTCCCAGACATTTTCTTATCTCATCCCAAAAACCGGTGTTGAGGTTTATATTTACAAATATAAGCATTATGGTCACACTTTCTGTCTTATTTACCACATCCACCAATCTGTCTACAATTCACCTTTCTCTGCTTCTACTTCTCCAGATTAATCCTTTAATGTCATTGATCATCCTATAATCATATAAATATAACCGTTAGATAAACATGCCAATATGTCATCATATAAATATATGTGGTGTATGCTTCTACGATTATGATTATTCAACTAACCACCAGTACTCCAAAACACTACCTAATTATTGTTCTTTTAGGCTGTTACAACTTCCCATCAACACATATCATGTTGAAGAAATCAAAGAAATCAAGGCTCAGACATTAATACATCATCAATGCCTCCTCTCGGAACCACAAATACAACTTATTGCATCTCTTCATCCAAAAATCATAATTGTTTCCCGTTACCATTCCGAACGGCTAGATTACTATCTACTATATAAACACTTGTATTTGTAATCACAAATTAAGATCAATACAACAAATAATCACAATTTCTACATGGTATCAGAGCGTCGATCTCAGATCTAAGAGGATCATCATCGGAGGCAAACATCCATTCACCTCCTCTGCCTTCCTCCTTTCCTCATAGACCCCTTCCAAAACAAAAAACCCCAAAACCAAGCTCCCCTCATCCAAAAATCCAAAAAATCCCATCACCGGTCATCTGACCTCAGACACTGTTTGTTCTCATCAGAATCTCCCAAATCCAAAAAAAAACCATCATCGGTTACTAACCTCAGAAAAAGCTCGCCATGACTTCAGAAGGATCCACGCCTCAACGCCTCACCACCCAACTCCTCACCGGGGCAAATTATCTGCCCTGGTCTCGGTCGGTCACATTATCACTCAGCGGCAAAGGGAAACTTGGCCATATCTCCGGTCGCATACCAAAACCAGACACCGACGACGAAAAATTCGAGGAATGGCAAACCTCCGACCATCTGGTGATGACCTGGGTGTTGAACTCCATTCAACCTCAGATTGCGGAGCTATTTCTATACTCCGACTCAGCCAAAGAGCTGTGGGACTCCATCCACGCTCTGTATGGTAAGCAACAGAACTTCGCCCACATTTTCAAAATTAAACAAGAACTTGCGCAAACCAAACAAGGGTCCAGATCGGTTACCGAGTTTCTCGGTACGCTCAAAAGCCGATGGGACGAGCTCGGCGTGTATGAACCACCGAGCACCGACCCTAAAGTCATCAAAGAAAGGGACGAGCAGAACCGAGTCTACCAGTTCCTGGTAGGTCTCGATCCTAGCTACGAGCCCCTAAAATCTCAGATCCTTCTATCATCGGAGCTTCCGCCCCTCACTCAGATCATCGCAATGATTCAACGAGAGGAATCTCGAAGACATGCTATGCCACAAAACACCAGAGAAAACAACGGAGAAAACCAAGCTTTCGTCACAACACAACATCAAAACCAGAAAGGAAAAGGATACTTCGGAAAACACAAAGACGAGCACTGTGACAACTGCAAGAAAAAGGGACACAGTCGCGACCGGTGCTGGTTCCTCTACCCGCACCTCCGACCACCAAAGGATGGAACCGGAGAAAGAGGGGGCGACAGCAGAGGAAACCCTAACCCCGGCGGCAGACCAAACGTCACCCCGCAAAACCCTAACAACGGAGGCGAAAAAACAAAATGGGCATCCGGGTCTGGATCCGGGAGTCGAGGATATTTATCCTCTGAGTTCGCGGATCCTCCGCTTACCGACAAATCGGGTTTCATGTTCGGGTCGGATCTTGATCCGCGAGGCAGAGGAGAGCTTCGGTCTGCTGGTCATGGGCCCAATCCAGCACATGGGCTTCACTCATCAAATAACCTTGGGCCTGAATCTATGCACCCAGATTTGGGTCATGTGCTGACCCAGCTCAACAGTCTACTAAATAAATCCGGTCAAAATCAGACACCGCAAGGTAATGGGTCAGGTATTATTTCAACTCACATCTCTTGCAATCATACTTTTACCTCTAATTCGTGGATTTTAGACACTGGTGCTACTGATCATATGACCGGAAACAAGGAGCTTATATGCAATATTCAAAATAACCCAAACATAAACAATTTCGTTACTGTAGCAAATGGAAACCGAGTAAAAATTGGAGGTATAGGACAATCTACAGTCCTAAATAACACACCCGAAAATATATTATATGTGCCCGAGTTTACGTCTAACCTTCTATCTATTGCAAGGATAACAAAATTTTTTAATTGTAATGCTATTTTCTCACCTTCTGATGTGTTGTTTCAGGATCGTATATCAGGGAAGATGATTGGTAGAGGCACCCTCGTCAATGGTCTTTACATACTAGAAAAAACGGACAATACCTTCCATGCAAATAACGCATCCCGTTATACACCCGACCTTCTACATAAACGTTTGGGACATCCGTCTTTTCCTGTTTTAAAAAAATTATTTCCTAGCATCATACCAAACATGGAATTATGTTGTGAGACTTGCCGCCTTGCAAAACAAACTAGATTACCGTTTTATTCTTCCACCACTAAGACTAGGAACCCATTGGAACTGGTCCATTCTGACATTTGGGGACCAGCTCCCATTGAGTCATATAACGGTTTTAAATACTTTATCACCTTTATCGATGATTTTTCTCGCACTACTTGGTTATATCTGCTTAAATCCAAATCTGAAGTTTTCTCTATTTTTTGTGAATATGTTGTTTTAGTTGAAAACATGTATGACACAAAAATTAAAACTTTTAGGTCAGATAACGGCGCTGAATACACTAGCTCCATATTTCAAGCCTTCTTAAAAGAAAAAGGTATTCATCACCAAACTACATGTATTAATACCCCAGAGCAAAACGGTGTCTCTGAAAGAAAAAACCGACATCTTCTAAATGTCACCCGATCCCTGCTTTTTCAGACCAAAGTTCCCACTGTCTTTTGGTCTGAAGCCATCTTAACCGCTGTTTATCTTATCAATCGTCTACCTAGCCCCATTCTAGACCACAAACAACCCTTGGGGATTCTAAACAATAGGGAGATGAGCGTTGATCACCTCAAAGTGTTTGGCTGTGTGTGTTATGTCCAAAAAAGACGACTCGATAAATTTGACTCTCACTCAGTTAAAACTGTCTTTTTTGGGTACTCTAGTCACAAAAAGGGCTACAAATGCTATGACCCTACGAATTGCAAACTCTATATTTCCAGGGACGTTGCATTCTCTGAAAAAGAATCATACTTCGAATCTATGACTAACACTTCTGCAGGATCAACCGGCTCTCTTCCATCCGTCGACTTGCATCCAAACGATTTTTCTCTCCTTGAAGACAATCCTATTCCTCGAGAAGAAGAAAACGGTCCCCAAGGAGGGGGAGAAAACAACACTCCGGAGGAACAAGGAGAGCACCACACACAAACAACTCACGAAGTAGCCCCCACAAGAAAATCTACAAGACCAAAGCGTCCCCCATCTCATCTTCAAGACTTTGTCACTTATAATGTTACATACCCAATCCAAAACTACGTATCCTACAAAGCCATAGCAAATTCCCACCGAACATTCCTAGAATCCCTTGAAAAAACTAAAGAACCAACCTCCTACCAAGAAGCCCTTAGCAACCCAAATTGGACAAGAGCAATGAAAGAAGAACTAGAAGCCTTAGAAAAAAATCAAACTTGGACCATGATCAGCCCAAAACCCGGAACCAAACCCGTAGGCTATAAATGGATCTATAAAATCAAATATAATAGCAACGGATCAATAGAGCGATATAAAGCTAGATTAGTTGCCAAAGGATACACTCAAACCTACGGCATCGACTACCAAGAAACTTTTGCCCCGGTTGCAAAAATGAATACTGTCCGTGTTCTCCTATCTATAGCTGTCAACTATGGATGGAATCTCTTCCAGATGGACGTCCGAAATGCCTTCTTACAAGGAGCCTTAGAAGAAGATGTCTACATGACTCCGCCTCCAGGTTATAACACCACTCAGGTTTGCAAACTTCACAAATCAATCTACGGATTAAAGCAATCACCCCGAGCCTGGTATGCAAAACTCAGTCTATCTCTTAGTCAATTTGGTTTTTTAAAATGTTCTGCCGATGCTTCTATGTTTATCAAACATGATCACAATATTACCATCATTGTCTTAGTGTATGTAGACGACATCATAATCACCGGAAATAATGACAAAGAAATTAATAGGGTTAAGTCATATCTAAAAAACAAATTTGACATCAAGGATTTAGGATTCATGAAATATTTTTTGGGTATTGAAATTGCTTACTCAAAAAAAGGGTCTATTTTTATCTCAACGAAAGTATGTCCTTGATCTACTTAAAGAAACAGGAAAATTAGGATCTAAACCTGCCAACACACCTATCGAGACCAACCAAAAAGTTGGTCCCACTGATGGGGAACCATTAAGCGATAAAAGTCAATTTCAACGGTTGGTAGGGAAACTCATCTATCTAACCGTCACTAGACCTGACATAACTTATGCAGTTAGCACAGTAAGTCAATTCATGCATGCGCCACACACCCACCATCTAGACATCATTGATAGAATACTCAGGTATTTAAAGAAAACACCAGGGCAAGGTATTTGGATGAAACAAAACCAATCTAACTCAATCATAGGTTACTCTGATGCAGATTGGGCGGGTAGTTACAATCGCAAATCTACCACTGGGTTCTGCACATTCGTTGGAGGAAACCTCGTCACTTGGAGAAGCAAGAAACAAAACGTTGTGGCAAGATCAAGCGCCGAAGCAGAATATCGTGCCATGGCATCAACCACCAGTGAGCTGATTTGGCTCAAACAACTCCTCAAAGAAATGATGGTTCCATACCATGAACCTATACACATGTTCTGCGACAATCAGGCTGCTCGTCACATCGCCACCAATCCCGTGTTCCACGAACGAACAAAGCACATAGAAGTTGACTGTCACTTCATCAGAGAAAAAATTCAGACCAAAGAAATCGATGTCCCCTTCGTCACAAGCAAAGACCAACTCGCAGATATCTTCACCAAACCCTTGGATCAAAAACAGTTTGATACAATTCTTCACAAGTTGGGTTCCTTCAATCTCTTCCGGACACAACTTGAGGGGGAATGTTGAAGAAATCAAAGAAATCAAGGCTCAGACATTAATACATCATCAATGCCTCCTCTCGGAACCACAAATACAACTTATTGCATCTCTTCATCCAAAAATCATAATTGTTTCCCGTTACCATTCCGAACGGCTAGATTACTATCTACTATATAAACACTTGTATTTGTAATCACAAATTAAGATCAATACAACAAATAATCACAATTTCTACATATCAGTTGGAAAGTTGGCGGTACCTTTTAACGACGGTGCATATCTAGTAAGCATTTTAATGATTTTGAAGTAAGTCAATTGTAACTTAACGAGGCTTCATCTTTTGTTTTATCATTATTGGATTGATATCCAGCCACTCATTTGAAGCCCTAATTCATTGATTCTAATCTAGCTTGATATATAATACCAAGAATAGGATCCATTACGCTTCATTAATAATATGTTATGATGTGGTGGTTTCTTTGGCTCGTTGAAAATTCTTACACTTGGTTGTTTTATGAATTCCTTTTACAAATTAAAAGGTTTTTTAGTGATTTATGGCATGTGTATCAGGAGCAGCCAAATCAAAATGCTTGGCATGGCTAGCATCTTCCTTAAATGAAGTTAGTTGTAAGTTTGCCCTTGTTTCTGAAGTATGTGAACTTTTAAAAACAGAATTCTCTTACTACCTGTTAATAATCAACTCTGCATTATGAAGTGAACACGTCACACAAAAAAGGCAGTGTCGCTGTCCTACAAGAAGGTTTGAATCGAGCAGTAGCGGTTATTGGGAAAGTTCTCTTTGTCAAACATGAAAATGTTTCTCCTTTGTAAGTTTCCTTGTATTTATATTCATCAAAGTTTACGTATTCACCAAATCTATTGCTTTCAAGGTTTTGCATGCTTCATTTTCTTACTTTCTGACAATAAATATTACTTCATTGATGTATTTTATGTTGGTAGCCAAATATCACAATCTTCTAAACCACGTAGTGGGATAAATGAACATAGTCTGCGCTTTTATTCCTCTGAAAAAGTTGCGACGTAGATATCTGCATGTTTATGTATTTATTGATATGAAAATTTGTAATGGAGGTGAAGTTGTGGATAGCTGCTGTAGGTGATAGTATTATTTTGTAGGTACTATGTAATTTGTGACTCAGATCAGACTTGTTTCATTCTCACAGTTTATGGACTACACAGCAATGTGGTTGGTATTGCTTTTAATTCTTTACCTTTTGTTTTTTCTGTCTGTCAATTCTTCTTACTTTTTTTCTCTTTAAAATTCGAGTATAAACTCAGGTCCATGTAAAGTTTCATGCCATTTTACACATCTAATGTTTAAGCGGTTCAACTATATGTTGTGACTAATAACTATACATGTAGTTCTAAATGTTTGTTCTTCTATTTCTTCTTATTATCTTGTCTTGGAGAATATCAACTAGAGTACATCAGGAATAGATTATCGTCGAGGGTGTTTTTCCCCTTCACTGATTACTTAATGTTATTGTGTGTAGATTAAAGGAGACAAAGTGATACTTCTTGATCCTTGTTGTTGCATGAATTAGAGGTTGCCTTTTTTTGTCTTCTTTCCTCAAGAGTTGTCTAGTTGACGCCACAGAGTATTTCTATGTTCCTAATGTTTTGTCTAGACATGGTTTAACTAATCTTACTTCTTGTTGAATGTTTTAAAATCAATAGCAGTGGAGAGTTTTTTAATATAAAAATGAAGCTGAAGCATCTGAACCTCCCATTTTCTATGTTATGTTGGTCAGAGGTACAAGTTCAGTTCAGTTAGGGTGGACTTCATGGAACAAACTCTTGTGAAAGGAAAAATATCAGTTCCTCAACATGTAGTTCGGTCTTCCATTTGTGCGCAACACAAACCTTGACGACTTCATTCCAACGTCAAGGTCATAGTTGGAGAAAGAAACCATTCAGTTTGCAATATTATTACTCCGCTTTCTGTAAATCGTTTCTGACCTGTCAAGTTACTGCTATCCATTTACCATCCAAGACTTGTTCCTTGGAAGAATGTTTTTGATAGCCCAAGTTGTGAGTGAAGAAGACGCCATTGTGTCTTCTCAACTAAAATTTAGTCGAGTATGTGTAGATGGCAGTGATTTTATCTTGTTTTGTGCTTGTATTTGGATGTCTATATATGCCTTCGTTGGTGTGCTTCGTATGTCAAGGAAATTATGGTTGTTCAGATAACTTTTCTTATTATTAATTATGACACTGTAAGTGGTTTGGAATTTTGGACGAACAACTGCCCTTATTTTATTATTGACAAACACAATATCACATACAAAGGTAGCAAAACTTTGGGGTTAACAATGATTAGTCACTGGGTTGACTGAGTTCAAGTGTTCAACCCTTTGGCATTGCCATTCTTCTGGATTTGGATTTGGATTTGGTAAAATATCAACAGAGTTCATGGATGACATTTTTTTCCGACGAACGCATATATTTGGACTGAGTAATGTAGTATTGTAGCATACAAATACTTTTGGTTCCTTATATATTATATTATATAACCAATTGATTAATGTTGTAAAGTAAACTACGGTGTTCAATGGAATTAACTCAAGAACAAGTTAAACAAAAATATGTAGGAAGAAATGGGGGGAATTTTTTTATTTCATATTGTGTGTATAATACAAAGCACAGTCTCATTTTATTTTATATAGAGAAGTATGAAACTTCAAAAAAATACTCTCATATGTTACAATAGATTTAATGATAGTTTATTTAAAGAAACTTCTTAAAACTTCATTTACACAACGTGGATTGTAACCATACAAGAATTCCTTAAAACTCTTTTATATAATGTTCACATTTACAATACTCCCCCTTGGACATTATTTGCTATGTACACGTATCGTTAAAAAATCTTGCTAGAAAATTCAGTGGGAAAAATCAACTAAGAAAAAGAGTACATGGTACATACTGTAAGCATTGCACATATTGACTCGTTAAAAACTATTGGTCAAGAAAAATCTAATGAGATAAAAAACTTGACAAATAGAAAAAAGAATACAATCATAAACTCAGTTTTATCCTTCTGCGATGATAACAACTTCGTTCCTCTTAATGAATGTAGACCAATTTTATATACAAGTTTCTCAAATAGGAAAGTCGGCAGGGAAAAACAAATCTACAAGATTTTCACTAGGGAGAACTTGATGGATATTTTTTCACATTTCTCTTGAAGTTCATGTGGATAAAAGAACTTAGGAGAAGTATGTTTAGTTCTATTACTATTTTTATATATCCATTACTCATTTGTGAAATGCAAGTTGCACTGTCCTCGTATAGTGTAGTGGGAGTATCACTAATTGAGGTTAAACCACACGAAACACAAATGTGTTGTTTCAAAGACCTTAACCACACACATTCTCGAGTAGTTACATACAATGCAATAATCTCATAGTTGTTTGAGGAGGTAGCAACTAAAGTTTGCTTTACAGACCTCAAAGATAGTGTAGTGCCTCCACAAAGGAACACGTAACCAGTCTGTGACTTGACATTATGTGGGTTAGACATATAGTCAGTATCAGAGTATCTCACCAATGTGAAATTTTTATTTCAAGGGTAAAATAGACCAAGATCAATAGATCCTTGGAGATAACGAAGAATATGCTTAACATCATTCCAATGTCTTCGGGTTGGAGAAGCACTATGTCTAGCTAGAACATTTACTGCAAATGCAATATCAGGTTTGGTGTAGTTTGCAAGGTATAATCATGCTCCTATGGCGCTAAGGTATGGAGGTTCAAGTCTAATCCTTCATCATCAATCTCTTTAGGTCTAAATGGGTCTTTACTCACTTCTAGTGAGCGGACCACCATTGGTGTACTAAGGATATGATATTTATCCATATAAAATCTCTTCAAAATCTTCTTTATATAATTAGATTGATGCAACAAAATTCCTCGGGGAAAAACTCGATCTGCAGGCCGAGGCAAAACTTGTTGGCTTTTTGACCTTAATCTATGTTTTGATGATTTAATTAACCTAATCTTAATTATGATGATGTAGAGTAGCACACATATTGCATTGCATATATATTGTATTGTGTTAACCTCTACAGGTGATCAAGACTCGAGAAAGAAGGAAATGAAGTCAAGACATGTAATTAAAGCTAAATCGAAGACATGTAATCTTGATTTATTTTGAGTCTTAGGAACATGTGTAAATTGAGCATACAAGAGTTAAAAACCAATCACATACACAATAAGTTCTCTATAGAAGTCACACACGAAATTTCACATTATTTGGACTTCATTAGATCACCCAAACCTTAGTCGGAAATCACTTATAAACTTAAACCCAGATTTCCTGTGTGAACCGGTCGACCGAACCAGTTCTCAGTTCGACCGGTTTATAACAGACTCTCCACAGTGATTTTACCGAACTCTATCGGTCGACCGGTTCTACCTTTTCGGTCGACCGATCCCGGATTTTAATATGACTGTTTTTCTTGTCGTATTCCTATAACGGTCGTATTCGTATAAAACAAAACTTAACCCCAAAATACATTCGGTAACCGGTCGAACGGAGACCTTGTTTCGGTCGTCCGGTTGAACATATTTTCAGAAACCAAATTCCCTGCTATCGGTCGACACATTTCTCGTTCGACCGATTGACCTTTGTCTCAACCGAATCCCCTTATCGGTCGACCGCCCCATACTTTGGTTCGACCGATTCACTTAAGTAGAGTTAAGTTCTAGCTCGTTTGTCCGACCGAATATTCTTTTGTTCGACCGTTCTCTTTGAAATTAAGTTAACGGTCGACCGGTTTACTAGTTTCAGTCGACCGGTTCTGGACAGATTTGCAACCCGATTTTCTGCTTTGTGTATCTTGCACAAAACCCAATCAAATCTATCCCCAACGGCTAGAATACCTTAGGAGCTTATAAATAGAGGATCAAGACTTGTTGTTAACACAACTCTCCAACTCCAATTGTCCCAATACATTAGAGAGAAACCTCAATCCTCAAAGCTCCCAATTCTACACTCTTTAAGCCTAAACTTCACACATTTGATCATATATTCATCCTACTCAAAGTGTGCTCAATTAGAGAGTAAATCCCACTCAGTTACAAGTGTTGTCAAAAGAAGCAAGGACTTCGGTGAAAGCCCGAAGTGTCCCTCTCGGATTGTGAGAGGAAGAATTCAAGCAAGCGAGGGTTGTTCACGTTGCTTGTGGTGTAAAGGCGTTCTCTCCCGGCCCGGAACAGGGAGTGGTTAGTGAAGACGTAGGCGGAGCTCGCGGAGTCGAGCGGAGCTTACAAGAGAGGACTAGGACCCGGGTGGGGTGCCGAACCTCTATAAAATCGACCCGACTTCTTGTGGTTTGCATGTTATTTCCCTACTAGTCTTTAAATTGTTTCCGCTGCGTTTATTGTTTGATTAGTTAGGGATTAGATTAAAAGTGATTAGTGGACCCATAACCCTCACGATCCTACAAAACTTGGTTTGTTCCAAGTCTTTCATTTCAAATTCCTGCTTTCTTAGTTCCGATTATATTCAGATCATCCACGTAAACTGATATAATCATTACACCGTTCAACGACTTGTTAATAAACACACATGGAAAAACCTTATTGTTCACATACCCATGCTCTTGGAGATATTCTTTCAATCGATTGTACCACACACATACGACTACATTGCTTAGGACCATACAACAATATTTGTAATTTAATACTTAACATGTTGCGATTTTCATTCTCTTCCACTTAGGGAATCGGAAATCCTTCAGTGACTCTCATGTAGATGTTTGTGTTAAGTGACCCGTACAAATATGCAATCACGACATCCATCGACCGGGTTGCACGCTGAGTTGCATCAGAATCACCTCCAAGTGTTCACCAAACTCTAAACAAGATTAGAGATATCGAAGCTAGTCAATCAATCTTTAATTCAAAGTTAGAATCTAGTTAATAACATCTTCTATGCTCTAAAGAATTTAATCTCTCAAGGCTCAATTAATAAGAAAATTTTCTGACGGAATGATGAAAAAATATGGAGAAGAGAAAATTTTGCATTATTTAAACAAAAGAAGGGAGGAGGGACATATTTGTAGGGTATCCTCAAACCCACATCATGGTAAACCACTTACACATGATGTCTTGTTAATCTCTCCACTAAACCACATCATGTGCAAACCATTTTGCACATGATCTCTTACAAGTGTGCGGTCATGTATTTCTCAATGGGAACGGATGATTCGTTGTTCCTGTGTCTTACTGTGCTACCTTGGGAGCGTCCGTCTGCCAAGACGAGGCCTGTCAGAGAGTTGGTCATTGCTCATTTAGGGAGTTATAGACATTTTATTTGTTTGGAATTAGTTGATGATTTCCCAGTACCTCCTATAACGACCTTATGGTATCAAATGCGAGATGAGAGTGTTGTTGGATGGGATGATCAGTATCAAAGTAGGATGAAGTATTGGAACCGGTTACGTGGTACATTTTGATTGTAATTTGTAATGTTTTTGTAATGTATAATATATCGTGTATTTCTACTTATATCGTGTTGTTTTTTTACCGTATTTTAAATTTAAATTTTATTTGATGTCTAAAGAAATAAGTTGAAGATATTTTCGTGAAAAATAAATATTAAAAAATACGACAGTCAAAGAAATATGTAGAAGATATGTTCGTCAGAAATAAATAATAAGATTACACAAATAAGCATAAGCAAATACCAACAAATGTAGTAACAGTGCAACAAAACGAAAGTAAAATAAAAAAAACTACAGCTCAACATCTGAATCATGGTCTGAAATGCCCAACTGGTTGTTCCAATCCTCGATCAGGCGATCCTAATTTGTACATGCAAGTCTCGTCTCCTCAGTCGGCATGATGTCTCTCTGTCGCAAGAACGGCTGCGTACACCGTATCGCCCTATTCATCCACTGTATGTAAAATAAAAATTAGCGTACAATAACAAAATATACTTTACAATTAAAAAAAAATTAGATAAACTTACCGTATCGGCACATGTCCTATCCAGTGGTCTCTCCGGTCTCGGAATGATACCGCGTACGAGTAGTGGATGTGAGCACCTACCGAACCACTGCAAATAATCTGGAGCACAAGTGGAGGGCTCACGGCTACGACTCAGATCGTCCAGGTGTAGTCGTCCTACTCTAGGAAATGTCCTCCAAACCGATTCCGCAGCAGAAACGCTATGCCTGACGTCGTACGTCGTCGCAGTCGCAGACCGTAATGCATGCTCGGGCGTCGGGATGTCAACCGACATCACCTGAACGTAACCTAACTGACGTAACACGCGATCAGGTATATAAGACTCTGTGATATCCCTATAACGAATAACGCCCATAAATGTATTCCTCGGCACAGCTACAACAGGCTCGAGACCATACAGTAATCACTCCACCTAAACGTTTATACATTAATAATAATAAAGTTAAATTTAAATAAACGTGTATGATATATACATTATATAACTGCGATGCAGTCATCTGATCTAGCCGTCTACGAATAGAAAGAAGTCGACTCTCGCTCTTATCCTCCGCCCGGACAGCCCACATACGCGAACGAGGATGGTCACGCTCAACAATCTTCCGCTCACGATGTGGGCGGAAAGCAGGAAATTACTCATATATCCAAGCCTGCAGCAGTGTAAGACAACCCGTAATCTAACCACAATCAGCACGACTAGATATGCCCAGCTGGCGATACAGATATGCCAACGTCGCCGACCCCCATGAGTACTGACCAATGGTATCTGGGTCCCTCGCCTCAATTTATTTAGCGATTTATTTATTAATTATCACAATTTATAATCAATAAACAATTTACTAAACTAATTTAACTCATTATTAACATAATATTCAATTTATTTTAATTTTATCACGATTTATAATCAATTTTAAAAAATTCAAAAAAATAAATCGGGACGTCTGCGGGAGACGCCTACCCTACGTGGGAGGCGTCTACCGGAGACGCCTACCTTACGTGGGAGACGTCTCCCGCAGACGTCGGGGCCTGGGGTCGGGCGTCCGCGGGAGACGTCGACCCAAAAATATTTTTTTTAAATTAATTGAAATAAACAAGGTAATTTACCAGATGTGGGTATTCAGGGGTCTCCGCTGGTTCTTTTCCTGACCTCCGAGACATTCTATGTGGTAAATAGAAGAGTGATATGGAGAGAAAGTTGTGTTAAAAGAGTGAAATGAAGAGTTATATTAGTAGAAAGGGTAGACGAGCAAAATTGTAATCTTACGAGCAATTTAAGTAGTTTTACGGCGATTGACAGTTAAGTAAAGAATTGATCTTTTACTTGGAAAAACTAAATATCGTAACACGTGGATAATGATTAAATTAACCTTACTACTTATAAAATAAAAATAAAAAATCGAATAAAATATTTTCAAATCATTCCATTTCATCACGTGCATCCTCCCCATTCGGAACGTAACTAACTACCTCTCTTTTAACAAAAGCGATCCCCCTCCAGTCCACCTCCATTCCAAGTTCCATCCCAAATCCCCAAAATACCCCCACCATCAAAACCCCCACTCCACTCTTCCTCTCTTCCCCTCCCACCTCCGACCTCCAACTCCGGTGACCGATCATGACGGTGATGGTCGAACCTCCCGACGCACCTCCCACCCCGGCGGTACGTCTCTCTCTCCCGTCGGTTCCGCATTGAAGTTTTGTCCGGTTCGTGCGGTTGACGTGTGTGTTTTCGTGTCTTTTTTGTAGCTTCAAGACGCCGTGATGTCTAATGCAGTGGTGGAGGAGTCCGCGGATGGACCGGCGCCGATGGCAGGTGGCGATTCGCGTTCTTGCGTCGTTTCGAGTTTGTTGTGGTTTTGGTGCGCTATGATCGGAGGAATGGGACGTTTTGTTGTTGTTGTTATGTGTTTTCACGTTCGTTATGGTTCCGAGGCGGTGTTGGCGTGGTTTGATCGGAGGAATGGGACGTTTTGTTGTTTTAGTGGTTCGTGTTGTTGTGTGGATTCGTAGTTTTGGAGGTAATTTTGGTGTGGTTTGGTCAGAGGATGGGGCGTTTTGTTGTTTTAGTGGTTTGCGTTGTAATGTTGTTTCATGTTGGTTGTTGGTCCGAAGAGGTTTCGTTGTTGTTTGATCAGAGGAATGAGACGATTTGTTGTTTGGTAGTTTGCGTTGTTGTGAGGTTTCGTGTATGGTTATGGGGCAATTTTGGTGTGCTGATGAGCTGATCGGAAGGATGGGATGTTTTGTTGTTTTTGTGGTCCGTGTTGTCGTGTGGTTTCGTGTTCGTTGTGCTTTTGGCGTGGTTTGATTGGAGGAGTGGGATGTCTTGTTGTTTCGGTGGTCCTTGTTTTGTGTGGTTCCGTGTTCATTGTGGTTTTGGTCGGAGGAATGGGACTATTTTTAGTTTTATTGGTTTGCATTGTTCCCCAACTAGTTTGGGATAAAAGGCTTTGTTGTTGTTGTATTGGTTTGCATTGTTGTGAGGTTTCATGTTTGTTATGGTTCCGAGGCGATTTCGGCGTGTTTTGGTCGCAGAAATGGGAATTTTTGTTGATTTGGTGATTAGTGTAGCTGAGGTTGTGGTGGTTTTGATCGGGTTTGGTGAGAAGTTGAGGTGTTTGTTGGCTGTTTGTCCTGTTTTGGGCTGCGTTGATGCGGGTGAGTGAGGTTTCGTGTTTTGGTGGTTTATATTCTCACTTGGTGTCGTTTTGTGTTTTTGATGCTATCGTTGGGATTTCAGAGAGGTTTTCGTATGGTTTGAACTGAGCATTTCTTTGCTTTAGTGGTTTGCGTTGTTGAGGTTCTGTATTTCTTTAATGATGCTCTGGATTGGTTTTGTTGGGAAGTTTAGGCGTTTGGCGGCTGTTTGATGTGTTTTGATCTGTGTTGATGTGTGTAAGCGTGAAATTTGTGAGGCTTTGTAGTTTCGTTGGTTTGTGATCTCATTTGGGATTGTTTCATGTTTATTATGCTCCAGTTGGTGTTCCGAAGCAGTTTTGGTGTAGTTTAATCGGAGGAGCTGAGAGTGTTTTGTTGGTTTAGTGGTTTGTGTTGTTAAGGTTCTGTTTTCTGTTTGATGCTTTCAATTAGGTTTGTTGAGAAGTACAGGCGCTTGATGGCTGTTTGTGGAATTTTAATGTGTTGATGTGTGTGAGCATGGCGTTTCTGAGCTTTTGTCGTTTTGGTGGTTTGTGTTCATGTTCGGTATCCTTTCATGTTATTGATGCTCTGGTTGGGGTTCTGGAGCAGTTTTTGATGTTGTTGGTGATGTTGTGATCTTCAGACGGGTTTGTTGGGAACTTGAGGCGTTGTGTGGCTGTTTCTGGTGTTTTAGTCTGCTTGATTTATATGAACAAGACAGTTGTAAGGTTTTGGTATGGTTGGATTGCATGAATGGCAAAGTTTGTTGTTCTATGGTTTGTGTTGTGGTGGTGGTGTCTCCATGTTCTGTTTGTGACACTACGATATTTGTTGGGATTTGTTGGGAACTTGAGGTATTCCATGGATTTTCGGGATGTTTTAATCCACCTCGATGTCTATGACTATGACCCTTGTAAGGTTTTGATCTGTGGTTTGATTGGGTGAATGGGAAGTTTGTTGTTTTAGTGGTTCATGCTGTTGTGGTTCTTTCTTCTGTTTGTGATGCTTCAGATTGAGGTTGTCTTGGGGAGTTGAGGCATTCGATGATTTGATGGATGTTTGGGGCATTTTAATCTGTTTGTAAGGTTTTCTCATTTCGGTGATGTGCATTCGTTCTCTGTGTTGTGTTTGTGACACTGGCCTATTGAGAATTTGAAGTGTTTGGCAGCTAATTGGACCTATTGATGTGTTTTGATGCACATGAATGTGATGCTTATTCTTTCTGTGGTTTGTGTTATTGTTGTGTGTCGTCTTTGCGATGGTTCATATTGGTGTGGGGGCTTGCTGAGAATTTGAAGGGTTTCACAGCTGTTTAGGCGTTTTGGCGTACATGAATGTGTCACCTGTTCTTTCTATGTTTTGTGTCATTGCTGAGTTTTGTCTTTGTGATGCTTCAGATTGGGTGTTGTTGAGAACTTGAAGTGTTAAAGAATTGGTTTAGGGTGTTTTATGCTGTTTTAATATGGATGTTGGTCTGTTTTAATGTGCAAATTGTCTGTTTTAGTGGTCTCCGCCCAATCGACTCCTGAAACCAAGGTAGAGTCCCAGCAGTTGGACGATCCTCAAACTTTCAGATTCACTTGGAAAATTGAAGATTTCTCCAAGTTGAAAGACAGGCGGTACTCGGATGTGTTTGTGGTCGGTCAATGCAAATGGTATGCATGATTATTTGATGCATTTCGTTCAGTTATGTCACCTTCTTTTTTAGTTGGACTCGTTAAGTAATCTGTAATTGGTGTGCATTATTGTGTAATACGTTTCATTCATTTAGATTACTCTCACATTTAAGTTCAGCTTATGTAGGCTGTCATTCACTTGTTATTTTTATTGCAGGCAGCTCCTTATTGAACTAAAAGAAAATAACCCCTATTTGGGACTATATTTGGTTGTTGCTGACGTGGCTACTTTACCTCCTGACTGGACCAGATTTGCTCTTTTTGACCTTGCTGTGGTTGATCAAAAGGACAGCAGTTATACTAGAAAAAGAGGTATACACGTGTTTCATTTCCTTTTCAGGTTTTGTTCTGTCGCAGAATAATGCCCAAACATGTACCAGGATAGGTGTATCAGCTTTTCAATGTTACTTTTGTGTGTGCGCCATTCAGCATAGCAGCTGTGGTTAATTATACTGCAGAACGTGAGGTGCATATCTAATTAGGACTGCAGGTTGTGTAATTTCCACATCCATTGACATCTCTGTCCTGCCCTCAGGCATGCTCGACAGCATATATCTGGTTGACATCTTGGTCTCCAGTAGCACCAGCTCTAGTAACATGTAGCACAACAGGAGTTTAGGATGTCCTAGACTGCTGCACTGTCATATGTCTAGGCGACTAGTTGTTTTAACTCCAGTATTTTTTTATCAGTTGAATAATTTGGTTGTATTACCTTTAAAGATAGCAATTCTGTCCTCGTCACAATCTAGTATTGACCTCTACTAAATTTTTGCTACTTGGGATCATGTTTCTAGGCTCCAATGTCTATGAATTTTCTTGGTTTTGCAGTAACACATCAAACGTTCTCCCAAAGGACCCCAGATTGGGGTTTCCCAAACTTCATGCCCTTGAGTATTTTTCATGACCAAATAAGAGGATATATAGTGAGTGATACATCTATAATTGAAGCCACTGTTCGTGAGTTGGTCGATCACTCAACCTATGACTCAAAAAAGGAAACAGGTTATGTGGGTCTCAAAAATCAAGGAGCCACATGTTACATGAATTCTCTACTCCAGACCCTTTACCATATTCCTTACTTTCGAAAGGTTTGTGCTCTTTTGGCTTTGCTTCACTGTCCTGCATGTCTTCTACTTCTAAGGTGGAAACTCCTGATGACATTGTTTCTCAGGCTGTCTATCACATGCCAACGACTGAGAATGATATGCCATCTGGAAGTATTCCTTTGGCCCTTCAGAGACTGTTTTATGAACTTCAGTACCATGCTAGCACTGTTGCTACTCAAGAGCTGACAACATCTTTTGGGTGGGGCTCCGGAGATGCTTTCTTGCAGCATGATGTGCAGGAACTTAACAGGGTTCTTTGTGAGAAGCTGGAAAACTGTATGAAGGTATGTTTCTTCATCGTATGGACATTCGTCATTCTAGATTAACTTTTCCTAGCTGCAGAACTTTTACGGGTTTTTATTCTTGAATGTTGGTTTTGTTGATTCAGGGCACTGTTGTGGAGGGTACCATACAAAAGCTATTTGAAGGGCACCACATGAACTACATTGAATGCATTGATGTTGACTATAGATCTACAAGGAAAGAGGCCTTTTATGGTATTTGTCTACTTGTTCACTCTGTTTTTTCTGGGGGAACTGTTTTCCAAATTGTTTTGCTTTGTAATTCTTTGCCAGATCTTCAACTTGTTGTAAAAGACTGTGAGGATGTATATGCTTCGTTTGATAAGTACATTGAAGTTGAAAAGCTGGAAAGAGATAACAAATATCAGGCAGAACGACATGGTCTACAGGCAAGTTGTGTTTTCCAACTTCGAAAATTAAAATTTGTGCCACTTAAGTTTTGCTTTCAAAATGTTTGGACTATGAAATAATCTAAAATGTTAGAGAGAGAGTATTTAGATTATTCATCTTTATTTGACTTCTAAAGCATATTGTTTTGAGTTATCATCTTTAGTTTTCAATCAACTTTTTGTTTGTTTGTTTGTCTTTCATTTTTTTAGCTCAAGGAGGCTCTTCTTGACTGCTTGTCTTTGTTATGGCCATATCAGGATGCTAGAAAAGGTGTACTATTCCTTGACTTCCCTCCTGTCTTGCAACTTCATTTGAAGCGCTTTGAATACGATCCTATTCAGGATGTTATGGTAAAGGTGAGTGTGAGGTGGGAGATGTCAAACTAAAATGACCTTCATCCAATAGTTACAGATCTATTCTTTTTATCATAGCTAAAATGACAATCTTGTTTTCTTATATGAGTTCAAAACCTTTATGATGCTCAAGGTTTCTGGATATCCACATATACTTTGTATATGTTTTTTCCTTTCCACTTTTATACATAGTGGGGCATCCTAAAATAGAATTTTTCTTAACCTAGTAGGTTGGGTTCTAACATGTGTTTGGTGTTTTCTCAAAATAATCCTTCGTGTTTCTCATGATTAGGGTGCAACTCGGATACCTAGTATATCCGAATCCGAATTCCACATTCTATTACCAAATTCGAATTCGAATTCAGTAGAACTATCCGAATCCGAATCCGAAACTTCAAAATTTTCGAATACTAATTGGTATTCAGATATTATCCGAAATTAAATATATATATATATATATATTGTAATTAATTTTCGAATACTAAATTTTTGAATACTAATTTGTGTATTTGACCATGTATCCGAATAATTCGGATAATTAGGATTTTAAATACCTTGTATCCGAATTCGTCTCTGATTTCTAATTGGTAAATTTTTTTTAAACCAAATCCGTATCTGAAATTAAATTGGTAACATGGAACTTACCAAATACCAACTAAATATAAATTTTCGAATCGAATACTCAGATAGTTGGTAACAATTTGCATCCCTAGTTATGATCCTACTGTTGTATGTAGAATCTAATCAAGTTATTTTTGATAAATCAAAATTCATATGATTTTTTTCCTGGTGTTGATGTATGTAGACTTGGCAATCATGGGTCGTGTACTTAAGTGTTGTGTTTATTTAATGCATTAGGCAATTTACCCATACAAAAACACGACCCGAAATAAATTCATATCTGGGCAACCAAATCTGAACACGACGGATAATTCCTGTAGACCAAAAAACTTCAGGAAATATACACAAAAAGGTTTTTTTATCTTTTGCGCTCCTAGGGCAAAATACTCTAATAAAAGCAGTTGCCCATAAAAGTTTAGGTTTTGCACAACAAGTGCAGCTACAACTACCATGCAAGGAGGTAGCTAGGTATACTACCGCCGTTTAGACACAGATCCTCTATCATACAGGGTAGAGCGGATGGTTTAATTGATTATTCTAATAAGTTTTCTTGCGTCACACTGTGATTGAATGATACTAACAAAGCACTAACCTATCAAATAAACAAAACCATGGTAGATGCCTAGATGGTTAACCCTAACAGGTAATAACTAATAGCTCATTCTTAACTTGTTTGCTACAAAAACTTTAATGAGGAGCACATATGGAACAAGAAAAGTTACAGTCAATAAAAGAGTGCTTGTTTCTAGTTTATAATGGAATTAAAATGGTAAAGTGATAACTCTTTCCAAAAGATAGTTTGAAACCCTAACAAGTTTATTGAAGCTTGACAGTTACTGGTTTCTAAGAAGAAAAACAACATCATACGGATAGATGTTTAGATTGTTGGGTCCCTTCGTCTACTATCTATATATACTTGAATGACTCAGATACTTATTACAAGTGTTGAATTCCTATTGAATGGATTTTCATAAATATGTTTGAGGCTATTGGGTGCTGATTGCCGAAGTGCTTCATTAGCCGGGTGGCTTTTCTAGATTGCATGAGGTGGCTTGGAGATTTGCCTCTATAAACATCATCGTAAGCTTGTTGCTTGTCTTTATTGCTATATTATTGTTTAGGGAGAGCTCCTAAATTTAAATTTTATTGGTGTTTTGACTCATTGATTTTTTAAATTATGATGTAATCCTTATCCTTTTGTCTCATGCAAGTTTATTTGTTTGTCTACGTGTTTCTTGGCGGAGACGCCATGTATGAAAACTTAATATCAATATCTCATTTGGGAGAAGAGCTAGTAGGCCATTGAATTTCAGTTTATGGTTCAGTTTGTTATGCTTCATTTTTTGATGAATATCTCTTACTTTATGCAGATAAATGACCGTTATGAGTTCCCTTTGCAACTAGATCTTGATAGAGATGGTGGTAAATATCTTTCTCCAAATGCAGATAGGCATGTTCGTAACCTTTATACACTTCATAGGTACTCAATTTTTTTACACCATTTGATTATCCCGTTCCCTTTATCGTTTTCGTCTTCGATTGTTCTCCGGTTTTTTGTTGCTCTAGTCATTATTTAGTGAAATTGTGTAGATGATAATAGTCATTATTACAAATTTTCTGTAGATTTTTGTAAAACCTAGATCAAAACATTGAATTTCAAGGTTTTTATAAGGGGGCTTTCTTATTTTGAAGATATAATGTGTTGATGTTTCACTTTATAATCATAAATATCATATAAAAAAATCAAACACACAGACTATGTAGTTTATTCACTTTTGTTGTATTTAAATTTTGTTTTACCAATGGAATCTAATACATTTTCATTAGAATTTTGTTTATTTCTATAATTTTTAAAAACATGTTACTTCAATCTGGTTGTCATCTTGGCTCTCGCCTCAATTCTTGGGTTTTTAGGGCTTGCCGCCTTGAAATCTCATTTCTCGTTGACAATGCATTTCACCTTTATAACTTTAATGTGAACTTTATTAGATGGACTCATGGTAAATACTTATCGTCAAAACCACACTACCTGGTGGCATTGCATTTGTTTATCTCTTCATTTGTTTCTGCAATCACACGCCTCAATGAGATAGGTTAGGATCTTGAATCTTCCTTTTGTAAGAGGATGTGAATTTTTTATCATATTCTTAGTAATGTTCCTTACCGTTTAAAAAAGAAGTAATGTTCCTTAAGTCTTTGTTCATGTGTTTATTTGTTTTCAAAATGGTTGTTATTATGATGAAAACAAACATGATGGTAAATAAATATGGTTGAAGGGGATAAATAAAGTTATATTTTATAGATAACATTTTATTTTCACCGTTAATAAAACAACTATGCCAATATGTAGATAACTAGATTTATTCTTAGCAGCACATTTAACTCTTAACTGTGCAAGTATTATTTTTGAAAAACATGTCTTAGAGCGCTACATCTTGCAAGTTTTTATAGAGAGTACGTTACCTCAAAAGATCATTATTTGAGAAACTTGATTGTTGAGAGCTTTGGACATACTTCACTTGTTTCTTAATGGTAACACCATTATACATTAAGGTACATGACATTGAACAATATTTAGAGCTTAGGACGTTCAAATTTGGGATGAGAGTGGAGGAGAGAAGAGACAACGTCTTGTTATATTAGTTTAAAAATTAATAAGTGATAATCTTGTTTGGAATTGTCTTATATTGTTTTGTTTAATGAATGAATCATAAATTAAACTAATATAAAGGAAAAATATCTAAAAAGAAAGAGTGTAAAGCTCAGGCTGATAAACCGGTTGAGCCAAGACTAGTCGTGTAATGTCCCGTCCCTGAGCCCGCACCGAGCCCAAGTCTGGTCCGTCACCCACAGGTCCACTGGCCCACAACACCCCCACCGAATTTGCCACAAAAACTTAAGCCGGTTGGGTGGTGTAGTAGTAGACTCATGTTATTATATTTCACCCCAACATTTTCATGTTAGGCGATGTCCCACTTAAACACTTTGAGTTTACAATCTACCCCACTTAAACACTTAACATCCTCATCAGGGTCAAGCTCATTAATCAGTCACCAGACGTTGTTAGATTGTAGAAGTGGCTCCAACCTTTTTGGTGTAACATTTTGTTTTTACAATTTCGGCAGGTCTAGGCTCTAATACAATCTGTAACGTCTCGTCCCTGAACCTGCACTCGGTCTGTCACCCACAAGTCCACTGGTCCACAACACCCTCCCTAAGCTGGTTGGGTTGTGTAGTAGTTGACTCATGTCATTATTTTCCACCCCAACATTTTCATGTTACGCGAGGTGGGACTAAATATTTTGGGGTGTCGCAAGTTGCACTAGGAGAATTGTCTTGTGGTACCAAAGCAAGCGAATTGACTTGTGGACCCAAACTACTTTGGAATAATGACTAGTTTATTGTTTGTTGTAGTGACTTAAATTTTGTACTTTACATGTGAATGTATCGAAATAACCTTATATCATAAACATCATTGGTTGTGATTTGCAATTGAGATTAGGTGATGGTAGTACAACTGCCTTTGGGATATTTGGTGTGGGAGGGTTGCCTTTAGAAATGAGTTTCTTGGTCTTTTTGCTTCTAATAGTGTTAAGCATGCAAAAATTGTGACTATTGGGTAAAGGAGGGATTGTACTCTAGTGGGGTAAATCATTGAGTAAATTACGATTTGCCCCAAAATAATGCTCCTATTTCACTTACCTCCCCTAAACTTCAAAATCTAACACCTATAGTACTGGTCCTACCTCCCCTCAGCAATCACGTGTGCATCTCTCAAAAATAAAATGTGATTGTAAACATAAAACAATTACGCTAATTAGAGTTTTGAAACTTGAGTTGTGTAATGGTCTAACCAGAATAATGCAATTTTATTTAGTGTACATAATATATTGCCTACTTATTTGTGACTTCATGGTAGCTGTCTTATGTGGCCTTTTATATATTTTAAGTAATGTATTTTCATTATGTTACTTAAATGAAGTATGTATGCCCAAATTTACTCTAGTGGCTTCATGTGAAAATAAAGCTCCTAACCTAAGAATTTTTCTAATAATACTCAATTGATAATTGAAGAAACTTGTGCTACTTCATCCCTTGGATGATGTGTCTTGGCCTCTTGGGTTCATGTTGTTGGTGTTGTAACTTGTAAGAGGTGTCTAATGTCTTGGCACATATATGAATTATGTTTATTCCCGTCCAACAACTTTGTGAATGGTTTGACTTTATTAGAAAAGCTATGAGGGAAAGATTATATCAAGGTGATGAGCTCTAAAATTGCAGAGAATTGAGGCAACAAGTAGGTGCTGACCCAATTGTAGGAAGTACCAAGGTGTTTTAAAAAAAATCATTTTTGCTAAGAAATGTTTTGGGTTCACGGTTTAACAAAATGCAAGCCCATTGAAAAGAAATACAACACAAACTTCATGTTTTAAAATAGATTTTGAACATATTAATATGATTGCAACGTGAAACATCAAATATATTATATCTTCTAATAAAAGACTCCCCTTTAACAACCATACAATTAAATGCTCTAGTCTAAGTCTACCAAAAATCTACAAAAATAATTGTACTAATGGCTATTATCATCTGCACAAATTCAGTACATAATGACTTCTTACAACAAATAATGAAAACAACAAAAGGCATCCCTTTTAGTTACATGACTTTATTAATATAATGCACATTAGGGACGTTTGATGCTTGCTTCTAAATTCTAATGGCTATTAGATTTATTTCATGGGGTATTTTGAAAGGCGCTAGAGGTGATAAGACATTTTGAGCAATGAGGCGCTCAAAGCAACAAAGTCTGAGGTGTTGACCCCTCCCTAGTCTAGTGCGATAGCCTTAGGATAGTAGCATAAATAATTCCATCAAACTAATTTGACTAGTTAGCTTCGAACCTTCTAAACTGGACGGGTTGGGAAACCCAGTGTGGAGGTTGGCCCACTAGTTCAACCTAATTGAATATCAAAACCATTGATCTTATTGAGAAGGATTCACTTAGAAAAGGAGAAAAATTAAAAATTATACTTGAAAACTCAACATCCTCATCTCTCCCTACCCTTTTCCATCTTTTCACCTTACAACTTAAAATTGGTGCTTGCCCCTCCACTTTCCTCACGTTTCCTATTCAACACCTGCAATGTTTGACTCTTCCTCTCTCTCTATATGCATGTAATGTTGTTATTATGTCACATGACTCTCAACGGTCTTAAGTCTAAACTACTCATCCAACCACCATGTTCTCTGACCAAGGTGGTGTTGCTTGTTAACAAAAGTGTGTAGGCATGTCAGGGCTTCGACTAGGTTTGAAAACCATGATTTGATATTATCTTACAACAATACTGAGGCATTTCATTTGATCCCAAACTCTCTAGGGTTTGTTTTGTGATATGATTTCGATGGCATGATATTTTAAATGTTTTTTGTTTTCATTTTTCAATTGATATATATGTTTAATTTTTGTTCCTTCCAGTGTTCTTGTCCACAGCGGTGGTGTGCATGGTGGCCATTATTATGCCTTCATTCGTCCTACTCTCTCGGATAAGTGGTAATTAAATTTCACTTTCGGGCAATACAATTGTTCTAGTTTACATACTACTAATAAATATATTCCTCTAGAACGAGGGGTTTCATTATAATTTCTTGAGTTATGTAGATATTCATACCTACATTTCTCACCTATCATGATCTATCCATTCATAGTCTCCTTTTTTACCTTTGTAATTAAAATCTTGATCTAGTTTCCCTGATTTCTGCTCACGGTCTGGGCACCTTTATTATGACTAATTGGTTCTTTTAGAATGTGGTCTAGGGTTCTCCTGCAACTTTAGAATACTCTAAAAGAAAAAAAATCCTTGACAAATTTCTGGCGTTAAATAGATAAGGAGCATGGACTTATGCTTGTTGATTGTTGTGGCTTCCAGCCCCAATGGCATTCTTTTAAAATTTCTGTCTTGTTGCTTTGCTAGTTTTTATGTTCAGAAAATATGCCATTTATAAATGAATTGACCATCAGTTCACGGTTCTCTTGCTACGGATTGAGGGTCCATCTTTTCACGACCTGGACCAGAAAATATTTCATCCAAGTGTCATACTTGGGAATAGATTTCCCCATTCTACTGATTTTTTTTGATTAAGCTAACATTTGAGGTACTTAACTCAGGTTCAAGTTTGATGATGAACGGGTTACCATAGAAGATGCAAAGAAGGCTCTTGAGGAACAATATGGCGGTTTCGAAGAGGTCTTTTATAAGAATTACGTTCTTTTAGAAGTTTCATCTTTATAATATTCTGGAAAGTGAAGGGATAATTTTATTTGCAGTTGCCCCAAGCAACTCCCAAAGTTGCTAAGAACTCAAATGCGTATATGCTTTTTTATATTCGTGAGAGTGACCTGGAAAGGATAATTTGTAAGGTGGATGAACAAGACATAGCTCAACACGTGATTGTAAGGCAGTAAACTTTAAATTTCTATATTTGGTATATCTTATTCATAGAATTCCTTAACGTCATTTATGCCCTTATGTAGGTAAGATGGAAGAAAGAACAAGAAGAAAGGGAGCGCAAGAAGAAGGAAGAGGCCGAAGCTCACCTTTATTCGACCATAAAGGTTTAATTTTGCCTTTCGTTGATTTTTTATTAAATGGATAGACTTTACTTATTTGAATGAATGGTTGCAATTGATCCTCAAATTTTTCTTCAGGTTGTTCGGGATCAAGATCTAGCAGAACAAATAGGAAGGGAGCTATTTATCGATCTCGTGGATTTTGACAATGTTATGAGTTATCGTGTCCCAAAAGAGACACTTTTTGGCAATTTCAAGGTAGAAGATCTTGATGCTACATGATACAATTTCTTTTTGCAAGTAAAAGGGGGGTTGGACCTCAAGATAGATAGATTTTGTGTAGCAAAAAACCAACGAGCTATGCTATATTGCTATGTATGGTAATCTGTGTGTGAGGCAAACAAACAAAACTTTGGCCTTGCGGCCAAACTAATACGTCCAGGGCACCAACTAGGGATGTCAATCACTGAAATCTTGTTCAGCCTAACACACCACAGCTCCCAAAGGGCATTTACCAATGCCTTTCCTGTTAGTGCACAACGGACCTAGGCGGAGAACTCTGCTACAGCCAAACATGCATCAACTGTCTTCTTGAGTAACACCCTTCATATCTGGGCCCCTGAGCCTAAAATACATGCATTTTCAGTGTTTGTATTTGGTGTGTATGGAGTTATACATTGATGCATTAAAAATTGTGTCATTTGGCCTAGCAATAGCTAGAAATGCATCTGGCAAATTAACACCACTCATGCAAGCAGACCTATATGATCAGTCCTTTTCATAAATAGTTGTTTGAAAGTGTAATTCTGTCAAGGCCTATATTATCCTGATGGAATCTTTATGCGTACTTTGGCTTCATGGTCCATGTATGCTTGTTCAAAAGAAGTGTAAGTAATTTAATTATACACAACGTACATATCAGATATAAAGTGAACAAGTGATTCCATGCCCAACTTATTACTCTCATTCCGACTCCTGGTGTATGTATTCTGTGACAACCGTCACTGGTTATCTACTACAGAGCTTATTGCTAAATAAACATAGTTTGATCTTCCCTTCACCGTGCAACTATTCTCTATTTTGCAGGAAGAAGTTGCTAAAAATCTTGGTATCCCTGTGGAATTCCTACGCTTCTGGCTATGGGCTAAGCGTAGAAACAATACTTATTGTCTTAGCAGGCCACTGAGTTTTGATGAAGAATCAGGAACAGTAATGACACTTTGTCCAATGTTATACTCTATGCATCCTCCTTATGTTTATTATATATATGTAAATATGGCCAAGTTCATTCTTGAATCATGATCATGATGACCCTTTTGATTTACTTATGAAACAAATAATGTAGTTTATTTTGTACGTGCCCTTTCTTCCATCAACTTTCTTTGATAACATGTTAAATCCATTTCCCTGTTTTCATATTCTTTAAGGTGGAAAAACATTTGTTTATGTTAAACAAATAAAAATCACTACCCAACCTTTTTCCAGACCTTAAGTGGAGACAAAAGGAACATACATCAGTCACATGACTGCTAATGTAGCTTAAAACTATTGAAGTAGTGAGACTCTACGAGTAGTAGCCTTTGCATACAATATAAACTAACTGCGAACTATCCCCCTTCTACTGATGTTTAGGTTGGTCTGTTAGCGAAGGCACCACACGAAGGAAACACTGCTGAACTGAAGTTTTTTGTAGAAGTGGAGCTGGGAAAAGTAATAACCATGACTTTCCATTCAGAAATTTAAGTTGCATAGGCTCTTCAAGTTTTTATGTTATTAATAACTATCCTGTGATATTGATTCGCACCTTATTTTTTTTCTGATCAAATTCATGTGAATTTTAGGATTCATGCCCTGTTTCTCTTCCTGAAAAGTCCGAGGAAGATATGTTGCTTTTCTTCAAATTATATGATCCAAAGAAAGAGAATTTGAGGTCTTAAAACTCTCGTATCTCTTATTCATGATGATATAGAATGCCCTTCAAAATTGAGCTCTTAAATTTGATTCTTGGTGAGTCTCAGATATGTAGGGAGACTCTCTGTGAAAGCTACTGGAAGACCAGTTGAAATTTTGGGAAAACTGAGAGAAATGGCTGGTTTTTGTGAAAATGAAGAAGTGGAGCTTTATGCAGTTGATTTTCTTGTACTAGCCAAGAGCCCAAGACCTTCTTTCAATTCTCGATTAATATCAGTACCATATTTCTTTACAAGAATAATTTATTTTGATGTAGGAACCAGAAGGGATGTGTGAAGACATTGATATAGATATTTCTTTCCTGTCTCATCAGGTAATTCAGTTCAGCAAACAGCATGAAGTTTAGTTCCTTATTTTTGAAATACTAAAATTTTACTCTTTTACCTCTTTTAGCTTAAAGATGGTGATATAATTTGCTATCAGAAAGCCACTCCATTGGAAGGCAATGAACAAGTCCATTACCCTGATGTTCCTGCTTTTTTGGAGTATGTGCTACATCGAGAGGTAAATCTGTGTTTCTTGATTTAATGGTGGTGGTTCCATTTCTTCCTTTTGTTTTTTGCTACACCTGAAACCTCCACTACAGCTGTTGCGAAACCCTTCCCTATTTTGCTAGCCTCCGCCTCTTCTAATGTTGCAGACGCTTAGCAGTCAAAAGTGTAGACAGTTTTCAAAAGTTGAGC
Source organism: Triglochin maritima (assembly GCA_963682175.1). Lineage (NCBI taxonomy): Eukaryota > Viridiplantae > Streptophyta > Magnoliopsida > Alismatales > Juncaginaceae > Triglochin > Triglochin maritima. Next base: position 44,895,430 of record OY821775.1, read on the forward strand.
TTGAGGTCTGACATGCCTTCTTTTGAAGGTGTAGATATGCAGGAGCTTGTACTTCATTCTGCAAACATGACATCCTAGTAGACAAACTAGGTGACCTTTCTTGTGCGGCTTGACTTAACATTAACAATTGCAATGAGCAATATGCTTAATGCATTTTGAGAATTAGAACTTTGGGACACTGCATCCGCTCGATCATCCACCGACCACAGGAAGCATGTTGTAGAACATAGTAAGCACACATCACGTAGAAGATAAAGGATCACCCTTCTTGTTTTACTTCTAAGCCATCAATAACCATTAGGGAATCTCTTGTCGTTCAAGATCTCTTTTGTTTCATAATATTTTGAAATTGAGTAACTTCAAATCAAGAAACTACCAAAATTAGGAAGAAGAACTACCAAAATTTGTTTTCTTATATGTTTCAAATTAAGAAACTACCAAAATAAAAAAGAACTACCAGATTTTAGACATGATCCCAACAGAGTTAAATCATAACTTAGCCAACAGTCACCTGTATAGAAGCTGCACGTGTAACCTAATTCAGATTATTTAGCCCCAATAAAACAAAGCTGTCACCGACATGAACATAGTTAAATGAAGATTACAGTAAGTTCTCCCTTCTTGTAAACTGTTAGTTAAAATTGGTCCTTATTCAGATCTGATAATCTGATTCATCTCAATATGAATGGCCAAATAAACTGTTGAATATTGGAGGTTCATGTGTGTACTGTTATGAGTACATTATTTGATGTAATTATCGTGTTACATTCGTTTCATATTTTATTAAAAAAAGTTCATTATAATGCTTTTGATAAATTGTTGGCTTCATTTTCTCTAATGCAAGTATAAGTCCTTGTTATCAAAATGGTTGGATCGACAAATCCTTTTGCTTAAGTTTGAGCTCCATTCATTTTGGTTACATGTTTTAATCCTCTAGGTTATTCATTTTCAATCTTTGGAGAAACCAAACGAGGATGCATTTTCTCTAACCTTGTAAGCATTAGTGGTTGGGAAGCAAAGCCTCCTTCACACAAATTTCTTTTAATATTTAGAAGACTATCATATATATATCCTTCTGTTTATAATTCAATCAAGGTCCAAGCTCTGTAGCTATGATGAGGTTGTGGAAAAAGTTGCAAATCATCTCGGATTGGATGATCCAACAAAAATTAGACTTACGTCTCATAACCATCACTCGAATAAACCGAAACGTCAGCCCATAAAATACCGGGGTGTGGAGACACTAGAAGACATGCTACTCCATCACAACCAGGTTAGTTCAACTTCCTCAACCCATTTGCTTTTTTAATTTGCTGTTAAGGTGCATAACCAGGCTCTGATCTTTCTCTTGAACAGATTACTAATACATTGTACTATGAAGTTTTGGACATTCCTCTCCCAGAATTGGAAAGTCTAAAAACTTTGAAATTTGCATTTCGCCGAGCAACGAAGGATGAAGTGAGCTGACTGCTGACACCCTAGTACATATTATGTTTAGCTTTTAGCAGATAAGCATTTCATTGTCAGTTGGCATGATGGTCTTTACTTTTCAGGCTGTACTCCATACGGTCAGGCTCCTTAAAACCAGCACGGTTGGCGACGTCATAAATGACCTGAAAACAAAGGTGCTTTCTTTCTTAGTACTGTCATTTCATATATTAATCTTGATTTGGCATCGCTTGATCATTCTTTAAGAGTTTTTGTGCATCATGGTGTTAGGGATTCCGGCTCCCTTGGGAAGCCTGCCCAGGAATAAAAACTTAGAAGACAATTTACGAAACACCAATATTACATGGAAAATCTTCCACTTCGTAGGGGAAAAACCACAAAGCAAACTCATTATGATTTCATCAAGGAGAAGTTTACACCCACAACTCTTCTTGATCCCCCCTTCTATATTGTGTCCAGTTGTAATTTCTGATGTGGACTAGGTGACATGGTCATCCTTCGGTGCCTTCACCACATTGGCACTCCCAGGCCACCACCCCAGGAAGGGTACAAACAAGTGGCTAGTAAAACATCAGAAAAAATTGTTTGCGTTTACTTATTGCAAGTTTCCTAATCTTATGGAAGTTAAGGTCTTAATTGTTTCATATCACTAGCAAATAAAATAATCACATATCATAATCTTGATTGTTTTTCAACACTTGAAGATATACCTTGACTCAAGACATATTTCCAGCATATGACATGTTGCTCCACTGTTTGATTTGAATCTTAACTTGCTTCTTGGACTGTTGTGTGTACCCTTGTGAAACAGGTCGAGCTATCCCATCCTGATGCAGAACTTCGTTTGCTTGAAGTTTACTCTCATAGGATTTATAAGGTACTTCATGGTTTTTTTGAAACTTTTATCCTTTAAGTGGAGTAACTTCTTTTTTGATATATGAACTGATCTGTGGCAATTATAAGACCTATCAAGAAAAAAATGTAGCTATTATAATTAAGGGTGCAGGGCATCAGAGGCATGTACTGGTTTTAGAGTACAGGAGTGGTATTTTCAATGTCACTAAATATAGACATATTACCTTTCTGGTGATACCCCATCAAGAATCTGCATTCATTTTAATCTTCTAAAAGACGTATTGCTGATGTTACCGTAACGGTCAAGGCATTATAAAGAGTAGTTTTGATATAATATGAAGTTCTTGTCTTTTGTCTCCATGCGTACTTAATTGTTGATCCTGAACGGCAGGTTTTTCAAGTCTCCGACAAAATAGAAAACATCAACGACCAATACTGGACTTTACGGGCAGAGGAGGTTAGTTGTTGCAGATCTGCGGCAATTTATTAAGCGAAGTTGTGAAGTTATCTTTTTTTGCTACCACCTAGACGTCGGTAACAAAATGAACTACATGGATGCTCTTGCTCCTAATATTCCTTTATGGCCATTTGGGTATTTGAATAATTTGCATGGATGATTACAGATCCCGGAGGAGGAAAAGGAAATTGGTCCCAATGGTCGATTAATCCATGTTTATCATTTCACTAGAGATGCAAATCAAAGCCCCACGGTTGGTTTATTTAATACAATTGAACATATCTATTTTATTTTATTTTTTCTCCTTTTGGACCATGCTTGGTCCACCATAATCAAGAGTTTTTTGTATTTCAATTTCTATTACAACCTCAATTGTGCGGTTCATATATTTTGTCATTATAATTAGTTTGCCATTGGATTGTAAAGAGAATTAACTACCCTATTTCATTGAAATTGTTACATTTGGTTGGTCCTCTACCCCTTCAGAACCCAAGTATGTAAGTGGGAGGTAGCAAACACAACTAAAATTAACATGATATTAAAGCAGACCGATCAACCTGTGGCCTGTGGGGTAGATGCCAACTCATTTTGTCCTTGCATAGACATGATGACCAATCCTGAGCATGCATGTGGTGAGTGATGGAAATGATAGTCTCACATTGTGCAAAATAGAAATATATATTACTCTATAAGAGAGCTTAATTCATTACCTTCTATCTAAGTACTTAGATTTTTAAGAGTTGTGGACACTACGCTCTTATAGTTTTGTGTACTTCCTTATTTTGAGCTATTTGGGACAATATTTTCCAACATACTCCCACATACATGAAAAGAATTGTCTTTTATGTATGTGCATGATATTGGTTGGAGTGGCTCCCCACAAGCCAATTGAGATGCTCTTATATCATGTTAAATTTGGTTGGTTCGTTACCTCTTTAAAAAACCCAAGTACTTCGGTTGAACTGTAGAAGATATTTAAATCATCTGATATGGTTTTGTATATTTTGTACTCTGAGCTATATGGGACTGTCTATTCCAATATAAATCTTATAATTGTGTTTACCTGAACAGCATTTAGTTTATAATGCAATGTAATCGAAAGATTCTTCAAGTTCTAGCTGACTTCACTAAACAAGAACATTTTTGAACCGCAATGTCAATTTAGGATTAATAATTGGTTGAATTCTAACTTCTATTTGGATTTTTTATGCTTTTCTAAACCTATTCCCCTTACATCGTGTAGTTCACATTGCTAGTTCTCATATGTGGTGAATATTCAACAGAAAACGTAAAAATCTTGGCAGTTATTATGACTTTACATTAATATGACGACTATTGGATTGAGATGTAGTCATTCTTTCCAAAATGATGCTGATAAACTTTAAGATGACCATACTACTAGTAGTTATTTCTTCATTGTGATAACAACAAGTCAAATATTGTATATCTGGATAACTACCAGCAAAATATATAGATTGATTTCAGTTTTTGTGAAAGTAAACTTCTGAAATATGACTCCAAGGCAGTGAACGAAAAATCACTAGATGTATATATCATTTTATCTATATATTATAAAAGAATTATTCCTGTAAAACTTACTAGATCTATATAGAACTTGATCTCTATTAGAACCAGAATATCTGAAATTTCATTGTGATCAAATATTATAGATCTATATAGGACTTTGTCTATATATTTAGCCTTTTGAAATCGTATAGATCACATAATTACATCACATGAAATTTATTTCTTTGGAATATAGTCTGATTACAAGGAATCTAGTTACAATAATCGAAACATGGACTTAAATTCCATTAGTATTAGTAGTCACTGCTCTAGATTTTTTTACGTTCTGCATGTTTTTGTTATTAGTGGGCCTGAGCTCTGTTTTATCTTTGCTTGAGAATAAAACAGACGTTGCAGAACTTTGGGGAACCCTTCTTCTTTGTCATTCACAAGGGTGAGACATTAGCTGAAATCAAGATCCGTATGCAGAAGAAACTGCAGACTCCAGAGGAAGAATTTGCAAAAGTAAGATATAACTGTTCTGATGGTTCTCTTGTATAAATAAATGTAACTGCTGGTATTTTTATCTTAAAATCATTTTGAGCATTCTAGTAGGAAACTTTCCTCTCGTTACAGCTTCTATGTTCATCACAACTAGTAGACTAAACGCCTGGTATTTAGGAAATCATAAGTAAACATACATCTGGAGAGTTTGTTGTGCAGGTGTCAGTTCTCAACATTGTTCCATCTTATAATGTCATATACTTGTCTTCAAATTAGGTTTTTTCAGCCGAACCAAAGATCGAAAATTGTACACCCTACAGACTGACGACTGGATCGAAATTAGGCGATCCAGTCTAAACCAGGACCGAACCAATTTTGGACCTGGATTCATTTTTGTTACTAAAAACAAATTAACATGATTTGTGTTTGAATCTCAAAAAATATGGTATAAAGTTAATGAAAATCTTACCAATAATTTTTTTTAATGAAAATCACAAATAGTGCTATTAACTTTTTTTAATAGTGTTATTAACTTGCAATAGTTGAAATTTAAGGAACATATAATACATGTATGAAGTGAATGCAATTATATTAGAAAAAAAGACTAAGAAAGTATAAAGAATTAAAGATATTTTCGGACTGGACAAAATTGGACCGAACTAGAAAAAATCCGATCGTGTATACTTGTCAGTAAAAAAAAGAGAAAAAATTACACTTTATCTTTCATCATTTCTATGACAACCCCATGGTTCTCTGTCCAACGTCCATTCACAATGGTGGTGGTTCTTTTAATATGCACGTACTGTTAGGGATTATCATTGACATTCTTTAAGTTCTGTTAATGATATTTGATCATATCATAATCATTGTCGTGGGCTAACTAATGCATTTTCTTTCAACAACTTAGCCTAACCTATTTTTCTCATCAGTGGAAGGTTGCATTTGTATCTCTTGGTCGTCCTGAGTATCTGAAGGATACAGACGTATTATTTAGTCGTTTTCAGGTAGGTAGGCTCCACTATTATCTCTTTTTCATTTCTGTCCTGTTCTTGGTCTGATAGGTGTATCTCTTTCATCAGAGAGGAGAAGTTTATGGATCTTGGGAACAATATCTTGGTATGGAGCATGTGGACAACAGTGCACCTACAAAAGCACATACATCTCAGGTCTTCATAGGAGAAAATTTGAACAGTGTTTCTTTTAATCATTTTTAATTCTCACGTTTTTGGATACTTATTTCCCCTTCTACAACCGACTTTGTTTTTGCTTTTACAGAACAAGCACCAGTTCGAGAAGCCTATTAAAATTTTTAACTAGAAAGATCGAAGACTTTAGCTTCTATTGGGACGAGAAGAATCAACCGGTTAAGCTTTGGTTGTTGAGGTGAAAATTTTGAGTCTTGTTATACTTGTTTCTGCTGCAATTTCGTAACTCAGTAGTTTTGGTTCCATTAGGACATCAATGGTCATGATAATAAACAACACATCTATGGTTTTTTTGCTTTGCTTAAGATAAAACCCCATTAGAAATCACCTCAAACATTTTTTTGACAGTGCAACACCAGGTATATAATGAGATATTCCACGTGGCTTCTTCATATGCAGATTATAGTTCCCTATATTGCAAGCTTTTTCTGTATGTTTTAGTGTTTAGGAGCAACATCTTGATTTGGAGCAATTCAAACCTCTGCCAATTTGCAGAATTGAGAACACTACAAGTGCATCCGTCAATTTAGATCAAATGACCATTTTACATGTTCTACCCATGCCTTTTCCATTCCACCTCCCTACGCTGTGATTCCATTTTATGAGAATGTTGAGACTCGCATAGGGTTTTAACTACCAAAGTCCGTACTCCATAATACCTTTTAGTTGCTTGAGTGCTTCAAGACGTACTGACCGTGAGGCTTTGAGCTGCTTCAACTTCCACTAACAGACCAGAAGTAGAACATACCAGCTCCATGTGTTTATATAGTCGAAAGTAACAGGTTGGATAAGGAAACTTAGGTGGAAAAGTGCTTACTAAACAGGATAGTTAGGGGGATTCCAATTTGCATCTTACCTTTTTAACTATATACATGGAAAGTTAGGGGGGAAAGTGCAAACTATAGGATGGTCACTTGCATTTAAAACGCTCATTTGTGCTTAACCAATATTTTTGTTTTTGGCATCGCAGGTAATTTGTATGAACACTGAAACTTAAGTGTGTAAAGCTAAATGTTCTTGATCTTAATGAAAGTGACTTTAAAATATTGAATTAAATTCCTTTTCATTTCAAAACATAATACAATACCACAAAGAAATGTATCATATTACGGTTTGAAATTTTAATTTACATTGCACAGGGGCACACCCAAAACAAAATGAGCCTTGAGTTTATTGTAACATGATAAAACATCAAATTTTCCTTTTTATTCGAAGGCCAAGTTCACATCGCATTACTTTCTTAAGTTCGTAACAATACCTATTTTTGAAGCCATACACTATCCAATTATAGTTCTTTTTAGGATAGATGGGTAGATTCAAGTAGAGATCTATATTTGAGCAACCTTAAATATTTGTTGATCGGAAAGTGTGATTGGTTTGCAAGTACGAATTGGAGAAGTGAACTTCTTAAATGACTTCTGAAGTGGAATCAGAGAGTTGTCGTGGAGAGCATCGTGGATTTGTGTGGTTTTTGTTTCTGTTTCGAGAGGATAAACCACTTTGACATGTGTATTGACGAGAGATTCAACATTGTTGGTGTGGTTGTTAGTGGGTAGGGTAAAAATTGTTTAACTGTAATAATTAGGTATTGTAAAATTCTTAACCATTTGATAAACAAGTAAGGTAAGGATATGAAAGTTTTAAATAATGGGTTAATTACAATTTGACATCCTAAATTATGTCTTGATATCACTTTGCATTTTTGAACTTTCAAAGTTCATAATTAACCTCTTGAATTTTCGTTTTGTAACATTTTGACTACTTGAACTTTAAAAATTCATTATTTAAACAAACATTTGTGTTTTTTTTTTGTAATTTTTTCGTTGTATCTGTAGTACACTTTTAAATCTATATTTACATGAAAATTTAGATCAAAACAGATGTCGATTTAGAAGTGTACTACGGATACAACAAAAAAATTACAAAAAAACTCATAACGAATGCGTGTTTAAATAATGAATTTTTAAAATTCAGATACGTAAAGTGTTACAAAATTTACGGGGGGTAACTGTGAATTGTGAAAGTTCAGAGGACAAAGTGATATTTGTGCATAGTTGAGAGGATCAAACCATAATTAATCCTTTAATAAATAGAACGAGTAAGAGTATGACATTTCAACTACTCATTAATTGTGAAATTTAACTACCGTATAATTTTACTAGCATTATAACCCCTGCGCTGCAGGGTAAGATATTTTAAATCTTGTATATTTATGTTTTTTCTTTGATTTACATATGTTTAAACTTCTGAAGCTCTTTCACTTCTTGTAAACAAATCACTATTAAAAAATATTCAGTCGTTGACTTTCTTCGCTTCAACATAAAATATATAATCGCATCAATTGGAGGAACTGAACTGGAGTTTTAGAACTGAACTTCTAGATTTTATTTCTTGCAAAATCAACTGGGATTTTTTTTGCCTGGGTGCACTTTCGAAACCTGGTTATTGGATCTTTGCATGTGTGCACTTATATATTGCCGCGGATCACTCAAAACCACTATTTGCTTAGGTGCAGTTCGGCTTAACATATGTTACCCCTACTAACGTCGGCACACCCTTCGTTATGTGGTCATTATCCTTTTTTGTTTTTCATATAGTAATTGCGACTTTGAAATGAATCCAATTATTTAGCTTAATTAATGGAATTTAAATCAACAAGTTGAATCTAATGAATTAGCTGAAATAATCAAATAAATTAGTTGAATTAATGACTTTGAAAGGAACTATTCTAATTGAATGAATCAATTAGTTGCAGAAACTTAACAAGATCTGACCCCAATGAATCAAATTAACTGAAAAAGAGCTGAATTTTAATTGTAAATGTATTGATCTAAATATGCACAATCATCACGCATGAATAAATTGTAAGTTTAGCTTGGTAGAATTAACATCTCCAAATGTCAACTGGTTGTGGAAGAAATTTGCATACATTCGAGTATGATATGGAATCATCCGAACTGAATCCAAACATTAAGAGAAAAGTAAAACTACTTTCTTGCCATAATACTTTGACATAATACTTCTTGCCACAAACTACCATTCTACAATCCACCCTCCAACAAACTCCCCTGCTTCGAAGTCCCTTGCCCTTACTAACTTGTCCTAACAGGTTCATCATCGCCATCGGTCATGGTATTGCGAAGTGAATCTCTGAATTTGTTGTTGTGGTGGACTCCAGTTGTTGTCGATGAGGAGGGTACATAAGCTCTTCTATCACCTCTTCAGCTACTAGTTCTTTCATAGCTGCACTTGGAAAAGAAATTGACATAATATTAACATAATAAATACAAAACTTGTCAATAGATTATCAATTCTATCCTAATCATGACAGCGTGGTTCTATCTTTTCTGGTTACTTAACCACACCCTAAAGTGGTGTTGATGGCGTGGAAATTTTCGAAAAGTGATTTTCGGAATCAAACGAAAAACCATAATAAAATAGAATCCAGTGGAAATCAATTTTCTTTTGACCGAAATCTGTTGTTTGTGTCTATTTCTGGGATCCGACAGAAAATAAATTTTGTTTGTCTATTTCTAGAATCCAACATAAAATAAATTTTATTGTTTGTCTGTTTCTGAAATCCAACAGAAAACAAATTATGTTATTTGTACCTACCATTAGAAGCTATAAGAAACTTTGTAGTTGTAGTTCAATTCATATATGAAAATTTGTTACTCTAACGTCAATAATATTACAATCTATACCACAATTAATTTATAAATGAAAATTTATTGCTTCAAAAGCAATAATATTACAATCCAACCACATAATATCAAGATACAACTGTTTTTAACAAACTACATCAATTTTCAATCACTCCAACATAAGCCAATGGGAATGTAAAGCTCACTTATACCATTGAAAGAGACAATACAAGAGTACCAAAATTTAGTTGACAAACAAAGGCAAAGTTCAAAACATAAGCTTCAAACAAATCCAAAAAACAAAACATAATCGGTCTACATTATCTGTTGACGTCAAAAACATAGCAGATCCCAATTACTGAGTTACAACTAAACGAAGACCCAAAGCAAAATGAATAGATAGTAATGACCCTTCTAGTACTTAATCGGCTCTAGTACATCAAATTGTGCTCCAAGTTTCTCTTCCACGGCCTTAGTCGCCTTAACCTGAAGGAAGCTTCTTTCTTTCATATGAAACAAGAGCCCTCTGCTTTCTCTTCTCCTCAAGTATCTAGTGAGTAGTACAGAAAAAAATAAACGATGCTCAGTTAGAAGAAGAAAAACCGAAAAGTGAAAATGAGACATCTCGAGATCAGTATGTATGCAAAATGAGAACTAACAAAACACCCTAATTACCTCAAACTCACCCTTACACTAAATAAAAACAACATGACAGAATCAAAACTACATATGATGAAAGATTGTTTTGTAGTAAAGCTTGGACTTATGATTACCACAATATAATCCAAATTCATGGCATAAAAAAACACCAAAACCAAACAGTAGACTATAATCCTACACATCATTATATCAAGCATTAATATCGCTACAAAACTTCTCGAACTAATATTGTTACCAACATTCCAACATCAATATTAAACAAGCACTGCAAAACAACATACATTTGCAAATAAATAATTCAGAAGATTCTAACAATATTCTGAGTTCCTCACATAGCAAATGAGATCCAGATCTTAAATAAGAGGTCCAGTAATAATCCAATACTCTGTTTATGTACACAAAGTTGAAAGTTGAAACCCCACACTTGTATCATAGAACACCCTTATATCATTTTTGTTTGTGGATCAATCAATCCAATGATGAACATGTTTTAACATCAACAGCCTAACCAAACTACGCATATTCAATAACATCCTAGACCATTCTGAGAAAATAAACATTTTTTTGCTACGCAACCATGTTGCTTCCAGACCGCTAGTACTGCATTTCGTAAGGAATCACTAGAAATCACAAACCACAAGCATTTGTATTTCATAGTATCAAACCAGAGAACAAATGAAACACAAATCACAAGTTATGCAACTGTCCATTAATATTACTACTACTATCTTTCCATGCTATCATGCAACTATCCAATTCATACAAACTTACATTGTCAATACTTTGGTTTCAAGGCTCACTATTTATTTTTCTCTGACTTTACCAAAGAGGATAATTAGTTCATAAATCATGAAAAAGAGAACAAGAATATTCTTCAATTATTCTGACAATATTGTGAGCTACAACTTGATATCACTTCAGGATGAAGTTTGAAATCAACTGGTTGAGTATGTGTGGGATTCAAATGGAAGTATAAAGAATCAATTAGCAATATGTATTTAGTTACCTTAAGTGATGAGTTCATTGAGTTGGTGCTGTAGAGTCTGGCATTGTCAACAAGGTTGCAATATCTTGGAAAAACACTTGCAAACCTTTTGTGTGATGTTAGTTGGAAATACACTTGCAAACCTCATTCCAGCAGTTAATTATAAAATAATCCAACAAAATCAGACATAAAACCAACAAAAGCATACATAAAACTAACAAAATCAGACATAAATCAAACAAAAAAGATGACACAAACCCTAATCTTGTCAGAAGTTACCAAAATCAAATGTGAATCCAACAAAAATCAAAGTGAACCCCCAACCTCGTCGGAGAAGAAACCCCTACCAGAGATTATGGTCGTCACCGAAGAAGATGTGGTGGTCGTCGTCGGTGTCTCCGCGGAGCACTGGACCCCAAACCCCGTCGGAGACGTCGCCGGACTGGAGGATGACTTTCGTTCATGGATTGGAGAGTAAGAATCGTGAGGGTGGAAGGGGTGGATTCCGTTCGTTTCGTAGGTGGAGAGGTGAGAAAAGGAGTGTGAAATTTTCTTTTATACTGGGAAACCAACGGAAAGTCATTCTGGTTTTCCTTGAGTGCACAGACAAGGAGAAATCAAGGTTAAACAGAAAGTGCTTTCCTTCCTTTTCTCCAGATTTCTGAGTGCACAAATCCCTCTTAGAGCACCCTTAACGGGTGCCCCCAATTGGTCCCCATTATTTTTTGTTTTTTTTTTCAAAAATGTTTTAAAAATCATTTAAAATATTTTTTCAAATATATTTTTATGAAAATAAGTTTTTTATTTTTTTTATATTTTCTAGAATTTTTTGACTGCAAACAAGACTAATCTATACCGGCTGTACTTTAGGGGTCAACCATATATAGTTGGGGAATCATGTCAAATTACAATACAATTGTATGGGGTCACCCCCATTATTAATATTCAATAGCAATTGGGTTATGGGATGGGAGGCATGGCGTTGTAGGGATGATGTTGTTGCCGACCCAACAATCAAGTATGTTTCCCTGAAGCAAAGGTTCAAAGATACCCTAATGGCCTAAACCTTAGTCAACACATTCTTAACCCTAATCACCACAACGACTACGTCGCAAACCCTAAACTCAAGAATGTTTGGGATATTAGAAATGTACCTTAATCGATGACCGACCAATCTGTTACGCATATGTGTGGTCGTGGAGAGGCGTCACCGGCTAGAGATGTAGGATATTTGTCGACGAGATGAGTGACGACGAGTGAGTTTCAAGGTATTCAAGGGGGAGACATTGAGAGATGTAGGGAAAGGTCAGGTAGGGTCAGATTTGGTCGCCTTTGGTTCGATTTGGTCAGAAAGGTTGGGTTGAGGCGAATTTGGATGAGTGGTGGGATTTGGGTAAACGTTGGGATTTTGGGGTGATCTTCCCGCAAATGAGCATCAACGTCAATGTCTGTAATAACATGCTAAGAAATCATAACCAGCTGTGAAACAGATCATTTCACAACTAAACAAAAAGAAAGTTGGAAAGTTCAAGGTTTGATATCTTACCATTGACCAAATTCAAGATATTATACTAACGTTCCCCCTCAAAAGAATCTTACAAGCATCTTATGTAAATATTTCATGTGGTTCATTACATATGATCTAGTAATCTCTAATGGAACTCTCAATCAATTGGATAGATTTCTAGTCGTTCAAATCTTTAAGGCCACTTCTGACAGAGACGTGGCTATAGTTAGGAATAGGGTAATATTCAGCTTTAAGTTTTTAATCTGACGCACATCACTTTTTGGTGGTGAAATTGTGGGCTGGTCATTACAGAACAAAACCATAAGGGAAATCAGGTATCAATATCTCCATCAAAATGCCTCTTCACTGTTCCCATTGTTATTGTGAAAGACAATTGGGTAGCCATCCTATAATAGAAGTTTCATAAATATGCTCCTCAAAAGTCCAAATGATGAAATGAGTTCATATTGTGTGCCATAAAAACAAAAGTTCATATTGTTTTTATAACTGAAACAGGAGTACTAGCTGATTATCGCAGAGCAGTGGTGAAACTGTAACTTCTATATGTGAAGATGTTTGGTAATGCAAAACAACTTACACAACTCAGGAAGCTTGAAAATTCAAACAATTTTGAGCACATTGGTAAAATTGGTATGCTACAATATACCTGCTCGCACTGCAGGTTCAAAGGTTTCCAGGTCAACCTCTTGGAGCTGTCCAAACCTGGAACAAAACAATGTTATTGAAGTTTAATTGACAACATCAATATATGATTTGTAAGAGCAGATATCTCAGTATCTCCTTACATTGCTAACATCTTGAATAAATTTCTTAGTGATGAAAGTTGCTTGACACTAGTCTCCATCGCCAAAACAAAAAAAAAATAATCCAATGATCTAGAGCATTGCTACCAAGTTTTCCTTCTTCATTGTTCTTTTGTTGCTTAACGTAATCACAAAGCATATTTGTTGTTCAACATGTACTTCCATCTTATTCTTAAAAAAAAGAACTTCCAATCTGTCAATATGTAGTAGTGACACTCCAAATATTAATCTTTCAATATCTAAAGTTGCCATCATCGTACATTGTCTTCAGAGGTTTGGAGGTAAGTCTCAGTTTCCAACTTAATTGATATCAATGTTTAAGATATGCTCTCATGAATTTGGAGCACCGAGTTATTGGGGAGATTCCAAAAGTTACATTCTCGTAGGTAGACTTCGTTAAAGAGATGATGGATTGGGGAATCTGGATTCGAAAGTATGTGCCACGCGTTTTTTAGCAGTTAAACTTTGTTTAAAATCCATGGATCCTGGAAATTAAGACTGCCATGTTTGTAACGAGCATACATCGAAGCCCATTGACCTGGGAACAAGGTGCACCTGCAATGTATTGTTTTCCCCACCAAAAGTTTTTGAGAAGTCTTCCGATCCCTTGCCATATATGGGCAAGGATTGTAAGGATGAGTTGACGAGAATTGAGCCGGCTTCATTAGATAAGAAATTGGCCTTTTAGCCTGCTAGTTTTGAGTTGAGTTTATTTAGGAGCCTAGAATGTATGGTTATATGTCCAATATTGCCCATAATCGACCCTCCGAGATAAATATCAGATTGATCCATGGGTGAGAAGCTTGTTAATTGTGAGAAGTGGGACGAGACTCCCGGATGACAGGCAACACCGAGAAGATATTTGGTCATCGCTTTATTGACAATAAGTCCAGAATGTTGGCCAAATTCGTCTAGGATATGAACTAGATTAGCAACATTCCTTGTTGAAGCTTGAGTGAACAACAATAAGTCTTCAGCAAAGGCAGGTGAGTAAGATTTAAACCTTTTGGGAGTAAAGGCCAGACCTTCAATTTCACCATCTTCGATTGCCTGCTGAAGTTCTACGGATAGTGTCTCCAGGCAAAGAATGGATAAATAAGGGGAGAGAGGACAACCTTGTCTTAGACCGCGTGAGGGATGGAACATGTGAATTTGCCTCCCGTTAATAATAATAGTATAGGAGACTACTAACACAAGATAATATTAATCAAATAAAGTGTTCATCAAAGCCGGCAGTAACCAGAATGGATTTGAGAAATCCCCCTTCAATTCTATCAAAGGCTTTAGCAAGATCAACCTTACTTAGTATGCTATCAGAAAAAGAAAAATGCCTGATTTAGATGCCATGCGAAGGACAATTTCTTTGACTACAATAATGTTGTCTTGGATGAAATATCCTGGAACAAAAGCACAATTGCAATTATAAGATAAGTGAAGTGTTGTGAATTTGATTTCTCAGTTTCAGGCCAGGAATATTTACGCAATTTACACATCCAATTAAAATCAATTAGTACCAGCTACAACCAACCTATTGAAACTCACTTAGTTTGACAACTACTAGGGTGTAGTTTATAACGCCATAGAGTGTTCATGACATGAAGCATGAAAAGTAAACATTATAATGAGTACATTTGTCATCCATGTGATTGTGATGTGAAGCTCGTATTGCCATAAGTTCGATCTTTTGATAACCATTTGTATTTTGCTCATTGAATGATCAATTTTCAGAAAGTTGGAAAAAACAAATCAAGATGGGGGGGGGGGGGATGTACCAGTCGACGACTTGTCTGATTTTCGGTTCAAACTCCTCCACCTGCCAAACTCCAAAACTGAACATCAACTACAGGAAAAAAAACTTCAAAATGGAGGGTTGTGGTTTTACCTCGGAGGGGGAGAGAGTGATGCGGGCGGTGGCGGCGAGGCGGGCGACGTCAGGAGGCGGGAGAGGAGAGGAGGAAGAGAGGTTGCGAGAAGCCAAGCAGGTCACCGACGCCGGTCGGAACCCGACGCCAACGACGAATCGGAGAGCCGTCGTGGAGAGCATCGTGGATCTCTGTGGGTTTGGTTTCTGTTTCGAGATGAATTGTTGCGGATAAACCACTTTGATATGTGCACAATTCAAGATAAAGGTTTAGAAACGCAGGATCCGGATTGGATGTGATAAGGCACCGTATCTTGCGTATGCCGATGCGATGCGGGCGCATATGCGGTTTGCGATTTAATAATATATAATATTAATAATATATATTAATTATAAATTATATATATGAGTAAAAATGTAAGTAAAATTTTGAATAATTCCTAACATAAAATTTTCTACTGCTTAGCAAACTTCAAAAGGACTAGTAACTTTTTATGTATTCATATGGAGTACGGACATTATAGTTTAAGCCTTTAAGGCTTTGATTTTCCTATAACAAAATCCATACATTGTCTGCGAGTCCCTAATCCAACTCTTAATGACAAAATCCAACTCTTAATGACAAAATCCAACATTGTCTGCTAAAATGTGTTCTCATTATTTGCTTTATCAATCCCATGTCCCAGCTTTCATTTATGGGTGTGAATCATGTGATATTTGCAGCTTGCAGGAAGTGGCAAATCTGCCAGATGCTTGTATCTTAAAATTTCATTAATTCACTTTCCAACAACAGGTTCAAATTTAGGGTATGTTTGGTTAACAACTTGAGGAGAGAAAAGAAAGCAAAAGAAAAAAAAGTTGGGTTTTTCTCTCGTTTGGATAACGACTTAAGGAGAGAAAAGAAAAGAAAAAAATTGGAGATAAATGTTATAATACAAAATTACAATTCAACTTTCTCTCCAATTTTGGAGAGAAATGGGGAGAAATTGAGAGAAAGTGAAAAAATAATAATTTATTGACCAAAATATCCTTACTAAAAAACCCTACACTCGTAAACCCTAATTTGCTACCTATAAATATTCATTCCTCGTTTCATCTTCCGTCACCCAATCGTTCTACCTTATTTTCTTCACCTCATAAACATTCCCTCATACTCATCTTCTCATTTCTCACTCTCATTTGAAATAATCTACACCGATCGATGTGAGTTTTATTAACAGTATGATAGGATAATTATTGGAAAAATTCTATCATGTTAAAATCATTTGTAGTATATTTTTATAATCTTTCAATTGAAAATTTTGAGTTGGAATAGAATTTGTTATTTTTTAATTTGATTTTTTTAATTTATTACGAATTTTTAGAATTTGAATTTGTTATATTACTTTTTGTGTTGAAATAGAATTTGTTATTTTGGGATTTGATTCTTTTTAATTTGATTATGGAATTTGAGAATTTTTTGTAGAATTCTTTCCGAATAATATTTTGGGATTTGTAATTTTTTAATAGAAGTGTTTTTATAGAATTCCTAAATAAATTTTTTGTTCAACAAATGTCATTGTTTTGGAAGAACAAAAAACGTTCATTTGAAGTATTCCGAATAATTTGTATTTTTACTTTTTTAATTTTACATGAGATGTTTTTTATATTTTGCATACTACCTTGTTTGTAACGTTACTAAGTTTCTATAGCTTCAAATTTTCAGGTTTGGTGATATATTTTATTTGTAATAATTTATAATTCTGAACAATATTAAAAAAATGTAGAACAATGTATGTTATTGTATAATACAAATAAAATAGTATTTTTGTATTTTAAAATGTTTCTTTTCTTTTCTTTTCTCTGGAAACGAGAGAAACTTATTTGTCATAATGGGTATTCAAACAAGAGAAAAGAAAAGAAACACATTTCTTTTCTTTTCTTTTATCTCCATTCTCTCCTAAATTGTTGTCCAAACAGACCATTATATTACGTTGAATTAGAAAACAAATACCTTCTTGTTCTTTAGTTTTACAGTAGAAGTGAGATTTTTTTTCCAAATACGATTATTAAGCTATGAGACTTTAATTTACTTGCAACTGCAAATTAATCATGCATAAATCATTGTAGGGGCATAGTTCTTCAAAAAATTCAGAAGAAAGTACTCATGTTGCTCAGTTTGGTTTTAAACAACCGAATAAATTATGGAAAAAGTGAAGAACTAAAGGCAAACTCTGTCTGTTGTGAGAAAGTACTCATGTGGAAATTATGGAAGTAAATGATCAGATTCAGCAATGACCTCTCGGACGCGTTTTTCCAAGCCGGCACTCGACCTCCTCCGCTCCCCGATGCAGCCGACTATGGCAGCGCCTGGACGGCGGAGTCGTGGAGGGAACAATGCAACCGGACGTCGGCGGCGGCCGGAACGGACGGCGCGATTGGGGTCGGGGCCTCGGGCTAGGGATTTCAGATTTGGATTGGGTCTTCTGCCGTAGACAGAAATCTGTAATCGGATTTAGTTAAATGGGTAATCGGATTTAGTTGAATGATTAAATCGAAAACGTCCTTTTTGAAATGGGCCGCAAATTATGGAAAGTTAGGGGGAAAAGTGCAAACTAAATAGGATAGTCATTTGCGTTTCAAACACATTCATTTGTGCTTAATCAATGTTTCTGTTTTGGCATCGCAGGTAATTTGTATGAACACTGAAATTTAAGTGGGTAACCTTAAATATTTGTTGATCAGAAAGTGTGATTGGTTTGAATAAAATTAAATGAACTTCTTAAATGACTTCTTGTGGAAAGCATCGTGGATTTGTGTGGGTTTGGTTTCTATTTCGAGATGAGGATAAACTACTTTGATATGTGCACTGACGAGGGATTCAAGATTTGTTGGTGTATGGTTGTAAGTGAGTAGGGTAAAAATCATTTAATTGTCTTAATCGGGCGAGTATGGTCATGGGAAGAAAATTCCTAACCATTTAATAAATATGTCGAGTAAGGATATGAAAGTTGTAATTATTTAATAAATAGAACATGTAAGAGTATGACATTTCAACTACTCATTAACCGTTTAATCGTGAAATTTAACTACTATATAATTATACTAGCATATAACATTTGCACTGCAGGGTAAGATATTTTAAATCTTGTATAATTATGTGTTTTTTTTTATTTACATATGTTTAAGTTCAAAGCATTTTGAACCTTTATCTTATCACAAATGTATAATTTAGGCTTCACAAACTGAATATGACCAAAATAACCCAAAAAATGAGAATATGATGATTGAAAATCTTCTATAAACTTCTAGAAAACTACAGATTTGAAACCTATAATATAAATACAACTAAGAAAATTCTTAGAGAGATTAACCCCTTTTTTCAATACAATGACGGGTGCAATTGAAATATTTGTCAATTTGAATAAAATTAGCTTTAAAAAGAGCAATCTCATAACAATAGTTACAAACAAAATCTTAAATCATAAACTTAAGACAACCGAGAACAACAATGAGGCATGAAATTTCCACATACAACTTTATTATCATAAAAATTCAATATAAATGTAAATATACAAATAAACTGTCGTAGAAGAACTACCTACTAAAAGTGGGACATCCATAGACCATCAAGAATACACAAAATCAAAACCCAATCAGATATCTAAATTACAATACGGTGACTACATCTCCAACGCCTCATTAGACTCCGCCAATGACACTAATCTTCTTATCTCGACCTCCAAGCAATCATACTTAATTTCTCTCGTCATCTTTGGTCTTTTTCAAGCTATAAAACCCACTGTGGAGCACTTTAAAGCAGCATAATGTAAATACAAATTGTAAAGATAGGATAAAATTAAGTTGAAAATTATAATTGACAATAGAAATAATATATTGAGAGTGTGCTTATATTTTTTATTTTTAGAATATATGATCAAATACCATTATAAACAAAGATCTCAAGATGAACAACACCTTTTCAAACCTGAACGCCTGCAAGGTAACATCATAATGGTGGATTACTGTTTACCTTAACCTATGCCTTCTAACAAATCGATATAACACTTTATCACAGCTTTCATTCATTGGCTTCCACGTCTTAAAACTTCAAGATTTTTTCAGCAATGATAAAAATCATATTGGTTCCCAAGATTCCCCAAAAGCTATAACTGGTTTCTCTTCAACTTTTGTAGTGTGGTATTTTCCTATTTGGGTGATCAAATTAAGAAGACATATAGAGAAATTCATAACTTCATTTGTTTTTAGGGTTGTCATAATTAATTATAATTATGGATGAGCAACAAAAAGATTTGAAGTAAAAGGAGTATATAAAACACTATCTTCTCTTTCATAAGATAGACAAATAATATCAAGTATGAAACTACAATTTACATAGTTTGGCACCTGCCGGCGAGAAATTGGTTGTTATATATTTGTTATAAGGTGGGTTATTAAAATTTAAAAAGGATAGATCTTTAAGAGAGAAAAATATAAATCAATTGTGACTTATTTGCTCTTTTTTTGTTCTTACAGACGCTTATTGACTTCTATCTCCACCAATTGAGCAAGGGATTACTCCAACTCAAACTGCAATTAAGCACCATATGATATGAAGTTACAACTTTCCTTTTTGCATTAAGTCTCCTTATTAAATTTAAACATCGGATAATTACTGAAGTTTAGTTGTGATCTTTGTGCTGATCCATCTGATTTTGTAGGTAGCAAAATCTATTTCAAGGTCATACAATAGAGAAAAAAACTATGTATTAGAGAAGTAAACTAAAATTAGGGACGAAATGCCAACTTCAGGGAATGTCATATAACATGTCTCTTCATATATGGAGGTAGAATCTCGAACAAAGCCTTTGTTGAAGGAGAAAGTTGCGAAGGTATTTAGTCGAAGAAACACCTTGATTAAGTAGAAGGTGGATTTCCTACAAAACTTAAGGGAATTGTTTTGGAATCTAACTCAGTATTTATCAACTTCAAGGTCTTTGTACGTCACGAAAGAATTTTTTTACCTTCAAGAGAACATTCCATTCTAGTATATTCTCGACAAGTCCTTCTAGCATGACAATAACATAACGATACTTATCTACGAAAACAATACATAGTAAGGACATGCAAATTTTTAAACAAATATATAATCGCAACATATAAAAAATTATAGATTATCTCGAACCTTGCTGAGCTCTTGCTTGAACAACATCGGGGATTTGGTTTGTGATGCTAAGAAGAGTTGGATTTGATTAAGTTACTCCTCACCTAGGAATACCTGATATTGATAACTATGAATGCTTGAGTGTAACATCCTCGAAAGTGGAAGAAATTTTTAAATTTTTAATAAAACACAACACGATGATATTACCAAGGAAAACATCCAACTGGTGCACCAACATATATACAATATATATGTCTGAGAGTTTCAAAAGTGTGATTACAACAAAATATAAGGAAAATATACATGTAATCACTCGAACCTCAAAAAAGGTAAAGCAGGATTTGGCCCCGAAGTGCTCCTCCTCAGTCACCACCTTCTAGCGTCGCTCACGGCCTGACATAAAACATAAATATGTCTGAGTTTCCCATGAGGAAACCCTGTATGTCAAACTTCTAACACAATAAATGAACTAGACAACAATGAGCATGTATGAAATGAAATGCAATAAACAAGCATCGTCTCACTAGGCCCCTGGAACTCTCTCCCTATCACAGTAGACACCAAACAGTGACGGGTCTCGCGGGTCCTCTAGCCCAACCCTCACACGTGCCCCAGGCACCACAGCCGGAAACATCCTCGGCTACAACACACGCTGGATCACTCTCAGGCCGGTAATGTCTGTACCGTTGCCCCTCTAGGGCCGGAAACCTGATGTCATCTTGAGCTGCTCCAGAAGACCACTCTCGGACCGGCAATGTCTGTACAGTTGCCCCTCTAGGGCCGGAGACCCGTTGCCATCTTGAGCTGGCCCCATACTCACACGAACCACCCTCAGGCCGGAAATGTTTGTACCGTTGCCCTTCTAAGGCCGGAGACCCGTTGTCATCTTGGGCTGACCCGACAACACTCATAAACCACTCTCAGACTGGTAATGTCTGTATCATTGCCCCAAAAGGGCCGGAGACCAGTTGTCATCTTGAGTTGGCTCCACGACACTAAAACCACACAAAACCGCACCAAACGGTCGAACAAAATCACCAAACCGGTCGTCCGAATCCTCTCCGTAGGACTGGTCCAACCGAAAAACCTGTCAAAGGACGCAATGAAAAGCACAAACGGTCGAACCACACACAATCACCGGTCGACCGAAAACGGGCAGTAGAAAATCCAAATCAAGCAGAAAACTCCGGTCGACCGAACCATCACGCGGTCGAACAAACTTTAAGTTATTTTAAATCGTCGATCGAATGAATCAACTAGGCGGTCGACCGTTTGGATGGTCAACGCCCCAACCGACCTATAACAGTACTTTCGGTTGACCGACAAAGGGGTTCCGTTTGACCGAAAACACATAGAGTGTCCATCTCTCGCTCAATATGCACTACCGGTCGATCACCTCCAAGGTATCGTTCGACCGGTACGAAAGATTTCACCCAATTTACACTACAACCGGTCGACCTAACCATGCCACCGGTTGACCGTTTACAGTGCAGAAAGCTGTTGCACGGTCCGACGAGCCATCCGGCCTACCATCGACCACTCCAACACTCACGAAAGCATGAGCATCAAAGTAAAGTTTGACATACCTTGAAGACTTGAAGAAGCCTTCGAAGACCCAACGACGAGTTTTTCCCTCTCAAACCCGACCTCTGGTAATAACCAACCGAGTCACGATCTACACCTCTCCGGAGAACGTCCGAGCTTCACCTCGCCTTCCGAAAACCACTCCTCGGGCTCCCTGAAGGCTGAGGATCAGATCAGAGAGAGAGAGAGAATAACGCGAGAGAGAGAGAAACACTCACCAACATATACTCTTCTCTTCCCATCTCCACCATCCACCTCATCACCACCCAATCAATCCCAACCCTCCATCTTAACCCTCCAATTAGGCACCTAAAAAGCAATTAACCAAGTTAATAAGGTTTAGGATATTACATTGAGCTACACCATAAGTCGTCGCATGATTATAGAAGTTGTAAATTATTGCAAATTATACCATGTTTGGATTTGATTGAAGAGCACTTTCCAGTGTAAAGTTAGACGCCTTCAGAATCATAAGTCGGACAAAATAGTGATAATGATGAACAAAATGGAAATTAGGTTCTAGTTCATGACATATTGCTTACCTTCTCAGCTGAAAGAGCATTAACACAGATATTGCTAATCATTTGAGAATTAACCTGAAGTAATTAAAAATTGAAATCATTTCATTCTTCTATTCCTTGAAAAGAAACACAATGCTAGTTTAACCAGAATTTTCTTAAGTTGAATTGGAAAGCTCTACAAGAAAATTAAATATTGAAACTAATCGAAGTAAAAATTGATAAAGTTTTTGATAAAAATCAAACATCTATACAAAATACCATAATAAGTACTTCCTGAAGTAATTAAAAATTGAAATAATTTCAATCTTCTTTTCCTTGA
This sequence comes from Triglochin maritima, assembly GCA_963682175.1. Lineage (NCBI taxonomy): Eukaryota > Viridiplantae > Streptophyta > Magnoliopsida > Alismatales > Juncaginaceae > Triglochin > Triglochin maritima. The sequence continues at coordinate 44,918,454 of OY821775.1, forward strand.
AAAGAAATACAACTCCAGTTTAACCATAATTTACTTTAGTCGAATTGCAAAATTCTATATAAATTTAAATACTGAAACTAATCGAAGAAAAAAACCGATAAAGCATTTGATAAAAATCATACATCTATACAACATACCATAATAAGTACTTCCAGGAATGCTGAAGCATTCTAATTTTTCTTTTATGAGAGGTACCAATATAAATTCTAATTTTAATTTAGCATTGATCCTCTTCGACCTAATTGTTGATTCAAACATCAAAATAAAAGTATAACTGAGGAACTTAATCCCTAGCTTAATCTTTCTACAAATTGTTAGTTAAGGTGATGTTGGAAAGGAAGCTTCAGAAACAAAGTCTGCACTCTGTGTTCTGCCTATTAATTTCTGGAATAAGAATAAGTCGGATTGTCGTGTTGTAAATCTTCAATAGTGGAGTAGAATCCCTTAGAGGATGATATCCTGTGGTGAGTAGAAATTAATCTAGGAATTCCTGCTAAATATGAAAAGAAAATGTATTTGTTTAGACCAACTAACATCACACACCAGCAAGCCTAAAGCCAACTAAACAACCAACCAACCCAACAAACTAACTCTGATTCCATTACAAATAGTCAAACTTAAGGTGGGCTTTGTTTGTCACGTTCTTTATCTCTTGTTTCCTTATAAAGTGCACATTGTCTGTAGAAAGAAGAATAAAAGCTAAGTAGGAAAGATGATGTTGAGCAAAAGAAACACAAAGTCTATGAGAAAACATATAATACCTCTTTGTCATTTCAGCAAACACATTGTGTGCATATTGAAATCATTATCTCTTTGCTGTCATCCAACATAAGTAGTAATATAAGGCAATGAGAGCACATAAATCACCTTAAGCACATCCTCCAACCATGCCTATAAAACCTGCACCTCCACCTCCCGAAAGCAATGAACTTGGCAACATTCTTTCCAAATCGTCGGTGGTGATGATTAAGGGAAGACAATGGAAGTATTGGAGCAAGTTTCAGAGGGGGTTGCATTTATAAAGTAGCGACGAGACACAGTTATTAGTTATTACCATAGTTTGGGGTATGAGTGAGTAATCTGTTGGGTGCGTGCGTGAATAGGTGTGGAGGTTGAGAGCCGTTGGATAAGATGGTTTTGACTTTGAGTAGGGACGTGTCTATTGTTGTTGCGTGAGTTTAACTTCATTTATTGACGGCTACGATGATTTTGATAAAACGAACTGCCTCAGATCAACACTATATATCTTTCTTAGATTATTATATATGATATATATAGTTGAGGGTAAATCACCACTGAATAACAACAAAACTATTTTTCTACCATCGTTGTATAACTATTTTCCGTGTGACTACTACAAAGTCATATATTTGCACTTATGCTACTAATTTTTTTGTTTATTTACGTTTATGTCGTTCTATTAACTTTACAACCAACAATGTTCATATAAAATAATTTTTAATTGTAAATTTTGCAAAATTGATCCTAAGCAATCCATCAATTAAACAATTTTTTGTAAATAATATTGCATTAGAAATTTGCAAAATATCTCTTAAACAATCTAAAAAACATCATTCAACTCCTATTACTTCTCATTTTTTCACCTCTCTCTCTTCATCACATCTTCTCTCGTTGCTCATGTTCATGTATCTTCCCTTTTTCTATCTTTTTCTCTTTTCCCATTTCTTCTGTCTCACTTCTATCTCTTGTCGCGTCTCTTCCTTACACAATTTAAATATTTGAAATCCAATAAAAAATAATTAAACCTTTGCAGGTGAGAGAGAATAGAGAGAAACAGGGAAGAGACACGATGAGGGAGTGAGTTGAGAGAAGAGAGAAAGAAGAGATGTGAAGAGAGTGAGAGAGAGAAAATAAAGAAATAAGAGATATAAAGAGAAAATAAAGAAGACAAAGATGAGAATCTTAGTGGAGAAAGACAATAAGAAAATAATAGATGTTGATTATGTATGATTTTCTAGTTGTTGGATTGTTAAAAGTTAATTCTGCAAAATTTACAATTAAAAATTAATTTATATTAACAGATTTAAGTGTAAAGTTAACAGAATGACACAGTTTGAAAAAAATAATGACATAAACGCAAATAAATAGGATTTTAGTGGCATAAGTGCAAATATATGATTTTGTAGTACGCGATGACATAACGATACAGCGATGACAGAAATAGCGATACGGCGATGACTCATTATTTTTCAGTAGCAAGAAACCAATTTTTCCTATTATTTATTTCTAATATAATTTCCTAACATACCCCAAAAAAGAAACACCAAACCTTGCTTTCTACTCCAACAGTGGATGTTTGATTATCAATTTGTGGATGTATGATTAGCAATTTAAACGTTTGATGTTAATGTTGTAGGAATTTTAAGTTTTAACTAGTTATCCGTTTGACAAGTTCTTACTAATTTAATCATTTACCTAGTCCATTTATCCATTTTAGTATTCACTTAGCTATATAACCATTTAACCGCCTGAACTATGGGGTGATAGGATCACAGGTAGAGGTTAAAATAAAAAAGTTTCTAACCGAACCAAGAACCATATAGTTAGACGGTTATGGGTGTGGGTAGACCCAATAACCACCCACAAACCGCTCATTTAACTACAACCCTATGTCTGTGCTCATTTCTGTTAAATGTTGTGCCTTGAAAATAAGTTCCAAGTCAAATGAGCACTCGATAGTTGTTGTCCAAATGTCGTTCATTAGTGTCAGCTCTGAGAGTTTTTGGTTTCTCCACTTTCGGTCGTTCGAGATCCCATTTTCAAACGAACAAAATACAACATGTCGTCGGACCCACAGTTAATAAAGCCAATTTTGAAGTTCCTGGATTTTGGAGTTGGGTAGACCTTTCTGAAGAGAATGTGTTCTAAAAGTTTTACTTTTAAATGTCAATTATTATGAATTGAATGAGAAATCATTTTGTTCCTTGTTTATGTTATTCGTCTTTTAGAAGTGTTAAGGAAGAGACTCTTGGTCTTTAACCGTAGAGCTCTAAAAGATATTGGTTTACATAAAACAAAAGATATTCGCAATCATGGTAATTAACATGAGACATTAATTACCGAGTTAAGATTGTCGTGTTGGTCATAGATCATTGTAGCTCTACAAGTGAGTGACGACACGGGTATGCAAAAGAGGAAAATATTACTTTTGTATACTGAATAAACCTAATAAGTAAAATATTATAGAAATGTGTTTCTGTGTCATTAATATTTTACTTTGTCTTCGGTCCTTTGATATGAGACTTATATCTGATCGCTTAATGAGTTCTTAATTAGACTAGTGTCTTGAGCTATCGATGAGTGTAGTGTAAAGGCATTAGTTGGTTAAGCATAACTTTCGTTGGAGAAGATAGTTAGTCAAAAGATTATCATTGCCCCTCTTAATTGAGTGATGATATTAGTGGGCCCCTTGATAAAGCCAAGTTATAATGTGCACAATGTGATTTGAGTTAAGTCACATATTTATAACTAGCTTAAAGAGATCAAGAAATGAATACTAATACAAAGATGACACAATACTACTTTGTGTGTATTCTTAATATCATGAGGCAAGGGACGGACACAAGTGGTGCACTCCATCACTAAGGGATCGGGTTTTGGTTCGAGTGGAATTAAGACATCTAACTAATTGGGAGCTATAATGTGTAGCTAGATACCGCTTATAGCTTGTGATATTAAGCTCTTAATATCACTGCCAACTTAGTCTAGATCCTCCCATAGGTCACACCGCAAAAACCGGGAAACAAGAAGCTTGATTTTGATTCATATGATGTGTCGGGTTTCTTATAGAAAATATGACACATGTGGTGAACAAGTAAAATCAATTATGTTATATAACATAATTAGAATCATGATAAATTCATATGAGATGTATATATTATGGGGTGCAATAATTTATTATTGCATAGGATAATATATTGCATAAGTTGTGAATTTGTTGAAACCCCTAAAGTTCAAATTTTGTTGGAAATAGATCCAAAATATGAAAAGGCAAAATCGGGTAGAAGTTCGGTAATCCGTTAAGGTTCGGTCGACCGAAAGATTTGTGGATCGGTCAACCGAACATGGAACGGATGGTCAAGTTGATTTACCGAACTCGACCAAAGTGCCTGGAACTCTGGGTCGGTATACCGAACCAGAATCGGTCGACCGAACAATGTCCAGTTCCGATATTTTCGGTTAACCGAATGACACTCGGTCAAAGACGTGAAATCGTCCGAACGGTTAAAGAAGAATTTTTCTCCTTAAGAATCGGTCATCCGTCAAGTGCACGGAAATCCGAACGTGACATATTCGGTTAACCGAGTATGTTTCGGTAGACCGAGTCCCGATCGATTTTCTGTCTTTGATAATTAAGAGATTAATTTGATCAATGGTTGGATTAGCTCCAAACTTGGTCAAACGTTTTGTGGGTGCATATAATGCATTATGGAATTAGTTTGTGAGAGAAAATGTCAAGAATTCGTGGCTTAAGAATAGTCATGATTGAGAGTAAGATTGTAGCCTATAAATAGGTCCTTATTCTCCTTAATTATGTTAGAAGTTTGCTAAATATTTTCTCTCCTAATTCACCACAAAAATCCACGAAAATTCTCTTAGTTTTCTAAGTCTTTGGAAGGAGAAATCTCAGAGATTAAGGAAGGGGTTTGTAGCTAGATTCTAAGCTTGTTTGGAGATTGATTGGCTAGCTCCTTTCTCTCCAACCTTGTTAAGGGTTTCGGTGAACACTCGGAGGCATCCGGCGCAACGGGAAGCGACGATCGTCTTCTTAACCATCTCCGGATCATCAAGAAGTTTTAGAGAACTTCTAGGTATGAATTTCGGAGCCCATGTTTGTTTTAATAAGTTTTCGAAACTAGTTATTGAAACAAACCGATGCATGCATGAAATAAATCGTAGAAAATTATAATTGATCATTATTATGCATAAAAATTCGAAAAATATACATGCATAATTAAACATGAAATCCTACAGTGGTATCAGAACTTAGGGTTCAATTTTCTTATGATTTAATGTTGTAAACAAATTTAGTTTACCATCTAGGATTTAAACAATTCGTTTACCGGTTTTTCGGTCTTTAAATGTTTTGTTGAAATAATTCTTTGTAATAATTCGTTTTGAATGTTTTAAGTAGTTTAAAACATGCCATGTAATTATTAGAACTATGATTTAGACATAAGTCTAACTTGCAATAATTTCGTTTTAAGTATAAACGATTATTTTGTAAGAGAATCAACAAAACCGAAAAACTGCGATTCGCCTTTCCTTTTAGGAAATTGGATGGACAGTGGTTCAAAATTAATTTTTGAACTATGGATGGATGAAAAACGTTTTTAATGGATTTCAAAATATTTTTTCAAAGAATTATTTGAGATTCTAGATGATTGATAAACTAGATTGCATAGTTTATAGCAATATTGCGTGCATGGATGCTCGAGTTGTCTTTGCAGGAATTGTGGATTTATATGTTCCAAATCAGCAATTATGAATGTATGTAATCATTATTATACAGGGGCTTATGTATGTAAAAGCCAAAAAATCTCTCTCTTTCCGTCTTTTAGATAGTTGCATTTGCATATGAGAGGTTTTTACATAGGACTTGCACTAGTCGGTTTTTATCAAATGTGAGGAGCATGTTTATTTTCTGTAAAATCTACATCTCTGGTGCAAGAGGAAGTCGCCGCTGTAGCACATCGATCGAGGATCGAAGATCAGGGATCGAGGATCGAAGGGAACATATAAACTCACACGATGTGGATTGTGTGAATGTTTAATTTCTGTTTTTATCTTGCTATGCATGTGATGAATGTGTTGAATGTTAGGATGTGTATGATTAATAATATGCATGATAACCTTGTTGGCTTTTTGGCCTTAATCTATGTTTTGATGATTTAATTAACCTAATCTTAATTATGATGATGTAGAGTAGCACACATATTGCATTGCATGTATATTGTATTGTGCTAACCTCTACAGGTGATCAAGACTCAAGAAAGAAGGAAATGAAGTCAAGACATGTAATTAAAGCTAAATCGAAGACATGTAATGTTGATTTATTTTGAGTCTTAGGAACATGTGTAAATTGAGCATACAAGAGTTAAAAACCAATCACATACACAATAGGTTCCCTATAGAAGTCACACACGAAATTTCACATTATTTGGACTTCAATAGATCACCCAAACTTAGACCGGAAAAACACAAAACCTGAACCCTAACTGTCTGCCCACATTCGGTCGACCGCAACATGCCGTTCGGTCGACCGGATGATCAAGTAATCCAATTTGTGTTTTCCTGCCTAGTTTCGGTCGACCGCACCATATCTTTCGGTCGACCGGTTGAACTTACTGTTCCGACCGTTATTCTTGTCGTATATGCCCAACGGTCGTATTCGTATTAAAACTATATACACCTCCATATACTTAACCAATCGGTCGAACCATGTGCCAAGTTCGGTCGACCGTTTAACCTTGTCAAAATCCCCTGCTATCGGTCAACACAATTTCGGTCGACCGATCCAATTTTCCCTCTACCGAAACGCTTGTTCGGTCGACCGGTAATCTTGTTTGGTCGACCGTTTTCTTAATTGACTTAAGTGTTCAGTCGACCGATTCATATTTCGGTCGACCGTATCCCTATCGAACCCAAGCGTTCGGTCGACCGTTGCACCTTTTCGGTCGACCGTTTCTGGACAGATTTGCAGCCCGATTTTCTGCTTTGTGTTCTTTGCACAATATCCAACCAAATCTTGTCCCAACGGATCTATTCTCTCTAATGCTTATAAATAGAGTTGTAAAACACATTTTAACACAACTCTCCCACTACAAACTTGTCCCAAACTTTAGAGAGAATCCAAAACACTCAAAGCTTCAAACCTCACACACTTAGTGATCATTTCTTCATCCTACTCAAGTGTGCTCAAAGTTTAGAGAGTGTTGTTCCACTCAAGTTCTCAATTGTTGTAAAAGGAAGCAAGGACTTCGGTGAAAGCCCGAAGTGTCCCTCTCGGATTGTGAGAGGAAGATTCCAAGCTCGGCGAGGGTTGTTCGCGAGTTTGACGGTTGTAAGGCGTTGTCTCCCGGCCCGGAACGGGGAGCGGATAGTGAAGTCGTAGGCGGAGCTCGGTGATCCGAGCGGAGCTTGCAAGAGAGGATTAGGACCCGGGTGGGGTGCCGAACCTCTATAAAAATCGACCCGACTTCTTGTGGTTTGCATATTTCCTACACTTGCTTGTTTTGTTTTAAATTTCCGCTGCGCTTATCGATTGCTTAAACAAGTAGGTGATTAGATTAAAAAGTGATTAGTGAACCCATAACCCACACGATCCTACATTTGGTATCAGAGCCTTGTTAGCTAAATTCTATACTTAATCGTATTTTTAGCATGGCTAGCACATCTAATCATGTAGAAGGATTATGCACCACTAGACCTCCTTTGCTCAATGGGTCAAATTATGATTATTGGAAGAATAGGATGAAGATTTTCCTAATTTCTAATGACCTTAAGTATTGGATGTTTCTACAAAATCCATACACACCACCAAATGAAGATGAATTAGATTCACTCACTAGGCCCAAAATGAAAGAAATTGAGATGAACTCAAAAATCATGAACATTCTATATTGTGGGCTAAATGAGGGTGAATATAATAGGATTAGAGGGTGTGTTAGTGCACATGAGATATGGCATAGACTTCAAATGCACCATGAGGGGGATAGTAAAACTAAGGAAACACGCATTAGTCTCCTCATGCATAAATATGAGATTTTTTCTATGCAAATCGGTGAAAACATAAGCGAAATGAACACTCGCTTCACCGATATCACTAACTCTCTTTTGGTTCTTGGAAGAAAAATCAATGAAGGAGAGATGACAAGGAAGTTCCTCCGGTCACTTAGCATCGATTGGGAAGATAAGGTCGTCGCAATTGAAGAGGCGCATGATCTCTCTAAATTAAAGATGGAGGAGCTCATTGGAAACTTGATGGCTTATGAACTTCAAATCAACCATCGGAAGGAGAAGGAAGCCACCAAGAACAAATTCACCTTGGGATTACATGCAAATATTGACCAACCAAGGAGGAGTGTAGAAGATGAGGACATTGAAGTCCTAGCAAAAGACTTCTTCAAATACCTCAAGAAGGACAAAGAAGAAAAGAATGAAAGAAGAGGTAGAAGAAGTGAGAAAAGAGAAAAAGAAAAAGAGAGGGAGGAGAGTGGAAATGAGAGAAGAGAAGGGGAGAAGAAAAAGGAGAGAAGAGAGAGGAGAAAAGAAAAGGAGAAGAGCAAGAGAAAAGAAAGGAAGGAGGAAGCACACAAGGCTACATGGGATAATTCTTCATCACCATCTTCATCGTCGTCTTCCTTGCAAAGTAGAAGAGAAGTGGCTCACTCATGCTTCATGGCTATTGAAGATCAAAGTGAGGTAGATTCTAACTCTTGTTCTAGTAACTCATGCTCAACTAAGTCATATTATAGTAATAGCTCACATTCTAGTGTTAATGAAGAAACTTATACACATGATGAGCTTCAAAATGCATTTCATGACTTAGTTAAACAATATGAGATCATTTGTGACAAAAACAAAAATGCTAGAAAGTTAATCAAAGATCTCCAAAGCCAAATTGAAACATGCATGAATGAGAAGAATGAGGTGATTGCTAAATTTGAAAAGAATGCATCAAATCTTGAAAAATTAAGAGCAACACCAATAGATTGTGATCAACTAAATCTTCAAGCCTCTAACTTGCAATTAAGAAAAGATTTAGAAAGATTCACTAATGGAACTCATATGCTTAACATGCTATTAGGTAGTCAAAGGCAATCTTTGCAAAAACATGGTTTAGGTTACAATTTTAAATTGAAAAACCATGTATCTCACACTACTCTAAATGGTAAGCATATGTTCATTAACCATAGTTCCTCAAGTGTGTGGGCACCCAAAACCAAAATGGTTTGGATCCCAAAAGCTAATGTTCAAGGACCCAAAGTTGTTTGGGTACCTAAGTCTACACTTGTAGGAGCTTGAGGAGGAAATTGGTGGTGACCGGGTGAGCTCAAGAGTCAAATTCAAATCCGGTTGCATCACCAAATGAGATTGGAGCTAAATTCGAATTCAACATTGGTATAAATTCCTATCTATACAATTCATGTTAAATTAGCTCTAATCTAGCTTCATATGCTTAATTGACATATCATATAGTTCAATTCATTGAAAATCATTATCCCTATTCATTGCAAATCATTTATCACATCCATTGATTCAAATGTCAAATTTTAAATGGATGTTAGAATAAGGCTTAAGTTGAAACTTAAATGAACTTAACTTGAATCATACTCATTGTTTCCATTTAGCCTTATTGATAGGGGGAGCTTAAATGTTATATCTTTTATTAGAGTAATGAAGTGCAAAATTTAGGGGGAGCAACTTCATTACAAGACATCCAAATTCTAAGCTTAAAGTCTTAAATAATTATTAATTTTGATGGATGTCAAAGGGGGAGAGATAATTAAGGGGGTAACTTGGAATTTGGCATAAAATTGAACAAAAACTATGCACATCCATAGGGGGAGCATTAATATGCATAGTTTACATATACAAATTCCATGTATTTAGATAGAATTAAGATATAGGTTGCCATCATCAAAAAGGGGGAGATTGTTGGCTTTTTGGCCTTAATCTATGTTTTGATGATTTAATTAACCTAATCTTAATTATGATGATGTAGAGTAGCACACATATTGCATTGCATGTATATTGTATTGTGCTAACCTCTACAGGTGATCAAGACTCAAGAAAGAAGGAAATGAAGTCAAGACATGTAATTAAAGCTAAATCGAAGACATGTAATGTTGATTTATTTTGAGTCTTAGGAACATGTGTAAATTGAGCATACAAGAGTTAAAAACCAATCACATACACAATAGGTTCCCTATAGAAGTCACACACGAAATTTCACATTATTTGGACTTCAATAGATCACCCAAACTTAGACCGGAAAAACACAAAACCTGAACCCTAACTGTCTGCCCACATTCGGTCGACCGCAACATGCCGTTCGGTCGACCGGATGATCAAGTAATCCAATTTGTGTTTTCCTGCCTAGTTTCGGTCGACCGCACCATATCTTTCGGTCGACCGGTTGAACTTACTGTTCCGACCGTTATTCTTGTCGTATATGCCCAACGGTCGTATTCGTATTAAAACTATATACACCTCCATATACTTAACCAATCGGTCGAACCATGTGCCAAGTTCGGTCGACCGTTTAACCTTGTCAAAATCCCCTGCTATCGGTCAACACAATTTCGGTCGACCGATCCAATTTTCCCTCTACCGAAACGCTTGTTCGGTCGACCGGTAATCTTGTTTGGTCGACCGTTTTCTTAATTGACTTAAGTGTTCAGTCGACCGATTCATATTTCGGTCGACCGTATCCCTATCGAACCCAAGCGTTCGGTCGACCGTTGCACCTTTTCGGTCGACCGTTTCTGGACAGATTTGCAGCCCGATTTTCTGCTTTGTGTTCTTTGCACAATATCCAACCAAATCTTGTCCCAACGGATCTATTCTCTCTAATGCTTATAAATAGAGTTGTAAAACACATTTTAACACAACTCTCCCACTACAAACTTGTCCCAAACTTTAGAGAGAATCCAAAACACTCAAAGCTTCAAACCTCACACACTTAGTGATCATTTCTTCATCCTACTCAAGTGTGCTCAAAGTTTAGAGAGTGTTGTTCCACTCAAGTTCTCAATTGTTGTAAAAGGAAGCAAGGACTTCGGTGAAAGCCCGAAGTGTCCCTCTCGGATTGTGAGAGGAAGATTCCAAGCTCGGCGAGGGTTGTTCGCGAGTTTGACGGTTGTAAGGCGTTGTCTCCCGGCCCGGAACGGGGAGCGGATAGTGAAGTCGTAGGCGGAGCTCGGTGATCCGAGCGGAGCTTGCAAGAGAGGATTAGGACCCGGGTGGGGTGCCGAACCTCTATAAAAATCGACCCGACTTCTTGTGGTTTGCATATTTCCTACACTTGCTTGTTTTGTTTTAAATTTCCGCTGCGCTTATCGATTGCTTAAACAAGTAGGTGATTAGATTAAAAAGTGATTAGTGAACCCATAACCCACACGATCCTACAAACCTAAAATTCTAAATCACATGTTAAATTGTCCAACAAAAATTAAGAATAATTTCCTTCTTATTTCATCCACTAGCAGTCATTGATTGAGGGATACTCTGCTCGCCCTTAGCGGGAGATAGCTTCCTCCATCTTTGGGAATAGTGAGAGATATAATGGCTGTCTGTTGTTGTGCCACGATTAAATGTATGAGGTGCGTTTCACCCTAGTGAACCCCAAGTATGTTTAGTTGTGAATACAATGGATAAACGTATCTCGTATCAAATGAAAATAAGTTTTCTTAACATTACCTAGAGCCCTCGCTCGGTTTTGGGAAAAAGTTTTTCTTACGAGGATAGGTCGCATTCCCTCATAATTAAAACGACAAGAATCACAAGAGTTTGAAGATGCTAAATGTTGCTAAAATTCAAAAAGGTTGTGATTAGAAAATGTTTTCTTACCTTGATATTGTAATGTATTCGATAGCCCTTAGCTAGTCTATATTACGATTGATGGGATCTTGGATTGTTCCATTTATGGGTAAAAATTTTATTTGCAACATTTACATTTATATTCAATATATGTATGCATGTGTATTAAAACATAAAATTGGCATTAAAACCTGAATGATTTATTTTGTAGAAAAATGTCGAACATCCAACCTATCGTACGATCCATGATAGAAAAACACCCTTTAGCAAATGATGGCTCAAACTTCATTAGTTGGCAACTCAAACTCAACATCGTATTAAAGTTTGAGAAACTGTCTCACATTTTGGAAGGTCCAATCCCAAAGTGGAATGAGAGATTAACCGATGAAGAGAAAGAGGCTAAGGCCAAGTGGGAAGACCAAGAGAACCAGGTTCACGGTCTTATGCTAGCATCCATGGGTGACTCGCTTCAAGCGAAATACTTGGATTCAAAACCCAAGAAGACCATGGAGGCTTTATCTAAGATGTTCATGGATAATGCCCGAAAGGAGCGCTATAAGACCACCATCGCACTCACAAGGTGCCATATGGCGGAGGGAACATCGGTATCCATGCATTTTCTCACGATGCAAGGGTACCTTGAGAAGTTGGCAAATCTCTCTTCACCAATGCCCGAGGACATTGCTGAAGATATGATTCTTGGCTCTCTAGCCCCGTCTTTCAAGGACTTTGTGATGCACTACCACGTGCGTGAAAAATGGGTGAGTCTTGAGGAGCTGCACAACGCTCTCAAAACTGCTGAAGTTGACATGGGCAAGGGTAGGGACAAGCAAGTCCTTGCCGTCCATGGGAGGAGCCAAAAGATTGGTAAAGGAAATGACAAATCTACCAAAAGTGATTCAATCAAGAGCAAGGGAGTAGGAGATGCTCATAAGAGTGCCTCGATGGGGAAATCTCAGAAATCTCCAACTCCCAATACGGAGTGCTTTCACTGCGGTGAAAAAGGACACATCCGGCCAAATTGCCCCAAGTACAAGGAAGACCTTGACAACAGAGTGATTGAACGACGACGCCCCAAAAAGGCCAAAGGTATATTTGTTATTGAAATAAATTTAGCCACCTCTGTCCAGGATTGAGTAATTGATACCGGATCTTGTGCTCACATAGTTTCTAATGTGCAGCTACTCATGGATAGGAAGGAACTCGTAAGGAACGAGGTAGAATTGAAGGTCGGAAATGGTGCGAACGTGTCTGCGGTTGCACAAGGTTCTGTGGTGCTTCAATTTTGTAGTGGTTTAAATTTATGTCTAAAGAATGTTTATTATGTGCCTTCGATTAGCAAGAACATTATTTCTGTATCATGTTTAGATATGGATAATTTTAATATAAATATTTCAAATTCTTGTTTGTCTATATCGAAGAATGGTGTTTTCTATGCAAATGCATTCATAAGGAATGATCTCTATTTGCTTGAATTGAATGATAAACAAATCTTTAATATCAATAACAAAAGACTTAAGACCACTCACGAGAACGATATTCTCTTGTGGCACTATCGTCTTGGTCACATAAATGAAAAGCGCATCAAGAAATTGCAAGAAGCCAACCTTCTTGGTCTACTTGATTTTAAATCATTGGAGACGTGCCAACCATGTATAATGGGAAAAATGACCAAAAAGCTTTTCAAGAAGAAAGGTCCAAGGGCGAGTGACTTGTTGGATTTGATACATTCCGATGTATGTGGTCCAATGAGTACTAGTGCACGAGATGGTTTCAGGTACTTCATTACGTTCACGGATGATTATAGTCATTATGACTATGTTTATGTAATGAGAAACAAAAGTGAGTCCTTTGACAAGTTCAAAGAATTCAAGAATGAAGTAGAGAACCAACTCGACAAGAAATCAAGTCTCTACGAACGGATCGTGGAGGTGAGTACTTAAGTGCCGAATTTGACTCATACCTAAAGGAGTTTGGTATTGTACCTCAACTCACCCCTCCCGGTACACCTCAGTGGAATGGGGTATCCGAAAGGAGGAATAAGACATTGCTCGACATGGTTCGGTCAATGATGAGTCATGCGGAATTACCTCTTTACTTTTGGAGTTATGCACTACAAACTGCAGCTTACACACTGAACAATGTTCCATCCAAATCCGTGGAGAAAACTCCTTATGAGCTATGGAGTGGTAAAACACCTAAGCTCAGTTTTCTCAAGATTTGGGGTTGTGAGGCTTACGTCAAGAAATTGATGTCGACCAAACTTCAACCAAAAGTGGATAAGTGCTTCTTCATTGGTTATCCTCGTGAGACAAGAGGATACTACTTTTGGCATATCACCTCCAATCGCGTGATTGTAGAAAGGGATGCCACATTTCTGGAAAAGGAATTTCTAGAAAGAGTAAAAAGTAGTGGGAGTAGGGTTGTGCTTGAGGAAACTCAAGATACTCTACAAGATCATGACACGAATGATGACGTTCAAGATCATGAAGGCCCAACCGAGATTCCTTTGGTTAGTGGAAGCGTGAGTGAGAGATCATCACAAGAAATTGTGAGAGAATCTCAATCATCCCCACCAAGTGTACGTTCAAGAGTGAACGTGAACCCGCTCCTCAAGAAATTGTGGAAGAAGTTCGAGAGACACAAAAAGAACCAAAAGAATTGAGAAGGTCAACAAGGGAAAGGAAGAAACCCGACTTATATCTGGGACTTCATGAAATCATGGTACTAGATACCAATGATCCCTTGACCTTCCAAGAAGCAATGGAAAGGGAAGACTCCAAACTATGGCTTAAGGCCATGAAATCCGAAATATAATCCATGTATGATAATCAAGTGTGGAACTTGGTTGACCTTCCTCAAGGGAAAAATGTCATTCAAAATAAATGGGTTTTCAAGAGGAAGATGGACATGGATGGGAACTTAACAACCTACAAAGCGAGGCTTGTAGCGAAGGGTTTCACTCAAGTTCAAGGAATTGACTATGATGAAACTTTCTCACCAGTTGCCATGTTCAAGTCTATTCGGATAATGCTCGCTATTGCTGCATTTCATAATTATGAAATATGGCAAATGGATGTCAAAACGGCGTTCCTTAATGGGAACTTGGAGGAGGATGTGTACATGGTACAACCTCAAGGTTTTGAAGATCCAAAGAATAGCGAGAAGGTATGCAAGCTTCAAAGATCCATTTATGGATTGAAGCAAGCATCAAGGAGTTGGAACAAACGCTTTGACGAGGAAGTGAAGAAGCTTCACTTCATTCAAAGTAAGGAAGAACCTTGTATATACAAGAAGGTCAGTGGAAGCCATGTAGTATTCCTAATCTTATATGTCGATGACATATTGCTCATGGGCAATCATATTCCTTTGCTTGAGCAAACGAGAAGTTCATTGAAATCTGCATTTTCAATGAAAGATATGGGTGAGGCTCAATACATCTTGGGAATCAAGATATATCGAGATAGATCCCATAGACTCATTGGCCTCAGTCAACGTACATACATTGACAAGGTCTTGGAAAGGTTCAAGATGAACAACTCCAAAAAGGGCAGTGTGTCAATGAGTATGGGTGTGCAACTCAAGAAGTCTCAACGTGTGGAACAGCGTAAGGACTTAGAGTACATGAAGGATGTCCCTTATGCTTCGGCAATTGGGTCGATCATGTACGCGATGACTTGCACAAGACCCGATGTCTCGTATGCTCTAAGCGTGACAAGTCGTCACCAATCCAACGTAGGTCCTGAGCATTGGACTGCGGTCAAGAATGTCCTGAAATACCTTAATCGGATTAAGGATAAGATTCTTGTTTATGGAGGTCAAAGGGAGTTGATAGCCAAAGGGTACTCGGATGCGAGTTTCATGAGTGATCCAGACGATAGAAGGTCGCAATCAGGATACGTCTTTCTTCTGAATGGTGGAGCTGTGAGTTGGCGTCGTTAGAAGCAAAACACTACGGCCGACTCAACCACTGCTTCCGAAGTAATGGCTGTCGCTGAAGCGAGCAAGGAAGGAGTGTGGATCAAGAAGTTCCTTGAAGAGCTTGGAGTAGTTCCCACGAGCGAGGGACCCATCGAACTATTTTGCGATAATAGTGCATCTATCTCGCAAATCAAGGATCCTAGATCACACCACAAAGTGAAGTACATGGATCGTAAGTACTTCGTGACACGTGACCTCATCGACGAAGGCAAAATAAATCTTTTATGGGTGGACACCAACATCAACACAGCTGATCCATTCACAAAACCCTTATCCCAAGCCAAGGGCGAAATGCATTTCGAGTCCATGGGATTGAGGAACCATGTAGATTGATTTGATGATTGATATGTAATGGGGTTTACCCTAGTTATTATTGTTTTATACATTGAGTATGTATGTGAAAGAAAACTTTAATAACAAGTGGGAGATTGAAGGGAATGTGTTCTAAAAGGTTTACTTTTAAATGTCAATTATTATGAATTGAATGAGAAATCATTTTGTTCCTTGTTTATGTTATTCGTCTTTTAGAAGTGTTAAGGAAGAAGCTTTTGGTCCTTAACCGTAGAGCTCTAAAAGATATTGGTTTACATAAAACAAAAGATATTCGCAATCATGGTAATTAACATGGGACATTAATTACCGAGTTAAGATTGTCGTGTTGGTCATAGATCATTGTAGCTCTACAAGTGAGTGACGACACGGGTATGCAAAAAGAAAAATATTACTTTTGTATATTGTGGTTCGGTCGACCGAAAGATCTGTGGATCGGTCAACCGAACATGGAACGGATGGTCAAGTTGATTGACTGAACTTGACCAAAGTGCCTGGAACTCTGGGTCGGTATACCGAACCAGAATCGGTCGACCGAACAATGTCCAGTTCCGATATTTTTGGTTAACCGAATGGCACTCGGTCAAAGACGTGAATTCGTCCGAACGGTTAAAGAAGAATTTTTCTCCTTAAGAATTCTCTTAAGAACATTTTAGGTTTTCCTTACCTTTTTTGATGCCCCAAGCTCTCCACTAAAGACAACCTTGTTGTGATTAGGGTTTTAAGAGCTTTTTGGGGGTGAGAACCACCATTTTGGAGAGGTAGATTTTGGTTTTAAGATTTGGGGGTGCTCTTGTTCTTGGAGGTGCAACCATACAAATCTCAATAAACTTCCAAGCTTTTCTTCTTCATTCTCTCTTTCTCCATTGCATTCTATTTTTCTTTATAGTGAACCTCTAACCGTCTCCATTCACATTTTTTCTCGATTTGCACGTAAATCTTGGCATTGTGGTTTATTTTGTTTGTGGTTTACTCTTTTATCATTTGCTTATTTTGGTAAATGCATTCTAGGTGTTTGATAAATTACTCAGTGTAGCTTCCATTGGAATTTCTATCATCACTTTTGCCTATTTGGTCAACCGTCATTTCCTAACAATATGGTATCGAAGCTCTCGGTGTCGATTTGTTCTTGATTTTTATGCTCCCAAGCCTAAGACTTAACCATTACACTAAAAACAATTATTGTAAATGAAAAAGTCCCTTTACCCCTTAAGTCATCATCCATGCATCTACGGTACGCTAAGGAGGCCACCGAGCCCCAAGGAATTGTCTAAGGATTACACACCACCATAATACTCCAAAAAAAATTTAATCTTAGGCAGGACGTGACTCGAACCCTCTACTTACCCCCTAAGCCATCACCGAGGCATTCGTGGTGTGTTAGGGAGGCCCCACCAGCCTAAAAGGAATTGTATAGGGATCACACACCCTAACAATTTTGTACGAAAAGATGAGTTCTTTTGGAGTATTGAGAAGTTGACCCGAGATGTGAATTTTGGAATTTGGCAAGTCTTGATGAGGACAATTTTGGTTCGGTTGGATGTTGCGGTTGGATCCTGCGAAGATTGGATCCTCTGTTTCCACCAACCAATGATGATCTTTAATCAAGTCATAATCTATGTTGATAGGGTCGTAGTAACTTGCTTTGTCCTCCTCTCCATGAATCTCTGTCTCAACCTTTGGTTGTAGTTGACATAGAATAGATCGTTCAACTTCTTCAGATTAATATGATTCGTTCTTTTACGTGTATTTGCTCAAACACACTCCATTTCTCTCACATTCGGATGTTGACAAGTGATCGAGACACAAAACTTTAATTGCCACTTCCTTTAAAGAGCAATTCCCGACTAACATTCCTTCCATAATCAGACCACCAATCTATAGGTCTTCACTCTCTTTGTACTTCGCTACTGTATCATGATGTCTCGACCAAACATTCCCCCACTCTTCTTGTATCGATCCAATTGCCTTGATATGTGATCTTGGTCTTCATGGTTTGGGACCATCCTCTCCAGAACATCCAACCATCCCTAGCAATTGAGTGTTGATTGCCTTTGATTGGTTCTCACAACCGAAAAATGTAGTCAGGTTAAGAGGAAGTCAGTGGAGTGCAGCAGACTCAACATTTGGTGCCTCTATTAATGACATCAATAACGGGATGGTATATTGGGATCTGAATTTGTAGTTGTCATTGATTTGGTACTTTGCCTTCTCCACTGCCTCATACAAGTAACTCATTGATGGCTTCTCGTCACCATCCACCAGCCTAAGAACATTCACTAACAATTGGCTTGCCTTCAGAGTATTGGCGACATTGTTCCAAAAGTTCGTCAATGTTTTGACTTTGTAAATATAATTTGCCTCATTTTTTACTTTTGCATTCTTTTGCTAAAACACATCTAGATTGACAAACTCAGCTAATACAATGAAGGTCTTCAAAGCTTGTCGTTTCACCCTAAGTCTTTGGAGTGTTAGGAATGCAGTACAAAAAAGGGTGATAGCGGGACGAATCAGATTCCCTTGGATGCCTTTTTTCATCCTATTGTTAAATTGAGTGTGCGTGCCTTGAAGTAGTTGACGATCTTCTGACCTGTGATGTCCAACTTGTCAATGTCCTCCAAGATGAGATCGATGCAGTGAGTTGCACACGAGTTCCAGATTAACGACCTCTTCAACATCAACATCCTCCCAACATAAACATATATGGCATCATTGTAAGTGACTACCTGCACCACATATTGCTCTCCAACTTCTCCCACAACCTTATCAATCAACTTAAATAAGTAGTCTATGGTATAAGAGTGAGAAGAGGCATCTGGAGACTTTAAAAACATGGTGCATATGGGGTAGTTCCCTAAAATATTTATTATGCTTCTACCACAAGTATCAGTCCACCCGTCATAATAGTACATACAGAAATCTTCCAATCTGTCCTATATGAGTCTAGAAGGGTTATTGTTTCTGCAATCTCCCTTTACAAACATGTTTTGGTAACCTCGTGTGGAGTCATTGGTTTCAAACCGAGCCAAAATTTGAAAGTTTGATCTATGACATTCTTAAATTATGTATATGAACATGCATTGAAAGACAAACATGCTCTATAGAAAATTTTGGCCTAAAGTTGTGTCACTTCTTTCCTCTCCTCTTGTTTGAAATTGTTATAAATGGTTGTTTGGATGAGACAACCTCCATTTCGGTCGATGACAATGTCCTCGAGATGTCCATGACAAAAATGGTCCATTGGTCCGAATTTCGATCAGTTCATTTGCCTTTTATGAGGATGAACCACAAGACGTGGAGTCAGAGACAAACTACCACCACGACCTCGATTGGAACCCGACTGGACCCAATGCCTCTGAATCCCCCAACATCATCTAAGTCTATAAAATTCTAAGTCTATAGAATCTTCTACAATATCTCTTTCGTTGTGATAAGCTCTAGATCCAGCTCGCAATTCACGTTCAATTTCTTCATAGTAATTGATTGATGCATGTGCACATGGTTTTGTATTACTATTTTCGGGGTGAGCAATATGATGTTTACGTCTATTTATACCCCCACTACTTATAAATCCACATAATTTACATACAAGTTTTCCTTTTAGTTCAAGTGACGGGTAATGTGTGGTTTTCCAATCATGGTTGTTCAACTTTGTGGGACGAAGGTGATTATACTCTTCATGATTCATAGGAAATCCATTACCTTGAGGACCACTATATACCATTGTGTCTAGTGTGTGTGTGAATGAAAAGTAAAATGAAATATTACACTAAAAGAGAGTTGAAAAGAGTGCACTTCGATGGTTGAGGTAACTTTAGAATCGAGATCGACGAAATTTGATTTCCAAAATCTGCCCCACAATCACCAAATCTGCCTTTCTTCCCACCAAGTCTTTCCAACTTTGATGCTTGAGAACATAGAAAGTAGGGAATGGAAGAGAATAATAGTATAGATGAGAGAAAGAGAGAATAAATGGTGTGACTTGTGAGGAATGAGAAAGGGTTGGTTTTTATAGCATAAAATATGGGGGAAACTACAAACTCCACCCCCTCCCAAAAATATCTGCTCCAACGACTATATAGTCATTGGAGCATTGTGCGACACGTGTGGCTCACATGATGCACAGTTCAACCGCACAAGTCTTGTTGGCCCAACTAGTTGTTGGGCTCTTGCGGCAGCGCATGCGATCGCAAAAATCACAACCTTTTGGGTGTGACTTGCAGGGTCGCATATGCAACCCCCTGCCATTCCAACCATAGAGTGTGGTCGTATACCGAGTATGCAACCATACTTTTAATCATTGTTGGCTTTTAAGCCTTAATCATGTTTATTTTTATGATTATTCAAAACCTAATCTTTGCTCATACAAAATCAATCAATCTAACGAAACATATTACATGCATATCATATATACACATATTGTGCATATATTTATCTATTTAGGTGTCGAAATCATGGAGGATCAATGATTAATGAATTAAAAATTGTAACCAAGCTTCAAGAAGACATTTATTTTTCATTTATTGAGTCATAGGATTGATCGTAAATTTGACACAATTGATATGGTAGAAATCTGGATCAAATTGGATGACCAAACACTATATCAGTTGTCTGAATCACCAAAATATTACTCCGATCAACACCCAACAAAATCCCAATTTGGACGAGTAAAACTTTGTCCAGTTGTTTGAATTCTTCAACAAAAAACCAAGCTTCACCCACTCCGATTCGGACGACCAAACCATTGCTTCAGTCGTCCAAAAATATTATCAATAAACTCTGACTTGATTCTGCCCAGTTTTGGACGTCCCATTCCACTTTTAGTCATCTCAATAATTGATTAGTAGCATATCATGCATCATATTCATGCTATATATTCTTAATTTTACCTCAATATTGTGCTACTCGAGTGTTTGTTGTTATATTTCAGGTATTAGATAATAAAAAAAGAAAGGAAGAGAAAATGACTGAAATGCAAAAAGAAAAGACTCAAATGAAGCAAAATGGACATGTTTGACATGCACAAGGACCCATCTACAAATCAGGAAGGACCCAGATGAAATCCAAAGGGACCTGAACGCGGGAAAGAGATTTCGGGCACAAAAATCCTTTAAAATCATGATCTTGAGGAGTATTTGAGCAATTAAAGATAAACATGCTCGAACCAACAAACCAAGAGTGCACCCCACGTGCAAAATAGGAAACTCAAGCTCCTAGAAGAAATTGGGGCCGATCGTGGCTTGAACTTGTTTATTTGGGTGCATTGGACTACAAAGAAAGCGATTACAGTCGCCGGATTGCTCTCATATTCATCTATACCACTCTTTTCTTCTATAAATAACAATGTTTCTTCTTGCTTTTCTCTTCTTCTCCACTTCCACCATTAAAGTTGATTAGTTTTTACCCAATTTAGCTGCAAGTAGACGAAGGTGGATGAAGTTGTAATCTCACATTTTCTTTAATATAAGGTTGAATTCATGTTCCTTTTGTCATTAACTTTCTTTCTATGCAATTAGTTTTTTGATTTTTTTGGTTAGTTTTCTAGTTAGAGTTGAGAATGAGAACTAAGCAAGGGTGAAGGTGTTCTCCAAAAGTGCTTGGATTGTAAGCACTTTAATCTCGATGGGGAACGACATTGATAGTAGCTACTTGAGTGAGTCTTGGAGGTCGAGCATGACTTGAGAGGACTAGATCACGATAGTGATCGAACATTTATAAATCTCCCGTGTCAATTTTGGTTATTTTCCTTCTATTATTAATTCCACATCATTAGGAAAATCATTAATGCTAATTTATTTACCACCGTCTAGATTAGCTTAGATCTGACCTACAGTATTATTGTGAGGTCAAACAAAATGTAATAAATTAATGGATTCATCAAAACAAAGAAATAAAAGGATAAAAATTGGTTTGAATGAGAAATTATCGTTCAAATAAGAGGAAGATGACATGTCAACAGAGGGACCACAAGAGAACGATGGAAGTGAGTGGGGAGAATAAAAAATCAATTCTTGATTCAAATGAAACAAATATGTGAAAGTTGAAGAGTTTTGGATTAAGAAATGTTAGGAACGATGTGCCAAAATCACATCAGGAAAATGAAATAAACCAAAAAGGAAACAACAAGACAACCACAAAATTATCAACCGACAACACCAAAATGTACTGAGAAAACCAAGGCGAAGACAATGACAAAGGTTCACTATGTTAACATCAACCAAACCGACTCTTAAGTTACAACTACTTGAAACTAAATTTGGGTCTCGGATGGACAAAACCACCAAGCATAGAACTAACAAACTATAATCCCAGTTCCTAACGAGTAGCCTACGTATAGAAAACTAACTCAGAACACGATACACTCCCCTTTAGAGGAGGTGATATTTATAGTTGTGATAAGGTTACGAAAAGGAGAAAATTGCTCAAGTTGTTTGCTCTTGAAGTAACATTTTCAAAGCACCAAATCTTTCAAGTTGTCACACAAGATCTTGGAAGAAATAATTAAAATCCTAATAAAACACCACAGTCAACAAACACATCATACGTTGGGAACATAGATTGGAAAGAGAAAATGTTGGCATGTGTGAATCTTTGCATTGATCTTGGAAAGAGAAAGTTGCAAGCAAACCTTATTTTATAAAACCATGTATTGTTATCCAGATATATGGATATTGAGGTTTTATTCGATGTCATATTTTTAATAGTTTCTCGAAGAAGCTCTACAATAGACGTCAGAAGTTTGTCTTCTCAACTTTTCCATACGTGGTGTTGCACATGCGAGATTACCAAAAAAAAATCCTAAGAAGGTATGTTAGACTTTTACATGTTAGTGTTGGCAAAATTGACATTACGTATGTGTATGAGAAGTTGAAGAAAAGCTCCATTCTTGAGCTTTTGTACCCAATTCAAATTCATGCATGGAGAAACTTGTCATATCGAAAAGCTTGTCCCGTATGATTTGTGTTGGATGCACATGTCTAGCTTCTTGGTAACAAAATCGGATGAAAAACGTATTTGGATGTGACTTTTCTTGAATAGTTTCTTTCAATAAGTTGTACTATAAATATCAGAATTTGTACTATAGTATGCACATGTGAAATTACCGAAAAATCATACAAATGTGTTGATTTTACATGCGTGTTGAGAGCATAAATGATATTACACTGCTATTGTATGAAAACTTCTCATGAGAAGTTCTCTAACTCAATACAAAACTTGACACGAGGATGCGTGTTAAGTTGAGAATCTTGTTTCTCAACTATTTTGTGTGAATGTTATTGTTAAACTTCTAGAAAATAAATATTATTATATAATTTTTAAAAACTTCATCGAAATGTAATATAAAAAACTCGATCTAAACAAGAATTTTGGTATCAGAGTGAGTCTTAACGCTTTTTTTAACACGAATTAAAATTAGAAAATTAGCAAAATCTAATTACTTTCTAACCAGCGACTGTGATATCGCGCGCCTTCCCACAAACCCCTCTTTCTTTCTCTCTAGGGTTTGTTCCCCTTCCCTCTCTGCCGCCCCCTCCGGCCGAGATGGGCACTAGATCCCGACGCCGGCACCCCCACGACACCGATTCCGACGCCAATGCCCCCTTTCCCCCGCCTGTGGTCGTCCTCTCCAGCTCCGACGACGACGAGGCCAACAAGGACCTCAGCCTCGAGATCCTCGAGAGAGCGCGGCGGCGGGAGGGGAGGAAGGATAAAGTCGTGGACTTGACGGCGGAGGAGGAGGTTGAGGTCGTGGAGAAGGGTGGGAAGAAGAAGAGAAGGAAGAGGGGGAGGAAAGAGGGGGGCGAGCTGGAGCGGGTCGAGGATTGTGGTGTTGAGATGAAAGATGTGAGCTTTTTGTGGTTTTAGGGTTTGGGGATTTGATGGAGGTTTGAAATTGGGTTTTGTTTTTGGGTTTGGATTAAGATTAAGTGGTTTGGAGGTTGGAAAGAGGTTTTAGAGATGAATGTGGGTTTGGTTGGAGTATGTGATCGGTTATGTTTGATTGGTTTTGAGTAGAAGCTGGATTTTTTTTGTTAGTTTGTAATTCGATGATTCTTAAAGAGGTGGGCTTTTAGTTGAAGTGATTTTTGAAGTATTGGTTTTAGTTGAAGTGATTGTTGAAGTATGGGATTTTAGATTTAGTGATTTTTGAAGTTTTTTTAAGGTTGAAGTGATGTTTGAAGTATTGTTTTTTGGTTGAGTTGATGTTTGAAGTGTTGTATCCTCTCATATTGATGTGTTCTTGGAGGTTTTGATTTTTTGTTTTTATGTGGAATTATGTTGGAAAAAAATGCTCTTGATGTGTCGGTAACGTTAAATTCTCGTGCAGGTAGATTTGGCTGTTAATGAGCAACCTATTGCCCCCACTGCTGCTACCTCCCTTTCTGCTGCCGATTCTGTGGTTATAGAAGTCAATGAAGCAGCAGATAATGTTGTTCTCAGAAAGCTCCTTGTAAGGGAACCAATGCTGGAGTGCTCTAACTAGATTGTGGGAAGGGTTTTTACCCTTTTTTGGTTCTGATTGGTTTATGTTTTTGTTCTTTAGCGTGCACCGAGGTATTTTGACTTGGAAGGTTCAAATTGGAAATTTTGCTATAATTGTAATGCAGAAGGGCATACCGCCGCTGCTTGTACGGTAGAGAAGCGAAAGAAGCCTTGCTTTGTTTGTGGATTGGTTGGACATAATGCAAAGAATTGCTCTCAGGTATGAGTGGTTTTGATGGCAGATTGAGTTTGTATTTTGCTTTGATTTCTGATCACTAGTGCTATTACCTGTGGATATGAATGGCTCGACTTTGTAATTAAGCAAAGAAGGCAATTATTTTGTTACATGTGTAGATGCAACGACAAAATTCACCATAGATGGTATAGATGCAACGACAAAATTCACCATAGATGGTAATTTCATCAAGATAAATAGAGATTTGTAACTCTTGATTAGTTGAACAGTTCAGAAATCCTGTTGGTTATGTCTAGTGGTTGAGAAACAACATTAACCTTTTTTTATTTATTTAAGAAGAATTAACAATCAAAATAATAAATGTTGAGAGGCTGAGTACATTTATTCTAGCAAGGAGTGTTGATATTCTAATTTGTTAGGTCAAGACACTCGGGCTTTGATGCGATAAAACTTACCGATAAAAAAATGATAAAACCTGAAGCCTTGATTTTTCTGCAATGGTGTTAGGCCATGTTATTGTAGGCCACATTTCTTTTCTCATCCTTAGAACGTTGGACTAAACGTGTTGGTTCCTACTATATTACCTTGTGATAACACATGCATTTCCCTGATTGGAATTTTGGGGTATAATGGAGTTTTACTGGTTCAAATTTTATCCTCGTGCTTCTACATGCTTGTCACTGCAGTATCAAATATCATATTACGTTATCCTTTTCCTTATTATCCTAGAGTCATGCCTTTTACTCTTTTTTAGTTGTTCCATTTTCATGTATTATCAACATATTTCAGGGCCACAATTGTTCTTTTTGCAAAAGACGAGGTCATGCTGCAAAAGACTGTCCAGACAAACAAAAGAAGAAATCACAAGATTCAAAATTTTGCTTGCGATGTGGAGAGCTAGGCCATGACATGTCAGTTTGTACGAATGACTACGCACCTGAAGATCTCAAGGTTGCTCCTTGAGGATTTAAGCCTTTATGTGATAAAGCTGTGATTCAAGAAATTCTTGTTTGTTCGTTTAGTTGCTGATGACGATGTGTCGATCTCTTTTATGCAGGAGATGCAATGTTATGTGTGCAAACAATTTGGTCATCTATGTTGTGTTGAATCTGCTGACACGGGTCCCAGAGTAGTTGCTTGTTACAATTGTGGTTTACCTGGTCATTCTGGAATAGTAAGTTTGGCTTCCCTCTTCCACTCTTGCTACTTTGGAGCCTCATAAGTTACACCATAACTGTGGAAAGGTGATTTTGACAACCATTTAAATCGTCCTCTCTCAGGGATGTGCTAAATCACGTTATCGACCTGATAATGCGGATTCTTCCGCTTTGTGTTATGTCTGTGGTCAAGAAGGGCACTTTGCTCGGGGTTGCACAGAAAAGGCTAAGGTTTGTCTGCATAGGGTGGAGAAGCTCCACTATTTACTTAAAATGTGAATTGGCTAATGTTGTAGATTTTTTGAGTGCTGTTTCAATGTAGTTGATTGCAAATTAATTTTTGAACATTTGAGATGTTCTTCCTAAAATTTTTGCGGACAAGTTTTCTCAGCTTAGATTTGTTATTTAGCCCAAATGGTACTTAAGTAGAAACCTGTCTGGTCCGGACTCTTTACGGCATCCCTACATTGAGCAGAAAAGTAATTGGTGATATTATATCGAGGTAATTTTGGAATTCACTCATTACTTTTGTTTGGTTGCTTTACAGCATAAACAGTTTGTGGGTCCAGTTTCAACCCCAACTCCGAAATCGAAGAGAAGGAAAGAATCCACAGGGACGAAATCAGCACCTAATGTTCTTGACAAGCCGCGTAAAAAGAAATCAGAGGAGTATGAGAGGAAGACCATGTCAGCTGCAAAGTCTCGAAACAAGGGTGGATGGATTGTTGATGATCCTGGTGATTACCCGTGCGGTAAATACAGCACTAATGGTTGGGCATCTCCTTCAAGATCATCTATAAAAGGTTGGAAGTCACCTTCTAAATCTTCTGAAAGTTGTCAAACTCCAACACCAAGGTCTGCTCATAAAAAACATGTGGCGTTTCCAAGGACACCTCATTCATCTAGTTCGGCAAGCCACTATTATCCAGCGGATAGAGCTTCAAGGTTCAGCTATTCTGGAGATCATTATGGGAGAAGATAGCGAGCAGCTGAGCACAATTGGTTTCCTGTCTCTGTCTCCACAATCTCCTGGAGGTGTACCATGTATCTGTTTTCCTTGACAAGGCAAAATGTCTAAATCTCAAATCCCATAATGTGGCTGTTACAAGGTTGATCATCCTCCAATCAAGTTATTTATTCTTTTTTTTTCTTCTAATTTGTTAACCCTTATTTCCTTTTTATTTGTGATTTATCAAGTTATGTAATAGTTTTGTAGTGAAGTCTTTGGATGCAGCAATGAGGATCTTAGGTTCTAATTAATGCGAGTGCTAGAGAGAATCCTCTTCTCCTCTTCATTTTCCTTTTTGTTATATTATACTGGGTCTCAATTTTTGGATCTAAATAATGAAATTGTGATAAGGTAAGGATTCCTTTTCTACTGTGTAAGCGGTACGTCCTCGATCCCAGGAATTTTTTTATTTAATAACTGTGTTATTAGTGTTTGATTAATTAATGAGAGAAGATTGTCTTTTTTCGTCTTTGTTAACGAAGTTGATTTTAAATATTTATTGGAGGGACTATTCTTTCTCGTTTAATTGGATTTGTTGGAAAACATGTTAGCTCAGGAGTGGAGGATTAGCCCAGTCTTTCAACTTTTAAGTTTTAACTTCAACTTTTAAATTTCTAAATTTATCAGCGTATTGAAAAGATGAAGATATCAGCGTGAACAACCTTTCCTGCGGTGGTTGCTTTAGTCACGTACTTGGTATTTAACTGTTGTGGGCGAAATTAAGAGGGTAACGAATATAGGTATATTTATATTTGTATTCGAATAAAATTTATGGATACGGATATAGATTGTTTGTAGATATGAGAAGTTTATATGTATTTGGATATTTGACAAATTCGGAGTAGATACGGATAATATCCGCATTTGTAAACATAATAATGACCCACCTCAAAAAGTTCTTGTTTTCACTTAGATTTTTTTCCATATATAGTGATTTTTATTTCGTTTCTAATGTTAATTTAATTTAAATTAACTTCTAGCTTCATATTCTGAAAATAATAATAATATTCAACGCTTATATAAATGTAATAAACAGATGTATTCTTATTTGAGTAAATAAATTTAAAATATATATTCAAAATATAATCACACAAAGTGAAAATATGGATACTTTAGTTATAGCAATGTATTGTATAAGTATATTGATACAAATGCAGATACAGATGTTGAAATATGGATATGTAATACCGAAACGGATGTTATTCAGATGTGATACACCAATATTCATATTCGCCCTGCGAGTTGACAGATAATTCATCCCAAATACGGATTTTGGATATACTTTTTCCCAGATAAAATGTTCAATTTCAAATATGATACGGTCATATTTATGGATTTCGGATATCCATTGACACTTTTAGGCGAAACCATATATTGCCTTAAAATGAACTTGTGTAACATGATTGAAGAATATATAACAGGAAAATTAAATGATGTCACCTTAATCTGGTTAATTTTGTAGAGATCTAGTAGATAAATAATGACAAAACCTAAATTTAGACTAAAAACGGTAGAATTATTACATTGGTAAGTAAACTTGTACACAAATAGGACTTTCAAACTCTAATCAAGGATAAACCATTGTGTTCATATTATCTTATGCTCAAACTAAGTACTATTTCAAATGTAAGCTGCAACATATTTTCTGTGCAAAGAAATCCTTTGCCAACATGAAATTGAACTTAAATTGACATAATATGGAATATGAATATGAAAAATAAAAATAGAAAGTATCGAAATATATTTTATGAAAGTTGAAATGCTACTTAGCTTGGACTTGACGTACACTTGAATATACATGTACTAATGGTTCAAAGTTGACCTAAATATGCAACTTCTTTTGAAAATCATATGCAATCGACCTCTTGAATTGACAAACCAACAATGACCTTTAATTTGACTTGAATTTTATCCTGAAATAAGAATAAGAACCACCAACAATTAGATAAGCATGACACACATCCTGACCTAAGAAGAAGACATTGTCACAATTATAAAACCTTGATCTAATGACAATTGGGATGATAAAATATATAAGCTTCAGATGTTAATATTAATACATAAACCATCTTATAATGAAAATGGCTTTTAATAGGATCTTCATACAAAAAAAGATGATGAAAGTTCTACTTAATCTTTGTAATTATATGGCACAACAAAATTACGTTTACGTGCAGTGAAAATAACATTATCTAGCATGAAATTAAACCTAAAGCAATTGACCCAATAAAAACCAAACTTTCACTACAGGGCAACACTCTTTGGGAACCAAAACTTACCTAAATATGGAATTAAAACCCTTTCTTCAAAAACCGTCATTACACTTGAACTTGAGTTTATTTTGACATGGAAATTGGAAAGTCACTAAAAGTTGACCATTTGAAAGATTTAATCCAATGCTAATTGGAATAATAACGGAAAGCCCGAGCCTATTATGATAATATTTACAAACAAATTATATTTGCACAAAGAAGATTTTTAAAAGCATTTCAATGAGAATAATTACAAAACAAAAAAAACGGATAAAAATTACATTTCTACATGGTTTATTATATTATATAGATATATGGATTTTGTACATGTAAAGGTAGTTCAGGAATTGCATTTTGGAAGAGAACATAATAAGGTTTCACACATAAATTACTTTTTGGTATCATATATTTGTTTGCAATGTTCTTCCTTGAAGAACCATGTTGGTTAACTTAAATCCCTAACCATTTTATTTTCTTGTAGCTCAAATTTCACAACTTTCCTCCTTGAGTACTGATACCAATGTTCAAATGAAGAGTCTTGTAAGGGAAAAAACAGGAAATTAAGACATCATGTGACAGTGGAATAGTCCTGATTTTTGTTATTGAATTTGAATAACACTCATAATCATGTCACAATAATCAATCCTCCCTGTCCCTCCCACACAACACTCTTCTCAAGGGTTTTCTTACATAAATGAGTGCATAATTATTTAGGAAATACAAGAAGCAGTCAAATCATTTTCAATCATCACAATAACCATAACCTCTATGACTGCTCATCAATCTTCCTTTCTTCCTTTAGTCTGTAGACCGTGTCCAAATGGGAAAAGCGGGTCGTAATGTGGGTCCCCGACATTCATGGGCAACTGCTTGACATTCTTGAACCAAGTTCTTGGGAGTTTGCCGGTGAATCCGTAATCTCCGAATAGAACATCAGCCACACCCTGGCCTTCACTTCCAGGAAGCCAGGCAGCAACCAGTGAGGTTATAGAGGGCATGTAAGGTTCCATCACGACAGGCCTGCCCGTGACGAGGACCACTACGCACTTGATGCTACCACACACGTTCTGGATCGTGCTTGGACTAGGGGCGGGTAATGTCAAGTTCAAACTGTCTCCGTTTGTTTCGGCATATGGGACTTCCCCAACCACAACAATTGCGTAGGAGAAGTCACCGTTCTTCACGAATTCAGCGTTGGGATTCTCAGAGTACACAACTTCAGTTTCGTGGTCGACTGTGGATTTTATAGCGCCAAGAATGGTGGTACCTGTTTGGAATGGTATTTGATTGTTAGAATGTTACTTCATCCAAGACATTAAAAGCACAGGCAACTAAATTAACTAACATGGAGTGTTGGCACAAGTACGTGATCTAAACATTTATCAAAAGAATCACATCTGGTTTATGTCACATAAATTAGAGGTTTTTAATTACTTATTGACAAGCCATTTTGATTTTTGCTGAAGAAACTTATCATAGAGATAATTGTGAATATCCCTCATGTTTGAAAAGCAAACATGAACAACACTTACCGATTGTAAGGTTGTTTCCACTTTTCCCTTGCCACTCTATCGTCCATCCACCGCATTGGTATCCCAAATTATCTGCATGGCTCCCAGCAACAAGAATCTTGGGGGCCTTCTTAGAGAGAGGTAGCAAAGGTTTGCCATCGACTTCTTCGTTTTTCAACAACACAAGGGACTTCCTTACAGCTGTCCTTGCCAGCTCTCGGTGTTTCTAATTCGAAAGGATGTAACAATGAGTAATGCTAACTTATACAATCAAATGTAAGACGCCAACCATTATTATCAATATGTACCTTGGATCCAAGCTGAGAGGCTATGTTTGTTTCAGCCAGTGGAGTCTCGAACAGACCCATGATGAATTTGACTCTCAAGATCCTTCTGACGGCGTCGTCGATTCGGCTCATGGGGATGTACTTGTTGTTAACCAAGCTGGTCAGATTGGTAATAAATTCTTCGTATTTGTTGGGAACCATGATCTACAAACAAAGTTATAAAGAGTTCAATGAGATCAAATATGTAAATTTGAATCCTCTAAAATTGATCTTTTTGTTCCCCAGAAGACAGCACTAACCATATCGAGACCAGCATTGATCGAAGCTTCGACGGAGTAGGTGTAGTTTGCATGAGGGGGAGAAGTAATTCTATCAATGCCTTCCCAGTCAGAGATCGTGAAACCCTTGAAAAAACAAACAAAAGGACAAAAGGGTGTTTACTAACGATGTTGTTTCAATTGAAAGTGCATTGACAAAGATTCATTTGTTGCATACCCTGAACTTGAGTGTATTCTTAAGGAAGTTTGTGATGAGTTGACGGTTGGCGTGCATTTTAACTCCATTCCAACTTGAGTACGAGATCATGACAGTCGACACACCCTTGATTATGGAGTTGTAGTATGCAGGCATGTGGATGCTGAACAACCCATGGCCGTCGATGATGGTGTTGTTCTCGTTGATACCCTTGTTGGTGCCTCCGTCTCCGATATAGTGCTTAGCACATGCAGCAACTTTTTGGCTGCAAAATAATTGCATCAATCAATTTGAATGATAAAATAAAAATGTCAACATTTTAACTTCTTTTAATAGCGCAAGATGAGCAAATTTTATAGACGTCGTACCCTTTTGGATCAACATATGGAACACCCTTCCTGTATCCTTTAGGAAGATCACCCTGCAAGCCAGGGATAATCTCAGTCATCGCTTGAACGATTTTGTGGTCTTCACTGTAACTTTCGTAACACCTACCCCATCTCGGATCTCGGCACACCTGAAACAACAGTTCATACATGGTTAAAATTTAAAACTAAGAGAGAAAATTCAACAGTAACTACAACAGAACTATTTTCATGTTCTGCAAATCACTTAAGACACTAAGAAGGAAAAAAAAGTGATGCAGAATTTACCACAATCATGTTCTGCAAATCACTCAAGACACTAAGAAGAAGAAAAAATGATGTAGAATTTACCGCAATGCAGGGGGCGAAAGCGTAAGAAATCCCCGTCGCTCGAACTTCAAGGGCGGTAGCAGCACCGATATCCTTCACAAGCCCCGGGTCCCTAATTAGTGCCAAATGCAAAAGTTAGTGTCGCATAGATAGAAACAAATATGTCAAATTAACTAGCTAGACATTGATCATGAATTTCGCGAACCTTGTAGCACCAAGTCCCACATTGTGGGGGAATATGGTCGCACCATACACATTGTTGTGCCCATGCACGGCATCGATTCCATAGATCATTGGGATGCCAAGGCGGGACGAAAGAGCACCCTTTTGGAATTCATTAACCATTTTCACCCAATCCCCCGGGGTAGCCTTAACTCCGGGAGTGCTTCCTCCACCACTCAAAACACTTCCTGCTCACACAAGAAATTCAAATAAACTTCCTTCAGTTAAATTCGATCGTATTACCTAATAATAGTAAAAAAGCTGAAATGGAGTCAAGTGTTTTTTACCTATGTAGTATTGCTTCATGACATCGGCGGAAGCGACTGCCCGTTCGATCTGGGTCATCTGACCGATTTTCTCGGCGAGAGTCATTCGACCCATCAAGTCCCTTATGCGAACGTTTATTGGTTGCTTCGGATCCTTGTACTTCAAGTACTCTGCTTGCCCAACTGATGCCCAACACAGCATCAATAGAATGGCAAACCTAGTCATTCTGATTCCCATTCTTTTCCCAAAAAAAGACTTTACTCTTCTATGTTTTTTCTGCACAAGTTGAAACACATGAAACTATAGCAAACCACATAAAGGCATCCACATGAGATGTAATTTGGGAACTCTAATTGAATACTATAAAAATCTTTGCACCTTTAAGAAATTACTAAAACAATAAGAAACATAGCAAAAGTGGCAAATAAGCAATGACTTTTGCAAACTATTTTCTCTTCATCTTACTAATCTCTATGTGTAAAGATTAGAATGAGAAAGAGCACAAAATCTTCAGATCAAATCTGGCGTTGACCCACGAAAAGATACAACTTCAGCAGCCCAAAAACTCAGTTTTTCTATTACAAATACAGCTCAGATGTTAACATCAGCATGCACTTGTCTAAAGATCTAAAAAAAACCATTTTTTAAAAAACAAAAAAGACCCGTTACCCACAAAAACTAGAAAACAAACAAGAACCCATTATTCATCCACAGAATTCAATCCTACCAAAAATATCACAAACCCAAGAAAAAACAACAACAACAACTTGGTAGGCTCAAAATCCAAAAAAAAAAACAGAGAAGAAAAGAACCAAATGGGCACTCGTAGAACCCAACCAAATTCAAAAAAAAAACAAAAAAACAAACAAGAACTCGAAGAGGAGAACGTAAGGATTCGAATGGTGTAAAAAGATGGAATCTTTACCAGAGATTTGAAAAGGGTGGAGGATGTGTGTGGAGAGGAGAAAGAATAAAGAACAGACTTTGCTCTTTCCGTTGGTTTGAGAGCAAACACTTTGAACTGAGATTTATAGGAGTTCGTGAAGGAAGAGAAGTCTCTTGTTGTTTATCCTTAATCAGCTTATTTTAGAAGGGAGAAATCGGCTTTACTTTTAAACCGTCCACTCATCCACCTTTTCCACACATGAAACGGACTTTGCAACCTAAAAATAACTATTTTTCGAGTTCTTTTAATAAAAAACCATGGACTTTGTTTGTTTATTTGTTGGTAAACATTACCAATAAATTATAAAACTATGAGACCATGACGCAACATGACCAGTACAACAACTATAAATAAGTTAGACTGGTCTTAGAAGAGGTCTATCGATTCTCTCTATTGAAATTTAAGATAGTTGCATTTTATTAATTTTTAGGTGCACTTTTTACCAATATTTTCTAGAAAAAACACACCAATAAGGGATAACTAGGTAGTAGTTTCTTACTCTTTGTTATACCGGTCCAACTTCGGTTCTGTTGGTTACGTATTGAGGTTTAATTAGAATGTAGTAGATAAATCTTCTATGTATGAAAGAATAATAATAAGAGAAACCACATTTTCCTTTTGAATTGTAAATATGAGGGGTCAAATAGCATTTCAAAACAGATATAGAGTTAAAATGTTAAAACATTATACATAGTTGGTGAGTACTGTTTCGGCATAAAAATTAATAGGTATGTAGACTTCGGCTGGAATTATCTGGCTAAAAAAACTCTACTACAGGGGTTTGAAATAAAAATGGAATCAAGTTTGACTAATTTCCTTAAACGACATGCTATAAATATAAGGGGGCTTAAGTTTCTAAATTTTGGAAAATTGTTGAGAAGTTGGAAAATTGGAACAAATCGCTCTGTTTAATTTCTCGGATTTGTTCCTTCTAATCCGGGATAAGTTTATCCAGCAATTTACTAAGTCTTTTATCCTTCAGGAGTTGTAGTTTCTATTTTGGAGTCCAAGTGGTTGGATAAGGCTTAATCTCAAATTCAGTTTTACCACATCCATATCCAAATCGTAACCAAGTTTACTCGTTTGATCTCATCAAATCTTGATATCCTTTTTATGACATAATGATGCAATTCTTCCTCTCTTTTTTCTTTCGAAGATGGAGCCATATAATGCAATATTACTACCACATCTTAATAGTTGGAAGAATGATGCAATACTTCTAATCAACCAAAATTAATGTATAATATATTATGTAAATTAAAACGTGAGGATTTTAACATAAATGTGTGAAATCGTGAAGAATGAAATGGAACACTTGTTGCTGAAAATGGAGACTTGGACCAGATGTTTGATGCTTATTTGACCATTTATACTAACTTAAATCACAAACAAACATAAGGCTTCTAGATTGGACAAGAAAAACTTGTCTACTTGTATGAGAGGTTTTTTTGTAACGTAGGGAAGTGTTATAAGGTAACTACTTTTTTCATCACATTCGTGGGAAAAATTATTGTTATTAACAAATTAATTCAAGATTTGCGGTGGGGGCTGAACGACATGCTACTTACACCCTGCTCCGGTGGGGGCTGAATCAGGGGTTCGAGAACTCCCAAAGTCAACAAACGTAGGGAGGATGCTTGGATCTATGTATGTGGAGTGCTGATACACGAACGCCGCGTGTCCGTGACGTGCTACACATCAGTACCCACTCAACAAACACCTGGGTTAAATAAGCGTTGAACTTACAAATCTTTTGAAATTTTCCCATAAAAGAGTCACGGACGCACTCCACTTCACTTATCACGTTAGCAAACGTGAGGAAACTTCTCATAAAGGAGAATCATGATTTGTGAATTTATGATTCCTGATAAAAGAAAACATTCTGGATTTATGATTCCATTCTAGACTGATTATGGACACATTCTGGACATATACTGGACACATTCTGTAAGCATTATGAACACATTCTGGAATGATTCTGGACTGATTATGGAGACATTCTGGACACAATCTGGAAACATTCTGCACTGATTCTGGACACATTCTGGAATGATTCTTGACACATTCTTTATGGATTGATTCTGGCACATTATGGATACATTTATTATGGAATGATTCTGGATACATTATGGACTGATTTTGGACACATTCTGGAAACATTCTGGAATGATTCTGGATACATTCTGGAAACATTATGGAATGATTCTGGACACAATCTTTATGGACTGATTCTGACACATTATGAATACATTCATTATGGACTGATTTTGGACACATTATGGAAACATTCTAGACTGATTCTGGACTGATTCAGGACACATTCTGGAAACATTTTGGAATGATTCTGGATACATTATGGACTGATTTTTGACACATTTTGGAAACATTTTGGAATGATTCTGGACACATTCTGGAAACATTATGGACACATTCTGGAATGATTCTGGACACATTCTTTATGGATTGATTCTGACACATTATGGATACATTCATTATGGACACATTCTGGAAACATTCTGGAATGATTCTGGACACATTCTGGAATGATTCTCGACACATTCTTTATGGACTGATTCTGACACATTATGGACACATTCTGGACTGATTCTGGATACATTATGGACTAATTCTGGACACATTCTGGAAACATTTTGGAATGATTCTGGATACATTATGGTCTGATTTTTGACACATTCTGGAAACATTCTGGAATGATTCTGAACACATTCTTTTTGGACTGATTCTGACACATTATGGACTGATTCTGGATACATTACAGACTGATTCTGGCCACATTTTGGAATGATTCTGGACACATTCTTTATGGACTGATTCTGGCACATTATGAACACATTTTGGACTGATCCTGGATACATTATGGACTAATTATGGAAACATTATGGACATAATCTGGAAACATTTTGGAATAATTCTGGATACATTATGAACTGATTCTGGACACATTCTGGAAACATTATGGATACATTCTGGAAACACTATGGACACATTATGGACACATTCTGGAAATATTATGGAATGATTCTGGACACATTCTGGGCTGATTCTGGATACATTCTGGAAACATTCATAACTCTTGAACATAACCATTACAAACACAAAAATGCTGGATAAAAGAAAGTGATAAATAATTCATAACTCTTGAAAACACCACAAATACAAAGTTAGAAATTTTCAAGTACTTATTAAACAAATTTATAATCAAACTTGGACACTCCTAAATATGACCACTCAAAACATTTCAGTTTCATTAACAACACCGAACCACCTACATCTACAACACTCTCCCAAACCCCTTCGACATCTCCAAGCTCACCACTTCCTGTTCTCCTCCTCCCGCACTCATCACCGTCTACAAGTGCGACTCCCGGAAATGCCCTCCGGACTTTGCTATCATCGTCGAGGGGACACTCGTATTCTCTAGGAGATAGAGCTACACTGGAGACTCCGCCCACGCGGGGATAAGGAAGACGGAATATGAAATTTTAGGGAGAGGGTAGAGCCGTAGAGGAATGAGGGAAGAAAAAAAAATTAAATATGTATTTAGAATCGAACCGTCGCATAGATTGTCAAGCACACGCACCCACACCCAAGTGATAATAAAATATTGAAACTGCCACATCAGCAACCAACTGAGAAGCGTCCCTGACGCCCGCGTCGATATATCATTTCCCATGTCTATGTTGTTGTATTGGCTAGCTTTACCTAAAGCCTTGAACTTGTTTCTGCGTGGGAGTTGTAGTTTAACAACTCCTTAATTAATGCAATGAAACTAATTAAAAAAATTCAAGATTTCTTAACCATTTTTAATATATGTTCTAGTTTTCTTTGGTGATCGTGTTAAACCATATTTTGTTGGTTTTGCTTTTAATTATGAATCACAAAACACACTATTTTTCTCGCAAAATGTATCACTTGTGAAGTACCGTTAGAACCCTAAACCCATTTAGGGTGCTAATGGGTGGTTAAGGAGGTGATTTGCATGGGGAAGTGGTGAGGCACAATTGTAGGGTGATGGTGGGGGGCTGGTTACTGTGGTCGTTGGGTGTGGGTTTTAAGAGAGAAAACCAACCCATTCTTCTTCTTTCTCATTTTCTTCCTTCCACCTCATCACTCACTCTTTCCTTTCCGGCAGCAGTGGAGGAGACAGAGGCTCGTGTGGTCGGTGACGAGGGCGGAAGATCGATCCTGGCGTGAGAGGTGCGGAGTTTAGAGCGCGAGGAGATCTCATGAGGCGACGTGCGCGAGCGAGGCTCCGGCGGTTTCGTCGTTTTCTTGAGGTATGCCGGCTTCTTAGTGTGTTTTGTTGTTCACCCTCGGGTGAGGGATGTGTTGGTCGGATACCTCTCCGGCGACGAGAACAGCGTAAATCCTTGGCTGGTGCAAGGTTACAGACGACCAACGGTCGTCCAGGTCCCTTGGGACGGTCAACCGATGTAGTGTATTTTGCCCGATTTTAACCAACACTGGTCCGACGATGCCTTGTGGCGGTCAACCGGTAGTGCATTGTGCTTGTGGGTCGGGATTGCCTGTTGTGTTTCGGCCGACCGGTTCCTTGTGTTCGTTCGACCGGAACTTAAGTGTACTGGATTTGATGCATGCTTGTTCGACCGTTTCTTTATATGTGTTCTACCGTTTTATGACTTAGAACTTCTAGGATGCCCTGGTAGTTTTCGGTCGACCGTGACCCCTGAGTCGGTCGACCGGTAGTATGAATTTTATGTTGACCAGACTCCGGATTTTGACCTCGTATCGGTCGACCGGTTTTAGACTCTTGTTCGACCGTTGGGACTTAGGTTTTGCGCAGAGAGTTCGACCGTTGTAGACTTTCGGTCGACCGTT
Organism: Triglochin maritima; assembly: GCA_963682175.1. Taxonomy (NCBI): domain Eukaryota; kingdom Viridiplantae; phylum Streptophyta; class Magnoliopsida; order Alismatales; family Juncaginaceae; genus Triglochin; species Triglochin maritima. The sequence goes on from OY821775.1 coordinate 44,956,690, forward strand.
TGTGCACAGAACTGAATTCCCGGTCCTTTTTAGGATGCCAACTCTGTCCACGGAAACTCGTATCCTTGCCTTGTGCGTGAGCTGGGAGGTGACGGTGGGCGCATTATGCGTGCCTGCCCAGGGACCGTCGTGTGAAAAAGTGTGGGTGTTCGGGACGTGTCACTTCCGTCTATGGATCGTGACTTGATGTGATGGATTGATGAACTCATTGTAGAGTAGCAGGCCCGAGGGATTGCGGATCCCAATGTATGATGTTGTGCGGACACGCAACTGTCGTTGGGTGATGTAACTACCGGCCTATATGGCTACGGAGGTCGCTGCCCTGCTTTCATAGCAGCGGAGTTGGTGTTTGCGGCTCGTGGAGCCTGATGACCTGACAGACTTCGGTCTGGACCCGTTCGATGTTGTGTCGGGCGTATTGTTGGATAACCGATGTTGTGCCGGTGATGCCGCCGATACTGTTTCGGCGATGATGATTGATGGGCCGATGCTGTTCCAGCTATGTTTTCCTCAGCTGGTCACCTACTGAGATGATGATTGATGGACCGACCGAGCGACGACTCTGTTGGTATGGTTTCGACCACGAAGTTACAGATCTATTTCTTATGGCGCGGACTTGGCAGATGCTCCTTGTCGAACCCCATGATTAGTATAGCCGCGTGTGGGGAGCGTCACGTCTTGTTCTGCTAGACCGTATGTGCCTACGGTAGGTGTCCTTGGGAGACCCGATGATGATTGTCGGACTGATGTCCTGTGTTACCCTTCGGAGGAACTGTTTTCCTTACTGCTGATGACATGACATGCTACTAGTATGATAGGTTCATTTGCACTACTGCATGCATATAGGTGAGCTTGGCATACGGGGTTTCCTTATGGAAACTCAAGCATTGTTGTTGCATGTTTTATTTCAGGACCGCAATAAGTCCAGTTGGGTGGTGATCAGCGGGCACACGCATCTTGGGATCAGATCCTCTCATTCGGACCACTGAGGTCGACATAATTACTTGTATCTCCTTTTGTTGTTTCTGGTGTAATCATGTAGCTTTGTGACAAAATTCTGATGTAATATGATGCACTGCTTAAATGTTTTATGAGAAGTAACAGTCCCATCTTTTGATTATTGGTCTCTGATGTCTTGATAATAATTTTTTAAATTTCCACTGTTTCGGGATGTTACAAGTACAATACTAACAAAGTATAATTGGTTAGTTACAGTTTGCTCCTTGAACTATGCTCCGTTTAACTTTATCCTCATGAACTTTAAAAGACAACAATCATCTCATAATACTTTCGTGTTGTTACACTTTGTCTCCGAAATTGTAAGAATTTATTATTTTTCCACATATTTGTCGTTATTTTTCGATTTTTTTTTGCGTTGTATACTTAATACAGTCATAATCCTAATTTTATGTTAATTCGGATCAAATCAGAATTCAAATCTTTTTCGAATTAGAGTATGATTTGATATCATTCTGACTCAAATTCCAATCAAATCGAATATTTGAACATAAAATTAGAATTATGAGTGTTAGACATAACACAAAAAAAATCTAAAAATAATGAGAAATGAAAGCTAAAATATTGAATTCCTAAAGTTCAATCAAGGAGATGAGCTACAATGTTACAAAACACGAGATCTGTAAATCGTTCAATGGGACAAACTACAATTAACTCAATTATAATCTTATATTACTTCTTTGCAAACATTTTTTTAATAGATATTTTTCTATTTGATAACATTGTGGAAAAATCATTCTGACAAAAAAAAAAACCCTTTTGAATACAATGAAATAGCAAACTCATGATTTTCAACAAATATCGTGGTCATTTGTCATTGTCGATTCCACTAGTGGATAACATGTTAGCACGATAGGTAGTGGCTAAACTAATCTACTCCACCTTGCCTTCCTATATCTATAAGAAAACTACACCGTTTACTTACAATCACCTCTCTTTTTTGGTGCTAAGATCTCGTTCGATTTTTGAATGTATTGACAAGCACAATACCAACAATCATTATAGTTGTCCATATATGCTACTGAAAAGGGGCAAGTTTATTTTGTCGAGTTGAGCACTTGAGGAGTTGAGGTTGATTAAAAGTGATCCACTTCCAGTTTGATGTATATATACCCTACCATTTTGGGTTTCAATTTCACTATTTTTTGAGTAACTAACTCTTTATATTAAAAGAAACCAGATTACAACATATTTGTTACAGTTATATTCATACAAGATAATTGGATTTTTGTGAAAGTGCATGAGGAAGAGAATCCAACCAGTGTCTCACATTAGTAAACATTTCAAATAGGCTAATTTATTGATTTAATTTGAACTTACTCACGAATTTCAATAACATATGATAAAATGAAATTAAAGGAACTTTTTATTATATAATTTATATTTTTTTTTGTTAAAATAGCTATATATAATGCTTACAATGATTATTTTTAATTTTTAGAGAAATAGTCTAATGTTACAAAGTGTGTACATATGTAAAACATACATATTTGAAGAGATTTTTTTTAAAGTTATATATTATTATTTGTAACATTTATGTAGCAAATAATAAGTGGACTATATAATGTATTTGTAACATTTATTTTTAATAATATTGTATTGTTGCAAAAAGTAGCAAAAATGTAAGTGGTCGAAATTTGGAGTATAATATTTAAGAATTACATAGTTTCAATAATTTTGTAAAATAATGTAAATGACGTACTTCGAGATATTTTTCAAAGTACAAATGTTGTCAATCTAAGAAACGGTACGATTCACAATACTGTTTGTAAAAATCTAAAATATACTTATGCATTTTAGAATTTCATACCGTTACAATAGATTTGCTAAAATATTTGTTGTCGAAACTTGGAGTATAACATTTAAAATGACAAAGTTTCGATAGTAATGCAAAATGACCTAGTTCAATTTTGGTTTCCAAAGTACAAACAATTGTTAATCTGAAATACGGTTTGATTTACAATGCTGTATGTAACAATCCAAAAATAACTCATGCGGATGATTTTAGAATCATATACTCTTACAAAATATTTGCAAAAAATATTAGGCGTTTGAATTTCCAGTCTAATAATCATGAGGTTTCAAAAATCTTAGGTGGAGAGAAGAAGCATTTGTTTTTGATGTTATTATATATCTTTTACGCCCACTGCCCACTCATAGTTCCTTATCTTAGTGTTTAACATATATGCATATTGTATACAACATTTAAGTTGCATTTTTTATGGAGAAATTGTTTGCGCAATCAAACGAAGCGCCATTAGAACGACAACTTTAATGGCTTACATCATTTTTTTTTTAAATTAGTAACAATGGTATAATGTAATTTTTCGAAATAAACAAATACGTTAAAATTAATTGTAAACCACATGTGATGAATGTTTTCTTTGCATCACTCTACTCAATGAAATTCTTAGTTATACCAATGATTACCTAAAGGTAATATAACACCATTATTTGACCCAATTAAGAAATTTCAACTACTTATATTTCATCTATGCTGGATGGTCGACAGATATGTCTTGAAACTTAGGGCACCCTTAACAGGTTGGGCACGCCCTCGCGCCCAACCCGGGTGGCCAATCGGGTGCCAGAGCACCCGATTTGGCGCCCGGGCGCCCATCGGGCGGGGGCACATGTCCCCCCCCCCCCCCCCCCCCCCCCCGTTCGTCAGATTTTTTTTTTATTTTAGTGGATGTTTTGTTATTAGAGTTAATTGGTAATGTATTGAGTATTTTTAGTAACGTGAGGGGATAAATTTTTATTATTGTGGTAACGGGTTGGATTACAATGAGTTTTTTACATCAAAAATTTCCAGATCAAACAATTTCAAGATGTCAAGGTGGTTTAATAGTATGGTTTAAGATGGTTAACCCATGGTCTAACACATATGGTTAAGGTTAATTGATTTAATAGTTTGAGTTAAATAGTTTGAATTAATATTATGTAAAAATGTAATTTGTTAAATCTGGTGTAAGAATTAAAATTGTTTAATTAATAAATGATGTGGATGAAAGAGAGTGTAGGGTGGGTGAGGGTAGCCCGGGCATGATTAAGGGGAGTTTTTGAGTGGGTGAGGTGAGCTGACGTGGCGGAGAGAGAAGCTGACGTGGCGGAGAGAGGAAGCATGGCGCCCGGGGGTAGCCCGGGCATGGTTAAACATGCTCTTACAGGATCGGTCGCCGGTCACCTCAGAGTACGTAGTGTTAAATTATACTACGAGGGTTTATTTGGATAACTTGAATTCTGAGAGACTAGTTACAAACCTCAAAGTTGCACATGCATTTCATATTCAAACATCAAATCTCGAACTTTATTATTTGAGTTTTGAGCGTTGAAATATTGAATTTTAGGGGATGAATTTTGCTTTTTATTATTTTAGTTTTGAGCGTTGAAATATTGAATCATATCTCAAAATTCAAACCTCAAAACACGTGTTGGGAGAAGGTTAGATAATTAATTGCTATAATTAGGGAATGAATTTTGCTTTTTACAAAACACTAAACCTGATTAGTGTGGTACAAAATGACAACCCAAAACTCAAAACTCAACGCTTAAAAGAATATCTTTGGATGACAAAATATGAGGTTTGAGGTCTACAAAACTCCTTCAAACTTAAAAACTCAAGTTACCAAAACAACCGCCAGTCTACTCCGAGATCCAAATACTTTCGCTATTTTTGCCTTCTCTTTGGGTTTATCTCGTTTTGTCTACTACTTGTATCTAAATTTAAATAATTAATCGACTTTAACCAAATTACACAATAACTCTCTACCAAGTTAGGGTCAACTTATATGTCACGACAGTTATAACATAAAGAGATATTCCTACAATATGCTACTAGATTTCAATTCCATAGGCCAGATAAATTATTTTAAAAATAAATAAAATTCACTCCAAATCAAAACTGAACCGCTAAACAATGCCCATTTTTTACTTAAATTACCAGTTTGAATTACCATCTTGTCATTCTCTTATTTCTACTTATATATCTCTTCATTTCACTCTTCAACCATCATTCTTACTTCATCTTCCTAAAGCTCATCAAAAACAATGTCACAGAGGCCAGGAAAGGAGTCAGCGGACGCCCCGATGCACTCGAATCAGGTAAAAAATTCCCTATACTTTAAGTTAACAAAAAAAATTGGAGGGGGGGGGGGCATCTGCCGCGGACGCTCCCCCGATGGAGGGGTGTCTCCGGCAGGCGCCCCCCTCCAAGGTGTGGGTGTCCGCCGGAGGCGCCCACCCCTAGCGGGGGGCTCCCGCAGATGCCTCTTTCTGAATGAATTAAAATTTAATTTAATTGTTAGTTAAATTGATTAATTAGTTAATTAAATTGTTTAATTGTTATAATTGTTATTTAATTGTTATAATTAGTTAAATTGAATAATTAGTTGTAATTGTTAGTTAAATTGATTAATTGTTATAATTAGTTACATTAATTGATTAATTAGTTAAATTGATTAATTGTTATAATTAGTTGTAATCGTTAGTTAAATTGATTAATTAGTTAAATTGATTAATTGTTATAATTAGTTATAATCATTAGTTAAATTGATTATAATTAGTTAAATTGATTAATTGATATAATTAGTTTCATTGATTGATCATTTTGTAAATTTTGTAATTTAAATCCATTAACGAAATTTTATTTCTAAAATTGAATTGATAATCGGGTTACCGTGGAGGAAAAAGGAAATTAGTTCCCTTACGCGTTGTATATAGGTTAGATGATGATTCAACTCCTCGTCATCCACGTAGACAGGGTATATCTACTTCGGTTAGGAGATAGAGAGAGAGAGTTTACGTCTTCGTCAGACACGTGAGGATTCCTTCGATGGTGAGGATGTTTCAGATCAGGTGGAGAGTGACGATGGTGGTCGGTTGGCGTTGGAGGAGGAGAGGTCGGGGGAGTATGGTAGAGGACAATGGCGACATGGTAGTTCTTCTACAGCTGAGTGGGTGATTCGAAATGGTAGATGTTGTAGGTTCACGATTGGTGATTCGAGTTTGTGCACTGTAGATGCCCGAACTCAGAAGAAGAGGAGGGTTGTGGACGATTTTTGGATCGTGACTGCTGCGATGCCCGGTGGTCCTTTAGGTCGGAGCATCATTCCTAGTTACGAAGGTCACATCGTTAGGCGCATTTGGGAGGACGAGGATCAGAAGGTTGTGAAGTGCCATAATCGGCACAAAGCTTGTTCTACATTGCAGGGTTGGCGCTCAGTTTTGAGTGATGACTGCATCAGGACCCTTACTGATAGCGGATTGGGTCACTTGCCTTCCAGTATGTTCCCATGACTTGACATGTCGTTGATATATGCATTTGTGGAGCGGTGGCAGCCTGACATCAACACTTTCCACCTGCCTTTCAGAGAGATGACGATCATGTTGCATGACATGTTTCATATCCTGCGCATTCCTGTTGAGGGTCGTTTGGTCAGTGCTCAGGCATCGACGAGTGAGCTGAAGTGTTACATAGCAGAGTTGCTCGAGGTGATCGTCTATAGTCTTGGGAAGGATAGCCCCTTTTGGAGTGGCGGTGGTGTTAGCATCGACGACTATTGTAGACGAGGACGACCTCCGCGGATCGAGGATACGCAGTTGACTGGACACATATTCTTACTGCTCGGATGCGTCTTGTTTGTCGACAAGAGCGGTTGCAGTATCAGACCACGCGACATATTGGAGGTTAGGGACCCGGAGACGATTGGTCAGTACTCATGGGGGTCGGCGACGTTGGCATACCTATATCGCCAGTTGGGAATAACTAGTTGTGCTGATTGTTTTCGTATTGCGGGTTGTCTGACGTTGCTGCAGGCTTGGATATATGAGTATTTTCCTGCTTTCCACCCGCACCAGGAGTAGAAGATTATTGACTCGCACTATCCTCATTCGCGTATGTGGGCCGTCCGGAGCGGGGAAAAAAGCGAGGGGCGACTCCATTCCATTCGTAGATGACTAGATCAGATGATTGCGTCGCATGTATAAAACTTTATACCATTTATGTTTTTTTAATTTTAATTATTATTATTAACGTGTTAACGTTTTAGGTGAAGTGGTTACCCTATGGTCCTGAGCCTGGTGGGAATGTGCCGAGGACTTTATTGATGGACATTATTTGTTATCAGGATATCATGGAGCCTTATTTGCCTGATTGCGTCTTGCGTTAGTTAGACTACGTTCAGGTGACACCAGTTGACATCCCAACCCCAGAGCATGCAATGCGGTCTGGGACTTCCGCGACGTACGACGTGAGGTACACCGCTTCAATGGCAGAGACGATTTGGCTGACATTTCCGAGAGGAGGCCGACTTCACCTTGACTAGCTCACACGTAGCCGCGACCCCTCCACTTGTGCTGCAGATTATTTGGATTGGTTCGGTAGATACTCACATCCAACTCTCATGTGCGGTACCGCCACGAGACCTGAGAGACCGCTTGATAGGACATGTGGCGTTGCGGTACGTTTTTCTAAATTATTTTTTATTATAGTGTATATTTTGTTTTCCTTGTTAATGTACACTAATTTTGATGATATATACAGTGGATGAGTATAGCGATACGGCTTGTGCAGCCGTTCATGGAGAAGAGGGACCTAATGCCAGACGACGAGACAAGAGTTGCATGTGTAGATTGGGATCACTTCATACACTCGTGGAACACTCAATTGGGCATTTCTAACCATGAGTCGGACGATGAGTCGTAGTCGGGTTGTACATTATCTTTATTATATGTTGAGCTGTTATAATTCGTATTGGTATTTGCATATCTATTGTACTCTTATTATTTATTTCAGACAAACATATTTTTTCCTTATTTGATATATGTAATGCATTTTAAATTAGAATTCTGATAAAAAAACAACACGATATAATGTACGAACATATTATAAATTAAAAATATAGTACTATAACCAATACATTACAATCAAAATCTACTACGTAACTGCTCTGAAGATGTTCTCCTCTGCTTGTATTCCACCTGCCATCCAGAAACACTCTCATCTCGCATTTGAAATCATAAGGTCGCTATACGAGGTACTGGGAATTCCTCAGCTAATTCCTAGCCAGACGCCACACGCAAGGGGGAGGCGTCCTAGCGAGACGCCCCTCTCAAATGTTTTCCTCGATTTGACTTATTTCACCGGATTGAGGCACTTCACCAGACATTTTCGTGGTTTTGGTACTGGTAGAGTGAGAAATACTGAGATAGAAGCCTTAGTTTAAGAGACGAGGTGAAATGAGTATTAAATGGATTGTGAAGGGCAAGATGGTAATTAAGACGAGCGATTTAGGTAAAAAATGGGTGATGTTTAGTAATTCCCAATCAAAATTCTAAAACATTTACGTCCATAGACTATAGTTGTGGTGGTAGTGCATAGAATCTCTGCAAAGTCCACTTAACTTTTGACGCAGATGCTTTGTTTAGCTATCAACAATTTTTAATCAATCAACAAACATTACAGGAGAATTGATATTCACCGAGGAATTATCCTATACCGACGGAAACTCATCCGTCAAACTTGAAGGCGTCGGTGTCAAGTTTCTCCGACGATACACCAGCGGACGAGCACTGTCGGAATAATTTTTGTCGCCAATTTTCCCACCAATGTTTTGCTTGTGGTTTTCGTCGGGGGGATAGCACCGACGGATACGTTGTCGGTGTACTAGTTCGACAGACGGGTCCGTCGGTGTAGCTACACCGACAAATAAATTCGTAGGATATTATCCGACGAATGAGAATATATACTGATGGATACCTACCATCGATAAAAGTATCGAAGATATACACCGACAGATATCTGTCAGTGTACTGAAAAGTGAACGACGTATACACCAACGGATATCCGTCGGTGTACGCTCTTCCCAGAATTCGAAAAGAGCCTCTTGGCTATTCCCAAAATCTAGTTTTTCATGTTCAAAGAAATCAAATGTCTTCCATTCGTTCACAACAACACAACCATTCACACATCCATTCAAGAACTCAAGTTAAATCAAACAAGTCATAAAACATTTATTCATTCAAAAATGAGTTTGATTCACAAAAGAGTTTGATTCATTTATTTTACACATGATAAATGTAACTTATTAAATGCAACGACTAAGCCGTCAAATCTCTCGTCCCTGCTCCGCCTGTAGGCCTGTGATCGTCATCTCGTCTCGACGGTGGCAGCGGTGTGCAAGGAGGGGTGACGTCGTGATCTTGCATGTTATAAAAAATATAAATTATTTGACATAAACCAATAGATGAAAAAAGTTAACCAAACAACACATAGAGAATACCTCGCTTGTGTAACCTGCCTTCTCGTCTCTCGAGCAGAAAGTTCATTTGAAGTTGCATTTTACCGAGCACAGATTCCACAATCTTCAGATTATCTTGAGTATCGCGAGCTCATTGCTGACACGCTTCAACTCCGCACCTGATTCGTTGTTCCACCAACCATATGTTGAACAAAGTGTCTGACCATCTACAAGTGTTCTTCATATGAAACACTTTGATGACAAACGACAACTTGGTCAATTCTGGTTTACATCCCGGATACAACGCATGCTCTCCGTCTTTCAAGTAATCCAGAAACTTCTGAGCGTATTCTGTTATCTCCTATCTCGACGCATCGTCGCTGGCATTACCACCTACGATGACGTCGTGTAGCATCCCTTCTATGTCATCTATCTCATCTTCACTCGGCTCATTTTCTGTTGTAGGAGCTACATTTGTCGGAAGTACTATTTGGGCACTCGTGCTAGCAAATGATTCTCCGTGGAAAACCCACTGCTCAGAATTTCGAGCAAAACCATTAACGACAACATCATCGATAACGCCCCCTCTGGTTGCCCACATGTGGTTGCAACATTTTTTGCACGGGCACAAGACCCTTCCATCTTAAATGTATTGGTTCTTGGGATTAAACGCTAGTTTCAGGAATGCCTCAAAATTATCGACGAATGTTCGGCTAAATCATTGGTCACACATCAAACTTCTGTCTGAAGTCATGATTCTAATAATACAAGGCAAGAAAATTGTCATCCCAAATCGATTACAATCCTTAAATCCAAACTTGATTCCAAAATCCAAGATCAATCCTTAAATTCAAACTTGAATTTAAAATCCAAACTTGATTCCAAAATCCAAGATCAATCCTTAAATCTAATATCGATTCATATTTAAATTATAATACAAAATGAAATTCTTAATTCAGGAAAGAATCCGTAATCCAAAATCAAATTCGAAAGTGAATCCTAAAATTGAAATTAAATTCTTAAGGAAAAATCCAATACCTAGTTCAATTTCAAATCTTAAATTTCAATCAATTTACTGAACCACAAACACATCAAAATTTATTTGAACGAAAAAAATTCAATTCATCAAACATAAATCAAACATAAACGTCACCCTCTTTTGTTGGGACAACAAAAGTGCTTGAATAATCTTACAATTTTTACAAATATATTTTGTTTAAACAAACAAAACTTAAATCTAATATCAAATCCTAAATTCTAATCAAATACGTTGTTCAATTTCAAATCTTAAATTCAAACTCGAATCTCAAACTAATATCAATCCATAAATCTAATATCAATTCATAAATCGAAATTTGAACAAAACTCTAATTTAGAGTAAACCCAGAATCCTAAAGTAAACCCAGAATTTACAAATCCTAAATCAATTCGTAAACCCAGAATATTACAAGAATTTGGGCAGAACCTCCCCTATAATTTTGATATTGATTTTTTTTATAAATCATGTATTGACAAGAAAACAATGCGTATAGTTCACAACAATAACATACACAATCACTTCATACACATCACACACATCATATATATCCAATACATTGTTTTAGTAATGCAAATTCTAATAAATCAAGCTTCACATTAAGTTTAATCTAACATTAAATCATATAAAAATTTAAAAATAGTCACACTAATCTAGTTTAAACTGTACCGATGATCTATATCAATCATACAAAGGTAACTGCAACCTAATTCGAATCATATACATCTAACAAATTGTCGACAAAATACAATTTCTAAACCAATAAAATTTGACATTCATTTCATTCTAACATTAAATCTTATAAAATTTCAAATTCATCATAAAAATCTACAATAAATTATACAAATTACACTCATACACAGATATATATATATATATATCGATTACGATTTAAAAAATTAAAAGATTCAGAAAAATCAGAAAAAATACAAAAAATAAAAATAAACAATTGAGTGAGTTGTTGGAGGCGGATATGGTGTTTTTTGGTGGCTGTGTGGAGTGGTTTGTGGTCGTGGAGGGGGAAAGTGAGGTGGTTGTGGGGGAGGTCGGGGTTGTGGTGGTCGGGGTTTCTTCGTGGTGGGTCGAATTGGTGGTGGAGCGGGTCAAGCTAGGGTTTGGTGGTAGGGGTGGTGGATGAGGCATTGTGGTCGAGTGGGGGGTTGGGCTGGGGATGAGAGAGTTGGGTTGGGCATTAGGGAGGTGCTAGGGTTAGGTTGGTGATTGTGTCGGGGCGGGTGGGGGACGTGCACGGGTGGGAGGAGGGTCAGGGCGATTGGGAGGAGGAGGTCGGGGTGGTGGTGGGGAGGAGGGTCGGCCGTGGTGGGAGGCGTTACCAGTGAGGAGGCGAGCGTGGAGGTGCGGCGAGGAGGAGGCTTATGTGGAGGAGACGACTGACGACGGTGGAGCGACGAGCAAAGGTGCGCGTGACAGGCGTGTGGCAGCGGCAGTTAGTGTTTTTTGTGTTGGAGAAGAAAGGAAATGGAAGGGATGCTTTTTTTGCCCGACTCGGACTCCTGATAAAAACTTACACCGACGGACGTTACCTATCGGTGTTATGTTATGATCCGTCGGTGTAGTAGCCCAAGAAACGGTAGATTTTCGAAGTTATCTCCGACGGATCGTATCCATCGGTGTTTTTGAAGAACAAGTACACCGACAACCTTTATCCGTCGGTGTTAACGAACACTTCCATCATAGTACGTTCTTGCACGAAAAGTTATGGACACTCAGACTACGTTCTGGACACCCACGTGTTTCTTAAGCGAAAACCTACACCGACGGTTTCCTATCCGTCGATGTAAAACCCTCAAATGGAAAATTTTGGTCCAACTGAAGTCATCTGTCGGTGGTATTATTAATTTATGTCGGTGTAATGGTCGATGTTTGGGTTTGAAACGCTCGATTTTCAAAGTTAACTCTGACAGATAGAATCGGTCGGTGGTATGAAGAACAAGTACACTAACGACCATTATCTATTGGTGTTAACGAACTCGTCCGCCAGAATATGTTCTTGCGTGAATTTTTTTTGAAGCCCGCGTGTTTGTTTAGCGAAAACCTACACCGATGGGTTCTATCCGTCAGTGTAGGACTCTCAAATGGAAAATTTTAGTCCGAGAGAAGTTATCCGTCCGTGTAATTATTATGTTCCGTCAGTGGTACGAAAGTCCGACGGAAAGGTATATCCGTCGGTGTTACATACCCCGCACCGACAGATATATATTCGTCGGTGATTCCCTTATTTCTAGCAGTGAGCATGCGAATTGATAATTAGTTAATCAAACTGCTGGGATTTTGAACTAAACAGCCGCACCTCGCATGTTCTCTAGTTAAATATTTAAATAGATATCGGTGATGGTGATTTTGCACCGAACAGCTGCATCTGGCATGTTTTTTAATTACATGAATATGTTGATGGTTGTTGAATGTCGCAAGACCTTTAATTTCTTCCAAGTTTTAAAAAAAACACGTTGATTTGTTCAAAGTTTTAATTGGAGAGTTAAATCTATATTAAAATTAAAAGACTGGAGAGTTATATCTGTATTTGGTGAGTGATCATATACTCTTGAACTTCGTTGCCAAAAATTTGACAATCCTTGATAATTTCAACTTCAAGCTTCAAATGACAAATGAACACTAGGTAAGAATGTACGCTAAAAATTGCAAAAATTGAAGTTCGATTTGTGTAAGACCAAGAGATGTTTGGTGTGTATGATTACCTTATATATGGTACGTACGTAGAACAAGATCTATGGTGGGATTCTTCGCTTGGAGCTTAAATTTGAGTTATAAATAGACATTATATGAGTTTCAGTTTGAGCAATTTACTCAATCATAAAACTATCATCCATAAGATACAATTTCAAACTTACTTGCCTTCACCTTCCCCCACTCCACACAAACATAAGTTAACTTAATTGTTAAGATCTTAATCATATTACTTAAGTTTATAGTACCAAAACACCAACCAACTTAAATTTTGAAACAATCTAGGTGGACGTTGCGGAACAATGAACATGTGGGTGACGAATTGGACTCGGACTCGGTGTAGGTCTAATGACGGGACATTACAAATGATATCAGAGCTTTAACTGACCGGAATTATGAAAAATAAGTGTTATACCAAAAAATGTAGGCCAACTTTAGAAGCTCACAAGCTTGTGGTTGACTCTTTATGACTTGACTCTCACGGGGATGTCAATGTTCAAGCGTAGTAGGTTACTACCAACATGAGTCTACTATCATAACACCAACCAATTTACGTTTTTTAGATAATCTAGGGTAGATTTTATGGGTCATTAGGCACATAGGTGATGAAGTGTGGGCTCTAAGTGAGGTCGAAGTTATCACCCTAGCGAGGAAGGTTCCATCCTTGATTTTTGTTTTGTATGTAGTAGTCTAAAAAAGTGTACCACAAGAAAAGGTTCCATGATAGAAACATAACAAATGTCGGCTGCTCGTTTTCAGTTGTGAACATTTTTCGGGTATAATCTATCAAAATGATTGAATGGTTTTGTTGTCCTTTTCCATCAAGAATGAAGATCTCCTTGTCGTTTTCGATAAGTCATTTTCGATAAGTAGTGTTCAACCGTCAAAATAAAAAATTGGCTGAAAATAATTCGAAATAACGTTAATCTTTGTCAACAAACGTGTTTTCTTAAATAGGCATCCCAAGTAAGGTATCACAATTTGTTTTAAAAAAACATTAAAAAGACCAAGGAGGGTTAGCTCAATTGGGAGTACTCTTGTCTTGAGATAATCAAGAACATGAATTGAATTCCAGTAATCATATTCTTATGTTTGAGATGTTGAGATTTAAAATGAGGTGGGGGGAGTATAGTAGATAAATTAAAAGAAATTAAAAAGACACTTTATTAATTAGGTACTAGGAAGATGTAGGGATATTACTCTAATCAAGAGACCAGGATGCTGTCCCATTCTTGGAGAATTGGAGAGCTCCAATTCTTTAAATCCGAACCATCCATCTTAAATAGATGGTCACAAAGAATCCATTCACAGTTGAAGTAATCAATGATGTGAGAATTGTAATTACATTGTTGTATATAGCTTAAAATGCAAAAAATCACGTTCACTATTATGACCATTCTTTGTAATAGGAAAATGATTATTCCTTAAAACTGTATGCACATGAAGTTTTTTATCAACTATTTAATTTGTTACCAAAATGAACGACGTGATAATCTAGACATTCATTGATTTCCCAATACATGTGACCATTGACATTCTAAGATACATATATGTGTCCCATGTGGGACTTGTGTGTATCTTTCACGGGACTTGTGTGTCCCGCGAGAGACTGGTGTGTCTGATACAGGACTGATGTGTTCTATGCTGGGCAGATATGTGTCCCACACAAGACAGATGTGTGTATATTCTTTGATTTTAAAGTGTTTTAATTTATTAGAAAATAAATCTTCTTTTACTTTAGCGGAAGCGATACTTTTAAATAATAAAATAAAAAATAAAAATGATGACATTGATTGTGATATGACTCTTTATAACGCGACTTGTGATTAATTGTTACCTATATCAAAAACATTTCCGAGAGGTGTTCAAACTCACTTGTTACAATGTGATCCAGTCACATGCAACTCCGATCAAAGGGATAAAGTAACAGAGGATTGCAACGATTGTTAAAAATTAGATGATAACGTCCACCAAAATACCACTTGGAGTTACCTCGTGTGGGACATTTCTAGACATGAGATAGTCAAGACCATGTATCTAATTTATTCTTTTTAATTTAATCTACTCCCTATCAAATTCCGTTATAAATCCAAACCATGCAAATAGACATGAAGAATGCTAATAGTGAGGCAGTCCCCCTAGTTATCGAATTAAAAAAATAAAATCAAAGAATACATCTAGAAAAATGCTAACAGGAGAAGTTGTCCAGTTCATTATAAGGTAATTTGCTTGCGTGCCACTAATTAGAGATATGTCATCCAAAAATAACTTATTTGGTTTAATGCCAACGAAAAATACTAACATTTGTTTCAATGACTAACTTTTTGTCGTGTCATTACGTAAATTTTTCCATTCACTTCAGTTAGTTATGTCAATATTAAATCAAAATTTTGTAGAATCACCCATGTGAACCAAAAAATTCATAAATTTCACTTTATGTGGTGTAAATTTTACAAAAAATCATTAGAATAATTTATTTATTATTTTTCACCTATCTAGTCCTCTCTCACTTCTCACACTCTCTAATCTCTCTTTTCTCTCTCAAGTCTTCACTTTCTCTCACTAAACTTAATTGTTCGGTTTCTAAACCAATGAAATTCAATAATTTTTATATTTTAAGTTATGAAATAATTATTTTTTTAAAAATATCATATTTTCTAAAAAAATATTTTTCTAACATTTTTTCTAAAAAACATTTATTTTTTAGTTATCTTATTTTAAATTCATGAATGTTTAGCTATATTTATTAAAATAATATTATATATTTAAATAAACGAATTTTTAAGCAAGAGAATAAAAAGTAAATATTTTAAAAAGATTCATAATTTTTTTCATATATATATATATATATTCATATTAAAAGTATTATATTTTTTAAAATTCAAGAATTAACATATTTGAATAGTTTAATAATCAAACAATCAACTTTAGTGAAAAGAGAGAAGAGATGGGAGAAAGACAAAATGAGAAGTGAGAGAGTTGATAGTTGAAAAATATTTAATAAATTATTCAAATTTGTAAATTTTACCACACAAAATGAAATTTATGAATTATAAGTTTATTTAAAGTAAATATTACAAAATTTTCATTAAATATTAATATTGATAACTAAAGTCAACGGGATGACATGACCAAAACAAGTAATGGTATGTGACTACGTGAGTAAATGTTTGTGTTTTTATTTGACATTACAACAAATAATTGTTTTCAGACGACATATCTCAATTTTCGTAAGTTTATGTGCCACAAGCAGATCATCAATCATTATATATCTAGTTGCATCCTGTAATAAGTAATAATGAGCCAATGAATTGCTTAACAAAAGTTGAATCCCTTCACATATATAGTATCAGCCCATCAAGGACTTCGTGTATACGGCACATCCAAATCGACAATAGATGATTGCAAGTTGAAGTTGCGTACACAATGGACTTATACATTTGGCTACCTTATATTATAAATAATAATCTAAACAATTACTAGATCTCCACTATTTTCGCAGATGATGGCGGGGCTTCCGGCCATCCCACTTGGTTAGTTGGTCTTAAGCACGCTTTCCTTTTTGTCTGCTTACCTTATCTTTCTCTTTCTTTCAAGGACCAATATGTCATTATGTGCACGCGTGCACATGGATTTGTATTTTGAATTTCGAAAATGCCGCCTCCTTAAATTATTAATAATTATGTAAAGTTTGTTTTTTCTCGAACTATCGTATTGTCGTTAACTATGACCTCGATGACCTATGTCATCTACTTTCTCTCTTCTCCAAACGACATATCATGTCACCATGACTCAACCTTATCTTTCTCATTCACTATTCACATCTTAACCATGACCTATGTCATCATACTCTTTTTCATCTACATCATTAATTTCCTTCTCAACTTTTATTATATTCCAAAATTATTTATATTTACCAAAATATTAATAATTGATTTTTTCAATTTCTTCACCCCATAAACATGACCTAGGTTATCCTAACTATGGGAAGGCATGTAGTTACTTGATTTTTTTCATTCCCTTTGTACCTATTTTACGCCTACCAACTATTTGATGAAATGTGTAGGACAACAACCGCAAGAAATGCGAGTTCTTCCATGGACATTAGAATGGACACCAACACCTTAAAATAGACAAACTCACATCTTAAAAAGAACATATCCACACTTAAAAAGAGCAAACCCACACCTTAAAAAGGACACACAAATGTTAAAATGGACAGACTCGCATCTTAAAAAGGGCAAACCAGGTGGTTAAAATGGACAAACCTATAACTTAAAAGGGTAAGAGCAAACCCACACCTTAAAATGGACACACCCGATTGTTAAAATGGGCAGACCGCATAACAAAAAGAGCGAACCCACACCTCAAAATGGACAAACCCAACATTTAAAATGAACAGACCCATATATGAAAAAAGACAAACTCACACCTTAAAATGGACAGACCCATAACTTAAAAAGGGCAAACCCTCATCTTAAAAAAGGCAAACTCACACATTAAAATGGACATACCCACATCTTAAAAAGGGCAAACCAGTTGGGTTAAAATGGGCATACCCATAACTTAAAAAGAACAAACACCCATCCTAAAAACGGCAAAGTCACACCTTAAAATGGACACACACAAAGGTTAAAATGGACATACCCACATCTTAAAAAGGGCAAACCAGTTGATTTAAATGGATAAACTCATAACTTAAAAAGGACAAACCCACATCTAAAAAAGGACACACCAACACCTTAAAATGGACATACACAAAGGTTAAAATGTGCCCATTAATATTAAGAAAGCAAATTTTACATTAATTCAAGCAAACGTAAGCTTACATTACACGAGGGGATAAACCAAATACACGACATAAACCAAATAATACACAATATAATTCAAATATTACACGACATAAACCACAAAACCCCTACAATACATACTAATAAAACACACTTAAGCGTCACTTCCGTTGAATCACTACCAGATGTTCTCGATCAAGACCATCCTCAGCGCGAGATGTTGGGTTTTATCCTGAACGCGGTCTATGTTGTCTATGTAGGTATTAATGTCTAGAACCCGTGCAGTGGAGAAAGGTGTTGGTCCCGGACTCGATAAGTCGCGATCCTGTTCAAACTCAGTTGTATCATAAATCATGGAATAAGAGTCACGCTCGTCCTCCACGACCATGTTGTGCATTATGATGCACGCAATTATTATTTTGTTTAGGAGGTCAACATTCCACGCAAGAGATGACCTCCTTAGGATTGTCATCGTGCTTGCAACACTCCAAACACACATTTTAACGTCTTTACGCATTGCCTTCTAGTGTTGTGCAAATAACATATCCTTAGAATTTTGTGGAAACAGGATGACCTCGTGAATGCTGCCCACTGCGGATAAATATCATATGTAAGATAATATCCCATATCATATTGACGATCATTCACCTCGTACCATACGGATGGCACATGTCCTTCAAACACGTCATTAAAAAGGGGAGATCGTTGAAGTACGTTGAGATCGTTACCGGAGCTGGGAATACCGAAAAAGGTATGTCATATCCAGACGTCGTACGTGTAGGATTTCATGTTTAATTATACATATATATTTTTCGAATTTTCATGTATAATAAGGATCTATTACAATTTTCTTCGATTTATTTATGCATGCATCGGTTTGTTTTAACAACTAGTTTCAAAAACTTATTAAAACAAACACAAAGGGACTCCGAAATTCTTACCTAGAAGTTCTCAAAAACTTCTTGACGTTTCAGAGACGTTGAGGAAGCCAATCTTCGCTTCTCGTTGCGCCGGATGCCTCCGAGTGTTCACCGAAACCCTAAACAAGGTTGGAGAGAAAGGAGCTAGCTAATCGATCTCCAAACAAGCTTAGAATCTAGCTACAAATCCTTTCCTTAGCCTCTGAGATTTCTCCTTCCAAAGACTTAGAAAACAAAGAGAATTTTCGTGGGTTTTTGTGGTGAATTAAGAGAGAAAATAATTATTGAATTGTGTAACCCAATTAGGGAGAATAAGGACCTATTTATAGGTTCCAATCTTACTCTTAATCATGGCTATTCTTTAGCCACGTTTTTCTTTACATTTTCTCTCATAAATTAATTCCTTAATGTATTACATGCACCCACAAAACGTTTGACCAAGTTTGGAGCTAATCCAACCATCAATCAAATTAATCTCTTAATAATCAAAGGCAGAAAATCAATCGCTGTTCGGTTGACCGAGACCCATTCGGTTAACCGAATATGTCACGATTGGTTGACCGAGTACTAGACGGATGACCGATTCTTAAAGGGAAAAATTCTCCTTAACCGATCGGATGAATTCTCGTCTAAGACCGAGTGCCATTCGGTTAACCGAAAATATCAGAACTTAACATTATTCGGTCGACCGATTTTGGTTCGGTACACCGTACCAAAGTTCCAGGCACTTTGGTCAAGTTCGGTCAATCAAATATGACTATACGTTCCATGTTCGGTTGACCGATCCACAGATCCTTCGGTCGACCGAACCTCAACGGATTACCGAACTTTTACCCGATTTTGCCTTTTTCAAATTTTGGATTTATTTCCAACAAAATTTGAACTTGAGAGGGTTTTAGCAAATTCACAACTTATGCAATATATTATCCTATGCAACAATAAATTATTGCACCCCCTAATATATGCATCTCATATGAATTTATCATGATTCTAATTATGTTATATATAACATGATTGATTTTACTTGTTCACCACATGTGTCATATTTTCTATAAGAAACCTGACACATCATATGAACCAAAAATCAAGCTTCTTGTTTCCCGGTTTCTTGCGATGTGACCTATGGGAGGATCTAGACTAAGTTGACAGTGATATTAAGAGCTTAATATCACAAGCTATAAGCGGTATCTAGCTACACATTATAGCTCCCAATTAGTTAGATGTCTTAATTCCACTCGAACCAAAACCCGATCCATTTAGTGATGGAGTGCACCACTTGTGTCCGTCCCTTGCCTCATGATATTAAGAATACACACAAAGTAGTATTGTGTCATCTTTGTATTAGTATTCATTTCTTGATCTCTTTAAGTTAGTTATAAATATGTGACTTAACTCAAATCACGTTGTGCACATTATAACTTTGCTTTATCAAGGGGCCCACTAATATCATCACTCAATTAAGAGGGGCAATGATAATCTTTTGACTAACTATCTTCTCCAACAAAAGTTGTACTTAACCAACCAATGCCTTTACACTACACTGATCGATAGTTCAAGACACTGATCTAATTAAGTATTCCTTAAGTGATTAGATATAAGTCTCATATCAAAGGACCAAAGACACAGTAAAATATTAATGACACAGAAACACATTTCTATAATATTTTACTTATTAGGTCTATTCAGTATACAAAAGTAATATTTTCCTCTTTTGCATACCCGTGTTGTCACTCACTTGTAGAGCTACAATGATCTATGACCAACACGACAATCTTAACTCGGTAATTAATGTTCCATGTTAATTACCATGATTGCGAATATCTTTTGTTTTATGTAAACCAATATCTTGTAGAGCTCTACGGTTAATGACCAAGAGTCTCTTCCTTAACACTTCTAAAAGACGAATAACATAAACAAGGAACAAAATGATTTCTCATTCAATTCATAATAATTGACATTTAAAAGTAAAACTTTTAGAACACATTCCCTTCAGTACGACCTCTAACACAATTGTTGCGTTGCCACTCCGGCCTTGGTATTGTCCTTTCCAAGCTGCTGGGCAATTTTCCACTCCCAGTGCATACAATCGATGCTCCTCATCATGCCCGGAAAGCCATGTTGCGCACCAACGTGAAGTAGCCTTGACATGTCTTATGTTGTGGGTCTTGTCAGGTATTTAGCACCGAAGTTGGCTATCACTCCTTCTACGAACTTCTGGAGAGTCATCCTTGTCGTCGCCTCACTAAGGCGTAGGTACTCGTTAACGGTATCGCCTGCAACGCCGTAGGCTAACATTCGCAGAGCCGTAGTGGTTTTGGTAGTCCGAATATACCAGTCGGCCAACAACATCTGGCCTTGGTTGGAAGAACACGTCAGAAGTCTCAACGACACCCGATATATGTAGAAATACATGTTTTCTCATTCTGAATCTTCTTCTGAAAAAACGAGGACCATACATAAGATTTTCAGCAAATTAATCAGAAAGGGAAAGGGAAAGTGGTTACAGAGGATCCGGACGTGGTCGACAACGACGCACACTTCCAGTCTCTTCAGGTCGCGACCTCGGTCAAACATGATGAAGTTGCGCTTCGACGAGAGAAGATAGCGTTGGAAATGGAGAAAGAAGAAACATGTGGACTTTTATGAAGTATGACCTTTATATTTCACTTCTGAAGCCAAGGAAATCAACATCCTGACCCCGAAGGATGAAATTAATCTGGAAAAGATTAGGGATGAAATCTTTAAGTAGAACTCCGTCGTTTTTATTATCAGTTTATGACATATTTTCCCTATTTTTTAGTTGACTTATCTTCCATATTTTAATTATCAGTTTAGAATTTCAATTGTTGGTAATTCAGTTTAATTGTTGTTTTCTACTTTAAATTTAGTACAATATTCCTTATTTTTGAGAAGTTGGTGTATTTCAGTATAATTTTCGTACTATAATTATAACATTATTGTTGGGATTAACTCATAGTCTTATGCCCACCCTGACAGGTCGGTCGGGGGGTCTCGCTCACCCTTTATAATGTTTAATTTTGGCTTGAGATTTATTAGTAATGTTGTACCGGCTTGTGAGTTTGGATCTTGAAAATCTAACAATTATCAAAATATAATAAACCCTAACCCTAATTATTATCAAAATATAAACTAAAACTACTTAAATCCTAACTATTTATCAAAATATAAACCCCCTGATTATTAAAACAAATAACAAAACCAAAACCAAAAAATCAAAAAACAAAATCAAAAACCAGGATCAGCCGGGTAGCTGGAGCGCCCCGGTCGTTGGACGACCAGGTCGTCCAACGAATGACCGTGACGGGTTACTCGGCGACCCCATTAAGGATGCTCTCAGCGAGGTAGCTTATAAAAAATGCATGCAAAGATGAACTTGCCTTTGTTCTCTTCATTTCTTCAACATATTGGTCATTAGATTATGATAGTAATCTTTTTTTCTTGTAAGCTGTTGATTCATGTAAGCTATAAACTTTTTTTGGGACATACGAAGAGGAGAAGACGAAGAGCAAATTAAATTAACCTTCTATCATTTTTTGTTTTACTTGTTAGTAGCATTGAATACAACTTTTTTGAAACACTGAATACCAACTTGAACCCATATTCACTGTATGTCATAGATTGGATTCATAAATTCCCTTAAGCAAGAGAATAAATTGTTTATTATAATTTTACATCATGTGAAAATTTTATATAAAATATCATCAAACACTTCCATATATACAAGTAGGTTGTCAATCGTGCCGTGTCGGGTGCTAATTGTGTCGTGTCAAGTCGTATATATAAGTTTTAGGTGTTGTGTCGTATCTGACCCATTTAATAATCGTATTGCTAGACTTCTGGTGTATCCAACCAGTTTATAAGATCATGGTTAACGGGTCGGGCACGCCCTCGCGCCCGACCCGGGAGCCCTGCCGAGCAGGTGCCCGGGGCGCCCACCCGTTCGTCGAATTTTTTGTTTTGTTTTTATTTTATTTTAGTGGAGGTTTTGTTATTAGAGTTAATTGATAATATATTGGGTATTTTTTTGTAATGTGGGGTGATAAATTTTTATTATTGTGGTAACGGGTTGGATTACAATGAGTTTTTTGCAAGTGTTGAAGATTAAAAAAAAATCCAGATTAAACAATTACAAAATCAAACAAAAATGAGTGAGACCCCCGAACGACCTGTCGACGTGGTTTAATAGTATGGTCTAAGATGGTTAACCAATGGTCTAAAACATGGTTAGGATTAATTGATAATGTATTGGGTATTAATTAATAATGTAGTAATTTCAATTAATAAAATGTAATTTGTTAAAATGTGGTGTAAGAATTAAAATTGTTTAATTAATAAATGATGTGGATGAAAGAGAGTGAATGGTGGGTGGGGGTAGCCCACGCATGGTTAAGGTTTTTTTTTGGGTGGGTGGGGTGAGGATACGTGGCGGAGAGAGTGAGCAGGCGCCCGGGGGTAGTCCGGGCATGGTTAAACATGGTCTAATCGTGTTGTCATAACCAACCCGTTTATACATGATTATGAAGCGAATTTCTTCGGACGACCGTGTCACGTTCGGTCTACCGAAAATATCTCAAGATAGCTCCTGGATGTTTTGTCTCGGTTGACCATTCAAGCTCGGTTGACCGATCCTAATTGGTTAGGCACTCCAGACAATTTTGGTCAACCAATTGTGTTATCCGTTCCCCGTTCGGTTGACCGTTCCGAAGGCACCTCGATCGACCGAACCCTAAACGGTTTACCGTGCTGACCCTGATTTTGCCTTTGTCAAATTTTGGATTTATATCCAACAAAATTTGATCTTCAGGGGGTTTAGCAAATCCATATCTTATGTAATATTAAATCATTACACCTCATAATATATACATCTCCTATGAATTTATCCATGATTCTAATTATGTCAATTCTCATGACATATTGATTTTATTGATTCACCACATGTGTCCATTTTTCACATGAAACCCGACACATCTTATGAGCTCAAAATCAAGTTTCTTGTTTCCTAGTTTTGTGGTGTAACCTATAGGAGCATCTAAGCTAAATTGACAGCGATATTAAACATTTAATATCTCAAACTATAAGCGATATCTAGCTACACATTATAGTTACCCAATTAGCATAGATGCCTTTGTTCCACTCGAACTAAACATGATCCATTTAGTGATGTAATTGCATCACTTGTGTCTGTCTATTGCCTCATGATATTAAGAATATATACAAAGTAGAAATGTGTCACATTTGTATTATATTTATTTCTTGATCTCTTTAAGCTAATTATAACTATGTAACTTAACTCAAGTTAAACTGTGCACATTATAATTTTGCTTTATCAAGGGGCCCACTAATATCATCACTCAATTAAGAGGGGCAACGATAATCGTTTGACTAGCTATCTTTTCCAGCACAAGTAATGTTCAACCAACTATTGTATTTATCACTATACTCATTGATAGCTTTTAACAATAATGAAATCAAGCACTTCTTGAGTGAAAAGATATATGTCTCATATCTTAGGATCCAAGACCCAGTAAAACATTAATGACACGAAACACAATTCCATAATGTTTTACTTGTTTGGTCTATTCAATATATAAAATTAATTTTTACTCTTTTATATACTCGTGTCGTCAATTATTTGTAGAGTTACAACAATCGATGACCAACACGACAATCTTATCTCGGTAATTAATGTTTCATGTTAATTACCATGAATGTAAATAACTTTTGATTTATGTAAACCATTATCTTTTAGAGCTCTACGGTTAAAGATCAAACGTCTCTTTCTTAACACTTCCAAAGACGAATATCATAATTAAGGAACAAAATGTTTGCACACCTAATTCATAATAATTGACATATAAAAGTAAACTTTTAGAACACATTTCTTTCATATATATATCTATCTCATTTGCCTATTGTAGTATGGTGTGGCACACAACTTCTATTTAGAAGTAAATGAGTAGTGGAGTACTTCAACTCCACCAACAAAAAATTTTCTCCAACGTGTGACTAAACTTCAACACATATGACCATACACACATATATGTACAACTCACATGTGATACATTGATGTAACTATTTTTAAAACAATCCAAATAATTCACATTATTTTTATACAAAATAAATCCACATGAATTCTTACGCGAAATAATTCCCAAAAAATAAATCCACATAAATTCTTACACAAAATAAATCCCAAAAAATAAATCCACATCAATTCTTTTACGAAATAAATCCAAAACAATAAACAAAAAATATTTTTCTTTTTTCAGGAGGTATAGACAACGATTATACTAAAAAAACTAACATTTATACAAACTTATAGACGTCTAATGTCTAAACATTCGACGTCTATACCTATATTGTACATTCTGCACTAGTGCATGTCTCTCGCGGTAAGAGAATCAAATAAATAAACATATATATAAAATTCCCTCCGCATCATGAGCCTAAACTAACCATGTTGGCACGTTGTCACAAAAATTCATAGATGGATCAAATCGTCCGAGAATCATACATATTATCTATTTATAAAATAAAGTTGATCATGTCGTCAGAAAACCATATCAATTCCCCGAAACGGGTTAAAACTACATAAAATATTGGTTGGAAGTTCCATTTAGGCCCAATCTATATTTACTTAAAACCATATCAATTCCCCCAAGTGGGTTAAAAGTTAAAACTACATAAAATACGGATTGAAGGTTCCATTTAGGCGAGCGTACATGTTATTTTAATGAATTTTTTCATCGAGCGTGTTTGACTTTGTTATGCATGTTTCATTATTAAAAAAAATCTTTTGTTATTAACATTAAGTACAATTTTCAGTGACTTCGATGCTAAGTCTGGGTACATAAGAAAGTTGTCCAAACGTCCAGAAAGACACCCAGGATAATTTCAAGCATTCAATACAAATATCGGACATCAAAAAGTACAACTGTACAAATTTCCTACTTTCCATAAGAGAATTCTACAAACCAATCACGTCTCGAAAAATTAAAGGTTAGATCAACTCAGACCTCAACTTTTAGGTCGTAAGACTCATGTTATTTTAACACCAGTAACTTTGCATTTTATTGTTTAGTTTAGTTAAATAAAGGTAGATCTGAGTTCCCACAAAGATGTATGGAGATCATATATAAAACATTAAAACATGTGATTGACTTTTTTTAAAGCACTATGCGTGATATTAAAAGATTTAGATTCCATGCACATTCAGGAAGTGTCGGCTTTATTTTATATCGTACAATCTCACCAGGCCTTCATGGTAAAGCACAAGCGGGCTATCAGGGTGTGATTGGTAATCTAAAAGCGGAGAGAATAATGAAATTTTATTTTTACAATTTCCTTTGACTTTTGAGAGAAAATGCGGGAACTTACTTTTTTAACTAGGGAAATAAATTTAAGTGGAGTTTCAATTAAAACCCAAATTCTAGATTGTTGGAAGTTTTCCAATATGCCAATAACCCAAAGAATCATGTTATAAACGTAATTTCTCACTTTCTTACGGGTTTTTTCCCCTTCTACTTATCAGTGAAAGGTGGATTTATGTTCGAGAAACTCAACTAAAGAAAACTCAGAATTGTTCGATAGATAAGTTTCAAAACTCACAAAGGATGACATTTTCAGGCTTTTCACTGTGGGGTATCAATTGGAAATGGTAAAATCCGTCTAAAATTGAGTTATGAAATTTTACGTTCAACAAACGCAAACGTTTATAACATTACCAAATTACCGATGGTGCAAGAAAGGAACAAGAAACAGAAAAGACTATATTATATGTTGATGCATTGATCGAAAAATCAAATTTCTTTTGAAGTAAAAAAGAAAAAGAAAATAGCAGTGATTAAATTTACAAATCCATATTAACGCTCACATCACAAACGAAAACATAAAAATGCGTACAAACAGAATCGCAACTTAATTCGTGATCAGTATATTATCTTATGGGCCGTCAAATCTGCCCATTAAGCTTTGGACTCATGGCTTGTTGCACGTATATCATCTTGTTTAATCAAATAATCATATTCCGTAAACAAACCTTCCACTTCCGACTATTGCAAGAAATCCTCGGAGCTGATCCAAACATGACCACAAGTTATAATTATGTGTATTCTCAGCAATTATCAATTTTATTGAAAAATAACAACAGATATATCGAGAACTAATATTTTTTTGAAGTTTAAAGGTATAAGTGTTACAAAATCAATGTTTAGATGCGGTAAGTGTCACGTTTTAAAATCCAGGAGTGTAAAGTAAGGAATGTAAAATGTCGATTAATCCTATTATTTATGTGCTTCTATTTTATTCCTAGTTTCACAACAAAAGATCGTCATTTATTAATTTTGACTTATTGTTTATTTAAATCAAAATATAACTCGTACTACCGAAAATATTCAACACCATTCCTTCAGATTTACCAAAACAAATTTAGCAAACACAAGACATCCCTATTTTCTTCAGAATATTCAGTTGTGAACAGCCTTGAAGAAGACCATGTCAAATGAAGATTGACCAGGACTTCTGTTAACATAATGTAATACACTAGTTGCATTGGAACAACTTTAATTTTAGATTGATTTACATATACATCCAAGACCTTTTAAGTTTTGTTAATTAAGCATTGATAATACTTAATTTTTCTATAAGTACCGGTCGGAGAGCGACGGCAACCTCCGGAAAAAGTTGATTGCTGGTGACGGTGCAGGATCTCGGAACATCGGATGTCGGAAGTAGTAGAACCCTAATCCAACCACCACCATCTTTATCGGCACCATGTAAAGAATGACGGAGATGAGGAGACAAATTACGACGAAAATCGCCGTCGCTCGTGGGTCCCTCCATGTCACCACGGCCTGCACTCTCTCCCCATGGGCTGCCACATCTCCTAGAACGCCTTGCACTCTGGCGGCCACCATTCTTAGTCTATCGTACCTATGGCATTTGTATCAAGCAAATGAGCCAATAAAAACCAATTTATATTGCTAAGATACATCTTTTTGGTTGTATATGGATCACATGAGTTAAAGATGACATGAGTTAACATTAATCCAAATTAATCCAGACCAACCAGTTGTGTACTTCTCTACTCTCTTTTTTTAAAACATCTCAGAGTCTCAGACTAAAATATATTATATCAATGACGAGAGATTTTGGACAGGTACCTTGCTTTGAGGACCTCATAACTCTTTCCACTTGGCACACTATCCATCTCCTCATCAATCTCTTCCATCAAAGCCCCTCCAATCGCGTACTCCCCGACATTGGCCTCCCACCCTCTTCCGTCCGGCCAACGTGGCCGGTTGCGGTATTTCCATACCCCGACTGCCGACACGTATAGTGTCACCGCTGGCACTATGAGGTCGGGGTAGAGGACGAGGAGGACCATTATGCCATGTATGAGCATGGTTGTGGTGGGATTCTTCCAAGTTCTTGTGTCGCGAATAAATCGAAATAGCTCTCCTGACCAAGAAAGAGAGGAGACGATTCTTTGCCAATTCTGTCGTACCTTCCGCATGCTATAGCGTGGTGGCGACTCTGCGTCGAGAATGTAGGTTGATACTTCCCGACGGAGAGGTGGGTCGGACCGGGAAAGGTGAGCGGCTACCGTCCTAATTCATGTTGGATAAAGTTCATGCATGGTTGGTTGGTTAGCATTAATGATAGGCAACCCTAAACAAAACTAAGGTTTACGTGCTACAATTTAAAAACATTGATAGTCAAATTTTAACAACCATAGGTCGTTACTTTTTTAATTTTTTTGAAGCATTTCTAATATGTGATTCACTTTCTGAGATTCAATATCATTTTAAGTTAATTTAATATTAGAAATCTGCCGACTGACATAATTCATATTGATAGATTAGGTACAAAAGCAATCAGTAGTGCTTTAAGGCTTGAGTTATAATTTATTCCATCAAAAGGTATCATTTCAAGATATAACATATGATCACAATTTCTTAATAAACCAAACGGGAGAAGATAGCTATGAAGGATAGGGTTTCATCAAGGTCCTAACAAGGTAAAGATGAATTGTGATCAGGAAAAGAAAAATCCAGAGAAAAATATAAACTGATATACACGATCTATATAGGGTTTGATGGTAATTTATTGATGAAAACATATCATCCCTTGGTATCATTTATTTTGATCCTATAACCGTAGACATCCCCTTAAGTTTTAGCTAGAAGACTTTGTTTGGTGGTAATTTAAATTGAATATGATACTTAAAATCCTAGACATAAGTGAAAAATATTGATGCAAGAATTTGAACTACATTACATCGACTCATTTCGCAAGAAATTCAGGACCCGATCCGAAGTGTCAGTTCTTAATTCGCAAAATTAGATTTCATCCCCTATCCATCCATTTCAATTCGGACCAACTTGCTAAATATATAAAATTATCATTTTCTAAGAAAATGGAATTACCTCGCCGCTGCAGAACGAAGAGGTTCCCTTTGTGACGACGGAATGGGTCGCAAATGGTGCATAATTGGCAACATAGGCTTCCCATAAATATGCACCACATCAAGAGACTGAACCGACCTCGAAAACCGCACCACGAGCTCAATCTCCCCCATCTTTTTCAAACCATTTGCCAACACAACAAGCAACGGATAGAAACTTCTATACGCCCTTCCATTATCCAAAGTAGATATTCGTATCCGTATCCGCCCGATAGGCCGCGACAATCCCTTATGGGAATCGCGGTCGTCGTCAAACACACCAACCGTTAGAACAGTCGAAGGGTCGTAGACCTGCCACGTGTACTGCTCATTCCAGGCGGGGTCGAGGGTCCCTAGGACGGTCCGAGTGCGAGCCCACTTTGGCCCATATTTGGCCACCGCAAAGGCGTCTGTGGTCCCTTTGGTCTGGATTGTTTTCATTGGGAGGAGGCCTTTGCATGCTATGATGCCCAGTTCAACCGTCCCGATTGGTTGCTGCCAGAGTTGTCTTGCTGATGGCCGGTAGTCACTGGCTGAGTGGGCTGGCTCCTCTGCTACATGATATCTATATATAAAAAACTACATTATAAATAAAATTAAATTAAATTAAATGTCCAACATTTTCTTTCTTCTAAAAGTATTAATAAATACTAAAGTCCCAATCAAGGTAGATGCAGCTAGGATGTCCGGTCCAGACTTGAATCCGACCATACCGAATTGAACCAAAGTCCGGACTGAATAGTTCAAATTCAATCAGATCCTACACTGAACCTGTTTGAGCTTAAATCGTGTTTTTGTAAACAGTTTTCCGAAGAATGTGTTTAAATCACTTAATAAGTATCAAAGATAATCTCATAACGCATAATGATTCCTAAATTACTTAATAATTGAGAATAAACAATATTAAACTTACATAAATACACTTGTAATAGAAAAACCTACGAAAATTCATCAATATATACTTTCAGTCTGGATCGAACCCAGATAAAACCCGAACTGAAAAGGACCGAACCCGAATTTTAGGAAATTGTCGGACTGAGGACAAGATTGAACCCTAATTGGTCCGATTTTCCGTTTCAGCCTAATTAAAACCTGCTCACCCCTAAATATAACAAGTGGAAGAAGAAAATCTTGAATGCGAAAGCACTTGCAGATAGATATAGGGAGAGATGCGAATAGTGTTATGAGGTGTATAAACGGCTTAAAAAAATGTGACTACACCAGTATCTTACAAATTTAACCTTATTACTTACACCCATCCATGAGTTAGTTTTTATCGTTTAGGATATTGACTAAACTCATGGTTACGTTGACAGCCCAAATTCTATTTATTTTTTGAAAATATGGACAGCCCACAAATTTGAAGTTATTTATGTATTAAGTATCAACATAAAATATTAATTATTTTATGCTTGTGTTAGGGAAAATGAGATGCCACCTAAAATTCAAATCGTAAGTAACCCTGAAACATAACTTTAGACTACCCTCCATGTGAACCTCATAACCACATTATAAACTAATACGTTCAATCAAGTATAATCAGCATGCAAAATCTCATCCTTCGTAAAACCATAATTTAATACAAAAACATGCACTCACCCTCCATCAAGGCAAGCACGAACGTGAAGCCTTCCAAGTCCAAAACCACCACAAAACGCCATCTCCTTCCCCTTCTTCTCCTCCTCCATCGCCTCCAGCGCCACCCACCGCGACGCCACCTTCCGGTCATCCACCCTTCTCTCAATTCCCGACATCTCCAGACTCACAAACCCGATCGCGTTCGGTACCGAACCTTGCTCCTTACCTTGCCTGGCCTCCAAGCACAACGTCACCGCTTGCTCCCCGAACGGTTGCGCCACCACCAACATTAAGTCCTCTCCCCAAGCCGGGGAACCGGTCCGGTTTGCCGCGAACCGGGTTCGGACCGATTGGAAGCCGCATGTTGCTTTGACCGACACGTGGACATCACGTGGGGCCGCCACGTCTTGCGCCTCGATGACCGTGAGGCGCATGTACCATAATCTTGGCGACATGTAGACTTTTGACTTGGTACTTACGTGGCACGCCACGTCATCCTCAACTCTCCACGCGTGGTGGAAAGCCTCGTCAGCTTGCGTGCCGACCCAGGTGGCCAGCATCAGGTCTCCCCTGCGGGCCCCACCACCTTCCAGCCTGTACCACTGTGTGGCCAGAGGGCTATCTGGTGGGTCCCGCATTGGGATCTCACTCGTGTCGAAGCAGAGTCCCCCGAGGAAGTGCTTGTCGTCGTCGTCGTTGTTGTGGTTGTCGTCGTCGGAGTCCCACACGGAGATCTCAAGGGAGGAGTCTGAGGAGGCATTCCGAGGGAAAGAGAAGGTCTGGTCGAACTCGAAGAAAGCAGCCTTTGTAGCCGGACGGGAGGTGACATGGCGTCCCGAGGTGGATATTCGCACACGTGGTTTAGCTTTTGATGGGAGGTAACGTGCTCGAACTATGCGAACGAATAGGTATTGCATCTTCTCAACTAGATCGTACGTCGACCGTTCGATCGGGATTTTCTCCGATTGGCGTGCAACTGGTATTGCCCCCTGAGGAGTTGGTTTTAGTTCTGGTGGCAGTGGTGATTCGGTTGTTGTTGCTGGTTCTTCTTCTGTTATTTTTGCTTCGGCTTCTGGTTCTAGTGACGGAGGTTTGGAGTCGTTTAAGCGCTCTCCTACTTCACCTTCTGGTGGTGGTGCCATCGGTTGAGGATCAATAGGCACCTCATGAGTTTCCATAGATGGTAGTGGTGATGCCGCTTCATCAGTTTGTTCTGGTAATGATGGTGGTGTTTGTGCCGGTGATGGTCCGATGTCTGCTTGGACATGCACTGGGGTGGCCTCTGGTGGTTCAGGTTCAGGTTCAGGTTCAAGTTGAGGTTCAGGTTCAGGTTGAGGTTCAAGTTGAGGTTCAGGTTCAGGCACAGGCACATCAGCATAATAGACTTTGAGACCCAAATCACCTCTTACCCAGCTGCTGAAGAAGAATTTCTTCCTTTGAAGAGGAAAGTACATCAAGGCCTCCTCTCCTTTCCGCACCACCTGCCTTGAGTCCAATTTCACGCGACCGAGGAAGTTGTTCCGACGACTAGGCCCTACTTTCTTGTCATGAAACACCTCCACCTCAACCGGTTCACTGGACCAGTCCACCAAACCTGACTCAAAATTGACATCGAATTCAAGCGTCTCATTCCACGACGGGTTCAGATTCCGATGCACTGTTTGAGTCTTCTTCCGTTGGCCGTTGTAGTCGGCCACGACGTAGGGGCTAGAGGTGCCTATGCCGTCTTTAGGGAGGAGGTCTCTTGCCTCCACCACTTCAACTATTAGCTTCTTCACTGTTTCTCCCATATTTCAATTGGCGGTGGTGGTAGAGCATTTCGTGCATCTTCTTGGTTTGTTTATATCATGGGTTTTTGCAACCCTACCCCTGGTTTTATCATAATTTGTGTAACGATATACTTTTCCTTTGACAATATCACTGTTTTGATCCATTTTACAATATCATTTTTTAGCACAAATAATCACTTTTGTTAAGGATATTTTAGATGTCACGTTATATTGTTAGGTAATGAAATCAATGGCTAAACCAAAAGTTCTAGTGAGACAAATAAGTAGGAATGACATTGAATTTGAATTTCATTTCAAAATTGTTCAATGAAGTTTACATTTCACTCTTTTAGTGCTTTCCAACCGCCTGTTCACCAAACCCTCCCGTGCTCTCACCCAAAGATCAAAGATAGAGATGACATGTTGAAAAGGCTTAGGAAACTAAAATTACTTTTAATGAGATCAATTTACCACATAACATGTCATACTTAGGTTATGTTAGGCACGTAGTTAAGGAGTTGTTTGTGCATTTGGAAACAGAGGGGAAAAAAATAATTTCCCTTGAAGCAGAACTTTTCTTGATGTTTGTGTCAGTCTTGAAAAAAAAAATATTTTCCATTTGTCTCCCTCTACCATTCAAAATATACTGAAATTTATTCTCTCAGCTTCTTAAATCCCCCCTCTCTCCAGAAAATCAATGGAAATTGCAGCAAAGTTGTAAACAATGTACACGTCTATCAAACTTATTTAATAATTATTTTTATTACACAAAATTAATTACAAAAATATTAAAATCATAATTTCAAAATTAATCAATATGATTATCTTTAAAAAAAATCACGACAATATGTTATAAAATTATATCATAAAATTAGATAATAAAGATTAACCATAAGAATACATCTTGAACTTCATATTGTCTTGTTAAAATAAAATATTATTCAAATTTTAATTTAATGTATTATTTAAAGTACATGACTAAAATAATCTTATTAATTAATTTACTCTTCAATAATGTATATGTATAATATATAAACAACTCTTAAGTGTCTGCAAAAAATGTCAAAGATAAATATAAAATTTTCTATGTACTAGTACCCAATTTCATAGTTAAGAGCCAATTGAACAAAAAGGACGGCAAACATGAAACATTCACATTGATATTACTAAGGAAAGAAAGGAGAGATTAAAGAGGCTTTAGATGCAGGGTTTAGTGGTGAACAAAGAGGTGAAAACATCTTTAGCTTTACTGCTTGCTTTTTGCAAAAGAAACTTGCAGACATGAAAGAAGAAGATTCTCATCTTTGAGCCATATTATTCATGAGTGGTGCACTCACATTGACTTTGTTGGGATGTTTTATGGCTTTCGGACCTTTTTGCTGCCGACCATTTCATGTCTTTATCTCCTTGTTTTCATATTATATCTACAGACACCATGTGAGTTTGTGATCTCTCACCTCATCCTCATGTGACCATAACAAATCTGAAACTTAGCCGTATCTGCATTTTCAAATCTACAATTGAATTTGTTGGAGCACACACCTTGGTGTGGAGATCGGACGTGACAACTAGTATTCATGTAATCAATTCACTTTTCTAATGCCAATTTTATTTTTGTGAATTTCGGTATTTTCAATTTAACGTAAAGAGACACCACAAGGGTCTACTTTAGTTGGTAAGTTTCGCATCTTAGATTAATATAAATGATAAATCGACTCCCAACATTTGATTACATATTCAAGATTTAACTAAAAAATAGGTACAACGAAAAGACCAATAGCAACATAACTTGCCCATAATTATAGGTAGTCATTTCCGTAATTTTTTTATTTAATAAAAGAAAAACGAAAATTTCGAAATTTAGGAAAAACAAAAAAAAATTCAAAAATAGTCGGATCGCGGGTGCGACCCGCGACCTGACTATTTTTCCTCACGGATCAAATTATTTTTCCTCCAAATATTTTTGGAGGTCGATACAGCAACAAATTAAAAACACAATTAATTTTTTCTAAAAATATTAACAATTACAAAACATATTTTGAAAACAAATATAATAAAAAACATAGTTAAAACGATTTTATAAAAATCAAAATATAAAACACTACGACTAAAATCCGGGACTTTTTTTATTTTCTTTTATTGTTTTTGATTTTATGTTTTTGATATTTTAAAATTTATTTTTAATCTGTTTTTTAATATATTTGTTTTTGAAAATAAGTCTTGTAATTGTTATTATTTTTTAAAATATTTTTGAAAAAATATTTTCCAAAATCTAACTTCAAATCTAGTGGACAACAGAGCGGGTTGAAAAATTCACTAATTTTTGTATAAAATAACATAATATTTCACGTGGATCCCAATTGTTATTATTTTGATAACAAACAGAATGTTTTTTTTTGCTTAAAATTTCAACGTGGGGAATTTTTTTTTTCTGTTTTTGGCTTTAGTTTTATTTTTTTCTTTTTGTTTTTCTTTTTTATTTTAATTATTTGTAATATTTTTTAAAATCTTTTTTTTCAAAATATGTTTTCTAATTGATATTATTTATTAAAAAATTAAATTTTATTTTTAATTTTTTCAAGAATCGACCTCCAAATCACGTCGATAACCCGGCGTGTATTGAATTGTTGGGGTATTTTATACAATATAAAAACAAAAATTCTTAGTCAGAATAATAAAATATTTACAACTGAATATTAAACAAACCATAAAACTAATTAAAACAAAAAATTGGTAACGTTGTCAAAAATTCGTAGGGTATACACACATTATAAACATTTTGGAGGTCGATATAGCAAAAAATTAAAAACGCAATTAAAATTTTTTAAAAATTAATAACAATTAAAAAACATATCTTGATATATATATATATATATATATATATATATATATATAACATAGTTAAAATGATTTGTAAAAAAATAAAACGTAAAATCAAAAATAATAAAAAAATTCCCGGAATTTAGTCGTAGAGTTTTATGTTTTGATTTTTTTAAAATCGTTTAAACTATGTTTTTTGTTATATTTGTTTTCAAAATATGTTTTGTAATTGTTAATATTTTTAGAAAAGAATTAATTGTGTTTTTAATTTTTTGTTGTATCGACCTCCAAAAATATTTGTAATGTGTCTACACTCTACGAATTTTTGACAACGTTACCAATTTTTTGTTTTAATTAGTTTTAAGGTTTGTTTAATATTCGGTTGTAAATAATTTATTAATTTTGCTAAGAAATTTTGTTTTTTTATTGTATAAAATACCCTAACATTTCAATACGCTGGGTTATCAACGTGATTTAGAGGTCGATTATTGAAAAAATTAAAAATAATTTTAAAAATTTTGAAAAAATAATATTAATTAGAAAATATATTTAAAAAAAGATTAGAAATAATTATAATAAAAAATAAAAACAGAAATAATAAAATAAAACTAAAACTGAAAAACAGAAGAAAAAAAATTAAAAAAAAAAATTTCACTGATCGCCGTTAACAACCGCGATCCGTGAAATTTTTAGTAAAAAAAAATGGAATTTTTTTTTCTTCCTAAATTTCGAAATTTTCGTTTTTCTTTTATTAAATAAAAAATTTACGGAGTCAGTTGTCGTTAAAAAATTAGTTTCACGGTTATATGGTTGTGAAGATCGCCTTGACAACGATCCTTTGTCGAGCATTCTCGTCCACCGCCTAAACAAAGAGCTAGGGTACGTGTTTGATTAATATATGAGACTTCATTGTTGTTGGATTTTCAAATCTATAATTGAAATCGTAGGGCTTATGGTTAGGGCTTCAACGGCTTTTAGCAACAAAACTTATTCGACTCTACGTTGGCATCCCTCGTTGATAAACTATTTGACCAAGAGAAGGTCAACACTTATTGAGTTCACGTAACCCTATTTTTATAAGCACTCATTGTGAAATACTAGTACTAGTAGAGAATTTTCCAGCTTAAACTTTAAAGTAGGGTTGTGCATTGACCGGGTCAAACCGGTCAACCGGACCGGACCGGACCGGTCGGTCCTGGTTCGGTCCGGAAATTTTTGAAAAAATCCAGTCCGGTTCGGGTTTCGGTCTGGCAAATTTTAAATTTTCCGGTCCGGTCCGGACCGGTCCAATTTTTTTTTTTAAATTTAAGTTAAAAAATCGGATTTTTGGACCGGTCCGGTCCGATCTTCGGTCCGCCTATCCGAATTTTTTCCGGTCCGGTCCGGTTTTCGGTCCGGACCTAAAAAAATTTTCCGGACCGGACCGATGCTCAGCCCTACTTTAAAGGATACCATAATAACCGATGCTAATAACTATTAATTTTATGTAAGCTCTTTTTTTTATTTTACCTATTTTTCTACCCATCCTCGTTCTAAATCCAAAACATGTGAATGCGAATGAGTCTGTTAAGATTCAATCAATTCATGGTTTTATCTCAAGACAAAGTATCTTCCAATTAAGCTAGTCTCATGTGATATGTGTGCTCATTGTGAAGTGGTAGTACAGATCAACTGTTTAATTACGACATTTATTATTTACCAGCTTTTATCTTGTTCTTTTTTACTATCTTTAACTAGTAAAAGTATGAACGTGCTAGTAATCTCCCCTCCTAAGTGATTCCCTACGCACGAGTTTGCTATCAAGGTCCTTTTACCTCCTGCCACTCCTAAAAATAAATACCAAAAGTGTGACCATATAAGCAAGATTAAATATTCTAACTGATGATGGCTAAAATAGATAGATAAGCTTTCATTATCAAATAAACAACTTGTGTACAATAACCATCCTACTTGAATTATAGTGCAATAACAACTTGTGTGGTTAAAGGCGAAAACTACCATCACCATAGAATTCTACCAACTGAACTAGTTCCTTCATTTACCGACTATACAACGTGGGAGACCAATGAGAACACTACACTACACAACAAGAGCAAAGCCAACAAAAACAAAAGAATGATGATCAAATTGCCTCCACATGACAGACTGCTGATCAAGAACATCCCCACCACCACCACTACTACTAATTCTGATGTTCAAGTTGGCAAGCGTAGAAAGCTAGTAATGAGAATGAAATGAGGAGAGAGAGGGGGAGAGAGAATTTCGTTCCTGGTCAAGGGAGTACCTCCGCTATGAGGGTGACGTCATGTAACATCCTGAAACAGCGGAAGAATTATAAAA
Organism: Triglochin maritima; assembly: GCA_963682175.1. Lineage (NCBI taxonomy): Eukaryota > Viridiplantae > Streptophyta > Magnoliopsida > Alismatales > Juncaginaceae > Triglochin > Triglochin maritima. The sequence continues at coordinate 44,994,371 of OY821775.1, forward strand.
TTTAAGATAAAAATCACAAGAGACAGATCATCAAATGCGGGAATGTTATTCATAAAATATTCAAATTGTACACCCTATTACATCAGAGTTATCAAAAGGTACGACTACATCCGAGTACTGGAAAGGAAATACAAGTAGTCATATTACCTAGAAAAATACAAAAAGATGATCTGATCCCCAACGCGCCTCCATCCTCAATATCCACCCGCCAGAACCTACTGCGGTCCTGAAATAAAACATGCAACAACAATGTCTAAGTTTCCATAAGGAAATCTTGTATGTCAAGCTCACTGATGCATTGCATACATTGCATCATATGTCTTTCATTTAGATTATTTTTATATAAATAAATGCTACTAAGATATTGTTTTGAGCAATTGTGCAGAATTCAAGAGTTACAATGCAATTTACCAATATTCGAGCTAAAACACATGTAGTGGACTCAAATAGATCACAAAGACCAATTAGCTAGAGATTCAAACTCAAGTTGAAATCCAATTGATCACATAAAGGAGCCAGGTACCTGATCGCAAATTAGAAGGACTAAAAAGTTATTTTGGAGGAGTATTCAAGAAGAAATCAAATTCAGATCTCCAAAGATATGAAATAATTGATTTAGACGTGTGGAGGCCATCTAGCACATACCAAAAACACACCCGCAAAATCCCAAATTAATCTGGACCATCCATGCGGCGATTCCACCGCATCTAACGGTCAATGTGCGGCGGAAACGCCGCCTGGGTTGCGATCCGTGGCTCTCAATTTCTTCCAGTTGTGTAATGGCACGTGTACTTCTTTATTGATACCAAGGGTTTCTTGTATTGGCTATAAATAGCCACGAAATTGTGTTGTGAGAGGAACTTTTTTGTATTACATTCTATGCAATAAAATTCTACCCACTTATTTCTCCATTGTCTTTCTCTTTTGTAAGCTTAGTTTTAGATTAATATTTCATGTTCTTAATTTCAGTAGAGTAAAATAATTTAGTTGTTCTTTATTCTTCTCTTAGAATAATTTGTTGTATGTTTAGAATAATCGTATTTGTTTTCGTAGATCGTAGTTTAGTATAATATTTCTTTCTTTTTGTTTTCATAGTCTCTCGATGATCTCCATGACCCCTTCTCCTCATCTTCTCCCCATGGGTTTCTAAAACCCTCCAAAGGGTGGGGGTGACGGATTTAGGGTTAGAGAAGAGAGATCGTTTTTATTTTAATTTCTTGTTAGTGTTTTGATCATATGAGTTTTTGTTAAATCAATTATCATATGATGTTTAATATCTCACTTGATTTATAATAATTTTCGTAATCTCTAATCTAACTCGAAGATTCATAACTCCCACCCACTGGACTCTCATCCATAGTTATTTCTTCTTGTTGTTCTTGCTTTAGAAAGATAAAAAAAATAAATCCAAAAAACTCAAACCAACACTATTTCTCTTTTGCTTTCCTTAATCAAAGAAAATCACAAAAATATAAGAATCTCTCCCTCCTTGTGTTCGACCCACACTTGCCACCGCTTCAACGCGACCGTGCACTTGCGGTATAAATAAAAAATATCAACAAGTTTTTGCCGCCGTTGCCGGGGAGGCGACGAGAATTTTAAGTTTTTTTGTGATTTCCTTTTTTTTGTTTTGTTTGGATTTTGGTTTTTCGCGATCTAACATTTTCTCTGTGCTTTTCAGGAAATAGTAGAGAGGACACAAAAATCCGGAGACCATCCGATCTGAACAGGCGGCGAAATCGTCGCATCACAAGTAGAGTGTGCGGCGGAAACGCCGCACGGGTTGAATATCTGAGTCTGAAATTTCTCCGAAATGCGACTCATCTCTGGGTGGACACGTAGAGCACTAGAAATTGTCGAGAGCGGGCGGCGAACCCAACTAAGCGTGCGTAGGTAACATTTGGTAGAATTGCATGTGTAGGGAAAACTTCCATAATTGGCACTAATTCAACTTGTGACCTAAAATTTTGCAAAATTAGAAAGGCCGTAGTGCATGCATCATTTAAAGATTTTCTCGCATTATGTATGCTAAATTTTGCAAATCAATTCATTGTTGAAGAGTGCTGGAGGCAAGGTACGTGCGCGGTTTTTATTGATTACATTTAAGCATATAATTTAGTTTGCATACAACCTTGCAATTGTCCCCCACTAAAGACCAATGTTTGACTATCTCTGTTAGATTTAAGTTAAACTATCTTAAGGGCAACTCCGTAGGAAAAGATGCAGTGGGGATTTCATCACCCTTCCGTGGCCCACAAATAACAATCCCAAAGTGTCACCCAATCCTTAATTAAAATCAATTAGACATTGGCCCCTAAGGATTCAGACTCAATTAAGGAGAAGATTGGTTTGACTTGCTATGACTTGAAGCTGATCGAATTTAATTTGGTGTCTAGAAAGTGTTTTTGTGTTGACGTAAGTCTTCCAAGCGAAGTGGTTGTCTAATTGGCACCGACTCTGTCGGAAGCGCCCCTACTAGCTATACACGGCCTGACCAAGTTGATTTGATTACTGAGGGAGGTAAATCAAACGAATCAATTCGACTCAACCAGTTAGGAGTCATCTAGACTTAAGCTACACTAGGTCTTGGATTGTTTGAACCATGCTTGTTTAGGAAACTTCTGACCAACCCTCTCATCTATCTTTTAGAGTTAAGTTTCCCTTCTCATCTGAGTCTTCTTTCTCTTCTCACCTCAATTCTCTAGATTAGGATTCCTTTTTCATCTTTTCCCCTTCTATTGTTTGTTTCCTTTTTTTTCTTTTTCTTTTTTTTTGAAAAAAATATATATAAAAAAAATCAAATAGTAATTGATTCTTGAATTTGAATTTGGAATTTAAATTTCGAATTTGAATTCAAAAATTAATTTAAACCGGTGTACTCAAATTTGGGTTCAGGACTTGAGCAATCGACTCTCACGAGTTCATCTAGATTCCAGTCCAGCCACAATCCACCTGTTGCACCACCTCACCCGGATCCAATGGGTGAGAATGTAGTGGACCCACCAGTTGCACCACCTATGACTCTGAGGGATCGGTGCTACCCAACGATGGCTGTTCAGCCATCGTGCATCGTTATGCCCACCATACCGGGTCGCGACTTCGAAGTCAAGGCACAATACCTGAGTATGTTGCCCAAGTTCACCTCTAAGGAAGATCCATATCTCTTCCTCAGAGAATTTGAGGAAATCTGCTCCCTTATGCAATACCAGCATATCCCTGAGGAGGCAGTGCGTCTTAAATTCGTGCCTCTAGCACTGAAGGACGACGCTAAAAATGGCTATATAGTCTAGCCGAAAGATCCATTAGGAGTTGGGCTGAGTTTGTTCAAGTGTTTTTAAAGAAATATTTCCCCAACCATAAGACTATTAGGATTAGGAATGAAATTTGTGCATTCGTTCAATCTGAGAGCGAGCCATTCTATTCCTATTTGGAAAGATTTAAGCACCTTCTAACCAAATTCCCTCATCATGGAATTCCAAGATGGCAATTGTGCCAAATTATCTATGAGGGATTGACACCTACATCTAGAGTTATGCTAGAATCTGTAAGCCAAGGAAGCTTTATGTCCAAAAATGAGAATGATGCTTGGACTTTTCTTGAAGGCTTGGTTGATAATAGTATGCAATGAGACACTGCTAGGGCACCGACCAACCCAAGTATTGGATCTAGAATAGCAAATCAATCAAGATCAGGTGTCTTAGCTGTAGATGCTTCTATAGTTGCTGAAGCGAAATTAGTCACCCTTATGCGTAGGATGGAAAGTCTAGAGCTTCAAACCCGACCCCTAGTAAATCAAATCTCTTCTGTTTCTTGCTCTAGGTGTGGTCAAACTGGTCATGTTTTGGAGGAGTGTGCACACATTTCTTCGGACATGGAACAAGTTAATGCTGCATTTAATCGTCTTAGGAATGACCCTTATTCGTCAACCTATAATCCAGGGTGGCGCAACCATCCCAATTTTTCATGGAGCCAAGGGAATTCAAATCCTACACCCATTCCTCAGCAAGGCCAACCATCTAGACAACAAATGTACTCAAACAACAACAACAATAATAGTGATGGCCGATTAACTGATTTGGAAAACTTAATGAAAACATTTGTTCAAACAACTACTCAATCTTTTCAAAAGCTAGAGACTCAAGTAAGTCAATTAGCACAAGTTGTAGGTGAAAGAGAAAGAGGAAGATTCCCAAGCCAACCCGAGGTGAACCCAAGAATTAACAATCCACATAATCAACATATGGCATATCAACCACATCAACATATGCCATATCAACCACCACAACCATTTAATCCTCAATCATTCAATCCTCAACACATTAGGCCTCCACCTAATGTACCACATCATGCACCACCTCCTAATGTGAACAATAACAATAGACCAGTTCATATGGTTCAAGAAGAAGAGCAAAATCAACACATTAATGCTATACTTACATTAAGATCTGGAAAATCTGTTAATAACAATGTCACTCACCCCTTGGCTAATGAACCTAATAATTCTGTCACACCTGAGCCATCCAATGAGCCACCAATTCAATCTGAGGAACCAATTGAAATTGAACTCACTGAACCTGAAAGAGTATTCATTCCTAAAGCATCATTCCCTAATAGACTTAATAAGAATCATACAAATCAAATGGAGAAAATGTTGGAAGTCTTTAAGCAAGTAAAAGTAAACATCCCTTTATTAGAAGCTATTCAACAAATTCCACCTTATGCAAGATTCTTAAAAGACTTGTGCACCAAGAAAAGGAAAACACAAGTACCAAAAAGAGTCTTCTTAACTGCAAATATAAGCTTTGTGTTAACCCAACCCACACAAATCAAATATAAAGATCCTGGTTGTCCAACTATTTCATGTGTAATTGGTAACACCTTAATCAATAGGGTCTTGCTGGATTTGGGTGCTAGTGTTAATCTGCTTCCCTACTCTGTATATAAAGAATTGGATATAGGAGACCTTAAACAGACTAGGACCACACTCCAATTGGCTGATAGATCTGTTAAGATTCCTAGAGGTGTGGTTGATGATGTTCTGATCAAAGTGGGTGAATTCATATTTCCTGTGGACTTTGTTGTCTTAGACACGGAGCCTGTTGCTAACCCTAGCAATCAAATTCTTGTGATCTTAGGAAGACCTTTTTTAGCCACTTCCAATGCCCTAATCAATTGTAGGAATGGATTGATGAAATTGTCATTTGGGAATTTGACTGCTGAGCTAAATATTTTTAACTTAGGGAAGCAACCTGGAATTTTCTCTGATGAATCGAGTGAATTGAATTACATTCAGGATTGTAGTGAAGATGAGTTGATTTCGGATTACTTAAATTTCACCCAATTGGATGAAGTTGATTTTCAAAAGAACCTGAGTGGTGAGGCCACAATTTGTGACCAAATCAATCATATAGGTTCGAATCGATCTTCACCCAATTGGTCAGCCTTAGGTGGACTTTTAGCCGAACCAAGACCTCAATCCAAACCCTCACTACAAGAACCACCATCACTAGAGTTGAAGCCTCTCCCTACTACACTGAAGTATGCATTTTTAGGACCCTCATCCACCCTCCCAGTTACCATAGCATCGGATTTGACCCCCAATCAAGAGAAGGAATTGTTGAGAGTCCTCAGTAGGAATAAAGAAGCTATTGGATGGACCATGGCCGATATCAAGGGGATTAGCCCATCTATAGTCCAACATAGGATCCATTTGGAAGATAATACTCAACCCTATAGGGATCCGCAAAGGCGGCTTAACCCGGTCCTAACTGAGGCGGTCAAAAAGGAAATACTTAAGTGGTTAGACAATGGAATTATATACCCTATATCCGATAGTGCTTGGGTTAGTCTTGTTCAGGTTGTCCCTAAGAAATCTGGAGTTACTGTAGTTGAGAATGAGCTTAATGAGTTAGTCCCAACCCGTATCCAAACCGGTTGGAGGATTTGCATTGACTATAGGAAACTGAATTCTGCAACCCGTAAGGACCACTTCCCTCTTCCTTTCATAGATCAAATGTTAGAATGGTTGGCCGGATATGAGTATTATTGTTTTCTTGATGGATATTCCTGAAGGGAATGTGTTCTAAAAGTTTTACTTTTAAATGCCAATTATTATGAATTGAATGAGAAATCGTTTTGTTCCTTGTTTATGTTATTCGTCTTTTGGAAGTGTTAAGGAAGAGGCTCTTGGTCCTTAACCGTAGAGCTCTAAAAGATATTGGTTTGCATAAAACAAAAGATATTCGCAATCATGGTAATTAACATGGAACATTAATTACCGAGTTAAGATTGTCGTGTTGGTCATAGATCATTGTAGCTCTACAAGTGAGTGACAACACGGGTATGCAAAAGAGGAAAATATTACTTTTGTATACTGAATAGACCTAATAAGTAAAATATTATAGAAATGTGTTTCTGTGTCATTAATATTTTACTGTGTCTTTGGTCCTTTGATATGAGACTTATATCTAATCACTTAAGGAGTTCTTAATTAGACTAGTGTCTTGAGCTATCGATGAGTGTAGTGTAAAGGCATTAGTTGGTTAAGTACAACTTTTGTTGGAGAAGATAGTTAGTCAAAAGACTATCATTGCCCCTCTTAATTGAGTGATGATATTAGTGGGCCCCTTGATAAAGCAAAGTTATAATGTGCACAATGTGATTTTAGTTAAGTCACATATTTATAACTAGCTTAAAGAGATCAAGAAATGAATACTAAGACAAAGATGACACAATACTACTTTGTGTGTATTCTTAATATCATGAGGCAAGGGACGGACACAAGTGGTGCACGCCATCACTAAATGGATCGGGTTTTGGTTCGAGTGGAATTAAGACATCTAACTAATTGGGAGCTATAATGTGTAGCTAGATACCGCTTATAGCTTGTGATATTAAGCTCTTAATATCACTGCCAACTTAGTTTAGATCCTCCCATAGGTCACACCACAAAACTGGGAAACAAGAAATGGGGATTTTGAGTTCATAAGATGTGTCGGGTTTCATGTAGAAAATATGACACATGGGGTGAACGGGCAAAATCAAGATTATGTTGTGATTAATAACATAATTAGAATCTAAATTAAATTCATATGTGATGTAAATATTATGGGGTGTAATGATTGATCATTACATAGGATAATATGTTACATAAGTTGTGAATTTACTACTAATCCCGAAATGTCAAATTTTGTAGGGGTTAAACCGAAATTTGACAAGTCTGCAAAACAGTGCTCAAACGGTCGACCGGATAGCAGTAAACGGTCGACCGGTAGGGCACGGTCGACCGGACGAGTCTCGGCCGATAACAGGGAATTTTCATCTGTTCGAACGGTCGACCGAAAGTGATCGGTCGGTCGACCGAACATTGCGATGGAATAGTTCCTGTTACGAACGGTCGACCGAATGTTGAACGGTCGACCGAAACATTGGTTCGAGCGGTCGACCGCACCTGGAAACGGTCGACCGGTCCAGACGGTTTTATGCAGAATTAATTTAAGAATTAATTAGATCATGCATGGAATTGGTCCATAATTGATTTAATTCGTGGCTAATAATATTTATTAATAAATAATGGATGGTTAGATGGAATTTTGCATGAAATCATGGGCAAGAGGTTGCACATGAATAGGTAATTTGGAGAGAACCTATAAATAGAGGTTATCTCATTGCCTTCCTACATCTTGATTAATATTGCTTTTCATGCAAAATCTCTCTCCTTAATTCTCCACGAAAATTCCATAAATTCTTAAGTTTAGTTTAGTTCTTAAGAGATCATCTTCTCAAGAGAATTAAAGAGGGGTTAGTAATTGGATTCTAAACCCAATCGGAGATTGAGAGACTAGCTTCCCTCTCTCCGATCTTGTTTAGAGTTTGGTGAATACTCGGAGGCATCCGGCGCAGCGAGGAGCATCCCAACGGTCTCCGAATCTTCAAGAAGTTTTAGAGAACTTCTAGGTATGAATTTCGGAGCTCCTTTATATTTGTTTTAATAGAGTTTTTGAAACTAGTTTGTTAAAACAAACCGATGCATGCAATAGATTCTAGAAAATTGAAAATTGATCCTTATTATACATGAAAAATTCGAAAATATATATGTATAATTAAACATGAAATCCTACAATTCCGGCTATAACCAAATTCCTATCGCTCCTGAGGATCAGGAGAAAACTACCTTCACGTGCCCATTCGACACGTTTGCTTTCCGTCGCATGCCCTTTGGCTTGTGCAATGCTCCTGCCACATTTCAAAGATGTATGGTTAGCATCTTCTCTGATATGGTGGATAATTTCATGGAAATTTTCATGGATGATTTCTCTGTCTTTGGTCCCACTTTTGCCAATTGTTTGAACCATTTGGAATTAGTACTAGTAAGGTGTAAGGAGAAGAACTTGACCTTAAATTGGGAAAAATGTCATTTCATGGTTAAGAATGGAATAGTGCTTGGTCACATTGTGTCTAAGGATGGCACTCAAGTGGATAAAGCCAAGGTGGATTTGATTAAGCATCTCCCTCCACCAACAAATTTGAAAGAGATTCGTTCATTTTTAGGGCATGCCGGATTCTATCGAAGGTTTATCAAGGACTTTAGTAAGGTGGCTAGACCATTGACTGAATTATCAGCGAAGGACTCTAAGTTTGAATTTTCTGATAAATGTTTGGAGTCCTTTAACCACCTTACGAGGGAATTAACGTCGGCACCCATTATTCATTCACCCGATTGGACCCAACCCTTTGAGATAATGTGTGATGCATCGGATTACGCCATAGGAGCGGTGTTGGGTCAGAAAATTGAAAAGAAACCTCACGTGATATATTATGCTAGTAAAACATTGAATGATGCCCAATTGAACTACACGGTAACTGAGAAAGAATTTCTAGCAGTCATTTTTGCCTTGGAAAAATTTCGACAATATTTGATAGGCACACATGTGATTATTTACACGGATCATGCGGCCATAAGACATTTAGTGAACAAAAAGGATGCCAAGCCGTGTTTATTGCGCTGGATCCTACTACTGCAAGAATTTGATGTTGAAATCCGTGATAAAAAAGGTTGTGAAAATGTAGTCGTCGGTCACTTGTCTAGAATTCCTCTTAGCCCAGTGAATAACACACCAGTGAATGAGAACTTTCCAAATGAACAAATTATGGCTGTGTCTGGCGAACTATGGTTCGCCGATATAGTCAACTTCTTAGTAACTGGTGTGACCCCGACTGAATGGTCTAAGAACGATCAAGTCAAATTTAGGTCCCTAGTGAAGAATTTTTATTGGGATGACCCATATCTTTTCAAATATTGTTTGGATCAAATCATTAGGAGATGTGTTCCTGAGGAGGAATTTGCAAGTGTTCTATCTTTTTGTCATAACCAAGCATGTGGAGGACATTTTGGAGCTAAGAAAATCGCGGCCAAAGTTTTACAGTGTGAATTTTATTGGTCCACCCTATTTAAGGATGCATTTGCATTTTGTAATTCTTGCTCTAGATGTCAAATGCTAGGAAAACTCTCTCGTAGAGACATGATGCCTCTGCATCCTATTCTCATAGTTGATATCTTCGATGTTTGGGGCATCGATTTTATGGGCCCGTTTCCAATGTCTTTTGGGAAGGAGTATATCTTGCTAGCTGTGGACTATGTGTCCAAGTGGGTTGAGGCTATCCCCACAAAATCCAATGACAACAAAGTTGTTGTCAAATTTCTGAAGGAGAATATTTTCTCCCGATTCGGTACTCCACGTACCATTATCAGTGACCGGGGTACTCATTTTTGTAATTGATCATTTGAAGCTTTGATGAGAAAATATTCCATAACTCATAAGTTAGCTATCCCGTATCACCCTCAAACAAGTGGACAAGTTGAGGTTTCCAATAGACAAATCAAGCAAATTCTGGAAAAAACGGTTAATGCCTCACGTAAGGATTGGTCTGTAAGAATTAATGATGCGTTGTGGGCCTATCAGACCGCTTTCAAGACCAATTTAGGAATGTCCCCTTACCAGTTAGTCTATGGAAAAACGTGCCACTTACCGGTCGAATTGGAGCATAGAGCCCTTTGGGCTATTAAGCAACTGAATATGGATTTAGAGGCAACCGGTAATGCTCGAAAATTGGATTTAGTTGAGCTTGAGGAAATAAGAAATGAGGCGTATGAAAATGCTAAAATTTATAAGGAAAAGACCAAGGTTTTTCATGATAAATCCATCGTTAGGAAATCTTTTTCTCCTGGACAGTTGGTCCTTCTCTATAACTCTCGCCTTCATCTCTTTTCCGGCAAACTCAAGAGTCGTTGGACCGGCCCTTTCTTGATCAAAACCGTTTTCCCTCACGGAGCGGTCGAGATCAGTAATCTGGAGAACGGTGAAAACTTTAAAGTTAACGGGCATCGATTGAAGCCTTACTTAAATAGTCCCTCCAATGTTGCAGAGGAAGTCGTGTTTTTACACGTAATTCCTCATTCTGATTAAGTTTTAGTTTATTTCTCAAAAAAAACGAAAACAAAATTCAAAAAAAAATGGTACATGACTTATTTTGGAAAACGATGGAAGTACATGACTTATTTTTCTAAATCTAACGTATACCACTTTAGTACTATTCTATCACCAGGGTGTTTCCCGAGAAGAACTTCCACCCGTTGTTTGTTAGTGATCAAAACGGCACCCACTTTTACGACGAAATCATAGCACAGAGTTGGAGCTACTTGGTCCATAATAACAATGATGTGTACTGCCCCAGCTTAGTGGAGGAGTTCTATAGCAGTATCACTAACATAGACCTGAACAGTGGGTACATTTTACTGAATTGGAGAAACAAAGTCTGGGCGATTGACCTCAACATCATCTCCAACTTGACTGACATACCACAAGGGGCCTATACTTTGTCATCTGAGGAACTCAGTTTCTATCGGTCACTCATGGGACCAGATTGTGTGCTGAGTCGTGATCGGGGTATCAAGGGCACATCCATGTACCGGAATGTCTTTACAGCATGTCGGTGGGCATGCCAAAATGTCACGAGTAATACCCACAACACTTCTTTTCGCACCGTTGAGATGGCATCGTTCACTCCCTGATGACCCGTGATCGCACTTACTGTATGTGCCGACGGCTTCTGACCACCATTGCAGAAGGCCACCAACGCAACTCCCAACCTCTGCTATGCCTTGTCACCACTATCTGCAAGCACTTCATGGCCTATGAGTCTTTCTGGGTGTACGAAGCCGACATGCTCCCTTGTACGGTGGAACAAGAGACATCCTCCTACCGTGGCACTATAGCGGACCTGTGGACACCTCTAGAAATGGAGGATGCTATGCAATCAAGTGAGTCGTCTGAAGACTCCGCAACATTCTGGGCTCAGTCAACCCCAGAAAACTCTGACGAGCATAGGTCCCGAATATGGGGCGGAATGAAACGCCTCAATAGCAAACTGAACAAAGCACTCTCCGACCGTGGAGAGTCGTCATCCCGAAGGCGGTAACTTTATTTTTCTTGCATGTCCTATATTATTTAATTTTGCATACATTGGGGGCAATGCATGGAATAGGTGTAGGGGGTGACTAGTTATCTACCTATCTATTTTATTTTTATTTATCAAAAAAAAATTCAAAAAACAAGTTTCATGACATAGCTTAAGATTGAACTACCAAAACCCGAGTACAACTTGCATTGAGTCTTTGTTCCTTATTATATTGTTCTGCTTATATAAATTATGACATAAATCTAAGTTCCAAAGAAATAACTCATTACCCTTTAAGACATGTATGCACTTAAATTGGATGAATCAAATCTTTGAAGTGGTTTATAAAAAGCAGAGGTTGGGGAAAATATACCGGGAAGTGTGGACTTCTGATAGCAATTAAGCCTTGAGAAAAAAAATGCAAAAAAATGAATAAAAGTGAGGAAAGCATATCTTGCAAAATGATTACAAAAGCCCAAGCCTTCGAGTCACTGGTCCGTAGGGGTATCTTGAAACCCGGTAACTTGAGGTTGCCAGCTCGGGATTATCGACCAAACTCGCTACACGAACGCAAAAGGGTAAAAGTGTCAAATAAGCAAATATGTTGAATCACGGGGGGGGGGGGGGGGGGGGATTATTACTTTAAGATACTCAAGACCCAAAGCTAGAAGAATGATCCATGCCATGGTTGATCCAAATGATACTTCACCACCAGAGGAGGCGTGCAAAATAATTTAAGTGATAACATGTGTAGAAGGGTTACTGGTGTGAATGTTGGAGGAACAAAGACCAAGTTAGAATTTTGATGAGTTAGATTTATATAATGAGCATGCAAGAATTCTAAGTGAGGTGTATAAGGTTGAGGTTGAGATATTGAAAGTTATTAAGACTTTGTGGGTGTGTCAACTGAAAACTCTCACGAGACAAAACTCGTCCTCTAAGGAAACTTAGGGGTTTAAAGGCTTATTGCACATGCTAAGTGCAACCGTGATTCCTACGAAAGTGAGTTAGGATTTCCATGCTTCCATACTTTTAGTTTTCATGTTTTGTTTTGCTCGAGACTAGCAAAATCTAGGTGTAGGGGTATTTGATGCATTGCATACATTGCATCATATGTCTTTCATTTAGATTATTTTTATATAAATAAATGCTACTAAGGTATTGTTTTGAGCAATTGTGCAGAATTCAGGAGTTACAATGCAATTTACCAATATTCGAGCTAAAACGCATGTAGTGGACTCAAATAGATCACAAAGACCAATTAGCTAGAGATTCAAGCTCAAGTTGAAATCCAATTGATCACATAAAGGAGCCAGGGACCTGATCGCAAATTAGAAGGACTAAAAAGTTATTTTGGAGGAGTATTCAAGAAGAAATCAAATTCGAATCTCCAAAGATATGAAATAATTGATTTAGACGTGTGGATTTAGGGTTAGAGAAGAGAGATCGTTTTTATTTTAATTTCTTGTTAGTGTTTTGATCATATGAGTTTTTGTTAAATCAATTATCATATGATGCTTAATATCTCACTTGATTTATAATAATTTTCGTAATCTCTAATCTAACTCGAAGATTCATAACTCCCACCCACTGGACTCTCATCCATAGTTATTTCTTCTTGTTGTTCTTGCTTTAGAAAGATTAAAAAAATAAATCCAAAAATCTCAAACCAATACTATTTATCTTTTGCTTTCCTTAATCAAAGAAAATCACAAAAATATAAGAATCTCTCCCTCCTTGTGTTCGACATGTACTTGCCACCGCTTCAACGCGGCCGTGCACTTGCGGTATAAATAAAAAATATCAACACTCACCTATATGAACGCAGTAGTACAAATGGATCTATCATACTAGTAGCATGTCATGTCATCAACAGTAAGGAAAATAGTTCCCCCAAAGGGAAAAACATGACATCAGTCCGACAATCACCATCGGGTCTTCCTCGGAGACCAACCGTAGGCACATACGGTCTAACGGAACGAGACGTGACCCTCCCCACACGCGGCTATACTAAACATGGGGTTCGGCAAGGAGCACCCGCCTGGTCCACGCCATAAGAAACAGATCTGTAACTTCGTGGTCAAACCACCCCAACGGATTCGTCGCTCGGTTGGTCCATCAATCATCATCTCAATAGGTGCCCAGCTGAGGAAAACATAGCCGGAACAGCATCGGCTCATCAAAGATCATAGCCAGAACAACATCGACCCCTCAAACATCATAGTCGGAACAACATCGACCCATCATCGCCGGAACAACATCGACGACATCACCGGCACAGCATCGGTGGTCCAACATACGTCTGTAACAACATCAGACGGTTCCAGACTGAATTCCGCAAGCTCATCAGGCTCCACGAGTCACACATCATCATACATTGGGATCCACGATTCCTCAGGCCTGCTACTCTACTATAAGTCCATCAATCCATCACATTAAGTCACGATCCATACACGGAGGTGACACGTCTCGAATACCCAGACTCTTCCACACGGCGGTCCCTGGGCAAGCACGCATAACGCGCCCGCCGTCACCTCCAGGCTCACGCACTAGGCGAGGACACGGGTTTCCGTGGACAGAGTTGGCATCATACAATGACTGGGAATTCAGTTCTGCGCACAAACGGTCAACCGAAAGAGGCAATCCGGTCGACCGTTCCCATGGGGTTCGCTCGGCCGAAAGTTTGCAACGGTCGAACTCTATGCGCAAAGCCTAAGTCCCAACGGTTGAACAAGAGTCTAAAACTGGTCCATCGATACGTGGTCAAAATCCGAAGTCTGGTAAAATCAAACAAGTCTAATCGGTCGACCGACTCAGGGGTCCTAGTCGACCGAATACTACCAGGGGCATCCTAGTAGTCTAAGTCATCAATCGGTCGAACTGTGCATAAAAACGGTCGAACCAAACATAATGCAACTTAAGTTCTGGTCGAAGCAACGAAGAAAATGGTCGACCAAAATCCAACGGGCAAACCCCCGACCCACCAGCACATGCACTACCAGTCGACCATCACAAGGCATCGTTCGACTGGTGTTGGTTAAATTCAGGCAAATAAATTAAATCGGTCGATCACCCGAAGGAACCGATAGACCGTTGGTCGTCTGCAACCTTGCACCAGCCAAGGATTTACGTTCCACTCGTCGCCGGTGAGGTCTCCGACCTCCCGCGACCGACCACCATATCACCCCAACGTAGGTGAGCAATAAAATCACACTAATGAACCAGCATACCTCTCAAAAGACAGAACTCGCTGGAGCCTCGCTCGCGCTACGCCGCCTCCGAAAGTCCTCCTCGTGCCTCACACCACCAAATCATGGCCTCGTCGTCTTCCTCGCTAGCTGTCATAACTACACGACGGAGCTCCGCTGGGCTAGGTTGCCGGAAACCGTGGAGAGGAGTTGTAGGCTAATGAGAGAGAAAAAAAAGTGAGGTGAAGGTTTGCTTCAACCTTAAATAACCCAACACATACACCCCCTCCATCACTCCATCACACCCTCACCCTACCTCCATCACGTCACCACCACTCCACCATACTCCACATCACATCAAACATACCCCTTCACATCACCATCACTTCACATGCACACATGCCTCCCATGCCAATCACCATCCTTTCTCCAAAGCCAATTGATTGATCGTTTTATATTTAACCGCAAGTGCACGGCCGCGTTGAAGCGGTGGAAAATACGGGTCGTCCACTGGGAGGTGTGTCGACACTTGGTTTGTGCGAAGGCGAGAGGTGAAGAAAGGGAAGAAAGGTTGGTTACACTAAACTACACTAAGATGCAAAAAGGAAATGGAAGAAAAGCAAGAAAACTAAACCCCAAAGGGGGTAGAGAAATAATGTGAACATAAAGAAATGTGTGTGTTCATTAAGCTCCTCACAACATGTAGTGCATGAAATCATAAAACTACATCCAACTTTGCCTCCACATGAATTAAGATAAGACTACATCATTAAAACATACAAGACAATAATTGGAATGAAGCTACATGAACTCAAGTATAAAGACTATACCCTACTATGCCTCCACATGAATTAAGATAAGACTACATCATTAAAACATACAAGACATTAGCTAAGGTAAAGGCAACAAGAGCATATACACTACAAATTGTGTTTCCAATATTAACTTCATCCATATCCTAACCTTATCGTTCCCCATAAAATAGGTACACTAATCAAAGCATAAGCTAAGCTTCATTCAAGAGCATTAGCATATCAAAGATAAGAGTGAAAACACATTAGATGGTTATGGAAATCATATAAAGCTCAAGGGATAATGATAACACACATTTAATACACTACATGATTATATCACATATTTCTTCACCCCCTAAATGGGGATGGAACTACTCACTATTCATTACACTAACTATATTAGCAAAAGAAAGCATAATACTGAAATGAAAGTTAACTAAGAAGGCAAGAAGCATTAAAGAAACATAAAAGGAAAGGAAAGACTAAAAAACATGCACAAATTAAAAGACAAGATTAAAAGAAACTAGAAGAATTATTTTATTAACAAATGACTCACATTGAAGGTATCATTCTTCTCCACCTTGAGTTTTTGCTTCAAGGCTCACTCCTTAGTAGAGAGAATGCCACCAAGCAATGGGTAATTACAATGGAAGGTGAAGAGTTCTATTTATAAGCATGGAAAAAGCTAATCGGGGACAATCCCCCGATGTGGGACTAAACCAATACCAAAAATAACCTAAACACATAATAATACAAGTCCAGGAGAAAGCTTAGCGGATTTGGGGCTATATGGACCGCCAATTAGCGGTCCAAGACCGTCAATTGGCGGTCTATAAACTTCAGATCGAGTTGCTTTTGGTTGTGGGCTTTGCTTGATGGATTTGTTGGTCTTGGATGCATCTACTTGGTTTGTTGGAGCTCCGACCCAAATCGAATTGCCAAAATACTTCCCATGATGGTGTGGAGTTTCCTGTTTTGCTCTTAGGTCCTTCAGTCTTACGATCAGGTCCTTCTCCATTGCATCTCAGTCCCTAGGTCTCACAATTAAGTCTTTTTTTCCTGCTTTTGGGTCCTTTCATGGCTCTTCTCTTCAAACCTATTTATTCCTGAAAACTAAACATAAAACTCGTAACATAGCATTGTTTAGGTGAAAGATAATGGATATAAGATACAAATATAAACATGAAATGATGTCAATCACCAACATTAAATCCTTAAACAAGGATTGAGATTTTACACGCCCATTACCAATATCATAGTAGAGAATATGTTAATCCCTACCGGGGAAGGTCCCGTGAATGGGCACCCAGGGCTCGAAGGCAAAGATGGACGAGTAAGGAAATCCAAGCATATAGAGCATGGTTATGGGAAGAAGATAGGAGATTAGAGGGGGAGCATCACAGAACAACTGCACCTGCTAGGGATCGTCTAAGACCTCCATCCTCAACCATGATGAATACGATGTAAATCCCAGTGACTGTGGCCAACGTTATTCCCATTGGTGGAGTTAATGGGTCACTAAGAAATTGGCAAACATATACGCTTAGTCACACCTACGTTGAAGTATTGAAAAACTGAGTTAACAAGACTACAAGCTCGGGAGGAAAGGTCACCACTAAAAAGACAAATGGTAAACTACAACAAAGAAAGAACATGCTCACTTGCCTCAAATGTTTCGACCAAAATGCTATCGTTTGCCAATGTTGTCATGGAGTGAGTCACCAAGAGAAAGTATGCACCAAAGGTTTGAACAACCCGCACTTTGGACCCCAAGAAGGATACCGCAAAACCACTGCATCCAAGTTGGTTTCCGGTGATGTTGGACCCATATGTCACATATTGTTTCAAGATGAAGGAGGGAGCTCAGACGATCAACACTACCGTGACTGAGGAGCATATCGAGCCTAATTTCCCAAACTATATTTGAAGGGAATGTGTTCTAAAAGTTTTACTTTTAAATGTCAATTATTATGAATTGAATGAGAAATCATTTTGTTCCTTGTTTATGATATTCGTCTTTTAGAAGTGTTAAGGAAGAGACTCTTGGTCCTTAATCGTAGAACTCTAAAAGATAATGGTTTACATAAAACAAAAGATATTTGCAATCATGGTAATTAACATGAGACATTAATTACCGAGTTAAGATTGTCGTGTTGGTCATAGATCATTGTAACTCTACAAGTGAGTGACAACACGGGTACACGAAAGAGGAAAATACTATTTTTGTATACTGAATAGACCTAATAAGTAAAACATTATAGAATTGTGTTTTCTGTGTCATTAATGTTTTATTGTGTCCTTGGTCATTTGATATAAGACTTATGTCCGATCACTTAAGAAATGCTTGCTTAGACTAGTGTCTTGAGCTATCGATAAGTGTAGTGTAAAGGCATTGGTTGGTTAAGTATGACTTTTGTTGGAGAAGATAGTTAGTCAAAAGATTGTCATTGCCCCTCTTAATTGAATAATGATATTAGTGGGTCCCTTGATAAAGCAAAGTTATAATGTACACGATGTGATTTGAGTTAAGTCACATATTTATAACTAGCTTAAAGAGATCAAGAAATGAATACTAATACAAAGATGACACAATACTACTTTGTGTGTATTCTTAATATAATGAGGCAAGGGACGGACACAAGTTGTGCACTCCATCCCTAAATGGATCGAGTTTTGGTTCGAGTGGAATTAAGACTTCTAACTAATTGGGAGCTATAATGTGTAGCTAGATACCGCTTATAGCTTGTGATATTAAGCTCTTAATATCACTGCCAACTTAGTTTAGATCCTCCCATAGGTCACACCACAAAACTGGGAAACAAGAAATGGGGATTTTGAGTTCATAAGGTGTGTCGGGTTTCATGTAGAAAATATGACACATGTGGTGAACAAGCAAAATCAAAATTATGTTGTGATTAATAACATAATCAGAATCTAAATTAAATTCATATGTGATGTAAATATTATGGGGTGTAATGATTTATCATTAAATAGGATATTATGCTACATAAGTTGTGAACTTACTAGTAATCCCGAAATGTCAAATTTTGTAGGGGTTAAACCGAAATTTAACAAGTCTGCAGCACTGTGCAAAAACGGTCAACCGTTAAACGGTCAATGGTCGACCGAATGTTGCACGGTCGACCAAAATGTTTCACGGTCGACCGGATGTGTCTCGATCGTAACAGGGAATTTCTTCTGTTCGTTTTCGGTCGACCGAACATTGCGATGAAATAATTTTTGTTACGAACGGTCGACCGAGTTATGAACGGTCGACTGAAACTTGGTCTAAACGGTCGACCGGTCCAGACGGTTTTCTGCAGAATTAATTTAAGAATTAATTAGATCATGCATGGAATTGGTCCATAACTGATTTAATTCGTGGCTGAGATTATTTGTTAGCAAATAATGGATGGTTAGATGGAAGTTTGCATGAAATCATGGGCAAGAGGTTGCACATGAATAGGTAATTTGGAGAGAACTTATAAATAGAAATTTATCTCATTACCTTGTTAATTAATTCATTATATTCTTGTGCAAACATCTCTCTCCATAATTCTCTACGAATTTTTCCTTAATTCTTGAGTTTAGTTTTAGTTTTCAGATATCTTCTTCTCAAGGGAACTAAAGAGGGGTTAGTAGTTAGATTCTAAACCCTATTGGAGATTGAGAGGCTAGCTCTTCTCTCTCCGGTCTTGTTTAGAGTTTGGTGAATACTCGGAGGCATCCAGCGCAGCGACAAACATCTTCAACGTCTCCGGATCATCAAGAAGTTTTAGAGAACTTCTAGGTATGAAATTCGGAGCCCATGTTTGTTTTAATAAAGTTTTGAAACTAGTTATTGAAACAAATCGATGCATGCATGAAACAAATCATAGAAAATTGTAATTGATCCTTATTGTGCATAAAAAAATCAAAAATATATATGTGCAATTAAACTAGAAATCCTACAATATTGTCGCTCAACAATGCCTTGGAGAAATTGATAGAAGAAAGCTTTAAGAGTGGCTCCAGTCTGAATTTGATAAATCAGCAATAGTTACCAACTGGGAAGAATTGTTAAAAGTGTGAGGAAATTTTTTGGAAGCAACGATCTCGAGTTGAGTGATTAAAAGGAGATAAAAATACAAAAAAAAATCCACACAAATGCAAACAGTCGAATAAGATTCAATGGTATTCAAAAATTACAAACTGATTTGGGGGTTGTATCGGATAAGGAAGGTCTTTGTTGCGAGATTGTAGGTATTTTCAAAAAAACTCTTTGAGAAAAGGACCGGAGCGTTCCCGTGGGCTGATAATGTATCTTTTAAATCTCTTTCAGATGAGGAAAGTACATGTCTTGAGGCTAAAATAACAAAGCAAGAAATTAAGGACATTGTTTTTAAAATGCAGGCAGATGGTGCTCCTGGTCCGGACGGGTTTCCTATGAGTTGTTTTTATAGTTTTGAAGGCTTTGTTAAGGATTGTTTGGATGACTTTGACCTTTCCCTGGCCAACTCGACTTTCATAGCCCTAATTCCAAAATCGGCCGGGGTAATTTCCATGAATGACTTTAGACCAATCAGCCTACTCAATTGTTGTCTTAAAATTTTCTCCAAAATTCTGTCAATAAGGCTCAAATCAGTTTTACCCAAACCATCATTGTGTTATCAGTTTGCGTTTGTTGAGGATAAACTAATTACTGATGGTTTTCTTGTTGCCTAAGAATATGTAGATACCATATCACAATCTAAAAACCCTGGATTAGTGCTAATATGTGATCTATCAAAAACATATGATTTTGTGGATTGGGTCGTCCTTGATAAAGTGATGCACATAATGAATTTTAGGACTAAATGGCAAGCCAAGCTCAATGTCATTGTGTCCACAGCCAAATCCTTAATTCTAGCGAATGATTCACCATGTGGATTTTTTAAGAGCTCTAGAGGAATTAGACAATGTGACTCAATCTCCCCATTACTTTTTACACTCTTCGGAGAAATCCTGGGGGGGTGGAGGTACTCGAACTACATAATTTGTGGGCAGGTTTCAAGGTGGGTCGAAGTGTCCCCAATATACGGATGATACTTTATTGTTTTGCATGTAATGGGGACAAGGAATCGATTAGAACTCTATTTTCCCTAATTACTATCTTTGAATGGGTGTCAAGACTATCTGTTAAGTGGAATAAATCCGGGGTGTAGAGTGGAGAATTTCTCATGTAAATACTTGGGTTTGCCTCTGTCACCTAAAAAAATATGGAAACAAGACTGGGACCTGGTTTTGGAAAGGATGGATCTTAGACTGGCATGATGGAAAGGAAAAAAATTATCTTGGGGAGATCGGTTGACATTAATCCAATCAGTGTTGACTAACTTACATATATATATTTTGTCAATTTTTGTGATCCCAACAAATACTACCGTGGCTCTTCTGATTGGTTCCCGTTACATATCAAAACAATAAAAGGCTTGTGGAGTGGGGTAGTTGAAGGGAAAGAAGATGTACAATTTGGAATGAGGTGTGGTATAGGAGATGGAGTGGATATCAAGTTTTGGGTAGATAGATGGGTTGGTCAGTCATCACTTTTTCCCTACTTTATAGGTTAGCAGTGGATAAGGAGGCATGAGTTGTTGATACTCTGACAAGGCATGATTCATCACCACTTGGGAATCCCTTCAATGTTACTCCCTTTTGGATTTGTTAAAATCATGTTCTATCTCTAATAATGTTGTTGACTCCCATATTTGGAGTTTTCAATCTAACATTTCTTTCTCGATCAAGTACCCCTATCATATTATTCTAGGCTCAGGGTCATCTTTAGACCTTGTATCACTGATTTGGAACAAGGTTGCACCGCCGAAAGTTTGTTTCTTGGCTTGGCTGATTTTTCATTGTAAAACTTTGATGGAGATCGCCCTAAATTCTAGGGGATGGAATTGGACTAGTAGATGTCCTCTTTGTTTTTTGGTAGAAGAGCATAATGATCACCTCTTTAGAGAAGGTGCCGTTACTAGAACTATGTTGGAAAAATTTGCTTCTATGCTTGGCATGAGTGTGGTAGATGTGGGTGTAGATTTAGAGTTTTTTGGGACAACTGGATCTCAAAGATTCCTCACGACCTTATCAAGGATGCTGGATCTCTTGGTCATCTTATTTTATGATGGAATATTTAAGTTGCACGTAATAAGCTACAATTTGATAACAAGAAAATTATAGTTGATGAGATATTACGAAAGACTGTTCAAAATGTCTACCTCTGGATGACAACTTCAAGTTTAAAGTGGATTTTCTTATGTAGATCGTATTGGTCTTGTTGGGAGTATGTTGTTGTTGACTTCGTTTTTGTTGTTTTAATTTTCGATTATCTCTACTTATTATTATTACCTCTTATATCCTTTTTATTCTATAAATGATCAAAAATAAAATAGTAGTGAATGCGGTGGTGGCTAGTGCGGCGGCTGTGCTACTTGGGATTTATGTCAACTACATGTTGCACAGACAGACCATTTGAAGCTGTCTCATGTATATGAGCGATAAAGTGACTTTAATTTCTACGCTACTTGTGAGCTTCTATTGGGATTAGCTTCACGTTGAGAAGAATGTTCATTTTTAAGAATATATACATATGATGTATGAGACAATAAGGAGATAATTGTGCATATGAATCATCCGAGTTTTGCTTTTGCTGATCAATTAATAATAATAATAATCTAAATGGAGCAGCAGAAAGATGGGGAAGACCAACAATATGAAACGTGCTATTAACACCAAAACAATATAAATAATAAAATGACCGGTTCATGGTTGGAACGCGCATTCTCATTCTTACCAAAAGAGGCAACATTTAGTAGGAAAAAAACCCTATGATGATATTTATTGCTAAAATAAACAAATCCCACCCTTAAACCTAATGATGGTCAGAGAATAAATCACAAACTAACTGAGAATGTTACAAAAAAAGGAAACAGGATGCTGGAAGGTAATAATTAGTGTTGCATCGGGTCACCTTAATATGATTGAAACACGACGGCAATGAGATTCTTCTCGAGCAAGCTTCAGCCATGCCAGTAAAATTCAGGAAAAAGAGAAACCATCGGTACACATAATCCTCTTAAGGATTTTGCTGGGTTTGGCGGTATAGCTGTACAACCCAATCGAGATAGCTACTCATCCCACCCATTTGGTCCTCCACAAGGCTGGAAAGAAGCAATGCAAGTTCTCTCGGTTGTTCACCTTGCCTTACAATATGGCACAACTGATAGCTTGATGGTTCACTCTCTCTCTCGCTCCGAAGTATTTTCATCAACCCTTTTGATATCTCGTTGTTGTGCTCAGTAAGAAGAACCTGTTAGTCACGTCGTTATTAAGCTGAGGCACTGAAGTGATAATGAAAATGCAGTGTGGTCGATTATAACTGATGCATACTTTTTTTAGCTAGCCCATTGGAATCATGATTAAAATTATTTTGATGCAACAAAGCGACAAGAATAAATAGTAAAAATTCAGATTAGACGTAAATAAAAAGCTTGGCACCACAATGGGGCTGAAGATGAACAAATGTTGCAGATAGCAGGAGATACATAACGCAATTTAAGTGGTAGCACTATCAATGCAGCAAAAGCAGAAATTAGGATTGCAACATTAATTCTAATTTCTAAACTTACATAAACTTACGGGATAAAAGAAATCAGCAGTTCGTTCGTAACTGTTCACTCGTGTTTGGTTCAGAGAAATATTATAGCAACACAAAATTGATGATATAGCCATCCACCATTTTAATCCTCCTACATGAGGTTCACTTAATTTCTAAGTTACGAAAGTGCAATCACGGGAGAGTTTGGAAATATTAGTTTAATAATAATTAGTTCACCTTTTTACCTCACTTGGTGGCAGATATTAGTTTTACCCGAGAATACATGCTATTGGTTACCATCTTATATGGCAGAAGTCGTAGAAAGTATCTAAGTTTAATGATCTAAGTGCCCAAGTCAAAAGCATCATAGGAAGATTACCCAGCATGCAAATTCAAATAAGGGCTGCACTAGCTATTTCACTGAGGAACGTCCAATATACTAAACTAGAACAGAAGTCATGTTGGTCAGTGATAGGGGATACCTTCGAGAGATCAGGGAAACTAGACAAATGAAATCCAAGTATATTAGCAACCACATCTTGATGTAGTGCTCCTCCAATCCAAAGAACAAATCGGAATCCATCATCGTACAAATAAAGCCCTTGTGGATTCAAGCTAGCTGCAGTTAATGGTAGCAGGCTGCGGGGTGGAAGATCATCAGCATTCTGAGGACCCTGTTTGAAGAAAATGCATGTGAGTTAATTTCACATAGCATATTTCGTAATAAATAAATGTAACAGGATGACCGTAGGAGTTGAAAAGAATCTGAGGCAGTAAAGCACTAGTTCTAGAAATCGAAGTTGTCTTTCTATGATCGTATGTTCATGTGATCTAATTCCAACCTCTTCGCAAATATTCTCAAACAATTAACATTATAACTCTATCAACACTAATTACCTTCGAAATGCTGTCATCAATTTTAGTTAGACTAGGGTACAGAAGCTTCAACGTCCTTTTAACTGGCAAAATCATCAAAGAGTAGCCAGCTGCACAACGTTCATCTAGCTCAACTTCTGCATATCCTCCACGAAGAGCTAAGGACTTGCAAAGTGCTAAGCCATACAAAGGCAAAAGCTTTAATGATTCTGGGTATATCAACCTTCCACCCAATCGGTGTTGCACTACGTAAAGATTGCGATATTCTTTTAGGCTTTTGACAATTTTCAGTTGCACAAACTGGCGAGCATTTTCCAACTTTTGAGATAGTGTTTTTTCAATGGCTGCATAAATCACAAAAAAAATAGAAAACTTGGAAGTAATTGGTAAAAGTGGTTGAATGGAATATCAAAATGATTTGTAAAAATATTCTTACCAAGTTTACTAATAAGAGATACGACGGCCCCAGTATCAGCCTGACGGTACATTTCACTGAGTTCAACTACCACAGGTGCAGCAGCCGTATGTACTCTTATTCGTCTTTCACCTGAAGAAGATGTATACCTTTTTCTTGCTTAGGAAAAAGCATTGTAATTTCCATCATCCAGAGAAAATGACAAACCAAGAAATCACAAAATTACCTGAGGTCTCCTAGACAACTGGATAAGTAAAGGGGTGATCAGCCTAATCAAATTTAACAGCTATTACAATTTTAACAATCTAATAATATGTGCTGGAAACGATAATAACAATGCATTATTATTTATAACAATATTTATTATGATATATGGACAAATTTTGTTCATATACCATAAAAATATTTTCACTCATTATTACTTGTATAAATACTGTTAATAAACTGCACATAATTGAGCAAAAAACAAAAAAAACTTGTTTGGAAAGGATACAATAGTGCCACTTGAAAATATATTGTGGGAGTTGTAACGAGGGTATCCTCTAGTGCAAACTGTGCTGCAAAAGCCTTATCACAGTCAACAGCCGGAAGGGCCATTAAATCAGTTGATCTCAACATGAAATGCCCATGATAAGTTGTAAACCGTACTCCTGGGCACGTTACCAGAAGAGATTGTAAGAAAAATAATTCATCATGACGAAAGATATGATCATGTACAGATCAGAGCTATAACCTTTTCCACATCTTATTCGCATCACAGACTCCCAAGCAGTCTCCCTGGTAAGATCCCTGGCCAAGTCATGTCTTAATTGCTCTCCATGCAGACTCGCTTGGAAAGAAGGATAGTAATAAACCTGTCCTCCAGTGTATTTTGCAAGCGATCCTATAGAGATGATAGAGATAAAACTAAGATGACTACAACCTCACAGAAAAAAACTGCCAAAAAGAACATGTACATAGAGGGTTGACAAAGACACAAACCTAATGAAGCGATGTCACAGTATCTTTCACTGAAAGCATAAACATCTACTGCTATTTGCTGCTTGGTAAATTCAGCAGCCATTTGTTTATAGAAGGGATCTTCAGGGATCCTTGAAGTGTGCTCTTTGTCTGTCCCATAAATGCGAAGATCATCTCCACGGAGCTTCAAACGACCAATACCAAGAGATGGTAATGTACTCTGGAATATGAGCAACTTTCCTCCAAGTTGGCTCTGTGTGATATTGTGCAGAAATCATGCAATGTAACAACAAATGGTACACGAGCATGGAAAGTACTCAATGTAAACAAGAACACATGATTATGACATACCATGACCATGTAAGCGGCTTTAAGAGCAGGTCCAAAGGCAGACTCTACATTTATATTATCCTGAAACATGGTGGGCAAGCTATCCAGAAAAGCATCTACTACATTTCTAGAATCAGATAAGTTGACCAGAAGGTCATCTGGTAAAGGTGCAAATAGATCCTCGATGTCTGCTACCACCATCATTTGAGGCTGTGTCAAAGACGACTGAAAAAATAATGGATCAGTAATACAGCTCTTTATATGAAAAAACATAATTGAAAAACGACTCAACTGCAAATTGCTAAACCAAAATATGTCCCAAAACATGTTTCTGAAACTACAAAGTCAAAACCACTAAATATCAAGATGGAACACATTAGATCAACTAAACTTCTTAACCTCAAAACACGATTGTAAGGTAAAGCAAAACATAATGGTTTAGGGAAATATTCAATACAAATTTTGGTCAGTTAAGACATGGGCAATGAGACTCTTTGCCTTCTCTTCGTAGTCATTTAATATACTACTGGGCCATAATGAAAATGGTAATGACATGAATATGAGAACAAGTATGATTGCCTAGAAAAACTAGCATGCTTGAAAAAAATTAGGAATTTCCAAAAAAAAAAAATTAAGCTCGACGTTGGAAGTTTATTAAGAACTTGAAAAGATGACAGGTGTAGATAAACTACCAAAATGACACCAAAGCACCAAGACAATCTAAACAAATGTTCATTCATCAAAAGCTACAAGGACACCTTATTTAACAGTTTAACATAAATCATGAAGACCTTCTGCCCCCATTGACCCTTAATTAACCTATACGTAACATACGAAAAGAGAACCACACCTAGGAAAGAAGACCAAACCCCATATGAAACACAAATAACCGGGACTTCCTCCCACGTCTTTGTTTTCCCTGTCAGCAAACTTTCGGTTTGTGCATTAGAGTATTATATATTTCTTCAATGCGAATAAAGCATACTTCATACACTACTTATAGAGAACTGTTTCTCAATTTGTAAGCTAAGTACATGAAACACAGCATGTAAATCACCTAGGCTCTCACTCAGAAATTTGTGCAACTGGTTGATGTAAACCGTGTGCAACATGAAAACGAGGCAGTTAACTGGAGAAATACATACCTTCATGTTGTAGAAATGCACTGTACTGTCAAAAGTAATAAAACCAATTTGAGTTCTTGGAAAGCCAGGTAACTCATTCAAACAAGATTTGATGGTTTTAGCAACAACCTGCACATGGAATTATGAAAGATTCAATCCAACTAAAATAGCAATACAACTCATTTAATCAGATTAAATGCATTTACTGAGCTGTCATACATGTATATACAAACATAAAAACCTATTCATGTAGACAAAGGCACCGGCAGGTTATAACATCACTAAAATATCAATGCTAAAAACAGGAACAAGGAAATGCTTGTAGCCCAGACAAGAAATAACACTTTGTACAACTATAGGAGTACACACGGATTACCTCAAGCATGCCACTATGAACTGCGGAAATTGATACGTCAATGAGAAAAAAGTAGAGTGGTGGCATTGGCGGGCGGACCATATATTCAGTCGGTGCAACCAATTCAACACTTCCCTTTGAAAGTTCTGGCCGTTGATCAGCATCAGCTCTTCTACCACTAGGGTCCAAAGCACAGAAATACTCTCTAGGGACTAAAATGGAACTGAATTCAGTTATGTGTTTATAGAATTTAGATGAAGTAGGCTTCTGGTATTAAAAAGTAAAGAACTCAAAAATCTTCATCCAAATTCACACTTACAAAGATCAATTAAGAATTGATGTATGATGTATCAATATTGTGTGGTACCCATATGATATTTGTACTCATGTTCAATTTTTTCCTTGTTCGTAGTGTTCAGCAGTTAAGAGTGGCATAATATCACCGCAAGCCCCAATACAACTTATGACTGGACATGCATATCTCTGTATGACACGACACTAATCGAAGCTCATGAGTTGTGACATACCCAAAAAAAAATCCTCCATCTCGACTCATTTTCCCATCATCTATTGGTTGCATATGTGCCAACTTGAACAACATTCAAGCCACTCACATTTGCAAACAAAAGAAGGTAAACATGGAAAATGAAGAAAAATGAGACTTTTTCAGATCTGACATACGCACATTCGAGGCAAACACATTAGCTTGTTACAAAAGTAATCAACATTTTTTTATCAGTTTTCAACAATTTTCAACAGTTTTCTTGATATTTTCCTATTTTATATTGTACCTTTGCATTGAAGACTTGGATTACTCAATCTGAATCCCAAGAGAACAATAAGTCATTTTCCGAAGGGTGTGATTGGTGTCCAGGAAAATACATTAGAAGTGAGGGATTGAAGTTTTCAGTTGATTTCTGTGTGATTAGTATCCAAAAGTTTCTGAAAATTACATCCTCGGACTTCCTCATGAATTCTGAGATATAAATAGAAAGACTTCCAAGAGTTCCAACCCAAAACCAAGGAAAAACAAGCCCATTTATCCCTGACAGTTCATCTTCATCTCTGTTGGTCTCCTCTCCCTTGTACACCTACAACTCCTTATAGGGTTTCTACAACTCTCTTTCAGGTAATATTGGGTTCAATTTTTTCAGGGGCTTGTTCAACATCTTTGTGCATCTATTAAACAACATAAGTAGGATTTCTTATTTAATACAGTGATTTCACATGTCTGGTAGACTGGTTGTTAGGCTCTCCTTGTTAAAAGGGTTTTCATACGTTCAGGATGATCGAGGCATCAATGAGAAAGAGACACAACTTGATTGCTAACATCAAATCCATTATTTTGATTAGGAAGGTTATAGGACTCTTCTTCCATTATTTGAATATTGAAGATAACAATACTCTTCTTGAAATGTGGAATGGTTATGCAATTAGAATGGGTTTCAATATTGGTTTGTCATTTCGTGTGTATTTTGTGGTTGTAAAATGAGATACTTGGCAATGGAAGTTGACTTGTGAGGTTATTTGTGTTTTTACTGCTTAATGATTTAATTATACAATGGACGTGGACTTGTCTTCTTACATGTTATTGTTCTCACTGTTTTATGCTTTTGGTACATTATTGGGTAAAATAAGGCATGAGCTAAAGTTGCTGAAAATGGAATTCTGAACTACCCTGTACTTCTTGGGCACCAAGGACACCCTAAATGACCAAGCTTACATTATTTACATAATTACATCCTTCTTATGCTTTTACTTGATATGGTAACTGGCTAACCTCTTTTATTTTTCTCCAAGTCTTTTTTTAATTGTTTTTCATGAAAATATGCCAACTGAACTAGGCCAGAATCTTCTCTACTGTTTCCCTCCCAATTAGTGCACTTGACTGCTGACATAGATTTGTTTGGGGCCTCAGTTTTCTATTTGATCAGAATAGTTAAAATTAAAAAACTTGTATAATTTAGTTAGATCAAGGCGCAAACGTCAACAAAGAAAAATCTGCAAATCAATGAACAGAACGATCTTAAATTTAATTTTTCAACTACAATGAATATTTTCATTTTGATTTGAACTGACTTTCTTTGGGGGCTTAACTTTGTTTATTAACTTGTTTTCATTACCCTCAATGAAAAAATTGCATATAAACATATAGAAGAAGCATAGTCCTAACAAATTCACTCTCGATATTCAATGTTGAGTAACTTGTGCCCAGTATTGACTCAGTATGATAAACCTATACACCAGATATGTTTCTTATATTAGTTCAATGAATGTTTTGATTTGTTTTTTGAAGAATAACATTAAAGGTTCAACTTCGTTGACATTCTTATGACCTATGGACTTTCCTTGTCAATCACTTCCATAAATCGCTAAAAGATATGCATAGGAACCTCCTCCAGTGAACATATCACTCGACAGGTTGAAAAAATCCTATGTAATGGTCTAATCCAAGATCATACAACACATTTCAACAGACTTAGTATGCACCCCCTTGTTGGTATGAAAATAAACCATGTCTTGAATGGCATAAAGGCTAGATAAGTACAACATGAATCATCTCACTGATCATAACCTCTGTACTTCTCTTTCATGTGTTAGTCAATGGCAGATGTATGCGTACAGGCAGGAAAATGGCTAGAATGTGGAGGCATTAACTTTTAGCTGCATCTCATTTTATCCATAAAGGACCATTTAAAACCAACGGAACATACCATCATTGAGAAAAGAGCAAAGGTTGCAACGCCACTTCCAGCCTGCATCAGTGAATGTTGCATAGGGATTGATATATGTGCGGCATCTTCTGCATCGAATAACACCTGCTGATCCAAAATTGACAACAGGTACTTGTTCCTAACAATACAGAAAACAAATTCTGAGACATGATATAGACATAAGATCATCACATGTTTGTTTTGGATACAAAAAAACTGTAAAGGACAAAAAACTATAGAATTTTGTAAAACGACTAACCCCATCGGGAGCTTCAGCTAAGGGTTGGATAACAGCACCAAGAGGCAAATGCCACCTTGCAAATAAAGACTGGGAATTCGGCACTGCATGGGTTGTCAACTTAAAATATCTTGGATGACAATTGAGAGGGAATGCTTCAGATAAAATTTTTGGTTCGATATCACTTTCAGTTGGCCTTGGAAGAGATTGAATGTCAATTCCTGCATCAACCGACCCAGGAGAAGACTTAACGTTTAGGGACTGAAACTCCTCCACCAAGCCTTGAATGTTTCCAAAAGCAGGTGGTGCCCCAGGAGGTGGTGCACCAAATCCTCCTTGCTGCGGATTAAAAGGATAAGGACCTCGCGGACCTGGTGGAGCAGGGTGAGACTGAAATGGCTGCTGGGGAAATGGCCTTGGAGCGGAATACAAAGCATCCAGAGAAGATGACGGGGCAGCAGGAGGATAGCCTGGCAATGGTGATGGTGGCAAGCTATCTCCTTGTTGCAATTGAGACACATTACCACCCAATGCTGTAGAAGACGCCTCATTTCTACTCAGTGGTGGAGGGCCCATTGGAACTGACGGTACATAAGATGCAGGTGGAGCAGGTGGAAAGCGAGGTCCAGTTGGCGGAGGTTGGAACGGCACGTTGCCAACAGGTGGCGGAGGAACAGATGGCGGAGCATGCTGTGGATAACCAACTTGGGGTCCCGAAGCAAATTGCGGAGCTGGAAACTGTGGATAGTTACCGACTGATCTAGGAGGTTGAGATGTAAAGGGTGGCGGAGCACTAGAAGGACCATTAAACCGAATCGTAGGCGCAGATCCAGGGGCGGGTTGAAGCATTCCAGGCGGAGGAGCACCCGGTCTCTCGGAAGCAACAGCAGCGCCGGGGAAAGACGGAAGTGGCCTTGCTGTAGGAGGAGGTGCAGCAAAGGGTGAAAAAGGCCTCGCGGGACCACTCGGACGGCCCGGCTGATCCCCTCCGGTAGGCCGCATATTCACTTTGATTCTTCAGTGCCTACACTTTTCTACTCTGAACACCAAACTCCTGCAAAAAAAAACGAAAACGTCATTTCGACCAACCAAAACCACAACTCATACTTCGAATCACCATTACATTCTACTCCCAACACATTAAAATTTTGCAAAACAAACCCCAAAACGCCACCTTCGCAGCCGAAATTACCCCCGAAAACGTCATTTCTATAACCAAAACCAGATCAAAACGCCACCTTTACAACAAAAAAAAATCAAAACGTCAAATTGACCCACTTCGACCCCTTATTTCCCAAATTCCACTCCAAACACATCAAGATTCCACAAAACGAACCCCAAAACCACAAAATTAAGCAAAACTCACGAATCCCCAAGACTTCAACCCCCCGAATCCTTCGATGCCGCCCCGATCAGACCAAGATCGGCGGAGAAAAAAGCAGACCCAGACTAGGGTTTTCCCCCTCCGATTCCGTCGAAAAACACCGTCAGATCCGGAACCAGATCGAAGGAATCGAACCCACAAACGGATCCGATGCGGGAGGAATCGAGGAGAGAGAGGGGTTTTAGCTTACCTTCGGAGATCGTCGGCGCTCGCCGTAGAAAGGGGAGGTGAGGAATTGTTTAGTACGTGGGAGTTCGGATTTGTTAATTTAGTAGACGTGAGGATGTATTGGAATTAGATGAGTTTGTTTCGTTTGGTGGTGGTCAAAATACTCATAATGATTGTTATTAATTTTAATTATTTTTAAAAACTTAAAATGGTTTGTATATCACGATCATCTTTTTTAAGTTTAGTCTACATTCTTGTTCTCTTTAGAGAAACCGCTGTGAATCCCAATGAAATAGATCGTGCGACTGGAATGTATAAAGAAGTTGGGAAGGTAACGATCATTTTTAAAAAGTTGAAGAACGATTTAGTTGACAATTACTTGATATGGCAACCAAACAGTGGAAAATTTTAAAATTTTAAAATACAAACATCACAACGATTAAGATCCCAAAAGCGAAAACGTTACTCATAAATAACCAAAATGTGTACCATATTACAACAGAGTTTGTCAAAAATATATGACTACATCAGAGTAGATGAAAGAGTAAATACAAAAGCAGTCATACAACCTAGGAAAGTACAAAATGAGAATCAAATCTCAGGGTCCTCGTCCTCGATCGTCACCCATCAAAATCTACTGCAGTCCTGAAAAGGAAAAATAACAATAATTTCTGAGCTTCCATAAGAAAATCTCGTATATCAAGCTCACATATATGTACGCTCAAGAATACATAAATTAACTTATCATACTAGTATAACATGGCAAAATACAATGCAATCCATGAACATCTCCTTCCAAGGGTAAATAAAGGACATTTGTCCACTAGTCCATCATCGGGTCACCCGTAGGGACCTACCGCAGGCACATACGATCTTACGAAAAATACACAACGCACCCATGGAAAACTCAGGAAGGTTTCCACTAGTCTTTTTGATAGCGCGAGACTTATTATGTTTTAGGAGAGGTAACTTTGAGTGGCGTAAGAGGCTGCTATTAGTGCAGGTAAATGAGTCTTATCTTACAAGAGGCAAAGCTTATCCGACAAGTCAATCGAGATGAGCATATGCCTGATGGATTGGATCAACGGTGCAGACAAAATGCAAAACATGAATATTCACGACAACAACGACGGCAAAGATCGAAGACAAATTAGTTAAACCATTCTATTAAAGAAGTATTTTTTTCTTAATACCCCTTAGGTTTTTTCCATTACTCCTTAGGTTTAGCTAACCTTCAGGTCTTTTTTATTTGTAACCAATATATTGTTTCTCTGATTGAGTCAACAATTATTAATAAATAAATTGGTTAGGGGGGGGGGGATTTTGTTTCTGTTTTTATTAATTTGATTGTGATTGTATACTTCAAATTTAAAAAAACAAACGAAAAATAAAAAACCGACTCGGACAAACGAAAAAAAAACCATACCGACCACCCCCGGACCTGCCCTGGATCTGGCACTGTCTGACTTGGGTTGGCGGGCCGGGTCGGGCCAGGGATACCGACTATCGTGTCGTGTCGCTCCGGCCGGACACGACACGACTCTCAGGTCTACTTGTAATGTTAGGAAACCAAATAAGAAGAGGAGATCTTGTCTTGGGCATAAGGTTTAAAGGGCTTTCGGATATTTTCTTAATTTTGAATATTTTGTAAGTTTCTTTTGTTCTAGTCACCTCCTTTGTACTTACAAGCCTTTTTGCGTAGTGAAAGCTCATATGACTCTTCACGTGATTGTTTCCCTCCGTTCTCATGTCAAGAGACGATTTCCACGTAAATTCTTGTGTTATGAGTTTGTTGGTTATCTGATACGATTATTTCCTAATATGTTGATGGATTGTGCAATATTTAATCAAGTCCTACAATATTCTATACAATATCATATTTAATTTATTTCTTTTTTTTTAATTTAAATCGATATGTTGACATCTATATATAAAGATGTTCATTAGATAGTTTGCTTATTTCATTATTTTCCTTATTAGTTTTTTCCATATTAGAGAAATTTGTTCTTATATAAACGGTGTAATATTTTATTTCAACAAGAACCAAAATCTAGCTTTCATTTTACTCATCTTGTCACATTCTGGAGCTACTCCGATCGAATGAGAAATTATCCTAACATTGGTGTTTTCATTGTATTCTCCATCAATGGCAGAAGACATATGATTCCCCACTTTTGTCAACACTTCTACTGCCCGCAACAACCAATTCTCCATCGTCATTGCCAACCTCGATCTTCTTCTCAATTCTTACGCCAGAATTGAATCCCTACCTACCCAACAACTCAACAACAATGTTGTTCCACCACCAACCAACGCCCACATTCTTCCATCACGTCTCAAGAGCCCACGTCAACACCTCACGTTGTCACCAACAATTCACCAACCAACACCACCATGTGATCAACACCTCCATCCCCCACAAACCCACCTTTTGCACCACCAGTATCTTCACCTCCTCTGTCTCCCATTCCACACCAATAACTCCACCTATTCTTGAACCACCTTCAAGTCCACCACTGCCACCTCCATGGCCACCTATGCCACCTCCATCTCCCTCTCCACCTTCACTGCCGATTTTACCTCCCACTCCATGAATCCCTCCTCCAACATTCCCTCCAAGTACTCCACCTCCAATGCCACCACCTCCCTGAAAGGAATGTGTTCTTACAGTTTTCTTTTATATGTCAATTATTATGAATTGAATGTGCAAATATTTTGTTCATTCATTAATGTATTCGTTTTTTGAAAATGTTAAAGAAGAAGCTCTTGTTTAACCGTAGAGCTCTAAAAGATAATGATTTACATAAATCAAAAGTTATTCACAATCATGGTAATTGACATGTAACATTAATTACCGAGATAAGATTGTCGTGTTGGTTAAAAAGTATTGTAACTCTACAAATATTTAACGGCACGAGTATATAAAAAAGGAAAATGGTTACTTTTATATATTGAATAGACCTAGCAAGTGAAACATTATAGATTTGTATTAAATTTATTATGTGTGGACACGAACAACAACACAACTGATCCACACCAAACTTTTATCTCAAGCCAAAGACGAAATGCATTTCGAGTCCATGGGTCTGAAGAACCATGTGGAGTGGCTTGATTAGTAATTTGATAGGGTTATCGTAGTTATTATTGTTTTATACATTGAGAATGTATATGAAGAAGACTTTGATAACAAGTGAGAGATTCAAAGTATTCTTTTTTATATGAATTGAATGTGCAAATATTTTGTTCCTTGATTAATGTATTCGTCTTTTGGAAGTGTCAAAGAAGAAGCTTCTGATCCTTAACCGTAGAGTTCTAAAAGATAATGATTTACATAAATCAAAAGTTATCCACCAATATTGATTTTCAAACTCAATCGATGACTACAAGTGGATGCAAAATTCTCTCTCCCTAATCTCTCCACTAATCCATCCGAATTTCTATTACTATTTCGAGCTTTTGGAGATTAAATCTCAAAGAGCTCAAGATGATTTATTAGGTAGATTCTAAGCTTAATTAGATATTGATTGACTAACTCATTTCTTTTTAATCTTGTTTAGAGTTTGCTGAATACTTGAAGGTGAATCAACTGGTGATTCGACGTGCGACGCAACTATGGATAATATTTTAGAGAACATTTGGGTATGATTCTCTTATATTTCTTTTAATATATTTGTGAATAATATGATATTAGAATAAATATAAAACAATGTACATAAAATTGTCGAAAATATGGAAATCGATCATGTATACATGTATAATTTTTCAAAATATATACATATATAAGGGCATGAAATCCAACACTCCCTCTCCATCATCGCCAACTAAAAAACTCCACCTCCATCACCTTCTGTAGTTGTGGATCTTGTTAAACATAACGAGTATAAAAGCTATGTTTATCCACACGTACCGCGTCCAATCATCACTATCACACGCCAGACAAAATCCTATCCCTTCATCACCAACAAAACCACCACACCTCTCCTTTCACAACACCATATTCTTCTCGTCAATCAAGTCCACCGCTTTCAAGTTGAAGATAAAGAGCCACCAGATCGTCGTGCATCTTCTAGCATTGAGCATGGTTATTTAGAACCTTGAGGACAATGTTCATTTGGAGAAGACAATTATGATGCGATTATTGCCTAATATGTTGATGGACCGTGCAATATTCAATCAAGACCTACAATATTCTCTACAATATCATAGTTAATTTATTTCCTAATTGTTTTTTTTAATTTAAATTGATATGTTGACATTTATATATAAAAATGTCCATTAGATAGTTATTTATTTCGTTATTTTCCTTATTAGTTATTTCCATGTTAGATAAATCCATTCTTATATAAACGACGTAATACTTTTATTTCAGTAAGAAATATAAATCAAGTTTACCAAAATCTAATTTTCATCTCTCATCTTACCACATTCTGGAGCTACTCCACTCGAAAAAGAAACTATCCTAAGATGTATTATCTCGTCGTGTAGATTTTGGTTTCAAATTTCTCATTCGTGCTTGTTTATTTCATTTTGATTTTTTGTTGGGATTTAACTTTGTTTTCTCTACATTTAGAGTTCGTTATTCCATCCATTGTTATACATTTTTTTCTAACATCTACAAACACGAGCAAACTTTGAAAAATCAAAGTTGAATTCACACTTCCAAAGTATTTATGTAGAAAAAAAACACTATCAGCTAAAAATAATAAAATATTTCTAAGATAGGCGAACACTAATTTCAATCTGTAGGATTGAGGTAGTTCGATCTTCCCATGGTCAATGTAGAATCATGAAGAACAACTTCTGTGATTCAACTTCATGCCAAATGCATTTTTTTCTTATTTTTCCTCAAACCCGCAGTATACATCATACATTTGCATTAGTTATTACATTCATATCAATGTGTAGCCCAACTCAAGAGTGATGAATTAATTTGATGGAAAGTAAAGTCTCTCACATATATATTACCTAGTCCATCACGAGTCTGCTTCAAATGTTTGCTCATGCATCTTTCTGAGCCTGTAGTTAGCATAAATCCCAAGTCCCACAACCACCAAACTTGCCACCACCACATTCACAACGACCTTTCTTCTAACACTTATTGCACTCTTCTTCTCTTCCTCTTCTTCCTCTTCCTTTTGCATTTGTTGTTGCGCAGATTCGGTTATTTGATCGGTGTCGGTTTTGGTGGGCTTTGATACTGGTTGTGGTGGCTGAGGTGGTGGTGTTGTGAGCTTCGGTATGATGATGTATAGGAGACCATCCTCGAACTTGGCTCGGATCTTGGTCACGTCTCCGTCCTTTGGAACTTCGAAGTCCTTGCGAAATTGCTTCCACTGGGTACTGTTTCCAATCTGGCACTCTCCGGTCACCTTTAGGCTCCCAAATTTGTCCAGCTGAACCCTCAGTTGTTCCTTCTTGAAACCTACTCTTACGAATCAAACAACAAAACAATAACATATTTTTGAAAACTCAAGAAACAATTCCAAGCTCCAACATTGGAAAAAATGTCTATTGAAAAAAGAAACATAAATGCTGAAGTTGTATGATAGAATTATATTGAAATATTGGACCTCATTTGAAATCAGATGAATAAGTTACATTATGTTTCATTTTTGTTCCACAAATATACAATGTCACATCTTTTTAATATCATCATATGTATAATTACACTATACTAGATCATTGTCACATTGGTAACTAATATACAGTTTCAATATTTTTTTGTATAGAACTAATAGTGCAAAATTTTGAAATTTATATATATTTTTAGAATGATAAACTTTAATTTAAATAAAATGTGATTTTCAAATTTTCGCGCAACAGCAGCGAAAAATGATACAACATTAGTGAAAATGATGCTAATGCAATGGAACATTGTGGAATGTATGAGTGACCTGAGAGATCAATAAGAAGAGTATGTGATCCTTCCTCATGCACCCATTCAGATTGAGGATTGAAATCTTCATACAAACGTTTGGTTACACCAGAAGCTGCCCTTGTTGCACCAGCCATATATACTTACTGCTAATTAATCTAGAATTTTGTGATTATGTGTTGGATGTTTGTGTTGGTTGTGGATGAAATATAAGGTTTTGAAAGGTATATATATGCATGGTATGGAAACCGAAGTTCCTTGTTTGTTTGACACTCTTCTTCTTCTTCTTCCTTCATTATGCTTTTCTTTGGTGTTATGACACTAACACAAATGCAAATCTTGTGCATGCAAGTAGAACTGTAGAAGTAAGCTGGAGTTTAGAATATTTCCATGTTAGCTCGCGTACATCTCTTATTAGAGAAGAAAACGTGTTGGTGTAAAAAAGTTTTTTTCATTTTTAATTGCTTGATATTGTGTATACTTTGAGAATAGTATAAATGTCTAGTTACATGTGGTTTATGTATGCGATCAGATTGTACGAGCAACCATTATTGAAGTTCATTTAGACATGGTTTGGTGTTATTTGTTTGTCGTTAATGTTGTTTTAAGGGTTTCAAATAAAAATGCTGCAAGGCTGTCGGTAAATCTTGATTGGTAGCCAAGTCGTTATTTATACCAAATAGTGTCCTTACAAAACCCAACAAATGTAAACAAGCCCATATAGCCCATGTATAATGGGCTTGGAATGCTCTGCCATATTCAATAGGCACCTAACTTATTTTTCGGGGAATTCAGGTATCACCTATGTTTTTGTTTCTTCTAATAGTATATTATAATATCACATTTGAACGTTATTTAATAGAGCTAATGTAGGTTCAGTATAAGATCCAGGAGGAGGAGGAGAAGAAAAGCTTAGATCCTTTCAAATATTTGGAGTTGAGCATATAACTTTGGGTTGAAGTTCAAAAGGACCAGTTGAACTACTTCAACATTTTGTTTTAAAAATAAAAAATAAAAAAAGAATCAGATTAACAAGTACCACGATAATTGTCTTCCTAATAAGTCTCAAATTAGTCACAAAATGGTGTACAATGTACCTTATTAGCTGTCAGTCAGCCACTGTTTGTTCTCTAATCCTAAATTGAAATGGATTAATAGAAGTTGCGTCATTATATCTTGTTTTGATTTCTTTATACCGACGTTTGAACAGACCCACTTTTTGTAGATCATTACATCTTTTAATTAATATATACATGACCGCACTGAGTTACTACTTTGGTTTCTAATTATATGGTTCTATTGGTCAACCTGCAAAAAATTTCTCCGAAACGAATTAAATACTACTTAGTGCTCGGTCTGCTTTCTCTCTCAGCCACGTCAGCTTTTCTCTCTGTCACGTCAGCACAAACCAACCCCCTACAAAATCCTTAACCATTGCTTAGTGTCGACTATTGCTTCCGAGTTCTGATGGAAGTGCCACTCCTCTATACTTTGAATTTAAGAAAAATAAATTCTTAATATATTATCTTAAATAAGTTTTTAACCACGCATGAAAATTTAGTACCTTCCACTAGACTTTTTTGGCTAATTTAGCATCATAATTTCTGTTAATTTAGAAACTAACTTCATAACCTCTTTCTGATTGTCCAAGTGGCCTCTAAACCATGAATAGGAAGCCGAGAAAGGCTATCCCAAGTAGTAGTGATGTAGCTATCACTTTCTAAGGAAGTCGCTTTAATCATATATAGGTGTACTTTGCTGTCTGAATTAGAAATTAAGAGTCATGAAAACAAAAGATTGGGACGTATCTAAAAGATCACGTATGTTTTCGAAATGTTAAGCGAATCACATCCAAGCAACAAGATCTGTATAGTTTGAATATGTTGCACCCTGTTTTGGGAATACTGCCCTCCAACTGAAAACGATGTGTGATTTGTTCTTTTGCTTCAAGTGGCATAGTAGGGACTTGTTTTTTAAAGAAAACACATTTGACTTGGAATCTCTTTAATTGAAGTAGTAATAACAATAACAATAACAATAAACATTGATGCATAAGGTATAAATGTAATTGAAGTAGGATTCATGAACTAACAAATCTTTCTACGTAAGATATACATGTATTCAGGACTCATTAGAAAACGATGTTAGAAACCAATTTTACCAAACTTTAGGAATTATCTCACCAATTACCCAGTATGGTTTATAACTCAACTAGTTAAGTTGTCACTTTAAAAAAAAAAGTTAAAGTTGTCAAGTACAATTAAAACTGCTGGTGTTACTTATTGATCGGATCTTTTGACAACAATTCCCTTCAGCTTGGCAAGAATCTGGTCATGAGTTCTTTCTCTTTCAAATTAACTTTCTCTTTCTTCAACTCACTTTCTTCTTTTTCCTACACTATTCACATCTTAACCACAACCCAACACAACATATCTCTCTCCTCCACATTATTTCGAGGTCCATCTTGCAAAAAAAATTAAAAAAATTGTAAAAAATCACAACAATTATAAAATGTATTTAAAAAAAATTTAAAAAAGATTCAAACAAAAATTAAAAAAAAATCAAAACAAAATAGAAAAAACAAAAAAATATTAAAAAAATTGAACTACGGTCGTCCACGACCCGGTCATCTCCCCCCTTATCGGGAAGACGACCCGGGCAACCCAGGTCGTGGGGGTCGTAAATCTTGAATAGTCAAAATCCATAAAGATAAAAAGGCAAGAGACTCCTAATCACTAAAGGTCTTGTATGTTAATAGTCTGTATCCAACGTAATTTAATCCGCCGCTTGTGATATGTAGTAAATCTATGCCTTAACTATGAAATTCGCTTTACTACCTCGGATAAGCCAGACAATATCCCTCTATACGAAGGTAGGCTTCTATTTCCCAACATAACCATTAGACATTTAATTCCATGTTATCGTAATATGTTGTAGAATAGCTTCTTACCAGAAAATAAGGGATCTGACGTTTTAGAATCCGCAATAAAATAGCGTGCATTGTATATGGTACAAATTCATTACGCTCGTAGGTCATAAACTCTGCCCAGTTGTAATACTTAAATCAGTAAGATTAAGCTTTGCCATCGGATATTATTGTATTAACGTTAATGTCTTCGCTATTATTTTATGGACCTTTATCCTTTTCTTTCGTAAGTGGTAATGAAACAACCAGCTTGCTTGGGGAGAGCATATCAGGAGTTTGTGTGGATTAAATAATATAAACTTGCTTAGCGTTGGGTGTTAGGTATATATCGACTTGCATCTACTGATGTCTGCACTTAGACAGCAATTTAGGTGAGGTGCAACCTAGTGGCTAGTGGTGATTAAACTAATGTGTTTGTGTTGTGGTTAAAGCCAAAGGAATAAATTCACTTTTCTTTTGTTTACTAATGGAAAGAGGAGTAAAGACTTTGTTCTACTTAAAGTGCTTTTGTTTATCTGAATTTTAACTTGTAATGCTAGTTTCTTTAGACAGTTTAACTTTGAAAAGTCTTACTTTGTCTTTTTGTAGTTTCTTGGTATTTAGACTTTAATCTATGTTAATTTTGATGATTAATCAAACTAATCTTAATCAACCAACTTAATCAATCAAAATTGACAAACATGATTACATGCATTACATATATATACTTGTATGTGTGCAACACATCTTAATAAGTTGTCCAAGATTATCAAGAGAAGAAGCACGATGAATATTTGATTTCCAACCGTTAATGTTAAAAGACAAATTATTGATTCAAACAACTGAATTGGTCCCGGACGACTTAAATCTTGAGACAAAGTCAATTAAACCTTGTTGTTCTTTTGGATCAACCAACCAAACCCAATTCGGTTAACCAATCGAACAAAGGTCGATAATCGATCACCAACTTCCAGTTCTATCAACCGAAAACTTAATATTGACCAAGTCAACTTTTTATTTACAATTGTTCTTCAAACGATCAACCGAATATGTGCAAATTTCTGTCCGAGTTTAAGTCAAATATTCTCTTTGTTTGACACATACTCACTAATTCTCCCAATCAGCTGGTAGAACTTGAAACCTTATCAATAAGAGTTCACTCATAAGTTTTAGACATCAAGACAATTCTCAATATTCCTATCTTTTGTGTCCAAACTTCAAATATTTTCAAACTCCCATTTCCAACACTCAAAGCTTAATTTTACCGCTTGTGTTTCAATTCCAATTTCATATCTAAGTATGTTCAAGTCTATAGTGTTAGTGATTCAAATTCTATATCTAAAATTCACAAAAAAATGTAAAGTTTGGAGGAAGTTTCCTCTCGGATTGTGAGATGAGAAATCGAGTAAGACGATGGTATTTGAAAGACTCGTGGTATAGAGAGTTTATTTTCGACCCGGAACGAATAGATTGGTGGATACTCGAGTAGAGATCGGAGAATCAATCAGAACTCGATGAGAAGAATAAATCACAGTGGTTGTGATTGAACCTCTATATATAAAATCGTCAGAATCAAATTGTAAATTACTTGCTCTATCACTAATTTTTAATTCTACAATTTCAAGAGCATTTAGATTGTGATCAGAGGATAATGGACCTAATAGTTTCAACTCATAATACCTTAAGCTAAATTTTTTGGGTTTTCTTTTTTGCCCTCCAAATAAGTATCTTGCTTCAAGAAAGTATTTAGCAAGCGTGGCAGCAAAACTGTTAGTATTTTCTCTTCTAGCTTTTCTTTTAGGTTGTTTGTTTACATTTGTTTTGTTAAATAATAAAATTAAAAAATATAAAAAGGTTATTAACTAAATGATAGGTTCACTAGAAATGTATGTTCACATTTCCTAACTATTGTCTGTCGCTATCCACTAACTCGCGCAAATTTAACACAAAAAAAACATTGCCACAACCACGAGTTTAACGTCAAAACCAATCCAAAAACTGTTGTCTTTGACTTTTCCCGAGAAATACGAGAATTGAATGATTTTTCATCAAAACAACCACACTAAACTAATCAAAACCTCTCTTACAGATCATGTGGTTGAAACAAAACAAAACAAAACAAAACAAATTACATACAAAATAACTTCGGGTATCTAAATTATTTTCATGCTTATTAATCACATCCTAATCGAAAACCGAGAAAATATCCGGGAAACAAGTATAAAAATCACAATATAATTTCCTAATGTTGTAAATTACGTACACATTGAATAAGGAACTAAAAGTGAAACATACTCCGTATGGTAGATTCACATAAGTTTATAACCAAAAAAACTCATGATTTATTCGCACACTAGTTTACGCCTTTATGGGTACTTTTCATCTTACTAGTATGTATCTTAAGGTCTATTTCTTAAGAGTAAATATTTTCTTCAAAAGTTACGATTGAGATTCCAGATTTTAAAAACAAAGTGTCCGAAACGGACCCTTAATTCCGACCCGTGAAATCCCACATGCTGAACCCACCTGGCAGTTTTCAAAACCAAAAAAGTCCAAACAAACCTAATTGTCGAAGAATCAAACATGCAGTAGACCCTGTCTCTAATTCTGAGCAGCCTGACCTCCATCCAGCATGTCCTCTGCAATTTTCCAAGCTTAGCTGAGGAATGACTTTTGCACTTTTTCTTACTTTAAACATGATCCATTCTTTCAGCAAAAACTTGAAGTAAAACATGCACATCAGAGAGTCCTTGTCCTCCCATGAATAATGGTATGATGGATTAAGGGAGGGATTGGTACACAATAGGCCATAGGTAGTTGGAGTCAACCTTTTCTACTATTCTAACTCATATTTGATGTGGGAACAGACACTATACATATTTAAAGGGTCAATTTCCTTAATACCCTAAGTTTAATATTTTCTAACATAAGCATATAAACAATTTTTTTACTGAACTGCTGTTCGTCGTCGTAAAACTACTTAAATCGCCCGTAAGATTACCATTTTGCCCATCTACCATTTCTACTAATATAACTCCTCATTTCACTCTTTTAACACAACTTTCTCTTCATATCACTCTTCTATTCACCACAAAAAATGTCTCGGAGGCCAGGAAAAGAACCAGCGGAGACCCCTGACTACTCACATCTGGTAAATTACCTTGTTTATTTCAATTAATTTAAAAAAACATTTTTGAGTCGGGCGTCCGCGGGAGACGTCTCCCACGTAGGGTAGGCGTCTCCGGCAGACGCCTACAACGTAGGGTAGGCGTCTCCCGCAGACGCCCTGTTTTTTTTAATTTTTGTTAAAATTGATTATAAATTGTGATAAAATTTAAATAAATTGAATATTATGTTAATAATGAGTTAAATTAGTTTAGTAAATCGTTTATTGATTATAAATTGTGATAATTAATAAATAAATCGCTAAATAAATTGATTATTATGTTAGTAATTAGTTGTGTACGATTTTAGTAAAGGATTATTGATTAATTGTGATAATTGCTAAATAAATCGATTATTAAGTTGATAATTAGTTTAATTATTTTAGTAAATCCATTAATAAATTTGTATTTTTAAAATTGAATTAATAGTCATCGGGTTACCGTGGAGGAAAAGGGAAATCAATTCCCTTAGGCGCGGTACGTAGTATAGCAGA
The DNA here is from genome assembly GCA_963682175.1 of Triglochin maritima. Taxonomy (NCBI): domain Eukaryota; kingdom Viridiplantae; phylum Streptophyta; class Magnoliopsida; order Alismatales; family Juncaginaceae; genus Triglochin; species Triglochin maritima. Next base: position 45,038,427 of record OY821775.1, read on the forward strand.
CGAGTCAGGTCCTCGTCATCCACGTACACGTGATATTTCTGCTTCAGTTAGGAGAGAGAGAGAGATCTGTTACGTCGTCGTCAGACACCTGGAGAGTCTTTCGACGACGAGGATGATTCAGATGAAGTGAGGAGTCACGATGACAGTGACGATGGGGCCCGATACGACTTGGGCCCACAGGAGGAGGTGGTACATCAGTCCGGTCGAGGACGGGGGCGACACGGTGGTCCTTCAGCTGAGAGGGTCATTAGGAAGGATCGAGGTGACCGGTTTGTGACCGGTGATTCGAGTTCGTGCACTGCAGACGCCCGAGCTCAGAAGAAGAAGAGGGGTGATGACGAGTCTTGGATCGTCACGGATATTATTCCCGGTGGTCCTGTAGATGGCAACGTCATTCTGAGTTTCGGAGGCCACGTCGCCAAACGCATCTGGGATGACGAGGAGCGGAAGGTTTTGAAGTGCCATAATCGGCACAGAGCCTGTACGACATTGCATGCATGGCGTTCGGTGATGACTGAGGATATGACGACGACTGTGGTTGACAGTGGATTGGGTCACTTGCCGTACAACATGTTTTCCTGCATCGACATGCCGTTGATTTCGGCATTCGTGGAGCGGTGGCAGCCTGACACCAACACTTTCGACTTGCCGTTCGGAGAGATGACGATCATGTTGCATGACGTCTTTCAGATTCTGCACATTCCTGTTGAGGGTCCCATGGTCAGTGCGCAGGCGCCGACATCTGAGCTGAAGTTATATGTATCTGAGTTGCTGGGTGTCAGCCTGGAGGGTCTTGGGCGGGATAGCTCATTTTGGAGTGGCGGTGGTGTTAGTATCGACGTTGTGGACGAGTGTTGCAGACGGGGGCGACCACCACGGACTGAGGATACGCAGATAACTGCTGATCTCTTCTTACTGCTAGGCTGCGTATTGTTTGTCGACAAGAGCGGTTCCAGACTGAGACCACGCGACTTATTGGAGGTGAGGGGCCCAGATACCATTGGTCAGTACTCATGGGGGTCGACGACGTTGGCATATATGTATCGCCAGCTGGGCATATCTAGTCGTGCTGATTGTGGTCAGATTACAGGTTGTCTTACACTGCTCCAGGCTTGGATATATGAGTATTTTCCTGCTTTCCGCCCACATCGTGAGCGGAAGAATGTTGAGTGTGGTCATCCTCGTTCGCGTATGTGGGCTGTCCGGGCGGAAGATAAGAGCGAGAGTCGACTTCTTTCTATTCGTAGACGGCTAGATCAGATGACTACATCGCAGGTATATAATGTATATATCATTCACGTTTATTTAAATTTAACTTTATTATTATTAACGTATAAACGTTTAGGTGGAATGGTTACCGTATGGTCCCGAGCCTGCTGTAGCTGTGCCGAGGACTACATTTGCCGGCATTATTCGTTATAGGGATATCACAGAGCCTTATATACCTGATCGCGTGTTACGTCAGTTAGGTTACATTCAGGTGATCTCGGTTGACATCCCGACGCCCGAGCATGCAGTACGGTCTGCGACTGCGACGATGTACGACGTCAGACACAGCGTTTCGTCTGTGGAATCGGTTTGGAGGACATTTCCGAGAATAAGACGACTACACCTGGCCGATCTGAGCCGTAGCCGCGACCCCTCCACTTGTGCTCCAGATTATTTGCAGTGGTTCGGTAGGTGCTCACATCCACTACTCGTACGCAGTATCATTCCGAGACCGGAGAGACCACTGGATAGGACATGTGCCGATGCGGTAAGTTTATCTAATTTTATTTTTAATTGTAAAGTATATTTTGTTATTGTACGCTAATTTTTATTTTACATACAGTGGATGAGTAGGGCGATACGGTGTACGCAGCCGTTCTTGCGAGAGAGAGACATCATGCTGACTGAGGCGACGAGACTTGCATGTACAGATTGGGATCGCCTGATCGAGGATTGGAACAGCCAGTTGGGCATTTCGGACCATGATTCAGATGCTGACCTGTAGTTGTCTTGCTTTTACTTTCGTTTTGTTGCACTGTTACTACATTTGTTGGTATTTGCTTATGTTTATTTGTGTACTCTTATTATTTATTTCTGACGAACATATCTTTTACATATTTCTTTGACTATCGTATTTTTTAATATTTATTTTTCACGAAAATATTTTCAACTTATTTCTTTAGATATCAAATAATATTTAAATTTAAAATACGGTAAAAGAACAACACGATATAAGTAGAAATATACGATATATTATACATTACAAAAACATTACAAATTACAATCAAAATGTACCACGTAACCGGTTCCAATACTCCATCCTAGTTTGGTACTGATCCTCCCATCCAACAACACTCTAATCTCGCATTTGATACCATAAGGTCGCTATAGGAGGTACTGGGAAATCATCAAGTAATTCCAAACGAATAAAATGTCTGTAACTCCCTAAATGAGCAATGACCAACTCTCTGACAGGCCTCGTCATGGCAGACGGACACTCCCAAGGTAGAACAGTAAGACACGGGAACAACGAACCATCTGTTCCCACTGCGAAATACATGACCTCACACTTGTAAAAATTAGCAATAGGAAACAAGTCAGACCAAACCTCCATTTAATGATCCTCGCCACAAACTCCCACGCCTCAATCAATTCGTTGACGGGCATCTCTCACATTGCCGAAATAGACACTCTCATATATAGGATGTGCACCTATCTCAATAGAAATCGCACGACGGACGTACGACCAGTTCTCCTGACCACCATGAAAGACATCGGCAACATATCGAAATCAACAGTTGCCATCAGCACGTACGTCATTCCACCTTTCCAGAAATGGTAAAATGATTCCTGACAGTTTATCATTATATGAGAAGTTGTCCATGTCAACCCGTCCGGACACTGTAAGATAGATAAATAACAATTCATTAAAACAACAAAATTAGGAGATAATATATTCAACCCCATTTAGATTACTGATATATATTAAATAACATAACAACAAAGATATCGACATATCGGAAGATCATGTACCCGTATTCACAGACGATCGAGACGAATTAGACCGACGACCCCTGCTCCCACTACTGCCAGACCGACGACCCCTTCTCCCACTACTGCCAGACCGACCACGACCTCGCTCAGCATACTCGAAGGCACTCGGGTCCCGACGTGTCGACTTTCCCCTAGGTCAACCTCGTACCTTAGTATTTTCTTCGGGTTCTCCATAGTTCGACTGATCGGGTTGTAAGTGTTCGTATAAAATACGAGAGGCACTACGAATTACTGCAGGGTCGCTCTCCGAGATCTCATCCACTAGCTTCCGAAAATGCTCGACGTCTTGTGCTGATTGATCAACAAACTCTGACATCTGGACTCCTTCTCCGATAACAAGTGTTTTCCAGAATGGATGAATCTGCTCTAAATAAATTCCATCACCTGACGCCAAACACTCGTACATGGTACATGCACAAGGAATCCCATGTGTTGTCAGGAAAGCACACCCACAACGATATTCAATTTCATCACTTAAGTCCCCCATTCTCTTCAACTCCTGAGTCATTAACGACAAGCAGTGATGCGAAACTCGGCCATTTATATGCTGAAACAGATGACCTATGTACTGTGCCAAATTTCGACGTCTCGAATCTTCAAGAAAGTTCAGAATATTCGTCAGCTGCATTTCAATAGACGAGTTCACGCGGTCGAAAAGAGTGTCGAGAGCGGCAGTCGATGTAGTGATCCACTCTTTCAGAGCCGAATGTGCACTTTCCACCCTGCAGTTCGTAGTGTTGCCGAAATGAAAAACTTGATTCGTCCAATTCAACACGAATTTTTCCTTATGCACCAACCACGTGTCTTCCACATACTTCGTCAGCACTGGCCAGGAACTGTAAGAATCCTTCAGATTACGGATTGCTCTATCATAATCCGTCTGTGAATCAAAAAGCATTACTTTCCTCCACCTTCCACGCCTAAAACTCTCTGCAAGCTGCTTCTCCTTGCCGAATACGAGGTATGCGTAGTTGTACACGTCTTTGTTGATATGACAGGTGCATAGTAAATGAGTTGACTCAGGAAAAACCTCAGCCACTGGTCGCATCAAACCCATCTCCCGGTCCGTAATTATTGCTGTCGGGCTAACAATATCCAATAAAAAATCTCGCAACCTCTCCAACACCCACCGGTAACTAGACTCGGTCTCATCCTGCAAAATCGCATATCCGACGAGGAAATTCATATTTGTTGGAGTAACCCCAACCATTTCAAACAAAGGCATCTTGTACTTGTTCGTCTTATACGTCGAATCCATACAGATTACGAATGAGTATGTACGCAACAACTGAACTGAAGTCGGATGTGCCAAAAATGCTTGAGTCAATACATTAGTTTCTTCATCTGCCACAATCCAATGCAAATACTTATGCTGCACTGCCTCCCTGAGAAACTGCTGCGCGGGATTCTTGTCTTCAGATTTCGTCCTCCTCATGTACTCTCTGAAGTTGTAAATGTGTCTTTGATTCGGATTATCGTCCGAAAATTTCTTCTTTACCGCCAACAAAATGTTACAGGGTCTTGCTTGTGCCTCTGTCATATCCCGAACAATTTGCTTTGCCCCAGCACTAAGTCCGTTGACCTGTCGGTGACCCTCTGAATAAACTGTCAATGGGTGGTTGTGCTGCCCATAGATGCTACTAGAAACAATAACTCATCCATCACGATCTCGTCGCTCCACCACTTTTACCAAAAACCGACAACCGCAACCTTTTCTTTTCGTATTCTTTCGCAGTGCAATACTCGTATCACGATAACTCATCTCACGTCTGCGATCACATCTGAGGTAACAATCCATCCGGTTATCTGCTTTTGGTTTGTATGATGATATAACCAAAAAAAATCCGGCTCCTATTGCAACTTGTTTCGCCCATTTACAACCTTCCTCGATTGTTGTAAATATTTCTTTACTGTCAAAAAGTTCACTGTAATCTACTCCATCACCACCGAAATCTTGCAACGGAACCTGAAAAATTTGAATTTAACAGAAAATTAAAAAAAAACAAAAAAACGGGCGTCTGGCTAAACCGCCTCCACCAAGGTAGAGACGTCTGTCTAAACCGCCTCCACCTATGTGGAGGTGGAGGCGGTTTAGCCAGACGCCCGAGTCGGGAAAAAAATTCCGCCCCCGTTACCTCGCCGGATTCAGGTGCTTCGCCAGACATTTTCGTGGTGTTGGTACTAGGAATGTGAGTAAAACTGAGTCAAACACATTGTTTAAAGACTTGGGACGAAATCGGTATTAATTGATTTGTTAAGAGCATGATGTGACGAAATCGGTATTAATTGGGACGAAATCCCTTTTTTTATTCTTGAAATTGGAAGGTATATAATTGTCCATGATGTGACTTAAGAGGACAAAGAGATCATAAGAGGTAGGAACATCACTTGAAAATACAAAAGTGATGGTTGAAAAATGCAAAAGTAGTACCATTTTGCCGGTTTTGGTTCAAGAAGTTGAAAGTTGATTCAATTAAAAAATTTAGATACAAACATTGGGAAATAAAATCCCACTTGTCTATATCCATGTCCTCAAATTAATAATAGAATATGTCATTTTCGTCGATCAAAACAAACTCTATATATGTTTTGAATTAGTTCTGATTAATGTCCAAATCTATTCTCTTCCCTTCTTTTCATGGCAATTGCAAATATTTTATATTCCATCCTCAAACAAGAGAGATCACTATCCAGTTAAACATCAACTAGGAATTTAAGGAAACCACGTTAGAATATATGCCACTTGATTTTCTATGTTCAAATCACGTGATGAAACCATCAAATTACTTTTAATTGGAACAAGGAAAAACCAAGTCATTACATTTCATGAGAATCATGGTTCCTTTTTCTTGCTTTTTCCAAAAGGAATCTATCCTTATTTTTTGCGTGATAAAAACAATGTTATCTTTATTTAAAGGATACACAATAAAATACAATCTTATCTTCATCTAAAAGATACACTTAGACTATGGGCGGGTGTGGTGTCCTACTGATTAATCAGATGAAAAAAGTTCAAGATAAGACTTTTCAAGTGGTTGGTTGTTGTTTACTGTGGTTTGAGATGGGCTTTTATATCGATGTTCTTCTTTTCCTGGTATATTAAATAAATATCCTTTATTCTTGTTCAATATCAAAATTTCTTGGTTTTTTACATTCCATTTGTTGTTTGGCTAGATACTTAGATGTATGAAAAGCATGTTTTTTTTTGCATGGTTTTGTAATTAATAAGCATTCTCCTCTCTAGAAATAGGATTTACTACTCTTGAACCAATATTTGATCTATTAATTGTTGTTGGAGTCATAAAAGGTTATTTTAGTTTTATTAATTTTTATTAGTAAGCATTTGATTTGGTCAAAAAGGGAAAAAATAGCTCACCACCATTTTTGGTGTTGATCAGTGGCCAAAAAAGAGTTCTAATCATCAAAATTAGGGATCAAGAAAAATAGATTTTTTTTGTCATCATCAACTAATATTGTTTGGGGAATTGGGGGAACAAATGCCCTCGTGTAGTAAAAAAACATTTCATTGGAAAGGGATAAGGAGTGAATTATTTAACAAAAGTGGAATCAAAGGGGTTAGTTAAGAAAAAAAATCCAAGTCAACTAACTATATTATATGATACCATATATTTAAATGAACCCTATAATTAAGATGGCATCCAAGTGGTTTAACTTCCCAAAAGTCATTATCACATGGATTTTTTTTATTGTTAAGTAAATTTACAAACATCTCATAAGTCTCTAACTTAAGAGCATACTTATTGAAATATCAATCAAGACCGCTTCTACATGGTCTTGATTGATTGACAATATTATAACAAGTATACGTTGTTCTGGAAAGTACGTACACTACTTGTTCACAACTTATTCTTTTGGTTCATGCCAACAGTTTTGTACTTTAGAATAAATTATTACAATTTGAATTCCATGATCAATTAAAAAGCCAAAAAACAACAACAATGGAATCCAATTTCGTTTATTTCTAAAGGGTTACTTCTTTAAGAAATGCATCTTAATTCCGTCGGTATTGGTTAAACAGTTTTGCTTTCCTGTGTTACTCTTCGCATTTTATTTATTTATTCCAGTTAGCGAGCTATATTCTACTCCTTTCTTTTTGCATGCGCAAGGCTCTTGTTTATATTAAGTGTAAATTGCGGAAATAATGTAAGAACTAAGAAGTGCTTGCTTTAGAAAAGTCTCCTATTCTCCATCAATCAAATCATCCTTAGGTGTGTTGGGTTTCTTTTCATTTTTTTAGAAATATTACTATGATGAGAGATATGATTTTTGGCCACATCACTAAAAGCAATAACACATTGTATTCTGAGTAGTAATTGGGGTAGAAAAAATTGGAGTCTTCGTAATTATTGTTGATATCCATATCTAACTAAAGATGAGATTCATGCTAATTTTCATTATCTTGATGAATATAATAGGACTATGGATATTGAATTTCAAGTTTTAGGAAATTCAAATACTATGTGCATTTTATTTGTGGGCAGAGTTAAAAGTATTTGCATGACTTTTACATTTTTCCAGTTATATATATGTTGTTTTATTGGCGCTTCTACTAAAAAAATTAAAATACTATAGGTATAATGTATAACTAGCCTATAGACCAGAGATTAAATTGAAGTGCAGAGACGCATCAATTCATTTTCTATTTTATCCACATTGTCACGTACCTATTATTTTTTTATCTATCCGTTTAACGAAATATTTTTTTACTTATATATTTATTTCCTAAGAATACAAATACACATTTTCAGATAAATACTATATTCTCCATATTCGATCTATTTGCAACATGTAATTACCAAAATCAATGTATTAGGCTAAGTGAAAATTCGTTCACGTGGGTCGAATAATTAAGATATAGTGTAATATCCCTAAACCCTCGTTGGAAGTTAAGTGGTGATTAGGTGGAGGTTTGACTAGAGAGAGAGAGAGAGATATGGTTGGAGGAATGGGTGAGGTGTTGGGTAGGGAGTGTAGGGAATGGTTGGGGGTGTTGGGTGGTGTGGGCTTTGGGTTTAAAAGCAACCCAACCCCTCTTCTACATCTTCTTCTCCTTCATTCTTCCTCACACACATTCATCACCTTCTTCTCTCTTTTCCGGCGAGCAGCGGCGGAGGTGGTGACTCCGGTGTGCGAGCGAGCATGGTCCTGAGGAGTGAGGCGTGCAGAGGTCGGCGCGCGAGGAGGATTTCCGGAGTCGACGTTGCGCGAGCGAGACTCCGACGGATTCGTCGTGTTCGAAAGGTATGCCGGTTCAATAGTGTGATTTTATTGCTCACCCGTGTCAGGGTGATATGGTGGTTGGTCGTGGGAGGTCGGAGACCTCACCGGAGACGAGAACGACGTAAATCTTTGGCTGGTGCAATGTGCATACGACCAACGGTCGACCGGATGCTTCAGGCGGTCGACCGATTTAATGTATTTTGCCTGACTTTAACCACCACCGGTCGGACGATGCCTTGTGGTGGTCGACCGGTAGTGCATGTGCTGGTGGGTCGGGGGTTTCCCTGTTGGATTTTGGTCGACCGTTTTTATGCACTGTTTCACCGATTGATGACTAATCTGCTAGGATGCCCCTAGTAGTTTTCGGTCGACCGGGACCCCTGAGTCGGTCGACCGATTAGACTTATATGATTTTGACTAGACTCCGGATTTTACCATGTATCGGTCGACCGATTTTAGACTCTTGTTCAACCGTTGGGACTTAGATTTTGCGCAGAGAGTTCGACCGTTGCAGACTTTCAGTCGATCGAACCTCATGGGAACTGTCGACCAGATTTCTCTTTTGGTCGACCGTTTGTGCGCAGAACTAAATTCCTGGTCCTTGTATGATGTCAACTCTGTCCATAGAAATCCATGCCCTCGCCTAGTGCGTGAGCCGGGAGGTGACGTCTGACGCGTTATGCGTGCCTGCCCAGGGACTGCCTGTGGAAGAGTATGGGTATTCGAGACGTGTCACCTCCGTGTATGGATCGTGACTTACTGTGATGGATTGATTGACTCATAGTAGAGTAGCAAACCTGAGGGATCGCGGATCCCAATGTATGACGTGCGGCTCGTGGAGCCTAATGACCTGGCGGACTTCGGTCCGGAACCGTCCGATGTGTCAGACGTATGTTGGACCACCGATGATTTTTCGGTGATGTCGTCGATGATGTTCCGGCGATAATGGGCCGATGTTGTTATGACTATGATGTTTGATGGGCCGATATTGTTCCGGCTATGATGTTTGATGGGCCGATGTTGTTCCGGCTATGTTTTCCTCAGCTGGACACCTACTGAGATGATGTTTGATGGACCAACCGAGCGACGACTCTGTTGGGGTGGTTTGACCACGAAGTTACATATCTGTTTCTTATGGCGCGGACCTGGCAGACGCTCCTTGCCGAACCCCATGATTAGTATAACCGCGTATAGGGAGCGTCATGTCTTATTCTATTAGACCGTATGTGCCTACGGTAGGTCTCCGAGGGAGACCCGATGATGATTGTCGGACTGATGTTCTTTTTTACCCTTCGGGGAAACTGTTTTCCTTACTGTTGATGACATGACATACTACTAGTATGATATGTTTATTTGTACTACTGCATTCATATAGGTGAGTTTGACATACGGGATTTCCTTATGGAAACTCAGACATTGTCGTTGCATGTTTTATTTCAGGACCGCAGTAGGTCCAGTTGGGTGGTGTCGGCGGGCGCACGCATTTTGGGATCAGATCCTCTCCTACGGACCATTGAGGTCGACATGATTACTTGTACTTCCTTTTGTTATATCTGATTTAATCATGTAGCTTTTTGACAAACTCTTATGTAATATGATGCACCGCTTGGATGTTTCATTAGAAGTAACAATCTCATCTTTTGATTATCGATCTCTGGTATCTTGATGACAAATTTAAAATTTCTATTGTTTCGGGATGTTACATATAATGTCGTTATTATAGTAGTGAAACAACACCATTAAAGCCTGAAGTTGGAATGAAATTCAGGTTGGTTTATGTCAACTTCTTGGGGTAGATATTTTGCTAGAATCTCATATGTACATTACAATTTGTTTTTATGCAATCTTTTGAAGAATCTACTTTTTCTTGGGTTCCTTTATAATATTTTCAAGTTTTACAAATGAAGAGGTGGACATGGAATCGGCTATTAGAGCACCACTAACGGTGCAAAAATGCACCCTTACGACCCGGTCATGCAAAGATGATCGGGTCATCTCCCCTTTAACGGGGGAGATGACCTCGTCATCTTTGCCTGGGTCGACGATTAAAAAATTATTTTTTTGGTTTTGAATTTTTTGTTTGAATGTTTTTTTGAAAATACGTTTTATAATTGTTTTGATTTTTTAGAATTTTTTAATTTTTTTAAATTTTTCTAAGGTAAACCCCGAAATGTTGTGGAGGAGAGAGATAAGTTGTTGTGAGTTGTGGTGAGTTATGGTTAAGATGCGAATAGTGTAGGAAAGAGAAGAAAATGAGTTGGGGAGAGAGAAAACTGATGTGGAAGAGAGAGAAAGGAGAGAGAACACTCATGACCAAGTCGGGGGCATGTTTAGCGACGACCTTACGGTTTGTCTCGTATTTCGTTAGTTTTTACTTTTTTTCAAAACCTTTCATGTAATTATTTATATGAAGATGCAAGTTGATGTTATTAGAATTTGATCACTTATTTAGGTTATTCAATTTCCACAACTACATTGTTTACCAACCTAAATATTCTTTTTCTCTCCAAGGATTTCAAAATTTGATATTTTTCTTTGATAAAGTGTATGTTACACATTTATTTTATTAAGCCCCACTTAGTTAACACACTTGTATTAAATGATAAGCCACAATTTTATTAAGTTAAGTCCTCGATGCAAAATTTCGTTGTCCAAATACAATCTTAAATTACAAGTAACAACCTACACATGCTAAACAAAATATCTCCTACAATTCTAGAGAGAGAAACAATACAACAAAAGTGTCGGGAAGAGAGAGACAGAGATAAAACTGTGTACGTGTAGGAACACAAAACAGCAGTTTCCCATCATAAAAACCAAAACTAAACCGTCCAAAAAGGTGGGCGGAAACAACGCATGACAACACAATCCAAAAACTAATTTTCTTTTCTTTTTCTTTCTCTTCCACCTCAAATGGCCCCTGGTTTTGCTCCAACTTATATAACCCACATCACACCCTCCTCTCCCCCCTCCAAACTCCACTCCATCACCCTTATCCACTCAAAATATTTTCTGGGTACTTGAATTTTGGTTTAAAAAACTGCATTTTTTCTCCTGGGTTTTAGATGAAACCTGAAACTGGGCTTGTGGACGGGAGGAAGAGGAAGAGAGTGGGAGAGAATGGTGGGAAGATTGTTAGTAAGAGAGGTAGGAAGCCAGGGCATAGAGTTCAGGCCTCTTCCATGGCAATTCAGAAGCTGTTTGAGACTTGCAAGTCTGTGTTCATGGGCCCTGGGACTGTCCCTCAACCTCACCATGTCCAATTTCTTCAGAAACTTCTTGGTATGTTTTGATTTTGTTGGTTTTCTTGTTCATGGTTTTGTGTTTGTTTGTTAGTTTTGATTTAAGCCGTTTGTTTTGGGATTTGCATGTGATTATGTTGTTTTGTAGGTTTGGAAAGTATGAGTAATTTATTGAAAGTTGGAGGGTGTTTTGGGTATTTTTGGCTTTTGGAGGTTGTGGGGAGGGCCGCTTGATTTGTGGGAGATTTGCATGGACTTTATATGATCTTGTAAGGGTAACTTCATAATAAATACTAAAAAATAATTAAGAATATCTACTCCTCTAATTTCTTATGGTATCCAGAACTTTAGCCTTGCAGGCCGGTGAATTTTATATTTTAGTTAAATTTGCATCCTCTTGTGAGTTGTGACATTAGTCCGACAACATGTTTCAATCCACATTAAATAATGGACAAATACACTTTCTTTAAGAATGTTACCATTTCAACCAGTACTTCCATTCACTAAAAAATCCATTGTTTTTAGTTTTTACTTGTTAATTGCCATGCTAATTTGAAGTTTTTTTTATATTTTTCGCCTGTTATATTAGTTTTTGTAACGTCAGGAAAGTTACCTATTATTGATATTGAATGTTCATTTGGACTATGTTTCAGACAAGATGAAAGCTGAGGATATGGGATTAAGCAAAGATCTCACTTTCTTCACGGCTAAAAGTAACGGTTGTACTCCAAGAATCACTTGCACAACCATATACAAGTGCGAAAACTTCTCGGTAAGCTCACGATTTCATCGATTTGATTACGATCCATGAAGTTCAGTTCAACAATTATTTCATACGACATATGACATAAAATACAATGGTCCAAACATTAAGATCTGCATATCTCAATTTGAAGTTAAAAGTCAACAAACATGTCAGTTTACAACTAGATCCGTTGGATTATTTCATTCAATAAAAGAATTGGATCCACTGTCTTTCACCTAGAAGCGATGGTACATAAACTTCACACAAATTTGGTTACGATCTTGTCGTTTATAACGAATTATACTTTCTTGGGCAGATGTGCATGTTCTTCTTGCCCGCGAAAGCTGTGATCCCACTACACAACCACCCGGGAATGACCGTTTTTAGCAAGCTCCTCCTCGGATCGATGCACATCAAATCCTACGATTGGGTTGGTGACATCAAACCAACAGAGCCAACGTTACGTTCACAATGTACGTAAATCTTCTCACAATCTCCACACTTTCCCTGAACAAATTCGAATACGATGTCGATACCGAATGTCATGCTAATTTAATTTTGCAGTTAGACTGGCAAGGCTTAAGGTGGATTCGGAGTTCACTGCGCCGTGTGATACCTCAGTTCTCTACCCCACGACCGGAGGAAATATGCACACGTTTACCGCAATAACACCCTGTGTGGTTCTTGATGTGCTCGGTCCACCGTATTCGTCCAAGGATGGGAGAGACTGCACATACTACAAAGACCACCCATGTCAACCAACCAGAGGTATACTTAATTACTAAAATTTCATTAATATGTGTGTTTATAACCAAAAAAAAGAAGAAGTCAAGATCAGGATGCTGTCTCAATGAAGGGAGACACTTCTTAAGATTTAGTTCCGAGTAAAACAGACAAAATTAGTAGATAATTTTGAAGTCCAACCATTTTCTAACTTTATTCATTTTTCGAGTTCAGTTCTATGTTCTAACTACTACTTCACTAATGACATCTTCCAGAGACTAAAACCGATTTAGATGGCGATGTAGAGAAGAAGCGATATGCATGGTTGGAGGAGGTTGATGTGCCGCAGGAATCGGAAATGTACGCAGTAGAATACTTGGGTCCTCAGATCATCGACAATTAATCTCTGCAATGAAACTCAATGGATCTTTTGTTCTTCCATTTTCTTTTGTTTTCTACAGGTGTGTTTTGCTTCTTACTTAGTGTGCAGATTGTAGAATCGATCCATTTGTTAGTCTCAATGTTTAGTTTCCTTAACTTTTGCAGTTAAATTAATTTTTTTACTCATTTTGGTGGTGATTGATGACTATTGTATGCTCGTGTTTGTTCACGTTGTGTGATGACACAGACATCTGAAGCAAGAAATTTGGTCGAAAAATAGTGGAAGAAAGACATTTCCTAACCACGTTTTTGCTTTTGATCAAGAGAATTCTTTTGTTTGAGATAATCTTAAAACCTATAATGTTTGATGTTTATTGTTATAGTTTCCATTGACGATCTTGAGTTCCTTAACTCACCCAAACTTTGGGAGGGCCAGGATTTTAACTAAGATTAATCCAAGATATTCTTCACCGAGAAGTCCAAACTAATCCAAGAATAGAAATTTAAACAACTAATTCAAGAATAAAATTTTACCAACTGAATTAGATACCAACATCACAATGATGTGAAACCATTACTATAAAAATGAGTTAGGTTATACAACAACAAAACCTTTAATCCTACACTAATTGGGGTAGGTTGGAAATCAAACTCAAGAAGAAATATAATTCCGACAATTTAATCATCTTCTTCCATCCACTCCTAATGAAACTATATATACCTAATGAAACTCGAGAATTTAGTTTGGTATGTATAGTAACAACTAACAAAATTGTCATTCAGTTTGTCTCTAAATAGAATAAGTTCAACGGTATTCAAGCAACAAATAAAGGAAATTGATAAAACCAAATTAAATGTTAGGGTATTATTGCAATTATGCTCTGACAGTTACGTATTTTCGCCGGAACACCAAAATTAAAAGGACATGCTATGAGAATAATTGTTCATTAGGTGAGCAAATGTTAGGATTTTGTCGTTGCAACATTTCCACATATGGCCATGTATCTGTTGATAGAATGTGGAGTAATTGATGTGCGAGTCAATGCGACCCACCTTTTATCCACATGTCACATAATACAGTGGGCAAATCATCTGGTTTCGGTGCATAAAATGTCAATGCATTCTCATGACAGCATGTTCTCTAATATATGTGCATATGCCACTCTAAAGTTCCACATTATCTAACTTCGACTTACACCATCCAGTGGGTGTGTGAACATGTATGTATTATGTATATGTCCCAATGCATGTGGTCACCTACTCACCTTTAAATCTACTGGTTGAAATGTTCTTAGGATATGAAAAAGAAAAAAAAAACTATGACTATGAAGAACATTAACAATCTTAAGAGAAAAACTGAAAAAATGTTATTTCTAACCATTTTATGCTCTTTTTATATTGGTAAAAAAAACTGCATTTATAAAAAAGAAAACTATACAAAAGAAACTAGCAAACCAGTCATAGTAAGGCAAAAACTGGCTGTCGACAACAATAAATTCGAGCGCAATTAAAGCAAACCACTAGATACAATAATCAGACCATGACGACCTAGGTGTTACCATAACAACCACTGCTCCCACACCACTCCATAAGCCATCTGCAGGCATCGACCAAATCGAGTCAACCATTAAAGGTCTGGAAAATGAGCCTATTTCTGGACGTCCAAATCGACCACCATAAAATTTAAGGGAAAAAAAGCTATATCTGTGTTGTAAGGCCTTACCTTTCGATCATTTTAAAAATATCCATGCCATTACCAAAACAATAATGATGATTGTCCTCCCTTGGCTTGTCTATGTGTATAAAATCTAGAAGGTAAATACTTTAGGAAGACAAAAAATACTACAGGCACCTATAAGCGAAAGATACGTCTAGCTAGAAACAAAGGAAAAAAGGTAAAAAATAAAAAAAAGAATGGTAGGAAAAGTCATCGTTGGATAAGTCGTGTTATTATGGAAATAAAGTTGGTTCTTAAACTATATAATTATACTTATCCATTTATAAAGTACTGGTGAGGTTCCAAAGTAAATGAACCTTTCGGGGTTAGTGTTATGAATATATATAAGGTTGTGTATGAGATCTAGATCTAAAATGAATTTTGCTCATTATTAAATTCAATCCAGTGTTATTTTTGTATTTGGTTCCCTTCTTTGCTTCTGCACCAACTCCAATAGTCCGCATGAAAGAATATCCAACCATCGGCATCCTTCTGCTAGACTACTTTTGTTTGCATTTGTCATCTGGCTAATACAACTTTAAAAGGATAATGTTATATGTGCTCTACATTGGACTCTTTATTGTGCTCAAATGCTCCATGTAAGTGGAACTTAGTGTGTTGGTTGTTTTCCACTAATAACTTCTTGACACGTGGTTTGAATGAATAACAATGCATATTTTACAAAATGTTACGTCTTTTTACCAAAAAAATACCCATGACCAGAAACCAACTACTCATGTGCATCTCTCTCTACCTATGTCAAATCATCATCTCTCTCCTCCTTGGAAATCATTATTTTATTGTAAAATGGAGAGTCACGTTGGAAATCATTATTTTATTGCAAAATGGAGAGTCATGTTGGAAACAGTACTTTCACCGCTACCCGTTCTGTCTTCTTAGTTAAACGAGTATGCAAGGTGGGTTAAAAATAAAAAAATTCCTACCCATCCCGGCTAAGGCTAGACTAGACGGTGTGAGGGCGGGTTAGCGGATTTGACGGGTTTTTTTTTAACTTTTTAGATTTTTCCTAAGAAAAACATAAGAAAACAAAACTTGAGAAATAATTATCACTCACCATATTTTTTCCTAATAACATTCATTATAAAACATTAAAAACATGAACTAAATAATAATAACAAATTCTAATTTTAAAAATTCATTATAAGTTTATAAAAATAACACTCAGTGTACATAACAAACTTCTACATATAACAATAATACTCATTATAACATAATAAACTCCAACATCAAACAATAAAAATATTAAAAATATTTATTATAACGTAACAAACTCCAACATCAAACTATGAAAATATTGAAAACATTCATTTTAGGCGAGTTGCGGGTTATGCGGGCCGCAACCCGTCCCGCTTAGTAGGCGGGTTATGCGGGTGACGGGTAGGAGGGTTGGCGGGTAAAGTTTTTTTGGCCGCTACCTGCATTAGGTGGGGCATGGCGGGTTTGCTGGTAAAACCCACCCCATTTACGGTCCTAGTGATGCATGTTGGAGGAAACTGAGTGTAAATATGTCCAGGTTATGATTTAGGTTTTAAGATTTAAATATGTATGAGTCCAAACTTATGAATGTGTTAGCGTTTAGAAATTTTAGGGTTATGTGTTTATATATGTCCTAATTCAAATCGAGGGTTTAAATATTTTTGAGTCCAAACTTATGGCTTGGGACTTAGGGTTTTAGAGTGTAGATATGTCTAGTTTAAAGTTTAAAAATGTTTGGGTTTAGACTTATGGTTTAAGTGTTACCATTTAGGAGTTTAGGGTGTGAAGCATTTACACTCGTTACTACATTGTTTTACAAACTTACTCTAAACAATATTTGGATATATACACTGTATGTGACTAATAAACTAGCTAGATGTGTCAACTACATTCTATAATGGACTAATGTATAAGATATGAGGTTAACTGTAATAGGATTTAGGGTTTTGCAATTTAAGCTACCATTATTACATTTGATTAATAGTAAGAATGATCTAATCTTTTTTTATGGAATTATGATTTTATATCATATCACCTATGTTATTTGGGTTATATACCAATGATAGACTTCAAGATTGTAAGTAAGATAACTCATAGATTTGGGTTACAGTATGAATGACGAAACATTTTCTGTGACTGCAGTTGTGATTTGATAAGGTTACTAGTGTTATTTAGGTTGCAAAACTAACGACAGACTTTACAATTTTAGGTAGGATTACTCTTATGTTTAGGTTACAGTACGAAGCACCCAACTACTTCTGAGATATGTGTTGTCTAAGACTCTAAGGCCACAATAACCTTCAGTGTAGATGATTTGAATTGTATTTTCTCTCCAAATTTTCACATGTTGTCAATAATATCCACTTACTTCCAACCTGACTTACGAATTTTCTCATACTTGTTGCCTTTTAATAATATCTATAACCTCTTTTAAGCAACATTTGTGGACATATCATTATGTCTGCTATGAACACATATTTTCCTTAGGAACGTAGTGGTTTAATGTAATTTATGATTTTTCAATGTATGTTGTATCTTAATATGTCTAAAACTCTCTCCAATGTCTGCATATATATCTTAACAAATATGTTAGGTCTATGATATATTTGCTATATAACGTCACATTGTCATTTGATGTAGTTGATTTGAGTCAGATTTTCACATAATAAGATTGGTAGTATCTAAAGTTGTAGATCAGACATCAATATACACATACAGTAGACTAGATATACGGTGGTATCCTGACAACATATCAAGACAAATAGACATTACACACATGAGACAAAACCAGTAGACATCAGTCTAGATAAAATGTCTAACAACCAATCTTTATATATCCAACAATTTTCATATAAAAGACATTCACACTACACAAGCAGAAATAACTAAATATTAGACATACACAAATAAATAACAAACATTAGTGGTATCTATACATGTGGTCCATACAACCAATATACAACGATCATTACTCAGAAAATAATCATCAAATAATTCTTGCAAACTACTTTCTATATTAGATTCAGAAATTTTATTCTTCGTAAACCACAGTTGTACAATTGGAGGGAAAGTATGCTTGCAATTTTGATAAGATAAATAAATAAAATTGACAATTTCTCATCAATTAATATTCTTGAATAAGTTAATCCTTCTGTAGCTACAAATGGAGATTTAGTAAATCTAAGACTACAGTTAGAAATGCTCAACTTACCATCTTACAATCAAGGTCAGGATCAAGTTTCTTCTGAAGGAAGCATTCCAAGGCATCCTGAGCTTCCACAGTAGCAAGGCGCACCGTTTGGTCTGGGGTTTACATCCCCATAACAGAAGGTTAGTTCTTCACCTTCTTCTATGTCCCTTGCCGCAAAGAAACAGAGCCGAGGAAGCACCGACCCGGAGTTTCTGACAATAACAGGAGAAAGATTGCCGCCATCACAGCAATGGTTGATGAATCGAGCAACATTTCCAAGCCTTGTAGCGTCTATGTTTACCCTTAAGCACGCCTTTCCAGAGGGAAGATGCTCCCTCAATACTATAAGGGCTGGAGAGAACTTACTGCTGGCCGCGAGTTTGTCATATTCATTTTGCCGCCTCTTTGCTTCCGTATTTGTCAAATACTCACCTGCGTTGAGAGAGGAAAATCAGATAGAGATGAAAGTGTTGTACCAGCAACAATAGACCACATCCAAAAAAATTCCAACTGCCATGAGTCCATGAGATTCTAGTTTTGATATTCAATCTAAGAAGCACCATTTGACCACTTAATTTAAATCATGGAGGAACCACATCTCAAGTTAAAAATATTGACTATCGATTAACAGTCTAACACATACTGATTTTATCTAATAAAAAAAACTAACCTTTAAACCGCATATCGGGGCGGGGGATACACCTTTTGCAAAGCAACATGGAAGATGATGAGTATCATTCCTTGTGGTGGGAAGGTTTCATGAGTTCTTATAATACAATGAAGTAATATAGAATTTGAAACTTGATGGGGATTGTGAAATATGTACTTCATAATTTAGGAGTTGCCTTTTCACTTCAATAGATATAAAGTAGACTGACTAATTTTCATTATCATCACATAAAATCGGACAGAAAAATCCATAAGTGGCAAGGACATTTATTGATTTAAACCCTCAAATTTTTTCTCCAAGTTTTTTGTAATAGTGGGTGGTCAAGTTAGGTATTCCAAGATATAGTTTCAACTAATGATCAGAAAACTAATCATATAAAAAAATTATATAAGAAAGAAAAGTGTACTACCTCACCTAGGCGCGAACTAATGATCAGAAAACTAATGCTGATGCTGATGTTGAAGAAAGAAAAGTGTACCTTAACAAAAACAAACTTGAGGTTTTTATGGTTTGCTAGCGGGGAAAAATGAGTATAGGCCAATTTCTTTAATGTAAAAAAGGAATTTAGATATCAACCAGTGTCCCGCTGACTTGCTGAGAGACATTTTTTTACATCGGCATGAGACATTCAGCTTTACTTAAACAATTCTAACTTTCCTGAGAATTCCTGTGAGATGATTTCCAATAAATTCTAATGACATGCGCAAACAATAAACTTTAGTGACATGCCCATACAACAAATTTTATTAAAGAGAGATTGAATTTGTTTGATTTTCTTTTTCATTGGAAACTCATTGAGAATCCACTTCAGAGATGTTGCAGATCATTTTGGTGAATTTTAAAATTTATGTAGTTTTCATTATATAGAGTCCAAGCATCCCCATAGCAAACTATACACCTATTGTGCCCATGGAAAAGCTAATTCTTCCAAACGTTGTTAGGCCATCTTCAACCATTGAAACAATCTCTTGGCTTGTTTTACTTTATCTTAAAGCCACACCACTCCAGTCGCTTCCACACATCCCATTTTTGAGGATCATCGCTTGTAATAGATTAACAACATAATGAAGAAAGTACAAGGCAGATACAATTTCAAACCACACCAACGGATCCCAAGAGTCCAAAGTATCAAAACAAAGAAAACAATGCCCAATGCACAAAAGTGAGAACAAACCACCCATTAGGTTCAGTAAGGATCTTGTGTCGCATGAATTATGGATTCTAGGTTGATAAAAAACTAGGTTTCTGCAGGTGATCCTAAAACCAAGTTATGTCCACCTGAAAGCTCCTCACATGAGCTTCCAAATCCTAGCTTATACGATACAAATTTTGTCCCGGGTTTTGTGCATTTCCCGAGACAAAAATGGGATACAGGTTGATCGTGTGACCGAGCCCACTTTGTAGAGTTCTTTCTGGTAGAATCAGGGACAAGAGGGTCATCCAAATTGATATAATAGGGATGGCAATTTGTTCATGTCATACATTTATGGATCAGACTATTGTGTACTCCTACGGAAAACTACACTAATAGTGTCCGGTCAGAAATTATCCACTTCTAACATACTAACAAAACAAAGAATTTGGTTGTCTCATGTACTTCTCGGTTCAAGTGATTATGTACTCGTATCAGAAAAACATGCTAGTCCTGTCGTGTTATAAATCAACACCTAGTTTAAGGCATCATTTGGTTGCTGCCTTGCGTTGCGATGGCAAGAAAAGAGTTAGGCAACAGTCCATCGCAGTGTTGGGATTGAGATATAAAAACCCTTCAACGCCCCCACCTCTAGCTCTTGTGAGCTTCCACTTCAACGCTGACTTACAGCATAAAATCCCACCGCCACCGCCAAATTTGGTTGTTTTCGTTTGGTTTTCTTGGATCGAAACGGACCCTAAGTATGCGACATATGTGACCACATATGCTACATCGGGTGGGCACACATATGCTACATATCATATTGCTATGTGGACACCAAAATCTTGCCCTTTATTTTCGGCATTATGAGGATGCATATACTAAAACCCACATTTTAGATTGAGATGCCTAATATTAATAACCAACATTTTCTAGAAAGAAAAAACAAAACAAAATTCAGATAAGGAAAGAAACGAAAACACAAACCAGCGTACTCGCAGACGAAGACGCCATCCCTTACCCCGTCGAGAGAAAACAACCCCCACCCCTTCCTCCGACACCTAACGACCTCCACCCTGACCCCAACCCCGACCCCGCTTCCCTCTCTCCGGCGGGGTGGGGGTTGGTGAGGGAGGAGGGGGATCGGGGTGTAGAGGAAGAAGGCGTAAGGGTGGGAGTCGACGGCGTTGCGGAAGGGGATCGGGTGGGGCTCGAGGCCGAGGGAAGCGTCGGAGGAGCGGAGTGTGGTTAGGGTTGAGACGGCGCAGTGGAGGGTGGTGGAGGTTAGGGAGAGGACGGCGAGAGTCGGGGGTGGGAGGTAGGGGAGGACTAGGAGGAGGATGGTGGTTGTTGGGATTGTCTTCTTCTTCGTTTCTTCCGCCATGGGTGGGAAAGGAGGAAAAGCTTCTGACAGTGATTCCTGTTATGAAATTGAAGTTAAAAGGAAACAATTTCAAAATAATTTTTTATTTCTAAAAATTGTCAAAATAGACCAATATCGAAAGTATTTCTCAAACTAGACCTGCTGTCACCACGTGGTGATACGTGGCGGCGGCGGGTTTTATTTTTTGTGCATAGAAAACTCGGCACGGGTGATGACGAGTTCTCTCGAGGATAACCCGACACTGGTGATGCCGAGTTCTACAAAGGAAAACTCGACATCACCAGTATCGAGTTCTCTCTGGGAGAATATTGCTCAACACTTCATATTCCACTCAACGCGAGTTGTCAGGAGAATAATTATTCAAATAGAACTCGGCATTGAGGATGCCGAGTTCTATTTGGACATGTTCCCCTGACACTCAGATCGTGTATGAAATGGTTGGACGACCAGGTCTACAATAGAACTCGGCATCTATAATGCCGAGTTTAATAGGCATAAGTCGGAGTTTAATAGGCAGAAGTTGGCAAATTTGCGGTCCTAAAAAATACATTACATTAATTCAAGTCTTACAATTAATCAATTCTTAAAAAAGATTTAAGTCGTACATTCATTCAAGTCATAACAAAATATATTACATTAATTCAAGTCTTATAATTAATCAACTCTTACATTCATTCGTCTCACTAATTAGTTACATACAAAATATTCAAACTATTTTGCTATATAGGTTTCTTGCATCGCTTTCGGTTATGCCCTATACCGCCGCATCTCCCACACCTTACCCTTCTTCGAGAGTGTTCGTCCATCTCGTTTCGGATTCACGTTGATTTAGGCCGACCGAGAGGTCTTTTGGTTTGGGGAGGCTTCATTGTGACGTTGCCTCGATCTGGCTAATACCTCACATCAGGAATTAGGATAAATATTGGTTTGTACGTCTCCCTGTACATTTGAACCTCATAATACGAGGACACCAAATGTAAAGTGTTGACATTTGCATGTCTGCCACTGCAAACTGCTAGTACATGTGAACATGGGACGTGCATTGCAACTATGTATCCACAAGTGCAAGTAATAACTCCTTCAAATTTTACGAGGTATTTTTTCTGCTCATTGGCTTCAACCTGGTACATCAGCTGGTGGTACCGAGTTACTGTATGTATTCTGGCCAGATTGTTGTTTGCCGTCACCACAGTGTGGACTGTCGGTACATATGTTTCATTCCACGACTCGGCGACGTCCATTCTTTTAACAAAGAATTTGTTCAAGCGGAGAAATGTCATCAAAATCATGGTTGTAATTGACATACCGCGTGCCCTTCGTAATGTAATGTGGGTTCTTCAGCACCAAAACACATAAGCCAAGCCTGCATTTTTTCCTTCAATTTTCCAACCATCGAAAAGTTTGTCTTGTGATCTTTGATCACCTCGTGAATTTGATGGAGTTCTTCGTGAAACTCAAAAACTCCGTGCACCTACAGATAATTAAAAGTTAATGAAACACTAAACATAATTTTAAAACGTGATAATTATTTAAATAAATGTTTAAATCTTACCATCTCTCGCTCTCTACCCGCTCGAGGTCTGTATAAGGTATTAGTCGGAGCCAAGCAGTGATGACAATGCATAACCACCTCACCAAAATTTATAAGCCAAGTACGGCTCGTCCAGATCTCTGAACCTTCCGTACATAGTGGTGGTAACTGACTAAGATCCAAATTTGCATAAGGGTCCCAGATCACTTGATCGAATTCCTGCACGTCCAACTCATTCCGATAAAAATCAAGTGTCGTCGTCTTCGCACTACCCTTGAATGTTCTTGGTCGTCTCCAACGGGACCCTAATGGTGCCCTCTCGTCCTCCGGGTATACTGATGGTCTTCTCTTCAAAGGTCTCCCAATGTGTAGATGTTCCTAGCACCACAACTGCAGGAACGTAAGAAAACCACACAAATGTTTCGTCGGAATCAGTGAGGTTTCGTCTAACATGTGATATAAGTGGGCCAGAGCCACACTACCCGAACTGTACTCCGATGCGACTGCCAAATCTCCGAGCAAAGACATGTACTTCAAGTGAACCATCGTGCCACTCTTATCTGCCAAAATACTACATCCCAGCTGGAACAGAATGAAGGCTCTGGTGTGTCGTGTAACTGTCTCCTCGTCAGCATCAAAAGACAACTGCTGAAACTGAGCTTGCAACCAACCCAGAGTTACGAAACCCTTACAACCCAAGTCATCGGGGACCTGACCCAATAAATCCATGCAACCTCTGACCAAACGTACTCCTGAGACTCACACACTGGCAAACCATCTACGCGCAAGCCGGTAATCATCGAGATGTCACGCAAGGTGCACGTGATCTCAACATGCCGCAGGTGAAATGAATGAGTCTCCGGTCTCCAACGCTCGACCATCGCCCCCAGCAAGGTATGATCCAACTAAACTCGGCCCAACCGAGTGACTGTGTCAAACCCTGCCATATATAGCAGAAACAACATTCTCTCATCAGTGATTTGCCATTCGTTGAGCTTCGATCCATGCTCAACGCATTTTACACCATCAACATCCTTCTGCATAAATTTAGAGAAATGTCAGAATATTGAAACTCACGTGCAAATATTTAACTTGAAAACGTAAAATGCTTACAAAATCTTTGAACAAGTCAGACTTGTGGTTGGCCTGCAAAACCAACACTGATCTGTCTATCGAACTCTGTGAAGCGTAGCTACCTTTAACTGAACCAGTACTGGAACCACCAAACCCCATCTGTACATAACACGTTAAAAAGTGAGATGATTGTTCTTCATTACTAACTACTTAAAAAGTTGAGAATACTCTAATGTTTTAGAAATTACCTCAATCGAGTGTAGTAACAAACAACTGTAAACGTTGAACAATCTCTCCAATAAAATCAACTACAATAAACAACGTTATGAATCATGTCAGAGATTTTTTTAAAATTTTGACAGAACCTCCCCTATATTTTTCAAATTGGTAAATTTAAATATGCACGGTAGAAAAAACTAACAATACTACAAACTTCAATTCTCACATACATTCAAACTCACATACATTTAAACTCAAATAAATCACTTTTAAGTTTACATTCATTCAATTTAACATACATTCAAACCTAAATAACAACAAAAATCTAATTTTAATCACAATAATCATACTTAAATTCGACTATTTTTAAGATGACTACCGTAGATCTATAATCAACAAAACTAAAATCAATAATCAACTAACAAACAAGAAATAAAACGTTTTGCCTAAAAACCCAAAATCGAATTCGAGTTTGCACCAAAACGGATTCCTAAACCAACAAAAAAACTACAATCATACAGAAAACAACAATGTATATCATCCTAATACATAAAAAAGCAAGAAAACGATGGAAAACGAAAAAAATTGAAACCCTAACCTTAAAAACTCGGGAACTCGACGGATGGGGGGGGGGGGGGGGGGGGGGGGGGGGGGGGGGGGGGGAGGTCAGCCTGCTTTTATAGTCCGACGGAACTTAAGGGAATGTGTTCTAAAAGTTTTACTTTTAAATGTCAATTATTATGAATTGAATGAGAAATCTTTTTGTTCCTTGTTAATTTTATTCGTCTTTTAGAAGTGTTAAGGAAGAGACTCTTAGTCCTTAACCGTAGAGCTCTAAAAGATATTGGTTCACATAAAACAAAAGATATTCGCAATCATGGTAATTAACATGTGACATTAATTACTAAGTTAAGATTGTCATGTTGGTCATACATCATTGTAGTTCTACAAGTGAGTGACAACACGGGTGCACAAAAGAGGAAAATATTACTTTAGTATACTGAATGGACCTAATAAGTAAAACATTATAGAATTGTGTTTTCTGTGTCATTAATGTTTTACTGTGTCTTTGATCCTTTCATATGAGACTTATATCCGATCAC
The DNA here is from genome assembly GCA_963682175.1 of Triglochin maritima. Classification (NCBI taxonomy): domain Eukaryota; kingdom Viridiplantae; phylum Streptophyta; class Magnoliopsida; order Alismatales; family Juncaginaceae; genus Triglochin; species Triglochin maritima. The sequence continues at coordinate 45,063,818 of OY821775.1, forward strand.
TTAAGAATTGCTTCATTAGACTAGTGTCTTGAGCTATCGATGAGTGTAGTGTAAAGACATTGGTTGGTTAAGTATGACTTTTGTTGGAGAAGATAGTTAGTCAAAAGATTGTCATTGCCCCTCTTAATTGAGTTATGATATTAGTGGGCCCCTTGATAAAGCAAAATTATAATATGCACAATGTGATTTGAGTTAAGTCACATATTTACAACTAGCTTGAAGAGATCAAGAAATGAATACTAATACAAAGATGACACAATACTACTTTGTGTGTATTCTTAATATCATGAGGCAAGGGACAGACACAAGCGGTGCACTCCATCACTAAATGGATCGCGTTTTGGTTCGAGTGGAATTAAGACATCTAACTAATTGGGAGCTATAATGTGTAGCTAGATACCGCTTATAGCTTGTGATATTAAGCTCTTAATATCACTGCCAACTTAGTTTAGATTCTCCCATAGGTCACACCACAAAACTGGGAAACAAGAAATGGGGATTTTGAGCTCATATGGTGTGTCGGATTTCATGTAGAAAATATGACACATGTGGTGAACAAGCAAAATCAAAATTATGTTGTGATTAATAACATAATTAGAATCTAAATTAAATTCATATGTGATGTAAATATTATGGGGTGTAATGATTTATCATTACATAGGATAATATGTTAAATAAGTTGTGAATTTACTACTAATCCCGAAATGTCAAATTTTGTAGGGGTTAAACCGAAATTTGACGAGTCTGCAGTACTGTGCAAAAACGATCGATCGCTAAACTGTAAACGGTCGACCGAATGTGGCACGGTCGACCTAAATGTTGCACGGTCGACCGGATGTGTCTCGATCGCTACAAGAATTTCGTCTGTTCGTTTTCGGTCGACCGAAGTAGTTCGGTCGGTCGACCGAACATTGCGATGAAATAAATTATGTTGCGAACGGTCGATTGAGTTCATGGACGGTCGACCGAAACCTGGTCTAAACGGTCGACCGATTCAGACGGTTACTGCAGAATAAATTTAAGAATTAATTAGATCATGCATGAAATTGGTCCATAACTGATTTAATTCGTGGCTAAGATTATTTGTTAGCAAATAATGGATGGTTAGATGGAAGTTTGCGTGAAATCATGGGCAAGAGGTTGCACATGAATAAGTAATTTGGAGAGAACTTATAAATACAAGTTTATCTCATTACCTTATTCAATTAATTCATTATCTTTTTGTGCAAACATCTCTCTCCATAATTCTCCACGAATTTCACCTTAATTCTTGAGTTTAGTTTTAGTTTTCAGAGAGTTTCTTCTCAAAGGAACTAAAAGAGGGGTTAGTAGTTAGATTCTAAACCCTATTGGAGATTGAGAGGCTAGCTCTTCTCTCTCCAATCTTGTTTAGAGTTTGGTGAATACTCGGAGGCATCCGACGCAGCGACAAGCATCCTCAACGTCTCCGTGTCTTCAAGAAGTTTTAGAGAACTTCTAGGTATGAATTTCGGAGCTCATGTTTGTTTTAATAAAGTTTTGAAACTAGTTATTGAAACAAACCGATGCATGCATGAAACAAATCATAGAATTTTTTTAATTGATCCTTATTGTGCATAAAAATTTCGAAAATAAATATGTGCAATTAAACTAGAAATCCTACAGGAACTCGGCGTTTGGAGTTCACTTTTTTTAAGTGAACTCGGCGTTAGAAACGCCGAGTTCTTCCTTTAGAAATCGGCATCTAGGATGCCGAGTTCTATTTAAGAAACTGTTCACCTGGCGCGTCAACCGTCCCATGCACGATCTGAGCGACAGGAGAAGTTTCTTAAATAGAACTCGACACTCCCAGTGCCGAGTTCTATTTGAATCACCTTCTGAGTGAAAAATTTCAAGTGTTGGCCAATAAATAACCAAAAAATCTCGATATCACCCGTGTCAAGTTCTCTATGCACCAAAAAAAATAAAACCCACCGCCGCCACATGTCACCACGTGGAGGCAGCGTGTCTAGTTTGAGAAATACTTTTGATAGAGGTCTATTTTGACAAAAAAATTTAAAAAAAATTTATTTTGAAAAAAAATTCAAGTTACAATAGATGGTTGACCTTTTGTAATTTTAGAGCTTCCCTAACTAATCTCTGTCACCAAATTTTTCTTTGTTCCTTACGAGTATTTTTTTTCCATTCACGTTAATTTTCTTTCTTTGTAACAAACTTTATTCTCTTTCCAATGCTATTCATCCACATTCTTCTCTTTCCAATACAATCTTTTAACCACAACCCACCACAATTTATCTTACCGACGTCATCAAAAATTTCATAACTATTTATACTACAAAAAAAAGTTACAACAAAAAACAAATTTTTTTTAATGCCAGATCGGATCGTCCCGTCAAAAATTGGGTGGACCTGGTCGTCATGGGATCGTAAGAAGCTCTGATGACCTTATTGACCAGATATTATTATTATTATGGTATATTTTTCTTAGTTTTATTTGTTGTAACTTATAATTCCGATTATTTTCGTTCTTTGTAAATAAGAGGTTATTGTGCACTTTGAGATAAGTGAAATACAATGACCACATCCTGAAATCATCGTCCGTTTTTCTTCTGCGTTATCATTATTTTATAACAATTCTACATATTTGGGTGTGATAAATTATTGATGTTTATATCCACGTTTATGTACTTGAGGTTAATTCGATTGGAAAATCTCTTATTTTAATATAGTCAGTAGCGAAGATCAATTTTTTACTGATTTAGATGTTTTAGATTTAAAATGGGAAGGATAATAGAGTAGATAAAATAAAAACATTTATGTACTTTATTCAAAGGGTATTTAAATACTTTTATAGATGCAAATATGTTTCAATTTTGATGAGGCATAATAATGTTTGGAGTTAGAGAAGTGCTGATGTAAGTCAAATATGGATACGAGTCAAATGTAATATAATTTTTTTTGGAAATTTTTAAAAATTGAGGAATCAGATGCAAGCCTTGGAGTAGTCCTTGTGAAATTTAGTTTCCCACCAACCACCACCGGACGATTTCTTGGCAGACGATCCATCAGCTCATTGATTGGCACACATGACACGTCATTTATCATGCCAAAAGTCTTAAGAACTCTTGAGGGCAGGAACTTAGAGTTCTTATTAGAGTGCCTATTTACCTATAAATTTCTTTTGAAAAACTTGATTCACTACCTGCCTAGACTGCCACTGCACAACAAGCTGAAACTTAGGATTGAAGGAAGAAACCGAGGAGCAACTACAAATAGCAACTTAACATTCTGCACTTACGTATCCAAAAAATGTATAAAAAACAAGCTTCAACATTGACAAACAAGTAAGCAAACCACATCAGACATCTCCTTGGACAATATTCTTGTGATGCAAAACCCAAACGAATATAATACATACATAAATATTAATCAGTATCAATCAGATTCCAATTTTAATGAGGGCTTACTACTATTATTTTTATTGATTCGGGAAGGGGGCATTAGGTGATTCTTCAAGCCAGAATTGGGCTATGAAACAAAAAGGAAAAAAAGAACCATCTAATGGAAATGAAAAGTGATGGAAGTACATTAGTTTCCCTAGCTGATTCAAAATTCTGTTTTGTCTCCTCGCCCTCGTCTAGGGTGTCAACGTCATGATCACCATATAACGTAGGGGCTAGTTCACTTATAGGGTGAAAGAAGTCATGTTTACTGGCCATAAGATTTTTCAAGAACCCGAACTCCTGGACCGTATATTCTCCGACAACGATCAGTAAACGAACTTACAAGTCGAGCAACGACCTCTTGAAAAAACATGGAAGCAACCTGTAAAATCAAATAAAATGAAGAAAAGCTGAATTAACTCAGAATGCATTTTTACTTTTTTTAGTATGATATGATAAATACTTCGACCGGTTTCATCATGGACAATCTTTTATTTTAAATACAAATACAAGAAACTATTAATTATAGTTAATTTTAAGATGCAAGGAAGAGGGAACTAAAACTAACTGGTTGAGTACCTGTCGATAGAGCGGCGACTGGAACTTGAAATCCACAAGAAAATAAAGGTCACATGTTCCTTGAACAGGCCCAGGGTTGAATTCCCATATATTTATTAGATGAGTAAAAAGGCCACTTTCAGATGCCGTAGTCTGCAAATCAAACCCAAATTTCAATCCGCAAGCATATATATTACCCCATATAACAGTTTAAATCTATGCCACAATAATCTAACTTGCTAAATTCTGTATATATTCATATTTTTTTAAGCAAGTTTTGTAGAAAAAGCTCACAAAACGGATATAAATATTCACATTTTTAACTTCTTTTTTATACCATTATCACATGTTTAGCTTCAAATAAGAAAAAATGTTCATCCAGATTTTACTAAAACCTACATATGCTAACAGTGCTTGATAAACAAAGAAAACTACTGAAAACTGAATATTCTAACAGTGCTTGAACTAGAAATAATACTGGAAACTAAGTCACCTACTGCTATGATTTTTAGAAAATTTAGCCAAATGTCAATCTCATATATAATAAATCATACAATAAACTAATTTGATATATTATAAGAGTGAACTAACCTTAATGTAATTTGATTTCTTTAGTTCCACATGAGAAATATAATTTTCGACAAGAAATTTGAATCCAATCTCTAGCTCAGCATCAAAGGATCCGTCCTTGTTGTGTCTAATAATTTTTGATCGCTGACACCAAGGGACAAAATCTTCATACAAATCGAAAGCTGCAACCACTGCAAATAATTGCTCAGGAGAGTACCTAGTAACAAAAGCAGGCAGCAAAACAGAAAAACATAAAATAAACCCGGAATGGGGAGACGAGATCAACACAACGTCTACCTATATTCATGAAGAAAAGGCCAAAGGTTGAATAACCTAAGCATTAAGAAAATTCAAATTGGATTAACTTACTGAAGGCAGATGTTATGCATTGAAAAACAAAGATGAAACCACTTACTGAATTCTTCCAGACATATTTGTTGTTAAAGCGACGTACATAAAATTGAACAAAGCTACCATGCTGAAGAAACAGGCAATATAATTATCAACGTAAACAATTTGACACCATGACAAAAATTAAACAACTAGCCCAAGCAATAACTGAAACGGAAACTAATAAACATCTCCCGTAATGTGTACTCTGATGGTATAAGAGGCATTAAGGTAAGCTCTTACCTTACTAATTTCATATTGCTTCATGTTTTACCGACAAAAAAATGCCTGACGTAATCTTCATGTTGCAAAAAGCATGTTCGATCTAGTCATTTCCGTAAAAATATAATCTATACTAAGAAAAAAAACTGGGCATCTGATAGCAACTCATCCAAAGACCCTAAAATCCTACTTTCAGCTAAACAATTATACAATACCACCCCAAAAGCCAATATGACTTTAGGATAATGTTGTTTGTTATAGTTGTCATTGATGTTTGTTATAAATAAGATGTAATTATAATGAAGTACGGGATGATGATAGAATTGTTTTCCCTCTTTCTCTCTCTAACCCAACCTTGAGATTTCTCTCTTTTTCTTGCATTTTCTAAGGCTTCTTTTCTTTCTACAACATACCACTATTTTTCGTCAACGTCCCAATATTAGAACAGTGTTCACGCTTTCATACATTGTTTTGGAAAGTAAAAAAATCCACATAAAACAATGCATTACAAATTGAAATTTAGTAACTACAACATTAGTAAAACTAATGACAGTTTAAGGTTCCCTTTGCAATCACAATGCTAATATATATATTGTTTTTTGAAAATCCAATCAAATCTCACAATCAATTCCCAAAAACACATCTCAACCCTAGTACAAAGATTTTAAGTTCCCATTTATCGATTACAATCACATTCATTTCTCGATTTTCGGGAATCAAATCAAGTTATCAATATGCAGTTCCAAAATAACCCTAAGGCCATGCTTGGTTTGCCGTAATCAAATGTGTAATGTAATCTGTCTACACCCTTGATTACATTCCCTTGCTTGGTTGGGAAAAAATGAAGATTGTAATGATTAATTGGCTGGGACTGGGAGTCATAATCCAATTACATTGCAATGTAATCATGTCATTTAAAATTACTCAAACATTGTTACATAGTCAAGACTTAATCTCAATGAGTCGGAAGTATGAAGGGTTTGTACACGTCCTGATTTGGTATATATTATCCTAAAAATGAATTGTTTGAGTCAGGAAATTACTTAATTTAATAAAACTGATAAATGTCCTGAAAGGTTGCCGAAACTCCTGCATACTTCCGACTCATTGAGATTAAGTCTTGACTATGTAACAATGTTTGAGTAATTTTAAATGACATGATTACATTTATTAAATTACAAATTTATATATTGAATTGCATTGCAATTCCTTACTCCTAGGTGAATTCCAGTGTTACCAAACAATGTAATCCAATTCATGAGAATGTAATCTACTACCTGGCCAATGTAATCCAATTACAGTGAACCAAGCACGGCCTAAGACGATACCAAAACTCTGAGAATTTCTAACAATAATACCTGCAACAAAAACAATCCATTCGGGAAAGAAACCAAACACAAGAAGAAAACATAAAAAAAACACGTCTCCTCCGGAAACCAACACCAAAGGTACGTACCCAATAACGCGCCTCTCCTCGTGAACCTTCGAGAGAGTGCTCCCCTCCTCCCCATCTCCGCATCCGAGAAACCCCCTCCTCTGCTCCGCCCCGTTCCCATTCCCGACCAAAGGCCGCGCCTTTCCCCCTACCTCGACCGGAGTCTCGATCCGCGGACCCCCGACGCCCCGCGCCGCGCCGCTCAGGCACCGCGAAACCCTAGCGGGGCCCACACCGCATCCGAGTCGGAATGTGTTTCCGGAGACGAGCCTGGAGAGGGCCTTCGACGCCGTGGAGAGCATCGGCATTGCGAGGAAGGGGAGAGTCGGATTAGGGTTTGGTTTCGGTTTTGGGCTGGTTTGTTTTGATTTGGGGGAGGCAAAAGAAAGAAAGATGTGGGCAGAATGGAATTGTTTGTTTTGGTTGGTTGGCTTGTGGAAGGAAAGATTTTTCAATTTGAATGCGCGTGAGAAAATGGCTTTTCTTTTCTTTTTGGAGACGTAGTCTTGGGAGATACGTTGGTTTTAAGGGGAATCAGAATTAGAATTTGATTTTTGTTGCTTTGTTTCAACGATATATCGTATTTTCAACGCAAGGCGACCGAGTCTAAAGCTGAAATAGGGTTCAGAAGAAAATGTTGTTCAGAAGAAAAAAATAAAAATTTAATAACGATATACGAGAATTTCTGAGTAAATAATATAGACACTACCCTCATTCTCAGGGTATTTATAAAGTTAAAAAATCTTAAGCATCCACTTCAGTTGAAACAATATAAATCACAAAACGAGACGCATAGGAGAGTTATTAAAGTAAAACCTTTCCCTAAGAGGCCTGAGATGTTAGAAGGAGAATATGTAAGATGTTACAAGGAGAGTACTTTACGTCATTATTTCTAGAAGGTCGCCCATATGCACGGACACAGTGAATTGAAACTGGGTGATGAAGTTCCTTGGCCAATTCCAGTTGTTGTTCAAAAACCTCAACCTGAAATTGCGTCAAAGTCAACAAAGAAATATAGGTGACTCACTGAATCCTTTCCAAATATTAAATGTTTTCATGCTACACTAAAACAGCAAATTCTCGACGGTCCGCTCAATTGACAGAAAGTAAAATTGCTTGAAGTCCATAAGTAGTGTGAAGAATGCAAAATTAATAGGAACTACAAAAGATACTGAATGTTATCTGCTAATGAAACCAGTGTCTTGTAGTCGATCTGCTGCCCATGTGAGCCTTTGTCCAAACCGATCTGTAAGCGACAAGTTCCCACAAACATTTGAGAAAGTGAGAAACTAAGGCTTTAAAGAAAATCCAAGCAAGATCTTGAAATTATTGCTTGGATGAACGAACATGGACTCCTAAGTATTAAAATGTTCAATCCATGATAGATTTCATCAAATCTTGAACGGTACTTTGCCTAGTCATTCTTGGTTTACCTTCCAACTCTGCTGGCCACAACCATGAGTGCAGACTTAACTAGGATCTTAGTGAGCAAATTTCTGCACTGCTAGTAAAGCTGGTATATATGCAAGCATTGTAAATTTGTGTGGTAAAGATAGACATTTAAACTCCGCCCATGTCAGTTTTACATAACCTGTTGTAAGTCAGAATAAAGATAGAGGGTTGTGATAGGTGTTGCAAACTAACGTAAAACCTCAACTACTCTCGTGGAAATGAAGCATAACAAAGAATTGCATTTGGGGCATTACCCTCTTAGCGACATGCTGCATCAGGCCGCGGATCTAGCGATTCAAAGTAATAATCCCTCTCAAGTTAATTTTTTTTTATTAGACCACTATAAGACATGCGATGTTGAGTGGAGCGGAATGTTAGGCTACGAAAAAACATGTGCAACAGATGAGAGTGACTCAAATGAGGATGTTGCCATGAATGTGTGTACATACATGGATGTATCAGATTAGAAATGAGAAAATTCGCGAGAGAGTTGGATTTGCCCCAATAGAGGAGAAATTTAATTAAACATAGGTTGAGATGATTTGGACATGTACAAAGAAAACTTACGAAGACACCGTTTAGAAGGGGAGTATTGAGTCATGCCATGATAAAGACATAAAAATAGGAAGAGACAAACCAAAATTAACTTGGAAAGACGCGGTTAAAAAGTCCTAAAATATTGGAATATTCCTAGGGATTTGACGTCGGATAGGAATGCATAGAAGAATGTTATTCACGCGTCCAAACCGTGATTCTTTTAAGTTCATTTCTAGTCTACCCCAACTAATTTGGGATTAAAAGCTTTGTTGTTTTTGTTGTATAGACAAACATTTAAGTGGTGCTAACTACGTTATGAGCTCTTAAAATAAAGATAATCAAACAATTTTACTTTTGAAAAATTGCATTGAATAATCAGCAAATATGACAAAAACAAGTTAATACATCTCACTCTAATCACATAAGGGGTGCATTCTACCATAACAACATTTGATTATCTAACCGGCATCCTAGATGCCAAATTAACTACTATTGTTGGCAATTACACTACTGGATGAGGAAAAACATATAACCAAGCATCACTCAAAACTTAACTCTCTATTTTTAAATGGTACTTGAAACATTACTTTATTGTATTATCATCACCATGTAATCGTGTCTAATTTAGTAAATCACGATAATCTCTGATTGTCTAAGGATTGACAAATAATGAAAACTTCAAAGCATATCCAATTCAAGAACAACTTAAGATAGTCAACAACCTGTAAAAGAATTTTGTAGCTTTTAAAGTTGTATCACAGAGCCAAATCAGCACAATGCATCATCCAAGTAGATCTCTCAACCAGCACAACCAAATGCACTCGTAAGGACAGTGGTTTGTTCAACTGATGAAAGTGTGCTCTCACATGAAAAAACTACAAAACTGGAACTTTCCTTGTGCTAAGTCTATATGGTGACTCATTCTAATGAGAAGCAGGGTTACAACCAATTTTCATGCAAATTTTTATGTGACAACGTCATGCTCGTGGCCAACAAACCATGGGTTTCTACAAATTCATGATAAAAATTTTGGAAATTTTTGGCTCAATTTTGGATGGCTAGCAAATCAGACTGAACAAGTGAACAACAACGAGTGTTATCCATATGGATCACCAAAAGGTGCTAGGGAAATATTCTTACATGAGATACTAATAATTAGCACTAAACGTGAACCGGGACATGCCTTTGAAATGTTGCTTTCAAAATGTTTACTTTCTATCTGAAACCAAATTCTCCACATAATTTGTTATTAGAACTAACCACCTGATCATTTTGAAATAATTCCTTTGACATTTTTTATGTTAGCATATGCATCCATGATCACCTGAAGTAGTTAAGAGAAATTCGCCCCATGTTGAAATAATCAACATAACCTAGTGCCTCAAAAGAAGCTCCCGTCTAGGTGAGGTAGGGGGTGGGTGTACGCAACCCTACCTAGGGGAGAGCAGCCGGTCCGGACCGGACCGGACCGGACCGGATTTTTATCCGGGGTCCGGACTGAAGACCGGACCGGACCGGATGCTCATTTCAAAACCCGAATTTTTAAATTAAAAAAAAATCGGACCGGACCGGACCGAACCCGAAATTTGAAAATCTCCCGGACCGAAACCCGGACCGGACCGGACCAAACCCACAACTTCCGGACCAAACCCGGACCGACCGGTCCGGTCCAAAAGCCCGGTTTGGATCGGGTTTTGCTCTCCCCTAACCCTACCACTGTAAAACAGTGAGGTTGTTTCTAATTGACCCAATGATGCGAAGTGCAACTGACCATCTGTGATTTCACAATAGATAAGAAATGTAGATCATTTAGATAGGCAATTGATATAGTCCATGGTACTCCAAAGACAAAAGAAGAGAAACTTTTACCTCACCAACTGCAGCACTAGGTGTTTCATGAAATAATCTCTTCATCAATTCGAACCAGTTTGGTGATCTCTCTCCAACATACCTACACCAGTTTCATACACTTTCATTTCTAATCATAAACCACTCGTTCGATGTAAGTAATTTTTAATACAAAATATCAGGAATATCAGTTACTAGTAAACATATATCAGTTAATATGGTGCTCAAGGCAAACACGACGCCAATATTTTGAATATTACGTCCACATTGTTAGTGTTTTAAGAATGCTCACGAGGTACCGATATCTCATGTTAAATACTTTGATAGGTTTGGTGTCATTGATGAATGTATACTACAATACGAAGCAGCCCAACTGCCTAGTAATTTCAGAAATCCCAATGAACCGAAGTAGTCCTATTACAGCAGCAAACATCCAGCAATACCTACACACTTATATAACCTAATTGGACTACACGTGACTTATGTTGATGGCATAATTGACATCATGGTATGAATATCCAGGTAGAGGTAATGACTATTTCCATTACAGAGAAATATTCTACCATTTGAGAAATTGACATTAAAGAGCCTAAATCCATGATTTTGCGCCACATAATGACAATTGCCTAATATTGGTCACTTTTCATCTAAGAAGAACGGAGACAGACACAGACACGACATGGGGATACGGTATTTTTCTAAAAAGTAGGACACGGACACGGCATTAAAATTAAAAATAAAAATTATAATATATATAAATAAAAATAATATACTTGTAAAAAAATAATTACTCATAAATGTTAAATGTTCATAATAAAATAATATACGTTTGCTTTGAAGGAACTCATTAAAACTCATCGATAAGAAAGCAACAACCCATTAAAACAAAGCAAGCAAGGAAAGAGAAATAAAGATTTGATTTCTATTCTAGCACATCTTACAAGTAACAACACACATCATACTTAATCACATTGAATTTTGTATGAAGGAACTCTTTTCCTTTTCATTTTGTATATTCCAACTATCATTTGTTGTACATTTGTCTTGCTAATTCAGCAAAATCACCAAATCTTTCCAAAAGGAGTTATTAGTTATTTCTCATGTCCGCACGAGTGCATCAAATTTTATCACGTCATTAACATAAACGAATTCAAACCGAAATAATTGCAGCGGCATAAATATAAGTTTCGTAATGGCATAAGTACACCCACGGGCAGTGCTCGGATTTCAAGTCGGTGTGTGTGCACACGAATTGTATGACATCCTGGAAAAAATTTAAGGGGTTCAAAAATCTAATACGAGTATACTTAACTATGTAAAATCCAAACTCCAAGGGAGGTATAATCTAGTTGGTGTATACTTAACTACGTGAAATTAAAAATCCTAGTTATATACATTTTTCTATAGAGAGCAAAATTGATGACGAAAAAGGAAGCGAATCGAACCAGGGATGGAGTCCAAAGCACGGGAGGACGCACGAGTACTCCTCTCCCATCCGCTTAACCAAATGCCAATCCCCCTACAACAACAACAAAATCAACACTACGATTTAGATTTTAGAGGAATATGCGTTAAGAAAAAAAAGAGGATCTCGAATTGGTTACTTACCTCGGAGACGTCGTTGACGGCGAAGCGGTGGACGCCTGCGTCGGCAGCGACTCGAATGAGCTGCGGGGTGACGGCGGCGATCCTCCGGTCATGGAGGTGGCAGTGCGCGTCGAATAACCTCGGAAACCCTACTTTGCTGCTCATGCTTCGGTTTCTGGCTTTCTGATATGCGGCGGAGGGAAGAGGATCTGCTCCTGTTGTCGACGAAGCCGCGAGTTAGCATATACAAATTAGACCCGAAAGGCTAAACGGGCCTGGCCCGTGGGCCCGTTAATTATATATATGTAGTATTTTTAGATATTTTAAGGTATTTTTAGAGGTATTTTATATATTTTGGAAGTATTTAAAATAAATAAATAAATTTTTAACAGGTCGGGTGGGCTAGGCTGACCCGGCTCACCAGGGCACATGCCCGTTCCCCTTAACAGGTCGAGCCCAAAGCCCAACCCGTTGGGCGTGCCCTGGGCCCAATACCCAACTCTATACAATTGATAAATGTATATAATAAATTCTTACTTTTTTGGCTAAATTACACATAACCCCCTGAATTATGGTCTCAAATCATGTAACCCTCATGAACTTTCAAATTGAACACTTAACCCCCTAAACTTTGGATATGTAATACTTTACCTCCTAAATTTCACAAAATCTCTAGATTTCACATCTTAACCGTAATTTTTTTATTTTTGTGTTGTTTGGATGAAGTGCTCATGAATCCAACTTAATGGTAAAGTTCGGATCATATCGAATGTCAATCTGATTGAAAATTGGGTTGGATTTGATATCATATAGTTATGAGAGGCGTAATCAAGCAATGTGGGGTTGCTCATAATGCTCATAGTGTAAAGATGAAGATCTTCGCCCGGAACGGAGATCAGATAGTGAAAACTCGGGCAATGCTCAGAGGATCGAGCAAGACTTGAAAGATATAACTAGATCACGGTGGTTGTGATCGAACCTTTATAAAAATTTAATGTTGATTTTGTGGTTTGCTTGTTCTATCCCTACTTATTTTTATTTCACATTTAGTAGAGTATTTAACTTATGATTAGAGGATTGTCATTCCTAACAAACGATTGTCATCTAATCAATTAGTCTACTTAAAGCAGCCCACCAGATAAACGACTCATGTCCGTTGTCTACCTATACTGAGTTAGCTACAATTCCTCTCCTACTTGTGATGGTCAAATTTCGATTCCTGTCCTTTTCAGGTGTCGTAAAGTTCACTTGATTTTAGTTTGGATAGTTGTAGGACGTAAATAACTATTCAAAGTAAAGTTGTTGAGTCGTGCATGTTAGTTGTGTTGGATTTTGTGCTCCTATGTATGTATATATTTTAAAAAATTTACACATGCATACAAGATCGATATCCATATTTTCGACGATTTCATGTACATTATTTTATGTTTATTCTAATATCATGTAATCTACATATATATTAAAATAATAGAAGATCCGGAGTTGCGTTGCCCGTTGAATCGTCCGCTGATTTGCCTTCAAGTGTTCACCAAACTCTAAACAAGATTAGAGAGAAAAGAGCTAGTCAATCAATCTCTAAATCAATGTTAGAATCTAGCTAATAACCCCTCTAAAGCTCCTGAGAGTTTAATCTCCAAAAACTTGAATAATTATGAGATTTTTCGGATGGATTAATGGGATGGTTAGGGAGAAATAGATTTTTTTGCATTAATACTATCAAGGAAGGGAAGATGAACCTATTTATAGGATTTCCTCTAACACACATCATGTGCAAACCACTTACACATGATCTCTTGTTTACATCTCCACTAAACCACATCATGTGCAAATCACTTTACACATGATCTTTTGTTTATTTTGCAACATCATCATCCCATAACTGCATTTGACCAATGTGGATTAAATCCAGCAATTAATCAGTAAAAGTTCTATTCTTAATATATGCAAAAATGATGACCAACACGACAATCTTATCTTGGTAATTGATGTTTCATGTCAATTACCATGATTGTGAATAATTTTTGATTTATGTAAACCATTATCTTTTAGAACTCTACAGTTAACGACCAAGAACATCTTCCTTAATACTTCTAAAAGACAAATACAATAATTAATGAACAAAATGTTTGCACATTCAATTCATAACAATTGACATATAAAAGTAAAACTTTTAGAACACATTCCTCTAGCTTCTTCCACATACTTGCAGTTGTCTTCTCCTTCAACACTTCTCTCAGAATTTCGTCAGACAAAGACAACTTAATGGTTGCATCGCCTTTCGATCAAACCTCAACTTAACTTGATCAGATATTTCCTTTGATAACTTTTTCATACCCTCAAGAACGTCCTCCCCTTCTTGCTGCACCAAAATTACATGCATCTTGACTTGCCACAAGCCGAAATTCACATATCGTCTCAACTTCTCGATCTTCTATTGATTTGCCATGTGTATTTGCTAGAAAGATCGATAAAACCCCAAGAATTCGGACCAAAAGCTCTGATACCAGTTGTTAGGGAATAAAATAAATCCCAAATACACAGCGGAATGAAAAATAGCAAATCCAATGGAGAAGAAACCACAATTGCAAATCCACAAACACCAAACCACGTAAAACACACAAGATTTAACGTGGAAACTCAATGCGGGAAAAACCATGGACGACACAACCTCAATCTACTATAGAGAAAATGAATTACAAAGAGATGCCTACAGAACACACGACCAACCGACGAGAATACCCGGTTGAATTTGCTCCCATTGAATCCACAAGGATGCTCTCTCTCTTTTCTCTCAAGAATGCAAAAGTAGACAATAACAATTGTTTTAATTGTTCTCTCAATAATTCTAATACAAAGGGGGACGAAATTGCCTTATATAGTAGGTCAAAATAAGTATTAATTGTACCAAAATTGCGTGGAGAAAAATGCAAAACGTGGGCGAAACTGTCTCAACCAGTCGACCGAATGGGTGCATTCGGTCGACCGAACATAAAACCGTAGCGCAATCCAAAGCTTCATCGGTCGACCGTCGAGCCCTTCGGTCGACCGTAAATTCCCAGACAGTGTCACAATGCTCCAACCGTCGACCGTGACTCAAGTGCTGATCGACCAAAAACTTCCAGGAAGTTTTCCTGGACGTCCAATGGGCATACTCGGTCGATCGTGACTTAATTCCGGTTGACCGAAAACTTCCAGACCCTTCTGCTCCGCTCCGAGTGAGCGCCCGGTCGACCAAAAACTTCCATACACTTTTCCTGGACAATTAAAAACATACTATCGGTCGACCGAACTCCTCCCATTTGACCGAACATCTGTTTTCTCCCACTAATACTTTAATTCACATATTCAAAGGTAAAATAGAACAAATATAATGGCGAGGCAGAGAGATGGGAAGTGAGGTGACAAGGCGGAGGGATGTAATTAGGGTGTCTCTGCTCCCGTGTTGAGCATAGGGGTCGTGAGTTATTTTTGCAGACATTTTTAGGTGTTTACTTCAAGTTATCTGACCACAACCTATATCTTCATGTGTAATCTTTAATAGGATTTTCCTTTCAAAACCCAATTAAAGTTCTGGAAAGGAATGAATCTAGGAGTTGCGGATTTTGCTTACAATTTTAGTTGATCATGTAGTTTTTCTCTGTAACTAGGAAAAATGAGATATGGGAGGTAGCTAGGCATCTAATTGATTTTGAAGTTGAAATCACTGCCCAGAAAAGGTCGGGTTTTCAGGTCGATTAGCAGCCATGACTATAAAACAAATTTAAACTTAACTAATCCCAGCCACACATGTTTGCAGACCACTTGGTGGAGTAAATAAATAATTAGAGAGACCAACAACTGAGTCTACGCGTTAATTAGCAGCAGTTCAAATGCCTATGACTTTCTAATGAGATGTAATGGTTTAGAAGCGTCTGAGAAGGCTTCTGCAGTTGGACAAATACTTTTAATATTTATAAATTAGGGATTTTGGTAGGACACCCTTTGAAGCAGTGATATTTAAGCATATGCTATTTTTTGAATTGTGATTTTTAAGACATCGATCCCTCTAAACAGCCCATTTTCCCAATTCAACCCTCCTTTCACCTACTTTGCGACGATAGGTGAAGAATTTATCGACTTGATCTTTACGTTGGATCAAACAACATTCAATAACGTCGAACTTGACGGTTTGTTTATGATAAAACAGTTGATGTAAAAGCGAAAATTGTTATTATACGTTTTTACATGGGTCTTAAAAATAATACCAGAAACAAAAGATATTTGAGAGAATACAATCTCTTAGAAGGATATTCTATAATTTTGTAAAGAAAGGGTAGGAAGACTGAGTCTGTTGACTCAAGAGGATCCATCCATTCTCTTTCCACATCAAGACAATGAGCACACATCTTGATGAAATACATCTATATAAGGCACTACCACCATCTATTGCTCACACATCAAAAACTAACTTTCTTCTCTCACTCCTACATTCATCACATACTTTCCCTTGAAAAGAGAGCACTTTAGAATGACAAAGGTTTGTTAATTATGATCATTCTCTTAGTTTAAGGACTTCTTGTGATCCCTTAATCTTTTTTTTATATATTTGAGCTTAACAATGTTAACAATCGAATTGCAGAAAGTGGTTGTGAAGTTGAATCTACATGATGACAAGGCTAAGAAGAAAGCCCTCAAAGCTGTCTCAACAATTCAAGGTGACATATAATATCTTTACTTATTCTATCCAAGTAAAGGCTCAAGTCCCTTAAATTAGAGTACTATGAAAGAGAAATTATTCATAATAAGTTACATTTATCTTATATGAGATTAGGTAGACACTCCAATCAATGAAATTCATACTTTTAGCTGTTCCAGCATTCCTTTACATGTCCTTTAGATTTTCTGCTACTAACATATCCATTAAATCAATCAGGGATTGATTCAATTTCCACAGACATGAAGGCGGGGAAGTTGACGGTGATCGGAGATATTGATCCCGTGGATGTAATAGCTAAATTGAGCAAGAATTGGCACGCAACTCTCGACACAGTGGGGCCCTCAAAGGAACCAGAGAAAAAGGACGAGAAAAAGATAGATGTAAAGGACCACTTGGCTGAGTTCATCAAGTCATACCCACATTATGCTAATCCTCACATGAATACTTACTACTATGGTCATAATCGTAGCGTGGAAGAAGATCCCAATTCTTGCGTGATATGTTGAAGTCCAAAACAAGATTTTGGAAGTAGTGATAGATTGTTGTGAAGTATACAAATTTTGAGTGGGTTATTGATAAGTTTTAGTTTTGAGAGTTTTCTATGTAAATAATTGCCATCGAGTTATTTTTTATTTGTATGTAAACCGTACGTACTTTCCATAAATCGATTTTTGAAATCAATTGCTATTATAATTGTTGGTTTATTACTTTGAGTAAGTTTCTGAAATATGGGTATGTTAAGCTATAATTTGTTAATGTAACGATACTTTAGCTCCTTAAATTTTTGACCTTTTCACTATAGCCTTGATTGGTCTAACTACCTTTTGTTATTGTTTCACCTCTAGTTAGACACCAAATAATGAATAGCAATCAATGACTTGGATTAATGAGTGCCTTATATTGCCATCTGCCGAACCAATTTTAGAAAATTGGAGAAGAAGCTAGCGAACGAATTTCGAAACCCGTTAATAGAAGGATTACATTGTCATAAATATGAAATGTGCTTGCAAAAAAAGAAAGAAATGCAAGCCGAAGATGTCTACCTTGATATTGAAATAGAAAATAATATTTTGGTGGTTGGTAACAACCAAAAGAACAAGGTTCTTTTCGAATAAACCAATTCATTTGGAACCTGCATATCCATTCTTTTTCTTATTCAAATATCAACTCTTTTGTCTCTGTATCTACTCTGGCTTCGAGACATATTCCTAACAATACCAGAAAATAATAGTATGCTTTGTGAGCATTGGAAACTGATGTGGATTAGCAACTAAAATTAAAAACAACTAAACCTTATTCCTAACGAATTGTGGCCACACTTGTATGTGTAACGCGTTTTCTGACCCTTTGGAGGAGCAAACGACCAAGGAAGCCTACAATAATCCAGTCAATATTATCAGCAGTTCGAAATCTCATCACTTTCTAATGACATCGATCCAAATTCTTCTTCATTGTTTCATTTTTTTTGTTTTGAAAGTTTGGTTTTTTAATTAAAATAAAAGGGAGGTTTGAAGAGCTATGAACCACAGCTCTTCTACAAAAAAGTGCAGCTTAGTGCAATCAAAGCAAAGTAATACAAAAGGTTAAAAGATCATGGTCTGATCAAAATCGTAAGAGCAAAAGTTCTAGCAAAAAGGCATAGGTTGTTCGAGGTGCTCTCTGGCCCTCTTTAAGGTACCTGACCAAGTAGTTGTCAATCAAAACATTTATCCAAAACATCAATAAAAGAAAGTAGATTGTCGCCTAAAGATCATGTGGTTGTGCTCTCCTCAAACAACCCAAAAGAAAGCGTTAATTAAGGTAGTCCAATCCCTCTTCCTTAAATCAATGCGATTTTGGACGGAAAGGGTCTAAAAATGCACTATTATTTTGGATGAGGATTAAATTCATGGTCGAAGAGAGTGTCCAAAATTTGCTAGCAAAATCGCATTCGAAGAATATGTGATCAATGGTCTCAGCATATTTATCACATAAAGGACATTTGAGGTTGATGTCTAGGCCTTTGTTGATCAAGTTGTCCATTGAAAGAAGTCCACCTTCTGCCAGGAGCTTGGAGAATACCCTAATTTTTGGAGGGGAGTTAGATTTCCATATTTTGTCCATTAACGTGTATCTTTGACCTCCATCCATAAGAAATTTGTAAAAGGAATCAGTTGTAAACCGACCTTTGGATTTGAAGTTCCAGACTCTTTGGTTGTTGCCCTGAATTGGGCTGAAGTGTAGGTAACATTGGTATAGACAAAAGGTTTGTGAGTCGTCCAGTTCAGAGGTGGTCTCCAAAGAAGCTTTGTATTGAAATCCATCTTTTTTACATATGTTAAAGATGTCGGGCTAAGCTGAAGCTAAAGTCGTGTCATTGAACCAAGAGTCCCACCAAAATAGAGTATCATTTCCTTTTTGATCTCGATGGAACTGAAGTTGCATAATGTTGGAATCCATTCCACCAAATCACTGATAAAGGCAAAAATTTGTTGTGGAGTTAGGCAATAGTACCAGAGAAGTGATTGTGTTCCAGTATTTGTTGCGAATGCTAGTCTCGCAAAGTCCAAAATTTTCGGATAGGAGGTCCCACAATTTTTTATTATTTTGAGGCTTGTTCCATGGTTTTGAATGTTTGTCCACCAAAACATTTTGGTCTGCAAACCTATTTCCATTTACCAAATTTTTCGTGTGGTCATTGGAGGAACAATACCTAGTCCTGAGGATGCTTCCGAATCTTTTCGATTGCTTGTTCGAGAAACATTCTTAGTTGAATTGTTCCATAGGAAGTTATTGCGAATTGCTTCTATTTCTTTAGCCACATTTTCTAGCATTTTCCGAAGGCTTGATTGGTTGGAGGCAATGGGTGTTATGACAATGTTTATCATGACGATCTGACCTGCTAAGGTAAGATTTTTGTTTTTCCAATTGTGGACTTTCGAGGTCATCTTGTCCATGATCGATGGGTATCCACGAGGATTGTCACCTAGTTGTATGCCAAAAAAGGACCCCTAGGTAATCGAAGGGTAGAGTCCCAATTTGGCATCCAAGGATTTGTGTGAATACAAATAAGTGTTGTTCCATGTTACAAGTGCTTAGGCAAGATTTGTAGTAGTTTATTTTTAGGCCTACAAGGGATTCAAAGGAGAGAAACATAACTTGAATGGATAGGAGCCAGGGCATACACGGCGTAATGAAGAGGATTCGTCGGTGAATCGCAAGTTTAAAATCTCAAGGTCTTCCTTTCCTCCTTGCATGCCTTGAATAGTTTTGTTTTTCATTCCGAGTCTTAGCATGTGGCCCCAAAGATTGCCACGATGAGGAAGAGCAGGGGAGAAAGAGGGTCTCCCCGTATAAGGCCGTTAGAGGATTTGAAGTAGCCTTCTGGCGATCCGTTAATGATTACCGAAGCTGGAGAGGTTGAGATACACAATTCTATCCAACTGCACCAGTCTTCGGTAAAACCAATAGCTCGCAAATTAGCAAGTAGGAAATCTCAATCGAGTTTGTCAAAAGCCTTTTCGAAGTCTAACTTTAGTATTAGACCATGTACCTTTGTCTTCTAGAGAAAGACTACGTGTAACATCCCGAAACATCGCAAATTTAAAAATTTAAACAACCAAAAATCTCAAGATAACGACAATCCAAACGGGAATGTTACTCGTAAATATAACCAGTCGGTGCACCAAAATACAATAAAGTTTGCCATAATACATGATTACATCAATACAACGAAAGACAGATACAAGTAATCATGACGACCTTGAAAAGTTCGAAGAGTATCCTGACCCTAAAATGTGTGCGCCCGTTGTCACCACCCGACAGAACCTACTATGGTCCTGAAACATGAATCAAACAACAATGCCTGAGTTTCCCATTAGGAAACCCCGTATGTCAAGCTCACCTATGTGAATGCAATAGTACGGTAATGAACATATCATACTAGTAGCATGTCATGTCATCTTCTGCAATGCAACAAATCTCTCAATGGGTAAAACATGACATCAGTCCTACAACTACAACAAACACCCTCAAATGGGTCCACAAAGACATTAGTCCAGCAACAACATTGAGTCTCCCTCGGAAACCTACCGTAGGCACATACGGTCTTACGGACAGTACACGACGTACCCCCACATGCGACTACTCGAGCCAAAGGGATCGGAGAGGAACGTTCGCACTTCCGCGGAAAGTAACAATGTGGTCTACACAACCCCAACGGAGTCGTAGCCCGATCGGTACAAACATTCCCCGATAGGTGCCCAATCGAGGAATCATCGTCGGAACAACATCAACGCCATCGCCGACACAACATCGGCAGTACAACATACGTTCGACAAAACATCGGACGACACAACCACAAGCTGGAACATCGTCGGCAATATCATCGCCGGCAAAAACCTCGACGGCATTGCCGACACAACCTTAGCGGTACAACATACGTCCGGCACAATATCGGACGGGTCCAGACCGTAGTCTGCAGGTCCATCATGCTCCACGAGGCATGCATCAACATGCATTGGGATCCGCGATCCCTCAGGTCTGCTACTCTACAGAGAGTCAAACAACAACATGTCACACCACATTCCATCAATGGAGGTGACATGACCCAAACATCCACACTCTTCCACACGACGGTCACTGGGCAAACACGAGCAACGTACCCACCATCACCTCCCGGCTCACACTCTAAGCGAGGACACGGATTTCCGTTGACAGAGTTGATAGAACACAAGGACCAAGAACTCAGTTCTGCGCACAAACGGTCGACCAAAATAGGCAATCCGGTCGACCGTTCCCAAAAGGTTCGATCGACCGAGAGTCTGCAACGGTCGAACAACAATCTAAAACTGGTCGACCGAATATGGGGTCAAAATCCAGAGTCTGGTCAAAATCATACAAGTCTATTCGGGCAACTGAAAACTACCAAGGTCATCAAAATAGTCTAAGTCATATATCGGTCGAACAAGATATATAAACGGCCCAACAACATGCAATATAAACAAGTTCACTTAAGTTCCGGTCGAACCCAGAAATAGGAACGGTGGACCGAAAACTAACAGACAATCCTCCGACCCACCAGCACACAAGCAACCACCCGAAGGCACCGGTCAACCGCGCGAGGTCTCCGACCGACCACAACTCCCCACAAACATGGTGAGAAACAAAACCAAACTATTAAGCCGACATACCTTAAAAGCAAGACGGAGCACGTTGGAGATTCACTCGACGTCCGACAACAACCCCCACTCCAACGCACCTCACGACCGCGCCTCCGCAACTCCGTGCTCGACTCCACTTGCCGGAGCCTCCGCAACTACCTCTGGTTACCGGAAATGGTAGGGAGGAAGGTGAGGGAGAGAGCAAAGGTAAGAGAGAGAGATGAGTTTTGCTTTAAAACCCAACACAACCCACTCCACGCTACAACAACCGACCCCTACCCATCACCCATCACTATTCCCCCTTCCATTTCCCATGAAAAACCCCATTAATCAAGGGATTAGCCCTTAAACCAAGTTAGGGACATAACAATCCACCATCCTTAAAAGGATTTCGTCGCGAAATCAAAACAATAACTCACCGAAAAGCTATAGGTATTGCTTCTGAACTTCCTCGTCGATCTCCCAGGTTGCCTCGCGCTCGCTGATGCTGCCGCCGGACCATCACCATCAGAATGGTCCTCCTGATGAACTGGTGATCCATGCAATCAACGATCTCGATCAGTCTCTCCTCTAACGACAAGTCTTGCTGGATCTCTGGTACTGCTATCTCAATTACATGAGTTAGATCCACAACGTACTTCCTCATCATTGATACGTGGAAGACGTTGTGAAAACCCGAAAACTGCGGTGGCAATGCAATCCGGTAGGCAACCTCTCTAACTCGGTCCAGGATTTCAAACGGCCTGACGTACCTCGGACTGAGCTTCCTCTTCTTCCCAAACCTCATCACTCCCCGAGCTGGGGAGAACTTCAGAAAAAAATGGTCGCCAACCTCAAAGCTCAATGCCCGTCTGCGTCTGTTGGCATAACTCTTCTGTCTGCTCTGGGCTCTGGCCAATCTCCTCCTAATCACATCCACCTTCTTTGCATACATCTGCATGAGCTCTGACCCCACTATCTACCTCTCGCCTACATCACTTCAGCATACTGGTGATCTGCAAGGCCTCCTGTACAATGCCTCGTACGATGTCATCCCAATGCTTGAATGTAGGCGAACCTATCAGCGGCAAGTGCTCATCCAAGTGTCCTGCCCAATCCAGTGTGCATACTCTCAGCATATCTTCCAGGGTCTGGATCGTCCTCTCTGACTGACCATCTGTCTGTGGGTGAAACATTGTACTGAGCCTCAGTCGTGTCTCCAAAACCTGCTGTAGACTCCCCCAAAACCTGTATGTAAATGTAGGATATCGATCAGAGATGATGCTCACTAGTACTCCGTGCAGCCTGACTATCTCCTCCACGTACAACTTAACTAGACCCTCCAGAGGCAACATAGTCCTGCGCCGACTTGGTCAGTCGATCGACTATCATCCAAATCGTGTCGTGGAATCTCCTCATCTTCGGCAGCCCCGTAACAAAATACATCGTTACATGCTCCCACTTCCACTCTGGCAGCTCAATACACTGCATCGGCCCTACTGGTCGTTGATGCTTAATCTTCACCTACTGACAGACTAAGCATCGGTCCACGAACTATGCAATATCCCTCTTCATGCCCTTCCACTAGAAGTTCCACTGTAGGTCGTTAAACATCTTCGTGTTCCCCGAGTGTATGGTATATCTCGCTCGGTGTGCCTCCTCCATGATGTCATCTCTCAACCCATCGACCTTCGACATCCAGATCAGACTCCTGAACCTTAGACCACCATCAACACCCACACTGAAGTCCGATCCATCTCTGGCAACTAACTGTAGTAGACCAGCTAACTCTTCGTCCTCATGCTGAGCCTAAACAACTCGCGAGACGGTCTGTGGCACCACCTGAATCCCAACAATCACTGCCCTTTCAGTGCCCTCTGTGAACGACCTCCACTCTGACAACGTCTCGAGTAGCCTCCACTCCTGAATGCACAAACTCGTGATTGACACCTCTACCTTCCTGCTCAGAGCATTTGTAACAGAATTCAACTTCCCCGGATGATATGAGATGGTGAAGTCGTAATCCTTAATGAACTCGAGCCACCTGTGCTGCCTCATATTGAACTCCTTCCGTGAGAACAAATACTTTAGGCTCTGATGATCTGTGAAGACCTCGAACGTCTCTCCATACAGATAATGTCGCAAGGTCTTCAACGGGTGAACCACCGCTGCTAACTCCAAATCATGAGTATGGTGTTCTTCTCGTGCGCCTTCAGCTGCCTCGAAGCATACACAACCACCTTCCCATGCTGCATCAGTACACAACCCAAGCCAATCCCTGACACATCACTGTAAATCACATAGCCTCAGCTGCCACTCGGTAGCGTCAGAATAGGTGCTGTCGTCAGTCCCCTCTTCAGCTCCGGAAAGTTGTCCTCCCACTTCTAGGGCCAAACAAACTTGACGTCATTCTGCGTCAACGCTGTCAGTGGTGAAGCAAGCCTGGAGAAATCCTGAATGAACCGTTTGTAATACCCAGCTAGTCCCACGAATCTCCTGATCTTTGTTACACTCGTCAGGGCCCTCCACTAAGGCACATCCTCAACCTTCACCGGATCCACTGATATCCCAGCTGCTGACACAATATGCCCCAGAAAAGTCACCTGATCCAACCAAAACTCACACTTCGTGTACTTGGCATACATATGCTGATCCCTCAAGATGCCAAGCACAATCCTCAGGTGCTCCCGATGTTGCTCCCTGTCTGGAGAGTACACCAAGATGTCATCCACAAAGACGATAACTAATCTGTTGAGGTATGGATGGAAGGCCATATTCATCAGGCCCATGGATGTTGCAGGTGCATTCGTCAGTCCAAACGGCATCACCAAGAACTCGTAGTGCCCTTACCGCATTATAAAGGCTATCTTCTAGACATCTGCCTCTCTGATCCGCAACTGGTGATAACCGGAATGCAGATCAATTTTCGAGAACACTCTCGCCATCTGCAGCTGATCAAACAGATCTTCGATCCTGGGCAAAAGTTATCGATTCCTGACGGTAACATTATTCAACATCCTGTAGTCGATGCACATCCGCAGCGACTCATCCTTCTTTTTCACAAACAACACAGGCGCTCCCCATGGCGAGACACTTGGTCAGATAAACCCAAAGTACATCAACTCCTGCAACTGCTTCTTCAGCTTTGTCAACTCAGCAGGTGCCATTCGATACAGTGCCTTCGACTGAGGTGTCGTGCCCGCCACTAACTCGATGACGAACTCGATGTCTCGGTGTGGCGGTAAATCAGGAATCTCTGCTGGAAACAACTCTGGAAACTCATGTACAACCTCGATATCCTCCAACCTCCTCGGCTCAGGATCAAGAACATTCAGAGTAGCCACAAACGCTCTGCAACCTTGATGCATCAACTTCTGTGCCTTAACCGCATACGCAATCAGACGACCACCTCTACCCCTCGTCCCTATGATCAACACATCGGACACGTCCTTCCTCAAAAAAAGGATCCTCTTCTCACGGCAAATGACTCGCACATCGTACTGACAGCCAGTCCATCCTCAGTATGACGTCGAAGTCCTCCATTAGTAGCAAGACCAGATCTGCTGGAAAATCATGGTCTCCGAAACAATTGTAGTGCATGGGAGAAAGCTCTCCATAGTGCCCACCTTACCCATGGACGTACTAACCTCCAACAAATAAGTCAGTAGCTCAGGAGTCCGATCTAACTCGCCAGCAAACTTCTCCGAAATGAAGGAGTGTGTGGTGCCCCAATGAAACAAAACACGAGCAACAAAACCTGAAACAAAAAGGGTACCTTCCACGACAGTGTTGAAGTCCTTCGCCTCCTCAGCTCGGACAATGAAGACTCGCCCAACTCTCCTGGTCTAGCCCTGCGGAACGACGGACCTGCTGCCCCGCTCCTCCCTACCACTGGTTGTCCCGACCTCCTGCTCGGCTCGCCCTGTCTGTTCGGGCACTCCCGGATATAGTGGCCCATCTGACCACATCCCAAGCATGCACCTGTACGCTAAGGGCACTCCTGACACGGATGAAATCTCCCGCAGGTGCTGCACACACCAGACTGGCGTGCTCCTCCTCCATCAACCTGGGGCCTCTTTCCCGAGTTCCCTGTGGAACGTCCAAGTGCACGTCCTCCCGTGCTCACTGGCAGCTTCCGCGCCTCCTGGTAATGCTCCTGATTGTCCTGATCGATGATAGTCTCAAACTTCACCGCATCCTCCAGGGTCTGCGGCATGCTGGTAATCACACACGACTTGAGCTGCTTCCTCGGCCCTTTGATGAACTTCCTCGCTCTCTGCTCGGGTGTTACATAAGTCTCAGAACAGTAACACTCCAGGGCGTTAAACTTGCTGATGTATCTATCCAAGGACATCTCATTCTGCTCGAGGGCCAAAAACTCCTCATTATTCCTGTCTCCGACGTGCTGCCGAAAGAACTGCTGGTTGAACTCCTCAAGGAATTCCTGTCAACCCACGTCATCTCGGTCAACCAACACCACTGCATATTTTGTCCTCCATCAATTTGATGCCTCACCATCCAGCACATAGGTGGCCAGGTCCACCATCCGCTCCGGTACATAGCCAATCGCTAGGAAAATCCTCTGGATCTGAAAGACGAAGTCCTCTGCAGCCTTAGGGTCACTCCTGCCATCAAAACTAGGCTCTGCCCTCGCTGCCTGACGCTCGAGGAAATTGTCCAGCCTATCCCAGGTAGCGCCCTTAGTGGCATAACTGATACTACACTCATTCACGACGTTTCTCACACTCCTCGGAGGCATCTGACAGAAGAAACAACTCAAGATTAGCCATGAATGCATGCTAAAAGTAAAGTGCAACCTATCTCTACTACACCAGGGTGATTTATTTGGGAGCCACACATAGAAACCGACCGCTCTAATACCAAATTGTAACATCCCGGAACAGCGAAAATTTGAAAAATTATACAACCAAGAGATCTCAAGATAACGACAATCCAAATGGGAATGTTACTCATAAATATAACCAGTCGGTGCACTAAAATACAACAGAGTTTGCCAAAATACTGAAGGGAATGTGTTCTAAAAGTTTTACTTTTAAATGCCAATTATTATGAATTGAATGAGAAATCATTTTGTTCCTTGTTTATGTCATTCGTCTTTTAGAAGTATTAAGGAAGAGACTCTTGATCCTTAACCGTAGAGCTCTAAAAGATAATGGTTTACATAAAACAAAAGATATTCGCAATCATGGTAATTAACATGGGACATTAATTACCGAGTTAAGATTGTCGTGTTGGTCATAGATCATTGTAGCTCTACAAGTGAGTGACAACACGGGTACACGAAAGAGGAAAATACTACTTTTGTATACTGAATAGACCTAATAAGTAAAATATTATAGAATTGTGTTTTCTGTGTCATTAATGTTTTACTGTGTCCTTGGTCCTTTGATAGGAGACTTATGTCCGATCACTTAAGAAATGCTTGATTAGACTAGTATCTTGAGCTATCGATAAGTGTAGTGTAAAGGCATTGGTTGGTTAAATATATGACTTTTGTTGGAGAAGATAGTTAGTCAAAAGATTGTCATTGCCCCTATTAATTGAGTAATGATATTAGTGTGCCCCTTGATAAAGCAAAGTTATAATGTCCACAATGTGATTTGAGTTAAGTCACATATTTATAACTAGCTTAAAGAGATCAAGAAATGAATACTAATACAAAGATGACACAATACTACTTTGTGTGTATTCTTAATATCATGAGGCAAGGGTGGACACAAGTGGTGCACTCCATCACTAAATGGATCGGGTTTTGGTTCGAGTGGAATTAAGACATCTAACTAATTGGGAGCTATAATGTGTAGCTAGATACCGCTTATAGCTTGTGATATTAAGCTCTTAATATCACTGCCAACTTAGTTTATATCCTCCCATAGGTTACACCACAAAACTGGGAAACAAGAAATAGAGATTTTGAGTTCATAAGGTGTGTCGGGTTTTCAAGTAGAAAATATGACACATGTGGTGAACAAGCAAAATCAAAATTATGTTGTGATTAATAACATAATTAGAATCTAAATTAAATTCATATGTGATGTAAATATTATGAGGTGTAATGATTTATCATTACATAGGATAATATGTTACAAAAGTTGTGAACTTACTACTAATCCCGAAATGTCAAATTTTGTAAGGGTTAAACCAAAATTTGACAAGTTTGCAAGTACTGTGCAAAAACGGTCGATCGCTAAATGCTAAACGGTCGACCGAATGTTGCACCGGTAACAGGAATTTCGTCTGTTCGTTTTCAGTCGACCGAATATAATCGGTCGGTCGACCGAACATCGCGATGAAATATTTTTGTTACGAACGGACGACCGAGTTATGAACGGTCGACCGAAACTCGTTCTAAACGGTCGACCGAACCTCGAAACGGTCGACCGGTCCAGACGGTTTTATGCAGAATTAATTTAAGAATTAATTAGATCATGCATGGAATTGGTCCATAACTGATTTAATTCGTGGCTAAGATTATTTGTTAGCAAATAATGGATGGTTAGATGGAAGTTTGCATGAAATCACCGACAATAGGTTGCACATGAATAGGTAATTTGGAGAGAACTTATAAATATCAGTTTATCTCATTACCATGTTAATTTTAATTCATTATCTTCGTGTGTAAACATCTTTCTCCATAATTCTCCATGAATTTCCATTAATTCTTGAGTATTAGTTTTAGTTTTCAGAGATATTCTTCTCAAGGGAACTAAAGAGGGGTTGATAGTTAGATTCTAAACCCTATTGGAGATTGAGAGGCTAGCTCTTCTCTCTCCGATATTGTTTAGAGTTTGGTGAATACTCGGAGGCATCCGGCGCAGCGACAAGCATCCTCAACGTCTCCGGATCGTCAAGAAGTTTTAGAGAACTTCTAGGTATGAAATTCGGAGACCATGTTTGTTTTAATAAAGTTTTGAAACTAGTTATTGAAACAAACCGATGCATGCATGAAACAAATCATAGAAAAATTGTAATTGATCCTTATTGTGCATAAAAATTCGAAAAATAAATATGTGCAATTAAACTAGAAATCCTACAAATACATGATTACATTAATACAACGAAAGACAAATACAAGTAATCTTGACGACCTCGAAGAGTCCGAAGAGGATCTTGGCCCAAAATGTGTGCGTCCGCTGTCACCACCCGACAAAACCTACTGCGGTCCTGAAACATGAATCAAAGAATAATGCCTGAGTTTCCCATTAGGAAACCCCGTATGCCAAGCTCACCTATATGAATGCAACAATACGGTAAGGAACCTATCATACTAGTAGCATGTCATATCATCATCTGCAATGCAACAAATACCTCCAAGGGTAAAATAGGACCTCAGTCCTACAGCCACAACAAACACCATCAAAGGGGTCCACAAGGACATCAGTCAGCAACAACATCAGGTCTCCCTCGGAAACCTATGTGCCTACAGTAATGACATGCTACTAGTATGATACCTTTGAGAAGAGCTACAATGGTGCCGACTGAGTGATAGTGCACCTCCAAATGCTTTGAGTCGAGTTCAAGGCGTTGAAAATGAAGGAATCGGAAGGTCTTGCCGATTTCGTGACGAGGGGCGTGGTGGCGAACAAATTGAAGAGAAATGGGGATGGGTTAACCGAAGGAAGGGTGGTGGAGAAGGTGTTCCGTTTTCTCACCGAACACTTCAAAAATGTTGTGTGTGCTATCCAGGAATCAAAGGACCTCGAGAAGATGACCGTCGACGACCTAGAAAGCTCGTTGGAGACACATGAACAAAGGAAGAAGAATAAGAAACGAGAGGTGTTGGAGGAGGCGTTGCAAGCAAAGATGTTCGTCAAGGAGGAGAAGTCTCGCAACGTAGATCGCGGAAGAGGTGGTCGTCCAAACAAGAACGAGGTCGAGTGCTTCGAGTGTGGGAAACGTGGCCATTTTGCGAAAGAGTGTTGGTCGCAAAAGAAGGTGGAGGAGAGCTCCAACCGTAGACGTGGTGATCGTGGATCAAAGAAGGAGTTTGAGTGCTTCAACTTTGGGAAGCATGGACACTATGCAAGAGAATGTTGGTCAAAGAAAAAGGTGGATGAAAACTCCAACGTTGTTGCCGTGGAGGAGAATGCTTGTGATGATGGAGTGATTTTGCTTGCCGACAAAGGAGTGGAAACAGAACAAGAAGGTTTTTGGTATCTCGATACGGGAGCAAGCAATCACATGTGTGGTTATAGACACATGTTCACACACTTGGAAGAGGGAGTGCATGGGTACGTCTCGTTTGGAGATGCATCGAAGGTGCGTGTGGAGGGGAAATGGCACATCACCAAAATAGGCAATCCGATCGACCGTTCCCAATAGGTTTGATCGACCGAGAGTCTGTAACGGTCGAATTCTCTGCGCATTACTTAAGTCCCAATGGTCGAACAACAATCTAAAACTGGTGGACCGAATACGTGGTCAAAATCCGAAGTCTGGTCAAAATCATACACGTCTATTCGGTCGACCGAAAACTACCAAGGTCGTCATAATAGTCTAAGTCATATATCAGTCGGACAAGATATATAAACGGTCCAACAACATGCAATATAAACAAGTTCACATAAGTTCCAGTCGAACCCAGAAATAGGAACGGTCGACCAAAAACTAACATGCAATCCTACGACCCACCAGCACACAAGCAACCGGTCGACAACCACATGGCATCGTTCGACCGATGTTGGTAAAAGTCGAACAAAACGGTAAACCGGTCGACCGCCCGAAGGCACAGGTCGACTGTTGGTCAACAGCAACCCCACGCCAGCCGAGGATTTTACGCCGTTTCTCGTCGCCAGTGAGGTCTCCGACCGACCACAACTCCCCACAAACATGGTGAGCAACAAAACCAAACTATTAAGCCGACATACCTCAAAAGCAAAACGGAGCGCGCTGGAGATTCACTCGACGTCCGACAACAACCCCCACTCCAACGCACCTCACGACCGCACCTCCGCAACTCCGTGCTCGACTCCACTCGCCGGAGCCTCCGCAACTACTTCTGGTTACCGGAAAAGGAAGGGAGGAAAGTGAGGGAGAGAGCAAAGGTAAGAGAGAGAGATGAGTTTTGCTTTAAAACCCAACACAACCCACTCCACGCTACAACAACCGACCCCTACCCATCACCCATCACCCATCACTATTCCCCCTTCCATTTCCCATGAAAAACCCCATTAATCAAGGGATTAGCCCTTAAACCAAGTTAGGGACATAACAATCCACCATCCTTAAAAGGATTTCGTCGTGAAATCAAAACAACAACTCACCGAAAAGCTATAGGTATTGCTTCCGAACCTCCTCCTCGATCTCCCAGGTTGCCTCGCACTCGCTGTGATGCTGCCACCGGACCATCACCATCAGAATGGTCATCCTCCTGAACTGGTGATCTATGTGATCAACGATCTCGATCAGTCTCTCCTCTAACGACAAGTCCTGCTGGATCTCTGGTACTGCTATCTCAATCACATGAGTTGGATCCGCAACGTACTTCATCATCATTAATACGTGGAAGACATTGTGAAGACCCGAAAACTGCGGTGGCAATGCAATTCGGTAGGCAACCTCTCTAACTCGGTCTAGGATTTCAAACGGCTTGACGTACCTCAGACTGAGCTTCCTCTTCTTCCCAAACCTCATCACTCCCCGAGCTGGGGAGAACTTCAGAAAAAATGGTCGCCAACCTCAAAGTTCAATGCCCGTCTGTGTCTGTTGGCATAACTCTTCTGCCTGCTCTGGGCTCTGGCCAATCTCCTCCTAATCAAATCCACCTTCTCTGCATACATCTGCATGAGCTCTGACCCCACTATCTGCCTCTCGCCTACATCACTTCAGCATACTAGTGATCTGCAAGGCCTCCCGTACAACGCCTCGTACGGTGTCATCCTAATGCTTGAATGTAGGCAACTCTATAAGCGGCAAGTGCTCATCCCATTGTCCTGCCCAATCCAGTGTGCATACTCTCAACATATCTTCCAGGGTCTGGATCGTCCTCTCTGACTGACCATCTGTCTGTGGGTGAAACGTTGTACCGAGCCTCAATCGTGTCCCCAAAGCCTGCTGCAGAGTCCCCCAAAACTTGGATGTAAATTTAGGATATCGATCAGAGATGATGCTCACTAGTACTCCGTGCAGCATGAGTATCTCCTCCACGTACAACTTAGCTAGACCCTCGAGAGGCAACATAGTAATGATAGCTAAGAAGTGCGCCGACTTGGTCAGTCGATCGACTATTATCCAAATCGTGTCGTGGAATCTCCTCGTCTTTGGCAGCCTCGTAACAAAATACATTGTTACATGCTCCCACTTCCAATCTGGCAGCTCAATACACTGCATCGGCCCTGCTGGTCGTTGATGCTTAATCTTCACCTACTGACAGACTAAGCATCGGTCCACGAACTATGCAATATCTCTCTTCATGCCCTTCCACTAGAAGTTCCACTGTAGGTCTTTAAACATCTTCGTGCTCCCCGAGTGTATGGTATATCTTGCTTGGTGTGCCTCCTCCATGATGTCATCTCTCAGCCCTTCGACCTTCGACACCCAGATCAGACTCTTGAACCTCAGACCACCATCAACACGCACACTGAAGTCCGATCCATCTCTGGCAACTAACTGTAGTAGACCAGCTAACTCCTCGTCCTCATACTAAGTCTGAACAACTCGCGAGACAGTCCGTGGCTCCACCCGAAGCCCAACAATCACTGCCCTCTCAGTGCCCCCTGTGAACGACCTCCACTCTGACAACGTCTCGAGTAGCCTCCACTCTTGAATGCACAAACTCGCCATTGACACCTCTACCTTCCTGCTCAGAGCATTTGCAACAGAATTCACCTTCCACGGATGATAAGAGATGGTGAAGTCGTAATCCTTAATGAACTTGAGCCACCTGCGCTGCCTCATATTCAACTCTTTCTACGAGAACAAATACTTCAGGCTCTGATGATCTGTGAACACCTCAAACGACTCTCCATACAGATAATGTCGTAAGGTCTTCAACGCGTGAACCACCGCTGCTAACTCCAAATCATGACTAGGGTAGTTCTTCTCGTGCGTCTTCAGCTGCCTCGAAGCATACGCGACCACCTTCCCATCCTGCATCAATACACAACCCAAGCCAATCCCTGATAGGCCAAACAAACTTGACGTCATTCTGCGTCAACGCGGTCAATGGCGAAGCAAGCCTGGAGAAATCCTGAATGAACCGTTTGTAATACCCAGCTAGTCCCACGAATCTCCTGATCTTTGTCATGCTCGTCGGGGCCCTCCACTGAGTCACATCATCAACCTTCGCCGGATCCACTAATATCCCATCTGCCGACACAATATGCCCCAGAAAAGTCACCTGATCAACCCAAAACTCACACTTCGTGTACTTGGCATACAAATTCTGATCCCTCAAGATGCCAAGCACAATCCTCAGGTGCTCCCGATGTTGCTCCCTGTCTGGAGAGTACACCAAGATGTCATCCACAATCCTGAATGAACCGTTTGTAATACCCAGCTAGTCCCACGAATCTCCTGATCTTTGTTACACTCGTCAGGGCCCTCCACTAAGGCACATCCTCAACCTTCACCGGATCCACTGATATCCCAGCTGCTGACACAATATGCCCCAGAAAAGTCACCTGATCCAACCAAAACTCACACTTCGTGTACTTGGCATACATATGCTGATCCCTCAAGATGCCAAGCACAATCCTCAGGTGCTCCCGATGTTGCTCCATGTCTGGAGAGTACACCAAGATGTCATCCACAAAGACGATAACAAATCTGTCGAGGTACGACTGAAATGCCCTATTCATCAGGTCCATGGATGTTGCAGGTGCATTCGTCAGTCCAAACGGTATCACCAACAACCTCGATATCCTTTAACCTCCTCGGCTCAGGATCATGAACAATCAGAGTAGCCACAAACGCTCTGCAACCTTGATGCATCAACTTCTGTGCCTTAACCGCAGACACAATCAGACGACCACCTCTACTCCTCGTCCCTATGATCAACACATATGGCACGTCCTTCCTCAGAAAAAGGATCATCTTCTCACGGCAAATGACTCGCACATCGTACTGTGTCAGCCAGTCCATCCCCAGTATGACGTCAAAGTCCTCCATCGGTAGCAAGACCAGATCAGCTGGAAAATCATGGTCTCCGAAACAATTGTGGTGCATGGGAGAAAGATCTCCACAGTGCCCACCTAACCCATGGGCGTACTGACCTCCAACAAATCAGTCAGTAGCTCAAGGGTCCGATCTAACTCGCCAGCAAACTTCTCCGAAATGAAGGAGTGTATGGTGCCGCAACCAAACAAAACACGAGCAACCAAACCTCAAACAACAAGAGTACCCTCCACGACAGTGTTGGAGTCCTTCACCTCCTCAGCCCGGACAATGAAGACTCGTCCATCTCGCTTGGTCTGGCCCTGCGGAACGACGAACCTGCTGCCCCCGTTCATCCCTGCCACTGGTGGTCCCGACCTCTGTTCGGGCACTCCCAGATATAGTGGCCCATCTGATCGCATCCCAAGCATGCACCTGTACGCCGAGGGCACTCCTGACCCGGATGAAATCTCCCGCAGGTACTGCATACACCAGACTGGCGTGCTCCTCCTCCATCAACCTGGGGCCTCTTGCCCGTGTTCCCTGTGGAACGTCCAATTGCACGTCCTCCCGTGCTCACTGGCGGCTTCCGCGCCTCCAGGTAATGCTCCTGATAGTCCTGATCGATGATAGTCTCAAACTTCACCGCATCCGCCAGGGTCTGCGGCTTGCTGGTAATCACAAGCGACCTGAGCTGCTTCCCCGGCTCTTTGATGAACTTCCTCGCTCTCGGCTCGGGTGTTACATAAGTCTCAGAACAGTAACACTCCAGGGCGTTAAACTTGCTGATGTATCTAGCCAAGGACATCTCATTCTGCTCGAGTGCCAAGAACTCCTCATTATTCCTGTCTCCGACGTGCTGCCGAAAGAACTGTTGGTTGAACTCCTCAAGGAATTCCTCTCAACCCACGTCATCTCGGTCAACCAACACCACTGCATATTTTGTCCTCCATCAATTGGATGCCTCATCATCTAGCACATAGGTGGCCAGGTCGACCATACGCTCTGGTACATAGCCAACCGCCCGAAAAATCCTCTAGATCTTAAAGACCAAGTCCTCTACAACCTTAGGGTCACTCCTGCCATCAAAACTAGGCTGGTGCAGCCTCATGAAGCGATCATGCTCCACACCTGTCCCTGTCTGCACTGTCCATGCCGCCTGACGCTCGAGGAAATCGTTCAGCCTATCCCAAGTTGCGCCCTTAGTGGCATCACTGGTACTACACTCATTCACGGTGTTTCTCTTACGTCTCGGAGGCATCTGGCAGAAGAAACAACTCAAGATTACCCATGAATGCATGCTAAAAGTAAAGTGCAACCTATCTCTACTACACCAGGGTGATTTCTTTGGGAGCCACACATAGGAACCGACCGCTCTAATACCAAATTGTAACATCCCTAAATAGCAGAAATTTGAAAAATTAAACAACCAAGAGATCTCAAGATAACGACAATCCAAATGTGAATGTTACTCATAAATATAACCAGTCGGTGCACCAAAATACAACAGAGTTTGCCAAAATACATGATTACATCAATACAATGAAAGACAGATACAAGTAATCTTGATGACCTCGAAGAGTCCGAAGAGGATCTTGGCCCCAAAATGTGTGCGCCCGCTGTCACCACCCGACAGAACCTACTGCGGTCCTGAAACATGAATCAAACAACAATGCATGAGTTTCCCATTAGGAAACCCCGTATGCCAAGCTTACCTATATGAATGCAACAGTTCGGTAAGGCACCTATCATACTAGTAACATGTCATGTCATCATTTGCAATGCAACAAATCCCTCCAAGGGTAAAACAGGACCTCAGTCCTACAGCCACAACAAACACCCTCAAAGGGGTCCATAAGGACATCAGTCTAGCAACAACATCAGGTCTCCCTTGGAAACTTATGTGCCTACGGTAATGACATGCTACTAGTATGATACCCTTGAGAAGAGCTACAATGGTGCCAACTGAGTGATAGTGTACCTCCAAATGCTTTGAGGCGAGTTCAAGGCGTTGAAAATGAAGGAATCAGAAGGTGTTGCCAATTTTGTGACGAGGGGCGTGGCGGCGAACAAATTGGAGAGAAATGGGGATGCGTTAACCGAAGGAAGGGTGGTCGAGAAGGTTTTCCGTTTTCTCACCGAACACTTTGAAAATGTTGTGTGTGCTATCGAGGAATAAAAGGACCTCAAGAAGATGACCGTCGACGACCTAGCAAGCTCGTTGGAGGAACATGAACAAAGGAAGAAGAATAAGACACGAGAGGTGTTGGAGGAGGCGTTGCAAGCAAAGATGATCGTGAAGGAGGACAAGTCTCGCAACGTCGATCGAGGAAGAGGTGGTCGTCCAAACAAGAACGAGGTCGAGTGCTTCAAGTGTGGGAAACGTGGCCATTTTGCGAAAGAGTGTTGGTCGCAAAAGAAGGTGGAGGAGAGCTCCAACCGTAGACGTGGTGATCGTGGATCAAAGAAGGAGGTTGAGTGCATCAACTTTGGGAAGCATGGACACTATGCAAGCGAATGTTGGTCAAAGAAAAAGGTGGACAAAAACTCCAACGTTGTTGCCGTGGAGGAGAATGCTTGTGAAGATGGAGTGGGTTTGCTTGTCGACAAAGGAGTGGAAACCGAACAAGAAGGTATTTGGTATCTCGATACTGGAGCAAACAATCACATGTGTGGGAATAGACACATGTTCGCACACTTGGAAGAGGGAGCGCATGGGTACATCTCATTTGGAGATGCATCGAAGGTGCGTGTGGAGGGGAAATGGCACATCACGATTCAAGTAAAGGATGGATCACAAAAGCTTATTTCCAACGTCTACTTTGTGCTCGATATGAAGACAAACATACTAAGCATGGGACAACTCCTAGAGAAAGGGTTCACGATCTAAATGAAGGATCGACACATTACCGTACGAGGACAAGATGGATGCTTGATTGGAAAGGTAGAGATGTCCGAAAATCAAATATTTAAGTTAAATCTAACATGTGCTCGTGCTATATGTTTGAATGCATGCATTGAGGGAGATTGGTTGTGGCATATGCGACTTGGACACTTGAACTTTGGTGGGCTCCAAGAAATGGCGCACAAGGGAATGGTGCATGGCTTGTTGATGATCAAATTCAAAGAAGGATTTGTAAAGGTTGCATGGTTGGAAAATTACCAAGGAAGAGTTTTCCAAAACAATCTGAATATAAAGCAAAGAAGGTGCTATAGTTGGTACATACCGACATTTGTGGACCAATCACTCCATACTTGATTAGTAAGAATCGTTATTTCTTAACCTTTATTGATGATTTTTCGCGCAAGACTTGAGTGTACTTCCTGAAGGAGAAATCCGAGGCACCTGCCAGACTAAGCATTGGTCCACGAACTATGCAATATCCCTCTTCATGCCCTTCCACTAGAAGTTCCACTGCATCTCTTTCAACATCTTCGTGCTCCCCGAGTGTATGGTATATCTCGCTCGGTGTGCCTCCTCCATGATGTCATCTCTCAGCCCATCGACCTTCGACACCCAGATCAGACTCCTGAACCTCAGACCACCATCAACACCCACATGAAGTCCGATCCATCTCTGGCAACTAACTGTAGTAGACCAGCTAACTCCTCGTCCTCATGCTGAGCCTAAACAACTCGCGAGACGGTGTGTGGCTCCACCCGAAGACCAACAATCACTGCCCTCTCAGTGCCCTCTGTGAACGACCTCCACTCTGACAACGTCTCAAGTAGCCTCCACTCCTGAATGCACAAACTCACCACTGACACCTCTACCTTCTTGCTCAGAGAATTTGCAACAGAATTCACCTTCCCCGGATGATAGGAGATGGTGAAGTCGTAATCCTTAATGAACTCGAGCCACCTTTGCTGCATCATATTCAACTCTTTCTGCGAGAACAAATACTTCAGGCTCTGATGATCTGTGAACACCTCGAACGACTCTCCATACAGATAATGCCGCAAGGTCTTCAACGCGTGAACCACCGCTGCTAACTCCAAATCATGAGTAGGGTAGTTCTTCTCGTGCGCCTTCAGCTGCCTCGAAGCATACGCGACCACCTTCCCATCTTGCATCAGTACACAACCGAAGCCAATCCTTGATACATCACTGTAAATCACATAGCCTCCGCTGCCACTCGGTAGCGTCAGAATAGGTGTTGTCGTCTGTCGTCTCTTTAGCTCCTGAAAGTTGTCCTCCCACTTATAGGGCCAAACAAACTTGACGCCATTCTGCGTCAACGCTGTCAGTGGCGAAGTAAGCCTGGAGAAATCCTGAATGAACCGTTTGTAATACCCAGCTAGTCCCACGAATCTCCTGATCTTTGTTACATTCGTCAGGGCCCTCCACTAAGGCACATCCTCAACCTTCACCGGATCCACTGATATCCCAGCTGCTGACACAATATGCCCCAGAAAAGTCACCTGATCCAACCAAAACTCACACTTCGTGTATTTGGCATACATATGCTGATCCCTCAAGATGCCAAGCACAATCCTCAGGTGCTCCCGATGTTGCTCCCTGTCTGGAGAGTACACCAAGATGTCATCCACAAAGACAATAACAAATCTGTCGAGGTACGGCTGAAAGGTCCAATTCATCAGGTCCATGGATGTTGCAGGTGCATTCGTCAGTCCAAACGGCATCACCAAGAACTCGTAGTGCCCGTACGGCGTCGTGAAGGTTATCTTTTGGACATCTGCCTCTCTGATCCGCAACTGGTGATAACCGGAATGCAGATCAATCTTCGAGAACACTCTCGCCATCTGCAGCTGATCAAATAGATCCTCGATCATGGGCAAAAGGTATCGATTCCTGACGGTAACATTATTCAACATCCTGTAGTAGATGCACATCCGTAGTGACCCATCCCTCTTCTTCACAAACAACACAGGCGCTCCCCATGGCGAGACACTCAGTCGGATAAACCCAAAGTACATCAACTCCTGCAACTGCTTCTTCAGATCTGTCAACTCAGCAAGTGTCATTCGATACGGTGCGTTTGACTGAGGTTTCGTGCCCGCCACTAACTCGATGACGAACTTGATCTCTTGGTGTGGCGGTAAACCAGGAATCTCTGCTGGAAACACCTCTTGAAACTCATGTACAACCTCGATATCCTCCAACCTCCTCAGCTCAGGATCAAGAACAATCAGAGTATAAACAAACGCTCTGCAACCTTGATGAATCAGCTTCTGTGCCTTAACCACAGACACAATCAGACGACCACCTCTACTCCTCGTCCCTATGATCAACACATCGGGCACGTCCTTCCACAGAAAAAGGATCAAATTCTCACGACAAATGACTTGCACATTGTACTGTGACAGCCAGTCCATCCCAGTATGACGTCGAAGTCCTCCATCGGTAGCAAGACCAGATCTGTTGGAAAATCATGGTCTCCAAAACAATTGTGGTGCCGGGGGGAAAGCTCCCCACAGTGCCCACCTCACCCATGGGCGTACTAACCTCCAACAAATCAGTCTGTAGCTCAGGGGTCTGATCTAATTCGCCAGCAAACTTCTCCGAAATGAAGGAGTGTGTGGTGCCGCAATCAAACAAAACACGAGCAACCAAACCTGAAACAACAAGGGTACCTTCCACGACAGTGTTGGAGTCCTTCGCCTCCATAGCCCGGACAATGAAGACTCACCCAGCTCTCCTGGTCTGGCCCTGCTGCCCCCGCTCCTCCCTGCCACTGGTGGTCCCGACCTCTTGCTCGGCTCGCCCTGTCTGATCGGGCACTCCCGGATATAGTGGCCCATCTGACCGCATCCCAAGCATGCACCTGTACGCCGAGGGCACTCTGACCCGGATGAAATCTCCCGCAGGTACTGCACGCACTAGACTGGTGTCCTCCTCCTCCATCAACCTGGGGCCTCTTGCCCGAGTTGCACCTGCACAGCCCTGTGGAACGTCCAACTGCACGTCCTCCCATGCTCACTGGCGGCTTCCGTGCCTCCTGATAATGCTCCTGATAGTCCTGATCGATGATAGTCTCAAACGTCACCACATCTGCCAGGGTCTGCGACATGCTGGTAATCACACATGACCTGAGCTATTTCCTCAACCCTTTGATGAACTTCCTCGCTCTATGCTCGGGTGTTACATAAGTCTCAGAACAGTAACGCTCCAGGGCGTTAAACTTGCTGATGTATTTAGCCAAGGACATCTCATTCTGCTCGAGAGCCAAGAACTCCCCATTCTTCCTGTCTCCGACGTGCTGCTGAAAGAACTGCTGGTTGAACTCCTCAAGGAATTCCTCTCAACCCACGTCATCTCGGTCAACCAACACCACTGCATATGTGGTCCTCCATCAATTTGATGCCTCACCATCCAACACATAGGTGGCCAGGTCCACCATCCGCTTCGGTACATAGGCAATCGCCCGGAAAATCCTCTAGATCTTAAAGACCAAGTCCTTTGCAGCCTTAGGGTCACTCCTGCCATCAAAACTAGGCTGGTGCAGCCTCATGAAGCGATCATGCTTTGCACCTGTCCTTGTCTTCTCTGCCCTTGCCGCCTGACGCTCGAGGAAATCGTCCAACCTATCCTAGGTAGCGCCCTTAGTGGCATCACTGGTACTACACTCATTCACGACGTTTCTCACACGCCTCGGAGGCATCTGGCAGAAGAAACAACTCTAGATTAGCCATGAATGCATGCTAAAAGTAAAGTGCAACCTATCTCTACTACACCAGGGTTATTTCTTTGGGAGCCACACATAGGAACCGACCGCTCTAATACCAAATTGTAACATCCCGAAACAACGGAAATTTGAAAAATTAAACAACCAAGAGATCTCAAGATAACGACAATCCAAATGGGAATGTTACTCATAAATATAACCAGTCGGTGCACCAAAATACAACCGAGTTTGCCAAAATACATGATTACATCAATACAACGAAAGACAGATACAAGTAATCATGACGACCTGGAAGAGTCCGAAGAGTATCCTGACCCCAAAATGTGTGCGCACGCTGTCACCACCCGACAGAACCTACTACGGTCCTGAAACATGAATCAAACAACAATGCCTGAGTTTCCCATTAGGAAACCCCATATGTCAAGCTCACCTATGTGAATGCAACAGTACGGTAAGGAACCTATCATATTAGTAGCATGTCATGTCATCATCAGCAATGCAACAAATCCCTCCAAGGGTAAAACAGGACCTCAGTCCTACAACCACAACAAACACCCTCAAAGGGGTACGTCTCGTTTGGAAGAGGGAGCCAATGGGTACGTCTCGTTTGGAGATGCATCAAAGGTGCGTGTGGAGGGGAAATGACACATCATGATTCAAGTAAAGGATGGATCACAAAAGCTTATTTCCAACGTCTACTTTGTGCTCGATATGAAGACAAACATACTAAGCATGGGACAACTCCTAGAGAAAGGGTTCACGATCTAAATGAAGGATCGACACATTACCGTGCGAGGACAAGATGGATGCTTGATTGCAAAGGTAGAGATGTCAAAAATTCAAATGTTTAAGTTAAATCTAAAATTTGCTCGTGCTATATGTTTGAATGCATGCATTGAGGGAGATTGGTTGTGGCATATGCGACTTGGACACTTGAACTTTGGTGGGCTCCAAGAAATGGCGCACAAGGGAATGGTGCATGGCTTGTCGATGATCAATTTCAAAGAAGGATTTTGTAAACGTTGCATGGTTGGAAAATTACCAAGGAATAGTTTTCCAAAACAATCTGAATATAAAACAAAGAAGGTGATAGAGTTAGTACATACCGACATTTGTGGACCGATCACTCCATACTTGATTAGTAAGAATCGTTATTTCTTAACCTTTATTGATGATTTTTTGCGCAAGACTTGAGTGTACTTCCTGAAGGACAAATCCGAGGCATTTCGCATGTTCAAGAAGTTCAAGGCACATGTGGAGAAACAAAGTGACAATAACATCAAGATATTAAGGTATGATCGAGGAGGAGAGTTCACATCAACCGAGTTCAACAACTTTTGTGCGGAACATGGCATAAAACGCCATTTAACCGCTCCATACTCGCCACAACAAAATGGTGTAGCTGAGAGAAAGAATAGAACCATCATGGACATGGTTCGAAGTATGTTAAAGAGCAAGAACATGTCAAAAGAACTATGGGCCGAGGCGGTGGCTTGTGTGGTGTACACGTTGAATCGTTGCAAAACCGCAAGCTTGGACGAAGTAACTCTGCAAGAAACTTGGAGTGGCTACAAGCCAACTGTGACACATCCGAAGGTGTTTGGGAGCGTCACCTATGCACATGTACCAAAGGAGAAAAAAATAAAACTTATAGCCCAATTGTGGCACATCTGAAGCTTTGATGATAGGAGCACAAAGCTTGTGTTCGTTGGCTATGATGAACGATCGAAAGCTTATAGGCTTCTCGATCCCATTAACAACAAATTTGTCATTAGTCGTGATGAGCATGTTAACGAGGAGGTAACATGGGATTCGAAAGAGGAGATTTCACAAGCCACAAAATACTAGGTGACATCGTAGTCACTAGCCACTAAATACAACCTTTAAGATATGGCTAAAACAAAATCATTTTTAGGTAAACTAGAACTGTTATTATACTCTCAGAAGGGTCTAAATTTAAAATCGAACAATAAAAGGACATTTGACAAAATACAACCTTTAAGAAAGGGCTAATCTATTATTTTCTGTAGAGAAAAGAAAGAAAAGATGAATGTTTGTTGCAAATCCCGTTTTGGGTTCGAAAAGAGGAGAAACAAAAGAGCAAATGGTTGATGTGTTTACACTAGTAAACACATAATCATGAGTAAATTTATAATACTATCAGAAATATAGAAAGCGATTATACTAAAATATCCTTCCAATTCTTTTTCAAATACTTGTATCCTTATATACAGTAAAATATATATGTATATCCTCTAATATTTACAATTCAATATCCGTACGCATATTCAGCCGGATACGAAAAAAATTCGTATCCAAATACCGAGAAAAGAAACAGATATACGCTCTTGATATATATATCTCTCCCACAAGGCCTGGCAAGACGTCAAAGCTATACTGTAGTTTTTTTTTACAAGAAAATGACATTTGCACCCAAAACAAAATATTTTTAGTGCTTTAATATAAGAACAAAAAATGTAAATTGAGATATCAAAAGCTAGGTGAAGGAATTTGTATGTTGGAGGAAAAATGCTCCATTATTTTCGTATGTTTTAGATACAAAATCCAGTGTCAGAGAGGGGTCTTAGTGATTGGTATGTGCTTCGGACAAATTCACACAAAAATCAAGAAATTGTGATTGGTTGGAGGCACATATGCTCCATTTTAGAAGCTCTTTTAGATTTTTAGATAGAGTTAGAAATTGTTTGGAGTTTTGCTGTAATTCCCTTCTGAAAAGTAGTATTTTACTGATATACTCTTCATATTTGCTATTCTGTAGTATTTGTCATGGTATTCTTAAAATTAAAAACTCCCTCTTCACTTCAAAATGATCGAGTATTTCAATATGGTTGAACTGCATGGTTCGTTAAAACAAAATCATTTTTAGGTAAACTAGAACTG
Organism: Triglochin maritima; assembly: GCA_963682175.1. Taxonomy (NCBI): domain Eukaryota; kingdom Viridiplantae; phylum Streptophyta; class Magnoliopsida; order Alismatales; family Juncaginaceae; genus Triglochin; species Triglochin maritima. The sequence continues at coordinate 45,107,317 of OY821775.1, forward strand.
TTATTATACTCTCAGAAGGGTCTAAATTTAAAATCGACATTTGACCAAATACAACCTTTAAGATATGGCTAATCTATTATTTTCTGCAGAGAAAAGAAGACCAAGTCTGTTGACTAAAGGATGTAACCCCTCTCCTTCCTCAGCAAGAAATCAAATAATCAAAAATAAGAAGACCAAGTCATCAACATCACAAGAACAAAAACTTGACCACATACCTCACCTCTTTCTTTTCTATATAAGACACACATACCATCTATAGCTCACACATCAAAGAAAGAAACTCCACTGATCTCACTTCTAATCACTCCACATACGGACACACCCTTCCTTCCTTTCTCCTGAAAATTAAGAACGCAATTTGGTAGAAAGACACTAGGAAATGGCTGCAAAGGTATGTTACGTACGATTTAATTTGTTTTACATTAAAGACTCTTTTAACTCTCTTAATTTTGTTGAGATGTGAGCCTAATAAATTTAAATATTAAATTGCAGAAAGTGGTAGTGAAGTTGGATCTACATGATGACAGGGCCAAGCAGAAGGCCCTCAAAGCAGTCTCCACAATTCCAGGTACGCAACATATGAATCCTTGTTTATATTTTCTCTTATATCATAGCTGAATTTGATCTCCCAATCAGTAAAAGTCGACTTTCATTTTTTTCCCCCGCTAATTACATTTATTTTTCTTGTATATCAATCAGGTATTGATTCAATTTCCATGGACATGAAGTCGGGGAAGTTGACGGTGATCGGCGATATCGATCCCGTGGATGTGATAGCCAAATTGCGCAAGAATTGGCACGCGACTCTCGACACGGTGGGACCCGCGAAGGAACCAGAGAAGAAAAAGGAAGAGCCAAAGAAGGATGATAAGAAGATAGATGTAAATAACCACTTGGCTGAGTTCATCAAGTCACACCCACATTATGCTAATCCTCACATGAATACTTACTACTATGTTCATAATCGTAGTGTAGAAGAAGATCCCAATTCTTGCGTGATATGTTGAAGTCCAAAATAAGATTTTGGAAGTGGTGATAGATTGTTGTGAAGTATACAATTTTTGAGTGGGTTATTGATAAGTTTTAGTTTTGAGAGTTTTCTATGTAAATAATTGTCATCGAGTTAATTTTTATTTGTATGTAAACCGTATGTACTTTCCATAAATCGATTTTTGAAATCAATTGCTATTATAATTGTTGGTTTATTACTTTGAGTAAGTTTCTGAAATATGGGTATGTTAAGCTATAATTTGTTAATGTAACAAGAATTTAGCTCCTTAAATCTTTGACTTTTTCAGTATAGCCTTGATTGGTCTAACTACCTTTTGTTGTTGTTTCACCTCTAGTGAGACACCAAATAATGAATAGCAATCAATGATTTGGATTTGAAATAATTGTTACCCACTCTGGATTCGAGACATATTCCTAACAATACCAGAAAATAATCGTATGCTTTGTGAGCATTGTAAACTGATGTGGATTGGCAACTAAAATTTTAAAAAACTAAACCTTATTCCTAACGAATTGTGGCCACACTTGTATGTGTAACGCGTTTTCTGACCCTTTGGAGGAGCAAACGACCAAGGAAGCCTACAATAATCCAGTCGATATTATCAGCCGTTCGAAATCTCATCACTTTCTAATGACATCGATCCCGTTGTTTCATTTTTGGGTTATTTGCTTGGGTGTCACCAAGAAACAACTAAATTGGTTTTATACCACCTCGTTCTCACTATTCGGCCTAATACCATAGAAAAATCAAACTATTTATCTTAATACCATAGGAAAATAAAATATTTACCTTTATGTCATTTCGTCGGTAAACCGTTAACTTTTCTGTTAACGTCCATTAAGTATATTAATATTTAATGGAAATTTTGCAGATTCACCTTAAATAAACCAAAAATTCATTATATGTGTTGTAAAAATTACAAAACATTATTCCATAAATTTATCTATACACTCTCTCATCTATATCTTTCAACTTTCATTTCTTCTTTTCTCTCACTAAACTTAATGACTCGATTACTAAACTAATGAAATTCGATAAAAACAATTCTAACAATTATTTATTTTTATTTATCTTATTTCAGATTCATGATTTTTAATATTTTAGTACAAGATTCTGATAATTTATAAAAGATTTTTTATACAAAAAAAATAATATTTTTCGAAAAACACATTTTATATAAAAAATAATTTTTTTAGACAAATGAATTTTTTAATAAAAAATAATTATTTATTTTGTATTTTTAAAATTTAAGAATTATCGAATTTCATTAGTTTAGTAATCGAGTCATTAAGTTTAGTGAGAAACAAAGAAAAAATGAAAGTCGAAAGATAGAGATGAGAGAGTATAGATAAAATTTTGAATAATTATTTGTAATTTTTACAACACATATAATGAATTTTAAGAATTTTTGGTTTATTCAGGGTGGATCTGCAAAAATTCCATTAAATATTCATATACTTAATGGACGTTAACAGAAAAGTTAACAATTTACCGACGGAATGACATAAAGGTAAATATTTTATTTTCTTACGGCATTAAGATAAATAGTTTGATTTTTCTATGACATTAGGCCAAATAGTCAGAACGAGGTGACATAAAGCCAATTTAGTTGTTTCTTTGTGGCACCCAAACAAATAACCTTTCATTTTTTTGTTTTGTAAGTTTGATTTTTTAATTAAAATAAAAGGGAGGTTTGAAGAGCTATGAACCACAACTCTTCTACAAAAAAATGCAACGTAGTGCAATCAAAACAAAGTAATACGAAATGTTAAAAGATCATGGTTTGATCGAAATCGTAAGAGCAAAAGGTCTAGCAAAAAGGCATAGGTTATTTGAGGTGCTCTCTGACCCTCTTTAAGGTACCTGACCAAGTAGTTGTCAATCAAAACATTTATCGAAAACATCAATAAAAGAAAAAAGATTGTCGCCTAAAGATCATGTGGTTGTGCTCTCCTCAAACAACCCAAAAGAAAGCGTTAATTAAGGTATTCCAATCCCTCTTCCTTAAATCAATGCGATTTTGGACAGACAGGGTCTAAAAATGCACTATTATTTTGGATGAGGTTTAAATTAATGGTCGAAGAGAGTGTCCAAAATTTGCTAGCAAAATCGCATTCGAAGAACATGTGATCAATGGTCTCGGCATATTTATCACATAAAGGACATTTGGGGTTGATGACTTGGCCTTTGTTGATCAAGTTGTCCATTGAAAGAAGTCCACCTTCTGCCAGGAGCCGGGAGAATACCCAGATTTTTGGTGGGTTGTTAGATTTCCATATTTTGTCCATTAACGTGTATCATTGACTTCCATCCATAAGAAATTTGTAAAAGGAATCAGGTGTAAACCGACCTTTGGATTTGATGTTCCAGGCTCTTTGGTTGTTGCCCTGAATTGGGCTGAAGTGTAGGTAACATTGGTATAGACAAAAGGTTTGTGAGTCGTCCAGTTCAGAGGTGGTCTCCAAATAAGCTTTGTATTGAAATCCATCTTTGTTTACATATGTTAAAGATATCGGGCTAAGCTGAATCTAAAGTCGTGTCATGGAACCAAGAGTCCCACCAAAATAGAGTATCATTTCCTTTTTTGATCTCGATGGAACTGAAGTTGCATAATGTTGGAATCCATTCCACCAAATCACTGATAAAGGCGAAAGATTTGTTGTGGAGTCAGGCAATAGTACCAGAGAAGTGATTGTGTTCCAGTATTTGTTGTGAATGCTAGTCTCGCAAAGTCCAAAATTTTCGGATAGGAGGTCCCACAATTTTTTTATTATTTTGAGGCTTGTTCCATGGTTTTGAATGTTTGTCCACCAAAACATTTTGGTGTGCAAACCTATTTCCATTTACCAAATTTTTCGTGTGGTCATTGGTGGAACAATACCTAGTCCTGAGGATGCTCCCGAATCTTTTCGATTGCTTGTTCGAGAAACATTCTTAGTTGAATTGTTCCATAGGAAGTTATTGCAAATTGCTTCTATTTCTTAAGCTACGTTTTCTAGTATTTTCCGAAGGCTTGATTGGTTGGAGGCAATGGGTGTTATGACAATGTTTATCATGACGATCTGACCTGCTAAGGTAAGATTTTTGTTTTTCCAATTGTGGACTTTCGAGGTCATCTTGTCCATGATCGATGTGTATCCATGAGGATTGTCACCTAGTTGTATGCCAAAAAAGGACCCCTAGGTAATCGAAGGGTAGAGTCCCAGTTTGGCATCCAAGGATTTGTGTGAATACAAATAAGTGTTGTTGTTCCATGGTACAAGAGCTTAGGCAAGATTTGTAGTAGTATATTTTTAGGCCTACAAGGGATTCAAAGGAGCGAAGCATTACTTAGAATGGATAGGAGCGAGGGCATACGCGGCGTAATGACGAGGATTCGTCGGTGAATCGCAAGTTTAGAATCTCAAGGTCTTCCTTTCCTCCTTGCATGCCTTGAATAGTTTTGTTTTTCATTCCGAGTCTTAGCATGTGGCCCCAAAGATTGCCACGAAGAGGAAGAGCAGGGGAGAAAGAGGGTCTCCCCGTATAAGACCATTAAAAGATTTGAAGTAGCCTTCAGGCGATCCGTTAATGATTATCGAAGCTGGAGAGGTTGAGATACACAATTCTAACCAACTGCACCAGTCTTCGGTAAAACCAATAGCTCTCAAATTAGGAAGTAGGAAATCTCAATTGAGTTTGTCAAAAGCCTTTTCGAAGTCTAACATGAGTATTAGACCATGTACCTTTGTCTTCTTGAGAAAGACTACGTGTAACATCCCGAAACATCGGAAATTTAAAAATTTAAACAACCAAGAGATCTCAAGATAACGACAATCCAAACGGAATGTTACTCATAAATAGAACCAGTCGGTGCACCAAAATACAATAAAGTTTGCCAAAATACTTGATTACATCAATACAACGAAAGACAGATACAAGTAATCATGACGACCTTGAAGAGTCCGAAGAGGATCCTCACCGCAAAATGTGTGCGCCCGCTGTCACCACCCGACAGAACCTCCTACGGTCCTGAAACATGAATCAAACAAATTGCCTGAGTTTCCCATTAGGAAACCCCGTATGTCAAGCTCACCTATGTGAATGCAAAAGTACGGTAACAAACCTATCATACTAGTAGCATGTCATGTCATCTTCTGCAATGCAACAAATCCCTCCATGGGTAAAACATGACATCAGTCCTACAACTACAACAAACACCCTCAAAGGGGTCCACAAAGACATTAGTCCAACAACAACATTGAGTCTCCCTCGGAAACCTACCGTAGACACATACGGTCTTAGGGACAGTACGCGACGTACCCCCACACGCGACTACTCGAGCCAAAGGGATCAGAGAGGAACGTCCACACTTCCGCGCAAAGTAACCATGTGGTCTACACAGCCCCAACGGAGGCGTAGCCCGATCGGTACAAACATTCCCCGATAGGTGCCCAATCGAGGAATCATCGTCGGAACAACATCGACGCCATCACCGACACAATATCGGCGGTACAACATACATTCGACACAACATCGGACGACACAACCACAAGTCAGAACATCGTCGGCAACATCATCGCTGGCAAAAACCTCAGCGGCATCGCCGACACAACCTCAGCGGTACAACATACGTCCGACACAACATCGGACGGGTCCAGACCGTAGTCTGCAGGGTCATCATGCTCCACGAGCCATGCATCAACATGCATTGGGATCCGCGATCCCTCAGGTCTGCTACTCTACAGAGAGTTAAGAAACAACATGTCATACCACATTACATCAATGGAGGTGGCATGACCTAAGCATCCACACTCTTCCACACGACGGTCCCTGGGCAGGCACGAGCAACGTGCCCACCATCACCTCCCGGTTCACACTCTAAGCGAGGACACGGGTTTCCATTTACAGAGTTGATAGAACACAAGGACCAAGAATTTAGTTCTGCGCACAAACGGTCGACCAAAATAGGCAATCCGATCGACCGTTCCCAATAGGTTTGATCGACCGAGAGTCTGCAACGGTCGAAATCTCTGCGCATTACTTAAGTCCCAATGGTCGAACTGTTGGGGTATGGGCCCCAGCAATTTCTTGGGCTCATGGGCTTAACATCCCAGCTCGTTGGCACAAACGTGCAGCCCCTCATGTCCACCCGACGCTTAGTTTGGGGCTCTGCGCTACCGGGGGAAGAATAGTTTAGTTGACCCCCTCACTAACAGCAATTGCTTTTAGTGGAGTGGTAAAGTCAACTGGGCGAAGGTCCTGGTCAACTGGTATCAGAGCGAGGTCACGAGTTCGAGTCTTACCCCTGCACGGATGTAAAATTCTGGGGGGGGGGGGGATTGTTGGGGTATGGGCCCCAACAATTTCTTGGGCTCATGGGCTTAACATCCCAGCTCGTTGGCACAAACGTGCAGCCCCTCATGTCCACCCGACGCTTAGTTTGGGGCTCTGCGCTACCGGGGGAAGAATAGTTTAGTTGACCCCCTCACTAACAGCAATTGCTTTTAGTGGAGTGGTAAAGTCAACTGGGCGAAGGTCCTGGTCAACACGAACAACAATCTAAAACCGGTCGACCGAATACGGGGTCAAAATCCGGAGTCTGGTCAAAATCATACCCGTCTATTCGGTCGACCGAAAACTACCAAGGTCGTCATAATAGTCTAAGTCATATATCGGTCGGACAAGATATATAAACGGTCCAACAACATGCAATATAAACAAGTTCACTTAAGTTCCGGTCGAACCCAGAAATAGGAATGGTCGACCGAAAACTAACAGATAATGCTCTGACCCACCAACACACAAGCAACCGGTCGACCACCACATGGCATCGTTCGACTGATGTTGGTTAAAGTCGGGCAAAACGGTAAACCGATCGACCGCCTGAAGGCACCGGTCGACCGTTAGTCGATAGCAACCCCGCGCCAGCCGAGGATTTTACGTCGTTTCTCGTCGCCGGTGAGGTCTTCGACCGACCACAGCTCCCCACAAACATGGTGAGCAACAAAACCAAACTATTAGGCAGACATACCTCAAAAGCAAGACGGAGCACGCTGGAGATTCGCTCGACGTCCGACAACAACCCCCACTCCAACGCACCTCACGATCGCGCCTCTGCAACTCCGTGGTCGCCTCCACTCGCCGGAGCCTCCGCAACTACCTCTGGTTACCGGAAAAGGAAGGGAGGAAGGTGAGGGAGAGTGCAAATGTAAGAGAGAGAGAGATGAGTTTTGCTTTAAAACCCAACACAACCCACTGGACGCTACAACAACCGACCCCTACCCATCACCCATCACTATTCCCCCATCCATTTCCCATGAAAAAAACCCCCACTAATCTAGGGATTAGCCCTTAAATAAGGTTAGGGACATAACAATCCACCCTCCTTAAAAGAATTTCGTCACGAAATCAAAACAACAACTCACCGAAAAGCTATAGGTATTGCTTCTGAACCTCCTCCTCGATCTCCCAGGTTGCCTCGCACTCGCTGTGATGCTGCCACCGGACCATCACCATCAGAATGGTCCTCCTCCTGAACTGGTGATCTATGCGATCAACGATCTCGATCGGTCTCGCCTCTAACAACTATTCCTGCTGGATCTCTAGTACTGCTATCTCAATCACATGAGTTGGATCCACAACGTACTTCCTCATCATTGATACGTGGAATACGTTGTGAAGACCCAAAAACTGCGGTGGCAATGCAATCCGGTAGGCAACCAAGTCATCAACATCACAAGAACAAAAACTTGACCACATACCTCACCTCTTTCTTTTCTATATAAGACACACATACCATCTATAGCTCACACATCAAAGAAAGAAACTCCACTGATCTCACTTCTAATCACTCCACATACGGACACACCCTTCCTTCCTTTCTCCTGAAAATTAAGAACGCAATTTGGTAGAAAGACACAAGGAAATGGCTGCAAAGGTATGTTACGTACGATTTAATTTGTTTTACATTAAAGACTCTTTTAGCTCTCTTAATTTTGTTGAGATGTGAGCCTAATAAATTTAAATATTAAATTGCAGAAAGTGGTAGTGAAGTTGGATCTACATGATGACAGGGCCAAGCAGAAGGCCCTCAAAGCAGTCTCCACAATTCCAGGTACGCAACATATGAATCCTTGTTTATATTTTCTCTTATATCATAGCTGAATTTGATCTCCCAATCAGTAAAAGTCGACTTTCATTTTTCCCCCCGCTAATTACATTTATTTTTCTTGTATATCAATCAGGTATTGATTCAATTTCCATGGACATGAAGTCGGGGAAGTTGACGGTGATCGGCGACATCGATCCCGTGGATGTGATAGCCAAATTGCGCAAGAATTGGCACGCGACTCTCGACACGGTGGGACCCGCGAAGGAACCAGAGAAGAAAAAGGAAGAGCCAAAGAAGGATGATAAGAAGATAGATGTAAATAACCACTTGGCTGAGTTCATCAAGTCACACCCACATTATGCTAATCCTCACATGAATACTTACTACTATGTTCATAATCGTAGTGTAGAAGAAGATCCCAATTCTTGCGTGATATGTTGAAGTCCAAAATAAGATTTTGGAAGTTGTGATAGATTGTTGTGAAGTATACAATTTTTGAGTGGGTTATTGATAAGTTTTAGTTTTGAGAGTTTTCTATGTAAATAATTGTCATCGAGTTAATTTTTATTTGTATGTAAACCGTATGTACTTTCCATAAATCGATTTTTGAAATCAATTGCTATTATAATTGTCATCAGCCGTTTGAAATCTCATCAGTTTCTAATGACATCGATCCAGATTCTTCTTCGTTGTTTCATTTTTGGGTTATTTGTTTGGGTGCCACCAAGAAACAACTAAATTGGCTTTATACCACCTCGTTCTCACTATTTGGCTTAATACCATAGAAAAATCAAACTATTTATCTTAATGTCATAGGAAAATAAAATATTTACCTTTATGACATTTCGTCGGTAAACCGTTAACTTTTCTGTTAACGTCCATTAAGTATATTAATATTTAATGGAAATTTTGCAGATCCACCCTGAATAAACCAAAAATTCATAAAATTCATTATATGTGTTGTAAAAATTACAAAACATTATTCAAAAAAATTATCTATACACTCTCTCATCTCTATCTTTCAACTTTCATTTCTTCTTTTCTCTCACTAAACTTAATGAATCGATTACTAAACTAATGAAATTCGATAAAAACAATTCTAACAATTATTTATTTTTATTTATCTTATTTCAGATTCATGATTTTAATATTTTAGTACAAGATTCTCAAAATTTATAAAAGATTTTTTATACAAAAAAAATAATATTTTTGGAAAAACCCATTTTATATAAAAAATAATTTTTTTTAGACAAATGAATTTTTTAATAAAAATAATTATTTATTTTGTATTTTTAAAATTTAAATATTATCGAATTTCATTAGTTTAGTAATCGAGCCATTAAGTTTTGTGAGAAACAAAGAAAAAACGAAAGTTGAAAGATAGAGATGAGAGAGTATAGATAAAATTTTGAATAATTATTTGTAATTTTTACAACACATAATGAATTTTAAGAATTTTTGGTTTATTCAGGGTGGATCTGCAAAAATTCCATTAAATATTCATATACTAAATGGACGTTAACAGAAAAGTTAACGGTTTACCGACGGAATGACATAAAGGTAAATATTTTATTTTCTTACGGCATTAAGATAAATAGTTTGATTTTTCTATGACATTAGGCCAAATAGTCAGAACGTGGTGACATAAAGCCAATTTAGTTGTTTCTTTGTGGCACCCAAGCAAATAACCCTTCATTTTTTTGTTTTGTAAGTTTGATTTTTTAATTAAAATAAAAGGGAGGTTTGACGAGCTATGAACCACAACTCTTCTACAAAAAAATGCAACGTAGTGCAATCAAAACAAAGTAATACGAAATGTTAAAAGATCATGGTTTGATCGAAATCGTAAGAGCAAAAGTTCTAGCAAAAAGGCATAGGTTGTTTGAGGTGCTCTCTGACCCTCTTTAAGGTACCTGACCAAGTAGTTGTCAATCAAAACATTTATCCAAAACATCAATAAAAGAAAAAAGATTGTCGCCTAAAGATCATGTTGTTGTGCTCTCCTCAAACAACCCAAAAGAAAGCGTTAATTAAGGTATTCCAATCCCTCTTCCTTGAATCAATGCGATTTTGGGCAGAAAGGGTCTAAAAATGCACTATTATTTTGGATGAGGTTTAAATTAATGGTCGAAGAGAGTGTCCAAAATTTGCAAGTAAAATCGCATTCGAAGAATATGTGATCAATGGTCTCGGCATATTTATCACATAAAGGACATTTGGGGTTGATGACTTGGCCTTTGTTGATCAAGTTGTCCATTGAAAGAAGTCCACCTTCTGCCAGGAGCCGGGAGAATACCTAGATTTTTGGTGGGTTGTTAGATTTCCATATTTTGTCCATTAACGAGTATCATTGACTTCCATCCATAAGAAATTTGTAAAAGGAATCAGGTGTAAACCGACCTTTGGATTTGAAGTTCCAGGCTCTTTGGTTGTTGCCCTGAATTGGGCTGAAGTGTAGGTAACATTGGTATAGACAAAAGGTTTGTGAGTCGTCCAGTTCAGAGGTGGTCTCCAAATAAGCTTTGTATTGAAATCCATCTTTGTTTACATATGTTAAAGATGTCGGGTTAAGCTGAAGCTAAAGTCGTGTCATGGAACCAAGAGTCCCACCAAAATAGAGTATCATTTCCTTTTTTGATCTCGATGGAACTGAAGTTGCATAATGTTGGAATCCATTCCACCAAATCACTGATAAAGGCGAAGGATTTGTTGTGGAGTCAGGCAATAGTACCAGAGAAGTGATTGTGTTCCAGTATTTGTTGTGAATGCTAGTCTCGCAAAGTCCAAATTTTTTGGATAGGAGGTCCCACAATTTTTTATTATTTTGAGGCTTGTTCCATGGTTTTGAATGTTTGTCCACCAAAACATTTTGGTGTGCAAACCTATTTCCATTTACCAAATTTTTCGTGTGGTCATTGGAGGAACAATACCTAGTCCTGAGGATGCTCCCGAATCTTTTCGATTGCTTGTTCGAGAAACATTCTTAGTTGAATTGTTCCATAGGAAGCTATTGCGAATTGCTTCTATTTCTTTAGCTACGTTTTCTAGTATTTTCCGAAGGCTTGATTGGTTGGAGGCAATGGGTGTTATGACAATGTTTATCATGACGATCTGACCTGCTAAGGTAAGATTTTTGTTTTTCCAATTGTGGACTTTCGAGGTCGTCTTGTCCATGATCAATGGGTATCCACGAGTATTGTCACCTAGTTGTATGCCAAAAAAGGACCCCTAGGTAATCGAAGGGTAGAGTCCCAGTTTGGCATCCAAGGATTTGTGTGAATACAAATAAGTGTTGTTGTTCCATGTTACAAGAGCTTAGGCAAGATTTGTAGTAGTATATTTTTAGGCCTACAAGGGATTCAAAGGAGCGAAGCATTACTTAGAATGGATAGGAGTGAGGGCATACGCGGCGTAATGACGAGGATTCGTCGGTGAATCACAAGTTTAGAATCTCAAGGTCTTCCTTTCCTCCTTGCATGCCTTGAATAGTTTTGTTTTTCATTCCGAGTCTTAGCATGTGGCCCCAAAGATTGCCACGAAGAGGAAGAGCAGGGGAGAAAGAGGGTCTCCCCGTATAAGACCATTAAAGGATTTGAAGTAGCCTTCAGGCGATCCGTTAATGATTACCGAAGCTGGAGAGGTTGAGATACACAATTCTATCCAACTGCACCAGTCTTTGGTAAAACCAATAGCTCTCAAAATAGGAAGTAGGAAATCTCAATCGAGTTTGTCAAAAGCCTTTTCGAAGTCTAACATGAGTATTAGACCATGTACCTTTGTCTTCTTGAGAAAGACTACGTGTAACATCCCGAAACATCGGAAATTTAAAAATTTAAACAATCAAGAGATCTCAAGATAACGACAATCCAAACGGGAATGTTACTCATAAATATAACCAGTCGGTGCACCAAAATACAATAAAGTTTGCCAAAATACTTGATTACATCAATACAACGAAAGACAGATACAAGTAATCATGACGACCTTGAAGAGTACGAAGAGGATCCTGACCGCAAAATGTGTGCTCCCGCTGTCACCACCCGACAGAACCTCCTACGGTCCTGAAACATGAATCAAACAAATTGCCTGAGTTTCCCATTAGGAAACCCCGTATGTCAAGCTCACTTATGTGAATGCAAAAGTACGGTAACGAACCTATCATACTAGTAGCATGTCATGTCATCTTCTGCAATGCAACAAATCCCTCCATGGGTAATACATGACATCAGTCCTACAACTACAACAAACACCCTCAAAGGGGTCCACAAAGACATTAGTCCAACAACAACATTGAGTCTCCCTCGGAAACCTACCGTAGGCACATACGGTCTTAGGGACAGTACGCGACGTACCCCCACACGCGACTACTCGAGCCAAAGGGATCAGAGAGGAACATCCACACTTCCGCGAAAAGTAACCATGTGGTCTACACCCCCAACAGAGCCGTAGCCCGATCGGTACAAACATTCCCCGATAGGTGCCCAATCGAGGAATCATCGTCGGAACAACATCGACGCCATCACCGACACAATATCAACGGTACAACATACGTTCGACACAACATCAGACGACACAACCACAAGTCAGAACATCGTCGGCAACATCATCGCCGGCAAAAACCTCAGCGGCATCGCCGACACAACCTCAGCGGTACAACATACGTCCGGCACAACATCGGACGGGTCCAGACCGTAGTCTGCAGGGCCATCATGCTCCACGAGCCATGCATCAACATGCATTGGGATCCGCGATCCCTCAGGTCTGCTACTCTACAGAGAGTTAAACAACAACATGTCACACCACATTCCATCAATGGAGGTGGCATGACCCAAGCATCCACACTCTTCCACACGGCGGTCCCTGGGCAGGCACGAGCAACGTACCCACCATCACCTCCCGGTTCACACTCTAAGCGAGGACACGGGTTTCCATTTACAGAGTTGATAGAACACAAGGACCAAGAATTTAGTTCTGCGCACAAACGGTCGACCAAAATAGGCAATCCGATCGACCGTTCCCAATAGGTTTGATCGACCGAGAGTCTGCAATGGTCGAAATCTCTGCACATTACTTAAGTCCCAATGGTCGAACAACAATCTAAAACCGGTCGACCGAATACGGGGTCAAAATCCGGAGTCTGGTCAAAATCATACACGCCTATTCGGTCGACCGAAAACTACCAAGGTCGTCATAATAGTCTAAGTCATATATCGGTCGGACAAGATATATAAACGGTCCAACAACATGCAATATAAACAAGTTCACTTAAGTTCCGGTCGAACCCAGAAATAGGAACGGTCGACCAAAAACTAACAGACAATCCTCTGACCCACCAGCACACAAGTACCTGGTCGACCACCACATGGCATCGTTCGACTGATGTTGGTTAAAGTCGGGCAAAACGGTAAACCGATCGACCGCCTGAAGGCACTGGTCGACCGTTAGTCGATAGCAACCCCGCGCCCGCCGAGGATTTTACGTCGTTTCTCGTCGCCGGTGAGGTCTCCGACCGACCACAGCTCCCCACAAACATGGTGAGCAACAAAACCAAACTATTAGGCAGACATACCTCAAAAGCAAGACGGAGCACGCTGGAGATTCGCTCGACGTCCGACAACAACCCCCACTCCAACTCACCTCACGATCGCGCCTCCGCAACTCCGTGGTCGCCTCCACTCGCCGGAGCCTCCGCAACTACCTCTGGTTACCGGAAAAGGAAGGGAGGAAGGTGAGGGAGAGTGCAAAAGTAAGAGAGAGAGAGAGATGAGTTTTGCTTTAAAACCCAACACAACCCACTGGACGCTACAATAACCGACCCCTACCCATCACCCATCACTATTCCCCCATCCATTTCCCATGAAAAACCCCACTAATCTAGGGATTAGCCCTTAAATAAGATTAGGGACATAACAATCCACCCTCCTTAAAAGAATTTCGTCACGAAATCAAAACAACAACTCACCGAAAAGCTATAGGTATTGCTTCTGAACCTCCTCCTCGATCTCCCAGGTTGCCTCGCACTCGCTGTGATGCTGCCACCGGACCATCACCATCAGAATGGTCCTCCTCCTGAACTGGTGATCTATGCGATCAACGATCTCGATCGGTCTCGCCTCTAACAACTATTCCTGCTGGATCTCTAGTACTGCTATCTCAATCACATGAGTTGGATCCACAACGTACTTCCTCATCATTGATACGTGGAAGACGTTGTGAAGACCCAAAAACTACGGTGGCAATGCAATCCGGTAGGCAACCTCTCTAACTCGGTCTAGGATTTCTAACGGCCCGTTGTACCTCGGACTGAGCTTCCTCTTCTTCCCAAACCTCATCACTCCCCGAACTGGGGAGAACATTAAAAAAAATGGTCGCCAACCTCAAAGCTCAACGCCCGTCTGCGTCTGTTGGCATAACACTTCTGCCTGCTATGGGCTCTGGCCAATCTCCTCCTAATCACATCTACCTTCTCTGCATACATCTGCATGAGCTCTGGCCCCACTATCTGCCTCTCGCCTACATCACTTCAGCATACTGGTGATCTGCAACGCCTCCCGTACAACGGATCGTATGGTGTCATCCCAATGCTTGAATGTAGGCGAACTCTATCAGCGGCAAGTGCTCATCCCAGTGTCTAGCCCAATCCAGTGTACATACTGAAGGGAATGTGTTCTAAAAGTTTTACTTTTAAATGTCAATTATTATGAGTTGAATGAGAAATCATTTTCTTCCTTGTTTATGTTATTCGTCTTTCAGAAGTGTTAAGGAAGAGGCTCTTGGTCCTTAACCGTAGAGCTCTAAAAGATATTGGTTTACATAAAACAAAAATATTCACAATCAGGGTAATTAACATGGGACATTAATTACCAGGTTAAGATTGTCGTGTTTGGTCATAGATCATTGTAGCTCTACAAGTGAGTGACAACACGGGTATGCAAAAGAGGAAAATATTACTTTTGTATACTGAATAGACCTAATAAGTAAAATATTATAGGAATGTGTTTCTGTGTCATTAATATTTTACTGTGTCCTTGGTCCTTTGATATGAGACTTATATCCGATCGCTTAAGGAGTTCTTAATTAGACTAGTGTCTTGAGCTATCGATGAGTGTAGTATAAAGGCATTAGTTGGTTAAGTATAACTTTCGTTGGAGAAGATAGTTAGTCAAAAGATTATCATTGCCCCTCTTAATTGAGTGATGATATTAGTGGGTCCCTTGATAAAGCAAAGTTATAATGTGCACAATGTGATTTGAGTTAAGTCACATATTTATAACTAGCTTAAAGAGATCAAGAAATGAATACTAATACAAAGATGACACAATACTACTTTGTGTGTATTCTTAATATCATGAGGCAAGGGACGGACACAAGTGGTGCACTCCATCACTAATTGGATCGGGTTTTGGTTCAAGTAGAATTAAGACATCTAACTAATTGGGAGCTATAATGTGTAGCTAGATACCGCTTATAGCTTGTGATATTAAGCTCTTAAAATCACTGCCAACTTAGTTTAGATCCTCCCATAGGTCACACCACAAAACTGGGAAACGAGTAATGGGGATTTTGAGTTCATAGGATGTGTCGGGTTTCATGTAGAAAATATGACACATGGGGTGAACAAGCAAAATCAAAATTATGTTGTGATTAATAACATAATTAGAATCTAAATTAAATTCATATGTGATGTAAATATTAGGGGGTGTAATGATTAATCATTACATAGGATAATATGTTACATAAGTTGTGAATTTACTACTAATCCCGAAATGTCAAATTTTGTAGGGGTTAAACCGAATTTTGACAAGTCTGCAAAACAGTGCTCCAACGGTCGACCGGTTAGCAGTAAACGGTCGACCGATCGGGCACGATCGACCGGATAAGTCTCGACCGATAACAGGGAATGTTCATCTGTTCGAACGGTCGACCGAGTGTAATCGGTCGGTCGACCGAACATTGAGATGGAATAATTCCTGTTACGAATGGTCGACCAAGTTATAGAACGGTCGACCGAAACTAGGTTCGAGCGGTCGACCGAACCTTGAAACGGTCGACTGGTCCAGACGGTTTTCAGCAGAATTAATTTAAGAATTAATTAGATCATGCATGGAGTTGGTCCATAATTGATTTAATTCGTGGCTAATATTATTTATTATTAAATAATGGATGGTTAGATGGAATTTTGCATGAGATCATGGGCAAGGGGTTGCACATGAATACGTAATTTGGAGAGAGCTTATAAATACAAGCTTATTTCATTACCCAATTAATCTAATTCATTATTTCTTGTGCAAAAATTCTCTCTCCATAATCCTCCACGAAATTTCCACAAATTCTTAAGTTTAGATTTAGTTTCAAGAGGTCATCTTCTCAAGGAAACTAAAGGGGTTAGTAATTGGATTCTAAACTCTATTGGAGATCGAGAGGCTAGCTCTTCTCTCTCCAATGTCGTTTAGAGTTTGGTGAAATCTCGGAGGCATCCGGCGCAGCAACAAGCATCCACAGCGTCTCCGAATCTTCAAGAAGTTTTAGAGAACTTCTAGGTATGAATTTCGTAGACTCATGTTTGTTTTAATAATTTTTTAAAACTAGTTATTGAAACAAACCAATACATGCATGAAATAAATCGTAGAAAATTGTAGATGATCCTTATTATACATAAAAAATTCGAAAATATATATGTATAATTAAACATGAAATCCAACAGTGGTATCAGAGCATTAGGGTTCAATTTTCTTATGATTTAAGGCTATAAACGAATTTAGTTTGTCATCTAGGATTTAAACAATTCGGTTTACCGGTTTTTCGGTGTATGGATGTTTTGTTGATATAATTCTCTGTAATAATTCGTTTGAATGTTTTAAGAGTTTTAAAACATGCCATGTAATTATTAGAATTAAGATTAAGACATTAGTCTAACTTACAATAATTTCGTTTTATTTAAAAACGATTATTTTGTAAGAGAATCAACAAAACCGAAAAACTGCAGTTCATCTTTTCATTGGAAATTGGATGGACAGCGGTTCAAAATTAATTTTTTGAACTATGGATGAATGAAAAATGTTTTTTAATGGATTTCAAAATATTTTTCAAAGAATTGTTTAGGATTCTAGATGATTGATAAATTAGATTCTGTAGTTTATAGCAATTGCGTGCATGGATGCTTGAGTTGCTTTGCAAGATTGTGAGTTTATATGTTCCAAATCAGCAATTATGAATGTATGTAATCATTATTATACAGGGGCTTATGTATGTAAAAGCCAAAATTCTCTCTCTTTCCGTCTTTTAGATAGTTGCATTTGCATATAAGAGGTTTTTACATAGGACTTGCACTAGTCGGTTTTTATCGAATGTGAGAAGCATGTTTATTTTCTGTAAAATCTACATCTCCGGTGCAAGAGGAAGTCGCCACTGTAGCGCATCGATCGAGGATCGAGGATCGAAGGGAACATATAAACTCACACGATGTGGATTGTGTGAATGTTTAATTTCTGTTTTTATCTTGCTATGCATGTGATGAATGTGTTGAATGTTAGGATGTGTATGATTAATAATATGCACGATAACCTAAAATTCTAAATCACATGTTAAATTGTCCAAACAAAAATTAAGAATAAATTTCTTTCTTATTTCATCCACTAGCAGCCATTGATCGAGGGATACTCTGCTCGCCCTTAGCGGGAGATAGCTCCCTCCATTTTTGGGAATAGTGGGAGATATAATGGTTGTCTGTTGTTGTGCCACAATTAAATATATGAGGTGTGTTTCACCCTAGTGAACCCCAAGTATGTTTAGTTGTGAATACAATGGATAAACGTATCTCGTGTCAAATGAAAATAAGTTTTCTTAACATTACCAAGAGCCCTCACTCGGTTTTGGGAAAAAGTTTTTCTTACGAGGATAGGTCGTATTCCTTCCTAATTAAAACGACAAGAGTCACAAGAGTTTGAAGATGCTAAATGTTGCTAAAATTCAAAAAGGTTGTGATTAGAAAATGTTTTCTTACCTTGATATTGTAATGTATTCGATAGCCCTTAGCTAGTCTATATTACGATTGATGGGATCTTGGATTGTTGCATTTATGGGCAAATTTTTTATTTGCAACATTTACATTTTTATTCAATATATGTATGCATGTGTATTAAAACATAAAATTGGCATTAAAATCCTATATGATTTATTTTGTAGAAAAATGTCGAACATCCAACCTATCGTACGATCCATGATAGAAAAACACCCTTTAGCAAATGATGGCTCAAACTTCATTAGTTGGCAACTCAAACTCAACATCGTGTTAAAGTTTGAGAAACTATCTCACATTTTGGAAGGTCCAATCCCAAAATGGAATGAGATATTAACCGATGAAGAGAAAGAGGCTAAAGCCAAGTGGGAAGACCAAGAGAACCAGGTTCACGGTCTTATGCTAGAATCCATGGGTGACTCCCTTCAAGCGAAATACTTGGATTCAAAACCCAAGAAGACCATGGAGGCTTTATCAAAGATGTTCATGGATAGTGCCCGAAAGGAGCGCTATAAGACCACCATCGCACTCACAAGGTGTCATATGGCGGAGGGAACATCGGTATCTATGCATTTTCTCACGATGCAAGGATACCTTGAGAAGTTGGCAAAGCTCTCTTCACCAATGCCCGAGGACATTGCTGAAGATATGATTCTTGGCTTTCTAGCCCCGTCCTTTAAGGACTTTGTGATGCACTATCACGTGCGTGAAAAAGGGGTGAGTCTTGAGGAGCTTCACAACGCTCTCAAAACTTCCAATGTATGTGGTCCAATGAGTACTAGTGCACGAGATGGTTTCAGGTACTTCATTACGTTCACGGATGATTATAGTCGTTATGGCTATGTTTATCTAATGAGAAACAAAAGTGAGTCCTTTGAGAAGTTCAAAGAATTCAAGAATGAATTAGAGAACCAACTCGACAAGAAAATCAAGTCTCTACGAACGGATCGTGGAGGTGAGTACTTAAGTGCCGAATTTGACTCATACCTAAAGGAGTTTGGTATTGTACCTCAACTCACCCCTCCCGGTACACCTCAGTGGAATGGGGTATCCGAAAGGAGGAATAGGACATTGCTCGACATGGTTCGGTCAATGATGAGTCATGCGGAATTACCTCTTTACTTTTGGAGTTATGCACTACAAACTGCGGCTTACACACTAAATAATGTTCCATCCAAATCCGTAGAGAAAACTCCTTATGAGCTATGGAGTGGTAAAACACCTAAGCTCAGTTTTCTCAAGATTTGGGGTTGTGAGGCTTACGTCAAGAAATTGATGTCGACCAAACTTCAACCAAAAGCGGATAAATGCTTCTTCATTGGTTATCCTCGTGAGACAAGAGGATACTACTTTTGGCATATTGATTGACATCATTTCATGCTCATATTTGTATCTTATATCCATTATCTTACACCTAAGCAATGCTACGTGACGAGTTTTATGTTTAGTTTTCAGGAATAAAGAGGTTTGAAGAGAAGAGCCATGAAAGGACCCAAAAGCTGGGAAAAAGGACTGAATGGTGAGATCTAGGGACCAAGATGCAGGGGAGAAGGACCTGAATGTAAGACAGAAGGACCTAAGAGCAAAACAGAATACTCCACACCATCATGGGGAGTATTTTACCAATTCTATTCGGGTCGGAGCTCCAACAAGTCGAGTAACCGCATCAAAGACCAACAATACCAGAAAGCAAAGCCCACAACAAATTCCAACACGATCCGACAATTTTGGACCGCCAATTGGCGGTCTTGGACCGCTAATTGGCGGTCCATATTGCTCAGGATCCGTCGAAATTTCTCCTGGACTTGTATTAATGTTCGTTTAGGCTATGTTTGGTATTGGTTTAGTCCCACATCGGGGGATTGTCCCCGATTAGCTTTTTCCATGCTTATAAATAGAACTCTTCACCTTCCATTGTAATTACCCATTGTTTGGTGGCATTCTCTCTACTAAGGAGTGAGCCTTGAAGCAATAACTCAAGGTGGAGAAGGATGCTACCTTCAATGTGAGTCATTGTTAATAAAAGTTTATTTGTTTCTTTTAATCTTGTTTTGTTATGTTGTTTGTTTTGTGTGGGTTGCTTTACTTTGTTTAATTTCTTGTTTAGTAATTTTAGTATCTTAGTTAAATGTTTTCTTTACTTAGTCTAATCAGTAGTGTAATGAGTAGTGAGTAGTTTCATCCCCATTTGGGGGGTGGAGAAATATGTGGTATAATTATGTAGTGTATTAAGTGTGTGTTATTTTTATCCATTGAGCTTTATATGATTTCCATAACCATCTAATGGGTCTCCACTCTTATCTTTGATATGCTAATGCTCTTGAATGAAGCTTAGCTTATGCTTTGATTAGTGGACCTATTTTATGGGGAATGATAAGGTTAGGATATGGATGAAGTTAATATTGGAAACACAATTTGTAATGTATGTGCTCTTGTTGCCTTTACCTTAGCTAATGTCTTGTATGTTTTAATTATGTAGTGAAATCTTAATTCATGTAGAGGCATAGTAGGGTATAGTCTTTATACTTGAGTTCATGTAGCTTCATTCCAATTATTGTCTTGTATGTTTTAATGATGTAGTCTTATCTTAATTCATGTAGAGGCAAAGTTGGATGTAGTTTTATGATTTCATGCACTACATGTTGTGAGGAGCTTAATGAACACACACACACTTCTTTATGTTCACATTATTTCTCTACCCCCTTTGGGGTTTAGTTTTATTGCTTATCTTCATTTCCTTTTGCATTCTAGTTTAGCATTGTAGTGTAGTTTAGTGTAACCAATCCTTTTCTCCTTTCTTTACCCCTTGCCTTCGCACAAACCAAGTGTCGACACACCTCCCAGTGGACGACCCGTATTTGCCACCGCTTCAACGCGGCCGTGCACTTGCGGTAGAAATATAAAACGATCAATCAAGTTTTTGGCGCCGTTGCCGGGGAGGTGCTCTGTCCAGACCTTGGTTTGGACGATTCGAGGGGTTTTTAATTTTTTGTTTCCAGTTTTTCATAGTTTCAGGGAACTACTGGATCAAGGGGAGGCTGCTGGATAAATTTGAGGAACAGAAGACCTAAAAGGACCGCCAATCAGCGGTTGGAGACCGCCAATTGGCGGCCTGGTGAGGGCTTCCTACTTTCAAATTTTTTCTGGTAGTTAGTTTTGTAATTGGTGTTATCTGGGAGCCCTATTTTGCATGATTTGACTTCTGGTTTTCTCCCAGATCATTAATCACTCCCCCATTAATCAACTTGGCCCTAAAATCCAAAGCAAAAGACTAGACGTTCTTATTTGTTTAGGTCACGCATCATGTATTGACTTAGGCATATAGTTGTCTTTTCTTTTAGCTTTATTTTCAGTTGTTGAGTGCTGGCGTGAGGTACGCATTTCCTACACTCATTCATGCATCTCGTATGCCCATGCATTAGTTAGTAGGAATTGCATCAGGACAAGAGTGAGAGAGCGTTTGATTGGAGCAATTGATTGCTAGATCTAGGATCAAATCGCTACTAAGGAGGGGCTGTCCCATAAAATATAAGGTGGGGGATTTCATCACCCTTTCCTTGGCCCCAAAAATCACTCGTAATAAAGCCTTAACTAAAACCAAGTAGACATTGGCCCTAAGGAATTCGGACGCACTAGGAGAGTAATCTAGTCGAGACCGTCATGACCTGATCGGCGTTGCCTACCTTGTCGATAGTAGGAGGTACTGGATCTCCGGATCTGGTATCACTTGCTGGGCATTGTGGTCCTCGTTGTAGGGAGGTGAGGCGTGTCGAGGCTAGTGACCTCGAAGTTAGGCGTCGTCTAGCTTAAGGACCCATTGCCTTACATTGTTTGAGCCGTGCTTGCTAGTTAGGCTTCTTCCTGATCCCTCTACCCACGCTAGCTTTAGGGATTCTTCCCTTCTCCTCTGAGTCATCTTCTTCTCACCTTCTTCTACGTTATAGTCTCCTCCCCTTTACACTCTCTGGTAGCGTTTTAGGGTCGAGTCGAGCACTTTTTGCGAGCTTAGTCTCGTGGTGGTGAGAGTGGTCGACTCGAGAGTTGTTTGTTGAGATGGATGGTTACGTGGGCGACCATCCATATCATTGTTGGGACCAGGATGATTCTCCCTGGTACTCCGGACCCATGCAACCTGGGGTGCCTCAGACTAACACCCCGTATGGTTGGGATAATCCTCATTGTGTGACTGAGCAATCTTCATATTGGGGTAACATGAGAGAGGAACCGACTGCTAGACCACCATCTAGTTACGTCGGATCATATGTTGGTCATCAAACTGAGACATTACAAGAAGCTTTGGCCTCTTTCATGCATGTGGTAGATGACATGGGTGCACCGGTGGCTCCAGTAGCCGTACCGTGTCACTATTGTAGGTTGAGTGGTCATGATTTCGGGGAATGTCCTTATGTTCCCCCGGAGCCTGAGTATGAGCACACATTTTCCCAAAATGCTCATTATGACCATTATGCATCCGCGTACAACCCGAGAGGGATGGATTCGTGGGGAGACAATTCATATTCAAATTCTTATACATCATTTCCACCCCAATATCCTCCTCCCGAATACCCAGAATTCTACCAACACCCCACTTCAAATCATTGGACTCATTCTCAGGCCATCAACACCCAACCCCAAAATTTCCCAAGATCTGACTTGGACCTCCTCGTTGACCGCATACAAAATCTGACACTTCAAGTGAGTCAACTGACGCAACAATTAAGTGAGGAGAGTAACCTTTCTTGTCAACTTGAGGATTTATCTTCTGAAATCGAACCACCACCACATCCACAAATTCAAAGCACAACCTTTCAAAGTCAAACTCCTAGTCAGTCTGAGGGACTTGGGGTTTCAATTCACGATCACTTAGTGGAGGATTCGATTCAAACTGAGAATAACTTGGACCAGTTCTATTATGAGTCGGCACAGGATTGTGCCTTACCTTTTTGTCCCGTGGCCCTTGAGCCACATGATCTTATTGTTGTACCTCCTAAGGACTCACCTCTGGTGGAGCAAGAGCTCCCTAGTACCCTCAACTTCAAACAACCTGATGAGAGTTTGCCTCTCACTATTGTTCCTGATCATCTTGGAAATGATGGAACATCAAACAACCACATTGCTCATGAGGGTATTAGGAGTTCCTTGGAGGATACCTTGGGTATGAGACCCACTTCCTGTTCCCCTGGTGAGTTGGACATGCATAACGAGGTGCTTGACCTCGTTCCGACCCACCAGCCTGTTGGTTGGAGAGTTTGGATTGACGATCATAACTTCAACAGCGCAACGGGAGAAACTCTTCTTCCGTTGCCCCTCATTTCCCAAATTCTTGAGAGGTTCAAGCTCTTTCAGTTTGATCCTTTGAATGAGACGCCTTTGCGTCCAATTCACGAACCTCTCATTTCATCCGGTGCTCTTTGTGAAGGGGGCCCACGCATGAGTATTCTGGCCCCGCGTGGTGTCATGTTCCCTTTCCAAGTGCATTGACCCACTCTTGAGGTTCCCATTTGATGTC
The DNA here is from genome assembly GCA_963682175.1 of Triglochin maritima. Lineage (NCBI taxonomy): Eukaryota > Viridiplantae > Streptophyta > Magnoliopsida > Alismatales > Juncaginaceae > Triglochin > Triglochin maritima. Next base: position 45,130,949 of record OY821775.1, read on the forward strand.
TTTTGACAAATGAAGATGGGAACTTATGTTTGTACATAGTTATATGAAAAAAAGAAAAAGAAAAAAAAAGAAAAAGAAAAAAAGAAGTACAATAAAAGACTCCTTCAGTGAGCATCGATTGTTGTGAGCCCCAACCCTTGTGTATTTGGGCTCCATTTCTTTCACGTATTTGTACCCTTTCTTTAGCATCTCACAGGTTTTGAGGGAATTTGGGTTGTGTCCATCAACATAGCCATACACTTCCCTTTGTACTTCACGTTGGTGAGATCTCTCCTGTTTCATGCATAAATCCATGTAGTATCTTGCTTGCATTCATTGAGGACAATGCATGAAGTAGGTGTGGGGGGGTGTTTTACTTGTGTACATAGTTGAGCCTTTTTCCTTTGATTTTGTTTTCTTTTGTTTGCATTGTTAGGGTCATGATAGTGTGCTGCATTTAATATCGATATATCTGCTTGCCATGATCCTTGGGTGACTTGTCTTCTTTTGCTTGCCTAGTGCTTCAAAATTTTCATATTTCTTTCAAAATCTTCATGTGTTTTCGAAAGAAAATGTTTTGTGGGTTTTGCGTGTGTTTAGCATGTGCAAAACCGTTGAGAGGCAAAGTAAAAAGAAAGCTCCCAAAATTGTCTTGAACTTGATGCATTAGGATATCTAGTACGTGGCTTTAGGATTTATCGAGTCGTTAGGATGCACCCCAGTTTTCCTTTGGGGGTGAGTAATCATAGGGTTTCAGTGCTCAAACATTCAAAGAAGTCCACCCTGAACCTAGTGAGTCAATAATTCGTGTTTGTTAATTTAGGAAGTTTGTTGTAGTCAAGGACCCTCTTAATCTTGTTGTGAGACATTAGTGTAGGGGTTTTGGTTCATGTGTAGATAAGAAATAAGTGAGTAGATGTTCTCTCTTCTCGCACGGCTCCTATCACTCGGGAAAGTAGGTCTGAAGGGACTTTGTGCCTGGTGCTTTCGTGTCATCTGACTTGGGATGCGCCGACCGAACTCCCATTACACGGGTGGTAGGGATTGCCCTATGTGGAGATTTGGGGAAAGGTGTACGTGATAGTGTAAGTCCTCATGGGCAATGATGCACGAAACCTGACCCTGGGAGAATGAAGCTCCAACTAATAAAAAGAAAAAAAGAAAAAAAAAATGTGTGAAAAGAAACAAAAAGAAAAAAAAATGTTAATGCAAATAAGAACCTTAATGGACCTTACACTTTGTATCACTTGAGGATCTTGAGGTTGTCCATGTCTTTCACTTAATTCCTTATTTAACTTGCACGCATGGTTTATTAGGCTAGGTGTGGACTGATTACCTATATAGAGTCGGCCCGTAGGATTACCGCGTCCATTGATCGACAAAATATTTCCAACGAGTCGAGGTCTAGATTGAATAATGCATCTTGTTCGGATTTTGTGGGTATATCCGCTGAAAACCCTCAGGAGACAACACTCCTCCTCCTTGGCAACAAAGAGGTTTAACGGCTTGTTGCACGTGCTAAGTGCAACCGTGATTCCTACGAAAGTGAGTTAGGATTTCTTGTTTCTCGTTTGCTTTTCTCTTTCTTTGTTTTGCTCGAGACTAGCAAAAACTTAGGTATGGGGGTATTTGATTGACATCATTTCATGCTCATATTTGTATCTTATATCCATTATCTTACACCTAAGCAATGCTACGTGACGAGTTTTATGTTTAGTTTTCAGGAATAAAGAGGTTTGAAGAGAAGAGCCATGAAAGGACCCAAAAGCTGGGAAAAAGGACTGAATGGTGAGATCTAGGGACCAAGATGCAGGGGAGAAGGACCTGAATGTAAGACAGAAGGACCTAAGAGCAAAACAGAATACTCCACACCATCATGGGGAGTATTTTACCAATTCTATTCGGGTCGGAGCTCCAACAAGTCGAGTAACCGCATCAAAGACCAACAATACCAGAAAGCAAAGCCCACAACAAATTCCAACACGATCCGACAATTTTGGACCGCCAATTGGCGGTCTTGGACCGCTAATTGGCGGTCCATATTGCTCAGGATCCGTCGAAATTTCTCCTGGACTTGTATTAATGTTCGTTTAGGCTATTTTTGGTATTGGTTTAGTCCCACATCGGGGGATTGTCCCCGATTAGCTTTTTCCATGCTTATAAATAGAACTCTTCACCTTCCATTGTAATTACCCATTGTTTGGTGGCATTCTCTCTACTAAGGAGTGAGCCTTGAAGCAATAACTCAAGGTGGAGAAGGATGCTACCTTCAATGTGAGTCATTGTTAATAAAAGTTTATTTGTTTCTTTTAATCTTGTTTTGTTATGTTGTTTGTTTTGTGTGGGTTGCTTTACTTTGTTTAATTTCTTGTTTAGTAATTTTAGTATCTTAGTTAAATGTTTTCTTTACTTAGTCTAATCAGTAGTGTAATGAGTAGTGAGTAGTTTCATCCCCATTTGGGGGGTGGAGAAATATGTGGTATAATTATGTAGTGTATTAAGTGTGTGTTATTTTTATCCATTGAGCTTTATATGATTTCCATAACCATCTAATGGGTCTCCACTCTTATCTTTGATATGCTAATGCTCTTGAATGAAGCTTAGCTTATGCTTTGATTAGTGGACCTATTTTATGGGGAATGATAAGGTTAGGATATGGATGAAGTTAATATTGGAAACACAATTTGTAATGTATGTGCTCTTGTTGCCTTTACCTTAGCTAATGTCTTGTATGTTTTAATTATGTAGTGAAATCTTAATTCATGTAGAGGCATAGTAGGGTATAGTCTTTATACTTGAGTTCATGTAGCTTCATTCCAATTATTGTCTTGTATGTTTTAATGATGTAGTCTTATCTTAATTCATGTAGAGGCAAAGTTGGATGTAGTTTTATGATTTCATGCACTACATGTTGTGAGGAGCTTAATGAACACACACACACTTCTTTATGTTCACATTATTTCTCTACCCCCTTTGGGGTTTAGTTTTATTGCTTATCTTCATTTCCTTTGGCATTCTAGTTTAGCATTGTAGTGTAGTTTAGTGTAACCAATCCTTTTCTCCTTTCTTTACCCCTTGCCTTCGCACAAACCAAGTGTCGACACACCTCCCAGTGGACGACCCGTATTTGCCACCGCTTCAACGCGGCCGTGCACTTGCGGTAGAAATATAAAACGATCAATCACATATCACCTCCAATCGAGTGATTGTAGAGAGGGATGCCACATTTCTGGAAAAGGAATTTCTAGAAAGAGTAAAAAGTAGTGGGAGTAGGGTTGTGCTTGAGGAAACTCAAGATACTCTACAAGATCATGACATGAATGATGACATTCAAGATCATGAAGGCCCAACCGAGATTCCTTTGGTTAGTGGGAGCGCGAGCCAAAGGTATATGTAATGGGGTTTACCCTAGTTATTATCGTTTTATGCATTGAGTATGTATGAGAAAGAAAACTTTAATAACAAGTGGGAGATTGAAGGGAATGTGTTCTTAAAGTTTTACTTTTAAATGTCAATTATTATGAGTTGAATGAGAAATCATTTTGTTCCTTGTTTATGTTATTCGTCTTTCAGAAGTGTTAAGGAAGAGGCTCTTGGTCCTTAAACGTAGAGCTCTAAAAGATATTGGTTTACATAAAACAAAAGATATTCGCAATCAGGGTAATTCACATGGGACATTAATTACCAGGTTAAGATTGTCGTGTTTAGTCATAGATCATTGTAGCTCTACAAATGAGTGACAACACGGGTATGCAAAAGAGGAAAATATTACTTTTGTATACTGAATAGACCTAATAAGTAAAATATTATAGGAACGTATTTCTGTGTCATTAATATTTTACTATGTCCTTGGTCCTTTGATATGAGACTTATATCCGATCACTTAAAGAGTTCTTAATTAGACTAGTGTCTTGAGCTATCGATGAGTGTAGTATAAAGGCATTAGTTGATTAAGTATAACTTTCGTTGGAGAAGATAGTTAGTCAAAAGATTATCATTGTCCTACTTAATTGAGTGATGATATTAGTGGGCCCCTTGATAAAGCAAAGTTATAATGTGCACAATGTGATTTGAGTTAAGTCACATATTTATAACTAGCTTAAAGTGATCAAGAAATGAATACTAATACAAAGATGACACAATACTACTTTGTGTGTATTCTTAATATCATGAGGCAAGGGACGGACACAAGTGGTGGACTCCATCACTAATTGGATCGGGTTTTGGTTCGAGTGGAATTAAGACATCTAACTAATTGGGAGCTATAATGTGTAGCTAGATACCGCTTATAGCTTGTAATATTAAGCTCTTAATATCACTGCCAACTTAGTTTAGAGAACTTCTAGGTATGAATTTCGTAGACTCATGTTTGTTTTAATAATTTTTTAAAACTAGTTATTGAAACAAACCAATACATGCATGAAATAAATCGTAGAAAATTGTAGATTATCCTTATTATACATAAAAAATTCGAATATATATATGTATAATTAAACATGAAATCCAACAGTGGTATCAGAGCATTAGGATCGTCCTCTCTAACAGACCATCTGTCTGTGGGTGGAACGTTGTACTGAGCCTCAATCGTGTCCCCAAAGCCTGCGGCAGACTCCCCCAAAACCTGGTTGTAAATTTAGGATATCGATCAAAGATTATGCTCACTAGTACTCCGTGCAGCCTTACTATCTCCTCTACGTACAACTTAGCTAGACCATCCAGAGGCAACGTAGTCCTGATAGCTAAGAAGTGTGCCGACTTGGTCAGTCGATCGACTATCACCCAAATCGTGTCGTGGAATCTCCTCGTCTCCGGCAGCCCCGTAACAAAATACATCGTTACATGCTCCCACTTCCACTCTGGCAGCTACTGACAGACTAAGCTTTGGTCCACGAACTATGCAATATCCCTCTTCATGCCCTTCCACTAGAAGTTCCACTGCATCTCTTTAAACATCTTCGTGCTCCCCGAGTGTATAGTATATCTCGCTCGGTGTGCCTCCTCCATGATGTCATATCTCAGCCCATCGACCTTCGACACCCAGATCAGACTCCTGAACCTCAGCCCATCATCAACACCCACATGAAGTTTGATCCATCTCTGGCAACTAACTGTAGTAGACCAGCTAACTCCTCATTCTCATGCTGAGCCTAAACAACTCGCGAGACGGTCTGTGGCTCCACCCGAAGACCAACAATCACTGCCCTCTCAGTGCCCTCTGTGAACGACCTCCACTCTGACAACGTCTCGAGTAGCCTCCACTCCTGAATGCACAAACTCGCCACTGACACCTCTACCTTCCTGCTGAGAGAATTTGCAACAGAATTCACCTTCCCCAGATGATAGGAGATGGTGAATTCGTAATCCTTAATGAACTCGAGCCACCTGCGCTGCATCATATTCAACTCTTTCTGCGAGAACAAATACTTCAGGCTCTGATGATCTGTGAACACCTCGAACGACTCTCCATACAGATAATGCCGTAAGGTCTTCAACGCGTGAACCACCGCTGCTAACTCCAAATCATGAGTAGGGTAGTTCTTCTCGTGCGCCTTCAGCTGCCACGAAGCATACGCGACCACCTTCCCATCTTGCATCAGTACACAACCGAAGCCAATCCTTGATACATCACTGTAAATCACATAGCCTCCGCTGCCACTCGGTAGCGTCAGAATAGGTGTTGTCGTCTATCGTCTCTTTAGCTCCTGAAAGTTGTCCTCCCACTTCTAGGGCCAAACAAACTTGACGCCATTCTGCGTCAACGCTGTCAGTGGCGAAGCAAGCCTGGAGAAATCCTGAATGAACCGTTTGTAATACCCATCTAGTCTCACGAATCTCCTGATCTTTGTTACACTCGTCAGGGCCCTCCACTAAGGCACATCCTCAACCTTCACCGGATCCACTGATATCCCAGCTGCTGACACAATATGCCCCAGAAAAGTCACCTGATCCAACCAAAACTCACCCTTCGTGTACTTGGCATACATATGTTGATCCCTCAAGATGCCAAGCACAATCCTCAGGTGCTCCCGATGTTGCTCCCTGTCTGGAGAGTACACCAAGATGTCATCCACAAAGACAATAACAAATCTGTCGAGGTACGGCTGAAAGGTCCTATTCATCAGGTCCATGGATGTTGCAGGTGCATTCGTCAGTCCAAACGGCATCACCAAGAACTCGTAGTGCCCGTACGGCGTCGTGAAGGTTATCTTTTGGACATCTGCCTCTCTGATCCGCAACTGGTGATAACCGGAATGCAGATCAATCTTCGAGAACACTCTCGCCATCTGCAGCTGATCAAATAGATCCTCGATCATGGGCAAAAGGTATCGATTCCTGACGGTAACATTATTCAACATCCTGTAGTAGATGCACATCCGTAGTGACCCATCCCTCTTCTTCACAAACAACACAGACGCTCCCCATGGCGAGACACTCAGTCGGATAAACCCAAAGTACATCAACTCCTGCAACTGCTTCTTCAGATCTGTCAACTCAGCAGGTGTCATTCGATACGGTGCGTTTGACTGAGGTTTCGTGCCCGCCACTAACTCGATGACGAACTTGATCTCTTGGTGCGGCGGTAAACCAGGAATCTCTGCTGGAAACAGCTCTTGAAACTCATGTACAACCTCGATATCCTCCAACCTCCTCAGCTCAGGATCAAGAACAATCAGAGTATAAACAAACGCTCTGCAACCTTGATGCATCAGCTTCTGTGCCTTAACCACAGACACAATCATACGACCACCTCTACTCCTCGTCCCTATGATCAACACATCGGGCACGTCCTTCCACAGAAAAAGGATCAAATTCTCATGGCAAATGACTCGCACATCATACTGTGACAGCCAGTCCATACCCAGTATGACGTCGAAGTCCTCCATCGGTAGCAAGACCAGATCTGCTGGAAAATCATGGTCTCCGAAACAATTGTGGTGCCGGGGAGAAAGCTCCCCACAGTTCCCACCTCACCCATTGGCGTACTAACCTCCAACAAATCAGTCTGTAGCTCAGGGGTCTGATCTGATTTGCCAGCAAACTTCTCCGAAATGAAGGAGTGTGTGGTGCCGCAATCAAACAAAACACGAGCAACCAAACCTGAAACAACAAGGGTACCTTCCACGACAGTGTTGGAGTCCTTCGCCTCCATAGCCCGGACAATGAAGACTCACCCAGCTCTCCTGGTCTGGCCCTGCTGCCCCCGTTCCTCCCTACCACTGGTGGTCCCGACCTCCTGCCCGGCTCGCCCTGTCTGATCGGGCACTCCCGGATATAGTGGCCCAGTGGAACGTCCAACTGCACGTCCTCCCGTGGTAAAATGGATTGGAATGCACCTGCACATTGGATATAGGGTATGGATTGGAATGCAGTGTAACAATGAGAGGTAAAATGGATTGGAGTTGCACCTGCACAGCCCTGTGGAACGTCCAACTGCACGTCCTCCCGTGCTCACTGGCGGCTTCCGCGCCTCCTGATAATGCTCCTGATAGTCCTGATCGATGATAGTCTCAAACGTCACCACATCCGCCAGGGTCTGCGACATGCTGGTAATCACACATGACCTGAGCTGTTTCCTCAACCCTTTGATGAACTTCCTCACTCTCTGCTCGGGTGTTACATAAGTCTCAGAACAGTAACGCTCCAGGGCGTTAAACTTGCTGATGTATTTAGCCATGGACATCTCATTCTGCTCGAGAGCCAAGAACTCCCCATTCTTCCTGCCTCCGACGTGCTGCTGAAAGAACTGCTGGTTGAACTCCTCAAGGAATTCCTCTCAACCCACGTCATCTCGGTCAACCAACACCACTGCATATGTGGTCCTCCATCAATTTGATGCCTCACCATCCAACACATAGGTGGCCAGGTCCACCATCCGCTTTGGTACATAGCCAATCGCCCGGAAAATCCTCTGGATCTTAAAGACCAAGTCCTTTGCAGCCTTAGGGTCACTCCTGCCATCAAAACTAGGCTGGTGCAGCCTCATGAAGTGATCATGCTTTGCACCTGTCCTTGTCTTCTCTGCCCTCACCGCCTGACGCTCGAGGAAATCGTCCAGCCTATCCTAGGTAGCGCCCTTAGTGGCATCACTGGTACTACACTCATTCACGACGTTTCTCACACGTCTCGGATGCATCTGGCAGAAGAAACAACTCAAGATTATCCATGAATGCATGCTAAAAGTAAAGTGCAACCTATCTCTACTACACCAGTGTTATTTCTTTGGGAGCCACACATAGGAACCGACCGCTCTAATACCAAATTGTAACATCCCGAAACAACGGAAATTTGAAAAATTAAACAACCAAGAGATCTCAAGATAACGACAATCCAAATGGGAATGTTACTCATAAATATAACCAGTCGGTGCACCAAAATACAACAGAGTTTGCCAAAATACATGATTACATCAATACAACGAAAGACAGATACAAGTAATCATGACGACCTGGAAGAGTCCGAAGAGTATCCTGACCCCAAAATGTGTGCGCACGCTGTCACCACCCGACAGAACCTACTACGGACCTGAAACATGAATCAAACAACAATGCCTGAGTTTCCCATTAGGAAACCCCGTATGTCAAGCTCACCTATGTGAATGCAACAGTACGGTAAGGAACCTATCATACTAGTAGCATGTCATGTCATCATCAGCAATGCAACAAATCCCTCCAAGGGTAAAACAGGACCTCAGTCCTACAACCACAACAAACACCCTCAAAGGGGTACGTCTCGTTTGGAAGAGGGAGTGCATGGGTACGTCTCGTTTGGAGATGCATCAAAGGTGCGTGTGGAGGGGAAATGACACATCATGATTCAAGTAAAGGATGAATCACAAAAGCTTATTTCCAACGTCTACTTTGTGCTCGATATGAAGACAAACATACTAAGCATGGGACAACTCCTAGAGAAAGGGTTCACGATCTAAATGAAGGATCGACACATTACCGTGCGAGGACAAGATGGATGCTTGATTGCAAAGGTAGAGATGTCCAAAAATCAAATGTTTAAGTTAAATCTAAAATTTGCTCGTGCTATATGTTTGAATGCATGCATTGAGGGAGATTGGTTGTGGCATATGCGACTTGGACACTTGAACTTTGGTGGGCTCCAAGAAATGGCGCACAAGGGAATGGTGCATGGCTTGTCGATGATCAAATTCAAAGAAGGATTTTGTAAACGTTGCATGGTTGGAAAATTACCAAGGAATAGTTTTCCAAAACAATCTGAATATAAAGCAAAGAAGGTGCTAGAGTTAGTACATACCGACATTTGTGGACCGATCACTCCATACTTGATTAGTAAGAATCGTTATTTCTTAACTTTATTGATGATTTTTCGCGCAAGACTTGAGTGTACTTCCTGAAGGAGAAATCCGAGGCATTTCGCATGTTCAAGAAGTTCAAGGCATATGTGGAGAAACAAAGTGGCAATAACATCAAGATATTGAGGTCTGATCGAGGAGGAGAGTTCACATCAACCGAGTTCAACAACTTTTGTGCGGAACATGGCTTAAAATGTCATTTAACCGCTCCATACTCGCCACAACAAAATGGTGTAGCTGAGATAAAGAATAGAACCATCATGGACATGGTTCGAAGTATGTTAAAGAGCAAGAACGTGTCAAAAGAACTATGGGCCGAGGCGGTGGCTTGTGCGATGTACACGTTGAATCGTTGCAAAACCGCAAGCTTGGAGGAAGTAACTCTGCAAGAAGCTTGGAGTGGCTACAAGCCAACTGTGGCACATCTAAAGGTGTTCGGGAGTGTCGCCTATGCACATGTACCAAAGGAGAAACGAATAAAACTTATAGGCCAATTGTGGCACATCTGAAGCTTTGATGATAGGAGCACAAAGCTTGTGTTCGTTGGCTATGATGAACGATCGAAAGCTTATAGGCTTCTCGATCCCACTTACAATAAAATTGTCATTAGTCATGATGAGCAGGTTAACGAGGAGGTAACATGGGATTCCAAAGAAGAGATTTCACAAGTGCCAAACGAAGAACAAGAATAGGAGATTGCCAACCCCACTGAACATGAAACTGTCACATCCGACGAACAAGACGAGATGAGACCAAGGAGGTTCAAGACACTTCGTGAAATCTACGAGACGACAAATGAGTTGCATATGGTGTGTCTTTTCACACAAACCAAAAGCCTTGCCAATCTGTTTGTATGTGAAGTTGCGAAATCAACTTGGAATGGAGGATGAAAGAGGATTAAGTTCAAAGAGGAGTATTGAGAATTGAACTTAATCCTAGGTGGCATCATAGTCACTAGCCACATCATCTATGGAGGGTGAGTCATCTAGGTATTGATGACTCAACAAGTTGGAAGGTGAGAGGTTGAAGGAAAGGAAGAGACAAAAGGTTTATCCATTTATCCATGATTTCCGTCCTTGTTTTATGGTGTAATTTAAGTAGAGGTTTTAATGATCTTGAATGACCATTCTTATGTGGTGTATGTCTTGATTATGGAAGAGTTAGATTTAGGTCAAGTTGAAGAGTCATTTTAAGTGCCTATATAAACACAAGAGTTCTCTATTTGTAGTATGAGAGAAAAAAATGTAAGTGAGTAGAGAGAAGAAAGAAAAGATGAATGTTTGTTGCAAATGTCGTTTTGTATTTGAGTGTTAAGTAATCATTTTCTTCTTTCATTCGTGGTCACCTATTACGTAAATCAAAGTATGGTTTTAGTGATGGCAATTGAAGACCCTCAACATGAAGAGCAAGGCGAGCCAAAACTACGCACGAGGCGCGACTTCTAAACCGCTGGTTAGCGGTCCAAGTGCGCCTAGTGGAGGGTAACTTTCTGGGGTGACATTGTTGAGTACTCCCCGTCTTTCTCCCGTATCTAACAAAATTCACAATTTAATATGTTTCCAAAAGAGGAGAAACAAAAGAGCAAATGGTTGATGTGTTTACACTAGTAAACACATAATCATGAGTAAATTTATAATACTATCAGAAATATAGAAAGAGATTATACTAAAATATCCTTCCAATTCTTTTTCAAATAATTGTATCCATATATACTGTAAAATATATATGTATATCCTCTAATATTTACAATTCAATATCCGTATGCGTATTCAGCCGGATACGAAAAATATTCGTATCAAAATACAGAGAAAAGAAACGGATGGGGACTATTTACACTCCTAATCAGCACACTTAGTTTGAAAGCACGTCAACAAACTCGAGAGATTAGGTATACTAATTAAAAATCCCATTACTTTCTAAGATGAATACGGTCTCTATATCTCTCACAAGACCTCATCATTCAATGGGTTTTAGAATTTAAAATCCAATCTCTTTCTAATCTAGAATCTTCCTCGTTATATGTAGAAATTAAGTAATATACGCTCTTGATATATATATATATATATATATATATATATATATATTTGCACCAAAAACAAAATATTTTTAGTGATTTGGAACTACTATTCGTCGCCGGAAAACTACTTAAATTGCCCCTAAAAATTACCTTTTTGCCATTAACAAATCAATTAATACTCATTTCGTCCCGTGTCTTTAAACAAGGTGTTTGACTCAGTTTTACTAACATTTCTAGTACCAATATCACGAAAATATCTGGCGAAGCACCTGAATCTGGCGAGGTAACAGGTGCCGATTTTTTCCCGACTCGGGCGTCTCGATAAGACGCCTCCACCAACGTGGAGGCCCCTGGATACGAAGCCTCCACTAAGGTGGGGGCGTCTTACATAGACGCCTCCACCAATGTGGAGGCGTCTTAGCGAGACGTCCTCTAACGTGGAAGCGTTTTGGGCAGACGCTCGTTTTTTTTATTTTTTTTAAGTTTTTTGTTAAAGTAATTTTTTCCATGTTCCGTTGCAAAATTTTGGTGGTGATGGAGTAGATTATAGTGAGCTTTTTGATAGTAAAGAAATATTTACAACAATCGAGGAAACTTGTAAATGGGCGAAACAAGTTGCAATAGGAGCCTGATTTTTTTATATCATCATACAAACCAAAAGCAGATAACCGGATGGATTGTTACCTGAGATGTGATCGCATACATGAAATGAGTTCTCGTGATACGAGCATTGCACGGCGAAAAAATACAAAAAGAAAAGGTTGGGGTTGTCATTTTTTGGTAAAAGTGGTGGAGCGACGAGATCGTGATGGATGAGTCGTTGTTTCTAGTAGCACCTATGGGCAACACAACCACGCACTTGCAGTTTATTTAGAGGGTCACCGACAGGTCAGCGGATTTAGTGATGGGGCCAAGCAAATTGTTCGTGATATGACAGAGGCACAAGCAAGACCACGAAACATTTTGTTGGCGGTAAAAGAGAAATTCCCGGACGATAATCACAATCAAAGACACATTTATAACTTCTGAGAGTACATGAGGAGGACGAAATCTGAAGACAGGAATGCCGCGCAGCAGTTTCTCAAGCAGGCAGTGCAGCATAACTATTTTCATTGGATTGTGGCAGATGAAGAAACTAATGTCCTCACTCACGCATTTTTGGCACATCCGACTTCAGTTCAGTTGTTGCGTACATACCCATTCGTAATCTACATGGATTCAACGTATAAGACGAACAAGTACAAGATGCATTTGTTTGAGATGGTTGGGGTTACTCCAACAAACATGAATTTCCTCGTCGTATATACGATTTTGCAGGATGAGACTGAGTCTAGTTACCGGTGGGTGTTGGAGAGGTTGCGAGATCTATTATTGGATATTGTAAGCCCGACTGCAATAATAACGGACCGAGAGTTGGGTCTGATGCGACCAGTGGTAGAGGTTTTTCCTGAGTCTGCTCATTTACTATGCTCCTGGCATATCAACAAAGACGTGTACAACTACGCATACCACGTATTCGGCAAGGACAAGAAGCTTGCAGAGAGTTTTAGGCGTGGAAAGTGGAGGACAAGCATCCTGAGTCGGCATCCTGTCTCTCTGTCGCAAGAACGGCTGCGTACACCGTATCACCCTACTCATCCACTGTATGTAACATAAAAATTAGAGTACATTTACAATAATAACAAAATATACATTACAATTACAAATAAAATTAGATAAACTTACGGCATCGGCACATGTCCTATCTAGTGGTCTCTCCGGTCTCGAAATGATACCGCGTACGATAAGTGGATGTGAGCACCTATCGAACCACTGCAAATAATCTGCATCACAAGTGGAGGGGTCGCGGCTACGACTCAGATCGTCCAGGTGAAGTCGTGCTACTCTCGGAAATGTCCTCCAAACCGATTCCGCGAACGAAACGCTATGCCTGACGTCGTACGTCATCGCAGTCGCACACCGTACTGCATGCTCGGGCGTCAGAATGTCAACCGGTATCACCTGAACGTAACCTAACTGACGTAACACGCGATCAGGTCAATAATCCTTCGTGATATCCCTATAACGAATAACGCCCATAAATGTAGTCCTCGACACAGCTACAGCAGGCTCAGGACCATACGACAACCACTCCACCTAAACGTTTATACGTTAATAATAATAAAGTTAAAATTTAAATAAACGTGAATGATATATACATTATATACCTGCGATACAGTCATCTGATCTAGCCATCTACGAATGGAAAGAAGTCGACTCTCGCTCTTATCCTCGGCCCGGACAGCCCACATATGCGAACGAGGATGCCCACGCTCAATAATCTTCCACTCCCGATGTGGGAGGAAAGCAGGAAAATACTCATAGATTCAAGCCTGCAGCAGTGTAAGACAACCCGTAATCCCAAAACAATCAGCACGACTAGATATACCCAGCTGGCGATACATATATGCCAACGTCGCCGACCCCCATGAGTACTGACCAATTGTATCTGGCTCCCTCGCCTCCAATAGGTCGCGTGGTCTGACTCTGGAATCGCTCTTGTCGACAAACAAGACGCAATCTAGCAGTAAGAAGAGGTAAGCAGTCATCTGCGAATCATTAGTCATCACTGATCCACTGTCACTGACGGTCGCCGTCATATCATCAGTCATCACTGAGCGCCAAGCCTGCAATGTCGTACAGGCCCTGTGCCGATTATGGCATTTCAAAACCTTCCGATCCTTGCCATCCCAGATACGTCTGGCGATGTGGCCTCCAAACCTGGGAATGACGGCTATCTAGAGGACCACCGAGCATCGTATCCGTCACGATCCAAGACTCGTCCTCACCCCTCTTCTTCTTCTGAGCTCGGGCGTCTGTAGTGCACGAACTAGAATCACCGATCACAAACCGGCCACATCGACCCTTCCTAATGACCCACTCAACCGAAGGACTACAATCTCGCCCCCGTCCTCGACCGTACTTATGTATCGGCTCCTCCTGTGGCCCCAAGCCATACCGGCCCCCATCGTCACTATCATCGTGACTCCTCAACTCATCTGAACCATCCTCGTCGTCGAAAAAATCCCCAGGTCTCTCACGACGACGTAAAATATATCTCTCTCTCCTAATTGAAGGAGAAATACCATGTCTACGTGGATGACGAGGACCTGACTCGTCTGCTACACTACGTACCGCGCGTAAGGGAATTGATTTTCATTTTCCTCCATGGTAACCCGATAACTATTAATTCAATTTTAAAAATAAAATTTTATTAATGGATTTACTAAAATAATTAAACTAATTATTAACTTAATAATCGATTTATTTAGCAATTATCACAATTAATCAATAATCATTTACTAAAATCGTACACAACTAATTATTAACATAATAATCAATTTATTTAGCTATTATCACAACTTTTAATCAATAATTCCTTACTAAAATAGTTAAACTAATTATTAACTTAATAACCGATTTATTTATTAATTATCATAAATTATAGTCAACGAACGATTTACTAAACTAATTTAATTCATTATTAACACAATATTCAATTTATTTTAAATTTATCACAATTTATAATAAATTTAAATAAATTTTAAAAAAATCTGGGGCGTCTACGGGAGACGCCCCAACGCTCGGGGAGGCGTCTGCCGGAGCCACCTCCCCTACGTGGGAGGCGTCTCCCGCAGACGCCTAGCCCTATGTTCGGGCGTCTGCGGGAGTAATATGAAGAGAAAATGTTGTTAGAAGAGTGAAGTGAAGAGTTATATAAGTAGAAATGGTAGAAGAGCAAAATGGTAATATGTATGGACGATTTAAGTAGTTTTACGGCGACGAATAACATTTGAGTTAATATAAGAACAAAAAAATTAAATTGAGATATCAAAAGTTAGGGGAAGGTATTTGTATGTTGGAGGAAAAATGCTCCATTATTTTTGTATGTTTTAGATACATATTTTGATACAAAATCCAGTGTCAGAGGGGGGTCTTAGTGATTGGTATGTGCTTCGGACAAATTCACACAAAAATCAAGAAATTGTGATTGGTTGGAGGAACATATGCTCCATTTTAGAAGCTCTTTTAGATTTTTAGATAGAGTTAGAAATTGTTTGGAGTTTTGCTGTAATCCCTTCTGAAAAGTAGTATTTTACTGATATACTCTTCATATTTGCTATTCTGTAGTATTTGTCGTGATATTCTGAAAATTAAAAACTTCCTCTTCACTTCAAAATGATCAAGTATTTCAATATGGTTGAACTACATGGTTCGTTAAAACAAAATCATTTTTAGGTAAACTAGAACTGTTATTATACTCTCAGAAGGGTCTAATTTTAAAATCGAACAATAAAAGGACATTTAACCAAATACAACCTTTAAGATATGGCTAATCTATTATTTTCTGCAGAGAAAAGAAGACCAAGTCTGTTGACTAAAGGATGTAACCCCTCTCCTTCCTCAGCAAGAAATCAAATATATAATCAAAAATAAGAAGACCAAGTCATCAACATCACAAGAACAAAAACTTGACCACATACCTCACCTCTTTCTTTTCTATATAAGACACACATACCATCTATAGCTCACACATCAAAGAAAGAAACTCCACTGATCTCACTTCTAATCACTCCACATACGGACACACCCTTCCTTCCTTTCTCCTGAAAATTAAGAACGCAATTTGGTAGAAAGACACAAGGAAATGGCTGCAAAGGTATGTTACGTACGATTTAATTTGTTTTACATTAAAGACTCTTTTAGCTCTCTTAATTTTGTTGAGATGTGAGCCTAATAAATTTAAATATTAAATTGCAGAAAGTGGTAGTGAAGTTGGATCTACATGATGACAGGGCCAAGCAGAAGGCCCTCAAAGCAGTCTCCACAATTCCAGGTACGCAACATATGAATCCTTGTTTATATTTTCTCTTATATCATAGCTGAACTTGATCTCCCAATCAGTAAAAGTCGACTTTCATTTTTTTCCCCCGCTAATTACATTTATTTTTCTTGTATATCAATCAGGTATTGATTCAATTTCCATGGACATGAAGTCGGGGAAGTTGACGGTGATCGGCGATATCGATCCCGTGGATGTGATAGCCAAATTGCGCAAGAATTGGCACGCGACTCTCGACACGGTGGGACCCGCGAAGGAACCAGAGAAGAAAAAGGAAGAGCCAAAGAAGGATGATAAGAAGATAGATGTAAATAACCACTTGGCTGAGTTCATCAAGTCACACCCACATTATGCTAATCCTCACATGAATACTTACTACTATGTTCATAATCGTAGTGTAGAAGAAGATCCCAATTCTTGCGTGATATGTTGAAGTCCAAAATAAGATTTTGGAAGTGGTGATAGATTGTTGTGAAGTATACAATTTTTGAGTGGGTTATTGATAAGTTTTAGTTTTGAGAGTTTTCTATGTAAATAATTGTCATCGAGTTAATTTTTATTTGTATGTAAACCGTATGTACTTTCCATAAATCGATTTTTGAAATCAATTGCTATTATAATTGTTGGTTTATTACTTTGAGTAAGTTTCTGAAATATGGGTATGTTAAGCTATAATTTGTTAATGTAACAAGAATTTAGCTCCTTAAATCTTTGACTTTTTCAGTATAGCCTTGATTGGTCTAACTACCTTTTGTTGTTGTTTCACCTCTAGTGAGACACCAGATAATGAATAGCAATCAATGATTTGGATTTGAAATAATTGTTACCCACTCTGGATTCGAGACATATTCCTAACAATACCAGAAAATAATCGTATGCTTTGTGAGCATTGGAAACTGATGTGGATTGGCAACTAAAATTTTAAAAAACTAAACCTTATTCCTAACGAATTGTGGCCACACTTGTATGTGTAACGCGTTTTCTGACCCTTTGGAGGAGCAAACGACTAACGAAGCCTACAATAATCCAGTCAATATTATCAGCCGTTCGAAATCTCATCACTTTCTAATGACATCGATCCAGATTCTTCTTCGTTGTTTCATTTTTGGGTTATTTGCTTGGGTGTCACCAAAAAAAACAAAATTGGCTTCATACCACCTCGTTCTCACTATTTGGCCTAATGCCATAGAAAAATCAAACTATTTATCTTAATACCATAGGAAAATAAAATATTTACCTTTATGTCATTTCGTCGGTAAACCGTTAACTTTTCTGTTAACGTCCATTAAGTATATTAATATTTAATGGAAATTTTGCAGATTCACCTTGAATAAACCAAAAATTCATAAAATTCATTATATGTGTTGTAAAAATTACAAAACATTATTCAAAAAAATTATCTATACACTCTCTCATCTATATCTTTCAACTTTCATTTCTTCTTTTCTCTCACTAAACTTAATGACTCGATTACTAAACTAATGAAATTCGATAAAAACAATTCTAACAATTATTTATTTTTATTTATCTTATTTCAGATTCATGATTTTTAATATTTTAGTACAAGATTCTGATAGTTTATAAAAGATTTTTTGTACAAAAAAATAATATTTTTGGAAAAACACATTTTATATAAAAAATAATTTTTTTAGACAAATGAATTTTTTAATAAAAAATAATTATTTATTTTGTATTTTTAAAATTTAAAAATTATCGAATTCATTAGTTTAATAATCGAGCCATTAAGTTTAGTGAGAAACAAAGAAAAAACAAAAGTCGAAAGATAGAGATGAGAGAGTATAGATAAAATTTTGAATAATTATTTGTAATTTTACAACACATATAATGAATTTTAAGAATTTTTGGTTTATTCAGGGTGGATCTGCAAAAATTCCATTAAATATTCATATACTTAATGGACGTTAACAGAAAAGTTAACAGTTTACCGACGGAATGACATAAAGGTAAATATTTTATTTTCTTACGGCATTAAGATAAATAGTTTGATTTTTCTATGACATTAGGCCAAATAGTCAGAACGAGGTGACATAAAGCCAATTTAGTTGTTTCTTTGTGGCACCCAAGCAAATAACCTTTCATTTTTTTGTTTTGTAAGTTTGATTTTTTAATTAAAATAAAAGGGAGGTTTGAAGAGCTATGAACCACAACTCTTCTACAAAAAAATGCAACGTAGTGCAATCAAAACAAAGTAATACGAAATGTTAAAAGATCATGGTTTGATCGAAATCGTAAGAGCAAAAGTTCTAGCAAAAAGGCATAGGTTATTTGAGGTGCTCTCTGACCCTCTTTAAGGTACATGACCAAGTAGTTGTCAATCAAAACATTTATCCAAAACATCAATAAAAGAAAAAAGATTGTCGCCTAAAGATCATGTGGTTGTGCTCTCCTCAAACAACCCAAAAGAAAGCGTTAATTAAGGTATTTCAATCCCTCTTCCTTAAATCAATGCGATTTTGGACAGAAAGGGTGTAAAAATGCACTATTATTGTGGATGAGGTTTAAATTAATGGTCGAAGAGAGTGTCCAAAATTTGCTAGCAAAATCGCATTCGAAGAATATGTAATCAATGGTCTCGGCATATTTATCACATAAAGGACATTTGGGGTTGATGACTTGGCCTTTGTTGATCAAGTTGTCCATTGAAAGAAGTCCACCTTCTGCCAGGAGCCGGGAGAATACCCAGATTTTTGGTGGGTTGTTAGATTTCCATATTTTGTCCATTAACGAGTATCATTGACTTCCATCCATAAGAAATTTGTAAAAGGAATCAGGTGTAAACCGACCTTTGGATTTGAAGTTCCAGGCTCTTTGGTTGTTGCCCTGAATTGGGCTGAAGTGTAGGTAACATTGGTATAGACAAAAGGTTTGTGAGCCGTCCAGTTCAGAGGTGGTCTCCAAATTAGCTTTGTATTGAAATCCATCTTTGTTTACATATGCTAAAGATATCGGGCTAAGCTGAAGCTAAAGTCGTGTCATGGAACCAAGAGTCCCACCAAAATAGAGTATCATTTCCTTTTTTGATCTCGATGCAACTGAAGTTGCATAATGTTGGGATCTCGATGGAACTGAAGTTGCATAATGTTGGAATCCATTCCACCAAATCACTGATAAAGGCGAAAGATTTGTTGTGGAGTCAGGCAATAGTACCAGAGAAGTGATTGTGTTCCAGTATTTGTTGTGAATGCTAGTCTCGCAAAGTCCAAAATTTTCAGATAGGAGGTCCCACAATTTTTTATTATTTTGAGGCTTGTTCCATGGTTTTGAATGTTTGTCCACCAAAACATTTTGGTGTGCAAACCTATTTCCATTTACCAAATTTTTCGTGTGGTCATTGGTGGAACAATACCTAGTCCTGAGGATGCTCCCGAATCTTTTCGATTGCTTGTTCGAGAAACATTCTTAGTTGAATTGTTCCATAGGAAGTTATTGCAAATTGCTTCTATTTCTTAAGCTACGTTTTCTAGTATTTTCCGAAGGCTTGATTGGTTGGAGGCAATGGGTGTTATGACAATGTTTATCATGACGATCTGACCTGCTAAGGTAAGATTTTTGTTTTTCCAATTGTGGACTTTCGAGGTCATCTTGTCCATGATCGATGTGTATCCACGAGGATTGTCACCTAGTTGTATGCCAAAAAAGGACCCCTAGGTAATCGAAGGGTAGAGTCCCAGTTTGGCATCCAAGGATTTGTGTGAATACAAATAAGTGTTGTTGTTCCATGTTACAAGAGCTTAGGCAAGATTTGTAGTAGTATATTTTTAGGCCTACAAGGGATTGAAAGGAGCGAAGCATTACTTAGAATGGATAGGAGCGAGGGCATACGCGGCGTAATGATGAGGATTCGTCGGTGAATCGCAAGTTTAGAATCTCAAGGTCTTCCTTTCCTCCTTGCATGCCTTGAATAGTTTTGTTTTTCATTCCGAGTCTTAGCATGTGGCCCCAAAGATTGCCACGAAGAGGAAGAGCAGGGGAGAAAGAGGGTCTCCCCGTATAAGACCATTAAAGGATTTGAAGTAGCCTTCAGGCGATCCGTTAATGATTACCGAAGGTGGAGAGGTTGAGATACACAATTCTATCCAACTGCACCAGTCTTCGGTAAAACCAATAGCTCTCAAAATAGGAAGTAGGAATCTCAATCGAGTTTGTCAAAAGCCTTTTCGAAGTCTAACATGAGTATTAGACCATGTACCTTTGTCTTCTTGAGAAAGACTACGTGTAACATCCCCAAACATCGGAAATTTAAAAATTTAAACAACCAAGAGATCTCAAGATAACGACAATCCAAACGGGAATGTTACTCATAAATATAACCAGTCGGTGCACCAAAATACAATAAAGTTTGCCAAAATACTTGATTACATCAATACAACGAAAGACAGATACAAGTAATCATGACGACCTTGAAGAGTCCGAAGAGGATTCTGACCGCAAAATGTGTGCGCCCGCTGTCACCACCCGACAGAACCTCCTACGGTCCTGAAACATGAATCAAACAAATTGCCTGAGTTTCCCATTAGGAAACCCCGTATGTCAAGCTCACCTATGTGAATGCAAAAGTACGGTAACGAACCTATCATACTAGTAGCATGTCATGTCATCTTCTGCAATGCAACAAATCCCTCCATGGGTAAAACATGACATCAGTCCTACAACTACAACAAACACCCTCAAAGGGGTCCACAAAGACATTAGTCCAACAACAACATTGAGTCTCCCTCGGAAACCTACCATAGGCACATACGGTCTTAGGGACAGTACGCGACGTACCCCCACACGTGACTACTCGAGCCAAAGGGATCAGAGAGGAACGTCCACACTTCCGCGCAAAGTAACCATGTGGTCTACACAGCCCCAACGGAGCCGTAGCCCGATCGGTACAAACATTCCCCGATAGGTGCCCAATCGAGGAATCATCGTCGGAACAACATCGACGCCATCACCGACACAATATCGGCGGTATAACATACGTTCGACACAACATCGGATGACACAACCACAAGTCAGAACATCGTCGGCGGCAAAAACCTCAGCGGCATCGCCGACACAACCTCAGCGGTACAATGATTGACATCATTTCATGCTTATATTTGTATCTTATATCCATTATCTTACACCTAAGCAATGCTACGTGACAAGTTTTATGTTTAGTTTTCAGAAATAAAGAGGTTTGAAGAGAAGAGCCATGAAAGGACCCAAAAGCAGGAAAAAGGACTTAATTGTGAGACCTGGGGACTAAGATCCAAGGGAGAAGGACCTGATCGTAAGACCGAAGGACCTAAGAGCAAAACAGAATACTCCACACCATCAAAGGGAGTGTTCATTGCATGATTCAGTTGAGAGTACTAGTGAGAGTGAGACACCTCACCATATGCCTATACCAGAAGGTGTCTCTACCTCATGTCCCATGGCCATTGAGCCATTGGAGCTTCATATTGACTCCAACAAGGACCCACCTATGACCGAGCTTATGCTTGATGATCTAAATGATGGTGGGAGGTCCTTGTTGGATGACTTGGGGAGAAGCCCCATTCTTAGTGATGCAAGTCTGTTGCATCCATCGAATGAGGCTGAGGAACTCATTCCGATGCACCCGCCTATTGGTTGGAGGGTTTTCTTCGATGAGCAATTAAACCCTAGTGAGGCAACACAACTTCATTCTTTGTTGCCCACACCCAACCAATATCATGAGGGGTTCGAGCCTTTCAGCTTTGACCTTTCACCCCTCATGACACCTCAGAGTACCAGTGGAGTTTGCCCATCTCGGCAAGTCTCTGGTCCTCCTGACTTGATGTTCTCATTTGATGTTCCTTGACCAAATGATTATGAGAATATCTTGGTTGATGTATATATCTTGTAAAAACAAAAAAAAAGGAAAAAAAACAACAACAACAAAAAGTGTGTAATAAAAGACTCCTTCAGTGAGCATCGATTGTTGTGGGCCCCAACCCTTGTGTACTTGGGCCCCAATTTCTTCACGTATTTATCTCCCTTCTTCAGCTTCTCACAGGTTTTGAGGGAATTTGGGTTTGTGTCCATCAACATGACCCTGAACGTCCCATTGTACTTCATGTCGGTGAGATCTTTCCTTTTTCATGCATATATCCATGTAGTATCTTGCTCGCATTCATTGAGGACAATGCATGAAGTAGGTGTGGGGGGGTGTTTTACGTGTGTACATAGTCGAGTCTTTTTCCTTTGGTTTTATTTTCTTTTGTTTGTACTGCTAGGGTCATGTTAGTGTGCCGCATTTAACATTGATATATCTGCTGCCATGATCCTTGGGTGACTTGTCTTCTTTTGCTTGCCTAGTGCTTTAAAATTTTCACATTTCTTTCAAAATCTTCATGTGTTTGCGAAAGAAAATGTTTTTGTGGGTTTTGCGTGTGTTTAGCATGTGCAAAACCATTGAGAGGCAAAGTAAAAAGAAAGCTCCCAAAATTGTCTTGAACTTGATGCATTAGGATTTCTAGTTTACTGGCTTTAGGTCTTATCGAGTCGTTAGGATGCACCCCGGTTTTCCCTCGGGGGGCGTGTAATCATAGGGTTTCAGTACTCAAACAGTTAAAGAAGTCCACCCTGAACCTAGTGAGTCAAATAATTCGTGTCTGTTAGTATAAGGAAGTTTGTCATAGTCAAGGGCCCTTAATCTCTTTTTGTGAAACTTAAGTGTAGGGGTTTTGGTTCCCATGTAGATAAATAAATAAGTGGTGTTCTCTCTTCTCGCACGGCTCCTATCACTCGGGAAAGTAGGTCTGAGGGGACTTTGTGCCTGGTGCTTTCGAGTCATCTGACTTGGGATGCACCGACCGAACTCCCGTTACACGGGTGGTAGGGATCGCCCTATGTGGAGATTTGGGGGAAGGTGTACGTGATAGTGTAAGTCCTCATAGGCAATGATGCACGAAACCTGACCCTGGGAGAATCAAACACCAACCAATAAAATGCTCCAAAGAAAAAAAAAGAAAAAAAGAAAAAAAAAGAGTCAAATAAGAACCAAAATGGACTTTACACGTTGTATCACATTCAGAAGTTAAGGTTGCCGATGTCTTTCACTTAAGTCCTTAACTAACTCTCACGAATAACTCATTAGGCTAGGTGTGTGGACGGATTACATATATAGAGTCGACCCGTAGTGTTACCGCGTCCCATGATCGACAAAATAAGTCCAGCGAGTCGTGTAGCTAGATTGATTAATGCATCTTGTTCGGATTTTGTGGGTAGATCCGCTGAAAACCCTCAGGAGACAACACTCCTCCTCCTTGGCGACAAGGAGGTTTAACGGCTTGTTGCACGTGCTAAATGCAACCGTGATTCCTACGAAAGTGAGTTAGGATTTCTTGTTTTTTTTCGCATGCTTTTCTCTTTCTTTGTTTTGCTCGGGACTAGCAAAAGTTAGGTGTGGGGGTATTTGATTGACATCATTTCATGCTCATATTTGTATCTTATATCCATTATCTTTCACCTAAATAATGCTATGTCACGAGTTTTATGTTTAGTTTTCAGGAATAAATAGGTTTGAAGAGATGAAGCATAAAAGGACCCAAAAGCTGGGAAAAAGGACTGAATTGTGAGATCTAGGGACCAAGATGCAAGGGAGAAGGACCTGAATGTAAGACAGAAGGACCTAAGAGCAAAACAGAATACTCCACACCATCATGGGGAGTATTTTACCAATTCTATTCGGGTCGGAGCTCCAACAAGTCGAGTAACCGCATCAAAGACCAATAATACCAGAAAGCAAAGCCCACAACAAATTCCAACACGATCCGACAATTTTGGACCGCCAATTGGCGGTCTTGGACCGCTAATTGGCGGTCCATATTGCTCAGGATCCGTCGAAATTTCTCCTGGACTTGTATTAATGTTCGTTTAGGCTATTTTTGGTATTGGTTTAGTCCCACATCGGGGGATTGTCCCCGATTAGCTTTTTCCATGCTTATAAATAGAACTCTTCACCTCCTATTGTAATCACTCCATATTTTAAGTGGCTATTCTTCCTACTAGAAGTGAGGCCTTGAAGCACACACTAAAGTAGGAGGATGCTACTTTTAATGTGAGTCATTTTATCAATAAAGTTTTATGTTTCTTTCATTGTTTGTTTTATGCTTCTTTTATTGTTGTGCATGTTTTAGTTTAATCGTCTTTTAATTCTATCTTAGTTTTAATATGCTTTCTTTCCATAGTTTAATAATTAGTGTAATGTTTAGTGAGTAGTTCCATACCCTTTGGGGGGTGGAGTAGATGTACATACATGCATTAGAGAATGGGATGAATGCTTTAATTTCAATGTGTTGATTAAACATGAATGTATGCTTTCTTGTTTAGGATAGAATTTACAACTTGATGAGTTTTGCCAAAATGATTAGACACCTCTCATGCTTGTTTAGGTTCTGAAATAAACAACTTGCATATGTAAATGTTAATCAACTAAGTTGGTGAATAGATTGATAGGTTTTGCCATAACATTTAGACACTTCCTATGCTTGATAAACACCACCTTCATGTGCTTAAAGAATGTATTCTACACCCACCTCTTTGCATGTGTGCACTCACTCCACCCCTTAGGGGTTTTCCCATTTCTGTATTCCAGTATTCTTTCTTTGCTCTTAGTTTAGTTGTTATTCCATCATTTGTTTGTTTCGTTCGCATTTCATACTTCTTAGTGTAGCGTAGTCTAGATTAGCATAAACAACTTTCTTCCCCCTATTTTTGCCACTTGATTTCGTACAAGCAAGAGGCTACTCACCTCCCTGAGGACGACCCGTACTTGCCACCGCTTCATCGCGGCCGTGCACTTGCGGTTTAAAATAAAACGTTCAACAAGTTTTTGGCGCCGTTGCCGGGGAGGTGCCAGTCCAAACTCTTGTTTGGACGATTCGAGTGGATTTAATTTGTGTGTTGTAGTTTTTCTTTGTTTCAGGAGACTGGGAATAGCAAGTGGAGGCTACTGGAGAAATTTCCAGACGACCTGAGCACTTCAGACCGCCATTCAGCGGTCTGAGACCGCTAATCAGCGGTCTGGTGAGCTCTGTTCATCTTTTAATTTCTTGTTGTTGTAGCTCTAAATGATCTAGTTATCTGGGACCCAATTTGGCATGTTTTGGACTTATAGTTCGTTCCCAGATCAATAATCAAACCTCCTTTAAGCAACTTGGACCCTAAAACTCAAAGCAAAAGATTAGGCATTCTTTTTGTTTAGGCCATGCATCATGTATGTGACTTAGGCATTTAGATTGTCTTTTATCTTAGCTTTATTTTCTGTTGCTGAGAGCTGGCGTGAGGTACGCACCTTCTACTCTCATTCATGCATTTCGTATGAACATGCATTAGTTAGTAGGAAGTGCATTGAAACAAGTGTGAGTTGAGCGTTTTGTTTGGAGAGTTGATTGCTAGATTAGGACTCCAAAACGCTACTAAGGAGGGGCTGTCCCATAAAAGATAAGGTGGGGGATTTCATCACCCTTTCCTTCGCCCCAAAAACCACACTAATCAAGAGCCTAATTTTAAAATCAAGTAGACATTGGCCTTAAGGAATTCGGACGCATTAGGAGAGTGATTCGGTCCCGACCGTCATGACCTGATCGGCGTTGCCCACTTTGTCGATAGTAGGAGAGACGAGATCCCCGGATCTTGGCTCACTTGCTGGGCTTTGTGGTCCTCGTTGTAGGGAGGTGAGGCGTGGCGTGTTGAGGCCGTGTGACCTCGCAGTTAGGCGTCGTCTAGCTGTAAGGACCTATAGCGACCTTAGGATTGCTTGAGCCTTGTTTGCTTGTGTGCTTCTACCTGTACCCATCCGCCGTAGCATAAGGACTTCTTCCCTTCTCTCCTGAGTCATTCTTTCTCTCCTGTGTTCCCCCGTCTTCTCCTCTACGCACATTCTTTGTTAAAAAAAAAGTCTTGTTTTGTGTGTGTGTGCACCTTTGTGCATGCTTTCGTGGACACGAGACGAGAGTGGTCGTTTGACGAGGAGCGTTGTCAATCCGGCTTCGGTCATCGATTTCTCGACACCTCCCTCCTCTCGTGTCGCACGCAGTCCGGGTTCAATGGCTGCTAATTTCCGTGAGGAGGAGCAGTTGCTGGACCAACCTGTTCGACCAGTGCTTCCAGTTGTCGTTCCCATACCTCTACGTGATCGATGCTACCCGAGCCGTACAGCTCTACCCTCATGCATCGTATTACCAGAGGCTAATGGGAACCATTTTGAGGTTAAGCCTCAATTCATTTCCATGCTCCCTCATTTCACTGGGACAGGTGACCCCTATATCTTTCTCAGGGAATTTGAGGAGGTCTGTGCTATGTTCAAGCTGCAACAACTTAGCACAGACTCCATCCATCTTAGGCTTGTCCCCTTTGCGCTGAAGGATGATGCCAAGAAGTGGTTGTACAGCAACCAGGCGAATTCCTTTAGGACTTGGGATGAGTTTCAATCTGCATTCCTCAAGAAGTACTTTCCTAATCATCGGACTCAAAAATTGAGGAACGAAATCAATTCGTTCTATCAACATGAGACCGAACCATTTCATGCATATCTTGAGAGGTTCAAAGAGCTACTATCCTCGTGCCCTCACCATGGCATTGAGTTGTGGCGTCTTTGTCAGATTGTGTATGAGGGTCTTCACATCCCGTCCAGAACGCTCCTTGAGTCCATGTGTCAAGGAGAGTTCTTGGGAAAGGATGAAAGGGAGGCATGGGCCTTCCTAGAAGACCTCGCTGAGAAAACCATGCAGTGGGAGAGTGTGAGGGAACCACCTGCATCATCTAGTATAGGAGCGAGGATCGCGACTGCAAACTCGACTAGATCGGGTACCGCATTTGCTATCGATACCACTACGGCCACCGAGGCACGCATGGCGGCCTTAATGCGCCGTATGGATTCGATTGAGCTCCAAAACCAACAAGGTGCACCTCACATGTCCACATCTGGTCCAGTTCCTTGTCATTCATGTGGTAGGATAGGTCATGTAGAGAGCGAGTGTGAGTCCATTCCTCCTGAGATGGAGCGTGTCAACGCCATCTATGATAGAGCTAGGAATGACCCATACTCATCATCTTATAATCCTGGATGGAGGAACCACCCCAATTTTTCATGGAACCAAACTAATGCCCCGGGTGGTCCTCCAAACTCCTCTAGACCACCTTACCAATCACACCAACCTCCCATGCATGTGCAATCCTATCAGCCACCCCAAGCGCAAACCACCAATCAATCGAGTTTCCCAAATTCCAATAATATGGAAACCCGATTCAATTCGCTTGAGACCTTGACTCGTGGACTTGAAAACTCAATGAAAAATTTTATGTCAACCACGAGTCAAGTTCTCACTTCAAATCAGCAGACCATCAAATCTCTAGAGCTTCAGATGGGCCAACTGGCTCAGTCTGTACATGAAAGAGAGAGAGGGTCTTTTCCTAGCCAGCCTGAGGCTAACCCCCGCATGTACCAACAACAACAAATGCAAAATGACAATGTGGTACCTCGGGGGAGGCAAGTGAACCATGTGGAGGAACCTGTTCACCATGTCAATTCCATTGTGACCTTAAGGAATGGAAAATAGGTTGACAATCACATTTCCTTGCCACACCCACCACCATCTATGCAGCCCCTCCGTGGGAATGGTGGTGAAGAAGAAGCTGAGGGTGAGGGTAATACACCAAAGCTTTCTTCTCAGGCACAGCAGAAAACCTACCTGCCAAAAGCTCCCTATCCAAGTAGGTTAAACAAAAAGCAGAGTGACAACATGGACAAGATAGTAGAGGTGTTTAAGCAAGTAAAGGTTAATATCCCCTTGTTGGATGTCATCCAACAAATACCTCAATATGCCAAAGTGTTGAAGGATATCTGCACAACTAAGAGGAATACCAATGTTCCTAAGAAAGCATTCTTGGCTGCAAATATCAGCTCACTTTTGTCCAATCCTACCTACACAAAATACAAGGACCCTGGGTGTCCTACTATTCAGTGTACGATAGGGGACACTAGATTGAGCAATGTTTTGCTTGATTTAGGATCAGCGGTCAACCTCCTCCCATTCTCTGTTTATCAACAGTTGAACTTGGGAGAATTGAAACCAACTAAGATCACCCTCCAACTGGCGGATAGATCCATTCGTATTCCCATGGGGATTATCGAGGACGTGCTTATCAAAGTTGGAGATTTTATATTTCCAGTCGATTTTGTTGTCCTCGATACCAATCCTGTCGCGAACACCCACTCTCAAATACCTTTGATTTTGGGTAGACCATTTCTGGCAACCTCCAATGCCTTGATTAATTGTAGAAATGGTCTCGTGAAGCTCTCATTCGGTAACATGAGTGCCGAGTTTCATGTGTTCAACTCTGGTAGGCAACAGGAACCCATGGATGAACCTTTAAATCTCAATCTCATCCGCCAATTGGAGAAAGCACCACAAAATCAACGAACACCTCTAACACCAATGCAACCCGTTGAGAATGTTTGTAGGCTCAGCGAAGACTCATTGCCTGTCTTTGCAATGCAACAGAGTGAGCTGGCCTCAAACATGAATGTCCAAAGGGAGTGTTCGTTGCATGATTCAGTTGAGAGTACTAGTGAGAGTGAGACACCTCACCATATGCCTATACCAGAAGGTGTCTCTACCTCATGTCCCATGGCCATTGAGCCATTGGAGCTTCATATTGACTCCAACAAGGACCCACCTATGACCGAGCTTATGCTTGATGATCTAAATGATGGTGGGAGGTCCTTGTTGGATGACTTGGGGAGAAGCCCCATTCTTAGTGATGCAAGTCTGTTGCATCCATCGAATGAGGCTGAGGAACTCATTCCGATGCACCCGCCTATTGGTTGGAGGGTTTTCTTCGATGAGCAATTAAACCCTAGTGAGGCAACACAACTTCATTCTTTGTTGCCCACACCCAACCAATATCATGAGGGGTTCGAGCCTTTCAGCTTTGACCTTTCACCCCTCATGACACCTCAGAGTACCAGTGGAGTTTGCCCATCTCGGCAAGTCTCTGGTCCTCCTGACTTGATGTTCTCATTTGATGTTCCTTGACCAAATGATTATGAGAATATCTTGGTTGATGTATATATCTTGTAAAAACAAAAAAAAGGAAAAAAAAACAACAACAACAAAAAGTGTGTAATAAAAGACTCCTTCAGTGAGCATCGATTGTTGTGGGCCCCAACCCTTGTGTACTTGGGCCCCAATTTCTTCACGTATTTATCTCCCTTCTTCAGCTTCTCACAGGTTTTGAGGGAATTTGGGTTTGTGTCCATCAACATGACCCTGAACGTCCCATTGTACTTCATGTCGGTGAGATCTTTCCTTTTTCATGCATATATCCATGTAGTATCTTGCTCGCATTCATTGAGGACAATGCATGAAGTAGGTGTGGGGGGGTGTTTTACGTGTGTACATAGTCGAGTCTTTTTCCTTTGGTTTTATTTTCTTTTGTTTGTACTGCTAGGGTCATGTTAGTGTGCCGCATTTAACATTGATATATCTGCTGCCATGATCCTTGGGTGACTTGTCTTCTTTTGCTTGCCTAGTGCTTTAAAATTTTCACATTTCTTTCAAAATCTTCATGTGTTTGCGAAAGAAAATGTTTTTGTGGGTTTTGCGTGTGTTTAGCATGTGCAAAACCATTGAGAGGCAAAGTAAAAAGAAAGCTCCCAAAATTGTCTTGAACTTGATGCATTAGGATTTCTAGTTTACTGGCTTTAGGTCTTATCGAGTCGTTAGGATGCACCCCGGTTTTCCCTCGGGGGGCGTGTAATCATAGGGTTTCAGTACTCAAACAGTTAAAGAAGTCCACCCTGAACCTAGTGAGTCAAATAATTCGTGTCTGTTAGTATAAGGAAGTTTGTCATAGTCAAGGGCCCTTAATCTCTTTTTGTGAAACTTAAGTGTAGGGGTTTTGGTTCCCATGTAGATAAATAAATAAGTGGTGTTCTCTCTTCTCGCACGGCTCCTATCACTCGGGAAAGTAGGTCTGAGGGGACTTTGTGCCTGGTGCTTTCGAGTCATCTGACTTGGGATGCACCGACCGAACTCCCGTTACACGGGTGGTAGGGATCGCCCTATGTGGAGATTTGGGGGAAGGTGTACGTGATAGTGTAAGTCCTCATAGGCAATGATGCACGAAACCTGACCCTGGGAGAATCAAACACCAACCAATAAAATGCTCCAAAGAAAAAAAAAAGAAAAAAAGAAAAAAAAAGAGTCAAATAAGAACCAAAATGGACTTTACACGTTGTATCACATTCAGAAGTTAAGGTTGCCGATGTCTTTCACTTAAGTCCTTAACTAACTCTCACGAATAACTCATTAGGCTAGGTGTGTGGACGGATTACATATATAGAGTCGACCCGTAGTGTTACCGCGTCCCATGATCGACAAAATAAGTCCAGCGAGTCGTGTAGCTAGATTGATTAATGCATCTTGTTCGGATTTTGTGGGTAGATCCGCTGAAAACCCTCAGGAGACAACACTCCTCCTCCTTGGCGACAAGGAGGTTTAACGGCTTGTTGCACGTGCTAAATGCAACCGTGATTCCTACGAAAGTGAGTTAGGATTTCTTGTTTTTTTTCGCATGCTTTTCTCTTTCTTTGTTTTGCTCGGGACTAGCAAAAGTTAGGTGTGGGGGTATTTGATTGACATCATTTCATGCTCATATTTGTATCTTATATCCATTATCTTTCACCTAAATAATGCTATGTCACGAGTTTTATGTTTAGTTTTCAGGAATAAATAGGTTTGAAGAGATGAAGCATAAAAGGACCCAAAAGCTGGGAAAAAGGACTGAATTGTGAGATCTAGGGACCAAGATGCAAGGGAGAAGGACCTGAATGTAAGACAGAAGGACCTAAGAGCAAAACAGAATACTCCACACCATCATGGGGAGTATTTTACCAATTCTATTCGGGTCGGAGCTCCAACAAGTCGAGTAACCGCATCAAAGACCAATAATACCAGAAAGCAAAGCCCACAACAAATTCCAACACGATCCGACAATTTTGGACCGCCAATTGGCGGTCTTGGACCGCTAATTGGCGGTCCATATTGCTCAGGATCCGTCGAAATTTCTCCTGGACTTGTATTAATGTTCGTTTAGGCTATTTTTGGTATTGGTTTAGTCCCACATCGGGGGATTGTCCCCGATTAGCTTTTTCCATGCTTATAAATAGAACTCTTCACCTCCTATTGTAATCACTC
Source organism: Triglochin maritima (assembly GCA_963682175.1). Lineage (NCBI taxonomy): Eukaryota > Viridiplantae > Streptophyta > Magnoliopsida > Alismatales > Juncaginaceae > Triglochin > Triglochin maritima. Next base: position 45,162,367 of record OY821775.1, read on the forward strand.
CATATTTTAAGTGGCTATTCTTCCTACTAGAAGTGAGGCCTTGAAGCACACACTAAAGTAGGAGGATGCTACTTTTAATGTGAGTCATTTTATCAATAAAGTTTTATGTTTCTTTCATTGTTTGTTTTATGCTTCTTTTATTGTTGTGCATGTTTTAGTTTAATCGTCTTTTAATTCTATCTTAGTTTTAATATGCTTTCTTTCCATAGTTTAATAATTAGTGTAATGTTTAGTGAGTAGTTCCATACCCTTTGGGGGGTGGAGTAGATGTACATACATGCATTAGAGAATGGGATGAATGCTTTAATTTCAATGTGTTGATTAAACATGAATGTATGCTTTCTTGTTTAGGATAGAATTTACAACTTGATGAGTTTTGCCAAAATGATTAGACACCTCTCATGCTTGTTTAGGTTCTGAAATAAACAACTTGCATATGTAAATGTTAATCAACTAAGTTGGTGAATAGATTGATAGGTTTTGCCATAACATTTAGACACTTCCTATGCTTGATAAACACCACCTTCATGTGCTTAAAGAATGTATTCTACACCCACCTCTTTGCATGTGTGCACTCACTCCACCCCTTAGGGGTTTTCCCATTTCTGTATTCCAGTATTCTTTCTTTGCTCTTAGTTTAGTTGTTATTCCATCATTTGTTTGTTTCGTTCGCATTTCATACTTCTTAGTGTAGCGTAGTCTAGATTAGCATAAACAACTTTCTTCCCCCTATTTTTGCCACTTGATTTCGTACAAGCAAGAGGCTACTCACCTCCCTGAGGACGACCCGTACTTGCCACCGCTTCATCGCGGCCGTGCACTTGCGGTTTAAAATAAAACGTTCAACAAAATCCGAGGCATTTTGCATGTTCAAGAAGTTCAAGGCATATGTGGAGAAACAAAGTGACAATAACATCAAGATATTGCGGTCTGATCAAGGAGGAGAGTTCACATCAACCGAGTTCAACAACTTTTGTGCGGAACATTGCATAAAATGTCATTTAACCGCTCCATACTCGCCACAACAAAATGGTGTAGCTGAGATAAAGAATAGAACCATCATGGACATGGTTCGAAGTATGTTAAAGAGCAAGAACGTGTCAAAAGAACTATGGGCCGAGGCGGTGGCTTGTGCGATGTACACGTTGATTCGTTGCAAAACCGCAAGCTTGGAGGAAGTAACTCTGCAAGAAGCTTGGAGTGGCTACAAGCCATCTGTGGCACATCTAAAGGTGTTCGGGAGTGTCGCCTATGCACATGTACCAAAGGAGAAAAGAATAAAACTTATAGGCCAATTGTGGCACATCTGAAGCTTTGATGATAGGAGCACAAAGCTTGTGTTCGTTGGCTATGATGAACGATCGAAAGCTTATAGGCTTCTCGATCCCACTAACAACAAAATTGTCATTCGTCGTGATGAGCAGGTTAACGAGGAGGTAACATGGGATTCCAAAGAAGAGATTTCACAAGTGCCAAACGAAGAACAAGAATAGGAGATAGCCAACCCCGCTGAACATGAAACTGTCACATCCGACGAACAAGACGAGATGAGACCAAGGAGGTTCAAGACACTTCGTGAAGTCTACGAGACGACAAATGAGTTGCATATGGTGTGTCTTCTCACACAAACCAAAAGGCTTGCCAATCTATTTGTATGTGAAGTTGCGAAATCAACTTGGAATGGAGGATGAAAGAGGATTAAGTTCAAAGAGGAGTATTGAGAATTGAACTTAATCCTAGGTGGCATCATAGTCACTAGCCACATCATCTATGGAGGGTGAGTCATCTAGGTATTGATGACTCAACAAGTTGGAAGGTGAGAGGTTGAAGGAAAGGAAGAGACAAAAAGTTTATCCATTTATCCATGATTTCCGTCCTTGTTTTATGGTGTAATTTAAGTGGAGGTTTTAATGATCTTGAATGACCATTCTTATGTGGTGTATGTCTTGATTATGGAAGAGTTAGATTTAGGTCAAGTTGAAGAGTCATTTTAAGTGCCTATATAAACACAAGAGTTCTCTATTTGTAGTATGAGAGAAAAAAAATGTAAGTGAGTAGAGAGAAGAAGGAAAAGATGAATGTTTGTTGCAAATGCCGTTTTGTATTTGAGTGTTAAGTAATCATTTTCTTCTTTCATTCGTGGTCACCTATTACGTAAATCAAAGTATGGTTTTAGTGATGGCAATGGAAGACCCTCAACATGAAGAGCAAGGGGAGCCAAAACTGCGTACGAGGCGTGACTTCTAAACCGCTGGTTAGCGGTCCAAGTGCGCCTAGTGGAGGGTAACTTTCTGGGGTGACATTGTTGAGTACTCCCCGTCTTTCTCCCGTATCTAACAAAATTCACAGTTTAATATGTTTCCAAAAGAGGAGAAACAAAAGAGCAAATGGTTGATGTGTTTACACTAGTAAACACATAATCATGAGTAAATTTATAATACTATCAGAAATATAGAAAGAGATTATACTAAAATATCCTTCCAATTCTTTTTCAAATAATTGTATCCGTATATACTGTAAAATATATATGTATATCCTCTAATATTTACAATTCAATATCCGTACGCGTATTCAGCCGGATACGAAAAATATTCGTATCAAAATACAGAGAAAAGAAACGGATATGGACTATTTACACTCCTAATCAGCACACTTAGTTTGAAAGCACGTCAACAAACTCGAGAGATTAGGTATACTAATTAAAAATCCCATTACTTTCTAAGACGAATACGGTCTCTATATCTCTCACAAGACCTCATCATTCAATGGGTTTCAGAATTTAAAATCCAATCTCTTTCTAATCTAGAATCTTCCTCGTTATATGTAGAAATTAAGTAATATACGCTCTTGATATATATATATATATATATATATATATATATATATACAGAAATTATAGAATGAGCCCGGGGCTCAATTAGGCTTAAGTGAGCCCCTTAATCATCTACCATTCAATACCAATCCAACGCTTGTTAAATGCTCTGGTTAATTTTACTGGTAGAAGGGTAGGATTGGGATTTACTGTTACCTTTGGTTAGGATTTTTTTTCCAAACCCACCAAATCTTCACCCTCACGCCTCCACCGAAACCCACGTTTTCATCTCTTCGATTTTTGCAAAAACCCTAAATTTATCCATCCTCTCCCCCGAATCCTCCATTTCTCCTCCCTAATCCTCACAAATATCTCACGGTTCCACACCTCTCGTTCCCCCAAATCCGAAATGGATGAAGAGAGAGATGGAACTCATAAATCCACAGGTACGATTTATTTGGAAACGTTTATTCCATTAGGTGTTGGTAGGTGTTCTGCCGTGTTGGTTTCCTGCATTTGTCCAAGTTTCAATCGGTTTCCTTAATCTCACCAAGTTTCAATCTATTTGATTCTGTTTTGTTCCACTCGTTTGATTTTTTCCACTGTTTCTTTCATTGCTTCTACTCGTTTGATTTTTTTTTCTTTCTAAACATTGTTAGTGATTATTTTTTTCCTTTGGAAGCTTTGTTATGGTTATTTAATAGGATTTTCTGATTCATGTTTAAATAATGCAAAATCTAAATCAGCACACAAATTTTTTTTAAAAACGAGTTTAATAGATTTTATTGTTCCTGTAAAAATTTATCTTCAATGTTAGTTTTAAAAATTATTATGTTTCAGTGAATTTCTCACAATTTTCTTGGTGTTGTAGGCAATCCTAACCCAAAAAAGACCTTAATTCTCCTTCCTTATTTGATTGGTTGTTTAATATTCTTTCTGGTTCCTTCTAAGGGTTAGTTGTTCAAACTTTTTTTATCTAATTTCAATGTAGATAAAGTTGCATTCATGTCCAGATGTCCTTACTGATGAAATGAAGAAAAACCTTTGTCAATGTTTCGATTGTCCAAGTTATATTATGGGTATAGTTAATTACTATTTCATGATTTTGCACACGGGTAGCCACTGGCATCTTTTTGTCATCAATTTTCAACAAAGTCGATTCCAATCGTACAACTCTTATAATTCTGCTAGAGCTAAAGCAAGAGTTCTTCAGTGGGTATGTTCTTTCCTTTTCTTGAGTTATAATACACATGGATTTATAGTTTATTGTCACTAATTTTCAGTTGGTATGCTTGTTTGTTTTTTTGAGTGGAAATGTTTATTTTTGCAGTCCAAGTGGGTGGCTAAGTACTTTGAAATGACGCACAATTTTGATAATATGAAGACTTGGGAAGTAGAGCATGTTCCTTGCCCCCAGCAATCAGCTACCAGTTTGAATTGCGGTTTGTATGTATTGAAGTTTGCAGAATATCTCTCTGAAGGAAAAAATGTTTTTGATTTTGGAGAAGAAGATATGGCTCAGATTCGTGCTGAATACGTTGCTATCATACTTCGTGGAACATGTTCCGATTAGATTCTAGGAATTTTTTGGGATTGAACAAACTTTTTGAAATGTACAAAATTACAATTACAAACTTTACAGTTACTATTACTAATGCTTAGACGAGTACCCCTCTTATATTACGTTTTGACTAATATTATTACAGCTGCTTGTCGATTTTACACTTCTTACCATAATATTACAACTTTTTTTCAATCTAACAGGGTACATAACCAGTTCTCATCAACTTTGTGTTGAACAAAAGTTAACATAATCAACTAAGTAAGAGTATATAAAATTTTCCGTAATATTAGAGCTAATAGATATACTCTATTCATAGAAGTTTCATGACACAAGTTGTACTTCTCCATCACTTCTTGTTAAAACTTTTCTAAACCTCCAATTATCTTAAGATCCACATTACATCTTACACATTTTCAGACATCCAATTTTTTAATTGGGCAGGAATAAAGTCAATTGTATCTTACATCGTGCAAATTAATATTACATATTGATATTGCGTATTGTCGGGTAATACTCTTCTAATATTACGGTTTGTATAGTTATATTTAAAACAGCATCATGATATTATCATTGTTATCGTCATATTACAGCTACAATATACAGACAGACTAGGTACATAGGCGGTACTCATTAACCATTTTGATGAAGAAAACATAAAATGTTAATAAAAAATAAGAGAATATAGAATGTTTTGTAATATTACACCTAAAAAATATATAGTACAAGTTACATGACACATGTTTTAATTCTAGGTCACTTTTTGAAATGTTTCTAAACCTATAATTATATGAAGGACCAGAGTACAATGTACACATTATTAGCCTTCTATTTTATTAATTGGGTAGGATAAAAATTAATTAAGGATCATACGTCTAGCAAATTATTAATAGATCTTTATTCTCCAATTGGTTATTGTGATACTTTTTAAATTTTACATTTTGAAAATCAATGTTACTAGTAGCCCCTCAATATTACAGTTATCAATGTAATATTACAACTATTAGGTATAGTTAAAAAAATTCGTAACCTATACTCATTCACCATTCAAAATGTAAAAACCCAAAAAAACTACACAATAAAGAGAGTATAACTAGAGTATGTATATCAAAACTTTATAAAAAATGTTGTATTCCTGTAGGGCATCATTCACATGTATATTTTGTTCATGAATATTAATCTTCCTTGCAAGTCGTTCCTGTCATATTTTTGTATCTTTAGTTGTAACTCTGCAAAATCCAAAACAAAAAACATAAGAAAATTATCAAGTATAATTCATATTGAATAAGAAGATTAACTACTCACGATTTCTTATTGCCTTCTAGTGGGACAAGTTCTTGAGTAATGGTCGGAATATTGCATGCACGTTTTACATTGTCTATGACTCTTGCTTGTTTTTTTCTCAAGATTTGATTGAATGCGATTACTACTATATATCGGTCTTCCACCTTTGCCGCTCCCTTTTGTTTTCGCTTTATCTGGCTGATGAACTAGTATTTCCATTTGACATGTTCCAGATTTTTGCTTATCATTCTCATGGATTTCTTTGACTGCATATTTGGTTTCTAACAGAGCAAATTCTAATTTCTATATTACTAGTACAAAAGAGATATTTTAGGCTCAAGTAAAATGGTCAATATTACAGGTATCAATTTTATATTACAGATCAAAAAATCAATATTACAGTTTTCAATCTTATATTACAGTAGTCATATTTATATTGCTGCTACCAATCTGATTTTCCCGTTACAAACCTACAATTATTTCCGATTTTAATTAATTTGAGGTTTAGATCACAGTTTCCAATGTGAAATCCGCTATCAAAAGTAATAAAAAAACAAACTTACCCCATTTTCCAGTAGACCTGATTGGATTTCTCCGGACTTTGAAGAGGTTGGATTTCTTTCTACAATTTCCATAATTTGGATTTTTGCCCTCTGAAAACAAATAGTGGTCCAAATAAATAAACATAATCCAACTTTAAGAATCAAAATTTTCATCATTACAAATAAAAGGAAACTAAGAAGAAAAAATCACATCCAATACCCAATTAATTGATTATCATCCAAAATAAGCCGCAAGATTAAAGATCCACAAAATAAAAAATGAAAATCAGCATCCAAAAACTAAGTCAAAATCGAATCAGCAGCAAAAATCTAAAAAAACAAAAAGAATTCACGAGCAAAAAAACGAAATAACGAAATAAACAACAAGAAAGTAATCCACTTCGAAATCTATGGCGAAATCTAAAACCAAACACAACTGAGATTACGTGCAAACAACAAAAAATAAAAGAATTCCGCACCAGAAAACTAAGCAAAGACGAAATTTGCTTCCAAAAATAAAAACAACAAGAACTGAAATCAGGATAAAAAACCCCAAAAAACCGATATCAGTTGCAATAACTAACCAAAAAGAAGCAAGATGCATCGAAGAATCCATGGTATTGATTGATAACAACGGTTTGGAGGGGGAGGAGAAAGGGGTGACGAAAATAGAAGGAAGAAATTGGGTTTCTTTTGGTAAGGTTGATTGAAGGGTTTGGGAAGAACAACGAATTTACTGAAATACCCTTACTTAAAGTAAAACATCCACAACCATTCAGATTAAAATGAATGGTTAGATCTTGAGGAGCTCATTTAATCAAAATGAGCCCAGGGCTCATTCTAACCTTACTATATATATATATATCACAACGCCTGGCAAGATGCCAAAGCTATACTGTAGTTTTTTTACAAGAAAATGACATTTGCACCAAAAACAAAATATTTTTAGTGATTTGGAACTACTATTCGTCGCCGGAAAACTACTTGAATTGCCCACAAAAATTACATTTTTGTCATTAACAAATCAATTAATAGCCATTTCGTCCTGTGCCTTTAAACAAGGTGTTTGACTCAGTTTTACTCACATTCCTAGTACCAATATCACGAAAATATCTGGCGAAGCACCTGAATCTGGCGAGGTAACGGGGGTCGATTTTTTTCCCGACTCGGGCGTCTGGATAAGACGCCTCCACCAACGTGGAGGCGCCTGGATACGAAGCCTCCACCAATGTGGAGGCGTCTTAGCGAGACGTCCTCTAACGTGGAGGCGTTTTGGGCAGACGCTCGTTTTTTTTTTGTTTTTTTTATTTTTTGTTAAAGTAATTTTTTCCATGTTCCGTTGCAAAATTTTGGTGGTGATGGAGTAGATTATAGTGAGCTTTTTTATAGTAAAGAAATATTTACAATAATCGAGAAAACTTGTAAATGGGCGAAACAAGTTGCAACATTTGAGTGTTAAGTAATCATTTTCTTCTTTCATTCGTGGTCACCTATTACGTAAATCAAAGTATGGTTTTAGTGATGGCAATGGAAGACCCTCAACATGAAGAGCAAGGCGAGCCAAAACGGCGCACGAGGCGCGACTTCTAAACCGCTGGTTAGCGGTCCAAGTGTGCCTAGTGGAGGGTAACTTTCTGGGGTGACATTGTTGAGTACTCCCCGTCTTTCTCCCGTATCTAACAAAATTCACAATTTAATATGTTTCCAAAAGAGGAGAAACAAAAGAGCAAATGGTTGATGTGTTTACACTAGTAAACACATAATCATGAGTAAATTTATAATACTATCAGAAATATAGAAAGGGATTATACTAAAATATCCTTCCAATTCTTTTTCAAATAATTGTATCCGTATATACTGTAAAATATATATGTATATCCTCTAATATTTACAATTCAATATCCGTACGCGTATTCAGCCGGATACGAAAAATATTCGTATCAAAATACAGAGAAAAGAAACGGATATGGACTATTTACACTCCTAATAAGCACACTTAGTTTGAAAGCACGTCAACAAACTCGAGAGATTAGGTATACTAATTAAAAATCCCATTACTTTCTAAGACGAATACGGTCTCTATATCTCTCACAAGACCTCATCATTCAATGGGTTTCAGAATTTAAAATCCAATCTCTTTCTAATCTAGAATCTTCCTCGTTACATGTAGAAATTAAGTAATATACGCTCTTGATATATATATATATATATATATATATATATATATATATATATATATATATATATATATATATATATATATATATATATATCAAGGCCTGGCAAGACGCCAAAGCTATACTGTAGTTTTTTTACAAGAAAATGACATTTGCACCAAAAACAAAATATTTTTAGTGATTTGGAACTACTATTCGTCGCCGGAAAACTACTTAAATTGCCCACAAAAATTACCTTTTTGCCATTAACAAATCAATTAATACACATTTCGTCTCGTGTCTTTAAACAAGGTGTTTGACTCAGTTTTACTCACATTCATAGTACCAATATCACGAAAATATCTGGTGAAGCACCTGAATCTGGCGAGGTAACGGGGGCCGATTTTTTTCCCGACTCGGGCGTCTGGATAAGACGCCTCCACCAACGTGGAGGCGCCTGGATACGAAGCCTCCACTAAGGTGGGGGCGTCTTACATAGACGCCTCCACCAATGTGGACGCGTCTTAGCGAGACGTCCTCTAACGTGGAGGCGTTTTGGGCAGGCGCTCGTTTTTTTTTAATTTTTTTAATTTTTTGTTAAAGTAGTTTTTTCCATGTTCCGTTGCAAAATTTTGGTGGTGATGGAGTAGATTATAGTGAGCTTTTTGATAGTAAAGAAATATTTACAACAATCGAGGAAACTTGTAAATAGGCGAAACAAGTTGCAATAGGAGCCTGATTTTTTTTATATCATCATACAAACCAAAAGCAGATAACCGGATGGATTGTTACCTGAGATGTGATCGCAGACATGAAATGAGTTCTCGAGATACGAGCATTGCACGGCGAAAAAATACAAAAAGAAAAGGTTGGGGTTGTCATTTTTTGGTAAAAGTGGTGGAGCGACGAGATCGTGATGGATGAGTCGTTGTTTCTAGTAGCACCTATGGGCAACACAACCACGCACTTGCAGTTTATTTAGAGGGTCACCGACAGGTCAGCGGATTTAGTGATGGGGCCAAGCAAATTGTTCGTGATATGCCAGAGGCACAAGCAAGACCACGCAACATTTTGTTGGCGGTAAAAGAGAAATTCCCGGACGATAATCACAATCAAAGACACAATTATAACTTCAGAGAGTACATGAGGAGGACGAAATCTGAAGACAGGAATCCCGCGCACCAGTTTCTCAGTCAGGCAGTGCAGCATAACTATTTTCATTGGATTGTGGCAGATGAAGAAACTAATGTCCTCACTCACGCATTTTTGGCACATCCGACTTCAGTTCAGTTGTTGCGTACATACCCATTCGTAATCTGCATGGATTCAACGTATAAGACGAACAAGTACAAGATGCATTTGTTTGAGATGGTTGGGGTTACTCCAACAAACATGAATTTCCTCGTCGGATATACGATTTTGCAGGATGAGACTGAGTCTAGTTACCGGTGGGTGTTGGAGAGGTTGCGAGATCTGTTATTGGATATTGTAAGTCCGACTGCAATAATAACGGACCGAGAGTTGGGTCTGATGCGACCAGTGGTAGAGGTTTTTCCTGAGTCTGCTCATTTACTATGCTCCTGGCATATCAACAAAGACGTATACAACTACGCATACCACGTATTCGGCAAGGACAAGCAGCTTGCAGAGAGTTTTAGGTGTGGAAAGTGGAGGACAAACATCCTGAGTCAGCATCTTGTCTCTCTGTCGCAAGAACGGCTGCGTACACCGTATCACCCTACCCATCCACTGTATGTAACATAAAAATTAGAGTACATTTACAATAATAACAAAATATACATTACAATTACAAATAAAATTAGATAAACTTACGGCATCGGCACATGTCCTATCTAGTGGTCTCTCCGGTCTCGGAATGATACCGCGTACGATAAGTGGATGTGAGCACCTATCGAACCACTGCAAATAATCTGCATCACAAGTGGAGGGGTCGCGGCTACGACTCAGATCGTCCAGGTGAAGTCGTGCTACTCTCGGAAATGTCCTCCAAACCGATTCCGCGAACGAAACGTTATGCCCGACGTCGTACGTCGTCGCAGTCGCACACCGTACTGCATGGTCGGGCGTCAGAATGTCAACCGGTATCACCTGAACGTAACCTAACTGACATAACACGCGATCAGGTCAATAAGCCTTCGTGATATTCCTATAACGAATAACGCCCATAAATGTAGTCCTCGACACAGCTACAGCAGGCTCAGGACCATACGACAACCACTCCACCTAAACGTTTATACGTTAATAATAATAAAGTTAAAATTTAAATAAACGTGAATGATATATACATTATATACCTGCGATGCAGTCATCTGATCTAGCCATCTACGAATGGAAAGAAGTCGACCCTCGCTCTTATCCTCGGCCCGGACAGCCCACATATGCGAACGAGGATGCCCACGCTCAATAATCTTCCACTCCCGATGTGGGCGGAAAGCAGGAAAATACTCATAGATCCAAGCCTGTAGCAGTGTAAGACAACCCGTAATCCCAAAACAATCAGCACGACTAGATATACCCAGCTGGCGATACATATATGCCAACGTCGCCGACCCCCATGAGTACTGACCAATGGTATCTGGCTCCCTCGCCTCCAATAGGTCGCGTGGTCTGACTCTGGAATCGCTCTTGTCGACAAACAAGACGCAATCTAGCAGTAAGAAGAGGTAAGCAGTCATCTGCGAATCATTAGTCATCACTGATCCACTGTCACTGACGGTCGCCGTCATATCATCAGTCATCACTGAACGCCAAGCCTGCAATGTCGTACATGCCCTGTGCTGATTATGGCATTTCAAAACCTTCCGATCCTTGCCATCCCAGATGCGTCTGGCGATGTGGCCTCCAAACCTGGGAATGACGGCCATCTAGAGGACCACCGAGCATCGTATCCGTCACGATCCAAGACTCGTCCTCACCCCTCTTCTTCTTCTGAGCTCGGGCGTCTGCAGTGCACGAACTAGAATCACTGATCACAAACCGGCCACATCGACCCTTCCTAATGACCCACTCAGCCGAAGGACTACAATCTCGCCCCCGTCCTCGACCGTACTGATGTATCGGCTCCTCCTGTGGCCCCAAGCCATACCGGCCCCCATCGTCACTATCATCGTGACTCCTCAACTCATCTGAACCATCCTCGTTGTCGAAAAAATCCCCCGGTCTCTGACGACGACGTAAAATATCTCTCTCTCTCCTAACTGAAGGAGAAATACCACGTCTACGTGGATGACGAGGACCTGACTCGTCTGCTACACTACGTACCGCGCGTAAGGGAATTGATTTCCATTTTCCTCCACGGTAACCCGATGACTATTAATTCAATTTTAAAAATAAAATTTTATTAATGGATTTACTAAAATAATTAAACTAATTATAACTTAATAATCGATTTATTTAGCAATTATCACAATTAATCAATAATCATTTACTAAAATCATACACAACTAATTATTAACATAATAATCAATTTATTTAGCTATTATCACAACTTTTAATCAATAATTCCTTACTAAAATAATTAAACTAATTATTAACTTAATAATCGATTTATTTATTAATTATCATAATTTATAGTCAACGAACGATTTACTAAACTAATTTAATTCATTATTAACACAATATTCAATTTATTTTAAATTTATCACAATTTATAATAAATTTAAATAAATTTTAAAAAAATCCTGGGCGTCTACGGGAGACGCCCCAACGCTCGGGGACGCGTCTGCCGGAGCCACCTCCCCTACGTGGGAGGCGTCTCCCGCAGACGCCTAGCCCTATGTTCGGGCGTCTGCGGGAGTAATATGAAGAGAAAATGTTGTTAGAAGAGTGAAGTGAAGAGTTATATAAGTAGAAAAGGTAGAAGAACAAAATGGTAATATGCATGGTCGATTTAAGTAGTTTTACGGCGACGAATAACATTTGAGTTAATATAAGAACAAAAAAATTAAATTGAGATATCAAAAGTTAGGGGAAGGTATTTGTATGTTGGAGGAAAAATGCTCCATTATTTTCGTATGTTTTAGATACATATTTTGATACAAAATCCAGTGTGAGAGGGGGGTCTTAGTGATTGGTATGTGCTTCGGACAAATTCACACAAAAATCAAGAAATTGTGATTGGTTGGAGGAACATATGCTCCATTTTAGAAGCTCTTTTAGATTTTTAGATAGAGTTAGAAATTGTTTGCAGTTTTGCTGTAATCCCTTCTGAAAAGTAGTATTTTACTGATATACTCTTCATATTTGCTATTATGTAGTATTTGTCGTGATATTCTTAAAATTAAAAACTTCCTCTTCACTTCAAAATGATCAAGTATTTCAATATGGTTGAACTACATGGTTTGTTAAAACAAAATCATTTTTAGGTAAACTAGAACTGTTATTATACTCTCAGAAGGGTCTAATTTTAAAATCGAACAATAAAAGGACATTTAACCAAATACAACCTTTAAGATATGGCTAATCTATTATTTTCTGCAGAGAAAAGAAGACCAAGTCTGTTGACTAAAGGATGTAACCCCTCTCCTTCCTCAGCAAGAAATCAAATAATCAAAAATAAGAAGACCAAGTCATCAACATCACAAGAACAAAAACTTGACCACATACCTCACCTCTTTCTTTTCTATATAAGACACACATACCATCTATAGCTCACACATCAAAGAAAGAAACTCCACTGATCTCACTTCTAATCACTCCACATACGGACACACCCTTCCTTCCTTTCTCCTGAAAATTAAGAACGCAATTTGGTAGAAAGACACAAGGAAATGGCTGCAAAGGTATGTTACGTACGATTTAATTTGTTTTACATTAAAGACTCTTTTAGCTCTCTTAATTTTGTTGAGATGTGAGCCTAATAAATTTAAATATTAAATTGCAGAAAGTGGTAGTGAAGTTGGATCTACATGATGACAGGGCCAAGCAGAAGGCCCTCAAAGCAGTCTCCACAATTCCAGGTACGCAACATATGAATCCTTGTTTATATTTTCTCTTATATCATAGCTGAATTTGATCTCCCAATCAGTAAAAGTCGACTTTCATTTTTCCCCCCACTAATTACATTTATTTTTCTTGTATATCAATCAGGTATTGATTCAATTTCCATGGACATGAAGTCGGGGAAGTTGACGGTGATCGGCGATATCGATCCCGTGGATGTGATAGCCAAATTGCGCAAGAATTGGCACGCGACTCTCGACACGGTGGAACCCGCGAAGGAACCAGAGAAGAAAAAGGAAGAGCCAAAGAAGGATGATAAGAAGATAGATGTAAATAACCACTTGGCTGAGTTCATCAAGTCACACCCACATTATGCTAATCCTCACATGAATACTTACTACTATGTTCATAATCGTAGTGTAGAAGAAGATCCCAATTCTTGCGTGATATGTTGAAGTCCAAAATAAGATTTTGGAAGTAGTGATAGATTGTTGTGAAGTATACAATTTTTGAGTGGGTTATTGATAAGTTTTAGTTTTGAGAGTTTTCTATGTAAATAATTGTCATCGAGTTAATTTTTATTTGTATGTAAACCGCATGTACTTTCCATAAATCTATTTTTGAAATCAATTGCTATCATAATTGTTGGTTTATTACTTTGAGTAAGTTTCTGAAATATGGGTATGTTAAGCTATAATTTGTTAATGTAACAACACTTTAGCTCCTTAAATCTTTGACTTTTCAGTATAGCCTTGATTGGTCTAACTACCTTTTGTTGTTGTTTCACCTCTACTGAGACACCAAATAATGAATAGCAATCAATGATTTGGATTTGAAATAATTGTTACCTACTCTGGATTCGAGACATATTCCTAACAATAGCAGAAAATAATCGTATGCTTTGTGAGCATTGGAAACTGATGTGGATTGGCAACTAAAATTTAAAATAACTAAACCTTATTCCTAACGAATTGTGGCCACACTTGTATGTGTAACGCGTTTTCTGACCCTGTGGAGGAGAAAAGACCAAGGAAGCCTACAATAATCCAGTCAATATTATCAGCAGTTCGAAATCTCATCAGTTTCTAATGACATCGATCCAGATTCTTCTTCATTGTTTCATTTTTTTGTTTTGAAAGTTTGGTTTTTTAATTAAAATAAAAGGGAGGTTTGAAGAGCTATGAACCACAGCTCTTCTACAAAAAAGTGCAGCGTAGTGCAATCAAAGCAAAGTAATACAAAATGTTAAAAGATTTTGATCTGATCGAAATCGTAAGAGCAAAAGTTCTAGCAAAAAAGCATAGGTTGTTCGAGGATCTCTCTGACCCTCTTTAAGGTACCTGACCAAGTAGTTGTCAATCAAAACATTTATCCAAAACATCAATAAAAGAAAAAAGATTGTCGCCTAAAGATCATGTGGTTGTGCTCTCCTCAAACAACCCAAAAGAAAGCGTTAATTAAGGTATTCCAATCCCTCTTCCTTAAATCAATGCGATTTTGGACAGAAAGGGTCTAAAAATGCACTATTATTTTGGATGAGGTTTAAATTAATGATCGAAGAGAGTGTCCAAAATTTGCTAGCAAAATCGCATTCGAAGAAGCACGCTGGAGATTCGCTCGACGTCCGACAACAACCCCCACTCCAACGCACCTCACGATCGCGCCTCCGCAACTCCGTGGTCGCCTCCACTCGCCGGAGCCTCCGCAACTACCTCTGGTTACCGGAAAAGGAAGGGAGGAAGGTGAGGGAGAGTGCAAATGTAAGAGAGAGAGAGATGAGTTTTGCTTTAAAATCCAACACAACCCACTGGACGCTACAGCAACCGACCCCTACCCATCACCCATCACTATTCCCCCATCCATTTCCCATGAAAAACCCCACTAATCTAGGGATTAGCCCTTAAATAAGGTTAGGGACATAACAATCCACCCTCCTTAAAAGAATTTCGTCACGAAATCAAAACAACAACTCACCGAAAAGCTATAGGTATTGCTTCTGAACCTCCTCCTCGATCTCCCAGGTTGCCTCGCACTCGCTGTGATGCTGCCACCGGACCATCACCATCAGAATGGTCCTCCTCCTGAACTGGTGATCTATGCGATCAACGATCTCGATCGGTCTCGCCTCTAACAACTAGTCCTGCTGGATCTCTAGTACTGCTATCTCAATCACATGAGTTGGATCCACAACGTACTTCCTCATCATTGATACATGGAAGACGTTGTGAAGACCAGAAAACTGCGGTGGCAATGCAATCCGGTAGGCAACCTCTCTAACTCGGTCTAGGATTTCAAACGGCCCGATGTACCTCGGACTGAGCTTCCTCTTCTTCCCAAACCTCATCACTCCCCGAACTGGGGAGAACATTAAAAAAAAATGGTCGCCAACCTCAAAGATCAACGCCCGTCTGCGTCTGTTGGCATAACTCTTCTGCCTGCTCTGGGCTCTGACCAATCTCCTCCTAATCACATCTACCTTCTCTGCATACATCTGCATGAGCTCTGGCCCCACTATCTGCCTCTCGCCTACATCACTTCAGCATACTGGTGATCTGCAAGGCCTCCCGTACAACGGATCGTATGGTGTCATCCCAATGCTTGAATGTAGGAGAACTCTATCAACGGCAAGTGCTCATCCCAGTGTCTAACCCAATCCAGTGTACATACTCTCAGCATATCTTCCATGGTTTGGATTGTCCTCTCTAACTGACCATCTGCCTGTGGGTGGAACGTTGTACTGAGCCTCAATCGTGTCCCCAAAGCCTGCGGCACACTCCCCCAAAACCTGGATGAAAATATAGGATATCGATCAAAGGTTATGCTCACTAGTACTCCGTGCAGCCTTACTATCTCCTCCACGTACAACTTAGCTAGACCATCCAGAGGCAACGTAGTCCTGTTAGCTAAGAAGTGTGCTGACTTGGTCAGTCGATCGACTATCACCCAAATCGTGTCGTGGAATCTCCTCGTCTTCGGCAGCCCCGTAACAAAATACATCGTTACATGCTCCCACTTCCACTCTGGCAGCTACTGACAGACTAAGCATTGGTCCACGAACTATGCAATATCCCTCTTCATGCCCTTCCACTAGAAGTTCCACTGCATCTTTTTAAACATCTTCGTGCTCCCCGAGTGTATGGTATACCTCGCTCGGTGTGCCTCCTCCATGATGTCATCTCTCAGCCCATCGACCTTCGACACCCAGATCAGACTCCTGAACCTCAGACCACCATCAACACCCACATGAAGTCCGATCCATCTCTGGCAACTAACTGTAGTAGACCAGCTAACTCCTCGTCCTCATGCTGAGCCTAAACAACTCGCGAGACGGTCTGTGGCTCCACCCGAAGACCAACAATCACTGCCCTCTCAGTGCCCTCTGTGAACGACCTCCACTCTGACAACGTCTCAAGTAGCCTCCACTCCTGAATGCACAAACTCGCCACTGACACCTCTACATTCCTGCTCAGAGAATTTGCAACAGAATTCACCTTCCCCGGATGATAGGAGATGGTGAAGTCGTAATCCTTAATGAACTCGAGTCACCTGCGCTGCATCATATTCAACTCTTTCTGCGAGAACAAATACTTCAGGCTCTGATGATCTGTGAACACCTCGAACGACTCTCCATACAGATAATGCTGCAAGGTCTTCAACGCGTGAACCACCACTGCTAACTCCAAATCATGAGTAGGGTAGTTCTTCTCGTGCGCCTTCAGCTGCCTTGAAGCATACGCGACCACCTTCCCATCTTGCATCAGTACACAACTGAAGCCAATCCTTGATACATCACTGTAAATCACATAGCCTCTGCTGCCACTCGGTAGCGTCAGAATAGGTGCTGTCGTCTGTCGTCTCTTTAGCTCCTGAAAGTTGTCCTCCCACTTCTAGGGCCAAACAAACTTCACGCCATTCTGCGTCAACGCTGTCAGTGGCGAAGCAAGCCTGGAGAAATCCTGAATGAACCGTTTGTAATACCCAGCTAGTCCCACGAATCTCCTGATCTTTGTTACACTCGTCAGGGCCCTCCACTAAGGCACATCCTCAACCTTCATCGGATCCACTGATATCCCAGCTGTTGACACAATATGCCCCAGAAAAGTCACCTGATCCAACCAAAACTCACACTTCGTGTACTTGGCATACATATGCTGATCCCTCAAGATGCCAAGCACAATCCTCAGGTGCTCCCGATGTTGCTCCCTGTCTGGAGAGTACACCAAGATGTCATCCACAAAGACAATAACAAATTTGTCGAGGTACGGCTGAAAGGTCCTATTCATCAGGTCCATGGATGTTGCAGGTGCATTCGTCAGTCCAAAGGGCATCACCAAGAACTCGTAGTGCCCGTACGGCGTCGTGAAGGTTATCTTTTGGACATCTGCCTCTCTGATCCGCAACTGGTGATAACCGGAATGCAGATCAATCTTCGAGAACACTCTCGCCATCTGCAGCTGATCAAATAGATCCTCGATCATGGGCAAAAGGTATCGATTCCTGACGGTAACATTATTCAACATCCTGTAGTAGATGCACATCCGTAGTGACCCATCCCTCTTCTTCACAAACAACACAGGTGCTCTCCATGGCGAGACACTCAGTCGGATAAACCCAAAGTACATCAACTCCTGCAACTGCTTCTTCAGATCTGTCAACTCAGCAGGTGTCATTCGATACGGTGCGTTTGACTGAGGTTTCGTGCCCACCACTAACTCGATGACGAACTTGATCTCTTGGTGCGGCGGTAAACCAGGAATCTCTGCTGGAAACACCTCTTGAAACTCATGTACAACCTCGATATCCTCCAACCTCCTCAGCTCAGGATCAAGAACAATCAGAGTATAAATAAATGCTCTGCAACCTTGATGCATCAGCTTCTGTGCCTTAACCACAGACACAATCAGACGACCACCTCTACTCCTCGTCCCTATGATCAACACATCGGGCACGTCCTTCCACAGAAAAAGGATCAAATTCTCACGGAAAATGACTCGCACATCGTACTGTGACAGCCAGTCCATCCCCAGTATGACGTCGAAGTCCTCCATTGGTAGCAAGACCAGATCTGCTGGAAAATCATGGTCTCCGAAACAATTGTGGTGCCGGGGAGAAAGCTCCCCACAGTGCCCACCTCACCCATGGGCGTACTGACCTCCAACAAATCAGTTAGTAGCTCAGGGGTCCGATCGAATTCGCCAGCAAACTTCTCCAAAATAAAGGAGTGTGTGGTGCCGCAATCAAACAAAACACGAGCAACCAAACCTGAAACAACAAGGGTACCTTCCACGACAGTGTTGGAGTCCTTCGCCTCCATAGCCCGGACAGTAAAGACTCGCCCAGCTCTCCTGGTCTGGCCCTGCTGCCCCCGCTCCTCCCTGCCACTGGTGGTCCCGACCCCCTGCTCGGCTCGCCCTGTCTGATCGGGCACTCCCGGATATAGTGGCCCATCTGACCGCATCCCAAGCATGCACCTGTACGCCGAGGGCACTCCTGACCCGGATGAAATCTCCCGCAGGTACTGCACGCACTAGACTGGTGTGCTCCTCCTCCATAAACCTGGGGCCTCTTGCCCGAGTTGCACCTGCACAGCCCTGTGGAACGTCCAACTGCACGTCCTCCCGTGCTCACTGGCGGCTTCCGCGCCTCCTGATAATGCTCTTGATAGTCCTGATCGATGATAGTCTCAAACGTCACCACATCTGCCAGGGTCTGCGACATGCTGGTAATCACACATGACCTGAGCTGTTTCCTCAACCCTTTGATGAACTTCCTCGCTCTCTTCTCGGGTGTTACATAAGTCTCAAAACAGTAACGCTCCAGGGCGTTAAACTTGCTGATGTATTTAGCCAAGGACATCTCATTCTGCTCGAGAGCCAAGAACTCCCCATTCTTCCTGTCTCCGACGTGCTGCTGAAAGAACTGCTGGTTGAACTCCTCAAGGAATTCCTCTCAACTCACGTCATCTCGGTCAACCAACACCACTGCATATGTGGTCCTCCATCAATTTGATGCCTCACCATCCAACACATAGGTGGCCAGGTCCACCATCCGCTTCGGTACATAGCCAATCGCCCGGAAAATCCTCTGGATCTTAAAGACCAAGTCCTTTGCAGCCTTAGGGTCACTCCTGCCATCAAAACTAGGCTGGTGCAGCCTCATGAAGCGATCATGCTTTGCACCTGTCCTTGTCTTCTCTGCCCTCGCCGCCTGACGCTCGAGGAAATCGTCCAGCCTATCCTAGGTAGCGCCCTTAGTGGCATCACTGGTACTACACTCATTCACGACGTTTCTCACACGTCTCGGAGGCATCTGGCAGAAGAAACAACTCAAGATTAGCCATGAATGCATGCTAAAAGTAAAGTGCAACCTATCTCTACTACACCAGGGTTATTTCCTTGGGAGCCACACATAGGAACCGACCGCTCTAATACCAAATTGTAACATCCCGAAACAACGGAAATTTGAAAAATTAAACAACCAAGAGATCTCAAGATAACGACAATCCAAATGGGAATGTTACTCATAAATATAACCAGTCGGTGTACCAAAATACAACAGAGTTTGCCAAAATACATGATTACATCAATACAACAAAAGACAGATACAAGTAATCATGACGACCTGGAAGAGTCCGAAGAGTATCCTGACCCCAAAATGTGTGTGCACGCTGTCACCACCCGACAGAACCTAGTACGGTCCTGAAACATGAATCAAACAACAATGCCTGAGTTTCCCATTAGGAAACCCCGTATGTCAAGCTCACCTATGTGAATGCAACAGTACGGTAAGAAACCTATCATACTAGTAGCATGTCATGTCATCATCAGCAATGCAACAAATCCCTCCAAGGGTAAAACAGGACCTCAGTCCTACAACCACAACAAACACCCTCAAAGGGGTACGTCTCGTTTGGAAGAGGGAGTGCATGGGTACGTCTCGTTTGGAGATGCATCGAAGGTGCGTGTGGAGGGGAAATGACACATCATGATTCAAGTAAAGGATGGATCACAAAAGCTTATTTCCAACGTCTACTTTGTGCTCGATATGAAGACAAACATACTAAGCATGGGACAACTCCTAGAGAAAGGTTTCACGATCTAAATGAAGGATCGGCACATTACCATGCAAGGACAAGATGGATACTTGATTGCAAAGGTAGAGATGTCCAAAAATCAAATGTTTAAGTTAAATCTAAAATTTGCTTGTGCTATATGTTTGAATGCATGCATTGAGGGAGATTGGTTGTGGCATATGCGACTTGGACACTTGAACTTTGGTGGGCTCCAAGAAATGGCGCACATGGGAATGGTGCATGGCTTGTCGATGATCAAATTCAAAGAAGGATTTTGTAAACGTTGCATGGTTGGAAAATTACCAAGGAATAGTTTTCCAAAACAATCTGAATATAAAGCAAAGAATGTGCTAGAGTTAGTACATACCGACATTTGTGGACCGATCACTCCATACTTGATTAGTAAGAATCGTTATTTCTTAACCTTTATTGATGATTTTTTGCGCAAGACTTGAGTGTACTTCCTGAAGGACAAATCCGAGGCATTTCGCATGTTCAACAAGTTCAAGGCACATGTGGAGAAACAAAGTGACAAAAACATCAAGATATTAAGGTTTGATCGAGGAGGAGAGTTCACATCAACCGAGTTCAACAACTTTTGTGCGGAACATGGCATAAAATGCCATTTAACCGCTCCATACTCGCCACAACAAAATGGTGTAGCTGAGAGAAAGAATAGAACCATCATGGACATGGTTCGGAGTATGTTAAAGAGCAAGAACATGTCAAAAGAACTATGGGCCGAGGCAGTGGCTTGTGTGGTGTACACGTTGAATCGTTGCAAAACCGCAAGCTTGGACGAAGTAACTCTGCAAGAAACTTGGGGTGGCTACAAGCCAACTGTGGCACATCCGAAGGTGTTTGGGAGCGTCACCTATGCACATGTACCAAAGGAGAAAAGAATAAAACTTATAGCCCAATTGTGGCACATCTGAAGCTTTGATGATAGGAGCACAAAGCTTGTGTTCGTTGGCTATGATGAACGATCGAAAGCTTATAGGCTTCTTGATCCCATTAACAACAAATTTGTCATTAGTCGTGATGAGCAGGTTAACGAGGAGGTAACATGGGATTCCAAAGAGGAGATTTCACAAGCCACAAAATACTAGGTGACATCGTAGTCACTAGCCACAAAATACAACCTTTAAGATATGGCTAAAACAAAATCATTTTTAGGTAAACTAGAACTGTTATTATACTCTCAGAAGGGTCTAAATTTAAAATCGAACAATAAAAGGACATTTGACAAAATACAACCTTTAAGAAATGGCTAATCTATTATTTTCTGTAGAGAAAAGAAAGAAAAGATGAATGTTTGTTGCAAATCCCGTTTTGTATTTGAGTGTTAAGTAATCATTTTCTTCTTTCATTCGTGGTCACCTATTACGTAAATCAAAGTATGGTTTTAGTGATGGAAATGGAAGACCCTCAACATGAATAGCTACGCGAGCCAAAACTGTGCACCAGGCGCGACTTCTAAACCGCCGGTTAGCGGTCCAAGTGCGCCTAGTGAAGGGCAACTTTCTGGGGTGACATTGTTGAGTACTCACAGCCTTTCTCCCGTATCTAACAAAATTCACAGTTTAATATGTATCCAAAAGAGGAGAAACAAAAGAGCAAATGGTTGATGTGTTTACACTAGTAAACACATAATCATGAGTAAATTTATAATACTATCAGAAATATAGAAAGAGATTATACTAAAATATCCTTCCAATTCTTTTTCAAATACTTGTATCCTTATATACTGTAAAATATATATGTATATCCTCTAATATTTACAATTCAATATCCGTACGCATATTCAGCCGGATACGAAAAAAATTCGTATCCAAATACCGAGAAAAGAAACGGATATACGCTCTTGATATATATATATATCTCACAAGGCCTGGCAAGACGTCAAAGCTATACTGTAGTTTTTTTTACAAGAAAATGACATTTGCACCCAAAATAAAATATTTTTAGTGCTTTAATATAAGAACAAAAAATGTAAATTGAGATATCAAAAGGTAGGTGAAGGAATTTGTATGTTGGAGGAAAAATGCTCCATTATTTTCGTATGTTTTAGATACATATTTTGATACAAAATCCAGTGTCAGAGAGGGGTCTTAGTGTGGTATGTGCTTCGGACAAATTCACACAAAAATCAAGAAATTGTGATTGGTTGGAGGCACATATGCTCCATTTTAGAAGCTCTTTTAGATTTTTAGATAGAGTTAGAAATTGTTTGCAGTTTTGCTGTAATCCCTTCTGAAAAGTAGTATTTTACTGATATACTCTTCATATTTGCTATTATGTAGTATTTGTCGTGATATTCTTAAAATTAAAAACTTCCTCTTCACTTCAAAATGATCAAGTATTTCAATATGGTTGAACTACATGGTTCGTTAAAACAAAATCATTTTTAGGTAAACTAGAACTGTTATTATACTCTCAGAAGGGTCTAATTTTAAAATCGAACAATAAAAGGACATTTAACCAAATACAACCTTTAAGATATGGCTAATCTATTATTTTCTGCAGAGAAAAGAAGACCAAGTCTGTTGACTAAAGGATGTAACCCCTCTCCTTCCTCAGCAAGAAATCAAATAATCAAAAATAAGAAGACCAAGTCATCAACATCACAAGAACAAAAACTTGACCACATACCTCACCTCTTTCTTTTCTATATAAGACACACATACCATCTATAGCTCACACATCAAAGAAAGAAACTCCACTGATCTCACTTCTAATCACTCCACATACGGACACACCCTTCCTTCCTTTCTCCTGAAAATTAAGAACGCAATTTGGTAGAAAGACACAAGGAAATGGCTGCAAAGGTATGTTACGTACGATTTAATTTGTTTTACATTAAAGACTCTTTTAGCTCTCTTAATTTTGTTGAGATGTGAGCCTAATAAATTTAAATATTAAATTGCAGAAAGTGGTAGTGAAGTTGGATCTACATGATGACAGGGCCAAGCAGAAGGCCCTCAAAGCAGTCTCCACAATTCCAGGTACGCAACATATGAATCCTTCTTTATATTTTCTCTTATATCATAGCTGAATTTGATCTCCCAATCAGTAAAAGTCGACTTTCATTTTTTCCCCCGCTAATTACATTTATTTTTCTTGTATATCAATCAGGTATTGATTCAATTTCCATGGACATGAAGTCGGGGAAGTTGACGGTGATCGGCGACATCGATCCCGTGGATGTGATAGCCAAATTGCGCAAGAATTGGCACGCGACTCTCGACACGGTGGGACCCGCGAAGGAACCAGAGAAGAAAAAGGAAGAGCCAAAGAAGGATGATAAGAAGATAGATGTAAATAACCACTTGGCTGAGTTCATCAAGTCACACCCACATTATGCTAATCCTCACATGAATACTTACTACTATGTTCATAATCGTAGTGTAGAAGAAGATCCCAATTCTTGCGTGATATGTTGAAGTCCAAAATAAGATTTTGGAAGTAGTGATAGATTGTTGTGAAGTATACAATTTTTGAGTGGGTTATTGATAAGTTTTAGTTTTGAGAGTTTTCTATGTAAATAATTGTCATCGAGTTAATTTTTATTTGTATGTAAACCGTATGTACTTTCCATAAATCGATTTTTGAAATCAATTGCTATTATAATTGTTGGTTTATTACTTTGAGTAAGTTTCTGAAATATGGGTATGTTAAGCTATAATTTGTTAATGTAACAAGAATTTAGCTCCTTAAATCTTTGACTTTTTCAGTATAGCCTTGATTGGTCTAACTACCTTTTGTTGTTGTTTCACCTCTAGTGAGACACCAGATAATGAATAGCAATCAATGATTTGGATTTGAAATAATTGTTACCCACTCTGGATTCGAGACATATTCCTAACAATACCAGAAAATAATCGTATGCTTTGTGAGCATTGGAAACTGATGTGGATTGGCAACAAAAATTTTAAAAAACTAAACCTTATTCCTAACGAATTGTGGCCACACTTGTATGTGTAACGCGTTTTCTGACCCTTTGGAGGAGAAAACGACTAACGAAGCCTACAATAATCCAGTCAATATTATCAGCCGTTCGAAATCTCATCACTTTCTAATGACATCGATCCAGATTCTTCTTCGTTGTTTCATTTTTGGGTTATTTGCTTGGGTGTTACCAAGAAACAACTAAATTGGCTTTATACCACCTCGTTCTCACTATTTGGCCTAATACGATAGAAAAATCAAACTATTTATCTTAATACCATAGGAAAATAAAATATTTACCTTTATGTCATTTCGTCGGTAAACCGTTAACTTTTCTGTTAACGTCCATTAAGTATTTTAATATTTAATGGAAATTTTGCAGATTCACCTTGAATAAACCAAAAATTAATAAAATTCATTATATGTGTTGTAAAAATTACAAAACATTATTCAAAAAATTTATCTATACACTCTCTCATCTATATCTTTCAACTTTCATTTCTTCTTTTCTCTCACTAAACTTAATGACTCGATTACTAAACTAATGAAATTCGATAAAAACAATTCTAACAATTATTTATTTTTATTTATCTTATTTCAGATTCATGATTTTTAATATTTTAGTACAAGATTCTGATAATTTATAAATGATTTTTTGTACAAAAAAATAATATTTTTGGAAAAACACATTTTATATAAAAAATAATTTTTTTTAGACAAATGAATTTTTTAATAAAAAATAATTATTTATTTTGTATTTTTAAAATTTAAAAATTATCGAATTCATTAGTTTAGTAATCGAGCCATTAAGTTTAGTGAGAAACAAAGAAAAACCAAAAGTCGAAAGATAGAGATGAGAGAGTATAGATAAAATTTTGAATAATTATTTGTAATTTTTACAACACATATAATGAATTTTAAGAATTTTTGGTTTATTCAGGGTGGATCTGCAAAAATTCCATTAAATATTCATATACTTAATGGACGTTAACAGAAAAGTTAACAGTTTACCGACGGAATGACATAAAGGTAAATATTTTATTTTCTTGCGGCATTAAGATAAATAGTTTGATTTTTCTATGACATTAGGCCAAATAGTCAGAACGAGGTAACATAAAGCCAATTTAGTTGTTTCTTTGTGGCACCCAAGCAAATAACCTTTCATTTTTTTGTTTTGTAAGTTTGATTTTTTAATTAAAATAAAAGGGAGGTTTGAAGAGCTATGAACCACAACTCTTCTACAAAAAAATGCAACGTAGTGCAATCAAAACAAAGTAATACGAAATGTTAAAAGATCATGGTTTGATCGAAATCGTAAGAGCAAAAGGTCTAGCAAAAAGGCATAGGTTATTTGAGGTGCTCTCTGACCCTCTTTAAGGTACATGACCAAGTAGTTGTCAATCAAAACATTTATCCAAAACATCAATAAAAGAAAAAAGATTGTCGCCTAAAGATCATGTGGTTGTGCTCTCCTCAAACAACCCAAAAGAAAGCGTTAATTAAGGTATTTCAATCCCTCTTCCTTAAATCAATGCGATTTTGGACAGAAAGGGTCTAAAAATGCACTATTATTTTGGATGAGGTTTAAATTAATGGTCGAATAGAGTGTCCAAAATTTGCTAGCAAAATCGCATTCAAAGAATATGTTATCAATGGTCTCGGCATATTTATCACATAAAGGACATTTGGGGTTGATGACTTGGCCTTTGTTGATCAAGTTGTCCATTGAAAGAAGTCCACCTTCTGCCAGGAGCCGGGAGAATACCCAGATTTTTGGTGGGTTGTTAGATTTCCATATTTTGTCCATTAACGAGTATCATTGACTTCCATCCATAAGAAATTTGTAAAAGGAATCAGGTGTAAACCGACCTTTGGATTTGAAGTTCCAGGCTCTTTGGTTGTTGCCCTGAATTGGGTTGAAGTGTAGGTAACATTGGTATAGACAAAAGGTTTGTGAGTCGTCCAGTTCAGAGGTGGTCTCCAAATAAGCTTTGTATTGAAATCCATCTTTGTTTACATATGTTAAAGATGTCGGGCTAAGCTAAAGCTAAAGTCGTGTCATGGAACCAAGAGTCCCACCAAAATAGAGTGTCATTTCCTTTTTTGATCTCGATGGAACTGAAGTTGCATAATGTTGGAATCCATTCCACCAAATCACTGATAAAGGCGAAAGATTTGTTGTGGAGTCAGGCAATAGTACCAGAGAAGTGATTGTGTTCCAGTATTTGTTGTGAATGCTAGTCTCGCAAAGTCCAAAATTTTCGGATAGGAGGTCCCACAATTTTTTATTATTTTGAGGCTTGTTCCATGGTTTTGAATGTTTGTCCACCAAAACATTTTGGTGTGCAAACCTATTTCCATTTACCAAATTTTTCGTGTGGTCATTGGAGGAACAATACCTAGTCCTGAGGATGCTCCCGAATCTTTTCGATTGCTTGTTCGAGAAACATTCTTAGTTGAATTGTTCCATAGGAAGTTATTGCGAGTTGCTTCTATTTCTTTAGCTACGTTTTCTAGTATTTTCCGAAGGCTTGATTGGTTGGAGGCAATGGGTGTTATGACAATGTTTATCATGACGATCTGACCTGCTAAGGTAAGATTTTTGTTTTTCCAATTGTGGACTTTCGAGGTCATCTTGTCACGAGGATTGTCACCCAGTTGTATGCCGAAAAAGGATCCCTAGGTAATCAAATGGTAGAGTCTCGGTTTGGCATCCAAGGATTTGTGTGACTAAAAATAAGTGTTGTTCCACGTTACAGGAGCTAAGGCAAGATTTGCAGTAGTTTAGTTTTAGGCCTACAAGGGAGTCAAAAATGACAAGGATTCATTGGTGAATCGCAAGTTTAGAATCTCGAGGTATTCCTTTCCCACTTGCATGCCTTGAATAATGTTGTTTTTCATTCCGAGTTTAGCATGTGGCCCCAAAGATTGCCACAATGAGGAAGAGCAGGGGAGAAAGAGGATCTCCCTGTAAAAGACCGGTAGAGGATTTGATTACCTCTACAGCTCCGTTAATGATTACCGAAGCTGTAGAGGTTGAGATACACAATTCTATCCAACTGCACCAGTCTTGGGTAAATCCAATAGCTCGCAAATTAGCAAGTAGGAAATCCCAATCTAGTTTGTCGAAGGCCTTTTGGATGTCTAACTTGAGTATTAGACCATGTCCTTTTGTCTTCTTGAGAAAGAGTACGATCTCGTGGGCTGCGATTACAATGTCAATAAATTGTCGGCCTTGAAAGAATGCATTTTGGGTTTGAAAGATTAGTTAATTGAGTGTCGTGGCTAGCCTTGTTGCTAAGGTTTTGATCACTATTTTTGTAAGGTCCATTGATAATGGAGATAGATCGAAGGTCCTTAACAATTTCAATATCTTTTTTTTATAAGTGCTATGAAACATTGGTTTAAACCTTCCAATTATTTTTTGCTAATGTAGGCTCCGTGTAATCAATGGAAGTGAAGTCTAAGTAACAAAAATGTTGTATTTTCTGGTACATCGTTATGGATTGAACTAATTTTTTTAGTAAATCCATGAGTTTATCCAAATATCATGGAAGAAATTGATGTTGAATCCGTCTGGTCCAGGGTATTTGTGTGGAACAAGAGCGAAGATAGCACTCTTTATTGAAACCTTTTTGGCCGTTGAAAAGAGTTGAAATGATTCACAATTTCATTGGTGATTTCTCTTGGAGTAAGTAAGGTGATCGTTGATTTTCAAAGAGACCATCTTGTTATGTCTTCGTCTTTCGTTATCTGTTTTATGTAAAACATTTGTATGTCAGATCACATACGAAACAATCCAATCCAACACACAAATCCACAAAACCAATTATGTTTTTTTCTTTTTGTTACAGAGTGTTGTTTTGATTTTTGATGTCCAATACGAGAATCTTTTTCTCAATGTTTTGTAGTGCTCACGAGGGCTTGGCTTCCTTGTGAGTGTCAAAGTGCTCTTTGATAGCAAATTTAATGCATTTTAAGGGAGATGGTGTGGAGGATGAGGTTCATGATGTCTCAATAGTTACACATCTAATTTTCCTTGAACCATGAGCACGTCGCCAATTTCTAAATTTTTGATCGATACGGAAGCAAAAAAAAACCTTGTGAATTACAATTGGTGGTTGGAGGTGGTGGTGGTGGTCTGTCTGTAGTGGTGGTGGGTCGAAAGGGTGGTCTTGGCGGTTGTGGGGATTAGGGGTGAGCAAAACCGGATATCCGAATTTTCAGATACCCGAAATCCAAATATCCAGTTTTCTGGATCACCAAAATATCATTCCGGGTCCGATCCGGATTAAACTGGATATCCAGATTTTGGGTATTCGAAAATTCGGATATCCGGTTATTGTTCCCATAAATACTTGCATAAATTTTCAAACATTCTCTAAGCTTTCCGATCCAAATTCCAGTCCAAAATACTAATAAAAATTATTATATCAATAATTATGCAAGGATAAAGAAATCGTAATCACCAAAACATTCACAAAACTGATTCTCCACCATAAACACGAAAATATCAAATGATTCGTAAGAAATAAAAATCACAAAGTCAAATTGGAATTTAGGAGTCCAATACAAAGTCAATGTTCTTATAGTAATGCCAGAGTTGGAGAGGAAGGGGACGATGGACTCGAGAGGTTAGGGTTCGGTCAGATGAAGAGAGATTTGTGGGAATCCGGTTATTCGAATTTGACAAGTATTCATAATACGGATTCGGATATCCGAATTCTCCAAAGGCTTGATCCGAATCCGATCCGAAAAGGAGGCTAGAAAATCAGATCGGATACCCGATCCGGATTATTAACGTCGGATATCCGAATATTTGGATGTAATAAATCGGATACTGGATCGGAAAACCGGGTATCTGAATTTTCGGATTTTTCTACTCACCCCTAGTGGGGATGATAGTTGAGGGGTGAAGAGAGTGGTGGTTGTGGGGATGGAGAGTGTGGTTGTGGACTTTGGGGTTGGACACCTTTGAAGCACTGATATTAAGTATATGATAATTTTTGAATAATTACTTTTAAGACACCCTCTTAACAGCTCATATTTCCAATTCACCCCTCTTTTCACCGAGTTTGCAAATGATAGTGGAAGAATTTAGCAACTTGATCTTTGCGTTAGATTAAACAAGCTCAATATGGTTGAACTTGGAAGTTTGTTACGACGGAAACAGTTGATGTAAGGACTAAATTGGTTATTATACGCTAGACTTGGGTAGTGGGTCGGACAGCAAGTCCCGAAGGCTAAACAGACTGGGTCATTCCAAGTGTCAGGCTTGACCTGCCCGCGGGTCCTGTAATTTTATATTTACTTAATTTTTATGTTTTTAAAGACATTTTAGAGGTATTTTACTATTTTTAGATGTATTTTAAAAATAAAAATATAACTGGCCAAGCAGTCCGACCCGGTGTGCCTTGGGCCCGGCACATCAACCCGCCAAGCCGGGGGCCTTGCCGAGCCGGATCTGGTAGCCAACTCTATTATACGTTTTACAAGGTTCTTAAAAATAATACCAGAAAAAAAAAGATATTTGACGGAATACGCTCTCTTAGAAGGATATTCTATATTTTTTGAAAGAAAGGGAAGGAAGACTGAGTCAGTTTTCTCAAGAGGATAGATACATTATTTTTCCACGTCAAGAAAATGAGCACACATCTAGATCAAATACATCTAGATAAGGGACCAACACCATCTATTGCTCACACATAAAAAAACCCAAGTTTCTTCTCTCACTCCTACATTTATCACATACTTTCCCCTGAAAAGAGAGCACTTTAGAAATGGCAAAGGTATGCTAATTACGAGCCTTCTATTATTTTAAAGACTTCTTGTGATCCCTTAATCTTTTTATATATATTTAAGCTTAACAATATTAACAATCGAATTGCAGAAAGTGGTAGTGAAGTTGGATCTACATGATGACAAGACCAAGAAGAAAGCCCTCAAAGCTGTCTCAACAATTCAAGGTGCATGACATATCAAATCTTTACTTATTCTATCCAAGTGAGAGCTCAAATCCCTTAATATAGAGTACTATTACTATAATGAAAGGGAAATTATTCATAATAAGTTACAATTATCTTATATGAGATTAGGTAGACACTCCAATCAATGAAATTCATACTTTTAGCTGTTCCAGCATTCCTTTACATATCCTTTAGATTTTCTGCTACTAACATATCCTTTGAATCAATCAGGGATTGATTCAATTTCCACATACATGAGGCGGGGAAGTTGACGGTGATCGGAGATATCAATCCCGTGGATGTGATAGCCAAATTGCACAAGAATTGGCCGGCGAGTCTGGACTCGGAAGAAAAAGGAACCAGAGAAAAAGGACGAGAAGAAAAAGGAAGAACCCAAGAAGGATGAGAAGAAGATAGATGTAAACAAGCACTTGGCTGAATTCTGTTGGATTATTGAGTTTGGGCTAGGCTCATGAATAGCTCAATTGAAGAAATCCAATGTTGAGATGAAGATGAGAACTATTGCCCCATGTGCCATGTGCCATGTGCTCACCTTACTTTTAGTCCCACATTGGTGAAGCTAACAAGTTGAAGGATGTTGATAAACATAATATTCACTTGTCACTTTGTAGGTGGAAAGAGGGAATGAGAGAATTCTCCACACACGCGCGCGCGCCCGTCGCGTGGCGTGGCGTGGCGTGGCATGGCAGCATGGGATTTAGAGGAAATTAGAGGCTTTAGCCTCAGGGTGGTTAGTGTATTTATTTTTGGACCTCAAGATAATTGTTTTTGCAATTAAGTCATTGACGGTTACAAGAATAAATACATATATATATATATATATATATCATGACGGTTTCCTCCTGAACACACACGTCTCATCTCTCTACGAAAACCGTCCCTCTCCGGCGATTTCCTATCTCCGAATCTAGAGTTGTTCAACGCCCGATTTTTGCGAGGTTCTGCGCTGCTTTCGTGGTCCGTCGATTCCTGTGTGCGTCCGATCGACGGTGAGACCGTTCTATCCTGGGAGAAAACCGGCAGACCATCAAACGCACTGGTATGTGAGCCGATATTTTTCTGAGGCAAGTCGCCTTCCGACGGCTCGATCTTTGAGGTCCTTTCTGATCATTGTTCCTGCGTTTCTTGTTTTCCTTTACATGTTTTTGTATGTTGGCTTTATCTGGATCCTTATGGAATATTTATTCGACATATGTAACCCACTGTATTACATGATCATATTTGTTTGTATCAACAAATTCATCAAGTCATACCCACATGATGGTCATAATCATAGCGCGGAAGAAGATCCCAATTATTGCGCGATACGTTGGAAGTCCAAAACAAGATTTTGGAAGTAGTCATATATTGTTGTGAAGTATACAAACTTTGAATGGGTTATTGATAAGTTTTAGATTTG
Source organism: Triglochin maritima (assembly GCA_963682175.1). Taxonomy (NCBI): domain Eukaryota; kingdom Viridiplantae; phylum Streptophyta; class Magnoliopsida; order Alismatales; family Juncaginaceae; genus Triglochin; species Triglochin maritima. Next base: position 45,194,090 of record OY821775.1, read on the forward strand.
AGAGTTTTCTACGTAAATAAATGTCATCGAGTTATTTTTTATTTACATGTAAACCGTAAGTACTTTCCATAAATCGATATTTTGAAATCAATTGCTAGTATAATTGTTGATTTATTACTCTGAGTAAGATTCCGAAATATGTGTATGTTAAGCTATAATTTGTTAATGTAACAACACTTTAACTCCTTAAATTATTGACCTTTTCAGTATAGCCTTGATTGGTTTAACTAGCGATTGTTGTTGTTTCACCTCTAGTGAGACACCGAATAATTAAGTGAATAGCAATCATTGATTTGGATTAATGAGTAGCAATCATTGATTTGGATGAATGAGTGCCTTATATATATTGCAATCGGCCCGTCCAATTTTAGAGAATTGGAGAGAGTGGTCTTCTGGAGCAGCTCAAGATGGCAGCGGTACAGACGATACCGACCTGAGAGTGATCCAGCGTGTTAGCCGAGGATGTTCCGGTTGTGGTGCCTGGGGCACGTGTGAGGGTTGGGCTAGAGGACCTGCGAGACCCGTCATTGTTTTGTGTCTACTGTGGTAGGGAGAGAGTTCTCGGGGGCCTAGTGAGACGATGGATGTTTATTGCATTTCATATCATACATGTTTTAGATGTCTAGTTCATTTATTGTGATGGATGTTTGGCATACGGGGTTTCCTCACGGGAAACTCAGGCATATTCATGTTTTATGTCACGTCGTAGGCAACATTAGGAGGTGGTGACCGAGGAGGAGCGCTTTCGGGGCCCGATCCTGCTTTCCTTGTTTTGAGGTCCGAGTGATTACATGTATATTTTCCTTAGCTTTTGTTGTAATCACACTTTTGTAAAACTCTCAGATATATATTGTATATATGTTGGTGCACCAGTTGTCCTCTTTCTTCAATAATATCCTCGTGTTGTGTTTTATTAAAAATTTAAATATCTTCCGCTTTCGAGGATGTTACAATCAGTGATTACTAATTTAAAAATTAGTAATCACCAAAGACATTTGGAAAAAACAACAAACTGAAACAAGAACACAAACCAGACGTGAGGGATGTCCTTGTCCATGTCCACTCTCTCCTTAGCCCTCCTGGCCGTCCTCTTCCGATCCTCTTCCTCGACCCTCTTCCAGCAGTGAGAAAAAAGTGGTTGAACTACGAAAACCCAAACTCACTTTCCAGCAAAATAAAACTCCATTTCACATCACAAACACCACTAGAACTCAACCAAACCCAAATCGACGGCGCTCACAAATCCTACAAATCCAAGTGAAATCTGCATTAAACAACAACAATCCAGACGTCAAAGCTCATGGAATCAAAACCGAACTCCATTTGGACCATTTCACAGCACAAACACGTCAAAAACAACCAAAGCCACATTCCTCGAGTTCACCAGAAAGCTCACCAAATCCCGCGACCCAAGAAGAAATCGGAAGCAATTCAGACGTTGGAATCGAGGATCAAGCGGAGAAGGAGGAGAAGAAGAAGTCGAGAATTTTTTCTCTCAATGTTTTGCAGTGCCGACGAGTAGGGCTGAGCAACCGGTCCGATCCGCACCGGACCGGAACGGTATTGGCTCTGGACCCCGGACCGAAGACCGACTGGTTGGGTCCGGTCCGGTCCAAAATAGGTTTTTTACGTTAAAGTTTAAAAAAAAATCAGACAGCTCCGGACCGGATCGGAAACGAATTGACTCTGGATCTCGGACTGAAGACCGGACCGATTGGGTCCGGTCTGGACCAAAACCGGGACCAGACCGGTTGTTGCTCAGCCCTACCCACGGAGTGTGGAGGATGTGGTTCCTGGTGTCTCGGTACCGCGCTCACCAGTTTTTGTTTTTTTTTATTAGGTTCCCCGGTGTCAAGAATGAGTGGGATGTGGCCAGAAGTTTTTCTAGGTAATCCAATGCAATGGTTCAAAGGGAATGAGTCTCCCCATTCGATTGACCGGCATAAACTGTTATAGTTTATCGCTTGGGCTGGATTTTGCAATGACACCATTTGAACAATTAATATTTTGAAAATATGATCGATCATTTACTATTATTTCCTGAGACTTCTCTTAGCCATGGCTTAGACCGTACTGGTCCAGCAAATTCACTTGGTGCACCAGGACCCCACCGCACGGTCGGTCCAATCAGGGTTCTAAACCTAGATTAAGTGGTTTGTTCTTTCAAATGGTGGTTTACAAAAAATGCTATCCCAATTTCCCCTCTCTCTCTTACGTCATACGTTCCACTTCACTGCATTTTACCACAATTTTATTCTTTCTTTTTCTTAATTGTAATATTTAAAAATACATTGATTTCAAATCAACTTTTCTCTTATCTTCATCTCATTTATTACTTTTTACAAATAAATATATATTATCATTTAACTTTCAAAGTAAAGAATAAAATCTCTGGAAAAATGAGATTTAATAATTAAATTTCTGGAAAAGCTAATCTTGAGAATCTAATTGTTGGAATATATTCGTTTGAAATCAGATAATTGTCACATTTCAATCAATCACATGTTATTTGGAATTTTAAAATTATCAAATTTATATAACAATATGGATGACTATTTGGATATTTTAAAATGATAAATGTTTTGGGTTTTTTTTTTAAATTTAATAATTTTATTTTACAAGATAAACAAATTACAAATTTTGTTGACATTTTGTTTTGTCAAGGGCCCACCATAAAGAAAAACAGAAGAAGAAGAAACAAATACCATGCCACATGTCACAAGGCATTTCTTTGTGGTTGGGTGTTACAGAAAAAAGTTGGAGGATTGATCGTAGCCACAACATTTACAAGATTCCTCCATTGCTGGTGTTTTTAAAATGCTGAAGGTATGAACATTTTGGGATGAACTTTTACAATCACCATTGCTGATGCCCTTAGGACATTGTTGCTGATGTTTGGATTTGTTAGTAAAAGAACGAGAAACGCTAGGTCAGTGTTTGGATTCGTTAGGGCACCACTAACGAGGGGAATCCCCCCCCCTCCCCCCCCCCCCCCCCGGTCCTTCGTGTTGGTTAAACTTTTTAAGATGTTAGTTTTATTTATTTGTTAAAAATTTGTTTAAGATGTTAGGTTTATTTATTTGTTGGAGATGTTGGGTTTAATTTTTATTTGGTTTAAATATGTTGGGGTATTATTTTTTTTTGTTGGAGATGGTGGGTTTAATTTTTATTTGGTTTAAATATGTTGGGGTATTATTTCGTAAATAGTTTGGTATTAAAATTATATTAGCACACTTGGATTGAAATGAAACTACATTACACCGCTTAATTGAAATTAAACCAGATTTACAACGCTTAAACGAAAAATAACATCAACTGCTTACGTACATTTGCTAGTTGGATTTCGTCATCCTCAGTCATTAAACCCAGCTCTTTAACCTTCAGTAGCTGTACGTATATATCATAGAGTTTTTCCTTAGCACGTCGGTCATCTTTCTCTTTTTGAAACTCCAACTTGCGTTCTCTGAATGCCAATTCTTTGTCTTTTACGGTGGTGTGTTCAGCAAGACGAGTAGCTAGGTTTGTAGCATGGACTTCTTGATCATCGGCTACCGCTTTACCTTTCTTTTTGCTTCTTTTGATACCGGTAGTGTTGGCTTTTTGGCGTTAATCTATGTTTTGATGATTTAATCAACCTAATCTTAATTATAATCATGTACAGTAGCACACATATTGCATTGCATATATATTGCTTTGTGTTAACCTCTACAGGTGATCAAGACTCAAGGAAGAAAGGAAAATCAAGTCAAGACATGTAATCAAACTCTTTTGAAGACATGTATTTTGTATTTTATTTGAGTCTTAGGAACTTGTGTAAATTGAGCATACTTGAGCTAAAATCAACTTAAACACACACTAGGTTCCTTATAGAATTCACACACAAAATTTCACATAATTTGGACTTCAATATATCACCCAAACTTAGACCGAAAAATACTAAACCTGAACCCAAACTGTCTGCCCACTTTCGGTCAACCGATACAGACCGTTCGGTCGACCGGAGGATCAATTATCCTGTTTGTGTTTTCATTGCCCGATTTCGGTCGACCGTGTATACACTTTCAGAATAACGTCAAAACTTGTACGTTAGTTTTGTCGTATATACCCAACGGTCGTATTCGTATTAAACCAAAAATACCTCATATACTTTTTCATGTATCGGTCGACCGAGGACCTTGTTCGGTCGACCGAATGCTCGTCTCTTGACAAACCCAAAGCTCCTGGAGGAAATCGGTCGACCGCTAGACCTTGGCTCGATCGACCGAATAGATCATTGTTTGTCAACCCCATAGTGCCTCGTGTAAATCGGTCGACCGAACCCTATTCGGTGTTCGACCGATCACTTAAGTGTACCAGAGTCTTAGTGTTGGGCGGTCGACCTTTACCTAACTGGTTGACCGAATTGTGTTCAAACCTGCCTAACGGTCGACCGTTCATCCCGATCCGGTCGACCGAATTACCTCAGAATTGGGTCCTGCGAGTTTCTATTTTGTGTATCTTACACCAACACTCACACAATCAACCCCAACGGATCTATTCTCTCTAATGCCTATAAAAAGAGTTGTAAAACACATTTTAACACAACTCTCCCACTACTACTTGTCCAATACATTAGAGAGAAACTCCCAAGCTCAAATTTCCCTAATCCAACACTCCAAGCCTCAAATTTCCACACTTAAGATCAATTCCAATCTTTCTCAAGTGTGCTCAAGTTTAGAGAGTGATTGTCCCACTCAAGTTTGTTGCTATCAAAGAAGAGTAAAGGTTTTGGTGAAAGCTCAAAGCATCCCTCTCGGATTGTGAGAGGAGTAGTCAAGCTCGGTTAGGGTTGTTCGCGAGTTTGAGGATTGTAAGGACGTTCTCTCCCGGCCCGGAACGGGGAGTGGATAGTGAAGACGCGAGCGGAGCTTGAAGTGTCAAGCGGAGCTTGCAAGAGAGGACGTAGGCGGTGGCCGAACCTCTGTAAAACCCCCGTGTCCATCGTGGTTTGCATTATCTTCCCTTTACTTGCATGTTTAGTTTAAATTCCGCTGCACATATCTTTGATAGTTAAACGAGTAGGTAATTAGGGTAAAAGTGATTAGTATTGTAGACTCATATGATCCCACAGGTAGGACGAGGTTTAGGATGTGCGACAAATTCAGGGATCCTCGTAGGAAAATTAGGAGGCGAGCTTTCATGGCCTTCCTCTTCGAATGGCTCCGTCCGACTTCGTTTAGTGGAGGACCCGGAGCCAGACGGGTCAGTACAACTTCGTTTATTGGAAGACCCGAAAGATTGTCTGCTCAAAAAATTACGTACAGAGCCCAAGGATCTCCACTTTGGGTATTCTTTCATGATTCTCCAGGCGTAGGTGTACTGAAAGGCGGTGTTGGTCTCACGCTGGTAAATTAGATGAGCTTGTCTGATCACGTCATCCTTTTGTCAACTTGTCATCTGTCTTGTTGCTTCATCATAGACGCCCGCCCACTTGCTTGTTGCCTGATTTATTCTCCTCCATCGACCTTTGATTGCCTCTTGATTTATAGGTGAGAGTTGGTAATTAGTAAGGGCGGCGTCGTCGTATATATATTTTACTTTCGCCCAAAATTGGGTACTTTTTTGGTTTGTACCCACTACCGCATTCGTGGTAACAACGATGTAAGCAGAAACGAGGGCCTCGTCTTCCATGTAAGACCAACGACGTTTTCTTACCGTCGACGAGTTCTTTGTTTGGGTGGCTATTGAGACAGGTTTGCGGGACAATGGTCTACATTATCATGAGGGTCGAACTCAGTAGACTCATTACTCAGGAGGTCAGAATACATCTGGAGTACATTTGGTTGCAGTGGATGTTGAGGATTTTGGTACGGGTAGAACTGGTTTTGCGGTAGTGGATTTTGGTACGGGTAGAACAGGTTTTGCGGCGGTGGTTGTTGAGGATTTTGGTATTGGTAGAAAGGATTTTGCGGTAGTGGAGGTTGGGACCCACTGGGGTAGTAAGGGTTGTGAGGTGGTGGATTTTAGGACCCACTGGGTAGTAAAGGTTTTGAGGTGGTGGAGGTTGGGAACCACTTGCGAAGCTTGGGTTGTAGCAGGAAGATGGGTCGGTGAATTGAGAAAATCCGAATCCACCGAAGGGAGGGCGAATTGGGAGAGGCAGTTCCTGAGGATCACTGCTGTCAGACGACGACATTTTCAGTGAAGTTTTGAAATGAACGTTTTGGTGTTTAGATGGTGTGATGACTTCGATGGACTTGTGTGTTATTTATACACTTTTTCACAACCGCGCCACTTTCTCACAACCTTAACCACAACCGCAACACTTTCCCACAACCGCACCACTTTCTCACAACCTTACGACCCCAACCACAACCTCACAACCTTAACAACAACCTTAACCACAACCTTGCACACTTTCTCACAACCTTAACCACAACCGCAACACTTTCTTACAACCTCACCACTTTCTCACAACCTTACGACCCCAACCATAACCTCACAACCTTACCCACTTTCTCACAACCTCAGGACCCCAACCACAACCTCACACTCTTAACCACAATCTTACCCACTTTCTCACAACCTCACACTTTCTCCATTAATAGGGGATTAAACCATACCCACAACCGCATTCACTATCAACCTTAGCCACAAAGATGTCTTCTGCTAGTAGTGTTCCGTCCTCAACAAGTAATTCCTCTGACGATGAGGGAAACGAACTAGCTGAGGAAGTAATAGGCTACCTTCGCAGCATATGTCTCGTCCACCTGTACGAAGGCAAGTTTGAGCTAGAAGTAAAACCGGTCCCGATAGAGATCGAGAAACTGGTCACGCCAGACTTTATTCTGATTATTTTGCTGATGATCCTATGTATGGTCTTAGTATTTTCAGAAGAAGGTTTAGAATGAGAAAGCATGTATTCCTCCGAATATCAAACGCAGTTGAGGCCTCCGAGGTGTTCTTCCAACGAAGGCCAGACGCCACGGGTCGACTTGCAATATCAGGACTGCAAAAAATAACTACAGCTCTCTGAATGTTAGCTTATGGTGTATCAGCTGATAACGTAGACAAGTACCTGCAGATGAGCTAAGAAACAGCAAGAAAGTCTCTCCAAAAATTTGTGGAAGGGGTGATAGTCAACTTTCAGGAAGAATATCTGCGTAGTCCCACATGAGAGGACTTAGCAAGGCTGCTACACGTTGGTGAGCAATGAGGCTTTCCAGGAATGTTGGGAGCATCGATTGTATACACTGGAAATGGAAGAATTGTCCAGCTGCTTGGAAAAGACAATTCCAAGGACGAAGTGGAAAACCCATTGTTATCCTAGAGGCCGTAGCGTCGTATGACCTTTGGATATGACATTCCTTTTTCGGTGTTCCAAGGTCTTGTAACGACCTAAACGTCATTCAGCGGTCTCCTGTGTTTAATAATGTGTAGAAGGACGCGCGCCTACTGTCCAATACTCTGTCAACGGTTATCCTTATAATATGAGATATTACCTTACAAATTGTATTTATCCACAGTGCACAGCTTTCGTGAAGTCTATCTCGTTACCCCCATCACTTTCTAAGCTAAATACGGTCTGATCTATATCTCTCACAAGACTTCATCATTCAACAAGTTTTCAGAATTTAAAATCCAATCGCTTTCTAATCTAGATTCTTCCTCCTTATACGTAAAAATTAATTAATATAGGGTCTTGATATATATCTCTCACAAGGCCTCGGCAAGACGCCAAAGCTATGTTGTAGTTATTACAAGAAAAAAAAACATTTGCACCCAAAACATTTTTTTTAGTGTTTAATATAAGAACAAAAAAGTAAATTGAGATATCAAAAGTTAGGTGAAGGTATTCGGTTGGAGGAAAAATGCTCCATTCGTGTCGTATATTTTAGATACATACTTTTATACAAAATCCAGTGACAGAGAGAGATCTGAGTGAAAAGGAACAAAATACATTTAGTTAAATATAAGAAATATAAAAACCTGCGATATGTTGGAGTCAACATACTATCCTTTAGAGAAGATTTTATTTTATTTAAAATATACGAAATAAATACTCGTGCTTAGTTGGAGGTACACATGCTCTCCTTTGAGCAATTAATCCACACATAATCGTACGATGTCTCTACTAGTATCCACCAAGATCAAACATAAACATTATTTAATCCACACACTAATCTTACGTGGTCAATCAGTATTTCATACTATTTACCAAGATTAAAGACGATTTAATTTTTTTTTTCTAGAGTTCTACAATTCTAACTCGAATGATCTATAAATAATAAGCAATCCAATGCACAAGATGATATAAATCATCCAATTGATAAACTAAAATGTTAGAATACAATTACCCAGTGATTGGTAAATATAAGACCAACAGGAATGCCATAAATGCTTTCTTATGGGTTTGGTGGATTGAAAGAAACATTCACATTTTCACGAAACAAGCAGAATTTTTTGATAATTAAGTTGATCGATAAATGCTTTGACCTAACTACTCTTCGGACAGGTGCTCTCAAAAGGCTAGGGGAGACACTCGAACCGAAGACGACCACTAAGACCCCATTTGGATCCCTAGGATCCCGCTCCACCACAGAGCAGCACGGCTACAGTGCTGCTCGCACATCCAAACGCAATGGAGAAGCTGGAGAAGCCCGACTCCTGGCGTGAAAACCAACACGTACATCTTTTATACTGGGAGGGAGAAGTTGTGGTGGAGGAGCTTCTAAGTTCCTTCGTATTTCTGATTTTATTTGAACCAATTTATCCTCATATCATTTAGAGATCAATCATGCGTTCTAAATTTTTTTTTAAATAGAAATAATTAAAAAAACATATTTTCAGAAAAAAATATATTTAAAAACATTTAAAACGAATTCAAAATAATTTTTTATTTAATCAAAGTCTGAGAATAATTTATGAATATTTTTTGACAAAACATCACCTACTATCAGAAGTTATCTGACTATCCAAACAACTCTCAACACTAAAGAAGAAGTTGTTCCTAAATCTACATTCTTAAAAACTAACTTCTGATCAGAAGTTGATCTTTAAAAGTTGCACCCAAACTAGGCCTAAGAAGGCAAGAACCATCTTCGGGGACGTACAAAACGGTTTGGAGGGCACAACACCGACTAAGAACTAAGTCGTTGGGAGATATCTAGAGTCGAACATCTCTTTCTATTTTCTCCACTGTTGTAACTGGGCTAGTCCCTTGGGTTGTTTTCTTACCGTCGGCCATCGTTGCCACAAACTTTAAGGTTTTTTTGTTAGGGGTTGTGGGTCACGACCCTCCCTTCGAATGTCTTTTATTAAGTAATTTTATAAGCTTTGGAAGAAGGGAAAAAAAGATTTGCAACTTGTGGCTAAGATTGTAATTGGATATTTTTAGCCTTGAAGACCTCCCCACAGATTGTATCCAAGTATTTAATCGATTATTCAGGATGGATACAACTTGTAAGGTTGTTGAAATCATACAAGCCAAGAAGGATTTGAAATTAAATTTATTAGTGGTTCGGAAGAGAAACGTGTTTGATTTTAGTCTCGTTGAGAACACTTCCACCCAAAAGAATTAGGAAATATTTTTTTGAACCATCTAAGACTCAGTTATTATAATGAAAACATATACAAATTTCACTGTATATGTTTCATACAAACTGAGTCATAGTACTATTATTATTTATTATTATTTGTAGTAGTTATTTTCTGTTATATATTAAGTATCTTAAATTTCACTTCATGTTGTTATTTTTATATTAAATATGGTTACTTTATCTAGACATTTATGTAAAATTTTGTTAGATAATATTTTCTGAGGTGGAACTTTTTTTACAAGGTCCAATACTTTCATCGTGGATGCGAAATTATCCACATTGTATCCGTATTCGATCCAAATCCGTTGAATATCCGTATGGATGGTCATTTCTCACATCCGCCAATAATCCGCATTTGTATCTGTATTTGGATATCAACTCGACTTTCATCCCTACTTGTGAATGATATTATTTTACTACAATCCTCTTCTTTTTGCTATTTTGTAGAGCCCTCGGTGTTTCACCTAACTTGTCGTGGTAATCTAATTTTGTTAGTCACTTTTGGACAATCAAATTCTTTAATATGGTTGTATTTGGGTTGATACTAGAAATTAAGCTTAGGGGGTCGCCGGGTCGGAATTCGTAGGACAATATCAAAAAAAAATGGAAATTGGTTGGTTAGTTTGGTTTGAAGTTTTTGTCTGAAATTTGATTGGGTGTTTTACCTATAAGTGGGTAGACTACTCTTGTACTAGACTAATGGGGAAAAAATTATGTAACTATCTTGCTATAGATATTCGGAAAATCCACGGAAGTCAGAATCATAACGAATTAAAAATACTGTGAACTCTAAATATAGAATTGCATATGCCAACCAGACGAAATTTTCGAAATTCAGTGGGTCAGTACGGCAGCACCGTAATCCGTATGGACTTTTACGGATTGTTGGAATGGAATAATTGGGACAAGACGAAAGCTGCTATTCTAGGCTCTAAGAAGGATGTAAATTTAAAAGCGTAAAGTGCAAGGACATTTGAACAAATACAAACTTTAAGATATGGCTATTATATTATTTTCTGTAAGGCAAAGAAGACCAAATCTGTTGACTCAAGGATCAATCCTCTCTCCTTCCTCAGCAAGAAAGAACAAAAAATCAAAAATAAGAACATCATCACAAGAGCGACGTCACAAGAGCACCAACTTGAACACATCCATCGCCTCCTTTCTATAAAAGACACCAATACCATCTATTTCTCACATCGAAGAAAGAACTCCACTGATCTCATCACTTCTAATTTCTTCACATAGCCAGTCTTGCTTTCTCCAATTTCGTGGACACCAGAAAGCAACTGGGAATGGCAGCAAAGGTATGTTATTTATGACTTTCTTTCATATTAAATAATTCTTATCCTCTCTTAGTTTCTTGATGTTTGAGCTTAACAAAAATTTCTATCAAATTAATGCAGAAAGTGGTAGTGAAGTTGGATCTACATGATGATAGAGCAAAGAAGAAGGCCCTCAAAGCTGTCTCCCCAATTCAAGGTAACATAAAAATCCTTGTTTGTAATTCTCTGATGTTATAGGTAAATTTGACTCTCAATTCAATAGAAAGGTCTTTTATTAACATTTTCACTACTAACACATCCTTTATATCAATCAGGGATTGATTCAATTTCCGTGGACATGAAGTCGGGGAAATTGACGGTGATCGGAGATATCGATCCTGTGGTTGTGATCGCTAAATTGCGCAAGAATTGGCACGCGACTCTCGACACAGTGGGACCCGCAAAGGAACCGGAGAAGAAAAAGGAAGAGCCCAAGAAGGATGAGAAGAAGAAGGAAGACCCAAAGAAGGATGAGAAGAAGATAGATGTAAACGACCACTTGGCTGAGTTCATGAAGGCACATCCACATTATGGTAATCCTCACATGAACACTTATTACTATGTTCATAGTATGGAGGAAGATCCCAATTCTTGTGTGATATGTTAAGCACGGAGTAAATAATCTCGTTATATGTGATAGACTACTCGCAAAGACTGCCATAGAAGGCTATTGAGAAGTTTTGGTTTTCGTAGTTTTTCTATGTAAATAGCATCACTTTCTTATTTTATTTGTGTGTGTACTATATATAAGATTAGTCTTTTTAATTAACTGGATCTCTAAACTTCAATTATTCGTATACTTGTTGATTTGTTAATTATGGTAATAAAATTTCAGCGAAGACTAAACTAAACAAAAAAAATCAAATCATTGTGATTTTTTTTTAAAAGAATATAAGATTGAGAAACTTATTTGGCAAAATATAAAGAAAATAAACGACACCTATAGTACCATTTTTACACCAAAAATGGTATAACAAATGTTATTTTCATTATACAAGTTTAATGAATACGACATCGTCGATATCGTTTTTTCCTATGGCGAAAAAAAGACCATCAACCCTAGGCAAAATTGGTGGGGAAGAAGGGGTTGACGACTTTTTTCTCACCATAGACAAAAATAATATCTCAGATACCGTTTTCTGATTCATGAAATCGATATCCGCAATGTCATTTTCATTAAACTTATATAATGAAAACGTCATTGATCTGTTATAACTTTTTTTGTGTAACAAAAATGGTACTAGAGATGTTGTTTATTTGTCTTATCTTTTGTCAAATAAGTTTCTCAGTCTTATATTCTTCTTCTTTTTCATGATTATTTTGATTTTTTCCCTTAAACTGATATGCCTATTTAGTTTGATATTTTTAAGTAGGACTGTCAAATTCAGTTTGAACTCATTACTTAGTTCGAGTTAATTGACTTGATAAAGTTCGACTCAAACTTTTTTTGACTACAAAGAAGTTGAATTCAAACACAATTTTAAGTTTCCTTAGTTAAGCGAGTCAAGCCCAGGTAAATTGAAAGGAAAGGTAATAAACCATTTTAGTGATCGAGCATACTTTAAATCGCTAGCATACATTAAATATAATATATATATTCTTTCAAAAAAAACATATTGAATGAGCAAACTAGAGAAGCACCCTACGAAAGCTAACAAACCTACTAATTTAGGGTGTTGAGAGGCTGCCGCATCATATGACTCAATTTAAGGACGCGTCCCAGTCAACGTCCCACGTGACTGCTCCAACTCCATTTTTATCACAATTTTAAGATACAATGAGACATGACATGATGACAAGGATTCAATCTCACGATGGAGTGACAACACAAATTTTGTCTGTCATCTTTTCCTCAACTACACTCTTCACACTAATTTTTCTTAGAATACACTATTAACAATATTTTTTTCTTAGAAAACACTATTAACAATATTTTTTGCTTATATTTTTAATAAATAATTTTAAATAATGTAACATGGAATCATTTTTGCTAGGTGGAGTTAATACATGGTTTAACCAAATGTATTACTTAAAAATAATATTACTTAAGAAATTTAACCAAATGTTGTAAATACTTTGAAAAAATATATTTGTTTCATGAAAATGATGTCAAGTACAAAAACATTGTCTCACACAACATCAAAATGCGACTCATGAATGCTGCCGAGCCAATAATTCGACGAAGGCCTTGTTATGCCATTGGACAAAAATGTTTTATTGAAAAATAGACATAAAAAATGTTATGCCATTGGACAAGACTGTTTTACCTGTCATAAAAAGATGTGATGATTTAAAATGTTTTTGTGGCTTCTACAGGTTGAAAAATAGATAAAATGATTCTTTCTTTGAAACCCATACTTGAATTGAAATTTTCATATCTTAAGTATAGCAATGACTACAAATATAATCAGACATTTGTATAATAAAAAAAGTTGGCGAAGATGGAAAAAATGACGACAACATTTTCATCTTTGATGAATGTCAACAATAAGTTCACATTATGCACAATTTCATCTCGTAATTATCCTAACCAACAACAACATCAACTTATTGCATAATGACAACAACAAAAAATGTTTCACACACTAGATTTCACACGCTATTGAGTAAACTATCATTTCAAGGCTTCACATACTAAACAAGACCCATCAATATTTTGTCACCGGAATAAAAATATTTTAGTTAAAAGATCCGAAAATCCTTACATAAAGAAATTTTTTTACAAACATATCAAAAAGGTAAATGACTCATAACATTCTTGATTCATATGTGAATCTAGCCTCAAAATCAACCACAATTTTTTTTAACAACAAGACGCTTTCCGAAAAGAACATATCATCTTCATCGTTGTTTCCTAACCACCATCCAGAAGAACCACAAAAACCTTAACTCAACATGAACAAGGAAGGGAAGATCGATGTAGTGCGTCCGAAGCTGTAGATTCTCATCCAAAGAAAGTGTCACTGGTAGAAGGGAGACAAGATTAACGTCGTGTGCTCATTGGTTTTAATTGGAGAAGGAACCCTCTAGCAAGAGGAGATCATCGGGTCAGAGAAGCTAGTCGAAGAAGGTTTGGTTTTGTATTGGGAGAAATGGTGGTGGGAGAGAGAGAAATGCTACATGAGAGATAGTGGGTCAAAAGTTGCATTGGAAAAACAATTTCTTGCTACTCAAGTTTATTCCGACATCTTCCGTGTGACATTTGACTTTATATTTTAAATTTTAAGTTTCAAATTTTGAAATCCAAATGGTGTTCTGCATACATGTGTGTCACTTAGAATGTGTCAAGTAGTGGGTCTAAAATTTGAGTGCACCACTCATTTTCCAATAGTTAATAAGCTCCTATCAAACCGGGCTCCTGTAGCTCCGAAGTTTAAGTCAACCTGAGTAATCTTATTAAAGGCTAGCAACTCATCAGCTTGATTGAAATTGTTTAAAGTAAACATATGTGATTCTAACTAAAGATCTGACTCGTTTAGTAAATGAGTGAGTTTTAAAAAGCATTGTTTGGTTCATTTACGCTTGTTTATTACTCTATTGTCAAGTCGTGGGTCTAAAATATAACCAAGTTTGTAACTTAGGATTTTATTATTATTATTTAGATGTGTTAGTATGATCTATATAACAATACTTAACTCTTTTTGACCTCTAATGTTTTCCATAATATCTCATATTTTTCACTGGATTTGGCAGAAGGTAAAATGATTGTTTGACTAGATTTATCAGCTCATGTGAGGAACTGTTGAACAAACTCAAGCGTCCAAAGAATTTTGTAAGCTAGGAAGAGATGGAAATAGACTACCCATAAAAGAAATGTGGTAGTTTTATGCCTTGAAACCTATGTGGAACGGTCAACCGATTGGCCAATGATCTACCGAATAGTTGGCGATTGGATTTTTTGGACTGCTAAAAAAGGTCAACCTATACCAATTCGGTCGATTGATTATTCTGGAGTCTGGACAAAGTCAAGTTGGATTTTACTGTTCTCACCTGTTCAGTTGATCTTTTGACTTTCGGTCAACCGAAATCACAATTTCGGACAACCGAAAGCTATTTGGTTGTTTGATTCGCATATTCTAGAGTCATTTCATCATTTACTAGAACTTCAACTTAGAATGACCGATTGGCAAACTGTCAACCATTTAAAGGCGACGACAGAACTTATTAAGGACTATTTTGGGCATTCCTTCTCCACCATTTATGTGTCATAAACTCTAGTATATATATCCATTTACTATGAAGGGTTTGGGTTGTGGAAAAACCACCACCTAGTATGGTCTCCTTCCTCTCACGACCTCCAAAGAGCCACCAAGTGTAGATTCCTATATCATGTAGCATCTCCTTACAACCACCTAGTATGGATTTCATAGCTCAAGGAGTCATCTAGTTGAGGAAGTTATTGGAGCCATCAAAAGAGAAACTTTGAGAGGTTGAAGAAGGTTAGTGGAGGTGAGGGATTGTTCCCTATACTTACCATTTGTGATCTCTATGTTGCTTGAAGATTGGACTCATCAGCGATGAGATTGGGTTTCCAACTGGTGCTCATTTTATCAAATTGCTAGCCTATACTCTCGTCTCTGTATCATCTTGTATAGAGATTAGATTAATCATCTTATTATGTTTAGGGTTTGTTAATTGGGAATTTATTGTACTCGAAGATGTATCCATCCACGACCCTGATCTAGTTCCAAGCTATTATCTCCATGTAATGTTACGTCGCTTGTATCGTCGTTTACACCATAGTGAAGCTCCCATCTCTACTGGTGGTTTTTCTTAAATTGGGTTTCCACGTATATCTTGGTGTTTGGGTTGATTGTTTGTGGTTTCCTTTAGATTTTGTTTGATTTGGTACATACATGTTAGGTGTTTGTAAATTTGTCTAGTCTAGCTTTCTTTGAGTTTTTTCCCGCACTCATCGTCATCTCTTCCGCATTATGACTTGGGCACACTACCGTTCTAATTTCCCTCACATAATGATCAACAACTTTAGTGTTTGACGGTTTTAGTGAAATTTGTAAATCAAAACGATCGACCCTAAAAGGGATAAGCCAACTCATTTTTGTAGTTTGTCAAATTGTTCAACAACTAAAAAATAACTAGCCATTGGAGATCTCAACTGATATCTATTACACACTTACAGATACTTTGGAAAATGAAAACCGTGAAACTCGACGATCGATGAGAAAATGGTTCACCTATTTATGTAGGGTTGAGCATCTAGATTAGATTTTTTTTTGGGATCCAGACCAGATTTTTACCTTAAAAAAATACGGACCTGACCGGTCCATGCTCAGCCCTATATTTATGGGTAAAGTGGTGCGAAGGTAAAACTGCAGAAACAGTCGACCGAAGAAAGAATCAATCGTATGATTTGAAACAATGAGATGATTTGGAATTTAAGGTTTTGAACCGGTGGACTCAATGGAAAATGGTTGGCAAAAATATTTCACTGATGATTAGATGCTAAGAGTCTATGACACACGTGACTTGTGAAGTTTCTTTCACCTTAAGGCAAATTTCTCAATTCAAACACTCAAGTGCACAAGATTTCCTATCGATTCAATAACTGGAAAATCAAAAAATTTCATCAAAGTTTTGTTATATTTCTTGAGTCCTGTCTCAATATTTTCTTATGATTGTCTTAATCTTGGATCACGTTTGGATGTCAGCAGATCCAGCTTCTAGACTCCAGAAGTTGCGCACCCACCTTCGGTCATCCAAAGAGTGGATCCCGGGAGCCCAGCTCCCAGCACGCAAAACCAAGCAAAATTTACGCTTGGAGGGAGAAGCTCGGGTGGAGGAGCTTCTCGGCTACTTCGGAATTCTGATTTTGTTTGGATCAATTTACCATCCACATCATTTGGAGATCAATTTTGGATTAAAAGAAATTGTTTTTTTTAAATATAAACAAATAAAAAACATATGAATTTGAAAAATATATTTAAAATGAATTTTTATTTAATTAAAGTCTGGAGGTAATTTAGGAATTTAGTTTGACAAGACATCACCCACTACCAGAAACCTTCTGTTTATTCAAACAACTTTTAACCCAGAAGAAGAAGCTGATATTGGATCCACATTCCAGAAGATGACTTCCCATCAGAAGTTGACAATTGGGAGGTACACCCAAACTCACCCTTAGTCAAGTTTAGAGAGAATTTGCACATAAATTCACGTAGGCAATGCATGAATCGTGTTTAACCAAACTGGTTGACTATAATATATGGAATTGAAGTTTAAGTCAATTTGAGTTGAATTAATATTTAAATTTATTTAAACGTTAAAAAATCCAAAATAAATGGACTTATTTGTCAATCTGATGTTGACAGATTTGGGACTAGTGGCAAAGTTGTAATTTTTGAAAAAAAAGCAGAGAGCCGTTGGAGAGCCTCCAACGGCTCTCGCCTAGGCGAAATGATCACCTAGGCGATCACCTATTTCGCCCAGCAGAGCTGGGCGAAAGGCGGTGGTCGCCCAGGCGACCACCGCCACGGGCGACCGCCTACCGCCTAGGCGGTCGCCTACCTGAACACTGGTTGATATTCTTGTGTTAACTAAAATTGAACCTCCATTTTTCAACGCAAGTCTCTCCACACAAATCATTTTCAAGCGGAATCATTGTTTCATCACCTTATTCCTTTGGGTTTTCATCCGCTAATTTGTCGGAATTTATAATAATCGTCTAGCTAGACTTATCCACCGTTATATTTTATTCTTTGTCTAATCTTAATACTGATTGAGATGGGCCATTGAGCCATATCCTAATGTTTCTTTTCATTATAATGATCTCCAACTTCTTCCACACGTTCTTATCCTATTAAGCACATCTCCAAGTCACCATTGTTTTTCATAATCAACTATCAGGTATCTAACTGCAAATGTTAATCCCTGAACAGCTGAACTGCTTAGCTACGATGACAACGATGTTGATTGTAGGCAATCACAGTCTAGTGACTCTAGTCCACTAACATGGACCGTAATTTAGTCTTATAGGAAACCTCCAATTAATAAAGTTAGAGCCTCTTGATTCCTTCAATTTCATTCTGATTATTCCACAAAGCTGCTTCAAGGAGGTTTCCATTGATAGTACGGTGATAGCCATATCAGTCACCAAACACCAATATTGGTTAGATGTTGGGAAAATAATAAATATTAAACGAGAAGGTCAACGAAATGTTATTCGGAATTAAGTTGTGATCCAGATGAAAACTTGGTTGGAGTTTGGACCACCACACCATAGGATTGGATTTACGCGGAAAAAACTAAAGACTAAAGTAGTGTTTGACTTTTGCTTTTGGATTTCGTTTTCAAATTTTTTGACTAAACCAAAAATCTAGAATGTCGGAGGCTTGGAGCAAATATTGAAGTAGTACGATGAATCATTTAGTGAATGATATTGTACTGTTAATCAATTACTTGGTTCAATTTATCGGGTGTAAGACAGAAGTTTGGCATTTATATACATCAAGGCTTGTCGATACGTTCCGTGGGCAAAGATATTTAGAATTATGGACAATGATGTTTCAACTAAACAATTTAGTGTTTTGGAAGTCGTGGAAGGACCAAATTTACGTAAAAACACATTTTTAGTGTACTGATTATGTTGATTCATTAAATATACAAAAGATTACGATATCACAGTCGGAGGTACGTACAATATTGTTTATTTCAATTAGTCAAAGTATCTGCTTGGTGAGAAGAGACAGTGAATTTAACATAGTAACAAGAAGTGTGGTTGGCGAGATACAGACGTAAAACTTATATTTAATAGTTAACCTCTATCACTTACGAATAATAAAAAATGTTTCAGTCGGCAGTTACAAATATTAGATAGCCAAATGGAATTTGTGTTACTTGAGGGAAACATGACAAAATCCTTCACTTCAGCATGGACTTCTGAATTAATTCCTCTTCTATTGGAAGGAAGTTTATGGAAGTCTTTGATGCAGTGATTTTCAAGAAAACGTAGAAGACCGACTGAAGTGAAAAAGAAATCTGCATTTACTTTTTCCAAAAATTCTATACCGTCACTTTGAGTACTTCCATCCAAAAAGATAGTTGACTAATTAAATTTAACATTTAAAAAAAGCATGTCGTATTACATATTCAATTTGTAAGTGCAGCCACCCCCGCCTAAGGAATCGATTAAGTTGAGTCGCTTGCTTCACGAAGATTCTTATAGCACCTTTTACCTCTCTCAAACCAATTTCTCGATGCACTCTCTCTCGGGCGTCCTGCACTCTCTCTCTACCACGTCAGCTTCTCTCTCTGCCACGTCAGCTCACCCAATCCACCAAAAAACTCTTAACCATGCCCAGGCTACCCCCACCTACCCTACATTCTTTTTCCTCCACATCATTCTTAATTGAATAATTTTAATTCTTACACCACATTTAACAAATTACATTTTACATCATATTAATTGTAATTACTACTTCTAATTACTTTAACTTGATTTTTGTTAATTTTTACTATTAAACCACATCGACAAGTCGTTCGGGGTCTCGCTTGAAATTGTTGGTTCTGAAATTTTTTGAATCTGCATCATTTGCAAAAAATTATTACCTCACATTAATAGCAAATACCCAATCCATTAATAACAAAACCTCTACTAAATACTTAAAAAAATGGACAAATGGGAGGGGGACATGTGCCCCCATCCGAGGGCACCCCAGGCGTCTGCTCGGGTCGCCCAACACCCGGGAAAACGCCTAGGTGGGCGTCTCGGGCGGGCACCCGAGGGGCACCCGCCCCGCAAACGGGGGTGTGCCCGGGTGCCCGACTCAGGCGCCCGGGCGGGGCACCCCCGTTAAGGGTGCCGTAAAAACCCTAACGACCACCTTAAACAACATTTAAACCCTAATCAACTCTAAAACAACACCCTTGTCAACCCTAAACACAAACTAAACCTAAAACAATCAATAAAAACACTTACCCTGAAACTAGGGTTGTAAATGGGTTGGTTAAAAACTGTATAACCGTCCTAACCGAACCAACGGGTAGGGTCACGGGTTGTAAAAATTATAACCGTTTAATAAATGAGTGGATAAGGGTTGGGAAAATCATAACCGTTTAATAAATGGACGGATAAGGTTACATGATTTAACCCGTCCGTTTAACCGTTTAACCGCGAAACATAATGAATATATATAATATTTTTGTGATATATACTATATACATATAAGTGTTCGTATTATTATTGTCATTATGTGTGGATGCTTGATGTCGTTTTATATCAATTTGTGGATGTTTAGATTATGAATTTTTGGAGGTTTTGATTATAAAATTATGGATGTTACGATGTTTTCAACAAGTTTGACAAGTTTTATTTATTTAACAATTTACCCAATTCTTATATCGATTTTAGTATATATTAAATTTTAACCATTTAACCATTTAACCGTCCAAAACCGTTTAATTAAATTAAACGGGTTGGTTCATCGGTAGAGGTAAAAATAAACGAGTTTCAAACCGAACCGTGAACCGTTTAATTAGACGGGTAGGTTCATGGGTAAACCCTATAACCGCCCACAAACCGTCCATTTACAGTCCTACCTGAAACACTTAAAACACAACTGTAAACAACTATAAAACCCAACGAAACTTCTAATCACCTCTATTAATCATCTAAACACACCATAAACCCTAATTATCCCGTCAACTCAAAACCAAAACCCTTATACACCCACCCAAGCCATAATTCAATCTAATCCTTAAAACCAAAACCTTAATCCACACAATGAAGGACTAACTAACTTAATTTGGCAAGAGTAGGCCATTTTAAGCAATCATAGCCTTGAATCAATTTTAAAGTCAACCAGTAAACAACCTTAAGCTTCCTTCACCCAAATTAATAAAACAAAGCCCTAATCCCCCAAAAAACCCTTAATAAACTTACTTAAGCCTAAACCTGCAAACTAATGAAAACAAGTAACACCCATTAAACCTTAAAATGGAACATGAAAACTTAATCGGTAAACGACTTTAAACCAAATGACTCAGTAAAATTAACTTGAACTAAACCCCAATGCACACCTTCACGACTCTAAACCAAACCTGAAAATGCACTAAAAGACCGAATCAAAGCGCTAAATTACAATCTTACTCAAACCCAAACCCTAAACCCGATTAGAAGTTTCACTCCAAAATATCTACATTTTTTCCCACACTTCGAACCCTAACTTCTTCTTCACGTCTTGATCACTCCAAGCCCATACTTAACCCATGGTTTTAATCTCAAAAGCATAAACTCGCATCTCCCAAAAATCCACTCTTGTACGACAAGAAATCCCTACAAAACCACACTACAATTCTAGTTAAAGACTTAGGTTCAACCCCATCCAAAGCCCTATAAATACCCTCCCCTCCAACCCTGTAGAATCCTTCTCAAATTTCTAAAAGCCCTGTAATAATCTGAGCCTAGATCATTTCCCTGAAGGTGCGTTTAGATGAGTCATTTGCTAATTCAATGGAACTTTGAAACGACGAAATTTGCAAATCCTTGGATTTCTAAATGTCATCATTTGTTTTCACCTTGTTTGGGTAAGTGTGTCATTTCAAGATGAGAGGTGGTGGATCTCGGGGAGGTGGTGGATCTCGATGGCGGTGGAACTCAACGAATCTCGTAAAGTTCGACGACGGTAGAGGGGTAGGGGTGGTAAGAGAAGGTGTCGAGATTTTGGGTAGAATTTGGCATTGGGAATTAGGTTGGGATTTGTAAACTCCACCTTAAAATGTGGAACTTTGTTTTGTCCCTTTCGTATCGTGTTGAAATTTCTAAAATTCCACTCGAAATTTACAAATTTTAATCTTCAATCTACTCAACATGGTATTTACAAATGACATATTTAGAAATTCCACAAAATTGAAATTCCATGTATAAACGACACGTCCAAACACAACCTTAGAGAAGTAGTAGTTATTGTTCCAAATTTCCAACCGATTTGGCCTAAAATGAGTGAGTTGTCCAATTTTTCCTTGCCAAGCTTTGCCAAAACACATCTAAATACCCTCCACAACTACCATCCTCTAGCCAAAAACACCCTAAACGTCCTCCCAAATTATTAGGTCAATCCACCCATCCGAGGGTTGTAAATGGGAAGGGTAAAAATTATTTAACCATCCTCACTGCATGGGTGGGTACAGTTATCGGTAGAAAAATCTCAACTGTTAAATAAAAGGGGCGGGTAAGGGTAAGAAAATTGTAACCGTTTAAAAAATGAGTCGGGTAAGAGTAAAAGAGCTCACCTGCCACTAGTGCAGAACATTGCATATTCAAATCCCAATAGACGTCGATCATATTATCAGACGACGTCTATACCTATAGACGTCGGTTGTTCGTATGACCGACGTCTATCGTGTGAGAGGTCGGAGTATAGACGTCGACCTATTCAACAGTCGACATCTATTGGGTGAGAGGTCGTCCTATGGACGTCAGATGTTTGAATAATCATGGAAGTTGGCGTCTATACTACGACAGTTATTCTTCAGTCTATAGACGTCGGGGGTATAGACATCAGTTTGGTGGTATGACCGACGTGTATAGAACTTATTAGCAGTTACGGTTTTTTCATTTATTCCAGACAAAACCCCGACCAATCCCTAACCGCAAACCCGACCCTCTCTGCGACCGATGTCTGACCGAGCCTCCGACACCGCAGCGACGTCCCAACCATGTTGGTCTTTTGACCTTAATCTATGTTTTGATGATTTATTCAACCTAATCTTAATTATAATCAATGTAGAGTAGCAAACATATTGGATAACATATATATTGTATTGTGCTAACTTCTACAAGTGATCAAGACTCAATGGAGAGAGGAAATCAAGTCAAGACATGTAATAAAGCTCATTTGAAGACATATAATCTTGATTTATTTTGAGTCTTAATAACTATGTGTAATTAAGCACACTTGAGCTAAAAACCACTCACATATACACTAGCTTCCCTATAGAAGTCACATACAAAATTTAACAATATTTAGACTTCAATAGATCACCCAAACTAGAACCAGAAAACACTTAAACCAATATTGAACTGCCAGAGCAGTTAAAATCGACCGGTTTCAGACCTTCAGTGACCGTTTGTTCCTTTAAAAAAATAGTGTTTTTTACAACCCAATCGGTCGACCGTTCCGACCTCTTCGGTCGACCGTGTAAACATATTTTCTGACCGTTACGATTGTCGTATTATACCAACGGTCGTATTCTTATTATTCATCCATACCCCAAAATACAGTTGCCCATCGGTCGATCGTGGATCTATTTTGGTCGACCGAACCTAAATGTCTCGACAAAACCAAACTGCCGGGAAGTTTCCGGTAGACCATGGACCTTGTTTCGGTCGACCGAACTTGATCATTTTTGTCAACCTCGTAGAGTCTGGAAGTTTACGGTCGACCAAACCCTACTCGGTGTTCGACCATTAACCTAAGTGTATCTAAGTTATAGCCTATTTCGTTCGACCATTCCCTTATCGGTCGACCAAACATTGGTCAAAATTGCCAATCGGTCGACCGTTCTACCCGTTTCGGTCGACCGTGCTTGTTCTGAATTGGGTCCTGCAGGTTTCTATTTTGTGTATCTCACTCAAACCATTCATAACTTAACCCCAACGGCTATAACACATTAGGAGCTTATAAATAGAGTTGTCTAACACATTTTCACACAACTCTCCCACTACAATTTGTCTCCTACATTAGAGAGAAAAATCCAAACACTCCGAGCCTCAAACCTTCCACACTTTAGTCTTAAATCATATTCTACTCAAGTGTGCTCAAGATTTAGAGAGTGTTGTTCAACTCACATTGTTGTTCAGAGAAGCAATGACTTCGGTGAAAGCCCAAAGTGTCCTTCTCAGATTGTGAGAGGAAGAAAGTCGAGCTAGAGAGGGTGCTCGCGAAGCTTGGTGTGTAAATGTGTTCTCTCCCGGCCCGGAATGGGGAGTGGTTAGTGAAGTCGTGAGCGGAGCTCGGTGATTCGAGCGGAGCTTGCAAGAGAGGACTAGGACCCGGGTGTGGGTGCCGAACCTCTATAAAATCCCCGCCTTCGATTGTGGTTTGCATTATTCTCTCTTTGCTGCATCTTTGTTTGGTAAGCAAGTAGAGTTTGTTTAGGGTTAAACGTGATTAGAACTAAGCAACATTCACGATCCTACAAACCCCTCCTCCCGTCCTCCATCGTCCCAACTCTCAACCGCACCTTCTCCGCCGCCAATGCCATGAGCATCATTCTCTCCTCAACACTTATTCTTTTTCTTGGACTTTGTTTTTTGAACATTGTTGGTTGGTTTTGTGGTTTCGAGGGTTTGGAAATAACGGTGAATTTGGAGTTGAACTTTGTTGTCCTATTGGATTTGGAGTTGGGATTTGAGAGATTTTAAAGACTTCTTTTGATTTAATTTCTCACAGATTGTCATCTAGCTAGTTGATTTATTTTTGTGAGTGGATATTCGGACTTTGTGTTTATAATGTTTGCATATCTATTTTGAGAAATTTGTTGTAAAATGAGAGTGGATATTCGGACGTGTATAATTGGATATGGAATCAATTTCTTTTGACAAATCAAACTTTCTCAATGATTTGTGATTCGATTTTCAACTTATTTTTTCTGGATTTGCATTATTGTCTTATTGAACTCTTCCTTGCCTTGGGTCCGAGTGGAATAAATGTTATATTATATAGTAGATGATTATGAAAGATGATATCATGTCTACATTGCTGAAGTTCCCTATTTTAGTCATGTTTAACTTAAATAACCCTTTACACATAATCCATAAGTTTGCATCCTAATTTTAAAAATAGTCCAAGTTATGATTTATTTATAGGTTTTGCATAAAAAGTGACCAAATTAGAATAAATCTTTAGTTTAGTGAGTTCATACATTTATTTGTGTTTATTTATGTTTTGTTTAGTTAAATGTTTATTTATATTTATTTATGCTGAAATAAACTTATTTTGTTTAGTTAAATATTTAGTTTCTAATAACTCATTGACCCCCTTAAGAAACTTGGCCTTAATAACCCAAAGCAAAATATTAGACAATATTTGTAAGTCATTCATCATATAAGATTTCCATTCATCATATTTATTATTTATTTTATGATTTTTGTCGTAGATTGCTGGCGTAAGGTACATAATCTGTTTCACTCATCATTCATTAGAAAACACACATTAGTTAGTAGGACTTGCATCGGAACAAGAGTGAGTGTTTGTTTGGTGTGTTATTTGTTAGATTAAGGTATGAAAAACAATTAGGGGCAGTCACCTATAGGAGATGAGATGGGGGTTTTATCACATTTTCCTTGGCCCAAAAACCACTTAATAAAAAAGTCTTGATAAAATCAATTACACGTTGGCCTCTAGGATTTCGGGACGCATTAAGGAGAGGATTTCGGGACATATCTGTAAGGTGTCAAGCCTCTGGAGCAAGGGGTCCAATAACCAACCTCTGATCAACATTAATTTGCTTCCAATTAGGTGCAAAATGTTGTGTCAATGTATGATAGGTAGGGAATCACAATCCTTAAGTACCTGGGATTTGGAGGGGGTTAAATGGTTGCCTTCGGCTTTGTACATCACCAAAGAGGATGTTACGTAGTTCTTGGCGATGAATTCATTGTGTATCATGATTATCGACATGCAAATAGAGTAAGTGTTTTCTTTGGTATAATATGAAATGTATTGAATAATTTTAAATCGTAACTGTAATAAAATGTAATTTTTACTCTTGTAGACACCTTTATGATGCCAGAATGTCAGTTTTTCCTAACGATCAACTATTTGGATTTATCAGTCCATCTACTTTTATATTCGGGAATGACGATAAATCGGGTCAGGTTGGGACTCTCCTGAAAGAAGAAGACAAAAGATATTATCTTCTCCCTTATCATGAGAGGTAACCTTGTTAATTCAAAGTGAAATTTAATTTTGTAATATACTTCTAATTATATATATAAACATGGCTCATTGGATGCCTGTCGTTGTATGCCCCGCGACTAATTCGACATATTGGTTTGATCTGTTGGGGTCAAATAAACCAAGAGACTTCATAAAGAAACTTGTAAATCTATAAGTTCATTCTAATCATTGTGTTTGTAATCTGTGTATTTTTATTAATATTATTGAATTCATGCTCAATAACTTGTGTTACTCAGGATAATGAAGGTTTACAGAGCGTTAGGTGACAGGACAACAATCCCAAAAGCTAGAGTAACATGACATGGAATGAGAGTAAGTTCTTTCTCCCATTTTTGTTAATTAAGTTAAGTAGTGGAACAAATATTTAGCGAATTTATATGTTTGTAGTACCGTAAGCAGAATGGAACTACGGAATGTGGTTACTACGTGATGAGATACATGGAGGAAATCCTCGAATTTGTAACTCAAGACGTATCCCTATCCGTAGTAATATAGATCGTTATTCAGTTGTATAATTGTAGTTTCATTATCTAGATTTAATATTTTTAACTTGTATTTTTATAGGTCTTCAAAAAGAATAGCGATCCCAACTCGCAACAGGAGCTTGATGATACTCGCGACCGATGTGCTCGCTATTTTATCAAAAACATGTTGATGAACTAAGAGGTTATCATATCACTAACACTTTTTTGTAATTTATTTAACAAGTTCAATTGTATTACAAACATACAATGTTATGCCTTAATATAATTGCCTCATTTTTAGAATGAATGCCAAGTGTTTGTGTATGAATGATAAGTGTGTTGAATGATTATGTGTATGCTTGTATGTGTTTGTGTATGTATGCTTGTATGTATTTGTGGATGAAAGAGTGTATGTATTTGTGAACAACCTTCAAATTGAAGGTAGTTCGAATAAATGGTGTAATTGTCGGGTTGAGGTGGTGGAGGATATTGTGGGTTATGGTAAGGTTGGTAAGTGTGAAAACTGTACAAACGTGTGGTTTGAGGTGACACTATGTTGGGATCGACGAGTTCGATACATACTCAATCCAAGCTCAATAAGTAACGTTATTGTCAAGGTACGTACGTTTTCAATGGTCAGATTTGCTTTTGTCGAAACGTCTCCTCAGTTATGAGCAACGTGTGAAAAACAATACCAATGGGAGGCTCGCTATGCGCGCGATATGATGAAGAAAAAGAGTTCTCTACGTTGGGACTGATGATCTCGATATGAACTCAATATTCTCTCAACCTTGTCTCTACCATATGAGTGCGACTGAAACGCATGATAACCGAGGGTGTTTTTGATGGTTCAGCTACCTTCTCTCCAGACATCATGTCTGTCATCCGGATAGTATAGAATGCTCTTCCCTTCTTTCGGCCTTACACCGTTACACTTCTCTTGCCAACTCCTTCTTCCTTCGACCACATTCCAGTCCTAGAATGATGCGCAACGACGACATCGTTGGGGTCTCATCCATTAAAGACATCATCTGCTTGTACGGTTACGCCGCATGACGGGTGTGTCGGGTCCTCAACCGGGTCACTGCATGTTACCCGGCGTTGTGGGGCCCCGTGATGCCAGAGATGCACCTTCTACGTGCATGACGCCATGTCTACGGTACGACCACCCCCGGAACGACTAGAGGAGGTCAAGCAAACCCTAGTGGAACTCCCACACATGATCGCCGACGTGGAGTGTCGTTTGGTGACCGTACAAGATACAGTGGTAGACCTTCTTATAGACAGTGGTAGGTTTTAATCATGTATTCCTTTATTTTTCAGTTACCTTCTATTATAAGTTAATGTCCACTGACTTACCATTATTTGGTTTGCATAGTTTCCACCTGGAGGACACCAACCCCAACACCTCCTTCCTAGAGCACACCTACCCCAACTGCGGGGCGTCCTGCCTTGTTGAGACACCCATCCCTGACCCAATGCCCTCCCACTGCCTGATGTCCCTCCTGGCTTCGAAGAACACACCGGGTGGACTAGTAAGAGGGCAAAGTTATTTTAGTTATTGTAGTTGATGTTTTATTCTATGATACTTTTTTTGTTTTTGTTGTGTATGTGTTAATTGCAAACTTTAACATCCTTGTTTTGTAAAATGTGTGGTCAATACACAAGAAATTATATTGTTTACGTTGTTTTTGTGAATATTCAAATGTTGTGAATGTTTCAATCTTTCTTATGCAAACGACGTAGTCGAAGAGGTAATAGAACAACCATCGACCAACGTCGAGCAACCGTCGAGCTCTATTGAGGTAGAAGGACATGACTGACTTGAAAGGGCGAAGTTGTTCGTTTGAAACTGCACAATGACCATTGAGTTATTATTCGAGCTATTATCGAACTAATTTTTTGTTAAATCCTAAACCCTAAAGTTCATGTGGCCTTCGTTTGAAAAGACACAAATAAGTGGCGGTTGGTTTATGTCCTAGTTTGTCGAGTGTTTATCGAACTATCATCAAACCACAATCGAGGTTAAAGGAGAGACTTCATTCAGACTTTGTTTGAAAAGACTCAAATAAATGGTGGTTCGTTTAAGTCCTAGTCCGTCAAGTGATTATCGAACTACCATCGAACCACAATCAAGGTTAAAGGAGAGACTTCATTCAGACTTTGTTTGAAAAGACTCAACTAAATGGTGTTTATTTTTAATCCTAGATCGTCGAGTGATTATCGAACTACCATCAAACCACAATCGAGGTTAAAGGAGAGACCAAGGAAAGATCACAAACACAAACCCAAAGACAAACAAAAAATAGAAACATTAAGTTATTATTGATATTAATTGTAACACAAACACACAAAAATTATATATCTCTTCCTAGTCAATTGGAAGAGAACGATCTGCTCAGATATCACATGCAAGCCTAAAAGATAGTTTTGTTATCTCTTGACTCTGACTCAACTTAGCAGCATTCTAAAGAAGCTTCTGCATCCCTCTCTATGGTCGGGTTTATCCACCAATGGTACCAGTGTTCCATCGTCCCAGCCGAAGTACCGACAACAAAAGGTTGGCTCCGACGAGCCACAAACGTAGGACTTCTTGCTAATCTTGTTCGGAGTGTTGGGCAACAACTCTGTTTCCTTCAGCCCGCACTTACAGGTGCGATAGGGCAGAGGTAAAACTTCTGATATTAGGGTACAACCTCCTCATATTGGTCTACCGACGATGTGCTCATCTTCGTCAGAGTAGTCGTCTGAGGTATTGTGTTGGAAGACCAATTTTTGGGGTAGAGGAGACGAATCGAATACACTTAGTTGAGACTTGGGATGATATCGAATACACAACTAAATTGAAGACACCCTAACCTCTGATTTAATAGACCCTATAATGAAGGGTTGCGTCTCTTCGCGCAATAATGAAAGGTTGTGTCCTCTCAAAAGGAAGGAATATCAAACGGTTGTGTCCCATCATAGGATGTTTCACTTCGACATGTGAACATTTTATCATGTTGACCATCGAGCGTCATCAAGCCCATGTCGAGTTTCTAAATAACACATATCGAGTTCAATCAGACCATAGCGAATTATAACTATCGAGCATACACATCGACCACACTATCTATCGCATAACGTCGAGTATCATCGAACCTTATCGATTTCTGAAATAATTTAAAATATCGAGACATAGAAAGATAGAGAGTGTGTTCCAGAGGATGTTAGTGGTCTCACAAGATAAGCAGATGTATTTTGGGAAAAAGTGGAAAGGGAAGCATATATCCCAGAGGATGTCAAAGTGAAGGGTTTTTTCCAAAGATTTGACCACTTGAGGCATAGAAAGTCAAATTTCTCATTGACAATCTATTACAATTTCTTCATATAGAGTTTCCAAGAAAGTAAATGTTTGCAATGTTATTGATAAAAAATAATTAGTAAACCAACTTTAAGATAACTTACAGCTTCAGCTTCAGGAGGATAACACTGAACCTCAATTATTTCCGTTTCCCAACAACTCCCACCTTTTTATCTAGTTTGTATTAACCCAGCAATCTCTATACCTCTTCAATTCACACACACACAGACATATATACTTACATACATATGTATATAGTCTGATAAATTTATGAGGACTTCATTCAATTTCCGTTGACATGAATGGGTGGAAGTAACGGTGATCGGCAACATTGACCTAGTGGAGTGGTGGTCTAATTACGCAAGAAATGGCACTCGAGTCCTGACTCAGTTGCGCCCGCAAAGGAACCCGAGAAGAAGGTGGAGAAGAAAAAAGTAGAACCCAAGGAGGAGGAGGAGCACAATAAGATAGACATAAATGATCACTATGTTGAGTTTTTTAGAACTCATCCATATTGGAACCCTAACATGATTACATGAACGATGGTTACCATTTCATATGTGTGGAGGATCCCACTCCCTCCTCATGTGTGATTTGCTGAGCAATAATGAAAGATACATTTCCATAGAAACATACATTTATAATGCATTCTTAAGAGTATAACTCAAACACCCCTGCAGGTTCAGAAACCTTATTCACAGATTTTCTCAAAAACCATGTCATTTTGAACTTTCCAAGCAGACCTTTTGGCTTTTTTATGGTCAAATATTAGGGTGTGTTTGCTAACATCTTTGTCGGGGAGTAGCCTTCTCTGTTGAGCAAGAAATTAGAGGAATGAGATTTAAACACACCATTACGTAATTTAAAAAGAAAAAAAGAAGACAAAGTAGGAGATAGAGAGAGAAACTTATTTGGAGGAGACTCATAATTAAAGATTGGAAAATATTATTGATATTGAAGATTAGTGCTAACATTTCAAAATACTTGTAGGATATTTGTGAAAACAGCAACAGATCCACTGGATTAATTGCAACTGCAACCACATACCACAGAATTAGCCAAGCCATGTTACCCAAATAAAATCTTATTTCTCTTGACCACATTATTCCAACCATGACACCAATCATATATAACTTTAATTCTCATTATTCAGAGCCACACATCTCTTGTTATTGGCTACATAACCAATCCACACACTAATAATACCAATAATAATAGTAATAATAATAATACATGTATCCAACATGTTAATTATGTTCTTTTGAGTCCCAAGACACGAAGGAAGAGCTGAAGATAATCAAAATTATAGACAGCCCGAGTGATCTGCAACTTGTTGTCATTCCATGGTGGGTATCTGAACTTGATGTCGAAAATGAATTTTCTTCTCATGACGGCTTTGGCATTGCTGAATGTGTCGAATGAGAACTTGCCATGGTATTTGCCAAATCCACTCTGACCCACTCCTCCAAATGGAAGTGTGTCGCATGCAAACTGCAAAATATATACTTGTATGTCAATGTTGTATAAATGGTTGATACTTATAATTTGATCACTAAAGAGTACATACTAGAATTATAGTCATGTACTATGGGGTCGATTTCGTTAGATTAGTCTTATTTTAATTTTCAGGCCATTTTAAGCATGAGTTTTAGGTTTGAAGAAGTGAAATATATTCTGAAATGATTTGGATGAACAAAGTTGCATATATTATTGCTGAACTAGTATGTTGCAAACCATTTCGAAGTAAAAAGGGTTCTAATGAAATTGTTTCATCATCCATAGGCAAATTATGGTTTTTCAAAACCAAAGCACATATAGAGTTATAATTCAATTTTACTACTTGCATTTTTTCTTCTTCAAGTGTAGAGGTTATCTGACCATCTTGGTTTCAGTGTGACATCACCCCTCAAATAATTTGAATACGACGATATATACACAGGCACAAAAATAAAAAAGTTACCTGGATGATAGTGTCATTGAAGGTAACACTTCCAGATGAAGTATCAGCCACCACTCTCCTCATCAAGTTATCATCATCACTGAAAACATAAATCGCCAGAGGCTTTGGTCTTTCGTTCACAAAATCAATGCATTCTTCTATCTTCTTCAGCTGTGTGAATGTAATGGATCAAAGAAGTTTAAGTTAAGCTAAATAATAGACACATGCATGTGTAGGATAGATTGGTCAGGTTAGTCTCATTACTGTTATTATTGGAAGTACAGGACCAAAAATTTCTTCAGTCATGATGTCTGCATCTAGAGGGGGATCCAATAGAATCGTGGGCTGAATGAACCTACATAAGCACAAATACAAAGCCATCAAAAGTTAGATAACTATTACTGTGAAATCATATTAGTCTATAAAGTCTTCCTTAGGTGGGAGAGGTTGGACGTAGCTCTGCAATAAAAATTTCCAAACTTTTAGTTTTGAAAGATATCGGACCATCTTTACAATAATCTCTTAGATGCATAACCGAGATTATTTTTGAAGTTTATGCATGAACGATATGGGTTGAAGGGAGCCCTCATAGGCCAATCACGTACTCTGATAACATAGGGAATGATGTTGGTTGACCAGCCGGAAGAGAGTGGACATGACTCTCTTATAGCGTATTTTAAACCATTATATAAGCAATTTAGTTTCAGATAAGTTCATTTTCTATGTTACCTACAACTATGTTCGATCGATTTTGTTTGAAAATATTCTAACATGTGATTTAATCATTTTACTACTTCTGAGTTCAAAATTGAATAGAAGTTCAAGTACCAAACCACATTTTCTTGAAGTCCGATCAACAACATTACTCAAATATATATGCTTACTGGTTTTCATAATCAATGACACCACCATGAATAATAGTGTTCTTGACTCGAGGGTCTGTGAGGAATCCACATAATCTCTGGAAATGATGTTTGTTGATGATTCTTGAGAGGTTTCTTGGGTCTGCAAAACATCTCTTGATTGATTCCCTCAACAGATCAATCTACGCATGCGTGCCACAGAAAACATAACACCCAATAATTAGTTTGTGCTTCTAGACAACTACTACTAATGTTGTTATAAAACTAATTATAAATGTACATGAAGGTTAACTTGATTGATATTAATAGATAAGTGTTATACCATGGTTGATGAAATTTTCTCTTCCACGAGGAGATAATCGATCCCAATGCACGCTTGACCGCAGCAGGCACTCCATTTTCCAGCGACAATACGTCTTGCAGCTACCTGTTATACCATCCAATCTATTGTGGTGAGAATAATGTCATACCGGGAAATAGAAAAATGTTCTTCTACATTGTAAGGTGGGATCCTTAATTTTGAGTTAGAAGCCCACACTTCAATGGTTTGTTTAGTAATTTAAAGATGAGATAAACAATGTAAATGGTTACTATACAAGATAAGAAGCAACGAAACAAGAAAAGCGAAAACTTCATTATAACCTTTTGATCAGAAGGACTTGAAAGTGAGTCCAAAATCGCAGGGCATTTGCCTCCAAGCTCCAGAGTAACTGGAGTCAAGTGCCTTGCCGCCGCCGTCATCACGATTCGGCCAACTCGAGGACTACCTGAAAGCAATATGACAAGTATTGAAGAACATAAAGTACTAAGACACCTCGTTTCAGTATGTTTGAACTTTCATAGAATTTGTATTACTCAGAACCATTGGTTCAAAATGTTTAAAATGTGAACATCCTCAACACTATTAACTTATGTGTGTTGTCTTATAACCAAGCATGTGCATGTCTAAAGATTTGTGGGTTTGGTGATGTCAGTTGAAATATTTCTCTAACAATCCGATACCATTTTGAAGTGTGAGTTTCCAATTTAAAACCATGTAGGGTCTGGTGGAGGTATTACACAGCGTAAATTGCCCAATGACAGACGATTAGAAACATAATCAAAAGGCATGAATACCGATGATTTGTGAACATTGCAAAAACATATATTTTCAGTTAAGTCGCAATAAACAAGCTGAAATAGTCAAAGCATAATGAGTTTGACATGGCAAGTAAAAGGAAATGATACCAGTGAAGAAGATCTTGTCCCATTTGTGTTCTAAAAGTTGCTCCCCAAGAGCTGGGCCACCTTGGAAGACCTTAACAGCTTTGGTGTCCATATATTTGGGGAGATGGTTTGCCAAGAATGCAGCTGAAGCAGGAGCAAGCTCGGAGGGTTTTATGACTGCAACATTACCAGCTGATATGGCTCCTATTAGTGGATCCAAAGCCAACCCTGTTTTATCCAAACATAATTACAGATTACATGCCTTAACATGTATGCAAATAAATCAAGACACCTACGGCATGACATTTAGATGAGATGAGAATTGGTCTTCAAAATCCCACACAACTTTGGTTTTAATAAACTCCTGAGGAATTAATCGATTCGATGTAAATACGCATAGTTTTGAAATCCTCATATTTCTTAGTCTCATACCATATGTCCCAAATCTAGTGTTCAATATAGTTTATATTGTACATTTATAGTCTTTATAAAGTCCTTAAATTTTGAAAAAAATAGTGAACCAATCAAATCCACGTGGTATTGAATATGTCGATTGACTTCACACGCACATGAATAATAATATTTTGATCACACGTGCGAGGTTGTTTGAAACGTAATATAGAATAACTCAAGACTTGGACAATTCTAGCCCCCATCGAATGCCATCGAATTAACAGGCATTTAAACTCTAAAAACATTGTGAACCAACATTATAAAACGTTACTAATTGAGTACTAATGCATTAGGTCCGACTAGTGACATCACATAAACATACCAATTGGGAAGTTCCAAGATGAGAAGATGAGCACAACCCCTAGAGGCTCTGAGACCACTTCTGCAGTTGTTGGAAATGCAATCAATGGTACCTTAACCTGCATTCCATCAAACATGTAAGTTTGGAACTAATTATTCATTAAGTATTTATTGACCAAACAAAACATTAATCACGAATAAGTGGTAGGTGAGTATGTCTTAATTACCTTCTCTGGTGCCATCCATTGATTGAGCCCACGGAGGGCAAAATTCACAGACTTGATCAGAAACCCTACCTGCTCAGTGTTAGTTGGTAGGTACCAAAAACATGACCACAAAAGGATTGGGATCCACTTCACGGATTGAACTATTCAAATTCATCACATTTCAAATAGTTGCAATAACAATTTAATCATCGAAAGTGTAATCACAATTTATTAGTCGAAATAAGGCCAGTAATGCCTCGGTACGGTTTTGGTTTTAGGTTCTTCAGTTTCAAAAATCAAATGAAGAAAAGAATTGAATCAATTAATTTTTGAATTTAAATGTCATATTCTTGCTTAAAAAATATTTATAAAAAAATAAAATCAATAGCCAACAAAAACAAAAGTAATTTGAAATTAAACTTCGACATGTGTTTCCTTGTGTCACTTGTCTCCAATCATATGTTAGTAGTATTGCTACAAGCCTACAACGCATGCACTTGAAATTAATATAAGAAAAATAACATGAATACACTAGAAAAATAAACCACATAAAGCTTTGAAGCACCAATTCGATCGATCTAAATTCCCATCCCTACACACATACCTCATCTCTATAAGCCTCGGCACGGTGTTTGCCGAGGTCGGAGTGGAGGGCATGGAAGATGGCCTCCTCTTGCTCCTGGAGGAGACACAAGAGAGCTCTAAGCTGACTCCTCCTCCACAACCCACTTTTTGTCTTCCCACTCCTGAAGGTGTTTCTTACCTCCTCCAAACCCTCCTCCAAAAAGTCCATCCCTTCCATAATCCCTCAGTTGTTTGATTTGCTCTATCTTCTTGTAAAACTTTTCTAAGTATCAATAGTTGTACTACTGATCGGGTGAAGTAGATGCATTAAATGAGGTTGCACCAAACAACCAGCGTCAAATATGGAAGTCATTAAAGAGGTGTGGCAACTGATTTGTTTGCTTATTATTTGAAACTCTTATTCCTTGTTATAATTAACCAAAAAGCTTAGCGGACGGTTGGTTCGGGATATTCATCTAAAGGTAAGAGAATGAATTGACATGATTCCCTTTGATGTTGTTTGTTGAGCATATTTGTCATTCTTTTTACCATTTTCACTTCACCCCAAAGTCTTTTAGGTTGATTCCCCACCTCACTAAGTATTTTCGTTCTGTTTCCCACTTCTATACTCTCTCGTATCTATCTTTAATCTTTCATTTCTTTTATTTTTCTCTCACTAAATTTAATGACTTGGTTACTAAACTAACGAACTTCGATAATATTTTATATGTTAAAAATACAAAATAATTAATTATTTTTATTAAATAATTTATTGTCCCTTGAGACTTGGCTTCCTAACCTTTCTGATTGTTTGAAAACTATAAGGACCTATCTGATAATCTAAAATAAAATGCTTATTTATAAAAAATGTATTTTCAGATAATACAAAGGCTTTTTGTTTGGGTCATACCAAATAACGCATTATGTATTTTATCTGAAAATGTTTTTTTTACAAACATGTTGGACTTTTTTCTTCTTAAATATGGTTTCTCTTTCCTTCCTCGATTTTTATGAAACCTATGACTTCACGAAATTGTATCCTTTATGGAAACGCTATATAACACACACACAAATTGTTTTCAAAACATACAATCGAAGCTGTTGCCAACTTATGAAATGTATTTTTCAAATCAAAGTTTTGAAGCCTTTCACACCCTAAACCCAATCGACTCAGCTTATCTAAATTATATTTTGAAAGTTTTTTCTATTTAGTTACAATTAAACCCCAACTGGACTTTTGTCCATTGAGGCTCAGACTTTTGTTTTGATTGTTCAAATTAAAGACCTATGGATTTACTATATGAACTAGCCTCAGATTTATATATCATCTTCTCTTCACAATTCTTGCCTCCATAACCACATTTATATTGTTGTTTTTTTATGTACATTTATTGTTGTCGAAATCATAGAAGTGCTCTAATTAAATGACGAAGTATGGCTAATAAATATCCCAGGACAATAACACATGAATTGTACTGATCCAGTTAGGTGTCTGGTTTGACCGAGTTCTTGTTGGGAGGGAATCTAACAATGCACTAACTCGACACGGATTAAACGTACCACGAAATACTAAATATTGATTGCGGAATTAACTTTGGACCATCTCCCAAACTCAATTGCAACAAGAACACTAATAAGATGGAAATAAACAAGCAAACACAAATACACACCTGAAACAACCACGACACACGCGATTTACAAGGTTCGACAACGTGCCTACGTCCTTGGGGGGTCTCCTGCGGGTTTCCTTTCCTTCTTCCGCTTCTCCAACAAGAGAAGCAACCGAGATTACAAGTATATGGAGGCAATAGGTCATCCAAATCATTCTAGATCTATCTCTAGTCTTATCTCTCAACTTACAATGAAGGAAACTATGTTGTATGCAATTGTATATGGAAATTAAGAGCAACCAAGCTCTTTTATAGACTCAAAAACCGAGATACAATTAAGCAAAACCGAACAGAACTATTCGTGGGGACACGGTTAACTGATGCTCGTTCGGTTAACCGTGCGTGCTTCAACAGGAGCGATTCCTGTTACGATTCGGTTAACTGAATCCTTCCCGGTTGACCGCGGGAACGTTTCTTACGCGGCTCGGTAGACCGCGAGAACGATTCTTCCACGAACTAACGAATTCTTCCAACAACCATTCGGTCGACCGAGAGCCCCTCGGTGGACTGTGCCAAATTGGACATGCACTTTCCAGATTCTCGGAACACCAAAAATCTCCCCAACAGTTTACCGAACACGTTGTTCCGAAGTGTTTGTTACCTTCTGACGGTGGACCGAATCCAATTCGGTCGTCCGATCCCAACTGCCCACGGAGTGCATGGAATCCTCGGTTCGGTGGACCGAATCCAATTCGGTAAACCGACCCGTCTTCGCCGAAATTTCCTGGGTTGTGCGTCGGTAAACCGAATCCAATCCGGTCGACCGATTCTTCCTGGATTTGTTTTCTTAACAAATATAAGCCAATATTCAACAGTTCTCAGCTTCAAAGCAATATACTTCTCTCTTGCAGTTTTGGATTGTTTTACTTCATCGTATGTTTTACTAGAAGCCTAGTTTTAAGGCCGTGAACGTACATTGAGTTCATAAAAGATATATGTTACAAGAATAATATTCGTTTCACATTTTAGATTTTAATTTTGAACCGAGATAGACATAACTAAATGAAATTTCGAAATTTCGACCAATAAAGATGTAAGTGAAATTACTTAACGTCATATAATTGTGTAGTATGATCCTTGTTCCATATCACTTCTTAGTCAGTTGCTGTTTATCTTGAATAATCAAATGTAAATATTAAACTTGCGATTGCTTGAGGGATCTCCATGCATGAAAAAGTGATGGCACACAGGTAGTTATTATATAAAAAATGATAGCACGAAGTCACACGAAAAGTACTGATTCAATTACAAAACTTAAAATTCCTTCTTTATTTCTCCGCAATCTATGCATGAATGTTTAGTGCACCTGTTAGAACTTAGAATGATTGTGTTGGCAAATTGCACATTGCTTCTTTATGTACCTCCATTTTTATCACTTAGTAGTTGACACTTACCGTCGACATCTTTGTGATTTTGATAAATTATCTCACTTTCTGAACATTTCTTCTTTATATTCTTCTTTTTTATTCTTGCAAAATGTTATGCTCCATTATATTACTTATATGGTAAATGTAGTCTTTATAATGAATTTATTCTTTTTAGATTTGGTAAAAACCCCAAGATAAAGATCAACAAATCTCAAAAACACTTTTGTAGTTTCCTCCAACAATAATCAATCATATTATTAATTTCGTCGACGATTCTGTCAACTTCTTGCAATATCCCTTATTTATGATCTTATTAAAAAAAATTGTTCTATAAAACAAAATTGTTATATTTTCTCTCATTCAACGGTCGATCTTTATCAAGATATAGGTGACCACTTGTAAAATCTCTAAACCCAGTCAGGGGTTAATGGTTGGGTTAAGAGGAAGTTTGACTTTGGAGAGAGAGGTTTGGTGAAGTGATGGAGGTAAGGCGAGAGGGATGGTGAGGAATGGTGGGGTGGTGCATAGGGTATGGGCTGGGTGTACGTGGAGGAGATTTTTGGTTTTTAAACCCAACACATCCACCTCCATTTCCTTTCTCATTCCTCATTCCTACCTTTCATCACATCTCTCACCCTCTTCTCTTCCTTTTCCGGCGGCAGTGGAGGTGGCAGAAGCTCCGGTGGTTGGTGACAAGGGCGGACAAACGGTTCCGACGTGAGGCGTGCGAAGGTCGACGCGCGAGGAGGTTTCCGGAGGCGACGTTGTGCGAGCGAGGCTCCAACGGGTTTGTCGTGTTCGAAAGGTATGCCGGTTCATTACTGTGATTTTATTGCTCACCCGCGTTGGGGTGATATGGTGGTCGGTCACGGGAGGTCGGAGACCTCACCGGCGACGAGAGCGGCGTAAATGCTTGGCTGGTGCAACGTTGCAGACGACCAACGGTCGACCGGTCCTTCGAGTAGTAGACCAATTTAATGTATTTTGCCCGACTTTAACCAACACCGGTCAGACGATGCCTTGTGACGGTCGACCGGTAGTGCTTGTGCAGGTGGGTCGGAGGTTTGCCTGTTGGATTTCGGTCGACCGTTTTTATGTTTTCGTTTGACCGAAACTTAAGTTAATTGATGTATGGTTCGACCGTTTTTATGCATTGTTTGACCGATTAATGACTTAGTATGCTAGGATACCCTTGGTAATTTTCGGTCGACCGAGACCCCTGAGTCGGTCGACCGATTAGACTTATATGATTTTGACCAGACTCTGGGTTTTGACCACATTTCGGTCGACCAGTTTTAGACTCTTGTTCGACCATTGGGACTTAGGCTTTGCACAGAGAGTTCGACCATTGCAGACTTTTGGTCGACCGAACTCCATGGGAACGGTCGACCAGACTGCCTCTTTCGGTCGACTGTTTGTGCGCAGAATTGAATTCCTGATCCTTGTATGATGTCAACTTTGTCCACGGAAACCCGTGTCCTCGCCTAGTGCGTGAGCTGGGAGGTGACGGCGGGCATGTTACGCGTGCCTTTCCAGGGACCGCCGTATGAAAGAGTGTGGGTATTCGGGACGTGTCACCTCCGCGTATGGATTGTGACTTAATGTGATGGATTGATGGACTCATAGTAGTGTAGCAGACTTGTTCCCAATGTATGATGATGTGCGGCTCATGGAGCCTGATGACCTGGCAGACTTCGGTCTGAAACCGTCTGATGTTGTGCCAGACGTATGTTGGACCACCGATGTTGTGTCAGTGATACCGCCGATGCTATGATGTTTGATGAGCCGATGTTGTTCTGGCTATGATGTTTGATGAGCCGATGTTGTTCCGGCTATGTTTTACTCAGCTGGGCACCTACTGAGATGATGATTGATGGACCAACCGAACGATGACTCCGTTGGGGTGGTTTGACCACGAAGTTACATATCTGTTTCTTATGGCGCAGACCTGGCGGACGCTCCTTGCCGAACCCCATGATTAGTATAGCCGCTTGTGGGGAGCGTCACGTCTTGTTTCGTTAGACCGTATGTGCCTACGGTAGGTCTCCGAGGGAGACCCGATGATGATTGTTGGACTGATGTCTTGTTTTACCCTTCGGGGAAACTGTTTTCCTTACTGTTGATGACATGACATGCTACTAGTATGATAGGTTCATTTGTACTACTGTATTCATATATGTGAGATTAGCATACGAGGTTTCTTATGAAAACTCAGGCATTGTTGTTGCATGTTTTATTTCAGGACCGCAGTAGGTTCAGTTGGGTGGTGACGGCGGACACACACATTTTATGATCATATCATCTCGTTCGGACCACTGAGGTTGACGTGATTGCTTGTACTTCCTTTTGTTATATCTGATGTGTTTGTGCTCTTCCAGGTATCTGATGTGTTTGTACATTTCAAAAAGTTGTGGTTAAATTGGATATGCATGACAGCAAAGCGAAACAAAAGGCCATCAAATGTGTTTGTGCTCTTCCAGGTAATCATTGAGTTGTAGCTTCTGTTCGAAACTTCTCATTATCATTCTATATGAATTTTGTAACAACGAGTATTATACATTATTTTTCTTTGTTTGGGAATATCGATTGGTTGCGTTAAAACAACTTGTTCATATATACTTGTAGGAATTGATTGCATTGGAGTCGATATGAATGGCAAAACGTTGATGGTGATCGGAGATGTGGACCCTATAGTGGTGGTGAGCAAGCTACGAAAGCGAGAGACCATTGAAGGAGCCCGAGAAGGAGAAGAAAGACGCAAAAAAGGAGGAGAAATCCGCGAAGAAGGAAAAGGAAGAGGAGAAGCAACCCAAGAAAGAAGAAACACAAGAAAGAGAGAAGTGATGGTTTTGTTCAGAATGAGTGCACACCATACAATATTGCTCCACAACACATGATCACACATCATTACTACGTCCAGAGTGGAGAGTTTGAGGACAACCACAACACCTGCGTCATATGTTGAAAATTAAACACAACATCATCATTCTTTTTTTTTTACTATTTAGTTTGTTGTATGATATGTACTATGATCATTTTTTCCTCTTTTTGGGAATCTGAATATGTTGATCCTAAACTCAATTAAGTCTAAACCAAGTAATTGATCAAGGGAAACTAGTTGAAACTAAAATAGTATAATCTATGCTAGTTCTATATCGTCGTTTAATAACAGTCCTTCTTTACTTGCTTTGATGGCGGAAGGATTTGCTTTGTTGGAAATTCGAATGGGAAACAAATTAAAATATTTAAAAATCCCTCGCATGCAAAGCGAGCGCTCTACCATTTGAGCTACATCCCCATTAATGTTGTGTAAACAATTAGTCATTACGTAACCCATTTTTCTTCTGTTTTTTTCTATAACTAAGCAAACTGTTATTATTTATTCCATTTGTTTTCACTAAATCAAATCTTTTTAAAAGTCCAAACTATGATGGATAATGGATCCTTATAACAAATCAAATGCAATACATACATTCTTAGTTTCACTTAATCTTTATGAACTTAAAAGTTATATACTTGACTCTCTTCACCTTGTAGTTTTCTAACACTGTCGTTCTATTTACCAATAATATGTTATTTTTCAACATATTTATCATTATTTTTTATTTTTTGCAGTGTTTTCAAATATTGCATTTGATAATAATTTTATGATAAATTTGGATTTAAATATACATGAAATCCAGATCGTATTTGCATAAAATGTGTATTTTATGATACTAAATTTGGATAATCATTGTTCACACGGTCCTTAGTCAGGTTTTGTCATCATCTCTTATTTCTCTTCTACCAAGGAATTGTGACCAAGTCTGAAGACCGAAATGAATCGAGTTTTGTCCAACAATGCCATCTTATGTTTTTTAGTAAGAATAACTAATAAGTTCATACGCTAGTATGGTTTCAAAGTACAATTATTTAGGTCTATCTGGCATTTGAATCACATCGATCTTGTCATTTTCTTTTCGCACAGCCATCTTTCGATATAATTATTACTTCACACGTCAATCTGTCATCGTCATGGTTGCAAGTTGTTGAGACCGAAATCAATATGAGCAAAAGCTTAGTTAGTCATTTTAATCATGATGAGGTCAGGTTTGGTTAGAAAGTCCAATACCATATTGACCGAGGAAAAAAAAAGGTCCAATACATGAAAATAGGACGGTTTAGGTTTGATAGTTTGACTCGAACTTAATTTGAAAAATATTCGACTTTAGTTTAACTTGAAAATGAAAAATATTGATGAAAAATCAAAATATCTTTAAACTTAATTCTATAAACGAGCCGTTCGAACTCAGAAAATTTTGATAATTAGTTTGATAGTTCGTTTGAATTTTTTATTGTTCAATTCATAATTTTTTTGTACTTGTTAATAACATATGATAATACTTAAGATTTGAAATTTCGTTCGACTCCGCTCGTTTACACCCGTACATCAAATATACGGTCATTCTCTCAAATCTCATAACACAAATTTATCTCTCATTAACCACCAAATTTATTCCAAATACAGTATGACAATCATATTTCACCAGACACACAAAATCATAAGAAAGTAAACACAACCAACCCTAAACAACCTCAACCTCACAAGCACCTCTTTCTACCTCCTTTTATATATATATATATAGTTGAACAGAGCTAAAAATTAATTTGGTATAACTATGCATGATATATATATGATTATGGTTTAGTTTTTAAACCGAGTCCCGGAATCGTAGACATCTCCAGCCTTCCAATCCTGAGGGATGTTATTGGCGGGCTCGACCCAAGTGCCCCCGTCCACGTCGTCCTCGCCGTCGTTGACCAGCATTCTGACCTTGAGGGGCCCACGAGGTGGGGACACGACGGTCCAGACAGCACCACGGCTCCTGTCCAGCAACTTGCAGGTTAGATTCTGTGTCTCGCACAGTTGGACGGCCGCGACGTCTTGGTTACCCTCCTGAAACCAGATGGCGAAGGCGAGGTAGTTTGGAAAGTTGCTGCTCTCGTCTATCTTGAAGACCATGTTTTTGCCAGGGTACCTGCAAGGAATCCCAGGTTGCTTAACTTATTTGTTGGTACGATTTCAAATTATACTTGAAAAAGTTCTATCATATATCATGTCTACATTTTATTTTGATATAACTACTTATTACAAATTGAATGTGTACTTTTTCAATGAGGTATCAATCAAGGTTGAATTAAACCCATTCTAGGAGATTGTACAAATTGATAAGTTATAATATGATATTTATAAATTTAGGATTGTTTTTTAGGTCGAAATAGACATAATTTCTTGGGTCTAGGGATTTGGATTGCGATATGACGTAATTGTTTCTATTTTGATTGCTTGTTGATTCTACCCGAGTGACCTTACATTGAGTCGATCTCCCTACCCGAGCCCACAAGCAGCATTTTAACTATTGAGATATAATAAAATATAAATCATCAGTACCCTCGAAAATAATTGTCCCTACGATACCTATACGAAGATAAGGTCACATTAAATGGTAGGGCTGAGCATCGGTCCGGATTGGACCGGAAAAAAAATTTAGGTCCGGATCGGATCGGACCGGACCGGAAAAAATTCGGATAGGCGGACCGAAGACCGAACCGGACCGGTTCCGTCCGGTCCAAAAACTCGATTTTTTACCTTAAATTTAAAATAAAAAAAAATTAGACCGGACCGGACCGGATCCAAAATTTTTTTCGGTCCGGACCGGAACCCGGACCGGTTGGTTCCGGTCCGGACCGAACCCGGACCGACCGGTCCGGTCCGGTCCAAAAACCCGAACCGGACTGAGTTTTGCTCACCCCTGTTAAATGGTATCTCTGATATTACGAAATATTAGAAAGTATAGGCCATATTTTTATATTATTATTACTTGAGAGTATGTATGAAATTATAAAACTTATTTGTAAATAGAAGTACAAAAGATACCGACCTTCTTAGGGTACACGATCTTATCCCAAATGTGGTTATATAAATCTCATATCTAACTACAAGTCTACAACACAAAGCCTATTATATTCTATCAAAAAGATGTTTCCATTACCCTCTTTTAAGTAGTTGGATGTCAAAGTTTAGTCAGACTAACCAAAATGAAAATTAAGATTTAGGTTCTTTTGAGATTTTGTCTTATAATTAGGGTGGCAATACGAATTAACGTGTTATGTTTGTATCAAACTTATTTACAATTTGATCCGATTTACACAAACTCAAACTTAACATGTTTATTATACATGTTGAAAAGGAAAATCCAAACCTGACCTATCTTAAATCATGTCAACCCAATCTGACCCATCTAACCGGTTTATTAAACGAGTTGTGTTTGTGTAGAAGATTATTCTTACCTATATAAATGTTACTTATAACAAAACTCAACAATAATT
The DNA here is from genome assembly GCA_963682175.1 of Triglochin maritima. Lineage (NCBI taxonomy): Eukaryota > Viridiplantae > Streptophyta > Magnoliopsida > Alismatales > Juncaginaceae > Triglochin > Triglochin maritima. The sequence continues at coordinate 45,238,655 of OY821775.1, forward strand.
ACAATTTGATTTTGAGGGGATTATTCAAACTACGGTAAATAGTTATGTAATTGGTTGTTGATTGCTAATTAAAATATTTCGGCATAAAAATGAAAAGTATAGAGTTTTTTTATAAATTTTGTAACTATATATAATATAATATTATAAATACAAATACTATATTTATAAACATGTTGGACATAGGTTACATGTGTTAAACCCAAAAACAACTCATTTAATTACCGTATTAATCGTGTCAACTCGATTACGACCGAAATCCATTTACGTCCAAGGAGACCAAAATTGTCACCTCTACGTATAATACTTCCAAGTTAAAAGCATATAAATAATCAAATATAATTAGATTACTGTTCCTCGTACTACTGAACACCACCACTCCTCACCTGCAGGCGACACGACGGAATTGGATGCCGACGACACCCTTTCCCAAGAGAGAAGCTCCGGCATCCTTCGTCTGGCCGAGCTTGGCAAAGGCACGGCGGCTGAGGATGAAATCGGAGCCATCGCTGGAGCCTTGGTCTGTGATTGTGATGGTGACACCGTTGTCGGAGCAAAGACTGGCGTCGGTACACTTCACCTGGTAACACGCACCACAACCGATACCGTTCCGGTATAGAGAGGAGGCTGCCGAGACGTCACCACCGTTCACCGTTGCTCCGAAGGAACCGTACCCACATGCTCCGCCTGCATGAATTCAAATGTTGAGAAAACGAATAATGTCAACGGATGGCAAAATAATTTTAAGGGCAGTGGATCAACACGCATATTATATAATGATATAAATGTAGACGGTTGTTTTATAGGAATTGATGATATATAATGATATAAAAGTAGACCGTTGCGTTTATAGAAATTGATGATTAGTACTTCATACTTTAGGTTACCTTATGAAACTTCCGGATGTGATTTTAAATTATACTTGAGTTCTGCCTTTTATATGTGAGCCATGTAATCTTATGTTTTTTATTCATTCCTATTTTAAGAATAATCTAAAATAAAGTACTGGCCACACTTAGATTAAACGTATATCAGTAGATCATACCTCATGAATAGTGCTTGTAAAGGATATTGGTTTGTAATCATGTTAGCCTTCCATAGGCAAAAATAGATATTGTTACTTTGTGAGTCAGTGGACTGATAACGCTATACGTGAGAGTGACGAAGTTGTGACTATACTATTTGGTTTGCAAAGGAACAGTGTTCCAACAAGAGTTAGCTTTTATTTTCAAAAAACAAACAAACAAACAAACAAGATTTTGCTTTTCTTATTCATGTACACGGTTACAATATAGATTGGCCACTAATTTCTTATTTAATTGGTTTTGGTAACAACAATACTAAAATTATGGAACTAGTACTATATATATATATATATATATATATATATATATATATATATACCTTTCTACGTATGACTTCATAATCGAATTACATGATATTACTTAATATGTGTTAAATCTGATTTAAATTTTATTCCTTATATGTCAAACAAAACATCAACTGAATACTTTTATGACAAAACAAATATGATCTAAACATACAAAATGAAAGTCAAACAATTGATCTCTCTAGATCATACACCAACTAGTACTTAATAACTAAGCAAACAATAATATATATGTTTTTTCAAGCATTGTATATTTTCAACTAAATTCCAACATTATAACTACAGGTGTACGTACTTGAAGTGCCTTGCTCATCAGAATTCGGATAGTAAACAGCCCTTGAGGTGGTGAAGCAATCGCTACATGTGGCAGCTTCAACTTGCTGCACCACATGAAGTACACCAAAAAATATTACTCCCACCGCCAAGCAAAATTCAATTGAGCTCCTAAAATTGCTCGCCATCCTAATCACCAAGAATGAATATGAGATAGATGCCTAAACTAATTGAGGTGAGAGATATGAGAGGTGTACTTCCCTTCAGGAAGTATGCATATATATAGTGAAGCTAAGCAGCTAAGGTACTCTTAGCAGCAGCTGCCATTCATGACCCAACCAAGGGTTTGGTTGGGGCCTTGGTGTTGACATTCATATACGAGTCGGTTAAAGTCGCATATGAGTTTGTATAATTTGGAAAGGAGGATCAGTCATCTCTAAACGTACTTGCGTGTTTGAGTTTGATATATATTGCCCCCATCTACCCACTAGTTAGATTATTGATCATCATTAATGGGTCTTGCTAACTACTATTTTACTTTCAGTACTATTACGATTCGTTTTCGTTGCCAAAGGTGATATGTAATCATGGTTGTTAGGTGCACTTTTATCATGACATCGGGCGGTGCAACGTTTACTATACCGTTAAGTAACTTCTTTTTTTCATTGGAAACTCCTTTGACCCATGTGTTCGCCTATCAGCAACATTGCAAGCATTAACGCATGCAGGACGTTAAACACTACCGCTCTTAGTACTAATTGAGTTTGTTGAGATGTATAATACAACTCTCCGCTAAATTGGAAGATCAATTATTTTAAGATAGTTAAGACCAAGACTGAATCTCAGCAGTCCCGTTTGTCTGCCTGAGATGTTGAGATTTAAAAAAGAACCGGAATAGTAGAATAAAAGAATGGGATTTTTGATTGGGTACACTTGTAAACACTTTTTATTGGACATTTGCTCTCCTGTAATATTATATTGGTCTTGTGCACTTGCAAATCATAGATTTTGCTTTTATACACTTACTTCGTTTTCCCGTCAAATTCAAACCCACGATGTAAGTGAAAGATCACGACCAGTTAAGGTTTTATGATTATCAAACCCAAATAATTTCTTAACCTTGTTAAACCCCTACAGTAAACCCCCAATTTCTTCATATTTCTCCCAAACCCACCCTACAGCAAAAATCTCTCATTCCCGATCTCATAGTCAGCCACCTCGTGGAACCCATCCTCCTCTTCCTGAACCTGACCTTCCTCTTCCCGAACCCCACATTTAGGGTTGTGCAAAACCCGGTCCGGTCCGGGTTCCGGTTCGGACATTTCTTAAATTCTGATTCTGATTCCGGTCTGGTTTTTTTTAAATTTAAGGCAAAATCCGGTCCTGGACGGGACCGAATCCAATCAGTCCTCTTCCAGACCGGTCCAGACCGGATGCACAACCCTACCCACATCCACCTCTCCCAGCCGCATCTGACCATCCTCTTCTCGAACCCCAAATATTGGATGTCGTCTTCCAACGACCGCCCGTCCATTCCTCTCTCCGACACTCCAACCTGCAAATGTGAACTTCAAGCAAAGATCCAAGAATCGAACATGGTCATCTCATTCGGTCGTCGTTTCTGGGTGTGTCCCAGGGATTTCAAAGTATGCCATCAACTTATCCTCTCATTTGTAGGTTTTTCTCGATCACTAGTGTTGTTTTTAGAAAAATGTTGGAATGGATTTACTATTTTTGTTTTTTCTATTTTAATTTATTTCCTTTTATGGCTCTACTCTACAAGTTGGTTTGTAGCTAAATTGACATTTCTCTTTTTTAAGTTAACTAGATGAATGTGTAACGAAGGAGTTATTAAGTTTTTTTTTTGTGAAGACTTTGCTTAAGGAATTTCATTGGTGTGAGATTTGGGATTCGGCCCAATGTTGTTTGAGTCGGTTCAATGGTTTTTAAGGAAATGGAACCACAGGAACTTGGGTTGGGATTTGGGTGTCAGGCAATGCCATAGGAGGGGTTTGATTGTTTAAGGGTGAAGGGGAGGATTGTGATCTTTTGGGTTTTTGATTGTCTGATCCTCGAATGGGAGGCTTTTAAGTTATCAGATGCAACTTCTTTTAGTTAAGAATCAGCTTGTGAGTGTTGTTGCGTTTCAGTAGGAATTTGTCTTTCCTATTTTGGTTTTCAAGTAGATTGTTAAGTCAAAGAGGAACTGGATGACATCAAACCACAAGGTTTGGTTTGTCTGTTTCAAGTTTGTAGAGTAGAGGACAAGGAAATAAATTGAAAAGAAATGGAAAACTGGTAACCACTTAAGGTTGTTATCTCCTTATCTTTTAATTAAGGTAGCTTTTCGGAAAAAAAATCATTAAGGACCTCCAAACAACAATTTGGATTGCAGATTCTTTGTTAGTTATAGTTCGGATTTAAATTTTAGTATTCTTCTTTTGAACTTATCTATGTACACGTTCGCGTTTAATTTGTTTTTGTAGAGTTCTGATTCATGTCACTTTTTTAGGTGGTTCGACGACGACACAAAGAAACCTGTGATGGAAAATTTTACTTTGATTAATGATAAGATGGAGTATTGCTTGGACGAGCTTCTCAATCTCAATGTTCGGGTCGGGGAGATGCATGCGTTGCTTCATAAAGTGAAACAAAATGTGGACGAGGTGAATGTGGTCGCGAAGAAGGCCGACATGTTTTTCTTGGTGTTCGGTGTTGTAGTCCTTGCTCTGTTCTTGAAGTTGGTTGTTTAGAATAATGCATGTGTGGTTTAAAGGTTTGGTATGTGTGTTATGTGTTGAATATTTAGGTCGCTGGATTTGTTCTCTATCGAGAAGTTTGAATCTTTGATCTTTTAATGTGATTTGTATTGGTGAAATATTCATCTCGTTGTTTATTTGATCGTTAACGCTTACGTGCGATTGAGAATGATGGTGGTTAGTTTAATGTAAATATTTGATTATTCTGTAATATGATGATTATTCTGGTCACATTAATGCAAAACTGGACTACATGTTGGATGAATCATTTTCTTCCTAAAATCGGGCAATATTGTTGTGATCATTGTCTTCGCCTCTACCAAGCAAATTTCATTAAGCAAGTTCTCATGTAAAATAATATAGCAAATCCATACTGTAGTAGAACTGAATTATTAAAAAACTGAACTGAACTTGGATCAAGGGAGACAAGCAGTGATTACATTAAATAGAATGCCTCCTTCAGACAATAAGCAGAATACCTCCTTCAGACTTCGAAGCAATGATTGTTCTGAAGCATGCCACATCCGGGAAAATTACACCCATAGACATCATTAGGTTTTTCATGTCAACTTCAATTGGTTGTGGTCCATCATCGAAGTTGAAGTCCAAGTCTTGCAGAAGATCATCATCGTCCTCGAATATGTCATCAAACTCCGGGAAGAGGACTTCTTCTTGCTCATCTCTTTCCAAGTCTGACTCACAACCCAACGTGTATTCGGGACCTTCTTCATCAGAATCCCTAGCGGGACCCATGTCAACATCATCATTGTCTTTGATTGTGGGGTCATAATTTGGGACTCCACGAAAACCCCTCCTACAGGTGGCACTGCTAGACCTTCTTGGTTGACTATCCTTTTTCAAACCTTCCATTTAGGTAGGTTCATTTGTTGGAGGCTGGATTGGAGATTGTGGTTGTTGTGGGCCAAGATTAATGTCCTTAACTTGTCATTCTGTTATCGGAACAATTGGACATTCAGGCTGATTCACAGTTCTGCTACCAGAACATGAGTCCACACGTTGTAGTCCTTCAACCCCACATTCTTTGATCCTATTCGTATCATTTTCAGCATTGCCAAAGATGTGCAACTCCATCTTTCGATTACTGGACAGTAGTGCTTTCTCTAAATCCATCTAAAGAGATGTTTCGATACTCTTTCATCTTCGGATGAGGAACCATGTAGTGAATTCTCAATACCTGGTTGACACCAACCTCAACAAACTTCTCGGCCACCTCTGAAGATCATAAAATTTACGTCCTCAACAATGATCATCCTCTCTGCCTCTTTGAAACCCACAACACGCCTATGTCCCTTTCTAAATACCCATTTTCCTCCAATGTGCAATTTAACATTCATATTAGTCACTCGAACATTCCTGGTAAGATGAAAAATGGAAAACAAAGCAAATTAATTGCGGATTGGTTCCAACTACCAATCACGTGCTGATGAGTTAATGGTTCAGCTTTATAACTTTATGATATCCCAACATAAACCACAAACAAACAAACTAAATCATTGAGTAATATCGTGCAAAATCAACTGAATCTTAAGTACTAAGAATCAAACAACCCACATATTTCATCTGTAAATGCTCCCTTCATTTCCGAATGATGCTGACAGCATAGGTGATATATTCTTGCTTACAATCATACCAATAACACAATTATTTACTTGAAACATTAGTAAATTTAACTACGATCGAGGACCAGTTATGATGATAGGTGTAAAACATGAACTATACTAACAGAGCAAGTAAACCAATAATAGATTTAAGTAGCAGTTAAAGGTTTTTTCAAAATAAGAAGTAATACTAGTGTGGATGGATGGAGGAAGTCCAAATCCCAAAATAATCACCAAAAATCATGATTTTCCAGCAATCTTAATATACAAAACATAATTTACGAACACAAACATATATTTTAATAAAGTAGGTTAAACAATCTCTATCTCCAATATCCACAACCAAATCTGACCAAATCTAACATCCAAAACCAAACTTTCCGAAAATCGGATCCGAAAACCACAATATGGAGTATTTCGAAATGCCTATCTGAGACGCCTACCAGAAAGTCCACTTCTTGGTTTCATGTTATTGAGTGGGACGACGACGATGCTTCATGCAAGGGTGACTGCCATGAATGTGGGGTTCGGAAAGGGGACGGTCGGATGAGGCTGAGAGAGGTGGATGTGAGGTTCAGGAAGAGAACTATCAGTTTAGGATTGAGAGGTGGGGTTGGGGTTTGGGATTGAGAGATCGAGAGGTGGATGGTCAGGATCCGGAAGAAGAGGTAGAGGGGTTCGGGAAGGAGAGGATGGTCTGGTTCGGGAAGAAGAGGTGGTTGCCGATAAGATCGGGGGTGAGGTTTTTTTGTGTGTTGATTCGAGATTTAACAAGATTAATTTGTTCATTTGAGGATGCTTAATCATAAAACCAAATGTGATGTGATATTTGACATACGCCGTGAGATTGGGTTTAACGGGAAAATGAAGTAAGTGTATAAAAACAAAATCTCTGGTTTGCAAGTGCACAGGACCAATATAATATTATATGAGAGCAAAGGTCCAATACGAGGTGTTTACAAGTGTACCCAAGCAAAAATCCCATATAACAATTGTAAATATTATGTTGTACTAACAGGGAAAGTTAGAAGGAGTATATAAGAGCATCCTCAATTATGTAATCGCTTATCTAGGAGCTATATATAAGAGCATCATTTATGAGCAAAAAATAAATGTCAAGAGAATATGTAATGTTAGCTTAACATTTACATTCCAATTATGGTAAATTATTCTTTCCCCAACCCCAAAAGGTGGGGAGTTGAGCATTTTTAAAAACTGGAATGTTACGGGGTCATCCGCGTAGATGACCCAATTGTCCAACGACCGGGTCGCTCCAGCAACCTGGTCGTCGACCGGGTTGTGCCACTTGACACAGGCCGGTTGGGTGGTTCTTTAGTTTTGAATTTTGTTTTTGTTTGGTATTTGTTTTAATAATTAGGGGTTTATATTTTGATAAATAATTAGGATTTAAGTAGTTGTAGTTTATATTTTGATAAATAAACCACTATTTATTATGATTAGGGGTATTATTTTGTAAATAGTTGAGCATTTATTAAATTTTAATAGTATTTAGTATTTAGAAATAAATAGATTATTAATGTTTTTGGTAAATATAAATAATTTTGGAATAGAATATACATTATATGTTCTTCTTAATTTTAACTTCTTCATGCATTTGATCAATTTGCATGGACCAACTTCAATGTGGGAATTGTTGGTGATTTTAGTGTCATCAATTCATTTTAGTCGTAATGTGATTTACTTGAGACCGATGCGATCTATTGTTAGGCTCGGAAACGAGTTTGGGTAGTGCGGAGTGCACGCTTGTTGAGCTAACGGTTTATCGACCACGAATATGAAGCAGGGTCGAGGGGGCTGCGCCCCCTCGCGGGGTCGAGGGGCGGAGCTCCTGCGGGGTCCAAGGGGCAGAGCTCTTCGGAAAATCCATATTAATTTTCATTTGATTTTATGTATTTCCGTTTGAGTGGATAATACCAACCCAAAAGGTGCTTGTGTAACCGCCAACCACCATTCTGCTTTATAAGAGAAATTCGGTACTCAAAACAGACATACGAAATTCTCATACTCCTTCTCTACCCTTCTGATCGAAGTTCATATTGCCTGAACGAGATTGTTCCTTCTCAGGATTATCCCAGCAAGATATTCGTGCAACCCGAGCAGTGTAAAAGGGTCGAATAATCTTGTTCGGAAAGTGATTCGTACACGATCTGAGAAGAGTCCAGGATTATCACAACCCCAAGTCTCCAACAGGAATGATATGGTTTTGGTGGGTTGTCCCAATCAGTTACCGAGTGCCCACATTCAGCCGGGGCACAGTCCTGGAAAAGAAGAAACCAAAGGGTCAATTGGTGGATGGAATCCGAAAGTTATATTCCAAATAGTGTTTAGTGGCGGGTGAGCAGCCCTTTTTTTCGTCTTTCTTCTGTTTGTAAGTGCCACCATGATATGGGATAGATGCGTGCACTTTATAGGCCATAGATTTCAACATCATAGATGGGTGTTCTTTATATAAGTGATAGCTATTCCCATGGTACCCACTAGGCACTCGCCCCACTGTTGTTTATAGCATAATAATTAAATCTTTTTTTTCGAAGGAGTCTGTTGACTCGATATTTCATTGATATTTCACAAGTACTAGATGATGGTTGATCTCATCTTCTTCACCGCGGTCTGAACTTGTTGTGCTGTATTGCCCAACCTTATCTACAAAATTTTCTTTTGTTGGGTTTATCAACAATTTTTATCATCGTCTTGTCGTAATCGAATTCCAACCATAGAAAATATAGTGAAAGTATAAGGAAGAAGACTCAACACTTGTCACCTTCCTCTCTCTCTCTTTCTCATAAACTAATTGGACTATCAGTCTATAACATTTATCCTGTATCCAATTAGTTTATTTGTGACGTGGGTGGGAAGAAGTCACAAGTTCAATCCCTACACTTGATACATATTCTCAATTTACCTAATAATTAAAATCAATCCTACTAGTAATAAAAAACAACTATTTGGATTATAATTATTTACAAAAGATATAGAAATGTTTAATGTGTTGGCTATTTACATGTCTAGAATACTAGACAATAAGAATATAAATTTGTAAGAGCATTCTTAACCATAGTAAAGAATCAGGCGCCCCACCCGACACATCACCAAATTTTATAATAAAAAAATCACAAACTCACTGCCTGGGCGAAAATTCGGGCCCCCATCCACCCGAAATTTCACCCCAGGCGCCTGCGAAATGGGGTTGGTGGGGGGCACGTGTCCCCCCACCATTGGTCACTTTTTTTTTATTTTGTGTTTAGAAAATGTTTTTAAAATCATTTAAAATCGTTTTTTCAAATATGTTTTTATGAAAATAAGTTGTTTATTTGTTTATATTTTCTTGAATTTTTTGATAATTTTTCGTTTTTTGCCTAGAATTGACCCCGAAATGACGTGTAGGGGAGAGAATGTAGGGCGCTTGAGTTGTTTCTGGGTGTAGTTAAGAAAAATTTAGGGGGGTTGGTTTGAGATGACGTGGCGGAGAGAGAAACCAGGACGCCCGGGAACTGCCTGAGCGTCGTTAACGGTGCTCTAAGTGATTCAGCCATTCGAATTTGTTTCAATCACCTAAATGCAAGAGTGTCAAACACAAACATTGAGGGGACAAAAAAAATCACGGACACAATGATATACATGGAAAATCATCTCCCAATTTGAGGGTAGCAAAACCATAGCCAAATACTGTTGAAAATTGATCTTAATCCATCCTAATTGGCAGCCAAGTCATCAAAGATGATGAGTCATCAAGTTGGAAAAGGAAAAAATGAGGGGAAACTGAAAAAAGATGAGGAGAAGATGAAACGATATGTCATATCCATTGTAATGATTTGATTTGAATTATTTTGATTGTTTGTCATTAGTATTGAAGGTAGAATGTCAAAAGTCATCTTAATGTGAAGGAAATCTAAAAGTCATTTGTAATGTTATAAATAACATATAAATTCGTGTATGTAAATGTGCAAGAAATACAAAAAAGATTAGAGAGTACAAGTCTGAGTATTTCTCATCTTATCTTCCACCTCCACCACTAATATCGAGATACGACCACCCTATTATTCCAACAAATACATCATCTATATATGTGTTTAATAAAAACAAAATTGCACCGTTGAAACACATCAAACTCTTGATCACTCCCCCTTTTCCAAACTACTCACTCAACCTTATATGGAATCTTAGGGTCCGTTTAGTAAGGGGCCACCCCGAAGCTGAAGCTTGGGTGAAGCTTCATCCAAACGGGAGTGATATATTCGGAGAAAATTGGAAGTTGCAGTGCGGATTTCAAGCCAAAATCTGGAAGCCGTGGTGGGTGTGCTTCCCTCAGCTTCGACGACTTCGGTGGTGAAAATATCGTCAATCAGATCGTTTTGCCCCTGCTCATTTGAGGTAATTCATCATTTTGTCCCGCAATTTGGTTGGAAAGAAAACCTGAAGTTGGTGTTTATAACCACCTCATACCATGTTAATATTTACCATTTCTTTCACCAGACAATATGTGTGTTAGGACATCAAATATGGGATTATCGAACTTTCCTCTCTTCTGTGGACTTATCCCCTACCTTCGGAGACCACTGGCCTCAGACTTGGTGGCGTGCGACTGAAGTCGAGGCTTCTCCTTCGTTTGGCTCTGGTACGTGTTATCGTATTTTGGACGCTCTGATTTTGAAGACATCTTTGCCGTCAGATTCTGGAAGTTTTCAAAGCCTAATTCTTCCTTTCCTTGTTTGAATAATTGTTACGAATATTTTGTTGATTTCACGATGATAGTCATGACATTATAGATGGTAGTAATAATGGTGTCGTTGTTGTGGTGGTTGAGTATTTTTCTTTGGTGAATAATTCTGAATATCTTAATTAAACAATCACACCCTTATCATTTGTGATTTTATGTATTTATCTCTTGCAAACTTATTGCCCATTAAGACGGTGATGGATGTGGGTTAAAAAAAGATGTATATGTGTGCTCGTGTTCGTAAGGAATATTTCATGTATTAAGTTGAAAAAAAGACCCATTTTCTTTAAAGATTTTCTTTAAAGATGACCTTAGAAGTTGTTTCCTTATTATTTGTGTGAATAATTACATCTATAATGGTTTTTCCCTTTATTTATTTGAATGTTTCTGCTATGCTATGCTATTTTGTACCCAAGATAAGGAAGGAAAAGGAATGTAGGTGAAATCAGGAAATTATTTGTTAATTGTTAAGGTAAAATTTTAAATTTATTTGTGGCAACAATAATAGGACATACCACAACTAACAGTAATGAAAATCCTTACATTGTTTTTAGAGAATTGAAGCTTATGCCACCCAGGTTTTGTTATGCTACTATATTTTAGGTTGCGTAAATGTATATTCCCTTTCCGGATTAACAACAAATTGTAGCATAAATTTGACCATACGTAGTAGCCCATTTAACCTTCTTCATAAGAAATATGTTATCGTATTGATATCTGCGACCCCTATTTCACCATGTTTTATTATTTTACTATGAATAGGTGTTGAGATATGGATGACTTGTTAATGGCTTTGAAGGACCCACAAGTTCATTTGTCAAACAATGAGTTTGAGGCTATCATAGTTGTATGTTCCTTATCGTCTATAACCAATATTTTGTCCCACCAACCAACCGTTTATCTAGGCAACTAGTTAACACAGCTCATTTCACAGGAATGTCATTATTAACGACTTATTACATGGACATTATAGAATAACGTACGACTCCATTAGAATGTTACCGAGTGTATTTAGGTTGTTATGTGCTATTATGAGGGGGAGAGGACTAATGACTGATACAAGGGTTGTGTCTGTGGAGGAGCAAGTATAAATTTTGTTGAAAACCTGAGCCCATGGGGTCTCCAATCGGTCACTTCAAGCTCAACTACAACATAGTGGAGAGACAATAAGTAGGCATTTTAACAAAGCTTTGCACTCCTATTTCATTTGGGGATGTGACATGATTCAACCTAAGGGTAGTTTAGCATACACACCACTTCACATAATGGAAGGTGGTGGGGGTAAGTACTTTCCATACTTCAAAGATTGTATTGGGGCATTAGATGGGACACATATCGATGCGCGAGGACCATTAGAATTCCAACCAGCATACCATTCTGGACGACACCCCCACGTAGTGCTCTCAAAATGTCTTAGGAGTGTGTAATTTCAACCAGCGGTCCATTTTTGCTGTAGCTGGTTGGGAGGGATCGACACATGATTGTAGAGTTCTGAATGACGCACTAAACCACCCCTCCAACAGTTTCCACAGTCATCCCGGTTAGTGCTTACAACATGAAAAGACTTATCAATTATAATGTTCACAAACACTCAACTAATACTATTTTCCTTATAACATATAAGTATTATCTTGTTGACGTCGGTTATCCTAATCGGCCAGGATTTCTAGCCCCGTACCGTAATACCAAATACGATGTCCCTGAGTTCCAATCATAATGTCCTAGAGGACGAAAGGAGTTGTTCAACCACCTTCACTCATCTTTAAGGAATGTCATTGAAAGGGCCTTCGGAGTTCTTAAAAAAGGTGGAAAATACTAAGAGTGATACCACCCCACTCCTTAAGGAATCAAGTTTGTATTGTAATTGTTACAATGGCGTTGCACAATTTCATAATTGAACAACAAATGGGGGACGACCTACTAGACACTTACGTAGAGAACCCCACCCTACTACCTGAGGCAACCACCCAACCTGATGAGTCAGAGACGGTTAAGGACAACCAAATGAATGCAATGAGAGAGACCATTTCTGACTTATTAGCCGAAGCGCATGGGCTTTAGTATGTTTTAGTTAGTCTGTTTGCAAATAATTCATGTACTTTTATCTTCCATTTTATTGTGTTATCACATTGAAACATGGAATCTCTGGTGTATTTCTTCCATTCCTGCAATCTTGTTAATTTTACCTTGCATTTGTAGTTTTATCATTGTGTATTATGAACCTTGAAGTTAGTTGTATTTGTAGTTAATTTGGTGTATTTGTAGTTTGCTTGTGTAGGAATGGCTGATGATTTGGACATATTCTGTGGTAGTCCTGCATCCGAACACCAAGAAATGGAAAATGAGGATTCTCGAGAAATGAATAACCCAATCAATACACCGCCAGTTTAGCGTAACTTGGATTTGAGAAACCCCAACAATTTCACAATTCCCTTTCATGTCCTACTTAATCACACCCCTACAACTGTTTCTATACCATCACAATCACTTGGTTTGTCTACTTTAGGAATCAACCAACTGGCAACTATCTCTTGGCACTTATACAATGTGTATGTCACTTTTTGGAATGTCGGAGGATTTGTTAGGGCCACACAACCAACAAATAGTCCAATCCAACCAACCCCTTGCACATGCACAACTAAACATTGTCCAACAATTAACACATTGTCCTAAACCCACCTCACTTCCACAAGCATTGCAAATTGAAACACACAACCCTACACAGGAATTTGGTGGTATAATAAGATCAAGGGTGAAGGGGAAGAAGCCTATTAAAGACAATGTTCCTAAGGCGGAGTGGACACCTATTAGACAGGAAATCTTTCTCAAGTTGTCTCTTGACGAGGTCAGGAACGGGAACGTCCACAACAATTCCTTGAATAAATATAGGATGGCAAACCTCATTGCAAACTTTGAGAAGGAAACCTCATTACTGTTTGATTACAAGCAATTCTGCAACCATTGGGACAAAACAAGAGGTAAATGGGGTTTGTTTCATCGATTAAGTATGGTCACTGGTTTAGGATGGAATGATGAGACATGAACTTTTACAATGGACTCTGAGAGATGGGAAGATACTGTTAAGGTTAATATTTCTCTTTGTTATTCAAATTGGTGGTTATGGATCTTACTTGTCATTGCCATTAACTTTTTCAATTTATGTTGATTTTATTTAGAAATTCTCGTAGGCTAAGGAGTTCAAGGAAGCCCCCCAAGTATTTAGACATCATGGATGAAATATTTTGGGGTAAATGTGTTGTCGGGATGCTTTCGTTTCAAACACACAACAGTGTGGGGTCTTCATCATTTATGTCATCAAGTCCATCGATAACCATGAACATCACAGATGTAAGTAATTCTGAGGCATGACCTCGTGGTGACAAGGTAGAAGACATCTCTCACTTTCGAAGAAAAGAACAAGACGTAAGATGCCTCCGGCATGTAGACCATTGTCACCACCACCACTTCCTTCGGAAGTGACTGATACACTTACACATATAAAGAACACCTTAGAAGTTAGGAAAGCCAATGATACTGAAAGAAGTGGGGTGGAGTACAAGGATGAAGATTACAGGTATTGTATTTCACTTCTGGAAGAGACAGAGTACGAAGAAAGATCAGACTTGTATGCCTTCGGGGCATCAATACTTCTACAGAAGAAATACAGGTTGTTGTTCAAGACTTTGAAGACTGTGGGAGCACGCGAGCATTGGTTGTCGTGGGAGTTTGAAAAAATAATTGAAATATGGTTTCATACATGTTGTTTTATGACAGGAAGTAGTTTTAAGTAGTGACATATAGTTTCATACATGTTGTAGTGTTTTCGTTATGACTGATTAAGTTGTGTTTTCGTTATGACATATTAAGTAGTTATGAGTGGAATGCCAGTAGTTTATGTTGTACTTTTGTCCTATGGATTTTATCATATTTCACACCTTCCAATTTGCAGTGTTGTTTTCGAAGATTATGTTAAATTAGGCTCGTCTTTCACATCTTGAGGAATATGACATTGTTCTATACTTGTATCTACATGGATTTCGAGTTTTTCCCCCATTTTCCATTTATGTGTGTTGACTTGATTCAAGTTGATCCAACCAGATCCAGGATTATGCGTTTGGTGGCTATTGTGCATAGGAAGAACAATGAAATTTTGATACTTTCTATTTTTCATAGCTCACAGCTTTTTTGGACCGCACTCCTTTCTTTAATACACTTTCATTTTATTTGTTATAGATTTTTGATCAGCTAGCGAACATAGATCATGTACCAGAGACCATAACACAACGTTGGATTAATATGTTGAAATATCAACTAAGAGAGATGCAAATAATTTTTCAATTGATTTCAAACCTATTGGCAACTCCAACTATTAGACAGGAGAGTTCGAATAAAAATGGTAACTTGTTGGGGTAGGATGTTAATGTGGGTTGTTCCATTGGTCATGTATCGAAAGGGCATTTAACATAAGTAACTGATGTTGCTCTTTGGTTGACAATTGGTTAATCTGAATTAACACCAATCGAACTCGGCACAAGTTTGATCCACTATGAGGTTTCCACACACCAAATGATGAACAACCAAAATTCTGTGCTTAACACCAATGCTATTATTCACAACCGAAGTCCACACCAATCCAATAAAACAAATGAGTAAAACCTACCTGCAATCTCAAGTAAGCAAGTAGACAATCATAAATAATAACTTGTTTTCACCATTACAACTAACGTTGGACATGTAGCATAGTAATTAGGAGCATCACATTGTTATACTTATAGGTTGACAAGGGTGACGACAACAACAACAAAAACCCCAAATACTTAAAAACAGCCACCATCAAAATAAAACCACCAACTTTGTATGTTTATGTGCACGTCCTGCCACTCCAACAAAAACCCCAAAAATACCAAACTTTAGGACACGACACCTACACACCACTATCATTATCAAGTAGTAACACTAACAAACACCTGCTTCAGTCATCACTACAGTCGTCTGACACAGGCCAAGAATCTCGGAAGATGCCCTCTTCCATTTCCTTTCTCCGTTCCTCTACCTCACGAGAAAACAAAAATCAACGTCATTGCATTTCCAACTCCTCTTCTTCTAGCTCAGTCACTTAATGATTTGCAAGAATCTCGTCAAAGGTTGGGGAGAGTTGGATGCCCAAGTTGTAATGCGCAAGTTGTTTCGGTCATCCAACAATTCAACGGATCGAGAAATGTGAAAACCAATCCAAAAATATTAATGTTATACAATTTAGCAACCACACTTATTGGGAGACTAAATTGGGAAATTGAAGTCCAAAAATTAAAGGCACATGATAACATCACCTTGGCTTATTACTGAACTTATTACTTAACTAATTTATGAATCCCACTTATTTCTAAACTTAGTTCTGAATAAATCGTAGGTGTCCAAATGTGCCTGTAAATTTATTTTGAGTGCAACTTCTTACTCAACTTATACATGGAATCCAGCTTGTTTCTGAAGTTATTTCTAAATCCAAAAAAGTGACCAAATGCTAAGTTAAAAATTCTGAATCCAACTTCTTACTGCAACTTGTTTCTAAAGTTAATTGTGAATCCAAATAAAGTGTCCCAAAGCTAAGTTAAAATTTCTCAATCCAACTGATTACTAAACTTATTTTGGAATCCAACTTATTAATGAACAAGTTTTTGAATCCAAGTATAGTGACCAAATGCTAAGTTATAAATTCTGAATCCAACTTATTTCTGAACAGGAATTTGAAATCCACATAAAGTTTGAAAACACGAAGTTAAAAAAAATCCAACTTATTAGTGAACCTATTTCTGAATCCAAGTAAAGTGACCAAATGCTAAGTCATAAATTCTGAATCCAACTTATTTATGAACTTATTTTGGAATCCAAATAAAGTTTCAAAACACAAAGTTAAAAAATCCAACTTCTTACTCAACTTAATTTGGAATCTTACTTGTTTCTGAAGTTATTTCTGAATCCAAATAAAGTCTCCCAAAGCTAAGTTAAAATATTCAATCCAACTTATTACTAAACTTATTTTGGAATCCAACTTATTAATGAACTTATTTATGAATGCAACTTACTTTTTTACTAAAGAACTTATTTTTGTTTGCGAAGAATCAAAAAGCAAGCAAATCCTTGTTTGGCAGTGTTTTATAAGCCTTACAGTGTTTGTGCTCTGCAAAACCAAATGTGATCACTGTACATTTGAATTTACAACAACAAAAATAGAGCTCTAGCTTCTTAAAATTAATCTTAAGCAGCAACATCCTAACAAACTTTGTAATGACATCAGCACATCCTAACAAACTTTGTAACGACATCAGGCAGTCTTTGTTAATAATACAACCTGAGTATCCTAGCAAACAAAGAACACCCCACCATTGCTACTTAACTTACACTACTACTAAGCTTCACCTTCATTATAGGGATTGTTAAGTTAGCTTCTAAACTACACCATTGCTACTGAACAGCTAACCATTGCTGCTCAACACAACCATTTGGTTATAAGGCTTGCAAACTTAACTTCTACTAATCTTCGCCTTCATGGAGTCTAAAGGAACATACCACATAGTCATTGCTATTGAACTTAAGGAAAACTTAGTTAGCAACCAACCCGCTTCCCTCCTAACTTCGTGGAAATTATCACTATTAAGTTCACATTCTGAATCCAACTTACATAATGTGGAATTGTATTAACCAACACTAATCATCCTCATGCTTACCACAGTTTCATGGGGGGGTGCGGCTTCATCTTTGACAACCTTCTTTAAAACGACCTCCATTTATCCAAGAAGTGAAAGGAATGTGTTCTAAAAGTTTTATTTTTATATGTCAATTATTATGAATTGAATGTGCAAATAATTTTTTTCCTTGATTATGGTATTCGTCTTTTGGAAGTGTTAAGGAAGAGGCGCTTGGTCCTTAACCGTAGAGCTCCGAAAGATAATGGTTTACATAAATCAAAAGTTATTCACAATCATGGTAGTTAACATGGAACATTAATTACCGAGATAAGATTGTCGTGTTGGTCATCGATTGTTGTAGCTCTACAAATAATTGACGACACGAGTATATAAAAGAGGAAAAGATTACTTTTATATATTGAATAGACCTAACAAGTAAAACATTATGGAATTGTGTTTCGTGTCATTAATGTTTTTGCTGTGTCTTGGATCCTAAGATATGAGACTTATATCTTTTCACTCAAAAAGTGTTTAATTTGATTATTGTCAAAAGCTACCAATGAGTGTAGTGATAACGGCAATAGTTGGTTGAACATGACTTGTGCTAGAAAAGATAGCTAGTCAAACGATTGTTATTGCTCATCTTAATTGAGTGACGATATTAGTGGGTTAGTGGGCCCCTTAATAAAGCAAAATTATAATGTGCACAATGTGACTTGAGTTAAGTCACATAGTTATAATTAGCTTAAAGAGATCAAGAAATGAATATAATACAAAGATGACACATTTTTACTTTGTATATATTCTTAATATCATGAGGCAAGGGACGGACACAAGTGGTGCACTTACATCACTAAATGGATCGTGTTTTGGTTCGGGTGGAACAAAGACATCTATGCTAATTGGGTAACTATAATGTGTAGCTAGATACCGCTTATAGTATGAGATATTAAGTGTTTAATATCATTGTCAATTAGGCTTAGATCCTCCTATAGGTCACACCACAAAACTGGGAAACAAGAGGGTTGATTTTAAGTTCATATGATGTGTCGGGTTTCTTATGAAAATGGGACACATGTGGTGAATTAATTAAAATCAATATGTCATGAGAATTGACATAATTAGAATCATAATAAATTCATATAAGGTATATATTATGGGGTGTAATAATTTAATATTACATATGATGATATATATAGGATGTGAATTGCTAAAAAAACCCAAAAAGATCAAATTTTGTTCGAAATAAATCCAAAATTTGACAAAGGCAAAATCAGGGTCAAACACGGTGAACCGTTCAGGGTTCGGTCGACCGAGGGATCTTCGGATCGGTTAACCGAATGGGGAACGGGTAAGCGCAATCGATTGACCGAGATTGTCTAGAGTGCCTGGACAATCGGGTTCGGTTAACCGATTGGAAACAGTCAACCGAGAATTAGTATTCTCGGTAGACCGAAGGTGACCCGGTCATCCGATGACTATGTCCCAGGAGCGATTCTGGTGCGTCAACGGTAGACCGATTGAAAGACGTGGTTCGTCCGAATTCTTCCAGGGAATTTTTCTCATAAAGAATCGGTCGACCGTCTAGCTCACGGTGCACCGAACACGTGTTATAACTGAATGGTTCGGTTGACCGAATAATACTCAGTCTACTGAACAAGAACGATTCTGCCAGAATTATTAAGAGATTAATTAAATCATGGGTAGAATAATTCCAGATTTAATTAAAACGTTTTTTGTGGGTGATTAAGTGGAATTTAGAGATTAATTTTAGGAGAGAAAAACAAGAGATCATGGATAAATAATAGCTCTTGATAAGGATGTTTTGGGAGCCTATAAAAGGGCACTTATTCCTACTTGTTTTAAGACTAATGCAAAAATCTTTCTCTCATTAATCTCTCCCTAATCACCACGAAAATCTCTTAGTAAAATTAAGTTTGGAGATCAGAATCTCAGGAGACTTAAAGAGGGGTTATTAGCTTAATTCTAAACCTTATTAGAGATTGATTGGCTAGCTCATTTCTCTCTAATCTTGTTAAGAGTTTGGTGAACACTCGGAGGCAATTCCGTGGACGATTCAGCGGGCAACGCGACTCCGGATCATCAAAAAGGTTTTAGAGAACCTTTAGGTATGATTCTATCTTTGTGGATTATTTTAATAAATGTAGATTGCATGTTATTAGAATAAAACACAAATAGATGAACATAAAATTGCTGAAAATTTGAAAATCGATCTTGTATGTTATATTAAAATCTTAAAATATATACATACATAGGGACACGAAATCCTACAAGAAGACCCTCCTCCAACCTTTCAAAGGTGGTGTTTGACGTAAGCTACTAGGCCACCCATCGTCGCCACCACCGCCTCTTCCGATGGCATATAATGACAATGGGTCTCATCCAGCTGGAAAGAAAATGACAACTTAATTAAAAAGTAGGACAACATCCACCAAAGAAATCATTGAGTTTTCGTCACCATTTCTTAGAGGAAATGATGAACAAAGTAGGCTAAACAGTAAACCATAAACCACAACATCAACCTTAAACCTTAGATTAAATAAAATGGACACTGATAGGGACATAAATATTAAAAAACACAACCATACTCACCAAATGTTTGCTACATTCGACGAGAACCCTCATCAGGTGACCCTCTTTCTCCCTTAGCCACAACTTCGCCTGGATTCTGCAAAAATAGAACGGAATGTGCATCGTTTGCTCAGCACGTTGGGAAGGCCTGACCATTTTGGTTGGGGGTGGAGTTTTTGTCCCCGTTACCGGAGGGGGAAGTGTGTCGAAGGGGGAGCGGAAGCGGAAGAGGTGACCTTGGGATTGGGAGGCAAGGAGTTTGCCTTGGGGTGGAAGTAATAGGCGTGGTGGGGGTGTGAGTTTGGAGGGCATTTTGGGAATTAAGCTTTGATAGGACATCCGATCCTCTGTTTTTTCTCTCCCCAAGCCAAACATCTCCCAGGTGGGGGTGAGGGAGGAGCTCCTTCGATCTTCAGGTGGGAGCTGGATTCTTTCAGGAGTGGGGTTTTGAGAAGGCCTAACCAAACGGACCCTTAGCCTTCGTTGGATTACATTGAGCTCCCACCTTGCTTCTAAGACCAAAACAATCTAACCCCTACTATATACTAGAATTTTCATGGCCTCCCTTTTGGCACCCATACGAGCACCCCAATGAACACACAAAATCTTACAATTTCTTAAAAATTTGTAGACTCAAACCCACAAAGAAATCTCTCAGTTACGGTTGAACACACGTAATAGGAGTGACGTTTTATTATGTTTTTGTAGTACTGTGCTAGACCACTCTTACAAACCATTCACAATTTCTACCCGCACATGTGCTTCATGTCCTAACTTCGATTCCCGTTGCGTGGTTTCCTTGGTTCTTCTTTGATCTTCTACACCTGTCTATACATACGCTATAAACGACTCTGAATCCCTTCTGCGACCAAATTTGAGACATATGCCAACATTTTACGATACTTCATATGATATAAAGGCATGTAATCTACACACCATTGATAGAAAGTAATAACTGTGAGGAAGTGTAGCAAAAATAATGAGTTTGTTATAAAGTATTTTATTAAAATAATTTCATCTAAGTGAACAGAATCAGACTTTTGTAAAAACTGTTATATATTACCTGAAAAACGACAAATGTTGACCTAATTTTTTTAAAGATCCTTAATATAATTACTTAATTTACTTTTACTGAGCGAGTCACTCATGCATCACCTATGACTAGGGGTGCACATGGGTTGGGTTCAACCCGAAACCCAACCCGAACCCGACTGGTCGGGTCGGGTTGGGTCGGGTTGAGGAGGGGTTCGGGTCGGGTCGGGTTGGGAAAATCAAAAACCCGAATTTTCGGGTCGGGTTCGGGTTGAGGGGGTCGGGTTGACCCAACCCAACCCGAACCCGATTTTTATTTTTTTTTTATTTTTTTTTATTTTTTTTTATTTTTTATTTAATTTTTTCCCAAATAAACCCGATCCAACCCGACCCAACCCGACCCAACCCGAAAATAAACCCGACCCAACCCGAAAATAACCCCGATTCAACCCAACCCAACCCAAAAATTTCCAAATTCGGGTTCAACCCGACCCAACCCGACCCAACCCGAAAATTTCGGGTCGGGTTGGGTTGAACCCGAACCGGTTCGGGTTCGGGTTCGGGTTGGATTTTTTCCCAACCCGAAAATTTCGGGTTGGGTCGGGTTGAGGCCCAAACCCGACCCAACCCGACCCATGTGCACCCCTACCTATGACATGTTTTCCACTAGCACCTTTGTTCCTCTTTTCGAAGTATGGACCGATAGTTTTGTCATTTTGTGCGATTTGTCTCCGACAAAAGTTCACTTTTCAAAATAATAGGAAATACTTCTTCCAAACTATTCTATGTACTTCGTGTTTGATCGAACCAAGAGTGAACAAAACAACCATAATTTATTGGTAGTTCAAAGCTGATTGCAATAAACTAGTTATGCCATGACGATTCTATCATTACTTCAAGGACGCATTATGCAAAATAGGACCCACTATGGGCACTATGCCATAACAAATTCAATACCTAAAATGACGGGTGGGAACTGTAGAACATGAATATCTTTGTTCAACTAAAATATGTATTATTATTATTAAAGGTGTGAACCTTGAAGATCTTCGGCAAAATCTGTAAGTGTTTTCCAAGGAAAATGGAGTTGAAGGACGTCGACAGTTTAGAAAGGAGGGATGTGCAAGATTTGGTTCACAGGTAGTTAGTTACGATGAATTTTCCTCACATGATACTTCTAGTTTGATGAAAATCAAACCATACTATGTCTTTCCAAAACTACTCGGGTCATTCCGCGACTAATAGCAACAGCAATCGACAAATTCGTAGTAAAATGTCGGTCATAATTAACTCATAATCCTGATTTCTGTATGGCGAATACATGGTTGTAATTATAAGCACATACATGTCTTTCCAAAAGTCAAATCACTATATGTGGACTTAACAGACCATATACAATACAGCGCGCACAGATATGATAAATCATGTTTGTTTTTTAGCCTTCAAATTTACATAGCATAAGAGTAATAATTTCATAACAACCCCATATAATACCATCTATTCCATTTACACCCTGAACTAAAGCTTCACATATATATAAATCATGCTTACATGAATTAAGTTCATCACTGTGTCTATGTGATGGTAGCAGCCTTGTTGACTGCAGCAACAGATGAAACCATGGAATCCACTCCACAAACGTTTCTACCTCTGCAAATCTTGTAGTACCCATTCTCTCCCCAGGCCTCACCCCAAGAGTTCTTTATGATCCAGTAGGGCTTCTTCTTCATGCGAATTGGAGAGAAACCAGCTGACCCGTACCCGACTAGCAAGACACCATGATCCAAATTTTTGCCGCAGATGTACGGGCAAGACACACCACCTATGTATGTTTGCATGAATACCGCATTTATCCCGACTGCATGCGAAACAGAAAATTATAGTAAATATACATACATACATATATATACACATACATATTAAAGTGTGAGTATCCAACTCTAAACCAATTGATTATGAGTAGAGAGACTTTTCAACTTATTATTAAGGATAAAGTTCTCATTTTAACCGATATTGAACTATTCTCTAACAGTACATGTATATAAACTTAATTTACGTGATAATTATGTGTGGATATATAGTGTTTGTAGTTACTTGCAAGAGGGCCGTTATTGACGAGGTTGGCGGCAATCTGATCTTCGTCTACCGAGACAACGCTGAAGTTGGCAACAGAAGCAGCAATCTTAGACTTATCGAATCTACACGTCCCGTCCATGCTGTTGTAGGGATAATCATCTTCGCTCTCAAGCCCACCGGATTTGAGTAAGTACTGGAAGGCGTTGGTCATAAGCCCACCGTTGCAGCCCGCATCGCAGGAATCAGGCTCAGATGTATCACACTGCATGCATGAATTACAAAGCGTTGAACAGAAGGACTCACATTAATTTTATTACGAGTTATAGGGTACGAAATTTAATTGGGGGTGTTTTTTTTAATCACTTCTTTAAGACCCAAACTCTAGGTGAAAGATACTAAACAAAATTCTAAATATATGGTATGCTACACTTTTATTGTATTACATTCGAATAACGTCGGACTATATTTTAAACTTTGCTCCAAATTCAGAAACGAAATTGTTTCTTCTACGCATTGATAATATACAATGGAGTGGACCCTGCTAGTCGACCAACCCAATCCAATATCACGTTTAATTTGACTTGCCTACCACTTTTGTAGAATTCA
Organism: Triglochin maritima; assembly: GCA_963682175.1. Classification (NCBI taxonomy): domain Eukaryota; kingdom Viridiplantae; phylum Streptophyta; class Magnoliopsida; order Alismatales; family Juncaginaceae; genus Triglochin; species Triglochin maritima. The sequence goes on from OY821775.1 coordinate 45,262,423, forward strand.
ACTATTTAGGTAAGGCATATTTAATGGACACACCATAATCATACAATACTCTAAACTTTTACATCTAAGCAAATTGAGACTTTACTTTCAGCACATCCATGGTAAACAAATGATGGAAAGACTAGTAATCTCTAACTAAGTCAAGATCATTTAATAATATAAAGTTGTATGGAGGGTGGAAAAGATATTAAGACCTCATGATCACAGTCCACAAGCTGCTGCTCACTTAAGCTGACAAGTTTGCCTGTTGCCAGAAAGTTGGCTCCTTCAAGGGCTGCTGCAGCACTGAAGGACCAGCATGATCCACAGGCACCCTGAAATTGATCAGAAAATCAACACAATAATCAGTTACAAAAACCCCAATTAAGTCAATCGAAAAAAAATCTATTATGGTTGTTAATCGAAGAGAACTAGTTAGTTCGTGTTATGTTTGTGGATATAATTAAGTTAAACATATCAATTATCATTTTGATGAACCGAATTTGTCTCAAATATAATAAGTATAAGGGGTAAATTGAGTTCAATGATGATTATCATCAATAAGATATGTACGTAGTTATTGGAGTGCTAGTGATCCTTAATGCTGAACCATGGCACGCAGAGCTTAGACATTCATCTTATGCTTATTAAAATCCCGAAATATGATAGATATTTTCATTTTTTAATTAACAAAATTAACTCGAAATAAATCTGCAATATTGTTATGTGGAAAGAGTTAGACTATTCATACATTTCATTTTTGATGTCATAATAATTCAAACTGATGTAAATTATTTTCTATTTCAAAATTACGAGTGTCGTGATGTTTCAATAAAATGATGTAAGTATTTAATTTTTACATATCAACGGTAAACGTATATGTAGTGGTACTAACAACAACAAAAACAGATGCAATTCCCCATATGACTAAATTTTGGTATATATACCTTGTTAGAGTATCACCACTGAAATACGAATCGAAGCTTTTAAATTGGATCGCTTTGGAAATTAGATGAACCTTTAATCAACACATACGTCCCATAGAAGAGTAGACATGAAAAATTTGGTTTGAACAGAAAACCTTATAAAATTTAACTAGTTATTGGTATATTCCTAGCCTTGAATTACCAAAAGTCCAAGATTGCATCTCATCACACAACCAAGGGAGTTGCATATTGATATACCTTGTTAGAGTATCACAACTGAAATACGAATCGAAGCTTTTAAATTGGATCGCTTTGGAAATTAGATGAACCTTTAATCAACACATACGTCCCATAGAAGAGTAGACATGAAAATTTTGGTTTGAACAGAAAACCTTATAAAATTTAACTAGTTATTGGTATATTCCTAGCCTTGAATTACCAAAAGTCCAAGATTGCATCTCAGCACCCAACCAAGGGAGTTGCATATTGAACTTCATCAAACATGGGTAAGCTTTTAGAAGAAATTAATAAGACTGCATGATTATATACCTGGTCTTTAACCGGCGTGACGGCACCATGATCCCTCCAATCGAAGTCCTCAGGGAGGTTATCGGTGGGCAATATCGGCGCAGAGTGCTCACCGGAAGCAAAACTCGGTCTCTTGGCACCCCTACTTAGCCCAAGTTGAGAATTCTCGAACTCCTCGGGGGTGAGATCGGAGAATTTGGTGACTCCATGGACCGCAGTGGGGTCAAGCATCTGGTGCACCCTTGCGCGCCTCAAATTCTCCTTGAAAACTCGGAACCGGTAGGAGTGCTCGTCCGGCGTCCGGTAGGTTTTCTTGAAGTTAGTAAGAAACGATACGAAATGATCGGCGGCTTCGTCATCGGATACGACCACTTGGCGGAGAAGGGAGTCGAAGGAGGCGAGGGTGGTGGTGAGGAATGCTAGTACGAGGAGGAGGAGGAGAGTTTGGCGCCGGTGGGGTTCCATTGTGGAGTTTGGATAATTGGAGCTTGGAATTGTTGGGTGGTTTTTTAGTTGTATTGGTTGGGGATGTAGTCCAATGAGAATGTGACACGTGTGCGACTTGAAAGTATAGTTTTTTTTACAATTGTAAGATGATATTGGGGTAAGGAAATTAACTTTCGGTTTTGGTGCTACAAAATATTTATCAATCGATAGAATGGTGTCCTCTTCTTTCAGAAGTACTTTTATTTTGTAATTTTGAAATAGCTTAGCTGAACATCTTAGAATAATGTCAAGTAGATTGGGGATGCCGGTTTGAAATCTAAAATCATCTTGTATGTCTCTTCAATTCATAAGTACTTCGGAACAATTTACGATTAATGCAAATAGGTCATACATTAACCTTGCTTCTACTCTAGTGGATTTTAGATCAATTATTGGGGATTGGATTTTTGGAGTTTATAGTAAGTGGAGTAGGATAGGCTTCTCTCCTAGCACATAGTTGACAAATGACAATGATAGATAACGTTCTATTTAGTGATCCACAGACGTAAATGTGTCTTTTATGGAACCACACATGATATTTACAAGGCTTTGCATCTAGACTATTAATGTTTGTATTTATATGTTTATATATGTTTATATATGTTTATACATTCTATTTAGTGTATCACATGCACGGATGCACCCTCCATTTTGATTGAACCATGCTAAGATATATCTCAGGGTTTTGGTTACTTTGGAATGTGACGATCAATTGAAAACTCCAAACTCGTCTCCAAAGCCAACTTAAGTAGAAAAACAAAACACTTTAATGAATTCAACAATAACTAGCTAGTATGATAAAAGTATTCAATGTTACACATTCAAAACACTCAAATCACAAAACTCACCCCGACCAATTAGGTCGATGGTAGTTGAACGTTGGAGGAGAATATCATAGGTGGAATATCTAAACGATGAATTTAGTAGGCCGGGCTTCTAAATTTATTCTTGGAATACTTGGATTGGTGTTTGACTTTCAATAAGTCATGGGTCAATTTCATATTACTCTCTCTGAGATCTGGCTCATTGAGACTTCCTTAAGACCATATGAGATCAGACTATCAGAGGGCCGAATTCTACAGTGTTGAATTATGATACTTCATATGATATTTTATGATGGCTTTTTTAAATCTACAAAGTACGCCGTGCAGCATTCAATAGTTCAGTGGACATAAGAAATGATATTATAATTTAATAATTGCAAAAAAGGAAGCCATCAAAGAGAAGGATACAAGCAACACAAAGACCATTCATTCACGGCATTGTAGATAAAAAGATGGGGACAGCAGGAAGAATATACAAGAAGATGCTTTTAAGGTCTTCAATCTTGATTCTTTCGTTTATACCACACTTTCTTGATTTTTTTAAATTATGTCACCATCTAGTATCTCATTAATCGTATGCAAAGTACAATATATGAATAAATCAAGAAAATATCGGATTCATGTTTAAACATTTTCATACTAATAAGTAATAACTTATTTATTCAGGAATAATACAATCATTAGCAAATAACTCATGGAATTGAAACCCTTAACATTCTCAAGAATCCAATTAGCGTCTTGTTGGGATTTTTCTCGAGACAACAAAAAATGGATTTTTTTTCTAATTAAAAGAAAAAAACAATCATATATAATTATAAATAAGATAAGAAATAGCATAGCTAATCCCGATAACCAGTGAAAAATAATTCCACTATTTTACTAATAAAGAAACAAACACAAAGACTTGTTTTATTTTGAACTTCTATATATTTCCCATCACACTCCAACAAACGTTTTATCCTAGAATTATTTTGTAACACGTCTGCAATTCAATGGATTAATCATTTTCTTGTGAAATAACACCCGGGCCAGATATTGTTGTGAATAATTCAGCTAACAAATTATAGTTATGTGATCAATATAATCTAAGCTTACATTGGATGAATAGTAAATTACACTTGGTCTCATTCAACTACGGTGAAGTAGCATTTTGACCTCTTAAACTTTCAACTTTAAACGTCACACTATCTCCTTAAACTTAGATATATGTAACATTTTTACTCCACCTCCATAATCAAATTGTTAATTTCAATATATTGCTATTTTTCTCAACATTTTAGTATTGCTTGTCATGCTTCTAATTTATCATATGATAAAGTTTGAATTAAATCGAAAACCAGATTTTACTAGAATTTCAGACTGATTGTTCAAAATCCGACCCAAATTTGAAGGAAATTCGACGTCCAGCTTGATTGGAACTTTACCACAATGATAGATTAGAAGTATGCTTGACAAACGACACAATTTTTTTTGAGAAAAAACGAAAATAAAAGCTTAAAGAGTGTGAGTGTGACGTCATTGTAAAGTTTAAGATGTTAAATTATTACTCGACCATAGTTAGGAAAGACAGTGTAATTTACCATTGTATTGATTATATCTTGATAGCGCCGAAAGCAAAAGCATATACAATTGGCTTGTCAAAGCTGTGAAGAATTAACAAATCAAAAGCAAGGTACCGAGACAACATTCTATACAAACGTGATTTTGCATATTGACAGTGAAGGATGCGACTAGAGATGTCAATAGAGATTGCTCGTTTGTTTTTTGGAGCAAGGTTTAGTATTCGTTGTTCATGATTAATCAAAACATTCTATAGCGAGGAAAGTAATTAAGGTATGTTTATTGGCCAGGAGTGTTTGCTTTAGTGCCATTATAAAACACATTATCGCCATATCAGTATTTGTCCTAATATCATTATTTTTTACCATTAATTAGTCTAATGTCATTATAAAAATGTGTCCACGCTAACAAACTAAAATCATTAAATTTTCCATTAAATCTATGTTTTGGGTAAATTGCAACACCCCCTCAACTAATAATATTTTGTAAATGATACGACAACTTCCACAAAATTACAATGAACCCTAACAACATCAACTGCTTCTTCCATATCCCTAACAACATCAACCGCTACTTCCACCTGACCCGCCTTGCAAAGCACATCAAGTGTGCTACTCGAGTGTTTGTTTGTGATGTTTCAGGTGTTAGGTAATAAAGAAAAGAAATGAAGAGAAAATGACTGAAATGCAAGAAGAAAGACTCAAATGAAGCAAAGTGAACTTATTTGCCATGCACAATGACTCATCTGCAAATCAGAAAGGACCCAGATGAAATCCATAGGGCCCTGAAAGCATGAAAACATTTGGGCAACTAAAAATCAATGAGCTCAAACCAGCAGACCAGGAATGCACCACACGTTCAAAATGCATAACTTAAGCCACAAACAAAATTTCAGGCGTATCTGACCCAAATGATCCGCCATAGGCGAATCAAGTTGGGCAGATGACGCTCACATTTGTCCCATGGATCGGATCAATTTAAAGACGTGCACCAGAACTTAAAGAAATTAATTTAAGTCGTTGGATTGCTCGCAAAATCATCTACACCACACTTTCTTCTATAAATAGCATAGTTTCTTCTTCCTTTCCTATACTTCTCCACTTCTGCCATCAATGTATGCTTGTTTTTACCTAATTTGGCTACAAGTAGAGAAAGGTGGATGGAGATTGTAATCTCACGTTTTCTTTAATATAAGGTTGGATTCATGTTCCTCTTGTCATTAACTTTCTTTCTATCCAATTAGTTGTTGGTTAGTTTTCTAGTTAGAGTTTTATGTCATGTTTAGTCTTAATCTCTTGATTTCCATGTTTGTAGCGATGATTAGTGAGACCCTATTTGGGGTGGAGGCAATGTAGTTGATGGTGAAGTGTATCATCAGTTTCTAAGTTTGTGTCATTTCCATGTGCCTTATGTTAGATCTAAAACTTGTAGCATGTTAATCTTGTTTTAGATGAGATAATGGTCACACTAGGTACTTGTTTCATGCTAGATCTAGTTTTGACATCTTTCTTGTGATGAGTTTTATTTAATGGTGGAATTGACTTAAAATGAATGGTTGCTTGATTTGGTTTATATTGCTTGAATGAAATAAGGTTATGCTTATGATTGATTGATGCTTTAATGGTCACACTGGGAGCTTATTGAATACTTGAGAATCCATAAAATTCATCTTAACTTCGTGTTAACCTATCCTAATCTTGTATACTATGTAATTGTATGTGTTTCATACTTAGATTCCACACTAGCTTCTACTTGTAAAGACACACTCTTACACATATGCTTTATGGTTGGACACCCTCATACACACACACCTCACTATTGCACCTCCATTCCAAGGGATTTAGTTAGATTGTTTTCTTCTATCTTAGTTTAGTTTAGTTAGCTTAACCTAAATATCTCTAACTATTTCCCTTCCCACTCGAGTATGGTGATAACAATAACGCGCACAACTCCTTGTGGTACGACTTGTACTTGTTACGTCTTCACCAATGTCGTGTACTTGCAATATTGAACTAATAAAATCTCAATCATTCGGCTCGACGCCGAACTTATCCCTGACATTGAACACGTAAACGACCTCATTGACCATCTTCACCCTGACGTACATCCTCATAATAACTGTGAAGGTCTCGACGTTCAAAACCCATTTCTGACTCATGAGGTTGACGACATCCCACATCAATGGAAACTATGTGACCTTGGCTAGGGAAGAGATTGTAGGATCGTGTGGGTCTATGGGTCCACAAACTAATCACGATTAAGCCCTAATTAACTACTTGGTTGATTGATCAAAGAATTGCAGCGGAAATTAAAAACAAATCAAACACAAGTAGGAAAGCAATGCAAACCACAAGAAGTCGGGTCGATTTTTATAGAGGTTCGGCACCCCACCCGGGTCCTAATCCTCTCTTGCAAGCTCCGCTCGGATCACCGAGCTCCGCCTACGACTTCACTATCCGCTCCCCGTTCCGGGCCGGGAGACAAACGCCTTTACAACCGTCAAACTCGCGAACAACCCTCGCCGAGCTTGGAATCTTCCTCTCACAATCCGAGAGGGACACTTCGGGCTTTCACCGAAGTCCTTGCTTCCTTTTACAACAATTGTAACCTTGAGTGGAACAACACTCTCTAAACTTTGAGCACACTTGAGTAGGATGGAGAAATGATCACTAAGTGTGGAAGGTTTGTAGCTTTGAGTGTTTGGGATTCTCTCTAAAGTTTGGGACAAGTTTGTAGTGGGAGAGTTGTGTTAAAATGTGTTTTACAACTCCTTATATAGGCATTAGAGAGAATAGAGTCGTTGGGATTGATTGGGTATGAGTTGATGTGTGATTACACAAAACAGAAAGTTCAGAACCCAATTCTGGCTGAATTCGGTCGACCGGATCGGGACAATCGGTCGACCGTTAGGCAGTTTTACACTCAGTTCGGTCGACCGGTTAAGCAACGGTCAACCGCCCAACTCTACGACTTAGGTTCACTTAAGTCATCGGTCGAACACAAGATAGGGTTCGGTCGACCGATTTTGTCCAGGCACTTTTGGGGTGACAAACAAATGTGTGAACGGTCGACCGAAACTGGTTTTGGCGGTCGACCGATTATGGACAGACACTTTGGGTTTGTCAAGAGATGAACCAACGGTCGACCGATCGAGGTCCTCGGTCGACCGATACATGAAATACATTTGGGGTATTTTTGGTTTAATACGAATAAGACCGTTGGGTATATACGACAAAAGTAACGGTCGGGAAAATATGATCTGACGGTCGACCGAAAGGTAAAACACGATCGACCGAATAAGGGCAGTGAAAACACAAACAAGAGAATTGATCATTCGGTCGACCGAACGGCCTGTAGCGGTCGACCGAATGTGGGCAGACAGTTTGGTTCAGGTTTAGGTGTTTTCCGGTCTAAGTTTGGGTGATCTATTGAAGTCCAAATTATGTGAAATTTCGTGTGTGACTTCTATAGGGAACCTAGTGTGTGATTAAGTTGATTTTAGCTCAAGTATGCTCAATTACACTTTGTTCCTAAGACTCAAAAGAAATCAAGATTACATGTCTTCGATTTAGCTTTAATTACATGTCTTGACTTCATTTCCTTCTTTCTTGAGTCTTGATCACCTGTAGAGGTTATCACAATACAATATATATGCAATGCATAGTGTGTGCTACTCTAATTAATATTCGGTTGATTAAATCATCAAAACATAAGATTAAGGCCAAAAAGCCAACAGAGATGACAATGTGGTAGGCAATGATGGTGTGGTCGAAGCTATGGTGTTTCTAGCACCATTGGAAGAAGCAGTAGGCAAGCATACCGACACTATGGAAGCGGGACAGGATGGCATCGGCGATGTCCTAGATGACACGAACGTTGATGGCAGTCTCGAGGTTGGGTTTGGGAGAGGAGAGGAGGATTTTGGAGAGTTTTGTGGAAAGGTTTGGGGGTGCCATTGAGCAGAACGATTTGAGAGGGGGTGGTCGAGTCGAAGGAATTTGGCAGATGTGGTGGATTAGGGTGAGTATTTAGTTGGGTTTGGATTGGATGTGGTCTGACGGGGTCAAGTGGAGAAGATGAGGATGGATAGGGCAAGAATGGTAATTTCTAACACAATACAATAATTTTGAGAGTGTTTCATCTCGTTTTCAAAATATTATTAGTTGAGGGGGGTGTTGCAATTTACCGAAAATAGAGATTTAACGAAAAATTTAATGATTTTGGTGTCTTAGTGTGGGACCCACATTTACAATGGCATTAGACTAATTAGTGGTAAAAAGTAATGACATTATGACAAATACTCGTGTAGTGATGATATAAAGTGAAATAATGTGTTTTTAAGAGAAATTTGACATATGATGCATTAAGTGGCTCACTGACTAAAGAAAAAGTCTTCACATTGATATCATGGTAAAATGAGGCTTATGTTTCTTGTGCTACCTCAAATACCCCTTGCATAAATCATTCTCTTTCTCCCTCTTTCTCTGTCTTTATCTCTTTCTCAGTCGTATCTACCTTCTCAGTTGAGAGTGAAGACTAGATCGCACCGACAGTAGCCAATATTGAGCTCAAATCGTCCCCTTTGGGCTCACCTTGGACTCCCGTCGAACCCCCACCTGAATGCACAAGTTGTTTTAGTGCTCTTGAAGAAGAAACCAGTCACTAAAGAGAATGAGTAAGCGAAATTGTAAAAAATTGAAGTGGTTGAGTACATCAACCAACTCGTTCACATTCACCTGTAGAGAAGTGGTGGAGTACATCAACCACACTAACTAAAAAAATTGGCCGATGTGGGACTAAACTATTACGACTATAGACGATGACTATATAGGGTGACCGACGTCTATACATACATTACGACCTATAGACGTCGACTACTCTATAAAACTGGCGTGCGTACCTTTAAAAAATAATAATAAATTATCCAAGTACCCCAAATGTCAATCTTTTGACCATTAAATATATATATCTCACTTGTCTTTTGTAGTGTGGCACTCAACTCCCATTTAGATGTAAAGGAGTTGTGAAGTGCATCAACTCCACCAACAAAAAAATATCTCCAATGTGAGACTAAACTTCAACACATATGGTCATAAACACACACATGTACATCAACACATGTGGGATAGTTATATTGATGTTACTATTTTTAAATCAATCTAAATAATTCACATTACTTTCTACGAAGTACAAAATTACATTAATTCTTATAGAAAATAAATTCACATAAATTCTTATATGAAATAAATCGCAAAAAATAAACAAAAATATTTTTCTTATTTCAGGAGGTATAGATCGACGCTCGTTATACTACAAAAACTAACATTTATACAAAGCTATGGACGTCAGATGTTTGAATATCTGACATCTATACCTATAGACGTCGGGTATTTAGATATCTGACGTCTATTGTGCATTCTTCACTAGTGTTAACATACATTTTTTGAATTGAATATATTATTAAAATCAAAATTTCAAAACATTTAATTAGCCAAACGAGACCTCAAATTTCAAGACTCTTTTTCTACAAAGTATGAGGATTTCAAGAGGTTGTATATTAATGTCGTACAAAAAATAAAATTGCTTTGTATTGGAGCTTATAGAACATATTATTGTTCATTTACATTTACATTTGTATTCACATTTGTAACTAATAAGGATTCATGGGTTTTATACTTTAATCACCATTAGGGTTAGTTGATTTCTATAGGCCCATTAAGCTCTATGAAGCATTGTACTTAGCCAGATTAATGATGTACCCGATAACATGCCCTATGAGAATATAAATATAGGGTTTTCTCCCTCCTCTTAGTTGAATTTGTTGGGAGAGAGTGAAGGGTTCCCCTTAAAATTCTCTCTCGCCTGTGTGTGTTCTTCTTCTGCTAGATCAGATCGCTTAGTTCGTCGATTCGCTTGATATATTCCAACATGGTATTGAAGCAATCGATCTGGGGTATTCAATTTCGTGATTATTGAATCAAGCTCTGATATCGAAGCAATCGATCAGGGGGATTTGAGTTTGCATCGTCGATTTGTTGTTCTTGTTCGTTTTGAGATCTGATCTTTGTCCCGGTTGTTGTTGATTTGTTTCTCGTTTAACTTCCTCTTCACCCGTTTCCTGTTTGAGGATCGGCTGTATCGCAAGGATCTTTCCATTCTTGTGTTCTTCTGCCTTCAATCATGGCTGAAACAACGGTTAGTGCTCAACCTGTTGTGGATAGTTCGAGTCCATACCATCTTCCTGGATCGTGAGGGTTTTGAATTCTAATCACTTTTAAGCTAATTACCTACTTGTTTAATCGATCAAGTTATGCGCAGCGAAATTTAAACAAACAAGCAAGTAAGGAAGGAATAATGCAAACCACAATGGACTTGGGGGTTTTTACAGAGGTTCGGTCACCGCCTACGTCCTCTCTTGCAAGCTCCGCTAGACACTTCGAGCTCCGCTCACGTCTTCACTATCCAGTGCCCATTCTGGGCCGGGAGAGAACGCCTTTACAAAACAAGCACCGCGAACACCCTTGCTTGCTTGACCTTCTTCCTCTCACAATCCGAGAGGGATGCTTCGGGCTTTCATAGAAACCTTTACTTGACTTTGATAGCAACAAACTTGAGTGGAACAACACTCTTTAAACTTGAGCACACTTGAGTGAGATTGGATTTATGACTAAAGTGTGGAAGGTTTGAGGCTTGGAGTGTTTGGATCTTCTCTCTAATGTATGGGGCAAATATGTGTGGGAGAGTTGTGTTAAAATGTGTTTTACAACTCTATTTATAAGCATTAGAGAGAATATAGCCGTTGGGGTTAATTAGGAATGAGTTGGTGTAAGATACATAGAACAGAAACTCGTAGGACCCAATTCTGAGTTAATTCGGTCGAGCAGATCGGACTGAACGGCCGACCGTTAGGCAGTTTTGAACTCAGTTCGGTCGACCGGTTAAGGAACGGTCGACCGCCCAACGCTAAGACTTAGGTACACTTAAGTGATTGGTCGAACACCGAATAGGGTTCGGTCGACCGATTCACACCAGACAGTTTGGGGTTGACAAACAAAGTTCTATTCGGTCGACCGAACCAAGATCTACGGTCGACCGAATTCCAGTAGGAGATTCGGGTTTGTCAAGAGACATAAATTTGGTCGACCGAACAAGGTTCTCGGTCGACCGATACATGAAATGTATTTGGGGTATTTTTGGTTAATACGAATACGACCGTTGGGTAATGACAAAACAAACGATCGGAAAATACTTGGGACTCGGTCGACCGAAAAGGTCTGAACGGTCGACCGAACATAGGCAGTTAAACATTAACAGATTAATTGATCACTCGGTCAACCGAACGGTCTCTTTCGGTCGACCGAATGTGGGCAGACTGTTTGAGTTCAGGTTTAGTGTTTTTCGGTCTAAGTTTGGGTGATCTATTGAAGTCCAAATTATGTGAAATTTCGTGTGTGACTTCTATAGGGAACCTAGTGTGTGTTTGAGTAGTTTTTAGCTCAAGTATGCTTAATTACACAAAGTTCCTAAAGACTCAAAGAAATACAAAATACATGTCTTCAAAAGAGCTTGATTATATGTCTTGACTTGATTTCCTTTCTCCCTTGAGTCTTGATCACCTGTAGAGGTTAGCACAAAGTAATATATGCAATGCAATATGTGTGCTATTCTACATGATCATAATTAAGATTACGTTGATTAAATCATCAAAACATAGATTAAAGCCAAAAAACCAATACTTCCATCTTTCTTCAGACCATCCCGAATCTCAGTTTGTTACGAAACCGATGAATGGTGATAACTACTCGACCTAGAAGAGGTCAATGATAGTGTCTTTGAGTGTTAAAAATAAGTTGGGATTTCTTAATGGAAGTCTTTGCAAACCTACTGATGATAAGGAAATGACCTTGTGGGTTATATGTAACCATATATTTTTTTGTCTTGGATTATGGATTTCGTGGAACCAGAGATTGCCAGTAGCATCATTTATGCAGATCTTGCTTCTCAGGTATGATCTGATCTTAACGATAGGTTTTCCCAAAGCAACGATCCACATATGTTTCAGAACATGTGCCTTAAGGAATCTGCAGGTTAACTCAAGGAAAGGGATATGTTTCCAATTATTAATTACACCAGCCTTAAGGCACTTTGGGATACACTTGCTTCATATGTTCCTAATCCTAAGTGTATTTGTGGGGGTCTTACGAAACATCAGGAGAATGAACGAAGAGAGAAGGTTATGCAGTTTCTACTTGGTTTGAATGACTCATTTTCTGCTATTAGGGGTTAAATTCTTCTCATGCCAATTCTTCCTATTATCAAGAATTTTATAGTCTTATCTTGCAAGACTAAAGACGAGATGCCAACAAGTCTGGAAAACAAGTGGAGAACATTGCCTTTGCTGTTGGTAGAGGTGTTGACTCATCAGAAGGTTACAATGATGGTCATAACAAACAAAGAGTGTTCAAATTTTCAAGGAAAGTCTGGAACTCAAAAGAGCGATATATTGGTGTGTACACGCTGTGACAACATTAGTCATATTGTTGAAACGTGCTACTGACATATTGATTCCTTCATAACCATAAGTTGCACAAGGTTTTTCCTAGATCCTTCAAAGACAAACAAACTTCAAGAGTTGCAGTTGTGAACAATAATGACTCCTGCAATGACTCTGAGAATCAGCAGATGGTCCATTCTAGTAATCAACCCACTGCAACCAACCTGGCAGGCAGGCAGCTACTCTCTCCCAAGAACAATACCAACCGATCATATATCTTCTAAACCACCCTGCTTCTAAAGTAGCTTGTGGTAGTGCAAGTATTCTCTCTAACACTTCTTTTGCTAATGTTGATGATGCTTGGATAATTGACATTGATGCTTCTGACCACATGTGTTGTTATGTTTATAAGTTTACATCCTCTGAAGTTAAATGTCTTCACATTTTTGTTAACCTCCCTGATGGGAAGGTTGTAATGGGAAGTGTCATTGGGATTGTCAAGCTCATCACTAGAATTACACTTCAAAATGTTCTTTATGTTCCTACCTTCAAAGTGAACTTAATTTCTGTTAGTTAACTAGTTAAACAAAATACTTGTTATGTTGCCTTCTATGATGATCTTTGCATCATACAAGACCTGGAATTGAAGAGCGTGATTGGTCTGGGTAGAGAATGCAATGGAATCTACTACTTGTTCGAAGAACCTCATAAAACTAAATCTTGAGCTCATGTTGATGCTACTCATGATGTACGTATGGCATAGTAGATTAGGAGCTCTCTCTCATATATAGTAGAATGGAATATATGTCTAGTATTGTTTCCTCCCTTATTGTTGATAAAATTTTCATTTGTAATTCATGTCATTTGGCTAAGCACCCTAAAATTCCTTTCAATCATAGCGTATTGCATACTTATTGCTTTGAAATAACACATATTGACATTTAGGGTGGATTCATTTTTCCTAGTATGAGTGGCGCTTATTATTTTTAACCATTGTTGATGATTAGAACTAATCAGAAGTACATGAGTCATCTTAATGAGACATAATCAGAAGTTGCAGGAATTATCAAAAAAAATCTTCATGATAAGGATACAATTTGGAAAGAACATAATGAAAATACAAAGTAACAATGGTTCAGAATTTCTTTCTCGTGATATGCAATAGTTTTTTCCAACAATGAAGTTATTCATCAAAGATCTTGCCCCTACACACCACAGCAAAACGGTGTTGTAGAGCGTAAACACAAGCACCTTCTGACACAACTAGGGCATTAAGAGTTCATGCTAGATTTCCTCTCAAAAGTTGGGAGAAATGTGTCCTTGCTGCAACTTACGTGATCAACAGACTACCAAATTTTGGGAGATATTAACTTCAAGTCCCCTCATGAGATATTGCATCAGAAGCAACCTGACTATGCCCACCTCAGAATATTTGCATGTCTTGCATTTGGTACTGCTCTTGCCACTAAACAAAAAAATTCTTTGAAAGCTAAGAAGTTTGTTTTTCTTGGTTATGCTCCAAATAAAAAAGGTTATAAGTGTGGGATCGTTATAGTCATTAATTATCTAATCAATTTTGCCTAATCTCTACTTAACATACAACGGAAACGATAATTAAAATAGTAGAGAAAAAGCAATGTAAACCACAAGTGAAGACAACGATTTTTATAGAGATTTGGCATCCCACCTGGGTCCTCTCTTTCAAGTTCCGCTCAATTCCCTGAGTTCTGCCTACGTCTTCACAAACCACTCCCTGTTCTGAGCCGAGAGCGAACGTCTTTACAACATGAACTTGCGAACAAGCCCCTAAAATGTGAAAGTTTGATTTCTTTTCCTCTCACAATCTGAGAGGAATGCTTCGGGTTTTCACCAAAACCTTTACTCTTTGACAACAAAGGTGAGTGGATCAAACACACTCTGACTTGAACACACTTTAAGTATGATTGTAATAGGATCTAAAGTGTGAATGTTTTAGGCTTGGAGTGTGAAGAATAGTGTGGGAGGATTCTCTCTCATGTAGAAGGAAAATAGAAGTTGGGGAGTTGTTTAAATATGGTGTGTAAACCTCTATTTATAGCCGTTGGGGAATATTTCGTTGATGTTTGTGCAAGATACACCAAACAGAAATCTAAGTTCTGCAAATTTGTCCTAAATCGGTCAATCGACTCAGGATCAACAGTCGACCATTTTTTATGAAAATAAGGAAACGTTCAAGCCAAATTAAACTATGGTCGAACCAAATGGCTACAACTTAAGTTAACGGTCGAACTAAATTTGGGGGCAGTCGACCGTTAAGAGGGTTTTGTCCACGTCAAAGGTTAATCGGTCAAACACAATAAGAGGTTCGTTCGACCAAAAATAACATGCACTTTTGGTGCACAGAATTGTCTGCATTTGGTCAACCACCATCAAGACATTGTTCGACCGGTGGCCAAATGTATTTTGGGGGTTAGGTAAAAATACGAATATGATCATTATATAATACGATAAGAATAACGGTCATATGAAAATATGGTTCAACGGTCGACCGAAAAGGTAAATTGGGTCAACCGGTGGAGTTAGGTAAAATCATTATTTTGATAACCGTTAACTAATAGGAACGTTCGAACGGAAAACTTGTATAGGTCAACCGTTCTGCACAAACAGACAGATGTTTGGTTTGAGTGATTTTCCTACTTAGGTTTGGGTGACCTATTGAAGTTCAATTGATCTAAAATTTAGTGTGTGAATTCTACAAGGAACCTAGTGTGTATGTAAATAGGTTTTAACTCTTGTATGCTCAAATAAAAGGTAAAATTATATGTCTTCAAATAGCTTGATTATATGTCTTGACTTCATTGCATTCCTCCTTGAGTATTTGATCACCTGTATATATTAGCACAATACAATATACGTTTGATTGTGGTACACTACATTTGATTATAATTAAGATTAGTTTAGGTAAATCATCAAAATACGGATTAAGATTGTACACTACATTTGTTGTACGATTTGGAATCACACACCCTCTGTGTCAGTAGGGATGTGATTTTCTACGAGAATATCTTCCCTTTTTCCACCAGTTTTAAAGACACTAATCATAATGTGTTGCCTATGTGTATTGACGAATCTAAGCCACATGACATCACTCATAACCCCACACCAACACCTGATGGTGTTGAACACATCACTCATCCTGGAGATCACCTTCCAGCTCATGACAATCAGGCTCCAAGAAAATCCACCCAAAGTCACAAAGCCCTTTCTTACCAGCAACAGTTTCAATGTCCTACTTCCATGGTATTGCTTCCAGAATTAGCATTGGTCATCTTATTAGCCAATTACATCTATTATGACAAGTTTTCTAATAGTCACTAAGCATTCTCAGTACCATCTCACAGAGTCCAAATCATTGCACCTATCAACAAGTTGTTTGTTAATCTAGACTGGGTCACTACCATGAATAATGAGATTGAAGCACTTGAAAGAAACAACACTTGGATTCTAGTTCAACTTCCTACTCGAAAGAAAGCCATTGGCTTCAAATGGGTTTACAAAACGAAATTCAAGGCATATGGTTCTATAGAGAGGGACAAGGCCATATTGGTTGCCAAAATTTACGCTTGAGTTGAAGGTATGGATTATAATGAAACTTTCTCTCCTGTTGCAAAGTTTCTGTCTAAGACATTGTTGCTGTTAAGAAATGGGCCCTACATCAATTGGATGTCCATAATGTGTTTTTACATGGTGATTTTGAAAAAGAAGAAGTGTATATGAAATCACCTCCTGAGTATCTTAAAGAGGGAGAGACTAGAGTTTGTAAACTCAACAAATCTTTTTATGGGCTCACGTAAGCATCTCGACATTGGTTTGCTAAGCTTATTGAAGCCCTTATAGAAGATGGTTTCACTCAGTCTCTCTCTGATTATTAAGTTTTTCACTTGCAAAGAGAATCAAGGCATGCTCACTACTGTGTTGGTGAATGTAGATCTCATTATAGGCTTATAGTTGGTGATGATCACTCTAGAATTGCCACTTTAAAGAAGACTCTCCACAATCACTTTCACATAAAAGATCTAGGATCTTTGAAATATTTTCTGGGTATAGAAGTATCTCAATCTGCAAGTGGTATTTGCATATCACAAAGGAAGTATACTTTGGATGTTATATGTGATGTTGGGCTCCTTGGAGGCAAGGTTGCTAGGACATCTACGGAAGAAAACCTCAAGTTGCAAAATGAAGGAGAAATCTTAGCTGATCCAGGATTTTACATGTGTCTCATTGGTAGACTCATCTACTTGAGTATTACACGGGAAAATATCTCGTACTTAGTCGAAACCTTGAGTCAATTTATGTAGCAGCCAACTCAGCATCATATGAATTTTGTTCTAAGAGTTCTAAGATATATCAAGAATGCTCCTGGTCAGGGGCTTATGTTCAAGAGAAATAATTATCTTCATCTTAGATCTTATTGTGATTCATATTGGGCAGGTTGCTCGATTGGTAGACGACAATTACAGACTCTTGTGTTTTCCTAGGAGACTCTTTGATATCTTGAAAATTCGAGTAACAAGTGTCATTTCCAGATCTTCTACCGAGACTTGAGTATAGGTACATGGCCACTACCATTTGTGATGTAACTTGGCTTAGATATCTTCTTGAAGACTTGAATATTCCTCATCCTTTTCCTGTCAACCTTCATAGTGATAATATTGTTGCTGTTCACATTGCTTCAAACCTTGTGTAACATGAACGTGTTAAACATGTGGAATTTGACTATCACTTCATTTCAGCAAGAGAATTCAGCAAGAGAATTCAGCAAACTAGGTATGTTTGCACAACCTCTCGGCCGGTAGACATCATGACTAAGGTTTTGAACTCAGAATCTCACTATCACTTCATTTCCAAGCTCGGCGTTGCTAATCTCCACGCTCGCGATTGAGGGGGAGTATTGGAGCTTATAGAACATTGCATTGTTCATTTACATTTGTAACTAATTAGGTTGTCGGGTTTCATACTTTAAATCACCACTGGGTTCAGTTGATTTGTATAGGCCCCTTAAGCTCTACGAAGCATGGTAGTTAGTCGGGTTAGTTGTATACCCGATAACCCACCAAGGAGAATATAAACACAAGATTTTCTCCCTCCTCTCAGTTGAATTTGTCGGGAGAGAATGGAGGGTTTTCCTTACATATCTCTCTTGCCGGTGTGTGTTCTTCGTCTCCAAGATCAGATCGCCTAGTTTGTTGATTTGCTTGATGGATTTTTACACTTTGCATGTCATTCGAAAGGAGACTGGGCATTACGTCTGGGTAGTGGTAATCTTATCGTTGAAAAACTTGGTGATACTTGCTTGCCTTAATGGTTGATGAAAGAGATACACCTACACAAGAGCAATCACATAGTTTACACTTCTCTTGGATTAGAAAAGGAGAATAATCAGACTCTGAGGAATTTTTCATGTCAATGACAATATTATTTGTTTATCTTAGAAAAAAGAATCAAAGCACTTTTTCTTATTTTTAGGGACTTACTATATCAAAAATGTGGTCAAGACCATAATGGAGATAGTAACATACTAACATGTCTCGAGCTTTTAATGGGCTAATCTTATGGATATTACATGACCTATTAGAAAGGAGCTCAGCCTATCTGTTCATCAGAAGTTAAGCATCTATCAAGAATGTACATCGGACCACCAACAAAAAAATTAGCCGAAGACGGTTAATAACATGAGTTCATGTTTAATTTCGAAGTCACACGATAAACCTTGCAAACTATGGAAACTCAAAAATAAGCTGTTCATGTTCGCAGCAAAAATCCCTAAAAGAACGCATAGGAGGCACATCGACAAAACTTGGTATTATCTCAGCATAGCAAACCACAGACAATTTAAATTTTCAAGTAGCGCTAGCAAAACATACTAAGATCCTGTTTGGATAACTAAAGATTTTGAATCTTTGATTTCACTAATGCATTATTCAACTTGGCATCCAATTCAAATAGTATATTTTGAAAATGCTTTATCATGTGTAATAATGTTGTTTGACTAAAAAACATATTTTTCCGTGTAATCAAAGATTTCGTAAGAAACAAAGAAAGGAGAGACGAGATATTTGATAATAAAAAGAGGTACTACATCTCTTTCAAAAAAACGTGTTTATTCAGGGTCATTCAAATACCCCATAGGATTCAAAGCTACATTTTTCTGAATAATGCAGTTGCCTTCAAAAACCATGGTATTTTGTTCTGTCCAAACGGGCCCCAAGTATAGGTGAACTATAGAAGCTACAAATGAAATTATTAGTTGCGACCAAGAAATAACTTTATCAGATCTTCATACACAAAATGGAGTTCAAAAAACTACACTTATTTAGCTCGACCTCGACTGCTGCTTAGTGATCTTGATACCTGGTTTTTTTTGCATTCTGGAAGGAAAAGGTGGCCTGGGTGTCCAGATTTTTCTTCCACTTTGAGCTTCTCTCTTTTTCATCTTGGTGATACTAGGTCTATACAGGATAACTGAACGTCCGATCTGGCTAACAGCGACAGACCCTGTTTTTTCTTCAAGTTGCTGTACAATGTCGACAAACTCTCCTGGACAGGTACCATGAATTTTGATCTGATAGCATGATGAGGAGCATATGAGCTAAAAATCAAACATTGATAACATGATAATTGCTAAATGATCAAACAGCAATATAAGTGAACTCTAAAGGCCTTGATTTAAGGTATGAGTCGTATGACTACAGCAAAGAAGAATTTAGGATGAGTAAAAAAATTAGCACGAGTATGCTATGTAGATTCTCCGGATAACTATGTATGGCAATGGCAACCAGATCTTAAAAAATACCATAAAGTGCAAGGTTAGTGTTCCGGTTCCAATTCTATTTCTTATGCTCCCAAGAAGAGAGCATAAGTTACTTCCATAATCAGAAGAAGAAGAAGAAGAAGAAAAGTTACTTCTTGAACATACAGCAAACATGCCTATTTCCATTGTGTCGGAGATTAATTGTGTTTTGGCATTTGGAGCATCATGAACTATATCAAATGACCAGTCAATAGTTTGGGGATGGATCCAGGATTGAACTTTCCACGGAATGGGATAGCTAAATGAGGTTTTGACCACAAACAAATTGGCTTTCATTATTTGTTCTGACATTGACCCTAACTTTGTTAAGATATCTTCGGATGAGATCAATTAGCAGGAAATTGTATGAGAATAAAGAACTAAAATTCCATATTAGACATCCGACTGAGTAATTGGTTTCAAGTTAACTTCAGTAATTTGTACTTGAAAAGACTTCCAAAATTTTCAACGTTGTAGTGAAGTTTTCAGAAAACAAACAAATATTAAATGATTCTTCATTTCTATATGGAAAAATGCCGTGAATACGACTATGATTACAAGATGAATTTGGAACATAGAAAACACTTAAAACAGGCCAGAATTTTTTTATGGGACATTAGGCAATAGCGTCGAAGTAATAAGGTGTCTCGACATTAGAATTCAACCCGTGCACTTATCTCTTTTCCTTAGAAGTTTCGATAATTCAAGCTCAACTTCTCACCATTATGGTTAGTTCAGATAGTAATTTTAGAAGAATATACAAGAAACAAAGAGAAAGTTCAAGGTATCTGATTTTTCTAGGAAGGCGTATCCTATATAAAATTTACCCTCAACTCTCTTTTGAAGTAGGGAGAAATGGAGAAACCCACCGTTGGTTTTTTCATTGATCACAATTCACCATTCTGATATGTTATCTTAGTAGTGGAACATGATTTTTCTGTCCATAAACGCTTATCAAGACAACAAAAACTCATTCCCTTTCATATCTAACGAACCACTAATAAACGAACTAAATTTCTCTTCTCCTATGGTGAATCATTAAGCATATTCCTCGAGGAAATTTGATTGAAGCTGGCATAAAACCTAATCCAGTCCCATAGTAAGCCATTGAACTTATATGGAACTGCCTATATATAGTTCTACTCTAATTGAAAGAAAAGTTTTAAGAGAGTGGGAACTAAACTTGTATAACGACTTCAGAGTTATTGATCTCTAAAAAACTTTAAAGAATCATAGAAGTGGAGTAGCCAGTGAAGTTTCCTAATTTAAAATTTTGCACCTGTAATTAGTTCTCAACTTCCACTCTAAAACCAAGATAATCGTGGAACTAAAGAATGCAAATGAAGTGAGTCCCTCCACTTCGTAGCGTGATTGGTACACTAAAAAACTCAAAGAAAGTGGGGAACCTAGATTTCAAGAACAACTCCCACGTGATTGGTAGGCTAAAAATTAAAAACCTGGAACTTTAGTTCCAATTAGAGTCTCATGACTTAAACTAGTATTTTCAGTGAATTTCTCTACTTCCACTCTAAAGTAAAGGGAAATCGTGGAATTGAAATTCTACACTTTCCTCCAATTCCTACCTACCAATATTAACTATGGGTCGCTACTACACACCCAATTTAAAATCTCAAACTGTCAAACATCCCAAACATGCGAATGAGACTATTGGAATTCGATCACTGATCTTGACTATTTCGAGACTAAATATCTCTCAACTGAACTGAGCTATCACAGTTGGTAGTCTTCATTCCCATCCAACACTAACCACGGGGCACTACTACGCACCCTATTTTAAATCTCAATTCTCGAACTGTCAATCATTCCAAAAATGCAAATGAGACTTTTGGGATTCCAATTGTTGGTCTGACCATCTCAACATTAAAGATCTCCCAACTAAACTGAGTTATCCAAACAAATAACATAACCACCATAAACACAAAATTTCTTCCTTGAAACACAAAACCTTGACCTTGAGAAGCTCGTTGGACTCAAGATTCTCAACGAAAGCCGCAGCAACAGACGGAGTGACCCCTGACTTCCCGACGAGCTGCGACTTGAGCTTGTCCCCGAGGCCGTGCGCGTAGGACGCCAGCTCCTTCTTCTCCTTGGTCGTCAGGTCCGGCGACGGCATCGCCTCTAGCGGGTGGGGGGAGGAGGTGGAGAGGCAAAAGGGGAGGTGGGGTTTGGAGAGGAGAGGGTGAAGGGGTTTGGTGGGTTGGAGGAAGGGAGGTTTTGGGGTTGGGAGAATCACAGCTGCTGCCATTGCCATGGCCGTTGCTGCCATTGTTGGAAGTGGAGAAGTGGAAGTGGAGAAAGTGGATTGGGTTTGTACTTTGTACCAGACCAGAACAGAACAGGATGGTCTTTAAGTTTTTCTTTTTCTTTTTATGACTCCTAATTCAGTAATTCTACACTTTCAAATTGGAGCGATCCACCCCCTTTTACAGTTTTACTACAAGTATTTTAACAGATTCTTTCACAAGCTAAGCTGCTAGGTGTTTTATTATTAAAGAAATAGATTTATTATTAAAGAAATTAGCAAACTAGTTCTACCATGTTGTGACACATGATGAAAATTAATGGTTGTCTTTTAGTTTCGGGAACTTGACGTTACCATTGTGAGTTCATTAACAACTTGACAGTCCCAACTATATTTCATTACTAGAACTCCGTGTTGATATTGTCGAGTTCTATTTAATGGACTCGGTGATGACATGTCGAGTTTTGATTTATAAGAATATAAAACATCATTTGCAAAATAAAATAACAAGGCATAAAGTTCTTTTTTATGCAATTACAGAATTACTTCATTGAAAGTGAGAAATGTTAAGGATATGGGAAGGAGATATCGGGGGGGGGGGGGGGGGGGGGGGGATTAAAATAATTAGCAAAAAAATAAAATTGGAAGAATATATACATGAAAAACTTAATTGGCAAACTATACATCTTGAAAACAACAATTAAAATGTCGTTTTCATTAAGAAAAAACGACATTGCGGATGCTGTTTAGGGTTTAGGGTTATAAATATTATTTTCTTTTTTAAATTAATATTATTTTCATTAAGTAATAACGACATTTCTTAGAAATATTATTTTCATTTTTAAATTAATTATACTATAAATAGTAAATTAATTTAATATAAATAGTATAATTAAAAAAAACATCATGATGTCGTTTCCTATAAATATTATTTTGGAATTTGAATTAATTATACTATAAATAGTAAAAAATATTTTTCTATAAATAGTATAAAGTAATAGTATTTTGGGATTTGAATTAATTTTCATATTTTAAGATTTGAATTGATTTACTTATTCTTCATTCTTGAAATTTGAATTACTATAAACAGTATTTTGGGATTTAAAAAAATCTTGCTTAGTATAATTATAATATAAATACACCTTTCGAATTGTAAATTATAGTATAATTAATTCAAATCCTACTTAATTTGTAATTTAAATTCTACATGTGAAATTGCAATTTAACACCCTGATGGTTTGGTGATGATAATAATCATCCAACCCAACAATGATCTCCCCTAATACTAATAATAATACTAATACTAATACTCATGATACATCAATATATGTATGTATAGATTATCATGGAGGACCGACTTTTTTAGATTGCAACAAATGTCATGTTGTTGATCATTGTCATCAACTTATTAGTTTAGCTTCTTGACATTTGCGATTGTAAGTAGAAGTTTGACAGTCTTATGACTTTCAACAATTACTTGTTTCCAATAAGTTTCACAATTGTTTTACCAACTACTACCGGTGGTCTCATATGTACACACGAGTTTGGTCTCATATGGACGAACCCATATCATATGATAATTTTCATATGATCGAGTTTTGTACATGGTTTACCCTTCATATCACTAATTATTATTTTTGTTCCCAAACGACGCTGCAAAATATCATTTTACCACAATCATCCAATTAACATTTACTCCAAGCAACTAACAAACAAAAATTGGGAGATGCGGTGATGTCTTCACTCTGATCACGAGACTCGTCTTTCAGCAAAGCAAACAAACGAGATTATACACTCAATTATTTATTTATTTATATTATAATTGTAATTTATATTATAATTATACTAAGTATGATTTTTTTTAAATCCCAAAATATTATTTATAGTAATTCAAATTTGAAGAATTAAAAATAAGTAAATTAATTCAAATACCAAAATACTACTACTTTATATTATTTATAGAAAATTAATTTACTATTTATAATATAATTAATTCAAATCTCAAAATAATATTTATAGGAAACGATAACGATGATGTCGTTTTTAATTTATATTATTTATAATAAATTAATTTAATATTTATAGTATAATTAAATTAAAAAGAAAAATAATATTTATAAAAAACGGTATCTCAGTTGTCGTTTTCAAAATGTATAGTTTGTCAATTAAGTTTCTCATGTGTATATTCTTCAAATTTTATTTTTTTGTGATTATTTTGAAAAGAAAAATCGTACTTTTTTCCGGTAGACATTTTTTATTATCTTTTTACTTCTCTTTCATTTCCCAATGGAGACATACAATGACAACAAATAGTTTAAGTTAAAACTTTTTTATATAAAGTGACGGTCATGTCATGATTCCACAAATAAAGACCAAGTTCACAATTTTATTTGTCACTTGAAGTTTCTTTACCATAAAGTTTTAATATCGTCTTTAAATGTAACTTAAAATTTCAAACTAATTAGATAACAAATGTCACCGATCACTCAGACCCAAAGCACCTGAACATAATCTTACAATATCATTCATTTTCCACAGCCAAACCGTAATGCCACATTTTTCTTTCATAACTGCTCCAAAACGACGCAACACAAAAAAACATTTTTTGAAAGTGCAATAGAGACGTAATTTCATTACTCATGCTTAAATTGTACATTTTTTTATTTTTAGCCATGAAACGTACTTATTTTAAGTTTACTACATGTTTGAATTGTAAATATAAAATTTATTACAAAACAAGCCTAGAAAGATATCGTCGAGTTCATTGAACAGAATTCGACATTAGCATTGCCTAATTCTGTTCAATGAACTTGGCGATTGCAGTCGAGTTCAAGGAATGAACTCCGCGTTGGAACGAACAAGTTCTTAATGAACTCAATAATGGTAATGTCAGAGTTCTCGAAAAATAATGACATAAATTTGCCTCCAACATGTTGTGACATGATGGAGGCAGACTTAATTTGCTAAATATTTTTGTGGGAGGTCTAGTGTGCTAGTTTCTTTTTATAATAAATCTATGGAAAAAATTCAAAATAATCATTAAAAAGGAAAAATCAGAAGAATATAAGGTTGAGAAACTTTTGACAAAATATGAGAGTTTTACGAAGAATAAACAGTTTAGCAGAGAAAATTAATATTTTTTTCTAACTTTGAAGAGAAAATTTAATGTGCATTTTGACTATAGAGATTCCCTTCATTTATCTCCTTACAATCCAACAAAACTAACTTATTTCCTCTTCATTTTGTCCTACCTAAACAGACCATATGAGAGAGAGAAAGAGAGTGGAGAGAGAGTAGTGAGTAGTGAGAAGAGAGGTAGATATTGTTTCCTAGATTATTTAGGAAGGTCTTACAAATTTACATTTAAATAGAAATTAGAATTAAACATGGTATTTCTGATTATTTGCTCACCATCAAGTTCATTTCCATGTCAACTAACATGTACAAAATTATGATCTTCACCATCGATCGATATCAATTCACGAGAAAAAATTCCACTAACGTTTGAGGTTAGAATGTCACTAGAGTAGTAAATGGGTTGTTTGTAGACGGTTATTGGGTTTATCCATGATCCTATTCGTCTAATTAAATGGTTCGTGATTTGGTATGAATCTGTTTATTTTTTCATCTACCCATGACCTTACCTGCTCCCATTTAAGTACACAAATTGAGACGGTTAAATGATTATATGAGTAAAACTTAGTGGATACTAAAATAAATAAATGGACATGTAAATTGTTAAATGAGTAAAAACTCTATCAAATGGATAAACGGATAACTAACTATAATTTCTACAACATTTAACATAAAAAATCCACAAATTTATAATCAAAGATCCACAAATGACATAAAACACACAATTGTTCCACGTAAAGACAAACATCAAAATGGGTATGTTAAAGAATAAGAATAGAAATAAATTATATATTATTTATATTTCACTTTTAAGTGTTCAAATTGTTAAATGACTGGGTGAAATTCCGTACCCTTACTCATCTCATTTATTGAACGGTCACAAATTTAATATCATTACCCATCCCACTTATTAAATTGTTAGGACTACCCATAACGTACTCGTGCATACGATTAGGACCTTTAAATGTTTTTATACTACATACTTACGGCCCCAAAACGACGTCACTTCAAGAAAACAAACCATGCATTACCTCCCTCTACCTTATTTTTCGAACCTTGAATGAAGTCCCACGGTCGCTTATTATTCCGCCACTCAATTTTTGTTTGACTAGCATAACACAACAACTAATGTACACCCAAATTGTGCATATACTTTTACAGATCAAATCGTATTAATTACTTGGTGGTTTTCCTTTTCAATCAACAATTTCAATACCATTAATTATAATCTACCCTCCAAAACACAGGGGGGCTCGAGCATGCTCGCTATTTAGAGGTGATTGCTCCAGCTGGTCAACCAAGACCACTTCATCACATCTCCGTGAGATCTATTGGTATAGTCCGAAACCATACTTGAATGTGACCCATAATACTCATTGTTTTGAATTTATCCTTATTTTTTAAAGTAAATTACCTTTTACTCATGTTAAATTACATCCAAAAAGTATTAAAAGGATTAACACATTGAAGGGTGGTTTTCGTGTGGAAAACGACATGCTAAAAGGACCCATGCAACTAATTATCATTTCAATACCTAAGCTTTGGTTTTACCATCCCTTGAATTAATATTTGTCCTTATACAACATTAATATATTATCGTGTATGATAACCGGTACAAATCACAATACCACATAGATGTGAAGGCACGACATTATTTTATAATTAAAAAAATAGTGAGTAGGTGTAGTGGTAATGTCACTATTAAAGAACTTGGTATGCGTTCATGATATTTATTTCTCATGATTTGAATTTGTTAGACAAATGTATCTAGTCATCCGTTTAAAGCATTAAGGTTTATATTTCCAAATATAAGTTGCCTCTTTCTACAAAAAAAAAAATTGTTATGTTATTCTTAAATTACCTTTGAAACCTACAAAATAAAATCATACAAGACCCAATTTACCATTGTTCGTACATGATAGCAGGCTTATCATTGAACCATATCTTTTGTAGTTTGGAGGTCTTATATTGTAGATTTATAGGGTATTTTGGGTCGGATGGGAGTTTTTTTCTCTCCAACGGTTCTAAGTAACAAAATAACCGTAAATTACATGTCTTCCAAGTATATGTAATTCATTGTCGTTGAAAAATATAGCTTTTTTCTTCAAAATTGGATAAAATACCTTATTGTCTTACAAAATAAAAAACAGTAAGTAATCCAATACAAAGCGAGTGTTGCAATTAATTGTATGCTAAAGATAATCATCAATGACTGGAGATTTGCAAACAAAAGAAGTATGGTGCAGTAGCTTAGAGTTGTTCTTGTACAATAATCATCAATCTTTTGTTCTCAACTGCTCATACAAGTTAAGTACTTCCCAATCTAAAGGTTATTTTGTAGGCCATTTTGTATGATAATCAAGGGTCTAGAACTCTAGATTGAGAAACTCTTGTTATTTTACTTATTTATAAAATTCAACAATAATTGAAGACCTATATAGATACGCGTCTCCCAACCATACTATTTCAAAATAGTCTACTAGGAAGATATTCTAAGGAAACTTTCATTTGCTGTTTTTAGATGTTTTTGAGTTAAAGGCAATGAAAACTGTGGAAATATATGGCGTTGAAGTAGGAGGCCAAACAGCTCGTAGAGTGACGAGGTGATTTGCGTTCCAGAGCAACTAGATAGTCCCCCGGATCCATATTTCCATTCTTGGATTGCTTCGTCCAACTGATTAAAGAGCAAATGGTTTATCACAACAAAACTTTCTTTATCATTAAAATTCACAATAATGTTACTTCAAGCGCAACAAATTATAATAACATGATTTTCCCCCTTATATATAAGGTTTCCATCTACGTGGTTAATTAGTACGTTCACGACTCATTTAGTGTTTCTACGAATCAACTATCATTCAACAACAACAACAAAACCTTTTATCCCAAACTAGTTGGGGTAGGTTAGAAATGAAACTCTAAGGAGTCACGGTTCAGGCACGTGAATCGTTTTCTTCCACGCGTTTCTATCCAATACAAATTCTCGAGGGACATTCCAATCTTTTAAATATCTTTTGACCGCTTCCTCCCAAGTCAATCGTGGTTTGCATCTTCTCTTTTCATGTCTTCAATCTGATTCAATATCTCTCTTCTTATAGGTGTCTCTATAGGTCTTCTTTGTACATGTTCATACCATCTCAGTCTGTGTTGGATAACTTTCTCTTCCATTAGAGCAACTCCAACTTTCTCACGAACGTCTTCATTTCTAATCTGATCCATTCACGTATGGTCAGACATCCACCTCAACATCCTCATTTCAGATACTCATTTTCGTATATGTTGTCTTTTAGTGGCCCAACATTCCGCACCATATAGCATTGTAGATCTTATTGCGGTTCTTTAAAACTTTCCTTTTAACTTAAGGGGAATTTTCTTGTCACATAAGACATCTGAGGCTTGTCGTCATTTCATCCATCTTGCTCTAATCCTATGGTTAACATATTCATCGATCTCCCCATCTTTTTGAAGTATTGATCCAAGATATCTAAAAATATCTTTTCTACGCACAACTTGCCCATCTAATATAATCTTCTCTTCCTCGGTATTAACGGTACTGAAACAACATGTCATATATTCAGTTTTAGATCTACTTAGTTTAAAACATTTTGTTTCTAAAGTATTTCTCCAGAACTCTAGTTTTCTCTCCACATCTACCCTACTCTCGTCAATTAATACTACATCATCCGTAAAAAGCATACATCATGGAACCTCACATTGTAAGTTTTTGATCACCTCATCCATTACTAAAGCAAATAGATATGGACTTAAAGCAGAACCCTGATGAAGTCCAATCTTAATCGGAAAAGCTTTAGTCACATCATCACAAATTCTAATGCTAGTTTCGACTCCTTCATACATATCTTTAATTATATTCACATATTTTGTTGATACTTTCTTTTTCTCAAGGGCCCACCACATAACATTTCTTGGAACTCTATCATATGCATTTTCTAAATCAATAAAAATCATACGTAGATCTTTCTTTTGTTCTCTATACCTCTCCATAAGTTGTCTAATAAGAAATATGACATCTATCGTTGACCTTCCAGGCATGAAACCAAATTGATTATCTCTAACACGTCTCTTTCCTTAGACGGTACTCAATTACTCTTTCCCACAATTTCATAGTATGCCACATGAGTTTGATATTTCTATAGTTAGTGCAACTTTGAATATCCTCTTTATTCTTGTAAATTGGCACTAAAATAATTCTTCTCCACTCATTTGGTATTTTATTTTTCTCAAAGATACTACTAAACAATGTAGTTAACCACGTTACTGCTCTATCCCCCAGACATTTCCACACCTCAATCGGGATCTCGTCTGGTCCTAAAACCTTACCAACTTTCATCCTTTTTAAGACTTCCTTAACCTCAACTTCTTTTATCCTCCGTACAAATCGTCTATTAGATTCCTCAATTGTATCATCCACTTCAAAAGTGTCGCTATCATTTTCTCCATTAAACAAATTATCAAAATATTTTCTCCACATTTCCTTGATATAATCCGCATTAACTAAGATGTTATTATTATTATCTTTAATGCATTTAACTTGATTAAGATCTCTAATTTTCTTCTCTCTTATTTTAACCAACTTATATATTCCAACATCTCCCTCCTTTGATCACAACTTTTGGTATAAATTCTCATAAACAACCCCTCTAGACTCTCTTACTGTTTTCTTAGTTTTTTTATTAACCAACTTATACTCTTCTAAGTTAGTTTCATTTTTATCTTTAAACCACATCTTATAACATTCTTTCTTAGCTTTAATTGATTGTTGTACATCATCATTCCACCACCACGTGTCTCTCGAATCTAGTCTACCTCCTCTACTCTCCCCCACAAACTTCTTTAGCTACTCGACGAATGTAAGATGACACTCTCCCACATACTATTAGCGTCTCCTACAACATCCCAATGTCCATCTGCCATAAGTCTATCTTTAAATCTCATACATTTTTCTCCTTTAAGATTCCACCACTTAATCTTCACATCTTTATTACACTTATTCCGTACAACACCAATACGAAAATGAAAGTTCGCTAGTACCAACTTATGTTGAGTCACCACACACTCTCCAGGTATTACCTTACAATCTATACAAGATTGGTTATTGATCGAAACAAACATCACAAAACTTCAACCACCGCTGCCCGCAGGTCAATCCAAAAAGTATTAATGCATTCAACGATTAACTTGTGCTCCGAATAATTGAAATTTTATTTTGTATGATTTCACTAATGCAAACCATTTATACTTAAGAATAGATAAATCACACACAAATGTTGTTTGAAATAGATATATAAGGTGTTGTTATATTCTTGAATTGAGATGATAATTTCATCTTGCATTTCTTTATTTTCTGCAATTAAGGATATAATTTGAAATTCAAACTAAAAGTTAAAAATAAGTTCCAGCTGCAAAAAACCCCTAATTTGATTTTTTTGGGGGGTTTTCAAGTTTTGACAAGAAATTTCTAATTTCAACTTTTACAGACTCCAGGAAACATACTCAGATAGGACTCCATAAGAATTAAATAGACAAAAAATCCACATTACTACAATAATAATATCAAATACCAGGGTATCGAAAAATGACAATGTGATCAAAACTACTTGTGCAGTGTTACCTGCATATTCAAGACTTTCAAATTTTACATTGAAGCATACATTTTCGTATTTTATAAAGCTGTTGAATTTAGCTTTGGTCAAATAAATTTCGACTTACTTGGAAGCATGAAGGCTGACTGTTTTGCTTCTAACAATGGCAAGAACTCGTCATGCAGTTCAAGAGAGAGAACTTTATTGACTGGTTCTTCAAAATTTCACAGCAGCTCTCGCCATAGCCATAGCTCCGTCAAAAGTTTTATTCCCTCCAATGAAACCACTCATGTGGACAAACACACAATCAGGGATTCCTGATTCTTTGGACAATTCATCGTCTCTCAAACCCCTCCATGGCGATGGAAGAGCCTTTCGGCTTTCAAATTTCTCTGGAGATACAGCCACAGCTTGAACACGCCAGCTCTGGCTTCTTTCATCCTAAGTTATTAGAATTGATTGTTTGAACCAGTTTAGAAAACAGCACATAACTAGAATATTTTGATGAACAGAAGCTGAATTCTACCACAGAACAACACCAATTATCTTTCAAAATTCGCAAAAAAATTAAGGAAAAAAAAGGGTAAGGAGCCAGGTATACGTGTCAAGAGTTTATAGAAAGTAAAATAGCTGCACTTGATCATTTTGAGGTTTTAATCATGGAGGTTAATGATTCAGTGTTTTACGGTGATTCAACAAAATAATTCACCAAGGTTGCCCAACAGCAATATGAAAGGTTTGAAAAGATACTCCCTTCTACGGACAATGAAACCTATGTTCCAGATGTAACTATGATATACCTGATAGATAATGTACTTAGGAAGGGGATCAATCTTCATCTCTTGTTCAAGCTCAAATAGATGAAGCTTCCACTGTAAGACAGAAGAAATGTCATATTAGATGGGAATCATCAGTCTTCTTTGTGAAGGTAAGCATCTGGTAAAAGGAATAAACCATACTTACAGGACAGAACTTGTTTAGAAGTAAAATTTCGCCGCTGGAATCGACATCATTTCTAGATGCAAGGCATTCCATCACAATAGCTCTAGCAGGTAACCACGATCGAGCATAAAATCGAAGACTCTGTGAAGCAAATAAAAACAAAATTACAACCCTCCAAGCTGCAAAATTAATTCAATTCCTGGAGTCCACTGAAATGCTACCTATACAAGATGTTAAAAAGACAAATCTAAAATAAAATCACAAGGAAAAGAAACCACAAGCATGATGGCAACATAAGTTTTACCTCCAGAAATTCACCACCTGCAAGCTCCATTGCACGTTGGAATGCTTCATTCTCCTTTTCAGCTGACTGATCTGGCTCAGTCCAATCCAAGTTCAGACGCCCGACACGTGAAGATAAACCTGTATTATTCACATATTTTGGGGGTTGATCTGTATCGTATTGATTTATTCCATTGTCAATTGCATCAATTGCCTGCACTACATGGAGAAATACATCAACAACTATCTAGGGAGACAGATGATTTTATTATTATTTTTAATCGATCAAGAGAGATACGAACTCAAGATACAACGCATGTAGCTGCAAAGAAAAAGTATGGCGGCAGTGAGAAACCATTACCTCTATGAAACTTCTATAAATAGCAAGGTACAACCGGTGAACATTTTCGTTGCTCTCATCAACATGAAGCTCCTTTGCAATTATCTCCCTACCATAATGCTGAGACCAAACCACACAAACTTCAATATCCTTTCAAAAATACATTTTCAAGATTAGCTAGTTTCTATTTAACAACAGCAGCAACAACGATTTAATTATACATAGTTTTTCAAATGAGATATGAGGTTATCGTGAGTTAAACATGTTCATCCAGCCAGGATAAATATGTATCATACATGAGGTCTTATTGTAGTACGCGTAATTTTTAATACCATGCACAGACATTATGTATAATTATCTTTAAGACAGTTTGTATGGTATAAAGTTTTGAGCATTGTCCAGACATTACATAATTGGGGGAAAGAAAATTTGGTTTTGACAAATTTTGTATAGAGACGGAATTTCAAAATGTCATGAGTCATTTGCAATTTCTAGCACAATCTCAATCAAACGTAGTAGTTGAAACTTGCAAATGTAGCACTTTGAAACTTCCGCTCAGAATGTGGTTGGAAGGTAGGAAGCAGAGGGAAGTCTAGAATTCCACTCCACAACCTCCCTCATTTTATAATGAAAACGGGGTTGCTCACTCTATAAACAAAATATAAAGTTACGGAACTCATTATGGACCTAAGTTCCAAAATTCTTTAAGTATCCCTAGCAACCAATCACCTCAAAAACATTTTACAAGTCCAATTTCACACATCGTTACAATTTTTCTAGCTAGACTGGAAACTTTATAAAATCTTGAAACTTGAGTTCGACAACTATAGAGTTTTCCTAGTTCAACTCTAAGAGTGTGATTGATTTGTAGGAAGTGGTGTCAATTTAGAGGGTGTGATTGATTTGATTTGTGGTGTCAATTTAGAGGGTTCAACTCTGAGGGTGTGATTGATTTGTAAGAAGTGGTGTCAACTGTCAATTTAATGCCTTCCTTGAGATTTAGAGTGGAAGTGGGGTAAGTCATTTACAATGTAATTTTATAAGAGTTTGAAACTCATATAACTTAGTTCCCAGAATTATTTTAAATTTCTTTGCAAACCAATCACCAGAAAACTATTCTGGAAGTTAATTCCCCAACATAGAAGTTGAGTTTATGCAAACAAATTGAACCCTAAAACGAAAGGAAGTCACGAAAGTTGAGCCCTAGACTTCCCTCCGCTTCCTCTCTACCAACCACATCATTTCTGTGCCCGTACAGTTTCTAAAAAAACATAACAAAGCTGAACATCGAATCACTGACCTTGTAGACAAGTCCAGCACTGCTAAGCTTAGTCCCAAACCCGAACCCGAAAACCTCCTCGAACCCCTTCTGATGGTGATCATACCGCTCCATCTCCGGATCGTAAACCCCTCCGACGTCCACCACCGCATCCAGCCCCTCCAGCACCTACGCAAAACAGAAAAGCATCCAAAGATCCGATCTTGGAACAAAAGGTGGGTCGGAGCGTACCTTGGGGTCCCTGGAGCGGACGAGGTGGGCGGAGGCGAACTTGGAGGTGAGGCGGAGGAGGAAGCAGGCGAGTGCCTCGTCGCAGTGGAAGGAGCCGTTGTGGGTCCCGACCTTGGGGAGAGCGGAGGTGGAGAAGGCGGAGAGGCGGGTTGGGGAGGGAGAGGAGGCCATGGAGGAGAGAAAGTAAGGGACGAGTGGGAGGCGGGACCGGAGGTGGAGGTGGAGCATGTGCGTTCGGACTTCGGAGGTGGGGTTAGGGTTTTGGCTCAATTTTTTTGTTTTGTTAGTAGGGTTTTTTAATTTCTTTTTATTATTATTAATGACACAGGTCGGGTCGGGTCGAATTTGAATCAGGAACTCATCAGAACAAACGGATTGGGTTGAGTGGTTTGTTTTGATAAGTGATTGTTTATACGATCAAATTGCAAATTTCCAAAGTATTTGCAATGTTATAAGCTCAGCAATAGTTTAGCATAAAATCTTAAATATGGAAACCCAAAGCAGCCATACATACTGTTGTATGTATAAATATTAGGACCAGAGAAAGAAACAAAGAGTATTATAAACAGTGGTTGCAAAAAAAGACAATTACCTCTAAATTTAGTACGTTCTGGACTAAATCAACAATACTTTGTAAGATCTCTCTTCCCTGCAATTAGAGTAACAACTATGATATCAAATTTATCTTAAAGGAAATCATCTAAAGGATAGTTTTACATGACCAAATTGCACACTTCCAACGTACTTGCAATGTTATAAGCCCGACAATAGATTTAATATAAAATATTGAATATGAAACCCCAGGCAGCCATTCAAGTAAATTAAACATTAGAACCAGAGATTACAAAAAGAAACAAAGTGTATTATAAACAGTGGTTGCAACATAAAACCATGTTTGAGTTAGAGAAAACTAGACTAATTATTTCTGCTATCAACGAGTAAAAGAGAATGCTCAAAAACTTTATTCGCATCAAATGATAATTATCAGTTATCATTGTTTACTGGCAAAAGACTAAATGTTTCTGGTTCACCCTGTGAAATCGTCATTTGTAAAAGGATGATTATTTACATCATTTTATCTATTGACCTGCAATGCTGACATAACATCACACATGTTTCCCAAAATCTCACTGCAAGGATGAAAAAATCTACAGGTATGATAAATGTTTCTACTTTCAATCACATTAAGGGAGAGTTGGTTTGTCCCAAGTAGCTAATCATCAGGGTTTTCTCTTGCAGAGTACCACTTACAGTTTAATAACGTAATTATTGACATAAAATCCATGCATATCTGTTATTTGTCAAGTTTCCTACACAGTCAGGGATAAATACCTCAGGTAGAACTCCTGTAATTCTAGATGATGGCAGACTTGGAGTTGATCCACCCAAAGTTCTTTCAATCATTGTAAAGCAGGATGTTGTATTCTTGCCAAGCAGCTTGAAGTGTTATTGTAACATCCCGAAACAGTGGAAATTCAAAAATTTA
This sequence comes from Triglochin maritima, assembly GCA_963682175.1. Taxonomy (NCBI): domain Eukaryota; kingdom Viridiplantae; phylum Streptophyta; class Magnoliopsida; order Alismatales; family Juncaginaceae; genus Triglochin; species Triglochin maritima. Next base: position 45,297,610 of record OY821775.1, read on the forward strand.
AACAATCAAGAGATAATCAGATAAAACTCATCAACAGAAATGTTACTCATATAAATCAACAGTCGGTGCACCAAAATATAACAGAGTTTGTCAAAAGACATGATTACAACAATACAACGAAAGACAGGTATAAGTAATCATGACGACCTCGAAGAGTCCAAAGAGGATCATGGCCCCAAAATGTATGCGCCCGCTGTCACCACCCGACAGAACATACTGCGGTCCTGAAACATGAATCAAACAACGATGCATGAGTTTCCCATTAGGAAACCACGTATGCCAAGCTCGCCTATATGAATGCAACAGTATGGTAAATTAACATATCATACTAATAGCATGTCATATTACATCTACAATGCATCAAATCCCTCCAAGGGTAAACGAGACCTCAGTCCAACAACACAAGTACCCTCAACAGGGTCCACAAGGACATCAGTCCAGCAACAACAACGGGTCTCCCTCAGAAACTTACCGTAGGCACATACGATCTTACGGACAGTACGCGACGCACCCCCAACACGCTACTACTCGAGCCAAAGGGATCAGTGAGGGGCGCCCGCACTTCCACACAAAGAACCACGTGGTCTACACCACCTCGACAGAGTCGTAGCCCGGTCGGTCAACATCCCATGATAGGTGCCCATTCGGGGATCATCACAGGAACAACATCGGCGGCATCGCTGACACAACATCGGCGGTACGACATACGTCCGGCAAAACATCGGATGACACAACCACAAGCCGGAACATTGTTGGCACCATCATCACCGGAAAAAACCTCGGCGGTACAACATACGTCCGACACAACATCGGACGGGTCCAGACCGTAGTCTGCAGGGTCATCATGCTCCACGAGTCATGCGTCAACACGCATTGGGATCCACGATCCCTCAGGTCTGCCACTCTACAGAGAGTAAGGCAACAACACGTCACACCACGGTCCAACACTGAGGTGGCACGACCCAAGTGTCCACACTCTTCTACACGGTGGTCCCTGGGCAGCACGAGCACGTACCCGCCGTCACCTCCCGGCTCACGCTCTGAGCGAGGACACGGGTTTCCGTGGACAGAGTTGACACAAACACAAGACCAGGAATTCAGTTCTGCACACAAATGGTCGACCGAAAGAGCCTAACCGGTCGACTGTCCCGAATAGGTTTGGTCGACCAAAAGTCTACAACGGTCGAACTATTCTGCGCATCACTTAAGTCTAAACGGTCGGACAACGATCTAAAACCGGTCGACCGAATACGAGGTAAAAATTCGGAGTTGGTCAAAATCACACAAGTCTATTCGGTCGACCGACTCAGGGGTCCCGGTCGACCGAAAACTACCAGGGTGATCCTAACAGTCTACGTCATATAACGGTCGAACAACATGCATAATCATCAAGTACACTTAAGTTCCGGTCGACCCAAAGACAATGGGTGGTCAACCAAAATCTGACAATAAGCCTCCAACTCACCAGCACACAAGCAACCGGTCGACCACCACATTGGCATCGTTCAGCCGGTGTTGGTTAAAGTTGGGTAAACCAGTAAAACCGGTCGACCGCCCGGAGGCACCGGTCGATCGTTGGTTGACAACAACCTTGCACCAACCAAGGATTTTACGTCGTTCTCTCGTCACCGACGAGGTCTCCGACCTCCCACGACCGAACACAACTTCCCACCAATGTAGGGAGCAACAAAAACACAGTAGTAAGCCAGCATACCTTAAGAAGAAGACGGAGCGCGCCGGAGATCCGCTCAACGTCGACGCCCGACAGTACCTCCGCTCCAACGCACCTAACGTCTACGTCTCTGCAACGTCGTGCTCGACACCACCCGCCGGAGTTGCCTCCTCCACCGCTGGTTCGCCGGAAATGAGAGAAGAAAGTGAGAGAGAGAGAGATGTATGGGTTTTGTTTCAAGAGAGCACAAAACCCAATCCAACCCATCACCCTACTCCTCCTACACAATCACACCACACAACCCCCACTATTCACGTCCCTCCTTCCCCATTAGGGGTGGCAACAGGTCGGATCCGGTTCGGGTATTAGTATAACCGGAACCGGATCCGGATTTAAAATTGGGATCCAGAACCGAACCGGATCCGATTCGGTTCTCATCTTGGATATCCAGAACCGGATCCGTTTGATTGACAGGTACCCAGAACCGGATCCGGTGAAACCGGATCCAGTATGCAAAAAATGTTTTCCCCCCTATTTAAATAACATGAGCTTTGAGGTTGCATATTATGAGACTGGCATGCAAATATGTCATTACCAGATAAATAATGAAAGTTTATGCACTGGAAACTAAACTGAAGCATCACTTGCCAGTTACCACTCAGTACACAAATATAGATGTAAATAAATCTATCTTCATGCGAACTATCAATATCACCAACAAAAATTCAGCTTTCACTCTCCAACATTTGTATGAAATATGAATCATGATTTCAAACATTTGTATGACAAAACACTACCAACCTCGTCCATAGGATCAATTAAATCATTGGATGCCATATTAGCTGCAAAAACATGTAAAATTCCAAGGAATATCAAACAATAGAACTATGATCCATGATCACATAACAAAAAATTTCAGTTTTGACAAAATTTACCTGACAGGAAGGAACAAACACAGTTGACGAATCCAAACCTCAAAAGTCCATGCTCTCTTCTGAACAGTGTTTCCAAATATTTAAATCTGCAATACAAGAACAACATGTTGTTTGTCAAATAACATTTGACTTGTAGAGTTTGGAACTTCTCTATATCATTAAACAAAGTTAATGGTTATTTTAACTTCTGCATCTCCACAGTTGACGAATGCTTAACATAATGATATGACTAAAGAAAAAAAAAGATTCTCTTTTGGAGATCTAAACATGCTCCACATAGGATCCTTTACAGCATTCAAACGGGCTTATATTTGGAACCTCGTATACTTCGTTTTTTAGTGAAATACATGGACAAACAAACACAAGGTTGATGTGAACATTGCTAGACGACATATTTTGCTGGTTTTTTGAAGGGACAAAAAACACATGAATGAATGGAGAAATACCGAACCGGAGAGCAGCGGAGGGAGACGAAGTGGGAGAGGGAGTAAGGGCCGATAACGGCCTGGGAGAGGGGCAGCAGTGCAGCAGAAGAGGAGATGGCGCCGCAGTGCAGCACTTGGAGATGGCGCCGCAGAAGAGGGAAAAAACCCTAGGTGATTTTGCTTTCTGGACAATGGACGGGTATACCGTATACGGGTAGGGTTTTTTCTTTGCAAATTTAATCGGATCTGGTTCCGGATCCGGTTTCAGCGGTAAGAACCGGATCCGAACCGGATCCGAGTCGGTTCTGAAAATCAAAAACCATATCCTATCCATATCCATTTTATCCCGGTTCGGTTCCGGTTCGGTACCACCGGATCCGGGTCGGTTTGGCCGGTTCTGGATACCAATTGCCACCCCTATTCCCCATGCAACCCCTACAAAACTCGGAATTAACCATAAGCAAAGGTTAAGGACATAACAATCCACCATACTTAAAAGGATTTCGTCCCGAAATCAACAGGTTACTCACCGAAAAACTCTGGGTACTGCTTCCGAACTTCCTCTTCAATCTCCCAGGTGGCCTCACACTTGCTGTGATGCTGCCACTGGACCTTCACCATCGGAATCATCCTCCTCCTGAGCTGGTGATCCATGCGATCAACGATCTCGACTGGTCTCTCCTCGAGCGACAAGTCTTGCTGGATCTCTGACACTGCAATCTCAATCACGTGAGCTGGATCTGCAACGTACTTCCTCATCATCGATACATGGAAGATGTTGTGAAGACCCGAAAACTACGGTGACAATGCAATCCGGTAGACAACCTCTCTGACTCGGTCTAGGATCTTAAACGGTTTGACGTACCTCGGACTGAGCTTTCCTTTCTTCTCAAATCTCATCACTCCCCGAGTTGGGGAGATCTTTAGAAACACATGGTCTCCAACCTCAAAGCTCAACGCCCGTCTGAGTCTGTCGGCATAACTCTTCTACCTGCTTGTGCTGTGGTTAATCTCCTCCTGATCACATCCACCTTCTCTGCATACATCTGCACGAGCTCTGGCCCCACTAACTGCCTCTCGCCTACATCACTCCAGCATACCGGTGATCTGCAAGGTCTCCCGTACAATGCCTCGTATGGTGTCATCCCAATACTCGAATGGTAGTTGTTGTTGTAGGCTAACTCTATCAACGATAGGTGCTCGTTCCAATGTCCTGCCCAATCCAGTGTGCATGCTCTCAACATATCCTCCAGGGTCTGGATCGTCCTCTCTGACTGACGATCGGTCTGTGGGTGAAACGATGTACTGAACCTCAGTCGTGTCCTCAAAGCCTGCTGCAGACTCCCCCAAAACTTGGATGTAAATCTGGGATCTCGATTAGAGATGATGCTCACTGGTACTCCGTGCAGCCTGACTATCTCCTCCACGTACAACTTAGCTAGACCCTCCAGAGGCAATGTGGTCCTAATCGCTAAGAAGTGTGCCGACTTGGTCAGTCGATCGACTATCACCCAAATCGCGTCGTGGAATCTCCTCGTCTTCGGCAACCCCGTGACAAAATTCATCGTCATGTGCTCCCACTTCCACTCAGGAATCTCAATACACTGCATCGGTTCAGCTGGTCGCTAATGCTCAATCTTCACCTGCTGACAGACTAAGCACCGGCCCACAAACTCAGCAATATCTCTCTTCATGCCCTTCCACCAGAAGTTCCGCTGCAGGTCCTTATACATTTTCGTACTCCCAGGGTGAAATGGTATACCTCGCTCGGTGTGCCTCCTCCATAATGTCATCTCTCAGCCATCAACTTTCGGCACCCCGATCCGACTCCTGAACCTCAGACCACCATCAACCCCCACACTGAAGTCTGATCCATCTATGGCAGCCAACTGTAGCAGACAAGCTAACTCCTCATCATCATGCTGAGCCTGCACCACCTGCGAGACGGTCTGCGGATCCACCCGAAGCCCAGCTAGCACTGCTCTCTTAGAGCCCTCTGTGAACGACCTACACTCTGACAACGTCTCGAGTAGCCTCCACTCTTGAATGCATAAACTCGCAACCGATACCTCCATCTTCCTGCTCAGCGCATCTGCAACCGAATTCGCCTTCCCCGGATGATAGGAGATGGTGAAGTCGTAGTCCTTAATGAACTCGAGTCATCTACGCTGCCTCATGTTCAGCTCATTCTGCGAGAACAAATGCTTTAGGCTCTGATGATCCGTGAAGACCTCAAACTGCTCTCCATAAAGATAATGTCGTCAGGTCTTCAACGCGCGAACTACCGCTGCTAACTCCAAATCATGAGTAGGGTAGTTCTTCTCGTGCACCTTCAGCTGCCTCGAAGCGTACGCCACCACCTTCCCGTGTTGCATCAGAACACAGCCCAAGCAAACCCCTGACGCATCGCTGTAAATCACATAGCCTCCGCTGCCACTCAGTAGCGTCATAATCGGCGCTGTCGTCAGTCGCCTCTTCAGCTCCTGGAAATTGTCCTCGCACTTCTGGGACCAAACGAACTTGACGCCCTTCTGCGTCAACGCTGTCAGCGGCGAAACAAGTCGAGAGAAGTCCTGAATGAATCGTTTGTAATACTCGGCTAGTCCCACAAAGCTCCTGATCTCTGTCACGCTCGTCGGGGCTCTCCACTGAGTCACAACCTCTACCTTCGCCGGATCCACTGAAATCCCATCTGCTGACATAATATGCCCCAGAAATGCCACCTGATCCAACTAAAACTCGCACTTCGTGTACTTGGGATAAAGTTGCTGATCCCTCAAGATGTCAAGCACAATCCTCAGGTGCTCCCGGTGTGCTACAATTGTGATCTTCAAAAGAACTTGATTGACCGTATGTAACATTTGGATGACCTACTTTGGTCATTTAATATATTCCCCCTGTAGTTATTTCTTTAAGCAATGTATTTTATTTTAAAACTTCTTTCATGCAAAGTTGAAATATGGTCAGCCCACATCAAGCCATAAGATTTGAGTCTTTGACCCTAACACCAAAAATCACCTAAAAGTTCAAGAAAAATGATAACGTTGCTAGTTTGCATTTCTGAAGTATCAAAATTGTTTTGGGTTTTTTGCTACAGTACACCCTGTAGGTGTCCAAATTGGCAATATGCACCTGCTTTTTCAGTATTACCGCATATACACCTAAAAGTCAATCTTATTTGTGCAAATGCACCTGGGCTATTTGTGGGCCTCACACCAGAGAGACGACGTGAATGAGCCGTTAACAGTCGTCCAAATCAGTTCGTGATCCGTCTGTGTGGATGTGTGATTTAGGATTGATTGTAGCAAAATAAATTTTAATAATCTAAGACCATGACTAAACCATTACGGTACTGGAATCACTCTGGATCGTCTCCGTATCAAATTCAACTCCAACGGTCAAAAGACATAATCAAGATAATTGGAAAATATGTACCAAATATAAGCACTTTGCTGTAATAACTTGATCAGCACGAAATAAACTTGCAACCAAACCCCGCTTCTCCTCTCGTCTCCTCTCCTGCCCGGAGGTGCAAAGCCACTCGTAGGGCTCTCGAAGAAATGGGTTCTCGATGGTCTCCTTACGACAACAACGGCGGGTACTGTAACCAACCCTCCCCTAAACCCTAACCCTAACCCTAACCCTAACCCTAACATCTTCTCCTCTTCCAGAACGTGCGTTGCGATCGCCGGGAAGGACTACTGCGTCGTTGCCGCCGACACTCGTATGTCCACTGGATACAGCATCCTCACCCGGGACTACTCCAAGATCTCCAAGCTGTGAGCTTTTGCGTCCTTAATTCGGTTTTGGTGGCTTTCCCGACGAAAATTTTGGATTTTGTTGGATTTCTTGGAATTTGAGGGGTATTTTCGGGGGTTGGTGGATTGGTGTTCTATGGATTTCGAGTTCAGGTGTTTGATTTGTGTGTGTTGGTTGTGGTAATGTTAATGCACGGTTTGGACACAAATTCGAGTGTTTGCTGTATTTAATCTATGCTTTTGGTTGTGGAACTGATGGTTTTGTGGTTCTTGCAGAGCTGAAAAGTGTGTTTTAGCTTCTTCGGGTTTCCAGGCTGATGTCAAGGCGCTGCAGAAGAACTTATCTGCCAAGCATTTGGTATGTTTATTCTTTGTGATTTATATACTTGGCTGCAATGCTCAGGGAACGCCTAGGTTGACTGGGCCTGCCCAAACGCCTAGGCGTTTGTGCGGTGGGCATTTTTTGTTTTAATTAAAGAAAAATCACGAAAATCACAAAAATTGCCCAAAAATTATAGAAACAAACATTACATGTTTGAGTTTCAAAAGACACCTAGTTCACCAACCAAAACTTCACTAGGTACCCCTTTATCCACCCAAACACTTAGGTTTTTTATTTTATTAATGCTAGAGTTTGGGATACATTTTAGAAAGCAAACAAAACACAATACAAGTGTCCTAAACCACTCATTTAATTGGACACATTGTTCTAAAGTCCAGTTAGGAACTTCAGTATCGCCGTCTTCCTCTGAGTTGTTCGGATCATCATCGTAGACGTCCTCCTCGTCGGTTTCTTCATCATCGGTCGCAATGAACTCTTCATCGACATCCCAGGGAGCTTCAGAACTCGATGCACCTGGATCTCCATAACTATAAGAAATTATGTTGATGTCTTCATCTAATCCTTTACTTAAGAAATGTGTAGTTGAGGACGTTGTGGATCGACGGACCCGTCTTCGTGAAGATGGAGGTCCTAAGGCAACTTCCTCCACCTGAGCCCACGTCAGATCCTCCCTAGCGAAGACCGGATCGTCAGTTTCTGCTAACCAAGAGTGTTCCTCCAAGGTGTCGTAGTCCACACTGATAGGATCGAAGAAACCGGGACGTTCCATTCTTACATGAAATCTTTACCGCAACTTCTGGTTGTAGTTCACGAAGACCAAATCATTCAACTTCTTCGTCGTTAATCTGTTTCTTCTTTTCGTGTGCATTTGCTCGAGCACACTCCAATTACGCTCGCAACATGAAGCCGAGCGTGTTAGGCCGGAAACCTTTAGTGCCATCCTCTTCAATGTCTCGTCCTTCTAGTCCTCACCATACGCACGCCACCAATCAATTGGTCTTCTTTCGGTGCGTTGTCTCTTCACAATGTCGTTCCCGAACATTCCTAGTTCGGAGGTGTAACGATCCAACAAATATAAACACTTGTCTTGACCTTCACGAGTATGAACAAGACGGTAAATGACGTCTAAGAAGCCCAACATATGCTCGTTCATGGTTGTGGTTCGTTCATCTATCGGAGTTGAGAAGGTCCCCAGGTTTAGTAGGAATCCGGCTGAGTGTAGGGAGAGCTCATCATTCTTCCTTCGCCAAATCTCTTGTCGATGCAGTCGACGATCTTCTGATAATGCCTTGGGTTACCCCCAAAGTTTCGACTGATGGTCTCTTTAGCCTTCTCCATTGCGTCATAAAGATAACCCATTGTTGGTTTCTCGTCGCCGTCTACCAACCTAAGAATGCCAACCATTGGTTGTGAGGCTTTGAGTGCTTTCACAACGTTGCCCCAAAAGCGTTGTGAAAGAATGACTTTAGTCACTTGGTTGGAGGTTTCCTTCAACCTCTTGTTCTTCATCCACGTAGCGTTCGGGTCGTTGTAGTCAGTAGAGACCACAAAAGATCTGAGTTGTTTCTTCTTGAAGTAGAGTCTCTGTAATGTTAAGAAAGCGGTAGCAAATCGGGTGACCGCCGGCCTTAACAAGTTGCCTTCGATTGCTTTTTGCATCCGCAAGATAGTAAGGCGTGGTCGTTAAAAATCCTCACGATCCGTCGGCTTAAGGCGATGGTCTTCAATAACTTGCCGATGTCCTCGAGGATGAGACTGATGCAGTGTGCGACGCAAGGAGTCCAGAAAAGATGCTCCCTCTTCCTCATCAACATCTTCCCAGTGGCTACGTAGGCGGAGTTGTCGGTTACAACTTGCACCACGTTATGTTCCCCTACTTCTTCAACCACATTGTCAATCAACTTGAACAAGTAGTCAACTGCCCCGAAGCATCAACTGGACGTAAAAATATTGTTCCTGTTGGATAATTCACTATAAAGTTTATTAAACTCTTACCAGACTTATCAGTTCACGCATCCGTCATGATTGTACATCTATGTAATTTTCAATCTTGTCTATATGTAGTTAGAACACCCATAGTGATTTCAATTTCCTTTATAGCTAACTTTGTGATAAGTGATTGGTTTTAGGCCAGGAACGTATGTGGAGGTAGCGTCAATGACTTACTTAAATTCAGTTGTATTAACAACATTAAAATGAATTCCACATCTATAAAAAAATTAGCCCATTTTTGTTTAATTTTTCACAATTTTCTTTTCTTAAAATGTCGTTCAATTATGGTTTGTTGGGTTCGGTTAGCATTAGTTCCAGGACGACCACAAAATCGATCCATTGGTCCCCAAGTATTTTGCCTTCTTCTCTTTCGAGGAGGCAAAGGGGGTTGGGATGTTGGGGTCATGCCGGAACCGGTACCCGACCTCCTCGTAGGTACGTCATCTACTAAATCAACATAATCATCTAAGCATGCATTTTGATTCATTTGTATTCTATTAGTATTGGTTATGTAAGCAACTATTTCATCTCTTAAAGTGTCAGGGACTTTATCACAAGGTCGTGCATTACTGCCCGGTGTGTGTGCAATATGTTGTGGCGAGCAACACCACTTTTAGCTACTTTACCACATAATTCACAAACTAAGGATTTTTTTTCATTTAAATCTAAATAGTGGGTACATTTCCAACCGGAGTCATTACTTCGACTTGGTCTTAAGTGATCATAATCTTCATGTGTTATTGACGAAATTGATTTAGGTACATAAGCCATTGATTGTGATTCTAAATTAACCAAAAATTAAGCTAAAAGAAAGAGTTAGAAAGTGTGCACCTGATTTGATGGAATCGAAAACAAAAACTTCGAACGTCGGAATTCTTGAGCACCGGAGTGTCGGAGTTGAAAGTTGAGAGCTTGAGAATTGTGATTGAGAGTTGAGAGAATGAAAGAGTTGTGGGATTTGGAGTAGGTGAAATCAAATGAGTGAGGAGGAGGATATTTATAGGAAAAAAGTAGGGAGGGAGGAGGGTTAAAAAAATATTGAAAAAATCCTTTTTCGTTGCTAAAAAAATAACCGTAGCTACAGTAGCAACAAGCAACAACTAGAAATCTAGCAGTTGTGCACAACAACACGTCGCCGAGGCGATCACTTGGGCGCCACCTGGCGAGCTGTCGTTAAGCTCTCAAAATGCCACAACTTATATCCTAAACTAGCAAGGATAAGTAGGGGTCGAGTCCACAAGGAAGAAGTTAAGAAGTAAATCTTAATGCACGGAAATCTTAAGCTCTCAATATACGACAACTTATATCGAAAGAAAAACGTAATTGATGTTTTTGAGTTTAACTATACTAACACAAAACAGAAACAACTTATCTAGATGAAATTCCATATAAAACGAGTTCTAGGGTTCGGAATCCACAAGTAATTTGTGTTGATGATTTACTCACTACCAATGACCATACAATTACCTTAGTAAATTAGGAAGATGTGTTTGGACTAGATAGTGAGGGCGTAAGCAACTTACACTATCCTCAATGTATCATACGGGCGTAAGCAACTTATATGAGACAAATAACCTAGATGGTTAATTCATGCATTCACATCTATTAAATTAATAACAAGCAATACACAAGTTATAAATCCTTACACTTAACAAATCTCACAGCAACGATTTTGACTTGTTAAATGAATTCATCTATTATGTCTAATTGTATGCAGCGGGCAACCGTCAACATACAACCACAAAGTCAAGTTCATGATTCTTAACATGCAATAAATCAAACAGATGAAAAAGTAGCTAGAATAATTGCAATTAACATTGAGGTAGCAAATTACATCAACACATCATACATGCTTCATCTTCACCCTAGAAAATTTCTTAGTTACTCATTGTACGAAACAAATAACAACAAAATACTGAAATTTGATTCATATATGAGAAACTAAGATTTAAAAGAGTAGAAAGGTGCTTAGGAATTGGAAGAGATGACGGAGAAGCACGGACAACAACTCCTTCCCGTTCCATCAGTCCCAACAACAATTTCTCTCTTTCGGACAGCCCAAATAACACTCCAACTTGTTCCTTTTGATGATGGTTAGGTTAGGGAAGAATTTGGGAGAATAGGGTTAGCTTTTTCTCTTTTTCTTTGATGGGTTTTCTCTTGGGGTTTTATAAAGTGACGATTTTTTTGTGATTATTCTCCCTTTTTGTTTCAATATGGAATGTTGAAATAATCTTGGAAGATTTTGTAGTGTCATGGGAATCCTAATTGGTAATTTTCCTTTATTTTCCTTCAATCAAAATCTTTCTTGTCTTTTTGGTAAGGATTTGCAATCATCTACAAAAAAAAAACAAAATAGTAATATTTAGAGTAGATGATATCCAAAATATTTCCCAATTCATGATTATTTCCATAAATATGCTTATGATTATAGTAATAATTATGCACTAAATGTGATATTATCACCACCGCACACCCTTGTGTGCGTTGTGCGGGTGGTCATAGCAACAATAACAGTAAAACAAAAAAATCTAATTGCAAACTAGTTTGGGAGTATTGATTTTAGCAACAATATAAAATCATTATCTATTTTAGCTAAGACGACCTTAGTATAATGTATATATGTTCATATCCAAATGTATTCTCAGTTCTCAATATCATTGAGACATTGAAAAGACATGACATCATAACCATTGAAGCATTGAAAATATCTTGAATTAACATAGGTTAATGGGAATGTTGGGTTGCATTCTTGAATTCATTGTTTTTATCATTTGCTTTGCTGAATTCATCATGGCATTCCAGCTTTGTTTGTATTCATGATACCGTCGACATCTCAAATGCTTTAGCACACGTGATCGATATAGTTCTCTCGTCTCTGCAATCAAATAGCTATGTTGTGTTAAACTGTAAATACAATCTAGAAATATTATAAGATACACATTACAAATCGGAGAGAATGGAAGGATTGCAACACTATATAGGACCAACACCATGAGCTACGTGCTTTTCTTTTTACAAAACTGTTATGTGAAACGATATACTTCTTAGCATGAAGCACATGCAACAAGAGAAATTTCACTCTTTGTGCCCTGGCATCCTGAATAAAAATGGGAAAATGTGAGGAAAATGTCAGATATAAGGGTGCGTTTGGATGCATCACTTATACATGGAATTTCAAATTTTGTGGAATTTCAAAATGCGTCATTTGTAAATACCATGTTTAGTAGGTTGAACATTGGAATTTGTAAATCCCAAGTGAAAATTTGGAAATTCCAACCCCATACAAAAGTGACAAAACACAATTCCATAATTTTAGGCGGAATTTACAAATTCCTACCTAATTCTCAGCACCAAATTCCACCCTAAATCCCAACACCTCATCTTGCCACCTCTACCCTTTTGCCGCCGCCAATCTTCACCACCTCCGTCGAGTTCCACCGTCATCAAGATCCACCACCTCCCCGAGATCCGCCACCTCTCATCTCAAAATGACATACTTACCCAAACAAAGTGAAAACAAATGATGTCTTTTAGATATCTTAGGATTTGCAAATTCCGTCGTTTCAAAGTTCCATGGAATTCACAAATGACACATCCAAACACACCCTAAACGTATAAGTTTAATCTAATAGGAAAGAAATATATGCTTGCTTACCTGTAGTCTTTCCCCAGAGATTGCCACTAATATTTGTCAATTGTCGAGTCAACAGGAGAATACTTGGATGAAACATGAGCTCCAACGATAACCAAGCATCAATTTCACCACAATCAACCTGAATGTTACCATTATTATCCTCATCACGGTCATACAATAAGAATATATTTTCTATTGAAAGCTATTGGTTTATTGTCAACTAAACTAGATCTAAGAAAGCAAATAAAGATAAAAATAAGAACACTTACAAAGTTTAGAAGAGATCCCAATGCTTGGAACATACGAGGAATATCATGAGGAGAAATTTCCTGTCTATCTTTGTTCCGTTGTGTCTTAGCAAGTTGTGTCAAAGAATAATTCACCTATAGACAACATATTTTATCAATAAATTTGCCATTATGATTCGAAATGTGAATCAAGTTTCATCCATTACAATAACTGGGAATACCTCCTTCACTAGGTCTCTGGTAGACAGGTAAGTATCACAGAGAAGCCTGCCAGCAATACAGGATATGATGCCATGGCTTGCTCCAGACCCATAAACTGTATTTCCTTTGGTTAGTTTTGGCATGATAAAGTGCTTTAGACGACCAATTTTGGACCACATGCTGCTAAGCACCGTACAAGCCTACAGAATGGAAACAAATATGACTGACATAGTCAACTCAATCAATGTGAAGACAAAATGCTAATCTGAAGACCAACCTTAACAATTCAATCAATGTGATGATGTAATAAGAATGTTGTACAGCATGTTGCAGCAACTATGTCATATTTCTGAACAATAGAAATTACCTGGCTGTGGGTCAGTCCTTGTTGCATGTATCATTCTTGGAATGCTGCATGTATTGCACACCTTACCACTTATTGCAAGTTCTACTGTTATGCTTTCCTTTTTCTTGTCTAGGGTGGATTCACGATGTGTTTTTGTAGGGTTAAAGTGGTTCTGGTGCCTTGGTGGCATTTCCTCTGTTTTTTTATCCTCTAGTGGAATTTTAATGCTAGCAGTTTTCCTTATAGACCAAAATATGGATGTAACTTGCATTTCTTGGTGTCGGAATGTGATCATTCTTGTTATTTGGCTGCAGATCTATCAGCACCAGCATAACAAGCAAATGAGCTGCCCTGCTATGGGCCAGCTTTTGTCAAACACACTATACTACAAACGCTTCTTCCCTTACTATGCCTTTAATGTGTTAGGAGGCCTCGACAATGAAGGTGGGGCATTCTACCGATTGAATCACTGAAATGATTTTTTTACATTGATTGACAGTATTCTTTGATCTCCATTTCAGGTAAAGGATGTGTTTATACTTATGATGCTGTGGGCTCTTATGAGAGAGTTGGATACAGCACCCAAGGTAGTGGCTCAAGTCTCATCATGCCAGTTTTGGACAACCAGCTGAAATCACCTAGCCCTCTTCTACTGCCTGCTAAGGTTATAACATTATTAAATATTAATTGTACAGTTCAGATGATTATTTACCACTTTCTTTGATTCATGCCTAAAATTGATGGGTTGTGGCTGTGTAGGATGCTGTGACTCCTCTAACTGAAATTGAAGCAGTTGATTTGGTTAAAGATGTTTTTGCGTCAGCAACTGAAAGAGATATCTACACCGTAAGTCTTTACTCAATTGGTTTGCTTTTGGATGTAAAACCTAGATGTAAGCTATGCGTGGCTTGAAGTTCTTTTTAATCACTACCATGTTTTCTGCAGGGAGACAAAGTTGAAATAGTCGTCATAAATGCCTCCGGTATTCAGAGGGAGTACATGGATATGAGAAAAGATTGATTTTTTTATCACCTGTTGGCGGTATATTTCGAAGTTTCTTGTTTGTAACTGGTTGTTTTATCACGATGGAAATTGTTTTGCGTGTTTGAACTTCATCGTTGAGGTTTTCATCGAGTGTGTCATGCGTATCATTTTAGATATATAAAAAACTATTCACTTTCCACTATTCAAAGCTCAAACTTCAAACGGTATATTTTAGTTTATCAGCACCATAAGTTAGGCCGAACATCTTCGTGGCTTTTCATTTTTCTAGCAAGTTTGGAGCAACGAGGATTCTGAACGTCTCCCGCCATGACTCATTATGTGTATCAGATGTTGGTTCGAAATTTGATGGTTAGAAATCATTGATGTGGTTTTAACATCCAAATAAATTATAAATATCATATCATTGAAATTAAACCAGCGAATGTAGTTCATATATATGTGTGTGCTATCGACACGAATTAGCAGTCAATGTGACAAAGCATATGATGTTTTATTACCTTGCTTGTCCAGTACTTCTATCTATTAGGAAAATCTGTTATGTTCTTGAACTTTGGACTCTCTTTTGATATTGTTGGAATTATATTTCAAATCTGGTATGCACCAGGTTGAGCCTATAAATCTATAATTGTGGTGGATTTGGTTTACAAGTGTGGGCGATTAATATGACAATGAGCAAGTGTATAAATGCGTGGTTTTAGAGCTTTATATGATGTTCTCATATGTCGTCAAGTTCTCTGAGAGGCCAATACACATTAGGGCATATGCTTCAAAAAAAAACACATTAAGGCATAATGATGTTGAGGGGTTAGTGGCGAGCATTAGATGACGAGGTAAACGAAAGTACCAAACTCCTCTGTAATTCATGTTCTGCATTGCAGACTTTTGACGGGCTTACGTGGTGGGAAAATCTGTTATGTTCTTCAACTTTGGACTCTCTTTGAGTTTGATATAAAGCTCTTACAATCTTTTCGGATCCATTGTTGCCACCAAGTTTGATATGTAGTGTGCCTAGAATATGAATTTTTGGCCAATGGCAAATCTTACTCAATGATATTAGCAACTAGTAGAATAATTCATATATTTTATGGAATAGTAGAGAGGACATGTTGAGCTGGTTCAAATGACTACCTAAGAGCATCCTTAACAAAAGATTCCTGCTAAATCCAAAGGTAAGAATTCCAACAAAATGGACGGTTTAGATTACTAATTGAATTTGATTTAATTCCAGTTGGTCAATTGCAACTGATCTGACAAATTATGTCGGGTTGACCTGTTGAAGGTACATGGGGGTATGAATGCACCAACACCAAAACAGCAAAAGAAAAAGTTAGATTTCTCAGAATCAAACAACGTCCACTTCCATTAGGCCAGCGGGGTCATCCTCCATGTATAAATGATGTGATTTGTATTTACTATGTTTGGACAAACATATTACTTTAAAATAACAAAAAAGTTATAAGATATTTCATTAGTTTCCCAATTCAGACTTTTATATAAATAATAATAGTTGAAACTTCAAAATGTCACGAGGGATTTGCAACTTCTAGCACAATCTCGATTAAACGTAGTAGTTGAAACTTGCAAATGTAGCACTTTGAAACTCCGTGATCAAGTGAAATTCTAGATTGAAGTGAGGCAACCATAGCTACAATTTACATAATATCCTGTTAGAACAAGGAAAATCTGATAACTTTCTCACTTCCCCTTGGAAAGTGCTTGGAAGGTAGGAAGCAAAGCTAGAACTCCACTTCCACAACTTTTTTCACTTTATAATGGAAGCAATGTTGCTAGCCCTACAGACAAAATATAAAATTACGGAACTCATTATGGACTTAAGGTCTAAAACATTTCAAGTATCGCTGGCAACCAATCACCTCAAAAACATTTTACAAGTTCAATTTCCCACATCCTTACAATTTGGCTAACTAGACTAGAAAGTTTATAAACTCCTGAAATTTGAGTTCGACAACTAAAGAGAATTTTCCCAGTTCAACTCTAAGGGTGTGATTCGTTTGTAGGAAGTTGTGGAAAAGTCAGAACTCAATTTTATGACTTCCTTGAGATTTAGAGTAGAAATGGGGTAAATCATTTACGGTGTAAGTTGGAGATCCATGCCCAAACATCAACAACCAAATCGGGTTCATCAAACATCAATAAATCATGCCAGAAACGAGACACCAAAATCCAGACTCAAGCCAACCAATACAGACCGCCAATTGGCGGTCCAAATTGCTCCAAACGATTCATGGTTTAGCCGGGTCTTGGATTATGTTGTTTGATGTCCATTTATAGTATGCGTTTAGTCCCATACTGGGGGATTGTCCCTTTATGCTTCACATTGGTGAGATTTTTTTCTTTTTCATGCATAAATCCTTGTCGTATAATGCTTACATTCATTGAGGACAATGCATGAAGTAAGTATGTGTATTGGTGTTTTAAGTGTGTACATGGTCGAATATTTCTCCATTTGTTTTGTTTTATTTGTAGGGTCATGTTAGTGTGCTGCATTTAATATTGATATATCTGGTTGCCATGATCATTGGGTGACTTATCTTCTTTTGCTTGTCTAGTGCTTTAAAATTTTCATTTCTTTCAAAAATATTTATGTGTTTGCGAAAGAAAATGTTTGGTGGGTTTTGCGTGTGTTTAGCATGTGCAAAACCATTCAGAGGCAAAGTAAAAATAAAGCTCCAAAAATTGTCTTGAACATGATGCATTAGGATATCTAATATACCGGCTTTAGGTCTTATCTAGTCGTAAGGATGCACCCTGGTCTTCCCTTAGGGGACGAGTAATCATAGGGTTTCAGTACTCAAACATTTAAAGAAGTCCACCCTGAACCTAGTGAGTCAAATAATTCGTGTCTGTTAGTATAAGGAAGTTTGTCGTAGTCAGGGACTCTTAAAATATTTTTGTGAAACTTTAAGTGTAGGGGTTTTGGTTCCCATGTAGATAATAAATAAGTGGTGTTCTCTCTTCTCTCACGACTCCTATCACTCGGAAAATTAGGTCCAAGGGGATTTAGTGCCTGGTGCTTTTGAGTCATCTGACTTGGGATGCACTGACCGAACTCCCGTTACACGGGTGATAAAGATTGCCCTATGTGGAGATTTTGGGGAAGGTATACGTCATGTCCTCATAGGCAATGATGCACGAAACACGACCCTGAGAGAATCAAATACCAACAAGTGTAATTCATAATGCTCCAAAAGAAAGGAAAAAAAAGAAAAGAAGAAGAACACAAATAAGAACCTTAATGGACTTTACACTTTGTATCACTTGAGGATGTTAAGGTTGCCCATGTCTGTCACTTTAGTCGTTACAAAACTTGCATGAATAATTCATTAGACTAGGAGTATGTACTAAATACCTAGATAGAGTTGGCCCGTAGAATTACCGTGTCTAATGATCGACAAAAATGAGTCCATCGAGTCGTGTACTAGGTTGAATAATGCATATATGTTTGGATTTTGTAGGTGTATCCACTGAAAACTCTCAAGAGACAACACTCCTCCTCTTTGGCGACAATGAGGTTTAACGGCTTGTTGCACGTGCTAAGTGCAACCGGGATTCCTACGAAAGTGAGTTAAGATTTCCCTGTTTTACGAATGATTTTTCATTTCTTTCATTTTTCTCTTTCTTTGTTTTGCTCAAGACTAGCAAAAGTTAAGTGTGAGGGTATTTGATTGACATCATATCATGCATATATTTGTGTCTTATATCCTTTATTTTTAGCATAAGCAATGCTACATAACGAGTTTTATGTTTAAGTTTCAAGAGACAAGGACCCAGATGTAAACTAAAAGGATCAATAAGCAAATCAAGAAGCTCTACACCATCATGAGGAGTATTTTAGCAATTAGATCTGGGCCCAAATAACAACAACCAAATCGGGTTCATCAAACATCAAGAAATCATGCCAGAAACGAGCCACCAAAATCCAGACTCGAGCCAACCAATACAGACCGCCAATTCACTGTCCTAGACCGTTAATTGGCAGTACAAATTGCTCCAAACGATTCAGGGTTTAGTCGGGTCGTGGATTATGTTGTTTTATGTCCATTTATAGTTTGTGTTTAGTCCCATACCAGGGGATTGTCCCGGCTTACATTTTTCTATGACTATAAATATAACTCTTCCTTCTCCTTTGTAATGCATCTCCTCTCTTGGTGGTCATTCTCTCTATTAGGAGTGAAGCATTGGAGCAAAACTCTCGTGGAGAGGGGCTACTTGTAATGTGATTGAGCAATAAAAAATATTTTGTTAGTTTCTTTTAGTTCTTGCATGCTTAGTTAACTTTGTTTTTTGTTCTTTGAATTAATTAGCATGTTTTCTTTCCTTAATATGAATGTTTGATTAATAATGTGTGAGTAGTCCCCTTTGGTGGTGGAGTTGATGTTTATACATGTCGTGTAGAATGAAGTGAATGCTAAATGTTGTTGTATGTGAGAAATATGAATATACTTGTTTGAATTAAATATAATACTTAACTTGATGGTTTCTGCCATAATCTTTATGTACATTCCATGCTTGTTTAGGTTCTTTATAACAAACTTGTTCATGCTCATATTAATCACTTAGGTTAGTGATTTGGATGATAAGTCTTGCCATGAGGTACTTCTTATGCATAGCAATACTATCTACACTTGTGCTTTATTGAATGCATTCATCACCACTTATTTCATGTGTACACACACTCCACTCCTTAGGGTTTTTCATTCCTGATTTCCAGCTTGCTTCTTTTAGTCACTTAGTTTAGTTTTATTTAGTCTCGTGCTTTCATCTTCTTTGTTGTTTCATACTAGTGTATCGTAGCATAGTTTAGTGTAATCAATTTCTTCTCCCCTCTTTTCCCACTTGCCTTCGCACAAACCAGAGTCGACTCACCTCCTCGTGGACACGACTCGTATTTTCTACGTCTTCACCGACGTTGTGCACTTGCAGTAATATAAACAATCAATCAATTTTTTGGCCCCGTTGTCGGGGAGGTGCTTAGTCTAGACTTTGGTTTGGACGATTCAAGTAGTTTTAATTTTTTGTTTTTAGTTTTGCTTTGTTTCAGGAGGCTTTAAAGATCAAGAGACGTCACGAGGAGAAGTTTGGAGGGGAACAAAGGTGAACAAACCGCCAATCAGCGGTGGTGGACTGCCAACTGGCAGCTTGGTGAGCTCAGTTTCCCTCTATTTTGGTCTGGTTGTTTCTTCATTCACTAGCATATTCTCGGGCTCAATTTGGCATGTTTGACTTATAGTTTTCCCCCAGATTAACAATCAATCCCCTTTAATCAACTTTGCACTAAAATCCAAAGCAAAAGATTAGTCATTCTTGCTTGCTTAGGTCATGCATCATATACTTGACTTAGACACGTAGTTTGTCTTTTATTTTAGCTTTACTATCAGTTGTTGAGCGCTGGCGTGATGTACGCATTTCTACTTTCATTCATGCATTTGTATGACCATGCATTAGTTAGTAGGAATTGCATTGCAACAAACGTGATTTGAGCGTTTGTTTAGAGAGTTGATTTCCAGATTAAGACTCCAAAACGCTATTAAGGAGGGGTTGTCCCATACAAGATTAGGTGGGAGATTTCATCACCCTTTCCTTAACCCCAAAAATCACACTAATCAAAGACTAATTTCTAAAAGCAAGTAGACATTGACCCTAAGTATTTCGGACGCACTGGGAGAGTGATCGAGTTGAGACCGTCATGACCTGATCGGTGTCGCCTGCCTTGTCGATGGTAGGAGGTACTGGATCTCTGGATATGGTATCACTTGCTGGTCATTCTAGTCTTCATTTTAGGGAGGTGAGGCGTGTCGAGACTAGTGATCTCGAAGTTAGGCGCCGTCTAGCCTAAGGACCTATAACCATAAGTTGTTTGAGCCTTGTTTGCTTGTGTGCTTCTACCTTCTCCCATTAGCCACGTTGGCTCTAGGTATTCTGACTTTCTTATGAGTCTTCTCGTCCTCTATATTCTTCATTATAGTCTCCTCATCTGCTTACACCTTTTGTTGTGTGTTGTTGTAGAGTCGAGTTAAGCGTTTTATGCGAGAGTGGGCTCGTTCTGGTGAGAGCGCTTGACTTGAGAGAGTACATTTATCTGAGATGGACGAGCTAGGTGTTTGCCCATCTCCGCCTCGTGCCCCTTTGGAGCATGAGGCCGAATCGTCTCGTGGCGATGGGGGGGGGGGACCGGGTTCCATACATGGATTCCGCTCCCACCACCACGTAGACCTCCTTGTCCTCCTCCTCCTCCTTCGACTCAGGAGGAAGAGAGATTTGGTCAGGATCGAGTTTTTGGTGCACCACCTCCTTTAGCTCGACAAGATAGACCGATGACTCTGTGGGAGCGGACTCATCCTGTTCGGGTCGTGCAACCTTCTTGCATAGTTCTCCCGCTAGCTCGTAGGAACAACTATGAGTTGAAACCTAAATACGTGAGCATGCTTCCTACCTTCACTGCCAATAAGGAGGATCCGTATATTTTTATACGTGAATTCAAGGAGGTATGCTCCATGTTCAAGCTTCAACGGCTTGACGAGAATTCTGTCCGTTTGAGGATGATTTCTTTCGTGTTGAAGGATAACACGAAGAAATGTATGTACAGCCTCCCGACGAGCTCTATTCAGTCTTGGGATGATTTTGTGACCGTCTTTCTGAGGAAAATTTTCCTTCAAAGGAAAACTCAACAGATACGTCACCAAATACATCAAATGTATTAGACTGAGACTGAATCTTTTCATGCTTTCTTTGAGAGGTTCAAAGACCTTCTCCTGCAGTGCCCTCATCATGGACGTGAGCTATGACAGTTGTACCAGATTATTTATGAGGGTTTCAACTACAACACCCGCACGTTGTTGGAGTCAATGTGTCAGGGTGATTTCCAAATGAAACTCATCGATGAGATGTAAGACACTTTTGAATTAATGGCTTAACGTACCTTTGAGTGGGACACCATGAGAGAGCCACCAACCGCCAAGTCTTCTGGTCGAGCTGGATCATATCAAGTTGAGTCAACTATCGCGTCTTAGGTGAAATAGGTTGCTATCATGCGTAGGATTGAGAGTTTAGAGTTGGATCGAGCTCCTATAGCTCAGGTCACTACTCCCGCGTGTAGTAGGTGTGGACTTACTAGACATGATGACTTGGAATGTGCTTCCTCACTTCCCGTCGGAAAGTGCTTGGAAGGTAGGAAGCTAAGGGAAGTCTAGAACTCCACTTCCACAACCATTCATATTTTATAATGGTAGCGGGCTTGCTCGCCCTACAAACAAAATATAAGTTACAGAACTCATTATGGACTTAGGTTCAAAAACATTTAAGTATCCTCCGTAACCAATCACCTCAAAAACATTTTACAAGTCCAATTTCCCACATCTTTACAGTTTTGCTAGCTAGGCTGGAAAGTTTATAAAATTCTGAAACTTGAATTCAACGACTAGAGAGAGTTTTTCGCAGTTCAATTCTAAGGGTGTGATTGGTTTGTTAGAACTGGTGGAAAGTTAGAACACAATATCTTAAGTTCCTTAAGATTTACATTGGAAATCAGGGAAGTCATTCACGGTGTAATTTTATAAGGATTTAGAATTCGAAAAACTTAGTTTCTAGAATTATCAAACCAATGACCAGAAAATCATTCTAGAAATGATTGTTAGTTTGGCTTGAAACAATACGAGGTCATTAAAGTTAAGCTTGAAACTTCCTGTGGCGAGGAGTGTCGGAAGTGGCCAGAGATGGCCGGCAGTGGGCGGAGGTGGCGGCCCAGATGAGGAGAACGTGACACCTAGGCTGGGGGACCTGCATGCCAATGTGCGAGAGTCTAGGGGCAAACTGATATTTACCCATTAAAGAATGGGTTCCTTGAACAATTGTTAGTTGGGTAATGGTTGGGGTTTTAAGTGGTCAAATTGTAAGGGGTCCCTGGAGAATTACAAAATTAGTATCAAGGTCACAAGAGTGTATAAGTAGAAGTTTGTGATGTATTTTTGGGTTTATCGAATTTGTAATCGTTGAATTTAGTGGAGATTTCCCTCACGAGGTGGCCTTTGATTACGAATTCTCTTGGTTCTCACAATTCCGCATTTCATTGTATGGATTGGGGTGATTGGAAGTCATATTCACCATTGTGAATTCGACGTAACAGGTGTGTTCCCGTGCTTTCTCAACGGTCGCCCTTGGGGTTCGCGACAAACTAGTATCACAGTCATCAGGCTTGGGAGAGGATGCTGCCATGATGTGCGAGAACAACGATTCGTCTTCAGAACGGAAAATGCTCAAAATCTTGGAAGATTTGAAGGAACTATTCGTTAATTTGAAAGGAATGTGTTCTAAAAGGTAATTTTATATGTCTTTTATTATGAATTGATGTACAAAAATGTTAAGGAAGAGACTATTAGTCGTTAATCGTAGAGCTCTAAAAGATAATGATTTACATAAATCAAGAGTAATTAACAATCACGGTAATTAACATGGAACATTAATTATTGAGATAAGTCTGTCATGTTTGTTAAATGACATTGTAGCTCTATGAGTATATGAAATGAATAGTGTTTTCTTTCATATATTGAATAGACCTAATAAATGAAACATTATGGAATTGTGTTTGTGTCATTAATATTTTCATTGTGTCTTTGTATCATATGATATGAGACATATATCTTTTCACATGAGAAGTGTGTAATTTGATTATTATTATCAAAATTATCATTACACATAGTGATAAAAATATTAGTTGATGATACACAACTTGTGCTGGAAAAGATGACATGTCAAAAGATTATCATTACCATCTTCATTTGATAGATGATATTATTAGGCCCCTTACTAAAGCAAAATTATAATGTGGACAATGTAACTTATGTATAGTTACAAATTTATAGTTAGTTTAAGAGATTAAGAAAAGAATATATAATACAAAGATGACACATTTCTACTAATATCATGAGGCAATGGATAAACACAAGTGATATATTACATATCACTAAATGGATTGTGTTTTGTTTGAGTGGACAAAACATCTTTGTTATTTGGGTAACTATAATGTGTAGCTAGATACCGCTGATAGTTTATGATATAAAGTGTTTGTATTATTGCCAATATAACTTAGATCATCCTATACATCACACCACAAAACTGAAAAACAAGAATATGATTTTATATTTTATATGATGCATTAAGTTCCATGTGTTATGAAACAATATACATGTTGTAAAATAATAAAATCAATATGTCGTAATAACGGTATGGTTAGAATAACACATAAATTCGAATGAGATGTATATATTATGGGGTATAATGTGTTGACATTATATACGATAATATATTACATGATATAATGTGATCTGCAATATTATATCATATGAATTTGTTAAAACCCAAAAGCCCTTTTTTTGGATATTAATCCAAAATTTGGTAAAGTCAAAAACAATAAAAAATAGTCCAACCGTTTGCCCACCTTTTTGCATATATTAATATGATATTTTTGTTGATTAATGGTTGGATTTAATCCACATTGGTCAAATGTAGTTATGAGATGATGAGAGGAGAAATACACAAGAGATCATGTGCAAAGTGGTTTGCACATGATGTGGTTTAGTGGAGAGATTAACAAGAGATCATGTGTAAGTGATTTGCACATGATGTGGGTTAGATGAAAGCCTATAAATAGGTTCCTCCTCATTTCCTTGTTAAACTAATGTAAAAATTCTTCTCTTTCCTTATTTTCCCATCATTCAATCTAAAATTCTTCTTATTAATTGAAGTTCTAGAGATTAAATTCTTTGGAGCATTAAAGGGTTTATTAGCTAGATTCTAACCTTGAATTAAAGATTGATAGTTTTGATCTCTCTAATCTTGTTTGAGTTTGGTGAACACTTGGAGGCGATTCCGAGGCAATCCGACGTCAGACCCGACTACCGATTGGTAAAAGGGATTTGATAATCCTTTAGGTACGATCAAATCTATGTATTTTAATATTAATTAGTATAAAATAAATATTGAAATACAATTAGGAAGTTTTGTAAATAAAATTGTTGAAAAATATGAAAATCGATCTTAATTGCTTGTAAAATTTTAAAAAAAATACAAGTATGGGGCACAAAATCCTACAAAATCAAGAAGAGAGCTTCGTCCAACATAAAGCAAGGAGGGAAGAACAATTAGAGGGTATCGAGGCGAGGCTCCGAGACCTCCAACCTCCACGCAACAAAAGTAGTAGGTTCTTGGGACAACCGACGATGGTCGAAGACGGGGTCACGGGATTGCGTCTTCATTCCCAAGCCGTGCGTGTTGATTTCACTCCCTTCACCGGCGTCAAAGAGGTGGCTGAATGACTCGATCACGTGGTGTAACTCCTATTGTACCATAAGGTGCCCGTTGGTGAATGGGTAAAGCTCGCCAGATTCAATTTGAAGGGACCGATGTCATATAGGTACACATTGATGAGGCGCTTGAACATAGGCATCAGTTGGGAAGAATTTTCTACAGGATTGGCAGCTTGACTTGGGCCTTCAAGACACGTCGATTATCGTGAGATGCCCTTCAAATTGAAGCATTGATGGGTCGGTTGAAGATTACACAAGCTCGTTTGATAAGTTAGCCACATGTGTCAAGGAGATGAACGAGGGGGGCCTAGTGAGCTATTACGTGGGAGGGTTGCAGGAGGATCTTCGTCTCAATGTCAAATGTCACCAGCCCGATACATTGGTGCTTGCGATATCACTCGTCCATCAATTGACCCAAGACGAATATAGGCTACGGTGAGAGCGGGAGTTGTACTTCACACGTGATGAGAAATGACATCAGGGCCACGATTGCAAGAACAAGAAGTTGTTTTTGGTTCAAGGGTCCAAGTTGAGAGTGATCAAGATGATGGTGAGGAGGATCAATAATTCTTGGAGGAGGCTGAAGTGAAAGAGCCAGAAATTTTGCTCCAAGCGCTCACCAGAGTGGAGCGTCCCAATACAATTAGAGTGAATGGAACCATTGCAGGGAGGCCATTGTCCATTTTAATTGATCTCGAAAGCACCAACAATTTCATCCATACCCCTTTAATACGTAGGCAAAATATGATCGTGACCTTAGAGAAGAAATTGAGAGTGGTTGTTGCGCCAGGAGATCGACTTCCGTGCGCAGGAAGGTGCTAATGGGGGTGGATGGTCTCAAATTCCCAGTGAACTTCTATGTAATGCAATTGGGCAATCAAACTTCGATGTGATTCTGAGAGTGGAGTGGTTGAAACCACTCCACAATCTCTTATTCAATTACACAACGTTGAAGCGGTGGCAAGCACGGGTCGATCCACAAGGAGCGTGCGCGAGTCAGATTCACGATACTCGAGTGGGAAAAGAAAAAGGAGAGATGCGATCAGAATCAAACTACAATGCGTAAGAAATCGAAAACAAACAATAAAACTAAACCCCTAGGGGGGTAGAGAAAGAACCTGGAAATGGAAATGTGTGGTGTAGTGTGTGTTCAAATGTGCTCATCAAAATATGTCATACATGAAATCCATAAAACTCAATTCCAACTTTGCCTCCACATGAAATAAGATAAAACCTTATCATTAAAACATACAAGAAAATAATTGAAATGAAGCTAATATGTTCACATGAAAAATGACTCTAATCCAACTATGTCCCCACATGAAATAAGATTTATCACAATCATTAAAACATACAAGACATTAATTTGGATAAAGTCAACATGAGCACATGCATGCACATGCCTTGTTTCCTTCTTCCACTCCATCCTTATCCTAACCTCATCATTCCCCATAAAATAGGCCCACTAATCTAAGCATGCGCTAAGCTTCATTCAAGAGCATTAACACATCAAAGATAAGAGTGAAACTCATTAGATGGTTATGGAAATCATGTAAGGCTCAAAGGATTAAGATTAACAGACACACACATACTAATCCATCACATGATCAAATCACTTTCCTTTCCACCCCCATGGGGATGGACTACTCTCTACTCATCTCTACACTAAAGAAAGCATGAAAAGAACATAAACCCAAAATAAAAATGAAGCAAAACAAGATTAAGCAAACAACAACATAAACGAAATTGCATTAAAGTAAAGACACTAAAGTAAAGAACAAGAACAAAACTAGATTAAGAAACAGAAATACAAAGTTTGCTCCTCTCCAACCCCCTTATTACACTACTAAAACAGGAAACTAAAACCTACTCTAATGGGGGAAGGAGGAAGAAGAAGTGGAGAGGAGGGATTACAATGGTATATATAGACTAATACACGGTTTGGATTACTCTGGGAATAATCGGACGGCTCTAAATCACATCTGATAGTCCAGAAATGCTCCAAATCGAATACCCGACCCACGATCGAAATTTCAACTCATTTGGACCATTTTGATCTGCCAGTGGCATATCAAATGGCTCTGATTGGGCTGAATTTTTGTGTTGCGCTTGATGTCTTCATTTGGCAGATGGGGTGAAGTCCTGGTATGCTGGCTTGAATCACTTTGAGTTTAATTGGCGAAATACGGATTTGATTCAAGTCATGTCTCACCATATTTTGCACTTCACAATCATGTTCCTCCGGGTTTGCACTTGGATCCTTCTTGATTTGCGATCCAGTCCTTGTGCATTACAAATAGGTCCAGAACCTTCCAAATCAGTCCATACTTGTTACATTTATGTCCGTTTTGCTCATTTCCTCTTCTTTATTACCTAACTCCTGAAACACTACAAACAACAACTCGAGTAGCACAATATTGGGTAGAATAAATGATATATAGCATGAATATAATGCTTGATATGCTACTAATCAGGGGTGGATGATCTCAAATTCCCAATGAACTTCTATGTGATGCAATTGGGCAATTGCGATGTGATTCTGGGAGTGGAGTGGTTGAAACCACTCGACAATCTCTTATTCAATTCCACAACGATGATGCTAAAATTCATTTGGCATGGGCAGGAAATCATGTGGATAGGCAAAGATGTGAAGCCGCTAGAGATGGTTGAGGTTGGTGGGTTGTGCAAGAGCTTGCGCGCGGACCGAGAGGTCACCGTGGTGACCATCATCCATGTCGTTGGGCTGGTGGAGTACTCTAAGTATCCACGCGACGAAATTCGCGCACTGCTGGAGGAGTTTGTAGCGGTCTTCGAAGAACCAAGAGAGTTGTTGTCTCGTCGTCCTCGCGATCACCGAATATGTCTTAAAGATGAGTCTCAATCAGTCGCGGTCATGCCATATCGATACCCCCACTTCCAAAACATGGAAGTGGAACGACAACTGGAGGAGTTTTTGAAAGAGGGAATCGTCCAAACGAGCTCGGGTCCTTTCTCCTCATCGGCGTTGTTGGTGGAGAAATCCGATGGGACGTGGTGAATGTGTGTTGACTATCGAGTTCTCAACCATTGTACGATGAAGGATAAGTTTTCAATTCTCATGGTCGATGCGCTCATCGACGAGTTGGGAGGATTAGTCATGTTCTCCATGCTAGATTTTTTATCCGGCTACCATCAAATATGAATGCACCCAGATGACGTGGTGAAAACCACGTTCTACACACACAACGACCATTATGAGTTCCTTATCATGCCATTTGGAGTCTTGAACGCATCGTCGACGTTTCAATCGGTCATGAAAGACATATTTTGCCATTATTTATGAATATTTGTAACTATTTTTTTGATAATATTTTAATCTACAACAAGTCGTGGAAGATCATTTGCGAGTGGTACTTGCCTTGCTACAACAACTCTCATTCGTAGTGAAGAGGAGCAAGTGTGCCTTCGCAATTGAGGAGGTGGCATATCTCGAGCATGTGGGGGTTGACGTGCGCAATGGTAGCTGTTAGAACCCAAACCTTGATTAGAGGGTTAATGGAGATTAAGGAGGTGATTTGCATGGGGAAGACGCGGGCTACAGTGGTCTGGTGATGGGTGAGAGGTGTAGAGTTGCGGGTTACTGTAGCGGTGAGATGGGTTGGGGGTTTATAACGCGTTTCTCTCTCTCTCTCTCTCTCATTCTCTCCATTTCATCCTTCTTCTCCTTCTTCCAGCTGAGGCGCCGATCGGAGGAGACGAGGACGACGCGCGGGCAGAGGTCGTTCGTCCAGAGGAGGCGCGGCGCATGCTCGAGGTCTACCGGAGGCGACGTGCGTGAGCGAGCTCCGGCGTTTCGTCGTCGTTGGTTGAGGTATGTCGACTCATTAGTGTGGTTTGGTGTTGTTAACCCTTGTGAAGGGTTGTGTTGGTCGGACGGGGAGGTCGGATACCTCCTCGGCGTTGTTTCGGTGAGAAACCTCGGCTGGCGCGAGGTGGAAGACGACCAACGGTCGACCGGTCCCTTTGGGCGGTCGACCGAATGTAGTGTTTTTTCCCGACTTTAACCTTCACCGGTCGAACGATGCCTGGTGGCGGTCGACCGGTAGTGCATATTGCTGGTGAGTTGGGACATTTCTGCCTGTTGTCGGTCGACCGGTGCTTTGGGTCGTTCGACCGGAACTTAAGTGTACTGGGTAGATTTGCATGATTTGTTCGACCGATTGTTTATTGCGTTCGACCGATTGTATGTTGTTTGACCGTTGGAGGTTTGCGTTCAACCGATTATATGACTTAGAATAATAGGTTGACCCTGTCTGTTTTCGGTCGACCGAGACCCCTGAGTCGGTCGACCGATAGAATTGAATTTAATGTTGACCAGACTCCGGATTTTGACCTCGTTCGGTCGACCGGTTTTAGACCCTTGTTCGACCGTTGGGGATTGTGTTTTGAGCGCAGCGGTAGACCGTGTTAGGCGTACGGTCGACCGATTCCTTTCTGGAACCGGTCGACCGAATCACCTCTTCCGGTCGACCGTTTGGGCCCAGAACAGAATTCCTGGTTCCCTTTTTGAACGCCAACTTTGTCCACAGAAACCCGTGTCCTCGCCTGGTGCGTGAGCCGGGAGGTGACGGTGGGCGCGTGATGCGTGCCTGCCCAGGGACCGCCGTTGGGAAGAGTGTGGGTGTTCGGGACGCGTCACCTCCATGTATGGACCGTGACTAAGTTGATGGATTGATTGGACTCATTGTAGTATAGCAGGCCTGAGGGATCGTGGATCCCGATGTTTGATGTTTGTGCGGGCACACAACTGGAGTTGGGTGAGGTGACTACCGGCCCACGGGCTACGGAGGTCGCTGCCCTGCTTTTATAGCGGCGCGGTTGGTGTTTGCGGCTCGAGGAGCCTGATGACCTGGCAGACTTCGGTCTGGACCCGTCCGATGCTGTGCCGGACGTTGTGATGGACCACCGATGCTGTGCCGGTGATGCAGCCGAGGTTGTGCCGGCGATGATGATTGTTGGGCCGAGGCTGTTCCGGCTATGTTGATTCCTCGACTGGGCATCTATCGAGATGTTGTTGTTATACCTTCCGGGCAACGACCCTGTTGGTCCCTGTGGCTCCGACCACTGAAATTTGCAAATCTGTATTCTATCGGCGGCAGGCGTGACAGAGGCTCCCTGCCGAACCCTTGAGTAGTGTAGATGCGTGTGGGGGGTGCGATGTCGCGTGCTGTAAGGCTGCATGTGCCTGCAGTAGGTCTCCTCGGGAGACTCGTTGTTGACTGTCGGACTGATGTCCTGTTTTACCCTTCGGGGGAACTGTTTCCATTTCTGTCGATGCCATAACACGCTACTAGTATGATAGGTTCATTTGTGTAATGCATGCATATAGGTGAGTTGGCATACGGGTAGGGGTGCACACGGGTTGGGTTGAACCCGAAAACCAACCCGAACCCGAC
Source organism: Triglochin maritima (assembly GCA_963682175.1). Classification (NCBI taxonomy): domain Eukaryota; kingdom Viridiplantae; phylum Streptophyta; class Magnoliopsida; order Alismatales; family Juncaginaceae; genus Triglochin; species Triglochin maritima. The sequence goes on from OY821775.1 coordinate 45,327,929, forward strand.
TGGTCGGGTCGGGTTGGGTCGGGTTGGGAAGGAGTTCGGGTTGGGTCGGGTTGGAAAAATCTGAGAACCGAATGTTTGGGTCGGGTTCGGGTTGAGAGGTTGGGTTGACCCAACCCAACCCGAACCCGAAATGTCATTTTAATCTGGGCCATCCAGATTTCTCACCCTTGATCCCGTCCATCCTTTGCGAACAAAACGCAACAAGAAGTCTCGAACGAAACCCTTATCCCATCCTGTCGTGCCGTCCATTCCACTCCAAATCGCAGATCCCGTCCATCCCTCTCCTCACCACCTCTCCCCGCCTCGGTGACCCCTCTCCTTGCGGCCTCGGCACCCCCTCTCCTTGCGGCCTCGACACCCCCTCTCCTCCGTCAATCCCAAGTATATAGGATAATGGATGTGGTTGTGCTTTTCATGCTCTTAATCGGTATTATTTTAGTGGTTTTATCTTGTCCTGATTCATCCTCTACTAAGTATCTCACTTCTTCCCTCATTTGTGATTTGCTTTGCTCTTTGTTGTCGGTTAGCTTTGGGTGAATGCTGTGGTGAAGAATGTCTTGCACGTTTTGCATTAGAGATAGTTTTTCATTTTGCGTTGAGGAGTGTCTTTGGTGTTCCTCTCTCTTACTAGCTATGTTAACATGAGTTAATTTGTGTTCTATGTATAAAAATATTTTGTGTCTTTGTATTGTTTCAGACTTTCAGTATGAGCAGTCAGCAAGTGGATGTTCCACCTAAGGGTGGATTCAGCTTTGATTTATGTCGAAGGAATGGAATGTTGTTTAAGAAAGGAATTCAACCTCCATCTTTTCTAAAGACAGGAACACCTCAAAGGAATCCCTCACCCAGTGTATTAACTATTTGTTACTTTGTTTGATAAGCAAAACAGGAAATTCAGGTCCAACCCGATCCGACCCAACCCAACCCGAAAATTTCGGGTTGGATTGGGTTGAACCCGAACGAGTTCGGGTTCGGGTTCGGGTTGGGTTTTTCCAAAACCCGAATATTTCGGGTTGGGTCGGGTTTTGACCCAAACCCAACCCAACCCGACCCATGTGCACCCCTACATACGGGGTTTCCTTCTGGAAACTCAGGCATTGTTGTTGCATCTTTTTCAGGACCGCAGTAGGTCCAGTGTGGTGGTGATCGGCGGGCGCGCGCATTTGGAGTCGGATCCTCTAGTCGGACCACTGAGGTCAACATGATTACGTTTATCTTCCTTTGTCGTTTGTTGTAATCATGTATTCATTTTGGCAAACTCTGATGTATTCTGGTGCACCGCTATTTGTTTATGAGAAGTAACAGTCCCGCCTTTGATTATTGTACTCTTTGTCTTAATTATGAATTTTTAAAATTTTCCGCTGTATCGGGATTTTACAGTAGCTCCACTGGTGTTCGCACTTCCCGACTTTGAGAAGACGTTCAACATCAAATGTGATGCCTCCAGCCTTGGCGTGGGGGTTGTGCTCATTCAAGAGGGGCATCATGTGGCGTACTTGTGTCATAGGTTTAAGGGTAACCAACTCGCGTTCTCTATGTACGAGAAAGAGATGTTGGCAATCATCACAATTGGGGAGGAAATGAAAGTCTTATCTACTTGGTTATCACATCACCATTTGGACCGAGCAAACAAGCCTAACATTCCTCATGGAGTAGTCCATCAACACTCCGGCGCAACCCGCCAAGATGTTGGGTTTTGATTACGCGATCGAGTACAAGCCCGACGCCTCCACCCGCATGGTTGATGCCTTATCAAGGCGTGATCATGGAGAGGAGGGTAGAGTACGTATATGGGCTGACCCTGGTCATTTTGGAATGGTTCCAAACAATCCAGCGAGCCTACGAGGAGGAAGAGTCCTTCAAATCTCTCATGAAAGAATGACACGAAGGGAAATTGAATCGTGATAAGTACACCACATGGGGAGTGTTGTACTTTCGTGGATGAGTGGTGCTTCCAGTTACTTCTCCCCTCACCCTTGTGATGCTTCACGAGTTTGACTCCATCCTGATGGGAGGCCACTCTGGATTCGAGAAAATGCGAGGTAGGATGAAGAAATGTGTGTATTGGGTGGGATGGGAACAACCCTTGAAGATGTTTTTGAAGGAGTGTGATGTTTGCCAAACGATTAAGCAAAATAACACGTTGCCGATAGGGCTACTCCAGACATGCCCCATTGCCACTCGCGTATGACCGACAAAAGCATGGATTTTTTGGATGGACTCCCATCTTCAAAGGGGAGAAGTGTGATCTTCGTGGTGGTGGATCGACTCATGAAGTATGGCCACTTCATCGCCATGAAGCACCCTTATACTACCCACGATGTTCGTGAGGAGTTTGTGTCTCATGTGGTGAAGTTGCACGACATACCAAAGACGATTGTGAATGATCATGATCCCATCTTCACAAGCAATTTCAGGTGCTATTTGTTCAAGGCGCAGGGAACATAGTTGTGTATGAGCTCCGCGTATCATATCCACGGATGGACAATCTGAGGTCGTAAACAAGTGTGTAGAAACATATTTAAGAGGAATTTGTTTCAATCAACCTAAGGATTGGATGTGATGGCTGCTATGGGTGGAGTATTGGTACAATACTACCGTCCACTCGTCAACCACTGTGACACCCTTCAAGGCCATGAATGGGACACCACCCCCGACGTTGTTATCCTACGTCAAAGGGACAACACATTGAGAGTGCGGGAGGAGATCTTGGGGCTCCTAGGGTCCAACCTCGAGCGAGCACAAAAGTTCCAGAAATCCTTAGCGGACAAGCATCGATCTGAGTTGGAGTTCTAAGAAGGGGAATGGGTGTATTTGAAATTACAACCCTGACGACACGGATCAGTCCTAAGAGTGGCTAATACTAAATTGGGAGTCCGATTCTACGAAACCTATCGAATTGCAATGCAGATAGGTTAGGTCGCCTATCAACTAAAACTACCAGTGGGGTCGCGCTTGCACCTAGTGTTCCACATCTCACAACTCCGACAAAAGGTGGGTGAGGTTGCGTAAGTCTTCGACGACGTGACTCCAATTACGTGGAGCGAGGAGGGGTTGCGGGTTCCCTAAGAGGTGTTGGACATCCGCATGACGCAGGAGGTGTCAGAAGTGTTGATTGAATGGAAGGCGCGACGCTGGAACAAGCAACATGGGATCCATCTTGGGAAATTCGAGAAGCACGTCCACCTCTTTGACCTTGAGGACAAGGTCAAAATAATCAGGGGTGGAATGTGGCGAGGAGAGTCAGAAGTGGCCAGAGACGGCCAGCAACGGGCGAAGGAGGCAACCCAGATGAGGAGAACGTGACAACCCAGGTTAGGGGACCTGCATGCAAAGGTGCGAGAGTCTGGGTGTGGACTGATTTTTACCTATTAAAGAATGGGTTACATGAACAATTGTTAGGGGTTTTATGTGGTCAAATTCTAAGGGGGTCCCTGGGAAATCACGAAATTGGTATCAGGACCACAAGAGTATATAAATAGGAGTTTGTGATGTATTTTTGGATTTATCAAATTTGTAATCATTGAATTTAGTGGAGATTGGCCTCTTGAAGTGGCCTTTGATTACAAATTCTTTTGGTTCTCACAATTCTTTGTTTCAATGTATGGATTGGGATGATTGGAAGTTGAATTCCCCATTCCGAATTTGACATACTAGTTGCTTTCCTGTGCTCCCTCAACGGTTGTCGGTGGGGTTCGCGATACTTTCTCTCTACCAACCGCATCATTTCTGTGCCTGCACAGTTTGTAAAAAACCATAAGAAAGCCGACATCGAATCACTGATCTTGTAGACAAGTGCAGCACTGCTAAGTTTAGTCCTAAACCCTAACCCGAAAACCTCCTCGAACCCATTCTGATGGTGATCATACCGCTCCGTCTCCGGATCGTAAACCCCTCCGATGTTGACTCGGGAACTTATCGGGACATACCGATTGGGTTGACCAGTTGTTTTTTTAACAAGTGGCGGGTCTTGTTTGATTCTTGATTCTTGAGCCAAATATATTAACGTTGTATCATGTCGGGATTTCACTTTATCACCAACCAAACCTAACCCATGTGCACTCGTATTTGGCTGTATATGTTCGGGTCTTGTAAAATGTTCAAGTGGAGCGACATAAGACTCTCATCAAATTGCCCACCAGAGCGTGAAAGAACCGCGTGAAAGGAAAGCGAAGTATAAAGGACGTGGATTGGAAATTCTATATACCTTAGAGTATCAGCTATCATGACCTAGGTCATCCTGATGACCTAGGTCATGCACACTTTCTCTTTCTTTCTCTCTCTCTCTCACGTCATCATGATCAACCATCTTTTTTTCCTTCACTACTCACCAATTTACCATGATCTAGGTCACCACACTCTTTTTCCTCCACATTATTAATTTCCTTAGCAACTTTTATTCTAATCCAAAATCATTTATATTTACCAAAAACATTAATAATATATTTGGAAAAACCAAAATACCAATAAATATCGTATTTCCAAATTACATATAATTTTTTTATTTAACTATCAATGATGAGCAAATAATAAATATCATTAATATTAATAAAACAAATATTACATTAAATGAAACAAACGTAAGCTTACATTACCCGAAATGATAAACTAAATACACAACATAAACAAAATAACACACAACATAAATCAAATATTAAATGACACAAACCACAAAACACCTACAATACAATATTAATAAAACACACTTAAGCGTCACCACTGCAGAATCGTTGTCAGATGTGTTCAATCAAATCGGTCCTCAGTGCAAGATACTGGGTTTTATCACGAACGTGGTCTTTGTTCACCATGTAACTGGTAATGTCAAGAACTTGTGCAGTGGAGTAAGGTGTTGGTCCCGGACTCGGTATGTCGTGATCCTACTCAAACTCAGTTGTATCATAACCACGATATCTTCAATATTTTCATGATAAGTTTCGGTTGTTGTTATTTCAGTTTAATTGTTGTTTTCTACTTTAAATTTAGTATAATATTTTCTATTTTAGAAAAGTTAGTGTATTTCAGTATAAATTTCGTACTTAAATCCTAACTATTTATAAAAATATAAAGCCCTAATTATTATAACAAATACCAGTAAATCTTGTATTGTTATTTTTTATCATTTTTAATCTGTTTTTTAAACTGAACTGCTAAACATCGCCCCAAAATTACTTAAATCGCCCCTTGAAATTACCAAATTGCCCTTCATCCTATTTTTGCTTATATATCTCACAATTTCACTTTTTTTCAAAACTTTCTCTTCCTATACCTACTACAGAAGATTAAGAATGTCTCGGAGGCCAGGCAAGCAGCCAGCAGTTCCCCCGGTGTACCCGTATACGGTAACCTTACTTTATTTATTTGTTTTTAAAAAAATAAAAAAATAAAAAAAGTGGTCGGACGCCCGCCCCATGCGGGGGGCGTCTCCCTCGGACGCCGACCACTAGCGGGAGACGTCTGGGGAAGACGTCTTCCCGATGGAGGAGACGTCTTCGGCAGACGTCTCCCCCAAAGAGGAGGCGTCTCCGACAGACGCCTCCACCATCATTTCCGAGAGAGAAGAACATAACTGCACACTTGTAAAAATTTGCAATGGGAAACAAGTCCGTCCACGTCTCCATGTAGTGATTCTCGCCACAAGGTCCCCCGCCCCAATTAATCCGGTGACGAGCCTGCGCCACACCGTCGTAGTATACGTGCTCATAAAAAGATGGGTTCGCAGCTAGCTCATTTGAAATCGAACGACGGGCGAGTTGCCAATTGTCTTCACCACCGTGAAAAACATCGGCGACACATCGAAATCCACAGTTTCCATCAGCACGTACATCATTCCACTGGTGTAGGAATGGCATATTGATTCCTGGAATCCTATCCGCATATGGAAAGTCGTCTACGTCAGCCCGCCCAGTCACTACAATATAAACAAAAAATACAGTTACATATAATAACAAAAGATACATATTTACTGAAATAAATAACAAATTTATAATAACAATAAATATAGGGATGGTATACCTGATCCTCCCCTCACAGACGAAGAACCAGAAGATCGACCACGACCTTTGCTTCCACTACCTGAAGAACGACCACGACCTCTACTCCCACTACCTGAAGATCGACCACTACCTCGCTCTGCATACTCAAACGCACTAGGGTCCCGTCGTGTCGACTTTCCCCTTGGTCGACCTCGTAGCTTTGTTTTTTCTGCAGGCTCTCTCAAATTCGCATGTTCGGGGTGTAGCTGCTCGAATAAAACCTGAGAGGCAGATCGAATTACGGTGGGGTCACTTCCTGCAATCTCATCAACCAGGCTGCGAAAATGTTCGGCGTCTTGAGCTGCCTGAGACACAAACTCTGCGTTCCCGGCTCCTTCCCCAATGACAAGTGTCCTCCAGAACGAATGAATCTGCTCTAAGTAAATTCCGTTGTCTGATTCAAGACATCCGCGGATGGTACATGCGCAAGGTATCCCATGAGAAGTCAGAAAAGCGCACTCACAACGATATTCAACTTCATCATCTAACTTTTGCATTCTTTTCACCTCCTGACTCAGCAATTGCAAGCAGTGATGCGAAACTCGACCATTTATGTGACGATATAGAGCATGTCCGAAATTAGTCAAATTTCGCCGTCTCAAGTCTTCAAGAGCGTTTCGAATATTCGTCAGCTGCATTTCAATAGCCGCGTTGACGCGCTCGAAAAGAGTGTCCAGAGCTGCAGTCGATGTAGAAATCCACTCTTTTAGAGCCGAATGAGCACTTTCGACCCTACAATTCGTGGTGTTCCCGAAATGAAGGACTTTGTTCGTCCAATTCAGCACAAACTTTCTTTATGCACCAACCACGTGGTGTCCAGATACTCCGTGATAGCCGGCCACGATCTATACAAATCTTTCAGAGCATACATAGCTCTATCATACTCGGCTTCTGAAGTAAAAAGCATGATTTTCCTCCATCTTCCACGCCTCAAAGTCTCTGCCATCTGCTTATTTTTGCCGAATACGTGGTATGCGTAGTTCAATACGTCTTTGTTGATGTGCCATGTACAGAGTAAATGGGCAGAGTCAGGAAATACCTCTCTCACTGGTCGCATAAGGCCTAACTCCCGGTCTGTTATTATTGCAGTCGGGCTGACAATCCCCAATAACAGATCTCGCAACTTCTCCATCACCCACCGATAACTGGAGTAAGTTTCATCCATCAAAATCGCATATCCAATAAGGAAATTCATGTTTGTTGGTGTGACCCCAATCATTTCGAACAAAGGCATCTTATACTTGTTCGTCTTGTAAGTCGAATCCATGCAGATAACGAAAGGATATGTCCGCAACAACTGGACTGACGTCGGATGTGCCAAAAAAGCGTGAGTGACGACATCAGTTTCTGGATCCGCCATAATCCAATGTAAGTACTCACACTGCACTGCTTGATAGAGAAACTGCTGGACGGGATTCCGGTCTTCAGATTTTGTCTTCCTCATGTAATCTCTGAAATTATAAATATGCCTTTGATTTGGATTGTCCTCCGGGAATTTTTCTTTTACTGCCTTCAAGATGTTCCGTGGTTTTGCTTGCGCCTCAGTCATATCACGAACAATCTTCTTCGCCCCAGAACTTAGACCACTAGTTTGACGATGACCCTCTGGATAAACTGTCAGTCTGTGGTTGTGATGTCCATGAGCACTATTAAAAACCACAACCCATCCATCACGATCTCGTCGCTCCACCACTTTTATTAAGAAACGGCAACCGCAACCCTTTCTTTTGGTGTTTCTTCGAAGTGCAGTATCCATATCCCGAGACTCCATTTGATTTTGCCGGTCGCATCTTAAATAACAATCCATCCGACTATCTGATCTTGTTTTGTACGACAACACGACCAAAAAAAACCCAACTCCGATAGCTACTTGTTTGGCCCATTTACATGCTTCATCGATTGTTTCAAAGATTTGTGTAGTTTGAAATAACTCACTGTAATCCACTCCATCACCGCCGAAATCTTCCAACGGAACCTACAAAAAAAAACGAAATTAAAAAAATCAAAAAAATTCCGGGCGTCTGTATTAAACGCCTACCCCATGGGAGGGGCGTCTGAGTTAAACGCCCTTCCCAAGGGTGAGGCGTCTGAGTAGGACGCCTGACCCTAGGGAAGGGCGTCTACTATAGACGCCTTACCCAAGGGGAGGACGTCTACATAAGACGCCTCTCCCATTGCGTAGGCGTCTGCGTTAGACGCCTCGGCCAAGGGAAGGACGTCCTACGCAGACGCCCTCACCTTGGGGGAGACGTCTAATGCAGACGCCCGGCCCAAAATTTGCCCCGCGCCAGACTTACCTCACCGGATGCATCACCCTCGCCAGACATTTTCGTAGTGTTTTTATTGATAAATTATGAATATACAAGACCGTAGGCCTAATTTATAGACACGGGACGATATGGGTATTAAATATATTGTTAAGGGCAATTTGGTAATTTCAAGGGGCGATTTAAGTAGTTTTGGGGCGACGTTTAGTAGTTCCATTTTTAAATCTTAATTTCTTAAAATATGTTTTCTAATTGTTTTTAATTTTCTATTTTTTTATTTTTTCCTTAAATCGACCTCAACTTTTCAATATGCTCTCTCTTGCACATCATTTTGGAGGTCGGTTTGCAAATAATCAAAAAAATAATTACTTTTTTTTTGAAAAATATAAAAAATTATAAAATGTATTCTAAAAATAAGATTTTAAAAAAATAAAAATAATTTTAAACAAACAAAATAAAACCAAAAACAAAACCAAAAACATAAACAAAAACATTTTAAAAAAATGACCGACCTACCCATGACCAGGTCACTCCAACGACCTGGTCGATGGATGACCGGGTCATCCTCCCCATGACCAGGTCGGTCATCTGCGGATGACCTCCCCCACAGTGGATGGTCTTAGTCTCACTACAATATAATTTCTTAATGACAAAAAAACACTGAATGTAAGTGTACCTTTTTAATGTTGTGTGTATGAGGTTTGATGCTTGTAGACTCTATAGGCATCAGAAAAGGTTCAAGTTAATGGCATGAACAAGAAATTTTTAATTATTAACCACAACTTAGAACTGACATGTACGTTCAAATTAATAAGATCAAATATTGAAATTAATGCGTATTTTTTAAATCCGCTAGTGAAATTCAGAGAAACGAGTCAAAGTAAAAGAGAATAGCATATTACTATGGGCAAAAACCATCGTTGAGAAAATGAAGTAAAAGATCGCCCCAATCCTTTGGCTCAGTGACCCATGAGTGACCCAACTAGTTTTAGGCTCTATTATGCACAACACAATACTTGTAAGACCATGTTGCTGTGTGAGCAGAGAGAAGGCGGCGGGAACTGTGTTGCACAGTAGGCTAAGGTTGTGAGGCATGGGCGTGCACTGTTGTGACGCATTTTGGTGTTGATTGCGACCGGTTCGTTCTTCTTTCTTCGTGGGAGAGGATGTTATATGCTCTCATTCGTTCTTCTTTCTTCTTCTTCCTCATTTTTCTGTCATTCATCTCCTTCCTCGTTGCCTTCATCTTTTATTTTCCTATCCCGTGTTGTGGAGGTGCTGGAGGTGTCGACCAGGGTTCGGGCGAGGCGGTGGAGCGAGCGTGAGACACGAGGAGGTGCTAACCGGAGGCGAGTACGTGGAGCTCCGACAAAGTTGTGTGTGGCTTGGAATCGAGGTATGCCACCTTTTCTTCCCTCTCTTCTTGCCAAGTTGGTAGGTTAGATGGAGGTTGGGTTGTCGCTGCTTGAGGTCGCGGTTTTGGGTGGTGGTTTTGCTAGGTTTTGGTCAGACCAGATCTGACCGGGTCGGATCTAGTGGTCTGACTGTGGTGGTCGGCAGACCAACTCGGGTTGGGTTGTTCCAAGCCGAGACTTGGGTGTTGTGGTTCCATGTGGGATTGTTGTTGTTGGGCTGGTTTATTGTATTCTTTAACCATGTTTTTTCCATGCATGTTCCATGCCTTAATCTTGTGGTTGCTTAGGTATTTAATCTAATGTCTTGAATATTTTATCAGTACTTAATTATAGTCGGACCTTGGTTTCAATTTAAAGGTTTTCAATGCATGTTGAGTTGATTTTAGCAATTATTGCCAGATGATGTTTGTTGAATCCCTTTCATAACTTTTCCTCGAATCTTAGCATGGTCATGCTTAAATTAGAGATCACCAGATGTCTTCCTTTGTTTCCTTTCTTCTCCTTCCACTCATCATTCTCTCCTCCCTCAGTTTCCCGGACGTCGGCGATCGGAGCTCTACCTCGCGGAGGCAAGGAGGCAGATAGAGTTGAGGCCAACTTAGTGTTTGGTGGAGGTTGTCAGCGTAAGCATTCTCCAGCGAAGCTGTGACCAAGGTATACCAGTTCTTTAGTTGTTTTTGTTACTCACCCACGTTGGGGTGATTTTGTGGTCGGTTGCGGGAGGTCAGAGACCTTGCCGGCGACGTGAAACGACGTAAAATCCTCGGCAGACGTGGAGTTGCTGTCGACCGGTGCCTTCGAGCGGTCCATTAGTTTTACTGTTTTGCCTAACTTTAACCAACATCGGTCGAACGATGTCGTGTGGTGGTCGACCGAATGCATGTGTGCTGGTGGGTTGGAGGCTTCTGTTGGATTTCGGTCGACCGTTCCGAGCTCTTGTTTCGACCAGAACTTAAGTGTACTTGACTATTATGCATGATGTTCGACCGATTTTGATATATTGTTCGAACGATTTTGATTTATTGTTCGACCGTTAGATGACTTAGACTATTAGGATGACCCTGGTAGTTTTCGGTCGACCGGGACCCCTAAGTCGGTCGACCGAATAGACTTGTATGATTTTGACCAACTTTGGATTTTGACCTCGTATTCGGTCGACCAGTTTTAGATTGTTGTTCAACCGTTTGGACTTAAGTGATGCGCAAAGAGTTCGACCGTTGCAGACTTTCGGTCGACCAAACCTATTGGGAACGGTCGACCGGTTACGTTTTTTCAGTCGACCGTTTTTGCACAGAACTGAATTCCTGGTCCTAGTGTTGTGTCAACTTTGTCTACGGAAACCCCTGTCCTCGCTTAAAGCGTGAGCCGAGAGGTGACGGCGGGTACGTTGCTCGTGCCTGCCCAGGGTCCGTTGTGTGGAAGAGTGTGGATACTTGGGACATGTCACCTCCATTGATGGACAGTAGTGTGACGTGTTGTGTCTTGACTCTCTGTAGAGTAGCAGACCTGAGGGATCGCGGATCCCAATGCATGTTGATGCATGGCTCGTGGAGCATGATGACCCTGCAGACTACGGTATGGACCCGTCCGATGTTGTGTCGGACGTATGTTGTACCGCTGAGGTTTTTGTCGGCGATGATGGTGCCGACGATGTTCCGGTTGTGGTTGTGTCGTCCGATGTTGTGTCGTACGTATGTTGTACTGCCGATGTTGTGCCGCCGATGTTGTTCCGGCGATGATCCCCTATTGGGAACCTATCTTGGGATGTTTGACCGATCAGGCTACGACTCTGTTGGAATGGTGTAGACCACGTGGTTACTTTGCGCGGAAGTGCGGACGCTCCTCACCGATCCCTTTGGCTCGAGTAGTCGCGTGTGGGGGTTCGTCGCGTACTGTCCGTAAGACCGTATGTGCCTACGGTAGGTTTTCGAGGGAGACTTGTTGTTATTGCTGGACTGATGTCCTTGTTGACCCTTTAAGGGTACTTGTGTTGTTGGACTGAGGTCCCGTTTACCCTTGAAGGGATTTGATGCATTGCAGATGTTGATATGACATGCTACTAGTATGATAGATTCATTTACTGTATTGTTGCATTCATATATGTGAGCTTGGCATACAGGCTTTCCTAATGGGTAACTCAGGCATCGTTGTTTGATTCATGTTTTAGGACCGCAGTAGGTTCTGTCGGGTGGTGACAGCAGACGCACACATTTTGGGACCAGGATCATCTTCGCACTCTTCGAGGTCATCATGATTACTTGTACTTGTGTTTCGTTGTATTGTTGTAATCATGTCTTTTGACCAATTCTGTTGTATTTGGTGCACCGACTGTTGATTTATATGAGAAAACATGATTACATGCATTGCATATCTACTTGTATACTTGCAATCATCTTAATAGGTTGATCAAGATAATCAAGGAAATGAGCATTGGACAAAGACATCAAGACTTGTAATCAAAGCTTTAGACCAAGACATGTAATTTGTATTTATTGAGTCCATAAGGTTTAATGTAAACTTGAGCACTAAGATATGCACTATTTGAGTCTTAACTATCAGTGCAAAATACGTGCTAACTTCGGTCATCCAAAGTTTACGCGGTCAACGAAACTTGAGTAACAAGAGTCCAACCAATCTTTTTGTTCACCTTGGAACGGTGAACCGAATGGAATTCGGTTAACCAAAATTAAATAGGGTGAAATTGAAAATAGTTACTAGAAGTTGGTGAACGGTGATCTGAACCATGTTCGGTCAACCGTATGCTTAGATCAGACCAATCCAACCTTCTTGTTTCGAACTACCGTTCAATTAACGGTCAACCGAACCTGCATAGAAATCTATCCGAGCTTTAAGCAAATCCTTGCTTCTCATTGATCCATATCCCACCAACTCCCAAATGGCTAGTAGAACTTGAAGGCTTATAAATAGGATCACATTTGTTGGTTTTAGCTCTCTTGAACACTTCCTATCAATCATATACTCAAAGACAAATCATCTTCATCTTTAAGCTCTCATTCCTCTACACTCAAGCCTAACTTCATCACTTGCATATTCATTCCATATCAATATCCAAGTGTGCTCAAGTATAGAGTGTTCGATTGTGATTCCATCTCAATATTCAAGAATCACCAAAAAGTTGTAAAGCTTCAAGGAAGCTATCTCTTGAGTTGTGAGAGGAGACACAAGCGATGTGAGGATTGTTTGCGAGGCTCGGTGTTGTAAACGGCAGTGATCTCGGCTTGAAACAGAGATCGGTTAGTGGAACCGTAAGCGAGACTCGGGGGATCGAACAAGACTTTTGAGGAGGACTACGACCGGGGTGCGGTGCCGAACCTCTCTAAACTCCGGTGTCGATGATTTTATGGTTTGCAATTTTTTTCTCCCTTAATCTCTCAATTATCGTTTTAATTCTGCGATTAGTTTAGCGATTAGAGGGTCATCAATCCTAACACGTATGACATGAGTCCATATAATAGAGTTGTGTATATTACTTCTTTGATGAGTTGTCAGATCTTGAGAACAAAACTAACCAAAGTTTAGCATTAAAAATACCTTTAAATAGTCATATTACCTGCTGTAGCCGCACCAACAGTGTTGTTTCCTGAATCCTTTTCACGAAGGACTAGCCTTGTAGTATAATTTTTATGACGACCATATAAATCATCTAAGGAAATTGAAATGCTTGTCCAGCCTGTCTGCCCAACAAGGCTTCCTCTATCAAGCACCACACCAACATGAAATGAAATGGTACTTAGATTCACTACATGGGACATTTAAGAAGAATGATATCAATAAGAAAAAGGCAAGTTGGAAGAGATGAGGTGATGGTTTCTCCGTTTCAACTCTAATTAGGATGTTAAGGTTTGGCAAAGTCCAAACGTTAGTTTTCAATATATTTAGTTTGACCATAAAATAAAGTTCGAGTCGCCTTAGGACCTAAATACATATATTAAGGTCATTTTTACATTTCCTTTTCATTTCCATTTTTATGTTGGATATCAATTTCATGACAACCCAAATGCAACTAATTTACAATTTGGACAGCAACTTCTTTTCTGTTTTGACTTCATTTTGAAAGCAAACCCTTCATCTACCATCTGACATCCTAAACATCAGTTTTGCTCCGCGACAAATCAAAAATGGTTTTTTGCTTGGGTGCACCTCGAAGGTGTTGTAATTGGCGATAGACATTTACATTTTCACTATTACATGTGGTGCTCCTGTACTTCGAATATATTTGCTTATAGTTATATACACATCTACCTTAGTGGACATCACTCTACCACCGTTTCCGTCCAATACCATTACAAATTTTGCAAATTAAACCTCATAACATTACAAACCTCCTTAATATTGAAAACATAAATAAAAATGTAAAAAACCAAAACACCAAAAAATACACGCTCGCGTCCTCGCCTCTACCCCCACTCCTCTACGTTGTTCGTGAGGCCGTTGACCGCATCCTTGCCTCCCCCGCCCGCTAGACCTGTGCCATCCTCATCTCCGCTCATCGTCCTCTCCGCCTCAGGACCACAAAAAGGAAGGAGAGAAAACCACCGCCAGTGAGGAGATCTGGCTTGCCGACGCCGGCGGTGGAGAGGAAGGTGAAGGTGATGGGGAGGTTGGCGCCCAGATGCTGGAAGTGCTTAGGAGATCCAGCCTGCCTGCGCTGGAGGTCGGTGTTAGTTTTTTTTGCATTGTACTTTTTAATTTATGTTTTTAATATTAAGGATATTTGTAATTTTATGATTAATTTGAAAATTTTCTAACGACGTTGGACGGAAACGGTGACGAAATGTGTCCCACTAATGACAGAAGTACATATAAGCAAATATGTCAAACATACAGGTGAACTACAAACAATAGTGAAAATTCTGGTGCACCAAACCAAAAAACCCAAATCAAGATCCTAATCATCTTATATATCTGTAAAAAATTGAGATGACATCAAACATCTCGAATCACAGTATTCTTTAGTATTAAATTATTTTAAATATATAGTATGAAATTTACTTAAATGTAAATATTTCAACACTAAACACACGACATCAAACTAACTCAAATGTAAATATTCCCAAACCAAAAAAGTTAAAATACTTGACATGGTACCAATTCATAAATATTAAAATACGTTAAATAGAAACTAAATGCAATTCCATTGGCAAAACTAAAATGCATGTTTATGTACAGGATATTAACTAAAACTAATTTTTTTGATACAGATATAAATGAAAATGCAACTGCATTCTAAAGTACTCATTTTATTTGGCCAATTGACACTTAAAAGATTCCACCAATAATCCTATTTAACACTTTTAAGCCAAATTGTTGGACTTCCCACTTTTAAGCCAATTTTGAAATTTTCTACCAAAATTACCACTATATTTTGATTTTTTTTTAATATTGTTTTGTGAACACAGATAATTATGAAATATGCAAAGCTTTATGTAAAAAAAACATCGTCAATTTGTCATGGAAACTTTAGACAAAAATGTGTAGGGCACATCACCGCCCTTGGTCATTTTAACCCAAAATTTTCAACTATTAACTTGAAATAATAGTTCATATTTTATCATGTCAAATATGAATTGTCTAACGTAAAATTGGTCTACAAACACTCATGAATATGCTAAAAAACTGTCATACAGCACTATTTACTTGTACTATTTACGTGTAAACACAAGTATAATCCTTACTTTTAGTTATCATCATCATTCTACCTAGGGATGGATCCAGGATTTTTGGATGGGGTAGAAAATTTCCAACTAATCGACAGTCTAAAATTTTCCAACCCCCACAACACTTCAAATATTAAAATATCATTCCCAATATTATCAATTTTTCAAACTTGGAAATCAATTAATTAAACATAACTAATCAATAGAAAATCATTCTCCTAGGTTTCATGTCTTGAAATTGTTTCATGATTGCTTCAGTTTCAATAGAATCAAATACATCATGTTCTATGTAAGTGACGAGGCAATCATTCATCCAATCGTCACTCATCGAAGAACGAAGTTTAGTCTTCACAATCTTCATGACTGAGAATGATCTTTCTACTGTTGTTGTTGCCATTGGTAAGGTTAATGCTAATCTGATAAGCAAAAAACCCAAAGGAAAAGCCTCGTCTATTACATTCCCAACCATCTGCTTTGCAAGATTAGAGATTCCCCTCAGGTTCGAAAATTCTGGTCTGCTTCTCACATGAGCAATATAGTTGTCTAGTTGATTTTTCAAGCATTAGAAGGTCATTCTCATTGAACTCCACATGATAGAAGCTAGCAAATTGACATATTGTTTTCACATCAAAGACTAAGAAGTCGTTACGTGGATCTATACAAGTCATACATAAGAGTAACTCAGTATTAACCTCCGTAAATCGATCATTCAACTCTTGAAGATGGTTGTCAATCACTGCATGAAAAAAGTCATTCCTGAAATAATGAAGATATGTGATTGATCGATCTCCACGTCTTTTTCTCTCTTGAACCGCAAGTATGTCATCGAGGTGAGGGACCTCTATTTGTTGTGCCACACAAAATTCAGTAGTTTCGTTAGACAAAACATCCCACCAATTTTGCCTCAATTGTTGTAGTAGACCCTTTGACCCTTCCACAAATTGGATGACATTGATCAAATCTTGGTCTCGCCTTTGGAGTGCTTGTGACAAGTCATTCATTATTCCCAAAACTTTGATCATTAGCTTCAAGAGTAGTACAAAGTCAAAAGTTTGCATTTGTTTCATAAGACCATAAGCTTCATGTTTTTTCTTGCAATTTGGACCACTTTCTGATACAACTTCCAAGACATTCACTACGGGATTGAACAAGGTCAGAAAACCCACTAATGAACGATAATGGGAACTCTATGGTGTATCTCCAGGTCGTGGTAAACCAAATTCTTGATTCAAACATCTACCTGTTTCGATAGTGTCAGTTGTTAATCCCTCAATTACTTGTTGAATTTGATTTACTCGCAACATATCTCTTCTCTTGCAAGAACCACCGACCACATTACAAATCAAGAAAATTGTATCAAAAAAATCAGATACATGTCGAATTTTGCTGGCGGCTGCTACAAGTGCTAATTGAAGCTAATGAGCAAAGCAATGTACATAATAAGCAGACTTGTTTTTTTGCCAAAATCAAGCTTTTTAAACCGTTAAACTAGCCAGACATGTTGCTTGCACCATCATATCCCTGACCTCGGACATTGGACAGGCTCAATCCATGTCTACTTATTATTAACTCGACAGCCTCTTTCAGTGACCTAGTTGTGGTATCCATAACATGAACGACACCAAGAAAGCGTTCCACAATACAACCTTGTTTGTCAACATATCATAGAACTGTCATTTGTTCTTTGGTGGATACGTCTTGAGCTTCATCAATTAATAATATACGTCTTGAGCTTCATCAATTAATAATGCAAAAAAGATCTCCGATATCTCTTACTATAGCTTCCGTAGTTAGTGTAGCTGCCACATTAACAATGTCTTTCTGGATTAATTGTGCTACTAGTTTCAAATTTTCAAGAACGTTCTTCAGTGTAACTCTTCCTATCTCCTCGTTCAGTTCAACAAATTCCTTTAATAACATGAGGAAATAACCGTATCTATCTGATCAGGTTCCCCTAGAATTTCTACCTCCGACTTCATTGAACCAATGGATACTTTTTTTATGGTGTTTCAATTGATGCGAGAATTAAGTTTTTGAATCAGGAGTTGTTCACTTTGAATGGTTAGGGTGTCTGAATGATGTTTTACACGTCTAAATAAAAAGTACATGATTTTACACAAAAAGTTGTACACCGAAACAAAGAGGATGACTTCATATCCGAGATGAGTTGATTAGACAAACATGGAGAACGCAGGAATACAACACCACCAAGAATCGGCATTTCAAAGGAAAAGCATTATCTATCAAAACAATCAAAGATAGATTTTTGCTGCAAGAGTGACACATTATCAGATCTTTGTAGATCATTCACAATACTATGCAACTCAAAGAGAGGATCAACATAACAAAATAAAAAAAATGAAATTTAACCCATCTCAAAATGCATACTACCCTAATTTAATCTGCAGGGGCATGTACACCTTAATGATCTGCATGCTATTCCTGGATAACCACGAGAGCCTCTAACACGAAGAAAGGACCTCTAATACCAAGCAGATCGTCCACGGTAAAATTCCACGTGAAAGTTTGGCCTCTTTCATTAGATCACATCACTTGAAGGAGGGATGCTTCAAAAGCAAGACTCACATATTCTGATATTTATCGTGCACGTTTAAGCTAAAGAAAACAAAAACAGAGATTCAGCTCAAGGTAGTGGCATGTTAAGTGTCTCGAGCTTGTGATTGGATGTCAGCAATACGAGACATCAGTTTAGCTATCTCTGAGATTGTGATAGGAACCTCATTACTATCATCCTCACCATGATTTGGCCATAATGATGACTGCGAGCGAAATCTGTATTCGCTTGTAGTTGCCTTTGCCTGCTTAGAGCTTAATAACGCAGTCTCCAGGTCCGACTGGTTCAGCAACCTAGGCCTCTGAAACAGCATGTATTCAATCAATAATTATTGATTACTTTACAAATACATGTTCAGAAAGCAAGGGATTCAAAAGCTACGAAAAAATAAAACATAAAAACCAAAACTTCACAAATGTAGCAAAGAAAGAAAACTGAAGCCATGCCAAAGAATGATACTTAAATACCATCAGCGAATTTGAGAGTTTGCATCCAATCTAACATCCAAAAGAGAGATACTTACATGGGAGGAACAACTTCCTTGCTGTTTTTCTTCCTTTAGTAGATCTCTAAGAGGAAAATAAGCAGCTTGTTTGCAGACTTCCAGTAAATCAGACCCAGTGAAACCATCACATAGACCAGCAATGTACTCGTAGTCAATATTATCCTCTACTCTTTCACCCTTTAGAATAACCTTCAAGATCTTAACTCTGTCACTCTTGTTAGGGAATCCTATTTCAAATGCCTGTGGAAGTCGCCGTAGTATCGCCTCATCTAGCTCCGTTGGCCGGTTTGTAGCAGCTAAAACCATCACACGAGCATTTCCTGTTTAAAAGATAATCAAGCGTTAATTTATTGAGTGCATCAATAAAGAGTAAATAATTCAGCAGAGCTTGACCGATCCAGTCAACCATTGAATATTACTACTGGTTTTGTCACTTCCACATGGTCAAAGACTCAATGTAACTAAAATTACAAGAAAGCAATTTTATTGGACTCTTGGTCATATTTCGATATCTCACCAAGTCATGTTTAGTTGGTGTGAATCGTATGATACACATGTAGCTTTTGCATGAATTTATACACATACCTCTTAGTGATTGCAATTCTTGGGGAACTTCTGTTTTCGTTCTTTCAAAAACAATTTCGCAGAATGTTATACCTTAAATTGATTTGTTTATTCATTTGATGGACCACCAAACTCAATCCCCCAAGAGCACCAAGCAGCAATGATTCTCTACTCACCCTACTTTGAACCTTGTGCAGGAACACCGTCACTGATGAATGGTTCCTCAAAAGGTTAAGGACTAATAGACTTTTTTAGAAATTGAATGGGTTGATTTTTATGCATACACAAACAAGGTAGTGAAAAAGGACGGGCACTCTTTTTTCCCCACTTCAAATCATGAAATATGAACGGCTTATGCACAGTTTTGATTAACAGAAAATGGTGGGATTTTTTTTCAAACTCCAATCTCCCAAATTACTCGTTAATTTTTTTTCTATTACTTCGAAAGTAGGTTCTTGAAATTTAACAACATGAATTTTAAACACCCCTTTTGTACTTCTAAGTAAATTAGTGACGTCTTCTTTTGGAAATTCGAACTTATGAAGAATCCCAATGCTACTACTAAAATATGCGTACAATGCAATATTGCATATTTACACATTCATCAAGTATGTAAGCATGAGTAAATCTTGGACAATAAAATGATGAATATAACAAGTGATGCTATTTTGTACGTCCAAGAATATAGAAACGGTTGCATTGCATTATTCAGGTTGTATATTGAAACTGACATACTTCGAAACTAAGTGGATTATGGACAAGAGTGTAAGGAAACCGAGTTCGACCAAGCTTTACTTCAAACCAACCCAATCCACCTTGTGGCACGCGTCAAGTTTAAGGTTAGCCTACTAAACAGGCTCTAGCTCAACTTGCATCACATACCTGCTTGGTCCTCTAATCCACTCGTTGACTTAAAATAAATTCATTGAGAGAGAACTTATGTGTTCCCATTTATTTACAAAAGTTTTATACAATTGAATTTTCAATTTTGGCAATATAAGACTATGCTCTCAAGATGGTAAATAATGTGCAGAGTAAGAATCCTAATAACTACCAAAATCCTATTGCCAAATGCTATGGATTGAACACTATACTTTTGGGACTCATCCAACACCTTAACCATCAAGCCACGAGAATAAGATCACTAAGGTGGACCCTCAGACATACTACTCCAACTGTCCAACAAGCTCTGTAACATGCCCAATTTCTTATTTATAATGAGTCTTTTCAACTTCAGTAATCCTTCCAAGATTGTACAGCCATTTTTTTAACTCTTGTATGAATTAGCAATACAATCTGTTGTGGTCGCCCAAAGTCTCTTGATCACCTACTATACTCTCACTCTCTGTGTGTGTGTGTGTGTGATCGCCCAAAGTCTCTTAATCATCTACTATACTCTCTCTCTCTCTCCGTGTGTGTGTGTGTGAGATAAAATAGATGAACAGATAAATTACTTAATAATCGAATGATAAAAGCTAGCATGGACATGCATAACCAACATAATGCATTTGATAATAAAATAACTTTTGTTATAGAAATAGTGTATTACTTCAAAATTCAAACATGCATGACGCCAATTAAATAAGTGAACAAACAATATACAGTTATCCAAATTAATTTAGTGTACCACTTCAGCATCATAACAATTATCAGGTAGATAATAATATATGTATCAAATTCATGTACTTACTGTCAGTGGTAAAACCATCCCACAAGGACATGAATTCAGTCTTCATGTTAGTCAAAGCTTCATTCTCTGCAGAACGGCGTTGCCCCAAGAAGCTATCAACTTCATCGATAAATATAATAGCAGGCTGGAGTTTGTAAGCTAAGCTGAATACAGCAGCAACTGCAAAAATTAAGTACATGGAAGAAATAGTGATTGTTAAAGATCCAATCCACTGAAGAAGAAGAAGAAGAAGAAGAAGGACCAAAAACAAATATGACTTTACTACTGTACTGCCACTATTCTACAATTCCAGGCGATCTAAAAAAGGACAAAGCAACTCTATCATTCAATAAGCAGAGGGGAAAAAATGCTGGATAAAGCTTATTGCTTCATTAGCAATTAGGATTGAGGAAAATTGAACAAAAAAAACCTTTTTAGGTTCCCAAGCAGGAGATAAACATGATCATCAAAGAGTATCAAAGTTCAAAAACATCAATATGATTGTTGGCAAGCAAACACTATACAACCTAATCATTAATATGCCAAAGGACAAGTGCGAAATTGCAAACAAACAATTAAATAACTACTAGTACGTGGAGAGAATGTTTCATGTCTATAACGTATTAGCACAATGCACAGATACTACTTGTGGTGAAGATGAAATAACTCACCAAGCTTTTGGGCATCACCGAACCATTTGCTCATTAAATTAGAAACCCTTAGGTTGATGAAGACTGCTCCAGATTCTTTCGCTATAGCTTTGGCAAGCATGGTTTTGCCTGTCCCTGGTGGGCCATACAGCAAGACCCCCTTCTGTGGGGAAAGAAGCTTCCCATGTCCAAACAAATCTGGCCTCTGAAGTGGAAGAATCACTAGTTCAAAGAGTGCTTGCTTAATGGTGTCCAAGCCTCCAATCGACTCAAACTCCACATCTATGTGGTCAGGATTTATAACATCACATGCTATCATGTCCTGCAAAGACCAAAAAAGAAGCAATTAATACTTTTCTTTATGAAAAAGGTAAATTTTTCATCATCCCCATATTGGTTTTCTGGCTATCTTAGAAACCCAAGTTCCCTATGTATCTTAACTCTTTGAAAAGGCACTTGATTTACAATGGCATGTTCCAATTAACTTCAAACTACATAAGTTTCTCTTTCGATCAACTACTTTGAAATCATAAAATTACTCATATTCCCACTCGAAGTTTTAATCATGCCCTCCCACCATCTTCGTTTCCTTTTATTTCCCATCTTCGAAAGCAACCAAAAATTTGAGGCATTACTTTGCAAATCTAAGAAGTTGAATTGTAGGACAAGACAAACTCCAACCTCATATTCCTCAATTTCTCAAATGACTATAATAATAGCGACAGACACAAGGATTTTCAAAGATATGCACTACTGAGAAGTGAAGATTGCTCATTCTCTTTTGATCAACTATGTCCAAGCCATAAAGTTGGTGTCTCACACAAAGTTACAATGATGCCCTCCACCATCTCCATTTCATTCGATTATCCCCTTAAGAGAGCCAACAAAAAGTAGAAACATAGTAGGCAAATTCAAGTAAAAGTGAGTTCAAAGACTACTCCAATCTTAAACTTCCCAACCTCTCAAGTGACAAGACAAACAATACTACAATAGGATTTTCAAAGATGGGCATTAGAGAGGATCGCTCAATCTCTTCGCATCAACTACTTTGAATCCCTAAAATTACTCATTTTACCACCCAAAGTTACAATCATACCCTCCACCGTCTCCATTTCCTTCAATTTTCCACTTGAAAGGGCAAGCAAATAGTGAAACCATATTATCAAAATTTGAGCAAAAGCTCAATTCTAGGATAAGTCCAACATTCAAGTCCTCATTTTCTCAAAAAAAACCCAGTGATGACTCCTTTTCAGTTGTTTTATTAATATAAACATGAGACACGGTTGTTCCGAACTTCGTGCTGGAAACCCCAAAAAAACTCGACCTTAATTGCTCCAAGATATGTTACCTAGACAACTTAAACGTTACCCCTTCCGACATGCACCCAACAAAAAGGTTCAATTGTTATCCTTTCGAGCCCAAACATAGAGCCAATTCTTCCATCTCACATTCACAAACCAGGGGAGAAAAAAACAATCACAAGGAAAACAACACTTCTGCCAAAAAAAACCATAAACAAATAACACCCGACAGCAAAGCTGCAATTTTTATCCTTTCAAATCCAAAAGACCAACACAAACCGCAAAAAACAAACAAAACCAAAACCAAAATATTATCCCGCGCAAAACCCTTAAAATTCCACCTTTCGTGTAAGAACGTGGGACGTGAGAGAGTGGGAGGAGTGGGGTGGGTATGGTTGAGGTGTAGGTGGAGTGGGTGGAGGTATGGAGGGGAGTTGGGGGTAGGTATAGGTTTTGCTTATTTAAACCCAAACCCAACCATCTCTTCTTTTTTCCTTCCCCATTTCTTTCCCACCCAATCTCACCACCTTCCCCTTGTTGTCCGGCGACCAGAGGAGGAGGAGGAGACCCGGCGACGTGGCGGAGGCGCGCGCGAGGGAGAAGAAGCAAGTTTCGACGCCGGAGGAGGAGGAGCTCACGGGACGCGTTTTCTTCACGGTGAAAGGTATGCCAAGTCTTCATAGTAACTCCCCAAGTGGTGTGGGAGTGTAGGGGGCGGCGTTGGTGCCGTTTCCCCGGCGAAAATCCCACTGAACCAAGGTTGAAGACGACTGGTTCGGTCGACCGTTGTGTGTCTCGGTCGACCGAACATCGTCTAAATGATGCCTGTTCAGTGGCGATATTGTAGTGTTTCGGTCGACCGTGTGAGGTTCGGTCGACCGATATTTTATAAAAAATAACTTGCTGCCCGAAAACGGTCGAACGACGTCTGTGTGACGGTCGACCGTTTATGCCAAATTTTAGCGGGAATATTTTATAAGGGTTATATTAGTCCGGTCGACCGGTGGTTGTTCGGTCGACCGATCCCAGTAGATAGGGTAGACAGACCTTCGGCCGACCGAGTGTGTGTCTCGGTCGACCGAACTGCGCAAGGTCGGTCAAGAGCGTTGACCATCTAAACGGTCGACCGCTCTGGATCCGGTCGACCGACCGCGTGCAGATTTCCTGTAGTGAAGTGCCTGTTGATCCGGTCGACCGGAAGAGTTTCGGTCGACCGAATGCAGTGGGCAGGATTCATGCAGTTTTCCTTATCGGTTGAACGGACCCTGGTTCGACCGACAGGATATATATGTATATAAAACGTATAGCGTAGACCTTCCAAACGGTCGACCGCTAGATTTGACCTTGTTCGACTGGTGGGTCGAATTATCTTTCCTTGGTGGATTTATCCACATACGTGACGTCGAGCAGAGGCGACTACCGGCTGCCGAGCCCACGGTCGATCACCGGACCTCGGAGCTACGGATTTCACCTACGACGAGAGCGTATCTTCTGTTGGACCCCTCGTGGATGCCGGTGCGGCAGAGGGATGTCTGTCATGCCTGTGTGGGTGGTAGATGCCTTCTTCCCTGGTGGGGGAAGGAGATGCACTTTCCCTGTGGAGGAAAGCCGAGACCTCCTCGTGTGGGCCTGGATTGGCAGGGGGGATGCCTCCCTTTTGCCCCTGTGTGCGGCTGGGAGATGAGTGCGGCGACCCCCCTCGTGTGGGCCTGGATTGGCAGGGTGGGGGATGTTTCCCATGCCCCTGGCGCGGCTGGGAGATGGTCCGCAGCGGTTGGGGCATGTATGGGGCCCGAGGCGGATTGCATTGCATGTGCATTCTTGGCTTTTTCATCTGTTTTTCTGTATATATAGGAGATGTTGGCATACGGGGTTCCTTTCGGGAACTCAGGCAGATTTTATGTTGCATTTTCAGGTAGCAGGCAGTCTTAGGTTGGTGGTGACCGAGGGGAGTGCCTCCGGGATCGGGTCCTGTTCTTCCGATCTTTTTGTAGAGGTAGTGATTACAGTAGTTATGTATTAGTTGTAATCACTCTTTTGACAACTCTGTATTATGACTTCCACGTGGAGATATTTTATATATTATTATGTTGACTTTTCTAGTAACGTGCCCGTGTTGACCGTTGACGGTCGTATGTTGTATGTTTAATTTTGAAAATTTTCTTCCGCTGTTTCGGGACGTTACATTTCGTCACCAAAATCCTTTAAAAAAACATATCAACCCAATCATCCGAAATCCCTTCCGATACAACACATCAACAAGGCTGCAACTTTTACCCTCTCACACCCTAAAACATGGAAAAAACGATCCGAACAAACAACAAAAAAACTCTTTTCGACAAAAATTAAAATAAAAATCAACCTACTCACAATAACAACGCTGCAATATTTACCCTCTCAAACCCTGAACCCATAAAAAAAACAACGATCCGAACCCAAAATAACTCATTTTTTCCAACCTACTCACAACAACAAATCTGCAATATCTACCCCTAAAAAATACCCAAAAAAGAAAAAGAGAACTTCTTCTACACCGACCTCGTACTGATTAGTTTGGACGAGGGGTCGTCCGAGGCGTCTGGAGATCTCCTTCTTGTGTTCCAGCGCCTTCTTGGAGGCGTCGCGGTTGGGGTCGAGCTGGCGGAGGCCGACGACGAGGACAAGGCAGCTGAGCGCGGCGGACGCGGCGTAGAGGATCAGCTCCTGCACCAGCCTCGACTCGCCAATTCCTCTCCCCATTCTTCCACAATTTCCTTTTCTTGCCGGGGAAGGAATTGGAATTGGAATTGGGGTTGAAGATGAAATGATTTCATCAACTGGTGACGTTGGGCCTTTTAAATGGGCCGGATTTCTCTTTCGTAAATGTCCTTCGTATTTCCGTATTTACAAAATAATTTTGATATTCTCTCCTCTTCGTTGTATTTCAAGTACACCTGTCAATTGTATCATGTTCGTGTACTCTCGTATTCTGTAGTCGTGTTATAATTTTGTTTTATCGTGTTAAGTATAATTTGAAGAAACTACATCATGTTTAGGTTTAAAAATTTTAAGTGACATATTTTATTAATATTTTTTTCTTTTTAAATAACATATTAATTGATCGTAAAAAACAATTGATTACCTAACAAAAGATTTTTGTCTCAATTCCATATAAAAAGTAAAATATCGTGTAATCGTGTCAGTCTTAATGGACTGAAGTTGATGATTGGAGAAGTTTTGGGATTGCTCCTCGTTATCACCCTTCGATGGATTTCTCAATCTGTCCATATCGGATTGTGCTCTTTCGGGCACTTTTGTGATACTTCGAATTTCACTTGATCACAGGATAGATGCCAGCATAAGGTTATGATTCCATTTATTAGAGAGAAAAAAAGTGTTCGGAATCTTATTTTTAGTTAGTTGAAGTGTGTTTATTTTCTTCAAACTCATAAAAAGACATAATTTTTTAGCGTTAGGACCAAATAAAAAACTTCCACACAGAAAACAAAACGTAGAGAATAATAATAATTTTCTTCTTCCAACCAACAATGTTGTGTTGCTGCCTCTTTAATTCCCATTACTGTCAAGAAATCAAAAGTGGTTAAGAGTTTTAACTGCCAAAGTGGGGTTAAACAACATTGTGACATACTTTAAGAAGGTTATTCATATTATACTTGCATGCTAATTAAGCTCACAAATCTCTGTTTCCTTAAGCTACAATCTTATTGAAGTTCAAGATGATAAACAAAATAACATTAAAGTCGAAATGTAACTTGAAAGTTCCATTTCTATGTGAAGTCAGAAAACTTAAAACCCTTAAGGTAGTTATTCATATATACATGAAGTTGTTGTCCATATTGTACAGACGAGGGCATACTACATAGTAAGTACATTGAAACCTTACAAAATACTGAATAGCAGGTACGTCTGAATGCTACTATATTTACCAGTCAAACAGCACATACCCTTCTATGTATAGTCAAGAAACCTATCTTCTTCGGACTTGCCGAAGCTCTAAATCAGAACTTATGAGCATAAATGGGTAGAAGTATTGCAAGTGACCGCTTAATACTCAGATTTCACCTTAGCTTCCCCGTTTGGTAACGTATTCTGTGCTTGGGCCAATTGCTTTGTCTCCTGCATGGCAAAGGAAGAACTTGAGAATGGAAAATGAGAAAACATATCTACATGAAAAATCTGTTGGATTTTTCCTTCAGAAAAATATCAATTGTTATTATCATGTGTAGATTGATTAGGATGAGATTTATTTTTATTGGACTATATCCAATGGCCACAGTAATGAAAATGGGACATCTTGTGTTTCATACATTTTTTCTTAGATGTCTGCAACTCGAGGTTACTGTGAAAACAAATTCTTAAAGATTGGTATCAATAGTCAAGTTTCAGATACCAATTTCCAAATTGAGGGTTAACGATCTTAGATGTCCCTGTGGCAGTGCCACTCCTCACGAGACTCAGTTGTCTCATATATTAATTTTCCATACCAGCAATCTAGCATCCATTTGAATAAGACGAGGTGGAAGTTGATGATCAACTTGAGAGGGTGAACTCATTAATGCATTTGTTAACAAGATTAAATCAGCAAGTGAAAAACAAAGACTTTTCATCATTAAGTGAAAAACAAAGACTAAAAATAAAGACTCAATTAATGCTAAATAGATATGAAAAGATGGCATCAGCAAATCATAAGACACAAGTGATTAGGTAATTTATGAACTAAGCTTCTCAGGCAGAAGAATGAATACAAGGAAACATTTGGGTTAAAGATCTCGATTTCCTTACATTCAGGAGTTGTCTCAGGAAGGATTTGGCAGAAATATGTAAAATTGTCCCTCCTAAAAAGATTAGTCTGGCACTTCATGCATAAAGCACAATTTTGTCCTTTATTTAGGTTGTGCTTCATCATTTTCGCTCTCATGTCTCAACATTACATTGCAGGGGGGCACTTGCTTCCTGTTTATTTATTAATACGTGGGAACTATCTAAAATTGTTAGAAGGGACTCTACATAATATGTCATGAGAAGTATGTCAAATGCTACCTCATACATACACGTTAACCTGCAAGCATGGTTCTCAATCTACAAATTCCATAATCAGGTTTCTTTTTTCAAGATGCAAAGCCAAAGGTGATTTTAGTTTCTTAAAAATGTTATACTCACCTCATACAAAGTGGGTTCATCTTTGAAAGGATATCAGACTCATAACATTCTATTTGATCTACAATAAGGAAAGAACATAGAATAAGGGTAAGTTAGGTATATAACATACAGCTGCAGATGCTGCACGTATCTCTCTGTATGCTTCAACTTCATCAGGAAATGTCTTTTCAAGTTCCTCCAGAAGGTGCTTTCTCAAATTCTGCATATTTAAGGAAGTTAAACTATCTAAAATATAATTTCATGGTGTCAAAGATGATTAAATGTGATAACAACAGATTGGAAAAAAAACAGCAATATCAGAAACTAGCATGTAATAAGCAACAACTTAAAGGCCATATTTCACAAAATACGCAATCGTGCCGCAATTCCTACCTGTAGCATAGAATGTTCTATCAACTGAAAGGCCTCAACATAACTTGCTGAGGACAATTAAGAGCTCCAACAATTTTGTTGAGATTTTACTAGTTTGATTAATGCTATGCCACAGATATTACTGCTAGAATAAAATAAATTACATGCTCAAGAACAAAAGGGATGGTCACAAAAATGTGAAAAATATTTGAGTTCTTACTAGAACAGATCATAAAGATTCAAACAACAAAAGGAAATTCACAAACCACACACTACTACACACTAAAATATTTTTTAACCTACGGCCAAAACAAATAATAAAAAGAATCCTCCTTTCTCAGCACTTTACTTTGTAAAGGCTATAAATATCACCATAGCATCCTGATTCCCGACGATCACTACTCTTCTTTAAGCCTTTTTCAATTAATTCTATTCAAAAATCAACATCAACATTTCCAAGAAGTCAAAAATCAAACTATTTTTGGCATTTTCTTATTGAGATGGACTAAATCAAAATGGTCCACTAAACAAAAATCAACATCAACAATCAAAATGAATTTGTTTCCAATTAAGCCTATTCAAACATCAACATCAAAATTTGCATTTCCTATTTATATATTGTGAAATGGCAAAGGATTGATTTTGCATCAAATCAACTGGTCAATCGGAAACAACATCTCTGATATTCAGGGTTATGGTTGCGGACACCTCTTTTGGAGCATTGGGGTTGCACAAATTCAAATTGAACAATGTGACGCCAACAAGATCCAAAAGAAAAGAAAATTTTACCTTGAAAGCATCAACTTGGCCTTTGGTGATCTGATTATTCGCTACGCAGCTGCTCATAACATCCCTAGTGAACTCATCTGGATTCTTCCCATCATCAATCAAACTAAACACCATCACAAACCACACCACCACTAACCAAACCAATTCCCAAAAACAAAACAAAAAAACCCTCAAATTCCAGCACTTACTTGATAACCTCCAACGGGACCTGAATCTCGCACAGCTCCGCGGCCCTCTGCAAGCGATCCAACTCCGCCACCAGCGCGTTACTGGACAAACGACGTCAAGATCGAATTTTAAAGGCGGATTCGGGGGAAAGGAGGGGTTTGGGGAAATGGGTCGGACTCACATTCGGTGGAGGAGGGGGAGCTGGAGCGCGACGGTGAATGTAGAGATGGTGAGCTGGAGCTGGTGGAGGAGGGTCAGGGTTCGCTCCACCGAGACCCTCACCTCCTTGAGTCCGGGTTGTTGGGGGGAGTTTGGGGTGGAGTCGTCGTTTCCGGCTAGGTTGCCGTTGGTGGTGACGGCGAGGGTGGGGTCGGGATCCATCGGAGTAACGCTGTGGACTTTTGGTCTGGAATAATCCTAACAGAATTATGGCTTATCGTAACAAACTACAGTCAACGAAGTAGGGTTAGGTCAGTTGAGAGATCTAATATTTGCTATAGTCGGGTCAGATATCAAATTTTAAATGTTCTATCCGTACCAGATTGATAACATTTTGTTCTTCTAAACTATACTATGATTTTATATTGACCCTGTGTTTTGATTTTACTTTTATCTCTCTCAACTTTAAAAGCGAACCCCGACCACGTCTTTATATTTTCTTTTTGCAACATTTTATTTCTGAGATTTAAAAATCTATTATTTTTTACATATTCGTTGTTATTTCTTAATTTTTTTGCGTTATATCCCTAATATACTCATAAACTTAATTTTATGTTAAATTTCGAATCGAATTGGAAGTGAGATATGATTCGAATTTAAGTCTGATTGACTATCAATCCGACTCAAATTCCAACCAAATCAACATTCGATTTGATATAAACTTTAACATAAAGTTATGATTATGAATGTTTTAGGAAAATAACACAAAAAATCAAAAACATAACCAAGAATATGTGTTAAAATAACGAAATCTTAAAGTTTGAGGGAATGAATGTGATAAAATATTACAAAATGAAATTGGATAAAAGTATAAAAGAGGTGTTTGTCGTCTTTTAAAGTTGACGTGACAAAGTAATATTGGAGTATAGTTATGGGGAGGATTAACCGTAACGAACTCATTCATATATTTGAGATTTAATACGACAGACGGAGAAGAAACAATAATAGCAATAAACCAACAAAAAGTCAAGATAATGGACAGGACAATTGACTCAAAAATTAATTTTGACAACTTTCTTGCGATTACGCATTTAATCTCGGATAAAATTGACATGAGTCTTCTGTTGCTTGCTGGTGATTTTGGCAAATGGTTTTTTTAATTGGTCTTGTGGATTATATTGTAGACATTAAAAAAATCCATTTGGATTTGCAATTACGTCCTTAGTAATTTTCGTTTACATCCTTATTGCCAAATAAGTAATCTTTTTCTTCAAAATTTGTATGAATATTGATTATAAAATGGAATTACTATTCGTTGCCCGGTTTTTACTTAAATCGCTCGTCTCAATTATCTTTTTGTCATTTACAATCCATTTAATATTTATTTCATCCCGTCTCTTAAAGTAAGGCTTCTGTATCAGTTTTCTCACTATATCAGTACCAACACCACGAAAATGTCTCGCAAAGCCTTTGGATCTGGTCAAGTAAGTCCATGGAAAAAAATTGCCTTGGCCGTTTGGCTAGGACGCCCTCCCCTTGGGGGGAGTCTGGCTATGACGCCTCCTCGTTGATTTTTATTACTATTATTTATATGTTGTGTTATTTTAAATTATTTCAGATCTGTTGCAAGATTTTGGTGGTGATTGAGTAGATTACAGTGAGTTTTTTGTAAGTCCACAAATATTTCCAACAATCAATTACGTGAATAGATGGGCGAAACAAGTTGTCATCGGAACCAGATTTTTTTGGGTAATATCATTCTATAAACCACAAGCAGATAATCGGATGAATTATTATCTGAGATGCGATCGCAGAAATGAAATAAGTTCTCGCGATATGGATATTACAATACGGAAGAACACGAAAAGAAATGATTGCGGTTGTCTTTTTTGATAAAGTTGGTCGAGTGATTGGAGCGTGATGGATGAGTTGTAGTTTCTGATAGTTCTCATGGTCAGCACAACCACAAACTTGTAGTTTATCCAGAGGGTCACCGACAGATCAGCGGTCTTAGTCCTGGGGCCAAAAAAATTATTCGTGATATAACTGAGGCACAAGCTAAACCGCGTAACATCTTGTTGGTTGTAAAGGAGAAATTCCCGGAGGATAATCCGAATCAGAGACACATTTATAACTGTAGAGAGTACATGAGGATGGTGAAATCTGAAGACTGGAATGACGACATGTTTGTTGTTATTATTATAACTTCGTTGTTGTTTTTTCAGTAAACATGTTCTTCCAGTTATTATATATAACTTTACTATTTTTTAATCATGTAGTGCCCGGACGGATTGACGTCGATAACTTCTCATATGCGGATAGACTTCCAAGAATCATCTTACCATTTCTGGAGCGGTGGAATGATGTACTCGCTGATGACAACTGTGGATTTCGATATGTTGCCGATGTTTTCCATAGTGGTCAAAACAATTGTTTTAATGTCCGTTGTGCGATTTCTAATGAGATAGGGACGCATCCTATTTACGAGCATGTTTATTATGACGGTTTGGTGCAAGCTCGTCAGGGAATTGATTGGGGCGGAGGACCTTGTGGTAAGGATCACTATATGTAGATTTGGAGCGACTCGTTCCCGATTGCCAATTTTTACAAGTGTGCAGTTATGTATTTCCTAGTGAGAACGGATGGTTCGTTGTACCCGTGTATTACAGTGCTACCTTGAGAGAGTTCGTCTACCAGTACAAAGTCATTACAGACATTACATTCGCTTAGAATTAGCTGAGGGATTCTCAATACCTCTTATAGCGACTTAGTGGTTTCAAATTCGAGATGAGAGTGTTCTCGGATGGGAGCTGGAGTACAAAAATATGAGAGCATATTGAGACCAGTTACGTAGTAGATTTTGATTGTAATTTGTAATGTATTGGTTAATGTATTTTTAATGTATAATATGTTCGTACATTATATCGTGTTGCTTTTTTATCAGATTTCAAATTTAAAATGCATTATATATGTATATAATATGGAGAAGATGTGTTCGTCAGAAAGAAATAATAATAGTACAACTTATAAGCAAAGACAAATACAAATAATAAGAGCTCAACAAATAATAAAGTAAATAATGTACAAGCCGACTACAACTACGACTCATCCTCCGAATCATGGTCTGAATGCCCAACTGACTGTTCCACACCTCTATGAAGTTATCCCAATCTACACATGCAACTCTCGTGTCGTCGTCCGGCATCAGGTCCCTCTTCTCCAAGAACGGTTGCGCAAGTCATATCGCTCTACTCATCCACTATATATAACATCAAAATCAGTGTATATTAATAATAAAAACAAAATATACATAACAAATAAAAATAATTTAGAAACTTACCGCATCGCCACATGTCATATCCAGTGGTCTCTCAGGTCTCGGGGCGGTACCACGCACGAAAGATGGATGTGAGTACCTACCGAACTAATCCAAATAATCTGCATGACAAGTGGAGGGGTCGCGGCTACGTGTGAGATCACCAAAGTGAAGTCGACCTCCTCTCGGAAATGTCTGCCAAATCGATTCTGCCATCGAAGCGATGTACCTGACGTCGTACGTCACCTTAATCGCAAACCGCACTGCATGCTCTGGTGTCAGGATGTCAACTGGGATCACCTGAACGTATCCTAACTGACGTAAGACGCGATAAGGGAAATAATGCTCCATAAGGTCAATAAAGTCCTCGGCACCTCCGCAGCATGCTTAGGACCATAGGGTAACCACTCCACCTAAACGTTGTCACGTTAATAATAATAATAATTAAAATTAAATAAACGTAAATGGTATAGAGTTTTATACCTGCGATGCAGTCATTTGATCCAGTCGTCTACGAATAGAACGGAGTCGCCCCTCGCTCCGGACGACCCACATATGCGAACGAGGATAACCTGACTCAATGATTTTCCGCTCCCGATGTCGGCGGAAAGAGGGAAAATACTCATATATCCAGGTCTGCAACAGCGTAAGACAACCCGCAATACCAGAACAATCAGCACGACTAGCTATCCCAAACTGGCGATACAGGTATGCCAACGTCGCCGACTCCGATGAGTACTGACCAATGGTATCCGGGTCCCTAGCCTCCAATATGTCGCGTGGTCTGATCCTGCAACCGCTCTTGTTGACAAACAAGATGCATTTAAGCAGTAAGAAAAGGTAGGCAGTCAATTGCGTATCCTCGACCCGCGGAGGTCATTCTCGTTTGCATAAGTCGTCAACAACATCGATGTTAACACCACCGTCACTCCAAAAATGGTTATCCCTCCCAAGACTATCGACGCTCACCTCGAGCAACTCTGCTACATAACTCATCAGCTCAGTCGTCGATACCTGAGCATCGACCATACGACCCTCAACAAGAATGTGAAGAATCTTGAGCACGTCATGCAACGTGATTGTCATCTCTCCGAAAGGCAGGTAGAAAGAGTTGGTGTCAGGTTGACACCGCTCCATAAACGCAGATATCAACGACATGTCAAGACAGAGGAACATGTTGTAAGGCAAGTGACCAATCTGCTATCAGTAATGACCCCCGTGATATCATCACTCAAAACAGAGCGCCAACCCTGCAATGTAGTACAAGCTCTGTGCCGATTATGGCACTTCAGAATCTTTCGATCCTCGCCCTCCCAAATGCGTCTGACGATGTGGCCCCTGAAACTAGGAATGACGCTGTCATCTAAAAGATCACCAAGCATCACAACAGTCACGATCCAAGAATCGTCCTCAACCCTCATCTTCTTCTGAGCCTGGACATTTGCAGTGCACGAACTCGAATCACCAGTCACAAACCTAACGCCTCTACCCTTCCGAATTACCCACTCAGCAGAAGAAGAACTATCATGTCGCCCCCGTCCTCTACCATGTTGCTCCTCTCACCCACGTCCTCTACCACACACCCCCTGCCTCTCCTCCTCATGTCGCTCCAACTCCAACCCATACCGACCCTCATCACCACTCTCCACCTCATCTGAAACCTCCTCATCATCAAATGAATCATCAAGTGTCTGACGACAACGTAAACTATCACTCTCCCTCCTCACCGAAACAGATATAACGTAAATCCTCTTCGTAAACATGTACAACGCGTAAGGGTATGAATTTTCCTCTTCCTCCACCGTAACCCGATGACTATTAATTAAATTTTAGAAATATTTTTTTATTCAATGGATTTAAGTAACTAAATTAACAAAATTATTAATTATTTTTAACTAATTACCAATTAATACTAATTATATTTACTAATTATTACTTATAACTATTTTTTTGGGGCGTCTACCGGGGACGCCTCCCCATAGGGGGGGGGGCACCACGGACGCCCCCTCAAAATATATTTTTTAAACTTGAAATAAATGTGACATTTTACTAGATTCGAGTGCACCAGAACATCCACTCACTTCTTTCTTGGCCCCTGAGACATTGTTTTTGATGATTATGAGAGGAAGATGAAGAGAGAGTGGTAGTAGGTAGGGGTGAGCTTCGGTCCGGGACCGAACCGAAGAGCGAATTTTTGGGACCTCCGGATCGAAGACCGGACCGAATAAATTCGGGTCGGTCCGGTTCGGTCCAAAACCCGAATTTTACCCACAAAATCTTGGTTTGGTCTAGGACCGGACCGAACCAAACCGAACACCGAATTTTCGGTATCCCCGGACCGAAGGGACCGAAAAAATTCAGTCTGGTTCGGTTCGGTCCGGGTGCCCAGATCGAATCGAAATTTGCTCACCGCTAGTGGTAGGAGAGTGAAACGAAGAGATATATAAGTAAAAATAAAAAAACAACAAAATAGTAATCGAAAAGATTTAACCAATTTTCGAAGGAAGTTTAGCAGCTCAGCGTACATCAATTACAAAAAAAAAACACATTTCTAAAATTAAAATATCCCGACAGTCCGACACTGACAGAACAAGTGTGGTGGTGGTTTACAAACTCGTTGGATTGATGGTCTTATCATAATGTCTTCTTATTAACTTCCAACTCCTTCCACATCCACCACCACCATCACCATGGCGATGCCTTTCCCTCCTTCCATCTCTCTCTCTACCCCAAAACCAATACCACAAACCCGGGCTTCAGCCTTCCCCAACTCCCTCTCTATCCCCTCTAGCCTCGCTCCTCGATTCTGGCCTTGGGAAAGGGTAACCAACTCAAACTTTCTTTCCATTTCCAGCTTTGTGTTCCCTTTTTGTTCTTTTTCTTGACTTGGTTCTTGGGTTGCTTGGAATCTTGTCCAAAACAATGCAAAAAAAGTTGTTACTAATGCCTGGCTTCTTCGGTATATAAATCCTTAATTGAATTTGACAAGTTGAGGTAGCACAATTGGTCATCTTGTGGTTGTCTCGACTAAAAGTTGCAAGTTCAAATCTCAGTAACCGCAGAAAAGTTACTATTTTCACTTTCGGCTACCGAGGCTTATGTTGCGCTAGAAATCGCTCCGTTAAATAATAGAAAATGTTAAAATATTTAAAATGATAAATACACAGTGTAGAATCTGATTGGAAACTCATGGATACACCTCAACTTTAGATTCTAAAATGCATGATTTGATTTCCCCAAACTTCCATAATGCTCATAGAGAAACATCAACTAACGACCTTAGAATTTTGCAGTCAATAGAGTTAGTTATCCAAAGGATTGATTCAATTGCAACTTCAAAACAAATCATTTGAGTTGCCTAACTCCTGTAAAACCTTAAAAGTGGATCACGGCAAGGTCGAATTTCTTATTGGTATCTTAACTAATGCTTCATTTCACATTTATAGCCTTAACTGAAGTTCCCAAGATGAATCACCTCGAATACCTAAAGTGAAATCAAGAAATTATTAAGGATAATTGAAACTTTATGTATAACTATTATCTAGAGTTGTGTATTAACTAAAGCTTCAACATCGACCCTGGGATCCCATCAATTCTCTATAACCTTTTTAAATCAAAGTAACAAGTCATCATCATTGTCGAAGGATCTCAGTTACTAAAAGCAAATGTATTTAGGCAGTGATTGGTTATGAAGAAAGTCATCGAAGTGACGAACTGTAGTTTAAAAATTACAAGCAAAGAGTTTGTATAAACTACTGCCTATATTATAGCTTCATCTGTTTACCTTTGTCCTGATGTTATGAAATATGAAAGTACTAAATATCTTATTGCCTGTAAATGTTTCTACTAAAAGATATGCTCATGTTGCAGCACTAAGTAACTTCGTCTCAAAGTTGTTTTGTCATCGTTTGCAATGTAGTATAATTTCTCCTTTTTATTTGGATTGTAAATTTGGCGATGCACAAATTTTGCTTTAAACACATGTTGGTGTGATACTTAAGTCAGTGAACCAATTCCTCTTTTTTTTGTTAGTGAAGGTTATGATTGGTCCTATGTCTGTTTCTCCAATGGGGTTTGGTACATGGGCGTGGGGCAACCAGCTTCTATGGGGTTATCAGGAAAGAATGGATAGTGATCTAAAACAGACCTTTGACCTTGCAGTGAAGAATGGCATAAATCTCTTTG
The DNA here is from genome assembly GCA_963682175.1 of Triglochin maritima. Lineage (NCBI taxonomy): Eukaryota > Viridiplantae > Streptophyta > Magnoliopsida > Alismatales > Juncaginaceae > Triglochin > Triglochin maritima. The sequence continues at coordinate 45,364,713 of OY821775.1, forward strand.
ATACTGCAGATTCTTATGGAACAGGGAGATTGAATGGACAAAGTGAAAAACTACTTGGCAAATTTATCAGTGAATTCCAAGGTCAGTAGTAATTGAATTATACACTGAAACATTTGTCATGCATTCTGCAGACATCTCTTTTTAACATATTTTGATTCATCCCAGTATGAGATTCATGTAGCTGTCCCATATTAAGACACTGAATGTTCTTTTTGTTCTAGTTTCACATTCATGGATTCATTTGGCAGGCAGAAATCATTATTATACATTTGATTTCACTCCTAAGTACTGAAACACTATCTATAGGAAGTCAATTCAGGTACCTAAGATGTATCCACAATATCAGTGTCTGTTTTCTTCCCGGACACGAAGACACTGTACTAGGCCTTACGACTCAATTCAGCTTACATGTATCCACAACTTTACCAACAAAATCTAGGTGATGTTTTGTCTTAACTGAAGTTGCACTTGGAAATATTAAGACAACATTTAGATTTCAGCAATATTATGAAAATTATAATGTAGAGAAATGATATCTAAGATCATTTTAAACTATGAAGTAAAACTGTAACGTCCTCGAACACAGCGGAAAATTTGAAATTTACAACATACAATCAAACGAGGACATCACGAAAGAGAATACACACACAGGTGCACCAACATATAATATATATATGATTACATCAAAAGTTCATAAACATAAAATATATATGTGTAATCACAACCACCTCAAAAGTAAAAGAAGCAGGATCCTGTCCCGAGTGCTCCCTCCGCCGTCACCACCCACCTACTGCCGCTCTCGGCCTGAAAGCAGACAATAAATGCATGAGTTTTCAGGAGGAAACCCAGTATGCAAAACCCTAACACATATATGGACAATAATGAAATATGCAAAGAACCATAAATATCACAACTGATACACCCGCTAAGTTCCCGAGACCTCTCTCCCGGCCATAGCCAAACAACACGGGTCTCAAGGGTCCTCTCACCCCAACCCCACCAACAATCGTGCACACAATGCACCGTCGGTCCAAATCACGGCCAAACAACCCCCTTCTTGCCTCAGTGTTACCGGAGCCACGGTTTTGCATCATTCGCCAGAGTCACGGCTTTGCCTCAATTGCCGGAGCCACGACGACATTTATCACAATTTCCCTCCACGTGTCACTACTAATCGCTATAGGTCCGGCTTGTCCGTCCGTCGCCCCAAAAGGACCGGTGAACCCGTCGCTTTCTAGCCAATCAATAGTAACACACACACCAAAACAATGTAAAACGGTCGAACAAAACTGTCTTCCGGTCGACCGATCCTCACCCAGAGAACTGACCCAACCGAAAAACCCGCCAAACGGTCGACCGGCAAAGGGGTCCCGGTCGACCGAAAAACACCAGTAAGAAAACATTTTCCCAATCCACAATCAAACGGTCGAACAACCGAACCCTATCGGTCGACCGAAAACCATCAGTAAGATTCACCAACAGTCCACACTTCACGGTCGACCGAAACCGCACTTCCGGTCGACCGGCCAATAAGTTCACTTAAGTCGTCGGTCGAACGAGTCAAACAGGCGGTCGATCGTTTAGATGGTCAACGCCCCAACCGACCTACAACAGTACTTTCGGTCGACCGGCAAAAGAGATCTCGTTCGACTGAAAATACCCAGAGTCTCAATCTCTCGATAGAATTGTACCACCGGTCGACCACCACGAAGGTATCGTTCGACCGGTGTGAGAGATTTCTCCCAAAATACACTATAACCGGTCGACCGAACCCATACACCGGTCAACCGTTTACAGTTCAGAAACTGCTGTGCAGGTCCGACGAGCCAATCGGCCTACCGTCGACCGCTCTCACTCCCACACTAATAATAGGTGAGCGTAAAAGCAAGTTTGACATACCTTAAGGCTTGAAGAAGCCTTCGAAGAAACCACGACGAGCGTTTCCACGAAAAAGCTCGAACTCCGGCGAACTTCCGATTCCCCGATCTCTATGACGACTCCGGCGACTCCAACACTCCAACCGGAACTCCCTAGCCTCCACCAACACCGACGCAGCGACTGAGGGGGAGAGAGACGAGTGAGAGAGTGAGAGGCGCGAGTGAGAGAGTGAATGGGGAGAGAGAGAAACCAACCTTATATACTTTTCCCTCACTCGATCTCAACCGTCCATCTCAATCCACCACTAAACCTCTCCTAAACACAATTAAAACATAAGCAAGGGTTAGGATCTAACAAAAACAAAGTCTTTTTATCAGTAACTAAAACAAAGGCATTAACTTCTTGCTTGTTATTGTGTCAAACATGGGATGCATAAGGACCAGAAATTTTAAAAGAACACAGGAATCAAATATTGACATAAAAGACAAAAAAAGCCTTTACTTAGAACCATCAAACTCCAAAAAGTTTACTACCATAAAAATTATGAAGTTCTATTGGTATCATGAGACATATTGAACTCTATTTATAATCTTGTTTGTTTTTTATGAAGCCATTTGTTCAATACTTCACTGCTATCCTTTAAGATTTTTCTTCTTCATTATTTCTTTTGAAGATTATTTGATGTTTTAGGATCGATGGACACAAAAGACAACATTGTCATTGCTACAAAGTTTGCAGCGTACCCCTGACGGTTGACCCCCAACCAATTTGTTAATGCATGCAAGTATGATTCCTCTAACTTATTTCATTAGTATGTCATTAGTAGATCTAATATCTTCTCTCTTTTTGCCTACAATTGTTTCTTTTCTTTTAATTGGTTGAAAAGCTTTACATCTTAATTAATCTAGTGTAAGATATCATCAAGTCATTATTACTTCGATTCACCTATCAACCAAAGCCCTACTTGGAGTCCATGCTTGACAAAAGTTCAAGTTATGAATTCCATTGTTGCAAAAGTTTAAGTCACCACTTCAATGAAACAGAGAACATATGTATGAAACGTCACTACTAGAAAAATAGGACATGCACCAACGGATAGATACTGTCGGTGAAACCTTGTACTGTTGTAGTGTGTGGTGTCTAAATTTGGATACATATTGGAAAATTGGAAGTTTTGAAATATCGTTTTGAAAACATACTCAAAACATAATCTAACCTATCATTTCTCTACGCGACCACTCCTCAAAAGTAAAAGTTTCCAGCATTTTCTCACGGCTTCGAGTTGGAAAGAAATAGCAACTTTGCACTATGTATTAGAGCAACACTCGTCGCCACCTTTCTGATTTCCTAAATTCTTCTTTTTCACCTTAACTGGATCTTTACTTTTGAACTTTTCGACCTGACGGTTAGTCTTTATACTTGAGTTCATGTAGCTTCATTCCAATTATTGTCTTGTATGTTTTAATGATGTAGTCTTATCTTAATTCATGTGGAGGCAAAGTTGGATGTAGTTTTATGATTTCATGCACTACATGTTGTGAGGAGCTTAATGAACACACACACTTCTTTATGTTCACATTATTTCTCTACCCCCTTTGGGGTTTAGTTTTCTTGCTTTTCTTCCATTTCCTTTTTGCATCTTAGTGTAGTTTAGTGTAACCAACCTTTCTCTTCCCTTTCTTCACATCTCGCATTCGCACAAACCAAGTGTCGACACACCTCCCAGTGGACGACCCGTATTTGCCACCGCTTCAACGCGGCCGTGCACTTGCGGTTAAATAAAACGAGATCAATCATTAGGCTTTGCCGGTTTTGATTTTTTTAATAATATTGATAATAACCGAAGCACTAGCATTGTGGTATTTAAATCAAAATTAAAGGAGACAAATCAATATATGATCAAAATATCCAATTAACTCACAAAACATTAACAATATGCTTATTCAATTAAAGAGGAAAGAAGAGTAATCATCATATTCTATATGATATAAAATTGAAAATATCTATAAATCCAAGTTAATTTTTTTTTTGCATATCTTAAGTTAACCCCAAAAAGTAGGAGTGGGGCATTTGAAAGGTTACCCACGTGGCTTCGTCCTCACTTCAATAATATATTTCTTAAAATTAAAAATATCAAACCGTTGTAATCATTTTCAGTTCATTTTCGACTAAAATGTCTAAAAAAGTTTGAGCTATTAGAACCCTCCAGTAACGAAAGTTTAATAATATATTACTTGAATTGAAAGAAAAAAGTAATATTAGTATGTGATTAAAATGCTCAAAAACTAATCTTCGTTTTAAACTTGAGACTTTTAATTGGCTTTTCCAATATAGTTCATGATCCCAAAAATAACGTGAGATATATTACAACATTATTTTCAATAATTGTTTTAAAAAGAGGGAAAACTGCAAGGATGTTATCTCTTCCTAAAAACGGCATCCAACTATATACGGTTCACTCATTCCTAATTTTTTAGTCCTCAGCGTACTTCGCCAAATATTTATGTATAATTTTTATTGGGATTTCGCTAAGTGTATTTCCAAAAATGTCTTATCGGACTTTTGCACATGTGTATATTTTTATTAGCTATGCACACTTGTAAAATTGAAGAATTACTTTGTGCACTTCCACTTTCCGTTATGTAATTTTATGCTAAAACACTCGTACTTTACGAAAACACTCTCTCTCAAAACTCTTGTATAGGTATGTTTTTTAATATTTCAAAAACAAAAATCCTATTTATGTGGTACAAACAGATAATAAACGAGATTTTTGTTTGGGTGCACTTCCAAAATATGTTTATTTGGCATTTGCGCACGCGTAATTTTTCATTGCCCCAGAACACTCACCAAACAAAATATTTGTTGTGGTGCACATCCCCTAAACGTTGTTTCCCCTCCTTATAACGTCGTCACAGTAACCGTAACTCACCCTAACAAATTATTTGCTTAATCATACTAATCCAAATGACTCTAACCCAAAATCCCTTAATCGAATCCAATTAAACCAAACCAAACCCCCCCAAACCGATTAGCCACACGACCCCTAACCCCCCCCCCCCCCCCCCAAATCGGAGCCCTCCCGTCCCCTCCCTTCGTCATCCCTACAGGACGAGCTGCTCTCGGGCAGTCCCAGTGTTGTCGTCTCTCCATGTTGTCGTCGTGGCCTACCTTTCCACCACAATGCATACCCATAGTGGTTTGACAGGTCGTCAATTGAGGTAAGTTCGTATTTTCCCCAAATCTCTTAAGTTCCCATGTTTGCGAGGGTTGCATGGGATCATAGATCATAACCCACTTTCTAACATCAGAAACCTCAAGATCCTCAATCACAATCATAGGACATCAACCACTTCGAACCCAATTGCACACCTTTGAGCCCTTTTCACAACCCATTTGCCACCAATGTTCAACTAAATACTCATATTTTGAATGTCAATGTCCTTGTTCCATCAACAAACAAAATATCACATGGGACACATACAAATTTACTATTTTTCACCATTTCGGAGACATTAAATACATATATAAATATTTCATTAAGTGGTTTAACTAGATTAAAAACTGGAAATACCACTACAATGCATTGACAACATCTATAATTGTTCTACATTGGTTGAATTATTTCATTCAGCAACTACAACATTGCCCATTCATTAAATTGAATTGGTATAACACAAATTTGCAGCATCTATAACTATTCTACATATCATATGACTTTTTAGAAAATCCAGATAACTATAACAAAATGTTAAGATTTTGATTTCCAAGAAAAAAGAAACTATAAAACATACATATTTATGTAATTCAAAGTCTATTAATGTAAACATAATTATCTATAATATGAGTCACAATCACTAAACCCTTAACAACCTTTCAGTTATAGTGTCCTAATTTAGCCTTGTTTGGAGACAAATTGGGACTTTGGGATCCAAGCTTCTCCAGTACTGATTAATTGTGACTTTGGGACTTTGAAGATTAATTGGGACTTTGGAGATTAATTGGGAGAAGCTTATCCAAGCGATAACTCAATGTATCACCTATTGAACCCATTGTAAACCTTAATCAACTCAACTATTGCGTCACAAACATGGGAACTTAAGAGATTTGGGGAAAATACGAACTTACCTCAGTCGACGACCTGCCAACCCACTACGGGTATGCATTGTGGTGGAAAGGTAGACCACAACGACTGTAGAATTTCGTGTCCCTATGTATGTGTATATTTAAAAAAAAAATTAATACAAACATACATGATCGATTTCATATTTTCATTGATTTTACGTACAAGTATATGTTTATTCTAATATCATGCATTCCTATACATATTAAAATAAACAAAAGAGAGAAGATAGTACCCAAATGTTCTCTAAATTTTTTTAGAAGATCCGGTGTTCCATGTTCCGTTGCCCACCGATTCACCTCCAAGTGTTTACCAAACTCTAAACAAAATTAGAGATAAAGGAGTTACCCAATCAATCTCTAATTAAGCTTAGAATCTAGCTAATAACCCCTCTAAAAGCTCCTAAGATTTTAATCTCCAAAACTCAAAACTATTAAGATATTTTCGTGGTGATTAAGAGAGAGATTAGTGAGAGAGAGAATTTTGCATGTAAATAAACAAATAGGATGATGGGTCCTTTTATAGGCTCCCAAAACACTCATATCGTGAACTATTCTTTAGTCATGATCTTTTACTTTTTCTCTCCTAAAATTAATCACAATTTGCCACATAAGCATCCTAAAAATGTTTGATTAAATCTGGAATTAATCCAACCCATGATCTAATTATTCTCTTAATAATTCAGGTAATAATCGTGTTGTTCGGTTAATCGAGATTTCCACTCGGTCGACTGAACCATTCGGTTTTACGCAAGTTCGGATGACCGTAAGCTAGATGTTCGACCGAATATTCATGAGAAAAATTCCGTGGAAAAGTTCAAACGATCCACGTCTCGCTCCGGTCGATCGTTGACTCACCAAAATTTCTCCTAGTAAATCTCATCAGACGACCGTGTCACTTTTGGTCTACCGAAATATCCCAAAGAAAGCTCTTGGATTTTTCCTTTCGGTTGGTTGTTTACGCCCGGTTGACCGATCCCAATTGTCTACGCACTCCAGACAATTTCGGTCAACCAATCACGTTATCTGATCTTCGTTCGGTTGACCGTTCCTAAGAAACCTCGATCGATCGAATCCAAAACGGTGGACCGTTTTGACCCCAATTTTGCCTCTGTCAAACTTGGGATTTATATCCAACAAAATTAGATCTTTTGGGGTTTTTAGCAAATTCATATCTTATGTAATATATTATCCGATGTAATATTAAATTATCACACCCCATAATATATACACCTCATATGAATTTATCCATGATTCTATTTATGTCAATTTTCGTGACATATTGATTTTATTGATTCACCAGATGTGTCTCTTTTTCACATGAAACCCGACACATCATTTAATGAACTCAAAAATCAAGCTTCTTGTTTTCCAATTTTGTGGTGTGACCTATAGGAGAATTTAAGCCTAATTGATAGTGATCTTAAACACTTAATATCTTAAACTATAAGCGGTATCTAGCTACACGTTATAATTACCCAATTAGCATAGATGTCTTGTTCCACTCGAACTAAACACGATCCATTTAGTGATGTAAGTGCACCACTTGTGTCCGTCCCTTGCCTCATGATATTAAGAATATATACAAAGTAGAAATGTGTCACATTTGTATCATATTCATTTCTTGATCTCTTTAAACTAATTATAACTATGTAACTTAACTCAAGTCACATTGTGCACATTATAACTTTGTTTTATCAAGGGGCTCACTAATATCATCACTCAATTAAGAGTGACAATGATAATCGTTTGACTAGTTATCTTTTTCAACACAAGTCATGTTCAACCAACTATCACATTTATCACTATACTCATTGATAACTTTTGACAATAATCAAATCAAGCACTTCTTGAGTGAAAAGACATAAGTATCATATTTAAAGATCCAAGACACAATAAAACATTAATGACACGAAACACAATTCCATAATGTTTTACTTTTTAGGTATATTCAATATATAAAAGTAATCTTTTCCTTTTTCATATACTGATGTCGTCAATTATGTGTAGAGCTACAACAATCGATGACCAACACGATAATCTTATCTCGGTAATTATTGTTCCATGTTAATTACCATGATTGTGAATAACTTCGATTCATGTAAATCATTATCTTTTAGAGCTCTACGGTTAAGGATCAAACACATCTTCCTTAACACTTTCAAAAGACGAAAACAATAATCAAGAAACAAAATGTTTGTACATCCAATTCATAATAATTGACATATAAAAGTAAAACTTTTAGAACACATTCTTTTCAACAACGACGTGGAGAGACGGCAACACTTGGACTGCCTGAAAGTAGTTCCTCCGGTAGGGATTACAAAGGGAGGGGACAGAGTGCTCCGATTTAGGGAGAAATTGGTTTGGGGATTTAAGGATTGGGGGCAGTCAATTTGGGGTTTTAGGGGTTGGGTGGTTAATCGGTTTGGGGGTTTTTGATTTGGTTTAATTGGACTCGATTAAGGAGTTCTGGGTTAGAGTCATTGGATTAGTATGATTAAGCAAATGATTTGTTAGGGTGAGTTATGGTTATTGTTACGACGTTATAAGGAGGGGAAACAAGGGGGATGTGCACCGCAACAAAAAAATTGTTTGGTGAGTGTTCTGGGGTAATAAAAAATTACGTCGTAATTTTTGGAAGTAAAGACCAAATAAACAGATTTTGGAAGTACACCCGAGCAAAAATGAATAGAGAATTTTGCAATAAAACCACATCCATCACCAACCCATGTACGTACGTATACCCATGCAATGCATGCATGGACATATATACCCACGTTATTTTTAGACAAATCAAGTCCAAAACAACTATAATTAAAATTAGAAGCAAACCCACGGTAGAAGAAGAAAAGCCCCACGTCTTTGCCGGACAAGCCTAACGAACGAAACCCCCAAACATAGCAAAGACACCCCCAACAAACCACTAGAAATCACAGGACAAAAGACCCACCCGAACAGGCTCCCTTGCTGCATTAACTGATCTCTCCATTTGTAATTAACCGAAGACGAGAGAGAGAAGACGGCGAATAATTATGGCTGCTAAATCCGACGCCGTCGTGCTCTTGTTTGCGGCCGTCGCCGTGATGGGCTTCACCATCACTGCCACGTCCGCTACTATTTCTCTCGACCACATTGTCGGTGGTCGTAATGGCTGGAGCCTCCCACCCAACTCCACCTTCTTCCAGGAATGGGCTCACGACAAAACCTTTGTCGTCGGGGACAAGCTTGGTGATTATTTCCTTACATTTTGCTTCTTTTTTGTTCAATTAATTTGGCACCCGAGCTCTTCCGAAATTTGAACGGATTTCCAACTCAAAACCAAATACGAAAACAAAACTTTGGAAACCTTGTGTTAGTTTTTTTTAAACAAAATTAATTTCCAACTCAAAACCAATGACTTACTATAACAACTTGTGAAAGGATATTATATATGCCATTGGTAGTCCACGTATCTCATGGCCATTCATTTCGCCCTTCTTCTTCCTTCTTTTGGGGAATGAATTGCGTTTCAGCTATGGGTGTTTCAATGGATTTCTCTTATTGTCTTGCGGGTATGCTCAAATTTAGTTTAATAGGTTGACATTTCCTCTTTCATCCTAGATTTGGATGAGTCAATGCAAGTAAGCACGGCCTCCCTTTCTATGCCTAGCATAATAAGAGAAATAATTGATTTGTTTCTTTGTTTCAAATTAACTTTTGAAAGAATTTCATTCATAATCTTCAATATGCTAGACTAGGCTCCGGATTATAAGCTGCTTTGCATTCTGAGATATAATTAGAGTAAGGTAGATAAAACTTCGAAAAATGAAAAACGTATACCTTCGGCAAAATTAGGGCAACATCGTAGTCGTAGTTGTGCACATTCTTTTTGAACTCCTACCTTCTCAAAATCCAAGAACATGTAGTTCATAATGTAGTGAGCACAGTGTCATTATATATAGATTAATTTCCTGAATTATATATACTTTTGAGCAATATAAGACTATTTTTCCAATAGCATTAATTCCTGCATTTTATAATGTGATGGGAATGGTTGCAGTGTTCATGTACTCCCCGGGATTATTCAGCATAATGCAAGTATCCAAGGAAGACTTCGACGCGTGCACGGAGAAGAAAGTCCTCAACTGGTACTATGCCGGTCCGACCGTCCTAACCCTCGACAAGGCCGGGCCATACTACTTCTACTGTGGAGTTGGAGTCCACTGTGAGCACGGCCAAAAACTATCCATAAACGTCTCCGCCACCCCCGTCCCTGACCCCGCCCGAGACGGGCTCCCCACAGGCACCCTTGGCACCGCCTCCTCCTCCCGCGATGTCGCCGCCACCGTCGCCTCCCTAGTGTTCCCCGTCTTGCTCTCCCTCCTCATGTGAAGCTTGTTTGGTTGCACTAGTTTTGTTCTTGTCGTTAATTGTGGTGGTAACTGAAGGATATATGCATGTGATTGGAGGACTTCGGCTTGTTTGGTTTGAGCTTATTTGCAACGGTGGGTGAGGTGGAGAGTGTGTGTGCGTGTACGTAGTTACGTGACTTGTATACCCAAACTTGTAAGTTTTTTCTTTTTACTACGATAGGGTAATTGGTTGTTGGTATCAATAAATAAAGAAAATGCAAAACTTAATTACCGTATCAGTTAGTTGCGGTACGTTTCACAAACAGTTGATTCATGTATGTTTGGAGATTGATTAATCAACTTCTTCGTGTTAAAGTTTATGAATATTAGGGATGGAAGTTTAGGTTGGACTATTTGAACTTATTTTGGTTGGACTATTTTAACCCACCTAGTTTCCTTTTTTGGGTAGTATATACCGAAAGGAATGCATCTTTTAAAAAATTTATTTTATATGACTTTTATTATGAATCTAATGTAAAAATATTTTATTCCTTAATTAATGCATTTGTCTTTAGGAAGTGTTAAAGAAGATGTTCTTGGTACTTAACCGTAAAACTCTAAAAGATAATAGTTTGCATTAACAAAAAGAAATTCACAATCATGGTAATTAACATGGAACATTAATTACCGAGATAAGATTGTCATGTTGGTTAAATGATATTGTAACTCTACAAATATTTTAACATGAGTATATGAAATGGAGAATATTTTCTTTCATATATTGAATAGATCTAATAAATAAAACATTATGGAATTGTGTTTGTGTCATTATGTTTAAATTATGTCTTTGGATCCTAAGATATGAGACCTATATCTTTTCACGTGAGAAATGTGTAATTTGATTATTATCAAAAGTTATCATCATGCATAGTGATAAAGACATTAGTTGATAATAAATAACTTGTGTCGGAAAAAATGATATGTCAAAAGATTATCATTGTCCGTCTTGACTTGAGTGATGATATTATTGTGTCAATTGATAAAGTGAAATTATAATGTACACAATGTAACTTATGTAAAGTTACATATTTATAATTTGCTTAAGATATAAAGAAAAGAATATTTAATACAAAGATGACGCATTCCTACTTTGTATAATATTTCTTACATCATGTGGCAAGGGATAGATACAAGTGATATTATTACATATCACTAAATGGATTGTGTTCTGTTCTAGTGAACAAAACATCTTTGTTAGTTTGGTAACTATAATGTGTAGCTAGATACCGCTTATAGTTTATAATATAAACTATTTTGTATCATTGTCAATATAACTTAGATACTCTCATATGTCATACCACAAAATTAGGAACACAAAGAATATTATTTTATATTTATGTGATGTATTAAATTTCATATGACATGAAACGATATACATATGGTAAAATAATAAAATTGATATGTCATAATAACGATATGATTAGAATAACAAATTAATTTATATGCGATGTATATATTATGAGATATGATGTTTTAACATTATATATGATAATATATTACATAATATAATGTGATTCGCAACATTATAACATATGAATTTGTTAAAACCCCAAAGTACAAATTATATTGGATATTGGTTCAAAATTTGTAAAGGCAAAAATAAAGGGAAATAGTTGACCGTTTTTTGGGAACCGGTCGACCGAATTCATTTGAGTTCGGAAACGTTCGACCGGCTGGGCATGCGGTTCGACCGAAATTATCAGGAGCTTTCTTGGTAAGGGAACGGTCGTTCGGCGTGGTATTTGGTTCGATCGAAATTATCATGAGCTTTCTTGGTAAGGAAACGACGACCGACATGAAACAAAGTCCGACAGAAATTATAGGGACTTCTCATGGTAACAGAACGATCGACCATTTTGCCCTGTGTTTTGCCTTTATTAATTTAGAGGTGGTTGCTAAATTAATGGATGGATTCAACTCATGTTTTGGATGGAAGATGCCGGTGTGTCAAAATGTGATTGGTGGATATAAAAACTACTATGGATGTGGTTAGGGGTAAAACTTGTGTCCGAAATCCATCAATTCGATAGACTCTGTATTCTAAATCAAAAGATTTATCCGGAAAAAAAATTCGCAACTGAATTTGTATTCATATATAAACATCCGTAAAAAACGAAGCGAATATGGATATTAGTACATCCGATTCGATTAATATCCGCTTTGTATTTTATATGGACATATAAATAAAAATATATAAAGCATATATGAATTAAATTATCTTATTTATATTTTGTTTAATATTTTTCATGTAGGCAAAAATTAAAGGGTTGAGATTTATTCTTGTTTAGTAGTATTTACTTGAAAATGAGGTTCAATCAAAAAATATTTTCAAGTCTTTTCGGATTTTTTAACGAATTCGGATATCCTAATTCGGAATGGATTTTGAACTTGGTTCGGATGCAAATTTATTCAAATTCGGATCCGAATCCGACGGATTCAAATTCAGATCCCTCCCTCATAAATCCGATCGGATTTGGATTCGAGTAAAAAAACGGATTCGAATTCGGATACAGACACATTCGCTTCGTATCCGCTCCGTTTTCACCCTTATGTGTTGTTGCTTTCATGCATGAGGTAGTTATGAGGGTATTTCTATATAAACCTCTCTCTTCTTTTGATTTTTCAGATTGAGAAATACAACATTTTCATCTTCTCTCCATCTATCCATTAAATCTCTCTTGAATCAATTGCAATTGAGAGATTTAAGAATTTGGTGACATAGAAAAGGGTTATAATTAGCTGGGTTCTAACCTTGTATTAACTTTGATTGACTAGTTTCGATCATTATAATCTTGTTTAGAATTTGGCTAACTCTTGGAGAGCTCTTTAGACGATTCGGGTGGCAAATCGATCTTCGATTATTTAAAAGGGTTTAACAAACCGTTTTAGGTATGATTTAACTTGTGCATTTTAATATGATGTACAATACATCTTTATTAAAAAAATTGTATAATTTTGTACATAAAATTATTTTTTAAATATGAAAAAGATCTTGCTTGATTATTTAAAAAAAACCCCAAGTATGGGACGAAATCCAACATACAGAAGTTAATAACATCCCAAAGGGTCCACAACTTCAATAAGACCAAGATGTTTCAGCATATAGAAGTCCTCTAATTGAGAATTACTGTTCCAAGAAATGAAATCAAAAGGTCATTGTTCTAAACTCAAAACTACGGTGGCCGGTGGAAAGTTATTTAGTTAATTTTTTATGTTTTTAAATTATCTAATAGAACATATGTCGCAAACATAAATCCTGGGAGAAGGAAAAGAAAATTATAGCTGTATTGCAACCATCCACATGGAACTTTTGGTCGATGAAATATCAAGATGACCAATTGATCAACTGAAACTTGTTGGAAAGTAATTTAGTTGCCAAATATTACAATTACAACTAAATTAATTAAGGAAAAAAGTCATTTATAGAAGCTCCTTTCCACACAAAAACTTCATTTCGTTGCCAATTATTTTTCCACAGCTGAATGAAGAAATCCTGAAAGCCATCCCAAGTATAAAAAAAATCGGTAACTTCAATTCCTATCCCCATGCACGTATATACTAGAAAAAAAAACATAAACATCTGCTGATCACAACAATTAAAAACTTAGATGACTGAACAACCACCAACTGAAACAACTGTGGCATGACCAGGACAAGTAGCCAAAGGACACCCATCCAACTCATTCCCCCACCAATCCAATCCCACCTTCTCCAACCCCACGCACAAGTACAACAGTACCGCCATGAACGCCAATCCGGCGTCCAACGCTCCCGACAGCACGTAGTTGTGTCTCTTCCACCACTCTCTCTTGTACCTGTTGGTACCACAAAAAGAAAGTAGTGGACTTATAATGAGAATAATTTTGGTGGAAGCAAAAAATTACTAATTATACTACAAAAAAAATCTTTTTTGCCGGAAGAACCTTCTCGATGGAGAACCATATCCGATGGACGGGTCGGGTTATGAAAAATCCGACCCACGCCCAATCAAGACCATGCCAACCGAAAATTCTGAATTAAAAAAAAAACTATTGCCGACGGAAAAATGTCGCCAAAAAATGCCGGCATAAAAATTTATCATTGAACAAAAAATTGGCTAAGAAAAGAAATTTCCGTCGTCAAAAACCAAATTCGCAATAGTAACATACGTCAAATATTTTTAACTATTATCAAGAAATGTAACGTAATATGTTCAAAATACAAAAGACCGAACCAAATTGCAGGAGAAGGCAATGATTCTAAAATAGTAGATAGTACCTACCTGTACACCACGAACCCTGACAAGAACCCGACGAGTATCCAGGTGGTGTAGTTGACGGAGGTGGCTGGAGGCATGTTGCCTGTCGCCCCGATCAAGATGGGCATGTTGATGAGCTTGATCCAAGGCTTGTCTGGAAAAGCCCGGTAAGCAAGCCAGACTAGTGCCGGTAAGATCGCACCCGCTAGAAAGAACCAATTTATGGCGGAATAAGTGCCCAAATCCCCAAAGATCCTGCGTGGACCAATCAGGCCCCATATGACCGACGCGTCGTAGAAGACGTGGTCCCCCGGGCATGTCCAGGGGCTATCCGGTGGGAGGAGTTGAGTGTCGCATATGTTTGGGATGGTCTCCATTAGCCACCATGCTGTTGAAAGGTAGACTAGTGCAGCAATCACGGTTCCAACAACCTGAACGTTACAATGATTTCATGCTTCCATTTCATGCTATATGTCTTTCCCATTCTATATCTAAATACCCAATTGCCTAACTATAGGTAATTCCGCCAAATAAATTAAACATTGTAAATTAGCTTTCTACATTCCCAAATTTCGTCATCTTTCCTCAAGTATATATAGAAAGCTAAGTCCAAAGTCACAATCTAATATTTTTTTGTAGCATAGAGAGTATGTCATAGTTTGAAGTTTTAGAGTATAATTGGTAATGGTTCAATTTAGTGGGTGCATATACAAAATCGCCTTAACCGCTATAACTAATATTTAACTAGGCAGTAATAGTAATTAACCTGTGCCATGAACATAGTTCTTGGAGGAATTTTCATGTAATGACCAAGTTTGAAGTCTTGGAGAAACATTAGAGCCTGTGACATGCTTATGTACCCATACACCTTGAAGCAAATATTAGCCACTGGCCTCCCTGGGTATAAATACCCTATAATGTACTCGGTAATCACGTTCAAACCTGGTGACTGCATATGCCCATCAAAACAACATCGTCATCAAATTAGTCACACCTGAGCAGCCAATATTTCAAATATATTTATCTGTTTCAGCCTTGGTTTTGTTTAATCCATTTTAGGTACAATTAATTTGTCTGTGATTTAATTAGTTAGTGACTTAGTGTGCTTTAATTTGTTGTTTTGGTGCTATAATGAGCATGGGAATCCAGAAATATCACACTCAAAATTTAGATTAAACCGTAAAGTTTTTAGTTAAGCAACTGTGAAAAATTAAAAGGTATCAATAATGGGATTAATATATAAATGGACAATAATTCTACGATGAGACATGAGGTCATATTAATGAAAGGGTCATTTGCTTGGGTAGACCTCAAAAGGTGCACAATTGGCGAAATACACTTGGATTTTTACTATTCACTTAGGTACACCTCGTTGCACTGCATATTGCTTGCATGCCCTCGGACCGTTTATGGGTCCCACTCCGTTAAATTTTCTGTTGGTTTATTTACAAAACACACCCTCTAAAATTCAAATATCCTTAATATTAAATATAAAAACACAAAACAAATATTTTCTTTACAAACACACCCTTATTCTCATTCTCTCTCTTTTCTTCTCTCTCAACTCTCTCTCTCTCTCTCCACCCTCTCTCTTGTTTTCTCTCTCCTCTCTCTCGCTACTCTCTCTCTTGTTCTCTCTCTCTACTCTCTCTCCTATCTCTCTACTCTCTCCCATCTCTTTCTCTCTTTTGTTCTCTCTCTACTCTCCACTCTCTCTCTTGTTTTCTCTCTTCTCTCTCTCGCTACTCTCTCTCTTGTTCTCTCTCTCTCTTCTCTCTCTCTCTTGTTCTCTCTCTCTACTCTCTCTCCTCTCTCTCTTGTTCTCTCTCTCTACTCTCTCTCCCCTCTCTTTCTCTCTTTTGTTCTCTCTCTACTCTCCACTCTTTCTCTTGTTTTCTCTCTTCTCTCTCTCGCTACTCTCTCTCTTGTTCTCTCTCTTCTCTCTCTCTCTTGTTCTCTCTCTCTCTACTCTCTCTCCTCTCTCTCGCTACTCTCTTTCTTCGGTTCTCTCTTCTCATTCTCTCTTTCTCTCTCTCCTATTCTCTATCCTCTCTCTCTCTCTCTCATGTTCTCTCTTCTCCCTCTTTCTCTCTCTCTCTCTCGAATTCTCTCTCTTCTCTCTCGAATTCTCTGTCCTCTCTCTCTCATCTCCCTCTCGAATTCTCTCTCCTCTCTCTCTCATCTCCCTCTCGAATTCTCTCTCCTCTCTCTCTCATCTCCCTCTCTGCGGTTCTCTCTTCTCCTTCTCTCTCTACTCTCTCTCATCTCTTTCTCTCTTTTGTTCTCTCTCTACTTTCCACCCTCTCTCTTGTTTTCTCTCTCCTCTCTCTCTCATGTTCTCTCTTCTCCCTCTTTCTCTCTCTCTCTCTCTCTCTCTCTTGAATTCTCTCTCTCCTCTCTCTCTTCTCTCTCTCCTCTCTCTCCTCTCTCTCATCTCCCTCTCTTCGGTTCTCTCTTCTCCTTCTCTCTTTCTCTCTCTCCTCTTCTCTCTCGAATTCTTGAGGGACCTATATATTTAGATTACTGATTACAACAATATTCACTACGTACGTCTCATTCTCTTGAGATTGGACTTGGTCCATCTTAGATTCTTTTGAGAGGGAGAATTTGAGAGGGAGAAAAGAGAGAGAGGAGAGAGAATTTGAGAGGGAGAAAAGAGAGAGGATAGAGAATTCGAGAGGGAGATGAGAGAGAGAGGACAGAGAATTCGAGAGAGAGAGAGAGAGAGAAAGAAAGAGAGAGAAGAGAGAATAGGAGAGAGAGAGAATGAGAAGAGAGAACCGAAGAGAGAGAGAGTAGAGAGAGAACAAGAGAGAGAGTAGCGAGAGAGAGAGAACAAGAGAGAGAGAGAAGAGAGAAAACAAGAGAGAGAGTGGAGAGTAGAGAGAGAACAAAAGAGAGAAAGAGAGGGGAGAGAGAGTAGAGAGAGAGAACAAGAGAGAGAGTAGCAAGAGAGAGTAGCGAGAGAGTAGAGAGAGAGAGAACAAGAGAGAGAGAGAACAAGAGAGAGAGTAGCGAGAGAGAGAAGAGAGAAAACAAGAGAGAGAGTGGAGAGTAGAGAGAGAACAAAAGAGTGAAAGAGAGGGGAGAGAGGGTAGAGAGAGAGGAGAGAGAGTAGAGAGAGAGAACAAGAGAGAGAGTAGCGAGAGAGAGAATAGAGAAAACAAGAGAGAGAGTGGAGAGTAGAGAGAGAACAAAAGAGAGAAAGAGAGGGGAGAGAGAGTAGAGAGAGAGGAGAGAGAGTAGAGAGAGAGAACAAGAGAGAGAGTAGCGAGAGAGAGGAGAGAGAAAACAAGAGAGAGGGTGGAGAGAGAGAGAGAGTTGAGAGAGAAGAAAAGAGAGAGAATGAGAATAAGGGTGTGTTTGTAAAGAAAATATTTGTTTTGTGTTTTTATATTTAATATTAAGGATATTTGAATTTTAGAGGGTGTGTTTTGTAAATAAACCAACAGAAAATTTAACGGAGTGGGACCCATAAACGGTCCGAGGGCATGCAAGCAATATGCAGTGCAACGAGGTGTACCCAAGTGAATAGTAAAAATCCAAGTGTATTTCGCCAATTGTGCACCTTTTGAGGTCTACCCAAGCAAATGACCCTTTGAAATTGAGTCATCTGGTGCTACTCACGAATCAATTGCTTGATATATGATCGATCCAGCCGTTAGATTTGACAGACCATATCCATATGAAAAGTATGAATATACTAAAAAACAAATGATTTCGTGATTCACGTAAACAAATAAGTAATGTTGATGAAAATGACTAAATACTGAATTAAATTCATGTTTATTTCATACGTTTATTACGAGTTACGACTATATACACCACCATATCACGGTCCCTTGAATGATATTGCATTTAACCTTTTGCAAAATTAAGGTGGCACCAAAAACAAAATGAGTCATGGGCTCAACGTAGGTAGCTTGACTGCATTAATGGATAAGAAATTAATTAATGTAGCAAACCTGGTTAGTTGTGGCAGCGATGATTCCAATGGGGAGAGTGAAGAACACAGCAAGAAGACAAGCCAACAAGACACCCCACCATGGCAACTGAAGCTGGTCCTTGTAGTACTCACAAGCAAAAATTGAGACACCAATGTTCCCACCAAGAATACATAGAAACCACCACTCTGGGACCTGATTGTACACCCCCATGAGCCTAGTGTGCACGTCCATTTTCCTCCCTCTAAATGCAGACTTGCTAAGTTGGCATATCTCATTTCCATGGAACAACGCAACATGCACGACGGTCGCCGTTAGAGAAGCAAATCCTACCCCGTAAGTCATAGCGAAAAATGTGCTCAAATATAAGGGTCCATTCTTCTCATACGCCTTAACGTCCAACGTGAAGTTGTCGTCGATTATGGACGATACGTTGTATGTTTCGCCAGTGGATGTGAAAAGTCCGTCGGAGAAAATCGGGAAAGTCTTGGCGTTGTAGAGGTTGAGCCAGTAGGATACCGGAGTTATGATGTACATTGTTAGGAAGAATCCGACCGCTATGTTGGCGGTCGCGAACCATGGGCTTGCCAATGGGCTACCCAAGTATGATGAGATGGTGGACCAATCAAGGCCTATCGCTCCGAGTCCAAGGCCGTGGAGGCCCGAACCGAGTTGATGAGCCAAGACGGAGGCGGGGAAGGCCCAACAGAGCCAGGAAAGGGAGGTGAGCATTTGGAAGAGGTAGCCGGGGAGGACGTAGTAAGCGAAGCTACATAGGAAGGCTACCAAGAAGAATTGGTTTCTTGTCATGCTCCCTTTCCTTCGGGTTTCCTTCTCATGAAGTGCACTGCATGCATTTAGTCTTACGTTGTTTTAGTTTAGATGAGAAAACTAACTAATCATTTATGACAATGTGATCCTATTAATCCTTGGATTTGCAATTAATTAAGAATGGATTGTGACTAAGGAACTAGCTAGGCTGGCTCAAGTTCGATCGAGCTAGTTCGGCTCTATTTTGCTCAATAGTTATTTAAATACGGTAAGTATTTAATTTTGAAATATATATTACGTTATAGGTCATATATTTTCTCATATATATATGTATGTATGTATGTAATCTTAATCCTAAGGGATAGTCTCACTCATCACTAATCATGTGTGTATGTGTGTATATGATTTTATGTTCAGATAAATTTTTCAGATAACAATTTATAATTACTCAAAACAAACTGAAGTTCGAATTTATATAACAATTTCAATTAGAACAATCAAGATTTATTGAAAATGAAAGTGAAAAAAGATAGATAGCTCGATTGAACACGATACAAAGTCCATTTTACTCTAATAACCTATTTGTTTTACCATCTTATTTTTGTGTTGTTATGTAAACTAAAATGTATAATGATGTCACACGTGATTACTGTACCACTGAAAAGCTAGACTACCATTGGTTAGAGACTCAATCGCCGCACAAATCGAACCAATTGAGTGTGCCACTTGGCGCAAGGCGGGGTAAGGATGCACCAAGTGGCTCACTCAATTATTAGTTTGATTGGGTACTGCATTTGGGTCCACATTGAGTCTAACCGACAATAATTTAGACATCTCACTGGTTTAGTAAAACCCCATCTAATACCATTATACATCTTAGTTAACCGAAGATACAAAAATAAGAGAGGAAAATAATGAGGATACTTAAGTAAAACAAAGTTTATAAGAAGGGTACTACAACATCAGATCAATGTTTTAAAAATCGAACCGAAGATTGAACCGAAAACAGCTCGGTTTGGTTCAAAGTGGTCGAACCGATGATTCAACCTGGTCCAATCGATGATGACGTCAGCATGACATCAGCATTTTGTGAACCGAGGGTTGAACCGAACCGACTCCGTAGCGGCGGTCCAACCGACGGTCCGACCGATTGAACCGATTTTTCCTATTATTTTTTAACATAATAAGTAATAACCAAGTATCTAAACTATGAACAATTCAATAAAATTTATCCATTTGTAAAATAACTTAATTAAAACCAGTAAAAAAATGAACAAACATGTAACTAAGTAATATTAGTCTTTCTTCTAACAAATGAACAAACATTTACTTCAACATCTAAAACAGTAGGGGTGGTAGACTGTCCTAGAGATCCGCCGGTCTGCCGGCCTTGGTGGAGATCGCGAGCGGCGGTGCGATGAGGGGTGGACCGGTGGAGATCGCGAGGGTGGAAGTGTGGTGAGGGGTTGGGGAAGGAGTAGTAAAAGTAAAAATCTTAGAATTTGGGTCAAAATTGAACAAAAAATAAAACAATAAAAACCAAATTTTGTTTAAATTGGAAAAACCGGTTTTTTCGGTTCGACCAAACCGAAAAAACCGATCGGTTCGATCGGTTCGACCAAACCGAAAAAACCGATCGGTTCGATCGGTTTTTTCGGGTTTCTTCGGTTCGCTCCGGTTCACGAGAGAATCCGGTTTTTTGACCGAACCGACCGGTTTGCTACCGGTTCACGGTCTAACCCGGTCCGACCGCCGGTTCGGTCCGGTTTTTAAAACAGAGCATCAGATATGTAAGATATTAATTAACCAAATATGACAGACATGTAGGGCATATAAAGAAAAAAAACTTAAATTTGTTTTGAATGTGTCCATCATTTGTTATGAAGTATGCATATCAATGGCATTTCAAGTAATTGTTCCATGATAATACAAAATATATGACGCAAATGTTATTTAACTTTTTTATTCTATTCTAACTAAACTTGAGGTTGCAATCTACTTTATCGGGCTCGATCAATAGTCTTTTCTAAGAAGTTGAAGCTAGATTTTACCAATCAGGCAAAATCAAAGTGGTTTTTAGAGAAATGACAAAAGTTCAAAATTCAAATTTGAATATAATGACTTAATCCAGTGGATTACATGAGGGCCACAAGGATCTTTAATTAATTCAATAATTACTTCAACTACCGACAAATCCTGAATTCCTCACTGAACAATAATAACATTAGTATTAAAGAGAATGAATGTGTTTCATGTACGATTTACCCAGATATCATGGCAAGCACTATCTGATCTCCATGACATTAAGTTATCTACAAGACATGATGGCAATTAAGCTATCAATCGAAACTTTCAAAGATAAGAGGTTGACAATTCGAAACAAAATATTTTAGTAAACCTACGTAAAAAGTTCTTACCGGAATAATGAGACTTGAACAAGGTTATAAGGCCACCACATCGCCGCCGGCTCGACCAAATATCGTCGATATATCCCCGCCCAACCAAATCCTAATATCTGATATATGGACCACAATCATCGTCTTGACTTAACCAATTGAAAATATTAATCTTCAACGAAGTTATAAATTAAAAGGATGAATGGACCACCTGAGTTGTGAGCACGACTAACAAAGAGACAAAGAATGTAATGTTCTTGTTGTAGAACACCTTCACGGCCGACACAATGTGGATAGCGTAAACCGTTCCGGCACCCGAGTTGGCAAAGATAGTGATCAACACATGCTCCTTCATGTTGAATGGTCCAGGATTCAAACTGAACTCCCACCTATGTTTTTGTTAATAAATAATATATATTATTTTATATAAAGTGATCATAAAAATATAACGTAATTCCGACATGAATTTTACGTAATCTTAGAATAGTAATTTTCGTTTGTTATATATATGCTCAATTCGGAAATTTTAATCCCTAAACATATGAAATTTGAGAAATAAATAGTCAACCAACCCTTATACGCACGACATGCCCAGCAGACCCTTTTTTTGTCCCACACCAAGTCGCCAACCTCTACTATATCCTCATTTCTTTGGGTTATGGGTGAGTTGAAGATTTAAATATTCCGAAATATAGTTTTTGACCTGCCATAATCCTCCTGATTAGAGGTGATTATACATCAATTAATAGCCTTTTTTCAAACCAAAAGAAGTTGAGACGGTTCAATCAGTCATCTAATAATATGCTCGGCAATAATAGGTTATGCGGCATGAATTCTCGTCCTGCATGTCTTACATTTTCACTACTTGCAAAGGAGTAACAAAAAAACTCTTAAGATCATGATGTACTATCGACGTCAATTTGGATAATAGTATTGATTAAAATGACATAACATTTATTAATAGATTTAATCATTTCTTCTGCACGTGGTAATTTACCAAAAAATTAATACGGTATCAGAGCAACTCAAATTTCCAAGAAGCAAATTAACATAACAAAGACACCCCTCCTCCCCTAAACTTCTTAATTATAAGATGCATGTACACGTACCTTTGGCCTTTGAAAAAGACACGAGACGTGATGGTGTTGGCCATGAGGCGCCCAAGAGGCACAACCGCGATCTGGGCCGAGATCGAGGTGATAGTCAATGGCTCCTTCCGGTACCAGAAGAACTGGTTTAAGAAAGACAAGACCACACAAGACACAATCCCAAGAAGCCACATGCGAAAGGTCAAGACAGGAATCGAGGGGTCATCGGTGGTCGGAACGGTGAGGGCCACTTGCTCTATTCTAACATCCTCATCCTCAGACACCACCGGATCAGATTCAGAAGTCGATTCGTGTTGAAGTACTTGAACTATATATATATATATATATATATATATATATATATATATATATATATATATATATATATATATATATATATATATATATATATATATATATATATGGGTATATATTAACTGTTGGGATTCTAAAAGAAATCAAACAGAAGAGAAGTAGATTGTTATAGTTTTTTTTGTACTTACGCAGAGGTGTGGTTTCTTGTTCCATGTCCGTGTGATGTCTGTAGCCTATTCTCTTCTCTCTCCCTTTACAAGAGTTTGTTGGGCAACAGTTTATGTGATTTGTGGTCTTGTTGGGGAATCTTTTGGTTGTAATACGTGTGAGAATCTATTCCGCAGATTCTTGGGGACATCGAAAAATGAGTTGGACAATAGATGCGTGCCACCAATAGTAAGAAGAGATTCTTTTTTGTGGGTGTAGGTAATAATTTCTGCAGATTAAAACAGTATATAAATGTATTATATGGAAAATAACGAAAGTAGATGTTTGGGGGAGTATAATTATTTGGGATTTTTGTTTGGGTGCACCAAGATGCTAATTGGACTTTTGCTCGTGTGAATTTTTTTATTGTTTTGAAACACTTGTAAACATGACTATTTTGTTTCGATGCACTTCAACTCTAACGTTGTTAATGAATTTTTATTATCTTCTGACGCCATTAATGGTGAACAGACAGTGTCTAATCCCGTAAACCATACATAACGTGACAATATAGTAGCTACTCACGTATATTTCGGTCGATCGTTCGCAAGACGGTAGAGTGAAGTTGACATCCGAAACGTATTCTAACGTCTGTTTCAGGGAGTCCAGTGAATCCCAGTAGGACTCTGTCTGTTGGAAAACGAACGTCCGAACAAGATTCAGTCGATTGTTTCTTAGGTTCAAAAAATACAAATTTGACTTTATTGTTGTGTCAAAGTTCAGATCTAATCTAAGTTATTCTATTCCGTGCACCTAAGACCGGATCCAGTCTTGTCTCATAGGTTGTTATAGCTATATCTTTATTATTTACTTTTTTTACTTCGATGTAATCATACTTTAAACCTCTGCGTAATTGTGCATCTTGTTTGAGTATTTACGAGTAATGTTACATTATTCTGGTCTTATATTGACTTCATATTTCGTTTTAAATGGTTCGCATTTTCATAAACGTTACATCCCAAGTGTGATGGCTTGGGAAGAAAGAAAATTGGAATCCACGATGCAAACAAAAGCAAGTTTTGAATTTAAGGGATATCTCTCTGTTCCACTGGTCCATGCCTTACAAAAGCTACCTAAGTATCTGAGCCTTGCATGGAGTGCTCTTCGGGGAAGAAAGACGGTAGGCCTTTTAGGTAATAGAAAAGAAAACACACTAGAGAAAGACCCCACAACTTAAGCAATTTACGTTCAGGTCCCTCACATGCAAAAACCCCATGCAACGTAACATTGTCCATGTATTGAAGGGCCAATTCCTCTACGTCACGTCACAAATATTCCAACTAAACTAGCCAAAATTAGTCAAAATCCAAAAAAAAAACCTTAACAAATTCCATCCCTCTAAGTTATGCATTATTTACTGTTTTCCCTTAATCATGGGAAAGTAGTCCTTTGGATTCCATTTAGCTATTTTTTGTTTGCTAAAAAGAAAGTCAACGGCTAACGTCACTTGCGATTTACTTAAATCGTCTGCGTCATTTATCATTTTACTTTCACACTTATATTTAAAAATTTCAAAAAAATGGAGGCGTATGCGGGAGAAGCCTCCATTTTTTTTAATTTTTTTAATTATGAATATTATTACATTATTAATTTTTTTTAAAATTTAGTAATTAATAATGAAATTAATAGTCATCTGGTTATCGTGGAGGAAAATAAAAAATTTAATAACGAGATTCCTGCCTTGTAGATCACGAGTAATATTCCAAATTCCAAAAATAAGCTCGTTGAAATTCGAATTTTAGAAACTTAAGTAAACCACATTGATATATTGATTTTGGAATTGAATGTCACATCTGGTGATATAGTGAGAGTTATGTAGATATAGTTTTCAGAAAACATTGAATCTAGTTTTATCGCAACTTGTTTTGTCCATTTAATTGTTTGACGACATTTTGAAATACTTCCGGAGTCACAAAAATCTCACTGTAATCTACTCATCATCATCAAAATCTTACAACAGAATCTAAAATAATTTGAAATAACACACCGTCTAAATTCAAAATTTTAAAATAAAAAAAACCGGACCTCTGTTAACATTCTCCATAGCGGGGTCGTACAAATTGATGTACATAATTGTAGATCTCCACAAACCGGACAATCATTTTCTTCAACTCAATGATAATGAACCAATATTTTTGGCATATTAAATGTCCATATTTCAGGGTCTATCTATTGTGGTGGGGGTAACAGAGGAAACGTGTAGGGGACTACTCTTCCATGTGATTGGACCATCTTCTCTCATTTGCTATTTTGTTTGAATCTTAAGAAAAGAGTTTAGAATGATTCCATCTTACATATGCATGTGGTTTTGGCTGAAAATGAACAATAATGCGATACTCTTGGATTCCATATTTGTTGGGTCCATCTCATCTTTCTTGGGGAACACTTAATTGTAACGTACAAATATTAAACATGTCAACGTGGATGCCTACACAATATGTGTATTAACTATTAGGAGGTTGGGTTATTATATATATATAGCCTCAAGGATTGAAATATCTCAAGAATTATTCTATTGATCGGTACGATTGAAATACCTTTCGGTTTCACGCTACTTTTGTAATATACCTTCAATTAAGCATTATATGTTAAGGAAGTTTAATGTAATGATAATGACGTGGGCATGATGGGTTGTAGAAGGCTTGTGTGGAGGCTATGGAGCTATTCTAGTTGTGAGTTGTGATACTAAATTTCTTTTGGCATCTTATATTCAAGTTTTTCAGTGAAAAATTGTAGGCGAAATGTAGGATATACAAAGAACATCTGGTAATTAAACAACTCAAATCAAATAGGCCATTTTAATGATATTAATATTGATGCATTAACAAATGAAAGAGAGTTCATTGATTTGAAGTGATAGGCTGGGAACGTAGTTTGTGTGATATTTGTTATTCAATTTTGGTGTAAATTTACCTAGATTCCGTCCTTGTAATTAGTTGTTGTAATCTCCACTAATCAAGAGATTTATTGTATAATTTATACTAAAAAATATGATCATAATACCAATGTGTTGTGAAAGTTACAGACCCCCAACCTTTTGATAATGCAAGATTCAGAATCATGCAAATGATGGGTATAATAACCCTTCACCACAAGAGCTGAAGTTCTCGGTCGATGCACAATCTTAATGCAATCAAATCAACATACCCACATCATTATTACTTTGTGACAACATGAGTGCAATATATGAGGCATCCGATCCAATGTTTTCATGGACGAACAAAGCATCTCGAAATTCATGTGCATTTTATAATTAGGGAAAATATAGCAATGGATTCTCAAAATTCAACGTGTTTCTGGTGAATCCCAATTTTACCAAGTCATTGTCTAATATGTTTTCCTTCCTAAGAAACAAGTTTGTGTGGCAAAGCAATCTACGTCAGCTTGTGGGCAGTTGTTAGGAGAAAGAAGCACTACCAAATAAACTGAGGAGATTTCAATGATTAATTTGAAGTGATGCTAGAATTGTTAAGATAATTTGTGTAATATTTTTCATTCAGTTTTGGTTTAAATTTCACTTGATTATATACTTGTAATTTCAGAACAAATGATTAACATTGATTTGTCGATTTCCAAATAGTCAAAAATCAAACGGCCTTGCGGCATATAGGTTATCGTAAACTAAATTAAAATGCATATCTAACTTTTTTATGTATCTTGTTTATTGTGAAATAGCATAAGGCCAATTAACATCACTAAGACAATTGGAAAACACTTTTTGACTGGTGTGGTCAAGTTAAGGTAATGTTGATGCTGAATTGCTGATGTAAGTTGTCATACTCAAATTAAGACAATTAACAGAAAAAGATGTCAAACAGAACTCAATATCACAACTAATCCACCTCTGCATTCAAAGCACCACATCCACATTCCATAGAAATAGCACGTAACACTAAATTTTGCATTAATATGATTGGAAAGTTAGACAATGATATGCAGTAGCTGAAATATGAGATCTATATACTCTATTGGGGAACAATATTAACATATTTACGGATCTCAGAGTACGCGTCGACGAGCTTTTGCGGTGAAAATCTCAAAGGCGGTACCGTCTAGCTACTCCCAGTTATCTCCCCGTATAAGTTCTTGACTTTGGCTATGAGAGCTTCCCTGAACAAAATTATAAAGAATACTCAAGATGGGAAAATTATTCCCTAAATTTGATTTCCCATAGTTGTTGGATTGGTAGGTTTTATGGTAATTCAATTGAAAACAATACTGCTAAATTAAAGGCGGATTATGTAGAACCTGAATATCTGATTGCATATTTATGAAGGAAAAATGGATCCTAACAACATTTATATTACTCCATTTGGGAGTGAAGTTTCATGTAGAGTTTGTATATCCAGACAGTAGGCCAAGGATTGATGCAAATTCTAAGATGGTTTACTTTGTTATAACTTTGTACCAGTAATATAATGTATAAATCACATTCAGGATGCCATACCAATCTTCTTGAGGTATTTTTCAGAGATTTTGACTTATATGTTGGTCTGTGTTTTTTAATTTATGAGTGTAATGCATAAGATTAAAGATCTTATCTTCTCAATGCAATCAACAACAAGAAATCATATTTACATCTGAATTTATTTACAGACATGCAACATAATACAGGTGTATATATGACCACCGCTGCTATCGACAATTGCTACACTAATCCACCATTTTTATTGGCAAGATGGTTTCGATTTTAACGTGTGTGTGATGATGATTGATGTAAAATATAAGAAAATAACAGTAAAAGCAAGTACCTCTCAGGTTTGAAAATGAGGTTGCGGTAGGCGAACCACTGTGCGGAAAAAAAGAGCTGTTAGTTGTCATAGATGTCTAAATCATCAGCCCAACCCCATCTTAAATTTCAACTGTGTTTATACATGGAGTAAATTTCTTACTGATACCCTCTACTATGACCGAGATCACTTTGATACCTTAAATTATAAAATGTATAGATTGATATAGCCAAAGCCATCGAGTAAATCACTACTTTATCATATATTCTGAAGTCGACAAGTTGCTATATTATATATATGTTGAATCAACAAATGGGCTAACAAATCGAGACTTATTTTAGGTCAGGTATGAACTTCTGAGACCGATACAAGATCACAAGTTGTATTAATCACTTAATTAATACAAAATTAACAAATATGAACAATTCAGAGTATTGAAATGTCAAGAAGTGCCTTACCCCCTCTGATAGCGTCCCCCCGCTAGCAGAAAGTGCTATTAAGATGAATGCAATTAAATACTCAATTTGCTTGCATACAGAACTAATGCAGCTATTTTTCCCTTGTTAACTTTATGATGAGGATATTAGTATCAAACACTAGAATTACTCAAGCCCCATAATAACTTTGACATAAGTGGCAACATTTGTGACACTAGTCATATGTAGAATCGGTGATATTTAGACCCATCTTTTTATAGGCTAAAATAATAGTGCAAAGAGAAGTCAGATGCTATAAGATTACCCCTGTGTAACCGATTCCAACAACTTCAAAGAGGCCAGGAACCATTGGAAGCCTATCAATTGCCTGCAATAGATTCAAAACATCAAACGTTTGTCTAAAGCAACAACATCGATACATTTCTTGACAAAACAGTAGAAACTTGCAGTTGGTTTATCTATAATGATTTGCCAATACCGAAATTGCTCCTGCAGTCCCCCAGAGACCAACGACCGCAGCCACTGCGAGAGAGCTCACCGCATACTTGTCTTCTACTTTGTCCCACTATAAGAATGCAAGCAACCAACTTTCTTATTCATATGCTTAGGTCTTTAAAATTGAGATAACATTTAGGAATTAGTGGAAGCTCATGGTTATTTTGTTACCGCATTTTGTACGGTCTTTAGGATTTCCGGGAGATCGGTTGAAACATCAGTTGTTGACTCTGCATTGACAGCTCCAGTTTCCTTCTCCGGTGTGGCATTGCTTGTTTCGGTTGGTTCAGTAGCACTCTCTGTGGAGACATTGTTTGTTTCTGCTGGTTTCACGGCATCTTCGGTTGTTGATGACTCTGTTGCCACTACGGATTCGCCAGTTGCCATCGAAACAAAATTTCTTGCGATTCTACCACCTACAATCAGTTCAAAATTCGACCGTCTCAAAATATAATGTGCTATGATTTTTGTTAATCCATGAAATTCAGCATTTTGATATACTATACTCGAGGAACCTTTAGTGTTTTCTGAAGGACCAAAAGAGCAGGAATGCATTTCTTTTGTTAAAGTAGGGTTGGTCTACCAACTCTCCGAAATCTAAGCACTTAGGTGGGAAATAATGGATCCAACTATATAATGAAACGTTACATATCAAGCAAAGTGGGATTATATTCCCATAATTTCCTCATACGCTTTATTTGTGTTGTTCTTTGTATCCATGCCTGGATAGTAGAGGAACATGTTTGTTAAACCCGTTCTTTATCTCCCGATTTCAGTTTATATCACCTCCCTTCGTGTTTCCTTGCATGTGAACTCGTAGGAAAATACAAAATCGTTTAAAGGGAGTGAACTTGAACTCATGAATGAGAGATGAAACTTTTAGAATATCCATGAGAAGGCTGACAAAAATTTCATGTTCCAGTTCTTAAGCTGATGGAACTGATGAAAAAATTATTACTTAGATATGAATCACAAACAATTTGTTCCAATCAGGATGGTGTTCTACAATCTAAAAGCAAATATATAGGAACTCTCCTCTGTTAGGCATTTTTTCATATACTTGGTGCACAACATCTGAAAGTCAGGAACAGTTGAAAGAATCCATTAGGAAAACGGAGGCTCAAACTTGCTTATACAAAAGACAGTAAGGGATAGATATAATCTAAGCATCATTCACAGATTACCACACGACAAGTATAGTTGTCTCCATACTACATGTACTTATCAAATTTAAGGCTCTAATAAAATAAAAAGGAGACCATTCTGAGCATGGTTTAGTAGGTACCTTATACTAAGTTATATTGCTAACACTCAGAAAGTGATGGACAAAGTGTCGTGGAAATGGAACAAGACCTTGAAATTTGTCATATTGTTTTGCATCAATTGCATTCAAGTAAAAATCGTATCGACTGAATTCCGATGTGTAATCATCATCAGCAACCATATTAGATGAAAACAAAACAAAGCCAACAATATTTCAGTTAACACAGAGCAAACACTAGTGGGTGCAACATAAACTTACAGTGGGTCATTGTCTTGTATGTGGGCAAGGCAGGGAGGCTGAGGTAGCGCGACGGCGAGAGATGGCGGCTGGAGGAGTTGGGTCTGGAGGCATCAGAGAGGAGGGTGGTGGGGGTGGGGGTGGTGGCTGTTGTTGCCATTGCAGACCAAGAGGTGCCTTGTTTTGGTGTAGTAAACAGACCAAAACCAAACAACCACTTGCAGTTAAGGACACAAACAGGAGTAGATGTTGTGTTATTGACGGGAAGTGTAAGTGGTTGGGAATCAATCTAGTGGGATAGCATTCTTGCTTTTTGTGTGGTTGGTTAAATGCTGCTGCCTTTGTTATCCATCTTTGGATCTTGTACACCAGAAATATTTTCTTGACCATTTTTTTGTTACTTAAGAACACCTTTCTCTTACCTATTTTTTAATTTGCGGTACTACACAAAAAAAAAAAAAATGCAAGTCCTAGAGCCACTGTTTTTTATTGGAATACGATGACGAACCTATACTCGATCGTCAAAGCACGATCGATGGATAGTATTTTATTATTTTACTATCCAAAGTATTCCACCAAGCTAGATTATCAAACTAATTGACCCAGCTTGTTTAGAAGGTAAATTACAATTTGTGCCGTCGCCCATGTCATCATTTTAGAAACATTTCTCTTATTCCCAATATCCCTGACATTTATGGGGTACGATAATTTCAGCCCTTTTTATTCTTTTAATGTGTGAAAAGTGACGGTCAAAAATAATCACCACTTACCACGTCAATACATCCTTAAACTGCAGGTAAATATGACACTCTCCAACAGAAGCATAAATTACAATAGAATTTCATCAGCACACTGTTTTCCGAATTACAAATCTAATGTTATAAAGGTAGAAGTGTGATATGAATACATGAAAAATACATATGCCAAAGAACATCCACAATGAATTAAGTGCTATGTTACAACTTACAACATGATATCAAAACCTCAGCGTCCACATCAACCTGTAGATGTAGCTAAACTACAAAACCAACTAAGAGGATCTGATCATCATTGTTCTTGGTGAAGAACTAAACTGCACTTCATCTCGGAAACCATAACAAAATGAATGACAAATTAGAATTTCACTTGAGTTCTGAAAGTACAGATGCAGCTACCCTCTTTAACGATTCAGATGCTTTGT
This sequence comes from Triglochin maritima, assembly GCA_963682175.1. Classification (NCBI taxonomy): domain Eukaryota; kingdom Viridiplantae; phylum Streptophyta; class Magnoliopsida; order Alismatales; family Juncaginaceae; genus Triglochin; species Triglochin maritima. The sequence goes on from OY821775.1 coordinate 45,396,408, forward strand.
GAATGTCGACCTTTGTATGACCAGCTGAAACAAACATACGGATCCCTAGTGGAAGTTGGCACTTGTCGAGTGTCGACCTTTTGGTAGTTACAAGAAATACAGAATCTTCCTTCAATGCCTAAATAGAAACAAATAGTATCATCAGAACAGGAGATTGATGAAAACTGATTTTTTGAGTAAAAACACTTACCTTGTCGACAATCTCCTCTAGAAGCTCGAGATCATTTCTGGGTGAACCAGTTGACTTCTTGAGGCTGAGAAAGACAATAGGCGACAATGAACTGCTTGTGATTACCAGTCCTGGTACTCCTGATAGTTCTGCATTTCCAAAACATACTATTTTGTTATTTATCCATCATTGTAGAATGTAGATGTGTTATTGACAAAAGTCCCTTGATGCCTCATTCATCGTTCAGGATGCTATGGCAATGTAAGGAAACCCAAGCAATATACTGTCCATCAAAATAGCAAAACTGAAAATGCAATTCATCTTTGTAGGTGTATTTCTAGGAAACAAACAATAATGGACATGCATCCACTTCTACCAAGGCTCAACAAAGCTCGTATATCAGAGCAAATGAAGATCTAAAAAAAATATTATTTATATCCAAAAATTTGGATGGGATAGGAGCACATGAAACAAGACAATTCTAGAACTACAACACTGATTCTCCATGTGTTTCATTTCCAACACACCCCAAATTAGTTTCGGATGTAAGGCTCTGTTGTTTTTTCTTTTGTTCACTACCTGAGGGCAGCCTGTTGAATTGCTTAATTGTAAGACTGGAAGCTATTAGGAATTTCTTCATACAATTTTTTTAATCAATTTTTCATAATTCATACAATTTACATGATGTAATATACAAAGATATGGATTGTTTCTATTAAACAACAACTGCTACTGGAAAAAAAAAATCAAACAACAAACAGTATGCACTTGGCTGGCTATACATCAACATCAACATAACCCCAATGCCTCAGAAGAGGCTCCTGCCTAAGCGAGGGGGGGGGGGGGTCGGATGTACGCAACTCTACAACTGTAAAACAATGAGGTTGTTTCCAACTGACCCAAATGATGCAAATGCAACTGACCATCTGCGATTCCATAATAAAAGAAATGCAGATCGTTTAAATAACCCTTTGATATAGTCCATGATGCTCCAAATGTCAAAAAACAATTTAATCTTTGACACAGTGGAAATGGACATATGCACTTGGCTGACTATAGAGGTGCAAATTGTTACCAACTATCCGGGTATTCGATTTGAAAATTTCTACTAACAAGTTACATTTCCACTGTGTCAAAGATTAAGTCGTCAGTTGCACTTCACATCATTGGGTCAATCCCCCCGGAGCCTCTATTGAAGCACTAGGGTATTGTTGATTTGATTAATATGATAATAGTCAGGATTTATGTTTTTCTTGGCCACAATGCACAAAAGATGAATGACTGTAGTGTGAAGATGTTGTGCATAAATAACTGTTTCATATCTTTGTTGAAGTTACCTTTCCACAACCAGGCAATGTTTTTTCTTAACTTTTTAAGCAAATCTGGATTGCCTTCTAAGTATTCGACAGCAGCAATTGCAGCACTTGCAAGATATGGAGGTAGAGATGCAGAGAAAACATATCCTGCACTGCTTAGCCGCTGAAAACCCAAGTTACGCCATCAGACATCAGTAATCACTCTTAAAAATGGCTTTGCAAATGTGCACAAGGATCAAATAAATGTTCGGTTGTCCTGGTTCTGGAAGAAAAGTGGGAAACTGGAATTGCAGATTACCTGATGGTCGACAACTCTAACACTGCCCGTGCAAAATCCTCCATCAGTTGCCAATGCATTCCCCATCGATGAAGTTATTATATCGATCTTGTCAACCTACATATACAGAATGTGAGCAGAAAAATAGGCTGCAAAACAGTATCCGTGGAGTAATGAATCTAATACACACTGGAACACCATAATGTTCAGAAAGTCCTCGTCCAGATTGTCCAAGCACACCAAATGAATTGCTCTCATCTAACACAAGTCGGAAGCGATATTTCTCTTTCAATTTGACAATGGCATCCAGTGGAGCTATTTGACCAGAGTTCTGCAATGCATAAACGGAGCTTGCTTAAAATCTAGAATGAAAAAAATTAAGTTCAAGACCAGAGTCCAGGAAAAGCAGTATATTAATGTGATCAAACATGATTTCCTGTTTCTATGACAAGAAAAAGGGGTGCATACACATTCAAGGTGTTTGACATGAGAACATCAAAAGGTATAAATCCAAAAGCTAAGAGATAGACGTAAGCAGGTCATAGAGTGTTAATTATTACTTATTAGGAATACTAAATATGTATAGAAAAAAATCCATTATCTGAAAATTGGATGCTCCTTGTCATTACTTTTTACCTGGTAGACAGCTTCAACAACGATGTAACGCCGTATCTTATGTGCTCGTCGGTTTCCACGTGTAGTCTTCTCCAATGTGCTTTCCAAAGAGGACATATCGTTGTGCTTGAAATACACCACAGTGCTCCTTGATAGATAAAGACCATTCTGCACCCCCCAGTGGACACCTTCGTCCCTATAAAATACAAATAATAATAACTGACTAATTGTAAAGTAAAATTGTTGGTTACATGTGATTACATGCTCCTCCCAAAGAATTAGCCCTGGTTTTGTATTATGAATAGGTTTTGTACAGTTTTAGAAGTTGAATGATCACATTTGGTAAAAATAAACCTGGGAAACAATTACTACATTACGTTATATTGATACAGATTAGACTGCCTAATGACAAGCTTAAATTTTCATAGAGGGAATAGATATTGATATGTAGCACAAGTGCACAACAAAGAGGAGAAAAGAAATTTCGGTATATGGTCTAAAAGTGGAGCAGTTAAAACCATAAAATGTGGATAAAACATATTAACAAAAGATCATATGTATAAAAGCATATTGATAGTCAATAAGTTGCTTCTCAAAGGCAAGCCAAATGCTACTCACAAAACTGCAAGCAAGCTAATGACATTCACAAAACCAGCTCAAGGAAATGTTTAAGCAATTCAAGGAAAAGTGGACAGTGACATGGTAAATGAGACTGAAAAATACATGGGAGATACAGAAGCGAAGCTCCTCATATTAGCAACTGCGAAAAACTGACTATGATTTTTACTAAACACTGATTAACTGAATTGTAACGATGGATTATCTATGAAGAAACTGAAGGCTGAAATAATTCACGTAGACAGCCGAACAAACAGTTTAATACTATATTCATACAGAAAATAGACACAAACGATCTTACGCAACAATGATGTCTCCTTTCTTGCAAAATGCTGGAATCACGCTGAAAATGGTAGAAATTCCATATGAATAGAGAATTGAATCTGGAGTGCCCAAAAACTTGGCAATTCTGGTCTCACAGTCAAGATGAACATCTAAGGAAGAAGCATCATATTAGTGCACTTAAGCTAAAAAGAAAATCAAGCTCATAGCAGAATCTAACTTCGACAATTTCAAATTCCACAAAGAAAAAGCGAGATATATGATGTGAAGTTCAACTCATACCAATTGTCCCATAAAAACCACGTGGGCCACAAGAACCAACACCATATTTCTCTAATGATCCCACACATGAATCCTGAAATAAATTTATCTTAAATTACTATAATGAGATGGATCAAAAAATGATAAAAGTTTATCCTTACAATTAAATTTTTGTGTCCAACTAATCCAAGAAAGTTTGCAGATGCAAAGTTCACAACATCTTTGCCATCAATAACAGTATGAGTTGCAGCAGCACTGCATAAGATAGTAACTTGTTAAAACAATCATATAGAAAAAAATTAGACTTCTGATACACATACTGAGTGGTGCAAACCAGTAAGTCAATACTTCTTCTCATGGAAATAAATAAAACTATTATAAAATGTTTGAAGAGCAAGAACACTCTCTAACAGAATTCTTTGGAGATGAAAAACAGAAAATCAACATAAACCACCAACATAGTCACCTTTCAAGTAACCAATAAAAAAAAGTCACCTTTCAAGTACTGGAGGTTCATATAGCATTTCCTCGGTAATAGGAGGATGAAGAGATTCTGGCTGCCATTCTTCACAAAGTTCATCAATTTCCTAATGAATAAAATATAAATGCCTTAAGTGGAAAAGCAATTGAATTTTGACAAGTGGATACACGCACCTACAAGATCAAAAAGTGTGACACAGTTATTCCTTTATAAGCTCTATTGGTATAAACGTTGAACATAAAATCCCATTCAATTAAGATAAATTGACTAACATTACACAAATGAAACGGGAGGGAGGGAACTAGACAAAACAAGGTTCCTAGGAAAACCCATGAGGATAGAAAGGGCCAGAAGTTACATTCTCAATAGTTGTAATTTTTACCGAAATACATCATGAACAATTATATGAAGAAATTTTCATTCTAGACCTAAGTACAGACAGTCACTATAAATTCTGCTGATATCATGCGGCTGCAATCAGTAAAGTGTATGGCCTAAAGATTAACTATTTTGCAACTTGAACAAAATAAAATGACAACCCAAAAGGGAGATCAGAAGAAGGCCCTTGGATGCCTTTGAATGCATTCATTACAAATTTCAAATAACTATGAAATGATGGTGGAATTTCTGAATCCGTAAATGATTTTTTCTTCTTCTCTCATTTGAGGAAACATATCATTTTCTAGTCATGCTAATACTTAACTAAAAACTCCAGACAGAAGACTATTGTTTTTACGTAACCACATGGCACCCAAATCTTACCCAAACGAACATAGACATGCATATGGATACACATATACATAGTTCATGCCCTAGCAATTTTCCACCCTTAGAAAATGGATGAAATCATATTCATGTCATAAAAAGTCAACCCGAGTTTTCAAAATTCAACATCTACATGGTGTGTGTTTTTTCAAAATTGGGAAACTCATACAGATGCTAATTGCAAAATTCCATCAAGGAAGTGCGAACTCTCAGATGCAACCATCAAAATTTTGCAATTGATATACTACCATATGTCAAGTTCAAGCACACAGCCTATTTTAAACAAGACCGCCATTTGCAAACTAAAAATATAGTTATATACCATTGACCAACCAACATTCTTAAAGGTTACAATCAACCTTCTCGGTGAGCGGCTTTTTTGGATGTTTGTAACTCTTCCGTGACAGCAAGAAGAGTATAACCACAATGAGTACCACTTCAACAACCAGATGCCCTTCACACCCAAAGAGAAGCAGTACTTCAGCACAAAATATACAAAAGTAACACTTCCACAACCAAAAAACCTTCACGATTCACAAGTCAAAACAATAAAAGATCAAACTTTCTCAGAAACAGAAAAAAACTGCAACTAAAAAGGGAAAGAATTGTAAAGCAAAAAGGAAGGAAAAAAATATTCAATTACGTCTTCAATTAAAAAATCCCAAATTCTGTCAAAATTGCTCAAGAAAACTTGCAAAATGCGAAGAAAACCCCAAACTAAACTTCATAGTATAACCATTAGGAAAACCAAACGAAGAAAAAAAACCCATAGGAATCAACTTCACGCAAATCACACAGCAAAACTTTGAAAACTAAAGCAAACCTGAACTTCATCACAAGCCAGAATACTAAAAAACACGTCACTGATGTATGCCAAAAATCCACCAATTTCAGCCTGAGAAAACAACCAACTTATACCAAACCAAAATTCAAACTACAAAACAAACCACAACAAAATTGCAAATTCCGAGCAAAACGAAAACCCAAATTTCGCGAGAATACACACTAAAACAGAAAATTCGACCCCAAACCCATATTAAAAACCCAATTTGTACCAACCAATAACCAAACTTCACCACACAACAAAGTTGCAAATATCAACCGAAAACACCCAAACATTGTCATAAAACATATAAAAAAACACAATTCCGACCCAAAACCTTTCGAAAATACCCCATTCATACCAAACCAAAACCCAAACTTCAGAACAAAAATTCCAAATTTCTACCCAAAACACACAGAAAACCACAAATTCCACTCAAACCCCATAAAACAGACCCCCATTCACACTAACCAAAAATTTCAAACTTCACAAGGAAAATTCCAAATTTCAACCCAAAAAAAACCCACGAATTCCACCCAAAAGTTACCAACCCAAAATCCAAAGTTGGACCCAAAAACCACATACACGGACCAAAAACCCACCAAGCTAGAACCCAAATTTCACGACAAAAATGCAAAATCCGACCGGAAAACGAAATCACCGTCAATGAGAAAACCGAAAACGACGGCGCGTGCGAAGGGCGCGTCGAAGGCGGAGGTCCAGATCTGACGCGCCTTCAACCACTCTTTGGCCGTCGCCGTGAGGTTGGCGACGGCGGACGCCACGAAGTGCGACTCCATCGGAACCAAAATAAGGTTTCGCCTTGCGGATCGGAAGAAGAAGAAGGAAAGATCGGAACAGGCGAATCAATCCATGATTTTGGGTTTCGCAGCGAAACAAAACTCCGGTTTTTGTTTGGGTTTTTTGGTGGTGTCGTTTTAAGGGCGACGTGGGTTTTGTGGGAGATTTGACGCTTTGACCTCTTCGAGGGATTGGGATGGGAAATTGCGAATTGATGGCGAGTCAAACGGGCCCAATTTAATCAAGCTTGCTTGGCTCGGATTGGATTGGATCGGAGGTTGGTAGTTGGCGTGAGGCGAATTTAGAATTTAAGATGGGCGTTAGTGGTTTGGATAGTTTTGGAAAGTGATTTTCGAAGTGAAATGGAATGCAGAAAATAGAATTCACTAGAAATAGTTTTCTTTTAAACAATTTCTGTTGTTTGTGTGTGTCTTTGGAATCCGATAGAAAAATAGATTTTTTTTATTTGTGTCTGTCTCTAAAATCCAACAAAAAACAAATTCTATTTTTGTATCCACCATTAGAAAATATGAGAAACTTTGTACTTACAATTTAATTTATAAATGAAAATTTGTTATTTTAATCTCAATAATATTACAATCTAAATCACATTATGTCAAAATACATAAATGTTAATATTCAACCGAACCCCATAGAACATTTTCCTTTTGATTGAATTATGTTTGTTTATGCCTATTTGGACAGATAATTTCATGAATGAGTGGACAAATATTTCGGTTATCTGAACTAGTGATTCTTTTTAAGGATTTTGGTGGATCGAAATGTATTCGGCAGATTGTTAAGAGTATTTCGGTGGACCGAAATGTGTTCGGTCGACCACATACAATGAGTTATCGTTACTTTCCGACCTCAAACGTTGAGGCAAAAGGAAAATTTTGTACATAGCACAAAATCCGACGGAAAATGGACATAGATTCCTAGGAGTGCACTAACAACCCCCTCCACGGAGTCAAACAGAATATTGTTTCCTTTCCGTTTTTCCCCTGATTTTGAGTGTACACCCCCCCCCCCCCCCCCAAATATTGGGCCCAGCCCACTATACATCTTGTAGGGCCCGAAATGGGGTTTGGTGGGAGACCGTTTACGTTGGAGGTTGAGAGTTGGGCGTCGTGGGATTAAAAATTGGGGGTTTTCTTTGGGTGCATTTCTAAAAGTTCTTTATTTAACCTTTGATCTCGTGTATTTTTTTATTGATCCAGTACATTTGTTAACTCGAGTAATTGGTCTGGTACACTTGCCGATGTGTGGGGGCACTTCAGTTGGTTGAGCTGCATCAAAATAATAATAAATTTTGCATTTAAACCCAAACAAAATGTTATATTTTATTTACATCCTTAGACTTTCTTGTTAATTTAGAGTTAACTTACACAAAAATTAAATTATTTTGTGATTTAGGTTTTATGTATTGTATGTATCCCAAAACATTTGTACCATTTTATCACTCTTTTTGACATCCAAAAATCAATTAATAATTTTAAATAAAATTATTCAAAATAATATCACCATTATTCCACATCAAATTATCAGAAACTAATGATCATGTTATAACTCAAAAATTACAACATAACACATGGATCTTAGACATAAGATTTAACCTCCAACAACACAATCATAAAAATTCATATCAAATTATCACAAACTCGAATAAACACACTACACATCAAAACACTAATTTGTGCACCCTTTCTAAAATCACAATCATCCAACTTCGATTTGACCGTTCACAATCATTTTCCTCTCAATGTCCCCAATTAAAGCTCACAACCCATCCTTGTCGGAATCCTTCTGCTGATCATATTCCGGCCATTTTCCACCATCGTCGCCACATCCCCAATCATCGGAACACGCCTCTCAACACTTCCGCCTAGATCCTCTGGTCGCCGTCAATGACATTAACACAACTCTTAGCTCGTCCTCGTAGGGGACCCGAAGCGCTTCCCCATCAAGCACCACCACAACCTTCACAATCCAAAGGCCCGCTGCCGAGGTGGATGTTGATCAACGCCAACTCTCGACCCCAACCACCCTCTCCATCCCCATCCCAACCTGCTTCCGCTCCTCCGCCACCCTCACCATGTCCACCACCATTGAACACACGGTCCTCTTCCACCCCAAACTCGACTACACCCCTTCGCAAGTCGACGTCATGCCCTCCCACCCCATCTCTCTCTCTCCTCCCCGTCGGGTAGAGGGAGAAAAAGGAAATCTTAGGGAAAGGGATTTTGAAAGTGTTGGGATTGATGGTTTAGAGAAAAATGAAAGAAGATTATAAAGGGGGAGATTATTTTTTTACTGAAGTGCTAAACGTCGTCCGAAAATTACTTAAATCGCTCGTGTGAATTATCATTTTGCCTTTCTCTCATTTCTAGTTATATATTTCTTCAATTCACTCTCTTACCACCACTTTCTCTTCATCTTCCTCTCATAATCATCAAAAACAATGTCTCGGAGGCCAAGTAAGGAGCCAACGGACGCCCCGGTGCACTCGAATCTGGTAAAATGTCACATTTATTTCAAGTTTAAAAAATATTTTTTTGGGGAGTCGGCGTTTGTCGGAGACGCCTCCCTCGTATTTTTATTTTTTATTAGTTATAAGTAATAATTAGTGAAAATGAGTAGTATTAATTGGTAATTAATTAAAAATAGTTAATATTTTTGTTAATTTAGATGCTTAAATCCATTTAACAACATTTTATTTCTAAAATTTAATTAATAATCATCGGGTTGCCGTGGAGGAAGAGGAAAATCCATACCCTTACACGTTGTACATGCTTACAAAAAGGATTCAACATCTCGTCATCCGCGTAGATGAGGTATATCTGCTTCGGTTAGGAGGGAGAGAGATAGTTTACGTCGTTGTCAGACATGTCATGATTCCTTCGACGATGAGAAGGTTTCAGATGAGGTGGAGAGTGACGACTGAAAGGAATGTGTTCTAAAAGTTTTATTTTTATATGTCAATTATTATGAATTGAATGTGCAAACATTTGTTCCTTGATTATGGTATTCGTCTTTTGGAAGTGTTAAGGAAGATGCGTTTGATCCTTAACCGTAGAGATCTAAAAGATAATGGTTTACATAAATCAAAAGTTATTCACAATCATGGTAATTAACATGGAACATTAATTACCGAGATAAGATTGTCGTGTTGGTCATCGATTGTTGTAACTCTACAAATAATTGACGACGCGAGTATATAAAAGAGGAAAAAATTACTTTTATATATTGAATAGATCTAACAAGTAAAACATTATGGAATTGTGTTTCGTGTCATTAATGTTTTTACTGTGTCTTGGATCCTAAGATATGAGACTTATATCTTTTCACTCAAGAAGTGCTTAATTTGATTATTGTCAAAAACTATTAATGAGTGTAGTGATAAAGGCAATAGTTGGTTGAACATGACTTGTGTTGGAAAAGATAGCTAGTCAAACGATTATCATTGCCCCTCTTAATTGAGTGATGGATTTAGTTGGCCTCCTGATAAAGCAAAATTATAATGTGCACAATGTAACTTGAGTTAAGTTACATAGTTATAATTAGCTTAGAGAGATCAAGAAATGAATATAACACAAAGATGACACACTTCTACTTTGTATATATTCTTAATATCATGAGGCAAGGGACAGACACAAGTGATGCACTTACATCACTAAATGGATCGTGTTTTCGTTCAGGTGGAACAAAGACATCTATGCTAATTGGGTAACTATAATGTGTAGCTAGATATCGCTTATAGTTTGAGATATTAGGTGTTTAATATCTCTTCCAATTTGGCTTAGATCCTCCTATAGGTCACACCACAAAACTGGAAAACAAGAGGCTTGATTTTAAGTTCATATGATGTGTCGGGTTTCATGTGAAAATGGGACACATGTGGTGAATTAATTAAAATCAATGTGTCATGAGAATTGACATAATTAGAATCATAATAAATTCATATGAGGTATATATATTATGGGGTCTAATAATTTAATATTACATAAGATAATATATTACATAAGATGTGAATTTGCTAATAACCCCAAAAGATCAAATTTTGTTGAAAATAAATCTAACATTTGATAAAGGCAAAATTGAGGTCAAACACGGTGAACCGTTTAGGGTTCGGTCGACTGAGGTATCTTCGGATCGGTTAACCGAATGGGGAATGGGTAAACACAATTGATTGACCGAGATTGTCCAGAGTGCCTGGACAATCGGGTTCGGTTAACCGATTGGAAACGGTCAACCGAGAAGAGGTATTTTCGGAAGACCAAAGATGACACGGTCATCCGTAGACTATGTCCCAGGAGAAATTCCGGTGGGTCAACGGTCGACCGAGTAAAAGACGTGTTCGTCCGAATTTTTCCAGGGAATTTTTCTCATGCGGAATCGATCGACCGTCTAGCTCACGGTGCACCGAACACGAGTTATAACCGAATGGGTCGGTTGACCAAATAGTTCTCGATCCACCGAACAGAATGATTCTGCCTGAATTATTAATAGATTAATTAGATCATGTATTGGATTAATTCCAGATTTAATTAAAACGTTTTATGGTGCTTATGTGGAAATTAGAGATTAATTTTAGGAGAGAATAAACAATGGATCATGGCTAAAGAATAGCTTTTGATAAGGTTGTTTTGGTAGTCTATAAAAGGGCACTTACTCCTACTTGTTTAAGACTAATGCAAAATTATTTCTCTCATTAATCTCTCCTCTAATCACCACAAAATTCTCTTAGTAATTTTGAGTTTAGGAGATAGAAATTTCAGGAGCTCAAAGAGGGGTTATTAGCTAGATTCTAAACGTTATTAGCGATTGATTGGCTAGCTCATTTCTCTCTAATCTTGTTTAGAGTTTGGTGAAAACTCGGAGGTAAATCCGTGGACGATTCAATGGGCAACGCGAATCCGGATCTTCAAAAAGGTTTTAGAGAACCTTTAGGTATGATTCTACCTTTGTGGTTTATTTTTATAAATGTAGGGTTGCATGATATTAGAATAAACACAAAGTAATGTACATAGAAATTATTGAAAATATGAAAACGATCTTGTATGTTGTATTAATTTTTTTTAAAATATATACATACATAGGGCACGAAATCCTACAACGACGAGAGTGACAATGAGGATCGGTAAGAGTTGGAGTTGGAGTTGCAGGAGGAGGAGAGGTAGGGGGAGTACGATAGAGGACGTGGGGTAGAGGACCGATATGGTGGAGAACGGGGGCGACATGGAAATTCTTCTAAGGTTGAGTGGGTAATTCGGGGCGGTAGGGGTGGTAGATTTGTGACCGGAGATTCGAGTTCGTGCACTGTAGATGTCCGAACTCAGAAGAAGAAGAAGAAGAAGAAGAAGAGGGGTGAGGACGATTCTTGGATCGTGACTGATGTGATGTCTGGTGGTCCTTTAGATGAGAGCGTCAATCCTAGTTTCGGGGTCCACATTGACAAACACCTTTGGGAGGGTGAGGATCGAAAGGTTCTAAAGTGTCATAATCGGCACAGAGGTTGTGCTACATTGCAGGGTTGGTCCCTGAAATCTCATCAACGAGGTTCCGAAAATGCTCGGAACATATTACTTTATTATCTGTTGTATTTGTCTTTGCTTTTGTGTTGTACTCTTATTATTTATTTCTCACGAACATATTTTTCCCTTATTTGCTATATGTGATGCATTTTAAATTTGAAATTTGATAAAAAAACAACACGATATAAAAGCAACACGAACAGATTACACATTAAAAGCATAATAATTTAACTAATAAATTACAAATTACAATCAAAATCTACTACGTAATTGGTCCCAATATGCTCTCCGACTTTCGTACACCACCTCCCATCCAAGAACACTATCGTCTCGCATTTGAAACCACATGGTCGCTATAGGAGGTACTGGGAATCCCTCAGCCAATTCAAAGCAAATGTAATGTCTGTAACTCCCTAAATGAGCAATAATCAACTCTCTGTATGGCCTCGTCATGGTAGACAGACACTCCCAAGGTAGCACTGTAATACACTGGTACAACAAACCATCCATTCCCACTTAGAAAGACATAACTGCACACTTGTAAAAATTGGCAATCGGGAACAAGTCGCACAAAATCTCCATATAGTGATGCTCGCCACAAGGTCCTCCGCCCCCAATCAATCCGCTAACGAGCATGTACCACACCGTTATAATAAACATGTTCATAAATGGGATGCACCCCTATCTCATTAAAAATCGCGCAACGAGCGTAAAACCAATTGTCTTGACCACCATGGAAAGCATCGGCAACACATCGAAATCCACAGTTGTCATCAGCACGTACATCATTCCACAGTTGTCTCCAGGAATTTAAAACTAAACAAGCAAGTAAGGAATAGAAAATGCAAACCACAAGGAACACGAGGGTTTTTACAGAGGTTCGGTCACCGCCTACGTCCTCTCTTGCAAGCTTCGCTCGACACTTCGAGCTCCGCTCACGACTTCACTATCCACTCCCCATTCCGGGCCAGGAGAGAACGTCTTTACAATCTTCAAGCTCGCGAACAACCCTCGCCGAGCTTGGCTCCTCCTCTCACAATCCGAGAGGGATCACTTCGGGCTCTCACCGAAGTCTATACTCGTTGTCTTGGGCTTTCACCAAGACCATTGCTTCTTTCACAATGGTTGAGTGGAACAACACTCTCTAAACTTGAGCACACTTGAGTAGGATTGGATTTATGACTAAAGTGTGGAAGGTTTGAGGCTTGGAGTGTTTGGATCTTCTCTCTAATGTATTGGACAAATAGTAGTCAGAGAGTTGTGTTAAAATGTGTTTTACAACTCTATTTATAATCATCAAAGAGAATATAGCCATTGGAGTTGATTGGGTATAAGTTGGTGTAAGATACACAAAATAGAAACTCGCAGGACCCAATTCTGGATGAGTTCGGTCGATCGGATCGGGCTGAACGGTCGACCGTTAGGCAGTTTTGAACTCAGATCGAACGGTCGACCGCCCAACGCTAAGACTTAGGTACACTTAAGTGATCGGTCGAACACCGCAAAGGGTTCGGTCGACTGATTCACAATAGGCTCTAAGGGGTTGACAAACAATGTTATATTCGGTCGACCGAAACAAGGTACACGGTTGACCGAATTCCAACAGGAAGTTCGGGTTTGTCTGAGACAGATATTCGGTCGACCTGACAAGGTCCTCGGTCGACCGATACAAGAAATGTATTTGGGGTATTTTTGGTTTAATACGAATACGACCGTTGGGTATATACGACCAATCAAACGATCATGTGACACGTGTGATCGGTCGAACAAAGATGTTGAAACGGTCGACCAGTGTTAACACTTAATCCTGTAACAGAATTAACAACCCGATCGGTCGAACGAAGAACTCGTTTCGGTCGACCGATTTGGTCCATACAGTTTAGGTTAGGTTAAGTATTTTCCGATTCTAGTTTGGGTGATCTATTGAAGTCCAATGTTATGAAATTTCGTGTGTGACTTCTCTAAGGAACATAGTGTGTGTTTAAGTTGATTTTAGCTCAAGTATGCTCAATTTACACAAGTTCGTAAGACTTAAAGAAAACGCAAAATACATGTCTTCAATTGAGCTTGATTACATGTCTTGACTTGATTTCCTTTCTTTCTTGAGTCTTGATCACCTGTAGAGGTTAGCACAAAGCAATATGTATGCAGTGCAACATGTGTGCTACTCTACATGATTACAATTAAGATTAGGTTGATTAAAACATCAAAACATAGATTAAGGCCAAAAACCCAACAATAACAACAAACATGTCGTCATACCAGATCCTGCACTCATGTTACGGACGATCGAGACGAACTAGAAGATCGACCACGACCTCGCTCAGCATACTCAAAGACACTCGGGTCCCGATGTGTCGCATTTCCCCTTGGTCGACCTCGTCCCTTAGTATTTTCTACGGGCTCTACATAGTTCGACTGATTGAGGTGTAACGACCTCGTCCCTTATAACATACGAGAGACACTACGAATAACTGCAGGGTCGCTCCCTGAAATCTCATCAACGAGGTTCCGAAAATACTCGACGTCTTGTGATAACTAATCCACAAACTCTGGCATGTCGACTCCTTCTCCAATGACAAGTGATTTCCAGAATAGATGAATCTGCTCTAAATAAATTCCTTTGCCTGACTCAATACAACCGCGGATGGTACATGCACAAGGAATCTCATGTGATGTCAGAAAAGCACACCCACAACGATATTCAACTTGATTTCTTAAGTCATCCATTCTCTTCAACTCCTCACTCAATAACGACAAGCAGTGATGCGAAATTTGACCATTTATATGCTGATATAAAGCATTTTTGTAGTTAGACAAATTTTGATGTCTCGACTCTTCAATAAAGTTTCAAATATTCGTCAGCTACATTTCAATAGCCGAGTTCACGCGGTCGAAAAGAGTGTCCAGAGCTGCAGTCGATGAAGTAATCCAGTCTTTCAGAGTTGAATAAGCATTTTCGACCCTACAGTTCGTAGTGTTGCCGAAATGAAAGACTTAATTGGTCCAATTCAACACAAACTTTTCTTTATGCACTAACCACGTGCCATCCAGATACTCTGTGATAGCCGGCCTAGACATTTACAAATCTTTCAGAGTACGCATAACTCTATTATAATCGGGTTCTGAAGTAGAAAACATGATTTTCCTCCACTTTCCACACTTCAAAGTCTCTGCCAACTGGTTGTTCTTGCCTAAGGCGTGGTATGCGTAGTTGTATACGTCTTTGTTGATATGCTAGGTGCAAAGTAAATGAGCAGAGTCAGGAAAAACCTCTCTCACTAGTCGCATAAGCCCTAACTCCCGGTCCGTTATTATTGCAGTCGAGCTGACAATACTCAATAATAAATCTTGCAACTTCTCCAACACCCACCGGTAACTAGACTCGGTCTCATCCCTCATAATTGTAGGATTTCATTAATTATACATATATATTTTCGAGGTTTTTATGTATAATAAGGATCAATTACAATTTTCTTTGATTTATTTCATGCATGCATCGGTTTGTTTTAACATTTAGTTTCAAAACTCTATTAAAACAAACAAGGGCTCCGAAATTCATACCTAGAAGTTCTCAAAAACTTCTTGAAGATTCGGAGACGTTGGGGATGCTTCTCGCCGCGCCGGATGCCTCCGAGTATTCACCAAACTCTAAACAAGATCGGAGAGAGGGAAGCTAGTCTCTCGATCTCCGATAGGGTTTAGAATCTAATTACTAACCCCTCTTTAATTCCCTTGAGAAGATGATCTCTTAAGAACTAAAACTAAACTTAAGAATTAAGGGATTTTCGTGGAGAATTACGGAGAGAGAATTTTGCTCAAGAAAATAATGAATGAATTAAGGAGGTAATGAGATAACCTTGTATTTATAGGTTCTCTCCAAATTACCTATTCATGTGCAACCTCTTGCCCATGATTCCATGCAAAATTCCATCTAACCATCCATTATTTATTAATAAATAATCTTAGCCACGAATTAAATCAATTATGGACCAATTCCATGCATGATCGAATTAATTCTTAAATTAATTCTGCATAAAACCGTCTGACCGGTCGACCGTCTGCGAGGTCCGGTCGACCGTTTAAACCTTGTTTCGGTCGACCCTTTAGACACTCGGTCGACCGTTCGCAACATTAAAATATTTCATCATAATGTTCGGTCGACCGACCGATAAATTCGGTCGACCGAAAACGAACAGACGAAATCCCTGTTACGATGTGCACACATCCGGTCGACCGTGCAATATTGCGGTCGACCTTGAAACATTCGGTCGACCGTTTATGGTCTAGCGGTCGACCGTTTTTGCACAGTGCATGCAGACTTGTCAAACTTCGGTTTAACCCCTACAAAATTTGACATTTCGGGATTAGTAGTAAATTCACAACTTATGTAACATATTATCTTATGTAATGATCAATCATTACACCCCATAATATTTACATCACATATGAATTTAATTTAGATTCTAATTATGTTATAAATCACAACATAATTTTGATTTTGCTTGTTCACCCCATGTGTCATATTTTCACATGAAACCCGACACATCCTATGAACTCAAAATCCCCATTTCTTGTTTCCCAGTTTTGTGGTGTGACCTATGGGAGGATCTAAACTAAGTTGACAGTGATATTAAGAGCTTAATATCACAAGCTATAAGCGGTATCTAGCTACACATTATAACTCCCAATTAGTTAGATGTCTTAATTCCACTCGAACCAAAACCCGATCCACTTAGTGATGGAGTGCACCACTTGTGTCCGTCCCTTGCCTCATGATATTAAGAATACACACAAAGTAGTATTGTGTCATCTTTGTATTAGTATTCATTTCTTGATCTCTTTAAGCTAGTTATAAATATGTGACTTAACTTAAATCACATTGTGCACATTATAACTTTGCTTTATCAAGGGGCCCACTAATATCATCACTCAATTAAGAGGGGCAATGATAGTCTTTTGACTAACTATCTTCTCCAACAAAAGTTGTACTTAACCAACCAATGCCTTTACACTACACTGATCGATAGTTCAAGACACTGATCTAATTAAGTATTCCTTAAGTGATTAGATATAAGTCTCATATCAAAGGACCAAAGACACAGTAAAATATTAATGACACAGAAACACATTTCTATAATATTTTACTTATTAGGTTTATTCAGTATACAAAAGTAATATTTTCCTCTTTTGCATACCCGTGTTGTCACTCACTTGTAGAGCTACAATGATCTATGACCAACACGACAATCTTAACTCGGTAATTAATGTTCAATGTTAATTACCATGATTGCGAATATCTTTTGTTTTATGTAAACCAATATCTTTTAGAGCTCTACGGTTAAGGACCAAGAGCCTCTTCCTTAACACTTATAAAAGACGAATAACATAAACAAGGAACAAAATGATTTCTCATTCAATTCATAATAATTGACATTTAAAAGTAAAACTTTTAGAACACATTCCCTTCAATCTCCCACTTGTTATTAAAGTTTTCTTTCTCATACATACTCAATGCATAAAACAATAATAACTAGGGTAAACCCCATTACATATCAATCATCAAGCCAATCTACATGGTTCCTCAGTCCCATGGACTCGAAATGCATTTCGCCCTTGGCTTAGGATAAGGGTTTTGTGAATGGATCAGTTGTGTTGCTGTTGGTGTCCACCCATAACAGATTTATTTTGCCTTCGTCGATGAGGTCACGCGTCACGAAGTACTTACGATCCATGTACTTCACTTTGTGGTGTGATTTGGGATCCTTGATTTGCAAGATAGATGCACTATTGTCGCAAAATAGCTCTATTGGTCCCTCGCTCGAGGGAACTACTCCAAGCTCTTCAAGGAACTTCTTAATCCACACTCATTCCTTGCTCGCTTCAGCGACAACCATCACTTCGGAAGCAGTGGTTGAGTCGGCAGTAGTGCTTTGCTTCCAACTACGTCAACTCACAGCTCCACCATTCAGAAAGAAGACGTATCCTGATTGCGACCTTCTATCGTCTGGATCACTCATGAAACTCGCATCCGAGTAACCCTCAGAAATCAATTCCCTTTGTCCTCCATAAACAAGAATCTTATCCTTAGTCCGGTTAAGGTACTTCAGGATATTCTTGACCGCAGTCCAATGCTCAGGACCTGCGTTGGATTGGTGACGACTTGTCACGCTTAGAGCATACGAGACATCTGGTCTTGTGCAAGTCATCGCGTACATGATCGACCCAATTGCCGAAGCATAAGGGACATCCTTCATGTACTCTAAGTCCTTACGTGATTGCGCACGTTGAGACTTCTTGAGTTGCACACCCATACTCATTGGCACACTGCCCTTTTTGGAGTTGTTCATCTTGAACCTTTCCAAGACCTTGTCAATGTATGCACGTTGACTGAGGCCAATGAGTCTACGAGATCTATCTCGATATATCTTGATTCCCAAGATGTATTGAGCCTCACCCATGTCTTTCATCGAAAATGCAGTTTTCAATGAACTTCTCGTTTGCTCAAGCAAAGGAATATGATTACCCATGAGCAATATGTCATCGACATATAAGATTAGGAATACTACATGACTCCCACTAACCTTCTTGTATACACAAGGTCCTTCCTTACTTTGAATGAAGTGAAGCTTCTTTACTTCCTCGTCAAAGCGTTTGTTCCAACTCCTTGATGCCTGCTTCAATCCATAGATGGATCTTTGAAGCTTGCATACCTTCTCGCTATTCTTTGGATCTTCAAAACCTTGAGGTTGTACCATGTACACATCCTCCTCCAAGTTCCCATTCAGGAACGCCGTTTTGACATCCATTTGCCATATTTCATAATCGTGAAATGCGGCAATAGTGAGCATGATCCGAATAGACTTGAACATGGCAACCGGTGAAAAAGTTTCATCATAGTCAATTCCTTGAACTTGAGTGAAACCCTTCGCTACAAGCCTCGCTTTGTAGGTTGTCAAGTTCCCATCCATGTTCATCTTCCTCTTAAAAACCCATTTATTATGAATGACATTTTTCCTTTGAGGAAGGTCAACCAAGTCCCATACTTGATTATCATACATGGATTCTATTTCGGATTCCATGACCTTAAGTCATAGTTTGGAGTCTTCCCTTTCCATTGCCTCTTGGAAGGTTAAGGGATCTTGATATCTAGTACCATGATTTCATGAAGTCCCAGATACAAATCGGGTTTCTTCCTTTCCCTTGTTAACCTTCTAAGTTCTTTTGGTTCTTCTCGTGTCTCTCGAACTTCTTCCACAATTTCTTGAGGAGTGGGTTCACGTTCAACTCTTGAACGTACACTTGGTGGGGATGATTGAGATTCTCTCACAATTTCTTGTGATGGTCTCTCGCTCACGCTCCCACTAACCAAAGGAATCTCGGTTGGGCCTTCATGATCTTGAATGTCATCATTCATGTCATGATCTTGTAGAGTATCTTGAGTTTCCTCAAGCACAACCCTAGTCCCACTACTTTTTACTCTTTCTAGAAATTCCTTTTCCAGAAATGTGGCATCCCTCTCTACAATCACTCGATTGGAGGTGATATGCCAAAAGTAGTATCCTCTTGTCTCACGAGGATAACCAATAAAGAAGCACTTATCCGCTTTTGGTTGAAGTTTGGTCGACATCAATCTCTTGACGTAAGTCTCACAACCCCAAATCTTGAGAAAACTGAGCTTAGGTGTTTTACCACTCCATAACTCATAAGGAGTTTTCTCCACGGATTTGGATGGAACATTATTTAGTGTGTAAACCGCAGTTTGTAGTGCATAACTCCAAAAGTAAAGAGGTAATTCCGCATGACTCATCATTGACCGAACCATATCGAGCAATGTCCTATTCCTCCTTTCGGATACCCCATTCCACTGAGGTGTACCGGGAGGGGTGAGTTGAGGTACAATACCAAACTCCTTTAGGTATGAGTCAAATTCGGCACTTAAGTACTCACATCCACGATCCGTTCGTAGAGACTTGATTTTCTTGTCGAGTTGGTTCTCTACTTCATTCTTGAATTCTTTGAACTTGTCAAAAGATTCACTTTTGTTTCTCATTAGATAAACATAGCCATAACGACTATAATCATTCGTGAACGTAATGAAGTACCTGAAACCATCTCGTGCACTAGTACTCATTGGACCACATACATCGGAATGTATCAAATCCAACAAGCCACTCGCCCTTGGGCCTTTCTTCTTGAAAGGCTTTTTGGTCATTTTTCCCATTAGACATGGTTGACACGTCTCCTATGTTTTAAAATCAAGTAGACCAAGAAGGTTAGCTTCTTGCAATTTCTCGATGCGCTTTTCATTTATGTGACCAAGACGATAGTGCCACAAGAGAGTATCATTCTCGTGAGTGGTCTTAAGTCTTTTGTTATTGATATTAAATATTTGTTTATTATCCAATTCAAGCAAATAGAGACCATTCCTTATGAACGCATTTGCATAGAACACACCATTCTTCGATATAGACAAACAAGAATTTAAAATATTTATATTAAAATTATCCATATCCAGACATGATACAGAAATAATATTCTTGCTAATCGAAGGTACATAATAAACATTCTTTAGACATAAATTTAAACCACTACACAATTGAAACACCACAGAACCTTGTGCAACCGCAGACACGTTCACACCATTTCCGACCTTCAATTCTACCTCGTTCCTTACGAGTTCCTTCCTATCCATGAGTAGCTGCACATTAGAAACTATGTGAGCACAAGATCCGGTATCAATTACCCAATCCTGGACAGAGGTGGCTAAATTTATTTCAATAACAAATATACCTTTGGCCTTTTTGGGGCGCCGACGTTCAATCACTCCGTTGTCAAGGTCTTCCTTGTACTTGGGGTAATTTGGCCGGATGTGTCCTTTTTCACCGCAGTGAAAGCACTCCGTATTGAGAGTTGTAGATTTCTGAGATTTCCCCATCGAGGCACTTTTATGAGCACCTCCTACTCCCTTGCTCT
Source organism: Triglochin maritima (assembly GCA_963682175.1). Lineage (NCBI taxonomy): Eukaryota > Viridiplantae > Streptophyta > Magnoliopsida > Alismatales > Juncaginaceae > Triglochin > Triglochin maritima. The sequence continues at coordinate 45,417,326 of OY821775.1, forward strand.
TGATTGAACCACTTTTGGTAGATTTGCCCTTTCCTTTACCAATCTTATGGCCCCTCCCATGGACGGCAATGACTTGCTTGTCCCTACCCTTGCCCATGTCAACTTCAGCAGTTTTGAGAGCGTTGTGAAGCTCCTCAAGACTCGGTCTCATCCCTCATAATTGTAGGATTTCATGTTTAATTATACATATATATTTTCGAGGTTTTTATGTATAATAAGGATCAATTACAATTTTCTTTGATTTATTTCATGCATGCACCAGTTTGTTTTAACATTTAGTTTCAAAACTCTATTAAAACAAACAAGGGCTCCGAAATTCATACCTAGAAGTTCTCAAAAACTTCTTGAAGATTCGGAGACGTTGGGGATGCTTCTCGCCGCGCCGGATGCCTCCGAGTATTCACCAAACTCTAAACAAGATCGGAGAGAGGGAAGCTAGTCTCTCGATCTCCGATAGGGTTTAGAATCTAATTACTAACCCCTCTTTAATTCCCTTGAGAAGATGATCTCTTAAGAACTAAAACTAAACTTAAGAATTAAGGGATTTTCGTGGAGAATTACGGAGAGAGAATTTTGCTCAAGAAAATAATGAATGAATTAAGGAGGTAATGAGATAACCTTGTATTTATAGGTTCTCTCCAAATTACCTATTCATGTGCAACCTCTTGCCCATGATTCCATGCAAAATTCCATCTAACCATCCATTATTTATTAATAAATAATCTTAGCCACGAATTAAATCAATTATGGACCAATTCCATGCATGATCGAATTAATTCTTAAATTAATTCTGCATAAAACCGTCTGACCGGTCGACCGTCTGCGAGGTCCGGTCGACCGTTTAAACCTTGTTTCGGTCGACCCTTTAGACACTCGGTCGACCGTTCGCAACATTAAAATATTTCATCATAATGTTCGGTCGACCGACCGATAAATTCGGTCGACCGAAAACGAACAGACGAAATCCCTGTTACGATGTGCACACATCCGGTCGACCGTGCAATATTGCGGTCGACCTTGAAACATTCGGTCGACCGTTTATGGTCTAGCGGTCGACCGTTTTTGCACAGTGCATGCAGACTTGTCAAACTTCGGTTTAACCCCTACAAAATTTGACATTTCGGGATTAGTAGTAAATTCACAACTTATGTAACATATTATCTTATGTAATGATCAATCATTACACCCCATAATATTTACATCACATATGAATTTAATTTAGATTCTAATTATGTTATAAATCACAACATAATTTTGATTTTGCTTGTTCACCCCATGTGTCATATTTTCACATGAAACCCGACACATCCTATGAACTCAAAATCCCCATTTCTTGTTTCCCAGTTTTGTGGTGTGACCTATGGGAGGATCTAAACTAAGTTGACAGTGATATTAAGAGCTTAATATCACAAGCTATAAGCGGTATCTAGCTACACATTATAACTCCCAATTAGTTAGATGTCTTAATTCCACTCGAACCAAAACCCGATCCACTTAGTGATGGAGTGCACCACTTGTGTCCGTCCCTTGCCTCATGATATTAAGAATACACACAAAGTAGTATTGTGTCATCTTTGTATTAGTATTCATTTCTTGATCTCTTTAAGCTAGTTATAAATATGTGACTTAACTTAAATCACATTGTGCACATTATAACTTTGCTTTATCAAGGGGCCCACTAATATCATCACTCAATTAAGAGGGGCAATGATAGTCTTTTGACTAACTATCTTCTCCAACAAAAGTTGTACTTAACCAACCAATGCCTTTACACTACACTGATCGATAGTTCAAGACACTGATCTAATTAAGTATTCCTTAAGTGATTAGATATAAGTCTCATATCAAAGGACCAAAGACACAGTAAAATATTAATGACACAGAAACACATTTCTATAATATTTTACTTATTAGGTTTATTCAGTATACAAAAGTAATATTTTCCTCTTTTGCATACCCGTGTTGTCACTCACTTGTAGAGCTACAATGATCTATGACCAACACGACAATCTTAACTCGGTAATTAATGTTCAATGTTAATTACCATGATTGCGAATATCTTTTGTTTTATGTAAACCAATATCTTTTAGAGCTCTACGGTTAAGGACCAAGAGCCTCTTCCTTAACACTTATAAAAGACGAATAACATAAACAAGGAACAAAATGATTTCTCATTCAATTCATAATAATTGACATTTAAAAGTAAAACTTTTAGAACACATTCCCTTCAATAATCGCATAGCCGACAAGGAAGTTCATGTTTGTTGGTGTCACCCCAACCATCTCGAACAATGACATTTTGTACTTGTTCGTTTTGTACGTCGAATCCATGCAGATTAGGAAAGGGTATGTGCGCAACAACTTATCTGACGTCAGATGTGCCAAAAATGCATGAGTGACGACATTAGTTTCTTCATCTGCCATAATTCAATGCAGGTACTGATACTGCACTGCCTGATGCAGAAACTGATGAGCGGGATTCCTGTCTTCAGATTTCATCTTCCTCATGTACTCTCTACAGTTATAAATGTGTCTCTGATTCGGATTATCCTGTGGGAATTTCTTCTTTACCGCCAACAAGATGTTACGTGATTTCGTTTGTGTCTCAGTCATATCACGAACAATTTTCATGGCCCCAGGACTAAGACCGTTGATCTGTCGGTGACCCTCTGGATAAACTGCAAGTCTGTGGTTGTGCTGACCAGGAGTAATATTAGAAACTACGACTCATCCATCACACTCCCGTCGCTCGACTACCTTTATCAAAAAAATGACAACCACAATCATTTCTTTTCATGTTCTTCCGTACTACAATATTCATATCCCGAGAACCCATTTCATTTTTGCGGTCGCATCTCAGATAACAATTCATCTGATTACTTGTTTGTGGTTTATAAGATGATATTACCAAAAAAAATCGGCTCCGATGACAACTTGTTTCGCCCATCTATTCGCGTCATCGATTGTTAGAAATACTTGTGGATTTACAAAAATCTCATTGTAATCTACTCCATCATTTTTAATAGGTAGATAAAAATACGTGGGATTTGGATATAGATGGGTATATTATTTTTGTTTGGGTTTTTATACATTTTTTCTGATCATCTTAATATAAAATAAACTTATTAATGGGTCCCACACACATGCAAGTGTATTCGACCAAATACTTCACCGAATACTTCAGTTAACAAGTGTATTTAAGCAATAAAAATTTCAAGGGAACAAAGGACCAATAAAGGACTTTTGGGAGTGCATCCAAGCCAAAACCCCATTAAAAATTAAGTTGAATTAAGTTGATTTACGAGGTTTTGCAAGATCTATTAGCATGTTTCCACCTTTCGGGTCATGGATAGGGATGGAATGGTGGGTCAATGAGTCGAATTTAATCAAGCTTATTCGGGTTGGATTGGGTGAGTCTACGTTGTAGGTTGGGAGTTGGCGTTGCGAGATTATAAATTAAGTTTTTTGTTTGTTTGTTTGTTTGTTTGTTTTTGAAATAGTGATTAGAAATTAAGTTGATGTGTAGGATTTTATAAGATCTATTAGCAATTTAGCATGTTTCCACCTTTCGGGTCATGGATAGTGATAGAATACTGGGTCAAATATGTTGAATTTAATTGAGCTTACTTGAGTCAGATTGGGCGTTTGGGAAATGTAGAAATTAAGTTGACTTTTAAGTAGGTTTTACAAGATCTAATAGCATGTTTCCGCATTTCAGGTTATGGATAGGGATGAAGTGATGGGTCGAATTTAATCGAGTTGGATTGTGCGGGTATATGTTGGATGTTGGGAGTTGGCCAATTGGGAAATTTAGAAATTACGTTGACTTTTAAAGTTTTGCAAAATTCATTACCATGTTTTCGCCTTTCAGGTCGTGGATGGTTGATCAAGTGTAGTGTTATTTTGGATGGAATTTGTGTTTGATACAAGGGGATACTCGATCCATGCACATTTTATCAATGGAAAATGATTTGTTCAAGCTGCGTTCCGGATGCTGTTTGATGTGGTCAGTCCAGTCAGTAAATATTAATAAAATCACATATTATTTATTTATTTATTTATTTTGTGTCACATCACACGCACACGTAACTATTCGACCTTTGATTTCCACCATACATATCTCCTCAAAACCTTTCATTATCCCCCAAACATTTCATTCTCCATCATTTCTCCCGATGGAAGACAAGATCGGTAAGAGGACCGAGGGAGACAAACGCGGGAGTAGATCTTGAGGGAAGTGGGAACACCAACGACGTTGGTTAGGACGTCGTGGTGAAGTTGGTCGACGAGGAAGGGGATGAAGTAGTTGGCGTTGGAGCCCGCCCCGAGGCGAGGAGAAGGAGGAGGAGGATTGTGGTTCTTTGCAGCTGATTTGAGTTTTTTGTGTGGTTTTTTTTGGGAAAGTTTGGTTTTTTGTGGCTGATTTGAAGTTTCTGTTTTTGTTCTGTAACAGATCGGTCTTGGTTTTTTGGAAGTGTGGTTCCTTGTAGCTGATTTGAGTTTTTTGTGTGGAGTTTTTGGGGAAATTTTTGGTTCTTTGTGGCTGATTTGAAAATTTTCGTTTTTTCTAGGATGGATCGATCTTGGTTTTTTGATATGATTTTGGAAAGTTTGTTTCTTTGTAGCTTTTGTTTTTTGTAGTTGTTTTGAGTTTTTGTGTGGTGTTGTTGGGGAAAGTTTGAAAGGACAAACACATGTGGTAAAAATGACAAACTAATACTTAAAAATGACAAATCATTACTTAAAAAGGATAAAACCTCGACATAGAAAGGACAACCCAAAACATTTCATTCTCCATCATTTTCTCCCGATGGAAGGCGAGATCGGTAAGAGGGATGCCGAGGGAAACGAACGCGGGAGTGTATCATGAGGGAGGTGGGGATGTCGACGACGTTGGTTAGGAGGGGGAGGAAGTAGTTGGCGTTGGAGCATGTCCCGAGGCGAGGAGGAGGAGGAAGAATGTGGTTCTTTGTAGCTGATTTGAGTTTTTGTGTGATGTTTTTTTGGGAAAAGTTTGGTTTTTTTGGTTGATTTGAAGTTTCTATTTTTGTTCTGTGACGGACCGGTCTTGATTTTTTGGAAGTGTGGTTCATTGTAGCTGATTTGAGTTTTGTGTGTTGAGTTTTTGGGGAAAATTTGGTTCTTTGTGGCTGATTTGAAGTTTTTTCGTTTTTTTAGGATGGATCGATCTTGGTTTTTTGAGATAATTTTGGAAAGTTTGTTTCTTTGTAGCTTTTGTTCTTTGTAGTTGTTTTGAGTTTTTGTGTGGTGTTGTTGGGGAAAGTTTGAAAGGACAAACGCAGGTGGTAAAAATGACAAACTCATTCTTAAAAATGACAAATCATTACTTAAAAAGGACAAAAGCTCAACATAGAAAGGACAACTCGCCAATATAAGAAGGATTGACCCAACTGTTAAAAAGGATAAACTCAAACTTAAAAAGGATAAACCACAACTTAAAAAGGACAAACCATTACTTAAAAAAGACAAAACCTTGACCCACTTACCTGCACTAAAAGCAACCTCCGACGTCACAATTGACGTCGGAGGACATATTAAGTCTCGCGTCATCAAAGAGACTAATGAGAACCTACCTGAGTTTTTTCTCCACCAGTCTAAAACATCAAAACATTTTAACTCAGCAGTACTTAAGTAAATTTCAGTGTTTAGATATGCAGTTAATTCGTTTTAGGTTTCAGTTCGCACAAATTTAGTTTTTTTACTTAACCAATTCCATTGCGAGACGTCATCATCTGAATCCACTGCAGTTGGAGGTGGTTGTGGTGATGAACTAGCAACATTTGAACCAATTTGTCTATTTAGTCTTTGATATTATTCAAAATAATCTTTTAACGAAGACCTACATTTATCTACATGTTTTTGAAAATTTTCATAATTCATGTTTTCGAAAAATTGTTCCAAGTAAACTTGTAAACCAGTAATTTTAAATATAGGATCCATAATAAAAGCTAAACAAAAGCTAAGTGGAGGAAGATTCCAATATTTATTCAACTTAGCCTCAATTTCAATTAAAATGTCATTAAAACCAGGATGTTTCCTATATTTCGCAAATATTTTTGTAATTAGACGTATTTCGTAAGTAAATATGTTAGAGGTCGGGTAATATGGTTCACTTAATCTTTTAGTGAAGGTGAAAAATGTTTTAAAAAAGCTAACATAATATTACAAATTTCCCAATCTTCGTCGCTTAAAAATGCATCTTTTTGTTTTTCATTATAAAAAGTTTGAATTGCAAGATGATGATCAACACAAGATTTTAACATTTCATAGGTAGAATTACATATATAGGGTACATCTAATTTAATTTTTCTAAGTTTAACATCATTATATACACAAAATTCTCTAAATTCTTGATATCTAGATGTACTACTACAACCTACAAAGACAATTGCATTCCTAACATTTCCTAGGCATGATTTAATTAATTGAAGTTCATCTTGTACTACCAAGTTCAAAGTATGACAAACACATCTGATAGGAAAAAGTGAACCCTCTAGAGGTGCTTACAATAACATTTTTATTGCTGCATTGTTATTAGTAGCATTATCAAATGCAATTGCACAAATTTTATTTTCAAGAGAATTAACTACAATGACAACTTTAATGTGATCAAATATAACCTTGGTAGTGTGTGGATGCAAAATAGGTAAAAACGAAATACTTTTTATATTTAACCATGAATCATCTATATAATGAGCAGTTACGCAATAATAAGAATAATTATTTGGACCAGTCCAAACATCACTAGTTAATGCTACATTATTGTTCATTTCATAAAAATAACTAATCATGATTGTTCTTTGTTTTTTGAATTTATCAAATGAAACATTTTTAAGAGTTTTTCTAAAAAATGGTTTAAACTGGGGATTATGATAGAGAATTGATGCCATAAGAGAATCAGATTCACATGTGCTAAATGATAATTCATCTTTAATTATAAAATCAACAATTATTTCTCTACCTTCAATTGAATCATATTTTTGAAAAGATAAATTTCCACTAATTGTGTATAAAACAGGTTGATGTGAATTCATTACCGACCCATGATTGTTCTTAACTTTACATACCTTTAAATGACTACCTAAATGACCAGTTCTCCCACTTGACGCCGCTGAATATACATGACCACAGTAATTACAAGTAGCAGTTACTTTACCGGTTACATCTCTACATTCTTAAAAATGTTTCCATACTGAGTTAGTTTTTTTTCTAAAACTGGTAGTAGTTGTTTGGGGTGGTCTAGTAGGGAGGGGTTCTACGGTATCCTGATCTTCAGAATCAGATGAAGAAGACATGTAAATTACTAAATATGCAAAGAAAAACTTAATTTTTTTCATAAAAGATAAAGTCATGATTACGGTTGGTTAACTAAAATTAACTACTACAAAAGATTAGAAAAGCACGAGAAATGAAAAGTGGAGTCGCGAAATCAGCGGTCAACGGTCTGCTTGTAGCTTTAGGCTTCACGTTTTAGCTCAAACTCAACATGTATCCACCAAAATCAAAGCAATTAGAGAAAGATTAAAGAATGTTAGAGAAAATTGAAATTTGGAAGAATGGAAGAAAATTGGAGAGAATTGTGTTGTGTGGAAAAAATGAGAGGAGTTTTTGCTGACGTGCCGGCGTGCTGGGCCATGTCGGCCCGACATGGCCCGACTCTCAGGTCTATTCTCGACCACTCTCTCAAATAGCAAGTAGAGCTTGAAATGTCATAAACATAGTTCTATCTCATTGGTACACAACTTTAACACCATTTTTTAGGGAAAAACTTCAAACACTTTTAAACTTCCAATTTCCACACTTAAATGTTAAGCTTCACCATTTGTGTTTCTTCATTTTCATGTGAAAATGAATGTAACGACCCTTCACGCATTTCGACAATTCATTGATTCTGGTCTCGGCCCTGGATGCGCTAGCGATCGGCACCTCCGGGGAGTGGTTGCTCGGCTTGATCGGCCGACCTGGTATCCTGCACCTCGCGTTCATGATATCTACATTCAACTGTGCCCGGTTTTAAGAATGCGGGTTTTGGTTTTAAGAATGAGTGATTGTCCTTCTCCGACCCTTACTGCCCAACCAGAGAGCTGTCTGCATATCTTTCCAAATCATATCTTTGCATTACGATTGACTATTTGATATTAAATAAAGATGTCCACAGTCTTCCGACCTTGAGAGGGTGTTATCTATTCGTAATTGAATTTTTTTTGCTTCAGTACCCATCGGAAATATCAAACTTGGAATTGTGCTCATTTTTTCTCATTCAAAATTGATTTCCTACGCATTCGTTTGTTTAGAGCCCACGTCTATTAGGTTTCCCCCATCCAAAATTTCCCAGCATCTATTAGTTTGAAAGAAGAGAAGGTGCACGTTTAGGTGGACATTTGGACTCGAGAGACCACCACACCCCACCCGTCTTCTTCCTTTCCCATCCCTCCAGATCCAACCTCCAAACCCTAACCCTAACCGGATGGCGCTCAACCTCCGGCAGAAGCAAACCATGGCCGTGATCCGGATGCTCCACCTCAACTCCCCAGACCCGACCCCCTCCTCGTCCTACAAGCTCCTCATCCTCGACCGCTTCTGCCTCGACCTCCTCTCCCCCCTTATCCACGTAAACGACCTCCGCGCGCACGGCGTCACGCTCTACCACCTCATCGACCGCGACCGCCAGCTCGTCCCCGACGTCCCCTCCGTCTACTTCGTCCGCCCGACGGCCTTCAATGTAGGGAGGATCGTCCGGGACGCGGAGAAGGGGATCTACGATGCCATGCATCTCAACTTCTCTTCGTCCGTGCCGAGGGCGATGCTGGAGGAGATGGCGAGTGGGATTGTGAGGGCCGACGCCGTCCACAGGGTTGCGAAGGTGAATAAAGTTTGGATCTTTTTGGGTTTGTAGTTTTAGTTGCTAATTTGAACCTTTGAATGTGGTTTAGATAATTGTTGTCTGCTCAATGGCATTGAATCTGTGAAGTTTGAATCTTTTTGGTATAGTTTGGTTGATTTTTATGTGGGGGAGGTTAGGTTTGGGTATCTCTGGATCTGCAAGTTCAATTGTGAATGGGGTGGAGGGTGTTTGATAAATGTCGTCGTTAGACCACTAAAATTGTCAAGTTTGGATTTTTGGATCTGTGAGTTCAGTTGTTTGATTGAGGATCGTGAGGAGATGGCTAGCGGGATGGTGAGGGTGGATGCCGTCCACAGGGTTGCGAAGGTGAGGAATTTGGATATCTTTGGGTTATGATGTTTGATTCGGTAGGTTGAGAATTTTAATTGGTGGATTGGACTGTTAATTGTTAATACGGTGGGTAATTGGTTAACCAACATCTGCTTAAGAACACTAAACCTGTAAAATTTGAACCTGTTTGGGTTTTGCGGTTGGGTTTGGTAGTTTGAAACTTGAGATTTTGGATCACTTTGGATCTGTGGATTTGATTGTTAATGGGGTTTAGGATGGAGGGTATGTTGATTGACGTCTGCTTAAGACTACTAAGTCTGTAAAGTTTGAATATGTTTTGGAATTTGAGGGTCCGATTTGGTAGTTTGATTGATTTCATGGTGTGGGTTGGTTATGTTTGGATCTGCGAGTTAAATTGTTAATGGGGGTTTTGAGTGGAGTATTGGTGGATTGACGTATGCTTAAGACCACTTAATATGTAAAGTTTGAATATTTTGGGATTTGAGGGTTTGATTTGGTAGTTTGGTTGATTTCGAGGTGGGGTAGTTTAGGTTTGGGTATCTCTGAATCTGCAAGTTCAATTGTTGATGGGGTTTGGGGTGGAGGGTGTTTGATAAATGTTGTCGTAAGACCACTAAGTTCGTGAAGTTTGGAATTTTTTTTGTATTTGTGAGTTTGGTTTTAGGGTGTATGGCACTGAATTGACCTCTATGTAAGATCTACTTACAAAAAGTTTGAATTTTGTGGATGCCTGAGTTCAATTGTCAATAGATTCAGACTGGAGGGTTGGATAATAGATCTGCAGGTAAGACCTTTATGTACTTAAAGTCGGAGTGGTTTTGGATCTATGATTTCAGTTGTTCATTGATTTAATGATGGACGGTCACCTAATCGACATGTGGAGAATACCATTACATAGTTATACTTTGTACCTTTCTGGATATGCAAGTTCATTTGTTGATTGATTTAAGGGTGGAGGGCTGCTTAATGAACTACTATGAAGGTAAACCTTGAAGCATTTTGGATCTGCAAATTCATACCTCCTCAAGGATTTGGATTGGTGGGGGGTTGTGGATCTGGATTCATCTGAGTGGGTCCCCATTTGTTGGGAGGGGATCTAACAATGCACTTATACGAAACACGGATTAAACGTACCAAATATTGATTGCGGAATTAACTTCGGACTATCTCCCAAACTCAATTGCAACAAGGACACTAATAAGATGGAAATAAACAAGCAAACACAAATGCACACCTGAAACAACCACGACACACACGATTTACAAGGTTAAGCAACGTGCCTACGTCCTTGGAGGTCTCCTGCGGGTTTCCTTTCTTTTTTCCGCTTCTCCAACAAGAGAAGCAACCGAGATTACAAGTATATGAAGGCAATAGGTCCTCCAAATCACTCTAGATATATTTCTAGCCTTAATCTCTCAACTCACAATGAAGGAAACTATGTTGTATGCAATTGTATTCGAAAATAAGAGCAAACAAGCCCTTTTATAGACTCAAAAACCGAACTACAATTAAGCAAAACCGAACAGAACTATTCGTGGGGACACGGTTAATCGATGCTCGTTCGGTTAACCGTGCGTGCTTCAACATGAGCGATTCCTATTCTGATTCGGTTATCCGAATCCTTCCCGGTTGACCGCGAGAACGCTTCTTACGCGGCTCGGTAGACCGCGAGAACGATTCTTCCACGAACTAACGAATTCTTCCAACAACCCTTCGATCGACCGAAAACCCCTCGGTGGACCGTGCCAAATTGGACATGCACTTTCCAGATTCTCGGAACTCCAAAAATCTCCCCAACGGTTTACCGAACCCGTTTGTTCCGAAGTGCTTGTTACCTTCTGACGGTGGACTGAATCCAATTCGGTCGTCCGATCCCAACTGCACACGGAGTGCCTGGAATCCTCGGTTCGGTGGACCGAATCCAATTCGGTAGATCGACCCGTCTTCGCCGAAATTTCCTGGGTTGTGCGTCGGTAGACTGAATCCAATCCGGTCGACCGACTCTTCCTGGATTTGTTTCCTTAACAAATATAAGTCAATATTCAACAAACTCTTTATAACAGAAACATCGGCAATATAGTTAGTTGAAAGTGTTATGAAGTTGGATGGACTGCATTAACATAAAATTAGTAATAACTTTTGAATGGTTTTTTCTTTTTTGTCAGCAAGTTAACTTTCATTGTTTTCAAGTGACTTAGAGTAGCTTGCTCTTTCATTGTTTTCAAGTGACTTATAAATCCAGTGGAAATTACAACAAAATCAGCGGAAATAGCAACTAAACACTAATCCAAGTGTCCCAGAAATCCTTAAAATAGCAGAGCTTGCTATGCATTTATTTTTAATGAATGAAGATGTGCATATGTTGTCGGTCTCAAATTTTAGTTGTTTGCCTATGAAATCCAATTTCTAGTCTTTTGTGTGGGAATTTTGGTCACTACTACTACCCACATGATTTTTTCGGGCTATTTGCTTGTAGCTCAGTTTTTCCTTTTTATTTCTTGACTGGGTTTTTTCCAGCGTTTTTGCTCCCCTTTTTAGGTTGTTTCTCTCCCCTTGTATCATCCCCCCTTTTTTTTACCTTTCTACTAATGATCAAAAATATATTTTAGTGTGAAGGTTTTCTAAATTAAACAACCAAATCGTTGTAAGCAAAGCTAGTGACTTTAGAGTTGATTAAGCAATGTGTGGTATTGGTACGAAGTACAATGACGAAAAACATTGTCTAGGTCACTAGCTGTTGATATATGATGGTGCTGGAGAGTGTAATCAACTTATTCCTTAACCCAAACAATGATGTGTGTTGCAGGGGTCACAACGGTCAAAAAGTCTTCTGTGCCATCGTAATTAAACCTACCACTCAACGGTCAAAAAGTCTTATAGCAATTTCATGTTCCATGAGCAATATAGGAGAAACTCTTGCGTTTCTTCTAGATTTGAATCTTCCCTTTGGATTTTCATCATGACATTAAATTTTTCATTGTTTGCCTATGAGATACAATTACTTCACATTGATGAATAGTATGTTTTAGTGGTAAAGCTTAATTTTACTCGATTGAGTTTGATGTTAATTTGAGTTATTCCCGAGCACTTAATTGTGGAGTTTTCTGATGAGATGTTATTCTATTTGCTTTTATCAGGTTATGGATCAATACCTGGAGTTTGTGACACTGGAGGATAATCTATTCACATTGGCGCAACCGCGCACATATGTGGACCTCAATAATCCTTCTGCTGGGGATCAGGATATAGAGGAGATTGTGGAGAAGATTGCAATGGGCTTGTTCTGTGTTTTAGCCACACTTGGAGTTGTTCCAGTGATTCGCTGTGCCCGTGGTGGACCTGCTGAGATGGTGGCATCTGCTCTTGATGCTCGACTTCGGGACAATTTGGTTACCAAGAACAATCTTTTCACAGAAGTGGCGAGCTTCGGTGCTTCTTTCCAGCGTCCCATTTTATGTCTTTTTGATCGAAACTTTGAGCTTGCTGTTGGCATCCAGCATGATTGGAGCTACCGGGCTTTGGTTCATGATGTGCTAGATTTGAAGCTGAATAAGATTCAGAAGAAATCCAGCGTGCAATCATATGAGTTGGGCAGTTCGGATACATTTTGGGTTGCAAACGGTTGGTCGCCTTTCCCGAAGGTCGCTGAGGAGATTGAGACTCAACTGAGTAAGTATAAGCAGGACGTGGATGAGGTTAATCGCCGGACTGGTGGGAAGGATGGTGCTGAATTTGATGGAACTGATCTGGTTGGGAACGCAAAGCATCTAATGAATGCTGTGAATTCACTTCCAGAGCTGAGAGACCGAAAGAATTTGATAGACAAGCACACCAACATTGCAACTGTGCTTCTGGGTGAAATCAAGGAGAGGTCTTTGGATTCTTATTGCACTCTTGAAGATGATTTGTTGACCAAAGGTAGCGTTGATAAGGCTGCATTGATCAGCCAGCTCAAGGGCAAAGGTACAAACACCGATAAGCTTAGACTGGCAATTACCTATCTTCTATCGTCTGAGTCAATACCGCAGTCCGAATTAGAACCTATTGAAGCAGCACTAAAGGAGTCAGGTGTTGACCTATGTGCGTTCCAGTATGTAAAGAAGATAAAGTCATTGAATGCGTCATTGGCTTCTTCGACCCTCGCCTCTAGCAAGAGCAACATTGTTGATTGGGCCGAGAAACTCTACGGGCAGTCTATTAGTGCTGTGACTGCAGGTATGAAAAACCTCTTGGCTGGTGGGAGAGAGCTGGAGCTGACCCACACGGTGGAAGCCCTCATGGAAGGAAAGCCTAATCCCGAAGTGGATTCTTATCTTACCTTTGACCCAAGGGCACCTCGATCAGGATCAGGTTCAGCATCCCATCTGAAAGGACCTTTCAAGGAAGCCATTGTTTTCATGATTGGTGGTGGAAACTACATTGAGTATAGGAGCTTAATGGAACTGGCACAGCGTGTGCAACCATCTAAACATATTGTTTTTGGGACGACAGAGCTTCTCACTGGAGGGGAGTTTGTAGAACAGCTGAAGATACTTGGGCAGAAGATGGGCTTCGGTGGCAGCGAAACAGCACCAGCACAGTAGAAAATTCATGTTATTTTTATCTTCGACTTTCTTAGTGATGTGTTGAGGAACATTGCTGCCAGCAGGCAAGGTGGATACTGCAGATTCTATGATTCTCTGTCCTCAGGTGCCATGAAAAATCAAATAGTTGCTATTTACTGATGCAGTCTACATCACATACAAATGTGAGTGTTCCGTCGTCCTATCACATTTTCATATAAGAAAATTTGTGGTTGTTAATATTTTTTACTCGATGAAATGGAAATGAGTTTGAAGAGGCTATTTTGTATTTCACTTGATCCTACTCACACTTTGTGACGACTTGCTCAGTCTCTTTTTCTTGAATACATAATTGTTGATTGAATTCATGATGCTTCGTGCTTTCTGAAAATTTCCTGTAATTGGACGAGTTAGTATCTATCTGTATCTTCTAATTTCTAAACTACAAGATCTGTAATGTGGATTTTATTTAAGACTTTTTTGTTGCTGATATTCCCTCTTAGAGTTTGTTCTTGCTGTATTTTTATTTGACTGAAGGGTTGATGTGGCTATAGTTTTGCTTTGGCATTGCATGATGGTCGGTTCTTGCGATGGAAAATATGGAATCGTGCAGTGTTGTTTGTTGGATTAATTTTGTATTATGATAGAAAGATTTATAAGAAAATATTACGGAAGCAAGATTTGATAAGGAAAATATTATGCAAGTAAGAATGTAAACTTAAGTTCAAAGTCTGGGTTATCGATTTGCTTGGAGATGAGGTCGGACATTTGGGTTATTGATTTGCATGAACTTAAAATGCATTTCTAGGTTGTTGATTTCAATAATAATAAAAAAGAATTCCAGTTTTCTAATTTACATGAAATTCTAAAGTTGCAAGTTTTATGACTTCAAGTATCTGTAGATTGAGTGACTTTTAAGTAATCATTCACTTAGGGAAGGACAGAAATTTAGTTCACATTAGTGCAAACCTGGGCAAGTTGGTCACTTATAGGGTAGTCAACTTTTGCTCGCGCTCGTGTACTCGCCTGCGACTCGTTTGATTTTGCTCGTTCAACAACTCAGTTCGATTGTCAATGAGTTGAGCACGAGTCGAAAAATCCTCTTGGAAAAATAAATAAGCCGAAACTGAGCGAAACTCTGCTCACTTGTTAAGTCGCTCGACTTGGTTGCTCGTATATACGCATACAAACGTACATCAATACACATAAGAAACATGTACATTACAAATATACATCTATTTATTTACTCATTACCATTAATCAGATTCAATTATCCAAATACTTATTTACCAAATACCTATTTACCTTAACTTTAATCCTAAAATCATACTCTACCCATCTTGTTCCGGCTGTTATTGCAAATCCTCTCGTTACTCTACTCATCTTACTTCACCTTTAGATCCCATGCCACCTCGTCATTGATCCTCCATTGGCAGTCACCGCCGCTTGCTTCTGTTTTGTTTGGGTAAGAACTGCTTTTATAACTTGGTACCAAATTGGTAGTGAGCTATAACTTCAAATCTTGGTAATAATTTTATCGGTGAATGAAAGATCTAGTATTTATCTGGTACGATTTTTATCGATGAAAGAAAGATCGCATAAGGTTTTTGCGTAAAAGGATATCAGCAGTTATTCTGGTTTAAATATTCCATTTCTGAAACCTGAATAAGATTATAAACACATTCAGCACATTTATAAATTTGTCTGCACATTTAGCAACAAATTTCTCAAACTTCAATTAAAAGTTTGTCGGTAAAATGCGGTGACAAACATGTGGACTTCGAATTGTTCGGTCCGGTAGAAGAGTTCTATATCAGTTTAGGAGTTCTTTAGCTCTCAAACCGTGAATGCTTTAATTTGTACATCAAGTTGGCTTCGAAACAAATAGATGATACAAATCCCCTAACCAAGTGTAAGTATTTAGTTGCCGAACATATTTTTGGAGTGTTTTTACTAAAATTAAATTCATGAATCATGTGCTAATGTGCTATTTGCATTTGCAGCGAGATTATCTAATTGAAGAACAAAAATTTGTGAGAATCCCCGAGAGCAGCATGACATCGACTTCAAGTTTGAATATAAGGTTCTTTCTGTTGGGAGAGAGATCTAATATGCACTAGCACGATACGGATTACACGCACCACGAAATAGAGAATATTGATTGCGGAAATTAACTTCTGACCCTCTCACAATCTTAATGCAAGAAGTAAACACGAATAAGATGGAAATAACAATCAATCACACAATACACCTGAAGCAAACCACGACACACGCGATTTTACAAGGTTCGGCAAGATGCCTACGTCCTTGGGGGGTCTCCTGCGGGTTTTCTTTCCTTGAAGTTCTTCTCCAACCAGAGAAGTCTCCGAGATTACAAACGATTGGAAGCAATATGTCTCCCAAAGCATTCTAGATATCTCTTTAGCTTAATCTCTCTCAAGGAAACAAGTATTGTATGTTATGTATGTTGTGTTACAAGATTATGGCAAAAAACTTATTTATAATGTGCTAAAATCGTACAGAGAATAATTCAGATCGTGCATAACTGCCTAAAAACGGTCGACCGGAATTCCCCATCGGTCGACCGATTTTCGGTTAGTTCGCGTAACTGCCATTATTTGGTCGACCTCTCACCCCGAGCCGGTCGACCGTTCCGCGCTTCTGAACAACGCCTGAAGCTCCTGGACTTTTTTGGTCGACCGCGAGTCCAACACTGGTCGATCGATCTGCATGTTGATGCAGCTCCTGTCACTTTTCGGTCGACCGCGTGCCCAACGTCGGTCGACCGAATCTTGATCAATCCTGAGTCCCAAATCTCCTGGCGTTTTTCGGTCGACCGAATTCCCAGAACCGGTCGACCGATCCTGATCTGATCCGAGCCCCTGTGGCTCCTGGTGTGATTCGGTCGACCGCGACTTAAGTTCCGGTCGACCGATTCTCCCGATTTTCCTGTATTTAACAATTCTATAAACCAAATCCAACACTTTCTCTTTTTTTCTCTTCAAATTCTACCCTTGATACTGAAATATGACCTATTAACTTTTTATATTACAGTATAATGTAAACTATTTTTGATTGGTCTAATATGTGCGGTTTTAGATTATACACTCATGATCCGATAAAAATATCCCCTGGTCCGGAATCATTACTAGTAGTTCTCATTAAAAGGGCAATGGAAAGTATTAATTACATAGTTATGTTTGGAACTAACCTCTGTAAGTATGAAGTGCTACAATGTTGACTGAAGGTGTAATACGTAGTGTCTTTCCAGAAACTGACAGTTCTCATCCAATGAAAAGACGTAAATTATAAACAAGCTACTTATTGTTCCCTTCTTAATGAGAGATAAGTATTACTTGTCCTGTCACAATTAGATGGTGACATTCTTGGGTTTATTTAAGATGAGATTCTAACATAATTAATCGACTAATAGATCGTTGACGTCGACTTAATGTAAAATTCAGTTGAACCTTTTCACTTTTTCAGAACTTAAAAGCGAAGTATTATTGTTCAATTCACACGGTCATGATAATACAAACTTCACTTAATTATGCTTGCAGTTTCTTGTCGTTATCCCAATCCTTAAGTTTCATGATTTGGGGAACCAAGATCTTGCTTTGCGTTTTCTATAGCAGTTAATTGAGTTTTATGGTACCTAATGAAGTTCTCTTCTATCTAGTAGAGAGACTACATTGTGAGCAAATATTGACCATCTTACCTTCTTGAAAGGTTGTACTTACATTTACTTACTTGGAAAAGATAAGAAATAAGAAATCATCTAAGAAATAGGAATATGATCTCAATTGTGTCCACATATGAGCGATCCGAAAATTACGACAAATCCTCAAGGAAGAAGGTCTGATCCATTATGCGGATCCACATCCTGGCTACTAATAATTAAGAGTATGATTGGTTTATATGAGGTTAAAAAAGCTTCAGAATTTGAGTTTCATGACTTTCACGGATTTTGAATTGCAAGCGGAATATGATTTTATGAGATTGTAGAACTCCTGTAATTGGACTTCTTGGTAATTCATTAAAATTTCTCACAAACCATTCACTAAAATCATTAAGAAGCTCAATCTTCCGATTCTAGCTATTTCCGACAAAATAAGACGGGTGCAAATGAATTCTGGATTAAAAAAAAGTTACGATACAATATTAAAATGCCGAACCTTTATAGGTGGACGCGAGCATCCATGACACGGTTATCTTTTTAAACATTATGTTTGTCATTTTTATACTTACGGTCGACATTTTTTTAAACTGAGTTTGTTCTTTTACTTTGTGTACAATATCACTAGAAGTACATTTTTACATTTAATGTCGATCTTTTTTAAATACTGAATTTGTTCTTTTTTAGGGTAATTTGCTACTGTGCACCACCTCCTAAGTGGCCTAATTGGCCAAATGCACCCGGTTTTTTGCTATTTCCTGATATGCACCTGTAATCCGGTCTTATTTGCTGATATACACATCTGCCGTTAGTGGACCCCACTCCATCACCGTTACCATCCAACAACGTTAGAAAAAATGCAATTTAAACCTTGTAAAATCCAAATGTCCTTAATTGTAAACAGAAAAAACCTCATAAAAATCAAATTGTCTAACACTCTCTACTTTTTTATCTCCACTCTTTCACTCTCACTCTCTCTCTTGAATCTCTCTCTCCACTCTTTCACTCTCTCTCATCCCGCTTTTTTTTAATCTCTCTCCTTTCTCTCTCTCTTGAATCTCTCTCTCTCTCCTTTCTCCCTCTCCACTCTTTCACTCTCTCTTGAATCTTTCTCTCTCTCCACTCTTTCACTCTCTCTCTTGAATGTTTCTTTCTTTCCCTATCTCTCTTGAATCTTTCTCTCTCCACTCTTTCACTCTCTCTCTTGAATGTTTCTTTCTTTCCCTATCTCTCTTGAATCTTTCTCTCTTTCTCTCTTTCTACCTCCATTATTTCTCTCCTTTCTCCCTCTCCTCTCTCTCTCATCCCACTTTCTCTCTCTCTCTCTTGAATCTCTCGCCCCTCTTTCACTCTCTCTCATCCTGTTCTCTCTTTTGAATCTCTCTCCTTTCTCTCTCTCCACGAAACACAATCTATTTCTCTCTCTCATCACTCTCTCTCATGAATCTCTCTCTCTCATCCCTTTTTCTCTCTCTCTTGAATCTTCTCTCCTTTCTCTCTCTCCACTTTTTCACTCTCTCTCTCTTGAATCTTTCTTTCTCCTTTCTACGTCCACTCTTTCACACACTCTCTAATCTTTCTCTCTCTCTCATCCCTCTCTCTCTCATTCCCCTCTCTCTATCTTGAATCTCTCTCTCCACGAAATGCAACCTCTTTCTCTCTCTTTTCTCCCTCTCCACTCTCTCACTTTCTCTCTTGAACCTCTCTTTCTCCCTCTCCACTCCTTCACTCTCCCTCTCTTTTCTCGCTCTCCAATCTTTCACTCTCTCTCATCCCACTTTCTCTCTCTCATCACTCTCTCTCCACTCTATCACTCTCTCTCATCCTTCTTTCTCTTTCCCTCTCTCCTTTCTCCTTCTCCACTCTTTTACTCTCTCTACTTTCTCCCTCTCCAATCTTTCACTCTCTCTTTTCTCCCTCTTCACTCTTTCACACTCTCTCTCATCCCTCTCTTTTCTCCTTTTTTAATCTTTCACACTCTCTCTCATCCCTCTCTTTTCTCCTTTTTTAATCTTTCACACTCTCTCTCATCCCTCTTTCTCTCTCTCATGAAAAAAAGAGAAAAAAGAAGAAGGATGAGAGAGAATAAATGATTGGAGAGGAAGAAAGGAGAGAGAGTGTGAAAGATTGGAGAGGGAGAAAGGAGAGAGAGTAAAAAAATGGAGAGGGAGAAATGAGAGAGGGAGAGAGAAAGAAGGTTGAAAGAGTGATGAGGGAGAGAGAAAGAAGGTTGAAAGAGTGATGAGAGAGAGAAAGTGGGATGAGAGAGAGTGAAAGATTGGAGAGAGAGAAAGGAGAGAGAGAGTATGGTGTGTAACCCTTGTCTCGATCTTGAATGTCTATGGATTATCTCTGGTTTAACCCTGGAGTCCTTTCTGGACTAACTCTGGAGAGGTTATGGTTCCACTATGGATACTCAACGTATCATTAGTGCATCCTGTAATCACTCTGGATTAACTCTGGATAGAGTATGATGCACCTCTGGATTCTCCGCGTACCCTTCGTGCATCCTAGAATCACTCTGGATCGTTGCTTGATTGAATATGGAATCTCTGGATCGACTCTGGATTCACATTGGATCGACACTGTATCCACTTAGAGTTAGTCCGGAGTCGATCCAGAGTTTGTCCAAAGTCGATCCATTGTCGATCCGGAGTCGATATAGAGATTCCAGATTCAATCAAGCAACGACCCAGAGTCGATCCGGAGTGATTCCAGGATGCACATGGGGGTACGCGGAGTATCCAGAGTCGAACCATAATCTATCCAGAGATGATCCAATAATTCCGTGTTCAATCAAACAACATTCCAGAGATGATCCAGAGTGATTCCAGAGTCGATCCATAAATTCCATATTCAATCAAGCAACGATCTAAAGTCGATCAAGAGTGATTCCAGGATGCACGAAGGGTACGCAGAGAATCCAGAGGTGCACCATACTCTATCCAAAGTTAATCCAGAGTGATTCAAGAGAGAGAAAGAGGGAGGAGAGAGAGAAAGAGAGAGAAAGATGGAGGAGAGAGAAAGAGAGAGAAAGATGGAGGAGAGAGAGAAAGATTCAAGCAACAATCCAGAGACAATCCAGAGAGATTCAAGAGAGAGAAAGAGGGAGGAGAGAGAGAAAGATGGATGAGAGATAGAGAAAGATTCAAGAAATAGAAAGATGGAGGAGAGAGAAAGAGGGATGAGAGAGAGAGAAAGAAAGGGAGGAGAGAGAGAGAGAAAGAGGGAGGAGAGAAAGAAAGAGTGAATGTGTGGAGAAAGGAGAGAAAGGGGAGGAGAGAGAGAAAGAGGGATGAGAGAGAGAGAAAAATGGAGGAGAGAGATAAAGAGAAATAGAGAGGAGAGAGAAAGAGGGATGAGATAGAGAGAGAAAGATTCAAGAAAGAGAAAGATGTAGGAGAGAGAGAAAGAGGGATGAGAGAGAGGGGGGGGAGGAGTGAAAGAGAGGAGAGATAGTGAGAAAGAAAGAGCAAAAGAGTGGAGAAGGAAAAATGAGAGAGAGTGTGTGTGAAAAATGGATGAGAGAGAGTGAGAGAGTTGAGAGAGAAAGAAAGAAAGAGGGATGAGAGAGAGTGAAAGATTGCAGAAGGAGAAAGGAGAGAGAAACTGAAAGAGTGGAGAGGGAGAAATGAGAGAGAGAGAGATTCTAGAGATAGTGAAATAGTGGAGAGGGAGAAAGGAGAGAGAGATGAGGGATGAGAGAGAAAAATACAAGAGTGGATAGAGAGATTCAAGAGAGAGAAAGAGAGGGATGAGAGAGATTCAATAGAGAGGGAGGAGAGAGCGAGAGAAAGAGAGATTCTAGAGAGAGTGAAATAGTGGAGAGAGAAGAGAGAGAGATTCAAGAGAGAGAGAAAAAAATGGATGAAAGAGAGAGAGAGAAAGGAGAGAGTGAGAGATTCAAGGGAGAGAGAAAAAAATGGTTGAAAGAAAGAGTGAAACAGTGGAGACTGTTAGACAATTTGATTTTTTGTGGGGTTATTTATGTCTACAATTAAAGATAGTTCTATTTTACGAGGTTTAATTTGCAAATTATTTAACATTGTTAGACTTTAACGGTATAACATAGTGAGAGACAGTAATGACAGATGTGTATATGTGTAATTAATTCAAATCACAGGTGTATACGAGGTAATATCAAAAAATCATGTGCATATTGTCAATTTGGACACCGAAGAAGTACAAAAGTCTGTAACAAAAACTTTTTTTTTGTTCACTAAACAATTCCCTAAAATTATCACAACATCCAAACGTAATGGACAAAAGTGGAGGGTCCAAAGACACGTGACCTTCGTTTTCACATCTCCTTCGGCACTTCAGCTTAACCCCAAAGTTGCGAAGCCAAGAAGAGAGAGAGAGAGCAAGAAGAGAGAGAGAGGAGATGGAATTGGAAGGGACGATGCGTTGCGCGGCGAATAACGTCCCTCTGACCCCGATAAGCTTCCTGGAGCGATCCGCCGTCGTCTACGCCCACCGCCCCTCCCTCACCTACGCCCGAAACTCCCACACCTGGAGGGAGACTCGGGACCGCTGCGTCCGCCTCGCCTCCTCTCTCGTCCTCCAAGGCGTCTCTCGCTCCCACGTCGTCCGTCTCTTTCCCCCCAATCTCGCCACTACTACACTTTCATTTCAGTTTCTTTCTAGTAAAAATCATTTCTTTTTTCCAAATAAGGATATTACAAGAGTTGTTTTTTGTTGAGGCAATCGACCCCGATAAGGCCATACAAACATGTGATAATTCAATGAAAATCATCTAATAATTTAGCCTAACAACAAGAGTTGATTTTAGGGTGTAATTGATTTGCAGGAAGTAGTGGAAAATTTAGAACTTAGTTCCATTATTTCCTAAGAAATTGCATTGGAAATGGGAGGAAGTCATTCACGGTGCAATTTTAGTTTCCAAAAGTATTTTAAAATTTCCTGCAAAATCATTCTGGAAGTAAGTTTGCCGACTTCCGAAACTGTTTTTCTGCAAACTTATCACACCCTTAAAGTAAAAACAGTGAATTGATCTGCTTTTGCTTTTGGAGTGGAAATAAGGAAACTTATCTCTAAAGTGTGATTGGTTTGTATGAAAATAGCTTGTAAGTAGGGTAATTGATCTTCCAAAATGATTTATAGTGATTGGTTTGCAGAATACTTAATGAAATGCTGAAAGTCCAGTTGTGAGAATTCCATAGCCTTATAAGTTGTACTTGGAAATTGAAATTACTTCCTCTCCAATTCTAGGAAAGTTGTGGAATGACACTGCTGTTCACAAATGATTACATCTTTTGACAAATATTTTTGTTCCCACTTCTCAGGTTGCTGTACTAGCACCTAATATACCAGCAATGTATGAACTTCATTTTGGTGTCCCTATGGCTGGTGCAGTTCTTTGCACGCTCAACATTCGGCATGATGCCGCCATGGTTTCAGTTTTACTAAAACATTCAGAAGCTAAACTTCTTTTCGTCGACTACCAGTTCTTCAACATTGCTCAAGATGCCCTTCAACTTCTTGAAAAGGAGAACACCAGACTACCCACCTTGATTCGGATCATGGAACCTTTCGAAGCACCATCCCTCACAAAGTCAGATTGTGTGGACTACGAAACATTCTTAAGGAAAGGAAACCTCCAATTTCAAATCAGATGGCCCATCGATGAATGCGATCCAATCTCATTAAATTATACATCTGGAACTACATCAAGGCCCAAAGGTGTTGTTTACAGCCATCGAGGAGCGTATCTTAATTCGATGGCTGCCATTCTTTTGAACGAAATGGTCACAATGCCTGTATACCTCTGGGCAGTCCCAATGTTCCACTGCAACGGATGGTGTCTAGCATGGGCAGTTGCAGCTCAGGGTGGCACTAGTATCTGTCTCAGACAGATCTCTGCTCAGAACATGTTTGAAAGCATTGTGAAACACAAGGTAACACACATGGGGGGTGCCCCAACCGTCCTTAACATGCTAGTGAATGCTCCAGTTACTGATCAAAAGCCGCTTCCAGGGAAGGTGGTAGTGATGACCGGAGGAGCACCTCCACCTCCTCCGGTCTTATTCAAGATGGAGGAACTAGGTTTCCATGTGATCCACTCCTATGGTCTTACAGAAACATACGGGCCTGCCACAGTGTGCACATGGATGCCAGAATGGGATTCTTTGCCTGCACTTGAGAAAGCGAAACTCAAGTCCAGACAGGGTTTGCATCATATTGGATTGGAGGAGGTTGATGTCAAAAACCCAGCGACCATGAGAAGCGTTCCTGCCGATGGAAAGACCATGGGTGAAGTCATGTTCAGAGGAAATACAGTTATGAATGGATACTTTAAGGATTTGGACACCACCAAGGAAGCATTTGAGGGAGGTTGGTTCAGATCAGGTGATCTTGGTGTCCGACATGCTGATGGTTATGTGGAAATTAAGGACAGGAAAAAGGATATCGTGATTTCAGGAGGGGAGAACATAAGCACAATTGAGGTTGAGTCTGTGCTGTTCAGTCATCCAACTGTGCTGGAGGCTGCTGTCGTGGGTCGTCCGGACGAGTACTGGGGTGAGACTCCTTGTGCTTTTGTTAAGCTGAAAGATGGTTCAAATGCTACTGCTGAAGAGATTATGCAGTTCTGTCGGTCGCGGTTGCCGCATTACATGGCTCCTCGGACGGTTGTTTTTCAGGATCTTCCAAAGACCTCGACTGGGAAGACCCAGAAATTCATTCTCAAGGATATAGCAAAGGGCATGGGCAGCTTAACTACAACCAAGAAGAGCAAACTTTAAGGTGTGTTTCATTGTGCCTATTGTCTAGTACTATTATTGTATAGATAATAATGAAATGAATTTGAGGCTTTGGCCATCCCCATGCCTCCTGTAGAACTCAAAATCTCTCGTTACCCATTGAATTCATCATTATTACATTCGAATTTAATCAGTTTATCTAACATGTAGTGCGCATTTCTGTTTTTGTACAGTGGCAGTGCATGTTATTATGTTACACTTGGTTTAGATGCCTTCATTTATTTTATTTTTTGCAATGTTTTCCCACTTCTGCGTGTTTCGATTTCTAGTGCATACTTTGGAAAAGTTTTCTATTCTTGGGAATTTAATTTTGCAATACTTTGTTTTAGAAAAGTTGATACAACTTTTGGTTACTAGTTCTGCAACGACAAATTTTTATTGATTTTTTTCCGAATATTAAAATAAATAAAATTATTACAAGAATATAAAAGCACAAAGTAATTGTAAGAATATATAAACCCCTTCTGAAGTCGACACATGGTGGCGACTGGATTTGGATTTATTCTGTCAGGACTCGACGTTGTTATTTCCTTGCTTTTCAGGTTGATTTGCATAACAATTTAGCAAACAACAATCTTAAAATCAAGAAAATAACAAATAAAATCATGTAAAACCTAAATCGCAAAACCATCAATTGCTATTTAAGTGTACATCAACAATTACTCCAACCAAACAACAAACCACAACTGAAATTCACACTCAGCACAAATTGAAAACTTAATGACGTGTTTCTAGCAGGATGAATATTTTAGATTGCAATTTTAAGCATTTAAAAATTTCGATCCACATATTAATATAGTAGAGAATATAGGTTTATTTTTAAATGATTTCATTGTTATTTTCTTGCAGTTTAGGTTTGTTGTTTGCTAAATTGCTAACATGTAAATCAACCTTAAAATATAAGTTTTACATGATTTTTTTATTTCCTTGATTTTAAGTTTGTTGTTTGCTAAGTTGTTAAACATGTAAATCAACTTAAATGTAAGAAAATAACAACGAAATCGAAAAAAAGTAAGAAAATGGAGAAAAATACTTCATATTTGCACAATTTCTCATTCCACCATTTCTAGTTTTTCTTTGGTGATGCTTAGTGGCATGTGCTTGAGGCACAAGTTATAAAAAAAAACTAAGACATATGTGTTATGATATTTTACGACAAATAACGCATATATAATATATATTAGCATAACGATTTTTAGTTTTTGCTTTCGTACTACTAAAGTATCAGACTATTAGCTTGCAAAGTGGATAGTCTTTTTCTGTTTATATCTCAAGTCTTTATGGTCTCCTGTGCGCCAGAGTTAGATTTGCGAGTCAATGCGTTGAATTACGTATTTTTCTCAATTTAATAATAATCAGCCTTTTGATAGTCATAAGAATTCCTCAGAGATTGACGTCAAGTTTCACAACTCTTTAAATAAATGTTCAATCTTGAAGATGAATATCAGTAACACTTGCGGATGTCACGCTGCTCATGCATCAAAATAATATGGCATAATGCATCAAAATAATATGAGTATTTGTAAAACTTTAATATTATACCATATCTTTGACATTTTATATGCCTAACGTGATGTATCAAATATTATTGAAACTAATACTGTCAAAATAATATGATATAATATTTAAGTATTTAAATTATTTAATGTACAAATCCACAAATAACAATCACAAGCTTGTAACAGCCTAGAAATGCGTCTTTTCACTTTTAATTAACATCGGTACGTTTCGGTATGTATATATAACAAATATTAAGCAAGAGAATTTATAGATAGCATCTAGGAAACCAAAAGATCAAAGACCGGATCGAATTACTCGGGCATGACCGGACAGATTTGAACCAAAAGTTATTTTTATTAAATTTATTTACTAAAAATATATTAATAGTATGTTTTTTGTTTGAATAATGGTAAATTATTGCCGCACCGTTATTATCTATAATAACTTGTATATTTGTTGAAATTTAAGAAATATATATTATAAATAGTAAATAAATGCAAAAATATTAAGTAATATATAATAACCTAGTAAAAAAAACCTAACTGTATTCGAAGTCCGAAGAAACCCATACTGAACCCGAATTTGGGAAAAACCATGATCCAATGGTGGACAGAATCACTTTCAGTCTGATTTGGACCGATCGGTCTAGTTCAATCCGAAATTTTGGTCGAGGTTGGTTTTTGCTTGGCCCAACCAAAGAAGGTATGAAACATCGAAGATGCAAAGATTAGAACAACTCGAAACTACCGTACTTCGAGGAGAAGTAAGATCCTAGGGTGAAACCCAAAGGAAAATTACAACCATGGAGAATAAGCTCTAACTTCCACTGTTACGACGTAAACCCTAAACTTTAATTAAGAACTAATCAAGTTTAGAGTTGGTTAATAGGTTCTTTGATTGTTTTAGCGGAAGGAAAGGGTGACGAGGTGTGTGAAGGATGAGGTGTTAAGAGGTGATTAGTGGATTGGGTGGTGTTGGGTTATAAAGAGAAACTTTTCTCTTCTCCCTCGCTACTAACTCACTCAAACTCATCTCTCTCTGGAAATTCGGTGAGTGGAGGTGAAAGGCAAGCAAGAGGAAGCACAGCAAGGCGAACAGAGGTGACTACGACTTCGTGGATACCGACGACATTTGGAACTCTATCGATCGTAAAAAAATGTATGCCAAGTTCAATTTAGTAACTCACGCAATGTGTGTGAGGGGTTTGACTCGTTGCCGGAGATCGATAACCACGTCGATGATGAAGTGCAACTAGGTTGCTACATAGGAACGGTCGACCGATGTTGTTGGTCGACTGTTCGTAGTGTAAATGCTAGATTTTGCCCCGCACCGCTTGAAAGATGTCTATTGGCGATCGACCGATTGTGCATAATTGGTTGGAGGAAGAAGACTAATTTTTGGTTGGACGAGACCCATTTGTCGTTTGACCTGTTGCATTTAAATTAAGTCGGTTCCAGGCCTAGACCTTCTAAACGATCGACCGTCTTAGACTCAGTTCGATCGTTAACTTAAGTGTAATGAATTAGTATTCAACTGATTTATGTTTGGTTCGACCGGTTATGATTTTGTGAAACGTAGGAAGACTGTTATTTTCGGTCGGACGTGACCCATTAGCCGTTCGACCGTTGCTGATGCATTGCATACATTGCATCATATGTCTTTCATTTAGATTACTTTTATATCAATAAATGCTACTAAGGTATATGTTTAGTCCTATTTACAGAATACAGGGACCTGAATGCAAATTACCCACATTCCGAGCATAAACGCATGCAAATGACTCATTTCTATCATAAAGACCAAGTTCAAGATTATCGGGTTTCAAATGGAAATGCATCCAAGCATAAAAGCATTCAAGACCTAATTACAAAAAGAACAAGGACTTAAGCATAAAAGTAGCTGGGGACTTAATTGCAAAAAGCCAAGGACCTAATAGCAATTAAAGCATCAAAATATTATCTTGGAGAAAATCTAAAGAAAAATCAATGTGGATCTCCAAATATATGAAGGAAATAATTCGGAGCTCAAAAGAATGGAAAGAAATCATCCAGACGCGCAAAGGAGGATCAAATCATACCATAAACATTCAACCAAAATCCGGACAAAATCAGAGCAATATATGCGGCGTTTCCGCCGCATATTACACTTACCATGCGGCGTTTCCGCCGCACCAGAGGCGATCCGTGTGCTCAAATTTTGTCCAGTCGTGTCTGGACACGTGTACTCTCCAATTCTATACTTAGGTCTCTTGTAAGAACTATAAATAGCCCCGAGAACGATGTTAAAAGGGTCTTGGCCTTAGACCTAGTTTTTTTTAGTTGTTGTTTTTATTTTTAGTTGTTGTTTTTATTTTTAGTCTTAGTTTTGTATTCTTTTTTTAGTAATAAAATTCTGTCTTTTATTTCTTGTTTTTAGTTTTCTTTTGTAATTTCTCTAGGACCCATTCTTCCTCCCCTTATGAGTTTCTAACTCTTTCCAAAGGGTGGAGGTGACGGATTTAGGGTGATGAGAAGAGAATGAATGTTATTATTTTAATTTCATGATTAATATATTTTGATTACTTGAGTTTATGTTAAATCATTTATCATGTAATGTTTCGTAACTAATATGATTTATTATAAGTTTCTGAATTCTCTAATCTAAACCCTATATCTAAACCTCCACCCAACGGAATTCACCATCTTTGTTCTTATTTTAGTTTTAATTGTTCATGTTTCATGCTTTGGAAAATTAAAACCCAAAAATCTCAAAACCAAACTTATTCTTCTCTCCTTCTTTCCCCTAATCGAAAATCACAAAAATAACAAGATCTCTCCCTCCTTGTGTTCGACCCGTACTTGCCACGTCTTCATTGACGCCGTGCACTTGCGGTATAAATTTAATTCTCATCAAGTTGCTATGATTATTTAATGATTTTTAAGCATGCAAACGGTCGACCGTTCATGTACCTTTGTACGACCGTTTGCACGTATGTTCGTTCGACCGATCGAGTTGTAGTTCAGACTTTCTTTTGGTTCAAATTCCAAACGGTCAACCATTTTGCCATGATCGGTCACCCGGTTGACACCTAGATTGCCTTTCTTGCCTTTATGCTTATTTGCATCATGTTGCATCCCACATTATTTGTGGTAGACCTAAGGGATCGTCAATCCTAATGCATTGCATTGTTACCACGCTCTACAAAGCGTGATGTTTGATCGGCCTTGAGGGCAACAGGTCAGCCAAGCCTTGATGGCGATGGAAATGACATGCCGGCCTCATAGTGACCGATGTGTTATCTTGTGTGAGCAATTATTTGTCAGCTTGTGTGAGCAACATGTTTGGGATTGTTGTCCCTTATTACCCATAGATGGGGAAAGCTTTAAGTTTGCATTATTGTATGTCATGTATACTAGTATGATATGTTTCTTTGCACTACACATTCATATGCATGTAGGTAAGCTTGGTAGACGAGATTTTCTTATGGAAACTCAGGCATTGTTTTATGTTTGCATTTCAGGGCCCGAGCGGTATTGAGTGGGTGGTGGCCGAGGACGAGCGCACCAGGACCAGATCCTCCTGTCTTATATTTTAGGTTGTTATGATTATTGTATTTATTCCATTTTGTCTTTTGACGTAATCATACTTTTGGAAAACTCTTGTGTAATGGTGCACCTTTTGTGTATTTATGAGTAATGTCTTTGTGGTTCTCTAGGTTTAATTCTTGAGTTTTCATTTTAAATTTTCTACTATTTTCAGGGATGTCACATCCACCTTCTATGCATAGAAGGGGAGTAGAAAGAGGAGCTCATGATGGAATTCGAGAGAAACATCCAAACCATGGGAGAAAACCCTAACTCATCTAGCAAATGAGAGTAGGAAGTCAAACTCATGTTCACACATGAGATTAAGTAGAAAGTCTCATGTTCACACATGACAGAGACATCCACAATAAGAAAACAAACCCTAACTCCCTCCAAGTAGAAAAGGAAGAAGGAGCAAGGAGGCCATAAGACAATGGCAGACCCAGGAAATTTCAAACGGGATCCCAGATATGAAACTTAACTCATAATACATAATCATAAAATCCCACAAAAATATATTAATATATAAAACTTGATTACAACATTCCCCTTCGAATTTTCATATTTTGAAATTGTTGTATAATAACTTCATTATCAATACTTTTAAAAATGTGTCTCTCGATGTATGTAATGAAACAATCATTGGTAACTTCATCACATACGTTTGCGAAATAGTTTCTTCTTTCCTTTGAAATATATTTCCAAGGTGAAAGCTAAATTTCACAAAAAAAGAAAAAAACATCAAGTTAATCATGCAATCTAAATGAAACAAAAATGGAACAAAAGGTAGGTAAAACACCAAAAGTAGAGAATACACGAAACCACATCATATCTCTTGTAATTCCCACCTACAATTTTCTAATTTATTTCTTCAATATATTTTTACAATTATTCTTAGATTCCAGTTATAATGAAACATAAATAAAAATAAAACACGTAAAATCCAAAACCCAACAAAAAATGTGTCCACCACGTTGAGAATCAACACACAAAACTTCAATCTCCCAACACTTTCTCTCAAAATCCTTATTGGCCAAGCAAACTCCAACTTCTCACTAAACGAAACCCAAACCAAACAAATGCTTAAATCAAACCAAATACAAGAGAGATTTGTTACCTTTGTGTTGGAAACCCCCCCAAAACTTGGAAACAATCTTTGTCTTGAAAGTTTGGTTTTGAGAAATGTTGGAGAAGATAAGGGTTTGCGTGATTTAGGAGTGTTGATTTTGGGTTCTCAATTTTTTAAAAATTGTCTTAATAGTAGTATTATTGTTTTTCAAAGGGCCCGCCCCTGCCAGAAGAGGTCATGTTCCAACCTCCTTGGAAAAAGGAAGGGGTGGTGGTGGCTAGGGTTTTGCTAAGGTGGTTTGGTTTGGTGAGGGAGGAGGGAATTCAACCATTGGAAATTCGAATGGTAAGAAATAGCAAGGGATCATGTATCGTGTGTTGTGTTGTGTGTGGACTTGTGTTTTTATTTTGTAACAGGTGACATCGTTATATTTAAGTAATCTGTTTTGGTATACACACAAACAAGTGATATTGGAGTTTTGCCTTTCGAAAGTTATCTATTGCTTGGTATACACACCGGCATCCATACTAACCCCAATCTAATTAAATTATGATAATTACGCATAACACGCAAAAGTTACATTTAATTAAAATTCGACAAGTAATTATTACCATAATTTAAAATTAAAATATTACATACATATTACGAACAAATTTAACTTGCATTCCTTCCAAAGCATTGTCATATATTTTCGATCAAATCGGCTCGTAATGCCATATGTTTTCGGGAGTCTCGAACTCGATCTCTGTTATGCAGATATCTGTTAATACCCACGATACTATCAGTGGAATACCAAAGACCCGACTTGTTTGAACTTTCACTGATGTTTTTAGGTCGCTCGTGGATAAATTCGTTTATATCCAGTAACTGTTCGTAAGAGTCGCATTCGTCCTCCACGATCATGTTGTGCAAGATTATGCATGCATAGTTTTACCGAGAATATTTGGATTCCATGCTAGCGATGGCCTTTTCGCGATGGTGAATCTTGCTTGAAGCACTCCAAACGCACGTTCCACATCTTTCCTTGCTGCTTCCTGAAATTGGGCAAACAATCTATCTTTGGGTGTCTGAGGAAGAAAGATTGATTGCATAAATCCTGCCCATTTGGGATAAATGTCATCTGTGAGATAGTAACTCATATCATATGGGTTGTTGATTGACATCATTTCATGCTCATATTTGTATCTTATATCCATTATCTTTCACCTAAACAATGCTATGTCACGAGTTTTATGTTTAGTTTTCAGGAATAAATAGGTTTGAAGAGATGAAGCATAAAAGGACCCAAAAGCTGGGAAAAAGGACTGAATTGTGAGATCTAGGGACCAAGATGCAAGGGAGAAGGACCTGATTGCAAGACAGAGGGACCTAAGAGTAAAACAGAATACTTCACACCATTATGGGGAGTATTTTAGCAATTGGATTCGGGTCGGAGCTCCAACAAACGAAGTAGATGCATCAAAGACCACCAAAAACACATATAAAAGCCCAGAATAAAACTCAACTGGATCCGGACCTTTTGGACCGCCAATTGGCGGTCTGGAACCGCCAATTGGCGGTCTGGATTAGTCCAGATCCGCCAAGATTTCTCCTGGACTTGTATTAATGTTCGTTTAGGCTATTTTTGGTGTCTGTTTAGTCCCACATCGGGGGATTGTCCCGGATTAGCTTTTTCCATGCCTATAAATAGAACTCTTCAACTCCTATTGTAATCACTCCATATTTTAAGTGGCTATTCTTCCTACTAGAAGTGAGGCCTTGAAGCACACACTAAAGTAGGAGGATGCTACTTTTAATGTGAGTCATTTTATCAATAAAGTTTTGTGTTTCTTTCATTGTTTGTTTATGCTTCTTTTATTGTTTGTGCATGTTTTAGTTTAATCGTCTTTTATTTCTAGCTTAGTTTTAATATGCTTTCTTTGCTTAGTTTAATCATTAGTGTAATGTTTAGTGAGTAGTTCCATCCCCTTTGGGGGGTGGAGTAGATGTACATACATGCATTAGAGAATGGGATGAATGCTTTATTTTTGATGTGTTGATTAAACATGAATGTATGCTTGCTTGTTTAGGATAGAATTTACAACTTGATGAGTTTTGCCAAAATGATTAGACACCTCTCATGCTTGTTTAGGTTCTGAAATAAACACCTTGCATATGTAAATGTTAATCAACTAAGTTGGTGAATAGATTGATAGGTTTTGCCATAACATTTAGACACTTCCTATGCTTGATAAACACCACCTTCATGTGCTTAAAGAATGTATTCTACACCCACCTCTTTGCATGTGTGCACTCACTCCACCCCTTAGGGGTTTTCCATTTCTGTATTCCAGCATTCCTCCTTTGTTCTTAGCTTAGTTGTTAGTTCATTGATTGTTTCTTTCGTTCGCATTTCATACTTCTTAGAGTAGTTTAGTGTAGAGTAGCGTAACCAACTTTCTTCCCCCTATTTTTTGCCACTTGATTTCGTACAAGCAAGAGGCTGCTCACCTCCCTGAGGACGACCCGTACTTGCCACCGCTTCATCGCGGCCGTGCACTTGCGGTTTAATTAAAACGTTCAACAGTTGTCATTCACTTCATATCTAATAGGTGGTGCACGCCCCTCCATAATGTGATCGAAAACTGGAGAACGTTGGAGGACATTGATATCGTTACACGATCCTGGGATCCCGAAAAATGAATGTCAAGTCCATAAGTCGTAAGATGCAACAACTTCCAGAACAAGTGTCAGTTATCCGCTTCGGCCTTGATATTGCCCTTCCAAGTAGCTGGACAATTCTTCTATTCCAAATACATACAATCGATGTTGCCCATCATGTCTGGAAACACTCGTAAAACTCACCAACTTGGAGCAATCTTGTTAGGTCTGCTGGAGTATGCGTTCGTAGATATTCAGCACAAAAATTACTAATGACACATTCACAGAATTTTTGGAGGGATATTATTGTTGTTGCTTGGCTGAGACGTAAATACTCGTCCACATCGTCTGTCGCTACACCATATGCTAACATTCGGAGCGCTGCAGTACATTTTTGGATACCTGATATGCTAAGTCAACCCACAACATCTGCTCGTTGCTGGAAGAAGATATCGGTAGCCTCGAGCGTGTTTGCAATTCAAAGGAAAACATTCTTCCGCATTCAAAACCTTCTTCTGAAAATACGATCACCATACACTAGACTATCAGTAAAATAATATGCAATTAGACGATTATAACTAATTGTCCTATCTCTGTCCGGGTTAGAAGTTCGTCTCCTCCACCTACGTGGAGGTTGTGTATTAAGGTAAGAGGAGATGTACTCCAAAACTACGTTGGTTGTTTGGTCTATTGCCTCATCTGGGGCATCAGATGATGAAGATGAGGACTTGGAGTTAGAAGAATTGTCACTGGTCATACTTGTCACTTGTGGTGTCAGGAGGACTTGTGGTTTAAGGTTCGTTTTACAAGAACCTCCTTTTTGTAACATTAATTCCTATCCGGGGCAGGGTTAAATCCATATCGTCCATCTTTGTCGGTAGAATCTAGACCGTTGAAGGTTTTAAAACGAATCTTAATTGTTCACATCTCATGCGTTGTCGGAAGCATCTTACCTATTCACGTCTCTTGTTAATTGTTCATGTTGCATGCGTTGTCAAAAGCATCTTATCTATTCACGTCTCTTGTGTTGTCAGATGAATCTTAACTGTTAATGTCTCATGCGTTGTCGGAAGCATCTTAATTATTCACGTCTCATGTGTTGTCAGACGAATCTTAACTGTTCATGTTTCATGCGTTGTTGGACAAATCCTAACTATTTCCCAGTGGTTATGGACATGTTCCACATCCGAACCCCTACCAATGTGACCCTTAAAACCATCCAAGTTCTTCACAAAATCCACCACCACAATATTTCTCACAACAACACTCTTTACCACCACCGCAATATTTCCCACTACAACAATTTTTACCACCAAAACAATATGACAACCCATTATCCCCTTATGAAATATATGCCAACCTACTTAGTGGACAAACCACTACAAACTTCCCGAATAATATTTCCGATGATGAGAATCACAACGATGACCACCCCTCTGCCCAACCAATGCGACGCACGTTGTCTCGATCGCCAACACGATCACCACAATTACACAAAGTGAAGGCCTAGTCCACGTTAGATGATGAAGCGTTGATCTCGGCTTACATGCAGGTTAGTATGGATGCCGGTGTAGGCACCTCACAGAAAGCCAGAGCTTTATGAGGTAGTGTGACACGTGTGTACGAGCAGACCGCTCGCTCGAACAAGAACATAGCCTCACGCCTCTCGGACTCCTTAAAAGGTCGTTGGAGGAAGTTTGCGCCACTAGTAATGAAATGGGGCGGTTGCTACGATGAAGTTCTATGATGGCAAAGGAACGGATACAACCATGAAGATGTTGTCCATGACGCGCATAAAATTTACGAATCTACTGTCGGTTCTAATTTTTTTCATTCCTCCATGCATGAGAAATGTTACACAAGTACCCAAAATGGGAGTCGTTCGTAAAACCCGGTGCGGGAAAGACTGTTGGATCTTGTGAGTCTCTAATTCTAATCACTTTTAAGCTAATTACCTACTTGTTTAATCGATCAAAGATATACAGCGAAATTTGAAACTTAACAAGTAAGTAAGCAATGGAAATGCAAACCACAATGGAGACGAGAGATTTTAAAGAGGTTCGGCACCCCACCCAGGTCCTAGTCCTCTCTTGCAAGCTCCGCTCGGATCACCGAGCTCCGCTCACAACTTCACTAACCACTCCCCGTTCCGGGCCGGGAGAGAACGCCTTTACTAGTCTTCAAGATCGCGAACAACCCTCTCCGAGCTTGGCTCCTCCTCTCACAATCCGAGAGGATCACTTCGGGCTCTCACCGAAGTCTATACTCTTTGTCTT
This sequence comes from Triglochin maritima, assembly GCA_963682175.1. Lineage (NCBI taxonomy): Eukaryota > Viridiplantae > Streptophyta > Magnoliopsida > Alismatales > Juncaginaceae > Triglochin > Triglochin maritima. Next base: position 45,452,611 of record OY821775.1, read on the forward strand.
GGGCTTTCACCAAGACCTTTGCTTCTTTGACAATGAATGAGTGGAACAACACTCTCTAATCTTGAGTACACTTGAGTGAGAATAAGATTTAAGATTAAAGTGTGGAAGGTTTGAGGCTTGGAGTGTTTTGGAGTTTTCTCTCTAATGTAGGGGACAAATAGTAGTGGGAAAGTTGTGTTAAAATGTGTTTTACAACTCTATTTATAAGCTCCTAAAGAGTTACAGCCGTTGGGGATGAAATGGGTAAAGATTGTGTAAGATACACAAAATAGCAATTGACATGACCCAATTCTGATAAAGTTTGGTTGACCGAATTGGGCAACACGGTCGATCGTTTGGCAATATTGACCAAGGTTCGGTCGACCGGTTAAGGAACGGTCGACCGCCAAAGGCTATGACTCAGATACACATAAGTGATTGGTCGAACACTGAGATAGGTTCGGTCGACCGATTTCTAACAGGCTCTACGGGGTTGACAAACAAGAGCATATTCGGTCGACCGAAACAAGGTCCACAGTCGACTGAAATCCAAAAGGCAGTTTGGGTTTGTCGAGACATCTTAAGTTCGGTCAACCGAACAAGGTCCTCGGTCGACCGATACACTAAATGTATTTGGGGTATTTAGAAATAATACGAATACGACCGTTGGGGTATAAACGACAAAACAAACGGTCGGATAAATAAGTTTACACGATCAACCGAAAAGGTCTGGACGGTCGACCAAAACTGGGCAGAAAAACACCAATTGGATAATTGATCACTCGGTCGACCGAATGTAGGCAGATAGTTCAGGTTAAGTGTTTAGTGTTTTCTAGTCTAAGTATGAGTGATCTATTGAAGTCCAAACTATATGAAATTTTGTGTGTGACTTCTATAAGGAATCTAATGTGTGTTTGAGTAGTTTTTAACTCAAATATGCTCAATTACACAATTTCCTAAGACCCAAAAAAATGCAAATTACATCTCTTCAATAGAGTTTGATTACATGTCTTGACTTGAATTATTTCTTTCTTGAGTCTTGATCAGCTCTACAGGTTAGCACAAAGCAATATATATGCAATGTAACATGTCTGCTACTCTACATGATTACAATTAAGATTAGGTTGATTAAATCATCAAAACATAGATTAATGCCAAAAAGCCAACAAAGACAACACGTGCACGCTCACAAATAAATGAACGGGAAGAATTAGATAGTACTCTGACAACAGGAAGTGGGAGCAAGAGAAAGAGCACGGAAGGCTCTTCGACTCGGTCACCTCCGTCAGACGGAGCAACACCAGATGAAATCCAACAACAACCCTTTCAGCGCCCAGAAGGGGTAAAAATGCAAAGAAGAAGGGAAAAGGCGTAACACCAAATCAACTGGACGACCGAGTTGTAGAGCTCTATTCGAGACTTGAACACGTTTCACAAGTTAGAGATGAAAAATCGGAGCGAAAACATATGTTGAAGCTGGCTACAGGGAAGATAGCATTGATGAATACATTGTTTAGCAAGTCGAAGCGCACAGAAGTAGAGGAGCAGACACTCGCAAAGTTGCTGGATTGGGTAGAGAAAAATGGACATCTTTAATTTCCTTTGAATGTCTAAATTTTAGTTTTGTTATGTATTTCATTTTTCTTCGGGTTTAAGTTACAATTATGTACTTGGTTTAAGTAAATTTCCTTGGTATTTTCAATTATGGAAGTAGTTGTTGTGTTATGTACTTGGTTATTAACCGGTTTAAGTTAATTTATTTACAATTGACTCATGCTTTTGATTTAAATGTATTTTGGATTTGAGGATTTTCCATTAATTTTGTATTAGTATATTTAATTTAATTGATTTATTTTACTAATTTTCATTATTTATTTTCATTTATTTTAATATTCATAAATAATTTCTAATTATATAAAAACATATACATATCATTTAACAAATATAAAAACAAAATTTAAATCATTTATAAAAAAAATCAAAAAAAATCAAACAACCCGGGTTGGCCACGTTGCCCACCCGGGGGCTCATTTTGGGTCGGGTCCCCGACCTAGGTTTGCCCCCGTTAAGGGGGAATGAGGTCAGGTTGAATCTCGACAGACCCCAAAGAGCACCCATTAAGGGTGCTCTAACACCTATATTATAGTGGGACCCACAAAACTCTTTAGCATCGTTACAACAATTTTAACATTATTTTAATATTTATTTTTGACATGTAACCGTGAAAACAAAAAAAACACAAATATCTTATTTGTTATTCTTTAAATCTAATACAAAACAATCCTTGAGTCAATTTCTCTGGTGTCTTTTCTCAATTCGGTTGGTTCCATACTGAATTGGTTCGAGAATTTGTAAAATCCAAATCTGATTTGGTCTGAATCGTAATTTTTTTGTATTTTTATTTTTAAAATAATGGTAAGTTTTTTAAAAAAAAATAGGCAACGATTAAAACATCTAATAAACTCAAAGTACTAGCGGATTTTTCCCCATACAAATTATGCTTTTGATTAACAAACTCAAACACCTTCAGGTTATAACAAGTCAAACTGAAACAATTAAAATAAGTTCGAGTCAAACTCAAACATATTTTTTTATTATTAAACTAAACTCGAACTATATCAACTTGTTCAAGTTAGACCAGGGTAACGGGTCACCTCCTGCTGGCCTTGCCATGTCGTGCTGGCACGTCCCGACAGTCAGGCTCCTTGTCCTGGAACGGCCTGTCGGGCTTGATTCGGTCGGTCCGGGCTGGCCTGGCCTGGTCGAACTGGCTTGGCGTTCCAACACGGCAGACCAGAAATCTGGTCCGATCTGGCACCCAGGTCTAGTTCAAGTCCGACTCATTTATATTCCCAGACTCCTTAAGGCCACCATTAACGACTCACTCACTCCCAAATTTTCCTTAACTACGCCCAGAAACAGCATGAGTGTCCTACATTCTCTCCTCTCCACGTAATTTGTGAATTAATCATGCGTAAAAAATAATAAAAATTAAAAATATAAACAAATAAACAATATTTTTCAGATTGTTTTTTGAAAAAACAATTTAAAATATTTCTTTACAAAAAAAGCCCACCAATAGGAGGGGTACGTCCCCCCTCCATCATAAGGGCCGAGCGGGGCGAAACCCGCCCACCCGTTAAGGGTGGGCAGCTCGAGTGTCCAATTGGGCGGTCGGCAATCTGCCTCCCGTTAAGGGAGACCTAAGGTCATCTTCGACAATGATTATGTTTTAAAGATGACAACTCACATTCTCTCGTCCACCACAATTTTTCTCTCCTCCGCATTAACACGATATTTACTCCCGCACTCTTTACATTATTCACTCCTTAATAACGATCTTATCCCACAACTTCTCTTTCCTACACCTCACTTTCTTGTCAATTATTTTATGTTTTCCCCAACAACTAATATACAATTTAATTCATTTACATTACTTAATGTAATTAAATAATAATTGCGAAAATTAACAATGACTTAATTAATTAATAATTTGGAAAATTTCAAAACAAATATGATTAAATATTAATAATGAATTACAATAATTTAAGCTACAAATCATTAAAAACGATTAAATAAATTAATCCTAATAAGTAATAACAAGTATCTAATAAATACATTAACAAAAACAAAACAAAAACCAAAAATAAAAATAAAAATATTATTCACCCAAGTGGTTCACGAACACCACTATAGCTGCACGGTTTACCATTCATGTAGCTACCGCGCAACTACAATGTCTGTGCGCCCCAGTCCAATGGCGCAAGGGTCCTTGAATGATTCCCATTGAGGGGATCACGGGGTGCTCCGTGATCCCCTAATTACGCCATTGAGGATGGCCTAAGACAAAGAAGAGAAACACCTTCAAGTGTGTATATACTTAATTGGTTAACATGTTTTCTATATAAACTTGGGAATTTAAGCAATACCTTGTTAGACATGTTTGATAAGTTTTTGGTTACTTAATTGTTACACAAGGGAGAAAAAAACATGTTTATCATTGACTTCTGTTTTCTTTAAGTACTTCCTGTCTCAAGCCTAGATAATTATGGGTAGGTATGAGCAAAATTCGGTCCGGTTCGGGCACCCGGACCGAACCGAATTTTTCGGTCCGGTCTTCGGTTCACAAAATTTTGGAAATTCGGTCTTCGGTCCGGACCGGACCGAAAATTTAAGGGGAAAATTCGGGTTTCGGTCCGGTCCTGGACCGAAGCTCACCCCTAATTATGGGAGTCAGGGTCAGGCGAGACGACCCAACTTAAAAACCTTAGCTAGTCAGGAATGTTATGTTAAGTAATTTTTTATATTAATTGAATAAGTCATGATGGGAAGACTACCACTGTTAAATTATTTACCAATCAATTTCTTTTTGGGGGGAGAATCTGAGATAATATGTACCATTGTTATTTATTGCCTTATCTTACAAATTTTACCTACTCTAGCTACCTCGTGAATCATGATGCATCTTGTTTCTTTGGAGACAGGTATTTGTTCTCATGCTTCATTTTTTCGCATAGAAGAGCTCCCTTTAACCCATTAGCATGTCATTATGGGAACTACAAAAAAACCTCTAACTTATTCGACTTTACAACAATATAGGTGAGTCCAAAGTGAATCATGCCGAGGTGATTCATGCTCGACTATTGAATCATATACTAAGGTGAATAATCTTTTTCTTAGTCATTCGACTATATGAATCATGCCAAGGTGAATAATCATTTTTCTTAGTCATTCTGCTCTACCACTGATCTATGTATGGACCCACTGATTTTTTAGTCATTTTGATTCCTCAATTTCGGCCCCAGTCGGGTCTACTTTTGCCTTTTGTTGCTATATGTTCACTCATCTCTGTTGCAGTTACAAACAAAAAACTGTTTTGTAGTTGCCTAAGCATTTTTTACTCACATCTTTGGGTTACCGATTACGATAGTTATGATAACAGCTATACAAATAGCTCAAGAATGTTTTTATCTACTCTACTACTTATTCCATTTTAAATCTCAAACATCATAATAGAACAGTTAGGATTGAATCTCTAGTGTTGACTGTCTCAAGACAAGAAATCTTCTAAATTGACCTCAATTAGTAATGGCTAAACAAAGAGAAAGGAAATAAATGACTTATACCGTTACTATGGTCCGTTTGGTACAAACGGTAGATGTGGTTGTGTCAAAAAAAACAATAAAAAAACGGTTTCGAGGTTTTTGTTTTGGTTGGATTTAAAAATGGGTTTAACAATTTACGTTTTGGTTAAACAATATATAACACCAAACGTCAGGACACTCATCCACACCTGTTTTTCCCCTACACTATTTCACGTGTGTAAATAATCCACGCTGTCATCACTGCATATCCCAAACATACCCTACGAAAGATTTCAACGTGGATTTACCCCTAATCTACGTTGATCCCACACGTTAGTGCTTCTTTTGAAGGTAATTTTTTGTGCTCAAAATAAGTTTGCATCAACAATTACTTTTACTAAATTAAGAAGTTACATAGTTCTTAGAGAGACAGAGAGAAGGCATCAGCATGATGTCATTAAGAAGGTATTGAAATCTCAATGGGTCAGCATATGATGTCAAATGTGGATTTTTCTTTCAACGTGTAATTAGTTTGTTTTTTTAGTTTAAAAGCATAAATAATTATATCTTAGTTACCCAGCGCCGTGTTTTCTCTCTCTAACACGTCAGCTCACCTCACCCACTCAAAAAAACTCATCATGCCCAAAAACACCCTACATTCTCTCATCTTCACGTCATTTGGGAATTAATCCTGGGTAAAATATAAAAAATCACAAAAAATTCTACAAAATCAAAACAAATAAAAAATATATTTTCAAAAGAAAAAATTAAAAAATGATTTTATATAATTTTAAAATGAACTTTTTAAACATTTTTGAGAAATTTAAAAAAAAATCAACGAATAGGTAAGGGACATGTGCCCCCCACCCAACCTATACCCAACAATCTCACAGGCTCGCAATCGCGACGCCCACCGCCACCCGACTTCACGCCTGGGCGTGGAGGGGGCGAGGGGACGTGGCTTGGGCGCCCAAGGTCACACCCTCTCCGTTAACCATGGTCTAAGTTCGAACACCAACTAAGCGTTGGTTAGCATAAATAATAAGTTGCAAGTTGTTATCTTGCTAAATTATGACAAAAATATTACATCTGATTCATTTCATTCTCATTAAATTTAAATATCTTTTTTGAAAAAAAGGAAAAAAATACTCATCACTGACAAAGGTATTTTTTGTCTCGTTTGTTTGTTTCTCTTCCTCATAAAGATATTGAATAAACTAAATTATTTCGAATTTCATTGTATTTTTTTAAATGAACATGTTGTTGGAAGGAGAATCTAACAATGCACTCTCACGAATACGGATATAACGCATCAGGAAAACGAATATTGATTGTAGAAGTTAACTTCTGACCATCTCTGAATCTTAATGCAACAAGAAACACAAATAAGATGAAATAGACAAGCAATCACAAACGCACACCTGAAACAACCACGACACATATGATTTACAAGGTTCGGCAATGTGTCTACGTCCGTAGGGGGTCTTCTGCGGGTTTCATTTCGTTCATCCGCTTCTCCAACAAGAGAAACAACCGAGATTACAAGTATATGGAGGCAATATGACATCCAAAGCACTCTAGATCTATCTTTAGTTTTAATCTCTCAACTAACAATGAAGTAAATAATACACTTGTATGTTACGCTATAATCAAGTGCAAACAAATCCTTTTATATACTAAAAAACCGAGCTCAAAACAAGCAAAACCGTGCAAAAATTGTGGGCAATGGTCGACCGAACTAGCTCATTCGGTCGATCGTTCTGATTAACAGGAACGCTTCATGTTGCGATTCAGTAGACCGAATCCTTCCCGATTGACCGTTGGACCGCTTCTCATTGCGATTCGATTAACCGCTAGACCACTTCCACTTGCAATTCGGATGACCAAATTGTTCTCCCGGTTGACTGCTTCCACGAACTGACTTATTCTCCAACAGCTCCACGGTCGACCGACAACCCATCGGTGGACCGTTACTTTTTCGACAGACTCTCTCGTGGTTTTCGGTCGATCGAATGTCCAGCATCTGTCGACCGAACCCAGCTAGTCCGAAGTGCCTAGAGTTTTTGGACGGTCGACCAAATCCCATCCGTCAACCGAACCCAGCAACTCTGAATTGCCTAGAGTTTTTGGACGATCGACTGAATCTCATCCTTAACAAATGTAAACCAATATTCAACACACGTATCTATCAAAAGTAAGTAAAAAAATACATGCAAAACATATAAAATGTGGTTAATCCAGCCGTCGAAAATGTTATAATTGTAATAATCGGTGAATACAACCCATTTTCTTTAAAAAATTCATAAAATCAGGCAAAAGGTGGAATACCTAGATGATGTAGTTCGAGAAAGTCAAGGAGGAAACATCTTTATTTGAGCCATCACGTCTGACAATATATAGATGGGTGGTCACTGCCCCTCAAGTGACAATCCGTCTGGTCATTTAGTGGACAAACCGAGTCTCGACAATTAGATTGTAGTGTGTGGCTAGATTGTGATTGAAATGCAAAAAGGTAGTGAAGCCTGGATTCTAGATGATAGGGGTTAATTATAATTTTAACTACCATTTTAACTAGCTTCGACATTATAATACTCATTTCCAGAGACCACCATACTATTAGAGAGTAGGTAAGATTTGCCGGTGAGGATATTTGTACATTTTAGATTGTAAGGGTTATTTTAATTTTAATTACCACGATATTCATTAGGATGGGCCTGATGAATCTACGTCATTCCGCACCCAATTGGGATGTAATCATTTTGAGGCGATGTAATGCTCATTTCCGAAGATTACCTTGGTATTAGATTAGAGATCAGGTAAAATTTATCGGTGTGGATTTATACTATACTTAGTTTATACTTAATTCACTAGATTCACTTTAAGTGGGACCATATACAAGATACAAGTAGTTTAGTTAGTGGGATGGGGGTTGGTGTGCGAATTAAAATGTTTGTGTGCGTCTAACTTGTAAAGGTGTAAAAAAAACTTGAACACTTTGTTACTTAGTAGACAATAACATGTCGTATACATGATTTTTGGGTGATAAAAGGTTATTAATTATCAGATGAGATAAACAAATCACCGCACTTATTACACAACAAAATATCGATCACTTGCATAATCTTTGAGTAATAACAGGTTATTATCAGGTTAGCAGCGTGAGCTAAACAAATCAGCACCTACAAACTTGGTGGTTAAATGGTCACACCTTAATGACCTTCTTTTACCGAAATATCACAATCAATGATAAGAGATTATAGGATCACAGCTAATTGCTTGTTAAGAGTCTAACTGGCACTTGCGACCGCGTCTGCACCTTTATTATCTGGAATTCTAGATGTCAAAAGCCCACACGAGGAAAGATTTGCAAACAAGTGCTTGCTTTTGGTTTAAATTCGAAGTTTTCTTGTCAATTCAGCAAATATGACAATTTTATCAAAATTTTGGACTGAAGGTTGAGATTTTCGACGTTGGGTATGGTTGTGACAATTTCCACTTTTTTCAATACTAATCGGTTGATGGTAGATGTTATTCACTTATTCTTATAACACTAATTTACTAGACATCACTAACTATGCTTCCTCACGTCAGCTATTGAGCTCTTATTTGATTCTATCCATTGGAATGTCTAGATTCAGTATTATGTTTTTTGTATTGCTCGTATAATGAAATGCGCCCTATTTTCGTTGAAATGATTTTTTAAGTTTTTCAGAATATGTGATTACGTACCTGAAAACAAGTTTTTTTCTTTCTGATCTAGATAGAGTAAACTCGGCAATATAAAAAGAGCTTGACCATACAAATAAAGGAAAGTCAGAAAACAAAACCCACACTTCAAGCTTATTATTTCTCCTTCGTGCTTCCAAAATCCGAAGTTGACAACTCCTGTAGTCTAAATCTTAAAAGGACTAACCCATCATTTCCTAAAAATAATCCACATAGAATGCAATTAAGGTGACCGCCTGACATACACAAATCTTCCATGACCCACAACCAAATCATGTCGGACAAATTTCCAACGACACACTTGTACCGCGAAAACGCCACGTTTGCATTCTCCTACTTAAGTACCACAACTCCATTCCCCCTTCTCTCTCATCAATCAAACAAATACCAACTTTTCGCTTCCACATCCATGATAACACTCAAACCCTATCCTATTTGTATTTTCTTAGCTACATGTGTAATGTAACCTTACTATGGTTGCTAGCATGCATGGAAAGTTCACCTCCTCCTCCTTCTCCTTCTCCTTCGTCGTCGTCTTCTATAACGGTTTCGACGACGAGCAAAAAGCAAAAGAGTAGTATGACAATCAATGCCTCCCAAGCAGTGTCCCCTGGGAGACACCCAGTGTTTAGGGGAGTCAGGTCTCGAGGAAGTAAGTGGGTGTCTGAGATACGCGAGCCACGAAAGGCAAAGCGTGTATGGCTAGGGACTTACCAACTAGCCGAAATGGCGGCCGTGGCTTACGATGTTGCGGCCCTTGCACTCAAGGGCCCTGATATCGTCCTCAATTTTCCTGAGAAAATGCATTTGTACATCCTTCCTGCAACCACTTCCCCCTCTGACATCCAGGCAGCTGCTTCTGCAGCCGCCTGGATGATATATCAACCTCAACCTCAACCTCAACCTCAAAACCAAGAACCCAAGAATGCTAGTGAATTGCTAGCACAAAACGAGCATGAGCACAAAAACTTCATGGATGAGGATGAAATCTTCAACATGCCAAAATTGTTGGAGAACATGGCCGAGGGGATGCTATTGAGTCCTCCGAGGATCACTCCGGTGGCCACCTACAATTCGGCAGAGGTCTTGGAGGATAGCCTATGGAGCTATCCATGGACGATGGAAGAAGGGGTGGTGAAAAGTAAGATGATAGGTGAAGGAAGTAACAATTGAAGTAGGACACAACAATAATGGGATAAGCATACATGCTATGATCAAGGTTGTGGGGCTTCCATGTTTTATTGGGGAAACAAACTTAGGTAGTTTGGTGGGTAGTTGAATACTTGTCCCTTTCCTTAGGGTTGCTTTTTTACTACTAGAAGAATTTAGTTTGTAGGGTTTGTGGCCGAAGGTTTTGAGTTTTTCCACTGGTTAGGATTATGGGAAGTTCCTAGCAATGTTTTACAGTGGGTTTGGATTTTCGTAATGAAGTTTCAGAAGTGTGTTTTCTTGTTATTAAACTATGTATGGGATTTTTAGTATGCATTGACGTAAGCTTGCTTGTTTTGATTAGTTTTTTTTTTTGAGTATTTATATAGACATGCCCTACATGATTAGTTGATTAGAACTTTTTTTATTAATTTGCTTTGGAGTTCAACTAAATGTTCAGTATAATAAATTTATCATTGTTAAATAATAAAAATGGCCATCCAAATGAAGGCAACATCATCTGTTATCTGCTTTATTAACACCCCGTTGCATAAAGAAGACAAAATTTAACATATTAAACAGTTGCCACATCTCCTCCTCTACCCATTTGAGATATTTTGAAAGTCACTGGCTACTGATTGTCTTAAAACGAAGGTTTATTAAAGCATATTCTTTTCCTTTATAACAACTATTAATATTTTTAGAATCTTATAATATAACTTAATATTCCTCCGCGACGTACTTAACATGATTAATATGAAAACTGGCTGAATTCTTAATATTCCTCCACGGATTGTCATAATTAAGTACCAAATTTATGAAACTTTTATACGCATCCATCCGACGTACTTACACCATGGAATCTGATTACATGTAATTAGATTACATTCCCATGAAATTAATTTCATATAATCAAATTCCATTGTTTAATATCATTTTAATTTAACACATGAATCACAATGTAATTTACAAAATTAATATGTAATTTAATAAATTCGGTAAATATCCGAAGATGTTGTTAGAGCTTGGACATACTTTTGGAAAAACCAAAGTTGAGTTTTGGCAATGTAACGATGTTTGAATAATATGAAATAAGTTGATTATATTGCAATATAATTGGATTACGATCTCCGGTGAGCTAATCCAATTACCTTGACAAGGGTGTAATCGTTAGTAATTTGATTAGGATTAATTGCAACATTTAGTTTCCTCAACCAAACAATAAAATGTTATTCATGGTGTAATCAAATTACATTATAGTAATGTAATCTAATCACATGGAATTGAATGACATGTAATCAAATTACGTTGTTTGTTAACATTGGAATTCATCACAAGAATTCAATGTAATTTAAATGACAAGAGAGATTTTTCGAGTAAAATCAAATTTTAGTTTTCATGACTTGATAATATTTTTAGTAAATTGAAATGAATTGATTACGTTGTAACATAATTGGATGTAAAATTTCCAGTGATGTAATTCAATTAAGGAGTATAATTGGATTACTTTGGCAACTAGATTACGAAGTGATTAAAATATTTTATTTTCTCACCAAACAAGATAATGTAATAAATGATATAATCATATTAGTTTACCTCCTTAATTACGGTAAACCAAATATGACCTCTAAGGCTCTACCTTTCCTTATCAACCAAACCAAGAGCAAGACCTTAAAAGCAAAGAGACAAACGTGGCAGCAACCATGGATCTAATTTAATATTTAAATAGTTGATGTGGGCTAAAAACAATCCACTGGATGCTTATTTGTTTAACGAAGACAGCTCGGAAACCAAAAGGCCACGTGACATATTTTGCATATGCTGTGTAAACTGTAAACATATATTTACTAACCCGAAAAGATTTGTAGTGTGATTTAATTATATATTTATGATAGTTGTGTGGACAGGAGATGACCACATCAATACTGAATCAAAGGTTAATGAAGAAAATACAATTAGCTAGACTAGTAGAAGTTGATTCAATTTTATATTTAATACTTTCTTAGTTGTCAACTTGCTCAAGATTCCATTGTTTATCACAATCTTCTTTTTCCATGGAGTTGGTCAAATGGTTAATTAATACTTTTATAAATTAATTTCCCCTTAATTGTGGTCTTCTTTTAGTGTGCTAAATAATTTATTTCCGAAACAAGAGTATTCATTAGTCGTCTTTAGATTCTTGTTAGGTCATCCTCAATGGCATAAAATATCTTAACTACAACCCACCACAACATATATTTCTCATTCATATCATTTCGGGATCTATTTTACAAAAAAATAAAAAAAAATTACAACAATTATAATACGTATTTTCAAAAAATAAAATAAAAAAAGATTCAAACAAAAATTAAAAAAATCAAAACGAAAAAAAATTAAAAAAATCGACGACCCGGTCATCTCCCCCTTAATGGGGAGACGACCTGGGGGGGGGGGGGTTGTAGAGGAAAAAACATAAAATAATGGAGAATAAAATGTGAGGTGTAGGAAAGAGAAAGTAGTGAGATAAGATCAATATTTATAAGTAAATAATATAAAGATTGTGAGAGTAAATATGGAAGAGACTAATATGGAGGAGAGAAAAACTAATATGAAGGGAAAAAAAATGAGGATTGTGCTATTTAAAACATGATCGTTGTCGAGAGGATGAACTTAACTGATCAACGAAAAACAAGAATTAATGGAACTCTCCCACGAGGGATATAAAGTTATATAATAATAATACTTTGGGTTTGTTTGAGACGTCTTGAAATACGTTGACGTGGTCTCAAATCAAACTCGACGTGTGAAGGATGATAAAGATATTACTAAATTAGTAACACTAACCTTAATTCGCATCATTTTATCGTAAAAGTGAGCCTTTAGAAGAATTGGTGACAAGGGATATAAAAACCTATATTTGCTTTTTAAAAAATGAAGGCTAGATTTCTGGGTTCTTTTTCCATTATAACATGGTTTATTTAGGTCATCACTAACCATGACCTGAGCGACCTGGTCATCAGCTCTCTCTCTTCAAAATCAGCTTTCTCTATCTTCCACATCAGATTTCTCTTTCCTCAACCCAACTTCTTCTCTTTCCTACACTATTCACCTCTTAACCACAACCCAACAATAACCTATCTCTCTCCTCCACATCATTTCGGGGTCCATCTTGGTAAAAATTTAAAAAAAAATAAAAAAAATTCTAAAAAATCAAGATAATTATAAAACGTATTTTCATAAAAAAAATAAAAAAAATCTCTAACAAAAAATTCAAAACAAAAATCAAAAAATAAAAAAATCAAAAAATTCAACCCGGACGTGCCACGTGGCGCGTCCGGGTTGGCTGACCCGGACAACCGGGTCGACGACCCGGGCATCTTCGACCTTCTTTTTCCCGCGTTAAAAACTTGCGGGCATCTTCGACCGGTCGTGAGGTCATGTATGAACTCAAAAAACTTGAGTTAAGGAATGCTCTTAATGCCACCAATACACAATCGGGATGATCACACGCTAGTGGATGGAGTACGTGGCTATCCTCAAACTCACAACTCCTACTTTCTCCGCCCTCAACTCTCCCTCTCCTCCACTATTTTCTTTTGTAGGCGTGGATAAATATACCACATAAAAATGTAATACTTTTTTATTTATTTTGCTTCTGTCGTATTTCGTTTTCAAAATATATTTGTGTTTTTTATTGTAAATTTCTTTCCAATATATTTTTAACATGAATATTTTCTATTTTTTACGTTGTATTTTGCTTTTAAATATAGTTTGTCATCAAAATTCGATTATGACTTTGTCAAAGTTGTCATCAGAATTCGATTATCTAATGCGACTGTACGAGTACGAAAATCTACTACTGGATTAAATCACTAACCCATCTTAGTTGGGTGTCCATATATATATATTCTTGCCCGAGAAAAGTGTTCGGGCCGTCCTGGTATCGTATATTATCTTTAAAAAATAAAAAACTCCGACGCTCCCAATTCCTCCGGCCACCGGAATGTTAACCCTCCGGTCACCTTTCCCTATCACAAATACCAACCCTAACCCCACCCCACACTCTCGCCGCCTCTCCTCCGCCTTCCGCCCTCCCCCTCCCACCTTCGACTACCTCGCCGCGACCCGTCCCGCCTCCCGAGACCTGACGGCGCCGGAGCTGCTCGACCTGGTGGAGGAGGGGAGTCTGGTTGTCGTCCAGAAGAGCGCGTTCGGGCCCGTCCCGGCTTGGAGGGTCGACTTCGTCGAGCCGGAGGAGATTTGGATCGTCGGGACGTCGCATTTGTCCGGGAAATCGGCCGTCGATGTGGAGAGGGTGGTTAGGGTTTTGAGGCCGGAGAGGGTTGTGGTCGAGCTTTGTCGGAGCAGGCAAGTCGTGGTACCAAACCAACTGAATTGTTGCTAAAACTGGGGGGTTTTATTTCCTTTTTAGTGGAAAAAATAGGACTTTTATCAATTTAGGAGCATGCAAGTGGTGGTTCCAACGATGTGAGTTGTTTCTAAAGATGTGAATTTTATTGTTTTTTAGTGAAAAAAATGATTTTTTATGAATTTAGGAGCAGGCAAGTGGTGGTACCATTTTTAAATGGTTCGTTGTTAGAAAATGAGTTTTTTATTGTGTTTTAGTATAAAAAAATGAATTTAGGAGCAGGCAAGTGGTGGTGCACTGGTGCTGGTTTGTTGGCATTGGAAGAATGGAATAGTGTGTTGTGGGTAAAAATATGGTTTTTGTACGTTTGGTGGAAAATATGTGATTTTTATCGTTTCTTTAGATGCTTGTTCGGTGATTTAAGTTCCGATTGGTTGAGATTGATTAGTAGCTATTGTTTGAGCTTGCATTCAATTTTAAGCATAAGTTTGCTAAATGGGTATTTTTATGTTCGAAATTGGATATGATGGTGTTTGAGAAATAGTTGTGATTGGGGATCTTACACACGGTAATTCAATATCTTCTATGAGTTGGTTCTTTTTTTCTATTTGCAATGTTTGATGGTTTAATAGATCAATGTTTTGCAAGTGAGTGAGTTTGACATATGACAGAAAAATCAGCTCACTTCAACGTGATGGCTTTCAATTGCATTGTATTGTAACAAATTTTCTGTATTCAGTGCTTACTAAGTGATGGATCTACCTGTAACAAACTAAAACTTTTATTTGAAAACACAACAATGCATTTGATTTGGTTGGATCGCAAGAATGATTCCACAAAGTCTCTACAACAATTTTTTATTTTGTTTTGTTTTGTTTTATTTCATATTCTAACTTACTTTTTGCAGAGTACACATTCAGAGCGGGGATAATGTACACTTCAAGCAATGATGAGGACTCTTCTCTTCTGAAATCGAACATGTTCTCTCTTAGCGGTGCCAAGTTTATGGATGCAATCGGCCGTAGCATAAATCTTGGTAATTTTAATGCTGCAAGATGTAATGTTTTGCATGTGAAGAGTTGGCATGTTATAATTTTGTGCTTATTCATCCTTGCAAGGTTAAGTAAATGACAATGAAATCAAGAATAAACATAGATGCACAGATAGCTCTACATTTTTGTGAGTTCTGTGCAGCAATATAGTATTATAGTGCACATAGCACTATATTGTTTTGGCTTTAGCCTATTCCTTGAAAATCAAGTGCTAAATTTTTGTACTTATGTCTCATAGTTACAGGTTGAAGATTAAGCTTATAAAAATTTATAGACTACTCCCTTACCCAGAACTTATTTGAAGACTATGATGGGTCCACGTCATGGTGTCACCTAGACAAAGTTTTTTAATAAGTAAATGTTTACTGAGGATCATAATTGTACTTGGAAACGTTTTGTCAGATTCTTCTAGTGTGGTTCTTTTTTCAGGCTTCACATTTTATTGATACTAGTGTTATATATGCAACTTGAGTGAGCTGGAATCATGCTCAATAAACATTAACAACTCTTGTAGATATTCATATAGGGTGGGATGTCATCAACGAGCTGATAAACATCAACTTCTATTTTTGACCTTGATTATGTATTAAGTATCCTTTAAATGCTTATAAAGCCTACTTTCTGTAATGTTGAAGACATGAACATGATGATAAGTACTTGTAAGTACTCTTGATTGAAAATTTGCTGGCCGGCAAGTTAACAAAGGCATGTATGTTTAAAGTTGTGTTTTCTGCAATGCACTAATCTATGCCGAACTCATGAAGGAGGTCAAAGTGCTCTTGCTTTACGACTGCTGTTAGCTGCCTTTTCTTCAAAAATTTCATCTGGTACCAACCGGCCTTTTGGTGATGAGGTACAAAATTTCTCGGTTACTTGACTACTTCTCTATCTTTTCTCTGTTGTTGAATACTAAGTTGAGGTTTACTACTGAATTTACGTGCCATGTTTTTTCCCCATCTCTTCTAACATCTCAGTTCCGAGCGGCAAGAAAAGCTTCTGAAGAAATTGGTGCACAATTAGTCCTGGGAGACCGACCAATTGAAATAACTGTACGTTTTTGTATCTTTTGTACTTCTTGAGATGCCTGATATTGAGAGAACATATTTAAATGATACTTTGGTATCGTTTCTGCACTGCCTTTTGGTTCTTTTCAGCTTGAAAGAGCTTGGAGCTCTCTGAAATTGAATGAGAAGTGGAAATTTATTTCTTCACTTTTTCGTGGCATTACTTCCAACTCACTTGATGTTCCAGAAGGTACTTTGAAGGTCAGCCTTTTAAGATGTGTACATCCTTGTCGTACATTGCCAGTGATGCATCTGAGGTTTTAAGAATGCTATTACCATTTGCTAGTTCTTTGATATTTAGTATATATCACGAGACAGGCTTTTTCTTGCAACATAAGAATTCTCCTCCTTACCTTTACAGGACAATGAAACCAATGGTAGTCCATATCAACTCTATGAACAGCTGAGCTTGTCATATCCTTCACTCCTGCAGCCACTTGTATATGAGCGTGATGTGGTATGTTATGATGCAACCATAGCCATTCTCTGAAAATTGTCAAGACTTAGGAACTAACATAGTAAAACTTGAAATATGCAAATAGACTAATTCAGTATAAATTTTGTTCCTTGTTCTTTTGTTTGACGTAATTAACTGCATCTACCTATGTTTAGCCTTCTGCTAAGTCGGACCACATATTTTAGAAACTAAAGCAGGACATTGCTCATGAGATTTTAATAGAATATTTTCCAAGCGCTAAGCCACAGTGGAATAACGTGAGATGTTAATAGAACGTGGGATTTTAATAGAACATTTATCGTACGTTGCAACAGCAGAACACATGTAGTCTAGGTTTGACAAAATATAGTTTTCACTTGATCCCAATACCAAATTAATGTTGTGAGAGTTATTTTTAACTTGTAGAACTTTCATTTGCATGAACTCTAGTACATAGCTTGGTCCCTCAAGAGAAGCAAGGCTGTAAACAATATCAAGAGAGTAGTCGGGGTTATCGGAAAGGGGCACATGAATGGAGTCGTGCATGCTTTGATGGCTGATCAGGGAGACTTGCGATTCCGTGATGTTGCCGGTAAGAGTTCATCTGATTCCACCTCCACCAATTGGACCACTGCCTTGTTAAAAAGCTTGGTGAGGGATACCATCTTAGGCATTGCATTGTGGGCTCTGTTTGAACTGTTTAAGACTTCATGGAATATGTCCTTTACAATGTAAGTTATTTGTATTTGATGGGTACCCCCACCTACAAAGTTTTACTGGTACATCAAATTAGATAATTGTTGTGTACAAACGTACAGCGTACATTTGTATAATGGCCCTGCTTTTATAAACAAGTGATCTTCTGAGTTTTACTGGTGAATATTGTTCTGGACATTTTCCCAGACATTATCTTATGGTTATGAGTCAGGCAACTCTTCTGAAATCTTACTTCATATTTCACAGGAAATGTCATGCTCGTTACAATTTAACCGTCAATGGGAGTAATGCTTTTAAGTTCTAACTTAAAATTTAGCAGTGAAATCTAATTGTAAAACAGGTATGGAAACCTTAGACTGGAATCTTATGGCTAAAATTATTCATCATATATAATAAACTAATTCCAGGTGAAACCACTTTATAACAATGCAACAATCGTCCTCCACAACTACAATCAGTCTACAAACAAATATAAGGTGCTCTGCTCAACAAAGAATGCAAGATTACAACAACCTAAACAAAAAATACAACTAGTAATTTCAACATTATAAAGCACAAAAGATAACTCCAACCATCTCAAACACCAATTGCAGCAAATTACTGAAGCCACCAATGAATGGCTAAATTATGAGTCTGATTACCAGAATCAATCTTCAAATAGAAGCACTCACTCTCCCTCTTCTTCCATGGCAATGGTGTCAATGGGCACCCTGACATCCTTGTACCAGCAAATATATGGAGCATCTGATCCTTCATAGGTTCCAGCCCAGCGCCCCTCGTTGATTTCGCTTGCATCCCAGACCGATGCGTACAAGAACGACGACTTTGAAGGGAGGTTATTGTCATCGTTTCTCTCCTCTTTCCTTACAGAAACACCATCCACAAACCACTCTATCATATCCTCCTCCCACCTTATCAACAATGTTAATTTCAGCAGATTGCTAAAACAAGATAATTATAAAGTCTTCATCTTTTAACAAAAAATTGATCACTTAAATCTTTACCACTTATAATACATTAAAACTTTTGTGTGGGAATCCAATATAAACTCCTATATATGTGTATGTTATTAAACAAGATCTGCATTTGGATTTCTCATGTAGTTCAGATGTTATATTATTATTCAGGAATGTTAAATGAAGTTTAAGGGTGTTGAATCCCTTCTAAAAACTTTTCATTATTAGTCGAAAAGAAAACCAACTTCACTTTTTACCTGATGACATATTCATGGAAATCCTCAGAGCTATCGAACCCGAGCTCATGGATTTGCTCGTTCCCCCCGACACCCTCGACATAAAAGTTGGTCTGCACAATGCCCTTGTCCTTGCCCAAGAACTCGAAGCTGATCTCGTCCTGGTTCTCCTCACCCTTCAATGTTGACAAGTACATGTTGTAGTTCAGTCCACTAGTATCCCCTTCAGGACACCTGATTTTGGCGCCAAACGTACCATATTTAAAAACATTCGTCGAACGCCACCTTGCTCCCCCACGATCATCAAATTCCATGTGAATCTCGTTGTCGTCCGGGGAGTGGTGGCATGCCTCGGGGTTGTACTCGACGGTGATTTCGCTGAGAATCACTGTGTTGGGCACCTTCACATCTTTGTACCAGCAAACATATGGTTCGTGGGATCCAACATAGGTTCCTGCCCATTCCCCATCGTTAATGCAGCTTGCGTCCCAAACGGATGCGTATAAGAACATTGGCTTTGAGGGGAAAACTTCGGCGTCGTTCCTCTCTGCTCGCCTTATCGATTCACCATCCACGAACCACTCAATCAAATTCTCTTTCCATCTGTTTTAGAATAGAAAGCCTCTATTGATTAGGCAATGAAGATGAGTTTACTGAGGTCTTTGAAATTAGACAATCATTATGTTATTGAAAAAAAGTTCGAACAGAAGACATTTGAACAAATAGTGATTCAATGCTTCACAAGAAATGGGATTTTCGACTACAAATGCGATATTTAAGCATACTGATGCAGGTTAATCTTTACATCTGAATCATTAGCTAAAGTTCAACTCTATCAACTACTTGTTGGAACTTCCGGTTATTTATGAAATGCACTGAAGAAGATTGCAATGATCCTTATTCGCGGTTGAAGTTTTAAAACTTCAAAATTTCAACATGAATTCTACTGAACAACTCAAGGAAAATATCTTAACTTGAATGACGTATAAAGCCAAAACTTGTGTCCTTTAATAGAGGCACCAAATTTAGCTGAATTTCCCCGAATAAGCGGAAGTTGTGAGAGAAAATTTCACCTTTAAGAACTTGATCAAGACAAACTCAGTAATCTCTTCCAACAAAAAGAAGCCTATGGATCTTCTCTCCCGATTTATTTGTTCTACCATGTCACACTTCTGTTTTTTTTTTCATCCCCTCCAGTTTCATTAGTTGTTTATCAAAGTAGTAAGAAGATTGTGGTTTTAATGACAAACTATATGAAATACATCAAGAAAATCAAACCTTGGGATCAATTCAAGGGTAAGATTCGAAATTCTGGACATCCATTCAATAGAAATTTTCGAAGTGAATTATCAATTATATGGTCTGTCTTTTTATTCAGAAAGCCAAAATTCATTGTCAAAATCAAACTTCTAAATTCGTATGCATTTCAAAAGAACAACACCTTCTAAACCTTCAAACCTTAGAATTAATGACTGACCAAAACTAAAAACCCTCATTTCCTAGAAGCACCAAGATCAATAGCAGCAACACCTAAGAAAACATGCTAATGGAAATTATCGAAGAACTGATACAAAATGCCGATCACTTATTCTAAGTAAAGCTACATCACTATGAGCATTCCTCCCTAAAACCCTCCAAATTCCACCAACGTTCCACAATAAAAAAAAAATGTACCAAAATTACCCGAAAAATAAACTTCAGATCTGGGTCACTTGTTCCAACAAGGCCACAGTAATCTGATGTAAGAACCCCAACTTTCATTCCTAAAATTAAGACATAAAGCAAAAACAAAACCACCTGAACAAAATTAAATTAGATTTCCCTCAATTATAAAGTCTATAGCAACTTACACTTGCTATCATCAAATGTCACACTTAATCCCCTAAAATCAAAGTATCTTAGCATGTCACCCATTCTTGTTAAGTTAATAACTCAATGTAGAAATTGAGATCTCACCTCTAGAGGACCAAAATGCCTTCTACTATTAACCATAATTTATTGATTGAAACCCAATACTAAACTTGTTCGATCCTCCCCACTCCAGTATGTGGTACTAGCCTAGGGTGACAGGCCAAGAGCACAACAGCCGATCACCAAGTAAGTGTATAATTCGATCTTAGTACCTCTTGGCATACATACATGAGCTTGAACATCGGACCATGCTCAGCAACTCAAGTGTACAATCACCCAAAACTTTTATTTATTGAAATTAGGTAGTCAAAGCAAATGAATTTCAACCAAACTAGGAACAAAGCTCACAAGACCCTAGTGTGATTGGCCGAGCTCGAAACACCCAATCACCAAGTAATCCTAGAACTTGATTTTGAAATCCTCTAGGCACGAAAGAAAAAAATGATATGTGGTAGGGTTGATTTTGAATTATTAAAGTGGATTGCGTAATGACATCCCACTCCTACCCAACTAGCCAGTCATTAGACCAGTTGGAATACACATTTGTGTTCTCCACATAGAAATTCATGTTCGACCATTGAATCATGCTAAGTGGATCATTAACGCAAACATTTACTTAAAAAATGAATTGAACACAAAATAAGAACCAAAATAAAAAAAATAAAAAAAAAGTTAGACCTGATAACATAGTCATGGAACCCCTGAGAGCAATCAAACCCCAACTCATGCACTTCCTCCCTCCCCCCTTCCCCTCTTACGAAGAAATTCGTCTGAACCACCCCCTTATCCTTCCCCAAGAACTCGAAATCAACCTCGTCCTGCCGCTCCTCCCCTTCCAGCGACGACAGATACAGGTTGTAATTGAGTCCACTAGCGTTCCCCTCCGGGCACCGGATCCTTGCCGAGAAGGTCCCGAAAAGAAAGCGGTGGGTCGACCGCCACCTCGCCCCGCCCCGCTCGTCGTACTCCATGTGGATCTCGTCGGTCTCCGGGCTGTGGTGGCACGCGTCCGGAGAGAATTCCACGAAGATCTTCTTTAGGACTGCTGTCTCCGACGACCCCATTGGAATTCGAGTTTCAGAGCTCGAAATCGCCGGATTTTGAGGGTAGAATAAAGCAGATATTTTGAATTTGGGGCTAAGAAATGGGTTTTTTAGGGTTCTAAATTCGATTTGTGAGGCTAAAAACCCGAATTTGAAGGCCAAAAACTAGGTTTTTAGGAGCAAAATAATCAGATTCTTCTGGGTTCAGAATTTTTATTTTCGGAGGCTAAAAATTAGGGATACAATTAAGGATAGTTGGTTTAAAAACCAAATCGAATTTCTGGTTTAAAAACTAGGTTTGTGGTGTTAAGAAAGAGGATTTAAGGGTTTTGAAGGGAAAAAAGCTGGTTTTTGTTTGGTTCGCGGGAGAAATTTTGATTTGTATTTATAGAGAACGGAGGAGTGGGTGTAGTCACCCGCGAGAGAGGGAGGTGAAGTTACCGAAGTGGGAATTTTAAGTGGACTTCCGGTTCCGGGTGGGAAGTTTCATGCACGGACTGGTTTTTTTTCCTTTGGGATATTTTGCAACAATAACATTGTATATGTAGATATTTGTTGCAAATGTTCTTGGAAAAACATAATGACATTCTAAATGTTAAGACTTGTTTTAGAAATGGTTATGGCATATTCGACAAAATGGTATTTTCGTGTGACATGCAAGCAAAAAATCTTTCTAAATTGTCAGAATTAAAAGATGCAATCTTGTATTGTCTGGTGAAGACAATTAATCGAGACAATGAGGGGTTAAGTTCATCGTTGTGACAACTTAAGGTTCAAGCATTTTAACAATTGCGTAGGATGATGACTGAATATAAGCGTGTTATTAGATTGTGGACCGGTGGATCACAAAGATTTTAATGCACGTACGCGCGAATGAACCGTTACAAATGATAGCAAAATTTTAAGTGTATAGACTATGGCTGTAAATTGGTAGGATTTTACCCGCAACCCGCCTCGTCCCGTCCCGCCTAACACAGGTTGCGGACAAAAAATTGTTACCCGCCACCCGCACAACCCGCATAATAAGCGGGACGGGTTGCGGTTTTCTCCTAACCCGCCTCGCATAACCCGCAAAAGCCTTATATTTTTTGATTTTTTTGTATTTAGTTTTGATTTTGTTTGTATTTAGTTTTAATTTTTTTGTATATAGTTTTAAAAACATACGATGATTGATTTTTTCCTTGATTTTTATACTTAACTTTGATTAAAATAGATAACGTTAAAGAAAATAAATTAATTTTTTGTATTTAGCTATAAAAGATTAAACCTGTCAAATCTGCCAACCCGCCCCACATAGCCTAGTCCATCCTTACGCGGGGCGGGTAGCGGATTTTTTTTGACCCCGCCCCGCCTACCCACTTAACTTTGGTGGGGTGGGGAGCGGTGGGACGAAAACTCACCATGTTCCGTCCCGCTTACAGCCCTAGTATAGACAATCAGACTTTTCTTGACAATATTACAAACCGAAATAATCTTTTTCACAATTCTTTGCTCTTCTCTATTTTTTTTTTATCGTCAACTTTCTTATGCTCCAACTTTTAACCTAGCATGATGGCCTTTATTGGAGACAGAGACACATCATATCCCTCCTTAAACTTACCTAATATTGTAATTAACTTTGTGGTCCTTCCTTTCAACTCAAGAAATATCACATTTTTCAGTATGTTTATATAAAAAACACCTTGTTTTCTTTTTTGTGCATTCCGTTGAAGGCAGATCCAATCATGCACCATAAAATGACAAAATTTTCAAGTTCAAACCCTCCACGAATAATTCCCACATGTAGTTGCATCATGCATGTGTCAATTATTTGGCAATTTGGACTTTTGGGATCAAGTTGGTGATACGATTCTTAATAAATACGTTACACGTTTTGTCTAAATGAAATTACAAATTCAAATCCCACATGGCAACGTGTCACTAGATATTCTGATGGATGGAGATCAATTGATTCCAAACATAAAAATCCCCAGAAAAAAAGAAGAAAGAAAGGAACAAATGAAGTGACCATGATGGCCGAAAGATGGAGATATGACATAAAACAAATAAGTTGATACTCGTAAAACAATTATAACATAAAAAAAAATGTCAATAAGGGAACACAATATTGAATATAAAAGATATAGTATTAACAACATTTCTGCAAATCATTCGACTATTGATAACAGTATTTGCAAACGAAATCTTAGACAATAGAATCCAAGTCTTTCAGGTAAAAATACATCAAAATAAGCATAAGCAATTAAGAAAATGTGAACCCAAGTTACTATAAGTGGCTATCAAACACTTAATCTCGATAAATTTATTCTGGAGTTCTGAGAATAAAATAACAAATTAGATGCTAAAACCAATGTTTTAAAAACCGGACCGGACCGGACGGTTCGACCCGGTCGAACCGGGAACCGATGGTTCAACGGCCGGTTCAACTAAAAAACCGAGCGTCTAGTCGAACCGTTCTGAACCGGATTGAACCCGGTCCGACCGGGTCGGACCGTTTGGTTGGACCGGTTGGTCGGACCGGACATAAAAAATATTTTAAATTTTCCTAAATTTTAAAATCAGAAAATATGATGGTTTTTTTCTTATTCTTACAAACAAAAATCAACCACCCACAAACTCTTCTCTCCCTCACCAAATCCCTTCGTAAGTATGATGTCATGGATAATATTGAAGATTGATTTTGATTTTAGATTCTTAATCCAAATAATATTTTCTCTAATTCGTATTTAATCAAATTTGTTATGTTAAGTAAAGATAGTAAATTTACTGAGTTAAGCAAATTGTGTCTGATATCATGAATTATATTTAACGTTTGGTGTGTATATATTAAATAATTTTACAAAAATCGGTTCAAATCGGTCCGACCACCGGTCCGACCGTTAATATTTATTCGGTCCGGTCCAACTTCGGGTCTCAAAAATCCTGATGTCATGCTGACGTCATCAACGGTCCGACCATGGTTGGACCGTGGTTCGACCACATTGAACCAAAACCGAAGCTTTATCGGTTCGATGACCGGCTCAGTTCTGAAAACCTTGGCTAAAACCCTTTATCTTTCTTTAAATCATATGCCGAACTTGAAATTGGGATGATTTTTCGAATCACATAATTTAATATAATGTTTGTGGAACTTAAATAGACTGTTCGCGCAAATATAATTAAAATGACCTTGATACATGTTTAACAAAACTCACAAATTTGCATAATTTGGTTTTTTTGAAATCTGGTTGGAAGCACAATGCTCTCTTTCAGAGGGGTTTACAGAGAAAGTAGCTATGTAAGCAAACCCAAGTTATTAATTGATATTAAAATCCATAAATAAGTATATTAAAAAAGAAAAACTAAATGGAAGGGTATCATTATTTAAAGGTTTCTTAATTACAAAAAAACATTATACACAAAATAAAGTTGGTTTTTTTATTTGTATGTTATTTTAAAATACTATATTTCTATTTCTGTAATCGTTCTATCGGTATTTCTATATTTAAAACATTATATTTATGTTTCTGTTTAAAACACTATATTT
Organism: Triglochin maritima; assembly: GCA_963682175.1. Classification (NCBI taxonomy): domain Eukaryota; kingdom Viridiplantae; phylum Streptophyta; class Magnoliopsida; order Alismatales; family Juncaginaceae; genus Triglochin; species Triglochin maritima. Next base: position 45,477,838 of record OY821775.1, read on the forward strand.
ATGGTTTGACGCAACAGAAATATTGCATAACATGCAAATCAATGAAAGCACCGACGAATAAGATTGAAGTATTTATAATTGTTTGTAATTTGTAGTTGTAATACTTAATACATTTGAAATTTTATGTAACTTGTAAACTTATTTTACTTGATCACTTTCGGTTTGGATGGGTAGACCAGATAGTCGATGAAACAATGATGTCAATGAACCAACTATTTTTGTTGACATCTGACTTTGATATTCTTTTTAATTTAATCTTTATTAGTTCTATCTAAATATTTTTGGTACAAAATATAAGATCCACAAACTCGACCGACACGAACCCAAACTCGTCCAGAAAAAGAACCTGACTCGACAAGCCCACCACAGGCTGCGAGCTGGGCAATGTCGGGCATGGCAAGCCAAACGAGCCAGCGGGCCCAAGTCGGCTCGACCAGGTACTCAAGTTCCGGTTTTATTGGGTTTTTTGCGTGCATGTCTTCTAAAACATTTTTTTTGAAATCGTTTTATCGGTATTTCTATATGTGTTGGTACAAAAGTACTAACACATCGTTGATATCATTAAGTTTTTGGCAGTACCACTCTGTTAACCTTTTATGTTGACGGTGTTAATTTAAATTAATCGGTGATAATGAAATTAATATTTAATTGCAAAATTTACAAAATATATTGTGTAATCCTTCATATTCATTAAAATATATATTAAGGTAACATTGAATTTCTTTTAAATAATCTTTAAAACCGTCATAATTCATGTGTTTCAAAAATGTGTTCTAAGTAAATTTGCAAACCAGTCATTTTAAATCTAAAATCCATAACAAAAGCTAGTGGTGGAGGTTTCCAATATGTGGTGGAGGTTTTCAATATTTATTAAATTTAGACTCCATTACATTTATAATTTCAGCAAAACTATCATTACTCCTACATTCCATAAATATTTTAGTAATCGGAAATAATTCAGCAATAAATATGTTAGCACTTGTGTAACTAGTTTCACTTAATTTATTAGTGAAGTTGCACAAAAAAAATTTAAACATAATTCTACAATTTCCCCAAACTAGTTAAACAATTTTCATTTTGTTTTTCATTATAATAACTTGTAATTAAATGATTATAAGGATAACAACATTTTAGCATTTCATCAGTAGTGTTTGATCAATTAGGGACATCTAATTTAAATTTTCTAAGTTTAACATCATTACGAGTCTACAATTCTCTAAATTCTTGATATCTATATGTACTACTAGAACATATAAAGGCAACATCTCTAATATTTTTTTAAATAATGTTTAATTATTTCAAGTCCATCTTCTACTACTAACTTTAAAATATAAAAAACACATCTAATAAGAAAAATAATATCATATAACGGTGGATTACATAAATTCTTAAATAATTCAATTGATCTTGAGTTATAACTAGCATTGTCAAATACATCTTTTATGTGGTGATATATAATCATAGTAGTGTGTCAAGGGGTGAGCTTAGGTCCGGGACCAGACCGAAAACTAAATTTTTGGGACCCCCGGACTGAAGACTGGACTGAATAAATTCGGGTCGGTTCGGTCTAATCCGGTTTAGTCCAAAACCGGAATTTTACCTACAAAATCTTGGTTCGGTTTGGGACCGGAGACCGAATTTTCGGTATCCTCCGGACTGAAGACCGGACCAAAAAAAATTCGGTCTGGTTCGGTTTGGACCGAAAAGTTCAATTCGGTCTGGGTGCCCGGACCGAACGAAGGTTGCTTACCCCTAAGTGTGTCGATGAAAAATCAGTTGAAAGAAAATAATTTGTTTATTTGAAACCCATGAATTAACTAAAAAATAAGCAGTTACAACAATATGAGAAATTATTAGGGTCGATCCAAATATCTATAGTTGATATCATCTTATAAGTCATTGATGCAAATCTACTAATTAATTCTATTTTTTACTTAGAACATTTTTAAGTGTGCGTCAGGATGGTTGAAATTGTGGGTTATGATAACTAAATGCATTTCTAAGGTTTGTAGATTCACATTGACTAAATGGTAATTCATTTCTAATTATATATTCACAAATTACATTTCTACGTTTAATTATATCGTCATTTCTACTTTTTTAAATTTCATTATTAGAATCTAAAGTTGTTTGGTTTGAACTAGAAGATCCAACATTCATAAGTTTACACTTTGAAGCATGTCTTGTTAGATGATCGATCTTATGACTACCACATGTAGTAAATTATATACCATATATTTTACTGATGGCGATAGGTTTCCCATTAATATCTTGGTTTAAGTCAAAATCATTACAAACGAGGTTAGTTCTTTTTCTAGTAGTTTTCTTAATTGATTCGTTAACGGAGAGATTACTACGATCCGCTTTAGGTGATCAATTAATCGAGGAATCAGATGTCATTAAAATTAAAAGTATGAAACAAAAATCTATTTTTGTAAACAATAACAAAGTCATTATAATCAACTAAATAAAATTTAACTAAAATGAACTAATTATTATAAATAAATGCAAAAAAATAAAGAAATGAAAACGAGAAACGAAAAAAAGTTGTCAGCCTGCCGTGAATTTGGGCGAATAAGACAGTAGCTTTAAGTTTTTTCTTTAACTCAACCCGCTTACAACACAATTAGAACACTAATTGAAAATTTTAAGAGATTAAGTAAGAATATTAGAATAGATAGAGTATTGTAATGGTATTTTGGTAATTTTCTCAAAACAAAATTTTAAAAAATTAACCTAACCGTTGGGCTTAACGGGCCGTGCCGGGCCCGTTACCAGGGACAACACTTCAGTTTAGAGGAGGTTTTAGAAAAGGATTAATTCGTTCTATACTACATCCCATTGTTACGTGGGACCCTCATCTTGAACCAAACATCTGACCATCAATATATGAACTTACAACTAAATTTCAATTTCAAACAGTTTTTGCTATATAGAAAGTTATATCTCTGTTTTCTCCCTTCTCACACATTTCTCTTTTCCAGTTCCAAAAGATAGAGACGACCTTGGTGGTGGTCGACCGACTGGTCAGTAGGGGTGCATACGAGTCGACTTGAGTTGATTTTGAGGGTGGACCTGTACAACCTGAGCCGGTTGCTTTTGCTTTTCCCCAGAATTTTATTCGAACAAATGAAATCTAACCAACTCGACCCAGTACGTTCAGTTTGGATTTATTCAGTTCGGATTGACCCAATTTTTTCTGGGTAGAACAACTATTCTAACAAAGTCGGCCTCACTAGTGATGGGCTTAATCCGATAATCGTGACTTCAGCCCATCCTTTGGAATCTTTTATTATCCCAATATTGAAACTTTAGTGTCTGATCCTTTTATTTCCCCTTGATCAGAGCCATGAAATGCGGCTCTCACAACCAAATAATAAGAGAATTATTATCAAGAGCATGACCTGCAATTGTATTTATAGTTTCGAGTATACGCCAAGTACATACCAGATTAATCTATTTCAAAAGACATCAAATGTCTCATTCTATGCCAAGGAATCAATGTATGGACTAAGAGCATTGATTTTGCCATTTCCTATACCAAGAAATTAAAGTCATTCTATGCAGTTAGTGCAAATATCACTTACCAGGACATGTCGGGTTTAGGAAGATACTACAAAACACCTTTTTCCGAAAATTAATTAAACTACTAATCTGATCTTTCAATTGAAGAGAGGGTTTAGAAGTGTTTAGGATCCCACTTTAGCAACTCAACCAAAATAAAAGATTCCAAAATGCAATTCCAAAGATGAACTTCACTGAAATTTACAGAAACAAACATATATAGATAATTCATTAGGCCAAACAACAGTAAAATCAATCGAACTGCTAATTCAATCTTTCGATTCATAAGATGGTAAACTTCTTTTAGCTCCTAAATCCAGTAATCAGTAACTCAACCAAAACATGAAAAGACTCAGAAATCCAATCCCAAAGATAAACTTACTCTCAACATTTGCGGAAACAGACATAGATAGCTAATTCATTAGTCAAAACAACAAAGATTACATACACAAACACAACACTAACATAACTTAGCATTCACTTCAGTTCAGAAACACAACTCTAACAACCATTTTCTGTTTGCTGTTTCATAGAGAATGTGAAACATCTCAAATATCTCATTATTACTTCCTGCTGAACAAACTCCTCAATTTACCCCTCTGGAGGCGTTCCAGCAGCTTCTTCGACCCGACCACGTCGACCTCCGATAGCTTCTTCAGATACCCAATAGCCCCGTACGAGATCATAGCCTTCTTGCACCTCTTGCTCGACGAGAGCCACAGCAAACACGCGACCGCGTATTTTTTCGCGGTGTTTTGGGGGCTATGATCAAGCAACCGAACCAAATTCGGCACACTTTTCTCATTCCTTTTTACTTCCCTTGCATTCTGATGGTAGCACATCAGCCCCGCGAGTGCCTGAGCCGCCACCTCTCGCTCGCCATTTGTCTTGCTATCCAACATGGTTATCAGAAACGGTATACATCCTGATTCCCCAATGACTCTTTTCATCTCGGGTGAGCTTGAGACCTTACAAATGGCCGAAGCGGCCATTTGTTGTGCCCCCGGGGATCCACGTTTGAACACGTGGATTAACCGGGGGAGCAACCCAAGCTTAATCAGTTCAGACGGAAGTACAAACCCAAGTAGATTCCGTAGAGTGCCAACAGCAGGTTCCTGTGGAAAATGTCCGTCAATGTAAGACAAAAGGATAGGAATTCCGCCTTCCGAGATAACCGATCTTCGCAGGCTGTCGTTGCTGGATGTCAGATTCTGAAGGCACTCGGCTGCGTACTCTTTCGACCCGAACACAACCCCATTCTCCAAAACATCAAGCATGACTTTCACAACGCCTTCCTCCGTCAATGTCTGCCGGAGCTCCGGCACCAGGGATAGATTCTGTAATGTACCGGAAGAGGCTGCCTGAGTGATTGAATCTCCGGTAAGGCAAATTTCAATAAGCACCCGCCCGCCGCCACAACCGACAATAACACGAGCCGTGTCGGCCCCCGCCGAGAGTCGGTGGAGTGCCAACACCGCCTTCTCCCGGCACACCAAATTCCCGGATTCCGCCAACCGGACGAGCGCCGGAACCGCACCTTCCGAGATGAGCATCCCGTCACACTTCCCTGACTCTGCGAGAACACAAACAATTCTCGCCGCCTTTTCTCGAATCCTCACCGGAGTGGCGGCCATGAGTTGCACTAGAGCCGCCATATTGCTCCGGCCGATGGCCGAAATTACGCTTTTCTCGTCCCCTTTTAACGCCTCCACCACAGCCTCCACTGCCCGGTGTTTCGCTTCGGTGTGCCCAATCTGAAGCCTGGCTAATAACTCTCCGATATTCGTCTCTCCGGCGACTTCAACCGTCTCTCCGAGAACGCCGGACTTCACCAATAACCGACAGTCACGTAAATTCAAATCCAGCTTCCCGGAGACGGAGTCAAGATCACTTTGCATCTGCAATTTCCCGGCCAGTTTGACGGCGTCTTCGTTATGAAATTTTCCGGCCAATTCTATGACTTCCGACAAAGTTCCGGCGACGGAGATAAGCTGCTCTCTGCAAAGGAGGTTCTTGGAGAAGAACGGGTGGGTCGAGAGGTCCGACAAACATGACGGAATCCGGTCAAGTTTCGAGAGAATTAGCTTCCATTTTCCGGCGAAGCCTTTGGCTGACGAGGCGAGTTTCACGGCGGTTGGGACGAGGTTTCGGGCCGACGATAAGAGTTGGTCGGCTGTTTGGGTTGGTCCAGCAATTGGGTCGTCGCCGGCGGCGGCCATGGAGGAGTGGTTGTGGTGATCTGAGATAATTCAGGTAAAAAACAGTGTGAGAAGAGAATTGTGGAGTTGAGAATCTTTGGTCATATCATGTGTCCAAATGTTGGATTTGGTTAAAGACGTCTGCTTTAGCATGTCATGTTGGTGTTGTGGAGTTTAGTGGATGATTATGTTGTGGTTATTAGAATCTTTGAAGTAGAATAAAGCTAACAAGATATCTGCTTGATTTGGATTGTGAAATCCCATTTTTATACACGCCATAAAAAAATATAAAACATTAAATTATTGAAGCCATTGTATTGTGTATGTTTTCATCTGAATTTGCAAAAATGAAGCCTCGAGTTACAAGGGAATATGAAAGAAAATGAGAAATAGAAAATTCTTGTTTTCTTTTAAGAAGTTTAAGCATGGATGTGAAAGATTGAGAAGGGATGATCGCAAGTGAGAGGTAAAGAGTACCAACCAAATCAAAGTGCCCCACCAAGCAAGAATTACATTAAATGTCAATGCAAGTGTGAGTAGGATGGTGGATTGGGAAGTGGTACCATTTATGATGGTATGAACTCATAGTAATGACACGTTAAGTTTATTAGATCTCATCATTGAACATGTCAGTGTGTTTTGAACCTATTGTTGTTTCTTCAAGGACAGGAAAGACAACAAATTTGGTCATTTTGAAAGAGGAGTAAATGACAGAATAGCTCTTGATGTTGGTTCAAACTTTTGAAATTTTGAAGAAGGGACAAGGGCAGGTCTGGTCATTTGGATCTGAAAACAATGTTGCAACAAGAATCTTAAACAGTGGTCTTGGTGATGAGGACAATACACAGATAAGGGTGAAGAATCCGTTTTACAACACGAAGTGAAGTTTGAAAGCAAAAGAGAAACTTCACTTCAAATATAAGAAGAAAAAGAACCTGAATTGGAGCAAAGATATTATAGAATAAAAAAAGGAAGAGTACTTACTACTCAACAACACCATTCACAACCAAGAACAAAAAGATTTCTAACTGTGACAAACAAAAGTTTTCGAAAGATATTTAAATTCTTAGGTTGATCGGTATCTGTTTATATAGTTCACAAAATAGGAACAAAAACAGCAACAAATTTTTGGATCAATTGGCTTCTAAAACAAGAAATCATGTAAAAATACCAACTTTTTTTTTGAATTATAAATTGCAATTTTTTTTTGAATCGCTTGGTATTATCTGAACAAAAAAAATTCATATTTAAGGATGTAGAAAATAGAAGAAGAAAATGACGACGATGATGATAAAAACTGCACCTTTTGTTGTAGAAAGAAGAGATTATTCTTTGCTTCTTCCTTTCCACTTCCTCTGTTGCCTTCACTTAGAAGCCCAAACACAAAACCATTCCAAACCTTGCAAAGCTCCCACCTTTCCCAGTCCCCTACTCAACCTAACACCAAAATCTAAAGACCCAAAAAGACTGGACCCCAAAAGAACATCTAGAGTGATAGATAGATAATTCTAGAGATAGAGACGGCTGTGTCTGTGTTTAGTTTGTTGGCGGCCGGAGTTAACAGAGAGGGCAGTGATGATAGAGGACAAGTTAAAACAGTCACATGATTATTTAATGGGCAGAAATTTGAACTTTGATTTTCAAAATATTCAAATATTTCTTTCATTAAAGAAATGGTTGTAGTTACAAAATAGCAGAGCACATGCACGAGTACCAGAAAAGCAAAGTTACTTTTACTGTGAAAGGTGACAAGAATACAAAAAAATGTCTAATTGTTACCAAACAAAGAATTAGTAGTTTTTAACACTGTGTTAAAAGAAGAAGTCAAATGGCATCAAAACTTCTAATCTTCTATTTGTTTCTGATAACTGTTGGCTCTGGCTTCTATAAAGAGTTTGGAGAAAGTTTTTTGATCTATTTTGCTTTGGGTGTTTCCTGAAAAGTTTGATTTGTTTGGTTTTTTTTAATAAAGTTCAAATTTGATTTTTCTTCTTTTTTTGAGATACACTTGTTTCATTTCGCAATATATTTAGATCACAATATGTTATTTATCCAATTGGTTTAGCAATTCTTCCTAAATATACGTCAATATCACATGAATCGATGACAATTGCTCAATGTTAACTCAACGGATGTGTAAAAAATCTACACAATCACATATTAGAAGATTGAATTACGGCATACGAACTACAGAAAAGCCTTTGGAGCAAGTAACCCGAGCAACAAACCGGGTCGGGCCGCCTGCTTAGCCGTTGGGAGGCTATAACGGGTCAGGTCATACCCGGGTACCAGCTTGTCGTGTTGGGTTGGACTCGTTACCGAAGTCTTTAGCAAGTTAATACGTATCTTTCTAACTTTTTTAATCTCTATCGTCTCTAAGAAAAATCTCCAAATTCTATTCCAACCAAATTTATTGGGTTGCCTAAGTAGTTACCCATTTAGTTAGCTCACAACCGTTCTCCCCGTTGTTCACAATCAAATCTACGTCCACTCTATCCATAATGATACCCCTCATGTCCATATTTCTCACAACCATTCCAATAGTCAGACTTCTCTCATTACACCCGGTCATTCTAACAGTAAGACTTCTCCTTATACCACTATCTGCCCCACCACTAAACCAAAACCAACAATTTCCCCAATACGCAGCAACATTCCCACAAAACCAATCTCAATTTTCAGATGTTTGGCCGCAACATGTCCCAAATAAGTAATCCTAGTATCAAGAACACTAAAGAAAAGAATGACAACGACGATGAGTCACCACCACGCCAGACCGTCACACTACTATCTTCACGTCCACAACGATGTCGTAGCAAGTAAATCCAAGCTGTCAAAAGCAATCTGAAGTTGTGGACCACAGTTGAGAACGAGCGACTCGTGTCGGTATATATGGAGGTCAATCTGATGCGGTGACGGGGACAAACCAGAAGACTACTTCCTTGTAGACCAAGGTAAAACGGGTTTACAACAACTTCGTCGAAGAAGCATGCCTCCCTGAGAGGAATGTGAAGTCCTTTAAAGGACGGTGAAAGAGAATTATACATGTTGTCAACAAGTAGGTCGGGTGCTTTGATCAGGCATACTGACGGAAAAGGAGCGAGCATAACGACGACGATGTCGTTCGGCAAACTCACCGCATCTACGAGCGAACTAATAAGTCTAAATTTCTTTACTTTGATGCTTGGGTCATGTTGCGTAGGTATCCAAAATGGGAGTCGCTGATATCTGGAGCAAATGTAGTGAGTGTTGGTCGGGAGTCCCCGGAATTTCACGATGAAAGTAGTCCCCATTCAAGAAGTCTTGGGAAAAGAAAGAGCACTGATGACTCCATGACGCAATCATCATCGGAGACAGAAGAAATGACGTCAGGACCGTCTGCACGCCCACCAGGTGTGAAGAAAACAAAAAAAATAAAGCTAAAAGTTCATTAGGCCCCGAATGCAATACCAACATTAGGGAACTTGCACAATAAATTGCATACAACGCCCAAGTTAGAGGAGATGGTTAGGTGCCAACTTACGACAAAATAGTCAATTATTGCATTCTTTCCAAAGAGTCCAATAGAAAGCGTTAGCAAGTGTATTCCATTATGTTATGAAGTTATCCTTAAATTTTTTGAACAAGGAGCTTGTAAAATAAGTTGTTTCATGCAATTAGGTTCAAGTCATATTTGGACTTTTGGTTTCTCAAACGGGCCCTTTTGGCTATTTTGGCTTCTACGCTATCATCTTTTAACTTCTGGTTTATCAAACTTTGGATTGTTCGCTATCTCATTAGAGTCTAAACACAACTTCTAGGATGTAACTGCAAAAAGTAGGCAGACAGCTTCTTTATGTTTGAAAACCTTCAGGCTTCAGATTGTATTTTGCTGAAAATAAGGTGGTTTAACCTTTAGGCATGTGATATTTATCATTTCCTCCAAAAACTACAAAAATACTCAAAAGCCAATAGCTCACCTCAAATGTTGCTTTTGTTGTTTGGGTAACCCTCGAAAGTCTGTGAAGCATTTGACGACTTCACACATTATTGGTTTTCTTAAATTTAACCACTTTTTTTAAGGTTTGTCGTTGCAATCTGATTAGGGATGTCGACGAGTCAAGCGAGTGAAAACATGAACTCCTTAAACCTACTAGTTTGACTACACCAAAATTTGAAAGATTGAATTAGTTGAAATACGCGTCCAAATCGCAAAAAAACCCTTAATTGTCATTATTGTGATTTGTCATCTACTCTATATCTAGTCTTAGTAAAAAAGATATAGTTACGTTTTCTACCATGACATGGTGAGATGAAAGACCATCTGTTTGGAGAAAGATTGTTATAAAATTCTACTGAATAAATTGCACACAACCTTGTATCTAAAACTACATGAGCTACCGAAAACGTAATGATAGACTTCAAGTAACTTTACGCGTATAGTTTTTTTTGGGTAATTTACTGTTAGTCCTCTTCAACTATGATTGAGTAACACTTACACCCATAAACCGTAAATATTTGTCAGCGCACCTCTTTCTCTCTCCGGATAGACTTAACGGATTTAAGGAAAAGATTGAAATTCTCATCTTTCAAGGGAAAACTCTAAAGTTCAAATCCAAACCCTGGCCAATTCGTGTTTGCGTCTTGATTCCTTGTTTAATGATTATCTTGATTATTGCTTGTTTGGTAAAGTAGCATGTCTAAGCAGGATGGGAAAGGTCTTGCTGAAAGGGAATGTGTATGGTAATTTGATAAATATACTATTTGTGAAATCAGAATTTTACCAAACACCCTATATGTGAAAATCGATTCTTTTTGGAATCATATTCCATGAAATTCACACCTGGAATCGATTCCATAAATTGATTCTCAAGAATCAAAAGTCAAATGGACCCTAGAGTTTGGAAATTTGATCAATGGTGTTTCTGGAACTTCAGTGTATGAAATTATCATCTGGCATCACTTGACCATTAAAGTTAACGAACAATGTATGGTTTTTTTGTCACTAAAGGATATTTAAGAGTTTAGTTAGACTAAGTTTACTTTACTTTTTTTAAATAAACTTCATAGGCTATGGTTAGTGAAGATGTTTGGTCGCATATATTGGTTTGAAATAGACAACTGATCCGACCGTTCGAGAAGTGAATAATAAAGACAAAGACAAGATTTTTGAATTCGAATTGTTGTCGGGTTTCCCAATAAGAAACTGTGGGATTCACTCCAGAATCCAGATCTGCCACGCACGAACAACTTGTTGGCTGTTGCAATCGAAATTTGTATTTTATGTTATTTGTGTCCTTGAGTTTTTCTCCACGTGATGGGATCCTAACCTAAGTTGGTGGGAAATTAATTGGTGACTACGATTAACATCTTTCGTGCTCAATTAGACTTAGTTAAAATCTCAAGTCAAACTGTAGTGGTGGGATTTCTCAAGTTCAAATTACTAATGATGAATGTGGAAGGAAAGATAAAGTCCACTACTCTCGAAATGTTTTAACACAAATTTGACTTGGGTATCAATAATGAAAGATCGTTTTACATATTTAACACAAGTTATCGATAATAGTATATTAATGCCAATACATTGAGAGGGTAGCGGTTCTATCCTCTTCTAGAAAATCTATTTAGGACAGAGAACTATTAGAAATGCCTTTCGCAGCATCAAGAGAAGGAATCAACTCTTTCTCGTACAAAACTAAACTACATTAGAAGCTACTAAATACAAATAGACCAAGCACCACATTAGATTAATCTCCAAATTTGCAGAAGCTGGTCACGGTGGACCTCAAATTCTTTCACGTGTTTAACCTTTGTTCTTACTATGCTAATAACAAGGTTAACAATTGAAACTGTTTCAACATTAAGCGAACTCGTTGTTGACTGTGAATCGACTTATTTTCTTTCTTTTTAGATTAATTCAGAGTTTAATATATTACTTCTTTAATTACACAAACTAGGCTTCATGTATGGATACATCGGTCTTCAGCAACTAACTCAACATCCTAAAGAAATGTACCTTAAGCTAGAGGAAGCTTGAACGACCACTCCTCACAGATAACAATACACATGAATAAATTATCCTCTATCCGTCCTAAGCTTCCATCTTGCTTCCTTCAGAAATCAATATATAAAATCATGGCAGCAGACATCACGACAATGAATGAAAAATCAAAAAGTAGTTTCTTTGAAGTTGCTCGTGCCATGGTCAGCTGGAATTCCAACTTCACCAAACCAGCATGTCTACATCTACTTCTTTTCCTGCAAATTCACCTAAACCACTCAGAAAAGGCACTAGCCCTTTCACTATCATACTAAATAAAATGCATAAGGCAAATCCACATAAATCTAAACAATTGAATCTGACTGATCAGACAGAATAACTCTAGGTGTAGAACATGCTAATAAAACAAGGATAATAGAAGCACATTTCAACATTAGACTTAACTTTGAAGTCATCCATTATGCTTTATCGTAGTCAACTGTCAAAAACAAAGGCCACATAATTATATCCATAAACAACCATTACTGACTTCAAAAGAGTAAACCAAACAGCAGAATAAAAGCAATCACTATTGACTTCCACAGTGGGAAAAACTTCAGAAGAAGTCCCTTTCGGGCACCAAAATATACAAGCCAAGGAGACAATTTACAGTGCAGGTCGGGTACCCGATTTATTCCTATGCTGTGTGGTCTTCAAGCACGAAGCTCCTCTTCGTCGGAGTTGTCGTTGCCTTCCCCTGCACCAAGCAATGTACCAATTATCATTTCATTCAACCCTCTCCAGTGCCTCACACTTTCAGCTATAGCATGCCAGGTAACTGATAATCTAGTTTGCCTCTCATACTGACCAGATGATTCTGCCTGGTCATTTTCAGATATCACGCGCAATGTCTCATTTCTCATGTTCGAGTTGTATTTCAGAGTCAAATCTTGCCCAGTATTGTCAAAGTAGCAGCTACAATCAAATGCTCTTGGTAATGGTATTCCCCGCACTTGAACAGCAGCTATACTTCAAAAAACAAAAATAGGGACAAAAGGACATGAAGAATCAGCAATAACAACCACAAAATGTAATACTCAAGAGTCAGGAATGTTGCCAACAAACAAACCAGAACATGGGCACAGAAATGGAATTGATGACATCAATAGTGACGGACAGTTGAAGTAGGACTACACAATTACAATGTAAAAAACAAAAGAAAAGAAATAACTTGAATTTTAAGCAACATGCAAACTTGCAAAGGAGAGTAGAGGATCGCTCCAGTCCAGGCTACAAACTACAGACTAACCATATGTAATATTGCTCATCCATTTCTTGTGTCTGAACCCGGCCCAAAAATTCGATCCGTAGAACACCACCAATGCACACTATTGGTCTTGGAAGTTTGAATGACTGCAATACATTTTCCTGTTCCGAAATAAACAATGCATTCTATTAATTCACAGGAAAAGCATAAGACTGGAAAATACAGTTGGCTGAGAATGAAGCAACTGAAGACATGTTAGCAAACTACAACTATAGATTACTAAAATTCTGGTAATAGTCAAACACTTATTAAGTAAAGCTAGATACAACATCAATTACCTACAGATCATCAATGCAAATCAAAATGTGTTCACTTGTCACATACACGAGTTTGTTCAAATACAAAGGACAAAACGTATATCAAGGTTTTCTGAATCCTAAAAAGAAATTCAAAGACTACGCATGGACAAGAAAAAAGCTATAAAAAAAGCAAATGCATAGAAAGCATTTTTTGTTGGCTTATTGTGTTTTCTGTTTAGACAAAAGGTCGGTTTACTTGTGAATTTTGCAGAATCTTTTCCATGTCAGAAGACCGGATTATTGGAAATATAAAAAATAGTGAAGATAAAATGTCCAATCTGCCAATCCAAAACCATTTCCATGCTTTTTTGCCTCGGGATGGACTTTCACACTGCCCAAACCAAGGCGCAACTTCCATCTTCTAATAAGAGTGATTTTCATCTTCTTTTTCTCATTAGTAGAAAGATAAAAAAGAGGATACTATCATACAAGGATAAGAGAAAGAAGAAAAAAAACATTAAACAACAGTAAAAAACCAACAAGGATGAACAAAAGGAGGGAGTAGAAGCAAACGGACCCTAAAATAACCAGCAAAAATGCCAAATTATTATTCCCGTCAACAAAAAAATCTGACTCTCAAATGAAACTTGCATCTAGACCTAGTCCTGCAAACCAACAGAAAATATCCCTTGACATCTTCCTCCAGACGCTTTCAAACTCCACTTGCTTGTTATTGAACACAAGATGGTGTCTACATCTCCAAATATTCTACCATAAAGCTAACAGTGCAATTTTTCTAGCCACCCCCATCAGTCCATTGTCTAGACCACCCACCCAAACCATCCAACACCACCTAGCCAGTCCCCACTTCTGACGCCAATTTCTCCAGCGTTGAACATGTCACTCTACAGATGCCAAGAAGTGATCATTCCATTGGGTGCTAATCCTTTAGAGGAAATATTTTGTTCCCATTGGGTTACCACAACCACAAGGCTTATAACCTTCAATCATGGACCAACTACAAGTTGTAAGTTGTAACGCTTCTTCACCCATCAAGGTTGACAGTTCAAATCTAAGACCACTTCCCCGCTGCAGCGGTAGCCAAAGAACAGAAAAATAATGTGTATTACAGAAATTTCGTGATTGTTTGAAAGTTATTGCGTACATGTGCCCACTTAATTCAACGGCAGACCAACTTCCAAACAGGACACTGAAAAATATTTTCGTACCGTCATCATAGGGCAAGCAGTACATCAAGAATAAGAAGAAAGCTTTGAAATTGTAGTCTACAACATATGCTCCCTTTGTAATTCTAATTAAGAGAACAAGCAATCAGATAGTGAGAGATTCTTTTATTTCATGGCAATATGTATCTCAAGTAATACTTCCAGTAGTATGACTATTTACTACTTACCAAGGATTAAAAATGCTTTTCCAATCCAATAGCACAAATATAATACTGAAATGTAACATAGGTACGAAACTTACCTGCAACATGGGGTATGTAGGTGACACATATGACCATATATACATATCACTACCAGACCTCCAATTCAAAGCCTTGTTATCTGAGTCATTTATCTCCAATTCCAAAGGTATTATTTTATAACCCATCCTGAATCGAACAGCTTGTGCTGAATATATGGGACGACCATACTGAAAATATGCTGAAAACGATAAAGTGTGAGTTCACAAGCCCACCAGAAACATCATATCAAAATCAAATAACAAACCTTGGAATGGCCTGATGAGGATTTCATCAACAATAACCAAACTAGATGCCAAACTGTAAGTCAGTGTCTCGGGTACACTGGGATCCTTCTGTCCTTTGCTTGACCAGTATGAAGGCCTCGTATCTAGTCGATTGTCTGGATCCAGTGTGTTTTCTATATGTTCATCGGGAAAATTGTCAGTACTAGAAGCGGCAATTGCCCTGGAAATACAATCCCTAAATTGTGTAGGAGACTCAGATTGTGTAAGGATCTCGAGCTGCTTAGCAAATGCTGCATAAACCATGTGTTGTTCTTTGGAAAGGCCCCATTCACTGAGGTCCCTGACATTGACTGCTGCATCTGTGTCTTTTACTTCAACAGTACGCTCAATAACTGAAGCCTCTGGATACAATCTTATGACTAGCTCTTTGCAAAATCCATTAGCAACTACTGCAACATAATGGGAACCAGAAAATCAGTTTTCAAAATCCAACCAAATGTGGATAAGCAGTATCAACAAACAGTTCTGATAGCCACAATGCTATAGTATTCAACTACTTTCGATGTTCACCGGTACGTCAGATTAAAAAATAAAGTGGGAATATGTAGTTTAGAGTGCATAACTGGCAGTCTATTATACCTTAAAATGAAGGAACACGGTTAAATTAACCAACAAATATTAAGAATGACTTTTACCTTCTTAGGATCATTAAATGGGATTGATGTTCATTTTGTGTAGCAAAACAGGAAAACTAAGCAAGCAGGCATTCCATAGGACAAATCAATTTGAAAATAATAATGAAGAAGTGATCCTACAAAAATCATTTTTTGTACATGTAAAATTAGGGGCAAATTAAAGATTTTTCATCAATGATATCCAGATACAGATAGAGACCACATGCAACATCAAGCTTGTAGCAGTATGTTTGTAAACGATGGTTTGAGGTTAAGATTGTTGTGTGTGATACAGATACAAGTCTGAAACTCAAATCAATAACCCGTCCAAGAGAAAGTCATTTTGCTACAGGCAGAATTAAAACCAACAATTGAATCATCTACAAAACCATCTGGAGTGAGACTAGTATGGAACCTCAAACTTTTGGCAAATGATGCCCCTCGACCATGAATAGGGAATAGCCGTACATGAAAAGATCAATGAGGAGGTCCGAAATTAAAGAAAAACAAGTCTTGTAAAAAATGTTTTTACTTTAATGTATGCAATATTAGAACCAAATCAAAAAAACATATCTTGAACATTTCCACACCATATGTAGGCAATAGGTATTGTAAATTCCATCACACAAAAAAATTTATCACAATTCTCACGAATTCGTACCTCAAAAAAAATTAAAAGTTTGATTGTCAACCAGTCACCATTAAATATAGAAAATGTTTTTCACTATACGCAGAATTCAGGAAAAACACAACAAGCATCCCCAACAATGACATTAATTCCATCACCAACTAAAAAGAGGAACAATTTTTACCACAATTCTGATGAATCAGTTCATTATAAAAGATTTTTTGTTACATAAAAATCCAGGAAAAAAATAAACATCACCAACATTATCATTATTTCCACTACCAACCAAAAAAAGAACCATTTTTACCATAGTCACCATCTCGTTCACAAGGTTAAAAAGTCAAAAATTTCCAGCAATCACCTTTAATACAAAAAATGATTCTTTGAATACGCAGAATTCAGGCAAAAAACAACAGCCCCAACATTGTCATCATTTTCGTCACTAACCAAAAAAGAAACGCTTTTTACCCCAATTGACACCAATTACTCGATCTTCCAGTGATCACCAACAATAACCAAAATGCGAGTTGCGAAACGCAGAATTTAGACATAATAAAAATAAAAAACACACAACAACCATTCCCAACCCTAACACAAATGACAAGTCCCATCACCAACCCCAAAAGGAAGCACAAATCCACACACGAAAAGGCCCAAAATAGGATATTAAATCGATGATCCCTACTGACCGAAGCGACGCCAGCCGCGAGAAACTGCGGCGGCGCGGACGAAGTCCTTGGGGTGGTCGAGGAGGAGGAGGATGTTGATGGAGAGGTCTGAGCCGAGGTAGTCGACGAAGTCGAAGGTCCGATCCATCCCCGGCGGGATCCGGAATTAGGGGCAATGCGGTTAGGGTTTGGTGATTGGTCGAGGTGGTTTTGGGGGAGAACGGGAAAAGAAGAAGATTCGACAACGTGTGTGGAGGAGCTTTTATCTTCCGCTACCTTACCGTTTGGTTTGGGTTGGGTCGGGTTCGTTCGATCGAAACTTACAATAAAATAAATAAATGTTTACCTCAAATAATAATTATTTTATTTGAATTTAACCTACAAATTATTATTTTGTTTGAATCAATGTTCTCGCACCGCCTAGGCGAGCCTAGGGGGGGGGGGTCCGGTCGCCTGGGCGATCGCCTAGGCAGTTGTGCGACCGCCCAAGTCTGGGCGGTCTTTTTTTTTAATTTAATTAAATTTTATAAAAAATCAGGAAAAATCGGGAAAAAATAAGAAAAATGCACAAAAATTATCTAAAAATATCATACATGTTTAGGCTTCGAAAAGACACCTAGTTCCTCGACCAATGCCTCACTAGGCACCCCCTCTACCCACCTAAACACTTAGGTATACAATTTATTGCTTAGTAGTACGATTACAAAGGTAACTCAGAGTTCATACAATAGCAGATAAGAGAGAAATTAGAATTACAAGCTAACTAACTAATTTCATTGGACACATTGATCTAATGTCCAACTGTGAACCATATCATATCCTCCACCACCATCAGAGTCGTCGGAGTGGTTCTCGTTCGGATTGTCGACGTAGACATCATCTTCTTCAGTTTCTTCATCGTCGGATTGGACATATTGCTCGTCGATGTCCATCGGTGGTTGAGAACTCGATGCACCTGGATCTCTAGAACTAATGTGAACGATGACATCATCCATGCCACCACTTAATAATGGCGCGTCAGATTCAGTGGACATGGATCGAGCAAAGCGTCTCCGTGAAGAAGAATGTCCTAAAGCTGCTTCCTCGGCATCGGCCCATGTAAGCTCCTCTCCAGCGAAGACCGGATCTTCAGTTTCTACCAACCACGGATGCTCGTCGAAGATATCGTAGTCCACACTGATAGGGTCATAAAATCCGGGCTTCTCCATCCTTTGCTGAAACTTTTGCCTTAACTTTTGGTTGTAGTTCACATACACCAAGTCATTCATCTTCTTCACAGCCAACCTGTTCCTTCTCGTTGAGTGCAACTGCTCGAAGACACTCCAATTCCGCTCACAACCTAATGTCGAGCATGTCAATCCCAACACCCTCAGTGCCAACCTCTGTAATGCGGTCTCTCCCATGTCTGCGTCATACGATTGCCACCAATCTATAGGTCTTCTTTCCGACCTTTGTCTGACGACCATATCCCTCGAGAATATTCCGAGGGAGTTCTTGTAACGATCAAGTAGACCGCAAATCTTGTCTTGTTCTGCAGGAGTGGGAACGAGCCGCTCTACGACATCCATGAATCCAGGCATATGCTCATTGAAAGCTACATTTTGATCCTGATGCGGGACGGAGAAGAAGGTACCAGGGTTGAGTAAGAAACCAGCTGAGTGTAGCGGTGAGGACATCATCTTCCCTGGACCCCACCTGGTGTCGATGAAGTCGATGACTTGCTTGTACAACCTCGGGTTTCCGTCAAAGTTCCTCATGATTTGTTCTTTGGCTTTCTCCATTGCGTCACACAGATATCCCATCGGTGGTTTCTCATCGCCGTCAACAAGTCTAAGAACCTGGACCATAGGTTGTGAGGCCTTCAGCGCCTTCACGACGTTGGTCCAGAAACCACTTTGTAGAATGGTCTCGGCAACTTCAGTAGAGATCTCCTTCTTTTTCTTGTTCTTTATCCAACTTGCATTAGGATCGTTGTACTCCGGGGAAACAACAAAGGCTCAGAGTTTGTCTTTCTTCAGAAACAACCTTTGCAAACTCAGAAAGGCGGTGACAAATCTCGTGACAGAAGGGCGTAACAGGTTCCCTTCAATGGCAATTCGCATCCTCTTCAACAACATGGCAGAGCTGTTGAAATGTTTGATGATCTTACGAGCTAAAACAATAGTCTTCAAAAACAACTTGCCAATATCCTCCAAGATGAGATCGATACAATGCGCTGCACAGGGAGTCCAAAACAATCTCCTTCTTTTTTGCTGCAACATCCTACCGGCAAGTACGTACGCGGTGGCGTTATCGGTGACCACCTGAACAACGTGTTCTTCGCCAATCTCGCCACCTACCTTGTCCATCAGCTTGTACAGGTAGTCTGTGGTGTGAGAGTGACCGGAAGCATCTACAGACCTCATGAACATGGTACCTGTCGGACAATTTACTAGAAAATTGATTATATTCCTACCAGACTTATCAGTCAAGCCATCTGTCATCAACGTGCACCCGTATGTTGCCCAATCTTGTATGTACGACTCTATTATACCTCTAGTGTAGTCAATTTCTTGTTTAAGGCACGAATCACTAACTTCATGATACGTCATGGGTTTAAGTCCGGGTCCGTAAGTACAAGTGGCGGATATTGCTTCCTTCCACTCAGGCGTCCTTACAGTGTTGAATGATATACCACATCTATAGAAAAGCCTAGACCATTTTTTATTAATTGTTTTCCTATCTTCTTTTCTAAAGGTTCTTTCGATGGTTGTTTGTTGGGGGCCGGAAACCACGTCCTTCCCACGTCCGCAAAATGGTGCACACAAACGTTGTTTTTGTCTCTTTCTACCAGGAACGGGGCGAGAACGGGAGGTTGGGGTCCGAGCAGATCCGGAACCCGACCCGGTTTCCAGATCAAATTCTATGTTTTCTCGGTCTACATAACCATCAAGACATACATTTTCATTTTGTAATGTCCTACTGTTTCTAATCATGTATGCAGTTATGTCTTGTTTAATAGAGTCATGAACTTTATCACAAGGTCTAGCATTGCTACTAGGTGTGTGTGCAAGATGTTGTTTGTGACGTGCTATACCACCTCTAGTTTCTTTACCACATAACTCACAGACAATGCAATTTTTATCATTAGCACTAATGTAATGGGCAGTATTCCAACCGGGGTCATTTGTACGGGTAGGTCTTAGGTCATCGTAACTCTCGTGATGCATAGGGAGACTAGTACCGGGTACGTAAGTCATATCTTGAAACTAGACTAATATAAAAATTTAGACTAATATGAAAATAAAAAAATACTAATTAATTTAATTCTAAAGAGAAGTTAGAAAGAGTGCACTTGATTTTGGCGGTTGAAGAATGAAGAACCGGATCGGAGACTTCACTTTCCAACATCAAAACTAAACACCAGACCAGAGACTTAATCGCAAAAACTTGGTGATTAAGAAACTTGATGATGAGAATAGAATTATGAAGAAGAAGAGAATGAGAGATGTGTGAAAAATGAAGAGGTTTGGAGGGGTTTATATAGGATTTGGGGGTAGTAGCAAACTTTTAATTTTTGAAAAAATAATAATAATAAAATAAAAAGTGGAGAGTCGTTGGAGAGCCTCCAACGGCTCTCGCCTAGGCGATACGATCGCCCAGGCGACCACCGCGAGGGGCGACCGCCTAGGCGGTCGCCTACCGAAACACTGGTTTGAATCACTAATATTTTCAAATATAATTAGTATTTTAGGTTAGTTAACGATTAAATTATAATAAAAAATTGAATAAATATTAACATTACGTAATCTTAAAATTCATCTTTTCTTTTTTGTTGATGATTGATTATCACAACGTAATAACTAATATGTTTCAATATTTTCGTAAAGTTCATGGTTAATTTTAATTACATATGTTGTATAAGGACTTTCAGAACTTAAATTTTTGAAAAGGTACGTGTAAAATTCGGTTCAATTGGTAAGACAACTTGTTGGACCATCATATTGAAGTTGGTTCAGTTCAATTCTTGATTTACAAAATGATAATGTCATCGTCAGTTTGACAAAGATCAAACCATTTTGAACCAAACCCAACATTCATTATCGGATTACTTTTTGGTTAAATTTCAAAAACCTTGTGTAAATTGTAAAATATAGCGTGCCTTAAAGGTTGATGATTAAGGGAAAATGATTAATGGACGCTTGCGTCTGGGACGCGCGCTGACGTGGTCAGTCCAGTTAGCAACAACAGTCTAGTTATCAAAAGTCAAATGTCTTTTCCTTTCTGAAATTAATTGAATAATAGATTTATTTTGTGTCACGTGCAACTTATACTCTCCCAATGCAACATTACGTTTCCCAATGCAACATTTCGTTTCCACATGCAACATTTATTTTCCCAATGCAACTTTTGATTCCCCCACGCAAAAACCCACAACATAAAATGGACAGACGAACACCTTATTCTGTACAGAATAAGTTCTGTGATTGTCCAGAATAAGTTGAATGACTGTTCAGAATAAGTTCTGTTTGTTGTCTATAATAAGTTCAAAGTCTGTCCAGAATAGGTTATGTGTCTGTCCAGAATAAGTTCAAAGTCTGTCCAAATAAGTTGTGTGTCTTTCCATAATAAGTTCAAAGTCTGTCCAGAATAAGTTCAAAGTTTGTCAATAATAAGTTCTGTGTTTGTCCATAATAAGTTCAAAGTCTGTCCATAATAAGTTCAAAATCTGTCCATAATAAGTTTCGTGTTTGTCCAGAATAAGTTTAAAGTCTGTCCAGAATAAGTTCTGTGTGTGTCCATAAGAAGTTCAAAGTCTGTCCAGAATAAGTTCAAAGTTTGTCCAGAATAAGTTGTGTGTCTGTCCAGAATAGATTGTGTGTCTGTCCATAATAAGTTCAAAGTTTGTCCATAATAAGTTCAAAGTTTGTCCAGAATAGGTTGTGTGTCTGTCCAGAATAGGTTGTGTGTGTCCATAATAAGTTCAAAGTTTGTCCATAATAAGTTCTGTGTGTTGTCCATAATAAGTTCAAAGTCTGTCCAGAATAGGTTATGTGTCTGTCCATAATAAGTTCAAAGTTTGTCCATAATAAGTTGTGTGTCTGTCCGTAATAAGTTCAAAGTGTGTTTATAATAAGTTCTGTGTTTGTTCAGAATAAGTTCAAAGTCTGTCCAGAATAAGTTATGTGCATGTCCATAATAAGTTCAAAGTTTTTCCAGAATAAGTTCAAAGTTTGTCCAGAATAAGTTCTGTGTTTGTTCAGAATAAGTTCAAAGTTTGTCCAGAATAAGTTCAAAGTTTGTCTAGAATAAGTTGTGTGTCTGCCCAGAATAAGTTTTGTGTCTGTCCAGATTAAATTGTCTGTTCAGAAAATATTGCATTGGGAAAATGTTTTGAATGGGGAAACGAAATGTTGCATTGGGAATCGAAATGTTACATCAGGAAAGTAAAAATTGCATGTGACACAAAATAAATATGTTACTTAGTTAAGTTCAAAAAGTAAAAGACATTTGAATTTTGCTGACTGAACTGCTGACTGTACTGATCATGTCAACGGGCGTCACGAACGCCCGCGTCCGTGTAGAAGGATCCATTATTAAGTTATGAGTTAGAGTGGGGTCTTCATGTCCACATGGGATCTGGGACTTGGGAGTTTGGTTTGGTGAACTTCGACGTGGCATGGACTTAGAATTAGAAAGAGCACGTAAGCTTAATCATTAAGTTATGTGATGTTTATTGGGAGGTTTTCTCCTGCAATGTTATGTCTGGCGTTTGTCCAACTGGGAATTGAGGTTTGGTTTGGTAATTTTCCACTTGGTACAAAAATAGTATTAACTATTATTAAGAGAGAATGTTTAAGTTTAAGCGTTACGTGAGTTGATTGGATGTTTATCTGGAAATCTATTTTCCTTATGTGATGGTTTGTGATTTCGATTACTTCTCTTCCATTATTGGTTGACTTTTGTACCCATTGTTTATGTAGAAATTCCGAATTGGATGGATACGAATCTAAGTGTGTTTTTAAGAGTTTAAATGTTTGTTTGTAGATCGATCGATTTAAATCTCGTTATGATGTTCGTCTGTCAAAAAACTCTACTGGCCAAATTTCCACCCTACAAAGTCCTCCCCTCCACTCCAATAAAAGTGATTTAATTTTTTTAAGGCTTCTTTTGTAACGACGATTATTAGTCAAAACTTGAAAGACACATCTACTTGTCTCTGATCTTGATTATTAATCAAACATTGAAAACATGTTTCCTTGTGTCTAAATTTGGTGAGGTAAACAAAGAAAAGGGTTACATAAATAATGGTAAATATACTTTTGGACAGAGATTATCAAACGAAAATGGAATTATATTTAATGATCGATTACTAATCTCTTCTGGCCTTTTTTTATGTTCTGCTTTGGTACTTCTAAAGTACTATAAGACCATGTTTAACCATGCCCGGGCTACCCCGGGACGTCCTGCTTCCTCTCTCCGTCACGTCAGTTTCTCTCTCTGTCACGTCAGCCCACCCCACCTACCCAAAAAAAACTTAACCATGCCCGGGCTACCCACACCCACCCTACACTCTCTTTCCTCCACATCATTTCTTAATTAAACAATATTAATTCTTACACCACATTTAACAAATTATACTTTACACAATTCTAATTCTAATTACCTTATAATTCCAATTGACGAAATGATTAATATTATTAATTAGTAATTAATATTAAATAACGGAAAATTTTATTAATTAAATTTAGGAATGCACAATAAACGCGTGAATGCACAGTATACGCGTGCTCGTACACTACACGCGTGCAAAGAAAGTAGTCCGCGTGAATACACAATACACACGTGCTCGTACAGTACATGCGTGCAAAGAAAGTAGTCCGCGTGAATGCACAATATACGCGTGCTCGTACAATACACACGTGAATGCACAGTACACGCGTGCAAAGAAAGCAGTCCGCGTGAATGCACAGTGTCCGATTTTCCCTCTATATATACCTAATGCAAACATAACAAAAACTTCACAAAACTGGAAAATGTCTTCTCCAGATTACAATCGTTCTCCCTGTCGTTCCCAATCAAATCCACGTCCACACTATCCACAAGGATACCCCCGTCCATATTTCCCACAACCAGACCTCTCTCATTACGCTCAACATTTCCAACAGTCATTCCAACAACCATTCCAACAGACAGACTTTTCTCAATACGCACCATCATTCCCACTACTAGACCACAACCAACAATTTTCACAATTCCTGCAATACGCACCACAATTCCCACAAAATCAACCCCAATTTCAGATGTTTGGGCGCAACATGTCACAACTAAGTTCTCCTAGTATGGAGGACACTCCAGAAGACAACCAAAACGACGATGAGTCTCCACCACGTCAGACCGTCGCACCACCATCCCCACGTCCACAACGACGTCGCAAAGTCCAAGCCGTCAAAAGCAATCTGAAGTTGTGGACCACACATGAGGACGAGCGACTCGTGTCGGCATATATGGAGGTCATTCTGATGCGGTGACGGGAACAAACCAAAAAGCTACTTCCTCGTGGACCAAAGTGAAATGGGTTTATGACATCTCCGTTGATGAAACGGGACTCCCCGAGAGGAATGCGGAATCCTTAAATGGACGCTGAAGGACAATTATACCTGCTGTCAACAAGTGGGTCAAATGCTTCGATCAGGCGTACCGATGCAAAAGGAGCGGGCAGACGACGACGATGTCGTCCTGCAAGCTCACCACATCTACGAGCGCACTAATAACTCTAAATTTCTTTACTTTGATGCTTCGGCCATGTTGCGTAGGTACCCGAAATGGGAGTCCCTGCTATCTGGAGCAAATGTCGTGCGTGTTGGTCGGGAGTCTCCGGAGTTTCACGATGAAAGCAGTCCACGTTCGGGAAGCCTTGTGAAAAGAAAAAACACTGATGACTCCAGAACGCAATCACCGGAGGCAGAAGAAATGACGCCAGGATCGTCTACACGACCACCATGTGTGAAGAAGGCAAAAAATAAGGGTAAAAGTTCATTAGGCTCGGAAGGCAACACCGGCGTTATGGAACTTGCACAACAAATTGCATACAACGCCCAAGTGAGAGAAGAGAGTTTCTCGAAGCAGGAGGAATTAGTCGAGCGTAATTTTCAAAGACATGTTAAAAAAAACTAACCTCGACATGCTTCACTCTCTGATGAAAAAGGACAACCCGACAGAGCGGGATCAAATAGCGATTGTGAAACTTATGGATTGAGCGGAAGAGAATGATTTCATGTAGTTTGTTAGTTCGTATTTCGTTTAGTTTATATTATATTACGTTTAGTTTGTTGTATTTCGTATCGCTTCGTGTTTCGTGTATTTCGTTAAGTATTAATATATTTTTTAATTTCAGCACTCAATATGAATTTATCTTTGATTTGAGCATTAAATTAAATGTATAATTTTTAAATATTTTTCAAATTAGATCATACTATTAAACCACCTCGACAGATCGTTCGAGAAATTTTTTTGGATCTTGAAATTGTTTGATCTGAAATTTTTTGAATCTTCATCACTTGTAAAAAATTGATTGTAATTCAACCCGTTACCACAATAATAAAAATTTATCACCCCACGTTACTAAAAAATACCCAATACATTATCAATTAACTCTAATAACAAAACCAACACTAAAAAAAATTGACCGGGGGGGGGGGAACACGTGCCCCTCGCCCGATGGGCGCCCGGGCGCCAATTCGGGTGCTCCGGCACCCGATTGGTTAAGCGTGGTCTAAGAGCAGCATTAACAGCGCCCGTGCAGTTTCCGGGCATCCGATTTTCTCTCTCTGCCACGTCAGTTTCTCTCTCCACCACGTCAACTCAAATCAATCCCCCTAAATTTTTTTAACCACACCAAAAACAACTTAAACACTTTATATTCTCTCATCTACATGTTATTTCGGAATCAATTATAGGCAAACACACAAATAATTGTCAAAAAATAAAAAAAAATAAAAAAAATAAAAAAATATATTATAAAAACGATTTTAAATAATTTTTAAATCATTTTCTAAAACAAAAATTCAAAATAAATCCAATTGTGGTGACCACGTGCCCCCACCGACCTCCAATTTCCACCCGTCCGAGTGGAAATCGAAAATTTTGGGTACGTGGCCGGATAGAGAAGAGTACCATCCGGACGCACAGTACCCGATGGTCAAAGACACTTCCAACTGTAAGAAATTGAGAGTCGATGAAGACAAGAGGTCTCCAATCGATTCAGCGATCTTGGATGAGACAAGCGGTCTCAAACCTTCGATCAAGAAGGGAAACGAAGAAGATGGAGTTAGGGTTTGTGAGAGAGAGAGTAGCGGCGGAAAAGGTTGGTGTTATTAGATCAGATTTGGTATTTATACATGGTCTGAAACAACCCTAACATTACACGGGTCGGATCCATTTCCGGATCAGTACCACCTAAACATACATGGGTTGGATCCACCTAGACATACACGGGTCGGATCCTGGGCACACTTTGTTACCCGAATACAATACCAAATGTGGCACAGTTGTGAGTCTTTTCATGGGACAAATCAACTAGTCCTGGGCACACTTGGATGATGTGATTCCACCAGCAAGATCAAGTCTAGGGTAAATTCTCATTTGGTGCACCTACAGGACTTTAGATGACAACCCCGATCAATGAATGCAGACCACTTCATCATTGCCATTGCTTTGATTTCTATCACTCCCCTTCAAACTCAGCCGGGGTAGGAGGCCGAGTTTGTTAATCGCAGGCAGGAACAACTCTCTGGGCAAGGCTTTTGTGAATATGTCTGCAAGTTGATTCTTTGATGTGACAAACTTGGTAACCAGAAGTCGTTGTGCGATTTTTTCCCGCACAAAATGATAGTCAATTTCGATGTGTTTTGTCCTGGCATGGAAAACAGGATTAATTGACATGTGAAGAGCACTTATGTTATCACAGAATAGAGTGGGAGGATTAGTGATGCATTGCATACATTGCATCATATGTCTTTCATTTAGATTACTTTTATATCAATAAATGCTATAAAGGTATATGTTTAGTCGTATTTACAGAATACAGGGACCTGGATGCAAATTACCCACATTCCGAGCATAAACGCCTGCAAAAGATTCATTTCTATCATAAAGACCGAGTTCAAGTTTATCGGGTTCCGAATGGAAATGAATCCAAGCATAAAAGCATTCAAGGAGCTAATCACAAAAAGGTCAAGGGCTTAATTGCAAAATGCCAAGGACCTGATTGCAAAAGAAAAGGATCAAGTTATTTTGTTGGGAAAGTCAAAAGAAAAGTCAAAAATAAATCCCCAACAATGGAAGGAATAATCCGGAGTTCAAGACAAGGGAAAGAATCATCCAGACGCGTAAATAAAGATCAAATCATACCATAAACACATGACCAAAATCCGGACCCGCGCAGACCTGATTGTGCGGCGTTTTCGCCGCACAACACCTTCAATATGCGGCGTTTCCGCCGCCCAGTCATTAATCTGTGTGCCCGATTTTTGTCCAGTGTCGGGTCGACGCGTGTACTATCCTTTTATGTATTGGTATCCCCTGTATCGGCTATAAATAGCCCTGTAGGACGAATGTAACACATCTTTGAACCTTTGGTCTTGGATCATTAGTAATAAAATTCTGTTTTATTTTGTTTTGTTTTTATTTTATTTTAATGTCTCTAGGATCCCTTCTTCTTCCTCCCTCCATGAGTTTCTAACTCTTTCCAAAGGGTGGAGGTGATGGAATTAGGGGTAGAGAAGATGAATGCATGTTATTGTTTTAAGTTCGTGATTAGTATATTTTGATTACTTGAGTTTATGTTAAATCATTTATCTTGTAATGCTTCATAACTAACATGATTTATTTCAAGTTTCTCCATTCTCCAATCTAAACCTAAGTCTAGACCTCCACCCAACGGATTTCTCTTCTTATTTCTTGTTTTAGTCCTAATTGCTTTTGTTTCGTACTTTAGATAATTAAATCAAAAACCCCAAAAACCCAAATTAATTCTTCTCTCCTTTCTCTTCCACAATCGAAATAACAAAAATAACGAAATCTCTCCCTCCTTGTGTTCGACCCGTACTTGCCACGTCTTCATAGACGCCGTGCACTTGCGGTATAAATTTAATTCTCATCAAGTTTTTGGCGCCGTTGCCGGGGAGGCGACGCAGATTTTTGTTGTTTTTGTGTTTTCGATTTTTCCTGTTTATCTTGTGCGCGATCTAAGTATTTGGATTTGTGTTTCAGGAGACAACAGAGCGCGCGGCGAAATACGAGCGCATTCTGAGCTTAAAGAGCGGCGAATCCGCCGCCCCATAAGAAGCATTTGCGGCGAAATCGCCGCACAGGTTGGTCTTCCGGTCTTCAAATTTTGAGGGCGTCGTCGGCATCTCTGGGTGGTCGCATTGAGCTACTGGAATCTCCGAGAGCGGGCGGCGAACCCGACTGAGCATTGCGGAGGTAACTTTTCTTGCCTTTCTCGTAAAATCTGAATAGTTGAAAAGTTTCCTTTCGTAGAATTGCACGTGTTAGGGTTACAATTCCATAATTGGCAATAATTCAACTCTGACCTAAAATTGGCAAAATTAGAAAGACCTTAGTGCATGCATCATATAATGTTTTGCTTGCATTATTCTTGCTAAATTCTTGCAAATTAATACTTGTTGAAGATTGCTGGAGGCAAGGTACGTATCGAGGTTTTTATCGATTGCATTAGAGCATATAATTTAGTTGCATACAACCTTGCAATTGCCCCCATTAAAAGGACCATTGTTTGACTATCTTTGCTAGATTTAAGTTAAACTATCTTAAGGGCAACTCCGTAGGAAAAGATACGGTGGGGATTTCATCACCCTCCCGTAGCCCACAAACCACAATCCTGAAGTGTCGCCTAAGCCTAAAATTTAAAATCAATTAGACATTGGCCCCTAAGGACTCGGACTCAATTAAGGAGGAGATTGGTTTGACTTGCTATGACCTGAAGCTAATTGAATTCAATTTGGTGTCTAGAAAGTGTTTTTGTGTCGACGAAAGTCTTCCAAGCGACATGGTTGT
The DNA here is from genome assembly GCA_963682175.1 of Triglochin maritima. Classification (NCBI taxonomy): domain Eukaryota; kingdom Viridiplantae; phylum Streptophyta; class Magnoliopsida; order Alismatales; family Juncaginaceae; genus Triglochin; species Triglochin maritima. The sequence continues at coordinate 45,506,868 of OY821775.1, forward strand.
CTAATTGGCACCGACTCTGTCGGAAGCGCCCCCACTAGCTATACACTAACTGGCCAACTTGGTTTGATTGGTGAGGGAGGTGAATCAAGCAAATCAATTCGACTCAACCAGTTAGGAGTCGTCTAGATCTAAGTGACACTAGGTCTAGGATTGTTTTGACCGTGCTTGTTCAGGAAATTTCTGACCAACCCTAATTTTTATCCTTTAGAGTTAAGTTTCCCTTCTCGTCTGAGTTTTCTTTCCCTTCTCATCCTTACCTTTCTATTGTTTGTTTCCTTTTAAAAAAAAAATTCAAAATTCAAAAATTCAAAAAAAAAGAGTAATTAATTCTTGAAATTAAATTTGGAGTTTAAATTTCGAATTTGAATTCAAAAATTGATTCAACCCGGTGCACTCAGATTTGGATTCGGGACTTGAGTAATCGACTCTCACGAGTTCATCTAGATTCCAGTCTGGAACTTAACCCCAATCCACCTGTTGCACCACCTCACCCGGATCTAATGGGTGAGAACGTAGTGGACCCGCCGGTTGCGCAACCTATAACTCTGAGGGATCGGTGCTACCCAACGATGGCTGCTCAGCCATCGTGCATCGTCATGCCCACCATACCGGGTCGCGACTTCGAACTTAAGGCACAATACATGAGTATGCTGCCTAAGTTCACCTCTAGGGAAGACCCATATCTCTTCCTTAGAGAATTTGAAGAAATCTGCTCTCTTATTGAATACCAGCATATCCCTGAAGAGGCAGTGCGTCTGAAATTCGTGCCTCTAGCACTGAAGGACGACGCTAAGAAATGGCTATATAGTCTAGCCGAAAGATCTATTCGAAGTTGAGCCGAATTTGTTCAAGTTTTCCTAAAAAAATATTTCCCCAACCATAAGACTATGAAGATTAGGAATGAAATTGTTGCATTCGTTCAGTCTGAGAGCGAGCCGTTCTATTCCTATCTTGAGAGATTTAAGAGTGTCTTGACCCAATGCCCTTATCACGGAATTCCGAAGTGGCAATTATGCCAAATTATTTATGAGGGATTGACACCCACATCTAGGGTTATGCTAGAATCTGTGAGCCAATGGAACTTTATGTCCAAAAATGAAAATGATGCCTGGACTTTTCTTGAGGATTTAGCTGAAAATAGTATGCAATGGGACAATGCTAGAACACCCATCAACCCGAGTATTGGATCTAGAATAGCGAGTCAACCCCGACCAGGTGTCTTAGCTGTAGACTCCAACATAGCGGCTGAGGCAAAACTAGCTACCCTAATGCGTAGAATGGAAAGTCTAGAGATACAAAATCAATCCCGAATGAATCAACCCTTGTCTATCCCCTGCTCTAGATGTGGTCAGACTGGTCATTTAATGGAGGACTGTGTGGACCTGGAACATGTTAATGCCACATTTACCAATTCTAGAAATGATCCTTACGCATCAACCTATAACCCAGGTTGGCGTAATCATCCCAATTTTTTGTGGACCCAACAAGGACAACCTCCTAGACAACAACAAACCCCATATAACCAAAATAATACATCATCTGGGGGTAATAACAATGGAAATCATGAGGTTAGGTTGACAAAATTAGAAACTTTAATGACAACTTTTATACAAACAACCAACCAATCATTCCAAAGGCTAGAGACACAGGTCAGCCAATTAGCACAGATAATAGGTGAAAGAGAAAAGGGCCAATTACCAAGTCAACCTGAGGTGAACCCAAGAACTAATAATCAATATCAATCTTATCAACCACCTTCAGGAAATAACAACCCTAGACCGGTTCAAATGGTTAATGAGGAAGGACCGTTCCAACAAATCAACGCTGTAGTATCCTTACGGTCCGGAAGACAAATTGACAATAATGTGGTAAACCCTAGAATGACTAATCAATCTAGCCATCAAGCACCCACATATGACTTGACCATTGAACCCGACGTCCAAATTGAAAAGCCCAACCCACCTACCCAACCTAAACCTGTAGCTCAACCTGAACCTGAGCGAGTCTATGTGCCTAAAGCCCCATTCCCCAATAGACTCAAAAAGAACTCTAGTGCACAAATAGAGAAAATCTTGGAAGTATTTAAGCAAGTTAAGGTAAACATTCCACTCTTAGACATGATTCAACAAATACCTGCTTATGCTAAATTCTTAAAAGATTTGTGCACTAAGAAGAGAAAAACAAATGTACCAAAGAAGGCATTCTTAACTGCAAACATATGCTCAATTCTTTCCAACACATCTCCTATAAAATATAAGGACCCGGGGTGTCCCACAATTTCATGTTCAATAGGAGATACGTTTATCAATAAAGCCCTTCTAGACCTTGGTGCAAGCGTTAACTTGCTCCCATTTTCTGTCTACGAGCAACTCAACCTTGGTCCACTGAAACCCTCTAGGACAACCCTCCAATTCGCTGATTGTTCTGTTAAGAAACCGAGAGGTATAGTAGAGGACGTTTTGATTAAGGTTGGTGATTTCATTTATCCAGTGGATTTTGTCGTACTTGATACAGAACCTGTTGTAAATCCTAATCGACAAATCCCTGTAATTCTAGGTAGACCCTTTTTAGCCACTTCGGAAGCATTAATAAACTGTCGAAATGGGCTCATGCAATTATCTTTCGGGAACTTAAAAGCAGAATTTAATATCTTCCATATTGATAATGAGCCAGAAACAATATGCAACCCAAGTGATGTCGTGATGAGAGCACGTATTTATCAGAATTCTGAATCAAATAAATCATCACATAAGCAAAAAGGAAGTAAGAAAAGAGGGAGTGATTCATTTACCCAACCACCATCACTCGAGCAAACAAGCGAACCAATTCAAGTGAGAAGAGTGGAATCTTTTCCTCAAGTCAACATGGGGAACAATTCAACTGGATACATGCACCAATATGGTGTCATTCAATCCAGTTCTGATTATGGTTGACTTTGAGCAAACTCAACCCCTCTACCGCAAGCCGATGCAGGTAATAAGTGCATTTATTGTATCTGTGCATACATTGAGGACAATGCATGATTTAGGTGTGGGGGGTGTTTATATATGTACATATCTATCTATTTGATTTTCTGTTCTGCTTTATTTAAAAAAAAATTTAAATTAAAAAAAAAAATTCAATATTCTATGACATAGCTTAAGATTGAACTGCCAAAACCCGTGTACAAATTGCATTAAGTTTTTTCCTTATTATATAGTTCTGCTTGTAGAAATTATGACATAAATCTAAGTTCCAAAGAAATAACCCATGACCCTTGTAAGACATGTATGCACTTAAATTGGATGAATCAAATCTTTGAAGTGGTTGATAAAAAGCAGAGGTTGAGGAAAATATACCGGGAAGTGTGGACTTCTAAAAGCAATTAAGCCTTGAGGAAAATAAAAGTAAAATAAAAATAAAGTGAGGAAAACACATCTTGCAAAATGATTACAAAAGCCCAAGCCTTCGAGTCACTGGTCCGTAGGGGTATCTTGAAACCCGGTAACTTGAGTCTGCCAGCTCGGGATTATCAACCAAACTCGCTACACGAATGCAAAAAGGGTATAAGTGTCAAAAAGAAAAGCAAATGTGTTGAATCACGGAAAAAGGACAAAAATAAATAAATACTTTAAGATACTCAAGGCCCAAAGCTAAAGGAATGATCCATGCCATGGTTGATCCAAATGATACTTCACCACCAGAGGAGGCGTGCAAAATAATTTATGTGATAACATGTGTAGAGGGGTTAGTGGTGTGAATGTTGGAGGAACAAAGACCAAGTCATATTTTTAATGAGCTAGATTTATATAATGAACATGCGAGAACTTTAAGTGAGATGTATAAGGTTAAGGCAGAAATATTACGAGCTATTAATAGATTGTTGAATTAAGACTTTGTGGGTGTGTCAACTGAAAACCCTCACGAGACAAAACTCGTCCTCCTTGGCAACAAGGAGGTTTAAAGGCTTGTTGCACATGCTAAGTGCAACCGTGATTCCTACGAAAGTGAGTTAGGATTTCCCTGTTTTCATTTTCTTATATTTTGTTTTGCTAGGGACTAGCAAAATCTAGGTGTGGGGGTATTTGATGCATTGCATACATTGCATCACATGTCTTTCATTTAGATTACTTTTATATCAATAAATGCTATTAAGGTATATGTTTAGTCGTATTTACAGAATACAGGGACCTGGATGCAAATTACCCACATTCCGAGCATAAACGCCTGCAAAAGATTCATTTCTATCATAAAGACCGAGTTCAAGTTTATCGGGTTCCGAATGGAAATGAATCCAAGCATAAAAGCATTCAAGGAGCTAATCACAAAAAGGTCAAGGGCTTAATTGCAAAATGCCAAGGACCTGATTGCAAAAGAAAAGGATCAAGTTATTTTGTTGGGAAAGTCAAAAGAAAAGTCAAAAATAAATCCCCAACAATGGAAGGAATAATCCGGAGTTCAAGACAAGGGAAAGAATCATCCAGACGCGTAAATAAAGATCAAATCATACCATAAACACATGACCAAAATCCGGACCCGCGCAGACCTGATTGTGCGGCGTTTTCGCCGCACAACACCTTCAATATGCGGCGTTTCCGCCGCCCAGTCATTAATCTGTGTGCCCGATTTTTGTCCAGTGTCGGGTCGACGCGTGTACTATCCTTTTATGTATTGGTATCCCCTGTATCGGCTATAAATAGCCCTGTAGGACGAATGTAACACATCTTTGAACCTTTGGTCTTGGATCATTAGTAATAAAATTCTGTTTTATTTTGTTTTGTTTTTATTTTATTTTAATGTCTCTAGGATCCCTTCTTCTTCCTCCCTCCATGAGTTTCTAACTCTTTCCAAAGGGTGGAGGTGATGGAATTAGGGGTAGAGAAGATGAATGCATGTTATTGTTTTAAGTTCGTGATTAGTATATTTTGATTACTTGAGTTTATGTTAAATCATTTATCTTGTAATGCTTCATAACTAACATGATTTATTTCAAGTTTCTCCATTCTCCAATCTAAACCTAAGTCTAGACCTCCACCCAACGGATTTCTCTTCTTATTTCTTGTTTTAGTCCTAATTGCTTTTGTTTCGTACTTTAGATAATTAAATCAAAAACCCCAAAAACCCAAATTAATTCTTCTCTCCTTTCTCTTCCACAATCGAAATAACAAAAATAACGAAATCTCTCCCTCCTTGTGTTCGACCCGTACTTGCCACGTCTTCATAGACGCCGTGCACTTGCGGTATAAATTTAATTCTCATCAATTAGGGAGAGGAATTTTTAAATCCCTTAGAAGAAATGTAATCCATGTGATTTCAGCTGTTGTACTAGCCATTGATCTGTACTCAGCCTCTGCACTGGATCTGGAAATAGTAGGTTGTCTTTTTGATTTCCAAGATATGCAATTTGCACCAAGGAAAATGCAAAACCCACTTGTAGATCTTCTTGTGACTTCACATCCTGCCCAATCTGAATATGAAAAACCATATAAATCTGTAGTAGAATTCTTATAAATCATCATGCCATAATTGACTGTTCCGTTTATATATCTTAATATTCGTTTTACAAGTTGAAAGTGGCTTACAGTGGGATTATGCATAAATCGACATACTTGATTAACTGAGTAAGTGAGATCAGGTCTAGTTAAAGTTAAATATTGTAGAGCTCCTACCACTCTTCTATAAAGAGTTGGATCATGAAATGGAGTCTGTATATCAGTGTAAGGATTTTTAACAGCCATGGGAGTGGAAATATATTTAGCTGAATGCATGTTAGCTTTGTGAAGAATGGATGCAGCATAATGTTGTTGAGTGAGAAACAATCCATTGGGAGTATGATGCACTTCTATGCCAAGGAAGTGATGCAGTGTTCCTAAATTTTTCATGGAGAATTCATGACTAAGTTCTAAAATGAGTTGGTCAAGGGTTAATTTGTTTGATCCTGTTAAGATGATATCATCAACATAAAGCAATAAGTAGATCACACCTAAATGACCATGATAAATAAATAGGGAACTATCAGCTGAACTGGAATAAAAGTTTTTAGTAAGTAGGAATGAGCTAAAACGATCAAACCAGGCTCTTGGCGATTGTTTTAGTCCATATAGAGCTTTCTTTAGTCTGCAAACATGATTTGGAAAGCAAGTGTTAGTGAAACCAGGTACTTGATTCATATAAACTTCCTCACTAATACTTCCATGCAAGAATGCATTTTTGACATCCAATTGCATTATTTTCCAATTATTCATTGTGGCAATGCTGAGTACAAGTCTGATAGTTGCAGATTTTACCACAGGAGAGAAGGTCTCTAGATAATCTATTCCCTCAACCTGCTTATAGCCTTTGGCTACAAATCTGGCTTTGAGTTTGTCAAGAGACCCATCAGGCTTGAGTTTTGTTCGAAACACCCACTTGCAGCCAATTATATGCATATCTGGTGTTTTAGGAACTAATTCCCAAGTATGATTTTGGTTTAGAGCATCAACTTCATCGTGCATTGCTTTCCTCCACCCTGCATGTGCAAGAGCACTCTTAACAGTGTCAGGTTCTTCAGGTATTGGAACTATGTTGTGAAATAAAGCATATTTAGGATTGGGTTTAGAGATACCAGACTTCCCTATAGTTGCCATGTGATGTCCTTGGTTGGACAGACAAGCATCATCTTGTCTGGGGTGTGGAATCTCCAAGTGAGCTTCACTTGTAGCTGTAGTGGGCTCCTGTATATTTGTAACTTCCTCAGAGTATGTCTCATCATTGGATGTTTTTGTTTCCTTTCCAGTATGTTCACAATCAGAGGTGGCAACTCTAGTAGAACTACCTTGACCATTTTGTTGAACCTCAGAGGTGGCAGCTCTATTTGGACTCCCTTGACCAACCAGTTCAACTTCAGAGGTGGCAATTCTATTAGGACTACCTTGTCCTTCTATACAGAGGTTGTCCTCCCCTTGTATCCCATTTATTTGTTGCATGCCAGAAGGGAGATTTGGGAAGGCAGTAATTTCAATGGAATTGTTGAAAGTGGTGGGATTTATTGTAGGTGAACTGAGTGTGGGCCGTGCTATAGAATTAGTAGGCCTTTCATGTATTTCACCTTCATTGCTTTTAGAAGCAGGTTCATTTGCAGTGTTAAACCATTCAGAAAAGGTGCAGATAGTTGTATCTTGATTAGTTGAAGTAAAGAGTTTTGAAGGGTTTTTGAAGGGAAAATTGTTTTCATCAAATATGACATGCCTAGACATATAAATTTTACTTGAGGTAGGATTAAGACAGATATATCCCTTATGTCTGTTACTGTACCCTAAAAACACACATGGGACAGATTTTTCAGAAAGTTTATCAGGCATGTAATCTCTTAAACATGGAAAACATCTGCAACCAAAAACTCTTAAGCATGAATAATCATGAACTTTATCAAACAAGGTTACATAAGGAACATTCTTGAATTTATTTGGTAATCTGTTTAACAGAAACACTGCTGCACTGAACGCTTCTACCCAGTATCTTTTTGGTGTTCCACTGTTAAACATCAAGGTGAGGCCCATGTCAGTAATAGCTCTATGTCGTCTCTCAGCAACTCCATTTTGTTCTGGAGTGTGAGGACAAGACATTTGCAGCTGAACCCCTTGTTGCTTAAGGTGATTTATGAACTTATTTGAGGTAAATTCACCTCCTCCATCACACTGAAAGGTTTTGATGCAAGCATCAAACTGTCTTAAAATATACTTTTCAAAATCAATGAAGCAGTTAAAGAATTCAGATTTGTTTCTTAAAGGAAAGAACCAAGTAAATCTACTAAAATCATCAATAAAGCAGACATAGTACTTGTAATGGTTTCTACTTATTACAGGGGAAGGTCCCCACAAATCACAGTGAATCTTATCAAAGAGTTTGTTTGAACTATCTTTTGAATTAAAGAAAGGGAGTTTAGTAGATTTTCCTATTTGACAACTACTGCAGATCTGATTTCCCTTATGACCTTGATTTGAGATAGAGATCCAGCCTTGAGATTGCAATTGATGCAACACTTTATGACTAGGATGCCCTAATATGCAGTGCCAAAGATCAATTTCTACTTTATTATGTCTGTTAGAGAAGAAAACCTTAGGAGTATAATTTCCTAAAGAATACAGACCTTCAGTTTGAGTGCTTGTGGTAACAATCATCCCATTTGTTCTGTTTTTAACAAAGAACTGATTATTAGAGAATTCTATATTGTAGGGAAAGGTACTGGTGAATTTACTAACAGATATGAGATTCTTTTTCATGTTTGGAGCTAACAGAACATTATCTAGAGTGAACTTTCCATATTTATGAGGAATGGTGGTAGAACCAGTGTGGGTGATGGGTAATAGAGTACCATCTCCTACCATTATACTGGTGTTTTTCCTAAAAGGCTTAATATTATGGAGAATACCTTTGTTACCTGTCACATGGTCTGTTGCTCCTGTGTCTGGGTACCACTCAGAGTTTGCCTCCTCATTTATGACAACTACTAGAGCTTGAGGGATTTCTTTGGACTGATATGCGTGATTAAATCTGTGCCAGCATTTTAATGCATCATGACCAGGTTTATTGCATATCTGGCAGGTCACTGAGGGCCTCCTCTGAGCAGCACCATCAGACGGCATTCTATTCTGAATTTCTCCAAGAACAGTGCCAGAGGAGTTGGGAATTTCAGAGGATGCCTTTCCTTGGGTTGCAGACTGAAATCCGCGTCCCTTAGAGCTGAAACCCCCTTCTCTTTTTCCTCTTCCTGAGTTCTTGGCCTTCCCATCTACTTGTTGTTGACCATAGAAAGCCATGTGGCTTGAGGCATCTGAGTTATGAATCTGAACTCTCATTTCATAACTCTGAAGCATCGGAGTCAACTCACTGAACTTGGGAATAGGAGGTTTGAGAGCAGTTGTTGTGAATGGATTGTACTCCATTCCCAACCCATTTAGAACCCAGAAAACCTTGGTCTGATCCCTGACTGGCCGACCAATAGCTGCCAGTTCATCACAATATGTTTTGAATTGTCTGAGATACTCAGACAGTGTGGGAAAGTTCTTCTTTCTTAGCATTTGAAGTTGTTGTAGCAAGAAGAACTCTCGTTCTTCTGAATCTTGGGCGAGAGAAAACCTCAGAGCGTCCCATACCTCCTTAGACGTGTCTAGGCGGACAGCAGTGCTCAGAACGTCTTCACTTAAGGTGCTGATGATCCACGCTTTGAGTAACCTATCTGACTTCTTCCAGAACCCGTGGATCGGGTTTGGAAGTACCTTGTCACCAAGTCCTTCTTCCTCCACCGACATCATCGGCTCAGGTTCCGGAAACTCTCCATCAAGAAAACCCATCATGCCTTGTGATTCCACGAGACCGGTGATCTGCATTTCCCAAAGAAGGAAGTTCGAGCTTGAGAGTTTGACGGAAACAAAGTTACCGATGTTGAGAGTGGAGGGATATGGATAGGAGTTGGTGATCTTGGCAAGCATGCTCATCCCGGAATTGGTTTGTGAAGTTTTCTCCATCGATTTGTCCTCCGGTGGCTCTGATACCATGAAAGAAATTGAGAGTCGATGAAGACAAGAGGTCTCCAATCGATTCAGCGATCTTGGATGAGACAAGCGGTCTCAAACCTTCGATCAAGAAGGGAAACAAAGAAGATGGAGTTAGGGTTTGTGAGAGAGAGAGTAGCGGCGGAAAAGGTTGGTGTTATTAGATCAGATTTGGTATTTATACATGGTCTGAAACAACCCTAACATTACACGGGTCGGATCCATTTCCGGATCAGTACCACCTAAACATACATGGGTTGGATCCACCTAGACATACACGGGTCGGATCCTGGGCACACTTTGTTACCCGAATACAATACCAAATGTGGCTCAGTTGTGAGTCTTTTCATGGGACAAATCAACTAGTCCTGGGCACACTTGGATGATGTGATTCCACCAGCAAGATCAAGTCTAGGGTAAATTCTCATTTGGTGCACCTACAGGACTTTAGATGACAACCCCGATCAATGAATGCAGACCACTTCATCATTGCCATTGCTTTGATTTCTATCACCAACGAGTTACAAACCCAATAAAAGACGTTCTTGTAGGTACACATCGGGTGTAACAAACAAACTTGTCGGTGATATTTGATAATGACAGAGATATTTGACAAAGACTGATCAAGACAGCGAATAAGAACAAGAAAAAAAAACATAACATCAACATCTCCTGATTTATTTGGGAATATGCTTCGGTTATTGATCTTAATATCGTACCATGTATTAATAATGATTTCAGGAGAGAGCTTTAAATCAACTGATTTAACTGACTCAGAATGGAATGAGTTCCTGAATGTATTTTTTTGGGCTATACGGCGAGATGGGAATGATAGAATTTTATCAAATAATTTAATGAATGAGATGCCTACCTCACGAGTCCGTGTTAGATTTTCTAGATCCAAACACACAATCACTTCACAGAACAGATGTTGAACAATCATCAAACAAGAACACACAAATTTACTCAGGTTCACCCAATGTGAGTTACATTCTGCATTTCTTTCTTGCATTGTTCTATAATTGTCCATAAAAGAACAATTTATACAGTAATTAGAAACTCTAATTACAATCATGAGTTTAAAACATATTAGACCCAAAAACACATTAGTAACCCAAAATATCGGTACAAAATTACCGATAAATTTCAAGTCCAAAATATATGTTGAGTGAGACCCCTGGCCCCCAACCAGCCCATCCCAATCCCAAAGTCCACAACCTCGACGGCAGACAACTACGCGGTGGACTTGCATGAACTTGCATTTTTTTGTGTTGTAATCTAACAGCCATAGTTGTTGGAACTCCTAAGATACCAAGTTTATTTTGAGCTGGAGTAATCGTGGATGATAGTACAACTGTTTTCATGGTTGGGCTTTTTATTATTTATGCGATGAAACCGCTTTCAAGAAACATATCCTGATTTTCAATTTTCAAAAAAAAAACAAAACAAACCCAGATAAACCAACAGATCAACAACGAGTTATAAGTGGCATCTCCATTTTATTCTCACATTACAGTTTCCAACCCCACAATATCACTTTGTACGTACAAATTCCTCACATTTACAGTAGCAAACATGAACCAGAGGTAAAAGACCAAGAAAAAAAATCTCCCCTCTTCAACAAAAAACATGACTTCATGACTCAAATGTTTTAACTAATCAAGTGTGGTTCCTAAAAACATTTTGAGGTCTGGAATCAGTAGGGCATATCAACACTGAATCTACTGTCAGACCTCCTTTCGTGTGTGTGCAGTCAATCTGTCGCATCGTGAATTCAACTTTCGTTAATAATTCGCAGCTCTCAACGATGAAATCGCCGACGTGGTAATATATCCAGTTGCTGCTTCCGTCCAGAATGCATTCTGTTAAAGCACCCTGCCCATCCGACGTTGATAATTGGAACCTCACTGGTTTCACGCTCCATCCGTGGGTGTGTTCCATATTGCAGTAGCGTCGTCCGAGTCTTTTGGAGGATCGACCCAAATGAACCCTGTAAAAGAGGGAGTAGGTGTTGGGAGGAAAGCTGAATTCTATGAATCCACCTACTTCGAACCACCAAATTTGCTGAAGGTACGCCACTGTGTGGAACCTGTAATCAGAAGAACACATAAGCATCTGACTGGCTTGATTTTGGTAATTCCTAAGCTCTCATTTTCAGATATTAGTTTACATCAAAAGATTCCAGCCCTATCTTTCACAAGATGTACATGAAATAGCTTAGTGAATAATTTTTTGTGTGAAAAGAAGTCCTCATTTACAGAACACATGTAGCGACGTGCCTATCCAGTCAGTACACAAGTATAAATCGAGAGTGTATGCGACCCTCTGCTAGCTTCATGAACCTTAAAATCACAAAAAATGTTCAACTGGAAAGGACTTGTACTATTCTAATTTCTAAAGATGTGGCTACCAAAGGTTATCTCGGCTTTCCTATTTCAACCAAACTAAGGTCTTCCACAGATTTATGGAAACTGATTTGAAATTGGACAGTAGAAACATAGTTCTACAAAATTTAATTCCATTTGTTGCGCCTTGTGAATTATAGCATCTGGTTAAGATATTAAAAGCAACCTAAGGTCTACTTCCAAAATGAGAAAGTAAGATGCAAACAATATCTGAAACTCAACATCCATAACAAAACTCATAGTGAAAAGATATATCGATCACAATTCCTCATTTTGATCATCACTTTTGATACATAATGAAGGTTAATCATGTTGATTGCCCATTAGAAAATTCATCAGAAGTGTAAAAGGGAATTATCATTTCATACATGTATCAAGTATAAGAATGAATGGGGCGATCTGGTGTGGTTATTACTTACAAATCTGCACTAGCTCAAGTATAGTTTGATTAAAGTAAAAGTTGAATCTAGAACCAATAAAAATGATGAAACATTTGTAAAGTAATAAAGACTTTAATTAGAACCTGGATTCTTCAGTAGGAATAAAGTTCCAGTATCGCCGATCATCAATTCCTGTAATTGACAGAGCCTTGGAAGAGATTGACAAACAAATGCCACCTTTACGCTTCTCCAACCAAATCATCTGAATTTCCACAATAAACCTATCTATCATTCAATCAATGCACGATATGATAAAATTTGATGGTGGGAATTGAAAGATGAAAAAAAGAAATTAAAAAACAAATATGGATCATGGAGATAACCAATAAATAGAAATGTGATTCTTTGAAGTATTAAAACAAAGCTCCATAAAGTAACATGGTAGGAAAATAAGGTAGAAGCCCATCATAGTGTTACTCACATCTGACAGAAGATCAATTTTTCACAAATTTCAGCACAAAAAGGGATTTTGCCTTTGTGACTTAATGAGAAAGGAAAGGCAATCTTTCCCACAAAAAGCAACAAATGTGATAGTGTGAGTATTGTGAGTAGGATCACAAACGGGAAGCTATAATTAGGAATCTCCACTGCCACAAGTTGTAATAAACCAAAACCATTTAAGTTAAATTCAGCTATTTGAGTGAATACATTCTAGAGCCTTCATCCACAAAGCTAACTGAATCAATTATGGAGATTAGATTACCATGTCAACTTTTCAAAATCATTCATGTGAAAGCATGAATATTATGCCTATATTTAATCATGTATCATAGAAAAAAATCACAGCCAAGATCAACAAAACTCATCATGAACATAATCCTCTAGCTAACATCCCATTTTAAGAGTCTTCAAAGAGGGAACCACATACAAAGTAAACAGAGCCAAAGAACATGAAAGTAAGATCAGAGGAGCTAAGTATTAAACCTTCGTGCCACCATCAAATGGATTGGGCTGGCAAAGCCGAGCATACATTTCCTTCTTGCTCATCTTCATCAACTTCTCCAAGTCCTCTCCTTTCTCGGTTGAGATCGACTTCTCAAGCAAATACAAGTAGTTAGGCGGAAGTTTCAACTCCCAAACAAAATTAGCGGAAGCTGCCGCTCGGAACAACCGGTTTAATTTCGCAAGACCGCAAATCTCTGGAGGATCGAGATACACCAACACCAATGCGACACAACTCTCCGGCAACTCCCCCAGTCCCTCTCCGTCCCACCCGATGCTGGAAGACGCCGCCCCCATCAAAATCCCAATCTGTTTAAGCCCAAAGCAGCTGAAAACCCTAATTTTTAATGTCACCAGCACCTACTCCAATTCTATACTTCACTCAAACAACTCAAATCCCAACTTCCACAGATCAGAAACTGAACTCACAAATTCACATATGACAACCAAAAAAAAAACCAAATTGAGTCCAAACCTAAATTTTAATGTCTCCAGCACCTAATCCAATTCTATACCTCACTCAAACAACTCAAATCCCAACTTCCACAGCTCAGAAGTTGAACACACAAATTCACATAAGACAACAACAAAAGAAACCCAAATTGAGTCCAAACCTTGACTCAAAAACCTAATTCTTAAGACTGACGACTTTGACCCAATTCGATCCACACCCTCAAATCTCCAAATTACACCAACAGAAGGTAAAATCTCACAAACACAATCGGATTTCGAACTCCAAAGCTGAAATCTTTCTTGGACCCAACCCACTTGATGCCCTCAAACGCATAAAGAACACAACTTTCGAGAGTTATAACCAAAAGAGGGGGGGGGGAACACAAACCCAAATCGATTTTGGGGTCCAAAATCCGATCTTTCTTCGACCCAATACGCCACACGACACGAAACGCGTAAAGAACCAAACTTTCGAATCGAAAAAGGAGGAAAACACGAACCCAAGTCGATTTCGGACCCCAAACACCGATCTCTCTCCCAGTCGAGAAGAAGAGATGTTCGGATTTAGGAGATTGGAGAAGAAATGGGATTTTTTTTGGGGAAGAAAATTGTTAGAAATAAATAAATATATAAACATATAAATAAATATCAGACGCGCATGAGAAATGAGAAATTAGAATATGGGATAATTGTGACTTTGGACATATGTTTGGGCCACTCAGAATATTGAATTTGTTGGAGAACATTTCTTAGCGGTAAGTTGGAGATTAGTTGTGTAACGTCCCGAAACAGCGGAAGATTTAAAAATTTCAATATAACCAACGTAACAGACAACTCAAGCGGGAACGTCACTAGTATATAAATATATAAATCCGGGTGCACCCAAAATACAAGGAGTTTCCAAAAGAAGTACAACTACAATACTGATACAATGAAATAGAATACATGTAGTCGTACGGTCTAGCAACTGCCGAAGAGGATCCGACTCCAAAGCGCTCCGTCCTCGGTCACCACCCACCTGGACCTACTGCGGTCCTGAAAAAGATGCAACAACAATGCCTGAGTTTCCAGAAGGAAACCCCGTATGCCAACTCACCTATATGCATGCATCACATAATGAACCTATCATACTAGTAGCATGTCATGGCATCAACAGAAATGGAAAACAGTTCCCCCGAAGGGTAAAACAGGACATCAGTCCGACAATCAATCATCGGGTCTCCCGAAGAGACCTACTGCAGGCACATGCAGTCTAGCAGCCCGCGACATCGCACCCCCCACACGCGGCTACACTACTCAAGGGTTCGGCAGGGAGCCTCTGTCACGTCTACGCGCCGATAGAAACAGATCTGTAAATCTCAGTGGTCGGGGCCACAAGGACCAACGGGGCCGTCGCCCGGAAGGTATAACAACATCATCTCGGTAGGTGCCCAGCCGAGGAAAACAACATAGCCGGCACAGCCTCGGCCCAACAATCATCATCGCCGGCACAACCTCGGCGGCATCACCGGCATAGCATCAGTGGTCCATCACAACGTCCGGCACAGCATCGGACGGTCCAGACCGAAGTCTGCCAGGGTCACGGGCTCCACGAGCCGCGAACACCAACTGCGCCGCTATAAAAGCAGGGCAGCGACCTCCGTAGCCCGAAGGCCGGTAGTCACCTCACCCAACGTCAGTTGCGTGCCCGCACAACATCATCATACATTGGGATCCGCGATCCCTCAGGCCTGCTACGCTACAATGAGTCTAATCAATCATATCTCATAAGTCCCACTCCATACCTGGAGGAGACGCATCCCGAACACCCACACCCTTCCACCCGGCGGTCCCTGGGCAGGCACGCAAGCGCACCCACCGTCACCTCCCGGCTCACGCGCAAGGCGAGGACACGGGTTTCCGTGGACAGAGTTGGCATTCACAACGGGACCCAGGAATTCAGTTCTGAGCAGATTCGGTCGACCGAAATAGTCTAACCGGTCGACCGTTTTCACGAGGAATTCGGTCGACCGAAAGTCTGAATCGGTGGAACTCACTGCGCAACACTAATTCCCAAACGGTCGAACAAAAGTCTAAAACCGGTCGACCGAACGAGGTCAAAATCCGGAGTCTGGTCAACATCAAAATCGGATCTATCGGTCGACCGACTCAGGGGTCTCGGTCGACCGAAAACAGACAGGGTCAACCTATTATTCTAAGTCATATAATCGGTCGAACGCAAACTTCCATCGGTCAAATAACATACAACCGGTCGAACACAATAAGGAATCGGTCGAACAAAACATGCAATTCTACTCAGTACACTTAAGTTCCGGTCGAACACCACAAGGACCGGTCGACCGACAACAGGTAGAAAAATCTCAACTCACCAGCAATAATGCACTACCGGTCGACCGCCCCAAGGCATCGTTCGACCGGTGAAGGTTAAAGTCGGGCAAACAGTGCTAAAACGGTCGACCGCCCGAAGGACCCGGTCGACCGTTGGTCGTCTTCAACCTCGCGCCAGCCGAGGATTTTACGAAGAACGTCGCCGGAGAGGTCCTCAACCTCCCCCGACCGACCAACAACACCCTCCCACAAGGGTGAGCAACAAAATCACACTAATGAGTGGCATACCTCGAGAGAGAGACGAATCCGCCGGAGCAACGCTCACGCCTCCGTCACCTCCTCACGCACGACCTCCGCGAGCCTCACGCCAAAACAGCCTCCTCCGCCTGAGCTCGCGTCCCTCCGTCACCGTCCGCCGGAGCTGCTCGCCGACCAAAGAGAGAAGATGGTGAGGATGATGTGAATAGAAGGAAGGAAAGAAGAAAAGAAGAGGAAGAAGAGTTGGGTGTATTTAACTCCCAAACCCTACACCCCCACCATCCCCTTACACCCTATCCCTCACCTCACCCATACCTCACCCATACCTCTCTCTCTCCTCCAAGTCAAACTCCACCTAACCACCCATTAACCCCTAATCCGGTTTAGGGACATAACAAGTTGTGTGTCAGTACTAATTATAATTCACAAATGACTTTAGAGTTTGGACTTTGGAGCTGTTAGTTTGGTTTTTGCTTTTGTCTATCTAGAGACGTGTTGAAATTAGGTCCGTCGATATTTGACACCACGTTATAACATGACACAAGATTGTGATACAACTTAGATACAACTTAACACAAATGTTTTGTGTAATTGAAATATTTTATTATGATAATTTCTAAAAATACAAATATAAAATAATTGGTATGCAATTCTACACAAACATGACATAATTACACGAGTTGTTGATTTTTTACATGAATCTGACACTAATAATATCTTTTGTTACGCAATCAATTGTTTTTACTTGCTAAATGTCAATTAAAATATTATGTAGAAAGGAAAAAATAACAATATTTCATGTCACATAACTATTTCAATTAAACATGATGTATCTTTTTTTAATTGTATTTAACATGATAACACAAAATCTTAAGATGAGCACAAAAATGTTTAACATGATAGTACACAAATAAGACACGATTGATGTCTAATTGAAATATTTATTAAGATGCGTTAGCATTAGGTTACTTTTTTGGGGGGAAATAATTTATCATTGTTTTTGAATGAGAAACAATTTTTTTAATAACTTGTTAATTAAACTTTAAATGAAAAAAATGCAAACCGGAGATATTATATATAACTTAAGTCATTACTTTTTTTGCGAAAGTAAAACAATTGTCCTAATTTTTAAATCATATTGATGACAAGTATTAATGTTTGTCGGCATTTTCACCCGTCCGGTAACAAACTAATCTTAAAATTCTTGCCTCTTTCCATTAAAAATTCCTGATATCACTATTTTACTTACAGAAAAAAGATTTCATTAACTAAATTTTGAGATTACCGAGTTAATTAATTTGGTAGTTCGACATACGTTCAAAGATAATACTGCCTAAGGATGTGGATTGCTTTTGTCGGATCTTATATCTAAAACATAATTTGACTTTCACACTAGTAGATATCAGACTAATTTAGTATAACCATTTGGTAGGAAAATAAATGCAAATTCAAAAGTATAATTTCTTCTCCATTATTATTTTACTTTTGTTTTTTTTGCAATTTGAAGCATGATTGTGGCTATTATTCTCTCCACGTCCACACTGAAATCAGCAGCATCCAATGCTGGAATTTAGAAGGAAAAACAAAATCATAATTTGACTTTGTTGCTAAATCTAAGATTTATTTGATCAATAAGTCATTGTCAAGTTAATAGCTGTATCATATCGTTTTATATATGGTTCTCGTGATTTCTTTAGGAAAAAGGTTAACGAATAACATATGTTTAAAGATCTAATCTTTTTGAAAGTTGCTTAATCCAGTGAGCAATCAAAAGATTCAAAACAAAGATATGGTCCCTTAAATTGTTGGTTTTTCGATCTTTGAATGGACATAGAATGGACATGTCCTCAATGAAAAAACTGGCGTAAAATGATTTTTATATTAAATAATAAAATAATAACAAACCCCACTTTTTTATTTCTTAATAAGCTGACGCCAGAATATTTTGGAACTCATATTCTTTTCCGAAGGTATCCACAGCATCATTGACACCGTTTGGTCAGTTTTCGGGTGTCCTAGTTTATCTCTCAGCCACATGAGCTCAAACCACGTCAGCTCAAACCAACCTCCCTAAATTTTTCTTAACCACACCCAGAAACAACTCAAACGTCATACATTTTCTCCCATACACGTTATTTTGGGATCAATTCTAGGTAGAACATGAAAAATTGTCAAACAATTCTATAAAATATAAACAAATAAAAAACTTATTTTCATAAAAAATATATTTAAAAAAAACGATTTTAAATATTTTTTAAAATATTTTTGAAAACAAAAACACAAAAAAACAAAAAATAAGGACTAATGGGGGGCACGTGCCCCCCACCCGAGGCACCATGCCCTGAGCACGTCCTCCCGTTAAGGGAGGGCAACTCGGGCGTCCGAGTGTAGAGCACCCGTTAAGGGTGCTCTCACTGTGTAAACGACTTTTAAGTGTTGATGTGATATAAATTAACATCAGTTAGATTTAAAAAATAAGGATGTTATATTTTTATTATTTTTTTCCCGAAGACGTTATTTTTGTTGTTCTTGTTATTACTATTTTTGTTAGCCTTATTATTGTCATTATTCTAATTGTTATTCTCGACTCATCTAAAACCGCTGAGTATAAGTTAGTATGTTTTAGAAGACCGTTGAGTATAAGTTAAGGGCACCCTTAACGGGGGGGCCCGCCCGGGACGCCCACCCGGGCGCTTGCCCCGGGCGTTGGACACGTGCAGAGTAAATGAGCAGAGTAAATCACGGAGTATTTGGACACCACTTGGTTGGTGCATAAAGAAAAGTTTGTGCTGAATTGGACGAACAAAGTCCTTCATTTTGGGAACACCACGAATTGTAGGGTCGAAAGTGCTCATTCGGCTCTAAAAGAGTGGATTTCTACATTGACTGCAGGTGTGAACACTCTTTTCGACCGCGTCAACGCGGCTATTGAAATGCAACTGACGAATATTCGAAACTTTCTTGAAGACTCGAGATGGCGAAATTTGACTAATTTCGGACATCCTCTATATCGTCACATAAATGGTCGAGTTTCACATCACTGCTTGCAATTGCTGAGTCAGGAGGTGAAGAGAATGCAACAGTTAAATGATGAAGTTGAATATCGTTGTGAGTGCGCTTTTCTGACTTGTCATGGGATACCTTGCGTATGTACCATCTACGGATGTCTTGAATCAGACAACGAAATTTACTTAGAGCAGATTCATCCGTTCTGGAGGACACTTTGTCATTGGGGAAGGAGTCGGGAACCCAGAGTTTGTGTCTCAGGCAACTCAAGACGCCGAACATTTTCGCAGCCTGGTTGATGAGATTGCAGGAAGTGACCCTACCGTAATTTGATCTGCCTCTCGGGTTTTATTCGAGCAGCTACACCCCGAACATTCGAATTTGAGAGAGCCTGCAGAAAAAACAAAGCTACGAGGTCGACCAATGGGAAAGTCGACACGACGGGACCCTAGTGCGTTTGAGTATGCAGAGCTCAGACGTCGACCCCTGAGCACTAACCATACTACCCTCCACAGGAATGCACAAGATCTGGAAAACATCGTGAAGCATGATCGTCATCTCTCCGAAAGGCATGTGAAAAAGTGTTTGTGTCAGGTTGCCACCGCTCCACAAACGCAGAAATCAAAGGCATGTCGAGATAAGGGAACATGTTGTACGGTAACTACCCAAAATGCGTCGCACTAATCTCCTCTCTGATATCAGCACTAAGTGTAGACCGCCAACCCTATAGTGCTGTACAGGCTCTGTGCCAATAATGGCACTTTAGAACCTTCCGATCCGCTCCGTCCCAGATCCGTCTAGCGATGTGACCCCAGAAACTAGGAATGACGCTCCCATCTAAAGGACCACCAGGCGTCATACTGCTCACGATCCAAGAATCGTCCTTGACCCTCTTCTTCTTCTGAACGCGGGGATCTACAGTGCACGAGCTCGAATCCCCGGTCGTAAACCTCCCACCCTACCCTTCCACACCATCCATCCGGCGGAAGTAGAAGTACCCGCTCGACCACGTCCTCTGCTATACTCCCCTGCCTCTCCACCTCCGGGTGCTCTCACTCATACGGGTCATCATCGTCACTCTCATCGTCGGGACTGTCCACATGCTCATCATCGAAGGAATCATCATCCTCCTCACGACGACGTAATGCCTCTCTCTCCCTCCTGACCGAAGCAGATATCCCCTGTCTACGTGGATGATGCGGTGCTGAATCATCATCTAAAGAACGGAAGGCGTGTAATGGTATCGACTTGCCTTTCCCTCCACTGTGACCCGATGACTATTAATTGAAATTTTAAATACAAATTTGTTAAATTTGTTAAACTAAATTATCATATTTATCACAATTGTTAAACTAAATCAAAATTTGTTAAACTAAATTATCACAATTGTTAAATTAAACCACAATTTGTTAAACTAAATTAAAACAATTGTTAAACTAAATCAAAATTTGTTAAACTTAAATATCCGCGACAGCCGCTCCCCCCATGGGTACACCGGGGGAACTGCTGACTGCTTGTCTGGCCTCCGAGACATTCGTGATCTTCTGTAGTAGGTATATGAAGAGAAAGTTGTGAGAAAAGAGTGAAATGGTGAGATATATAAGCAAGAATAGGAGGAAAGACAATTTGGTAATTTGAAGGGACGATTTAAGTAATTTTGGGGCGATGTTTAGCCGTTCAGAAAAAATGCACCTTAAATATTCATTATGCAATGTTTTTTTTGAAAGTTCAAACATATGCAATGTTCTGGAGGTCTGTAATAATTAGTTTTTTTCATGATAGTTGGAATGACAATGGAGTCGTACTTATAACTGATAGAATACCTCCCTTGAATTTTCATTTTGTAACATTTTGTTGCCTTGAACTTCAAAAAATTATTATTTAACACAAACTCGATGTTTTTTCTCATTTTTTGTTGTATCCCTGATACACTCTTAAACCTATATTTACGTGAAAATTTGGATCGAAACGGAGGTCGGATATGGTTGGAATTTGGGTCGAATTGAGTGTCAATATAAGTTTAGGAGTGTATTAGGGATACAACGAAAAATATTAGGAAAAAACGTCGAATGTGTGTTAAATAATGGATTTTTAAAGTTCAAGTGAACAAAATGTTACAAAATGAAAATTTAAGGGAAGTAACTGTTAACTTTGAAAGTTCAAGGATACAAATTGATACCAAGACATAATTCAGAGAAACAAATTGTAATTAACCAAAAACTGAAACTCAAGCATTTGAGTTACCGACAACATGGGAGTTCTTTTTGAATCTAGAAGAAGGAAAATTAATTCTAGTAAATTAAAACAACCCTTCAACTACCATAACGGTCAAGTGTCAAGTTCAGACGAATAATAATATTTTTTGTTGGAAATTTAATTTAAGAATCAGTCTTAACGAATTTTTTGTTCACTCCGATTTTATGTACATCATGAGCCATAAGTCAAAAGTGCATCCTCTTGATCAAGACGGTGCAAGGAATTTAAAAAAAATGAAAACTGTTAGGTTAGTTTGATAAAGTTTGACTTGCTATCTTACCAATAAGTAAATAAATAGATATTCTTATGTTGGAATAATTAGACGAAATTTTATTTTGCAAATTGGTATTCGGAAAAACTCAAGAAATCAAAATCCAATATAATTTGTATTTTTTTGGAACAAAATGTACATAAAAATCCGGTCCTGACCAAATTTTTGTTGACTCAGACTTTTCTTTATCATAGTTGCATTTTGTTGACCGTTGACGAGACTATCAGAGACGGATCAAATATTTTTATACATCATCCATACTGATCTCCATGATTTTCGAACCATCGGGGTTAATTGATTTATACATACAAATTGGATACGAAAAGGTATAAAATATTCATAGTCGTACTTTTTTTTTTCAAATAGAGATTTTCATTTATAAAAAAAATAAATTGTTATGAACCCCAAAGATCAATATTCGCAACAAAGTCAGAAATCAAAAACTATGTTAAAAGAGCTAGACGAATCGGCCTGGTGCCAAAATCCTCACGGTTGAGGTTCCATTCTTCGACCGCAAACCTCCTAGCCTCTGTTGCGTGCTAGTCGCTCTCGAGCTTCATCTTCCATGTTAGCCAGATGATGAAACTCTAGAATCTCACTTTCAGAAGGTTGCGAGTACAAATAAGTTGTAGCGTCTCCCCACTCTTTTTTAGCGAACATGTCCATATATATGTCAAGTAAATCGAAGCAAAGATTCATCAAGTTATTAAAAAAATGCACCCAAAAAATGCATTAAAAGAGTTAACCTCTTTCCTAAAAGGCTAAAAACCTTGTTATTCGTACGTTTTCTTAAGGAACCTAGGCTAGTAATATAACTGATAAGCTTTGTTGGAGCATCCATTGATTAATCTTTTAATTATTTTGTTCTTGAAATATAACAACAGCTTTGGAGCAATGCTTGCGTAGAATCCGCTTTCAACACAATAAATTCGTTTTTTTTAGTTTGAGAACAATAACAAATAAACCACAGACACTGTTATACACATCACAATATTCACCAGAAGAATCTGTGGAGTCAATGTTTTTGTTTTTTATTTTATAAAATGTCAACATACATATATAACACAACTATTTACATTCTATTACAGCAAATGTATGTTAGTATTGCTACTACTGCTCTACAAATATGTTACTACTCACTCTATTGATATCCACTTTGAAGGTTCGAAAATAAAATTAGTCACCAGATTTCTCATGCAAAGGTATTTTTTGATGAACATTATTAAAAACCTACTTGTAAGTTGAAGGTCGGATATTTGTCAAAAAGACTAAGAACAAGAGAGAGAAAATCAAAAAAGTAACATATATTAGATCAACATTTCTTGATTTGTTTGTGTAGCGCGCAAGTTTGGACTCAGCTCACAGGAAAAATATTCCGAATGATCAAACATGTTGTTTGCAACGAACCAGAATAGACGAGCATTGCAGAGGTCACACAAATCTTCCCTACACATGCATGATTTCCAATATTTTTTCTACTTACATAAAATTCTTGTTCCTGCGTTTGACTTTTAAATCATGCCGTTAAATTCCATATATATAAGACGATGGCCTTTATTATATTTTCCTATCTCGTTTTTCAAATTAAACGGTAGCTTACTGTTTTAAACATGTTATTGTGTTATCTAGCCGGACTTATTACTTAAATTGAAAGTCTTAAACATGTGTTTCGTATAACTTTGACGATACATCATACATACATGGTAGCTTCGTGTAAGAATGTGGATTTGTAACGTGGTTTTCGTGTCATAACAATCACACGAAGATTCAAACTTTGGTTGTAAACCACAACCAAACATGTCGAATTTGTTAATATTGTAAACTAAGCTCCGAATGACCTTACAAGTCATACAAGCTAAATCATAACCAACGTCATACGACAATCATGCAAACAAATTAAACCACCACTAACTGGAATTCACTACCGAATTACTAGTATCTTAAGCTTTAACATGTGAAATCCAAACACATCTGAACTGCGATATATAACATATGCAAAGATAGCCTGAATTTGAAGGTATTACATCAAAATCGTTACCTGAATTAGCTTATTAGAAAGAAGAAAAGACTAGTAGAGATTTCAAGTCTCTACCCTACTAAAACTGATTTTCAAGTAAAATAAACTTATTAATAGCTCAAGGCTTTTACGGGTATAAGCACTATCTATTATCTACTACGGAAGGAAATTAAAAGTGACAAACCAAATGACAATTTGTGGCCACAAGCTGTACAAAAGTCAGCCAGTTCAAGCATTGTCATCTTAGCCTTACGAACGAAGGAAACAAAATTAAGCACCTCATGTCAAACAATCGGCAGACAAAGAACTACAATCCAGTGTCATCATTTTAATAAAAAGGCAAGACCTGATGAAACTTTCAGACTAATATTATTATCTAATGATCACATTTGATAAACCCATATATAATCCACAACACTATTGAATTAAGACATGAAATCACAGACTTTGGAACACCATCACCACATGAACTAAGAATTATTAATGGACACAATGAAAGAGTTACTTTTACTACAACACACTGAAAGATAATTGCACTACCCTGCCAACCGCTTGATCCCTTTCCCGATCATACTACAATCCACTTCTCCCCGTCCATCACATCTATATGTTCTATCCAATATGGAATTCTACAAGTAAATGAGGTAGATCGTCAAAAAGATCGTCGCCTAACAACTACAGCCTCCAGCTGATGGTTGTGACTGAGATGCGTTTGTGTTGGTGGTTCTCAGATTCACATCAACCATGTCTTCTTGCTTTGTTGAAGAGAGGGTCTCCATTCCAGGCAAAGCAGCAGCAATTTTCCGGAACAGTGCCTGCAAATGATATTGATGAATTAGCCACAAATGTGTGTACTGTATCGAGGAACTTAAGAGCATGAGCATAAGACCAAATATTTAACAACAGTGATTGGGACTGGAACCTTAATATTGAAGCCAGCTTTAGCACTTGTTTCGATAAACATGACACCAAGCTCTCGGGCTTTTGACTCTCCCTCCTCAATTGAGACTTGCCTGATGTAAGTTAAAAATATAAAAATGAAGATCAAAATGCAACTCAAGAATATGAGCATATATTCCTAACCACAGTGTAAAGCTATCTCCAATTTCCTTACAAATGGCTAAAGCCCCATACACAAAGTCAAGTAAGTCTCAAATGTTCAACATCTGAATGGCCATTTGTGTTGTTTAAATCAAGAGTCCTCACAAACACTGTTAAAAAGAAAATCATCTAAAATATTGTCTCAATTGCATCGACAGGGTAATAAATTGCATAAATTGTAATGCTTACTAGTAGGCAACTTCAATTAAACAAAACATTAAAGTGTTGCAAATGAAACTGAAACGCATGAGAGAAAACCAAGAAGAGATACAGCCATCACATTCATAGAGAAGTCATACAAAGAAGTGAAGCAGATGATGGATTGGAAATTGATTACAACATGATGCAAAGGTCCATTAACCTCAGGTAAAATCAAAAGGAGGAAATACTACACATAGATTACAAGATTGGCAGTTGCTTACCTTTTGTCAACAAGGTCGGTTTTGTTCCCTACAAGCACAATGATAACATCACTACCTCTCTCGGTACGAACTTCCTCAATCCATTTCAAGGTGTTTAAGAATGACTGCCGACCTACAGAGTTGAAGAAAGACAGATAAACATATAACGTATTTGAGGCCAGATCATAACAATCTCAAGCATAATTGCAAGTGTATAAAGATCTTAGGTGTTGGAATAAAGGCCATATTTTTAACAATATACTACTCAATTCTCAATACATATAAGTGTAGACTAAAACAAGTTCAAGAATGAGGAAAAAATCCTACGTACTTGCAACATCATATACAATGACAGCAACAGAAGAGTCTCTAATGTAGCTTGGAATGAGACTCCTGAATCTTTCTTGCCCTGCAGTATCCCTGTGGAAAATTAAACAAGTTTCCAATTTCAGATCATCAGAATTATTGCAAGCTAATCTTAAAAAAGAAAAAAAGAAATTGTCCTTCCTGAAGAAATTCTTGCTGTGCTTATTTTAATTGTGTTTTGGAACTTATATCATACAGGAATATAGGATACATGATGCATTATGAGAAAACGGGACCATTACTGTCTTCTTTAGGAGTGATGGAAATTCATACTCTGTTTTCTAAAGAAGGGATGCCTGGAAGTGGCTACCTTTTTGTTTTACCAGTTCATAAAACACCCAAGACAACAGCTATTGGGAGAAATGGCTGGTGCTTTACGGTATAAATGTAACAACACTGATTTCTTGTAACAGGAACAACCAACTCAAACAGGAATTGCATTGGACATTGTAATGGTTCTTATGAAATTGCTGGTACATGATCATACAAGCTTATTGATTTAGAAGTCTTATCAATTTTAGACTAGTTTAATTAAAATTAACCCTACCAATTGTCAAAAAAGTAAATAATAGAAGAAACTGTGCAGAGTAGCCCTGAGAAAGATACTTGCATGACAGCAAGTCAGTAACATGTATTTGTTGGGGGAACCAGGGCTAGAAGGAATGTGACAGGCTGGTCAAGGGGGCATGATAGAATATTATTCTGTTCGTCCCTCTCACATGCTGGCAGTGAATGCTTGAATAAACTATTACTCTGCTGCATCAAGAAGTTTAGAGCTCAATCATGTTCAAAAGAGATTCTAGAACACAACTAGAGGTAGTTCCAATTCCACATGAAGTCAAGGTATCTTCAGACTTTAATGCAAAATTATTGGAAGTTAATTTGGAAGAGACAATTCAACCAATGTATATTGGCATTTGACAGCAACAAGCTTCCAACAAATAAAATGATCGGATCGTGTGGGCATGTAACAACTTTTAAGCTATAACATTTTGCTTTAGAGGTTCATGAAAGATCGGCTTCGGGCCTCCTGACAAACATCCAATTCTTACCGCTGCATGGGATAATGGGATATCTTTTACTGTGAAGCATAAGAGGCTTTGCTTCAATTTATGATAAAAGATTGCATGTGCATGATTTTTGTTTCTGAGTAAAGTGTAAGAGACTTTTTGCACTGAGGTACAAAAGTGGATTCAATTTACTTATAAGCTCTAATAAAATTCTTTGAAACCGGCTATTTAGTGGATGTGTGAATGACAGTTTAAACTTTAAACAACAGGGAACACTTCGTAAAGACAGGTTAATTTTCTTGGTAGTTGGCTAGTTGTGGACCACAAAGGACATAATTAATGCATTATCAGATAGAAGTCATACCAGAGCTGCAGTCGAACTGTACGATCTTCAAGGTACATCGTTTTTGACAGAAAATCAATGCCAATCGTAGCCTGTCTCATACAAATAGATGTATTAGATTCAAACATAAACTTTGCTAGAGATTTTTGAAAGATTCACTAAAATATGCAGATAGAATATTCAAATGCATGATTAATGCATTATCAGATAGAACTCATACCAATTCCTATTCACATTTCACAGCAATCAACTTAACTGAGGAGAACAACTAATCATTTTTAAATCAGCAACTAATTATTTAAATAGCAACACACAAAACCCCATGGAATATGCTAATATGGTTTCACAACATACTTGGATAGTTTTACCTTGCATGTGAGAAACATCATTCCATACCGTGCACCCGTCCTTTCAAAACTACCTACTTTTAGACATGGTAATGTATCACGTGGTGATGAAGTGCTAGCAAAGTACAGTTCAAGTCCACACCACCAGATCCTTAGAAAACACATCCAAAACCAACCTCACAAAAAGTTGGTCACATAACCAATGCATGCCAACATACGCCATCCAAAACACACCCGAAACCTAAAGCAGCAGTATTCCAACAAATCCATCACGGGCACAAATTCCAATACCACTCACTCAGTCTCTGCACAGTCCATACTGCATCCAAGTTCACAATTTTGGTCAAATATCAATTTTCAATTCACATTCATATTGCCCATAAATAAGTGACCACTAATCACTTAAATACCAACACACAATGGCCGGATCACACTGCACAAAACAAACCCTAAATCCACCAAATCCAACACACACAACCTCCAACCTCACTTACTCCACACTACATCCCAATCTCATATCTGTCTTCACATATCAACTCACATACATAATTTACAGCACAACTTCTTGAATCATGTTAATTTCTAATCATATTTGAATCAGTAACTAATCACTTTTTTTTATCGGTCGGCAACTAATCACTTAAAAACGAACACACCACGCATAGCGCACTCCAATCACGCCATCCAAAACAAAACCTAAGACTAAACAAGTAGTATTCCCCCAAAGCCCAAACATGCACAAATTCCATTACCACATGCACAAATTCCATTACCACTCACTACAGACTATATCCCAAGCTCATATCTTTTGTCAAATATCAATTCAAATTCCACAGAACATCATCTTGAATAAGATTAACTACTAATCGCCTATAAATCGGGAACTGCTAACTAGTAAGCACTTAAATACCAACACACATTGGCCAGATCACACTGCCCAAATAAATAAAAATCCAAACATAACAAACAACATTACACCAAATTCAACACACATACAAGTTCCACTACCACTCACTACACACTACATCCCAAGTTCAAATTTTTCACCAAACTAATATTTCACAGCACATCGTCTTGAATCAGGTTATTATCCACTGCTCAGCTTCAAATTTGTAACTGGTTTTCACACAAATACCAACACACAACACATAATGGCCGGATCACATAATTGGTAACCATTTCCCAACTCCATATCTTCCCTCAAATACCAATTCATATTCAATTTCACATCACACCATCTTGAATCATGTTAACTACTAATCAAAACACAAAACAAGCCAGATCACACCGCGTAAAACGAAAGCCTAACGGAACCAAACAGTCACTCCACACACCACCCCAGATCACACCGAAACCCGAACAAGGAGCCACCTTTCCACCAGATCCGCCCGAATCCAACACCGAAACCCCGCAAAATCACCAGATCGACCCGGATCTAGGGGAAACGAACTACCTGGTAGGTGTTGTCGAACTTGTCGTACATGAAGCGGGTGATGATGCTGGTCTTGCCGACGGACTGGTCCCCGAGGAAGACCAGCTTGTACTTGGCGAGCGCCGAGACGGGGGCCATCGGAACCCTAACGGAGGGGAGGAGAAGGGAGTGGGTCGGATCGGAGTGAGAAGTAGAGAGAGAGAGAGGAGTTGTGGCGTTTTGGGTTTGTGGTTTATATATGCGTTTTATTTTATTTTCGATTTTGGAGGAAGCACGTTTGGCGAAGCAATCGCGTCTTGGAAAGACCGGGTCGCCTGGTTTAAGTGGGAGCAAAATTTTAAAAAATAGATTTTTTTTTATATGTATATATTAAAAAAAATAGTGACAGTACATTATAAATTTTAATGTTTACATAACTCGACATCTTAGATGTCCACTTCTTTACCATTAAAAACGACATTCTTAACATGTGTTTGGTCCAAAAGAACTTGAATGCCAACTTCTGTGTTATGAAGTCAACGTTCCAGATGCCGAGTTTGTCTCCTTATTAAGTCCACGAAATTGAGAATACTAGCACCAAACTCCTTTTATCAAATCTCAATTGTTATCTAATAACTAAATTACACTCAAATGTTTTGTAACGACATGAACGTCGTTTTTTTCGAGTTAAACTTCACCAAACTTATCTCGAATCAAACTTAAGTTGATTTATTCTCTTTTTATCATTTTATTTTTGATTTTATCTACTTTACCATCCAACTTCAATTTTATTCTCAATCTCCTAAACATTTGAACGAGACTGCTTAAATACGATAATTTTATCTGTAAGACAAGTGTTCTCCTCTCCTAATAAGTGAGCTAAAAGACGATTTACTCGAACCCTCAAATGTCAAAAGACTTAACCCCTACTTCTAGGGTTTAACTCCCCCAATCCACCATCCCCATTTCCTCACCGGCGATGCTCCTCCGGCGACTCCCTCCCCTCCTCCGGCGACTCCCTCCCCTCCTCCGGCACCCCGTCTTCTCCCGTATCCTCTCCTCCATTCCCCACCCCATCCCAGACCCCACCTCCCTCCTCCGCTCCGACCCAACCACCATCCTCTCCACCCACTGGATCACCTCCTTCCGCGACACAACCCTCCCCGTCTCCGACCTCACCTCCCTACTCCGCCGCCCCGACCTCTGGCTCATCGCCTACCAGAAAGCCGCCTCCGACGACACCGGCTCCTACGTCCCCCGCTCCTCCATCCCCCCCGCCGCCCTCGAATCCCTCGTCACCCTCCGCAACGCCGTCCTCGACGGCCGCTTCCGGTGGGGCGCCCGCCTTGAGTTCTTCCTCCGGTCCCCTAAAGACAACCTCGACCTTCAAACCCTCTCGAAACGGAAAACCCGCATTCTGTTAACCACCACTCAACCGACCCCGTTCCAGGATAGAGTCGTGCAGGAAGTTCTTTTTATGGTTCTGGAACCGGTTTACGAGTCGAGGTTTTCGCAGAAGTCATTCGCCTTCCGGCCAGGAAGGACGGCCCACACGCCTTTGAGGGTCATTCGGAGGAGTTTTGCCGGTTATTTGTGGTACATAAAGGGGGATCTTTCCGAGATTTTGGAGGGAGTGAAGGTTGGGTTGGTGGTTGGGGCTTTGTTGAGGGATGTTAGGGATAAGAAAGTTGTTGACTTGGTTAAGTCCGCGCTTCTCACGTCCGTGATTACAACTAGGCCGGAGGATGTTGTTAAGAAGAAGAAGGTTAAGAGGAAGCACCAGAAGAAGAGGGTTCTTAAGGACGACGAGCCGAAGCCTGACCCGTATTGGTTGCAGACATTTTTCGGGTTCGCGCCTGAGGAGGCCGAGAGGTTGCCGAATTGGGGGCATTGTGGGATTCTTAGCCCGTTGCTTGCGAATGTTTGTTTGGATGAGTTCGATAAGTGGATGGAGGGAAAGATTAAGGAGTTTTATAGGCCGTCAAAGACGGATGTTATATGGAACAATGTTGATGATCCGGAAGGTGGGGAGTCGGAGAGGGGGAGCACGTCGTGGCCGGAGTTCGTGCCCACGAGTGGGCCGGATAAGACGAGGAAGATGGATTATATTAGGTATGGTGGGCACATATTGATTGGGGTGAGGGGTCCGAGGGCAGATGCTGCGGCTTTGAGAAGGGAGATGATTGATTTTTGTGACCAGAAGTTTTTTCTTAAGCTCGACAACGAGAGCCTCCCAATAGAGCATATTACAAAGGGTATACTGTTCCTAGACCATGTTCTTTGTCGGAGGATCGTGTATCCTACGCTCCGATACACTGCTAGCGGTGGAAAAATTATTAGCGAGAAGGGTGTGGGCACATTGTTATCGGTTACTGCGAGCTTAAAGCAATGCATCAAAACATTTAGGAAGTTGGGTTTTTTGAAGGGTGATAGGGATCCTGATCCTCAGCCGTGCTTTAGGATGTTTCACGCCACACAGGCACATACTAATCAACAGATGAATAAGTTCTTGTCGACAATGGTGGAGTGGTACCGGTATGCAGATAACCGTAAGAAGATTGTAAACTTCTGCTCTTACATCTTGAGGGGTTCTTTAGCTAAGCTATATGCTGCCAAGTACAAGCTTCGCTCGAGGGCCAAGGTTTACAAGATTGCTTCGAGGAATCTAAGTCGACCACTGAAAGAAAAGAAGGGTCAATCACCAGAATACCAGAATTTGATGAGGATGGGTCTCTTGGATTCTATTGACGGTCTTCAGTTCACCAGGATGTCTCTTGTGCCGGACCCAGATTACACACCCTTCCCAAGTGGTTGGAGACCAGACCATGAGAAAGTAATATTGGAATACATAAGACTTGAGGACCCAAAAACTCTTGAGGAACAGCAAAAATGTCTAAGAGAACAGGGTCTCATAACTCCACAAGACTTTGTATCCATGCTTGTGTGGGATTACAAAAAGAATACAGGACCATTGCCTGTTGGGGAAGGCAATGATACAGAAAAAGCCAAAGAAATGCTGTTGGAGCTGAGTGGGCAGAGTTCGAAAAATAAAAAAGGTGACGAAGAAAAGGGAGGTGCTTTGCAGGTTGCACAAATGTGATATCGTTGCACTGATTGGGCAGGAGTATTGAGTTAGAGTCCAAATGCAGGTGTCTATCACAATTTGCAACTTGGATTTTATCCATGATGAGGCTTCTTTAACCACAGAGGGTAATCTGTAGAATTTATTTCGTTCTCTCTTAGAACTTTAACGCCAATATAACAAGTTAAATTGTCGTTGTTGATTTGGTTTATTTTCCTCCTTTTCATTCTGTAATTTTTCTTATGGTTTCAATGCATTGCTGGTCTAATTTTTTGGGGGCTTTTAGCAATAAAAAGGATAAATAATTTTCATCACAAATATATTTTAATATCCTATAGAAAAGAAATGACAATGAAATCTTAAAGGGATGTTATGCTCATGTAAGAAACAAATATAAAAGGCTATCGGCTGTAACCGACTCATCCGACGATAACCTGAATACTAGATGCACTTTTTTTTCTTCTGCACGGCACAAATCCTTTTGATGCTCTGCCACCTTAGAGTTTAGCTGCAGCTCAAAAATAACATGTGATTGCAGGTGGTGCCTTATTCCTGTGCTTAGTCAATGTCACTTTCTCGATCAGCATGGGTGTGCACTGGCTCTTGGAAATTGATCAATTTTCTATTCTCCTTCCCAGGTAACAAGTCCTTCAATTTTTTACTTTTGTCGTAAAACTAGGAAAGGAGATAGTGGTAGCTTGCGATTACTGTGGTAGTATGGTTGTTTCTATGAAAAATAAAAATGAGGATGTAGGTGGTCCTGGACTCTTGGTTTATCATTTTACTTGTACTCAACTAAATTAATTGGTACTTGTAATCAAGTTGCTTCCTGGTTTCTCAATGGTTGTTTGTGTATCATAATTGGACAGCCATTTTTAGTTGGGTCTTCTGCTTATTTCTATTTGATCCTAAATTATATTCATATTAATTCACATCTGCATCAGGATCACTTCACGGTGAACTTCAATTTGAGAACCATTCAATAAGTAGAGATGTGATCTTCTTAGGTACCATATTTTTCAAAACAACCGTGTTCATTGATCTCGTATCCTTCAAATTACTTAATAATTGATTAATGGGTGTAATGTCCCCATTTTAGAGTTCATTTGTTAAGTCAACTGCGATGTGACATGTTGATTAATCTTTATTGCTTGTCAAGAGTACTAAAAATTCAAAGTTAATGCATTTCTCTTCTTTCTTTCCAAGTCAACCTTTCCACACCCATCTTTGTACACTGCCCCTCAATTTGATGATCTACATTTATTTTTTGTAAAGTGTGATTTTGTTTGAAGACGAAAATTTGCTCAATATATTGGTTTCATTGAAATTGTATAGGAATTTCCATTGATAAGTCATATTCTTATATTAAGAAAGCTAAACCTTTTCACATTGTTGACATATGTCTAACAACACCTAAATTGCCTTTAGGCGGTCCTTATCAGTCATCTTTTGTGGTAGCACCAATTCCATGTGGTCTATCTCTAAAGAGTTTTCGAAGTTATTAAGCATGTTGTTTGCTCTCGTCCTCTGGGCTACGTAAGTATAATAAGGGTATGCACCAACTGTTAAATAACTTTACGGTCATGTTAATAAAAAGACATGGGGGTATTTGCTGAAATACACAACTTTAGTCAAGCACCTGCAAAAGGAACCTTGTCAATAAAGGTATTTGACATTAAACCAAATTATATATATATATATATATATATATATATTTGCTACAGTTAACTAACTTGTAGATTGATAGCTGAAAATCTAGATCCTAGGTGAACACTTAACATAAATAAAAGTCTTAACTAATTGATGCCCAATCCTACCTCAGCAGCTATGTTCTTGTGGAAGTTCAGCTTATAGGATACCCTTACAGAAGGAGCAAAGTAGGCTTACTAATGCTTATGAAAAAATTTAAATGAACATGATAGCATTTTATAATTTACTTTGGTTTCATATGAAAAAATTAATAATACGTTGATTGATCTTGTTCAAAATAATCCTGATACTTCACTTGACTCTTCTTAACATGCATGGTTCTCCATTATTTTGCAGATGGGTTTTTCAAGATTCGGGAGCCTTTCTGCGTAGCAACATTCTACATGCTGCCACTGAATCAGGATTTCTGTTACCAGCCTTAATATTTTAATATAGGTATTTTTATTCAACAATAAAGCAAGTTTTTTTTATGCATATGGTATGGTTGGTATTCGGAGGAAGCTCAAGTTGAGGCTCCAGCTAGGTGCAAGCTGTTGGTTAAGTTGCAGAAAACAGCATGCTGATTATTCTAGAGAAGATTCAGAGATATTGAAAGAACCAAGTTGCTCTACAGTCGGCATGCTAATGCTTATTAGGACCCAACCAATGATATTTAGTAAGAGTATTTGTGACTATTGCGTGATCACTGATCAGTCGTCGAGATGACTTTGCCTATTCCGGTTGAATCAGTTTTCTTTGAGAATGGATCGACGGGTGTAGATATGAATGCCTCTAGCAAATGAACTAGAGATGCTACTGTATTCTGGTGCTACTGTATTCTGCTTCTATGTAAAGTTAATAATTATGTTTATGTGCACTGAGACCCTGGCAACCACCATTTCATTTCTGAATTAGAATTGGAGTCACCTCCTTAAGAAACAGCAGTCAATGGTGCCTCGAACAGCAATAGCTTTGCGTCAGCCAATAGAAGTTTAAATCTCAATTTAGTCGTGGGATGCTATGAATGAGACTTACCAAGAGTCATGATTATGATTAATGAATTGTATCCTTCCAAGTACTCTTGCCTAATATGGCATTAGTCGAAATGTTTTGAGCTTACAAGTTTATTTTGACCGCCGCCTCAGATTAATCTTTAAGTGTCCTTGCCTCTGTCCGTTGTGAAGACCTTTTCTTGAACATCTTCATTTCACTCGTTTTCTTCTGTATCCAAATATTCAACAAAAAATGTTTACAAATTCGTAGTACTCATGTTGTTCAAATGTTTCTACAAATTTGTGGCATTCATCTTGTGCATACATCTATTGTATGAGAGATATAATTCAAGATATAAAAAAAAACTACGTGACATTTGAATTTCTCATGTCAGACAATCGTGTACCTGTATCTGATGAATGTGTTAATCATGTCGAGCATAATTTGAAAAATATTTGACATTTTTTATTGTTGACAGGTGAAAACATATTAGAATGTTTTCATACCAAATACATCTTCCTCAACCATTTTCAATTAAATCATAAAAGACTATCCTACAAATAATGTTAAATGTATATCTTTCATGTTAAAATTGAACATGTCGTGTGTAATTGTGTCGTAATTATATCTTAATAATTTTATGATCATTTTTCACGAATCTTTCTAACTAAACTACGGACCAGAAAAAATTATCATATTTTAACTGAACTGCTAAAAGTCGTCCCAAAATTACTTAAATCATCCGTACGAATTACCGTTTTGTCATTCTCTCATTTCTACTTATATATCTCTTCATTTCACTCTCCTACCACCACTCTCTCTTCATCTCATAATCATCAAAAAGAATGTCTCGGAGGCCAGGAAAGGAGTCAGCGGACTTGCCCGGTGCACTCGAATCTGGTAAAATGTTACATTTATTTCAAGTTTAAAATAAGTAAAAAACATTTATTTAGAAAATAAAAAAACTTTTTTATTTTCTAAATAAAAAATCTTAAAATTATACGGTGTGTTATCTCAAATTATTTCAGGTTCCGTTCCAAGATTTTCGGTATTAATGTGGTGCATTACAATGAGTTTTTTGTAAGTCGGGAAGTATTACCAAATACCACCTCGACATGTCGGTCAGGGGTCTCGCTCGGTGAGTTGGCAGGGGCAGCACCGCCTCAAAAAAATTTAGATCTTGAAAATCTAACGTTATCAAAATGTAATAAGCCCTAACCCTATTATCAAAATATCAACTTAAACTATTTAAATCCTAACTATTATCAAAATATAAACCCCACTATTTAATAGTCAAAAGATTTGTACTTGGTCACTTGGGCTTAAAATACATTTGAATTTTTGCAACCGTATGTTGGAAATACTTTATCACTTGCAAAAAAACTCATTGTAATCCAGCCCGTTACCACCAAAATCTTACAACAGTACCTTAAATAATTTGAGATAACACACCGTATAAATTTAAGTTTTTTTGGACGGGGCGTCTGTTCCCGCCCAATTTTTTTATTTTATTTTATAAATTCACGTGATCCAGCCGATTCGTCAGACATTTTCGTAGTGTTGATACTGATAAAGTGAAGAAAACTTAGACAAAAGCTTTAGTTTAAGAGACGTGACGAAATATATATTAAATGGATTGTGAATGACAAAATTGTAATTAAACGGGTAATTTAAGTAATTTTGGGATGACGAACAGTGATTCTCTATTTTAATCATGTCGTCTAATAATGTTATTTCGTATTATTGTGTTTGTGTCAACGTTCAGGTAGGCGGTCGCCTAGGCGGTAGGGGACCGCCTGTCGAGGTGGTCGCCTAGGAGACCACCGCCTTTCGCCCGGCCAAGCTGGGTGAAATAGGTGATATAAACCCCTATTTTTTATTTTATTTTATTTTATTTTATTTTTCAAAAATTACAAGTTTGCCACTACCCCAAATCCTATATAAACCCCTCCAAACCTCTTCACTTTTCACACATCTCTCATTCTTTTTTTCTTCATAATTATATTCTCATCGTCAAGTTTCCTAATCACCAAGTTTTTGTGATTAAGTCTCCGATCTGATGTTTAGTTTTGAAGTTGGAAAGTGAAGTCTTCGATCCGGTTCTTCATTCTTCAACCGCCAAAATCAAGTGCACTCTTTCTAACTTCTCTTTAGAATTAAATTAATCAGTATTTTATTTTCATATTAGTCTAAATTTTTACATTAGTCTAGTTTTAAGATATGGTTTACGTACCCGGCACTAGTCTCCCTATGCATCACGAGAGTTACGATGACCTAAGACCTACCCGTACAAATGACCTTGGTTGGAATACTTCCCATTACATTAGTGCTAATGATAAAAACTGCATTGTCTGTGAGTTATGTGGTAAGGAAACTAGAGGTGGTAATGAAACTAGATGTGGTATAGACCTCATCGACACCAGGTGGGGTCCAGGGAAGATGATGTCCTCACCGCTACACTCAACTGATTTCTTACTCAACCCTGATACCTTCTTCTCCGTCCCACTTCAGGATCAAAATGTAGCTTTCAATGAGCATATGCCTGGGTTCATGGATGTCGTAGAGCGGCTCGTCCCCACTACTGCAGAACAAGACAAGATTTGCGGTCTACTTGATCGTTATAAGAACTCCCTCGGAATATTCTCGAGCAGTTGCACTCAGGTTGTGAGCGGAATTGGAGTGTCTTCGAGCAGTTGCACTCAACGAGAAGGAACATGTTGGCTGTGAAGAAGATGAATGACTTGGTGTATGTGAACTACAACCAAAAGTTAAGGCAAAAGTTTCAGCAAAGGATGGAGAAACCCAGATTTTATGACCCCATCAGTGTGAACTACGATCTCTTCGACGAGCATCCGTGGTTGGTAGAAACTGAAGATCCGGTCTTCGCTGGAGAGGAGCTTACATGGGCCGATGCCGAGGAAACAGCTTTAGGACATTCTTTTTCACGGAGACGCTTTGCTCGATCCATGTCCATTGCATCTGACGCGTGGTGTTCCACTGCATCTGATGCGCCATTATTAGGTGGTGACATGGATGATGTCATCGTTCACATTAGTTCTAGAGATCCATGTGCATCGAGTTCTCAACCACCGATGGACATCGACGAGCAATATGTCCAATCCGACGATGAAGAAACTGAAGAAGATGATGTCTACGTCGACAATCCGAACGAGAACCACTCTGACGACTCTAATGGTGGTGGATGATATGATATGGTTCCCAGATGGACATTAGATCAATTTGTCCAATGGAATTAGTTAGTTAGCTTGTAATTCTAATTTCTCTCTTATCTGCTATTGTATGAACTCTGAGTTACCTTTGTAATCGTACTACTAAGCAATAAATTGTATACCTAAGTGTTTAGGTGAGTAGAGGGGGTGCCTAGTGAGGCATTGGTCGAGGAACTAGGTGTCTTTTCGAAGCCTAAACATGTATGATATTTTTAGATAATATTTGTGCATTTTTTGCTATTTTTCCCAATTTTTCCTGATTTTTTTATCTTTGTATTTAGGTGAGTAGAGAGGGTGCCTAGGCGGTCCCAGAACGTTGGTTTGTGTTACAAATCGTCCATCTTAGGTCCAGCCGAGTCTCTAGTTCTCCTCTTTGGAGTTTGGACTGAGTTGCATATTTTTTGACTTGAAAAGTTCCAACCCATCACAACTCATAAGTCCACAAACAAAACCCAAGAGCGCAAGATAGCAAAATCCCACTCCCCCAACTACCCTGCGCCATCCCCACCCCCACTAAACAAATTCGAAACAAGATATCGATAGACCTGAAGAACCCAAAACCCTCCACCAAATCCGTCCCCAATGGCGAACCTCCGTTTGGCGACGGACTCGGCCTTCTACGACCTCCCCGTCGCCTCTTCCCAAACCCTAGACGCCGTCGCCAAGGCCGTCCCCGGCGACCCGCCGCCGCTCGACGGCACCAGGGCGAGTCGCGTCACCCGCCCACAGCAGCTCGGATTACTCCGACATGGGTTTCCGCTCGGGATACTTCCGTGCTTCGCTCCAAGGGTGAGCAAGGAGGTTGGTGGATTTGCTCTGCAGACGCTCGTCCCCGCGCCGTCTGCTCCCAACTGGTGAGGAGAGGAAGATTGGGTGTTGGTGGGTTTTTTGGGGGTTGGGAGTGGAGATTTGAGTTGGGTAGGAAGTGGTTTTGGATTTTGAATTGGAGGTTCGGGTTTTTGGGTTGGATGAGAAATAATGGGGGAAATGGGGTGGAGATGGAAAGATTGGATTTTGATGGGTCGGGTGGGTTTGAGAAGTGGAGATTTTAATTGGGTAGGAAGTGGTTTTTTATTTTGATTTGGAGGTTTGGGGTTTGGGGTTTTGGCATGGATGAAAATTGATGGGGAAAATGGGATGGAGGTGGAAAGACAGGATTTTGATGGGTCGGGTGTGGTTTGAGAGTGGAGATTTGAATTGGGTAGGAAGTGGTTTTGGGGTGGGTTTGAAGTTTGGGGTTTTAAGGTGGTGAGGACTAAAAAACACTAGGAGAATGGGAATGGGGATGGAAAGTTTGGGATTTAGTGTGTTGGTTGGCTGGTTGGGGTTGGGAAGTGGAGTTCTAAATTGGGTAGGAACTGGTTTTGGGTTTTCTTTTGGAGGTTTGTGGGGGAATGTTGAGGTTTTGTTGGTTTTGGTTGTGACTGAAAGTACTGTGATGCGGGTTTTGGGAAGCGAAGTGGAAGTGGTTTTGGGTTTTGTTTTGGAGGAATGGGATTTTGTGTTTTAATATGTATAAGAAACATCGAGTTTTTTTTTGGTTCTGGTAGTGAATAAAGGTCGAATTTTGATGTCAATTTTGGGAAATGAAAGCACCGTGCCAAAATTAAAGGAAATGGAAGTGAAGTTCTGAATTGGGTAGGAGCTAGTTTGGGTTCTTAGTTCTTAAAGAATGGGGTTCTAGGTTTCATCATTGTAACAAATGTACGAGGAATGCTGGTTTTGATTCTTTACGGTTTCGAAAAATGGAAGTAGAGTTAACTTCAGCAAGAAACATAGGGGAATCAGGAGTGCTGACCTTTTATTGGTCTAGTTGTAAAAATCCTTTGTGAATGTGTTTTTGGGTTTTTGAACTGGACTCTGAATTCAGTGGAAAATAATTTGAGCTTTCAGTTGTTGTCTGTGCTCATGGAGTGGGATTTTTAGGTTTGAATATATTGAGTAATTTTCAAGGAATGAAATTTTGGATGTAAGGAACAGTGAGTGTGTTAGTTCCTTTAAAATGACGAGTATGTATTCGTCTCTTGTACACTTTTTGTATTTACAATATTAATACAAACGACCCAGGTCCTTTGAAAAAAATTATTTCTCAATTTTAGTTGTAAAAATTTATGCTGTGGTTTGGGTTTTTGGTTCTGGAAGTGCATTTCCATGGTAGGTAGGCGATGCTTTTGACTTTCTAATTGCTGTTGGAATGAAATTTTAGGGTCAACTGCTTTGCCAAAAAAGGTAAACTGAAAAGCTTTTGACCATCTTGCCAGTGTACCTTATCTTGTTCCCTTACCCTAAATAATTCTTTGCTTCTTTCTGTGCACACTGCACAGTCTATTGTTTGCAGTAACTTAATCTACAATTGGTATGGAACAGTGCAAAATGTTGCTCTAGTCCTTGTTTTATGTGTCTTTTGGGTTAGAAATTAGTTCTAGGTTTTTCGATAATTTGGTGCATTGATTCATTAATAATAATAAAGTTTTGGGTGTTATAAGTCACAACACCCATACAAAATTAGTTCTAGATTCATCAATAGTTGCTTTGCACTTTCTGTTTTTCAACATTATTCCTTTGTTTTTATGTGTTAATCACTAGGGTTATGCTATGACAAAAATAATGTAAATTGCATCATCTTTCAGGTGGGCTGGTTTGATTGGTCAATTCCGTCCAAAGAAACTCATCTCAGCCATCAGAAAGGAAGTAATGGATTGTGATGAGCCAGATCTGAATTTAGCCAAGGACATTGCAAAACACTTCCTTGACAAGTCATTATATGCTCTTGGACTATTCTCCCAAGTTTCTGCTGGAGATGATACTTCACTGTTGTTCAATATAGAGGGACATGGTGATAAGAAGGGGTATCGTACAAAGGCAACGATGGTTCACAATGTAAACTCTTCATTTATCTTCTTCTCCTTCACTTCGTCACAACGATGCTCAGTCATGGCTATGATCACTTAAAGCTTGTGATTTTCATCTAAAGCTAACTATGTTTTCTTTACTTCCAAAAACATTCTATAGTTTGTAAATTTGTTCATAATACGCAGAATTTCACTTCTACCATTCCTTAGAAGAACGAAGCCTCAGAAGAACTACCATAAAACGAAAGTTCCACTTCCAAAAACATGGCACCTGTTCCTGGCTCTGAACAGGAATCAGGGGTCGGCCAGGGTTCACGGATACTTAAACTGATCAAAGTACCACTACACCACCAAATTTTCCGTAGAGAACTACCATAAAATATCTATGGACAAGTTTGGCAAAGGCATAAAAGCCATAAATCCTCTGCTACGGCCTATTGATCTACATAAAAATGAGGCAGAAGATATATGATTGGTGAGAATGTAAAACCTGCTTAATAGTTTCCCAACTGCTGCCATTTTCATTCCCATTTCTTTTCTATTAGCCGTCCCTGTTCTACAATAGCAGATGCCTTGGTGCATGGTGATGGCTACGACTTGTGACGTTACACTGAATAACTGCCCCTTCGAAGTTAAAATGGTGAAAAATGTTAATAGCCTAAACTTGGAAACCAGTCCTTAATATATTCATGCAGTCATGCCGATTTGTGTAATATCATTACATATTCTAGTACGGTTTTTCATGAACCAAAGGAAACTACTCGATTTATTGGTTTGTCTGACTGTTAGGGGCGTGATGCCATCTTTCTCTAACTAGTAACTAGTTAACTACTAACTAGTTCTGATATTATGTCTTCTTTTTTGCTTGCACTTGTTGCTAGCTTCTCTGGAGAAGTCCTCTTGCAACTGAGTTAAGCGTATTGATCCCCTTTATCCTTTGTTTTATATCTTAATATCGTCCAATCTGGTCAGCTTCCAGAGCATGAAATCACACTAGAAGCTGCATTCCCTGAGCTATTTCTTGACAGAAGTGGAACGTACTGGGACGTTCCTGGTTCAGTATCACTGGATCTGGCATCCACAACATCTGATGCCGGATTTAGGTATCGTCTTGGGCTTCATCAGAATAGTGGTTACCCTCAAGCCCTTAATTCTCCTCGCACTGATGCCCCTTCTACATTATTGCCCGGACTATGCGCAAAAGCCGCATTCTCTTATCAAAAGAGCAAAGATTTTTGGAGGGAAGAGGTAAAGGAAGAAAAACCTGAGGAGCCAGAGTCAGAGGAAGAGTCGATGGTGCCTAAATGGTCTCCTTCATATGACATACGCCTTCAAGAACCTCATGCGGCAATATCAGGACTAATCGGTAAGCATTTGGCTCTTCTGAAGGACCTTCGCAAACATCTATTGCTTGAAGCAGATGATGCAAGTTTTTGTCTGAAATGCGCATGAATAGGTAGCATAAGCAAAAGCTATCTCGAATCACTAAGTATCTGTTCATCTTGTATTTTTTGGGGTTAGGCTTGATTTTTTTAATTGTATAGAAAGATGCTTAAGTTTCCTTTTTTGGCAATTTGCTAGTAACAACTGCTACAATCTGAAAGCTGGAAATATGTAGTTGAAGCTTGTAGTATTCCATGATTTTCATGTTGCATAAAGATTGGAAAATTGTAATTCTTCAATGCTTTTCAGATTGGAAAATTGTTCAACATTTCCACAAATTTCTGAGTTCACCCGTGACCATTTTTTTCTGATATTTTGTTGAGATTTTATATTTGTGGAAATGTAAAGCATTCCCAACCTTGAGTTCCAAAAATCTAATCTAAGTTCATTTTTTTATCAATGTTCATTACCACTGGACATAACTTGGTTCTGTTGTGTCTCTCTCATGATGTGTTTTCTTTGGGATGCTCTGTGGCTTGTCAATGGTGTTGGGTATCATGATCAAAATCTACTTGCTTTATTAGTTTCAAACTTTTCTAGATATTTGGAAAGTAATGTTGTATCCCAATTTGCTATCACAAATCACAATCAAGTAACCAACTAATCAATCCCATTATATTTGTTCAATTCATGTTTATATCATGGTTTCGGTCTTTGATCAACACTTTTATTTGATAGTCCTAACTCTTAATTATCTTTAATGATGGCTCGTGTGGTGGTTGAGTATTTATTTGTTTAGAATATCATTTGGTTCGACTAGTTCAGTTCTTTGATGATTATAAGTGAGACTTGCAAACTAATAATAATATGGCTAAATCGATAATATGGCTAAATCTTTAATTTTGTCATCTGCTGCTCTGCTATATAGCATATTTTTGTCGATCAGTTCTTTCCTCTTACTATTTTAACATATTTAGGTTGTTCCTTTGCTACATGGCTGAGCAAGGGAAACTCCTCGAAAAGGGAGCGGTTTAGTGGTGATTTATTTGGATCCTTATGCTACACATTCCAGCGTGGGAAGTTCATTAAGGATTTCAATGATCTGACTCGGATAGATGCTCGTTTAGACATCTCTTCTGCTAGGGAATTCATAAAGGGTGCGGGTCATCTGCTGTCTGGTATCCGTGGCAGTTCAACCCAGCCGAAGACTTCCGCCTCACCTCTCTCTTCTCCAAAGCTCAGTTTGATCCTTCAGCAGCAGGTACCTACTTAAAACCTTTTATTTGCTCACGCTGTCAGAGAACATATGTCGACATTGTAGAAAAAAATTCCGAATCTATAGTAAGGGGTTTAATACTGCAAAATGTCATGTCCCATTTTTATTTTTTTAAGAAACAATCAACCAATTTTTCTTAATCATCATCATTTTTTTCTGCAAAATGTTCCGTTATTTTCTCGAATATAGTAGTAAAACAAAAGGGCCTATCTTATATAGAAGCCCTTTGTAGGGTATACTGGTATCTGTGACAACCCCATTTATATCCATATGTCTACTGCCCACAAGAACTAAATGGCAGATGCAGATCACATTACAAATGACTGATGAGTATCTAAAATGCCTCCTTATGGAAGTAGACCCATATTTCTTTAAAAGCCAATTATTTCTTATCAACGAGACAATGCTAGACAATTGTCGAGGGCGAGACAATTATTTCTGTAAAAGCCACAATCTCTTACAACTCTATTTCAAAAACCCAAAATAGTAAACCTTCTAACTCTAGATTTAGTTGTGATCGATCTGCCTACGAGTTTCACTAAATGAATGCTGTGCTACAGGTGGCTGGTCCTATCATCTTTCGAGTTGATTCGAAATTTTCATTCAACTCACCATCCGGAAGGCACGTTCCTCACGTCGAGGATGTCCTGTGCGGGTTGAGTTACTCTTTACGGATGTTAGAA
The DNA here is from genome assembly GCA_963682175.1 of Triglochin maritima. Classification (NCBI taxonomy): domain Eukaryota; kingdom Viridiplantae; phylum Streptophyta; class Magnoliopsida; order Alismatales; family Juncaginaceae; genus Triglochin; species Triglochin maritima. The sequence continues at coordinate 45,550,923 of OY821775.1, forward strand.
TCCGGAAAGATATTTGCCTGGTACTCGCCCAAAAGGAAAGAAGCCATGATTGAGCTACGGATGTTTGAATTCTAATCCCTCTAAATTTGCAACTCAACAACCAGTTAGAAGTGACGCGATTTGTTATTTAATTTTCTCCTGTGAACAGGGTTTTTGGTAGAAATTGATAGATGCTAGAGATTTTCAGAATGAACATGTTTTGGCAGAGCTCTTTTGGATCAAAGGCAGATCCATTCATGTTGAAGATCCTATATCTTGAGTTTAGCATGTTGCTGCACTCCTTTGGGGGATTTTTCTTTTTGTATTGCCCAAAATCTAATTCTTGTTTTATATTTTACTCCCACCAAACATGATATCTTGATTTTCTTCTGATGTTTAACGTGATAGTTTGGTAAAAGAAGTTGGAGAAAAAAAGGAAGGAAACAATCCCACTAGGAGAAGAAAAAGTGCCTACACTAATTTACTTTCATGATATGTTCATCATGGTCTGTTTATAGAATGGCATTTAGTTTTGGCTGCTATTTATTTTGTTTTAGCACGTAATTGTAGCAACAGATTTATTGACATGGTTGGATTTAGTTCTAACGTCTCCAGATTAGCTTAGTTTGTTCTGGAAATTTGATCTTTGCACAACCAACTGAATGACTTGCGAAAATTGGTGACCTCATCAATTATACATTGAGAAGTTACAAGTGTAACACATCAAACGAACAAACAAACAAAAGGATCAAACAAACAAAAAATATAGTTTGTTTGGACGGAACGGAAGGTTGACCAAAAAGTGAGAATTTAGATACTAATTCCAATTGTTTTGAAAATGATAGAAAAAATACCCCTGGTCTGTTTGGATTTGGATGTTTCTTCTGATTTCTTTATAGATTAAAAAATAAATAGAAGGGAAAAGAGAATGTTAAAATGATTGGGTAGCTCAGACTCTTAACGGTCATCACAGCTAAGTAAAGCTACAACGGCTACAATCATCAAAGGAAACACAAGCAAAGATTTCATTACATTCATGCATACAATTGTAATAGGCAACACATTGTTCCCCAACGTCTCTATTGTAAGCTCATATATAAACAACCATATGCAAACATTTGAATCAGGAAAATATAATACAAAAATTCGCATCAATTTCAATATGGTATCAGAGCGTTGATCGGACCTAGAAAACGGGGAACATCACCGGCGGCAACCCCTCCGGTCACCACCTCAAAAAAAACCCTTCATCCCCGATCCCGCCACCCAAAAAAAAAACATCACCGGTCCAGGAGCGGGGGCTGACGCACAAGGCGACGTCCAGCCCGCACCATGGCCTCAGAAGGCGTGTCACCTCAAAGACTCACAACCCAGTTGCTCAACGGGACAAACTATCTCTCGTGGGCTAGATCGATCACCTTGTCCCTCAGTGGCAAGGGTAGATTAGGCCACATCACTGGAGATACCAAAAAACCGACCACAGACGAGACCAAAATTTCCGAATGGCAAACCGCTGACCATCTAGTGATGACTTGGGTCTTAAACTCCATGCAATCACAAATCGCCGACATGTTCATCTACTCAAACTCAGCCAAGGAGTTGTGGGATGAAATCCACAACCTGTACGGGAAGCAACAAAATTTTGCCCACGTTTTCAAAATCAAGCAAGAACTGGCGCAAACAAAACAAGGGCAACATACCATCACCGAATATCTCGGTGCCCTCAAAAGCCGGTGGGACAAGCTTGGGATCTACGAGCCTCCAAGTACAAACCCCAAAACCATCCAAGAAAGAGTCGAGCAAGGTCGAATCTACCACTTCCTTGTGGGACTCGACCCTAGCTACGAGACCATACGCTCACAAATCCTATCATCATCGGAGCTTATGCCCCTCAGCCAGATCATAGCAATGGTACAAAGAGAAGAAACCCGAAGGCAAAGCACGAACCACAACACAGACAAAGAAAACCAAGCTTTCGCCGTCGCAAACCATCAAAATCAAAACTCAAAAAACAAAGGACAGTTCGGGAGAAAGAGAGATGAGCACTGCGACAACTGCAAGAAGCAAGGCCACAGTCGCGATCGCTGCTGGTTCCTCTACCCGCACCTTCGACCACCCAAAGAGACACAAAGGAAGAGGAGGCAATAGCAGAGGACCGGATGGCGGTGGAAATCTGGACCAGAACCCTAACCCTAGCTTTGGAGGAGAACAACACAAATGGGGGGGATCAGGTCGCAGGCAGGGATTCAGGGTTTTATCTCCGAGTCTTACGCGGATCATCCAAAACCCGAGACCCGACACCACGCAAGTGGGCGGTTTGCTCCAGATCCGAGTCCACAAGCCAATACAGGGGGCGTGCACAAATAGATCACGGGCCTAACGGGTCTGGGTCGGTTCAACAGGAACTGAGTCATGTATTGGCTCACCTCAACAACCTCCTTCAGATCTCTGGTCAATCAGGTAATAACTCAGGTATTAATCTCCTTCACCCTATTGCAAATCTTGCTAATTTCATAAATTCATGGATTATAGACACATGAGCTACATATCACATGACTGGAAATAAAACTCTGTTAAATAATATCTATTATGATCCAAACATGAATAAATTTGTCACCGTTGCAAATGAGAATCAAGTCAAAATTAATGGAATAGGAGAATCACAATTGCTAAACAATACCACTGAAAAAGTTTTATATGTCCCTGAATTCACGTCCAACCTATTATATGTATCACGGATCACTCGAAATTTAAATTGCAATGTGATGTTTACACCTTTTGATGTGTTATTTCAGGACCGAGCGTCAGGGAAGACTATTGGTAGAGGCTCGCTTGCTAACGACTTATATGTTTTAGATTCAAATTTTTGTTTAGTTGCTAATAATGTGCTTTCTCAAATGCCAAATATCTGGCATAAACGCATGGGGCACCCCTCCTTCCCAGTTTTAAAACAATTACTGACGAATTTAAGTTTAAATATAGATTTATGCTGTGAGACAAGCCGCCTAGCAAAACATACCAGGTTGCCCTTCCATTTGTCCACGACCCGGACAAAGAAGCCTCTGGAATTGGTCCACTCTGACATATGGGGACATGCCTCAGTAGAATCTTATAATGGCTTCAAGTATTTTGTTATCTTTATCGATGATTTTTCTCGCACTACTTGGTTATACTTGCTAAAATCTAAATCTGATGTTTTTTTCTGGTTTTTGTGTGGTATCTCTTTAGTAGAAAATATGTATGATGCTAGGATTAAAATTCTTCGATCTGACAACGGATCCTAATACACCAGTAACATGTTTCAAAACTTTTTAAAAGACAAATGACTTTTTCACCAAACCACCTGCATCAACACACCCGAGCAAAATGATATTTCTGAAGAAAAAAACCCATCATCTGTTGAATGTTATTCAAGCCTTGCTATTTCAAAATCAGGTACCTAAGATTTTTTGGTCTGAAGCTATCTTAACTGCAGTTTACCTGATTAATCGTCTCCCTAGCCCTGTTATTCAAAATAAACAACCTCTAGAAATTCTTAATAATAGACGCATGAGCATTGATCATCTTAAAAAATTTGGTTGCACTTGCTATGTTCACAAACAACGAAGTGATAAATTGGATTCTCTCTCTGTCAAAACTATTTTTTTTGTACTCCTTTCACAAAAAAGGTACAAATGCTATAACCCGGTGACTTGCAAACTTTACATTTCTCGCGATGTCTCATTTTCCGAGAATGAATCGTACTTTAAATATGTTAACTCTAATCTTTCAGGCGAGACATCTCCTCTCCCTACCATTGACATGGTTGATCTGTCTCCTTCTCTTGAGGAAAATCTTCTTCATCAAGCCGGGGGCGACGAACAGGTTACAGGTACAGAAGATGTGCAAAATGAAGATCAAGATTGGGCTCTCACTAGAAGATCGACACGACCCACTCAGACTCCTTCTCACCTAGATGATTTTATCACTTACAACACCACTTACCCTATCCAGGATTATATCTCCTACAATACCATAATACCCTCTTATTGTTCGTTTTTGAATGTAATTGATAAAAATAATGAACCGACCTCTTACCACGAAGCCCTTGGAAAACCAAATTGGGTAAAAGCCATGAAAGACGAACTAGAAGCTTTACAAAAAAACCAAACTTGGACTATGGTCCCCTCTAAACCTGGACTCAAAACTGTAGGATGTAAATTGATATACAAAATCAAGTACAATAGTAACGGCTTCATTGACCGATATAAAGCTAGACTAGTTGCTAAAGGTTATACCCAAACCTATGGACTTGATTACTTAGAAACATTTGCCCTCGTAGCTAAAATGAACACCGTAAGAGTCCTTTCTATTGCCGTTAATTATGGATGAGACATCTATCAAATTGATGTACGAAATGCCTTTCTCCAAGATTCTCTGGAAGAGGAAGTCTACATGACTCCCCCTTCAGAGTAAATTCGTCTCAAAATCAGGTATGCAAACTCCACAAATCTATTTACGGATTAAAACAATATCCCAGAGCATGGTACACAAAACTCAGTCATTCTCTTCTCCATTTCGGGGTTTTCAATTGTTCCGTTGATGCATTCATGTTTATCAAGCATTCTAACACTTTTATCACTATTGTCCTAGTTTATGTTGATGACATCATAATCACTGGAAATAACAATATTGAATTAACTATGTAAAATATTACCTAAAAACCAAGTTTGACATCAAAGATCTAGGAATCTTAAAGTATTTTTTAGGCATTGAAATTGCACATTCTAAAAAGGACTTATTCTTATCTCAAAGAAAATATGTTCTAAATCTCCTTAAGGAAACTGGTAAGTTAGGGTCTAAACCTGCTCACACCCCTATAGAGACCAATCGAAAGGTCGGACCCACCGATGGGGAACCTCTTCATGACATAGGACAATACGAACGACTAGTAGGAAATCTCATCTATCTCACTGTCACCAGACCCGACATAACTTATGCTGTTAGCTTAATAAGTCAGTCCATGCATGCTCCTCACACTCATCACCTTGACATCGTAGATAGGATCCTTAGATATTTAAAGAAAACACCCGGACAGGGGATATAGATGAAAAGAAACAACTCTAACTCAATAGTTGGTTATTCATATGTAGATTAGGCCAGCAGTTTCGATAGAAAGTCCACAACAGGGTTTTGTACCTTTGTGGGATGAAACTTGGTCACATGGAGAAGCAAAAAACAGAACGTTGTCGCAAGATCTAGTGCTGAAGCAGAATATCGGGCCATGGCATCCACTACTAGTGAGTTAATCTGACTCAAACAACTCCTCAGAGAAATGAAAGTTCCCTACACTCATCCTATGCTAATGCATTGTGACAATCACGCCGCTCGACATATCGCCTCCAACCCCGTCTTTCATGAACGGACCAAGCACATAGAAGTAGACTGACATTTCATTAGATAAAAAAATTCAAGCCAAAGAAATCGATGTTCCCTTTGTCCAGAGCAAAGACCAACTCGCAGATATTTTCACCAAGTCTCTCGACCAGAAATAGTTCCACAATATTCTTCACAAGCTGGGTTCCTTCAATCTCTTCCGGACTCAACTTGAGGGGGAGTGTTAAAATGATTGGGTAGCTCAGACTCTCAACGATCATCACAGCTAAGGAAAGCTACACCGGCTACAATCATCAAAGGAAACACAAACAAAGATTTCAATCCATTCATGCACACAATTGTAATAGGCAACACATTATTCCCCCAACGTCTCTATTGTAAGCCCATATATAAACAACCATATGTAAACATTTGAATCAAGAAAATATAATACAAAAATCCGCATCAATTTCAATAGAGAATAAATGAGAAAGTAGTAGAAGCGATGAGAAATGTTCTCTCCAAATTTATAGTATTTTTGAAAGGCAATAAATCTTCAACTAGAGTTGCTAAAACATCCTCTTTGTATATTTGAGTTATTGGTAAAAACTCATTTCAGTTTTACTTTCTTCAAAGGTGGGGTAATTTTTTTGGTTCTAACTCAATAAAAAAAAGTTTCATGCATTTTACTACAATAACTTTTTTTTTCTTTCTTTGTAAAATATTTAAAGGAGAATTTAACTTTCCACTGATTATAAATAATATAAAAATATCAGAAATTAATATTTAATCTCATCTCCATTTTATATGTCAATGTTTCCTCCCCTTAGATTCTTTTTCAAAACCTTTTCTGTTTTAATGAACGAATCTATAATCTGGCCACAAATGTTCGATCCTTAGTTTAGAAAATATTAATTCCCTCCTTACATTATCTTCACAGCTTAACAAATAAGTTTTAAGCACCATAATAATATCCACCAAATAGGCAAGTAAAGAGTTTTCTTTTCTTTTACATATTCATCAAAATAGCATTTTCCTTTTTTTTCCTCCCACAATAATTGCAACCAAACCCTAAAAATCCAAACCTTCGAACTTCCCAAATCCACCAAAACTCCATTTTCCCCGAAAACCAAGGAAAACCCAATTCCAGCAAGGGCAAAGCCGTCATTTCCCACAAAAACGTCTCCCTTCCTTTTAACCTTCTTCCCCCGGCGGCCCAAACCCTCCACCGTTCACCTTTCCGATCCAAATGCCATCGACCTCCCCCAACCCCAATCCCACGACCTCCGCCGCCTCGATCGGATCCCAACGAGCCTCTTCTCGCCGCGTTTGACGCCTCCTAGCATTCGTACGGCCCTTCTTACTCTTCCTTCCCCTGTTTCCTCTCCGTCGCCGTCCGGCTTCGGTTTGGTCTGGTTCCGGTGAAGTTAGGGCCTTTTTGGGATGGGGTTTGGGTTTGCGTCGTCAAGATTTGATCTTGGGGAGATATTCTGTTGGTGGTTGGTTTTGGGTTAGGTTTGAGAAGGTTTTCTTGGGGTGGAGAGGTTTGGTTTGGTGTGTTTCTGTTTTTTTTCCTGCAAGTTTGTTGGAAAGTGGGGTATTGTGTTTGTTTGTTTATTGATTGTTTGATTATTTTATTGTTTTCTCAAGTTCCTTTTAAAAAAAATAAAAATTAACTTAATTTTGTATATTTTAAATAGTTTGACATGATATATTTTATTATAGTTACATTAATTAGGTGAATTAAAAATTCTTTTGGTTCTGTAGAAGAATGAGAGATTGAGAGGAAACTAATGGGGCCCACATTGGCATAGCCTAGTGCTAGAGGTGAGTTGGGGTGATGGCAATGCCACCTTCAGTTTACTTGATATAATTGTGGGGTAGTCGGTTATCTTAGATGTATAACTTCTCGTCTCACAAACTGATGCGGAGGTGAGTTGAGAGAGTTTCTTGTGCTGTTTTGAAACTAATCAAGAATGATTACCTGATGACATTATTGTGGGGGGATAGGTAGGTTGAGAGAGTTCTTTGTTCTCTTTTGAAAGTAAAGCAATTACACATTATTGTGGGGGCAGTTGGTCATCTTTTAGTTTGTGTCTTCGCACCACTGTCACAAATTGGTGCAAAAGTGGGTCCAAAGTACTCAGGAATGATATAGAAAAAGACAATTGGTTGAGATCTATTTTGATCACTTGGAACATCAAATCTTCACAAGTTTTAAGTTTTTGCTCTTTTAGCACAAGGCACTCATGCAAACTAAATGAGTGGTACAATTTTCATATTAAAGGTTAAGTGAAGACAACTTTGTTCCCACATTTGGGTATTTGGTTTGGCTCATAACCAAGTGGTAGAAGTGGGGTAGTGGGTAGAGAATGTATTAGATAAGGTGTTATTCACCATTAGACATCTTTGGGTTTGGCATGTTTGTGCTCCTTCCACGCACATTTGTGTCACTTATTTTAAATTCTTTCGGAAATTATGCAATGGGAAGAATGAACATGAACATATTAAGCAGTTTGTAGTTTGAGAACTCTACCTAGCAATTCAGAAACTCCCGTGTTTCCTTTCTTTTGTTTTGCAACATGTTATGAATTACAAGTTATCTTGTGGATTGGTTAGTGAAACTAAAATCCCCTGAATATTGGGTAATCTTTTTGAACTGCAATATATGATTGAAGTTAGCTTATTGTTTCTTGTTCAGTTTTGAACATGGACAGGCCAAGAAAGAGAGGAACATGTAACTTACGGTGGAGAAGAGACATGAGCGAGTTCCTGTTGACGTTTCTCGTTGATCAAGCCAAGAAAGGCCAGAAAGTCGACAAGATTTTCAAGAAGCAAGCCTTCAAAGCAGCCGTCGAAGCTGTGAATGAGAGATTCGATGTTGAAGTCAGCCAAGGAAACATTGAAAATCATCTAAAGACCATCAAGGCTAAGCATGCCACAGTTAAGAGACTGATGAGCTTACCGGACACTACCTTCGACCCTGAAAAGAAGCAAATCAACATGGATACAGAGGCCCTGAGGAAACACCTAAAGGTGAGGCCTTCACTAGAATATTTGCTGCAATGATTTTAACCATGCATATTTGCTGCAAATACTTATAGCATTCATTTTCACTTTTGTAGATGCACCCAAGCGACGATTTGTTCCTTAATAAGACAATAGATTTTTTTGATGAGATGTCTGTTATATGCGGCGATGACCACTCTTCTCATTATGGAAGGTTTGCTAAAATCATAATGGACGATATCACATTGGATGTTGATGTGAAGTGCTACTCTTCTGGTGCTCAGACTTTGGCTCTCCCATATGGCAATTCCCATGAAGGTACTACTACTATGATTGCTGATGACAATGGTTGTATTCATCTGTCAACAGAGAACGTGAATGGAGTTGCCGATAACGACATTGGAGGTGAAAGTCATTCGTTTGACGATGGTAGTGATGATATGAATCCTCATGAACCTGACCACAATTTGATTGAAAATGATGCATATACATCATACAGAGACTCAGAAAGACCGAGGAAAAGGGGTACGCCCAATATCCGCTGGAGAAGGGATATGAGTCAATTTCTTCTCGCTTCTCTGGCGGAGTTGGCAAAGAGCGGCCTCAAGTTCGACAAGTTTTTCAAGAAGGAGGCGTACGTTACTGCTGCAAGAGCTGTGAACGAGAAGTTTGATGCTCAAGTGACCGAGGCGAACGTTGAGAACCATTTGAGAACTGTCAAGACTAAGTACGCCGCTATCAGAAGACTGCTCGATACACCAGGCATCGTATTTGATCCGGTTCTCAAACAAATTAACATGGAGCCGGAGGCTGTTAAAAGACACTTGAAGGTGAGCCTTTCGTAATCATCATGTGCCAAAGAAATGATTTTTGTAAATGTAATCACTTGAACACTGATATAGTGAATTTTCTCAGGTGTATCCAAACGACGATTTGTTCCTTAACAAGCCGATAGAGTTATTCGAGGAGATGACCATCATTTGTGGTGAATTCCCAGTAACAAGAGCGCGCACAAGAGGCACGATAAACAATAGGGAAGCCAATGTTGAATCGCATGAGAATGCAGATCATTCCATGGACGACGACAACATAGATGTCGAGTCAACACAGCTGCAGGACCATCAATACGCAGCTCCGTCAGTCTCGGCAGCTACTGAGAGAACTGGTTGTAGGAAAAGGTCAAGGGATTCTGAGCTGCTCGTTTTAAGAGACATCGCTTCAAATATTTGTGACTTACTCTCAGCTATAAAGAGCAACCTAAACAAGGATTTTGTGGATGAGATCTACGGCGAGGTGATGCAATTCCAAGGATTTGAGGAAGAAGAGTTGGGTATGGCCTTCGATTATCTGATGGAGCACGAAATGCGCGCGAGGTCTTTCTTGGCGAAAAGCCCATCGTTACGCAGGTCGTGGTTGATGCGGCACATCAGGGGTCCTCGACGGTAGCAGAAGGTGTTGTTTCGCTCAGGTATTAAGTATTAACCTCAATTGGTTGGGTGTACAGTCATTAAAATTTATGACAGTTATATGAATGTCACATAGGTTTGTTTTAAAAAAAAAACTATATTAGGAGCTTATTCTACTTTCATACAACTCTTTAACATTGGACTACTATATTCCTTTTGTTGACTACTGATACACTAATATCTGAAAGAAAACAAACGCCGTATTATCATGTTGTTTTTAAAAAAATTCTTTAGAGCATATAAATATTGTTCGGTTCATGTTATGATACGATGATGTTTTTCCTATCAATATGCAAAATAATTTTAAAATAACCCGTGCTCGGGTACAGATGAAAGTTTTATACACCACCAGCTACATCAAGGACACCTTCAACTTGAAAAGAATAATAATCTTTTTGAACATGAACCACAAAACTGGAATCAACGCAGTATCGTTTATTAAAAAAGCAGTTTCTTTTTGTAAGGAAAGCAGAAATGGTTATTGGCTACGCCCATGCTCTTCTCTTGGGAATGAGATCCATGGTTTTGATCTCATCTATCTTTGCAGCTACTATAAAATCATTCATACTCAATCCACCTGCAGATTACATTTGTAGTGTAAATTTAACTTTGCGATAAACGATTCAAACCAACTCGACCGTGTTATTTTAGTATTTTTAGCTTGCAAAATTACACGTAAGCATGTCAATTAAGAGAAGATTGCAGCAAGAATAAAATAAAAACACACCCCTTTCGGTATCCTAAACAATCTTTACATCAAAATATTTATACGTAAGACTATTTCTTTTGCTAAAACCATGAGAACTCTTGAAGAAGTCTACAACATTATACAAGTAGAAGGTTCTTGGATTTTTAACTTATAACAAACTCTGAAACCAAACGCCAACATGTCAATCCATATCCCTATACTGAAATTCATAGAACTAAAACTCCTGAAGTTCAAGGACTTCCTTGGAGCAATCAAATTAAAAGTGTAGAACACAAAAAGGAAATGTTAAGCATGAAGATGACCAGTTTAAAAGGTCGAGTCTCATCGAGCTTACCTACAGATTGAGTCCAGAGCTCAGCCCTGACCTGATTGGATTGCTCGAGATGAAGACATGGGAAATGCCCTGAGGCCTCTATAACCTTGAATATCCTATTGATCAACTCCACACCACTTGCGTAATCTCTCACCTTCCACAAGCAATGCAACTTTTCAATTCCATTCTCCTCCGCGACCCTCCAGCCGACAACCTACTGTGTAAAAGAACAAGAAATTAATCATAAACTCAGCACAACATCCATCTTAAAGGAGGGGGGAAAGCTTCGGGGTTTTAGGAGCAAATTTTATGCCACATTGCAAAGAGCATGAGGAACACCAGCTCCCCTATAAAAGAACCCCATCTACAATTGAAGGTGTACCCAGAAATCATCAAAGAAATGGCTTAAGAAACTGAATATTCACAATTACTTCAAGGAGAATAAGCAGCCATGAAAACCAATATGCCTATCATGTTGAAGATACCAAGTTCAAAATTAAATATACCCATAATATACATATCTTCGTGTAATTTTCCCACCAAAACAAGAGATACAATGTGGTATATACTGAACTCATAGATTTTAAAATTGATCCACTATTATGATAATGACTTCTCAAAAGTTGAACCTTTTACATGAACAGCGTTATAATCCACAACTTCAAACTGAAGTTCCCCAAAGGCCAAAACCAATTGTTTGATTTCAATGCACTATACTAATTTCAAATAAATAAAAAACCCATCACTTTGAACTAGGGTGTAAACAAACCAAGTCGAACGAAATTTCGAACCATAAGTAGTATTATCTCATGTTATTACTAAATACAAAAAGTAACTATAGATAGGGTAATAAAAAATTCGAACGGCCTATTTCAAAAAAAATTCGAGTTCGAGCAGCTCGTTTATCAAACTTAAGTTTGAAGATTATTTTATTTTTCATCAAAATTCTTTATTTTCAAGTTAAACGTTTTTCGAGTAAAATTAAAATCGAACGGTCAAACCGAACCAAGTAAAGTTAGACAGATTTGAACATCTTCCAAAATTAGAGCTTTAAATAAAAACGCAAGAGAAGTATCGAAACTGATAATGAATCAAATAAATGACATGCCTTGTTGAGGAGGTTCTTGGCATCGTGGGAGGCCAACCGGCGAGGGCTTTGGTCGCAAGTGAGGTTGGCGAGCGAGAGTGCGGCGAGGTTGGGGATGAGGATCCTATGCTCGGTGTCAGGGAGGCCCAGCACCTTCTCCCCGAACTTGCTCTCGATCTCCTCCGGGAAGGGGTCTCTGGCGCCGAAGTCGCCGAGTAAGTCGCCGCCGTTGCCGGATACGCGGGTGAGGGTGCGCCGGCGGATGGGGAAGGGGAGGTGGATGGGACAGTGGGGTGTGGAGTGGACGAGGAGGAGGAAGGAGACGGGTGTGGTAGAAGAAGAAGAATAACAATAAGAAGCGGCCATTGGAGTTTGTTTGGAACCGATGAATGAAGATCAGCTTTTGATTTCGATAAGACTAACAACAATGTCTCATGTTTGTTTGTTTGTTTGTTTGTATTTTATTTTTTGATGTAATTAAATATCAGCACCTTTTGTTATAAATAGATAATAAATGCGGTAACTAAGATCTCTGGCTAAGTTTCAAGATGTTTCTTCATGGTTCTGAAGTGTTTAAACCTCTCCACTGATGCCTCTAAAAATGGTCGATGGTTTGACCAATCTTTCTATGATTCCCTTTTCCAACGATTTATTGGGCTAAAAAGGTAATCAAATCGTTAATCTTTGATTGGAGATGTTATTTTGATCCATGGGACTTTTCTGATACATGTGAGGTAACGTGAATTAGGATAATTTCTTATGGGCCTAGTTTAAAACTGAGTCTTATCACCACATGGGCTACGAAACCCAATGATTCAAAAATAGAGATGTCATCAAATTATTAATCTTTGATTGGAGGTGTTATTTTCATCCATGGGCCTTTTCTGATACATGCGAGGTAATGTGAATAAGGTGGAAGAAAAAAGCAAAATAACCTCAAACTTTAGCAATATATTTCCAACCCACTGTATTGAGTAATTTTCAATTTGTAGTCATTGTTGCTTATTTATAATACTATCACACATAAATTGCTGTCTTATCACCTTAGTTATCAATTGAAGACTTTAAAGTGATAAGAATTAGGCACAGATGAATTTCAAGCGCGCCTTCAAATTATTGTATATATGTACTTAACTATCAAATATGACACACACACAAATTAATTCCATTTTTTGGAAGGACAAAAAACTAAAAAGAATGACTAAGATTGGTGGAAGGATAAGATATTAAGAGTTCTTGTGACAAATGGCAAGATGTCTCTTTATTTATGATAAAAAGAATTGCCATAAGAGTTCTTATGGCAAGGTGTCTTTGCATGGCATGGGGAAGGTCATAGAAAACCCTAGAAGCATCTCATAACCTGCAAGACAACAAAATTTGTCTAGTTCTAGACTTTCAGTACTTCTTGTGTTCAAACTCCCTTTTAGTTAAATTTTATCACAATATCATTACTCCCTTTGTTCCAAAAAGGATGCCAATTTGTCTTCAAACTTCCTTTTAGTTGCATTTATCACAATATTATTACTCCCCTTGTCCAAAAAGGATGCCAATTCCTAGTTTAATTAGTTCCTTTTCTTAAAATAGAGGAGCACTAATATTATGATAACTTGGTTTGCATGTTTCATTTTTGTACTGGTTTTTTGTTTGTCCCTCACTTAATGAAACATGAGGTGAGCATAACCCCATCATGCAATCTTCTTTTTACAAATCTAAAATCCATTTTCCTATTGTAAAGTATTATAAATATGAAGGCTGAAGCAGTTGTTTTTCAATTTTAGTATCAAAAATCAAATAAAAAGCCCAAGAGGAGTGTGTGTGTGTGTGTGTTTTTTTCCTGAAAGAGCACATGAAAATAAATAAATTAGGGATGTTTTTAGCCTCAATGGTATTGTTTCCATGGCAATCAAGTATTCAACAAGTGGTGGAAGGAGATGTTGAAAAGCCAAGTAACCTCTTTCCTAGAAGCAATGTTAGTTTGGCATTACTAACATAAAATATAGCAATCAACAAGCAAAGTCCACATAGGTATATTTACCTATCTTTGGTGTTTTCATGTGGATGGTCGGTTGATCACTCCATCATGTTTGTATCTATCTGTTTAGGTTTACTAGAACTTGGACAACTCATTGAAACTGCTATTAATTTAGTGTGGAAATGTGGAAACATGAACCAAATTGATTTGCTTATCCATGCAATGGAGGAAGCATAGTCTCAGAGAAGTCCTAAAATTTTGTGGTAATTTCGGTTTATTTCATGGAAAATTCCTTATCTCTACTTACTTACCATCAAAACCTTTTAATTTATTCCAACAATTTTATTTTGGAGGATAAGAGACGTGAGAAGGATGTAAGGAACTTGTTCCATAAAACAAGGATGACCACAACAATTTGGGGGGTACGTACAAAACACCCATATTTGCATGGCTAAATATAGAAGCATATATAATTTGTTGGCACTTTGATTTTTTCAATAATTTATCCACATTTACCAAGTAAAAAATAATAATCCATAGACAAATGTTTTTATATATTATGGATATAAGTAAGATTAAATCACTTAATAATAGGAGAAAGCATGAAATTGTGATCTTTGATGGCAGGTGGGCCATGAAGTTACGAATATGATATGAAATTATGAACCACCAATCCATGCCGACATGGAAGAAGCCAAGTGAAATTACAAAAACACCCACAATTTCCATGTTTGGATCTTTGTCTCGTACACGTGTCAAAACATGCGTGCAAGCAGAAACATAGGCCAAATCTATATATGGACCTCCTCTCCTCTTCTTGATATAAAAAGTAAACCAAACCTAGCATCCATATTCTCCTATAGAGGCTTCATCACCAACGAATTCTTCGTAATCCAATTATTTCAATATCCTCCATCCTCCCCAAGGCCATGGCTGACCCCTCAACCATGGCCTTCGCCTCGCATGCCATCTCATCGACTTGGTCAACATGCATTAATCCTCCAGAGACACCTCGGGCTTGCTTAGCCAATGCGTCGCTTTTCCGTAGATCATTGTCTCTTCGGGCCGCTTCATGTAAATGCTTTGCTAGCAAAGAAATGACACGTAATTATTATTATCCATCAAACTTCTCCTACGATGACAATGAGACTGAGGAGGAGGAGAGAGTACTCCACAGACGACCGTTGGGCCATGATGCGACGTTGGACAAAGGGGGGGTCCCGGTGTTCGTTATGTTACCGTTGGACATGGTTTCGATGGATAGAAAATTGAGCAAGGCGAAGGCGTTGAACGCTAGCCTGGCGGCGCTAGCCAGCGCCGGGGTGACTGGTGTCATGGTTGATGTGTGGTGGGGATTGGTTGAGAAGGATGGGCCCTTGATGTATGATTGGGAGGCATATGTTGAGCTTGTTGAGATGGTCCGAAGCCATGGCCTCAAGCTCCAAATGGTCATGTCTTTCCACCAATGTGGAGGAAATGTTGGCGACTCTTGCAAGTATGTATATAAATTTCAAACTTTTACATATTATATTTTGTGAGTATTATATAAAATTTGAAAAAAAATGTTATGGAGATTAAATTGAATTTCAATTGGTGGTGATGTAGCATTCCTTTGCCTCCTTGGGTACTAGAAGAAGTGAGCAAGGATCAAGACATAGTGTACACAGACAGATCAGGAAGGAGAAATCCAGAGTACATATCTTTGGGGTGTGATGATGTTGCAGTTCTCAGGGGAAGAACTCCAATCCAAGTCTACGCAGATTACATGAGGAGTTTCAGAGACAGATTTCAACAGTATTTGGGAGACACCATTGTGGTAATTAATTAAGAACAATTATAAAAATCCACTACTCCTATCCTAAGTTAACGTGAAAATTTTAATTCTAATCAAATCTCAGTACACAACAATATGTCTTTGAAGTTTATATGTGATTTTGACTTGAAACAGGAAATACAAGTGGGTATGGGTCCCTGTGGAGAGCTGAGATATCCATCTTACCCTGAAAGCAATGGCACTTGGAGGTTTCCTGGAATTGGAGAATTCCAATGTTATGACAAGGTATCCTATTTGTTATCATTTTATATTTTATAAACCTCAAAATAATAGTATAATTTTGAGTCGTGCGGTTTTAAGTTTTGTAAACTCAGAATTGGATCAATGAGATTGGTTTCAAATTTAAGGGCTTAACCAATACCATTTAATACATCATGTTAAAGTACGTAGGGTCAACTTCCTGCAAAGTAAAGTTTAGAAACTTCACTGTTAGTCGAGATCATAATGATAAGAGATGAGTGGCTAAGTTCTAATTAATAATATTCAATAAAATTGTTGGAGTTAGTTTTTGTTGAAACCTATGATACGATAAAACAATTGAAGGATATTAGCAATATTTGTTTACGACAGTATAAAATAAAATGTTTCTGACAAATTGTGTTAACTTAATTGCTCACCAAAGAATATTTTACAATTACATATATGAAAACTTAATTGTTCGCCTGAGAATATATGAATATGTGTTTTGCGAAACTCAAATTTGTTGTGCAAATGCAGTACATGAAGGCTTCTCTAGCGGCGGCGGCGGCGGCTGCCGGGCACGAGGAGTGGGGCTATGGTGGACCCCACGATTCGGGCAATTACAACCAATTCCCGGAGGAAACCGGGTTTTTCCATAGGGAAGGCACGTGGAACTCCGACTACGGCCGGTTCTTCCTGGAATGGTACTCCGGTGCCCTCCTCAACCACGGTGATCTAATCCTTTCAGCCGCAGAGGCCATATTCCGGGGGACCGATGCCGCCCTATCGGGCAAAGTGGCTGGAATCCACTGGCACTACCGGTCCCGGTCCCACGCACCGGAGCTAACCGCGGGGTACTACAACACGAGATACCGGGACGGATACATTCCGTTGGCGAGGGTGTTCGGAAAGCACAACGTGGTTTTGAACTTCACTTGCATGGAGATGAGAGACGAGCAGCAGCCGGAGCATTGCTCGCCGGAGCTTCTAGTTAAGCAAGTCCGGCTCGCAACCGAGGCCACTGGGGTTGAGCTTGCTGGGGAAAATGCTCTTCAAAGGTACGCTTAAATTTGGATGATTCACCACCTCTATAATCTCATCTCATATATATATATATATATATATATATATATATATATATATATATATATATATATATATATATATATATATAAAAGCCTTCAACCATTAAGTGTTACATACTTCGATTATTTTACTATTATTTGTTGTGTTTGGGATTAAGCTTTGGAAACTAATGGGACATAAAATAAAAAAAAGGGGGTCAGAAGGTAATGGTTAGTGCACTTACATCGTCGATCGGATCGAAATACAATTGTCAATATTTAGAGATACCAAATTGATGAGTTTTATTGTTCAAGATATGGTTGGTATTCATTAATCTTGATCATTAGAATTGAAGGGTACCATATATATATATATCAATGAATTCACAATTCAAACTACTAAACTGATTATTGTCGATAAATTAAGCTTACTTTTTAATCACATATTTTGTGACGACCGTTATGACATGCATGGTGCGCGCGCTTTCCAACAGGTATGACGAGAACGCCTATTCGCAAATCGTGAGGACATGCAACGACGATTCCACTAACTGGTTGAGCGCATTCACATATTTAAGGATGAACAAGAGGTTGTTTGAAGGGGACAATTGGCGACAATTCGTGTCGTTCGTCAAGGGCATGGTCGGCGGGAGGAGAGGAGGGTTCTCTGGTCACGACCGCCGTCGATCGGATCTTTATGTGGGTTTCCTCAACAAGAAGGCTGAGGGGCAAATGGCCTCAGTCTAGAGGAGATACAATGAGATTGCTCCAGAGCTTGACATGCTACTCCTTCAGCTACTCCATTAACTATCACATGTTTTCTTGTAATGGGTGGTTATGAGTAAATTTGAAAATGACTTAATTGTTGTGGGATTCAAATAGGCAAGAGAGAGAGAGAGAAATTTACTACTGGTCTGGTTTTGTCTTGACCTTTGGAGTTTTAAGGGGTGATTACCATGTAAGTAGGTGCAAGAGCTTGTACTTAAACATAATATCTGAATTCAAATTATGTATCTATCTGTGCAAAGTTTTTTGTTTCTGTCGTGTTGGAAGTGTTTTTCATTTAGGTTATCTAAGAATTCTTCAAGCAGTCGTATATAGTCATTTTAAACCACCAACATCGTTAACAACAAATGTGGTCTACTTAAGCAACTGATTAACACATATTAGTAGATGAAACCAAAAGTTTTAGCACAGATTCCCCCCCCCCCCCCCCCCCCCCCCCCCCCCCCATTTGGAGTTTTAAGGGGTGATTACCATGTAAGTAGGTGCAAGAGCTTGTACTTAAACATAATATCTGAATTCAAATTATGTATCTATCTGTGCAAAGTTTTTTGTTTCTGTCGTGTTGGAAGTGTTTTTCATTTAGGTTATCTAAGAATTCTTCAAGCAGTCGTATATAGTCATTTTAAACCACCAACATCGTTAACAACAAATGTGGTCTACTTAAGCAACTGATTAACACATATTAGTAGATGAAACCAAAAGTTTTAGCACAGATTCCCCCCCCCCCCATCCATCTAAACCAGAGAGAATTTACGTTAAACCTTGTCAGCATTTTTCTCCATTCTAAAGCACCCTTCCCTCACTTCAGAATTCAATTTTGATTGGTAACAGCAGATCAACATCGACGGCGTAGAACTTTAACATCCACTTTGTTAAAAAAAAGTAATGCCAAAATTGCGTATCAGGAACCCCTCGCATAAATTACATGTGGTAAACTGGTGATATATAATGATCATGTTTGTTCTTAATCTGCCTTGCCACAACTAAAGTGGTTGAGGAGCAATTATCAATTCCTTAAGTATTAGACATTGCCAACTCTTTTAAGTTGACTTGTTAAGCTGAGAAACTTAAGCCGCGGAAAGACATTACAAACTCCAAAACAAGTTCAAAGCTATATAAATTATCTACCAACCAATCACCAAAATATCGACCCATTTCTTTGAAACCAATAGAATTGTAACCAGAAAACAAGACCATATCGTGAAGGTGGCATGTAACTAAAGCATGATGTAAACACCAGAGGAGAGGACAAACCCCCATTTATTATTTTATTGCAATTCAAACTACATGAAAATTGAGATACAGAGCGCGAAGTCGAGAAGGTGGGAAGAAAGGTAAGGAAGAACAGGGGAATAAACGCACAAAGATAATTCTAAAACCTACAGGTAAGGTAGCTGCAGCACACTATCAGCTCGGTGTATATCCTCGGCCAAATGATCTGCAAAAACCATTGCAAACCCCGACACAAAGAAATATTCCTTCCCAGTTGTTTGAAGAAGAGTTACTGCATGAAGAGAAGAAAAATATCATTAGATGTACAAAAACTATCCTCATGCTGGCCGAAACTCCAATAACAGGAAAGCATACATACACTGGTCAAAGAAATCGTAGGTACGATACTTATTAGAAGGTCTGAATCTCCAGATAAAATTGACCATGTTCAGACCTGATACCACTAATTGGAAACTAAGAGCCAAGACCATCAAGTAATAATAAGTGTAATATTTTATCTAAAGCGGAACAGCTTTGTACCCAGATGCCAGGATAGCTGGACCACTTGAGAAATTAGGGACCATTAAAGTTGATAACTTGCCTATCCCAACTACTTCGAGATCAAAGACTTTTTGTTGTTGAAGTTTATAACTTGATTTTCACAAGACCCTACTAGGAATTTCTGGCCTTATTAAGATTAGTCCAGTAGGTTAAAAATGATTAATTAATCTGAATATAAACATGTAGCCCTTTTACGATCGAAATAAAAACAATGTACCCCTGATAGATCAATCACTCAAGCAAGAGTGGTTTCTCAACCCAAGAGCCAAGTTGATCAAAAAGCACAAGTTGCAACTTACCTTCTCTATAGCTCATCTTTCGGAGAGTCAGTTTCAACAGCACTTGTGTCAGATTCAACAGCAGTCTGTATGACATCTCTGTTAGCCTGAATAAATTCAATGATGTCCTCCTTTGATCTGCCCCCATCATAATTCACAAGTTTTCCGCTAGCAGATGAGAAGTACATTGTAGGAAAGCCTTGAACATCAAACTCCTTCGGCACATCATTTGCAGTGGCATCCTACATAAATGATGTCTTGTCATTACTCTAATATGAAAGCTTAATACCACTGCCAGCCAATGTAAACCCACTGTAAATAACTCAACACCACAAAATTATTTTTCTGTCAATTGCAACAGATATCGAAGAATGTGTATCAGTATATAGCTACTGAAAAAAAATCCAAGGAGAATTATAAGTTGATAACCCTTAAAATAAAATTACAAAACTATAGTTATAGCACAGTCACAAGGCATGTTAGAATAAAAACCAGGTGAAATCAGAACCCAATATTTCACATGGTGAGTTCTGTTCAATAAAAACATCTCACATGCAGAGTTACTATAACCTGTTGACTTCAATGAAATTTCACTATTTCAGAAATGCCAGGGTGGATGTCGCAGTACTTGTCAATAAATAAATGACAAAACTTGATGATCAAATATTGAAAAATAGATGTCATGGAAGAGAAGGAGAACGTTGAAACCCAAGATATGTGGATCAAAGAAAGATAAAAATCACTTTGTCCAGTTGCCTCATCCAAACTTAACATGAGCAAAAATGATTTTTGTCTGGGTAATTGTGTCAAATAACTTATTTAACATTAGTATCATTAACATCAGGCTTTGCATTAGTTCTACATTATAAATTGTAACGGATCATGTTGTTCATACAGGATTTGAGGTTCAAGATGCTGAGTTCAGTAACTCTGGTTTTGACTAAAATAGTTCCTGACATGCTGTGGTAGCATCATCTGCCCTACTGGTACGTCGGGAGCTTTAGCAGGAATATGTTTCAACTTACAAGAGCTAAAATTCATATTTTTGGAAAATAAATAAATTTTAAAAAATATTAAAATATTATGTTGGCATCAATAAATCCTTATATAGCTAAGTTAGAGATCAACTTTAGACCCAGGTGACTATGATAGTAAGAGGAGCAGTCTACCAATTTTGCAATGATCACATCAGGGTCTTTTTCAAATGAGATGGCAACTTCCTCCAGGATAGGAGCTAACTGCTGGCAATGACCACACCATGGCGCGTAAAATTCAATGAGAACTGTAGAATGGAGTACTAATGTTAGTAGCAAATTTAGAATAAAAAAATGAGAAATTAAGAAAGAACTAAAACTATAACTTGGGAGGGTAAAATAAAACCTAAATCTTACCATTCTTTCCAGATCCCAAAACGAAGTCGTGGATATTGTCACCCACAACCACCTTAACGGGCTCATTATTAACTTCAGGAATAGGTTCTGATTTTTTGTAAGGCTTCGCTTTGCCATCCTGTAACATTGCATCAAATCAACTATAAAATCATGAATGAGAACAAGGGAACACAAATATCAAAGATAAAATGGCAAAAATGATGTGTTTACGTTGATGAAAACATTATATAGTTATCTAAGTTATCTAACACTGAGAACTATATTTAAACACAAGCATTACCACAAAAAGAATTGTAAATGTTATCTTCACTATCTCACAAAATTATTAGCTAGCACCGCATTTAAAGGATTACAAATTCAATCATGTAAAACTGATCAGCTCAAATAATGGTTCCTTGATTATAGCAACGTTATTAGTATCACATAGGTTTTCCAAAAGAACTCAAGCACAATAAATAAAATCGAATATCCTTTTTGATCTCTCGAATAAACAAAATTCAATATAGGACAACTAACAGATTATGGTAGGTTAGAGGGGTAAACAAATAACAAAATATTCAGCAAAAGCCATACCATGTACTCCTTAATCCAAGCCGCGATATCAAGAGGCTGCAAATTTGTCTTAAGATATTTATCACCATCATTACTTTGTATGACAATGAGTGGCACTTGGTCTTCCTTTAGACTAAAATACTGCA
Source organism: Triglochin maritima (assembly GCA_963682175.1). NCBI lineage: Eukaryota > Viridiplantae > Streptophyta > Magnoliopsida > Alismatales > Juncaginaceae > Triglochin > Triglochin maritima. The sequence goes on from OY821775.1 coordinate 45,572,817, forward strand.
CTTGCGGTCAAAAATAATGATACCGGTATTAGTTAAGAATATAAAACATCACAAAATAGTTTTTGCAAACATATATTGACCATGCCACTAACCTGGAATGCACCCTCACTAGCCTCAAGGTCACCCATTAAAAAACTTATTTTTTTTCCGGTGTAAGTGTTCACAACTTCAGTATACAGTGACTTGAATTGCTCAAAATTCTCAGAGCTAAAATTCAGGAAGAACATAGCCTGCAATTCAATTATCACTATTGAGACTTTCAATTCAAAAGTAATATTAGCATAGTCATGAAAGAAACATGTCATGTACACAAGTAGATGCAGACACACTACGAACACCAACACAATACAGTTACATATAAAAACTATTAATGTTAGCAGTTCTTACGAAACAGTTAACATTGACACAATCTATTTTCACACGACAGTTCAACTCAGTAAAAGCTAAATATCGCATCTCACTTGTGATAAGGAAATGGGAAACATTATGACAGTAGTAGGCTAATGGGAACTTCATCTATTAACCACTAAAATGGTAATAAGAAGTAGAATGGTATCAAATCAAAAAAATACTGTAATGGTGTAATGCACTAATTTTGAACTTCTGGAACAAGAAACAAATCATGTCAGTAAAATTGTTGCCATAGGCAGAAGTTACTATCAGAAAGAAAAGAACCACAAAACTATAACAATAATCAGCACCTTCGCATTTTCATTGTTGAAAAATTTCATCACATAAGGCTGGTTGCTGGGGTCATTGTTAAAAATGGTAACAAGAGGCACGCTAGATTCTGAAATGAATTTCTCCAGGGCATTCACATCGAAGTCCTGAAAAACAAATCATCAGCACAAAATTTCAAATAAGGCTTTCTTAGAGGGCAAAAGAATATAGCATGTACCTGGAAATCAACAGAAAGTTCATCAAATGGCTTCAACAATCTGACTGTGGGGGACTTTACTGAAAGCTCGCCTTTAGGAAGAAACTTAGCTTCCAAGGTGTGACCAAAATCGTACTCAGACCGCATCTTCTCAGCCACAGTCATGAAATTTTTGTACTCTTCACCAGAATACTCAGGGAAAATACCCACCTATAGCATTAATCAAAGCATTAAAAAAGTTTATCCATCAGACGGAGCATGTACGTAGGAATAAGAAAAAACACAAAGGAGGACAAGGGTTTAGGACTTACAATGAAGACTTTCTTCTCATCAATAACATTATCATCTGCAGATTTAATCTCGACAGAAGCTGGGCCGGATTGTTTGGTCAAATATTCAACAATGCCATCTGCCTCTCGAGGACCATTGTAGTCTTGAACTTGTTGACCTTTGTTCCTGAGAATCTTAAGGGTCGGAAAACCACTAACATCATACTTAGAGGCAAGTTCTTTGTTTGCCTGGTCATCTGCATCCACCTTCGCAAGAACGATGGGGGGATCATGTTTGTGCAAGGCAGCTGCCGCCACCTCATACTAAAATGGCAAAAAAATGCAAAACTTCAGATCATGACATCCTTAATAGATATAATTGATTCATAATCTATAACTCAAAATTCAAACGTCACGGGCAATCACAGAAGTAGTTACCTCTGGCTCAAGGCTCTTACAGTGGCCACACCTGCCAAAATGAAAGATAAAAATCATTACTTTAAGAAAACCTTCAGGAGCTACAAAAGAAAACTTTTTTTAGCAAAGCAAAAAGGTAGGACGAACCCCAGTAGACCTGGGTAACCTGCTGGGCACGGCACGGCACGACAGCCGATCTCCCTGGCCCGGCACGGTCCAGGTGCAGACCGTGCCGTGTATTCTCTGCGACAGGCCAAGCCAGGTCCGGCCTGCTGGCACGCCAGGCTGGACCCTTAGCAGGTCGTGCCGTGCTGGATCGGGCCGCCACGGCCCGTTACCTAGGTCCCCCGGGGATTTAATTATCGTGCAACCAGAAAATTACAAACTCGGGTTATGCAAAACCACACAACCGGACACTCCAATCAACATACGCATAATGTTTCTACAACTCATAACAAAGAAGAAGAAAAATTAAACCCACTCAGTTCTAAACCCATCTAACGTAGCAGGTTCCTTCAACAATTCTTTGAATGTAGCTACAAAAGAATACTACATTATATTTGACATTTACAACTTTTTTTGGAGAGTGTAACCAGTCTATCGGGCAACAATCGAAAACACAGACACATAGTGAAAGTCAACGTAAGCATGGATTGACAAAAGGACAACATATTCTCCATGCAAACAATTAACAGAAAAAGAACCAAAAAAGGGCATGCAGAAAAACTGATCTGAGAGAGAAACAAAACTACATTTCCTACCATACACTGGCATACTTACGAATTAGCTTCTAAAACAAAACCCCAAAGTAGATGTCCCGATCACAAATCTGAAACCCCAAAAAGTAAACAAATCTCGATTTCTAAAACACAAAAAAAACACAAAAGTGAAACTTTCCCAAAAGACAAAAAAAGCAAATCCATCAACACAAACTCCAAACACCCAATAAAACCCATCTTTGAACCCGATCCGACGACCCAAACCCAAACCAACCATCAAAATCCTAACTTTCACCAACCAAACGTCACCCGAACCAACACACACACACTCACAAAACCCCCACCTTTATCCTCAATCCGACGACCCAAACCCTAACTAACCGTCAAAATCCAAACTTTTCACCAACCAAACTCAAAACCCCACACAAAACCCTACCTTTCCCCCCGATCCGACGACCCAAACTCAAATCCACCACAAAAACGAAGTTTACCCACACCAAAAGGCGTCAAATTCCATACCACGGCGCGTAGAACTCAACGACGAGGAAGTCGTGTTTGGCGATGGTTTCGTCGAAATTGGCAGCGTCGAGGGTGAGGACGTGGGACGGGGAGGTATCCGGCGCGTCCTCAGCGGAATGGACGGCGAGGAGGAGGGCGGAGAGGGAGAGTAAGAGCAAAACCCTAGAAATGGAGGAAGCCATTGGAGACAAGCGGAGGAGGAAGAAGTGTGAGCGATCTCGAGGAGGGGTTTGGTGGTGGAGTTATATACCGGTCTTTGTGGGTCAATTGTAATAAACTCCTGGGTTTTGCTTTTTGTTTTCGGACTTTTTTTTTGCTTTAACGGTCTCGTCGGTGGGCCGTTTGACGTAGTCACTTAGAGCACCCATTACGGGAGGGTGCGTCCCGGGCGGGTGCCTGAGGCACTTTCACGGGCACCCATCCGTCCGGAAAAGCACCATAGGCACGTGGCCCTCTCGGATTGGTTTTAAATATATATTTTTTGTGTCTTGTTGTTTTAAAGAAAAAATATATTTATATATAATTAGGTTAATGTAGTGATTAGGTAAATTGTAATTAAATTAATTAGGTTTTGAAAATTAATTGAAAAAATATTTTATGATTAATTTAAATTGTTTTTGATTTATTTAGATAAAATAAAAAATAAAAAAATCATATACAAAATAAGAAATAGTAGTACAATACTCATAAACTTCGGAATCAAAATACAGATACAAAACACAACAGAAATACAGAAAGGAAATGCAGTCCTCATACGGATACGAAATTTAAACTACCACAATACTGATAAACTACAACGCACATATTGATATTACAAATAAAAACATGAGCACCTACAGAAATCCTTCTGATTTAGCCAACTCCTTGAGTTCAACAAGTGTTTTTTATCGAACTCGTCATTGTTTTCCTTCTTCATCAGAGCAAATAGCACATCCAGTTTCTTGCTGTTGAGTTCCCTTTGGAACTTCACCTCAGCTTCGATGCGTTTCCTCTCCACATGTTCTTCGTAACGCAAGTATTTTTCCTCTCTCACTTTTGCACTATATTCAATTTGTTTCCCCAGTTCTAACATATCGGGATCGAGTTGGGCCTGAACTGGTTGTTTCCCCTTCTTCTTTTTTAGCTTTTTTAACACCTTCAGGACGAGGACATGGTTCGAACACCATTTCATCTGTTGACGGTGTTGCATGACTCCCATCGTCGTCGATGCTTTTTCTTTTCCCGCTGCTCAAAGTCCCTGGACTTTCTTCAGTGACATCTCCGGTGGGAAGTCCAAACGCAATACTCTCATTTAGGGTACCTGCGTAACATAAGCCACACATGAATGTACTGAAATTTGGTGTTGTGTGTGAAATGAATGTGTTCTAAAAGTTTTACTTTTAGATGACAATTATTATGAATTGGGTGTGCAAGCATTTTGTTCCTTAATTATGGTATTCGTCTTTTGGAAGTGTTAAGGAAGATGCGCTTGGTCCTTAACCGTAGAGCTCTAAAAGATAATGGTTTACATAAATCAAAAGTTATTCACAATCATGGTAATTAACATGGAACATTAATTACCGAGATAAGATTGTCGTGTTGGTCATCGATTGTTGTAGCTCTACAAATAATTGACGGCGCGAGTATATAAAAGAGGAAAAAATTACTTTTATATATGGAATAAACCTAAGAAGTAAACATTATGGAATTGTGTTTCGTGTCATTAATGTTTTACTGTGTCTTGGATCCTAAGATATGAGACTTATATCTTTTCACTCAAGAAGTGCTTAATTTGATTATTGTCAAAAGTTATCAATGAGTGTAGTGATAAAGACAATAGTTGGTTGAGCATGACTTGTGCTGGAAAAGATAGCTAGTCAAACGATTATCATTGTCCCTCTTAATTGAGTGATGATATTAGTGGGCCCCTTGATAAAGCAAAATTATAATGTGCACAATGTAACTTGAGTTAAGTTACATAGTTATAATTAGCTTAGAGAGATCAAGAAATGAATATAATACAAAGATGACACATTTCTACTTTGTATATATTCTTAATATAATGAGGCAATGGACGGACACAAGTAGTGCACTTACATCACTAAATGGATCATGTTTTGGTTCGGGTGGAACAAAGACATCTATGCTAATTGGGTAACTATAATGTGTAGCTAGATACCACTTATAGTTTGAGATATTAAGTGTTTAATATCTCTGCCAATTTGGCTTAGATCCTCCTATAGGTCACACCACAAAAATGGGAAACAAGAAGCTTGATTTTAAGTTCATATGATGTGTCGGGTTTCATGTGAAAATAAGACACATGTGGTGAATGAATAAAATCAATATGTCATGAGAATTGACATAATTAGAATCATAATAAATTCATATGAGGTATATATATTATGGGGTGTAATAATTTAATATTACATATGATAATATATTATATAAGATGTGAATTTGCTAAAACCCCCAAAAGATCAAATTTTGTTGGAAATAAATCCAAAATTTTACAAAGGCAAAATCAGGGTCACACACGGTGAACCGTTCAAGGTTCGGTCGACCGATGTATCTTCAAATCGGTTAACCGAATGAGGAACGAGTAAGCACAATTGGTTAACCAAAATTGTCTGGAGTTCCTGGACAATCGGGTTCGGTTAACCGAGTGTGAACGATCAACCGAGAAAGAGTATTTCAGTAGACCGAAGGTGACACGGTCATCCGTACACCATGTCCCAGGAGAAATTCTGGTAGGTCAACGGTAGACCGAGTAAAAGATGTGGTTCGTCCGAATTTTTCCAAGAAATTTTTCTCATGCGGGATCAGTCGACCGTCTCGCTCACGGTGCACCGAACACGTGTTAAAACCAAACGGTTTGGTTGACCGAGTAATACTCGGTCCACCGAACAGAACGATTCTGCCTGAATTATTAAGAGATTAATTAAATCATGGGTGGATTAATTCTAGATTTAATTAAAACGTTTTTAGGGTGCTTATGTGAAAATTAGAGATTAATTTTAGGAGAGAATAAACAAGGGATCATGGCTAAAGAATAACTCTTGATGATGATGTTTAGGGAGCCTATAAAAGGGCACCTACTCCTACTTGTTTAATACTAATGCAAAAAATTATTTCTCTCATTAATCTCTCCTCTAATCACCACGAAATTCTCTTAGTAATTTTGAGTTTAGGAGATAGAAATCTCAGGAGCTCAAAGAGGGGTTATTAGCTAGATTCTAAGCCTTATTAGAGATTGATTGACTAACTCCTTTCTCTCTTATCTTGTTTAGAGTTTGGTGAACACTCGGAGGTAAATCCGTGGACGATTCAACGGGCAACGCGACTCCGGATCTTCAAAAAAGTTTTAGAGAACCTTTAGGTATGATTCTACATTTGTGATTTATTTTAATAAATGTAGGGTTGCATGATATTAGAATAAAACACAAAGTTATGTACATAAAATTATTGAAACTATGAAAACGATCTTGTATGTTGTATTAAATTTTTTAAAATATATACATACATAGGGACACGAAATCCTACAGTGTGTTCGTTCGTAGATGATGTGCGCATCTTGGATGACATCGTCCTCGTTGTAACCACTTCTCTTCCTCCGCACCGCCTGGTCGAAGCAACCGACCCATTGGTTCACAGACGGCGATTCACGTCACCATCGTCCCTTCAATGACTCATCGTTACGTTCTACTGCACCTGGCTCGCTTGAGTCATTGAAGAGGCGCGCTCCACACGTCTCCAGAAGGACCTCATTTTTTGGTTTGTCTCAACCACAACATCGCCACTTACATCCATGTAAGCCGAGACGAGTCGTTGACCCTCTTGTGTGGACCACGATTTTTGCGACCTTATCGTCGCGGTTTTGCGTGTATTGGCTTTGGTATAACGGGTGGAATCTTGGTTGTGGAACATTTTGGTATGGGAAAAGTGTGGGTTGGGGGTGGACGACGTGGAGATCGTCGGTACTCTGGTGAACCATTGTCTTCTAAAGAGGACATTGTGAAACGAGTGTGGAAGAAGTAAGATCAGAATAGAGGTGAGTAGAGAAGTAAGGTGGTTGAGATATATATATATTCAAGTAAGATTGTCTTGTGTTCTGTGTAGTTACGCGCATATTGTAGGTCCTCATGCTTGAGAAGTCCAAGCCTCGATGCAATCATCTTGTTTTTTGTGTAGTCACGCGCATACTGTAGGTCTTCGATGCTTGAGAAGTCCAAGCCTCGATGCATTCGTCTTGTCTTTTGTGTAGTCACGCGCATACTGTAGGTCCTCGATGCTTGAGAAGTCCAAGCCTCGGTGCAATCGTCTTGTCTTTTGTTTAGTCACGCGCCTATTTTTTAATATTTTAATATTTATTAATTAAATGTTAATTAAAAACGAATGAATTGTTGATATTAAATAATATTTTCGTATTTATTAATTAAATGTTAATTAAAAACGAATGAATTGTTGATATTAAATAATTACGATAATGATTATTAATATATTTTGTTGATTGTTGAAAGAGTTTTAGAGAAAAGAATAAAAATAATGATGTGACAACAAATATTGTAGCGTGACTGTGTGGATTGGGTAATGATTAATGAGTTTGTAGGGGGTTGGTTTGTGCTGACATGGCGAAGAGAGAAGTTGACGTGGCTAAGAGAGAAACCACGACGCCTGGAAACTGCCTGAACGCTGTTAATGGTGCTCTTAAGCTTCCTTTGGGAATTTAAGGAAATATTTGGGACTCTTTTAAACACATGTCTCAGCAAATAATCAGATTAAATGTCACAACACATGTCTGGTTCAAAATACAAATACCCAAAATTGATCACACTCTAAAAACAACTTTTACCCTACTTTTCCCCGACACTTTTGCCTATACAAACCAAACCCCCGGCAAGACGTGAAGTTTTTTTTGTAAAATTCATAATTAAATATTAATATTTAAAATCATAGTTATTCAAAAATATTAACATTAACATCACTGAAAAATAATGACACTTATGTATAAAAAACTGTTTTTGAAGTAACACAGTGAAATACATAAAGAATGATATTATTCTTATAATTTAATTGTTTTCAAGTGTGAAACAAGCAAAACTGCGTGAATCAAACAATACTTAGTTTTTTTATGGTAAGAGTTGTTTAGGACGTGGTTTTGATGTACTAAAGTTCTTAGAAAAATTATGTTATATTCTGAGCATATGTATGTGGCAATCCGGTCTCGTTATGGTTTCTTACGGGAAAAAGTTGAATTACAAAGTTAATATTGCTCGTAAAAAAAGGAAACTACTAAACGCCGTCCCATGAGGGGAGCTGCTGACTCGGACGCCCACCCCATGCGGGGGGCGTCTCCCGCGGACGCTCACAATTTTTTTTTGAAAACAAATAAAATACGTAATGTTACCGTATACGGGTACACCGGGGGAACTGCTGGCTGCTTGTCTGACCTCCGAGACATTCGTGATCATCTGTAGTAGGTATAGGAAGAGAAAGTTGTGAGAAAAGAGTGAAATGACGAGATATATAAGCAAGAATAGGAGGAATGACAATTTGGTAATTTTAAGGGACGATTTAAGTAATTTTGGGACGATGTTTAGTAATCTAGTAAAAAAACCTTTTGCCTTCATCGTGCGGCATGCTAAAAAATCTAAAATATTTTCGCCAATCAGAAAAGAGCATTCTACCGTTTAGTAAATAATAGCGTCATTATGTTTCATCCATTTTATACGATACATTCACACCCAATAAGGATAGTCGAACGAACGAAAGGATGTCATTTGAGAATGTGTCATGCAATTGACATGTTAGCTTAGATTACAAATTTGTGACGAATTAGTGATATTAAATTATGCTATACAGATCGTTATTGACATATATATACTTCTTCTTTTTTGAAAAAAATTCACATAATAAAGACGAAGTCGTTATGCTTAGGAGATGGGACATGTTGTTTTCCCTTCATTGGACGAGAGCAGGAAACTTGTGGACTTTTTGTGCAAATATAATATATAAAAATAGGGAGTATGTGATACGTTTGATTTTTATTTTCAAACGTTATTTTCAAGACTTGTTATATTAAGGTCTAACGGTTTAACCACAGTATCTGTATTCTTTTGTAAACATCATGATATTGTTTAATCAGTCTTATCAGGAAGTAAATCGTGCATATCAACTCACTTGTTTAAATAGAATGTCATAATTGAGTTTCTAAATTAAATTTTTATTCTTTGAATCAATCTTATCTTTAAGTAAAAATTGGGTAGAAAAGATATGATTATGTAGACGAAGACCGAGTTTTTCCCTCTTTAAAAAAGAATTAAGATGGTTTTTTTTTCTGTTGTTGAAATTTAGAAAGATCTTAACCTTAGTTTAGCAAAATTACTAACCAATACTTACTAGTTTTAACACTAATCTAATAGGTTATATACATCAATCCATGCCGCAACGAAGGATCAATCCAAACGGACCCTTAAACTAAGTAGAGCAATGTCAACTTGAAAGCTAAATCTGAGCTACACTTAGCTTGTAGCTTGAATAAGTTTGCCCGATTAGGACTTCTCTTTAATATTACAACTTTGCAATCAACACAACACGAAAATATTTAACAAAAAAATAATAATACAACTATGGATCCAGTTGACCAAATCATGAATTTTCAGTTTCAGCACTGACGAGGTCTCTATCATAAAATAATGTAAGTATGCTTTTCTGTTCAATTATATAGTATAAAAAAATGTAACACAAAATCCATTCCAAATGTTGGAAAGTTCTACCAAGTTTTGATCTTATTGTTTAAATCCTTTTCAACGAATTGGGCACCTCTCTTATTGTCACAATCAACCATTTTTTGGTGTTTCTTCGGCCCAAGTATTACGTCCTACTTTTAGGAAAAAAATTGTTTCTAGTTTCTAGTCTCTAGTCTAGAGTTTTGACTTTTTAAACTTGTAATGACTTTGAAGTTTTTATGGTAAATTTCCGTTGATCCGTCACTTCTTTCAAATCAAAATACTTCCAGCGTAAGAGTGTGGGCACAAGACTTCCTAAGAGCATATTTAACAGCGCCCGGGCTACCCCCGGGCGCCCTGCACTCTCTCTCTGCCACGTCAGCTCACCCAACCCACCCAAAAAAACCCCTTACCCATGCCCAGGCTACCCCCACCCATCCTACACTCTCTTTCATCCACATCATTTCTTAATTAAACAAATTTAATTCTCACACAACATTTAACAAATTACATTTTATATAAATATAATTTTAATTACATTATAATTATATTTTAACTCGAAATATTGTTAATAATTACTGGTAAATCACGAAATTATTATTAAATATTACGGAGCCACGTTACATTTAAGACAAACTGAAATAGGAAATATTACAATCAAAGTTAAGAAACAACAGTACATATTACATAAACTAAACTTTTAAATACTACATGACAAACTACGTTAACCGATTTTCAAACTGCTCCTCGTCCGTAGCGTTGCCATATATGCTCAATTAAATCGCCTTTCAGATCCAAATGTTGGTTCCTGTCACGCACTCGATCTTGATTGACAAAAAACTCGTGAATATCCGCTATACGATCGGTCGAATACGACGTTGCCTCAGCTGAAGTTCCAGGACGATCTTCCATAAATTCGCGAATATCTCCAAAATTAGCATAGCAGTCGCGTTCGTCCTCCACTATCATGTTATGCATGATGATACAAGCTGTCATTATTTTGGACAGAACGTCATTGCTCCAGGCAAGAGCCGGGTTTCTGATGATCGCGAACCTCGCTTGCAACACTCCGAAAGCGCGTTCAACATCTTTACGCGTTGCCTCCTGCACTTCAGCAAACAATCTGTGCTTCGGGGTGTGAGGGTGAAGGATGGATTGGATGAAGGCCGCCCACTGTGGATAAATACCATCAGTAAGATAGTATCCCATATCATATTGAACATCATTTACCTCATAATTAACAGGTGGTGCTCGGCCTTCTAGTATGTCGTCGAAAACCGGAGATTGTTGCAGGACGTTCAAGTCATTGCATGAACCCGGTATTCCGAAGAAGGAGTGCCAGATCCATAAGTCGTACGATGCCACCGCCTCAAGGATCAGAGTTGCTTTCCCAGCACGTCCTTGATGTTGTCCCTTCCAAGCAGCTGGGCAGTTTTTCCACTCCCAGTGCATACAATCGATACTCCCCATCATACCTGGAAACCCACGTTGCTCACCAACGTAAAGTAGGCGTGCCAAGTCATTTGCAGTTGGCCGACGTAAATACTCAGGGCCGAAGATGCGAATAACACCTTCACAGAATTTGAGGAGAGCATTTCTGGATGTTGCCGCACTCATTCGTAGGTACTCATCGATCCCATCAGCGGCAACGCCATATGCTAGCATTCGCATTGCTGCCGTACTTTTTTGTAGACCGGAGATGCTCATCCTACCAGTTGCGTTCGGTGTTCGTTGGAAGAAGACATCAGATGCTTCGATGGCATTGTGGATGCGCAGGAAGACATGCTTTCTCATCCGAAATCTTGTCCTGAAAAGAGTATCAGAATACACAGGGTTGTCAGAGAAATAATCGTCTACAAGGCGTCTGTAACCTAGTTCACGATCTCTATCTGGGTTCGTCGTTCTCCTTCGACGCTGCTTAGGACGTGTAGTCCTTTCGTAAACAGCCTGTCCGGCTAATTCAATAGCACGGTCCATTAGATTTAATGTCTCATTCCAGTTATCATCGTCCGATTGACCGGAGTTTAAACTATTATCCGACATTGATGAGAGAAGAAGCTACAAGTTGAGAAGTTAAGGAAATGTGAGGAATCAGGAGATAAATAGATGTATTTATAGTTGGGAGGGTTTGGATGTATTTGTTGCACTGTTCACGCGTGATTGCACATAGTGTACGCGTGATTGCAAATAGTGCACGCGTGATTGCAAACAGTGCACGCGTGATTGAAAATAGTGCACCCGTGATTAAATATTGCACCCGTGATTAAACAGTGTATTGGTTCTGGAAATTTCTTAATTTTAATTACTTACAAAAAATTATTACCCCACATTTATAACAAATACCCAATCCATTAATAACAAAACCAAAACTAAAAAAATTCAAAAAAAAAAATTACTAACCAATGGGAGGGGGACACGTGTCCCCCTCCCATGGGCGCCCGGGCGTCTGCCCGGGACGCCCACCGCCCGGGCGGGGCACCCCCGTTAAGGGTGCCCTAATTCCCATGCGCATGATGCAGTGGAGAAAATACCCACAACTTAAATAAACCTAAAAAATATCAGTGTTTCATAATGAACACGAGTGAAGCGTCTAAGTTCTTATTTTGTTTTAACATAAGGTACAAATGATATTAATTAATTTTAAAATATGAGTGCTTACCATATTATGAGAAAGTAAAGGATATTTGTGATACTTTAAGGTAAAGCTATTTGAAGATTACTTCAGAAATTAACCTCAGAGGAATTCCCCGGATCCCCGCCGATTCGGTTCCGTTCTAGAACGATGTAGTCCGGTTTAAACCGGTGAATACCCTAAACATGAGCCAACCCTTAACCTCGTAAGTTAGCTGGTAATACAATTATAAATTTGTACATGTATAACATTTAAAGTAATCTTTAGGGGGAAAACGGTTTTACTTGGATGTCATTACAAAACGTTATAATTCCCAAAAGTCATTACTCAACCACTATTTACATATATGTCATTGGAAAATCAACATCATGCCCATATGCAGTTAAATTTTCGAGTATGTCACTCCGTTGACGGATTCCGACGATGACATCATCTTTTCGGTCGATAACATCGTCGACCGAATTAAAAAATAATTTTTAATTATAAAATTTACATATTCTACCCTATATAATTTTTTCTTTTAAAATCCTTAAATTTCTATCCATTTTCTTCCTTTCTCTTCTCTCTTTCCCGATCATAACTAGTTCTATCCTAAACCCCAGAAAAATCAAAACTTTTACAATCCCAAAATCCACAATCCACCTCCCTCGCCCACTTCAAACCCCAAACCCCTCCTCCCCCCTCCAACCCCCCAGCGTCGTCTGCACCTCCATCCCCTACGTTGACCTCGACTTCTCCTCCGACAAGCACGCGAGCAGTGCGACGTTGTCGGTGATCTAGAGGCCTACGTCTCCACCCTCGCCCTCCACACGCTCTAGCACCGCGCCCAGGAGGGTACCGAGATAGTCTCCCAGCATGAGAGGAAGATCCAATCTGTTACCGGCCTCGACCTCGTGAAAGAGGTTTTCTCCCTGCCGTCCAAGCTCCATAAGCTCGTCAGCTCCTCAGCCATAGGCCACGTGTGGTAGAGAAGAGAAAGAGAATGGATAGAAATTTGAGGATTTTGGAATATATATATATTAGATCATATAAGATAAAATTTGTAAATGTTTCATTTTTTTATTCGGTCCATGTTATTAATGGAGAAGATGACGTCATCGTCAGAATCCATCAACGGAGTGACATGCCTGAAAATTTAACGATATTTGGGACATAGTGTTGGTTTTTTGATGACATAAATACAAGTAGGGGTATAGTAATGACTTTTGGGAATTATAATGTTTCTTAATGACATCCAAACGAAAACCCCCAAAAAAACCTTATAAAGCCAACCAATGATCTTTCTCTATTAGATTTTACCAAGGGTTGTAAATGGGGCGAGTTTTACCCGCAAACCCGTCCCGCCTAATGCAGGTAGCGGTCAAAAAAACCTTACCCGCCACTCGCATAACCCGCCTACTCAAAGTTTGTCCGACAAGTCTATCTAGATGAGTGTATGCCTGAAGGATTGGTTCGACGCTGCGGATAGAATGCAAAAGCATGGTTATTCTTGACAGCAGCGACAAAGACGAAGATTGAAAAATAATTAACTAAACCACTTTGTTTAAGGAGTAATGTTTTCCTAATACCGTTTAAGTTTTTTTTCATTACTCCTTAGGTTTATTTAGCGTGCAAACATTTTTTATATGTAACCAATATATTGTTTCTCAAATTGAGTTAACATTTTCTAATAAATAAATTGGTTTGAATTTTATCTTACTAAATTGTGATTGTATACTTAATTCAACACTAAACTGGACAAAAAAAAATTAAAAAAACAACTTGACCCGCCAGATCCGTGCTGGATCCGGCCCGGCATTATTCCAATGCAGGGCCAGGGGTGTCGGCCGCCGTGCCGACACGGCACAGCCGGTTCCCAGGTCTAGGTGTGTGTAAGAAGTATGCTGAGAATATTCTCACATTGTTGAAGTTGATACACCTTTTTTTTAAAATTATCAATAACAAGTTTAAGGTACCTACAATCAATACATTTTTTTTTTGGAATTCTAGTTTATTACACATATAAAACTACATTGGGAGGTTGTGAAAATGGAAAAAGGACAACAAATATAGGTATAAACACACACAAAGCACAATACAACTTTGAAACAAGAAGCTGCAATAGATCATTAACACTTGTTTTCCACTCTAACCAAATCCTTTTGCAAGGAAACATGTCCTCCAAATATTTACGCAATATTTCCTGCATTGAGTAAAAAAGCATATCATACTATGCACAACAAACATCTAAACTGTAGTTGTATAAGTATTAGTCAAGCCCGTAGACTAATGTACGTTGCTGTAAACTAATAGATTGTCAATAGTAAAACTGACCAGCACAAGATTTACAAATAAAATACATGTGATTTCAATTTGTGTTCATAGAGCAATTTGTATGAATAAAAATACACTTCAACATTTTTTTCACTATGTAACATATAAGAAGAATAAACTACGTACGTACCAATATAGTATTGCCTAAACTTCTGTTCGTGTGAACAATTAATTGCACAACTAATCTTCATCCATTTTTCTCTTCTCTTAATTAATTAGCATGTGAAACTAAAAACATACAATAACCTTCATCCATTATAGCTCATCCTTCGGAGAATCGGGTTCGGCAACAACCGTGTCTCGGTTAGTCTGAATAAAATTAATAATATCCTCCTTCGTCCTATTTCCGTCGTATTTAAGATGTTTTCCACTAGAAGATGTGAAGTATATTGTGGGAAAACCATTGACTTCGAAGCGTTTTGGAAAATCATTTGCAGTGGCATCCTACAAACAAAGTTGTATCATAAAATTAAAAATATCTTATCACATGCATATTGCTATATAATAGATATGTAAATTCATGCTATGAAAAATCAAAACATGAGAAGAAAATTTCTCGATTGTGGAGCTTAAAGAAGTTATTAGCATCTTCCTTAGTTACCAGTTTTGCAATGATAACGTTGGGATCATCTTCAAATGAGATAGCAACTTCATCAAGGATGGGGGCTAACTTTTGACAATGGATGCACCATGGTGCATAAAACTCAATGAGAACTGCAAAATAGACGTCATTAGTAAAAGTTAATTTGATGTTGAGATAAATACACCCTAATAACTAAAATAAAGTGCAAATTAAGAATAAGGTCAAGATATATATATAACTTCATTAAGATCCGGTTAAACAGGGAAATGATGCATCATAATAATGTTCATTAACATTAGATGTCTACTGTTACATGATTTTTGTATCCAAGATGTAATTTCGATATATGTTTTCTTTGTATCATTGAACTTACAAAAAAACTAAGAAAATATCAATTAAGAATTTGATAATATTGTTTTTTTTAGAAAGATGGTAAGTTCCAATAATTTCCTTGCAGAACTAAGTGAATCGACAACTAACATAAACCAAATGGTTTCAAGTATTGTATTAGCAATTTAGAATGTTAATGTTATGAACAAA
The DNA here is from genome assembly GCA_963682175.1 of Triglochin maritima. NCBI lineage: Eukaryota > Viridiplantae > Streptophyta > Magnoliopsida > Alismatales > Juncaginaceae > Triglochin > Triglochin maritima. The sequence goes on from OY821775.1 coordinate 45,588,393, forward strand.
TTAAACGAGTCAATAATAAATAAAAGTAACAAGATTATAACTTAGTCAGGAAAACGTAAGTTGTTGACTTACCATTTGGTTTATTTTTTGGGATATCATCGGCCAAGTGGTCACTCACAATCACTTTAACTGGCTCATCATTAACTTCTGGAATCGGTTGTGATTTTTTATAAGGTTTTGCCTTGCCATCCTACATGTGCATGTCCACTTCAGATATAAAATCATCAAAGTAAACAACAAACAATGTGAGAAATATATCATAACGAAAAACTGAATTGGCTAGTTAATTACCATGTATATATTTACAGTGATGTCGGTCCTATTTTAACTACTACAACCTAAAAATAGCATATTGTACAATAAGACAACTTTGGTTAATTTAATTTGATTCTCTTGTCAAAACTATCAGGTTAGGACTTTGATCGAAGATTACAAATTAATTAATCTTCCTAAGGCATGGTTCCTTCAACTATTCACCTTAATTGGACTATGTTTTCTAATTTATTAACGTCACATAATCTTATGATTACTAAAATATGTCAAATGACATCATGGATTGGAATGAAAACAAAGTCAGATGTATTAAGAGGGAGATGAAACAAACCAATGTAGAAAATATGGTACAAAAACAAGGATTCATCTTGAAGCAAAGACATACCATGTACTCCCTGAACCAAACTACAACTTCAGTTGGACAGAGATTTGTCTTGAGATATTTGTTGCGCTCATTAGTTTGTATAATAATCAATGGTACTTGATCCTCCTTGAGACCAAAAAACTACTCGGAAAAAAAGAATGATACGTCAATACTCAAGAATTTTTTTTTTGAGCAAAATCTGTATTGCTTATTGCAGCTAACCTTCAAAGCATCAGAGCTATTCGCAAGATCGGCGATCAAAAAGCTTATTTTTTCTTCCTTATAGGCCTTTGCGACATCGCTATAATGCGACATGAATTGGTCGAAATTCTCATTGCTAAAGTGCATGAAAAGCATAGCCTGCAAAATCAAGTAATTTATGTTAAAAGGAAATCCTTTTAGAAACAATTTTCAGCATCACCATAAGTGGAAGAAATCGGCATATTTCATTCCCATATATACACTAACGTACATCGATAACTTTAACAATTCATACAACCAATTATAGAACTACAAATATTTCCTTATAAACAAACAAACAAACAAGATATGACATACCTTATTGCTTAATCATGTTTATAACCAAGATACGAGGACAAATTTTGATTGCACCAAAACCCATCAATCATCTATTATTTCTCAATAAATAAGAATTACATGCAGTTAAATATGCCATTTTTGTTTTGTTTAATAAAATATTGTAATTTTACGCAACCAAAATAAGACAATTACATGTAGAGTGCATACCTTGTCATTCTGATTTCCGAAATATCTCTTAATGAAAGGTTGGTTGCTGGGGTCTGCATTAAGAATGGTAACAAGTGGTGTGCTGGCCTTCTCGATGAACTTCTCCAGAGTATCCACATTAAAGTCCTTATATAGAAACATAATCAGTACCCCAAAAGTTTAAAAAAATGAGAGTAGAAAAATAAGAAAAGAGATACAAATTAAAAACTATACCTGAAAATCAACAAAAAGCTCATCGAATGGCTTCAACAATCTAACAGTTGGACCCTTCACAATAGGTTCGCCTTTCGGAAGGAACTTGGCTGCCAAAGTATGACAAAATTCGTAGTCCGAACGTAGCTTCTCGGCCACAACCATGAAAGCATCGTACTCTTGACCAGAAAATTCAGGAAAGATGCCCACCTAGAAAATAAATACAACAACAAGAGCTTATAACAATTTTAACGGAGAATGTTGAGTAATTAAACACAAAATTTGTACAACATTTTATGATAGAGTTGAATTCACTATCTTTCACTTAAGTGTTTAAGTTTTGTTGAAACGTGGATCATTTGAATTTCACAAAAACACGAGAAGATAATAAAAAGATAAAGAATTACAATGTGAATTTTCTTGGCATCGATAACACTGTCGTCTGTGTATTTGATCTCGACAGAGGCTGGACCAGCTTGTCTCTTAAGGTATTCAACTATGCCATTTGCCTCTCGAGGACCGTTAAATTCTTGAATTTTTTCTCCTTTGCTCTTGAAGATCTTCAGGGTGGGATAACCATGCACGTTATACTTGGAGGCGATTTTGTTGTTTTTTTGGTCATCTACGTCTACCTTTGCTAGAACGATTGGAGGGTCGTGTTTGCTCAGCGTAGCTGCCGCTGTCTCGTACTAAAATGACAAACAAGCAAAAAACTCTAGAACATAATGCATCGAATTGATCGTTTATCGGAAATAATTGAGAGAATGTAAATTCAAAATTATGGTATTAAAGCAATATTAGAAACGGTTACCTCAGGCTCGAGGCTCTTACAGTGCCCACACCTGCAAAGAAATGGAAACATCAAAATCTTCTTCTTTTAGAGCTGAAGGGGCAAAAATTTAAACTATATATGAAAGGAAAAATATTACTTCATCTTGGAATGGTGAAGGTACATCAACAAGACAACAACTACTTTAACCTAAATGCTTTGGTGAGCCGTGAAGAGGACTCTCATGCAATATATTTTGTAACGTCCCGAAATAGTAAAAAATTTAAAACTTAAAAGATAGATATATCAATAGATCAAATCACCGGGATGCTACGAAAATCACACACACATATATATCCAGTTAAGTTACATATTTGAAATCTCAAACCGAAGCTAAGTTACAGTTCTTAGAACTTAAGTTCCAATTTCCTTAAGAACCATTCACAATCACAAACCAAAAGATATTAAAGAGTGGTTGTATAATCATACCATGGTGCATAGAATTCGACAACTAAGAACGGGTGTTTCGCGACGGTTTCTTCGAAATTGGTGGCATCTAGTGTAAGAACGTGAGACGATGACGAATCTGACGATTCATCTGCAGAATGGAAGGCAAAAAGAAAGGTAGAGAAGAAAAGGAAGTAGAGCAAAAGCTTAGGGATGGAAGAGGAAGCCATTAATGGAGATGGGAGAGAGCCAAGCTTGGTTTATTGGTTTTGTGTTGGTGGACTTATATAGCTAATTTGTATGGGTAAATTTCAAGGAACTTCCCTTGGTTCTAGTATTTTATGTTTTAATTGTTTTTTATGTTCGCTTTTTTAAATATTGGTACATATCCATTTCTCAACTCTTCTTCTCTTGATCTTGAAATGCATCTATACAAGTTTGTCGAAGTTAATCTTTTGGCGTACTTTTTGGAACACTTAACAAACAAATCTGATAAAATTTCTAATAGGCTCATGAGAGATGCTTGTATTCTAACAAGATTGTTAGAATAATCACCAAGATGCTGATATTTTTGATAGGAAATATAAGCTAGGTTGAAAAACCACAACACTCGTTAAGAAAGTAACACCAATTAATTATATTGCAAACAAGAAGGAAATAGAGTGTTTTACCTTTTTGAATTTTTCGATCTTCTCTCTCTAATACTTGACTACTTAAGCTCAAACTCAAACTCGAATGTTTTAATGCATCTCAAAATACATCATAACACTTGAAGTTGAGCAGTACGTATGTTGATTTTGTGACAATGTAACAGAAAGGCAATTGACATGTTAAAACCCCAACAAAACATCATAATTAATCAGAATGAAGGAAAATTGGTGATGATGGTACATAGTATCATTTAATTTTTTTTGCAAGATAATATCATTTAATTATTATTTTCATTTAAGTGTTGCAAACATGACACATTGGCAAAGATCCCAAATCTAGAACGTGAAAGACTGGCCTATTAGGTCGTGGTTGAGAAGGAAGGGGATTGTGATATATATTTCTCTCTTTCAAATACTTGGTACAGTTTTGTAAGTTGCTTTAGTCAGTTTGTTCCAACGATGTCACAAATTTGTGAGTTTGTTAGAAATGTTGAGAGGCATAACTTATAAAATTATAAAAAAATATCAAAGAAAAATAGACTAAAGTTGCACCATTCATTTATTCATTCATTCAATTGATGAAACACATGGACTTTATTTCTTTATTATAGTGATGACAACACATAGTGAATGGACTTTTTCCATGAAAATAGTGATTTTTTTTACTTGGATGTCAATCCAAAACAATTAAATTGTAAGAATGTCCTCCATCCTACTTTCTTGTATACCACTAGAAAACCGAAATTAGTGCATAATTGTCATAACCAACACAACTTCAGATAACTACAACAGAAGATAAAACATTGTTAAACCAACAAGGCTACAAACAAACAAAGAATACCAAATGTAACATCCTGAAATAGCGGAAATTTAAATTTTATCATCAAAATACCAGAGACCAATAATCAAGACGGGACTGTTACTTTTAAAAAAACATCCAAGTGGTGCACTATATTACATCAGAGTTTGTCAAAAAGCTACACGATTACATCAGATATAACAAAATGAGATACAAGTAATCATGTCGACCTCAGTGGTCTGAACGTGAGGATCCGATCCCAAAATGCACGCGCCCATCGTCACCACCCATCTAGACCTACTGTGGTCCTGAAATAAAACATGCAACAACAATGTCTGAGTTTCCATAAAGAAACCTCGTATGTCAAGCTCACCTATATGCATGTAGTAGTACAAATGAACCTATCATACTAGTAGCATGTCATGTCATCAACAGTAAGGAAAACAGTTCCCCCGAAGAGTAAAACGGGACATCAATCCGACAATCATCATCGGGTCTCCCTCGGAGACTTACCGTAGGCACATACGGTCTAACGGAACAAGACGTGACACTCCCTACACGCGGATAAACTAATCATGAGGTTCGGCAAGGAGCATCCGCCAGGTCCGCGCCATAAGAAACAGATCTATAACGAAACCACCCCAACAGAGCCATCGCTTGGTTGGTCCATCAATCATTATCTCAGTAGGTGCTCAGCTGAGGAAAACATAGTCGGAACAACATCAACCCATCAAACATCATAGACAGAACATCATCGGCCCATCAAACATCATACATCATAGCCGGAACAACATCAGCGGCATCACCGACACAACATCGGTGGTCCAACATACGTCCGACACAACATCGGATGGGTCCGGACCGAAGTCCGCTGAGTCATCAGGTTCCACGAGCAGTACATCATACATTGGGATCCGTGATCCCTCGGGTTTGCTCCTCTACTATGAGTCCATCAATCCATCACATTAAGTCACGATCCATACATGAAGGTGACACGTCCCGAACACCCACACTCTTCCACACGACAGTCCCTGGCAGGCACGCGCAACGCGCCCACCGTCACCTCTAGGCTCACGCACTAGGCGAGGACATGGGTTTCCGTGGACAAAGTTGGCATCCTAAAAGGACCGGGAATTATGTTCTGTTCACAAACGGTTGACTGAAATAGGCAATCCAGTCGACCGTTCCCATGGGGTTCGGTCGACCGAAAGTCTGCAACGGTCGAACTCTCTGCGCAAAACCTAAGTCTCAACGGTTGAACAGAGGTCTAAAACTGGTGTAGGATCGTGTGGGTTATGGGTTCACTAATCACTTTTAATCTAATCACCTACTTGTTTAAGCAATCGATATGTGCAGCGGAAATTAAAAACAAAACAAGCAAGTGTAGGAAAATGCAAACCACAAATCGACTCGGCGTTTTTATAGAGGTTCGGCACTCCACCCGGGTCCTAGTCCTCTCTTGTAAGCTCCGCTCGGATCACCGAGCTCCGCCTACGTCTTCACTAACCATTCCCCGTTCCGGGCCGTGAGAGAACGCCTTTACACCACAAGCAACGCGAACAACCCTCGCTTGCTTGAAATCTTCCTCTCACAATCCGAGAGGGACACTTCGGGCTTTCACCGAAGTCCTTGCTTCCTTTTACAACAATTGAGAACTTGAGTGGAACAACACTCTCTAAACTTTGAGCACACTTGAGTAGGATGAAGAAATGATCACTAAGTGTGGAAGGTTTGTAGCTTTGAGTGTTTTGAATTCTCTCTAAAGTTTGGGACAAGTTTGTAGTGGGAGAGTTGTGTTAAAATGTGTTTTACAACTCTATTTATAAGCATTAGAGAGAATAGATCCGTTGGGACAAGATTTGGTTGGATATTGTGCAAAGAACACAAAACAGAAAATCGGGCTGCAAATCTGTCCAGAAACGGTCGACCGAAAAGGTGCAACGGTCGACCGAACGCTTGGGTTCGATAGGGATACGGTCGACCGAAATATGAATAGATCGACCGAACACTTAAGTCTATTAAGAACACGGTCGACCGAACATGGTTACCGGTCGACCGAAGAAGCGTTTCGGTAGAGGGAAAATTGGATCGGTCGAACGAAATCGTATCGACCGATAGCAGGGAATTTTTGACAAGGTTAAACGGTCGACCAAACTTGGCACCTGGTTCGACCGTTTGGTTAAGTATATGGAGGTGTATATAGTTTTAATACGAATACGACCGTTGGGCATATACGACAAGAATAACAGTCGGAACAGTAAGTTCAAACGGTCGACCGAAAGATGTGGTGCGGTCGACTGAAACTAGGCAGGAAAACACAAACTGGATAACTTGATCATCCGGTCGACCGAACGGCATGTTGCGGTCGACCGAATGTGGGCAGACAGTTAGGGTTCAGATTTAGTGTTTTCCGATCTAAATTTCGTGTGTGACTTCTATAGGGAACCTAGTGTGTGATTAAGTTGATTTTAGCTCAAGTATGCTCAATTACACTTTGTTCCTAAGACTCAAAAGAAATCAAGATTACATGTCTTCGATTTAGCTTTAATTACATGTCTTGACTTCATTTCCTTCTTTCTTGAGTCTTGATCACCTGTAGAGGTTAGCACAATACAATATATATGCAATGCATAGTGTGTGCTATCCTAATTAGGATTCGGTTGATTAAATCATCAAAACATAAGATTAAGGCCAAAAAGCCAACAATCTCCCCCTTTTTGATGATGGCAACCGATATCTTAATACTTGAAAATTTTATATGTAAACTATGCATATAGATGCTCCCCCTATGGATGTGCATAGTTTTTGTTCAAGTTTTATCAAGTTTTTCAAGTTACCCCCTTAATTATCTCTCCCTCTTTGACATCCATCAAAAATAATAATTATTTAAGACTTTAAGCATAGAATGTGGATGTCTTGTAATGAAGTTGCTCCCCCTAAATTTTGCACTTCATTACTCTAATTAAAAGATATAACATTTAAGCTCCCCCTATCAATAAGGCTAAATTGAAACAATGAGTATGATGAAATTTAAGTTCAATTAAGTTTCTTCTTAAGCCTTATTCTAACATCCATTTAGAATTGACATTTAAAATCAATGGATGTGATAAATGATTTGCAATGAATAGGGTATATGATTTGCAATGAATTAAACATCTAAGGATATGACAATTAAGCATATTAACTAGATTAGAGCTAATTTTTCAGAAAATTCAAAGATAGAAATTTTATACCAAACTTGAATTTGATTAGCTACAATCTTGACTTGGTGATGCAACCGGATTTGAATTTGACTCTTGAGCTCACCCGGTCACCACCAATTTCCTCCTCAAGCTCCTACAAGTGTATACTTAGGTACCCAAACAACTTTGGGTCCTTGAACATTAGCTTTTGGGATCCAAACCATTTTGGTTTTGGGTGCCCACACACTTGAGGAACTAGATTTAACAAATAAATGCTTGGCATTTAAAGTAGTATGAGATACATGGTTTTTCAAATGCACATTGTATCCTAAACCATGTTTAGCTAATGATTGTCTTTGACTACTCAAAAGCATATCAAGCATTTTTGTTCCTTTAGTGAACATTTCAAGATCTTTTCTTAATTGCATATTTGAAGCTTTAAGATCTACATGTTCATCAATAATGGGTGTTTTACTTAGACTAGCAAGTGATGATTCATTTGATTCAAGTCTAGCAATCACCTCATTATTTTCATTCATGATTAATTCAATTTGGCATTTGAGATCATTTATAGTTTTTCTAGCATTTTTGTTCTTTTCACAAATGATCTCATATTGTTTAACTAAATCATGAAATGCATTTTGTAGCTCATCATGTGTATAAGATTCATCATTAGCATTAGAATTGGAGCTATCACTAGAATATGATTTACTTGAACATGAATTACTTCTAGTGGAATAAGATTTGGAGGAGTTGGAAGCTACCTCACTTTGTTCATCTTCAATGGCCATGAAGCATGAATGTGCAACCTCTCTTCTACTTTGCAAGGAAGAAGATGATGATGATGAAGATGAAGAATCATCCCATGTAGCCTTGTGTGCTTCCTCCTTCCTTTCTCTTCTCTTGCTCTTCTCCTTTTCTTTTCTCCTCTCCCTTCTCTCCTTTTTCTTCTCCCCTTCTCTTCTCTCATTTTCACTCTCCTCCTTCTCCTTCTTTTCTCTCTTTTCACTTCTTCTCTCCCTCCTCTCATTTTTCTCTTCTTTATCTTTCTTGAGGTATTTGAAGAAGTCTTTTGCTAGGACTTCAATGTCCTCATCTTCTACACTCCTCCTTGGTTCATCTAAATTTGCATGTAATGCCAAGGTGGATTTCTTCTTGGTGGCTTCCTTCTCCTTCCGATGGTTGATTTGAAGTTCATAAGCCATCAAGTTTCCAATGAGCTCCTCCATCTTTAATTTTGAAAGATCATGCGCCTCTTCAATTGTGACGACTTTATCTTCCCAATCGATGCTAAGTGACCGGAGGAACTTCCTTGTCATCTCTCCTTCATTGATTTTTCTTCCAAGAACCAAAAGAGAGTTAGTGATATCGGTGAAGCGAGTGTTCATTTCGCTTATGTTTTCACCGATTTGCATAGAAAAAATCTCATATTTATGCATGAGGAGACTAATGCGGGTTTCCTTAGTTTTACTATCCCCCTCATGATGCATTTGTAGTCTATGCCATATCTCATGTGCACTAACACACCCTCTATTCCTATTATATTCACCCTCATTTAGCCCACAATATAGAATGTTCATGATTTTTGAGTTCATCTCAATTTCTTTCATTTTGGGCCTAGTGAGTGAATCTAATTCATCTTCATTTGGTGGTGTGTATGGATTTTGGAGAAACATCCAATACTTAAGGTCATTAGAAATTAGGAAAATCTTCATCCTATTCTTCCAATAATCATAATTTGACCCATTAAGCAAAGGAGGTCTAGTGGTGCATAATCCCTCTACATGATTAGATGTGCTAGCCATGCTAAAAATACGATTAAGTATAGAATTTAGCTAACAAGGCTCTGATACCAAATGTAGGATCGTGTGGGTTATGGGTTCACTAATCACTTTTAATCTAATCACCTACTTGTTTAAGCAATCGATATGCGCAGCGGAAATTAAAAACAAAACAAGCAAGTGTAGGAAAATGCAAACCACAAATCGACTCGGCGTTTTTATAGAGGTTCGGCACCCCACCCGGGTCCTAGTCCTCTCTTGTAAGCTCCGCTCGGATCACCGAGCTCCGCCTATGTCTTCACTAACCACTCCCCATTCCGGGCCGGGAGAGAACGCCTTTACACCACAAGCAACGCGAACAACCCTCGCTTGCTTGAAATCTTCCTCTCACAATCCGAGAGGGACACTTCGGGCTTTCACCGAAGTCCTTGCTTCCTTTTACAACAATTGAGAACTTGAGTGGAACAACACTCTCTAAACTTTGAGCACACTTGAGTAGGATGAAGAAATGATCACTAAGTGTGGAAGGTTTGTAGCTTTGAGTGTTTTGAATTCTCTCTAAAGTTTGGGACAAGTTTGTAGTTGGAGAGTTGTGTTAAAATGTGTTTTACAACTCTATTTATAAGCATTAGAGAGAATAGATCCGTTGGGACAAGATTTGGTTGGATATTGTGCAAAGAACACAAAGCAGAAAATCGGGCTGCAAATCTGTCCAGAAACGGTCGACCGAAAAGGTGCAACGGTCGACCGAACGCTTGGGTTCGATAGGGATACGGTCGACCGAAATATGAATAGATCGACCGAACACTTAAGTCTATTAAGAACACGATCGACCGAACATGGTTACTGGTCGACCGAAGAAGCGTTTCGGTAGAGGGAAAATTGGATCGGTCGAACGAAATCGTATCGACCGATAGCAGGGAATTTTTGACAAGGTTAAACGGTCGACCGAACTTGGCACCTGGTTCGACCGTTTGGTTAAGTATATGGAGGTGTATATAGTTTTAATACGAATACGACCGTTGGGCATATACGACAAGAATAACGGTCGGAACAGTAAGTTCAAACGGTCGACCGAAAGATGTGGTGCGGTCGACCGAAACTAGGCAGGAAAACACAAACTGGATAACTTGATCATCCGGTCGACCGAACGGCATGTTGCGGTCGACCGAATGTGGGCAGACAGTTAGGGTTCAGATTTAGTGTTTTCCGATCTAAGTTTGGGTGATCTATTGAAGTCCAAATAATGTGAAATTTCGTGTGTGACTTCTATAGGGAACCTAGTGTGTGATTAAGTTGATTTTAGCTCAAGTATGCTCAATTACACTTTATTCCTAAGACTCAAAAGAAATCAAGATTACATGTCTTCGATTTAGCTTTAATTACATGTCTTGACTTCATTTCCTTCTTTCTTGAGTCTTGATCACCTGTAGAGGTTAGCACAATACAATATATATGCAATGCATAATGTGTGCTATCCTAATTAGGATTCGGTTGATTAAATCATCAAAACATAAGATTAAGGCCAAAAAGCCAACAAAACAGATGTCTAAAACTGGTCGACCAATACATGGTTAAAAATCCGGAGTCTGGTCAAAAGAAATCAATACTAAGGTCGACCGACTCAAGGGTCCCGGTCGACCGAAAACTACCAAGGCATCCTAGCAGTTCTAAGTCATATATCGGTCGAACAACATACCAAACAACGGTTGAACAATCATGCATAATAATCGAGTACATTAAAGTTCCGGTCGAACGAAAACATAGAACCGGTCGACCGAAATCTAACAGGCAACCCCGAACCACCAGCACATGCACTACCGGTCGTCCGCTACAAGGCATCGTCCGACCGGTATTGGTTAAAGTCGGGAAAAATACATTACATCGGTCGACCGCCCGAAGGAACCGATTGACCGTTGGTCGTCTACAACCTTGCACCAGCCAAGGATTTACGCCTACCTTATCGTCGGTGAGGTCTCCGACCTCCTGCGACCAACCACCATAACACCCTAACGCGGGTGCACAACCAAAACACACTATTAAGCCGGCATGCCTCTCGAAAGCGACAAAATCGCTGGAGCCTCGCTCGCGCAACATCGTCTCCGGAACCTCCTAGCGCACCAACCTCCACACGCCTCACGCCGGGACCGCTCGTCCTCCCTCGTCACCGACCATCGGAGCTTCTGCCACCTCCACTGCTGCCGGGAAGAGATGGAAAAGGTGGTGAGAGCAAGGAAGGGAAGAGTGAAGAAAGAGAAGAAGAAGAAGATGCATGTTTGGTTTATAAACCAAACCTCACACCACACCTCCACCCATCACTCTACCCATCCCCCTACCAACACTTCCCTCCGTACCCCTTCACATCAAGCACCACCCACCATACCTTACATGTCTCCTTCTCTCTCCAAGCCAAGTCAAACCTCTCTTAACCACTAATCACCCTAATTGGGTTAGGGACATAACACCAAAAACAACAGTAATGCAGATTAATTTCTCCATTGACCATCCTCTCTCTACAGAAGGTCTAGTCGACAACACTTTTAGAAGCAGGGCATGGCCTCTCAGATGCATTTGATGAAGATCATCTAGCTTCGTCTCCACTAACTTCAATTTCTCCAACAAAAGTTCTTCTCACTTTGGCGTCTCCTCCTTGCTCTTCTCGTCATTCAATTTCCAATCCAAGAAGGCACAACCTTTCCCCTCCTAAAGAAGACAAGAGAACAAGGGGCTAATGGTGGAAAATAAACGGAATGATACGACAAGAAAAGTAATGACTATTATGCACTAATCTTGATTTTCTGGTGGCATACAAGAAAATATGCAAAAATTGAGATCATTCTTACAATTTAACTGTTTTGGAGTGACGTCCAAGCAAAACACTCAAATAATAAACCTAACTGCTCAGACTCCCTGAATTCTTATATTATTGAGATCTTTATTTTCAAGAATTGAAGACATGGAATCACGATCCCAACAACACACAAATTAAGCACACAATCAAATATTAAATAATGGGATTTGTTAATACAGACTCATAATCATTGGTGCTGTTCATAAATATCAAATCCAAATCATTGGTTTCTTTTCAATGTTTAACAAATCTTAATCACTTTTCAAAGAGATGTTCCATCTTTAGTTATAATAAAAAATATTATGAAAAATATTCAGGTTGGCGTTTACGGTAGAAAAAATGGTTGGAGCTACAATATAGAGAGATCTAAAAGGTAACAGTTTGTATATCAACTTTTGGCTTAGATCATCCGTAATCATAACCTAGACGACATGGTCATGAATTTTTTCTCTCCTTTCTTTTTTTCAAATCAGCTTTCTATTTTTTAAATCAACTTTTTCTCTCATCAACTCATTTTCTTCTCTTTCCCACAACTCATCTTTCTCCTCTACATCATTTCGAGATCGATCTTTCAAAAAATTCTAAAAAATCAAAAATATTAGAAAACATATTTTTTTAAAATAATAATTTAAAAAATAGATTAAAACTAATTTAAAAAATCAAAACAAAAAAACATTAAAAACGTGACGACCGGGTCGTCGCCCCCGGTGAGGGGGCAACGACCCGGACGACCGGGTAGTCGAGGGTCGGACGACCCCCGTTACGGGTGTTCTTATCGTCCATTCTCGTTGGAGGATGTGACGCTCTAAAGTTTTAACCTCCACTCCTGCGGAGGACTTTCTTTGGTTACTGGGAAAAATAAAACTTAGCGGTATTTGGAAATTCAATTTCTAGGTATGGACTTAAAGAAACAAAAAAAATTAGGTCATTCTGTAGTGCTTTTTGAAACAATAAAAAACCCATGCCAGCACAAACTTGGAAAATTTGAGAAACTAGAAGTCCAAAATGTTTTTTGATGGAAAAACAACTTACATGTTGGAATTTTTCAAGAAACTATTGCATTGGATTTTGTTGCGGACTTCCTGACTTCACTTTTGGTGAATTTAACATCCTTATTTCGGGGATTACTTTTTTTTTAATACAACGGACAAGTGAGGCCACGTTGCTTTCCTACGTTTTGATTTACAAATATTTCTAGGTTGTAATTTTTAATGATTTAAAACAATTATATTTAAAAATTTGTCAAAGTTCTCAGTGACTCTTTGGTAATTATTTTGTAATATTATATTACTTGTGTATTACATGAACTTAGCAGTGCATATAGTAGAAGATACGAATCTAGAGCGAATATTTTATAAATAGATCTTAATATCAAATAGAAAATGGGCTGAGAGCCTGAGATGTACACATTAGAATTTTAATTTTAGAACTTAGTGAAGGAGCACTAATACAAAAGAAAATTATATATGGAGTTTTCAAAATAGAGAAAATATTTTTTGTATTAGCTGTTTCAATTTCTTCAGAAAGCTAGACGTGCGTTCTATATATGAAAAAAATTATGTGAAATAGTAGAGAATTGTTTTTATCAAATAATTATAATCAAATCTATATAAAAAAAACTTTAGATGAGCTCATAGAATGAAGTCAAGATTAACATAAACGAAATGAACAGTACCTGTACGAAGTGGTAAGTGTTAATGATTGACTTAAAATAAAGACATAACATACTAAGAAGACGTGCAATCATTTTTCTCTATTTTTGTCATTGTTTAATATTTGTACCGTTTGCAAAGTGAACTGAGATTTCGCGTTCACATTTGATAATCTTATTTTGACGTGGAGGTTGGATTGAAGCCTATTTATTATTAAATCAGTAGGATCCAACACGATCTATCCGTGAAATTTACAAAAATATTTATTTTGTATCTCTTGCGACGAGGGTACAAAGAAGAGAATGATTAAAGCGATGCAATTTTATTTGGAAAAAGTATTACTTTCAAAAAAAAAATTACCTCCTTATTAATTTCATTCCATGTGATACCTAGTTGAATTAAGTATTTTAAATTTCCCTCTCCTGTAGTCCACTTCTAAAAGAGATTCTTTCCTTGTAAATTTTACACGTGTTTACTGAGTAACTATTCGTCGCTGGAAAATTACTTAAATTACCCTTAATAATTACTATTTTGCCTTTCACAATTCATTTAATACATATTTCGTCTCGCGCCTTAAATCAAGGTTTTTGCCTCACTTTTCCTCGCATTTCCAGTACCAACACCACGAAAATGTCTCGCGAATCGCTTGGATTTGATGATGGTAAGTGGGACAGAATTTTTTTTCTTCGTCTCGGGCGTCTGACTAAGCCGTCGTGCCCAACGAGGGGGCGTCCCAACCAGACGCCCCAAATTAATTTTTTATTTTAAATTTATTTATTTTGTGTTATTTTAAATTATTTCAGGTTCCGTTGCAAGATTTTGGTGGTGATGAAGTAGATTACAGTGAACTTTTTGATAGTAAACAAGTATTTATAACAATCGAGTAATCGTGTAAATGGGCGAAACAAATTGTCATCGGAACCAATTTTTTTTTGTAATATCATCCTACAAATCAAAAACAGATAATCAGAGGGATTGTTATCTGAGATGCGATCGCAGAAATGAAATGAGTTCTCTGGTATGGATATTGCACTACGGAAGAACACGAAAAGAAAATGGTGCGGTTGTCGTTTTTTGGTAAAGGTAGTCGAGCGACGAGATCCTGATGGATGTGTCGTTGTTTCTAATAGTACTCATGGGCAGCACAACCACAGACTTGCAGTTTATCTAGAGGGTCACCGACAAATCAGCGGTCTTAGTTCTAGGGCCAATAAAATTGTTCGTGATATGATTGAGGCACAAACGAGATCACGTAACATCTTGTTGGCAGTAAAGGAGAAATTCCCAGAGGATAATCCCAATTAAAGACACCTTTATAACTTCAGAGAGTACATGAGGAGGACGAAATCTGAAGACAGGAATTCCGCTCAGCAGTTTCTCAATCAGGCAGTGCAGTATCAGTACTTACATTGGATTATGGCGGATGAAGAAACTAATGCCCTTACTCACGCATTTTTGACACATCCGACGTCGGTTCAGTTGTTGTGCACATACCCTTTCGTAATCTGCATGGATTCGACGTACAAGACGAACAAGTATAAGATGTCTTTGTTTGAGATGGTTGGGGTGACTCTAACAAACATGAATTTCCTCGTCGGCTATACAATTATGAAGGATGAGACTGAGTCTAGTTACCGGTGGGTGTTGAAGAAGTTGCGAGATCTGTTATTGGATATTGTCAGCTCGACTGCAATAATAACGGACCATGAGTTAGGTCTGATGCGACCAGTGACAGAGGTTTTTCCTGAGTCTGCTCGTTTACTTTACACCTGACATATCAACAAAGACGTATACAACTACGCATACCACGCATTCGGCAAGAACAAACAGTTTGCAGAGAATTTGAAGTGTGGAAAGTGGAGGAAAGTCATGTTTTATACTTCAGAAACTGAGTACGATAAAGTTTTCTGTAATCTGAAAGATTCTTTTCATTCTTTGTCAGCTATCACGGAGTATCTGAAAGACACGTGGTTAGTGCATAAAGAAAAGTTTATGTTGAATTGGACCAACAAAGTCTTTCATTTCGGCAACATTACAAACTGTTGGGTCGAAAGCGTTCATTCAGCTCCAAAAGAGTGGATCACTACATCGACTGCAGCTCTGGACACTTTTTTCGACGACGTGAACGCGGCTATTGAAATGCAGTTGACAAATATTCGGAACTTTCTTGAAGAGTCGAGACGTCGAAATTTGACAAACTACATAGGTACTTTGTATGAGCATATAAATTGTTGAGTTTTGCATCACTGCTTGTCATTATTAAGTCAAGAGTTGAAGAGAATGCAGGACTTAAGCAATCAAGTTGAATATCGCTGCGAGTGTGCTTTTCTGACATCACATGACATTCCTTGTGCATGTACCATGCACGATTGTATTTAGTCAGGTGATGAAATTTATTTGGAGCACATTCATCCATTCTTGAAAACACTTGTCATTGGAGAAGGAGTCCAGATGTAAGAGTTTGTGGATCAGTCAGCACAAGACGTCGAGCATTTTCGGAAGCTCGTTGATGAGATTTCGAGGAGCGATCCTGCAATAATTCGTAGTGCCTCTCGTATTTTATACGCACAGTTACACCCCGATCAGTCGAACTATCAAGAACCCGCACAAAATACTAAGGTACGAGGTCGACCAAGGGGAAAGTCGACACGTCGGGAGCCGAGGCCATCCCAATCTGTACATGCGGCTCTCTTCTCCTCGTTCGACATCTGATCTGTGTGTCGTAAGAATGGTTGCGTATACCATATCGCCCTACTTATCCACTATATGTAACATAAAAATTAGCGTACATTAACAATAAAAACAAAATATACATTACAAATTAAAATTAAATTAGATAAACTTACCGCATCGCCACATGTCCTATCTAGTGGTCTCTCCGGTCTCGGGACGGTACTGCGTACGATAACTAGATGTGAGCACCTACTGAACCACTGCAAATAATCTGCATCACAAGTGGAGGGGTCGCAGCTACGTCTCAGATCGTCCAGGTGAAGTCGGCCTACTCTCGGAAATGTCCTCCAAACCGATTCCGCGCTCGAAGCGCTGTGCCTGACGTCGTACGTCGTCGCAATCGCAGACCGTATTGCATGCTCTGGCGTCGAATGTCAACCGGGATCACCTGAACGTACCCTAACTGACGCAAGACGCGATTAGGTAAATAAGACTCTGTGATATCCCGATAACGAATAACGCCCATAAATGTAGTCATCGGCACAACTACAACAGGTAATAATAATAAACTTAAAATTTAAATAAAAGTGAATGATATATAATTTTATATCTGCAATGCAGTCATCTGATCTAGCCGTCTACGAAGGGAATGGAGTCGTCCCTTGCTCCTATCCTCGGTCCGGACAGCCCACATACGCGAACGAGGATGCCCCTCCTCAAGGATCTTCCACTCCCGAAGCGGCCGGAAAGAAGGAAAATACTCATAAATCCAAGCCTTCAGCAGCGTAAGACAACCCGTAATGCTAGAACAATCGGCACAGCTCGCTATCCCCAACTAGCGATACAAATATGCCAACGTCGCTGACCCTCATGTGTACTGACCAATCGTATCAGGGTCCCTCGCCTCCAATAGGTCGCGTGGTCTGACTCTGCAACTGCTCTTGTCGACAAACAAGACGCAACCTAGCAGTAAGAAGAGGTAGGCAATCATCTGCGTATCCTCAGTCCGTGGTGGTCGTCCCCGTCTGCAACAGTCGTCAACAACGTCGATGCTAACACCACAGCCACTCCAAAATGAGCTGTCCCGTCCAAGACCATCGATGCTGACCTTGAGCAACTCTGATACATAAATCTTCAGCTCAGGTGTTGATGCCTGAGCACTGACCATGCGACACTTAACCGGAATGTGCAAAATCTGGAAAACGTCATGCAACATGATCATCATCTCTCCGAAAGGCAAGTGGAAAGTGTTGGTGTCAGGCTGCCACCGCTCCACAAAGGCCGAAATCAACGGCATGTCAAGGCAGGGGAACATGTTGTAAGGCAAGTGACCCAATCCGCTATCACTAATGGTCGTTGTCATATCATCAGTCATCACTGAACGCAAAGCCTGCAATGTAGTACATGGTAGTACAGGCTCTATGTCGATTATGACACTTCAGAACCTTCCGATCCTCGCCCTCCCAGATGCGTCTGGCGATGTGGCCTCCAAAACTCGGAATGACGCTGCCATCTAAAGGACCATCGGGCAT
The DNA here is from genome assembly GCA_963682175.1 of Triglochin maritima. NCBI lineage: Eukaryota > Viridiplantae > Streptophyta > Magnoliopsida > Alismatales > Juncaginaceae > Triglochin > Triglochin maritima. The sequence goes on from OY821775.1 coordinate 45,606,305, forward strand.
CACACCAGTGACGATCCAAGAATCGTCATCGACCCTCTTCTTCTGAGCTCAGGCGTCTGCAGTGCACGAACTCGAATCACCGGTCACAAACCGGTCACCTCGACCCTTCCGAATGACCCACTCAGCCAAAGAATGACTACCATGTCGCCCACGTCTTCCACCATACTGTTGTCTCGCCTTCTCCTGCGGCTCCGACACATACCGATCCTCATTGTCACTCTCGTCGTGACTCTCCACCTCATCTGAATCATCCTCGTCGTCGAAAGAAAACTCACGTGTCTGACGACGACGTAAAATATCTCTCTCTCTCCTAACTGAAGTAGAAATACTTCGTGTACGTGGATGACGGGGACCTGACTCATCAGCTAAACTATATACAACACGTAAGGGAACTGATTTCCCTTTTCCTCCACGGTAACCCGATGACTATTAATTCATTTTTAAAATAAAATTTCGTTAATGGAGTTATATTACTTAATTTACAATTTGATAATCAAACTAATTATAATAATTAATCGATTTAACTAATTACTCAACTAATTTAACTAATTATTAACTTAATAATCAATTTATTTAGCAATTATCACAAAGTATAATCAATATAAATAATAATTATTATTATTTATTAGAAAAATAGATAGGCGTCTGCCGGAGCTGCCTCTCTATTGGGCTCGGGCATTCGCGGGAGCCCTCCCCTGGTGGAGGAGGCTCCCGTGGACGCCCAACTCAAAAAATTATTTTAAAAAAACAATTCGAGGTATTTTACCAGATTCGAGTACGCTGGGGCATCCGCGGGCTCCTTTCCTGGCATCCGAGACATTGTTTCTGATGAATATGAGAGTAATATGAAGATAGAGTGGTGTTAGGAGAGTGAAATGAAGAGTTATATAAGTAGAAAGGACAGAATGGAAAAAAATGGTAATTCGCACGGACGATTTAAGTAGTTTTCCGACGATGAATAACAATTCAGTTTACTTATGATTGACTTTAAATCTTTAATTTTTAAAGAACACTTTTTATTCATTTATATTGACTTTTCCATTGTGTTGCATCCAAGGGTGGGAATGTTTAAGCCGAAATTTATCTAAACAAAACCGCCTCAAACTAAAGTTTCAAGTTTGAGTTCAGGTTGCGTCTATTTCTGAGTTGTATCAAACCATTCCATTTTCTGTATATAATTTATATTTATGCTATGCATACTCAAATTAACGAAGCCTAACACAAAAGATAAAAGTAAGATTTACAACTTCTCGATATAATAGTAATATGTTTACTCAAATTCTTTTTAATGCAAATCTTCTGCCTTCTTCATTGAGAGAAGAAACATCATGACATACAAGGCTGGTAATAGAAGTATTTTAGAAAGCCTTAAACTAAAATTCTATTAAACAAAAAGACTACCGATGACATTTATCCTCTTGGAGAGTAACATATGAAAAAAGTGACATTTCAACATGTTCTTAATTCCTGATATTGTAAAACCAAGGAAGTAGAAAATATTTCTTTCTTTTTTCTTCTTTGAACTTTGTTTTTCCAAACAAGAGGAGATACCTGCGAGAAATCCACCAAGGTGGTGAAGCAACAACGATCGCAACCCTAACGAGGGTTTGCACATGCACAACCAAAACGCCAACAAGAGATGAAGACGAAAGCTAGGGTTTAGGAAACCCTTGCGGCGGTGAAGAAGATTTTTGTTATTCTCATTAGGGTTTTCTTTCTACTGTTACACTATTTATACATCAGATGTATTCGGATTTCTAAATCCATTTAATCGATAATATACAAGATCAAAGTAAAGCATAATCGGACCATCCAGTTTGGATCCGGTTGCCTCAGTGGACTGGACCCGGATTCATCATATATGGTGCCTAATTTGATCATGAGCTTAATCCCTGGTTTAGACTAGCACCTTGATTAGATACCAGAGTCTAATTGGGTCTTAAACCAGCACGTATTCAAATTAGGCTAGATGAGGGTCAAGTTTTCATCATAGGCTAGATGTCACTCCTTGTACAAGTAGGGTTGGGTCCTTATGTATTCTGATACTCCCCGTCAAACTTGGCTGGTGATTTAGGCCGAGTTTGGTGATAAAGACACGGAAGGCCTCCTTTGGTAAAGCCTTAGTGAAGACATCAGCAAGTTGAAGTCTGGACGGCACATGCTTGGTAATGAGAAGTCCAAGTGCTACCCGTTCCCTCACAAAGTGGTAGTCAAGTTCAATATGCTTGGTCCTTGCATGAAAAACAGGATTTATTGTCATGTGTAATGCACTTAAATTATCACAGAAAAGAGTGGGAGTATTAGGTAAAGGAATCTGAAGATCACGAAGGAGAAAGGTAAGCCAAGTGAGATCTGCTGTAGCTACAGCCATTGCTCGATATTCGGCTTCTGCACTTGATCGAGAGACTGTAGGTTGTTTCTTGGTTTTCCAAGACAAGCAGTTAGATCCCAGAAATATGCAATGGCCACTTGTGGACCTTCTAGTTTCTTCACAACCTGCCCAATCGCTATCACTGAATGCATACAAATCGAGTGATGAATTTTTATGAATGTGCATACCATAAGGAATGGACCCATTTACATATCGAAGAATTCTTTTTAATAGTGAAAAATGATAATTGGATGGAGAGTGCATGAATTGACAAATGAAATTTACACTATAGGTTAGATCAGGCCTGGTCAAGGTCAGATATTGAAGAGCACCTACAATTTGTCTAAAGTAAGTTGGATCATGAAACATGTTATTATCTCGATTTTTATCAAGTCGAGCAGGCAAAGGTGTGCTGATGTACTTGGAATTTTGCATATTTGCCCTGTGAATGATACTAGAAGCATAGTGTTGTTGTGTTAAGAATAAGTCATTTTTGTCTCTTTTGACTTCAATGCCAAGAAAATGATGAAGTGCTCCTAGATCTTTCATTGAGAATTCATGTGCAAGATCAGAAATTAGTGACTGAACATTATTCGTATTCGATCCAGTGACAATAATATCATCTACATATATGAGTAAAAATAGAGGTCCATTGTTATGAGAAATAAAAAGAGAGTTGTCAGAAGTGCTACTATAGAAGCCCTTAGAAAGCAAGAAAGTAGTGAAACGATCATACCATGCTCGAGGTGACTGTTTGAGTCCATAGAGAGCCCTATTCAGCTTACAGACATGGTTTGGAAAATCAGTAGCAACAAAACCAGGCACTTGTGACATATAAACTGTCTCATCAATAGATCCATGAAGAAAGGCATTTTTAACATCTAATTGATTTATGACCCAATCATTCATGGTAGCAAGACTGAGTATAAGTCTAATAGTCGCAGGTTTAACCACAGGAGAGAATGTTTCAAGGTAGTCCACCCCTTCAATTTGCTTGTAACCTTTAGCTACAAGCCTAGCCTTTAATTTGTCCAAGGAACCATCAGGATGAAGTTTTACCCTGAAAACCCATTTGCATCCAATGGTATGCATATTCTTTTGTTTTGGTACTAAGTTCCATGTGTTGTTTTGTTGGAGAGCATACATTTCCTCTTCCATAGCCTTTTTCCATCCCGGGTGATTAAGAGCTTCCTTAACAGAACTAGGTTCATGAGGAAGGGGTTTTATGTGATGAAATAAGGCATATTTAGGGTTAGGTTTGACAATACCAGATTGAGATCTAGTAGTCATAGAATGTTTATTACTTTCGTTTGTATGTAAAGTTGTGGTGACTGGAACAACTTCTTCATGTGAGTCATCACTAATTTCAACATGTGAAGATGTGGCTTCAGTGTTTGTATCATATATAGAGAGTTGTGATTGTGGTTGAGTGTTATCAGATTTATCAGTATATGTAGTAAATTCTGAGTGTAGAGGTGAAGAGTCAACATGATTTTCTAAATGAGTAGTTGCAGCATTATGCAAACTAGGTGATGTAGGAGACATGCCAGTGACAGGGTTAGTATGCTCATTTGTTTGAGATGGAAGGGTATCACCTGAGGTATGTGCTGGAAGTGAAGTAAGGGAAAAAACTGGTGGAGCCTCATCTTGTGTAAAGGTGTTGTGGTCTTTGCAAGGTTCCCCTGCAGTACCTGTATTTTCTCTTTCCACAAGAGGCAATGTGGTTGAATCTATATCAACACTTTTTATGAGAGAAAAAGGTTGAGACATAGAATCATCATTGTTATGGGTGGAAGAATCATCATTTTCACAAGACCATTCAGAAAACACAGAAACAGTGGATTCAAAAACATTTTTGTCCACAGAATTGGGAGTTTTCTTGAAGGGAAAGTAACTTTCATTAAAAATAACATGCCTTGTCATGTAGATTTTCTTAGTGTGAGGATCAAGGCACATGTACCCTTTATGTCTTAGACTATATCCAAGAAAAACACATGCAGACGATCTATCAGATAGCTTATTTTGAGCATACTCTCTCAAACATGGAAAACATAAGCACCCAAACACTCTTAGACAAGTATAATCAGGTTTTCTTGAAAACAAAGACTCATAGGGTATATGACCAGTTTTATTTGGAAGTCTATTTAAAAGAAACACAGCTGTGTTAAAGGCCTCCACCCAGTACCTTTTGGGTAATCCACTATTAATGAGTAAAGTAAGTCCCATATCTACAATGAGTCTGTGCCTTCTCTCCACTACTCCATTTTGCTCTGGAGTGTGAGGACATGACATTTGCAGATTAACACCACTGGATTTGAGATGGTTTTGAAAAATATTTGAGGAAAATTCACCACCACCATCACACTGAAAATTTTTAATACCAACATTGAATTGCTTTTGGATAAATTTTTCGAAAACTACATAGCAATTAAAGAAATCAGACTTGAATTTTAATGGAAAAATCCAAGTGTATCTAGTAAAGTCATCCACAAAGCAAGCATAATATCTGAAGTTGTTTCTTCCCACAGTAGGAGAAGGTCCCCACAAGTCACAGTGTATCTTATTAAAAGGTTCAGAAGAAAAAGAATCAGATTGTGCAAAAGGAAGTTTAGTGGCTTTGCCAAGTTGGCAGCTACTGCATAGAGAAATTTGGCTGGTAGTCAATTTTGTGATGCAAATATTGCCTTTTGTTTGGAGGTCTTCCAACACTCTATGACTAGGATGTCCAAGTCTACAATGCCAAGTATGGAAATCTACATTTCTTTGCCTGTTTGAGAAAAATACTCTATGAGGTTTACTGGGAAGGGAGTAAAGGTCATCTTTTAACTTCCCAGTAGTAATTATGGTTCCAGTAAGTCTATTTTTTATAAAGAATTGAGTATTAGAGAATTCAATATTATAAGGAAAATTTTTAGTGAACTTGCTTACAGACAGTAGATTTTGTTTCATATGAGGTGCAAGTAGTACATCATTTAAAACAAGTGATCCCTTATCATATTTGATTTTGGCAGATCCAGTGTGAGTGATAGGTAATAAGTGTCCATTTCCTACCATTATTCTATCTGAACCACTATAGGGTCTAAGTGAATGAAGCATACCTGCATTACCTGTTATGTGAGCTGTAGCTCCAGAATCTGGGTACCAATCTTCAGAGGAGTCCTCTACAGTCATGGCAGCTAGGGCTTGGGGTAACTCCCTTGGTTGAAAGGAGTGATTGAAACGATGCCAGCATTTTAGGGCCTCATGCCCTGGCTTCATGCATATCTGACAGACGACATAGGGTCTCCTCTGAGTTTGATTGATGCCTTCAGTTCCTTTGCTATTAGCTTCACCAACAGGACCCGTATCTTGTGCATTGGGCAGTGGAGGTGGCTTTCCTTGAGCATTGGGTTGGAACCCTCTGCCTTTAGAAGAAAAGCCTCCATCCTTCTGCCCTTTGCCTTGTTTCTTTCCCTTTCCTTCTTGTCTTTGACCAAAAAAGGCCATCTGTATCTCTTCTTCTGCCTCATGATTCTTAATACGAAGCTCATAACTTTGAAGCATAGGAACCAGATCAAGATATGAAGGAAGAGGGGGCTTTAGATGGACATGCACAACCAAAACGCCAACAAGAGATGAAGACGAAAGCTAGGGTTTAGGAAACCCTTGCGGCGGTGAAGAAGATTTTTGTTATTCTCATTAGGGTTTTCTTTCTACTGTTACACTATTTATACATCAGATGTATTCGGATTTCTAAATCCATTTAATCGATAATATACAAGATCAAAGTAAAGCATAATCGGACCATCCAGTTTGGATCCGGTTGCCTCAGTGGACTGGACCCGGATTCATCATATATGGTGCCTAATTTGATCATGAGCTTAATCCCTGGTTTAGACTAGCACCTTGATTAGATACCAGAGTCTAATTGGGTCTTAAACCAGCACGTATTCAAATTAGGCTAGATGAGGGTCAAGTTTTCATCATAGGCTAGATGTCACTCCTTGTACAAGTAGGGTTGGGTCCTTATGTATTCTGATAATACCAACACCAACTCTTCTTTCCTTATTCTATTCTTCTAGCATATGAAATCAACAAGAACAATATACCTCTAACAAACATCAATAATCAAGTAGTATGGTCTGCTCCACAACACAACTGACAGAGGAAGAAGCACAAATTTTACATTTCATTCATTCTAACCAACTCTATTCTGTCTCAATTAGCCTCGATTAGCTCGAATGAACTCAACAATATCATCTTTAATCATGTTCCCATGATATTTCAGAAGCTTCCCGCCAGCCGATGTAAAATATAGTGTAGGAAGGCTATCAACTTTGAAGTATTTCGGGAAATCATTTGTAGTAGCATCCTACAAAATAGTGATGCCTCATCTTCAGTGTGATGCGAAAAAAAGAACATTATTAAAACAGCTACAAACAACACTTATAAAATGACATGTATGTTATTAGACCACTACAGAGGGGATGTGCAAAACTTATGCTAAAAATGATCACCATGTTGGTGGATCGTCAACTCTGAATCCGGCTAGAAACTTGATTTCCGGTCGATTAGAAAAAAAAATTGATATTGGTTTCTTTAAAAAAAAATGAATTTATGAGCCGAAAAATGAAAAAAAGTTCCCCAAATTAGATTGATAAACGAGCTGGCTTGAACTTGATTCAAGATTGTTTTAGTTATATTCATTTTTCGCAGTAAGTAATATTATGCATTAATATTTGAGGTTCAAAATTTTGGCTCGACTCGACTCGTTTACGCCTCCCCTAAACATAAGTAAGAAGTGAAGTAATGGAAGAACCATTTCAAAGAACTAATTGTCTGTAGATATATGTCGTTAAGATGGAGCTCAACTCAGAATTATGATACATGTGATACAGGGAAGGGAGTTACCAATTTTACAATGATAACATCACGCTCTTCTTTAAATGAGACGACAACTTCATCAAGGATGTTGGATAATTTCTGATGACAATAACCACCCCATGGTCCATAAAACTCGATGAGAACTGCAAAATAAACATGGATATGTATAGGTTTCCAGCAATTGGATCGACAAATAAAAGCAAGATTATGATTTGGGGAATGAAATTTGAACTTCAACTAACCATTCTTGCCACTTTTTGGAACAGCCTCAGTGAGATTGTTATCACCCACAATCACCTCCACTGACTCTTCTTTAACTTTTGGAATAGGTTGTGATTGTCCATAAGATGTCACTTTGCCATCCTACATACCAATACATATACAAAATCTTCAGAGCCAACTACAAACATAAATAAAGATAACTAATAACAGAATTTTGTAGTTGTCAAATGATTTATTCGAAAGATTTTTACATTACTCCAGCCAACTTAAACATTATTATCCGAATCACTTCGTTGGACTGCATTTGGCTATCCAACTCAAAAATTGTTTACTTAGTTTGACCTGGAACGAGGGTTATGAGATGGAAAAGATCAAGGGGCTAAAAAAATTTGAATCGAATAATTTTTTTTTAAACTTTTTATCCTCTCAATAGTTTTCCTATTATTACCTTTTAATCTAAACGACTTCCACCAATTAAACAACTTTGATACCCCTGACAAAACTATTAAGTTATATGATAAGAGATTATGAATTGATCACACCAAGGGCTAGTTCCTTCCAACTAATCACCACATGTTCTCTAATCTTATGTGTAATCTCATGTAACCTTCTAATAACATGCCAAAAAAAACAGAGAACAGAGAACAAAAAATCTTCTTTCCTTCCTCTCCTTTTAGCACATGAAATCAACTAAAAATATATATCGGCGAGAACACCAATGATAAACTACGAATTGTCCCACAATATGGTAGATAAATGAAGAACCACAAATTGTACATTTCCTTTATTATAACTAAATCTTTAAACAAGGCTCAGATATAACCTTGTCCATGGTGTCCCTATTAGCCTGAATGAAATCGACAATATCCTCCTCCTTCTTGTTGCCTTCATATTTCAGAAGCTTTCCACTGGCAGATGTAAAATATATTGTGGGGAAGCTATCAACTTTGAAATGTTTTGGGACATCATTTGCAGTGCCATCCTACAAAATAGTGAAGTCTTATCCTTAGTGTGATAGTAAAAAAAATAACCACCACTGATATAAATAAAGCTATATCATGAAATGACACACATGCTATTATAGTAATGCAAAAGTGTGTTGCAAATTTATGCTTAAAAAGGATGATGAAGTGAGAAGAAGGTATGTTGATTGAATGATTGCCGAGCATAAGGAAGAGGGTATGCAACTGAACAATAACTGTTAAAGAGAACTAAATGTCTTCATTAGATGTACATAGAAATGATGAAGCCTAACTCTAAACCTACTAAATTAGATAAATAGAGAATAAAGTTACCAATTTCGCAATGGTAACGTCAGGATCTTCTTTAAATGAAATGGCAACTTTATCAAGTATAGCAGCTAGCTTCTGATGATAATGCCCACATTTTGGTGCATAAAACTCAATGAGGACTGCAAAAATTAAACGTATACGCTTGTTAATTGTTATAAAGATATACACACACCAATAACTAAAACTAATAATGCAAAGCACAGTGCCGGATTGACTTAGGGCCTACTCTCACCAAGAAAAGGTACCTCCCAAATAATATTTCATAATTTCTACGTCTCTAATATGCGTTATATGTTTGTACTATATGATTTTTGTGTCAAGCACATTGTTTGTATGTTACATGTGTCATTATGAGATCACAAAAACTTTTAACATATTGCAAACTTTATTCAATAGTACCAATTTAAAAATAGAAGGATAATATCAGCAGTTGACATAAATCAAATGATGTTATGTCTAGCATGATAATGCTTATATCAGCAAAAAACGGATTGACAGAATAAGCAAGACTGTAACTTGCGGGAATAAAAGTTGAACTCCAACTAACCATTCTTTCCACTTTTCATAACAACTTCGGGGAGATTGTCACACACTATCACCTTAACTAGCTCATCATTAACTTCTGGAATGGGTTGTGATTGTCTATAAGGTGCTGTCTTGCCATCCTACATATATGCTTCTAATTCAGGATACATGACCCTCAAAAGCAAAATATAGACAAAAAAGCGATATCTAGTGAAAAAAACAAAGACGGCCAATCCCATGTTATCGTTCTCAGAAATATATTTATACAGAACTCTAAATTAAGTCCGAGATATAACTCACGTGGTTGGAATGTGAATCATGGTTTTAGCTATTCGAAGTCAAGAATGGTTTGTGATTTCTCTTAAAATGAGGGTAATAGAAGGGGAAATATTAAGGGTTAACATTAGGAAACACCGAAACAGAAAACATTTGTTTTCAATAGATAACATTGTCTATGATGATGAATTGAAAGAATTGTACAATAGTGTGATTAATCCATAATTTTTATTATGATTTCAGTTTATAATTTTGACAGGCAAATCAAAACCAAAGTTGCCTCATTGTTAGGCATCGTTTGGTGAGGGTAATAAGCAGGAAATGACTAGCGTAAAAAATGTATTGAAAAAAAGTGTTTTTTGTTTCCTAACGTTATCTATTTTGACCGTATTATTTAATTACTAAAACATATCAAATAACATCAAAGATGGGACAAAAAAGACAAATGTGGTTAGGTTAAGTGTGTGATTAGTAAAATATGTCAAATAACATCAAAGATGGGACAAAAAAGACAAATGTGGACAGATTAAGTGTGTGAATGAACAAACCAATGAAAGGTGCAAGCAAAGAAAGTCCTTTTTTTATTTAAAAGCATTGCATATTTTCATTTAAATCCCAAACATGTAACTCACATGTTGGGTATCAATCTATGATCTTATCTAATCCAAGAGTAGAAATCTACCAATTGAGCTAACTCAATTGGTAGAAAGTCATAATAACAAAAACGTGGTAATAAAACAAGCATTGAGCATCAAGAAGAAAAGACATACCATATACTCCTTAAACCAAACTGCTATTTCAGGTGGATGTAGATTTGTTTTGAGATATCTTTTACCATCATTGTAAGTATCAACAATTATTACTGGCGCCTGGTCTTCCTTAAGACCATAAAACTGCTTAACACAAAAGCGAAAAGAAATGTTTTTTTAGCAGTATAAAACTCAGAAAACATAGATCTAATGAATATATACACACATATATAAAAAAATGATCGTTTGACGAACCTCTAAGGCACCAGGACAGTAGGCAAGATCAGCGATCGAAAAACTTATCTTTTCTTCCTTGTAGGCCTTGGCAACATCATTATATTGTGATTTGAAATGTTCAAAATTATCATCGCTAAAGTACGTGAGAAGCATAACCTGCAAAATCAATATATTGCTATAATGAGATATTATTATAACACAATTTTGACCATGATTCTGAGCAAACGAACTGTATTTGGTCATTCAGATATACACCTTCATTATCAATTATAACAGTTCATATAAACCAATTGTAGAGTCAGATGTATTTTGCTTCTAACAGTATAAGCTACGATATACCAATTTGCCCAACTATGTTCTAAAGCCTAGAAATGAGGATAGGTTTTGGTTGTGTAAAACTTACACAAGTTCATTGGTAAACCACCACATACCAAACTAGTATTGGTAGTACTAAAGAATGGTATACAAAGTAAAACAAGATTAGATAATTTTTGAACTTAACAAGAAAATAACACAAATTTTAAGTTTTGTTCAACAAATATTAGATAACACTATATCAACAATACTGAATAGTCTCTAAATAGGCTCGTCTGCATAGGGTAGGGTAGGGTTGGATGTATGCAGCTATATCCTAGTGACAACAAAGATGTCGCTTTTGATTAATTGATTTGCCCTTAACATGATATGGATAGACTGTTAGAACCCTAACCCTTGATTAGGGTTAACTTGGATTAGAGTGAGGGTTTGCATGGGGAAGGAATGATGAGCAGTGGCCTGGTGATGGGTGAGTGGTGTAGGGTGCGGGTTACTGTGGAGAAGAGATGGGTTGGGAGTTTAAAACGCGTTTCTCTCTCTCTCTCTCATTCTCTCCATTTCATTCTTCTTCTCCTTCTTCCAGCTGAGGCGACGATCGGAGGAGGCGAGGACGTCGCCCGGGAGGAAGGTGCTCGTCCAGAGGAGGCGCGGCGCGTGCTTGAGGACTACCGGAGGCGACGTGCGTGAGCGAGCTCCAGCGGTTCGTCGTCCTTGCGTGAGGTATGCCGCTCTCTAGTGTGATTTTGTGGTTCCTAACCCTCGTGGGAGGGTTGTGTTGGTCGGACGGGAAGGTCGGAGACCTCTTCGGCGTTGCTTCCGTGAGAAACCTCGGCTGGAGCGAGGTGGAAGACCGCCAACGGTCGACCGGTCCCTTCGGGCGGTCGACCGAATGTAGTGTTTTTACCCGACTTTAACCTTCACCGGTCGAACGATGTCTTGTGGCGGTCGACCGGTAGTGCGTATTTGCTGGTGAGTTGGGACTCTGTCTGTTATCAGTCGACCGGTTCCTTGTGTCGTTCGACTGAAACTTAAGTGTACTGATTTTCTATGCATGCTTGTTCAACCGTTGTATGTTGCGTTCGACCGATTATATGACGTGGAATAATAGGTTGACCCTATCTGTTATCGGTCGACCGGGACCCCTGAGTCGGTCGACCGATCGTTTAAAATGATGTAGAAATGTCGGTTGACCGGGACCCCTGAGTCGGTCGACCGATAGATTGATTTTGATTTTGACCAGACTCCGGATTTTGACCTCGTTCGGTCGACCGGTTTTAGATCATTGTTCGACCATTGGGGATTGTGTTTTGAGCGCAGCGGTAGACCGTGTTAGGCGTACGGTCGACCGATTCCTTTCTGGAACCGGTCGACCGAATCACCTCTTCCGGTCGACCGTTTGGGCACAGGACAGAATTCCTGGTTCCCTTTATGAATGCCAACTTTGTCCACGGAAACCCGTGTCCTCGCCTTGTGCGTGAGCCGGGAGGTGACGGTAGGCGCGTTCCGCGTGCCTGCCCAGGGACCGCCGTTGGGAAGAGTGTGGGTGATCGGGACGCGTCACCACCACGTATGGTGCGTGACTAATGTGATGGATGGATTTGACTTATTGTAGTATAGCAGGCCTGAGGGATCGCGGATCCCATTGTTGATGTTGTGCGGGCACGCAACTGGCGTTGGGTGAGGTGACTACCGGTCTACGGGCTACGGAGGTCGCTGCCCTGCTTTTATAGCGACGCGGTTGGTGTTTGCGGCTCGTGGAGCCTGATGACCTGGCAGACTTCGGTCTGGACCCGTCCGATGCTGTGCCGGACGTTGTGATGGACCACCGATGCTGTGCCGGTGATGCCGCCGAGGTTGAGCCGGCGATGTGGATTGTTGGGCCGAGGTTGTTCCGGCTATGTTGATTCCTCGATTGGGCACCTATCGAGATGATGTTGTTATATCTTCCGGGCGACGACCCCGTTGGTCCCTGTGGCTCCGACCACTGAGATTTGCAGATCTGTATTCTATCGGCGCGCAGGCGTGACAGAGGTCCCCTGCCGAACCCTTGAGTAGTGTAGTTGCGTGTGGGGGGTGCAATGTCGCGTGCTGTAAGACTACATGTGCCTGCAGTAGGTCTCCTCGGGAGACTCGATGTTGACTGTCGGACTGACGTCCTGTTTTACCCTTCAGGAGAACTGTTTTCCATTCTGTCGATGCCATGACATGCTACTAGTATGATAGGTTCACTTGTGTAATGCATGCATATAGGTGAGTTGGCATACGGGGTTTCCTTCTGGAAACTCAGACATTGTTGTTATATATTTTTCAGGACCGCAGTAGGTCCAGTTGGGTAGTGATCGGCGGACACGCGCATTTTGGAGTTGGATCCTCTTCTCGGACCGCTAAGGTCGGCATGATTACGTTTTATCTTCTTTTGTCGTTTTGTTGTAATCATGTATCATTTTGACAAACTCTGATGTAATTTTGGTGCACCGCTATTTGTTTTATGAGAAGTAACAGTCCCGTCTTTGATTATTGAGTTCCTGTGTCTTGATTATAAATTTTTAAATTTCCGCTGTTTCGGGATGTTACATAGACCGTCCGCTATTACCCAGCAAATAAGAAGTGTAGACAATTTAACGAGTTACTCTTGTTTAGTCCATTATAATCTTAAAAACAAAAATAATGAATCTTTATTTGATTGGGAATTTCGAAATAAAACTATTTAATTAGGTTAGAAGTGTGGAAAAATTTGTAGAACAAACATATCCAACCAAAAGAAGAGAAACTGCATTGCATACCTTGTCATTGCTGTTTTGTTTGAATTTCAGAATAAAAGGTAGGCTGCTAGGGTCTGAAAAATTAAGAATGGTAACAAGTGGTGTGCCAGCTTTCACGATAAACATCTCCAGAGCATCCAGATTAAAGTCCTAAACTGAAATCTTAAGTACCCAAGAATTTTGAAAATGAGAATCCAAAAAAAAGCACAACAATAAAATTTTACCTGGAAATCAACAAAAAGTTCATCAAATGGCTTCAACAATCTAACAATTGGACCCTTTACAACAGGCTGTCCCCTGGGAAGAAACTTTGCATCCAGAGTATGGCTGAAATCATAGTTGGAGTGTAGCTTCTCGGCAACAATCGTGAAATTATCGTACTCTTCACCAGAAAATTTGGGAAATACACCCACCTATAAAAATCATTACAACAAAAAGAACTTCTAATTCCTTTTAGGGAGGAGCAAACATGTTAATTAAGGTGAGAAGAAGCGCTAAACATTACGATGTGTATTCTTTTGAGGTCGATGGAACTATGATCTGAGGATTTGATCTCGCTAGAGGCTGGACCAACTTGTCTCTTAATGTATTCAACAATAGCATTTGCTTCTCGAGGACCATTGCAGTGATGAACTTTCCCTCCATTCTTTAAGATCTTGATGGTGGGATAGCCAACCACATTATACTTGGATGCAATTGCTTTGTTTGCCTGGTCATCTACATCCACCTTTGCTAGAGCAATTGGGGGATCATGTTTGCTCAGTGTAGCAGCCGCAGCCTCATACTAAATGAAATAGACAGACAAGATTTAGATTATGTCCTCCACAATGCAAGTAATGAGCTGGCTGTTGTACAAAACCAATTGAGATAATGTATTTTACAACTTGTGTTTTAAACCAAATTCTAAAAGCAATTACCTCTGACTCAAGACTCTTACAGTGGCCGCTCCTGTAAATTGAAGATCAAATTTATTCAGAATTTAAGGAAAAAATTTAAAAACTACAGAAGGAGAACACTACATTGTTATCTTGATACTTGGAACTGATTCAACAGTGGGTGTAATGTGGGATAAGAAACTGATTTGCAGGTGGTTCAAAAACATTAGTCCCTATCTCAAAAATGTATAACTTTCTCACCTTCTTTCAAAACTTTCTTACTCCAAACTTGAAATTAACTTGAAATCATTCACTAAATGTTTATTAGTCATTTCCATATGCTAGATTTTCATGAACTAGTGCTTCCACAATTACAGGTTATATAGCTTAATAGGTTCGTCGTTATTAGAATTCTCACGAGACCAAGTTCCCTAGTATCATTTTTAGATCAGAATGCAAATTTTGATTGCCACATCACCTATTCAAAGCTTTAGCAAAGCGGGAGGTAGTAGGCACAATTATTTTATAAACTGTTAATGACAAGAGGAGCGAGATTCCTACACAAAAACATAAGAGGCCTTAAGGACATTTTGGAAATTCTTGGACAACATCTCTATTTTCTCATTAACTTCAAATGAAGTAGGGACAAAGTGATACAAATTCTTGATTATAGTCAAAGGGGCAAAGTATCACCAGTAATTTACCCTTTTGGAAATGTGGAGCTTATGATAAAGCTAATTTCCTAAATGCTCCTTCTAAACCAATTACAATAAGCAAACTCAACAACAATCTTTCACCAAGTAAATGAGGTTAAAAGAGGTTGTCAATGATAGAGACCATACCATGGTGTGTAGAATGCGACAACGATGAAGGTGTGCTTGGTGATGGTCTCTTCGAAATTTGTGGCGTCGAGCGTGAGGACGAGGGATGGCGACGACGATTCCATGGTCAAACCAAAGATAGAAATAAGGGTAGATAAGGAGAAGATCACAAAAACTTAGTAATGGAGAAGGAAACTTTTATTGGAGAGAAGAGAGCAAAGTCTGGTGTCTTTGTGTTTGTTAATGTTGGTTGACTCATACAGGACCATGTAAAAGGAAAATTTCATGGAACCCCCAAAATTCTAGCATTTTTAATTCTTTGTTTTTTAGGTTGTAGAGCACACCCACTCGACAACTCTATCTTATTTTTTGACATTTTCTGAAACTTCAAAAGTCAACTTCGATAGATTTTCTAGTAAGATGACTTCCATCCTTGTACAGTTGTACTCCTGGGAGGTTCTTAAAGTACTGATCAAACTGCAGATATTTATATCCACTACCAATCCTCTCTCTCTATTTTTAGGCATCAATAAGTTCTTTACAAACTTCTGTCTGATAAAATTTGTCAATAAGTGTGAGAGGCATGACTTCTAAACGAACCAAAATATGAAACATAAATACAAAAATGCAATATAGATGTGGCACCATTCATTGCTTGCTTATAAGCATGAAGTTGGTGGATTTTCTGAATATAAAAAAACTTACTAATAAGGTTCCCTAAACTCTTATATTAAGTTAGATTTTTTTGAAAAAAAAAAGACATGTGATCACGATGACAACAACACACAGATCAAGCACAAATCATTATCAAGATACAGGAAATCTATACGTTCAGTAAATAACAAGTTCTAATCATTGGTATTTTGTCCAATAAATAACACAAGTTATGGAATGGGTTTAGGTTTATGTAAACTATGAAAGTACTTGAAGAACCTATGAGATGGAGATGTTGGGAGTGTACCACATTTCTTGTGGTCAAAAAGTTTTGACAATATTAGATAAATTAAAAAATTGCTATCATAGTTACTTAGTCATCTTATTTTTCACACTGAGGTAGATTAAATTCTATTACTTAATTGATAAGTTTTATTTTTGAAAGAAATTATTACATTGATAAATTCCAACTCAATCTATCAAACTCACATGAAATACTTATTTAGTTGATAAACATTTTAAATTTCTCTCCCCACCTCTATAAGAGATCCACTCCGTTCAATGTTTTAATCTGCTACACGAATTGTTTAACAAAAACTGTTTCTGAATACCTAATGTATGATTGTTTTCACGATCTATATAGACTTTTCCATTGTATTAACTGTCTACATCCCTCGTCTTGTAATGACATCCCTCGTCTTGGAATCTAGCTAACATATTTCAGTTGAAAAGTTAGGGAAATTAAATACCAACAGCTTTTTTGAGGCTACATAGATTTTGGCTTGTTAAACATGAAATAAAGAAACAGCTTTGAAGTCAAACCTGATATTTACTTAAAATTATTTGGCAAGAATATTCGACGACAGAGTAAAACTTATTCTGGTAACAAAAGACAGACATTCCAACCTCAGTTACCCAAAACAATTGTGGACATAATTTTTATAAAAAAAATCAGCTAATTTCTGTACCATCTAAACATGCAGAATCCAACTATTTTAAAGCCAGCTTGGTTGGGGCTTATGCAAATTAAAGATGAAATTGCAATGGTGACAAAACAATAATACTAGGATTTTCTTTGTTGTCAACATAAGGTTGCTACATAATTACATGAGAGACCAGGAAAAAACACTGAATCAATACAAAGGACATCTGATTGTTTGGTTATTCTCAAAGTCCACTTTCAAAGTCGTGCATAGTTTAATTCTCGACCCATCTCTCTTCCAGACCAAACCAACCAAATTCTAGCACTAGCAAATGAAAAAATTGATCCTCTGATTTGCCGATGATTTCCTTTTCCGTTTAAACAGCTAAGCTGATAGTTGACTTTGCTCTACAAAATCCAAATGCAGTTTCAATTTTTATCTTACGTTCCTTCTGGTGCTGCAGGAAATTGCATAAAATTGCATCACCCTGAGATGAAACTGAAGTGAATTTTGTTTGATCGACCTTGATAAGCTTGTATGAATACCCGTTTCCCAGACAACGATGGTGTCTCGAATAATCTTCTACAACTACTAGAGAAACCAGTCAGGAAACCAGATATCAAAATTGCAGTAGGATTAGTTAGACAGGACTTTTCCATGTACTCAGTAGTTGATACTTACCAGCTGGATACCATTGGGAAATGAAGCAGTCTCTACATGAATCCGCAGTGAGCCTACCT
Source organism: Triglochin maritima (assembly GCA_963682175.1). NCBI lineage: Eukaryota > Viridiplantae > Streptophyta > Magnoliopsida > Alismatales > Juncaginaceae > Triglochin > Triglochin maritima. Next base: position 45,623,930 of record OY821775.1, read on the forward strand.
CATCTATTCAAGATGAAATTTCATCAAGAGAAGAAAGTAGCCTCCGAAATCTCAAACCTTGAGATAGAGTAATCATATCTCATCCTGAAATTCTACAGCCATGAGCAATGAGAGGATATACCTGCCAAATAACTTATCACAGAAACATGCCACATCCTTTAGAAAAAAATCTTCCAAGATTCCGAATCAATACAATCTACAAAATCAAACTTGAATGCACACCTCTTTAGGCAAGTAGCTGATACGTATTTCATGGATCATCTCATTGTGTCACAAAAGTAATGCAACTTTTGCTCGTCCACCATAAGAAGGTTAGCTGGTTTGGCATCCTCATCCAATCATCCTGAAGAAACGACTTTCAATTCACTCTCACGAATCCTTAAGAGCATACATGCAACAATTTTCTTCCAGGTCCCTCTTTGAGGAATAAAGCCCTGTTGGACCATTTGCTTGAGAACTAGATCCACATCATCCAATAAATATGCATCACAAAGCCCATGAATAAGTAGCTTGTAAGACAAAAAACTTGGGGAAGCATGTTCAGAGATCATTTCATTCATAAAATTGTTAGCCTCCCCAAACTTCTGAAAGGTAAGAAGCCCATATAAAATTGACTGATATGTTCCTGAATTTGGGTAACAACCTTTCAGTTTCATTGTCTTCAAGAAATCCATTGATTCGTCTAATCTTCCTTGCTTACAATACCCAGAAATCAGTATGTTGAATGTTATCGTATCTGGTTCGATACCCTTGGCTTCCATGCTCTTGCACAACTCAATTGCTTCATCCACTCTGTCATGCTTGCAAAGAGAATGCATTAGAGTTGAATAAGTGGTAACATTAGCTCTGCAGCCTTGTTTTGGTATTTCATCAAGCAAAGAAAATGCAGCATCCAGATTCCCACAATTGCACAAACCCTTGATGAGAATGTTGAAACAGCATGTGTCAACTGCAACTCCAAGCCTCGGAGCACTTAGATATAGCTCGTGGATTAACTCAAAGTGCTTATTGCAAACAAGCATGTTAAGTACAAGATTGAAAGTCCTTACAGATGGCCAACAATGGTAATCTGGCATGCTAAATAATGTTTTGATGGCTCGTTCTGGGTGATTGGCGACATTTATGTATATCTTTATCAAATTATAGAAGAAATCATCGGAAAGTTTACACTTATCTCTTTTTGCTGTTTCAAGTAGATTGTCGATGTAACTGAATTTTCTGGCATGTGCGAGCCTATCAATTAGTAGGCCAAATAAAGCCTCATTAGGCTTGTAATCTTTTCGGGCAGATAACTTTTGGAAAGAAGTGATAATCTGATCAGCATCTGTAAGACCATTAAAAACTTTTAAAACTTCATTTGGAGCAAGCCAATCCCTGTGATCCAACCTTTCTACACCACGAGTCATATTCTTAATTAATTTGGAAGATTGAGCAAGAGAAGATGTGAATATCTGAGAGATTCGGAAATTGTTGAAAGAGGGACCAGAAATTGATAAGAACGCCCATTTCTTGTACATAATGGATACCATCTGTGTCAAATGAAATAAGATGATCGATAGTGGTTTTGGAAAAAATACATAAAACGGAAACAATACAAAAAAAATAATAATAATAATAAGCAAGTATTCAAGTATTCAAAAAAATAACCAAGAAGTTGCACTAACTATAGAGGTATCAAACTCATGTGTCATACTATGAAATTGTGGGAAAGAGTAATTGAGCACCGTCTAAGGAAAGAGACATATGTTAGAGATAATCAATTTGGTTTCATGCCTTGAAAGGTCAACGATAGATGTCATATTTCTTATTAGACAACTTATGGAGAGGTATAGAGAACAAAAGAAAGATCTACATGTAGTTTTTATTGATTTAGAAAAGACATATGATAGAGTTCCAAGAAATGTTATGTGGTGTGCCCTTGAGAAAAAGAAAGTATCAACAAAATATGTGAATTTAATTAAAGATATGTATGAAGGAGTTAAAACTAGCAATAGAATTTGTGATGGAGTGACTAAAGCTTTTCCGATTAAGATTGGACTTCATCAGAGTTCAGCTTTAAGTCAATATCTATTTGCTTTAGTAATGGGCGAGGTGACAAAAGACTTACAATGTGAGGTCCCATGGTGTATGTTTTTTACGGATGATGTAGTATTAATTGACGAGAGTAGGGTAAGTGTGGAGAGAAAACTAGAGTTGTGGAGAAATACTTTAGAAACAAAAGGTTTTAAACTAAGTAGATCTAAAACTAAATATATGAAATGTGATTTCAGTACCGTTAATACCGAGGAAGAGGGGATTATATTAGATGGGCAAGTGATGCGTAGAAAAGATATTTTTAGATATCTTGGATCAATACTTCAAAAGGATGGGGAGATCGATGAAGATGTTAACCATATGATTAGAGCAGGATGGATGAAATGACGACAAGCCTCAGGTGTCTTATGTGACAAAAAATTCCACTTAAGTTAAAAGGGAAGTTTTATAGAACCGCAATAAGACCTGCAATGCTTTATGGTGCAGAATGTTGGGCAACTAAAAGACAACATATACAAAAGATGACTGTATCTGAAATGAGGATGTTGAGGTGAATGTGTGACCATACGCGAATGGATCAGATTAGAAATGAAGACATTCGTGAGAGAGTTTGAGTTGCTCTAATGGTAGAGAAAGTTATCCAACACAGACTGAGATGGTATGAACATGTACAAAGAAGACCTATGGAGGCACCTATAAGAAAAAAAGAGTATTGAATCGGATCGAAGACATAAAAACAGGAAGAGGCAGACCACGATTGGCTTGGGAGGAAGCGATCAAAAGAGATTTAAAAGATTGGAATCTTCCTTGAGAATTTGCATTGGATAGAACACGTGGAAGAAGACGATTCACGTGCCTGAACCGTGACTCCTTAAAGTTTCATTTCTAGCTTACCCCAACTAGTTTGGGATAAAAAGTTTTGTTGTTGTTGTTATAGACATACTTCATAGAGTTCAATACTATTGACTAAGATCCTATTGAAAGCCGACATCGATTTTAAAATTCTTATTACATGAGAGAATCTATCAAACATGAGATGAGCAACATTCCTTTAGGTGTCACAAAGCAAACCCAAAAGGAGCAGTGATTGCTCATTCATCTATTTCACTAAAATGTTTAATCACTTTTAAATTTCTTATTACGTAAACAACTAGATACAATAGCAAAGGCCATCCTTAATTTGTGATATCACTTTAAGCTGGAGATTAACCATAATCATTTAAGGAAAATGCTTAGTGGATGCAGACTTTTTTGACGCTCGTAAAAAGGACGACCCAATATTTAAAAAGGATCGACCGTAAGTGTAAAAATATACCCCCAGAAGTGATGAAATACGCTGCAAGTGATGGAATACCCAGTGTTTAAATGAATCGACCGTAAGTATAAAAAGGACAAACACAATGTTTAAAAAGGTAACGCGTCTGTGACGTCCGCGTCCGCCTATAAAGATTCATCATTTAACATTTAACAGATGTTGAAATAAATCCTATAACTCCCCGGTCACAGTCCAATTTGAACTTCTTCGACTGCACCACATTTCAACCACTCAACTAAATCAGCACAAAAAAGTACCAAACCATCAGCAAAATAACAAGTAAAGTTTCACTGCTTAACAAATGCCACAACCGTAAAAAAAAAAGTGCCTTGTGTACACAGTATTAGGCCACCTATAGTTTGGAATTGAAGCCCATTTGTCCATTATCTTTGCAATAGATGTATCTCTACCTAGCCAGTGGCAATGCCCACTGGATTTTGAGATTTCCCTAGTTTTTAAGGATCCCTTCGAATTCTTAGAATACAAATTCCCTCTATTTGTGCAGATGAGCAATACGAATGACTATTTCAATTTTCAAGAGTATTTGTTTACCCACTTATAGGTAAAATACCTAATCAAATTTCAGATGAGATGAGCAAACAAATAAATACAAATTCTTAGAATACCAATAGCAAAATAAGCAGATGAAATTTCACCAAATTGGTCTACTTCAAGAGTACCCACTTATAGGTAAACTAAAATACCTAATCAAATTTGAAATGAAACCAAGCAACCAATTTTCAAATTTGTTTCGTCGACGTATTTATAAATTTCGCCATCTCTTTATTCGGAGAAACGAAAATCCAAAGAAAAAAGAAAGTCGAACCGTTGGGCGTCTATGAAGGCAATGGAGGGTTCGACGGAGGAGTCGGCGGCGCAGCCACGCACGGGCGGAGGAGGAGAGGAGTGTTTGAAACAGGGTTTTTCCTTCGAAGATATTTTCTTTTTTATATTTAACGTAGAAATTAACAAGAAAAAAACAAAATGGTCGCCCCAATACTAATAGTGTTTTCTAGTCTAGTATTATATTATTAATAACAATAATAAGCAGAAATAGAGAGTGGAAGGGAAAGCCCAAATCAAAACTTAGACGATCGGATGAATCAATCATCTTCTTCTTGTTGTTGTTCTTTTTCGCTCTGACTATCCTACTTGGAATTGGAAGTGGGTTTTTTGGGGTTTTTTTTATGTTTTTCAAAAAAAAATAATATTAAAGACATTTGTAATTTTATAATGTTTAATTTGCAAATTTTTAACAACGTTGAACGGAAACGATGACGGAATGAATCCATTAACAGTAGATGTGCATATGAACAAATATGTTTGACTTACAGATGTTCCTCTGACAAAAGTAAAAATCTTCTGCGTATAACCACTTAAGACACGTGGGATGTGCACCCAAGCAAAAAAAACCCAAATATTTACCTTCTTTTTATATTTTGATATAGATTCTTTTGCGGACTACCCACTTCATTTAGAAATCTCACGGACCAAAGGCACATTCATCAAGGAGGTTTGCATATCCCAAACATGCCAATGAGATTGTTCGCAAGGGTGGTGCCACATTCATCCAAGGGATTTTGGAATATGGCTTGGTTTGTACCATCTTTTTAAGTTTTTGGTATTTATATTGTTAATACTTTTGGATTTTGAAATTTGACACACTTAGATTTTGAAATTTGAAATTTGACCTAGTTTGTGCATATTTTTTACACACTTAGATTTTGTAATTTTGAAATTTGACTTAGTTAATACTTTTGTACACACTTAGATTTTGAAATTTGACCTAGTTTGTGCATATTTTTTAGATTCCGATATTTGTATTTTTAATATTTTTTACACCCTTGGATTTTGGTCTTTCACAATTTCAACATCCTGAAATATTTATTTCTAATAATTAGACATGGAGGTGAATTTCAGATTATATGTAAAATTCCTAATACTACTCCTGACTGCTGGGATTTGAGCTAATAAAAAAATATATTCACAAGCTTGTCCGAGCTAATAAAAAATAATTTACCATCATATCGTAAGATCAAATTGTGGTTACCCTCGTACTTAATTAAAAGGTAAGCACCAATGCATAATTGTATGTTATGGATCTCCTTCTATGTGATTATTTATTGTACATGGAAATGGCTAATTTTTTTCCCCTGGATGAAGATATATGAGACCAATAACTTGGTAGTGTTTTGTTCCCGTCAACAAAGGATTAATTAAGAACCAATGTCGACTGTTAATAGGTTTATGTTTGGTTTTGATCCAATGGGCCTAGAAAATTTGTCACTATTTTAGGCCCATGAATAAATGGAATGGAACCTAGAAATTTATTCGTGGGCCTAAAATAACGACAAATTTGTCACTATCCGTATCGTCTAAGTTAAACGGGTAAACGAGATAGGATAAAAAAATGTTATCCGTCCCACCTGAGGGTGGACTAGATGGGGCGGATTATTATTTGAAACTAACTATCAAAAATCAATCCATTTTTCTTAATATTTTTTATTTTTATCAAGATTAATACAAAAATAAAATAAAAAAATCAATCGATGCATGTTTTAAAGCTAGATACAAAAAATCAAAGTTAAATACAAAAAACGATTAAAGTTAAATACAAGCCAAACATGTATATGATTATTGAGTTACGTGGGTACGTGGAATTTGCGGGTGACTTTTTTTGACCGCAACTTACATCCCTGTGGAAATACTTTAAGTGGTGAGTGAGATTTTGTAGAAGTTTCTTTTTTCTTGGGTACACTTCAAAAAGTCAACATTGGATCTTTACGCTTAGAATTTTCATAAACCAGTTGGGAATGCCACACAAATACGCATCTTCAATATTGAATTTAGTTTGGTACATTTCCATCTTAAATTTAATTTTAAATATTTTCTTTTGCAAATTACACCATATCAAGTTATGAAAATCTACTTAAAGCTATAATATCTAAAAGAACTTTTTAATAAACTTTTTCTTAAGTTTTGAAAATTCAAATTGCTTTTCTAGAGAGAAAAAGAAATTTTAAATGGGAGAAATTGATTAACTTGTAGAGAGAGAGAGATTTTTAGAGAGAAGTATTTATGAAGAAATATTTCTAGAGAAATCCCTTTCTTTCTCTACAAATATATTTCCCTTTCATGAAAATTGACTCTCTCTACAAGGAAAAAAAAATTCTCTCTTGAAAATTAATTTAGAGTTTCCGAGACTTGATTGAGTATAATTCGGTCGTAGAATATGATTTTGAATTTCAGGGATTTACATACACTTTTGCAATTCAATTTTGCAATAAGTTTTATTAAAATAATTTAAATCTAAGACTAAGGTGGAAATGGTTTGGACGGTGGATTAGGCTCAGGGTAACGACTCGAGAACTTTCAATCGGATGGGTGGTATATATAGGGCAAAAGGACACAAATATCACTTTTGGACTTTGGTGAATATAATAATATTTCGGTGCTTTTGCAAATATAAATTAGGTCAGTCACACACTCACACCAGTGAAATAACATGACACAGTGACATGGTTTTGAGTTTTTACACGATAAAACTTTTGTGGTTAATTATCGACTTAATTAGTTTTATATGACGATTTATGAATTCAATTGGCTGATCGATCCTACCTACTCATCTTGGACACTTTCTTATGTTACTTAATTAGTCAAAGGAGAAGAACTCATAAGTTCTTTAGAAAATTACTTCTGCTGGTTTTGGAGATCTTCTAAGCCAAAAGAAGTTTATTACTCTCTCTCTCTCTCTCTCTCCAAAATATATAGATGATTATGATGATTTCAGGTTTGTAAAAACAAGTCAACAACTAACATTCTAACATAATTCTGTTGGCATTGATTGAAACACATAAATAGAGAGCGATTGGAAAGAAGCAAGTAAGCTATCAACATCTTAGAAGGAAGAGACGTCTCTCCTATAGTTGTGTTTTACTTTTCAACCTCTCTATATCTCTCAGCTTTTCTCTTCCATTTCTCTTCAAAGCTTATAGTCACAAAAACACATCATCTTTGGAAACTCTCTCTTGTAGAAGATTTTGAACTCAATAAGGTTCAAAGCTTATCGACTTGCCGGAGTTCTTCGCCACTTCATAAATCGGTAACAATTTAAGATAATATATTTATGTTTTGATTTTGATTTTTATTTTGGGGGGGTCTTAACAGTGTGTCGTTTCGATGTGTTTTCTTGGGTTTTATTCGAGTGTAGTCGAAATAACTCTTTTCGATGATGTACACGACATGAAAGAAAACCTTAGTCGCGTTTGCCTCTCCATATATATAGATGCATGGTTGGGATTACTAAGACCCCGATTAACACACCCTCAACAACTTCTTGTTTTGCATACAAATCATAGGGTTAAATTTTACCATTCCAAAAACTAATTAAGCAACTTTTTTGGAAAAAAGTTTTTCACGTTTGCCAAGTTTCGTGGAAAACCATTATCATGACATCGATGTCTAGAGTTTACATGTTGGACACAATTTTTTTGAATTTAATGAAACAATATTAGAACCTAATTATATTTCTCGTAACGATCACATCTCGATGACACTACTTTGGAGGGCCGGGTCTAATGTTGAATATCGCCAATGACATGCAATTTTGTCTTGTTTAAAGGCAAAACACATCGTGAATTTTCATTTTTCATGCTAATTAATAAAACGTAAGCACTTTCAAAAAAAAAAACTCATTTCGATTGTTTGTGGATTCCATCCTGTTCATCATCTTTAGTTGCATGCGAAACTAAATTATTTTCCTAATGGAATCATATATAATTTTAAATGACGTTTCGGTTCAAGTTTCCAACACAATTTCCAGTCAATATTTCATTTTTTTGCCGAAGTAATTAAATTATATCAACTGATGATAACTTTTTAACATAAAAATGGATATACCGCTTTCGGACATATCTGAGCAAATATCATTGCACTTAATTAACGAATGTTCCTAAAAGAAGTTCACCTTTTTTAACTTGATGCAGTGCACGATAGTACAAAAAAATTCTGTAAATTATTGGTCGATCTCTCCACATGAATGCCCTCAATAATAGAGAAGCGATCAATTATTTGTATTTTTTAATCACGGTCAACAACACTTAGGTATGAGATGAATTATTCCGCTCAACTAGAGTTTCACAGCTTAATTATGGAAGTGCTATAGAAGAAATTAAACACTCCGTTGGGAGTGTTTAGCATGCCATTAATAATCAACAACATCTATGAACAGCATGGTTTGTCTTAGCATGCTCAATCATTTTCACTTCTAAAATCGTGGCAACTTATTAATGCTATATATTTTAGGGTAAACTATTGTCGACTATTGTCAAGTAACACTTTACCTCGTGAACTTTAAAATATCACACTACTTAAACTTTGATTTATATAACATCGTGACTCTCTCTATTATAAAATTATTACTTTTCGATATAATAATTGTTTTTTCTCAAAAAATTGATATTGCATACTTCTAATGTATCACATAGTAAAGTTGGAATCAAATTGAATGTCTGATTTAACTCAAATTTGGGATTGATTGGTTCAAAATTCAACCCAAATTTGAAATAAAAATTCGACATCCGATTTGATTGGAACTTTATCACAAAGATATAGTATATGTATGTTTCGCAAACCACACGATAAAAATTAAGAAAAATGATGAATATGTTGAAACAATAAAAATATATAATATTTTGTAGTGATTGTGTAACGTCTCCGAAAATAGCGGAAAATTTAAACAATATAAAAGACCGTCAACGGTCAACACCGGACACGTCACGAGACAACAAAATGAATATATATATATATGCCGTAATTTTTTAATATAATAAAAAAGTAAATTAAAATTTCGAAATTTAGGAATTTTTTTTTCGAAAACTAGGTGGATCGCGGGTGTGACCCGCGATCCGTGGGGCACGGATCGCGGTTCCCACCCGCGATCTCTCCCTCCCGCCAATTTTTTTTTTTAAGTTTTCTGTTTTATTTTCTTTATTTCTGTTTTTCTTTTTATTATAATTATTTTTAATCTTTTTTAAAATCCTTTTTTTTCAAAATATGTTTTCTAATTTATATTATTTTTTAAAAAAATAAAAATTTGTTTTTCATTTTTTCAAAAATCGACCTCCAAATCACATATTGAATTTTTAATTTTGTATTGAAATGTTAGGGTATTTTATACAATAAAAAAATAAAATTTCTTAACAAGAATAAGAAATTATTTACAAATGAATTTTAAACAAACACTAAAACTAATTAAAACAAAAAATTGATAACGTTGTCGAAAATTCGTAGGGTGTACACACATTACAAACAATTTTGGAGGTCGATACAGCAAAAAATTAAAAACACAATGAATTTTTTTAAAAAAATAATAACAATTACAAAACATATTTTGAAAAGAAATATAATAAAAAAACTTAATTAAAATGATTTAAAAAAATTCAAAACATAAAACACTCCAACTAAAATCCGTGACTTTATTTATTTTCTTTTATCGTTTTTGATTTTATGTTTTGAATTTTTTAAAATCATTTTAATTAAGTTTTTTTATTATATTTCTTTTCAAAATATGTTTTGTAATTGTTATTATTTTTTAAAAAAAATTCATTGTGTTTTTAATTTTTTGCTGTATCGACCTCCAAAATTGTTTGTAATGTGTGTACACCCTACGAATTTTCGACAACGTTATCATTTTTTTTGTTTTAATTATTTTTAGTGTTTGTTTAAAATTCATTTGTAAATAATTTCTTATTTTTGTTAAGAAATTTTATTTTTTTATTGTATAAAATACCCTAACATTTCAATACGTCCAGTTATCGACGTGATTTGGAGGTCGATTTTTGAAAAAATTAAAAACAAAATTTTAAAATTTTAAAAAATAATATAAATTAGAAAACATATTTTGAAAAAAAAAGATTTTAAAAAAGATTAAAAATAATTATAATAAAAAAGAAAACAGAAATAAAGAAAATAAAACAGAAAACTTAAAAAAAAAAATATTTGGTATAAAGATATACCAAAAAATTCCTAAATTTCGAAATTTTTATTTATTTTTTATTATATTAAAAAAATACGGTATATATATATATATATAAAGATATAGATCCACGTGGAAATCAAAATACATATGAGTCAACTGTGATTACAACAGAAATGAATACAACCGGTAATCACTACCTCAACAAAAGATATAAAGAGAAGACATGATCAGATCCCGGGGGCACCCTCCTCGGTCACCACCTCGACTTTAATGCTACTCGCTATCTGAAATGCAAACAAATGAAACATGCCTGAGTTCCCCGTCGAACCCCGTATGCCAAACCTCCAAAATACAAAATGGAATTAAAGACAATGCAATGCAATGTACATGATCATCCACCTCGGGTCCACAATAATACCATTCTCCGCCTCCGCGGTACTGAACCACTCCTGCCACCACGAGGGTCAAGTCAGCACCACTGCTCCCCAAGAGCCGGAGAAAGGAACCCTGGTACTACGCCGCCACCCCAGGAGCGAGTCAGTCCGCCGAATGCACAACTCGGGCCAGACGACAGCCGCTACTCCCCCAAGAGCCGCCAGACGCGCACCCTGCCGGAACATCCTCGGCCTACCGACAAACCCCAGCAAACAGCCCAAGGTTTACGACAATCATCTCCCACACCCCGCACGATATGAGAGGCCCAACAATAATACACCCTCGTCGAAGGTGAAATCCGTCGCTCTCAAGGCCGGTAATCGACCGTCGCCTCGGAGCCGGTAGTCGACCTAAACTCGACGGCTCTGCGGCAGATCGGTCGACCGCTATAAGCACACCGGTCGACCGGTCTTCCACACAGTACTCAGTATTGTACAAACAAGTGTATCGGTCGAACCATACCAACCGAATTACCGACCAATCGGTCGAACAAAAGTCATCTAGCGGTCGACCGTTTGGATGGTCTACGCTATACAATATTTATAATATATATATATATCCGACCGGTCGAACCAAGGGTCCGTTCAACCGATAACAGGGATCTCAACATTTTGCCTAAGTAATATTCGATCGACCGGAACTGAGATACAGTTCGACCGAAACATCACAGGCACTCTACTGCTTATTTAAAATGCTCAGTCGGTCGACCGAAAGTTAAAGAGCGGTCGACCGTTTTGATGGTCAAAGCTCCCAACCGACTTAGCATCGAATAGATCGGTCGAACCAGGTTCAGTATGTTCGACCGTTTAATAAGTCAAAACCCCCAACCGACCTATTCTCATTGTTTCGGTCGACCGGCGAAGTGGATCTGTTCGACCGATAACAGCATCAAACCCTTTTTCCCGCACAAATCTGGCATAACGGTCGACCGTTTGTGGGTGCAAAACAATATAATAATAGAATCAGTCGACTGCCCACAGGCACCGGTCGACCGATTGTCGTCTTCAACCTCTGAATAGGTTGCAATCCGACGGGGAATTCGACACCAACGTCGATCCCCAACATCCACAAAGCTTATGTGAGTTATAATGAAGACTTGGCATACCTTTTTGAAGTTCATGGAAGCCTCCCAAGCTTTGGCAAGCTCAACCCAACTTCTTCTCCTTCTCCTCCTCTTCTCTCCTTCTCTCCTTCTCCTCCAAGATCACCTCTCTCACTCTCTGATCAACTCAAGCAAAGAGGAAAAACGTTTTATTTGACCTAACACCTCTATTTATAGAAAAACCAAATCTTATCCTCAACTCCACCTTACTCTTTTACTATAGCACGATTAATTAAGGGTTAATTAGGTTTAGTTTAGGTTAATTAGGGTGTTTAGATTAAGGTTATTACAATCTACCATCCTTTAAGAAATTTCGTCCGCGAATTTCGAAACAACTGACTTACCGGAATAACTCTGGATACTGCCTCCTGACGTCCTCCTCGATCTCCTAGGTAACCACTATGATATTGTGATGCTGCCACCTGACCTTCATCATCGGAATCGCCCTCCTCCTAAGCTGATGTACCATCTGATCCACAATCTCAACAGGTCTATCATCTAACGACAAATCATGCTGGATCTCGGGTACTGTTATCTCTATCACATGAGCTGGATCGGTCACGTACTTCCTCAGCATAGATACATGGAAGACGTTGTGAAGTCCTGCGAACTGTGGCGGTAAAGCAATCCTATATGCCACCTCCCCGACTCGATCCAATATCTCAAAAGGTCCGACATACCTCGGACTCAGCTTCCCCTTCTTCCCGAATCTCATCACCCCTTTGGAAGATGAGATCTTCAGGAAGACATGATTTCCTGCATCAAAAGTCAGCTCACGCCTCCGCGTATCAGCATAACTCTTCTACGTGCTCTATGCTATAGCTAGTCGTCTTCTGATCACGTCGACCTTCTCTGAATATAACTGTATAATGTCAGGTCCAACTAGCTGTCTCTCACCCACATCACTCGAACTCTGAAGTCTGACCCATCTCTAGCCGTTAACTGTAACAAACTGCTCAACTCCTCATCTGTAGTCTGAGCATGAATCACTGTCGATATTGTCTGAGGCTTTACTCTCAATCCTGCAATCACTGCACCCTCAGAGCTATCTGCAAATGGTCTCCACTCTGCTAAAGACTCCAGCAGTCGCCACTCCTGAATGCATAGGCTTGCTACTGATACCTCCACCTTCCGGCTCAAAGCGTCTGCAACCATGTTCGCCTTCCCCGGATGGTAAGAGATAGTGAAATCGTAATCCTTAATGAACTCAAGCCATCTGCGCTGCCTCATGTTCAGCTCCTTCTGCGAGAACAGGTACTTCAAACTCTGATGATTTGTAAACACCTCAAACTGCTCGCCATAAAGGTAGTGTCTCCAGGTCTTCAGTGCGTGAACCACTGCTGCTAACTCCAAATCATGAGTCGGGTAATTCCTCTCATGGACCTTCAGCTGTTTGGATGCGTACGCGATCACCCTCCCGTGCTGTATAAGTACACATCCTAAGTCAATACCTGAAGCGTCGCTATAAATCACAAATCCACCTGTACCACTCGACAATGACAAAACTGGTGCCGTGGTCAACAGTCTCTTCAGCTCCCGAAAGCTGTCCTCGCACTTCCGCGACCATACAAAAGTGACTCCCTTCTACGACAGAGCCGTCAGTGGTGATGCCAATCTCGAGAAGTCTTTGATGAGGCGACGGTAATAACCTGCCAGTCCAACAAAACTCCTAATCTCCGTCACGCTCGTAGGGGCCCTCCACTGTGTCACTTCCTCTACCTTCGCCGGATCCACAGATATCCCCTCTGCCGATACAATGTGTCCGAGGAACGCCACTCTGTCCAACCAAAACTCGCACTTTGAGAACTTAGCATATAACTGCTGAGCTCTCAAGATGCTGAGTACAATCCTCAGATGCTCTCTATGATGCTCCACATCGGGTGAATAGATCAAAATGTCATCCACAAAGACAATCACAAATCTATCAATATACTGCCTGAATGTCCGGTTCATCAGATCCATGAACGTTGCCGGAGCATTCGTCAATCCAAATGGCATCACCAAGAACTCATAGTGTCCATATCTCGTCCTGAAAGTTGTCTTCTGGATGTCCTCATCTCGGATCCTGAACTGGTGATATCCTGAACGCAGGTCAATCTTCGAGAAAACCTTCGCTGACTGCAGCTGGTCAAAGAGGTCTTCGATCCTAGGTAAAGGATACATATTCTTTACCGTCACCTGGTTCAACATCCTGTAGTCTATGCACATCCTCAAAGATTCGTCATTCTTCTTCACAAACAAAACTGGTGCACCCCAAGGCGAGACACTCGGTCTGATAAATCCAGAGTCCATCAACTCCTGCAACTGCTTCTTCAACTCTGTCAACTCAGTAGGTGCCATCCTGTATGGAGCCTTCGACTGCGGTGTAGTGTCAGCTGCCAACTCGATGCCGAACTCCAACTCTCGGTGCGGTGGTAAACCTGGAATCTCCGCTGGAAAAACATTCGCGAACTCCTACACCACCTCAATGTCCTTTAACCTCTGAGACTCTGCCTCCGCAACCACCAGCGTCGCTAAAAATGCTGCACAACCCTGCTGTAATAGCCTCTGAGCCCTTACAGCAGATACAATAACGCGACCTCCTCTGTTTCTGACCCCTCTGATCAGAATATCAGGCAAACCTTTCCTCGGGATCAAAATCTTCTTCTCACGGCACAAGACTCGGACATCATATTGGGACAACCAATCCATCCCAAGTATGACATCAAAGTCTTCCATCGGTAGCAAGACCAGGTCGGCCGGAAACTCCTGATCTCCCAAAACAACCGTGGCGGCGGGGACAAATCTCCCCACAGTGCCCACCAGACCCAGAGGTGTGCTGACTTCCAAGGTGGCAGTCAACATCGCAAGGGTACAACCCAACACTCCCGCAAATCGCTCTGCGATGAACGAGTGTGTCGCGCCACAATCAAAGAGCACCCTAGCTACCGAACCAGCAACAAGAAGCGTACCTTCCACGACAGCGCCTCCATCCCTAGCCTCCTCTGCCTGAATGGTGTAAACTCTACCAGTGCGCTGCCCCTACTGAAGGCTCAGAAACTCCTCCTTCTTCGCATCCTGCACATGCTGCGGAAAATACTGCTCGTTGAACTCGCCAATGAACTCCTCCCAGGCTATATTCTATTTATCCGCAAACACCACTTCAGATGTGGACCTCCACCAGTTGGACGCATCACCGCTCAAATCATAAGAGGCCAGACCCACATTCGCCTCTGGAGAACAACCGATAGTACTGAAGATCTTCTGCATCGTGAAGATCCACTCCTCCGCTGCCTCTCCATCATACTGCCCCAGAAAGGTAGGTGGATGCTGGCGCATAAACCGGTCATGCATAGCACTAGTCCCCGTCTGCCCAGTCTGTGTTGCCTGCTGCTGTAGCATCTCAGTCAGACGTCCGACCGTATCGAACAACGTCCGACGCTCATCCTCTCAAGCCTCATTCCTCGCAGTCTCACTCTCACTGTGAGTATGAGCGACGACCTTCTCCCGTCTAGGAGGCATCTCAAAAGAAACAAGACAATCATCAATATAATTTATGCATGCATGATCCTCTAAGACCTAATTCCTAACTCAAAGGTGGTTTCTTTGGACAAGTACGTCAGGATCAACGCTCTGATACCAAATTGTAACGTCCTCGAAAACAACGGAAAATTTAAACAATATAAAAGACCGTCAACGGTCAACACCGGGCACGTCACGAGACAACAAGATGAAATATATATATATATATATATATATATATATATATATATATATATAAAGATATAGATCCACGTGGAAGTCAAAATACATATGAGTCAACTGTGATTACAACAGAAATGAATACAACCGGTAATCACTACCTAAACAAAAGATATAAGAGAAGACAAGATCAGATCCCGGGGGCACCCTCCTCGGTCACCACCTCGACTCTAATGCTACTCACTACCTGAAATGCAAACAAATTAAACATGCCTGAGTTCCCCGCGGAACCCCGTATGCCAAACCTCCTAAAATACAAAATGGAATTAAAGACAATGCAATGCAATGCACATGATCATCCACCTCGAGGGTCAAGTCAGTCCACCGCTGCCACACAAGGGTCAGTCGGCACCACTGCTCCCTAAGAGCCGCAGAAAGGAACCCTGGTACTACGCCGCCACCCCAGGAGCGAGTCAGCCCGCCGAATGCACAACTTGGGCCAGACGACAGCCGCTACTCCCCAAAGAGCCGTCAGACGCGCACCCTGCCGGAACATCCTCGGCCTACCGACAAACCCCTGCAAACAGCCCAAGGTTTACGACAATCATCTCTCACACCCCGTACGATATGAGAGGCCCAACAATAATACACCCTCGTCGAAGGTGAAATTCGTCGCTCTCAAGGTCGGTAATCGATCGTCGCCTCGGAGCCGGTAGTCGACCTAAACTCGACGGCTCGCGTGTGGATAAATCCACCAACCTGCGGCAGATCGGTCGACCGCTATAAGCACACCGGTCGACCGGTCTTCCACACAGTACTCAGTACTGTACAAACAAGTGTATCGGTCGAACCATACCAACCGAATTACCGACCAATCGGTCGAACAAAAGTCATCTAGCGGTCGACCGTTTGGATGGTCTACACTATACAATATTTATAATATATATATATATATATATATATATATATATATATATATATATATATATATATATATATATATATATATATATATCCGACTGGTCGAACCAAGGGTCCGTTCAACCGATAACAGGGATCTCAACATTTTGCCTAAGTAATATTCGATCGACCGGAACTGAGATACAGTTCGACCGAAACATCACAGGCACTCTACTGCTTATTTAAAATGCTCAGTCGGTCGACCGAAAGTTAAAGAGCGGTCGACCGTTTTGATTGTCAAAGCTCCCAACCGACTTAGCATCGAATAGATCGATCGAACCAGGTTCAGTATGTTCGACCGTTTAATAAGTCAAAACCCCCAACCGACCTATTCTCATTGTTTCGGTCGACCGGCGAAGTGGATCTGTTCGACCGATAACAGCATCAAACCCTTTTTCCCGCACAAATCTAGCATAACGGTCGACCGTCCTCAGACATCGTTCGACCGTTTGCGGGTGCAAAACAATATAATAATAGAATCGGTCGACTGCCCACAGGCACCGGTCGACCGATTGTCGTCTTCAACCTCTGAATAGGTTGCAATCCGACGGGGAATTCGACACCAACGTCGATCCCCAACATCCACAAAGCTTATGTGAGTTATAATGAAGACTTGACATACCTTTTTGAAGTTCGTGGAAGCCTCCCAAGCTTTGGCAAGCTCAACCCAACTTCTTCTCCTTCTCCTCCTCTTCTCTCCTTCTCTCATTCTCCTCCAAGATCGCCTCTCTCACTCTCTGATCAACTCAAGCAAAGAGGAAAAACGTTTTATTTGACGTAACACCTCTATTTATAGAAAAACCAAATCTTATCCCCAACTCCACCTTACTCTTTTACTGTAGCACGATTAATTAAGGGTTAATTAGGTTTAATTTAGGTTAATTAGAGTGTTTAGATTAAGATTATTACAGATTGGACAACGTGACTACATTTGGGTGCAATCACGTCTGGTAGTGACCAAAAAGTGCAGTTGCGGGTTGAAAAAAATAGTCTAAATAAGTTCATAATTCATATATATAAAAATATTTTTTTTTTGACTAGTCATCAATATCGGTATTTGAAGTTTCAATGCAAATTTCTTTTTCCATAAAAAATTCAATGTAACTGCCCCCCACTAGCCTCCCATGATGGGTGAGTGGGGAGCACAACAATATAATTCATTCACCTTGCTAACTCATCTTAACTAACTGATGCTTATTCAAAATACGATTTCATCCCTAACTAATGTATTTGATCAATAACTTTTATACTCTTCAAAAGCCTAAATTATCTCAGTTTCCATGCCTAACTAATGTATTTTCTTAATAACTTCTATACTCTTAAATAGCTTAAAATGATAAAATATCTCAGCTCCAATTAATAATTTGTATACCCCTGATCGCTTAAAATATATCTCAGATACTATCCAACCCGGACACAATTTGGAAAGTTCAACAACAATTGAAGTGAATAGAGAAGTAATAGAGTGAGGTGAGGTTTGTTTGAAAAACCAAAATCTAGGGCTTTTTGTAGGAGTTTTAGAATTTTTGTGCAAAAACAAAGGTTGATCTATTATATCTTTTGTGTTATTGCGTATGAACATTTTGATAAGTACTTGCATATAAATTCAAATATCAAACATATCCTTTAATGTTTGACAATGTTTTGAAAAACCTATTCTTTGACCAAATTAATTCTGCAATTGTACAATCTTCGGTAAATTATTTTTTGCAAAGGGTATATTTATGTTGATATAAACCGACTTTTTTTACCATCATTTTGAGTATAAGAGGAGTATCAAGGTTGTAAACAGTGTCATGGTTCAATTGAAAGTTCACTTCAAATTTCAGGCCATCTAAGCTTCTATTCGAATTATCTGAATTATCAATCTTCTTAAATTTATCCCTTTTACGTATATATGGCCCGGGAGTTATGACCTAGAACATCTCATGCTAAGTATCGAAACTGGTTTCTTAATCTGATGTGTGTTTTTTTGGGTGAAATATAGGAACAAGTATTAATGGACTTCCAATTATCAGCATTAGTAGTTGCATCTCTTTTGTTATCAACTGCAACTTTCTCATTTTTGTGGAGCTACATTGGCCATGGACTATATTTGGAAGGTGGTATTACTTCTCTAGACAAGGTAATTAAACAATATATTTTTTACTCCTATATTTCTATCAACTAATTGCGAAGAACTCGATCCCACTCCGGATCCAAGACAAGAGGTTTCATATCTAGAGAGGAGGAAGGAGAGAGAGAGAGAGAGAGAGAGAGAGAGAGAGAAATATTAGGGTTATGGTTTGCAAACGCGACAGAGAAAGCAAGAAGAGTGAATGTTATTTGATTTAGGGTTTTCGTTTCGTATTTATACACATGCTAGCTGGATCCATATAAATGGATAATCTCAATCTGATACACAAGAATACAGGATGCTAATACAGAGACTTGACCCGATTCAGGGCCGTCTCGGGAATTTTCGAGGCCATGTGCGAAAATCAACTCTTAAATTTGAAAAAAAGTGTCCACCTAGTTTAAATAAATAAAAATTCACTAACTTAGTGCAATATCACTTGATTTTTTTTGTTTTCTTAGCATTATTTGAGACAAATTTATCAATGTTTATGTACTATATTCTTAACATTAATCTTCTTTGCAACCCAATAAGTCCATATACATAAATAATTTTTGTCCTCTTAGCACTAATCTTCTTTGCAATCCAATAAGTCCATATACAGAAATATTTTTTGTCTTTTTAGCACTAATCTTCTTTGCAACCCAATAAGCCCATGTACATAAATCATTTTTTTTGAGGCCCCCTCAAAATGAGGCCCGGAGCAGGAGCTCACCCTGCTCCTGCTATGGGTCGGGCCTGACCCGATTACAACTAAGGAGCCACTTTGGCCCACTCATACCAGCATCCAAACATTAGTTTGATATTGTTCACATTTTCATCATGGGCAATTTGATCACATTATTCAAGTGTCGTCGGATTCCTAATACTCCCCTTCAAACTCACCCATAGGTGGAGGTTGAGTTTGGCTAAAACCATCTTTTGGTAAAGCTTTGGTGAATGATGAGAATTAAATTTATACCGCAAGTGCACGGTGTCAATGAAGACGTGGCAAATACGGGTCGAACACAAGGAGGGAGAGATTTGTTATTTTCGTGATTTTCGATTAAGGAGAAGAAGGAGAGAAGAAATAATTGGGTTTTGAGATTTTTGGGTTTTAATTATCTAAAGTAAGAAACAAGAACAATTAAAACTAAAACAAGAACAAAACGGTGAATTCCGTCGGGTTGAGGTTTAGATTTAAGGTTTAGATTAGAGAATTCAGAAACTTATAATAAATCATGTTAGTTATGAAGCATTACATGATAAATGATTTAACATAAACTCAAGTAATCAAAATATACTAATCACGAACTTAAAATAATAACATTCATTCATCTTCTCTTCACCCTAAATCCGTCACCTCCACCCTTTGGAAAGAGTTAGAAACTCATGGAGGGAGGAAGAAGGGATCCTAGAGGCATTACAAAAGAAAAGTAAAAACAAGAAATAAAAGACAGAATTTTATTACTAAAAAGAAAAGACTACAAATAAAAACAACAAAAAAAACTAGGTCTAAGGCCAAGGACCCTTCTAACATCGTTCTCGGGGCTATTTATAGTTGTTACAAGAGACCTAAGTATAGAATTAGAGAGTACACGTGTCCAGACACGACTGGACAAAATTGGAGCACACGGATCGCTAAGGGGGCGGCGTTTCCGCCGCATAATGTATGTGATATGCGGTGATTTCACCGCACAATCTTCTCTGATTTAATCCGGATTTTTTCTGTTAGTTTATGGTATGATTTGAGTCTCCTTTGCGCGTCTGGATTGATTATTTCCATTCTTTTGAGCTCTGGATTAATTCCTTTATATGTTTGGAGAACTACATTGATTTTTCTTTAGATTTTCTCCATAATAACTCATGAATTGCAATTAGGTCCTTGTCTTTTTGCAATTAAGTCCCCGACTACTTTTGTGCTCAAGTCCTTGTTCTTTTTGTAATTAGGTCTTGAATGCTTTTATGCTTGGAAACATTTCCATTTGAAACCCGATAATCTTGAGCTTGGTCTTTATGATAGAAATGAGTCTTTCGCACGCGTTTATGCTCGGGATGTGGGTAAATTGCATTCAGGTCCCTGTATTCTGTAAATAAGACTAAACACATACCTTAATAACATTTATTGATATAAAAGTGATCTAAATAAAAGACATATGATGCAATGTATGCAATGCATCAGTGAACATGTAAGCAAGTTGTTGAACAGAGAGAACGAATTTGGTAGTCAACAAACCAAGGGTCACTTTTTCACGAACAAAATGGTAATCGAGCTCAACATGTTTAGTCCTGGCATGAAAAATAGGATTAATGGAAAGGTGTAATGCATTTATGTGTGAGTTAAGAAGACTCCCAGATCTTTGAGTACAAAAGTCACACAAATGAGTTCAAATGTTGCCACAACCATAACTCTATATTCAGCTTCTGCTCTTGATCTTGCCACAGTTGGTTCTTTCTTTGACTTCCAAGATATGCAATTTGATCCAAGGAAGGCACAAAACTCACTTGTGGTGCATCTTGTAAGCTCAAAACTTGGCCAATCACTGTCTGAATATGGACAAAGATCCATGGTGGAAGATTTATAAATCTGCAAACCATGACTGAGAGAACCATTCACAAACCTAAGAATTGTTTTGGCTAGTTTATGGTGATAATTTGATGGGCATGCGTATGTTGACAAAGATAGTTAACAGAGTAATTGAGATCATGGCTAGTAATGCAAAGATATTGCAGTGAGCCTAGAACATGTATGTAATGTATGGGATCATGGAATGGGTCATTATCTCTTACCTTGTCTAATCAACATGGCATAGGTGTGCTAATGTATTTAGCATGAAGCATATTGGTGTGATTAGGAATATTTGTGCCATAGTGTTGTTGCGAAAGAAATAGACCACAAGAATTTCTTGAGACCTTAATGCCCAAGAAGTGATGCAAGTATCCTATGTCTTTCATATGAAATTCTTGAGTCAGAGCTTCAATGAAAGACTACACAAATAAGGGATTAACACCAGTAACAATAATATAATCAACATAAACAAGTGAGAAGACAAGTCCATTTTCATGTTATATAAACAAGGTATTATCAAAGGAGCTACTAAAGAACCCCTTGGTAAACAGAATGGCAGCAAACCAGGCTCTAGGGGGTTGCTTTAATCCATACAGGGCATTTCTAAGTTCACAAACATACCTAGGCTTAGTATGATCAGTGAAATCAGGTATTTGGGACATATAAGCAGGTTCATCAATGAAACCATGTAAGAAAGCATTCTTGACATCTAGATGTTTTATTTCCCAATTGTGAATGGTAACAATTCTTAAAACTATTCTAATGGTTGAGAATTTAACCACAGGAGAGACTGACTCATTATAATCCACACCCTCCACCTCTTTATAGTCTTTTTCAACCAACCTGGTTTTTAGCTTATCAAGAGTTCCATTAGGATTGAATTTTACTCTATAAACCCACTTACACCCAATGGTCTGAATACCGGGCCTTTTAGGGACTAAATCCAAATTTTGATTGCTACGTAATACCTCCATATCATCTGGCATTGCCTTATACCAGCCTGGATGCCTGAGAACTTCTTCTAGAGTCTCAGGTTCCTAAGGAATAATGCAAATTGGTGAAAATAATGCATACTTAGGGTTTGGTTTGAGGATACCTGATTAGATCGAGTTTGCATGTGATGTTGGGCTTCTCTATTGTTGGTGGATTCCACTATTTTGGATCCTTCACCACTTAAGTCACTTTCAAAAGGAATTTCATCATCATCAAGATGTGTTTGAGAATTCATTTCCACATTGTCATTGATGTTATGCCTTTCTTCAGTTGATTCACTGTTGTCACCATCATCATTAACAAACTCAGAAACATCTAAGTCATGCTCCTCAGAGTTATCATCATGGGATTGCTCCCCTTGAGTGAGTTGACCTTCTTCAATGGGATGTATAGAATCCTCAAGAACAATTGCATTGTCTTGCTTATTGATGGTAGCTCCTGGATTTACAACCTACTCCATATTATTGAAAGGTTGATGATCTCCAGGGTCATTAGTTTGGGTGGAATTATTTGGATTTTCATAAAGTCAATCATGAAAGGTGCTAAAAAAAGATTCAGAGTCAGTTGGAAGTAATATAGAAGGAGGTTAGGAAAACATTTTTCATCAAAAATAACATGTTTGCTCATATAAACCTCATTTGTAGCGGGATTAATTAAGATAAACATAATCTTCGTGTATGATATTATAACCAAGAAGCACAAGGAACAAATCTATCTGCAAGTTTATCAGGAGAATAATTACTCAAACAAGGAAAATATCTGAAACCAAAAACTCTTAAGCAAGTATATTCAGGTTCCTTAGAAAGCAAATTAACATAAGGAATTTTTCCATCAGAATCAGAAATCCTATTCAATAGAAAAATTGTTGTATTAAAATCTCCCAACCAAAAGCTTTTGGGAACACCACTATTTATCATAAGTCTGCATCCCATATCCACAATGAGCCTATGTCTGCGTTCAACAACTCCATTTTTCTTCTGGAATGTTAGGGCATAATATTTGTAATAAAATACCACAATCTTGTAAATGATTTTGAAATTATTTTAAGGAAAATTCCCCACCGCGTCACACTCAAAAACTTTAATTTCCCTTCAAATTGTCTATTAAAAAATTTCTCAAAAATCAAATAGCACTTAAAGAAATCAGACTTGAGTTTTAAGGAAAACCATGTAAATCTGGTGTAATCATCAACAAAGCATGCATAATATCTGAAATGAGATCTACTAAGTATGGGAGCATACCCCATAGATCACAATGAAATCAAAAGATTTATGAGTAGCAAACGAAAGTTTAATAGTTTTCCCTAAATTGTAGCTACTGCGGATAGAGGATGAATTGGGGGTAGAATTTGGAGCAACTAGGATGCACCTCTGAGTTTGAGTTTGTTGTTGGACTTTATGGTTGGGGTGTCCGAACTACAATGCCAAGTGTGGGTATCTACTATACTTTGCCTATTAGAAAAGAATGTTTTGTGCACATTTTGAGGAATGGAATAAAGATCGAACTCTAAACACTTCAATGGTTGTTATTTTTCCATTGTGTCTATGCTCAACAAAGATATGTGTATCACCAAACTGAACATTGTAAGGAAATGCATTAGTAAACTTTTTAACATACAACAAATTAACTTTAATCTTTGGAGCAAGAAGCACATCTTTAACGGTGAAGGATCAATTTTCATGCATGAACTTAGCATTTCCTATGTGTGTAATGGGAATACGAGATTAATCTCCTACCATAATCTTATCAGACCCTCGATAAGGAGTAAGGGAGGAGACCAAACCTTTGTTACCTGTGATGTGAGCAGAGGCCCCTGAGTCTTGGAACGAGTCGAAGTCAGACTCCTAGACAGTCATGGCAACAAGTGCACTAGGCAAATCCTTGGACACATAGGCTTGGTTAAACCTATGCCAACAATACTTTAGTGTGTCATGCTCGGGCTTGAAGCAGATTGATGAGTCCTAAATTTAAACGCAAGTGTACGGATCATGTAGCTACGGGTCGAACACAGGGAGAGGTTGCAAATTTCAATCAATTCTATTTTTCAATGAAGCACGAGTAATAATGAATGTAGAATTAATGGTGTTGATATTTTTGGTCTTTTGTTTTATTAACATATTAAAAAATAATGTAATTTTTTATGGGTTTTTGTAGAATAAGAATGCAATCAAAAATTATGATGAAATGAAACACTTAGAAGATGAAAATATTTGCATAGGCATGAATTGGGAAATGTGTTGCACATTTCATTAAGCACACAAGATTAAATTTTGTAAGCATAACTTGAAGTGATTAGAATATCAAATCATCAAACAACAACTAACCTAGATCTAATTATAACTTCACAAATTTTTACAAGCAAAGAAGCAACAATATAAGTCTAAGCATAGATTAAGAAACTTACAAATAATATTAACATGATGGAAACTATAATTCTTAATTCATCCTAGATCATATCCCCACCTTCCAAGAGATGAATTTAGTTACACATGATGAAAATAAAATAAAAGAAGAGAAACATTAGAAGAAGAGAGAAAATTTATTTAGCTAAGAATAAAAACAAAAACTAACTACATGCAACATGAGACTCTATCCCAATAAAAAAGAATCCAAAAGTAAACTAAAGAGGAAGAGCTCCCTTGATTAGAGAATACAAGATTTTATATAGAATTATGTCCCTCTCACAGGTCAGTTGTCTTTCATGTGCCATTTGAACCCCACAACATCTAAATTTCGAATATCTTGTGAGATACGAAATTGTGCTTCTTCCAAATATCTTTCCATCTCCTCTTGAATCATTTGATTTGGATAATGTATGCGAGAGTCAGTGCATAGTTGGTGAGGATATGTCTGAAGATCGAGTTTTCCAATTCAACTGTCTTCATCCTAAATTTTGAGTCATTTGTATTTGCATTTGAAATTTAATACAAGAGATGAAGCCTTTTTGGTCTAATTATCTTTTCAAAGGATCTGGAATCATCAAATTTAGTATTTGGATGTGTAAGTTATGAATCAAACAGTTGACATGTGCTGATAGTCCAAACTTTCATTATTCAAACTTTGATCCAAATTTACACTTATAATGTGAGTATTTTCCCATCCATTTGCAGCACAATAGAGAGCATAAATATGAGGTGAGTTTCTTGGATCGTTCCCTCCAACTTTCACTTTATATATCAGATTTTGCATTTAAGTCCTTTTACTTTTCAACATTTTTAGCAATTATATCTATTTTCTTGTAACTACAAAATAAAAGAAAAACACTCGAAATAACATTACTTAAATACAAAAATAAGATAATAGTGAATGTAAAAATGATAAATTATGTTACTCGTCACAATCTGGCACACAACCACCTCACGTCTTTGTCCTTTATTGGCTCCATCAGATGAGGTGGCTTCATTTTGTTGTGTCACCAGGGGCTTGTGTCGAGGAAGAAAGTGGTCGAACAGCATGAGGAGTGGGAGCGAATCCTCTCCTCTTCGAGGTGAACCTTCCTTCCTTCTTCTCTTTATTTTGACCCTTCCCTTGGTGGACTGCTTCTGACGATAGAAGGCCATCTGGATGTGGTTGTCTGCTTGGTGTTGCATTCCCATCTCGTACTTTGCAATTCCTATCTCGTACCTTGGAACGACCTCAGTGTAGGATGGGAGAGGAGGTTTGAGATATGTGGTAATTACTGGATTATACTCAATTCCCTAGCCATTGAGCATCCATAATACCATGTTCTGATCCTTCACGGGTCTCCCAATGGCGGCTACTTCATCACACAAGATTTTAAACCTTGTCAAGTACTCTTGAAGCTTCTGAAAATTCTTCTTGTGCAACATCTGGAGCTGCTGGAGTAGAAAGAACTTGCACTTCTCAGAATCTTGAGCAAAGGAGTACCTCAAACCATCCCAGACCTCTTGCGAGGTTTCCAGTCGAACAACGACACTTAGAACTCCACTATCGGTGGAGATGATCCATGCTTTCAGCAGACGATTAGACTTTTTCCAAGACATGTAGTTTGGATTTTGAACTTGCTCGAGCCCAGATCCTTCCTTCATTACCTCTATTGTTGGCTTAGGAGCAAAAACGTTGTTGTCAACAATGTAGGATTTCTAGTTTAATTGCACATATATATTTTCGAAATTTTTATGCACAATAAGGATCAATTACAATTTTCTATGATTTGTTTCATGCATGCATCGGTTTGTTTCAATAACTAGTTTCAAAATTTTATTAAAACAAACATGGGCTCCGAATTTCATACCTAGAAGTTCTCTAAAACTTCTTGATGATCCGGAGACGTTGATGGTACTTGTCGCTGCGCCGGATGCCCCCGAGTATTCACCAAACTCTAAACAAGATCGGAGAGAGAAGAGCTAGCCTCTCAATCTCCAATAGGGTTTAGAATCTAACTACTAACCCCTTTTTAGTTCCCTTGAGAAGAAGATCTCTGAAAACTAAAACTAAACCCAAGAATTAAGGAAATTCGTGGAGAATTATGGAGAGAGATGTTTGCACAAGAAGATAATGAATTAATTAATAAGGTAATGAGATAAACTTGTATTTATAAGTTCTCTCCAAATTACCTATTCATGTGCAACCTCTTGCCCATGATTTCATGCAAACTTCAATCTAACCATCCATTATTTGCTAACAAATAATCTCAGCCACGAATTAAATCAGTTATGGACCAATTTCATGCATGATCTAATTAATTCTTAAATTAATTCTGCATAAAACCGTCTGGACCGGTCGACCGTTTGGAGGTTCGGTCGACCGTTAATAAATTCGGTCGACCGTTCGTAACAAAAAAAATTCATCGCAATGTTCGGTCGACCGACCGATACACTCGGTCGACCGAAAACGAACAGACGAAATTCTCTGTTATCGGTCGAGACACATCCTGTCAACCGTGCAACATTCGGTCGACCGTTTACCGTTTAGCGGTCGACCATTTTTGCACAGTACTGCAGACTGGTCAAATTTCGGTTTAACCCCTACAAAATTTGACATTTCGGGATTAGTAGTAAGTTCACAACTTATGTAACATATTATCCTATGTAATGATAAATCATTACACTCCATAATATTTACATAACATATGAATTTAATTTAGATTCTAATTATGTTATTAATCACAACATAATTTTGATTTTGCTTGTTCATCGCATGTGTCATATTTTCTACATGAAACCCGACACACCTTATGAACTCAAAATCAGCATTTCTTGTTTCCCAGTTTTGTGGTGTGACCCATGGGAGGATCTAAACTAAGTTGACAGTGATATTAAGAGCTTAATATCACAAGCTATAAGCGGTATCTAGCTGCACATTATAGCTCCCAATTAGTTAGATGTCTTAATTCCACTCGAACCAAAACCCGATCCATTTTAGTGATGGAGTGCACCACTTGTGTCCGTCCCTTGCCTCATGATATTAAGAATACACGCAAAGTAGTATTGTGTCATCTTTGTATTAGTATTCATTTCTTGATCTCTTTAAGCTAGTTATAAATATGTGACTTAGCTCAAATCACATTGTGCACATTATAACTTTGCTTTTATCAAGGGGCCCACTAATATCATCACTCAATTAAGAGGGGCAATGATAATCTTTTGACTAACTATCTTCTCCAACAAAAGTCATACTTAACCAACCAATGCCTTTACACTACACTTATCGATAGCTTAAGACGCTAGTCTAATCAAGCATTTCTTAAGTGATCGGATATAAGTCTCATATCAAAGGACCAAGGACACAGTAAAATATTAATGACACAGAAAACACAATTTTATAATGTTTTACTTATTAGGTCTATTCAGTATGCAAAAGTAGTATTTTCCTCTTTTGTGTACCCGTGTTGTCACTCACTTGTAGAGCTACAATGATCTATGACCAACACGACAATCTTAACTCGGTAATTAATGTCCCATGTTAATTACCATGATTGCGAATATCTTTTGTTTTTATGTAAACCATTATCTTTTAGAGCTCTACGGTTAAGGACCAAGAGTCTCTTCCTTAACACTTCTAAAAGACGAATAACATAAACAAGGAACAAAATGATTTCTCTTTCAATTCATAATAATTGACATTTAAAAGTAAAACTTTTAGAACACATTCCTTTCAAACAAACCCCACCATACCTTGGGAGTCCATAAGTCCCAAGACTTGCATCTCCCATACCAGAAAGTTCAACGAGGTAAGCTTTATGAAGACGAAGTTGTTGACGTTCAAGCTGGAGGGGTACGAGTAGATATGTTTGCTGGCGAGCGAAGCGGAAGAAGACGAAACCATTATGGATCTAAACAGTAGATCTGACCAAGATGGGCTCTGATACCCAGCGAAGAACTCGATCTCACTCCAGATCCAAGACAAGAGGTCTCATATCTACAGAGGAGGAAGGAGGGGAGAGAAGCGGGGAGAGAGATATTAGGGTTAAGGTTTGCAAACACGGCGGAGAAAGTAAGAAAAGTGAATGTTATTTGATTTAGGGTTTTTGTTACATATATATACACATGCTAGCTGGATCCAGATAAATGGATAATCCGGATCTGATACACATGATGTTAATACAGACTTGACCCGATTTCAACTAAGGAGGCACTTTGGCTTAATTTAGCTAGACCAGATTGCACACATGACCTCAAATCATGGGTTGAACCACATACGTGAGCCTCGGACTTCGAACATGGCTCGAATCAAATTGTTGAGCACAAGTGCATCCTGAACCAATTTGGTTGACACATTCATACCAACATCCAATTGATAGGTCTTCACGAAACATTAGCTCGATATTGTTCACATTTCATCATGGGCAATTTGATCACATTGTTCAAATTCCTAACATTAATAAGGATATGTTTTCTTAAATTTTACAAATGACGAATTAATTAACCATGCATGATGCTTTAGAAATGAAACAAGTTACGAAGAGTCGTATAAATCATAAATGTTAAAGTTCATTCTGTATATAATCAAGAGATAAAAGAGTACACCCTTGGCTTCTTGCAAAATATATGTGGTCATTTTATGAAGAAAATGGATCTACTGATATTAGAATGCTATCCATCTTTCACATAAATTGATATATTTGCTGTAGATTTAACATAATCATGTATATTCATTGCATGTAGTAGACTTTATATTAGCTAGTGATTAACGAGTTAAAAAAGATTAGCTACTTATCAAATAATTAATGTTCAATGCTCAAAACATGGCAGACTATTGTCTACAACGATGAGCTCGGAGCTCAACTTGAAGCAACTTCCATGAGAAATTACAAAACCCTTATCATTGTCGTCCTCAACAAACCCTACACTAAAAAGAATGGCATGCTAGACCTATTTCTCAAAGGCTTGGATCTAGGACAAGGCACAGCTTTCCTGAGGAACCATCTTCTAGTCGTGGCTGTCGATAAAGTTGCTTACGAAAGGTGTGTTGCGAGGAATCTACATTGCTATAAACTCTTTATGGGCGACGTCGATTTCTCGAAAGAGAACATCTACATGTCCAAGGGCTTCAACAACATGATGTGGAAGAGAACTCGTTTCCTCCTTCAGGTTCTCAAGCGTGGTTACAACTTCATCTTCACGGTAAGTATGGTATTTTCTATAAGCTTCCTGTTGTTTCTCTCAATCCATTTTCTAGCATATGAAATTAAATTAGACTTAATGGTGTTGTATCAATATTGTAATAATCTTATTAGAAGACGTGGTTACAACTTCATCTTCACAATGAATGTGAATTTTACTAAGTCTCGTCGTGTTTTCTTAAGACTATATATCTTCAATCATATGAAAACTAAGAAAACTAGATATCATATCAAACTAATTCAAGAAACAATGATATTTAGAGTTCAAGTAGTGTTGTGTCCAATTGTTCCTCTTCTTTGGATTTGAATTTAATTAAGCTTAATATATAGGAATTATTTGGTTCGTTTTTTCCCTTGATTATATACACGATAAACCATTATGTCACCCATGGTGCCAACCATTGAAAGCATTTGTGACTTAGCAAGTCACTAATAACATGTGGTAACTTAGGCAATAAGCATTAACAAGCGACATAAGCATATTTCATTAATTTAAATGACACGATAACACAACAGGATATGGACGTGATGTGGCTACGCAATCCGATACGAGCTTTTGGTAAAGAAGGGGAAGACATGCAGTTTAGTGTTGATAGATTCAACCGAATACCTTTCGACGACCATAACCCCATCAACACTGGCTTCTACTTCACCGCCTCCAACAACAAAACCATCACTCTTTTCCAAAGATGGTACGACTCTCGCAATGAATCGAACGGCAAGAAGGACCAAGATGTGTTGGAAGAGATGAAAAACAAAGGTGTTTTCAAAGAATTGAAGATGAAGGTAATACATGCATTTGAATGTTACTATTTAAATATTTTGTTTTTATGTAAATTGCAAAGAATTTGAGTAGCACTAAGCTAAATTTCTAGTGTTCTGAAGAAATTAACCTGATAAAATTGATTTTTTGTTTTTGTTTTTGGAAATGGTAATGGTACATTTTAGTACAATCAAAAAATTCTCTATCAGGCCGATAGATGCCCTCACACCTTCCACTTAATACATATAATTCTTCAACATTTAAAAAAATACATGTAATACATATTGATAGTTGATTTGTCTATATTTTCTTACTTATATATATAATATTTAATAATTGTACTTTCAGGTTAGATACTTGGACACAAAGTACTTTGGTGGATTTTGCCAGAACAGTAGGAAGTTCAAGCAAACAAGAACAATACATGCTAATTGTTGCCGGAGTATAAGGGCGAAGTTGATGGACTTGAAGGTAGTGTTGGAGGAATGGAGTAGATTTAATGGAACAGATAAGAGCTCTTATGAGTGGACTAAGAAAAAGGCTTGCTCACAATCTTGGAAGACGCCCGTAAAACTAGTTGATTAAAACTTTATTTTGTGGTTAATAAAATTTTGATGTGTAGTTATGATATAAGAACCAAAGGATCATACATACAAAGATATACTGTGAAGTTTTTTTTTTCATTGTATAAGTACCTCGACCTGTTAAATTTATTTTTCATTAAATAATTGGGATATTAATTTAAAAATATTGTATTTTATATATACTTTTTTTATCGAGGCTATAACATTAAGTTCAAAGTCTACATATATAAAATATTGTATTTTGTATATACTTTATAGGGAAATGTGAAATGTGCTTGGGCTCTTTTTTGGACTTTTGGTCAAAACTCATGATATATCTGAGGATATAATAATTTCTGACACTCCACGTCTTCTGGTTACCCCCAGATATATCTCGTTACTTCCAGATATATCTGATTACCCTAGATATATTCAGTTACCCTAGATATGCATTAAACTCTAAATTCGAATATATCTAGGGTAACGAGATATATCTGGGGGTAACCAGATATACCTAAGGAGACGTGGAGTGTCAGAAATCATTATATCCCCAGATATATCCTGAGTTTTGCCCAAGAGCCTAAAAAAGAGCCCACAAAAAGAGTCTACCTCGCATTACCCTACTTTTTATCGAGGCTTATTGATATAATCAGATAACAAAATGTTGTATTCAAAATTCTTAAAAATATCTATGGGTGCAACTAAAGGAAAATCAACCCTAACAAAAACATTTTGTTTTATAAAGAAACAAACAAATCTGTGTGCGTATACTCTATTTATTTAAAATACCAACTTGAAAAGGTATTTCATTAATTTATCAATCAGTGAACCCAAAATAATTAAAAATATATTTCTGCCAAAATTTGGTTTCTTAAAAGTGTGTAGAAAAATCAAATTTAATATGATCAATTCATTAAACCACTTATATATCCAAACTTAGCTTTGATTGAACTTAAATAAATCACATAAGAGCATTGTAAAATTCTAAGAATATAGGAATTTATAAACATGGTCGACATTTTGAAATGCATTTAACAGCCTACAGTTTCGACTCGTTAATCGCCAAAAAAATAAAGACTCCAATTGTAACATCCTGAAATAGCAATTTTAAAAAAAAATGAAGATCAGCAAGGTCAAACCATACACTCGAAGATATTAAAGAAACACAACACCAGGTGCACCAATATAGATATAGATATATCCGAAAGTTTCAAAAGTGTGATTACATCAACAGACTATAACATAAATATTAGGGTTGTAAGTGGGGCGGGGCGGAGTGGGTTTTCGCCCCACCGCTACCTGCCCCGCCAAAGTTAAGCGGGTAAGTGGGGCGGGGTCAAAAAAAATCCGCTACTCGTCCCGCGTAAGGATGGACAAGGCTATGCGGGGCGGGTTGGGGGGTTTGGAGGGTTTAATCTTTTATTAGAGTTAAATACAAAAATCAATTTATTTTATTTAAAGTTATCTACTTTAATCAAAACTAAGTACAAAAATCAAGGAAAAAAAATCAATTAATGTATGTTTTTAAAGCTATATACAAAAAATCAAAGCTAAATACAAACAAAATCAAAACAAAATACAAAAAAATCAAACAAAATATAAGGCTTATGCGGGTTGCAGGTTATGCGGGGCGGGTTGCGAGAAAACTGCAACCCGCCCCGCTTATTATGCGGGTGGTGGGTGTAGGATTTCGTGTCCCTATGTATGTATATATTTAAAATTTTAATATAACATACAAGATCGATTTTCATATTTTCAGCAATTTTATTTACATTTATTTGTGTTTTATTCTAATAACATGCAACCTACGTTTATTAAAATAATCCACAAAGGTAGAATCATACTTAAAGGTTCTCTAAAACCTTTTTGATGATCCGGAGTCGCGTTGCCCGTTGAATCATCCACGGATTTGCCTCCGAGTGTTCACCAAACTCTAAACAAGGCTAGGGAGAAATGAGCTAGCCAATCAATCTCTAACAATGTTTAGAATCAAGCTAATAACCCCTCTTTAAGTCTCCTGAGATTCTTATCTCCAAACTTAATTTTACTAAGAGATTTTCGTGGTGATTAGGGAGAGATTAATGAGAGAAAGAATTTGCATTAGTCTTAAAACAAGTAGGAATATGTGCCCTTTTATAGGCTCCCAAAACATCCTTATCAAGAGCTATTATTTAGCAATGATCCCTTGTTTTTCTCTCCTAAAATTAATCTCTAAATTTCACATAATCACCCACAAAAAACGTTTTAATTAAATCTGGAATAATTCCACCCATGATTTAATTAATCTCTTAATAATTCAGGCAGAATCGTTCTTGTTCGGTAGACCGAGTATTATTCGGTCAACCGAACCGTTCGGTTATAACACGGGTTCGGTGCACCGTGAGCTAGACGGTCGACCGATTCTTTATAAGAAAAATTCCTTGGAAGAATTCGGTTGAACAACGTCTTTTACTTGGTCTACCGTTGACCCACCAAAATCGCTCCTGGGACATAGTCATCGGATGACCGGATCACCTTCGGTCTACCAAAAATACTACTTCTCGGTTGATCGTGCACACTCGGTTAACCGAACCCGATTGTCCAGGCACTCCAGACAATTTCGGTCAACCAATTGCGCTTACCCGTTCACTATTCGGTTAACCGATCCGAA
Source organism: Triglochin maritima (assembly GCA_963682175.1). Taxonomy (NCBI): domain Eukaryota; kingdom Viridiplantae; phylum Streptophyta; class Magnoliopsida; order Alismatales; family Juncaginaceae; genus Triglochin; species Triglochin maritima. The sequence continues at coordinate 45,657,654 of OY821775.1, forward strand.
GATACCCCGATCGACCGAACCATGAACGGTTCACCGTGTTTGACCCCGATTTTACCTTTGTCAAATTTTGGATTTATTTCCAACAAATTTTATCTTTTGGGGTTTTTAGCAAATTCATATCTTATGTAATATATTATCCTATGTAATAATTAATTATTACACCCCATAATATTTACATCTCATATGAATTTATTATGATTCTAATTATGTTAATTCTCATAACATATTGATTTTAATTAATTCACCACATGTGTCTCATTTTCACATGAAACCCGACACATCTTATGAACATAAAATCAACCCTCTTGTTTCCTAGTTTTGTGGTGTGACCTATAGGAGGATCTAAGCCAAATTGGCAGTGATATTAAACACTTAATATCTCAGACTATAAGCGGTATCTAGCTACACATTATAGTCACCCAATTAACATAAATGTCTTTGTTCAACCCGAACCAAAACCTGATCCATTTAGTGATTTAAGTGCACCACTTGTGTCCGTCCCTTGCCTCATGATATTAAGAACATATACAAAGTAGAAATGTGTCACCTTTGTATTATATTCATTTCTTGATCTCTTTAAGCTAATTATAACTATGTGACTTAACTCAAGTCACATTGTGCACATTATAATTTTGCTTTATCAAGGGGCCCACTAATATCATCACTCAATTAAGAGGGGCAATGATAATTGTTTGACTAGCTATCTTTTTCAGCACAAGTCATGTTCAACCAACTATTGTCGTTATCACTACACTCATTGGTAGCTTTTGACAATAATCAAATTAAACACTTCTTGAGTGAAAAGATATAAGTCTCATATCTTAGGATCCAAGACACAGTAAAAACATTAATGACACGAAACACAATTCCATAATGTTTTACTTGTTAGGTCTATTCAATATATAAAAGTAATCATTTCCTCTTTCATATACTCGTGTCGTCAATTATTTGTAGAGCTACAACAATCGATGACCAACACGCCAATCTTATCTCGGTAATTAATGTTTCAAGTTAATTACCATGATTGTGAATATCTTTTGATTTATGTAAACCATTATCTTTGAGAGCTCTACGGTTAAGGACCAAACGTCTCTTCCTTAACACTTCCAAAAGATGAATACCATAATCAAGGAACAAAATGCTTGCACATTCAATTCATAATAATTGACATATAAAAGTAAAACTTTTAGAACACATTCCTTTCAGTGGGTTGACGGGTAACAATTTTTTGTCCGCAACCCGCGTTAGGAGGGGCGGGTTGCGGGTTAAATCCTACCCATTTACAACCCTAATAAATGTACAAGTAATCACTACACCTCCAAAATGAGGGACAAGCAGGATCGAGTTAGGGTTGTCAAATTTCGTTCGAGCTCGGCTCGATAAAGCTCGACTCAAGCTCGACTTGTTTATTAAACAAGCCAAGCTCAAACATCAAAATCCGTTCATTAATAAACGAGTCAAGCCCTAGCTTGACTCGGTTAACTTGATAATAGCTTGTTTGGCTCGTTTAAGTTTATACATATATGACACAAATAAACATATTATTTTCTATATCCCATTACCTTAAAGTAGACCATAAAATTTATAAAATTTCTCATTTATATGCTAATGATGTTTATAAAATGTAAATAATATATTTTACAACAAGTTAATCAAGGCTTAACGAACTTAAATGAGCTGAAAAGCTTATTGGGATTCTTAAACGAACCAAGCTCGAGCTCGACTCACTTATTAAACGAGTCAAGCCCAAACATGACATCTGGCTCGTTTATTAAATGAGTCAAGCCCGAACTTGGCTCGTTTAATAAACGTGTCGAGTTCAAACACCATGGGCTTGACTCGTTTAGGCTCGTTTACACCCCTAGATCCAGTCCCTGGTCTGCTCCTCCGCAGTCACCACTCTATACCGCTGCTCATGACCTGAAAAGTAAACATGCAACTATGCTTGAGTTTCCATAAGGAAATTATGTATGCCAAACTCCCTAACATGCATGAATAAAGACAACACACATATATAACATGGTATACAAAACTACTGAACATAAACATCGTTACTAAGCTGGGCTCCAGGACTTTTTCACCCAACCACAACAAAAACGATCAACAAACAGGACTCCAGTGCTCCTTTCACCCAACCCCTACATCACAAACCAAGCATGAACTGAAAAGTGCAAAACAGGGCAACAACGGTCAACCACACAAGACAAGCTGGTCGACCGGTTCCCTCCGAGAACATGTCTGGTTCAACCGTCACCAAGACAGGTCGAACGAACCCAACCAACAAAACGACCAAACAGTCGAACACAGTCTACTGGTGGTAGATTGTTGGAAGGTCTATGCCACGTATCTCATTAGAATAATCATCCCAATGGTTGAACGACAAAGGGAGCCCGGTCGACCGAAAACAGAAAATTTCATGTGTTTCTCTAAGTCATCACCGGTCGACTGAAAATACAAATCAATTGAACCACATTAAAGTTCTCTTAAGTTATCGGTCAAACGAAATCAAAGAGCGGTCGACCGTTGATTGAACGTTTTAATTAACCGAAAGTGCACGACCGCGTTGAAGCGGTGGCAAATACGGGTCGATCCACAGGAAAGTGTGTCGACTTTGGTTAGTTCTCCAAGGAACTCCTAATACCCTCATTAGCAATGTAGTTGTTTGATGTTCCATCATTTCCAAGATCAGAAACAATAGTGAGAGGCAAACTCTCATCAGGTTGCTTGAAATTGAGGGTACTATGGAGCTCTTGCTCCACCAGAGGTGAGTCCTTAAGAGGCACAACATGAAGATCATGTGGTTCAAGGGCCACGGGACAAAAAGATAAGACACAATCCTGTGCCGACTCATAATGAAGTCGGTCCATGTTTTTCTCAATTGTAATCGAATCCTCCACCAAGTGATCGTGAATTGAAACCCCAAGTCCCTCAGACTGACTAGGAGTTTGACTTTGAAAGATTGTGCTTTGAATTTGTTGATGTGGTGGTGGTTCGATATCAGAAGATAAATCCTTATGTTGACAAGAAAAGTTACCCTCCTCACGCTCACGTAATTGTTGTGTCATTTGACTCACTTGCATTTCCATAGTTTGCAAGGAATTAAAGTTGGAATTCAATAAATTTTGAGTGGTTTCCATGAACGTTTGGAGGGTTTGTTCTAAAGAATCAAGTCTGGGGTCAACTGTGAGGTCCAAGTCAGAGCTTGGGAAATTTTGGGGTTGGGTGTTGATGGGCTGAGAATGAGGCCAATGATTTGGAGTAGGGTGTTGGTAGAATTCTGGGTATTCGGGAGGAGGATACTGGGGTGGGCATGATGTATAAAAATTTGAAAAAGAATGATCTCCCCATGAATCCATCCCTCTCGGGTTGTACGTGAAGGGAATGCATTCAAAAGTTTTACTTTTAAATGTCAATTATTATGAATTGAGTGTGAAATCATTGTGTTCCTTGTTTATGTTATTCGTCATTTAGAAGTGTTATGGAAGAGGCTCTTGGTCCTTAACCGTAGAGCTCTAAAAGATAATGGTTAACATAAAACAAAAGATATTCCCAATCATGGTGATTAACATGGGACATTAATTACCGAGTTAAGATTGTCGTGTTAGTCATAGATCATTGTAGCTCTACAAGTGAGTGACAACACAGGTACACAAAAGAGGAAAATATTACTTTTGTATACTGAATAGACCTAATAAGTAAAACATTATAGAATTGTGTTTTCTGTGTCATTAATGTTTTACTGTGTCCTTGGTCCTTTGATATGAGACTTATATCCGATCACTTAAGAAATGCTTGATTAGACTAATATCTTAAGCTATAGATAAGTGTAGTGTAAAGGCATTGGTTGGTTAAGTATGACTTTTGTTGGAGAAGATAGTTAGTCAAAAGATTATCATTGCCCCTCTTAATTGAGTGATGATATTAGTGGGCGCCTTGATAAAGCAAAGTTATAATGTGCACAATGTGATTTGAGTTAAGTCACATATTTATAACTAGCTTAAAGAGATCAAAAAATGAATACTAATACAAAGATGACACAATACTACTTTGCGTGTATTCTTAATATCATGAGGCAAGGGACGGACACAAGTGGTGCACTCCATCACTAAAATGGATCGGGTTTTGGTTCGAGTGGAATTAAGACATCTAACTAATTGGGAGCTATAATGTGCAGCTAGATACCGCTTATAGCTTGTGATATTAAGCTCTTAATATCACTGCCAACTTAGTCTAGATCCTCCCATAGGTCACACCACAAAACTGGGAAACAAGAAATGGGGATTTTGAGTTCATAAGGTGTGTCGAGTTTCATGTAGAAAATATGACACATGTGGTGAACAAGCAAAATCAAAATTATGTTGTGATTAATAACATAATTAGAATCTAAATTAAATTCATATGTGATGTAAATATTATGGGGTGTAATGATTTATCATTACATAGGATAATATATTACATAAGTTGTGAACTTACTACTAATCCCGAAATGTCAAATTTTGTAGGGGTTAAACCAAAATTTGACTAGTCTGCAGTACTGTGCAAAAACGGTCGACCGAATGTTGCACGGTTGACCGGTTGTGTCTCGATCGTAACGGGAATTTCTACTGTTCGTTTTCGGTCGACCGAAGTATATCGGTCGGTCGACCGAACATTGTGATGAAATATTTTTGTTACGAACGGTCGACCGAGTTTATGAACGGTCGACCGAAACTTGGTCTAAACGGTCGACCGAACCTCCAAACGGTCGACCGATCCAGACGGTTACTGCAGAATAAATTTAAGAATTAATTAGATCATGCATGGAATTGGTCCATAACTGATTTAATTCGTGGCTGAGATTATTTGTTAGCAAATAATGGATGGTTAGATGGAGGTTTGCATGAAATCATGGGCAAGAGGTTGCACATGAATAGGTAATTTGGAGAGAACTTATAAATACAAGTTTATCTCATTACCTTATTAATTAATTGATTATATTCTTGTGCAAACATCTCTCTCCATAATTCTCCACGAATTTTCCTTAATTCTTGAGTTTAGTTTTAGTTTTCAGAGATCTTCTTCTCAAGGGAACTAAAGAGGGGTTAGTAGTTAGATTCTAAACCCTATTGGAGATTGAGAGGCTAGCTCTTCTCTCTCCGGTCTTGTTTAGAGTTTGGTGAATATTCGGAGGCATCCGACGCAGCGACAAACATCCTCAACGTCTCCGAACCATCAAGAAACAAACTGATGCATGCATGAAACAAATCATAGAAAATTGTAATTGATCCTTATTGTGTATAAAAATTTCAAAAATATATATGTGTAATTAAACTAGAAATCCTACAGTACGCAGAAGCTTAATGGTCATATTGAGCATTTTGGGAAAAAGTATGCTCATACTCAGGCTCTGGGGGAACATAAGGACATTCCCCGATAACATGACCACTCAACCCACAACAGTCGCACGGTACGGCTACTGGAGTCACCGGTGCACTCATGTCGTCTACCGCACGCATGAAAGAGGTCAAAGTTTGTTGTAATGTCTCAGTTTGTTGACCAGCATATGATCCGACATAACTAGATGGTGGTCTAGCAGTCGGTGCCTCTCTCATATTATCTCAATCTGAAGATTGCTCAATTTGTTGCATGGGTCTGGAATATCAGGGAGAATTGTCCTGGGTGATATAGATGGTCGCCCATGTTACCATCCATCTCATCAAAAAACCTCTCGAGTCAACCATTCTCACCACCACGAGGCTAAGCTCGTAAAAAGTGCTCGACTCGACCCTAAAACGCTACCAAAGAGTGTAAAGGGAGGAGACTAAAACATAGAAGTAGGTGAGAAGAAGATGACTCAGAGGAGCAGGGAAGAATCCCTAGAAACTAGCGTGGGTAGTGGGAGAGGGTAGAAGTCTAATCTAGCAAGCACGACTCAAACAACTTATGGTTATGGGTCCTTAGGCTAGACGACACCTAACTTCGAGGTCACTAGTCTCGACACGCCTCACCTCCCTACAACGAAGACCACAATACCCAGCAAATGATACCAAATCCGGAGATCCAGTACCTCCTACTATCGACAAGGCAAGCGACGTCGATCAGGTCAATTCCTACTTGATTTCTCTCCTAGTGCATCTGAATTCCTTATGGCCAATGTCTCAACTCGATTACTCTCCTAGTGCATCTGAATTCCTTATGGCCAATGTCTACTTGCTTTTAGATTAAGGCTTTACTTGAGTGTGCTTTTTGGGGCTAAGGGAGGGGTGATGAAATCCCTCACCTTATCTTTTAAGACTATAGGTGATGCCCCTTAAAGATGTTTTGAAATCTTAGGCTAGCAAGCAACTCACCAAACAAGCACTCACCTCACTCTTGTCCCGATGTACCTTACTAACTAATGCATGCTTTAACCTTGCATGAATGAGAGAATGGGTGCATGTACCTCACGCCAGCAATCGACAACAAGAATGTAAAGAAAAGAAAAGACAAATGTGTGCAAGGTCTACAAATGATGCATGACCTAGATGGCAAGAAGTCTAATATTTTGCTTTGAGTTGTATGGTCCAAGTTGTCTTAAAAAGGGAATTGATTAATCTGGGAGCTAACTACAGGTTGAAACATGCAAAATTGAACTCCCATACTACTAAATTGACGAAACAAACAACCAGAACAACATTTGGAGCAAAGTCAGCTCACCAGGCCGCCAATTGGCGGTCACTTTGGTGTCCTTCTTCCTACAATTTCTCCAGTTGTCTCCCCTTGATTCCAAGATATCCCTGAAATAAACAAAAACTAAAAACAAAAAATTAAACTCACTCGAATCGTCCAAACCAAAGTCTGGACAAAGCACCTCCCTGGCAACGGCGCCATAAACTTGATTGAACGTTTTAATTAACCGGAAGTGCACGGCCGCATTGAAGAGGTGACAAATATGGGTCGATCCACAGGGAGGTGTGTCGACTTTGGTTAGTTCGAAGGCGAGTGAGAAAGAAAGAAGAGAAAGATTGATTAAACTAAACTACACTAAACTAGTAGCAACAAGGAAGGAAATGAAAGCACAAAACGAACTAAAACTAAGCGACTAATAAAAGAAGATAGAAATCGGGAATGAAAAACCCCTAAAGGTTGGAGTGTGTATACACATGAAATAAGAAGTGATGAATGCATACAATAAGCTCAAGTGTAGTTAGTGTTTGTAATGCATAAGAAGTACCTCATGACAAGACCTATCATTCAAAACACTAACCTAAGTGATTAATATGAGCATGACAAGTTTGTTATTAAGAACCTAAGCAAGCATGAAATGTACCTAAACATTATGGCAAAACCATCAAGTAAAAGTTCTTATTAATTCAAGCAAGCATACTAACATTTCTCACAAACAACAATGTTTAGCATTCATTCCATCTACATAACATGTATAAACATCTACTCCAGCCCCAAAGGGGATGAAACTATTCACTAATCATTACACTACAACCTACATTAACAAAATTCAATATTCTAATGAAAGGAAATTAAACTAAACAAGAAAGGAATATTAAAGAAGTTAATTGAAAGGAAAGTAAAACTAAAGAAGCATGCAAGAATTAAAAGACAAGATTAAAAGAAACTAAAAACAATTATTTTATTTACATGACTCACATTACAAGTGACATTCTTCTCCACCTTGAGTTTTTGCTTCAAGGCTTTTACTCCAAGTAGAGAGAATGCCAAGCAATGTGTGATTACAAATGAGGAGGAGTTCTATTTATAGCCATAGAAAAAGGTAATCCGGGACCATCCCCCGGTATGGAACTAAATGTATACCAAAAAAAGACTAAACACAACCTAATACATGACCCGCCAAAGTCTTAGCGGTTCCGGACCAAAACCGACTGCCAATCAGCGGTCTATATTGTCTGGATCCGTCCTGGTTTTGGTGTGTGGTTGTCTGGCTTCATGTCTTCATGTTTGATGCATCCGGGTAGGTTGTTGGAGCTCAGGACCGAATCGAATTGCCAAAATACTCCTCATGATGGTGTGAAGTTTTTTGATTTTCTCCTTGGTCATTTGGGCTTACACCCGGTTCCTTCCCTCCTGCATCTCAGTCCCCAAGTCTTGCAACTCAGTCCTTTTCCTTGCTTCTAGGTCCTTTTATGCCTTTTCTCCTCAATCATGTTTATTCCTAAAACTCAAACATAAAACTCGTTACATAGCATTGTTTAGATTCAAGATAATGGATATAAGACGCAAATATATGCATAATATGATGTCAATTAACTGTTTAAATGGTCTAAGCTCTGACCGACTTACTATAGTGCAATCGGTCGAACATATCATAAGTTGGTCGACCATTTAGATAGTATATGCCCCCAACCGACTCACCAACAATGAAACTGGTCGAAACTCTCAGAGTGTGCCTAAAATACTTAGTCAGTCTACAACCCAAGGGCATCGTTCGACCAGTGCAAGACATATTCCAAAGTTCACATTACAACCGATCAACCAAGGCACACGCCAGTCGACCGTTACAGTGCAGCAAGTTGTTGCACAACTATCTATGACGAGGCCACCGACCACTGTCACAACTACTCACACACCTCGGGTGAGTCTTAAAGTAGAACTTGGCATACCTTGAAGGTTTGAAGAAACCTTTGAAGATCAACCGCGAGCACTTCCATGCCAACGAGCTTTCTCCGGCGAACTCTAAAGTTGAACGACGATCACGAGTTTTCCTCCTTCTTCGCTGACCACTCCACGACCAAACTTGAGAGAGAGAGGGAGTGAAGAAAATGAGAATGAGATGAGATTTGTCTTCTTAAAGCCCTCACCTTAAACAACCAACCACAAGCCTCCACCTCATCCCAACCATCACCTCACCTTTCCTCAGCCAACCACAACACTCAAACTAAAAAAATATCCCAAACAAAGGTTAGCTATGTGTTAAACCATAAGCCTAATTAACTAAGGATTAGGTTCTAACAATCTACCATCCTTTAAGAAATTTCGTCCTCAAAATTTAAATCAAGCGACTCACTAAATAGCTTCGGATACCTCTTTCGAACTTTCTCCTCAATCTCTCAGGTGGCCTCCCGAACGTTGTGATGCTGCCAACGAACCTTCACCATCGGGATGATCCTCCTCTTGAGATGGTGCTCCATCCAATCAACTATCCCCACAGGTCTCTCCTCAAGAGACAAATCCTGTTGGATCTCTGAGATCTCTAACTGAATCACATGAGCTAGATTTGTCACGTACTTCCTCAATATCGAGACATGGAAGACGTTGTGACGACCCAAAAACTACGACGGCAATGCAATCATGTAGGCGACGTCTCCAACACAGTCGAGAATCTCAAAATGTCTGAAATACCTCGAACTGAGTTTTCCCTTCTTCCCAAACCTTATCGCTCTCGAGTTGGGAAAATCTTCAGAAACACATGATCGCCCACCTCAATCAAAAGAGATCATTTTAAAGTCTAATTTCTCCACTTCTAGTTTATTTCTAATAAAAGGAAATTTTCACGCCATAAGAAACACGCACGGTTAAAAGGGTTACACTACCTTGCTTCCAAGAGAAATAAAACGTTACTATCATAATAGAAACGATATATTGGAAAGTTTACAAAAGTGTAAATTATAGTCCTCAACTCCGGCCTCATGTTCCACCATTAGCTGGTGTGAAATATGTGTAGAGAGAGAGAGAGAGAGAGGAAACAAGCAAGTCAATGTTGGATATCCCATGCAAAGAGACGTCTAGTTTAAGTTTCAACACCTCTCTCTCTCCCCTCTATTTCCGTTCACTAAATGCGAGGAGTTTAATTAGTCTCGAGGGAGGTTTCATTTCCCAAAGGAAAAAAGAAACTGTACTTCAGGAGGTCTCATTTTACCACCTCGTGGGAGTTTCTTCCATTCCATCTGCTTGATAAATTGGTAAGAATTTAATTTTGTACATTTTTTTATATAAGAAAATGCGTACCGCGACGCTAAAGCCCAACCTTTTGCCTTTGGGGATGGTGGTGATGGTGAATCATCCGAACACTGGCATGTCGCCGTGAAGCTGATCCCGACCAGCTTTTCAACTTGAGTGTAATTAAATCTCCCAAAGCATAGTTTTTTCTACTGCCATAGGTCTATATATATATAATTTTCCAATGCAGGCCGTGTTAGTGTAAGTGTTCATTAGAAAATTAACAAAAAAAATGGCATTCGTCTTCTTTTTTGTGCAATTACCTTATAAAGATTTAAACTGTAATATTTAACGTACGCAGTTATTGACTAAGAAATTAGAGCATAAAACATATCCAAGTGAGAAATGAATCAATCCCATTGATTTGTTCGTCGACCGGTTGTTGTGAACTCAACATGTCATACTGAGGTTCCATTTGCACTTTCGTCTCTACTTGGCAATATTATTGTTGCAAGGTTGATTTATGAATTAGGAGTTAAATAATACCGAAAGGAAGAAAAAAAACAATGTCTCGTTGTTGTAAAGATGTTTCTAAGTTTTTTTTTCACGATTGTGTAAAAGAAAGTAGCTAAATCATCACAAAAAATGGATTTTATTTTCAAAACATATATTAGTAATTTAAAAGAGATCAATGGGGATGTAGGAGTTTATATAGCCAACTTGGAACTGATACTCAAAATTAAGATATTTTTAAGTTGATTTTTTTTGAAATCAAACTTAATCGCGTGTATTTTTATGTCCTAAGCCATAATATTTTAAAATTTTAGGTCAATCGAAGTTAATTTAACCGTTAATCTAAAATGCTCATATTTTAACGGCTGAAATTTACTGAATTTAAAAGTGTTCGAATCGATGTCTACCGTTATCTTTACTGTTTTAGATTCGCATTTTAGCTTCACCCTCACTTATCACGTCCTTTACTTATCTTTCCCCTTACTTCTAGATGACTAAGTGAAGTTAGTGGGATTAATTTAGTATTAGCGTTGATTAAGGATCTTTGAAGCCAAAAGAAGTTTCTTAATCACCCTCTTTAAATATATATATTCTATGAATCGATGTAATAGACTGAGAGGGGGACTAATTAATAAGCAAGTCAACGTACGTTCTAGGATCATGTGATGGAGATGCGTCGAGCTTAAGGTTTCAAGTGATATCTAGTACTACATTTCCCTTACAACTTCATGCCGCTTTAGCTAGAAGGGAGACCTCCATTTGCAGAAGAATTTGCAATCTGAAAAGGTTTGAAGTTGTCATTTAATTGGTTTATGTTCTTCCTTTTCTGGCTGCTTCTTATGTTTGAAACAATTTTAGTTCGTATGCTTTTGACCTGTGCTTATTTTTTGACTCAACGCTAACATTGTGTTTAATTGGATGGTTTTGTCTATAGAATTTTTGTTACACACTACGTACATTCCTGGAAAAGCTAAAGCTAGACTTCATGTATACATAGTGAAAATTTAAGAATGTAATATTTGTTGTAATGGTTGGGGAAAAAAACCTAAGGTTATAATAAGAGGATCCGTAATTTTTCATCCACGTATGAGTGTTTGGATTGGGAGTAATTTTTTTTACCGTGTATATGTAACCGTATCAAAAGCACTAGTGTTTGGATTGGGAGTATTTTTTACCATGCATATATAACCGTATCCAAAGCACTATCACTGTTATTGGGCTTATGTTGTAAATATGTGGGTATTTATTTGATCATGTATGTGTGAAATTTGATTGGTCCACTATTTTTATAAAATTGAACACTTAAGTACGTGAATGATAGTAGATCCAATTTTATTACAGAGTGTTGCATACTTTTGGTGTTTAGCAACGAGAGACTATTGTACTAACAATACAACTTCTGAATTTTACGAATTTTAACGTGTATGTTTACTTTATCTTATAAATCAACATCTATGGTTTCAATTTGTCCATCTGAGTTTGGATTTTAAATTATTAAGAAACATTAAATGAGTGACAAATTTGAACAACCCCGAATATTAAAATTATAAATATTATGATTATATAATTGTGAGTTCTCTTCCGATTAAAGAACATCTAAATAATATTGTGAATTTCTTGAAATATATTCATGAAATGATGTCTATTATGTATGCCTGTGGTAAGTGACAATCCAGATTAACTTATGCTAACTACCGAAATTGGTTTCATAATGTCATCGGTATTTTTTTGGTGAAATAGGAGAGCGTCTTGATGGGCTTCCATTTAACAGCATTAGCGATTTCCTCTATTTTGCTATCAATTGCAACCTTCTCGTTTTTGTGGGGCTACATTGGCCACGGAGTATATTTGGAAGGTGATACTTATTCAGTGGAAAAGGTAAACAGTAATTAAGTTTCTCAAAACTATAATTATTTAGTTATATATATGTTCTTCTGGAACATATAAAATGGAATTAAAACTATCAATTAGGCATCTCGTCCTATGAATTTAATGGATGTAAGAAATTTTTATGACATGAGCAAGTGAATTTTTGAATTTCTTTACTAAACCTAACTCATACATACATACATACATACATACATACATACATACATACGTTAACTACTTGTACATGATGTCATGATGGGGATATCATGAGTGGTGGAACCTGGAATTTTGTTTAAGGGGGCAAAAACATAAAGGAAAAAAATTAATATAGGATGAAAGATCGCTAAAGGGAAGCTTTACATCCAGAAAAATTAAAATTAGCCTGACAAGTTTTCATATTCTGAAAACGATACATGATTGCCTCATCGTTAACTTTACCAAGTAAATCTTTTTCAATATAAGACACCAAACGGTCGTTCAATATATGACATGCTCTATAATGGAGAATTCATTAGAATAATATTTTGTCAAACGGATTAGTTTTGATTTAATTAGCATGACATGCAAATGAATAATTCTGTATTTCTTTCATTGAAATGATTGTTTAATTTTTGAAGTTTTGTATTTATGACAAAGTAAAACAGCTCATAACGATGATGATAAAGATTTATGATTTCTTGACCCTTTTGGCTAGTCGGACATCAAGTATAAATTATTTATTCATAATATGAATCACAGTTTCATAACTGTAACAAAATAAATGTACTTCGTTTAGTAAGTCGGTCTAGTCTTTATCTTACAATTTCGGTTCAGTATTTATTTCAAAATTAAGAAAAAGAAGGCACCCACTCCCCATGATATTAGTTCCACTCTTAGAAAATACAAATATTGAAGCGAATATAGAATTTATAGAAATATTGAGAAGAATAATGAACTTGTTTAAGAAAAAATGTAGTATGTTAATAGTTTCTTAACATTTTCAAAAGTAAGAAAGATGAGGGATGTTCACCACCCATGATGTTTTGTTATACATTTTTGAAAAATATTGAATACTATCCACCTTAAATAATTCCAAAGATTAAGGGAGAGACGACTACCTCAATGATATTTTGTTATACATTTTGAAAAATATTGTATAGTAGACTCATTTAACAAATTTCAAAATTCCAAGGGGTGACTGCCCCCCATGCCCCCTTGGGTCCACCCTGGATATCATGTATCCCTTGTATATATGGCTATTGTTAAACTAATTATTGTTGTTAAATCATAAAATATATTAGACTCAAATCGTCTACAAAGATGAGCTTGAAGCTCAACTGGCAGCAGCTTCCATGGCCAACAAAACCCTAATTATTGCCGTCCTCAACAAACCCTACACTATCAAGGATGGCATGCTAGACCTATTCCTCAAAAGCTTAAAGATAGGAGATGACACAAGTTTCCTGAGGAACCATCTTCTAATTGTCGCGGTCGACCAAATTGCGTATGAAAGATGCCTTGCGAGGGAGCTACATTGCTTCAAATTATTTACCGACAACGCCGAATTCTCGAAAGAGAACATCTATATGTCCAAAGGCTTCAACAACATGATGTGGAGGAGGACTCATTTTCTCTTGGAGGTTCTCAAGCGTGGGTATAGTTTCTTCTTTACGGTAAGCGAGATTTTAAGTAAGTCTATAAGCTTCAATATTGTTTTTCATGATACATCTTCTATATATTAGATGGAAACTATAAGATAACTAGCCATAGGACTTATGAGATTTGTTCTTATTTGAAAGTCTTATGATTCATAGCGAAATTTCAGTGTTCACAACAAGGATATGCACTTTTAATTAACGTACAAGCTAGATATAGATCATTTAAAGTATTTCAATTATAAATGAGTAAAAGATATACGTAAGATCACTCCCATAGTCCCATACTTATCCCATTTTCAGATAAATAACATCCTAAATGACAAACATTTTTTTTAATATTTGTTCTATGCACTAAGGAGTACTTACACGACACGATTATACACGACAGGACATGGATGTAATGTGGATACGCAATCCCATGCCGGCACTAGGCAATGATGGGGAAGATATGCAATTAAGTGTCGACAGGTTCAACGGCCGACCCTTTGATAACCATAACCCCCTCAACACTGGATTCTACTTCGTTGTCTCCAAAAACAAAACCATCGCTCTCTTCCAACGATGGTACGACATTCGCGACTCATTCAAAGGCAGGAAGGACCAGGATGTGTTGGTACATATTAGAAATCGGGGTATTTTTCGAGAGCTAAACATGAAGGTATGTATGCATGCATGATCGATCCTAACATGATTCTTTGGTGAAGTTGTTCCAAAATAAAACATGACAAAAGACTTGATCCATTAAACTTTTCTAATAAGCTTTGACACATCCTTTCTTTTATTCAGGAATAGTCAAACATTGTTGTCTTTATATATATATATATATATATATATATATATATATATATATATATTTGAAATTGGTATGGTGCATTGAAATTAATATCATAAAACTGTGTCCTCATTGAGATTTGAACTATGACCTCAAAATATATTTCAGTGTCTTCAGGTACACCACTTGTCTTTATATTTTGTTACTCTTGATATTTCCGATCATACACATCCTGCAGGTTCGGTACTTGGACACAAAGTACTTTGGTGGTCTTTGCCAGAACAGTCGGGGATTCGAGCACACAATAACAGTGCACTCCAATTGTTGCCGGAGTATTAACGCCAAGTTGGCGGATTTGAGTGTGGTTTTGGAGGAATGGAAAAGGTTTAATGGAACAGATGAGAGCTCTTATGAGTGGCCTAAGCGCAAGGCCTGCTTGCAATCATGGAGGAGTCCTGTAAAACTTACTGAATAGAAATTTATTTTGTTGTTAATATATATAGAGGAGGTCTCAATTTTATGGCTAAACCCCACCAAAAAAATATATGGCGAGAAAAAAATAAAATTCAAATTGCAGACTCATAACAAGAGAAAAATTGTTATACGCATTGCAGTCTTAAACCATTTTGATGTTTTACTTGTGTTTCAAATATATATATGTCAAGATTTATTGTGACGTTTTCCTTCTGTTCGGTTTTATATTATTGGCTATTAATATTCATTATTTACTTTGAAGAAATTGAGTCCTTTTATGTTCCCATTATGACCTGAAGTTCATGATCTTATTTCACAAAATGTCCATGTATCTGATCTTATTTCACAAATTAACATTAGGACATGAAGTCCATCTCATCTTCCACCCATGCGAATGTCCATCATTTCCTAACTCATTTTCTCCCTTGACTCTTGTGTCATTTTATTTACTGAGTTTCCATTTACTGAAACATACCTTCACAATATAAGTTTCCATATTAAAATAGATAACTAGTGTGATTTAAGTATACCGTCTCATTTTCTAAATTTGTTGGCTTAATTAAAGATACCCCTCAACTATGAGCCATTGAGCCTGTAACATTTAGAATATTTGAACTTTTAAACGTCACAAGAAACACATCTTAAGTCTTAACTCTGATTTTTTGTATCACTTTGACCCACTCTCTATTTCTATTGTTGTTTTCAATATATTCATGGTCATTTCTTGTTTTTTGTATCATTTTTCATAAATATTCCAAATCTTAATTTTTTATCAACGTGAAATTCAAAATTGCATTAGTTTGTTTCAAATTTATATCCATTTGTTATCAACTCTATATCACATTTTAAACAAATATGAAACGACATTCAGAATTTCATTTTGTTAAAAAGTTCAAAATTATAAGTCAGAAAATAATTTGCAAAAATAAAAGGATTTTTTTGAAATATTAAAAAAAATAAAAAATTCCAGAACATAAATCATTCCAGATCAAAGTACTTTCAAATGATTTATGTTCTGGAACTTTCTTGTTTTTATTTTAGTATTTCAAAAAATAATAACTAAAATCTAAAATAATGATAAGTATGTTAAAAGCCAACAAATTATAAATAGAAAGAAGTCAAAGTAGGAAAATTCAAGTAAGTGTCAAAACTTGGCTTAAAAAACAAGCTCCATTCCAACACCATATCTCCGTAGCTCTCTCTCTTAATGTACTCATCTCCACCACATGCAAAATATTTCCACTTATTCTTTATCTTCCTCCACCATATACAAAAAGTGATGTATGATGTTCACATAGAAGCAAAAATATGAGTCAGATATATCATAAGATGAAACTCACCCCAAATAAGGTAAGTGATATATCACTTGTGATATATCTTTACCCAAACAGTGATATAATTGAGCATTTTTTCGTTTCCTCCCAAAAGATCATTAAATATCCATCTAAAGAGAGATATATCACTCCAATGCAATATATCTTGCCCATATCTTTCATGTCCTCCAATAAGATATGAATTAGATATATCAAAAGATGAAACCCCGCCCAAAATAGAGTCAGATAATATATCACACTGGACGTGATATATCTAACTCATATCTCCACCTAAATAATGATATGTCATGTCCAATGTGATATATCTGACCATATTTTTCATTTCCTCCCAAAATATATGAGTAAAATATATCACAAGATCGATGAAAACCACCCAAAATATGGTCAAATATATCACGCAGGACATGATATATTTGACCCATATCTCCACTCAAACAATGCATATGCAAAGTGATATATCATGTTCATATAGGAATAAAGATATGGGTCATCTGAATGAACGAAGAGAAGTTTGAATGTGTTGGTTTTTTAAAATTTGAAGAACATAGGGAATTGAATTTTGGTGTACATAATCTTTGAGCTTCTTTTGATGGTATATGACCGCATCTAATGGGACAAGTTTGCACTTAATAGGAAATGCCTCCGCTTCGTGTGTGTGTGTGTCGGGGGTGGGAAATTGGAGCCATATATGGTTTTTCTGTAGAACCACGACACGTGTGCATGAAAATAAGATTATATAAACGACTGTTTAATAGCATAGTCATTTTTTATTTAAGGTTAAAAATGATAATTTTATTTTAAAAAAATTACGAGAGAGAGAATATGAAGTCTACCATGCGAGAATGATAAGTTGTAACAGAAGATTAGTTGTAAATGAGACAAGTCTCACGAGTCATAGTATGGCTACGTAGCATGTCCTGCTTACTTTTGTAGTACAGAATTTTGATAGGTTGTAAATCATAATTTCGAGATTATGTCTTATTTTTGCTTTACCAAAAAAAAGAACATGAAGTCTACATTTTGTAACGAAAATATCTTAGAAATAAAAAATTATAAACTTTTAAAAAAATCACCAATTTTTTTCCATGTTCTACGACTGAATACTCGTATTGCTGTATAAATATTGTATATTTGAAATAATAGATTTTCAATGGTTAACTCAAACGGACAAGTTCGGTAAGTTTGATTTATCATATCACTATTATCTGCTTGCAGTTAATAAATCGATTATTTCATAAATGTTTGTCCAAAAATTATTTTGAAAAATTAAAATTAAAAAGTTAGTTGCAGAATTTATTATAATTTATACATGATAGAAATAAATGATGATATATATATTTATAAAATGTAAGAAATGAGTTTGATTAAAGACAAAAAATGATTTGACAGCGGAATATTTATATTAAGTGTTCTGGTTGAGAAGATAAAATGGAAAAAATCGTGATTAAATGTTGTGTAGTGAAAAAAACTGATTATAAAGATCATGGTTGTTGGTGCTTTTAGAGCATCCCTTAAAGGGGATGTTTTACCACCGTGACCCGATCAGGTCAAAGATGACCGGGTCATCTCTCCCTTAACGGGGGAGATGACCTGGTCATCTTCGACCAGGTCATTGACCCAGGCGTTGAAACGTTCGGGTCGACGACCCGGAATTCCGGGTCGTCAAATAAAAAAATATTAAATTTTATTTTTTATTTTTTTGTTTTGATTTTTAGAATTTTTTGTTTTAGTTTTTTAAGTTTTTTTTTGAAAATACGTTTTAAAATTGTTTAGATTTTTTAGAATTTTTTTTAAAATTTTCCAAGATAGACCCCGAAATGATTTGGAGGAGAGAGATAGGTTGTTGTGGGTTGTGTTGGGTTGTGGTTAAGAGGTGAATAGTGTAGGAAAAAGAAGAATGTGGGTTGAGGAAAGAGAAAGCTGACGTGGAAGAGAGATAAAGCTGATTTTGAAGAGAGAGAGTTGATGACCATGTCGTCCAGATCATGGTTAGTGATGGTCTTACGGTCCGACTCGTTACCGATTCATATGCAAGGAAATGCGTAGGGTTTTGTCTAAAGTGCAAATTCTAATAACTACACAGATTTCCAAGCAATCAATACAAATACATTTTCCTAGCAAACCTTCTCCGGAATCTATCCTCCAACGCCGCAACAGCGGTGGCCGGAGATCGCCGGAGATGGAGAGATCGTCGATGGAGCTGATCTCCGACCGTCTGGCTTCAATCGAGGACCTTTACTTCCCGCGCTCGTTCCTCGACGGCGCCGCTGCCTCCGATCACTCCCACCGCAGGACCGCCCTCCTCGACCTCCTCTCCCACGACGCCTCCATCTTCCTAGGTACGGACGCCTAACCCTAGGTTTCGGTTGCTTCTCGTGGTTGTATGCCGAAAGGTGGGATTTTTATGGGATTTTGGCTTTGTCGTCGTAGAGAATCTATTGGTTTGAATTTTTGTTGCTGCGAAGCAGTTTGGAAGTGTGAACTTCCGATTAATCAAACTAGAAGCTAATCCTATAGTAAAAAGTGTGTTAGAGCAGTTAGTTGAAATTCTGTTTGTATACCTATTTATCAATTTGGTATTTTAAAAGCTTGAACTTCAGTTTGGTGTTTCATGATCATTGCTAATGAGTCAGGAATCAGACCTTTTTTTTTGACATTTTGGATTGAAATTGTCTTAATAAAATGACTATCCAAACGGTCTACTTTCTTATTTAGTGTGAGATGACAAGCGATCATTTGTACATTGAATCAATGAGTTAATTGGAATTAACCTCTGGTTACCAAGGGGACCCCTAGCTATTGCGACAGTCTCTTTTGAGGCATTGGGGTTCTGTTGATATTGACGTCCAATTTGATTTTGCAGTGGAATCCTATAAGTCATGACCTTTTGCTCTTTGGGGATGTGTGATTATTAGTACTATAGTATCTGAATGTGCTTT
This sequence comes from Triglochin maritima, assembly GCA_963682175.1. Classification (NCBI taxonomy): domain Eukaryota; kingdom Viridiplantae; phylum Streptophyta; class Magnoliopsida; order Alismatales; family Juncaginaceae; genus Triglochin; species Triglochin maritima. Next base: position 45,677,062 of record OY821775.1, read on the forward strand.
TGTCAACTTGGTAAAAGCCTAGTAACTGAATTTTGAATGGGATTCCACAAGAGGTCACTAAACTCATCTTGTGCTCATCGTTTGAAAAAGAAATTCAAAAAATGTCGTCCTTGCATGTTAGTTGTCTGAATTACTATCTAATTCTTACTTCCTCCTTTCTATGATTCACAAATTGGCATTTCTTTGATTTTGAATGCAAAGTGGTTCTGAAGCTCTATCATCTTAATAATTGATTGATTGGAGATTTGATATTTGCCTATGCTTTTGATCAAAAAAAGATTTAGCATATGGGCTATGCTTTGTCTGCTTGGTATTGCTACAAATAAAACTTCTAATATGTAAATTTTAGCCATTTGCTCATAAAATTGCGAAATGAACTCAAACAATCTTCTCTTTTTCTTAATGTGGTTAAGTTTGTAACCTGAATTTTTAGTGGAGTTTAACAATGAGGTTCCTATGTGCTGTGGCGGGTCTTACGTAGAACTACAAAAAACAGCCCATTTTGCATAAAGTCAGAAACCGATAAATGTTGACACAATATACACTAATCCCTTAGGTAGCTTCTAGGTTAAGTGGCCTACTGCAACATGGGTCCCTTAAATTTCCATCTTTTTGCTTGTCAGCAAGGTGGACTATTTTCTGACTTGCTCCTTGGATGCCAAATCTAAAATTTCATTTTAATTTCATTTCATTGAGAGTCTTGAAAATCTGGACCTTTTTTTGCTTAAATCTTGACCATCTCGTCTTATTAATGTTAAATCATATCAGTAGTTGTTCTATGCAGAATTTAGACCTTGTGTTTAGCTTCTTCTTTTTTTTGATCGGTAAGGTGTTTAGCTTATTTGATACCCCTAAGTTTTCTAACTCTCTATTCGTTTGCTCTTAGTAGAAATCTGATTGTTCTGGGCCTAACTTATGTTGTATCACTTGTTTTTGGCTTGGAAGTTGGAAGTGATTAAATGATAATTCATTTCACCTCACATATTTACCAAAATCTCTGAAAGTTTTTACAACTTTTACTTTTAGTTGTTAATAGTCTCTTACTAGAGATGCTCTATAATGTTTATAGTATCTTCTCCTATCCTTTCCTTCTCTGTGTAACACATGTAAAATTCATCCAACTTGTTACGGCAGAGCGTTATGGTTCCAAACTGACACTGGATGAGCTTTTCGCGTTTGACAAAATTAAGGAGAACTATGAGGTCAGATGGCATTTGAATAAATTGCGAAGCTCTAGGGTGCCAACAGCAGAAGAAGAGAAAACAAGGGCAGCAATTGTGAAGAACAGGAGGAGGGCATACTTGGATGAGCTTATAAGAGCAGGGGAGTATTTCTCGGAGGATGCAATGCGGGAGAGGGAGCCTTACTTGCATTATGAGTGCGTTGGAAAATTCCAGGACCCAATGGGAAGGGGCATGCCCCGACCTGGAGAGAGATGGTCAGATACACTGATGCGGCAAGCAGAGGAGGCATTTATTATGCAAAAGATCCGTGGAGAACAAGAGAGACTGGGAGTTCCCCGGAAGGACTGGGTTGGTGGTGCTGAAGAGGTGGAAGAGGAAGAGGAAGAGGAAGAAGAAGAAGAAGAAGAAGAAGAAGAAGAGGAGGAGGACGGAGACGAGGACAAGGAGTTAGCAAGCGAGGAAGACGTTGATGAAAAGAAAGTCCCGAATTCTAGCACTTCAGAGGTAATAGCTGATATATCTAGCACTTGTTTTGTTTCATCAATATTTTAGCATTTTGTGTTTTGACCCAAGTTATGTTCAGTTGTAGGGGTTTAGAAGTAGTCTGATTAAGAAGTCATTACTTTCTGAATAGCATTCATTCCCACTGCATTTTCATCCAAGTTGACACAAATTGAAGCTCAAATGTCTTTTAAAATAACAATAAAAAGTAGCTAACAGTGGAAATTTTGATATTTTAGCAGCTTCTACTGTTCCTGCCTACTTCCACTATGATTCAGTGCTGTCTTGATTTGTTAATGTGTTAGTTTTAGCTTCTGAACTGTTCCTGTTACCAGTTTGCATGAACTAGTGAAACACCGTGTCAAAGGTTAAATTGTTTTTTGGCATTTGGATCATCATGAACTATATCAATAGCTATCTAAACTATCTGCATTTCTTATATATTGTGAAATTGCAGATGGTCAGTTGTATTTTGCATCATTGGGACAATTAGAAACAACCTCTGTATTTTTACAGTGGTATGGTTGTGTACACCTGATCCCTCCTTACCTCGCCCAAGCGGGAGCCTCTTTTGAGGCACAGGAGTAATGTTGATGTTGAATTGTTGATGTAGTGAAACACCGTACTGATGGGTGCATAATGTAATTCAACTTCGTACTGCGTGTAGCGGCAGTGGTGGCTTGAACTTTTTTAACACGTGTTCTCCTTGTTTTTTGAAAAGCAAAAGAAGAGGTCAGTATGTCAAACATAACATTTCATATTACACTTGGTGGTGGTAATGGACTAGTGATATAACCCATAAGAGAACATAGTTCATGTAACGTCAGCTGAATACAAATCTTAGTTACAGAAAAACAAGTCTTGTGTAGTATTTATAAGACATTAGAGTGGCAATTGTGTTACATTTTGTGGATAGTGGATGTTAGGTTGGACAGCACAAGCCACAAGGGAGTGAGGTCTTAGGAAAAGGATATTACATGACTTCTCAAGACTATACAAAGTAATAGGCCAAACATTTAAACTTTAATTGTGTTACACGACTGACATGTAAAAAGGTTTTATGATTCCAGATGTATATAAATGCACCAAAGCTTGGTGACGACTAGATTTTGTTTGTGGCAAAAAAAACTTTATATTCACGTTGCATGATAACATTAAATACATCATTTAATTATTATTATTTTCAATTACCATAAGTCTATATTCTGTGGTTGATTTGGTGTTATCAATGCATGTAAAGCCTTTATTTCTACATATCTGTCATTCTAATAGCAAGATGCTTTTATTCAGAAGTTTTGAACTTGTAACTTATTCTGTCCTGTCTAGTTCAAAAGCTGTGATGGTGACCGTAGAAGTTCAAATAACTACCATTGTATATCTAGGATTACTTTAGTGACCACTGACCTTACACAGCTGAACTTAATTCCATTGCCAATGAACAGGTACATATGAAATCGGAAACCAATGACCCTTGCGCCACGGTGCAACCCATTGAAGCCGGAGTATCTTCCGAAGAAATGCAGGACCAGCTGGAGCAATTCACTCGCATAATGCAGCAGAAATTCCTTGCAGGTAAAGACTCTTTAGACTATTCTCGCATAGACAACAACGAAAGATTAGATGATCACTGGCTGAAGGAAGCCAACTATGATGCAGAAGAAAAGTATTTTGCAGAAGATTAAGGTCAGACTTTGTTGTACTAATGTTGTTCTCTTTATGATCTGCTGAGTTAAGTTTTAGGGTTGCAGTTGTTTAGCTATAATAATAATAACCTTTACTTCTATGTGTAAATATTTATGTAGCCCGTAGTCTTGCTTCTCATTTTTTATCTAATTTCTGAAATCTATCACGACCGGAACAGTTGAATCATCCAATTCTCTCTGGTATAGATTGTAATATGTGCAGGATCGTCTAACATATCATTTACTAATCGTGTCGGTAGGAGATCTTTAAGCCCGAAGTGTTTCTCTCTTTCCCTTACCCAAACAGTTGATTCTTAATTTTGTACCGATTGAAGAAGTAATACATGCTTTGGACCTTGACATGGCAAGAGTAATTACTAGGCCATAATTACATACATTAGTTAATAGTTTCTTATGTTGGTTGTAGGTTTGCCGACAGAGCTTCGTTACATCTCTCCGTTTGTGTTTATGTTATCAGGAACTCACTACACCCTTCTATCTGTATTTGTCTAGTAAAGTTTTTCAAAACATTTTTTTTAATTTGAATTAAGACATGTTGGGTTAGGTCTCTGATTTAAAACTTGAGATCTACCTACTAAATTAGCCAAGAGTGGTATCACTTTGAGTCAATGAGCAATCATATCCCTCTAGATTTGGCCGTTTCAAATGTTTCTAAGAATGTTTTGGCATTTCGAACTGGGGGAGTTGATTTCTGACCTTCAAATTCACGGTTGCTGTGTTGGAAAATTGATGTCATGTTCTCAGGATATCAAGAAAAGTTGAGAAGGATCTTCAGCATGACAGATTCACTGTGTTTGGATCTGGGACTCATACAATATTATAATAAATTAAGAACAGTGTTGATTATAATTAATTATACCTTCAAAACATATATTATAATTAATTAAGAACAGTGTTGATTCCGTGCAGACGCAATCCCATGTGGGGACTGGGGATTGCTAACTGTTATTTCACACCTTTGTATTCTGTCTGCACGTTAACGAGCAACAACGAGCCTAGACTAATTGGTCCACTTCTAACCTTAGATTAGTCAACATCTGACTTATCTTAGATTAATCAAAATCTGAGATTATCCAGGGAAACACGGTTAAGTTTAACGTATCTTCGCTTCTATGTTGTATAACATAGGCTTTTGAAACCGAACCGAAGAGTAAATTTTATAAAATGCTCGGTTTGGTTCAAAATGATTCAATCTTGTCCGACTGATGATGACGTCAGCATGACATCATCATTTTGTGAACTAAGAGTTGAACGGAACCGACTCCAACATGATTGTCCAATCGGTGGTCTTTACTAAATATTTAAGTTCTCAAAGTCCTTATACAACATATGTAATTAAAATTAACTAGAAGTTTATATTAAAGCATATTAGTTATTATAGAGTGATCATCAACCATCAACAAAAAGAAAAAAGATGATGTTTATGATTACATAATATAATTAATTTTATTTGGTCGTCATAATCTACATTTTCACAAACTCAAAACACTATTTATATTTGAAAAGTTTAGTGATTGAAACAAAATAATGTTTTGGGCTAAATTGAAACAAAATATCTATTTTGGGGGTAAACTATTACTTTTTATATTTAAGGATGCAAACTGTATAACCTATTTTGTAAGACCGCGGTTGAACCAGTAACTAAACCAACCGATTTTTCGGGAAAAAAAATCTTCCAATCTAACCCATTTCAATATTGTTTGATGAGGACTTTTGTTTTTTCAGTAAACCTTGGTCCAACCGTCAGTTCGATTTAGTTTTTAAAACAGAGATTTTACTACGTCATAACACCAAGTGGTACGTGAAGGAATTATACTTGCAACTAAACCAAATTAACTACCACATGGCTTTATTCTTGTGCTCGTTTATGTTGAGTACGTTTAGGTTGTCTTTGGTTTGCAGAAATTTAAGAAGTTTTAGTTCCATGATTATTCTGAGATTTTCAAAAGAAGTGGGAAAAGATCAATCCAAATAGAAGTTTATAAGACTGTAGTACTCTTGTAAATACACTTCCCAAAAGATCGATGATTTTCCTGCGCGCATCAGTCAACAGAGATCATTCTGAAGTCTAGTTTCCCCGCTTCTAGATTATTTTCTGCAAACCAATAATATCCTTAATAAAAAGATTTTTTCACGTCGTAAGAAACACGTACGGTTAAAAGGATTACACTATACCTTACTTCCAAGAGAAATAAAACGTTACTATCATAATAGACATGATAGATTGGAAAGTTTACAAAAGTGTAAATTATAGTCCTCAACTCCGGCCTCATGTTCCACCATTAGCTGGTGTGAAATATGTGTAGAGAGAGAGAGAGAGAGGAAATAAGCAAGTCAATGTTGAACATCGCATTCAAAGAGACGTCTAATTTAAGTTTCAACACCTCTCTCTCTCTCCTCTATTTCCGTTCAAAATGCAATCACTAAATGCGAGGTGTTTAATTAGTCTCGAGGGGAGGTCTCATTTCCCAAAGGAAAAAAAGAGACTGAACTTCAGGAGGTCTCATTTTTATCACCTCGTGGGAGTTTCTTCCATTCCAGCTGCTTCATAAATTGGTGAGAATTTAATTTTGTACGTATATTTTTTTTAAAGAAAATACCTACCGACGCTAAAGCCCAACCTTTTGCCTTTGGGGCTGGTGGTGATGGTGAATCATCCGAACACCGGCATGTCGCCGTGAAGCTGATCCCGACCAGCTTTTCAACTTGAGTGCGATTAAATCTCCAAAAGCAAAGCTATTTCTACTGTCATAGGTATAATATATATATATATATATATATATATATATATTTGTGTTAGTGTAATTGTTCATTAGAAAATTAACAAAAAAATTGGCATTTATCTTCTTTTTTGTGCAATTACCTTATAAAGATTTAAAGTGTAATACTCAACGCAGTTGTTGACTAAGAAAGAGCATAAAACATATCCAAGTGAGAAATGAATTTGCAATTTTAATTTTTCTTCTCCCTCTGTATGTGGGACAATATTATTTCCATAAAATGGAGTCATAATTTTTACGTTTGATTCCAATCCAATTTCCAGGGTGGTTCTCCAAAGATTCACGGTCATTTCATTATTTTTCAAAGTTCAATTTATATGTGAATTATGAACAAATAATAATTTTTTGATATAAAAAGGAATGATATGGTTTTAAGATGTTTTATTATTTGCTCTCGTTTGTTAGTCCTCGAATCATGTTTTTCCTACTCGTATTGATCCAAAGTTGTTAAGCATTTATTTAGACGGAACACATTCTTCCTTTTAATTAACGATTTGTTTCCTAAAATTACATTTGCCCTTCTTTTGATCTTTTTATAATACACAATGCTGCAAACTAACCACTCAGTTAGTAAATTATTGACCGTAAAAGTACTCAAATGTTCTTAGTTCAAACACCAGCAAAGCAAAGTACATATCCTTGGATTTAGTCTAAAGAATGGTACAAAATCTTTCATTAAAACAATGCACAATGATATTACAAAACATGGTTTTCGTGCTTAAGACTTGGTATCCCCTCTCATGCACTCAATAATTGAGGAAGACCCTCTCATGCACTCAATAATTGAGGAAAAGGAGAGATCAACTATTAACATTTTCTTAATGATCGTCAAAACCACCTAACAATAACATGGAGGATTCCTCTCAAATGGTGTTTGACAGCTTATGAAAGTGATGGAGACAAAACTCTCAATTGTGGTGTTGGTGTCAATTAGGTGTAGGAAATATGTCATCATCTAATCTTCGTCTTATTTACAACCCCCACCACATCTAAATTTGTGAAATCCTTATTATTATTATTTCCTATCATCGATTACATTTATTAGTTGTAATCTTGTCATTGATTCCATTTACATCACAACTATGATTCGTATTTAGGAGTAAGAAATGTGTCATTATCTATGGTTTGGCTTCTGTTCACAATCCACCCCATTTAAACAGGCCGGTGACAGCCTTATTATTATTTACAGTTAATCATCAATTCCATTTAGTTGTAATTTTGTCATTGACTAGAATTCATATTTCGTGTAACACCAGTGTTAAAATAAAAAATATGGAGAACTAATTAATACGACGTAAACAAACACACGATACTTAAAATTGTACAATGGCAGTATGGCACTGCATTTTATGTACATTATAGCATATATTTTATTTTATTTCAGTATATATGTGTAATGTTCTTTGAAAATTACTTTCGTGCATCTCATGCTTACCAAAATACTCTTTCTATTGTCATATTTTCTTATCATTAATATCTTTGTCGTTTTACATTTTTTTGTCCAATCATTAACAGTAGAATCTACTGTCCTAATCTTTTTTATACCATTTGGAAAAAAAATCATCAACCTAATTAACCTCTGGTCATTTAATGTTAAGGACATTTGGAACTTTAGATGTAGTAGCTTAGATGTTATCCCTACTTTAGAAATCTAGGTTAGCTAAATGCGGTTGTAGTAAATTCACATAATGTTAGGTTGGTAATTAATTTCCTTAAAATACTAGCAAACCGGCGAGTCGGTGACATTTAATTGAGATTGACCATTTTTACTAAATATTGCAATGTACAAGATATGTATTTTGAAATGATTGATAACCATCGGTATTCTAACGGTTATCATAAATTTAGAATTTTTAAACTTACTATTAGATAATAATAATAATAATAATAATAAAATGCCCGTGTTATATATCCACGTTGGATCTACAGAAATCATGTAGACCGGACGTAAATATCATTCCTAAATCCTAATACTCTTTATGATCAAATGATACAATTGAATGCCAATTTCAAAATGAGAAACACTTAAATTGTCTTTGCAAAATAAGATGATACTTGTGTTGTCTTGCTTTATTTGAAAATACTTGTGAAATTGTCTCCATTATGGATGAAGATGTGTGTCATAATCTAGAAGATGACAAGCTAGGCAACAAAATTGGTTTCTTACATTTTGTTTCGTAAAATAGGTAAAGGCATTGATGGATTTCCATTTAACAGCATTAGTGGTTGCATCAATTTTGCTATCAACTGCAACTTTCTCATTTTTTTGGAGCTACATTTCTCATGGAATATATCTGGAAGGTGGCATTTCTTCTCTAACTAAGGTACGAAATTCATTTTGTTACCATACATACATATGAGAAGGGATCAAATGTTCTCAAAATGTGTGATTGTAAGCTAACACTGCTAATAATAATTTACAATCAAAACTTCAAATGTTAAATTTGAACCATAAATCATGTTCTATAAGACTATAACATATAGTTATGACTAATGAATCTATATTCAAACTCGTAAAACTTCATCATATACTGCTTCAAGAGATAAAAAGAGGACTTTTTTATATACTATCGACCTAATGCGCATGATCCATCTTTTCCATGCATATGTATTTGATGTTAAGTTGTCTCTAAAATTACGATTAGTGTGTCATCTATGATCCTAGTTCACTCTATACCATCTACCAATAAGAATTTGGGTTATTTGCTAGGGTGTACCTCAAATGTTGTGTCTTTGGATCTTTGCACTCTATTTTTGACTATTTTCTTTCGTACACCTACATTTCAACTTTATCTCTTTCCGTTCACCAATATTTTTTATTTATTTGATTGTATGCACCTGCACCCTTAGTGGGCCCCACTCCGTCACAAATTCAGTTAGGAATTTTGCAATTTACACAATCTAAATTTAAAAATATCCTTGATGTTAAATAAAAACATAAAAATAAAAATTGAAAAAGTCAAACCCTCACTTCTCTCTTCCGTCCTCTCTCCTCTCAATCTTCTCTCTCCCTGCTCCACCACCACCACTTTCGCCAGCAGAAATCTAGGAAGAGAGATGACTAGAGAGAGGAGAGAGAACTAGAGAGAGAATTTGATACAAAGAGAGGAGAGAGAACTGGAGAGAGTACTAGAGCGAGAGGGGAGAAGTGAGGAGAAAAGAGGGACTAGATAGAGAGAGATGACAGAGAATTAGAGAGATAGATGAGAGAGAATCGGAAGGACGAGAGAATAGAGGGCCTAGAGAGAAAACTGGAAAGAGAGAGAGGACTGGAGAGAGAAGAGAAGTGAGGAGGAGAGAGAGACTAGAGAGAGAACGGGAGAGAGAGAGAGAGAGGATAAGTGAGGGTTTAGATTTTTTCAGTTTTTATTTTTTATTTAACATTAAGGACATTGTTAAATTTAGAAGGTGTAAATTGCAAAATTCCTAAAGGAATTTGTGAGAGAGTGGACTCCACTAACAACGTAGGTGCATACACGAAAATAAATGGAAATGTAGGTGCACGAAAAGAGTTAAAGTTGATACGAAATGCACGGAAGGAAATAGTTGAAAACCGGGTGCAAAGATCCAATTACGTAACGTTTGAGGTGCATCCAAGCAAATAACCCTAAAAAGTTTTGTTGTCCTTGCTCATCTTGAACATGAATAACGTTGGCCTCTCTTAATAATGAGAATATAGTATATTCACTTTAAACTAAACAATGAGTACAAATGAAAAACGAGTAGGTATCGATTAACTAATTACTTTTGTGAAACCATGAAATTCTAGCAGACTCAAATTATCTACAAAGATGAGCTGGAAGCAAAACTTGAAGCAGCTTCCATGTGCAACAAAACCCTAATCATTGTCGTCCTCAACAAACCCTACACTATCAATAATGGCATGCTAGACCTATTCCTCGAAAGCCTTGAGCTAGGAGAGGACACAGCTTTCCTCAGAAGCCATCTTTTAGTCGTCGCAGTCGATCAAATTGCATACGAAAAATGCATTTTGAGGGAACTAAATTGCCATAGACTCTTAACCGACGATGCCGATTTCTCGAAAGAGAAGATCTACATGTCTAAGGCCTTTAATAACATGATGTGGAGGAGGACTCTTTTTCTTCTCCAAGTTCTCAAACGTGGGTACAACTTCGTCTTCACGGTAAGTTGTGATTTTTATGAGACACCTTGTGTTTTCTCATGATCTATCTTTATATCGTATGAAAAATATAACTAATTTGACATGTCTATGTGTATCATAAATTGATAAATGTATGGACACATATTAATTTACACGACAAAATAACATGATAGGACATGGATGTGATGTGGTTACGCAATCCGATGCCAGTGCTAGGCAAGGAAGAAGAAGACATGCAGTTCAGTGTTGATTGGTTCAACGGACGACCCTTCGACGACCACAACTTCATCAACACTGGTTTCTACTTCGCGGCCTCTAATAACAAAACCATCACTCTCTTCCAAAGATGGTACGACTCTCGCAATGAGTCCAATGGCAAGAAGGACCAAGATGTGTTGGCCGAGATGAAAGATAGTGGTGTTTTCAAACAACTCAAGATGAAGGTATATATGCATGCTATAAATATGAACATGCATTGATGCATGTTATATGATTAAATTAAAATGAACATTTTTGGCTAAATTATCAAAAAATTCTGCCTTCGTTTATTTGACATATTCTTGCACTTCTATAACTTTTACAATTTCTGAAAATTATAAACAATTTTTTGTCTAGGAAATATATTTTTGCGACTTGTAATATTGTATGTCACTTGAAAATATTTTTTGCCATTTATCCATCATAATTATAAACTTTTCATGTTTCTTCTTGGACTATATCAGGTGTTATCGATCAATTATATACCTTCAATAATATTATAAAATAATACACTAACAATTGAAAATTAAGGATATATTATTGTCTTTATTAATCTTGATCGTGATATCATATATATCCAGGTGAGTTATCTAGACACCAAATACTTTGGTGGGTTTTGCACCAACAGTGGGGGATTCAAGCTGACTAAAACAATGCATTCCAATTGTTGTCGGAGTATAAAAGCAAAGCTAACGGATTTGAAGGTAGTGTTGGAGGAGTGGAAGAGATTCAATGGAACAGATGAGAGCTCTTATGAGTGGACTAAGTACAAGGCTTGTCATCAATCATGGAAGACTGATGTTAAACTTGATTAGAAATTTACTTGTTTTTGTTAATATTTAAGATTTCATGTTATCATTACATCATTTTAGGATATATATATATATATATACCAACATAATTGAAAATGTTTTTTTTTTGTATTTTACTCTGTACTCTCGAAGTTAAATTCGACGGTGTCAATGTATTTAAAATTTTCATTTTTATGTTTTTTCGGATTAATAGTAAGATACTGAAACACGTTCCCACTATAAAAACAACTTTGGTCCGTTCAGAAATAGCAGTGATACACGGAAGCGGACATCCGGGACGCACGCTGACATGGTCAGTACAGTCAGCAGTACAGTCAGCAAAAGTAAATGTCTTTTTCTTTTTGAAATTAAATAGATAACATTTTTTTTGTGTCACATGTAATTTTTACTTTCCTCATGCAACATTTCGTTTCCTAATGCAACATTTTTCCAATACAACAGACACACAACTTAATCTGAAAAGACACAAAACTTATTATGGACAACCACATAATTTATTCTGGACAGACAAATAACTTATTCTGGAAAGACACAACCTAATCTAGACAGACACAAAACTTATTTTGGACAGACACACAACTTATTCTGAACAGAATAAGGTGTGAGTCTGTCCATTTTAAGTTGTGGGTTTGTCCGTGGGGGAACTAAATGTTGCATTGGAAAAGTAAATGTTGCATTGAGAACGTAATGTTGCATTGAAAAAGTAGAAGTTGCATGGGACACAAAATAAATATGTTTTTTAATTAATTTTAGAAAGTAAAAGACATTTGAATTTTCATGACTAGACTGCTAATTGGACTGACCACGTTTCCCCCGGACTCAAGTGTCCATTTATCATTTTCCATTCAAAACCCACTGAAAACAAAAAATTGTAATGGTGTCTTCAACGCTAAATTACCAGCGAGAGAGAACTAACCTCGAATTAATGGGGAGCCCCACGTGTCTAATCATTTATTTTTCGGTATGAAATGCCAAAAAAGTTTTAAGACAATATTTTCCCCCTAAACTTTAACTTACAGTGTGATGGTAAAATTAAACACTAACTGTGGCTTTCTAAACAAAAAAATGGGCTTAACTTAGAAAAATGTAGCATGTTGAAATTAGCTGTATATATTTAATTATTTTAAAAATATTAATAAAATGTTTGAGAAATATTCTCGAACAAAATTAATGTCATCTCAAATATTTTTGATTTTATTAATAAATAAACAAATTTGAATACCAAAATGGCAGAGAGAAATCAATTTTGTCTAATAACATTTAAAATATAATAATATCAAATTTGATGTTTATTACATACCCTGTGTTACAAAGACTGATATTATCGAAAAAGAAAAAAAAATCAATTTCGTGTCGAAAATAACCAAAATTGAGAAAAATGAGGTTGATACTGGTTTTCTCTTATCGCATAAATAGGTTGTGGAGTAACTTAGGGAATTTTAAAAATAACAGAATTAACGGTTTGACTTGACAACATTATTTTTACAAACAAAAAACCCAATCAGACACTAAAACTTTAATTAATAATATTTTTAAATTAAAGAAAAACTAAATTAATTGCAAACCTACAAAACAGAAATTCATTGATAAATTAAATATAATAAATCCAATACTAATTCTAATATCACAACACATTATTTTTGTCAAATAGAAATATATTGAAAAATCAAATTATCTACTTCATGAAAAAGAGGTGGTAGGTACATATCAATTAGAGCATCCTTAACAGCGCCCGGGCAGTTCCCGGACGCCCTGCTTTCTCTCTTTGTCACGTCAGCACAAACCAACCCCCCTACAAAATCCTTAACCATTACCCAATCCACCCAGTCACGCTACAGTATTTGTTGTCAAGTCATTATTTTTATTCTTCTCTCCGAAACTCTTTCAACAATCAACAAAATATATTAATAATCATTATCGTAATAATTTAATATCAACGATTCATTCGTTTTTAAATAACATTTAATTAATAAATATGAAAATATTATTAAAATTTAGAAAACCACAAATTAATAAATTTCAAATTTCAAATTTAGGACCTACAGTATGCGTGTGACTCACAAAAGACAAGACGAGTGGATCGAGGCTTGGACTTCTATGACATCGAGGACCTACAGTATGTGCGTGACTCACAAAAGACGAGACGAGTGGATCGAGGCTTGGACTTCTATGGCATCGAGGAGCTACAGTATGCACGTGACTAACAAAAGACGAGACGATTGGATCGAGGCTTGGACTTCTATGGCATCGAGGAGCTACAGTATGCGCGTGATTAACAAAAGACGAGACGATTGGATCGAGGCTTGGACTTCTATGGCATCGAGGAGCTACAGTATGCGCGTGACTCACAAAAGACGAGACGATTGGATCGAGGACCTACAGTACGTGCGTGGCTACTTCAATATATATTCTCTACTCACCTCTATTCCAATCTTACTTCTTCCACAATAATTCTCTACTCACCTCTACTTTCTACTCACAATGTCATCTTCAGAAGGCAATGGTTCACCAGATTACCGACGATCTCCACGTCGTCCACCCCCAAGCCAACACTTTTTCCCTTACCAAAATGTTCCACAACCAGGATTCCACCCGTTATACCAAAGCCAATTTACCACGCAACCAGGATTCCACCCGTCCCACCAAAGACAATTTTTACCACACCCAGGGTTCTACCCACACAATCAATACCAACCGCCAACTCAGGAAGAAGGGCAAACCCAATTCCCAATGGGTATGTATACTCGCCTCCTAAGTGATGAAAGTAGTGGAAATGCAAGCCGCTATACAGCTGATGTGAATGACGAAATCACGACCGAGGGAACACGCAAAACCGCGATGATGAGGTCACAAAAATCGTGGTCCGCACAAGAGGATCAACGACTCGTCTCGGCTTACATGGCTGTCAGTGGCGATGCTGTGGTTGGGACAAACCAAAAAATGAAGTCCTTCTGGAAACGTGTGGAGCGCATCTACAATGACTCAGGCGAGCCAGGTGTAGTAGAGCGTAACGATGAATCTTTGAAGGGGCGATGGAGGCGTACATTGCCATCTGTGAACCAATGGGTCGGTTGCTTCGACCCGGCGGTGCGGAGGAAGAGAAGCGGTTACAACGAGGACGATGTCATCCATGAAGCGCACATCATCTACGAACGAACACACAACGCCAAATTTCAGTTCATGCATGTTTGGCTTTTGTTACGCTGGTACCCTAAATGGGAGTCTGTTGCGCTTGGACTTCCCACCGGAAACGTCGCTGCAGAAAGTCCGGAGAGTTTTACCAGCGGGAAAAGAAAAAGCACCGACGACGATGGGAGTAACGCAACACCGTCAGCAGATGAAATGGTGTTCGAAACATGTCCTCGTCCTGAAGGTGTTTAAAAAGCCAAAAAAAAGAAGGGGAAACAACAATTTCAGGCACAACTTGATCCTGATATATTAGAACTAGGGAAACAAATTGAATATAGCGCAAAAGTGAAAGAGGAAAAGTATTTGCGTTACGAAGAACGGATGGAGAGGAAACGCATCGAAGCTGAGGCGAATTTCCAAAGGGAACTGAACAGCAAGAAACTTGATGTCCTCTTCGCTCTAATCAAGAAGGAAAACAAGGACGAGTTCGATAAAGAAACACTTGTTGAACTCAAGGAGTGGACTAAAGCACAAGGATATCTGTAGGTGCTTATGTTTTCAATATATGTGGTACTTTATCAGTATTTTGGTATTTTAAATTCCGTATCCGTAGGATGATTGTCTTTCCTTTCCTTATTTCAGTTGTATTTTGTATTTGTATTGTATTTTGTTTTCGAAGTGTATGAGTATTGTACTACTATTTCTTAATTTGTTTATGATTTTTTTTAATTTTATTTTAATCTAAATAAGTCAAAAAAAATAAATTAATCATAAAATATTTTTACAATTATTTTTCAATACCTAATTAATTAAATTAAATTTACCTAATTAATACATTATCCTAATTATATATAAATAATTTTTATCTTTAAAAAAACAAAAAAAATAAAACGGACGAATTGGGGGGGGGGGGCACGTGGCCCCCCGCCCGGGCGCCCTGGGCGGATTTCCCTGAATCCGCCCAGAATCCGCCCAGGGCGCCTCGCCCTGGGCGCGCCCTCCCGTTAAGGGAGGGCTGCCCGGGCGCCCTGCAGGGCGCCCGGGCGTAGAGCACCCGTTAAGGGTGCTCTTAGAGTCTTAGGTAACATTTGGATGGGCCAAAAGCTGTCAGCTTTTTGTACAGGAATCCAACTTAAATTACAATCAGCATCCAAACATGATTTCTACCTTCTACTTTTAAAAAAAAAGTTACCCCAACTTATTATTTTTTTACATACCAATTAGTAAGCTAGGAAAGAGAACTTTTCTGTTTCTTTAGTAGGGCCCACCGGAATTCCTTACATGTTAGGACATGATGTTGCCTTGAATTTAATGGTTTTGCCATCTTCCGAATGACCTTTCACCCTTCAAGTTTCGATTATTTACATAGCATATCGCATATCATCTACACCCCATCGTAAACATCGATCACTTTCCTCTCTCTCTCTCCACTAGCCGCCTCCGTCCCCCGTCATTTCGTCGCCCCCGCCTCCGTCCATCGTGGTGTCTCCCCTAACTGTTGTGGTGCGTCCGTCGTCGCACACCAATCAAGAGTTAATCCAGAGTAAATTTCCAAACTAATTTTTCAAATTTTGGTATTATATTAGGTTCGATTCCGAAAAATTAAATTGATTTACCCTTTTTTTTACATACTTTCAGTTTTCCAACATCTACTAAGTAGTTTAATTATTATGCTATTGTGTAATGTACATGTTCTTTGATGTTGTTTGTTTGTCGACCATGTTGTTTTTTATTGTGTTTGATACCCTAATTTTCAAGAAGAAATCAGACATTAAATTTGTGGCCCAATCTGAAGTCTCATGCGTATGATAATCCAGAAGTAATTTTGTTCCATCTCTTTAAGTTTGATGAAATAGATCGAAATCCTCCTTCTCCTTGTCAGTTGTTGTACTCTCCAAAATAATGTTACGACTTCGATCGATTTTGTTGATATTTTCTTGAAATAGCTTAATGACTTGTGTCGATTTTGTTGAAATTTGCCCAAATTAAAAGTAGATAATGGATGGACTAGTTGACCCACAAATATTTGAAGGCATCCTGGATGAAGATGAATTAGCTCTTGTTTTAGGAACATTAGGGAGTGTTGAGGAATACATCAGATTGTATATGACAAAGTCCCTAGTTCACACGACCCCTATGACGGGTAATTAGAAGACCTTGGACATGTTAAGAGGGCACTGGCGAGTATGCTACGACGGTGTCATATGCACCTGAGCGCATTCCTCAAGTTGTGTGGCGTTATGAAAAAAGAAGGCCTATTAAGACACACACGCGGGGTGACTATCGAAGAGCAAATGCACATCTTCTTATTCGCACTGGTACATGCCGATGTAAATAGGGAACTGCAAGATGAATTCCAACACTCTGGCGAGACCATTAGTCGACACTTCAATAGTGTGTTAGACATGTTGACCATTTGGGCTTGTGATGTCATTAAACCTACGGCCGACTTGAATGACACGCCAGATTACATCCTCCATAGATCTGGAGGAAAATACTATACGTACTTTAAGGATTGCATTGGTTCATTAGATGGAACACATGTCCACACGATAGTCCCAAAGGAAGATCAAATCCGTTATCGCTCAGGTCGGGACCCGAAGCACACCACACAAAACGTCTTGGGTGTATGCGACTTCAAGATGCGGTTTATATTCATCACTGTGGGTTGGAGGGCAGTGCCCACGACAATCGCATCCTGAACCATGCTCTATTCGATCCCACCCAGAATTTCCCTTTCCCCTGGAGGTAACCAAACTCTTTTGAAATTTTATTAAATACATGAACTTTGAGTAATAGAAGTAATAACTTCTTCCCTCCAATGTCTCAGATAAATACTACATCGTGGACGCGGGCTATCCAAACCGTAAGGGTTTCCTTGCACCACACTGGAATGCTAGAAATCATCTTAATGAATTTGAAATGGCACAACCTCGAGGGAAAGAGGAGATGTTCAATCGGATGCATTCATCTTTAAGGAATGCGATCAAAAGAGCATTTGGTGTCCTCAAGAAACGTTAGGCTATGTTACGCAAGATGGACCCTTCCCGTTGGAATCCCAAGGCAAGATAGTCGTTGTCGCCATGACATTACACAATTTCATTATAGATGAGCGGAATGACAAATTGATTCAAGAATATGGTGATCCGGATCTGGTGGATCACACTGTTGAGGAGGTGGGTGCGCAGCAGGCTTCGAGGATTCAGGATGACTGACCTATGTCATCCATTAGGGATCAAATAAGGGATGAAATAGTTGAGGGCCTCGTTTGATGGCAAACTTTGATTTGTGTTGTTTCTTAACTAAAAATTTGTATTTCAATAATGTTTATTTGTTATTGTATGGAAGGTTGTTGTAAACTCAATTGCTATGACAATAATTATAAACTTGTTGCTTTTAGGTGTGTGTATTACATGTGTTCTTTATATGGTTCATTGTTGTTGTTGGTGTTTGTAGGTCTGATGAGTACTAGTCGTACTGATCAGCAAGGGGAGCTCGTTCCCTACCAAGTGACCTATGATGATGAAGTTTACTCCCAAGAATTGAGTTCACAATTTCTTAGTGTCGACACCCCCCCGGACCTGGATGCTCCTATAGTTGCTGAAGTTCAACGGATTCCAATGCGGGCGCAAGTTGGCCAAATTGTGAACATCGAGGAAGTAAAGGCAAAGAATGCAACCTGGACATCGAAGCGCCAAGAAATTTGGCTCTGTATCATGCTGCAGGAGATGCGTTTAAGAAACAAGCCCACAACCGTCTTTAACACTGATGGAAGGAGGAACTTAATAGAAAAATTCCATCGTGAGGTTGGTGTGTATTACAAATGGGACCAACACAAGAACCATTGGGATCAAGTGAAAAGCCACTTCCAGACTTGGAAATGGTTGCAGAAGCAGACGGGCAAAGGTTGGAAAGAAAATGCCAAGGTATTCTTCGTGCTCGATATCTACCTTTCAAACAGATTTTTTTCACACACATGTTTTGCAGGCACATGCAGGGCTTTTGAGCTTCCGACACTCACCAATTTTGTTTGAGGAAGAGCTGGAAATGATTTTTAGCTGATACATTGCTAATGGTGAGTTATTGGTAAACCCAAACGAGAAGAAGAAGAAGAGGTTGCTATCGAAAAGAAGTTCGTCCTCTCACTTTAGCAATGACGCATTGCAGCAACCAAGGGAGGATACAACTGACTCTGGTGAAAATGTTATTGAGAATGACAGTCCCCCAAAACCATGTGAAGAAGGGGTTGAAGACCCCACGAAACGCAAACAAAGAATTCCAGCTTCCGTTAAGGCATTAAGTGATGGCCTGTTTTTAGTTGCCAACATGTTGAAGGTGGGGTCGGATAAGGCAGATTTGTACTCCCCTACAACTTGCATGGAAATGTGTAGGGATTGTGGATTGACTCCCAGTACAGATGAATGGGTGGAGGCAGCATGAAGATTTGAACCACCTGCAAAGAGGGAGATATTCTACGCGTTAGGTGACGTTGAAAGTCGAAGGGGTTGGCTTGCCAAAGAACTAGCAAGTTAGAGGATCCAACGTGAAACTGCAATCTTGTTTCAGCCATCCTTACTGGCTTGTGTCATAAGTTCTTGTCCTTCCTAGCCATTTTATTAGAAACTCTTATTTTTACACAGGTTGGATCTATCGATCAACTTGTTTTATTGATCCACTTGTAACAGACGTCTATAAAGAGGTTGAACTACAAGTTTGTGTCCTAAGTTCACATGGGCAGACATCCAATATTACCATACTGTTGTTGTTTATAAAAAAAATATGTTGCTCACTTTCTTTCTTGATTTCCTCTACCCCAATCCTTTTAATAAAATTAAAGCCAACAATGAAGAAAGATTGTTGCTTCATTTGGTTACTTGTTTACTTTAAGGTGCTACATTGAACTTTGTTTTCTAGCATGAGTTGAGATTGAAACTTGAGAATGTCTATTGAACCAACAAAATCATACAACACTATTTTTTATATACTGAACCATGCCAAAAGAGTCGCAAGAAGAAGAAAATGATCCTTAATAATGTCAGTCAGTATTACAAAATCATACAAGAATCAATTTTTATATATTGAATCAATTTGTATGTTAGTCAACTTAACTGTTCAACTTAATCACCAACCTAAACTTTAGGCTGCATATTCTACACTAGCATGTTCTCTCTTATTCCAACAGAGACATGTTCTCTTCAAGACATGTGTCTCTTATCAATCAATCAATGGAGTTAACACAGATTGGATCAATTGAGAACCAACTAGAAATATTAGACCACCATGAGTACCAAAAGAAAACAACAATATTACACCACCATGTTCACACGGATTTTATAAAATACTAAACAAAGGTAGAGTAATTGGGGTACAATCGTCATGTTATTGTTCCAGCACCATGACATCAACCGCCTAATTGGATTCAGAGTTCGTTGGGCTCTGGAGGAACCAGAGTTCGGATGAGTTGTTGCGCCACCCACCGTCATACACGTCTTCATTCCCAGACGACCAACCATGGCAGAAATGTGTTGTGTCATATGGATCAGGTACGTAGGAGGCGTTGTTGTCGCTACGTACCTCCAAGGTGTCGTCTGTGAAATGTCAAAAGATAAAGTAAACATGATGTCTTGCAAGAAGAATTGGACTAGTTGAACCATTTCCCAACCATTCTCATATTTTACAATAACCCAAACAGTAATAAAACTGATGTTTTTCAAATGCTTACTGTTAACATCACTAAAATTGTTAAGTATTCTAATATAATATATAAACATAGAAGTGTGATTAATAGAAACAACCATTACATCCATAATTCACTATTTTGCATTAATTTATAAGTTCCTTCACACGCTAAGGGATTAACACACATGAGATCATGAAATAGCGAATATCACAAAAACTACCTAAACAAAATCAGATCTTCAAACTTCATTAAGATCAATACAACCCAAAAAACTAAATCCATGCTAGTCTTCTAATATACTAGTACACGGTCATTTGTCATCTGAAGAGGAATTGTTTGTCATCCTGTCCCACAAGTTCATACCGGGAAGTGGGTTTGCGGGAACAACGGGGTCGTTTCCTGGGAGAGGTTTAGTGGGAATTGGTGTCTCGAAGAAGGTGACCCCCCCGCAGTAGCCACAAGTATGTTCTTCAAATGGGGTTTTGGGTGGGGAGTCTGGTTGGTTCGGCGGACCATCTACAAAATAAATACAGAGGCAGGTGAAATTGCAACTATCGACATACCAAGACAATGGGAGTCAAAGGGAAAATTATCTGAAATGAGAACAAAATTATTTGAAACGCAAACAAATTTATATGAAATGGATCAAAATGAGAACCACGTTATCTGAACGTTTAATGTCTGAACAAAATAGCGTTTAATGTCTAAACATTTACTTATCTGAACGTTTAATGTCTGAACAAAATTATCTGAACGTTTAATATTTGAACGTTTAATGCATGAAAAAAGGAGATAACTTCAACAATATCTGAACGTTTAATGTCTAAGAAAATCAATGGTCATGGCCTGCATGTTGAACATACCAATGTTGAATCTTCATACAATACATGTAAACATTGAAATATGCCAACTTAAATTGAAGTCCTTACCACGAATACCCAGACGCTCTCCCATTCTGTTTAGTAGCACTCTCAAGGTTTCAATGCGGTTGACGACGTCAACAGTTAGGAGAGGCTCCAGAGGCGGTGCCGGAGTCACAGACTCAAACACCAAAAACCTACAACGCTGGTACCCCTGTAAAAGAAAAAAACATGTCGATCAACACCTACTACCCCGAAGAAGAACAAAAGCACAAGTTCTTCGGCTGACCCACCTCGATGTCTGACCCCCGCACTCCCAGTACACTTGAATGATACCACCAGATGATCCAACGCAAACCCGATTAACAGCAAAACCACACAGACAAATGATGATGTCGCGGGCTAGGGAACGACCACCGGTGGGACCAATCAAAACCATGTCGACGAAAAGGAAGAACGCAAGGAGAATGGCGATGTTGGGTGTTGGTGGTGGTATGGTGGAGAGGAAACATGATGGGAAAACACTCTGGTTGGCTTTTATACGAGACCATTACAAAATAAAGGGCATTATAGACATTTCATGTGAAATGATGTTTCCAAGCTGGGATGCATTTGTTACATCCAAACAGTCTGGCTTATTTTCACCATAAAGCCACCCATTGGACTTTCGTTGAAAAAGTTGGCTTTCGTTGAAAACGCTGGCAGCTTTTTCAACATCCAAACGTTACCTTAATATTTGAGGGAAAAGCCTTGTGGAGACTCAAACACATTAAATGCATAATATAAGTTGGACATGATGTAAGTTTCGGATATGTAGTATATTCGCTAAGACATGTCTATACCCTGAAATCCAAAATCCCTAAACCCTAAGGCTGGACCTTGATATCTAAACCCTGGGCCCGTAAACCTTAACCTGGAAACCTGAAAACCTAAACCTAAACCCTATAAATTATAAACCTTAAAAATAAGGAAACCAAAAACTTTTTGGTCAAAGATATTGTAACCCCAATACAAAATTGACTCTACCTTAAATCGTAAAGGATGTCATTGGTTTTGTACATAGGTGACCGAATATAAAATCAAATCTTCGGAAATAAAAATATATTTGGTCCTTTATAATGTCACACCAAATAGATGACCATGCCTAAGATCCTAAATCGGTCGCAAGTTATGTAACCCAAATAACACGAGTGACTTGATATAAAATCACAACTCCAGTCAAAGAAAAAAGGTGGGATCCTTCATACTGTAACCCAAATGTAAATGTGACCATACCTAAAATTGCAAAAGTTCTCATTGGTTTCGTAGCACAAATAACATAAGTGACCTGATATAAAATCAAATCTTTAGAAACAAAAACAAGTTTGGTCATTCATACTGTAATCCAAATATAATGGCAACCCCGCGTAAAATCCTAAAGTCTTTCATAGGCTAACATAAATAATCCAATATAAAAGGGAATTACTATTTGTCGTCCCAAAACTACTTAAATCGTCCCAATAATTACCATTTTGTCCTTCGAAATTCATTTAATACTCATTTCGTCATGTCTCTTAAACTAAGACTTATGCCTCAGTTTTCCTCACTTTACCAGTACCAAGACCATGAAAATGTATGGCGAAGCGCCTGGATCCGGCGAGGTTAGCCGGGAATTTTTTCCCCGTCTCAGGCGTCTGTCTAACTACCTACCCCAAGGTGGGGGCGTCCTAGCCAGATGCCCAGAATTTTAAAATATATATATATATATATATATATATTTAAGTTTTGTTATTTTAAATTATTTCAGGTTCCATTGCAAGATTTTGGTGGTGATGGATTAGATTAGAGTGAGCTTTTTTTAAGTACACAAGTATTTTCAACAATCGAAGACACGAGTAAATGGGCGAAACAAGTTGCCATCGGAGTCGGTCTTTTTGGTAATATCATCCTACAAATCAAAAGTAGATAATCGAATGGATTGTTATCTGAGATGCGATCCCAGAAATGAAATGAGTTCTTCGTAAGCATTTAAGCGCGTAGAGGTATGGATTTTCATCTTCCTCCACGGTAACCCGATGACTATTAATTAAATTTGAGGAATAAAATGTTGTTAAATGGATTTAAGCATCAAATTTAACAAATTTATTAATTTTTTAACTAATTATCAATTAATACTAATTATTTCTTATAAATAAAATGGGCGTCTGCGGTGAACGCCCTAGTGCGGGATCGCGACGCCCACCACCCGATCATCTACTCGGGCAGGAGACGTGCGGAGGTATGGCGCAGACGTGACAATGCGGATTTCTAACGTGGTCGGGCGCCCAACATGATCCGCCCTCCGTTAAACATGGTCTAATGGTATGACAACAAATACTAAGTACACAACGACATAAGAATAAATCAAGTGTTTCTGAGTGGCATAAAAGCAAGTGACCTTTTTGGCTAGGGTTCGAGAGGGAGGAAGAGGAGGATGAGAGAACAACTAAACGAGTTTTCGTAAATTTGTTAATCTTGGAGAATTTCATGTGTAGAGATTTGTCTTAGATACAAAAGTTTAAATTTCACTAAAAATTGTCAAATGTTATAATATTAGGGTTTTAGACAATAGAAGAAAAGACAAGAATTAGGGGAGGAGAATTATATCTCAATTACATTGTAAGTCCTTTATAGATTAAGGAAAAAAATACATTAATATGGAATTACATCATATGATAACAATGTAAAAGGACAGGTGCATCGTCCAGATTTCATAACACAACAAAATGTCAATGAAATTTAAGTGTCAAATTGACATTTGAAATTTATTGCCGGCTTAATCAAAGACGTAATATAATTTGATTGTAACTTTGACTAAATTCTATTATTTGGTTGAGAAAATAAAATGTTGCAATCATTCCACGAAGCGTAATTAAGTTACCAAATTGGTCGTAATCAAATTACATAACAATTAATTTACTCAGTTGAACTTACCCAAAATTTGTTTTGTCGAAACCCAACCACGATCATATCAAAAGTCTGCGGAAGCTCCAACAACCTCCCCATACGTACATTCTCATAGCTATTGAATTACTTAAAAGTTTTTTACTTACATTGAGATTGATGAGGTGAAATCAAATGTCACCACATGATCTACGAGTTTTGTTTGAGAGAAACACTCAATCTTACATATTACAACTAATTTGTAGACATTAAATATTACAACTCATTTATAGATTAATTAACTAGTGAACCACTTGATATTACATATTTCACTCCATATAACAACTTCAATTCAATTGAACATAAAAAGGTGTTTGATGTAATTCAAGAGGGGGGAGGGGAGGAAGGTGGGGTGAAGGAGAGTGAGTTGGGTTTGGGGAGGAAGGTTAGGGTGAAGAGTGAGTTGGATAATGGTGAAAAATGAAAGGTAAATTAGTTTTTTTTTGTGACTAGTGGGGTAATTTTGACGGCAAAGTAACGGGAAGAGGGGTGTTTGATGAACTAAATTTTTTAAGGGAAAATTAATAACATCAAGAATTAAGGGGTGCAAAGCGATACTTGGGTACATATGAAGGATGCAAAGTGAAATTTTATAATAAACTTAACAATAGTGTTTGTGTACCTGGAAATAGAGGGGGAAAACTAGTTTCCCTTTTACTAGAATTTTTCCTGGTGTTTGTGTTATTTTTGGAAAAGAAAAATATTTTCTCTTTGTTTACCTCTATCATCATGAATGTATTAAAATCTTTTTCCTCAGTTTCTCATACTCTCACAAGAAACCAACGGAAAGTGCAGGAAAATTATAAAAAATGTACACATCTATCAACTTATTTAATAATATTTTTATTACATAAACATTTAACTACAAAAACATTAAAATCATATTTAAAAAACCATGACAATATGTTATAAAATTATACCATAAACTAGATAATAAAGATTAAAAATACATCTTGAACTTCATATTGATTGTTAAAATAAAATTTTATAATAAAATATTATTCAAAATTTAATTTAGTGTATTGTTTAAAAGTGTATGACTACAATAATCTTATATATTAATTAATTTACTATTCAACAAGAAATATATTCATATAATATATAATTCACACATAAATTTTTAGTTAAATTAAATTAAAATGTACAATGCCTATTTAAATCTTAACGTCCAACATATTCTTCGTAATAAAAGTATACATTTATATATACAAAATTTAGATAATATCAATTTCGGAAAGTAATAGTTAATGAATTCAATTTTTTTATTTTTCAGTAGATTCGAATAGTCTGTCCAACAACAAATTCTGGATCAAAGGAAACTAATTTAACGTGATTTCTATTTTTCGTTGTATTTTCTTTGACCACGTAATCCAATTTCCAATGTTTCCTGCACTCCAAACCAAATTCCCATCACTTATTCCCACATTTCGCAGAAACCATCCGAAGCACTTGCAAAATGTCTTCCGCCGGCGACGGAGAGAAATCCTCGCCGGAGCCGATGCCCACTGGCGAGGCGCGGGATCCGAAACCCTGGACGGAGCACGTGCTGGAGGAGGCGATTCTTCTCAAGAACGACGCCGACGCCTCCGCTCGCGCCGCCGTCCTCGCCGCCACTGCTCGCCTCGCCGAGATCAGGGCCACCGCCACCGCCCACTCGCTCTCCACTCTCGTAAGTATCCCCGATCTCGACCTTCACGTTTTCGCCCGTCTCGTGTTAGGGTTTTGCAAAAGATGAATTTCTTTTTTTAAGAATATTATCTTCGGATTCTGTATTGTGAAAAAAGAAGTGATTTTGATAAACTTAGATGAAGAGACAACTGTTTCGATTACCGGACCTTCGTATACTGAAGATGAGACCTGGTTTTAGTTCTTAAATGCACTTTTTAGCGAAGTCATTGTTGTTGAATTTGCTAGAAGCAAAGTGAAAGTTGTAGTGTTATTAGTAGTGATATTAAGACATTGTTTGGCTCCCCATCTTGCGTTGTGTTAGAGAATAGTCTCACGTCGGTTAAAATGTGAACTTTCTCCTGGGTTATAAGTTGTAGGATCCCTCCACTCATTACCAATTTGTTTTAATTGGAGGGATCCTATAACTTATAACCCAACGAGAAAGTCTACATTTTAATCGATATGTGACTATTCACTAACATGTTGTGTTGTTGGACTTGCAGACCTAGCGTTGGGGTTGAAACGGTGGAAAGATTCCACTGCAGTAGAGAGGAATGAGAAAAGCTCCCACCTCTCTATGTCTGCCTCCTCTTCTTTTACTTCAAAAAGCAGAGTCACATGTGAAAAATCCAATCGCCAATGCCTCAACGGCAACATCAATTTGTTGTTTTATGAGTGTCCGCGTTGAGGAAAAAGTGTAGAGAACCAACTGCCAATTCCCCCAACCCCAACGTTGGGAACCAAACAAACCATGACCAAGTTATTTGCCTGGTGAAATTGTAGCTTTAGGGGTTTAAGGGTTTGAATTTTGCATTTGGTTATACAAGTGACTATTAAATATTAATGATGTTTTAAAGTGGTGCGGAGGAAAGTAGAGACAAAATAGAACTTTGTATTCCTGTTTCCATGTTGGTGTGTTTAGAAAATCAAGTAAGTCAAATATAAGATGTTTAGAAGCTGAAAAATATTTTCGCTCTGACAATTTAACAAGAAACCAGTTGTAATTCATACGAAAATACCTTCTTTCATGGGCTTACCATGCATCTTATATGGATGTTGCATTTTTTTCCGTTTGATCGGTATATCTGGTTGTTACATTTTATAGACATGCGCTCAACTCTTCAATTCTTTATATTTCTAAAAAAATGCAACATTGATGAATTTCGTAACAAATGTTAAAAGTTGGAAAACATGTCTCCCACTTAAGGTGTTGTGTGACTTATATTCACAAAGGCAAACATAAGTTATAATGTTGTACCAATAAAAAAAAGTAATAGCGTTGTATGTTTTGCACTTGTATGAGTGGAATTTACGTTTTAGTATCCAGCAGTTATCATTTGTGGAAAAAAGTAGGGATTTATTGTTTTGAATGTTCCATTTGGTTTTACATAGCCAATGCTAAGGTGTTTTTTATAGAGATAAGATAATGTAGAAAAAAAGAAAATACGGCATCAAAAGAAAATTAATTATGATTTATGATATCATTTCACGAGTTACTGCTTCATAAGTTACATTTTGGAGAGAGTAGTTATTTTCTGTGGAAAAAATGTAGGCCCCTTTATTGTTTTGAATGTTCCATTTGGCTTTACATAGGCAACACTAAGGTGTTTTAATGTTTTTGATAGAGGAAATACAGAAAATAAAGAAAATGCAGTAACAAAAGAAAATTTATTTGTATGATCATTTCACAAGTGCAACTCTCTTTATTTCACTGAAATTAAGTTTTAAAAATCAATTAAAGGACTTGATGGTTTCTAGAGTTAATTGTTGGACAACACTTTGTTTCTATGGATTCCATTTGAAGTTTGTTGAGTTAGCACTTTATGTGATCTTGTTCAATGTTAATTTTTAATGTTCTTGACGTGTAGGAGATGGTCAAAGGCTATGTTGCTGAAGCTGATGAATTGGCAGTTGCAAAATTGAAAGGTGTTATCTTGCATATTGTTATTCTTTTGCCTTTTTATTTTCTTTTCTGCAATAACTAGTTTCTGCATATCTGAACTTGTCTATTTTTCCAGAGGGTGTCTTGGTTGCCTCAGCCAACCCACTGGTGTCCTGCAGTGTTGTTGTTGGTCTTGGAGTTGTTGGATTGAAGGGTACTTCCTTTGACCGTTTGCCCATTTATTAATGCATGTGTGTATCATTTGCCTTTATGCAAATATGAAATACCAAAGATGTTCTCTTGTAGAATATTGCATTTTGTTCTATGTAACTCTTCTCCAGTCACCCCCATTTACGTCCTCTAGAAAAAGGTCTACTTTTGTGTCTTTATACAAGTCCTTTTGATAAAACTTAATCCACCTGGATGAGGACATTGAGTCTAAAAGGTTGTGATATTAGGAAAACTTGACTAGATATTTTGATTGGTTTATAGGATTTGATCTCTATAGGATAGAACTCTCTGATAATTATGATCCTGGAGTTGTTAATGTGCCCATGCTTTCCTGTATTGGCTAATTATAATTAAGAAATGTGGACAATGATATACGTCCTCCCCAAGGATTGAAAGGGAGCTAGGCACCTAGTGGGCAGGGGAAGGGGGCCTAGAGCCCACCTAGTTTGCCTAGGCAGCCGATCACCTAGGTCTGCCTGGGTGGCAAACCACTTCTCTGTTCTCAAATATTCATATCCCAACTTTTATGACATGGTACTAGACAAAATATATCTATATTTATAAGAAAATGCAATAAAAATTGAATAAAATATATTTTTGCTTGTCAAGTTTCTACCATAAGTTCAAATATAAGAAATGTATATGTCAAGTGTCATCAACTATATTATATAAACTTCAATAACCTATGAGTTGAAAAGTTCAAATATATTTAACTATAGTATCTACATATGGTGTATCCAAAAATTATTTAGACTTCAAATCTTCAATCCAATAACCCAACATCAAGGTCCAAATTATCTTCATCTATCCAAGCAACATATTCTCCACTCAAGTCATTTTTCTCATATGCAATTTGAAGTCTCGAACTATAAGCGCCACGTCTAACATGTTGCTTGAATTGTTTATTTTGTCGTCGTGATTGTGGACTTCGTCCTAAAAGATCGTCGACCTTTAGCAACTTTCGATGTTCCCGTTGCTTCATCCATGATGTTCCATTTAATCTTTTTCGTTGAATACAAGCTCATGACCACCATCATCACCAACCAACAAATCAATAGATTGGTCTAGTTCCTCGACCTTTAGAGGATCATTATTTTTAGTCTTCTTTTTTAAAAAAATCATCTTGCTAAGTCTTTGTTTGTACTTCACATAGATTTGAGCATTCAAATTCTCATTATGTAATTTATTTCTTTTCTTTGTCTGCACCTACATTGTCAATATGTTATAATTAATAATTTCATAATTCAAAACTTAACCATGATAAATTTAATACAACATAATAATTACCAACGTACATGTTAAAATGCATTCCAGTTTTGTTCCCTCTCTGAATATGAACAAATTCCTACAATGTGCTTATGATACAACATAATTATGGAGATCCACCACTCGATTGCCATAAGATATGAGATTTTAAATATAAAACAAAAATTGATAAATAAATAAATAAAACACAAGTTTCCAAATAATACTTACAAGCTTGTGTAGTGACTCATTAATATATCGTAGTGAGTTTACTAAATTGTCGAGAGCCTCCATATGCAATACATCAAAGTCAGAATCTTGTCTTGAAGGTCCAGGTCAGCAACCATTTTTCTCAACACACTCCACAAAACACATCTATATTTCAGTATATTGTGATCATGCTTCTTCTATTCTTTGTAGAAGATACTTGGGTTCAAAAATTACCTAGCTAAATGAAATGAATGGGTCATGTGATGGTTTTATCTACGACCCACCACTTCCAAGATTGGTCAATAAGTTGACTCATCATTCTCAAAGTTCTCTTTATCTTCTCTCTTGCTTGTAGCATTGCATGATGTTCATATCTCATATGCTTAAGATGTTCTCTTTCAAGTTTCAACAAGTCGTAAGACATTTACAATTGGCAACACTAGTCTAAAATGACTTTGACATCACCGCCAATCAGAAAATTAATCTAGAAAATGTTGCTCATGTAACTACGAATACTATTGCGATTTAATGATTTCTAATCAAATTTGATTGATTGATTTTTATTTCACTACATTTTGTATGTTGTAACTAATAATGCTTCACCAATTTTAGTTGCTAGTAATAAACTAATGGATAAGAGGCCACAAATCTTTTGGACATCAGGTGTTGCACATTGTCGAGATTTAAAGTTGGAGTATACTGAAAAGATAACAAACGAGAACGCAATGAAAAGAGAAAAGAGATGTAACTGTTTTCACCTACAAAAACAATCAATTGACAGATTTTAGACAACAGAGCTTATTAATCCAAGAATTACTCGTTTTGCGACATCCTCGCTTTAATAACCTTCTCATCAATATAACTATATTGAGAAAGTTATAAAACTTCTACATGACATGGGAGTGCATGGGCGAAAAAAGTTCAAGGTAAAAAAGTGGCGACAAGTTGTATGGTCTTTGCTCAGCATTTGAGTGTAAACGAAACTATAATGCATTTGAACATGTATGTCACTGCTTACAATTACGTTGTGTTAAAATTTTCATGGTGAAGTTTTGAATTATGAAATTATTAAATTTAAAATATTGATATCGTAGGTGCACCCAAAAAAAAAGATTTGACCATGAGAATTTGAATGTTCTGGTTAATGTGAAGCACAATCAAAGACTCAAAGAGATTTAAAAAAAAGAAGAAGATCCGAAGGATAAATTGAGAAACTAGATCAATCCAGTGAGTGGTTGGTAATGAGCTCATATTCAATGAAAAAGGAAATGATTAACTTGGGCCTTCGTGGATGAGCAATGAGAGCATTAGAAGCTGCTGAAGATCATCGATCTTCTAGGACGAGGTCCACGACCACGAAGATACGTAAACAATTCAAGCAACATGCTAGATGTGATGTTGCAATTCATGACTTCAAATTGTAGACGAGGAAGATGAGTCGGAGGAAATTGTTCCTTCAGAAGATGACTCGAGTGGAGAGGATGTTGCTTGGATGGATGAAGATAATTTGGACCTTGATGATTGAGTTATTGGATTGAAGATTTGAAGTCTTAATGGTTTACAATTTAGATCGATAGTTAGATACATTAATCACATATGCTATAGTTATATATGTTTGAACTTTTGAACTCAGGCTATTGAAGTTTAATAGTTTATATACTATAGTTGATGACACTTTGATGTAACATTTCTTCTTCTTTTTTAACTATTTATAGACACTGGACAAGCAAAAATCATATTTTGTTCGATTTATTGAAATTTTCTTATAAAAATATAGATTTTATCTGTCTACTACCTTGTCATTTAAGTTAGTATATGATTTTTTTTAGAACAGGAAAGTAATTTGCCCACTTAGGGGGTTTTGTTGCCTGGGTGCCCTTCCGCCGCCTGCTAGGCACTTATCCACCTTTCAATCCTTAGTACTTCCAATCTCTCCCTTAATTTTGATGGTCTTCATGTTCTTCTTGCAGGACCAAGACGCTTCCTTTTCCGCCACCTCAGGCACTTACTTATGAACAAAGAGGTTGGAAATGCGGTCTTTTACTTAGATCATACTGCAAATACTGGTTCTGAGTTCTTTCTTCCTGGTTCACTAATCAAAATGAAAAAAACTATTCATTACATTTGAACAGCTTTCTGTGATTAGGGATCAAAAATAAACATGACCCAAGTCTATGGTTAGCAAACTGAAGCTGTTAGGCTGTTTTTTGTATCATAAATCCACCATCCTGAAAATAGTAAGTTCGGACGAATGTCATCTAACAATCAGTAGCAAATTGTAGAAAGTTGTCCTCTTTCATATAGGATATTTTCAGCATTGCTTACTGAACAACTAATCATTGCTTTTCAAGAAATACCAACTGTTTGCAATGAGCTTGATCTTTGAATCCTTTTATTGCAAGAAGTGCCAATTTTCTGTTTACATTGTCTAACAAACACCCATTTTTCAAAAAATATATCCACTGGAATTTTCTCATGTCACTGAAGTGAATCAAGGATTTGCCTCTCCATACCGATCAAACAAAAAAGGAGGATTTGCCTCTCCATGGATTCATGTGTAGTATTTTGAATCTCTCTCTCTCTCTCTCTCTCTCTCTCTCTGATTTTAGTATGTTATTGATGATTTCGGGAGCTTTTCTTAAAAATTGGTTTTCAGTTATGACCTAAATCAAGTGATACTTTGACCAAGAGAGGTCTATTGCTTTTGAATCCATCCGTAATACCATGAGGTCTGTATATGACTTCAAATTCTTGTACGAGCTCAAGCACATGCTGCCAAGGACCTCATCTTTGTAGGAGGGAAACCTGTTATTTAGTTGTAACATGAGGTTATTGTATCATTTGGACATCAGTCTGGTTATGTCTTTATAATTTACACTTCAGATAACTTGCTTGGCTAAATTTTTACTGATATTATTTCTGTAGTCATTGCTTTCCAGTGCTGAGGCCAAAGCCAAAGAACTGAAAGATGCATTTGCTAATCTGAAGCATGAAGGGAAAAAATTAGAGGTATTTTTCTTCAAAAAATAAAACGTAAGTCAAATCATGAAGCTTTTGCTGTTATCTAATATATAAAGATTAGTTACTCTGTAAATTTGCCATTTTACTTGCGGTCTTTAAAGAAGCTTCTTGCATTAGTATCTAAAATTAATTAAGAAAATAGCAGGCATCCATTCATACTCCATTCTATTGTAGTGTAATTTCTTCATAGCGATTAGCGCAAACTTTTTTAAACATAGATATCCCTGTGGGCCTTCAACCCCTCTAACCAGATTTGAAAATTTCGCTGTTTTCCCACCATCAAGTATCCATATCTCATGTCAATGCTTTGCAGCTCTTAATGGTTCTGTGTTTTGCTGTTTGTCTTTTCATGTTGGGTGGGTGGAGGCTTTTGTTGTCTTACATTTACTTATGACTCTATTTATCATGTTAGGAAAGAGCTTCAATGGCAGAGAATGATTTCTTATCTGGAAGAACCAGACTCAGGTGTGTTGTTCGGAATGTATCTATTACTCTCTCTATTATCTGATAACAATATCCATTCTTAAGCTTAATGTTTTTTTGTAGGCACGCTGGACAACAAATTGAAGGAGTTATTCGCTCGACCTACAGGGTTGAAAAAGAAATGAGGGGTATGAAGTTATGGTTTTTTTTCAACAATCAGGATCCTCAATATAGTGAAAGTATTATCTTAAACCTGTTTTTCCTTGTAATTGTTTTTTCAGGTTTGAAGGACGTAGTTGGAGATCTTCCTAGAAAAGATGCTGCTTTGTTTAGATCAAAGGTCAGATCTTATTGTATATTAGAAATGCTTTATCTTTGTTGGTGACGGTCACAATTACAGCCATTTTTCTACTGATTGCCTTAAAACAAGTGCAAAAGTCGGTTGTGGTTTTTTGGTATTTTCATTACAATTGCATTCTTGCCTTTTCCCAAAAAGAGTGTGCAATATATTATAACTTTTATTTTCAATCCTTGGATAAATTCTTTTATCAGTGACTCTTCTGGCTAATCAACATTTGTGAGGTTTTTTTATTCCCCATAAATGCAAAGTGGTTCTTTTTCTTATTATTTGACTTAGTTGACTACGCTTGCTCTATGCCGTCTATTGTTAAGAGATATGTTGGAGGTCTATTTTTCATTCTCTTCATTTTTTTTCACCTTGACCGTTTATTTATTTCCCATTCTAGCTCTAGATGACATTTTACCTTTGGTGATTAAGGGTTTTTTCAGAATGTGTTTTTCGTTTCCCTCTTTGGTTGCACCCTTGTCTGATTTTTATTCCTGTTTGGCAGTGAAGTGTCCCTGAGATGCTACATTCATCCCAAGCTTTTCCATAATAGAGCTATTGATGTTTATGTATTTTGCATTTTCAGATTTCGTCTCTGAGTTCCGAAGTCAAGAGGAAAAAGGCCTCCCTAGGGAAAGAGGTCAGCAAGATCACTGGCTATGGCATCTCGATATAGAAGCTATCTTAGTGTTATTTTTCTTCTTTCAATGCAATAAATTTCCTGGCTATAATGATGAATTACATCCCAAGAAGATGCATAGTTAAAGAAACCACCTCCATAATGCTAGCATGTGCATTCTCCATGCTGTTTTTGTTGCAGGACACGTCAAAAGGTAAAGACTGCTGGAGGGGTAATGTAATGGTGTTGTAGTCCACTTTTTTACCTGAAAACGTTAGTTTTTGTTCATAATTCATAACAATTTACAACACGAGGAGCATGCAGTAAATCATAATTTTGCCTAAAAAGACTGCACCCTTTTAAATGAGGTTGGTTGATGAAATAAGCTACAGTTTGGTATCATTTAAACATGCTCTAAAACAATGAGTGTGTCTGATTGTGATCTCTGTAAAATCGTAAAATTAGTGTACTCTATCTGTAGTTATCTTATTCCGCAGACTACACAGCATGATATCTCACAAGTCAACCTATTATCCGCTTACATTGTGATTTAGCCTGTAAATTTTTATTCTGGGTTTTGGCAGAAACATCATTACGGACTAACTTATAAGCTTCTCTAGATCCAGTGTTTGTTTCACCATGTAATTATTCCGAAGGAAAAAAGAGATGTGTGTTGCAAGTTTATATAAGGATCCTTTATATAATCTACTTACTTTGGGTTCTTTTAGTGGTTGATCTCCTTACTAACACCTTTTTTGAATTAGAAGCAAAGGTTCACATAGGTAGCTTGAACAAGCCCATGGCACAAGAACCAAGTGGCACTTTTGCCATTTGATGATGAGACCCACTTCGGCTTTTGATATTCTCATGTGATGGGATGTGGTTCCTACACAAAACCTTCACTTGTTTTATGGACGAAACCACTCAGTTCAATTAATCTCCATCTTCACAGGAAGCTGAGAAATATAACCGGAAATTCATATTTTTTGGGTTGAGAAATGAGCATTGTCTACAACTCAAATGATATCCATACAAGAGGTGCATCGAACAAGTCAGTTTGTGTTCTATTCATGTGGGGAGAACCATGTCTTGACACGAAGAACACACCCTTCTAATCCGGAGCATGTCTCCCAACTTCTTCCAATTTTATGCATGTCTATTGACTATTATCAATAAAATAAAATAAAATCTATGCATGCTTTAGACCCGTCAGATGAAAAAAAACATGTTGGAATTCTGAAAATTATGAGTCGTTTTTTTTCCCACTTTTCCATTTTAAATCTCAGACTTATGTATGTTGAGATTTGCTCTCTAGTATTGGTTATCTTAAAATTAAAGATCCTCTAACCAAGATAGCTTCAATTAGTACTAGTACGAGTGTCTATTTATCGTAACATATGAAGTTATTAGAAATTAAATTCTATGCAAATTTACATTGCAATTTTACAATGACATTCCTTGACATATATATGGGTAAACTACAACTTATCTCTTTGAAGTTTGACTCGATTTTAATGTCAACTTAAGGTTTCAAACCAATTTTCTCTCTTTTTCTTATCTATCAAAATGTCGTTAGTGGCTGGCTTACCCTCTTCTATAATTTGCATTTTCCTTACTTCACCATCTCTAATTTTCTTCCCCACTACTTCCCCGTACCACTTTTGAGTTCTAAATTAATAAAACAAAACAAAGACAAGCGTATTGAGTGAAGGGGGAGCAAGCATGAAGCCATGTCCCCTTTGCCTCCTCACACGCCTTGTGTTTTGTGCCACTACCAAACTACTACACTCATATATATATATATATATATATATATATATATATATATATACACACATATGATTGTGTTCTTAAGCTTTGATTAGTAGGGGAGGGATGTGGAGCAAAGGAGTAGTATGGTCCCCCAAGAGGATTAGCTTGGAGGACTTGGTGGAGGAAGACGGCAATGACGACGACGACGATTGTGGTGGTCATGATGAGCTGGGGATTTCACCACCTCAAACTCCTCGAGAGCCAATGGAATTCCTCTCAAGATCGTGGAGTTTATCGGCTTCCGAGATAACAAAGGCCCTCTTGGCCAGCAATAATGGCCGCGATGGCGTAAAACGGAAATATGATTGGCCAACTTTAGCTAACGAGGCCTTCTCCGACGATCATTTGCAACGATTTTATGTAAGTGCATGGTAGCTTAGTTTATGGTAGTTACATATATCTTCACTTCAGACTATCACTTAGCTCATCAAGTTCTAGCTTTTTTTTGAAAGTTAGTGGTGATTTTTTGTTTGGAGGCCAAAAAAATTAGAATTTATATTAACTACGAACATATGCTTACATTTTACTCCACGCATTTACTTACTGGCATATTATCAGTCTCAAAATGCTCTCTTACTCGTGGATAGTCCAGTAGTTAATGCATTACTTTAACTTTGTATCTCTATTTTTGTATTTTAAGTGATGGATACGTAGATATGGGTAAAACAGGAAGGAACTTTTGAATGGATATTATTTCAAAGTCATAGTTGACACTCATGTCCAAAGCAGTGAGCTAGTAAATGGATTTACATGCCCAAATTACAGCTCTAAAAGAAAAGAAAAAAGATGTGGATGGTTAAACTTTGTAAGAAAGCCCGACTCTTCTTAGTTTAAATGGATTGGATAAAAACCATTTAACCGTCCTAACTAAACTAACGGGTATGATCACGGGTTGTAAAAATTATAACCGTTTAATAAATTGACGGATAAGGTTGTGAAAATCATAACCGTTTAATAAATGAGCGCATAAGGTTACATGATTTAACCCGTCCGTTTAACCGTTTAACCGCGAAACATAATGAATATATATAATATTTTGTTATATATACTATATACATATAATTATTTGTATTATTATTGTCATTATGTGTGGATGTTTGATGTTGTTTTATATGAATTTGTGGATGTTTAGATTATTAATTTTTGGAGGTTTTGATTATAAAATTATGGATTTTATGATATTTTTAACAAGTTTGACAAGTTTTTATCCATTTAACTATTTACTCAATTCTTATATCGATTTTAGTATCCATTAAGTTTTAACCATATAACCATTTAGCCGCCCAAAATCGTTTAATTAAATTAAACAGGTAGGTTCATGGGTAGAGGAAAAAATAAACGGGTTTCAAACCGAACCGCGAACCGTTTAATTAGGCGGGTAGGATCATGAGTAAGCCTTATAACCGCCCACGAACCGTCCATTTACAGCCCTATCAGTAATTTTTTCAAACACAAGATATACTTTAAAATTACAAACAGCCTCCTAAGTTCTGTACGTCCTACTAGCCATGCAGCAGCACTGGCCCGGTCCCCGGCACCGGAGAAGGCTGCGGCAGAAGGTGGTTGCGGCCGCCTGGCGAGCAACCAGACAAGAAATTGGAGAAAAAAGAAATGGCACGTGTCGAGAGAGCCAATGTACACGCTGCCGTCACAATCGCCGGCGTGGCAGCGGCGGTGGCTGCAGTGGTGGCCAACGAGAAAGTCGAGAATGGGGACTCAAAAATGAATGCGGCGATGGCATCCGCTACGGAGTTGTTGACTTCTCATTGCATTGAAATTGCGGAGTTGGCCGGAGCCGACCGGCAGAAGGTGGCTTCCACCGTCCGGTCGGCGGTGGAGGTTGGAACTGCCGGAGATCTGATGACACTTACAGCAGCAGCAGCTACTGGTAATTTGGTCACATACCTCTAATAAATCATCAATTGGCAATGATGCAATTTCATGTAACAAAAGATTGTGTATGGTTTTGCATTTTTGAGAAATAATAACTTCCATTTTTTTTCTTGACAAGAAAGATCTTTTATTTTGGAAAAAACAAGGCTAAACTGTGTTAAGGTGTTCTTTATTCTCTGGAGATGAAATAGTTGAAGTTTTGTTTAACAAAACAAATATAAATGATGTGAAGCTTTAAGAGGAGCAGCAGCACTGAAG
The DNA here is from genome assembly GCA_963682175.1 of Triglochin maritima. Classification (NCBI taxonomy): domain Eukaryota; kingdom Viridiplantae; phylum Streptophyta; class Magnoliopsida; order Alismatales; family Juncaginaceae; genus Triglochin; species Triglochin maritima. Next base: position 45,714,661 of record OY821775.1, read on the forward strand.
AAAAGGGCTCAGCAAAGGGAAGCAAGAAGCAGTGGTGGTCCTTGTGACAGTCATTGCACCAGTCCATATGTCTCTTGCAAAGGACACCTCTTCAAGAGATCAGAGGATGGTAACCTTCAACATTTCTTCTGTTTGTATTTTATTATTATTATTGATTCAGATAGATCAATGCTCTTTTTTGGCAAGCAAGAAGGTATTTGAAACTGAAAATGGCACTTGAAAATTTCAGTGATGAGAATATAGTTTTATTGTCTCAAAGAAACAAGTACTTTGTACAAAATGGATCAATTTTTTTAAGCATAACTAGTTCATTCATAGCTGATTCATAGACACAGTCCAAATCAATGGTCACTAGAGCAGAAACTATTTTGTTTGATTATTCCTTAGACCAGACTTCTACCAATTGGATTAAGTGAAATTAAAATTAAAATTGGCTGATTATCCATCTTAGTTTCAAAGATGGTGACTGACAACTAATTTATAAGAGTATTCGAGCAAGAAGATAATAACCGATGCATTTTGTGTTGGGTTGAATTCAACCATGTATGGCAATAATTTTCCTGACTGCTTTGATTCTTACAGGTACATTTGAGTGGAAGAGAGTATCTGTTAATGTGAACAAGGACAACCAGGTAAGCAAAGCAAACACGAGTAAATAATTATCTTCAGCATTTATTGTTTCCAAAACTAAGTTCTGCCTTTCAAACCTCAGGTTGTACTTAAGATAAACAGCGAAAGTGTTGGGCTCAGTTTCTCAAAGAAGAAAACATGTAAGTCCTTTTCAACATCTCATAATTTCTGCAAAAGAAAAAACTACTGAATAATTTATTCTGTGGGTGTCTCAGTTGTTGTGCAGAGTGTTCATGAAGATGTTTCATGGGAAGATAGAGAGAGTGAGAGAAGATGTTTTGGCATTGGAACAGCAAAAGGTGTACTAGAGTTCGAGTGTCAGACCCAGAAGCACAAAAAGGAGTGGGTGGACGGAGTGAGGAATATGCTCAACCATGTCAGTTTCCAGTTCAATCTAATAGACAAATCATTTGGGATGTTAAGGCTCGCTCACTAGTGTTGTTTGCTATCTCTAGCTTTGCATTGCAACAACGAAAATGTTCCAAATATTTGATGTATAGAAGTCATTGTTGGTTTTGTACTTGAAATGCTAGAGAATCTGAAAAATAAAACAGAATTTTCTCCCAAAAGGAGAACATTATGATATTTGTACTTTGTGCTGCATGTTTGACATTGCATCTATCATAACATCCCATACTTCACTTTTGGACTTAGAAGCTGGATTCAGTTCATGAGGGTTTTCCAGACGAATGATAAGAAAAACCACAAACTCATCTCATGAAGCAATTCGTACTCACGATCGAAGATTCAAATAAATGATGGAAATACTTTTATATTAGAAATAAACAACAGTTTAAAATACAAATCAAGCATACGTCACAGCAATAACAGCATAATGATAAGACTTCGTATTGTAAAATTAAAACACAACAAATGTAATACACCACTTTTCTTCTAAGACCGATATGGCCCAAACAATTGGCTAAGACTCACAGCACCTGCGTTACCGATCTCCATATCAGTTCTTCCGAAGTAAATTTAACATACAACAATCTTAGAACTATTGGACATGACAAAAAATAACAACTACAAAAATAGAAGGGAAGATGAAGCATCATACAGTAATATGTGACGGTGAATTTAGTACCTTGTCTGTGAAGGCGAACACAAAAGCCCAGATGCATCTGAGCCAACCACTGCAAGTTCGCAAACCTGGCATAGTTGACCATTAATGCTGGGCACGAATCGAGCACCACAATAAGGACAGGAAACGTCTTTCTGTCCGCGGTATATGGGCACATAGGTCGCCCCACAAACCACGAAAGGATTTCTGTAGTCATAATTCAGCTGGGTTGAGTCTTTTTTGTCACCACAGTTCCTGAGAATATTTTTTAGTTTTGTTCCTTGAGCGTCACTTGTGGGGTTGATGTCCAATAGCATCCTGGCAAAATTGGCTGCTGTGCTGTAGTTTCCTCCCTTGTAGCAAATAGTCATTGCACTCATCAACGCAAGCCTCAAATGACCCTTTTGAAGTTTGCAGTTAGTGAAGTAAGCAGCTAGCTCCTGCTGTCTCACCACATCATCCTTGGTTTCCTTTCTTTTGATTTCCATTTTCAAACCCAAAACATATTCTCGAACTATCTCAATCAACTCCTTCACTTCATCAACCTCCCTCCTTGAATCCACCACAATAAGGGGGATGCTGTGCAATATAGTGAGGAACAGACGTAGAGCTTCGGGGAACTTACCCTCTGTAGTAGTTTTATAAGCGATTTTGAGCTTATCCTCCAGCTGTTGAAACTTGAACACCAATTCAGGAGGGTTCCTCACGTTGGGGCTGGCGTTTTCATTCCATCCCTTCTCAATTGCAAGCGTTACAGCAGGAGTTGAAACAAAAGCAGCTAGGTATGAATGACTCCCCATATGTAAATCCATAAAAAGGGTCTTCAGTGGACCAAAGTTCTTTATTCCCAGTTGACGGCTCAGCAAACGCATTGCAGTATCAAAATTTCCAGCTGCCACATGTTCACCAGCAAGAGATGATTTCTGGATCCAGATTTGACTAACAGGCATGCCAGGAGTGGGAGCGACGAAAAGAGACAGAGAATTGGCACTGGCTTTGGGTGTTTCTGCTTCAGGAGGAAGTTCCAGATCTTCTAGGTCCCATCCTCCTTCCTCATCATTCTCCTCATTTGTCTCTCCATCCAGAATTGCAGAAACATCTCCATTTTGGATCACTCTCTCCACCTCAACAATGTCCAAGTCCTCATCACCCCACTCAGCACCATTAACCTCGTCCTCTTCTTCATGACCTCGTCCTACAGTATCAAGCCCACCCTCAAAGATACCTTTCATAACTCTTAATAGCGGCCAGTCTCCACTGCACATGAGAGGGCGAGGTGGCATTAAGAGAGAAAAAGTTTTGTCCTGTGGGATAGAGGGAATATTATCACCTAATTCAGCTGCGAGCCTGTCTGCAACCTCTGTGAGTCCATGTGCAGAGGCTGCTGCAAATGCAAGAGGTAACTGGCCAGCATTCTCCAGAATCTTAACACGCTCTTCCACGTTTCCCAGATACAAGGCATTGTGGAACTGACCCATAATGTCATTCTTAACTTCAGCTATCTTCAGCATCTTAGATAACTTCTCCATGTTTCCAGTTACAAGATACAAAAAAGATAGCCTTTCAAAGTTTTTTGTCCTTTGATAGGCATGTTCCACTATGCTGGTATTGCCCTGACGTAGAGCCTCAATCCCTAGTCTATACCAGTAGTCCTTCTCATCTATCTCCTTGGCAGAAGCAACAGCAATCTGAATGTTCCCACTTTCAAGAGCCAAGTTAAAGCGGGTCTTTTCATCTTTTACAAAATGCAGAGCTACCTCAGGAAATCCTTTCTGCTGCAGGTAAGCAATTACAGCCTGCCCACAAAGTTGTGATTCTTTGATCATATTCATGACATGATCATACCTTTTCTTTATGAGTGCTAGCTTGAAGATATATTCAGTTGCATCAATGGTTATTACACGGTTCTTGCCGTCTCGGTCCAAACAAAAAATATTATTTGCCACCACCTTTGTAATGTATATTGGAACATCCAATGTTTTTATGATTCCGCTATCCCCATTTGGAAGGCAGTACTTGATGTGATTCAATGTGGTATATATGAAAACCCCATTATCATCCCAAGCACCACTCTTGACACGAATTGTCTCATGGAGAGTGCAGCGGTGCACAAGTTTCTTGCTGGCAATAACAACAACATGTTTACTGAGCAAAGCAACACTTTCCATGTCACTTGACCAAGACACATACTTCACTGAAGGTGTTAGAAGTTCACCTAAAACAAGTCTTTGTTGGAGATCAAATACTACCACCCTGTCATCGGCCTTACACAATAAATTTCCAGTCCCAGCATAAAAAATTGCATCAGACACAACAGGAAGGGGGCTTTTCTTCACAATTTCATTTTTCAGATTCTTGGCTAAGACTTGGTTACTAGCTTTGTCAAGGACTGCAAATCTATTACGGGCAACAAAAACAGCTGAACCTCCAGATCCTTTTTTTGAGTCGTGAATACCATCACCTCTACCTGTACCATCCTTGGACACAATATACAGCTCATATGATCCTCCATCTGCATCAGAACAGATGAGAACAGCACCCTCTGTAGGGCTATACGACACTGTCCTTGGTCCCTGATTCAAGCTATGTGAACCCGGTCTCCTTATTGGAATCACTTGATTATCCCTTTGGGTTGAAAAGTCATAATATCGTAGGAAACGATCTTTGATATAATACAGTGAGTCCCCGCTAACTGAAAAAGCAGGTCGTTCCCTTTCCAGTTTAAAGACAATCATACCACTGTCATGGCCAGCAGCAAGAAGATTCATTTCTGGGTGTGCTGTGAGAATCCAAAAACGATCATGTTCACGACGGAAAGTTTGAATACCAGATCGTTTTGTAACATCCCATACACGGATACTTTTGTCTTCCGAATTGGAAACGATGATGTCCTGTTTGGCGTGAAACATCACGCAAGAAACATTGTTCATGTGGCCTCTCAGTGTGTCTACTTCCCAAGCTTTTGTGTCTGAGAAATGCAGTAAAGAAAATCAGATATAATCACAGACAGTTGAGACATACAATCATGACAGGTTAAGTACGCAATCAAATCAAAGAAGAAGATTAAAGTAAGATGCCTACCGTTCATTCTCCATAGTTTGACTTGACGATCATCTGCTCCAGACACGATGAGTGGCAGACTGGGATGGAATGAAGCCCAGTTGACTCCACGATCATGACCTTCCAGGACATATTTGACAACAGCGTCAACACCACCAAATAAATCTGTGTTCATCTGGCTAAGACGCATAATATCATCAGCAGGAGATACTGTCTTCTTTCTAAGAGCACCTATATCCCAAACACGAATAGTCTGATCCAAGGAGGCCGATACAACTAGGTCTTCTTTGGGATGAAATGAAGCACACATAACATAGTGGTTGTGCCCAGTCAGGACAGACACACAAGTTCGTGACTGCCAGTTCCAAATTCTAATGGTTTGATCGTCACTTGCACTAACTATCCAAGGATATTCATGGTGAAACTGGACAGTACGAATATAGTCAAGGTGTCCATGAAGCGTAAAAAGACATCGATGCATCTTATAATTCCACACTTTGATCTTGTAGTCATCCCCTGCAAACGAAATGTGGAAAAATCATTAGGTATGAATATGTCAGAAAATCACATAGTAACTGTCATCTTGGCATGCATACTGCAACAACACTGAAAAGTTCACAGAACCAGTCCTTCAGTTAACTAAGTAATTAAACAAACAAATAAATAACTAAAATGTACATACGAACTCGTTCAAAAATATGGTTCGAAGTGAAAATTTTCACCTGCAAATACCCACAAAATTGATAAAAACCCAAGACATGGTATCCATTAAAATAACAATGCAATTGCACATGGAAGTTTTAAGTAATTTTTTATTAGAAAGTTTAAGTTTATCTCAAGGTAACATGCGGAACCAAGCAAAGGGATCACTTGAAACATAAGGCAAAAGGTGTAATACCATCACACATACTTGGGGGATTTTTCATAACTTTTTAGTAAGGCCGAGTTGAACAGAATGCAAAGTCTAATCCACCAACTCTCTCAATTCCACAAAACAACCATTTTTCATCATTAAACAACAAATTGCAGTATAATAAATTAATAATATGGCCATAAGTTTTTTTAAAAAAAGTCAAGAAATATGATTACGTTAAAGAATATGACAAGTTCATTTTACATGTGGTAGTAAAGTACAGATCCAAAAACCACAATGGCAGAGAGAGCAGTCATCAGTACTTTCAAAAGATGGATTCAGCATGTACCATTCCCTACTTTAGAGAGACAACCTCCTACGCTCAGAAACATGATTTTTTTGTTTTGTTTAGAGATCAGGACAAAATGGATGCCAGGGAGGACCCATTTTTAAACAAATCAGTAGAAAACCATTTGCGAAGTCAACAACATTGACATATTTGTACTCCTAGTCCACCAATAATCAGGAGTAGAGATACCACTTCGACTCCGATTTGATAGACAAGATTAATTCAAGTTGTTCTGGTAAACCAAAACTAATTTTATAGAACAGATGCATAACAGGTAGTCATATTCGCCATAGCAAATTGATTCCATGGTGGCATGGTCCACGAACAAAATCAAATGCTCACCCAAAGGAAATATATTAAAAGAAACAACAGCTGTTGTAATCAGGAAAACAACACACATTTATCAACTGACATAGTTATAGATCTAAAGTAGCAAAGTCAAACAAACAAACCCCATAAAATCTACATGTTTCCACTAAACTCTACTAGTACAAACTTCCAACACAGCTGTTCCAAATTCCATGAGAACAAATCTACCATCACGAATCCGGAATCCCTACTTTTGCTACATCCACATATTTCTCAATCGGCCAAACAAATGATGTTACAATGTTCCTCAACAAAGACACAGAAATTTGACCAAACAAACACAAATCACATTTCACTCTTTACAGATGATCTACTAGGAGTAACCCAGTCAGATCAAACCTCCCTCAAGAAAAAATCACCAAGGCAAATTCAAACTTCTACCACCAAAACCCCGATCTCAAACAAAAAATCAAAACGTCAAAGCCACTGATCCAGACCGCCACAACCACACCAACTCTACATGTTTCCACTATACTCCACTCGTGCCGATGTTTAAAGTGTTGCAATTATAGTATCAAATGCACCATCACAAAATCAAGTAGTTCACGCGAAATCTGCATTCTCTCCAACAAACCGAACACATCACGTTGCTCCAAAAGAAACCAAATTTTGACCAAAACAAAAACAAAATGCACATCCAAAATCGATCTGGAAGCTATCATTCGCTCAGATCAAATCCACTCCACACAAACTCCTCTTCCCACAGCAAATCAAACACCCATCCATCCTTGGACAAATCCACAACTTCTTTCAACAGCCAAACACACCACGTTCCTCCAAAAGTAACCAACTTTCTTCCAAAAAAATCCACTAATCGAAACTTGACCAGAACTGACCACCCCAAACCCGATCCGAACCCTAACCACACACCTCCAAACCCGAAAGATCCCATCTTTCCACTCCAAAAACAAACCAAAAGATCATCCACCGCCGTACCTCCGGAAACGAAGAGCGGCTGCGAACCGTGGAAGTGGACCCCTCTGACGGGCCCATCGTGCTCGTCGAAGCGGTCGATGAGCGTCCCCATCCGGTAGTCCCAGAGCTGGACGACGCCACTGTGGAGACTGGCGAGGATCCATGGCCGGCGCGGGTGGAAGCTGAGGCCCTTCACGCGGTTGCTCTTCGTCTCGAACTTGGTCAGCATCGTGCGGATCTGGGGCGGATCTGGGGGGATCACTGGGGCATTGGGGTCGGGAGAAGCTTTCTCTCTCTAGATCTTGGCCTCTTTGCCTCTTCCAAGAGAGAGAGAGAGGGAGAGAGGAGAGAGGAGAGAGAGAGTATTTATATATGGGACTGGAAAGATGGGAATTGGAATTTGGGAAGATGAATGGGAGTTTTGTTTGGAGGTCCGGAGGTTCGGGTTGGGAAAATTGTTCGGGGACGGTGGACACGTGGCGGGTGGTGATTTGTTCGGTGACGTGACTTTTGAAAAATGACCACTAATCACTCTTAATTTCGCAGGAAAAGAGGTAAAAAAGTGTAGGTAGACCTCGGACATGGCCGTGTCGCCCGGTACGGCAAGAGTCGCCGGATCCGGTAGGGGTCGGATTGAGTTTTTTTATTCAATTGGTCATTCAATTAAGTATAAAATTAAAATTTAGTTAAATAAAACGCAAACTTAATTTATTTTTTCCCAAATTTTTTTTTTTATTTATTAGAAATTGTTAACTCAATTCGAGAAATAATATATTTGTTACATATAAAAAAACTGAAGGCTAACTAAACTTAAGGAGTAACGAAAAACTCTAATGGGTATTAATAAAAAAATACTTCTTAAACAAAATGGTTTAGTTAATTTCTTCGATCTTCGTCGTCATCGTCGCAGTTGTCGTGAATAATCATGTTTTGCATTATATTCGCAACATCGAGTCAATCCTTCGGACATACGTTCATCTCGATGAACTTGTCGGCTAAGTTTTGTCTCTTGTTGGACAAAAACCCGCTTGTCAGCACTAAAAACAACATCTGACGCCACAGTTGATGCCGGAAGACATAATAAGTCTAACGTCATCAAAGAGACTAGTGGAAACCTACCAGAGTTCTTTCTCCACTAGTCTAAAACATAAAAACATTTTAACTCAACAATACTTAAGTAAATTTCAGTGTTTAGATATGCAGTTAATTCATTTTGGGTCTCAGTTTGCACAAATTTACTTTTTTCAAGTTAACCAATTCCATCAGGAGTTGTCATCATCTAAATATACTCTATTTGGAGGTGGTTGTGATGATGAACTAACAACATTTGAACTCATTCGTCTATTTAGTCTTTCATATTCTTCAAAATAATTGAATAACAAATATTTACATTTATCTACATGGTTTTAAAAAATCATAATTCATGTTTTCATAAATTACTTCCAAGTAAATTTATAAACCAATAATTTTAATCTAGGATCCATAATAAAAGTTAAACAAAAGCTAAGTGAATGAAGATTCCAATATTTATTAAACTTAACATCCATTACAGTTAAAATGTCACCAAAACCAGGATTTCCCTTATATTTTGCAAATATTTTTGTAATTGGACGTATTTCGTAAATAAATATGTTAGAGGTCGGGTAATATTGTCCACTTAATCTTTTAGTGAAGGTGAAAAAAAGATTTAAAAAAACTAACATAATATTACAAATTTCTCAATCTTGATCAGTTAACATTGCCTTTTTTGTTTTTCATTATAAAAAGTTTGAATTGCAAGATGATGATCAACACAATATTTTAACATTTCATAGGTAAAATTCTATCTACGGGGGACATCTAATTTAAATTTTCTGAGTTTAACATCATTATATACACAAAATTCTCTTAAATCATGATATCTAGATATACTACTACAACCTATAAAGTCAATTGCATTTCTAACATTTTCTAGGTATTGTTTAATTAATTGAAGTTCATCTTGTACTACCAAGTTCCAAGTATGACAAACACACGATATGAAAAAGTGAATCATTTAGATGTGGCTTACAATAACTTATAAGCATTTTTATTGTTGCACTGTTATTAGTAGCATTATCAAATGCAATTGCACAAATTTTCTTTTCAAGAGAATTAACTACGAAGACATCTTTAATGTGATCAAATATAACCTTAGTAGTGTGTGGATACAAAATAGGTAAAAAAAGAAATAATTTTTTTATTTAACAACCATAAATCATTTAGATAATGAGCAGTTACGCAACAATAAAATAATTATTTGGACCGGTCCAAACATCACTAGTTAATGTTACCTTATTGTTCATTTCATAAAAATAACTAATCATGAGTGCTCTTTGTGTTTTGAATTTATCAAATGTAATATTTTTAAAAATTCTTCTAGAAAATGGTTTAAATTGGGGATTATGATAGAGAATTACTACCCTTAAGGTTTCATATTCACATGTGTTAAATGTTAATTCTCTAATTATGAAATCAATAATTATTTCCCTAACTTTAATTGGACAATATTTTCGAAAAGATAAATGTTCACTACTTATGTCTAAAACAGATTGACGTGAATCCGTTACCGACCCAGGATTGTTCTTAATTTTAGATTTCTTTAAATGTCTACATAAATGACTAGTTCGCTCACTTGACTTAGCCGAATATACATTACCACAATGATTACAAGTAGCAATTATTTTACCGGTTTCATCTCTACCTTCTTTAAAATGTTTTCATATTGGGTTAGTTTTTTCTTCTTCTAAAACTGGGAGTAGTTTTTTGGTGGTGTAACAAGAAAGGGTTCTGCGGTATCATTATCTTCAGAATCTGATATTGAACTTGAAGTCTTGCAAATTGCCAAATATGTAAAGAAAAACTTAATTTTTTCATAAAAGATAAAGTCATGATTAAGGTTGATTAACTAAAATTAACTTTAAAAAAAGATTAGAAAAACTTGGGAAATAAAGAGCGGAGTCGCGAAATCAGTGGTCTGCTTGTAGCTTTAGCTCAAACTCAACTCAACTCGTATCCACCAAAATCAAAACAATTAGAGAAAGATTAGAAAAACTTAGAGAAGATTGGAAGAGAGTTGAATAGTATTGTGTGAAAAAAATGAGAGGGGTTTGGGTGTTTATGTAGGATTGTGGAGGGGTAGTTTAGGATTTTTCACAAACTTGAATGCTTGAAGAAATACTCAAAGTTGAGCACTTATAACCCAAATGAGAATTTAAGAGCAATCGAAGTGAGTGTGTGAAAGCTTAAGAGATTGTCAACAATATCGTGTAAGAAGTGTATTGCGTGTTAAGTATAATGGTTTATTTATGAACCGTGATAGACGGACGCGCGCGTCACGGACGTGCCTTACGTGGATCTGTACAGCTCAGATATTTTTCTTTGAGTCAGCGTCCAGTCAGCGAAATTTCTCTTCGCGCGTTTTTGTCTTTTTAAAAAACGCCGGTTCTTTAAGTTGAACGATTCATTTCTCAATACACAGATAAGACAGTGTGCAGACCCTAGGACATCGTGCAGTCTCATTATTCGTGCAGAGCCCACACTTATCATAATAAAATATTTGTTTTTAAGTTTTACGTTGGATCAACTTAATTTGTCTAGCTTACTTTATGTGTATGTGCAGTTTACATTATGTGTTTGTCCTGTTTACGTTATGTGTCTGTCCGGAATAAGTGTATTTGCAGTCCGGAATAAGTGTATTTGTTGTCCGGAATAAGTGTATTTGTTGTCCGGTTTAAGAATAAAGTGTGTCCAGAAACAGAACATAAAGTTTGTCCGGAATAAGTTGATTTGTTGTCCGGAATAAGTGTATTTGCTGTCCGGAATAAGTGTATTTGCAGTCCGGAATAAGTGTAGTCGTCCAGAATAACAATAAAGTGTGTCCAGAAACGGAACAGAAAGTTTGTACGGAATAAGTGTATTTGTTGTCCGGAATAAGTGTATTTGTTGTCCGGACTAAGTGTATTTGTTGTCCGGTTTAAGAATAAAGTGTGTCCAGAAACGGAACATAAAGTTTGTCCGGAATAAGTTGATTTGTTGTCCGGAATAAGTGTATTTGCTGTCCGGAATAAGTGTATTTGCAGTCCGGAATAAGTGTAGTTGTCCAGAATAAGAAGAAAGTGTGTCCAGAAACGGAACAGAAAGCTTGTCCGGAATAAGTGTATTTGCAGTCCGGAATAAGTGTATTTGTTGTCCGGAATAAGTGTATTTGTTGTCCGTTTAAGAATAAAGTGTGTCCAGAAACAGAACATAAAGTTTGTCCGAAATAAGTTGATTTGTTGTCCGGAATAAGTGTATTTGCTGTCCGGAATAAGTGTATTTGCAGTCCGGAATAAGTGTAGTTGTCCAGAATAAGAAGAAAGTGTGTCCAGAAACGGAACAGAAAGTTTGTCCGGAATAAGTGTATTTGCTGTCCGGAATAAGTGTATTTGTTGTCCGGTTTAAGAATAAAGTTTGTCCAGAAACGGAACATAAAGTTTTTCCGGAATAAGTGTATTTGATGTCCGGAATAAGTGTATTTGTTGTCCGGAATAAGTGTATTTGTTGTCCGGTTTAAGAATAAAGTGTGTCTAGAAACGGAACATAAAGTTTGTTCGGAATAAGTGGATTTGCTGTCCGGAATAAGTGTATTTGCTGTCCGGAATCGGAATAAGTGTATTTACAGTCCGAAATAAGTGTATTTGCAGTCCGGAATAATATATGGCTTCATTATTGTCGGAATAAACGAATCAATATATGGAATGCAATAATATGATGTCAAAACAAAAAAACGTCCGCAAAGCGCTCTCCCTTTGTCCGCTCGCTTTGCGGGGGGTGCAGCAAAGATGTTGTGGTGCGAAGTCTTCACCACCGGATCGTCACATTCACGATGCTAACGCTGACAAGAACATCAGGAAGTCTTCGCACCGTCCAATTCACGCTGCTTACGTTGTGAAGAATCCTGGGAGTCGGCATCAGACGCTTCTTCGACATAATATCTTGCTAGAAATGGTGATTTATTCTGGAGAGAAAGAATGAAGAAGAAAGAAAAGAGTGTCATCATATTTGTATTTGGGTGGAGAGAGAGAACGTGCTGAGTTGAAACGCATTTAATGTGATTTGAGTAGACATCAGGAAGAAAAAACAAAAAAACATTCATGCCTTGGCCACGTAAGGGCTGACATGGATGTCCACGTAGAGCACGTCCGTGACGCGCTGCGTTCATAAATCATTTTCCTTTATTTATAGGGTAGAACAAAGTGCAAAGAATGGGCAAGAAAGTTTAAGAGAATCAGACAACATAAGCATTGGTCAATCGTTCGAATGTCTTTGGTCAACTCAAGTTGGTTATGATTTTGACTGTGAGCGGAAGGGTCACAAGAGGACCGGTCGTCCGATATGATCAGACGACTCAAGGAAGATCAATTTGTCCGACGAGTGAGAGATGAGATGTTTGATTTTTTTTTCAATACGTTGTCCAAATCATAGGTGTTTAGCATAAGACGAATTGGATATAATCGTTGGACTAAAGTTTAAACTCTGACCAAAGCAACAACTATATTTGGTATAAACTCTTCTAACGCATATGTGGATTGGACGAAATAGTGTGTTTGGATGCAACTCCCAAATGTCAACTTCTGATCAGAAACTATCTTCTGGGAATATAGATCTAGGAGTAACTTCTTCTTGAAGGTTGAGAGTTGTTTGGATAGACAGAAGGTTTCTTGTAGTGGGTGATGTATTGTTAAAGAAAATTCCTGAATTGTCCTCACAGACTTTGACTAAATTAAAATTCATTATAAATTCGTTTTAAATGTTTTTTCAATTTTTTCTTCTGAAAATATGTTTTTTATTTGCTTATATTTTTTTTAAAAATTACATGGGATTGATCTCCAAATGATGTTGGGGTAAATTGGTTCAAACAAAATCAAATTTGAAAGGAGCTGAGAAGCTCCTACACCCCAGCTTCTCCATCCCACTATAAACGTTGCCTTGTTTTGCGCATCAGGAGTCGAGATTCTTGAGATCGCTAGGCCGTTTGGATGTGCACTTGCACTGTAGCAGTGCCAACGATCATGGGGAGCTGGATTTAATGTTATCCAAACGGGTTCACCAACTAGTCATCTGAATGGACAATTGCTCAAAGTAAAAAACTAACGAATCAGACGACTCAAAGTGACATTGTCCAAATGATAAGGTTCAAACACATAAGGTGTGGGATGACTCAAGAAGGCTTCAGTCATCCAAATGCTAAGAAATTTGATCATACGACTCAAGGCAGATCCAGATCGTCCGAATATGGGTAGACTTAAGAATTTGTTTACTGTGAACTTCGATCGGACAACTCAAAAATGGTCTAGTTGTCCGAATATGGGTGGAACAAGGAATCGATGCTATTGTCATATTAAAACGGCCGGCTTCGAAGGCCTTATAAGTCGCCCGACTCAAAGTGTTGACAAAACTTTTTTTCAAGTGTTTCAGTTTTGATTCCAACTTATCCCAAGTTTACCTAATCCTATGACTCAATAAAAGTAAAATTACAAGTCAAACTTGATTATATGTCTTCACTTCAATCCATTGTTATTTGAGTCTTGATCACCTATCACGATAAGAACAAGCACAATTATGCAATATGTTCTATGTGTGAGTGAATAATATGAGTGATTGGATTAAGTATTTTTGTTAATAGTTACCATCGAATTATGGGTATTTAGCCAACAATGGTGCTTCATACAAATGTGTTATGAAAATGTGAAGTAGCAACAACTATCCGGTGGACACTATAATATTAAATAAGCATATACGGACACATAAGAACTTCATTTTTCTTTGGCATTGCTACCACTCAGAGTATCAATTTGAATTTCCCCCCCTAAGTATTGGCGTTATGTGTTCACTTTTTCTACGATTGCAACTACATTGGCCTTGGATTTTACCATTAGTTGTGTAATCTCGTCGTTGTTATCCACATAACTGTTAATATGGTTAATAACACCCAACAAGATCTTCGACTTTCTTTGGTGGTAGGCATTGAGGTCACACAACTGAGCATGGTTATGATGAAGATCTCTCCCACCATCACCTATTTCTTATAGGTAGGGTAATTGTCTTTCCAGAAGGTGGCTAAGCTGACCAAGTTGAATATGCATAAGAAGGGTTTATTGGCAAGTATGACTCAAATCCTTGACCTAAATTTGTTCCTCTGTGAATTGGGTCAAGGCTCTGACCCAAAAGGTTGTGTTTTGCTAATGCAGCTCAAGTGTGGTTTTGGGCTGCTGCAAAACAGAGATCGTAGGTTGTTGTTGCGTGTAACCTCCAAAGTGTAAATCGTGGCTTCTTGGCCTACTCTCGGAAGGAGTGATTTGTCGTCCATTTTAGACCTACTTGGTATCTCAAATTCCTTGTTTTGAATCGAATTATGAGTCGACACCATTGGACTTTCATGGTAATGCATGTCATTGCAGGTGAGATTCTTGGCTTTCTCCGGAATGAATTTGGAGTATTCGAGATCACTATACCAAGTGTTATCTGTGTAATTATGTAACTCAAATTCTCCCAAGTGAGGCGGTGATGTCTAACGATCCGCTTATGCATGTTGCAAACTGAGCGACTCGGTCGACAAAAGTTCCTCCCATTTCCTCAACTCATGTCCATTGAAAGCTAGAACCTCCTCTTGTTGGATGATTATGCAACATTGTCTATGAGGTTGTACCTTCTTGATGACCCAATCCTCTCTCAACTAAGTCATGCCCTACGACAACATGTAAGACATTATACTCTTCAATATGGTCAAAATGGATCCATTCAGGGATAGGTTTCAAGGATATCACCTTGACTCAAATCGAGAAACTTAGATCATCAACTTCTTAAGTGTCAATTCATCGTGGTTAGCAGCTCATCAAATTCGTAAACCATTTCGAAGAAAAAGGAGGAAACAAATATCCAACGGAGTCCCTCGTGCAATGATCCAAGTGCACTTCAAGTCGCTATTCTTAAGATAGTTTTCATTCAACTCCATCTTAGGAGAGGGAGTTTTTGTACAAACAATGTTTGGGTGCATGTGCCATCAACATCGGTTGTCATTTTAGCAAAAGGGAAATGAATCAAGAAGCTCTGAGCACTGAAAGCGCACACATCCAATCTTGTAAGTCCAACCACTTTGTGTTAAGTTCCTACATGAGATCAAATTGTTGGTAATATCACTCGCCACCAAGTTAGGAATGCAACAATTCAGATCTTAGAGCTAGGTTACTCCAATGCTTCATCACAGGTTGGATGCAGAGGATTGCCAGTACAACCCAAGTGGGCTGGTGTGGTGCGCCATAATTAGTGGTATGGTTTTTGGGTGACAAACAATAATAGTGTTGGAGTGAAAACTGCTGATAATTATTGTAATTTAGAGTCAGCCAAGAAAAAAAAACCAAAATAAATGTAACTGCAGTTTTTCATAACCTGGGAATCTGTGATCGCTATATACGTACAATACTACACCTTGAGCAAATGCTAGTGTAACAAAAAGATGTTAAGTCTGTTCCAACGTGATAGATTAGAAAAAGGGTACCCATTACCCTTCTGGTAACTGAGTTCATATCTTGGTTATTTGTAGGAAAAAAAATGGAACCACGTACCCAACCAATTAACCAAAATATAGGAATCGAACTCATGTCTAGCCTACGTAATATGCTTTGACTCCAGTAAGAAGCATGGAGTAGGAAACATCATACAAAATTGTCCACGTCTAATTTCATAAATATTTGAAAAATATTAAGACAGCTTGGGTAGAAACAAAAATAATAGTAACACAATACCAACCTCAAGATAAATAAAGCCAAATAATTTAAGCAGAACAGAACCCCCAAGGGGCTCAATCCTGTTTCCAGGTATATGAACCTATTTTGTTAAAAAAGGTACAGGACAGCATCCAAAAAACAGTTTCCCCAAATAGGCATTGCTCATCGTGTAACCCTGTAAGCCTGCAGACAAAACAGAGAGAGCATTTGGTAAATCAAATCAAGCAAGAAAAACTTCATGTTTTATCATGATTGAACTACCCAGAGACAGCAAGCAACACACACGAGCACGTCGTGAACCAATTGAAGAAGTGTGAAGCTCGTATTTGTTCTAATTATGTATCCATGTTTCTAGTCACAGGTAGGAGAGGCACCACCTTGCATCATTTGGTTTTCAAGAAGAAATGAAGAAACTAATGTTTTTACCTTTACAGCCTTCAGTAGTTCTCTGGCCTCAGCATTGTTTTTGAAGTGGTCACGAACAGGCTACATGAAAAGGCAATGACTCGGTTATACAGTTGAATGGCCTGTTGCTAGCTTGGCAAGGCAAACAAAGCTGATAATATCGCCACAGAATGGATACTTAAAGGTATCTCCACGAATTTAAAGAGATTGTAACACCACATCTTTCTAATCATATTCAAATCTATTTTCATTTTGTTAGTTGTTACATATTCTAAACATTATATCTGAGACCTCAATACGTGAAGATAAGAGAGCAAATTATTGCTCATTTGTTTTAAACCAAATCCAATTGTGCCTTTTTACATGGCGAATCATCACCTGCAAGATTTTATTGATAGCTTTCGACAAGGATGACTTCACATCACTAGGATGCAGTGCTCCGGATTCATACTCAGCAAATAGTTCCTCTATAGTAGAGTAACTCCTGCCAAATAGGAAACCAACACGGGTAATATCTTTTAAGATGCTCAAGGTAAGTGATGGCATAATTTACTAAGAAAATAAAAGGAAAATAACTGTAACAGGAACTTTATGCAAAATTAACAATAGAGATGAAAAGATTATCAGAGAAACTAAACAAACTTACTTGCTCCCGCCATTTTTCTCATCTCGCACAACTTCGAAATGCCCAAACCAAGGGAACATTATATATTTGATGTACTCTAAACATGGGTTTCCTTCAACAATCTTAGGAGGACAGTATGCTTTCTTTATCTTTAAATTCACTTCAGCCTGTAAATGAAGATAAAGAGGCTAAGGACCACTTTGGCAATTCCTATGGAAATGATGTTGCGGTATTTTTCTCAGCTATATGGTAGATAACTATGCTATATGATAAGATACGCAGTCAATTTCTCCCCAGAGTGGTTACCAGTTACCTCAAAAAACAAAACTAACAGAACATTTTTTTATTTTTTTATCAGAAAAAATTGATAAAACAATTACTACAATCTTCTTATGAAATTGTACATAGTAGATAATTCACCATCCAATATGATTTATCTTCCAACCAATACATTGTAACTCTTCCATTAAAATGTGTTGTAATGTACATTGTATTTACATCTTTATTTAGTGTAGATTATGTAACTTTCAAACCTCTAAGTGTATATATAAGGTCGTACTATGTATTGAGAATATACAAGATAAAGGTATCCATCTTCCTCCCCTTCCACATATTTCTCGTCTTGTTGTTCTTATGTTTCCAAGAATCTTCCACGTATTTTATAACACGTTATCAGCACGACTTCGCTCGTTGTGATCTACTCAAACATTAGTTGTTCTTTGTTTGATTAAGATAGTCTACAACATGAGGTTATATTCATCCTGACTCCTGAGGTAGTCTTTTATAATTTATATCATTATTTTATTTATTTGTTGAATATACTCATATTATATTCTTAAATGTGATGATATATATCTAGAAATTATTATTGCAAAATATTGGTTTGAAATATCATGTTCTGCATGTCTATATATATTTTTAAATGATTGACTAATAACTTTTGATTTAGTATGATAGTTAAATTTAAATCACGCACATGACAAATTTAAATGCATAAAGGTATGTTATTTGATAAATATGCATTCATACATGTTTATAAAAATTGATCATATATTTGGAAGAACTCTAGGCAACTTGACATTCCAATGATAATGACATAATTTACTTGTGCATATGTCATATCTACTGTATGTTGTTTTGTTAAAAACTATAAGTGTTTTTTTATCTATTTTATTTTGTGTAATCTTTTGTAAGATATTGACCATCTTGATTTTTGACAAGTTAAATATATGATTTTTGATAAAATAGATAAAATATTACTTGTCGTGTTTTAGATGTTGAAATCCAACTTGATGCTCTTAAAAATACAAATAAAAAAAAATATTGCTTGACATAGTTAGATATCTTTTTGGAATAATGAAAACATACCAAAAGTATATTTTTTTCTTATTAAAGTCTTACTCGTGAAACAATACAAGTATGTGATTATTGATTTTAACTTGGCAATGAAAAGAAAAGAAAAATGTTTGGAAATTATATCAAATTTTTCTTATGATGAAATACTAGTTTTAATCATATTTGATGCTTCTTCTTTTTTGCAAAACTAATATTTGATGCATCTCATTAGGTTATCACATTATGCCACATAAAATTTCAATATTATTTTGTTGCATAACATCTGGAAATATTATGATTATTCATTCCTATAGATGTTATTTATTTATGCAATTATATATATGATAATGTGGCATATCGTAACAAAATTTGGGTTTCCATATTATGAAAGTAATTATTTACCATATGTCATGCTATCATTGAAAAAGAAGCACTTCAACCCAAATACAAAAACTGTAATCTTCATGAGGTGCAAGTATATAATGAAATCAAGATTGTATATTCATGTGAAGAAGGTTATGAAAATGTATAGCAATCCCTGAAGAATTCTTATCAGCATTAAAATGATGTGCAAATGTTAAAGTTTCATAAACTCATCAAACTCATTCCCTAAATCTACCTCTATGCGTGGCCAAAAGATCATAGAGAGTTGATATAAGAAAAATCTTCTATCCATTTCACAAGTTAATGACCTGATACACTATATATAAGAAAAATCTTCTATCCATCTTCTATTCCATCAAGAAAATGACTTCCCAAATATCATGATCTATTCTCATGCCCGAGTGTGAAATCACGAAATCCGTCCAATTCATTTTCTCCATTCCCTGAAGTGAATGTACGAGCACGTGAAAAACAGTGTTTTAATGTGCGACCGCATAAGCGTTTATGCGGTCGCACAAATCGATCTTTGGCCCGGGGTCGCATATGCGGTCGCACCAAACCTGGTGCGACTTATGCGTCGCATATGCGGTCTGTGCGGCATAGTGTTGGGTTAATAGTGTTGTGTAAATAGTGTTGTGCGACGCACAGTGCGGCTTGTGCGTCGCACAACAGGATTGTGCGGTCGCACAATACACGAGGTTTTCGTAGTACCAAATATCCATTATGATCTTACACATTCTTTCGAAATGTATAATATTACGTTATGTTACTTGATCAATAATACATAAAATATAAATAAGCATAGAGATATGTTGGGACAGTAAATTTGTATAAGTCACTTGGTATTGATATATATGAGTCCTGAAAGACTAAATTGCCTAAGACAAATTATAATAAAGAGATGCGATATAATTAATGAAAAGATCATCATATGAACAAAACAAAGAGAATGTGCATATCATCTCGAAGAATGATATAAAATAACGAGAGAAAAGTCAATTATTTTTCGATATGCAGTTCGAACATTAAAGGGAGAATTGTTACAATGATTTAAATATATAAAGAGATATTATACAAAGAAAGTTCACCTAGATTTATCAATATTTACTTCAATGATGATTCATATATGTCTAATCCACAACAACAAAATCATAAATTATTTTGTATTATTGTGAAGACGTTGCAATCTTTATGCAAGTTTGTGAACTACATATTAGAGAGAGCTGATTTCTAATTATCATCTCTCAAACACGATTATCCATGAAGGATAATGCCCAGAAGATCTATGATTGTACTTTTTTTTCTTTTTCCAAGTTTTCATCTCATAGGATTTTACTTGGTAATGTTTTTTAACGAAACAGTTTGCGCAATTGTATTAACGTATGTTATGCGCTTTTTCCGTTAACTATTTTCTCACTGTGTTTTTGTATCAAGGTTTTTACCGAGACATGAATATAACGTTATTCTCCAACATAGTGTATAAATATATGATGAAATGAGAGGAAGAATTATACGTTCTGTACTCTTTTTTCCTTCAACAATTTTGTCCCACAGGGTTTTACTTGACAAGATTTTTAACGAGACAGACTGAAAAACGTACAACAAAAAATGATCATCCAAGGAGTGTGAAGAAAATTGTATATATTGGATGATTCACCTTCCAAGATGTTTCATCTTCCAACCAATACATTTTAACTCTTATATTAAAATGTGTTGTAATGTATATTGTATTTACATCCTTATTTAGTGTAGACTATGTAACTTTCACACATCTATATGTATATATATGAGGTTGTCCTTTGTATCCAGAATATACAAGATAAAGGTATCAATCTTCTTCCATTTCCACGTACTTCTCTTGTCTTGTTCTTATGTTTCCAAGGATCTTCCACATTTTATAACAAATCTAATGTATAAATCTATTACGATTTTCTAAGATTTTACCGATATGCTTAAATTATATTCTAGGTTCTCAAGTGACGTTGCTGAAATGGGCTTGGAAGTAAAAAAATATTCATTAGAAAAATCTCTAACGCTCGGTGTGGAACCACAAGCTGGTACTTGTATCATGATAGGTTAAAAAGTGTGGCGTCGCCACCAAACTTGGGCATGAATTTCTACACTCAAAATAAGCAAGTGGTATTAATATATACCTCCTCATCCTCCATGAAAATTGCAGAACTAGGATCACTTTTTGACATCTTTTCCTGTCCAGCCTGTAATCCGGGAAGCATGTCTGTAATTCGACATTTAAGTCAACGGTCAACCTATTATAGCAGTAAGCCAGATAACGTTTTGAATTCAATGATAATATTATAAACAAGTAACATACGATGGGACAAGATAATCGGCTTGTTCTTTCTCCTAATTGCATCGCAATACTCTCTAGCAAGAACATTCACTTTCCTCTGATCCATGCCTAGTTGGCAGATATCAGCCTAAAGAACCAAAAAGGACACAATTCAATGCACAGCCCAAACGTCAGGAAAAAAAGTACGCACGAGAAACAAAATCTGATGCAACCAGACACTAAGGATTTGACTAAAAAACTAGAAGTGTTGACTAGCAAAAATTTGAAGAACCTTTAGAAAGAATATATCCGCACATTGCATGCAAGGGTACATGATCTGAGCGGCACTTAGTTCATCCTTGTCATCCCTACCCATAATCTGACCACACCTGCAGAATGAAGTGGTTAAACATCATCCTTATAGAGATGATAATAATAGGGCAAAACGAGTTCCAAAATGGTTGCATTGCAGGAAAACAGTCAGAAGAGGAACACCTAACAATCCGAGCCAGAGTGTTCCTTCGAGCAATGTCCATCACAAGAGGCCAGTACTCATGTGCGCGGCTGTTGATTGCTTCAGAGGTCCACACAAATTCAACTTTCCCAAGATCCATACCGAGAGCCTTCCAGATCTCTATAAAATACCGACCTGTTGTTTGGATCTTCTTGAGGTCACCTCCCATTTTATTATTCAATTGGGCGAACCAGTCTGCGATCCATATCTTCATACTGCACCCAGCCTTTGTCAGCTTGTTCACATTAATGGCCTTCACGACACCCTAAAGATCCAAAATGAAGAATATAGATGTCAACAAACACTGAAAAATGTCGTCTGACTATAAAAAGAAGCAAATTGTACCCACAGTAATAAAACAATCCCTTGCGAGGTCAAATAATAATACTAATTCATAGTTCTCAGGATGACAGTTATACTAACATTACATGTACTTTTGAAAAGGTTATTGTCTTGACAAAAATCAAAGCTACTGAAATAAATGGGTCCAAGGCCAAAAATATTCACCGTTCTTCAAATTGACGAACATGCATTACTAATTTACTATCTGGCACATAACACAACCACCACATAGCAAAAGGTGCAATTTTCGGAAAAAGAACACCAAGACCTGGGTATGTCCATCCTTCTCAAAGGATTTAAGCTAAAATAACATTGGAGTTGGATCAAATGGTCATTTCATAGAAGGTCACACAAAACTCCACCTAAAGGAGAAGATTCAAGCAGCAAACCCATAAAAAATAAAACTTTCCCAGACATTTAAGGAATCAACCAACTACACATTGCCAAGAAGACTTGACTTTAAGCAATTAAAGAATAAATCCAAACCTCTTTGATGTGCATTCCGCAGGACGGCTCAAACCCATCATGCGGAATAATCGTCTTAAGAAGACTGAAAACCACAAATTTAAGCAGAAAAACTTAAAGATCAAAATTCATGACATGTGAAGAAGAAAAAATTGACCAACGAAAAATCCTAAAAATGCACATATTTCAGCATTCAAGCAAGAAACGCCAGACTGGAGCAATGTCCATTCTCCTCAAGGCTCTTGCTCAAACTAAAAAAACAACAGTTTCAAACAGTAACACATCAAGAGATCAAATTTTTTCTACAAATCAACCATAAATTTGACCACCCACAAACATTCCTCCAAAGAGAAAAAAAAGGCAGATCTTAGCAACGTGCGTTCTCCTTTAAGGCTTAATTCAATCATCAGAAATTATTATTAGAAACATGCTCAGATTAAAAACTGTTCAAACTCAGATTACACATGAAATTCAGACTTTCATAAAGCAAAAGAATAAAAAAATTCTTACAAAACCAAAAAAAAACTCAACTAACAAGCCAAAAAGGATCCTAGGAGCAAACATAGCATTCAAAGAAGAAAACCCAAACCTGAGTTATGCTTGTTTGTCCTCTACGGCTCAAACCCAATATACGTAATTGTGATCATAAACAAAGTCGAGCTCAAACTTCAGACAACATAACGCAAATGGTTCAAACTTCTCTACAAATCAAACAAAAGCATCAGCCACCCAACCAAAAACAACCACGGAACACGTAAATTCAGCATTTGAAAACACTACGCAGCTATCACTCAATATGCTCCGCAAGAGTTCGAACCCAATATAAGAAATCGTCATCATAAACAAACTCTAACTCAAACCAAGGTTTTTAGAACCGAACCGGACATCGAACCGGCTACGTCAAAGGTTCGGAGGTTCGACCGGGGTCGGACCGAATCAAACCGGTTGAACCGGTGACGTCAGCATGACGTCATATATACATATTATATATAAAAGTCTTACTTATTAAAATAAAATCTTCAAAATATCTACAATAATAACATTCATAACAGGTTTTTTTTAAAAACCACAAATAAAACAAACAAACACATCACCCACCGATCCATCCACCCAACAAAAATCATCTCTCTTCCCCTCCAACACCTCCCTCCTCTCCTCTTCCTACTCCCATCTCTCTTCCCCTCCAACACCTCCTCTCCCCTTTCCTTCCTCCACCGCCTTCTCCACTCTCTCTCTCCCATCTCCGGTTTTTCAGCATTGTCAAAGTCTTGGCCGGTGACGATGGGAGTCTTGGTTGGATGTGGCCGGAGGACCGACGGAAGCAAGAGGAGTGAGGGGAGAGTCGGTTTATGGGGAGAGGTGGGTTTGGGGAGAGAATGAGGGTTTCGGGGAGACCAATTAGGGGAAGGCGGGTTTTTTAACACTTGATTTTTCTTTTCGGATCCGGACCCGTTTGTCTCGAACCGCCGGTCCGACCGGTTGAACCTACCTCCGGTTCATCACGGTTCACTTCAAAAATGGTTTTTGCACCCTCACCGGACCGGACAGGCCACCGGTTCACGGTCGAACCGGTCCGACCGGCCGGTCCGGTTTTCAGAACAGTGACTCAAACACCAACAAATTCTGACTGGTCAAAGGAAAAAAACAAAACACTTCCACAAACCAAATAAAATCTCAACCAAAGGCGACCCAAAGACAATTTCAGCATCCGAAGAGCAAAACCTAGACCTATGCAATGTGCATTCTCACCAAGAGCTTAAACCCAACATAGGAGGAAGTTGTCATCATAAACAACCTCAAACTCAAGAACCAACAGATGCTATTCCAACATCCAAACACCAAAATCCAGACCTGGAGAATACACAATCTCCCTAAAACCTACATCCCAACGCAGAAAATTATCATCACAATCAAACCCAAACTCCAAAACCAACTTTACCCTTACATAAACAGGAAAAAATCAGAACTTTCCCGCAGATAAACCAAAATCTCAACCACAACCGACCCCAAAAAACACATTTCAGCATCAAAACACCAAACTCCAAACCTGACTAAGACCCAGAGCATAAAATTATCGTCCCAAACAAACCCAAACTCCAAAACCAACAACTTTGCCATTACAAACAAAAAAGATCACAACTTTCCCGCAGATCAACCAAAATTTCAACCACAATCAAACCTAAAGGACACAATTCCACCATCCAAACACCGAAATCCAAACCGGACTCAGACGCATGAAATTATCATCACAAACAAATCCAAACTCCAAAACCAACAACTTTACGCTTCCAAAAGAAAAAGATCACAACTTTCGCGCAGATTAACCAAAATTCCAACCACAACCAAACCCAAAGGACGCAATTCAGCATCTGCAGACAGAAATCCAGACCTGAGCGATGTGCATTCTCCCGGAGGGCTCGAACCCATCGTACGACAGCGGATTCGGCTTCTTCTCCAGCAGATTCCGCAGCTCCTCGTCCGTAATGCACTCCTCCCCGATGCTCCTCACCAACTCGAACCTCTCATCTAGCGACAATTCCCTGCGAAAAAAAAAATCAAAAATTAGGGTTCCGGGGAGGACAGAAGGGACGAAGGTGGAGGTTTTAGTACCCGGCGGAGGAGGTGGAGGTGGAGTCTACGACCGGGATCGGGCCGTCGGAGGGGGTTCCGGCCATCGACGGTGGAGATCGGGGTTCGTCGGCGATTTGGGGGGATGGTGGAGTTGGAGACTCCGATTGGGGTTTTAGGGTTTCGGGTTTAAGTGCATTGTCGTTGACTTCGGTGTGGGCCCCCACTTGCTCTGTGCTTACGAGTCGCAAGTTATTTTTCTCGGGTAACAAAACAACAGGAAATGAAACCTATGAAAAATGAATTAAATTTAGGAAAAAATGAATTGGACTTCAAATTCTAAACAAACAACAACATGTCCGACTCAATTTTTCTAATTTGCAACGCTTAGTTGAATAATAAAATAAAACGAAGAATTTAGAATATATCTGAACATAGATACAACTCCAAAGTCAAAATTATATTTTTTTAAACCTAAAAAATAGTTGTCTGAAACCTAATAAACAATAGCTATTATGTTAGACATTCGCTTGTGGTTGTTCGACACCGTTTGGTTCGCCGCTAATAACGTCCGGAGAAAACAAAAAAAAACAACGATAGAAGTCCAACATAGACGTTTTGGAAGTGCACCCAAACAAAAACCCTAATTTCTTTTGCTTTCAGTTTTAATAACAATTGAATACTTATTTAACATATTGCTTCGTTAATGGTATGATTGCATATTTTGATGGTTGGAAGTTGTTCGTCCTTTGCTTTTAAAATCATCGAGCTTCATTATTTAACAACTATAGGAATCATTATTCTCATTGGAAATTATACGAGTCTCTCGTCTCATTAGAGTTGTAATTGATCGATAAATATTTGGTTCTATTGTTCTTGAATCCTTTCATATCAACTCCTTAATACGACAAAGATTCCTATCGATAAGGTGATAAGTAAATATCATAGACATTGTGCACAATGAATTACCTCAGCTACGAAAGAGGTAATCTTATGCATAGGGTCTGATCAACCTTATGACTACGGTGGAAATGTTGGACTACCATTTACAATATTACTGGACCGTCATTTGCAGTCTATGATCTGTCATGTATGTTATTCTCTGCTGGCTTGTTGTTGATATTGTCCTCTCCAAATTATATCTACCCAAAATGGTTTAATTGGATGAAAAATTGTTAGGATTGGTGACCTTACACAAATCAAATTTAAATGCAATTAATTATTCTACTAACGATGGGGAGCGAAAATAAAGACAAAGAAGTAGAACATAACACCATATATTTTATAGAGGTTTGACACCCCACGAATGAAAAATGAGTTTGGTCATCCGAAATAAATTAAGGAAATGCAAATGAAAATCAGAATAAATAATTCGGACGACTGAAAAGAGAGTTTGGTCGTCTGAGGCTTGGATTAGTCATCCGAAACTAATGAACAGTAAAAACAAGATTTAGATTGGACGACTAGAGACAATTTTAGTTGTCCGAATTTTGGACATATCAAATGCTTGAAGTTTTCGAACGATTGAACAAGGTTTTAGTCACGAATTGGGGGTTGACTTGAGTAATCTTGTAGTGGTTTGGATGACTGAAGGAGGCTTTGGTCGTCTGAATTGACTTAGATTTTTATCATATCAATTGTGTCAAATTTACAATCAATCTTAAGACTTAATACATGGAAAATACATGTGTTTCTTAAATCCTTGATCCTCCCGGTCATTGGTACCTAACAAGATAGACATGCACAATACATGTATATATATGATATCCATGTAATATGTTTTAGTAGATTGATTGAACGTGCATGAATTAAGATTAAGTTTTTAATAATAATAAAAAAAACATGATTAAGACTTAAAAGCCAACAAATTCATTTTTGAGTTCCGTCTTGATGTTCATTGGCATGATTTAAAGGTTGAGGGGGTCAAAGTTAAGGTTGTCAAATTCGTGTTTCGGGGGCCAGTTTGACACTAACATGAATTGACACAAATTATTTTCCCTCAACACGAACCCGAACACGAATTAAAATGAAAAAGGCAACACGAAAACATAAACTTAAACCTGAACATGAATTAGATAACCCGAATACGACCCAGTTGCCACAATTTCATTTCGTGTTTGAACACGAATTAACCAAAAAAAAACTCGAACTGACCTGATTAACACAAATTAATCCGACTAACTCAAACACACCTGATTAACACAAACTGACATGAGAAGTGTTGTGAGTTTTAGGTTTAGGTTTATTTCAATTGATTTTTATTTTTGGTTATTCGTGTTGATCCGAATTACATGAAACACGAAATACCTCAATCTAAATTACAATTTGTGTTGTTCGTATCGATCCGAATTACATGAAACACGAAATACGTCAATCTAAATTACAATTGGTGTTATTCGTGTCGATCCGAATTTGACACAAATCCAAAATCAGTCAACCCGAATAGTGAATTTTAGTGTGAAATTTGAGTTCCAATTTCGTATCACAATCCAAATCGACGTTCATGGTCAAAATGATACCATGACTCAAGGACATGGTTACAGTGTGTAGGGCAGTAGGTACACATTTACATAGGGGTGTCAACGGAGCGAATATGGACCGGATATACCAATATCCATATCCTCGGAACAAATGCTACATCCGTATCCAGATCCGGACGGATATTAAATTGAATATCCATTTTAGAATCCGTCGGATACAGATCGAATACGGATATTATCCGTATCCGGAGATAAATATCTGTATTAAAAATCTGTATCTGATTCGAACATCCTTTCCAAAAAAATTGACACAATAATACCCAAATATCCTAATTCATGTGGAAATGACCCCCCTAAAAATGATTTTACACCTAAGATGTAATCATATAATGATACACAATAATACAAATCCATATAACAAACTAACAATCTTTTAAGTTTTGACATCACCACAAAATATGAAGAATGATCCCTGCTTTAACATCACAAATCCTTATTTTAAGTTTTAACATCATACAAAAATACGAAGACAAATACAATTTTTTTTGCAAACAAAAACTTAAAGTACAAATTACTTAAGACAAATTTAAAGATAAAATTCAAAGTTCCATTTCCAACACTTCATTCTGATGTTGAAATTCAAAGTCATCTTCAACTTTTCATACTAAATCCAAAATCAATCATCTTTGTCAACTTCTCCTATCATGAAAAATCATATCAAGTGAGTAAAGACATAAAAATAAAATAGAAATTAAAACTTAAACAAGAAAATAAAAAACTTACCAAGATTTAAAAGCGGCAACCAATCTTTTGTGGAAACTAAAGCTTCTACAACATTCATACCCAACGGAGATCGAGTATCATCAATGACTCTACGTGCACAACTAAAGCAGATTCAGATGCAACTGTTGTGACCGGAATTGTCAAGATATCACGAGTCAATTTTGCAACTGTTGGGAACTTAGGTCCATGCTGACTCCACCAATGCAAATATCAAATGATTTATCATCCTTATTCAAATGATATAACGGTTCCTTTAAATACTGCTCCAGTTCTAATTTCGTGGCACTTGATTCAATATGTTGTTGTGTGGTTGCATATCCTATGAATCCTCCCATGAAAGGGCCACTATCATAAACACTCATTTCTTCCGTTACAATATTAGAACTACCAATTTCAGCAGCATCTACCTCTAAATACTCCAAAAACAATGCCTTGAGCTTACTATTGATCCGTTAAAATTATAAGAGCATGGCATGTGAAGAATGATGGATAAATGTTTGGGAACAAGATGAAGGAGGTGGGGAACAAGTCTGATATCCTACCTTACATTACGTACTACCAGAACAAACCAATGATAACCAAAATTCAGATAAATCAATGACTACAATTTGAAACACACGACAATATCACCGTATCCAATCACACACCTCTTACCTATTGTCTTCTATTCAAACATGTTTTGTCACAATATCCAATCACAATATCACAATATCCAATATATAGAAGTTTTGTCTTGCACTTTTGTTTTCTTCTTATATTATGAACAACACAAGTTTGGAAGGAAATTAAATATTTTATTCTATGCTTGAGATATCATTTGATTGTAAACAACAAAAAAGGAGGATGTCGGCAGTCTGCAATTCTCCAAAACTTAAATGAGCACAAAAACCAAAACTCATGAATGAATTCCATGCCTTCGTAATTTTAAGTGTAAACCCTAAAAATGATATTCTAATTAAAGTGATTGCATCTATGTAGTGTCAGGCTAAACGTCTATATTTTTAGAAGAAGATAGCATGAGATTATTTTGTTAGTAGTGAAGTGCTCTAGATATATAACACAGTTCACATGCAAATGCAAATTATTTCATGTCACTTCAGCAACTAATTAACATGATGATAACTAATCATCCCTAATTTTCTGAATACAAGAGTCCAAGGTGTATTCAACCCGAACTTCCCTCCATACCCACCCCTAGTCTTCAACTACACATCTCCGAACATCTCTCGAGCCCTCTGGCAGCCGATGCCGGGGACCGAAGTCCTTAAGCTGAAATACGACACCCGAGTCCAGCTTGTCTTAACATAACACACACACACACACAGATATATATATATTTCATTACTCACGAATCAGAAAACTCACGAATCAAACAAGGTAACGATCCGGACAAGTACGTTCCTGGAGAGGCGAGGCTGACGACGGGGAGGAAAGTTGCAGCTGGAAGAATGGGAGGAGGGAGGGATGTGGCGGCTGGAGTTGTGTTGGGGGGACTTTATGTAGGTTTAGGGTTAGGAATTTAGGATAGTTTATAGGCAAATTTTTCAAAATAATTTTTTTTAAAACATTTACCAAAATAAACCTCCACTAAAAGTAATTTCCAAACTAGACCCGCTGCCACCACGTGGTGACACGTGGCGGCGGCGGGTTTTGTTTTTTTGTGCATAGAGAACTCGGCATCACCAGTGTCGAGTTCATCTTTTGAGAACTCGGCATTGGTGATGCCGAGTTCAACTTTGGTTTTTTATTGGCCAACACTTGAAATTTTCACTTAGGAGGTGACACTTGATAGAACTCGGCACTGGTGATGCCGCGTTCAACTTTGGTAGAACTCGGCATGGGTGATGCCGAGTTCAACTTTGGTAGAACTCGGCATGGGTGATGCCTAGTTCAATTTGGTTTTTTATTGGCCAACACTTCAATTTTTACTGATGTGATTCAAATAGAACTCGACACTGATAGTGCTGAGTTCTATATAAGAAACTGTTCTCCTGGCGCTCAGATCGTGCATGAGACGATTGACGCGCCAGGAGAACAGTTACTTAAATAGAACTCGGCACTGAGAGTGCCGAGTTCTAAAGGAATAACTCAGCGTTACTAACGCCGAGTTCACTTAAAAAAAAGTGAACTCGGCGTTAACAACGCCGAGTTCCGTCGGGCTATAAAAGCAGCCCGACGCCCCCCTCTCCCCCATCCGCCGAGTTCCGAGTTTTTAAGGTTAGGGTTTCGAATTTTTTTCATTTTCCACCGTTTTCTTGCCTTTTTTATCTATTAGGATGATATACATTGTTGTTTTATGTATGATTGTAGTGTTTTTGTTGATTTAGGAACCCGTTTTGGTGGAAACTCGAATTCGATTTTGGGTTTTTAGGCAAAACGTTTTATTTCTTGTTTGATAGTTGATTATTGAATTTAGTTTTGTTGATTATAGGTCTACGGTAGTCATCTTAAAAATAGTTGAATTTAAGTACTATTATTGTGATTAAAAATAGATTTTATGTTGTTATTTATGTTTGAATGTATGTTAATTTGAATGAATGTAAACTTAAAAGTGATTTATTTGAGTTTAAATGTATGTGAGTTTGAATGTATGTTAGAATTGAATTTTGTAGTATTGTTAGTTTGTTCTACCGTGCAGGTTTAAATTTACCAATTTAAGAAATATAGGAGAGGTTCTGTCAAAATTTTTAAAAAAATTCTGACATGATTCGTAATGTTGTTTATTGTAGTTGGTTTTATTGGAGAGATTGTTCGACGTTTACAGCCGTTTGCTACTACACTCGATTGAGGTAATTTCTAAAACATTAGAGTATTCTCAACTTTCTAAGTAGTTAGTAATGAAGAACAATCATCTCACTTGTTAACGTGTTATGTACAGATGGAGTTTGGTGGTTCTAGTACTGGTTCAGTTGGAGGTAGCTACGCTTCACAGGGTCCGGTAGACAGATCGGTGTTGGTTTTGCAGGTCAACCACAAGTCTGACTTGTTCAAAGATTTTGTAAGTATTTTACGTTTTCAAGTTAAATATTTGCACGTGAATTTCAATATTCTGACATTTCTCTAAATTTATGCAGAAGGATGTTGATGGTGTAAAATGCGTTGAGCATGGATCGAAGCTCAACGAATGGCAGATCACTGATGAGAGAATGTTGTTTCTGCTAGATATGGCAGGGTTTGACACAGTCACTCGGTTGGACCGAGTTCAGTTGGATCATACCTTACTGGGGGCGATGGTCGAGCGTTGGAGACCGGAGACTCATTCATTTCACCTGCGACATTGTGAGATCACGTGCACCTTGCGTGACATCTCGATGATTACCGGCTTGCGGGTAGATGGTTTGTCATGTGTGAGTCTCAGGAGTACGTTTGGTCAGAGGTCTGCATGGATTTATTGGGTCATGTCCCCGATGACTTGGGTCGTAAGGGTTCTGTAACTCTGGGTTGGTTGCAAGCTCAGTTTCAGCACTTGCCTTTTGATGCTGACGAGGAGACAGTTACACGACACACCAGAGCCTTCATTCTCTTCCAGCTGGGATGTAGTATTTTGGCAGATAAGAGTGGTACGATGGTTCACTTGAAGTACCTGTATTTGCTCGGAGATTTGGCAGTCGCATCGGAGTACAGTTGGGGTAGTGCGGCTCTGGCCCACTTATATCACATGTTAGATGAAGCCTCACTGATTCCGACGAAACATTTGTGTGGTTTTCTTACGTTCCTGCAGTTGTGGTGCTGGGAACATCTACATATTGGGAGACCTTTGAAGAGAAGACCATTAGTATACCCGGAGGACGAGAGAGCACCATTAGGGTCCCGTTGGAGACGACCAAAACATTCAAGGGTAGTGCGAAGACGACGACACTTGATTTTTATCGGAATGAGCTGGACGTGCAGGAATTCGATCAAGTGATCTGGGACCCTTATGCAAATTTGGATCTTAGTCAGTTACCACCACTATGTACGGAAGGTTCAGAGATTTGGACGAGCCGTACTTGGCTTATAAATTTTTGTGAGGTGGTTATGCATTGTCCAGACCGAGTGATGAGACAGTTCGGTCTACAGCAGCACATTCCAGAGCCGATGGAGAGACATGTAGTGAAATCGGCTCAGGGGAGGTCAGATGTTAATTGGTTGGCGGAAAATCACCAATTCATTCAGCATTGGTCGCACAGAAGAGATTATCTACAGTTTGAGCGACCACTCCTAGGTGCCACTCCTGAAGAGAGCACACGACTGTATATGGAATGGTACTGGAGTATCACCGTACGTTGGATAGTTCATCGCTGCTTGGCTCCGACTAATACCTTATACAGACCTCGAGCGGGTAGAGAGCGAGAGATGGTAAGATATAAATATTTATTGAAACAATGATCACGTTTTAAAATTATGTTTAGTGTTTCATTAACTTTTAATTATCTGTAGGTGCACGGAGTTTATGAGTTTCACGAAGAACTCCATAAAATTCACGAGGTGATCAAAGATCACAAGACATGATCTTCGATGGTTGGAAAATTGAAGGAAAAAATGAAGGCTTGGTTGATGTGTTTTGGTGCTGAAGAACCCACATTACATTTGAGTCAGGATCGCGTGGTTGAAGAAGAAGATTCACAGTCTCAAGAAGACGCTGACAGTCTCACTCAGGATACTGAGAATGCAGCACGAGGAGGGGGACGCGGCAGGGGGAGAGGACGTGCTCAAGCACGTCCTAAAAGGAAGAAGAGATTGAGAGGTCACTTAGGATAGATATTTAGTTGTGAACTTATTTGGTTGTTTTTATATGGTACTTTTGGATGTATGTTAAAATGTTGAACTTCATATTCCACTCGTAGTTGTATTGTGTTTTATCGTACTTGTTTGTGTGTCATGGTCGAATTGTGTTTTCGTTGATTGTGTCGTGGTTGAATTGTTTTCGTTGATTGTGAAACAGGAAACGATAAAAAAAACTCGAGTTCATAAATCAATGAACTCTACAAGAGAACTCGGCACTGAGGATGCCGAGTTATCTTGTTGTGAACACGGCAAGTAGAGTTACAAGGCGACCCGATTTGTGTATTATCACCGACAGATTTTCGGGAATAAATGCTTGTGTGCGAGCTGCATTTCCACCTTCGGAGGGCCATGTACATCGATTCTGTCTTCGACACATGAAAGCAAATCTTGCTAAACATCGAAATTGTAAGGAAAGATTGGGACAAATCAAGTTTTACGAAGCAGGTAAAACTCATTCATTTATGAAATTTGAAGAGTTAATGAAGGCTATTGCAGAGGAACATAAACCGATATATGAGTGGATTCAACATCAAGGTCCTTTGGAAAGATGGACTTGTTGTCACGACGGGGGTCGGCGTTTCGGATGTATGACAACAAACATGTCAGAAAGCTTCAACAATGTCTTACGAGGTGCACGCGGTATGCCAATTACAACCATGATTTTGATGACCTTTCTCCGCTTGAACAAATTCTTTGTTAAAAGAAGGGACGTCGCCGAGTCGTGGAATGAAACATATGTACCGACAGTCCACACCGTGGTGATGGCAAACAGTAATCTGGCCAGAACACATACAGTAACTCAGTACCACCAGCTGATATATCAGGTTGAAGTCAATGACCAGAAAAAATACCTCGTGAAATTTGAAGGAGTTATTACTTGCACTTGTGGATACATAATTGCAATGCACGTCCCATGTTCACATGTACTAGCAGTTTGCAGTGACAGACATGCAAATGTCAACACTTCACATTTGGTGTCCCCGTATTATGAGGTTCAAATGTACAGGGAGGCGTACAAACCGATATTTGTCCCAATTCTTGATGTGAGGTATTGGCCAGATCGAGGCAACATCACAATGAAGCCTCCTCAAACCAAAAGACCTCCCGGTCGGCCTAAATCAACGCGAATCCGAAACGAGATGGACGAACACTCTGGAAGAAAGGTAAGGTGTGGGAGATGCGGCGGTATAAGGCATAACCGAAAGCGATGTAAAGAACCTATATAGCAAAATATTTTGTATGTGAGACGAATGAATGTAAGAGTTCATTAATTGTAAGACTTGTAATGTATTTGTAATGTATTTTGTTATGACTTGAATGAATGTACGAAGACTTAAATTCTTTTTAAGAGTTGATTAATTGTAAGA
Source organism: Triglochin maritima (assembly GCA_963682175.1). Classification (NCBI taxonomy): domain Eukaryota; kingdom Viridiplantae; phylum Streptophyta; class Magnoliopsida; order Alismatales; family Juncaginaceae; genus Triglochin; species Triglochin maritima. Next base: position 45,749,011 of record OY821775.1, read on the forward strand.
CGAATGAATGTAATGTATTTTTTAGGACCGCAAATTTGCCTACTTTAACCTATTAAACTCACTTTTTCTGAGGTGAAATCGGCGTACTCGGCGTTAGTAACGCCAAGTTCTTCCTTTAGAACTCGGCACTTAGAGTGCCGAGTTCTATTTAAGTAACTGTTCTCCTGGCCATCAATCTCATACACGATCTGATCTCCAGGAGAACAATTTCTTAAATAGAACTCGGCACTCTAAGTGCCGAGTTCGATTTGAATCACCTCAGAAAAAATGTCGAAGTGTTGGCCACTAAAAAACCAAGTAGAACTCGGCATCACACATACCGAGTTCTACTAAAGTTGAACGCGGCATCACCAGTGCCGAGTTCTCAAAAGATGAACTCGGCACCGGTGATGCCGAGTTCTCTATGCACAAAAAAACAAAACCCGTCGCCGCCCCGTGTCACCACGTGGTGGCAGCGGGTCTAGTTTGGAAATTACTTTTAGTGGAGGTTTAGTTTGGTAAATTTTTTTTAAAAAAAATTATTTTGAAAATTTTTCCTAGTTTATATACTTAGGTATTTTATAGGAAAAATACTTAACATATAAATATTTCATTAATTTAAAGAATAACTATATATATAATACAAATTCGAATACGGATATTGTACTATGAATATATGATCCCGGATTAGATATTATACGGACCGAATGTACCAATAATCATATCCGTTCCATGACTTTACGGACCGGATACGAATACGATCTTACAGATTGTTTTTTCGCAAATCGAATGTTCAAATTCAAAAAAATTCGCAGGATATTATATTCGAATATCGACCCGACACCCCTACATTTACATTCGTTTGAAACAAAATCCGTGATAAGCAGCAACTCCAAACCAAGATGGCATCATTGGGAGGAAGGTGGAAGAAGATATCCACATCTCCCTTCACACTCACATCTCCTCTCACACTCCTCTCTCTCCTCCTCCTCCTCCTCCTCTCCCTCCTCCTCTTCCTCTCCCTCTCCCTCTCCCTCTCCCCTTCCACCCGCCCCAAACCCTTCCCGATCCAATTCCCCGAATGCCCCCAAACCCCCGAAAGGCTCCTCCTTTACGCCCCCCACAGCGGCTTCAGCAACCAAATCGCCGAGCTCCGCAATGCGGTTGTTGTCTCCGGGATTCTCAACCGGACTCTCGTCGTGCCGCCCGTGCTCGACCACCACGCCGTCGCGCTCGGGAGCTGCCCCAAGTTTAGGGTTCTCGATGGGAATGGGATTAGACGCGCCGTCTGGGATCGCGCCGTCGAGATGATAGCGGAGAGGAGGTAAGTTTATTTGTAAATGTTTTCGATTTGTAAATGTTTTGTTGGTATTTGATTGGGATTGTTGAATCTTTTACACAGTATTTAAACTTCATATTGATATTATTGCTATGTGTCATTTGTTTGATAATTGTTTCAGTTTGTGTGGAGCATAAATCATATGCAAATCTTCGAAGAACATATAAAGCTGTAGATAAAATCGTAATTGAAGTGTATTGGTAATGTTTTGAATCAATTTAAAGCGAAATGAAACTAAGTCGTATGGAATTCCCAAATTTTATTGCTTTACATGATATTTATTTTAATTTTTTTCTATAGAGATGACATTCTAAAGTTCCGTGAAGTAATCACACAAACAGGAAATTTGTGAACGGCATTCGCCCAAGTTAAACTTTCACATCCAAAGACATCCTATTATTACTTTGATGTGATTCTCACAATTGCTACGACGATGGACAGAAAATCTTATGTGCTTCCTTTTACCACAATTGTATTTGACAGGTATGTCTCGATGGGGGATATCATTGATCTCTCTTCAGTGCTTTCTTCTACTGTAAGAACAATTGATTTCAGGGTATTCCTTTCAACTTGGTGTGGCTTGAAATCGGACATTACTTGCTCTTCGTGGGAATCTTTGTCAAAAGACTTGGAACAGTGCAGATCATTGACCACCGGCTTTCTTGGTAACGATAGAAATTGTGTATATGCTGTTCAAGAAGATTGTCGAACAACTGTTTGGACATACAACCAAAATAATGACGGAACTTTAGATCCTTTCCAGCCTGACGAAGAACTAAAACGGAAGAAAAAGATTTCCTACGTGAGGATGCGTAGGGACATCTATAAGACCTTTGGACCAGGTTCGGATGCAGAAATGGCATCAGTTCTGTCCTTTGGAAGTCTGTTTTCATCATCCTACAGAGGTTCAGAGCTTTACATTGACATCCACGAAGCTCCTGGAGATCCGCGAGTGGCGTCATTGCTTCAAAAGGTCGAATACCTGCCATTTGTTCAAGCAATAAACAGTGCAGGAAAGGACTTTGCTTCAAACAAAATAAAAGAGCCTTTCTTATGCGCCCAGTTAAGATTATTAGATGGGCAGTTCAAGAACCACTGGAAGACTACTTTTTCGACATTAAAGAACAAGATACAATCCTTGCAGCTGGAAATGAAGGAGAACCAAGCAAATGGTCCCTTAAACATTTTTATCATGACCGATTTGCCTTCCGCCAATTGGACGGGAAATTACTTGGCTGAGCTGGCAAGTGATCCCGACTTATTCAGGCTGTATACTCTTCAAGAAGGTGATTCTTTCTTGATGCAGACTGCTGAGAAAGTCAGAGCTGCCGAGCATGGACTGAGTTCTAGAGTTTTTCCTGCAAGTCATGATTTGCCTAAGAATGGCCAGCATTGCGATACGGTTTTGCCTGATATCAGTCTTTACTTGGAGGAAACAATCTGCAGCTGTGCTACTTTGGGATTTGTTGGAACCGCTGGGTCTACGATTGCGGAAAGTATCGAGGTCATGAGAAAGAATAATAACTGCATCAGTACTGATCCATCTTGATCGACAACCAGCTTGAATGGATTTGACAGACCGACAATAGGAGATGTTGGTTTACGATCGATGTTGACGGCAGCCAAAAGAATAATTACATGGCTTATGTTCCACCAGTTGACAGGAAATGTAGGTGTTTCACATTCTCTAATCAAACAAGTGCTTCCTACAGAAACCTTGCTTCTGCAGTACATCTTTGGTTCTTCCATTATAGTTGCAGAAATGAAGTTGAGATTGTGAAGATCACTGATTTGTCGTTATCATGTCGCCCCTACTGGTGCAAGCAAGAGATGCATGCTTAAAGTGCCCCAAGTTTTTTTTTGCAGCTTGTTTTCATTCGTTTGGATGATGTGCATCTTTTCATAGTCACAGACTCGTCCAGAAGATGACCATGCCTGTAATTTGCAGATGTATTTATTCAGTTTTTATTGTTTGTATACGTCTGGCATCTGATGCTGTTTATACTTGTTGTTTGAGCATATTGTATAAGTTCTCAAACCTTAATTGTAACTGTTACCTTCTGGTTAGAAAATGTAGTAGAGAGCGAGAAAGAATTAAAAAAATACGAAAGAGACGGTTAAAGAAGGGAGCTACTATTCGTCGTCGGAAAATTACTTAAATCGTCATAACAATTATCATTTTGTCATTCACAATTCATTAAATACTCATTTCGTTCCGTGTCTTAAAATAAGATTTTTACCTCAGTTTTAGTCACATTCTCAGTACCAACACCATGAAAATGTATGGCGAAGCGTCTGGATCCGGTAAGGTAAATGAGGTGGATTTTTTTTTCATCTCGGGCGCCTGGTCTAAGACGCCCCAACCATGGTGGGGGCGTATGGCTAAGACACCTCGCCCCATGGCTGACGCGTCTTAGCCAGACGTCCCGACTATGGGGAAGGCGTCTTAGACGTCTTAGCCAGACGCCCCACCATGGCTGGGGCGTCTTAGCTAGATGCCTTGTTTTTTATTTATTTTGTGTTAAATTATTTTTTTTCAGGTTCCGTTGCAAGATTTCGGTGGTGATGAAGTAGATTACAATGAGTTTTTTGATAGTAAACAAATATTTACAACAATCAACGAAACTTGTAAATGGAAGAAACAAATTGTCATAAGAGACGGATTTTTTTTGGTTATATAATCATACAAATCAAAAACAAATAATCGGACGGATTGTTACCTGAGATGTGATCGCAAACATGAAATGAGTTCTCGTGATACGAGTATTGCACTACGGAAGAACACAAAAATAAAAGGATGCGGTTTACCAAATTTATATCGTGTTGTTCTTTAACCATATTTTAAATTTAATTTAAGTTACAATAATATGCTCGTAACAAATAAGTAATAAGTAGAAGATAGCTAAAGAAATATGTAGAAGATATGTTCGTCAGAAATAATTAGTAAGAGTACATAGCAAATACTAACAAATGTAGTAAAAGTTCAACATATAATAAAATAAATAATATGCAAGCCAACTAGAACTCATCATTCGAATCATGATCCGAAACGCCCAACTGACTGTTCCACTAATCAATGAGGCGATCACAATCTGTACATGCAACTCTCGTCAACTCGTTCGGCATCCCTATGCTGTAAGAACGGTTGCGTATACCGTATCGCCTTACTCATCCACCGTAAGTAACATAAAAATTAGCGTACATTAACAGTAAAAACAAAATATACATTACAATTAAAAATTAAATTAGATAAACTTACCGCATTGTCACATGTCCTATCTAGTGGTCTCTCCGGTCTCGGAATGGTACCGCGCACGATAAGTGAATGTGAGCACCTACCGAACCACTGCAAATAATCTACATCACAAGTGGAGGGGTCGTGACTACGACTCAGATCGTCCAAGTGAAGTCGTCTTACTCGGAAATGTCCTCCAAACCGATTCCGCGAACGAAACGTTGTGTCTGACGTCGTCGCAATTGCAAATCATACTACATGCTCGGGCATCGGGATGCCAACTGAGATCACCTGAATGTAACCTAACTGACGCAACACACGATCAGGTAAATAAGGCTATGTGATATCCCTATAACGAATAACTCCCATAAATGTAGTCCTCGGCACAGCTAGAGCAGGCTCAGGACCGTACGACAACCACTCCACCTAAACGTTTATACGTTAATACTAATAAACTTGAAATTTAAATAAGCGTGAATGATATATACATTATATAGCTGCGATGCAGTCATCTGATCTAGTCGTCTACGAATAGAAAGAAGTCGTCCCTTGCTCTTATCCTCGGCCAGTGCAGCCCACATACGCGAACGAGGATGACCCTCCTCGGGCGTTAAGCAGGAAAAGACTCATATATCCAAACATGCAACAGTGTAAGACAACCTGTAATGTCAGAACAATCAGCACGACTCGCTATACCCAGCTGTCGATACAGATATGCCAACGTCGCCGACCCCCATGAGTACTGACCAATGGTATCTGGCTCCCTCGCCTCCAATAGGTCGCGTGGTCTGACTCTGTTACTGCTCTTGTCGACAAACAAGACACAGCCTAGCAGTAAGAAGAGATAACAGTCATCTGCGCATCCTCAGTCCGTGGTGGTCGTCCCCGTCTGCAACAATCGTCCACAACGTCGATGCTAACACCACCGCCACTCCAAAATAAGCTATCCCGCCCAAGACCCTCGAGCCTGACCCCGAGCAACTCTGATACAAAAAACTTCAGCTCAGACGCCGACGCCTGCGCACTGACCATACGACCATCAACGAGAATGTGCAGAATCTGGAAGACGTCATGCAACATGATCGTCATCTCTCCGAATGACAAGTGGAAAGTGTTGGTATCAAGATGCCACCGCTCCACGAAGGCCGGAATCAACGACATGTCAAGGCAGGAGAACATGTTGTACGACAAGTGACCCAATCCGCTATCAGTAATAATCGTCATCATATCATCAGTCATCACTGAACGCCAAGCCTGCAATGTAATACAGGCTTTGTGCCGATTATGGCACTTCAGAAACTTCCGATCCTCGCCCTCCCAGATGCGTCTGGCGATGTGGCATCTGAAACTCAGAATGACGCTGCTGTCACCCGGTCGTGTTAGGAGTCCTTTAGAGACTCTCAAATTCCAACTTTTTCGAACTTTGGCCTCGCCAAACGTTCTATCCCCGCGGGGCAGAGTTGAAAACACCAACACAACCGTACAACTCTTAGGTTACCCTCAGAGTTGGGAACTAGCGGAATAGCCCCCACAACAAGCACACGCGGAAACTAAGGTTGCACAACCCTCACAAACACCAAGCCCCCAAAACGTCCCAAATTCCCCACACAAGAACACTGAAAGAAGGGTGGCGGAACAATCTCTTTTTATTGAATATAAGAAACGTCCCAAAGGGATTACAAAGATTTCACGCTCACAAGTCTCCCCTACAGAAACTCTCTCACGCCCAAATCTAACCTCAAACTATGATGGAAACCCTATCCGAAGACAATTCGAATTGCTGATCCGAATTGGTGCTCCTTGATTGATTGATGCCGAACCTATGAAGGCGTCCCCTTTTATAGTGCTTCAAAACCCTACTTTGTAGCACGGTTGGATGCCACCCAACCCACCTTCCTTTGGTTGCAAGAGAATAGTTCCCTATTCTCCCCCATAACTTGAGAATAATCGTGGCTGAATTAATCCATAGGAATCGTTCCCAAACTCTTCCTCCACCACAGATTAATTCCCACAAATAGCGCCCCATAGTTATAACCGAACCCTTCGGTTAAGGCTAGCTGGAAACGTGGGGATCATGCTGTATCTTGCTGGAATACATGTCTTCAAAACCGTCCCTCAAAATAGGAAATCGTGCAAGTGGGTTTGACCTGTTCAAATCCCTTGCACATCTCTCGTTCGGTTATGGACCCGTTCCTTAACCGAATCCTACTTTTTAGGAAGTACACCTTCGGTTCCTATTTTCAAGGAATGCATGCACCACGACTTCTACTCCTTCCAAACCGAATACTACATGCAAGGAAGTCATGCGCGTATTGGGGCTGACCCATCCAGCCCACGCTTCCCTCTTCCTTTGGTTGGTGGACCAAGTCCATAACCGTCTCCACGAATGTTGCCTCCCTCCTTTGACTTGGTCTCCACGCCTTTGTTGGGCTGCCCACGCCTTGCCTGGTCACCGATCTCGGTCCTTGCTTCGCCCATGGGTAGTCCTCGTCGGCCCGCACCATCCACCACCTGTTGACCGGTATTGACTCGTGTTGACTACGGTCCTCACCTAGTCTCCTTGTGCTGACCTGGTGTTGACTCCTTGTCTTTAGCCTCCCAAGCTCCTGCGCCTCCTTCCTAAGCATTGCCCGCTCATGCCCACCTCCATGGCGTGCCTAAGTGCTGCCCGGGTCATGCTTAGTACATGTTCTCGCACTTCCCAAGTGCTACGCATGCGCCTCGCTTGCTGGTGCCCTTAGACTTTCGCTTGGGTGTCCCCGAACTCCAAGCTTTGGTGCTTTCCACGCGCCTCGCGCTCCAAGCCACCAATCCACGCTATAGACTTTAGAACATCTGTGCCTTTGCCTCGCTCGCCCATGCATGCGCCCCGCGCGCACGCATGTCGCCCGAGCATAGCTTCCTCGCGCCCGTGCTACGCGCACGTCCTTGGACTAGGCTTTTCACTCCATGTTCGTAGCCTTGGCTACTTGCCTTCTTGCGCGCGCTTTGCCGCTGCCTGCCACTTGGTTCCTTCTCCACGCTTCGCCTTGCGTGTGCGCATGCCTGCGCATCTCGAACCTCCTTGGCGCTTGCCTTGCAAAACCCAGGGGGGGGGGGGGGGGGGTACTTGGGCTACCCCCGTTGCTCACCTCACGCCTCGCGTTTGGCTTGCCTTGTGTGCTTCGTAGTTCCTTGTGATGCTCCAAGCTCACGAACCTGGCCCGGTATGGCGCACCCTCGGGCATCCTCGAATTCAAGGTGGTGACAAATCTCCCCCACCCAACCCATTCGTCGTCCTCGACGAAGAATAGATTGTGGAGATTAACCTCTCGAATCGATTGGTTACAGACCTTATCCTACAAAGGTCTTGTTGCGTCTCCCCGCAACTATGTGGGGCTTGAGGACCTCCCTTCTTGAATTCCTCCAAGAACTCCTTCCTGATTTGGATGATGTCCTCCCTCGTTGCCCTTTGGTGTCTTCGGTGCCTTGTGGGGATACACACCTCGGCCACCGTCTCCAGGTTGCACCTTACCCTTATGCGCCTCTTCCTCCGATTCAGCACCTTGGCGCACGTTCCCTTGAACGAGTGCTGAGGGCGCGCCTGCCTCCTTGGGTTCCTCCTTAACCCCGCGCTGCCCAGGTCCTCCTCCTCGAGACCTTCGGGTCGCAACAATTTCGTTGCCTCGTGGACGACCCCTTCGTCCTTCTCATGGACTGGTAGCATATCTCCCCATCCGCTAGCTGGATGTCCCAAGAGATCCTCGACTATCTCTGTGTCTACCTCCCTGAACACAATAGGGCTCCATGCGCCCTCTTCCTCCTCAAATTCCTCCAGGCTCCACAAACCTACGGGTTCCCTAATATCTTTGTTGAGCTCGAGGGGCCCTGCCTCCTCGTGGCCTAGCTCCATCCCTAGGATCCCCCGCGTCTCCTGGCTTAAGGCTGCAAGGTGGCAGACTTGCGCCTCTTGTGGTACAACCTCATCCCCCATGCATTTCACAAAGCATGGTACTGGACCTTCGGCGATAAAGATCCCCCTTAGATGAGCTGCAATTGATACCTTGGCTTGAACGAGAAAATCCATACCTAGGATTACCTTGAAATCGTCGAGAGGCACTACCATAAACGTGCCTGTGCCGCTCCAATCTCCCACATCTACTCGCGTGCGTGCAACTCCTGCCACGCTACGAGCCGCTGAGTTGACGGCCTTAATCTTAGACCCATCCTTGGTCAGCTCCAAGCCAATAGCTTTGGCCTCTGCCTCAGCTATGAAGTTGTGTGTGGCCCCGGAATCCACCATGGCGCGTACCTTACGCCCATTGATCACAACCTCAACATAGAGAAGGCTCCCCGAACCTTTCTTAGATCGGATGGCGTTTAGAAGTCTGAGAGAGCCCGTGCACGCCTCTTCTCCAGATCCTTCGCCTTCCTCGGCAACTAGGGCCCCCAATCTCTCCCTCTTGGGGCACTCTCGGGCCATGTGCGGTCCTTTGCAGATGAAGCATCCACCCGGCGGCTTCTTGTCTTTGCCACCCCTGGCTTGACCCGCTGGTTCACTGCTAGTCCCCCTCCTACCATGACCCTTCTTTCGGTTGCCTCCCTTGCTTGGTTCTCCCCCGCCCTCCCTGGTGCGGTAGTCTACCAAAGCATCCGCAGCAATCAGTGCTGCCTGCAGGTCTCTCACCTTCAAGCGCCTGAGCTCCACCTGAGCCCACCCTTGGAGACCTGCCGTGAAGTTGAATAGCTTGTCCTCCTCGGACATGCCCTTCACGTCTAGCATCAGAGATTGGAAGTTCTTAACGTACTCCCGAATCGTCCCTGTATGCTTTAGTTTTCTCAAGGCCTCGCGTGCCATCCACGCGGTGTTGGTGGGGAGGAATTGCTCGCGCAACTCCTTGGCCATATCTTCCCAAGCTGTTAGCTCCTCTAACGCTTCGTCGGTAGCCCGACTCCTCCACCATAACTTGGCGTCGCCAGCTAAGAACATTGCCCCTAAGGCAACTCGATCCTCCGGTGCTGTAGCCGTGGCCTTGAAGAATTCCTCCATGTCCCAGAGGAAGTTCTCAACCTCCTTCGCATCTCGGGTGCCGGTGAAGGCTTTTGGCTCGGGCACGCGCAGCCTTCGCGCTCCAAGCTTCCCTTCACCCGACTCTTCGCGTAGTTTGGTTATTTCACCCTTGAGGTCCTCCACGCGTTCCAGGAGATAATCCTTCGTCTCCTGAACCTCCTTGCGTAGTTCCTCCTCGACCTCTCCAGACGTGACCTCTCCGTCCTCACCACGGCCTGAGATCCACGTCTCCACTTCTCTCATACGAGCCTCCAGCCCGTTGATTCTTTCGGAATTGGACATTGTTTGTGTTGTGGATGTGCGTACGTCCCTCGAACGTAGCTCTGATACCAGCTTGTCACCCGGTCGTGTTAGGAGTCCTTTAGAGACTCTCAAATTCCAACTTTTTCGAACTTTGGCCTCGCCAAACGTTCTATCCCCGCGGGGCAGAGTTGAAAACACCAACACAACCGTACAACTCTTAGGTTACCCTCAGAGTTGGGAACTAGCGGAATAGCCCCCACAACAAGCACACGCGGAAACTAAGGTTGCACAACCCTCACAAACACCAAGCCCCCAAAACGTCCCAAATTCCCCACACAAGAACACTGAAAGAAGGGTGGCGGAACAATCTCTTTTTATTGAATATAAGAAACGTCCCAAAGGGATTACAAAGATTTCACGCTCACAAGTCTCCCCTACAGAAACTCTCTCACGCCCAAATCTAACCTCAAACTATGATGGAAACCCTATCCGAAGACAATTCGAATTGCTGATCCGAATTGGTGCTCCTTGATTGATTGATGCCGAACCTATGAAGGCGTCCCCTTTTATAGTGCTTCAAAACCCTACTTTGTAGCACGGTTGGATGCCACCCAACCCACCTTCCTTTGGTTGCAAGAGAATAGTTCCCTATTCTCCCCCATAACTTGAGAATAATCGTGGCTGAATTAATCCATAGGAATCGTTCCCAAACTCTTCCTCCACCGCAGATTAATTCCCACAAATAGCGCCCCATAGTCATAACCGAACCCTTCGGTTAAGGCTAGCTGGAAACGTGGGGATCATGCTGTATCTTGCTGGAATACATGTCTTCAAAACCGTCCCTCAAAATAGGAAATCGCGCAAGTGGGTTTGACCTGTTCAAATCCCTTGCACATCTCTCGTTCGGTTATGGACCCGTTCCTTAACCGAATCCTACTTTTTAGGAAGTACACCTTCGGTTCCTATTTTCAAGGAATGCATGCACCACAACTTCTACTCCTTCCAAACCGAATACTACATGCAAGGAAGTCATGCGCGTATTGGGGCTGACCCATCCAGCCCACGCTTCCCTCTTCCTTTGGTTGGTGGACCAAGTCCATAACCGTCTCCACGAATGTAGCCTCCCTCCTTTGACTTGGTCTCCACGCCTTTGTTGGGCTGCCCACGCCTTGCCTGGTCACCGATCTCGGTCCTTGCTTCGCCCATGGGTAGTCCTCGTCGGCCCGCACCATCCACCACCTGTTGACCGGTATTGACTCGTGTTGACTACGGTCCTCACCTAGTCTCCTTGTGCTGACCTGGTGTTGACTCCTTGTCTTTAGCCTCCCAAGCTCCTGCGCCTCCTTCCTAAGCATTGCCCGCTCATGCCCACCTCCATGGCGTGCCTAAGTGCTGCCCGGGTCATGCTTAGTACATGTTCTCGCACTTCCCAAGTGCTACGCATGCGCCTCGCTTGCTGGTGCCCTTAGACTTTCGCTTGGGTGTCCCCGAACTCCAAGCTTTGGTGCTTTCCACGCGCCTCGCGCTCCAAGCCACCAATCCACGCTATAGACTTTAGAACATCTGTGCCTTTGCCTCGCTCGCCCATGCATGCGCCCCGCGCGCACGCATGTCGCCCGAGCATAGCTTCCTCGCGCCCGTGCTACGCGCACGTCCTTGGACTAGGCTTTTCACTCCATGTTCGTAGCCTTGGCTACTTGCCTTCTTGCGCGCGCTTTGCCGCTGCCTGCCACTTGGTTCCTTCTCCACGCTTCGCCTTGCGTGTGCGCATGCCTGCGCATCTCGAACCTCCTTGGCGCTTGCCTTGCAAAACCCAGGGGGGGGGGGGGGGGGTACTTGGGCTACCCCCGTTGCTCACCTCACGCCTCGCGTTTGGCTTGCCTTGTGTGCTTCGTAGTTCCTTGTGATGCTCCAAGCTCACGAACCTGGCCCGGTATGGCGCACCCTCGGGCATCCTCGAATTCAAGGTGGTGACAAATCTCCCCCACCCAACCCATTCGTCGTCCTCGACGAAGAATAGATTGTGGAGATTAACCTCTCGAATCGATTGGTTACAGACCTTATCCTACAAAGGTCTTGTTGCGTCTCCCCGCAACTATGTGGGGCTTGAGGACCTCCCTTCTTGAATTCCTCCAAGAACTCCTTCCTGATTTGGATGATGTCCTCCCTCGTTGCCCTTTGGTGTCTTCGGTGCCTTGTGGGGATACACACCTCGGCCACCGTCTCCAGGTTGCACCTTACCCTTATGCGCCTCTTCCTCCGATTCAGCACCTTGGCGCACGTTCCCTTGAACGAGTGCTGAGGGCGCGCCTGCCTCCTTGGGTTCCTCCTTAACCCCGCGCTGCCCAGGTCCTCCTCCTCGAGACCTTCGGGTCGCAACAATTTCGTTGCCTCGTGGACGACCCCTTCGTCCTTCTCATGGACTGGTAGCATATCTCCCCATCCGCTAGCTGGATGTCCCAAGAGATCCTCGACTATCTCTGTGTCTACCTCCCTGAACACAATAGGGCTCCATGCGCCCTCTTCCTCCTCAAATTCCTCCAGGCTCCACAAACCTACGGGTTCCCTAATATCTTTGTTGAGCTCGAGGGGCCCTGCCTCCTCGTGGCCTAGCTCCATCCCTAGGATCCCCCGCGTCTCCTGGCTTAAGGCTGCAAGGTGGCAGACTTGCGCCTCTTGTGGTACAACCTCATCCCCCATGCATTTCACAAAGCATGGTACTGGACCTTCGGCGATAAAGATCCCCCTTAGATGAGCTGCAATTGATACCTTGGCTTGAACGAGAAAATCCATACCTAGGATTACCTTGAAATCGTCGAGAGGCACTACCATAAACGTGCCTGTGCCGCTCCAATCTCCCACATCTACTCGCGTGCGTGCAACTCCTGCCACGCTACGAGCCGCTGAGTTGACGGCCTTAATCTTAGACCCATCCTTGGTCAGCTCCAAGCCAATAGCTTTGGCCTCTGCCTCAGCTATGAAGTTGTGTGTGGCCCCGGAATCCACCATGGCGCGTACCTTACGCCCATTGATCACAACCTCAACATAGAGAAGGCTCCCCGAACCTTTCTTAGATCGGATGGCGTTTAGAAGTCTGAGAGAGCCCGTGCACGCCTCTTCTCCAGATCCTTCGCCTTCCTCGGCAACTAGGGCCCCCAATCTCTCCCTCTTGGGGCACTCTCGGGCCATGTGCGGTCCTTTGCAGATGAAGCATCCACCCGGCGGCTTCTTGTCTTTGCCACCCCTGGCTTGACCCGCTGGTTCACTGCTAGTCCCCCTCCTACCATGACCCTTCTTTCGGTTGCCTCCCTTGCTTGGTTCTCCCCCGCCCTCCCTGGTGCGGTAGTCTACCAAAGCATCCGCAGCAATCAGTGCTGCCTGCAGGTCTCTCACCTTCAAGCGCCTGAGCTCCACCTGAGCCCACCCTTGGAGACCTGCCGTGAAGTTGAATAGCTTGTCCTCCTCGGACATGCCCTTCACGTCTAGCATCAGAGATTGGAAGTTCTTAACGTACTCCCGAATCGTCCCTGTATGCTTTAGTTTTCTCAAGGCCTCGCGTGCCATCCACGCGGTGTTGGTGGGGAGGAATTGCTCGCGCAACTCCTTGGCCATATCTTCCCAAGCTGTTAGCTCCTCTAACGCTTCGTCGGTAGCCCGACTCCTCCACCATAACTTGGCGTCGCCAGCTAAGAACATTGCCCCTAAGGCAACTCGATCCTCCGGTGCTGTAGCCGTGGCCTTGAAGAATTCCTCCATGTCCCAGAGGAAGTTCTCAACCTCCTTCGCATCTCGGGTGCCGGTGAAGGCTTTTGGCTCGGGCACGCGCAGCCTTCGCGCTCCAAGCTTCCCTTCACCCGACTCTTCGCGTAGTTTGGTTATTTCACCCTTGAGGTCCTCCACGCGTTCCAGGAGATAATCCTTCGTCTCCTGAACCTCCTTGCGTAGTTCCTCCTCGACCTCTCCAGACGTGACCTCTCCGTCCTCACCACGGCCTGAGATCCACGTCTCCACTTCTCTCATACGAGCCTCCAGCCCGTTGATTCTTTCGGAATTGGACATTGTTTGTGTTGTGGATGTGCGTACGTCCCTCGAACGTAGCTCTGATACCAGCTTGTCACCCGGTCGTGTTAGGAGTCCTTTAGAGACTCTCAAATTCCAACTTTTTCGAACTTTGGCCTCGCCAAACGTTCTATCCCCGCGGGGCAGAGTTGAAAACACCAACACAACCGTACAACTCTTAGGTTACCCTCAGAGTTGGGAACTAGCGGAATAGCCCCCACAACAAGCACACGCGGAAACTAAGGTTGCACAACCCTCACAAACACCAAGCCCCCAAAACGTCCCAAATTCCCCACACAAGAACACTGAAAGAAGGGTGGCGGAACAATCTCTTTTTATTGAATATAAGAAACGTCCCAAAGGGATTACAAAGATTTCACGCTCACAAGTCTCCCCTACAGAAACTCTCTCACGCCCAAATCTAACCTCAAACTATGATGGAAACCCTATCCGAAGACAATTCGAATTGCTGATCCGAATTGGTGCTCCTTGATTGATTGATGCCGAACCTATGAAGGCGTCCCCTTTTATAGTGCTTCAAAACCCTACTTTGTAGCACGGTTGGATGCCACCCAACCCACCTTCCTTTGGTTGCAAGAGAATAGTTCCCTATTCTCCCCCATAACTTGAGAATAATCGTGGCTGAATTAATCCATAGGAATCGTTCCCAAACTCTTCCTCCACCGCAGATTAATTCCCACAAATAGCGCCCCATAGTCATAACCGAACCCTTCGGTTAAGGCTAGCTGGAAACGTGGGGATCATGCTGTATCTTGCTGGAATACATGTCTTCAAAACCGTCCCTCAAAATAGGAAATCGCGCAAGTGGGTTTGACCTGTTCAAATCCCTTGCACATCTCTCGTTCGGTTATGGACCCGTTCCTTAACCGAATCCTACTTTTTAGGAAGTACACCTTCGGTTCCTATTTTCAAGGAATGCATGCACCACAACTTCTACTCCTTCCAAACCGAATACTACATGCAAGGAAGTCATGCGCGTATTGGGGCTGACCCATCCAGCCCACGCTTCCCTCTTCCTTTGGTTGGTGGACCAAGTCCATAACCGTCTCCACGAATGTAGCCTCCCTCCTTTGACTTGGTCTCCACGCCTTTGTTGGGCTGCCCACGCCTTGCCTGGTCACCGATCTCGGTCCTTGCTTCGCCCATGGGTAGTCCTCGTCGGCCCGCACCATCCACCACCTGTTGACCGGTATTGACTCGTGTTGACTACGGTCCTCACCTAGTCTCCTTGTGCTGACCTGGTGTTGACTCCTTGTCTTTAGCCTCCCAAGCTCCTGCGCCTCCTTCCTAAGCATTGCCCGCTCATGCCCACCTCCATGGCGTGCCTAAGTGCTGCCCGGGTCATGCTTAGTACATGTTCTCGCACTTCCCAAGTGCTACGCATGCTCCTCGCTTGCTGGTGCCCTTAGACTTTCGCTTGGGTGTCCCCGAACTCCAAGCTTTGGTGCTTTCCACGCGCCTCGCGCTCCAAGCCACCAATCCACGCTATAGACTTTAGAACATCCGTGCCTTTGCCTCGCTCGCCCATGCATGCGCCCCGCGCGCACGCATGTCGCCCGAGCATAGCTTCCTCACGCCCGTGCTACGCGCACGTCCTTGGACTAGGCTTTTCACTCCATGTTCGTAGCCTTGGCTACTTGCCTTCTTGCGCGCGCTTTGCCGCTGCCTGCCACTTGGTTCCTTCTCCACGCTTCGCCTTGCGTGTGCGCATGCCTGCGCATCTCGAACCTCCTTGGCGCTTGCCTTGCAAAACCCAGGGGGGGGGGGGGTACTTGGGCTACCCCCGTTGCTCACCTCACGCCTCGCGTTTGGCTTGCCTTGTGTGCTTCGTAGTTCCTTGTGATGCTCCAAGCTCACGAACCTGGCCCGGTATGGCGCACCCTCGGGCATCCTCGAATTCAAGGTGGTGACAGCTGCCATCTAGAGGACCACCGTGCATTATATCCGTCACGATCCAAGCATCGTCCTCACCCCTCTTCTTTTTCTTCTTCTTCGTCTTCTGAGCTCGGCCGTCTGCAGTGCACGAACTCGAATCACCGGCCACCTCGGCCCTTCCTAATGACCCACTCAGCCGAAAGACTACGATCTCGCCCACGTCCTCGACTGTACTGATGTATCGCTTACTCCTGTGGCTCCAAGTCATACCGGCCCCCATCGTCACTCTCGTCGTGACTCCTCACCTTATCTGAATCATCCTCGTCGTCGAAAGAATCCTCAGGTGTCTGACAACGACGTAAAATATCTCTCTCTCCTAATTGAAGCAGAGCAAATTCCAGACGAGGTGATGGTCGCGGTCGTGGTAGAGGATGTTCTCAGGTAAGTCCTAAGAAGAAGAAGAGGTTGATGGGGCACCTAGGATAGATATTTGATTGTATTAAACTTTTTTTCTTGTTGTTTCAAATGCAAAATGATATTATTATATTAGTTTTACTTTGGTTTTTTATTTCAAAATGTTTAACTTGTTCTTTTGGATGTTATTGTGGTTTTGTTGTGGTTGTTTGTGTTGGGTATATGTCTTTCAAAATTTATAATTACTAATGTGATTTCAATTGGGTGTAAGTCTTTCAAATGTTTATGGTTGTGGTCGAAATATTTTTTTAATGGGAAATGATTTATTGCCGAATGAGTGATCGAAATTCCAAATCCATCAAAACATATCTCGACAATGTGGTTGTCGAGTTCTAATAAACGGAGCATGGTAAGTTTGCCGTGTTCCGTTTAATAGAACTCGACAACCACATTGTCGAGTTTTGTTTAATAGAACTCGACAAATATTTTACCGACAAAGACTCTGAACTGACATCTCACCATACTCATTGAGATCAGGGTATACATAACTAGACGTCGCCAATGTCGAGTTCTCCTATAATTTATTTTCTATAGAACTCGACGTCTTACACTAAAAATAACTCAACATCACACTTGGTGACAACGAGTCTAGTTTTGAAAAATTATTTTGAGAGATGTTTGATTTGAATTTTTTTAAAATAATTTTAATTGGAAAAAAATTCATATTTTCTACTGAGGAATTGGATTTGGTGAGTTTTCAAAATCTCATTTTAAATGGGGAAGACGAAAAGTCGGAGGCAAAAAGCTACTGTGTTGACGACCTTTTGTTTTCTGTACTGTCCACACAAAAAACATTATTTTTTGAGTTTTTTTCCTAAGCAGGAAAAACATTATTTTATTCTTCAGTTTTTTTCCTAAGCAGTAAGCAGGACTCCACTGTGACGCCCTCTATTACTTTCAAAGTTGACTCATCGGGGTGCCAATGGATCCACTTTTTACGCTGCACTCTTTTTCTCTGCAATTATAGTTAAGTGACCAGTGAACGCAAAACCTTGATCTGACTCAGATCTCATAATGATTACAGCTTATGAATATTGTATGCTCCATTTGAGCTCAAGTAAGATAGACAACCAATAAAACTCAACGCACAATGAAGATGAACAAGGATCATGACCACACAAACACACAATTCCATAGCTCACACAAAAAGAAGCTGAATTTCTCACCTCAAGAATACAGCTACAATTTTACAAAATTTCCTTCAACCAAGCTTGCGATTATAAAAGACAGCATAGATAACGGATATAAGTATATAACTGTGTGGATCTGTAAGACGGACAAAATCAGATGCTGGTGTAAACCTACATGTCTGTACAATTTTTTCCTTTCTCCCTTTTTTTCTTCTTCTGTTGAGTATTCCCAAATATTAACCAAATACCTTCTTCAAACCACTTAAAACAACAAAAATAAGCATCGCTGTGGTCACCTTCTTGGACGTCAAACCCCTCAAGTTTCTCCTTCTTTGCCTCTTTTTTTCCCTTCTTCTGTTGAGTATTCCCAGACATTAACCAAATGCCTTCTTCAAACCACTTAAAACAACAAAAATAAGCATCACTGTGGCCACCTTCTTGGACGCCAAACCCCTCAAGTTTATCCTCCAACCTCTCTCTCTTGTGAACTTCAATATAATCTGAACTGATATTGCAGCCAAAGAACCAATGAAAGCTAGTAAGAACCATATAGCATCCTTTAAACTATGCACGCTATTTAATTCACTTGGAGGCACCTCGATATAGGTTGGCCCAGAAGGCTCATTGCCCCTTCCATCCCTGTTGAGACCAAGAAACTTGTTCAAGAAATCAGACAATCGGACTAGATATCTGGCAAGCCAGGCAACCTCATTATCTGAAATTGGTCTCCGCATCAAGTCGCCTTCGTATTTGACATCAGCCCATGTCCGCTTTCCAATTCCTGGATGCTTTGGTGTGAAAATACCATCATGTCCATGTTGGCCTCCATTATCTTCAGGTTGTAATGGAGCTGAAGGCCTAATATGTGTTGTACCAAAAAGAATGTTCATCTTCTCTCTAAGGCGATCTAGATTCTGAAGATTTCGTGATTCATTGACACCAGAAATGCTCCAGATTTCAGGTTCAGCACGTAAGATTAATAGCTGCAGGCAATCACCAAAAACCTTAATTAGAAGAAATTTAAGTGGTCGTTATCATATGGGAAATGAGCGAAATTGGGGCTATAAGACACCTGTAACCATGCTGACTTAACAAGTCAAATAACATTATACTCTGCTATCTGCATAACAGAGTATCTGTCTAGAGTAACATACGTTTTCCTCTCAGTGGATAAAATAAAATACTTAGAAATTAAAGCAATTAGTAGAAGTTAAAAGCCACAAGAGGTGTAACAAGATGCATGAATGAACTGAGATTTAACATGCACATGATGCGTAAGATGGCAAAGAGAAAATACGAAGAAGGCCTAACTCCATAAGGTACTGCAAAATGGCCTGGCAATCCTCATAACTGAAAGATACCTGAAGCAGCTGGTGTGCTCCATCTTCGCCATCACTGAAAAGCCTGAAATTCCGAGTCCAATTTTCATGTAAGAAAGAACCATCTCCACTAGTTTCACATAAACCATCCTCCCAATCCTGATGTACAAGTGATAGTAACACAAGTATTAATAGAGATGCAATGGAACAGTGTCGCAAGTAAACCATTCACATATCCATTACAGTAGGCACGTTAAACCTTTTGGAGCTGCTGGGCATTACTTAAATCTCAAAGGAAAGCAAACTATCAGTACAAACAATTCCAACAGTACAAGTCACTAACAATCAACGATACTGTATCACCCAAGTCCAAATTACTCTGCTAAATCAAATTAAACAGCACAGAGGAGCTTTTTATTATCAATAAGGTAAGTAATACTAATAAGAAGCCAAAACTGTAGAAGAGGGGAGGTGGTAGTGCCACAGGCGGTACCACCAACCAAAACTCAATCAAAACAAAACTGACGGTATAAAGCAAAACATCAAGACACATGTAGACTCTTAAGCCAGGCGAGCACAGAGGAGCTATCGAGCATCTAAAATTTTAAAATATGAATCATTCCCTGTGTAGTGATTCTAATCTATCCAGAAAATATACAAAAACTTGTGCTTTATTAGATTTTTTATGAAGTCAATCACCAAAAATAAGCTAAAAATAGGGGTTTTCAATTACCATGCAAAACATTACAATGTTACCAATACCAAGCAACACAAGTATGTGCAGCTATTCATCCTATAGTTGACTAATCAACATCCAAAATGTAGGTGCTACCATAGCCATGACACTCTAAAGTCCCTTTTTGATCATAGCCATGACACTCTAAACTCATTCCCAAAGAAATCAAAATTTTCCCATCTCTATAATAAATACTCACATTCAATTGTTCAGTGACTGATGGAATATTCTTGTAAATAGAATCAGAAGACACAGAAGATGATCCTGCAAGTTTAGAATGATAAACAACATCAACTTTTTTCAGAAGATCCGTCAGCTCCTTTGATGACGTTAAAATGTTCAACACCTGTAGAAAGGAAACAGTAGCATCGTGAAATCCTTACTCCTTTGGAATTTTTTAGTTTAAAAAATCCACATTGAGACCTCATTATATCAGTACATTCCAGTACTGATGATGGTTAATTAATAGGACATCCAAATACACATTATTTGCTGTGTTCAGCCGGTCATTCTTCACTTTGTCTGTTTAATGGGGGGTATACACAATTGCATATTGCATTTGTAATCAGAGTTGGTGTGCTCACTTTAGGTGGCACGTAAAGGTAACATATAACATTTTAGATGTAGATTTTATATAAGATCTGGCATTATAGTATCTATATGCTACTGCCAACTATTTGGAAGCCTTCTGCTAATGCAGAAATGGATAATAGCACCATAATTTTTATCACATAAAAGTGCAACAGGTAAAAGGTCAAGTGTGTATAGACAGTTGTAGTTGCTTGTTAGAAGCATGAGTTTAGTAAAAAATACCACTTCTATCATTTCTCACTTGGTAAAATTTCCCCTTAGAAATTATCACTGTTTCTCTGAGATCAGAAGACAACCAATGAAATAGGAAATAGTAGCTATATAGGATAACTACACTTTAACAAATCCGTTCTAAAAAGTACCTAAGAGTAAACTGACACTCTTGGATGAAAGAAAAGTTGTCACAGATGAATCGAGTTTACAGGGTAAAAGTGATTGAGAAAAAATTATATTATGCAAAACAACAAGAAAATGACTAACCTCTAGAACCATCTCAATTAGTGTCTCAGTGTTGTTATGTAGAAACTTGTGTGCAAATCCAAGGAAATGAACAAACAACGAGTTGTAGAAGAGATAATTAGACAGTACATAATCTTTCCACGCAATTGAATAGCAAGTCGGTAAGCTTGATAGCTCATTCTCTCTTTTCTCATTTTCATTCCCCTCTTTCTCGGTTTCCAGTGATTCAAACTCATCAAAATCCTTGGCAGTAATTTTCCAAGGTTCCAAGTAGGTTGTCCACACCGAGAACACCTGAACAGCGTTCCTAATAGAAGTTCCCATCGGGCAAAACAGAAGCGACCTCAATATAAACCTATACAACGGCCTCTGCATCAACAAGTTCCACGACAAATCAACATTCTCATATGAAACCAACGCACTACTACTCCTCCCACCATTATAAAACAATCCTCTTTGATGAGTTTCCACTTCAGATCGAACCAACCCACTATTAACATACTTGACAAACAGCTTCAAAACCTCTCCAAGCCCAGGAGAAGGTGGAGCCTCACCCACCACCATCCGGAACGGGAAACTCAACCCGAACGCCCGACACACCCGAACCGGCACCGGCGAGAAGTCATTATCAACCATCCAAAACTGGACCAAAGCATTTACCAAAAACTCTGCTTTCTCCACGACATCCAAATCCAAACCCCCTAGACCGGAATAATGCAACAGCGAGCTCCGATACGGCTGACAAACGCCAAACATCGGCACAAACTCCTTCAAATAAGCATACAAAAGCCTCAAATACAACCCACATTTCGACATCCTTTCCGACCCCTTCCCGACCACCGGCCAACCGGCCGTCCAATTCTCCAACCGAAACAACTTCCTCTTCTCTCCCCCTCTCTCCACCCTCTCCCCACTGCCTCTACAAACCGGATAATAAGCAAACCACAGCAAGTAATACTCCCAAACCCCAACCTTAAACTCAAAGCTCCCACCTTTAACCCTACCCCTACCCCTGAAAAGCGGACAAACGTCCGAAACCGATTCCAGACGCCGCGTCCACTCGGGTAGGCGCTCGACGGGGAAGAGGAAGCTGACGTTGGAGTGGGGGAAGGCAGTAAAGAGGGGGCCGGAAGGGGAGAGGAGGTCGAAGAGGGGGTCGGAGAGGGCGGGGGAGTCGATCCAGGGTTTGGAGGGGTCGTCGAAGCCGAAGAGCTTGAGGATTAGGGTTGGGAGGGTGGAGGAGAAGAAGAGGCGGGACTGGTCGGAGGGGTGGCGGCGGAGAAAGGCAGAGACAGCGGAGATGGCGGAGAGGATTTGGTGGGGATTCGTGGCAGAGAGGAGGTGGGAGGTTAGGGTGGAAGCGTCCATTAGGGTTAGGGTTTGGGGTTTTGGGGAAGAAGAATGGGAGGGAGGGTAAAAGTCTACTGTTGGGTTACTTTTTTATTTTTAGGAAATGATGGGTTGCTTGTTTTTGTATGGAGAGTTTTTTTTTTAAATATTTAGTTGCATTAGACGATGAAGACGGGAAGACGATTTGGGAGAGTTTTTGTACAGAGTTGGTTGGAAGATTTGGGCCGAATCGGTGGTGTCCGATGACATGGCTGGCACTCAAGTACGACAAGTGGATTGAATACTACAACTGGTGCGATCATGACATGTTTCAAAAAAACAAAAACACTTGTATTTGGGTATATTTGCAAATTACCCAAACACCAACGGTTAACATTAATGGTGGTCACTAAAATGGATGAGTAAGCACACTTAGAGAATTCGGGCTCCCATCCCGGCCGGTCGTGGCACAATTCGGTTGGTCAGGTTTTTGATTTTTTTTGATTTTTTGGTTTTGTTTTGTTGTTTTTTTAATAATTAGGAGTTTATATTTTGATAAATATTTATGATTTAAGTAGTTTTAGTTTATATTTTGATAATAATTATGGTTATGGTTTATTATATTTTGATAATTGTTAGATTTTCAAGATCCAAACACACAAACCGGTACAAAATTACTAATAAATTACAAACCTTAAAGAAACATTGTGCTTGACTTCCACGTGACACTACCTCCTTATCACCCCTGCCACCTCACCGACGACGTGGAACGCCGCTTACTCATTGGTGAGCGAGACCCCTTACCGACCCGTCAGGGTGGGCATAAGACATATGAGATTATTAATGTAATATAAATATTTTTCCAAATAGATTATTAATGTTCTTGGTAAATATAAATGATTTTGGAATAGAATAAAAGTTGAGAAGAAAATTAATGATGTGGAAGAAAGAAAGTGGGATGACTTAGGTCATGGTTAAGGGTTAATAATGAAGGAGAAATATGAGATTGAGACGTGATAGAGAGAGAGAGAGAAAAAAAAAGGATGGCCTAGGTCATGGTTGCAGATGCTCTTAGCCGTAAAGTATAGGTGTTAGAATCTTAATCTAAACTCTACTTAAGATAGACTAAACATATTGGTATTGGGTGATTAATTACGTTAATAGAGTGGTTAAGTGAATTACCTGATATTTATCCTTTGGCTTGGAGAGGGGTGACATGCTAGATGCATAGAAGGTGATGTGATGACTGGGGGATAAGGTGTGGGGTTGTGAGTAGTGGCTTTGGAGGTGAGAATACAAAGGAAACAAAACTTCTCTTACCTTCGTCACTTTCATTGTTCTTACTTCTCATCACCTTCTCAACTCATCTATCTCATCAGATCTGTAGGGTGAGTGAATAGAAATAGGAAGAACTCAGTGAGGTGCGGTTGTCGGAGGTCGTGTGCGGGGCTAGCGTGGAAACTCGGTGAGGAGTTCGTCGGAGGAGCAAGTTGGTGTAGTGGTGATCGTCGGCGACCTTTGGATCTCGTGTAAGAATTATAAGCTATGTCAAGTTCGATTTAGTAACTCACACTAGGTGTGTGAGAGTTTGAGTCATCGCTGAAGGTCGGAGACCTTGTGGAGGCAACTTGCAACAAGGTTGTTGTAGGATAACGGTCGACCGATATTGGTATAGGTCAACCGATAGTAGTGTAAAAATAAGATCCTTACCCGTATCTGTTGAACGATGCCTGTTGGCGGTCGACCGATCGTGCATATTACGCAGGAAGAAGAAGACTCTGTCATTTTTGGTCGAACGGGACCTATTTGTCGTTCGACTATTTGAATTTGAGATAAGTCGGTTTAGACCTAGACCATTTTCGATCAACCGCCCTAGTCCTTGGTTCGAACGTTAACTTAAATAAACTTAAATGTATGTTCAACTGATTCATGTGTTGGTTGGACTGATTATGTATAGTGGAACATAGGAAGACTGATAATTTTGGTTGGACAAGACCCCTTTGTCATTCGACCGTTGATGTGAATATTATAATAATTTTAGACTTCTAAACGATCGACCATTATTGGGATTTTGTTCGACCGCTTGCATGATTTTGTTCGACAAATTATATGATGTTGTTCGACCGTTTTAAGTAGTAGTTTGAACGATGGTTCAGTGTAACTATAAACCGGTCGACCACTCGACCATTTTTGGTCGACCGGTGACGCTCAAATTTAGTTGTCTTATTTGTAAGTAATGGTTCGTGTGATTTTCCATACACTATGATTTGATGTTATTATACAACTCTGTAGGGGCGAGAAGACTGACCAGCCTTCATGGTTGCGGAGTAGACAAACTCCGTGAGGTGAAGTTTTGCCCAGTTTTTATGGCGGCAGAGTTGAGCAGTGAATTCTATGTCAACTTGTGTGAGCATTTATATGTCAGCTTGTGTGAACAATTGTATGTAAGCTTATGTGAGTATTTGAGGTATCAGCTTGTGAGAGCTGCCTATGACTTAGCAGCTTGTGTGAGCATATCTCCATACTACAATATGTGGATTTGACGGGTGACCCTGTGAGGCTCGACGTTATTTGGTGATGTGGTTGTTCTTTGTTACTCATGTAAGGGAAAGCTTTATGTTGCATTATTATATGTCATATGAACTAGTATGATATGTTTCATGTACGGTACTTCATATGCATATAGGTGGACTTGATATACAGTGTTTAATTATGGAAACTCAGACATTGTTTCATGTTGTTTTTCAGGCCCAGAGCGGAGTTGAGAGGGTGAGGACGGAGGATGAGCACACCAGTACCGGATCATGTAGTCTTATTTTGGGGTTGTTATGGTTACATGTGTATAGTTCTTTTACCTTTTGATGTAATCATACTTTTGACAACTCCTGTATAAATGATGTACCTTTGATATGTTATATGAGTATCGTCCTCGTGTTTGTTGATTTGAATCTTTGTGTTTTAAATTTTAAAATTTCCGTTATTTTTGGAGACGTTACAATAGAAGTATCATGCTATAACAAAGGAGAGGAGAATATTAGCAGAACCATAATTGAGGTTAGAACATTCAACCTTTAATCGACTTTACAACTTAACTTTAAGGCGACCAAATGAGCTTACTTAAATTGTTGTACGCATAAGATGTTTGATTGAGCTAATTTTGCCATTGTTGCGCGTGAAATTCAAGAAAGACAACGATTTATTTATTTATTTTGAATATATATCAACTTACGTAATCCTATAGAATCAAGAAAATTACTAAGGAAATAACATATTTACAGAGGAAAACCACAACAAGACATGCATTGGTAATATTATACAAAGTATTCCATGTTTATTTTATACAAAGGTATCATACCAACTTATCGACCGGTCAACCCTCTTCACAGGCTTTATGCAAACCAATCTTAGCTAGTCAGCGAACTTAAAAACATCACTTTTAACTATCAAAATCTGAATTAAAAGATGAAGCAAATTTAAACCAGTAACACCCCGTCAAAACTCGCAAATTATCACAAGGTTAGAATTATCACAAAACAAAATAAAAGGATTAGGTCATGGTCACGATCAAATACAAATACTAAAAATATGGATCACAAGTTAGATGGGAGCGCACATCAATCTTGCCTCCACATAATCGCCCCGAACCGGCCCCAACGTGCATGACATGATCATGATTCCATGTGGGTTACTGTTCTCAAAATTAAATCATAATTATGTTTTGTTCAGAGGTAGATATTTAACTGTCGGGGCTACAAACAAACTTACGGTGTTTAAGATGGAAGCAGATTGGAAGCGATGGAAAAGAAAGAAAAAAAATTGTTTGTTTTCTTCGGGTATTAATTTCTCTCTAGAATTCTCTATTGAATATGTCATCGTAGTCTCTGTTTTAAATATCTGACAGAACAGGTGGTCAGACCATGTCCGACCGAAAACCGATCTCTATTGGAAGACCGTTTGGTTCATAACAAAAACAAACTCTAGCTTGAACCAACACATAACAAATTAAATCGAAAAAAACCAATCGAACCGGTCGGTTTTAATTTTACTTGTTGAAAAAAATATCCAAAAAACTAAAAATTAACCTTTGCTTTAGGGTTTTACTTTCACACGGTTGTCACATTTCCACTCCTCCCTCATCCTACATCTTCTACTGGTGATGCCCGTCGACCACCTCCGTCTGCCGGCGACCTTCATCCGTCGGCCACCTCCCTCCTCACCTCGGGTTTGATTTCATTTCCTTCATTTTTCTTCCATTTTCTTCTCAATTTTTTCAATTATGTTTTTACATGTTAACTTTTAACAGTAAATTAAGTTGATTCGTGACAATTTTTTGTATTGATCATTCTAACCTTCTAAGTTGTGGACTTTTAACATGATTTTGTGTTAATTTTTCATATCAATGTGATCTTGGTGGCCTTGGGGTTGGGGGGGGGGAGTCTGAGCCGATTCAAAGTACCCTTCTTGAAATTGAGGTAAACGTCTCTTCATCAGTTCGAAAGAAGACTCATATTGCTTGTGCACATGTCATAATGATAAGAGTAAATGTTATGAAGTGTATTTACTATAACAATGTTTTCAAAGGAGAGGAATTCAAAAAACTCATCTAGCTAAAGTAGAATGAGACTCTACGTTTTGTGCCGAAGTACCAGCACATGTCCACTATCAAATGGAATTAAATGTGAAATCTCATCTTATAAAGAAGGAAAAAGGAAAAGAACAAGTGATGCATGTAGTTCTCAAAGGGGGCGTTTGGATGGGGCAGATTCAGGCTCCCTTACACCATGGAAATTGCTACAGTGTTTGGAGGTCATCCAAACACTTTTGGGCTCCTCGAAATCTAAGATCCCTGCGTGTATCCTGATGACATTTTTTGTATTGATGGGAGAAGCTCAATTGGCTCCCACACCACCTACAAAAATTTGGACAATCCTG
The DNA here is from genome assembly GCA_963682175.1 of Triglochin maritima. Taxonomy (NCBI): domain Eukaryota; kingdom Viridiplantae; phylum Streptophyta; class Magnoliopsida; order Alismatales; family Juncaginaceae; genus Triglochin; species Triglochin maritima. Next base: position 45,775,782 of record OY821775.1, read on the forward strand.
CCCCTGCTGAATTGAGTAAATTCCTCATTATTTTATGTCATGTTTATATCTAATTGGAGGGTATTTTGGGGATTTTATTTGACAAAACATCTAGGCATCCACCGAGTTTCTCGCTATCCAAACAACTCTGACTTCTACTAGGAAGAAGCGGGTTCTGGGGCTAAAAATCCAAGAGCTAGCTAGCTTCCTACAAAAATCTAATATTTAGGAGCATCATCCAAACGCACCACACCCAAAGTGAAAATTTCCATTAGGTGGTTGAATGTAGTGACAAATTAAAATGCTAGTGATGATCGATGGACCTCCCATTAACAAGGTTAGTTTAGAGAATTATTTTTTCTTCATCAATACCACGTTCCCAACCATCCATAAAGAGTGTTATGACAACTAAAGAAACAGTAGGTGCCGATGATTTTGCTATAGCTAGATGGATGTATGATGCTTGCAGCTTTTAATGCAATAAACTCAGTTTATTTTCAGAAAATGGTGAATGCAATCACCTCAATTGGGTTCGGGTACAAGGCACAAACTTATCATGCCATTAGGGGTTCTTTGTTAAAAAAGAATATGGCTGATTTGTCTAAGTTCATTGAACATTTAGGAAACACTGAGAGGCATATTGGTGCACCATAATGGCTAATGGGTGGACAAATACTAGGCAAAGATCTCTTATAAACTTTCTTGTATATATATTGTTACGAAGGGATGGTATTTTTGAAATTAGTTGATGCATCACATGAGTCTAAAATTGCAGAAATGTTGTTTGAATTGTTTAAGGAAATAGTTGAGTCTGTTGGTCCAAAAAATGTGATTTATTTTGTAACAGATAATGCTTCTAACTATAAGAGTTGGGAAATGTTGCAAATGCATTATGGTCACATATTTTGGAGTCCTTGCAGTGCTCATTGTCTTGATTTGATGCTTGAAAAATTCGATAAACTTCTTGCAGTTTCTGAGGTTCTTAATAGTGCAAGAGTCATAACAAAATTTATGTATAATCATGATTTTGTGCTGCATTTGATAAGGGAGTATTGCCAAAGGGATTTCCTTTGACCTGCTGCAACTAGATTTCCTCCCAACCTTTTGACATTGCAAAGTCTTGTTAACTATGGTAGTCATAAGGTTGCTTTGATAACTATGGTAACTTCTAAAGAATGGTCGGAAAGTAAAATCTCAAAAATCCAAGTTGCTAGTTAAGTGAAGGAATTGATAATGAGCATGTCATTCATGAATACATGCAATGTTGTTATCAAAGTGATTGAACCACTTGTCAAAGTATCGAGGATGGTAGATAGTGATGAAAGACCATCTATGAGTTACATTTTGAAGTAATGAGAAAGGCAAATGAAACAATAAAGGTTTCTTTGAATGACAATGCATAGCAATATGGGTGCTATGTGAATATTTTTGATGATAAGTGGGAAGGACAACGTGGACATCCTTTGCATTATGTTGGGTTTCTTTTGAATTCAGAGTTCTTTTACAAAGATGTTACCCTTGGTACTAATCACAAAATTTGGAGTGATTTTCTTGATGCTATGGAGGTCATGTATTACAATAATGAGGCAATAATAGATAAAATATATGATGAAATAGAACTTCATAGAAACACAACTAGTCACTTTGGGCATGGACCGCAATGAGAAATCATGACAAAATGCTTCCGCGTTATAAAATGCTTTGATTCGTTGTGCTGTCGATTTTAATATTTACTATCCACTCTTTTTATTTTGTGTGCTAGTGCAAATGTAAACATGTTAATTTGCAGCATTGTGGTTGGAACACTTTGGAGGTGGGACTGAAAATTTGAAAAAGGTGCTCATTTGGGTTCTAAGTAAAACTTGTAGTGCATATGGTTGTGAACGCAATTGGAGTGTCTTCGAGCGTATACATACCAAAAAGAGAAACAAACCAGAACATGCAAGGTTGAACAACCTAGATTTCTGAAGGGAATGTGTTCTAAAAGTTTTACTTTTAAATGTCAATTATTATGAATTGAATGAGAAATCATTTTGTTCATTGTTTATGTTATTCGTCTTTTAGAAGAGTTAAGGAAGAGGCTCTTGGTCCTTAACCGTAGAGCTCTAAAAGATAATTGTTTACATAAAGCAAAAGATATTCGCAATCATGGTAATTAACATGGGACATTAATTACCGAGTTAAGATTGTCGTGTTGGTCATAGATCATTGTAGCTCTACAAGTGAGTGACAACACGGGTACACAAAAGAGGAAAATACTACTTTTGTATACTAAATAGACCTAATAAGTAGAACATTATAGAATTGTGTTTTCTGTGTCATTAATGTTTTACTGTGTCCTTGGTCCTTTGATATGAGACTTATATCCGATCACTTAAGAAATGCTTGATTAGACTAGCGTCTTGAGATATCGATGAGTGTAGTGTAAAGACATTAATTGGTTAAGTATGACTTTCGTTGGAGAAGATAGTTAGTCAAAAGATTATCATTGCCCCTCTTAATTGAGTATTGATATTAGTGGGCCCCTTGATAAAACAAAGTTATAATGTGCACAATGTGATTTGAGTTAAGTCACATATTTATAACTAGCTTAAAGAGATCAAGAAATGAATACTAATACAAAGACGACACAATACTACTTTGTGTGTATTCTTATGAGGCAAGGGACGGACACAAGTGGTGCACTCCATCACTAAATGGATCGGGTTTTGGTTCGAGTGGAATTAAGACATCTAACTAATTGGGAGCTATAATGTGTAGCTAGATACCTCTTATAGCTTGTGGTATTAAGCTCTTAATATCACTGTCAACTTAGTTTAGATCCTCACATAGGTCACACCACAAACTGGGAAACAAGAAATGAGGATTTTGAGTTCATAAGATGTGTCGGGTTTCATATAGAAAATATGACACATGGGTTGAACAAGCAAAATCAAAATTATATTGTGATTAATAACATAATTAGAATCTAAATTAAATTCATATGTGATGTAAATATTAAGGGGTGTAATGATTTATCGTTACATAGGATAATATGTTACATAAGTTGTGAATTTACTACTAATCCCGAAATGTCAAATTTTGTAGGGGTTAAACCGAAATTTGACAAGTCTGCAGTACTGTGCAAAAACGGTCGACCGAACAACAGTAAGCGGTCGACCGATCGGTGCACGATCGACCGGACATGTCTCGACTGATAACAGAGAATTTTCGTCTGTTCGGAACGATCGACCGAACATTGCGATGAAATATTTTTATTATTGCGAACGGTCGACCGAATGTCGAACGGTCGACCGAAACTTGGTTCGAACGGTCGACCGAACCTCCAAACGGTCGACCGGTCCAGACGGTTTTCTGCAGAATTAATTTGAGAATTAATTAGATCATGCATGGAATTGATCCATAATTGATTTAATTCGTGGCTGAGATTATTTGTTAGCAAATAATGGATGGTTAGATGGAAGTTTGCATGAAATCATGGGCAAGAGGTTGCACATGAATAGGTAATTTGGAGAGAACTTATAAATACAAGTTTATCTCATTACCTCATTAATTAATTCATTATCTTCTTGTGCAAACTTCTCTCTCCATAATTCTCCACAAATTTCACCTTAATTCTTGAGTTTAGTTTTAGTTTTCAGAGATCTTCTTCTCAAGGGAACTAAAGAGGGGTTAGTAATTGGATTCTAAACCCTATTGGAGATTGAGAGACTAGCACTTCTCTCTCCAATCTTGTTTAGAGTTTGGTGAATACTCGGAGGCATCCGGCGTAGCGACAAACATCCTCAACATCTCCGGATCTTCAAGAAGTTTTAGAGAACTTCTATGTATGAATTTCGGAGTCTCATATTTGTTTTAATAAAGTTTTAGAACTAGTTATTGAAACAAACCGATGCATGCATGAAACAAATCACAGAAATTTGTAATTGATCCTTATTGTGCATAAAAATTTCGAAAATAAATATGTACATTTAAACTAGAAATCCTACAATTTCATCAACTAAAATTTACGTTTAAGGTCATGAAGCCCAATTTTTTTCACATTGAAGAGAATTTTATTCTTTTAACATGTACACTAATTGATATTTGTGGTAGGGATCATGATATTACGAATAGAAATTTTGATCCAATATTCTTGGACTCTATACTGAATTTTAAGTTCGAAAATTTCCAAAGCAAGATAATAATATGAAACTATTGTTGATGTTGGCTTTGTATATCAGGGGCGTTCAAGAATTTGATAGGGTTTGAGGAGAAAAAAGGAAAGGTAAAAGACAAGGCAAAGGAAGTTGACTTGAAATTGAAGTGAAAGTACTAGTACTATTGGCATTTTTTGTTAAGAACTATGAATATGGAAGCCTCTTGGAGTCATATTTGTGTGAACTTCTATGCTACTATATTTGAACTCCATTAGATCCATTAGAAGCTTCATGCTTTAATTTTGTTGTTCATTGTGGAGCATTTTGTTGTTGGCTACTTGTTAAACAGTTAAACATCAGCCTAGACTTAAATAGTTGAATGATATTGTTGGTTAATTATTATTCACATATTTAAATTTTAAGTTTTATGCTTGCATTTAAATGTTTATGTTGATCGCTTCATTTTTTGTTTACAAGTTTTAATTAAGTTATTTTATAGATGCACATTTTTTGTTGAATTATTCATTGTTTAGGCATTTGGTTATTAGGCTAAAAAATAATAGGTAAAAATCGGTTCAATCGGTCGGCGCTTCGGTTGGACTGCCATTATGGTGTTGGTTTCGAAAATAATTGAAAATTCATCATTTTGTTTCGTGTGATTGTTGGTTTTCTTAAGTATTTTACCCATAAGTGCTTAAATAAATATTTGTGTAATCATTGGACAAAATCTCATATATAGAACTTATTTTTGGTATTTAAAAATATTAAATGGGTCGAAATCTCAAGGGGTCAAAGAGGGGGTCAGGTCAGAATTCTAAAAGTCTTACAAATAGGTGAAATACCAAAATTTAATGGTAAAACACAAAACGATAAAAAATCCAGGGTCGCCCAATCCCACCAAACAATGTGGCACCGTCCCTGCTGCCAACCCAATTAAACAAACGGTGCAGGTTGTGGTGGTCTTTCAACTCGTACCACCAACCTACCAACCCGCCAAATATTTATTTATTATTTAATAACATATATTTTAAATATAATATTTAAAGTTTTTAGATTAACAAAAGAAGTGTATGTTTATATTTAACAAATCAAAGTAGGAAAAATTAAGAATTGAACATAGAAAGTAGGGATGACCCGTATATTAAACCCACTAACAATAGTAATAAAACCAATGTTTTGGAAACCGAATCAGGTACCAAACCGGAAAACCTTTGGTTCCAGTTAAATGTGGTCCGCCGTTGGTTCAAATCAGTTCAACCAATGATGACATCACCATGACACCATCAAACTAGAACCATACCGACCTATTAATCTTGAAAATAAGGTTGAATCGGGGTTCAACCGTATTAAACTGGATAATACCAAATTTAAATGGGTATTAACACGTTTTCTAGATATACACATGTGCTTGAGGCTTATAAACAGAAAGTACTGAGGACATTATACTTGTCTTACCAAAAGTTAGCTTTAAGGATTAATAATATCAAATAGTAATTATTTGCATAATAAAATTAATGACATGATGACTTTAGTTTTTAATAACAAATGAATATTTATAAAGATATTATTCGATGAATTTGTTTATAGACAAAATGTGTTTTTTGGTGCAATGGTTGCGTGGTTTTGTTTCTTAATAGACTTGGGTTCAAACCTTACTATTGTTATTTTTCAGAATTAATTTTAAAAGATTGTCCAGTTCAGTTCAATGGTCTAGTCTGATTTGATTGCTTCAACCGGTTTTTCAATGGTTTGATTCGGTTAAATTGATTCAACATATGGGCCGGGTTTTTAGCAAGTTGAATTGTTTCTACCGTTGATTCATGGTATGACCGGTTGAACTGACCAGTCCGGTTCAATTTCCTAAACATTGAATAAAACCCATCAATTTGCGACATTGAATAAAACCCATCAATTTCCACAATGAACAACAAATTCAATTTCCTAAACATTGAATAAAACCCATCAATTTGCGAAATAAACTCACAAACTCAATTGGATATAAGTTTCTTAAACATTGAATAAAACATGCCAACTCACGAAACAAACCCACAAACTCAATTGGATAATTTTAAATAATTCTACCCGTTCAATTCGTCAACCCATCCCAATTACCCGGGAAACGTTTGTGGGGTGGGTAGCGGTGGATGGGAAACTCATTCCTTCCCGCCTCGTGTTAAAATAACGGTTGGCTCAGACTCTAACAGTCATCACAACCAATCAAGGACTCATCCATTACAACCATAAACCCCTAGGAAACAAATATTCATCACACATTCATCTAGATTCATATCTTATGTAATAGGCAACTACAAATCACACAATAGCTATATTCCACACCTGTATATGTGTATAGCACACATTTTGTAAACACATATATAATAAAAATCATAATCCCAAATTCAACATGGTATCAGAGCACTGATCGAACCTTAGAATCGGGAATCATCACCGACGACGATCTTTCCGATCACCGTCTCAGACCATCCCATACACCATACATCCGGTCCTTCAACCAAAAACCAAAAACCAAAAACCAAAAACCAAAGCCATCATCGACCGAAAGTGGTCTCAGAAAAACCTAAAATCATCATTGACCCATCGGCCTCAGAAAACTTAAGGGGGCTGACGCACAAAGGCGACGACCTTCCCTCCAATGGCCACAGAAAAAGCACAACCCCAAAGGCTCACCACTCAACTTCTGGGCGCAGTCTCTCACATTGTCTCTCAACGGCAAGGGAAAGCTAGGCCACATCACTGGACGAGCAAAAAAGCCAACCACCGACGACAACAAACTCGAGGAATGACAAACCGTCGATCACCTCGTAATGACGTGGGTGCTCAACTCAATGCAACCTCAGATTGCGGAGCTCTTCATCTACTCCAACACAACCAAGGAGTTGTGGGACGACATCCACAATCTATACGGGAAACAACAAAACTTCGCCCACGTTTTCGAGATCAAGCAAAAGCTTTCGCAGACAAAGCAATGGCAAAAATCCGTCACATAATACCTTGGTGCATTAAAAAGTCGTTGGGACGAGCTAAGCATCTATGAACCTCCATCCTCAGAAGCTAAAATCATCAAAGAGAGGGTCAGCAAAATCAAATCTACCAATTTTTGGTAGGACTTGACTCCAGCTACAAGGCCCTTAAATCCCAAATCATTCTATCATCGGAGCTACCGCCCCTCACACAGATCATAAACATGGTACAAACAGGAAGAGACCCGAAGACGCGCCATGCCACAACACATAGACAAGGAAAACCAAGCATTCGTCGTAGCATACAACCAAACCAAAACACAAAAGGAAAAGCATTTGGAAAGCACAAAGATGAACACTGTGACAACTAGAAAAAACAAGGACACAGTCGCGATCGATGTTGGTTCCTCTACCCGCACCTTCGGCCACCCAAGGATGGAACCGGCAAGAGAAGGAGTGATGGCAGAGTGAACATCAGTGGCGGCGGCAGACCCGACGCAAACCTTAACCCTAGCAATGGAGGCGGAAATCAGAAATGGGGTGGTTTCAGATCAAGTTCCGGAAGTCGGGGTTATATCTCCGAAAGTTTCGCGAATACCCAAACACCTGATTACTCAGCAGGTTTGGGCGGAGCGCGCACACCGGATCTGGGTTCATATGTTGGTGCGGGTGAGCGTGCAACGATGGGACGCGGGCCTGGTCATGGGCCGAATTCGGTCCAGAATGAGTTGGGGAGCGTTTTAGCCCACTTAAACAGTTTACTACAGATTTCAAACCAAAACCAGACTCACTAAGGTAACAACACAAGTATTAATCCCCTTGCTAATTTTTCAAATTGTAGTATTACTCTTAATTCATGGGTTATAGACACGGGCGCCACTGATCACATGACAGGAAAATTAGATTTATTACATAATATATATCATGACTCCAACACAAATAATTTTGTCACAGTAGCTAATGGAAGTTGAGTTAAAATCAATGGGATAGGAAAATCTACTCTATTGAATAACACATATGAGAATGTTTTATATGTTCCTAAATTCACATATAATCTTCTATATGTAGCAAAGATAACGAGGAACTTAAATTGCAATGTGATTTTCTCACATTTCGATGTGCTATTTCAGGACTGAACATCAGGAAAGATGATTGGTAGATGATTACTCATAAATGGTCTATATGTGCTAGATTCGAACATTTTTTTTGCTAATAACGTGTCACATCAGACACCAAATCTTTGGCACAAACGCATGGGACACCCATCTCTCCTTGTTTTAAAACACTTACTTCCGAATTTAAATTTAAATACTAAATTATGTTGTGAAATATGCCGCCTAGCAAACACACCAGGTTGCCTTTTTATTCTTCTACGTCTAAAACAGAGAAACCTCTGGAGTTGATACATTCTGACATCTGGGGACCAACCCCCGTTGAGTCTTATAATGGTTTTAAATATTTTGTCACATTCATTGATGATTTTTCTCGCACAACTTGGCTATACTTGTTAAAATCCAAATCCGAGGTGTTTTCTATTTTTTTATGAATATGTTGCTTTAGTAGAAAATATGCATGACACTAAAATAAAAACTCTCAGATCTGATAATGGATCCGAATATACCAGTAATGTGTTTCAATTTTTTTTGAAAGAAAAGTGTATTTTTCATCAGACTACTTGTATTAACAACCCTGAACAGAATGATATTTCGGAGAGGAAAAATCGTCATCTTCTAAATGTTACTAGATCACTTCTCTTTCAAAATCACGTGCCTAAATCCAGTGCAGAAGCTGAATATAGGGCTACGACCTCTACTACTAGCGAGTTAATATAGGTCAAACAACTCCTCAAGGAAATGAAAATACCATATCTAAAACCAGTGCAAATGTACTATGATAACAATGTTGCTCGCCACATCACCTCCAATCCCGTGTTCCATGAAAGAACAAAGCATATAGAGGTCGACTGTCATTTCATCCGAGAAAAAAATCAAGCCAAAGAAATTGAAGTTCCAAACGTCCAAAGCAAAAATCAACTTGCTGATATCTTCATCAAATCATTGGACCAAAGCCAATTTCACAGCATTCTTTACAAGTTGGGATCCTTCAACATCTTTCAGACCCAACTTGAGGGGGAGTGTTAAAATAACGGTCGGCTCAGACTCTAACGGTCATCACAGCCAATCAAGGACTCATCCATCACAGCCATAAACCCCTCAAGAAAACAAATATTCATCATGCATTCATCTAGATTCATATCTTATTAATAGGCAACTACAAATCACACTAGGACTATATTCCGTAGCCGTATATATGTATAACACACATTTTGTAAATACATATATACAATAAAAATCATAATCCCAAATTCAACACCTCGCCCCGTTTGCTGCCCTACGGGCCATTGAACTACAAAGAGAATATGTTAATATTTCAAAAAGTCTAATATATAATATATGGATATACACAATCTCTGCATGCCAATCATTTAAATTTTTTTATGCAATAATTTATTACACGTAGGTATATAATATACATGTATGAATACGAATACGTATGTTGGTGTTATAATACAAATATCCAATCCTGGATCAGATACAATGCGAATTAGATGTACCAGCATCCATGTTCACTCTGTAAATGCACGAATAGCCAATAAACAGATATGAATATGTTCGATGTCAAATTCTCCCATAGAATGAATACAGATAGAAACAGATTTTTAAATTTCGAACATCTACTTGACACCCCCAATACGGATAGAAACGGTTTTTTAGTTATGGAAAACACTTACTCGAAGGGTGTGCATGTCTCCCTGGGTTTGTATGTGAGGACGGGTTGAAGGAGTTGCCATTATAAAAAAATTAAATATTATCGGCAAAAGTTCATATATATATTATATAAAGATATAGACACACATTGTTATACGAGTCAATACTTCACACGAGAAATACATATCTACCAATGTTGAAGCACGGGGTTATTGCTAGTATAAACTAATCCCTAGGAGCATACAATTAGTTAATTCATAAACTTTGAGTCGAAACGACGAAACCTAAATAACATGACAAAACCTAAATAACATAGGTTCTTAATTAAATTTTAACAAATTTTATTATCTAACACGACGAATACAGACAGACGTGAGCAACGGAAAAAAGAGAAAACAAAAATATATAAATTCTAGTTACTATGATTTAAAACCTGCAATAACTCCAAGTTGAAACCTCAACTAGTTAATAACCGGCAAGTATCAACAAACCTATACAATCGCTTCTATTCCAACTCCCATCTCTCTGTCTCTAAGATCTCACCACCACCACCTCTCAAATGCTCTCCTACCCTGACTACCATAGTTTCTCCTACCATGACAACTACTCCATATGCTACAAGAAAGTACGGTGGTCATTCCCACTAATATCCTTTCTGGGTTTCACCTCAATTTAGTCCTTCATCAACCACCACCAATCGAACAACAAGAGGAAGACATGTTTGTTGATAATTATGGTGTGTTGGGGGCATGTAATGTTGGAGATGGGACGTGGGTTTGGCGGGAGGCTACAAGTTACACCCGGAGCAGCTGCCCTGCCGGAGTCGGAGAATTGTGAGAAGAATGGGAAGATCATGGTCTATGTGAATTGGACGTGGAAGCTAAGGGATGCAAGTTGCCGAAGTTCGACCTCAATTTGTTCAAGGGAAGACCATGGCCGTCGTTGGGGATTCTGTTGCTCGAAACCAGTTTGATTCCTTGGTGTGCCTCTTGTCCCAGGTGATCTTAATATATAAGATTTTGTTTGTTTGGTTTTGTAAATGTCCTTGTCTCTTCATTAGTATCAGGCTGCTTTTAATCTCACAAAGTAGTAAACTCTAGTGCATAATTTAGGACCAAAGTTTAAGATGCGTAATTTTTAGAATTAATGGTGTTTTAGTAGTGGTTAGATTTGATTCCAAGTGAGATATATTGTAGAGAGAAGATTTTAGTTATGTGAAAATTAGGAAGATGGTTGAGTCGGTTTCCTTTCGTACATAAGTTGTGGATGAATAAACGACACCCATAGTTTTAGACATTTGATTAGGTGATTACAGGCTTACTACAGCGCACAAAGTCGTTTCCAGGAATGAGAGTCAATAATCCGGGTTAGTCAAGGGATAATTAAATTTAGTTTTAGGTTACGTTTTCGTTTTGCACGTCGTTTTCAGGTTACGTCATTATTATTATTATTATTTATATTATAATAATCCGAGATGAGCCACCACCAAGAAATTATCACCAAGTCTAAGTCAAGACTAATTACTTAATTTGCTGGATTTGTTACTAGAAGGACTCGATTGGGTCCGTTGGTATAAGCCCATTTATAATTCGTAGACCTACCCTACTAGGCTATTTGCAAACATATGCCCGGATCCTGTTTGTTATTTGTACAAGATGTACAAATAAAAGTATTAAACTGTTGTTGTGAACAAATGGTAAATAGAAAAAATATTTGACAATGAACAAGACAAAATGTAGATAAGATTATTAGGAAATAAATTCATTATATTGCATGTTGTGTGTTGTTGTGTACATCAATGTAATATACAGGGCTCCAATTATTAATAAGTTACGACATATAAATAAGAAAGTTACACCAGAAAGTTATAATAAATAATAGTAAACAAATAATTATTAAGAAGCCCCCACAGGAGAGGCGTCCGGTTTAGACGTCTTTATTATATTTTAATAAAAATAAAAAAATTATACGGTGTGTTATCTCAAATTATTTTAGGTTCCGTTCCAAAAATTTTGGTATTAATATGGTGGATTACAATGCGTTTTTTGTAAGTCGGGAAGTTTTACCAAGTACCACCTCGAAAGGTCGGTCGGGGGTCTCGCTTCCCGGTGAGCGAACAAATTTTTTTGGATTTGGAAATTTTTGATCTTCATCACTTGCAAAAAACTCATTGTTATCCAACCCGTTACCACTAAAATCTTACAATGGAACGTCAAATAATTTGAGATAACACACTGTATAGTTTAAGATTTTTTTGGACGGGCGTCTTAGCCAGACGCTCCCTCCATGGGGGTGGCGTCTGGGTAAAACGCTCCCCATGGGAGAAGCGTCTGAACGCCTCTACCATGGGAGGCATTTTACCCAGACCTCCAGCCTAATTTTTTTTTGCTGAGCTTATTTCACTGAATCAAAACGTTTTGCCAGACATTTTCGTGGTGTTGGTACTGGAAAAATGAGGAAAACGTAGACATAAATCTTATTTTAAGAGACGTGAAGAAATGTATATTAAATGAATTGTGAAGGAAAAAATGATAATTGTTGGGACGATTTAAGTAGTTTCCGACGAATAGTATTCCCTAAAATTCCTCAAATTTTCTTCTCATTTAAACTCCACTTTTCTATAACTTTTAGAAGATCCTCAACATTTCTTATATTATGCAAAGTTTGATTCTCTAAGAAGGAAACGGTGGGGCTAACAGAGAGTGCTCGCAAGTTGTAGCTCATTAGAGACGAAATGAGAAATAAATTACTGATATAGAAGATGGGGAAAATCCTAAACTCAAAAGCATCCAAAGCCTCCAATTAATCTCCAAAAATCTTCTCAACCCTGATAACTTAGATTATTGATACAAACGTATAAAATCCATGGTATGAGCTAGAACTTTCAAAAATAGCCTTAGTTTAAGACAATTAAACTTCAAAGGGAGGAACAAGTCGAACATAATTCCGATAATGAAAAAAATGAGCAAGCAAACATTCGGACAATGAAATCACATTCAAATGTGGTCAGTTACGAGTTAAGAATGGTGTGCTTTGAAGATTAATATTCGAGCTAGGTTCGAATCCTTGAGATTTGAGATTTTTTTTTAAAATTTACTCATTTATGTTGCAACATGCACTAATATTAAAATAGACGGCCACATTGAGCCCTTTCTCGAAGAAACATCAGGGTTTTCAACCCTAACAAAAAAGAGGGAAAACTTAGAGGGCTGAGAACTTCAATAGCACAAACTTATTACAATAGCTTAATTTTAACAATTGCTGAGGAAGCGGTGAAAATATTTAACGATCATGCAAGCATGTATTTATTGAACAAACGCATATCAGGTCCGAAAGCATCACTTTTATTTTTTACAGGATAAACATTAAAGAGAAGAAACAAAAAGAAACGCTACACACACATATATATATTTCTGTGCTTCTCAACCCCCAAAAGCTCATCAAACAATATAACTTTTATTCCAGTAACAACACAACTCAGAATGCAATAAAACTAAATAATCAAAATATAGAAGGTAATCCTCAAGCCAACAGGAGGTATCCAAGGAAGATCATCAATCCAGAGAACCCTGCGATTGTTGTCTTTCTTGCACCACCTTCTGCAACAAAAACAACATGATCCAAACAATATGTGAATACATTGTAGAATATAATATAGATATTTCATGTTAATTGAATGCAATTTATTTTGTTTACGTTAATGAAATTAAATACATCGAGCTTATATATATATCACTAAAATTTGAATTTCACCACATTTTGACAGTTTTGAACTCAACTTTGAATTAAAATATATTATGACTTTACACGCTTCAACTTTCAGCGTCACAATCAACGGAGGAATGTTTTAGCTCTAGACATTATTCAACTATTCAAGATGATGGTGAAATTGGAAGTTGAGTTCAAATTAGAGAATATCATGATATTGTGGAATATAACCTACTTTGAATTAGAGGAAGGACGACACTTAAAAATTTATCATAATTAAAGAATTCTTTGGCATCATATATAAATCAGGAGGGTCAAGTTCTAGTGAGCCCATGACTCATCTTATTAAGTCATTTACAATCTCACAATTGGATCTCATTTACAGTTAATCTCACAATTAATTAGCATAACTATTTTTCTTATAATATACTTTACAATTTCAGATGTGTGGTGGATACGATGGAAACTTAAAATAAAAAATTAAGCTTCATACTCACTAGATAATTCTTGTAAATCAGGATACTCTCAAGGACTAGCATTTCCTTTTGAAATTATTATCTAGCATACTAGTTTAAACTATGGTAATCCAGATGTGATCTCTAATTTTGGCTATGTGAAATGCTACCAATTTTATTGGCAGTATGGCAACGACATAATATAATTATTGTTTGATGTTACATAAATCACCACAAATGCACCTACACTAGTATTGAAAGTTGAAACGCATCCTCCTTGTGTTTTTTTTTTTTTTGAAAAAAAAATCCATTAACTATTAGTAAGAAGAAAAAACGTTGGAGCAAACCTGCAGGACTAGGTCCAGGACTTGGAGGAGTTACAGTTGGGGGACTTGGAGGGCTGCCTTCAGGAGTGGGTCCCCCTGGAGGGGAAGCAGTAGGAGACATGTCGGTCGGGGGAGGGGCCATTGAAGGAGGCATTTCTGCAGGAGGAGGAGTTGTAGGAGGAGTGGTGGGTGGGGCAGTCGGAGTAGAAGTTTCCGGTGTCGGAGGAGTTGTAGGTGGAGTCATCGGCGGGGCCATTGGAGGAGTTGTGGATGGGGTTGTTGGAGGAGGCATTGGTTCATTACCTCCCGTAGGAGGAGGAGTTGTGGGTGGGGCTGTTGGAGGAGGCATTTGGTTACCTCTCGTAACAGGAGGAACTCCCATTGGTGTAGGAGGAGGGGTTTGGGGAGGGAACCCAGATGGAGATGGAGGGCTTTGACCTTCAACTGAAATAGGGTAATGACATTAATATATATCTTTAGCATGTGAATATGTAGATAACCTTATTTACAAGGGATATGTGCACGAATTTCTTTGTTTTGGCACCTAATTAAGACACTATATATAATAGCCATCAAGTGTTTCAAATCTATGTTTAAGTTATACAAAATACATAATAGGCATACCTGGAGGCGGTGTGGAACCAACTGGAGCTGGTGAAACGAAAACAAGCCAAAAATAAGAATATAATTTCAACAATATTGTAGCTAATCAATATGAACTCAAATTGCAAACCATATCAGATGCAACCTTTTATACATACCCTTTTATTTGCTTTGATCCATACTATTATGTTCACAACTCAGAATATTTTCTTACTTTTAATGTCATTATAATATAGTCTTTTCTTGCAATACCTAAGGCGAAACATTTCGTTCACGAATAGGTCATATGTTAAAACATAAAATTACTTGTTAGATGATAGAACGTACGTGCATCAAGGGGCACTTTTTTTTCTTCGGATAAAAGTGCTTTAACAGCTTGAGACATTCGTTATAGATAATGGAAGTCAACAATAACTTTCACCCGGAGAATAACCAAAATATTTATTTTACTCTATTAAAGGACAAAAGGTATTGTAAAGATGGAGAAGTGCATGAAAATATATATGTTATACGGATAATTTCTTAAATAACCTCTAAAGAGTTTAAAAATATCAAAAATGCTCTTCAATGTTTCACAATATTTTGAATACTCTCCAATTTGACCAAAATTTTCAATTGTATCTTTTTCGCACCGACTCAAATCATACTCTTGACTTTAATTTCAAATAAAATCGTCTTTAAAAACTTAAAATAACACGTTTGACTTTAATCTCAAATAAAATCGGCTTTAAAAACTTAAATTCACCGTTACAACGTCATAAGATCCAAAGCAAGATTGTCAATTTTTAAATATTACTGAAAACATGAGGATATAATATAAAGATTATTCGAAATTATGACGGTGTATGAAGGTTATTGATGATGTTTTAAACTTTAGAGGGTATTCAGAAATTATTCTTTCTATATAACCACATATGACGGTGATATACATGCAAAAATCTTGTTGGTGTCTTGTATTATATATGTTGGTTAATAAAAATTATGAAATCTAACCCAAGTCTAGATATAAGAAGGAAAATGCATTTACCTGTAGGAGTAGAAGGGGCAGGTGGAGTAGGGGGGGCAGGTGGTGCTGGTTCAAACAAAACATGAAAAAAACAATTAGTTTCTTATTTCGTAAAGTAAATCAATATGTTAGTACAAGCTAACGAGATTAGATTCAATATATACTGCTTGCAATCAAAATGCAAAACTAAAGTCAAAGTTCAATTTGTTAGCAATCTAATATGTTGATACATTGCTTGTTAAAGAAGTGATAAAACACCATAATCCTACATATTCTTCAATGTTACTCTAACTAATTAGCAAAACAATACTATGATTTTACAGATCCAGTCAATTTAGTGATGATGTTTCCTAACTCCTCCCAACCCAATATTGATTTAAATTAGTTAGGACTTAATTCATTAATATTGAATTGGGACTAAAGAGAAAAATGGTTCATGCTTCCTGGATTACGAGATGCAATTTTTTCTAAGAACTATCTCATAGCACTACAAATACCACGTCACTCCACTAAACACCAATTATTTTTGATAAAAGTTCAAAATTTCGTATCATTCTATCAGGAATTGGAGACATAACTAAAGAAAAGTCCTGACGGTTAAGTTGAAGCCTAAAAAATTAAGGTAAGAAATCTTACTGGTCGAAGAGGAGCAGGCGCTAGCATCTGCATTGATACCGCATCTACTTAAGAAGTTGGTGATGTTCTCGGCTTTCAACCCTGCCACCGAGAAGGATTGGCACAGACATGGGCGGTCGTTGGCGTAAACCTTGGTTATTGCAGCGCAACACGTGGTTATGTCACCCTGATCGCAAACCATCAGTTCAGAGAGACAGGGTAGACCACCAGCCTGTGCATTCGCTACTGCGAATATCGTCGTCACCATCACCACCACCAAAATCACCTTAACCATCTCCATCTCTAAGCAAATTAAAGAGGGAGGTTTAATTTTGGTGCAAAGATGAAGGATGATATTAGAAGTTGGATGTGGAGTGGGATTTATATAGAGAATGTTTGTTTGATTAGAGATGAATGTGGTCTGGCCACGTTAAATAGACGTGGAGTGGTGTATCGTGTATGTGATTTAAAAGTCAAACGAGCTTCCTGGCGACGCGAGTTTGTTTAATGAAGTTGTGCGTTACTTGTATTTTCGGATCTCTGCCTTTCCAGAATTTCTATATCTGCACGTACCCATCATTACTTCATGCCTCGCACTATCTTAACAACACCATTTTGTTATTCGTTTATTTAGTTTTTTTTTTTGGTTTTGTATTTTTATCCTTTAGTTTGTACAAACTTATATGAAAATAACTTCACAATATATATCCCATGTCATCCATCATTACCTCTTCAAAGCATATTTAATTAATTACTCCATCGATCACCAAGTGTTATCAGCGTGTTTCTGCATTTTCAATACTCTCCCGCAATCAAAATTATTCTTGGTGCACAATGTATTTGCAGTACTACACAAATAATATGCCCAGCTATGAGCAAACTCTAGCTCTAATAGGGAGATCATCATTGCCTGATTCCATGTTTAGTTTGGTTGATTAGTCACATTTTACAAACTAGAGTGGATACAACTCGATTATAATAAGATTCAGGCCGCCTTAAAATGTTACAAACTTTACAATAATATAATCTGAGACTATTTGTACGAGCTTAATTATTTGAACTCAATATGTATGTCAAACTAACAACATAAACACAAGTTCAAATGGGGTCGTTAAGTTTGGAGATGAGAATGAGGAATCAGCTCTCATTTTTCACTTGAAGAATGATAAATAATTAAATGCCTGCGCACAAAATCACTAAAAAGTAATGATATTTTAAAATTAAAATGCTTTAATTGCTCTGTACAAATGATTACATGATGTAATACATGTATCATATGACACCCCTAGCGTGAACAGACGGCCTCCTACATGTAGTATGTCTGTATGTGTTTTATTATCATTAAACAACACAAGGTCTTAAGGAGTTCGATTGGAAAGAAATATATAGTGGTTTAATAAAGTTAAGTTTTTCAATTAAGTTAGACATGTGATTCAATTTGCTCAATTAGCGTCAAGACGGAGTATAAATTAAGTTTCTATTTTCCTGAAGTATCTGAACAAACAATATCTCGTACAAGTTCAGTTAATTTTGTGGTACATATTTGGCATAAGTTATATTTATTTTATCAAAATATATAATATTTTAAAACCAGTTATTATGAAAGGAAAAGGTACTTATATTGGCTAGATTCGACCTTTACTTTTTTCCATTTTCATCTCGATCATAAAAAATTATTTAGATCATAATAATCAATTAAGAGAAAAATGCTTACTCTTTAGGTTTTTCCTTTAATTTCCTCATGCAAGACAACAAGGCAAATACGCATCATATACGTGCAAATGGGTGCAAATTGTAACCAATTAATTAGTATGGAAAATATTCTAAATATTATATAATTGCATGACATTGTCATAGAACATGTAAGGTCAAGTTGCTAACAAAATTACAATTACAATTTTAAACAAATTTAGAACTTGTTATTATTGCACAGTCAGCTAGTGTTTCTCTTTCAAAAAAGTTAATATCAAATCAAATCAAGGACTTCTTTTCTTTCAAAATAATAATAAAAAATGAAAAATTAGCAAAGTATAAGAGTTGTAAAATATTTGATAAAATAGAAGAAATAAAAATAATAGTTGAGGTACCATTTTTAAAACTAGAAACTGGTAACTCATGTACGTACCATTTTCACAATTTTTATACTTTGTCAAATATTTTCACAACTCTTATACTATGCGAATTTTTTATTTTTATTTTGAAAAACATTCTTTAAATCAATATAATTAAAGTTTTACACTTTAAACATAAAATTTCAATCCCCAATCTCCTCCGACACAAATTCCTTCTCTCCGTCGGTGATCGATCACATTCAACAAACCGTCAGCGTTAACTCAACATCACTGTCATATGTAAATTTTTTGTGTGGTCAAATAAGGTAAATGGGAATTTGCTATAACGGCCATCTTTTTCTCCGCAATGCCACCAACAAAACCCTGGTTAAAAGCCCAATCACATGCGTTTAAAATGAACCCGATCGAAAACAATTTTACTTCTATTTTTTTTCATTGAGTAAGACCCAAGTGTAGTATTTTTATGTATACATACCTCAAATTGGAAACCCTAACTCTTATACGTCGAAGAAAATTTAAAATTGAGTGGGGAGATAGCCCCTTTGAGCCGTTAATTACTAAGTCCACCCCTGTACAAAAGTATCAAATTACTCACTTATTGATAAAATACTTGAGTATACATTACATTACCACAAACCAAACCAATGAATTCCAATGGAGCAAGAGGTAATTGTTTCAAGTCACCATCTTTACAATAGCTAAATAACGAAAATATAACCATTAATGAATAGCGACACAAATGGAAGATTTTGCAATGACACAAATGGAACCGACAATTACTGTAAATTCATTTGTTACATAATAACAGTCTTCTTCCCTCATAAAGTATTGTTTGATTTATTCATAGCAGATGGAAAAGTCTTGATGAATGAATAGAACCTGTACTGTACGTTCAACTTAATTCTTGTAAACAAACATAACATTCTTGGCAAAAGATTTATTTTAAGATAAGTCATGACCGGTTTAATAGTCGACGTTAACGATGTAAGGAGTTTATGTAGACATAAAAATTTGAAAAATCTCCCACCTCATTTGTTTGATTAAGTCTTAGCCACAATGAACGTTCCTTGGTCATTCGGCTTAAGTCGTAGAAGTAAACCTCATTTTCATGCCTTTTTTTAACCTCAACAAAATATATAGGATTAATTGCAGTTTGACTCGTATCCTTTAACTCATTGGCCCTTTGCTACATCTAACCTTTGAAACGTTACCGTTTGTCTCTTGTCCTTCCACTCTTGATAGTTTGCCTCTTATGTTAGTTTTGACCAAAAAATTGATCAAATTGTCCTCAATCTAAAATCCAAAATTACCATGAATATTTTTAGAAAAAAACATTAAAAATGATCCCACAAACTAAATTTTACATCAAAGTTTTCAATGTATTTTCAAAGAATTTGGTGGTAGTTTTGGTTAGGGGTTGAAGGCAGTTTGATTAGTTTTTGGGTTAAAATTAACAAAAGTAGACAAATTGCCAACGAGTAAAAAAAATAGCAAACTTTAATGCTTTAAAGACGAGGGATGAAAAATGCCAACAACTCAACAGGGGAAAAGATGGAAAGGCACACTACCATTAACCCTTTTATCCAGGGAACTACTAGTCGTCGCCGGAAAATTATTTAAATCGTCCCAACAATTACTATTTTGTCATTCACAATTCATTTAATACTCATAACATCTCGTGTCTTAAAACAAAATTTTTGCTTGAGTGTTCCTCACATTCCCAGTACTAACACCACGAAAATGACTGGCGAAGTGTCTGGATCTGGTGAGGTAAGCCGGGGGAATTTTTTTCCACATCTCGGGCGTTTGGCTAAGCCGACGCCGCCTAGGATGAGACCTTTGGCTGGGACGCCCTCTCCTTCCTCACATTCCCAGCCAGACGCCCCATCGTTGGGGGCGACGGCTTAGCCAGACGCCCCATTCATGAGGGCAACACCTCTCTAAGCCGCGGTGCCCAAGGTGGGGCGTCCCAGACAGACGCCCTAATTTTTTTTTGATTTTAAATTTATTTATGTTGTGTTATTTTAAATTATTTCAGGTTCCGTTGCAAGATTTCGGTGGTGATGTAGAAGATTATAGTGAGATTTTTGATAGTAAACAAGTATTTTCAACAATCGAAGACGTGTGTAAATGGGCAAAACAAGTTGTCATCGGAGTCAGATTTTTTTTGGTAATATCATCCTACAAATCAAAAGAAGATAATCAGACGGATTGTTATTTGAGATGCGATCACATAAATGAAACGAGTTCTCGAGATATGAATATTGTACTACGGAAGAACACGAAAGGAAAGGGTTGCGGTTGTCGTTTTTTGATATAGGTAGTCTAGCGACGGGATCGTGATGGATGGGTCGTAGTTTCTAATAGTACTCATGGGCAACACAACCACAGACTTGCAGCTTATCTAGAGGGTTACCGACAGATCAACTGTCTTAATTCTGGGGCCGAGAAAATTGTTCGTGATATGACTGAGGCACAAGTGAGACAACGTAACAACTTGTTTGCAGTAAAGGAGAAATTCCCAGATGATAATCCCAATCAGAGACACATTTATAACTTCAGAGAGTACATGAGGATGACAAAATCTGAAGACGAGAATCCCGCTCAGTAGTTTCTGAATCAGGTAGTGCAGTATCAGTACTTACATTGAATTATGGCAGATGAAGAAACTAATGCCCTCACTCACGAGTCCTATCAATTGGCACATCCGACGTCAGTTCAGTTGTTGCGCACATATCCTTTCTTAATCTGCATGGATTCGACATACAAAACGAACAAGTACAAGATGCCTTTGTTCGAGATGGTTGGGGTGACTCCAACAAACATGAACTTCCTCGTCGGCTATGCAATTATGAAGGATGAGACCGAGTCTAATTACCAGTGGGTGTTGGAGAAGTTGTGAGATCTGTTATTGGATACTGTCAGTCCGACTGCGATAATAACAGACCAGGAGTTAGGCCTAATGCGACCAGTGAGAGAGGTTTTCCTGAGTCTGCTCATTTACTTTGCACATGACATATCAACAAAGACGTGTACAACTACACATACCACGTATTCGGCAAGAACAAAAAGCTTGCAGACAATTTGAAGTGTGGGAAGTAAAGGAAAATCATGTTTTTTGCCTCACAGACCGAGTACGATAAAGCAGTCCGTAATCTGAAAGATACTTTTCTGTCTTGGCCACTTCTCACGGAGTATCTGGAAGACACGTGGTTAGTGCATAAAGAAAAGTTTGTGTTGAATTTGACGAAAAAGTCCTTCATTTTGGCAACACTACGAACTGTAGGGTGGAAAGCGCTCATTCGGCTCTGAAAGAGTGGATCACTACATCGACAACTCTGGACACTCTTTTCGACCACGTGAACGCGGCTATTGAAATGAAACTGATGAATATTCAGAACTTTCTTGAAGAGTCGAGACGTCCAAATTTTACTAACTACATAGGTGCTTTGTATCGGCATATAAATGGTCGAGTTTCGCATTACTGCTTGTCATTATTGAGTAAGGAGTTGAAGAGAATGCATGACTTAAGCAATCAAGTTGAATATCGCTGTGAGTGTGCTTTTCTGAGATTACATGAGATTCCTTGTGCCTGTACCATGCACGATTATATTGAGTCAGGTGATGGAATTTATTTAGAGCAGATTCATACATTTTGGAAAACACTTGTCATCGGAGAAGGAGTCCAGATGTCAGAGTTTGTGGATCAGTTAGTACAAGATGTCGAGCATTTTCAGAAGCCCGTTGATGAGATTTCGGGGAGCAACCCTGCAGTAATTCATAGTGTCTCTCGTATTTCATACGCACAGTTACACCCAGATCAGTCGAACATCAAGAAAATACTAAGGTACGAGGTCGACCAAGGGGAAAGTCGACACATCAAGCCCCGAGTGCCTTTGAGTATGCTGAGCGAGGTCGTGGTCGGTCTTCCAGTTGTGGGAGCATGGGTCGTGGTTGGTCTTCCAATTCGTCTCGATCGTCCGTAACCACGGATGCAGGATCTGGTATGACGATATCTTTGTTGTTACTATTATTACTTAGTTGTTTGTTGTTATTAATATATATAACTTTGCTATTTTTTCATCTTATAGTGTCCGGACGGATTGACGTGGATAATTTCCAATATGTTGATAGACTGTCAGGAATCATTTTACCATTTCTAGAGAGGTGGAATGACGTACGTGCTGATTGCAACTGTGGATTTCGTTGTGTTGCCTATGTCTTTCATGGTGGTCAAGACAATTGGATGTACACCCGTCGTGCAATTTCTAATGAGATAGATGCGCATCCTATTTATGAGCACGTCTATTACGGGAATGTGGTACAAGCTCGTCAACGAATTGATTGGGGTGGGGGACCTTGTGACGAGGATCGCTATATGGAGATTTGTGTCGACTTGTTCCCGATTGCCAATTTTTACAAGTGTTCAGTTATGTATTTCTCAGTGTGAATAGATAGTTCGTTGTACTCCTATCTTACTGTGCTACCTTGGGAGAGAACGTCTTCCATGACGAAGCCATTCAGAGAGTTGGTCATTGCTAATTTAGGGAGTTACAAACATTTTATTCGCTTGGAATTAGCTGAGTGATTCCTAGTACCTCCTATAGCTACCTTGTGGTTTCAAATGCGAGATGAGAGTGTTGTTGGATGGGAGGAAGAGTACGAAAGTAGGAGAGCGTATTGTGACCGGTTACTTAGTACATTTTAATTGTAATTTGTAATGCATTTGTAATGATAATATATCGACGACTATATCGTGTATTTGTACTTATATTGTGTTGTTCTTTTATCAGATTTTAAATTTAATTTACGTTACAAATACCAAACAAGTCTATGATATGCTCGTGAGAAATAAGTACTAAAAATATGATACATAAACAAATAGGGAGAAGATATGTTCGTCAGAAATAAATAATAAGAGTACAACCAGTGTTCAAGGAACGCCTAGGTGACCGGGTGCGTCCGGTCGCCTGGGCGATCGCCTAGGAATTTGTGTGACCGCCCAACTCTGGGCGGTCTTTTTTTAAAATTTTAATTCAATTAAATTTGGTAAAATAGATAAAAAAATCAGGAAAAATCGGGAAAAATAGGAAAAAATGCACAAATATTATCTAAAAATATCATATATGTTTAGCCTTCAAAAAGACACATAGTTCCTCGACCAATGCCTCATTAGGCACCCCCTCTACCCACCTAAAAACTTAGGTATACAATTTATTGCTTAGTAGTACGATTACAAAGGTAACTCAGAGTTCATACAATAGCAGATAAGAGAGAAATTAGAATTACAAACTAACTAACTAATTCCATTGGACACATTGATCTAATGTCCAACTGGGAACCATATCATATCCTCCACCACCATCAGAATTGTCGGAGTGATTCTCGTTCGGATTGTCGACGTAGACATCATCTTCTTCAGTTTCTTCATCGTCGGATTGGACATATTGCTCGTCGATGTCCATCGGTGGTTGAGAACTCGATGCACCTGGATATCTAGAACTAATGTGAACGATGACATCATCCATGCCAACACCTAATAATGACGTGTCAGATGCAGTGGAACACCGCGTGTCAGATGACGTGGATCGAGCAAAGCGTCTCCGTGAAGAAGAATGTCCTAAAGCTGCTTCCTCGGCATCGGCTCATGTAAGCTCCTCTTCAGCGAAGACCGGATCTTCAGTTTCTACCAACCATGGATGCTTGTCGAAGAGATCGTAGTCCACACTGACGGGGTCATAAAATCCGGGCTTCTCCATCCTTTGCTGAAACATTTGCCTTAACTTTTGGTTGTAGTTCACATACACCAAGTCATTCATCTTCTTCACAGCCAACCTGTTCCTTCTCGTTGAGTGCAACTGCTCGAAGACACTCTAATTCCGCTCACAACCTGATGCCGAGCATGTCAATCCCAACACTAGGGGTGAGCATTTGGTCCGGACCGGACCAGACCGAATTCCTAAGGACTGAAGACCGAATCAGTCCGGTCTGGTCCGGTCAAAAACCGAATTTTATTAAATAAAAAACAAAAAAAGACTGGTCCGGACCGGACCAGACCGAAAATTTAAAATTCTCCGGACCGACACAAAACTTTCCAGACCGAACCCGGACCGACCGGTCCGTTCAGGTCCAAAAACCCAGACCGGTCCGGGTTTTGCTCAGCCCTACCCAACACCCTCAGGGCCAACCTCTGTAATGTGGTCTCTCGCATGTCTACGTCATAAGATTGCCACCAATCTATAGGTTTTCTTTCCGTCTTTTGTCTGACGACCATATCCCTCGAGAATATTCCGAGGGAGTTCTTGTAACGATGAAGTAGACATCAAATCTTGTCTTGTTCTGCAAGAGTGGGGACGAGCCACTCTATGACATCCACGAATCCAGGCATATGCTCATTGAAAGCTACATTTTGATCCTGAGGTGGGACGGAGAAGAAGGTACCAGGGTTGAGTAAGAAACCAGCTGAGTGTAGCGGTGAGGACATCATCTTCCCTGGACCCCACCTGGTGTCGATGAGGTCGATGACTTGCTTGTACAACCTCGGGTTTCCGTCAAAGTTCCTCATGATTTCTTCTTTGTCTTTCTCCATTGCGTCATACAGATATCTCATCGGTGATTTCTCATCGCCATCAACAAGTCTAAGAACCTGGACCATAGGTTGTGAGGCCTTCAGTGCCTTCAAGACGTTGGTCCAGAAGCCACTTTGTAGAATGGTCTCGACAACTTCAGTAGAGATCTCATTCTTTTTCTTGTTCTTTATCCAACTTGCATTTGGATCCTTGTACTCTGGGGAAACAACAAAGGCTCAGAGTCTGTCTTTCTTCAGAAACAACCTTTGCAAAGTCAGACAGGCGGTGGCAAATCTCGTGACAGCAGGGCGTAGCAGGTTCCCTTCAATGGCAATTCGCATCCTCTTCAACAACATGGCAGAGCTGTTGAAATGTTTGATGATCTTATGAACTAAAACAATAGTCTTCAAAAACAGCTTACCAATATCCTCCAAGATGAGATCGATGCAATGCGCTGCACAAGGAGTCCAAAACAAATTCCTTCTTTTTTGCTGCAACTTCCTACCGCAAGTACGTACGCGGCGGCGTTGTCGGTGACCACCTGAACAACGTGTTCTTCGCCAATCTCGCCAACTACCTTGTCCATCAGCTTGTACATGTAGTCTACGATGTGAGAGTGACTGGAAGCATCTACAGACCTCATGAACATGGTACCTATTGGACAATTTACTAGAAAATTGATTATATTCCTACTGAACCTATCAGTCCAGCCATCTGTCATCAATGTGCACTCGTATGTTGCCCAATCTTGTCTGTACGACTCTAGTATACCTCTAGTGTAGTCAATAAATCTTATTTAAGACACGAGTCACTAACTTCATGATACATCATGAGTTTAAGTCCGGGTCCGTAAGTACAAGTAGCGGATATTGTTTCCTTCCACTCAGGCGTCCTTACAGTGTTGAATGATATACCACATCTATAGAAAATCCAAGACAATTTTTGATTAATTGTTTTCCTATCTTCTTTTTTAAAGGTTCTTTCGATGGTTGTTTGTTGGGCGCCGGAAACCACGTACTTCCCACGTTCGCAAAATGGTCCCCACAAACGTTATTTTTGTCTCTTTCGACTAGGAACGGGGCGAGGACGGGAGGTTGGGGTCCGAGCAGAACCGGAACCTGACCCGGTTTCCAGATCAAATTCTATGTTTTCTCTGTCTACATAATCATCAAGACATACATTTTCGTTTTGTAATGTCCTACTGTTTCTAACCATGTATGCAGTCATGTCTTGTTTAACAGAGTCAGGAACTTTATCACAAGGTCTAGCTTTGCTACCGGGTGTGTGTGCAAGATGTTGTTTGTGACGGGTTATACCACCTCTAGTTTCCTTACCACATAACTCACAGACAATGCAGTTTTTATCATTAGCACTAATGTAATGGGCAGTATTCCAACCGGGGTCATTTGTACGGGTAGGTCTTAGGTCATCGTAACTCTCGTGATGCATGTGGAGACTAGTGCCGGGTACGTAGGTCATATCTTAAAACTAGACTAATATAAAAATTTAGACTAATATGAAAATGAAATACTAATTAATTTAATTCTAAAGAGAAGTTAGAAAGAGTGCACTTGATTTTGGCGGTTGAAGAATGAAGAACCGGATCAGAGACTTCACTTTACAACTTCAAAACTAAGCACCAGACCAGAGACTTAATCGCGAAAACCTTATGATTAGGAAACTTCATGATTAGAATAGAATTATGAAGAAGAAGAGAATGAGAGATGTGTGAAAAATGAAGAGGTTTGGAGGGGTTTATATAGGATTTGGGGGTAGTGACAAACTTGTAATTTTTGAAGAAAAAAAAAGAAAAAGATGGTAGCCGTTGGAATGCCTCCAACGGCTATCGCCTAGGCGAGGCGACCGCCCATTTCGCCCAGCTTTGCTGCGCGAAAGGCGGTGGTCGCCTACGTGAACACTGAGTACAACAGATAAGCAAATACCAAGAAATATAGTAACAGTTCAACATATAATAAAATAAATAATGTGCAAGCCAACTACAGCTCATCATCTGAATCCTGGTCCGAAATGCCCAACTGACTGTTCCACTCCTCAATGAGGTCATCCCAATCCGTACATGCAGCTCTCGTCTCCTCATTCGGCATCCGGTCCCTGTGTCGCAAGATTGACTGCGTAACCTGTATCGCCCTACTCATCAACTGTATGTAACATAAAAATTAGCGTACATTAACAATAAAAACAAAATATACATTACAAATGAAAATTAAATTAGATAAACTTACCGCATCGCCACATGTCCTATCTAGTGATCTCTCCGGTCTTGGGATGGTACTACGCACGATAATTGGATGTGAGCACCTACCGAACCACTGCAAATAATCTACATCACAAGTGGAGGGGTCGTGGCTACGTCTCAAATCGTCCAGGTGAAGTCGGCCTACTCTCGGAAATGTCCTCCAAACCGATTCCGCGCTCGAAGTGTTGTGCCTGAAGTCGTACGCCGTCGCAATCACAGACCACACTGCATGCTCTGGCGTCGGGATGTCAACCGAAATCACCTGAACGTACCCTAACTGAAGCAATATGCGATCAAGTAAATAAGACTTTGTGATATCCCGATAACAAATAACGTCCATAAATGTAGTCTTCGGTACAACTACAACAGACTCAGGACCATACGGAAACCACTTCACCTAAACGTTTAAACGTTAATAATAATAAACTTAAAATTTAAATAAACGTGAATGATATATAATTTTATACCTGCGACGCAGTCATCTGATCTAGCCGTGTACGAATGGAATTAAGTTGTCCCTCGCTCATATCCTCGGTCCGGACAGCCCACATACGCGAGCGAGGATGCCCCTCCTCAGTGATCTTCTGCTCCCTATGCTGGCGGAAAGAAGGAAAATACTCCTAAATCCAAGCCTACAGCAGCGTAAGACAACCCGTAATACCAGAACAATCAGCACGGCTCGCTATACCCAACTGGCGATACAAATATGCCAACGTCGCCGACCCCCATGAGTACTGACCAATGGTATTTGGGTCCCGCACCTCTAATAGGCCGCGTTGTCTGACTCTGCAACTGCTTTTGTCGACAAACAAGACGTAGCCTAGCAGTAAGAAGAGGTAGACAGTCATCTACGTATCCTCAATCCGTGGTGGTCATCCCCGTCTGCTACAGTCGTCCACAACGTCAATGCTAACACCACCGACACTCCAAAACGAGCTATCCCGCCCAAGACCATCAGCGCTGACCCTGAGCAACTCTGATACAGAACTCTTCAGCTCAGGCGTGGATGTCTGAGCACTGACCATACGACCCTAAACAGGAATGCGTAGAATCTGAAAAACGTCGTGCAACATGATCGTCATCTCTCCGAAAAGGAAGTGAAAAGAGTTGGTGTCAGGTTGCCACCGCTCCACAAACGCAGAAATCAACGGCATGTCAAGGCAGGAGAACATGCTATAAGGCAAGTGACCTAATCCGCTATCACTAATGGTCGTTGTCATATCATCACTCATAACTGAACGACAAGCCTGCGATGTAGTACATGCTCTGTGCCGATTATGACACTTTAGAACATTCCGATCCCCGTCCTCCCAAATGCATCTGGCGATGTGGCCTCCGAAACTCGGAATGACGCTACCATCTAAAGGACCACCCGACATCACACCAGTCACGATCCAAGAATCATCCTCAACCCTCTTCTTCTTCTTCTTCTGAGCTCGGGCGTCTGTAGTGCACGAACTCGAATCACCGTTCACAAACCGACCACCTTGACCCTTCCGAATGACCTACTCAGCCGAAGAAGGACTACCATGTCGCCCCCGTCCTATATCATACTGTTGTCTCGCCTCCTTCCGCGTCTCCAAGCCATACCGACCCCCATCGTCACTCTCGTCGTGACTCTCCACCTCATCTGAATC
Organism: Triglochin maritima; assembly: GCA_963682175.1. NCBI lineage: Eukaryota > Viridiplantae > Streptophyta > Magnoliopsida > Alismatales > Juncaginaceae > Triglochin > Triglochin maritima. The sequence goes on from OY821775.1 coordinate 45,804,897, forward strand.
ATCATTGTCGTCGAAAAAATCCACACGTGTCTGACGACGACGTAAAATTTATTTCTCTCTCCTAACTGAAGCAGAAATACCCAGTGTACGTGGATGACGGGGATCTGACTCATCAGTTAAGCTATATACAACACATAAGGGAACTGATTTCCCTTTTCCTCCATGGTAACCCGATAACTATTAATTCAATTTTAGAAATAAAATTTCGTTAATGAATCTAAATTACTTAATTTACAAATTGATCATGAAACTAATTATAATAATTAATCAATTTAACTAATTACTCAACTGATTTAACTAATTATTAACTTAATAATCAATTTATTTAGCAATTATCACAAATTATAATCAATTTAAATAATAAAATAGTTATTTATTAAAAAAGGGGAGGGGCGTCTGTCGGAGATGAGAGCTGCACATTTATTTGGGGGGAGGGGGGGCTCCCGTGGACGTCTGACCTAATTTTTTTTATAAAAATAAAAAAAATAAACGAGACATTTTACGAGATTCGAGTACGCCGGGGCGTTCGCTGACTCATTTCCTGGCATCTGAGACATTCTTTTTGATGAATATGAGAGTAATATGAAGAGAGTGGTGTTAGGAAAGTGAAATGAATAGTTATATAAGTAGAAAAGACAGAATGATAAAATGGTAATTCGTGCAGACGATTTAAGTAGTTTTCGGACTATGAATAACAATTCAGAAAACAAAGTCAAAATACAAGAAAACTTCATGGTAGACGTCAATTATATGTTACTAACCATTCAAAGCCGACCATGTGGATTAGTAGAATATTAACTTAAAAATTCATGATAAGATCATTGTTGCTTTAATCGAATTAAGAAATGCTGGATTAGACTTTTATCGTTCCTGTGTTGTTATGTATGCGTCACGTTATAGTTTTGCCTCATACTTATTTCATATGCTTACAGCTCATTAAGTTAATTATATTTAATAATATTTGCATAGTATCCATAATTTAATTAAATATAACATTAAATGATTATTGTGGGAAGAAGAATAAATCAAACCTTATCCATTTATTATGAGCTCATTTGATAAACATTAACATAATTTATACTACTTATTTAGTAGTCGGACTTGATTATTCTTTATTATAAATAGTGTGAACCTTTGAGAATGACACATTACGTTTAAGAAAAACTCTAATCGTTCCAAATTAACACAAAATTTTAATGATTTTATTTTACCTAAGTAGATGGTCATGGTTAATTTCCCTATGTTTTTTAACTACTTATGGTTAATTTTCGCGGACGTCCGAACCAAATTTTAAATAAAAAAAACCTAAACAAAACATTTTACCAGATTCGAGTATGTCGGGGCATCCGCTGACTCATTTCCTAGCATCCGAGATATTCTTTTTGATGAATATGAGAGTAATATGAAGAGAGAGTGATGTTAAGAGAGTGAAATGAAGAGTTATATAAATAGAAATGACAGAAGGACAAAATGGTAATTCACACAGACGATTTAAGTAGTTTTTCTGCAATGAATAACAATTTAATTTATTTATTTCTCTTGACATAAACATGCATGCAAGTGTTACTGTGAAAATGAGAAGGTAATTAACGAGAGATCGAACAACATCTAAAAGTAGATAACATTTTGAATTCATATTAACGTAAAAAAGCATTCAAATTTGTCAAAGCTAGAGACATATAAAGCTGCTAGATGACATGTCACATGTACATGATTGATAATAAAATTCAAAGAGAAAACTCACAAATGATAAGTTTCAAGGGGATTCACAGGACATAATTATACTAGAAGGACATAGTTAGAGTGCATTCGTAGAATAAATTATACTAGAAGGTCTTAGACATAGTTTCCTTCATGCCGCTAACCTTCTAAAGAAATCACGTAAGTCTATACATCAGATTAAATTATTTTCTTTATTGTTGTTTAAATAACTGTTTGTTTTTCTTTTTATTTTTTTCTGTCGGCCATCTAATTAAGCCAGGTATCGTGTCCCACATTAATTATTTGATGATTCCATCCTTAATGGGTTGGCATGATTAATTGCTTTAAGAGTTTACTTTGTGATCATATTAAAATTTATCTATATATTCTTCGTATGATAAATAGCTTTTTCAGAACTTTCTTGCTTGTCGGCTTGGTTGTTACGATGGTGTGTGTCCTTGAGATTTAAAATCAGAAGGTGTTTGTCTTTGAAAAAGGTTTTTCAAGAGAATGAACATGACCTCTTTCAAATATCAAAGTAAGAGTTAGAATTACCGAAACAAATTATTAGATGGCCATCACACTAGTGGCCCTTATAAATCAGATAGTGACAAGTTATGATATAAAAGAATCATCTGTTGGTTATAACTCGAACGTGAATTAGGGGCCTTTGCATCTGTAGACTTAATTTTAGTTATATGTTTCTTCAGTCTTGAATCATAACTATCAGTTCATGTACCTCCAAATTTGATAACACATTAGCAATAACCCAAAGCAATTACAGAGAGACAAATGCTACTAGCGGGCAGGCCGAAGACGGCAACTTATGGAGTAGTAAGACATTAGTTTTTTTTTTTTGAAATACAAACAAATTTCTAATATGTTATCAGGATATCTATATATTGTGATGTGTATGGACCAAATAAATTCAAATTTTGACTATGTATCGGGATTGTAGCTCCATAGTCCCAAGCTGTATTTAAATTTGTGTAAATTACCCATTATTTCAAAAAACCCCTAAATAATAAAACCATACACCGTAGGTTGCATACTCAATTTTTAATTAAAGACAACAACAAATCTTATTCCCCCATAAATCTATAAATGAAATTAAGAAATCTCGCTTTTGGCACATTGAACTGCCTTCTACCAGACACTCTTTACTCTTATCCAAAGCAAATCTTTGAATATGTTCCATTCCTTCAAGTCCCTTTCAACGGCTTCTTGGTCTACCTCTGCCTCTCTCACACTTTCCTCGCAGCTCAAAACACTCCTGACTGCTGCCTCCATAAGTCTCCGCAGGATATGTCCAAACAATCTCTGGTTGCCCATGTAGTCCTTTGTAGCCCAACATTTCACTTCATACAACATAACATGTCTTATAGCTATTTTACAAAAATTACCTTTTAGCTTCAGTGAGCTGATGTTTGCCTCGATTTCATTCACCCCGCTCACATTCTATAGTTGACATCTTCATCAATTTCACCATCGTTTTGGAGTACTCACCCAATATATATATATATATATATATATATATATATATATACAGAAATTATAGAATGAGCCCGGGACTCAATTAGTCTTAAGTGAGTCCCTTAATCATCCACCATTCAATATTTATCCAACGCTTGTTAAATTAACTGGTTCTTTTTACTGGTCGAAGGGCAGGATTGGTATTCGGTTTTGTTTGGTTAGGGTTAGGAGGGGTTACACTCATGTCTCCTACATTGACGCCTCCACCGTTTTCACCTTAACCCCTCCCTTTTTCTTCCCTAATTTCACCCTAACGCCTCCGAAATCTCCACCCAGACGTCGCCCTTTCTCCTCCCTAATCTCACCATCACGCCTCCACCGCAATCTTCACCCTCAGCCCTCCCTTTCTCCTCACTAATCTCATTCTCACGCCTCCACTGAAATCTTGACCCTAACGCCCCCTTTTCCTCCCTAATCGTCACACCTATCATTTCCCCCAAATCCGGAATGGATGAATCAGTCAGAGATGGAACTATTAAATCAATAGGTACGTTATTTATCAATCTGGTTGTTCCATTTGAGCACGTCCTTTTCGGTGTTGCTAGTTCTTTTGCCATTTTGTACATTTTTTATGCATTTTAATCTTGTTCCTATTGTCGTTTGATGAAACTTTTGTTGGTAATAATATGATTATAAATACTTTTGTTTTTTTTAACATTGTAATCTCATATTATTATTCTCACCAAGTTTCATTCTGTTTGTTTTTCTTCATTTATTAGACGATTACCTTCTCACCAAGTTTCGGTCTCTGTCTGATTTTACCGTTTTTTTCTTTCTTCTAAACTACTTGATATTGTTAATTAGTAGCATTTTTGATTCATGTTTAATAGCAATTAAGCACACAAAAAATTTAGAAAAACGAGTTTAACAGATTTTATGAGCCACTAAAGATTTCTCACAATTTTCTTGGTCTTGTAGGCAATTTGACGAGCACAATAAAGTTGCAATGCAAAGATAAGGGTGAAACTTCAATTCATCCTACCTCTAAATCTGCTGGTGCATGACTGGGACTTAAATTCTTTATTTTGTTTGTGTTTATATTTTTGCTGATTTCTAAATATTTTGATACAGTTAACTATTGCGTGAACCATCGATGTTATGTGAAGTTATTTGTTGAGTTTGTGGAAAAATATAAACCAAAGGAAGTTCACTTGAAAAGGATGTCAGTGACTCCTTTTGATAAACTTCTTCATATTCCAAATTTGAATGTGAATCGTTGGTTGCTGGAAGATTTAATTAGTAGGCATGTTGACCGCAACAAATTTTGTGTGGGAGGGGTAAACTTAGATTTTTCCATTGAAGATGTTGCAGCTATTTTAGGTTTACCTGCTTCGGGTATAAAGGTGAAGATAAGAGGGAGTGTGAAAACCTCTGATTTGGAGGCAAAATATAGTAAAGAAAAAAACTTCGCCTTTAATACCACAAACATTCAACAGCTTATGATTGAGCTACATTGCAAGGATGACGATGAGTCTGTTGATGATTTTGTAAAGCTATTAATTTTGTTGATGTGTTCTACCTTTTTATTGCCTGAGTCTGGGTCTAATGTGCCACGAGCTGCACCATCCAATTTTGACAAATTAGAGAACCTGAAATTCTACAATTGGTCTGAGGCTATTCACAGCCTAGCAATGGAAAAGGTACCTCTCATACGTGACCAAATTATTAGCAAGAAGGCTGGGAAGAGGAAATCTGTTAGCACTTATGCTCTTGGATCAAGCATATGTTTTATGGTAATTACTGTAACTTTCAACTATTGATGTTATTTTATGTAGTTTCATTACATAGAAGAAAGAAAATCTTTATTTTTGGCTTCTTTGCTAGATGCAACTTTTTAAATTAATTATTTTGCGAATTAAGGCAAAACTACTTATTTTACTGTTATCGACATAATATTACAGCTTTGTTGTCAGATTCACTATTATATTTTTTAGATTTAACTTTATTTTTGTTATACATATTGCAGGTATGGTTGTATGAGCACATCAATTTGTTTAAACCAGTTTTTCCCGAATTGAAGACAAGGATTAGGAAGTGGGCTTCTCCTGTGGAACCAAAGCTACAAGACCTATCTAGCGTGATTGATGATATGGTATGTTGAATTTAATTCATAATAATTGTGCAATATTGGTTTAATCATATTCATATCTTTGTTTGCCACGATAGCATTTGCATGACATTTATCATTTGCAATTTCTAAACTTCAGCTATTTGTAGATACAAATATTTAGTAAACAAAGTTATGCTACCTGCAGATTATGTATAATATCTTAGTTGATGAAAATGATTTCTTCAAGCTTCTTCCCAATGAGCAAAATTTGCCTCCGCTTAATGTTGGAACCATAAAGAAGAAGTTGAATTCCAAAAAAAGAAGGGAGCAACTACATGATCCTGCTGATGGTATAGATGTTGATGACAATGAAGCCCAACATTTGAAGAAAAGAAATGATGAATTAATTTTGGAGGTGCAGTTGTTAAATCAAAAAGTCTGTATTTTGGAAGTTGAGAATTCTGAGTTGAAGTCATTAAAAAAGAAAGTTGCTGATTTGGAAGCTGAACTCTCTACCTTGAAGAAAAAATCTGGGAATCCAAAGTCGCATGTCCCAACTTTCAGCTTGGGGCTTTCTCAGATTTCACAGGTCAATACCAATTTTTTGGAGGAGACGAATATTGGCGATCAACAGATGGATAAGTCAAATTTGGTTGATGTTGTAATTGGTAATGACCAAATGACTTCCACCCATGTTCCTTGTGATAATGTGAATGTTTGTCTTGGACCTCCTCCCTTCAAAAGAGTCTACAAGAGAAAAGAAACAGTAGCGAATACATCTGAAAGTTTATTAACAAGGCGTGTGAAAATGAGAATTAATCGGAAACCCAACATTCTGCTAGAAGATGGATTTAATTCAAGGCAAGCATCGAAGACTTTAGTAAATGAGAAGGTATAATCTTACTTAACTATTATTTGACTAGTGGTTAATATTATGAAACACTACAATATGCAAAATATTTTTGCTAACATTTGTAAGATTTATGGTCAAACATAGCATTTTAATGTTTCTTATATTCTTCTAATATTAATATCTTTTTTTATGGTGACATATGTTTATTTTACAGGAAATATGCTTATTTTAAGGTTCTATCCACAAACTCTTCCACTTCACAATTGTATATATTACTGCTTCACGTATATATTACAGCACTACATGTTATATTACTGTTTTTAAATCAGTGTTGATTTTTTTATTACTACAAAATCAAACAATACTACTTCCATATTTGATATTTCTTTACAATTGATTCAATTTTCATTCATAATTTTATAGGCTTCACTAAAAGGCGTTACAAAATATTTGGGATATTCCGAAATTTCTTTGGAGGAAAAAGCATGTATTGATCAATTCCTAAGTGATCCCAGAGACATGTAAGTCTTTATGTGATACATATTGAAATCATTCTAGTTCAACATTATTTACTTTTCTACACATTTTTTATATATTTCGTTATTGATTTTTACATTTCAGGAGTGCAAGGAATTATAGAACAAGTAAAAACACGTTTTGCATAGGAACACATTTGCTTGATTTGTTGGATGGAAAAATGGTTTCTGGTGATGTAAGTGAAATTAAATGTTTACAAATGTATCAATTTCAATCATTGTTAAATGTTCCACCTTTTAGGTATTAGAAGTGTCATTTGAGCTGCTGGAACTTAAAGCTAAAGCTGCAGATCGTGTTGGTTTATATTGTCTATTCTCTTATGTTTACCCTTAGGTTAATTCTCCTTTCTTATTAGATTGGTTTATCTAATATTCTTTTTGGTTCCTTATAACGATTACTTGTTCAAACTTTTTTTATCTAATTTCAATGTAGATAAAGTTGCATTCATGTCCAGATGTCCTTACTGATGAAATGAAGAAAAACCTTTGTCAATGTTTCGATTGTCCAAATTATATTATGGGTATAGTTAATTACTATTTCATGATTTTGCACACGGGTAGTCACTGTCATCTTTTTGTCATCAATTTTCAACAAAGTCGATTTCAATCGTACAACTCCTATAATTCTGCCAGAGCTAAAGCAAGAGTTCTTCAGTGGGTATGTTCTTTATTGTTCTTGAGTTATAATACACATGTATTTATAGTTTATTGTCACTAATTTTTACTTGGTATGCTTGTTTGTTTTATTAACTGGAAATGTTAATTTTTGCAGTCCAAGTGGGTGGCTACGTACTTTGAAATGATGCACAATTTTGATAATATGAAGACTTGGGAAGTAGAACTTGTTCCTTGCCCCCAGCAATCAGCTACTAGTTTGAATTGCGGATTGTATGTATTGAAGTTTGCAGAATATCTCTCAGAAGGAAAAGATGTTTTTGATTTTGAAGAAGCAGATATGGCCCGGATTCGTGCTGAATATGTTGCTATGATACTTCGTGGAACATGTTCTGATTAGATTATAGAAATTTTTGGGATTAAACATACTTTTTGAAAAGTACAAAATTACAATTACAAACTTTACAGTTACAAATTACTAATGCTTAGAAGAGTACTCTTATATTACGTTTTTACTATTATTATTACAACTACCCCTTCTTATTACGTTTTGACTAATATTATTACAGCTACCTTTTCGATTTTACAATTCAAACCGTAATATTAGAACTTCCATTTTTAATCAAACAGCGTAAATAACTAGTTATCGTCAACTTTGTGTTGAACAAAAGTTAACATAATCAACTAAGTAAGAGTATATAAAAATTTTCGTTATATTAAAGCTAATAGATGTACCCTATTCATAGAAGTTTGATGTCACAAGTTGTACCTCTACATCACTTCTTGTTAAAACTTATCTAAACCTCCAATTATCTTAAGATCCGCATACATTTTACACAGTATCAAACATCCATTTTTTTAATTGGGCAAGAATAAAGTCAATTGTATTTTACATCGCGCAAAATAATATTAAATATTGATATTGCGTTTCGTGGATAATACTCTTTTAATATTACGGTTTGTATAGTCATATTAAAAACAACATCATGTTATTATCATTGTTATTGTTATATTACAGCTACAATATACAGACAGACTAGATACATAGGGGATACTCATTAATGATTTTGATGAAGAAAACATTATTACCCTTCTATTTTATTAATTGGGAAGGATAAAAATTAATTAAGGATCATACATCTTCCAAATTATTAATAAATTTTTATTCTCCAATTGGTTATTGTAAAACGTATTTAATTTTACATTTTTAAAATCATTGTTACTCGTAGCCACTTAATATTACAGTTATCAATGTAATATTACAGTTTGTATAGTCATATTAATAACAACAAAACGTTATTACCCTTCTATTTTATTAATTGGGAAGGATAAAAATTAATTAAGGATCATACATCTTCCAAATTATTAATAAATTTTTATTCTCCAATTGGTTATTGTAAAACGTATTTAATTTTACATTTTTAAAATCATTGTTACTCGTAGCCACTTAATATTATAGTTATCAATGTAATATTACAACTATTATGTATTGTTAAAAAAATTCGTAACCTATACTCATTCACCATGCATGGTACAAACTAAAAAAATACACAATAAAGAGAGTATAACTAGAGTATGTATTTCAAAACTTTATAAAAAAATGTTCTATATTCCTGTAGGGCATCATTCACATGTATATTGTGTTCATGAATAATAATCTTCCTTGCAAGTCATTCTTGACATATTTCTGTATCTTTAGTTGTAAATCTGCATAAATAAAACAAAAATATAAGAAAATTATCAAGTATAATTCTTATTGAATAAGAAGATTAACTACTCACATTTCTTATTGTCTTCTAGTGGGACAAGTTCTAGAGTCGTGGTTGGAATATTGCATGCACGTTTTACATTGTCTATGACTCTTGCTTGCTTTTTTCTCAAGATTTGATTGAATGCGATTACTACTAAATTTTGGTCTTCCACCCTTTCCGCTCCCTTTTGTTTTCGCTTTATCTGGCTGATGAACTAATATTTCCCTTTGACATGTTCCTGATTTTTGCTTATCATTCTCATGGATTTCTTTGACTGCATTTTTGGTTTCTAACAGAGCACATTCTAATTTCTGTTCCACCAACTCAGTTGCAGATTCGTGTTTGCCGGCAATGGATATCAATTCATTGCAAAATCTCATGATGTGGGTGACTTTGTCGCTGATTGTTGACTTGTCGGTACAATGCTTGTTGCTCTCATAATAGTCATTCGTAATTCTTTTTCGCCAACGAGACAGAATGTTAATTGGTGGCATCTTTTTGTAACCTAGATGTTTAAAAACCGCCAAACTATGTTGCCATGGAAGTCCTTGAAATTCCATAAAGTGACAGTCACAAACAGGCACATGATCAATGTCTTTGAACCTTACATGCATTGTTCCATTGTCTTCATCTATTTTGCTCACATTGTATGTAACTGAATTTTCATCCTTATCTTCAATTGTAACGTTGCACATAAAACTCTTCTTCAACTCTTCTTGAAAGATGTGAAAGACACTTCTTGTGTATATTTCTTCCATTTCAGCCTCAAGGTTCCATTTAGTCAGTAGCTCCCCCTTCTTATTATTGTCATTATAATTCCATCTATTTTCAATACCTCTTTGATGCTTTAGAGCCACCTCAAATCTACAATAAAAAACAATGCTTAACTTATAACATCATATTGTAGATATTTTCAAGCGTATTATATTGAATTGAAAAATTGGGTGAACTACAGTTGTTTGTTTATGTAACAATAGTTATTGTTATACAGCATTCTGTAATATTACCGTTATAAATATTATGTTATAGCTTAACCAATATATTGGCAATCCAGATTATAAGCGTAATGTAAACAATAAAACTCTTGTGGCAGTAAAGGCATATCTGTTTTTATTTCACATTACGTAAATTTATATAACATAACTTAATGTTAAATTTACAACGACGATGCTACAATTTAACCACCGAATATACAAGCTAATATAATAACAAAGTAGAAATGTACCTGCATATGAACTCAAATAAAGTGTTTTGTCGCGTGATGTATGTCTTCAAAAATGTATTCATTGATTCACTTCTTTGAGTAGTCTTCATACCAGCAAAGAAAATATTTTGCATGTAAGCCGAAACCCATTTTTCCCGTATCTCAAACAACGAATTCAACCATTTTGAATCATGAAGCTCATTTTCGATAATGATTCTGCTCCATTTACATTCAAAATCTTTGATGTTCTCGGTGTACCACACACAATCGTGAAAGGCTTGAATAACATGCCCTTTGTTTCTCACTCCTCCAATTTTTTTTTGTAATTTATCCATTATGTGCCATGAGCAGAAACGATGAACGGTCTTGGGATACACTTGTGCCAATGAAGAATTCATAGCTGGGTCTTGATCAGTAACAATAGCAGCTGGTTCTCTACCCATACAATTCTTGAATTCCAAAAACAACCAATTAAAGGATGATATAGTTTCATCATTTAGCAAACCCATTCCGAAAAAGACTGTTTGTCTGTGATGATTCACACCACAAAAGGCTCTGAATATCATTGAGTACCTGTTTGTACAATACGTAGTATCGAACGTGACAACTTCTCCAAAATGTTTAAAATTATCTTGACAAGTGCTATCAGCCCAAAACAAGTGACTCAACTTACTTTGTTCATTCTTTTGATATGAATAGTAGAAGTTTTTGTCACCTTTCTTTGTACTCTCTAAGTGTTCTAGTACTAATTCTGCATCATATCCTTCTGTTTCATATCTGCTGGAAGCATTCATATTTAGTATGTCTCTATACGTGAATCCGATTTTGTCATAACCACCACTTTCATTTCCTAACAACACAACTTGTTTTACAACAGGTATGTTGGCTTCACTCATAGATTTCAACAAACTCTGAGTAACAGGAGGTATGTTACGATTATTTCTCATGTAATGTCTTTGAGACGAGCTTGTCATTTCATGATTATGTCCTTCAACAAAGTTTAGCACAAACCACTTATTTTTTTCTCGATCAAATTTGATTTTTAATTTTGCCTGACATTCACATCTTGACATCCCAACTTTCCTCTTCTTTATTGTTACTGACACTTCATTCATACTTGTTTTTTGTTGCTTCTTGTACATGATGACCCTTCTTTAGAGCAAACAAACTTTTTTAAGATCATCTCTCTACAATTATTTTCTGATGCTTGAGTATATTTGGTTGACGATTTACGCACATTAAACCCTCCAGCATTTGCATAATTCTTATAATAGTGGTAAGCTTCTTCTATCGAGTCGAACTCCTGTCCATTGGTTGGTTTGAGCTCACTGTTAACGTCAGGTATAAGGAAAAATTCTTTGTCATGCTCCTCATTCTGCCACTTTAAATTATCCTAAATGGTGCAAAATGAGGTCCAGAATGTTATAGCTTTCATAATAATATAATAATATTAGATTGTCAAATCAACGTTACTTCACTATAATACTAGTACAAAGAAGATATTATAGGCTAAAGTAAAATGGTCACTATAACAGGTATCAATTTAATATTACAGATCGAAACAACCATATTACAGTTTTCAATACTATATTACAGTAGTCATATTTATATTGCGGCTTCCAATACGATTTTCCCATTAGAAAACTTAAATTATTTCCGCTTTTAATTATTTTTAGGGTTACATCACAGTTTCCATTGTGAAATCCGCTATCAAAAGTATTTAAAAAACAAACTAACCTCAATTTCCAGTAGACTCGATTGGATTCCTGCGGACTTTGAAGAGGTTGGATTTTTTTCTACAATTTCCATAATTTCGATTTGTGCCCTCTGAAAACAAATAGTAATCCAAATAAATAAACATAATCCAAACTAAGCCGCAACATTAAATATCGTAAAACATTTTCAGCAGCAAAAGACTAAAAAAACAAAACAGAATTCACGAGAAAAAAAAAGAAAAAAACGAAAAAACGAAATAAACAGCAAAAAATAACGAAAAAACGAAATAAACAGCAAAAAAATAACGCACTTTAAATCTATGGCAAATCCTAAAACCAAACACAACTGCGATTTTTCCCAAAAATAAAAGACATCCGCACCAGACACCTAAGCAAAACGAATAGTAAGCCGTGGTATCAATAAGAACTGAAATCAGGATTAAAAGCCCCCAAAATAAAATCAACAAGAACTGAAATCAGGATTAAAAGACCCAAAAAAAACTACATCGGTTGCAAAAGTTAACCAAAAAAACCAAGATCATCCAATCCGTGGTATTGAGGAGCAAAAACGGTTTGGAGGGGGAGGAGAAAGGGGTGACGAAAATAGAAGGAAGCAATTGAGTTTCTTTTGGTAAGGTTGATTGAAGGGTTTTGGAAGACCAACAAATTTACTTAAATACCCTTACTTTAAGTAAAACATCCACAACCATCAGATTAAAATGAATGATTAGATCTTGAGGAGCTTATTTAATCAAAATGAGCCCCGGGCTCATTCTAACCTTACTCTCTCTCTCTCTCTCTCTATATATATATATATATATATATATGTATGTATGTATGTATGTAAATTTTCCCATGAGGTATACCTCACCTAATGTCAAATGAGGTACAAATATCCTCAACCATCAGATCTTTTGTAACTTGCATCCAATGGTTGTTTCTAACCATCATCTATCTCATATGATAAAATCCATCTCCTTCCTAAAATCTTTTCTTTACTCTCTCCAACCCATTTTCTCCTATTTTTCCATCCACGTTCATTCACGAAAAACTTGATCTGTTCATCTTTGGCGTTGTGATCTAGGGCGAGATTCTGGTCGGTCTTTGGTGTCCTCTTCTCCAGCAACAAGAGCCTTCTGGGGTGAGATTTTGGCCGATCTTTGGTGCCCTCCTCTCCAGTAACGAGAGCTTTCGGGCGGTGTGATTCAGGGCAAGATTTTGGCTGGTCTTTGGTGTCCTCCTCTCTAGAAACGAGATCTTATGGCGGCTTGATTTGTTCATCTTTGTCGACGTGATTTGGGGAGAGATTTCGGCCGATCTTTTACGTCCTCTCCAGCAGCAAAACTACTTCTGTGATTGCGTGTCGAGTAAATATGTTTGTTTTGACCATTTGATCTTTAGCGTTTAGGATTTAATGATGTGATTTTTTATATATTTGAAACCACATTCCTACCTTTAAACATTAGATTTCTTCAATCGGGGTTAGTTTCTCTTTTGTTGGTTATTTATATGTAAATTGTTTGATTATGTTGTTTTTTTAGTTATGTATGATGTATTTTTAGTGTCATTCTTTTGGGTCATTGATTATTAATTTTGTGTTCTTTAATTTATAGGGCATCTCATCATGTCTATTGATTTTGATCAAATTATGGATGAACCAAGTGAAAATATAGATGATAGTTCTATTGAAATTAGGGTTGAATCAAGTGAAATTATGAATGTTGATTCTAATGAAATTAAAGCTGAAACAAGTGAAAATATGGCTGTCATTTTATGTTTTGAAGAGGTGGAGTCTAATAAACCTCATCTTTATCAAACATTTGATACTGTTGAAGAGGCAAAAATGTTTTATTTGTTATATGCTGGGAAGAAATGATTTTCGGTTCGTAGAGGTTCGACACATTATATATATATATATATATATCCTTCCTACAAACTACCTGATTACATATTCTCGCCTCTCCTTCCTCTATGTAGGCACCACTAAAACTGCACCTCATACATTCAGTTTTATTTCTACTTAATCTAAAACTCTTTGATTCTAAAGTATATCTTCACCACCCTAGTTTTGTGTCAACATCTACTCTATTTTCATCAATTAAAACTGCAACATCTGCAAAAAAGTATATACCATAAGACCTGACCTTCTATGTCCTTTATGATCTCATCCATCACTAAAGATAAAGGCAAGGACTCAAAGCCAATCCTTGATGTAGTCCTATCCTGATGGGTAGGGGTGTAAACGGATCGGGTACGGGTCGGGTATGCCCCTACCCATACCCGACTAAATTAGCGGGTACATGTATATACCCGGCAAAAATCATGTATACTCGTACCCGACCCATACCCGTTAAGTTAGCGGGTACGGGGCGGGTAAACGGGTATAATATATAAAAATATAATATATAGTATATAATATATATATTATATATAAAAATATATAATATATAACATATAAAAATATAAAAATATTAAAAATATATTATATAAAATATATAATATATCTTAACGGATATACTGGTAAACGGGTACGAGTAATGCGTATACCCGTACCCGACCTGTTTATTAACCGGGTAAACGGGTACGGGTATACGGGTTTGAATTTTTAAACATGTATGAATGTTTGTGCCCATACTCGTACCCGATCGGGGCGGGTGACCGGGTATACGGGTATTACCCGCCCCGTTTACACCATACTGATGGGAAAGTGTCACCGTCCCACGCTCTCACACTAGTAAGAGCTCTCTCATGCATAGCCTTAATTACCATTACATATTTTGTAGCCACTTTCATCTTCTCAAGAGCCCACCACATGACATTTGTTGGTACTCTATATAGTATGCCTTCTCTAGATCAATAAAAACTATGTGCAAATCTTTTGTTTGGGTTTTATACATCTCTATGACTTATTTAATAAAAAATATGGTCTTAGTCGTTGATCGTGCAGATATAAACCAAATTGATTATCCTTACTAAAATGTCTCTCCTAAGACAATGTTCAATTATTCGCCAACCGCTCCCACAACTTCATATAGTATGAACATGAGTTTGATGCCTCGATAGGTAGCGCAACTTGGAAATCTGCTTTCTTCTTGTAGATCAGTACTAAGATACTCTCCACTCATTTGACATTCTATTTTTCCTAAAAATACAATTAGACAACCTAGTTAAACAACAATATATAGCTCTCTCTTTAAGCTTCCAAAACCACCACTTCTTTTATCTTATGCACAAACCATCTACTATTGTCATCAAAAGGATCCTCAAGTTCTACTATGTTATTGTCATTTTGACCATTAAACAACTTGTCAAAACTCTCTCCACCTACTCTTGATCTTGATTAAGATCTTAATTAAGTTCTACTATGTTATTGTCATTTTTTAGTTTCATCCTTAACACATTTTACTTGATTTTAGATCTTTAGGTTTTCCCCGCATTTTAGCCAACCTAACACACCGATTCCCTCGCCTTATGTTGAAATAACAATTCAAACACATACCTTATTTAGCTCCGGCTCAGTTTTAGCATCCTTGCCATCATCACCACCGATCAAGGAAAGCATCCACTCATTGAGGACTCATAAGGAAAGCATCCAAACACAATCCATCTTCACCAAATCCGCACAAATCAAGTATATTTGGCAACTATGTAAACGGCTATATCCCAACGTTTCTTTTAGAGGTCAATATATAAACCTCTTGTATTTCAAACAAAAATACAACAATCAATAATACAAAAACATTCATCTTCATCGTTTTCTACAAGGTATCAGAGCAACGGTCGATGATCTCAGAAGCTCGCAGCTCATCATAGATCAAACTTGGCCTCAGTAGCATCACAGATCCCATTCCAATAAAAAAAAGACCTCCCTAGGTCTCCCGGAGGGCAACACAAACCAAAGGATCGTGTCGCAACTAATCAACGGGAATAATTTCCTGTCTTGGGCACGAGCGGTCACCCTATCCCTCAGCGGCCGAGGGAGACTCGACTTCATCATCGGGAAAACTTCCAAACCTACTGGAGAAGGCAGCGAAACCAAACAAGAAGAATGGAACTCAAACAATGACTTGGTCATGTCCTGGCTTCTACGATCAATGGAGCCAAACATAGCGGAGATCTTCATGTACTCATCCACAACAAAGGAGCTATGGGAGTCAGCTCAGAATCTCTATGGTAAACAAAAAAAATTCGCACATATTTTTAAGCTAAAAAATGATATTGCGCAAACCAAACAAGGAAAGGGCTTCGTCACTGATTATGTGGGGACGCTCAAAGGCAAATGGGACGAGTTAGGGGTTTATGAACCACCTAGCTCAGATCCGCAAATCATTCAGGCACGGCAAGATCAAAATCGAGTGTACCAATTCTTATTTGGACTCGACTCAAGTTTCGAACAAATCCGAAGCCAAATCCTCATGTCGCCGGAGTTACCCCCACTCACGACAATCATTGCAACCATACAAAACGAAGAATCCAGACGGAAAACAATGGCGCAACCACCACAAACCACTCCTGAAAGCCATGCCTTCGCCGCCACAAAACCAGACCAAAACCACAACTCAAAAAAATGGTATGGAAACAAATCAAATGAAAGTTGCGATAACTGCAAAAAAACAGGACACACAAGGAGCAACTGTTGGTTCCTATATCCCCACCTCCGATCGACTCGAGACAGAGAAAGGAGGGGAGACGGGAAAAGGGACGGGCAGACTAGCGGAGGAGGCGGAGGAGGCGACTTCACCAGCCAAAACCCTAACGGTGGCGGCGGATTCACCGGCCAAAACCAGCTCGGGTATGGCGGCACGCGCTCAACCTCTGCCGAAGGAAACCCTAGCCTCTCAAACCAACACACAAATGGCGAATATGGCAACTACGGAGTCAGATCACGCGGACTTTATACTTCGGAGCAGAACCCGAATATACCACCCGAACACTTCTCCGGATCTTCTACTCAATCGGGTCGAACTCCGGACCCAAACCAGCTAAAGGAATTGGTGGCCCAGCTGAACGATTTTTTGCAGCTTCACCCCCAAAGAACAAGTACTATCCAAGGTATGGTTAACTCCTCAGCAAATTGCTTTCATATCCAATCTCCCATAAATGTTTCTAAGCCTATGTGGATTATTGATTCTGGTGCTACTGATCATATGACTGGTAACCCTAATCTGATTAGAAATAGTAAGACCGATTTAGATTTTTTAAATAAATTTGTTACCGTAGCAAATGGAAATCAAGTCGAAATTAAGGGAATATGAGACATAAACTTACTTAATAATGATGAAAATGCCTTGTACATTCCTTATTTTGACGCCAACTTACTTTCAGTTGCCAAGATCACAAAAAATTTAAATTGTAATGTTATTTTCTCACCCTTTGATGTGACATTTCAGGAACGTATCACAGGGAGGATGATTGGTAGGGGAGTTCTAATCAATGGACTTTATGTGTTTGACACCTCAAAAAGGAGTTTTCTTACAACAAACTCACCTAAATTAAACATTTGGCACCAACGCATGGGACATCCATCCCATATAGTTTTAAAAAAACTCTTTCCTACTATTAGAAATAATTTATTATGTGATGTCTGTCGTTTCTCAAAACAAACTCGTCTTCCTTTTTATCACTCAGGAAATAAATCAGGTCGGCCTCTGGAAATGATTCATTCTGATATTTGGGGACCCGCCCCAATTGAATCTCACGATGGTTTTAGATACTTTGTGATATTTATTGATGATTTCTCACGCACTACATGGTTATACTTGCTTAAAACTAAATCTGAAGTATTTAGAGTTTTTTGTGAATTTGTTCCATTTGTTGAAAATATGTATAGTGCTAAAATAAAGATTCTTCGATCCGACAATGGTTCCGAATACACCAGCAACGATTTTCAAAACTTTTTAAAAAACCATGGCATTTTTCATCAAACCACATGCATTAATACTCCTGAACAAAACGGTATTTCTGAGAGAAAAAAATCGTCATCTCTTGACAGTCACAAGATCTTTACTTCTTCAAAATAATGTTCCTAAATATTTTTGGTCAGATGCCGTTTTAACCTCTACATACCTTATTAATCGCCTTCCTAGTTATGTGATTGGTCATAAACAACCCTTAGAACTGCTCCACAATCGCAAAATGCATGTTGATCACCTCAGAGTTTTTGGTTGTATTTGTTTTGTTCATAAACCTCGAATGGATAAATTAGTCTGTAACTCTGTCAAGGCTATCTTTTTAGGATATTCTGTTCAAAAAAAGGATATAAGTGTTATGATCCCAAAAATTGTAAGATGTATATTTCCAGGGATGTATTTTTTTTGAGACCGAATCCTACTTCAAGACTAATGAAGACCCCGATGATCAAGAAAATTCTGGTCCCAATAGAGTTCTTCCCGAAGCCATCTTTCCTCCTGAGGAACCTGACATTCCTCAAGAGAGGGGGGCAGATGAAGACGATGGTGAAGGTAATCACAACTTATGTAATAATAATGGTGATGGAATACCTCCTACACGGAGGTCCAACAGGCACACTCAAGCTCCCAGCAGACTTCGTGATTATGTGACTTATAACGTCACATATCCTATTCAACACTTTCTTTCTTATGACGCCATTAAACCATCTCATCATGCTTTTTAAACACAACTAGTATTCATAAAGAACCTAGTTCTTACCATGAAGCAGTCAGTCACCCAGATTGGTCCAAAGCCATGAAGGAGGAACTGCATGCCTTAGAAACAAATAAAACATGGACTATTATACCACTAGAAAAAGGAATTAAACCGATAGGATGCAAATGGATGTATAAGATAAAATATAATAGCGATGACTCTATAGAGAGATATAAAGACCGTCTTGTGGCAAAAGGTTATACTCAAACCTACGGTATAGACTATCAGGAAACCTTCGCACCTGTGGCAAAGATGAACATTGTTCGTGTTCTTCTTTCCATAGCCATCAATAAAGGCTGGAATCTCTATCAGATGGATGTAAAAAATGATTTCCTCCAAGGAACTCTTGAGGAAGAAGTCTATATGACGCCTCCTCCCGGTATCATCACAGGTAAAAATCAGGTTTGTAAACTCCATAAGTCCATCTATGGACTAAAACAATCACCACGAGCATGGTATGCTAAGATTAGTCATTTTTGGTTATTTATGGTTTCTCAAAATGTTCCGTTGATGCATCCATATTCATAAAACAACATAATCATATCACCACTATAGTACTCATTTATGTTGATGACATCATCATTACAGGAGATAGTGATATACATATAGACTTGGTTAAACAATATTTAAAATCTAAATTCGATATAAAAGATCTAGGACATTTAAAGTATTTTTTGGGTATAGAATTCGCATACTCTTCTAAAGGATTATTTTTATCTCAAAGAAAATATACTCTAGACTTATTAAAGGAAACTGGAAAACTAAGATCTAAACCAGTCAACACACCTCTTGAGACCAATCGAAAAGTAGGACCAACAAATGGTGAACCGGTTAAAGACATAGCTCAATATCAACGCTTAGTGGGAAAATTTATTTACCTCACAATAACTAGACCTGACATCACATATGCAGTTAGCATTGTTAGTCAATTCATGCATGCCCCCACACACTCATCATCTAGACATAATTGATAGAATCCTTCACTATCTTAAAAAAACTCCGGGTCAAGGTCTTTGGATGAAACAAAATAACTCTAACACCATTATGGGCTATTCCGATGCAGATTGGGCCGGAAGTCATGACAGAAAATCAACAACAGGATTTTGCACGTTTGTTGGAGGAAACCTTGTTAATTGGAGAAGCAAAAAACAAAATGTGGTTGCTAGGTCAAGTGCCGAAGCCGAATATCGGGCTATGGCATCCACTACTAGTGAACTCGTTTGGCTTAAACAACTCCTCACAGAATTGAAGCAACCCTACCATGAGCCCATCAAGATGTTCTGCGACAACAATGCAGTCCGTCACATAGCCACCAATCCAGTATTTCACGAGAGAACCAAACATATCGAAGTCGACTGCCACTTCGTTCGGGAAAAAGTTCAAGCCAAAATAATCGAAGTCCCATACGTTCAAAGTAAAGAACAACTTGCAGATATATTCACCAAAGCTGTGGACCGAAAGCACTTCGAAGACATTCTTCACAAGTTAGGTTCCTTCAACCTTTTCCGGAATCAACTTGAGAGGGAGTGTTGAAATAACAATTCAAACACATACCTTATTTAGCTCCGACTCAGTTTTAGCATTCTTGCCATCATCACCACCGATCAAGGAAAGCATCCACTCATTGAGGACTCATAAGGAAAACATCCAAACACAATCCATCTTCACCAAATCCGCACAAATCAAGTATATTTGGCAACTATGTAAACGGCTATATCCCAACGTTTCTTTTAGAGGTCAATATATAAACCTCTTGTATTTCAAACAAAAATACAACAATCAATAATACAAAAACATTCATCTTCATCGTTTTCTACACTTTAGTGCCTAATTTTTGGTACAATCCTCGCAGGCAAGACCCCGAGCTTCTCTTACGATCTTCTCAGCCGACTTATATTTCTCCAAATTATCCTCATTCTCATGGTTGTACCAACACCTATAACATTTTTTATATAAATTCCTATTAAATTGTGTTTACATAAATTCCTATATAATTTATAATAGAATTTTAGTCAAGAGTCAAATCCTTAAATCGGAATTGACGAGTATACATATGGTATTAAGTCATTCAGGTCAAAGCACAGAAAGATCCAAGCTAGGCGAGCAAATGAACTGCGATGAACGTGTATAACTGTGGAATATGTGCAAGACCAAAAAATATGTAAGGTTGATTATATGCGAATGATTTCTACTCCGAAGTATGCGTCTCGAAATCGATTCAGTCAAGATGTTGGGAGTGCTTGGCAAATGGCAACATTTTAGGAGCACAATAGAACGAGAAGTCTATATTACTGCAATTTTTAAAGTATTCTCGGGCTAATACCATTCTTAAAGTTGAACATGTGATCTTGGACAAAGGAATTACTTTATGTACCGAATAATTGCTTGAGGTCCATCTGAAGATAGAGTCCAAACTTATGGAAGAATCTATATTCCTTACTCTAAGAGAATTACACTCGGAGCTTCCCTACTTGACTATATTACCGTTGGTAGCGGGCCCAAAAAAAGAGGTTCTTGAGTTAAGCGTTGAATTAGATGTAGATTTTAATCACATTATGAATACCCGAGCAACTTCTTTGTGTTTGAATGAATTAGTCTCACAATTGTATGATTAGTTTTCTCATTTCTTAGGCTATACTTAGTTCGTCGTAATCAAATGTGTAATGTAATTAGATTATATTATGTATTACATTCTACTGCTTGGTTGAGGAAATTGAATGCTGCAATCACTTCGTAATCCAATTACACCCTTTTAAGTCATTTGAATTACATCGTTGGAGGTCGTAATCCAATTATATTGCAATATAATCAATTCATTTCATATAATTCAAACATTATAACATCGTCAAATTCAACTTTGATCTTACCAGAAGTATGTCAGAGCTCGGACAACCACTTTTTATATTTATCGAAGTTATTAAATCACAAGTTAATTTTTTTGAATTAGATAGCAATTGATGTGTTGAATTACAATGTTACCAAACAATATAATTTGATTACATAGAATTCAATTCCTTATAATATGATGTATTTACATGAAATTGAATTTAAACAAATCCAATTATGGTGAACCAAACAATGTCTTACTGTAATCTTTTAGTTGCAATATAAATTCGAATCAGGGGGTTTGTTTTGGGGTGCATAAGTGCATTTGAAGGAGCATCCGGTGCACAAAAGAAGCTTTACAAGGGCATTAAAGAAAATGAGAATATTCAAGTGTATATATCTATGGAATCATCAATATGTGAAAGGTAAGCATGGGATTAAGTCTCCTAAATATTAAGTCTCAAGGATTATGCATGGGATTAAGTCTCAAGGAAGAAGGAAGAAGTAGTCGCAAGGATGGTACATATAACACAGTGATATTGTCAAAGTCTAATGTAGTGTTTGAGTTTGACAACACCATTCTACTTCGAAACCTTAAAGAAAATACCAAACTTGAAGAAAGAGAACTCCCCATTACTTCTAGCTTAAGATAATAATTAAGCACCTTAATTCATTGACATTTAATAAAAGCGTGATGACTTTGAACAGGTAAAGGTCCTCCTTGCATGAAGTCTTCAACAACATTCCAAAATAAAGTAACCTCGACAGTGAAATCAATGTCAATGATATGATTTTTATTTGTTTTTCACTCTTCCATATATCTTTCTTTTTGACGAATCTCAAAGCTTATATACAAACTAGCGAAACTGAAGCCACATGAAAGTGATTAAAATACAAAGTAATTAAACAATACTAGTTAGAAGCCAAGAGGTAATGCTATTTCTAACCATTAACAATGTCATTCTAGAGACTTTTCTTAATTTTTTGATATTATTGTACTAAATTACTATTACATATCTATCAAGTATATGATGCTCGCATTTACTTATAGGGAAAATAAATCAACAATTGCTACTAGTAACATCCATGTAATAGTCGTACCAGAAATTACCACTGCCACACATGCAAGATTCTAAAACCTGAGCTAAAAAGAAATTTTGGTTTAATGTATTTTGCCTACGCTCGACTTATTAATAACATGGACGCCCAATATGATTAATTGGATTAACCATATCGAATAGGATCAAAACCAATGGTAGATTTATTTCTGGTATTTATCACGATTTTATCTTAAGTAGCTATTGTAGGTAATCTGTAAAGTAATATCAGAAGTCCTAAAATGATGACATTCTATAAGTTTACAAAAATATTGGTTACAATTCAGAAAACTAGTTGGAGAAGCGTGTACTGTACAGTTAGAGGGTTTGGCTGTCAACTTCATTATTTATTATTTGATAAAAAAGGGGCTCTCAGTTCTGGTATAATCTTGTTCAATCCGGATCTGGTAGGAAATAAAATCAATCCTAAATATTCAACAGAACGAAAAAAGACATATCCAAAGAGTAAAGTAAACCACATATGCAAATCCACAATCACCAACCACGCAAACACACACAAGATTTAACGTGAAAACTCAATGCGGGAAAAATCACGAATGACACAACCTCAATCTACTATGGAGAAAACATATTACAAAGAGAGCTTACAGAACACACGACCAACCGGTGAGAAAACATAGTTGAATTTGCTTCTACCGAATCCGCAAGGATGCTTTTTTTCTCTTTTCTCTCAAGAATACAAAATAGATAATAACAATTGTTCTATTACAAAAGGGGACGAAATTGCATTTATATAGTAGGCCTAAACAAGTATTAATTGCACCAAAATCGCGTAGAGAAAAGTACAGAATGTGGGCGAAACTGTCTCGAACAGGTGCATTCGGTCAACCGAACTTAAAACCGCGGCGCAATCCAGAGCTCCGCCGGTCGACCGTCGAGCCCTTCGGTCGACTGGAAATTCCGAGAAAGTGTCACAATGCTCCAATCGGTCTACCACAACTTAAGTGCCAGTCGACCCAAAACTTCCAGGAAGTTTTCCAGGACGTCCAAATGCATACTCAGTCGACCGGAAACTTCCAGGTACTTTTCCTGGACAATTGAAAACACACTACCGGTCAACCGAACTCCTACCGGTCGACCGAATGTCTGCTTTCTCCCACAAATACTTTAATTCACATATTCAAAGGTAAACCACAACATGATCATTGATGAGATTGTTATTTTATACGATTGAATAAAAATTCTCTAGTTTTTTGGTGGACAGATTGAGTTTCCAGACAAATATTATAATATTTTATTTTGGAAAAACACACAAATATAGAACATTTCTATATCTCCCTCCGTATTTGACAGATACAGGGGTATTAAAACAAAAGCATTAAGAAGAACACAGAAGTAAGAATGAGGAAAAAACAAATAAAATTAGAGGAATAATCAAGATTAAGCGCAAACGACGATTGACGATAATGATCGTTGAACTTGCTGCTTTGATGTCATTCTCGATGTAATTCTTATATGATATCTAATAAGAATACAAAGAAGATGGTTATTCCAATCAACAAAATCAGTGTATTCTTTTCCACGCCTATGTTCTTGTTTGAAGCACCTGAAATCCAACAAAAAAATTCCAAAGAAAATAAGAGTGTAATGTAAATATAGATCGTTACATATATAGTGTAACGTAATTTTTTATTTTACATGAATAAATGTGACAAATGTATCATTGGAAGGGATTTTAAATTGGTTCAAATGCATAAAAATGAACAAAGAAAACTTTTGACGATTTTATCAAACTCCAACCTTTACAAATTCTAATTCGATCTGGTTCTTTTGTCAAATGGGCCTGCATGTAGGTGGAGTGCAGGGCATGTTCGCAGATTTAAAGGTTTGTCAACGGGGACAAAATGATAGATCTTAAACAAGTATATGAATACGGGTTTGTGGGTCATTTTTTTATTATAAGTGGTAAGGATTATTTAATTATTATGGTAAATGTTGTAGATCCACATGTCCACAGCCTACCGATTACATGTTGTTTACGTATGTTGGGCTTGAACCTACGTTCTACCCTACCAAAGAGACACGTACTTCAAGTAGTTAGGATACACTACGGATTTTGCAGGTCAAAAATTATTTGCATTTGAAACACTACGGCATAAGAATGAGGTCCACAAGCCAATTTATTGTAGTGAGTTGAAAATTAAAACTCTTATTCTTCTAAAAACCAGATTAATTGGTATAGTAGAGGCTTAAAGGTTGAACTTGTTCCACGCTCAACCCTAGTCATGTGTTCAAGCTTTATTCTAGAAACACAAATAAATATAATTGGTATACAAGACAATGGCAGATTAAGGGTGGGCACGCACAGGTAGGAGGTCCCTTCGCGTCATTTGATTTTTCCTTTAAATAGTATACTTAGTGTCCAGGTTCACTAGAATAAAATTATGTACACATACTTTTTACTCCCGGTATTTATTAAGTTTTATTCTGAAAAAAACCCCTACTTAAGATCATTTAATAGGCCACTACATTCATTTATTTATTTTTAATATAAAAAATATCAAAAAAATGAAATTAAGTAAACACATAAAGAAGGCGTCGACATAAGACAAAGTCCAAAATTAAAGCAATTTACATTTGTCTCAAGATCTAAACATAGTTCTTTTTGGACTTTCCTATTCCTAACAGAATTTTATGAGTGTTGGTTCCCTCCTAAAGATATAATATCTTGATCTTCTCTTTAACTGAATAAATTCCATCCTAAAGAATTTTATGCATTTGATATTATTGTTCTCCGCGATCAATTGGATATTATTGTTCTCTGCGATGAAAAATATGATTTAGACTTAGAACGTAAACGAACTTGCAGAAAAAAAAGATTCAAAGAAAAAAAACTCTTTTCCATTCTCTTTCTTGCTTATTACATTTGCTTTGGTTTTACAGTTTCAAGTGCAAGTGTTGTGAGAACTTTTTCTACTATGGATATCCTAAAAAAGCATGTTGCGCCATTGGATGGCAGATGATTAGATCAACAATGCTCTAGTTGTATGAATCGAAAAAAATATTTTTGAAAAATTGAAAATGGAGTAACAGCCAAAAGACTTAAACTGTATGGAAATTCAACGAGCAAAATTATTACAGTAGGAAGGCGTGAAAAGTATCTTTTAATTTTAAAGAATGTTATATTTCAAATATTACAGTTATTTTAACAAGAAATGTATTTTTATTATGACCACCCAATTTCTTTAGGGGATATATCCGCCACTGATACGAGATATTATTTTTAAATTAAATATACTAGGAAAAATCATAACCGAAGAAGTAGAATCGTACGAGAACACAAGATGTTGCTTTCAATATTGATGTTGCAAAGGGACATGGCTTCTGTTATGACGTCGATGCTCCCGTGGTTCGACTTGAACGCATCACAGAGACAAGAAACATCGTTGCTCACGAGATCAGACATCGCCGTGCAACATTCAGTTTTATTAGACGCAGCGTCGCATGGGCCCAACATCTCAAGGCAAGGGGCAAACCCTTCCCCGTTCGCCATATCGAACATCGTCGTCAACGACACCACCACCACCGCTATGAAAATCAATGCTAACCTTGACATCTTCATGTCAAAATTAATCTCTAAAAGCAATGTAGTTATTTGTTGAGATATGGGAAGTGGGATTTATATGTAGATTGTAGATCTTGAACTTTGTTGACGTAGAATAATGCTACACTCCTTATTATCTATACGCAAAGTGCTTGTGGAAACAAACATGCAAAGTGGGAAAAAGAGCATGACTGCTTGCTGACTTCCAACGCTTTAGATTATGAAAATGCAGGTCCCAAATCAAAAGCGTTTTGATCACAACAGCCATTTTAAACATTGACCGGAATCTCCCAAGGGTGTATGTTGTGGAGTCATAGCACCTAGCTAGATCCGGTTTGAATGTCTTATATTATACTTGGTATTGTCTCAAATTATACTTGGTTGGGTTTGCTTCGATGTAAGCCCCCATGAGTCATGTTTTACAATCATTTTTGCACATGAAGATGTACCACTTCTGGAAGCAAGTATCAGACAAGTATGAAAAAAACTTACCGGTGGATCTTTATCGGGTTTAAATCTGTCCGAGGTGGGAAGTGGCAAGTGTGGCTCCTTTGTTTAGAACTGCAACTCATTTGTTCCAAAATGATGTAGGTGCATGAGAATTCTAGGTTATCAATAAAAACAAACATAAAAATGCAAGTACTTAAATCCTATGATGTTTATTATGACTACAACATTGCAACCTAAGTCACTTCCATACAAAATACAATATAGCCAGGACCAAAATGAAAGTTGAAATGCGTATGATTGAAACATTTGACCAAATAATCTAGGGTTAGAAGTTCATGCTTTATTATTCATTAAACAACACTTACTTCTACATTACGATGAAATATACCTTAATTTGTACTCAAACAACAAAAAATGACATAGCAAAGTTAAAGGTCATCCAAAACCTTCAATAAAAAACCGCAATTAAATAAAAAACTACAATCAAAATTAAGGTCCAAGAAAAAATTCTATATTCTATAACTTTCCTTTGTTAGGTAGGAAATTTATATAAATGGGTGAGCATGTTCTGCTCACGTTCAATTGGCTGGAAGCCGAAAGCAAGCAAAAGATACAATGTTACTTCTTAAACCATTAGAATTTGAGTTTTTTTTGCTTCCATACCACACGAAAACACTATATTTTCCGGATATTCCTTCACTCTATAGGGCCCCTTGTACCAAGAAACCGGAAGAAAATGAATTCTTAGAGTTAAAAGAAAAACGGTGGAAAACTAATCCGGTAGAATTTATTTTCCTTTCCACCAACTTTTCTGTTGTCTGTGCATACAACTGGAATATGGTCGAGATTTGGTGGGACGGTTGGTCGGAGTGGACGCTTTTTTATAGCAATATTGCAAGAAACCGGAACAAAATCAATTTTGCAACAGAATATGCAGTGGTGGGGGGTCTTCTTAGTTCTTAACATTAAAAGAACATGGACATACGGATACGGTGTGAGAGAGTGAAGCAGAAGAGTCTTTATTTGTACTGTACGGGAAGTGTGTTACAACAAACACAACCCCCTAACTCGACAATTAACTCATCCCTCCACTTCAATATATGTTGGATGACATAGAACCACGACTCAGTTGAAATACAGCTTTATTTAAATATAATTTTTTTTTATGAAACAACACCATCTCATATTACATAAAACGAAGCCCATTAAGTCCACTGAACAGACCGAATTGCCCTTATATAAGTACGTATCCAAAGAAGATTGTCGTAAAAAGAATCGCAGTTTTTCCTTCCCAAACGTTCTTGCTTGATGCACCTTTTCCCTGCCCAACCTTCTCGCCTGATGTAGCAAAAAAAATTGATTTAATAAATAATAAAAGACTAAACAAAAATTGTATTGCTAAATAAACTTCTCTCCCTAATTCCTAAATCTTAAACGAACAAAACTACTTAAAGGTTATTATATGTTTTATGTTAATCTTTTACTATCTCTACTCTGTTGTATCTGTTTAGTTCTACTTTTTACAGCTTAAGTTATGTTGTAGTATATTTTGTTACGTTTTTTTATTATAAATTCTAGAAGCTAAGGTATGTTGCTAGTTAAAATTTGGATGTTATTTTTCGGCCCACAACCCGTTTAATAACCCAGTAATCAATCCATATAATAAGTCATCAACTCACAAATTTTACTTACACAATTTTGTATCATTTAAACCTAGATTGATTGATGATAATTTGTTGTACCGTGAGGGGTTTTTAGGTTTTATTATTTCTATATTGTTGTTTTATTTTTCGGGATCTAGTGATTTTGTGAATAAAACATGTCGAAACATCATTTGTTGTGAGTAGTATATATTACGACAATCAATATAAGTTCAAATAGAATATTTTTTATTAGGATAAGTTCAAATAAAATATCAATATCAGGTGTAATACTAGTAGATGCAAACATAATTACACCGGTGCACTTCTTTTTATTGCGTGCCTGCCCTACATCTATATATGTAGCTAGAGTTGGTTCTTTCGGAACCTTGTTTACTCTACCTACTCTTCATAGTTAGTTAAAATAGAGAAAGACTGAAAAAAAGGATCCGCATCAAGAGTTGGGTTGAATATTTACTACTAAGCAAACCGCGAGTTAATTTCATATACAATCAAATGAATTTATTAAATTAGAAGAAATTGTTGAACAGCAAATAATCAAATGACTTTATCTCAACAATTTTTTATACATTTGCAGTACTTTCTAAACTTGGTATTTATTTTTGCAAGTACTTTCTAAACTTGGTAGAAACCCAGAGACGGTGGATAGACAGTCTATCATAGACTACAAAAAAGTAGTTGAGTTCGTGAAATTCGTAATGCTAAACCTTTACTTCTTTTAATTACTATATTCTTATGCCTCATAATTGTTATAAAAATCATAACAAACAACAGACCTTGATGTAAATATTACTTAACATTCAGTAAAAGCATTTCAATCATCCTTTCATTGGTTGAATATGATGAGTTAAACTATGTCACGTATCGCAGTGTCGCAATATATGTATTAATATAGACAACATCGATCAAACAAACCTTTCTTGATCTTTCCAAGTGTACGAAAGGTAAGAAACTCACAAGTGCTAGGTTCTCCGTTGGTCGTGCAAAGCTCGAAGAATGCAGATATCTCGTCGGGGGCTGCGTTTGCGCCTTTTAAAATTGAACAAAGACACGGATGGTCCGTGATTGGAAGAGCACGAGCAGCCGCACAACATTCCCCCGTCCCTTCTGATGTCTTGGTATCGACATGCTGGCACACATTTAACTTATTTAAGCAGGATAAATCATCACCTTTTACTGTCATCATCGTCGTCATCACGATAATCAGCACCACAATCTTAACCATCTCCATCTCGTTTAACCAACAGAAAGTATTTGGTTGTGTTGAGTGAAATGTGAAAGGTGGACAGAACTGGAGGGATGAGAGATGGGGATTTATAGGAACTTTGTTGCTTGCATGTTTTGGTTTCTAAAGAAGTGTTCCCAAGTTTGGTAGCTATCTGAAATTGAAATTAAATGACCTTACAAGTTGGCAGTGAAAGGAGTTCATGGCACGGAAGTAGAAATTTGTAAGGACAATCTAGATTTTCCGTGAATAATTTATTTAAGCAGACTAGCTAATTGGAAAAAAATATGATATCTTTATTTATTATAAGTTGAGTACAATAAAGAGTATCAAAAGTCAAAACCCAAAAGGACAAAAAATCTAAGGAGTTGATATCTAAAAGGAACAAAAACTTAGAGATGCCGAAATCTCAAACAAAATGTAATCTTTGGCCTGAGTGCTTCATTTAGAAGCTGGCCATGTAGTCTTAATCAAGTGAATTTGTGTTTGTATTAACACGAATTCAACACTTGGTTATTAAAATTAAATAAAATATTCGTGTCATTTCGTGTCGTGTTTACACGAAACTGAGTTGGTCGTGTTCGTGTATCAAATATTAGTACACAAATTCATTTCGTGTCGTGTTTGTGTATAGTCATAGTGACTAATATATACGAAAAAATACGACACGAAAGTATACGACACGATTGTCAGGCCTAGCAATAAAGATGTAAACAAGTATAGTTCAAGTTAGACAAGAGAGATCCGGAGTGGGGGAGATGGCTACCATTTGGAGAAAAAAATCGCCGGCAGTCTCTCTCCCCTGTTAAATTCCAAACCAAAATTCAAAAACCAAAATGAAATCTCAAATTTTAGATGTTACCATCCCCTTGCTAGTACCCCTAAAGGTGAGTCATGCGAAGGACGAGCATGCATGGTCCCTTGCGTGAACAGTACACACTTGCATAAGCATGCACATGTATAAGAGACGTGACCAGCACACCTGCATGTGCATGCACATGCAGAGGG
Source organism: Triglochin maritima (assembly GCA_963682175.1). Lineage (NCBI taxonomy): Eukaryota > Viridiplantae > Streptophyta > Magnoliopsida > Alismatales > Juncaginaceae > Triglochin > Triglochin maritima. The sequence continues at coordinate 45,835,353 of OY821775.1, forward strand.
GATGACCAAGGGGGAGACGTGACCTGCATGCTTCGTCAGGGCATGAGCATGCGCAGACCTAGCAATATCTTAAGTATATCTAGTTGCCTTAGCTTATGAATATTTAGTCCACATTATGATAGCCTTAGTTTTAATGATTAGAAAGAAGCATGTAATAGGGTATGGAAGGGTCTAATAGAGTATGGAAGGATGTATCAAACTATATAAGAACGCTTTGATTAACAAACTCTTTCACGTTGGCATGGTGGATTCCAGCCTCTTAGACACACCCTTCTCCTAGTTGATTTCGACTCAGAGAGTAGAGACCGCCGGCGGGCGCTCGAGCCAGGTCACCATTTGCCGTCCGCGATCATATACATTTTCCTTGATTTATTAAATAATAATTATATTCTTAAAAATGTTATGTAAATGTGGTATATATACGCTAATTCTTTGGTTACCTACGAACGGAAGACATTGATGAACGTAAATATTTGTGTTTTGATTCCTGGAAATTTCTATGATACTGACATTCCGCGTCGAAATCGGTTGGAGTCACCTTTACTATTGCGAATGTCAACTCCTTCAGATCACATCTTAGTAACAACTTGACATCCCCAAAGTCAACGTAGCCTTCTCCAACCTTCCTTCTCCACATTGTGCTCTACCTTCCGACTTTGCCTCTCCATTTAGCCGATCTTCGCTGTCCTCAATCAAAGTCTTCGCCATCCAATATTTGACTTTATTTAATTTTGTGTTTTTATCACTTCAAAAAACCAAGTATATGTATGACTCTATTTGGTCATTCAAGTAGTTGACTAGTGGTTTTAATGAACTTCTCCATTTAGCCGATCTTCGCTTTCGTCCGTCAACGTCATCATTTTCACCCAAATGTCGTCTCCATGAAACATCGGATTTTTTTTATTATATTTTCATCTCGTTTTGATATGAAACCTTGTTATGTCTCTACTTGGTCTTTCAAGCAGAAGTGGATCCAAGCTAAGACCCGTGTACGTACATGCCCAGGCGTCCATTTGTATTTTCCTTTAAATAATATACTTTGGGTCTACTTGAAAAAATTACTCATATATATTACTCCTGGGTCCTGGTATATATTAAATTTATTTTAAAAACAAAAGGCCACCATAATTTCCAGAGAAAATATTAAATAAACTTAATAAGTAAACACATATAGAAGGTTTGAACAAATACACATACAATTAGAGGCTTGTTTCCATTTGTCTCTAGATCTAAGCTTCTTATTTGACTCTTCGTAACCCTAATAACGGCAGATACAACACCTCAATGGCTCAATCTTATCTGGGAATCTTCCTACATTCAACAGGCACAAGATAACCTATCCGCAAACAAACTCAAACACCCAAGCCCAACTCTACTGCACTCAAGAAACAGCCACGCAATACTTCTCCACATGCGATAGCACAACATAAGACATCATCAATTCTCCACTTGACTAGTTGCCCACTTGCAATTAGCAACATGCAGCACAAGTCAACAATTGTGCAACAAGCCCGACAATATTACATTCAAGAGGCGATTTCTGAATATGTATTCACCGAGGTGGCGACGTGAATACAAAGTTACTTTGTTGCTTATCGTCGTAAAGTTTGGGGAAAAAACAATCTTTGCACTTGGCAAAATGTTAATTCAACTTGCTGAATTCTATCCTAAATAATGTTCTGCTGGTCTTAAAAATTCGTGGTAATTAATTTGAGACGGATGTCGATTATGTCGAATTCGATCCAGGATTTGCTGAAAAAATGGTTCCGAAAAATATCACCTTTCCATCACTTTCCATTAGATCGGTATTTGTAATGTTCCGAAATAGCGGAAAATTTAAAACTTTTAAAAGATATAAAAATCAAACCACATAATATATATATATATATAAAGTGGTACAAAGTCTGATACAGGAATCAAAAGAAGATTACAACAACAAAAGATATACAACAAATACAAGAGTAATCATCAACCTCAAAAACTACAAAGGACAAGATCTGGTCCAAGTGCTCCCGCCCTCAGTCACCACCTCCTATTGATGCTTACGACCTGAAATGCAACAAAACTATGTCTGAGTTTCCCATTGGGAAATCCCGTATGACAACTCCTAAAATATGAATATCACATATATGAGACATGATATGAAGCATGCAATAAAAAGCACAACTGCCACCGTACAACTGGGCTCTCGGGACTTCACTCCCAACCACATCCGACGCCACAACACGTGCACACAAGGCACCGCCGGAAAGACATCGGTCACTGCTCTCAAGTGTCCTCTCACCCCAACAAAACAACACACGTGTACACAAGGCAATACCGGAAAATCCTCGGCCTAACCAAACAAATACGTGCACACAAGGCACCCTCTCCTCAGAGCCACAACCATGATCTCTCTCAGGCCGGAATGTCCGTACCGTTGCCCTAAAAAGGCCGGGGACCCGTTGCCCTCGAGGCAGATCCAACCATAACACCACAAGCAATAATATGCAAAACTGTGCCAAACGGTCGAACTAAAATTCACATACGGTCGACCGAAACTCCACCAATATTCCGAAAATACCCGAAATAACGTTCAACCGGTCGAATGGCAAAGGGGTCCCGTTCGACCGAAAACCACCAGTGAAAACCTTTTTTCTCAAAAGAAACAATCGGTCTAACGATCCAAGACTTCCGGTCGACCGAACACCGCCAAAAAAACCCACCATCAATCCACACTACACGATCGACCAAAACAACCCTTCCGATCGAACAACTTTTAAGTTAACTTAAGTCGTCGGTCGGACAAGTCAAATATGCGGTCAACCGTTTAGATGGTCAACGCCCCAACCGACCTACGACAGTGCTTTCGGTCGACCGGCAAATGGGACCCGTTCGACCGAAAACACCCAGAGCCTCTTCCTCTTGCTAAAATCGCACCATTGGTCGACCACCCTAGGGTATCGTTCGACCGGTGCAAGAGATATTGCCCAAAATACACTACGCCCGGTCGACCGCACCAACTTACCGGTCGACCGTTCCAGAGCAGAAAATATGTTGCACGACCCTCGACGAGCCTTTCGTCCCACCGTCGTTCAATCCAACACTCGCAAAGGCGTAAGTGAGTGTTAAAGAAGCTTGACATACCTTTAAGGCTTGAAGAAGCCTTTGAAGAAACACGACGAGCGCTTTCTCGCAAAACCTCTTCTTCTCTGGCAAAATCCTCGAACGTGATCACCTCACTCCGGCAACACGACCGCAACCACGTGCACTCTGCTTCCCAATCCTCGACGGAGCTTCCAAAAGCTGAGAGAGAGAGAGAATCGAGAGAGTTTGAATGGGAGAGTGAGAGAGACGAGTGAGAAGAGAGAGAAGTGAGAGAGAGTTCAAACATTTATACTCAATCCCAACCAAATCTCGGTCGTCCATCTCAAACCTTCTCAAATCCACCACCTAAACACAATTAACCCAAATGGCAAGGGTTAGGATATAACAGTATTGTTGGTTAATTGCAACTGAGGTGTTGAAAGAACATTTTCAACTTTGGACATCATCAAAAAATTTGTGCAATCAAATGAAAGTTTATTAGATTAACGTTGCTCTTGTTACATATATCGAAAAATACATTTTTCACAAGATTGATAATACAGTAATAATCAAAAGATTTAAGAGTATGAAAACTCGTCAAGGGTAACTGTAATAAGAAAGAAGGAATGAGTGAAATGTTTATTTTATAAATCAAAGAATGATAAATTTCTGTTGTACTCGCCCTTTTTTTCATTCCTTAATCCTCCACTGCTTTCAAGTTGACAAGAATTGGCTTTGTATAAATGCTAAAAAGCTATTTACAAAATTATTTTCGTGCATATATATTAATGTTTTTGGGCTAGTCATCCAACATAGTTTGGGTTTCCATTTGGTTTGCTCAAGGCTACTCCATTTTTATCCGTCTGCGAAGTGGCTTAATGATTTCTCTTGTGGTTCGCTTGCAGGTGGAGGATCCAAATATCCTACATTGACAAAGGAATTAAAAGAAAAAAAATGTTGGTAAAAAGGTAGGATCATACATTTGGTCGATCAGCCCTTTGTGAGACGGAAGAATGGAACGGGCCAGTCAATGCCGCTCTTCACCTCTTTGGGATTTAAAATGAGCATAGGCGGTAGAGTAGAATAAAAAAATAAAAAAACGAGTCTATTTATGAAGATATAAAGATGGGTTTTCGCAAATAATCCACAATAAGGTTCTGGAAAGAGAAAATATATATATCAGTATACATGTTGAAGGTTACTAATCAATGCGAAAGTATGAAAGGAAATTTTTGGATTCTCATATCCAATTTGTTTTCTGTTTTCTGAATTGGTTGGAAGTGTTTACAAACAGGTGAAATCAGTTGTTATCTGCTTAACCTTCCTCTTGAAATGTTTGCTTGGCTGGTTGAAGTTGCTTGAGATGAGGTGATATCATTATCGGTCTCGCTCATGCTAGTGCTGGTAGTTGCATCATTGAATTTAAAGTCAGTCAAGTAGCCTGGTCTCGAGGCAACGGCCCTTATTGCCATGTCTCCAACTAGCATGGAAACCACCCTTGACATGGGCGGTCGTAGAGAAGGCGATGCCTGTGTGCAGAGAAGTGCCACCCTGAGCACTCGAAGGGCCTCATTTTCATCGTATGACGATAACTTAGGGTCAATCAATTCCACTATGGCATTTTGGTCAGTTAGACGCCACGCCTGCAAAAATTCAAACAATTTCAAAGACATAATGATTCGCTGGCATAGGGCTGCCAACTTTCTAAGTTCAAAACTCAAGTTGAACTCGACTTGAAAAATACTCGACTTCGATTTACCTTGAAAATGAAAGATCTTGATGAAAAATTTTAAAAAATCTCAACTTGGTTCGGTAAACGAGCTATTTGAACTCGAAAAAACTAAGGTTCGACTCAATGCTCGACTCAAATTTTTTATTGCTTAATTTGTATTATTTTTTGTATTTCGTAATAATATACGTTAATACTTTCGGTTCGAAATTTTTACTTGACTCGACTCATTTACACCCCCACATATATTTTGGCCTTTGTACCTCATTTTACATTAACTTCTGACCATAATTGAGATTTTGTCACTAGTCCTCTCCAATTTATTCCACCATGCCAAATATACCTTCAATAGCACTTTTCAAGAGTACTTCTCAATTTTGATGTTTAATACAAATTATTATGTTTCTGCAGCATTCGAGTATGAACAACCGTTGATGTGAAGTTAGAGGCATAACAATATCAAAGTAAAATATGATTAGAAGGCATATGTCACTGTCTATTTAACATGACCACATTAAATTGGAGGGCATAGTTGGAGGGAAACTTTGTCGCATCAGATTCGACGATATAATCAACACTATAGTTCAAATTCGATGGTATAATTAACATACCCGTTCGAGAAGATACGTGTCTTCACCCAATTTTTGTTCTGCATTACGTCTTCCAGACACAAGCTCAAGAGTAACAACTCCAAATCCAAAAACATCAGCCTTTTCGGTAAGATGTCCTCTCATTGCATATTCTGGTGCAAGATACCCACTGAAAAGGAACGTTAAATTAAACTAATGTAATCATTTTATGGTTAAAGTATCGTGTAAGCTCGAATCACAAAAAATTGTGATTTGTGTTCTTGACCATACACTGTGCCGGCAACTCTAGTGCTTATGTGTGTTTTCTTGTCGTCATAAAGTTTTGCAAGACCAAAGTCAGATATCTTTGGGACAAGTTCCTCGCTAAGGAGGATGTTGCTAGCCTTGATGTCCCTGTGTATTATTCGGAGCCGAGACTCTTCATGAAGATATGCTAATCCTCTTGCTGTGCCCAAACATATGTTGAATCGAGTTGGCCAATCCAGCTTCACACTACTCCATCCTGAAGTACGTACAATTGTGTATATATAAGAAGCTTGATATCTAAATGAGCACGTAATATATATATATATATATATATATATATATGAAGTTTGGATTTGAGATGGGCATACCAAAAAGCGCTTGATCGAGGCACTTGTTTTCAAGGTATTCATAAACAAGTAGCCTTTGATCTCCCTCGCAACAACAACCATACAACTGCACGAGATTTCTATGTTGCACAGCCGAAATGGTTGCTATTTCTGTAACAAACTGAGTCTTTCCTTGAGTAGAAGCACCAGAGAGTTGCTTCACGGCCACTAATCTTCCATCAAGAAGTTTACCCTTGAAAGTGTAGCAACATAATAAACCAATATGCAATGGGCAGCAATTGTTAGGTTATTGGATGTGCTTGGTGGCAATTTTGAAAAGAACTAAGGTCAATAGAGAATGAAACATCTTTAATGTTCGCAAAATGGATCAGTTCGTACAAAACTTATCAGGCGAAACATTTTTAATTAAATTACACGGTTTAGTTAGTTTTTTGGTTTAAAAATATCTCATGAGAAATTCTAGACTATGCTTCAAGAACCAAGCAGTTTATCTTGTTGTGGAACGACTAGTTAGTGGAATTATTGTTTATACAAATCACATCTATGTAATCTTCACTTGATGATGACATAAAAAAATTGTCATAATTAATCTCTCTAAGGAACAAAATATGCAAACACTAACCTTGTAAACGGAACCAAATCCTCCCTCTCCTAATTTATTCTCTGGGTTGAAGTCACTTGTAGCAGTCTTCAACTCCGCATAGCTGAAAATATCAGGTTTGCCTACCAATCCCCCCAATTCTGCGGCAATTCATGGCAAATCGTAAAATCAGTTTTACTCATTACATCATTTTACAAGTTTTTTCTTTACTTTAACATAATATTTGAAATTTAATTTACCTTCATCATCATCATTAACAATGTTTTCATCATGATCAACAGTCTGTTGTTTGTTCTTATTTCTCCGTATTAACACAAAACTCCGTATTAATCCAGAAACTGCCAGAACAATGAGAACTACAACACCAACTATGACACCTGCAATTAGGCCCGCTTTTGATTTCTTTGCTGCAGTTGATGGAGAATAGTTACTGCCATGCACTAAGGCTGAGAACTGTTAAATAATTAAAGTTCAAATGTATGTTAACTAACAACTTGCTCAATCGTACAGAGTCATAACCTTTACCACGTGTGAATTTATAATGTATACATACATGTTACGCGAAAATCCAACTATCCTTTCTACGTTGATTAGAGCCGTAAATTGACGATTCGTGAGTAGGTATAGAGCTTACTCATGACCCTACCCGTCTAATGAAACGGTACACGGTTCGATTAGAAACCTGTTTATTTTTACTTCTGTCCATAATCCTACTCGTTTTATTTAATTAAATGGTTTTGGATGGTTAAATGGTTAAAACTTAATGGATACCAAAATCGATATAAGAATTAGGTAAATGGTTAAAAACATATCAAATGGATAATAAGATAAGAAATTAAACTTATAATACTTACAATATTTAACATTAAACATCCGCAAATTTATAATCAAAACCTCCAAAAATCCATAATCTAAACATCCAGAAATTTATGTCAAACAACATCAAACATCCACACATAACGAATCACAAAATATTATATATATTCATTATATGTATATAGTATGTATAATAAAATATTATATACATTATGTCTCGCGGTTAAATGGTTAAACATACGGGTGAAATCATGTACCCTCACCCGCCCATTTATTAAATGGTTATAATTTTCACAACCTTATCCGTTTATTTACTAAATGATTATGATTTTTACAACCCGAGACCCTACCCGTCCGTTCGATTAAGGCGGTTAGATGATTTTGACTCTACTCGTTTACAACCCTAATGTTTATGGAATCATAATAATATAAAAAAAATTACATTCTAATTATGCATTATTTTTTTACGAGTTAAGTACTATCATATAATGCTCTTTTCGTGCAACATGAGCACATATTGTTGACGAAACCATAACATCACAATCTTAAAGTTATGTGTAATTGAAATCTTATATACACGTATTATTGGACCAAAAGTCCTAATGTCAAATTAAAAGTGACTTGACTAACTTAATCGATTTGAGTAAACTAGCCTATTAGGGAACATGTTAAGGTAAATTGGTAATGTGGTATATTATAACATGTTATGGGATGTGCTATAAAAAGAGTTTTAGGGATTTCAACACAACATTGTATCAATCATTGTGTGATATTGATCATCTCTGCGAGAGAGAGAGAGAGAGAGAGAGAGAGACTCGACCCATAAGAGTCTGGAGGTGGTGTTTGTGGAGATAGTGAGAATACTTCAACCGCTTATCGATAAGAACGACATGACATCGTCAAGTAAGTCACATAAGGTTCCTATCACATATGCCCAGGGAGAGAAAGATGGTACAAGAGTTCCTACCAAAAATAAAAGATAAAAACTGTATCATTTCTCTTTTATATATGTGGTTCGATACATATTTTCTTTATCGAAAATTAATTTCAATGATGTAAGTTGTCCATTTCATATTTGTTGCTTAATTTGTAAGTATATAGTATTGAACTGAGATTCTTTGGTAATTGGTATGTACTAACATCGATTTTTATAATTAGAATTTCGAACTAGAGAGCATACCGTTTCCAAATTATCTAAAAATCATTAATATTTTTTGATGACATTCTAAGAATTAATTTCTTCAATATTGAATCAACTCAACAAATATTAACACTTGTTTTTCTTGTTAAAATACTGGTATATAGGTTATAACTATAAATATTAATTGAAATATAGCATGCACACAATTTAATTTGTTGCGTTGAAGTTTTATGGTCAATTTTTGAATTTCAAATATTTCATATTCTAGATTTGGATCCATTGAAGTACACCACCATTAACATAAAAAAAGGTTATTTCAATTCTAGTATATACGATTATACACTTCATAAAATGTTAGTAATTAAACGTATTGATTTTTAATGATATTTTAGAAAACAATTCATGTAACCAGTTCACATCTATAAGGTCGATCGCAGGATTATTAAACAAGATAAATATAATGTGCACAAAATCTTAATCGCAAAATCTGTTAAAATAATTCACGTCCATGATGAAGAGGGGAGAGAGGGCAATTGGAGAGAGTCGCATAATCTGTTAAAATCTTTCCAATTGATTTTGATAAAAGCTCAAAATTTTGTATCCTTCTATCAGGAATTGGACACTTAACTAAAGAAAATTCCTCCTGAGTCCTGACGGTTAACTTGAAGCCTACAAAATTAAGGCATTGGTTCATTATGTTCAGTACCTCCCATAGGTGGAGGAGCTGCCATTGGTGTAAGAGGAGGCATTTTTGCAGCAGCAGGAGGAGGACGAGGAGGAGGAGTCATGTCTCCTGAGGGTGATATTGCCGGAGTTGTAGGAGGGGCAGGTGGAGGAGGAGTCATGTCTCCTGAGGGTGATATTGCTGGAGTTGTAGGAGGGGGTGGAGGAGGAGTCATGTCTCCTGAGGGTGATATTGCTGGAGTTGTAGGAGGGAGTGGAGGAGGAGTCATGTCTCCTGAGGGTGACCTTGCCGAAGTTTTACTAGGGGCTGGTGGTGCTGGTTCAAACAAAACATGAAAAAATTAATTAGTTTCTTATTTCCTAAAGTAAATCAATATGTTAGTACAAGCTAACGAGTAGGGTTGTGCATTGACCGGGTCAAACCGGTCAACCGGACCGGACCAGTCGGTCCGGGTTCGGTCCGGAAATTTTTTGAAAAAATCCGGTCCGGTTCGGGTTTCGGTCCGGCAAATTTTAAATTTTCCGGTCCGGTCCGGTCCGGACCGGTCTAATTTTTTTTAATTTAAGGTAAAAAATCGGGTTTTTGGACCGGTCCGGTCTTCGGTCCGCCTATCCGAATTTTTTCCGGTCCGGTTCGGTTTTCGGTCTGGACCTAAATTTTTTTTCCGGTCCGGACCGGACCGGACCGATGCTCAACCCTACTAACGAGATTAGATCCAATATATTGCTTGCAATCAAAATGCAAAACTAAAGTCAAAGTTCAATTTGTTAGCAATCTAATATGTTGATACATGGGGTGTAAGCGGTGTGGGACGGGATGGGTTTTTGCCCCACTGTTTTCCGTCCCCCCTAAGTTAAGCGGGTAAACATGACTTGGCCAAAAAAATAAAATTGCTACCCGTCTCGCCTAAGGGTAGAGTAGGTAAGGCAGGACAGGTTATTCTTTGATCAAAACTAAATACAAAAAATCAATCTATTTTCCTTAACATTTTTTAATTTGATCAAAGCTACATATACACAAAAAATTAAGAAAAAAACAATCAATGTATGTTTTTAGAGCTAAATACCAAAAGAATCAAATCTAAATACACAAAGATCAAAACTAAATACAAGGCAAACGCATATATGAGTTGGGTTATGCGGGTTGTGGGTTGTGAGGTTAATTTTTTTTTGTCTGCAACCCGCATTAGGTGACCCTAGTTCAAACAAAATATGAAAAAAATAATTAATTTCTTATTTCCTAAAGTAAATCAATGTGTTAGTACAAGCTAACGAGATCACATCCAATATATATTTCTTGCAATCCAAATGCAAAACTAAAGTCAAAGTACAATTTGTTAGCAACCCGAACTTATTTTGAAAAAGACCATTACGAACTTAATACGTTTAGGTTTACTGACGGATAGGTAAAGAAACACCAACGAATAACCTCCGTCGGTAAATCTTTTTATCATGGGCCTAATTTAGGGTTCCCCATCACGTTCCTTCTCCCAAAAAAATGTCAACTCCTCATCCCCTCCGATTGTCGTCGTCACACCCGCCCGACGCCCCCTCCGCGACGTTGCCTCACCACTGTATCGTCACTCCCACACACCGTTGCCTTCTCCTATTTGACTCACCGTGATCTCCTTCTTCTCCACGTCTCGCCGCCGCCATCTCCTACTTTGTTGGTTCGTCCTTGGTGTTGTCTCCTCCTTCTTCGCTTCTCGCCACCAATGGTGAGCTTCTTCTCCTCCACCCATAACCCCAATCTCTTCCTCCATCCCGACCCCAACCATTACGTCCTCCACAAGCCAAGCCACCTTCGACCGCCACACCTGCGGCCTCCAACACCTCCTTATCCACCCACAACCACAACACCCAAACTTCCGTCTCCACCCACCGCCACCCTATCCTTAAACCCTACACCCACCTTGTTTGTGTTAGATTGGTTAGTTGCATTTCATCGAATTGGTTAATTGGATTGACTTCAATTCGTTAGTTGGATTGTGTTGGATTTTGGTTAGTTTGATTTATTAGTTGGATTGTCTTAGATTGGTTAGTTGGATTGTGTAGATTTTAGTTAGTTGGATTTGTTGGCTGAATTGTGTTAGATTGGTTAGTTGGATTTTACTAGATTGGTTAATTGGATTGTGTTGGATTGGTTAGTTGATTCTGTTAGATTTAGTTAATTGGATTGAGTTGGATGCGTTCGTTTGATTGAGTTGGATGTTCTAGTTGGATTGAGTGACATGTGTTAGTTGGATTGTGTTGAATTTGGCTATTTATGTTTGGTTTAGGTGGTGTGAGAAAGCAAAAAAATTGCGACGATCGAGATAACACGAGGATATATCAGAATTATTATTCCAATTTGGGGGGTATGAAGATATTATGAAACAATGAAGAGTATTGATGATATTTTAAATTTTAGAGGGTGTTCAGAAATTATTCTTTCTATAGAACGACGTACGACGGTGATATACTTGCAAAAATCATGTTGGTGTCTTGTAGAGGCGGATCTAGGATTTTTCGAGCGAGAGGGCCAAAAATCATACATAATTTTTTTATGTGAAAAACAATTACTTTCTTATTTCCTAAAGTAAATCAATATGTTAGTACAAGCTAATGATATTAGATCCAATATATATTGCTTACAATCAAAATGCAAAACTAAAGTCAAAGCTTGGTTAGCAATCTAATATTTTGATACATTACCTGGTAAAAGAAGTGATAAAACACCATAATCCTACATATTCTTCAATGTAACTCTAACTTACCATGATTTTACTGATCCAGTCAATTTAGTGATGATATTTCCTAACTCCTCTCAACCCAATCTTGATTTAAATTAGTTCAGATTTAATTCATTAATATCGAATTGAGACTAAAGAGAAAAATAGTTCATGCTTCCTGGATTATCACGTCACTCCACTAAAATAGTTGACGCAATTTTTTCTAAGAACTATCTCATAGCACTACAAATACCACGCCACTCCACTCCACTAAACATCAATTGATTTTGATAAAAGTTCAAAATTTCGTATCTTTCTATCAGGAATCGGAGAAAACTCCTCCTGATCCTGACGGTTAACTTGAAGCCTACAAAAGGTAAGAAATCTCACAGAAGGTGTTAAGAAAGTTACCTATTAAAGATCGACGTATCCTCACCAGGCTGGCTCAGAATCTCTTCTTCATCATTGCGCATTTCCTTATGAGACAAATCAACCAAAATCTCGGAATCAAATGGAGCAACTACAAACGGCTCTATTGTTACCTTTCCCGTTCTTCCTCTTATATATACCAACTTGTAATACAAAATTCAAAAAATAAGACAAATACGATTCATACTTTGAGCTTTCCAAAACAATATGGTATCAGAGCATCGACTCTGAAATAAACAAACCCGACGCCTCAGAAACTCCGACCACCCCTCGGAGAACTCATCACCGGCAGACCTCAGCTTCCCCAGAAGCTACATCATCGGCCCATACATCAGCCAACATGTCTGACTTCGAGATACACGCTCCTCGCCTTGTCTCCCAACTCCTCAATGGACAGAACTATCTGTCATGGGCGAGGGCTGTCTCGCTTGCCCTCAGTGGCAAGGGGAAGATGGGCCACATCACGGGGACATCAAAAAAACCAACCGGTGAAGGGACTGAATCAAAACAAGAAGAATGGCAAGCAACAGATCATCTCATCATGTCGTGGGTGATCAACTCGATGCAGCCAAAAATCGGATCGATCTTCTTGTATAAAAACTCTGCGAAGGAACTGTGGGACTCCGTCCAAAACATATATGGTAAGGCTCAAAACTTTGCTCATATATTTAAACTAAAGCAAGATCTTTCGCAGACTAGACAGAACAACCAACCCATCACCGATTATCTTGGAGCTCTTCAAAGAGGCTGGGATGAGTTGGCAATCTATGAGCCTCCAAGTCAAGACCCGAAGGTCATCCTGGCGAGAATAGAACAAGATCACATCTACCAGTTCCTAATCGGCCTTGACGGAAGCTATGAAGCCATCCGAAGTCAAATCCTGATGACTCCGGAACTCCCAAACTTAGCCTCCATCATCGCGATGGTTCAACGGGAAGAAACCCGTCGGACCACCGCTCAGAGCGGCTCAACCGACACTTCGGAATCTCAGGCACTACTCGCCAGAAAACAACAAGATACCGCTCAAATCAACAAAACAAAGGTAGATATGGAAAAAAAACGAATGAAACTTGTGATAATTGCAAAAAAACAGGGCATAACATGAACTCATGCTGGTTCCTTACAACCTCATCTCCGACCAACAAGGGAAGGAGGAGGAGATCATCGGAACAAAGGAAGAAATGGCGGAGGATCGGAGGGGAACGGGTTCGCAGGTGCGGCGCAAAACCCTAACTGTGATGGAGAAAGAAGGAAATGGGGAGACGCCGGATATCTCGCGGATCCGAGAGGTTTTATATCCGCACACGAAGGAACGGGTATGCAAGCAACCCGACCCGGATCCGACGCAACTATCTTCTCCTCTCCTGGTGCAACCGGATCCAGATCCGACCCGCCTCCTCTGGGTCAATTGCTGGTCCACTTGAACAATTATTTGCAGAGCAACCCTCACAGTTTAGGTAATTACTCAGGTATGGTCAAAACCTTAGATAATTATGCTGCAAAATTTTCTACCAATAGCACACATGATACTAGATGGGTTATTGATTCCGGTGCTACAGACCATATGACTGGAGATTCTTCATGTCTAAATAATATAAAAAATAGTTTGCACTTGCTAAATAAATTTGTTACCGTAGCTAATGGAAATCAAGTTGAAATTAAAGGAGTAGGTGACATGCAACTATTAAACAAATTAGCAAAAAATATCTTGTATGTACCTTCCTTTGATTCTAACCTTCTGTCGGTAGCCAAGATCACTAAGCATTTAAATTGTAATGTCATATTTACACCTATTGATGTGATTTTTCAGGACCGAATAACAGGGATGATGATTGGTAGGGGAATTCTCACCAACGGTCTCTACATCTTAGACTCCCAAAATAAGGCGATGCATGCTTTTAATAAACCTAATCATGAGCTTTGGCACAAGAGAATGGGACACCCATCTCACAATGTTTTGAAAACTTTATTTCCCTTTATTACCTCTGAATACGCTTGTGATGTTTGTCATTATTCGAAACAAACTAGACTGCCGTTTTCTTCTTCTAACAACAAAACTAGTTGCCCTCTCGAACTTATTCACTCCGATATTTGGGGCCCAGCCCCCGTTGACTCATACAACGGTTTTAGATATTTTATCTCTTTTATTGACGATTTTTCACGTACTACATGGGTTTACTTGTTGAAAGCCAAATCTGATGCATTTAAAGTTTTCTGTGAATTTGTATCCCTCGTTGAAAATATGTATGACTTTAAAATTAAAACGTTGAGATCGGACAATGGGGCTGAATATACTAGTCACATTTTTCAAATTTTTTTGAAAACAAAGGGAATCTTTCACCAAACTACATGTATTAACACTCCCGAACAAAACGGTGTTTCCGAAAGGAAAAATCGTCACATTTTGAATGTCACTCGATCATTACTTTTTCAAAATAACGTTCCAAAAGGTTTTTGGTCAGATGCCGTTTTAACCGCAGTTTATCTCATAAATCGTCTTCCCAGCAACAACCTTAAAAAGAGGCAACCTTTGGAAATATTACTTGGAAGAAAACTAACGCTTGACCATCTTAGGATATTTGGTTGTGTTTGTTTTGTTCACAGGAAAAGGACAGATAAACTCGATTTTAACTCTATCAAATGTATTTTTCTGGGTTATTCCTTTAGCAAAAAAAGGTACAAATGTTATGACCCTATAGAGTGTAAATTTTATGTTTCAAGAGATGTATCTTTTGTTGAGAAAGAGTCGTATTTCAAAAGTAGTGAAGACGAAACTCCAACTCCGGATATTCCTCTCCCAACCTTGGAAACCAACACACCGGAAGTGCACAAAGACAACTCAAACCCACAAGAAGAAATTGAAGAAGAAGAAGAAGGGGGAGGTGAAGGAGGAGAAGGAGAAAATCAAGAAAAGCAAAATCAAACAAACAACCAAGAAGAAACTTCCCAAAGGCGAAGATCAACACGTCCCAATCGTGTTCCCGCCAGGTTAAAAGATTTCATCACTTCCCACGTCATTTACCCAATTGAGGACTACTTGTCCTATAATCAATTAAAACCCACTCACAAAAGTTTTATAACACAAATAGATAATCATAAAGAACCCAACTCCTACCATGAAGCTATTGAAGAACCAAAATGGTGCAAAGCTATGGAAGAGGAACTTAGAGCACTAGAATCAAACGGAACTTGGACTCTTGTTCCACTACAAACTGGGATCAAAACCGTTGGGTGTAAATGGATTTACAAAATTAAATACAACTGCAATGGAACCATTGAAAGATATAAGGCTAGACTCGTTGCTAAAGGATACACTCAAACATATGGCCTAGATTATTTAGAAACTTTCGCTCCAGTAGCAAAAATGAACACCGTTCGTGTTCTTCTATCTATAGCCGTTAACAAAGGATGGAAACTATACCAAATGGATGTAAGAAATGCTTTCCTTCATGGAAACCTTGAAGAGGAAGTATATATGACTCCGCCTCCAGGATACAACTCGGCTTCAAAACAGGTATGCAAGCTACACAAATCAATCTACGGATTGAAACAGTCTCCACGCGCATGGTATGCAAAACGTAGTCATTTTCTTCTACTTTATGGGTTTGTTAAGTCTTCCGCTGATGCATCCATGTTCATTAAACATCATCATCACATAACCACCATAGTCCTAATTTATGTAGATGATATCATAATCACTGGTGATTGTAACCATGAAATCAACCTAGTCAAAAATTACTTAAAATCTAAATTTGACATCAAAGACCTTGGTTTATTAAAATATTTCTTAGGAATAGAAATTGCATACTCCACAAAAGGATTGTTTTTATCACAAAAAAAGTACACTCTAGACTTACTGAAGGAAACCGGAAAACTCGGGTCTAAACCTACTAACACTCCCATTGAGGCTAATCGCAAGGTTAGTCCCACAGAAGGAGAACCTGTTAACGACATTAGTCGGTTTCAAAGACTCGTAGGAAAACTCATATACCTGACTGTAACTAGACCTGATATAACGTATGCAGTTAGCACTATTAGTCAATTTATGCATGCTCCCCATACGCATCACTTAGATATTATTGATCGGATACTTAGCTATTTAAAAAACACTCCGGGACAAGGATTATGGATGAAAAACAATCAGTCTAACTCTATAATTGGCTTCTCTGATGCAGATTGGGCAGGGAGCCATGATCGTAAATCTACTACAGGTTTTTGCACATTCGTAGGTGGAAATCTTGTAACTTGGAGAAGCAAGAAACAAAATGTTGTTGCTAGATCAAGTGCTGAAGCAGAGTATCGGGCTATGGCCTCTACCACAAGTGAACTCGTTTGGCTCAAACAACTGCTTTTTGACATGAAACAACCCTACAATAAACCCATGAACATGTTCTGTGACAATAATGCCGCCCGTCACATAGCGTCAAATCTAGTGTTCCACGAAAGAACTAAACACATTGAAGTTGATTGTCATTTCATCCGGGAAAAAATTCAAAACAAATAAATCGAGGTACCATACATTTCAAGTAAAGAACAACTCGCCGATATCTTCACCAAAGCCCTGGATCAGAAACAATTCAAACTCATACTCTCCAAGCTAGGTTCCTTCAACCTCTTCCGGAACCAACTTGAGGGGGAGTATTAAGAAAGTTACCTATTAAAGATCGACGTATCCTCACCAGGCTGGCTCAGAATCTCTTCTTCATCATTGCGCATTTCCTTATGAGACAAATCAACCAAAATCTCGGAATCAAATGGAGCAACTACAAACGGCTCTATTGTTACCTTTCCCGTTCTTCCTCTTATATATACCAACTTGTAATACAAAATTCAAAAAATAAGACAAATACGATTCATACTTTGAGCTTTCCAAAACAATAGAAGGTAAGAAAACTTACAAAAGTCTTGTCCATTCGCTACTGTGAATATCGTCATCACCATCACCATCACCACCACCACCACCACCAAATTCACCTTAACCATCTCCATCTCTAACCAAAAGAGCGAGGTTTTGGTGCAAAGATATTAGAAGTTAAATAGACATGGGGTTTGGATGATATTAGAAGTTGGATGGGAAGTGGGATTTATATATGGAGAGAAAGTTTGTTTGTTTGGTTGCTGGGATGAGAGAGGAGTGTGGTCTGGCCACGTTAAATAGACATGGAGTGGTGTATGTGATTTAATGAATTAGTTGTGCGTTGCTTGTATTTTCGCAAAAAAAGTCCTGTGCGTTAAATAGACGTGGAGTTGTGTTTGTGATTTATGTGCGTTGCTTGTATTCTCGGATTTCTGCCTTTCCAGAATTTCTATATCTGCACGTACCCATCATTACATCATGCCTCGCACTATCTCAAGTTTCTCAACAACACCATTTTGTTTTTCGTTTATTTATACGTTTTTTTTGGTTTTGTATTTTTATCCTTTAGTTTGTACAAACTTATATGAAAATAAGTTGACAGTAGATATCCCATGTCATCCATCGTTACCTCTTCAAAGCATATTTAAATAATTCGGTGGAAGGCAGTGGACATAATTACTCCGTCGATCACAAAGTGTTATCAACGGGTTTTTACTTGGAATGCACTTGCAAACACCTGCATGCCACATCATTTGCATTGGTGCACTTTCACCAGGCGTGGACCCACAATTAGACGGTTTCCTTCGTTTGCACTAACGTAACATTACATGAATCGTTAAGAATTTTTGGATTAACGAAACACAACGTGATTAAGGTGCTAATGACGTTGGAGTACAACTAATGGGATTAAGGAATCTTTGAAGTTGGTCAAAAGACTCAGAACATTGGAGACACGAAAACCCTGTCCCCCTAATCGCTGCCGCACTCCAAGCCGTCCGACTCTCCCACACGGGCTGCCCCACCCCTTGTCACCTCCTCTCCCCACTTTTGGACAATGCATAGTCGGAGTGGGCTCACCAGGTGGAGGTTAAGGTAAATTCTATCTCATTTTCTTTCTAGATTTTTTCTGTTTTTCGGTGAAAGATTGAAATTGGGTAGGAATCAGATTTAGAGTAGGGGAAGGAGAAAGTGGAGTTCTCATATTTTGGGTGAAAGAAGTGTAGGTTATGAGAATGTTTTCTTCTTCTTCTGATTTGTGTCTCAAGATTTGATTTTGGGTGAGAAGTGTAGTTGTGGGCTCATATATTAAGTACATACTGAGTTCATGAGTTATTATTTGTCACCGAATTCTTCTTTGATGAGTTATTCGCAATATAAACAAGGCAATGATCACCTCTTTTACAATAACCAATAGTTGATGTACAAATAACAATAAACACACAAATAAACTGCAACAAACACGTCCAAAGCTACTAAAACACAACAACACACTCAAACCTCTCCTCGACCACCTTCTGAATCTCTTCCATCTTAGTAGGAATGTTTGTGGCCAAGTAATGGTGTTCCTTGTCAAACAACTCCAAGATTGCGTACTGTTGTATAGATTGAAAATCGAAAGCGGCATACTAGGCATTTCATGAAACACATGAGCTGCAAAACTGAAACAAGATACAACAACAAGCTTAGTTTGTAGTACTTTGTAAGCATTTCATCAAACACAAGGTGCAAATCAAAATTTGCACGTTCTCCAACAAGTCTACACACCACCAACTATTGAAAATCATCCCAACAATGAGAAATGAAACCAAGACCATGTCAAAGAATGAAAAATAGAGTGCTACATTTATAGTTGCATAACTCTAAGAAAATCTACAAACTGAAAATAGAAAGGATGCCCATAAGGATGGTGAGGTCTATTAAGACAATCATCTGAAGTGACATTTAGGCCTACGACTTATTTGAGTCCTAAGAACTAGGAATCAGATTGCTACCATGACTCTTAATAGACTCCAATTAGGAAGGAGTAAGTGTAATAAACTGAATCTAAAACACCTTAATTAACTAAACTAAACCTAATTAACCCATAATTAAACCATGAACAGTGAAGCATGTGGTGGAATTGAAGATAAGAATTGGGTTTTACTATAAATAGGAGGGTAAGGGTTATCTGAAACGTTTTTCTTCTTCCTCAAGTTAATCAGAGCGTGAGAGAGGTGAATTCGGAGAAGAAGAAGAAGGAGAAGAAGAAGAGAAGGAGAGGAAGTGAAGGAGAAGAGTTGGGTTGGGCTTGCCAAAGCTTGGGAAGCTTCCACAATCGTCAATAAGGTATGTCAAATCTTCAATATAACTCACTTATGCCTTGTGAGTGTTGGGGATCGACGTTGGTGTCGAATTCCACGTCGGATTGCAACCTATTCAGAGGTTGAAGACGACGATCGGTCGACCGGTGCCTGTGGGCAGTCGACCGATCCTATTATTATATTGATTTGCACCCGCGAACGGTCGAACGATGTCTATGGACGGTCGACCGTTATGCCAGATTTGTGCGGGAAAAAGGGTTGATGCTGTTATCGGTCGAACGGGTCCACTTAGCCGGTCGACCGAAAAACAATGAGAATAGGTCGACTTGGGGTTTTGACTTATTAAACGGTCGAACGCCCTTAACCTTGTTCGACCGATCTATTCGATGCTAAGTCGGTTGGGAGCTTTGACCATCAAAACGGTCGACCGCTCTTTAACTTTCGGTCGACCGACTGAGCATTTTAATTAAGCGGTAGAGTGCCTGTGATGATTCGGTCGAACTGTATTTCAGTTCCGGTCGACCGAATACCACTTAGGCAAAATGCTGAAATCCCTGTTATCGGTTGAACGACCCCTTGGTTCGACCGGTCGGATATATATATATTATATAAATTTGGTATAGCGTAGACCATCCAAACGGTCGACCGCTAGATGACTTTTGTTCGACCGATTGGTCGGTAATTCGGTTGGCGTGGTTCGACCGGATGCTATTGTGTGTACAGTACCGAGTACTGTGTGGAAGACCGGTCGACCGGTGTGCTTGTAGCGGTCGACCGATCTGCCGCAGGTTGGTGGATTTATCCACACGCGATCCGTTGAGTATAGGTCGACTACCGGCTCCGAGGCGACGATCGATTACCGGCATTGAGAGCAACAGATTTCACCTTCGACGAGGGCGTATTATTGTATTACTGTTGCCTCTCTTACCGAGCGGGGTGTGAGGGATGTGTGCCGTAAACCTTGGGCAGTTTGCGAGGGTTTAGCGGTAGGCCGAGGATGTTCCTGCAGGGTGCGCGTCTGGCGGCTCTTGGGGGAGCAGCGGCTGTCGTCTGACCCGAGTTGTGTATTCGGCGGGCTGACTCGCTCCTGGGGTGGCGGCGTGTGCCATGGTTCCTTTCTGCACTTTTGGGGAGCAGTGGTGCCGACAGACCCTTGTGAGGCAGCGGTGGACTGACTTGACCCTAGTGGCAGGAGTGGTTCAGTACCGTGGAGGCGGAGAGGGCATTATTGTGGGCCCGAGGTGGATGATCATGTGCATTGCATAACATTGTCTTTAATTCCTTTTTGTATTTTAGGAGGTTTGGTATACGGGGTTCCTGCAGGGAACTCAGGCATGTTTGTTTGTTTGCATTTCAGGTAGCGAGTAGCATTAGAGTCAGGTGGTGACCGAGGAGGGTGCCCCCGGGATCAGATCTTGTCCTCTTTTATATCTTTTGTTGAGGTAGTGATTACATGTATATTCATTTTTGTTGTAATCACAGTTGACTCATATGTATAGTTTGACTTCCACGTGGATCTGTATCTATATATATATATATATCGTCTTGTTGTCTCGTGACGTGCCCAGTGTTGACCGTTGACGGTCTTTATTATTGTTTTAATTTTCCGCTGTTTTCGGGTACGTTACAGTAAGGGAGGTCGGATGTATGCCCAATTTCCGTAAGAGGACGCCATGAAGGAGGGAGTGGAGTACGACGACGAATGATGGTTGGTTCGTCAAGTGGCGGCGGTCGGCTTAGGAACGAGAGAGGGTCGGGGTGGGCATGCAATAGGGGTTGGGAAGGGAAGTGCACTTGCAACAGGGCTCAGCCTAAGGGTTGGGTTAAGCATAAATCAAGGGATTATTGTTAATTTATGCTAACACACTTAACGGACGGTCAGACTTAACAGACGGATCTACCGGCCGTTAACAGTGGTAAAGTGGAAGTGCACCGGTGCAAATAATGTGGTAAGCAAGTGTTTGTGAGCAATAAAAAAATACACGTGTGTAAAGATCCAATAAGAACTTTTTATAAGTGCACCCAAGCAATAAAACCTATCAACATTTGAGAGATGTGTTTCTGCATTTTCAATACTTTCCCGCAATCAAAACTGTTCTTGGTGCACAATGTATTTGCACTACTACACAAATAAAATGCCTATGAGCGACTCTAACAGAGAAATCATCCTACTATGCTACCATGTTTAGCCTGGTTGATTAGTCACCTCTTCCAAACTGGAGTGGATACAACTCCGTTATGACACGCTTCAACTTTTAAGTGCTACAAACTTACAAATTACAATCATGTAATTTGAGACTATTTGTACGAGCTTAATTATTTGAACTCAATCTGTATGTCAACTAACAACATAAAATAAGTTCAAATCGGGTCGTTAAGTTTGGAGCTGAGAATGAGTTGGACGGAGGAATCAGCTCTCCTTTTTCACTTGAAAAATGATAAATACATTAAATGCCTGCGCACAAAATGACTAAAAGTAATGATATTTTAGAATCAAAATGCTTTAATTGCTTTGTACAAATGATTAGATGATGCAATACATGTATGATGTATCTCATGACACCCGTAGCGTGAACAGACAAGGCCTCCTCGACATGTAGTATGTGTTTTATTAACATTAAACCACGCAAGGTCTTAAGGAGTTCGATTGGAAAGATAGTGGTTAATAAAGTTAATTTTTTCAATTAAAGTTAGACATGTGATTGAATTTGCTCAATTAGTATTGAATCTGGTGCGGGAAGAAGAAAGCAGGATAAATGTATTGTTTCTTAGTTTTTGTTTACAAATACATGAGGGATATTTATACATTGTTTTATATCCGTTATACATTTATTGTGAGCTTGGATTTCCCAAGCGTTGCCTCTTGATGGAGAGCCGTTGAACATTGTAAAAAGGTATGTTCTTTTTAACACGCCCCCTCAAGTTGTGTCTGGAAAGGGTTGACAGATCCCAACTTGAAGAGAAGATTGGAAAAGGTTATGCGATCAAGTGCTTTGGTGAAGATATCTGCGAGTTGTTCTTTTCTTGAGACATAGGGAACTTCTATTTGTTTTGACTGTATTTCTCCCTGATGAAATGACAGTCAACTACTATACGCTTGGTCCTTTCGTGGAAGACAGGATTTTTGGCAATGTGTCGTGCTGCATTGTTATCACAGAACATTTTTGTTGGTTCTCGAGTTGTGATATTCATGTCTTTGAGGAGTTGTCTGAGCCAGATTAATTCGCTGGTGGTGGATGTCATCCCTCGATATTCTGCTTCTGCACTAGATCGTGCAACGACATTTTGTTTCTTACTTCGCCATGTTACCATGTTGCCTCCTACAAAGGTGCAAAAACCAGTAGTTGATCTTCGATCATGGCTCCCAGCCCAATCTGCATCGGAATATCCAATTATTGAGTTAGAGTTATTAGGTTTCATCCAAAGTCCTTGTCCAGGGGTTCCTTTAAGGTAGCATAAGATTCTGTTTACTAAATCTAAGTGATGAGTGTGAGGGGCATGCATGAATTGACTTATTAGACTAACAGCATAAGTAATGTCGGGTCGAGTAACAGTGAGATAGATGAGCTTTCCTACTAATCTTTGGAATTGTCTAATATTAGTTAGAGGGGTGTCATCTGTTGGTCCTAGTTTTTTGTTGATTTCTATTGGTGTAGTTATGGGTTTTGATACTAGTTTCCCAGTTTCTTTGAGTAGATCTAGGGTGTATTTTCGTTGGGAAAGAAACAGACCTTTCTTGGAGTGTGCAATTTCTATTCCTAAAAAATATTTCATAAACCCTAAATCTTTTATGTCAAACTTTGATTTTAGATATTCCTTGACTAAGGTGATTTTGTGGTCATTATTTCCGGTTATAATAATATCATCAACATAGATGAGCACGATGATAGTGGTATTATGACTATGTTTTGTAAACATCGATGCATCAGCAGAACTTTTAATGAATCCATAACTAATAAGAGAGAGACTAAGTTTGGCATACCAGGTTCGAGGTGATTGTTTTAGTCCACATATAGACTTATGAAGCTTGCATACCTGATTTGGATGTGTGGTATAGCCTGGTCGTGGATTCATATAAACTTCTTCTTCAAGGTTTCCCTGTAGAAAAGCATTTTTAACATCCATTTGGAAGAGATTGCAACCTTGGTTAACTGCAATTGATAGGAGGACCCGAACAATGTTCATTTTGGCTACGGGAGCAAAGGTTTCTAGATAGTCAAGACCATATGTTTGAGTGTAGCCTTTAGCTACAAGACGGGCTTTATATCTTTCTATGTTGCCATTGCTATGATATTTGATTTTGTAGACCCATCTGCAACCAACAGGTTTTATGTCGGGTTGTAGGGGAACTAGAGTCCAAGTTTGGTTGGATTCTAAGGCACGTAACTCATCATTCATGGCTTTCTTCCAATTTTGGTTTCCTATAGCCTCTTGATATGTTGTTGGTTCCTTATCTTGATCTAGCTTCCCTAAGAAGGCCTGATGGTTGGATGAGAATTGGTGGTAGGATAAGTGATTTTGAATAGGGTACGTGACGTGTGAAAGAATATAGTCATTAAATCTAGGAGGGGGGCGTGAAGGACGAGAGGATCTTCTCGGAAGTTCTTCTTCTTCTTCCGTCTTCTCCCTCCCTTTGCTCTTCTTCTCCGTCTTCTCCCTCCCTTTGCTCTTCTTCTCCGTCTTCTTCTTCATTGTTTTGTTCGTTTTCTTCCTCTGGAATGGTTGAGGCAGCGGATATCTCTTGAGGAAAGATTAGTAGAACAGAGGTAGAGGAGGTGTTTTCAGTGGTAGAACTTTTAAAGAAGGGTTCAATTTCAAAGAAGGAAACGTCTCTCGAGACATAAAATTTCTTATTTTCTGGATCATAGCATTTGTAGCCTTTCTTCTTGAAGGAATATCCTAAGAAAATGCATTTAACCGAGGTGTAATCAAGTTTGTGTTCACGTTTTTTGTGAACAAAACATGTACATCCAAAGACCTTAAGATGATTAATACTAAGTTCTTTATCGTAAAAGAGTTCTAAAGGTTTTTTATTATCAATTGTAGGATTAGGAATGCGATTAATGATATAAGCAGCAGTGAGAACAACATCAGACCAGAAATGTGTGGGAACATTATTCTGAAAAAGAAGAGATCGAGTAACATTTAAAAGGTGTCGATTTTTTCATTCTAAAAGCCCGTTTTGTTGTGGTGTATTTATACAGGAAGTTTGATGAAGAATACCTTTTTGTTTTAAAAGACTTTGAAACATATTGCTCATATATTCGGAGTCGTTATCAGATCTAAAAAATTTAATCTTTGCATCAAACATATTTTCAATAAAACGTAAAAATTCACAAAACACTGGATAAGCATCAGATTTATGTTTTAATAAGTAAATCCAGGTGGTTCTAGAAAAATCATCAATAAAACTAATGAAATATCGAAAACCATTGTAAGATTCTTTGGGAGCAGGTCCCCAAATATCGGAGTGAATAATGGTAAATGGAACATAAGTTTTTGTGCTGGAATTTGGAAACGGTAATCGGGTTTGTTTAGCAAAACGACACACATCACATAGTAAATTAGATTTAAAACATGGAAAAAGACTTTTTAGCACATTTGATGAGGGATGACCCATCCGCTTATGCCAGAGAAGATGATTATCAAGAGTTTGGGTATGATATGCCTTTTTGTTTGTTTCAAGGACATATAAACCATTTGTGAGGATGCCTTTACCAATCATCCTCCCTGTGGTACGATCCTGAAAAAACACATTATTAGGGGAAAAAATTACATTACAATTGAGTTCAGTAGTAATCTTGGCAACCGAAATTAGGTTAGCATTAAGGTTAGGAATATACAAAATATTGTCACATGTGTTATTAATTAAGTTTGCTTTTCCTATTCCTTGAATTTGAATTTTATCTCCATTTGCAACTGTAACAAAATTATTTAACAATCTTAAATTTTGGTTAATGTTACTAAGTAGCTTTGGATTACCAGTCATATGATCTGTAGCACCGGTATCAACAATCCAATGTTTATTTGATTTGGTAGATAAGCCAGAAAAACTAGCAAAAAAAGGATTCTGTTTTATACCTGAGCAATTACCTGAAGCAGGAGGGTTGTTTTGCAACAAAACATTAAGCTGGTCCACCAAGTTGCTTAATTGGAGCGGGTTAATGGATCCACTGGTTGACCCGAGAAATTCGGATCTGGAAGATCCGGGATCGGAGCGGATATGGGTTGGCGGGTGGAGCGGGTCGGCGGATCCAGGTGTGTTGGTATAAAACACGTTCTTCTCAGCGGAATCCGAAGAGTTAGGGTCTTTTGAGAAGTCGATTCGGAGGCCGCCGCTCCCGTTGGGTTGTGCGATGCTACCGGCGACTCCCTCCACCAGATTAGCCTTCCCATTTCTTTCGTTTCTTGGTGGTCGGAGATGTGGGTAGAGGAACCAACAGTTATTTTTGTTGTGTCCAGTTTTCTTGCAGTTTTCGCAGTGTTCTTCCTTGCGATTTCCAAACTTTTTTTTCCGTTCTGGTTTTGGTTTTTTCCGGCAAAAAAGGCAAGGTTTTCTGCTTCAGTTGTTGTTAAGTTCCGTTGCAGATGAGTCATGGTTCGCCTTCGTGTTTCTTCGCGGAGGACCATGGCGGTGACTGTGGCAAGGGAAGGGAGTTCTGGTGCCATCATCACCTGACTCCTGATGTTTTCGTAGGTTGTGTCTAGACCTACCAGAAACTGGTAGATCCGGTCTTGTTCTGCTCTTTGTTGGATTATTTTGATTTCGGTAGTTGGGGGTTCGTAGACCCCTAACTCATCCCAGGCCCTTCTGAGAGTACCAAGGTACTCAGTGACTCCGCGGCTATTTTGGCGAGTTTGCGAGATTTCCTGCTTTATTTTGAAGATGTGTGCGAAGTTCTGAGCCTTTCCATAGTGCTCTCGAACAACTTCCCAGAGATCTTTTGCACTTTCTTTGTAGATGAATATTTCAGCAATATTTGCTTCCATGGACGCCAGGAGCCAGGACATCACCTGGTGGTCCATGGTTTGCCATTCATCTTGGTCTTTGTCTGACGCATCGGTTTCTGGCTTTTGTGTTTTTCCCGTGATGTGGCCTAGTCTCCCCCGGCCGCTGAGGGAGAGAGTAGCGGCGCGCGCCCATGATAGATAATTGCTGGTATTGAGGAGCGTTGTGACGAGGCGATGGGGGTTGCTTTCTGGTTGGCTTCTTCTGTTGCCGTCAGACATCATTTTGGGTTTGGATGAGGGTTTTGATCGACCTTCAACCCCCTTGATGAGGTGAGGCCGATGATGAACTCCGGGGGGAGTCTGAGGCTAGTTTTTTTTTGTGTGGATCAGTGCTCTGATACCATATTGAATCTCGTGCGGGAAGAAGAAAGTAGGATAAATGTATTGTTTCTTAGTTTTTGTTTACAAATACATGAGGGATATTTATACATTGTTTTATATCCGTTATACATTTACTGTGAGCTTGGATTTCCCAAGCGTTGCCTCTTGATGGAGAGCCGTTGAACATTGTAAAAAGGTATGTTCTTTTTAACTTAGATTCAAGACCGAGTATAAATTAAGTTTCTATTTTCCTGAAGTATCTGAACAAACAGTATCTCGTACGAGTACAGTTAATTTTTGGATATATATTTGGCATAAATTATATTTATTTAATCGAAATATATAATATTTTAAAACCAGTTATTATGAAAGGAAAAGGTACTTACACTGGCTAGATCCGACCTTTACTTATTTCCATTTTCATCTAGTTGATCATAAAATTTTATTTAGATCATAATAATGAATTAAGAGGAAAATACTTACTCTTTAGGTTTTTCCTTTAATTTTCTTATGCGAGACAACAAGGCAAATGCTAGTGTATACGTGCAAATTGGGTACAAATTGTACCCAATCAATTAGTATGGAAAATATTCTAAATATTATTTAGTTGCTTGACATGTCATAGAATTAGAACATGTAAGGTCAAGTTGCACAGTCAGCCAGTGTTTTTTTTTCAAAAAAGTTACTATATATCAAATTAAATCAAGGAATTTTTTCTTTGAAAAAAATAAAAAATAGCAAAGTTAAGAGTCGTAAAAGATTTGATAAAATATAAGAAATGAAAACAATAGTAGAAGTACCATTTTCAAAACTAGAAACTGGTAACTCATGTTGTTAGAACCTTAAACCTTAATTAGAGAAGCTAACTGGATTAGAAGGGAGTTAGAGTCTGCTTGACCTTTCGTGGATGGAAAGGTTGGGATGGTGGTGTACGTAGAAGAGGGGGTGTGAGGAGGTGATCAGAGGATACCAAGGTGGAGTAAAAGTAAATTATATATAAGTGTTTATCTGGTCAGAAATTCTTTACTTCAACGTGAGAGAAGAAAGAGGTGGGGTGACTCGTGAGTTGGAGAGGTGAGGGAAGAGAGAGGTAGAGTGACTCATGAAGTGAATGACGAGTGGCTCGTGAGAATGAAGGTTGCGAAGAGATGGATAAGAGGTTGGGTGAAGCCGTGAAGGACGTTTGCTTTTGGGGTTGACTTTGAGGTATGCAAGAGCTAATCCACTTTATTGTTGTGGTAGAACTTTACTGATTTGGTCAAGAATACCATAGATAATGATGTAGATGATTTCTATATTCGATTAGGTTTTTTGTGGTGAAAGAGATATAAAGAAAATTGATGGAGTTTGGATGTGATTTGTGAAATTAAGGTTATGATTGCGAGACAGACAAATATTGATTCGTTATTCTTCAGTTTCATGTCATGTCTGTCTCTCTTGATATTCGTAGTCGCATCGATATTGAATTTATTGATGCGCATATGATTGCATGATGGTGTTTTGATCGACATGTCCATAGAAAGAATTCCACCAAGGAGGTGGAAGTAGCGAAAATTAACCCCAAAAGAGGGTTAGAGAACATGCACAAGGACAAACCCTAGGAGGGACACGAAGAAATTATGGTTAAGAACCCTGAGAAGATGGTGCGATGGAGAAGAAAGAATGGAGATTAGTTTTTCCTTTGGGTTTTAGTCAATTGTTACAATATTTATACCCAGATTACTCAGGTAATCGGATAATCAAACAAACTAGCTAAATACAAGGATGATTATCTAATACAATCAGATCGTTTTTTGGACAAACATACATTCTGGACATTTGGACCATACTTTTGGACGTTGGACTGTGGACTATGGACCAGATTCAGTCCAGAGTATGATTGAGATTTTGGACGTTGGACCGTGCACTCTGGAACCGATTTAGTCCAGAAAGTCTGATCGAGATTCTGGATGCTAGACTGATCGAGATTCTGGACGCTGGACTGTGGAGTCTGGATTATGTTAAGATCTATGGCCCTCTAATCGTTAGAAAAATGCGGAATTAAAAATACTAAGCGAAGGATTAAGGAAAGAGACAATGCAAACTCCTTGATTATTTGATTTGAAATGGAAGCTTCCTCCAAGCTTTTACAACTCTTTGATTATTTGATATGAAAGTTGAATCACACTCTAACTAACACTCTATACTTGAGCACACTTGGATATGATATTGAATTGGATATGCAAGTGGTGAAGTTTAGGCTTGAGTATTGATGAATAAGCTTTGAAGGTTTGGCAATTGAGAGCACAAAGATAGTTGATGAATAGAAGGTGTTGTCTCTTGTTTTGTGTCTCTAGAGTGGAGTTTATATAGGCTTCAAAGCTTATAGATCCGTTGGAGAGTTGGTGGTGAATGGACCAATGAGAAAGCAAGATGTGACTTAAGCTCGTCCAGAAATCGAGACAGATTCGGTCGACCGTTATCCACACAGTAGTCCGAAACATTGGTCTGAACTAAGAACTCGGTTGACCGATTAAGTATCGGATCACCGTTCACCAACCTCCAGTAGCTTTTATCTATTTAGCCCTAATTAAACTCGGTTCACCGAAGTCCATTCGGTTCACCGTTCCAAGGTGGACAGTAGAATTGATTGGGCTCTATTCATGTCTAGTTCGGTTGACCGTCTATACTTCGGTAGACCGAAGTTAGCGCAGGTTTTGCGCGGACAATGCGTGGGAAATTGTTTTACCAATAACGGTCAAGTTAAATAGCCGTTGAGCTCCTAAAGCCAATATGGATTCGGTAGACCGAAGTGTGTGCGGTCGTCCGAAGTGGGTCAAGTTAATTTGGGCTCTAGGGTCTTGATTTGAATGCGACCGTTGGAGCAAAGTCCAAAACCGGTCCAGGGCTATTCGGTCGACCAAAGGCGTTTCGGTCTTCCGTTGGGGCAAATCCAGAGAACACCTAAGTTTCACTGTTGGGAAGTATTCGACTATCCGACAGGTGTTCGGTGGACCGAACTAGGTAGAGTTCGGTTAACCAAAATAAGTTCGGTTTACCGAGAAATGACGGGACAGAATCCTAGTGATCAAGTTTACATAAAATCCTATGGACTTAATAAATATAAAGTTACATGTCTTGGTCCAAAGCTTTGATTACAAGTCTTGAGTCTTGATGTCCTTGTCCCAATGCTCATTTCCTTCATTGTCTTGATCAACCTATTAAGATAATTGCAAGTATACAAACATATATGCAATGCATGTAATCGTGTTTGCTCACTTTGATTGATTAGGTTGATTGATTAAGATTAGTTTAATTAATCATCAAAATTAATATAGATTAAGGCCAAAAATACAACAATCTCCCACTTTTTGATGATGGCAAATCTATATCTTAATGTTTGAGTTTCAATTTAAGTTCTCCCCAATTCTATATGATTGCTCCCCCTTCATATATGTAAACTATGCATGTATAAGATGCTCCCCCTAACAATGTGCATAGTATTAGTGAAATGAAGCTCAATCTTTATCATTCTCCCCATTTGACATCAATCAAATGCAAACAATACAAGCATATGATGTAAAGGTATAGGATTTAGATATTTCTCCCCCTTAATTAGATGATATAACATTATATGCTCCCCTATCACTAAGGCCTAAAAGCAATAATGTATTATATCAATTAAGCATGTAATATCCCTAGATTAGAACCAAATGTTAAAAATAGACACAATTGAGAGGATTACCCAACTTTTGATCCTCGATTTTGTATTGGTTCCAATCTCCTTTCGAAAGAGACGACGGCTTTATGAATTCGATCCAAATGATTTCCTTGAAGCTTGGAATCGATCTTTTGTAGCTTGAGCCGATCGCTATCGATTTTCCTTCTAAGTACCTACAAGTGAAGATTTTGGTATCCAAACAACTTTGGGTCCTTTGACATTAATCTTTGGTACCCAAACCATTTTGGTCTTAGGTGCCCAAACACTTGAGGAACTTTTATTCACAAAGAAATGCTTTCCATTCATAGTAGTGTGAATTACATGGTTTTTGTAGTTGTTAACATAATAGCCTACACCATGCTTATCTAAAGATTGTCTTTGACTACCAATAAGCATATCAAGCATTTTCTTTCCTCTTGTGAATTTTTCTAGATCCTTTTGTAATTGAGCATTTTTTAGCAATTTAATCTTGAATATTGTCACTACATGAAGATTTTGCATTTAGAGTTGTAATTTCATCAATCAATTTAGTGTTCTCTAATGCAATTTTATCATGACTAACAAGCAATTCATTCTTCTCATTCATGATAGATTCAATTTGAGATTGTAGCTCATTAATTTTCTTTCTTGCTAGTTTATTCTTTTGACAAATTTTCTCAAAATTTTCAAGCAATTCATTGAATTCACATTGAAGTTCATTATATGCATTTGAGTTATTTGAATCAATTGAATCTCAACTAGAGCAAGAAGATACCTCACTATCATTATCTTCTATTGTCATGAAGCACATTGAGGTGAATTCGCCTTCAATTGATGAAGATGATGAAGTGTCCAAAGTAGCTTTGAGAGCTTTCTTCTTCTTCTCTTTTCTCCTGCTCTTCTTCTTTTTCTCTTTTCTTTCTCTTCTTTGAGAAATTATTTAAATTGTTGTGTCGCTAACTGTTCCTCGATATCACTATCTCCTTTGGTTGAATTGGCGACGACGTGTAATCCCAAGGATTTCTTGATTCTCTTCTCAATGTGGTCTTTCATTTGTATCTCATATGTCATGAGACTACCCATTAGCTCCTCGACCGATAATTTGGTGAGATCTTGTGCTTCTTCGATGGCGGTCGTCTTCTCTTCCCAATCGTCGGTGAGTGATCAGAGAATTTTTTGAGTAATCTCTCCCTTGCTAAAATCCTTGTCAAGTGCTTTAAGAGAGTTAATTATCTCGGTGAAGCGAGTGTGCATCTCATTATGGTTTCACCGGATTGCATACGAAATAATTCATATTTATGCATGAGCAAATTAATCCTAGTTTCTTTCAATCTATTTAACCCTCATGATGCATTGCTAATGTATGCTAAATATCATAAGCACTTTCACAACCTCTTACCCTATTGTATTCCCCTTCATTTAACCCACAATACAAGATGTTCATAATGCGGGAATTCATCTCCGCTTCCTTAATTTTGGGTTTTGTTAAGGATACAATTTCATCGTCATTAGGAGGTGTGTATGAGTTAAATATGAATGTCCAATATTTCAAATCATTTGATTGCAAATATATTCTCATTCTTTTCTTCCAATAGTCATAGTTTAACCCATTAAACAAAGGTGGCTTAGATGTGGATAATCCTTCACAATGATTAGAAGTAGATGTCATGCTAAATTACGCTTAAGTAAATGAAATTAGCAACCTAATGCTCTGATACCAATTGTTAAGATCTATGGTCCTCTAATCGTTAGAAAAATGCGGAATTAAAAATACTAAGCGAAGGATTAAGGAAAGAGACAATGCAAACCACAAAATCGTCGACACCGGAGTTTAGAGAGGTTCGGCACCCACACCGGGTCCTAGTC
The DNA here is from genome assembly GCA_963682175.1 of Triglochin maritima. NCBI lineage: Eukaryota > Viridiplantae > Streptophyta > Magnoliopsida > Alismatales > Juncaginaceae > Triglochin > Triglochin maritima. Next base: position 45,867,748 of record OY821775.1, read on the forward strand.
CTCCTCGCAAGCCTCGCTCGATCCCCCGAGCCTCGCTTACGGTTCTACTAACCGATCTCCGTTCTGGGCCGAGACCAACGCCGTTTACAACACCGAGCCTCGCGAACAACCTCGCCTCGCTCGTGTCTCCTCTCACAACCTGAGAGGGAGCTTCCTCCAAGCTTTTACAACTCTTTGATTATTTGATATGGAAGTTGAATCACACTCTAACTAACACTCTATACTTGAGCACACTTGGATATGATATTGAATTGGATATGCAAGTGGTGAAGTTTAGGTTTGAGTGTTGATGAATAAGCTTTGAAGGTTTGGCAATTGAGAGCACAAAGATAGTTGATGAATAGAAGGTGTTGTCTCTTGTTTTGTGTCTCTAGAGTGGACTTTATATAGGCTTCAAAGCTTATAGATCCGTTGGAGAGTTGGTGGTGAATGGACCAATGAGAAAGCAAGATGTGACTTAAGCTCGTCCAGAAATCGAGACAGATTCGGTCGACCGTTATCCACACGGTAGTCCGAAACATTGGTCTGAACTAAGAACTCGGTTGACCGATTAAGTATCGGATCACCGTTCACCAACCTTCAGTAGTTTTTATCTATTTAGCCCTAATTAAACTCGGTTCACCGAAGTCCATTCGGTTCACCGTTCCAAGGTGGACAGTAGAATTGATTGGGCTCTGTTCATGTCTAGTTCGGTTGACCGTCTATACTTCAGTAGACCGAAGTTAGTGTAGGTTTTGCGCGGACAATGCGTGGGAAATTGTTTTACCAATAACGGTCAAGTTAAATAGTCGTTGGGCTCCTAAAGCCAATATGGATTTGGTAGACCGAAGTGTGTGCGGTCGTCCGAAGTGGGTCAAGTTAATTTGGGCTCTAGGGTCTTGATTTGAATGCGACCGTTGGAGCAAAGTCCAAAACCGGTTCAGGGCTATTTGGTCGACCAAAGGCGTTTCGGTCTTCCATTGGGGCAAATCCATAGAACACCTAAGTTTCACTGTTGGGAAGTATTCGGCTATCCGACAGGTGTTCGGTGGACCGAACTAGGTAGAGTTCGGTTAACCGAAATAAGTTCGGTTTACCGAGAAATGACGGGACAGAATCCTAGTGCTCAAGTTTACATAAAATCCTATGGACTTAATAAATATAAAGTTACATGTCTTGGTCTAAAGCTTTGATTACAAGTCTTGAGTCTTGATGTCCTTGTCCCAATGCTCATTTCCTTCATTGTCTTGATCAACCTATTTAGATAATTGCAAGTATACAAACATATATGCAATGCATGTAATCGTGTTTGCTCACTTTGATTGATTAGGTTGATTGATTAAGATTAGTTTAATTAATCATCAAAATTAATATAGATTAAGGCCAAAAAGCCAACAGATTGGTTATAGCCAAAGAGGTCTAGATTTCATCATAGGCTAATGTTCTTCTTCTTGTTGTGTAACTTTAGCATTCTGGTCTACTGTACCTTGATGATTTTGATACTCCCCTTCAAACTTGGCCGGTGATTGAGGCCACGTTTGGTGATGAAGTCACAGAAGGCATCTTTAGGTAAGGATTTGGAAAAGACATCAGCAAGTTGAAGTCTGGAATGTACATGCTTGGTAGTTAGTAGACCGAGTACCACACATTCCCTCACAAAGTGATAATCAAGTTCGATATGCTTTGTCCTTGCATGAAAGACATGGTTTATTGATATATGTAAAGCACTTAGATTATCACAAAATAGAGTAGGAGTGTTGAGAAGTGGAATATTCAAGTCTCGAAGAAGAAGAAGAAGAAGAAATGTGAGCCAAGTGAGATCTGCTATACCACAACCATTGCACGATACTCAGCTTATGTGCTGGATCATAAAACGGTGGGTTGTTTCTTGGTTTTCCAAGATAAGTAATTTGATCCCGAGAATATGCAATGACCACTCGTAGATCTTCGAGTTTCCTCACATCCTGCCCAATCACTATCACTGAACGCATATAGTTCTAAAGATGAAGCTCTATGAATATGCATGCCATAAGGAATGGACCCATTTACATATCTAAGAATTCGTTTGAGTAGTAAACAATGATAGTTGGAAGGAGCATGCATATACTGACAAATAAAGTTTACACTAAATGTCAAATATGGTCTAGTTAATGTGAGATATTGAAGGGCAACTACTATTTGTCTGAAATAAGTTGGATCATGAAAAGGATTATTATCACGAATTTTATCAAGTCTAGCAGGTAGAGGAGTACTAATGTACTTAGAATTTTGCATAGTTGCTTTGTGGATAATGCTAGATGCATAATGTTGTTGTGTTAAAAATAAGACATTATTGTTCCTTTGTACTTCAATGCCAAGGAAATGATGAAGGGCTCCTAAATCTTTCATTGAGAATTCATGTGCAAGATCAACAATTAGTGATTTTACAGTATGCTTATTTGATTCAGTAATAATAATATCATATACACAAAGAAGCAAGAATAAAGGCCCATAATGATGGGATATAAAGAGAGAGTTATCAGAGGTACTGCTCTAAAAACCTTTGGAAAGCAAGAAAGTAGTGAAACGATCATACCATGCTCGAGGATACTGTTTAAGACCATAAAGAGCTTTATTCAACATGCAAACATGGTTTGGGAGATCAGTAGCCACAAAACCTGGTACTTGTGTCATATATACTAAGTCATCAATAGATCCATGGAGAAATGCATTTTTGACATCTAACTGATTTATGACCCAATCATTCATAACAACAATGCTAAGTATAAGTCTGATGGTTGTAGGTTTGACCACTGGTGAAAAGGTTTCAAGATAATACACTCCCTCAATTTGCTTGTATCCTTTAGCCCCAAGTCTAGCTTTCAATTTATCTAATAACCCATCAAGATGAAGCTTGACTCTGAAAACTCATTTGCAACAAATAGTATGCATATTTTTCTATTTTGGCACTAAATCCCATGTATTTTTCTGAATAAGAGCTTGTTTCTCTTCCTCCATGGTCTTTTTCCAATTAGGATGATTGAAAGCTTCTCTAAGAGATCTGGGTTCATGAGGAAGAGGTTGGATATGATGAAAGAGGACATATTTAGGATTTGGTTTAATTATACCAGATTGTGATCTAGTTGTCATGGAATGTTTATTGCTTGTAACAATAGATAAAGGTTCTTCAGTGGTATAAATTTCATCATGATAAGTACTAGTTGTTGAATGAGATGGGGAGATAGCATCCGCATGGTCATCATATGCAGTGGTTTGTGAATGTATAATCGAATGATCAGAAGCAGTAAATGAGCCATCATGTGCAGCTGTGTGTGAATCTGGTGATGCAACAGGCAGGGTGGTAGACAATGTATCATGTTCATGAATAGGAGATGGACAAATATCACCTGAGATATCTACCTGTTGGGTTATTGGAGAGGTGGCAATGAAAGGCTTATCCAGAGATGAGATTTTGATGGTGACAAGTCTCCCCTTCAGTATGAACATTCTGATTTTCAATTTGGGGCAATGTTGTTGGTTTTGTGACAACACCTTTTATGGGAAGAAAGGGTTGATGACTAGATTCAACATTGTTTTGGTCAGAGTCACAATTATTCTCACAAAGTCATTCAGAAAACACAGAAATAGTTGGTTCAAAGTCATCTTTATTTAAAATATCAGGAATCTTGAAGGGAAAGTAATTTTCATTAAAAATTACGTACATTGTCATATAAATTTTCTTAGCTTGAGGATCAAGGCACATGTACACTTTATGTCTAAGACTATAGCCAAGAAAAACACAAGCAGATGATCTATCAACCAGCTTATTAGGAGCATAATCTCTTAAACATGGAAAACATAAACACACAAACACTCTTAAGCAAGTATAATTAGGTTTTCTTGAAAACAAAGATACATATTGTATATCTCTATTTTTGTTTGGAAGTCTGTTTAAAAGAAAAACAACAGAGTTAAAGGCCTCCATCCAATATCTTTTGGGTACTCCACTATTGATAAGTAATGTGAGCCCCATATCTACAATTAACCTATGTTTTCTCTCCACCACTCCATTTTGCTATGGAGTGTGGGGACAAGACATCTGAAGGTTAACAACTCTAGATTTTAGATGGTTTTGAATTTTTTTGGAAGAAAACTCACCACCACCATCACACTGAAAGGTTTAATACTAACATTGAACTGATTTTGAATAAATTTTTCAAAAATCAGATAGCAATTAAAGAAATCAGACTTCAAACTTAATGGAAAAATCCATGTGTATCTACTACAACCATCAACAAAGCAGGCATAATATCTGAAGTTATTTCTCCCTACAATACGAGAAGGACCCCACAAGTCACAATGTATCTTATCAAAAGATTTAGAAGAATAAGAATCAGAATATGCAAAAAGAAGTTTAGTCGCTTTGCCAAGTTGACAACTACTGCATAAGAAATTTGGACTGATGTTCATATTTGTGATGAAATCTTTTGAAGATCCTCCAACACTTTAGGACTAGGATGACCAAGTCTACAATGCCAGATATGTGAATCTACATTTCTTTGCCTGTTTGAGAAAATGCCCTATGAGGCTCACTAGGAAGAGAGTAAAGTTCATCATTTAACTCTCCTGTGGTGATTATTACTCCATTGTGTCTATTCTTTATGAAAAATTGAGTGTTGGAGAATTCAACGTTATAAGGAAAGACTTTAGTAAATTTACTTACGGACATCAAGTTTTGTTTCATACTAGGTGCAAGCAATACATTATTTAGTGTAAATGAACCCTTATTGTGTTTAATTTCTGCAGATCTAGTGTGTATAATTTGTAGTTACTGCCCATTTCCTACAATAATTTTATCTAACCCATTATATGGCCTATGGGAATGAAGCATGCCTGCATTACCTGTTATGTGAGTTGTGGCTCCAAAGTCTGGGTACCAATCATCAGAAGAGTCCTCCATTGTCATGGCAACGAGGGTTTGAGGTAATTCCCTTGGTTGAAAGGAGTGATTAAACCGATGACAACATTTAATAGCCTCATGCCCTAACTTTGAGCATATTTGATAGACAATGTATAGTCTCTTATGAGTCTGATTGGTGCCTTCAACCCCTTTGGCACTAGCTTCACCTACTGGACCCAATTCTTGAGCATTGGGTGGAGGGGTTGGCTTTCCCTGAAGAGAAGCCTCCATCCCTCTGCCATTTTCCTTGCCTCTTTCCCCTTCTTTCTTGTTTTTGACCAAAAAGGCCATTTGTACCTCTTCCTCTGCCTCATGACTTTTGATGCGAAGCTCATAGCTTTGAAGCATAGGAACGAGATCAAGATAAGAAGGAAGGGGGGTTTCAAGTGGACAGTTATGAAGGCATGATATCCTTCCCAAGCCCATTTAACATCTAGAAAACTTTGGTTTGATCTATGACCGGCCTACCGTGGCAGCAAGCTCGTCATAGAACAACTTAAATTTGCTTAGATACTCTTGGAGATTCTTACCAGCCTTCTTATGGAGCATCTGAAGTTGTTGAAGAAGTTGGAACTCGCGCTCTTCAGAGTTTTAAGCAAAAAAATGCTTCAACGCTTCCCAACCCTCCTTCGACGTCTCCAGACGAACTACAACGCTAAGAACCTCTTCTTCTAGAGTACTAATAATCCACGCCTTAAGAAGACAATCAGAACGTTTCCAAAGGTCATACCTTGGATTTGGTACAAATCTGGGCTCAGATCCCTCATTGGATTCTTTGATGGTTTTCTCCGGCATAGGAAGATCACCATCAACAAACCCGATCATACCTTGTGACTCGATGAGCCCAAAGATTTGCATTTCCCATAGCAGATAGTTTGAAGGCGACAACTTCATAGAAACAAAGTTTCTTACACTGATGGATGTAGGAAATGGATAAGGATTTGGTGCTCCAGAGAGAGATAAGCCTCCAAGCGTCATCGGAAGATCTGATGTGCGATTCTCTTCAAGATCAGGCTTTGATACCATGCAAGAATTCCATCAAGGAGGTGGAAGCAGCGGAAATTAACCCTAAAGAGGGTTAGAGAATATGCACAAGGACAAACCCTATGAGGGGGACAAAGAAATTAGGGTTAGGAACCCTGAGAAGACGGTGCTGCGGAGAAGAAAGAATGTATATTAGTTATTTCTTTGGCTTTTAGACAATTTTTACAGTATTTATACCCAGATTACTCTGGTAATCGGATAATCGAACAAACCAGCTAAATACAAGGATGATTATCTCTTACAATCAGATCGATTTTTGGACAAACAGACATTCTGGACATCTGGACCATACTTTTGGACACTGGACTGTGGACTCTGGACCAGATTCAGTCCAGAGAGTCTGATCGAGATTCTGGACGCTAGACTGTGGACTCTAGAACCGATTCAGTCCAGAAAGTCTGATCGAGATTCTGGACGCTGAACTGTGGAGTCTGGATTGGTTATAGCCAAAGAGATCTAGATTCATCAAAGGTTAATGTTTTTTTTCTTGCTGTGTAACTTTGGCATTCTGGTCTACTGCACCCTTGCTGATTTTGATAATTTACTGGGATTAAATCTGTCCAACGTGGGAAGTAGGAAGTGTGACACCTTTGCTCAGAACTGCAACTCATTTGTTCCAAAATGATGTAGGTGATTGAGAATACTAGGTTATCAATAAAAACAAACATAAAAATGCAAGTAATTAAATATTCCTCTGATGTTCAAGTAATTTAACAATGCAACTTAAGTCACTTCCATACAAAATACAATATATCCAGGACGAAAATGAAAGTTGAAATGCGTATGATTGAAACATTTGACCAAATAATATAAGGATTAGTAGTTCATCCTTTATTATTCATTACATAACACTTACTTCTACATTAAGATGAAATATACCTTAATTTGTACTCAAACAACAAAAAAATGGCATAGCAATGTTAAAGGTCATCCAAAACCTTCAATAACAAACCGCAATTAAATAAACACTATAATCAAAATTAAGGTCCAAGAAAAAATTCTATATTCTATAACTTTCCTTTGTTAGGTAGCAAATCTGACCATTAGAATCTGAGTTTTTTTGCTTACATACCTCAACAAAACACCACATTTCCAAATATATCATCACCCTATAGCTATAGGCCTGTTAGCTTCTGCCAAGGAAACGGGTAGAAGATGAATTCTTAGAGGGTCAAAGTAAAACGGTGAAAAAATAATCTGGTAAAATTTATTTTCCCTTTCACAAAACTTTTCTGCTGTTTATGCATATGATTGGCATTCGGTATAGATTTGGCTGGACTGTTGGTTGGAGAGGAAGCTATTTTATAGCAATATTCCAAGGAACCGGAACAAAATTAAATTTGCAACAGAATATGCTCTGGTGAGGGTCTTCTTAGTTCTTTACGTTAAAAGAAGTGACATACGAATGCGGTGTGAGAGACTGGAGTAGAAGAATCTTTATTTGTATTGTACGGGAAGTGTGTTATAACAAACACAACTCCCTAACTCAACAATTAACTAATCTCCGAATATAGTCAATTTGCATCTTTTTTTTTTCTTTACTTGCTTGAACTGACGCCTTCAGTGGGACCCATTAAGTCCCAATGACGATGTAGGTACACGCAAATAATAATAAAAAGGTGCAAAATTGCTAAGTTCAGAAACGTGGATGTACGCAAGCAATTCGGTTCTTTTCTAGATGAACACGAGCAAAAAACCCTTACAAAAAGCATTCTGTAAAGGTCCAATACCATACTCTTTGGACGTACCGAAGCAAAAAACCATTAAAAGCATCTTCACCACTCTCATGAAATTGGCAAAACCCTCACTTGCGATGAAAAATCGGAACTACCATTCGTTTCTAAAGCAGTATGTGTATATGATACTGTAGTTGTTTGTAAGAAAGAAAGCAACCAATGAGATCGTTTCATAGAATAAGATAGGAAACATACGACAAGTCTATACGTTCTCTCAATGAACTCCTTAAAACTGTTGTGGATTGGTTTAAGTTAACGGTTGAACTGAAGGGAAGGTTTTACTTTTGTTTCGCACCACCAAGCCGACCGATGAACCAATATTTCTTTTTTGGCAATGTTCATTGAGGTTGAGCGACTCCATGCACAGTTCTAACCAGCTTGACCTAATAATATGTTCTAAATATAATGGGAACAAGGAAATAAATCAAACAAACATGACAGTCTTGACAGAAATAAATAAAAAATAAAAAAGATTGGAACATCTTATTACTTTCATTTCCAAATACAAAAGGCACAATCTTCTTTTTTTACAGACGACATAGTTTTCTTACGTACGCCATCAATACCAAACCCAATATACAAAAGCAAAACCAACAACATTTATTTCGAAAGACGCATACATATATAAGAAGAAAGACCAATAAGATCAACAGACACAATTCAATCATGATGCTGAGTAGTGGTGAATTCTCGTTGTGTTTCTCATACTATGAGTAAGTATCCAAAGAAGATCGTCAGTCCAGACAACGTTAAGAAGAATGTACTACTCTTGCTTGCAGCACCTGACAATTGCAATGAGCATGTTAAGAAGGCATCATTAATAGGGATTGAAGATATTCTACAAAAAACAAACTTTTAAGTAATTGCCATCCAATTAATACCACAAAATTGCATGTGTTCTGATATTTAGTTGGGAAGCTTCTCTTTTCGGCATTTATTTTATAGTTTTTTACCTTTTTCATAGTATAATACTCCTCACAATTAGCCGTCGATACACTTTTCTGTCAATTTCGTTCGGATTTGAGGGTTCACCAAACACAAACAAATCAACTTTCCGTAATAACAACTCAAACAAAACCTAATCGAAGTTATTTATATTCAAAACAGTTTTAGATTTGGATTTATATTTTATAACCATTTTCCTTGATCATGTAGAAAGTATTAAAGTTAAGGATAACAAAGATAAATCAAAACTGTATATGGAATACAATAATTCTTCAATAAACCCTAGGCTCAAATTAAAGAAATTGTACTCCTGTTTCTCTCGAACTATTTTTTGTTTAATAAATCTTGAGCTCTAAGCTAGCATGACCGAATTAAAATAAACTATTGTTATGTACGATATTATTAAACAGAAAGTTGAAAATTTAGTCTTTGTGGTTTGAGTGCGCTGCATCAATTTTACACTACGGCAGAACAGATTCTCACCGACATTATCTATCATTTCAAAGTAAAATATGATTTATGTTTGATCTCTGACAAATCTTTAAATCTCCATCTAAATTAAATTTGATTTTAATTGTAATGTGATTCTTTCCAAGTTTAGTACAATTTACCATGAACACCATTGAGTTAAGCTGATCGATCTCAAGACACCGCTCAAATCAGTAACATTAATTTGATCAGTCGTCCTATATTGCCAGTCCTCTTAACTTATCTTGAGTTAAGCTATTAATTATCTGGTAATCGCAGTAAAAAACTGAAGGGCTATAATTATGAAGAGTAGATTGCTTGCACTAATGGAAAATATATTTCCAATTAACTAGAGATATCAATATTTGATATACTACCTATTTTATGAATTTGTAGACTCTATATATATAAGTGGTCCCTTATTATTGAATGATATGAAGAAGAGTATTTCTATTTTCCCAGTCCTTTCTATTTTATCGTCTCCCTCTTAATTTCCCTCTATTTTCTCGTCTCTCTCTCTCTCTCTATTATCACGTCTCCAGCCTCAACCAATACCAAAACACCATCGCCACCACACTTTACATAATTACCCTTCAAAAACATATATCTTCTTTACGGCGTTTGATTATAACTTTAAGATGTAACAAATAATCGAAGCTTTTTTTATAGTACCCGCGAACGAGAAGTGTGAGATTTTACCAGCCGAGCAAGCGTCACCATGTGCATTGACACCGCATGCTTGCAAAAACGTCGAGATCTGGGTGGAACTCAAACCAGACTCCTTGTAGACATCGCAGATACACGAGCGATCGCTAGAGTAGAGCTCACGGACAGTTGGACAACAACTTGTCGAGCTCGGATCACACGAGCTCAGTTTCGTTGTGCAGGATAAAGTAACCCCTGCTATTCCCACAACGAAAACTGAAATCGTCAGCGTCACCAACACTAGCGCCATCTTAACCATCTCCATATATATCTCTTAACCAACAAAATTAAGTTTTAGGTTGTGGTGAGTGCAATTTGAAAGATGGAGAGAAGTGGAGGGATGGGAGATGGCATTTATAGGAAGTTTGGTTTGAGAGAAGAATGTGATGTACGTGGATTACACTCTGGAGCCTATCCTTAATTTTTTGCCTGTCTACCCACAGAAAAGAAATATACGAATTTTACAAACCACAGATTTATTAATTTTTTCGTTGCTGTCTTATCATTAGATGTAGTTGTCTTATATACAGCCAATTCCTGACCCTCCATACTGTGGTCGTGTTGTATGCGTATCTGATCTTGCTCTCTTGCTGTGGACGCGTCCATATGTGTAAACACCTCGTCGCCCAATAGAGGTCGGGTATTTTAAAATCCTGTGCAGCCGACGTCTATAGGGTATAGACGTCGACATATAGACTTCGGATATTATAAATATCCGACGTCTATAATCCCTGCATATAGATGTCGGGGTATAGACGTCGGACATTTATAATATCCGACGTCTATAGGTCTTAATGAAAACGAACAAACGCGTTTTCTGTCGTTCATTTCAGACGAAAACTCACCCAAACCCTAGCCGTCCCGCGACCGAACTCTCCTCCGCGACCGATCTCCGACCGAGTTGCACCGTCTCTACCACCGCAGCGACGTCCCTTGTGCTCTCCTCCCCTTCTCCATCCCTCTGCACCGTATCCGTAGCCTGCCGCGACCACCGTCACCGCACCCTCCTCCGCGACCGCCGTCACCGCACGACCTCCTCCTCCTCTGGTTCGTGCTCATACTGTTAATGTTCCTCGTAGTATGGTAGTGATAGTGATTAATGGTAGTAACTAACTTGTTGCATATATAAGAAATGACAATGGTAATTTAGTATGGTCTCGAAGCCCTGATCTTGTGCATGTATCCTTTTTGGATGGTTAGCTCTAATGCATGTATTGTTAGATGATTGTGAGGATGATTTTAGCGGTAAAGTTTGTCGTTCGATCATTTTGGGTATTGGTTCAGAAACTTTTAGGTGATTGGGTATTTAATTTGTCTCATTTTTATTTAGTTTTAGGTTTGAAAGAAGAAATGAGCATAGAAAGTATGAATTGGGTATGAAAATTTGGAGAAAAAAACAAAGGATTGACAAATTGATTCAATACGAATGTGGTGCTCTTGATAAATTGGGTATGAAAATAGAAAGTATGAATTGACAAATTTGAATTGGGTATGAAAATTTGAACACAAAATATCTTTAAATTATGTTTTCATTTTGATCTCCATTTAGAGGTAGATGCTCTTTCTTTGTGCTTAACATGATATTTTGTGTTTAAAATATTTTTCTGTCAATCCAAGTAATTATTCTTAACTTGCTTTTAATATTTAAAATGTTTATTGCCTTGCTTTTTTGAATTTTCAATATTATGATAATAACATGGCATGGAATGAGAGTACGTTCTCTCCATTTTTTGTTAATTAAGTTAGGAACATAAATTTAGCGAATTTTTATGTTTGTAGTACCGGAAGCATGTTGGAAATACGGAATATGGTTACTACGTGATGAGATACATGGATGAAATCCTTGAATTGGTAACTCAAGACGTATGCCTATCCGAGGTAATGTAGATCGTTAATCAATTGTATAGTTGTAGTTTCAATATTTAGTTATTAACATTCACACTTGTATTTTTTGATAGGTCTTCCCAAAAAGTAGTGATCCCTTCTCGCAACAGGAGCTCGATGAAACTCGCGACCGAAAGACTTGCTATTTTATCAGAAACATGTTGACGAACTAAGAGGTTCTCTTGTCACTAACATTTTTTGTAATTTAGTTAACAAGTGCACTTGTATTACAAACCTACAATTTATGCCTTAATATAATCGCCTTAATTTTAGAATGAATTAATTGCAAGTGTGTTGAATGTCAATTGTGTATGCTTGTATGTTTGTGTTTGTGCATGCATGTATGGTTGTATGTTTGTGTTTGTGCAAGTTGGCAAATGGGTGTTTGTGCTTGTACGTACATGTGGATGAAAGTGTGAGCACCTGTGAACAAATTTGGTGCAGGTTGTATGTACACGAATACGATGACTAAAAACAAGTTTGCAGGATGCTATTTATTTATGTTTTGTCTAGGTTTAGGAATAGACACCGGATATTTATACTAGCCGACGTCTATTCCTCTGAAGAAAAGAATAAACGTCGGATTTATTTATAATCCGACGTCTATTCTTTAAGAATAGACGTCGTCTGTTATTTCACCGACGTCTATACCAAAATAATAGACGTCGGTTAGATGTAACGGCTGACGTCTATTCTTCAAGAATAGACGTCGTATGTATGTAGAAGCCGACGTCTATTCTTCAAGAATAGACGTCGGATATTGGACGTCCGACGTTTATGTATAGACGATGCACGCATAGACGTCGGATCTGGGAGTGCTTATATCCGACGTATATACCCCCGTACATCCGACGTATATGCCCTTTTCTGTAGTAGTGAAACGATGTAGCTGGGTTGGATTACGGTGACATGAGCTAATCATTTTTCTCTCTAATGTCATCATCGGTCATCATATTTTCATAAATATCAACTTGTCAAATTAGTATTTTCTTTCTTCCACAACTTTTTTTCCTCTCTCTTAACAACATTTTCCTCACAACCACAACTCATCAATAAATGTCAACTTGTTAAATTAACACTCTATTTGTTTCACATCATTTTTTCCTCTTATTTATAATTTTCAACAATAACCAAAAAATTAACTTATTGTATTTACAATAACTTTTATAAATAATATAAATAGTATGAAATAAAACTCAAAAAAAAATAATTAAATATTAAAACGTCATTACAATAATTAATCGTCATAATAAAAAATATGAAATTAAGAAAACATTTTTATTCATTATTTCGTTTGTATCATTGTCATATGTTGTCGATCAAATCCGCTTTGAGCAACAAATGTTTCTATTTGTCTTGAACTCAATCTCTATTGTTGAGGTACATGTTAATATCAATGATACGGTCACACAAGTAGGAGAACAATGTTTCTGTTGTATCCGCAAAATGAACATAAGACTCTCGCTCGTCCTCCACTATTATGTTATGCATTATGATGCAAATCATCATTATTTTGTTTAACATGTCTGGATACCATGCGAGAAATGGCCTATGAACTATTTCGAAATATGCTTGAAGCACTCTGAATGCCCGTAAGCATGCTTAAAGCACTCCGAATGTCCGTTCCGCATCTTTACGAACTGCTTCTTGATGTTTAGCGTACAATCTATCTTTTAGAGTCTATCAAAGAGTTATAGATTGGATGGATGCAACCCATTGTGGATACATATCATCTGTGAAATAGTATCTCATGTCATATTGATGATTCTGGATGACAAAACTCACCAGTGATGCTTGTCCTTCTAGAACACCAGTAAAAATAGGAGAACGATGAAGCACGTTTAGATCATTATACGAACCTGGAATACCAAAAAAAGAATGACATATCCATAGATCGTAGGACGCAACGGCCTTAAGGACAAATGTTGTCGTTCCACTTTGACCTTTGTAATGTGCTTTCCAAGCCGTCAGACAATTTTTCCACTCCCAATGCATGCAATTGATGCTCCTTATCATTCCTGGAAAACAACCTTGCTCACCAATTTGAAGTAACCTACATAGGTCCGTTGAGGTCTCCTTTCTTAGATATTCATTACCAAAGTTGACAATGACACCTTCTGTGAACTTTTGGAGAGATGTTCTTGCCATCTCTTCACCAAGACGTAGATACTCATCAACTGAATCAGTCGAGACATGCTATACTAACATTCACATAACTATAGTGCATTTTTGTAAGCTCGATATCCCGAGTTTACCAACAACGTCGGCTTTCGTTGAAAGAATGTATCGAAAGTCAACAACATTTACTATCCAAAGAATACAAGCTTTTGCATTCAAACATAATAATCAACCAAAAATAAAGATAATTAATTAGCAAAAAATAAATTAAAATTGTGTGAGTAATTAACATAATTAAACTTAATTTAATTAAAGTAATTAACGAAATTAAGAAATCATTTTATTTAAAAATATATTAATTAATTTACAAATTAAAAATAATTTAAAACAAAAATCAACCAATGGGTGGAGGTCACGTAGCCTCCACTCAAGGGCCACCAGGGTGCTGGTTAGGGCACCCATAATTGATTCGAGGTCGATTTGAAATCGGCTCGATATGAGTTTGTTTAATTTTCTTTTGAAACTAAATTAGTCAAACACAAATTTGATTATTCAACTCTATAGTTTAATTAACTGAATATAAACACATATCTGTTCATCTGCTAACACTTCCACTCAGCTCGATATTTTATATATATAATACACAAACATAAATAAAAAGAGAGACTAAGAGTGGTTTTGTCTAATAAGATAAAACAAAATTTCAAAACTATTCTTGATGCATAAAGTAACTTTGATTTTAAAGGTTAAGGAGATGAGAGTATATTTTTTTCTCGGAGTTAGGGGTGTAAAGTGGTTAGGGACACAAATTAAGACGGCAAATTTGCAATTTATTCTTTTTTTCTTCTTAACTACTCTTCCCATGCAAAAGAAAGGTACCCTTTCCCCAATTTTTAGCTCTAAATCTTTCTTCAAAACGACAAACCAGTATTTTTCCCCGCTAAGATCGTAAATTGGAACACGAGGCTCGTGACAACAAGTTTATTGACATCCAGTGATCCAAGCGTCGAAAAAACAAGCCATGTGAAAAGTAATATTTCCATTTCGGGAATTTGATCATTTTGTCAACCCTTGTCGCTATTTTTTTTCTTTTCAAAACTTGCTCGTGACTTCTAGTACATGATAATTTATTTCTTATACCTTAACTTCTTATGCGTGCATTTTCGGGGTGGAAGAAGAAATATGATTTCATATTGTACCATGTGAAAACCAATTTAGTCTAAAAATTTAAGGGTTAGTTATTGTTAGCATCACTCAACTATGACACAGTATCATTTGACCATCTTAACTATTTTTTGTGTCACTTATACCCTCTCAACTATTACGAGTTCCTCTCTCCCTGTCGGACACAGAATTAAAGAAATGTCTCATTTACTTTTTTTCCGCGAAATTATGTTTTGGTCCATATGAACCACATGGCCCCAATGACGCCAACCTTTTTTTTCTCCACCCATCAAAACCCATGAATCTAATTTTTTAGATTCATCTTCCCTTCACCCTCCAAACTCCAGACTCAAGAAACCTACCAAATCTAAAAGAATCATCACTACTCCATCTGATCCAAATCCAAATGGGTTTAATTTCCATAACTGAAAACACAACCACTAATACAAAATATAAACTTTTGAATCGAAACCCAAACAATTAAAGTTATAAGGTTAGGTTTCAGTTGGGGAATGGAGGAATGACAGCGAAGAAAACCGCTATTTGGGTGGTTTCTGATAGATTAAGGTTGGGGGTAGTGGATAGGGGTGTCAAGGGATTGTATACGGATCAGATATAAATATATCAATATTTCTATCCGCATAAATTTTATGGATTTAGATACGAATAGTTTGTGGATATGAAAAGTCTAAATCCGCACGTATATTTGATGAGTTCGGAGTGGATACGAATAATGCCTCCAACCGTAAACATAATGGTCGACCTCGTAATCTTTTTTGTTTTTGCGTAGAAAAATACTTATACGTTGTCACCTTTATTTGGTTTGAAATGTTAATATAATGCATGTTAACTTCTAGATTCATATTCGGAAAATAATAACAATATCAAATGCTTAAATAAGTGGAATAAGTGGATGCATGTTTATGAGAGTTAACAAATATATGCTATATATTCAAAATATTATCATAAATAGTGGAAATGTGGATGACTTTAGGTATAATAATGTATTATATAAGTATATCGATACAAATACAAATACAAATACGGATATGTAGTTTTGGAACAAATATTATTTGGATTGGATATATAAATATTCATATTCACTCCGCGAGTTGACAGATACTTCATCTCAAACATGAATACGGATTTCAAATATAATTTTTCTCAGATAAAATGTTCAATTTCAAATACGGATGGGGTCGGATATCCATTATTCCATTGAGAGGACTAGTGGGAGAGTGAGGAAGAGGATTGGGTTCGCGTGAGTATGCGAGTGTAATTAAGGAAATTTGGGTACACTTTTGAGCATGTATCGACGTCACATAACCATTAAATTTAACGGAAAAACTAATGAATGAATGGTCACCGTTGATAGTTGAAGCGGAATGTAAGTGATACAAAAAAATACATAGGTCAGGGGGCAAAATGATATAGGGTGCCAGCACTGCCAGCTGTAGGTAAACCAAAATTTAAAGAAATTGGTATCTTGGCACAACTTGCCAAAATCTAAGAGATAAATGAGCAAATGCTTAATTTTAAAAACACATGATTGCGAAGTATCGCAGAACCAAAATCAACTACACATCGACACAATAACCGTATATAGACTATAGAGGGAGTCAAGATCAACTCTAAATTCAATTTCCCTTTTATCAAAATTAAACAAATCAATAGTTTGAGACTTGAGAGGGATTCGTGGGGCGGATTCAGTTGGATTTTTAAGGCATAGTGCAAGAAAGGTATGACGTAAGTTAACCACGAAAAAGGTTATGCATATTCCTTTCTTTCTATGAACCTACTTTGATCTTTCTTTATAATTATTTTATAAGTAAAAGATATAATGATATGGATGATGCATTAATATGGCTATTTGATCTCCTTTCTGGGTTTTGTTGTTAAACGTACGTATGTTTTATAAGCAATTGCGTTTATATCAATATAATACCACAAAAGGTAAGCATAAACATAAAATAATAAAACTCATTTTCTCGCTGAATAATTAAGCATATACGTCTCCTTCGGTATCAACGAATCCGTGTGATTAGATATGGATTACTTGATCAAAACAGTTCACCTATAAAGAAATTAAAAATTAAGTAATCGTCGTCGCGATAGTAGTTTTAATAAGGGTACACATTGGAAATGGCCTTCTATAAACTAATCGGATAGGGTAGGGTTGATCAGGTTTTATCAAATATTAAAATTTGAATATTATTTGTCAACAAGTTTTAGAATAGAAATGGTCTGGTCCGTGTATAAGCATCGATCTCTGATGGCAAAACGAAAGCTAGTAGTTGACAAAATCAAGACCTTCGAATCCACACGGATAGATAGTACTACATTTTTGTTAAAAAATTATGTTTTTAAGAAAATAAAGACTACATAATTCTTTGGGCCAAAGAATATTGCTTTTATTTTGCTTCATTCGTCTACACAACCTTGTGAATTGTGATCCCAATTAGAGTAGGTTTCATCTCTATGCTTCAAATCATACCTCCTTTATTACTACTACTACTATTATCTCTTGGTGATTTATGTTGATTTAGTCATCATGAATGATAATGTGTGTAGAAACCCCCACCAACGTGCTACGTGTGGCTCCTGAGTCTAGGAAAGTTCACTATAGATATCTTACTCTAGAAATATTTCGACACACTTAGCTAGTAAATCATACCGAAATTCAATTATTGATTGCATCTTACTTATCTTATTTTTTGCATATCATTTATAATCGCAATCCTTAAGCCCCATCCATTGCATGTTATAATCAACATGCACACAAGGCCTAGCTAGTTTGACATAATTCCTTGCATATCAAATTTGGCACAAAATTTATAAACAGCCCAATTCTTTGCAAATAATCTCCAACCCAACACCTTCAGCTCATAGTAATTAGCAAATGTGTCGTGCATTTGAACGCATGTCCGCATTTTTTTTATTTCTATCATTTTAGCACAATCCAAAGGCCAGAGCAATTGAAATTCTCATCTTAAAATTGAATAATTGGATCAAAACGTAGCACACATTTGCACTGCCAAACTATTAAACTAACTTTTATCCTATGATTTGCAGGATTTCCTTGGATTTATCCGTAAACGATGCACATCTACGTTTCATGGTTTACAATAGTGATTGAGAAGGAAATCACTAGACAAAGCTCTAGATAAATTCCCATTAAAAAATTATAAATCTAACTAAATTCGAATCTCAGCGGGCCTTATAGTGGAAATGGTGTAAAGTGTACCAAAACAATTTCTTCGCTAAACAAGTATACCCAAGCAATTTTCAAAATTCGACATGTAAATCTTCAATTTTACTGTGGTGTTCGTTTCAAACACATTTACAATCCGACTGGAATTGCACAAACTCAAAGCCGACATATTTATTATACGGGTTGAAAAGAAATAATCAAACTCGAGCAATCTAAAATTGTGTCAATCGGACCAAACTCATCTAACTCATTTATCTATACAAGTCATGTTCATGTACGGGTTATAGTTACCAATATAGTCATTTATGACAAAAATCCAACAACAATTACAATATGATTTGGAAGAGATTATGAAAACTATCCTAAATGGTTATTGATTGATAATTAAAATATCTTGCTAATTTAATGACTATATGTAATATTATCATCTATAGTGTAGGATCCTAACCCTTATTTAGTGGTTTAATTGTGCTTTGGATGGTAAGAGTGGTTAGATGAGTAGGAGGTGAGGTGTAGGGTGGTGATTGGAAGGATTAAAGGTGAAGGAGTTTATAAGTGCAACCATTCACTTCTTCCTTTTCTTCTTCTTCTCACTCTCTCTGTCTCTCTCTACTCAGCTCGTCTTCCTCTCTGAACTCCGGCAAGAAGTGGTGATCGGTGAGCAAGACTAAGTGTGGCGGGCATGATCGGAGGTGGCGCTTGTGGTTGGGTGACCTCAGTGCGAAGTGTGTCGGAGATACGTGGAAAGCAAGGAGGTGTTCGCCGTGGCTCTTTTGAGGCTTCTTCAAACCTTTAAGGTATGCAAGGTTCCTTATTGGTACTCACCTGAGGAGTATGACATGGTCTGATCGTTCGTCGGAGGTCTAGACAAAGATCCTAGTGCAACAAGGTTGTTGCAGGATAACGGTCGACCGACAAGTGTTTCGGTCGACTACTCTTAGTGCTATTACGAGTTTCTGTCTCGCACCAGTCAAACGATGCCCTTAGGCGGTCGACCGGTTAAGCATATTTTGGCGAGAGTAGAAGACTGTTATTTTCGATCAAACGAGTACCCTTTGTTGTTCGACCGGTTGCACTGTGGATAATTTGGTTGAGAACATAGACCATCTAAACGGTTGACCGACTTTAGATCAGTTTGACCGATTGTACTTGTAACTAAGTCAGTTGGGGCCTAGACCTACTAAATGGTCGACCACATATATGATTTGTTCGATCGATAGCTTAAGTTAACTGATAAATTGAACAACTGATTTAGTGATGGATCGACCGTTGATTATGTTCCAAACGGTCGACCGGTAGAAGTTGAAATTGTAGAGTTAAAGAATCTGATATTTTTGGTCGAACGGGTCCCCTTTGTCGTTCGACTGGTTGGTAGTTAATTTAGTCTAACCCAGGCGTTGACCATCTAAACGGTCGACCACCTATGACCTTGGTTCGACCAATTGCTTCTTTTGTGTTTGACCGGCTAGGTGACAATTGAACTACTCCATGTTTTTGGAGGGAACCGATCGACCGGTGTGTTGTTTTCGGTCGACCGTTGTTGTCATGTTTTGTGATTCTAGTGTATGTGATTGGCTTTGAGGGCAATAGATCCCCGACCTTTTTGGGGCGACAGAACGTACATTATCGGCTTGATAGCAATCAGTGGCTTTGGATGTGGGAGCGTGTTGTGGCTCCGGATGTGGGAACGTGTTATGGCTCCGGAAGTGGGAACGTGTTGTGCTCTGGTTGTAGGAGCAACCGTCCTTGTGAGGTGGGGTTTATTTGTCGATGATATTCCGACAGTGGTGCCTTGTGTGCATGTGTTTTGTGGGGGTTGGGTGAGAGGACCCTAGAGCCCTGTTGTGGATCGTGCCTGTTGTGGTTGGGAGAGAGGTCCTTAGAGTCCAGTATTGATGACGATGTTTACTAATGTTTTTCTGTCCATGTTATGCATGTTAGTGTTCTTTCGTACATGTTAGGCGAGTTTGGCATACGAGGTTTCCTTATGGAAACTCAAGTATAATTTTATGTTTGTGTTTCAGACCGTGAGCAGCAGTAGGGGTAGTGACTAAGGAGGACCGCATCAGGGATTGTGTCCTCCAGTTTTCCCTTTTGAGGTTATTATGATTACATGTATATGTTTTGTATATCTTTTGCTGTAATCAGACTTTTGGAACTCTGTATTATACGATGCACCTCTTGATGTATATATGGTTGGTAGCGTCCTCACATGATTTGAAGTCTTTGATTATCTTTTAAAATTTAATTTTTTTCTGTTGTTTCGGGGATGTTACAATTTGGTATCATAGTCGTTGATTATGGTATACTTGTTCAAGGGAACCACCCTTAGAAGTAGGATAGATAGAGTTTGCAGTAGAGCATGCATGCATTATTTCATTGATTTTTCTTCTTCTTCTTCTTCTGTTGTGTACTAGATGCCTCCGAGATGGGTGAGACCCGCACCACACACGCATAGTTCCAGTGATACCAAGGAGGGTGTGGCATGGGCAAAGGAGAGGCAGACCATGTATGATAATGTGGGGGTGGTTGTGCGAGTTTCTAGAGCGCCAGGCCACCCGTACTTAGCAAGCAGGTGTGGGGGTGATGCACGACCAGTTTATGCGCCAGCACCCACCTACATTTGAGGGTAGGATTGACCTTAAGGCTGTAGTGGACTGGGTCTTCAGGATCCAGAAGATCTTTCGGGCGATAGGATGCACGCCTGAGAGGAAGGTGGATCGACCACTTATGTTTTGGGCGGTGCTGTGTCCATCTAGTGGAGGACTACTTCTACGGTATCGTTTGCATACCGTGACGATGTGAGGTGGGGGGAATTCCTGGAGGAGTTCAACGAGTAGTATTTCCCGAAGACGGGAAGCGAGAGGAGTTCCTAAGTCTTGAGCAGAAGGAGTTGACTCTGGCAGGCTACGTCAGCAGGTTTAACACCTTGAAGAGTTATTGCCCAGAGATCTATGTGACCCTGGAGCAGAGGGTGAGAAAATTTGTGCAGGGCCTACGAAAGCAGCTCTGATCTCGCGTGATCAACAACATACCACAAACCCTGGCGGATGCAGTGAAGTCCGTGACCATCATAGACCAGGACTACCAGGAGAATTACCAAAAGGTTAGGAAGCCACAGGTGGACGCCCAGGTGGTCAGATTTCAGGGAATCCGGGAAAGAGGCCCCAGATTGAAGGAGGCAACGCATGTCAGCTCGAGTAGTGCGGGAAATATGGTAGAGTTCATCCCGGGCGGGAGTGTGAGCCTTGTTCTGGAGTATGTCATGGTTGTGGCCAGTATGGTCACTTTATCCGAGATTATCCGAGTACGCCAAACGAGTCCAGTGGTCGAGCTGGACCATCAGGGGCTGGTAGAGGTCGAGGTCGGCAACCCTTTGCATCGCCACAATAGGGAAAGAGAGTTGGATAGGTCTTCACCATCCAGGCGGACGAGGTGAGAGATGCCAACACCATGGTGAAAGGTACACTTTATGTTGCTGGTTTGGTAGCTAGGGTGCTTTTTGATTGTAGGGTCACACACTCGTTCATCTCGGAGTGATTTGAGAGCGTGTTGGGTCGTACCCCTGCGCTGGTGACTGCCAGTTTGGAAGTCAGTACACCCTTGGGTTTGGTTGGCATTGTTGGGAGTTTCCTTCCCGACACCACGATTTATTTGGGAGACCACGATTTTCTTACATATATGGTATTGTTATCGATGGAGGACTTCGATGTAATATTAGGGATGGATTGGTTGTCTCAGTACGACGTTTAAGTCTTATGCTGTGACAAGAAGATTCTGATTCCGAGGAAGGACCAGTCAGATGTGTTGATCAGGGGGTTGAAGGGTAGGGAAGGTCGGATTTTTGTGTCGACAGTTAAGGCGCAAAAGTTGATTCACCGGGGGGCAGCGCGTTCTTAGATACCCTGGTAGTTCTTATCCCTTAGTCGAGGAGCTAGAGGATATAAAGGTTGTGCAGGAGTTTCCTGAGGTGTTTCCGGCTTATATTCCTAGGTAACCTCCACACCGAGAGTTGGAGTTCAACATTGAATTGACGGTTGGTACTACTCTGCAATCGAAGGCTCCGTATAGTATGACACATGCAGAGTTAGCTGAGTTGAAGAAGCAGTTGCAGGAGTTGTTGGATACTGGATTTTTTCGACCTAGTGTCTCACCTTGGGGAGCGTCGATGCTGTTTGTGAAGAGGAAGGATGAGTTGTTGTAGATGTGCATCGACTACAGGATGCTGAATAAGGTTACCGTTAGGAATCAGTATCATTTGCCTAGGATTGAGGACCTCTTGGACCAGTTGCAAGCAGCGAAGGTGTTCTCGAAGATTGATCTTCACTCCGGTTATCATCAGTTGAGGATCAGGGAGGCAGACGTCCAGAAGACAACATTCATGACGAGGTACGGGCACTATGAGTTTTTAGTGATGCCTTTTGGATTGATGAATGCACCTGTAGCATTCATGGATCTGATGAACAAGACGTTCAATCAATACTACGAGCGATTCATTATTGTTTTTGTGGATGACATTTTGGTTTACTCTCTGGACAAAGAGTAGCACAAAGAGCATTTGAGGATAGTATTTGGCATCTTGAGGGATCAGCAGTTGCACGCCAAGTTTTCAAAGTGCGAATTCTGGTTGGACGGTGTTGCTTTTCTAGGGCACATTGTGTCTGGAGCTGAGATATCAGTGGATCGCGTGAAGGTTTACGTAGTGACACAATGGAGAGTCCCGACGAGTGTGACCAAGATCAGAAGCATTGTGGGATTGGTGGGTTATTACCGTTGTTCCATCAAAGGCTTCTCTCGTCTTGCTTCGTCATTCACAGCGCTGACGCAGAAGGGAGTCAAGTTTGTTTGGTCCCACAAGTGAGAGGACAGTTTTCAAGAGCTGACGAGTCAGCTAACGACTGCTCTGGTTCTAACTCTTCCTAGTGGCAGCGGAGTATTTTTGATTTGCAGTGATGCTTCAGGCGTTGGGTTGGGGTGTGTCCTCATGCAACACAGGAATGTAGTAGTGTACACTTCGAGACAGCTGAAGGTACACGAGAAGAAGTACCCAACTCATGATTTAGAGTTAGCAGCAACGGTTCATGCCTTGAAGACCTGAAGACATTATCTGTATGGAGAGCAGTTTGAGATCTTCACCGATCATCAGAGTCTGAAGTATCTGTTTTCGCCGAAAGAGTTGAACATGAGGCAGCGCAGATGACTCAAGTTCATAAAGGATTACGACTTCACCATTTCCTATCATCCAGGAAAGGTGAATTCAGTAGTAGATGCCTTCAGTAGGAAGGTGGAGGTTTCACCGACGGATCACAGGGAGCAGTGATTGCTGGTTTGAGGGTGAAGCCTTAGACAATCTCGAGTACAGTACAGGCTCAGAGTTCTGATGTTGAGCTGGCCAGTTTGTTGTAGTTGGCTGCTAGAGATGGATCTGATTTCAGTATAGGAGTCCATGGAGGTCTGGGATTCAGAGATCATATCTCGGTACCGAAGGAGGGAGATCTCAGAAAGGAAATTATGGAGAAGGTACACAGATCCCGTTACTCGATACACCTAGGCAGCACGAAGATTTATAAGGACCTACAACAGAATTTCTGGTGCAAGGGGATGAAGCTTGACATTGCAAATTTCGTGACTAGATGTTTGGTTTGTCAATATGTGAAGATTGAGCAGCAGAGGCCAAGTGAGCTGTTGAGAATTTTAATTTATACCGCAAGTGCACGGCGTCAATGAAGACGTGGCAAATACGGGTCGAACACAAGGAGGGAGAGATTTGTTATTAGTGTGATTTCGATTGGGGGAAAGAAGGAGAGAAGAATAAATTGGGTTTTTGAGATTTTTGGTTTTTATTATCTAAAGCAAGAAACAATAACAAATAAAACTAAAACAAGAACAAAGAGGTGAATTCCGTCGGGTGGAGGTTTAGATTTTGGGTTTAGATTAGAGAAATCGCCGCCGATGGAAGGTATGGTGCGGCGGAAACGCCGCATATAATGTTCTGATTTTGTCCGGATTTTGGTTGAATGTTTATGGTATGATTTGATCCTCCTTTGCGCGTCTGGATTGATTCTTTCCATTCTTTTGAGCTCCGGATTAATTCCTTCATATATTTGGAGATCCACATTGATTTTTCTTTAGATTTTCTCCAAGATAATATTTTGGTGCTTTAATTGCAATTAGGTCCTTGTCTTTTTGCAATTTGTGCTTAAGTCCTTGTGCTTTTTGTAATTAGGTCTTGAATGCTTTTATGCTTGGATACATTTCCATTTGAAACCCGATAATCTTGAGCTTGGTCTTTATGATAGAAATGAGTCTTTTGCACGCGTTTATTCTCGGGATGTGGGTAATTTGCATTCAGGTCCCTGTATTCTGTAAATAAGACTAAACACATACCTTAGTAGCATTTATTGATATAAAAGTAATCTAAATGAAAGACATATGATGCAATGTATGCAATGCATCATGAGCCAATGTAGAGGATCGATCTACCAGAGTGGAAATAGGAGGACGTGACGATGGATTTTGTCACCGGGTTGCCAAAAACGAGGAGATTCCACGATGCAATTTGGGTCATAGTCGATCGACTGACCAAGATGGCACACTTCTAAGCTATCAGGACCACTATGTCTTTAGAGGGTCTAGCTAAGTTGTATATTGAAGAGATAGTTAGGCTACATGGAGTGCCAGTGAGCATCATCTCTGACAGAGATCCCACATTCACATCCAGATTTTCGGGGAAGTCTGCAAAAACTTTTGAGGACTCAGCTGAAGATTAGCACAGCCTTCCATGCGCAAACAGATGGCCAGTCCAAGAGGACCATCCAGACTTTGGAAGATATGCCGAGAGCTTGTACTTTGGATTGGGCAGGGCACTGGGATGACCATTTGCCATTGATTGAGTTCGCCTATAAAAACAATTACCACTCGAGTATTGGGATGGCACCGTATGAGGCTTTGTATGGAAGACCTTGCAGATCACCGGTATGATGGAGTGACGTAGGCGAGAGGCAGCTAGTTGGGCCAGAGATTGTACATATGTACGCAAAGAAGGTTGATGTGATCAGGCAGTGGTTGGCAATCACACATAGCAAGTAGAAGAGCTACGCGGATAGGCATAGGCGAGAGTTGAGGTTTGAGGTTGGCGACCACATGTTTCTGAAGATCTCTCCATCTCGAGGAGTCATTAGGTTTGGGAAGAAGGGGAAGCTCAGTCTGAGGTATGTCGGACCATTCGAGATCTTCGACTGTGTTGGAGAAATCGCCTACGGGATCGCTTTACCGCCACAGCTTTCGGGTCTTCACATTGTCTTCCATGTGTCGATGCTGAGGAAGTACGTGGCAGATCCAGCTCATGTAATTCAGATAGAGGTTCCAGAGATCTGGCAGGATTTGTCTCTTAATGAGAGACCAGTGGAGATAGTGGATCAGATGGAGCACCAATTAGGTGGCAGCAGCACAATATTAGCGAGGCCACTAGGTAGATCGAGGAGGAAGTGCGGAAGAAGCATCCAGAGCTTTTTGGTAAGCCCTTGATTAAATTTTGAGGACGAAATTTCTTTAAGGATGGTGGATTGTAGGATCCTAACCTTTGTTTAGTTGTTTAATTGTGTTTTGGATGGTAAGAGTGGTTAGATGAGTAGGATGTGAGGTGAAGGGTGGTGATTGGAGGGATTAAAGGTGAAGGGGTTTATAAGTGTAACCATTCACTTCTTCCTTTTCTTCTTCTCACTCTCACTCTCTCTCTCTCTCTCTCTCTCTCTCTCTATACACAGCTCGTCTTCCTCTCTGAACTCCGACGAGAAGTGGTGATCGGCGAGCAAGACTGAGTGTGGCAGGCGTGATCGGAGGTGGCGCTTGTGGTTGGGTGACGTCGGTACGAAGTGTGCCGGAGATACGTGGAAAGCGAGGAGGTGTTCATCGTGGTTCTTTGGACGCTTCTTCAAACCTTTAAGGTATGCCAAGTTCCTTATTGGTACTCACCCGAGGAGTGTGAGATGGTCGGATTGTTCGTCGGAGGTCAGACGTCTCGACGAAGATGCCAGTGCAACAATGTTGTTGTAGGATAATGGTCGACCACTCTTAGTGCAATTGCAAGTTTCTATCTCGCACCTGTCGAACGATGCCCTTGGGCGGTCGACCGGTTAAGCATATTTTGGCGAGAGTAGAAGACTATGTTATTTTTGGTCAAACGAATCCCCTTTGTCGTTAGACCGGTTGCACTGTGGGTAAGTTGGTTGGGAGCATAAACCATCTAAACGGTCGACTTCCTTTAGATCAGTTCGACCGATTGTACCTGTAACTAAGTTGGTTGGGGTCTACACCTTCTAAACGATCGACCACATATATGATTTGTTCGACCGAGAGCTTAAGTTAACTTATAAATTGAACAACTGATTGAGTGATGGTTGGACCATTGATTATGTTCCAAACAGTCGACCGTCGGGTGACTTTAGGTCGACTGGTAGAAGTTGAAATTGTAGAGTTAAAGACTCTGATATTTTTGGTCCAACGGGTCCCCTTTGTCGTTTGATCGGTTGGTAGTTAAGTTAGTTGGACCCAGGCATTGACCATCTAAATGGTCAACCGCCTATGACCTTGGTTCAACCGATTGCTTCTTTTGCATTCGACCGGCTTGGTGACGGTTGAACTGTTGCATGTTTTTGGAGGAAACCGGTCGACCAGTTTGCTATTTTCGGTCGACCGTTGTCATGTTTTGTGATTGTGGTGTGTGTGATCGGCTTTGAGGGTAACGGGTTCCCGACATTTTTGGGGCGACGGAATGGACATTGTCGGCCTGATAGAGATCAGTGGCTCTAGATGTGGGAGCGTGTTGTGGCTCTGGATGCGGGAACTTGTTGTGCTCTGGTTGTGGGAGCAACCGTCCTTGTGAGGCGGGTTTGTTTGCCGATGATGTTCCGACAGTGGTGTCTTGTGTGCACGTGTGTTGTAGGGGTTGGGTTAGAGGACCCTAGAGCCCTATTATGGATCATGCCTGTTGTGGTTGGGAGAGATGTCCCTAGAGCCCAGTATTGACGACGATGTTCGCTATTGTTTTACTGTCCATGTTATGCATGTTAGTTGTCTTTAATACATGTTTGGGGAGTTTGGCATACAGAGTTTCCTTATGGACTCAGGCATAGTTTTTTGTTTGTGTTTCAGGCTGTGAGCGACAGTAGGGGTGGTACTGAGGAGGAGCGCATCTGGGATCGGATCCTCTAGTTTTCCCTTGAGGTTGTGATGATTACATCTATATGTTTTATTTATCTTTTGTTGTAATAATAGTTTTGGAACTCTGCATTATACAATGCACCTCTTGATGTATATATGGTTGGTAGCGTCCCTAGTGATTTGACATCTTTGATTATCTTTTAAAGTTTAAAATTTTCCGTTGTTTCAGGAATGTTACATATAGTGTGTGCATGCCTGCGTGCATGTTTGAAGTTTAGACAAACCAATGCAAAACGATGGGGTTAATTAGAAGTGTTAGACACATTAGATCAAGTAGGTCCAACCATATTAGTACAAATCGGGTTAGTTTTTTTATTTTTGTCAACGAACAATATATTTCTAATAAATAGAAACGTTAGAAGTTTAAAAAAACATAAAAATATAAAATCTAATAGATTTTCCCACCATAATTATTCATCCCAATTCAACAATACTTGAGTGGTTGAAAAATAACCCCCTCAATTTTTTACCATTAATTATAAATTTGAAGAAAATATTTTTTACCAGAGAGATCGAGTTTTCCTGGTTCTTAGAGGCATTTCATTGTCCAAACCGTGATGTTCGGAATGTTCTTTTGGGTGCTCCATTCTTGTGTTCATCATACTCATGGTAAAAGCTCTACCGACGGTCTTTACCCATGGTTTTTCCGATTCGGGACCTAAAGATTCTTCATGTCGTGGTTGATTCAACATTAAAGATTGGAATCCACGAGGAGGATACAACATTATATTTTGGATTTTTTGTTTATGTGTCAATTTAAAACAACGTAATTCTAAATTTGTCATCAATCTTCAACTATTTCTAGATGACATTACGAAAATAATACATTCACAAGTGTCATTACTTTTATGGACTTAGCACTCCGTTACCCCACTCGGTTAAGATTGAAAATCTCCTACAAGGTGCCACACATTAAATTTTTGAGCCGACAAATATTGTTTTTTTTTCCTTTTTTTCTTTTATTTATCTACACATAAACCTTGGACTAGTGAGAAAGATTTTCCTCTTTATTCTCTTTTATTTTATCATCGTGATCATATGATTCATATCAGTTGGTATTTTGGTTGATATATTGTGATCACTGATAATGTACATTATGATTTCCCTCTCTCTCTTTCTTATATAAAAACGATGTCTAAAGTCAACAAACGCAGAAGCTTAGATTGATTTATTCATTTTCTTGACTTATGTCTGGTTATTGGCAGGTTTTCTTTGGATATATCTGTGAATGGTTTGAAATCTACATTTCCCGGTTTCGATATAGTAGAAAGGGAATCATATGGAAGAAAATCACCACACTACACGTCGAATATTTCTATTAAAAATACTAAATCAGATGGAGGTAGAATTAGAGTGCCAAAGTTAATTATATTTACAACTATCTGTTAGTCCTAATTAAACAAGATCAACACGTCGAATTATCTGTAAAACTTTGTCTCATGTTAAAAGTTAATTATCACAAACCATAAATAAATTTTTATTATGAAAGGTAACATATTTCAAGGTACAAGTTTATAACTATATTGCCTCAAGGTGGAAACGAATAAAATGAGAAGCAAAGATGATTATGATGATGACAATAAAAACATCTATCGATTACACAAATTCCATTCTGAGGTGCTTTAAATGATTTTCTCATCCCAATAACAAGCAACCAAAGAAGGTCACCATTCCAACCAACTTGACGAACCTATTCTTCTGTGCATCGTTCGCAGTTGGACCACCTGATAATAAAATAATAATTAATAATCTTAAGTTAGGATGGACAAAAAAAACAAGAGTATATGGTATTGGAAAACAGTATTTATTAATACATGTATGATAAATTACATATAACCTCAAACTATGGGCCCAAATCACTTAATTCCCATGAATTTCAGAGTTAACACATAACTCTCTGAACTTTGGATCTGTAACAATTTACTCCATTGAACTTATTTTAATCTTTAGAATCCACATCTTAACCATCATTTTTTTAATTTTTTGGAATTATTTGCTTAGAACTCTCGTAAACCTAATTTTATTGTAAACTTTAGCATAGATCAAATGTTATATCAGATTCATATTTGAGTCAAATTTGGTATCAATCAAACTAAAATTTCACTCAGATCTGACATCCGATATGAACTGAATTTATAATTAAGTTAGATTTATGAATATTCTAATAAAACAGCACGAAAAAAAACGATTTAGATGGGTTAATTGTTAACTTTAAAAGTTCATAGAGGTTAAGTGATTTGCGTACATAGCTAAGGGGGTTATACGTAATTAACTCATATATGTATGTATAAGAACATATCAATTTATGCAAGGCTAGAATGACGGATTATAATTTTATAAGGGTATGGTTTTGGAAATCACATTATTTTTTGACACGAGGAAGATTGAAATTTTTCGTGAAATATTTTCTTGCATCGAAGTAATTTCAAGACCATATGTTCATGCAAACAAAATTCTAAACTTAACTTTGGCAAAGTTGCATATATTTTAAAACCTTATGATATTTTTATCACTTTCTAAGCTATAAAAACTATTTCAAAATGTACCTGCCACCGGGGAAGGTCCAGAAGCCAGAGTGGTGCCTCCAAGTACCGGAGAGGTTTCATTTGGTGTACTGAAAGCAGGTGTGGTACTTGAAGGTGAAGGTGAAGGTGAAGGTGAAGGAGCATTAGGAGGGCTGGAAAGTGAAGAGTTGTCTTGAGATGAAGGGGTTGAACCTAAAATTCGAGATAAAAAAAAACAATCATACTACTATAGTAGAAAATTATAATAAGTAGTTTGTTTTCTCATCTTCCGAATTTGGATGAAAACGTGGATTGGTTAGAACGGCAAAACAAAGAATAGAAATAGAAATTGTCCAAATAGGTTAAAAATGGTAAATCTGCAACATTTTTTATATTTTCTAATAGTTCTTTTATCATTAATTATTTTACTTTTAAATCTCTGATTGCTAATTAGTAATAACATATTTAAATCATACTTACCTTGACTCCTTGAGGGGTTGTTCAAGATCAATTAAGAATAATATATATAAATAACAACCAATAATATTTAATTTCCACTTATTTTAATCATATTTGTACAAGTCAACAACGAGCAAACAATATTTAATTTCCACTTATTTGATAAGAGATCATTAAAGCATTTTCGCACAATTTCTCGAAAAACAAACCAATTTTTCGAGTAAGTTATTAAAACTTCAAAACATACAAATAGTAATACACGAACTTCGTTTATGGGTTATGGGATATGACTCTTTACGATTTGCAAAGTCCAAAAGGGTTGGATTACTTTCACTTACATTTGTATTGGGGCGAATCAATATAGACGATTTCATTTGTATTTGTATTTTTTTGTTTTTACGTTAAAAAATCGAAAAATACTGAAAAACTCCATCATTCACACTTCGGAAGAATATCTCAAGTTATATAATATTTGCATAGAAGATGAGTTTTTTCTTTCTTTGGTCACGTAGGTGTTGTGCGATAAGACTGTTGTTATATCTTTATTATTTGTAAACAATAATGGGTGTAATCGGTTGGAAAAGAGTTAACGAATTGAAGTTACTAACTTATGTTCAATTGATTTTCTGAAAGTGCTAAAACTTGAAGTCCTACTTTAAGGTCATAATTGCATGACTTCCACAATCCATTCTAAACTCATCGTAAGTTTTGAAAACCCAAAAAACAACACAAATTAGACTATGACCTTCACTTTTAACTTAAAACCAACTTTAAGAGTTAGAACCAACCATCAAAATGTCTAATTCATTTCTCTAGACATAGAGTTTTGAACTGCAATTCCAAAAACTTATATACTTCCTCCAAACCAATAGCCCCTAAAGAATAGGAATCAAGCGAAAATTGAGAACTCACGGATCAATGCATTAGGGCAAAGCGTGCTGCCTCCAGTAGTAGTGACATTGCAAAGATCAAGAAGTCCGATATTGATATTGCTACTAAGGCCAATCAGCTCGAATGCAGCACAAAGGCAAGGAGGATCGCTCTTTGCGAGTCCCGATAGGCCCAAGCAACACTGCAGTGTTGGCGAGCCCGACGAGTTGTTGCACACCATCAACTTATGCAAACACGGCGGGTTCGATTGTCCGTTCGCTACAACGAATATCGTCGACCCCACCACCACCACCATCATCAAGCCAAACCTCCTCATCTCTCTAAAATGTAGTTAGTTATTAGTTGCAAAGATAACTAAGTATGTTTTGATCGAGATGGATCCGAAAGAAAGTTACTGT
The DNA here is from genome assembly GCA_963682175.1 of Triglochin maritima. Classification (NCBI taxonomy): domain Eukaryota; kingdom Viridiplantae; phylum Streptophyta; class Magnoliopsida; order Alismatales; family Juncaginaceae; genus Triglochin; species Triglochin maritima. Next base: position 45,899,415 of record OY821775.1, read on the forward strand.
TGAGATTTATAGATACACTTGCCCTGAAGTACTGATAAGTGCAAAGTCAAACGTCATTTCATTTTTTCTTGTTCTTTCTTTTAATTATTATTGGTTTTAGGTGGTTGCTGCTATCTTCTAGATTGGAATCTTAATTGATATTCTGCTTCATGTCAACGAGACAAAAATATCGGAGATTATGTACGTATACGACTAGTGCGTATATATGTTCCTCAGATATTGCGGTTGCTCTTCAAACATTTAAGTACTTCCAAAGGAAATAGCAAACTAACCCACTGAAATAACTTTAATAAACTTTTACTGGACAATTGAAAATTATCTTGTTAATTTTAACTCAATCGAAGATCATTTTTGAGATTGTATTTGGAAATAAAAGCTTTCTTGTCTGCAACGATAAAAAAAAGTATCTACGAAGATCGTGGTAAGTAGCATTTATATAACCAAAGCTTTTCTTCTGGAATTGTTATTAGATAAGGGTATATGACAGAATAATTTTTTTGGTTTTGAAGCATAATTCTACTTTATTGTCAAATGCCGGTGCAGTTTTAGGTATTCCGGTTCCACCAAATCAATTAGCGTCATCAAACTCAAATCATTCCGGCGTTCAATACTTAAACAAAGATAATGACTGTTTAACCAACACGATTTAATTAAATTATCTATCGGAGTTCCAGATGCCTTTGGAATACCAAAGAAATATAAGATAATGGCATCCACATGGAAATCATTTAAGTTCGTTAGTAACGTGTCTATTACCCTAGGAGCTGCTAAAAAATGGAATCCAAGGCAAGTGGTTTCTAGAAAACCCTAGAATGGCTCGAGCAAAGAAGAAAGAGAGGAAGACGGTTAAAGAAACATGTTGTCCAACCAAAGTTGCAGATTTACATTACACTGTATAAACATGTTGGATGATTTGAGAAATAATGGCCGGTGATTTGAGAAATCATGGTAACGATTTTCTCTTTATTTAATGCAAATTAACAATTTTCAAAACAAAAAAAGGTAAAAAGAGTAAGACAGTTAGATAAGAGACTTGTAATTTTATTAGCAGCTGAAGTGAAGTGTATATTTAGTCCCATTGGATCAAGTTTATATGTGGTACAACAAGAAACCTAAGAATTGATCAAGTACCCCGAGAGTTAAAACATAACCAATTTGTCTCTAATCAATCGGAGAGTCGTTTTGCTTCGTTAGTCGGCTTACAACATCCAACTAAATTTGAACGCACTAGGACCGGCACGTCTTGCACAGAATTGACTCTTTTTCGAATCAATTTGCTTCAATTAGTTGATTTGGTCAGACCACATAAGCCAAAACCACACAATTCTAGAGGTTGAGTTCTTGTGCCGTCAAATTTAGATCTATGATCGTGGTTTAATGAGCCTACTAAGGTTTGATTTTCCCAACATAATTTTATCATATGCCAAAACTCCCCTTCAAGCTTGGCTTTGTATATGAGTGAGTATATGACCAAGTTTGGCCAAAATAGATCGAAACTCAAAAGGCATCATTGAATGAAGTCTAAGTGAAAATACCAACAAGCGAGAAGTTTGAGAGGCCGAGGAGACGAATTTAGACGAGCAGGATCGTCTAGCATGCTTGATTCTGTTGTGGAAAACAAAATTGTCTGAAATCTACAATAAACTAATCTTGTCACAAAAAAAGGAGGATCAGAAATAGCAATTTGGACATTTTCTCATCTTAATAGAGAAGGGAAAGCAAGTATAGTGAGAAGGAGAAAGATGAGAGTAAAGTTAGAGGACTAAGCTAGATATAGAGGTCAACGATATTAATTTCTTAAATAAGTTTGAATGATTTTGCAAAAACTACAAATTAGCAAGGTGAATATTGTTTCTGAGATTGTCTAGCATACATCTTACAAAATTTTCAATTAAATATTCGTTTAGTTAACGGATTTTGCTGGAAAACAAAACAAAACCACGTGATTCAAAAACCTAATTGCACTAACATAAATTATCAAGTTTTCCAATGATACAAATAAAAAGAACCCAAAAGTGATGACATATGATCATCAATAATGGCATGCACAAAAGACCATTTGTTTTAGTTGTTGCATTATGCTCATATTTTCAATTTTGTCCATTAATTTTACTTTTTAAATGCATCTTCAAAACGAATAAGGCGACATACTCCATAATATGTGAAATCGAATTTGTGTGCTCCATCTTCAAATTTAAGCAGTTCAACAGATGAGATGGACCTAAATATATTATGAAGCGTTTTACAGTCTTATTTTTTAGCATTGTGGGACTATATTTTTATTAGCTATAGCTACAAACCAAGTCAACCAATACTTAACCCATTATAGGGAAGCGGGGCGGGCCTAATTGCCTAAATGGGCCCCAATCGGCCCATGCCTTCCTCTTTAGTTTTATATTGTAATGTATGAAGTAAAGCCATACATAATATAATATATATTAACTAATGCAAAATATCCAAATTTCTACAAACTCAGGTGGTTTAGTCAATTGATATTTTAGGATTCTTAAAAGCAAAAATATTTTAGGATTCTTTGAAAAATGTCTAGATCCACCAATGGACCAAAGGATCCTTTTAAACATGAAAAATGTCTAGACACTAACCCATAGACTAAACTACATTTTTCGTATTATATTACGTACATATTATTATCGTGGCTGATAGCAGGGCCGTCTCGGAAATTTTTGAGATCCTGTGCAAAAATCAACAACGAGACTCCTAAATTTGAAAAAAAATTATCCTCCTAGTTTAAATAATAAAAAATTTACTAACTTAATGCAATATTAATTGAATTTTTTTGTCCTCTTAGCAATATTTGAGACAAATTTATCAATGTTTAAGTGTTATTTATGTGTTAACACTAATTTTTTTTGCAACCCAATAAAGTCATGTACATTTTTTATTTTTTTTTGAGGCCCCCTCAAAATAAGGCCCAGAATGAGACCCGGAGCAGGAGCTCACCCTGCTCCTGCTATTAGGCCGGGGCTGGCTGATAGAAAGTCATCTCTAATTGCATTCGCAAACACGACACACGATGGCATCCAATTGAACATAAGCATAATAACGACTACACATGCATGTTTATAACTTTATATTAGTTCACACATGATCAAAGTGCTGGAATACGGGATTAGACATCCTCACACTTGTTGCGTAATTATAATCTGCCCTCAATTAATAATTATGTAGCTTCATTCTTTGAAATGGTAGAGCTCCTAATGCTACTTGCATGCCTACAAGTCCAGGGGTGTACTTTTTGAAAGCAACCTAATCGAATATTATTAATTAGGTGATCAAGACATGAAAATAGAGAATGCACAGAATTAAAGAAACAACTTTGTTGCGTTAATTAAGTGTTCACTTTTTAGTTTTGACACAGATAATAATGAGCTCGTGTCCGTGGCATATTTTATGTTACTTTCGTGGACTTTTCTTAAAGTTGATCAAATATTGCAAAAGGACATGCTGAAACAAATATTTAATATTCATTTTACTCGGCATGAAAATTATAATTCTGTTCAATATATCTTTACTTCTGTGTTTGGTTTATAGAATATCAAAGATTCATATATTTTAGAGCATATATACTTAATTGAATAATGAGATGTAATATTGATTCATTGTCATGTTTGAAAGCTCTCACAGTGGAGATGAGATGGTGAGAGAGAGAGGAGAGGAAGGAGGAAGAAGGAAGAAGACTAAGGCAATCACGACAAAAGAAATAGATCACCACACCAATCGATAGTTGAATCGCCAATATATTCATGAGAGACAATTGATGAGTTGTGCAACTCAACCAATGAAATACAAACATCACGTGTTCGATATAGTTTTATTATCAATTACATTCAAAAAAATTATTATCATTATTTTCGAAAGAAGTTAGAAAAATATCAGGTGTGAGGTGACTGAAGTAAAAGGTCATTTATATTTTAAACTATATACCACATAGATTTGCTAATATTTACCCACACGAGGGGGCACAACGAAGTTGACATGTTCTGCCACGTGGCTTATCTAGCGTCGGCTCCTGTTGAAGGGTTGATAGCACTAGGCTCGTAAATCGGGTCGGATTTTTGTCTAACCGCTACCCGATCTGTCTAAAATAAATAGATAATCAGGACGGGATGGGTAAAAAAAATTCATCCGCTATCCGATCTGTTTAAGGTCGGATAAACGGATATTCAGGGTGGGGCGGAGTGGATAAACGAATAAATGGATAAAACCTGTATTTTTTATTTCTACTCATTTGCTACCAAAAAATTGTACAAAACAATACATGGTAATCACCAATAACACAAAATCACCAACAATACCCGGTAATAATACAAAGAACAAAATAATACAAATCACCAATCAATCAACATCAATAATACAAAAGAACAAAATAACTAGAAACATAAAAATTCATTCGACTGAGTTTAGGTATATATATTTAATATATTAAATTAGTGAGCTCACTTGAGAATTTCTGTATTAAATTATTAATAATTTAATTTATTAATATATAGGTAAATGAATAAATGGGATGGGTAGGAACTATAACTCCTATCCGCCCCGTTTAATAGTCGAGTAAGCGGCTAATCGGGTTGACGGATAATCAGGTGGAAAAATTGGCGGGTAATTTCCGTCCAATTTTCAGCCTTAGACAGCACCATCAGGTTTTAGCATTTACCTGTGATCGCAGAATGACACCGGGACAAGGATTTCCTTGGCAGAAAAATATATGCAAAAATATATAAATCCTTCCATAAGCCAACACAAGGCGGTGACTAGGTTTGGATTTATCTGATCAAAACTTAATTACCGAGTTTTGGTAACTAATTAAATCTATTACAGCAGGTTTCCCCTCCCCAACTCTTCCTAAACTGATCCCAGTTATTTTACTTCATTTTCTTGCCAATTCAATCTTGTTGTCGGTTTATGGCTCAAGTTCAACCTCAATTCAATTTGGTTTCTAAGGATCTATTGGGATACCTTGAGTTTTAAGTTTTTAGAGTTCATTTTGAAACTAATTGCAGACCTCAAAACTTCACCTACATTTCATATCCAAACCTCAAACACGCTTAATTGTTTGAGTTTTAAGTTTTGATACTTCTCAATGAAAACTCTAAACTCAAACTTCAAAAACTTCATTTTTAGAAATGGTAAATAATGATGTTCATCGGGGGCAATCGTTGAATGAATCCTTCGTTTTGCAAAACTCCGATCCTAATTGGTGTTTTGCAAAATCAAAATGACAGCAGAAAACTCAAAACTCAATCTTTATAAAAACAAATTTTGGGGAACAAAATGTGAGTTTTAGGATTTGAAATACTCAAATTCTAAGTTTCAAAACTCAAGTTATCCAAATAAACTCTTACACCAACCAGTTATCTTTAACATTTCAATATAAAAAAGGAAATATGAACTTTAAAAAAAAATCTAAGTCGGAAAATAAAATTTGACACACAAGTACACACATCGTGTGAGTAAAAAACACAAAACCAAAATCTCGACACGTGGTTAACTCCACCTTTCTCAAGCAAAAAATGCCAAACATTTGGTCAAACCCACAATAAACGAACAATTTTATTGCCAACTCTCATTCTATTTGTTCTTAATAATAACGCAAAAACACCAGAAAAAATAGAAGAGATTAAGGAGAAGAGATGTGGCGAAGAGCGCTTTCATCCTCCTCCAGATCCATTTCCACACCCCACTGGGTAACTTTTCTCTATCACACACACGACCCCCCTTTTGTTGCAAGATCTCAGCTTTCTTCATTTTGGTCTGTTTTTAAAGTGTTTTCTGGTTATATATTTTGTGGGTTTTGTTTTTTTCGTAGTTTTATGGCTTCGTCCGGTTCCGGGTTGAGATTTGGATGTGGATTTGGTGGATTTGGAGGAGTTTGCATCGAATGAATGGTTTTAGGTGGAAAGGGATTGTTTATGTTTGATTTGCAACTGTGGGTAATGTTGTAATGGTGGTGGGCTTCTTGAATTGGATGTGTCTAAGAGATTGGATGTTTTCTGCTAAGAATTGGAAACTACTGAAGGAATCATGAACTAGGGGTTAATGTGTCTCGGTTCCAATTTATTGTCTAAGAACTCACTTCCAAAAACTTGCTCTTGTGATGAGAGAATGAGAGAACTTAAGCTACATGACCTATGTGGGATGGTTGGTACGAACGGTAATGGTACAAAATGCTTCTGATTTAAGCGTCCTTATCGCCCTGTATTCGTAGTATGTCTAACTCCACCCTCCGGTTAATCCAGCATTTTAACTGGCCCTCTCTGAGAGTTGAACCAGCATTGTGAGAATTGGCTCTGACACCGCTGCCCGCTGGATACTCTTAAGAGAATTCATCTCAAAAGGTTGTCACGGAAGTGAAAGATCCTAGGTTTGTCAATGCATCATGGCTACCTATAAATCCGACATGTTACGATTATTTTGGACCATGAATGTTCTCTCCACCAGTTTGAACGATAGGATAAACCACCGTTTTTTGTTTAGAAGTGCATTCAAGAGAAGACAATTGAAAGTTGAATTATGCTTGTCTGCACACCTATGATTGTTAACCGGAGGTGGTATGTATATGTCTCAGCTTTTACAGCTTTTACAATTAAATGTGGGACATTAGGTGATCCCATAGTATTTGGAAACAATAAATTGTTTCTATGGCATATGCATTTAGATTGTGGGAAATATGTTAAGAGTACAAGCTTCCTTTCGTCGTAACCTCAGCTTTGGCAATCTCATTTGATTCTTATGGTCACTCATTCTAATAATATATTTCTTATATTCTTGCTGCAGGTGCCAGGTAACCTGAAATTTTCACATGTCTTCAGCACTGAATCCGAAAAGAAGGTACTCATTTGAAAAAATATTTTAGAAACGAGTCAATGAGATTATATTATGGAAATGACAAAAATATTATGGTGTTGGAGATGTCCTAAAATGTATGTCCTTGTGTTATTTTCAGCATAATGTTTTCAATATGAACCACAAAGAGTAAATGAGTAGAACGTATTCTTATAATTATCAAAGAAATTAATTTTGTCTCACATCATCATGCATCATCTTAAGAAATGAAGTGAAAGAATTACTAATTACGGATGTCTTTCAGGATTATTGACTTACATATAACACCAATTTACTATTTCCACGTTCCATTTGTCCTTGGATATGTTCTTAAACTTTCCTACAACTATGCATTAAACGTAATCTATGAAGGAAGAGTAGAGCTAGTGAACATATGTTTGATACATTTAGTTGGTTCATCATGTTTATTGAAGTGTGGGTATCCAACTCAAAACTAAGTGGTGATGAGTGGAGAGACCTTCCAACTTATAATCTCAGAGAAAATCATTATTTTAATCGATGTGAGACGATTCTCTAACACTTCTCCGCACACGTGACCGGGATTTATTTTTGGGACGATTCTCTAACATTTCTCCGCACACATAACAACAATGGTGGATGAGTCAAGCCGGCCGTTGGGCCTTTTAGGCTCAGGAGAAAGACCTTACTTTAATCGATGTGGTACGATTCTCTAACACTTCTCCGCACGTGTGATCGAGATTTATTTTTCTCTTTATCTACGCGTGGATAACAATAATTAGGGTTGAGCTTCGGTCCGGACCCGGATGCTCTCCGGGGTCTGGACTGGTCAGATTCGGTCCGGTCCGGTCCAAAAACCCGGACCGGACCAAATTTTTGTGGGGATTTTTGGGTTTTGGACCGAGTCCGGACCGGACCGGACCGAAACCCGAATCCGTCCCGAGGTCCGGACCGAAACCCGGACCGGTTGGTTTCGGTCCGGACCGAACCCGGACCGAAAATTGCTTTCCCCTAACAATAATGGTGGATGTGTCAAGTCGGTCGTTGGACCTTTCAGGTTATGATACAATATTGAAGTGTGGGTATCCAGCTCAAAACCAATTGACAATGAGTGGAGGGACCTTACAACTTATAGCCCAGGAGAATGTCCTCATTTAGACGATGTGTGACTATTCTCAGATACTCCCCTGCATGTGTGATCCGGTATTTCTTCCATGTCTACGCGTGGACAACAAATAGTGGATGTGTGAAGCCGTCATTAGGCATAACTAGCTCTGAAACTGTTTTGTAGTCTGGGTATCCCACTCAAAATCAATTGGTAATGAGTGGAAAGACTCTCCAACTTATAACCTAGGAGAAAGTCCTTATTTTAATCGATGTAAGACTATTATCTAACAATGCTTATTACTTAACAAAAAATTTAAGAGACAAAGGAAACTAGGTGTAAGGGACGCAACATTGTACATGTCATTTGGGATTTGTTTTGTTCATTAACTGTATATGTCAAAGATTAATTTATTTTTTGACTTTTGAGTTATAATGGACTAAATCAACGTGGTTCATATAAGTTGTTTATGAATTTTATTTATTGTGAATTAGCATAAAGTTATCTAGACATCAGATCACAGGTAAACTGGAAACAACCTCTTTGTCACAGGGTGACAAGGGTTGGTTGCGTACATCCAACCCCCTGTTACCATGCTTAATATGGGAGCCTCTTTTTAGGTTTTGGGGCAATGTTGATGATTAATTGTATGCATATTTTGCAATGTAAATCTGCTAGCGTATACCTGAATGTGGCATGTCTACCATTTTATAGGTCAATGGTAGCAGCTCCTCAAAAGTGAGGGAATCCTTCATAGCATTTGTACTAGGTAAGCTTTTTTTTCCTTTTCAGATCGTCAACTTGAAGTTCTCCATTTGGATATCTAATGTGAAGTTTAATAACCATAAAATTCTAGGTTAATCTCTATTACGACAAGAAGAACATGACCCTTTTTTTAGACCTCTGTTCTTGTCATCTCTTTTGCTGCATAACAAACTTTCTAGTTTTGATAGACATAATCCTACTTCCTTTCAGGTGGTCCAGGCAGTGGCAAAGGGACACAATGCGAAAAAATTGCAGAAACATTTAACTTCACTCATCTAAGTGCTGGTGATCTACTCAGAAAGGAAATGTCTTCTACGAGCAAGGATGGGTATGCATTGGTACCTCATCTTTCCCTTTAATCTTCTTTAAACCTTTGTTCTGATCTTAATCATTTAATCATAATGATACGTTCTAATATTTCCTGAAATTTATATTTAGAGAGATGATTTGTAACATGATCAAGGAAGGGAATATAGTCTCATCAAGTGTAACTGTGAAGTTGCTCAAAGAAGCAATCGAATCAAGCGAAAGCCACAAGTTTCTTATCGATGGCTTCCCACGTTGTAATGAAAACCGTATTGCATTTGAAAAAATTGTGAGTACCTTTCGTTCTTCGCAATAATATAGCCCTTGATTTCATAATACATTTGATACTATTTTCTAGTTTGTTTGCTTCTCCAAATGAACATGGGCTTTCCACAGTGATTTTGATAACAGTATAGTGTTTGTCTTTCGTGATGAAATCATATCATCCTACTAGTTCCAATGAAATATATAATTCACAAATCCTCTACCTAAAGAACATTTGACAATCATATTGAGTAACTCGTAATCACGTATCCTCAATGATAATTAATCTTTCTTGGCTGAGAGATCCCAGATTTATGAGCCATGCCATTTACCTCCAAATGACATAGCTTAATTAATGGTAATGTTTAATTATCAAAAAAAAGGAAAACCAATGTGAAAGTTTATTATTGGATTAGCTTCCCTGTGCATCTTCTAATCCCTTACTCTCTCATGATTGCTCCGGACATGTTTCTCATCTTTGGTATCTGATTTCTAAACCTTAAATATGGCTCAGGCTTTAACATGGAGTTATTTTTACAAAATGAGTGCTGAATGATAAAAAAATGATGTGAAGTATTAATGTCTTAACTCTTGTTTTCACATTTCAAAATGCAGATGGGAGTAGAACCAGAGTTTGTTCTTTACTTCTATTGTCCAGAAGACGAAATGGTGAAAAGGGTTCTAGGACGCAACCAGGTTTTTCAATTTGTTTCCTTTTCCTTCCTTTCAATTAATATTGCTTCATCATATTTATCTTTTCTTTGTTCTAAAACATTTGTATAATCCTAGGGAAGGCTAGATGACAATATTGAGACGGTTGAGAGGCGGCTTAAAGTCTTCTCCGAGCTAAATCTTCCAGTCATTGATTACTACTCTGCTAAGGGGAAAGTTCACAAGGTTTAATAATCTGTTTTTATACTATTTTATTACAATTGGCATTTTTCCTGTAACTGTCAAGAAATGGAGTATTAAAGAGCCAATATTATACTGTTCAAGATTTATCTATGAAGTAGGCTGAGTCAGCTGACAGATAATATGCAGCATATGCTTCGTACATCGAAGAAAAGACCATACATGTTCACTATAGAAAATACAAAAAACTTTGTTTCCCTTGTGCACTGTCTACAACACTGCTAGAAAGATTCTGTTTCCGTGAAATTTTGACAACTCTCCTCTACGTATGTTCAGATCTGTGCAACTGGCACGGTGGAAGAGATCTTTGAGAAAGTCCGTCCTCTTTTTGCATCATGCAAGTATGTTTCTTCTCAGCAAATCTCTGTATCAGCGTATTTTAAATTATGAAGTTGGCATCTACTGGAATAAGCACCTGTATATTCTACGTGTTAATTTTTACTGTTAACTTGTACCGACTGTTTTGAAACCATTCAACCATTAACGGTACCGACTGTTTTGAAACCATCCAACCATGAGGAGTAACAAGGCATTCATAATCAGCACACCAGTGAACCTTTTTTTGTTAAGACTTTCATAATCAACTTGTACCGACTCTATTATAAGGCATTTAATCAAATATTACGTCTTTTATGTCTTAAAGCACTTTCATGTATTTCTTATGTAGGTGAAAACAGCAAACTAATGACCGGATGGGGAAAACGACTGGTAAGTTGAATTAGACCAAATATGTTTGATTCATCGTTTAACCTTTGGATACCGTTTAGTTAAATGAAACCTCTAACGTTTTGGCAGATTTTGATCTCGAACCTCATTGTCCCCTCTAAAGTATAGCAAGCATTGCCGAAACTTCTAATGAAGTGTTCTAAGGTGGAAAACTGGAAATGCTCATGAATTACGGCTTCCAAATCTTTCAAGTGGTTTCGAATAAAATCTTTTGTGGTTCAGTTTTGTTGATAATTAAGGGGTCACCATACGGCTCTGTAATGCCAATTTAGTAGAATTCCATGGTTCTTTGGATAGGATTCACCCGTAGATATTTCCTTTTGAAAGGCGGGTCGCATGTCTCGTTACATGTTACTAAATGGTGATAGTTACATTATTCGTTCAGTTCATACAAACTTTTCCCTAGTACATTTCATACACAACACAATATTACATATTTACGATGTTACATATTTTAAAGATTTTTTTCCACCTCTCGATCTTTCGGTAATTGTGGTGACTGGGGATTTGAACTTCGAAACTCAAAGTCTAATCATGTGTGATTATTTTGCTCGCAATTGAAGCTCCAATGGAAGATACGAAGTTCTAGCGATAGGATCTGTTGTTATAGTTTGTATAATACTTGTCCGGTACTTGTTTCAAAAAATTACACATCTGTGTGTAAATGGTAATAAATTTTTTGCGGCTCACATTCAAAGCATAACCAGCGAAAGTATTATTTGAAACTATAACGACAGATCCATGAGTGAAACTCTAATCGACCTAAACGACCAAGATGTAAATTGTAAACACTATGATGGATCCAAAAACAAGAATAAAATGCTTACGATCGCACTCAATATCCCTAAAATTATGGATGAATGCGGATACATAGTGGATGTAGTAGTATTCATATTTGCATCCGCATAAAAATACGGATACGGTGAGAATTGGATATCCATATCGATATTCACGAATTCAGATCGAATGCGTATAATTTCACATCCACAATAAAGTATTGGAGCTTGTAAAAAAACTTTTTCTCTACTTCAGAAAATTTAACAATTTTGTACATATTGTTTAAAAAATGTAACCATATTTAATGTAAAAATAACAAGTGAAATTTAAGATACTTAATATATAATATAAAACAGAACACGTGTACAAATTGAGTCATAGTACTACAAATAATAATAGAAATAACACGAGTAATAAATAATATATAGGAAGTTTTTTTGAAACAATCATCCAAAAAACAAAATTGTCAGAATATAAGGTCGAGAAACTTATTTGGTAAAATATAAGACAAGAAAATAACTTTATTACCATTTTCATTTTAGAGAAACGATATCACAGATGTCGATTTTTATTATACATGTTTAATGAAAATGGAAATAAGAATATTGTTATGAAAGAGAAAATGGTATTTTGAGATACCATTTTGGTTCTCCCACCCTAGTGGAATCTTCGAGGGTTGATCAGTTTGTCGTTCTATGTTGGGCTGGAATTGATTTGATACGTCCTTCCTCTTGAGTAATCTCACCGTCTTCACCTCCTTCGACCTGAGAAACATGAAATGAAGAAACCTCATGTTGGGTTGCATATAAAGATGTTTGCATTGAAGTGAGTCCTCTGACAATAATGGTTGTTGAATTTATAGAAAATCTCGTTGATGCGACGAAGTCTGAATATATGCTTATTGTTCTTGTAACTAGTTAATGTTAGGCTTCCCTTGTGCCTTTTTCATCTCACAAATTTTCATTACTTATGGAAGTGTTGTTGTAAACCGAACTACTGCATCACCTTGTCAGGTACGTCATATCAGCAAAACTAAAACAAATCAGTCAGGTCCAAGTCATCCATATGTTTTGTCTTTGTCTACAAACTTATGATATAATCAACGAATCCACATTCTCATAAGGAGTCCAACAAGCTTGGTCTTCTTCTCGACCGTCTAACTCATTTCTGTAAAACTTCATTTGAGACATCTTCACATTATTAAACCATGATCTAGGAGTGTTCCAATGATAACCTAAAAAAGCAAAACATCATCTGGGAGTCGCAGACATGGACTTACTGATGGTTGTCCAACATGAAAATGGTCGTAACACCAAATCTGCAACAATGTCAAGAAATCAACTGGTTCTTTTCCATTCTTCAAACATGTTTCATCCAAATATGTGCATAAAACAACCAATGACGTAGATCCCCAACTATAGTTACAACATATATCGAGATCCTCCCAAAGAAGTAAGTATCTAAGATGCACTTTATTACCACTTTTATCTCTAAAGATGTCATAACCTAACTGAAACAAAATATATACTCTAGTGTGCTATAAGACGTACTCATCTGTCACATCTGACACCACAACGTAAAAATTATGTTGCAACCACTGCAATGTTATAGAATTACCCTTCACTCCATTCACGACGTGCTCTTCGTCAACATTGAACATCTTCATGCAATCCTCACACTAATCGTGATCTAAAGTGGCACAAACTGGAAGTCCATTGATAGAGAGATTAGTAAGAATACCAACATCTTGTAATGTGATTGTCATCTATCCTTGTTTGAAATGAAAAGTGTGAGTCTTCGGTCTCAACCTCTCAACCATTAAACGGATCAAATTTCAATTAAGTTACAATCGGGTCCAATGAGAAACTGTATCAAATCCAGACACCTGCAACAATTCTCATACTCCCTCATCCTGCACCGTCCATGTGTTGAACTGAACGTCGTGCTCAATACGCTTAATATCAGACAATTGTTCCTGCAAATAATATATTAATTTGTTAAATAGAACAATACATGTAAATTTCAATTTCAATTAAAACACATGAATTATCGTGAAATTGAAGATGAACTATGGTTGTTCTGTGATAATAACATTGAACGGTCAACAAGACCGTTAGCCTCGTGTGAGTTAAACATTTTACAATTGTATAAAAAAATAATGTTGATTGCCAAGCCGATTTATATCACGCCCAGTACTAATCCAAACAATCCTCAAATCTCAACCAATTAAAACAACCAATCCAAAACCACTTCAAACCATTTTCAATCAATACAATCAATTATCGACCAATCCAACGAATTCTCAAACAACATAATGTTTATTTTGTGTCATTGTTCCCATTGTGGCCTAAACGCAAAACTATTCCAAGTTCGATTCAGTTCCTAAACACAACTTCGTTGCAAACTTAGATACAAGAAAAAAAATTCAATTCCTAAAAACATGTTTTGTTGCATAATTATATATATATAAACAATATTCAAGAAACTATCATATAAATAATTTCTGATTTTAAAATTACCCAAAGAGCATTGGGACTTTTTCCATGCTTAAGAAAACAATACGTTCTTCGTGTATATCTTATAACCCATTGTGTTGAATATTTATGAGCTCCTTTCGTATACCGATATATTTTTATTTTTTAGATAAGCAAAGTCAAAACTTCTTATCGTGAGAATGAAAATCAATTTCGTTAAGTAGAAGAATGTTGTATGTAGTTTTTCAAATTGATTAGCACATTTAATTAGAACGTATAGAATCAACAACATAAAAGAATCAATTTTCAAACATACTAGTCTTTTCAAACAAGAAAAAAATAACTCGAAATCATTCTAAATCAACAAAAACAACTAATCCAAATCATTCAAATTCAACCCAAACTAGTAATTGATCCAAACAATTCTATACTAATCCAATCAATCCAACACAATCAAGCGAAAGGGTTAATTACAGTTTCCCCTAAAATTATGTCTTGATATCACTTTGCACTACTAAACTTTCGAAGTTAACAGTTAACATCTTTGAAATTTCGTTTTGTAACAATTTGCCCTCCTAAACTTGAAAAATAGGTGAATTACTTAGGTACCACCAAGAAAAAATGAAATTGGATTTATGCTATATGAAAGCAACTATTTCCACTAATGCCACAAAAAAACCAAATACTTGTCGTAATGTTATTAACTTTTTTCAGTGAATCGTTAGTGTTAACGCATGTTATATGTATTAATATTTAATGAAAATTTTTCAGAGTCACCATAAATAAACTTAGAATTCATAAAATTCAATACACATGTGGTAAAATTTTTAAAACAAATACTTAAATAATTTATCTATACTCTCTCGTCTCTTCTTTTTCTCTCGCTTAACTTATTGGCTTGGTTACTAAACCAATAAAATTTGATATTTATATTTTAAGAATACAAAATAGTTAATTAATTTTTTCTAAAATTTTTTTTTCTAATAAATATTTCTTTTTATATAAACTATTTTTTCGAAAAATATTTGTTTTTCATAAAACTTATTTTTTCTAATTTTTTATTCATTTATCTGATTTCAAATTCATAATTGTTTTTGGAATTTTTTTATATAAAAAATAAATATTTATTAGATTTTTTTATCAAAAAAAATTAATTATTTTGTATTTTTAAAATATAAAAAATAACAAAAATAGTTAATTATTTTGTATTTTTAAAATATAAAAAATTATCGGATTGCATTAATTAAGTAACCGAGCAATTAAGTTTAGTGAGAGAAAAAGAACAGATGAAAGATACATATGAGAGAGAGTAAAGAGAAATTATCTGAGTAATTTTTTCAATTTTTGCAGCACTTATAATGAATTTCTATGAGTTCTAAGTTTAGTCAGATGATTCTGTAAAATTTCAATTAAATATTAATATAAGTAACAGACATAACTGGAAAAATTAACGATTTGCTAAATGAATGATATTGTAAAAAAGTTAATGACATTATTACAAGTATTTTGATTTTTCTATGGTATTAGTGGAAATAGTTACTTTCAGACGGTATAAAACTAATTTCGTTTTATCGTGATGTCACCCAAGCAATTCACATTTTAAAAATCTATTATTTAAATTCACATTCGTGTTTTTTCTGCAATTTATGTTGTTGTATCCCTAGTAAACTCCTAAATATATATTTACGTGAAAGTTCGGATTCAAACGAAGGTCGAATTCGATTGGAATTTGGGTCGGATTGACGTAAATATAAGTTTAGGAGTATACTACGGATACAAAAAAAATTACAAAAAAAGAAGACGAATGCGAGTTTAAATAATAAATTTTTAAAGTTTAGAGAGGGAAAGTGTTACAAAACGAAAGTTCAAGGTGGTAATTGTTAACTTTGAAAGTTCAGAAGTACAAAGTGATATCAATACATAATTCAATGGGGGTACACTATAATTAACTCCCAGCAAAATGCTAACAAAAAATAGGAAAAATATACCTAAGAAAAACTCTAGAACTTGAATACGACACTAGGAAGGCAAAAAATTGTTGGACAGGAGAGAGCAAAAGGAGCCGGTGGTTTTATGAAAAATTGGGAAGGAATTGTGCGAGAGAAGGGGGTGACAACCCTTTTTCGTCCTACACCAAAATGATATCTTGGATAATGTTTTATGTTTTATGAAAGAGTATCCCCAGTGTTGTTTTCATTAAACATATATGATGAAAACAAAATAAGTTTATTAGTCATGTATTCTACCAAATTTGTTAAATAAATACGTTTGTAATAATTAAATAAAAATTGTCATGTTCTTATTTTATGTTTTGCCAATTAAGTTTATCAGTCATATATTCTGCCGATTTTTATGATTATTTCAAAAAATACTAATATATAAATATGCATATATATAATGTTATATAAGAATTACAAATATTAATACGTATATAAATATTATTGCAACGATTTTGTTTTCTAAGTATATATTATTCTGATTGGATGTACGAATATCAACATTCACTTCACTATTTTACGGTTGTTCAAATCCAAATATAAATACAGTTTGCAAATTCGTTTTTCTCAGATAATTTTTTATATAAATAAGGTCAGATCGTTGGATTTCGAAGATAAAGTTCCACCGCTACCTAAAATCACACCTCCACTGCCAAATTTATGTTTTCCAAACCGAACTCTAACCCCAATCCCAAGTCTAAAATCCCCAAACCAATCGTCACCAAACCGAACATCTTATTCTATTCTAACGGTAAAAACCGTCGCCAAAACAATCCCAACAAAATGGAAACATTACACAACTCAATTCCCATCTCATCCCTCCTCTCCATAACCAACAAAAATATGCGCAGAAACACCAAACAAAACCACCACTACCGCCTTCGCAACCGTCGCCACCACCGACCGTCGCCAAAACCGACCCTTTTCTCCAAACCAACCCCCACGCCACTCCAAACCCACCAACCCCCAACAACCAAACACCAAGCCCTCGACAACGTCGTTCGTGACATCGAATCCTCGATATCGAACGGTGTCGTGATCGACCGAGGGATTTTCTCGTCCCTCCTCGAGACGTGCTTCCAAACAGACCAATTCGCCCACGGGATAAGGCTGAGGTACCTTATTCCGCCTCGTGTCCTACGCGAAAGCGCGGACCTCTCCTCGAAGCTGTTGAGGTTGTATGCTGCGAGTGGGCTTATCGATGAAGCCCACAAGCTGTTCGATGAAATGCCGCAAAAGAAAAGGACGGCATTTGCGTGGAATTCACTTATTTCGGGGTACTGCGAATTGGGCATGTTTGAGGATGCGTTGGCGCTTTACTACCAAATGGAGGAGGATGGCGTTGAGCCTGATGGGTTCACGTTTCCACGCGTTCTCAAGGCGTGTGCGGGCCTAGGGTCGATTGAATTGGGCCTTGGTGTGCATCGGCATGCCGTTCGCGTTGGTCTTGGTTATGATCTTTTTGTTCTTAATGCACTTATTGATATGTATGCCAAATGTGGAGACATTTCAAAGGCTCGTGGAGCCTTTGATGCGATTCGGGACCCCGATGTTATCTCGTGGAGTTCGATTCTAACCGGATATGCACGCCATGGGCTTCACATTGAAGCTTTAAGAGCTTTTCGGGAAATGGTTTGGTCTGGGTCTGAATCGGATCATACAGCTATTTCCACAATCTTATCTGGTCTTTCGTCGACTCATTTTGGGCTTCAAGTCCACGGTTGGGCCCTTCGACGAGGCCTCAACGAAAATATATCAGTGGCAAATGCACTGATAAGCATGTATTCGAACAATGGTCTCGTAAGTTTGGCTTGGGAGAATTTTAAGGCAATGCCTGTGAAGGATGTGGTCTCCTGGAATGCTATAATCTATGCCCACCGGGCAGATCGAAAGGCATTAGAAATTTTTGAAATGATGGAGCATTCAGGCACTCAACCAGACTACATTACATTCATATCTTTACTTTCAACATGTGCCAACTTAGGCCTAGTGGAAACCGGTCATGCAATTTTTGACAAGTTTGAACAGAAATACAAGATCAAGGCCGGAATGGAGCACTACAGTTGTATGGTGAACCTGCTGGGTCGAGCTGGATTGATTGAAGAAGCATATGAGATTATATTGAACCAAATGCCTTTTGAAGCTGGACCGACGGTTTGGGGAGCTCTACTATTCTGTTGTTCATTACATAGCAATGTCGAAGTAGCAGAAGTTGCTGCCAAAAGATTGTTTGAGCTTGAACCTGACAATGCACATAATTTTAAGCTTTTGGCGAAGATCTACAAAAATGCAGGGCGAAGGAAAGATGAGGAAAATGTAAGGACGATGATGATCAGCAGAGGTCTAGACTTGTGAAAATGTGTCTGATTGTATTTTGTTTATAAGCTATATCTTCAGATTTTGAATAAATTGTTCGATTGAAAGGTTTCACCAGCAAAGATTCAGATTTTTTAAAGTATACCTACGTTGCCATTTTCGAATACAAAGCACAAAATCCACATTGATATCATTTCCATGTAAGGACAAAATCCACCACATATATAATTTCCATTTTCGAATACAAACCATAAAATCCACTTTACATTCATGTCATGTAGATTTGGATATTACAAGCTCTTCAAATTCCCATTATGGAACTTCATGAGTATCTAATATAGAAGAAACTCCCACATCAGACGCTATTCTAAATGTTGATCCACTCAATTATAACATTTCCTTTTGTCACACGAAATCTATACCAAATCCAAACCATGAAAATTTATTTAAAAACAAATAGAAGTACAAGAAGAATTAAAGATTAAGAAGAAGAGGCACAGCCTTAACCATAATGACCCAGTAAATTTTGGCTGTCTTTTCTCACACTAAAAGATTGTATCCAAACAAGATCACCATTGCAGACAACATTAAAAAGAATGCATTGTTTTGTTCCATACTCCTTGCAGCTCCTGAATGTAGCCATGAAGATATAGTTAAAGAAACTGATATACAGATTGTACAAATTTATGCACACTTACACATAAAAAATCTATAGACTATAAATTGATATTTTGGTTGTTATATATGATTCAGTGAAAATACGAGAACGTGTGCATAAGATAATAAAAAAACTATGCCAAAAGACATGATTGATGTTGTAGAACAATGTGGCATAATTATGACACTATCTAAATATCCTTCTGTTGGTACTCGAAATCCTAACGATGAAACAAAAGCCTTTCAAGTACATGAAAGGTGAGAGGTCTTAATTACCAGAGCAAACTCTAGGATCTGAATGGATATTGCAATGGCTGAAGAGAAGAACCATTTCGCCGGCGACATCAGTGATATTCAGATATTTGGAAATATCACAGAGACATGAACGTTCGTTAATGGAGAGATATTCAATGTCTGCACAGCAATCCTTCGACAGCTGATAATCATCTGAACGGTCCCAGTCGTCCGTGCAATGCTTCAGCTTATTCCGTACGCAGGGTGGAGCATCAGGAGGTACTTCTTTAGCGACAGTTGACGTCATTGTCATCGTCATCATAACCAGTAAGAGCACCCTTCTTTAGTTAGACCTCCGACCGAGACGTTGGGGGTGTGCATTATAATTACAACTAATTAGTAAAAAAAAAGGAAATTAAATAAATGTAAAAATAACTCAAAATAAAGGAAATTAAATTAACATAAACTGCTTACACAAGCAAACACACATAGATAGGACTACTTCCATAACTGGAAATACGAAGGAAATATACTTAAACCAAATACATCATTCTAAAATAAGTTCAACCGATTAACAACAAAGTACGTAACTAAACCGATTAAAGATGTCCATTTTTCTCTACCCAATCCAGTAATTTTGCGAGTGTCTGATCTTTCACTTCTGTGCGGCTCGACTTACTAAACAGTGTTCATCAATGCTATCTTCCCCGTGACTAGCTTCAACATATGTTTTCGCTCTGATTTTTCACCTATAACTTGTGAACAATGTTCAAGTTTTGAACACAGCTCCACAACCCAGTCGTCCAGTTGAATTGGTGCTGGGGCTTTTCCCTTCTTCTTTGCCTTTTTTACCCATTCTGGGCGCTGAAAAGGTTGTTGTGGAGTTTTATCTGGTGTTGTTTCGTCTAGCGGAGGTGACCACGTCGAAGAGTCTTCCGTGCTTTTTCTTTTAGTCCCACTTCCTGATGTTGGAGTACTATCTACTTCCTCCCGTTCAATTATTGTTGGGCGTGCACGTGTTCCCTTTCCTGAACCGGGTTTTACCAATGACTCCCACTTTGGATACTTGCGTAACATTTCCCATGCATGGAGGAATGAAAACTTGGTACCGACAGTTGATTCGTAAATGTTGTGCGCATCACGAACGACATCTTCGTGGTTGTATCCGCTCCTTTTCTGTCGTAGAGATTCATCATAACAACCACTCCACTTCATTACTAATAGTGTAAACCTTCTCCAACGACCCTTCAATGAGTCCGAGAGGCGTACGGTTATCATCTTGTTTGAACTAGCAGCCTGCTCGTACACGCGTGTCACTCTACCCCATAAAGCTCCGACTTTTTGCGAGGTGCCTACAACGGCATCCATACTAACTTGCATGTAAGCCGAGATCAACGCTTCATCATCCAACGTGACCATGCCTTCAGCTTGTTTGGTTGTGGTGATGGAGATGACGTACGTCGTCTTGGTTCTGTGGAGGGTTGGTCGTGATGTTGATCCTCATCATCAGAAATTGAGATTGGGATCATAGGACATGCATGTCCAGTAAGTAGGTTCGCATACATTTCATAAGGCGGTAATGGATTGTAATATTGTTGTGGTGGTGGATATTGTTGTTGCGGGTAAGATTGTTGTGGTGGTGGATATTGTTGTTGTGGGTAAGGTTGTTGTGATGATGGATATTGTTGTTGTGGGTAAGGTTGTTGTGGTGGTAAATATTGTGTGGGTGGATTTTGTGAAGAACTTGGATTGTTGTAAGGGTCGAACTGGTAAGGGAATGGTGGTGGAATATGTCCATAACCACTGGAAAATAATGGTTGAGGGGTGCCTCGTCCGCGCTGTGAGTCACGATTGTGATCAGGGGACGACATTCTCTTGTAAGTTGCGGTAGTGTCTTAAGGGTTGTTGTGGAAAATGAAGTCTGAAATGTTAGTTTATATAACCTTCTTCAAACCATCGTATGGATTTACTGGACAAGTTTGAACAATTAAGATTTGTCCAACAACGCATGTTGCGTGAGCAGTTAAGATTCGTCCGGCAATGCATGTTGTGTGAACATGTAAGATTCGTCCGACAACGCATGTTGTGTGAACATGTACGATTCGTCCGACAACGCATGTTGTGTGAACATGTATGATTCGTCCGACAACGCATGCTGTGTGAACATGTACGATTCGTCCGACAACGCACGCTGCGTGAACAGGTAAGATTCGTCTGACAACGCATGCTACGTGAACAGGTAAGATTCGTCCGACAACGCATAGTGCGTGAACAAGTAAGATTCGTCTGACAACGCATGCTGTGTGAACAAGTAAGATTCGTCTGACAACGCATGCTGTGTGAACATGTAAGATTCGTTTTACAAGATGTAATTAATGTTACAAATAAGAGGTCATTGTAACGGGAACCTTAAACTGCAACTTCTCCTCAAACGCAAAGTCTCAAGTATGTCGGCTGACAATACTTCTAATTCCAAGTCTTCCTTTTCCTCATCTGATGACGTAGATGAGGCAATAGACCAAGTAACTGACGCAGTTGTCGAGTACATCTCCTCTTATCTCAATACACAACGTCCATGTAGGACGAGAAGGCGAACTTCTAACCCGGACAGAGATCGGACGGTTGGTTATAATCGTCTAATTACAGATTATTTTACTGATAGTCCGGTGTATTGTGATCGTATTTTCAGAAGAAGGTTTCGAATGTGGAAGAATGTTTTCCTTCGAATTGTAAACACGCTCGAGGCTACCGATGTATTCTTCCAGCAACGACCAGATGCGGTGGGTCGACTTAGCATATCAGGTATCCAAAAATGTACTGCAGCGCTGCGGATGTTAGCATATGGCGTAGCAGCAGACGCGGTTGACGAGTACTTACGTCTCAGCGAAGCAACCGCAAGAATGTCCCTCCAAAAATTCTGTGAAGGCGTCATCAGCAATTTCGGTGTTGAATATCTACGAACGCCTAATCCAGCGGACGTAGCAAGATTGCTCCAGGTTGATGAACTACGAGGGTCCAGGCATGATGGGCATCATTGATTGTATGCATTGGGAATGGAAGAATTGTCCAGTTGCTTGGAAAGGGCAATATCAGGGCCGAAGTGGAAATGCAACACTTGTTCTGGAAGTTGTTGCATCTTACGACTTATGGATTTAGCATTCATTTTTTGGGATCCCAGGATCGTGTAATGATCTGAATGTCCTCCAACGATCTCCAGTTTTCGACGACATTATGGAGGGACGTGCACCACCTGTTAGATATGAAGTGAATGACAACTCGTATGATATGAGTTACTATCTCACAAATGACATTTATCCAAAATGGGCAGCATTTATGCAATCCATCATTCTTCCTCAGACACCAAAAGATAAATTGTTTGCCCAATTTCAGGAAGCAGCAAGGAAAGATGTGGAACGCGCATTTGGGGTACTTCAAGCAAGATTCGTCATCGTGAAAAAGTCTTCGCTAGCATGGAGTCTAGATATTCTCGGTAAAATTATGACTGCATGCATAATATTGCACAACATGATTGTGGAGGACGAACGTGACTCTTACGAGCAGTTGGTGGATGTAAACGAATTTCTCATCGACCGACCTCAAAACACCGCCGGAAGTTCAAACGAGTCAGGTCTTCCGTATTCCACTGATAGTATCGTAGATATTAACAAATATTTGTTGGCTTTTTGGCCTTAATCCTTGTTTTGATGATTTAATCAACCTAATCTTAATCATAAGTAATGTAGAGTAGCACACATATTGCATTGCATATATATTTCATGTGCTAACCTCTACAGGTGATCAAGACTCATGGAAGGAAGGAAATCAAGTCAAGATTTGTAATAAAGCTATATGAAGACTTGTAATCTTGATTTTATTTTGAGTCTTAGGAACATGTGTAAATTGAGCATACAAGAGTTAAAAACCAATCACTTACACACTAGGTTCCCTGTAGGAGTCACACACAAAATCTCATATCATTTGGACTCCATTAGATCACTCAAACCTTAGTCGGAAATCACTTAAAACCTAAATCCAGAATTCCTGTGTGAAACCGGTCAACCGAACCAGTTCTCAGTTCGACCGGTTTATAACAGACTCTCCACAGTGATTTTATCGAACTCTATCGGTCGACCGGTTCTACCTTTTCGGTCGACCGATCCCGGATTTTAATATGGTCGTTTTCCTTGTCGTATTCCTATAACGGTCGTATTCGTATAAAACAAACTTAATCCCAAAATACATTCGGTAACCGGTCGAATGACGACCTTGTTTCGGTCGACCGGTTGAACATTTCTTCAAGAAACAAAATTCCCTGCTATCGGTCGACTCATTCTTCGTTCGACCGTTGCACCTTTATCTCAACTGAATCCCCTAAACGGTCGACCGCCCCATACTTTGGTTCGACCGTTTAACTTAAGTAGAGTTAAGTTCTAGCGTATTTGTCCGACCGAGTATTCTTTTGTTCGACCGTTCTCCTTGAAATCAAGTGAACGGTCGACCGGTTTAGTAGTTTCGGTCGACCGATTCTGCACAGATTTGCAGCCCGATTTTCTGCCTTGTGTATCTTGCACAAAACCCAATCAAATCTTGTCCAAACGGCTAGAAATCTTTAGGAGCTTATAAATAGAGGATCAAGACATGTTGTTAACACAACTCTCCAACTTCCAATTGTCCAATTCATTAGAGAGAATCTCTCAATCCTCAAAGCTCCCAATTTCACTCCACAAGCCTAAATCCACACTTAGTGATCATATACTCATCATACTCAAAGTGTGCTCAATTAGAGAGTGAATCCCACTCAAGTTACATTTGTTGTAAAGAGAGCAAGGGTCTTGGTGAAAGCCCAAGACAAAGAAGCAAGGACTTCGGTGAAAGCCCGAAGTGATTCTCTCGGTTTGTGAGAGGTGGTGCCAAGCTCGGCGAGGGTTGTTCGCGAGCTTGAATACTTGTAAAAGGCGTTGCTCCCTGCCCGGAACGGGGAGGCATAGTGAAGACGCAAGAGGGGCTCGAACGGAGATTCGAGAGGGGCTTGCTAGAGAGGATGTAGGCGCGGCCGAACCTCTATAAAACCGACGCGTCTTTGTGGTTTGCATGTCATTTCCCTACTAGTCTTTAAATTGTTTCCGCTGCGTTTATTGTTTGATTAATTAGGGATTAACTTAAGAGTGATTAGTGGACCCATAACCCACACGATCCTACAATATTTGCGTAACAGAGATCGGGTTCGGGACGCCCGGAAACATATAGCATTGCGAGCCGATTTGATCGAAAATATATGGCAATGCTTTGGAAGGAATGCAAGTTAATTTTGTTTGTAATATGTATTGTAATAATTTAATTTAAAATTATCGTATTATGTAATTGTTGAATCTTAATTAAATCTAATTTTCGATATTATTTGGCAATTAATGTAATTTAATTAGATTACGTCACTGTAGAAATAATTTATTTAGTAGTTTGTGTATTTTTGTGATGAAATAGAAAATGAGGAAAAAAATGATGTGGATGAGAGAGAATGTTGAAAGTGAGGTTGGGGTTAAGGAGTGAATAATGGTTTGGGTTGGGGGTGGGTTGCATAGTGTTTTTCGCTGACGTGACGGAGAGAGAAACTGGGTTGGAAGGGGAATTTTGGGTTGAGGTAGTGGATGCTCTAACGCTATCTTAACCATCTCCATCTCTTTTAACCAGCAAAGGGTTTAACCGTTTAGGCTTGTGATTGCAATATCAAAGATGGAGAAAGTGAAGAGATAGGAGATGGGGATTTAAAGGAAGATTTTGTTGAAATAGTGGGCGGGAAAGAAATTATTGAGAGAATTAATGTGTTGTTTTCTCCTTAAGTGGTAGACGTTGGAGAATCTGATTTGTACATGGTTTTTTGCTTGCCTTTTATGGAAACCATTGAAATTTGATATTTGTATGTTGGTTTGTTGAAATCACTATTTATGTAACATCCCGAAACAGTGAAAATTTAAAAATTTAAACAATCAAGAGATTATCAGAAAAACTCATCAATGAGAATGTTACTCATATAAATCAACAGTCAGTGCACCAAAATACAACAGAGTTTGTCAAAAGACATGATTACAACAATACAATGAAAGACAGGTACAAGTAATCATGACGACCTCGAAAAGTCCGAAGAGGATCCTGACTCTAAAATGTGTGTGCCCGCTGTCACCACCCGACAGAACCTACTGCGGTCCTGAAACATGAATCACACAACGATGCATGAGTTTCCCATTATGAAACCCCGTATGCCAACCTCACCTATATGAATGCAACTGTACGGTAAATGAACTTATCATACTAGTAGCATGTCATGTGAACATCTGCAATGCATCAAGTCCCTCCAAGGGTAAACGGGACCTCAATCCAACAGCACAAGGACCCTCAAGGGTAATAAGGACATCAGTCCAGCAACAACAACGAGTCTCCCCTGGAAACCTACCGTAGGCACATACGGTCTTACGGACAATACGCGACGTACCCCCCACATGCGACTACTCGAACCAATGGGATCAGTGAGGAGCGTCCGCACTTCCGCGCAAGGTAAAAATGTGGTCTACACCACGTCAACAGAGCCGTAGCCCGGTCGGTCACATCCCAAGATAGGTGCCCAATCGAGGATCATCGTCGGAACAACATCGGCGACATCGTCGACACAACATTGGCGACATCGTCGACACAACATCGGCGGTACAACATACGTCTGGCACAACATCGGGCGGGTCCACACTGTAGTCTACAGGGTCATCATGCTCCACGAGCCATGCATCAACATGCATTGGGATCCGCGATCCCTCAGGTCTTCTACTCTACAGAGAGAAACAACAACACGTCACACCACTGTCCATCAACGGAGGTGGCGCGACCCAAGTGTCTACACTCTTCCACACGACGGTCCCTGGGCAGGCACGAGCACGTACCCACCGTCACCTCCCGGTTCACGCTCTAAGCGAGGACATAGGTTTCCATGGACAGAGTTGACACAACACAAGGACCAGGAATTCAGTTCTGAGCACAAACGGTCGACCGAAAAAGCCTAATCGGTCGACCGTTCCCAATAGGTTCGGTCGACCGAAAGTTTGCAATGGTCGAACTATTCTGCGCATCACTTAAGTCCAAACGGTCAGACAACGATCTAAAACCGGTCGACCGAATACGAGGTCAAAATCTGGAGTTTTGGTCAAAATCATACAAGTCTATTCGATCGACCGACTCAGGGGTCCCGGTCGACCGAAAACTACCAGGGTCATCCTAATAGTCTACGTCATATAACGGTCGAACAATATATCAAAATCGGTCGAACAACATGCATAATAATCAAGTACACTTAAGTTCCGGTCGAACCAAAAGTTAGGGACGGTCGACCGAAATCCGACAGTAAGTCTCCAACCCACCAGCATACATGCAACCGGTCGACCGCCACACGGCATCGTTCAACCGGTGTTGGTTAAAGTTGGGCAAAACAGTAAAACTGGTCGACCGCCCGAAGGCACCGGTCGACCGTTGGTCGACAACAATCCCGTGCCTGCCGAGGATTTTACGTCGTTCTCTCGTCGCCGACGAGGTCTCCGACCTCCCGCGACCGACCACAACTTCCCACCAACGTGGAGAACAACAAAACCAAACTACTAAGCCAACATACCTCAAGTGAAGACGGAGCACGCCGGAGTTCGCTCAACGTCGACGCCCAACAACAACCTTCGTACCCACGTGCTTCACGTCTGTGCCTCCTCGATTCCAAGCTCGCCTCCACACGCCGGAGTCGTCTCCACCACCTCTAGGTCGCTGGAAAAAGGAAGAGAAGGTGAGAGAGTGGTTGGGTGAAGGAGAAATGAAGAAATGAAGAAATGTTGGTTTTCTCCTCAAAACCAACTCAACCAACAGTAACCAGCCCCTACACCATCACCCATCACTATTCATTCTTCCATTTCCCATGCAAACATCCACTAATCACGGGATTAGTCCTTAAGCACGGTTAGGGACTTAACAATTTACCTCACTTAAAAATCTTATTCTCTTCTAAAAATTTCTCTCTTTGATTGTCTCTTTCTCTCTCTAAAAATTTATGTCTATTCATAACTCTCTTCCTCCATCAAATTTGTAACATTTTATTGTAAGTTTAAAAGATCAAATAAAGATATATAGGGTCTACATATAATTTCGTATTGCAATTTGACTTTGTTTGCAAACCTTTCACAAAAATTACAAGATTTTTGAACAAAACTGATTGCACAAACACATAGACAAGAATAAATAATCAAGAAAATGACAAGAGGTGTTCCCACCTCCATTGGATGGTATTGTAAGAACCATTAAATGGATTATTTGTTCTATCATAAGCTAATTCACGATACGTAATACCACTACATCACATTTCTCTTTCACAACCTCTCCTATGCATGTCGAGCACTCCCTCTCCACCTCTCTTACATTCGGTTGACTATCAAAGGCTTAGGTCATCATCTTCGTTTTCGGTCAACATCGACATTGTGATCATTGGAGGAAAATAGTACAACCTCTCAGAGCCTACACCAAGTTCTTCGGGTCTTCTTGCTCGTGAGCGCATTTGAAATATATCAAAAATCATTAAATTGGGAGTCATCGTCAATTTTTTATCAAAAACTTTTAACAAACAACGAAAAAACACGACAAAAAGATTTTTGAAAAAACACAAGCATTTCAAAATATCATAGATATAAAAACTCGGGAATAAAAAAAATAAAAAAAGGAGACGTTGAGGTTTGGCATTAAGTAGTAAATTGTCATTCCACCGGAATGAAAAGCCAAAAAACTCCCAAGCCAAGATTTTGCATACAAAAACTATGTTTACAAAAATGGAAAAATGAAGTTTTGAAATGAATAAACTAAAAACCAAAATAAAAATAAAGTAGAACGAGATATTTGGCCTTGGAGCTAGTAATGTTCCTTTTGTTCTCAAAGCACGTACTGATATCTATATCTATATGCAAATTGTTGAGACAGTGTAAAGCCTCGTAGGTGTTAGAGATTAGTCTCACACTAGAAAATAATAGTTCTTACATTCATCACCAATAGATTTTAAGTTAGATATTCGCACTTTAATGTTATTCATGAACCGATGTTATCTCGTGGGCTCCATTCACACTTTTACAATTTTATCTAATCTCTCAACGCCTAGTTTCAGGCTTCAGATCCACGGCTGGACCTTTGACGAGGACTCAGACGAGAATATAATAAGCAGCGAATGCATTGATATGGATGTAATCAAACAAAGTACTCCTAAAGTGTTGTTCGGGCGATTTTTGAAGCTGGACTGAGGGTTTGGGGAGCTTTGATGTTCTGTTGCTCATTACATGGCAATATTGAGGTGGTAGAAGTTGCCGCAAAAATTTTGTTTGAGCTGATCCTCACAATGCACATAATTTTGAGCTTTCGGTAAAGATCTACATGAAAGCAGAGAGATGGAAAGATATGGAAAACTTAGGAAGATGATGATCAACAGAGGTCTAGACTTCTGAAAATGTCTGTAGTATGTTGTTTATAAACTTAAGCTATACCATCAGATTTTTGAATGAATTGCTGAATCAAGAAGTTTCACCAACAAAGATGGATATCCGTATCAAAATGAAATGGTTTACATGATTCAACAATTGTATTGAATTCATATTTAAACGCGTCTAAAAACAGACCCAGAGAAAGCCCAGCTTTCCAATAATTAAACATAGTTATTAAACTCTTAAACCTACTGACGACAGTTAGTGAAGCCTTGTACATGACAGCGCCTATAGCCTCGACCACAACAACTGCTAATCCAGCAGATAAAATGTCCCAGTCACCAGTTTGGCCAATTACCGTCGAAAATGCAGTAGAACAGTAGAAGCCAACCAAGAAAAAGAGTATCTTCCCTGCTAGACCTTTCTTTAGTTCATTGATTCTTGTAGTCAATCTTCCACTGAATGATGAAATCACCTTCATTAGACGTGTTCCAGTGCCAGAGTTACTCGGTGGAGGATCCGATTGGCCACGATCAACGTTGCTCCTACATGACCAGTTTATCTGCCTACATGTATGTATATTAAAAACAAATCAGCTTAAATTTTTCCGAAATAATTAAACAGGTACTAAATGATTGACTAGTATGCCATTTTCAGTTTTTCCCGTCAATGAATTTTTTTTTTGGGTGCTCTATACAAAACAATCTTCTGAGCTTAAACATATTCTGATAGCTTCACAAAGTAGATTGAAGAAGATTTACTTTTTTGTTGAATATGCTTCTTTTAATTTCTACAACAAGAATATTGATATTTAAAGAAGTCTTTCAAGGTTGTTCATATTATAAGAGACTGCCTTGACTCTGTAACAGTTCTAGATGTTCATCCAATTTCATTGCTTTTCCAACTTCCACAAAAAGCACACTAGAATATCACAATTCGTGTAAAATTTTGAATGAAATCAAATGCTATGGTGAAATCTTGAACTTTTATAAAGCAAAGAAGACCTTGAGCTGATACATGGCTGAGCCAGTTTCGTGAACCGAGGGCAAGAAAACAATCTCGATCTGAGATTGCACACAACCATCTGAGGGCAATTCATATGCACATCCCTTCGATTGAAGGGTTTAGGTGGTATGAATATAGTTCTCCTATATTCTGGCCAAATAAAAATAACTTTTGTTTTCATATGTACATCTGCAAAGGAGAGGAAAAGGGAAAGAATGAAAGGATTGTCAGAGAAATATATTTTCATGCAATAGAAATGAGCCATATGAAATCTTATGTTTATTCAATTGAGTCATATGAATTAGAGTTCAATCCTAAAAAGATGTAATTTCATGGGAATCAAACAATCTCTTGTCAAAAGGTAATCAAGATTTGTGTAAAAATATACCATACACTGTACCAAATGTGTGGATATTACGAAGTAATATACGGCAATATGACAGTGTTCATTTAAATGTAAAGAATATACATTATCAATTGATTGGTAAGGCAAAGATTTAAAAAAAATCTAGAAATTTCAGACAAGATACGCAAATGATCAAGTCCAGATAACTATCTTCATAGTTACCATCAGATTCAAGCATTTGCATGAGAATGATAAATAATATTTCTTAACAATCAATGGAAATAACTTCAGGCTTCTGCTGCAATCTTCTCACCCACCACGGTATCAAGGTTGACAGTATCAGTTGGAGTCAAACTAATCTTGTAACCGATAGAATATAAGGAAACAACAAAAGAACCTACATAGTTAAATTAAAAGTCCATTACATTAGGTTGGCTTCTCAGCATGTTTTACTAAGTAAAGAGAACATGTCTGCAGGAGTGCAACTAATGTGCAGAAGGTTCTTTTTACCAATAAAAAAAAATAATGAATCGATAGAATCAAGTTGCCACTAAAGAATCATTCAGTTCCCATCCAACTCCTATCATCTAAGTATATCAAATTAAGCATCCATAATTAAAATATCTGTGCAGTAGCAATCAAAGAAACCATTATTCAAAAGTTCAGAACATAAGGCATCGGCATTTGATTTCCATTCACCTCATTGAAAATTTTATTGTGATAACAAAATGCACATTAAGATGCTAAGAATTAAGAGTTTCACCTAAAACTCCAAATTGACATAGCAGCATGTTGTGCACTACACGGAAGCTAAGTCATTGCGTTAATCTCATTTACCTGCACCAAGACATTGGAGGAACCATAAGCCATCTCAGAATGAAATAGATTCTATAGGAATTGGAATTACTAAGGTTTAATTGAAGCAAGCTACTTCAAGTGCTATTCAAGATCGGCCCTGTTTTAGCTGAACCATACTTCTAAAATATATACAAAGTAACAAACCAAATATACAATAATTTTTCATCTCTACATTTAGCAAGATGAAGACTACTTACTAGACTCGTGCCCGTAGTATAAATAACTGTATCAATCAAATTTTCATATCCTAATTGAATAGTTCTGATGTACAAGAAAAACTTGAACTGATAAAGCCCAACACGAAAAACTTCACAATCATTTTAGCTCATTATTTCAATAAGTCTGGGTGTAGCTTAAGTGCAATTCTGACCCAGAAGCATGTGAGTGCAAACAAAGTCTTTGCAAATTCACCGGAAATGCCATTGGACATCAATTCTTCAAACTTTGGCCCTTAAGAAACAAATTTTTTAGTGATTTAAGATTCAAAACTTATTGCTCCTCCCAAACCCAACCCGACCCTTTCGATTCCGTAAAATTTGAGCAAAACCCGATCACACAATTTCGCTTCATTAAAAACTAAAATGGGAGCATTCCAATTTCTGGCCATTCTAATAAGTTTTTCAGACATCATATGGTTCTCAAACAGAATTTAAAAAATTGGAATCTAAAAGATAAGAGCAAACCAATTCAAGCGGACTTTGTTTTGTGCCCTAAGAAACAACAAGAAACAGTAGAAATCAAAAAAAAAAACTCGAACCCGATAGAGAAGATGGCGGATGGCGTCGGCAAGAGGATCAGGGAAAGGGATAGACTGACGAGAGAGAGTGACTGATAACATTTTGCCGTTTTTTTTTGGGGTCATTTGCTTCGATAGACCTGCATAATTGGTTAAATACCCCTGAAATTTCAATATTCAATTGGGTACACCTCGTTTCACATATTGCTTGCATGCCCTTGGGCCGTTTGTGGGGCCGATGAATTACAAACATTGTGTGCTCTCCGTCAATGCCGTCTGCTCTCCGTCAACGCCGTTCACCCACTCCGTTAGCTTAAATCACCCATAAATTCTCATCCCCAATTCCAGTTCACCTAAAAAACAACACAAATCACTAACAAATTCCGCCTAGAAGCAGCCGATCGAGATGCAGCCCAAGATTACAAACAACAACAGCACAACCGCAGCCCAGAAATCAGCACAATTCAGCCCAATGTGGTGATTAAAATCAGAACAAAAGCAACACTATTGAGCAAGAATTCAGCAATAAATTAGGTTCAAATGCAGCAATAAATTGGTAGCAAAAATTAGCACAAGACCACGCGAATTGGCTCCAAATTAACTCAATAACAGATCCAAGCAACACCAATATAGCAAAAGCAACACAAAATGCAGCAATTTCAGCAATATCAGAAGCAATTTAGCCCAGAACAATTTAAACAAGAAATTGAGCAATAGTAGGACACAAAAACAGAAAATACTGGAAATTGAAGTCAGAATGCAGCAATACTAATTAATTGAGAAGTAGCACAAGTCAAAACAACAAAAGATAAGCTCTGTTAAACAACAATTCGAAATAAAAATGCACTATTTTGATTCAATTCCAGCAAAGGAAAAAGAGTGAGGGGGGAATGAGGTGGCCTGGGATCCTAGTTGAGGGGGAGGCAGGTTTAGGTGTCCGGGGTGTTGGAGGTCCGACGGGGAGGACCAGGAGGCTGCAACGTCCAAAGACGGCGATGGAGGTCCAATCGGCATTTTAGGTGAACTGGGAATTGGGGATGAGAATTTAGGGGTGATTTAAGCTAACAGAGTGGGTGAACGACGTTGACGGAGAGCAGACGGCATTGACGGAGAGCACACAACGTTTGTAATTCGTCGGCCCCACAAACGGCCCAAGGGCATGCAAGCAATATGCAGTGTAACGAGGTGTACCCAAGTGAATACTGAAATTGCAGGGGTATTTAACCAATTGTGCACCTTTTGAGGTCTAGTCAGGCAAATGACCATTTTTTTAGGAAATTTCTTTTGTGCTGATTTTTTATTTAATTTAATATACTCTGTAATACTTTCATTTTAAATTTCTATAACTCAAATCTCTAATATTGACTATCAAACAATGTTCACGTAGGCGACCACCGTCTTTCGTCCACCAAAGCTGAGCGAAATGGGCGGTCGCGTTGGAGGCATTCCAACGGCATATTGCTTGATCCACGTCCACTGCATCTGACACGCCATTATTAGGTGTTGACATGGATGATATCATCGTTCACATTAGTTCTGGAGATCCAGGTGCATCGAGTTCTCAACCACCGATGGACATCGACGAGCAATATGTCCAATCTGACGATGAAGAAACTAAAGAAGATGTGTCTACGTCGACAATCCGAACGAGAACCACTCCGACGACTCTGATGGTGGTGGAGGATATGATATGGTTCACAGTTGGACATTAGATCAATGTGTCTAATGGAATTAGTTAGTTAGCTTGTAATTCTAATTTCTCTCTTATCTGCTATTGTATGAACTCTGAGTTAGTTAACTACCTTTGTAATCATACTATTAAGCAATAAATTGTATACCTAAGTGTTTAGGTGGGTAAAGGGGGTGCCTAGTGAGGCATTGGTCGAGGAACTAGGTGTCTTTTTGAAGCCTAAACATGTATGGTATTTTTAGATAATATTTGTGCATTTGTTTCCTATTTTTCCCGATTTTTCCTGATTTTTTTATCTATTTTATCAAATTTAATTGAATTAAAATTAAAAAAAAGACCGCCCAAAATTGGTCGGTCGCACAAACGCCCGGACGACCGGACGCACCCGATCGTCTAGGCGTTCCTGAACACTGCTATCAAAGAAAAGAATTTTTTTAACTGAACTAGTATTGGTTTTGAGCTGTTGTATAAATAATATAATATTTTGTGAGAAATAGATTTAGGGTAAATTGCAATTCTCCTCTTGATCTTTGATCTAGTTTAACTTTCCACAAGTCTTCCAAAAAAATAAGCACTTAACATCCTTGTCCAAATTTTCTCAAATTGCCTTAATAATGTCCTTTTTATTGATTTTAATTTTTTTCCTTTTGTTTTCTTTATCAAAACAATAACAAGTAATTAAAGAAAGATGTTTGAGAAAGAAAAAAATATAAAAATGATGAGGAATGAAATATTATTTCGCAATGTTAAGGGCATTTTTTTATTTTCCTTTTATTTTCTTTTTCAAATATATTTCTTTAATTGATTTTATTTTTAGAAAAAAAAAATAAAAAAATAAAAAAATAAAATGATAATTTTTATATTATTGGTGTAATTTCATAATCATCTCCAAAATAACTCGAAGTATCATTGATTTTTCTAATAGGGGAAATTTCATTTGTATCGTTCAAATGAGTTTCAATATCACCAACATCTCTCCGATTAAATCAAGGCTGTCAACTATGCCTTCCAGTTCCAAATTTTGTTTCCTAATACTCACGATTCTTCTTTCATCCATACTCTTTTGTCCTTCTCAACTAAACACGAGTTAACTCTTAATGCTTAAAATTATTTTTTTTCTTTTCTTCTAATAAATGTCAAAAATAAAATTTCCATTAAAAATAAGAAAAAAGAAATATGACTATATGAGAAGAAAATCTTGAACCCAATTTCAAATCTTCCATCACCACTCAAACAAGAAAAGCCCCAATTTCTTATGTCTCATTTTTTTAGGGAACTACTATTCGTCGCCGGAAAACTACTTAAATCGCCCCAAAAATTATCTTTTTGCCCTTAACAAATCAATTAATACATATTTCGTCCCGTGTCTTTAAACAAGGTATTTGACTCACTTTTACTCACATTCCTAGTACCAACACAATGAAAATGTCTGGCGAAACACCTGAATCCGGCTAGGTAACGGAGGTGGATTTTTTTTCCCGACTCGGGCGTCTGGCTAAGACGCCTCCACATAGGTGGAGGCGTGATGGTCAGACGCCTCCACGTTGGTGGAGGCGTG
Organism: Triglochin maritima; assembly: GCA_963682175.1. Lineage (NCBI taxonomy): Eukaryota > Viridiplantae > Streptophyta > Magnoliopsida > Alismatales > Juncaginaceae > Triglochin > Triglochin maritima. Next base: position 45,934,442 of record OY821775.1, read on the forward strand.
TTAACCAGACGCCCGTATTTTTTAATAATAAAAAATAAATAAATTCTTAAAATTATAAGGTGTGTTATCTCAAATTATTTGAGGTTCTCTTGCAAGATTTTTGGTGGTAACGGGGTCAAATTACAATGAGTTTTTTTTGCAATTGATTAATATTCAAAAAATTTAAGATCCAAAATCCTCGGTGGTAAAACTTCCCGACTTACAAATACCACATCGACAGGTCGTTCGGGGGTCTCGCTCTACCGAACATGTTCCATGCGGATGACCGAGTTTCCATCGGTCCACCGTGATCGTAAATACAGTAAGTTTTTGATCTTCCTAGAATTATTGTGTCGGTTTACCGATCTCTACCCGGTTATCCGAATATTTATTCTCAGTAGCTTCGACATTTCTCTGGAAATCTCTATTTGGTGTACCGAAAGGGTATCGGTCATCCGAATATAGTAATTATTAACTTATCAATTAATTAATTTAGTAATTATCTAAATTTATAATCAATTGTCTTTTTAATAAAAAAATAAAAAAAAATTAAAAATTGCGGGCGTCTGACGGAGCCGCGAGACGCCCCCAATTTTTTATTATTTTTTTATTAAAAAGATGTTGGATATTTTACCAGATTCGAGTACACCGGGGCGTCCGTTGACTCATTACTGACCTCCAAAACATTATTTTTTATTATTATAAGAGGAAGATGAAGAGAGATGTGTGATAGGAGGGTAAAATGTCGCGTTATAGCAGTAGAAATGAGAGAATGGCAAAATGGTAATCTGTTGGGGGCGATTTAAGTAGTTTTAGGGCGACGAATAGCAATTCAGTTTTTTTAATAATTTATTTATTTATTTGGGATTTATAACAAGAAAAAATGGCAAACTTTATTTGAATTCAACTCATAAAAGCTACTTTAGCTCAAGTTTTGTTGGAAAAAAATAGCATAAGGCCAGTATTTGGTAAAAGATTACTTAACATTAAAGATGTAAATGATTGTTTATTTAAGGGTTAATTACAGTTTAACCTCTTGAATTATGTCTTAGTATCACTTTGCATCATTGAACTTTCAAGGTTAACAGTTAATTCCTCTGAACTTTCATTTTGTAACATTTTGTCCCCTTAAACTTCAAAAATTCATTATTTAACACACATTCGACGTTTTCCCCCAAGTTTTGTTGTATCCCTAATACACTCATAAACATATATTTACGTGAAAGTTTGGATCGAAACGGAAGTCAGATATGGTTGGAATTTGGATCGGATTGAGTGACTTTAAAAGTTTAAGAGTGCAAAGTGATACCAAAATATAGTTCAGGATGTTAAATTGTAATTAACCCTTTATTTAATTATAGGATATTGTTGAACTTCATTTAAGAGGTATCCAATACATACCCACTTCTTATAACATCTTTTGATTGTGAATTCTTACCTTACGTTGGAACATATCGGACATTGCCCTGTCAATATGCTAACTAAAATAGGCGAATATAAGTTCTTAAAGTTGATTTTTTTGAAACTGAATTGATGTATGTCATGATAAAGATTGGAATGACAATCAAAATCGAACAATTGCAATTTTTACCGAATTTAAAGGTTTCTAAGCTATTACAAATATTTGAAGAGTATAGCTAATATTGTGAATTATTTAAGGGATATTTATAAAATTATCATGTGTTTATGTATTGTTTGTTGAAGAAATGTATACACTATTTTCCAACATTATTGAGTGAAGAAACTAGTTTGGGATAAAAGACTTTTTTGTTGTTGTATTGAGTGCAAGAGTGGTAGACTGAGTTAATTGTCCCGGGAGTTAACATATTTACAATCTTAAAACTACTTAAAAACGTATGGATTGGAACTATCATGCACGTATCTATTATAACATATACCTACACTTCGAAAATTGGTTATTAGTATTCCATCTATATATGCAATCTTGATGAATTTAACTCAAAAAATGGTCTAAATAATAATACATTACGCATGTACAATTCATATATTTCATATGGCACCATTACACTATCAAGGAGAGAGCCTTCATGGAATAAAATTTGCTAAAACAAATGTTTAATACCCATTTGTTTTGAGGGAATTTGATGCCTCTAATAAAAGAGGATCAATTGCATAAAGCAAAGGAACAAAGGGGAATTGCTGAAATCCTCCAACCCCACCACTAGCTTAGCTGGTCACTTTCTATGCAATTTGCACGTTTGATGTTGTCTTTATCCTACATGAATAAGAAAGTAAATCAATTGGGATTTGTTTGTCACTATTGTATGTTTATCTCACGCAGAATTTAGTTGAAGAAAGCAATACGGCACATATATCCTTGTTAAAATCAGGCACAATCTATTTACATATATAAAACACAAATTATACATGTATTTACTTGTAAACGTTTATACAACAGTTACCAATGACTTGTGTCGTTCTAATTAAATAAAAACGCAAGCGTAGTTGTGTTTGCAATACATGTATAATCAAAAGTAGTTAAATTTCATTTAGTAAATTCAAACAAGTATGTGCATACATTGACAAATATTACATATATACGGGTAGATTTTGTTAAGTAGAAGAGACCCGATAATAGATGAAATGTAAACTTGTATTTATAACAATTAATGTTATAATACTATAACTTATATTTACGCATTATTTACGTTGTAAGACATTCACAACTACTATTTTACTACTAAACTCACCCTTCCAAAAACTTTCTTGGGATTCTTGGAATGAAGGTGAATACGTCTATTTCTAGTGATTGATGGAAGTGTGTGAAGAGGATGGAAATTTCTAGAGTTTAAATTTTTAGAATTTCCAAAGTAACAAAGAAAATGAAAAATTCTAGAGAGTGTTGTAAAGTAAGAAAACTTGAAGGTTTGGCCTAGTAGGTTGTAGACTCATTACCTTGTATTTTCTTTTGCTGGGCATGGTTTCAATTTGGGTTGGTGTCTTTAATAGATTTGTGATTTGATGCGTATTGCTATATTGACAATATATATATGCCAAAAGTATTTGTTCATTAAAGATATGAAAAAGACATGAGTGGTGGGTGCTCACCTACTGACTTTCTCAAGAAGGAGAGAAAGACAACAATTAGGGCAAGGCCTGCGAGAATCCCTACTAAGATGGCCACTGTTTTCCCAATATCATCATATGTCATCCCTGCAATTTCAAAGGGCAAAAGGTTGACCGTTAGTTACTAAACAATAATATCCTAATATTTGCCTTCATGATTAAGGATTCAGTGCATGCATGAATCCATGATCTTGATAAACTATGTATATGGCCCAAGTAGGATTTGATTTAGTCGTGCAACTTTGTATTGGGGAATGGTGGTTGAATTGTCTTCTTATAATAACGCAATTATAGCATAGTGTTAATGTTATTTACATTTATGTATTAACCCTTTCATTTTAAAAAACATGTGGCTTTAGCAAATATCAGCTGAGGGTAACCTAGCTGATAGATGTAAACAAGTAAGGATTATGAGTTGCCAAAGAAAAGTCTGATATAAAATTGCAAAAAAATTATACCGACAAAACTCAAAATTATTCGTTCTTAACTAGAACATTTAAAGAGAAACTATATCTTCTAGTCAATAGAGATTTTATTAAAACGTAAATAATACAAAAAAATAACATCCACTTGATATGTTTACTTCACGGAAAAGATAGAAAAATTTAGCTTTGTTAAGAATTTCTCAAGACAATAACGTAATTTCAAATTTTAAAAAAGAAAAGCTCATCACATATATTCATATAATTTTTTAAGACCTTTTGTGCGAATTAAGGCAAATAATGAGAGCAAATAATGAACTTCGAATTTCAATTGTTTTCAAAAAATGTTTTTCGATCTTACGTTACAATTTTTTAAAAATAAATATCTACCAACTGAACTACCTTCGTGATCATTTCAAATATTGACCTACCAGAACTTCCCGTCGGATTTCCAAAGGCATAGTAGCCGGTAGCCCAATACCTAGCATAGCACTTCCCAAGATACACCGCGCCCGCCACCGCCGCTCCACACTCTCGGACCACCTCGGCGACGGCCACCCCAACACAATCCTCACAAAGCTCCCTCCCAACATCCCCCAAGCACTGTACCATCCCATGCACAACACCCCCACCAGCATCACTAACCCTAAACCCCACCCCACCCCCATGCAAGAGCTCCCCCATAACATCATCCCTTCTTCGGAAAAACTCCTGCTCCGACGTGGTCTTGGGGTTGCACGTCTTGTATACCAACGTGTTATCCGGGGAGGAGAGGAAGTTTGAAGTGGAGTAGCGGAGGAGGCAGAGATCGAGCTGGAGGGTGGCAGAGGTGGAGGAAGGGCACAAGAGGGAGAGGTGGTTGGTGGCGGAGTGGAGGCAGAGAGAGCATTGGGGGAGGGAGATGTCGGAGCGGCATTGGTAGAGAGAGAAAAGAGGAGGGGAGGAGGAGGAGGTGGTGGTGTTGAAGAGGGTGTGAGAGGAGGATGAGAGTAGGAGGGTTAGTTGGGAGTTTAGGGTTTGGAGGAAGGCGGGGGATGGAGAGCTCGGTGGGGAGCAACCTGCGTATACGAACGCCGGTGAGGAGGTGGAAGATGAGAGTGGGATGATGGAGGACAAGAGGAGGAGGAGGAGGAGGAGGAGGAGGAGGAGAAGGATGAAGTGCATCTTCTTCTTCTTCTTGCGCTTTCTATTGGATATCTTTTGCCATTGTAACATATAGCTAGCTAGCCAGAAGCTAACATGACCTAGCAAGAATTTAGGGTGCAATTGAGAGAATGAATACATTGAATCCTACAGGATTGTCTTGAAGGTTTGTTTTGCACCACTACGTGATACTTTATTTTTTGAATGATTTTTGTGTTCTAATTAGACTTAAGATACAACTTGTTATCGTTTGTATTTAACTTGTGACATTGATGTAAAATGCAAAATAATAGCGTATTTGTGTGTTGAGTAGAATTTTTTGTTCCAACTCCTAGCTACAAAGCAACAGCAAATCACCTACCAACCAAAAAAATTAGCACAGTCATTTTTGTTTATGGTTAAAGTCCAAACATCATACTAATTCACTAGTATCCTTAAGTTTAATTACTTTTTTGCATTTTCATAATCCCGGTCTTTGTGACTATTTTACTTTGCCATATTTTGTGATGGTGCATGTAAGCATTCTCTTGTCCTCTTCCTCTATCTCTGTGTTATTCTGACATCAATCACTTTCTTTTGTGAAGGTTTTGAGCCTGAATTGAGGGGGGTTGACCAAATTAATGCATATATCTAACGCCCTCGTTAGTAGTACATCCAATATTAGTTAACTCCATTTAAGAACCCCCACCGACCATACCCAACTTAATTACTACAAAACAAGCTATTTCTTATCCAATGGATGGTGAATTGGATGATTTCTTTAAAGTGTCTCATTAAATTTGATTTCAAATCTAATTTCAATAAACTTGTTTTTTTGTAAAATGCACATCTAAGTTAATATTAAGAACTTACATGTAATTAATACGTAGTGAATATTAGATATTTGGGTGTATTATCAAATTAACTTTTGAATTAAACTTATAATCACATTTCTAAACTTCCATTACTGACAAAATACAGAGTGGTTTCGGCTAAACCTTTGAAAACTGTGTTAGAACGTAAATTCGAGAGATGCTAAAGGGAATACGTTTTAAAAGTAGATTCTTTTGTGAACATCTAAGTTTTAATCTTCGCAAACAGTAGACGGTCAATAAAGATTACAACCCCCAATCAAAATTACTGGTGAATGTGTAGGACCATTATCTTTTGATATGGAGAATGAAGACTAATCCTCCAGCTTTTTTTCCTTTAAACTTTGATCATTCGGTTTACAAAGTACGTAGCTTCAATTTAAAATCAATCACTTAATTAAGTTGAATGAACATTGGAAAAAGGAGGGAACATTGAGAAGATGTATTATTGAGGTCTTGAAAAATTGGAAGAATAAGATCATGTGTCTGGAATATGTGGGAATAAGAATAATTAAAATTCTAGCTATTGTGTACAGGGAACAAGGAATTTGATACCTACTGAGCATTACAAATCTTGATTTTGCATTCTTCACTAATTTTATCTAATTATAATAAAATCTCAATTATCGTTTTAGTTCTGCAATAACCGTGTGAAATTTGATGTAATGTTTTTAATTTATATGTATTTAATACGACGATGATATTTCAAGAAGGAAAATTCATTAATCTATCTGAATGAGAATGTATTTAATTTAAAGCATTCCTCCTTTTGTACTGGACTGCCCAATTATATATTTGTAGTTGAAATACAAATATTACTTCGTCCATTCCTCGGATTAGTTATTGTTATTAAGAAACCAAAATTTCCTTCCAATTCAATCTTATTCAAGACTCGGACAAATAAAATCTTTCAGATAAACAAAATACTCGTGAGAAAAAAATAAGAATCTTAAAAGTTATTTGATAGTCTTCTTGGAGATATTTTATTGATGGAAAAGAGAGTTCTGATGAAAATTATTTGAAAGTGGGACATAATCCTTGCTTGATGTCCCAAAATTTGCGAACCTTTCTTAAAGGTCTACCATGATTTGATTTGACTTGAAAGAACACCACAAGGGATTGCCTCCAAAGAGGAGAAAAATGCATTAATTACAATCTCAAGTTAATTATCAAAAATAAATAAGTTAGTATCAAGTTTGCTCAGATAATCCATAAGTTAGTATTAAGTTTGAATTGTGAAGTTATGTTACACATCCTTCGTACAATTGTGCCCATCATCTCCCCGAATTTATTTTTATTTTAAAAAAAATTACGAAGTTAGAAATTTAGGAAGAAAAAAAATACGAATTCTAATCCTCTCGGGCTTGTGCAGTCCGAGCCGTGGCACCCCCTCCCACATCTCTCAACATCTCCCACTCCTCTGTTCTCCTATTTCGACTCCTCTCATCTCCTATTCCGACTCTTATTTTAACAACATAATCCATCCTTACTCCGACAACCTTACTCACCCCACCGCATGGATTTCATGTTCGAAGTCGTGAAATAAAAAATCTTGGATCCAGGTTAATTTTTTTAATTATCTAGTCTGTTTTTCCTAACAATAGTTAAAATTAATATATAGTTTTCGTATAAAATATGTAATATTTGAAATACTATTTTTTTACTTTAGTTTTTATATTTAAATATTACTTGAAATTATATTTAGGTTTATAATAACAATTAGACTATTTTTTATGAATTTTATCATTAATATAACATGTAAATCGAGCATAATATTTTTGATTTGGTTTGTACACAATTTATTTATTATTTTTGTCACCGAACTAATAAAAGTAGGATCCACACGTAGGTGTAAATATTATTTTGGTATTAAGTTAATGTAGATTATATTTAAATCAACAAATATATAAAACTTTGAAAAATATGAATATTATTATTAAAAAAATATTGTTACATTTAATTAATTTTTTGTTTTTCATGAATAGTTGTTGGTAATGGCAAATTTGGGTAGAAGTCGTTCGGTACAAACCGAAAACGAGTATAATGATGCAATCGACAGAGAGTTTATTTCTTCACTCCTTTGCATACCGAATTGCATGTTTAGAGTGAATGACATTGACGCAATTGTAACTACTCATAATGAATTAATTTTGCCTGATATTTAAATTACAAATTTTTTGTTGGTATAATTTGACGAAATATTTTAATACATTGTAGCCGGAAGCTGTTTTGGATTGTCGAGCACATCGCCCATTCATTCCATTTCACAACAGCTGTAGTCAGCCACTCAAATTTGGGACTGTATCAGCTTGCTCATATAAGACATACAAAGACAAACCCCATACTGATTACTGCACTTGTGGAGCGTTGGCGTCGTGAAACTCACACTTTTCACTTACCGGTTGGGGAGGTTCGACTGACATTGCAGGATGTGAGTTGCTTATAGGGTCTACCTATTAGTGGTCTTCCGATAATTAGGTCCAGTGATCGAGATACCAGAGAATTAATTAGAAACACGTTTGGGATCGATATCAACACTGATACAATGAAGTAAACTAAGCGCAAGAAGGGAGAAGATGAGCAACAAATTGTCAGGGAATCGAGGTTTAGAATCAATCTACAATGGTTGCGAAATAATTACGAGAACCTCCCGAACAATCCCACAGATGAGCAATGTAGGATCGTGAGGGTCTCTAATTCTAATCACTTTTAAGCTAATTACCTACTTGTTTAATCAATCAAGATATGCACAACATTTTGTAAACAAATACAAGTAAAGAAAAACCACAATAATGACACCTGATTTTTATAGAGGTTCGGTCTCCCGCCTACTTACTCTCTTGCAAGCTCCGCTCGATCTCCCTCGAGTTCCGCTTGCGTCTTCACTATCAACCTCGTTCCGGGCCGAGATTAAGCCTTTTACAAAACAAGCTCCACGAACACCCTCATGAGCTTGACTTTCTTCTTTCATAATCCGAGAGGAACACTTCGTGCTTTCACCGAAATCCTTGCTTATTTACAACTAAGATTTTGAGTGGAACACACTCTCTAACTTGAGCACACTTAGCTTAGGATGTTGAATTGACGCTAAGATGTGGAAGTTTAAGCTTGGAGAGTAGGATTTGGGGAATGAGAGACTTGGGAGTTTCTCCTAGGTGTATTTGACAAATGGAAGTGTAAGAGCTGTCTAATTCTGTCAAGGGAATAACTATTTATAAGCTCCTAAGGTATTATAGTCGTTGGGGTTAATTTGGGTAAGAGTTGTGTAAGATACACACAACAGAAAACTACAGGACCCAAAACTGAGTAAGTTCGGTCGACCAGAGTGGGTTGAACGGTCGACCGTTTGGCAATTTTGAACACAGTTCGGTCGACCGGTAAAAGAACGGTAGACCGCCAAAGGCTATTATCTAGGTACACTTATGTTATCGGTCGAACACCGAGATAGGTTCGGTCGACCGAAAACCAACAGGCTCTTTTGGGTTGACAAACATGATTGAATTTGGTCGACCAAAACAAGGTCCACGATCTACCGAAAACCAACAGGAAGTTTTGGTTTGTCGAGTCTTCTTAAGTTTGGTCGACCGAACAAGATCCTCAGTCGACCGATACACTAAATGTATTTGGGGTATATGGAGATAGTACGAGTACGACAGTTGGGTATATACGACAAAACAAACGGTCGGAAATATGTTGTTACTTGGTCGACCGAAAAGGTCTAGACAGTCGACTGAACTTGGACAGTAAAACACCTAACAGTATATATGATCACTCGGTCGACCGAATGGTCTGTTTCGGTCGACCGAATGTGGGCAGACAGTTCAGGTTAACTGTTTAGTGTTTTCCGGTCTAAGTTTGCGTGATCTATTGAAGTCCAAATTATATGAAATTTTGTGTGTGACTTCTATAGGAAAACTAGTGTGTGTTTGAGTTGATTTTAGCTCAAGTATGCTCAATTACACATAGTTCCTAAGACTCAAAATAATCAAGATTATATGTCTTCAAATGAGCTTTATTACATGTCTTGACTTGATTTCATTTCTTCATTGAGTCTTGATTACCTGTAGAGTTTAGCACATAACAATATATATGCAATGCAATATGTGTGATACTCAACATAATTACAATTAAGATTAGGTTGATTAAATCATCAAAACATAGATTAAGGCCAAAAAGCCAACAAGCAAGTGGGTCGATACACAAGGGCTTTTTTTTTAACTTGTTTGGTTATGTAGTTTTTCCCGACACCTCTGGAGACAGCGTGTCAGGCATGTATTTAAGGTTTTTGCAGAATTTGGACAAACCGATAACATACAACTGGGGTGTGGCAGTACTTTCGTGTTTGTATCGTAATTTATATGTTTCATGTGAGAGCTGTAAGAAGACAATTTGTGGGCCATTATTACTCATTCAACACTGCGCTTGGACTCGATTTTCTATAGGTCGGCTGAGACGTTTGGGCAGTGTTGAGTGTTTAGGTGGAGATGATCCAGAAGCTAGACCTCCATTTGCTGTTAAATGGGAGTACTATAACACCTATTAGGTTAGTTCCGCTCATTCCAGTCTCACATACTACAGAAATAAATTTGAAAGTATCTTAGATGAGCATGTCAACTGACAACCATATGATTCATATGTGAGATTACTTTCTGAATGGGTGGTTACTGATGCAGCATATTGGTTTGCTAGAGTACCATTGATTCATTTCTAGATGATATCCTGGCATTATCCAGAGAGAGTTATGAGACAATTTGGTCTTTTTCAGATGATGCCTCTGCCTGAGCCTCACCAATGGAAAGAGCTAAAAAGACTTGATAAAATAGTTCATGCAGCCCGACAGAGGGATGATTGGTCGACAAGGCATAAAGTCTACGTACGGGAGTGGGATAGACTGAATTTAATTCAAGAGACTCGACCATATGATCAGAGCGAGAATCGAAGTTATCGTCAGTGGTTTCAACATAATTATATGTACACAGTCTACATACGAGGTCAAATACAGCTCGGTATGGACAGACCATTGCCAGCCCACGTGATTCGATCGAGGAGTTAGGTTATGTTCATGGTGGACCTCGCATTCGACGGCTGGCATGGTTTAGCAACGTATTTATCATTAGAATTATTGTTTGTTGTGTTTTGATATTTAATAGTAAAATAAATTTTCACGGCGTACGTGGCTTGCAGTGGGCTGCATTTGTTATCAAACGGCTTTATAAACGCGTGAGTAAGGGACTCTGTAAAATGTTGTTGAGGAGTCACCGACTCGATGCCGTTGACTACGATCAGGTTCACGAATTTGAGCGAGTTTTGACTGATGCCAGATTAATACTAACTGACATTGATTCAATTCATGAAGACGATGACACTGACAAAGTTAATGAATGTGTACCACGACATGAGAACCGAAGAGGAGTCTAATTTTTCCCATCGCAGACATCGTACGATGATTTCGACGCAGGTCCGTCACAACCATCGCATTTCGGACCTCCTCCGATGTACGATGATTTCGACGTTGGACCGTCACAGTCATCGCAGTTCGGACTTTCTCAGATTCTAGAGGACTACCCTACGTATCGTACGCCGACTGTTGATGATGGCGTTGGACTTTCTCAAGAGACAGACTTGGGTGGTTGGCTAGCTAATATATGGAGCGCATGGCAAAGGATCGGAATGAACTGCAGTTTTACCTCCAAGATTTGATAGTTTAATGGCATTTAAGAGCTGAGGCAACAATGCATATGAACCCAACCAACTTCCGAACATGTATGCAACAACAATCTCCCGGACACGCCACAATTTATTGTACTTTGGATTAACACCTGGGAATACTCTTCTTACCAGACCATGAACAAGTTTAATCGGAAGAGATACATTATTTTCGACATCTTCACGGATGATATTGACCATCATCTTGTAGTCAACTGAGAACGATCGATTCGAGCAGTCGTGGACCTGCAAATATGCTTGTACATGCATTTTCTTATCTCCCATGCGTCACCAGAGTCGGTTCGTGCAGCGTACAACATCTAGCTACAATTTTCATCTTTGCATCTTATCCTATATTTGGTTTTCCTATTGTCTTGCACCTTGATCCCCTGATTATTATCAATATGCCATTTCAATACGGTGTTCTTGAGAGCGTCGTTCGATGAAAATGCTTGATTCTCAGCTAACGGACCCTCAACTACTACGCTACTTTGAATAAACAATGTATCTGCGCGAATCCAAGAAGAAGAATCATGGAAGCTACGAGTTGGGTGAACCCAACCCCTACCTCTAAATGGGTTGAATTGGCTTAACCGACTTACATTCGGTCCAATATCTTCATCATCCTCAACCTCATCATCTTGCTCACTCTCCTCACCTGATGATTTCTCTGACTCCATATTGTAATCTTCGTCATCATTTTCTTCTTCATCCTCAGTCGGTATCGGCTCGAAGTTTGTTCTTTCTTGTTGATTCAAATCCAAAATTCGACTCGCAAACTAACTTGTTTCTGTTATGGTGTTAGCAACACATGATTGTTGAGATGTGAACCATGGGCCACGGCTACTACTGGGTTGGCTACCCGCAAACATCTCAGCATTGCACTCAATCTGCAAAGGATTCAACTGAACATATAGCTCGATCATCCCTATTTTCGAATATGTCGTCTGGTAGGCTATTCTCCATGAACTCTCGTCATATACGGACATCACATTGAAATAAAAATAACATTTTAGTGCAATGTTGACTTGACATTGAATATTAATCGAGTACCGAGATTCTACGACCTACAGACCTTGGTAAATTCAACTCTTAATTTCTTCTAGGGTTACATTCTCGTTCGCTGAAAGTACAAGTCTTGGGCCTATTGTGTATTCTACATCAATGCTTGCATTTCGAGTTATATCACTACCAAAGTACACACTTATCAGAATCATTTCTATTAATCTACAATAATGTAGTGTTTTATCATCAGTTTGAACTAAAATTACTTGAATTTTTTTAACAAAATTATTAACTACTTAATAGAAATGATATGAAATAAGAGAAAACAAATTACCTCAAATAATAACAACTGACTCTGATCAATCAGGAATTTGGTGTCATCGAAAATTTACGATTAATGGGTGGAATAAAATGGATGTCAAACTAAAAAATTACTCGTCAAGAAGCCAAATTCGAGGTGTTTGAGATGGAGAGGGAGGTCGCATGGTTTTATAAACCTGGCTTCCCCGGCTGGAACTTCGCAAGTCCGAGCGGATTAAAATTCTTTAAAGAAAATCTCCCTAAATTTCTAAGTTCGTAAAAAAAATATTATTTAAAAAAAATCGGTCATCTCCACTGAGGGAAAAACAGTGAAAATTATAGAAGTTAGAATAAACCCCATTGATCATTATTCATTAATAGTCTATTATGACAATAGCGTTTCAAAAAAATAATATAACCTTCACTTCGAAGCTTTAGGAGAGACTAATGTCCATAACAGAAATTTACTACCTCCTGTATATTGTCCACTTGAAATAATTTTGAACAAATGTCCATAAAAATATGAACGATTTCCTTTTGGGAAAAATCTTCTACTTTTTCTTAATTTATCCTCATGATGCGCATTTGCTGGAATTTGATATAGATTTTGGTTATTCAAGATAGGTTACATAATTTTTAAATAAATTTCTACTCTCTTCAATATCAACCCTAAGAAAAACTCATTATATTTTGGATTTGTTCCTTTATCCTGATTACTTAAGTGAAACTGATAATCCATTCATTTCGGGAATGATCGATGATGGAATAAGAGTGAGATGTTTTCCAGCTATTTCTTGTTGGGGAACAGGGAATGAAATTCCAATACTTCCCTGCAACAAACATCCAAATTGGTTTTCTTCTTCCTTCTTTTGTATTTTTGTTTAATTTTCAAATTCGTTTGCAAATTTAGGGTTTCAAATATTATTAATTAAAATTGGTGGGTTTTATTTTTATGGTTCGTAATTGTTTTTTCATACATGTTTTAAGAAAAGAGATCTTCCGATACTATTGGGCTTCAATCCTTGGTATTGATCAATAATAAAAGACCTTCCAACTTAACTAGTCTGAATTGTTAACGCCAGCAAATTCAAAACAAGTTAATGAATCTTTATGTAAGACTCTTGCTAATATGAATTTCCCGGCTGAAGTTCCAAGAAAGTCCAACAAAGATCTGCCAATCAGCCAATGGCAAGACTTGGCGAGTTTGGTTGTTCTGGAAAAAGAATCAGAGATCGTGAAAAATAAAATTAATTTATTGGTATAAACATGACATAAATTACATTATGAACCAGTGTTAACGCCTAGGCGACCGGGTGCGTCTGGTCGCCTGGGCAATCGACTAGGCGTTTGTGCGACCACCTAACTCTGAGTGGTCTTTTTTTTTTAAATTTTAATTCAATTAAATTTGATAAAATAGATTAAAAAATCGGAAAAAATAGGAAAAATGCACAAATATTATCTAAAAATATCATACATGTTTAGGCTTCAAAAAGACACCTAGTTTCTCGACCAATGCCTCACTAGGCACCCCCTCTACCCACCTAAATACTTAGGTATACAATTTATTGCTTAATAGTACGATTACAAAGGTAGTTAACTAACTCAGAGTTCATAAAATAGCAGATAAGAGAGAAATTAGAATTACAAGCTAACTAACTAATTTCATTGGACACGTTGATCTAATGTCCAACTGGGAACCATATCATATCCTCCACCACCATCAGAGTCGTCGGAGTTGTTCTCGTTCGGATTGTCGACGTAGACATCATCTTCTTCAGTTTCTTCATCGTCGGATTGGACATATTGCTCGTCGATGTCCATCAGTGGTTGAGAACTCGATGCACCTGGATCTCTAGAACTAATGTGAACGATGACATCATCCATGCCAACTTCTAATAATGGCGTGTCAGATGCAGTGGAACACCACGCGTCAGATGACGTGGATCGAGCAAAGTGTCTCCGTGAAGAAGAATGTCCTAAAGTTGCTTCCTCATCATCGGCCCATGTAAGCTCCTCTCCAGCGAAGACCGGATCTTCAGTTTCTACGAACCATGGATGCTCGTCGAAGAGATCGTAGTCCACACTAATGAGGTCATAAAATACAGGCTTCTCCATCCTTTGCTGAAACATTTGTCTTAACTTTTGGTTGTAGTTCACATACACCAAGTCATTCGTCTTCTTCACAGCCAACATGTTCCTTCTCGTTGAGTGCAACTGCTCGAAGACACTCCAATTCCGCAAACAGCCTTATGTCGAGCATGTCAATCCCAACACCCTCGGGGCCAACCTCTGTAATGCGGTCTCTCACATGTCTGTTTGTCCTTTGTCTGACGACCATATCCCCCGAGAATATTCCGAGTGAGTTCTTGTAACGATTAAGTAGACCGCAAATCTTGTCTTGTTCTGCAGGAGTGGGGACGAATTGCTCTACGACATCCATGAATCCAGGCATATGCTCATTGAAAGCTACATTTCGATCCTGAGGTGGGACGGAGAAGAAGGTACCACGGTTGAGTAAGAAACCAGCTGAGTGTAGCGGTGAGGACATCATCTTCCCTGGACCCCACCTGGTGTCGATGAGGTCGATGACTTGCTTGTACAACCTCGGGTTTCCGTCAAAGTTCCTCACGATTTGTTTTTTGGCTTTCTCCATTGCGTCATACAGATATCCCATCGGTGGTTTCTCATCGCTGTCAACAAGTCTAATAACTTGGACCATAGGTTGTGAGGCCTTCAGCGCCTTCACGACGTTGGTTCAGAAGCAACTTTGTAGAGTGGTCTCGGCAACTTCAGCAGAGATCTCCTTTTTTTCTTGTTCTTTATCCAACTTGCATTAGGATCGTTGTACTCCGGGGAAACAACAAAGGCTCGGAGTTTGTCTTTCTTCAGAAACAACTATTGCAAAGTCAGAAAGGCGGTGGCAAATCTCGTGACAGCAGGGTGTAGCAGGTTCCCTTCAATGGCAATTCGCATCCTTTTTCAACAACATGGCAGAGTTGTTGAAATGTTTGACGATCTTACGAGCTAAAGCAATAGTCTTCAAAAACAACTTGCCAATATCCTCCAAGATGAGATCGATGCAATGCGCTGCACAGGGAGTCCAAAACAATCTTCTTCTTTTTTGCTGCAACATCCTACCGGCAAGTACGTACGTTGCGGCGTTGTCGATGACCACCTGAACAACATGTTCTTCGCCAATCTCGCCCACTACCTTGTCCATCAGCTTGTACAAGTAGTCTGCGGTGTGAGAGTGACCGGAAGCATCTACATACCTCATGAACATGGTACCTGTTGGACAATTTACTAGAAAATTGATTATATTCCTACCGGACCTATCAGTCCAGCCATCTGTCATCAACGTGCACCCGTATGTTGTCAAATCTTGTTTGTACGACTGTAGTATACCTCTAGTGTAGTCAATTTCCTGTTTAAGGCACGAGTCACTAACTTCATGATACGTCATGGGTTTAAGTCCGGGTCCGTAAGTACAAGTAGCGGATATTGCTTCCTTCCACTCAGGTGTCCTTACAGTGTTGAATGATATACCACATCTATAGAAAAGCCTAGACCAATTTTGATTGATTGTTTTCTTATCTTCTTTTTTAAAGGTTCTTTCGATGGTTGTTTGTTGGGCGCCGAAAATCACGTCCTTCCCACGTCCGCAAAATGGTCCCCACAAACGTTGTTTTTGTCTCTTTCGACCAGGAACGGGGCGAGGACGGAAGGTTGGGGTCCGAGCAGAACCGGAACCCGACCCAGTTTCCAGATCAAATTCTATGTTTTCTCTGTCTACATAATCATCAAGACATACACTTTCATTTTGTAATGTCCTACTGTTTCTAATCATGTATGCAGTTATGTCTTGTTTAATAAAGTCAGGAACTTTATCACAAGGTCTAGCATTGCTACCGGGTGTGTGTGCAAGATGTTGTTTGTGACGGGTTATACCACCTCTAGTTTCCTTACCACATAACTCACAGACAATGCAGTTTTTATCATTAGCACTAATGTAATGGGCAGTATTCCAACCGGGTCATTTGTACGGGTAGGTTTTAGGTCATCGTAACTCTCGTGATGCATGGGGAGACTAGTGCCGAGTACGTAGGTCATATCTTAAAACTAGACTAATATAAAAATTTAGACTAATGTGAAAATGAAATACTAATTAATTTAATTCTAAAGAGAAGTTAGAAAGAGTGCACTTGATTTTGGCGGTTGAAGAATTAAGAACCGGATCGGAAACTTCACTTTCCAACTTCAAAACTAAGCACCAGACCGGAGACTTAATCGCGAAAACTTGATGATTAGAATAGAATTATGAAGAAGAGGAGAATGGGAGATGTGTGTAAAATGAAGAGGTTTGGAGGGATTCATATAAGATTTGGGGTAATGACAAACTTGTAATTTTTGAAAAAAAAATCAAAAAAGAGATAGTCGTTGGAATGCCTCCAACGCCTATCGCCTAGGCGAAAGACGGTGGTCGCCCAGGCGACCATGCCGACGGACGGTCGCCTACGTGAACACTGTTATGAACAATGCCATCATTCATATATTCTGCCCCCTTTAAATCATGTCATTTCACTAACCAAGGTTTTTAACTTCAAAAATTATAATTTCCTTAGACTTGTGTTCTCATTTTGAATGATTCGGCAAATTGGGTGGAGAATAGACACATCTTCCAAACTCGTTATATCCCAATCATCCAAAAACATAACTTCTAACATGACGTTTCAATCCAATAAACACTTCCAACTCCAATCATTTCACGAAATTGTCGACTTAAAATACAATTCAAATGAGATGTCTTTCTCAACCAATTAGTGGCACCATAACATAATGTATATACCTCACATAAAAAAGCATAACAAATACCAATAAAAAAGTAACTGACTTTTCATCATCAATCTCATTTTTATCTTGATATCTACAGACTGCTGACTGCTAATGAGATAAAATGGTTTACCCGAAGAAAGAAATAATAACCAAATGCAAAATCAAAAGATCCTCCAAGATGGTTACTGATGTTCAATAAGATTTAATTCACAACTTAAGCATTAAATTGGCATAAGAATGTAAGAAAATGAAACAATTCCACACCCATTAGACGTGCTAAAAAAACAAACCCAGACATGTCGAAAACATTCACAAACTGATACTGCATTTCGCAATCTCAGGATTCCTCAAATTTGTCAACTGCAACGAGCAAGCATGTGCTCACCCCCGCCAACACAAAATCCTCTGGATAACAATGATTTAAAGCAAAAGAGCGATTGCCGCGAAGAGAACCAGTAAACCAAGCATCTTGCTTCTGTTGACAGTAGGAGCCGAACCTCTGTGATGCACTTGAGGCCTGAAAAGAGTGAATTATGAAAGCACCATTAGGTTATGGAAAGATATATGACAAGGCTTTGTTAACTCGAGGAACGTTGATGTACTTTTGCTTTGATTTGAGTTGGCCACAGAAAAGAGCATTATGTGGTCGGAAAAGTTCAGTCTCGTGGCCGGGATCTTCTGGGTTGACAATTCTGATATATGTCTCTTGTCCAAGGTACCACGAATCGAGATTTGATGTGCGAAGATTCCATATGCCGACGTTGTCGAGAGACACTAAGATTGTTGTCCATGCTCCAGGGAAAACCTGTAAAAAAAGAACACAAATTCAGGCCTCATTGAGCTTGGATCCCTTTTCAGATTCTTGATTTGTTGGTTTTGAAAATAAGTCAATATGCTAAAATGGTATGGATAATCTTTACATCAATCGAGACCAAACTGATACGGCAATTGGCAATTGGCATAGTGTGGCCTTGAAGGGGATTGCTCTGGTCCTAAAGTACCTAACCTGACTGGCTCAAATTTAGGCCAAGAAAAAACTTATCCCTCACAAATCTAATCAGATGGAATGCCCAAATTGCATAACGTTTGCAAGAAATATGTACTTGATATGCCTTTCCTTTCTTTATTTAAACATAATTTGTCTGTGCAGTAGTTTCATACTTTCATCATATTTTTAGTAAATTTGGTTGTAATCTTGAAGAATGGCCACCAAAATACAGTAGTAACCAACTACTGGAAGCTGACGAGGCATTGTATACCAAACTTTTTATTTCTAATGAAGGCTGTCAGAAAGTTCAAAAACTTAGTATCATCAAAAGGTCTGGCATATTTGTGGAGCGAACAATCTTATGTTGCCAAATGAAGGCTTAGAATGCAATATATGACCAATTGGAAACAGAAGTATGATCTAAGGGCATTACTAGATTGCACGTTTGAGTCCATCTTGATAATATGATTTTTACCTTGATTTTGAAGGAAGAAATAGACGCCTACAGATCCAAGAAATTTAAAACAAATATCTATTTGCTTCATTCACTGACCATTCAAGCAATCAAACCAGAGGGAGTTCTCTCGGATTTTCTGCTCCTAACTTTGCTTTCAGTTATTTACACTACCAATTCAGTACCAGGAGAAACACAAAACAAGCCGAGGAAGAAATAACTGATAACCACGTCTTCAGACTAATTAGGCAAACCAGCATCGAAACATCAAATGTATGAAACCAAGGCACTTTGTTTATCATATTGCTTGTCAAGAGCAAACTACTTTAAAAGTAAAGTGGATGTCATATAAAAGACAAGTTCATCACAGATAAAAGATTTCTGAAACTTAAAAGGGCATACCAAAACACAAGTGTAAAGTGGCTCACCTGTGTCGTACATCTTGACACACCATCCCATTTGTTATATGTACCTCTACTAGCTTCTGTCCACTGACCAAAGTCCATACTGCAGTGAACAACCAAATCATTGAAGGTTCAGAAAAAGAAACAAAACATTGAAACAAGCTACCATATCAAACTTCCGTAGCAATAGGAATAACTAAACGAGAGTGATTTTACCCCACAACGAAAAATGCATATCCATCCAGATGATAGGAGTGAACTTTGGTGTCATTGTTCTGCAAAACGATTTCCATGAATCCTCTGTATGAACCGTTGATCACTGATCGTCCAATCTTGGGTGGACCACTGATGGGCTTTGTAGGAAAATCAAGAGTATAAACACCTTTCAAATTGTAATCGTCCGCAAGCCTCAACGGCATATCAGGTGGAGTATATGAGATTCCATTCAGTGTTGCTCGGTGTTTCCCATTTATAATTGCTGAAGGTTTGTTTTCCAACAAATAAAATTGGGTCACATTTATCTGACCATATCTGAAGGCCCCCTGTGGATTGGGACGAGCAGCACCAGAGCTACCGTTTGTCCTGTAAAATTTACAAGATCAAAAATCAAATTGATATAAAGTAGACAGGAGGTCAGCAACACACATAATTATCTTAAACTGGATGTTCCAGAAAAGGCATGTAAGATGAAACTACAGCCAAAAGGTGCAACTTATCTAGAATATTAATTTAAAAATAACTATATGAGGTGGTTAAGCAAACTGCACTTTCAATTCACCCCCAAACTTCCAAACAGTAGTTTTGTGTTTGGGGAAAAGCATGTTTGTGCATGTGTAATTGAAAATTGAAACACATTTTTTTTCTTGAATGCAACCTACGATTTTAATCTTTCCAATTCCAATCAAATCATGAATGTTATAGATACAGAGATTCATTCCTCAAATGGATTCCATGCATCTAGCTTGAGTTTTGCCCCTCTCAAAGGTCCTCAAAATAACATGCACAAGGCTGATGAAATCATTCCAACAGAGATGAAACAACTCACATTTGACAAAGTAAATTTCAAATATGAAAACACCCAAAAAAAACCAACCTGACAGACTTCGCTTGATTCATCGAAAAGGTCTTATCATAAAAATCATCAGGGGAAGGTGGCAGGGCACCAGAGACTTTGCCTTTCGAGTTTGAGTAATGCAATACTCCAACACCAGTAACTCTAGACCAAACAGATTCATTTACAAATCTTGCACTTGCCACGATATAGTAATCACTGCTGGCATTTTGGTCCATCGTGACCAAAAAGGAGTAAGATTGACCAACATGAATGTCGAGATTACTGTAATTCGACTGGATGGTGTATGTTCCTTCTGTCTCTACAAGAAGCATGTTGTGATTCTGGATTCTGAAATTCAAACTTGTAGAAATGCCAACATTGTGCACGCGGATCCTGTAAGTCTTTCCTGTTACAAGTTATATGAATTGTTTTAGACTGTTGGCTCAAGAGAAATCAATAAACAAAGCTACACCTACAATTAAAGAGTTTCATACTTACACTCACTAAAAGAGGATCCATTCTTATAAACTACAAAATAACCCCAGGTAGGTGAATAATATGTAATATTCCAAAGAAGGCACTGATATGTAGAAGAGAGTAGTATGGATAGAAATCAAATGCTTCACCAACAAAATATATAATTCAAAACAGATAAAACCCAGCAGAAAATGGGCACAAAGCCTTCCATTCTAAGTTCTAACTTCTAATTAGTAACAGGTCAGTCACGTCCAAAGCACTTTTTACTTATATTTGAAAAACATTCTGACAAGTGACAATTTCAAATTATTAATGAATAACCTATCTATTTTCAGGAATCAAAGATTTACTGTTTTTTGGCTTTAAACTAAAATGGACTGATTTAAAATAGCTTATTAAGTTGTCAGAGCAAAAGTTAATCTAAACAACCTCTTTATTGTCTCAGGGAAAATGCCACTCTTATACGTTCCACTACCCCACATAAGGCAGACTCTAGAAAGGCCTCAGGTTAATGTTGAAATATTTGACAAACATCATAATAGATAAAATCACAGACGAAGTAGAACTGGAGTGTTAAAATATCACCTGGGTCAACGTTGATAGTTTCATGATCAATACCATCAGGAACAAGGGAATTGTTGTACCGGTAAGGACCTTTTCCGTTAATGAGAACACCATCCGGCATACCAAGGCTTTTCCCATCATCAAGCTTCTTCCTCAAATCCTGCACCAAACAAGAGACACATTACATCTCCAATACACATTGTTTCTCTTCGAGTACATAAAAGTATACAACCACTAACGGGGTGATTTTGGTTGAACCAGTCTCCGATGAAAATGTAGATGTCGCCATCTGGTTGCCCGAAAGGAACAGGGATCACAACACGGT
This sequence comes from Triglochin maritima, assembly GCA_963682175.1. Classification (NCBI taxonomy): domain Eukaryota; kingdom Viridiplantae; phylum Streptophyta; class Magnoliopsida; order Alismatales; family Juncaginaceae; genus Triglochin; species Triglochin maritima. Next base: position 45,956,034 of record OY821775.1, read on the forward strand.
TGTTCACTGTTATACCACCATAACCACCAGCAGCCCGTTGCAAGTTGGTCGAAGGGAAGTAGTAGAAGCTTCCTATCTGGTCCTTCACTTGGAATCTATAAGTCCAGTTCCATCCTGCGGGGATGGGACAATTCGTGCCCAGCACGCCATCCTGCCAACAATTTCTTCTCTGCTGAATGCCACTCCTGCCAAGAGAGAGAAATTCACAATAACAAAACACAAGTAGCCGCTGAGCTAAAGAAGGCGTGATGTGATGACGATTATATACCAGGTTATAAGTAGTGGTTCATCCAAATCATTTTGAACATTAACAACGACATTGTCGTTTGTGGTTAGATTGAGTACTGGACCAGGGAATTGCTTGTTAATGGCTATCACCTGCAACCACCAAATTAATCAACTTAAATTAAAGAATACAACTCAAGCTAAATAAGTCAAAAAAAATCAGAAATCGGTAATTTGAGAAGCTAGAGAAATGTAAGTAAATAATAGACGGTTTAGAAAAATGACTTCTTAGAGAAATCTCGAATGTTTTCAACACACGGAGATATAGTGTCTGCTGAAAAGAAGAAGAAGAAATTGATGGGTGTGGCAAGCACTGAAAGGAGCAACTTCTAAGGCATTCTTAGATACTTAGGCGAGATCTTATGAATGTAGCTTTGGGTCTTACTCTCCTTTCTGTGTTTGTACCTAAGCTTGGTATCACAGTGCTACATTGTGAGTAGTTGGATCAAGGAAGTTATAAGTTTCAAAAAAGTTGATGCATTTTTCTACCTTCACTTTGTAGATTTACTATTATTTCTACAGCAAAAAAAAATATGAAAAAAAAACAAATCTGATAGTGCCTAAGGGAAAATATTGATGCATGGACACAAATAAGTAAATATATTTACCACACAAAAATGAGAACTGAAAATACATAAAATACCAACAATCCCAAAGTATAAACATCTAGCAAGATCCAGACAAACCCATTTACAAAAAATAAAACCAGAAAAACAGCTTCAACAGAGGAAAAAATTCACCAGAACACACCACACTCCACAAAACGCAAAACTAATCAAAACCCACATCGCAAAATCCCAACTTTTTAACAACCACCGAAAAAATCCAAAAACAGTGATGGGTCAAACCCCCACCTTCTGCTCCACACCCAGAGGAGACGCATTGATGTAGGAAACATCCCATTCAAAGTTGAGAACTCGATCTCCAGCAAAAGACCCACCAATGAGAACACAAACAACAAGCCAAAACAACCCCCACCCCATTCCACCTCTCTCTCTCTATAACTCTTTCTCTCTCTCTCTTGTCTAAAGGTGGGAGTTTTGAGGTGGAGAATGCAAAGCAGATGGAGTGGTTAAAAGGGTGGAGAAAGAGAAGGATTTCGGAGAGAGAAAACCGGAGCGATTTTAGTAATATGTGTCTGTTTGCTTTTTGGTTGGTGGTCTTGTGCTGTGTTTTGTGGTTCTCTCTCTCTAGAAGATGAGGAGAGAGAGTGTGGGAAGTGGGAGTGGTTGTTTTAAATGTGAGAGATTGGAAGGGTTTATGAGAGAGAGAGAGAGAGAGGGGGGGGGGGGAGTGGCGGCCAGCGAATGGGTGGGGTTTGAAGTTTGAACACGAAATGTAGAGAGACAAATTAAGGATTTTGTTTTTCTAGAGAGAGAGTGAGCAAAGGTCGGATACGGATTAGTATATAATGAAGGTTTATATATACGAGTAACACGACAATATATATAATTATGAGTAATTATGTGTGAAATTGATTTGAGTTGAATATATATAACTTCTATTGTGTTTTGATCATCAAGCACATTCCATTGAATGTTGCGTTACATATCTAAATGTTGAATTTGTATCTTCCAACTTGACTCGTTATGACCAACATGTAGTAAAATCACATTGTCCAAGTAGTTGCGGTAGCACATGAAGTAGGGTTGTAAACAGGTCAGGTTTAGGGTAGGTTGGGGTCGACCCGCACCCGATCCGCCAGGAATTGGTGGGTTGTGGGGCAGGTTATAACTCACCCTAGAAAATCCAGCTGGCAGGTGCGGGGCGGGTTGATGGGCTAGTGGGTCATCTATTTAAAAAATATTTAAAATGTTTATTTTATATTAAAAAATCAAAAAATAACCAAAATAACAATATATTTTACGAAAAATGCATAATTTCTAACTTCTAAATAATAATATGTTTAGGATTAAGTTATAACTTGTTAAATTAAGAATTAGACTATCAGTAACCATGACCCGGAACCTGTCCATGGGTTTTCTCTCTTCTAAATCGGCTTTTTCTCTCTTCCACATCAGTTTCTCTCTCCTCAACTCACTTTCTTCTCTTTCCTACATTATTCACATCTTAACCACAACCCACAACAAATGTCCGAGTTCAAGGATCTCTTGGGATGTAAACTTGACAAATTACCTTTTGACTACCTAGGAATCCCACTAACAAGCAAGATTGGTGGCAAGCCGACTTGGAACTCTGTGGTAAACAAAATGAAAAACAAGGTTGATAGTTGGAAAACCAAAAATCTATCGTTGGGGGCCGAATTACAATGATTAACGCGGTAATCACCCCTAATTGCTTCCTATCAATTAAGTTTTAGGAAACCACCCGCTTCAACTTTGGATGAAATAGACCAAATTAGAAGGAATTTTCTTTGAAACAACTCACTTTCCAATGGAAAAGTCAAAAACTTGGTTCATTAGGGTAACGTCTGTCGACCCAAGAATTTTGGTGGGATGGGTATCCTCAACATCAAGCTACGCACATTCAGCCTGAGGTTGAAACAAATCTGGAACTTATTAACGACATCCCAAGGCCTATGTAAGCAAGTAATGATAAATAAATACAAACGAAATTTGCACCTAGGACTTCTACCACAAAATAAGGAAAGAACCTTACCTTTTCATAGGGATCTACTAAAGTGGGTTCCAATGTTATGTCGGTTCAGCCATATCACAATCAGAAATGGGAACCACACGTTGTTTTGGTACGACAACCGGTACCAAGGCAAGATCTTGAGCAAGGAATGGCCGAATCTTTTCAATTGTTGCAAAGATCAATTAATAACCGTAGCTAAGATGTTCTAACATCAAATATTCGAACCAACTTGGTTCAAAAATCACTTCAAGGGACAAATATCCTATGATCAAACTTTTAACTTACACAATGATTTCATCACATTCATCCTTACCATCGGGGAAGACTCCAGACTATGGAAACTCAAGGAAAATGGCAAATTCACGACTAGAAGTTGTTATACATTTCTAATAGACGGGGGAACGATACCCTCTTATGAATGAGGTGTGGAAAGCTACCACACCACCAAGGGTTAAGGCTTTCGCTTGGGTACTAAACAATAACAAGATATTAACAAAGATAGATTGATTAATAAATGGGTCAACACACACCCAACTTGCCCCATGTGTGGACTTTATCCTGAATCAATCCAACATTTATTTTATGATTGTGATTTTGCTAGCTTATTTTGGGATAGAGCCTCCATAATATACCTAAATAATGAGCGAGGAAACCACATACATTTCCGTCTTTATGTTCAAAATCGTCTTGATTTCAGAACCAAAGAATGGAATGGCCTAATAAACTGTTTCTTTTGGATGCTTTGAGGTGAACAAAATAAATGTATTTTTCGTGGAACGGCTCTATCAGTGGATTTGTTGTTTAACAATATTTTTGATCAAATGGAACTATGGCTAGGTACATTAAAAAGATCGGGAATCCTCTCCAACAAGCACGCAACATCAAGCGGGCTCGGACCCTAGTCATTGGACAACCTCTTAATCGCCTCTCCCCATTGTAGCTCGATTCACCGACCTTTAATGCACTGCCTCTTCCAATACATCATGTCATCACTGTCCGAGCAGCTAACATTGATGGAGGAATCCCCCCATCTGAGAGCTAGATCCTTCGTATTCAAGAGGCCAATAGAGTTCTGGTGGAGGAGCAACAACGGGAGGACGAGAGGATTTGGGAGTTAGAAGAGTACGGGACAATCCTTCGAAGCATCACACCATCTAATGAAAGCTAAGGAAGCTAGTCCCTTCAAAGAATGCAACAATCTTCCTGAAATTATGTATCTTTTGTTTTATGCATGAGTGAAAGAAAACTTAACCTTATCATCACTAAACTTATGACTGTATGCTTTATGGCATGGTTGTGGATCACGGCTATGCTATTTTATTTAATGCAATACATGCTTGCTTCAAAAAAAATCACCACAACCCACCACAACTTATCGTTATCTTCCACATCATTTCGGGGTCCATTTTGGAAAAAACAATTCTAAAAATTCTAAAAAAATTAGAAAATCAAACAATTAGAAAACGTATTTTCAAAAAAAATTAAAAAATATTCAACCTAATTTAAAAAAAACAAAACAAAAAAACTTTAAAAAACGTGTTGTCGATCGGGTCGTTCGGCGGGACGACCCCGTTACGGGTTCTCTTAGTAATGAGTTAAATAATAATTTATGAGTGATAAGTTAGATTATATATTTATATATATAATAATATTATTGTTTTATTTTTAAAGGGTTAGTCGGTTTGGATTTTTGTTCGACCTTAACCCAACTCGCTAAGGAAGCAAGTTGGTGGATTAACGAGTTTTATTTTTTAAATGGGTTGGAAATTACGACCCTACTGGATCCACATGATCGGGTTTTGCGGGTTGGTGTGTTTGACATGCTCTATTTACCGCCCTAACCAAAAGGATGAGGAGCAAGAGGTTGCACTTACTGTGAGTGTGAGTGAATACTACAGAAACACCTCTTGGAATGAGTGATGTTTACTACTTTGTTTTGCAACTTAAATTTGAATTTTTTATCTGTTGTATTATGATTATGGGCATAAGCTTTAGTTTGTTTTGTATCTAAACCTTTTTGACATGTGTGGTTGTGGTTACGACTGTTCACCGATCCAAACATGGACCAAACCAAATCAGACCTACATCTGACCCGATTGTCTCCACCTCTGGTTCATAGTCAAACTTGCAACACAAAACCCTACTAACTTCGCATCCTTTTCACATCGGGTTGCAAATCAAAAAGAAAAACGACCGTTAAAAATTGACAAGACCAAAGGGAATCAGGTAAAACCACACATATCATTCAAATACAAATCTTTGGGGGACCCTAACACGGTGTCTAGCTAGTTGTCTACACATTCCCACATTGTCCCAACATCACGTTGGGTCCAGCTCACTTCCTAAGTGTAACACTTCTTAAACACCCGATTCCCACTTCAATCCAAATTCTCTATTTCCATCACCTCTTTTGTTCTTGTTGCCTCCAATTAAGCATCCAACCAACCACCACTGAAAATATAATATTTCTTAGATTGCTTCCACCAATCAACTTGGTGTTACCGTTTGAATAATGGGTGGGATTGATTCTTTGTTTTGGCATCACTCAAGTTGTTGTTGTTGTTGTTGTGTTTTTTGTATGTGATTTTGTTGTTTTGAGGAGTAAGAAAGGAAGAATACATGGGATTTGGACAAGTGCTGTTCTTGCATGTGTTGGACTGTTGGCGCGGTTGAATAATGTCACTTTTTAATTTGTGGCATTAATTGCCAACGAAGTGATCCTAAACCTTCAACCTTCCTTTCCATTTATTCTCATTCTATCCTACTAACAAAGGTGTATTTTATGATTACGGATTTTTATATATAATAATTAAAGTCGGTAACGAAAACAATACGCGTACGTCTTGGTATCTTTTGGGAGCAAATGGGATATAACTTTAGTTTGTCAAAATTGTATTGTAATAATGAGAAAATCTTCTGAACATAGTGGACCTAAAAATAGTTTCGAAGAGGTCAAATGGACTCCAAAAGATTAGATGATACAAGACATCCACCACACGAAACACATCAAATAACTCATGCGCTACTAACCCCCCAACAAGCCTAAAAATGACACGTGAAAACAATTAAACTTAACTCTTTTGAATAAAAAAACCAACTTCTTCAAGTCGCCACTCGCCATGAGCCCATGATTGGTGATTTGTTGTTTCTGATTAGAAATGTGTTTTGTAAGCTTAGTAATCATGGTTTTTTTTTGTAAAAATCACGCAGCAGGATAAGAGATGGAATGCAAAAACGAAATGTAGGTCGAAGTTGACCAATTTTGGAAAGTGGTAGACCCGTTTGAGGTCTGGAAATTTCAATGAGGTCGCTGGTCGACCGGTTCTAGAAAGTGGTCGCTTGGAGACTAGGATTTATGTGCGTGGAGTTGGTGAAAATGAGAAGAGTTGATGATGAGGACCGATGCATACTTTGAGGGTTTGATAGTGATGAACTAGTGTAAACTCTATTCTTTTAATGAAATATGTGGGTAGTTTGTTGGGTCGTGATTTTTTCCCGGGGTGTGAGGTGTTTTCACGTTATATTCTTGTGTTTGTGAGTCGTATGTGTGTATTTCTTGTGAATATTTTCTGAACTCCATCTACGTCCCTCTCTCATTCGGTCATTTTTCAACTACGCACGATGAGACTTAAATATCCGAATTCCCAATAAATATACATGTTAAGTGAGCATTTGATTCTCACACTTGCAACAACTCGGTAAAATAAGAATATACATCTCACCTTAATAACTAGAATTAGTCCCTACCACCTATCAAAAACGTTGAGATGATGCTAACGTTCATGGATTGCAGATCCTATGAGAATATCACATACGAATAAGCAGGACAAATGGAAAAGAGTTAAATGTAACAAAAGAAGTAATAATTAAAGATAAAGTTTACAGCTCCCATTCGTTTTTTATTTTTTGATAAAAGGGTGGTTATGGTTAGCTCCCATTCGTTTTTTCCAACTAAAAAGTGATAGAAGTTGTCAACTTGTAGTCTAGGGACCTAGTATTCTACTATTATACTCTGATTAAAGAAATATGTCCTCGTCAATTATGATAAAAAGTGAATGTACGTTATGCCAATTTCCATCTTTTTGCCTCCTTAGATGGAGGGCCCCTTGCTAACAAATAATTTTAATTTGAACTTTCAAAAAAAATAAAATAATAATTTGGATACAAATTAGTTATAGAAACTAAGAATATTTAAATTAAATGTATTAAGAAGCCAAAATCACTTTTGTGTTCATGAATTCTCAAAGGGTTGGGATCGTAAGTCCACATAAGGTCCCAGAGTGTATTCCTACTTTGTACTACTACGATAATTTTAGTTACTTAATCCTAACTTCAAAATCGATTTTTTTAAATCTTGCCCAAGGAATTTAATCGTCAATTATGGAAGTTAAAAGATACAAATCAATAATAACTGTAATATTTTAAAACAAATCTAGCAATAGGTTTCAAACAGTGTTGACATATTTGAATAATATCCACTTGGAAATAGCAACATTGTTAGGTACATTGGAGAACGAACTATAGTAACACCTTTGAAAAAGCAGTACCAAACATGTTACCCACTAAAAAAATAAATAGAATGTTTTCACCTGTAGATAAACGAGTAATCAATCGAGCATGTTCAAACTTAAGCGGGAATTAAATTGAATAGTTACCTTAGATTGCGGAGAACTTTTGTCTAACTCGATCATAGTTTGTCCTCTCAATTATCAAATGTTTCTCTTAGGAGTGAGTCAAACTTATTTAATAGTTTGCCTCCACCACTTCAAGAATTTATCTAACTTAATATGAAAAGTGCATTTTGGAATGACGAAATATATCTCCTTTTTAACGATAATAATCTCTGCAGTTCAACACATTTCATGTTCCAACAAAATGAGATCCCTAAGTTACTAAATGAGACACAAGAGTCCACACATCTATGTTTTGTTATAATTGTGTATCTCAAATGGTTCAAGTACCTATCAAGGGGCGATAAGACGCGAATTCAATTTTGATGGTTGGTGGGATACCAATATGCACACATCATTAGTAATTAAAAATAACCCTACATTAATGTATACTTTTAAAACAAAGAAGAAGATCCCAATTAGAATCTCGAATGGGGGACTAGACCAACTAAAATTGAAATAAATTAGTTTTAAAATCTCATAAATCTTGATAATTTTTTTAAAAAATTATCATGTCCTAAAGTTAAATTCTTGATAAAGTGAAATATGTGGTGACCAACCTCAAGCTAGGAGGTTAAGTGAGATATTCAATGATTATGGAGCTAAATTGTAATTAGGTTATAACTTAAATTGAAATATATGGTTTATCCGAAAAAGAATAGGTGATGAGTCATCTACTGATCTTGGTTTGGGGAGAGTTTCAAACTTTCACCGACCACATGTTTCCACATGGATGACATGTGCATTATTTTGATTTCATACGGACTTTTTAAATATATTATTTCCATTTGAAATAGCCATAACGACAGAGATTATCTTGGCAATAGGATAGATCGAGCCACAGAAAGATTTTTCGGTGGTAGAAAACAATTTTGTTTTTTAAAATTTTGACAGATCAGTCGAATTAAGACTTTGAAAAATCGTGAACACAAAGAACCCACCCTAATTATTATATTATAAAGAAAAAAACCTTCCATCCAACACCCTTTCTACAGCTTTATGACTACGAGTTGGGTACTTGCGTCCACTTTTTTATTGTACAAACATACACTGATAAGTTTTTTTTGAAGCAAACATACGATAAGTCATAGGTCACTGGATTACATATGGGACATATGTATTTTTGAAGTATATTAGATAATAAAGAAGATGGGCCTCTTTTTTTTTGAAATAACTGACTGTTAGGTTTGACCATAAGCTGAACTAAATATGGCCCACATCATATTTGATTGAAACGACGTTTTCGTATCTATTTTTACCCCACACTCACAGTCACAGTCCTTTATTTTTCGGGAACATGCATTATTGATTATTACATCGTGGATTCGTAATGAATATATTTTTTACAACGTGATTTTCCTAAGGTATAATCTCCTTGAAATCCGATTCTGAGACAAAAATAGTACAAATAAGGTCATCTTCGATCCTGTGCTTACTTGTGGACTTGTAGCCTTTCAAATTTATGCTTAACACTAACCTTAACACATTAATTTGGCCATATATATTAATTTTGAAATAATCAAGGAGATCTCTAATCGAGTTCCAGTGGCAATTGTCAGGTTTAAGTACGGGGAAACGGCCTTTTGAAATATATTTTTCTTACTACCTTAACTGTTTGATAAACCATGACGTCAAAAGTTGGTTTTAGCTAAATATAAAATCAGGAGTCATAATGAATGGTAAGTTTTAATTAAAGTAACAACGACTAAACCTATCATACTATCATAGAAAAGTAACAATAATTTATAGGTGTCATTCAGAACTTTAATGTTCACCGTTTTCAAGGGTTGGCTGGCTATTATATATTAGTCAACTAGGGGGGAACCGATTAATCAATTACTAAGACATGATCATGGAGTAGTGTGATAGCATCTTATCAAATCCAACCTGTGCTTTGTACAAAACAGTTGAGACTATCTATGTTTAGAAGATTAGGCCTTCGTTTTGTGACTTTGTCAATGTAACTAGACATGTGAGCAACAAAGGGCATTTCAGGGTTGGAGGTCCAGTAGTAGGTATCTATCGTATAAGTTTCATAGTTGTCAAAATGTTACCTACAACCCAGTACAAACGTTAAAAGAAATTCATAAATCATTTTCCATTTTCCATCCAGAAATGTCTCAGTTGATCTATTTATTATCTGGTACTTTGGACTAGGGGTGTGCATCCGGTCCTGACAGGATCGGATCAGATTTTTTTTCCGGGATCCGGACCGGAGATCAGACCGATCCAAAACCAAATTTTTACCTCAAAAATTAAAACAAAAACCAGACTGAGACCGAATTTTCAACTGGATCCGGACCGAAACCCGGACCGGTTGGTTTCGATCCGGACCGAACCGGACTGACCGGTCCGGTTTTTGCACACCCCTACTTTGGACATAGCTGCTACTTTTTGCATCTGCCTCTACCTTTTCACCTTTTTTGAGAGGTGTCATGGGATACTTGTCATTTGCAACTTCAACAAAAATGGCTGTGGGAAATGGTAAATGGTTTGGCAAATGGTTCAACAGCCAACCTCTTGCAAATCAATGGACAGATCTATTCAAAATCAGTAAGGATATTTACATAACCTAAGCGGATATGTTTCCCTATGATATGCATAACATTAGTCGGTGTTATAAATGTAGGGTTGTGCATGTTTCGGGTCGGTCCGGTTTTTTGGACCGAACCAGAATGATCGGTCCAAGTTCGGTCTGGATCGAACCTGATCCCGGGGCAAGTTCGGTTTTCGGTTCTGATCCGGTCCAAAATATGATTTCCCCTTAAAAACCTGGTTCGGTCCGGACCGAACCTGACCCGTATGGTCTGGACCCCAGAGATCATCCGGGTTTGGTCTGATCCAGGTCCGGACCGATGTTCAGTCCTAATCAAATGTATTGCTTATATCAAGCATACGTTGTTTGTTGTTATCGTGGTGGGTCAGCAAATCGATCGGGAGTTTTTTCTTGCAAGAGTTTTAATAAGCTCATAATAAGAGTAGTTAGACACCCTTTACTTGAGCTAACATGGTTCAACCCATGCCCACCAAAGGTTAAGATTTTCTTCTAGTTGTTGTCACATAACAAACTCCTACGAAAGATGTGTTGTGAGTAAAAGGAATTCAAATTAATTTAACTTTCCCTACGTGCAACGTGGAAGAAGAGACATTGGATCATCTGACTTCAAGTGCTGATTTATAAACTCATCCTGACAAGCTATTGTTGGTTTACGATCCGTTCGGGACACTTGAAAAGTTATGTTTGTGTAACGCCCATAATCCGCACTCGGGACACAACACTAAAAGAAGCAAAAAAGATACATTAACTGTAATAACCAACTCGATAACTCAATTTAAAATATATGATAAGGTCAAGTCAATGTACAATGCGGAAGGGAAATACAAGCAATTTGAAACCTACTACACAACTACTAAGAGGAGTAGGAAAAATACATGACAATTGAGCTCAACAGATCCAGTCCACGCGTCCCAAGCCCAAGTCGCATCCGATCACCTACCGCGTCCCACCTGCACATGAACAGGCACACCTGAGTCTTAAATCAAGACCCAGTACACCACCCCAACCGACACTGAACAAGGTTCAGTCGTCCCTGACGACTCACACTGGTCTCGTGTTCCAAGGCGGTCACGCGCCCAGCGAGGCCGAGCGTGCACCTCGAACCCCACCGCGCATCCAACCCACAAGGCGACACTCAACCCGCTCTCACGGCAAAACTGTCACACGTCCCAAGGCAACCACGCGCCCAGCCAGGCCGAGCGTGCACCCTCGACAAGATCGCGCATCCGGCCCACAAAGCAACACCCTACTCCAACCACGCGCCCGAGCCTGTGAGCAACGCTCCCAAACGACCACCCGTCACAATGCTGGTGAGCTGACCAATTCCGCATCCGGCTTCAGAAGTCGACCGCACGCCCGAGCCCGTGAGCAACGCTCCCGAACGGTCACTCGTCACAACGTAAGTGGACCTTTCTGAACCGCACAACTAGGGAAACACCATAACATCTACTCATACGTCCCTCACACGTCTCCTCCACTACTTGATCACACGTCTGAGTCCATGAGCAACGCTCCAACATCCACTCGTCACAACGTGGGTGGACAATCGGTTCTGCGAACCTTTCTCAAACTCACATCTCACAAGGCAAATGAGTAAACACAATCTACCCCCAAAACACGGATCAACAACCCCAACAAGGTAGATAATAGCAAATAATTAACAAGACTATAACAATCATCTAAGCGACATGATGAAATTATAGTTCTAAGTCCACAATTAAAAGTACAGAGGTATAAGTGTAAATTGCCTAAAATTCCTTATAATTCACAATTCTCATAAGTTTAGTGGAAGAATAGTAATTTACCCAATTATAATTCATTTATTCAAATACAATTGAATTCCGGATTTTCCAACAATAAATCCAATTATTACACAATTAAAACAATATAATTAAATCCATGGCTTATTCTGCAATTAATCATGTTATTAGTTTATTTAATCAAATACTCATAAAACTAGAATTTTCTTTGCAATTAGTCCAACTATCAAACAACTAACCAAAATACCATTATTCACAAAGGTAAAAAATGTAAAGTACCCAACATCAACACAAACCACAACCACCACCATCACGCGGTCACAACCCGTCGCCGGCCACTGACCGTCGGCCCTCCGGCAACCCTGCCTCCGGTGATCGCGACCGCTCATCGCAGCCACCACCATCACGCGGTGGTGTGGCTAGCATGGCCGCGAGCGGCTGTGTGCCTCCGGCACAACTTCGATGAGCCCGCACGCGACACCAACCCGTGTGCAGTCCGCCGGCCGACCTCTCGGGCCTCCTCACGTCACCTTCCCGACCTCCTAGACCCTAAACATGGGTGGATGATGTACCTCACGAGAAGAAGAAGACTGGAGAAGAGGGTGATTCCTTTTCGCGTCTACACGTAGTCGCCGGAGTCGTTGTCGCCACCGAAGCTGCTGGAAAGAGGAAGAGATGGGTTAGGGGTTAAGGTCAGGGATTTGGGGTAGAGAGGTGAGAGAGAGTTGGGTTGGGTTTTTATAGTTTGAGTCTCACCAAATATCGAGGCAACTTTTGGTCCCAAACATATTTTCTGGCGTTTGAGAATCTACGGTCAGAATCAGATACTACCGTTCATTTTTGTTTAATTTGAGAATCTATTCTCATCCAGCTTTTCATGAAACGACAACTTTTTAGATGTTCTTACTTATCCCTAACGTAATAAAATTAGATTTATGAGTTTATCATAATTGAAGTTAATTTCCCAACAAAGTTAATTGGATCATAGTTTTCATCAAATTCTATAAATTTGCTAAATGTTTTATGCACCATGTTGTGATATGCATTATTTTTAATTGGACTTTCTGAATAAACTTCTAATGCATTTTTTTAAACTTGTTTACTTATTTTTTCCGGAAAAGAACGTGTTAGTGTGTTATAGCCTCTTTATTTCTAGTAATATAGGTATGTGATTTTGAAATTTAAAAAAAACACGTATAATAACCCAACTAAGATGAACAATATCAAGATTAATTAAATTTGAAAATTATATCAAGAAAGATTTCTAAATTGACTTGTGTTGAAATATTAAAAAAACTATATAAAAGAATTAAAAAGATGGTCATTTTTTCTATAAAATGAGACATCAAATTTTAAAAAATATCTAAAACTACTTATTATTTGTATAATTTACCTCTAGAATGGTACCTGATACGCAAAAAAAAAAAACCCTAAACTCTAATGTCCCAAATAGAAAAACTAGACTCGCACTTAAAAAAACTCTGAATCGCTCAAAAAAATCATCCAAATCTCGAACACAACTTTTGAGAATCTGAGATTCAAAAGCTTAAGTGTTCCAAACGGACCCTTAGACTTAAGCCCGGAAGTGGGTGATAATTTTTAGAAATCCACCTTCAGACTTTGATTCTATTATTTCATCCTCACTTGATCTAGCATTAATTTGTGCAGGAAATTAACCTCTAGAGGGCAGCAGGTAACGACTTGGAGCCTGAATGTGTAGCATTAAACGAGCTAAAGTCACGTATTTTGAAATAACTGATGGATCACAGATTGTCAAGCCATCTTAATGTCATCCCTGCCTACAACCTGATCGGGCTTAGGATTGTATTAGATTAAGAGCATCATTAACATCGTCCAGTTCCCGTTAAGAGTGCTCTAAAACCTCTTTTTTGTTACTTACACCTTTACAAAGAATCTTAGTTATCATTTTGATCCTTTAACTGGGTGTTATGAAAGCCATTTTTGTCCCAAACGTTATTTAATATTAATGCAATCTATCATTTATTTCAAAAGAAAATTCACTTCTTTGTTCTAGCCTCATGATCACAAGAATGTCAAACTCTGACTAAGCTTTAATTACGACAGATAATTGAAAAAATCTTCCGTTAATGGTGGGTATCCAATAACAAAAAGGTTAAGAGGACCATAAGACTAATTGCATTATCACTTACCGTTTTGATGCGTTTCTTTTGGAGAAAGCTATAAATCAATGAGCACAGTCCTTAAAATATTAACAAATTGTGGTGGCGTGAAGAACATTAGTTTAGCTTCACATGTAATCATAATTAATAATTCTTCTCTGCGAAAATACAAATAATTCAATATCGTACCATGAGCGATTTTCTTTAAATGATATTTATCTGACGTGGAAGGGCTTGGGCTGGGCCTGGCCCAACATTTCCCATTATGATTGTGGGTTGTTAGGATGGCAATTTTGTTCTATCACATTAACAATCTACAATATTTAAGTAACTTATTTGAATGATAACTTACAGGTTAAAGCTAATGAAATTTTCTCATTTTTTTCACAACATTTCATTTTTGTGATATTTAAATCATACCAGAAATTGGCTTTCAATATCAAGAAAGATCATACCAACAAGAAAGCTTAGGACCGAATATTACTACATAATCAAAATGTGTTGGAAATTGAATTGTAAATCTATAAAACCTTGGGTGGTTTGGAAAATGTAAGTAGTGTTTGTGATTCTACATTTTTATTTATATTTCACATAATTATGCGCTAGTTGTGTAGCTTTTGATAGTAGTTAGAGACTTTACGAACACATTAAAAATGTGATCCTTTTTAGAAAAGAGGGAGTAAACAATTTTTATTTTCAAATCCACCGCATCACTCAATTTTACAGTTAAGGTTAATGATTTTAACTGAGCTAAAACAAGTTGTTGAAATGCCCAGAAGTATATAATCTTTAGTCGTGAATCCAACTCTATTCCAAATGCAATCGCAACATTTTGTTTCCATCCAAGTTAATCGTGGTTTTAACAAATACCAGGACCGAAAATAGTTGATTTGAAACTAACACTTATAAAAAATAATTAAAGTTATGTCAATTATTAACATAACACCAAATTCTCTTATTAAAATAAAAGTATATCTTTCTTGATAGCATCCATTATCAAAAACATTTGCAAATTCAACACCCTTGGGCCACCTTAAATTACCATTACACCCTCCTACACTTCCCCACCCCCACAGAAACAGAAGGGTATTGTGGTCCTTTTCTAAATAGGCACCAGAATCTAACAAGACACTTTGAAAGAACATGAACATCCGGTCTCATTCCCTTTCTTTCTCTCACTAGATTCTGCTGATCTTACACGGCTGTTCTCTCTCTCTCTCTACTCTACTCTGCTTCTGTTCTTTGGGAGGTTTGGGTTTTGCAAGATGAGTGGTGGGGATCTTCTCCAAGTGCAGCCCACAGAGCTGAAGTTCCCATGTGAGTCCACTCCTCGTGTGTTCTTGGAACTGAGATCTGAGGTTTTGGTGTTTGGTCTGTGAGGCCCAAGATTGGATTTTTAGATTTGGAAGTGGTAGATTAGAGGTTCTTGTTTGTTGGGTACCCTTTATTTTATTTTATTTCAAATTTGTTTTTGTTTTGTTTTGTTCACATTCTTGATGTTGTGCTATTGAAATGTTGTCTTTTTAGATTAAGTTTTTTTTTGTATTTATCAAATTTTGTATTGGGATGTGGAGATAGTAGATTTTGCATTTATCAAACTTGTGGCTTTGTTTTGTTTATTTTGGTACTGATCATATTGAATAAGATGTCCTTCATTTGTGTCCTAAAAATATATTGCATGTTTATTTTCGACATTTTTGGTGTTACTAGACCTGTTGTTTTACCATTTCACCCATCCGAAAGTCCTAATATAGAGTGTCAAAGTGATGGAATGGGTATGTGGATCATTTGATTTGGCTTCTAGTCCTCAAATCCATGTTCTTGTATTAGCTTTCATTCCTGTTGTTGTATTGCCTAATTTTCAGATGTTTCAAAGAAATTCCACATTTTCAGTATAACATTTATGTTGGTGATAATTGAAGTTCATTTTCTAACATAATGTACAATTGATATTTCCTTTTTGTGAAAAGTTGAGTTGATGAAGCAGAGCTCATGTTCGGTGCAGCTTAGCAATAAGACGGATCGATATGTTGCCTTCAAGGTGACATAAATTGCAACTCTGTTGGTTTATTTCTTCATGATTTTTTAAAGATGACAAAGACATATTTACTTGCTGTTTACAGGTAAAAACTACCAACCCAAAGAAATACTGTGTACGTCCAAATTCCGGAATTGTTACCCCTGGCTCAACATGTGAAGTCAAAGGTTAAACAGTTTGGAAATGTTTTTTTTTGGGTCTTCCATTGTTGTCTGCATAATTATTCATTACTCCATAATTATGTAGTGTTCTTCTATGTCGTTTTTTGGTCCTTTAGTTACAATGCAAGCTCCGAGGGAGACTCCCCTTGATTTGTATTGCAAAGATAAGTTCCTTCTTCAAGCCGTTGTTGCTAGTTTCGGAGCTACCACTAAGAATATTACCCAAGAAATGGTTTGTCTGCAGTTCTGAAAATCCTCATGCTTCGTATTTTAATGCATATTTTCTAAACATGGCAATATGATTTCAGTTCAACAAAGAACCTGAAAAGGTTGTCCAGGAATTCAAATTCAGAGTTATTTATGTTCCTGCAAACCGACCAAGTCCTGTCCCTGAGGAACCAGAAGAAACTTCATCTCCAAGGTCTTCTACGGCAGACAATGGTAGTCAAAGTTCGACTTTGTTTGATGCAGTAAGCACATTTGTTCAACAAAGTCCTGCTTTCAAGTATTTTTTGGTATTATTTATACCGATGATATGAAAACTCATCAGGATTCAAGGTATATGGAGGAGCGCAGCAAAGACAGATCCACTGAGGTAATCACATGTGGCATTATTTATTTAAATGCAAATGTTTGAACTAGTTTTAACAGGACTAAATATGTTTGAATTTAGATGTAGAATGTCCTTGGATGTGGTGCTTGAACTTCAATGTTAGACTTCATAAATACATTTAAATACACACTTCCGAACTTAATGCATATGGCATTTAAGTAGACTTTTGTTAGGATGTTCCCCAAAAAAATAATGCAATTTTGTTAGTTGTAAATTGATAGTGTGCGCGACTAGAATGTGTAACCTCCCTTACGGGCCCCACATCGAGTCTGGTCCGGTCTATCATACATGAGTCTACTATCCCACAATGCTTCTTAAGTTGCTACAATTTTAAGTTGGACTGTGTCTTGACAGTAGACTCATGTCTCCACAACCCGCCTCAACATTTTTTTTTTCTTTTTTGGCACAATACCTCGATAATTTCTTGTTAGGCAAATGTAGGACTATGTTTTAGTTATTGCTGCCTCATAGAGATGCAGATTGGCATCTGCAAAATTTTGACCATTTTGGTTGAATGGTGACTGAAGCTGCAGGTTTCAAGTTACTTGAGTTATAAGTTTTTTCAATACATTAAATTTGATACGAGATATTGACATACTAATGAGAGTGTGGTCTATTAAATGATGTAAGGTATAAAAGGCAAACTCTTAAAACTCATGCTTACTGGAACAATTATATTGGGAGTACATTGAGTTCAGAATAGAGGGAGTTGAGACCTAAAGTTTGAAATTTTAAGAACTTTTATGTGATTCTAGAATTTTTATTGCTTACAAAAAAATTTAAAAAATGAAGACACCAAATTAAATACCCAACTCTTATTGAAAAAACACAAGAAAACATCAGAACAAATAATCCTCAACTCATTACTTGGCCGTAGGTGACTAATGGGAGAAATTTTAAACTGGGTCAACTTGCTGGTTCTGCAATCACATAGAGATAGAACTAATGCGTCAGAAATATTCAAATAAACTGGAATCAGAATTAGACTGGATATATGAGGTTAAGCGGAATAAGTATTTCTTTAGATATTATATACATTGTCTAAGAAGTGCCTTATTATGTGCTTTTTCTTGTAAAAAGTTATTCATTTTACATGCCTTTTGATATAATACCATTGATCATAGAACCTTCAAATCCAAAAAACTAATCACAAATCAGCGTATGTTCTAGGGCACATTCTAGTGATTCTACATATAAATTCTGAAGATATTTTATGAGGTTAGTAGTTGTATCATCCAAGGTTCAGAGGTACAAATGGTTAAAAAATTATCCAAAAATATCAAAAAGTGACAGTTATGCCTATTTTCAAAATAATTATTCTGACGGCAGCAGCATGGCATGCCTTTTTTTGTGGCAAAATGGATGCTGCCATGGTGGGCCGAGTTGTCTCCTAAATTCCCAGGAGCTTTCATTGGCACAATCTAATCCATATGCGCATGTTCTAGAAACATCTTCTTAGTTATTTGTTAACCCTTTTCTTGCTTGTGAATTGATATTTTTATGTTAATAAACTTGATTAGCTGTATTTTATTTCGATATTTTACTGGCTATTTTCTTTTGAATTTCTGAACTTCATGAGAAACTCGTTTCGGGCAACCTTCTACATGTTATATCATGGTCTTCAATATGTTTAAATGTTCAATATATTTTAGGTCGCTCTTCAACAGTTCCATCACTTTTTAAAAACAAAAGTTAATCAAAATTTCTTAGGAACTCCAAATCCAGCATTGAGTTCACTTTTCAGCAAAAGAATTACAAATGCACGATGTTGCAGCACCATTATCACGTGGTTTTCTCTGAGCTACATCTTGGCAAAATGTTTCATACAGAGCTATTCCTTTACAGTTTTTTCATATGAAAATGAATGTATTTCATTACGATCTTGAGAGATGTAACTGATCATGCTTGTTGTCTAGTTAATTTTCAAAGGATGACAACATCAACAAAGCCTTTACGCTCTAGCTAAATTTCAAATTGTGAATGAATAGCAAAATTGCTAAATGAACTATAATGGCTTCAAAAAAACTAGATATATCTTATTACGACTTAGCGATGTAATTAGATATCCCAAATGATTAAAGGTGAGCAAGATCTAATTCACTCTATGGAGAAAGCACAGTATTGTACTTTCATCCTATCGATAGGGAGGCTTGTTGTTGGACCTCCAAAAAGTTAAAGAAGAAATATTAACAGTCATTAGTGTTCAATGGAACTTAGTTTGGAATTTTCACTTAATCGCTTGTCTTGGAAAAATGATGTAATGAAGGCTATCAAAATTGAATCATGTTGTTTGAAAGATGTATTTGGTGTTGATAAAAAGAACCCTTTGTCCAAAGACGAACAAATCTACAAACATCTTAAAAACATTTTGTTAAACTCGTAATTTTTAATTTAAGTTTCTATAATACTTGGAGTTACTTTGAACCTTTCATTTCTAAGCTATTTTGAATGTTGCTAACTCGGCATGATCATTTAACTGATAATCCTTCTTTAACTCTGCAGGAATTGTCCAATATTAAAAAATTAACCGAGGAGAAAAACTCTGTAGTTGTACTAAATCAGAAACTCCAACAAGAATTGGTATACCTTTTATTTCTGAGCTTATTATAAATTTTCTTTCAACCCTTCTTTCTACAGTTGCATTTCTTCAATATTTTTTAATCCCGGTGCCGGTATCTGAATTTCACCAATTACCATCATATTAATCTAGCGGGAACAGTTATATTCGTGCTGAAATTTGAAATTTTCTTTACAGGAACTTCTGAAAAGAGAATACAACAGAAGGAAAGGTGATGGTTTCTCTATGAGAGTTGCTGTTCTTGTTGGTTTTCTTGGGCTCATAATTGGGTACTTTTTGAAGAAAAAATGATGTGTATTGTGTTTGTTTTTTACTGATCCAAATTTGATACTTATGGTGAATGCTTGCTTGTTCTTAGCATCTCAGTTTGCATTCTTCAAGCCACTCATCCTTAATTTGTTGGTTCAATTTACTTAGCTGTGAGAACTAAAGAGATGTGGTCTTTTTAATAAATTGTGTCGTTACTTTTTAATGTGATATTTGTTGGTTATTATAAATATGTATGATCATATAAGTGGTCTCCACCTTTACTGGACAGAAGTCGTCAACAAATCCCTTTCTCAAAAGGACCATTTACTAATACACAGAAAATGGTATGTAATTCTATATGTCTGTGATTTGGTTTGATTTGCTTTCTTTTGTGATGCTACAAACCAAAGGTCAATAAATTTAACATTTAATTCGAACCCATGTGACAATGTTTTGGAGTTTTGCTTGGATTGAGATGTTTCACCATTACATCCAACAGATTTTTCTTACAATTTTCATTTCACAGCATGAAACTTAGAAGTTAGAACCATCATTATCATACCATTAATGCCTTTTTTTAGAGTAAATAGACAACAAAAGACTGGATATTGATCAATTCAATTAGTACCCACGTGTTAGTAGAAACAACAATCTCTACTTTATATGCTAATACACGTGCACTGATATATTGGTACAACATATGGAAGTGTCATGTACAAGAGCATAGCAATTAAGTGTAATATTTTGTAGTCACTAAGGGCCTACTTAGCCCAAAATAAAACACGGTATTTGAGGGAAAACGTATTTTTCGGAAAATACAGTTTTGCAATCTTTTGGAGGACTTTTGGATCACCTCTAAAAATGCACTATAGATCCGTGGTTTTGTTTTTGATGAAAATGAAGAGAGGGTACGCCCTCCTTTTTCTCCTTAAATATGTGGTCTTTTCTCTGTTCTTTGTTTCTTATTAAATCTTTGGTTTTACGAAATATAACATTTTTATCCAAACATATTAATACGTACAATAAATACAATTTTGAAATTAATGTTTCAAAGTCTTTAGTTATCCAAATGACGCTTAAGGGTTTGTTTGGTAGTGGCTTTTGGGTGACACTTAAACACCAAAAGTTGGGTCGTTAATTTATACGATTATATGACATGAAGTTAGCGAATATGGATTAAAAAATTAAACACGATTAATAAATGAGCTGAATATGGAAACAATATTATTAAATAAGTCAGATATGGATTTCAGATGCAAAAATGATTAACATGATTGAGACGCAATAAGACATGATAAGTAATCACGTGTTTAGGTATATGATTACAAATAGTACATCATCATACACGTAAGAATATATATAAGTAGGTTTTACTTTTAGTTATTTATAATAACATACTTACAAGCAAATCACGTAATAAATGGAACTAAACGTGTATTGTTTCTTGTTTTTAATGTGTAAACGGGATTTGTGTTGAACGTGTCCTAATGTCTACACGAATGACCCATTATTTAATCGTGTATAAACGAGTCGGGTTGTGTTTACACGATAATAAATTGGTTGGATGTGGTTTGAATCTAACAATACGATTATTAAATGGGTCAGATATGGATTGCAATATATAACTTATATATACGATTATACACTACATGATTAGTACACGACACAACACGATTGACAACCCTAACCAAAAGCTTACTCAACTTGTGACCAAACTTATGTCTCAACAAACCGTTTTTAGAAGTTTCTCATACTTTTACAAGCTTCTCTCTTCTCTCTTGTCACATATTTGCCCTTCTCATTATGTCTTTTTTGGTGACATGTCTCGTAATTCTGGTGTGGTTACATTGTAATTCTCAATAAATCCAATGTGATATTAACAATGACTAGAACAAAAACCAGCAAAAGTACCACTTGGTTTTTTTAATCTTTGCTTATGAGGAGGAAAAAGCCAATAGAAAACATGATTGGGCTTTTGAAAGCTTGTTTGGTAAATTAATCACAAGTCATCATTTTGCTCCTAAGTTACTAACAAAAGTCTTTACAAAATGGGGCCTAATTCTCATGGAAAAATTTGACCAACTATATTCAAAGTTGCCCCAAATCGAAAACCCCCTTTACTTTGATATCATCTGGAAAATATGCTTATGTTTTAACTTCTCTCCAAAATACTCTTGCCTAAAATGTGGGACCAGTGATCACTCCTTTTGGAACAACCTCTTGTTTCTCTCTCTCTGGCGGATCCAACTCAGATTTTTCAGTTGGGATTGAAGACCAGATCCAGACACAATAGCCAATATCGAGCTGAGATTGTCCCCCACTGAGTCCATCAAACCCCCACAAGTTGTTTTAGTGTTCTTCACGGCCAACAAAGAGAATGGGTAAGTGAATTTGTTAAAAATTGATGTGGGTGTTACTTTGTTGCATTTGGTTTCCATTTTCAAATGGATTTGTCAATGTCTTGATTTGTTTTGTTGGTTTGTTTTGGTTTTGTTTGAATCTGTCTTTTGCGGGTTAATTGTGCTCAATTGAGCTAAAAAAAGCTCGTTGAATGGCAATTTAACGATGGTAGACGGTACTCGATGGGAATCGAGGATACACAATAGATTTGCTTGATATTTGAAATTGTTATAGAGTTCGATTGAGTTCGATGGTACTTGATAGATAGTGCAGGTCGATGTGTACGCTCGATAACTATGCTTGATTATGGATCGATTGAACTCCATATGAGTTCGATAGAAACTCGATAGAGCTCGATAAGTTATGATGATTATTATTGATTCCACTGTTTTGACCCCTTTTTTGTTTTTTGTTGTATCAGGTTCGACTGTTAATGTATTGGCTGCGTACAATGGTGTTTGGGAAATGGACGATAGAGATTGGTTTTTCAAGGATGACAAGAGTAAAGGGATCACGATAGAAAATGAAGTAACGTACTTGTAACTACTTGAAATTTTGCATAAGGCGTTTGATTTTGATAGTTTGAAGTATGAGCTCACACTGGATGGCCCTTACAAAACCATGGGCAAAACACTTAGACCTGTTGAAATTACAGACGATTCTAACGTTTGTTTCTTAATCTCTGAAATATTACAGGACATGATCCCTTTACGTGTGACTCTGGTAAAGAAGAACGCACCTGTAGAACCATCGCCTATTCCAACTTTAATAAAGAACTTAGGAGTTAGGTTGAGACTTTTGTTCCCCCAAACAGTTGTTCCCGAAGTTGATGCCCCCCACCAATTGAATGGTACGAACCCCAAGTGATCTTAAGTGACGAAGACGGAAATTGGGAAGAAGATTCTGAATGAGATGATAGTGAAGATTTGTGACTCCCATACTCACAACCCCCAACAGAAAGATATCCATGATTGGTAGAATATCATGCATCATATTCATGCATCATATTCATGCTATATATCCTTAATTTTACCCCAATATTGTGCTATTCAAGTGTTTATTGTTATATTTCAGGTATTAGATAATAAGAAGAGAAGTGAAGAGAAAATGGCTGAAACATAAGAAGAAATGACTTAAATGAAGCAAAATTAACCTCTCTATCATGCACAAGGACCCATCCGCAAGAGGGAAGGACCTGGACGTAAGCCTGGAGGGACAAATAGCAAATCGAGAAACTTCACACCATCATGATGAGTATTTTAGCAATTAGATTCAGGTGTAGACTCAAATGGTGACCAGGGCACACCCCACGTGCATAATTGAAGAGATTAAGCAGACACACGAAAATGAGAAACTGACCAAATTGGACCGCGAATTGGCGGTCCCTTTTGGTCATAATGCGACCCGGTTTCGTACGGATATGGGTTATGTTTTATGTCTACTCCGGGAATGTTTCATTAGTCTCACACAGGGGGATTGTCCCCAGTTGCCCTTTTCATGTCTATAAATAGAACTCTTCTTCCTCCTTTGTAATCTAAGCATTGCTTGGTGGTCATTATCTCTACTTGGAGTAAAGCCTTGGAGAAAAATCAAGTGGAGAATAATGTTGCTCGTAATGTGAGATATCAATAAAATAATTTTTCTTAGTTTGTTCTAATGTTGTCTCTTTTAATGTTTGCATGTTTAGCTTAGTTTTGTTCTTTTAATCTTAGTATAATTAGTAGAATGTATTTTTCCTTAATACAATTGTTAGCTTAATGTGTAGTGAGTAGTTTCATCCCCTTTTGGGATGGAGATGATGTTTATACATGTAATGAAGATTGAGAATGAATGTTATCTTATGCAATGTGATGAATGTGAATGTATGCTTGTTTGTTTAATAGAGAATACTTAACTTGATGGGTTTTGCCATAATCATTAAGTACTTCCCATGCTTGTTTAGGTTCTTAATAACCAACTTGTTTATGCTCATGTTAATCAACTAGGTTAGTAATTGGAATGATAGGTTTTGCCACAATCATTAGGTACTTCCTATGCATGAAAACACAACCTACATTTGTGTCTTATTGAATGCATCATTCATCACCTTATTACATGTGTACACACACTCCACCCCTTGGGGGTTTTCTTGAATTTGATCTTGCTTTGATAGTTACTTAGTTTAGTTTCAATTCCTCTCGCTTTCATTTTCCTGGTTGTTGCTTGCTAGTTTAGTATAGTTTAGTTTAGTTAAATTAACTTCTTCTCTCCTTTATTTTCCACTTGATTTCCGAAGAACTAGAGTTGACACACCTCCCTGTGGACTCGACCCGTACTTGCCACTGCTTATTCGTGGCCGTGCACTTGCGGTTATTTTACCTAAATCAATCCATAGCCCCATACTCCAGGAATCCAAGCACCTGGGACAAGCAATAGTCATCCAAGTAGAATGGAAGATAACACATGATAAAGTTCTCAATTCATTTCATTAGAAGATCATAGAAGATGAAGTGCTCCAATGTTAACAAGAGAAGATATATTGGATCTAGCCACACTCATATGTCCTCTGCTGGTGAATCATCTGTAGAATTCCACTTTGGCAAGATTTTTGAAAGCATGGTTGAATTGAAAATCAAAGCTGTTCTCTTTGCAATGAAGAATAATTTTGAGTTTGTAGTAAAGAAGTCTGGTAAAAGAGTGTGGTATATCACTTGCAAGGATCCTAATTGTGGTTGGAGATTGAGGGGCAAAAAATAACTGCGCTCACTGATGTTTGAGCTTACTGTCTTCTACAATGTACATAATTGCACTTTGAAAGTTAGACAGAAAGACCACCGACAAGCAACACATTGGGTAGTTGGCCACCTAATCAAGAACAAATATGCCAATGATGTTACTAGCTACTTGGTAAAAAATATAAGGGAGGATATGAATGAACAATATGACATAACTATGAGTTACGAAAAGGCATGGAGATGCAGAGAGAATGCACTTACTTATGTGAGGGGGACAATTGAGGAATATTATTTGAAGTTACCTACGTACCTGTACATGTTGGAGTAAAAACAATCCAGGCACAATCACTCATTTTGTCACAGAAGATGGACACTTTCTATATTGCTTCTTCTCTCATAGAGCTTCAAGAAGAAGTTTTAGATGGTGTCGTCCTGTGATATGTGTCGATGGCACATCATTGAAGACCAAGTACGGTGGGCACATGTTATGTGTCGTTGCATTGGATGCAAACACCACTTGTATCCTATTGCGTTTGCACTGGTGGACAGTGAGAATCACAACTCTTGGTTCTATTTCATGAATAAATTAAAGGAGGTCATTGGGGACGTCGAGAACCTAGCTTTTATATTGGACAGACATGCTAGTATTATTCATGCTTTGGAGATGATATTTCTAGATGCCCATCATGGTGCATGCTACCACCACATATGTATGAATGTGGTTCCAAAGTTCAACACGGACCACTGTTATGAAAAGATGTGGTGTGCAACATACACATTTTGGAAGTCAGATTTACAAAATCACTTTGACACGATAAAAGATATTGATCATCCCATAGCAGAATATCTTGAAGACATCGGCTTCGATAAGTGGACTCGTTCTTATTTTCCAGAGAATCGATACAATTTAATGACCAGCAATTATGCTGAAAGCCTGAACAACAAAACCATGGGTGTAAGGACATGACCAGTCATGACTTTTGTGGAGTACATTCGGTTCACACTCCAAACATGGTTTTGTGAACGACGAGCTGCTACCAAAGCAAGCACAACCAAAATTGTAACATCTCGTGGAGAGTGATATAACTGGAATAGCTAACAAAGCAGAGTTCTTGACTGTCCACAAGCTTAATCAGTTTGAATTTAAGGTGTTACATTAGGATGATGACGGTGAGGTTAATTTGATGACAAATGAGTGTTCTTGTGGTATGTTTCAGATTATCAGAATACCTTGTGTTCATGCGATTGTTGCAGCTCTTGATCGTGGGGTCAATATGTACACATTGTGTTCCCCATTTTATGCCAATGAATAGTTGATGGAGACATATAAAGACACAATTTACCCTTGTGGTAACAAGGATGAATGGACTTCCCTGATCACATAAAGAATATGGAACTGAAAGTGCATGTTCAAAGAAATCCAGTTGGTCGTCCGAAGAAGATAAAAGTAGGAAGTATAAAGAGAAAACGTCTATCGTCTCTAGGGGAAGTTGTGGTCAAATTGCACAACTACAGTAAATACGGTGGAGGTGGACACAATAAGAGAGGATGTAAAGTTAGATTGTAAAACTATTGTTTAGATCTGTTTTAATGATGTACTTGATAGTGCTCGATGGACGCTCGATCTAGCTCGATGGTCTCTATTATAACAACGTTGAGTTATCCTATGTTTTAAGTGGAATGTTATGTGGAAGCTTATGTAGGATCGTAAGAGTCTCTTATTCTAATCACTTTTAATACTAATTACCTACTTGTTTAACGATCAAAGATATGCAACGGAATTTAAAACTAAACAAGCAAGTAAAGGAAAGACAAATGCAGACCACAAGGAGTCAGGGGATTTTTATAGAGGTTCGACACCCCACCCGGGTCCTAGTCCTCTCTTGCAAGCTCCGCTCGGATCACTGAGCTCCCCTCACGACTTCACTAACAACTCCCCGTTCCGGGCCGGGAGAAACACCTTTACAATCTTCAAGCTCGCGAACTACCCTCGTCGAGCTTGGCTCCTCCTCTCACAATCTGAGAGGGTCACTTCGGGCTCTCACCGAAGTCTATACTCTTGTCTTGGGCTTTCACCAAGACCTTTGCTTCTTGAACAAACAATGAGTAGAACAACACTCTCTAATCTTGAGCACACTTGAGTGAGAAAAGGATTTAAGACTAAAGTGTGGAAGGTTTGAGGCTTGGAGTGTTTGGAGCTTTCTCTCTAAAGTAGGGGACAAATAGTAGTGAGAGAGTTGTGTTAAAATGTATTTTACAACTCTATTTATAAGCTCCTAAAGAGTTATAGCCGTTGGGGATGAATTGGGTAAAGATTGTGTAAGATACAGAAAACAGAAACTGACATGACCCAATTCTGAGTAAGTTCGGTCAATTGGATCAGGCTGAACGATCGATCGTTTGGCAATTTTGATCACAGTTCGGTCGACCGGTAAAAGAACGGTCAACTGCCAAAGGCTATTATCTTGGTACACTTAAGTGATCGGTCGAACAACGAGATAGGTTTGGTCGACCAATTCACAACAGGCTCTTTGGGGTTGACAAACAAGATCATATTCGGTCGACCGAAACAAGTTCCTCGGTCGACCGAAAACTAACATGCGGTTTTGGTTTGTCGAGTCTTCTTAAGTTCGGTCGACCGAACAAGGTCCTTGGTCGACCGATACACTAAATGTATTTGGAGTATATGAAGATAATACGAATATGACCATTGGGTATATACGACAAAACAAACGGTCAGAAATTTATTGTTGCTCGGTCGACCGAAAAGGTCTGGACAGTCGACCGAACTAGGGCAGTAAAACACAAACAAGATATATGATCACTCGGTCGACGAACGGTCTATTTTGGTCGACCGAATGTGGGCAGATAGATCAGGTTAAGTGTTTCCGGTCTAAGTTTGGGTGATCTATTGAAGTCCAAATTATGTGAAATTTTGTGTGTGACTTCTATAAGGAAAATAGTGTGTGTTTGAGTAGTTTTTAACTCAAGTATGCTCAATTACACGAGGCTCCTAAGACTCAAAGAAATATAAATTACATGTCTTCAAATGAGCTTGATTACATGTCTTGACTTAATTTCCTTTCTTCCTGTAGAGGTTAGCACAAAGAAATATATATGCAATGCAACATGTGTGTTACTCTACATGATCACAATTAAGATTAGGTTGATTATATCATTGATGCATTGCATACATTGCATCATATGTCTTTCATTTAGATTACTTTTACATCAATAAATGCTACTAAGGTATGTGTTTAGTCTTATTTACAGAATACAGGGACTTGAATGCAATTTACCAACATTCCGAGCATAAACGTGTGCAAAAGATTCACTTCTATCATAAAGACCGAATTCAAGTTTATCGGGTTTCAATTGGAAATGCATCCAAGCATAAAAGCATTCAAGGAGCTAATCACAAAAAGGTCAAGGACTTAATTGCAAAATGCCAAGGACCTAATTGCAAAAGAAAAGGATCAAGTTATTTTGTTGGAAAAGTCAAAAGAAAAATCAACTATAAATCTCCAACAATGGAAGGAATTAATCCGGAGCTCAAGACAATGGAAAGAAATCATCCAGACACGCAAATAAAGATCAAATCATACCATAAACGCGTGACAAAAATCCTGATTAAATCCGACCAACGTGGGAGGCGAATCCGCCGCACAATACACATGATGTGCGGCGATTCCGCCGCCCATTGGTCGATCCGTGTGTCCCAATTTCGTCCACTCGTGTATGGACACGTGTACTATCCAATTCTATACCTAAGTCCCTTGTAGCAACTATAAATAGACCCGAGAACGATGTAAATAGGGTCCTTGGTTGTTGTTCTTATTTGTGTACCTTAGTTTTATTAATAAAATTCTGTTCTTTTAATTCTTGTTTTAGTTTTCTTTTAATGTCTCAAGGACCTCTTCTTCTTCCTCCCTCCATGAGTTTCTAACTCTCTCCAAAGGGTGGAGGTGATGGAATTAGGGTTAGAGAATGATGAATGCATGTTATTATTTTAAGTTCATGATTAGTGTATTTTGATTACTTGAGTTTATGTTAAGTCATTTATCTTGTAATGCTTCATAACTAACATGATTTACAATAAGTTTCAGTAATTCTCTACTCTAAACCTAAGTCTAAACCTCCACCCCACGGATTTCTCTCTTTGTTCTTGTTTTAATTTTAATTGCTTTTGTTTCGTACTTTAGTTAATTAAACCAAAAACCCCAAAAACCCAAATTAATTCTTCTCTCCCTTCTTCCCCTCAATCGAAATCACACTAACAACGAAATCTCTCCCTCCTTGTGTTCGACCCGTACTTGCCACGTCTTCATTGACGCCGTGCACTTGCGGTATAAATTTAATTCTCATCAAGTTTTTGGCGCCGTTGCCAGGGAGGCGACGCAGATTTTGTGTTTTTGTGTTTTCGATTTTATCCTGTCTACCTTATGCGCGATCTAAGTATTTGAATTTGTGTATCAGGAGACAACAGAGCGCGCGGCGAAATCCGGGAGCGTTCTGAGACACTTGGGCGGCGGAATCGCCGCATCTTCAAGAGGACTTGCGGCGGAATCGCCGCACAAGCGAGGGCTCTGGTCTTCAAATTTCTGGGGCATCGTCGGCATCTCTGGGTGGTCGCATTGAGCTACTGGAATCTCCGAGAGCGGGCGGCGAACCCGACTGAGCATTGCGGAGGTAACGTTTCTTGCCCTTCTCGTAAAATCTGAATAGTTGAAAAGTTTCCTTTCGTAGAATTGCACGTGTTAGGGTTACAATTCCATAATTGGCAATAATTCAACTCTGACCTAAAATTGGCAAAATTAGAAAGACCTTAGTGCATGCATCATATAATGTTTTGCTTGCATTATTCTTGCTAAATTCTTGCAAATTAATACTTGTTGAAGATTGCTGGAGGCAAGGTACGTATCGAGGTTTTTATCGATTGCATTAGAGCATATAATTTAGCTGCATACAACCTTGCAATTGCCCCCATTAAAAGGACCATTGTTTGACTATCTTTGCTAGATTTAAGTTAAACTATCTTAAGGGCAACTCCGTAGGAAAAGATACGGTGGGGATTTCATCACCCACCCGTAGCCCACAAACCACAATCCTGAAGTGTCGCCTAAGCCTAAAATTTAAAATCAATTAGACATTGGCCCCTAAGGACTCGGACTCAATTAAGGAGGAGATTGGTTTGACTTGCTATGACCTGAAGCTAATTGAACTCAATTTGGTGTCTAGAAAGTGTTTTTGTGTCGACGAAAGTCTTCCAAGCGACGTGGTTGTCTAATTGGCACCGACTCTGTCGGAAGCGCCCCCACTAGCTATACACTAACTGGCCAACTTGGTTTGATTGGTGAGGGAGGTGAATCAAGCGAATCAATTCGACTCAACCAGTTAGGAGTCGTCTAGATCTAAGTGACACTAGGTCTAGGATTGTTTTGACCGTGCTTGTTTAGGAAATTTCTGACCAACCCTAATTTTTATCCTTTAGAGTTAAGTTTCCCTTCTCGTCTGAGTCTTCTTTCCCTTCTCATCCTTACCTTTCTTTTGTTTGTTTCCTTTAAAAAATAAAAAAAAATAAAATAAAAATTTTCAAAAAAAAATAAAATAAAAATAAAAATAAAAGAAAAAAAAAACGAAAAAAAGAGTAATTAATTCTTGAAATTAAATTTGGAATTTAAATTTCGAATTTGAATTCAAAAATTGATTCAACCCGGTGCACTCAGATTTGGATTCGGGACTTGAGTAATCGACTCTCACGAGTTCATCTAGATTCCAGTCTGGAACTTAACCCCAACCCACCTGTTGCACCACCTCACTCGGATCTAATGGGTGAGAACGTAGTGGACCCGCCTGTTGCGCAACCTATAACTTTGAGGGATCGGTGCTACCCAACGATGGCTGCTCAGCCATCGTGCATCGTTATGCCCACCATCCCGGGTCGCGACTTCGAACTTAAGGCACAATACATGAGTATGTTGCCTAAGTTCACCTCTAGGGAAGACCCATATCTCTTCCTTAGAGAATTTGAAGAAATCTGCTCTCTTATGCAATACCAGCATATCCCTGAGGAGACAGTGCGTCTGAAATTCGTGCCTCTAGCACTGAAGGACGACGCTAAGAAATGGCTATATAGTCTAGCCGAAAGATCTATTAGGAGTTGGGCTGAGTTTGTTCAAGTGTTTCTAAAAAAATATTTCCCCAACCATAAGACTATGAAGATTAGGAATGAAATTGTTGCATTCGTTCAGTCTGAGAGCGAGCCGTTCTATTCCTATCTTGAAAGATTTAAAAGTGTCTTGACCCAATGCCCTCACCACGGAATTCCGAAGTGGCAATTATGCCAAATTATTTATGAGGGATTGACACCCACATCTAGGGTTATGCTAGAATCTGTGAGCCAAGGGAACTTTATGTCCAAAAATGAAAATGATGCCTGGACTTTTCTTGAGGATTTAGCTGAAAATAGTATGCAATGGGACAATGCTAGAACACCCATCAACCCGAGTATTGGATCTAGAATAGCGAGTCAAACCCGACCAGGTGTCTTAGCTATAGACTCCAACATAGCGGCCGAGGCAAAACTAGCTACCCTAATGCGTAGAATGGAAAGTCTAGAACTGCAAAACCAAACCCGACAAGCATCCCCTACCCCTTGCTCTAGATGTGGTCAGACTGGTCATTTAATGGAGGATTGTGTGAACCTGGAACATGTTAATGCCACATACAACAATTCTAGAAATGATCCTTACGCATCGACCTATAACCCAGGTTGGCATAATCATCCCAATTTTTCGTGGACCCAACAAGGACAACCTCCTAGACAACAACAAACCCCATATAACCAAAATAATACATCATCTGGGGGTAATAACAATGGAAATCATGAGGTTAGGTTGACAAAATTAGAAACTTTAATGACAACTTTTATACAAACAACCAACCAATCATTCCAAAGGCTAGAGACACAGGTCAGCCAATTAGCACAGATAATAGGTGAAAGAGAAAAGGGCCAATTTCCAAGCCAACCTGAGGTGAACCCCAGAACTAATAATCAATATCAACCTTATCAACCACCTTCAGGAAATAACAACCCTAGACCGGTTCAAATGGTTAATGAGGAAGGACCGTTCCAACAAATCAATGCTGTAGTATCATTACGGTCCGGAAGACAAATTGACAATAATGTGGTAAACCCTAGAATGACTAATCAATCTAGCCATCAAGCACCCACACATGACTTGACCATTGAACCCGACGTCCAAATTGAAAAGCCCAATCCACCTACCCAACCTGAACCTGTAGCTCAACCTGAACCTGAGCGAGTCTATGTGCCTAAAGCCCCATTTCCCAATAGACTCAAAAAGAACTCTAGTGCACAAATAGAGAAAATCCTGGAAGTATTTAAGCAAGTTAAGGTGAATATTCCACTCTTAGATATGATTCAACAAATACCTGCTTATGCTAAATTCTTGAAAGATTTGTGCACTAAAAAGAGAAAAACAAATGTACCAAAGAAGGCATTCTTAACTGCAAACATATGCTCAATTCTTTCCAACACATCTCCTATAAAATATAAGGACCCGGGGTGTCCCACAATTTCATGTTCAATAGGAGATACATTTATCAATAAAGCCCTTCTAGACCTTGGTGCAAGCGTTAACTTGCTCCCATTTTCTGTCTACGAGCAACTCAACCTTGGTCCACTGAAACCCTCTAGGACAACCCTCCAATTCGCTGATTGTTCTGTTAAGAAACCAAGAGGTATAGTAGAGGACGTTTTGATTAAGGTTGGGGACTTCATTTATCCAGTGGATTTTGTCGTACTTGATACTGAACCTGTTGTAAATCCTAATCGACAAATCCCTGTAATTCTAGGTAGACCCTTTTTAGCCACTTCGGAAGCATTAATAAACTGTCGAAACGGACTCATGCAATTATCTTTCGGGAACTTAAAAGCAGAATTTAATATCTTCCATATTGATAATGAGCCAGAAATAATATGCAACCCAAGTGATGTTGTGATGAGAGCACGTATTTATCAGAATTCTGAATCAAATAAATCATCACATAAGCAAAAAGGAAGTAAGAAAAAAGGGAGTGATTCATTTACTCAACCACCATCACTCGAGCAAACAAGCGAACCAATTCAAGTGAGAAGAGTGGAATCTTTTCCTCAAGTCAACATGGGGAACAATTCAACTGGATACATGCACCAACATGGTGTCATTCAATCCAGTTCTGATTATGGTTGACTTTGAGCAAACTCAACCCCTCTACCGCAAGCCGACTCAGGTAATAAGCGCATTTATTTTATCTATGCATACATTGAGGACAATGCATGATTTAGGTGTGGGGGGGTGTTTATATATGTACATATCTATCTATTTGATTTTCTGTTCTGCTTTATTTTTTAAAAAAAAAAATTAAAAAAATTAAAAAAATTTAAAAAAAAAATTTAAAAAAAAAATTAAAAAAAAATTCAATATTCTATGACATAGCTTAAGATTGAACTGCCAAAACCCGTGTACAAATTGCATTAAGTTTTTGTTTCTTATTATATAGTTCTGCTTGTAGAAATTATGACATAAATCTATGTTCCAAAGAAATAACCCATGACCCTTGTAAGACATGTATGCACTTAAATTGGATGAATCAAATCTTTGAAGTGGTTGATAAAAAGCAGAGGTTGAGGAAAATATACCGGGAAGTGTGGACTTCTAATAGCAATTAAGCCTTGAGGAAAATAAAAGTAAAATAAAATAAAAATAAAGTGAAGAAAACACATTTTGCAAAATGATTACAAAAACCCAAGCCTTTGAGTCACTGGTCCGTAGGGGTATCTTGAAACCCGGTAACTTGAGTCTACCAGCTCGGGATTATCGACCAAACTCGCTACACAAATGCCAAAAGGGTAAAAGTGTCAAAAAGCAAATGTGTTGAATCACGGAAGAAAAGAAAAAAAATAATAATACTCAAGGCCCAAAGCTAAAAGAATGATCCATGCCATGGTTGATCCGAATGATACTTCACCACCAGAGGAGGCGTGCAAAATAATTCAAGTGATAAACATGTATAGAAGGGTTAGTGGTGTGAATGTTGGAGGAACAAAGACCAAGTCATATTTTTTGAGCTAGATTTATATAATGAGCATGCGAGAACTTTAAGTGAGATGTATAAGGTGAAGGCAGAAATATTAAGAGCTATTAATGGAATGTTGAATTAAGACTTTGTGGGTATATCTGCTGAAAACCCTCAGGAGACAACACTCCTCCCCCTTGGCAACAAGGAGGTTTAAAGGCTTGTTGCACATGCTAAGTGCAACCGTGATTCCTACGAAAGTGAGTTAGGATTTCCCTGTTTTTATTTTTCTTATATTCTGTTTTGCTAGGGACTAGCAAAATCTAGGTGTGGGGGTATTTGATGCATTCCATACATTGCATCATATGTCTTTCATTTAGATTACTTTTACATCAATAAATGCTACTAAGGTATGTGTTTAGTCTTATTTACAGAATACAGGGACCTGAATGCAATTTACCAACATTCCGAGCATAAACGTGTGCAAAAGATTCACTTCTATCATAAAGACCGAATTCAAGTTTATCGGGTTTCAATTGGAAATGCATCCAAGCATAAAAGCATTCAAGGAGCTAATCACAAAAAGGTCAAGGACTTAATTGCAAAATGCCAAGGACCTAATTGCAAAAGAAAAGGATCAAGTTATTTTGTTGGAAAAGTCAAAAGAAAAATCAACTATAAATCTCCAACAATGGAAGGAATTAATCCGGAGCTCAAGACAATGGAAAGAAATCATCCAGACACGCAAATAAAGATCAAATCATACCATAAACGCGTGACAAAAATCCTGATTAAATCCGACCAACGTGGGAGGCGAATCCGCCGCACAATACACATGATGTGCGGCGATTCCGCCGCCCATTGGTC
This sequence comes from Triglochin maritima, assembly GCA_963682175.1. Lineage (NCBI taxonomy): Eukaryota > Viridiplantae > Streptophyta > Magnoliopsida > Alismatales > Juncaginaceae > Triglochin > Triglochin maritima. Next base: position 45,990,746 of record OY821775.1, read on the forward strand.
GATCCGTGTGTCCCAATTTCGTCCACTCGTGTATGGACACGTGTACTATCCAATTCTATACCTAAGTCCCTTGTAGCAACTATAAATAGACCCGAGAACGATGTAAATAGGGTCCTTGGTTGTTGTTCTTATTTGTGTACCTTAGTTTTATTAATAAAATTCTGTTCTTTTAATTCTTGTTTTAGTTTTCTTTTAATGTCTCAAGGACCTCTTCTTCTTCCTCCCTCCATGAGTTTCTAACTCTCTCCAAAGGGTGGAGGTGATGGAATTAGGGTTAGAGAATGATGAATGCATGTTATTATTTTAAGTTCATGATTAGTGTATTTTGATTACTTGAGTTTATGTTAAGTCATTTATCTTGTAATGCTTCATAACTAACATGATTTACAATAAGTTTCAGTAATTCTCTACTCTAAACCTAAGTCTAAACCTCCACCCCACGGATTTCTCTCTTTGTTCTTGTTTTAATTTTAATTGCTTTTGTTTCGTACTTTAGTTAATTAAACCAAAAACCCCAAAAACCCAAATTAATTCTTCTCTCCCTTCTTCCCCTCAATCGAAATCACACTAACAACGAAATCTCTCCCTCCTTGTGTTCGACCCGTACTTGCCACGTCTTCATTGACGCCGTGCACTTGCGGTATAAATTTAATTCTCATCAATCATCAAAACATAGATTAAGACAAAAAAGCCAACAACTTATAGTGTTCCAATTTCCCTTTTATGTGGAAGCTTATATGTTGAGTTCGATAGGCTTGATACGAGATCAACATTGATCGATGATGGTCCAGTAATCATGCAGTTGTTGGTCGAGTAAACTATCAAGTGCATAGTCACAAAATGGTTTGAACTCCGAAGGGAGTCAGTTATGGAGTATATCGAGTGGCCATCGAGTATATTGTCGAACATATCGAACCTATAGAGCTAAATAGTCAAAATTTACATGGAAGATATATTTCCACATTTGAATTGGAAACTGTTCCATTCCTATACTTCTTTTATAAAATAAAATTTAGAAAATAAATTACAAAATAAAATAAATAATTGTTCTACGTCAAGGTCTGACATTCTGGAAGAACAAGTTGACGGTCCATTTATCCTTGAATCTATGCATATTCTGGTCTGTGATGGTGGTGAGGGGAAGATTCATGTACTTGATGGTGTACATGCCACAATCTACGTTGCAAAATTAATAAAATTAACTGAAAACATATTACATGGAATAAAAGCATTAATAAAATCTAAGCATTAACCAAACATATTACATAATCATGAAATTTACCTACTACGGGTTTGGGGGACCTCTTTGATGCATTGCATACATTGCATCATATGTCTTTCATTTAGATTGCTTTTATATCAATAAATGCTACTAAGGTATGTGTTTAGTCTTATTTACAGAATACAGGGACCTGAATGCAATTTACCCACATCCCGAGCATAAACGCGTGCAAAAGACTCATTTCTATCATAAAGACCAAGCTCAAGATTATCGGGTTTCAAATAGAAATGTATCTAAGCATAAAAGCATTCAAGTCCTAATTGCAAAAAGAACAAGGACTTAAGCACAAAAGTAGCCGGGGACTTAATTGCAAAAGGACAAGGACCTAATTGCAATTCACGAGTAGCTTTTATTATCTTGGAGAAAATCTAAAGAAAAATCAATGTGAATCTCCAAATATATGAAGGAATTAATCCGGAGCTCAAAAGAATGGAAAGAATCAATCCAGACGCGTAAAGGAGGATCAAATCATACCATAAACATTCAACCAAAATCTGGACCAAATCAGAGCATGATGTGCGGTGATTCCGCCGCATATCACACATACCATGCGGCGATTCCGCCGCCCCCTAGTCGATCCGTGTGCTCCAATTTTGTCCAGTCGTGTCTGGACACTTGTACTCTCCAATTCTATACTTAGGTCTCTTGTAACAACTATAAATAGCCCCGAGAACGATGTTAGAAGGGTCCTTGGCCTTAGACATAGTTTTTAGTTGTTGTTTTTATTTTCAGTTTTGTACTCTTTATTTTAGTAATAAAATTCTGTCTTTTATTTCTTGTTTTTACTTTTCTTTTGTAATGCCTCTAGGACTCCTTCTTCCTCCATCCATGAGTTTCTAACTGCTTCCAAAGGGTGGAGGTGACGGATTTAGGGTGATGAGAAGAAAATAAAAGTTATTATTTTAATTTCGTATTAGTATGTTTTGATTACTTGAGTTTATGTTAAATCATTTATCATGTAATGCTTTATAACTAATGTGATTTATTATAAGTTTCAGAATTCTCTAATCTAAACCTTAAATCTAAACCTCCACCCAACGGAATTCACCTCTTTGTTCTTGTTTTAGTTTTATTTGTTCTTGTTTCTTGCTTTAGAAAACCAAAAATCTCAAAAACCCAATTTATTCTTCTCTCCTTCTTTCCCCCAATCGAAATCACACTAATAATAAATCTCTCCCTCCTTGTGTTCGACCCTTATTTGCCACGTCTTCATTGACGCCGTGCACTTGCGGTATAAATTTAATTCTCATCAAGTTTTTGGCGCCGTTGCCTGGGAGGCGACGCAGATTTTGTTTATTTTTGTGTTTTCGATTTTATTCTGTTTATCTTGTGCGCGATCTAAGTATTTGGATTTGTGTTTCAGGAAACAACAGAGTGCGCGGAGACATTCGGGCACATTTGAAGCTAAACGAGCGGCGAAATCACCGCACCTAAAGAAGAACTTGCGGCGGAATCGCCGCACACCTGAAGCTTCTGGCTTCAAATTTTTCTGGGGTTAGCACCATCTCTGGGTGGACGCGCAGAGCATCTGAAATTTCGAGAGCGGGCGGTGAACCCGACTGAGCATTGCATAAGGTAACCTTTGTTGCCTTTTTTCCTCGTAATTTCTATTTTCAGAAAATTTCCTTTTCGTAGAACTGCATGTGTAGGGCAAAAATTCCATAAATTGCAATAATTCAACTCTGACCTAAAAATTGGCAAAATTAGAAAGGCCTTAGTGCATGCATCATCTAGTGTTTTGTATGCATTATTCTTGCTAAATTCTTGCAAATCAATTTCTGTTGAAGAGTGCTGGAGTCAAGGTACGTATCGTGGTTTTCATCGATTGCATTTAAGCATATAATCTAATTTGCATACAACCTTGCAATTGCCCCCAACTAAAGACCAATGTTTGACTATCTTTGCTAGATCTAAGTTAAACTATCTTAAGGGCAACTCCATAGGCAAAGATACGGTGGGGATTTCACCACCCTTCCGTAGCCCACAAATCACAATCCTAAAGTGTCACCCAAGCCTTAAATTAAAATCAATTAGACATTGACCCTTAAGGACTCGGACTCAATTAAGGAGAAGAATTGGTTTGACTTGCTATGACCTGAAGCCGATCGAATTTAATTTGGTGTCTAGAAAGTGTTTTTGTGTTGACGAAAGTCTTCCAAGCGAAGTGGTTGTCTAATTGGCACCGACTCTGTCGGAAGCGCCCCCACTAGCTATACACGGCCTGGCCAAGTTGGTTTGATTAGTGAGGGAGGTGAATCAAGCAAATCAATTCGACTCAACCAGTTAGGAGTCGTCTAGATCTAAGTGACACTAGGTCTAGGATTGTTTGAACCGTGCTTGTTTGGGAAACCTCTGACCGACCTTCTTTTCTATCTTTAGAGTCAAGTTTCCCTTCTCTTCTGAGTCATCTTCTTCTCACCTACTTATACGTTCTAGTCTCCTCCCCTTTACATTCTCTATTAGCATTTTAGGGTCGAGTCGAGAACTTGTGCTTGCTTAGCCTCATAAGGGTAAGAGTACTTGACTCAAGAGTGTTTTGATGGATGGTTACATGAGCAACCATCCATATCATTGTTGGGACTAGGACAATGCTTCCTGGTATTCTAAAGCCATGCAGGCTGGGGTGGCTCTGACTAACACCCCATATGGTTCGGACAATCCTAATTGTATGACTGAGCAATCTTCATATTGGGGTAACATGAGAGAGGCACCGACTACTAGACCACAATCTAGTTATGTTGGATCATATGCTGGTCAACGAACTGACACATTACAACAAACTTTTGCCTCCTTCATGCGTTGGGCTGACAACATGAATGCACCGGTGGCTCCAGTAGCCGTACCGTGCGACTGTTGCGGGTTGAGTGGTCATGTTATCAGGGAATGTCCTTATGTTCCCCCAGAGCCTGAGTATAAGCATACCTTTTCCCAAAATTCTCAATATGACCATTACACATCCGCATATAACCCAAGAGTGATGGATTCATGGGGAAACAATTCATATCCAAATTCTTATACGTCATTTTCGCCCAAATATCCTTCTCCCGAATACCCAGAACTCTACCAACACCCAACCTAAAAATGTCCCGAGTTCTGACTCGAACCTCATAGTTGATCACATACCTGATACCTTGGAACAAGCTTTCCATACGTTCATGACAACTACTCAACAGTCCGTAGACAATATGGTATTACAATTGAGTCAAATGTCGCAGCAATTAAGTGAGGAAAGTAACTTTTCGTGTCAACATGAGGATTCATCTTTTAGTATCGAACCACCACCACATACACAAATTCAAAGCAAAATCTTTCAAAGTCAAATTCCTAGTCGGTCTGAGGGACTTGGGATTTCAATTCACGACCACTTAGTGGAGGATTCGATTTATATTGAGAAAAACATGGACCAATTTCATTATGAGTCGGCACAGGATTGTGCCTTATCTTCTTGTCCCGTGGCCCTTGAGCCACATGATCTTCATGTTGCATCTCTTAAGGACTCAACTCTGGTGGAGCAAGAGCTCCCTAGCACCCTCAATTTTAAACAACCTGGTGAGAGTCTGCCTCTCACCATTGTTCCTGATCATCTTGGAAATGATGGAACATCAAACAACCACACAGCTCATGAGGGTAATAGAAGTGCCTTAGAAGATACCTTGGGTATGAGACCCACTTTTTGTTCGCCTGGTGAGTCAGACTTGCCTGACAAGGCTCTTGACCTCGCTCCGACGCACCAGCCAGTTGGTTGGAGAGTTTGGATTGATGATCATAACTTCAACACCGCAACGGGAGAAACTCCTCTTCCGTTGCCCCTTAATTCCCAAACTCTCGAGAGGTTCAAGCTCTTTCAGTTTGATCCATTGAATGAGACGCCTTTGCGTCCAATTCATGAACCTCTCATTTCATCTAGCGCTTTTTGTGAAGGCGGCCCACACATGCATTTTCTGGCCCCACGTGGTGTCATGTTTCCTTTTCAGGTGCACTGACCCACTCTTGAAATTTCCATTTGATGTCTCTTGACAAATGAAGATGGGAACTTATGATTGTACATAGTTATATATGTATAACAATAAATAAATAAATAAAAATTCATCTGTTGTATTTATCCCTTCTTTAGCATCTCACATGTTTTTGAGGGAATTCGGGTTTTTGTCCATCAACAGAGCCATGAACTTTCCTTTGTACTTCACGTTGGTGAGATCTTTCCTTTTTCATGCATAAATCCATGTAGTATCTTGCTCACATTCATTGAGGACAATGCATGATTTAGGTGTGGGGGGTGTTTATGTATATATCTATTCTTTTATTTCTAAAAAAAAGAAAGAAAGAAAAAATTCAATGTTTCATGACATAGCTTAAGATTGAACTGCCAGAACCCGTGTACAAATTGCATTGAGTTTTTGTTCCTTATTATATAGTTCTGCTTGTAGAAATTATGACATAAATCTAAGTTCCAAAGAAATAACTCATTGCCCTTTAAGACATGTATGCACCTAAATTGGATGAATCAAATCTTTGAAGTGGTTGATAAAAAGCAGAGGTTGAGGAAAATATACCGGGAAGTGTGGACTTCTAATAGCAATTAAGCCTTGAGGAAAATAAAAATAAAAATAAAGGAATAAAGTGAAGAAAACACATTTTGCAAAATGATTACAAAAGCCCAAGCCTTTGAGTCACTGGTCCGTAGGGGTATCTTGAAACCCGGTAACTTGAGTCTACCAGCTTGGGATTATCGACCAAACTCGCTACACGAATGCAAAAAGGGTAAAAGTGTCAAAAAAGCAAATGTGTTGAATCGCGGAAGAAAAGAAAAAAAATACTCAATGCCCAAAGCTAAAAGAATGATTCATGCCATGGTTGATCCAAATGATACTTCACCACCAGAGTAGGCGTGCAAAATAATTTAAGTAATATCATGTGTAGAAGGGTTAGTGGTGTGAATGTTGGAGGAACAAAGACCAAGTCATATTTTTAATGAGTTAGATTCATATAATGAGCATACAAGAATTCTTAGTGAGATGTATAAGGTTGAGGTGAAGATATTAAGAGCTATTAATGGAATGTTGATTTAAGACTTTGTGGGTGTGTCAACTGAAAACCCTCACGAGACAAAACTCGTCCTCTAAGGAAACTTGGAGGTTTAAAGGCTTGTTGCACATGCTAAGTGCAACCGTGATTCCTACGAAAATGAGTTAGGATTTCCCTGTTTTTATTTTTCTTATTTTCTGTTTTGCTAGGGACTAGCAAAATCTAGGTGTGGGGGTATTTGATGCATTGCATACATTGCATCATATGTCTTTCATTTAGATTGCTTTTATATCAATAAATGCTACTAAGGTATGTGTTTAGTCTTATTTACAGAATACAGGGACCTGAATGCAATTTACCCACATCCCGAGCATAAACGCGTGCAAAAGACTCATTTCTATCATAAAGACCAAGCTCAAGATTATCGGGTTTCAAATAGAAATGTATCTAAGTATAAAAGCATTCAAGTCCTAATTGCAAAAAGAACAAGGACTTAAGCACAAAAGTAGCCGGGGACTTAATTGCAAAAGGACAAGGACCTAATTGCAATTCACGAGTAGCTTTTATTATCTTGGAGAAAATCTAAAGAAAAATCAATGTGAATCTCCAAATATATGAAGGAATTAATCCGGAGCTCAAAAGAATGGAAAGAATCAATCCAGACGCGTAAAGGAGGATCAAATCATACCATAAACATTCAACCAAAATCTGGACCAAATCAGAGCATGATGTGCGGCGATTCCGCCGCATATCACACATACCATGCGGCGATTCCGCCACCCCCTAGTCGATCAGTGTGCTCCAATTTTGTCCAGTCGTGTCTGGACACTTGTACTCTCCAATTCTATACTTAGGTCTCTTGTAACAACTATAAATAGCCCCGAGAACGATGTTAGAAGGGTCCTTGGCCTTAGACCTAGTTTTTAGTTGTTTTTATTTTCAGTTTTGTACTCTTTATTTTAGTAATAAAATTATGTCTTTTATTTCTTGTTTTTACTTTTCTTTTGTAATGCCTCTAGGACCCCTTCTTCCTCCCTCCATGAGTTTCTAACTCCTTCCAAAGGGTGGAGGTGACGGATTTAGGGTGATGAGAAGAAAATAAAAGTTATTATTTTAATTTCGTATTAGTATGTTTTGATTACTTGAGTTTATGTTAAATCATTTATCATGTAATGCTTTATAACTAATGTGATTTATTATAAGTTTCAGAATTCTCTAATCTAAACCTTAAATCTAAACCTCCACCCAACGGAATTCACCTCTTTGTTCTTGTTTTAGTTTTATTTGTTCTTGTTTCTTGCTTTAGAAAACCAAAAATCTCAAAAACCCAATTTATTCTTCTCTCCTTCTTTCCCCCCAATCAAAATCACACTAATAACAAATCTCTCCCTCCTTGTGTTCGACCCGTATTTTCCACGTCTTCATTGACGCCGTGCACTTGCGGTATAAATTTAATTCTCATCAACCTCTTCCTTTCCCTTTCGGTGCCATTCGAGCTCAGGCAGTTTCCGTCCTTTTAAGGACTTCAGTTTGGGGTACTCCTTGAACAACACGGAAGCCTTCATCAGAGAGGGAAGGAGGCGACCCAGGGCCTCATTGTTTGCTCCAGCTCCGCCTGAGAAATTACCGAATGATCGTCATCGTAGACCGTCAACTTCCAGTCGGGAATTGATAGCTCGACAACAACCCAATGTTGATTCTTAAAGCTCTGTCACCAGTACACAGTCATTTCCCGTCCAAGAAGGGATGAACTGAACCTCCATCCCAGTGAGAAACTCTACACTGAGGATCCCAAGTAACCTTCCCTTGAGTATTAATTCCCACCACGTACACGTTGGGAAGCCATTGAGCAAAAAAGTTGCTCATAACCACAACATCTTTCCGGAATGGTCCTGGGAAACTTCAAAAAAATTCATGCAAACATTATCGAGGTCACATGTAAATCATCAAGCTCCTATCGAGCCTATCGAGTTATGAAGAACTATCAAGTTATAATTATCAAGCCTATCGAGTTATGAAGGACTATATAGTTATAATTATTGAGGTCACATTATTACATCTATCCAAGTCTATCGAGTTACATCTATAAAATAGTAAAATTTGAATTATTTCAAATATTTACTTCGTCGAGGAGCCAAAAAATCTAATTGTCTTCATCGATAAGAACCACGTTGCACCGTAATGCCCCGTCTGCATATCAACGTTCTTCTCATTGGGGATCTTCTCAAGTAGTCACCGTTTGAATGCCTTCAATTGTTGAGTGTCTGGCTTCATCAAAAGGTCAATAACCAACGGCTCATCACGTGGGTTCGACGACCGTGGTTTCTTGGTTGGGTCGGTGTAGATATCGTGAAGGTGTTTTGGGGGACACATCTTCCTCGACGGGGTGGACGAATCCTCTTCAATGGTGTAATTGTCGGGTAGTATGTCATCTTCATCATCAGAAAGCGGTGTTGAACGTGCTTCTAACAAATACATGATCTTAGCTAACTGGTCTGACATGGCCGTTGACAACTGATTCTCATCAGATGGTGGTCTTGATCATGCTTCTAACAAAGACACGATCTTAGCCAACTTGTCTCACATGGTCGTGGACAACTGATCCCCATCACCTTGTGGTCTTGACAGTGCTTCTAACAAAGACACGATCTTATCCAGTTGGGTCGACTGAGGTTCATCAGATGGTGGTATCGAATGTGCTTCTAACGAAGACACAATCTTAGCCATTTGATCCATCATGGACACCTGATTCTCAATGACGATCTTTAGTTGACCTTCCATCGACAGTTGTTTGACTTCAATCGACTATTGTGTTTCTTCCACCCTCTCCAACCTTTTTACCAAAAGTTGGTAATCAGGAGATGGGGTTGAAACAAGGGTTGGGTATGCGGCTGAGGTAGAGGTAGGGATAGCTGATTCCTCCTTTCCAGCATCAACTGCAAAAATGATCGCCTCTGCGGCAAACTTAACCAATCTCTCAGCCACCTCATCATCACCATCATCCTCGAGCCCGGGTGGTAGGGGGTCAATCACCCTCTATCAGGCTCTTGTAGTATTCAACCTCCAATGTACAAGGCACCAAAACAGGGTACACGGTCAACTGCGACGAATATAAAACATTATGTTAGATTAAAATAACAACAAACTAAACACTTCAGTAAATCTAAACCATCGAGGTAATCTCAAAATCATATAGTGCATATCGAGCAAACTAAACACTTCAATAAATATAAACCATTGAGGTAATATCGACCTCCTATCGAGTCTATGTGGCACACTAATTAATCCAAAAATCTAAACTACCGAGGGTTGTCGAACTCATATTGAGCCCATCGAGCAAACTACACAATCCAAAAAATAAAAACAAATGTTAACTACTGAGTTCATGTCGAACTCCTATCTTATCAAACCAATCGAGAAAACCAAATAATCCAGAAACGAACAACAAACCTAACCTTTCGAGGAATGTTGAACTCTTATCGACCATATCGAGCAAACTATTGTACTCCAACAAATAAAAACATGAATTAACAACAGTGAAGACAAACTTATGCCTCTTCTTAAAGAGAATATTCGTGCAACCTCAGTCTTCTGCGAGGTTTTTCTCTCTTATTGCTCGTCCAACTGAGCATCCTGGGGACTTCGTGTCCATGGTTCACAACTTATTTGGTGGCGAATTGCAGAAAGGCCTTGTACGCCTAATACTGTAATGCGGGGGCTTAACCATATATTCTATATTTGGCCTCTTTTTGTTGCCCCCTCACTTCATTCTTCTTCTCATACAATTCTTTCGGCTTAATCATGTATTTTTGACATAATGTTAGCAGCTTCTAGTAAGATGACTTCCCCCATGGATACTTGAAGAAGTAGTCCAGGTCCCCAACCATCTTGACCATATCCACCCATACAAATAGCTTGCCGTCATGGGCATATAGAACACCATCAATCAGGAGGCATAATCCCAACTTGAAGACTTCAGCATTTGTACAACTTCTGAATGTCGCCTCTAACATTGATATCGGAATATTCACTTGTCCATTGAAATAATCCTTCATTAGGCGGTCACTGGAACAATGCTCCTGCAACTCAGCCTTTGACGGTACAGTATTGAAGTCCAAACCAATGACTAGTGCAAACTCATATTTACTGAATCTGTAGATCCCAGGGCCTAAACAGAAATGAACCTCTCCATCTCTTTTAGTCTGGATCTTGTGCAACAGTAACTGATGATGGGCAAGAACACCAGAGAACCGTAATTTGCCCGTATCGAAAAATTGTCTGAACGAGGATTTCTTTGCCCTATCGAGCAACCGTACTGCCAAAATTTATCTTTTATGTCATTCATAGACTTACTGCCCATGTATGTAACACGACCGAGGAAATGATCCTTAGTTGGAATTATTAACTTCGACATCTGCAAAAACAAACAAACCAGGAAAAAACCACAACCAGATAAAAAACATGGGTAAAACTTCAAAGGAAAATGGATCAATATCATATCGAGGCTATCAAGCTTGTAGTTCTTCACAATCAAATTAAGCCTATCGAGCTCACACCACAAGAGGAATCAAACTAATATCTAATCTATCGAGCTCACAGGAAAAACAGTCCGATTTCAAAGGATCATAACTATCAAACCTATCGAGTTGGTAGGAAAAACGATTTGATTTCCATCAATCCAACTATTAACTACCTATCGAACTACGATCGAACCTATCGAGCCTCGTCTGAAACACAGGAAAATGGCTTCACTTCCAACCCAGGCGACATATTTCAGATCAATACCAATAAATCGAGGAAATCAACTACATTTTGGACAGAAACAATAACTTAACCTCATAAAAATATATCAAGAAATTAAAAAACATAAACGTGCTTACGTGCCCTAAAACTGTGCTAAAATGGAAACCATATGACCGAAAACTACAAACGGAATCGAACTCCTATCGAACTAAAATTGATTATATTGAGTGCCATCGGAAACCCAGAAAAATGGTCTGAGTTTCGTCAATTCAACCCTGCCCACATAACACTCAATCAAATCCAATAAATGTTGGTAATCGACTACATTTATGATAGAAATAATAACCTAACATTCAAGAACAAATAACTAAAAAAATCGTGCCCTAAAACTGACCTTCATTGGTGGACGACTTCAATGGAGGAGTGGTTCTCTGATGTGGGTTCGACTACGATGGGGCACCTTTGACATGCTCCGAGGTGCTGGGTTCGATTCATCTCTACTTGGTTTTGATTGAGAGGTCGAGTACGAGAGAGAGGGAGGAGGGAGGCTCAGGCGCATTTTCCTTGGAAAAAGAGAGTTCAAATGGATGCGTGGAAACATAAACATATTTTCCAGAGGATGTCAATGTGTGAGTTTTTTTCCTTTTTGGACCACTTTGAGCATAGTTAGTCAAATTTTCCTTCTCAATCCCTTACATGCATTATGTAGATATTAAGTTGTATCTACGGCCTTGTGTTTGAGTAACTATTACACCCTAGATTTGAACCTTAAGTTGAAGAAACAATACAAAATTTCAGGGTTAGCACAACTGCTTTATTTTATATATATATATATATATATATATATAGAGAGAGAGAGAGAGAGGGAGAGTAATTTTCCTATGAGGTATACCTCATCTAAGTAAATATGAGGGAGTGTTTATGAGAACCGTTGGATTAACATATATTATTTACCACTGTCAGATCAAGACAAGACCTGAAACCCATTTCTATAAACTCTCCTCTCTCCCGTTCTAGAGTGAGAAACCAAACCAAACTAAACATAGAGAGAGAGAGATTAAGAAGAGTGAGAGGGGCAGTGACAATGGCGACTCAAAGTTGTTTACGTTCGGAAACATGTATGCACACAACATAACAAGGTAAAAATTGGATTTTTAGGTTGGTTGTGACAGATCTAGGTGGAAAGCTAGGATCTTTTGAGCATCTAAGTTGATTTTGGATTGTTCTGGTCTGGGTTGGTTGGATCATAGTTGGAAGATGTGCCTTTTGGGTGCTTTTTGGTTCTGGTGATTTTGAGTTGGAAGAGGAATCAAAGGTGTGGGGGAAGATGTTTAATCGTTTTAATTCTAGACCGCAAATGCACAACCATCGGTGGAGATGGGGCAAGTACGGGTCGATCCGCAGGGAGGTTAGCAGTCTCTGTTTGACCGAAATCAGATGGCGAAAAAGGAGAGAAGAGTTGTAGATATGCTAATCTAAGTTACACTAAACTAGTATGAAAAAATGTGAAGGAAAACAACAACTAACGATGCAATCTAAATCAAAAGAACCTAAAGTGGAAGTGCAAATCAGGAAGAGAGACCTCTGAGGGGTGGAGTGAGTGTACACATGCAAGAAGATGGTGAAGAATGCAATCATTAAGCACAAATGTAGGTTGTATTTTCATGTATACGAAGTATCTAATGATTATGGTAAAACCTATCAATATCATTACTAACCTAGTTGACTAACATTAACATACACAAGTATCTAAGAGTTATGGCAAAAAACCATCAAGTTACAAGTTCAATCCTAAACAAGCAAGCATACATTCATGTTTATCAACACATTTCATACGAATCATTCATTTCCATTCTCTATTGCATGTATAAAATGTCAACTCCACCCCCAAAGGGAATGAAACTACTCACTATTCATTAAAGTAATTATTATCCTAAGAAAGGAAAACATATTAACTAAGTCTACTAAGATTATTGAAATTAAATTAAACAAAGCATGCAAGCAACATAAAAGAAGCAACATAAGAAAGAAACTTTTATTAATTTCAGACTCACAATACCAGTAACATCTCCCTACTTGAGAATTTGCTCCAAGCCTCACTTCAAGTAGAGAAAATAGCCACAAAGCATGTAGTACATTACAAAGGAAGATGAAGAGTTCTATTTATAGTCATAAAAAAGGTAATCATGGACAATCCCCCGATGAGAGACTAATACAATACCCAAAATAGACATAACACACAATTATACATGATCCGCCCGAAGCATGTCGGATCCGGAGCCAACCCGACCGCCAATCATCGGTCTACAGAGTCCGGATCTGGTCCGGATTTTGTGTAGGCTTTCCTCGATAGCTTTCTTCATGTGTGATGCACCCAAGTTAATTTCTGGAGTTTAGGCCCGAATCGAATTGCCAAAATACTCCTCATGATGGTGTGAAGTTTCTTGATTTACTCATTGGTCCTTTGGCTTACATCCGGGTACTTCCCTCTTGCATCTCAGTCCCCAAGTCTTACAACTCAGTTCATTTTCTTGCTTTTAGGTCCTTTTATGTTTCTTCTCTTCAAACTTGTTTATTCCTGAAACTCAAACATAAAACTCGTTATGTAGCATTATTTAGCTTCAAGATAATGGATATAAGACACAAATGAATGCATGGAATGATGTCAATCAGAAGACGTGGGTTTTAATGTTTTTGTTGATTATGGGTTGGAACAGATAAAAATCAAAGGTTTGGTTTTCTTCCCGTCGAAATCATCTTCATAGTATCTAAATATATTAATGGTTTATAAGAGAAATAGATTAGAGTAACTTGTTTCTGTTTTACGTGATTTTGGCTTTAAATTGGTTCTGGATTTTATCTATGTCGGGTTAGTTGTGATTTTGGTGTCATTTGGACACATTATTATCATCTATGTAAGTATAAGAATCTATGACATAGTTAATGTAATTTTATCCATGTTTAGAGTAAGTTTACCTTTGTTTAGTGTAGTTTTAAACTCTTGTTACTCAAAGTTTTTGTAGATTTACTATATCTTTAGTTAATGTAATTTTATCCATGTTTAGAGTAAGTTTACCACTGTTTAGTGTAGTTATAACTCTTGTTACTCTACGCTTTTGTAGATTTACAATATCTTCGCATGTAATTTGTATGCAATTGTTCAATATTTATGAAATCTACAATAGCTCAATATAGAACACCTATATGTTCATTTTAAGTATAACCATCCATTACTTTATTTTAGCTATGGGTTAATGTAATTTAAAATACTTCTTTTTGTAATTTAAGAATGGAATATGGTATTTTTCTATTGAATTACTGTAATTGGAAAGTAAATTTGTGTATTTTTAGTGGTAATTATTAATTTATTCTAGATGTGCATATGATGTAGCTTTTGGTGTATGTAATCAAAATAATAAAAAAATCTGTATCTTTGATTCTAGTGTACGAATGATATATTGTTAAAAGTACAACATTTTATGCATGCTACCGTATATTTAAGTATGATTTGTGTGGTTTAAATACTTACTTATGTATTTTAATTGTTATTTAGTGCATTATGAGTATGGATATCTGTATTTTGAGTGTTATATGTCATGGGTATTTTAGAAAATGAATTTGATATGTAATTATTTTTGTTTTTGTGTAATTTACTTGTTTTGATGTAAATTTACCTCCTTTATAAATTTTAATATATTTTGCCTTTCCTTAGTTTCACTTATACCATGCTAAATACTAATGTAATTTTGCCCATGTTTGGTGTAAGTTTTTTATGAGAATTTTATTTATACCGCAAGTGCACGGCGTCGATGAAGACGCGACAAGTACGAGTCGAACACAAGGAGAGAGATAATTTTGTTATTTTTGTGATTTTCGATTAAGGAAGAAAGAGAGAGAAATAAGTTTGGTTTGAGATTTTTGGTTTTTAATTTTCTAAAGCAAGAACAACAAAAACTAAAAAGAAAATAAAGCAAATATGGATGAGAGTCCGGCGGGTGGAGGTTTAGATATCGGGTTTTGCTTAGAGAAATCTGAAACTTATAATAAATCACATTAGTTATAAAGCATTACATGATAAATGATTCAACATAAACTCAAGTAATCAAAATATACTAACACGAAATTAAAATAATAACATCATTCTTCTTCTCATCACCCTAAATCCATCACCCCTACCCTTTGGAGAGAGTTAAAAACTCATGGATGGAGGGAAGGAGAAGGGGTCCTAGAGAAACTACAAAAGAAAAATAAAAACACAAAATAAACCAACATAATTTTATTACTAAAGCATGGAATAAAAACTAACAACTCCTTTACAACATCATTTCGGGGCTATTTATAGCCGATACAAGAGACCCAAGTATAAAATAGGAAAGTATACGCGTCATGACACGACTGGACAAAATCTGGGACCACGGATCGAAAGGGGTGCGGCGTTTTCGCCGCAAGTTGCATGTAATAGGCGGTGGAAACGCCGCAATATTAGCTCTGGTTGAATCCGGATTTTTCCTGTGTGTTTATGGTATGATTTAAATATCCTTTGCGCGTCTGGATTGATTTCTTTCCTTTCTTTTGAGCTCCGAATTTATTTCTTCATATATTTGGAGATCCAAATTGATTTTTCTTTAGAACTTATCCAAAATAATATTTTGGTACTTGTAATTTGCAGTCGGGTCCTCGGCTTTTTGCAATTAAGTTCCTGACTACTTTTGTGCTTAAGTCCTTGGCCTTTTTGTAATTAGGTCTTTGAATGCTTTTATGCTTGGATCGAATTCAATTTGAAGCCCGATAATCTTGACTTGGTCTTTATGATAGAAATAAGTCTCTTGCACGCGTTTATACTCGGGATATGGGTAATTTTCATTCAGGTCCCTGTATTATATAAATAAGACTAAACACATACCTTAGTAGCATTTATTGATATAAAATTAATCTAAATGAAAGACATATGATGCAATGTATGCAATGCATAAGTTTTCAAATCTTTAGTGTGTCTTCAACTCTTATCATTGCAATTTTATGTAGATTTACAATAATTCTGCACGTAATTTATATCTTGAGTGTGGGTTTGTGTAATTTAGATATTTATTTACGTATTTTTAAGTATCAATTAGTGTATTTTGGTATTGAGTTAGTGTATTTTAAGTATATGTTTGACTATTTTAATGTATTATTTCATTTATTAGTGTGGATATTTTGGTGTTGAATTAGAGTATTTATGTATCTTATTACAAGCATATGTATTTTATTAAAATTTAGCGAATTGTGAGTATTTATAAGCGTATTTTTGTTGGTATATGTGGTAAATACTTATAGTTCAATACATAATATTTAAATGTTGATTTCAAACATAATTGCTAATCTATTCTAAATATGTGTTTGTGTCAATAATTTAAATATATAATACTTTATTTTGTGCTTTAAAATTGAATTTGTGTATTTCCATAAACCGACGTTGTAGGGTATAAAATAAATTAAATTAAAAAATTGATACGTGGTCTACCACGTCTATCACGTCGGTTTGAAACCTAAATCGACGTGGTAGACCCCTTATCAATTTTCTGATTTTTTTGAACTTTTAAACCACTACCACGTCTGTTTTCAACAAACACCGACGTGGTAGACCCCTTATCAATTTTCTGAATTTTGTTTTGGATTTTTAAACCACTACCACGTCGGTTTGGTTTTGGTCCGACGTGATAGTGGGTGTCTAGCACGTCTGTTAACAACATACCGATGTGGTAGTGGTTTAAAAATTCGAAAAATCAAAAAATTGATAAGGGGTCTACCACATCGGTGTTTGTTGAAAACCGACGTGATAGACCCCCACTATCACGTCAGATTTTTGACCGACGGGAAAGAGTCTCCCGTATAATATCCCCCACTACCACGTCGGTCAAGCAATGTGGTCAACCCGACATTATGCTCCCTTAATATCCGACGTTATAGCCATTTTTTCCAGTAGTGCCAAGAACCACGCTTGGAGTTCAAACCTAGCCATTCTTTACGAGTTTGCGCCAACAGTTGAAACCTTCACCCACACATGGCTCGACAACCCCACTGGACCCACAAACCCCCAATATCACTTAATTTTACCCAATCCATCAACCGCAAAATTAAAATTAAAAATAAAATCCAATTCAAACACATGCCAAAAGAGAACCGAACATAACAACACCTACCCAAATCATAATCTACAATCAAAATCCAACAT
Organism: Triglochin maritima; assembly: GCA_963682175.1. Lineage (NCBI taxonomy): Eukaryota > Viridiplantae > Streptophyta > Magnoliopsida > Alismatales > Juncaginaceae > Triglochin > Triglochin maritima. The sequence continues at coordinate 46,008,010 of OY821775.1, forward strand.
CTAGTACAAAAAACAACTGAATCAAAATCATTCCTCTTAATTAATCTTGTCATTGCATCACATGCTAGAGCAAATTCGTTGGCATAGCATCTATTTAACCGATTTCGTCGGATCTCGGACCAAACTCAACATTTTTTCGATGTAGCATATATCTTGAATAGACTTTGCCGAAACAAATTGAAATCGGTGCCTCTCCAGTGAATATAACTTGATGTTGTGCTTGAATCGGAGCATTATAACAAGAAATGATGGATTTCCCCATATTATAGAGAGAGTGAGAGGGAGCGAGGGAGACAAAAACGTTGGGTTATGGGTGGTTGTAAAAGAAGAAGAATTTGTTGAGTTTGATACGTGAGCATTTGAGAGAGAAGGATGATGGATTTTGGAGATGAACCATTAGTTGAATTCAAGAATAGATCTAACAAATCAGGATATTTGTAGCTCATATAACATTAGATGTGGTATAACTCGTAGGAAAATTGACATATATATAATATAGTAAAATAAGGTTACCTACTAACTTTTTTTTCTTGGGAATATTTCATTCGAGTAAAAGTTCGAGATATTGTGATGCTACAAACAAGTTCAATTAAGTTAATACTTAATTTCATCCATGTCAGTGTGTGACAATCTTTGGACTATTGCATGATTTTTACTGCTCATAAAGCAAAAAGCAGCCAAGGGCGGACCCAGGGTGGGCACCTTTAAAAATATATCAACCAAAAAACTAATATAATAATTAAAAAAAGTTTTTATATAACTTCAAATATGTTTGTTACAAGGTAATCCAACGAGGTTTCATGCTTTGAAATTTTTCATTATAACTTCATCACTAATCGTATCGAAAATCTCTCGTTCGATGTACGTAACAAGAGCATCATTAACCCATTCGTCTCTCATCCAGTTCCGCAATCTATTTTTCACGACATTCATAGCCAAAAACACTCTCTCAACTGTTGCAGTTGCAACCGACAAGACCAATGTCAATGTAATCAACAAGAAAACCAACGGAAAAGTTTGGGTTTTTTAATAAAAAACTTATCCATTCCTGACAATGAAAAACAAAAATTGAATGAAGTTGTGATCAAACTCTATACTCTAAAACAACACAATGATCAAATTTCTCTACTCGCAAAAATTAAATTGGAGGAGCTATTTTATTCTTCAATCAAAATTCGTAATCAAAAATTAAATCAAGCAGAATATGCAATTCAAGAAATAAGATAGACACATTCTTAGGAATCCCCAAGGATCAAAGGCAAGACTAGAGAGCAAACTCTCGCCGTCCCACACGCCTTCAATCTCTGCTGGCAAGACGAGTATCGTCCCACACACAAGCAGAAGGGCCCACTAGTAGGGGTGTAAACGGGGCGGGTAATACTCGTATACCCGGTCACCCGCCCCGGGCGGGTACGGGTATGGGTACAAAAATACATACCCGTTTAAAAATTCAAACCCGTATACCCGTACCCGTTTACCCGCTTAATAAACGGGTCGGGTACGGGTATACGCATTACCCATACCCGTTTACCCATATACCCGTTAAGATATATTATATTATATATATAATATTTTTTTAATATTTTATATGTTATATATTATATATTTTTTATATATAATATATATTTTATATAATATATATTATTTTTTTATATATTATATATTATACCCGCTATACCCGTTTACCCGCCCCGTACCCGCTAACTTAACGGGTACGGGTCGGGTACGGGTATATATGTTTTTTGACGGGTATATACCCGTACCCGTACCCGCTAATTTAGCCGGGTACGGGTACGGGTAGGGGCATACCCGACCCGTACCCGACCCGTTTACACCCCTACCCACTAGGGACTTGGTTGGAGAGAGTTCCTGACCGAAGAACTCGGAGAAGTTCACGTCAAGTGGTCATCAACTACAACAACAAAAAATACAAATTAAAACAATGGAATACAAAGTACCAGCAAAATTCAGAAGAAACATTACTTATTACATCGATACTTATCGTCCTAATGACGTGTGCATTAACAATATGGAAGAGCAAATATAATTTTAATTCGAAGAATTGCAACTGGTGTTCTAAGATCCTTTCCCCTAAGAAATGATATACAATAGTTAAATGCAATGGCTGAAATATTCTTCGTTTGAATGACATAATTCAAGTTGTATCTCACTCTACTATTGTTTGCAACCTTTTTTAAAATTTCCTACATATGTATTACAATTCATGATATCTCTATCCTTCTCATGATATAATTCATGATTCTAAGTCTACGAAAATTTTAACTCCATCCTTCTTAATGATATGGTCCAAGTTTTATTTCACGCAATGTTGTATCCACTGTTAAACATAAAACCCATTTATGCACTGTTTAAGTTTCCAATTCTATCAGAATATTTTATCATTTCTTCTTATGGCATGGTCCAATATTTGATATTGTAATTCATTTTCAGTTTTCAGTTGCAATTCTTCAGCAATATTGTAAAATTCAATACTAAGTACTGACTGTTTTACTTTTAAGGTATCAACAATTCAGAAGTGAAACATTTTCAAATTTTCCTGATCGGCGTCTTGGTGATAAACTGATAATAGATTGGTTTTTTATGATATCTCTGGTAGGTAAATTTTAAGTTGCTAATCTATCTGGTATTAAAGTGGAATGAGTAAACAATGTTAGTGTCATTGTAAAACATAATACAGTAACATCTGATAATACCATATACCTTTTAACATCTAATAATACCTTTTAACATCCAATATCCCATGATATTTGGGAATCAATAAGGAAAGTCTCCAACCATTTTTAGGAAATACAAATGTGACATATGCTTCTCCCTAAACATCAAAATTAAAATCATTGTAACCAGGACCAAAACCACTCGTTCCACCAGTGGGAAAGGGAGAGAGTACCTGACCAAAGAACTCGGAGAGGCGGAGGCGTGGAGAGGTGGAGGTGAAGCAGGCGTGGACAAGGGCGTGGAAAGACGGAGGCATGGCCCACGTGGAGAGGCGGTGTTGTGGAGCCGCGGAGATGGAGAAATGCGGAGGAGTGTAGAAGGTGGAGAAGTGCGGACTGCGGAGGGCAGGAGTCACGTGACTGCGGGAGCCGGGAGGCGGAGCCGCGGAGAGACGGAGGCGTGGAGAGGTGGAGGCGCGGACAGGGGCGTGGCCCGCATGGAGTGGCGGCGCCGTAGAGTCGTGGAGAGGTGGAGGCGTGGAGCCTCGGAGATGGAGAAATGCGAAGGAGTGGAGGAGTGGAGAAGGTGGAGAAGCCGCGGAGTCGCAGGACTGCGGAGGACGGGAACTAGGAGAGGTAGAGTCGGGTGGAGAAGGTGGAGGGGTGGAGACGTGGAGTGGTCGAGAAAGTGGAGGGATTGAGAGGGATTTTGGGGGAAATTTTAACTTTAAGGATTAAGGATACCATGTAATGTAATCTAAATTTAATTTTGATTATGTTTAAGTGTACAACAATTTCAGAATAGTCCCACATCGGAAATCATTAATTGTTTGACGATCTTTATAATTTTGTAGCTCTCTACTATGTTGTGAGTTGATCACACACTCAAAATGCATACTGTGCCTAATTGGTAGTATGGACACACATATATTTTAGTTTAATATCTTACATTAACTTTGGATTTCTGGCGTGGGTACCTGGGATGGATTTTTCCAAGTGAGTGAGACTTGTCACTTTCGAGTCTATACAATTTGTCCCCTAAATATTTTATTTGTATTTTTTCAACCAAAAAAAAAAACTTAAAAACAAACCAATATATATTTCTATTTGTTTGGAAAATTATTATTTTTGTGTAATTTTTTTATCACAGTCAAAATACACTGAAACCAATTTGTAAAACGTACAATCAATTAGCCACATATATAAGACGTGCATATGTATATTACATATATTCTACCACAAAGTTCACAATCCTCTAAAACCCTAATTAGAACACAAATGCACCAAACTTTGGTGACATGATATGCCACCTCCCAGGTACCAAGTTACCAACCTGCATGCATATATGTTCCCCTCCATCCATCCATGGTGGACCTCATTAATTTAGCTTTCCAACTATTCTTCCACTATAAATGTAATAACCTAAACTAAACATCTTAATTAACTAAACCTAAACCTAATTAACCCTAATTAATCCTGCATGAGGAGGTGGAGGTGTTGGACATGTGGAGGATGAAGTGGCTAGTTTTGGTTGGATGCTTTGGAGGTGGAGTGGGAGATAAGTTTGGATTTCTTCTATAAATAGGAATGTGAGGATTAGCTGAAAACGTTTTTCTTCATTCGTGGCTTAACAGAGAGTGAGAGGAAGTGTATGCCGGAGAAGAAGAAGGAGGTGAAGTAGAAGAAGAGGAGAAGAAGGAGAAGAAGGAAGAAGAAGAGGAGTGAAGTGACTCAAGCTTGGGAAGCTTCTTCAACCGTCAAAAAGGTATGCCAAATCTTCATTATAACTCACTTGTGCCTTGTGAGTGTTGGGGATCGACGTTGGTGTCGAATTCCCCGTCGGAATTCAACCAATTCAGAGGTTGAAGACGACGATCGGTCGACCGGTGCCTGTGGGCAGTCGACCGATCCTATTATTATATTGTTGTTTACCCGCGAACGGTCGAACGATGTCGTTAGACGGTCGACCATTATGCCAGATTGTGCGGGAAAAAGGGGATTTTACTGTTATCGGTCGAACGGGACCACTTAGCCGGTCGACCGAATAACGATGAGAATGGGTCGGTTGGGGATTTTGACTTATTAAACGGTCGAACGTCCTTACCTTGTTCGACCGATCCATTCGATGCTAAGTCGGTTGGGAGCTTTGACCATCAAAACGGTCGACCGCTCTTTAACTTTCGGTCGACCGACTGAGCATTTAATTAAGCGGTAGAGTGCTTGTGTTGATTCGGTCGAACTGTATTTCAGTTCCGGTCGACCGAACGAGACTTGGGCAAAATATTGAAAGTCCTGTTATCGGTCGAACGGCCCCTTGGTTCGACCGGTCGGATATATATATTATATAAAATTGTATAGCGCAGACCTTCCAAACGGTCGACCGCTAGATGACTTTTGTTCGACCGATTGGTCGGTAATTCGGTTGGCGTGGTTCGACCGGTAGAATTGTTTGCACAGTACTGTGTACTGTGTGGGGGACCGGTCGACCGGTGTGCTTGTAGCGGTCGACCGATCTGCCACAGGTTGGTGGATTTATCCACACGCGATCCGTCGATGTCAGGTCGACTACCGGCTCCGAGGCGACGGTCGATTACCGGCTTTGAGAGCTACGGATTTCACCTTCGACGAAGGCGTATTATTGTTGTACTTTTTCCTCTCTTACCGAGCGGGGTGTGAGGGATGTGTACCGTAAACCTTGGGCTGTTTGCGAGGGTTTAGCGGTAGGCCGAGGATGTTCCGGCAGGGTGCGCGCTAGGCGACTCTTGGGGGAGCAGTGGCTGTCGTCTGACCCGAGTTGTGTATTCGGCGGGCTGACTCGCTCCTTGGGTGCGGCGTGTACCGGGGGTTCCTTCCTGCACGTTTTGGGGAGCAGTGGTGTCGACTGACCCTTGTGAGGCAGCGGTGGACTGACTTGACCCTAGTGACAGGAGTGGTTCAGTGCCGCGGAGGCGGTGAGGGCATTATTGTGGGCCCGAGGCGGATGACCATGTGCATAGCATTGCATTGTCTTTAATTCCTTTTTATATTTTTAGGAGGTTTGGTATACGGGGTTCCTGTAGGGAACTCAGGCATGTTTGTTTGTTTGCATTTCAGGTAGCGAGCAGGGTTAGGGTTTGAGGTGGTGACTGAGGACGGTGCCCCCGAGATCAGATCCTGTGTCCTCTTTTATCTTCTTTTGTTGAGGTAGTGATTACATGTACATTCATTTTGTTGTAATCACAGTTGACTCTTATGTATAGTTTGACTTCCACGTGGGTCTGTACCTGATATAGTTTATATATATATATATATGTTGGTTTATTCCCGTGACGTGCCCAGTGTTGACCATTGACGGTCTGTATTATTGTTTAAATTTTCCGCTGTTTTCGGGTACGTTACAATTTGGTATCAGAGCGTTGATCTCGGCGTACTTGTCCAAAGAAACCACCTTTGAGTTAGGAGTTAGGTCTAGAGGATCATGCATGCACAGATTATATTGATATTGTCTTGTTTCCTTTGGCAGATGCCTCCTAGACGGGGGAAGGCGGTTGCCCATACTCGCGGTGAGAGTGAGACTGCGAGGGATGAGGCTTGGGAGGATGAGCGTCGGACGTTGTTCGATACGGTCGGACGTCTGACAGAGATGCTACAGCAGCAGACGGCACAGACTGGGCAGACGGGGACTGGCGCTATGCATGACCGGTTTATGCGCCAGCATCCGCCTACCTTTCTGGGGCAGTACGACGCAGAGGCTGCGGAGGAGTGGATCTTCACGATGCAGAAGATCTTCAGTGCTATTGGTTGTCCTCCAGAGGCGAGAGTGGGCCTGGCTACTTATGTTTTGGGCGGTGCTGCGTCCAACTGGTGGAGGTCCACATCTGCAGTGGTGTTTGCGGACAGAGATGATATAGCCTGGGAGGAGTTCGTTGGCGAGTTCAACGAGCAGTATTTTCCGCAGCATGTCCAGGATCAGAAGAGGGAGGAGTTTCTGAGTCTTCAGCAGGGAGACATGACCCTAGCAGGCTACATCGGGAAGTTCAACGCCCTTGAGCGTTACTGTCCCGAGATGTATGTTACACAGGAGCAGAGGGCAGGGAAGTTCGTCCGAGGGCTCCGGAAGCAGCTGAGGACGAAGGTGCTGACACACATGCCGAGCACGTTGGCCGATGCAGTGAAGAGTGCTACTGTTCTTGATCGTGACTACAGGGAGAACTACCAGGATGAGAGGAGGCCATCGGGTAGGTTCTCAGGGAGGCCAGGAGGTCAGACTGGAGGGAATCCGGGCAAGAGGCCCAGATACGAGGGAGCAGGAGTTGCAGTACCACGACCTGAGCCTTGTGGTACTTGTGGGAGGTTTCACTCCGGGCCATGCTTCACCCCCGGAGCGTGTCATGGTTGTGGCCAGATGGGTCATTTTATCAGGAGCTGTCCGAGCCGAGGAGCTGGGCCGAGCAGACCACCGGGTTTACCCGCACCAGGCAGAGGAGGAGGCGGAGGTAGACCACCTTTCAGACCCCAGCAGGGGCAGCGCACTGGCAGAGTTTACACCATCCAGGCAGAGGAGGCTCGTGATGGAGGCGCTGTGGTGGAAGGTACACTTCTTGTCGCAGGTTCAGTAGCTAGGGTGTTATTTGATTGTGGCGCGACACACTCGTTCATCTCAGAGCGATTTGCGGGAGTGTTGGGCTGTACCCTTGCGATGTTGACTGCCACTTTGGAGGTCAGCACACCCCTGGGTCTGGTGGGCACTGTGGGGAGATTTGTCCCCGGCGCCACGGTTGTTTCGGGAGATCAGGAGTTTCCGGCCGACCTGGTCTTGCTACCGATGGAGGACTTTGATGTCATACTTGGGATGGATTGGCTGTCCCAATATGATGTTCGAGTCTTGTGCCGTGAGAAGAAGATTTTGATCCCGAGGAAGGGTTTGCCTGATATTATGATTAGAGGGATCAGAAGCAGAGGGGGTCGCATTATTGTATCTGCTGTTAGAGCTCAGAGACTGTTACAGCAGGGATGTGCAGCATTTCTGGCGACGCTTGTGGTTGCGGAGGCAGAGTCCCAGAGGCTAGAGGACATTGAGGTGGTGCAGGAGTTCGCGGATGTTTTTCCAGCGGAGATTCCAGGTTTACCACCACACCGAGAGTTGGAGTTCGGCATTGAGTTGGTAGCTGGCACTACACCACAGTCGAAGGCTCCATACCGGATGGCACCTGCTGAGTTGACAGAGTTGAAGAAGCAGTTGCAGGAGTTGATGGACTCTGGATTTATCAGACCGAGCGTCTCGCCTTGGGGTGCACCAGTTCTGTTTGTGAAGAAGAAGGACGGATCCTTGAGGATGTGCATAGACTACAGGATGCTGAACCAGGTGACGGTGAAGAATAGGTATCCCTTACCTAGGATTGAGGACCTCTTTGACCAGCTGCAGTCAGCGAAGGTTTTCTCGAAGATTGACCTGCGTTCAGGATATCACCAGTTGAGGATCCGAGATGAGGACATCCAGAAGACAGCCTTCAGGACGAGATATGGACACTATGAGTTCTTGGTGATGCCATTTGGATTGACGAATGCTCCGGCAGCATTCATGGATCTGATGCACCGGACGTTCAGGCAGTATATTGATATATTTGTGATTGTCTTCGTGGATGACATCTTGATCTATTCACCAGATGTGGAGCAGCACAGAGAGCATCTGAGGATTGTACTCAGCATCTTGAGGGCTCAGCAGTTATATGCTAAGTTCTCAAAGTGCGAGTTTTGGTTGGACAGAGTGGCATTCCTCGGACACATTGTATCGGCAGAGGGGATATCAGTGGATCCGGCGAAGGTAGAGGCGGTGACACAGTGGAGGACCCCTACGAGCGTGACGGAGATTAGGAGCTTTGTTGGACTGGCGGGTTATTACCGTCGCTTCATCAAGGACTTCTCGAGATTGGCAGCACCACTGACGGCTCTGACGCAGAAGGGAGTCACTTTTGTTTGGTCGCAGAAGTGCGAGGACAGCTTTCAGGAGCTGAAGAGACTGTTGACCACAGCACCAGTTTTATCATTGCCGAGTGGCACGGGTGGATTCGTGATTTATAGCGACGCTTCAGGTATTGGCTTAGGATGTGTACTTATGCAGCACGGGAGGGTGATCGCGTACGCATCCAGACAGCTGAAGGTCCATGAGAGGAATTACCCGACACATGATTTGGAGTTGGCAGCAGTGGTTCACGCACTGAAGACCTGGAGACACTATCTTTATGGCGAGCAGTTCGAGGTGTTTACAGATCATCAGAGTCTGAAGTACCTGTTCTCGCAGAAGGAGCTGAACATGAGGCAGCGCAGATGGCTTGAGTTCATTAAGGACTATGACTTCACTATCTCTTACCATCCGGGGAAGGCGAACACAGTTGCAGACGCTTTGAGCCGGAAGGTGGAGGTATCAGTAGCAGGCCTATGCATTCAGGAGTGGCGACTGCTGGAGTCTTTAGCAGAGTGGAGACCATTTGCAGATAGCTCTGAGGGTGCAGTGATTGCAGGATTGAGAGTAGAGCCTCAGACAGTGTCAGCAGTGATTCATGCTCAGACTACAGATGAGGAGTTGAGCAGTTTGTTACAGTTAGCTGCCAGAGATGGGTCAGACTTCAGAGTTGGAGTGGATGGAGGTCTGAGATTCAGAGACCGTATCTGGGTGCCGAAGACAGAGGACCTGAGACATGATATCATGGAGGAGGCACACAGATCGAGATATTCCATTCATCCAGGGAGCACCAAGATGTACAAAGACCTGCAGCGGAACTTCTGGTGGCGAGGTATGAAGAAGGACGTTGCAGACTTCGTGTCGAGGTGTTTGGTCTGTCAGCAGGTGAAGATCGAGCACCAGAGACCAGCAGGACAGATGCAGAGGATTGAGTTGCCCGAGTGGAAGTGGGAGCACGTGACGATGGATTTTGTTACGGGGCTACCGAAGACACGGAGATTCCACGATGCGATTTGGGTTATAGTCGATCGACTGACCAAGTCGGCGCATTTCTTAGCTATTAAGACCACTCTTGCTCTGGAGGGTCTAGCTAAGTTATATATTGAGGAGATTGTCAGACTTCATGGCGTACCAGTCAGTATTATTTCAGACAGAGATCCCAGATTCACTTCGAGATTTTGGGAGAGTCTACACAGAGCACTGGGGACACGTCTGAAGTTTAGCACAGCTTTCCACCCACAGACAGATGGCCAGTCAGAGCGGACGATACAGACATTGGAGGACATGCTGAGAGCGTGTACACTTGACTGGGCAGGACATTGGGATGAGCATTTGCCGTTGATCGAGTTCGCCTACAACAACAGCTACCACTCGAGTATTGGGATGGCACCCTATGAGGCATTATACGGGAGACCGTGTAGATCGCCGGTATGCTGGAGTGATGTGGGCGAGAGACAGCTAGTTGGACCTGACATTATCCAGTTGTATTCAGAGAAGGTCGACGTGATTCGGAGACGACTAGCTACGGCGCAGAGCAGGCAGAAGAGTTATGCTGATACGCGGAGACGTGAGCTGACTTTTGATGTAGGAGATCATGTCTTCCTGAAGATCTCGCCTTCCAGAGGGGTGATGAGATTCGGGAAGAAGGGGAAGCTGAGTCCGAGGTATGTCGGACCTTTTGAGATATTGGATCGGGTCGGTGAGGTGGCATATAGGATTGCACTACCACCACAGTTCGCAGGACTTCACAACGTCTTCCATGTTTCTATGTTGAGGAAGTACGTGGCCGATCCAGCTCATGTGATAGAGATATCAGTACCGGAGATCCAGCAGGATTTGTCATTAGATGAGAGACCAGTTGAGATCGTGGATCAGATGATACATCAGCTCAGGAGGAGAGCGATTCCTATGGTGAAGGTCAGGTGGCAGCATCACAGTGTTAGAGAGGCTACCTGGGAGATCGAGGAGGATGTCAGGAAGCAGTATCCAGAGTTATTCCGGTAAGTCAGTTATTTCGAATTTCGCGGGCGAAATTCTTTTAAGGAGGGTAGATTGTAATAACCTAAACTAAACATCTTAATTAACTAAACCTAAACCTAATTAACCCTAATTAATCCTGCATGAGGAGGTGGAGGTGTTGGACATGTGGAGGATGAAGTGGCTAGTTTTGGTTGGATGCTTTGGAGGTGGAGTGGGAGATAAGTTTGGATTTCTTCTATAAATAGGAATGTGAGGATTAGCTGAAAACGTTTTTCTTCATTCGTGGCTTAACAGAGAGTGAGAGGAAGTGTATGCCGGAGAAGAAGAAGGAGGTGAAGTAGAAGAAGAGGAGAAGAAGGAGAAGAAGGAAGAAGAAGAGGAGTGAAGTGACTCAAGCTTGGGAAGCTTCTTCAACCGTCAAAAAGGTATGCCAAATCTTCATTATAACTCACTTGTGCCTTGTGAGTGTTGGGGATCGACGTTGGTGTCGAATTCCCCGTCGGAATTCAACCAATTCAGAGGTTGAAGACGACGATCGGTCGACCGGTGCCTGTGGGCAGTCGACCGATCCTATTATTATATTGTTGTTTACCCGCGAACGGTCGAACGATGTCGTTAGACGGTCGACCGTTATGCCAGATTGTGCGGGAAAAAGGGGATTTTACTGTTATCGGTCGAACGGGACCACTTAGCCGGTCGACCGAATAACGATGAGAATGGGTCGGTTGGGGATTTTGACTTATTAAACGGTCGAACGTCCTTACCTTGTTCGACCGATCCATTCGATGCTAAGTCGGTTGGGAGCTTTGACCATCAAAACGGTCGACCGCTCTTTAACTTTCGGTCGACCGACTGAGCATTTAATTAAGCGGTAGAGTGCTTGTGTTGATTCGGTCGAACTGTATTTCAGTTCCGGTCGACCGAACGAGACTTGGGCAAAATATTGAAAGTCCTGTTATCGGTCGAACGGCCCCTTGGTTCGACCGGTCGGATATATATATTATATAAAATTGTATAGCGCAGACCTTCCAAACGGTCGACCGCTAGATGACTTTTGTTCGACCGATTGGTCGGTAATTCGGTTGGCGTGGTTCGACCGGTAGAATTGTTTGCACAGTACTGTGTACTGTGTGGGGGACCGGTCGACCGGTGTGCTTGTAGCGGTCGACCGATCTGCCACAGGTTGGTGGATTTATCCACACGCGATCCGTCGATGTCAGGTCGACTACCGGCTCCGAGGCGACGGTCGATTACCGGCTTTGAGAGCTACGGATTTCACCTTCGACGAAGGCGTATTATTGTTGTACTTTTTCCTCTCTTACCGAGCGGGGTGTGAGGGATGTGTACCGTAAACCTTGGGCTGTTTGCGAGGGTTTAGCGGTAGGCCGAGGATGTTCCGGCAGGGTGCGCGCTAGGCGACTCTTGGGGGAGCAGTGGCTGTCGTCTGACCCGAGTTGTGTATTCGGCGGGCTGACTCGCTCCTTGGGTGCGGCGTGTACCGGGGGTTCCTTCCTGCACGTTTTGGGGAGCAGTGGTGTCGACTGACCCTTGTGAGGCAGCGGTGGACTGACTTGACCCTAGTGACAGGAGTGGTTCAGTGCCGCGGAGGCGGTGAGGGCATTATTGTGGGCCCGAGGCGGATGACCATGTGCATAGCATTGCATTGTCTTTAATTCCTTTTTATATTTTTAGGAGGTTTGGTATACGGGGTTCCTGTAGGGAACTCAGGCATGTTTGTTTGTTTGCATTTCAGGTAGCGAGCAGGGTTAGGGTTTGAGGTGGTGACTGAGGACGGTGCCCCCGAGATCAGATCCTGTGTCCTCTTTTATCTTCTTTTGTTGAGGTAGTGATTACATGTACATTCATTTTGTTGTAATCACAGTTGACTCTTATGTATAGTTTGACTTCCACGTGGGTCTGTACCTGATATAGTTTATATATATATATATGTTGGTTTATTCCCGTGACGTGCCCAGTGTTGACCATTGACGGTCTGTATTATTGTTTAAATTTTCCGCTGTTTTCGGGTACGTTACAATAAACCCTACCAAATTCATTGCTACGGTATAAATGCATACTATATCGTTACGCTTTTTAGTTAATTATCACATGCAATTTATCATTTCTTAAAAGTTAAGACGATCGAGGAAAAAAACATACGAGGTAGCACGATAAAGTAAAAAAAGAAGAAGAAGAAAGTTTCGTAGTTTAACCCAGTACAACGAGTTGCGGGCCAAAAGTTATAAATAAGATGAAATATTATTAATATATGTCTATCTCAACTGTAACAAAATTTCATATAGATTGACGCGGGTTGAACCTGCCCACTCCTAGCAAAACTTGTGACAAGAATCACCCATGAATCAAGCTCCAAATCCATAACAACATGCTTCACTACCCTCCAAAACCCTAACAAGTGTCCGCCACACATGATGATGGTGGTAATGGAACTTCCAGCTATACCTTCAATGTCTTCTAGCTTCCATTTCACGCCATCCCTAACATGGTGGCCCTCCCATTCTTGCAAACCTAAAAAAAATATCATCCCACTTCAACTCTATAAAAACCCCACTCCTCCCTCTCAAACTCAACAAAAACAAAAGGTTCATTATATAGCTAGAAGTAAGTTGAACTATATATTCCATAGTGTAGCAAAATGGCATCCATATCTGTATCCGTATTCGCATTGTTCATGATCGTCAATCTTTTGTCTGTGCCCTTAGTGAGCTCATGCGGTGAGTGCCCTCCTAAGCCCAAGCCAAAGCCAAAGCCAAAACCGACGCCAAAACCATGTTCTCCTCCACCTACACCTATCTATAATAAGTGCCCAATCGACACACTAAAACTAGGTGTGTGTGCCAATTTGCTCAATGGTGTGGTCAATGTTGTCATTGGAACGCCCCCGAAAACTCCATGCTGCTCTCTCATCCAAGGTTTGGTTGACCTTGAGGCCGCGGTTTGCCTTTGCACCGCAATCAAGGCCAATGTGCTTGGATTGGTCAATTTCAATCTCAACGTCGACCTCACTTTGCTTCTCAACTACTGTGGAAAGAAGGTCCCCGAGGGCTTCATTTGCCCTTCTTAAGAAATGCAATTATAAGTTGACCGGTTATTGATATATCATCATATATAATTAAGCATATGTTCTTATGTTAGTTTTTTGTTGTTTGAGATTGGTCGTTGTGTATTAGTTTGCATTTGTTTGGGGTTTGGATTGATGATTATTGAGAGGCTTTATGTTATTTTTTTCTTGGTGTGAATTTTCCAAGTGCTTTTATTGTTTTAGTAGTTCTAATACAATGTTCCCTTCTTTGCCTTCAAGTTTCTTTAAATAACATGATGCAACAAAGGACGAGTACTACATCTGAAAAATAAAAATCGACGGATAAAGGACAATAATTAACTATCTATTGAGTTAATTAATAAGGAATAAAGGTGAACATTTTACTCAATACGAATACGAAGATGAAACCTTGCTTCTTGACCCATAGATATTAAGAAAAAGATCAATCTCAATAACCTGGGGTATTTTCAAGAGTAATTTTCTTCTCCTCGAAAATAAATTCTGGAACACTTCAACTCTTAATTTTCTCAACTTCAATAATTTAACCATCATGTCGTAATACTCATTTTGTAATATAAAAATATGAAATTAAAACACAACAATTCACAATCTCAACAAAGAGCCATTGAATTTTGATGTTTTATGTTGTAGGAGTCATTGTGCAACCTTAATCAGAATGCATGAAGGTTATTTGGCAACCTTATATATAATGACTTTACCCAACCTAAGACATTTATAACCATAGTTAGTCATAGTCATGCGCGCAAACAAGAGATTATTAAGAATAAGTGTAAACAATAAGAGAAGTTCAGCAATAACCAAATAGAAAGAAAGAGATATTCAGCAATAACCAATTATTAAAAAAAAAGATTAAGCAATGACCAATTTTTCACAATAGTTGAGGAGTTGAGGGTTCACATGCATGCCAACAATCGCTATCATGGAATAAACAAAATTATGAAACGAGCTTTTTCTTGGTATGGTATCATATCAAGGCCCCTACGAATCTGTCTTCTTGTACTCACCTTTAGATCCATCTCAATGTGACAACGGACAATGCTAATTATCTACATTAATCTATTATCACGAGGAATTAATAGTAGATTAATTTGTCCACATATGGTATCATTGATCATTTTATATCTTCTTTTTACTGTTACATATGCATCATCATTTCAGCACTTTATAGTTTCAACATCAACTTAATATATTTTACTAGGAACTAAATAGAAATTTGAAAGTAACAAATGACAACTTTTGAAATTGGAGTTTATATAAAATTGAGACATAATTATTAACAATACCACCCAAAAAGATACTTCTAATCTTTTTGAAGTTCTTGTTGGTATGTAGCATGTTAGAAAATTTTCTATCTTTATTTGTGTAGGTAAATATGATAATAAAAAATCGTACAAAATAAAAATTCAAATATATAAGAACTATAATTATAAAGAGGTAAATCCTTGACGAAAAAATGCTTTTTATTTAAGTGGGTGGATAAAAGACTAAAGTGTCATGAAATTCGAGGGAAAATGCTAATTATGAGTCTACTATCGTAAAACATGTTAAAAATAATATTACTTAACTAATTGGACAGAAATCAGGTTGCTCAAGTGGAATTGAAATTGCCACTGGCTTGGTTGATGTTCAATCCTTAGCTGTCCATGACTGGAAAAATTATTCTACCAATCCTAAATTCCTAATATTGTCCTCTTATCTTATCAGCTGGTTGGATAAAAAATAGTTGGCCAGGCATGTCGCATCATTTGATGTTACCTTCAATTTTATTCTACACGAATAGTCGAATATTTTGTACTGCTTTATTTGCATGGCATTATCCTTTTGATGTTTTAAGAATTAACTGCGGTTTTTATTTTACTAGTTTATTTTGGTCGGCGAACTCATTAAACGACATCCACAACCTTCATTTGGTATATGAATCAGTGGTAGGGATGAAACGGGAGTGGATATGGTCATGTGGAATGTGGAGAGGATTAAATCCATATTCACGTGTGAGCACAAATATTCTTGTCTACGGATATGATTTTGGACATTCACAAATCACAAAGATGTTTAATGGATTCAGAGTAGATACATATAATTCGCCATCTCCAATAAAAATATTAGGGAATTGTTATTCGTCGGTTCCGGTTTTTATTTTATTTTTAATAAAAAGAAGTTTGATATTTTACAAGATTCGAGTACACTGGGACGTCCATTGGTTCCTTTTCTGACCTCCGAAACATTGATTTTGATGATTATGAGTAGGAGTGTAAGCTGGGCGGGACGGGGCGAGTTTTTGACTCACCGCTACCCGCCCCCGCCTAAGCTAAGCGGGTATGCGGGACGGGGTGAGTCAAAAATAAAAAAACCGCTACCCGCCCCACCTAAGGTTTGACTAGGTGAGGCGGGGCGGGTTATGCAGGTTTGGCGGGTTTCCTTAAAAAAAATTATTTTTCCTAAGAAAAATAAAAGATCAAAACTTGAGAAATAGTAATCACTCATTGTATTTTTTGGAAAATTGAATGTGTGGTGAGTGAAAAATTAGACATTTGGTGAGTGTTGAATAGTGACTTGGTACGGTGGGTTAATAGTTATGAGTAAAATTGAAACATTAAAATGATTTTGGTATATAAAAAATTACTAATATATTTGATTAGGCGGGTTGCGGGTTATACAGGGCGGGTTGCAGGACAACCGCAACCCGTCTCGCTTATTAGGCGGGTTATGCGGGTGACAGGTTGGCGGGTAACATTTTTTGTCCACTATCTGCATTAAGCGGTGTGAGGCGGGTTGCGGGTAAAATTTTACTCATTTACAACATTAATTATGAGAGTGATACGAAGAGAAAGCAGTGGTGGAAAAGTGAAATTAAAAGATATATAAATAGAAATGAGAAAAAATAAAATGATAATTTGTCCTTACGATTTAAGTAATTTACTGCAATTTGATTACTACGCAACTCTTGTCATGGACTTCTAGCTGTTGATGTCAAATCTGTTCTACTTTTTACTTCTCCGAGGATGTTGAAATTTGGTCGGATTATTAGCCATTGATGGCTGTTGAAACACAAATCTTGGAAGAAATATTTGAGAAAAACAGATATCAATCTCTTGAATTGTTAGAGATTGATCATGATGTATTTATATCAAGTGGTAGGATTACAAAATTACATTTGAGCAGTATGAGATTAATAAAATACAGAGAAGAAATGTATGTAGACTAGAAGGAAGGCCTAGTACATTGGGCTTTATATGGATGTTCTAATATCCCCCCCTCAAGCTAACAGGGAGTGAGCGAACTGTGAGTTTGGAACGAAGGAGGTTAAACTGAGATGAGGGTAGTGCTTTTGTAAAAACATCCGCAGTTTGGTCTTTGCTAGAGATAAAACGTATGTTGAGTTGTTTGGCGGCGACTTTCTCTCGAACAAAGTGAAAATCAATTTCCACGTGCTTGGTTCGGGCATGGAAAACGGGATTTGCAGCCAGAAATGTAGCACCGATGTTATCGCACCAAAGGGTAGGCGTGGTGCAGGGAAGGTGAAGGTCGTGAAGTAGTTGCTGGATCCATATGACCTCTGCTGTGGCATGGGATAAGCTTTTGTATTCTGCCTCGGTGCTTGATTTTGCTACTGTGGGTTGTTTTTTTGATTTCCAGGAAACCAGATTGTGTCCAAGATAGATACAAAAGCCAGAAGTAGAGCGCCGATCATCCGAGTCCCCAGCCCAATCTGCATCAGAAAATGCAGACAAATGACTTAAAGTTGTGGGAGGAGATCTAACAAAATTCAAACCATGATTGATTGATTGTTTTAGATATCGTAGGATTCTTTTTACAGCAGTCCAGTGATCATTATTCAGATTGTGCATATATTGACAGACACGGTTTACGGAGTACGTTATGTCGGGTCTGGTTAGAGTTATGTATTGGAGAGCACCGTCGATGCTTCTATAGAGGAAAATATCATGCATGGGTGAGCCAGTGTAACGTGATAATTTGATTGAAGGACAGGAGGGAGTGGTGATTGGTTTAGCGTTGTGCATGTTGGTTTTAATTAATAAGTCTGAAATGTATTTTTGTTGGTTAAAAAACATGCCAGTAGGTGTTTTATGTGCTTCTATTCCTAAAAAATAGTGAATAAGGCCTAGATCTTTTAAAGAAAATGTAGAGTTAAGGGTTGAAACAACCTGAGAAATGAGTTGCGGAGAACTGCCTGTGAGGAGAATATCATCTACATAGACGAGGATAATCAGAATGTGTTTACCTGTATTCAAAACAAACATAGAGGTGTCAGATAGACTTGGTCGGAAGCCAAGCTGAGTGAGCTTGGTTGATAATTTGTGGAACCAAGCTCGAGGGGCCTGTTTAAGGTCGTAGATGGCTTTCTGGAGTCGACAAACATGATGTGGAAAACTTGGGTTAATATACCCTTGAGGTTGAGTCATATAGACTTCCTCTTGGAGATCACCATTTAAAAAGGCATTGTTCACATCAAGTTGCCTAATAGGCCAGTTTTTAGAAATAGCAAGAGAAAGAACTACTCGAATAGTGACTGGTTTCACAACAGGGCTGAAAGTTTCATCATAGTCAACTCCAGCTTCTTGGTGAAACCCTTTAGCAACAAGACGTGCTTTGTATTTTAAAACAGAGTCATCAGGATTACGCTTGATTCGGTATACCCATTTACAACCAACCAAATTTTTAACTGAGGAGACAGGAACAAGAGTCCAAGTATTGTTTGAGATCAGTGCATTATATTCATCATCCATAGCCGCCCGCCACTTATTGTTTTTGACAGCAGTAGAGAAATTTGAAGGAGGTGTGTCTGAAAGAGTGGAGTGAGGAGGTGGATATTTGGTAGTATTGAAGGTTTTAAAACCAGGGAATTCTTTGGGTTTTCGGGTCTGATCTTTTGTTCTAGTGGTCATGGGGTGAGATATGGTTGTAGTATCATGTATATTGGAGGTTAGTGGAGAACAAGTGACAGGAGGATTTACTGGTGGTGTTGGTGGGATGTTTTCTTGGATTGGTGAGGATTGTGTGTTTTGGAAGCTGGGAGAGGGTGCT
The DNA here is from genome assembly GCA_963682175.1 of Triglochin maritima. NCBI lineage: Eukaryota > Viridiplantae > Streptophyta > Magnoliopsida > Alismatales > Juncaginaceae > Triglochin > Triglochin maritima. The sequence goes on from OY821775.1 coordinate 46,026,737, forward strand.
GTCAAAAGATGATGTGGGGATGCTATGTCAGGTATATGAGGCTGTGGTATATTACGACTACCAGATACCTCAGCAGTGATAGTAGGCACGATCTTAGCATAAGGGAAAGATCTTTCATCAAATACTACATGGCGGGCAATATATGTTTTAGAATTTTCTAAATCATAACACTTGTACCCTTTGTGATTGACATTGTAGCCTAAAAACACACAAGCAGTAGATCGAGCTTGAAGTTTATTGGCCATGTAGGGACGTAAATAGGGAAAGCATGTACATCCAAAAACTTTTAAAATAGAATAATCAGGAGGTTTTTGAAAGAGTTTTTCATAAGGACAAATGTTGTTAAGTGTGGGAGTAGGGAGTCTGTTGATTAAAAAAACAGATGAAAGAAAGGCATCATCCCAAAATCGATTAGGAACACTAGAGTGCTTAAGCAAGGAAAGACCAGTATCAACAATATGACGATGTTTGCGTTCAATTGTGCCATTTTGTTCATGTGTGTGTGGACAACTTATACGATGACTGATGTCATTTTCAGAAAGATATCGAGAAACATTACGAAATTCACCACCCCAATCACTTTGAAAGCATTTAATTTTGCAAGAGAAATTGTTTTCAACTTCAAGTTTAAAACGTTGAAAGACAGATAATACTTCAGATTTACAAGTAATGGGAAAAATCCAAGTATAACGGGAAAAATCATCTAAGAAACTGATATAATATCGTTTACCAGTAGAAGAAATAGTAGGTGAAGGTCCCCAAACATCAGCATGTATTATTTGAAGAGGAGCAATAGTTTGTGTAGTAGAATTAGCAAATGGAAGTTTAATGTTCTTTATTTAAGGGCAAGTATGACATGTATGTAAAATTTTAGAGCTTGAAATTGGCAAACTGTAACGATGAAGAATGGTGTGAACAACTCGTGAAGAGGGATGTCCCAGCCGTTGATGCCAGATGGTGACAAGAGCTCTTTCACCAAGAAATACCAGCTTGCGAGGAGGAAGATCAGAGAACTGAAGCTGATATAAGCCATGCTTAAGTTGGCCTCTGAGGAGGTCCTGCCCCGAGGATAGATCCTTGACAAGACAATAAGTAGGAAAGAACTCAAAGTAAACGTTATTATCAGCAGTGAACTTAGCTACGCTTAATAATTTTCGTGTAACAGTAGGGACATAAAAAACGTTATGCATGCGTAAAGGTTTGAAGGAAGAGGGAAAGGTGAAATATCTTGTACGAAGGATGGGCAAACCTGTGCCATTTGTGGTTTGAATGACATCCGATCCAAGATACTCTTGCGAGTCGTGAAAACCACCAGTATCATTTGTCAGATGATGAGTTGCGCCCGAGTCAGGGTACCAAGCATCATTGACGTCATGACAGGTAGAAGCCACATTAGCAGAGAGGTTAGGAGTAAATTGGATGGTAGGATCAAACCGCTTATAGCATTGAAGGGCTGAATGACCCTATTTGGTACAGATCTGACATTGTATTCGCGGTCGGTTGCTGGAGTTGTTGTTGTTGTTGTTGTTGTTGTTGTTGCGGAAGCGGGAGTTGTTGCGATTGGAGTTGTTGCGGTAGTTGGGACGGTTATTGGGACGACCGGAGTTGTTGCGAGAGTTGTCTGGTGCTTTAGTTGTTGTGTTAACAGTAGGATCCGGAGTGTGATGTTTCTCAAGGCGAGTTTCTTGGCAAAGGAGCATGCTATGGAGATCCTCAATGGAGAGAGGGTCCTGACGGGTGGTGATAGAGGTGACAAAGGACTCATATTCAGGACCGAGGCCGGAGAGTACATGCAGAACGAGATCAACATCAGAGACGGGGCTGGCGACGACGGTGAGCTTGTCAGAGATGGATTTCATTTGTTGAAGGTAGTCGGTGATGGAGGAGCCACCTTTCTTGGCGGTTTGGAGCTGAAGGCGGAGCTGTAGAATACGTGATCTGGAATGAGAGGCGTAGAGTCGTTCGAGGGTAGTCCACGCGGCGTTGGTGGTTTCACACCCAACGATGTGGGACATGACAGGCTCAGTGAGAGTTGAGCGAAGCCATCCAAGGAGAAGTTGATCTTGTTTCCACCAAAAGTTGAAGATTGGGTTGGTGGTGGTGGAAGGACTGGTAGATGATGTGGTCGGTGCCGGTTGCAAGGAAGGGGGAGGACATGGGAGTGAGCCGTCAAGGTAGCCAAAAAGATCGTGTCCATGAATGAGGGGAACGATCTGAGAACGCCAAAGAAGGTAGTTGTCGCGATCCAGGCGAATATGCACGGAGAAAGAGGGGTTGGAGGGGATGGTTAGCGAGGGTGTGCTACCGGAGATTTCTTGTTCAGTAGAGGTGGAGGATGTGGATGGTGCCATGATGGGTGGTCGACGAGAACAAGAGGTTGTCGTCGGTGAAGGAATCACCTATTTTTGCGGCAAAGAAGAGGATAAAACGAAGAGATGAGTAGGGTTTCTTGGTTTTGTTGGGTGACGGAGAGGATTTGGACCGTCAGATGCAAGGTTTTGAGGAATGGAAGGGGAGGATGTTGTGCTTTCTTGGAGAAGACGTGGATCGTTGGATTTGTGTGTGTTTCTTGTGAGCGGGTAGGATCGTGATCCGTGGGAGAGAGGATGGGCGAATCAGCGAAGAGGACGAGGATGGGCCTAGCGGGCTTTTTTTGTTAGTGGGTTGGGAGGTGGGGAGAAGAAGTGGGCTGTTAGGCCAGATTGGCTCTTGATACCATGTTGAAACACAAATCTTGGAAGAAGTATTTGAGAAAAACAGATATCAATCTCTTGAATTGTTAGAGATTGATCATGATGTATTTATATCAAGTGGTAGGATTACAAAATTACATTTGAGCAGTATGGGATTAATAAAATACAGAGAAGAAATGTATGTAGACTAGAAGGAAGGCCTAGTACATTGGGCTTTATATAGATGTTCTAATAATGGCTGTCATTGTGACAAACGATTCGTCAATCGTAACAACAGAGAATGGCATCCAAAAAGAAATAATCCTGAGGTGGATCGTGAATAAACAACATTTTTTGTTGTGCAACAAGACACGATCTGCGTCCGCGTATCCAGAGCCGCGCGTGTGGTTTTTTATTTTTATTTTTTATTTGTTCTGGCCAGTGGGATATATTTTTATTTTTATATTATAATTAAAAGATGATTGTATTATTTTAACATAAAAATATCTTAGAAAATAAAAGTAACACATTTTTTTTTAATTCACTATAATTCTTATCTCATGATGTTCTACCGATAAACACTCATATTGCTATATAAATATTGAATTTTCGAAATACTAGATTTTCGGTGGTTAACTCAAACATGACAATTATCAAAGTTAAAGTGTTTGTAAATTTGGTTATCATATCATTATTATACTTTTGCAGTTAATAAATAAATTATTTTACTCACGTTTGTCGAATAATTATTTTTGAAAAATTGAAAATGAAAAAAAAATGATATCAAATTTTAATAATAATTCATACATAAACCAGATAAATGATGATATATTAATTAATTTGTAAAATGTAATAAATGAGTTGGAGAAAAGAAAACATTTGATTTGACAACATGTTATTTTTATAAATAACGTGATTATGAAGATGAAAGAGAATGAAATTGTGGACAAATGATGTAAAATGGGAAAATTGATGTAACAGATAGATAAAATTGTGATATTTTTGTAAAAATCGCGGATGCTCTAAGAATGATGACCAGACTAACGTGGAACTCTTGTCTAGTCTTCAATTCATAATAATTTTTTGTGATAATTTTTCTATGGTTAACTCAAACAGGACAATTACCAAAGTTGAAGTGTCTGTGAGTTTGACTATCATGTCATTATTATTTTTTTGCAGTTAATAAATTAATTATTTTACTAACGTTTGTTGAATACTTATTTTTGAAAATGAAAATTTTGGTATTAAATTTTAGTAATAATTCATACATAAACAAGATAAATAATGATATATTAATTAATTAATTTGTAAAATGTAAGAAATGAATCGAAGGAAAGAGACCAGTTGATTAAACAATATGATATTTTTATAAAGAGAGATGAATGAGAAAAAGATTGTGATAAATGATGTAAAGTGGAAAAGCTGACGTAACATTGATAAATCAAATCCTGATAATATATTTTTTAAATCATAGTTATGTATGATCTAAGAATGATGACTAAACCAACGTGGAATTCATGTATAGCCTTCGATTCATAATAATTTTTTGTGATAAATATGCATATTACAGTCATACATATGATTATCTCAAGTCCCAACATGCATTTATAAGTCAACAAAACCAGAAATTTGGACAACAAAAACTTCATTAGGAATCAGTATTCTAATCAACGGAAGTTCATAACCATACGGTCCATACCTCGGAGAAATCTATTGTTTGCAGCAACACAACATCAAAGATTCATCCACACACAAAAAAAAGAATCAGAAAAGAAAGAATTTATGATAATATCTTTGGCCATGCACAAAGCAGAGTTTCAAGAACTAGACAAAAATATGGAACTACAATTATGACACATCAAACCTGAAATACAGCTGAGAACTAAATAAATTTCTAAATTGACACCTATAGAGTATAGACCACAGTTGCAGAAGTTGTTAGTAAACAAACATTAGAGTTGGTTGGATGAAGCCTCAAATGCTTAAGGTAAAGCTTGACCAGGAAAACAAAACCATGCCAATCACCTGGCTGTTAATTGTCTTCCGAGAATGTAAGTTGAGAAGTCACTTGACTGTCATCTTTTACTAACACGGCCAAGACGGATGCCCAGCAAAGCAAGAGTTAGAACACCAAAGGAAACAAATTTTATCATGACATGCAAATCAATTAGTTTGCATCAAGGATGTCCATTCATGTTAATCACATTAACATGATCATGTAATCTACTGCTAACAAAAAAGTTGATGCACGCCAGAAAGTCATGTTACAAGAGTATACCTCTAGAAGGACTGAATTTGAAGGTCATCTAAACATGATTCCTGATTTCCTTCATTGAGGGTGTCATTGTTTTCATGAAATTTGCTGCTGAAGTGGATGCCCTTTAAAATTGACCTGTAACTAAAGCTCTGTAACTAAATGTCCATGACTTCAGATTTTAAAATTTATAATTTTGACTACTTGCAGCACGCCAGCACTTCAGAACAAGTTCAAGTTAAAATCTTTGTCAAAGGCAACATTCAATTAGAACACTTTTAACATCATAGACCAACATTTGAGCTCTGCCTCTTCAACTAGAGCTCCAAAACTACGGGCATTGCTCGAGAAAAAAAGAAGATTGCTGACGGAGGACTTAAATTCATCCTTGTGACTATTAAACGATTTCCGCTGTCTCATCAAAGGGAGATATATTGTGGCTTTGTGAGGATAAAAGTATTCTGTCGGAGTCATTCCTATTCTAAAAACCATATATATGTATAAAATGTTGTTTGTTCAAACCCCCACAAGTGTACATTCGTTATGTTAAAATAATAAAAAATCTAAAGTGGGTCCATCTTAAATTACTCTTAATTAAAGTTGAGATCATCACATATTCCCGTAGGTTAAAAATCTCTAGCGAAATGCTACCATGCACGGAGGGTATTACCAGCCGACCGAATAAGTATTTCCCGATCCATAAATTCATTTCGAGCCCATCTTGGCCGAATATAAAAGCACCGAAGTAGATCCTTAGTGTTCATAGATCGGCGTAAGCATGGAATTTGACTTAGGGTTGTCAATTGTGTTGTGTCGTGTACTAATCGTAATTATGTTGTGTATGGTCGTATATATAAGTAATTTATTGCAATCCATATCCAACTCATTTATTATTGTGTAAACACTAAACACGACCTGACTCGTTTATACACGATTAAATAATGGGTCATTCGTATAGACTTTAGGACACGCTCAACACGAAACTCGTTTACGCGTTAAGAACAATAAACAATACACGTTTAGTACTATTAATTATATGATTTACTTGTAAGTATGTTATTACAAATAACTAAAAGAGAAACATACTTAAATATATTATTACGTGTATTAATCGTGTACCATTCGTAATTACGTACCTAAGTACACGATAACTTATCATGTCTCAATCGTGTTAACTGTTTTTGCACTTGAAATCTATATCTGACTCATTTAATTAGCGTGTTTTAATATCCAACTCATTTATTAATTGTGTCTAATTTCTTAATGCATATATGCTAAATTCATGTCGTTTCGTGATGTGTAATCGTGTTTCGTGTAAAGTTGATTGTCTTACTTTGATTTTTAAAAGTCGGTGTAAGTAGACATGTGTATCGGGTTAGGCCGGGGCTAGCCTGTGGGCCCGGTTGTTATATTTTTTAAGGTATTTTTGGAGGTAATTTAGTTTTTTTTAAAGATTTTAAGAAGTATTTAAAAAAATTAGACGGGCCGCCAGACACGTGGCCCAACAGGCTGACGTCCGGGCTAGGTCTGGAGCAGGCCGGCCCAGCACCCAGGTACATGTAAGTCCAAAATATATATTGGATATGTTCATATTTTTTTAATTGACAAGGGGCATTAAAGATCCGTTCAAGTACTGTATTTAGAATCTTGGAGAATTTCTAAAATTAACTTCCCCAGTTAGAAAAATGTCTTCGGCGAACAAAGATGTGAGAGAGAAATTACGTGTATGATCTATTGGAGTTGATACGGAAGTTTTAAAAACCGAATCGGACCGGGCGGTTCGACCGGGAACTGATGGTCCAATGGCCGGCTTAGTTAAAAAACCGAACCTGTCAGCGAACCGCCCTGAACCGCTTTGGACCGGGTCGGACCGGTTGGTCAGACCAGATATAAAACTACTTCAGATTTCATTTTCCTACATTTTTTAGAATCAGAAAACATTGAGTAGTTTTTGTAATTAGTCCAAATTTCAAACAAAACTCCACAGTCCACACCCATGACCCATCATGCGTAACAAAAATCCTCACCAAACCCTAGCCGCGCCTCCTTCGGCGTTAACCATCTGTAGAAGTCAGGAGAGTTGTCATTCGGATAGCCAATGTAGACCCAAGAGAACTATAAGATCATTAAGAACAATCTGATTAGTTTTATGATTATTATTTTAAGTTGTCGATAACAATTCCAAATTATGGGTCTTTTTTTCCACATCTTTTTTGATGACAGTGTTAGAATTGTATTGGTAAGATATTTCATTTCAAGCAATGAAAACGAATGTTGGTTTTGATTTCAGTGATCATTTGTACTAATGATCTGATTTGTGCTCTAAAATGTAGGTTGGGAGTTCAGTACTTGTTCTGGGGAGCGATATTGCACTTGAGAGCATTCACAACATAAAAGAGGCTCTACCGGAGATGTGGGAAGACAAAGATCAATTCGAGTCAATTGTTGTTGCATCAAACATGGTCGAGACTGTCATCGCATGATAAACCAGATTATTTGTGTTTTATATCATGAATTATTTTTTACGTTTGGTTACTTTGATACGTATATTTTAATTTTTGAATGATTTAACAAAAATTGGTTCAAACTGGTCCGACCCAAGGTTCAGATATGCGGGATGTGGAGTGGATGCGGCAGGGAACCGCATCGAACATATGCGGAATGCGGATGCGATGCGGGTGCATATGCGGTTTGCGATTTAATAATTAAATAATATACATTTACATATTAAAATAATATGTGGAATATACATTTAATAATATACATTTACATATACGGAATGTGGGGCGCCGGTGGGCGTCGAAAATGTGGGAGTGACACGAATTTGGGGATCGAGTGGGGAATTTGGGGATGATCTTTTGTTTGTAAAATTGGTTAAATTTTTTTTTGTTTGCAAAATAAGTTAAATGGGTAATCGGATAATCAGATATCTTTCGGATTTTGACCCAATTAGATTTGAAATATGCCTATTTGATATGCGTTGCATATGCGGATGACAATGTGGTCCGCATATAGGAGACCGCATCCTTAGGATGTGATGCAGATCCCGGTCGCATCGCACCCGCATCCGCATATGCGGCCGCATATCCGAACACTGGTCCGACTATTAGTATTTATTCGGTCCGGTCCAACTTCGGTTCTGAAAAATACTGACGTCATGCTGACGTCATCACCGGTCCAACCATGGTTGGACCACGTTGAACAAAATCCGAAGTTTTACCGGTTTGGTTTGGTTCGGTTCGATTTTTAAAACCTTGGTTGACCACAACAATTTGTCAAGCAAATACTGTCAATATCAGCCGTTTTTGTTAGTTTCCATACACGTTCAGTTCATACTTAATACAAAAACATTTTAATCATATTTTATTATAAACGTCTGGCTTATGTAATGGCGTATGTCATCACCCTCTCTCCCATTGAAGTCGTCGGCCAGAATGACAAAGTCGATATTAAAAAAAACCCTTCAAATAATATGTTTGTAAGTGGTTCTCTTATATTTCGATATTCTTTGACGTGCTTTTCTTAATACCCAAGTTTTTCAAGATTTCATTTTACTGCAATAAATTTGTTTGATGATATCACAATAAATTGCCAACTTAAGACATTCTCCTTTGATCTCATTTCCTAATTAAAGTGGGTTGTACCATACCGGTCTATATTTACATTTTACTAAGGATATGATTATTTGAAGGTAAACTTTAAGAAATTTGGACTTCTGTAATAATTTTTGTTCCTAATGAAAATTGGACTTCTGTAATAATCTTTGTTCCTAATGAAAATTGGACTTTAAGAAATTTGGACTTCTGTAACAATCTTTGTATCTAATGAAAATTGGACTTCTGTAATAATTTTTTAAGTTAATTTGCACAAAACTTTAAAAAAATAGAAATGAGATTTTCATGACTTAAATTAACCCACCTATAAGGAGTTTGCAACATTCATTCAATTATCAAGGTAGGTCAAGAGAAACAGGTCATGGGTTTTCCCAAACTTACAACAAGAAATCACATCCTAGATATAATAATGCTCATTTTATTTTATGACGTCACGGACAATTTTATAAATATGAATATGAAAGGCTATGTTTGTGTATCAGGTTTTGATATTTGAGAAGTTAGTTTATGAGACATTTGGATTTATTTTTTCCAAACTTCCAAACACAAATTTTGGAAGTGTTTGCAAAAAGAACTCAAGACCCTTAAGATTTGCTTCTCAAATTAAAGTAAATCTCAAAAGCTAAAAACTAAAGATGATCTGGCGCATTTAGGAACAAAGATTTGAGGTTGCATTTAGAGGTTTGAGGCTTCACACTGCCAAAACTCCATTTTTTGCTTCCAAATCATCTCATTTGACGTTTAAAGTTTGAGCGACCAAGACCACCATTAACAGCGCCTCGGTAGTTTTCGGGAGTTTGTTTTTCTCTTTCAGCCACGTCAGCTTCTCTCTCCGCCACGTCAGCTCAAACCAAACCCTCTAAATTTTTCTTAACCACACCCAAAAATAACTAAAGCATCATACATTCTCTCTCAGTTACGTCATTTTGGGATCAATTTTAGGTAAAACACAAAAAATGTCAATTTTTTAAAAAATATAAACAAATAAAAAACATATTTTCATAAAATTATTTTTGAAAAAACGATTTTAAATAAGTTTTAAAATATTTTTGAAAACAAAAATTCAAAAACAAAACAAAAAACCAAAAATTCACCCAATCCGGGGGGCGGGACACGTGCCCCCCCGGATCGGGCGCCCGACCACCCGGGCGGATCCGCCCGGGATCTACCCTCCTATTAAGGGAGGGCAAATCGAATGCCCAGTTTGGGTGCCCGATTTAGAGCACCCGTTAAGGGTGCTTTAAAGGTTTGAGCTATATACAGAATGACGCTTTACAAAATGTAAACATGAGTTTTGCCCAACACATAAAATTTATCAATTGGTCCCCAACAAACAACATTCACACCATTTTCTACCCATGTCTTTTTTAATGGACCAACTATAATTTCCGGCCCATTAACTAGACCAATTATTATTAATATTTGAATGTATATTTTGTTTGATATTAATGTGATATTTTTGACATGTATTGCATGTTCGCTATAACTCTTTTAATGTTTTAATTTTTGGGAAATTAGATGATTGATAGTTGGCCGACTTCGTAAAGCTAGAAGTAGGAGTGTGCACAATCAGGTCTGGACCTGAATTTGGACCTGAACCGGACCGGAATTGACCGGACCGGACCGGACCGAAAGATTCAGGTCCGGTCCTCGGTCCATCGAAATCTCTGATTCCGGGTTTCCGGTCCGGTCCGGGCAAAACCTGGGATATTCCGGTCCGGACCGGTGACCCGGTTTGTTAAAAAAATCATGTGCCCTCCCCTTATCACAAACTCACACAGGACACGAACAGACACACACGATTTTTACGCCCTCTCCTTATCTCCTCAACCACACCTCTGATCTCCGGTCCAACGCCCTCAACGAACACGAACACAGGTCCGGTCCTCGATCCAACGTCCTCTCCTACGCCCTCAATCGCACCTCCGACTCCGAGGCTCCGATCGCTTCGCCGTTCGCCCTCCCTCCCGACAACTATCTCACCGCGTACTCCCTCACCATCAGCCAGACCCTCCTCCACGACCGGATCGTCGATCTCAACAACATCAAGATCTGTAACGCAACACACCAACGAGGCTCGGTATTTACCCATTTCTTCTAATTATTTCCACTGTATTTCCGTGTTTTCTCGGAATAAATCAGTGTTGTGATTTGTGAAGCTATGGTATTTCAGTTGGAAAGCTATGGTATTCCACTTTCCCTTTGCTTCCCTTTCTTTTGTTTATTTGTTTGTTTTTTGAGCCTTTTTCTGGTTGAATTCTTAAAACGTGCTTTACATGAGATGTTTGTTGTGAGGTTTTGGGATTCAAATGTGTGAGTGAACATAGACAACAATAACATTTTTCTTCCTTTATTTTCTGTTTCTTTGGTTCATTCTGATTTAAGGCAGTAAACTCCAATCCTTTATTTTCTGTTTCTTTGGTTCATTCTGATTTAAGGTAGTAAACTCCAATCCTTTATCATCAGATGGTTCACTGATACTTGATTGCAGATGTTTAGTAAATATGAAAAAGTTGGAAGATTTATAAAGATAATTATTAACACATTATGTGCTTTCATTTAGTCATGTCCAGCACGGTTAAGAATTAAAAAAGATCTTCTTCTGAATCAGTTACGAATACATTCGGACAGGAGCAAACTGCGAACCCTAGAGTTCGATTCCTTGATTAACAACGGATTCATTTTCTTGCAATGTAAGATTCTTTTGCAATATGTTATGCATTGTGAATATGTGATGTTACTTAGTCAATTATGTCTTTATTTATGTATATGTTATAATGCTCATGCAATTTTTTTGTAGATGGTGAGCTCCCAATCCAAAAGTGCACAAACACTATCGGATGCTGCTAGCAAGACAGATATTGAAGAGTTGCGCAAGTCCTTGCCTTCGGGTAAGAAGCTAACGGAGGGACGCCAATATTTGGTTAGAAAAAGCAAGAGGAAAGCAACTTATTGGGATTATTACCTCGAGTACATAGAAGATGGAAAACTACGGGCTGAATGTAAGTTTTGTGACAAAACTTTTGCTGCTGATGGTAATCTCAATGGATCAAAAAATGTTAAGAATCATGCGGAAAAATGCCTTGGTGTGTGAGCATTAAGTATGTTAAGAATTCTCCAGCAAGAATATAAATCTTATTGTGTGGGATGGCATTAAAGAGCATGGTGTGTGCATTGATAGGGTCAGAAATGTTGTTAAGTATGTTAAGAATTCTCCAGCAAGAATACAAAGGTTTAAAGATCTTGTTCAAAAAGCTAATATAGAAAGCAAATCTTCCTTGTCTTTTGATGTCCCCGCCCGGTGGAACTCAACATTTACAATGTTGGACACGGCTTTGAAATTTCAACGTGTTTTTAATGGGTTGTCTTTACCTGATGGGGAGGGTTTGAAGGACAATGAAAGGCCTCCTGAAACTGATGATTGGAAAAAAGTGGAGAGGTTGGTAGTGTTTTTAAAAGGGTTTTACCTTTTAACTCGTCGCATTTCTGGTTCTCTTTATGTGACGAGTAATAAAGGTTTGTTTGAGATTGCTGCCATATATGATATGTTGAATAAATGGGAGAAAAGTTTGGATGCGAATTTTACAGCTATGGCCATTTCAATGAAAAAAAAGTATGATAAATATTGGGGGAATGTGAAGAAAATGAATTGGTTGATTTATATTGCAGCAATACTTGATCCTCATTCCAAATTTTTATTTGTTGAATTGACACTTACCGACATGTATGGTAAGGAAACTGGCATGAAACTTGCTAATGATGTCAAGGACTTTGCTTACTCTTTATTTGATGAGTATAGAAGTTTGTATTCTTCTTCTGGTCCTCAAAGTGGGCAAAGTAATGATGTTATGGAAATTGACTCAAATGAGGATGATCGTATGGGAGGGGGAACCGACTACATGAAAAGTCTTAAAGATAGAGCTAAAAGGTTGAAGGGAACAAGTGGATATGTAAGGAGTGAGTTTGAGAGGTACTTAAATGAACAATTAGGGGCAGAGGAAGAAGAGATGGATGCATTGTCTTGGTGGGGTATTAATGGGCATCGATTTCCCATTGTTTCACGCATGGTACGAGACATACTAGCCATCCCATTGTCTACGGTTGCATCAGAATCCGCTTTTAGCGCGGGAGGTCGTCATCTTGATCCATTTAGGAGTTCATTGACTCCTAAGGTAATGCATTTTTATCTAACAAATACAAATTATTTATTTCATTTTATTTATGCATTAAACTTTAATATGTTGGATTTTAATTTCATGTTCATGAAAGATGGTACAAGCTCTCATATGTACACAAGATTGGCTTCGAGCAAAGGGAATGTCGGGAATCGATATGGAGGAAAATTTGCGAGAGTTAGAGGAAATTGAGAAAGGTAATAACGAGCTTGTTTACTTTTTATTATATTTTTTAACTCATAAATTTGTTATTTTTCATTAATAATATATTTTTCCTCTTGTTCACAGATTTTCAAAATAACAATTTGGATGGCGACGACGTCATATATGTGGACTCCATGATATGATTTCTTATGTTTGGTGGAGCAAGAAAGAATGTCATATTAAACTCTTATTATCAAATTTCATGTTAAAAACTTGTATTCGATGAAAGATTTATGTAATCGTAGGTTTGTACTTGTTTTTATTGTTAAACTTTTGAATCTGAAATCTGGATGTGTTTTACAGGGCCAAACACGTTTACACGTCCATATTACCCATTCCTTTTGCGATTTTTAATTTGCAAATAAAGCTAAAACATGAAGCAGGTCCAAACAGGTCCAAAACCGGACCGGACCTGAATAATCAGGTCCGGTCCGGTGTGGACCAGAATTATTCAGGTCCGGTCCTCGGTCCACAAAAAATGCAGATTCCGGTCCATCGGTCCAACCGGTTCCGGTCCGGTCCGGTCCGGTTTTGGACCTGTGCACAGTCCTAGCTAGAAGTGTGTAATTGAGTTCTATTTCGATAGCCACAACTTCATTATTTTAAAAATAACAGTAATCATTACTATTAGGGTCTTCCAATAATGATAGTAATAACTAGGATGATTTTCCAAATAAATGATTTTTTAAAGACATTTGTATCAAGAACCTAAGGATCAAAGTAGTCATTGCAATACTCTCATGGTTGATACCAACAAGCTAGAACTCAAAACGCCAAAACAGAACCCAAACAAGTGGTAGAGGGTGCATTTTGACGTGACGAGAATCAAAAACTCTAAGAGCATCCCTTGACGGGATAAAACTTCGGTCGTTATTAACCGGTCATCCATGACCGTGAATTTTTTTTCTTTAACGGGGGAAAACAAAGGGGCAAAGATGCCCAGGTCACTGCCCCGGGCGTTGAATAAAATAATATTAAATTTTGTTTTTTGTTTTTTGTTTTTTTTTGTTTTGATTTTTATTTTTTTTTGTTTTAGTTTTTTAATTTTTTTTTTGAAAATACGTTTTATAATTGTTTAGATTTTTTAGAAATTTTTTTAATTTTTTTTAAAATTTTACCAAGATAGACCCCGAAATGATGTGGAGGAGAGAGATAGGTTGTTGTGGGTTATGTTGGGTTGTGGTTAAGAGGTGAATAGTGTAGGAAAGAGAAGAATGTGGGTTGAGGAAAGAGAAAGCTGATGTGGAAGAGAGAGAAAGTTGATTTTGAAGAGAGAGAGTGCTGATGACCAGGTCGTCCAGGTCATGGTTAGTGATGACCTAAAAATTGATTCATCTGAAGTGTATTGTTTTGGAGATAAGAGTTATGGTTTGGAAAATGCAAACTCAAACCACCACATTCAATCATCTCCCTTAAAACTCTAATTTTGTAAACCTTAAATGCAATCTATAACTCTTATCTCCCGTGTGTGAAAGCTTGATGGAATTTCTCACCTTCCCGTTTGTGTCTTAGGCTTCATTTGGTTATAGTTAGAGCTGTCAATTTTACACGAAACACGATTACACGACACGAAAATGACACAAAATTAACGGATATGGATTGAGAATTTGAACACGATTAATAAATGGGTTGAATACGGCAACACGATTATTAAATGGGTTGGATATGAATTTCTGCTGCAAAAACGATTAACACGATTAATACACGATAAGTAATCAGGTAATTAGGTACATGGTCATGAAATAGTAGTTAGTTATTACTATTTCATTTGCATGTGATTTCTATTAATGTTATTGTGATTGTCTAGTACTTTTAGTAGTTGATATTTGTACTTTAAGTACTTTTAGTAGTTAGTACTTTAAGTCTTTAACTTGTAATAATCATGTGTTAATAATCGTGTATAAATGGGTATAAACAAGTTGGATATGACAACACGATTATAAACGGGTTGGATACGACAGAAGTCTAGCAACACGATTATTAAATGGGTCAGATACGGCACAACACCTAAAGCTTATACACACGATTAGCACACGACACGACACGATTGACAACCCTAGTTATAGTGCACCTAATGTCTGGCAAATGGAGACACGAGCTTATTAAAAAAACTTTTTTCCTGTAACGTCCGTATAAGGAGATGAAAAAAAAAACTAGACGCTAATTCTCTATTATCTTCTCAAGTCCAATACAAATTAATAGGGGTGAGCTTCGGTCCAGGACCGGACCGAACCGGACCGAAACCCGAATTTTCGGGAAGTCCGGACCGAAGACCGGACCGAATAGGTTCGGTCCGGTCTGGTCCGGTCCGGGTCGGTCCAAAATCCGAATTTTCCCCTTAAATTTTCTGTCCGGTCCGGACCGAAGACCGAATTTCCAAAATTTTGTGGACCGAAGACCGAACCGAAAAAATTCGGTCCGGTTCGGTCCGGACTGAAAAATTCGGTTCGGTTCGGGTGCCCAGACCGGATCGAAGTTTGCTCACCCCTGCAAATTACCCTTCACTTTAACGTCGCAAGCAACCTGGCATGATGGCATCTGATGTGTCGATTTACACATCCAAATAATATCATAATGGAATGCAAAATACCCAGATGCACATACGCAACTTCGGGTGATTAAAAAAACTAATCTCCCAAAATAAAATAAAACCGGAGTAAAGTAATTAGTAAAGTAAATTGCATTTGAGTCTCCAAACCAAACCATTTCCCCAGACACCCCCCCAAGTCAGGATTATTCCAGAAGGTGCCGTGCGTGTTGAGTTGGCAAAGTGGGTGGCCCACCGACGCGGCACGATCCACACGTCCTCCAATCCTGACCGCTCGATCTCCCCCACCTTCGTCCCCTATAAAACGCCCCCCACCTTTCCCCTTCCCATCAAACAAACCCTAATCTTGTAGAGATCCGATTTCAGTTTTTCCCTTCCGCAAACAAACACTAATCTTGTTGAGATCGCCGAGAAAGGTACCGATTCCTTCCTTCTCTTTATGGTTCCGATCGACCTGATCGTCTGTTTGGCTATCGATCGGTGCTTTTGCGATCCGGATTTGTAGTTTTATGTGTTTAGGGTTTGTTAGATCGCTTTGTGGTGATCGGTTAGGTTTGTTTTGTTTATCTACAATCCATAATTTAAGTAAGAACATATCATATACAAGAACAAAAAAATAATGTAATTCCCTTTTTTCTTGGACGATCCTGCTTTGGTGTTGGAAAAGTGTAGATAGATTTTCATAGATGACGATCCTGTAATTCTATTTATTGATCTGTTATTGTCTAGAATTATTGAATGAATTGTGTATTTGTGTGGATTTATGTGTGTCCTGTTTTTCTTTTTTGGTTGCCGACGCTTTGCAGATATGGTGATCTTATCTGTTCATGTTCTGGTCGGTTCTCTTACCTACTTCTGATCGGTTCTTTCTTTTGGTTTTGATTTGACTTTTCGGAGCAGTTGATTTATTTTGTTTGTTTTGGTGCTGTTTCTGTCGATTGGTGTTCTAACGTTTGTTTCCTTTCTAACTGTTGATTTGTTTTTCCGACGCCGTAATTGTTACGAATTGTTGGTTTTGATGCCGTGTATTGCTTTCGAGTTCTTGCAGATTGATAGATATGTTTTCGACTATACAACACCGAATCCTGTTTAGATATTTATGTAATAAAGGTTTTTTTTTGGATCTTTCATTGCAACACACTGTCCGATTTTATGAATTCCTTTTGTTATTGCCAGCCACCTTTTCATTTATGCCCTTCATTTCTATTGTAAATTGACGATTTTACTTTAATGAGATGTAATTTTAGATTTCTTTGGTTGCTCAACTCCTGTTGTTGATAGTCTAATTTTAGTTGTTTTGCATGTCTTTGTTATCTGTCAGAGTTCACTTTCAAAATATTAGTCGAGCTATGTTTTCCTGGTCTGTGTTTTCTCCTATGTCATAGATATTACATATCTGTACTTGACGTGGAAGCATTCTTCAACATAGTTCATCCCTTATAGATTTACCCGAGTAACATTGTTTGCATTAGGCACTTCATTTTATTGTTGTTGCGTGAGCTTGTTGTTGTGTAGTATGGCACTGATCCATTGTCCTTACATCTATGTGTAAATTGCTGGTTCTATTTTGTTTGGGTGATCTGATTCATGTGCTAAAGTCCTTTTTCTGGTTTATCTTCTAACCCAATATTACATTAATTACAGATGCAGATCTTTGTCAAAACCCTCACAGGAAAGACCATCACGCTAGAGGTCGAGAGCTCTGATACTATTGACAATGTAAAAGCTAAGATTCAGGACAAGGAAGGCATTCCACCTGATCAGCAGAGACTTATCTTTGCTGGAAAGCAGCTAGAGGATGGAAGGACCTTGGCCGATTACAACATCCAAAAGGAGTCCACCCTCCATCTGGTTCTTCGTCTGAGAGGTGGGATGCAGATCTTCGTCAAGACATTGACCGGCAAAACCATCACTCTTGAAGTAGAGAGCTCAGACACGATTGACAATGTGAAAGCTAAGATTCAGGACAAAGAAGGTATCCCTCCAGACCAGCAGAGGCTTATTTTTGCTGGGAAGCAACTTGAAGATGGAAGAACCCTTGCTGACTACAACATCCAAAAGGAATCTACTCTTCATCTTGTTCTCCGCCTCCGCGGTGGAATGCAAATCTTTGTTAAAACTCTCACCGGCAAGACAATCACTTTGGAGGTTGAGAGTTCAGACACCATCGACAATGTGAAGGCCAAGATCCAGGACAAGGAGGGCATCCCTCCTGACCAGCAGAGGCTCATCTTTGCCGGAAAGCAGCTTGAGGATGGACGGACACTTGCAGACTACAACATCCAGAAGGAGTCCACCCTTCATCTTGTTCTCCGTCTCCGTGGTGGGATGCAGATCTTTGTGAAGACACTCACTGGCAAGACCATCACCTTGGAGGTTGAGAGCTCAGACACCATTGACAATGTTAAGGCCAAGATCCAGGATAAGGAAGGCATCCCTCCGGACCAGCAGAGGCTTATCTTCGCCGGAAAGCAGTTGGAGGATGGCAGGACTTTGGCTGATTACAACATCCAGAAGGAGTCCACTCTCCATCTTGTCCTCCGTCTTCGTGGTGGTATGCAGATCTTTGTGAAGACCCTGACTGGCAAAACCATCACCTTAGAGGTTGAGAGCTCAGACACCATTGACAATGTGAAGGCGAAGATCCAGGACAAGGAAGGCATTCCCCCGGACCAGCAGAGGCTCATCTTCGCTGGTAAGCAGCTTGAAGATGGCCGGACCCTTGCTGATTACAACATTCAGAAGGAATCAACACTCCACTTGGTCCTCCGTCTTCGTGGAGGGATGCAGATTTTCGTGAAGACCCTGACCGGAAAGACGATCACCCTTGAGGTGGAAAGCTCAGACACAATTGATAATGTGAAGGCAAAAATTCAGGATAAGGAGGGCATTCCCCCAGACCAGCAAAGGCTCATCTTTGCCGGGAAGCAGCTTGAAGACGGTCGGACCCTTGCTGATTACAATATCCAGAAGGAGTCAACCCTCCACCTTGTCCTTCGTCTCCGAGGAGGGATGCAAATTTTTGTGAAGACTTTGACCGGAAAGACAATCACCCTGGAGGTGGAGAGCTTGGATACGATCGACAACGTGAAGGCAAAGATTCAGGACAAGGAGGGCATTCCGCCAGACCAGCAGAGGCTTATCTTTGCCGGGAAGCAGTTGGAGGATGGCCGCACTCTTGCTGATTACAACATTCAGAAGGAGTCCACTCTTCATCTGGTGCTTCGTCTCCGTGGTGGTGATCACTAGTGTGGTTACATTGTGTTTCGTTTCGTTTGAAAACTTCTCTTTTGAACTCTTTTAAAGTGTAGAACTTACCTACCTATCTACTACCCCTGCAGTAATGGGGATATGATGTTGGAGTCTGGTGTCAAAACTATCATGTGGTACTCTTCTTTCAGTTTGGTTTATATATATGTGAATCGTTTGTGTATGTAATAGTCATCATTTCGTATGCTTGTTATTTTCGTGTTCATGCTATAAATGCCTATTCTGGAGCTTGGTTATGAAGTTCTTTGCCAGGACATGAGTGGTTATATTTTTGTGTCATGTTCGATTAAAATTTGTATTAGTGATTGTAGGGAGTAGATGATCTATAAGTGAAGGCTGTTGAGTATACATATTTGGATTTTGAGTTCCCTGGGTTGTCTAGCCTGTGCTTTTGGAGATACACTCAGGCCTCCCTTTCTCGTCGAAAGCATTATTGCTTGTCATGGGCTAACCTAAATTCGGGTGTGGTTGTTGAGGATCAATATTCGTTGATGTCAGTGGGAATCATTCTTTGTTATGGCTTCAGAGTGATTTAGGTATCTTTTGGGGAACGACACTGAGAATTATGAAGTCGATTTTTTTATATTTTTAGAATATGAACTACTGAAGTAGGCCTGTTTTTTCCATTTTTGATAAGGTAGGTATTATTGATGTTAGTGCCTGGTTATGGTCGTCAAAAGGTACATATATAGTTATTATTTCTTAAGAGTGTTGCCACAGGTACATTTAACAAGACACAAGTGTGGGCGTTATCCTTAAGCAGGAGTGTGCAGAAGAAATCTTGCTATCTTTTGCCTTTTTGATATTTTACTTTCGGTTGGTTAGTTCAATTCGATTTGACGACCATAGTCGGCATTTTTTATTATAAGCTCCACAAGTACGCATGTTGGATTCGGTTTTCTGCTAGGCAAAATGAACGAATGGGAAATGACATACCAGTATGACAATATGATAGATTGATAGTAAAACACCAGTGATGGTTAGTTAAAATCCGACTTAACGTTCTCGTTCAGTACAGCTTTTTTTATAGTGATTGGATGTGATAATCATTAATTAACAAGTGGAGTTAGTTTTGCACACACTATGGATTCAATACACAAACCACAAAAAGTCGAGCCTAAGAAAACAAGCAAGCCCACCATGATTTAAGTAACAAAAAGTCTATCTCGTTCAGTATATAGCTTGGATTCTTATAGAAAATTTTGACTTTATATGCATAAAGTTCCCCAATCTCTATGAAAAATCCTACACTTTGTCAATCTCTCGAAAATATGTTTATCTTGTCATTTCCCCCCAAAATACCTCTGCCTAAATCATAAGACAATAACATTGTCTGGAACTCTTTGTCTCTATCTCTCTATGTCTCGATATTTTAAATTGTTTCAGAAATCGATAGGGATCGACAGTACTCGACAATACGCGATAGACAGTGCAACCAATGTGTATGCTCGATAGTTACACCTGACGATATGTGTTATATAGAAACTCGATGTAAGATCGATGACGCTCGATGATCAACATAATAAATGTTCACATGTCGAAGTGATACGTCCCATGATGGCACGAGTCATTATTATGCGAGGAGACGTAAGTCACGCGACCGTTTGACATTCCTTCCTTTTGAGAGGACAACCTTTAAGCGCAACCTTTCATTACAGGGTCTATAAAATCAGAGGTTAGGGTGTCTTCCATTTGGTTGTGTATTTGATCCCCTCCCAAGTCCCAACTAAGTGTGTTTGACTCGTCTCCAACCAAAAAAATAACTTTCCAACACAATGACTCAGACTACCCATCCGACGAAGCTAAGCACATCATTGGTGGACAAACATGGGGAGGTTGTCCCACAATACCGGGAGTGCCCTATTACACCAGTAGGTGTGGGTTGAAGGCAACAGAGTTGTGGTCCAACACTCTGAACAAGATTAGCAAGAATTTCTACGTTCACGACTCCTCGGAGCCAACCTGTCGTTGTCGGTACTTCATTTGGGAAGATGGAACATCAATACCACCGTTTGATACACCCAACCAGAGCGTAAAGGACCCACAGGATGCGAAAGCTTGTTTGGGAGGCTGCTAAGTTGAGTTGGAGCAAAGAGATAAAAAAACTATCTTTTGGGCTTGCAGGTGACATCTGAGCATATCATTTTCTTCTGATTGACTGGGAAGAGATATTTAATTTTTGTGTGTTTGTGTTTGTATTTTTTGTGTCTTTGTGTTTGTGTTCTCTCCTTGTACCTCGGTAATAATTACTATCAATAATAGCTCGATATTTGTGTTTTTTGTTTGACATTGTTTTTGTGATCTGTCATTGCTCTCCCCTTTAACATCGATATTGGTCGATGGTGGTTCGATACAGACTCGACGGTCTACGACTAATAAAGATAGAAACACCATTTATTTGTGTCTTTTCAAAAGAAGTCTAGATGACATCCCCTTTAACCATCGACTCTGGTTCGATGGTGGTTCGATACGGACGTGACAGTGTACGACTAAAAAAGATAGAAACATCATTTACTTGTGTCTTTTCAAACGAAGTATGGATGGTCTCCCCTTTAACCATCGACTCTGGTTCGATGGTGGTCCGATACAGACTCGATGGTCTACGACTAATAAAGGTAGAAACACCATTTACTTGTGTCTTTTCAAACGAAGTCCTCAGGGACTTTAGCGTTGATGGTCATTGTGCAGTTTCAAACGAACTTCGCCCGTCCAACTACAACAATGTCATGTCCTTATACCTGTAGGATTTCGTGTCACTATGTATGTATATATTTTAAAATTTTAATACAACATACAAGATCGATTTCATATTTTCATTGATTATACGTACATGTATTTGTTTATTCTAATATCATGCATTCCTACACATATTAAAATAAACAAAGGATAGATGATCATACTCAAAGGTTCTCTAAAACCTTTCAGAAGATCCGGAGTTCTGCTGCTCGTCAAATCGCCCGCCGATTCGCCTCCAAGTGTTCACCAAAACAAGATTAGAGAGAAAGGAGCTAGCCAATCAATCTCTAATTAGGCTTAGAATCCAGCTAATAACCTCTCTTTAAGCTCCTGAGATTTCTATCTCCAAAACTTAAAACTATTAAGAGATTTTCGTGGTGATTAAGGAAGAGATTAATGAGAGAATTTTTTTTTGCATTAACATTAAACAAGTAGGATGAGGGGTCCTTTTATAGGCTCCCAAAAATATCCTTATCAATAACTATTCTTTAGTCATGATCTCTTGCTTATTCTCTCCTAAAATTAATCTCAAATTGCCACATAAGCATCCTAAAAAACGTTTGATTAAATCTGGAAATAATTCAACCCATGATCTAATTATTCTCTTAATAATTCAGGCAAAAATCGTGTTTTTCGGTAGACCGAGAATTCTTCTCGGTTAACCGAACCATTCGGTTTTAACACATGTTCAGTGGACCGTGAGCTAGACGGTCGACCAAATATGCATGAGAAATATTCTCTGGAAAAATTCGGACGATCCGCGTCTTGCTCCGGGCGACCGTTGACCCACCAAAATTTCTCCTGGCGAACATTCATTGGACGACCGTGTCACCTTCGGTCTACCAAAAATATCCCAAGATATTTTCTCTCGGTTGACCGTTCACGTTCGGTTGATGGAACCCAATTGTCCAGGCACTCCAGACAATTTCGGTCAACTAATTGTGTTTACCCGTTCCCCGTTCGATTAACCGTTCCGAAGACACCTCGATCGACCGAACCCTAAACGGTTCACCGTGTTTGACCCCGATTTTGCCTTTGTCAAATTTTGGATTTATTTCCAACAAAATTTGATCTTTTGGTTTTTTAGCAAATTCATATCTTATATAATATATTATCCTATGTAATATTAAAATTATTACACCCCATAATATACACACCTCATATGAATTTATTATGATTCTAATTATGTCAATTCTCATGACATATTGATTTTATTCATTCACCACATGTGTCCATTTTTCACATGAAACCCGACACATCATACTAACTCAAAATCAAGCTTCTTGTTTCCCAGTTTTGTGGTGTGACCTATAAGAGGATCTAAGCCAAATTGGCAGCGATATTAAACACTTAATATCTCAAACTATAAGCGGTATCTAGCTACACATTATAGTCACCCAATTAGCATAAATGTCTTTGTTCCACTCGAACTAAACACGATCCATCGGTGATGTAAGTGCACCACTTGTGTCCGTTGTAGGATTTCATGTTTAATTATACATATATATTTTTTGAATTTTCATATATAATAAGGATCAATTACAATTTTCTTCGATTTATTTCATGCATGCATCGGTTTGTTTTAACAACTAGTTTCAAAAACTCATTAAAACAAACACAAAGGGACTCCGAAATTCATACCTAGAAGTTCTCAAAAACTTCTTGAAGATTCGGAGATGTTGAGGATGCTTGTTGCTGCGCCGGATGCCTCCGAGATTTCACCAAACTCTAAACAAGATTGGAGAGAGAAGAGCTAGCCTCTCAATCTCCAATATGGTTTAGAATCTAATTACTAACCCCTCTTTAGTTCCCTTGAGAAGATGATCTCTTAAAAACTAAAACTAAACTAAGAATTAAGGGATTTTCGTGGAGAATTATGGAGAGAGTTTTTGCATGAGAAAAATAATGAATCAAATTAAGGAGGCAATGAGATAAACTTGTATTTATAAGTTCTCTCCAAATTACTTATTCATGTGCAACCTCTTGCCCATGATTTCATGCAAAATTCCATCTAACCATCCATTATTTAATAATAAATAATCTCATCCACGAATTAAATCAATTATGGACGAATTCCATGCATGATCTAATTAATTCTTAAATTAATTCTGCATTAACCGTCTGGACCGGTCGACCGTTTGGAGGTTCGGTCGACTGCTCGAACCTGGTTTCGGTCGACCGTTCAATAACTCGGTCGACCGTTCGTAACAGGAATTATTCCATCGCAATGTTCGGTCGACCGACCGAATACTTTCGCTCGACCGTTCGAACAGATGAAAATTCCATGTTATCGGTCGAGACATGTCCGGTCGACCGTGCCCGATCGGTCGACCGTTTACTGCTAACCGGTCGACCGTTTGAGCACTGTTCTGCAGACTTGTCAAATTTCGGTTTAACCCCTACAAAATTTGACATTTCGGGATTAGTAGTAAATTCACAACTTATGTAACATATTATCCTATGCAATGATCAATCATTACACCCCATAATATTTACATCACATATGAATTTAATTTAGATTCTGATTATGTTATTAATCACAACATAATTTTGATTTTGCTTGTTCACCCCATGTGTCATATTTTCTACATGAAACCCGACACATCTTATGAACTCAAAATCCTCATTTCTTGTTTCCCAGTTTTGTGGTGTGACCTATGGGAGGATCTAAACTAAGTTGGCAGTGATATTAAGAGCTTAATATCAGAAGCTATAAGCGGTATCTAGTATACATTATAACTCCCAATTAGTTAGATGTCTTAATTCCACTCGAACCAAAACCCGATCCATTTAGTGATGGAGTGCACCACTTGTGTCCGTCCCTTGCCTCATGATATTAAGAATACACACAAAGTAGTATTGTGTCATCTTTGTATTAGTATTCATTTCTTGATCTCTTTAAGCTATTTATAAATATGTGACTTAACTCAAATCACATTGTGCACATTATAACTTTGCTTTATCAAGGGGCCCACTAATATCATCACTCAATTAAGAGGGGCAATGATAATCTTTTGACTAACTATCTTCTCCAACGAAAGTTATACTTAACCAACCAATGCCTTTACACTACACTCATCGATAGCTTAAGACATTAGTCTAATTAAGAACTCCTTAAGCGATCGGATATAAGTCTCATATCAAAGGACCAAGGACACAGTAAAATATTAATGACACAGAAACACATTTCTATAATATTTTATTTGTTAGGTCTATTCAGTATACAAAAGTAATATCTTCCTCTTTTGTGTACCCGTGTTGTCACTCACTTGTAGAGCTACAATGATCTATGACCAACACGACAATCTTAACTCGGTAATTAATGTCCCATGTTAATTACCATGATTGCGAATATCTTTTGTTTTATGTAAACCAATATCTTTTAGAGCTCTACGGTTAAGGACCAAGAGCATCTTCCTTAACACTTCAAAAAGACGAATAACATAAACAAGGAACAAAATGATTTCTCATTCAATTCATAATAATTGATATTTAAAAGTAAAACTTTTAGAACACATTCCATTCATCCGTCCTTTGCCTCGTGATATTAAGAATATATACAAAGTAGAAATGTATCACATTTGTATTATATTGATTTCTTGATCTCTTTAAGTTAATCACAACTATGTAACTTAACTCAAGTTACATTGTGCACATTGTAATTTTGCTTTATCAATGGGCCCACTAATATCATCACTTAATTAAGAGGGGCAACGATAATCGTTTGACTACCTATCTTTTCCAGCACAAGTCATGTTCAACCAACTATTGTCTTTATCACTATACTCATTGATAGCTTTTGACAATAATTAATTAAGCACTTCTTGAGTGAAAAAGTCTCATATCTTAGGATCCAAGACACAGTAAACATTAATGACACGAAACACAATTCCATAATGTTTTACTAGTTAGGTCTATTCAATATATAAAAGTAATCTTTTCCTCTTATATATACTCGTGTCGTCAATTATTTGTAGAGCTACAACAATCGATGATCAACACGACAATCTTATCTCGGTGATTAATGTTCCATGTTAATTACCATGATTGTGAATAACTTTTGATTTATGTAAACCATTATCTTTTAGAGCTCTACGGTTAAGGACCAAACGCCTCTTCCTTAACACTTGCAAAAGACGAATACCATAATCAAGGAACAAAATGTTTGCACATTCAATTCATAATAATTGACATATAAAAGTAAAACTTTTAGAACACATTCCTTTCAATCTCCCACTTGTTATCAAAGTTTTCTTTCACATACATACTCAATGTATAAAACAACAATAACTAAAGTAACCATCTCTAATCACTCATCAAGCCAATCTACATGGTTCCTCAGACCCATGGACTCGAAATGCATTTCGCCTTTTGGCATGATATGATGGTTTGTTGAATGGATCAGCTGTGTTGTTGTTTGTGTCCACCCATAATAAATTTATTTTGCCTTCGTCAGTGGTTGAGTCAGCTGTAGTGATTTGACTCCAACTACGCTACCTCATGGCTCAACCTTCCAGAATGATGACATATCATTATTGCGACCTCCTATCGTCGGGATCACTCATGAAACTCGCATTTGAATAGCCCTCGGCTATTAAATCTTTGTCCTCCATAAACAAGAAACTTTTCTTTGGTCCAGTTAAAGCACTTCACAATATTCTTGACCGCAGTCCAATGCTCAGGACCTGCGTTGGATTGGTGACGGCTTGTCACGCTTAGAGCATACGAGACATCGGGTCTTGTGCAAGTCATCGTGTACATGATTGATCCTATTGCTGAAGCATAAGGGATATCTTTCATGTACTCCAAGTCTTTACGTGATTCAGCGTGTTGGGACTTCTTGAGTTGCACACCCATACTCATTGGCACACTGCCCTTTTTGGAGTTGTTCATGCTGAACCTTTCCAAGACCTTGTCAATGTATGTACGTTGACTTAGGCCAATGAGTCTACGAGATCTATCTCTATATATCTTGATTCCCAAGATGTATTGAGCCTCACCCATATCTTTCATTGAAAATGCAAATTTCAATTAACTTCTCGTTCGCTCAAGCAAATGTATATGATTTCCTATGAGGAGTATGTCATCGACATATAAGATCAAGAACACTATGTGGCTCCCACTAACCTTCTTGTATATACAAGGCTCTTCCTTACTTTGGACGAAGTGAATCTTTTTGACTTCTTCGTCAAAGTGTTTGTTCCAACTCCTTGATGCTTGCTTCAATCCATAAATGAATCTTTCAAGCTTGCATACTTTCTCGATATTCTTTAGATATTCAAAACCTTGAGCTTGTACCATGTACACATCCTCCTCCAAGTTCCCATTAAGGAACGTCATTTTGACATCCATTTGCCATATCTCATAATCATGAAATGCGGCAATAACGAGCATAATCCGAATAGACTTGAACATGGCAACCGGTGAAAAAGTTTCATCATAGTCAATTCCGTGAACTTGAGTGAAACATTTTGCTACAAGCCTCGCTTTGTAGGTTGTCAAGTCCCCATCCATGTCCATATTCCTCTTGAAAACCCATTTATTTTGAATGACATTTTTCCCTTAAGGAAGGTCAACCAAGTTCCACACTTAATTATCGTACATGGATTCTATTTCGAATTCCATGGCCCTAAACCATAGTTTGTAGTCATCTCTTTCCATTACTTCTTGAAAGGTCGATGGATCATCGGTATCTAGTATCATGATCTCATGAAGTCCCAAATACATATCAGGTTTCTTCCTTTCCCGCATTGACCTTCTAAGTTCTTTTGGTTCTACGTGTACTTCTCAAATTTCTTCCACAATTTCTTGCGGAATTGGTTTGTGTTCGATTCTCGAACGTACACTAGGTAGGGAAGATTTAGTTTCTCTTATAATTTCTTGCGAGGGTCTCCCACTCACGCTCCCACTAACCAAAGGAACCTCGGTTGAGCCTTTATGATCTTGAATGTCACCATTCATATCATGATCTTGTAGAATATCTTGAGTCTCAAGGAACACTTCCAAAAGACGAATACCATAATCAAGGAACAAAATGTTTGCACATCCAATTCATAATAATCGACATATAAAAGTAAAACCTTTAGAACACATTCCTTTCAATACCTTGATTGAGCTCGATGGTTGCTTGACGTTGGTCGATGGTTGTTCTATTACCTCTTCGACTACGTCATTTGCATGAGGAAGATTGAAACAGTCACACCATTCACAACATTCGTATATTAACAAAAAATAATGTAAATCATTCACAAGATTTGAATATTAATAAAGAACAACGTAAATCAATCACAACATTAGAATCTTAACAAAAAATAACGTAAACAACAACGTAAACTAACACATACACAACAAAAACAAAAAAGTATCGTAGAATAAAACATTAACTAAAACAACTTCACATTCTTCCTAGTCCACCTGGTGTGTTCTTCGAAGCCTAGAGGGACGTCAGACAGTGGGGAGGGCGTTGGGTCAGGGATGGGTGTCTCGGCAAGGCAGGTCGCCCCGCATTTGGGGCAGGTGTGCTCCAGGAAGGGGGGGTGCTGGGGTTGCTGTCGTTGGGGTGGAAACTACGCAAACCAAATAACGGTATGTCAGTGGACATTAACTTATAACCAAAGGTAACTGAAAAATAAAGGAAGAGACGATTAAAACCTATCACTGTCGATGAGGAGGTCTACCATCGTGTCTTGTATGGTGGCCAAATAACGCTCCACGTCGGAGATCATGTGGCAGAGTTCTGCCAGGATCTGCTTGACCTCCTTCAGTGGTTCTGGGGCGGTAGAACTGGAGACATGACGTCATGCACGTAAAACGTGCATTTTTGTCGTCACGGCCCCCGCACTGCCAGGTATGTTGCACCACCCCAGTGTGTGTAGCCGACACACACCTATCATGCGGGGTAACCGCACAAGCAGAGGATGCCATCGATGGGTGAGACCTCGACGATGTCGTCGTTGCGCATCATTCTGGGACAGAAATGTGGTGGAGGGAAGAAGGAGTTGGCAAGAAAAGTGTAATGGTGTAAGGGCGAAAGCAGGGAAGGGTGTTTTATGCTATCTTTATGACAGATGCTACGTATGGAGAGAAGGTAACCCGACCGTCAAAAACGTATGTGCCTTGGCAGTCGAGTTACTTAACAAGCTTTTACTGAGTACGTATCGAACGCATCGATCCCAACATAGCGTCACGTTTCAAGTAAACTATCGAGCCACTATCGAGTTCATATCGAGTTCATCGATCTAAACAAAGAAAACCCTCATGATTCATCATATCGATCTCATATCGTGGTCCGTTTAAGTCCTAGTCCATCGAGTGATTATCGAACTGCCATCAAACAACAATCGAGCAGAACCACAATCAAGCTTCGGTCTTCATTACTGAGGTGACGTTTGGAGAGAAGGAGACCAAACATCCAAGAATGTCCTCAGAGAGCCGCACCCATTAAACTATTGAGCCAAGATTGCGTACATATCGATATCATCGATCCCAACAAAGAAGACTCTTGCTTCATCATATCGAGGTCACATCGAACCGCCATATACAATCAATTTTAAGTCTCTGCTCTTAATTACTGAGGTGACGTTTTGTGCAGTGTTATGATGAGATTACCCTTTTACCCATCGACTGTCACCTTGAAGAACACATTGGTACAGTTTTCACGCTTCAAGTAAACTATCGAGCCACGATCGAGTTCATATCGAGCCCGTCGAGCAACCAACATTAGATAAGGAGTGCAACTGTTCTCTAAACTCTTAGGTTGCGAATGTAGATTGATGTCCAATCAAGATCGTATCGAGCCCGTCAAGCCAACCAAAATAAGAAAAAGATTGCATCTGTTCTTAAAATGGCGAATTTAAGTCTAGCTTCATCATATCGAGCTCTTATCGAGTCCGTCGACCATTACATTCATAAGGGAATACAAACATATGTTGGCTTTTTGGCCTTAATCTATGTTTTGATGATTTAATTAACCTAATCTTAATTATGATGATGTAGAGTAGCACACATATTGCATTGCATATATATTGCATGTGCTAACCTCTACAGGTGATCAAGACTCATGGAAGGAAGGAAATCAAGTCAAGATTTGTAATAAAGCTAAATGAAGACTTGTAATCTTGATTTTATTTTGAGTCTTAGGAACATGTGTAAATTGAGCATACAAGAGTTAAAAACCAATCACATACACAATAGGTTCCCTATAGAAGTCACACACGAAATTTCACATTATTTGGACTTCATTAGATCACCCAAACCTTAGTCGGAAATCACTTATAAACTTAAACCCAGATTTCCTGTGTGAACCGGTCGACCGAACCAGTTCTCAGTTCGACCGGTTTATAACAGACTCTCCACAGTGATTTTACCGAACTCTACCGGTCGACCGGTTCTACATTTTCGGTCGACCGATCCCGGATTTTAATATGACCGTTTTTCTTGTCGTATTCCTATAACGGTCGTATTCGTATAAAACAAACTTAACCCCAAAATACATTCGGTAACCGGTCGAACGACGACCTTGTTTCGGTCGACCGGTTGAACATTTCTTCAAGAAACAAAATTCCCTGCTATCGGTCGACACATTTCTCGTTCGACCGATTGACCTTTGTCTCAACCGAATCCCCTTTTCGGTCGACCGCTCCATACTTTGGTTCGACCGATTCACTTAAGTAGAGTTAAGTTCTAGCTCGTTTGTCCGACCGAATATTCTTTTGTTCGACCGTTCTCCTTGAAATCAAGTGAACGGTCGACCGGTTTAGTAGTTTCGGTCGACCGGTTCTGGACAGATTTGCAGCCCGATTTTCTGCTTTGTGTATCTTGCACAAAACCCAATCAAATCTATCCCCAACGGCTAGAAAACCTTAGGAGCTTATAAATAGAGGATCAAGACTTGTTGTTAACACAACTCTCCAACTCCAATTGTCCAAATACATTAGAGAGAAACCTCAATCCTCAAAGCTCCCAATTCTACACTCTTTAAGCCTAAACTTCACACACTTGATCATATACTCATCCTACTCAAAGTGTGCTCAATTAGAGAGTGAATCCCACTCAGTTACAAGTGTTGTCAAAAGAAGCAAGGACTTCGGTGAAAGCCCGAAGTGTCCCTCTCGGATTGTGAGAGGAAGAATTCAAGCAAGCGAGGGTTGTTCGCGTTGCTTGTGGTGTAAAGGCGTTCTCTCCCGGCCCGGAACGGGGAGTGGTTAGTGAAGACGTAGGCGGAGCTCGCGGAGTCGAGCGGAGTCTACAAGAGAGGACTAGGACCCGGGTGGGGTGCCGAACCTCTATAAAAACGCCGAGTCTCTTTGTGGTTTGCATTTCCTGTTAATTTCCCTACTTGTTTTTAAATTTGTTTCCGCTGCGTTTATTGTTTGATTAGTTAGGGATTAGATTAAAAGTGATTAGTGGACCCATAACCCACACGATCCTTCATTTGGTATCAGAGCCTTGTTAGCTAAATTCTATACTTAATCGTATTTTTAGCATGGCTAGCACATCTAATCATGTAGAGGGATTATGCACCACTAGACCTCCTTTGCTTAATGGGTCAAATTATGATTATTGGAAGAATAGGATGAAGATTTTCCTAATTTCTAATGACCTTAAGTATTGGATGTTTCTCCAAAATCCATACACACCACCAAATGAAGATGAATTAGATTCACTCACTAGGCCCAAAATGAAAGAAATTGAGATGAACTCAAAAATCATGAACATTCTATATTGTGGGCTAAATGAGGGTGAATATAATAGGATTAGAGGGTGTGTTAGTGCACATGAAATATGGCATAGACTACAAATGCATCATGAGGGGGATAGTAAAACTAAGGAAACCCGCATTAGTCTCCTCATGCATAAATATGAGATTTTTTCTATGCAAATCGGTGAAAACATAAGCGAAATGAACACTCGCTTCACCGATATCACTAACTCTCTTTTGGTTCTTGGAAGAAAAATCAATGAAGGAGAGATGACAAGGAAGTTCCTCCGGTCACTTAGCATCGATTGGGAAGATAAAGTCGTCGCAATTGAAGAGGCACATGATCTTTCAAAATTGAAGATGGAGGAACTCATTGGAAATCTCATGGCCTATGAGCTCCAATTGAGTCATCGAAGAGAGAAGGAAGCTTCAAAGAAAAACTCCATGGTGGCATTGCATGCAAATTTTGATGAGCCAAGGAGGGTGGAAGAAGAGGACATTGAGGTCCTTGCCCAAGACTTCTTCAAATATCTCAAGAGGGATAAGGGAGAAAAGAATGAAAGAAGAGGTAGAAGAAGTGAGAAAAGAGAAAAAGAAAAAGAGAGGGAGGAGAGCGAAAATGAGAGAAAAGAGAGGGAGAAGAAAAATGAGAGAAGAGAGAGGAGAAGAGAAAAGGAGAAGAGTAAGAGGAAAGAAAGGAAGGAGGAAGCTCACAAAGCCACTTGGGATGACTCTTCATCTCCATCATCATCATCCTCTTCCTTACAAAGTAGAAGAGAGGTTGCACATTCATGCTTCATGGCCATTGAAGATGAACAAAGTGAGGTAGCTTCTAACTCCTCTAAATCTTATTCCACTAGAAGTAATTCATGGTCAAGTAAATCATATTCTAGTGCTAGCTCTAACTCTAATGCTAATGATGAATCATATACACATGATGAGCTACAAAATGCATTTCATGATTTAGTTAAACAATATGAGATCATTTGTGAAAAGAACAAAAATGCTAGAAAAACTATAAATGATCTCAAATGTCAAATTGAATTAATCATGAATGAAAAGAATGAGGTGATTGCTAGACTTGAATCAAATGAATCATCACTTGCTAGTCTAAGTAAAACACCCATTATTGATGAACATGTAGATCTTAAAGCCTCAAATATGCAATTAAGAAAAGATCTTGAAATGTTCACTAAAGGAACAAAAATGCTTGATATGCTTTTAGGTAGTCAAAGACAATCCTTAGCTAAACATGGTTTAGGTTACAATTTTAAATTGAAAAACCATGTATCTCACACTACTCTAAATGGTAAGCATATGTTCATTAACCATAGTTCCTCAAGTGTGTGGGCTCCCAAAACCAAAATGGTTTGGATCCCAAAAGCTAATGTTCAAGGACCCAAAGTTGTTTGGGTACCTAAGTCTACACTTGTAGGAGCTTGAGGAGGAAATTGGTGGTGACCGGGTGAGCTCAAGAGTCAAATTCAAATCCGGTTGCATCACCAAATGAGATTGGAGCTAAATTCGAATTCAACATTGGTATAAATTCCTATCTATACAATTCATGTAAAATTAGCTCTAATCTAGCTTCATATGCTTAATTGACATATCATATAGTTCAATTCATTGAAAATCATTATCCCTATTCATTGCAAATCATTTATCACATCCATTGATTCTAAATGTCAAATTTTAAATGGATGTTAGAATAAGGCTTAAGTTGAAACTTAAATGAACTTAACTTGAATCATACTCATTGTTTCCATTTAGCCTTATTGATAGGGGGAGCTTAAATGTTATATCTTTTATTAGAGTAATGAAGTGCAAAATTTAGGGGGAGCAACTTCATTACAAGACATCCAAATTCTAAGCTTAAAGTCTTAAATAATTATTAATTTTGATGGATGTCAAAGGGGGAGAGATAATTAAGGGGGTAACTTGGAATTTGGCATAAAATTGAACAAAAACTATGCACATCCATAGGGGGAGCATTAATATGCATAGTTTACATATACAAATTCCATGTATTTAGATAGAATTAAGATATAGGTTGCCATCATCAAAAAGGGGGAGATTGTTGGCTTTTTGGCCTTAATCTATGTTTTGATGATTTAATTAACCTAATCTTAATTATGATGATGTAGAGTAGCACACATATTGCATTGCATATATATTGCATGTGCTAACCTCTACAGGTGATCAAGACTCATGGAAGGAAGGAAATCAAGTCAAGATTTGTAATAAAGCTAAATGAAGACTTGTAATCTTGATTTTATTTTGAGTCTTAGGAACATGTGTAAATTGAGCATACAAGAGTTAAAAACCAATCACATACACAATAGGTTCCCTATAGAAGTCACACACGAAATTTCACATTATTTGGACTTCATTAGATCACCCAAACCTTAGTCGGAAATCACTTATAAACTTAAACCCAGATTTCCTGTGTGAACCGGTCGACCGAACCAGTTCTCAGTTCGACCGGTTTATAACAGACTCTCCACAGTGATTTTACCGAACTCTACCGGTCGACCGGTTCTACATTTTCGGTCGACCGATCCCGGATTTTAATATGACCGTTTTTCTTGTCGTATTCCTATAACGGTCGTATTCGTATAAAACAAACTTAACCCCAAAATACATTCGGTAACCGGTCGAACGACGACCTTGTTTCGGTCGACCGGTTGAACATTTCTTCAAGAAACAAAATTCCCTGCTATCGGTCGACACATTTCTCGTTCGACCGATTGACCTTTGTCTCAACCGAATCCCCTTTTCGGTCGACCGCTCCATACTTTGGTTCGACCGATTCACTTAAGTAGAGTTAAGTTCTAGCTCGTTTGTCCGACCGAATATTCTTTTGTTCGACCGTTCTCCTTGAAATCAAGTGAACGGTCGACCGGTTTAGTAGTTTCGGTCGACCGGTTCTGGACAGATTTGCAGCCCGATTTTCTGCTTTGTGTATCTTGCACAAAACCCAATCAAATCTATCCCCAACGGCTAGAAAACCTTAGGAGCTTATAAATAGAGGATCAAGACTTGTTGTTAACACAACTCTCCAACTCCAATTGTCCAAATACATTAGAGAGAAACCTCAATCCTCAAAGCTCCCAATTCTACACTCTTTAAGCCTAAACTTCACACACTTGATCATATACTCATCCTACTCAAAGTGTGCTCAATTAGAGAGTGAATCCCACTCAGTTACAAGTGTTGTCAAAAGAAGCAAGGACTTCGGTGAAAGCCCGAAGTGTCCCTCTCGGATTGTGAGAGGAAGAATTCAAGCAAGCGAGGGTTGTTCGCGTTGCTTGTGGTGTAAAGGCGTTCTCTCCCGGCCCGGAACGGGGAGTGGTTAGTGAAGACGTAGGCGGAGCTCGCGGAGTCGAGCGGAGTCTACAAGAGAGGACTAGGACCCGGGTGGGGTGCCGAACCTCTATAAAAACGCCGAGTCTCTTTGTGGTTTGCATTTCCTGTTAATTTCCCTACTTGTTTTTAAATTTGTTTCCGCTGCGTTTATTGTTTGATTAGTTAGGGATTAGATTAAAAGTGATTAGTGGACCCATAACCCACACGATCCTTCAACATAGAGTTTCATTCCAGTTCAAGATGCAACATTACACACACAAACAAATATTAACAATTTCTTCCAACATCCACTGGAGGAGGAGGATCTTTTTTTTTGAAGAGATGCAATATCTTCCCTCAGCATCCCAATCTCCTCCCGAGACTTCCTCAGCTCATCCTCAGAGACCAGTAGCTTCATCTCAGCCTCCACCCATCAACTGACCACGGAGCTGAAGATTGAAAAGGTCCTCCTCCCGACCATGAAGCAACGGAAGGTGGAGTTTTGAACGAGAGAATGAAGAATCTTGCTGATGGAATAGTTGGGTCACTAGCAGAAGAATTTTAGGACTTGCTTCATGCACGTCTTAGTTCCAATCCAATTTAGTGGAC
This sequence comes from Triglochin maritima, assembly GCA_963682175.1. Lineage (NCBI taxonomy): Eukaryota > Viridiplantae > Streptophyta > Magnoliopsida > Alismatales > Juncaginaceae > Triglochin > Triglochin maritima. Next base: position 46,061,864 of record OY821775.1, read on the forward strand.
GGTGTAGCATAGTATAGATAATGATCAATCGATACATTGTGTTGTATGTGACGCAGAGTTACCTGTCAAAGTTTTATGTGACGCAAAGTTGCTTGACACCTTTGTCAAGCAACTCTACGTTGCATACAAACACAATGTATCGATTGATCATTATCAACATTGTGCTACACCATCCACTAAATTGGATTGGAACTAAGACGTGCATGAAGCGAGCCCTAAAATTCTTCTGCTAGTGACCCAAATGGGAAAATATTCCATCAGCAAGATTCTCCATTATCTCATTCAACTCCACCTTCTGTTGTTTCATGGTCGGCCGTCTCCTAGTCGTCCTACAGTCGTCTTTGGTACTGGGGAGGTCGAGAGGCACGTTAGGAAGGAAGGAAAAAATATGTCTAACAGAACATGCTCGATACGAACTCGATCATAGTTCAACTTAAGTTTTCCTATATTTATTCCTAACTACATGCTTTTGCTAGTGACCCAAATACGAACCTTCGACAGGGTCCGATGCCCTAGGTTCTATTCGAGTCGACTGGGTTTTGATTGAGGGGACGAGAGAGATAGAGGGAAATGAGGGGTGTTGGCTTTGGAAAGAGAGGGTTCAGACTTCAGATGGATCCGTGAGAGTCGAGAGAGAGAATTATTTTTGGCGTTATTTAAAGGGCATGAGTATTTTTGGGAGACTTGGCAAGATAAGCATATTTCTCAAGAGATGTCAAGAAGGAGGCTTGATCCTAGATGTTGGATCACTTGGAGCATAGACTCAAATTTTCCTTCTTATCCTGGGTTTTGGAAAAAAGAATCAAGTTTGCTCTTTTTTGGAGGGAAATAGAAAGATGTTAGTTGTCTTTTTTCTTGATTTCAGTGGTTAATATTAACAGGTGGACGTCGGAGGAGTAATTAACAGTGCTGGAAGATTGGAAAGAAAAGTGGTGTCTTTTAGTAAGATCAAGACACTTATTAATTGATCGAGGACCTGACCTTGACACAGATCTAAATTGATAAAAGAAGTAAGCAAATATTTTGTAAAAGAAGATGGACTGGAAAAACTAAAAATTGAATTCCCATATCTAGTTTGCTTTCAAGATCAACCATAATTAACCAACTACAATTGACTCATTAGTAGGTTTTCATCTTGAAATAAGATTGAATTCCAATAGACGCAAGTCGTATACTTGGTTTGATTAGTAAATATTGAAAGTGTTAAATCCTAACCCACCTTAGTGGGGCTAATTGGGTTAGTGGGTAGAATTTGTGGTTGTGTTTTGACTTAGGAGAGTAAGGAGGTATGGTGGTGGGTATGGTGGGAGTATAGAGGTATGGTGGTGGGTAACTACAATGTACTTTAATCAATACGACAATCTTTTCATGGTGTATAATATTGTTCAATGCTAATTACTAAGATTGTGAAACACTTTAGAGTTTCATGTTTGTTATCATATAGAGTTCTACGGTTCAAGACCAAGGGCATCTTCCTGAACACTTCTATAAAACATCAAACTCATGGAACAAAAGATATATACTTACATATACCTTTAATTCATAAACATAACATATAAAAGATATCAACAAAAGATAATTTTTAGAACACAAAACTAGCAATCTCCCACTTGTTCTCAAAGTTTCATTCTTTGCATTGCTCATGCATGAAACTCTAAGACCATGGTTGCCCATTTTTGACTCACTCAACTATCTCTATCCATTCTCCATGTTCCTTTAGACCCATGGCGTCGAAGTGAACTTCGCCTTTGGTTTGAGATAAAGGCTTTGATAGTGGATCTGTTGTGTTGTTATCCATGTCCACCTTTAATACATTTATTTTGCCTTCTCTTATGAAGTCTCGAATGACAAAATGCTTTCGATCCATGTGTTTGACATTGTGGTGTGATTTTGGCTCCTTCATTTGTGCAATAGCTCCACTATTGTCGCAAAATAGCTCCAATGGTCCTTCGATGGAAGGAACCACACCTAGTTCTTCAATGAACTTCTTGATCCAAACACCATCTTTGCTTGCTTCAGCGGCAACGATCACTTCTGATTTGGTGGTTGAGTCAGCCGTAGTTGATAGTTTAAAACTTCTCCAAGTTACGACACCATCATTCAGAGTGAAGACATACCCTGACTGTGATCTTCTATCATCATAATCACTTTGAAAACTAGCATCAACGTAGCCATCTACGACGAGCTTCATTTTTCCTCTATACACAAGAAACTTATTCTTAGTCATGTTAAGGTACTTAAGAATGTTCTTGACCGCGATCCAATGAGCAGGACCTGCATGGGCTTGGTGACGACTTATCACACTTAGAACATATGCAACATCGGGTCGTGTACACACCATAGCATACATGATGGAACCAATGGCGGAAGCATATGATATATCCTTCATCATTTCAATGTCTCCTTGTGATGTAGCACATTGAGACTTGCTAAGTGTCACACCTTTAGTCAATGACACATTTCCTTTCTTAGAATTCTACCCAATGAGTCTTCGATGTCTATCTCTACATAATTTTATGCCTAAGATATATTGAGCCTCGTCCAAATCTTTCATTGAGAAAACATCTTTAAAAAAAGTTTGGGTTTCCTCTAACAAGGGTATAAAGTTTCCAATTAGCAGTATGTCATTGACATACAATACTAAGAACACCACGGGGTTCTCACTAACCTTCTTGTATATACAAGGTTCCTCTTTGCTTTGGATGAACCTGAGGTATTAAACCTCATCATCGAAGCTCTTGTTCCAACTCCTCGATGCTTGCTTCAATCCATAAATGGATCTTTGAAGTTTGTGAAAGGAATGTGTCCTAAAAGTATTCTTTTATATGTCTTTTATTATGCATTGAATGTATAAATATTTTGTTCCATGATTAATGTATTCGTCTTTTAGAAGTGTTATTGAAGATGTTCTTGGTCTTTAACCGTAAAGCTCTAAAAGATAATGGTTTACATAAATCAAAAGAAATTCACAATCGTGGTGATTAACATGGAACATTAATTACCGAGATAAGATTGTTATGTTGGTTAAAAGGATATTGTAGCTCTACAAGTATTTAACAAAATGAGTATATGAAATATGAAATGTTTTCTTTCATATATTGAATAGACCTAATAAATGAAATATTATAGAAATGTGTTTGTGTCATTAATGTTTTCATTGTCTTTGAATCTTCAGATATGATACCTATATCTTTTCACACGAGAAGTGCATAATTTGATTATCATCAAAAGTTATCATTACACATAGTGATAAATATATTAGTTGATTATACAAGACTTGTGCCGGAAAAGATGATATGTCAAAATATTATCATTGCTCCTCTTCACTTGAGTGATGATATTATTGGACGCTTTGATAAAGCAAAATTATAATGTGCACAATGTAACTTATGTATAGTTACATATTCATAATCAAAAAAATAATATAATACAAAGATAATACATTCCTACTTTGTATAATATTTGTAATATCATGAGGTAAGTGATAGACACAAGTGATATATTACATATCACTAAATTGACCGTATTCTGTTTGAGTGAACACAATATTTTTGTTATTTGGGTAACTATATAATATGTAGTTAGATACTACTTATAGTTTATGATATTAAATGTTTAATATCATTGGCAACACAACTTAGTGTTCATATAAGTCACACAACAAAATTGGGAAACAAGAGATGTGATTCTATATTTTATATGATGTATTAAGTTTCATGTGTTATGAAATAATATACATGTGAGAAAATAATAAAATCAATATGTCGTAATAACGACATGGTTAGAATAACAAAAAAATCGTATGAGATGTATATATCATGTGGTATAATGTTTTGGCATTATATATTATAATATATTACATGATATAATGTGATCCGTATATTATAATATATTACATGATATAATGTGATCCGTAATATTATAACATATGAATTTGCTAAAACCCCCAAATCCCAAATTTTTATTGAATATTATTCTAAAATTTGGTAAAGTCAAAAACATTGAAAAATTGTCCGACCGTTTGCCCACGTTTTGCATATATTAATAAGAGATTTTTGTTGATTATTGGTTGGATTCAATCCACCTTGGTCAAAGGTAGTTATGGGATGATGAGATGAGAAATAAACAAGATATCAGGTGCAAAGTGGTTTGCACATGATGTGATTTAGTGGATAGATTAATAAGTGATCATGTGTAAGTGGTTTACTCACGATGTGAGTTTGATGATGCCCTATAAATTGGTCTCTCCTCTCTTCCTTTGTTTAATCAATGCAAAACCTCCTGCTCTCCATATTTTCTCCATCATTCCATCCAAAATCTTTCTTATTAATTGAGTGTTTGAGAGATTAAATTCTTTGGAGCATAAAAGGGTTTGGTGACGGTCGATCTTTGAGAGATTGATTGATTAAATTCTAACCTTGAATTAGAGATTGATTGACTAGCTTCGATCTTTCTAATATTGTTTAGGGTTTGGTGAACACTTGGAGGTGATTCTGAGGCAATCCGACATGCAAGTCAACTTCCGATTGGTAAAAAGGATTTGATAATCCCCTATGTATGATTCAATCTATGTATTTCAATATTAATTAGTATACTATATATATTGAAATACAATTAGGAAGTTTTGTATATAAAATTGTTGAAAAATATGAAAATGGATCCTATTTGCTTCTAAAATTTTAAAAATATACATACAAGTATGGGGCACGAAATCCTACAGCAAGGAGGGTGGTTCCGACGTCGAGCGATCTTTGACGAACTCCGACGAGCAAAGAAATGTATGTGAAGTTCAATTAGGTTGCTCACACAAGGTGTGTGAGGGGTTGTTCGGTGTGTCTTGCGTAGCCAGGCATCTGTCGTGTAACGGTCGACCGATGCATGTTGGTGGTCGATCGGTTGTAGTGTAATTGCTAGACTTTGCCCCACACTGGTCGAACGATGTATGTTGGCGGTTGATCGGTTGTGCATATTTGTTGGGCATGACGAGGCTCTGTTATTTTCAGTCGGACATGTCTCCTTTGGTGTTCGACTAGTTAACTCTTGACTTAGTTTTTTTTCCCGGGCCTCAACATTCTAAACGGTCGACCGCTCTAGACCCAATTCAACTATTAACTTAAGTGTACTGCCTTAGTGGTCGACCGACTTGTGCCTTAGTTCGACCGGTTGTAGTATTGCAGGACGTAGGTAGGCCTTGTTATTTTCGACCAGACAGGACGCCTTTGTTGTCCGACTATTGCACTGTGGATTAGTTGAACCTGGTATAGACCTTCCAAACGGTCGATCACCCTTTGACTTGGATTCGACCGATGACTTAAGTTTGGGTCCCAGCGTTCGACCGACTTGTATTGCTGATTCGAACGTTTCCTTATTCATATAGAAACGGTCGAACGGTTTGCCACTTTCGGTCGATCGTTTGTGCCTTATTCTGAATTTCTTATCCTAGTGTGTTGTGTCATGCTCTTTTCCTCGGAAACCCGTCTCCTCGCCTTATGCATGAGCCGGTAGGTGACGATGGGTGCAGTGAGCGCGTCTGCCCAGGGACCGTCGAGCAAAGGAGTGTAGAAACTTGATACTCGTGCCGTTTTATGTTATGAGCTCTATATGGCATGTGCATTGTGGAGTCACACTAGGTAGAAGACCTAAGGGATCGTTAATCCCAATGCTTTTGTTTTTACACAACTCTGTGGGGAGAGATGACTGATCAACGATTATTCCGGCAGGTAGTCTGGTTGTGGTACATCCAGGTGATTTGACCGTCCGGCTTGTGTAACAACAGAGATGACTGTGTGACCTTGATGGCAACGAGGGTGACTGCCCGACGATTATTCCGGCAGGTAACCTGGTTGTGGCACAATCAGAAGAGTTGACCGTCTAGCCAGTGACGACTTTGGTGGTGTGGCATTGGCCACAAGATCAGATATGTATCTATGATGTGGATGTGCGTGCGACCCTCACCGAACCCTCATGATTAGTATAGTCGCGAGTGAGGATTTGTCTCATACATCTGTAAGACCGCATGTGCCTGCGGTAGGTCCCTTTGGGGGACCCGATGTTGTTGGTGGGACTGTTGTCCCTTACTACCCGTGGATGGGGATGGTTGTACCTTTGCATTCTTGTATGCCATGATATACTAGTATAATAGGGTCATTGTATATTAGCATTTTAAGGTATAGTCATGCATTTATGAGGGCTTGGCATATGAGATTTTTAGTTATGAAAAAAACTCAAGTATTTTTATCATGTTTGCATTTCAGGCCTTGAGCGGCACTGAGTGGGTGGCGAGCACACTAGGACCGGATCCTCTAGTCTTATTCCGTAGGTTGTTATCTTTATAAGTATTTTGTACTCCTTGTATTAGATGTAACCTCATTCTGAAACTCACGTGTAATGATGCATCTTGATGAAGTTTATTGAGTAATGCCCCTTGTTATTCTGGTCTTATTGTCTTTGAGATTTGTTTAATTTTTTCCACTTTTCAGGGACGTTACATGAAGAGCTTTCAAAGAAATACACTTTCAAAGAAAGTACAATTTACCTTTAAAAAGGAGAAACAATTATCATGTTTCTTTATACCGCATTCTATAGAATTTTATTTGAAGGGGAAAGGTACAATTCAATGTGCAAGAGTGGTTTCGAGTTTATATGACCAAAATTTCTTATATTTTGAAGTCAAAAACTAGAATCTCGTGATTCACCAGAAGAATTGTATCCTCCACAAAACCAGTATTTGCACCTTTTGTCTCTTACCAGAAATGTTGATTTATAATGCATTACTGAGTATGATCCAAACACTAGCATTCAAAACTAAATAATAAAGTTTTCCTAAAAAAACCATGGTGCTATAGGTTATCCAAACATGCCCTAAATTGTTCGTTTCGGAAGTGAATTTTTGTAAGGAAGAAATTTAGGATAAGGAATCAATTTCTAGTGATTTATAGAAACCAAAGAGGCAATCACGGTGCCACGCTATTGGTATTACAGTTTGTCCTGAATCGATTTATGGTAGAAAGTAGGCAATGTTAGGTTCGCTTTAATTGGATTTCTCATGTGGATTTCATGTGATCAGATTAGATTTCATAACTGAATTCCTTATAAAGTTGGAATTAACACATAACCTCAATGCACTTGAGAAATTACTAATTTAGTAAATCAATCGTTCCGATAAATATCAGGTTAGGTCATTAGCCTACAATCTATAGATTACCAGTAAACCTTGAAGGTGCAGTGAACTAGAACCAAAATCTAATTACTGGTGATTGCAACTTTCAATTTTCTCAACACACACTTTTCTTAAATATGAAACGAAGTACTTTTGATTCTTCAAGTCGATCATCACTCCACCTCATAAGGCTCATTCCATTAATTAGCACATTCACATCCCATTTAGTACTTAGATAGTGTAGATTCTCTATACTTTTAATTACTAGTGAAATAAACAATAGATTCTTCTCCTTGTCTCCTTAATTACCATTTGGTTTTGACCAATATTTGATGAAGGCACGTGAGTTCCTGAGGATTGACTTGCACTTGTCATTGCTACTTGTAGTCGTGCACTTGCAGAAAACCCAACAAAATAACAGCTACAACACCAACTACGATTCCTGTAACCATTGGAACACTGTCTTTCTTTGTTCCACTTGATGGAGGGGGATTGTCTTTCTTTGTTCCACTTGATGGAGGAGGGTTACCGATAGATGAACCGAGGTCTACAAGATAAATTGGCAAGGATTGTTAGCTACGATTTTCCTTAGAGATATCCAAAGACCTAACTTCATGTATTTGTTTTCAAGAGCATATATACAAAATTCATCATATATACTCTCTGATTTCTAAAGCCCAGTGGGTAGAATTTTGTAATGCAGTGTTAGTTTAATCTCATTTGAGATATATAAGGCTGTTGATGTTACCTTTCAGATTTAAATCTAGTGTTTTAAAAAAGGACAAAGTGCTGCAGGCATTTTTGGAAGTTTTCTTTCTCTTCTAAAAATTTATGGTAGAGATAAATGACAATAAACTTGTACATACTTTGCAATTTACACATTATTTTTAGCAACTACAACTCATATAAACATGTATATGGTGAAACTACTATATTAAGAAAGATAATTATTGTCTATTGATATTCCTTCTCTCAATTTGAAAGTCATACCAACTCTCATATTCATCTTTTAAATTCTTTCTAAAACTGTTGTCTGCATAAAACTTGTATTTATTGAGATATTTGTGAACCAAAAACGAGCTTCCAAGTATACTTCTTGATTTGCAACTTAGGAAAGTCTTACTTGCCATTATATCTAGAATTATGTTTGTCAAAAAATTAACAAAGTATTAGAAAACAAGGACACAAGCAACCAAATGCAATTCTATACTGCTACATAAATGGATTATAACCAAAATAATTGCAAATTTAATATCTTTAATTGCATAAATTAAAAAAATACAAAAAACCTGCAAGTATTAGAAGTAAAACAGATAAAATATAACAACACATTCAAAAAACAATAAGAAAATATCTTTTTTAGTGGTTACATGAAGTGCAAAAGTAAAAAAACCATTAAACGATGAACAAGGATAATGCATACACCACAACCAAAACACACCTTTTATGACTAAAATCTTAAAAAGGCAGAATCAAGTGGTTTTTATGAAATGCAAAAGTAATCCACTATGAAAGTGTACAATTGAGAATCAACCCCAAAGTGGGAGATTGTTGATGTGGGGCCCATTTGGTGTAAACCAAAGAGCAGTTGATCGCTATCCGCATTGGAATTTTCAGTAGCAAAAGTTGTCAATTGGTCTGCCAGACCAGTCTACTGGTTCCGATGCTGTAGATTTTTGTGGCATTATTTTTGGAAATTTCTAGGTCTAAAATTGGAAGATTCGAGTTTCGAATGTCCCAGTCTGGCAGGTCTTGTTAGCACATAAGGTCAGCCCAATCTAATAGGCTCAAAAGCCTCTTCTGGAACATACTTATATAATCTCAATGTATAAATTCATCTTGCAATATTAGATTTAATCTTACATTGCCTATTCACATATTTCTAATTCAAAACTATAATATAAATACCACAACTCTCACTCCCTTTGAGATCAAGAGTTTGAGATTTAATTTTCTCTCGTAAAAGTCTCATTCTAATTTCTGTTCGAACATGGTATCAGAGCAACAAATGAGGTTAAATCCTTGATCCAAATCCTTCTTCTCCGTCCCCAACCCATCTTCATTCAAGAAATCCGCATGACCCATAACAACCCGCCCAGCCCATAATAACCTTCTTCTTGAGAAATCCCCTCTTCTTCCCCCTTCTTGATCCAACGACATGTATCTTCTTTCTCTAAGCACACAGATTGTGCTACTTCAAACAATATCTAACCGTTCAACTTCTTGATCCAACGACCACCCTAATCTTCCTTCTCTTTTTTTTGCGCACCAATCTACACCCTTGATTTCAAAATATCTCCATCCAAGGGCTCTGCTTTCTGCTCGTTCTGCGCTGTCAGAGCTTTTCAGAGAACGAAATCCCATCCGTCCCTTTTCTTTAACCGATCCAACGATCCCAATTTTGTCCTTCACCTATCCCTCGGATCACCATCCTCACCGTCTGCACAAAACACACTTCTCATCCAACGATCACAATTGTTTTTCAACAAACACTTCATATCTATCTTCACCGTTCATTGAAATTGCACGGTCCAGATCTTGAGGTTCTTTAGACAAAATCCCAGACGTTCTCCAATCAAGAAATCATAGGATCTACGATTGGGAGTCATTCTTTCAGGTCCCTTATAAACCAAATTTCTGCCTTCAACCAAACATGTCTGAATTTAGTAGGTCGAAGATTAGCAAGAATTGGTGTCTAATTGTTTCCTTGTGTACTATAAAGTATAAATATCCTATTGTGTTCAGAGTTTTCTATGATGTAACCTTTGCAAAATAGTGGATTGGGGTGGTTGTGGTTTTTTCTATAAGGATTTTCCACGTAAAATTGTACATCTTGTGGTTGCGTGCTTGTTTATTTTTTTGTTTTGTTTGATTGAGTCATGGGCCGAAGTCCCCTAACTATGTTTACATACCTCTTGTAGTCTTGTGACTGTATAAATGTGGATTAGTAAATTTACATGATGGTAAATATTATACTATATATGTCATTTTTAAGAGGGATCCACTACCCTTAGCATATGTTGACAAAAATTGACAATTCTTGACAACTAATTTTTTTAACTTCAAATAGAAAATCTAAACTATTTGTACATCTTGTTTCATAACACAATATTAGAATGCACATAAAAATTATTAAATTTAAAGGTCATTTTATATATGATTAACTGTTGTCACATTTGCAATGAATCTCGCTTGTCAATTTTTTGATCCTACAAATTTCATATGAAACAACTTCCAATGCCTATAATTTTCAACATGCATACTTGATTATGCTATAAAATAATATTTTCAATTTGATTTTTTGTTTCGAACTTTAAATTTTAAGTCATTAATAATGGTTGATTGATGTCAAAACATTCTAAAGATAGTTGATCCCTCTATTATAAATTCATCTTGTTCTAGCAACACTACTAGAAAAGCATGCTTCATTGACGGATAATGTTCTATCAGTGCCACATCCGTCGGTCAAGTTCACCGTACACCAATGGATAGTGTTGTTCGTCGGTGCACACTTACACCAACGAATGTTTCTCACTACCACCGACAAAAGTCGTCCATCAGCTGATATTTTTGTTGTATTCGTCAGACCATTACCTTACACCAACAGAAACACCATCGGTGTAAGCTTTCGGAGAAAACATTCACGGTAAGATGATTTTTTTGTGCAAAAATAATATGCGACGGTTGTGTTACCCTACACCGATGAATGTTCGTACATCGGTGACATGTTTTAATAGGCACCAACGAATAGCATCCGTCAGGGAATATTTTGAAAAACAAAAGTTACAAACCTTAAATGTCTAACTGCACTGACGGAGAGCATCTGTCGGACATATACCGTCGTACGTTTCAGATAAAAAATTTACGGATAAATGAATTTTTTTCGCACAAAAACAATATGTTGCGGTTTTGTTTCCCTACACTAATGGATACATCAGTCAGATATTATTTCGAAAAACAACTGTTAGAAACTTTATATGTTTAGATTCAATAACGGACACGTAAATATTCGCCAACAAACGTTCTCCGTCGGTGACGCTTTATAAGGAGCATGATTCAGGCTTCCTCTTCATTCTACATTCTCCCAAACCAACCCTAATCCGCCGACGAACGTCCCTCTCCCCTACCCTACTGGGCCCCGCAGGCCTGACGCCATGCACCACCGTCGTGCACCATGTCGCGCTAACATTGTGCCTCACCGTTGCCCTACAATTCCTTACCCTGCCGTGTCGTGTCGTGCTGCCACGTCGCTGCTACCGTGGTAATCAAGCATCCCCGATGACCCTGCCTGACCCCATCCACGACCCCCTTCCTGACCCCTTACCCACAGAAGTCACCATTCTTCGATGCTACTGGGGTAATAGAATTAATCAGAGTAACCTACACTGACAGATAGTCGTCGGTGATCTTCGCTTCGACGAAACAAGGTGAAAAGTTTTGACAGGAAATTTCACGCCAAAATTAATACGAACGACACTTATCTGTCGTGTGACTAAACATCGACACAAGATAATCCAACGAAGGTACATTCGTTAGTGTAACAGTACACCGACAGATAAATACCGTCGGTGAAATTATTTTCTCTGTTGTAGTGAACTTTGAATGTATTACTGTCAACCCCTCTCCTCAAAATCCCAAATCCCTAACCTTCCCCCAAACCCATCTCTCTCCCTCATCTTTCTCTCCTCTCCTCCACAGCTCCGGCGACGGCGACAACGAGGAGCTCTGGTGAGGTCGACGTCTGCACATAGGCGCGGAGGGGAGGCCTCCTCTTCTTCGGTCATTTTCCACCCGTCGATTCGGGTTTCAGGTATGCCACCCACCCTTTAGTTGTTGGGTTCCTTGAGTCGGAGATGTGTAGGGGGTGTTGGAGGAGGTGCGGCCGACGAGTGCGGTGTCGGTGGCCGGGGAAGAGTAGTACATGGTCGCGCGGAGGAGCTACGATTGTGGCTGTTGGACAGGGCGGCGACGGCGGCTGAGACGCTGGGCTATGGTTTGGTTGGGTGTGGTGTTGGTTTGGGTTATTAATTACGATAAACCCTATGATGTTGTTAATATTTGGTTGAATGATTTAATTGGAACAATTGCGAATAAACCCCTGCATTTTATAAGTATTTAGTTTAATAATATTTAGTTGGGTTAATTGTTAGGAAAGCCTCGTAGGTTATGAGTATTTGGTTAAATAAGTTAATCTGGGCTAATTGCATAATATATCTTGCAATTTAATGGTATTGTTTAAACTATGAATAACTAGATTAATTGCCTTTAAAACCCTGGAACTAATTGTAATTGTTTAATTAACTAATGATTGGAATATTTGCTGGAAAAATCCTGAAGTTTGCTGAATTGTATGAAATAATTTAATTCAAGGAAAATTGCTCGTTTGCCCTGGACTTTTCAGATATTTGTAGTAAATTATATTAGTTTGGTAATTTACTGCTTTCCCCCTGTAGGTTTATGATTCTCTAGTTTTGTCTATGCTTAGTACCTATGTTGGGGTTGCATGACACATGTTTTGGGGTAAATTGCGTTTACCCCTTGCCTTGTGAGATTGTGAGAGGTTCGTGGGACCGATTGTCTACCCACATTGTGACGAGTGGCCGTTGGAGAGTGTTGCTTACGGACTCGGGCGTGGGGGTGACAGTGAGATGATGTGTGAGATACGTATGACTGGATGTTAGGGTTTTCCCCTTGTGTTGTGGTGGTTCGGGAAGGGTCAACCCACATCGTGACGAGTGACAGTTTGGGAGTGTTGCTCACAGGCTCGGGCGTGTGCTCACGAATCCGAATACGGAACTAGTCAGCTCAGCAGCGTTGTGACGAGTGATCGTTAGGGAGCATTGTTCACAAGCTCGGGCGCGTGGTTAGAATAGGGAGTTGGCTTGTGGGCCGAATGCACGGTCTTGTCGAGAGTGCACGCTCGACCCGGCTTGGATGCGTAGTCGGCTTGGGAAGCGTGACAGTTCTATCGTGAGAGAGGGTTGAGTGTTAACCTTGTGGATCGGATGCGTGGTGGGGTCAATGTGCACACTCGGCTTCGCTGGGATGCCTAATCGCCTTGGGACACGAGACCAGTGTGAGTCGTCTGGGACAACGTGATCTAGTACAGTGTTGGGTTGGGGTGGTGTACTGAGTCTTGATTTGAGACTCAGGCTTGGACTTGTGCATGTGCAGCTGAGAGGTAGTAGGCAGGTGTAGGCGACTTGGGCTTGAGACACGAGGACTGGATTTGTGAGTTCATTGATGTAATCCTTTCATCTCCTAGTATTTATGTGGTATGATTTCAGATTCTTGTATTTCATTCCGCATTGTACTCTGACATTGACCATATGCTTGTATTTTAATTGAGGCATCGACTTGATCATTTTTTGTTAATGTCATTTTTTCGCTTGTTATAGTTTGTGATTGATTGTTGTGACCTGAATGCAGATTAGGAGTGTTACAATTACCAACTAAATTGAATGATCTAACTTGGTGTTTATTCAATGGATGGTAGACATTCTAGTTTTTCACCACCACTCCTTTACTAACTAGCTGATGAGTGACTATTCAGTTGATGGTAGACATGGCCCCTCTCAAGGTTCATGTTGGTTCAAAAAGATGGACGTCTCCACCATCACCCTAAGGCAAACCAAGAAACTGCTGAAACCCCAAGTAACTTGAATTGTCTGGACGATCCACAAGAATAAGGAGGTCAACTGTAAAATGAATTATGGTAACATGATCATGTGATTCACACACGGGGGAATGTTTTGTTTTAAATCTGTTTGAAAGGTGTAAGACCTAATGTTATATTTGCATGAGTCGTTTAATCCATTTCTTTCACACAGTTATATGCTGCATCTGACTGATGACCTTGTACTCTAGGGTTTTTTTATATATACTGGAGACTCGTAAATTACCTCCTTTTTGGTGGCAAAAAAAACAAGTTGTACTAATGTCAATACTAAAATAAAAAAAACTATTAGTGTCATCCTTTTTCTATGATCAATATCGTTTTCACCAGACAAACATAAGTGTAAAAGCTACATGGTCGAAATAAACCCTTTCGATTTTTTGTTGGTTATAACCTATACAAAACATAAGCACCTAAGTGATGAAAAGTTGCATGTTACTCTCACATGCAGTGCCACGCACTTTTAGTGTTTAACAATATAACTATTTTCCTAGCATTCTTCTTACCATCTTTATAGCAATTCCAATTTTGCGTTATATTTGCATGTTTGCAACCCGTCACTCAATAAACAAATAAGTTTTGTCAACCTTTAATTATCTCTCTTAGTACAATTTTTCTTTCAAGTAGCTAGTAGTCTAGTGTTCCTTTAAAATAAAGGTAAGGTATCTTACTCGGGGAGGCGGAACCAGCACCACAATTATCATTGATCCGACAATCTCTGAAGATCAAGGTGATATTCTCGGAAGTCAACCCTCCCAACCTAAAGAGATCACACAAACACGAACGATTGTTAGTGTGAACATCAACTATGGTCACGCAACACTTTGAATTGACGGTGCCACCGCCATTGCACGCCATCATTTTCTTCAAACAGACCGGAGAATCTTGCGCATTCACTACCAACAACAATATTGTCATCGTCGTCATCACAATCGCCACCTTCATGTCTGACCGGTAAAGGTAGGTTAGTTTGGTAAGAGGGATGAGAAATGGAGAGAAGAGAGGGAGGAATGGAAATATACAGGAAGACTTTTGATTGATGTATAGCTGGAACTTAATTTTAAAGAAATGCTTTGATAGGTTGTAGACATGACGTGGCGTATGTGATTGCATAGATCAATTTCAAATCATTAGGCCAAACATATACCTTTGTAAACTGCAAATACGGGTTTTACTTTTAATTGATAAATTCAAGAAATCAAATACATGTGGACCACTCACTGATATGAATAATTGTATATTTATTTTGTATACAATTAAATATAGATGGATATCAATAATTGAGTTTTGAGAACTGACCTCGAGATCAATTATTTATATCTATATGTACTCATTTCTAATGATGTGAACGTAGAATAAAGCATATTGATCTGTGTGATTGTACTAACGTACTTCTCATCGAATCGTAAATGGACTATCTCCATGTGTAACGATTTTTTTTTGTAAGGAAAAAAATTATATCAGATTTTTTTTTCAACATGCATGTTTAGTTCTAGTGATTTATAATGACTAAAGGTTTGTTTCGTTAACTTGAGTTATCTTAAATTTAAAGTTTTGAGGTTAGTTACAAACATCAAAATTCCACGTGGATTTTACTCATATCTCAAACTTCGTGTTTACTTGTTTGGACTTTGAGTTTTGGTACCTTTTATAAAAACCATACCTTAAAACTCATGTGATATGCTAAAAGTTGGAGATTACATTTTGGATTAACAAATCATCTTCTTAATCTGAGAGAGAAGTTACTTCTATCATAGAGGTCTCTTAGTTATTAGACACATCTAGTTATTATTTTTGTAAATACACAAATCGATGTAAATAATTAATATTCATATAAAAAATCATGTAAAATTAAAGATTTTTTTAAAGAAAGTAATGACATGTACAAACACTTAAGTAAGCTATATATCTATTTATTACCTCTATCATTAAAAATTAACATGAATTTGTAATTTGTAAGACCTACGGAAAAATAAATTATGAAACCAAAAAGTAAGTAAAACACTTTTGGCACATATTAGATTCAAAGTTTGGAATATGGAACGAAAATAATGATGTTAATAGGGACAATTTGGAAATAATTTTTTGAGCTTTGCAGAACACTTGTCTGGGACGGTGTTCTGCAAAACTCAACTTTCAAGTTAAAAAAGCAACCCAAAACTTAAAACTCAACCTTAAGATAAATATATTTGAATGACAATAGTTGAGTTTGATATTTACAAAATTCCTCCAAACCTCGAAACTCAACCAAACAAAAGGTTGCCACGTTCTATTACAGTTTCTCCTAAATATATTTTGGAGTAAACTACATTTAATGACCTTGTTTCATTTAACATCTCGAATTATAAAAAAATCATTTTACCCCTAAACTATGATGATGTATCAGTTTAGTCCATATCATTTTGCCCCTTTCAAGTATCGACCTTGTCTCTCTCCCAAACACTTATTTTTCATGTGAAATGTCCAAATTACCTCCATTTTCATAAAAATTTAAATGGACTCGAGCCTAATTTCCTCCCTTCCTGAACCCAATTACAAGCCTAGTTCTCTTGTTCCCTAATTCTATTTTCACTATCACAAATCTAATGTTACAACTGAGTCTCCTGCTAATTTCAAAACCCAAACCCAAATTTCTTTTTTCTCATGATAAGTGTAACATCCTCAAACAACGGAAGAATTTAAAATTTTATAACATACAAACAACTAGTAGATATTACGCAATATACAAAGAAACGGATGCACCAACATATAATATATATATATCCGAGTGTTTCAAAAGTGTAATTACAACAAAAGACTATACAAAACTACATGTAATCACTCCGACCTCAAAATGAGAGAAAGCGGGATCATGTAGCAGTGCTCCTCTCCTAGGTCACCACCCTCTAACGCTGATCACGGCCTGAAAGGTAAACATGCAACAATGCCTGAGTTTCCGGAAGGAAACCCCGTATGCTAAACTCTACAATGCATGAAACTGAAACACACTAGCATGCAATTTTATCCACAAGGAAAAACATAACACAAGGCTGGGCTCCAGGGCTTTTTCACCCAACCACAGCAACACTCAACGTCGTCAAGCTGGGCTCCACGACTTTTTCAACCAACCACGGCTACCACGACACGATCAGGGCTTTTTCACCCAACCCGGACGCTCTAAGGGTTCCATGGCTTTTTCACCCAACCCTTATCACGTGGTCCTTGCTCAGGTTCCAGGGCTCTTTCACCCAACCTGAACGCACTACGGAGCTCCAGGGCTTTTTCACCCAACATCGCACAGACTAGCTGGGCTCCAGGGTTTTTTCACCCAACCACACCTCCCACAACAGTTACGGGGCTTCAAGGCTCTTTCACCCAACCACCACAACACCCGTGCTCACTAGCACACTTGCCGGAAGAACATCGGCACCACAACTCGCCATACAAGGACAACCACAACCATCGCACCTCACATGTGCAAAACTGGACAACATCGATCGACCGAACCAAGAGTCTCAGTCAACCGACTCCCACTAAAACCAGGCAAATGCCTCGACCGACACTCCATCGGTCGAACATCTCCCACCAACAACACACGTTTGGTCGAACCAAAGTCAGGGATCGGTCGACCGTTTAGAAGGTCACCTCCCAGGTTCAACGAACACAACGACCAATCGGTCGAACGGCAAAGGGGACCCGTTCGACCGGAAACTGACAATAAAATTTCTCATCGCTCAATAAAATCAACCGGTCGAACCCCCGAGCACTCTTGGTCGACCGAAAAATACCAGTAAAATTCTCCATCGCATCCAATCAACACTGGTCGACCGAACCACCATCGGTCGAACCAAACAACAAGTTAACTTAAGTCGTCGGTCGGACAAGTCAACGGGCGGTCGACCGTTTGGATGGTCAACGCCCCCAACCGACCTACAACAGTGCACAAGGTCGAACGGCAAAAGGGACCCATCCGACCAAAAACAACCAGGACTTGCCTCTAACGCACCACTGGTCGACTGCCAAGGGCATCGTTCGACCGGCGTGAGGCAAAATCCCAAATCCTCACTTGGAACGGTCGGCCGTTGCACCAACCGATCGACCGATCCAGCAGTAAAACTGTTGCACGTTTACCTGCGACGAGTCATTCGGCCTACCGTCGACTTCCAAGTACTCACACAACATAAGTAAGCTACAACTACAAGTTCGACATACCGTGAAGGTCTGAAGAAACCTTCGAAGAACCTCGACGGCGCTTCCACGAGCACTTCTCTCCCGAAACACGATTTTCGACGAACTTCTCACTCGATCAACGATCACCGCACATCGCCGAGCCACAACCACACGATCACCTCCCCAACCCCAACAACTGGAAACGAAGCGGATTGAGAGAGAGAAAGGAGAAAGAACACAAACGAGAATGGTTGTCTTGGAAACCAACTCACCCCGCCACAAGACCAACACTTGCCGATCACCGCAACTTCGTCGGAGCTCACCACCTCTCGCGCGGAGCACTGAATACAGAAGGAGAGAGAGAGAGATACGCGAGAGTGAGTGAGAGAGAGAGAGAGAGAGAGAGATTCACCTAAAAACCCTCCATCCCTTCATCCTCACTATCCAACCATCTTCACTCCATCTCAACCTTCCATTCCAAACTCTTCCAAATCACCACCTAAACAACCAATAAAATCCAAATTAGGATTAGGATCTCACAATAAGTCTAGCTTGGAAAGCTTATGCCTTATACCAATCATCTCGCTCTCCAACTCACTCAAACCCCTAATACGCTCTCCAAGATTTCTACCTAATGAATGTAACAAATAGAGATAAAAGTCGTGCAACTCGAGTGGCATGATCCCTCCAATGAAGTTTTTGTGGAACTTTAACCTCCAAACATAACGAAACTCTAACTAATTTATGATCCAATTAAGGGATTTTGCACCGACCAATCATATAATGACACATCGTTAATCCACACAACTTCCATAGATCCAATCACACTAAGTCACACCATCACTTCTAATCAGACCCCTAACAATCCCGACTTATCCCTTAACAGGGAAGAATCTGTTGTTAGAAATATAAATAGCATGCATATATTACATAGGTTTAAACCCAATATTCAATATTCCAACAGAATCCTAAGAGCGAAGACGTTTTGGTAAGGCACCGATCTTGAAACCACAGCATTACGTGTTTTTATGGTTGTTTCATTCTTCAAATATGTAGTTTTTTTGGTATATTATTCTTCCGATTGGTGGCTTCAATTTTTATGTCCTTCAAATTTCTTCCAATGATGTTGTTGTGCTTTCCTTTGAATAGCTTTGAACTTACAATTGTTGCACTAGCTAGTATCTCTTTACTAGGGGTGAGCAAAATTCGGTCCGGTCCGGGTACCCGGACCGAACCGAATTTTTCGGTCCGGACCGAACCGGACCGAATTTTTTCGGTCCGGTCTTCGGTCCTCAAAATTTTGAAAATTCGGTCTTCGGTCCGGACCGGACCGAAAATTTAAGGTAAAAATTCGGGTTTTGGACCGACCCGGACCGGACCGGACCGGACCGAACCTATTCGGTCCGGTCTTCGGTCCGGACTTTCCGAAAATTCGGGTTTCGGTCCGGTCCGGTTCGGTCCGGTTCGGTCCGGGTTTGGACCGAAGCTCACCCCTACTCTTTACTGTTATCTGTTGATTTCTCCGATGTATGATTTGGAGAGAAAAAAATCCTTACATGATTTGCGGTTAGGGGTGTAAGTGGGGCGGGGCCAAAAAAAATAACCACTACCCGTCCCGCTTAAGGGTGGACTATGTGGGTTGGGTTGGGTTAAACGGGTTTAATCAAAATTTAATATAAAAAATCAATCAACTTTTCTTAATATTTTTCATTTTGATCAAGAAAAAAATTAATTGATGTATGTTTTTTAACTAAATACAAAAACAATCAAAGCTAAATACAAAAACATCAAACCTAAATACAAGTGAAACATTTGTATGAATTATTGATTATGGGGGACTTCAAGGTCAACAAACATCTGCAGGATCTTTTGTTGTCATTTTTTAATGTGAGGATCTTGTGTTGGTACTTGAACTCTAAATGTGTTAACTGAAATTGCGATCAGGTTCACGAATTTGAAAGAGTATTAAGTAATGTTGGATTACCTGCAGATGTAAAGTCGATTCCAGGAGATGATGATGGTAATGATGACTATCGTGATGACTGTGTGGTACCTACACATGAGGACCAAACAACATACAGTTTTGGCCTATCCAATACATACGATAACATTGGTGCAGGTCCATCGCAGATTGGACCTTCTCATACATACGGTGACATTGGTGCAGGTCCATCGCAGTTTGGACATTCTCATACATACTATGACTTTGCCGCAGGTCCATCGCAGTTTGGACTCTCTCATACATAAGGTAACATTGGCGCAGGATCATTGCAACCATACCAGTTCGGGCTTTCCTAGATTCCCGAAGATTACCCCAACTATCACACACAGAGTATTAATTATGACACCCCTCAGTTGCCGCAGACAGACTTGGGAACTTGGTTTGATGGTATATTCAGCCTAGCAGCTGACCAGGGGTACACTTTTGCACTAACTCATGTACCGTCTATAGTTTACGAGACTCGGTCACCCTTTTTTTTTTTGCCTGTTGAGACTCAGTCACCTGTTCAGACTCAGTCACCTGTTTTGCTTGTTGAGACTCGGGCACGTTCTTCATTGATTCCATACGTATTATCTGAGGATGATGAACAATCTGTGCATGCTGATGCGACTCCAGTCGGTCGAGGGCTCCGACGCAAGAAGAAGAAGATTTTCACTCCCACCTAGTAGTTGATATTTTAGTTCAGTTGTACATATGTTCTACTTTTAGTTGTTATGATTTGTTTTTGTCATTTTAGTTGATATGGTTTGACTTACAAATATGACTCGCAACACTCGTACTTATTCAACATAATTTAACACTTAACAAATTCAACATCCAGCACCTAAAGACATTCAATAGTACAATACGTTCAACAGTACAATACGTTCAACATTACAACACATTCAACCTTCCAATACATTGCAACGATCGCTTGTGTGATTAATCGAACCACAACATGTACAAAGACCCGGACCCACCCTTCCTTCCATGACATTCATCGTCATTGGTAAACGCTTTGACATTCTCCTTCCTTTCTTCACGAGTTTTCGATCAGGTATGATTTTGTCTCCCATATATTTTGGTCAATCCTCTTCCTTCCCGTACACATCAAAGTGACCCTCCCATGTATGCACTAGAGTGTTGACATTGTAGTACGGATTTGTATATACATTGGAATCGTAGTTACGTGCGGCGTTCTGTATGTCATTTCGATATGGCGTTCTTTAGAGCGTCTTTCGATGAAAAAGCTTGATTCTCAGCTAACAGACCCTCAACTATTACGCTGATTTCTATAAACGATGTATCTGCAGGAACCCAACTAGAACAATCATTAAAGCTTTTAACTGGGTGAACCCAGCCCCTACCTCTAAATGGGTTGAATTGACTTAACTGATTTACATTCGGACCATTATCTTCATCCTCCTCAACCTCATCATCATCCTCACCTGATGATTCATTCTTGTCCTCGGACTCAATATTGTAATCTTCGTCATCATTTTCTTCTTCTTCATCAATCGGTATTGGCTCGAAATTTGTTCTTTCTTGTGGATTCAAATCAGAAGTTCTATTCGCAGGTCGACTAGTTTCTGCTATGGTGTTTGCAACACATGATTGTTGATATATGAATCGTGCACCACTACTACTACCAGGTTGGTTACCTGCATACATCTCAGCATTCCACTCAATTTCCATAGGATTCAACTTAACATATAGCTCTATCATTCCCATTTCGAATAAGTTGTTTCATAGGCTATTCTGCAGGAATTCTCGTCATATACTGACATCACATTAAAAAAAGAAACCAGTCGGTGCAATGTTGACACGACATTGAATATCAATCGAGTTCTGAGATTCTTCGACTTGCAAACCTTGATAAATCCAACTCTTAATTTCTTCTAAGGTTACATTTTTGGTCGTTGAAAGTGTAAATCTTGGACCTATCGTGTACTCTACACCATAACTTGCATTTTGAGTTATATCACCGCCAAAGTTCACACTTACTGATGTGAATTTAATTTATACCGCAAGTGCACGGCGTCAATGAAGACGTGGCAAATACGGGTCGAACACAAGGAGGGAGAGATTCTATTATTAGTGTGATTTTCGATTAAGGGGAAGAAGGAGAGAAGAAATAATTGGGTTTTGAGATTTTTGGGTTTTAATTATCTAAAGCAAGAACAAGAACAATTAAAACTAAAACAAGAACAAAGAGGTGAATTCCGTCGGGTGGAGGTTTAGATTTAGGGTTTAGATTAGAGAATTCAGAAACTTATAATAAATCATATTAGTTATGAAGCATTACATGATAAATGATTTAACATAAACTCAAGTAATCAAAATAGACTAATACGAACTTAAAATAATAAGATTCATTCGTCTTCTCTTCACCCTAAATCCGTCACCTCCATCCTTTGGAAAGAGTTAGAAACTCATGGAGGGAGGAAGAAGGGATCCTAGAGGCATTACAAAAGAAAAGTAAAAACAAGAAATAAAAGACAGAATTTTATTACTAAAATAAAGACAAATACAAACAACAACTAAAAACTAGGTCTAAGGCCAATGACCCTTCTAACATCGTTCTCGGGGCTATTTATAGTTGTTACAAGAGACCTAAGTATCGAATTGGAGTGTACACGTGTCCAGACACGACTGGACAAAAATTGAGCACACTGATCCTCTCTGGTGCGGCGGAAACGTCGCACAATACATGTAATGTGCGGCTAAATCGCCGCCCAATAAGGTTGGATTTGATTCGGATTCTTGCTGTGTGTTTATGGTATGATTTGATCCTTCTTTACGCGTCTGGATTGATTCTTTCCATTCTTTTGAGCTCCGGATTAATTCTTTTATATATTTGAAGATCCACATTGATTTTTCTTTAGATTTTCTCCAAGATAATAAAAGCTACTCGTGATTTGCAATTAGGTCCTTGTCTTTTTGCAATTAAGTCCCCGGCTACTTTTGTGCTTAAGTCCTTGTTCTTTTTGAAATTAGGTCTTGAATGCTTTTATGCTTGGATACATTTCCATTTTAAACCCGATAAGCTTGAACTTGGTCTTTATGATAGAAATGAGTCTTTTGCACGCGTTTATGCTCAGGATGTGGGTAAATTGCATTTAGGTCCCTGTCTTCTGTAAATAAGACTAAACACATACCTTAGTAGCATTTATTGATGTAAAAGTAATCTAAATGAAAGACATATGATGCAATGTATGCAATGCATCAAATACCCCCACACCTAGATTTTGCTAGTCCCTAGCAAAACAGAATATAAGAAAAATGAAAACAGGGAAATCCTAACTCACTTTCGTAGGAATCATGGTTGCACTTAGCATGTGCAACAAGCCTTTAAACCTCTTTGTTGCCAAGGAGGAGGAGTGTTGTCTCCTGAGGGTTTTCAGCGGATATACCCACAAAATCCTAAATCAACATTTCATTAATAGTTCTCAATATCCCTACCTTAACCTTATACATCTCACTTCGAATTCTTGTATGCTCATTATATGAATCTAACTTATTAAAAATATGACTTGGTCTTTGTTCCTCCAACATTCACACCACTAACCCCTCTACACATGATATCACTTAAATTATTTTGCACACCTCCTCTGGTGGTGAAGTATATATATATATATATATATATATATATATATATATATTCTTTTTTTTTTCTTTCTTCCGTGATTCAACACATTTGCTTTTTGACACTTTTACCATTTTTGCATTCGTGTAGCGAGTTTGGTCGATAATCCCGAGCTGGTAGACTCAAGTTACCGGGTTTCAAGATACCCCTACAGACCAGTGACTCAAAGGCTTGGGTTTTTGTAGTCATTTTGCAAAATGTGTTTTCCTCACTTTATTCCTTTATTTTTACTTTTATTTTCCTCAAGGCTTAATTGCTATTAGAAGTCCACACTTCCCAGTATATTTTCCTCAACATCTGCTTTTTATCAACCACTTCAAAGATTTGATTCATCCAATTTAGGTGCATACATATCTTAAAGGGCAATGGGTTATTTCTTTGGAACTTAGATTTATGTCATAATTTTTACAAGCAGAACTATATAATAAGGAATAAAAACTCAATGCAATTTGTACACGGGTTTTGGCAGTTCAATCTTAAGCTATGTCATGAAACATTTTTTTAAATTAAAATAAACGACATATATATAGATAAATATATACATAAATACCCCCCCCCCACACCTAAATCATGCATTGTCCTCAATGTATGCAAATATAAAGCAAATGCACTTATTACCTTGATGAACTGCGGTGGAAGGGTGGAATTTGCTCAAAGTCAACCATAGTCAGAACTGGATTGAATGACATCATATTGGTGCATGTATCCAGTTGAATTGTTCCCCATGTTGCAATGAGAGTCCTGAGTCTCAGGTTCCACACCCCTCACATAAATAGATTCTCTTATTTGCTCGAGTGATGGTGGGTGTGTCGAAGAATTACTCCCCTTTTTCTTACTTACTTTTTGATTTTGTGATGATTTATTTAATTCAGAAATCTGATAGATACGTGCTCTCATCACAACATCACTTTGATTGCATATTATTTCTGGCTCACTATCAACATGAAAGATATTAAATTCAGCTTTTAAGTTCCCGAAAGATAATTGCATGAGCCCATTTCGACAGTTTATCAATGCTTCAGAAGTGGCTAAAAAGGGTCTGCCTAGAATTACAGGGATTTGTCGATTAGGATTTACAACAGGCACGATATCTAGTACGACAAAATCCACTAGGTAAATGAAGTCACCAACCTTGATCAAAACATCCTCGACTATACCTCTTGGTTTCTTAATAGAACAATCAGCAAATTGAAGGGTTGTCTTAGAGGGTTTTAGTGGACCAAGGTTCATTTGCTCATAGACAGAGTACGGGAGTAGGTTAACACTAGCACCAAGGTCTAGAAGGGCTTTGTTGATATAAGTATCTCCTATTGCACAAGAAATTGTGGGACACCCAGGATCCTTATATTTTATAGGAGATGTGTTGGACAAAATAGAACTTATGTTTGCAGTTAAGAATGTCTTCTTTGGTACGTTCGTTTTTCTCTTTTTAGTGCACAAATCTTTTAAGAATTTAGCATAAGCAGGTATTTGTTGAATCATGTCTAAGAGTGGAATGTTCACCTTAACTTGCTTAAATACTTCCAAGATTTTCTCTATTTGTGCACTTGAGTTCTTTTTGAGTCTATTGGGGAATGGGGCTTTTGGAACATAGACTCGCTCAGGTTCAGGTTGAGCTATGGGTTCAGGTTGAGTAGGTGGGTTGGGCGTTTCAGATTGGGCGTCGGGTTCAATGGTTAGGTCATATGTGGTAGCTTGATGGCTCGATTGATTAGATGTTCTAGGATTTACCACATTATTATCAATCTGTCTTCCGGACCGTAATGACACTACTGCATTTATTTGTTGGAACGATCCTTCCTCATTAACCATTTGAACCGGTCTAGGGTTGTTATTTCCTGAAGGTGGTTGATAGGATTGATATGAAGTATTAGATCTAGGGTTCACCTCAGGTTGACTTGGAAACCGACCCTTTTCTCTTTCACCTACTATTTGTGCTAGTTGGCTGACTTGTGTCTCTAGCCTTTGGAAGGTCTGGTTGGTTGTTTGTATAAAAGTTTTCATCAAATTTTCCAAGCTTGTCAACCTAACCTCATGATCGTTATTGTTACTAAACCCAGATGATGTATTATTTTGGTTATACGGGTTTGGTTGTTGTCTAGGAGGTTGACCCTGTTGGTTTGATGAGAAATTGGAATTATTACGCCAACCCGAGTTATAGGTTGATGTGTATGGGTCATTTCTAGCATGGTTATACATGGCATTAACTTGGTCCCAGTCCGCACAATCCTCCATTACATGACCAGTCTAACCACATCTAGAGCAAGGGATAGACGAGGCTTGATTCACTCGGTTTTGGGTTTGTAGCTCTAAACCTTCCATTCTGCGCATAAGGGTAGCTAGTTTTGCTTCGGCCGCTATGTTGGCATCTACAGCTAAGACACCTGGTTTGGGTTGACTTGCTATTCTAGATCCAATACTCGGGTTAAGCGGTGTTCTAGCATTGTCCCATTGCATACTGTTTTCAGCTAATTCCTCGAGAAAAGTCCAGGCATCATTTTCATTTTTTGACATAAAGTTCCCTTGGCTTACGGATTCTACCATAACCCTAGATGTGGGTGTCAATCCCTCATAAATAATTTGACATAATTGCCATCTCGGAATTCCATGATGAGGGCATTGGGTCAGAACACTTTTGAATCTTTCTAGATAGGAATAGAACGGCTCGCTCTCAGACTGAACGAATGCAACAATTTCATTCCTAATCCTCATAGTCTTATGGTTGGGAAAATATTTTTTCAGGAATACTTGAACAAACTCAGCACAACTCCTAATAGATCTTTCGGCTAGACTATATAGTCATTTCTTAGCGTCATCCTTCAGTGCTAGAGGCACGAATTTCAGACGCACTGCCTCCTCAGGAATATGATGGTATTGCATAAGAGAGCAGATTTCCTCAAATTCTCTAAGGAAGAGGTATGGGTCTTCCCTAGAGGTGAACTTAGGCAACATACTCATGTATTGTGCCTTAAGTTCGAAGTCGCGACCCGGTATGGTGGGCATAACGATGCACGATGGCTGAGCAGCCATCGCTGGATAGCATCGATCCCTCAGAGTTATGGGTTGCACAACAGGTGGGTCCACTACGTTCTCACCCATTGGATCTGGGTGAGGTGGTGCAACAGGTGGATTGGGGCTAAGTTCCAGACTGGAATCTAGATGAACTCGTGAGAGTCGATTACTCAAGTCCCGAATCCAAATCTGAGTGCACTGGGTTGAATCAATTTTTGAATTCAAATTCGAAATTTAAATTCCAAATTTAATTTCAAGAATTAATTACAATTTTTTTTTAAAAAATTTTCGTTTTTTTTGTTTTTGTTTTCAAAAGGGAAACAAACAATAGAATGGGGCAAGATGAGAAAGGAATCCTAATCTAGAGAATTTAGGTGAGAAGAGAAAGAAGACTCAGATGAGAAGGGAAACCTAACTCTAAAGATAGAAAGAGGGTTGGTCAGAAAATTCCTAAGAAAGCACGGTTCAAACAATCCTAGACCTAGTGTCGCTTAGATCTAGACGACTCCTAACTGGTTGAGTCGAATTGATTCGCTTGATTCACCTCCCTCACTAATCAAACCAACTTGGCCAGGCCGTGTATAGCTAGTGGGGGCGCTTCCGACAGAGTCAGTGTCAATTAGACAACCACTTCGCTTGGAAGACTTACGTCAACACAAAAACACTTTCTAGACACCAAATTAAATTCAATCGGCTTCAGGTCATAGCAAGTCAAACCAATTCTTCTCCTTAAATGAGTCTGAGTCCTTAGAGGCCAATGTCTAATTGATTTTAAGTTTAAGGCTTAGGTGACACTTTAGGATTGTGATTTGTGGGCCACGGAAGAGTGATGAAATCCCCACCGTATTTTTGCCTACGGAGTTGCCCTTAAGATAGTTTAACTTAGATCTAACAAAGATAGTCAAACAATGGTCTTTAGAGGGGGGAATTGCAAGGTTATATGAAACTAGATTATATGCTTAAATGCAATCGATGAAAACCACGATACGTACCTTGACTCCAGCACTCTTCAACAGAAATTGATTTGCAAGAATTTAGCAAGAATAATGCATACAAAACACTAGATGATGCATGCACTAAGGCCTTTCTAATTTTGCCAATTTTAGGTCAGAGTTGAATTATTGCCAATTATGAAATTTTTGCCCTAACACATGCAATTCTATGAAAAGGAAATTTTCCGAAACTAGAAATTACGAGGAAAAAGGCAACAAAGGTTACCTACGCAATGCTCAGTCGGGTTCACCGCCCGCTCTCGAAATTTCAGTAGCTCTACGCGTCCACCCAGAGATGAGTCGCGTCCCAGACAAATTTGAAACCCAGCAGCTTCAGGTGTGCGGCGATTCCGCCGTAGGTTGCTCTTGGTATGCGGCGATTCCGCCGCCCTTGTTGCTCAGACTGCGTTCAGATTTCGCCGCGCACTCTGTTTTCTCCTGAAACACAAATCCAAATACTTAGATCGCGCACAAGATAAACAGAATAGAATCGAAATCAACAAGAAAAACAAAATCTGCGTCGCCTCCCCGGCAACGGCGCCAAAAACTTGATGTGAATTTAATTTATACCGCAAGTGCACGGCGTCAATGAAGACGTGGCAAATACGGGTCGAACACAAGGAGGGAGAGATTCTATTATTAGTGTGATTTTCGATTAAGGGGAAGAAGGAGAGAAGAAATAATTGGGTTTTGAGATTTTTGGGTTTTAATTATCTAAAGCAAGATCAAGAACAATTAAAACTAAAACAAGAACAAAGAGGTGAATTCCGTCGGGTGGAGGTTTAGATTTAGGGTTTAGATTAGAGAATTCAGAAACTTATAATAAATCATATTAGTTATGAAGCATTACATGATAAATGATTTAACATAAACTCAAGTAATCAAAATAGACTAATACGAACTTAAAATAATAAGATTCATTCGTCTTCTCTTCACCCTAAATCCGTCACCTCCATCCTTTGGAAAGAGTTAGAAACTCATGGAGGGAGGAAGAAGGGATCCTAGAGGCATTACAAAAGAAAAGTAAAAACAAGAAATAAAAGACAGAATTATATTACTAAAATAAAGACAAATACAAACAACAACTAAAAACTAGGTCTAAGGCCAATGACCCTTCTAACATCGTTCTCGGGGCTATTTATAGTTGTTACAAGAGACCTAAGTATCGAATTGGAGAGTACATGTGTCCAGACACGACTGGACAAAAATTGAGCACACGGATCCTCTCTGGTGCGGCGGAAACGCCGCACAATACATGTAATGTGCGGCTAAATCGCCGCCCAATAAGGTTGGATTTGATTTGGATTCTTGCTGTGTGTTTATGGTATGATTTGATCCTTCTTTACGCGTCTGGATTGATTCTTTCCATTCTTTTGAGCTCCGGATTAATTCTTTTATATATTTGAAGATCCACATTGATTTTTCTTTAGATTTTCTCCAAGATAATAAAAGCTACTCGTGATTTGCAATTAGGTCCTTGTCTTTTTGCAATTAAGTCCCCGGCTACTTTTGTGCTTAAGTCCTTGTTCTTTTTGAAATTAGGTCTTGAATGCTTTTATGCTTGGATACATTTCCATTTGAAACCCGATAAGCTTGAACTTGGTCTTTATGATAGAAATGAGTCTTTTGCACGCGTTTATGCTCAGGATGTGGGTAAATTGCATTTAGGTCCCTGTCTTCTGTAAATAAGACTAAACACATACCTTAGTAGCATTTATTGATGTAAAAGTAATCTAAATGAAAGACATATGATGCAATGTATGCAATGCATCACTTACCACAATCATTTCGTTAATCTACAATGCAATATTTTTTTCATCAGTTTTATACTAAAATTACTCCAAGATTCAACATTATTACTATTTATTAATCACTCATAATACAAATTAAGAAGGAAGAAATTTACCTCAAATATCACCAACAAAACCCCACATATCAGAAATTTGGATATCACCGGGCAAAATATTTGTAAATCAACTAAATTTGACGACTGTGTAGAGTGGAATGAGTGGGAAATATGGAATGAAAGAGAAACGGAGCGGGACGAGTTTTTATAGTTTTTCGTGTCCACGGATCGTGGGTGTGAACCGCGATCCGATTAGTTTTCGAAAAGAAAAAAAATTCTTAGTTTTTTAATTTTTGATTTAAAGTTTATTATATTAAAAAAATTCGGGGGGATGGGGGTGTTAGAATTAGAATTTACAACCAACCGAGGAATATTTGTAGGATCGTGAGGGTCTACAATACTAATCACTTTTATCCCTAATTACTTACTTGTTTAACGATCAAAGATATGCAGCGGAATTTAAAACTAAACAAGTAAGGAGGAGATATGCAAACCACAATGGACTCGGGGGTTTTTACAGAGGTTTGGTCACCGCCTACGTCATCTCTTGCAAGCTCCGCTCGACACTTCGAGCTCCGCTCGCGTCTTCACTATCCACTCCCCGTTCCAGGCCGGGAGAGAACGACTTTTACATAACAAGCACCGCGAACACCCTCGCTTGCTTGACATTCTTCCTCTCACAATCCGAGAGGGAACACTTCGGGCTTTCACTGAAATCCTTGCTCCTTGACAACACTCTCTAAATATTGAGCACACTTTGAGTATGATTTGGCTATGATCAAATGTGTGGAGTTTAGGCTTAGAATGTGGGATTAGGGAAATTTGAGCTTGGGAATTTCTCTCTAATGTATTGGACAAGTAATAGTGGGAGAGTTGTGTTAAAATGTGTTTTACAACTCTATTTATAAGCATTAGAGAAAATATAGCCATTGGGGTTGATTGGGTATAAGTTGGTGTAAGATACACAAAACAGAAACTCGCAGGACCCAATTCTGGATGAGTTTGGTCGACCGGATCGAGCTGAACGGTCGACCGTTAGGCAGTTTTGAACTCAGTTCGGTCGACCGATTAAGGAACGGTCGACCGCCCAACGCTAAGACTTAGGTACACTCCAAAGCGTTGAACCTGCTGATGTAGCTCGCCAGAGTCATCTCCTTCTGCTCGAGCGACATGAACTCCTCCCTCTTCTGATCCCTGACATGCTGGGGGAAGTACTGCTCGTGGAACACCTCCAAGAACTCCTCCCCGCTGACATCTGCACGGTCATCAAACAGAACTGTGGACGTAGATCTCCACCAGTTGGCGGCCTCGCCATCGAACACATAGGTGGCCAACTCCACCATCCTCTCAGGTGCTACTCCAATAGCGCGGAAGATCTTCTCCATCCGGAAGACCCAGTCCTCCGCAATCTCTGGGGCCCTCCTGCCATCAAAAGTCGGCGGGTGCTGACGCATGAACCGATCGTGCTCAGCTCCCACCCCGCCCTGGGCGCTCTGAGCTGCCTGACGCTCCAGAAACTCGCCCAACCTGTCCCAATGAGCACCAGATGTGTCGTCACTGGGATCACGATCGCGTGGAGAACTCCTCACGCGCCTAGGTGCCATCTGACAGAAGAAACAATCACAACTTCAGCCATGTATGCATGCCAAAATATAAAGTGCATGAATCTTATTACTACAAGGGTGATTTCATTGGGAACCGCATAGGAATCGACCGCTCTGATACCAAGTTGTAGCATCCCGAAACAGCGGAAAAATTAAAAATTCATAATCAAGACAAAGAGCACAATAATCAAAGGCGGGACTGTTACTTCTCATAAACAATATAGCGGTGCACCATAATACATCAGAGTTTTCCAAAATGAATACATGATTACAACAAACGACAAGGGAAGATAAACGTAATCATGTGGACCTCAGTGATCTGACTAGAGGATCCGACTCCAAATGCGCGCGCCCGCCGATCACCACCCCACTGGACCTACTGCGGTCCTGAAAAAGATGCAACAACAATGCCTGAGTTTCCAGAAGGAAACCCTGTATGCCAACTCACCTATATGCATGCATTACACAAATGAACTTATCATACTAGTAGCGTGTCATGGCATTGACAGAAATGGAAAACAGTTCCCCCGAAGGGTAAAACAGGACATCAGTCCGACAGTCAACAACGAGTCTCCCGAGGAGACCTACTGCAGGCACATGCAGCCTTACAGCACGCGACATCGCACCCCCCACACGCGGCTACACTACTCAGGGGTTCGGCAGGGAGCCTCTGTCACGCTTGCGCGCCGATAGAATACAGATCTGCAAATCTCAGTGGTCGGAGCCACAGGGACCAACGGGGCCGTCGCCCGGAAGGTATAACAACAACATCTCGATAGGTGCTCAGTCGAGGAATCAACATAGCCGGCACAGCCTCGGCCCAACAATCATCATCGCCGGCACAACCTCGGCGGCATCACCGGCACAGCATCGGTGGTCCATCACAACGTCCGGCACAGCATCGGACGGGTCCAGACCAAAGTCTGCCAGGTCATCAGGCTCCTCGAGCAGCAAACACCAACCGCGCCGCTATAAAAGCAGGGCAGCGACCTCCGTTGCCCGTGGGCCGGTAGTCACCTCACCCAACGCCAGTTGCGTGCCCGCACAAACATCAACACTGGGATCCGCGATCCCTCAGGCCTGCTATACTACAATAAGTCCAATCAATCCATCACATTAGTCACGCTCCATACATGGAACTAACGCGTCCCGAACACCCACACTCTTCCCAACGGCGGTCCCTGGGCAGGCACGCATCACGCGCCCACCGTCACCTCCCGGCTCACGCACAAAGCGAGGACACGGGTTTCCGTGGACAAAGTTGGCGTTCAAAAAGGGAACCTGGAATTTTGTTCTGGGCCCAAACGGTCGACCGGAAGAGGTGATTCGGTCGACCGGTTCCAGAGAGGAATCGGTCGACCGTACTCCTAAAACGGTCTACCGCTGCGCTCAAAACAGAACCCCCCAACGGTCAAACAAAGTTCTAAAACCGGTCGACCGAACGAGGTCAAAATCCGGAGTCTGGTCAACATCAAAAATCGGATCTATCGGTCGACCGACTCAGGGGTCCCGGTCGACCAAAATCCTACAGGGTCAACCTAGCATTCTACGTCATAAAACGGTCGAACGCAACCAACAATCGGTCGAACAAGCATGCGAGAAAATCCAATACACTTAAGTTCCGGTCGAACGACTCAGGGAACCGATCGACCGAAAACAGGCAGAACGTCCCAACTCACCAGCAATATGCACTACCGGTCGACCGCCACAAGGCATCGTTCGACCGGTGAAGGTTAAAGTCGGGCAAAAACGCTACATTCGGTCGTCCGCCCGAAGGAACCGGTCGACCGTTGGTCGTCTTCCACCTCGCACCAGCCGAGGTTTTCCACGGGAAACAACGCCGAGGAGGTCTCCGACCTCCCCGTCCGACCAACACAACCCTTCACAAGGGTTAACAACACAAAATCACACTATCAAGTTGACATACCTCAACCAATGACGACGAAACGCCGGAGCTCGCTCACGCACGTCGCCTCCGGTAGACCTCGAGCACGCGCCTCTCCTCCTCCGGACGTCTGACCTCCTCCCGCACGACGTCCTCGCCTCCTCCGATCGACTCCTCTGCTGGAAGAAGGAGAAGAAGAATGAAAAATGGAGAGAAAAGAGAGAGAGAGAAGAAAACGTTATAAACCCATCAACCCCAACAGTGCACGCCTCTACAACCCATCACTCTCCCCTCATCCACAGTGTTCGTCCCTTCTCTTCCCCATGCAACTCCTGTTCATTTGCCTTCCCCATGCAAATCACACCCTTAAACCCGGATTAACCCTAAACACGGGTTAGGGTTCTAACAATCAGAGCTCAAGTTAATTGAGCAATATCCAAAGATTCTTTTTAAAATCTGAAAAAAATTCATTTAATATATGTGAATAATTCAAATTATTACTTACTCTCAAATTAATACAAATATGAATTTAACTTAATACTCAATCTTCTATTTACCTATTAATTTTACCTATTCTTCACATAATACAAATTAATTGAAACTAATACAAACACAAATCAACAGAAAAATATTTGTGATGAATATTTAAAAGCATGTAACACGCTTACACGCAAGTGGAAATAATATTTAAAAACACAATTTTGTTAAGTAATAATGTTTTTACAGTCACAAAGATGTGATTCAATTTTAAGATAAATCGCTTCTTGATTTTAGAAACCTTCAATTATCAATAATGGCACAATGGTGCCCCCGTAAATTCCTAGTCCTTCTACCTAACATCGATCATCCATTAATACATGTTTTAATCCTCACCATCTAGAATTTCCTAGTCCTCCAAACAAATCCTAGCCGTCAAACTTCGTCAATTGTCTCTATCTCTCTACCGAACAAACCTAATATCAAACTACAATTGTTTCCCTCAAAAGTCGCGTGCCGCTAGATGCGTCACATTACCCGCCGCCAACCGCCATGTCCTTCACATTTAGAGCATCAGTAGTGACGGGGGTGGGGGCGTGTGGTCGTGCCCCCCGACCGACGACGACCCGAAGATCGGGTCGTCTCCCCCGGTCGTCAACCCAACAACACGGATTTTAAAGTTTTGTTTTGAATTTTTTAAATTTTTTTTGAATCTTTTTTCAATTTTTTTTTGAAAATACGTTTCATAATTTTTTTGATTTTTTGATTTTTTTTTTAATTCCAAGATGGATCCGAAAGGATGTGGAGGAGATAGATAGGTTGGGGTGGGTTGTGGTTAAGAGGTGAATAGTATAGGAAAGAGAAGAAAATACGTTGGGGAAAGAAAAGTTGATGTGGAAGAGAAAAAATTGATTTGGAAAAGAAAAAGAAGAAAGAGAAAACTCATGACCAGGTCGTCCGAGTCATGATTACGGATGGTCTTAAAGATTTCTTCACCCACTCACCTCCACACTCCTAACTCTTAGATTGGCATCGGTGGTGTCTAATATCGAGTTCTGAAGGTGTCTCCGTGACAAGATGTCGGACAATCACTCTCAACCGTTTGTACCATAGAAATTATTAAAAAAAAAATCTCCTCCATGTTTCCCAAGTATTAGTTCTTCAGTGCTTCCCTCTCGATTTCTAAGTTATTTTTTTTTGTTTTTTAGGCGTTTTTTTTTTGCCTTTTCTTTGTATACCTTTCATGGGTGTTCTTTTTTAGGTTAATTTGTTGGCTCGATTACCTCCCTCGATATTCCTCTGACTTAAAGTGCTCTTTTGGGGTGTAAGTTTGTAATTGTTTTTCCTCCACCAAGTTCTCTCGGGTTGCCTTTGATTCATTTAAAAAAAACCACTCATAATGTCATGATTGAAAATGCTTTCCTACCACTTGTTTTTTTGCAAAGCAAAAGGGAGGCATCGCCTCTAAATTCTATTAATGTGTAAATTTACAATCTACAAAATTGAAAGTTTGTTTGCGGGGCATACTAATTACATACCCGGCCACACATACAGTTACGACTACCGTATACAAGGTATTCAAGCACTAACTATTTTAGCAATAGCTAACTACCTCCACATGTCTACGTCCATGCGTCTACAAAGTCTTTCAATGTGTTCGTGTCGTTCACTAACTCCTTCATCGTGGCTCCTGTGGTCCTAACCACATCCTTGACAAGTCTGAACACATCTGTCGCCCTCTTCTGCTCTTGCTCAAAGATCATTCAATTGCGCTCCTGCCAACACTCATAGATGACCACATTGAAGGTCGGCCGAAGTGTCGTAACATGCAGCTTGCTCCCTCCAATTCTGATAACTTTCTCTGCCTCATTCACAAGTGTGGCCTGGATATCCATCGTAACGCGCAACACGCCTAGTACCCTTGCCCACACATCCTTGGTGAAGCTACATCCCTAAAATAGGTGGTCCATCGTCTCCTCACCTGATTGACAAAGGACGCATGTCAGGTCATGGGCAGCCTCATGTGTCCTCATGAGCTGCTTGGTCATAAATCGTCCTCGCACAGCCCACCATGTTGTGAGTGTCTGCTTTTAGGACATGGTGCTTGTGCCAAATCAGCTTACTCCACCATACCTTTTGACGCCTACCCTACGACCCATGTCCATGCTTCATGTATTGTGAACGCATCCCCTCATGCACCCACCCGGATGGGCCTGTTGGGCCCACCATGGATGGCAATCTTGGAAATTTGCAGTCATACTTCCTTCATGTTCGAGGACCGTGGGTATGGTAAGTTCCATGTCCC
This sequence comes from Triglochin maritima, assembly GCA_963682175.1. Classification (NCBI taxonomy): domain Eukaryota; kingdom Viridiplantae; phylum Streptophyta; class Magnoliopsida; order Alismatales; family Juncaginaceae; genus Triglochin; species Triglochin maritima. The sequence continues at coordinate 46,097,596 of OY821775.1, forward strand.
ATTTCTTATTAAAGCGGCTACCATTATATCCCGAGTCACCCCCATATCGTAGTGTAACTTATCGCCCCATGGTTGGCATTGAGAAAGGTCGCCCACACCACGAGTCCAGGAAAAAGCGGATAGATGTTCCGCCCTTGACTTGACATTGTATCCGTTCTCGTGCAACATCTCGCACATGCATAATCCCCCTTCATGCCCACGAGCAAACAGACGGTGGTCTAGCAAGCCATATCGAACAACTTTGCATGTACTTCCTTTTGAGACACCTGACCCACAATGAATTCCCTCACTCGTCAATCTGCCAGAATATGCGCAACATCCCCGCATCATTCCAGTCCTTTAACCACCTCAACCCCAAGCCGCCTTCATCCTTCGAAGTACAAATATCCTTCCAGGCAACTGCAACCCACTTCTTCGTGTTGACTTTTTTACATTAATTTATATTAATTTTGATGATTAATCAAACTAATCTTAATCAACTCTACAACTCTATCTTAATCAACTATCTCAGAAAATAAATAAAAAACCAACTCTACAACGCAGAGGTCTGTTGCTAGTTCTAAAATATTAGGAAAGAATAGGACCACTGGGTTTATTTCTCAAAATACGCCGTAGACACAATCAAGCACATTGATGCCGAAGAAAATGGTGAAAATTTGGTTGACAAAGGAATTACAATATGGATGATGATGACGACGACGACTTAATTACATCCCCGATGCACAAACAGAAGAAAGGCTTGGAAATTCGAAAACATTTTAGAACAATATTTTGCTCTAAATTATGTTTCCAAATCCATCTACAGAAATTCAACTAAAAGATTCTGGAGGCAAACCTTTACACGAAAGAAACCAGTAGCAGTGAATAAAATTGAGGCAGATTCGGTATTACTGGAACATAATCTTACCCAACCAACCACTTGGGAAAAAAATCAAATTAAAGATAAAGAACACGTATTCATACATTACATCCTACACAAATATTCCTGTAGTCAAAAATAAATGCACCTAAAAGTAAGGAAGCCACAATAAAAATATAACTTAATAGAGTCAACTGCTAATCAAACCCAATAAAAAACATTGGATATCAAACCATATTTGCAATATCTATGAAACATGCCTCTCTTCGAACTCAACCACTTTTCCTCAGACATGTAAGAGCAAAAAAACTGCTCTTCTCCGGCCTCCTAACCTATCCCACCAAGAGCACCACGAAAAACATGTAAATTCCTCTTAATAAATAAAAAAAATAAACTATACAAAGAAACTAGCATTTTTTTCATGTAAAAAAAGACCAACTCCAGAGCAGAGGAACCACTCTTGGGCATTTTTATTCTCTGTGTGCAGCCCCATCTCCAAGCTCTTTGATAGGGCAGATGGAAGATATACAGAAAAAAGTCATGTTGCCTTGATTTGTCTTATTTTAGAGTTCAACCTCGTGGAGATCATCTCCGAAGCTGCCACCGTTAATCAAGGGAGAACCTCCAAGTTGATCTCTTGATGGACTATCAGTTGACATTGATGATGTACTGAGTTTACTTAGTTGGTGCTTATTCGAACCGGACATCTTCTGGTTTTGTGCATTGGTAATACCTCCGCTCCATGAGGCTGCTCTCGGTGGGGCCATGCCGTTGCCATTTTGCATGCCCATGTTAGCATCTTTGTTTCTCATGGAACTGATGTTATCCATGCTCGGAAACCGTTGCATGGAGTGCAGTGACGATGTTGAGGGGAGAGATGAGGTGGATGAGAATGGAACCACCGAAGAAACATCTTCTTGACTGGATACTTCCTGAATACTCTCTGAACTGCTTCCTGTTTCCTCTCCAGGTGTTTCGTTGGAGGGTATAGGAGCAGGAACGAAAAATTTGGGACCACCTATTGGTTTGAAAGATTGGGCAGAGGGTGTCTGGAATGAGGTAGCACCACCACCACCACCACCCTTGTTGAATGTATCAACATACCTGGAGAGATTAAATTTCCAAACATTTACTTATCGCGTGATCGAAGGAGAACATATCGATTTGAAAGTGGCTCGATAAGATGGAAAAAGATTACCTTGCTCTAACCCCAATCCGTCCTCGTGCTGAAAATTGATTTTGGCTGGGAGGAATCGGTGGAATCCCCGGGCTATGCTGCGATGTAGGATTGGGAAGTTTCGGCTCCACTTCGCCGTTAACTGAAGTAGTTGTGGTATTAAACGCACTGTTTGATAGCTCATTCTGGAAAGATGCCATTTTTGGAGGAGGTGGTGGAGCAGCTTCTTCTGCTGTAGGTTCAGCACCTTCCTCAACCCATCTGTTCAATTTCTTATCAAAATAGAACTTGTTCTGGTCTCCCAGTTTTGCCTTTTAAGACCAAGACAAGGATTAGAACTTATTCAAACGAAAGGCTCTTAGAGATAAAACAATGAAGAAGAGTACCTGCCGTGACCTGGACACCCATCCCACGGTTTTCTGCAATAAACCGGAGCCAAAAAGAGAGAACCGAGATGAACCACCAGACTTCGATGGCTTGCCCTTTTGACCGGGAGAGGATACACTACTGGATGGATTGGCTTCCGCCTGCATGAAACATGCAGCTGTCTCAATGGCAGCTATAGGAAACACAGAGCATGAAAAAAAGATACAAGTCTCTATTGACGGTGCCATCCAAACAAATATATAATAATAAAACATACATACAGAAGAATAAAAACATTGAATATAGATGAGCATACAGCAACAACAAATTAACGAGTTCTTCTTTGCGGTTCTATGGTTCTACCTACCGCTTACTCAAAGTTATACAAAAAAAAAATCACCTTTGGGGTTCATAAGAGAGAAACATAAGCTTACTTGAGGGTTCCTGCCAAAATCTGGCTCTGAAATGCTTCTATTGTGCATGCTCTTAAACCCATCACCAGTCCACTTGTTCAGTGTTTCTCCTGATGCAGACTGCGTTAAGGAGGACATTGCCATTGTCGACTGACTAGTGGCAAATTTTGGTGCAGCAGAATGATCATATTCATTGGTCTGCATTTTGCTGTCAGGCAATGGTGGCAGTGACGGTGGAGGTGCACCAATCATGCGATGGATCGACTTATCTATTGACGTGATAAGTTTACCAACCAACTTTGCAGGAGCCAGGTTTGTGCCATACCCACCCTAGAGACATTACCGAGCAAACCATAAGGCTGACTGATTTTATCAATATCACTAGAGAATAGCTAAAGACTAGCACCTATGGGTACTATAAAATTGCAAGTATCACCTGCTGATGTGTCCGTAGCCGCTCCTCAAGAGATGATGCTTCTAATTTCCACATCTCAACTTCTGGAGTACGGTTAGAATGCTTTAGTAACTTTAATATAGCTTGGCAGTACCTGCAACGGAAACATACCATAAGAAATTGTGGTCTATAAATCATAAGAAAGTGGGAACTGCTTCTCTCACACACCTTAGTGCATCAGGAACTTTTCCCACCTCAGCTAGTATGTGGGCATAGATAAGTTTGTATGGCTGGAACGTCAGCAACTGAAACTGAGAATTTCCAAGCACCTTGGTATGCTCGTAAAATTCAGTCCTCTGCACCATTAGACATGGTTTTCAGTTTTAAAATTCATCGCTATAATGACATTTAAGATTTCAAGGATACTATTCACTTCTTACAATGTAGAGCAATCATCAATTTACAACCATTTCTGCAGACTGAAAAAAAGTCCCGATATGGAGCTCATGTTGAAACCTTGTTTAGTAGTTCAAACTAACAAATTTATAGAACTTGCCATTTACACATCAACTTCTTCCTGTTAATTGTTTTTACAGTTCCATGTTTACAACATCAAGGCATCAAATATAAATATAAAGCTCACCATCAGTGAATACTTTTTATTATTGATATGCATTATGCACGCTATTGTCAGTTTTCATGTCCTAATAGGCGGTACTTTCTTTGACTGTAATACAAAACAAACAACAAAGTAGAGGAAGTTAAATCTCAGGTTTGGGCTTTTTTTAATCGTGGAGTGAAGCAGGCAAGTCACCAATCTGGTACCCAAAAATATGCCAGATCTCCACTGTCGAAACTATACTTGCTTTGGATAAGACAAAAACCAGATCCAGTTGGATTAAAATCCACAATTTGTATCAAAACACACCGTTGATCTAGTTAACACTGGTGGATTGTGCTTGCTAATCCAAGATGGTCAAACATTGCACAAACAAGGCAAACTCATAAAATGATCTACCAACCTGATATGCAGATTGTTTTGAGTTCAACCGACAAAACAGCCAAACAAATATCAGTGTTAATATAACCACACCACACGAACCAATCTCACATCTTCCAAAAATTTCAAAGCCAATAAATATTTAACATTTAGAAGTTTACAATTGTGTCTGCAAAAAAGTATTACAGCTATAAGAGGAAAATTCTCACTTCAAATAAAGTTCTTTCAGTGGTAGGCATTAAACACAAAATATCAAGTTTTCAGGCTTGTTAAGAACTTAAAATAAATTATGAATTTGTGAACCATGTTTGGCCATGGACAACCACATAGACACAATTTCAAAGGCAAAAGGGTAATTTTGATGTGATTTTACCTGAATAGCATCAGGACTAGCATATGTTCGAGGATAGCTCAAATGGTCTGCACCAATCAGGCATAACCTTGCACTGCCTGAGTATGACTCAAAATTTGATTCGGCTGCCAGGTAGCAAGTGTGTGCAGCAATTGTCTGATTCACAAGACTTGTTTAGAGCAATGCATAAAAATGAAATTATTATTATTATTAGTAATCAACAATGTAAATTTTACCTCCCCTCTATCTTTCCACAAGCAATCCCCAAGATGAATCAAAACCCGTTCATCATCTTTTGTTCTGTTTGCTGATATTACAGCCAAGTTCTCTTTCCAATCATCAAGCATCCCATTTGCACTAACCTATACAAAATTGAATGGATGCATCTAATACTGTCAAAATAAGTCTCAGAAACAGAACTCACACAGCAATACGGAAGATTAGAAATAGTGCAGGGGATGGTTTGCATGTGCTCTATAATGAGTATATGATTCATCATAGAGTGTATTTCCTTCGCTTTGACTACTGTATCCCAACCTATGAGCACAATGATGCTTCCAGAAATGCAGTTTTTAATAAAAAAAAGCTTAAGTGCAATAGCCAGACTGCCAGACATCAAGCAGGCAGCTGCAATTTAACTTAGGATTATGCCTCTGAGCTCACCTGACCAGCCTGTTGAGCTACACTTCCTCCACCACCTAAACTTTGAGTTAAGCTGCCATCAAATACATCAGCAGGTTGCCCCGCAATGAGCAGGCATAGCGTTCGTAAAGGTGATCCCGGAACAAACTGGTGATTAGCCATTTGCCTGACAGTATCTACATAAAACTGCAAAGGAAATAGTGAGCAAAATTAGTTTTTATAAGAGTCGGACTCTGCTAAAAGAACTAATTTCATCAGGAAACAAATGGTAGGTCATATGAGAACAACTAGCGACCAGTCTAAATGAAGACAAACCTTCTCACCAAGCTGCCCTGCAAGGACAAGAGCAGGACCCCAAAGTGCACCTTCTTGTGCACATTGAAGAGCTTCTTTCCTTTTGCCAGATACCAGAAGCCCCTGAACCTCAGCAGCAGTTGCCTAACAGAAGAACAAATTGATCAACAGAATGATTAAGCGAAATGAGAAGCAACCACAAACATCCAGGTCCAGCTATGAGTTCGGAATATACTTGACTCTGCCCTTCAGTTGGCAAAGCATGCATGCAACGGGTGATAGCACCGTAATCTCCAAAATGGGTGCCAGTTCTCTTGGAAGAAGAGAAGAGCTTTGTAACTGCTAATTCTGGGCAATCATTTTCCTATCAAAATCAAATTATGGGTTAAAGCAGACACAAATTATAAACATTCTTCATTAGATACACATTCAAATAACCAATTCGATGGAAGCATAAATCATGTTAAGCATAAGGAAATAAAGAAAAATTACTGGAATTGATGATAGTTAAGCTATAGATGAATAAAATTCGGAAATTGCTCAAATTTTAGATGGTGAGCATGGCCAACAATATCTGTCTCACTGTTGACATGATTTTTTTTGTTGAATAAAAAAGTCACATCAACACCAAAATATAAAGAACAAAAAACCCACGTTAAACCTCACCTTTTGAGAAGATACCAGGGAGAGCTCAGGTGATAATTGTGTCATGGTTTTGATATTATATGAATAAGAGCATGTAGGGACGTCTCAAGAATTTAATACTAATAAGTGAGTCAAAGAAGTAAATTGAGCAGATCCATAAAAATCAAAGCAAGTAGCAAAGTAGCAAACCTTCGTGGTAGTGGAAGAAAGGGTACCTACTGACTTGTTATAATCTATAAGCATTTTCCCACCTTTGAATCATGTCCAATAAAAAGATACAAGTAGAGAGGGAAACAAAACAAAAGACTTCAATCTGCACAAAACCCGCTGCAGGGGTACTCGGTAAAGAGACAAGGAAATAAACAGGAGACGTGAATCTTACAATACATGTGGTCGGTTTATGGTACATTGTGGCTACGATCACTATTAACCTTGAAGGAATAAAATATAAATGTAAATAACTAACACGAAAAAAAAATACATAATGGAATATTACCAGTGATGATAGGTCAGTGCCAAAAGGAGAACGAAGTTTTCCATAATACTGATTGGAAATTTTCAATAGAGAAAGAAGTAACTTCAGAAGTTCTCCTCTTCTAAAATCAGAAGAAGCAGATTCACACAAAGCAATCCTCTCGTCAATCCACTTGTTCAAATCCTTAGTAGAAGCACTTCCACCAACAAGTGGACCAGGGAAGGACTGGTTGCACAAAGAATGAAAATAAACATCGTCTTCCAATCCCGTACTGTAACTGCCACTGTTTCCCTTCACAGCATCCACCAAGTTGAGAATAGATATTGTGCATCCAGCAGTGCCCTTCACGTAAAAATGAATATTTTTTAGAGAACGGGAACTGAAAACAGTAGAGACTCTTAACATGGTATATAGAATGTCTTTACATGTTTGTATTAAATTGAATGAGAAATGCAAAAGCTTCAGTTATAGTACAAGATCATTTGGCAATGGCAAAGCAAGGTCCGTATGCAAACCTGATTTCCAGAGGCAAAACTTTGAGCAGAGGGAGTACTTTTCGTTATCACTAGCTTCCCACCAAATCCGAAAGTAACCAAGGCATGTGGAGGACGTCCAGCAGATGATCTGCCTTCAGTCGGAGCATAAATGAATGCTGACTGAGATGAAATTCCAGTTTCAAACAATTGCTGTGAGTTCATTACACTAACATTTGGATTGCTATAATAGCTTTGAGACATATCCACCTGTTGTCTCTGCTCCACCCTTGGCTGATTGAAACTATATATGTTCTCTGCAGGGTTAAAACCCTGAACAGAAGCTCCCCCACTAATGTTTTCATGGCCTTGATTAGCAACCACCTCTCCTACCTGATTAACTGAGCCATAAAACTCTGGAACCTGCTGGGTTTTGGCTGAAAAATCATAAGCATTGCTAGGTTTTGGTTGCCAAAGATTATGTTGAGGCTCTTGCACGACAAGTTCCTGACCAGCTTGATGCAGTAAAGTCTGGTCACCGACTTGATTTACATTGTTGTTATACAAATCATTATTCTGTCCTGAGAAATATCCATCTGAAGTGTAATTTTCAACTGAAAGCTGATTTTGCGTTGTGTTTGTTACATCCCGAGTAGACTGGGTGTAGGATTCCAAAGTTAGCCATTGTTGAGTGATTGTATCATAGTACCAACCAGGATATTGGGGGTCAAATACCATGTTTTCTGGGTATCCTGTGCTTCCTTGTGATGCCATATTCCAATTGGAAACACTGCCCATATGAGCACTGTCTGCTACACTAGCAACAACTGACGCAGAAGTTTGTTGCATGTACAGAACATCAGAATTTTGTTCAGAAACAACCTCCTTCTCGACTTGTGCTTCACTATGTGCTACTTGAGTGCTACATTCAGAGCTTTCTACACTATTAGCAACTGTAGTCCCATAGCCCTCCAAATGAGCATTAGAGCAGGAATCGGTACCTTCTACCTGATACCACTGACCAGTATTATAATCGTATTTCCAGCCAGGATAAAGGCTTTCCCAGTACTGTGGGCTGTTGGCATCCAAACTAGCTTGTCCATCTTGCTGCTCCAAAGAGCTTCCATATACAGCCTGCTCACCAACCACATTCCAAGCTTGCTTAACCAGCTGCTCTGAGGAACCAAAATAAGTGCCCATGTTGTTAGGAGCAGTTACCTCAGTTACTGACTTTGAGTCTGTGATTTCTGTGATATCCTCAGAAGGTTCGTTTGAGCCCTCCGGGAAGAAATCTGAATACGACCCAAAACCACCCAAGTCAGACTGGTCTCCACTACCTGAAAAAACACTCCATTGCACCTCTTTAACACTAGTCCCCCTGGACAAAGTGCTCTCTTCTAAGGACGAATCAAGCAATACAATCTCAGCTTTCTTCTCCACAGACTGATCGTCACATGGGACAACCTTCTCAAATGCGAAAGACTGAGACACAATGGAGGCACTTTTATCCTCTGGGACAATTTTCTCTTCCAACTTAGAAACATCCGTTCCCACTACAGGGCCCTCAACTTCATCATCCACTTCAAAGGCTTCAAATGACCCATCATCAGCGGACAATTCTCCCTTTCCTGCCAAGTTCATATTTGGTTTTGACTCTGGCATGCTCATAGTCAATTTTGCCCCCGGCACGCCCTCACTCGAATTCACCTCCAGCACGCTCTCACTCGAATTCACCTCCGACACACCCTCACTAGAAGTTGCCTTCGGCACGCCCATACTTGATTGTGCCACCGGAACACTTGCAACAACCGAACTAGACGCAGGGAACCCAAAATCATCGTCGTCAACAAGCTTGTCGAAGAAATCCTCATCGGTCTGATCGTCTTCGAACAAATGCGATGAAGACGCCATTTCAATCTCTCCAAACCAAACCAGCCAAAATCACAACTTCAACTAACCCAACACCACCACCAACGACCAAAAACCTCTCTAATTCCCCTTCCCTACAGATCCAAACCCCCAACCAAAACCCTAACCCAACCTAGCCAACTCCAACCAAGCTCGAATCTCACAAAGACACAATTTTTCCAGATTCCAACAGCTACCCAGTTCTCAAAATCGAGGATTACGCCACCTAATTTGTTAAAGTCAAGATTTTTACGGATTCAGCACGAAAAAAGGTCAAAAAAGTCCAAAAAACGAGATTTTTTTCGACGGAAACGGGTGGGGATCGGGAAAAGGAGGTCTTACCGGCGAGACGAGGCGAGGGAGGGGAAGAAGGGGATCGATCTGGAGGAGGGGGAAGGGGAGGAGGGCGATTTCGTAGTAGTAGCCGACATCACATCACACACCACAATAAGCCCCAATTTTTTTTTTACTTCCTGTTCTTGTGGGATTTTGCATGTGGATACCTGAAGTTTTATCAAAAAAGGCAAAAATGGAAGGTCTTTCTTTCCCTAAAAAGTTTATAATTATCTTCCCGGCGTGGCTACGTGTTTAGTAACCATTGTGATATGGAAATAAAAGGTGATGAAATAAGATATTTTTTATTTAACTTATAGTATGTTTTACACTATCTGATCGTTTGATAAGAAAATTGATATAAAGAAAAAATATATTAGCTTTAAGTTTTTATGTTTTAAGAATTATATTTGTTTCGACGACGAGAAATGTGTCAGGCAAACTAACTTTTGTAGTTTTTTTATGTTTATTGTTTTGTTTGTGACATGTTTTGTTTTGGCATGGGTCAAGCAAATGAAGATGAACCATTGAAGTTAAAAACTTAGAAGTTTGAACTTCTACCTACTACTTAGTTATGATGAAAATGTTTGTTTTCTGTCTTCAATTGTGACATGATAATGTATTCTCGTTAACTTCAGGTTCATTATTCATTTTGTTAATGAATCGTCGATGATAAGTTTCTTTCCAGTAGAATTCTGAGCACAACCACACAGGGTGCAAGTAGAGCAACTAATCACTAATGTAATTAAGAACTAGATCCTTTTAGTTTGTTTTTAGATTATATATAGCTACCTATAGAGTAACATGACTTTCTAAGCAACATTGAGTTTGACTTTTACATAATCCCTCACTTCCACGAATTAAGCCCTGAAACCATTTAGCTTGGCTCAAGGTGTAGATGATCTAGTTTGAAATTATAATCCTCTAGTACTTGATTAGGCTAGGCATTTATGAATTACAATGTGTTAAATGTGTGTTTCTTAAAAGTTGGACGAGCGCAATGCGACACGTAGAGAACATAAAATTAGAAAGAGGTTCAAAGTCCCAAACACGGTTGTCGTGATTCATGTGGTAAAAAACTTAATAGTTTTGAATTTAAAACTTGTACTTTATTAAGGGTTAATCGTTGTCTTGTTGAGGCCTAATAATATTCTTCAGGTGTTTACTTTCATTTGTTCTCGTACTACTGTAAACTAACAAACAAGAGATTAAGAGATCTTTCCGTTGATAAAAAAAATAGTTATACGATTTACGTGGAGCAAACTTTATCGATATTTTATGTAAGTACTTCAAACCATTAAGATGGAAGCGAATTGCAAGTGTGTAAATGCAAGGTGTTTGTTTTGGGAAGTTGAGCTAATGAGCTTCTAATCTAATCGTGTAGGTCGTAGTATGATATAATGTCAACAACAACCATTACTTACAAGACCAACCAAATCTTGAGAATCATGCTGAAATGTTTACTTTAATGAGATAATGACAATCACAACTTGCCACAATTAACGTACTAACTGAAATTTCAACATTCATCTTACTTTTATGTTTCAGGAATCAAATATGCTATATAATTTTAAAGTTATTAAAAGTGCATTAGGCGTAGAAAAAAGAGATGAACTTCTCGTTACAACCTTTATCTTATCTTACTATCACAGAAACATCAAACATTGGCTTGTGATGACAAATTCTATCTATTTTCCTGCAATTAGAATTTTCTTTACAAATTGTTGCTTGATCGACATTGTTATTAAATCAATAAATATTTGATAGGGTAATAGTACACAATAAAAAAAATTAAATGTGTTTTTCTAGCAAAAACCATCTGGTTTTTTAATAGACGTAGAATAAAACGGATGAAGACTGAAGACCACCAAAAGGAGTTGTAGAACTGCTCAAACAAACCTCTCGAATCTAATCCAATCCAATCTAATTAATTTAAATCTAATATAATATCTAATAATAAACTACTTATTGAAGCTGTCCACATGACTCGCCCTTGCGTAGGTTCTCTCATCCATCACAAAGTGGACCACAATTTAGTTATTTTCTTATAGGCGAAAGTTTGATTATTTCACGTTTTCAATTATGAATTTGTGTCTGTAATGTTTCTGAAACAGTGAAAATTTTTAAACTTTAAAAGATAATCAAAAGACATCAATCACGCGGGAACACTACCAACCATATATACATCAAGAGGTGCACCGTATAATACAGAGTTTCAAAAATATAATTACAACAAAAGATATACATATACATGTAATCATAACAACCTCAAAAGGAAAAACAGGAGGATCCAATCCCAGATGCGCTCCTCCTCAGTCACCACCCCGTACCGCCGCTTATAGCCTGAAAATCAAACATAAAACTATGCTTGAGTTTCCACGAGGAAACCTCGTATGCCAAACTCTCCTAACATGCAAGAAATATGATAACAATATGGTTATACAACAATAATAAAACAACATTGTCAATACTAGGCTCCAGGGACCTCTCTCCCGACCACAACAAACACAATCCACAAACGGGACTCTAAGGTCCTCTCACCCAACCCCAACAACACACGTGCACACAAGGCACCACTGCCGGAACATCACCGGCCAACAAATCTTGCCTCACAAGGACAGTTGCTCCCACAACCAGAATCACAACTTACCATTGATCGCTATCAGGATGACATGTCCTTTCTGTCGCCCCAAAAAGGTCAGTGGACCTGTTGCCCTCAATGCCGATCACATCTCACATCGATCCATAAATACACAAAACATGGCAACAACGGTAGACCGAACAAGGCACACCGGTCGACCGGTTCCCTCCCAAAACAGGCATGAGTTCGATCGTAACTCAACCAGTCGAATGAGTCCAACATCCAACGGTCAAACCAAAATTCATGGGCGGTCGACCGTTGGATGGTCAACTCCCGGGTTCAACTAACAAAATGACCAATCGGTCGAACAGATAGTCACATGCGGTCGAACATTTGGAATGTTTACGTCAGGAAAAATATTAAACAATTATGCCCGACCGATCGAACGACAAAGAGAACCCGTTCGACCGAAATTATCAGGAACATCCTACGTTTCTAAGTCCACAATCGGTCGAACTAACCTACAACTGGTTGAACAAGTAATAAGTTAACTTAAGCCATCAGTCGAACAAATCATTAGGCGGTCGACCGTTTAGATGGTCTAGGCCCCAACTGACTTAGCTACAGGTACAATCTGTCGAACTGATCTAAAGGTGATCGACCGTTTAGATGGTCTATGCCTCAAGCTGACTTACCTACAGTGCAATCGGTTGAACGACAAAGGAGGGTCGTTCAATAAAAAATACCAGAGTCTTCCTAAAATGCTTAACCAGTCAACCGTACAAAGGCATCGTTCGACCGGTGCAAGACAAAACCCCACAATTACATTAGCATCCGGTCGACCAAGGCCCATGTCGGTCGACCATTATTCAACAGTAACATGCTGCTCAACAACCTACGATGAGTTTAATGGCCACCATCGACTAAACAAACAACTTACACACATCGGGTGAGTACCAATAAGGAACTTGACATACCTTTACGTGCGTCGAAACTTTTGGATTTCGACGACGATCACCTCCTCGCTTTTCACTTACCTCCGGCCTCACTTTTTGTCGCCTTCCAGATGTTGCTTACCGGAGCTCCGTCCGCTCTTCCGATCATCGAAATCCGAGGAACTGAGGTACTGAGGGAGAGAGATGAGTGTGATAGAGGGAGAGGCGAGGGTGAGAGTGAAGTGAGAAGAGTTGAGGGATTAACCTTAAATTCCCCTCACCCTTTTCATCCACCAACCAAAAGCCTCCCCTTCACCATCCCAAAACCATTCCTAAACACTCATTAACCAAGCCAAAACGTGATTAGTCTCTAACAAAGATTAAGATCTAGCAGTATTGATTTTGTATCAATCTCAACGTAGACGAAATTTTTATGTACTTATGAATCAACAAGGGATATGAACACAATTTTGATGAAGTCAACAATGATTTTTATATGCAATTTTTTAACAAGATGTTTCTACTCTATTCTATTCTAATCTAAACTAAATATTTCGAAGTGTCTTGTTTTCCAGGAAAATAGATCTTAACCTTGATTATCCTACGTGAATGCTTACCAACTAGATTAACCTTCTTTTGGTTGCTTTAGGTTTCACTTGGTAAAGGTTTTTGTTAGTACTTTATTAGGAAAATAATGTAACTTGTTGTTACCTTATTTACGAAACAAACTTTTAAAAGCCCCAACCTACTTTTCTATTAGGCATTTTTCTCCTCACAAGCACAGTGCAAAAAAAAACTGAAGTAGTGCTTTGCTGGCTTTTATTCTAGTTGTTATTAATATCACATTTTTTTTCTTTCAAAATTACAATGCAACCACACTAGATTCACAAATAGTACAATCGAAAAAAACATAACAAGAAGGACAAGTCCGTGACAAACGTAAGAGATAAAGCTTGTAGAAGCAATGCGAACGGCTTGTTGAGACATAAACTTGATCACAAGTTGAGTGAGTTTTTGGTGTATAAGCTTTAGGGTAAAAGTCACTACCAAAAAAACCCTTAGGGGGGTTTGTGCAGTCGGATTCCGAGGGAATCCGACGGAAACGGAATTTGGATTCCAGTTGACTCCGGAAAGGAGTTGTTTGAGCACGAAAACATGGATTCCGTCGGATTCTGTGGTATGTATAAAATTTTCTTTGAGTTTTCCGTCACTTTGAGGTCGGAAAGCCACGAAAATCGAATTTTTTCGGTCGACCGTCAAACATTCGGTCCACCGAAATGAATATAACGGACGACCGAACATATTTCAGTCCACCGAATTCATAACTGGAATGACCCGTTCGGACGACCGAACTTAGTTCGGTCTTCCGTTTACGTTCACTCTGAGAAGTCGCATTTCGGTCGACCGAAACTAGTTCGGTCGTCCGTTTTTCTTATCCAAACTGTTTTCCGAAGCAGACACAAACAACAGAATTCAGTCAGAGGGAAACTGTTTTCCACTAGATTCTGTTTTCCTCTGCTTTCCCGTTGACTCCGAAAATCATTTTCCAGAGCTTTCCGCGCCACTAACACCCCCTTGGTGTGTAAATTGATTAGAAATGTGTTTAGTTGTAAATAAATGGCAAATTGAATATAGGTTATAATGTTTGACCACACTGGCTTGTTCAACCTCTCCGTCTGGGTAATTTGCAATCAAGGACATGAACTTAGTCCAAATAGTATCTATAAATTTACAAAGAAAAATTACAAAATGACAACAAGGATTGTCGAGTGAGCTGGTAATGACAAAAAGAGAATCTAGATTCTTAAGAATCTGATGAACCAAAATGGTCAAAATCATACTAAACTAACAGAGGTTTGTGTTGTCCATGTGCTGCTTAAGCGGTTTCATGCATAATTAGAAGTGGCTATAATGTAATACATAGATACATTGCCAGATTACTTTGTTTATTGTTTATTTATGTTATGGGAGAATAATAAAGCTTGATTGAAAACTAGAGGCTGCCCACAGAGAAAACCATAAAACATTTGAAAGGTGATATACTAAATTACTAGATTTATGAAATAATATGTTTACGTTTTTAATTTCCAATGTCAGATTATGTTTCAACGATGAGCACAATTATATAACCAAGTTTTTTCAGGGTGTGATTAGTGCATAGGAAGTGCAAGAAAATATAAATTTTGATTTCAGCTTCGTTTAAATACAAATTCGTGATATTTTTCTCATTCCAAAGTCAAAGATTGGAACTCACTGTAAATGCATATTTTTTAAGTTATAGAACTGTTCGGGAAACTCAAATTTTATAATTTTTATGATATTCTTCCCTACCAATTACCTAGAAGTCATTTTAAAAATCTAACTCATTCGTTTCTTCTTTACTAATCAAAGAGAACAAAAGTAATGAAACTCGTTTAATTTATATATAAAAAATTATGTCATGGGACTGGTTTGGGGGAACTCAAACAGTAGGATTTTTTAAGTTTTCCAACACACAAATAATCCAAAAGTTGTTTTAGAAATTCACTTCGAGACTTCTTTTAAGATTTTGTTTTCTACCAATCAATTCTAATTAGTTTAAACACCAAAGCTTGTGACAAACCAAAACCTCGTCTATATAAACTAGTACAACAAGAAGACAAAACTCTAAATCAAATGTTTCTCACTCAAATCAACTATAGTCCAAACTCGCAAATCTTTCACGCAACGATCAAAGTGATGTGTTTAAGAAGACTTCAAAATCAAAATCTTCTTACAAATTTCCACAGTAAGAACCAACTCACTTGTGAGTCGTGAGATAAATGAACAGACTCTTATACACGTGGATATAATTAGTTACACGAGGAACTCTAAATAATGTTAATAATGCTATTTTGATGGATTCCACAATAATTTATAAACATAATATTTTACGTAATAATAATATATATTTGGAGCATTCTCGAACGAGTGCTTCCGTAGCACAGTGGTAGTGCGTTCGCTTCGTAAGCGAAAGGTCGCGAGTTCGATCCTCGCCGGGAGCTATTCTTGTTCTGTCTTTTATTTTTTTAGCCTTTTTTGAATCGGATTTCTTTATTTGTGGGCATTTAATCGGATTTCTTTCTGGATCCGTATCCGTTTGAACTGCTTGGGTTTTCCCTTCAAAGAACAAAGAAAATATAGGTATAATAATATTTTAATTATAAAAAATACATTTTAACTTCCTACTAATCATCCCGTAAAAAAAATTTAAACCCTCACTAAACTTTGGTACACACCTAAGCTTGATTTGGACGACTTTGGTTGGTTTGGTGTGCAAATTGGGGTGTTTTGGTCAACAAGGGAAACGTCTTAGGCATCATGTAAATTCAGATGTCGTATTGCATCAATATCTTACCTCAACCAAATCTCATAATGCCAATAAATGAATAACACATATAGATCTAATTAAAAATAATACAAACACTTAAAAAAATATTTATTATCTAGCTAGTTAGCCATTTCCCCTACCTCTTTAGGTTGGGTCATTTCAACCTGGACTTTTATTTAAACATGAATTTTTAAAGTGTTACATTTACAACTACCATGAAATTTACAAATCTTTCGTGATATTTTGAAATTCAACCTCGAGATGAACTTTCGAAATTTCACGTTCAAATTTGAAAACTAATAAAATATCACATTTACTTTTTGATATTGTTTTAAAGTATCATGTTTGTCGAAATATAGTAAATACAAATAAGTAAATCCACGAATTACAAATTATACGGAATTGGCAATACCACATCCAATCCAAACGCAACATTGGTGGTGTAAATTCCAACCCATCACCCAAAGCTAACTTCACATCACCAACTTTCTCCAAATTTCATTCCCCCTTCTAGATAAAGTCACAATCCAAACAAATCTTGATGAAAAAAAACCCAAAAAAGAAGAAAAAGGAAGAAAAAAAACACAAATGAACTGAACTCCAACTAAACTTCATCATATAAATAACTCCACAAGTTCGCCGAAAACCAGATCCAAACTCGCCAACACACACAACACCAAACCCGACATGGACGAGACCCAACCGGAGCACGACCTCTATGGCGGCGAGATCCCCGTCGACGGCGACATGGACGCCGACGACGACAACCCCGGTTCCAAAGAGGTAGCCTAGGTTTTTCTTTAAAACAAAAAAAAACCCGGAACGAAAAAAAAGGAAAAAAAATCGGGTTTTTGGGGTTCAGGATCTGGAGGAGATGAAGAAGCGGCTTAAGGAGATCGAGGACGAGGCCGGCGCGCTCAGGGAGATGCAGGCTAAGGTCGAGAAGGAGATGGGGGCGGCCCAAGGTTCGTTTTTTTTGTTGTTTGTTTGTGGGATTTGAGGTGGAAGTTTTACACTTGTAAGCATGGTACTTAATTTGGGAATACTTTGATTTGGAGGTGGAAGTTTGGGTTATGGTGTTTATGATCATGATTGTGAATTTAAAGTTCATGGTTTAGTTTAGGGGTCTTTGCTTGTTTAAATGGAATTTACACTTGTGTAGTAAGGATGGTTCTTAATTTAGGAATACTTTGATTAGGAGGTGGAAGTTTGGTTTATGGAAATTTGAGGTGGAAGTTTGGGTTATGGTGTTAGTGATCATGATCGTGAGTTTGAGGTTCATGGTTTAGTCTAGGGGTGTTTGCTTGTTTAAGTAGAATTTACACTTTATTAGTAAGGGCGTGGTTGGTTTGGTGGAAGTGAAGGAACTTTGTGAATTCTAGCTCCATGACTTCCTTGGAATTTGTAGTGGAAGTGGCGGGAAGTCATTTCAAGCACAAGTTTGTAAGGATGTGAAATTCCCAGAACTAGCTCCATGTCTTTTTCGTTCACTGGTTTGGAAGGTCTGTTATTTTGAGTGCAAAGTGTGGACCTGTTTGTATTTTATTGTTTTTTTTAAACCTATATTTATGGTAGTGGATATAAGAGCGTTGTTTGTTTTTGGTATTGGGTTGAAACCTATATTGGTGGTCATGGATATAAGAGTGTTGTTTGGTTTTGAAATCGTTTTTTTTTCATGTTACGTATTGCTTGTTTAAGTAGAATTTCCACTTTTGTTAGTAAGCATGGTACTTAATTGGGAAATACTTTTAGTAAAGCTTGCCTATGACTGTCATGGATGCATTTTCCATTTAGGGGTTTGGAAGGTTTGTGGTTTTGAGTGCAACGTTTGGGCATTTGGGGTTTTCTTTGTTGATTTTTCGGCTCTAATTTAGTTTTTGAAACTTATACTTTTCGGCTATATATATATATATTGCTTAAATTTTCTGCAATTATGTATTGCATGAATTTCTGCAACAATGTTGCAATTTCAGGTGGACTCACATGTACCTTTGACTTCTTTGAGTTTGGACCGGATGCTCTTCTAATATCCCCTTTCCAATGCAATAATTTTTCCTTTTCTATTGTTTGCCATTATGAGCTCTAGTCTTATATATTATATATGTTTGTTTTTCATATAACAATTTTAACTTTTACTTGTGGATCTCCTATATCATGGCTTTTTGGTAAATCTCAATTTACTTTATCAACTAGGAAATCCAATTTTTTTATGCTAATACTTTCTTTTTTGGACACCATTCTCATCCATGATTTTGATGTGACATGTGATTTGAGATATGACACATGGCATGTGCGTAATGAGACAAATGATCTATATGATGTGAGGTAAGTCGTGTATACTACCCACTGTTCTTAAAACCGGACCGGACCGGCCGGTTCAACCGGTTGAACCGTGAACCGGAGGCCTGTCCGGTCCGGTTCACCTCCTAAAACCGTTTTTGCCCAGAACCGGGTTGAACCGGGTTGAACCGGGCTGAACCGGGTTGAACCGGTGGTTGAACCGCCGGTTCAGGGAAAAAACCCTGTTTTTTTGTTTTTTGTATAATTTTTTGCTTAATAATTAATTAATTATGACTATTATATTTATAATATATTTATGATGTCATGCTGACATCACCGGTTCGATTCCGGTTCGATTCCAGTTCGACCCCGGTCGAACCTCTGAACCTTTGAACCTTTGGCGTTGCCGGTTCGACGTCCGGTTCGGTTCTGAAAACCTTGATACTACCATATATCATCTTGGATAGAATTTATGAGTTATCTCTGAGATACTACATATGTACGATGTATAAGTGATGTATCTTTTCCGATGTTTAACAAGGTTTGATTCTTTATAGACGGTATCTACATTATTTATATACCTAATATATATATATTCTTTTTGCATTTAAAATAATAGGATATTTGTCCATTTCCACCATGTCAAAGATTTAAGTTATTTTTTGACATTTGGAGCATCATGGACTATATCAAAGTGTTATTTAAACGATCTGTATTTCTTTTATTGTGGAATCGCAGATGGTCAGTTGCATTTGCATCATTTGGGTCAATTGAAAACAACATCACTATTTTACAGTGGTAGGGTTGCGTACATCCGACCCCCCCCCTTACCTCGCTTAGGCGGGAGCCTCTTCCGAGGAATTTGGGGTTATGTTGATGTTTGATGTATGTTGATGTATACTTGTGGTCATGGGTAAAAGAGTGTTGTTTGTTTACATTAATAGGTTTCCTTTTGAAGGTTATTGGTGCAGAAGTTGGATGTTTTTGGTTTCCCATACTTTTATTCTGAAAATCGAGGCTTTCTTACTGAAAATAAGTTGTAAATTGTGGTGTTGCATGTTTAAGTAAAAATTTCACTTGTGTTGGTACGCATGGCACTGATGTTGGAAATTGGCATTATTTTTTATATTTTTGGTGAGATTTTGATCTAGTGGCCTAGGATAATTTGTGGATAAGTTCTGATTGTGTTTGGGCAATTCGCTTTGGGTTTAGCCAATTCTGGAACGGTGGAACCCGATCCAACGTTTTTCTGAAACAATAGATAATATCTGACCCAAGTTTGAATCATAGATGATACACAATTACACACATGTTGTGTCGCTCTTCATTACACAATCCTTGTGAAATACTCAAATTGGAAAATTTGTTGCTTTTAGTGACATTTAGAACTTCGGTGAAAAGCATATGAAATCTTGTTGGTTCACCACCTCTTTAAAATTCAAGTGCTTACATAGGAGATGGTGGACACAACTTTACCATGCAGCGTTTTCATACTTCTAATGTTGAACTAATGTGGAACTACATAAAATTATGAAGAATAGGAATCTACAGGGACATAGGGAAAATTGTCATAAGTAATTGCATTAGTTGTGCAACTTGGATTGCCTTGATTGTCCAACAGATATTGTGTATAGCTGTGTTTCTTTTAGAGAATCACATGGAACGATCAACCAAACTACAAGAAGCAAGTATTAATTGCTTAAACAAAGAAATTAGGAAGGAGAGTAACTTAGTGAAATTACATACCAATGGATATCAAACGCGTGGAAAGGATTGGCGATAAGACCTATGACAAATTTAGTTGGAGGAGATTAGAAATACGTTAACTTCACCGGCAAGAGAAGCATTTGTTGGGAGAGAATTGTAGCTGCAGAGATGTCTCAGCATTTTAATCTCAAGATGAAGAGTTGAGTTATTCATCTGCTTCTCTCTTTGACTAGTATTAGTAAATTTTATCTAGTCCTTTATGCATCAATTTTCCATTGCAGCGTGATACTCTCCTGCTTGATTATTAAAATGATCTGAATTTGTTTCTTCTGATTTGTAAGTAGTCATTTGATGCCCTTTCAAGAAGAGCAACAAGAAAGAACTTTTACCTTTTCATTTCATGAAGTATATAAGTTAATTTGGGTTCAATTTGTTCTATTATCTCATGAATGTTCTTTAAGGACAATTTTATGTTCTTCAAAGTGACAAATTCTGCTTATTTACTTCCTCAAAATAGTCTAACTAATTTTGTAGGACAGACCTGGAATTTGATAATGAAAAGGTATTGAGTGGCTGCATTTGTCTTTTTCTTTTTTGCAGTGCATATTTTGACTTTTTACATTTTCAAACTAATAAGAAGCCTGAGATCTTATTTGCTGGTTAATTTTCTATATTAAACTTGCGCTCTATGTATGCTGAAACTGATCTTTATCTGAAGGCAGTGGCCGTTTTTGGTTTTTTTGCGAGGCACACTGTATCATGTTTTAATATGATAAAATTTATTATTGTTGCTGACTTAAACTGTGTATATACATTTTAGTTGTTCTTGACCAAAAGAACGTTAGACGTCTAGGAACAACATCATAGAGAGAAACTGAGTAACGACTATTCTTAAGGGTCAACTGTTGTATAATTTGGTTTTAGATGCATGCTCTTTTACTCACGATATTGTGTGATCTTTTTCCTTCTTTTTTTCTCTCTTTTCGATGCATTATTTACCCTTTTGAAGTATATCGCGAGCAAGAGAAAAAGGTGATGTGTCCGAGCAAGATTTGGAGTTTGGAGTGCTTTATTGAAGTTATTTCTTAAGAAAACCCAGATGTTTACACAAAGTTGTACTTGGTCTGGTGCACCGGGCAAGAGAACTGCAACCTAATTTTCTTATTTCATGTGTTGATTGGTGGTTGTTTAGCTCTTCTGAAGCGACCTGGAGTTGTGTTTCTGATTGTTGCAAAATTTTAATGAACATTATTCAGTTGCAAATTGCATTTCCTCTTAAGTTCTAACTCAACCTTTTTTATGGAGAAATAGCATACTTTCCAAAAATAGATAGTTTTCCAGAATATCTAAGTTGACACTTCAACTGAGTATAAAAAAATCATAAACAAATAAAAAATAAGATTAAAAGAAGTATAAAAATTAAACTTCATTCGGCAAGTCCATGAAAGTATTAGAACTTTGGAATTTGAAAATTTCAAGTCTGATTCATTGTTTCTTATTGAAAGTGGCTCTTTGTTCTTGGTCAGAATTTTTTGCATGTTTTAGCTTCTTGCCTTTTTTCTGCAATTGTTGGTAATATGGACTTCATTTTTGGGTTTCTTGTTGATAAGCTCATGGTTTAACCTGTTTGTTAGTTAGTCAAATTTTAGTTGCATCATCACAGTTAGAGAAACATTCACAAAAGCATTTTGACTTTTCACTAAAATGTCGAAAGTCCAAACTTTCTCATCGAAAATGTCGAACAAATGTTTGAACTTTGAAGCTTATTTTCTTCTTACCCTGCACTTGACAATTTCTATTACTAATTATAGTTTTCTCATTGTTGTTTGTTCATATGTAAAGAGTCTTCAAATGCTGCCACCACTCAAGCTGAAAAGGAGGAAGTTGATTCTCGTTCTGTTTATGTTGGAAACGTAAGTCTTTCTGTTCCATGATATTATGACCTCCGGTTACCGTGTACTGTTTTCCAGGTTTATCTTTTCAAATTTGTTGTGTTATTCCTACAAAAGGCTTTGTTCTCGTTATATTATTCCTCAAAAGTATATTCATTGAGGTGTTGGAAATGTTTTCTAGCCTCACAAAATCACCGTAGAGAACCTTAATGTGTTATTTTATCGGTTGCATTTCGTCTAAAAGGTGGAGTGATCACAATACTGATTGTACAAAGTCATATACGACTATTGATCCATGCAACTACTTTTTTTTTATCGATCACGCAAGTACATTCTTTTTTTTATCGGTCATGCAAGTACATTCTTACCTGCAACATGTAGATCACTAGATCTTAATCTTCATTTGTTTGATCTTATGACTCCATAATTGCTATTGTGACACTTCCTGAGAAATCCATCTACGAACAAAATTTTAGTTAACATAATTATTTGTACACACATGGCACATATACTATATGTAGAACTAGATAGAGTTTGTCTCATGGAAAAGAGGTGGCTAACTGCTTGAAATCTAATGTCTCTCGAACGACAATGTAGTTTTCTTTTTCCTTCAAAATTAACAAATGGTCAATTTTTGTTTCCTTTTGTTTGTTGAATGTTGTTTTATTTGTTTTGAATAGTTATGCTCACGTGACTTGCTATCGTTGGAATGAACCATTTCCTTAGATTTAGTTTCACTTGAATGTAAAAGTCAACACGAAATGAATGTCTCAGATTGTGTTTCCATGAAGCATGTTCTGTGGAAGCTTTGTACTCTGTCATCAGAGAATTTGTTTATCTTGAAATTTCACATATTTTTTTATGTATTGTTACATTATTATAAATTTCAAGAGGAACAGTATAATTTGTGTATTTCAGTGATATGCAAAATGTTTACCCCGTGTTACTCTTTGGTGTCTATGGTTGTACATTTGTAGGGATTAGAAAAGTGATCATTAATCTTAAATTGAGATTGCCTTAAGCTATTTGAGTATTTGTTGCGTTATTTTGTAAAACTTGAACTATTTGGGAGAGAGTTTGGTAAAGAGAACCAAAACTTATGTCTTTTAGACTTGAGACTCATATGCAAGGCCCATTATGGTAGTCTTTTGTGTGGCAAATTCAGGTTGACTATGCATGCACTCCTGAGGAGGTCCAACAGCATTTCCAGTCCTGCGGAACTGTTAACAGGGTCACAATTTTGACTGACAAATTTGGGCAACCCAAAGGGTTTGCATATGTGGAGTTTCTGGAGGTTGATGCTGTGCAGAATGCGATCCTGTTGAACGAATCTGAGTTGCATGGTCGTCAATTGAAGGTCCTTGTTTGTCAGTATGAATCGACTCATTTGCTATCTGGTTTTTTCATTTCCAGTACTAAAATGTTGCTGAACATACAGGTTTCAGCTAAGCGTACAAACGTCCCTGGGATGAAGCAGTATCGTGGAAGGCGACCCAATCCATATTCAGCTTTTCCACCTCGCCGACCTTTCATGGGTGCACCCTTTCCACCCTTTGGTTACGGGTAAGATTGGTGAACCTTTTTTCCCCAGTAATTGCTTTTGAACTCATCCTGCAACATAAATTGCTCAACTAGTTTAGTGTTAGTGTAGATCCTGCTGGTTCATGTGTCATCTCTTATTTTCTATTTTAAGGTGCTACGTGAAGTACATTCTTCGTAGGGACTTAGGAAGTAGGGTGATTCGTTAGACTTACAGCTGCTGAAATCTTACTAGGCATCAACATATTTGAAGTTTTAGTGTACCTTAGAAATCTAATTACCTGTGGTAATTTTATGGTTTATTTATTTCACTGGTGCTAATGTTGTACTCGACGAATCTTATTACCCTATGTTAATTTTTCTCTCTGCAGCAAAGCACCCAGATTTAGGCGGCCAATGCGCTACCGCCCATACTATTAATCTGTCATGCCGCAGCCACTGCAGTATCTGTATTTTGCATCTCAACTTGATGTGCTGGCCAAAGAAATGTACTTTCTGTATGCTTTAAATGCTATTTACTATTAATTAAACTGTTTTGATTGCATCTTTGATTGCATCTTTATCCCATTTATGAATTGAAATCTATTTAGCCAACACGTGATACAATTAGCAAGAACAATGTTAAATCAGCTCATTCTTCGTTAGCAAGTTGCTGCCACTAAACAAGAAGAAATATACCTCAATCATGAAAATCAAGAAACCCATTAAGATTTTAATGGTAACATGTTGTGGTCCATATTGACATATTTCGCACCAACTCTATGGGCAAGCGTTGCTTGGCAAGGTCTGTAGCAGTAACCGTAAGCATCATATTTTTGTTAGGACTTGGGTTCGGATCTCGCGAAGGTGAACCTCAAATCGGATTACTTACTGTCGCCGATGGATCCAAAGCTGCTGGAATGAGACTCGTTCAAGGTGAAGGCTTGTTGAGAATGAGGGTGTACCATGTATTTCAACTATATGAGAAACTAACGAAGCATAGATAAAGTCGGCTTCGATACCTCGTTCATAATCTTTTGGAATGAGCTCTTCTAGTTTCTTGTCTCATTTTTGGAAACTTCCTAGCCATGACCAACCCAAACCCAAACAATTCATCATGAATGAATTTCATATGTTAGCATACACCTGAGCTATGTGCTTATTATAAGCCGAACATTGTTTTGTGCCAACGAGTAACGTCATTTTGTGCGAAATAGAAACAAGCACTTAAAAGTTAAAGCCTACTTACAAGAAATCTTAGAATTGTAACTCGTGACTACCATCACTGGAAGGTTATTTGAAATTTGCAAATGATGCACCCAAAACTGAATACAATGCGCACCAGATTGCCATTACCAAAAGAAATCTTGCAACCCCAGGTCACTGATATTCTGAGATCTTCTGTCCCATTATATAGTATAAAAAAAATACAGAAAGAGAATCTGTTCAAGGTTCAAGGATTATACATCTCCACACCAAACAACTTGTTTTTCTGGTGTCTAATAATGACACGGGAACAAAAAAACCTGTAAAAATGCCGTTGTAGCAAAACAAAGCTTCAGAGATTTCTGTCAAGGTAAATGGAATCTCTCACCCAAAGAATCTGTCCTCTCAACAAAAACCTTATTTATTTATTTATTTACCACAGATCACTAGACTTAACAATTCTAACCAACTTAAAACTGTTCAAATAAAATAAGAGGGCAGAATAGAATAGTTGCCTGTACTTTACGCAACACAAGCATTCAAACAGCATAACCATAACACATTATTAGCTTCAGCCAAAAATCCAATGCAAGAAAAAGCATAGAAGGGCTGCAACACTTTTAGGTCTCCAATGCAGGATTTTTTTTTTCTCGCTGATCACTTTTATTTTTCTTAAAAAATTGGTTCTGGTTACCTAAAAGTACACAGATCTTACAGAAAATCGATCTAATCAAGCATGGGCTGGGCATTAGATTATCATCATAACCCTGAATATGTGAACCGCCTGTATTCTAAGCAACCTGAAATACCAACCTGAACCACCCTGAATGCAAATGAAATTTCTTTGCATGCTTATTTCCACAATTACGATTTGGTTCCTGGACAAGTAACATTCTAACAACTTGTATAACACTTCCACGGATGCACAGTCGGGCACCCTATCTATTCACATGTCTAAAAATATTTATTTTTAATCGAAATACTAAAGCTGAGACAAAGAGAACAAGCAAGACAGATGGAATAAGCTAAAAATTGTAGAGGTTAGTGAATATGACCTCTGATAATATTTTTTATCAATAACACTAACAGCTAAACAAGGTTGCTTCTTTATTTAAGGAAGAATTACATGTGAACTCTAACTTGCAAACTGCAAGAGCTACCAATCTACCATACAATAAAAACACCAAAGCCAAAAATACTCTTTTTCTCATAAAAAGAAAGATGTCCAATATATAAATCAAAAGAAGAAAAGATGTGATAACGAATAGCTACCGATTAGGATCACAAGCAAGTGTATGATAGTTAGTCCAGCCATCAAAACAAGAAAATGAATCAAAGGTCTAAACGACTAAGCTGCTTCTTGACCTGTATCATCTGTTAGATCTCTTAGTGATAATAGGCTTTGCCGGAAACAATATTTAAACACTCATTCCATGTGTAATCATAAACTTGCAGTGAATGTGTGGCATAAGTTCTCATAACATAGTCTTACCTGATACCTATGGAAACCAAGAAAAACACACAAAGCTACCAACCTCAAATTCAGAACATAACTGTATACGCCATAAAACAGAAGCAAACAAGTAAAAAAACTCATTTAACGATTCAAGGTGATTACAAGAACATGAACAGCAAAGTAACATGTCACAAACAAAAGCACATAACCCCCAACTCCTATAAATAGGAAACCCCCAATTACTAGTTGCTAATTGCTACTGCCAGTAGAGTTCATATGAATTTGCTTGCCAAACCAAGAGCGCAAATTTAAAAAAAAAGGAAACCTACTAATAAGACCAAGGAAACATACTATAATCCAGAAGACATCTTACTCCTCTTCTTCCCAACAATCCCAGTGAGAAAAGCGTCAACAATCCGACGCTGCGTATCGAGTATCATCTCAGTATGTTTGAGCTCCATCTCCATTCTCAAATTATGAATCTCCCTTGTCATATCCATTTTCATCTGCTCCATCCTCATGAATCCATCACCCAACATCCTGATGGCCGCAACAATCTCCCCCATACCACCACCGCCTTCCTCCCTCTCCTTCCTCTTCTTCCTCTCCACATTCCTCCTCATCTCCTCCACATCAAACCCCACCGGTCTCGGCGTATGATCCCTAAAAGAACCACTCTTAACATCCGGACTCGGGTAACCGACGCTTGGTATCCCCACCTTCGACGTCCTCATCGCCTTCGGAATCTTAAACTTAAACTTCGTGCCCGACCCCGATGCCGATCCCAACACACTCTCATGTCCAATTCCGTTAGGAGTCAACCCGAACCGGTTCCTTCCACCGTTATAACCGTCGTCTTCCTCGGACAAAGACACGCTCCCGGAGTCCGATGGAATCCCTCCTCCGGTGTCGGATCCCAACTCCAACGTCTCCATCTTCCTAAAAAACACCCACGACGACGCGACGACATTGGAATTAGGGTTAAACCTGAGGGCGCGCTGGCGCTCGGAGCGGTAGCGTTTGCGGAGCTTCTCGATCTTGTGGCGGCACTGGACGGCGGTCTTGGCACCGCCGCAACGGCGGAGGACGGCGTCAGCGACGTCCTGCCACTGGGAGGCTTTGATATTGCCGCGGCGGAGGGAGTACCACTTGTCGCGGTAAGCGTCGATGAGGGCGAGGGTCTCATCGGTGGACCAGCAGGGGGGTGGGATCCGGCGGGGGGTGACGCCGGGGACGGCGATCGTCGGGGTGATGTTAGGGTTAGGGTTTGGAGGGGCGGCCATGGGAGGGTGGGGGAGGTGGTGGTGGTGGTGGCATGTGGGGTGGTGATGGGAGTGGGGGCGGTGAGTGGGAGGTGAGGGGAGGAGTCGGGTCACCGCAGTAGGGATGGGATGGGCGGTGACGGGAACGGGTGGTGGGCCTTCCCGGTGGTGGCAGGGGCGGTGCTGGGCCTACTCGCTACCATGGTTTTTTATTTATTTTAATTTTCATTAAATTGAGGAGGAACGGATGATCATCCGAATTATTTTTTAAATAATAAACTTTAAATAAATAAATAAATAACTAAGATATTTCTTTCTTTTCGAAAACTAGTCGGATCGCAGGTGTAACCGTGACCACGAAATTTGCACATTCCTCTCATCACCTCACTTCCCCTCTCCTAGTTGTGTCTTTCATCAGTCTCTCAGATTTTTTTTCCAACATAATTACTCTGTATTCTGACGTCGACCGTCATTCTGAAAACGTAACCCACATAATTCATCAGAGTTCTTATTTTGAGATACACGTTAATTTTTCGCATTATTTTTTTGTTTTACGTAAGAATTAATATTATTTTTTTGTTAAATATTAATATTTGGAATTTTTTATATTTATATTAAATTTAATTAAATATAGTAGTTTAATAATTGAATTTATGTTTCCGTTCATATAGATACTTAAAATAATTTTTGATACATTTCATCAATTTTATAACATGCATTTTGTCAAGAAACTTGTTTTTATTTTGTTAAAATTAATTTTGTTTTATTATTGTGAACGGTTTTTTTGTCAAAATGAGTCATTTTAGTAGAAGTCGGTCTGTACAAAACGCACGCGAGTATAATGATGTATTGGATAGAGAGTCTATTTTCTAACTCCTCGGAATACCAAATTGCATGTTCAGAGTCAATGACATTTCCGCAAACGTAAGTACCAACAAAAATTATATTTTATTAATTTGTGTAAATACTTAAATTACATATTTTTTGGTTGGTGTATTTTTCACAAAATATTTTAATATATTGTAATCGGAGGTTGTTTTGAAATGTCGTGCACATCGTCCAGTCATTTCTTTCTACGACAGTTTTAGTGAGGTCCTCAAAAATTTGGGACTATATCAACTTGCCCAGATAAAACATACAAGAACAGACCACATATTGATTACTGCACTTGTAGAGCATTGACGTCCTGAGACTCACACTTTCCACTTGCCAGTTGGGGAGGTTGGACTAACATTGCAGGATGTGAGCTGCTTGTGGGGTCTACCTATCACTGGAATTCCAATAATCGGGCACAGTGATTGAGATAGTCTGGAATTAATCAAAAATGCTTTTGGGATTGATATCATCAATGCCGAGATGATGAGAAAATGTAAGCAAACGGTGGTTGCAGATGAGCCTCAAATTTTCAAAGAGTCGGGTTTTAGAATCAATTTACAATGGTTGCGGGTCAATTACGGGAACCTCCCGGATAATCCCACGCCACAGCAAGTGGTTATATACACAATGACTTTCATTTTAGATTTGTTCGAATCCATGATTTTCCCTGATAGCTCTGGAACAAGCGTTCCAGTTATGTATTTGAGGTTTTTGCATGATTTGGATAAGTCGTTAGTGTACAATTGGGGTACGACTGTTCTTTCATGTTTATATCGTCACTTGTCCATTTCATGTCAAACTGGTAAGAAGAACATTGGCAGTGCATTATTACTCATTCAGCACTGGTCTTGGACTCAGTTTCCCGTAGCCCGACCGAGACACGTAGTTCTTGCTGATTGTCTAGGTGGAGAAGACCCAGAATCGTGACCTCTATTTGCTATTAAGTGACAATACTCACAGACTTATGAGGTTACAGTAAGATTTCGTGTCTCTATGTATATATATGTTTTAAAAAATTTAATACAACATACAAGATCGATTTCATATTTTCAATAATTTTTATGTACATTACTTTGTGTTTATTCTAATATCATGCAATCCTACATATATTAAAATAAATCACAAAGAGGGAATCATACCTAAAGGTTCTCTAAAACCATTGGAAGATCCGGAGTCGCGTTCCCATTGAATCGCCCGCCGATTCGCCTCCAAGTGTTCACCAAACTCTAAACAAGATTAGAGAGAAAGGAGCTAGCCAATCAATCTCTAATAAAGCTTAGAATCTAGCTAATAACCCCTCTTTGAGCTCCTGAGATTTCTATCTCCTAAACTCAAAATTAATAAGATATTTTCGTGGTGATTAGAGGAGAGATTAATGAGAGAAAGAATTTTTTCATTAACATAAACAAGTAGGAGGAGTGATCCTTTTATAGACTCCCAAAACTGAAGGGAATGTGTTCTAAAAGTTTTACTTTTAAATGTCAATTATTATGAATTGAATGAGAAATCATTTTGTTCATTGTTTATGTTATTCGTCTTTTAGAAGTGTTAAGGAAGAGACTCTTGGTCCTTAACCGTAGAGCTCTAAAAGATATTGGTTTACATAAAACAAAAGATATTCGCAATCATGGTAACTAACATGGAACATTAATTACCGAGTTAAGATTGTCGTGTTGGTCATAGATCATTGTAGCTCTACAAGTGAGTGGCAACACGGGTATGCAAAAGAGGAAAATATTACTTTTGTATACTGAATAGACCTAATAAGTAAAATATTATAGAAATGTGTTTCTGTGTCATTAATATTTTACTGTGTCTTTGGTCCTTTGATATGAGACTTATATCTAATCACTTAAGGAATACTTAATTAGATCAGTGTCTTGAACTATCGATCAGTGTAGTGTAAAGGCATTGGTTGGTTAAGTACTACTTTTGTTGGAGAAGGTAGTTAGTCAAAAGACTATCATTGCCCCTCTTAATTGAGTGATGATATTAGTGGGCCCCTTGATAAAGCAAAGTTATAATGTGCACAATGTGATTTGAGTTAAGTCACATATTTATAACTAGCTTAAAGAGATCAAGAAATGAATACTAATACAAAGATGACACAATACTACTTTGTGTGTATTCTTAATATCATGAGGCAAGGGACGGACACAAGTGATGCACTCCATCACTAAGTGGATCGGGTTTTGGTTCGAGTGGAATTAAGACATCTAACTAATTGGGAGCTATAATGTGTAGCTAGATACCGCTTATAGCTTGTGATATTAAGCCTTTAATATCACTGCCAACTTAGTTTAGATCCTCCCATAGGTCACACCACAAAACTGGGAAACAAGAAATGAGGATTTTGAGTTCATAAGGATGTGTCGGGTTTCATGTAGAAAATATGACACATGGGGTGAACAAGCAAAATCAAGATTATGTTGTGATTAATAACATAATTAGAATCTAAATTAAATTCATATGTGATGTAAATATTATGGGGTGTAATGAGTTGACATTACATAGGATAATATGTTACATAAGTTGTGAATTTACTACTAATCCCGAAATGTCAAATTTTGTAGGGGTTAAACCAAAATTTGACCAGTCTGCAGTACTGTGCAAAAGTCAACCAATGAATAGTACTGGTCAACCGATGAACAGTACCCGGTCGACCGATGAACAGTATCGGTCGATCGATGAACAGTAACGGCCGACCGGTCGAGACGGTTTTCTGCAGAATTAATTTAAGAATTAATTAGATCATGCATGGAATTGGTCCATAATTGATTTAATTCGTGGTTAATATTATTTATTAATAAATAATGGATGGTTAGATGGAATTTTGCAAGGGATCATGGGCAAGAGGTTGCATATGAATAGGTAATTTGGAGATAACCTATAAATACAAGGTTATCTCATTACCTCCTTAATTAATTCATTATTTTCTTGAGCAAAATTCTCTCTCCATAATTCTCCACGAAATTCCAGTAATTCTTAAATTTAGTTTTAGTTATAGAGATCATCTTCTCAAGGGAACTAAAGAGGGGTTAGTAATTGGATTCTAAACCCTATTGGAGATTGAGAGACTAGCTTTTCTCTCTCCAATCTTGTTTAGAGTTTGGTGAAATCTCGGAGGCATCCGGCGCAGCGAGGAGCATCCCCAACGTCTTCGGATCATCAAGAAGTTTTAGAGAACTTCTAGGTATGAATTTCGGAGCTCCTTTATGTTTGTTTTAATAGAGTTTCTGAAACTAGTTTGTTAAAACAAACCGATGCATGCAATAAATTCTAGAAAATTGAAAATTGATCCTTATTATACATAAAAATCCGAAAAATATATATGTATAATTAAACTAGAAATCCTACAAAAACATCCTTATCAATAATTATTTTCTAGTCATGATCTCTTGTTTATTCTCTTCTAAAATTAATCTCTAATTTCCACTTAAGCATCCTCAAAAACGTTTTAATTAAATCTGAAAATTTTCCATCTATGATCTAATTAATCTCTTAATAATTCAGGCAGAAATCACATTGTTTGGTCGATCGAGAATTATTCGGTCCACCGAACTGTTCGGTTATAACACGTGTTCGGTGAACCGTGAGCTAGACGGTCGACCGATTCCACGTGAGAAAAATTCTCTGGAAGAATTCGGACGAACCACGTCTTCTCTTCGGTTGACCGTTGACTCACCAAAATTTCTCCTAGAGCATAGTCATCGGATGACCGTGTCACATCCGGTCTACCGAAAATACTCTTTCTTGGTTGACCGTTCACACTCGGTTAACCGAACCCGATTGTCCAGGCACTCTAGACAATTTCGGTCAACCAATTGTGCTTACCCGTTCCCCATTCGGTTAACTGACCCGAAGATTCCCCGATCGACCGAACCCATTTTCATATGAAACCCGACACATCATATGAACTTAAAATCAAGCCTCTTATTTCCCAATTTTGTGGTGTGACTTATAGGAAGATCTAAGTCAAATTGACAGCGATATTAAACACTTAATATCTCAAACTATAAGCGGTATCTAGCTACACATTATAGTTACCCAATTAGCATAGATGTCTTTGTTCCACCCGAACCAAAACACGATCAATTTAGTGATGTAAGTGCACCACTTGTGTCCGTCCCTTGCCCCATGATATTAAGAATATATACAAATTAGAAATGTGTCACCTTTGTATTATATTCATTTCTTGATCTCTGTAAGCTAATTATAACAACGTAACTTAACTCAAGTTACATTGTGCACATTATAATTTTGCTTTATCAAGGGACCTATTAATATCATCGCTCAATTAAGAGGGGCAATGATAATCGTTTGACTAGCTATCTTTTCCAGCACAAGTTATGTTCAACCAACTATTGCCTTTATCACTATACTCATTGATAATTTTTGACAATAATCAAATTAAGCATTTCTTGAGTGAAAAGATATAGGTCTCATATCTTAGGATCCAAGACACAGTAAAACATTAATGACACGAAACACAATTCCATAATGTTTTACTTGTTAGGTCTATTCAATATATAAAAGTAATTTTTTCATCTTTTATATACTCGTGTCGTCAATTATTTGTAGAGCTACAATAATCGATGACCAACACGACAATCTTATCTCGGTGATTAATGTTCCATGTTAATTACTATGATTGTGAATAACTTTTGATTTATGTAAACCATTATCTTTTAGAGCTATATGGTTAAGGACCAAACGTCTTTTCCTTAACACTTCTAAAGACGAATATCATAATCAAGGAACAAAATGTTTGCACATCTAATTCATAATAATTGACATATAAAAGTAAAACTTTTAGAACACATTCCTTTAAGTTAATACCGCACGTAATTGTCTCACACATTACAGAAATGAGTTTAAATGTATGTTGAATGAGCATGTAAACTGGCAGCCGTATACTTCATATTTGTCATTGTTTCCTGACCGGGTACTTAGTGATGGTGCATATTGGCTCCCGAGAGTGCCCTTGATTCATTTCTGGATGATATCATGGAAATATCTAGAAAGAACTATGAGACAGTTCAGACTTTTTCAGACAACGCCACCACCACCCCCAGAGCCTCATCTGTGGACAGATCTGAAAAGACTTGATAAGATAGTTCATGTGGCCCTCCAGAAAGATGACTGGACAGACCGCAGATTTATGAGGAAAACCGACTTTATGTTCACAGAGAGAATCGACGGTATCGTCAGTGGTTTCAGCATAACGGTATGTACACAGTCTATATACGAGGCCAAATAGAGTTCGATTTGGGCAGACCATTGCCAGCCCCACCTGATTCCATCGAGGACCTCAATTACGTTCCTGGTGGACCACGTATTCGACGAATGATATGTTTTTCTAACGAATTTGACGACTAATTTTTGTTGTGTGTTAATGTTTAACTATCAAACTATAATTTCAGGGTTTACGTGGCATTGGTTGTAAATGGGCTGTTAGTGGGCGGTTATAGGGCTTACCCATGACCATATCCGTCTAATTAAACGGTTCGTGGTTCGGTTTGAAACCCGTTTATTTTTACCTCTACCCATGAACCTACTCGTTTAATTTAATTAAACGGTTTTAGGCGGTTAAATCGTTATATGGTTAAAAATTAATGGATACTAAAATTGATATAAGAATTGGGTAAATGGTTAAATAGATAAAAACTTGTCAAACTTGTTAAAAACATCATAACATCCATAATTTTATAATCAAAACCTTACAAAATTCATAATCTAAACATCAACAAATTCATATAAAAAACATCAAACATCCGCACAATACAAACAATTATATGTATATAGTATATATAACAAAATATTATATATATTCATTATGTTTCGCGGTTAAACGGTTAAACGGACAGGTTAAATCATGTAACTTTATCCGTTCATTTATTAAACGATTATGATTTTCACAACCCTTATCCGTTCATTTATTAAACGATTTTTTACAACCCGTGATCCTACCCGTCAGTTTGGTTAGGACGGTTAAACAGTTTTTACCCAACTCATTTACAACCCTACGTGACATCCAACGGGATGCACTTGTTATTAAGCGGCTGTATAAAAGTCGAACTAAGAGACTCTGTAAAATGTTGCTGAAAAGTCACCAACTCGATGCCGTCGATTGCGATCAGGTTCACGAATTTGAAAGAGTATGAAGTAATGCTGGATTACCTGCAGATGTAGAGTCGATTCCTCGAGATGATGATGGTAATGATGACTATCGTGATGACTGATTGGTACCTACAAATGAGGACCAAACAACATACAATTTTGGCCCATCCAATACATACGGTGACATTGGTGCATGTCCATCACAGATCGCGGATTCGCGGTTGTAACCCGTGATCCGTGAACCACGGATCACGGTTCACATCCGCTATCCGACTAGTTTTCGGAAAAAAAAATCTAGTTTTTTTATTTTTTATTTAAAGTTTATTATATTAAAAAATCGGATGATCATTACCTTTAGTTTTTTTAACATCAATTTATCATTATTAACTACTTAAATTTTAAATGGAAAATTCACATATTCTTTGTTTATGTGTTTCGAAAATAAAAAAACTGAGAATTATTTGATATCATATCAAAATATCAGATATTTTTGAAGAATGTAATACATTCATTTTTTTCTTCATATTTTAATCTTATATCAAATGATTTTTTTAAATTTTCGGTACAAATACATAATATGATATTTTCGGTACAAATACATAATATTAACAAAAATTAAGAATAATAAATCTCTTATCTTATAAATTATATTTTGAAATTTGATGATATTTTTTAAAAATAGATACACAATATACACGTAGTAAAAATCATTTTTTGAAAGGTTAGGGAAAAAATACCTCTTAAAATTCACTTTTGAGAATCTAAATTTCAAAATCTATTGTACTAAAGAGAACTCCTAGTTCCCAGTGAAGATAAACGGGACTAAAATAAGGTATTATTGAGTTGCCTCCACAAATGTTTTTCATTAGTGGTTTGCGACCTTATTCTTTCAAAGAGGTGGTGGTAAAAAGATTTTTTTTATGACCAACATTTCTCCAGTATCTACTCAACTTCGAGAGACGGATAGGTTGCAATTCTAATGTATAATTAGCCCACACTGTTTTTATTAAACACATTTTACCCAATATCATTGTTGGACTTGAGACTCGGGCAACCTCATGGTATGAAACTACATATGAGATTTAGGGATTTCAATGCTACACTTACATATTAGTGGATCATTGTTTATAGTAACACACAATATCTGGTAATTTTGATCCACAACAACTTTACATATGTACTTACTGTCTTGGGACAATAGTCGTTTCACTTACCCTCTTCAATAAAGACATGTTTTTGAAAGCAAAAAAATACATACTTAATAGATAAGTTGACCCAATTCTTGGTTTTAAGGTTTCTTCGATCGAAACTTACATGTTAAATTGTAGCACATGTAAACAACTAATATTTTCTTTTCCTCTTCTAAGATTTATGTTTTTTATACATAAGTTCCATTAGGTAAAGGAATTTCAAAACAACTACATACAAGTCAAATGACTCGAGTAGGTCTGCCAATTTTCAACACAACACTATAACACGAAATGACACGACACAAAACAATAACATAAGTAAACATATTTTTTTGATGATCGTTTAGAATAGTTAGAATACTTTACAAAGGATTAAATGAAATGAAATAACACGATTTCATATGAAAATGACACGAATACACACGTTAAACGTATTATGTAATATTGATTGATTGTTGTACTAAGTTGTATATTTCCAAAATATGATAATAAATATGACATACATGGAAATACCTTACATGAAAAATACAACATAGACACGAGTCAGGGTTGATGAACCACCCATTTGACAATTTGTACTTCTTGTAATTGTACATAGGCTATCGATTGTGTCATGTCATGTACTAATCATGTCTAGTATACTCAAATATATTTTAGTCTTATATGCAAATTTGTATCCGTCTCATTTAATAATCATGTTGCTAGACTTTTACGCATATCCGAGCCATTTATAATCGTGTATAAGTATAATTGTGTTTACATGTTTATACACATTTATTAAATGAGTCATCTCGTGTACATGCTAAAACACAAACCTTTACATGTCTAGCACATGTTATTGGAATATGATTATTACCTATTTAGTACTCATACAATACCTTTTACTAAACGATTATACAATTTCTACTTATTTAATATATAAATCTTATATGTTCATCACACAATTAAAACACACAGAAATTATAAGTTTATTAGATAATTAATACCCAATTATGTACTTGTGTACATTTGTGCAGTAATCACACATTATTTGTATTTGTGTACCCAAGTAACTGATTAGTTATCGTGTCAATTTTGTTTGACTCTTAAATCCGTTTTCAACTTATTTATTAATCGTGTTACAACTCATACTCATTTATTAATAATATAATTTTTTTCTAATTCATATATGCTAACATGGTGTGTCATGGTGTAAAATCAAAGGTCCTAACTCCTAATGGTAATAGTTAGGTCATAAGTTGGATTCCTTAGTTGTCAATATCACGGCCCATTTAAGGCCCACGATCAAGAAGTCCGAACCCAATCGCTCCCATTGAAAAGAGACATCGGAGTTTCAACTTTCAAGAGAGTTCTGCCCAAGAAAGAATCTCTCTCTGAGTCGAGAGGTGTGGAAACGCCTGAAATCAGTTGGTCAGTGCCGCACTTTCTCTCCAATTTCTACATGTTTGATCTGTAATTTCGTTGTTCGTTTAACAGATTTTACGGTGGTTGTTGTGATTAGGTTTTGTTGTGAATAAAGCTGAATCTTGGTTGTGGGTTTGAAGCTTACTCGATAATTTCCACATAAAAACTTCACTTTTCTCTCTCTCTCTCTCTTGCAAATACTCATCTTGGCACCCTAATTTGATTTGGTTTCTCTGATGAGTCCCTTGTTTTGCTATTGCTATTGGTGGTTAGTGGTGAAAATTTGAATGTTGATATTTATTTGAGTGTTGGACCTTAACATAAAAACTATATCTTTCTAGGGTTTGTAGGATGTTGTTAGCATTGAACAGAACCTCAAACCTTGGTTGTGGTTTTTCAGTTCATCGTCTATCATTGCCTCATTGGTAATAGTTATTTGAAACAAAAGAAACCCCATATACATGTTTTTGCATGTTTGGTTTTTGGTTCCATGAATTGGGGAACTGGAATTCTAGAATGATTTTTTGGGTGGATAACTGGATACGCCGAAAAACTTAAAATATTTTGAAACTTGAGTTCCAGAATGACTTCTAAGACTTAAAAATGTATACTTAGAGTGACTTCTCTAACTTCCACTCTAAACGACGAGGGGGAGTTTAGGAATTGAAGTTCTAGACTTCCCCCAACATTTTAGGTACCAATCACACCTTTTAAATCAAATACTCATCTTACTTTGTTTGAGGCCATTTTCAGATACACTCCTTTTTCAAGTTACATCCCACTCTAAAATGTTTTTTTTTCTTTTAATTGTTCAAGTTCCATGTTTCAGTGTTCATGTCAATATGATGTTACTTTGGAATAAATCGGTCATTTATACGTATGAAATTATTCCAGCCTTGTAAGGCAATTGTGTTTCCATCTAAGACTCTTGTGTATGTCTTCAACTACAGTACTCAAGAGGCATGACTGATGAGAAGTCTGAAAGCAGATTATATGTTGGCAACCTTGATCATCGGATAACAGAGTATGTTCCACCTCTGCAT
This sequence comes from Triglochin maritima, assembly GCA_963682175.1. NCBI lineage: Eukaryota > Viridiplantae > Streptophyta > Magnoliopsida > Alismatales > Juncaginaceae > Triglochin > Triglochin maritima. Next base: position 46,135,746 of record OY821775.1, read on the forward strand.
ATATAATGTTAGTTAGCCATCTCTTTCAAATGTCAGTGCAACTTAGCAGCTATGTCTGGCTTTTCAGGTCCAATGTGATAAAGATGTTTTCACCATTTGGCAAGATTGTGTCAGAAGATTTTCTGTGGCATACTCGCGGTCCGAAACGTGGAGAACCGCGTGGCTATCTATTTATCCAGTTCAGTACTAAAGAGGTAAAGTCCCATTCCTGTCCTTGGAACATCATGTAGTGTTGTATTACCGACCACTTGCTGTTTTTTAAGGAATCATTAACTTCTACCTAAACCACATGAAAAGATGACGTACATTGAAATAGATTAATCATACTCTAATGCTTATGCTGGTCTATAATTTATGTGTCATAGAAAACACAGTGGTGCAGTTAGGCATCATCTTGTAAGCATGGGTGGACCCAGACGTGGGCACGCGTAGGCAAGTGCCCACGCCTGGATTTGTATGTTAATAATATTATGCATCATTTTCTTGAAGTGTGCCTACCCTCATTTTTTGCAAGAGTGTCCACCTTTCGATTCTTAGGTTATCTTTAATAACACTCTGATTTCTCTCTATGTCTACCCTTAATCGTGCCCTGAAACCCCCAAGCACCCTAATTCTCCCCTTCCACGTCATTTGAAGATCAATTCTGGGTAAAATAAATAAATAATTTGTAAAAAATAAAAACAAATAAAAACATATTTTCAGAAAAAAAAGATTTAAAATAACTTTAGAATAAATATATTACCATTATTAACTATTAACAAAATAAATAAAAAATGGGGGACGTGTCACCCACTCGCCCTGGCGGCACGACCCTCCTAGGGATGAAAATAGATATTTTTGAATTTGATATAACTTGTATCCAAATTCGAATTTGAATTCCAAATAAACATACCAAATTCAAATTCAAATTTTTATAGCTTACCAATTTCATATCCGAATTTGAGAACTTTTCGAATTCGGATAATATTCAAATTCCTATAACATATTTTTATATATCTTTTGTTGTATAATTTATTTATTTTAAAAGTTGTTTTAAGAGAATTATATTATATTTTGTTTTTGCATTTCTATTATGTTTATATTTACATAAGAAATAACTTTGTTTTTTATTAACTCACAATACAAATATTAATAACACATATATTGAATGTCAAAATTGGTATTTTCGGATATTCGGATATGGTTTGATTTATATCCGAATTCGTATCCGAAATTGAAAACGCTAAAAAAAACAATTTCAATTCCAAATTGTATTCGGTAAAAACTTATTTACCAAATACCAACCAAATTGTAATTTTCGAATCGGATAATCGGTTAGCATTTGCATCCCTAGCCGGGGGGGTTTCACCCGGGCACCCGATAAAAGAGTTTCATTAAGGTTGCTCTTAGAGACCGTTTATAGTTATAGGGTGCTTACCCTTCAATTCTGTCTTGGGTCCGCCCCTACTTGTAAGGACATGATGTATAAAAGTGAGATATTTGCGGTATAGTGTTATTACCATCCTAATACCATGATAATAATTATGCTGATAACTAAATTCGAAATATAAAGCATGATACTCACTTCAGCTTGTGTGCTGTATTTAAAGGAATCAGTTACCCCTTCATTTCTGTTTCTAATATTTATCATTGAAGTGAGCATGCAGGAAGCTGAACATGCTAAAATGAAGATGAATGGGAAGCTGGTGTACGGTCGGCCATTGCTTGTTCATTTTGCCAGTGAGAAAAACACAGCACAGACAACAAATCAAACCGGGGTTTTAGGCAGATCAGATAAACGAAGTGCTTGTAGTAGTTCCAATGGACGACTAAGTCGTGGTGCTACGATTGCAGCAATAAAGAACAAGTTGAAATCACTGGAAGAAGAAAGCTTCAGTGTGAAGAAGAGAAAGCCGACGACACCGGTGATGATACCTTCAAAAGGTGAATCATATGGTAACACCATTTCCTGAAAGACAAATCCTGACTACGGGTTGGCAAAAGCGAGCTTAGCAACAAAAGTTTGTACGACTTCCTGATCATGAAAATTCAGAAACTTCTGATGAAATGACTAACAAAATGTTGATGATCTTGTTTTCTCATCATTTGTTTATAATGAAAGCAAGGGTCATTAGCGGCAACGGACACTATTGTCGTACTATAAATGCCCACTTGCAGATGTCTATTATCCTGGATTCTGGACTACATTCGTCTGGTTAAGCATCTCATCTAACGGTTTGCTTTGCTCTTTGTTAGTTATTGCAGGACACGCTCCAATGTAATCGTAATTTGGTTTAGCATCTCATCTAACGGTTTGCTTTGCTTTTTGTTAGTTATTGCAGGACACGCTCCAATGTAATCGCAATTTGGTTTAGAAACACCCTCATTAAATCCTTGGCACTACTGTCATTTTCACCATCTTAATTCCTTTTGGCTTTGAAGAATGAGAGGAAAGAAAATATTTCGGAAAATATTTCGGAAAAGAATCACGCCCACAAACTATACTGCTACGATAGCCTTCTCAGCACAATCTCATTTGAAATTCTTATCACCTGTATTTTTAAGATCATGGAGGGGTCTGATTTGACAAGAATGCGCCTTTTTGGGTGATTTTAAGACATTAATTGAAAGTTATCTAATCCTCCACCTATTTAAGTAAAGTTGATCCGTACAACTTAGAACAGTAGTAGTTGGAGAAGAAGTAGACCAAGATAACAAGGAAAGGTGAGAGGAACGTGCATGTCAAGCTAATTCGCATAAAAACTAAGTGGCAAAAGAAGTTTACTTCAGCAATGCAACATTCAAATGTGCAGCACTTTTTCCCTGCTACACAAATCAGCATTAAGATATTTTTGAACCCCACACCATTCGATGCTCATAGTCCAAGATCTAAAACAATTTCATATCATGATTCACGATGCCAACAATTAACTTGACATCCTTCAATGTAAACAAGTGAATGAAAATTTCGAAGTTTGTGTAGCAAGAACAATTTATTGGAAATTGGAATATATTCATTCAGATATTTACAGCCCAATTTGTGCAACAGGAATTGAACTAAAATTATCAACTTTACCCCCAAAACCTCAAATAGAATGTACATATTCTTGTACAACCTCAAAGAGAATGACAAAGAGGTTGTTTCCGATTGACCTATAAACAGATGTTTAGACAACTTCATGCTAAAATTCACAATAATAGTAACTTAGTCCATTGTAAAGCATGAGCCAAAAAATAACTTAATTTTTAACACTTGATTTAGTTCATGAACTGAAATGAAGTACATAAAATAGCAACGGTTTACCAAAGATACAGACCCTATTTTCAGAAAAAGAATCAAGGTACACAAAGATGTTACAGATAGACAATGGGATCCTACCCTTCAAACATCCTAATCTCGGGAGTTTCTGAGTTTTTGCCGCTCATTATCGTTGGAATTCTCGGGAGTTTCTGAGTTGCTAGACGATGGCTTGGCACCAGGCGACACTAAGTTTCTAAACCAGGAGCCTTGGTTTGTGGGATTTACTCTGCTGGTTGAATCAGGCGTAGCTGGAGTTCTCGAGGCCACACCCATGAGAAACTTGTATGCTACTCTGCTAGCTGTGACAATCTCAGTCTTTGCTTGTCTAAACTGCAACCGCACGAAAAGTTTTGTTGGCAACAGGTGAAGAAAAATAAGTAAAGTAGCATGGGTCATAAGACAGTTGTTTGCAGAAATTCAAGGGCACAACCTCCATTGGAAGTTTTACGACTTCCATTAACGAAAAATAAGCTTCGATTGGTATGTGCATGAAAATGGTATCTGTAAGATCATTTTTCTCCTTAGTAAAATAACTAGAAAATATAAGACCACTTTAAAAGTAAGCCACTATGGATACAAACAATATCCTCGAAAACCAATCTTTATCTATTTCGTCATTGTTGAAAGATCGAATGACAATCTGAAAATTTTGGTTATCCTACCCAAAAGAGTTGAAAACTGAGTAAAGTTACCAGAAAAAGATAATCTTCCAGTAGAAACATAATAAAAGCAGATACAATAAATGACATAATTATCAAGAACGAGTAGAAGGCATTTTCACCTTCTGGGCTGTCATCTCTGCAACTTCAGCAGCAGTATCGCCAGCATTTGCAAAACGATTTACCCAAGCTGTTGAAAAGAAAAAAAGTTTTATTGAAGGTATCTTATTCACTGGGAGTAACACAGTTTCCTAGGAACGACATAATTTGAAATTTAACATAATTAAAGGAATCCAGGATCTACCCAAACACCAAGGCCATTTTAACAAGCACGGTCTCCTCAGGAGTTCCTTGGACCTTGATAGTTCATCCAGAAAATGGATATTTGGAGAATCATGCAAAGATGAATAATCATATATACATCATTTTCAAGTGTTCTTCTTGCTAACACATCACCAAATTGTTCTAACTTTTACTTGTTATTATCCTTTTGTTGAGAACTCCTTGAGATAGAAAATATATACTACAAGATCAACAGTAGAGCAGCTACAATGGCAAATTGCTACTAAGTACAACCTGTGATGTCACACAAATCCTGTGTACATCCATCAATCAGATAACATGCAATCTTTTCTCAACACTCATGATAGCAAAAAAAGTCTCTTTATAGCTACAACTTCAATCAGGTCAACAATTCTTATAAGTGCATTAGATCAGTGTGAGGTTACTTCACTTCATCGGTTCGTGGTTCACCTATCATATGATACTTCCAATGACAACATGCTCCATATTTTTACAACTAAGAAATATCACAATGTAATCTAGAACTCTTCAAAGTAAACAAATGGCATAAAAAACAGAAGCCATAGTAGTATACCAACAAAGTACTTTATTTATTACAGTATAAGCACCTACGTCCCATTGTTCCACCATAGAACCCTACACTTTTCAACTAAGCTCAGAAAAAGACTCCGAGTTTCATGGTAAACATGGATCTCAATGAGATATCATTAGCATGCCACCGAGAAAAATTGAGTAGATTTCTTCCATGAAAGGGGATATTTTGTACCTACGTAAGTATCAAAGTTATAATAGAAGAGATCAAGGAACCTTTCTGATTTACAGTGGATGGAGTTAACGCTTTACTGTAACAGAAATGATACTTCTGTAGAAGAGGATTGGCACGTTTGTTAGCAAAAAGACACACGTTCTTAATGGCAGGACCTACTCCTTACTGTGTCCTGAAAGTTGGAAGGCTCAGACGCTCAAGCATGTGATGGCATGGAGAAATTTCACTTTAATCAACATGAATATCCTTGTCAAATAGTAAAATGACTGAATAAAGTAGAAAAAAAGTAAAAACCTGGAAGTTTTTGTACTTGAAGCCTTTCACATAGCATGTCACAAAAATGATTGCAGTTCTTCGACAGCAGATCATATGAATTTCCAGGCCATTCTCTGCTCAACTCCCTCAAAATCTGGTTTACAGCAGAATTTGATAGTGGTGTTTCGCCAAGAAGAATACACTCACGATAAGTGTACATGGGATTTTTACCCCATGGACAATTGAAAACGCCAGTCCCATTCTCACAGAATCCAAACGACCATTCATCATCACCATAAACCTGGAAGGAAACATTAAGTACATATAAATCAACAGTTTACCTGATATTAGTATATAGGACCAGAGGAATTAACAAGAACATGAAGAAGGATATGGTGATTCTTCTTGAGGCTACAAACCCATTGCATCCACAGTTTCACAACCTAATTCTCTGGAAGCTTTCCAGATTGAGAATAAACTAACCTAGTAAAGAAATTTAACTTCTCCACCTTCAAAAACCACTACTTATTTCCCCAAAAAACTAAAAATTCCACCTTTTTCTACAAACTCTAAATCTACATTTCAGGCAAAATAACACATCAAACCAAACCAAAATTCAACAAACAAACACCATTCTTATTCATTTTCCCAAAACTAAAAAAAATCCACCATTTTCCAAATCCATCTCCAAAATCCACATTTCAGTCAAAAAATGAATCAAACCCGCCCAAACCAAAATTCACAATACAAAAACAACTATATTTCTTTTCCAAAAACAAAAACTAAAAAAGCCCACCTTTTCCAAAAACCAACTAAAAAAATCTACATTTCAGGCAAAACAGCGCATCAAAACCAAATCCCCACCAAACAAACACTATCATTTTTAATTTCCCCCTAAAAAAACCATATTTTCCCAAAAATCAACTACAGAACCAACGTTCAAGGAAAAACACCGCATCAAAACCACAACCCTAACCAAAATCCACAAACAAGCACTATTTAAAAAACACACCTTTTTCCAAACAAACACAACCTCCCGAATCTACATTTCCAGCGAAACAACGCACCAAAACCGAACCTCAACCGAAATTCACCAAACAAACACTACTAAATTTCCTTTTCCCCAAAAATAACTAAAAAAACCCATCTTTTACCAAAAAACCAACTCTGCAACCCAAATTCGAGGCAAATGCCAGTCAACCGAAACCCTAGATTCGTCACCAAAGATCCAAACTTTCCGAAATGGACCTGAACGGCGCTGTGGAAGATGCCACCGATCCCAATGCCGTCCTTGAAGATCCGGTTGATCTGGAGGATGGTGTTGTTGGTCTTCTCGTTGTCGCTGTTGGTGACGTCGTAGACGTGAAGCTTCACCTCCTTCGGCATCGCTGCGGAATCGCCACTTTCGCTCCGGAATCGAAGCCCAAAATTAGGGTTTGGTTCCGTTTTTCAGGTAGTTTTACGATGTGAGCCGTACGTACGTAGGTTTCGTGGATTTCTAACTGTATTTGTCGTTGGAGGTGCTCTTCTAATGCAATCCAATCCAATCTAACGTAGATACGTCGGTTCTTGTTCCGGTGATTTGATGTAATATAAGTATCCAACGTAGATATGGTGCTGTTATTGTTGGGTGATTTGCTTGGATGCGCTTACGTATCAATGTTATTTGTTAAGTGTACATTTATCGTCAATAGAACTCACTTCTTACAACATCTTAACTGTATTGTTGAAAATTTTACAATTCACAGCTTTTAAATTTAAAAATGTAGTTAATGTTAAATAATAAAAATCTGAAAACCCCTCCATCTTTCTCTCTTCTCTCTAACGACAACATATTTCACACTTAGAGGTCAAAATTCCAAATGGCCCAGTAGTTTAAAGCTAGATAAAAAAATATCAAACTAAATAAAAGACAAACACATGTATGTGTTATTAAGTTATGCGCGGGGGAGTTGGAGGAAACTTCAACCTAGCCTGTATATTATGCAGATTGTGTAGGTGGTAGGTGAGTTGGTACGGGTTTTTTTGCCCTCACAATCCACATTAGACAAGAAGAGGATAAAAGTCAAACTCACCCCATTTATAGTCCTACCTCTACCTGTATCCCCTCCTCCTCACATACCCATAAGGCCATAACATCAAACCTTCCACTGTTCAATAATTGGTTTATCAAGTACATTATTTGATCGTGTTGGAGAAATCACTGGCATTTGCACATTTGCCATTGGTTCTCCTTTTGGCTCTTGCATCTCTTGCGAAGAAGATGTTGAATACAACACTCCATCGAAGGAAGAGGCATGTGGTCTTGAGAAGTTGTCTTCTTCGCGTTGAGGGTTATGTAATACGTTGGATCAATTAGTTGGTCTTAGATTATAAAGTGATTACAACATTCAATTTTTCCAACCCAGAAATGTGATATAGTCAAGCTATAATCAAATCACATTACACGAATGATTACGACCAACCAAACATCAACTTAAGGTGAGATTGATATTCAATCAAACTTCTTGAAAGTTGGAAACTTGACTTTTAAAATAATTTATCTGTGTTCCCATGTTCAGTATCTTGGTAAATTTTAAATTCTTTGAAACTCAAGTTCCAATAGAGACTTCCACAACATCCATTTTAAAAAGAGAATTACCGAAATAAACTTCATGGAAATGGAGAACTGAAGTTCCAAAAGAACTTCTATGTGATTGATAGTCTGACAAATTTAAAATCTAGAAGAAATTCCATGAATAAAAATTATGTACTTGAAAAAAAAAATCCAGAACTTCCACTCGTGAAAGTGAAGTGCGAAACTTCCATCCATCTACTCTGAAGTCTGAAGTATCAATTGGAGCTTATATATTTGGGACTAATACATCCTAGATTTTGTTAGCTCTCAGTTCTCACCATCACATCTCCAAATCTCCATCACTATCCCAACAATCCCATTAATCTTCAATCAGAAATGTTGTCTTCCCAACTCTTTCCCCAACTCCCTTCTCTACACTCCTCACCTCCCAAAACCCTAACCCCGACGAGACCCATCACCTCCGTCCTCCAATTCTCCCGCAAGCCCCACCTCTCCGGCCCGACTCCCCGCGTCGTCGTCGTCACCTCCGGAAAGGGCGGCGTCGGTAAGACCACCACCACCGCCAACGTCTCCCTCTCCCTCGCCCGCCTCGGCTTCTCCGTCGTCGCCGTCGACGCCGACGTCGGCCTCCGCAACCTCGACCTCCTCCTCGGCCTCGAGAGTCGCGTCAATCACACCGCCGTCGACGTCATCAACGGCGAATGCCGCCTCGATCAGGCCCTTGTCCGCGACAAGCGCTGGCCCAACCTCAATCTCCTCTGCATCTCCAAACCCCGATCCAAACTCCCCCTCGGCTTCGGCGCCAAAGCCCTAACTTGGATCGTCGACGCCCTTAAAACCTCCAAGTCCCAAAACCCTAATTCCCGGTGTCCGGATTTCATTCTGATTGATTGCCCCGCCGGCATTGACGCCGGATTTGTCACCGCGATTGCACCGGCCAATGAGGCGGTCGTGGTGACGACGCCGGATATCACGAGTCTTCGAGATGCCGATAGGGTTACGGGGTTGCTGGAGTGCGATGGGATTAGGGACATTAAGATGATTGTGAATAGGGTCCGGACGGATTTGATTAGGGGAGAGGATATGATGTCGGTGCTCGATGTTCAGGAGATGTTGGGGTTGGCGTTGCTCGGGGTCATCCCGGAGGATGCGGAGGTCATTAGGAGTACTAATAGGGGGTGTCCGCTTGTTTTGAATAAGCCCCCAACGCTGGCAGGGATCGCGTTTGAGCAGGCTGCGTGGAGGCTGGTGGAGCAGGATAGTATGACCGCAGTTATGGTCGAGGAGGAGCCAAAGAAACGTGGGTTCTTCTCGTTCTTTGGAGGTTAAGGTGATTAGCTTTCTTGAGGTATCTTTTATGCTGTTGCTTACTGCTTTGTGCTGTTTTTTTCTCTCTCTCCAAAAGATGAGTCCTGTTAGTGTTGACCAATGCTTGTGTGGTTTAAAACTTGAATTTTGTTGTTGAGATCATGTAGTAATGGGTGTACTTTTGATCTTAGTACTTCCGTGAGATTTATTTGTTTGTTGCCCATCAATCATCTGTCTTTTGCCCCATTTTGAGCTTCAATCACCAATAGACTGGTTCCACAAAAGATGAGCAAATCTGGAATCCAATAAAAATACTTTCAGACGAACAAAACACTAAAAATTTCTAACACAACCAGCAAGCATGTTTTCGAAATCGAAACCAGATAATGCAGTTCTACCGCTTGAACTAAGAAATAGTCTGACTGCACTACATTACTGGAAATCCAATCAAGGGTGAAGACAGTCTTAGGGTCTGTTTGGTTGATGCATTCCGCGTTAGCGTCTGAACCAGACGTAAGCTTTTGGGTTGGAGTTTGTCTTGCAACGTCTAGTGACGTCTGGGGTGAATGGATAAAAAATCCCAGAGAAGCTGCCTCCAGTCGGCTTCTCCCAGTCACATTTTTTGTGCATAAATCCATACGCCATGGTCCAGAACTCCAGATGCTGACAAAATGTGTTTGGATGCTCTTTTCCACGTCTGGTTGAAACTGCAAAAATCCGAAACGCAGACACCCAAATGCTTGCATACCAAACAGGCCCTTAGTGTTCAACACTTCAACTGTTGAACTAACCTATTGAATTGGTTGGACAATTGGTTCAGATTTCAAATGCATCCAAATTAAGGACATGCATATTGTTGTATTTATGATAAACGAAGTAAACCCTAAACATCCAACCTCTCAGCTACTTGTTTGCTCCTATTCCCTTTAGCTATCCTATAAGAGGCCAACCTCACTATCGTAGGTTCTGACCTCCTATGTGCCATTGCCTTACCCCCAACACAAAGCCAACTACAAACCGATGGATATTAACATCTCATCCAAACGTGAGTGTATAAAAGTCTTTTCCATCAAACTGGGGTCTTATCTTTTCACCTAGCTCTCTCTCTCTCTCTCACACACACACACACACACCAAAGAAGCACAAAGACATACACGGGACACGGACACGGGGATACGACATTTTTCTAAAAAGTAAGACACGGACACGACATTAAAATTATAATATATATAAATAAAAATAATATACTTGTAAAAAAATAATTATTCATAAATGTTTACAGGACATTAGGCCTATTTATACAGGGCACCAAACTGATTACTACAAAAAAAAAACATTGAAGATAAGCATATGGGCTTCAAGGCCCATGATAGCATCCAATGAGCTACCTTAACAGTGGCAATAATTGTAAATAAAGTACAACTTCAAGGGTTGTACCGGAACTTCTTTGACCCAATGGTTTATCTTCTCCGCTATATAAACATTCTGGTACCGAAAATGAAGAAGAAAAAAAAAAGCCAAAAGGCAAAATCGAGACCCAAAACCAAACATGCCTTGGGCCTGGGCCACTACGTCCTCCACCCCACCACCACCGTCCACAACCACGACGACCCCTCCTCCTCCGCCGGCCTCACCTCCTCCGACCTCCACCGTGCCTGCTCCATGTGCCCGGAGATCCTCACTGTCCCTCCCTCCCATCTAACCGATGTTCTCACCTTCCTCCTCCGGGAGACCTCTGTCTGGGGTTCCAATCTAAGAAAAGTCCACCTCTGGCCCCAAAACTTCTAAAATTCACAAACATTGTCGTGTCCAACTGTGGACACCGTGCCCAAGGAGTGTCTTAGCCGTGTCTACCACTGCGAAATGTCGAAACTGCCCCTGGCGTGTTCGACACGTGTCCAAGGCATGTCCAAGGAGTGTCAATGTCCGACACGGTCACGACTCGGACACGAAGACCGTTTAGATGTGTCCGTGCTTCCTAGACACACAAATACACAAGTTTTTACCTTTGAGTTTCAGTTAGAAGTTCCTTTAGATTGTGTTTAGGTGTAGTATCTGTAAGTTCCATGAAATTTGTAATTGACGGGATTCACAAATCATAGAATTTATAAATGACGTGATTTGTATTTAGTATGTTTGGATAAGCACGTTACTTTGAAATGACAACTATTTTTTTTATGATATTTTAGTTTTTCAATTTAGAATTGTATCCAAACCAGTACACTATTGTGCATAAAATCAATATGGGAACATAACACTAATATTTTTTTATTAATTTAAACAACTAAAGTTAAAATAAGTTACGTGGAATTTCGAAATTCCATCTTTCAACCTTAAATTTGGGTTTGACAAATTTTATATAAAAGTTAAATTTCAAAAATATCATGAAGGATTTGCAAATTCCAGCACAATGTCAGTCGAACATGATATTTGTAAATGTGACACTTTGAAATTCCATGTTCAAGTGCAATTCCATGTTGAAATGACGCATCTAAATGCAACCTTATGGAGTTGGTTTATGTTTGTGTTTTTTCTATAAAGGAAAGCATGAATATGAGTGTTAAGGAAGTTGCTAATGGAACCTATCTATCTTGTACTAGCATCTTTTAGAGTGGGATTTTTCATGTATGATTTTTTTGGGTCAATGGTGGTCTCTTTAGGCTAATTCTTTTGTTGATGCACATCAACATTTGTATCTAGAGTTCATGGTATTAAGAGAAATCCAAGCTCAACGATGGGCCATGGATCTTTTTTTGTATGATTTTTAGATTTTTTCTCATATAAGCATATATGTATATTGATGATGTTGATGTCACGTTGTTAATTTAGCCCCCGAGCGCTTGACTGATTCAATTTTTACTTTGGTATGAAAATCATGCTATCAAGAAGAAAAATGTAGCTTGTACTAACTTCATTTTTTTCCGGATTTTAACCTAGCTTGGAATAAAATTGCATGGGCTAGGTTGTGGAAATATGAAAATGTAGTCGAACTAATAGAAGCAATGTTTTAATGTGTGGTCGCATACTTGGTATGCGGTCGCACAATGCGACCCCCGCACAGTCGCACCAAAGACGGTGCGACTTGTGCGTCGCATATGCAGCCTGTGCTGGCATATGCGGTCACAAACGAGGAAAAGGGTAGATGGGGGGGGGGGGGGAGGAGGGGATGTCGTCAACGAGCGCTAGGAAGGGAGCAACAAAGAAGGAGGATGGAGACAACAAAGCGGGTAGGTGGCCGGGGGTACAACACGAAAAAGAGATGAGCTTTCCCAAAAAAAAGAAGGGAAGAAGATTAAGTTGAAGGAGGAGTAGGGAAGGAAGATAAGGTTGAAGGAGGAGTAGGGAAGGAAGATACGGTTGAAGAAGGAGTGAGGAAGAAGATAAGGTTGAATGGGTACAACCGTGTTTAGGAATTTTATGATATTCCGATTTTTTAATATTTTTTCTGATTTTTTATTATTTTTTGAAAAATAAATAAAATAAAATATTTTTACCATTGTGCGGCTGCATATGCGACCTTGGGACACCCACAGGGTCGCACATGCGATGTTAAAACCTTGAATAAAATTGTATATTTAGGAACACATTTGAGATCCTTCTTGGTCATTATCTTTTATTATCAATAAAACCTGTCATTATTGTAAAATAATATAGAGAACTTACTAGCATTTAATTCTTTTGTTTAATAATAGTCTTCTCTAGGCAAATGATAATTCATAAATATAGGGCTATAGATTGGTTGGAAAAGTATAAGGTTGTAGTTATAGGCATCCAAACCATTGGGTTGCAATGATCAATAGTTGTTGGATGTGTATGTCACAATCATGATTTACAAAACCGAACTAGACAAGCCGGTCTAAACGAATGAACCGGGAACTGGTTGGTCGGCTGGTCTAGTCAGGCTCTCAAATCTTGTTTGAACGGTTCCTACTTCCTAGTTTGGATCGATGGTCGAACCAGGTGAATTGGTGGTTCAACTGTCGTTCCAAAATCCGTTTAATCCAATTAAAAACCTAGTTCTACTCTTTGTTCTCAACTCCAATCCAACAACCCTCCCTCTCCAACCTACTGTCGCACCCTTCATGCTACTCCCTCCATCGTTGGCCGGAGAGACCAACTTCAGTGACGTTGGATCCCTTTTGTTGCATTGTAGGTAGGGTTGTAAACGGGGAGGGTAATACCCGTCCCGGTCAGGTATGGGTACAAAAAATTATACCCGTTTAAAAAATCATAAACGGGTCGGGTACGGTATATGCATTACTCATACACGTACACACGTTAATATATATTATATAGTATTATATTAAAAATCTAATAATCCAAAACCTAAAATCAAACCCTAAAATTGAAATCCCTAAAATCTAAATATCTAAAAAACATGAACTAGAAGAATTTAAACTTCTTTCTGATGTGCTTGACATTTGTTTGTTTTTGTTTGTGATTTTTATGCCATTTTCAGGATTTTTTAATAGGTTATACCTGTCCTACCCATTTACCCGTCCCGTACCCAATAACTTAGCGGGTACGAGGGCAAATTTTTTGGGCCAGGTATATACCCGTACCCGATAATTTAGTCGTGTATGGGTACGAGTATGGGCATACCCGACCCGTACTCGACCCGTTTATGAGCCTAATTGTAGGATTTCTTTTAGGGTGTGATTGTTTGGATGAAGTCAAAAACTTTTGGAACTCTAGTTCGTGGTGGAAGACATCTCAACTCCAAAATTATAAGAGTGCAGAACTCTTGGAACTGTACTTCCAAAGCTTTAATAAATTTTTCTGCAAACCAATCACCATAATTCATTTTGGAATTCTAGTTCCCCCACTTCCATGTTATTTTCCTACAAACCAATTAGACTCTTAATATATATTAGATATATTTTGTAATTACAATATTACATATATTTTTGGATTTTTTTTGAAATATTAAAAAATAAAAAATTGTAAGAATGTAAAACATTTGATAGTATTTATCAAAGTATAAATGTTTCACTTAGAACATGTGACGTGACAACGGTTAGGTATGGAATTTAACTCCAAAACTTGGTGATCCAAGTGCCAAGTCCCGAATTTTTTTTCCATGCGCTCAGTTTGGAGACATCACAGATATCAGTTCTTGAGGTGTCCATGCTTCTTAAGTTGTGGTTCCATTCGTTCGTTCAAAATTGCCATTTTGCAATGCAGTAAGCATGTCACTACTTATCATTGTTATTGTTTTATTGAGCAGTACTTAACTAGTTTATGGTTTAACTAGATGATTAGCTTTTATAAATAATATAATCTCTGGATTTATTGAGTATGCTGCTCATTATAGCTCTTAGGAAGTCGTTGTAACCATTTCAATTGTGGGTGGTCCTTCAATATACCATTGGTGCTTTGGTTGGATTTAAAAGTCATCCATGATACACTTGCTAACGTTGGTGCTTACTTGGGTTTACTGCATACATGATAGTATGAATGTATGATACACTGGTCTGGCCTCAGGTTGGTCATATATCTCTCCACTTTTTCTCAGGGACGCAGGAGTTGCTAAAGTATTTTTACTTTTCTTGTTCATAATACTATTGCAAGCTTGAAGTATTTCTGGAGTTACATAAGTACGTTTTCTTTGCTATTTTACCGCCGTAGGAATAATTCAGTTTTCCATTTGTTTTTCTCGTATCTGTCTATCATTGCAAATGCAAAGCTTTATTTATTCAATTGTTTGATCGGCTGAGCTAGTCATCACTTGACTGAACTTGACTTTGTCCTCCGATGATCTATCTTTGCTGTCATTGAGATTGTATGCACTTTTCATACCATTTATAGGTGTTTACAGGTCATTTTAACCAAGAACAAATTGACCTGACGTTTTTCAGGAATAAGAATATAAACTCTTTTTACAAGTCAGATTTTATTTTTAAGGTGTTGAGCGGGTGAAATTAAGAAGCTTGGAGTTTTTTTATTCAATTTTTTTCTTCTTTGTTGATTTGTTTGGGTGTATCCACTCGAAGACGCTCTAAAGTGGAGAAAAAGTTGAAATTGGAAAGTTGGAAATAACGTAAACATTGGAATCCAACCACAGTAACCCAAATAAGTTTTTTTCCTCCCGATTCTTGGATGAGGTAGAGTTCTGAGATTGTGATTTTTTTGGGTGTACAGTCGATTCTTATCTTGGAACTGATTATGGATGTTTGCTGTTTGGATTGTTTGATTCCACAATAGATTCTAGAGAATCGCTCTCCAGAATTGTGGAGCCTAAATTCAAATGCGAATCATACGTTTGGTTTTGGTGCTACGTTTTCTACTTTGTGGTCTGCGTCATTTATGTTTGGTCAACTAAGATGAAACTAGAAATCTTAGTCTAGGAAATATTTGGAAGTTACGGTGATGTAGTTTTTTTTCGTTTGAAAACAAAAAAAACTAGATCTCCCATGGAAACCTATAGCTGCCTACAGGAGATGGTGATGGGTGACGGAATTTGAATTCTTTTGGGGTTCCTCTTTCGAATCTGGTTTCTCTCTAACAAAATTTAAATTCCATCTTCTTTAACGTGATATGCACATCAATGATGCCAACACCGACACCATACGTCCATACATGACGACTAAGATTACCTCGTTCAGTTATCTTAAGCTTTGACAATGTTGTGATAATGATATCTTACTATGCAATATTTAAGAGCCTGATAAGATCGTCATTAACTTAGTCGTTAGTTTCATCTTTTTACTTGGATTGGGAATGAAAGGAGTAAATAGTGCCATGAAGTGTTACAATGAGACGAAGTTAATCTTGGTCGTATCTATTAAACTCTATGTACGCACTTATTTGGAGTTATTTCTCAAGAAATTAAAATTTTCTGCTAATTTCGGGAAAAAAGTGGGTTCAGTTGGTATTTTTAAATACCATTACTTATGGTATTTTGAAATACCATGTCTACACCCTAAACTAAACTAGTCAATTCTATGTTCTGAGGTTGAATTTGGAAATTTCATGAAATATTTAACACCGGTTATTTAGGGCACTATAAAATGATAAAGTTTATCCCAAATCAAATCATATTCACATTATATATATTTTCATGGGCCGAAATCGAATGACTTTAAAATCCATATAAATACCAAAATAATATTACCAATACAATACCATATATGGTACGTTTATATTAAAGGAGGTTAATTGCTAATGTCATTTATTGTTTTTAAAATTTTAAAAAAACTATCAATTGTAAATGTTGTCGAATTTACGAACTCCAATTCAAACGCAGCCGAAAGGTCAGCTTACGTCACAGGCGGACCCAAGTAGGGTCCTCTTTTGATTTGGTAAAATTTCCTTAATATAGAGTTCATAACATTTTCAATTTTCATACTATAATAACCCTAAAAATCCTAAATCACTCTCTTTTCATTCTTAATTCCCACGGAACCCCAAACCCACGTTGCTGCAAGTTGCAACCCGCACTAATTTCACAAACTAACCCACGCTTCACTTGCACTTTTCTCTTATTTATTAAATAAGAGGAAGAATGAGACAAAACAAAGATCAAGAAAATCTTGGAAGAGGAAGTCAAAAACGTATTATTATATGTTTGTATTAGTTTATTGTTTTGTCTCCTATTTGTTGTTTAAGTGAAGAAAAAAAAATCATCGATTACAATTACTATCCAATTACTAAAGTTCACAAAATAAACTTTTGTTTTTTGTCTTGTTATATTTTTGTTTTAAAGAATTTAAATATTGATTCCAATGCAATTTTTTAGGAAAACAAATACAAAAAGAGGAAATATAAATTCTCTAGGTAAATTATTTTAAATAAAAGATGGATTGGAATTTTAACGTCTAGTTTATTGTGATTATTTGATATTCGTGATGATCCAAAGTTTGTTGAAGTTCAAGGAATTGGGGGTCTTGTTTAAAAGTTGGTGACGACAAAGAAAGACATAGTGTATCCATTGGTGTATCTATTAGTGAAATTGACATTGATATTAGGGTTGTTCGTGGGGTGGGTTTAACCCGTCAACCCGCCCCGTGTGGGGTAGGTTGCGATTGTTTTTTTCGCAACCCGCCAACCCGTTAGTTTAAACGGGGCGGGTTGCGGTTGAAGGTTAACCTGCCCCGCTAACCCGTCAAACCTGCACAACTATATTTAAATATATAAATATTTTATTTAAAAGTTTAAGATTGTAATTATAATAAAATAAATGTGTTTATCTTTATTTTTTATTAATTAAGTCTCTTTTAGTCTTTTATATTTTTACATCTTGGTTTTACATGTTTGATTTTGTATGATTTTTACAAGTTTCGAATTTTAATTTCATTTCATACATGTTATCGGTCCAAATTAAATTATATAAAAATCAACCCGTTTAACCCGCCAAACTCGTCTCGCCTCGCCAAACCCACCCTTAAGTGGGGTGGGTAGCGGTTAGAAAAAAAATTAATCCACCCCACCTCACTTACCAGCCGAACTTTGTGGGGGTGGGTAGCGGTCGGTGCGAAACCCGTCCCGCCCCGTTTGCACCCTTAATTGATATTGCTTGTTGCTACTACTACAGTGGCTTCTCTGCAATGCATATCATAAAGAGTTCACTTCTCAATCGTATGAGTGATGAAGTTTTGATTGATTGTCTCGTGACATACCTTGAGAGAGACGTATTTAGAAATATTGACAATGAAACTATTATACAATGTTTTCAGAAGATGAAAAATCGAAGATGATTGTTGTGATCATGTATTTATGTATTGACTTTCGGTGGTTAAACTCGTTATTATTATGTATTTCAGATTAAAATTTTATTTGGATTTATTTTTAAAAATTCCTGTGTCCGCCGCTGCTTATGGTGTGCAAGTATACTTTTTGTGTAACACGATTCCTAATCCTGAGATTTTGCATAATATTGTTCCCCGTGTTGGGACGATTGTCTCATCAAACGATAAAAGTCGCAAGAAATTAAGTAACGTCTTTCTAAAACTTGAAGTTATGATTATTTTACTGAACTGCTATTCGTCGCCATAAAACTACTTAAATCGCCCGTAAGATTACCATTTTGCCCATCTACCCTTTCTACTAATATAACTCGTCATTTCACTCTTTTAACACAACTTTCTCTTCATATCACTCTTCTATTCACCACATAAAATGTCTCGGAGGCCAGGAAAAGAACCAGCGGAGACCCCTGACTACTCACATCTGGTAAATTACCTTGTTTATTTCAATTAATTTAAAAAAAACATTTTTGAGTCGGGCGTCCGCGGGAGACGCCCGACCCAACGAGAGGGCGGTCGCAGGAACTGCCTCCCCCCGATCGTTGGGTCAGGCGGCTCCCGCGGACGCCCTACCCAAGGAACAGACGTCTGCGGGAGACGTCTTCCACGTAGGGTAGGCGTCTCCGGCAGACGCCCGGTTTTGTTTTTTTTTTAATTTTTGTTAAAATTGATTATAAATTGTGATAAAATTTAAATAAATTGAATATTATGTTAATAATGAGTTAAATTAGTTTAGTAAATCGTTTATTAATTATAAATTGTGATAATTAATAAATAAATCGCTAAATAAATTGGTTATTATGTTAGTAATTAGTTGTGTACGATTTTAGTAAAGGATTATTGATTAATTGTGATAATTGCTAAATAAATTGATTATTAAGTTAATAATTAGTTTAATTATTTTAGTAAATCTATTAATAAATTTGAATTTTAAAATTGAATTAATAGTCATCGGGTTACCGTGGAGGAAAAGGGAAATCATTGCCGACTGAGGCGACGAGACTTGCATGTATAGATTGGGATCGCCTGATCGAGGATTGGAACAGCCAGTTTGGCATTTCGGACCATGATTCATATGCTTAGCTGTCGTTGTCTTGCTTTTTCTTTCGTTTTGTTGCATTGTTACTACATTTGTTGGTATTTGCTTATGTTTATTTGTGTACTCTTATTATTTATTTCTAACGAACATATCTTCTACATATTTCTTTGACTATCATATTTTTTAATATTTATTTTTCACGAAAATATTTTCAACTTATTTCTTTAGATATCAAATAATATTTAAATTTAAAATACGGTAAAAGAACAACACGATATAAGTAGAAATACACGATATATTATACATTACAAAAACATTACAAATTACAATAAAAATGTACCATGTAACCGGTTCCAATACTCCATCCTACTTTGGTACTGATCCTCCCATCCAACAACACTCTCATCTCGCATTTGATACCATAAGGTCGCTATAGGAGGTACTGGGAAATCATCAAGTAATCCAAACGAATAAAATGTCTGTAACTCCCTAAATGAGCAATGACAACCTCTCTGACAGGCCTCGTCATGGCAGATGGACACTCCCAAGGTAGAACAGTAAGACACGGGAACAACGAACCATCCGTTCTCACTGCGAAATACATGACCGCACACTTGTAAATATTAGCAATAGGAAACAAGTCGGATCAAACCTCCATATAATGATCCTCGCCACAAACTCCCCCGCCCCAATCAATTCGTTGACGAGCCTCTCTCCCATTGCCGAAATAGACAGTCTCATATATAGGATGTGCACCTATCTCATTAGAAATCGCACGACGGGCGTACGACCAGTTCTCCTGACCACCATGAAAGACATCGGCAACACATCGAAATCCACAGTTGCCATCAGCACGTATGTCATTCCACCTTTCCAGAAATGGTAAAATGATTCCTGGCAGTTTATCATTATATGGGAAGTTGTCCACGTCAACCCGTCCGGACACTGTAAGATAGGTAAATAACAATTCATTAAAACAACAAAATTAGGAGATAATATATTCAACCCCATTTAGATTACTGATATATATTAAATAACATAACAACAAAGATATCGACATACCAGAAGATCTGTGCCCGTATTCACGGACGATCGAGACGAATTAGATAACAAGTGTTTTCCAGAATGGATGAATCTGCTCTAAATAAATTCCATCACCTGACGCCAAACACTCGTACATGGTACAGACACAAGGAATCCCATGTGTTGTCAGGAAAGCACAC
This sequence comes from Triglochin maritima, assembly GCA_963682175.1. NCBI lineage: Eukaryota > Viridiplantae > Streptophyta > Magnoliopsida > Alismatales > Juncaginaceae > Triglochin > Triglochin maritima. Next base: position 46,155,901 of record OY821775.1, read on the forward strand.
CCACAACGATATTCAATTTCATCACTTAAGTCCTCCATTCTCTTCAACTCCTGAGTCATTAACGACAAGCAGTGATGCGAAACTCGGTCATTTATATGCTGAAACAGAGGACCTATGTACTGTGCCAAACTTCGACGTCTTGAATCTTCAAGAAAGTTCCGAATATTCGTCAGCTGCATTTCAATAGACGAGTTCACGCGGTCGAAAAGAGTGTCGAGAGCGGCAGTCGATGTAGTGATCCACTCTTTCAGAGCCGAATGTGCACTTTCCACCCTGCAGTTCGTAGTGTTGCCGAAATGAAAAACTCGATTCGTCCAATTCAACACGATTTTTTCCGTATGCACCAACCACGTGTCTTCCACATACTTCGTCAGCACTGGCCAGGAACTGTAAGAATCCTTCAGATTACGGACTGCTCTATCATAATCCGTCTGTGAATCAGAAAGCATGACTCTCCTCCACCTTCCACGCCTAAAACTCTTTGCAAGCTGCTTCTCCTTGCCGAATACGTGGTATGCGTAGTTGTACACGTCTTTGTTGATATGTCAGGTACATAGTAAATGAGCTGACTCAGGAAAAACCTCTGTCACTGGTCGCATCAGACTCATCTCCCGGTCCGTAATTATTGCTGTCGGGCTAACATTATCCAATAACAGATCTCGCAACCTCTCCAACACCCACCGGTAACTAGACTCGGTCTCATCCTGCAAAATCGCATATCCGACGAGGAAATTCATATTTGTTGGAGTAACCCCAACCATCTCAAACAAATGCATCTTGTACTTGTTCGTCTTATACGTCGAATCCATACAGATTACGAATGGGTATGTATGCAACAACTGAACTGATGTCAGATGTGCCAAAAATGCGTGAGTCAAGACATTAGTTTCTTCATCTGCCACAATCCAATGCAAATACTTATGCTGCACTGCGTCCCTGAGAAACTGCTGCGTGGGATTCCTGTCTTCAGATTTCGTCCTCCTCATGTACTCTCTGAAGTTGTAAATGTGTCTTTGATTCGGATTATCGTCCGGAAATTTCTTCTTTACCGCCAACAAAATGTTACGGGGTCTTGCTTGTGCCTCTGTCATATCCCGAACAATTTGCTTTGCCCCAGCACTAAGTCCGCTGACCTGTCGGTGACCCTCTGAATAAACTGCCAATGGGTGGTTGTGTTGCCCATAGATGCTATTAGAAACAATAACTCATCCATCACGATCTCGTCGCTCCACCACTTTTACCAAAAATCGACAACCGCAACCTTTTCTTTTCGTATTATTTCGCAGTGCAATACTCGTATCACGAGAACTTGTCTCACGTCTGCGATCACATCTGAGGTAACAATCCATCCGGTTATCTGCTTTTGGTTTGTATGATGATTTAACCAAAAAAAATCTGACTCCTATTGCAACTTGTTTCGCCCATTTACAACCTTCCTTGATTGTTGTAAATATTTCTTTATTGTCAAAAAGCTCACTGTAATCTACTACATCACTACCGAAATCTTGCAACGGAACCTGAAAACTTTGAATTTAACAGAAAATTAAAAAAACGGGCGTCTGGCTAAACCGCCTCCACCTATCTGGAGGCGTCCATAGGAGACGCCTGCACAAAGGTGGAGGCGGTTTAGCTAGACGCCCGAGTCGGGAAAAAAATTCCGCCCCCGTTACCTCGCCGGATTCAGGTGCTTCGCCAGACATTTTCGTGGTGTTGGTACTAGGAATGTGAGTAAAACTGAGTCAAACACCTTGTTTAAAGACACGGGACGAAATCGGTATTAATTGATTTGTTAAGGGCAAAAAGTCATTTTTGGGGCGATTTAAGTAATTTTCCGACGACGAATAGTAGTTCCCTTATTTTACTTAAAGCTCAAAAAGTTCCTTTTATAAATGAAAGTTAATTAAGAATTGAGCCGCATGCATGCATCCTATTTGTTTGAGGTATCTGTCACGTCACTGCTGGAAAAATGATCTACCACGTCGTCCATAGCACGTCAGACATTTTTAATCCAACGTGGAATGACCCCTACGACGTCGGTTTTAATAATCCAACGTAGTGGGATGGTCTTCCACGTCGGTTTTTAAATAGACCGACATGGAAGAGTTCTTTTTCAAAACAAAAAGAAAAACAATTCACACCCCTACCACGTCAGTTTTTAAATAGATTGACATGGAATGATTATTTTTCAACAAAAAAAAAACAACAATTCATATCCAACCACGTCGACCTAAGTAACCTTTTCCCGACCCCAAATCTCGCCTCCCACCCCTCCCTCCTTTACCGCCACCTCAGATCCATCTGGTCCGACAGTCCGAAGCCCAAGAAAAATGTGTGTTTCGAGGGGAAAGATCTTTGGGGGTTTGGGTTGGGATTGATTGTTTTTTTTTGGGTGGTAGAGTGAGGAGTTGAAGGAGCGGCTTCAGAAGCTCGTGGATTTGGAGGAGAGGATGGTTTATAGGGAGCTTGTGAAGGATGAGGTACCCAAACCCTCTTCCAAATCCGTTTCTTATTTATCTCTAATTTCTGATAATATATATTTTCATTTTCAGTGTGATAGACAGTCCCTTGGGGGTCGCGATCATGTTCTTCTTCAATCTGAGTCCTGACCATGTTCTTCTGCAGGACATCACCTTGGGGGTCGCGATTGGCTCGTCAACTCAGAAATCTATGTTTGTGGTAAGGTTCCTTCACCATGATTAATCTGAATTTTTGTCATCCCTGGGGTATAAATATTCAGTAATATTCTTAAATTCGTCCATTTCCTGTATGCTGAATCTTTTCTGATTCTTTTTCCTTTTTCTTATCTTTCATATCTCAGCCTATAATTCAGTTTCTAATTTTACTCCAATATTTGACTTAGGTTCTCTGTTCTCTTTGAACAAGTCTTTACAGTAAACCCACTGATTTCACTGAGGAAATAAAGCATGTCATTTTACATGGGACCGGATCTTTATTCTTTTCACTTATGCTGTTGACTGGTCTCAGGATCCCTTCATTACTGTGGGATGGACATGGACTTAAATTTTCAGCTATTTGAAACTACAACACTCTTGATGACTGTGCTTGTTGTGGCATTCATGGTGGAGGTTCACAACATTAACAATTTCATGTGTATGTCTTAGAGACACTTAATTTATGTTTTTTTCTTTTTTAGCAGTTATAGAAGAAATGGACGACTTTGTATCTTGTCTTCGCTAACAAAATATGTTCTGAGTGACTAACATAAATATGAGACACCATTTACCGAGTCAAAAAAAAAAACTAAAAAAAATCCCCTACAACGTCGGTTTTCTATTAAACCAACGTAGTAGGGTTTTTCCCCGATTTTTATACCTTACAATGTCGGTTTTATAAAATAGCGACGTGATAGACACCCTACAACATCGATTTTCTATAAAATCGACGTAGTAGGGTATAAAAATAAAAAATAAAAAAATGGCGAAGGGATCTACCACGTCGATTTTCTAAGCAACCGACGTGGTAGACCTCCACTACCACATCGGAATTTAAACCGACGTGAAAGAATACCTCAATATAACGTCTCCCATCATCATGTCGGTCAACCAAATTGGTCAACCTGATGTTGTACCCCTCTTAATATCCGACGTGATAGCCATCTTTTCCTGCAATATAAAGTGAGGTGCATAAAGCCCAACTTGGTATTCTCGTAAGGGCGAACCATTTATACTTATCACATATACAACAAAAGGAAAAAAAAACTACCGTTATCAAAATCATATAGCTTTATTCAACTTAGCAAAATGAAGTTTTATATATATATACACACACAAAAATAAATATGTTTTTTTAATTTTTTAAATAAAGAATACGAATATATGGTCGAAATGTGCACCACTACTATTTGAAAATTTGGCCGTCCAATTTCATTGGAAAAAATATCATCATTTGACTAATCTTCTCTTCTGCAGAATATTCCTATGTTTTAAAATTGATTTAGTTGTAGAATATAATTTCCACTGAAGCGGATACATTATAGAACACGCATTACGTCGACGCAAAAGAATATGCTACCAAATTATATGGAACTACAATTGTTTATATGCACATCACCATGTCACCATGATTTTATTTATATGATAAAATGGCGTAACACCTTAAGAGTGGTATCGCATTGTTACATATAATATGGAAAGTCCTGATGCCATTGAGTGCGTGACATACATCTGAAAAGACAATCGGAAAAATTAAGTGCTGAATATGCTACCAATTAATTAAATTACTATAGTTAATCATTTTTAAGATTCCATTTGGTACGCACGACTTATAATTGGACAAGTTTGAATAATATTGTAAGTAAATCGGGCTTGAATAAATAAAGCCAGTCAATATTGTAGGAATCACAAAAGGAATTCGAAAGAATGTTTTTATTTTTTTTCTGAATTTTGTATGATTTGCATATTCGCATTGCCCCTTCAACAAATACACCGGACATATATTGGACCTTAATAAATATTATCAGAATTATTCAACATAAAAATTATTTTCGCCTTATCTTTAATTTTTTGGGTTAAAAATACATCAATTATTTTTGTACACCCACGTACTTTACCTGTAACATCCTCAAACAACGGAAGAATTTAAAATTTTAAATAACACACAATCAATAGAGGATATTACGCAAATATGGAAACAGGTGCACCCACATATATAATATATATATGTACATCAGAGTATTTTAAAAGTTGTGATTACATCAAAAGGTTATACAACAAATACAGTAATCACCCGACCTCAACTGAGAGAAAGCTGGATCCGGTAGCGGTGCTCCTCTCCTCGGTTACCACCCCCTATCGCCGATCACTGCTTGAAAAGTAAACGTGCAACAATGCCTGAGTTTCCAGAAGGAAACCCCATATGCCAAACTCTACAATGCATGAAATGAAAGCACCCTAGCATGCAGTTCTACTAACAAGAAAAACATCACAAACAGGCTGGGCTCCAGGGCTCTTTCACCCAACCACAGCACACACCACCGTCACGGGACTCCAGAGCTTTTTCACCCAACCACCCTAACATACACTGGTCGCCAAGCTGGGCTCCAAGCCTTTTTCAGCCAACCGCAGCTACCACGACACGACCAAGGGCTCCAGGTCTTTTTCAACCAACCCAAACGTCCAAGGGCTCCAGGTCTTTTTCAACCAACCCTTAACACGCGGTCCCTGCTCAGGCTCCAAGCTTTTTTCAGCCAACCTGAACGCACTACGGAGTTCCAAGTCTTTTTCAACCAACCCCGCAAAGACTAGCTGAGCTCCACATCTTTTTCTACCAACCACAACTCTCACACAGTTACGGGGCTCTAGGGCTCTTTCACCCAACCACCGCAACACCACATTTTCTAAGCTGGGCCCCAGGGCTTTTTCACCCAACCCAAGCTCTCACACAGTTACGGGCTCCAAGGCTTTTTCACCCAACCACCGCAACACTCGTGCACCCTAGCACACTTGCTGGAAGAACATCGACACCACAATTCGCCCCACACGGACGACCACAACAACCAACCTCCATAGTGCAAAACTGGACACAAACGGTCGACCGAACCAAAAGTCCCAGTCGACCGAATCACGAAAACACAGGGCAATCGCCTCGACCGGCACTCCCTCGGTCGACCGATTCCCAAAACAACACTGGTTCGGTCGAACCCAAATCAAGGGACGGTCGACCGTTTAGATGGTCAACTACTAGGTTCAACGAACAAAACGACCAATCGGTCGAACGGCAAAGGGGTCCCGTTCGACCGAAAGTCACCAGGGAAAATCTCTCAATCTCCACAACGATTTCGGTCGAACCCCCGAGCACTCTCGGTCGACCGAATCCCACCAGGGAATAATCCCTCACTCTCACCACGAATCCGGTCGAACGCCGAGCACTCTCGGTCGACCGAATTCCATCAGAGCGTTCCCCCACGCTCATCATCAGGTCCAGTCGACAGAAACCACCTTCGGTCGAACGACCGCTATTCCAACTTAAGTCACGGTCGGACGAAGTCAAATGAGCGGTAGACCGTTTGGATGGTCAACGCCCCCAACCGACTTATGACAGTACACACGGTCGAACGACAAAGGGGACCCGTTCAACCGAAACTCCCCAGGCTTGCCTCCCACGCACAATCGGTCGACTGCCCTGGGGCATCGTTCGACCGATGTGAGGCAGAACCCGAAATCTCAATACGAACGGTCGACCGTTTGCACCAACCGGTCGACCGATCAGGCAGTAAAATCTGCTGCACGTTTACTTGCGACAAGCCGGAAGGCCTACCGTCGACTTCCAAATACTCACACTACTTAAGTGAGCGAGTTGACATACCAGAAGGTTTGAAGAAACCTTAGAAGAACCACGACGGCGCTTCCACGAGCATGCCTCCTCAAAATCACGATCCGTCGACGAACCTCGCGTCTGAACCATGATCAACACCCTCTCGACAACCTCGAGCACTCCAACACCTCCGTCAACCTCCAACCACCACGACCACAGAACACGAGTAAGGTTGAGAGAGAGTGAACCAAAGCAAAGGAACGAGTTGGAAAAACCACGAACTCACCTCCAATCACCACTCATGCCGAACCTCCCTTCGCCGGAGATCACCTCTTCTTCCTCGCCGGAGCACCACTGAGAGAGGGAGAGAAACGTGAGGGAGAGAATGAGAGAGTTGTGCGAGAGGGAGAGAGAGAGCTCACCATAAATATGTAGGATTTCATGTTTAATTGTGAAGGGAATGTGTTCTAAAAGTTTTACTTTTAAATGTCAATTATTATGAATTGAATGAGAAATCATTTTGTTCCTTGTTTATGTTATTCGTCTTTTAGAAGTGTTAAGGAAGAGGCTCTTGGTCCTTAACCGTAGAGCTCTGAAAGATATTGGTTTGCATAAAACAAAAGATATTCGCAATCATGGTAATTAACATGGGACATTAATTACCGAGTTAAGATTGTCGTGTTGGTCATAGATCATTGTAGCTCTACAAGTGAGTGACGACACGGGTATGCAAAAGAGGAAAATATTACTTTTGTATACTGAATAGACCTAATAAGTAAAATATTATAGAAATGTGTTTCTGTGTCATTAATATTTTACTGTGTCTTTGGTCCTTTGATATGAGACTTATATCTAATCACTTAAGGAATACTTAATTAGATCAGTGTCTTGAACTATCGATCAGTGTAGTGTAAAGACATTGGTTGGTTAAGTACTACTTTTGTTGGAGAAGGTAGTTAGTCAAAAGACTATCATTGCCCCTCTTAATTGAGTGATGATATTAGTGGGCCCCTTGATAAAGCAAAGTTATAATGTGCACAATGTGATTTGAGTTAAGTCATATATTTATAACTAGCTTAAAGAGATCAAGAAATGAATACTAAGACAAAGATGACACAATACTACTTTGTGTGTATTCTTAATATCATGAGGCAAGGGACGGACACAAGTGGTGCACTCCATCACTAAATGGATCGGGTTTTGGTTCGAGTGGAATTAAGACATCTAACTAATTGGGAGCTATAATGTGTAGCTAGATACCGCTTATAGCTTGTGATATTAAGCTCTTAATATCACTGCCAACTTAGTTTAGATCCTCCCATAGGTCACACCACAAAACTGGGAAACAAGGAATGGGGATTTTGAGTTCATAAGATGTGTCGGGTTTCATGTAGAAAATATGACACATGGGGTGAACGAGCAAAATCAAGATTATGTTGTGATTAATAACATAAATAGAATCTAAATTAAATTCATATGAGATGTAAATATTATGGGGTGTAATGATTGATCATTACATAGGATAATATGTTACATAAGTTGTGAATTTACTACTAATCCCGAAATGTCAAATTTTGTAGGGGTTAAACCGAAATTTGACAAGTCTGCAAAATAGTGCACAAACGGTCGACCGGTTGGAGGTAAACGGTCGACCGATCGGTGCACGGTCGACAGAACGCGTCTCGACCGATAACAAGTGAATTTCGTCTGTTCGAACGGTCGACCGAATGTGATCGGTCGGTCGACCGAACATTGCGATGAAATATTCTACTGTTGAGAACGGTCGACCGAGTCTCAGACGGTCTACCGAAATCGGGTTTGAGCGGTCGACCGGACCTCGCAAACGGTCGACCGATCAGACGATTTTATGCAGAATTAATTTAAGAATTAATTAGATCATGCATGGAATTGGTCCATAATTGATTTAATTCGTGGCTAATATTATTTATTAATAAATAATGGATGGTTAGATGGAATTTTGCATGGGATCATGGGCAAAAGGTTGCACATGAATAGGTAATTTGGAGAGAACCTATAAATACAAGGTTATCTCATTACCTCCTTAATTAATTCATTATTTTTCTTATGCAAAATCTCTCTCCATAATTCTCCACGAAAATTCCTTAATTCTTAAGTTTAGTTTTAGTTCTTCAGAGGTCATCTTCTAAAGGGAACTAAAGAGGGGTTAGTAATTAGATTCTAAACCCAATCGGAGATTGAGAGACTAGCTTCCCTCTCTCCGATCTTGTTTAGAGTTTGGTGAATACTCGGAGGCATCCAGCGCAGCGAGGAGCATCCCAACCGTCTCCGAATCTTCGAGAAGTTTTAGAGAACTTCTAGGTATGAATTTCGGAGCTCCTTTATGTTTGTTTTAATAGAGTTTTTGAAACTAGTTTGTTAAAACAAACCGATGCATGCAATAGATTCTAGAAAATTGAAAATTGATCCTTATTATACATGAAAAATTCGAAAATATATATGTATAATTAAACATGAAATCCTACAGTGGTATCAGAGCTTAGGGTTCAATTTTCTCATGATTTATGGCTGTAAACAAATTTAGTTTACCATCTAGGATTTAAACAATTCGTTTTACCGGTTTTTCGGTCTTTAAATGTTTGTTGAAATAATTCTTTATAATAATTCGTTTTAAATGTTTTGAATGTTTAAAACATGTCATGTAATTATTAGAATTATGATTTAGACATAAGTCTAACTTGCAATAATTTCGTTTTAAGTATAAACGATTATTTTGTAAGACAATCAACAAAACCGAAAAACTGCGATTCATCTTTCCATTGGAAATTTGATGGACAGCGGTTCATAATTAATTTTTGAATTATGGATGAATGAAAAATGTTTTTAATGGATTTCAAAATATTTTTCAAAGAATTGTTGAGAATTCTGGATGATTGATAAATTAGATTCTGTAGTTTATAGCAATTGCGTGCATGGATGCTTGAGTTGCTTTGCAGGATTGTGAGTTTATATGTTCCAAATCAGACACTACAAATGTATGTAATTATTATTATACAGGGGCTTATGTATGTAAAAGCCATATTCTCTATTTTCTATCTTTAGAATTGCATTTGCATGTGAGAGGTTTTTACATAGGACTTGCACTAGTTTGTTTTTAACGAATGTGAGGAGCATGTTTATTTTTCTGTAAAATCTACATCTCCGGTGCAAGAGGAAGTCGCCGAATAGCGCATTGATCGAGGATCGAGGATCAGGGATCGAAGATCAAGGATCAAAGGGAACATATAAACTCACGCGATATGGATTGTGTGAATGTTTAATTTCTGTTTTTATAATTTCTGCTATGCATGTGATGAATGGTGAATGTTAGGATGTGTATAAATTTTAATATGCATGATAAACTAAAATTCAAAATCACATGTTGATAAATGAAATTGTCCAACAAAAATTAAGATTAATTTTTCCTTCTTATTTCATCCACTAGCAGCCATTGATCGAGGGATACTCTGCTCGCCCTTAGCGGGAGATAGCTCCCTCTATCTTTGGGAATAGTGGGAGATATAGAGGTTGTCTGTTGTTGTGCCACAATTAAATATATGAGGTGTGTTTCACCCTAGTGAACCCCAAGTATGTTTAGTTGTGAATACAATAGATAAACGTATCTCGTATCGAATGAAAATAAGTTTTCTTAACATTACCTAGAGCCCTCGCTCAGTTTTGGGAAAAAGTTTTTCTTACGAGGATAGGTCGCATTCCCTCATAATTAAAACGACAAGAGTCACAAAAGTTTGAAGATGCTAAATGTTGCTAAAATTCAAAAAGGTTGTGATTAGAAAATGTTTTCTTACCTTGATGTTGTAATGTATTCGATAGCCCTTAGCTAGTCTATATTACAATTGATGGGATCTTGGATTACTGCATTTACGGGCAAGATTTTAATTGCAGTATTTACATCATATTCGATATATATATGTATGTATGTATTAAAACATAAAATTGGCATTAAAACCTATATAATTTATTTTGTAGAAATGTCAAATATCCAACCAATTGTGCGATCTATGATCGAAAAGAACCCTTTGCAAAATGATGTCTCAAACTTCATGAAATGGCAACTCAATCTTAATATCATGTTGAGGTTTGAAAAACTATCTCATATTTTGGATGGTGAAATCCCAAAATTAAATGAGAAGGCAACCGATAAAGAGAAAGAGGTGATAGCCAAGTGGGAAGACCAAGAGAACCAAGTTCACGGTCTTATACTAGCATCCATGGGTGACTCGCTTCAAGCGAAATACTTGGATTCAAAACCCAAGAAGACCATGGAGGCTCTAACCAAGATGTTCATGGATAGTGCCCGAAAGGGGCGCTATAAGACCACCATCGCACTCACAAGGTGTCATATGGCGGAGGGAACATCGGTATCTATGCATTTTCTCACGATGCAAGGATACCTTGAGAAGTTGGCAAAGCTCTCTTCACCAATGCCCGAGGACATTGCTGAAGATATGATTCTTGGCTTTCTAGCCCCGTCCTTTAAGGACTTTGTGATGCACTATCACGTGCGTGAAAAAGGGGTGAGTCTTGAGGAGCTTCACAACGCTCTCAAAACTGCTGAAGTTGACATGGGCAAGGGTGGGGACAAGCAAGTCCTAGCCGTCCATGAGAGGAGGAAAAAGATCAACAAAGGTAAATACAAATTTACCAAAGATACGTCAATCAAGAGCAATGAAGTAGGAGGTGCTCATGAGAGTACCTCAAGGGAGAAATCTTACAAATCTCCAACTCCCAACACGGAGTGCTTTCACTGCGGTGAAAAGGGACACATCCGACCTAATTGCCCCAAGTACAAGGAAGACCTTGAAAATGGGATGATTGAACGTAGGTGCCCGAGAAACGTCGTAGGTATGTTTGTTATTGAGATAAATTTAATCACCTCTATCCTTGATTTGGTAACGGTTACCGGATCTTGTGCTCACATAATTTTGATGTGCAGCTATTGAAGGATAGGAAGGAACTCGTGGAGAACGAGATGATATTGAAGATTGGAAATAGTACAACCATCGCTGCGATTGTACAAGATTCTATGGAGCTTCAATAGTCTAGTGATTTAAATTTATGCTTTGAAGAATGTTTGTTATATGCCTTTGATTAACAAGAACATTTCTGTATCAAGTTTTAGATATGGATAAATTTTAATAAATATTTTAATTCTTGCTTGTCTATATCGAAGAATGGAATTTTCTATGCAAATACATTCATATAGAATGTTTTCTGTTTGCTTGAAATAAATAATAAACAAACTCAAACAAACAATAACAAAAGAGAAACTAAGATAACTCACGTGAATGATACAATCTTGTAGCACTATCGGATTGGTCAAATAAATGACCAAGAGACCTTTCAAGAAGAAAGGAACGAAAGCGAATAACTAATTGGATATGATACATTCTAATGTATGTGGTCCGATAAGTACAAGTGCAAGAGACGGTTTAAGGTACTTCATTTTGTTCACGGACAACTATAGTCATTATGACTATATTTGTCTAATGAGAAGCAAAAATGAATTCTTTGACAAGTTCAAGGAATTCGAGAATGGAGTAGCGAACCAACTCAACAAGAATATCGAGTCTCTATGAAAAGTCGTAGGGGTGAGTGCTTAGAATACCTAATTTGACTCATTCCTAAAGTAGGAATAGGATATTGCTCGACATGGTTCGATCAATAATAAGTCAATTTAAATTGCCGATTTACTTTTGGAATTATGCACTACAAATAATGACAAACTCACTAAATAATGTTCCATCCAAATCCGTGGAGAAAATGGTTTATGAGCTATGGAGTTGAAAGACACCTAAGCTCAACTTTCTCAAGATTTGGGGTTGTGAGGTCTACGTCGAGAAATTGATGTCGACCAAACTTCAACCAAAAACGGATTAAGTGCTTCTTTATAGGTTATCCTCGTATGACAAGAGGATACTACTTTTGATATATCACCTCCAATCGAAAGATTGTAGAGAGAGATATGTTTTTCTGGAATTTCTGGAAAAGAAAGAAAAGTAGTGGGAGTAGAGTTAAGCTTGAGAAAACTCAAGATACTCTACAAGATCACGATGTGAATGTTGCATTCAAGATCATGAAGGCCCAGCCGAGATTCATTTGGTTAGTGGGAGCATGAGCGAGAGATCCTTACAAGAAATTGTGAGAGAATCTCAATCATCCTCACCTAGTGTGCGTTCGAGAGTCGAACATGAACCTATTCCTCAAGAAATTGTGGAAGAAGTTCGAGATACACGAGAAGAACCAAAAGAACTAAGAAGGTCAATGAGGGAAAGGAAGAAACCCAATAAGTATGTGGGACTTCATGAGATCATGGTACTAGATACCAAAGATCCCTCGACCTTCCGAGAAGCAATACAAAAGACTCCAAACTATAGTTAAAAGCCATGGAATCCGAAGTAGAATCCATGTATGATAATCAAGTATGAAACTTGATTAGCCTTCCTCAAGAGAAAATATCATTTGGTATAAATGAGCTTTTAGGAGGAAGATGGACATGGATAGTAACTTGACAACCTACAAAGCAAGGCTTGTAGCAAAAGGTCATACTCGAATTCAAGAAATTGACTTTGATGAAACTTTTGAGAAGTTGTCATATTAAAATCTATTCGGATTATGCTCACTATTACCTTATTTCACAATTGTGGGATATGGAAAATGGATATCAAAATGGCGTTCCTTAAACAGGAACTTGGAGGAGGATATGTACATGGTACAACCTCAAGGTTTTGATGATCCAAATAGTAGCGAGAAGAAATGCAAGTTTCGAGAATCCATTTATGGATTGAAGCAAGCATCGGGGAGTTGGAACAAACGCTTTGACGAAGAGGTGAAGAAGATTCACTTCATTCAAAGTAAAGGAGTACCTTGTATATACAAGGAGATTAGTGGGAGCCATGTAGTACTTCTGATCTAATATGTCGATGACATATTGCTCATGAGCAATCATATACCTTTGCATTAGCAAACGAGAAATTTCGTTGAAATCAGTGTATTCAATGAAAAGAAAAGGATGAGGCTCAACACATCTTGAGAATCAAGATACATTGAGATACATCCCGTAGACTCATTGGCTTCAGTCAACGTGCATACATTGACAAGGTCTTTGGAAATGTTCAGGGTGAACAATTCCGATATGGACAATATGCCAATAAGTATGAGTATAGGTGTGCAACTCAAGAAGTCTCAATGTGTTTAATCACACAAAGACTTGGAGTACATGAAGGTATCCCTTATGCTTCGGCAAAAGGAAGGACCATGTACACAATGACTTGCACAAGACTCAATATCTCGTATGCTCTAAACATGACAAGTGGTCACCAATCCAACGCAAGTCCTAATCATAGGATTGCGGTCAAGAATATTCTGAAGTACCTTAACCGGACCAAAGATAAGGTTCTTGTTTATGGAAGACAAAGGAGAAAATAGCCGTGGGCTGTTTTGATGCAATTCTTATAGGAATTCTAGACAATAAGAGGTTGGAGTGATGATGCGTCATCATTATCGAAGGTGGAGGTATGAGCTAGTGTAGTTAGGAGTAATATCACTACAGCTAACTCAACCACCAACGAAAGACAAAATAAATAAATAGGTGGACACAACAGTGGCACAACTGATCCATTCAACAAACCTTCATACCAAGCTAAGAGACGAAATATATTTCGAGTCCATGGATCCGAGGGTCCATGTGGATTGGCTTGATAGGTGATTTGGGAAGGTTACCCTTGTTATTGATGTTTTATGCATTGAGAATGTATGTGAAAGAAAACTTTGATAACAAGTGGGAGATTGAAGGGAATGTGTTCTAAAAGTTTTACTTTTAAATGTCAATTATTATGAATTGAATGAGAAATCATTTTGTTCCTTTTTATGTTATTCGTCTTTTAGAAGTGTTAAGGAAGAGGCTCTTGGTCCTTAACCGTAGAGCTCTAAAAGATATTGGTTTACATAAAACAAAAGATATTCGCAATCATGGTTACTAACATGGAACATTAATTACCGAGTTAAGATTGTCGTGTTGGTCATAGATCATTGTAGCTCTACAAGTGAGTGACAACACGGGTATGCAAAAGAGGAAAATATTACTTTTGTATACTGAATAGACCTAATAAGTAAAATATTATAGAAATGTGTTTCTGTGTCATTAATATTTTACTGTGTCTTTGGTCCTTTGATATGAGACTTATATCTAATCACTTAAGGAATACTTAATTAGATCAGTGTCTTGAACTATCGATCAGTGTAGTGTAAAGGCATTGGTTGGTTAAGTACTACTTTTGTTGGAGAAGGTAGTTAGTCAAAAGACTATCATTGCCCCTCTTAATTGAGTGATGATATTAGTGGGCCCCTTGATAAAGCAAAGTTATAATGTGCACAATGTGATTTGAGTTAAGTCATATATTTATAACTAGCTTAAAGAGATCAAGAAATGAATACTAAGACAAAGATGACACAATACTACTTTGTGTGTATTCTTAATATCATGAGGCAAGGGACGGACACAAGTGGTGCACTCCATCACTAAATGGATCGGGTTTTGGTTCGAGTGGAATTAAGACATCTAACTAATTGGGAGCTATAATGTGTAGCTAGATACCGCTTATAGCTTGTGATATTAAGCTCTTAATATCACTGCCAACTTAGTTTAGATCCTCCCATAGGTCACACCACAAAACTGGGAAACAAGGAATGGGGATTTTGAGTTCATAAGATGTGTCGGGTTTCATGTAGAAAATATGACACATGGGGTGAACGAGCAAAATCAAGATTATGTTGTGATTAATAACATAAATAGAATCTAAATTAAATTCATATGAGATGTAAATATTATGGGGTGTAATGATTGATCATTACATAGGATAATATGTTACATAAGTTGTGAATTTACTACTAATCCCGAAATGTCAAATTTTGTAGGGGTTAAACCGAAATTTGACAAGTCTGCAAAATAGTGCACAAACGGTCGACCGGTTGGAGGTAAACGGTCGACCGATCGGTGCACGGTCGACAGAACGCGTCTCGACCGATAACAAGTGAATTTCGTCTGTTCGAACGGTCGACCGAATGTGATCGGTCGGTCGACCGAATGTGATCGGTCGGTCGACCGAACATTGCGATGAAATATTCTACTGTTGAGAACGGTCGACCGAGTCTCAGACGGTCTACCGAAATCGGGTTTGAGCGGTCGACCGGACCTCGCAAACGGTCGACCGATCAGACGATTTTATGCAGAATTAATTTAAGAATTAATTAGATCATGCATGGAATTGGTCCATAATTGATTTAATTCGTGGCTAATATTATTTATTAATAAATAATGGATGGTTAGATGGAATTTTGCATGGGATCATGGGCAAAAGGTTGCACATGAATAGGTAATTTGGAGAGAACCTATAAATACAAGGTTATCTCATTACCTCCTTAATTAATTCATTATTTTTCTTATGCAAAATCTCTCTCCATAATTCTCCACGAAAATTCCTTAATTCTTAAGTTTAGTTTTAGTTCTTCAGAGGTCATCTTCTAAAGGGAACTAAAGAGGGGTTAGTAATTAGATTCTAAACCCAATCGGAGATTGAGAGACTAGCTTCCCTCTCTCCGATCTTGTTTAGAGTTTGGTGAATACTCGGAGGCATCCAGCGCAGCGAGGAGCATCCCAACCGTCTCCGAATCTTCGAGAAGTTTTAGAGAACTTCTAGGTATGAATTTTGGAGCTCCTTTATGTTTGTTTTAATAGAGTTTTTGAAACTAGTTTGTTAAAACAAACCGATGCATGCAATAGATTCTAGAAAATTGAAAATTGATCCTTATTATACATGAAAAATTCGAAAATATATATGTATAATTAAACATGAAATCCTACAAATTGTGCATATATATTTTTCGAATTTTTATGCATAATAAGGATCAATTACAATTTTCTACGATTTCTTTCATGCATGCATCGTTTTGTTTTAATAACTAGTTTCAAAAACTTATTAAAACAAACACAAGGGACTCCAAAATTCATACCTAGAAGTTCTCTAAAACTTCTTGATGTTCCAGAGCCGTTGAGGAAGACTATCGTCGCTTCTCGTTGCGCCGGATGCCTCCGAGTGTTCACCGAAACCCTAAACAAGGTTGGAGAGAAAGGAGCTAGCCAATCAATCTCCAAACTAGCTTAGAATCTAGCTACAAACCCCTTCCTTCATCTCTGAGATTTCTCCTTCCAAAGACTTAAAAATTTAAGATAATTTTCGTGACTTTTGTGGTGAATTAGGAGAGAAAAGAATTAGCAAAAACATGTGTGTCAATTAATGAGAATAAGGACCTATTTATAGGCTCCAATCTTACTCTTAATCATGGCTATTCTTAAGTCATGTTCTCTTGACATTTTCTCTCATAAACTAATTCCAAAATGCATTATATGCACCCACAAAACGTTTGACCAAGTTTGGAGCTAATCCAACCATTGATCAAATTAATCTCTTAATTATCAAAGGCAGAAAATCGATCGGGACTCGGTCTACCGAGACATACTCGGTTAACCGAATATGTCACGTTCGGATTTCCGTGCACTTGACGGATGGCCGATTCTTAAGGAGAAAAATTCTTCTTAACCGTTCGGACGAATTCACGTCTTTGACCGAGTGCCATTCGGTTAACCGAAAATATCGGAACTGGACATTGTTCGGTCGTCCGTTTCTGGTTCGGTAAACCGATCCAGAGTTCCAGGCACTTTGGTCAAGTTCGGTCAATCAACTTGACCATCCGTTCCATGTTCGGTTGACCGATCCACAGATCCTTCGGTCGACCGAACTATAACGGATTACCGAACTTCTATCCGATTTTGCCTTTTCAAATTTTGGATTTATTTCCAACAAAATTTGAACTTTAGGGGTTTTAGCAAATTCACAACTTATGCAATATATTATCCTATGCAATAATAAATTATTGCACCCCATAATATATGCATCTCATATGAATTTATCATGATTCTAATTATGTTATATACAACATAATTGATTTTACTCGTTCACCACATGTGTCATATTTTCTATAAGAAACCCGACGCGTCATTTGACCTATGGGAGGATCTAGACTAAGTTGGCAGTGATATTAAGAGCTTAATATCTCAAGCTATAAGCGGTATCTAGCTACACATTATAGCTCCCAATTAGTTAGATGTCTTAATTCCACTCGAACCAAAACCCAATCCATTTAGTGATGGAGTGCACCACTTGTGTCCGTCCCTTGCCTCATGATATTAAGAATACACACAAAGTAGTATTGCGTCATCTTTTTATTAGTATTCATTTCTTGATCTCTTTAAGCTAGTTATAAATATGTGATTTAACTCAAATCACATTGTGCACATTATAACTTGGCTTTATCAAGGGACCCACTAATATCATCAGTCAATTAAGAGAGGCAATGATAATCTTTTGACTAACTATCTTCTCCAACAAAAGTCATACTTAACCAACCAATGTCTTTACACTACATTCATCGATAGCTCAAGACACTAGTCTAATTAAGCAATTCTTAAGTGATCGGATATAAGCCTCATATCAAAGGACCAAAGACACAGTAAAACATTAATGACACAGAAAACACAATTCTATAATATTTTACTTATTAGGTCTATTCAGTATACAAAAGTAATATTTTCCTCTTTTGTGTACCCGTGTTGTCACTCACTTGTAGAGCTACAATGATCTATGACCAACACGACAATCTTAACTCGGTAATTGATGTCCCATGTTAATTACCATGATTGTGAATATCTTTTGTTTTATGTAAAACAATATCTTTTAGAGCTCTACGGTTAAGGATCAAGAGCATCTTCCTTAACATTTCTAAAAGACGAATAACATAAACAAGGAACAAAATGATTTCTCATTCAATTCATAATAATTGACATTTAAAAGTAAAACTTTTAAAACACATTCCCTTCAAAATATCTACCACTCCTTCAATCCTCACCATCCATTCCATCTCCAATCCATCTCCACCACTCATCCACCAACATTCCATCTCAGTCGTTCATCTCATCTCCTCATAATCACAACCTAAACATCATTAAGGCACAATTAGGATTAGGATCTCACACTACCGCTCCGGCCATATTCACGTCAACACACCCTTCAATGTAATTTTATTATTCACATCAACAAACTTGGGCAATATTCATATTAGGATTTGTTTCATCTTATCTCAAATATTAACCAAATCGTATTATTGCATCATTAAGAATTGAAACTAAAATAAGTGAAAGTATAACCGAATCCATTTTTATGGGTTGTCGTCTGGAGCAAGACTTCGGTCTTCCGAATCAACACAACACTCTAGATGTTCCCTTAAGAATATTTGAGATCTCTATCCTTGGTGATGGGATGCAAGGAGTGTAGGCTATGGTTGTGTGATTTGGAGATCAAAAACCTTTATATAATAACTCATCCCAAAATAATATTTTACCTCCTTAAATTCCAGACATTACAGGTTCACACCCTATGAGATGCTTTTAGTCCAATCAGCTCAAAGCATGGTAGATCACTTTTGTAAGACCTAATCGTGACAATCTAAATTACATAATTATTTTTCATCAGATTAAGAATCCAACCTTATTGTATTAAATATCAAACAATTCACATAACACCCTTCAATAAAATTTTATTATTCGAAAGTATCTTCCCTTTATGTTTTTTATATATATGCAAAGACAAAGGCACAACAATAAAATCCAGATGTAGTAAAGTTGTAAACTAATTAAAGTGAGTACCATTTTTTTGAAATTATTAAAGTGAGTATCATCAACAACATGAGAACTAAATTGAAGAGTATTAACCATATATCATATAAAAGAATATTAACCATATATCATATACGGAAACTAATTGAAGATGCAAACTAAACTAATTAAAGGGTAGAATGACGTTACGATATCAAAATGAAAGATATGGATGCCAATACTTGAAATAAAATAACAAAGCTTAAGTTACTTATGTATATAGACTAAAATGTCAGCTATATATAGAAAATATTTCATACATTATTTTGTCATCAAGTTGGAAAATATACACATTTTAATGTGATTACCTTAACCAAAGAACTTCAATATAATATCAACCAATACGTAGGCGCAGAAGAATTAATATGCTACCAATTTATATGGAACTAGAATTGTGCCGTTCAAAGGCTATTTCTTTTTAGGGTTAATTACAGTTTACCCCCTTGAACTATGCATTTGTATCACTTTACCTCCCTAAAGTTTCAAAGTTAACAGTTACCTCACCTGAACTTTAATTTTGTAACACTTTGCCCACTTGAACTTCAAAACCTCGTTATTTAACACACATTCGACATTTTTTTCCTAATGTTTTTTGTTATATCCCTAATACACTCCTAAACCTAGATTTACGTGAAAGTTTGGATCGAAACGGAGGTCGGATATAGTAGGAATTTGGGTCGGATTGAGTGTCAATCGAACCCAAATTCCAACCATATCCGACCTCCGTTTCGATCTAAACTTTCACGTAAATATAGGTTTAGGAGTGTATTAGGGATACAAGAAAAAAAATTAGGAAAAAAACGTCGAATGTGTGTTAAATAATGAGTTTTTGAAGTTCAATAGGACAAAGTGTTACAAAATTAAAGTTCAGGGGAGGTAACTGTTAACTTTGAAATTTTAGGGAGACAAAGTGATACCAAGACATAGTTCAGGGGAAAACTGTAATTAACCCTTCTTTTTAACCTTAAAAAGCCATTTGATGGGAAATTTCAAATAAGATCCACATCACCGATTCACAATAATTTTATTTATATGATAAAATGGTGTCCACCTGTCGTGATTTATAAACTAATGATGTCCTCAATTTTTATAATTTAAAAATATAATCATTGTTAATATTAGCGTTATCGCATATTCGCATTGTCCCTTCAACATATGCACGGGACAAGAATTGGACTTTAAGAAATCTTTTCAGAATTATCAAATCAATTTATTTTTTGTTGTTTTTCTCAATTTTGTACGACAAAAATGTAAAGCATAGTTGTCCACTTGTCGTGATTTATAAACTAATGATGTCCTCAGTTTTTATAATTTAAAAATATAATCATTGTTGATATTAGTGTTATCGCATATTCGCATTGCCCCTTCAACATAAGCACGGGACATGAATTGGACTTCAAGAAATATTTTCAAAATTATAAAATCAAAAATCATTTTCGCCTTATCTTTAATTATTTTTTGTTAAAAATACATCAATTATTTTTGTGCACCCCCACCTACTCTATTTCCACTTGGGCCATATTCACATCAACACCCTTCAATGTAATTTTATTATTCGAAAGTATCTTCACTTTATTTTATTTTATATGCAAAGACAAAGGTGCAACGCTAAAATCGAGATGTAGTAAAGTTGTAAATTAATTAAAGCGAGTATCATTTTTTGAAATTATTAAAGAGAGTATCATCATTCATCAACATGAGAACTAAATTGAAGAGTATTAACGCAAAACAACGTAATTAAAGGGTAGAATGACGCTACAATATCAAAATGAAATGTATGGATGCCAATACTTGAAATAAATTAACAAAGTACGTTTATGTTACTTATGCATATAGACTAAAATGTCAGCTATATATGGAAAATCTCTCGTACATTATTTTGTCATCAAGTTGGAAAATATACACATTTTAATGTGATTACCTTAAGCAAAGAACTTCAATATAATATCAACCAATCACTAAGCTAACATTATATTAGTTAACGTAACACTTCATCTATCCATCCAACCATCCATCCATTGACTTGGGGGTGTTAGCTGTATAAAGGATAACCCAAGAAGAGGTGTTGTCCTTAAAATTCTAATAATCAAGCCTAAAGTTAGTTGGGTGGTCGTGATGGGAGAGAATCCGCCGTCGAACGTCTCCCCGGCCGAGGTTTTGCCGGAGAACAAGAGCAAATTCTGCAAGGTGATGTCAGTAGATGAATGTGGGTGCTCCTCCCCACAATTTTGCTGCGTTTATCAACCATATACCAAGACTCCCATAGTCAAGAAGGTTTGTACACATAATTAATTTACTTTTCATATTCACTTTTTTAATTTACATGTTATGGGATCGAAAAGTAGACATTTAATTAAAGAAAAATGAAATTTTGCAACATATATTATATCATACGCAGGCAATGGCGGAGTTTGTAGGGACATTCATCCTGATATTCTGCGCGGTAGGCGGTGCCATAGTAAACCAAAAGTACGACGGAATCCAAACCCTGGTGGGATCGGCGGCGAGTGCCGGCGTCGCAGTCATGATTGTGATATTCTGCATAGGCCACATGTCTGGAGCTCACCTCAACCCTGCAGTCACCATATCGCTCGCCTCCATCGGCAACTTTCCATGGATTGAGGTTCCAGGATACATCTTTGCTCAAGTGATGGCCTCTATTTTGGCGTCGTTTGTTCTCAAGGGTATATTCCACCCCTTCATGTCTGGCGGCGTCACCGTGCCTTTGCTCACCCTACCTCAAGCCTTCTTCCTTGAGTTTTTCACCACCTTCAATCTCATGTTCGTCATCGCCTCTTTCAACATCGACAAACAAGTGGTACGTATCTACGTCCATACACCTTCACTAAACCTTTTTCTTCCAACAAAATAGTAGGAAATTTCACTTTGCACCATTGAAGTGTTGATGTCGTCAATTTGACTCCTTCAAATCTGTTAGTTCATAAAAAATCATCCCTCCCGTTTAGCTAGCGTTGAAATTGTCCCATTAGTCTGATAAAAAAACATATTTACTCCCTTTCTTTCAACAAAACTCAAATTACCCATTTCCCATAAATCTGCAACCCACCTATACTGAATAACATTTTTCTTCCAAAAAAAAAAATATACCAGTCGATCGAGTTGTACAGTCAACTTAAGGAAATTTTCTAACTTTAACTCAGCTTGACTTGAAAAAATTATTTGTGAAATTAGCTCTTTAGTTTAGATTGTTTTTATATATTAACCCTAGCATTACTTCTTCTTTTTTGGTCAAATAATTAACTGTGTGGTCTTCAGACATCAGAGATGGCTGGGATTGGTGTTGGAGCAGTGGTATTCCTTGACATCCTCATTGCTGGGTAAGTATATATATATATATAATTACATCCCTAACTAATTGCATTTCACAAATCAAATACATGCATGTTTCATAAAGAAATTCCAAAGAAAACAATGATATTTTTTTTCAATTGTGAACTCCCTCAATTTTCACTACCCTTAGCCACCGTGTTAGATTATTTCAAAACCTTAAATACAGTATTAATATCAATGTTCGGTTTTTGTTTTCTTCCTTAACTGAAACTGCCGTTCATGCCGTTTGAGATGATCGAACAAATATCGATTGATGCAATTTTTCGACAGACCAAGCACCGGAGCATCGATGAATCCAGTGCGTACTTTGGGCCCTGCGGTCGCGACTGGAAACTACCAACACATATGGCTATATCTACTAGCGCCGATGGCCGGAGGGCTCGCCGGTACAGCAACAAAACTTCTAATCAACACTGGGCCGGGGAAGATGTAACCAGATATGTCTGTAAACCAAATAAGCCATATGGTTGAATATATGTATCAATTAAAATCTCTCTTACACAAGAAAATTTATTTATAAGGCATAAGAGTTGTGAGAGTGGAAGTTGGAATGGTCACTTCTATCGTCAAATCATTTGCTCTCGACTTGTGCATGGATCCACATCCATTTGACGCGGGATTTTTTTTGGTTGTCTAGAATCGTATATAACGAATTTTAGCTCCAAACCGATTTGAAAAATCAGATCGGCCTTGGAGGCTTGGACTGAACCTGATCGGACTGACCATTAATTATGGTTCAAAACAGGAACAGGTACAGAGTGAATCTCAGTTTCACAATCTTAATCCAATTATTATATTCTTATTCTTTCTTCATTTTGTAACATCACTATTAACATTATTTCAAACTTTCTAATTTTAATTCTATGTTCCCGATATGTCCTTGCAAACCTCTCAATTGATTGTCTCCCATTTCACTTATAATTTTATTTTGAGGTTGAAATTCAAATCGTGTTGTTTACAAAGTCTTCGAACATTTACGGACTTTAAAGTAGGTCAATCGGAAAAGAAACAAGAACGTTTTCTACTTCTCTTGCTCCAAGTTTAGGCCTTAAGCAAGAATTTCCTTTGCTCAGGCAAAGCCTAAGAAAATGAACATGGTTAGAACTTATTATACATATGGGCATAATCAATACGAACTTAAGGTAGATTAATTCAATGCGACGACCCAGTTCCCGTGTCATTGACTAAATGGTTTGCATATATAATAAGTTAACAACTAAAACAACAAGTAATATTAATTATACTATTGATTTGAAGAAAAGGAGTGAACAAAGAATAATGGAAATCAAGTTTCCTTTCTTTTTCCTTCTATTTCATCATACATTATGTCTAATTTATAACGTATTATTTATCTGCCAACATATTTGATACAGTGCTATGAAATATACCAAACTGTAATTAATGGATAATATTATTTGGTACAGGTTCAACTTGAACATCCAACTCTAGATAATTTGTAAAGGGCACTCTTGTTGTTGATTTTTTTGGATAAAAGGGGCATTCTCTTGTCATTGCCTCCTGAATCAGGAAGTATAGCATTAAATATCTTTAAAAAAATGCGTCTATTGATTTATACCAAGTCTTCCATTTGAAAGAAAATTAATTCATCGTTCTCAAGATTAATTGTTTGATAGTTTCACAAAGTATTTAATACTAGGATATGATATGAATGAATCTTAACTACCATTAGTGGGTCTTACAGACATTATTTGGTACATATCTTATCTACATATAATAAAAGGGTAAATTATAGTTTACTCTCTTCAACTGTTGTCGCACTTTGATTTTTGTAAAACGTCGCACTCGGACCCTCAAATTTTGAATTGTGTAACCCATATATTGATTCTAATCCATCAAATAATAATAATTTTTCAACATATTCATAATTATTCTTAAATTTTTTCTTATTGTTTACCGAACATACTTCTAATCTATCTTTAGAGTAAAGTTTCAATCAAATCGGATGTTGAATTCGTTCAAAATTTGGTTGGATTTTAAACCAATCAATCTCAAATTCGAGTAAAATCTGACATCTTATTTGATTTAAAATTAACCATAAGATACATTTGAAGGATCCAAACAAAACAATTTTTCTTTGAACAAAAGACTTCCATATTGAAAAATAACAATATTACGATGGTGACTGAGTCAAAGTGATTTCCATTTTTTCTTGCTCCTCGGCCTTCCAAAATTTTTGGTTATTCTATCCACCAATTATTAAGAATTATTTTATGAAGGCGACATGTAAATTAATTTTATGTTAATTCCACTATTACCTTTCAGTTGTTTGCACTAACGATCATTAAAACGTAACAATTTACCTCTCTGTTCTTTCGTTTGTTGGCATTTTGCCCCCTCCATTTGTTTTGACCCAAGAAGACCAAAATATTTTCAACCCGAAAATAATGTTGCCACAATTTTTTTTGAAACAAATTTAAAAAATTAATGTTAAAAGTAAACAAGATAATGTGGGGTCATTTTTAATGTTTGTTTAAAAAATTATTGTAATTTTGGATTTTTAGGCCCAAGACAGTTTGGTTAGTTTTTGAGTTAAAACAAATAATAAGTGTTGTAAAATAACGATCAAACAAAAGGACAAGAAGTTGGGGGAGAATGGAGGAGTTGTATTTCATTTTTTTGTGTGTTCTCAATACATACTACAACCTCATATTTATACACATAGAGGTGTGTAAGTTACATAGTCTACATTAAATAATGATGTAAATATAAACATTACAACACATATTAATAGAGGAGTTATAATAGATTGGTTGGAAGATGAACCATCTTGGAAGGTGAAACATCTTGGAAGGTGAATCATCCACTATACACAATTTTCATAACACTCCCCCTTGGATGATCACCTTTTGGAATACACTTTTCGATCTGCCTCGTTAAAAACCTTGCCAAGTAAAACCCTGTGGGACAAAAACTTGGTAAAGGAAAAAAGAGTGCAGAGCGTATAATTCTCTCTCCCCCCCCATTTTAACATATATTTATACACTATGTTGGAAAATAGTCTTATGTTCATGTCTCGTTAAAAACCTTGCTATAAAAACCCAGTGGGAAAATAGCTAAGGGAAAAAGAGTGCATGACATATGTTAATACAATTGCGCAAGCTGTCTTGTTAAAAACCTCGCCAAGTAAAACATTGTAGGACAAAAACTTGAAAAGGGAAAAAAAAGTACAACTATAGGCCTTCTGGATATTATCCTTCAGGGATAATTGTTCTTTAGGGATGATGATTAGAAATCTACTCCCCTGATACGTAGTTCACCAACTTGCATAAACATTGCAACGTCTCCACAATAACACAAAATAATTTGTGATTTTTTATTGTTGTGGATTAGACATATAGGAATCGTCACTGAACAAAATATTTACCTCATGAATATAGTAAGTAAATATTGATAATTCCATGTGAACTTTCTTTTGTATAATATATCTTTATATAATTGAATCATTGTAACAATTCTCTTCTGGAGAATGTCCGAACTGCATATCGGAAAATAGTTGATTGTTCTCTAGTCATTTATTTCAAAATTTATCATTCGAATATTTCACGGGTACGTGTTTAATCTCTTCAGGAGTTCCTTTTAATATCATTATTCGAGATGATATGCATATTCTCTTTGTTTGTTCATATGATGATTATAATGCAACTCTTCATTATAATTTTCTTTGGGCAATTTTCTTCAGGGATTTATTTATATCAATACCAAATGACATACAAATTTGCAGTCAAACATATCTTATATGTTTATCTATAATTATGTCATACTGATCAAGTAACATAACGTAATATTATACATTTCGAGAGAATTAGTAATATCGTGATAGATATTGGGTCCTGGGAAAAACCCTTGTGTCACTACTTGCTTTATAATGTACCACCATGTTGTAATGTGATTTCTATTCACATTATTCAGAAATCAGGACTACATGTCCAATAAGCAAGTCTAATTCTATATTATTCGCCTTCTTTTGTTCATTTCAAATACGAATGCTTCTGGCATTCTTATAATACTATAGATTCTGGATCCAGATTTTCTATTGAATTAGCATGCTCTAAGAAGGCGAATTTGTCGTCGACGATAACCTTTTAACGCTTCTCTCGTATTAGCATAGTTGATTGCAACTTTTATAATAATCAAATCCTCGTTGTTTCCCAAAATGTTAGGATCTGACCGTTATGTATTCCCGGAATTGTTACATTTGCTAGCAGCTGCTTTTATTTTACCGGGTTTATATTCTTCAGGAATAACCTCTTCAGGAGGTGTAATGAGTGACTAAGTTTTATTTTCATTTCCACAAATAATATATGTTATAGTCCACGCTTCTGGCGTTGGTTGAGCTCAAATATATTTTATCATGTGAAAATCTTCACTCTATATTATATTATGCGCTTTATTTCTAGTAATACAAGACATAGTCGCTCTTTTGTGATCAATAAAGATGTATGACATTTACTTGCTAGATATTGCAAGTTAATGATTTTAGGAACTTCAGGTTCAACGATACTTGTACGTATATTCTCTAATGAACTTCAGGTTCAATATAGTACATTTTCTTGGCATTCCTTAAGCTTCTGGCTTTCTCCCCCTAATGCCAAGAAAAATATGTCTCTCTCTATATATAAATATTGGACTGAACAATAAAATACATCGTCTTTCAGGGGCTTCAAGTATTTTAATATTATTGGGAATATGAATCATACTGAAATGTTCAATTTAATTTGACACCACTAAATTTTGGAGGTGGTAAACTATTAATCGCAGATGGGAAACATTTCATTCAATATTGTACAAGTAAAATAGGGGAACATTCATAACATGATGTACATAACAAAAAAAAATGAATAATATCAACATGTATGCATATTAATGTATCATGTATAAATTTTGAGATCTAATAATGATTCATATTCAGAGATATTTTATAAATCGATGCTTAATTTGTAACGTGTGCTTCAGGCACATGATCCAAAATACGATGACACATATTGTGATTTTGCAATAACTTATGCTTATGACTTTCAATCACAAGTTATCTCATCTTACGGAAAGATAGAGCTCGTAGATACCTACCTAGTTGAAGAATCTTCTTATTCTTTAGTGGATGATCAGATGAAATTTCAGAAACATTTGTCATCATATATGTCCTCGTTGACCCAATCGGTCATACCATATGTTATTAGAACAAATATTCATTTGATTCACCAGTACAAGTCTTTTGACAAAGCCACTACGTGTGCAATGACACATTGTTCAAAAGCCAGGTAATTTTCTTGATAGCATTTTTCCTGCCTGATACAATTGTAGGAATATAAAAATATTCTACTTTACTTCAATTGTAGTCTCAACACAAGTCATTCTTGCGATTTGAAACTTAATAAGTTTCTTGAGACATAATTTATAAAATGCATCATTTAACGCCAAGATAATTCAACATGTAATAGTAGATATGATTCTTCTGGAGCTTTCTACTAAATTTGTACGACCTTGTACAATAGTGGCTTCAGCTTTTCTCATTATCAAATTAGAGAATACTTATCTCTTAATATAGTGTGTATGACAACACTATACATGATGCATAATTCATCTTTCCTGATCTTAAATCAAATTGGAGACAGAAGAGTTTCTATACTCTTCATTTCAAGCTGAATAAAATATTTATTGTAGATAAATTATTTATTCAACTATTACAAAATAAATGATAAGGTTCTTCCAATGACAAAATATAAAATACGAACCATGCATTCAATCACATGAATGTCAATTAATTTCAACGTAACTTGGTATAAGTCTTTTAGATAGAAATTATGCATACTAACATATCACCATATGCATGTGTACTTTGTCATTTTAAAAATGCAAATATTATCTTTGTTATTGATCCTTAAAAAATATATTATAATGATATGCATAAATAGTCATCACAAACATATAAAAAAATGTTGAATATCGATATGTTAGCAACATATACATGTGTATTATTAATATCTAAAAAGAATCTCATCGTAAGTGAATAACAATCACAAGTATGAAAATATATTGGACTAACGAGATCGCTGACCAATATAAAATATATAGTTTCAATATAAATGAGAAATAAATCAAAGCTTAAACAAAATATTTGTATCATTGTATATAATACTCATTTGTCATATTGGTATTCCAACATATAATCATGTATATCTAGTAGATAAAGTATATGTTACTTATCAAATAAAACACACATAACTACAAATAAACCCATTTTGATTGTGGAATTTATATACCATAAGGACATTAATTATTTTGTCATTTATCTCATCCATATTCACATCCATAATCATGGTCACAAAATAATTATAATAGACTTTTGTAAGATTTTTCACGCTCTCATACATTCACTTCAGGGAATGTAGCAAGTCAATTACTTGTGATTTTTTTTACTCCATACTACTACTAGAGTATCGGATCATTAATTTGTGAAATGGATATAAGATTTTCCTATATCAACTCTCTATGGTCTTCTGGACACGCATAGAATTAGATTTAGGAAATGAGTTTGATGAGTTTATGAGACTTTGACATTTGCACAACCTTTTGATGCTCATAAGAATCCTTCAGGGATTGCTATACATTTTCATAATTTTCTTCACATGAATATACAATCTTGATATCATTATATATTTGCACCTCATGAAGATTACAATTTTTTGCCATTGGGCTTGAAGTGCTTCTTTTTCAATGATAACATGACATATGGTAAATAATTATTTTCATAATATGAAAATCCAAATTTTGTTTCAAAATACCACATTATATTATATATATAATCGCATAAATAAATCGCATGTGCTGGAAAGAATAACCATAATATTTCCAAATGTGATGCAACAAAATAATTTATGTGACATAATATGATAACTTAACGGGATGCATCAAATATTAGATTTGCAAAAATGGATCAAATATGATTGAAACTAGTGTTTCATCACAAGAATAATATGATATAATATCCAAGCATTTTTCTTTTCTTTTCAATGCATAAGTTAAAAGCAATAATAACATGTAGACTTTTATAAGAAAAAAATATACCATTTGCATGTTTCATTATTCCAAAAAGATATCTAACTATGTCAAGAAATATATATATTTTCATTTGTATTTTGAAGAGCATCAAGTTGGATTTTAACATCCAAAATGCGACAAGTAAATTTTTTGTTTATTTATCAAAAGACGTGTATTTAACATTCTTCAACAATCAAGATGATCAACATCATATAAAAGATTACACAAAATAAAATAGATAAAAAGAAACGTTTATAGTTTCTAGAAAAACAACATACATTCGATATGACATGCACGAAAAAAGTTGTCATTATCATTGGAATGTTAAGTCATCTAGTGATATTCCAAATATATGATCAACTTTGCAAAACAAAATGCTTATAAACATCGATTAATACATATTTTTTCAAATCACGTGGTCATATGCATCTAAAAATGTTATGTGCATGATTATCATACTAAAATAAAAGTTAATAGTCCGCCATCTAAGAATATATATAAAAAACATAATATTTCAAAAGAAGATTTTGCAATAGAAATTTGTAAACATACAACATCATATTTAAGAATATAATATGAGTATAATTTCTAGACATATAACATCACATTTAAGAATATAATATGTGCATATTCAACAAGTAAATAGATTAATAATATTATAAATTGTAAAAGACTACCTGGAGATGAATACAACCTTATGTTGTAAACTAACTTAATCAAACAACAAACAACTATTGTTTGAGTTGATCACATCGAGCGAAGTCGTGCTGATAACGTGTTGTAAAATAACGATCAAACAAAAGGACAAGAAGTTGGGGGAGAATGGAGGAGTTGTATTTCATTTTTTTGTGTGTTCTCAATACATACTACAACCTCATATTTATACACATAGAGGTGTGTAAGTTACATAGTCTACATTAAATAATGATGTAAATATAAACATTACAACACATATTAATAGAGGAGTTATAATAGATTGGTTGGAAGATGAATCATCTTGGAAGGTGAAACATCTTGGAAGGTGAATCATACACTATACACAATTTTCATAACAGTAAACAAATTGTTACATTTTAAAAGTTAGGCCAATGACTAAAAATCAAGGGCTGCAATTAACCCCTACTTTAACTCTTATATGTGACATAACATTTGAGTCACCATCTCATCTTGTTAGTACTTAGATGATATGCGCAATGTGTCATCTTGTTTAATTACTTCATGAAATGTCTTTAGTACACTGGTTTACTCCATGAGAGTTGCTTTAATTTGTATTTTTTACTTATTTACGATTGAGAAAGTGTGATACTGAGGACTTACACTGAGTTGTTCAAGCACAATTTCCAGTCATGTAACGCTCGGGTCAAATATATAGGGGTTAAACACACGGGTCAAATGTTAGGTTTTATGTCACACACAAGGGTTAGAGTAATTTGACCCTTGCTTAAGCACAATTAACCCATACTTTAACACTTATATGTTAATGAAACAATTTCTCTTAATCTAAGCCGTTACAAAATTCACAACAAGAAAATGAAAAGAAGCACACTAAGCTAGAAGTGCACTAAAGTAATTTCACGTTTTTGAATTTGTGCTTAAGCAACTAGAAATTACTCAGTTGTTTAAGCCTGTTCATCTAACGTACGGGTCAAATGAGAGTATGCACTATTATACAACCTGTACAAATGCTTCTCACATTGGTATGGATTATTTTGAAAGCTAATGCGCAAGCCCTTAGTAGAATATATATGCATATAGATATACATTACAGTATTAGAAGCTCTACAAGTGAATAAATTAAGAAACACTTCGTCAAGCTCGTGGCTATTGTTCGAATTCAAGATTTGACTATATAATTGTTTGTTCAAATAGGTGGGTACCTTGGTCTAGAATTAAATTGGATTGGAACTCTTAACTCAGAATTTGTCAAACTACCTTGGTCTAGAATTAAATTGGATTGGAACTCTGAACTCAGAATTTGTCAAACAAGAGACCATATTGGATTGGATCTTTCTCTTTTTTTAAAAGTTGATTCATTTTAAGGAAAATTAATTCCAAGTCACAAAAGTCCTTACACTTCAATGATAAATGAGTTGAAAAGTCAACTCTATTTTTAAGTCATGACCTCTCTTTTTTCATCCAAAGTTGTCTTCTTTTTTTCCAACTAATTACAAGAATGCCAACTAACTCGATCCAGACGCATCAGTCAACCGAAAAATGTGTTACATTCGACCAGTGTGACTCCCCTAGAACGAACTAGTCCAACACTCCAACTAACTCGTTCAACACTCCAACTAACTCGATCCACACTCCAACTAAATCAATCCATACTCGGACTAACTCGCTCAATACTTCAACTAACTCGATCCAGACTCAAACTAACTCGATCCACACTCCAACTAACTTGATCTAAACTCGAACTAACTTGATCCACACTTAAACTAACTTGATTCAGACTTGGACTAACTCGTTCAACACAACAATTAACTCGATCCAAACTCCAACTAACTCGATCCAGATGCATCATTCGACCAAAAAATGTGTTCCGTTCGACCAAAAAATTGTTCCACTCAATCGGTGAGACTCCCGTTGAACAAACTCGTCCAACACTCCAACTAACTCGTTCAATACTCGATCCACACTCCAACTAACTCGATCCACACTCCAACTAACTCGATCCACATTTCAACTAACTTGATCCAGACTTCAACTAACTTGTTCAACACTACAACTAACTCGATCCAGACTCCAACTAACTTGATCCAAACACATCGTTCAACCGAAAAATGTGTTCCGTTCGACCAATGAGACTCCCCTCCAACCAACTCGTCCAACACTCCAACTATCTCATTCAACACTTTGACTAACTCGATCCAGACTCGAACTAACTCGATCCACAGTCCAACTAACTCGATCTAGACTCGAACTTACTCGATCCACACTCCAACTAACTCAATCTAGACTCGGACTAACTCGTTCAACACTCAAACTAACTTGTTCAACACTCCAACTAACTCGATCCAGACATGGACTAACTCGGTCCACACTACAACTAACTCAATCCCGTCTCGGACGAACTCGTTTAACACTGCAACTAACTCGATACAGACTCAGACTAACTTTTCAACACTACAACTAACTCAATCCAGACTCCAACTAACTCAGTCCAGGAGCATCAATCGACCGAAAAATGTGTTCCGTTCGACCGTAAAAAATGTTGCGTTCGACCAAAAAATGTTTTATTCGAACGGTGAGACACCTTAGTACTAACTCGTCAACACTCCAACTAACTCGTTCAACACTTTATCTAACTCAATCCAGACTCGAGCTAACTCGATCCACACTCGGACAAAGTTGTTCAACACTCTAACTAACTCGTTCAACACTCCAACTAACTCGGGTAAGACTTGAACTAACTCGATCCACACTCCAACTAACTCGATCTAGACTCAGACTAACTCACTCAACATTGCAACTTACTCAATCTTGACTCGAACTAACTCGTTCAACACTACAACTAACTCAATCCAGACTCCAACTAACTGGATCTAGACACATCGGTCGACCAGAAATTGTGTTCCGTTCGACGAGTAAACTCCTCTCGAACCAACTCATCCAACACTACAACTAACTCGATCCAGAATCAAACTAACTCGCTCAACACTGCAACTAACTCAATCCATACATAGACTAACTCGTTCAACACTACCATTAACTCAATCCAGACTCCAACTAACGCGATCCAGACGTATCGGTCAATCGGAAAATGTGTTCCGTTCGACCGGTGAGACTCCACTCGAACCTACTCGTCCAACACTCCAACGAACCCATTCAATACTCCAACTAACTCGATCCATAGTCAAACTAACTCGATCTCGACTCTAACTAACTCGATCCACACTGCAACTAACTTAATCCAGACTTGGACTAACTCATTCAACACGACAATTAACTCGATCCAGACTCCAACTAAATCAATCCAGACACATCGTTCGACTGAAAAATGTATTCTATTCGACTTAAAAATGTGATCAATTCGACCGAAAATGTGTTACGTTCGACCGAAAAATGTGTTTCGTTCGACCGGTGAGACTCCCCTCGAACCAACTCGCCCAACACTCCAACTAACTCGATCCAGGCTCGAACTAACTCGATCCACGCTCCAACTAACTCGATCCAGACGCGAACTTACTCGATCCACACTCAAACTAACTTGATCCTGACTCGAAGTAACTCGTTCAACACTCCAACTAACTCGATCCAGACTCGAACTAACTCGATCCACACTCCAACTATCTCGATCCAGAAGCATCGATCGAGCGGAAAATGTGTTCCGTTCGACCGAAAATGTTAAATTTGGGAAGGTTTGGGATGACACGAATGAGGTTAGATTTAGGTATAAATTTTGGTTTTGATTATAGATGTCAGGAGGGGTAAAATGGTAAAACAAATCTTAATTTAAGTTTAGACTTATGATTACTAAATAAGTTTTAAGAGGATGTATGACTTAAACATAAAGTTGACTTTTCAACACCTTTATCATTGAAGTAGAAGAGGTTTTGTGACCTTGAATTAATTTCTCCTTAATTTTATTAGTAAATCTATTATGTGATGTTAGTTCATTGTTTAGATGTTATTGTTGATACAATTACAAACATGATCATGTAATACAATGGGTTACATATGTCGAATAAATATTGTGTAAGGATCCAGATAAAGTCAACATACAAAAACATGTATAGGAAAACAACAAATAGAACGACCTCACCGTCGATCAGTCGCACATCAGAGTCGACGGACCACGAAAACAGGGCAGAACCTCGCAAGAATTGATCGCAGAAGAACTTTGGATTCGGAGATCGAAAATCACCAGAGAGTGACGATTTTCGTAGAGAGAGGATGAGAATAAAATGTAAGTACAGGAGGAAACCGACTGTGATATATATGTATTTAATTTTGTAACCGTCAAGGACTTAATTGCAAAAATTAATTAACATAAGGTCCAAAAATTAAGATACACTCATCACCGTGAGGCTAAAGCCTCTAATTTCTCCAAAACCCCCGCTGCCTCGCCACACCCCGCCCCGGACCGGACGGGCGCGCGCGGGTATGTGAGGAGAATTCTCTCATCCTCTCTTTCCATCTACAAAGGGTCAAGTGAATATGATGTTTATCAACATCATTCAACTTGTTAGCTTCACCAATGTGGGATTAAAAGTGAGGTGAGCACATGACACATGTTCTCATCTTTATCTCAACATTGGATTTCTATCCACCATCACAATGAACAATCATGATAACATGTAGGAAACAAAGAGCAATCATTAACATAAATTAAGTTATGCTGCTCGACTCAAGCTACGTTATTTTGGTTATTCTATCCACCAATTATTTACAATTATTTTATGAAGGCAACATGTAAATTATTTGACTTTCTGACATTCCAGTCGTTTGCACTTTGCACCTCTATCATTTTGACCTAAAAATGACCAAAATGCTTTTAACCCGAAAATCAAATGTTGCCTCAATTTTTTTGACAAAAACATTAAAAAATAGATAAGATAATATGTGGGGCTATTTTTAATGTCTTTTTTTAAAAAATCGTAGTAATTTTGGATTTTTAGGTTCAAGACAACATCTTTTGGGTTAAAACCAATAAAGGGGGCAAAATAGCAACAAATGAAATAATAAAGGAACAAATTGTTGTTGCGTTTTAAAGGTTTAGGGTGCAAAGTGTCAGCGGCTGACGTGTCAAGGCGACAAACTGCAATTAACCATTACTTTAACCCTTACATGTGAGATAACATTTGACTCACCATCTCATCTCGTTAGATCATATGCGCAATGTGTCATCTTGTTTAATTATTTCGTGAAATGTCTTTAGTGCACTAGTTTACTCCGGATTGGATTCTATGTACCCCTACTTCTAAATACCATTCCATCACCAGTTATATAGCTTATGACAGTTCTTCGATGGCGTATCTATTGCATCCCGCAATTGCAAGTTAGACCTATAATTTGGACAAGAATTTTTTTGTAGTGGCTAATCGTAGTTCAGCTTGAGAAACTACTCTATCGGGCGTGTTGATGCAACCCATGGAACTCTCAACTTTTATATGAAAAGTACAAGTATATATAAGATGGTCTTCTTCACAAAAAGCCTCAAGTTTAAATATCACTACCATTGACACGAAGCATTCACGAAAACAAAGAAACGTCACTTTATAATTTTGGTCATTTACGAAACCAAAGAAACGATCCATGAAATTTCACCAACAACAAACAACAAGAAAACATGTCTTATTGTATTGGTAGTGTACTGGTAGAGGAAATTCCATATGAAAGCGGTCTGCAATGATTAACACAATATTGTCAAATAAAAATAAAAATTCAGTTAATGCATGATTTCGGAAGTGAGAAGTTCACAAAAAATTATTACCTTTGCATTTTTTTTCTTTCTTTTCTGCGGTTCAATGTTTTCCCACGATATCAATGTTTTCCTGTAGGCCAAGAAGACAATTTCTCAAATAAAACCTCATATATGATCTCACATTTTAAGCAACAACACTTTTTTTTTTCAAACAAAATATTGTTTGGTTACTTTGCATTTAAGTTTGTTGTTTCAAGGTTGGCTAAAGCGACTTGGTTTTTCTCATCTTGATTTTAAAGGGACCTCCAAAAAAGTTTGTATTTATTGTACACCTACGGATTTTTGACAACGTCACCAATTTTTTTGTTTTAATTAGTTTTTGTTTAATATTTAGTTATAAATAATTTATTATTCTTGATAAGAGAATTTGTTTTTTATTGTATAAAATAACCTAACTTTCAACACGTTTATGTATCCATGTAATTTTGAGTTCGATTCTGGAAAAAATAAAAATAATAATAATTAGAAAACATATTTTGAGAAAAAAAGATTTTAAAAAAGATTAAAAATAATTTCAAAAAAAGAAAAACAGAAATAAAAAAAAACAAAAAAAAACTCATGGATCGCGGTTCACACCGACGATCCGTGCAAAAAAAAATAATTTAAAAAGTGACCGGCCGTAGAATTCGAATTTTTTTAATCTTAAATTAATAATTTTGGATTTTTTAGGGACTACTAAACGTCACCCCAAAACTACTTAAATCGCCCCTTGAAATTACCAAATTGCCCTTAACAATATATTTAATACCCATATCGTCCCGTGTCTTTAAACAAAATTTTTGACTCAGTTTTACTAACATTCCTAGTACCAACACCACGAAAATGTCTGGCGAAACACCTAGATCAGGCGAACTAACGGAGACGGATTTTTTTTTCCGACTCGGGCGTCTGGCTAAGACGCCTGCACCATCGTGGAGGGGTCTGGCTAAGACGCCTCCACCATGGTTGAGGCGTCTTAGCCAGACGCCTTCACGATGGTACATGCGTCTTAGCCAGACGCATATACCATGGTGTACGCGTCTCGCTAAGACGCCTCAATCATGGTGGAGGCATCTTAGCCAGACGCCGCCACGATGGTACAGATGTCTTAGCCCGACGTCCCGTTTTTTTTAATTTTTTTGTCAAATTAAAATTATACGGTGTGTTATCTCAAATTATTTGACGTTTCTTTGCAAGTTTTCGGTGGTAACCGGTCGGATTACAATGAGTTTTTTTGCAAGTGATGAAAATTTAAAAAAATTCCAGATCCAACATTTTTTAAGTTCCAAATCCCCCGGTGGTAAAACATCCTGACTTACAAATACCACCTCGACAGGTCGTTCGGGGGTCTCGCTCCCCGGTGAGCGAGTGGCATTCCACGAAGGGGTATCAGTCATCCGAATATAGTAATTATTAACTTATTAATTAATTAATTTAACAATTATCTAAATTTATAATCAATTATCTTTTTAAAAAAAATAAATAAAAAATAAAAAATTACGGGTGTCCGACGGAGCCGCCCCCATGTAGGAGGGGGCGTCTGGCTAAGACGCCTCCCCCATGGGGGAGGCGTCTTACACAGAAGCCTGTCCCATGGGCAGAGCGTCTGGGTAAAACGCCTCTCCGATGGGTAAGGCGTCTGGGTAAAACGTCGCCCCCATGGGGAAGGCGTCTTAGCCAGACGCCCCTCCTACGTGGGGCGGCTCCGTCGGACGCCCGTAATTTTTTATTTTTTTTATTATTTTTTTATTAAAAAGATGTTAGATATTTTACCAGATTCGAGTACACTGGGGCGTCCGTTGGTTCATTACTGACCTCCAAAACATTATTTTTTATGATTATAAGAGGAATATGAAGAGAGATGTGTGATAGGAGGGTAAAATGTCGCGTTATAGCAGTAGAAATGAGAGAATGGCAAAATGGTAATTTCAATGGGCGATTTAAGTAATTTTGGGGCGATGTTTAGCAATTCAGTTTTTTTATTATATATAAAAATTATGGTAAAAAATTATATTTTTGAATTAATTCTAAGACTTGATATATTGTGTTTTAATTTATATTGTAAAAATGTTCATTAATCAAAGGAAATGAAAATCACCTCCCCCCCCCCAATAACCGATGACAAAGTCTCCAAACTCTCCAATTAATGATGAATGAAGAGACTCTATAATTTATAACTCAAGAAAAAGTATTTAAATTCTTGAACGGTTATCTGGCAAACAAAATCCAAATTTTGGCTTTTGATATGCATTAGTTCCGTGGTTCATCATCACGAAAAGGTAAATGAAAAGCTCGGTATGTCACTTAGAGATTATATAAAAAATAAATTTGTCATTTAGGATTGTTCAAGCATTTGCTAGCTTGACAATGATATTTCGTCATATATGTGGTTCCATTCCTATCTCATGAACGAAATCACAATCACTTAGGCAATCAAATCTAAGACGTGATAACTATGTATATGTCTATTCATATCGCAAATTTTCATAAAGAGGACTGGGCAATCTTCGCCGCCAATAGAAAATGAATGCCAATAAAGAGGTAAATAATCAAAAAAAAATCTTCACAATTTTCAAGAATTGGAGAGAGGATCTAATTACGATTGCATGTGTCGTACAATTGATCCCGATAGATGCAAATAAAGAGTGGGCGTTATAAAAGAATTGTTGTATATATATATTTATGTCATATATATAGTCCTTTTTCTGTTCGAACGAGAGAACTTGTTTGCAAATCGGATCCTACCAGAGGAAATGAATGTAATAGATGAAATGAAGATTTATGCTTATACCTCAATGCTCTTCGCGCTGTCATAAAAGCTGCTTCCACTTCCTGATCCACGTACATCACAATCAATTAGTTATCATCAAATGTGGTTATTTCAGTTGGGAGATTGATGAGACGGATGGTAAAATCCCAACATGTAACTCTATGATAGAATAAGCGAAAAACACTAAATGTTTAAAAAACGATTAGCTAGTCAGTTATGTTATAACATTGTTGTTATATATTCTTGCCATACTAATACATGTAAACAGAATTGACGGAAACAACATGCTCTATTTCAATGCCATAGTTTTATGGCTACTCATTGTACAGATGTTGTGAGAGAATGCATGTCATCTAATATACGACCCATTTCATGCAATATTTGTTGTTAAAATTAAGAGAACATCACAATCTGATAACAAAATAAGAAACAGTTTAACTGTGTAAGATATATACTTGTATATAAAACTAACTTTTTATAAAGAAAGGAAAGAAAATCGATCTATATATCTTACCAGTCTGAGTCTGACCATAGGGAAGGTTTAGACATAATCTGTTTCCTTTGTAGTTTGCACCACAATAGTTGACGAGATAAATGGCTAACGTATCAGTGTAACCTTTATAGTAGAAGAAGTTACAAAAACACCGAAGATCGGTCGATGCCGACTTCAGTAATGCGGTGCAACATGTTATGTCATTGTTCTTAGGGTTTTTATCGTCACATCCGGCTGTAATCTTGGAAAAACAGGGAGGGAAAGTCGTCGCATCGGCAAACATACACATTGCTAGTACGACCAACATCAATAACGCCCTCTTACTAATCATCATCGTTGGTGTTGTGGATGTGGTTTGAGAAAAAAGTTTTTGCATCGGTGGGTATTTATAGTGGTTGGTTAATTAGGTTTGAGATCAACGTGGGTTCCATCACTTTGTTTTGAATTTTTTTATTTACCAGCGGAATATTAATTAAATTGGTTTTCTTACCTATAGGTAGTAAGAATATTGGATGTATGTATAAAGAAAGCATCACAATTGTAATTTAAAATGATATTGTTTCAAATAATTATATATATCCTATTGTTCGTGAGCGTTGAAGAGGAATGGTTCCACATATATGGACGTTGAAGATGCATCGATAATGCCTCTACGGGTTGTCCACTTATTACAATTAAGATTCATATTATATTGTATTATGGTTAATTGCATCAGTCCCATCATGTTGATATTAATTTGTGGTCACTAGCCATAATACAATATATATTATGGATCTTAATTGTAATTAGTGGACAACCCGTACAGACATTATCAATGCATCTTCAACTTCAACGTCCATATATGTGGAACCATTCCTCTTCATCGCCTAACAAACAATATACATGATTCGCCAGCTACCATACCTAGCTTTTCATTTACCTTTTCATTATCTTAAACCCAGTAACAACTCTTGGCTTTATATAGCGATAGCCATTTCAGTCTTGTTTTATACGAATATCGTGGAAATTTAACTTGTTTTCCTATTTATTGTCGGTGAAAATGTTATCGTTGAATAGTTCTTAACACGAGGCCATACACCAACAACACTAACCCTTCGTCGTGCAGAAACTTTCTAACGAAAAACGAAACATTTGGTCGTGCAGACTCTACACTATTGTCATGGAGTAAATAAGTAAACAAGTGTTCCTAAAAAATTCTCATTGAGCAAACAAGAAGGCATGTTGCTCGCATGATCTAACAATGAGGTGACGACATAAATGTTATGTCACATACTCACATATATATCAGGGTCAAAGTAACCTAATAATAGTTTATATGTTCATAAATGAATTGTGAATAATTGGTTGATAGAATAACCAAAATAATGCAATAGTTTACTCTTGATTCGAGCAGCATGCTTAATTTATGTTAATGATTGCTCTTTGTTCCCAACACGTTATCAACAAATAATTTTCTATAAAATGTTTAATACTTGTGATGGTGGGGAAATTATACACATTGTTTTCTTGAACATGTTTTGGGCTAAGGGATCATTTGGGTAATTTGAGGTTATTGGAGTTAGTTGGCGAAATGCACTAAATAAAACAAAGTCGGTTAGATGTAAATGGGTTGACAAAATCGATTGGATGCAGTGGAGCTTTATTTGGATAGCATTAGGCTTAATATAGCAAAATGATTTTTATGTTTGTTCTCAAGTAAGCATAATCAGGTGAGTAGGTCAAGCTTCGTCGCCAAGGTGTCGTCCCATGGGGTGTATTTACCAATAGAAGTAGACTTCAACTAAAGTCAGTGGGTAATATATATATATATATATATATATATATATATATATATATATATATATATATATATATATATATATATATTGGATGCATCTCTAACTTTAAATTTCACGACTAAAATCATGTCTAACTTTATATTCGAATTCTCTAAATCATACCTTCTTCATAAATATTCATAAAAACAAATTGTGGTCATATTGGGAAGTTTGATATTAACCTTCACAAAAAATGAAAATCCCAATTTAATCATTCTAAGAGACGTCCAATATGATCACACGCGCGCAACACAAGCATTTATGTATTTGTCTTGGGTTATGTACACTTGTATTGTTTGCAAATAATCCATAACCTGCAAGCTCAATAAAAATGCAAACCATACATTTTCGTAAATGCAATTTATAATTATTTGTGATATGTATACACTTTATGATCAATCATGCTGGTGTATATGGTAAATGATAGCGACCCGGAATGTAATTAAAGTCTATCTTCATACTAAAACATATGATAAATATGGTTCACAAAAAAGTTGAAACAAGGCACAATAATGACCATTATTATACTGAACTGCTAAACATCGCCCCAAAATTACTTAAATCGTCCCTTGAAATTACCAAATTGCCCTTCCTCCTATTTTTGCTTATATATCTCACAATTTCACTCTTTTTTCAAAACTTTCTCTTCCTATACCTACTACACAAGATTACGAATGTCTCGGAGGCCAGGGAAGCAGCCAGCAGTTCCCCCGGTGTACCCGTATGAGGTAACATTACGTTATTTATTTGTTTTAAAAAAAAAAAAAAAAAGTCGTCGGCGTCCGAGGGAGACGCCCCCCGCATGGGGCGGGCGTCCGAGGAAGCCGCTCCCCCTATGGGGGGAGCGGCTTCCGATCGGGTCTTGCGTCAGTTAGGATATGTTCAGGTGATCCCGGTTGGCATTCCGACACCAGAGCATGCGGTGCGGTCTGCGACAGCAGCGACGTACGACGTCAGGTTCCCCGCTTCTACAGCAGTGGCAGCCTGACACCAACACTTTCCACATGCCTTTCGGAGAGATGACGATCATGCTTCACGATGTTTTCCAGATCCTGCGCATTCCTGTGGATGGTCGTCTGGTTAGTGCTCAGGGGTCGACGTCTGAGCTGAGGTGTTATGTGGCAGAGTTGCTTGGTGTCACACCTGATGGTCTGGCGAGAGATACAGCTTTATGGAGTGGTGGTGGTGTCGGCATCGACTCCCTTGAGGACCTATGCAGACGGGCACGACCTCCGCGGGCCGATGATACACAGTTGACGGCGTACCTATTCTTGATGCTCGGAGCCGTCTTGTTTGTCGACAAGAGTGGTTGTCGGATCAGACCACGCGATCTACTGGAGGCTAGGGACCCGGAGACCGTTCGTGAGTACTCGTGGGGGTCAGCGACGTTGGCATTCCTGTACCGGCAGCTTGGGATAGCTAGCCGTGCGGATTGTTCTGGGATTGCAGGTTGTCTTACGCTGCTGCAGGCGTGGATATACGAGTACTTTCCTGCATTCCGCCCGCATCGTGAGCGGAAGATTATCGACGAGGGTCATCCACGTTCGGGTATGTGGGCTGTCCGGAGCGAGGACAAGAGCGATGGACGATTGCGTTCCATCCGCGCACGGCTAGATCAGATGACTGCATCAGAGGTATCAAACTTTACACCATTTATTTAATTTTAAGATGTATTATTATTAATGTGTTAAACTTTAGGTGGAGTGGTTACCCTATGGTCCTGACCCAGCAGCGGATGTCCCGAGGACTTTATTGATGGGTCTTATTCGTTATCGGGATATCATAGAGCCTTATATGCCCGATCGGGTCTTGCGTCAGTTAGGATATGTTCAGGTGATCCCGGTTGACATTCCGACACCAGAGCATGCGGTGCGGTCTGCGACAGCAGCGACGTACGACGTCAGGTTCCCCGCTTCTACAGCGGAATCGACTTGGCGGACATTTCCGAGATCATGCCGATTGTTCCTTGGCGACTTCAGACGTAGTCGCGACCCCTCCGAGTGTGATGCACGTTATCTTGATTGGTTCGGTAGTTACTCACATCCTATCATCGTCCGTGGTGCCTCCCGGAAAGCAGATCGACCACCAGATAGGACGTGTGGCGATCTGGTAATTTTTTCATATTATCTATATTTATTTGTACCGTATAAGTTGTTAATGTACGCTAATGTTATTGTTATGTGCAGTGGATGGGTAAGATGATACGGGCTGTAGACCCAATCTTGCAGATGAGGGATGAGCTGCCAGACGATGCCAGAGCTGCATGCGGAGATTTGGATGAGATCATACAGTCGTGGCATACTCAGTTAGGCATCTCCGACCATGATTCGGATGATGAGTAGGCTGATCTGTTGTACCGTACTCTTAGTATTTGCATTTATATTTGTTTATCTGTTGTACGCTTAGTATTTGTGTTTGCTTATCTGTGGTACGCTTAGTATTTGCATTTATATTTGTTTATCTGTTGTACGCTTATTATTTGTATTTGTGTTTGTGTTTGCTAACATGTCGTACGCTTATTGTTTGTATTTGTGTTTTGCTTATCTGTTGTACGCTTATTATTTGTATTTGTGTTTGATAACCTGTCGTACTATTATATATAATGCAAATAAAGCAAACATATCAAAACATATTACATAATAAAGCAACACTATATAATGTACAAACATATCAAAACATATTACATAATTATACAAACATATCAAAACATATTACATAATTATACAAACATATCAAAACATATTACATAATTGTTGCCAATATGCTATTCTATTTTGGTACTCCAGCTCCCATCCAATAACACTCTCATCTCGTATTTGATACCACAGAGTCGCTATAGGAGGTACGGGGAATCCCTCATTCAATTCCAAACGAATGTAATGAGCGTAACTCCCTAAATGAGCAATAATCAACTCTCTGCACGGTCTCGTCACGGTAGGCGGACTCTCCCAAGGTAGAACTGTAAGACATGGGTACAATGAACCATCATTTCTGAGAGAGAAGAACATAACTGCACACTTGTAAAAATTTGCAATGGGAAACAAGTCCGTCCACGTCTCCATATAGTGATTCTCGCCACAAGGTCCCCCGCCCCAATTAATCCGGTGACGAGCCTCCGCCACACCGTCGTAGTATACGTGCTCATAAAAAGATGGGTTCGCAGCTATCTCATTTGAAATCGAACGATGGGCGAGTTGCCAATTGTCTTCACCACCGTGGAAAACATCGGCGACACATCGAAATCCACAGTTTCCATCAGCACGTACATCATTCCACTGGTGTAGGAATGGCATAATGATTCCTGGAATTCTATCTCCATATGGGAAGTCGTCTACGTCAGCCCGCCCAGTCACTACAATATGAACAA
Source organism: Triglochin maritima (assembly GCA_963682175.1). Lineage (NCBI taxonomy): Eukaryota > Viridiplantae > Streptophyta > Magnoliopsida > Alismatales > Juncaginaceae > Triglochin > Triglochin maritima. The sequence continues at coordinate 46,200,245 of OY821775.1, forward strand.
AAAATACAGTTACATATAATAACAAAAGATACATATTTACTGAAATAAATTACAAAATTATAATAATAATAAATATAGGGATGGTATACCTGATCCTCCCCTCACAGACGAAGAACCAGAAGATCGACCACGACCTTTGCTTCCACTACCGGAAGAACGACCATGACCTCTACTCCCACTACCTGAAGATCGACCACTACCTCGCTCTGCATACTCAAACGCACTAGGGTCCCGTCGTGTCGACTTTCCCCTTGGTCGACCTCGTAGCTTTGTTTTTACTGCAGGCTCTTTCAAATTCGAATGTTCGGGGTGTAGCTGCTCGAATAAAACCCGAGAGGCAGATCGAATTACGGTAGGGTCACTTCCTGCAATCTCATCAACCAGACTGCGAAAATGTTCGGCGTCTTGAGCTGCCTGAGACACAAACTCTGCGTTCCCGGCTCCTTCCCCAATGACAAGTGTCCTCCAGAACGGATGAATCTGCTCTAAGTAAATTCCGTTTTCTGATTCAAGACATCCACGGATGGTACATGCGCAAGGTATCCCATGAGAAGTCAGAAAAGCGCACTCGCAACGATATTCAACTTCATCATCTAACTGTTGCATTCTCTTCACCTCCTGACTCAGCAACTGCAAACAGTGATGCGAAACTCTACCATTTATGTGACGATATAGAGCATGTCCGAAATTAGTCAAATTTCGCCGTCTCGAGTCTTCAAGAAAGTTTCGAATATTCGTCAGCTGCATTTCAGTAGCCGCGTTGACGCGCTCGAAAAGAGTGTCCAGAGCTGCAGTCGATGTAGAAATCCACTCTTTTAGAGCCGAATGAGCACTTTCGACCCTACAATTCGTGGTGTTCCCAAAATGAAGGACTTTGTTCGTCCAATTCAGCACAAACTTTTCTTTATGCACCAACCACGTGGTGTCCAGATACTCCGTGATAGCCGGCCACGATCTATACAAATCTTTCAGAGCATACACAGCTCTATCATACTCGGCTTCTGAAGTAGAAAGCATGATCTTCCTCCATCTTCCACGCCTCAAAGTCTCTGCCATCTCCTTATTCTTGCCGAATACGTGGTATGCGTAATTCAATACGTCTTTGTTGATGTGCCATGTGCAGAGTAAATGAGTAGAGTCAGGAAAAATCTCTCTCACTGGTCGCATAAGGCCTAACTCCCGGTCTGTTATTATTGCAGTCGGGCTGACAGTCCCCAATAACAGATCTCTCAACTTCTCCATCACCCACAAATAACTGGAGTAAGATTCATCCATCAAAATCGCATATCCAATAAGGAAATTCATGTTTGCTGGTGTGACCCCAATCATTTCGAACAAAGGCATCTTATACTTGTTCGTCTTGTAAGTCGAATCCATGCAGATAACGAAAGGATATGTCCGCAACAACTGGACTGACGTCGGATGTGCCAAAAAAGCGTGAGTGACGACATCAGTTTCTGGATCCGCCATAATCCAATGTAAGTACTCACACTGCACTGCTTGGTAGAGAAACTGCTGGACGGGATTCCAATCTTCAGATTTTGTCCTCCTCATGTAATCTCTGAAATTATAAATATGCCTTTGATTTGGATTGTCCTCCGGGAATTTTTCTTTTACTGCCTTCAAGATGTTCCGTGGTTTTGCTTGCGCCTCTGTCATATCACGAACAATCTTCTTCGCCCCAGAACTTAGACCACTAATTTGACGATGACCCTCTGGATAAACTGCCAGTCTGTGGTTGTGATGTCCGTGAGCACTATTATAAACCACAACCCATCCATCACGATCTCGTCGCTCCACCACTTTTATTAAGAAACGGCAACCGCAACCCTTTCTTTTGGTGTTTCTTCGAAGTGCAGTATCCATATCCCGAGACTCCATTTGATTTCGCCGGTCGCATCTCAAATAACAATCCATCCGACTATCTGATCTTGTTTTGTACGACGACACGACCAAAAAAACCCAGCTCCGATAGCTACTTGTTTGGCCCATTTACATGCTTCATCGATTGTTTCAAAGATTTGTGTAGTTTGAAATAACTCACTGTAATCCACTTCATCACCACCGAAATCTGGAACCTACAAAAATAAAATCGAAATTAAAAAAATAAAAAAATAAAATCGAAATTAAAAAATTTAAAAAATAAAGTCGAAATTAAAAAAACAAAATCAAAATCAAAAAAAAAAAAAAACAGGCGTCTGTATTAGACGCCTGCCCCATGGATGGGGCGTCTGTGTTAAACGCCTTCCCCAACGGTAAGGCGTCTGCGTAGGACGCCTTGCCGTAGGGAAGGGCGTCTAATACAGACGCCTTACCCATGGGGAGGACGTCTACATAAGACGCCTCTCCCATTGTGTAGGCGTCTGCGTTAGACGCCTCGGCCATGGGGAGGGCGTCCTACGCAGACGCCCTCACCATGGGGGAGGCGTCTAATGCAGACGCTCGGCCTAAAAATTTCCCCGCGCCAGGCTTACCTCACCCGATGCATCACCCTCGCCAGACATTTTCGTGGTGTTTTTACTGATAAATTATGAATATACAAGACCATAGGCCTTATTTATAGACACGGGACGATATGGGTATTAAATATATTGTTAAGGGCAATTTGGTAATTTCAAGGGGCGATTTAAGTAGTTTTGGGGCGACGTTTAGTAGTTCCCTTATTACAAACTTGATTGGAGAATGAACCTTCATGTTTTGCGCTTCCTTCCCATCACGTCGTCAATGTTAATTCGTGGGAATTGGTCATAATTAATACTGTGAGATCCTAATCCTAATTGTGCCTTAATGATGTTTTAGGTGGAGATTAGGAGGAGATGAGATGGACGGCTGGAATGAAGTGTTGGTGGATGACGGGTTGAAATGGATTGGAGATGAGATGAGTGGTGGAGATGGATTGAAGATGGAATGGATGGTGAGGATTGAAGGAGTGGTGAATATTTAGGTGAAGTTCTCTCTCTCTCACTCTCACTCTCACTTCTCCCTTGCCTCTCTCTCCCTCACGTCTCTCTCTCCCTCAATGGTGATCTCCGGCGTGGTGGTGGCGTGCTCCAGCGAAGGGGAGGCTCGGGCGTGGGTTGTGAGTCGAGGTGAGTGTTGGCTTCTTAACCCTTCCGGCTTGTTTTGTTCCCTCCCTCGACCAAACTCGTTTCGGTGGTCTTGGTTGCTCGTGGTTGGGTGGTGGAGGTCGACGGAGGTGGAATTGTGAGTGTGGATCGTGGTTTAGTCGCGAGGATCGTCGACGGATCATGATTTTGGGAGGCGTGCTTGTGGAGGCGTCGTCGGGATTCTTTAAAGGTTTCTTCAAACCTTCTGGTATGTCAACTCGCTCACTTAAGTATCGTGAGTATTTGGAAGTCGACGGTAGTCATTTCGGATCGTCGCAAGTAAACGTGCAGCGGATTTTACTGCCTGATCGGTCGACGGTTGGTGCAAACGATCGACCGTTCGTATTGAGATTTCGGGTTCTGCCTCACATCGGTCGAACGATGCCCCTGGGGCGGTCGACCGATCGTGCGTAGGAGACAAGCCTGGTGGTTTTCGGTCGAACGGGGCCCCTTTACCGTTCGACCGTGTGCACTGTCATAGGTCGGTTGGGGGCGTTGACCATCCAAACGGTCGACCGCTCATTGACTTCGTCCGACCGTGACTTAAGTTGGAATAGTGGTCGGTTCGACCGAAGGTGGTTTCGGTCGACCAGACTTGTGGAGGAGCGTGGGGGAATGCTCTGGAGGAATTCGGTCGATCGAGAGTGCTCGGGCGTTCGACCGGATTCGTGGTGAGAGTTGGGGTAATTCCCTGGTGGAATTCGGTCGACCGAGAGTGCTCGGGGGTTCGACCGGATTCGTTGTGGAGATTGTGGGATTTGTCCCTGGTGACTTTCGGTCGAACGGGCCCCCCTTTGCCGTTCGACCGATTGGTCGTTTTGTTCGTTGAACCTGGGAGTTGACCATCTAAACGGTCGTTCGTCCATTGACTTTGGTTCGACCGAACGAGTGCTGTTGGTGGGAATCGGTCGACCGATGGAGTGCCGGTCGAGGCGGTTGCCCTGTATTTGCTTGATTCGGTCGACTGAGACTTTTGGTTTGGTCGACCGTTTGTGTCCAGTTTTGCACTATGGAGGTGCAGTTGTTGTGGTCGTCCGTGTGGGGCGAGTTGTGTTGCGGATGTTCTTCCGACAAGTGTGCTAGGGTGCACGAGTGTTGCGGTGGTTGGGTGAAAGAGCCCTGGAGCCCCGTAACTGTGTGAGAGCTTGGGTTGGCTGAAAAAGGCATGGAGCCCAGCTTAGAATTTGTGGCATTGTGGTTGTTGGGTGAAAGAGCCCTGGAGCCCCGTAACTGTGTGAGAGCTGCGGTTGGTTGAAAAATACATGGAGCCCAGCCAGTCTGTGCGGGGTTGGTTGAAAAAAACCTGGAGCTCCGTACTGCGTTCAAGTTGGCTGAAAAAGGCCTGGAGCCTAAGCAGGGACCGCGTGTTAAAGGTTGGTTGAAAAAGACCTGGAGCCCTTGGACGTTTGGGTTGGTTGAAAAAGACCTGGAGCCCTTGGTCGTGTCGTGGTAGCTGCGGTTGGCTGAAAAAGGCCTGGAGCCCAGCTTGGCGACGAGTGTGTATGTCGTGGTGGTTGGGTGAAAAAGCACTGGAGCCCCGTGACTGTGGTGTGTGCTGTGGTTGGGTAAAAAAGCCCTGGAGCCCAGTCTGTTGTGATGTTTTTCTTGTTAGTAGAATTGCATGTTAGAGTGCTTTCATTTCATGCATTGTAGAGTTTGGCATACGGGGTTTCCTTCTGGAAACTCAGGCATTGTTGCACGTTTACTTTTCAGGCCATGATCGGCGATAGGGGGTGGTGACCAAGGAGAGGAGTACCACTACCGGATCCATCTTTCTCTCAGTTGAGGTCGGGTGATTATTGTATTCGTTGTATAGCATTTTGATGTAATCACAACTTTTGAAATACTCTGATGTACACATATATATTATATATGTGGGTGCACCTGTTTCCATATTTGTGTAATATCCTCTGTTGATTGTGTGTTATTTAAAATTTAAAATTCTTCCGCTGTTTGGGGATGTTACAACTTGTTATCAGAGCGGTCGGTTCCAGTGTCCTTATCCAAAGAAGTCACCCTTAGAGTTCTAGAGTATGCATTAGTTCATGCATTCATGGTTTTGATGTGTGCTGTTTTTTGTGTATAGATGCCTCCAAGACGCGTGATACCTCCCCCGCGGGACCGTAGCACCAGCGGTGAGACTGGGGGCACGGACTGGGCAGAGGAGCGACAGATGCTCTATGACACGGTGGGACGACTGGGTGCGATGTTGGATCGCCAGTCAGGCAGAGGAGAGCCAGCAGCGGCAGGAGCAATGCTCGACCGCTTTATGAGACAGCACCCGCCTACCTTCGATGGTAGATGTGAGTCTGAGGCTGTGGATGACTGGGTTGTGAAGATTCAGGAGATCTTTCAGGCGATTGAGTGCCCTCATGAGAGGCAGGCATGCATGGTAGCGTATGTATTTTGCGGAGACGCGTCCAACTGGTGGAGGACCACATCTGCGGTGGTGTTTGAGGGTAGGACTAATGTCAGCTGGGAGGAATTCCTACGGGAGTTCAATGAGCAATTTTTCCCAGAGCATGTAAGAGATGGGAGGAGAGAGGAGTTTATGACCCTCGAGCACGGAGAGGCGACCCTGGCTGAGTATACCCGGAGGTTCAACGCGCTGGAGCGTTACTGTCCGGAGATCTGTGTGACGCCGCTGCAGAGGGCGAAGAAGTTTATACGGGGGCTGAGGAAGCACCTCCGTACTCAGGTGACATACAGTATGCCACAGACGCTGGCCGATGCCGTGAGGTTTGTGTCGATCATTGATCAGGATTACCAGCAGAATTATGCTGAGGTCAGGAGAGCACCGGGGAAGGTCAGTGGACGTCCGGGTGCTCTGCTAGCAGGGGACCCGGGCAAGACGCCCCGGATTGGAGGAGGTAGATCACGCCAGCCTGAGGCGTGCAGAGGTTTTGACCGAGTTCACTCTGGAGAGTGTTGGGGTCGTGGTGTTTGTTACGGGTGTGGTAAGCCAGGCCATTTCGTGCGAGATTGTCCGAGTGAGCCAGGTGGGTCCAGCAGGCATTCAGGGTCGCCAGCAGCAGGCAGAGGCAGAGGGCGCCGACCTTTTGCGCCGCCATAGCAGGGTCAGAGGACTGGACGAGTCTTTACCATCCAGGTGGATGAGGCGAGAGACGCCAACACGGTGGTGGAAGGTATGCTATTTGTTGCTTGGTTGAGTGCGAGAGTGTTGTTTGACTGTGGGGCCACACACCCGTTCATTTCGGAGCGATTTACGAGCGTGTTTGGCCGTACCCCTGCGATGTTGACTGCCACGTTGGAAGTCAGCATTCGAAGTGCGAGTTCTGGCTGAGCAGTGTCGCCTTTCTGGGACACATTGTATCGGGAGCTGGGATTTCAGTGGATCCAGTGAAGGTTGAGGTCGTAACGTAGTGGAAAGCCCCTACTAGTGTGGCAGAAGATCAGGAGTTTTGTGGGGCTGGCGTGTTATTATCACCGCGTTATTCCGGATATCTCCAGGTTGGCTTCGTCGTTGACGGCTCTGACGTGGAAGGTCGTCAAGTTCGTGTGGTCCCAGAAGTGTGAGGACAGTTTCAAGGAACTGAAGAGTCGACTGACGACTGCTCTATTTTCTGACACTTCCCAGTGGCAGTGGGGGATTTGTGATTTACAGTGACGCGTCAGGTGTTGGACTGGGATGCGTACTCATGCAACACAGGCAGGTGGTTGCGTATGCTTCGAGGCAGCTGAAGGTGCACGAGAGGAAGTACCCCACTCATGACTTGGAGTTGGAGAGAATTGTGAGCGTGTTAGGTCGTACCCCTGCGATGTTAACTGCCACTTCAGAAGTCAGCACACCCCGGAGTCTGGTGGGCACTGTGGGGAGCTTTCTCCCCGGCGCCACGATTTTTTCGGGAGACCACGAGTTTCTGGTTGACATGGTCTTGCTACTGATGGAGGACTTCGACGTCATACTAGGGATGGATTGGTTGTCATGGTATGATGTGCGAGTCTTGTGCCGGGAGAAGAAGATTTGGATCCCAAGGAATGGTCTACCTGATGTGCTGATCAGATGGACGAAGGACAGAGGTCGTGCAGTGGTGTCAGCTGTGATGGCACAAAAGTTGTTGCAGTAGGGATGCAGGGCGTTCGTGGCTACCCTAGTAGTTCCATATCCGGAGACGATGAGGTTGGAGGACAAAGAGATAGTCCAGGATTTTCAAAGGTCTTTTGAGATATCATTGGTCTGCCACCTCATAGGGAGATAAAGTTTGGCATTAATCTGGTAGTTGGGACCACTCCGCAGTCGAAGGCTCCATACAGGATGTCACCTGCTGAGTCAGCTGAGCTGTAGAAGCAGTTGCAGGATTTGATGGATAATGAGTTTATCCGACCTAGTGTCTCACCTTAGGGAGCGTCGGTACTCTTTGTGAAAAAGAATGATGGCTCGTTGCGGATGTGTATTGATTACAAGAAGCTGAATAAGATTACCGTTAGGAATCCGTGCCTTTACCCATGATCGAGGACCTTTTTGACCAGTTGTAGTCAGCGAAGGTAATCTTGAAAATTGATCTGCAATCCGGTTACCATCAGTTGAGGATCAGAGAGGTAGATGTCTAGAAGACAGCTTTCAGGACGACGTACGGGCACTACGAGTTTCTAATGATGTTGTTTGGGTTGCCGAATGCTCTTGCAACTTTCATAAATTTGATGAACAAGACATTCAGTCAGTACCTCGACCGATTTGTGATTGTCTTCGTGGACGACATTTTGGTCTACTCGCTAGATGAGGACCAGCATCAGGAGCACCTGAGGATAGTACTTGATATTTTGGGAGATCAACAGTTATATGCCAAGTACTCGAAGATGAGTTCTGACTAAGCAGTGTTGCTTTTCTGGGGCACATTGTATCAGTAGCTAAGATATCAGTGGATACAGTGAAGGTTGAGGCAGTGACACAGTGGAGAGCTCCGACTAGCGTGACGAAGATCAGGAGTTTTGTAGGACTGACAAGTTACTATCGTCGTTTCATTTAGGATTTCTCTAGGCTTGCTTCACGTCTGACGGCATTGACACAGAAAGGCGTCAAGTTCGTATGGTCCCAGAAGTACGAGGACAACTTTCAGGAACTGAAGAGTTGGTTAACGACTGCTCCGGTTCTGACTCTTCCCAGTGGTAGTGGAGGATTCGTGATTTATAGTGACGCGTCAGGTGTTGGTTTGGGATGCATACTCATGCATCACGGGCAGGTGGTTGCGTACGCTTCGAGGCAGCTGAAGGTGCACGAGAAGAACTACCTCACTCATGATTTGGAGTTAGCAGTAGTAGTGGTTCACGCATTGAAGACCCGACGTCATTATCTTTATGGCGAGCAGTTCAAGGTCTTCACGGATCACCAGAGCCTGAAGTCCCTGTTTTCGCAGAAGAAGCTGAATATGAGGCAACGCAGATGGCTCGAGTTCATCAAGGATTACGATTTCACCTTCTCTTATCATCCGGGAAAGACGAATTCAGTTACATATGCCCTGAGCAGGAAGGTGGAGGTGGCTGGTTTATGTATCCAGGAGTGGAAGCTGCTGGAGGCCTTGACTGAGTAGAAGCCATTTACTGATGGATCACAGGGTGCAGTGATTGCGGGTCTGAGGGTGGAGCGTCAGATGGTCACGACTATGGTTCAGGCTCAGAGTGCTGATTGTGAGTTGGTTGAGCTATTATTGTTGGCTGCCAGAGATGGATATGACATAAGTATAGGAGTTGATGGAGGTCTGAGATTCAGAGGTCGTGTCTGGGGGTCGAAGGGAGGAGAGCAGAGGAAGGAAATCTTGGAGGAGGCACACAAGTCCCATTACTTTATACACCCAGGCAGTACAAGGATCTACAAAGATCTTAAGAGGAATTTCTGGTAGAAAGGGATAAAGACGACGATAGCTGAGTTTGTCGACAGATGCATGGTTTGTCAGGGGTAAAGGTTGATCATCAGAGACCAGCGGGGCTGATGCAGAGGATCGAGCTTCAAGAGTGGAAGTGAGAGCATGTGACTATGGATTTTGTCACCGGGTTGCCGAAGACGAGGGGTTTCCATGACACGATTTGGGTCATAGTCGATCGACTGACTAAGTCGGCGCAGTTCTTAGCTATCCAGACCACTTTACCTTTGGAGGGTCAAGCTAAGTTGTATATTGAGGAGATCATCAGACTTCACGGAGTGCCAGTGAGTATCATTTCTGACCAAGATCCTAGGTTGACATCCAGATTTTAGGGCAATCTGTAGAAGGCCTTGGGGACTTAGATGAAGTTCAGCACGACTTTCCATCCGTAGACAGATGGTCAGTCTGAGAGGGTCATCGAGACGTTAGAGGATATGCTGAGGTTTTGTACTCTGGATTAAGCAGGACATTGGGATGAGCATTTGCCGCTGATCGAGTTTGCCTACAACAACTACCATTCGAGTATTGGGATGACGTCGTACGAGACTTTGTACGAGACACCTTACAGATCACCGGTATGTTGGAGTGATGTAGGCGAGAGGCAGTTAGTTGGACCTGAGATTTTATAGATGTACGCTGAGAAGGTCGACGTGATCAGGCAGAGATTGGTGACTCCTAAGAGCAGGCAGAAGAGCTACGTAAATACGCATAGGCGAGAGTTGAGGTTTGAGGTAGGAAATCATGTTTTCCTGAAGATTTCACCATCTCGAGGAGTGATGAGATTCGGGAAGAAGGGTAAGCTCAGTCTGAAGTATATCAGGTAGGGGTGAGCAAAATCAGATATCCGAATTTTCGGATACTCGAAATCCGGATATCCGATTTTCCGGATCACCAAAATATCAATCCGGATCCGATCCGGATTAAACTGGATATCCGGATTTTGGGTATCCAAAAATTCGGATATCCGGTTATTGTTCCTATAAATACGTGCATAATTTTTCACATATTCTCTAAGTTTTCCAATACAAATTTCAGTCCAAAATACTAATAAAAATTATTATATCAATAATTATGCAAGGACAAAGAAATCATAATCACCAAAACATTCACAAAACTAACCATAAACACGAAAAGATCAAATGATTCGTAAGAAATAAAAATCACAAAGTCAAATTGGAATTCAGGAGTCCACTACAAAGTCAATGTTTTTATAGTAATGCCGGAGTTGTAAAGGAATGGGACGATGGACTAGAGAGGCTAGGGTTTGGTCAGATGAAGAGGGATTCGTGGGAATCCGGTTATTCGGATTTAACAAGTATTCATAATTCATATTCGGATATCCGAATTCTCCAAAGGTTTGATCCGAATCCAATCCGAAAAGGAGGGTAGAAAATCGGATCGGATACCCGATCCGGATTATTAGGGTCGGATATCCGAATATTCGGATGTAACAAATCGGATACCGGATCGGAAAACCGGATATCCGAATTTTTGGATTTTTCTGCTCACCCCTAATATCAGGTCTTTTGAGACCCCCAACCCTCTTGGATCGGTCGCCTACAGGGTTGCGCTGCCACCGCAGTTTTTGGGTCTACACAACGCCTTCCACGTATTGATGTTGAGGAAGTACGTAGCAGATTCTTCTCACGTGATTCAGATAAATGTTCCAGAGATCCATCATGATTTGTCTACTGAGGAGAGACCAATGGAAATCGTGGATCGGATGGAGCATCAGCTCAGGAGGACCATTCTGATGGTGAAGATCAGGTGGCAACACCATACTGAGCGAGAAGCCACTTGGGAGATCGAGGAGGAAGTCCGAAACAAGTTTTCGGAGTTGTTTGGTGAGTTTCCCGGTTTAATTTCGTGGACAAAATTCCTTTTAGTAGGGTGGATTGTGATATCCTAATCCTAATTAGGTATTAATTGGTTTTTAGGAGGCTAATTACTTGTTTGGAGGAGAGAAGGTGAGGGGTGAGGTGGAGGCTTTGGATTGGTGAAGGAAAGGTTGGTGTATATTGGAGGCAACCCTTCTTTTCTCCTCATTCTCTCAACTCTCTCTCTTTTATCTCTCTCACTCGTCTCTCTCTGCCCTCGGTATCTCTGACGAGAAGTGGTGATCGGCGCGTGTTTGGTTGGTTGTGAGGTGAGTAGGTTTAAAAGCCAAACCCATCTCTCTTTCATTCTTTTCTCTCTCTCTCTCAAATCCGTCTCCGTCTCAGTGGGTTGGTGATGCATTGCATACATTGCATCATATGTCTTTCATTTAGATTAATTTTATATCAATAAATGCTACTAAGGTATGTGTTTAGTCTTATTTACAAAATACAGGGACCTGAATGTAAATTACCCATATCCCGAGCATAAATGTGTGCAAGAAACTCATTTCTATCATAAAGACCAAGTTCAAGATTATCGGGATTCAAATTGAAGTCCATCCAAGCATAAAAGTATTCAAAAACCTAATTACAAAATGGCCAAGGACTTAAGCACAAAAGTAGTGAGGGACTTAATTGCAAAAAAGCCGAGGACCCGACTGCAAATTACGAGTACCAAAATATTATTTTGGAGAAGTTCTAAAGAAATATCAATTTGGATCTCCAAATATATAAAGAAATAAATTCGAAGCTCAAAAGAAAGGAAAGAAATCAATCCAGACGCGCAAAGGACATTTAAATCATACCATAAACACACATGAAAAATTCGGATCGATTTTGAGCCAGAAAGGTGGCGATTCTGCCGCACCTCATGTACAAATTGCGGCGATTCCGCCGCACAAAAGTCGATCTGTGTTGACGTGTGTACTTTCCTATTTCATACTTGGGTCCCTTGTATCGGCTATAAATAGCCCCGAAATTATGCTGTAAAGACGTTCTTCTCTTTAGCAATAAAATTATGTTCTTTTATTTTGTGTTTTTAGTTTTCTTTTGTAGTTTCTCTAGGACCCCTTCTCATTCCCTCCATTCATGAGTTTCTAACTCTCTCCAAAGGGTGGGGGTGACGGATTTATGGTGATGAGAAGAAGAATGATGTTATTATTTTAATTTCGTATTAGTATATTTTGATTACTTGAGTTTATGTTGAATCATTTATCATGTAATGCTTTATAACTAATGTGATTTATTATAAGTTTCAGATTTCTCTAAACAAAACCCGATATCTAAACCTCCACCCGCTGGACTCTCATCCATATTTGTTTTTTTAGTTTTTCTTTTGTTGTTCTTGCTTTAGAAAATTAAAAACCAAAAATCTCAAACCAAACATATTTCTCTCTCTTTCTTTCCTTAATCGAAAATCACAAAAAATAACAATATCTCTCCCTCCTTGTGTTCGACCCGTACTTGCCACGTCTTCATTGACGTCGTGCACTTGCGGTATAAATAAAATTCTCATCAGCTGGTTTGGTGGAGTGCGAAGAAGAAGAGGATCCAGTGGAGTCGATGGGAGGGTGCGATCGTGGTTGGTGTGAGCTCGTGTGAGAAGTTCAACGGAGAAACGTGTATTGGAGAGGAGTGTTCGTGGAAGCTTTAACGATTGATCTTCAAAGGCTTCTTCAAGACTTAAAGGTGAAGGGAATGTGTTCTAAAAGTTTTACTTTTATATGTCAATTATTATGAATTGGATGTGCAAACATTTTGTTCATTGATTATGGTATTCGCCTTTTGGAAGTGTTAAAGAAGATGTGTTTGGTCCTTAACCATAGAGTCCTAAAAGATAATGGTTTACATAAATCAAAAGTTATTCATAATCATGGTAATTAACATGAAACATTAATTACCGAGATAAAATTATCGTGTTAGTCATCGATTGTTGTAGCTCTACAAATAATTGACGACACGAGTATATAAAAGAGTAAAAGATTACTTTTATATATTGAATAGACCTAACAAGTAAAACTTTACGGAATTGTGTTTCGTGTCATTAATGTTTTACTGTGTCTTGGATCCTAAGATATGAGACATATATTTTCACTCAAGAAGTGCTTGGTTTGATATTGTAATAAGTTATCAATGAGTATAGTGATAAATGCAATAGTTGGTTGAACATGACTTGTGCTGGAAAAGATAACTAGTCAAACGATTATCATTTCCCCTCTTAATCGAGTCCATGGGATTGAGGAACCAGGTAGATTGGCTTGATGATTGATATGTAATGGGGTTTACCCTAGTTATTATTGTTTTATACATTGAGTATGTATTTGAAAGAAAACTTTAATAACAAGTGGGAGATTGAAGGGAATGTGTTCTAAAAGTTTTACTTTAAAATGTCAATTGTTATGAATTGAATGAGAAATCCTTTTGTTCATTGTTTATGTTATTCGTCTTTTAGAAGTGTTAAGGAAGAGGATCTTGGTCCTTAACCGTAGAGCTCTAAAAGATATTCGCAATCATGGTAATTAATATGGGACATTAATTACCGAGTTAAGATTGTCGTGTTGGTCATAGATCATTGTAGCTCTACAAGTGAGTGACAACACGGGTACACAAAAGAGGAAGATATTACTTTTGTATACTGAATAGACCTAATAAGTAAAACATTATAGAATTGTGTTTTCTGTGTCATTAATGTTTTACTGTGTCTTTTGGTTCTTTGATATGAGACTTATATCTGATCGCTTAAGAATTGCTTTATTAGACTAGTGTCTTGAGCTATCGATGAGTGTAGTGTAAAGACATTGGTTGGTTAAGTATGACTTTTGTTGGAGAAGATAGTTAGTCAAAAGATTATCATTGCCCCTCTTAATTGAGTAATAATATTAGTGGGCCCTTTTATAAAGCAAAGTTATAATGTGCACAATGTGATTTGAGTTAAGTCACATATTTATAACTAGCTTAAAGAGATCAAGAAATGAATACTAATACTAAGATGACACAATACTACTTTGTGTGTATTCTTAATATCATGAGGCAAATGACGGACACAAGTGGTGCACTCCATCACTAAATGGATCGGGTTTTGATTCGAGTGAAATTAAGACATCTAACTAATTGGGAGCTATAATGTGTAGCTAGATACCGCTTATAGCTTGTGATATTAAGCTCTTAATATCACTATCAACTTAGTTTAGATCCTTCCATAGGTCACACCACAAAACTGTGAAACAACAAATGGGGATTTTGAGTTCATAAGATGTGTCGGGTTTCATGTAGAAAATATGACACATGGGGTGAACAAGCAAAATCAAAATTATGTTGTGATTAATAACATAATTAGAATCTAAATTAAATTCATATGTGATGTAAATATTATGGGGTGTAATGATTTATCATTACGTAGGATAATATATTACATAAGTTGTGATATTAATACTAATCCCGAAATGTCAATTTTTGTAGGGGTAAAACCGAAATTTGACCAATCAGCAAAACAGTGCTTAACGGTCGACCGAACAACAGTAAACGGTCGACCGATCGGTGCACGGTCGACCGGACACGTCTCGACCGATAACAGGGAATTTCCGTCTGTTCGGAACGGTCGACCGAATCTATCGGTCGGTCGACCGAACATTGCGATGAAATATTTTATTGTTGCGAACGGTCGACCGAAACTTGGTTCGAACGGTCGACCGAACCTCCAAACGGTCGACCGGTCCAGACGGTTTTCTGCAAAATTAATTTAAGAATTAATTAAATCATGCATGGAATTGGTCCATAATTGATTTGATTCGTGGCTGAGATTATTTGTTAGTAAATAGTGGATGGTTAGATGGAAGTTTGCATGAAATCATGGGCAAGAGGTTGCACATGAATAGGTAATTTGGAGAGAACTTATAAATACAAGTTTATCTCATTACTTCATTAATTAATTTCATTATTTTCTCATGGAAAAATCTCTCTCCATAATTCTCCACGAAATTTCCTTAATTCTTAAGATTAGTTTTAGTTTTCAGAGATCTTCTTCTCAAGGGAACTAAAGAGGGATTAGTAATTGGATTCTAAACCCTATTGGAGATTGAGAGGCTAGCTCTTCTCTCTCCAATCTTGTTTAGAGTTTGGTGAATACTCGGAGGCAATCCATCGGGCGATTCGACCTGCAACGCGACTCCGAATCTTCAAGAGGTTTTAGAGAACCTCTAGGTATGATCCTCTTTGCAATTGTTTGTTTGTTCTAATGCATGTTAAATAATTAGGACAAACAAATGTATGTCTATATGAAAATCGAAGAAAATATGAATGTTTCGATCCTATTGTGCATAAAAATTCCGAAAATATATACATATAATAGGGCACGAAATCCAACACATACATGTTCTTACTCTTGTATGTTGATGATATGTTAATTGCGACTAAGGAGATAAAGCATATAGATGATCTCAAACAGAAACTTCGTGGAGAGTTTGAGATGAAAGTCATCGGGAGCGCAAAGAAAATTCTCGGTATGGAGATCTCCAAAGATACCGAAAGAGGTGAAATTATGCTCACTCAAAAGGTATAATCTCGAGAATGTCAAGCATGTTGTCAAACCTATAAGTGTTAGTGCAGTTGGGTCCGTTATGTATGATATGATCTACACTAAGCCAGACATTTCACATGCAATTAGTCTCGTGAGTCGTTATATGGCTAACATATGAAAGGAGCACTAGGAAGCGTTGAAGTGGTTGTTGAGGTACCTGAACGGAACCATATATGTTAGCTTAAAGTACACCAGAGATGGAGCACAAAGGCAGGTGGAGGGGTACGTCGATTCCGATTATGCTGGTGATCTGGATAAACTGAGGTCCACAACATAGTACATGTTCACTCTAGGTGGAGGACCAGTGAGTTGGAGATCCATTCTCCAGCATATTACCACGTTGTCTACGACACAAGCGGAGAATATGGCAGTCGTTGATGCCGGGAAGGAAGCTATATGGTTAAAAGGTTTGGTAAGCTCTCTAGGGTTGAAACAGGAAGTGACTAAATTCCATTGTGGTAACCAAAGTGCAACTTATCTAACCAAAGATTAAACATTCCACTCAAGAACCAAACATATTGATGTAAGGTACCATAAGATCTGAGAGTTGATCGAGGAAGGCTAGGTTATTCTCAAGAAGATCAATACGAGTGAGAATCCGGCGGATATGATGACCAAGGTGGTCAGTCGGGAAAAGTTCGAGTTGTACTCAAAGTTTCTCAATGTCCTCAGAAACTGAGAAGGAGGGGCGCTCCGGGGGGGGGGGGGGGGGGGGGGTAGTATGACGGCACGAAGGAAACGAGTTAGAAGACGACTCGGGTAACAAATTCAAACCAAGGTAGATATTGTTAGTTTAAATTTTGTTAAGGCATAAACAAGTCAAAACGGTCGACTGGTGGAGGAGCTCGGTCGACCGAAAATAACAGGAGCTCTCAGAGGAAATTAACGGTCGGCCAATGGAGAAGCTTAGTCGACCAAAATTTTCAGGCATTTTTTCGGATGTGAGGGACGGTCGACCGATGTTGGACACCATTCGACCGAAAATAACAGACATTTTTTTGGAGTCAAGAATGGTCGACCGATGGTGATTCCGCTCTACCGAAAAATGGTTGGAGAGCTTGAGGCATCCATGGAGGAATCGTTCCTTGTAACTGCTTCGGTCGACCGATGGAGAAGTTTGGTCGACCGTTGCCCACATTTTCTGCATGTTTTCTATATGGTTTTTAGTTTAGTATTTAAGGGTCTCTTTGCCCTAATTTGTGGAGAACGTATTATTCTTATTTCTTTCATTGAGTATTGAGAGATTAGAGTTAGAGAGAGTTCTTAAGAGCTTTAGAGGACTTATTGCCTCCAATCCCGGTGTAATCTCGGTTTCTTCTCTTGGTGGAGAAGCGGAAGAAGGAAAGGAAACCCACAGGAGACCACCCAAAGATGTTGGCACGTTGGCGAACCTTGTAAAATCTGTGTCGTGGTTATTTTATGTATTCATTTGTCTTTTGCTTATTTTTTATCTTGTGTGTGCGTTTTGTTACAATAAAGTTTGGGAGAGACAAAAGTTTTGTTATTCCACATTCAAAATTCGTATTCTTTGGTACATTTAATCCGATGTTTCGTAGTAGTATTGCAAGATTCTCTTCCAATAGTAATTCCTAGTTGCGCGAGCACAATTTAAAAAACGTGAAATTACTTTAGTGCACTTCTGGCCTAGTGTGCTTCTTTTCATATTTCTTGTTGTGAATTTTTTTATCGGCTAAGATTAAGAGAAATTGTTTCATTAACATATAAGGGTTAAGTAACCCTTACTTCAACCGTTATATGTGACATAAAACCTAACATTTGACCCCTGTAGATTTGACCCCTGTAGATGAACGTACTTTAACCCCTGTAGATTTGACCCGTGCGTTACATGACTGGAAATTGTGCTTAAACAACTAAATGTAAGCCTTCAATATCACACTTTCTCAATCGTACATAAGAAAAAATACAAATTATAGCAACTCTCATGGAGTAAACCAGTGTACTAAAGTCATTTCATGAAGTAATTAAACAAGATGACACGTTGCGCCATATGATCTAACAAGATGAGACAGACTCAAATGTTATGTCACATGTAATGGTTAAAGTAAGGGTTACTTGCGGTTTGTCATCTTGATTTTTGAGTGGCCGCCACTGTGCACCTCAAATCTTTAAAACCTAGTAATTTGTTCCTTTCGCTTGTTGCTATTTTGCACTTCTTTTCTAGTTTTAACCCAAAAAGGGTTGCTTGAACCTCAAAATCAAAATTACTACAATTTTTTTAAAATACATTAAAAATACTGAACTGCTATTCGTCGTCGTAAAACTACTTAAATCGCCCGAAAGATTACCATTTTGTCCATCTACACTTTCTACTAATATAACTCTTCATTTCACTTTTTTAACGCAACTTTCTCTTCATATCACTCTTCTATTCACCACATAAGATGTCTCGGAGGCCAGGAAAATAACCAGCGGAGACCCCTGACTACTCACATCTGGTAAATTACCTTGTTTATTTCAATTAATTTTAAAAAAAACATTTTTGAGTCGGGCGTCCGCGGGAGACGCCCGACCCTAAATCCAATGCAAATACTTATACTGCACTGCCTCTCTGAGAAACTGCTGCGCGAGATTCCTGTCTTCAGATTTCGTCCTCCTCATGTACTCTCTGAAGTTGTAAATGTGTCTTTGATTCGGATTATCGTCCGGAAATTTCTTCTTTACCGCCAACAAAATGTTACGGGGTCTTGCTTGTGCCTCTGTCATATCACGAACAATTTGCTTTGCCCCAGCACTAAGTCCGTTGACCTGTCGGTGACCCTCTGAATAAACTGTCAATGGGTGGTTGTGCTGCCCATAGATGCTACTAGAAACAATAACTCATCCATCACGATCTCGTCGCTCCACCACTTTTACTAAAAACCGACAACCGCAACCTTTTCTTTTCGTATTCTTTCGCAGTGCAATACTCGTATCACAAGAACTCATCTCACGTCTGCGATCACATCTGAGGTAACAATCCATCCGGTTATCTGCTTTTGGTTTGTACGATGATATAACCAAAAAAAATCCGGCTCCTATTGCAATTTGTTTCGCCCATTTACAACCTTCCTCGATTGTTGTAAATATTTCTTTACTGTCAAAAAGCTCACTGTAATCTACTCCATCACCACTGAAATCTTGCAACGGAACCTGAAAATTTTGAATTTAACAAAAAATTAAAAAAAACAAAAAAAATCAGGGGTCTGGGTAAGCCGCCTCCACCTTTGTGGAGGCGTGCATCTAAGCCGCCTCCAGCAAGGTGGAGGCGTCTGGCTAAACCGCCTCCACCTATGTAGAGGCGGCCTATCCAGACGCCTCCACCTGGGTGGAGGCGGCTTAGCCAGACGCCAGAGTCGGGAAAAAAATTCCGCCTCCGTTACCTCACCGGATTTTGGTGCTTCGCCAGACATTTTCGTGGTGTTGGTACTGGGAATGTGAGTAAAACTGAGTCAAACACCTTGTTTAAAGACACGGGACGAAATCAGTATTAATTGATTTGTTAAGGGCAAAAAAGTCATTTTTAGGACGATTTAAGTAATTTTCCGGCGACGAATAGTAATTCCCTAAAAATAACCCCACATATTATTTTGGTCATTTCTGTGGTCAAAACTGATAGAAGGCGCTAAGTGCAAAAGACCAAAATGTCAGAAAGTCAAACTGCAATTAACATAATAATAATTTATATGTTGCTTGAATCGAGCAGCAAAAGTTAATTTTTATGTGAATGATTGCTCTTAATTTGTTTCCAACGTGTTATCAAGATTAACACGTTATCATGATTGCTCTTTGTGATGGTGGGGAAATAACACACATTGTTTTCTTGAACATATTTTGGGCCAATGGACCATTTATTTGAGGATCATGGGAGGTAATGCTGAGCTGAATGGAGTTAGTCGGTGAATTGCAGTAAAGAACATGAAGTCGCTTGGATGTAAATGGGTTGACAAAATCAATTGGGTTGACAAAATCAATTGGGTTCAGTGGATTTTTATTAGCATGCGTTTGTGTACGCGCGTGTGATCATATTGGACGCCCTTGGAATGATTAAATTGGTAGGGAAAAAAATTGAAGTTTAACATCAAACTTCTCAATATGGCTACAATTTGTTAATATTTGGTGAAGAAAGTATAATTTAGACAATTCGAATATAAAGCTAGAGATTATTTCACTTGTGAAATTTAAAGTTAGAGATGCATCTAATATATACCCGCACATATAATTACCCATAGACTTTTGTTGAAGACGACAACCATACCTAATTGTAACATTGGCTGATAAAACTTGACTCACTCACCTGATTATATATGCTCTCACTTGAAAAGCTTAAGAATCATTTTGCTAAATTGAGCCTATTGCTTCAAAATAGAAGTATCTCTGTTGTGTTACGTGCTCTCGTATTCTTTGCAAATAGTCCATATCCTAGTGGAAAAGATTTGACTGTAGTCTCCAGAACGCAACCAAGTTGGTTGGATATATGGTTTCAGACACCTTAGGTCACAAGATCGAAAGGAGAACTAAGGTCAATAACATAGATTAGCAAACTCGTTCGATTCCAGGTCGACGGGTCAGGGAGATCTTCTTACCAAGGATCGATCAGACAAGGGTCGTTGAGATCAATCTCAGAAGTCGGAGGTTCGTTGAGATCAAAAAGGGGTCTGGACGAACTTGCCACCCCCCCCCCCCAACATAAAGAGGGGAGTCTGCGAACGAACACAGAAAGCATAAGTTAGCGTGGTTTTTTCTTTAAGAAGGAGAGAATAGAGAGGTAGAGAGTAGCCTCGACGTCGGAAGAGGTTGCCTCTAAGCTTGTTGTTTGAATTTCAGTAAGGCACTTTATTTAATTCAAATCTGTTTCGGTGAAAATGGTGTTAGATCACTCCCAATTTGGAGCTGCAGCCCATCCATCTAAAGTAGGGGCGGATGCCGGAAAATTCTGGGTCATAAAAAGAAAAAAATCTGACCGCAAGATCCATAACAATGCAGACCATAATTTTCGATTTATAATTATTTGTGATCTGTATACACTTTACGATCAATCATGCCGGTGTAACTGGTAAATGCTAGTGGGCCGGAATGGAAAAGAGATACCGAGTCTGTCTTCGTACTAAAACGTACAATTGATAATATGGTTTATTAATTGGTTGAAAAATGGCAAAATAATGAGGCATTATGTTGATACAATAACAAATATGATCATGTAATACAATGGGTTACATATGTCGAATGAATATTCCATAAGGATCCAGATAAAGCCAACATACAAAAAACATGTAAAGGAAAACAAGAAACGAAGGAACATGAATCAGAAACGACCTCATAGACCGAGCCGTCGGAAGGCGACTTGCCTCAGAGAAAATATCGGCCCACATACCAGTGCGTTTGATGGTCTGTCGGTTTTCTCCCAGGATAGAACGGTCTCACCGTCGAACAGGCGCACACCGGAGTCGACGGACCACGAAAGCAGCGCGAAACCTCGCAAGAATCAGACGTCAAGGACTTAATTGCAAAAACAATTACCTTTAGGTCCAAAAATAAATACACCCATCACCCTGAGGCTAAAGCCTCTAATTTCCCCCAAATCCCCCGCTGCCACGTCACGTCACGTCACGCCACGCCTCGCCTCGCCTCGCCTCGCCACGCCACGCCACGCCCCGACCCGGACCGGGACGGGACGGGCGCGCGCGCGCGCGTGTGTGGAGAATTCTCTCCTCCTCTCTTTCCACCTACAAAGTGACAAGTGAATAGTATGTTTATCAACATCCTTCAACTTGTTAGCTTTGCCAATGTGGGACTAAAAAGTAGAGGTGAGCACATGGCACATGGGGCAATAGTTCTCATCTTCATCTCAACATTGGATTTCTTCAATTGAGCTATTCATGGGCCTAGCCCAAACTCAATATTCCAACAATCCCCCACAAATCCATTGTTGATCGAGCGACCAAACCTTACAGCCTAGTGCTTTCAGTAATGGTACCTTTCGGGTTTGAACCATGACCTGAGTCCTTCAACTTTACCCCCACAGGAACTAAGTGAAACGAAGTATTGAACTTGAACCTTTTGTGTGGAGATGTCCATTGAGAACAACACTAAGCAGGTTATGCTGCAATCTACAGGGTTGATGCTTTACGGCCATGCATCCGTATCCTGTTTCATGAATGCTTTCAAGGAATGACCCCCATTCCTCTAATTGCGGCCACACAATTGCATTCACATAGTTGGGCTTCTCCAAAGATGCACTGCTAACATCTTGTCTCAAAGACTTGAACCCATTCAGAGTCTACACTCTTACTAAACTTGCAGTTTCAGCAACATATCCATTCTTTTGGGGTATTGACACAGATACAATGTATGACCTACAATGTATCACCAATGAGTTGCACTTGACTCACTCAAGAACTTGTTATTACCGCATTGAACCAACTTCGTGGGATCTCCATTCAGATTGGTTGGGTTGCCATTCTAGATGAGTCATGTAATGGGTCTCAGTCCCATCCCCAACTTGGATTTCAGAACTTGAGCTAGATCAAGTCCTTTGGTAAAAGGATCAGCTGTATTGTCTTTGGTACCAACAAAATCAACAGCTATCACCCTTTCCGAGATCAATTCCCTTACAGACTTCAGTCTGACTTGGATGTGTCTCCTTTGTTTGTGGTTATACTTTGAGCTTCTTAACTTTGCAATAGTAGTCATACTATCACAATGTACAGATATTGCAGGAACTGGTTTGCTAGTCATTGGCAATTCAGAAAGGAGTCCTTTCAGCCATTCAGCTTCCATTCCACTTGTATCCAAAGCACAAAGTTCAGCCTCAAATGTAGATCGAGACAATATGGTCTGTTTTGTAGACCTCCAGGAGACTGCGCCTCCACCCAGAGTAAAAACATACCCTGTAACACCGTTACTCCCAGAGTTTTTGGCTATCCAGCTTGCATCACTGTACCCTTCTAGTACAGCTGGGAATTTCCCATAATGCAGCCCAAGGGAAGAAGTACCCTTCAAGTACTTAAGTACTCTATCCAAAGCCTCCCAGTGAGTACGATCAGGACAACTTGTGTATCTACTAAGTTTGCTCACCGAGAATGAAATATCTGGTCGTGTGCAATTTGCAAGATACATCAAGCTACCTATAATCTGAGAATATCTCAGTTGTGAAACTGGAACACCACTCTTGTTCTTGTACAAAGGTTTTGATGAATCATATGGGGTTTTCACAGATCTACAATTCGTATAGCCAAATCTCTCAAGAATCTTCTCAACATAGTGAGATTGAGATATGGAAATACCATCAACTGACCTAGTCAGTTTGATACCCAAGATCACATTTGCAACACCCATATCCTTCATCTCAAACTTAGTACACAAGAAGGACTTAGTTTCATGTATTATATTCAAATTAGATCCAAACAGTAAAATGTCATCAACATATAAACACAATGCAATACACGCATTACTTTGAACTTTGCAATAGACACATTTATCAGAATCAATAACCTGGAATCCAAATGATAATATAATTTTGTCAAATTTCTCATGCCAAGCTTTTGGGGCTTGTTTAAGTCCATAAAGAGACTTAACAAGTTTACAAACTTTGTTCTCGTTTCCAGAAGCTACAAATCCTTCAGGTTGGTCCATATAAATTTCTTCTTCAAGGTCACCATGAAGAAAAGCAGTTTTTACATCCATTTGATGGATTGTAAAATCATATACATACGCCAATGCCAAGAGCACTCGGATAGTAGTCATACGAGACACTGGAGAATAGGTATCGAAATAGTCTATTCCTTCCTTTTGTTTAAACCCTTTGGCAACTAATCTGGCTTTATGCTTATCAATGGAACCATCTGGTTTTAATTTCTTTTTGAATATCCATTTACATCCGATTGTTGAACAACCTGGAGGAAGATTTACCAACTCCCATGTCCCATTAGAGACAATAGAGTCCATCTCGACCTTAACTGCATCTTTCCAATGCTTTGCTTCAGATGAAGCCATAGCATCCTTGAAAGTGTTAGGATCACCCTCGATGTGGTATGTGATAAAATCACTTCCCAAATCCTTGGCAATTCGAGAACGTTTGCTCTTTCTAGGTTCAATTTCAACTTGAGTTTGAGAAGACTCAAAATCGGCAATAGACAAATCTGCCCCCACATTTGTCATCCTTTCCACATGCTCGTGGATGGAACCAGACGTAGAGGGATCAACTGAAGAAGAAACTTGTTGAGGAACTCCAGATTTCATAGGAAATACATCCTCAAAAAATGTGGCATCACGAAATTCAACAATTGTGTTAACATCTATGCCAGATATCTCGGACTTGATTACCAAAAATCTGTACGCATAGCTATTAATCACATATCCGATAAATATTGCATCAACAGTCTTGGGACCAAGCTTTTTCCTCTTATGTTCAGGGATTAACACTTTTGCAAGACAACCCCAAACTTTAAGATATTTAAGGCTAGGTTTTCGACCACACCAGAGTTCGAATGGACTATCCTCCTTATGTTTCTGAGGAACTTTATTCAGAATATGACAAGCCGTATTCAAAGCTTCTCCCCACATATATTTGGGTAATCCTGAACTCTCTAATAATGCATTAATCATATCAGATAATGTTCTATTTTTCCGTTCAGCAATTCCGTTAGATTGTGGAGAATACGGCGCCGTCACCTCATGAACTATGCCAGAATCCTGACACACTTGTTCGAACAGGTTGGACGTATATTCACCACCTCTATCAGATCTCAACCTCTTAAGTTTCTTTTCAGTTTGTGTCTCTGCTTCATTCTTAAAAATAAGAAACTTAGATAACGCTTCATCTTTACTTTTCAAAAGATAAACATAGCAATACTTTGAACTATCATCAATGAAAGTGATAAAATATTTCTTTTTATCCTTAGTTAACATACCATTGAATTCACAAGTATCAGTGTGTACTAAATCTAAAATACTAGTATTTCTAGTCACAGAATGAAACGGTCTTTTCGGTTGTTTAGCTTGTACACACACTTGACATTTTTTATTCTCAATAGCATACCTAGGAATCATATTTAAATTCATCATTCTTTTCAAACATTGATAATTCACATGTCCTAAACGTTTATGCCAAACATCACCAGATTCAATGGAATAAACAACAGGAGAAGACACATCTTTAACAGAAATAGCATTGCGATTATAAAAAGCAGGTTCAACATGAATTAAAAAAGCACCACAAGACAAGTACCCCTTGCCAATAAAAGTACCAGAAAGAGTAATCACAACTTTGTTACATTTAAATGTTACTTCATAACCCTCAACTACCAGACACGGACCACTAATAATATTACGACGAACAGCAGGCACATGATGCGTCCTGTGCAGAGAAAGAACTCGTCCTGAAGGTAACTTCAAGTCGATACGTCCAATTCCAAGCACCTTTGCAACATTCCCATTGGCCATCGCTACAGATCTACGATCAACAGGCTGGTAAGAGACAAACATGGACTTGTCAGCACATACATGCACATTAGCCCCAGTGTCAACCAACCACTCACGTGGTTCATAAATGGAAAAAACATGAGGATTAACAGAAACAAACTTACTGTTGGTTTCATCCACCTCAGTCAATACATTGACATGTGGAGTCGATTCAGTGATACCTTGTTGGCGTTTGGCTTTCTTGGATGGACAATCCTTAGCCCAGTGCCCAACCTGTCCACAATTCCAACATTGTTTGTTTGTTGGCCTTTTCTGGATTTTGACCTTGGGTTTAGTCTTATTAATAGGTTGTGGTTTTCCTTTAAAATTTGACTTAGATGAGGATCCAATTAATACGTTTGCCTTTGGTTGGAACTCTACAGGCATTACCAGAAACTTCTCAGGAAGCTTCATGTCAGCCTCTTTTAAGCCATGGATTAGAATCATAAACTGATGAGCTTGTTCAGTAACTGACTTGCTTTCCACCATTTGAAACTTCAGGAATTTTCCAACATAATACTTTTCATGACCTAAGTCCTCAGTATTATATTTTTTATCCAACTCATCCCACAAATCCTTTGCAGTCACAGAAGCAGAGGAGGACGAACTATAAACATCGAAGAGCACGTTGGACAAAGCCAATAGAATGCAACCTCGACATAATTTGTCCTTCTCTATCCACAGATCTTGTGCTGCTTTGATTTGGGGATCTTCAGTTTCAGAAAGTGGGAAAGCCTTTTCAATTTTCCAACATAATACTTTTCAGGCGTGGCATGCCTGACATGTCCACTTTTGGTGCAAAAACAATTACCTTTAGGTCCAAAAATAAATACACACATCACCCTGAGGCTAAAGCCTCTAATTTCCCCAAATCCCACGCCACGCCACGCCTCGCCACGCCTCGCCTCGCCTCGGACCGGACCGGGACGGGCGCGCGCGCGGGCGTGTGTGGAGAATTCTCTCCTCCTCTCTTTCCACCTACAAAGTGACAAGTGAATAGTATGTTTATCAACATCCTTCAACTTGTTAGCTTTGCCAATGTGGGACTAAAAAGTAGAGGTGAGCACATGGCACATGGGGCAATAGTTCTCATCTTCATCTCAACATTGGATTTCTTCAATTGAGCTATTCATAGGCCTAGCCGAAACTCAATATTCCAACACATTATTATAACTATAATTTGAGAATGAATTCTCTTCATGTTTTGCTCTTCCTTTCCAACACGTTCTTGATACTAATTTGTGGCCACTAGCTATAATACATTATGTTATAGATCTTAATTGTAATAAGTGGACAACCCGTAGAGACATTATCGATGCATCTTCAACGTCCATATATGTGGAACCATTCCTCTTCAACGCTCACGAACAATAGGATATATATCATTATTTGAAACAATGTCATTTTAAATTACAAGTGTGATGCTTTCTTTATACATACACCCAATATTCTTACTACCTATAGGGAAGAAAACCAATTTAATTAATATTCCGCTGGTAAATAAAAAAATTCAAAACAAAGTGATGGAACCCACGTTGATCTCAAACCTAATTAACCAACAACTATAAATACCCACCGATGCAAAAACTTTTTTCTCAAACCACATCCACAACACCAACGATGATGATTAGTAAGAGGGCGTTATTGATGTTGGTCGTACTAGCAATGTGTATGTTTGCCGATGCGACGACTTTCCCTCCCTGTTTTTCCAAGATTACAGCCGGATGTGACGATAAAAACCCTAAGAACAATGACATAACATGTTGCACCGCATTACTGAAGTCGGCATCGACCGATCTTCGGTGTTTTTGTAACTTCTTCTACTATAAAGGTTACACTGATACGTTAGCCATTTATCTCGTCAACTATTGTGGTGCAAACTACAAAGGAAACAGATTATGTCTAAACCTTCCCTATGGTCAGACTCAGACTGGTAAGATATATAGATCGATTTTCTTTCCTTTCTTTATAAAAAGTTAGTTTTATATACAAGTATATATCTTACACAGTTAAACTGTGTTTCTTATTTTGTTATCAGATTGTGATGTTCTCTTAATTTTAACAACAAATATTGCATGAAATGGGTCGTATATTAGATGACATGCATTCTCTCACAACATCTGTACGTAACGCGCGTGCTGATTTTCTGACCTCTTGAACTCCTATAAACTGACTTACTTTGACCTACACGTTTTGCTGTAATATTATTGAAAACGATCAATGACCTAAATTTAAAATAAAGGCTGAAGGTGAATGCTACGCTTTGACTGTTATACAATTTTAATAACTGCTTTTTTAGTCTACTTAGACCCCATGGACTAAATAGAGCGAGCATGTTGTTTCCATCAATTCTTTTTACATATATTAGTATGGCAAGAATATATAACAACAATGTTATAACATAACTGACTGACTAATCGTTTTTTAAAGCATTTAGTATTTTTCGTTAACTCTATCATATGAGTTACATGTTGGTCATAACTAATTGATTGTGATGTATGTAATTTATCAGGAAGTGGAAGACGCCATTATGACCGTATGAAGAGCTTCGAGGTATAAGCATACATCTTCATTTCATCTATTAGATTCATTTCCTCTAGTAGGATCCGGTTTGCGAACAAGTTCTCTCGTTCGAACACAAAAGTACTATATATATGACATTAAAAAAAAATCCTTTGCTTTTATAATGCCCACTCTTTACTTGCATCTATCGGGATCAATTGTATGACACATGCAATCGTAATTACATTCTCTCTCCAATTCTTGAAAATTTTGAGAAAAAAATAGCAATATGAATAGACATATACATAGTTATCACGTCTTAGATTTGATTGCCTAAGTGATTGTGATTTCGTTCATGAGATAGGAATGGAACCACATATATGACGAAATATCATTGTCAAGCAAATCCTTGAACAATCCTAAATGACAAATTTATTTATTATGTAACCTCTAAGTTATATTTATACATACTGCAATACTTATTCGCAAGCTACCATATACCTAGCTTTTCATTTACACGATGATGAACCACGGAACTAATGTGTAAATCAAAAGCAAGGATTTTGTTTTCTACTTCCGTTTGTTAAAGAGTAGTCCTAATATCTAAGAATTTGAAGGCTTTCTCTTGAATTATAAATTTAAAAGTTCCTCCATTCATCATTAATTGGAGAATTTAGAAACTTTCTCATCGGTATAAGTGGGGTTTCTCTACTTATTAACAATCATATTTGAATTGGATACTCACACTTTAATATTGTCTTCCTTAAGTTTTTTTTTTTTTTTTTTTTTTTGTGGTCCACTGGTGAGCTTTTTTTTGTTATGCTTCATGAGATTTTGTTTCTTTTTTACGGTCCGCTGGTGACCTTTTTTTGTCACGCTTCATGTTAATGGAAGTGAGATTATTATGAGGTTTTATTGGGGAAATTGTGTTCTTAACCTATAGGAAAGCCAAAATCAACTTGGGAAAATTGGTTAATGCCTGCATTCGTTGCGCACAAGAAAAACTGGAAATTAAGGTATTATTTATTTATTTATTTATGCAAAATTCTAACTTTGGAAACCATGCATTGACTTATTTGTTTCTACATTGTGTTGATCATTGCAGACAACTTTCATAAGGAATTCCCTCATTGTGTTCTCTGAATCCATCTTCTTTTTACTTTTTGTGGTTCGTTGGTGATGTGTTATGGACCGTTCCTCTGTTATCATAAATGCTTCATGTCAATGGAAGTTATATTAATAACTTGAGATTTCATGCGAGTTGAAGAAAACCATCTTACTGTATGGATAAATATTGGTTAAAATAAATATTGAGATTTCCGTGAGATGTATCAACATGCATGGTGGAATAGTTTCTCAAGTTGAACTACGTGATAGCTTATGATGTAATTGAGATAAATTCAAATCAACTTTTCTCCACGTACCAGTGGCGTGTGCGACAAGATATGTACCCTAATCCCAAATTCCCACGATCCCAGTCTCTTTCTCACGGGAGAAAATATTATACAACTTAAAACTCAACTCAACCTTAGGGGTAAGCATCGGACCGGATAGAACCTGGACCGATAGGTCCGGTCCAAAAACCCAGATCGGACTCGAATTTTGAGGGGAAAATTAGATTTTGGACCGAAATCTGCAGAGCCCTACTCAACCTCACTTTCAACACTCTCTCATCCACATTATTTTTACATCAATTTCTATTCTATCACAATAATTCGCAAACTATTAAATAAATTAGTTTTACAATGACTTAATCTAATTAAATTATGAATAACATGCAAAAGTTAAATTTAATTAAAATTTGACAATTACATATTATAATAATTAAAATTAAAATATTACAATATACATTACGAACAAAATTAACTTGTATTCCTTCAAAACGTTGTCATTGATTATACTTAATTTGGGTTACAATTGGCTCATACTTATGATTTTCACTTCGAGGAGTCAATCGGGAATTACTTATGAAACCAAACGCAACGTATTTTGGACTTAGGGATTTTCCACTAATTTTGTATTAATATACTTAATTTAATTGATTTATTTTATTAATTTTCATTAATTATTTACATTTATTTTAATTTTCAGAAATTAATTCTAATTTTATAAATATATATACATACCAATAAAATATTATTTAATAAATATAAATTAATAATTTTTAATAATTTCTTTAAAAAAAACCCGACCAACCCATGGAGATCACATGGCCTCATCCAGGTTGTGCCCCCAACTAAGGGTCAGCCCTGGTTAAGGGCTTTGGGGTCAGGTCTTCCCTGACCCGACCCCAAAACCAAAAGGTCATCCGTTAAGGATGGCCTTATTCCATCTTTCGTCCCTTTTGTTCTATTTTGTTTGTTGTTTTCTGATAAGTGCTTATAGTTGATGTCAGTTAATACATACTAATGGATTGTAGATCTGTATTCTATGATTCTAGGAGTGTGGAGCTAAAAGTCACATCTTATCTTTATACAATTTGTGCTTACGTGACTGGGATATATACAATAAGTGTACTTTGTTCATTATTGAGAAATAAATTTGTTATTGGTAATATTTCAAGAACCACTTGTTTAGATGTGATGATTAAATTTCAAATTCTATATTTGTATTAATAAAATGGATTTTTATTATTATTGTGTCACTCAAAAATATGTCATTTCCTAAAATACCATCCAATTACATGTATTTTTTTAGTGCAACTGAATAAAAGGAATTGAATCTAGAATGACATTGTTTTTAACCTTGTCATTCCGTTATCTATTTTCTGTTAACCCTCTTTTTCCGTTTTGATTATGTTTAATTAAACAATTATCACTTTAATTATCAGAAGTTCATTACCTATCGCATTAAAAAAAACTTCCCTTATTTCTCCCACTCTGGTTTGTTCTCCAACCATCAATACCTCCTTCCTCTCCTCCTCCTCCCACCACTACGTCCTCCGAATCCCCCAAACCCCCTCCAACCCTCCACCTTCCCATCCTCGCCATCGCAGACCGTAAAACAGGACATCCAAATTGCCATGTATCCAAAGTCAAAGAATTTATAGGAGCATAAATCCAAACCCAGACACAAACCCAAGAGTCAAAACAAAAGGCAAAGCCACAGAAGATGTGTTGTGCAGATGTCATCGACTCATCATTGCCTCTTATGGAAGGGTGGACAAATACAAGGAGATATGGAGAAAACATAATGATTGGTAAAGCAAGATAAAGGAGAGGACTCACTTTCATAAAGGGGCAGTCACTTCCAAATTCCTCCAATTAGAAGACCACAATTTTTTTGTTGTTCTTTGGTGAAACAAAAGTGATTTCACTCCTCTCCAGAAACCCACTTGAAGAAAGTAGTACTAAGAACACGTATGGATGTCAAAACTGAAGGTAAAACACAACCAGAGAAGGCTCAGATGTGCTTTCTTTCAACAGACATGTCATTTCATCTTTCATGTCATTTGTGCCAACGGTTTCCTGCAAATGTTACTGAGCATAACAATATACAAGCCATTCAAATTGCAAACAAAAACAATTTTTTACCTCAAATACAAGTGTAAGAATAAGCCTTCTGGAAAATCCGTGAACCTGCAGCAACATTTGGTGTTGTGGTGAAGGATGAAGGGCACAAACATTTAGGAAATAAACAAAGTAACAGCAGCAAACATCCATCACATAGAAACTGTTCCATCTTTCTTCCTCTTTGAGAGGTAAAGGGTGACACTGGTGTTGAGAAGCTACAGCACAGCAAAAGAGTTGGAAGGTTTGAAAATGGTGAAGGAGGATAAAGAGTAGTCTATTTCACACGAACATCATAAGCCAAGGAGTGGTTGGTGGTGTGGATGTCCGTTGAGGGGGTAAGGATTTCTTAGATGATTAAGATTTAATCATGTGCCTAATTCAAGTATTAGGAGTTACTATAATTATCGTCATAAATAAACTACTTCAACTAACCACAAAGTGCCACGTTTTCGAAGATAACGGAGGGTTACGGAGGAGAAGGGACGGAGTAGCAACTTAAAAATCATAATGACAATATGGAGGTAATTTCTTTTATTTAATTGCTCCTGAGTAAATAATTGTAATTAGGAGATATTTTAGCAATTCAAATGTTTCTGAGAGGCATAATAGCAAAAACCCTAATAAAATTCAAAAATGTTGATCTAGATGTTGATACATGATCTAAGGGAAAATGTGAATATGGTCCAAAAAATGCTCAAGTTTAACTCCTCTCACGTTATTGCTCAAGCAGCTCTGGTTACCTTTCAAAGATGAGAGTAAAAAGGGTAAATTACCAAGAACCAAAAAAAAACCTTAAACTATAGGCCCAAATCATTTTACATCTATGAAAATTTGAAAGTTAGCACTTAAACCCTCAGAAATATTGATTCATTCTCTATCACAAAATTTGTCGACTGAAACCAAATACCAAAATTCCCCCATTTCTATCCATGTCAGGCAAATCCAAGCTATTCAGGTGTGGAAATTATCACAAAAGTTGGTAGACGACAATACATTTCCTCCACATCTAGACCATTTATTTGTAGAAATCAAATAAATGACCTTTTAATTCAATTTTGAAGCTCATCATGCATAAAAAAATCACAATACAAAGAAAAAAAATCAATTTACACATAATCCATGAAATAGAAAATGAATTCATCATATTAGCCATAAATAACTGGGCTAACTTCATAATGTTGCATTTTGCTTCAAAAGACTTGAGGCAACTTCTAGGGCCCATAAGTTCGGCCATGATGCCCACGGGAGAAAAAAGTGATCCAAGGACGAGGGAGAAGCGCGGTGGATTGGTAAAGGTAGATAATTTGGAGGGTTTGCTGAAAGTTTGGTTGTGCAAAGGTGGGAGAAAAGATTAGTGACGACTGAGAAGAGGGAGTTCGAGAAGGCCTAGGGTTAAGTGTTAACTATCAAAGTTGATTTGGGCCTATAGTTCAAGGGGATTTGCTATAATTTACTCAAGGTAAAAAAATTGTCGAAAGGCAGAGGAGAAAGAAAAAATGGAAATTAGGGGGCATAGAGGTTCTAGGCTTTGATTCGAGGTAGTGAATGTATAAATACGACATTACCATAAGCAAACTCCTGATCCTGATGCAACAGTATGTTTTATTAATGAAAGCATTCTATAACAAAAGATATTCTATGCTTCCACATTTGGAGGACTGGAGAGACTGAAAAAATCAAACGTATTGTTTAAGTCAACGGCATTTCGATTAACAAGCACTATATGCACGACGGGAACAACAACATAGTGATGAAGTTTCTTTCTACCAGTTCCTGTAATAAGGGCCGTGAGAGCTACAAGAAGCCTTCACTTCCACGACCTGCTGTCGCCTCCCGGTATATGTTAAGCGCTTCTTCCATGACATGGGCTTGCGACAACAACTCCGCTCTTTTCTTGCTCGAGGGATGCGTTGAAAGGTAATTCTGCAATTCTGATTCGCCAGCTACCTTCCCTAGCTTTTCATATACCCTCGGCCCAACTCGAGGATCATATCCAGCAGAAGCCATCAAAAGCAGCCCAATGTAGTCAGCTTCCATTTCCATTCTAATAAACAAAAGACGCACAATAATAAGTAAGCAACATACATGCCATGTATATTAATCTATATGATAGATTGACAGTTGAAAATAAACAATGAAAATGACATCTACAGTATCATTCTAAATATTTAAGTAGGACTTTGATTAAATGATGAAAGATGTCCCTAAGATTTAGACCTAAAACGTAAACAAAAAGACATATTTGACCCAAAGGAGTGTAGGACTTGTGCAACCAGAAACTAAAATTTACTGGAGTCATATTTAGAAGAGATGGTCAAAACTTGTACCGGCATTGCAAATCAAATCAAACCCACTAGAAAAGAGAACACGCATTTCAAGTAAAGCACAATACCATATATATCATGACAATGAACCACAGAACACAAACTAAAAGTCAGAATCTAGTAATCTACAAAGACCAACTGGGGAAGAACGACCTCCAATATAACATTATTCAAGTACAACACATACTGCATAAATATTTAAAGGTTGCTCAGTCACAACACGAGATTAGGAACTACATATGCCAACCGACCAGCATAGTA
Source organism: Triglochin maritima (assembly GCA_963682175.1). Classification (NCBI taxonomy): domain Eukaryota; kingdom Viridiplantae; phylum Streptophyta; class Magnoliopsida; order Alismatales; family Juncaginaceae; genus Triglochin; species Triglochin maritima. Next base: position 46,233,742 of record OY821775.1, read on the forward strand.
GAACTACCTTTAACCCAACGACCAACGTGCTCAAGAAACACTGAACTAACATACAAAATGAAAAGCTTTTGTAGAAAAGAAACATCAAGACTATGTCCAACAAAAGACACAAAAACACTCGACATTGAAAAATATGAGATGATTTGTGCCTCTATCAACACTTTATGAGCATCAGACCAGCCTTTTGCATATTTTATTGATTGTATACAACTATTATATCTATATATGAAATAACATCAAAATCTGCAAGTATAATATGACGGGCTTGTGTTTAACCTATACATGATTACCTAAGACTTTGCTGAGAGTAAGACAATGAAATCTTAAAAAGTTGCGGAAAGCAAATCACCTGCGGGAGAAGGGGAACCTGAAGAGGATATCGGACATTGTACTGATAAGTTCAGGCATTGTAAAGAACTGCATAAGAATCAGTTGCAGCAAAACAAGCCACAAGTTTCTCGTGATCCCTTCAGCGACATGTCTCGCAACAGCATGCCCAACCTGTTGCAAAACAAAAGCTATTCAACTCCTTCCCATTTCCTCCAAAGATAAATGTGGTTCGGCGATCAATAAACAAATGTACCTCATGACTAATAACAGTGGCAATTTCAGCATCCGTTCGGAAATGCTCAAGTAATCCAGTGAAAACAACAATCTTGCCACCGGGCATACAAACCGCATTGACCATGGGATCCACAACAACAATCACTTCCCAGTTCAAACCTTCCAAGTGATGCGTTGCTGGAGCACGCAAGTCCTTATGTGCTTCCTTCCTACTACGCTCCACCCACTTATCATCAAGAACCTCATCCGCACCTCCCCATTTCACCTCTCCAGTCTTCCCCTTTCCGTCCTCGCTAAAACCCCACTGAACAGGCTCATGAGCTCCTTCCCCCGCACTCGGAGACCCCTCGGAAGCATAAGACATATCACTCCACACTCTCTCACCACGTTGCAAACCTCTCTCAAGGCTCTCAATTATCTGTTTCGATATGATACGCACCCGGATGCTCTCGGGGTGAATAGACGGGAGGATTTTCCCCTTCAAACCCTCCTTCAATTTCTTAAACTCAACCTCACCAAGCTGCCTCTCGACATTGGCCGGGAGAAGAATAATATGTCTCCGTTTCGTGTAAGGGACCGTCTCCAAATTGCCGTAGTAAACCGTGACAAATACAACCGACCCCGACACAGCAACAACAATCACATTCCTAGGGTTCGACCACCAATGCCGCAGGCCTCTCCGGCGGAAGTGGACGACCTCATCTTTCTCCACATAATACGATCTCCTAAAGTGGGCGTAATAAGCCGGGGGTTTCGCAGTCGTAATCGGGGTTCTGGAACGGCAATTCCGGAGAATGGAAAACAAACCCGGGGTCGATTTCCGGAGAAAGTTCATGTTTTTTTGCCCTAAATTGGTGGGATTGGGGAAATGGGTCTTCACTATACTACAGAACCAATCTTTCTTCTCAAAACCAGAATTTCGGGAACTATAATAAGCAGAATTTTAGTTACGAGATCGAATTGGGGAGAAAAGGTTAGGGTTTTTTCCTTCCATCGTTAGTGGAGTTGTTGAGATGGGAAAAATGGTACCTTTTAGGGTTTGTAAGACGAGAATGATCGAATTGGGGGAGTGAGATCGAAGATTACCGGATTTGGAGTTTTTCAGAGGCGGAAGAGAGAAAAGAAAGAAGGCTATGGGTTTGGGTGACAGAGCGAATTGGAGTGATTTCTAGAATAAAAATCATGTGGAGAAATTTTTTTTCCTTCTTTTCTTGGTAATTAAACTAATAACGGTTATATTATTATTATTATTTTGCATTTGAATTTAGAATTTTTTTTAGAAGGACCCATGGCCAAGGGTCATTAAATTGATATTAACAGTAAATAATATTACATTTTATGAATTTAAAATTATAGATTGTAGTGGTGTAATATAATGTCTAATTTTTGTGTCGTATTTGCATTTAATTGTATTTTTTTCTTATACATCTTATATCTCTTTGAAGTTTTTATTTTATTTCTTGTAATTTTAAAGGAAAAAATGTGGGTTTGATTTTTTGTGATTGATTTGATGGTGTTGTCATAATTTGGAGCGAAAAAGTCATCTCATAGATTTATTTTCTAGTGAGAAAGTAATAAAGCCTACATTATATACAAATGAGTTCAAATTCGAAAATAAAAATAAAAATTATGGGGTAGAAGTTGGGTTACTTTAGAAATTCAATTATATATGTTAAATATATTTTTATGCGGATAGATCACCCGACCTTACGGTCTGATATGATAAGCAAAAAAGATAAGTACTAGTGGTCTCTTATAACTTGTATCAATACGTCTTCCATCTTAAAAAAAACAAAAAAAACCTTTAAAGCCATTTTTGTCTCTACTTTCTGCCAGTTTCTAAAGATTTGCGCACCCTATTATTGGTAATTGGTATCGAGAAATATTCAAAAAACGGAAAAACCCTAACAACATTAATCATTACTATTAGGATTTTAAACATCCAAATCAACATAAATATTCGCATCTAAATTAACTAGAGATAAGGTAAGAAATGTGTTCCTCTAAACTACACATGCATGAAACTCTCCAAAATGACTATCTATTAATTAAATGTCACGTTAGCGCAACAAACGACGGTTGATTTTCCTGATATCAACGTCCGGTGGGAGAGGCGGCCTCGGTGCTACGTAGGGCCTTGCCGGAACGCCACCGCCGGGGCGGCAATTGGCGGCGTAGGGGTCACTATTGCATGGTATTCCATCCCTCCCTAGTGCCGGATAACCAATGTAACGTTGGTTGTTGCTGTTGTCTTGTGCATTGCTCGTGGAGAGGAAGAGAGAGAGCACCAAAAGTAAAATGAAGAAGAGAGATTTGGAAGCCATGTTTGATCGTATCTTGCTTTGTTTGTGTTTTTTGTTTGTTGTCTGGGTTCATTATTTATACTACGTGCATGAGTTGAGTTGTGATGGGTCATAGGTTCGTAGAAATGTTAGGATCTTACCGTTGAATGATTATTCTAGCTGTTTCTAATTAATCACGGTTCAAACTGGTAGAATTATTCTTAATGATGGTTTGACTAATTATTTTGATGTAATTTTGAAATACTTCGACGGGAAATATGGGGAGATATGACTTCAAAAGAACAATGAATGCTTTATTATATATTATGGTTTGTGAATCATAATGAAGGTTATGTCCGTGTTAATATATATGATTGGTAATTAAGTGGATCTTATTAGTTATCGATTCTAGAAAACTTACTGATAAAAATTAACCGAACTATCCTCGAATTCGACCTGATTCTCCCTTTTATTACAGTATTTTTCTTACCAAATTGAATAATTTTAGTTTTAAGGTAATGCTTCGAATTAAAGAAAAAAATGATTTTTACTTGCATGTAGTATGTCACTCTAAAATTGTGAAATTGTTAAGATACCACTCGAAAAATTGCATTTGCCTTAATGTCATTAAGTAAAATCTCTATTTTTTGGATGTCATTGGACCCAAAACTCCTAACACTCAAACTTTTTGTTAACGTCAACTATATTATTATTTAAGTTGAATTTCAGCAAAATCAATGCTAAATTATTTATTATTTACTAATTATCTCTATTTGATTGTAATTTTTGTAAATCTACTTTTACAAGTTTAGAGTAAAGAGAAAGAAGTAGAGCGAGAAGTTATAAGTGAATAATAACAGTAAATCTTAGAGAATTTATAACTAAATATAGACAACTAGAAAATTGTAGGTGGTTTGGGGTTGTTTTTGAAAACACTTTCAAATTATATAATAATATAATTAAAACGGAAAATTAACACAATGACATGGGAATAAATCATGATTCCATTCCATATTTCCATCCCACCTTAGGTCAATTCCCACCTTCACTCTGCTCGAAGTTATTTCATCTCTGTTGGATTATTGAGTTTAGGCTAGGTCCATGAATAACTCAATTGAAGAAATCCAATGTTGAGATGAATATGAGAACTATTGTCTCATGTGTCATGTGCTCACCTCACTTTTAGTCCCACATTGGTGAAGCTTACAAGTTGAAGGATGTTGATAAACATCTTATTCACTTGACCCTTTGTAGGTGGAAATAGAGGATGACAGAATTCTCCGCACGCGCGCGCCCGTCCCGTCCCGGTCCGGGGCGAGGCAACGGGGGTTTTGGGGAAAATTAGAGGCTTTAGCCTCAGGGTGATGGGTGTATTTAATTTTTGGACCTCATGTTAATTGTTTTTGCAATTAAGTCCTTGACGGTTACAAGATTAAATACAAATATATATCACAGTCGGTTTCTTCCTGTACACACGTTTTATTCTCATCCTCTCTCTGCGAAAACCGTCCCTCTTCGGCGATTTTAGGTCTCCGAATCCAGAGTTCTACGACGACCGATTCTTGCGAGGTGCGAGGTTCCTCGCTGCTTTCGTGTCCCGTCGACTCCGGTGTGCGCCTGATCGACGGTGTGAACATTCTATCATGGAGAAAACCGACAGACCATCAAACCCACTGGTATGTGGGCCGATATTTTCTCAATCTCAATATGTTGGGTATCAAACTGACTAGGTCAGTTGATGGTATTTCCATATCTCAATCTCAATATGTTGAGAAGATTCTTGAGAGATTTGGCTATACGAATTGTAGATCTGTGAAAACCCCATATGATTCATCAAAACCTTTGTACAAGAACAAGAGTAGTGTTCCAGTTTCACAACTGAGATATTCTCAGATTATATGTAGCTTGATGTATCTTGCAAATTGCACACGACCAGATATTTCATTCTCGGTGAGCAAACTTAGTAGATACACAAGTTGTCCTGATCGTACTCATTGGGAGGCTTTGGAAAGAGTACTTAAGTACTTGAAGGGTACTTCTACCCTTGGGCTGCATTATGGGAAATTCTCAGCTGTACTAGAAGGGTACAGTGATGCAAGCTGGATAACCAAAAACTCTAGGAGTAACGGTGTTACGGGGTATGTTTTTACTCTGGGTGGAGGCGCAGTCTCCTGGAGGTCTACAATGTTGGATTTCGTGCCCTATTATATGTATATATTTTTCGAAATTTTATAAACATATAGGATCGAAACATTCATATTTTCTTCGATTTTCATATAGACATGCATTTGTTTGTCCTAATTATTTATCATGCATTAAAACAAACATATAATTGCAAAGAGGATCATACCTAGAGGTTCTCTAAAACCTCTTGAAGATCCGGAGTCGCGTTGCCGGTTGAATCGCCCGGTGGATTGCCTCTGACTGTTCACCAAACTCTAAACAAGGTTGGAGAGAAAGGAGCTAGGCAATCAATCTCCAAACGGGATTTTACTCCCTAATAATTTATTAGAATCTAGCTAGTAACCCCCTTTTTCTTTCCTGAGATTTTACTCTCCAAAAACTCAAATTAACTAAGGATTTTCGGATGGATTAATTGGGGTGGTTAGAGAGAGAGAATTTTGCATATACTTATTTTTAATGAAGGAAATCAGGCCTATTTATAGGCTCCTTTAATTTCCACATCATAGGCTATGCATTAACCCATTCTTCCATGTTTTCTCTCTTAAGACCAATTCCCAATATTAAATTTATTAATCTACATCCAAATTTAATCATAATTGACCAAGTCAAAACCATGATTAATAATTCCTTAATTAATTTGTATTTATCGAATTTTGGATTAATTCCCAACAAAATTCGTTTTTTTTGCTTTAGGAAATTTAATTAATTTGCCTTTATCGAATTTTGGTTTAATTCCCAACAAAATTCGTATTTGGGGTTTTAGCAAATTTAATTAATTAATTTGCCTTATCGAATTTTGGATTAATTCCCAACAAAATTCGATCTTTGGGGTTATAGCTAATTTATATATCATATGCAATATATCATCATATGTAATATCAAACAATCACACCCCATGATATATTTACATCTCATAAATAAATTCATGATTCTAAATATGTCATTTTCATGACATAATGATTTTATCGATTCGATCACCACATGTATATGAAACTCGATACATCATATGAACATAAAATCACCTTCTTGTTTCGTAGTTTTATGGTGTGACCTATGGGAGGATCTAAGCTAAATTGGCAGTGATATTAATAGCTTAACATCACAAACTATAAGCGGTATCTAGCTACACATTATAGTTCCCAATTAGCTAGATGTCTTAATTCAGCTCGAACCAAAACCCAATCCAATTAGTGATGGAGTGCACCACTTGTGTCCGTCCCTTGCCTCATGATAATAAGTATACACACAAAGTAGTATTGTGTCATTTTTTTATTAGTATTCATTTCTTGATCTCTTTAAGTTAGTTATAAATATGTGGCTTAATTCAAATCACATTGTGCACATTATAACTTTGCTTTATCAAGGGGCCCATTAATATCATTACTCAATTAAGAGGTGCAATGATAATCTTTTGACTAACTATCTTCTCCAACAAAAGTCATACTTAACCAACTAATGTCTTTGCACTACACTCATTGATAGCTTAAGACACTAGTCTAATGAAGCACTCCTTAAGCGATCAGATATAAGTCTCATATCAAAGGACCAAGGACACAGTAAAATATTAATGACACAGAAACACATTCCTATAATATTTTACTTATTAGGTCAATTCGGTATACAAAAGTAGTATTTTCCTCTTTTGCGTACCCGTGTTGTCACTCACTTGTAGAGCTACAATGATCTATGACCAACACGACAATCTTAACTCGGTAATAAATGTCCCATGTTTATTACCATGATTGCGAATATCTTTTGTTTTATGCAAACCAATATCTTTTAGAGCTCTACGGTTAAGGACCAAGAGTCTATTCCTTAACACTTCTAAAAGACGAATAACATAAACAATGAACAAAATGATTTCTCATTCAATTCATAATAATTGACATTTAAAAGTAAAACTTTTAGAACACATTCCCTTCAATCTCTCACTTGTTATCAAAGTTTTCTTTCACATACATTCTCAATGCATAAAACATTAATCACTAGGGTAACCTTCTCAAATCACCTATCAAGTCAATCCACATGGATCCTTGGATTCATGGACTCTAAATATATTTCGTCTCTTAGCTTGGTATGAAGATTTGTTGAATGGATCAGTTGTGTCACTGTTGTGTCCACCCATTTATTTATTTTGTCTTTCGTTGGTGGTTGAGTTAGGCGTAGTGATATTACTCCTAACTACACTAGCTCATGCCTCCACCTTCGATAATGATGACGCATCATTATCCCAACCTCCTATTGTCAAGAATCCTTATGAGAATTGCATCAAAACAACCCTCAGCTATTTTCTCCTTTGTCTTTCATAAACAAGAACCTTATCTTTAGTCCGGTTAAGGTACTTCAGAATATTCTTGACCGCAATCCCATGCTTAGGACTTGCGTCAGATTGGTGACTACCTGTCACTCTTAGAGCATACGAGATTTCGAGTCTTGTGCAAGTCATTGTGTACATGGTCCTTCCTTTTGCCGAAGCATAAGGGCTACCTTCATGTACTCCAAGTTTCTGAGTGATTGAGCACGCCGAGACTCCTTGAGTTGCACACTTATACTCATATTTATTGGCACATTGTCTATATTGGAATTGTTCACCCTGAACCTTTCCAAGACCTTGTCAATGTATGCACGTTGACTTAGGCCAATGAATCTATGGGATGTATCTCAATCTATCTTGATTCTCAAGATGTGTTGAGCCTCATCCATTTCTTTTCATTGAACATACATATTTCAATGAAATTTCTCGTTTGCTAATGCAAAGGTATATGATTGCTCATGAGCAACATGTCATCGACATATAAGATCAGAAGTATTGCATGGCTCCCACTAATCTCCTTGTATCAACAAGGTTTTCTTTTACTTTGAATAAAGTGAATCTTCTTCGCCTCTTCGTCAAAGCGTTTGTTCCAACTCCTCGATGCTTGCTTCAATCCATAAATGGATTCTCGAAAATTGCATCTCTTCTCGCTATTATTTGGATCATCAAAAGCTTGAGGTTGTACCATGTAGATATCCTCCTCCAAGTTCCTGTTTAAGGAATGTCATTTTGATATCCATCTTCCATATCCCACAATTGTGAAAAGCGGTAATAGTGAGCATAATCCGAATAGATTTTAACATGGCAACCTCTCAAAAATCTCATCAAAGTCAATTTCTTGAATTTGAGTATAACTTTTGCTACAAGGCTTGCTTTGTAGGTTGTCAAGTTACTATCCATGTCTATCTTCCTCCTAAAAGCTCATTTATACCAAATGATATTTTCTCTTGAGGAAGGCAAATCAAGTTCCATACTTGATTATCATACATGGATTCTACTTCGGATTCCATGGCTTTTTACCATAGTTTGAAGTCTTTTCTTTCCATTGCTTCTTGGAAGGTCGAGAGATCTTTGGTATCTAGTACCATGATCTCATGAAGTCCCACATACTTATTGGTTTTCTTCCTTTCCCTCGTCAACCTTCTCTATTCTTTTGGTTCTTCTCGTGTCTTTTGAACTTCTTCCACAATTTCTTGAGGAATAGGTTCATGTTCGACTCTCGAACATACACTAAGTGTAGATGATTGAGATTCTCTCACAATTTTGTAAGGATCTCTTGCTCATGCTCCCACTAACCAAATGAATCTCGGTTAGACCTTCATGATTTTGAATGTCATCATTCATGTCATGATCTTGTAGAGTATCTTGAGTTTCCTCAAGCTTAACTCTACTCCCACTACGTTTCTCTCTTTTCCAGAAATTCTAGAAAAAACATATCTCTCTCTATAATCTTTCAATTGGAGGTGATACACCAAAAGTAGTATCCTCTTGTCACACGAGGACAACCTATAAAGAAGCACTTATCCGCTTTTGGTTGAAGTTTGGTTGACATCAATCTCTTGATGTATACCTCACAACCCCAAATCTTGAGAAAGCCGAGCTTAGGTGTCTTTCAACTCCATAGCTCACAAGACATCTTCTCTACGGATTTGGATGGAACGTTATTTAGTGAGTTAGTCATTATTTGTAGTGCATAATTCCAAAAGTAAATAGGCAATTTAGATTGACTTATTATTGATCGAACCATATCGAGCAATATCTTGTGTCATACTTTAGGAATGAGTCAAATTAGGTATCCTAAGCACTCACCCCTACGAACCTTTCATAGAGACTCGATATTCTTGTTGAGTCGGTTCACTACTTCATCCTCGAATTCCTTGAACTTGTCAAAGAATTCACTTTTGCTTCCCATTAGACAAATATAGCCATAATGACTATAGTTGTCCGTGAACAAAATGAGGTACCTTAAACCGTCTCTTGCACTTGTACTTATCGGACCATATACATTAGAATGTATCATATCCAATTAGGTATTCGTTTTTGTTCCTTTCTTCTTGAAAGGTCTATTGTTCATTCATTTGATCAATCCGATAGTGCTACAAGATTGTATCATTCACGTGAGTTATCTTAGTTCCTTTTGTTATTTTTTGTTTGAGTTTGTTTATTATTCATTTTAAGCAAATAGAAATCATTCTATACGAATGTATTTGCATAGAAAATTCTATTCTTCGATATAGACAAACAAGAATTAAAATATTTATTAAAATTTATCCATATCTAAAACTTGATACAGAAATGTTCTTGCTAATCGAAGGCAGATAATTAACATTCTTCAAAGCATAAATTTAAATCACTAGACTATTGAAGTTCCATAGAATTTTGTACAATCGCAGCGATGCTTGTATTATTTCCAATCTTTAATATCATCTCGTTCTTCACGAGTTCCTATCCTTCAATAGCTGCACATGAAAATTATGTGAGAACAAGATCCGGTAACCATTACTAAATCAAGGATAGAGGTGATTAAATTTATCTCAATAACAAACATACCTATGGCGTTTCTCGGGCGCCTACGTTCAATCATCCCATTTTCAAGGTCTTCCTTGTTTTTGGGGGCAATTAGGTCGAATGTGTCCATTTTCACCGCAGTTAAAGCACTCCGTGTTGGGAGTTGGAGATTTGAAAGATTTCCCCCTTGAGGCACTCTCATGAGCAGCTTCTACTCCCTTGCTCTGATTAACGTATCTTTGGTAAATTTGCCTTTACCTTTGTTGATCTTTTTGCTCTTCTCATGGACGGTTAGGACGTGATTGTCCCGACCCTTGCCCATGTCAACTTCTGCCGTTTTGAGAGCGTTGTGAAGCTCCTTAAGACTCACCCCTTTTTCACGCACATGATAGTGCATCACAAAGTCCTTAATGGACGGGGCTAGAGAGCCAAGAATTAGATCTTCGGCAATGTCCTCGGGCATTGGAAAAGAGAGCTTCGACAATTTCTCAAGGTATCCCTGCATTGTGAGAAAATGCATGGATACCGATGTTCCCTCCACCATGTGGCACCTTGTGAGTGCGATGGTGGTCTTATAGTGCTCCTTTCGGGCACTATCCATGAACATCTTTGTTAAATCTTTCATGGTCTTCTTGGGTTTTGAATCCAAGTATTTCGCTTGAAGCGAGTCACCCATGGATGCCAACATTAGACTGTGAACTTGGTTCTCTTCGTCTTCCCACTTGGCTATCGCCTCTTTCTCATTACCGGTTGCCTTCTCATTCAATTTTGGGATTTCACCATCCAAAATATGAGATAGTTTTTCAAACCTCAACACGATATTAAGATTGAGTTGCCATTTCATGAAGTTTGAGCTATCATTTTGCAAAGGATTCTTTTCGATCATAGATCGCACAATTGGTTGGATATTAGACATTTCTACAAAAAAATTATACGGGATTTTAATGTCAATTTTATGTTTTAAAAATACATACATATATATCGAATATAAATGTAAATACTGCAAATAAAATTTTGCCCGTAGATGCAGTAATCCAAGATCCTATCAATTGCAATATAGACTAGATAAGGGCTATCGAATATATCACAATATCAAGGTAAGAAAAACTCTTTCTAATCACAACCTTTTTGAATTTTAGCAATATTAGCATCTTCAAACTCTTGTGATTCTTGTCGTTTTAATTATGAGGGAATATGACCTATCCTCGTAAGAAAAACTTTTTCCCAAAACCGAGCGAGGGCTCTAGGTAATGTTAAGAAAACTTATTTTCATTTGATACGAGATACGTTTATCCATTGTATTCACAACTAAACATACTTGGGGTTCACTAGAGTGAAACACACCTCATATATTTAATCGTGGCACAACAATAGAAAATCATTATATATCCCACTATTCCCAAAGATGGAGTGAGCTATCTCCCGCTAAGGGCGAGCAGAGTATCCCTCGATCAATGGCTGCTAGTGGATGAAATAAGAAGGAAAATTACTCTTAATTTTGTTGGACAATTTCATTTATTAACATGTGATTCGGAATTTTAGTTATCATGCATATTATCATTTATACACATCCTAACATTCAATCACATTCATCACATGCATAACAGAAATTAAAAACAGAAATTAAACCATTCACACAATCCACATCGTGTGAGTCTATATGTTCCCTTTGATCATTGATCCTCGATCCCTGATCCTCGATTGATGCGCTACAGCGGCGACTTCTTCTTGCACTGGAGATGTAGATTTTACAGAAAATAAACATGCTCCTCACATTCGATAAAAACCGACTAATGCAAGTCCTATGTAAAACCTCTCAAATGCAATGCAATTATCTAAAAGATAGAAAGAGAGAATTTGACTTTTACATACAAATAAGTCCTTGTATATTAATAATTACATACATTCATAGTTGCTGTTTGGAACATATAAACTCACAATTCCTGCAAAAACAACTCGAGCAACGCATACACGCATGTCCAATCTAAACTATTTAATCTAGATTATCAAGTATCTAAACTCAAACAATTCTAGACAAATCATTTGAAATCCATTAAAATGATTTTCATGCATGCATAGTTCAAAATTAATTATTTTGAGCCGCCGTTCATCCAATTTCCAAAAGGAAAGATGAACATTAGTCCTTTTCGGTTTTGTTGATTCCCTTATAAAATAATCATTTAAAATAAAACAAAAATTCTATAAATTAGACAAATGTCTAAATTTCAATTCTAACAATCATGTGTGATGTTTTAAACATATAAAACCAACAAAACGAATTTATTAGAATTTTATCAACAAAATATCGAAAAACTCGAAAAAGACATAAAACCGAATTGTTTTGATTGTAGATGGTAACCTAAATTAATTTTATAGTCTAAATCAAAAATAATACGAATCAAAAGCTCTGATACCACTGTTGTATTTCGTGTCCTATTATATGTATATATTTTTCGAAATTTTATAAACATATAGGATCGAAACATTCATATTTTCTTCGATGTTCATATAGACATGCATTTGTTTGTCCTAATTATTTATCATGCATTAGAACAAACAAATAATTGCAAAGAGGATCATATCTAGAGGTTCTCTAAAACCTCTTGAAGATCCAGAGTCACGTTGCCGGTCGAATCGCCCGGTGGATTGCCTCCGAATGTTCACCAAACTCTAAACAAGGTTGGAGAGAAAGGAGCTAGCCAATCAATCTCCAAACGGGTTTAGAATCTAGCTAATAACCCCCTTTTTCTTTCCTGAGATTTTACTCTCCAAAAACTCAAATTAACTAAGGAATTTCGGATGGATTAATTTGGGTGGTTAGAGAGAGAGAGAATTTTGCATATACTTATTTTTAATGAAGGAAATTATGCCTATTTATAGGCTCCTTTAATTTCCACATCATGGGTTATACATTGACCCATTCTTCCATGTTTTTCTCTCTTAAGACCAATTCCCAATATTAAATTTATTAATCCACATCCAAATTTAATCATAATTGACCAAGTCAAAATTATGATCAATAATTCCTTAATTAATTTGCATTTATCGAATTTTAGATTAATTCCCAACAAAATTTGTTTTTTTTTTGTTTTAGGAAATTTAATTAATTTGCCTTTATCGAATTTTGGTTTAATTCCCAACAAAATTCGTATTTGGGGTTTTAGCAAATTTAATTAATTAATTTGTCTTATCGAATTTTGGATTAATTCCCAACAAAATTCGATCTTTGGGGTTATAGCTAATTTATATATCCTATGCAATATATCATCATATGTAATATCAAACAATCACACCCCATGATATATTTACATCTCATAAATAAATTCATGATTCTAAATATGTCATTTTAATGACATAATGATTTTATCGATTCGATCACCACATGTTACGAAACTCGATACATCATATGAACATAAAATCACCTTCTTGTTTCGCAGTTTTATGGTGTGACATATGGGAGGATCTAAGCTAAATTGACAGTAATATTAATAGCTTAACATCACAAACTATAAGCGGTATCTAGCTACACATTATAGTTCCCAATTAGCTAGATGTCTTAATTCAACTCGAACCAAAACCCGATCCAATTAGTGATGGAGTGCACCACTTGTGTCCGTCCCTTGCCTCATGATAATAAGAATACATACAAAGTAGTATTGTGTCATTTTTGTATTAGTATTCATTTCTTGATCTCTTTAAGCTAGTTATAAATATGTGGCTTACCTCAAATCACATTGTGCACATTATAACTTTGCTTTATCAAGGGGCCCATTAATATCATTACTCAATTAAGAGGGGCAATGATAATCTTTTGACTAATTATCTTCTCCAACAAAAGTCATACTTAACCAACCAATGTCTTTACACTACACTTATTGATAGCTCAAGACACTAGCCTAATCAAGTATTTCTTAAGTGATCGGATATAAGTCTCATATCAAAGGACCAAGGACACAGTAAAATATTAATGACACAGAAACACATTTCTATAATATTTTACTTATTAGGTCAATTCAGTATACAAAAGTAATATTTTCCTCTTTTGCGTACCCGTGTTGTCACTCACTTGTAGAGCTACAATGATCTATGACCAACACGACAATCTTAACTCGGTAATAAATGTCCCATGTTTATTACCATGATTGCGAATATCTTTTTGTTTTATGCAAACCAATATCTTTTAGAGTTCTACGGTTAAGGACCAAGAGCTTATTTCTTAACACTTCCAAAAGACGAATAACATAAACAAGGAACAAAATGATTTCTCATTCAATTCATAATAATTGACATTTAAAAGTAAAACTTTTAGAACACATTCCCTTCATACAAAACAGACCATATTGTCTCGATCTACATTTGAGGCTGAACTTTGTGCTTTGGATACAAGTGGAATGGAAGCTGAATGGCTGAAATGACTCCTTTCTGAATTGCTAATGACTAGCAAACCAGTTCATGCAATATCTGTACATTGTGATAGTATGACTACTATTGCAAAATTAAGAAGCTCAAAGTATAACCACAAACAAAGGAGACACATCCAAGTCAGACTGAAGTCTGTAAGGGAATTAATCTCGGAAAGGGTGATAGCTGTTGATTTTGTTGGTACCAAAGACAATACAGCCGATCCTTTCACCAAAGGACTTGATCTAGCTCAAGTTCTGAAATCCAAGTTGGGGATGAGACTGAGACTCATTACATGACTCATATAGAATGGCAACCCAACCAATCTGAGTGGAGATCCCACGAAGTTGATTCAATGCGGTAATAACAAGTTCTTGGGTGAGTCAAGTGCAACTCATTGGTGATACGTTGTAGGTCATACATTGTATTTGTGTCAATACCCCCAAAGAATGGATATGTTGCTGAAACTGCAAGTTTAGTAAGAGTGTAGACTCTGAATGGGTTCAAGTCTTTGAGACAAGATGTTAGCAGTGCATCTTTGGAGAAGCTCAACTATGTGAACGCAATTGTGTGGCCGCAATTAGAGGAATGAGGGTCATTCTTTGAAAGCATTCATGAAACAGGATACGGATGCATGGCCGTAAAGCATCAACCTTGTAGATTGCAGCATAACCTGCTTAGTGTTGTTCTCAATGAACATCTCCACATAAAAGGTTCAAGTTCAAGACTTCGTTTCACTTAGTTCCTGTGGGAGTAAAGTTGAAGGACTCAGGTCGTGGTTCAAACCCGAAAGGTACCATTACTGAAAGCACTTGGCTGCAAGGTTTGGTCGTTCGATCAACAATGGATTTGTGGGGGATTGTTGGATTATTGAGTTTGGGCTAGGCCAATGAATAACTTAATTGAAGAAATCCAATGTTGAGATGAAGATGAGAACTATTGCCCCATGTGTCATGTGCCCACCTCACTTTTGGTTTAATTCCCAACAAAATTCGTATTTGGGGTTTTAGCAAATTTAATTAATTAATTTGTCTTATCGAATTTTGGATTAATTCCCAACAAAATTCGATCTTTGGGGTTATAGCTAATTTATATATCCTATGCAATATATCATCATATGTAATATCAAACAATCACACCCCATGATATATTTACATCTCATAAATAAATTCATGATTCTAAATATGTCATTTTAATGACATAATGATTTTATCGATTCGATCACCACATGTTACGAAACTCGATACATCATATGAACATAAAATCACCTTCTTGTTTCGCAGTTTTATGGTGTGACATATGGGAGGATCTAAGCTAAATTGACAGTAATATTAATAGCTTAACATCACAAACTATAAGCGGTATCTAGCTACACATTATAGTTCCCAATTAGCTAGATGTCTTAATTCAACTCGAACCAAAACCCGATCCAATTAGTGATGGAGTGCACCACTTGTGTCCGTCCCTTGCCTCATGATAATAAGAATACATACAAAGTAGTATTGTGTCATTTTTGTATTAGTATTCATTTCTTGATCTCTTTAAGCTAGTTATAAATATGTGGCTTACCTCAAATCACATTGTGCACATTATAACTTTGCTTTATCAAGGGGCCCATTAATATCATTACTCAATTAAGAGGGGCAATGATAATCTTTTGACTAATTATCTTCTCCAACAAAAGTCATACTTAACCAACCAATGTCTTTACACTACACTTATTGATAGCTCAAGACACTAGCCTAATCAAGTATTTCTTAAGTGATCGGATATAAGTCTCATATCAAAGGACCAAGGACACAGTAAAATATTAATGACACAGAAACACATTTCTATAATATTTTACTTATTAGGTCAATTCAGTATACAAAAGTAATATTTTCCTCTTTTGCGTACCCGTGTTGTCACTCACTTGTAGAGCTACAATGATCTATGACCAACACGACAATCTTAACTCGGTAATAAATGTCCCATGTTTATTACCATGATTGCGAATATCTTTTTGTTTTATGCAAACCAATATCTTTTAGAGTTCTACGGTTAAGGACCAAGAGCTTATTTCTTAACACTTCCAAAAGACGAATAACATAAACAAGGAACAAAATGATTTCTCATTCAATTCATAATAATTGACATTTAAAAGTAAAACTTTTAGAACACATTCCCTTCATACAAAACAGACCATATTGTCTCGATCTACATTTGAGGCTGAACTTTGTGCTTTGGATACAAGTGGAATGGAAGCTGAATGGCTGAAATGACTCCTTTCTGAATTGCTAATGACTAGCAAACCAGTTCATGCAATATCTGTACATTGTGATAGTATGACTACTATTGCAAAATTAAGAAGCTCAAAGTATAACCACAAACAAAGGAGACACATCCAAGTCAGACTGAAGTCTGTAAGGGAATTAATCTCGGAAAGGGTGATAGCTGTTGATTTTGTTGGTACCAAAGACAATACAGCCGATCCTTTCACCAAAGGACTTGATCTAGCTCAAGTTCTGAAATCCAAGTTGGGGATGAGACTGAGACTCATTACATGACTCATATAGAATGGCAACCCAACCAATCTGAGTGGAGATCCCACGAAGTTGATTCAATGCGGTAATAACAAGTTCTTGGGTGAGTCAAGTGCAACTCATTGGTGATACGTTGTAGGTCATACATTGTATTTGTGTCAATACCCCCAAAGAATGGATATGTTGCTGAAACTGCAAGTTTAGTAAGAGTGTAGACTCTGAATGGGTTCAAGTCTTTGAGACAAGATGTTAGCAGTGCATCTTTGGAGAAGCTCAACTATGTGAATGCAATTGTGTGGCCGCAATTAGAGGAATGAGGGTCATTCTTTGAAAGCATTCATGAAACAGGATACGGATGCATGGCCGTAAAGCATCAACCTTGTAGATTGCAGCATAACCTGCTTAGTGTTGTTCTCAATGAACATCTCCACATAAAAGGTTCAAGTTCAAGACTTCGTTTCACTTAGTTCCTGTGGGAGTAAAGTTGAAGGACTCAGGTCGTGGTTCAAACCCGAAAGGTACCATTACTGAAAGCACTTGGCTGCAAGGTTTGGTCGTTCGATCAACAATGGATTTGTGGGGGATTGTTGGATTATTGAGTTTGGGCTAGGCCAATGAATAACTTAATTGAAGAAATCCAATGTTGAGATGAAGATGAGAACTATTGCCCCATGTGTCATGTGCCCACCTCACTTTTAGTCCCACATTGGTGAAGCTTACAAGTTGAAGGATGTTGATAAACATCTTATTCACTTGACCCTTTGTAGGTGGAAAGAGAGGAGGAGAGAATTCTCCACACACACGCGCGCGCCCGTCCCGTCCCGTCCGGGGCGGGGCGTGGCAGCGGGGGTTTTGGGGGAAATTAGAGGCTTTAGCCTCAGGGTATATTTAATTTTTGGACATCATGTTAATTGTTTTTGCAATTAAGTCCTTAACGGTTACAAGATTAAATACAAAATGTGTTTGAAACTTGACTTGAGGAAGGCGTATGACTCGATCTCATGGGAGTTCTTGCTACACACGTTGCAACGCTTTGGATCCCCGTCCAAAAAGCGATGTGCTCAAGAGACCACGTATAGCCTGTTGCCTGCTTTGTGGACGATGCTCACGATCAGATGGTTTTTTTGGTTCATCACCTTCTGCTACTATGCGCACCTCTCATCATGAATTAGGTCGGGGTGGCTGGTGGTTTCGGGATCCCGTAGAAAATGCTTTTCTATTCGTTACTCGTTAGATATCCACGGGTTTACTAGCTAAATGACAATTGGCACATACAATCCGTCCAGTCGCTTCGCGTGGATTTTCATAACCCTGCTGCGGGAATCGAACCCGCATCTTCTCCTTGGCAAGGAGAAATTTTACCGGCAGAATTCTCAAACTACGGAACCAACTGCTTTTACACCGGGGGAACAAGATCCGGAGACAACAGTACAAGCGCTCCTACAATCAGATGCTCCTGAGGTGCCTGGATAAGAGGGAAGCTGATGAAGTTATGCAAGAAAAGAAGATCATGCACCAAGGCTACTACTAGCTCACCATGGAAGCAGACTGCTGCAAATTTTTAAGGCATTGCCATCAATGCCAGATACTGAGCCAAATTGAGCGAAGGCTGCTACTTCTCGATATTGTGCCAATTCCAGTTTTGAACTACCGCGGACTTGTTTCATTCAGCAGAAAATAATTCTCTCATCGGAATATCGGTCTCATATCGGAAAATAGGTCTCTGGCTCGACCAAGGATTCGATTGCTCGAAACCAGCCTGAGCTTCTTCCTCTCGCCTGTGTGAGTGCTTCGGCTAATGCCTACACTCATTGCGCAGGAGTGGCGCCAACATTGTTCCAGTCAAGAAGAAGAATGGCCAAATCCGGATCTGCGTCGACAATTGTTCCAGAGCAACTAGAAAGATATTTTTTAACCAGAAAGAATTAAGTTCAGATGTAGGATACCTATCCAGAAGTTTTCGCAACCAAGGTCGGGTATAACTCGGAAGCCGGCTTGTGGTCCGGCAGGCATCGCAGCTCTTCGAGTGCCTGCTCCCGGCCTCTGAACGGGAACCAGGGGTCGGCCAGTGAAGATCACACCTCGTCGGAAAGAAAAAAACGAGAAATTGACTCTTCCGGGAACCAATAACGCGTAAACCATGTCAAACCAAGACCGATCAATATCCCCGCGACTTCTGGCGTGACAGACCAGCACTCTAACCAACTGAGCAAGTAGCTAATAGCGCGCAAATGACTTTCTGACCCTTTTTTTCATCTAGGATTCGGTGCCTGGCTTGCTTCGGCTAACGCCTACACGCCTTCGTGAACAAGCAACGCTGCTATCAGTTGCTGGCAACACTTGAACGAAAATGGCTGACCCAATAGCAGATTCCGCAGCTGCCACTGTTGGAACTAATGACCGGCCGCTCGGGCTCCGCGTTTCAAGTTCGTTATCCTAACCGTCTCCTCTGCTCTACCGGGTGAGTCACCTTCTTTGAGGCTCCGAGTCACCCACCTTCTTCTAAGCTCCGCTGGACGACACGGCAGGAGCTGCACTGCATGGGACACCGGATCTGCAATTCCCACGAGAGTGAGGAAGTCACCGGATGAATTGCCGAGTATACCGATCAGATCTGGACGCTGCAGTTGCTCCGCGGCGATACGGACTCGACCCGCTCCTACCCACCCTGGAGCACAATAGCATGTCGGGAATCGAGGGGGGACATACTGGACGTTACAACTCCCGTCGGTTGGGGGGCTGTGCCGCCCTGCCTTTCGATCGATACACAGTTGAGGGGGCTGATCACGAACGCTACAGGTGTGGGAGCGATCCTGGTCAGTAGGTTCTTTCGAGATCCATCTATATACACAAGTCTCCACACTATATACACAAGTCTCCACAACTGACTTGGACACCAACAGACGGGAACCTACTTCCCTGACATTTTTCAATTCGACCTTGTCTGCGATGTTTCTTGCAGGCGATGCAAAACTTTGGTGGAGGTCACGTAGCGGAGCTCTACAGAACCGTACATGAGATTTTCACCTCATACGGCTCCTCGTTCAATTCTTTCGAAGTAATTGGAATTGGATCCTTTTCCTTGTTCGAGAATCTTTACAAATGCGACGAATGCTATCTTGATTTTTCGGCTAACACCTCCTCTCGTCCTCGTTCGTTAGTACAACAAGCAACGGATTGAGCGATCTGCTATCAGAAGTTGGCTCGTGTTTTTATCTAGGGGAGTATATCGAGAAGTACATCTCGAAAGAACCTACTGACCAGGATCGCTCCCACACCTGTAGCGTTCGTGATCAGCCCCCTCAACTGTGTATCGATCGAAAGGCAGGGCGGCACAGCCCCCCAACCGACGGGAGTTGTAACGTCCAGTATGTCCCCCCTCGATTCCCGACATGCTATTGTGCTCCAGGGTGGGTAGGAGCGGGTCGAGTCCGTATCGCCGCGGAGCAACTGCAGCGTCCAGATCTGATCGGTATACTCGGCAATTCATCCGGTGACTTCCTCACTCTCGTGGGAATTGCAGATCCGGTGTCCCATACAATATCTACTTCTCGATATTGTGCCTCCCATGCGCGCGCCCGCGTCCAGTTGGGACATAGACAACCTTAACAGGAATTCGATAAACGAAAGTATGTATACCGAGTCAGAAATTAGAGAACACATTATAACGACGCGCTATCCGGATTCCCCCACCTATACACGCTCGCTTCTCGAGATACTTGATTGGAACAGAGGAAGAAGGCTCTAATTACACCACTAACCTTCTTTTGTTTTCAACGCTTGCCTTGCCAGCACAGTCACTGCAGGACAGGTTAAGAAGTTCATCAAAAACTACATCATCTGCCGCTTTGGAGTGCCCCACGAAATCATCTCTGACAATGGGACAAACTTCGTAGCCAAGAAGATTGAAGAATACTGTTGGTTACCAATTCAAGATCAAACATCATTGGTCCTCTCCATACCGTCCTCATACCAATGGTGCAGTGGAAGCAGCAAACCAGAATGTGGTGCGCATCCTTGAGAAAATGACGCAAACATATCGAGATTGGCACGAGAAGCTCCCGTATGCTTTATGGACATACAGAACCTCTATCAGGACATCCACAAGAGCTACACCTTACTCACTCACGTATGGCATGGAGGCGGTTCTATCAGTTGAAGTTGAGATCCCATCATTACGGGTACTAATGGAGACACAGCTAGAAGAGGCGGATTAAAGCGACGCACTTTCAAGCGTTATAGACAAGGAGCCCTCAAGACATGCCGAGACCATTGCCATATCCTGAGCAATTGCAAGAATTGGGTTCATTGATATTCCTGGTATAGTAGATGCTATCACACATACAGTCCGCCGAATCTTGTGTTCTAATAAGCATACTATGGCGTGTTTCTCCCTACGTATCCTCTCCTTCAAAGTGTGGACGCAACCAAGCACATATCGGAATCTGACTCTTGTCTCTCTTGCAGTCAGTCGCTCACTATGGCTGTTGCTCCTCCGCTTCCTTTGACTACGAAGGTTTCGATTTCGCACTGGTCGACTTCTGACATCAATTCGTCTTGTGATCTGATTGAATGTCGAGTCCGTTGCTTGTTGCACAACGTCTAGCTCACTCGCTGCGTACACTACGCTCGTCCGGTAGGAGCAAGCCGTTGCTTGTTGCGCAACTTCGCTAACTCACTCCCAGAGGTCCCTTACTTGTTCACGGACGAGGACGAGAGGAGGTCACGAAGGCCAGAAGCGAAGTTGGCTCGTGTTTTTATCTAGGAGAGTATATCGAGAAGTACATCGCTTTTTGGACGGGGATCCAAAGCAGATCATGGCCTTCTTGTACTTGTTGCGTCACGGACCCAGTCATCGACAGAAATTGGACTGACTGGAGGCCGGATCTCCGGCAGGACTTTCCGGGAGAAGAAAATGATTGTTCTAGTTCTGGAATGGCTATTCCTCACAATCGTTCCTTGTGATGCTGCTTGCAATTAGGTCGTTGCGATTACGGGTTGGATGTCTAATTGTCCAGGCGGTAATGATAGTATCTTGTACCTGAACCGGTGGCTCACTTTTTCAGTAAGCTGCGGATTCCGTTCCTTGAAGCAGCGGTTTTTAACAATGATTGGCGAGAGAGAAATTGATCCAACGCATTGTGACACAGATGAAGAAGATTCCTCCCTGTCAGTTCGATTCCGGGAAGGAAAGAGTTGACTTTTCTATTGTACCGGTCGAGCAAGCAATAATGGATTGATGATGCTGGCGAACGAGACGAGCGGAGCGAGCGAGCCAACTTCGCTTCTGGCCTTCGTGACCTCCTCTCGTCCTCGTCCGTGAACAAGCAAGGGAATCGATCACATTGGATAAGGGCTTCAAGGACTGATGAACCAACGGCGCTTTCTCGTCTACTTTGTCTCGCTCACTTATGCTCCCTTTCAAGATTAGGCAGCAGGTACCTCTTTTGATCTGATTATGCTACTAAGCTTTTCGCTTTCGCTTCCTTTTACGGTCCAATGTGAGTGATAATTCTACTGACTGTGATAGCAGAGTTTCACCTTTTGTGACCGAGGAAGAACTATACAAGGACAGGGCACTTCCTGAAACCAAGATGATTGAAGTTCCTGAAAAGTGAGTTGATATTATGTAAATTTCTTCAATTTTTGTTCTTCGTAAAGCAATATGTGATAACAGCATACTCTAACTTTGGTAGTTTGATGGTACCATGATAGGTACAAGGCCACAGTACTAAATTGAAGAAGTGGGTGGCGCCAGTATCCACCATCACCTTCACTCTCGTGCCATTGATCTTTGCAGCTAAGGAAAGCCTCTTCTTACAGGAAGAAAGAATCCTAGTCTTTCTTCGGCATTTCCAATGGCCTAGAGTTTCTCTGGGCGGTACGCTCTCTCTGTTCGCTCGCGACCCCTACGACCCCAACCCCGGCACGTCTGACGTACTGTATAACTCCGAGGCCCAATGCGCTTAGCCTCGAGCAGACCCAAGGTCGAATTCGAGGTAGCAATCAATCGAGGAATCAGTCAATACAGGATATCGGAAATGTGTAATCAACCGACAGTCGTGCGGAGCGTCAGGGAGATCCCTCCATTCAGGAGTTGGACTCTGTCATGACTGGATATTGGAATCAGCTGGCTCGATCAAACTTGGAATCATCTGGGAGTTGTAGGAAGGTCTCGGGTAGTAGAAGTGCAACACTTGATGGCGACCCATTCTAAAAAGTACTCCATTTATCATAGGCTCCTAACGTCCTCACCCCCAGTCTTCTAGCTATTCCACTAAGAATGGTTGCTAAACAAAAAAGGAAAAGGGCCTTCGGAGATCGGATCGAGAGTGCAGTTCGTTCCACTCGTCTTCTTTCAAGATTGCACAATGATCCTCACACTTTGTCGCATCTCTTCGATACGGATACAGTAACGATCATAGTGATCTCCCTTGGTGGAGACATCGAGGTGAGCTTGGCTCATGTGATCCAAGAATGATGATAGATGAGGACCGGCTCAGAGACTCCTAACGTCAGGGAGATCCCTCCATTCAGGAGTTGGACTCTGTCATGACTGGATATTGGAATCAGCTGGCTCGATCAAACTTGGAATCATCTGGGAGTTGTAGGAAGGTCTCGGGTAGTAGAAGTGCAACACTTGATGGCGACCCATGCTTCTTGGAGAATGGCATGTACCCGTGAATGCTGGCTAGGCGAATGTGTCAAGTGGTGATTGAACGTAGAACCCTCTTTCCGTCGTTCCAAGCCGTACCTCTCCTCTAAATGGTGATACGCTAGTAAATTGTTTCGATGATTACTCTCGGCCCTCGCTTGTGCCTTTCTCATTAGTCCAGCTAAGGCAAGATTCTGCTCCAGACTGACACCATCCCGCAATCATGATCCCAACCTTGACTATCCAGCACCGGCCTTGTGACTTATAATCATGGAATCAACTCGATCATCAGATTATAAGTTCATTCCGTACCGGACCAGACCAAAGTTCACAAGATTGATTGAATGGCCAAGTTGGTTCGATTGTTTTCCAAGAATGTTACTTACTGACCTCTTAGATCTCATTATAGTGTATGGGTTTCCCGCCGCTCCATATCAGAGTCCGGTGCAGACCGCAGACACATGCTCCTTATCAATCAGATTGACAAGGACCTGACCTCTGATATATCAGAGTCGGTTTCCTCCTGTACACACGTTTTATTCTCATCCTCTCTCTGCGAAAATCGTCCCTCTTCGGCGATTTTAGGTCTCCGAATCCAGAGTTCTCCAGCGACCGATTTTTGCGAGGTTTCGCGCTGCTTTCGTGGTCCGTCGATTCCGGTGTGCGCCTGATCGACGGTGTGACCGTTCTATCCTGGGAGAAAACCGGCAGACCATCAAACGCACTGGTATGTGAGCCGATATTTTCTCTGAAGCAAGTCACCTTCCAACGGCTTGGTCTTCGAGGTCGTCTCTAATCACTATTCCTTGGTTTCTTGTTTTCATATACATGTTTTTGTATGTTGGCTTTATCTGAATCCTTATGGAATATTAATTCGACATATGTAACCCACCGTATTACATCATCATATTTGTAATTGTATCAACAATCTCTACATACCAAATGCAACCAACGATTAACGGGAACACACACAAAACTAGGGGTGAAAACGGAACGGATACGAAGCGGATGTGCCAGTATCTGAATTCGTATTCGTTTTTTTTTCTCGAATTCGAATCTGATCGAATGTGTGAGAAAGGGATCCGAATTCGTATCCGTCGAATTCGGATCCGAATTCGAATAAATTCGCATCCGAATCAAGTTTAAAATTCATTCCGAATTAGGATATCTGAATTCGTTAAAAAATCTGAATAGACTTAAAAACATTTTGTGATTGATCTAAACAAGAATAAATTTCAGTCTTTATTTTTTGCCTACATGAAAAAATATTAAATATAATATAAATAACATAATTTAATTTATATATATTTTATATATTTTATTTATTTATTTATTTATATGTGCATATAAAATACGAACCGGATATTCGAATCGGATGTACCAATATCCATATGCGTTTCGTTTTTTTACGGATGTTTATATCCGAATACAAATTCAGTTGCGGATTTTTTTTCTTGGATAATTTTTTTGATTTCGAATACGAAGTCGGTCGGATCGACGGATTTCGGACACAAAGTTTCACCCCTACACAAAACAAACAAAAAACAGACTCGTCATTCTCATTGCATTAATATATTGTTGATAATACTCCATTTTATTTAATTAATAAACTGCTGAACAATGCCAATCAAAGAGGGAAGCACAGCAAGTACAACATTGGGTATTTTCTATGGCAAAACAAGTAGACCAGCAAACGAAAAACCTGAACACGATTGTTTGATTAAACTGGACAAAGCAGAGAGAACACGATGGAAAGAAACATCACAAAATCTATTCCTTCGGTTTCTTGAGCAGCAGCGGTCCAACATTATCACCAGTCTCCTTGTTATGCTTCACATGACTCCCATCACACATTGGGAAAGTCCCAGACCTCCAGCACCTGCAATGACCAATTAAAAAAGCCATTATGATGATAAAAGGGTAGCAGATGGTTTTAATTAATCAATCATTATTTTTCTAATCTTTCCAACTGCTCTGGAGTTTGGAACCACTGGAAAGGGAGAAAACCGAGAGTAGGTAGAATTAAAATAGTTCCTTATTCTAGTTCATTACTTAACCCACATATATATAAATTAAAATGACAAAATTGAAGAAAAAAATGGTAAAAATACATTTCATTCTTGTTCTATTTTCCAATTCACAACTACACGTCTATATGCCCATTATTATTTCAATTTCATGAGATTCCAATCGGAAGAGACTTCTGAGAAGTTAGCGGCACAAAAACTCCTACCTCTTAATCAAGACGGGGAGACAATAGAAGATGATTAGAGGAAGAAAAACAAATTTATTCTACAACATTAATTTTGATTTGACCCTCTTACAAGATAAGTACATGGCCAAGACATAAAATTCTCTCTTGTTGTGAAGTGAGAGGTACAAAACATTCTCTAAACAATAAACGATCTTTTAACGCTCACAACAGCAGCAGCAGCAGCAGCATGAAGATTGAAGAACATAACATATTGATATTCTATGCTCAAACAAACTATAAAGGGATCAATAGGCAACATTTTAAAGACCACTCCTCCCACAGTTCCTCTGCAAAGCAAAGGGAATAGAGTTTATGAATAAAAATCTCAAAATGTTATGTAAAAAGAACCTTTCCTATTACAAACTTAAACACTCAAATACCAACCAATCCAATTGTCTCATCAATTTTAGAATCACTACCTTTTTTCCATCCAAACAAGATGAACACTATAACCAATCCAAACAAACATAAGAACCCAACGTTTCACAAATTCAAACCGATCAATCACAGCCCAATTCTCATCTATGAAGAGCCCACAGGGGCATGGTCAAATGTCAAGCATAGGCCTGTGTGCCCAGAGGTTCCAAGATCGGACCTCAAGCTCATCCAATCAGTCATCTTATAATTTGTACACCTATCTGTCTTTATAGTTCTGCAAATTGGAGCGAGGTTGGGCTAAGGCATAAGTCAGAACGAGTCCGCATCTACTTGGGTTTATATTAAGGAAAACAATTCTTATCTAAGCAAGTGATTTGTTTGCAAGAACTGAACGGGTAGTACAGAAATCCAGTTCCTTAACTTCCCTTGGTTTTTAAAGTTATTGAAGTGTGAGTATCCAACTCAAAACCAATTGGTGTTGAGCAGAGAAACCCAACATTTAGATTGTGTTTGGTTATTTCACTTAAACATGGGAATTTCAAAGTGTCACATTTGTAAATACTATGTTTGGTTCAAATTATACTGGAATTTGCAAATCTCTCGGTCATTTTAATATTCCACATCTATACGAAATTAATTAAATCCAAATTTAATGCCGAGAGGTTAAATATTGAAATTCCACGCAATTTTTTCTAACTTTAATCATTCAAGTTAATAAAGACTATTGATGTTATGTTCCGAATATGAATTTAAGCACAATACTGTGTGGTTTTATAGTTTGGTCAATTCTAAATTGGAAAAGTAATAAAATTGTATAAAAGATTTTGTTGTAATTTTAAAATAACATTTTTATCCAATCGTAGTAAATACAAATCACCTCATTTATAAATCCCGTCAACTGCAAATTTCATGGAACTTACAAATAACGCATCCAAACACAACCTTACAGTGACAAATTCTCCAATAGGAGATTATTCTCTAACAAAAGTTATCTTAGGGGGAAAAATTAAGTTACGTAACCTCCATTGAAACCGTTCCAGGTTTTTCAAAGTTTTCCTGTAAACCAATAATCAATCCCAATCCAAAAAAGAAAAAAACACTTTTCGCGAGTTTCAGTTCTTTTTATCTGTTACCAAAGAAAAGCTTTTTATTTTCCTCACCTGCAGTAGGCGACGAGCGGTTTGGGGAGCTCGGAGACTACGACGGTGTCGACGACTTTGGCCTCCTCCTTCCGGATCCCGGGGTTGATGGCCTCGGCCCGCACGCCTAGCCTAGACGTCGGAGAGGGGACGCCGAATCGGGGGTTCCGGCGGAGGACGGTGGAGGAGTGGAAGACGCCGGAGGGCACCATCGAAGCCGCCATCGGGGTTGGTGTGTGTGGTGTGTGTAAGTCACACTCCCCCAGTTTTGGATTGGGAACGTGAGGTTGGATCCGGGTGGACGTAGTCGGATCCAAAATGACCCGATTACCCGAATGGTGGAGTATATAGATTCCCCCAGTTTTATGTCAAGTATGGAAAGATGTTATTTTAGAAACACAATGATTCAACAAGAAAAGCTCATGTTGTCTTAACAGTTAGGTGCATAAAATTATATTTTCTAAGTGCTTGTATTCTGTCATATTGTGTGTGTGTATGTGTGTGTTTCGGTTTAAACACGGACGGGAGGTCGTTGGTCATAAGCCATAACTCATAAGATCTTATTTGGATGTTTGATTTAGATGCTTAAGTCGGGTAATTGGATGTCTGAAATGTAGATGAAAACAAAATTATGAGATATAGTTTTTTGTCCAAATAATAATAGTGAGATATAATCTAGCTAATATGTTCTTATATTTCGATTTCATTAGGTGTTAACATGACTAAACGTTAATTCTAATTTCTTGTTCAACCTTACATCTCTATGTTTAGATATCTTGTTGGGTTAAAACTTGAAAGTATACGCATTTGGATACATTTTATTTTTCTTGTCACATGCATTACTAAAGATTTATTAATAAGCATTCTGAAAGAGCATTTTGTAAAATTTCAAACGAGACTATGACCCCAATAAGACCATCACTAACCATGACCTGGACGACCTGGTCATCAGCTCTCTCTCTTCAAAATCAACTATCTCTCTCTTCCACATCAACTTTCTCTCTCCTCAACCCACTTTCTTCTCTTTCCTATACTATTCACATCTTAACCACAACCCAACACAACCCACAACAACCTATCTCTCTCCTCCACATCATTTCAGGGTTCATCTTGGTAAAATTTTAAAAAAAATTAAAAAAATTTCTAAAAAATCAAAACAATTATAAAACGTATTTTCATCAAAAAAAATTTTAAAAAAAGTTAACAAAAAATTAAAAAAATCAAAACAAAACAAAAAAAAATAAAAAATAAAATAAAATAATGGACGACCGGTTCAAACGACCAGGTCGACGACCCGGTCATTCTCAACCTCAGTTTTTTAGCCGTTAACAGAAAAAAAATTCGGTCATCCACGACCGACCTTGAATTTACAGCGTTAAGGGATGCTCTAAGGAACTATGTGCATCACATCACTCCTTGCGCGAACACGTTCTCGAAAGTCTTCCGTATATTTTTGTTGTGAGCACTAAGAGCACCATTAACGGGCGCCCAGACAGTTCTCGGGCGCCCTGGTTTCTCTCTCAGCCACGTCAGCTTCTCTCCGCCACGTCAGCTCAAACCAACCCCCCTAAATTTTTCTTAACCACACCCAGAAACAACTCAAGCACCCTACATTCTCTCCCCTACACGTCATTTCGGGATCAATTTTAGGCAAAACACGAAAAATTATCAAAAATTTCTAGAAAATATAAACAAATAAAAAACTTATTTTCATAAAAAAAATTGAAAAAACGATTTTAAATGATTTTAAAAATATTTTCTAAACAAAAAAACCGAAAGAAAAAAAAAAGATGACCAATGGTGGGGGGACACGTGCCCCCCACCAAGTACATTCTCCAGACGCCTCCAGGCGCCTGGGGTGGAATTTCGGGCGGATGGGCGCCCGAAATTCCACCCGGTTGGTTGGTTTGCATTTTTTATTAATAAAAAGTCTGAGGTGTCGGGTGGATTTAAGGGTGCCTGGGTTTTATAGTATGGTTAAGGATGCTCTAAGGTCCATATCAATTCACGACAATTAATCCATCGTCAGTGAAATGGTTAGCGAATAGAAGATTGACGACAAGAGAAATTATGACGAGTAATTTAAATAACCTAAAATTTAATGGTTTACAAAATATTCTCAACCACAATGTACCAATGCCCAAGGGGTATTTTGCAAAATCCCCCCCTACATGTTCATCCGCCCTTGCCTTCACCCCGTGAATCTCTCTCCTTTTCCAGATCTCGTGATCACGAAGCTAGAAAAAAACTTTTCTTGTGGTCAATTTAGCCCATTTCATGAAGACTTCACACCCATCAACCATTTCCATCCTTCCTCAACTTTCTCCACCTTCTCTCGTGACCACATTGCATGCATGAATGGATCCATGCAAATCCATGCACATGTGAACACAACCACCTTCCATAACACCTTCAAATATTTGTGTGGCTCTCTTGGTTCTTCTAATTAGAGGGGAGAGACTAATTAGGGTACAATGGCTTCCCCGGAGCAAAGGCGTGTTGATACTAATCCGGTCCGCCGGAACTCCAATAGGGCTAACGGGGTGGTGGATGGGGGTGGAAGGCAGCCATCCAATAGCCCTGTGAGGATTCGCGAAAGGAATAATAGTTTTGCTCGTCAGGTTTACTTTTCAGTTACTAATGATTTCAAATCATAATTGACTAGTTTTACTTGTACATCGGGAAAAGACAACATATTATCTCAATCCTACAGGTTTCATTGGAGTCTGGTATTGGCAAACTCGAAATAGAATCTGCAGGTAATAATGGCGTCGGTAGCAGCAGTTCACCACCACACAAGAAAATCAGTAAAAACGAAAGGCTCCTATCACGGAACGGTAGGAGCCTCGGCGTTGGTGTTGGCACTGGTGTTGGTGCAAAGAGGGGAGATTTCAATATGTTTAGGACGAAATCCACCCTAAGCAAACAACACTCTTTGCTTCCCGTGCGAAAGGAAAATAGTGATTTTGAGTTGGTGCATGATTGTGTAAACGGAGGAGGACCGCCGGAGAATTTGGCAAACGAAACCGTGCCCGCCGGTCGGTACTTTGCTGCCTTGCGGGGCCCGGAGCTCGACCAAGTTCGGGTAATAATTACTAGTAATTTTGTAGTTATCATGAGGATAAACATGCTTTGTCGCTATAAATTCATATTGTTTTCTCTGGCTAGACTTATGTTTGAACATTCACATGGTAAGAAATCAAAAAAAAAATTAACTATTGATTAATTTGAGAAGGTAATACAACACGAGTGTTTTATTTATGCAAGAAGCTAGCTAGCTGCATGTGGTACATGTATATTGAATATTTTATTTTATTCGTACAGGATAGTAACAGAATTTTATCTAACAATATATTAGAGTATATATGGAAAAGCAATAGCTTTAGTACTGTTCTATTAGTTCAACAATTAGATCTAAAACAATACATATCCATGTAATATGAGTAATCCAATTGCGTCAGTAGACGGGAGCTAAGTAGTACATAGATCGGTCAAGTAAACAATACATATTTAAACTATATATAACTTTTTGCAGCACATATTTTCACGAATTCTCCACGGGTAGATGACTCATACATGGTCTTTCCTCGATAAAATGATATTAGCCCACATGATTAAAATATTGTTGTTACTATTTGATTGTTTGTTTGTTTGTTTTAATGAATTTCTGCTCTATGAAATCTAGGTTTTTTGCGGTGTGTCATACTTTCACCACATCAGCATATGAAATCTAATGTATTGATCACTCTGCCAACACCATTTTTGCTTGACTATAACAAACCAATTAAATGATAATATTGTCAACATAATGCATGTTCTGGTCAATCAGCATATTGTTAATCTAATATTTTTTCCTTCTCACATTCTAATTGATTATACCTTGGTCTTTACTCCCAAATCAACTTCCGAACCACATTACAATTTACAAGAATGAGATGATTTCTTCTAAGGTAGTAGTTAATTAACAAGTTCCATAAGCTGAAACAAGAGATTATTGTAATTTTTCTCAGGATTATGAAGACATTCTCCTTCCGAAAGACGAGTTATGGCCGTTCCTTCTCCGGTTCCCCATTGGATGTTTCGGTATCACCCTCGGTCTTAGTAGCCAAGCAATTTTATGGCGAGCCATCGCCACAAGCCCCGCCACGGCTTACCTTCACGTAACCCCTATCGTCAACGTTGTGCTTTGGATCCTAGCTCTTGTCGTCTTGACCTCTATATCTATCACTTATGGCCTCAAATGTGCCTTCTACTTCGAGGCGGTTCGAAGGGAGTACTTCCATCCAATTAGAGTTAACTTCTTCTTCGCTCCGTGGATCGTTTGTATGTTTCTTGCGATTGGTGTTCCTCCAATTATCACTCCTAAAAACGTTCATCCGGCAGTTTGGTGTGTGTTCATGTTCCCGGTAGTTATTCTTGAGCTCAAAATCTATGGACAATGGCTATCCGGGGGAAAGCGTCGCCTTTGCAAGGTGGGTGTTATATATGCTACCCAAAAATCTAGATTTATAGATTAACAACGTTCATAAGTATGACAAGATATAAACAACTTTTAGGGTTTGTAGTGTAGTAGTGCAACAACTTTAGGGTTTAAAGTCAAGTTAATTATAAGCTACTCATAATCATCTACTCTATTCTACTTGAGTCCCGGATGTGACTCGCTGTCACAGGTTCAATCACGGATTTTGACAATTCAAATCCTAAAGATCTAGAAACTGAACTACTATTAAAAATTCTATCACTGATTATGCTTAAGATCAGTTCTAAACCAATTCCATTTTACCAAATAATTTATTTCAGTTGTGCATTTTAATTTTTGTGTGTATCAAACACAAGCGAACCCTCAAATTTCTATTGATTTGTTTTGTTACTAAAGGTGGCTAATCCTTCATCCCATCTGTCTGTTGTGGGGAACTTTGTGGGAGCAATCTTAGCAGCCAAGGTGGGCTGGAAGGAGCCTGCGAAATTCTTTTGGGCAATAGGATTTGCCCACTACATCGTCTTGTTTGTGACATTGTACCAAAGGTTGCCGACCAATGAAGCGCTTCCAAAGGAGCTACATCCGGTCTACTCAATGTTCATCGCTGCCCCGTCGGCAGCGAGCATTGCCTGGCAGATGATATACGGGGAGTTTGATGAAGTTTCTAGGACTTGCTACTTCATTGCCTTGTTTCTATATTGTTCTCTCGTCGTCCGTATCAACTTCTTTACAGGTTTCAGGTGAGTATTATCGTTTTGATATTTATCGTTTTTATCCTAATATTGTACACACGTGGTCATATCCAAATAGTTAGTAATTTTATTTTAAAATTTTCATATTTTTACTTATTCTCTTGATGTTACAGCTTAATTACGTATCGAAATCGCATAATTCTTTGTTTTATTTTCAGATTCTCGGTTGCATGGTGGTCATATACATTTCCCATGACAACTGCATCCCTGGCTACCATCAAATACTCCGAGGCAGTTCCATGCGTTATAAGCAGAGGTCTCGTCCTTGTCCTTTCCGGCTTCTCGTCGTCGATGGTCTTTCTCCTTTTCGTTTGCACGCTCATGCACGCCTTATATTACCACACCCTCTTTCCAAACGATCTCGCAATTGCCATTACCAAGAACAAGATCTCCGGAGGCGGAGGAAAACAAAAGGATAAGAAAGGAGGAAAGAAGAAAAGCTATGACATAAGAAGATGGGCAAAGAATGCCCCATTATCGCTAGTATCGGCTATAACCAAGAACGGCAACGGTAGTCATAAGTCCCGCGACAAGGATTGAATTAATACGAGGAAAATAGTTTATGAATTAATATACTTAGTGTCGGATGATTTGTAATATTGAAAACGAAATATTTGATAGACATCTTAGGTGATCTTTTGATTTCAAATTTAGCATTATATATACTTTTTTTATGATGTCTTATATATTTAAATTAGAATTGATGTGCATGCAGGGAGGGTTTGATTATATAATTTTATACTACTTTAATTTTATCAAGAATAAAAGTTATTAATACTCTGGTAATAACAATTTTGCCCTCCTAAATTGTCTGCCAACTTCACTCACTTACTCTAAATTTGCCTAGATGGGACAGAGTGGGGGTTTGAGATGATAGAATTGCTTGCTTCTCTCTCGACTCCTTTCTATGAAACCCCAAAACCTAAAAGACCTTGAATTACTGAAATAGTGTGAACTATTTTTGATGTTACTTACACCTCCACATCTAAAGGTCGCTTTGTCTAATTAGGCTGCATTTATGCATCATTCTTGAGATGTTTATTGTTCATAAGGCTGTAGATTGGATAGACATATATGTTGAGTAAATGAAATAGTACTCCAGATATGGATAGACATCTCATATCTGTGTTAGAATTATAGTACTCCACATTTCACCGGCTTTATAATATTGATCCTTTTACTGAAAACACTTAGATTTGTAAAGGTTACATGAATGCATCTCATGTTGTAACATTCCGAAACAACGGAAATTTTAAAAATCATTAATAAGACATCAGAGATCAATAATCAAAGACGGGACTGCTACTTCTCATCAAATATATAAGTGGTGCACCATATTGCATCAGAGTTTGTCAAAACGATACATGATTACAACTGAACAACAAAGGGAGATAAAAGTAATCATGTTGGTCCATCAATCATCATCTCAGTAGGTGCCCATCTGAGGAACATAGCCAGAACATCATCATCGACCCATCAATCATCATCGCCGGAACAACATCGACGGCATCACCGGCGCTGCAACGGTGGTCCATCAATACGTCTGGCACATCATCGGACGGGTCCAGACCGAAGTCTGTCAGGTCATCAGGCTTCACGAGCCGCAAACACCAACTGTGCCGCTATAAAAGCAGGGCAGCGACCTCCGTAGCCACATAGGCCGATAGTCACCTCACCCAACGACAGTTGCGTGCCCGCACAATCATCATACATTGGGATCCGCGATCCTTCAGGCTTGCTACTCTACAATGCGTCCAATCAATCCATCATATAAGTCACGATCCATACATGGAGGTGACGCGTCCCGAACACCCACACAGCGGTCCCTGGGCAGGCACGCGTAATGCGCCCACCGTTACCTCCCGGCTCACGCACAAGGCGAGGACACGGGTTTTCGTCGACATAGTTGGCATCCTACACAGGACCAGGAATTCAGTCCTGCGCAAAAACGGTCGACCGAAAGAGGCAACCCGGTCGACCGTTTCCTCAACGGAATCGGTCGACCGAAAGTCTGTAACGGTCAAACTCTTTGCGCAAAACTTAAGTCCCAACGGTCGATCGAGATCTAACACTGGTCGACCGAAACGAGGTCAAAATCCGAAATCTGGTCAACATCCATTCAAACTATTGGTCGACCGACCAAGGGGTCTCGGTCGACCGAAAACTACCAGGGCATCCTACTAAGTCTAAGTCATATAACGGTCGACCGCAAACAAGCATAAACATCTAGTACACTTACGTTCCGGTCGACCGACCACAAGGAACCGGTCGACCGAAAACAACCAGGCAGTCAAAATACACTACATTCGGTCGACCGCCCGAAGGACCCGGTCGACCGTTGGTCGTCTTCAAGCTTGCGCCAGCCAAAGTTTTTAGGCAAAACTCATCGCCGGGGAGGTCTCCGACCTCCCCCGACCGACCAACACAACCCTCACACGACAATCAAAACACATTATGAAGCCGGCATACCTCAAAGAAGACGACGAAACCGCCGGAGTCTCGCTCGCGCAACGTCGTCTTCACACCTCCTCGCAACGGCCTCCTCACGCCAGAGTCTCCAAGTCCTCTGGTTCGCCGAAAAGAGGGAAAGGGAGTGAGAGAGATCAAAAGAGAGAGAGAAACGAATTTTTCCTTAAAACCAACCAAACTCGCGTCAATAGTAACCTACACAACCCATCACCTCAACCACGTCTACTGTTCACGCCCCTCCTCTTCCCTAAGCAAACACTGCACAACCCCTCTTCCCCATGCTAATCTCCTCCCTAATCTCCATTAGCACCCAAAATAGGTTTAGGGTTATAACAATCCACCCACCTTAAAAGGATTTCGTCCCGAAATCAAAGCAAACTACTTACCAAAAAGCTCTGGGTACTGCCTTCTGACTTCCTCCTCGATCTCCCAAGTGGCCTCGCGCTCGCTGATGCATTGCATACTTTGCATCATATGTCTTTCATTTAGATTATTTTTATATAAATAAATGCTACTAAGGTATTATTTTGAGCAACTGTGCAGAATTCAGGAGTTACAATGCAATTTACCAATATTCGAGCTAAAACGCTTGCAATGGACTCAGATGGATCACAAAGACCAATTAGCTAGAGATTCAAGCTCAAGTTGAAGTCCAATTGATTGCATAAGAAGCCAGGGACTTGATCGCAAATTAGAAGGACTAAAATGTTATTTTGGAGAGGTATTCAAGAAGAAATTAAATTCGGATCTCCAAAGATATGCAATGATTGATGCAGACGCATGGAGGCCAACTAGAACATACCAAAACACACCACAAAAAGCACCACACGATCTGGACCATCCATGCGGCGATTCCGCCGCATCTGACGGTCATTGTGCGGCGGAAACGCCGCTCGGGTTGCGATCCATGCCTCCGAATTTCAACCACTCGTGTAATACCACGTGTCCTTCCTTATTCATACCTAGGTTTCTTGTATCGGCTATAAATAGCCACGAAATTGTATTGTGAGGGGAACTTTTTGTATTACATTCTAAAGCAATAAAATTCTGCCCTTTTAATTCTCCATTATCTTTGTCTTTTGTAAGCTTAGTTTTAGATTAATGTTTCATGTTCTTAATTCCAGTAGAGTAATTTAGTTGTTCTTTATTTTTCTCTTAGAATAATTTGTTGCGTGCTTAGAATAATTGCTTTTATTTTCGTAGATCGTAGTTTAGTATAATATTTCCCTTTTTTCCGTATTCTCTCGATGATCTCCATAACCCCTTCTCCTCATCTTCTCCCCATGGGTTTCTAAAACCCTCCAAAGGGTGGGGGTGACGGATTTAGGGTTAGAGAAGAGATATCGTTTTTATTTTAATTTCTTGTTAGTGTTTTGATCATATGAGTTTTTGTTAAATCAATTATCATATGATGCTTAATATCTCACTTGATTTATAATAATTTTCGTGATCTCTAATCTAACTCGAAAATTCATAACTCTCACCCGCTGGACTCTCATCCATAGTTGTTTCTTCTTAGTTTTTGTTTTTGTTGATTCTTGCTTTAGAAAAATTAAAACAAATCCAAAAATCTCAAACCAACCCTATTCCTCTTTTTCTCTCCTTAATCAAAAAATCACAAAAATATAAGAATCTCTCCCTCCTTGTATTCGACCCGTACTTGTCGCGTTTTCATCGACGTCGTGCACTTGCGGTATAAATAAAAATCTCAACACTCGCTGTGATGCTGCCACCTGACCTTTACCATCGGAAATGGTCCTCCTCCTGAGCTGATGATCCATGCGATCAACGATCTCAACTGGTCTCTCCTCGAGCGACAAGTCCTGCTGAATGTCTGGCACTGCTATCTCAATCACATGTGCTGGATCTGCAACGTACTTCCTCAGCATCGATACATGGAAGACGTTGTGAAGACCCGAAAACTGCGGTGGCAATGCAATCCGGTAGGCAACCTCTCCAACTCGATCGAGGATCTCGAACGACCCCACATACCTCAGACTGAGCTTCCCCTTCTTCCCAAATCTCATCACTCATCGGGCTGGGGAAATCTTCAGAAACACATGATCGTCCACCTCGAAACTCAACACTCGTCTGCGTCGATCAGCATAACTCTTCTGCCTGCTCTATGTCATGGTCAGTCTCCTCCGGATTACATCAACCTTCTCTGCATACATCTGCACAATCTCTGGACCCACTAACTGCCTCTCGCCCACGTCACCCCAGCATACCGGTGATCTGCAAGGCCTCCCATACAACGCCTCGTACGGTGTCATCCCAATACTCGAATGGTAGTTGTTGTTGTAGGCGAACTCTATCAGCGGCAAGTGCTCATCCCAGTGTCCTGCCCAATCCAGTGTGCATGCCCTCAGCATATCCTCCAAGGTCTGAATCGTCCTCTCTGACTGACCATTTGTCTGCATATGGAACGTCGTACTGAATCTCAGACGCGTCCCCCATGCCTGCTGCAGACTCTCCCAAAATTTGGAAGTGAAACGAGGATCTCGAACAGAGATGATGCTCACTGGCACCCCATGCAACTTGATTATCTCCTCCACGTACAACCTAGTTAGACCCTCCAAAGGCAATGTGGTCCTGATCGCTAAGAAATGTGCCGACTTGGTCAGTCGATCGACTATCACCCAAATCGCGTCGTGGAATCTCCTCGTCTTCGGCAACCCTGTGATAAAATCCATCGTCACGTGCTCCCACTTCCACTCAGGAAGCTCAATACACTGCATCGGTCCAGCTAGCCGCTGATGCTCCATCTTCACCGGCTGACAGACTAAGCATCGCTCCACAAACTCTGCAATGTCCCTCTTCATGCCTTTCCACCAGAAGTTCCGCTGCAGGTCATTATACATCTTTGTGCTCCCAGGTTGAATGATGTATCTCTCTTTGTGTGTCTCCTCCATGATGTCGTCTCTCAGCCCATCGACCTTCGGCACCCAGATCCGACTCCTGAACCTCAAACCACCATCAACCCCCACACTGAAGTCTGACTCATCTCTGGAAGCTAACTGTAGCAGATCAACTAACTCATCATCCACATGTTGAGCCTGCACCACTCGCAAGACTGTTTGCGGCTCCACTCGAAGCCCAGCAATCACTGCTCCCTCTGAGCCCTCTGTGAACGGTCTCCACTCTGACAACGTCTCAAGTAGCTTCCACTCCTGGATGCACGGACTCACAACTGACACCTCCACCTTCCTGCTCAACGCATCTGCAACCGAATTCGCCTTCCCCGGATGATAGGAAATGGTGAAGTCGTAGTCCTTAATGAACTCAAGTCATCTGTGTTGCCTCATATTCAGCTCCTTCTGCGAGAACAAATACTTCAGGCTCTGATGATCTGTGAAGACCTCGAACTGCTCGCCATACAGATAGTGTCGCCAGGTCTTCAATGCGTGAACTACCGCTGCTAACTCCAGATTATGAGTAGTGTAGTTCTTCTCGTGCACCTTCAGCTGCCTCGAAGCGTACGCCACCGCCTTCCCGTCCTGCATCAGAACACAACCCATGCCAATCCCGAACGCATCACTGTATATCACATAACCTTCACTGCCACTCGGTAGCGTCAGAATCGGTGTTGTCGTCAGTCGCCTCTTCAGCTCCTGAAAGCTGTCCTCGCACTTCTGGGAACAAACAAACTTGACACCCTTCTGCGTCAACGCTGTCAGTGGTGACGCAAGTCTGGAGAAATCCTGGATGAAACGTCTGTAATACCCTGCCAGTCCTACGAAACTCCTTATCTCCGTCACGCTCGTCGGGGCTCTCCACTGAGTCACTGCCTCGACCTTCGCCGGATCCACCAAAATCTCATCCGCTGACACAATATGCCCCAGAAAAGCCACCTGATTCAACCAAAACTCGCACTTCGTGTACCGTGCATACAGCTGCTGATCTCTCAAGATGTCAAGCACAATCCTCAGGTGCTCTCGATGCTGCTCTCTGTCAGGCGAGTACACTAAGATGTCATCCACGAACACAATGACAAATCTGTCGAGGTACGGCTGAAAGGTCCTATTCATCAGATCCATGAATGTTGCAGGTGCATTCGTCAGCCCAAACGACATCACCAAGAACTCGTAGTGCTCGTACTGCGTCCTGAAGGCTGTCTTCTGAACATCTGCCTCTCTGATCCACAACTGGTGATAACCCGAACGCAGATCCATCTTCGAGAACACTCTCGCCGTCTGCAACTGATCGAACAAGTCATCAATCCTGGGCAAAGGGTACCGATTCCTGACGGTAACCTTATTTAACATCCTATAGTCGATGCACATCCGCAACGATCCATCTTTCTTCTTCACGAAGAGCATAGGCGCTCCCCATGGAGAAACACTTGGTCGAATAAACCCGGAGTCCATCAACTCCTGCAACTGCTTCTTCAGCTCTGTCAACTTAGCAGGTGTCATACGATACGGAGCCTTCAACTGAGGTGTCGTACCCGCTACCAACTCGATGCCGAACTCGATCTCTCGGTGCGGCGGTAATGATGGAATCTCTGCAGGAAACACCTGCACAACCTCGATATCCTCCAGTCTCCTCGTCTCAGGATCAGGAACAACCAGCGTGGCCACAAACACTTTGCATCCCTGCTGCATCAGCTTTTGTGCCTTAACTGCAGACACAATCATACGAACACCTCTGCTCCTCGTACCTCTGATCAAAACATATGGCAAGCCCTCCATCGGAATCAGGATCTTCTCGCTGCAAAAGACCCGCAAGTCGTACTGTGACAGCCAGTCCATCCCCAGTATGACGTCGAAGTCCTCCATCGGTAACAAAACCAGATCTGCCGGAAAATCATGGTCTCCCGAAACAACTGTGGTGCTGGGGAAATAGCCCCCCACAGTGCCCACCTCACCCATGGGCGTGTTGACCTCCAAAACATCAGTCAGCAGCACAGGGGTCCGACCCGACTCGCCAGCAAACTTCTCTTAAATGAAGGAGTGAGTGGCACCGCAATCAAACAACACACGCGCTACTGAACCAGAAACAGAAAGTGTACCTTCCACCATGGTGTTAGAGTCCCTCGCCTCCTCAGCCTGAATAGTGAAGACTCGCCCGGTCTTCCTGCCCTGCCCTGGTGAAACAACGGATCGACTGCCTCCGCTCTTCCCTGCTACTGGTTGCCCAAATCTCCTGCTAGGCTTGCCCGGCCTAGTCGGGCACTCCCGCACAAAGTGACCCAACTGCCCGCACCCCATGCAAGCTCCAGTGCGCCTGAAGCACTCCTGACCTGGGTGAAACCTCCCACAGAACGTGCACGCTCCAGACTGACGTGCTCCTCCTCCATCGATCCTGGGCCTCTTGCCCGGGTTCCCTGCTCCACGACCGATTGGTCGGCTATCGGTGCTCACTGGTGCCTTCCTCGCCTCCTGAAGACACTCCCTCTGGTCCTACTCAATGATAGTAGCGTGCTTCACCGCATCTGCAAGGGTCCGCGGCATACTGTTGATCACACGTGATCGGAGCGGCTGCCTCCGTCCCTTCACGAACTTCCTCGCCCGCTGCTCTAGGGTCACACAGATCTCGGGGCAGTAACGCTCCAAAGCGTTGAACCTGCTGATGTAACTCGCCAGAGTCATCTCCTTCTGCTCCAGCGACATGAACTCCTCCCTCTTCTGATCCCTGACATGCTGGGGGAAGTACTTCTCATGAAACACTTCCAGAAACTCTTCCCAGCTGACATCCTCACGGTCCTCAAACAAAACCGTGGACGTGGTCCTCCACCAGTTGGCTGCCTCGCCATCAAACACATAGGTGGCCAGATCCACCCTACTCTCAGGTGCGACTCCAATCACTCGGAAGATCTTCTCCATCCTGAAGATCCAGTCCTCCGCTACCTCAGGGGCACTCCTGCCATCAAAACTCGGTGGGTACTGACGCATAAACCGATCGTGCTCAGCGCCCACCCCACCCTGCACATTCTGGGCTGCTTGACACTCCAGAAACTCGCCCAACCTGTCCTAGTTGGCGCCCTCAGTGGCGTCACTGGAATCACGATCACGCGTCTAGGAGCCAACTGACAGAAGAAACAATCACAAACTTCAGCCATAAATGCGAGTCAAAGGATAAAATGCATGTGTCCTTATTACTACAAGGGTGATTTCATTGGGAACCGCATAGGAATCGACCGCTCTGATACCAAATTGTAACATCCCGAAATAGCAGAAATTTTAAAAATCATTAATAAGACATCAGAGATCAATAATCAAAGTAGGGACTGTTACTTCTCATCAAATATATAAGCGGTGCACCATATTACATCAGAGTTGGTCAAAACGATACATGATTACAACTGAACAACAAAGGGAGATAAAAGTAATCATGTCGACCTCAGTGGTCCGAATAGAGGATCCGATCCCAAGATGCGCGCGTCAGCTAATCACCACCCAACTGAACCTACTGCGGTCCTGAAAAAGATGCAACAAAATTGCCTGAGTTTCCATAAGGAAACCCCGTATGCCAAGCTCACCTATATGCATGCAGTTGTACAATGAACCTATCATACTAGTAGCATGTCATGTCATCAACAATAAGGAAAATAGTTCCCCCGAAGGGTAACACGGGACATCAGTCCGACAATCATCATCGGGTCTCCCAGGGAGACCTATCGTAGGCACATATGGTCTAACGGAACATGACGTGACACTCCCCACACGCGGCTACACTAATCATGGGGTTCGGCAGGGAGCATCCACCAAGTCCGCACCATAAGAAACAAATCTGTAACTTCATGGTCGAAACCACACCAACGGAGTCGTCGCTCGGTCGGTCCATCAATCATCATCTCAGTAGGTGCCCATCTGAGGAACATAGCCAGAACATCATCATCGGCCCATCAATCATCATCGCTGGAACAACATCGGCGGCATCACCGGCGCTGCAAGGTGGTCCATCAATACGTCTGGCACATCATCGGACGGGTCCAGACTGAAGTCTGTCAGGTCATCAGGCTCCACGAGCCGCAAACACCAATGATGCCGCTATAAAAGCAGGGCAGCGACAGTTGCGTGCCCGCACAATCATCATACATTGGGATTTGTGATCCTTCAGGCATGCTACTCTACAATGTATCCAATCAATCCATCATATCAGTCACAATCCATACATGGAGGTGACGCGTTCCGAACACCCATACGGCGGTCCCTAGGCAGGCACGCGTAACGCGCCCACCGTCATCTCTCGGCTCACGCACAAGGCGAGGACACGGGTTTCCGTCGACATAGTTGGCATCCTACACAGGACCAGGAATTCAGTCCTGCGCAAAAACGGTCGACCGAAAGAGGCAACCCGGTCGACCGTTTCCTCAAGGGAATCGGTCGACCGAAAGTCTGCAACGGTCGAACTCTTTGCGCAAAACTTAAGTCCCAACGGTCGATCGAGATCTAACACTGGTCGACCGAAACGAGGTCAAAATCCGAAATCTGGTCAACATCAATTCAAACTATCTGTCGACCGACTCAGGGGTCTCGGTCGACCGAAAACTACCAGGGCATCCTAGTAAGTCTAAGTCATATAATGGTCGACCGCAAACAAGCATAAACATCCAGTACACTAAGTTCCGGTCGACCGACCACAAGGAACCGGTCGACCGAAAACAACCAGGCAGTAAAAATACACTACATTCGGTCGACCGCCCGAAGGACCCGGTCGACCGTTGGTCGTCTTCAACCTTGCGCCAGCCAAGGTTTTTAGGCAAAACTCGTCGCCGGGGAGGTCTCCGACCTCCCCTGACCGACCAACACGACCCTCACCCGAGGGTGGACAATCAAAACACACTATTAAGCCGGCATACCTCAAAGAAGACGACGAAACCGCCGGATCCTCGCTCGCGCAACGTCATCTTCACAACCTCCTCGCGCGTCTACCTCCTCGCAACGGCCTCCGCACGCCTCACGCCGGAGTCTCCAAGTCTTCTGGTTCGCCGAAAAGAGGGAAAGGGAGTGAGAGAGATCAAAAGAGAGAGAGAAACGGATTTCTCCTTAAAACCAACCAAACTCGCATCAACAGTAACCTACACAACCCAACCCATCACCTC
Source organism: Triglochin maritima (assembly GCA_963682175.1). Taxonomy (NCBI): domain Eukaryota; kingdom Viridiplantae; phylum Streptophyta; class Magnoliopsida; order Alismatales; family Juncaginaceae; genus Triglochin; species Triglochin maritima. The sequence goes on from OY821775.1 coordinate 46,276,691, forward strand.
AACCACGTCTACTGTTCACGCTCCTCCTCTTCCCTAAGCAAACACTGTACAACCCCTCTTCCCCATGCTAATCTTCTCCCTAATCTCCATTAGCACCCAAAACATGTTTAGGGTTATAACATATGTAGCATACAATATGGACACCTTAGATGTTCCATATGTACTGGGTGAAGTTTATGAACATGTAACCACCCAATATCATTCTAAAGCACAATGTTGAAGGATTTTGGAAATCCAAAAAGATTTGCCTAACTATTCCAGTGATGAGGCCCTTCTAATTTTAATTGGTTCTCCTTTTGGTAAACTTAACTACCATTTTAAAACAAGAAAGCCAATGGAGAAACAAAAGTTAAAAGTCTGAATGGAGTTTTAATACCTGAGTGATTTTCGAAAGGCCATAAAAGAGATGAACTTAGGTGTTTGGCATTCATTCTTAATTAGTAGTACTCAAAGAAAGGTGTGGTTATAGAAATCTGCAATTAGGTTGGTCATCTATATGTGTGACCTTCAAAGGTGCATAAGGGCGTCTTTCAAAATAAAGTAAGCAAAATGTGGGTCATGTACGAATGTCACTTGGTTAGTTCTTATCAGTTGACACAATGGTTTCTAAATATTGTTATTGATGACCTAATTTGGAAATTCCTACAATTTAGAAGTGACTTTGGAGGGATTACACGTTGGATGTATCAAAGACACAACTAGATATATCGGGATAAAAAAGGTTATGAATATTTAAGATTGAGGGTGCTGATCATAAAGAACAAAATAGAAGGTTATAAGACTACTATCCGCAGCTCTACTACATCTTTTGTTTAAGTTTAGGTTGTTTGGAGAGGACTATATAATTATTTACTCAGTTAAGATCAGGGAATGTGAGTGGTTGTTGACCATTTCTTTAGCTTAGATGGTTGCCTCTTTAAAAGCCAATTTGTTGACCACGCTTGGGTAAACATGGATTATTAGAACTCGCGTATTGGAACTCTCTATTATTGATATTAACATTATTAGATTAGAAGTATGAAGTCGTGGTATATGTTACACGCTTACACCTTCATGTAGAGAACACGATGTATATTGGAAGAAAAAAGACTTTCAACAGTATACTTCATAATAATTCTTTTTTGCCGTAAGATTTATCATATCCACAGTCATCAAACTACAAGTACAGATAACAAACAAAGAAAGGAACAGAAAAGTAGTTGGAAAAAAAGAGAGGACATAACTCCAGCGCTAGGGCATATTTATCTTGTGTTCTTCAGAAACATGTCATCAACTTCTTCTTCTTCTTCTTCATGAAATCCTGCGTCATGCAAAACATATATATCACAATTACCAACATAATTACTAACAAAAATATCTACTTATGTCCACACTATTATCTTCTCCGTATTTGTCAAAATATCATTAGTATTATCATTTTGTTTAAATAATCTACATGTGCTTCCTGTTACTTAAAAAGGCTTTTGATTTGGTACACTTCGAAATGATGATAATTGGTACTTTACCCTTGTGTTTTCCAATTTTGCTTGGATACACCTCTTGACCATTGTTTTTACTTGCGTACATCCTCTGAGCTATACAAATTTGCAATTATACATATCTACAACTCCTATTTTAACGATGTTATTTTACGGTTATGTTTATTTTAGCTATATTCATGTTAATCACAAATTAATTTAATCACAAATAGAAAATATTCACAAACTTATATTAATTGGAATAATTTAAAATTAAAAGAATCTTGAAGAAATTTTTAGAATAATATTGAAGAAATATTAGAATAATATGTTAAAAAAATAAATTTTTTACTCAAAATTATCTAAATATTACAAACTTATGGATTTTTTTTCTATTTGTAATTAAAAAGTTAAGAACGATTTAAAAAAAATAGCAGAAATGTAATGTCATCGAAATAGTAACAAAAAAGGTGTATGCAAGTAATACATGTGCTTAAGATGTGTACCCAAGTAAAATTAATGGGTTAAAGATCCAATTATGATGATTTTGAAGTGTATCTAAGCAAGCAAGAAAAACTTATTTTATAAGACCTTCCATAATATCTAAGCAACAAAAACCCTATTTTAAGGAAATTTCTACCCCAACTTCATAATAAAGGTTTACACTTTACAAAATAAGTTGAACCGACCACCGGTTACTGGATTTAACCGACCGGTTATAATAAAAAAGCACACAAGCAAAGTTAATTAACGTGGACCATAAAACAATCCAAGCTAAATAACATGGGGAGAAAGATATCGTACCATTGATAAATTATCATGATGATAACCATTTCCATTGTTGGAAGTGTTCCTCCTGCAACTCAACTTCCTACTCAAGAGCATGAGCTCTTCGAGAGTGTGAGTTCTCCTCTTGAAATCACTTCCATAATCAACACCAATATCTTCATTCTCAAGGAAGCAAGCCTTCCTAACAAATCCATAGTCAGGAGTAGACAATGGGAAGAAGAATTCAATAACCGAGACATCACCCTTTTCACCATCTTCTCCTTCCTCGCTTGAGCTACTTCGCACCTCTAAATCCACACCAGATGCCTCAGACCCCTCCTCTGCATTAATCACCTTAGCAAGTGGGATGTCATTTCGATAAAATTCGATAAACGACATATATTCTCCCTCATTTGAGCCACTCTTCCCCTTCAATTCTTCTCCTACCACCTTCTCTTTATTCGTTATATTCAACTCGGTCTCTTGATTAAACTTAAAGGTCTCGAGATACGACCCTAAAATCTCTCCCTCCTCTTGGCTACTCACAAAAGGGTTGTTATATCGGGGAAGAGGTAGCCCAGGCCTCTCTTCCCATTCGAACGGAATCGACGCAAGAGATGGAGCGACCGGAGAAATTCTTAGTGGTGATTGTGTCATGGGACTAAGTAAAGTTGGCGTGTGATCATCCCATTCCTTCTTAGGCCTTCCAGGTTTGTCTTCCCAGAGGAACGGGACCGATATTTGCTGCTTCGGCCGTCCCCCTGGGGAGACAAATTCGTCGGACCACTCATCAAAGAAATTCTTATACATTGTAGTAAACAAATTAATTAAATTTGGTTGATCTAATTGGAAGTGTAGTGTGTTTGGTACTCCAAAGAGAAGGTATGAATATATAGGACGTTTGGTGGGGTTGGAGCGAATGGAAATAACCACTACATTTGATTAATATTGGCTTTGTTATATATATGTTTGTTGATTTGGTTAAGAGTGGTCTTGTTGTGGCTACTTCTAAGAAACCAAAGACATGTTGGTTTAGATGTAGAGTTCAAAAGGTGCTTCATTGGATTAGCTAAATGATTTTATTCTATAGAAAGTCTCTTTTAATGGTATTTCTCTATTTGGTTGACTATGTTGTTCATGTACGTAAGTAGTGATTTGGTTGGTTACTTTTTTGACCGAACTTTTGACTTTCACTCATGCAACTCTATCGAAGTATACTACCTAAACCTCTAATTTTGGAAGGAGTTTTTTTGCAAAATAATGATGAAAAAATTAAAAACAATGGTAAAGTACGAGAGTTGTGGAAATAATTGACAAAATATAAACCTACGAGTAGAGTTATCATTTTTAACACTAGAAAACAAGAACTCTAATACCGCTTTTTACTTATCCCTATTTTAGAAATCATGCCTTTTAAATTAAAAAAATTTGAACTTGTTTCAACTTCATAGAATAATTTTTTCGGTATTTTGAAAACATATTCATGTTTCTCTCTTTTTGTCATCAACTAAAGTACCACAATATTGTTATGGTTTTGTTGATTTTTGAAATTAACTTTTTTAATTATAAATTAGACATTTCAATAAAATCATAGGAAAATTGGTACTTGAATTAAAGATAAAAAGACGTAGAAACCGATTTTATGATCAAAATAACAAAAAAACTTATCTCTTGTGTATAAATTAAATGTATATTTTTGAAATGAGATGTATGTCTTCAGGTCGAAGATTTAAAAATAAAAAACTTTTGTAGAAAAAAATTATAATTTTTGGTTGGAAAATTTTCTAATTTTTTTTCATCGAGAGTATATAATTTGTCAACTATTTCCACAACTCCCATATTTTGTCAAATGTTTTTATTTTTCATCATTATTTTGAATTTGTTTCCATTTAAAAACTTGTTTTTTTAGAAGAAAAGGCGATGAACTCCAATTGAGCAGGCCAATTGGAGTGATGTAGGAATTATAGTTACATAGTCATGATTTTATTGTTGTCCTCTAAATTATGAATTTTATGAGGCAAAAGGTTCGTGAGTCTTGTCTTAGGCAACTTCTTGTTGCGTGCAATGTTTTTACACTTCTTAGCTAACTTACTTGCGGTTGCCGGAATCATTTTAATGCACGTTATCATTAAATTATTTTTAAGAATAGTGTTTGAACAAAAATGCGATAGACTAATAGACTTCAGCCATTCCAAATTTCGAACTAGTTGTGTTTGGCAAGAGTTAACTTGTATCCACACGAGGTTTGGTTACAAACGAACCATTAGTTCTTTTTTAAGATTTTTTCTCAACAGTAAAAGTTGATGTTGCTCTCAACAGTTACATGTTTCTCATCATGTAACTATCAATAGTTACATGTTGAGATTCGTCCCTATTCCATTTTGATCGAGATTATAGATCTACCGTGTAAGCTGGTCCAAATTGGTAAACCGTAAGTTTTGCAATCGACCATTGGGACTTGGTTTGGATGCGACTCCCAGATATGAACTTATGAGAATATGGATTCAGGAACAGCTTCTTCCTTGAAGATTGAGAGTTGTTTGGATAAGAAAAATATTTCTGGAAGTCTCAGATGTCTTGTCGAATTACATTCTCAAATTACCCCCCCCCCAGACTTTGATTAAATAAAAATTTATGCAGGTATATGTTGGAATCAACGTGGATAAAATCGTCACAAAAAACCAACAAGTAGATGAGCTGCCGGAAGCTCCTCCCATGAGCTTCTTCATCTCAATACAAAATATGTCTCGATTGCGGTGCCAGGAGCCTAGCTCCAGGGGATTCATCCCTATGTTTGGATGCACTCCGGACACTGTAGCAGCTCACATGCCTTTTAGAAGCTAGGCACCGTAGCATCTAAACAGAGTTTAATGCCTAGTTTGGGTGCAGCTCACAAATGTCAGTTTTTTATGGGAAGTCAGCTTCTGAGAATGTGGATGTAGGAATAGTTTCTTCTTCATGGTTGAGAGTTGTTTGGATAGTCAAAAAGTTTTTGGTAACGAGTGATGTCTTGTCAAAGTAAATTCTTAAATTGCCCCCAGACTTTGATTAAATAAAAATTCATTATAAATTCGTTTTATATGTTTTTTTAAATTTTTCTTCTTCTGAAAATATGTTTTTTATTTGTTTATATTTTAAAAAAATCATTTTTTAACCTAGGATTTATCTCCAAATGATATGTGGTGGTGGGGGGTATATTGGTCCAAACAAAATCAGAATTAAGAAGAAACTCTTCCACCCGAGCTTCTCCAACGTAGTATAAATGATGCCTTGTTTTGCACGCCGGAAGCCGAGATTCTTGGGATCGGCAATCCCGTTTGGATGTGCACTCGCACTGTTGCAGTGCCAGTGACGTGGGGGAGCGAGATTTTCGACATCCAAACGGGACTAAGTAGGGGTTAGCAAACTTCGATCCAACCTTCCTAAAAATTCGGTCTTTGGTCCGGTCCGGGCCGAAACTCACCCCTAGCCCCTGGGTCTAAGTAGACTGAACATATTATTTACCTAGATGCATCGACCAATACTTTTCATATCCAACTTAGTAACTTATTGTACCATAAATTGGATAAGGCTCTGCCCGTACCATAACCGGCGCTTTTACCATACACCATCCATGTGGATTTTTAATTTTTTTTTTTTGTAGTTCAGCACTTTAGCTCGAGCAAAAAGATTTTCCGAATTGCACGGAATGGGTAATAGTTTCCAATGGGGACATTTGTAACCAGAGAATGGGCAATTACAAAAGTCTGAAATCATGTAAGTAAATATACTAATTAATCGGTAAACGTTGCTTTCAGACTTCATAATAAACTAATCAGTGCATGTTGTCTTTGAAAAATCTCTGTTTGGATTCTGTTGGTGAATTGTTTGCATCGTGATGTTGAGTGATAGCATAGCTGCTGCTTCAATCATTATTCAAACGATAAATGTAGTCACGTGTGTAATATTTTGTTTGGATTAAAAGATGTGGCTTTAGCTTAATTTCGATTCCGTATCATTTATGCAGGTTGGAACTAACACACACCTAGGAAAAGGAAAGTAAGCGACCTTCTTGCTGATTTTGCGGTTCAATCTTAGTAAGGGCACCCTTAACGGGGGCGCCCCGCCCGGGCGCACCCCCGTTAACGAGCGCTTGCCCGGGCGCTTGCCCGGGCGCCCATGGGAGGGGGACATGTGTCCCCCTCCCATTGGTTTTTTTTTTGATTTTTTTTAGTTTTGGTTTTGTTATTAATGGATTGGGTATTTGTTATAAATGTGGGGTAATAATTTTTTGTAAGTGATTAAAATTAAGAATTTTCCAGAATCAACAATTTTAAGTTAAATAAAAAAAATTAATACAACAATACCATAACAACAATACATTAATAATAATAAAATACGAAATACAACCAACCACATGAAACATCTGTTAAAGGGAAATACAAACCATACGGACTACTACAACCCGAAATACAAACTAAGGGAAATACAAACCATACAGAATACAGACTACATCAAACTACACGTACCCATTCTCTTCTGCCCAGGCGAGAAGTTTATCGATTACTTTTTGATCCTTCTCCGTCGGGTTGTCCTTCCTCATCAGAGAGTGAAGCATGTCCAACTTATTTTTTATTAAATGTCTCTGGAAATTCCTTTCCGCTAACTCCTCTTACTTGGAGAAACCATCTTCTCTGACTTGGGCGGTGTATCGCATCTGTTGTGCAAGTTCTCTAACATCGGTGTCTCGTTCGGGGCGTAATGCACTCTTAGCCTTTTTCTTAGTCTTCTTCACACCTTCTGGGCGTGTAGACGACTCCGGCATCGGCTCTTCTGCATCCGAGGGTGATTGCGTCCTCGAGTCGTCTGTGCTCTTTCTTTTCCCAAGGCTTCCTGACTGGGGACTATTTTCATCGTGCAACTCCGGGGACTCCCAGTCAACACGCACGGCATTAGCTCCGGAGATCACACTCTCCCATTTTGGGTACCTACGCAACATAACCCAAGCATCAAAATAAAGAAATTTACTAGGCCCATGATTTCGCTCGTAGATCACGTGCGCTTGTCGGACAACATCGTCGTCATTCTGGCCGCTCCTTTTCCGTCGGAATGCCTGATCGAAGCACCCGACCCACTTGTTCACAACAGGTATAATTCTCCTCCACCGTCCTTTTAAGGACTCTGCGTTCCTTTCGGGTAGGCCTGTGCCTTCCACGGAGATGTCGTACACACGTTTCACCCTAGTCCACAATGAAGTAGACTTCTGGTTTGTCCCTGTCACCGCATCACAACTGACTTCCATATATGCAGAGACAAGTCTCTCGTCCTCAGCTGTGGTCCACAACTTCGGATTGGCTTTGGCAGTTTGGACTTGCTTGCGGTGACGACGCTGTGGAGGTGGGGATGGTGGTGTGGGGGTGTGTCGTGGTGGGGACTCATTGTCGTCGTTACCCTCATCTTCAGTGTTCGCCATACTCTGGCGGCTATTTTGAGACAAGGGTCGGCCAAACATCTGGAACTGCGGTTGATTATAAGGGAATGGTGGTGCATATTGAGAGTATTGTGGGAATGGTAAGTTTTGATCTGGAGATGCGTAGTGGGAGAATTGTGGGAATGGTGAGTTTTGGTCAGGTGGTGGGAATGGTGGTGCGTACTGGGAGAAGTCGGGTTGTTGGAATGGTTGTTGGTAAAATGGACGTGAGGGATATGGTTGTGGATAGCGTGGATGCGGATTTGATTGTGGAGAAGGGGGGGAACGATTGTACTCCGGAGAAGACATTGTGGGAGAAATATGGGATGTAAGTTGAGTTTTGAGTTTTGTGGAAGAGATATGGGGTGTAAGTTGATTTTTGTGTAGGGTATATATAGAGAAAAAATTAGACACTGTGCAATCACGCGGATTACTTTTCTTTCACGCGTATACTGTACATTCACGCGGACTATTTTGTTTCACGCGTATACTGTAGATTCACGCGGACTACTTTTGATTCACGCGTATACTGTGCAATCACGCGTATACTGTGCAGTCACGCGCGTTTCGAAATTCAAATATTCAAATTTCAAATATTCAAAATTTTGTGTTTAATAGTGTTTAATATTGTTAATTAATTAATAGTAATAATAAGTATATCGCGAATTGAAATTATAATGTAATTAGAATTAGATTTATATATAATGTATTTTGTTAAATGTTGTGTGAGAATTAAATTTGTTTAATTAAGAAATGATGTGGATGAAATAGAGTGTAGGGTGGGTGGGGGTAGCCTGGGCATGGATAAGGGGATTTTTTGGGTGGGTTGGGTGAGCTGACGTGGCAGAGAGAGAAGCTGACGTGGCAGAGAGAGAGTGCAGGGCGCCCGGGGTAGCCCGGGCGCTGTTAAATATGCTATAATGGGTAATATCCACCGACCGAACCACGAGTTTTGTTTAGGGGCAGAAATATAAAAGAAAAGGATTAATATATATATATATATATATATATATATATCTTGAAAATTAACAATTAGTCTCGACGAGTTTTCAACGAGTTTTCAAATTATTGAAAACCAAAATGATTGTCACTAGTAACTTTACTAAATAAATCATTTTCAATATCAACACTAAATTGTCATTCAACCAATGACATTCTATTTGATTGCACAAATGATTCTTAACAATATTTATTACCAAAAATGTTCGTTCAACCAATTGCAATCATTTTCTCTACTAAAAAACTAATTTCTTCTAAGTTACAAAAGTCATCGGAGTTACACATGTCAAAGATATATGTATGAAGCTCATTAGGATAATATTTTGTTAAACGAACTAATTTGGATCTAAGCACGATATGCAAATGAGTAATTCTATATTTATTTCATTGAAACGGTTGTTAAATTCTTGAAACATTATAGTTATGACAAAGTAAAACAACTTAGCACTGTGATGAAAAAGATTTGTGATTTCTTAACACATTCAAAGTGGTCAATTATCAAGTGTGAATTGTTTATTCATAATATGAATCATGATTTCATACCTGACACAAATAAGTACACTTTCTTTAGTAGGTTGTTTGGGTCTTTATCTTATAATTTTGGCTCACTATTTATTTCAAAATTAAAAGTAAGAGGGGGCGCCCATCCCCATGATATCAGTTTCATCTTAGAAAATACATATATTGAAGCTAAGAAAGAATTCATTAAAGTAGAGAAGTATTAAGAAGAATAAAAACTTTTTAAAGAAAAATGTTAATAAAAATGTCGTATATCGTTGGTTCCTTAAATTTTTCAAAATTAAGAAAGGACACATACTGCCATGATATTTTGTTATAAAATTGGGAAAATATTGTATACTACTACCTTAAATAATTTCAAAGTTTCAGGGAGACGACTAGCCCTACAATATTTTGTTACACATTTTCGAAAATGTTGTATAGTACTACTTTAAAAAATATCAGATTACTCCCCCATGCCCCCTTAGTTCCGCCCGTGGTAATATGGGTCGTGAATGAATTTAATTTTTATTTTATTTCATACATGATGTATCTTGATTAATTTCATGGGAAAATTAATCAACCCATGACATATGCACATTCCATAGATTTTTAGTGTTCCTTGACTAAGTGATTGATTGATGGGTCATAGCCCAGTGTTAGACCGAGATGAACTCAGTTAGTGTCGTTGGTCAAAAAATTCACGAGTATGATTCTGAAGCAAATCAACAAATTCACAATATGAGTATCATTCTGAAGCAAATCGATTGAGTCTAATCTATTAGTCTTAGTGACAACGGATCAATTTAGTGCATATAGATGATTGGTTCATGTTTGTATAGTTGTTAGATCTTGTTGTATTTTGTACATGCATTAGTCGGTCCTAGTTTGCATCATGGTATGATCCGTTTATTCTCGTGAATCTAAATGATCCGATGGAGCACAGACGGTGTGTAAAAAACCTTGAAACAATTCATAACTCTTATTAAGATACCTTTCTTCTTCCCTAGTCCAAACCCTAAGCCTAACCCTAATCTCCTAGATGTGTGCTCTTGCGGTCTCTTGTATTAGATCTAGTGTCATATCAAGTTTTAGTGCATAGTATCATAGCCTTCTTAGTGAGATGTACCTTTTAGACCCTCCATGGCTCCTGCGACCGAACATGCTCCTAAGACCTAACCCCATCCCACATCCACCAGTGTCCTCATCTTTGTTTCTGTTAAACTCGCCTCCTCAAACTACCTTCTGTAGGATATGAAAAATATGGGGTTCCTCGAAGCCCAAGGTATGGTCGGCCTCATCAATAAGACTTTCCACTGCCCTTGAGAAGGAGGCAACCCTAATTATGTCACAGACCCAGAGTACGAGCTCTGAAAGAGATCGGATCATCATCTTCAGGCGTGGATCATCAGCAATATAATGTAGGCATTGCTAAGTGCAGTCATTCGTCTCGAGACTTCTCAGGAGGTCTGAGGAGCACCCAAGCATGCTCTGGCTCAAGATTCAGAAGAATGAGAGTTTTACCTTCTGCAACAACTTCAAATGTTATTTAGAGAGAACTTCAATGGTCTACAAGAATATATGAGGCACTTCGAGCTACAATTTATACGACGAGTTGGTAATGATCATGCGTCCATTAGGGATCAGACAAAGGTCTTCTGGATGTTGAACGAGCTTGGCCTCGAGTACAACCCCTTCACCACCACTTGTCTCAAGTCTCGGGTTGCCATTATATGCCCTTGCATTGCTTCTACTTCAAACTACAAGATGCGCATGTGCAGATTCACTGCCTTGATGAGGACATGCTGATGACCTTGTTTGGCCAAAGGCAAGGTGGAAGAGGCAAAAATCAAGGAAAGGATGAAAGATATTAAGATTTTTCCTCCAATGACTAAGAATCCATTCTTACTTACCAAGGTCAGCCACCTAACTCTACCTTTGACACCCAAGCCACCACCAATTCTGATGGGTCAAACCTCAAGCAAATGCACCAACTCGTGGTATGTTAAATCTATAGGAAGTCAAGTCATGATGCTCTTAAGTACTGACATAGGTTCAACCAAACCTATATGCCTTGTGAACTTCCACAAGTTTAAAGTTTTGACACAACCATGATAGTGAACGAGTATAATACTTCGGAGACACCACCCACGTGACAAATAACTCAAATATCTTACCCTCCCTCTGGAAATGATGAGGTAATAGTAGGATATGACCCTTGTATTCTCATCACAATTTTGGTAGTTTCATAGTTCAGGAGTGTTCTTTTTTTCCCTCCCAAACTCAAAGTTAATCTTCTCTTTTAAGAAACTTACAAAAGATCTTTCCTACAACATTGAGTTTTCAGAGTAGTTTTTTCATTAAAGATAAAAGTTGTTTAATCAGCACTACTGGTAGCTTAAAGGATACGTGATACACTGTTCCTAGTAATTTATACAAGATACTCTTTTCTAACAGACAAGGAACATTCACCACAAAAATCATCAAAGTAAAACCTCTGTTGAGGAACCTAAATTAAATACTGAGAGATGGAAAATAACTTGGAACAAATATATATGTATCATTTGGAATTTGACCAAAAGAGAAATATCTAATCATGATGCTATCATCCCATCTTTCATATTACACCAAAGATCGATGTCTTACTTACCAACGTAATTATGAGACATGCACGGCATGTAAGAGAAAGAAGATTTACAATAATAATTAATTGCCAATTGTGTGACTTGCTTGTTCTTTACGTCTGATTCCTTTTAGTGATGGGCTTGTGTCTTTAGTCTTTTGATGAAATGAGATCACTAAAATACATGGTTATTGCTTGATGGGAACACCAAAAGCGATGGTGAAGTCTTGCCTCGTGGTAACTTAACAGCAAACAAATAAGACTTGCAAGACCTATTCAGTCCGCATTTTAATCTTTTATTTTATATTGACGAGATAAAAACGCACATATTAAATTTAAAATACTTTTTAAATCATTTTTGGCACATTGAAATTATTTTTATTATTTCTTCCTGTCACGTCTAACTTAAATCATTTTTTCGTGTTTCTAAGCTTTGTATTGTAATGTCATTTACAATGGTTATAAAATATTTTTTCTTAGATTAATCATTTTTACCCTCACAGCAATGCTACCATGCGTTTTATTTTTTGTTTTGGAAGCATTAGTATTACATATTCGGGTATTACAACCTCTCGATTATGGTCCGGTAACATTTTGACATTCTGAACTTTAAATCTTCACACTCACACTTTAAACATTGATTTCTGTAATACTTTGACATAATCTACATCATAAAATTGTTATTCTTCAATATATTTGTTATTTTTCTTAATGTTTTCGTATTATTTGTCAAACATGCTTCTAATATATATTATAAAATCCGAAGTTTAAAGTAAATTCGATATCCAATTTGATTGGACATTTATCATAAAGATATATTAGAAGTATGTTTGACAAACAACACGAAATATTTGAGAAAAAATGATGAATATGTTGAAAAATAAGGTTTTTTGATGGAGAGGTGATCAATGTGTTACATAAATCAAAATTTAAGAGTTGTAAGTGTGACGATTTAAAATTCAAGATGTAAAGTGTTACGTGTTCATAGTTGAAGGAGACAAACTATAATTTACCCTGCATACTTACGTTGCAAAACAAATGCAAACAGATGAACATGTAACAACATACTAATGTATCTTAACAACATAATTTTTTTATAAACTCAATTAAACGATATAATATTAAATAAATAGTAGCGATTTGATAGAAACTAACGTTATATAAAAAAGTAGTTATGTGATAACATAACCCGAAATTTTTTAATATAATAAAAAAAAATTAAAAAATTCGAAATTTAGGAAACAAAATTTTTTTTTTCCAAAACTAGGTGGATCGCGGGTGTGACCCGCGATCCGTGGAGCACGTATCGCGGGTCACACCCGCGATCCGTGTTCCCGCCATTTTTTTTTTTATTTTCTGTTTTTGTTTTTTATTTTCTTTTCTGTTTTTCTTTTTTATTTTAATTATTTATAATCTTTTTTAAAATCTTTTTTTTTCAAAATAAGTTTTCTAATTTATATTATTTTTCTAAATTTTTTAAAATTATTTTTAATTTTTCCAATAATCGACCTCTAAATCACGTCGATAACCCGATGTATTGAAATGTTAGGGTATTTTATACAATAAAAAAACAAATTTTTTTAGCCAGATTAATAAATTATTTACAACTGAATATTAAACAAACACTAAAACTAATTAAAACAAAAAATTCGAAACATTATCAAAAATTAGTAGGGTGTACACACATTGTAAATATTTTTGGAGGTCGATACAGCAAAAAATTAAAAACACAATTAAAAAATTTTAAAAAATAATAACAATTACAAAACATATTTTGAAAATAAATATAATAAAAAACATAGTTAAAACGATTTTAAAAAAATCAAAATCCGTGACTTTTTTATTTTCTTTTATTGTTTTTGATTTTATGTTTTGTTTTTTTACAAATCATTTTAACTATGTTTTATATATATATATATATATATATATTTCAAAATATGTTTTGTAATTTTTATTAATTTTTAAAAATTTTGAATTTTGTTTTTAATTTTTTGCTGTATCGACCTCCAAAATGTTTGTAATGTGTGTACACCCTACGAATTTTTGACAACGTTACCAATTTTTTGTTTTAATTAGTTTTATGGTTTTTTTAATATTCAGTTGTAAATAATTTATTATTCTAACTAAGAAATTTTGTTTTTATATTGTATAAAATACCCTAACAATTCAATACACGCCGAGTTATCGACGTGATTTAGAGGTCGTTTCTTGAAAAAATTAAAAACAAAATTAATTTTTTTTAATAAATAATATCAATTAGAAAACATATTTGATCATAAAATCAGAACCGCGATCCGTGAAATTTAAAAAAAAAAAATTTGGCGGGAGGGACGGATCGCGGGTGGGAACCGCGATCCGTGCCCCCACGGATCGCGGGTCACACCCGCGATCCACCTAGTTTTGGAAAAAAAAAATTTTTTTTCCTAAATTTCGAATTTTTTAATTTTTTTATTATATTAAAAAAATTCGGAACATAACGTTATATAAAAAAAGTATAAACCATATTTACTTTACATACTTCCTTTGTGTATAACAAGATCCGTACGTTTGGCATATAAATATGGGGTTTTGCTACAGTATACCTCTTGGATGTCCAAATTGGCAATATACATCTGTTTTTCGATATTGATGCATATACACCTACAAGTCAACCTTATTTGCGCAAATGCACCCGAGCCTTTTGTAGGCCCCACACCAGAGTGACGACGTGAATGGGCTGTTAACAACTGTTCAAATCAGTTCATGATTCGTCTGTTAGGCCGTGTGATTTGGGATTGACCGTAGGAAAACAAATTTAAGCCCCCTTTTAGGTCCGGGAATAAACCCCGACCGGAGCACAACCCATATATAGCGAAAGGCATCACTCTCCTCTCCTTCCTGCCACTCTCCTCTCCTTCCCACCACCCTACCATCTTCCATTCCAGCTCTGACGCCCTCTACATGGCCGGTGGTGGCTCGTTTTCTCCAGACAACAACCACAGTCAAATCCAGTTGGGTGCACGTACCTCACGCCAGCAATCAACGACAAAATGTAAAGCAAAGAAAAGACAAATGCATGCAAGGTCTACCAATGGTGCATGACCTAGATGGCAAGAAGTCTAATCTTTTGCTTTGAGTTTTATGGTCCAAGTTGATTAATGGGGAGTTATTAATTATCTGGGAGCAAACCAGAAGTCAAAGCATGCAAAATAGAGCTCCCAGATAACCAAATAGAAGAAAACAACTACCAGAAAAAATTGCAAGGCAAGATGACCTCACCAGGCCGCCAGTTGGCGGTCTACAACCGCTGATTGGCGGTCCCTTTTGGTCTTCTGGTCCTCAGATTTTCCCAGTAGCCTCCCCTTGATCAGAGTGTTCCCTGAAACTAAGAAAAACTGAAAACAAAAAATTAAAAACCCCTCGAATCGTCCAAACCAAGGTCTGGACAGAGCACCTCCCCGGCAACGGCGCCAAAAACTTGATTGATCGTTTTATATTTAACCGCAAGTGCACGGCCGCGTTGAAGCGGTGGCAAATACGGGTCGTCCACTGGGAGGTGTGTCGACACTTGGTTTGTGCGAAGGCGAGAGGTAAAGAAAGGGAAGAGAAGGGTTGGTTACACTAAACTACACTAAGATGCAAAAAGGAAATGAAAATAAGCAATAAACTAAGCCCCATAGGGGGTAGAGAAATAATGTGAACATAAAGAGTGTGTGTGTGTTCATTAAGCTCCTCACAACATGTAGTGCATGAAATCATAAAACTACATCCAACTTTGCCTCTACATGAATTAAGATAAGACTACATCATTAAAACATACAAGACAATAATTGGAATGAAGCTACATGAACTCAAGTATAAAGACTATACCCTACTATGCCTCCACATGAATTAAGATTTCACTACATCATTAAAACATACAAGACATGAGCTAAGGTAAAGGCAACAAGAGCACATACATTACAAATTGTGTTTCCAATATTACTTCATCCATATCCTAACCTTATCATTCCCCATAAAATAGGTCCACTAATCAAAGCATAAGCTAAGCTTCATTCAAGAGCATTAGCATATCAAAGATAAGAGTGGAGACCCATTAGATGGTTATGGAAATCATATAAAGCTCAATGGATAAAAATAACACACACTTAATACACTACATAATTATATCACATATTTCTCCACCCCCAAATGGGGATGGAACTACTCACTACTCATTACACTACTGATTAGACTAAGTAAAGAAAACATTTAACTAAGATACTAAAATTACTAAACAAGAAATTAAACAAAGTAAAGCAACCCACACAAAACAAACAACATAACAAAACAAGATTAAAAGAAACAAATAAACTTTTATTAACAATGACTCACATTGAAGGTAGCATCCTTCTCCACCTTGAGTTATTGCTTCAAGGCTCACTCCTTAGTAGAGAGAATGCCACCAAACAATGGGTAATTACAATGGAAGGTGAAGAGTTCTATTTATAAGCATGGAAAAAGCTAATCGGGGACAATCCCCCGATGTGGGACTAAACCAATACCACAAATAGCCTAAACGAACATTAATACAAGTCGAGGAGAAATTTCGACGGATCCTGAGCAATATGGACCGCCAATTAGCGGTCCAAGACCGCCAATTAGCGGTCCAAAATTGTCGGATCGTGTTGGAATTTGTTGTGGGCTTTGCTTTCTGGTATTGTTGGTCTTTGATGCGGTTACTCGACTTGTTGGAGCTCCGACCCGAATAGAATTGGTAAAATACTCCCCTTGATGGTGTGGAGTATTCTGTTTTGCTCTTAGGTCCTTCTGTCTTACATTCAGGTCCTTCTCCCTTGCATCTTGGTCCCTAGATCTCACCATTCAGTCCTTTTTCCCAGCTTTTGGGTCCTTTCATGGCTCTTCTCTTCAAACCTCTTTATTCCTGAAAACTAAACATAAAACTCGTCATGTAGCATTGCTTAGGTGTAAGATAATGGATATAAGATACAAATATGAGCATGAAATGATGTCAATCAAATACCCCCACACCTAAGTTTTTGCTAGTCTCGAGCAAAACAAAGAAAGAGAAAAACAAACGAGAAACAAGAAATCCTAACTCACTTTCGTAGGAATCACGGTTGCACTTAGCACGTGCAACAAGCCGTTAAACCTCTTTGTTGCCAAGGAGGAGGAGTGTTGTCTTCTGAGGGTTTTCAGCGGATATACCCACAAAATCCGAACAAGATGCATTATTCAATCTAGACCTCGACTCGTTGGAAATATTTTGTCGATCAATGGACGCGGTAATGCTACGGGCCGACTCTATATAGGTGATCAGTCCACACCTCTACCCTAATGAACCATTCGTGTTAGTTAAATAAGGAATTAAGTGAAAGACATGGACAACCTCAAGATCCTCAAGTGATACAAAGTGTAAGGTCCATTAAGGTTCTTATTTGCATTACCATTTTTTTTTCTTTTTGTTTCTTTTCACACATTTTTTTCTTCTTCTTTTTTTTCTTTTTATTAGTTGGAGCTTCATTCTCCCAGGGTCAGGTTTCGTGCATCATTGCCCATGAGGACTTACACTATCACGTACACCTTTCCCCAAATCTCCACATAGGGCAATCCCTACCACCCGTGTAACGGGAGTTCGGTCGGCGCATCCCAAGTCAGATGACTCGAAAGCACCAGGCACAAAGTCCCCTCAGACCTACTTTCCCGAGTGATAGGAGCCGTGCGAGAAGAGAGAATACCTACTCACTTATTTCTTATCTACACAAGAACCAAAACCCCTACACTTAATGTCTCACAACAAGATTAAGAGGGTCCTTGACTACAACAAACTTCCTAAATTAACAAACACGAATTATTTGACTCACTAGGTTCAGGGTGGACTTCTTTAAATGTTTGAGCACTGAAACCCACTGATTACTCACCCCTAAGGGAAAACTGGGGTGCATCCTAACGACTCGATAAATCCTAAAGCCACGTACTAGATATCCTAATGCATCAAGTTCAAGACAATTTTGGGAGCTTTCTTTTTACTTTGCCTCTCAACGGTTTTGCACATGCTAAACACACGCAAAACCCACAAAACATTTTCTTTCGAAAACACATGAAGATTTTGAAAGAAATGTGGAAATTTTAAAGCACTAGGCAAGCAAAAGAAGACAAGTCACCCAAGGATCATGGCAAACAGATATATCGATATTAAATGCAGCACACTATCATGACCCTAACAATGCAAACAAAAGAAAACAAAATCAAAGGAAAAAGACTCGACTATGTACACACGTAAAACACCCCCCCACACCTACTTCATGCATTGTCCTCAATGAATGCAAGCAAGATACTACATGGATTGATGCATAAAAAGGAGAGATCTCACCAACATGAAGTACAAAGGGAAGTGCAAGGTCATGTTGATGGACATAACCCGAATTCCCTCAAAACCTGTGAGATGCTAAAGAAGGGATACAAATACGTGAAAGAAATGGGGCCCAAATACTCAAGGGTTGGGGCTCACAACAATCAATGCTCACTGAAGGAGTCTTTTTGTTTTTTTTTGTTTTTTTCTTTTTTTTCCTTTTTTTCTTTTTTTTATATAACTATGTACAAACATAAGTTCCCATCTTCATTTGTCAAAAGACATCAAATGGGAACCTCAAGAGTGGGTCAATGCACTTGGAAAGGGAACATGACACCACGCGGGGCCAGAATACGCATGCGTGGGCCCCCTTCACAAAGAGCACCAGATGAAATGAGAGGTTCATGAATTGGACGCAAAGGCGTCTCATTCAAAGGATCAAACTGAAAGAGCTTGAACCTCTCGAGAGTTTGGGAAATAAGGGGCAACGGAAGAAAAATATCTCCCGTTGCGGAACTGAAGTTATGATCATCAATCCAAACTCTCCAACCAACAGGCTGGTGGGTCGGAACGAGGTCAAGCACCTCGTTATGCATGTCCAACTCACCAGGAGAACAGGAAGTGGGTCTCATACCCAAAGTATCCTCCAAGGAACTCCTAATACCCTCATGAGCAATGTAGTTGTTTGATGTTCCATCATTTCCAAGATGATCAGGAACAATAGTGAGAGGCAAACTCTCATCAGGTTGTTTGAAATTGAGGGTACTAGGGAGCTCTTGCTCCACCAGAGGTGAGTCCTTAAGAGGCACAACATGAAGATCATGTGGCTCAAGGGCCACGGGACAAAAAGATAAGGCACAATCATGTGCCGACTCATAATGAAAATGGTCCAAGTTATTCTCAATTTGAATCGAATCCTCCACTAAGTGATCGTGAATTGAAACCCCAAGTCCCTCAGACTGACTAGGAGTTTGACTTTGAAAGATTGTGCTTTGAATTTGTGGATGTGGTGGTGGTTCGATATCAAAAGATTAATCCTCATGTTGACAAGAAAAGTTACCCTCCTCACGTTCATGGAATTGCTGTGTCATCTGGCTCACTTACATTTCCATGGTTTGCAAGGAATTCAAGTTGGACTTCAATAAATTTTGTGTGGTTTCCATGAATGTTTGGAGAGTTTGTTTCAAGGAATCAGGTATGCGGTCAACGATGGGGTCCAAGTCAGAGCTTGGGAAATTTTGGGGTTGGGTGTTGATGGACTGAGAATGAGTCCAATGATTTGAAGTGGGGTGTTGGTAGAATTCTGGGTATTCGGGAGGAGGATACGGGGGTGAAAATGAGGTATAAGAATTTGGATAAGATTTGTCTCCCCATGAATCCATCACTCTCGGGTTGTACGCGGATGCGTAATGGTCATAATGAGCATTTTGGGAAAATGTGTGCTCATACTCAGGCTCAGGGGGAACATAAGGACATTCCCCGATAACATGACCACTCAACCCACAACAGTTGCACGGTACGGCTACTGGAGCCACCGGGGCACTCATGTCGTCTGCCATACGCATGAAAGAGGCCAAAGTTTGTTGTAATGTCTCAGTTTGTTGACCAGCATATGATCCGGCATAACTAGATTGTGGTCTAGCAGTCGGTGCCTCTCTCATGTTACCCCAATATGAAGACTGCTCAGTCACAAAATAGCGATCATCCCAACCATACGGGGTGCTAGTCTGAGCCACCCCAGGTTGCATGGGTCCGGAGTACCAGGGAGAATCGTCCTGGTCCCAACAATGATATGGATGGTCGCCCATGTAACCATCCATCTCAAGAAAAACTCTCGAGTCGATCACTCTCACCACCACGAGGCTAAGCTCGCAAAAAGTGCTCGACTCGACCCTAAAACGCTAACAGAGAGTGTAAAGGGGAGGAGACTATAACGTAGAAGAAGGTGAGAAGAAGATGACTCAGAGGAGAAGGGAAGAAACCCTAAAGCTAGCGTAGGTAACGGGATCAGGAAGAAGCCTAACTAGCAAGCACGGCTCAAATAATGTAAGGCAATGGGTCCTTAAGCTAGACGACGCCTAACTTCGAGGTCACTAGCCTCGACACGCCTCACCTCCCTACAACGAGGACCACAATGCCCAGCAAGTGATACCAGATCCGGAGATCCAGTACCTCCTACTATCGACAAGGTAGGCAACGCCGATCAGGTCATGACGGTCTCGACTAGATTACTCTCCTAGTGCGTCCGAATTCCTTAGGGCCAATGTCTACTTGCTTTTAGTTAAGGCTTTATTAAGAGTGGTTTTTGGGGCCAAGGAAAGGGTGATGAAATCCCCCACCTTATCTTTTATGGGACAACCCCTCCTTAGTAGCGATTTGATCCTAGATCTAGCAATCAATCGCTCCAATCAAACGCTCTCTCACTCTTGTCCCGATGCACCTTACTAACTAATGCATGAAAGAACATGCATGAATGAGGGATGTGGGTGCACGTACCTCACGCCAGCAATCAACGACAAAATGTAAAGCAAAGAAAAGACAAATGCATGCAAGGTCTACCAATGGTGCATGACCTAGATGGCAAGAAGTCTAATCTTTTGCTTTGAGTTTTATGGTCCAAGTTGATTAATGGGGAGTTATTAATTATCTGGGAGCAAACCAGAAGTCAAAGCATGCAAAATAGAGCTCCCAGATAACCAAATAGAAGAAAACAACTACCAGAAAAAATTGCAAGGCAAGATGACCTCACCAGGCCGCCAGTTGGCGGTCTACAACCGCTGATTGGCGGTCCCTTTTGGTCTTCTGGTCCTCAGATTTTCCCAGTAGCCTCCCCTTGATCAGAGTGTTCCCTGAAACTAAGAAAAACTGAAAACAAAAAATTAAAAACCCCTCGAATCGTCCAAACCAAGGTCTGGACAGAGCACCTCCCCGGCAACGGCGCCAAAAACTTGATTGATCGTTTTATATTTAACCGCAAGTGCACGGCCGCGTTGAAGCGGTGGCAAATACGGGTCGTCCACTGGGAGGTGTGTCGACACTTGGTTTGTGCGAAGGCGAGAGGTAAAGAAAGGGAAGAGAAGGGTTGGTTACACTAAACTACACTAAGATGCAAAAAGGAAATGAAAATAAGCAATAAACTAAGCCCCATAGGGGGTAGAGAAATAATGTGAACATAAAGAGTGTGTGTGTGTTCATTAAGCTCCTCACAACATGTAGTGCATGAAATCATAAAACTACATCCAACTTTGCCTCTACATGAATTAAGATAAGACTACATCATTAAAACATACAAGACAATAATTGGAATGAAGCTACATGAACTCAAGTATAAAGACTATACCCTACTATGCCTCCACATGAATTAAGATTTCACTACATCATTAAAACATACAAGACATGAGCTAAGGTAAAGGCAACAAGAGCACATACATTACAAATTGTGTTTCCAATATTACTTCATCCATATCCTAACCTTATCATTCCCCATAAAATAGGTCCACTAATCAAAGCATAAGCTAAGCTTCATTCAAGAGCATTAGCATATCAAAGATAAGAGTGGAGACCCATTAGATGGTTATGGAAATCATATAAAGCTCAATGGATAAAAATAACACACACTTAATACACTACATAATTATATCACATATTTCTCCACCCCCAAATGGGGATGGAACTACTCACTACTCATTACACTACTGATTAGACTAAGTAAAGAAAACATTTAACTAAGATACTAAAATTACTAAACAAGAAATTAAACAAAGTAAAGCAACCCACACAAAACAAACAACATAACAAAACAAGATTAAAAGAAACAAATAAACTTTTATTAACAATGACTCACATTGAAGGTAGCATCCTTCTCCACCTTGAGTTATTGCTTCAAGGCTCACTCCTTAGTAGAGAGAATGCCACCAAACAATGGGTAATTACAATGGAAGGTGAAGAGTTCTATTTATAAGCATGGAAAAAGCTAATCGGGGACAATCCCCCGATGTGGGACTAAACCAATACCACAAATAGCCTAAACGAACATTAATACAAGTCGAGGAGAAATTTCGACGGATCCTGAGCAATATGGACCGCCAATTAGCGGTCCAAAATTGTCGGATCGTGTTGGAATTTGTTGTGGGCTTTGCTTTCTGGTATTGTTGGTCTTTGATGCGGTTACTCGACTTGTTGGAGCTCCGACCCGAATAGAATTGGTAAAATACTCCACATGATGGTGTGGAGTATTCTGTTTTGCTCTTAGGTCCTTCTGTCTTACATTCAGGTCCTTCTCCCTTGCATCTTGGTCCCTAGATCTCACCATTCAGTCCTTTTTCCCAACTTTTGGGTCCTTTCATGGCTCTTCTCTTCAAACCTCTTTATTCCTGAAAACTAAACATAAAACTCGTCACGTAGCATTGCTTAGGTGTAAGATAATGGATATAAGATACAAATATGAGCATGAAATGATGTCAATCACACGACATGATGTTGGAGAAGTATGAAGAGATGGACAGGAAGGTGGAGGAGTTGAAGAATATTGTGGGAGAGAACTAGCTTCTTCTGCAAGAGATGAGGACCACTGTTCATGACTTGAAGCGATTTGTGGTTGAATCCAAGTTTGTCATGAACAAAGTGAAGGGAATGTGTTCTAAAAGTTTTACTTTTAAATGTCAATTATTATGAATTGAATGAGAAATCATTTTGTTCCTTGTTTATGTTATCCGTCTTTTAGAAGTGTTAAGGAAGAGGCTCTTGGTCCTTAACCGTAGAGCTCTAAAAGATATTGGTTTACATAAAACAAAAGATATTCGCAATCATGGTAATAAACATGAGACATTTATTACCAAGTTAAGATTGTCGTGTTGGTCATAGATCATTGTAGCTCTACAAGTGAGTGACAACACGGGTACACAAAAAAGGAAAATAGTAATTTTGCATACTGAATACACCTAATAAGTAAAACATTATAGAATTGTGTTTTCTGTGTCATTAATGTTTTACTTTCGTTGGTCCTTTGATATGAGACTTATATCCGATCACTTAAGAAGTGCTTAATTAGACTAGTGTCTTAAGCTATCGATGAGTGTAGTGTAAAGGCATTAGTTGGTTAAGTATAACTTTCGTTGGAAAAGATAGTTAGTCAAAAGATTATCATTGCCCCTCTTAATTGAGTGATGATATTAGTGGGCCCCTTGATAAAGCAAAGTTATAATGTGCACAATGTGATTTGAGTTAAGTCACATATTTATAACTAGCTTAAAGAAATCAAGAAATGAATACTAATACAAAGATGACACAAAACTATTTTGTGTGTATTCTTAATATCATGAGGCAATGGACGGACACAAGTGATGCACTCCATCACTAAATGGATCGGGTTTTGGTTCAAGTAGAATTAAGACATCTAACTAATTGGGAGCTATAATGTGTAGATAGATACCGCTTATAGCTTGTGATATTAAGCTCTTAATATCACTGTCAACTTAGTTTAGATCCTCCCATAGGTCACACCACAAAACTGGGAAACAAGAAATGAGAATTTTGAGTTCATAAGATGTGTCGGGTTTCATGTAGAAAATATGACCCATGGGGTGACCAAGCAAAATCAAAATTATGTTGTGATTAATAACACAATCAGAATCTAAATTAAATTCATATGTGATGTAAATATTATGGGGTGTAATGATTGATCATTGCATAAGATAATATGTTACATAAGTTGTGAATTTACTACTAATCCCGAAATGTCAAATTTTGTAGGGGTTAAACCAAAATTTGACAAATCTGCAGAACAATGCTCAAACGGTCGACCGGTTAGCAGTAAACGGTCGACCGATCGGGCACGGTCGACCGGATGTGTCTCGACCGATAACAAGGAATTTTCATCTGTTCGAACGGTCGACCGAATGTAATCGGTCGGTCGACCGAACATTGCGATGGAATAATTCCTGTTACGAATGGTCGACCGAGTTATAGAAACGGTCGACCGAAACCTGGTTCGAGCGGTCGACCGAACCTCCAAACGGTCGACCGGTCCAGACGGTTAATGCAGAATTGATTTAAGAATTAATTAGATCATGCATGGAATTGGTACATAATTGATTTAATTCGTGTCTAAGATTATTTATTATTAAATAATGGATGGTTTGATGGAAGTTTGCATGAAATCATGGGCAAGAGGTTGCACATGAATAAGTAATTTGGAGAGAACTTATAAATACAAGTTTATCTCATTACCTCATTAATTCATTCATTATTTTTCTCATGCAAAAACTCTCTCCATAATTCTCCACGAAATTCCCTTAATTCTTAAGTTTAGTTTTAGTTTTAAGAGATCATCTTATCAAGGGAACTAAAGAGGGGTTAGTAATTAGATTTCTAAACCCTATTGGAGATTGAGAGGCTAACTCTTCTCTCTCCAATCTTGTTTAGAGTTTGGTGAAATCTCGGAGGCATCCGGCGCAGCAACAAACATCCTCAACGTCTCCGAATCTTCAAGAAGTTTTTGAGAACTTCTAGGTATGAATTTCAGAGTCCCTTTGTGTTTGTTTTAATGAGTTTTTGAAACTAGTTGTTAAAACAAACTGATGCATGCATGAAATAAATCGAAGAAAATTGTAATTGATCCTTATTATACATGAAAATTTGAAAAATATATATGTATAATTAAACATGAAATCCTACACAAAGTAGACATGATCATCAACATCTGTGTATTTGTGGTGATTGGGGTGATTCTGAAGTTGTTGATCTAGGTGTGGAGGGTGGTGATGTGACGTGGTTAAGTTCATGTTTTGGGCAACAAATATTTTGTGCTGAAGATTATCTTTTGGTGGTCTATGGTGAAGAAGTATGTTATGTTGTTGGCGTGTCTTGTAAAGTTGTTGAACCTTAAGTGGCTTTAGTTGTTTATGTTGCCTTGAACCTTAAGTTGGTTTAGGTGTTGATGTCGCCTTAGTTGTTTATGTTGTGATTTATGTTCATTTGGTTGTTTTGGTTATCATTTAAGTTGACTGGGTTGTGTTTGCTTTGGTTAAACTTGACTCAGTTAGATTGGTTGCTTTGGTTGTAGATGTTGTGATTTTAGTTCAATAAATTGGTTTGGTGGCTTTGGTTGTGGTTGTTTATGTAACGCCCCGAGCCCGGACAACTGATCACCCGCCCGAACCCGGTGCGTTAAGATACGATCCACGATCCTGACCGCTGCGCATTCTGATATTAAAATCCATCTGATAGGCCCATAATTAATCTGAAAAATATTATCAACAATTTGTGAGCTCGACAGCCCACAAGTTCCAACCGTCAATCAATCAGAATCATAATCATGTGGAAAAAAATACGGAATATGACATTCAGTCAATAAGCACAATCAAGAGACATGCATCACAAATAAAATACATGCATAACAATCTGGAACCCCCATTCGGATTCGACCACATCCTGTGCTTCTGAAATCTATCAATCAGTCAGATGCACACCTGGTAGCTCCACACTAACGACAGGCAGCCCTTTCCTCTCTCGGGTGGCTCCACGCTGTCCGCTAGGCAGCTCTTTCCTAAGTGGCTCAGCCAGAAACATACACACAACCACATGACATGTCAACTGAAACACCACCATGCAATAATATGCATATCAATGAAATCAACATCGATACTCAACATGCATGCAACTACGAATATCAAAAGAGACAGACATGATATGAAACTGAAGAATAACGAATCAGTACTTGCCTCAAAATCTCCATCTTTTTCTTATCAATATTCTTCTCAAAATTCCATCTTCTCCTAAAACCACACAATCATCCAACAATCTTAATTAGTCCATTAAGATATTTGATTATTACCTCAACTAAAAAATTCAGGATATTACATTCTACCCTCCTTAAAAGAAATTTCGTCCTCGAAATTTGATCTCAATACTGTCTCAATCCAAACAAATCAATACAAATTTTTCAACTCATTATTTATCAAATCTAAAAACCTAACACCACTTATCGCTCATAATTTAGATAATCAATCCAACCAAATCCAAATTCACATTTGAACTCAAGTCCAAATATCTCTAAATTCATCTTTCATTATTTATTAATAATTTGGTAGCAAATCCAACCAAGTCAAAATTCACATTTAAATCAATAGTCAATACTTCTAAATTCAATTTCTCAATTTCCAATCCAATCAAATTTTTATTTCAAATCCAAATCCCGACTAATTCCGAGGATCGTATTGCTCTGATACCATTTGTAACGCCCCGAGCCCGGACAACTGATCACCCGCCCGAACCCCGGTGCGTTAAGATACGATCCACGATCCTGACCGCTGCGCACTCTGATATTTAAATCCATCTGATAGGCCCATAATTAATCTGAAAAATATAATCAATAATTTGTGAGCTCGACAGCCCGCAAGTTCCAACCGTCAATCAATCAGAATCTTAATCATGTGGAAAATAATACGGAATATGACATTCGGTCAATAAGCACAATCAAGACATATGCATCACAAATAAAATACATGCATAACAATCTGGAACCCCCATTCGGATTCGACCACATCTTGTGCTTCTGAAATCTATCAATCAGTCAGATGCACACTTGGTAGCTCCACACTAACGATAGGCAGCCCTTTCCTCTCTCGGGTGGCTCCACGCTGTCCGTTAGACAGGTCTTTCCTAAGTGGCTCAGCCAGAAACATACACACAACCACAGGACATGTCAACCGAAACACCACCATGCAATAATATGCATATCAATGAAATCAACATCGATACTCAACATGCATGCAACTACGAATATCAAGAGAGATAGACATGATATGAAACTGAAGAATAACGAATCAGTACTTGCCTCAAAATCTCCACTTTTTTCTTCTCAATATTCTTCTCAAAATTCCATCTTCTCCTAAAACCACACAATCATCCAACAATCTTAATTAGTCCATTAAGATATTTGATTATTACCTCAACTAAAAAATTCAGGATATTACAGTTTAAGTTGGCTTAGTTGTTTTGGTGCGGTTACTGACATTTAATTTGGTTTGTTCTGTTTGAATTGGTCGTGATTGAAGAAGAAATGAAATGAATTTTCAAACTTGTTATAGAACAGGTGAGATGAATCAATGAGTTGTTTGTTTGCTTGCTTACTGTGCTAAAACTAAAATTGGGTCAATTTGATGATGAAGTCTCCCCAGCAATCAAACACTTACTCAGACCAATGCTAACAATTCAATTTATATGTTCGACAACCTTCGGATACCAGCCTAGTTGTGTAGATCCGGACCACATCCACTTCATCAAGTCTCGCACCTAAAGAACACATAAAACACATAAAAAACACCTCAAATTGCAATAATTAAAACTCAAACAACACCTAAAGTTAGAAATGAAAGTGGTCAGCAAAGAACACATAATACCCCTAAAGCAACACCTGTGATTCCAATTATTAAAATTCAAGCAACACCTTCACATCCTCCTTCCTAATTTTCACACATACAAGCATAGAATCCAGGCTAATTTAATGCAAGTCTATGAATGTCTGCCACTGAGCTAAAGTAAAACATTAAGTTACAATTGTCAAACACATACAATTGTCACACTCTGAGTTAAATTAATGTAAGTCTCTCATATGAAAGTTGACCACTGTGAATCATGTAACATTCCTTGCACACCTCCAACCGATTGAAGGATGTGCAATGTAGAACCATAGGTACTTTGGTTGGATTGTGGATCAGTTGTAATAGGGGATGCTGTTTGAGTAACTGAAAGGAGTGATTGGGTGGCAGATACACCCACATCCTCCTTTCTGGTTCTCCTCCTCTTCCCACCTCTTCTATCTTGAAAATGTAAGAACCACAAAACATTAATGCGTGAATATTTATATATGAAAGTGATTAAAGTAAAATGCATTTCTCATGTTTCGAGTGAACCTTGTTGCGCCTTGATCTTCAGTTTGAGACCAAATTGACTCCTTGCATCTCCTAGCCTGGTGACCAAGTAGACCACACCTAGTGCATTTCTTCTGTCTCCTACTGCAGGTTGGGTCCATTATGCCCTTGTATCTGACCTGTCTCGACCTTCCAGGTTGTTTCTGAAGGGAATGTGTTCTAAAAGTTTTACTTTTAAATGTCAATTATTATGAATTGAATGAGAAATCATTTTGTTCCTTGTTTATGTTATTCGTCTTTTGGAAGTGTTAAGGAAGAGGCTCTTGGTCCTTAACCGTAGAGCTCTAAAAGATATTGGTTTGCATAAAACAAAAGATATTCGCAATCATGGTAATTAACATGGAACATTAATTACCGAGTTAAGATTGTCGTGTTGGTCATAGATCATTGTAGCTCTACAAGTGAGTGACGACACGGGTATGCAAAAGAGGAAAATATTACTTTTGTATACTGAATAGACCTAATAAGTAAAATATTATAGAAATGTGTTTCTGTGTCATTAATATTTTACTGTGTCTTTGGTCCTTTGATATGAGACTTATATCTGATCACTTAAGGAATACTTAATTAGATCAGTGTCTTGAACTATCGATCAGTGTAGTGTAAAGGCATCGGTTGGTTAAGTATAACTTTCGTTGGAGAAGATAGTTAGTCAAAAGATTATCATTGCCCCTCTTAATTGAGTGATGATATTAGTGAGCCCCTTGATAAAGCAAAGTTATAATGTGCACAATGTGATTTGAGTTAAGTCACATATTTATAACTAGCTTAAAGAGATCAAGAAATGAATACTAATACAAAGATGACACAATACTACTTTGTGTGTATTCTTAATATCATGAGGCAAGGGACGGACACAAGTGATGCACTCCATCACTAAGTGGATCGGGTTTTGGTTCGAGTGGAATTAAGACATCTAACTAATTGGGAGCTATAATGTGTAGCTAGATACCGCTTATAGCTTGTGATCTTAATATCACTGCCAACTTAGTTTAGATCCTCCCATAGGTCACACCACAAAACTGGGAAACAAGAAATGGGGATTTTGAGTTCATAAGGATGTGTCGGGTTTCATGTAGAAAATATGACACATGGGGTGAACAAGCAAAATCAAGATTATGTTGTGATTAATAACATAATTAGAATCTAAATTAAATTCATATGTGATGTAAATATTATGGGGTGTAATGAGTTGACATTACATAGGATAATATGTTACATAAGTTGTGAATTTACTACTAATCCCGAAATGTCAAATTTTGTAGGGGTTAAACCAAAATTTGACCAGTCTGCAGTACTGTGCAAAAGTCAACCGATGAATAGTACTGGTCAACCGATGAACAGTACCCGGTCGACCGATGAACAGTAACCGGTCGACCGATGAACAGTACCCGGTCCATGATGAACAGTACCGGTCGACCGATGAACAGTAACGGTCGACCGGTCCAGACGGTTTTCTGCAGAATTAATTTAAGAATTAATTAGATCATGCATGGAATTGGTCCATAATTGATTTAATTCGTGGCTAATATTATTTATTAATAAATAATGGATGGTTAGATGAAATTTTGCATGAAATCATGGGCAAGAGGTTGCACATGAATAGGTAATTTGGAGAGAACCTATAAATAGAGGTTATCTCATTGCCTTCCAACATCTTAATTAATATTGCTTTTCATGCAAAATCTCTCTCCTTAATTCTCCACGAAAATTCCATAAATTCTTAAGTTTAGTTTAGTTCTTAAGAGATCATCTTCTCAAGGGAATTAAAGAGGGGTTAGTAATTGGATTCTAAACCCTATCGGAGATTGAGAGACTAGCTTCCCTCTCTCCGATCTTGTTTAGAGTTTGGTGAATACTCGGAGGCATCCGGCGCAGCGAGGAGCATCCCAATCGTCTCCGAATCTTCGAGAAGTTTTAGAGAACTTCTAGGTATGAATTTCGGAGCTCCTTTATGTTTGTTTTAATAGAGTTTCTGAAACTAGTTTGTTAAAACAAACCGATGCATGCAATAAATTCTAGAAAATTGAAAATTGATCCTTATTATACATAAAAATCCGAAAAATATATATGTATAATTAAACATGAAATCCTACAGTGGTATCAGAGCATAGGGTTCAATTTTCTCATGATTTATGGCTGTAAACAAATTTAGTTTACCATCTAGGATTTAAACAATTCGTTTTACCGGTTTTTCGGTCTTTAAATGTTTGTTGAAATAATTCTTTATAATAATTTGTTTTAAATGTTTTGAATGTTTAAAACATGGCATGTAATTATTAGAATTATGATTTGGACATAAGTCTAACTTGCAATAATTTCGTTTTAAGTATAAACGATTATTTTGTAAGAGAATCAACAAATACGAAAAACTGCGATTCATCTTTCCATTGGAAATTGGATGGACAGCGGTTCATAATTAATTTTTGAATTATGGATGCATGAAAAACGTTTTTAATGGATTTCAAAATGTTTTTCAAAGAATTGTTTGGGATTCTAGATGCTTGATAAATTAGATTCTGTAGTTTATAGCAATTGCGTGCATGGATGCTTGAGTTGCTTTGCAGGATTGTGAGTTTATATGTTCCAAAATCAGAAGCTATGAATGTATGTCATTATTATTATACAGGGGCTTATGTATGTAAAAGCCATATTCTCTATTTTCTATCTTTAGAATTGCATTTGCATGTGAGAGGTTTTTACATAGGACTTGCACTAGTTTATTTTTATCGAATGTGAGGAGCATGTTTAATTTCCTGTAAAATCTACATCTCCGGTGCAAGAGGAAGTCGCCGAATAGAGCATTGATCGAGGATCGAGGATCAGGGATCGAAGATCAAGGATCAAAGGGAACATATAAACTCACGCGATATGGATTGTGTGAATGTTTAATTTCTGTTTTTATAATTTCTGTTATGCATGTGATGAATGGTGAATGTTAGGATGTGTATAAATTTTAATATGCATGATAAACTAAAATTCAAAATCACATGTTGATAAATGAAATTGTCCAACAAAAATTAAGATTAATTTTTCCTTCTTATTTCATCCACTAGCAGCCATTGATCGAGGGATACTCTGCTCGCCCTTAGCGGGAGATAGCTCCCTCTATCTTTGGGAATAGTGGGAGATATAAAGGTTGTCTGTTGTTGTGCCACAATTAAATATATGAGGTGTGTTTCACCCTAGTGAACCCCAAGTATGTTTAGTTGTGAATACAATAGATAAACGTATCTCGTATCAAATGAAAATAAGTTTTCTTAACATTACCTAGAGCCCTCGCTCGGTTTTGGGAAAAAGTTTTTCATACGAGGATATGTCATATTCCCTCATAATTAAAACGACAAGAGTCACAAAAGTTTGAAGATGCTAAATGTTGCTAAAATTCAAAAAGGTTGTGATTAGAAAATGTTTTCTTACCTTGATGTTGTAATGTATTCGATAGCCCTTAGCTAGTCTATATTACAATTGATGGGATCTTGGATTACTGCATTTACGGGCAAGATTTTATTTGCAGTATTTACATCATAGTCGATATATATATGTATGTATGTATTAAAACATAAAATTGGCATTAAAACCTATATAATTTATTTTGTAGAAATGTCAAATATCCAACCAAATGTGTGATCTATGATCGAAAAGAACCCTTTGCAAAATGATGGCTCAAACTTCATGAAATGGCAACTCAATCTTAATATCGTGTTGAGGTTTGAAAAACTATCTCATATTTTGGATGGTGAAATCCCAAAATTAAATGAGAAGGCAACCGATAAAGAGAAAGAGGCGATAGCCAAGTGGGAAGACCAAGAGAACCAAGTTCACGGTCTTATACTAGCATCCATGGGTGACTCGCTTCAAGCGAAATACTTGGATTCAAAACCCAAGAAGACCATGGAGGCTTTAACAAAGATGTTCATGGATAGTGCCCGAAAGGAGCGCTATAAGACCACCATCGCACTCACAAGGTGCCATATGGCGGAGGGAACATCAGTATCTATGCATTTTCTCACGATGCAAGGATACCTTGAGAAATTGTCGAAGCTCTCTTCTCCAATGCCCGAGGACATTGCCGAAGATCTGATTCTTGGCTCTCTAGCCCCGTCCTTCAAGGACTTTGTGATGCACTATCATGTGCGTGAAAAAGGGGTGAGTCTTGAGGAGCTTCACAACGCTCTCAAAACGACTGAAGTTGACATGGGCAAAGGTCAGGACAATCACGTCCTAGCCGTCCATGAGAGGAGCAAAAGGATCAACAAAGGTAAATGCAAATTTACCAAAGATACGTCAATCAAGAGCAAGGGAGTAGGAGGTACTCATGGGAGTGCCTCAAGGGGGAAATCTTTCAAATCTCCAACTCCCAACACGGAGTGCTTTCACTGCGGTGAAAAGGGACACATCCGACCGAATTTCCCCAAGTACAAGGAAGACCTTGAAAATGGGATGATTGAACGTAGGCGCCCGAGAAGCGCCATAGGTATGTTTGTTATTGAGATAAATTTAATCACCTCTATCCTTGATTTGGTAGTGGTTACCGGATCTTGTGCTCACATAATTTTGATGTGCAGCTATTGAAGGATAGGAAGGAACTCGTGGAGAACGAGATGATATTGAAGATTGGAAATAGTACAACCATCGCTGCGATTGTACAAGATTCTATGGAGCTTCAATAGTCTAGTGATTTAAATTTATGCTTTGAAGAATGTTTGTTATATGCCTTCGATTAGCAAGAACATTTCTGTATCAAGTTTTAGATATGGATAAATTTTAATAAATATTTTAATTCTTGCTTGTCTATATCGAAGAATGGAATTTTCTATGCAAATACATTCATATAGAATGATTTCTATTTGCTTGAAATAAATAATAAACAAACTCAAACAAACAATAACAAAAGAGAAACTAAGATAACTCACGTGAATGATACAATCTTGTAGCACTATCGGATTGGTCAAATAAATGACCAAGAGACTTTTCAAGAAGAAAGGAACGAAAACGAACAACTAATTGGATATGATACATTCTAATGTATGTGGTCCGATAAGTACAAGTGCAAGAGACGGTTTAAGGTACTTCATTTTGTTCACGGACAACTATAGTCATTATGACTATATTTGTCTAATGGGAAGCAAAAGTGAATTCTATGACAAGTTCAAGGAATTCGAGGATGAAGTAATGAACCGACTCAACAAGAATATCGAGTCTCTATGAACGGTTCGTAGGGGTGAGTGCTTAGGATACCTAATTTGACTCATTCCTAAAGTAGGAATAGGATATTGCTCGACATGGTTCGATCAATAATGAGTCAATTTAAATTGTCGATTTACTTTTGGAATTATGCACTACAAATAATGACAAACTCACTAAATAATGTTCCATCCAAATCCGTGGAGAAAATGGTTTATGAGCTATGGAGTTGAAAGACACCTAAGCTCAACTTTCTCAAGATTTGGGGTTGTGAGGTATACATCAAGAAATTGATGTCGACCAAGCTTCAACCAAAAGCGGATAAGTGCTTCTTTATAGGTTGTCCTCGTGTGACAAGAGGATACTACTTTTGGTATATCACCTCCAATCAAAAGATTGTAGAGAGAGATATGGTTTTTCTGGAATTTCTGGAAAAGAGAGAAAAGTAGTGGGAGTAGAGTTGAGCTTGAGGAAAATCAAGATACTCTACAAGATCATGATATGAATGTTGCATTCAAAATCATGAAGGCCCAACCGAGATTCATTTGGTTAGTGGGAGCATGAGCGAGAGATCCTTACAAGAAATTGTGAGAGAATCTCAATCATCCTCACCTAGTGTGCGTTCGAGAGTCGAACATGAACCTATTCCTCAAGAAATTGTGGAAGAAGTTCGAGAGACACAAGAGGAACCAAAAGAACTAAGAAGGTCAATGAGGGAAAGGAAGAAACCCAATAAGTATGTGGGACTTCATGAGATCATGGTACTAGATACCAAAAATCCCTCGACCTTCCGAGAAGCAATAGAAAAGACTCCAAACTATGGTTAAAAGTCATGGAATCCGAAGTAGAATCCATGTATGATAATCAAGTATGAAACTTGATTAGCCTTCCTCAAGAGAAAATATCATTTGGTATAAATGAGCTTTTAGGAGGAAGATAGACATGGATAGTAACTTGACAACCTACAAAGCAAGGCTTGTAGCAAAAGTTATACTCAAATTCAAGAAATTGACTTTGATGAAATTTTTGAGAAGTTGCCATATTAAAATCTATTCGGATTATGCTCACTATTACCGCATTTCACAATTGTGGGATATGGAAAATGGATATCAAAATGGCGTTCCTTAAACAGGAACTTGGAGGAGGATATGTACATGGTACAACCTCAAGGTTTTGATGATCCAAATAGTAGCGAGAAGAAATGCAAGTTTCGAGAATCCATTTATGGATTGAAGCAAGCATCGGGGAGTTGGAACAAACGCTTTGACGAAGAAGTGAAGAAGATTCACTTCATTCAAAGTAAAGGAGTACCTTGTATATACAAGGAGATTAGTGGGAGCCATGTAGTACTTCTGATCTAATATGTCGATGACATATTGCTCATGAGCAATCATATACCTTTGCATTAGCAAACGAGAAATTTCGTTGAAATCAGTGTATTCAATGAAAAGAAAAGGATGAGGCTCAACACATCTTGAGAATCAAGATACATTGAGATACATCCCGTAGACTCATTGGCTTCAGTCAACGTGCATACATTGACAAGGTCTTTGAAATGTTCAGGATGAACAATTCCGATATGGACAATATGCCAATGAGTATGAGTATAGGTGTGCAACTCAAGAAGTCTCAATGTGCTCAATCACACAAAGACTTGGAGTACATGAAGGTATCCCTTATGCTTCGGCAAAAGGAAGGACCATGTACACAATGACTTGCACAAGACTCAATATCTCATATGCTCTAAACGTGACAAGTGGTCACCAATCCAACGCAAGTCCTAATCGTAGGATTGCGGTCAAGAATATTCTGAAGTACCTTAACCGGACTAAAGATAAGGTTCTTGTTTATGGAAGACAAAGGAGAAAATAGCCGAGGGCTGTTTTGATGCAATTCTTATAGGAATTCTAGACAATAAGAGGTTGGAGTGATGATGCGTCATCATTATCGAAGGTGGAGGTATGAGCTAGTGTAGTTACGAGTAATATCACTATAGCTAACTCAACCACCAATGAAAGACAAAATAAATAAATAGGTGGACACAACAGTGGCACAACTGATCCATTCAACAAACCTTCATACCAAGCTAAGAGACGAAATATATTTCGAGTCCATGGATCCGAGGGTCCATGTGGATTGGCTTGATAGGTGATTTGGGAAGGTTACCCTAGTTATTGATGTTTTATGCATTGAGAATGTATGTTAAAGAAAACTTTGATAACAAGTGGGAGATTGAAGGGAATGTGTTCTAAAAGTTTTACTTTTAAATGTCAATTATTATGAATTGAATGAGAAATCATTTTGTTCCTTGTTTATGTTATTCGTCTTTTGGAAGTGTTAAGGAAGAGGCTCTTGGTCCTTAACCGTAGAGCTCTAAAAGATATTGGTTTGCATAAAACAAAAGATATTCGCAATCATGGTAATTAACATGGAACATTAATTACCGAGTTAAGATTGTCGTGTTGGTCATAGATCATTGTAGCTCTACAAGTGAGTGACGACACGGGTATGCAAAAGAGGAAAATATTACTTTTGTATACTGAATAGACCTAATAAGTAAAATATTATAGAAATGTGTTTCTGTGTCATTAATATTTTACTGTGTCTTTGGTCCTTTGATATGAGACTTATATCTGATCACTTAAGGAATACTTAATTAGATCAGTGTCTTGAACTATCGATCAGTGTAGTGTAAAGGCATCGGTTGGTTAAGTATAACTTTCGTTGGAGAAGATAGTTAGTCAAAAGATTATCATTGCCCCTCTTAATTGAGTGATGATATTAGTGGGCCCCTTGATAAAGCAAAGTTATAATGTGCACAATGTGATTTGAGTTAAGTCACATATTTATAACTAGCTTAAAGAGATCAAGAAATGAATACTAATACAAAGATGACACAATACTACTTTGTGTGTATTCTTAATATCATGAGGCAAGGGACGGACACAAGTGATGCACTCCATCACTAAGTGGATCGGGTTTTGGTTCGAGTGGAATTAAGACATCTAACTAATTGGGAGCTATAATGTGTAGCTAGATACCGCTTATAGCTTGTTATCTTAATATCACTGCCAACTTAGTTTAGATCCTCCCATAGGTCACACCACAAAACTGGGAAACAAGAAATGGGGATTTTGAGTTCATAAGGATGTGTCGGGTTTCATGTAGAAAATATGACACATGGGGTGAACAAGCAAAATCAAGATTATGTTGTGATTAATAACATAATTAGAATCTAAATTAAATTCATATGTGATGTAAATATTATGGGGTGTAATGAGTTGACATTACATAGGATAATATGTTACATAAGTTGTGAATTTACTACTAATCCCGAAATGTCAAATTTTGTAGGGGTTAAACCAAAATTTGACCAGTCTGCAGTACTGTGCAAAAGTCAACCGATGAATAGTACTGGTCAACCGATGAACAGTACCCGGTCGACCGATGAACAGTAACCGGTCGACCGATGAACAGTACCCGGTCCATGATGAACAGTACCGGTCGACCGATGAACAGTAACGGTCGACCGGTCCAGACGGTTTTCTGCAGAATTAATTTAAGAATTAATTAGATCATGCATGGAATTGGTCCATAATTGATTTAATTCGTGGCTAATATTATTTATTAATAAATAATGGATGGTTAGATGAAATTTTGCATGAAATCATGGGCAAGAGGTTGCACATGAATAGGTAATTTGGAGAGAACCTATAAATAGAGGTTATCTCATTGCCTTCCAACATCTTAATTAATATTGCTTTTCATGCAAAATCTCTCTCCTTAATTCTCCACGAAAATTCCATAAATTCTTAAGTTTAGTTTAGTTCTTAAGAGATCATCTTCTCAAGGGAATTAAAGAGGGGTTAGTAATTGGATTCTAAACCCTATCGGAGATTGAGAGACTAGCTTCCCTCTCTCCGATCTTGTTTAGAGTTTGGTGAATACTCGGAGGCATCCGGCGCAGCGAGGAGCATCCCAATCGTCTCCGAATCTTCGAGAAGTTTTAGAGAACTTCTAGGTATGAATTTCGGAGCTCCTTTATGTTTGTTTTAATAGAGTTTCTGAAACTAGTTTGTTAAAACAAACCGATGCATGCAATAAATTCTAGAAAATTGAAAATTGATCCTTATTATACATAAAAATCCGAAAAATATATATGTATAATTAAACATGAAATCCTACAGTTTCTTCACTGTTGGAGGTGATACTGTAAACCCCTCTACATGTTTTCACTCCGATTTATCTGCCATTGGATTAATAATCACATCATAAGCTTGATCATACACTTCTGCCTTGGAGTTAGGACATCTTTATTGGCTTTTTGGCCTTAATCTATGTTTTGATGATTTAATCAACCTAATCTTAATTATAATCATGTAGAGTAGCACACATATTGCATTGCATATATATTGCTTTGTGCTAACCTCTACAGGTGATCAAGACTCAAGGAAGAAAGGAAAATCAAGTCAAGACATGTAATCAAACTTTTTTTGAAGACATGTATTTTGTATTTTCTTTGAGTCTTAGGAACTTGTGTAAATTGAGCATACTTGAGCTAAAATCAACTTAAACACACACTAGGTTCCCTATAGAAGTCACACACAAAATTTCACATTATTTGGACTTCAATAGATCACCCAAACTTATACCGGAAAACACTAAATCTGAACCCAAACTGCCTGCCCACTTTCGGTCGACCGATATAGACCGTTCGGTCGACCGGAGGATCAATTATCCTGTTTGTGTTTTCACTGCCCGGTTTCGGTCGACCGTGTATACACTTTCGGTCGACTATGTGAACTTATTTTTCCGACCGTTACTTTTGTCGTATATACCCAACGGTCGTATTCGTATTAAACCAAAAATACCCCATATACTTTTTCTTGTATCGGTCAACCGAGGACCTTGTTCGGTCGACCGAATGCCCGTCTCTTGACAAACCCAAATCTCCTGGAGGAAATCGGTCGACCGCTAGACCTTGGCTCGGTCAACCGAATAGATCATAGTTTGTCAACCCCAAAGTGCCTGGTGCAAATCGGTCGACCGAACCCTATTCGATGTTCGACGAATCACTTAAGTGTACCTGAGTCTTAGCGTTGGGCGGTCGACCGTTACCTAACCGGTCGACCGAACTGTGTTCAAAACTTCCTAACGGTCGACCGTTCATCTCGATCCGGTCGACCGAATTAACTTAGAATTGGGTCATGCGAGTTTCTGTTTTGTGTATCCTACACCAACACTCACCCAACCAACCCCAACGGATCTATTCTTTTTAATGCCTATATAAAGAGTTGTAAAACACATTTTAACACAACTCTTCCACTACTACTTGTCCACTACATTAGAGAGAAACTCTCAAGCTCAAATTTCCCCAATCCAACACTCCAAGCTTACACTTCCACACCTTAGCATCAATTCCACATCATAAGCTAAATGTGCTCAAGTTAGAAAGTGTGTTCCACTCAAGTTGTCGTTTGTGAAGAAGCAAGGACTTTCGTGAAAGCCGGAAGTGTTCCTCTCGGATTGTGAGAGAAGAAAGTCAAGCAAGCGAGGGTGTTCGCGGTGCTTATTTTGTAAAAGGCGTTCTCTCCCGGCCCGGAACGGGAAGTGGATAGTGAAGTCATAAGCGGAGCTCGAAGTGTCGAGCGAAGCTTGCAAGAGAGGACGTAGGCGGTGGCCGAACCTCTGTAAAACCCCCGTGTCCATCGTGGTTTGCATTTCTATTTTTTACTTGCTTGTTTGTTTGTTTAATTCCGCTGCATATCTTTGATAGATCAAACAAGTAGGTAATTAGACTTAAAAGTGATTAGTATTGTAGACCCTCATGATCCTACAATCTTATGATAGAAAAATTGCCTAACTGCCTGGACATTTCATTTAACCATGTTCAGGCTTTTGGCATTACAACATTTGTCCACTCTCTGCTATCTTCTTGTCTCTTGAACATGGTATGCATCAATTTCTGTCTCAAATTGTCCACCATAGTTATAATAGGAAGATGTCTAACTTCCCTGATATAGTTGTTGAAGGACTCACTTAGGTTGTTTAATTGTAACATAATCAGACTTAGCCTCACACCCAAATTGACTCCTTGACCAAATTATGTCATTGTTGTCCACCCGTACTAACCAATCATGTTCACCCTCATTAATCTCCTTTATATACTGCATTTTTCTTCCATATCAGTGGTTGTATAGGCAGAGACAACCTCCCACATCAAACTAAGCAACCGAGCACTCTTGAATTTCTTTTGGAAATTTTGGTAAAGGTGTCTAGCACACGCTCTATGTTCACACCCACCAAAAACCTCTCTTACCCCCTCCTCTAAACCTTTGCACTATCACTTATAACAACCAAATCATTCCTGTGACCCACTGCCTTTTTGAGATGACCTAGAAACCAGACCCAATTGTTATGACTCTTGGATTCAACTACAACAAATGCTACAAGGAAAAGTTGGTGATTTCCATCAACCAAAGTGGTAGATAATAGAGTGCATGTGTACTTCCCTTTCATATGACAACAATCTAGGCCTAGAAGAGGTCTACAACCATTCGGAAAACCATCACTGCAACACTTTAGACACAAACAATCTGTAAAAGGACTTATCTTGAGGTTTGACTTCAAAACTGATTA
Organism: Triglochin maritima; assembly: GCA_963682175.1. Classification (NCBI taxonomy): domain Eukaryota; kingdom Viridiplantae; phylum Streptophyta; class Magnoliopsida; order Alismatales; family Juncaginaceae; genus Triglochin; species Triglochin maritima. The sequence continues at coordinate 46,316,574 of OY821775.1, forward strand.
CACTACCAGGTTTGATCTTGCTCATCTCCCAAACCAAAGGGATCAAAGCGTATTGTTGATCTTGACACCCCATTCAACTTCTTCATTGCAATCTCCCTACCCCTCCAAACTCTATGGTAAGGCAAGCTCAAGTCACATTTCCTCTTAAGTTGGTCAGATATGTTCCTCACAGTGAGTCTATCATCTAATGCAAGTCACTCCTTGCACTGGTGGGCAATCCACTCCCTAGTGGCGATCTTAGGAAGTGTTAAGGAAGAGGCGCTTGATCCTTAACTTTAGAGCTCTAAAAGATAATGGTTTACATAAATCAAAAGTTGTTCACAATCATGGTAATTAACATGGAATATTAATTACCGAGATAAGATTGTCGTGTTGCTCATCGATTATTGTAGATCTACAAATAATTGACGACACGAGTATATGAAAGAGGAAAAGATTACTTTTATATATTGAACAGACCTAACAAATAAAACATTATGGAATTGTGTTTCGTGTCATTAATGTTTTACTGTGTCTTGGATCCTAAGATATGAGACTTATATCTTTTCACTCAAGAAGTGCTTAATTTGATTATTGTCAAAAACTATCAATGAGTGTAGTGATAAAGGCAATGGTTGGTTAAACATGACTTGTGCTGGAAAATATAGCTAGTCAAACGATTATCATTGCCCCTCTTAATTGAGTGATGATATTAGTGGGCCCTTGCTAAAGCAAAATTATAATGTGCACAATGTAACTTGAGTTAAGTTACATAGTTATAATTAGCTTAGAGAGATCAAGAAATGAATATAATACAAAGATGACACATTTCTATTTTGTATATATTCTTAATATCATGAGGCGAGAGACGGATACAAGTGGTGCACTTACATCACTAAATGGATCGTGTTTTTGTTCGGGTGGAACAAAGACATCTATGCTAATTGTGTAACTATAATGTGTAGCTAGATACCGCTTATAGTTTGAGATATTAAGTGTTTAATATCGCTGTCAATTTGGCTTAGATCCTCCTATAGGTCACACCACAAAACTGGGAAACAAGAGGTTTGATTTTAAGTTCATATGATGTGTCGAGTTTCATGTGAAAATAGAACACATGTGGTGAATGAATAAAATCAATATGTCATGAGAATTGACATAATTAGAATCATAATAAATTCATATGAGGTGTATATATTATGTGGTGTAATAATTTAATATTACATAGGATAATATATTACAGAAGATGTGAATTTGCTAAAAATCCCAAAAGATCAAATTTTGTTGGAAATAAATCCAAAATTTGACAAAGTCAAAATCGGGGTCAAACACGGTGAACCGTTCAGGGTTCGGTCGACCGGGGTATCTTCGGATCGGTTAACCAAATGGGGAACGGGTAATCACAATTGGTTCACGGTGCACCGAACACGTGTTAAAATCGAATGGTTCGGTTAACCGAGAAAAATTCTCGGTCAACCGAACAGTACGATTTCTGCCTGAATTATTAAGAGATTAATTAGATCATGGGTGGATTAATTCCAGATTTAATTAAAACATTTTAGAGGATGCTTATGTGGTAATTAGAGATTAATTTTAAGAGAGAATAAGCAAGAGATCATGACTAAGGAATAGTTCTTGATAAAGATGTTTTGGGAGACTATAAAAGCACCCCTCCTCCTACTTGTTTATATGAATGCAAATTTTTTTTCTCTCATTAATCTCTCCTCTAATCATCACAAAAATCTCTTATTAATTTTGAGTTTGGGAGATAGAAATTTCAGGAGCTCAAAGAGGGGTATTGATTGGCTAGCTCATTTCTCTATAATCTTGTTTAGAGTTTGGTGAACACTCGGAGGCAAATCAGTGGACGATTCTTCAGGCAAAGTGACTCCGGATCTTCGAAAGGTTTTAGAGAACCTTTAGGTATGATTCTCTCTTTGTGATTTAATTTAATATATGTAGGATTGCTTGATATTAGAATAAACACAAAGTAATGTACATAAAAAATGTTGAAAATATGAAATCGATCTTGTATGTTGTATTAAAAAAATTTAAAATATATACATACTTAGGAACACAAAATCCTACAGTTAGGCCCACTAGTAGGTTGGGTTCAGAGTGACATGGGAGTGTACCACTGCCCTGGTGTTCAGAAACAACTGCCACAAGGGGTTCACAGGGTAAAGGTTTAGAGGGTGTTATAAAGGCTGTGATCTTACACTCCCCACCACACTAGGCACTCTATGTACTGGTTCTATAGTATGATCAACATCTACTCCCTGTATTTCTTTCTCAACACCTACAGAAGGTTCTATTTCATTCTCAACACCTACAAAATCTTTTGATTTCCTGTCATGGGTAGCATAGATGTGCAACTCACTTTGTTGATTGGGGAATTTAAGTGCCTCCTCTATGTCTCCATTGGTATTCAAAGGTTTGTAGTCTTTCCTAACTTTTCTTGGAATCATATAATGCATATGCACAACCATTTCAATGGATGACCACTTCATTACACTGCATATCAAATTTCTTACCAACTCAATCATCCATTCCTCAACCACAACCAATGATGCTACGTCTTCAAAACCCACAACACTATCCCTATCCTTGCACTTAACCCATCGACCACCACAATGCAACCAATTCTCACACTACCTTCAAAATCAGACACACTGCTTCGATAACAAACATGCAAAGCCAAAAAACATAATCACAATGAATTAAATTGACAGATATGCTACTTTAATCATAGGTTTAACCACCAATACCAGCAATGGTAATTTATTTAATGGTTTATATTTTAACATATATGAGAATTTCATTTGTAAGACATGTTGATTGAAGCATTATGCTTTGGGTTTACAGAGTTATGAAAGATATAAAATGTCATACAAGGTTATGACAAATAAAAAAATTCCATACAGTGTTATGACAGATAACATATGGCATACAGGGTTATGATTTTAGGATTTCGGTTGTCAAGCAATCGAACACGATATGTATAGAACAACTAGAAATGTGATTTACGGTCTACTCAGGTTGGCAAACACAATATGTACAGAACAAAACTACAAACATGCAATCTACAGTCTAAAGCTGAACCCTAAAACTGAAATCAAAACATTCAACTCCAAACACATAGCATGTAATCTTGCATATCTCAATTCAGGAAAAAAAATCGCTAACCATCTTCGCTTCCCAATCAGTCTGCTTCTTGTGTGTACTGATGCATTGCATACATTGCATCATATGTCTTTCATTTAGATTACTTTTACATCAATAAATGCTACTAATGTATGTGTTTAGTCTTATTTACAGAATACAGGGACCTGAATGCAATTTACCCACATCCCGAGCATAAACGCATGCAAAAGACTCATTTCTATCATAAAGACCAAGCTCAAGATTATCGGGTTTCAAATGGAAATGTATCCAAGCATAAAAGCATTCAAGACCTAATTACAAAAAGAACAAGGACTTGAGCACAAAAGTAGCCGGGGACTTAATTGCAAAAAGACAAGGACTTAATTGCAATTCACGAGTTATTATGGAGAAAATCTAAAGAAAAATCAATGTAGTTCTCCAAACATATAAATGAATTAATCCGGAGCTCAAAAGAATGGAAAGAATCAATCCAGACGCGCAAAGGAGGATCAAATCATACCATAAACTAACAGCAAAAATCCGGATTAAATCAGAGAAGATTGTGCGGCGAAATCGCCGCATATTACATGCATTGTGCGGCGATTCCGCCGCCCGCCTTGCGATCCGTGTGCTCCAATTTTGTCCAGTCGTGTCTGGACACGTGTACTCTCCAATTCTATACTTAGGTCTCTTGTAACAACTATAAATAGCCCCGAGAACGATGTTAGAAGGGTCCTTAGCCTTAGACCTAGTTTTTAGTTGTTATTTGTACTTGTCTTTATTTTAGTAATAAAATTCTGTCTTTTATTTCTTGTTTTTACTTTTCTTTTGTAATGCCTCTAGGATCCCTTCTTCCTCCCTTCATGAGTTTCTAACTCTTTCCAAAGGGTGGAGGTGACAGATTTAGGGTGAAGAGAAGACGAATGAATGTTATTATTTTAAGTTCGTATTAGTCTATTTTGATTACTTGAGTTTATGTTAAATCATTTATCATGTAATGCTCCATAACTAATATGATTTATTATAAGTTTCTGAATTCTCTAATCTAAACCTTAAATCTAAACCTCCACCCGACGGAATTCACCTCTTTGTTCTTGTTTTAGTTTTAATCGTTCTTGTTTCTTGCTTTAGATAATTAAAAAATCAAAAATCTCAAAACCCAATTTATTTCTTCTCTCCTTCTTCCCCTTAATCGAAAATCACACAAATAACAAGATCTCTCCCTCCTTGTGTTCGACCCGTATTTGCCACGTCTTCATTGACGTTGTGCACTTGCGGTATAAATTTAATTCTCATCATGTACCATCTTCTATGTCGTCATCGTGGTTGTCGCTTCCTCTGCCCGATCGCCTGGTCAGTGTTGTCGCCCTCTAATTTGTGCAAAGTAGGGAAATAAGGACGATTACATGGGTATTTGGGAAGGATGCGAGTTAAGGTTTCCAGAAAGTGGGAAAACCTGGGGATTTGGGAATGAGTCGAGTAAGGGTTTCCGCAAAGTGGGAAAACTCGGGGATTTGGGAAGGAGACGAGTTAGGGTTTGGGGGAGCTGAGGAAATCATGAAGAGAGTTAATTATTCGATTTTTTTCGTCGATCGGGTTAGGTTTAGAGTCGGGTCGAGTCTAGTAGGTTTGGGTGTGGTCCGGTTTAGATTAAATTTGTTTTACTACAGTCAATCCCAAATCACACGACCTAACAGACAGATCGCGAACTGATTTGGACGGCCGTTAACGCCCTATTCATGTCGTCACTCTGGTGTGGGGCCCACAAACGCCCCGAGTGCATTTGCGCAAATATGGTTGACTTGTAGGTGTATATGCGGCAATACCAAAAAAAATAGTTGTATATTGCCAATTTGGACATACGAGATGTGTACTGTATCAAAAAAAACCCATAAATATTTAGTAACTGAAATTGCACCAAAGTCCTCACCAAAATTTAAGTTGCAAAGCTTCTATCTTAGGAGACAGTACATCTGGTGGATCAAGACCTGTCCTAGTGTCCTCTCGTGAAGTGTCTTTGCGATGTAGACAACAATATGTTCCAACATTAAATCCATGTTCACATGTTTGGTCTGATTTATTACTTGGATTCGGACGTATCCCTCCATACAATAATTGGACGTACAAAGGCAACAATTAAATAATGCAACTTGCAATGTATCTAGTTAGTAGTAGGTTTGGCGAATATGCAAGAAATCCTCTCAATTAAAATGCTTATAATGTTTTAGAAAAGAACTTTGTAATGCTTATAATGCTTTTCAAGAATTTGTTTTTGCAAATATATGTGGGTTGATTTCGTTGACCGCCTCACGTAAATTTGTGGAACTTAGATTAGAAGTAGAAGTACAAACTCTCAAGATAAACTACTCGATAGCATAATCTCCTTCTAAGATTATTCATCCACGCCCTTAAGGGCAAACTTCTGCTTATTTTAGTTAAGTTCCATACTTGCAATATGATTATATTGCTGTAGCATATTTGGTCGAAGACGTTCAAAGATTCGTTTTGATTGGTCCAGTGTTTTTAATAATCAAATGATTATATGTATTTAGTGGATGGTAACAAAAAAATTATATATTTAACTATTTTTTTCTTCGTGGTTGCAAATTAGTTAAATGATAAAGCGTGTGAAGAGAAATAAAAGATACATGAACAAATTTGTTAAGCAACTTAACATTGCACTCAAGGTTACTTTATATCACGAAGTTCGGAGACCAAAGATCAATGACTTAGAAAACTAGTAACTTATTATGAGAACCAACCGTTGTCCTACACACCACTTTCATATGATTATTTTACTTATTGCTTTAATCTTCTTACATATCTCAGATTGTGACTTCATCAAAATATAATGACCATGACAAGAAGAATCTAGTGGGGAATCTTTGGTTTCTAATTAGTAAAAGAAACGTATTTTGATTGGATTTTTCTCCTGCGTGCCTTCAAGAAACACCTATTTTAACACCATACGATCAATTTTTAGTATTATTCCCGTATTATTACGAAATCTAAACATTTATAATCATGTCATTAGCTACTCGGGGTAACACTTTCCATTACCAACTAAAAAAACTTAGTTTGCCCCCATTATTCATTTATTTCAAATCTTTCTTTTATACTAACTTGCCCAATCTTTCGTCCAATCCCATAAAGTTAAGTTTAGACATTAGGAAGAAATTATTCTTGCTATAGGGTTTAACAATTATATTGGATTGTACTGTTTGGTGAGTCTTACAAGGAAAGTGCAAAATAATAACGTGATTTAACAAGGAAAAATTGACCTAAAATAAGAAAATAATTAACGTGGTAACGTATTTAACGTATCCCAAACCAAAGAATGAAATAAACGGGATAGGAATAAAACAAAAAAAAAGATGATATAAAGTTAACACATTTTTTTGGTGGCTATAAAAGCAAAAAAAAACCTCATTTTTATTCACAGGTATGAAATTGAAATCCATGGGGTTTTATCTATAATGTAATCTTTGGTAGGGGATTGGGAGCAAATAAGTATTATTTTTGAAAATATTTACCGCTAATAATTAAAGCATTAAAGTGGAAACTGGAAAGTGGGACCCATAAAGCCATGGGCACAGGGGAAAAGAAAATGTTCTTTTTCTCGTTTGCCCCACCGAACCAATAAATGCTATTTTCTCGTGATATTGTTACGTGGGTCCCTGAGATAGAGAAATTCATAAGATAATCCGCCAGCAGCTTCATGATAGGTAAACTGAATTGCTATTCATCGTCCCAAAATTACTTAAATCGCCCCAAAAAATTACCATTTTGCCCTTCAGAAACTTTAAAAAAAAATTTTTAGGGGGAGGCGGCTCCGGCAGACGCCTCCCCCTATGGGGAGACGTCCGCCACAGACGCCCGACCTAAAAATTTTTTTTTTTGGGTTTTTTTTAATATTAATAGAAAATAGGATTTACATTATCAAATTTAATATGTTTGTACATTATGTAGTGTGGATTGATTATCAAAAAATTTGAAAGGTAGGATACTCATCATAAAAAAATAACAGTACGACAGAGAAACAAAAACAAATACAAAAACAAACGTACGACAGATAAACAAATACAAGTACGAATAGTAAGTGTACGACAGAAACGAGAATACAGTAATAAGAGTAAGATACTAATACTCTAACTACTCATCAACCTAATCATGGTCGGGGATGCCCAACTGAGAATGTCACGCCTGTATCAAGTGATCATCATCTACACAAGCAGCTCTGGTGTACTCGCCTGACATCTCGTCCTTCTTCTCCAGGATTGGCTACACAGCCCAAATCATCTTACCCATCCACTGTACATAACAACCCCGTTAGTATTTTTTTATCTGTCGTACGTTTGTTTTCGTATTTGTTTTTGTTTCTCTGTCGTACTGTTATTTTTTTATGATGAGTATCCTATCTTTCAAATTTTTTGATAATCAATCCACACTACATAATGTACAAACATATTAAATTTGATAATGTAAACCCTATTTTCTATTAATATTAAAAAAAACCCAATTTTTTTTTTAAGTTTCTGAAGGGCAAAATGGTAATTTGTTGGGGCGATTTAAGTAATTTTGGGGCGACGAATAGTAGTTCCCTAGGTAAATTATAGGTTACACCCTTATCATAGGTTACACCATTAAACCTTCAAAATACTAACTAATTCTTCTCCTCTTTGGGATTTTAGGCTTGTGGTTTTTAAAAAATACAATTACAAGTTGGTATTACGAAAAATGATACCTAGTTGAAAATTTTGGGGAATTTATTGTATTCCATGTTGCCGAGGTTTTTTTGTGTGTTTCTTTGAGAGTGGTAATAATATTTGTAAAATACTTTATGATATGAAGTTGATGAGAAATCATTTATGATTTAAAAAATTATTTGTGTTATACTAGTTTTAAAATTGAAAATAGAAAATGAAGAATCTAGAGACTAGAGTGTGTGTTCAATTACCAATGTTTGATTTGAAGTATCATTAATTCATTTGTTTGATTTTCCAAATGCTTGATTTGAAGAGTGATGCATGTAAAAATATTTTTTTAACCAAAATCAATGCTCGGTTATCTTCAATAAAAACCCTAATAATGGTGGTGTCTTGGAGACAACAACATTTTTGTCTACATGAACCATGTTCCTTCAACAACGTGAATTGTAGTTTACAATTTTTTCAACACAACTATTCTTCAAGTAATAAGATCGATAAAAAAAGGAGGTGCGGAAATAAGCAGAAGCATGCATTTGTGTTTGCTTACCTTGAACTTATTGTACCAGATTTTATTTTGCATGAACTAAATGTTTGAAAACACGTACTTGATAAAATTTTAAGTTCATTTTGCTTTTTTTTTCCGCAATACCATACCTGCAAAATAACAACTTCAAAAATGTATTCACATTTACAATAACTTAATTATTTTAATATAAAAATGTAACATGAATAAGTTTCTTCAAAAGAAAATGAAGATAAGAATAACAATAATGTCATACAAAAAAGAGATTAAACGTCAAAATATCATGTTTCAGGAAAAAAACATGTTTATATCAATATCGACGATCACCAATATGTTATTATATTACGGTATTATCGCTGACGATGACTCAAATAGATTATAACACAAAAAATCTTTATGTGAACTCTAAATTTTTTATTTCCTTGTTTTAATCACAACCTTTGCGTGGAAGTTAAAAAATTGTGAAAACAAAGTGAATGCCAACTAACAGAAATTAAAAAATATCCAAAATGTGAACGGACAAGGCTAGATCATCCAAAACATTTTTATTTATATTCTTTTAATTGACATTGAAACTACACCCACGAAAAATGGGAAATTCAATATAGATGTCTGTAAGAACATCTTAAGAAAATTTCAAACAATACGAACAAATCTAAAAACACACAAATAATTACAAAGAATATTTTCCTTTTTCTTCATTCCTATTGTGACATTCTCATCAAACTAATCTCGCAAAAATCAAAGACACAATCAATGGAACCCAAAAGTCAGATGCGCAAGCCAAAGCCTAGAATTGCTTCTGCTAGTTTACTTGTACGCAATGTACCTCTTACACTAAAGGTCACATGTTAAACCCAGAGTTGGTAATCTACCGAAGATACAAATTAAAGTATGATTAGTTGAAGGAAGTGTTGAAAAATTCAGTATTCAGTTTCATGACTTCTGAAGAAATTGCAGTGAAAATGACAGAAATCATTTACGATACAAAATTGTAAGAGTTCGTAACCCACAAATTTTAGTTCCTAGAATTATTTTAAGTTTTTATGCAAATCTATCACAAGAAAACTACCGTAAAAGTCAACTTCCCCACTTCAAGATAATTTTCCCCCAAAACGATCACACCCTTAAAAACTACGGCTAAAGTCATAGATCCTCGGAGAAAAAGACGAACAAGCCTAGAACAGCAACCAAAACAAAAAAAATCTCCAAGGACCGAACTACAAAACCCCCACTTTTCTCCTCCCCCAAATCATCTTCCATTTGAGGCCTCAACACAGTTCAGACTTCAGACCTCCAAGTCTCCTGCACTACCCAACTCTCCACTCTCTCCCCCCCAAAACCTCACATTTTCCTCGTAAAATCTCTCCGATCTCGCCCTAATCCCACCCGATTCCGACCATGGCGACCGCCTACCGGACCGCCGCCTCCTCCCGGACCGCGTCGAAGCCGCCGTTGCTCTCTACCCCCAAGACCGCCGCCAAGTCCAGGGTCTCGTCCGCCGGAGGCGTGAAGAGGACCGGGACCGGGCCAGGCGCCCGGGATGACACCGGAGGTGAGGGATCGGTTGGAAAGTTCGGATCTTTGTTTGGTTTTTGAACGGATCTCGAGTTGGGGAGTCGATGAGGGGTGATCGGGATTTGGAGTTCGGGGTTGGGTGTTACAATGTGTGGTTGAAAAATGGGAGTTCGGGGAGTTGTTGGAGTGTAGGTTTCAGTGGATTGATGTTTAACTTTGCCGAACGCTAGCCGGTAGTTCACCGGTACAATAAGTAAATCCTGTGCCAACGGTCACAGGTTTAATCCCCGGGAGTGACATTAGCTCAGGAAATATTTGGAAGTTGTAGTAATGTAGACTTCCCTTTTCGTTGCAAAAATAATTCTTTAGATTTGCTTTGTTGGTTCTTACTTCTTAGGGTGTGATTGGTAGTTGTGAAAACTTTAAAAAGTTGAAGCTTGAGTTGTAGAAGGAGTTCAATGACTTAAAATTTGTAGCTGAAACGAGGAAAAGTCATGGAAGTGAAATTTAGACTTCCCTCCACTTTCTACCACCAATCATACCCTTAGAGTACAAGGGTGTTTACATTGGTGAAGATAGGCTGGATTTATGAGGTCACGTTGAAATTTGCAGAAAAGTGTGTTGGATTTTAGAGGTTTGAGTGGGATTAATCTTTTTGTCTGCTTAATGTTCTTGGGGGTGTGATTGGTAGCCATGATCACTAAAAGATTTTTGGAACTTGTATTCCAGGACTTTAATCACTTAAAAATTTGTAATTAGAGCTAAAATGAGGAGAAGTTATGAAAGTGAAGTTCTGAACTTCCGTCCAGTTCCTAACTATGAATTACACCTTTAGAGCACAGGGGGCAATTACATTAGTGAAGACAAGTTAGGGTTGTGAGGTCAAGTGGAGATTTGTGGAAAAAGGTGTTAGTGTTTGGAGGATTGCAGTGTTGGTATTGATTAGAAATTATAATACTTAGTTGGTAATACTGAATTGCTGATGCCGTGATCATGCAGTGGAAGCAGAAGGGTTTTCTGATTGTGGGGCTAATTTTGGTTTGAGTGTTAGCTGTTGGAGGGCAATTGTAATGCTTTAATTGGTTGCTCTTCTTAGGGTTTTAAGGATCTGATGTTTGAGGAGAAGCTTCCGAGGCTATGTTGGTGTTCAGATTCAAACTTCCCGAGCCCTAAGGGACCTTAAACCCTAGCTTTCTGTGCGTAAACTGATTACCGGCTATGCAGTTGTGTGCTTCCTTTTAAGCACAACAACGGAACTACATATTTTGTTGTTTTTGCTAAAATTTTATAGCAAAGGACTCTAGGTTGCCTATTCTGAGGTCATTTGAATATTTAATGATTGTATAGTGTTCATTATCTATATTTTCAAATCAGGCTTTTGTATGAAAGACATTGACCTTGTGTTGAGCTTGGGATATGGTTGATATGTTGGTTCTTTACCAAGACAATTTCTTTTTCTAATGTATCACATGCGGGTGAGGGTGGTTACTGTCTGTTATCTGTTCCAGATATTTGATGTACTGTATGTTAATTTGAATAAACTGTGAAAGAGGCTTTGCCAATCGTGAAATATGGTAGTGCAGAGGTAATAAATCACAATGTCTTCACTCAATGAAGTTTGTTAATATGCTACAAGATTATCATTTTTTATGATTTCTTTCAAATATTGATTCGATTTTTTATCACAACATTAAGTATAGCTATATCATATTATTGAGATGTAGTGGTGGGACCAATAAATTAAGTGAGGACTCAGGAGGGTTGGAAATTTTTATGGTAATTGGTAAATATAAAGACTGAAATGAACGTAGACTTTTCTTTGTTGTTTTTCCATGTTTCTTGCTATTCCATGAAACTAGGAAAAATTGATCAGCTTTGGAAATAAAAATCTCATATGGATCCACGTAATAATATAATTGGGATTGATATTAGGTTTGTATCTTCTGACTCTTGACGATTTATAAAATAGCTTTTTTTGTTTGTAACATACAAATGTATGCGTTACATCACCTTTTGTAATACTATACAGGTAACTTTCTACAGTCTAGACGGATTGCTTGCTTCCCTAATTAACATGTAGCTCTGCCACTGTCGAGATGTCTATTGATTGTTACATATAGAAAATTCAATGTTTGTTTGTTGTCGCCCACTATTTCTGTAATGAAATTTATTTCTTTGTCAGGAGTGTTGATATGTTATCTCTTATTTTCATGAAATGATTACATGTCATTTGGTTTTCTTCCTTTGTTGCATGGCAAATATATTTTGTCTTATGAGCCTGATTATTATTCTTTTCCATGGTAGTCCCTGGGAGGGTTCGAGTGGCTGTAAGACTGCGACCTCGAAATGCAGAGGAGTTAATAGCAGATGCTGATTTTGCAGATTGTATAGAATTGCAGCCAGAGGTACTCCCGATCACCTTGTTCCGCATCTTAGCATGGTGGATGTGAATCTGGAATCTTGATCACCTTGCTCCACATCTTGGTCTTAATAGTTTATGCATTTCTTTGTCATTCTTGCATAGCTGAAAAGGTTGAAACTTCGCAAAAACAATTGGGATTCAGACACATTTGAGTTTGATGGAGTGCTTACAGAATTTGCCTCACAAAAGCGTGTCTATGAAGTGGTTGCAAAACCAGTAGTGGAGGTACTTGACATTTCACATTCCCAACATTTTTTTCCTGTTATTCACACACTTTACTGTGGCACTTATTAATTCTTTATTCACCGTATTTGATTGTAACTGTCCTTAAATGTTAAGTTGCAACCTCAACTAGAATTTTCAAATACTTCATGAAAAAGCTACAATCTTGATCAAAGAAGGTTTGATAATTTTTCTGTATTCTCCTCTGTTCATCATGTACAGCCAGTTAAAGTTGTCTTTGTCATTCACATAACATCTTTCAATAACTTCGTTTAATGACTTTATCTGTTTATCTTTGATACACAACCCATTTGTTGCACTATTTGTGGTGCAGAGTGTTTTGGATGGTTATAATGGTACGGTTATGGCTTATGGGCAAACTGGAACTGGAAAGACTTTTACTCTTGGAAAACTGGGAGAAGAAGACACAGCTGCACGTGGCATTATGGTTCGTTCCATGGAGGATATCTTAGCTGATGTTAATCCCGAGACTGATTCTGTGTCAGTTTCCTACATGCAGGTAATCCTTTCGTCTACATTATAAACATGCTTACCTGCTTCATGGCTTCATGCCATTTTCCACTTCAAGCACATATGTTAATTTTAAATCCTTATGACGATGTAACTTTATTCTTTGCATTCAGCTTTATATGGAGACAATCCAGGATCTCCTCCTTCCTGGAAATGATAATATTGCCATTGTAGAGGATCCCAAAACAGGTGATGTTTCAGTCCCTGGTGCAACTATTGTAGAAATTAGAGGCCAAAAGGGCTTCTTGGACCTCTTAAGATTAGGGGAGGCACATCGTTTTGCTGCAAATACAAAGTTGAACACTGAATCTTCTCGAAGCCATGCAATATTAATGGTATTCAGTGTTTCTCCGCACATGAAGTCAATGTACATTTTTTTTTTGCAAATTCGTGAGCACTTCTCAATTCTCATAGACTATTAGGTTTGAATGGCGTTGCTTATCTCAGGTACATGTTAGGAGATCTGTCCAAGGAAACCATGATGAGAGTGTTAATGGTTCTCTAGTCAAATCTTTTAGACCTATGGTCAGGAAAAGCAAACTTGTTGTGGTTGATCTTGCAGGTTCTGAAAGAATTGATAAATCAGGTATGTCATTAGCAATGCTTCACATACACTGTTTTCATCTGAATGTTGCCTCATCACTTGTGTTATTTTATTGAAGTGAACAATATCTCATTGATATATTTGGAATCTAGACTTCTGCACCTTAGAATCTCTGTTTTATGATAATTGCCTGTAATTTGTAATCATAATCACAGTACTCAAAATCTTCTTTTCAAATTGGACCATTCAACATTCATCTACCAGAGTAAGGATCAATAATGTTTACAATCAGTTGCTAAGGTGACATCAACCCTTTGTATGGTGATACTTGTAAAGAAATTGTAGTATCTCCGAGGTTGCAATGCTGCATCAACTCAAAGAAATCACTAAAAAGTTTCAGTTGTTTGGACTTAATATGCATGCCAAACTCTCATTTTGACCTGCTCTGTAAGTGTAGTGTTATTTCAGGTTGAATCCATTTCTTGAGAGATTTATGACTACTTCAAAAAATGTTTGTGTAAAACTCAACTCTTGCACTTTATGGCGTCGGAAGTTAGATGGTTTTGTGATTTTGAAATAACATACATGTTTAGTTAGTGGGTGATTTTCTGAGAAATTCCTTACTATTCTTTGTTGCAGGTAGTGAAGGACATATGCTGGAAGAAGCAAAATCTATTAATCTTTCCTTGAGTTCTCTTGGGAAATGCATTAACGCCCTTGCTGAAAATAGTCCACATGTACCTGTTCGTGATTCAAAGCTTACTAGGATGCTTCGTGATTCATTTGGAGGTTGGATGTCAGATTCATTTTAGGACTTTAACTGCTCTAATATGCGAGAAACCTTGTTAGCGTAGCCAATCAAGTTTGTGAAAAAACTGGTTTTGTTGCACTTTTTCTTTAGTTTGACATGAAAGAAGCACTATTGTTTAGTTTAACCCTGAGGTTCTTAAATTGGCACTTGATATAGAAATTCAGTACTGTTACGCAAATGGATTTACATTTATCTAGTATATGTTTATGGGTAAACTAATGATAAAAAAATATGGATAAAAGTGCAGTTTGCTCTTGGACCTTTGGTCTGAAGCACTTTGCACTCATGTCTTTTGGAAATAAGCACTCACAATACTCTTGTAACTTAAAATTCCATCTAGGAGTATATACATGATTGATGATTCGTAAAATATATAGGACTTCAAAAATGAGAAGAATTGAAGAAAGCAATATGTGATGTAAAAAGTCCATCGGTTGACATCCTCTTCTCCATTTTGTCTGTCCTGATAGCCAGTATTTGTATTGTTTACGAACTGTTGCTAAGCCATATATCTCTTCATTATTTTAGTCATTGGAACTCTTAACGAATAACGAATCCCCAGATGATGATGCTGTGTGAGGGAAACGTGGTATTAGGCTTTTCTTTCCCCTCCACTATCCCTATGAGTCACACACTCTCACCAACATTTAGAAATGAAACGATTTCTCCCAGTTTTCAGTAAATGGAGATGGGCTTGCAATTGACCAGTTTTAGATGTAGATGGTTGAGATGAAGTCTTCCTGTTTACCAGTATTTTATGTAGTCATGTTTGTTTGGGAGAAGTGCAATTGCCTCTATAAAAATTGTATTAAATCTTTAATAATTCAATTTCTAAATAACCGAACTGTTTCAACAACATGTTGAGTATCTTTGTGTATTCTCCATGTCATTTTTTTCTTCAAAATAAGTGCATGCTGTATACCTGTATTTTTGGGGTGCTTATAGGATATTATGCAAATTTGATGCATGTCTAAAGTCTAAACATAATATAGTATAAAATTCATTGTATTTTTTGGTTACCACAGAATATGGAATGTATGGCACCCTAAACTGTATAACAATCACCAATTAATTTCTTCATGAAAACTATCTTATTCAATGAGTAGCTTGAAGCCTTGAATCCTAGTTGAGAATTCACGTCGTGATATTTTTTATGTATTTAAGTTTTGAATAATTTTTCATTCATACTTTTCCTGCCCATGGGAAATTTGCATTAAATTTCTGAGGTGCATAATCTTTTAAGACTTAAAGTGGCTAATGGGGTACATGTTTTTGGTGGTATTTGATATGTATTACGTTCCTAACCTAAGCCTTCTATCTGGAGTCATTTTTATTTACAACATTCCTTATTGTCTTATATCATCAAATCCAACAGGAACTGCTAGGACCTCCCTTGTTGTAACTATTGGTCCTTCTCCACGCCATCGAGGAGAGACTACAAGTACAATAATGTTTGGACAGAGGGTATGTTTTCTGAATGCTATCATATTGTCATTAATTAATGTTACCCGTGAGTACTTTAATTGAATAGATTGTAAGTGCATCTGTGTATTGTTGTATCTGATGTGCTGCTGGAGTAGACATTTCATAAAATCAAGTTCTCACCAAGAATTGCATTTCTATTTTAGCCCAAGTGCTTTTGATGAAGTAGTCCATTTTTCTCTTTGCATAAATACATTGATCCTCAAAGCTATATAGTTTATGAGTTTGCAGAATTTTTTACTAAGCATGTTTGTTGATCTACAGTGATCAATATAAATAATAGCTTGAATGACAGTGAATACTGAACACTGTAAGTCATTAGTGTCATTTTTGTTCCATTTCACCGATAAAAAAACTGTGCCATTTTCGTAGTCCTGTTATGTTGTGCAAGCAAGACCATATGTACAAATTCTCATTGTTGTTTGTTATGATATTTGTCATTCTTATTTGGTGTGCTAAGTGAACAGCAGTTACAATACAAGATTGTGGATAGGATGGAACCAAGACTGAAATTCTGCAATAAAATATAGGATGGAATAGTATCTCACACAACATAAGTTGTTTTTTTTTGGTCTTGAATGTTTAATTTCTCGTTTTACACCCAACGTCACAGACTTTTGTCTTATGGACTTTCATTTATGATAAATATACGTAGGGTGTTACTTGAATTCATATATCATCCTTATAAAGAAAAGTAAAACTTTCGACTGTATTTTTAAAATTAGAATCAATTATATATTTTTGTAAAGGCATCATTGTATTCAAGTGATCTTTTACATCTTGTCGATCACAGGCAATGAAAGTAGAGAACATGGTGAAAATAAAAGAGGAATTTGACTACAAGAGCTTATGCAGAAGACTTGATGTAGAACTGGATAAGCTAATTGCTGAAAATGAAAGACAGAAACGAGACCAGGAGGACGATATTGAGAGAATAAGAGATGATTCTCGAAAACTTATCGTGGAAGCCGAAAAGGGATATCAAATTGCTTTGGAGGTATGGATTTAAGGTTTTTATGTTTGCTTGACATTTGGCCTTGGGGTTTAGACTGTTGCAAAGTCTTGTGGATGAACATATTGGCATGATGCGTCTGTTTTTTAGATGACTTCAATTAACATGTTGACCTAAAAGCTCTATTGCTTGTGTTTACATATTTACTTGCTCTAACATGTTTTGTGAAAAGCAGTTGTGGTACTAAAGTATTGATCTGGCATATTTCAAAACTTGCAATCTTTTTTCACGGCATCATAAATACTAGAGACAGAGGTGGTGGCGGTGCGGTGCCACATTGTGAGTAGGGGTTGGGTTACCCCCTTGATATTTGACCCCTGAATTGGTAGTATTTCACATACTTGCAAATACTGTATGTGATTTCGACCCCCCTGAAATTTTTTGACCTCCCTGAATATTTTCGAATGCCAATAATAGGATAAGTAGATGATATTTTTGTCCAATCAGTTTAGCGAAGAATATCAATCTACCCACTTATTGTAAAATACCTAATCAGATTCAAAATCAAATCAACTAGCGAATTCCAATTATGTTTTGATTGTCTTTACAAATTTCTACCCCTTTGAAATGAATTCCTAGCACTACTCTCGATTAGAGACGACTATTTAGTATCTTGGCAATTGTGCATCTTTTTGTTGCTGCTATGCTGCTTTGTTTTTATTATTTTCATTAATGCAATATGTCTCCATTATTCTAGAAGGAGAGGCTGAAGTATCAAAAGGATTACATGGAGTCTATAAAAAAGCTCGAGGAACAATGGACAATAAGCGAAGGGAACAAAGCAGAAAATGATAAGGTAGATATGATCCTTCTTACTACTTACTAGTCTCTCGTAAAGAAGATATCCAGTTTAATTACACTCTCTTTGGTATGTCATGATTGCATTTGGATGTGGCTTTCCTATAATTGTTTTCTACTTATACATAATTTTGACATTACATTGATTCTATTGACTTCTTATGTTTTAGTATTTCTTTTTTGGTATTTGGATCAAGTTGATTTTCCAAAGCCAAATTTACAAATAACAAAAATATCTTGAATGAAGAAGAAACATATAAATCCAATATCCCCCACAATCCTTTCCCCACTTCATTTATCTCCCTTGCTCCTCCATAACAAGCAACACCATGCCAACCAATCCCTCTAGCTCCATCTGTTACTGGAGAACTTTGTGTTAGGTTGAAGAAAGTTATAGACTTGTGTTTCCGTCTTTACCATTTGCAGATTCTGGGAACTTTGAAAAATAGGTAGTCAAAATTCAATTGTTGAATATTGGAAATGTCAACGAACCCTAGACTCTAAGCTTAAAACACAACAAAGACGATAGCGACAAGGCTTTCAATTCCAAACTAGTTGGGGATAGGCTAGGAATGAATCAATGAAACTCAATACGAATCATGGTTCTGGTCCGTGAATTGTCCCTTGTTTGCGTCCCTGTTCAAGGCCAAGTATTTTGGTATATTCTAATTTTTCATGTTTTCTTTGATTGTCTCCTCTCAAATGAATCTTGGTCTACTCCTACATCTCGTTATGCCTTCCTCATGGGTTAAAATTCCCTTCTCACTTGTATTTCTAGAGATTTACAATTTTGAATTGGACATGTCCACATCCTAATTCTAGAACAGTCAGAAGAGTGGAGTTGATATCATATGGGTTTCTGCAATATTGAGTTTTTGATATCTGCATTCCTAAACACAGACCAATATCTGTGGTAAATTGTCATTCCCTGATAGGGAAAATTATATTTCAAAAAAATTATTTATCACTCTTTTTTAGATATTAACTTTTATTCTTTGAAATATACTGATCTCGTCAAATATTCCACTATTTTTTCATTTGTTCCTTCGGATCTAGTCTCATCTCATCTTCTTCACTCATTCAATAATGAATAACCAATATCTTTTATACTGAATCACTTCTGCTTGATCTCTGCAGATTCCACTTTCATGTGCTTCTGAAGAGGTTGCTCAACTAAAAGAGCTGCTTGGGAAAGAGGCTATGTCTCGCCAATCTTTGGAAGAAGACCTCAGTATCTGTAAGAGCCAAATTGTATCATTAAAAAAATCAGAGGTAATGCTTGTTATACAATCTAGTAACTAGTACTTATGAGTTATAATTGTTTTTTATTTTCTTGAACATTGGGTGATGGTTGCTTCTTTTTTGTATTTTAGACAGCTTTGAACACAGAGATTCTTAAACTTCGAAAAATACTGGAAGATGAAGCCTGCCAGAAGGAAAAACATGAGGAGGAGATAGCGATACTTCGGAGTCAGTTGTTGCAGTTAAGCTATGAAGCTGATGAGGTATCCTAGAAATGTAATGCCGTAATTTATTCAGTTGGTGCTTCGACATGGTGCTGATGTCTGTTGGTTTCTTGGTCTACCCATATCTTCTAAAGTTCATAGATGATTCAAGTGTTCAGTTATCAATTTGACATGGAAACCTTCATTGTTTATTGCATTATTGACTGACACCATGTGCTTGTATCTGATAGATTTTTTATATTTCATCTATCACTTCTCTTTGATTCATTTTCAGACTAGAAGGAGTCTTGATAGAGGTGGATCTGCAAAAATATTCCCTGGTTTAGATTCTCTTATGTCTCAAATCAGACAGTCCCAACTTAGAGACTCGGGAAATGGTCAGAAAGCTTCTTTTGCAAAACTTTTTGAACAAGGTCTGTGGAATTTCTCATGTTTGTTTTGAACATTATATATAACACATATGTATGTACACCATATTAATACATGAAAGTATTTTCATTTCTCTCAGTCAATTCATCCTGCTGTTATTTTCAATTTGACAGTGGGACTAGAAAAGATATTATCACTACTGGAATCAGAAGACGGTGACGTACGGATTCATGCTGTTAAAGTTGTTGCTAATCTTGCAGCTGAAGGTTATTTTTAATTTTGTAGTAAATCCAAAATCTGTAGCATGACAAGTAATTCATATTCACGCTTTCCATGTAGTGAAGGCTAAAACCACACCCTGTAGCCTATTAAGTATTTCCTCAATAGAAATTTGGAACTGCTCTACAACACGTCAACACCATAGTCAAGCAGAACATAAATTGTTTGCTTTTCACAATTGCAAATTTTATCACTTCGACAATCATGCCACTATATCATTGAGGAGGAATTAAAAAAAGTTATATGCTTTATTATTGTTATTGTTATTACTTATTATCATTTAACTTCATGTAGGATGTGACTTGAAATCGCTTCATACAATGGTTAGCTGTTAAATGTAGGGTGTACTTTTGAAGGACACTTTGTTCGGTGGCAGTTGTTACTTTTTCAGCTTTTACCGATAAAAAAATAATACAAATATTGCTTTCTCAGTTTTTGTTCTGGCTTTGTAATAATTTGCAGATATAAAATTGTTGGAAGGTGCAAAGGTTAACTGTTTTTTTTGATCGGTGTGCAAAAGTTAAATGTTAAACTCACACTCTTGTATTTGTACAAGTAGTTTGTACTTTGTATCTTAATGGTATTTGGACTTTTAGGATTTGTTATAATATCATTTTTAGTTTAAATCAATTATTTTCACTTTTTTGTCCTTCTTTAAAGATAAGTCATGTATGACTCCAGTTGCTACTGATCATCAAGCAGTTTTGGGATGTCTCTGGATATTATTTGTGCTTCTATTTTATTCACTATGCAATTTTGATGTATGCAGAAGTGAATCAAGAAAAAATTGTAGAAGCTGGAGGACTCACTTCTCTGTTAATGCTCCTTAAAAGTTCTGAGGATGAGACAATACGTAGGGTAGCTGCAGGAGCTATTGCAAACCTTGCAATGAATGGTGAAAATATTAGATAGATTGTTCTTTTTCTGTTTTTCCATATTTTTGAATTATCCTTGTATTGCAGATAATTGACATGTTAATTGCACTCCTTTATTCTTTTACTGCAGAAACAAATCAGGAGCTTATAATGGCTCAAGGAGGAATCAGTTTGCTATCCATGACTGCAGCTGATGCTGAGGACCCCCAAACACTTCGAATGGTTGCTGGTGCCATAGCTAATCTATGTGGCAATGGTGAGCTTCTCAGGCACTACACTGGGAACCCGTCTATTTCTTGGGATTGTGAAGCTTTTGACCCTTTATATCTGCTGGTTATTGCTTATGGATCAGAAGATATAATTTCTTAAACCTGTCTTTTTCAAATTTAAACGTCATGGCAAAGATATTCTTTTTTGGATTACGTTCCAATTGAGACTTTTGTTTTCAT
This sequence comes from Triglochin maritima, assembly GCA_963682175.1. NCBI lineage: Eukaryota > Viridiplantae > Streptophyta > Magnoliopsida > Alismatales > Juncaginaceae > Triglochin > Triglochin maritima. Next base: position 46,337,707 of record OY821775.1, read on the forward strand.
TATAGATAAATTGCAGTCCAAGCTAACCATTGAAGGTGGTATAAAGGCATTGCTAGGGATGGTCAGATGCAGGCATCCTGATGTTCTTGCTCAAGTTGCACGAGGCATTGCAAACTTCGCAAAATGTGAATCTAGGACTTCAACTCAAGGTAGAGGGATTTTGCTTTTATGCCATGAGACGAGTTACCTTTAGAGCATTGTAGTTAAATAATGCCAACTTTACAAGTTGAAAATGTGTATAACGGTTAGCTAGATTCAGTGCTCCGTAGGGGTGAGAAAAATAATCCAAGCAGTCACATTATTACTTTTGTCATTGATAAATTATAACCTTTCAATTTTCCTATGTTGTCATTATCAGTCAATATTGTAGGAAAGAGCAAAATTTACTGTGTTTGAGGTTAGTTTTTTATCCCTTGGTTTTAGGTTAGAATGATGTGTATTAGGTTAGAAATATTTTCACAGATGGGTTTCGTAAATGCACTTCTAATCTTCCATTACACAATTTAGAATAGGCTGACAAGTTTTATTTATCTTTGCCATTAATTTTGCATCTCTTACTTTCTTGTACTTTTACCTGCTACATCTTTTTTCTTATAAAAACATTTAATGCAGGAAATAGAGTTGGGAGGTCTATGTTGATAGAAGATGGTGCACTTCCATGGATTGTGAAGAATGCTAATAATGAAGCCTCACCAATTCGACGGCATATTGAGCTTGCTTTATGCCACTTAGCACAACATGGTATGCAACACATGCAATTCTTATTTCCAAGCGAATTTCTGCTTCTCTGCATTCTGACATTCTTTACCTTTTCAAATTGAACAGAGGTAAATGCGAGGGACATGATCAGTGAGGGTGCCTTATGGGAATTGGTCCGCATCTCTCGAGATTGTTCTAGAGAGGACATTAGGAATCTGGCACATCGCACTCTGACTTCTAGTCCCATTTTCCTAGCAGAACTAAGAAGATTGAGGATAGACTGCTGAGAATAAATTAGGATATTTATTAACAGATTTTTTTGCAGAAGAATCATCTTGGCAAGTGAGAAGCATCTTAAATTCGTAATCAATGCTTTGCACCATTTGTCTTGGCTATGCTGTGGCATTGATTCATGAGTACGAGGATGAGCCAACCACAATATCGATGGAAGTTTCTGACGATTGATTTATCTTGTTGTACAGAAATGTTCTTGTAGAGCAACATTGCGAGTTTATTTGTAGAATTGTCTATCGTGTTCTTTTAAAGTTTGAAGCATGTTTGTTGTAATATATTGTACATGTAGAATAGATGGAAAAGAGGGAATGCTAGTCTGTAATAGAACAATGAAACCATATCTTGCAGCTGGGCTGCTAAGTAACTTTTTTTTATACTCCTGGAACAAGTTTGATCCTAGCAGATAATGGCAAAATCACAAGCATGATTTGAAATGCAGGTTAGTAAAGTGGAGGTCTATTGATCTGATTGGAATATTTAATCAAAATGGATGGTGGAGGTGAGGTCAGACTTATGCTGAACTATGTAGTGATAATTGAGCATATTGGCTTCTTTATGGTTCACAAGAAACGATTCTTGCTTCTCATACGACAGAGGTCAACTTCTCGTGTCTGACCAGATTAGTTTGTAAATACCTATTTAGGCTTTGTGCATCCTTGAAACCTTGATTATGTACGTCTATCTTGAATTTTGTTTCTTACCGTCAGTCAGGTAAGCCATTATACAGGATGTGCAGATGGCTTTAAAATGTAGGGTTCTCAAAGAAAAGGTATCAAATTTATTTTTTAGTAAAAGACAAAAAAAGAGTTTATCAAAACAATTCATTGGCGTAAGGTACCTAAGTGTTTTTTCCCTCCTAATTATGAATAATAGATTTTCCTGATTGATTGTATTCCTCTATTGGTTATTATATGCTTATAGAGATGTAAACTTAGTTCGGGCAATTTAGGAAATAATAAGTGGGTGCAGTTCAAATCTGTTTTTTTAAAAAATTAGTTCTAAAAACAAACAATCTGTCTGTGAATCTGTGATCATACAAAGTCTAGACTTTTTATTCGGCATATCCTAGTAGTGAAACTTGAAGTTATTTGACGTGGATGTGCTTGGCTACGATACGAGCCATCTTACCATAAAAGCTCAAACTCCAAAGCCTCCCTCACCGGCTATCTTACTGGAGACCAGAGAGCAAGCAAAGGTAGCAAAAAGAAATGGCATCTCAGGCTCTATCTTGTTGTCTCTCAACCCCCCACCTCTCCTCTCCCCACTCCCCAAAACCCTCCTTCGCATCTCCACCGTCCATTCTCAGATCCAACGCTCTAAAATGCTTCCTCCCCAAACATCCCCTCTTCCTATCCGTCCACCGCCGCTCCCGGCCGGCCACCGTCCTCTCCATGCTCCCCACCGCGTAAGTCCCCCCAAACCCTAATTTCCACACGTTCCCTTCCTGAAAGGTGGAATCTTTGTGCAGGAACCCTGAGCGAGCCGCGTCCGGAAAGATCCCCAAGTGAGTGAGTGGTTGGGGATTGGGATTTGGGGGGGTGTGGTTTTGGATTTTTGAGTTATTTTTGGCCTGGCGTGTTTAGGTGGTCGGAAGGGGCGGTGAAGTCGTTTGGAATGGGGGAGTTGGAGGCGAGAAAGCTCAAGTACCCGACGACCGGGACCGAGGCGCTTCTCATGGGGATCCTTGTTGAGGGTAATCACCTTCCTCTTTTTTTTTTTTTTTTGGAAATGCATTTGGTTGATTGTTTTGTTCTATTTCTTATTGTGTAGTTGTAAACTTGTAATCGTTATAAAAAACTGAGTTTGCAGTTCGATTTTGGATTTTGGTTGCTGCTGTTTGTTAAGTACGTGGTTGTAATTGGTGAATGCAGGGGTGGCAGCGGGGCGGTAGCCCCCTGCGGGGAACGAGCGTGCGAGTAACTATATTTTATTTTGGAATTCCAAATATGCATTTTGAAGTTGACCAATTTATCTGCAACTTGATGTGCGGTGCAGATTACACCAGGATTAAGGTTTTAGTAGGGTTTTTCCTATAAATTCCCATGCCTCCATTCTCTTTGATGTAACCTTTGAAGATATAGTGGATTAGACATCGTGGGGTGGTCGTGGTTTTTCGCGCAAGGGTTTCCATGTAAAAATAGTGTCTTGCGATTGTGTCACTTGTGTGCTTGCTTTTTGTTTGCTTCGTTTGATTGCTTCTACTGGGTCTAATTCCCAACTTTAGTTGTTTGGATTAGACAAATACCGGTCTCACTTCAGTGTCTTGTGATTTTCTTGGCAAGGTCACGTTTATGTTAGCAATTATAAAACATTTGCGAATATAGAATGACTTATGGCTGTGTTTTCTAATGGTTGACTATTGATCATATAGTTTGAACTGATATGGTCAGTGGATTTTGACATTTGATGAGAACGAAATTCCAGACTTGAATGTCATTCTTGGGTCACATTAATTATTTATCTTTTAGTTTTTGTGAGTAAAACCTTCAAAGTCTACTAAATAAAACATTGGCCTTTGGTGTTGTCTGCTCTGCTGACTTGAAAAGCTGGACATTTCTAGCCAGTTTATGTTGTTTGCCTTTTCTATATGAAAGCTTTGTGCTTATACTTTCGGTGTACTCTACTTTGTAGGAACGAATATAGCCTCGAAGTTTCTACGAGCAAGTGGGATTACACTTTTCAAAGTGCGCGAGGAAACAGTCAAGTTAGTTGGAAAATCGGATCTCTACTTCTTCAGTCCTGAACATCCACCATTGACTGAATCAGCCCAAAGAGTGCTAGATTGGGCAATTGATGAAAAGCTGAAATCAGGTAGTTTTCCAAAATGAGAACTTCCGTCAGATAAATTTATTTCTGAAGCTGGATAAACCTAATAGATTTGATATGCATGAAGAATTAGTTATATTCCGAACATCTTATATTCCCCGACTACATACATACCAGACACTGAATTTATATTCCGTTTTATCCTTTCTAACAGGTGCAGATGGTGAAGTAACAACCGCACACATACTTCTTGGTATATGGTCACAGAAAGATGCACCTGGGCACAAGATTTTGGCTTCTCTTGGTTTTGACGACGGGAAGGCTAGCGAGCTTGCTAAATCATGTGAGTTTATATAGCACCATCATTTTTAGATACCTCGCAGATCTTTTAATACTGATGTGGATTGTACCCTCCATTTCTTCAGGTCAATAGAGGGTGATCGAAGATAGCTGATAGCAAGAGGTTTGATCAGTACCTAAGTTGTGCTTCTAACATCAAAAGTTGCAACATGAAAAGGGAAAGTTTGTTCTTGTTTCCGGCTATTGAAATTTTTGCTGAGTTCAAGTGAATTCAAGGTGTGAAATGGTTCCTTGAAGAAATTGCTAATGAGCTTTACACACTCATTTCTTTACATGTATACCTGAAGCATGACTACCACAACAAAATCATAATTTCTGTGTCCATTTGACAGTCCACCTGAGGTTCTAATGGTTGTCAATGCTTCGTAGAAATTCTAAGTTTTAGGAATCGTTGTTTTGTGAAATCTAAGCTAAGAAATTAGTATGAAACTTGAGTGATTGATTTCATAGTTGGTCACAAGTTAGAAGCTAGGGAATAGTTCTACTTAGCTTTTGGAGTTTCCATTGTCTTCTCGTGAATTCATGATTCCAGTTTGAAGTCATTTTACGTACACTTTTAACTTAAGAACTCGAGCTCCAAAATTTCAGTCAAATCAATTTGTACTACTTCTAGAGTTCAGCTCCCCATTTCCGCACCATTTTCTTGCAAACCAAGCAAAACCTTGGGATTTATGATGTTAAGTTTGCATCTAGGCAAGTTGCAAAAGTAAATCAAATGTTAACATGTAATCAATTATCTTTTACAACAGCATCTCCGAACCGTACTTCCAAGTGTCAAGGATATTTTTATTGTTGCTTCTTAAATCATGGAATCATACAATTTTTTTATATTATGGTTTAATTGTTAATGTCTATAACACAAACTTTCGTGATTTGGATGAGTACATGGACAGTTATGTTACAAACACTACCGCGTCTCTCCCTCTCTTCTACTCAAAGCTATGGAATATGGATATTGTCTCTTTTTTTGAAAAACGTTAATTCATTAAATAAAAAGGTCAAAAGGGATATTGTGCTTGTAATATAACCTTGTAGTGTTTTTAGCTTGATGCATTGACCACAAGCAGTGTTATTGAGATAAATGTCAATATAGTTCATCCTCAAAATTCTTACCAAATCTCTAATCCTTCGCTACCAAATGTCTACCTTATGTACCAAATGTGACCTTATTTTGACAACACGTTGTTTCCTGGTTTAAAAAGGTGTTCTCTTAATATTAGCAAACATCTGGTTTAAGAACACGTTATTTATCACTAAACATAAATGCCAACACATGCTTTTTTGTTTCCTTGTTTGCACATCATCTTTTATATGGATGACATGTTGAACAACATCAGAATTGATTTTCTTAATGTCCTTGGCGATCAATACTTGATAAATCGGGGGAAGTCTATTTAAGTACATGTTTTTAAGTCATGAAATCATTTTAAAACTTGAGTTTCAGAATTTTAAATGTTTTATGTCTACCGATCTTCTAGAAGTCCCTTTAAAAGTCAAGTTTCTCACTTCCAGAGACTTCTCCAAGGGCACCGATCACACTTTAACAATCCATTGACTGACTGACTGACTCGTGCTTCTTCGAGTATTCACTCTTAACATCAAATTACATATTCCGTCTCAAGCTAGGATAAAAGAGTATTGTTAACCAGCGTAAAAACTCTCGTGTGCTGGTAGGGAGGACCTAGGACAATATCGAGGGGGTGAGCACCGTTTAAAAAATATATCAACCTAAAAATAATATAATAATTTTGAAAATTTCTATTAACTTCAAACATATTTGTTACAAGTTAATTCTATAAGGATTCATGCTTTGAAGTTTTTCAGCCCAAATACAATACAAGTTTAAGTACTATATAGTCTTCAAGTCAAGACAGGAATAATGTGAAATCAGTTCAGAATGCAGCACGAAGTTCAGCTTAGTTGCAACACAAAATGTAGCCAAATTCAGCACCAATTACAGCACAAAATTCAAACCAATTAAAACAATCAGATTATTGCACAACTCAAATTAGAACTCAGCCCAAGATTCGACACAAATTCGGCTCAAATGTGGTGATCAAATTCAGTTCAAAAGTAGCACAAGATGCAGCAAAATACCGACTAGTTTTAGCAAAAATTCAACTTCAAATTGAAGCAAAAAATACAACCAAGATGAAGTCAAAACTAAATGCCAAAATGCAGCCAAGTATAGCTCAAAATTCAGCCAAGGTTCGAGCACAAGTTCACAAGAAATCGCAGCAAAATGCAACCAAGAAAAGGTTCAAAAATTTAGTAAATTGCAGCCCAAAATTCAGAGGGAAATCAGATCAAAGTTAAGAGCACAAATAACAGCGCCCGGGCTATCCCCGGGCGCCCTGCACTCTCTCTCTACCACGTCAGCTTCTCTCTCTGCCATGTCAGCTCACCCAACCCACCCAAAAAAAACTCTTTACCTGCCCAGACTACCCTCACCCACCCTACACTCTCTTTCATCCACATCATTTCTTAATTAAACAATTATAATTTTCACACAACATTTAACAAATTACATTTTATATAATTCTAATTATAATAACATTACAATTCTATTTTAACTCGAAATATTGTTAATAATTACTGCTAAATCACGAAATTATTACTAAATATTACAGAGCCACATTACATTTAAGATAAACTGAAATATGAAATATTACACTCAAAGTTAAGAAACAACAGTACATATTACATAAACTAAACTTTCAAATACTACATTAGCAACTACGTTAACCGATTTTCAAACCGCTCCTCGTCCGTAGCGTTGCTATATATGCTCGATTAAATCGTCTTTCAGATCCAAATGTTGGTTCCTGTCACGCACTCCATCTTGATTGACAAAAAACTCGTGAATATCCACTATACTATTGGTCAAATACGACGTTTCCTCAGTTGAAGTTCCAGGACGATCTTCCATAAATTCACGAATATCTCCAAAATTAGCATAACAGTCGCGTTCGTCCTCCACTATCATGTTATGCATGATGATACAAGTTGTCATTATTTTGGACAGAACGTCCTTGCTCCAGGCAAGAGCCGGGTTTCTGATCTCTTTAAGGCGTTTGTAACCTAGTTCACGATCTCTATCTGGGTTCGTCGTTCTCCTTTGACGCTGCTTAGGACGTGTAGTCCTTTCGTAAACAACTCGTCCGACCAATTCAATAGCGCGGTCCATTATATTTAATGTCTCATTCCAGTTATCATCGTCGGATTGACCGGAGTTTCAACTATTATCCGACATTGATGAGAGAAGAAGTTAACAAGTTAAGAAGTTAAGGAAATGTGAGGAGTCAGGAGATAGGTAGATGTATTTATAGTTGGGAGGGTTTGGATGTATCTGTTGCACTGTTCACGCGTGTTTGCACAGTTTACTCATTGGAAGTGTGATTAAAGTGCACGCGTGATTGAAAACAGTGCACGTGTGATTAAACAATGCACGTGTGTTTGCTCAGTGGAAGCGATTAAAGTGCACGCGTGTTTGCTCAGTGGAAGCGTGATTAAAGTGCACACGTGATTGGAAACAGTGCACGCGTGCTTGCTCAGTGGAAGCGTGATTAAAGTGCACACGTGATATTAGACCATACTATTAAACCACCTCGACAGTCCATTCGGGGGTCTCGCTCCCCGGTGAGCGAGCGACATTCCACCTCGCCGGTGAGGTGGCGGGGGTGAATTTTTTTTGGATATTGAAGATGTTGGTTCTGGAATTTTTTGAATCTTTATCACTTGCAATAAATTATTTCCCCACATTAATAACAAATACCCAATCCATTAATAACAAAACATCCATTAAATAATTAAAATCTAAAAAAAATAATTCGACGAAGGGGGGGGGGGGGGGGAACGTGTCCGGGCGGGCGTGTGGCCCCCGTTAACGGGGGTGCGCCCGGGCGTGGCACCCCCGTTAAGGGTGCCCTAATAACCAAACTGCAGGGTTTTCAACTCCAAAATTCAGCCAAGATAACTCCAAAATGCAGTTAAGAACTTAGCCCAGAATTCAACTCAACAGCAGCAATAATTCGGATTAGTAGCTGGACTGGGGGCTGGTGGCGGCAGGCGTGTGGCCGCATAGAGGTGGAGGGGGTGGAGGTGGTAGAGTGATGCGTCGCTGGACGCTGGATCAAGGAGATCCCCAGTGCCAGACACCGGAGGTGAACTTGAGAGATTTTGGGTGGAGGTAGAGGTGGAATTTGTGGAAAAAATTGAGTTTTGTATAAAAAATTTGATATAATATGTAAATATATAATATAAATGTAGTATATGATTTTTAACTTTGTATAATACATTCCAGAATATTCTCACATGGGAATATACTAATGGTTTGATGAAGTTTATAAGTTTGTAGGTCTCTAATTAATCTATGAGTTGATCACACACTTACAAGTCACACTGTGTTATTGGCAGCGTGGAGACACATCGATTTTGCTTAATATCCCGCATCAATATCAATTTTCTGGCGTAGACACTTGCCTATACATGTCCACACCCGGGTCCGCCCTTGCGTGCTGGAGTTATAATTCTTATTGAGTTTTATTTCTAATATAATCCCAATTTGATTAATATTAAAATTTCTGTTGTTTTGTTGACCTATTCGTTTTTTCTGTTGGAGGACGGGAGGAGGACGGGGAGCTACTGATCAACCCACCACAGGAGATTACCCGTCTCCTGGGCTACAGGGACCGCTGATTGGCGGTCCCCAACCGCCAATTGGCGGTCTAAAAGGCGCGCCTCGTGTGCTGCCTTAGACCACCCTGATCACCATTCATTTTGCCTTCTTTTGATTCCACTAGATCCATTCTTGATCTATGTTACTGGGGGGCACGAAGGAAAGAAGGTGACTCTCTACTCACAAAGCAAAAAACCGATTTTGAAATGCACACTCTTCTTCTTCTTTCTAGTCACATACTCACTCTTTTCTCACACAATTTCGTGGCTCAACTTCTAATGCTTGATATATGTTGTTGTTGTTGTTTTGTTGTTTTACAAATGGTGAATTCTAGTGCTTTATATAGACACTTACATGACCCTACAACTTCTAAACATAAAGACTACATAAACATGATCATTCAAGATCATTACACCTTCTACTTAAATTGCATACATAATTAGGACGAAAATTACTCAAAAAATGAAAAGACTCTTGTCTCTTCCACTCCCTCAACCTTTTGTCTTCTCATGTGTTGACTCTTCACCCCCTTGATGAGTCATCAAGCAATGATGATGTGGCGGGTGACTAGGACGCCACATAGGGTTAAGTCGCCATCTAGGATTAAGTTCAATTCTCAATATTTTCAAGACTTCAATCAAAAATGCATTTCTTGTTCTTCCATGTAGTTCAATGATATAATCACCGGAAAAGACTTGATAGGTCCACAAAATGTGTTTCAATTGTTGCAGCAGTTCCTTAAACACCAGCTTAGGTTATTCAGATTTTGGTGGAAGTTCAGCTCAAGACGTATAATTGGAGGCGCTTTCATAAAATGCAAAATATTCATTTCTTTGTTAGCTTATGGTCCATCTATCTTCATGATTAGGCTCATCCAAATTGCATTTCAATAAAAAATCATGAAGCTTTCTTCTTCCTCAAATTATCTTTCAAAATCCGAATGAGATTACATTCCACGGATTGATTAAAAGATCAAATTAAACACATGAAACTCGAGGGTGAGATTAGCAAATTAAAGTTTATGACGTAATTTCTACAATTAGGTGCTGATGAGTTGGTGGGTCCGTGGGGATGTTACACCAAAAGAAACACTCATTACATATGTTTCGAAATAATATTTGTACGTAGTTGACTGTTGACCTCAATGGTTATCATGTTTCGGAAAGAGATATGATTGATTGTTTCTAATTTACTTTTTTTTTTCAATTTAAACCACTAAATCCTCTCATTTATTGACCCTTCATCCGATAGGAAAATAGTTCTTTCATCAGAATTGCATTTCAGATGTTACAATCCACACGCACTTTTGTGATACTAAAGAGGCAATTTTATTTCAAAACTTCAAACAAGGATCTTATTGTAAAGTATCCAGAGAGAATATAATGTTAATTTTACATAAGAGTTGGAAGGAGAAGGTACAAAAATAGGATTAAATCTTAAGTCATTTTTAGAAGAAATTAGAACCTTGATCCACATTAAATTTAACAGGTAATATATAGTTTTTCTATTGTAATAATATAAAACCAAGAAATCATCTAAGTGAGTTATCTTCTGGTCACACGAGACCATTATTTGAGATAGTTTGTAAACAAAGAGAGGGGGGCACAAAAAAAATCGTGTTGGGCTGTATCTTAGACGAAGTTACATGCAAGTATACAATCTTCATTTTGGATATAAGTATAAATTACATGGTCTAGTGAATTTTTTCTAGTGTCAACTGTAGAGATAGACTTTTGTGAGTCTGATTTTGTGAACTTTCAATTCACGTGAGTTTTGACATGACATTTCTCGAAAAATATTAAAAGTTAATTAATATTGAATAAGTTATATTTAATTAATTAGTAAAATGTCTGTGTAAAATCAAATAATTCAAATGTTTACTTTTAAAAATGAACTCACAAAAAATATTATCTTTTGAACTATTTTATTATTAGGTTATTTGTGTTAAACAATAAATTTTGAGATACCACTTGTCTAATTTTTTGAGTGCAGAATCACGTGAAGATACCACTTATTTCTAATATATATTACAATGAGACCACGTCTCATTGTAAAAAATTGAGACCTCATATTTTTCTCACAGTGGTTTATCCAACATTCAATTTATACAACCAAAAAGTAATATGATAATCACACAAACACACCACACCACACCATATTCTTCCCATTTCCTCTTTTTCCCCATTCCTATCCGTGTTACAAAACACCTCACTCTCCTCTATTTCCTCAGCCAAGCCGAACAATCCAGAATTAGAACCAGAACCATGCGACGAGGTCAAAATCTAGGGTTCCGTCCCCGATCTCGGCTCCTCAGGTGAAATCCCACTTATATCTCCCCCGATTTGGTGTTTGCTTAGTTGCGGGTGATGTTCAGAGTGGATTTTGGGGGGGGGGGGGGTTCTTCTGAAATATATGTCTGAAGTTGGAGTTTTTGTGTGATTTGATGAGAAAATAGTTATGTTTTCCATTTTTAGTTCTTTTCGGGGTTTTGGTGAAATATATTTGATTATGTAATGCCAAAAGCCATCTGTGGGATCTTATGGGTCGACAATTCTAATCACTTTTATCCCTAATTCTTTACTTGATTAAGCAATGAGATGCGCAGCGAAATAAACAATCAAAAGTAGAGAAAGAAAAATGTGCAAACCACGAAGATGAACACGGGGGATTTTTATAGAGGTTCGGCACCCACCCGGGTCCTAGTCCTCTCTTGCAAGCTCCGCTCGGATCACCGAGCTCAGCTCACGACTTCACTAACCACTCCCCATTCCGGGCCGGGAGAGAACGCCTTTACAAGTCTTCAAGCTCGCGAACAACCCTCGCCGAGCTTGACTCCTCCTCTCACAATCCGAGAGGGATACTTCGAGCTCTCACCGAAGTCTATACTCGTGTGTCTTGGGCTTTCACCAAGACCCTTGCTTCTTGAACAATGTCTGAGTGGAACAACACTCTCTAAACTTGAGCACACTTGAGTAAGATTGGATTTATGACTAAAGTGTGGAAGGTTTGAGGCTTTGAGTGTTTTGGATCTTCTCTCTAATGTATGAGGCAAATATGTGTGAGAGAGTTGTGTAGAAATGTGTTTTACAACTCTTTAAATAGGCATTAGAGAGAATATAGCCGTTGGGGTTGATTGGGTGAGTGTTGGTGTACAATACACAAAACAGAAACTCACAGGACCCAATTCCGAGGTAATTCGGTCGACCGGATCGGGATGAACGGTCGACCGTTAGGCAGTTTTGAACTCAGTTCGGTCGACCGGTTAGGTAAAGGTCGACCGCCCAACGCTAAGACTCTGGTACACTTAAGTGATTAGTTGAACACCGAATAGGGTTCGGTCGACTGATTTGCACCAGACACTCTGGGGTTGACAAACAAAGTTTGATTCAGTCAACCGAAACACGGTACACGGTTGACCGAATTTCAACAAGAAGTTCAGGTTTGTCAAGAGACATAAATTTGGTCGACCGAACAAGGTCCTCGGTCGACCGATACATGAAATGTATTTGGGGTAAATTTGGTTTAATACGAATACAAACGTTTGGTATATACGACAAAACTAATGGTCGAAAAATACTTGGTTATTGGTCAACCGAAAAGGTCTGAACGGTCGACCGAACTCAGGCAGTTAAACACTAACAAATTAATTGATCATTCGGTCGACCGAATGTGGGCAGACTGTTTGAGTTCAGGTTTAGTGTTTTGCGGTCTAAGTTTGGGTGATCTATTGAAGTCCAAATTATGTGAATTTTCGTGTGTGACTTCTATAAGGAACCTAGTGTGTTTAATTTGATTTTAGCTCAAGTATGCTCAATTTACACAAGTTCCTAAGTCTCAAAGAAAGCGCAAAATACATGCCTTCAATTGAGCTTGATTACATGTCATGACTTGATTTCCTTTCTTCCTTAAGTCTTGATCACCTGTAGAGGTTAGCACAAAGTAATATATATGCAATGCAATATGTGTGCTACTCTACATGATTATAATTAAGATTAGGTTGATTAAATCATCAAAACATAGATTAAGGCCAAAAAGCCAACACCATCCACTTGATGTGTGTTTCTTAATAGTTGGATCAGATTTTTAGGAATTTTGAATTGGAGTCGAGTTATATTTTTAGGAATTTCTTTAATTTATGGGATTCTAGTTGGAATTGGTGGCAAGTTGTTTATATTTGAATTTTGTGGTTTATGATGTACTAATTCATTGTTTTTTATAAGAGACATTCTTCATTTTTGTTGTGTTTGTAAGGATTTTGTTGGAATGTGTCGAAGTTGGTGATACCGATGACGATATGTGGGTTCGTGCTTGGTTTTATTCGGGAGTGCATTTTCACTTTGAAATCTGAAAAATCGTTACCTGAATATGATTCTTTTGATTTTCTGATGTTGTGGTTGTGTGGAGATCTTTTTGGAGGTTTTTGGTTTCTAATGTGAAATATTTTTTGCTACGTGTGAATTTCATATTTTCCATTGTGTTGTTTTGTTGGAGAAATTGAATAAAAAAAGAGCACAAAAACTTTGAAAACAAAAAAGTTTTTCCTCTACGAAGGTTTATAAACTTTTTCACAAACAATAGTTCATGCTTAAATTATCATTCTCATACGTAACTATGATGTTTTTTTACAGAAAACAGAGAAAGCCAAAATTGAGAGAGAAAAAAGAATTCAGCTCATCCTCTTGGCAACAGTTTGTTATTCTTTTTGCTTGCTAAACATTCCTACATGTGCTATAATTGTTTTTAAATTAGGCATTTTTCTGTATAAAATACTATACTTGTGTAATAAGCTATATATATAAATTCCATGCTTTTGTTTTTTTACATTTGATATTAGGCATTTTTCCGTGTAATAGGCTATATAAATTCCATACTTTTGTTTATAACTGTATTTGCCGCTATGATATATAAAGTAATGTATTTGATGTTATGTTTGCGTATTATGATTATATAGTTGTTTAATAAACTTTTGTGCTTGTGTATTGAACAAGGTATTTGTGTATTAGAATTGGATTGTTGTGTAATATACAATTATGCTTTTGTACTAAACTAGTGATGTAGGATAGTATTTAAATTTGCTATGCTTGTCTAACATGATTGTATTATTCTCTAATAAACTTCTATGCTTGTTTATTTGCAGTTTATAATTGCATTAATCAACGTTGCTTCATAAACAATTATTCAAATACAATTAAGCAACTACAACCAACAAAAAAACAATTTGAAAAGTTAGCAATAACTTCATTCTCAAGTCTTCATAACATCTCTACATTCTCAGTTAATGTTAAACTTTTAGAAGATCTTTTTGAGATACAAATATAATAATAATTTTCTTGTTGGTGGAAAATTATTAAACTTCTCCGTTAAAGATGTGGATGACATTCTTGGGTTACCTTATTTTGGTTTACCCATTTTGAACTATCCAAAAAAACGTTCTCCTCATCTCTCTTGAATTCATATGGAGCAGATGTTTGTGATAGTAAAAAGTTAACATCTCTTATGAGTTCTATATCCAAAAATGGAAAACTTATTGATGATTAGGTCAGAATGTGGATTCTTTTGATGTTATCGACATTCATTACTCTAGAAAGTACTACTAAAGCTCCAAAGTCAGTTGTAAATTATTTGGAAAATTTAGATTACATTAAGTTCTACAACTGGGCTGAAGCAGTACATCATCTCATAATGGAGAAAACCACAAAAAATTCTGAAGAGATTAAAGAAAAGAGAAAAGGATTAAAAAACAATGTCTCAGCATATATCAATGGATGCACTGCTTGCTTAATGATTAGTATTGAACTCGTGTAGTTATGTATTGTAGTAATGTAGTTGTGTATTGTTATATATTTTTGTGTATTGAACTTGGTAGTTATGTATTCCACCAAACATGAAGTGTAAATCCCAAAGATTTCTACATTTGCATTAATTATTCTGTATTTCTGCTTTCTGGGCTTTTGAATGCTACATCTCAACTTAATGCACACCTGCATCCTAGTTTTTGAACTTCTGAATTCTAAATTCTAATTTTTTGAACAATCCCCTGTGGTTGTGACAAGTTATCTGAATTCATGTACTTGTTGACTAAATTGAGTAATGGAAGTTGCACACCCTTAACTGTTCTTGTATGCATGATCAACCTGAGACAAATGGTGCTGGCCTTCTGCTTTAGGATTTGTTTCTGTAGTTATATCATTTTTATGTATTGAACTAATGTAGTTATGTATTGCATTATTGCAGTTGTGTATTGTTATTTTTGCATTGTTATGTATTAAACTATTATACTTGTATATTAAACTAGTGTATTTCTGTTTTGCTTATGTAGGCTAATAAATGATTTTATTTTTCATTTAGGTTTGGCTATATGAGCATTTAACATTTTTGAAACCAACATGACCTGATTTGCAGCCAAGAGTAAAAAGATGGGAGACATAAAGTTGACATTGAAAAACTTAGATGATGTTCAAGGGAATGAGGTTTGCATGTATATTGTCCTATGTTTTGGTAAGTTAAATATTATTGTACTTATTTTTGTATGACATTAAGTGTTGTTTTTTTGTAGGTTATGAGTATCATTGATTTTAAAGAGTTAAGAGTTTTTGAACCTAAAACCTGATGAAAAAGGCATTCAATTCCCACTGAAAATATTATCACAGTTGTGAAAAGAAAAGCAAAAAGAAGAAAACAAGAGACAATTGGTCAATGAGGAGAAACTGAAGAACAAGGACAAACCCAAAAAATTAAAGGAAATAATGAGTTGGTAAAAGAGAAAAATCTGAAGTTGGTGGAATAAATACAGAGAATAAATGAACAGAAGAAAATGTTGAATTACGAGAACAAGAACCTCAAAGATGAAAATTTGGTTATGAAAAAATAGAATGTGAAACTAAAGCAACTAAAACTTGAATTCTTGGAGAAAGTGAAAAATTCAAAGTCTGATCATACAAAGATGGGCCATATCTTGGAAACTTTTGATCATACAACTGATGTTGAAGTGATTTGTACTCCAACTGAGAAACAAAAATAAACTGGAATTGTGGCACAAACTTTTAGTTTGGGAATTTCTCTAAACTTGTGTGCAGAACCAACTGTTAAAAAATTGATTGATCCACATTTGAAGGTTTTTACCAAGAGAAGAAAGTTAAAGAAATTGGAAGATGACATTCCTTCGATGGTTCGTCATTGTAAAGAAAGAGATGATAGGAAAAAGTGAATGTTTGACGACTTTGAATTGAAGAACAAAGACAGACAAAGATGAAAGATTTCAAAATAAGGATGAGGCTGCAGACAAAGTGATTGAACAAAACTCAAAGAGATACTACAAACTGTTGTTTCTGAAAATGAATTAATTGCAAACGAGGAAAAACAAATTGTCAGCTACTCTCCGGTAAGTAATTTTAAACTTTCTAATTTACTTTGTCATGTAAATTTATTCATATTGTTCTTAAAATTATCAATTGCCTTTTCAATAATCCTGTTAGCTCTGAGGTATGTACAACATTCTTTTAACATACAGTAAATTCATTTGTTTACTATAGTTTATGATGTTGTGCAATTGCAATTCTTTGGTAGATTTTTTCCTTTTGTCATGATGTATTCACTGAAAGATTTATTCATTCCAAACTTTATTGACACATGATACCTATTGACTTTCAGGTATATATGTTTTCAAAAGATTATTTGAGTACCTCAACAATTTTTATAGTAGTTTGTGACTTTGAAATCCTCTATTTTTTCCATTTTAGCAAGTGCTACAATGTTTCACAAATGCCAAAAGAAATGTAAGGCAAAAGAAATTCAAAGACTCATATGCCAAACTAAGTGAAAGACTTCAGATTTGGTGATGTGGTGATTGAATACTTAGATTTTATGTTCATGATACTTTATGAAGCTAATTATTGGCATCTTTTGGTTATTGACTTCAAGTCCTTGTGTTTCAAATCATACAATTCAATTAAAAGTATATCAAAGTCAATGGCCACAATCAGATTAATGGTTTGTGAAATATGGATTTAAGTGTTTTTTACTTATTTTATGTGTTTTTTATTTGAAAAATCTATATAATGTTTTATATTTGATAAATAGGTTAAATTATTGAAGATTTTCTTTCAATACTCCTATGATATGGATTCTTCGAAATGACAAACTACACAGAAATTATGCCCACAATAAGATGAAAATTCTCTTGATTGTGCTCTATATGTGTTGAAATATATCATTTGTTTAGTTGATGGAAAAGAAATGAATTTCACAGATGTTGACACTCAAATATATAGAGCAGAAATTGGTGCCATGATTTTAAAACAAGCCACGACTACAATTTTTTTAATTTATCTATCGGAACATGTCTATTAGGTCTATTGGGTCTACAAGTCATAAGTTAACTTATTGTGTATGATATTAAATTACATGTTTAGATCTTTAGTAGCTGTTGTTTAATGTTGTCTTATTATAAAGTAATATTTAGTAGGCTTTCACTTCCAAAAAATAAATTATTCACTTCCAAGAATAAACTAATATTGATTGGTGCCTAATTTAGAATGATATTTTGTCAGATCATCAACAAAGAAATCCATGTGTCCCAAGAGTTTGAACTGAGACTTATATTACAGGTTGATCATTCTTGATAGTGTTCTTGAGTTTCTACTTTGTTTGGACGTTGGAGTTTCTACATTCTTTGGACATCTGGAGTTTCTATTTTTGTGGTCAGGAGTTTTGCCTTCTGTGGAAGTAGTCATGGTGTCTACTGGAGTTCCTTGTTAGGACTACTATGGTGGTTGTGGAAGTATTGATAATATCTGACCTAATTTGTGGAAATTGTGGAAGGTAGTGACCACAAAGTAGTGATGATATCTGAGTTAAGTAGGATTGTAGTAGATATCATCTTTTTCGTTGTTATATACTTGTAACTAATGTGGCTACATTTTGTATATAGTAGGAGTCACAACTATGTACTCACTTAATACATTTGCTATGCTAATCCAACATGTTACGACACCTATTTTTGGTAGTTTTGATGTGGAGTGTCGATAAAGTTTTAGTAACTTTTTTTCCAAGAAATGAGACCAAATATTTGGTTTGTTTCGTAGTTCCTTTAGTATATCATATGTTTCCAGTGAAATATAATATATATATATATGCGTTCAATACACAACATTATAGGTTTAATACATAACTATATCATTTCAATACACAAGTTCAAGAACTCTTTAATTAATAAAAATCATTATTAAAATACACAATTGCATTATAAGTTAAGTATAATGTTGTTTAGCATGGTTCAACTTGTCTATTGGATATTTTGGTTAGAGAACATTTTGGAAAAATCATTATTAAAATACACAACTGCATTATAAGTTTAATATACACAACTCTAAAAGTTTAATATATAATTATATCATTAAAATACACAATCGCATCACTTTCGTAAATAAAGCTTCTAGTGAATATACATCTATATGCGTTCAATACACAACAGAATACGTTTAATACACAAATACATTTGGTTGTCACTGGAGAGGAAGAAGTGAGCAACATATGATTCTAAAAGAGATACGTACATAAACAAGAATTGTTGATCCTTGTGGAGGAAAGGAAGTAGACGAAGGGCTCACGTTGTTGTACATGATATAGGAGTTAAGACATTGATTGGTGTTGGGGACATCTCCACTTAAGCCTACCATAGATACTAACGGGCTCACATAAGACTAAATTACTATAGTAGGGGATGACTAGATGAGAGAGATGTGTTGCATATTTTTCTATAGGAGAGAGAGAGAGAGAGATGAAAGAGAGATGTTGGAGACAGAAATGACATGTAGCACTCTACAAAACTGCATCACTTTCTTAAATATAACTCCTAGTGAATACACATCTATATGTGTTCAATACACAACAATATTTTTTTAATACACCAATATATCATTTCAATATACAATGATATCATTTTATTACACAAATTCAACAATTCTTTCATAAAAACTCATTCACAAAATCTGTCAAGCAACAAAAACATTTTTAAAAATATGTCAAGCAATCTGTCATTATTAAATCATACAAGTCTATACATATAAGCAATTTCTAAGTAAAGAAGATATCATATGAAATATTTAGTTGATACGTCAATGTATAAATTTCAAGTTTCCTTAATTGGAACTTAATTACTTGTGGACTTCAATCTTGTATGACTTCTTCAATATCAACTCTTTGTTTTTTCTTAGGACAATTGTGAATGTCATGTGTTTTGTATTCATACATAACTTACATTGCCTCAATTTCTTTTCTACAACAGATTTTAGTCATGTAGTCCCGTCTTTGGCCTTCCGGTTGGAGGACTTGAACTTCTGTTTCATCATTTCTCAGATTTGGAATTTTATTCTGACTTGTTGAAATAGAATTTATCTTCTGCACTTCTGTTATAGAATCTGACAATGCTTTTTCCACAACTGCATAATTTTTTTCATTTTTGAAAGCTTCGTGTATCAATTCATTGGATATCTTGCTTAATTTCTTCATATGTGTATTATGAGATGAACTACAACTATCTCCATCATAAATTGGAAGTCTAATTCCATCCTTTATTTCTTTCCTCCATCAGTCAAATATATACAAAGATGATAATTCTCTACATTCAAGATGCTTCAACACTGCCAATATATGTATACAAGGGATTCCTTCAAGCTCCAACAAACAACATTCACACAAAGCCTTTTTTCTTCATCATAATATATCACCTGTAATAAAATCATCATTTATATTTGTTACAAAGTAAATAACTGAATTATTTTCTGACATTTCAATCTTGACGTTACACGACAAAGATTTATTTAATTGATTTTGGAAGAGCTTGGACATATTCAGTGTATAAATATTGGTCATTTGTTTCTCCATTGCCCATCTTGTGATGAATTGAGGTATTTTTCTGTACTATCAAAGTCTCATCTATTTTCTCTCTCTCTCTCTGGAATATCCAAGTCATTTCAAATATGTAGTAAACACACAAATTTATCAAATTCTTACACTACTATATCAGTTAAATACACAACTATATCATTTTAAGACACAACTCTATTAGTTTAATACAGAACTGTGTTATTTTAATACACAACTATCAATATATATGTTACACAACCATATCAGTATCTTACACTACTATATCTTACTGGTTTAATACTCAAGTCTATTCTATATCAGTATCTTACATAACTATATCTTACTGGTTTAATGCAGAACTCTATTGGTTTAATACACAACTATATCAAATTGTTACACAACAATAGCAGTAATAAACATATAAGTTCATTAAACAAAAAATCATACTATTAATGTAATTTATACCTGCATATGAACTCAAACAATGTACTTTTCCTATTTACGTTACGTTTGATGAATGAATTCATCCCTTCGCTTCTTTGTGTACTTTTCATACCAACAAAGAATGTATCTTCCATGTAAGATGAAACCCACTTCTTTCTTATTTGGAACATGAAATTTAGTCATTCTTTGTCGTGAATATTCTTTTACTATTGAAATCCAAGTTGTCTCAAACTTTGTTGGAGTCTCAACAAGATACACACAATCACTCATTCTTGTTAGAAATCTTCTTTTATTGTTAATGTTTTCAATTTTCTTCTTCATTTTGTCCATAATATGCCATACACAAAACTTATGAACTGCATTTGGGAATTCTGAAGATAACGCTGAATTAATGGAAGAATTTTGATTAGTAACTATTGCAGAAGGTATACTTCCCATACATTTTTTAAATGTTGAAAACAATCATGCAAATGTCTTTGTAGTTTCATTTATCATGAATGTCGTTCAAAAAAAATTGTACTGCGATGATGGTTGACCCCACAAAATGCTGGAAAAACCATCAAATCTCTGTTTGTACAATATGTTGTGTCAAAAGTGATGGCTTCACCAAACAATTGGTAGATTTGCTTACTGTTCCGTCTTCCCAAAACAAGTGAGTCAAGCTGTCATTTTCATCAGTTCTATAAGAATAGAAGAAACTTTTGTCGAACTCATTCCTTTTAACAAAATGCTCCAATATCATGTCCACATCATAGCCATCATTGTCTTTCATCTGGATTGATTTCCGATTTCGTATATCTTGAATTGTAACACCCATCTTACTATACCCTCCACTTTTCTTTTTCAAGATAGACTGCTTGGTTAACTGTTGGAATATTGACACTCGTCATTTTCTTCAATAAATAAGTTTTTTCAGGGCTAATGCTTCTATTTTTTCTGAATTAATGTCTTTTATTTAGAGTTGCAAAGTGTTGATTATAAGATTCAATGAAGTTTACTACATATCAATTTCCATATTGGTTGTTGAACTTCATCTTTAATTTGGCCATACAACCAGTTCTTGATAAATGCACTTTTCTTGTTTATTTTTCTTGAATATTTCTATTCTTTGTCTTTGAATGAAATCTTTACTTCAAGCAAACAAATGATTTTAACATGGTTCTTTTTGTTGGATCTTCACTAACTGAAAGTCTTGAAGTTTATTTCATGATATTAAATCTACTCTCACGAGCATATATCTTGTAAAACTATATGCATATTTCAATGTCTGAATTTTTGTTCCTATTTCTGGTTTGATTGTGAAGTGAACATTGGGAATAAAACATTGAGAACTATCCTTGTTTATTACCTGGAGTACACAAGACAATTAGTTTGTAAAAGTAGTTTATAGTAATTAACAATAATTTATCAAACAATTTTCTAGTGTAGCACAAATGTTTGCCATTTTATTACACAACTAACTTATTTTACTAAACAATAGTTTTAGTAAATTAAAGAACTAAACCAAACTATTGAACAACTATGACAATATATTACTTTAAATATAACTTAACAAGAATAATACTTACAATAGGTGTCACTTGAGATGTTGGTTGAACAAACAAATGGTTTCCATTGATGTTGTTTCTACCTATATAATGAATAACAATCACAACATTACTATATTAAACAACTAAACTAGATTATAAAACATTTCAAAAATAATACATAGAATAGGTGTAACATGATATGTTTGTTGAACAACAATATGGTTTACTGTTAGTTCAATTCAACCTATAGAAATAGTAATAGTCATGTATTGAACTAGTGTAGTTATGTATTGTACTAGTGTAGTTATGATTCCACAAACGAAGAATAATAGAAATAATATTGAGAAAGAATCAAAGATTTGCAAAAGGCAAGTGAGCCAAAAAGTGAGCAGAAGATTTCAAAACCTCCCAAACTACCAAAACAAAAAATATTCCAAAACACAACAAATCCTTAAAAAACAATTTCAAATCGAATAACAAACTTGAACTCCAAAAAGGCAAAAACTATACATTATCTGAAAACATTATTCACTCATCACACAGAGAAGAATTAAATCTAATTTCGCAAAAACAAACCTACACAATATCAAAAACACTCGAATTAATCATCCCAGAACAGAAGAACAAACCTAATTTCGTAAAAAAAATTCCAAAAACATTGCTTCACCATTCTAGGGCAGAACAAAAACAAATAAAAAAAATCAAAGCGTCACCAAACCAAAAGAAAATCCAAACTCAAACTCGAAAACACGAAAAATCCCTCCATCGCGACTCCAAATCGAATAACAAACCTAAAATCTTCAAAACAAAACCTACATTTAATCGAAAAAAACTCAATTCGTTCATCACAAAAATTATACTACACGTTGTTGTAGGATTCAACTTGCATCACGAATTTACCGAACAAAGGAGATCTCGTTGTGAATCTGAAAATCCCTCGTGGTTATCGATGGTTTGGTGAGATGGGGAAGGAGGGGAG
This sequence comes from Triglochin maritima, assembly GCA_963682175.1. Classification (NCBI taxonomy): domain Eukaryota; kingdom Viridiplantae; phylum Streptophyta; class Magnoliopsida; order Alismatales; family Juncaginaceae; genus Triglochin; species Triglochin maritima. The sequence goes on from OY821775.1 coordinate 46,360,322, forward strand.
GAGAGTGGAGGTTGATCTTCCATCACTTTTGAAAGGTTGCTTGAGACGTCACGCGCGGTTAGGTGCGATTGGAAGGACCGAATGAGGGAAGGAAGAAAAAGAGGACGGGATGGGTGAGATTGGGAAGGAATGGAGGAAGGAAAAATAACGGGGTGAGTGCCTATGAGAAAAAATGAGGGGAGGTAAAAGGAGAATGGGGTGATTACGAAATTACTTTTTTCCATCTTTCACCGTTAGATTTGTTTTTGATTGTGCATGTTTGTGGTCTCATTATATTAAATTGAGATATGGTTTTGTATATATATATATATTCGGATGAATATTTTTAAACTTTTTATTTTTTGATATAATTTGTGAAAAACTTTGAGAGCCCATTTGAATATGCCTCAAAATAATGATTTTAAGAAAACTTAATTTTTAAAAATGGAGTTTTTAAAAGTTTAATTTGGTATTTGGATATGAAAATAAAAGAAAGATTTAAAACATCAACTTTTATTTATTTTTTCTAATCAAAACCAAATTTCACTTGTAGAACTCTTGATTCTTAAATTTTGAAATAAAATTAAAAACTCATTTTCTTATCCAAACATGCAATATTAATGAGCACTATACTTTTAAAAACATAGTTTTTAAATTTGTTGTTGTTAAGAAAATTAAGAAATTAAATCAATTTTAAAAAAAATATATTTTAAAAAAAATGTTTAAATTTAACATTTAAACGTCGAAAACATAATTTTTTTAAATGACTTAATATTTTATTTGATTTTATAAATATATATGAAAAAATGAATATTTTTGATATAACAAACTTAATTCACTTGATATAAATATATATGAAAAAATGAATATTATTAAATTGTTACAAAAGCATAACAGTAAAGTTGCTAGTAAAACATATTAAGTTACTACTAAATGTAATTTATTTTTACAAAAATTCCAAAACTAGATTAGATTTGTAAACTTTTGTTAATGATAATTTTAATTTCAATTTTATTAACATATATTTTTAATTAGTATAAAAATATTTTAGTTTACTTTTTTTATTTTTGTATTTTACGATTCTCGTTTTTGTTATTTAAGTAAACTTAATTAACATTTGTATATGCAGTTTTTAAAAACAAACAAACATAGTTTAACTTAAAAACAAAATTACCAAAAAATATGTTATGTTAATCATTTACAATCTAAATATTATTTATAACGAAAATAATAAATGCAAAACTTTTAACCAACTCAACTAAACGCACATATCTTGTTTTTTCAAGAATATTTCACTTAGCAAATACTGTTATGAAAATTTTGCTATTTTTATCTTATTCATAAACATAATAATTAATATTCTGCATTTATTCATATTTTAAAAGTAATTATCTTGTAAAATTAAGTATGTGTCACATGTACAAGACAAGATGGTAATAGCAAAACTTACAGAAAACTCTTAACATCAAATCTCCACTCATAAATTATTACACACCTCATAACATTTGCTATTACACTTTGTTCATATCACTTGTGTTTAATGAATTGGAAACGAAAGTGAAGTGGGTATTTGTAGAAGCAATTGGAAGATTGTGGAACTCACGTTCGAAGTCTACGAGAATATAATTTTAAATGTAAAATGACAATATCTACGCCGAGAAAAGTCCAAAGAAAAAGAACTCCTTTAAAATATGGTTAATTATACCTGTTCCCTTCACCTTTATTTTGGTTTTACTTTAAATTCAACCCTTCAAAACACTTGACATCCATCATCTTCAAAACCCAACCATTTCTTTTTTGCAAACAAATGAAGTTTATGATTATAATTTGTAAGAAAACCCTGAGAAATTAATTCCCATAAGTAAGAAATGAACCATTGCCATATGAGGTAGCTTAATTATTTCTTAGCAAACATAACCTCATATATATATATATATATATATATATATATATATATATATATATATATAGGGTTAGGCTCTACTGAGCCCAAGACTCATCAAATTTAGTTTAAACCCCTTACCATCTTATCATTGGATCTTATTTATGATTAATCTCACATTTAATTAGCATAACCGTTTTTATCTTAATCTACCTTACAATTTGAAATGAGTGATGAATATTGTGGGAGTTTAATTCTTCTAAATTAAGCACTAGGCTCACTAGAGAATTCTTGTATATATATATACAAGAATTCTCAAGTGAGCTCAGGACTTAATTTTTCTAAATTAAGTCTCACAATATCCACCACTCATTTCAAATTGTAAGGTAGATTAAGAAAAAACGGTTATGCTAATGAATGATGAGATTAACTGTAAATAAGATCCAATGGTGAGATATTAGGAGGCTTAAACTAAATTTGATGAACATTGGGCTCACTAGAGCTTGACCCTATATATATATATATATATATATATATATATACAGGAATTCTCAAGTGAGCTCAGGGCTTAATCAAACTAAATTAAGCCCCCACAATATCCACCACTCATTTCAAATTGTAAGGTATATTAAGAAAAAAACGGTTATGCTAATGAATGGTGAGATTAACTGTAAATAAGATCCAATGGTGAGATTGTAGGGGGTTTAAATTAAATTTGATGAGCCCTAGGCTCACTAAAGCTTGACCATATATATATATACATATATATATACATACATATATATATACATACATATATATATATATAAGAACCGTCGCATTATTAATCATATATAAATAACGGAAACACAAAAATGCAAAATGAGTTTCTATTATAAAAAAATGCAAAAAAGTAAGAAAGAAGAACGAAAAACAAACATTGAGTAAGCAGTTCAATCTTTGGTTCAACGACCGGTTCAGGCAGAAATCTAGTTTTCTTAACTAAAGGCAAGTGGCTGGTATAATTTCCGATTCTCACAACAATTGGATTTGGGTTGAGTTGGATTAGAGCATGAGGTCAATTGGGGAATTGTGTTTGGAGGAGGTATTGTGTGGTAAAATTCTTCATCATAAGGCAAGTAAATAAGTCATTGGAATGGAGTTGGAGAAACATAAGAGGGGAAAAAATAAATTTATTTAGTTAATCATATATTAAGATAAATATATATGATCGTTGCAGCGTGTTTTACAACATAGAATAATTTGCCGGATCATATTGTGGCCATATTCATCGAAAGCTAAGACTTTAAGTAGTACAAGCGTTATTCGCAGATATGTCCTCCATAAATGACATATTTTTCTTAATATTCTTCTTACTTGACCAATTTACGATGCATATTTTTAGGATCTTACTTACATATCCTTTTTCTTTATCCATCATTTATTGCCCGCCGATGATGAAAAAGATAGGCGTCGTTAACAAGCATATTTATCCGGAAAATTAAGGAATAACTTATTTTTTAATGTGAAGAAAGCAACAACAAAAAAATCAATCCTTAAAACAGAAACATGAAAATGTATGTGTAATTGTATAGTATTTCTTGTTTAGAGGCTCCAGACTCCAGTGCGTCATTAAGTTTGATTAGCTCCATATGAATAGGACAATAGGATTCTAACCTAACGCTATTCAAGTAAATCGAGTTCAAATATGGGTACAATTTAATTTCCGTGTCCAAATAAAAAAGTTGTAATAGAAATTATTTCGCGATGATATGCTACAAAGTAAGGTGTCAACGACTCAACGAGATAAATTGTTTTTGTGTCCTACAAGGTATTTGTTTCGTTAAGACACCACTTTGAATGAGATTAATAGGTAGGGAAAAATTAAGATGGTAAATTCTTTTATTGAAAAATAAGATTCTGAAAATACAATGTATCTTTGTTTTACCCATCTCTTAACTTTTATCGTTCTATTAGCTTAATTTCAAGAGTGAGCCCTAAGAAAATAAATATTAAACCATCCAAATCGTAATCTATTAATTGTAAAGAAACAAATCATATATGAAACTTTCTAATTTAGGAGAATCAAATAAAAACTAGACTTGGTTAACCATATTGCGATACCATATTTTTGCTCCATTATTTCTACTATCCTACTAGACAGATTTCAAATCAGACCTGATAATAAATACTTAAACCCATTTCCATTCGAACCTCATTGAAACCATAATTATTGGAGTGCTTATTGTAAAGAAACGCAATATATTTGCAGAAACTTAACAACTCAAGAGGAATGAAATAAAAACTTGACGGGTCAACAGGATTCGTAGAAGTTTGTGTGTATTTCTTGATTATTAATCTAATGAAAAATCATTAATCTCAAAAGTTCCATCATGGCAATTAGGTCTAATCTTTCAACCTTTGCCGCCTTCGTTTGGTTTCTTCTCTGCATTACTCCTTTGGTTGTTAATTGAAGCAATAGTCTCGATGGAGAAACCGAAGTTCGCCTTCAAGAGATTAACAATCGAGCTTCCATAACTAAAACATTTGTGGTTGGTATATATAGAACTGAACTAATTGGGATTTTTATATATACATACATTGTTAATACAGTTTATTCTTCTTCTTTTATTCTTTTAATAATTTTTTTGTTTAATGTGGTGTTATGTAGAGTCCTTACGGCGATGTGGTGGATTGCGTTCCTTCTCTTCTCCAACCTGCCTTTTCCCATCGGTCGATGAAAGGGAAGAAACTATTGGTAGGTGGTGAGTTCATTATGGAGTACAGTCTAGTAATGATAGAAATGAATATATAAGAGTAAATTAAGCACTTTTATTTCACTCTATATATAGTACTAAAATATGTTTACGTAATGTTCTATTTGTGGTTTGAAAATGGTCTAGGACTTGACCACTTCTTAATGTTTGTTATCTTCAATGATTTTGTGCTTATAATTTAAATTCATGTATGGTTGTCTTCGCAGGATCCACCTGAGATACCAAAAGAACTACTAGTTAGAAGGAGTAGTTCCCCTATTTTCGAATCATGGATGAAGCACCAAGAATCATGCCCCAGAGGAACCATTCCAATACGGAGGACTATAACAAATGAATTGTCGAGACCTTCTAAAAAGACCTACCCCATGAATTACGATAACAAAAACGAGACGCAACCGTCCCTTATAGTCGACGGGTTCATTCACGAGGTCAGTTTCACTTAATTAACAAAAAAAACAAATTTTATTTTTGACTCATGTTGCAATATGCGTAGGTCAACGGTGACAGTTACTATGACACCCAATTTTTATTTTTAATACATGCATACATGATCGTTTTCATACTTTCAACAATTTTATTTACATTACTTTGTGTTTATTCTAATATCATGCAATCCTACATATATTAAAATAAATCACAAAGAGAGAATCATACCCAAATGTTCTCTAAAATTTTTTCGAGGATCCGGAGTCGCACTACCCGTTGAATCGTCCGCCAATTCGCCTCCAAGTGTTCAAGAAACTCTAAATAAGATTAGAGAGAAATGAGCTAGCCAATCAATCTCTAGTTAGGCTTAGAATTTAACTAATAACCTCTCTTTAAGCTCCTGAGATTTCAATCTATGAAACTTAAAACTATTAAGAGATTTTCGTGGTGATTAGGGGAGAGATTAATGAGAGAGAATTTTTGCATTCACTTAAACAAGTAGGATGATGATGGGTCCTTTTATAGGCCCCCAAAACATCCTTATCAAGAACTATTCTTTAGTTATGATCTCTTGCTTGTTCTCTCTTAAAATTAATCTCAAAAAGTCACATAAGCATCCTAAAAAATGTTTAATTAAATATGGAATTAATCTAACCCATAATCTAATTATTCTCTTAATAATTCATGCAAAAATTGTGTTTTTCGGTTGACCGAGAATTCTTCTCGGTTAACCAAACCATTCGGTTTTAACACATGTTCGGGGGACCGTGAGCTGGACGGTCGACCGAATGTGCATGAGAAAAATTCTCTGGAAAAATTCAGACGATCCGCGTCTTGCTTCGGTCGACCGTTGACCCACCAAAATTTCTCCTGATGAACATTCATCGGACGACCGTGTCACATTCGGTCTACCAAAATATCCCAAGATATTTTCTCTAGGTTGACCGTTCACGCTCGGTTGACCGAACCCAATTGTCCAGGCACTCGAGACAATTTTGGTCAACCAATTGTGTTTACTTGTTCCTTGTTCGGTTGACCGTTCTGAAGACACCTCAGTCGACCTAACCCTAAACAGTTTACCGTGTTTGACCTCGATTTTGTCTTTGTCAAATTTTGGATTTATATCCAACAAAATTTGATCTTTTGGGGGTTTTAGCAAATTTATATCTTATGTAATATATCATCCTATGTAATATTAAATTATTACACTTCATAATATATACACCTCATATGAATTTATTCATGAATCTAATTATGTCAATTCTCATGACATGTTGATTTTATTGATTCACCACATGTGTCTTTTTCTCATGAAACCCGACACATCATATGAACTCAAAATCAAGTTTCTTGTTTCCCAGTTTTATGGTGTGACCTATAGGAGGATCTAAGTCAAATTAACAGCGATATTAAACACTTAATATCTCAAACTATAAGCGGTATCTAGCTACACATTATAGTTACCTAATTAGCATAGATGTATTGTTCCACTCAAACTAAACACGATCCATTTAGTGATGTAAGTGCACCACTTGTGTCTGTCCCTTGCCTCATGATATTAAGAATATATACAAAGTAGAAATGTGTCATCTTTGTATTATATTCATTTCTTGATCTCTTTAAGCTAATTATAACTATGTAACTTAACTAAAGTTACATTGTGCACATTATAATTTTGCTTTATCAAGGGGCCTACTAATATCATCACTCAATTAAGAGGGCAATGATAATCGTTTGACTAACTATCTTTTACAACACAAGTCATGTTCAACCAACTATTGCTTTTATCAATATACTCATTGATAGCTTTTGACAATAATCAAATTAATCACTTCTTGAGTGAGAAGATATAAGTCTCATATCTTAGAATCCAAGACACAATAAAACATTAATGACACAAAACACAATTCCATAATGTTTTACTTGTTAGGTCTATTCAATATATAAAAGTAATATTTTCCTCTTTTATATACTCGTGTCGTCAATTATTTGTAGAGCTACAACAATCGATGACCAACACGACAATCTTATAATCTTATCTCGATGATTAATGTTCCATGTTAATTATCAAGATTGTGAATAACTTTTGATTTATGTAAACCATTATCTTTTAGAGCTCTACGGTTAATGACCAAGTATATCTTCCTTAACACTTCAAAAGACGAATACCATAATCAAGGAATAAAATGTTTGCACATTCAATTCATAACAATTGACATATAAAAGTCAAACTTTTAGAACACATTCCCTTCAGTGTGATGGGGCAGGCATGGGAGCCCATGTTGGGCGTGGGGTGAGGGGTTTTAGAGGAGAAATGCTCTATCTCTCTCTCTCTCTCTTCTCTCTCAACTAAATTACTCTCCTCTCCAACCCTCATCTCTCAGTCTCTTCTCTTTCAAGGAGCTACGGGCGTGGGGGTGATCGAGGCGGTTGCGGTTGGAGGAGTTCAGTGGGATGGAGGTGGACGTCGGGTCTAACGGAGCTCCGACAAAACTTCGACAACCTAAGAAGTTATGCCAAGTTCTTGCATTAGATGTTGTTCGCACTTGTATGTGCGTGAGTTTGGCTCGTCGTCGGAGGTCGAATACCTCGTCGGCGACAAGGGCATAAAGTTATACTTGGCAATGCCAGTAGATGCTAGTTAATGGTCGACCAGTGCCTTTGGGCGGTCAACAGAATATAGTGTTTTTCTCTGTCTCCACCCAGCATCGGTCGAACGATGCATTGCGGTGGTCGACTGGTTGTGCATATTTTGTTAGGTTGGAGAAGTCTGCTGATTTCGGTTGAACGGGGCCCCTGAGCCGTTCGACCGTTGCTTGGTGATTTTGGGTGGACCAAGTGTTGACCATCTAAACGGTCTCTAGATTATGGTCCAACCGATGACTTATGTTCATTTAATGTTTGATTGACCGTTTGATGTATGGTTCGACCGATAGCGATTGTAGGAGAGAGCATGTTTTACGTGACTCATATTAGAGCGGTAGACCTGAGCGATCACAGATCCCAATGCATGATGTTGCACGGCTCTACGGAGCGAGATGACCTGACAGACTTTGGTCCGGATGAGTCGATTGGCCGGCCTTATGGGCGACAGATACCTTCGAATGACCTTGATGGCGATGTTGTACCGTCCAGTGCAGTTCCGAACGAGAGGCTCAGCCGATGTTGTTCCGGCGGGAGTGTTGTCGGAAATTGTTCCGGACGAGATGATCTGACCGATGTTGTTCCGGTGAATGTATACTGACCGACGATGTATTCTAAGAGGTAGCTTGGTTGTGGCACAGCCAGGTGAGATGGACCGATCTAAGCAATGACTCTGTCGGTTTGGTGTTGACCACGAGTACAGATTAGTTACTATTGACGCGGGCGTACGAACGTACCTCACCGAACCCCATGATTAATGTAGTCACGTGTGGGGTGCGTTGCGTACTTTTCGTAAAATCGTGTGTGCCTACGGTAGGTCCCTATGGGTGACCCGATCATGGATTGATGGACAAATGTCCTTATTGACCCTTGGAGGGTGATGTCATAACGGATTGCATTATATGTTGTCATGTTATGCTAGTATGATAGGTTCATTTAAGTATTTATGAACATGCATATAGATGAGCTTGGTGTACGGAGTTTCCTTATGGAAACTCATGTATTGTTGTTATATTTTTTTTCCAGGACCGCAATAGGTTCTGGCGGGTGGTGACCGAGGACGATGACACTTTGTGATCAGATCCTCTTTCTGTACTTTCTTAGGTAGTATGACTACTTGTATATACTCTTTTCATACTCTGATGTAGTCATACCTTTTGACAAACTCTGATGTACTATTGATGCACCTCTTGATGCTTTTATGAGTAACGTTCCCGCGCTTTTGGGTGTTATATCTTGTGATCCTTTGTTGATGAATTTTAATTTTTTTGCTGTTTCGGAACGTTACAATAATACCCCAATACATGTTAATACCCAAATACATGTCAATACACAAATATAAGTGGGTTAATAACCTAATGTACGTACGTATGTATGTGGATATTATATAATTTATATTACCTAGTTTGATTTAAACTAATATAAACATAAATTAACTACTCAATTAAGTTTTAACTCCAACCTAGGGTTTCTATTTCTAGTAAGAGCAAATCAAAAAATCTGGAAATAGAGATTATTTCATGAAAATAAGCTAGAGTTGTAGGGAATCAATGACTTAACGCGATAAATTATATAGCATTTATAACTTACGTTTTTTTTTAGTTCAAGCATCCATTGGAATGAGATTAATAGGGGAGTGAAAATAGAAAATGGAAAAAATTGTACTGAAAAATAAGATTTTGCAGTACAATATTTGTTTTCTTGATAATTTCTACCATCACATTAGCCAGATTTCAAGAGAGACCTGAGGAATAAACATTAAAACCATTTCCATCTGAACCTCAGTGAAACCGTGATTATTGGTGTGCTAATTGTTAGGAAACAAAAACATATTTGAAACTTGGCAACTTGAGAGGAATCAAATAAAAACTTGACTGGTCAACCGTATTCGTAGAAGTGTGTGTGTGTATTTGTAGATTATTGATAAAAAATCATTAAACTCAAAAGTTTCCATCATGGCAATTAGGTCTAATCTTCCGACCTTTGCCACCTTTCTTTGGTTTCTTCTCTGCATTACTCCGCTTGTTAATGCAAACAACACCCCCGATGGAGAAATCGAAATTCGCCTTAGAGAGATTAACAATCAAGCTGCAATAACTAAAACATTTGTGGTTCGTGTACAATTGAACTGATTGGGTTTTATACACTTTTGTTATTATAGTTTTTTTTTCTTGCAATATTATTATATTTAATGTGATCTAATAGAGTCCTGATGGTGATGTGGTGGATTGCATTCCTTCTCTTCTCCAACCTGCATTTTCTCATCCATCGATTAAAGGAAATAAACTATTGGTAGGTGGTGGATTCATTATGGAGTTGTCTAATTATAAGAATAGAATTGGATATATAAGAGTAAATTAAACACATTTATTTCATTTATATACTAGTACAAGAATATGTTTCGATAACATTCTACGTGGGGATAATGTTCCTAATGTTTGTTATCCTTTAAATAAATTTTATTCTTCTAATTTACAATAATGGATAGATTTGTTGGGTAGGATCCACCGGAGATACCAAAAGAACTACTAGCTAGAAGGAATGATTTTCCTAACAGTAGTTTCCAGTCATGGATGGAGAACCAAGAATCGTGCCCAAGAGGAACCATTCCGATCTGGAGGACCACCACAAATGAATCGTCGAGTACTTCGAAAACGACATCTACCATAAATTACAATAGAAATAATGAGATGCATCCGTCCCTTAGCATCGACGGTTTAACTCATGAGGTTAGTTCACAAAACAGGGAAGGAACATTTCATCTTGACTTATGTTTGTAATGTGTATTTTTTAAAAATGTAAACGAGAGATGATTGTAATGACGTTTTCTGTCCGTTCATGACTCAATTTGCAGTATGCGATTGGTACACTAGATGGAAGTTATTATGGCACTGAAGCTACCATAAATGTTTGGACTCCATATGTAGCTCCTCACAATGAGTTTAGTCTTGCACAAATATGGTTGTCCACTGGCAGCTATGCTACCAACTAGAAACCATTGAGGCTGGTTGGCAGGTTCAATTGTGAATATTGAACTACATATTTTTAAAATAATTAATACCTCCATAATTCTTCTACCATCTAACCCTAAGAATCAAATTGCTATATATGCATTTTATGTAACGTCCCGAACAGCGGAAGATTTAAAATTTCAAAATAACCAACATAACAGACAACTCACGCGGGAACGTCACTAATATATAATATATAAATCCGGGTGCACCCAAAATACAAGGAGTTTTCCAAAAGAAATACAACTACAATACTGATACAATGGAAGAGAATACAAGTAGTCGTACGGTCTAGCAACTGCCGAAGAGGATCCGACTCCAAAGCGCTCCGTCCTCGGTCACCACCCACCCGGACCTACTGCGGTCCTGAAAAAGATGCAACAACAATGCCTGAGTTTCCAGAAGGAAACCCCGTATACCAACTCACCTATATGCATGCATCACATAATGAACCTATCATACTAGTAGCATGTCATGGCATCAACAGATATGGAAAACAGTTCCCCCGAAGGGTAAAACAGGACATCAGTCCGACAATCAATCATCGGGTCTCCCGAAGAGACCTACTGCAGGCACATGCAGTCTAGTAGCCCGCGACATCGCACCCCCCACACGCAGCTACACTACACAAGGGTTCGGCAGGGAGCCTCTGTCACGTCTACGCGCCGATAGAAACAGATCTGTAAATCTCAGTGGTCGGGGCCACAAGGACCAACGGGGCCGTCGCCCGGAAGGTATAACAACAACATCTCGGTAGGTGCCCAGCCGAGGAAAACAACATAGCCGGCACAGCCTCGGCCCAACAATCATCATCGCCGGCACAACCTCGGCGGCATCACCGGCACAGCATCGGTGGTCCATCACAACGTCTGGCACAGCATCGGACGGTCCAGACCGAAGTCTGCCAGGTCATCAGGCTCCTCGAGCCGCGAACACCAACCGCGCCGCTATAAAAGCAGGGCAGCGACCTCCGTAGCCCGAAGGCCGGTAGTCACCTCACCCAACGCCAGTTGCGTGCCCACACAACATCAACACTGGGATCCGCGATCCCTCAGGCCTGCTATACTACAAAGTGCCAACCAATCAACTCAAAAGTCACGGTCCATACATGGAGGTGACGCGTCCCGAACACCCACACTCTTCCCAACGGCGGTCCCTGGGCAGGCACGCATCACGCGCCCACCGTCACCTCCCGGCTCACGCACAAGGCGAGGACACGGGTTTCCGTGGACAAAGTTGGCGTTCAAAAAGGGAACCAGGAATTCTGTCCTGGGCCCAAACTGTCGACCGTAAAAGGTGACTCGGTCGACCGTTTCCAGAAAGGAATCGGTCGACCGTCCCTAACACGGTCTACCGCTGCGCACAGAACACAATCCCCCAAACGGTCTACCGAAGGTCTAAAACCGGTCGACCGAACGAGGTCAAAATCCGGAGTCGGGTCAACATTTCAATCCAGTCTATCGGTCGACGGACTCAGGTCCCGGTCGACCGAAAACTAACAGTACAACTTCTACATCATTTTATTCCATCGGTCGACCGACTCAGGGGTCTCGGTCGACCGACTCAGGGGTCTCGGTCGACCGACAACAGTTAGGGTCAATCCCAGTGCCCTGCCCAATCCAGTGTGCATGCTCTCAGCATATCCTCCAGGGTCTGAATCGTCCTCTCTGACTGACCATCGGTCTGCGGATGAAACGCTGTACTGAATCTCAGACGCGTCCCCAAAGCCTGCTGCAGACTCCCCCAAAATCTGGAAGTGAAACGAGGATCTCGATCGGAGATGATGCTCACTGGCACTCCATGTAACCTGACTACCTCCTCCACGTACAACCTAGCCAGACCCTCCAAAGGCAACGTGGTCCTGATCGCTAAGAAATGCGCCGACTTGGTCAGTCGATCGACTATCACCCAAATCGCGTCGTGGAATCTCCTCGTCTTCGGCAACCCCGTGACAAAATCCATCGTCACGTGCTCCCACTTCCACTCAGGAAGCTCAATACACTGCATCGGTCCTGCTGGCCTCTGATGCTCAATCTTCACCTGCTGGCAGACCAAGCATCGCTCCACAAACTCTGCAATATCCCTCTTCATGCCCTTCCACCAGAAGTTCCGCTGCAGGTCCTTCTACATCTTCGTGCTCCCCGGATGAATGGTGTACCTAGCTCTGTGTGCCTCCTCCATGATGTCATCTCTCAGCCCATCAACCTTCGGCACCCAGATCCGCCTCCTGAACCTCAGACCACCATCAACCCCCACACTGAAATCTGATCCATCTCTGGAAGCCAACTGTAGCAGACCAGCTAACTCCCCATCCCCCTGCTGAGCCTGAACCAACCGTGAGACAATCTGCGGCTCCACCCGAAGCCCAGCAATCACTGCTCCATCTGAGCCCCCTGTGAACGGTCTCCACTCTGACAAAGCCTCGAGTAACCTCCACTCCTGAATGCACAGACTCGCAACAGAAACCTCCACCTTCCGGCTCAGCGCATCTGCAACCGAATTCGTCTTCCCCGGATGATAGGAAATGGTGAAGTCGTAGTCCTTAATGAACTCAAGCCATCTGCGCTGCCTCATATTCAGCTCCTTCTGCGAGAACAAGTACTTCAGACTCTGATGATCGGTGAAGACCTCGAACTGCTCGCCATACAGATAGTGCCGCCAGGTCTTCAACGCGTGAACTACCGCCGCCAACTCCAGATCATGAGTAGGGTAATTCTTCTCGTGCACCTTCAGCTGTCTCGAAGCATACGCGACCACCTTCCCATGCTGCATCAGAACACAACCCAAGCCTACTCCTGATGCATCGTTGTAAATCACGTAGCCTCCACTGCCACTCGGTAGCGTCAGAATAGGTGCTGTCGTCAATCGCCTCTTCAGCTCCTGAAAGCTATCCTCGCACTTCTGGGACCAAACGAACTTGACGCCCTTCTGCGTCAATGCTGTCAGCGGCGATGCAAGTCTGGAGAAATCCTGGATAAACCGCCTGTAATACCCTGCCAGACCTATGAAGCTCCTGATCTCCGTCATGCTCGTCGGGGCTCTCCACTGAGTCACTGCCTCGACCTTCGCCGGATCCACTGAAATCCCATCTGCTGACACAATATGCCCCAGAAAAGCCACCTCATCCAACCAAAACTCACACTTCGTGTACTTGGCATAAAGCTGCTGATCCCTCAAGATGCCAAGCACAATCCTCAGGTGCTCTCGATGCTGCTCCCTGTCAGGCGAGTATATCAAAATGTCGTCTACGAATACAACGACAAATCTGTCGAGGTACGGCTGGAAGGTCCTATTCATCAGATCCATGAATGCTGCAGGTGCATTCGTCAGTCCAAATGGCATCACCAAGAACTCGTAGTGGCCGTACCGCGTCCTGAAGGCTGTCTTCTCAACATCTGCCTCCCTGATCCGCAACTGGTGATAACCCGAACGCAGATCGATCTTCGAGAACACTCTCGCCGTCTGCAACTGATCAAACAAATCATCAATCCTGGGCAAAGGGTACCGGTTCCGAACGGTAACCTTATTCAGCATCCTGTAGTCAATGCACATCCGCAACGACCCATCCTTCTTCTTCACGAAAAGCACAGGCGCTCCCCATGGAGAAACACTCGGTCGAATGAACCCGGACTCCATCAACTCCTGCAACTGCTTCTTCAGCTCTGTCAACTCTGCAGGTGCCATCTGATAAGGTGCCTTCGACTGAGGTGTCGTACCCGCAACCAGCTCGATGCCGAACTCGATCTCCCGGTGCGGCGGTAACGCTGGAATCTCTGCTGGAAACACATCCGGAAACTCCTGCACAATCTCTATGTCCTCCAGCCTCCTCGTCTCAGGATCAGGAACTAACAGCGTGGCCACAAACGCTCTGCATCCCTGCTGCATCAGTCTCTGTGCCCTAACTGCAGACACAATCAGACGACCCCCTCTGCTCCTCGCACCTCTGATCAGAACATCTGGCAAACCCTCCATCGGAATCAGGATCTTCTTCTCACGGCAAAAGACCTGCACGTCGTACTGTGACAGCCAGTCCATCCCCAGTATGACGTCGAAGTCCACCATCGGTAACAAGACCAGATCTGCCGGAAAATCGTGGTCTCCCGAAGCAACTGTGGTGCCGGGGAAAAAGCTCCCCACAGTGCCCACCTCACCCATGGGCGTGCTGACCTCCAAAACATCAGTCAGCAGCACAGGGGTCCGACCCAACTCGCCAGCAAACTTCTCCGAGATGAAGGAGTGTGTGGCGCCGCAATCAAACAACACACGCGCTACTGAACCAGAAACTGAAAGCGTACCTTCCACGACGGTGTTGGAGTCCCTCGCCTCCTCAGCCTGGATAGTGAAGACTCGCCCGGTCCTCCTGCTCTGGCCCTGTGGAACAACTGACCGGCTGCCTCCGCCTCAGCCTACTGCTGGTGGTCCTGGCCTCCTGCTCGGCTCTCCCTGCCTCTGAGGACAATCACGGACAAAATGCCCCATCTGACCACAACCCATGCACGCTCCAGTCCGACGGGGACACTCCTGTCCTGGATGGAACCTCCCGCAGTAAGTGCACGCTCCTGACTGACGTGCTCCTCCTCCATCGAACCTGGGCCTCTTGCCCGGGTTCCCTGCTCCACGACCTGCTACTCTGCTGCCGGTGCTCACTGGCGTCTTCCGCGCCTCCTGAACACACTCCCTCTGGTCCTGCTCGATGATCGTAGCATGCTTCACTGCATCTGCAAGGGTCCGCGGCATGCTGTTGATCACCCGAGAACGAAGCGGCTGCCTCAGTCCCTTCACGAACTTCCTCGCCCGCTGCTCTGGGATCACACAAATCTCTGGGCAATAACGCTCCAAGGCGTTGAACCTGCTGATGTAGCTCGTCAGTGTCATGTCCTTCTGCTCCAGCGACATGAACTCCTCTCTCTTCTGATCTCTGACATGCTGGGGGAAGTACTGCTCATGAAACACCTCCAAGAACTCCTCCCAGCTGACATCTGCACGGTCATCAAACAACACCGTGGACGTAGATCTCCACCAGTTGGCGGCCTCGCCATCGAACACGTAGGTGGCCAGCTCCACCATCCTCTCAGGTGCTACACCAATAGCACGGAAGATCTTCTCCATCCTGAAGACCCAGTCCTCTGCTACCTCTGGGGCCCTCCTGCCATCAAAAGTCAGTGGGTGCTGACGCATGAACCGATCGTGCTCAGCTCCCACTCCGCCCTGGGCGCTCTGAGCTGCCTGACGCTCTAGAAACTCGCCCAACCTGTCCCACTGAGCACCTGAAGTGTCGTCACTGGGATCACGATCACGGGGAGAACTCCTCACCCGCCTAGGTGCCATCTGTCACCACAACAATCAACAGATAAGCAACAATGCATGCAAGAGCTACAAAAATAATGCATGCCTCTAGCACTACTCCTAAGGGTGGTTCTTTAGACGAAGACACAGGAATCGACCGCTCTGATACCAAGTTGTAACGTCACGAACAGCGGAAGATTTAAAATTTCAAAATAACCAACATAACAGACAACTCACGCGGGAACGTCACTAATATATAATATATAAATCCGGGTGCACCCAAAATACAAGGAGTTTTCCAAAAGAAATACAACTACAATACTGATACAATGGAAGAGAATACAAGTAGTCGTACGGTCTAGCAACTGCCGAAGAGGATCCGACTCCAAAGCGCTCCGTCCTCGGTCACCACCCACCCGGACCTACTGCGGTCCTGAAAAAGATGCAACAACAATGCCTGAGTTTCCAGAAGGAAACCCCGTATACCAACTCACCTATATGCATGCATCACATAATGAACCTATCATACTAGTAGCATGTCATGGCATCAACAGATATGGAAAACAGTTCCCCCGAAGGGTAAAACAGGACATCAGTCCGACAATCAATCATCGGGTCTCCCGAAGAGACCTACTGCAGGCACATGCAGTCTAGTAGCCCGCGACATCGCACCCCCCACACGCAGCTACACTACACAAGGGTTCGGCAGGGAGCCTCTGTCATGTCTACGCGCCGATAGAAACAGATCTGTAAATCTCAGTGGTCGGGGCCATAGGGACCAACGGGGCCGTCGCCCGGAAGGTATAACAACAACATCTCGGTAGGTGCCCAGCCGAGGAAAACAACATAGCCGGCACAGCCTCGGCCCAACAATCATCATCGCCGGCACAACCTCGGCGGCATCACCGGCACAGCATCGGTGGTCCATCACAACGTCCGGCACAGCATCGGACGGTCCAGACCGAAGTCTGCCAGGTCATCAGGCTCCTCGAGCCGCGAACACCAACCGCGCCGCTATAAAAGCAGGGCAGCGACCTCCGTAGCCCGAAGGCCGGTAGTCACCTCACCCAACGCCAGTTGCGTGCCCGCACAACATCAACACTGGGATCCGCGATCCCTCAGGCCTGTTATACTACAAAGTGCCAACCAATCAACTCAAAAGTCACGGTCCATACATGGAGGTGACGCGTCCCGAACACCCACACTCTTCCCAACGGCGGTCCCTGGGCAGGCACGCATCACGCGCCCACCGTCACCTCCCGGCTCACGCACAAGGCGAGGACACGGGTTTCCGTGGACAAAGTTGGCGTTCAAAAAGGGAACCAGGAATTCTGTCCTGGGCCCAAACGGTCGACCGTAAAAGGTGACTCGGTCGACCGTTTCCAGAAAGGAATCGGTCGACCGTCCCTAACACGGTCTACCGCTGCGCACAGAACACAATCCCCCAAACGGTCTACCGAAGGTCTAAAACCGGTCGACCGAACGAGGTCAAAATCCGGAGTCGGGTCAACATTACAATCCAGTCTATCGGTCGACCGACTCAGGTCCCGGTCGACCGAAAACTAACAGTACAACTTCTACATCATTTTATTCCATCGGTCGACCGACTCAGGGGTCTCGGTCGACCGACAACAGTTAGGGTCAACCTATATTTCTACGTTATATAACGGTCGACCGAACATACTCCAAAGTCCGAACATCATGCAACATAAACCAATATATTTAAGTTCCGGTCGACCGAACACAAGGCCTCGGTCGACCGAAACGCAACAGACAGTAAAGATATACATGCATTCGGTCGACCGTCCAAGGACCGGTCGACCGCCCGGTCGTCTTCAACCTCGCGCCAGCCGAGGTTTCTTCGCCCAAACGCGACGTCGGAGAGGCCTCCGACCTCCTCCGACCGACCAACACGACCCTCTCATGAGTGTCCACAACAAAACCACACTAGAGAGCGGCATACCTCAAAAGAAACGACGAAAATGCCGGAGCTCCGCTCGCGCACGTCGCCTCCGGTGATCTCCCCGCGCGCTCGACTCCGCACGCCTCACGCCGCGCGATCTCCGGTCTCCTCCTCAGCTGCTCGCCACCACACGCACCAGCAAGGAAAGGAAGGAATGAGGGAAAGGAAGAAGAAAAGAAGAAGAAGAAGAAGAAAAACTAGATTTATAACCCCGAAATGCACAGTACACGCCTCCTCCCCCATCACCCTACTCTCCTTGGTCACTGTAGCACGCCACTTCCCCACGCAAACACTGTACAACCCCTCTTCCCCATGCTAAACACCCTAATCCTCCTCTAATCTCCATTAGCCTCCTAATCTCGGTTAGGGACATAACATTTTAGGTCTACCCACATAAGTATGGCGATAATAATCCTAGATTGTTCGTCTATTGGACGGTAAGCACATCCTAATCCCTTGTAACTCTAATCTAGCTATCTTGACTATTCTATCTTCATCATTTGTATTCAAGCTCAGCTAAATCGGTGTGTAGGCTGATTCATACAAGAAAACTGGATTCTACAATCTTGAATGTCCGGGATTTGTGCAAACCAACAACCGGATTATATTAGGAAGTACCTTATCACCGACTTCAGCCTATGGTGGCAAGCAAGCTGAAATAACCATATCAATTTTGGAAGGTAAACTATATAATCATTTTTGTCAACTCTGATTTTATTATCGAGGGATGTTACCATATTTACATGCATTTATAAACTCAACGAGATATTAGGTAGACTAACGTAGGCTCATACGTTTGAAATTTGTAGCATAGATGTTAATTGCATTTTAAACCTTGCAGTTGCAGTTTTCGGTTAAGGTACTCCTGCAGGTGACCGTTTCTGGAGGATTTTCTTTGAGAGTTTTAACTACGATTCACAAGTTATAGATATTCCTTTCTGTTTGCAAAGTAAGCAAAAACAATTTTTACTAGGTTTTTTTGCCGCTTCAATTTTAGTCTTCATTTAGAAAGTTATTATGAACAAGGACATGGTCAATACCGATCCTCTCACAAACTATATATAGCAAGAAAACATAAGTGTATGTTTATGTAATTTTGAATTGCAGAAAATAGATCTATAATTACAACTAATTACAAGAGTGATACACAGTATACAAACTCACTTTGAAATGCTATGCCGCCAATGATGAAACTCTTATATATCCGGATCCCATTAATTTGCAGAACAATAAAGATGGTAATTGGTGGCTAATTAAGTGTAGAAGATGAAGTGGTTGGATATTGGCCGACCACTCTCTACCGTTCGTCGTTCAAGAGCGCCACCGAACTACAATTTGGTGGCGAAGTGGCCTATCTTCCATCGGCAAACCACACTACGACAGACATGGGAAGCGGTCGATTTCCGATTGAGGGAATGTTATGCTATTGCTGGAGGATTAGTGAGTGAAGACTACTTTCGGAACCTCGAGACTCTTGACTTCAATGGTACCGTGCACCCCATAAGCTCACTTTCTCTCGAGGCGACGAGGCAGGAATGTTATGCTATTGCTGGAGGATTAGTGAGTGAAGACTGGGGGCAACACTTCTTCTATGTAGGCGATGGGCAGAGTGAAATCTGCATGTAATTTTATTCTTGACAATATAAGGTTGTTAAGCAAATAGGTTACTTGTTTCACTTGTTGGACCTAAACCTTAATGTCCAACTAAATGTGACTTGACTAACCTAATAATAAGCTAATCTACTAAGGAACACGTTAAGGTAAAGTGGTAGTGGGGTATATAGATTTCATCATCTCTACCTTCTAGATTAGCTAGTATTGTGTAAGTGTATTAAAGTATAAGAGTTCGTGTCATTACAAAGTTTAGCTCAAACCCAAATATCTATTAATTAAGAACAATGATCAGTTAGCTCTTACCAAACGCGCGCTATTCAATTTAATAGGATCTCGATCGACCTAGGTTTGAATTTTATTTTGTTCAAATAAAAATAGTTGCAAATAGAGATAATTTCACTATAATATGGTGAAGATAAGATAAATTGTTTTAGTGTTCTACATTATAGCTTACAAGGTATTATTTTAGTTAAAGCACCGCTTGGATGGGGGTAATAGGACTCATAGGGGGGTTGAAAATTAAGCTGGTACAAAATTTATATTAAAAAAGAGAGAGTTTGCAAACAATATTTTTACTTCCTTAACTTGTGGCCTCCTATATTAGCCTAATATATTCAAGCGGGGCCCAAGGAATGAAATATTAAACCCAGTTTCCATCTTGACCTCATCCAAACCGTAACTATTAAAGTATTGATTGCTATGAAACTTACTAACTTAAAAAGAATTTTTTTTTGACGTGATCAACCGTTCGTATATCTATAAGTTTGTATATTTGTTGAATATTAATCGCTAATTATCAATTCCAAAAACAATCCCAAAAATCTCTATCATGGCAATTAGGTCTAGTCTTCCAACCTTCGCCATCTTCTTTTTGTTTCTTCTCTGTGTTACTCCTTTGGTGGCCAATGCAAGCAATACTCCTGATGAAGAAATCGACGTTCGTCTTACAGCGCTTAACAATCGAGCTGTCAAAGCTAAAACATTAGTGGTTGGTGTATAATTAAACTAATTGGATTTTAGACGTATACTTATGTTAATATAGTGTTTTTTCTTTTCTTTTTTAATATATATATTTTGTTTAATGTGATAATATGTACAGTCCTTATGGTGATGTGGTGGATTGCGTTCCTTCTCTTCTCCAACCTGCCTTTTCTCATCCATCGATGAAAGGAAAGAAACTATTGGTAGGTGGTGGAAAGAAACTGTTGGGAGGGGATCTAAGATGCACTAGTACGACACGGATTAAACGCACCACGTATGATAGAATATTGATTGCAGAATAATAACTTCTGATCCTCTCCCAATCTCAATGCAACACGTAAACACAAATAAGATGAAATAGCAAGCAATCACACAACACACCTGAAGCAAACCACGACACACGACGCGATTTTACAAGGTTCGGCAAGATGCCTACGTCCTTGGGGGGTCTCCTGCGGGTTTCCTTTCCTTGAAGTTCTTCTCCAACAAGAGAAGTCTCCGAGATTACAATCGATTGGAAGTAATATGTCTCCCAAAGCACTTTAGATCTCTCTCTAGCCTAATCTCTCTCAAGAAAATAAGTATTGTATGTTGTGTTACAAGATTAGGGCAAAAAACATATTTATAATGGGATAAATTCGTACAGAGAATAATTCAGATCGTTCATAACTGCCTCAAAACGGTCGACCGGTTTTCGGTTAGTTCGCGTAACTGCCAACGTTCGGTCGACCGCTTACCCCGAGCCGGTCGACCGTTCCGCGCTTCTGAATAGTGCCCGAAGCTCCTGGACATTTTCGGTCGACCGCGAGTCCAACACCGATCGACCGATCTGCATGCCGATTTTCATCTCGCAACTACTGTCGCTTTTCGGTCGACTACGTGCCCAGCACCGGTCGACCGGATCTCAATCGATCCTGAGCTCCAAATCTACTGACGTTTTTCGGTCGACCGAATTCCCAGAACCGGTCGACCGAACCTCGATCTGTTCCGAACCCCATGGCTCCTGGAGTAATTCGGTCGACCGATTCTCCCAGAATTCCTGTATTAACAATTATAAACCAATTCCAACAATCTTGGTTTAGAATTGTTACCTTAGCCTTCTCTGCCTCTGCATCCTTTGTGCTTCCTAGAAGCACCTTTAGCGCTACCCCCCGGAGCGCTTCTCCTTCTCACTCTCTGAGGACATTGAGAAGCTTTGAGCACAACTCGAACTTCTCCCGATTGACGACCTTGGTCATCATATCTGCAGGATTCTCACTTGTGTCGATTTTCTGGAGAACAACCTGCCCTTCTTCGATCCACTCTCGGATCTTATGGTACCTTACTTCAATATGTTTGGTCCTTGAATGGAACGTCTAATCCTTGGCTAGATAAATTGCACTTTGACTATCGCAATGCAATTTGGTCAATTCTTGTTCCATCCCCAAAGAGCTAACCAAACCCTTCGACCATATAGCTTCTTTTCCGGCATCGACAACAGCCATGTATTCCGCTTCCGTTGTAGACAACGCAGTAGTATGTTGGAGAACCGATCTCCAACTCACTGGACCTCCATCCAAAGTGAACACGTACCCTGTTGTGGACCTTCGCTTATCCAGATCTCCAGCATAATCTGAATCAACGTACCCCTCCATCTGCCTTTGTGCTCCATCTTTGGTGAACTTCAAGCTAACATCCATGGTTCCCTTCAAGTACCTCAACAACCACTTCAACTCTTCCCAATGCTCTTTTCCTGGGTTAGCCATATAACGACTCACGAGGCTAACTACGTGTGAAATGTCTAGCATAATACAGATCATAGCATACATAACGGATCCAACTGCACTAGCATATGGAACTCTCTCCATATCTCTCCTTTCCTTTTCAGTAGAGGAGCTGCACTTAAACGAGAGCTTGAAGTGAGCACTAATAGGTGTGGCCACCTGCTTGGCGTTCTCGAGATTATACCTCTCGAGTATCTTCCGGATATAACTCCTTTGAGTGACCAGAATTTCACCTTTCTCGGTATCCCTGGAGATCTCCATACCGAGAATCTTTTTTCCACACCCGAGGTCTTTCATCTCAAACTCCCCGTGAAGCTTCAGTTTGAGATCATCTATATGCTTCATCTCCTTAGCCGCGATCAACATATCATCCACATACAGAAGCAAGAACACGTGTGTTCCGTCTCCAAGACTCCGCAAGTATATACAACTATCATAATCGCACCGTACAAAACCATTATTAATCATAAATAAATCGAACCTTTTGTACCATTGTCTCGGTGATTGCTTAAGTCCATAGAGGGACTTCTTCAGCTTGCATACTTGTCCTTCCTTGCCTCGTGCGATGAACCCATCTGGCTGCCTCATATAGATTTCTTCCTCTATGTGCCCGTGAAGAAAAGTTGTCTTCACGTCCATCTACTCTAACTCCATGTTGTCCATCTCTACCATAGCTAACAACACTCTAATAGAGGTATGCTTTACAACGGGTGAGAAGATCTCGTTGTAATTGACCCATTCCTTCTGAGCATATCCTTTTGCCACCAACCTTGCTTTATACTTTATCTCTTTCATAGGAGATGACCCTTCCTTCTTCCTGAAGATCCACTTGCACCCAATCACGCGCATTCCCTTGTGAAGCTCTGTTAACTCCCAAGTTTGATTCTTCTGAAGAGACTCCATCTCTTCGGTCATGACCACCATCCACTTGTTCTTGTCCTCCTGCTCAATAGCTTCTTCGAATGTGCAAGGGTCCCCACATTCGGTAACAAGTGCAAATGCAATACTAGCATCATCGTGACCATACATCACCGGTGCCTTTGTGATCCTCTTTTGTCTTCCTTGAGCAATACTCTCTTGCTCAGCTTCCTCCTCTACTTGTGAGTCAATTGTTTCCTGCTGAACTTCTTGATTCTATTCTTCCCTTGAAGTCGTGATCTGAACTTCAGTTTCGTCTTCCTGCATGGGATTCTCTTGCTGCTCTTTCTCCTCAAGGCCCTTGAGCAAACTTGTCTCATCAAAGACCATATTACTCTGTAGGAGTACCTTCTTGCTCACCGGATCCCAAAGCTTATATCCTTTCACTGTCCTATCATAACCAAGGAATATGCACTCCTTCGATTTCGAATCCAACTTCGACTGTTGTGTCTCATCGACCAACGCATAGGCTTTGCATCCAAATATCCTAAGACTCGAGTAGTCAAATAGCTCACCCGTCCACACTTCCTGAGGCGTCTTTAATTCAAGTGCCGATGACGGTGAGATATTTACCAAGTAATATGCAAGATCTACTGCTTCCGCCCAGAAATCCTTCGACAGATTTGCATGAAGCATCATGCTCCTTGCCCGTTCACATAGTGTTCTGTTCATCCTTTTAGCTACATTGTTTTGTTCCGGACTCCGCGATATAGTGAAATGTCTCGTGACGCCTTCTTTCTCACAGAAACTTGCAAACTCCCTTGAGGTGTTCTCACTTCCGTTATCTGTCCGTAAGTACTTAACAAATTTTCCTGTACTTTTCTCTACTTGGGCCTTCCATGTTTTAAACTTATCAAAGACATCAAATTTATTTTTCAGAAAATAAACTCATACCTTCCTTGAGAAGTCGTCTATGAATGTGACGAAATATTCGGCTCCACCTTTTGACCGAACCTGAACCGGCCCCAGACGTCTGAGTGCACATACTCCAGAATTTCCCTCGTCTTGTGGATAGCCGTCTTGAATAGAATCCTGTGCTGTTTACCGAAGACACAATACTTGCAAAAATCCAATTTGCCGCTCTTAACACCCTTCAGCAATCCCTGTTTGTGTAGCTCACACAAACCCTTTTCCGACATATGACCAAGCCTCATATGCCAAAGTGTGGTGTTGTCTTCGTCGCGTGCAACATTTGCTCCACCTTTTCCTGCTACTGCATTCCCTAGCATCCAATACAAGTTTCCCACTTTGGTTCCCTTTATCACTATCATCGCCCCATGAGTGACCTTGATCTTTCCGTCTCCGCCGGACCATCTCCACCCGAGAGTATCAAGCTCTCCTAGAGAAATCAGATTCTTCTTCAACTTCGGTACGTGACGCACACCCGTCAGCGTTCGAATGCACCCATCGAACATCTTGAACTGTACATAACCAATACCAACGGTAGTGCACGGTGCATCGTTGCCCATAACAACGATCCCTCCTTTCAGTGGCTCATAGGATGTGAACCACTCCTTATCCGGGCACATGTGAAATGATGCTCCTGTATCCAAAATCCATCCAGACGATGATTTGTCAATACCTGCACCGCAAACTGTTAGAACGTCGACTTCGTTCTTCTCCTCCACCACACTGGCGGAATTGTACCCGTCTTTCCCTTTCTGCAGCGACTCCTTGAAGGTCATACAGTCACGCTTCATATGACCAACCTTCTTGCAGAAAAAACATTCAAAGAATCTCCCCTTTGGTTTGGACCATGCCCTTCCGTTGCTTCTTCCTTTGTTACCCGTCTTGCCCCTTTCCGGTGCTGCGATCAATCATTCACCCTTCTCGAAAGAGCTACTACCAGAATTCCTCCTTGCATCGTAGGAGATCAGTGTGCCCTTGACCTCCTCCAACACCAACGAATCCTTGCCATATATGATCGTATTCACCAAGTTCTCATACGAGTCCGGCAGCGACGTCAATAACAACATTGCCTTGTCTACATCCTCCATCTTGTCCTCAAGTTGAGTCAGATCAACTATCAACTTATTGAACATCGAGAGATGCTCAATGAACGATGTGTTCTCCTTCATCCGAAGCATGTACAGTTGACGCTTCAGATTCAACTTGTTGCTAAGGTTCTTCTTCATGAACCTCTCCTCCAGAAGTTTCCAATATTCTGTCGCGGTCTTCCCCGATTCCTCGAAAAGCAGATCATCCGAGAGGCACAACTCGATGATCCCAATAGCCTGGAGATTCAGACTATCCCACTTTTCGTCGGTCATATTCGACGGCTTCTTTTCAACTTCATCCAACGTCAGCAATAGCCCGTCCGTCTGAGACATCAACGCACGAACCCTCCGTTGCCATGTTGAAAAGTTCCCTTTCCCGGTGAATTTCTCCACCCAAAAATTCCGCGCTTCCTCTGTCATCGTAAGTGCAACCAAAGCTCTGATATCAGCTATTGGGAGGGGGATCTAAGATGCACTAGCACGACACGGATTAAACGCACCACGTATAATAGAATATTGATTGCGGAATAATAACTTCTGACCCTCTCCCAATCTCAATGCAACAAGTAAACACAAATAAGATGAAATAGCAAGCAATCACACAACACACCTGAAGCAAACCACGACACACGCGATTTTACAAGGTTCGGCAAGATGCCTACGTCCTTGGGGGGTCTCCTGCGGGTTTCCTTTCCTTGAAGCTCTTCTCCAACAAGAGAAGTCTCCGAGATTACAATCGATTGGAAGTAATATGTCTCCCAAAGCACTTTAGATCTCTCTCTAACTTAATCTCTCTCAAGGAAATAAGTATTGTATGTTGTGTTACAAGATTAGGGCAAAAAAACCTATTTATAATGGGCTAAATTCGTACAGAGAATAATTCAGATCGTGCATAACTGCCTCAAAACGGTCGACTGGAATTGCCCATCGGTCGACCGGTTTTCGGTTAGTTCGCGTAACTGCCAACATTCGGTCGACCGCTTACCCCGAGCCGGTCGACCGTTCCGCGCTTCTGAATAACGCCCGAAGCTCCTGGACATTTTCGGTCGACCGCGAGTCCAACACC
This sequence comes from Triglochin maritima, assembly GCA_963682175.1. Lineage (NCBI taxonomy): Eukaryota > Viridiplantae > Streptophyta > Magnoliopsida > Alismatales > Juncaginaceae > Triglochin > Triglochin maritima. The sequence goes on from OY821775.1 coordinate 46,386,607, forward strand.
GGTCGACCGATCTGCATGCCGATTTTCATCTCGCAGCTACTGTCGCTTTTCGGTCGACCGCATGCCCAACACCGGTCGACCGGATCTCAATCGATCCTGAGCTGCAAATCTACTGACGTTTTTCGGTCGACCGAATTCCCAGAACCGGTCGACCGATCCTCGATCTGTTCCAAGCCCCATGGCTCCTGGAGTAATTCGGTCGACCGGACACTTAAGTTTCAGTCGACCGATTCTCCCAGAATTCCTGTATTAACAATTATAAACCAATTCCAACAAGGTGGTGGATTCATCGTGGAGTTGTCTAATTATAAGAATAGAATTGGATATATAAGAATAAATTATGCACTTTAATTTCACTTTATATATAGTACAAAATTATGTTTACATAATGTGTTACTTGTGGTTTGAAAAGGGTCTAGGACTTCACTTCTTAATGTTTATTATCCTCAAAAAAATTATGCTTATAATTTAAATTCATGTATGGATATGGGAACCATGCATGCACCGTAGATACCAAAAGAACTACTAGTTAGAAGGTGCGGTTCAGCCAACGGTATTTGTAAATCATCGGTGGAGCACCAAGAATCATGTCCAAGAGGAGCCATTCCGATCCGGAGGATTACAAGAAATAAATTGTCGAGAACATCAAAAAAAACCTCCGTCGTAAATTACAGTAAAAAAATTGAGGTGCAACCGTCCGTAAACATCGATGGTTTCATTCACGAGGTTAGTTCACATGACAGAGAAGAATCTTGACTTATGTTGCATGCAATGTGTAATTTTCACAATATCGATGAAATTAATTATTGTAATGACATTAATTTTCTGATTATTCTTGGCTTATGTATCAGTATGCGACTGGTTCATTGGCCGGTGATGGAAGTTACTATGGCACCCAAGCTTCCATAAATGTTTGGAGTCCATATGTAGCTCCTCACAATGATTTTAGTCTTGCACAAATATGGGTGGCCTCTGGTAGCTACAATACCAACCTAGAAACCATTGAAGTTGGTTGGCAGGTTCAACTTCGTATACTGACCGATATATATATATATATATATATATATATATATATATATACTTTGATTAATACCTCCATAATTCTACTATCATCTAATCCAAAACATCAAATTTCTATATATGCATTTTAGGTCAGCCCAGAACTATATGGAGACAACAACCCTAGATTGTTCACTTATTGGACGGTAAGGACATCATAATCGCTTGTTAACTCTATTTCTATCTTGGACTTTTCTATCTACATCTATGGGAATCGGGATTCAAGTTCATCAACTAATTGGCGTGTAGGCTGATTCATACAACCAAACAGGATGCTACGATCTGCAATGTCCAGGAATTGTACAAACCAACAATCTAATTGTTCTACGAAACATCTTGTCACCGACATCGATCTATGGTGGCAAGCAAACTGAAATTACTATTCAAGTTCGGAAGGTAGAATATTGTAAAATCATATTTGCAGTTTTCAGTTTATTCTATGGAGTTATTACCATATGTCACATGTACTGTATGTTTCTAGTTTAACGAGATATTAGATAGACTTAGGCTCATGCTTTTAAAATTTGTAACATAAATGTTAAACATACAGTTGAAATTTCACTTTAATTATCTTGGACTAGTAGTCTGTTAAGTTATTCTTGAGAGGTACCATTTATGCAGAGTTCTCTTTGAAAGTTGCAACACAAATGTCCAGTTATAGACATTATTTTCTGTTTGCAAAATATAACTTGAAGTAATACATATATATATATATTATGCCCTATTTTTGTCTTAACTTTGGAATTTACTAGGACCAAGAACAAGGGCATTACCCCTCTCACAAACTATAGCATAGAAAAAAAAGATAAGAAGGGTGTATAAGAAAATAGGGGAGAAAAGATTATATCGGATAAATTTGTGATCGGATTCTTTATCTTAAAGTTGTGAATATTATTTTCTCTATTTGGATGGGTACAGATATGTGCATTAGTTAAAGGAATGAATTGAACCTTCATATGATTTTAATTAGTTACAACTAAGAAGGGTGAGTATACAAAAATCCCTTTTGAAATGTTATCCCTCCAATGATGAAACTCTTATCCAAATTCGATTTTGCAGAACAATAAAGATGGTGGCTGAGCGTACAAGGTGAAGTGGTTGGATATTGGCCAGCCACTCTCTTCCGTTCGTCGTTCACAAGCGCCACCACAATAATGTTTGGCGGCGAAGTGGCCTATCTTCCATCGGCAAACCACACTAAGACAGACATGGGAAGTGGTCATTTTCCGAACGAGGGATACACAAAAGCCGCTTACTTCCGGAACCTTGAGACTATTGAGTTCAACGGTACCACACACCCCGTTAGCTCACTTACTCTCGCGCCGACGAGGCAGGAGTGCTACACGGTTGCCGGAGGATTTCAAAGTGATGATTGGGGACAATACTTCTTCTATGGAGATGGTGGGCAGAGTGAAATCTGCAAGTAATGTTATTCTTGACAACATGATGTTGTTAAATATATGGATCAGGTTGCTTATTGCTACCCACCTTCTAGATTAGTTGTTATTGCGTATGTGTTTATAATACCCAAAGCAAAACATGAACCGGTACCATCACCAAAACCTAACATGTCCAAAACATACACCACGAACATGGCTATGATTGGATCATTGACATGATGACTATTCCAGACCACTTCAAGTATTCTATGAATTATTTGCTAAATACCAAATTCTTGTTCAAAAAATGTCCAATCAACTAGATTTGCTCGTATGATTTCAAACAATGCTTGGTTGGTTGTACTTTGCATTTGAGCAACAATATTAGTTCATTATTTTTCCTGATCATTCTTTTAAAAATATATACCTGCAATATTAATACTAACAAATCCTACCGGAAAAAAGATATAACTAAATGTGTGATTGGTTTGCAAGACGTGAAAAAATATTTAGAATTCTAGTTATCGAACTCAAATTACCAAAACTTTTAGTTCCGAGAACTCTAATATTGGTGATTGATACAAATACGTATTTTATGATTAAGTGAAGAAAACTAATCCATGGTTCAGACATAACTGGAAGGGACATGTTTTAGGTATAATACACAGAACTAGAAATCTTTTGATTTCAAGAAAGAGAGGAACTAATCTCTAATATAATTTTAGAGAATCTTGAAATTCATATAACTTTAGTTACATGACTTTTACGTTTTTTCTTGCAAATCAATAACCCCCTAATGGTGTGTTTGGTGCGTAGCTAGGAATTGAGAAGAAAATAAAATCGTAATTCCCTCCTCAATTTCATTTATGTGTGAATTTTCTATTTAGATTAAATGAGGATTCCTTTGGAATGACCAATTGCTTAATAGACAATGAGCATTCCATCCACCACTGTTAGAATCTCAATTCCATTTCATAAGTTTACAAAACTTCTTTTTTCAAATTTCAAGTTTACCCTGTCATATTTTGATTTGTGTATACATTTGCATTAATACTTAGATATATTTATTACAGATATTTTTTATTAATATTATAATAAAATAAAAGGTAAAAATAAGATTGAATTTTGTTAAATAAGTTTCAATTAGTTCAACTTATTCAAAGTTGGATGTTACAAACATATCTTATTATCAAAACAATGAGCATATGTTCCAAAATTTAATGATTTTTACAACTATTTGACTCCGTCTTTCGAAATTACAAGAATATATCCGGTAAAATTCAAATCGAATATATCAGACGTGATACTCTATTTACTTATTCTATACAAACACAAATTGATATACAAACACAAATTCCATTAACTCTGTCTATGTACGTGTACATAGCATGTCCCAAGCCAGGATAAAGGAGGGTTGCGATAGGTGTTGCGAGCCAGCGTAAAACCCTAGCTACTCCCAGTGACAAAAGACTTACAATGTGAGCTTCCATGGTGTATGCTTTTTTGCGGATGATGTAGTATTAATTGACGAGAGTAGGGTAGATGTGGAGAGAAAGCTAGAGTTGTGGAGAAATACTTTAGAAACAAAATGTTTTAAACTAAGTAGATCTAAAACTGAATATATGAAATGTTGTTACAGTACCGTTAATACCGAGGAAGAGGAGATTATATTAGATGAGCAAGTGGTGCGTAGAAAAGATAATTTTAGATATCTTGGATCAATACTTGAAAAAGATGGGGAGATCAATGAAGATGTTAACCATAGGATTATAGCAGGATGGATGAAATGGCGACAAGCTTCAGGTGTCTTATGTGACAAGAAAATTTCACTTAAGTTAAGAGGAAAGTTTTATAGAACCGCAATAAGACCTGCAATGCTATATGGTGTGGAATGTTGGATCACTAAAAGACAACATATACAAAAGATGAGTGTATCTGAAACGAGGATGTTGAGGTGGATGTGTGGCCATACGCGAATGAATCAGATTAGAAATGAAGATATTCGTGTGAGAGTTGGAGTTGCTCCAATGGAAGAGAAATTTATCCAACACAAACTGAGATGGTATGGACATGTACAAAGAAGACCTATGGAGGCACCTATAAGAAGAAGGGTATTGAATCAAATCGAAGACATAAAAAGAGGAAGAGGCAGACCACGATTGACTTGGGAGGAAGCGGTCAAAAGAGATTTAAAAGATTGGAATGTTTCTCGAGAATTTGCATTGGAAACGATATACTGGGAGTAACACAAACTGTGGTAACTTTTGCAAAATATGAATATGTTACCTCAAAATATATTACTTATGGATAATTTAAAGATGTTTCATATTTATATTGATGTCATAGCAATATGAGAATGTAAGAATAAATAACTGATTTACCAACTTGCATAAAGTTGTAATGACTCCACATAATGACACCAAATAGTTTGTGATAATAATTGATGTGTTTTTGACATGTAGAAAACATCACTAATATAAATCTTTCCCGCATGACTAGAAATTGGTAGATCCTTGAACGTCATCTAAATATTTTCAAAAAAAACATTTACTGTGAACATGATAAGAAACTTCAAGTCCTATAAGAATTGGATCTTTGTCGATATACAATATATGTCATTTGTTAATATGCTTTCAAGATGATCATTTAGTAGAATATTTTTCTTCAATATTCCTTTTCTACAATTGAATCATTGGACCAATTCTCTTCTGGAGAATTTTCGAACTTCAGGTCGACAAACAATTGATTTATCTCTAGTCATTTATTTAAAAATCCGTCATTTAAATATTTCACAGATTTTCAAAAATAATAGTCAATTCTCTGTTGGAGGTCCTACGACATCAATTCATATGCATATAACAAATAATAGTAAATTTTGTTATTGTGTTAAACATATGGACGGCTAAGATCAACTCCGTATCATTCTTCGGGATGACTTTGATTGAAGAGATTATATGCACTCTTACTTGTTTCTTCATATAATGATCTTTGTATAGTACATCTTTTGATTCTTGTTATTATATAATATACTTTGTCATCTTTGTCCTTCAGGGACTCTCATATAGTATCAATATTAAATGATTTATAAAACTTTAAAGTCACAACATATCTTACACGCATATCATATTGATCATGTAACATAATGCAGTATCAATATTACGAGAGAATGAGTAACATCATGATAGATGTTGGGTCCTGCAAATATTCTTATATTACTTCTCGCTTTATAATGTATCACACTGTTATTGTGATTTCTATTTGTATCATTTAGGGATATAGTTTCAGAAAATAGGACTACATGTCCAAATAATATATTTATTCAGCGAGTTTATTCTCAATTGTTCTCCTTTTATTTATATCAAATACGAATGCTCCTAGTATTCTTATAATATCATAGGTTTTGGATCCAATTTTTCTCCTGAGATAGCATGCTATTAAGAAGGTGAATGAATTGTCGACAATAATTTTAAGAGGCAGTTCCGGCGACCGCCCGATTGTTGGGTCGGGCGTCTCCCGCGGACGCCCGACCCAAAAATGTTTTTTTTAAATTAATTAAAATAAACAAGGCAATTTACCAGAAGTGAGTAATCCGGAGTGTCCGTTGGTTCTTTTCCTGGCCTCCGAGACATTCTATTTGGTGAATAGAATAGTGATATGAAGAGAAAGTTGTGTTAAAAGAGTGAAATGAAGAGTTATATAAGTAAAAATGGTAGAATAGCAAAATATTGATCTGTTGGGACGATTTAAGTAGTTCAGAAAAAAAACTATTTATTTATTTATACAACAAGAATCCAAAAACCAACTCCCACGTCCACTAAACCCCTCGTAAGAAAACAGATGAGATAACACACAAGACACAACATGAACCAACACCAAATCCAAACCACCAAAACCCACCCAACATGTCCACAACCTCGACGTCATCCCCATCCCTCCAACACCTCCGCAACCTCTGTCGCACCAACCCACACCTCGCCGTCCGCCTTCTCCCGACCTCACCCCCAACCCTCCTCCTAAACACCGTCCTCATAGGCCTCGTCTCCACCTCCCGACCCCACGCTGCTCTCCGCCTCCTCACCTCCCACCCCTCCACCCCTCTCGACCCCTTCTCCTTCTCCTCCGCCCTCACCGCCGCCGCCAACGCCGGCCTCCTCCTCCACGGCAAGTCCCTCCACGCCCAGCTCCTCAAGCGCCCCCACGACACCCGCGTTCTCCGCAACGCCCTCCTCACCATGTACGCCTCCTGCGGGTCTCCGAACGTCGAGACGGCCTTCCTCGCGACTCCGAGGAGGAGGCGGAATGTGGTTTCTTATAACATTATGATTGATTGGTTCGTTAAGGTTGGGAAGGGTAATGAGGCTTTGGGGTGTTTTGTGGGTATGTTGGAGAGTACGATTGGGGCAAGTAAGGTTAGCTTTGTGAATTTGTGTCCGGCCGTCGGAGGTCGGCGGTTGGCCGAGTGTATATTTGGGATGGTATGTAAGCTCGGGGAGGGGTTTATTGGGGACTTGTTCGTGGTTAGTTCGGTGATTTTCATGTTTTGTAGGGTTGGGAGTGTTGGGATGGCGAGGCGGGTTTTTGACCGGATGGTCGGAAGAAATGTGGAGGTTTGGAATACGTTGATTGGGGGTTATGTTAACAATGGGATGGCGGTAGAGGCTGTTAGGCTTTTTAAGGAGATTGTTGACTTTCGGGAGGTTTCCGCTGATTTTGTTACGGTGGTTGCGGTGATGAATGCGGTCTCGCAGTTGAGGGATGTTGGGATTGGGAGGCAGGTTCATGGGTATGTTTTGAAGAGTTGTGGGAGTTTTGAGGTTTTGCCAGTTATCGTGTCGAATGCGATTATGGTTATGTACTCGAGGTGTGATGTGGTTACAGATGCTTTCCAGGTGTTCGAGAGGATGTCGGAGAGAGATGTGGTCTCGTGGAATACTATGGTTTCGGCTTTTGTGCAGAAGGGTATGGATTTTGAAGGGCTGATGCTTGTTTATGAGATGCAGAAACAAGGGTTTGCTGTGGATTCGGTTACTGTCACGGCTTTGCTGTCGGCAGCGTCTAATCTGGCAGATATTAGGATTGGGACTCAGACGCATGCGCATGTCTTTAGGCATGGCATCCAATGTGAAGGGTTGGAGAGCTATTTGATAGATATGTATGGGAAATCGGGAGCTGTTGAAACTGCTCGAAGGCTTTTCGATGCCCAACCGGTTTCCAAGAGGGATCAAGTTACTTGGAATGCTATGATTTCTTGTTATGCACAGAGTGGTCTAACTGAGAAGGCTATTTTAGTCCTTAGGATGATGCTTGAGGAAAATGAAAAGCCAAATTCGGTGACTCTAGCATCTATTTTACCAGCTTGCAATGCAATTGGCGGGGCTCGATTGGGGAAGCAGATTCACGGTTTTGTGATCCGAAATAACCTGGGCAGGAATGTGTTTGTTGAGACAGCTTTAGTTGACATGTATTCTAAATGTGGAAGTATCTCCTATGCTGAAACGATGTTTGAGGTAATGTCAGAGCGGAACTCCGTCACTTACACCACAATGATTTCAGCACTTGGCCAGCATGGTCTTGGCGAAAGAGCTTTACATCTGTTCAAATCGATGCAGCTTGCTGGTCTGAAGCCCGATAGCATCACCTTGGTAGCCATCCTGTCAGCTTGCAGTTACACGGGGCTGGTTGATGTGGGCCTTGGCATATTTAACTCAATGGAGTCGAAGTTTGGAATCATTCCTACTCCTGAGCATTACGGTTGCGTAGTTGACATGTTGGGGAGAAGCGGGAGGGTGGGCGAAGCATTCGAATTCTTGAATGATTTGGGTGACAAGGGTAATTTCATGGGCATATGGGGATCACTTCTTGCAGCTTGCAGGATGTATGGCGAATTTGAATTGGGAAAGATTGTTGCGGAAAAGTTATTTGAGTTGGAAGAGAAAGGTGGTGAAGCAGGGTACCATGTTTTGATGTCCAACGTGTATGCTTTCGAGAAGGAATGGGAGAATGTGGATAAGATACGGAAGGAGATGAGGAAGAAAGGATTAAGCAAGGAGCCAGGGTCGAGTTGGATTGAGATTGGTGACTCGGCTCATAAGTTTTTGTCAAGAGACAAGAGACATCTAGAGAATAATCAAATTCATGAGATCTTGGAGGGTTTGGATGCTGAAATGAAGCAGTCAGGCTATGACATGTCTGAAGTCATTGAAAAAGAGGTTTAAGTTTGCTTTCATCAGTTCAGCATTTCACAAATTCACCCAACACAATTTCATCACTTGTAGTGTTGATGACAATACTGTGTTACTGGTATGAGGTCGCGAAAGTTGAAAATATTGCTGCTGAAAAGAGGCAGTCAAGTTACAACATGTGAGAAGTGAGTGACTGAGGAAGAGTTGGGAGTTAGTTCTCATCATCATGGTACCAATTTGCCAGAGAGAAGTTTTATCAATTCGGACAACTTCAGATCTCTTGATGATTACACTATTGGTATTGGGGTTGTGATTTATGAAGGGTGAAAATTTTGACAGAGACATGGGAGAATTGCTGCCATTTGTGGTGATTTGTAACTTGCATTTGAGAAATGTAGATAGTTCAGTGAGGGAAGTTTTTTCTAGCTTTCATTGCTTTGAGAAACTAGCAGTTTATGTTAAGAATGTCGGGTTGAACATTCTTGTAATTTGATTTATTATTGCCACAGGAGAATTGAATAGAGTTGTAAATGATAAAGCATTTTACATAAGATTTTTTTTAAGAAAATACCGACGCGCATATGGCAGCAGATGTGCATTTCAGAAGCTTGTGATATCTATACAACTGTGTTCGTATATTGTTTTCTCAGTAACTCATCACTCAGGCCACTTTGGAATTCACAATTGCGATTTCAAAACTCTGTCGCAGTATAAGATATTTCATATTTTTCACTGACATGGTAGTAAGCGGGGTTCGAAAGCAACTGGTTTTCCCGTCCAAAAGCAGCACGCATGAGCCGATCACTCAACTCACACTCCACGCACAATTTGTTGGCTCCAATCAAGCCAATCTACGTTTAGGTCCTTCGAAATCATTGTTATATCTATTATATTATCTATTCCATTTTAAATCTCAAGTTCCAAACATCAAGTGAGATTTTGAGATTCAATTTCTGATCTCGATTGTCTCAAAATAATAGATTTCCTAACTGAGTTAACCCAGTTGATAATCAACGCAGGTTGTGAAATAGAGTTGCCTATGATATTCAACTAGGCAAACAAGAAAGTTAAGGTTCGAGTAATAATTTTTGAACTTTCAATGTTTTCTATAATCAGAAACGTTGATGAACTCCACAATAATGAAGCTCGATGTATCCATATTCCATACCATAATCCACCATCTTAAAGTAGGGTTCCTATCACTAAAAAAGGAATCATTCTGCCATCAAGCCGTATCCCATCGAACAACTGAAAGTGAAGTTCCATTACCAAATAAGTAACTGAAAGTAAAGTTCCATCACCAAATAAGAAGTCACTTTTTGTACCACTAACCAAAAGAAGATAAACATCGGTTAAAGTTCAAAGCCAACTTTTCCCACAATATAATATAGCAATACACCATTACAAAAATGGAGAAAAGAAAAACCACCATAACCGCCAACGAAGAAATTATAACAAGCTTTCAAAAGAAATAACAATATAAACAAGCTAAAGGTGGTACGTCTATTTCCACCCAGCAAATAACAAAAGAAACACCAATTTTGTGATTTGTCTGAAGAGTAAGGAAAGTACAAGCAAACCACAAATAAGTCTGTGTTTGCGCCCATGATAATCCACCCAACAAAAGAAAGCAGCGAAGCAGATAATAAAGACAAACTAGCTTTCTACTAAATCTAACGAAAGCAACAACGCACTAACTTACAGCTTCAAACACCCAAAAAAACTTCTTTTCCAACCAATGCAAGTGCAAAACAAAAGGAAAAAGGAAAAAAAATGCTTAAGTTGAAGCACCTATCTGTCTGGCTGTCACTATTATGTACATGTATTTTGATGAATCAGAATCGATAACAGAATCAATCTTACAGCATAAAATAGAGAATGAAATCTGAGAAGCAAAATCTACCCAAAAATGTGCCTAACATTGAATATTACAAATCTTCGAAAAAAATCCAGCATCAAAAATTGAGACCAATTTTATAAGACAAATCTTAATAGACCAGCGAAATTTAAACGAAACAAACTGGAAAAAATAAATTCAAATGAACAGAACGAAAATCACACACGGCTTCCTACAAAGTGTTTCTGTAATTTCTTATAACATGATGGGAGCTAGTGAACTGAACTGATGAAGAGACATGAACCCAAGTGAAACAGAGCCAGTGACCGATAAAGCACATGAACGAACAAAGAAACTGGAAATACAAGAAAAAATTGAGCAGTTTCACAAATGTATTGTTCAATAGGGGTTGGTAGGGGTGGTTTCCTTCTTCAATTCTCCTCCAAAAATGGATTTCTCTCCTTTACCATGCCAAGATTTGTTGTCATTCTAAGGTGCAGAGTAGGTCTGTGATTTCTTATCACATAGAGTGGCTACAAACCTTTTTGTATACTTCAAAAGCAGTACTCATGTGGGTTTGCAATACCAAACAATGAAAATAATCAGTAAATCTAGTAAAACCAATAAAAATGGACACTGGTTGATAAATTAACCTATCAATGTTTAAAAAAAAGCACTATAAACTTGTGTTAGAATCCCAAAACCAAACTATTGAATAGACTCATTACCAACTGCTTCATCATCAAAAGAACAAATCTTTTTTCGGCTATACCAAACGAAAACCAACAGATCTTTGGTGGCAAGCGTTTTGAATTTACAAAGCTTCCAAGTAAATAAAAAAACACCTAGACATACCAACTAATTCCGAATTGACTAGCCAACAGAACCTAATATCTCAAGCAAATTAATGTCCTATCACTCCAACAGAAACAGCTCTAATCCCATCAAGTAACAACCACCAAATGATGATTTCTATCTCCATTAATTTACACACAGGATCCATCATATCACACATTCGAACAGAAACGGGGTTTTCTTGCTAATCACTTCCAATAGATCTTTGAAAATCAAAAGAACTCATTAACCTTTGAAGGTACTAGTACTATAGTCCTCCAAAATTCCATTTCCAGAAGAACCTTGCATCGGCCACTGGAAGCTCCCACTTTTTTCGACCAAATCAAACAAAACACCAAGTTCACACAAAACAATTAAAAACCTAACCTTCGAAGCTGCTCCAGTCCCTCCAGATCCCGACTTCTCTACCATCCTTCACTAGAACAACCAATCCAAAAAACAATCACATAAAAAAAACCCGATAAACACCAAATAACCTTCCTTCAGACATCAGAAAGCTCCCAACTTTTTTCCACCAGATCGAACTAAACGGCTAAACTCACACAAAACAGTTCTGCTTCAATCCTTCGAAATCCCAAATTCACGAAGTATATCACGCCATCCACACAAAAAACAACCAAATCTAACAAGAACTCATACAAAACAACCTCGCGACCATAACCGAAAAGATTCAACTTTCTTCCTATAATCCCACAAAAAACCAAAGATGTAACCTCCAAAGCCGCTCCAACCCCCAAAACAATTCAAAGATCCCAACTTTATCCCCAAAACAAAACAACCAAAGATCCGACCTTTATATCCCTCCAATCCGTCCAAACCACCACAAAAATCCCATCTTTCGCCCCCAAAACCAACTTCGATCTAACCTTTGCGTCAGCTCCGACTCGTCGAACCCCAAATTCCTCGAATCACCTCGCGTCCGTCACCAATTCAGTTGATACAAGTCAGGAAACACCAACTCTGGGGGAGTATCAGGGGCGTTCCCGACCTGCACCAAGCGAATCAGTGGCGGCGGCGAGAAGGATGGGTGTGCCAAACCCTAGCGAGAGCGAAAGGGAAGAGCGCACGATCCCATACGGCTCGGGGAGGGCGCGGAAGAGGGGTTATTTATCTGGGGGATGGAGGGTTCAGATCGTGACACGTCGGAGTGGGATTTTGGGATTCCGGATGGTGCGTGATTGGTCGGGTTGGAGTCCACGGAAGTTCATGTTATGGATTTGGTAGCCGTAATTTTTTTATTTAATAAAAAAACAAAATTCGAAAAATACTCCTATCGATCCGTCATCCGAATTTATTTTTTATTTTTTTATTTTTTTTGACGGGTGGGAACCGCGATCAGTGAAAAAAAATTTAAATATTTTTTTTTTTCTGTTTTAGTGTTATTTTGTTTTCTGTTTTATTTTTTATTTTAATTATTTGTAATCTTTTTTAAAAACTTTTTTTTTCAAAATATATTTTCTAGTTAATATTATTTTTTTTAAAAATTTAAAATTATTTTTAATTTTTTCAAGAATCGAACTCCAAATCACGTCGATAACCCGGCGTATTGAATTGTTAGGGTATTTTATACAATAAAAAAACAAAATTTCTTAGTCAGAATAATAAATTATTTACAACTGTGTTTTAAACAAAAACTAAAATTAATTAAAACAAAAAATTGGAAACGTTATCAAAAATTCGTAGGGTGTACACACATTACAAACATGTTTGGAGGTCGATACAGCAAAAACTTTAAAACACAATTAATTTTTAAAAAAATATATTAAAAATTATAAAAACATATTTTGAAAGCAAATATAATAAAAAACATAGTTAAAACGATTTAAAAAAAATCAAAACATCAAACACAAACAAATCATTTTAACTATGTTATATATATATATATATATATATATATATATATATATATATTCAAAAAATCATTTTGTTTTTAATCAAACAATTTTTTTGTTTTTAAAAAAACAAATTGAATTTTTTAAATATTTGTAAAGATTAGGAAACATATTTTGAAATATATATATATAACATAGTTAAAATGATTTGTAAAAAAACAAAACATAAAATCAAAAATAATAAAAGAAAATAAAAAAAGTCACGGATTTTAGTTGTAGTGTTTGATGTTTTGATTTTTTTAAAATTGTTTTAACTATGTTTTTTATTATATTTGCTTTCAAAATATGTTTTTGTAATTTTTAATATTTTTTAAACAAATTAATTGTGTTTTAAATTTTTTGTTGTATCGACCTCCAAACATGTTTGTAATGTGTGTATACCCTACGAAATTTTTGCAACGTTTCCAATTTTTTGTTTTAATTAATTTTAGTGTTTGTTTAATATTTAGTTGTAAATAATTTATTATTCTGATTAAGAAATTTTGTTTTTTATTGTATAAAATACCCTAACAATTCAATACGTCGGGTTATCGACGTGATTTGGAGGTCGATTCTTGAAAAAATTAAAAACAATTTTAATTTTTTTTAAAAAATAATATTAATTAGAAAACATATTTTGAAAAAAAAGATTTTAAAAAAATTTACAAATAATTAAAATAAAAAAGAAAACAGAAAACAAAATAACACTAAAATAGAAGAAAAATTATTTTAAAAAATAATTCCACGGATCGCGGTTCCCACCCGCGATCCGTGAAATTTTCTTTAATTTTTTTTTTTTTTAAAATGACGGATCGCGGTCCGTCAAAAAAAAAATCTGGGGGACGGATCGTGGGTCACACCGTGCCTCACGGATCGCGGGTCACACACGCGATCGGAGTATTTTTTGAAAAAAAAAATCTTCCTAAAATTCGAAATTTCAATTTTTTTTATTAAATAAAAAAATTACTGCTTGGTAGTCTATTTTTGGTAACGAGAAAATCGGTTAATGTTTTTGTTTTGATAGTTTACTGGCCTACAATGTTTGTTCTGTGATAAATATTCCGTTGTTTATGTCATTATTTTATCGATATTTATATATGTGTCACTGCAAAAATACTACTGTATCATTGTGTTTTCGGATCTGTTACTCCGTTAGATCTACATTAATGTCATTAATGTTCCTAATAAAATTAATATTTTAATGGTAAATTTATAAATTCTACTTAGACTTGGGAACTGGGCCGTGTCGGCCCGACCCGCCACGATTCCGATCAGCCGGACCTGGCCTAGGGGCACGACCCAATCCGACCCGATTCCTAGATCTAACTCTACCTTGTATAATTTAATAACATATTTTATTTTATTTTATTTTATTTTCCAAACATATCCTCACTCTTTACCTTTCTCTTCGTCTCTCCACATCTTCCAACTTCCAGCTCTCCTCTTTAAACGCCTCCCTCCTCCTCTACCGTTGGCTAGGGCCTCACCTGGGCCTTCCCCAGCGGCTCCATTCTCTACTTTTGTAGTGATACATACTCAATTTTTAATTCTTGAATCCACGACGATAAAGAATGAAACTCGATAATAAGATAATAGTTTGGACTACTTACATGAACTACTAAAACTAGGCTTTTAATTTCCAAAAATGTTGGATATGCATTTGCATACCCTATTTAGATGCCCGGGTCCGCCGCCACTGAGTGAAAATTCCATTATGTAGAATTTGTGTTACAGTAAGGAATAACATCGAGAATACACTCAGAAAAACTATATTCACGCTCTGGATTTAAAAATGCCTCCGACTACAAGATAATCCCCAATCAAAAGACAATTAGGGGTTTGTAAAGAATAATAAAATCCGGCCCGGTCCACTGGATCCGGGAAATCTTGTCTCTGGTCTGGTCCCGTTTTGGACCGGTGTGATGGAAACTGATTGTTGTGTTCTAAAATTAGCTTATGTGCATTGGTCACCTTTAAGGCTTTAACCACCAGCATAGCTCGCAAGTTCAACTCACAAGTGTAACAAAATAGCCAAATTTATCTTCAGGGTTGCAAACTTCCATTTTTATTTGTATGCATGCAAGTATGCAACTGGCAAAAATAGATCTCAACAGCATACATGCGTTCAAAATTCAAATTTCTTATTCAATGTTTGCTCACCACGTGAATTGGAAGTAACCTAGACAAGAATTAAAAACTAACAAGACAACTCGCTCCGGCCTCATGAGTCTTACAGAAACGCAACTCTCTTTTTTTTATCTCACTCTGCTTTTAGTAATAACCCAAATAAATTCAAACGGAACAAAACGTACAAAGAATAATGTATATATAGAGATACTTACACATTTCTTCCCATCCACGAGCAACCCCACGCATGAACACCAAACAGAAACCAAGGAAAACAAGGATAGGCACAGATACAGACACCAATGGAGCTCCCTCTGATACACTATTTTTCAAGAAAGACAATCCTAGGTTTCGCTTTCGATAACAAACCACTCCAACCTAGCAACGGCATATACGTAAAGACACAGGATCATGAAACACAAGCAGAAGCAATCAAGTCGCAATGAGAATGACAACGATCAGCAGGATGATTCCGAAGATCACCAAGAGCAGACATACCTGAACAAAATAAACAGACAGTTTAGGTGAGAAAGGGCAAAATAAACAGTAGTGATACTGACTAAAGAGAAAAGGCAAAAGCATTTAATACCAAGGATGAATTTGATTTCTGGGACTTAGAAGCTTTTGCAAGTTGGGACTTAGCCTGTCCGGTCGCAGCGGCAGAGTTATCAATGTTGGTCTGAATGTCATCTGCAAGTTTAAAAAAGAGGACATTGTGAAAAAGAAAGAATAGATAATGAAAGAAGCAAATCAGGAAGAAGCATAAGTCATCTGAAGTTACCGATCATGGCCCCCTGACCATCCACTAGCACGGCAAGGTCTTTAAAAATTTCATTCACCTCACCAATCTGCTGCTGAATTTCCTGTATTCCTTGATCTCTTTCCTCGATGATAGCCTCGTTGAAAACTATCTCGTTATCTAAAAGCAATACCTCCTGCCTGTTGGGGAATAAACAAAGTCTTAAATCCATGAAATCATGAATGAGAAGATATTTTTCATAAACAGAAAATGACACATAAAAAAACGAATGTTATGCCTGAGAGGGAGGGGAAATCATGCAAATAAGAAATCTCTATCAGTTACACACTTACAATTACACGTGCTTCTTTATTGCAAGATAATGAAAACATCTCAAGAACAGGGATTCCAAGCAACATTAGTAACTGTGTGTACTCATAAATGAAGGCACATGCAAGTGTAATTGCATGAAGAGTGGCAATTGTTTTGACAGCATTTTATAGGTCAACAGATTGTTTTACTAGAGTAAAACAAATAGATCTAAGCAGCATTTTGAAATATTTAACAATATTAAAAAGTGACGGTACGAAAGGGCATAAGAATCATACCTTCTGGATTCCAATAGAAGAGCACGCTGTTCTGGAGTTGTGTCTGATCTTATATCAGTTTCACTTGCCGTGTAACTGTACCAAATTAATATGGGGTAAGAACACAAGCAAGCAAGTGATAATTAAAAGGTCCTTATAAATATACGTCATCTCCCCCGAGTGTGAAGATTGAACTGGTAATACGAATTTCAATATCATATATTGAATTTCTAAACAATGCCTCTTGCCTAACAATGAAAAAACTTCAGAGCCAAATATTTCATTGGAGAAAGGAAAGCCTTCTATTAACCATTGTGCTCAGTTTGGTAATCGGCATCTAATTTGCTATAGCATACGACAAACTCAATTATTATTTCCTTACTAGTGTTGTGGCATGGTAATATCCTCAGTTTGGTTTGGTATTTTAGATGTCTCACACTCTCACTGCTAAAGCATAACTACACAACCAACAAAAGGAAAAACTGTGCCATACATAATCATACAACTACAAAATGGTAAAAAAATAATACAAAATATGAAAATCGTCCATGTATAGCAAACTCATATACCTTGATGGTAGAACAGCTTGGGGAACAAAGGGAGCGTAGGCTGTTTCCCTTTCAGCTGCAAGCCTCTGTGCCTTCTGAAACTCTTTCAAAACAGCTTGAAAATCCTTTGCCAATTTTGCATCGGCAATCTTCTTGCTTGCCTTAAGTTGAAAATGAATAAAATTAGAGGGACTTACTTCAATTTGGGACAACTTTACAACTGTAAGATGAGTTCCTACGTACCTTGTTACCTTACCGATTAAAAAATAAAAGCTACTACGTAACTACTGTGCATGCATTACACATTATTTAAGCGAAACTCACATTTAAGTTATTTGTAACACTGTAACAGTGAATAATAATGTTTTAGTTGGTTTCGAATGAAGGGTGACACTTTGCTCAATTTGGAATTCAATGGACACCATTAAGAGTATGACTTCAAGTCTACAACATGTTCAGCTTTGTGAAATTGTAGAAAGGTTGACTGTAGGAAAACATTAAAGTTTTATATGTTTTGTAACTTTGTTTAGTGAAGGGAAACTGCCTGACTTTGTAGTTACTATAACTAAGTTATGATTCTCAGGGAGGAATGATTGTTGAAGAAAAAAAAACACAACAAAACCGGCTACAAAGTATTGCATAAAGTATATTCCCTTTTAAATTAGAAGGCATTATAATTATTTTATAAAGTTTCTAGAATTTTCGCTAATTCATATAGTGTACCCTAAGGGGCGTTTTTTATCGGTATAATGTACTTTGGTTCTATGTGCAACATCTTATGTAAGGGGTTTGACTTTAAGGATTTAACTTTCATTTATCACAGGTAGGAGATAGTATAATCCACCACTTGTGGAAATGTCTCGCTTTTTTCATCAACTCTAATCTTGTATCTATGCTAGTTGTACAGTGCCGCGTAAATAACTAGGTATTTTCATTATTTTTCACAACCCTTTCGGAAAATCCTAACCTTTATTTTCCTACACTTTTAACACAACAATCCTTTTTTTTAAAAAGAAAATAAGTATTCCTAGCTGCTAATAATATATTGAGTTGAAAAATCTCTTTTTGTG
Source organism: Triglochin maritima (assembly GCA_963682175.1). Taxonomy (NCBI): domain Eukaryota; kingdom Viridiplantae; phylum Streptophyta; class Magnoliopsida; order Alismatales; family Juncaginaceae; genus Triglochin; species Triglochin maritima. The sequence continues at coordinate 46,404,861 of OY821775.1, forward strand.
CTAAAGTTTCCACAATATTCAAGTTATGCCATATCCTTTTTCAAGGTCAATAAAGCCATAAACCTTTATTCCATGCTAAGATGCTTCCCAATTCTAGCTTACTATGAATTAGCTTGTATATTAGATCTTTCACTTTATGAATCAAAAACCAAGGCTCGAAAATGCAGTTCCATTGTTTCAGCATTCCCTTGTCATAGGCAGCTGTTACCATGGCAATATATGTTTAACCAGTAGAGAGGATAATAAACAGGCACCAGACTTACACTAACATCAGCATAATGGTCTGATTCACTAGCTTGTTTCAGTTTTGCTGAAGTGTCTTTCACCAATTCTGCAATGTGCAATCTTGTTTTGTGCCTGAAAAGGGGGGAATGAGAAATCAATTTAGATGGTCAAATGAACTAAAACAATTATGAAGAAAACCCAGACAGAGAAACACTAAACATTTTTAAATTTCATTCATTAGCAATCACATAACACCATATTTTGGAACACTGTGATCTTTGTTTTACATATCAAACTCATCATTCTACAGGTTGTGTGCAATGAAGACTGTCTTTTAGACTACCTTCCAACAAAACACTAAAACAAAAACCAGAACCAAAATAATTTTTTATCCCCTTAATGACTACAACCAGTTTCCATCAAATTCCCAAGAATATCCCCTAGAGCCACTAGAACAGTTTAATGGTTTCAATCAAATACTAAATAGCTTCAAGACATGAAATCTATAAAAACTAGATCCGTCTTCAAAATCATCAAGAAAAGAGCCAAAAACCTGCATCTAACCTACAACAACTCACTAACAACAGAACTATCATTAGACGAAATTGGCCATAGAAAACACGGTTGTAGTACTATAGCCATTCGGACGATCCACTGAAAACCAAAACATCCTAACCCAACTATGAACCATGAGCAATTTACCACCACATATTGCATGCCTGTAGATGTATCAAATTACACTAACTCTTCAAAATTACCAAATGACTTAAAACCCAAGTACAGCCTATCAAAACATCATATCCGACCAAATAACCAGCTCTCCCCCATCTCCAACAAAATCTCAACCACCTAAAAAAGAAATAAATAAAGCAAGAAATCACAATACATTAACACAGAACCAACAAACAAGCATAACTCATAAGCTCGAACGACCTCTAATTAGTACTAGAGCTCTCATGTCCTTGGGATCTCAAGGGTTTTCATCAGCCCCAGCAAGGTAGAGATTTGAGAGGCCACATTCCAGATATACCAAGAATACTTCTAATTACACAGGAAACTCCAGATTCTCCTCATTTCCATCAAAGAAACACAACGAAACAACCATGAATTTGTCGATCATCTTGGAGCTTCACTTCGGATTGTCCTTGGGGCTTCAAGCCTATGGAGGTGGAAACCACGACGCTTTATTCCACTTGAAATAAACCAACTTTCTTAATTCAAACACAAACAATCTCCAATCCATTTCCGTCCCAAAACATTCAAACCCAAAAGAACCATTTTCGCCAAGTTCCCAACAAAACCCCTAATTCGACATCGACCAACCAATAAAAATCCATCTTTTCCTCACAAACCACACAATCTCGCATCTACATCCAACCCACAATAAAAATTCCACATTTTCCCCAATTTCCCACCAAACCCTCAATTTCACATCCAACCAAAAAGAACCCAACTTTTCCCCAATTCCCGACAGAATCTCGCATCAACATCCACCTACCAACACCAAAACCCTATATTCCCCAATTTCGATCGGAAACCAAAAAAGTAAGAGAACTCACAGCTTCTCCCGGAGCTCGGGTGTGTCCTTGGGAGTTCCGAGCGTGTTGACGTGCCTCTGGAAGGTCGAGACCGCGGTGTTGATCTGGAAAACGCCGGCGGCCACGGCCTGGGAGGGGTTGTTGTGCTTCCCGTTGGCGAGGCCGTTTCGCCCGGACGGAAGGGGTCTTCCGGCCTCGAGATCGGCGAAGCTCATGGGTGAATCGGGCGGGGAGATGGGAATCAGGGTTTTGGATGGTTGGGATCGGGAATTCGGGCTGGAATTAGGGTTTCGGATGGTTGGGATCGGAAATTGGGAATGGAATTAGGGTTTCTCGCTTCCACTCCTGGTGATGATCGTTTCTATTTCTACGGAGAGAGGAAGGAAATGAGAAACTCCGATTCTTATCTTTTTCCGCAATTATATGGGAGGGTTTTTGTAGTTGTGCCCTTCGTTAATTGGCAATTGTTTTATAAGTATTGTTTGAGTTCGATTTATCTCAGATATATTGTCCGAGGTTTAGAATTTGAATGTGTTCGGATACGTCTAACGGACCTGGAATTATTTTTAAAATCAATGGCTTCAACCTTAGGACTACTTGTCTCTTGTATAATTCAAATGTATCTTCCGATTTTGAGATAATTACGTGAACACGTAGTCATTTGTATGTCTTCTTATAGACCAACAACAAATTCATTTTTTGATTGTTTCAATGACTTGAAATTATTGGTGTAAAAGTATAGAATTGAACTTTAATTTTGAAATATTAATAAACAAAAAAAGATTGATGGACGTTTTTATTCCACCAATGTTCATATTTGACATTTTAGGTCGTTTGTTTGTCACCATTGTTTCTCACTTTTAGGTCAATTCAGAACTTTTACACTCAAACTACTTCATCCTTTAATTTTTTTACATTGTTTTATAGAAATAGAATGTCATTTAAAAAACACAATTGTTCCTATAAAAAACAACATACTCATGTAAAATTTAGACGGAAACGTGTAAAAAATCTATTGCTAACTATTTCAAGAACTACTTTCCCTATTTTATCATCAAATATTGTATTTTATAAGGTCGTTAAATCGACAATTATTTTGACAACTTTAAAGAACTATTAACGGACAAAAAACAACACATGAGTTTGTCAAACAAGGTATTCATTATTCAAACTATCGATATTAAGTTTGGCCTTAAATGGAAATACAAACAGTTGAAGGTGCATTTCCAAAAAATGTATGGGAGAAGTTTGGAGGAAATCCTGATTGAGAGAGAGAGAGAGCTCTAATGATGCCTTGATGATGGTAGCTTCCACGCACTACTAATTAACATATGGAATGGGATGTCATACTTTCACCGACCACTTGAGTCCATTCAACACGATACAACCATCATTGACTCAAAGGATTATGAACCTTCACCACCATAAATAATTGACCAATGTAAGACCACAAAGAAAAATTCATGCATGTCCCATCATTTGTGCATCCGACAAATCACAAGAGCTGCAAAACAGGCAATTATTGATTTTTTTTTACTGAATTGCTAAACATCGTCCCAAAATTACTTAAATCGTCCCTTGAAATTACCATTTTGCCCTTCTCTCATTTCTACTGCTATAACGCGACATTTTACCCTCCTATCACACATCTCTCTTCATATTCCTCTTATAATCATAAAAAATAATGTTTTGGATGTCAGTAATGAACCAACGAACGCCCCAGTGTACTCGAATCTGGTAAACTATCCAACATCTTTTTAATAAAAAAATAATAAAAAATAATAAAAAATTACGGGCGTCCGACGGAGCCGCCCCCACGTAGGAGGGGGCGTCTGGCTAAGACGCCTCCCCCATGGGGGAGGCGTTTTACCCAGACGCCTTACCCATCGGGTAGGCATTTTACCCAGACGCTCTGCCCTTGGGACATGCGTCTGTGTAAGACGCCTCCCCCATTGGGGAGGCGTCTTAGCCAGACGCCCCTCCAACGTGGGGGCGGCTCCGTCGGACGTCCGTAATTTTTTATTATTTTTTTAAAAAGATAATTGATTATAAATTTAGATAATTGTTAAATTAATTAATTAATAAGTTAATAATTACTATATTCGGATGACCGATACCCCTTCGGTACACCGAAAATTCAAAAATTTCCAGATCCAACAATTTCAAAATCCAAAAAATTTACAGGGGGCGCTGCCCCCTTGCCACCCCCGCCACCTCACCGGCGAGGTGGAATGCCGCTCGCTCACCGGGGAGCGAGACCCCCGAACGACCTGTCGAGGTGGTATTTGTAAGTCAGGATGTTTTACCACCGGGGGATTTTGGAACTTAAAAAATGTTGGATCTGGAATTTTTTTGAATCTTCATCATTTGCAAAAAAACTCATTGTAATCCGACCGGTTACCACCTAAAACTTGCAAAGAAACGTCAAATAATTTGAGATAACACACCGTATAATTTTAATTTGACAAAAAAATTAAAAAAACGGGACGTCTGGCTAAGACGTCTGTACCATCGTGGAGGCGTCTGGCTAAGACGCCTCCACCATGGTTGAGGCGTCTTAGCGAGACGCTTACACCATGGTATAGGCGTCCTGGCTAAGACGCCTGGACCATCGTGGAGGCGTCTGGATAAGATGCCTCAACCATGGTGGAGGTGTCTTAGCCAGATGCCTCCACGATGGTGCAGGCGTCTTAGCCACACGCCCGAGTCGGAAAAAAAATCCGTCTCCGTTACTTCGCCTGATGTAGGTGTTTCGCCAGACATTTTCGTGGTGTTGGTACTAGGAATGTTAGTAAAACTGAGTCAAAAACCTTGTTTAAAGACACGGGACGATATGGGTATTAAATATATTGTTAAGGGCAATTTGGTAATTTCAATGGACGATTTAAGTAGTTTTGGGGCGACGTTTAGTAGTTCCCTTTTTTTAATAAGAGGTTAATTTATTATTATTTCCCATTAAAGTTTTTAATTTTTTTAATGGGTTAATTAATCCAGTTGGAGCTAGTTTAGTTGGAATATGCGTTATCTTGAAATAGTCAATATTAATTATCGAATTTCATATTTTCCATAGTCTCATTCATATATGTTTGAGGTGTTTATAGAATGGGTAGTAAAGTAGATAAATTTAAAAAGAAAATTAATTAATTGATGATTTTTTTTCCAAACAACAAGAAAAATCTACAGGAGTACATGTAGTTTTAAAAATGAAAACCATAAAACTTACCATCTTTGGCATCGGTGACACTTTTTGTGTTGGTAAACAATTTGAATGCGCTCATCAATGATTCCCGTTTGCAGAGTAGTTCGCTGAGTAAAGAAATATCTTAGATATACAATTCGCCAATAATAATGGAGAATTGTTGTTCAGAAATTTTAACTGAAAAAATAAAATAAACAGAAAATAGAAATAATAAAATGCAGTTGCTTACTGAAACTAATAAATAGCTAGTAAGACTTCCAATAAAGGAATTCGGACTCATGTTTCTCTCGTTTGACCCCAGTTTAGTCTTAAAATTATAAAAGATATCAAAGACTAGTTCCTTATCAGGGCGGATCTAGGAAATTTTTACAGGGGGCAACAAATTTCCACAGTAGTCTAACTAAACGATTAATAAACTCAAATGTTTAACATAAAAAATACACATAAAAGTCATTAGAAAATCATTAAGCTTTTGTAATTGAGTATCAATCATTGCATGAAAAATGTAATTCTTGAAGTAACGAAGATGTGTAATAGATGGATATCTACGTTTACTTCCGTTTAAACTTGTGAAGAAAATTCCAATAAATGTTTCCATCGTAATATTAAAAAGTTAAATTGTATTATTATAAGATTTAGTGCAAGTGGAAGATGTGAAGTCCCAGATCTCAAACTCAATCTTCCATGGAAATAAATTCTAGTTAATCAGTAATGACATTACATGGATAAAAATAGTATAAACATAAAATTTCTTTTGAAAAAAAATACTACTATTAAGGCATTTAAAAATATATATTCAAAACCCCCAAATCACACAAATTCTTGTCCTTTCCAACATTCCTCTAACCTAGAATAAATAGCATAAATGTAAGAATTTGTTTTGGTTTGGATTTGTGTTAACGAGAAGTTGGACTTAACTTAGCCTACAAGGGTTTTGAAAGAAGGTGTTGGGAGATTGGAGTTTTGTATCGTGGTGTACAAAATATTTGTTCGGTTTGCATGTTACTTTTATTCGCGTTTCCTTAAAATTGGATTCTAAAAATAATTATAAAAATTGATTGAAGAAATATATTACAAAATTATAGGTGGGAAAATTGTAGGTTTCTGCATTGTCTATTTTTGGTGTTTTGCCTAATTTTGTTCTATTTGGATTGCATGATTAATTACTTGATGTTTTTTGGGTGAAATTTAACTTTCACTGTAGAAAGATATTTCAAAATGAAAGAAAAAAAACTCATTGAATCGTCTAAAACAATATTATTTGATGAAGTAAAAAAAACACTCAAATAGTTGTGTGAACCAAATTCCAGATGAATATCATTCAAAAGGGAATGTTGTAATCAAATTTTATATATTAATATTTTTTTGTTGAATTTTATAATTATGTAATCTGAGTTAATGTTCATATTTTGAGACTCACTTTGAAAATTCATTGGTCCGTCATTGCATAAAACACCTAATATTAAATTTCTACATGACGATGTGCTCCATAGGTAATTTTCATAGATTAATTATAGATATAATCATGAATTTTAAAACACTTACATAGATCATAATTATGAATTTTTAAAGTAATTAACACGGATATATATATATATATTATAGGGTTTTTTTCAAAATTTTAGGAGGTCCGCCTTGTTCCTTATACACCGCAAAGGAACACAATTAAATGGCGATGAACTGCATATAATCATTGTAGAACTGTGAAATACAACGTTAGCCAATTCTTTCCATGGAAAAAAAGTGATATGTATGAATTTCCGAAAGATCGAGAATTTCATATCTTATAATGCATAACCTTGAGATTTGATATTCTCTGATTTTCCTTGAAAAAACATAGAGATCTCAAACTGGAGATCAATAAAGACTCGAAGGCGCAGTATATTTTTCTGCTATATAACATGTAATGAAGGTTGTTAAACCTTCCATTCTTAACCACCATAAACTTGCGAGCCTGGAGTTCAGCAATGTCTAATGATTAACGTGCTAGACATGATAATGGTTATGAAAAAAATGGACTTCAGCTAATGCAATATCGAGTAATAGTTTGAATATAAATTGAAGCCTAATTTTCAATGATAATAGCTATAAGCATAAACGATAATAGGTTAGTCAATCCATGACCTCATGGGTGTATTAAAAGTTTAAAACACGACTTTCTTTCAATCTCACTCCATTTATTGATCACCCGAACGAATTAAAAGTACAAAAAGGAATGCAATTTGTTCACAAATATGATGATACACATGTGGATAATTACACTTTTCTTCCCATCCAAGAGCAACTCCAAGCATGAACACTGAATAGAACAAGGATACTCAACATACTCAATAAGACACGACGAGACAAGCAAACAGAAACAATCAACTTGCAATGACAATAACAACAATCAGCAGGATGACTGCGAAGATTGCCAAGAGAAGATATACCTGCGTGACATAAACAATTGACAGGTCAGGTTAGAAAGGGTGGGAGCAGTAGTGACAGTTATAGTAATTAAGTGAAAAACTGAAAACGTTTAATACCAGGAATGAATTTGATTTCTGCGAATTGGCAGCTTTCACAAGTTTGGACTTAGCCTGTGCAGTTGCCGCATAGGAGCTCTCAATGTCATCTAAATGTTAAAAAATAGGAACATTGTCAAAAACAAGAATAAAGAACGCTAGAATCAAATTAATCAGAAAGGAGCATAAGGCGTCTGAAGCACAGCAATGTCTTTACAAATTTCATTGATCTCGCTGATCTGCTGCAGAATTTCCTGTACTGCTTGGTTTTCTTCAGCCGTGTTGGAAGCACTCTCGTTAATTGTAAGCAACAGACCCAGCCTGTTGAAAATAAAACTCCATGTAATTGACATCGGGTTAACCAGATATCAAATACTTGGTTATAGAATAATTTCTCTTAAACACCATACTTTGGATCATAAATTGCATGATATACATGATTCGATCATATTATACACATGCATAACGAAATATAGAGATACGGTCAATAAAATTAATTGTGACAAGGACTTAATTTGTGTAAACTCTTGTATTTATCAGTAACAAAGTGATTTTACATAAATGGAGAAAATATGCCTGAAAGATACGAAAACAGGAAATACCATGCAAATGTGAAATCTCTATCGGCTAAACGTGCTTCTTCAATCCACGATTATGAAAACATCCCAAGAACATGGTTTTGGTAAAGAATACTTCACATAATTAGATGTCCGGACTGATGAACGAAGGTACATGCAAGGATAATGGCTTTAACAGTGACAATTTTTTTGGCATTTTATAGGCTATTAGCTTGCATCTTTTAGCAGCATTTTTTTGAAATACTTAACAATATAAATGTGACAATTAGAAAGGGTGTAATTGTGTAGGAACCATACCTTGCGACTTCCTTATGAAGAAGATCCACTTTAGGAATTACGTCTGAGGTTGTATCGCTACCACTTGCAGTGTAACTGTTGCAAGACAGTAGATAATAGGATTAATGCGATCCTTATTTATACGTTCTCCTTGAAAACATTGAGTTACGTAAAGCTAATAATAACCACTGGATTCTCAGTTTGGTATCAATTGGAGTTCAATTTATTTTTCAATACATAGTTATACAACTAGAATAGGACAAAAACTTTAAGAACAGAATTTAGAGATCATTCATGTAATGGAACCTCATATACGATGACGGTACAACAGCTTGGGGATTAAAAGGAGGGTATGCTGTTTCTCTTTCAGCTGCAAGCCTCTTGGCCTTCTGAAACTCTTTCAAAGCAGCTTGAAAATCTTTGGCCATTTTTGCATGAGTCATCCTTTCCATTGGCTGGAGTGAAAAATGAAGAATAGGCAAAATCATGAATCAGAAAAAGACATCTTTGTTTCTTCCAAAATTTGGCATAATATATTAACTAATCGTTAATTTTAGCGTAACCTTATCCAAGGTCAATAAAATCAACGAGATCTTGAATTCATATTGATTGTTTGTCATGTCTGTCAATGAAATGGCTTCTAAAGTGCATCTTTCGGGGCATAAACTCGAGCTAAAAGATAAATCCACTTTCATTATTCGTTGATTCCATACACCTACTGACCAGTTACCATACACTTACTCCAGCATAATGTTTTGACTCGGTAGCTTCTTTTAGCTTCTCTGAAGTATCCTTCACCAGTTGGGTGATATGCAATCTCGTTTTGTTCCTGAAATGATTGGGGGAAATTTTAGGTGGTTAATATGATCTTCAATAATTATGATGAAACCCCAGATAGAGAACACTATGCAACTACATTCCATTCATTAGCAGTAGTTACATTAAAAAGAAAATTTGTAACAAAAGTTAGGCGCTACATAAAACGATGCATGCCTTCGAATCCTCTACACCCTTGCGTTGGGTGTAAAATCCCATACTTTGATTAGAGGAGTATTAGGGTGCTAATGGGGGTTTGCATGGGGAAGGAGAGTTAGTGAACAGTGGGAGGCATGGTGGTGTGATGGGCTTGGGGCGTAGGGTGATGGTGTGAGTGAAGGGAGCCCATACCTTGGGTTGGGTTTGTGCAGAGAAACTCACTTCTCCTTCTTCTCCTCTTCTTCAACCTCTTCCACCGCACCTCACTCATCTCTCTCACTTTCTTTCTCTCTGTTTCCTACGACCGGAGGAGGAGGCTCCAACATGTGACAACGAGCGGGAACCAGGGTGTGAGGCGAGCAGAGTCGGACGTGCGGAGGTGGCTGTTCGGAGACAGGCGTTGCGCGAGCGAGGCTCCGGCGGGTTCCTTCTTCCTAAGAGGTATGTCGGTTTAATAGATGCATTTCGTTTTGCTCACACTTGTGGTGTGAGGTGTTGGCTGGTTGGCGGAGGTTGGAGACCTCGTCGGCGTTGTGAATGCAGCAAGTTAGACCTAGCTCGGCTAGGTAGTTGCCGGCCAACGGTCGACCGATGTCGTCAGGCGGTCGACCAAATGTAGTGTAAATTCTCGACTTTAACAAATACCGGTCGAACGATGTCTTGTGGTGGTTGACCGGTTGTGCTTATGCTGAAGGGTTGGAGAAATGTCTGTTGTTTTTCGGTCGACTGAGACTCCTGAGTCGATCGACCGTTTCTTTCTGGACAGAACGTGGACTATCTAAACGGTTGACCGCTCTTGACTTTGTCCGACCGGTAACTTAAGTAGCTTAATGATTGTTCGACCGATTGATGACTAGAAACTTCTAGGTTGCCCATGATAGTTTTCGGTCGTCCGGGAACCCTGAGTCGGTCGACCGTTTGAATTGTATGCTTTTGACTTAGTCCGGATTTTGACCATGTATCGGTCAACCAGATTTATATGATTGTTTGACCGTTTGGGTTTAGGTTATGAGCAAGAGTTCGACTGTTGCAGGCGTTTGTTCGATCGGTCCTATTGGGAACAGTCGATCGGGTTGCCTATTTCGGTCGACCGTTTGTGCCCAGAATTGAATCCCTAGTCTTAGTGATGTGCCAACTTTGTTCACAGAAACTTGTGTCCTCGCCAACAGCGTGAGCCAGGAGGTGACAATGGATGCGTTGATTGTGCCTACCTAGGAACCGTTGAGTGGAAGAGTGTAGGTACTTGGATTGTGTCACCTTTAGTTATAGACTGTGGCGTAATGAAAGCTTTTATTTGACTCTCAATAGAGTAGTAGACATGAAGAATCACGGATCCTAATGTATGATGATGTGCGACTCACGGAGCATAATGACCAGGCGGACTTCGGTCTGGAACCGTCCGATGTTGTGTCGGACTTATTGATGGACTCGACCGATGTTGTTCCGACATGATACCTCAGTTGAGGCAGCTACTGAGGGATTGATAGACCGACCTGGGAGACGGCTCCATCGGTGTAGTGATGACCACGATGATTTAGATTTGTTTCATATGACGTAGAAGTGGGAACGCCCCTCACCAAACCCCATGATTAGTGTAGCAGTGTGCGGGGTACGTTCTGTACTTTCTATAAGACCGTTTGTGCCTACGGTAGGTCTCCGAGGGAGACCCGATGATGATTGTGGGACTGATGTCCAGATTTACCCTTGGAGGGGAACTGTTTCCTTATTGTTGATGACATGACATGTCACTAGTATGGTAGGTTCATTTTATTATACTATTGCATTCATATATGTGAGTTTGGCATATGGAGTTTCCTTATGGGAAACTCAGGTGTTTTTTGTTTCATTTATGTTTTAGGACCGCAGTAGGTTCTGTTTGGTGGTGACAACGGGCACACACATTTTGGGACCAATATCCTCTTCGGGTTATTCGAGGTTGTCATGATTACCTATATTTATCTTTCGTTGTATAGATGTAATTATGTATTTTGACAAAATTTGTTGTATTATGGTGCACTGACTGATTATTTATATGAGTAACCTTTCCACTTTGATGACTGTTCTCTTGTGATCTTTTATTGTTTAAAATTTCAAATTTCCGCTGTTCCGAGATGTTACATTGGGACCCGACCAGTTTTCGGCCAACGAAGGCAACAAATGCACAGAAACTCAAGCTACGATATGATTACCGTGTCAATTCAAAGCCTCCTAACAAAAAAAGAAGAAAAGGCATACCACTCTGTTTGACACATTAAACCTGCTTGGAATTATAAATTCAAACCTTCTTAACAACTTTAACACGGCAACACCTTTTTTTGAGGCACTGTGAATTATGACATAATTTCCCAAAACTCGCAGGCAATGAAAGTGCTGTCTCTTAGATTTGCTTGTGATAAAACCCCAAAACAACACAAAAAACCATTTTTTCTGCTCCTTAACTGACTACCCCTGTATATAGATGCTAGTACCAGTTTCAATCAAATTCAAGAGTATTATAATTTACCAGCAAAGTGTCATTAAATGTTAAATGCTTGAACAGTAGCAAGAAGCGAAATTCTACAAATAGTAAATCAGTATTCCAAATCATCGAGAAATAATCCAGAAACCCACAACAAGTCTACAACAACTCGTTAACAACAGAATCATTAAAAACAAAAATCAACACATCGAACTGATTTTTTTATTACAAATACCAAATTAAAACTTGCAACCCATGACAGTCCAGCAAAATATAATATTTCACCGGACCATCCAACTTCTTCCCAGTTCCAATATGGATGAGGATTTTGATTAATTGGGCAATTGGCCCTAAACAAACACATCAAATTGGTTAATTAGATTAAGTAGCAAGGGTAGTTCAGGAATAAATTTGGCTACACAACTTTCCCTCCATTTCTCTCGGATTTCAGGGGAAAAATTGAAAGCCCAACTTGTACAGACAACTTTCTCTCCACTTCTCTTCTGATAAATGCTATTCAAGCTCAAATTTTTATCAAAGCGCACCAATTATTCCTTAAAAAAAATCCCAGTTTATAGATATTTAATCTCAGACCACTTTTGGCAGAATCATAGGTTTGAAATCTTGAGAGTGGAATTTTACCAGTATTTTCCTCTCCCACTCCTTAGACAAGGTTCCCTCTCCTTAACACTTATTTTCCAAGTTCCGACCATAATATCCGGTCAATATCCGATCCACCACCAAACCCCAAATCTCCAAAAGTCCCCTACAAACACTCTATTCCTCATCTACCATCAATATTCTCAACATCGAATGGAGACAACTCATACAATCAAATCATGGTAAAACTCACAGCTTGTCCCGGAGCTCAGGTGAGTCCCTGGCGGTCCCTAACGAGTTCACAATCCTTTGGAACGTCGCCACCGCGGTGTTGATTTGGAAGACCCCGGACGCCATGGAGAAGCTCATGGCTGAGAGATTACACGAACTACGGTTTCAGAAGGCTAATTCGGATAATTGAATTGGGGAAATTGCAGGGATTTCTTCTATTCTCCCGATGACTCTTTCTAACAAGCAAATAAGAAAAGTCCAATACCTACCTAACTAGTGACCGGTTTTTCCGGTTTGGGTTTTGACAGGAGCACGTGCTGTATTGCATGTGTTCTTTTTTGAATACTTAAGGTTGATTGTAGTTTAGTCCTCACCTTTGGTGTTATGGCACTTCTACCCCTTATTTTTTGAAAGTGAACACTAACCTCTCTCAACTTTGCAATTTTTAAGTAATTTGTTCGTTTCTCTAAAAAATTGAGGATCTTTTGGCAAATTTCCCATCCAAAACAAGACTATCATTCGACATGATTTACCCTTGAAATTATATGTGGTAATCATCCTCCTTTAAACCAATTTTTTTCTTGTAGGATGGATATGGTTGTGTCATCTTGTGAGGTTGAAGAAATAATATGGTTGGATGAGAGATTTATTCCAAAGGTAATTCAGGCATAAGTTATCAAAAATATTGAAAAAAAGACAACTTGCTAAAATTGGAAAGATTAAAGAGGTGGTAGCCAGTTTTCAAATGATAGAGGTCCGAAGTGCTACAAGACTGACAAACTATAATTAATTTTAAGTGTATATTTAACTTCAAAAATGAAAAACAAATCAAGTTTTAATCAAATTTGAAATTTACGTTTTCAAGATGCATTTGTAGGTAATATAGAGTTTAATAGAAAATTATTATTTTTGGTTAAATCATAGGTTTCCTACGAAATGATGGAGAAAAAAGGAGCACAACATTTTTGCTTGATCACCCTCACAATGTCTAAAGATCATTCTCACAAATATCGCCTTCGACAACCATTCCAGTGGAGGGCACAAATTCATTTAGAGAATTTTTTCACAATTTATTATTTGGAAGAGAAGATTATACGACATAGAACTTGAGTGGGCAGATGTTGAACACTCACACTGAATTATTGTCTTGCCCGAAACCGTTGCCCTCGGGTACAAAAAACTATACAAATATTGCAAAAAAACATTTTCTTAAAACGACAACGAAAAAGTCTTCAATTCCAAACTAGTTGGGACTTGGGGTAAACTTGAAACGAAACTCAACAAGAATTATGATTCCAGCAAGTGATGTATTCTTCCACGTACTCTATCAAATCCTTGAAGAGGTTTCACTTTTTTAAATCTCTTTCAACCATGTCCTCCCAAATTAATTTTGATCTTCCTGTACTTCTCTTAATTCATGTCTTACTAAGGACCTAACACATTATTCTTCACCAGAACATCCATAGGTCTACATTGCATACGTCTAAACATTCTTAAATAGTGTCATATAAGGTTTTCATCAATCGGAGATTCTGAATACTCCAACATTCTCCCAAATGTCCTCATTTTTTATCCGATCAATCCGCATATATCCACATCCTTGCGATCTCCACAACATCCTCATTTCCCCTACATCCATTTTGTGAAACATGTGACAACTTTGCAGGTTGCGGGCTTTGATAGAATTATGTGACCTAAAATAATTCCATTAATTTAATTAAAGCACTTATCAATTACATGATTAACGAGTAGTTATGTACGGTGGTTATAGATGATAGTTATTAGACGGAGGAAATCACATCTTGGAAACTATAAATAAGAGGATAGTCTTAAAGGTGCCTAAGCATTATTTTTCCACCATAATTACTCTCAAACTAGAGAGTCTTTTTGTTCCATCGTTTTGGCTTGGAGAACCGTTGAAAGTCATTTCCTCAAGATTTCGCTTCCGCTTCGTATTCTTCAAGTTGTCTTTGACATCTAGTTGTAAGTATTTTCTTTATGTTATTTTATACAGAATTTAGTAGTAGATTTTGATTGTTTATTATGTTCTTGATGTTATGAACACACTTATCAAAAGTCAAACTAAATTCATATAAAATACATATTTAGACATTTTGACACGCCTTTAATCATTATGATCATGTTTAAGATTATTATTGCATGCCAAATTGAAAATTACGTTACACTCATGTGTTTTCAAATATTAGTATTTTTATATTGTTGCCTAAATTGTGGCATATGAAAATTGATGAAATCATTGTTTATGCTAATAAATTATGTTTGACCACGCTTAGATCTTGCCTCCAACTTGATTTTAAAAGGGATATTTATATTTCCTTCTGTTCATGGCCTTTATGAAAGTTGAAATTGGAAATGCATAATCTATATGTTAAACCAGTAATTGAAAACAACATCACATGTGTTGTTTTTAAGGTATATAGTTTGTCAATTAAGTTTTCTATGTGCATATTCTTCTAAAAAATGGTGATTATTTCAAAACAAATTCATTTCTTTTATTCATTAATTACATAAAAGAAAAGATCGAACTTCATGTAGATGGACGTGTGCACACTTTTTCAAGTTTATTTATTATGTAATTGGAAATACCCAATGACAACTACATGACCATACCGTACGTATGGTTACGTAACAATGTTTTTTTGAATATTTTTGGATTAACATCTTCCAATTTCATGTGATTTTGTTTGTGTATGATTGATTTGCCCATGTATGTTTGTCTTATAAATAATGAAATACATAAATAACGAAATGATTGAATGAACAAGTCATGACGTAGGAACATGTTCAAGTTGGTTAATTTTTCTCACTTTTGCAGTTATGATTACTTTTTTTTTCTTTCTGTTATTACATTATTATGGATTATGATATAATGATCCTGACGATGATCTTATGCCTTAATCTTCTTACATTTATGTAATTTAGAAAAATTTAATTTCATGATATTATGAGATTTATGCTCATGCAATTCTAAATATGATTTATGTATTTCAAGAAAAATGTAAAAATATGATTTTCACGTAAATTAATTGACCAAACGGAAAATTAGTGTATATGCCTGCCTTATGAAAAATTATTAATCATATTATGATATATTTAATGGTTGATTATCGTCAATTTTACCAACTTAATTGTCGATTTTCTTTTGTTAATTTTTTTTTGTGATGGTTGACTTGTGGTGTTAAATCACAATATATTTTTTATGATTGATAAATCATAGGCAATTTCACCAACTTTGTAAATTAATTTATTTTCTGCCCAACAGTGATATAGATTGATTTATGAATGTATATATTATGTGCATGTTATTAATCGTACCAACTTAGATTAATAATTATGCAAAAATGATTATGTAGTAACTGAAATAATTTTGAGTGTAGTGTTTATTTCAGTTTGTTAA
Source organism: Triglochin maritima (assembly GCA_963682175.1). Classification (NCBI taxonomy): domain Eukaryota; kingdom Viridiplantae; phylum Streptophyta; class Magnoliopsida; order Alismatales; family Juncaginaceae; genus Triglochin; species Triglochin maritima. The sequence goes on from OY821775.1 coordinate 46,420,863, forward strand.
CTGTTAGTTTACAGATAATTAATGTTATTATGTTTGATTTTCTCGTGTGGTTTAAGTAGTTAATGAAAGTAAGTATCATATATATTTTGAAAATTATGCAGCATTGAATACATTGCATATTACATCTCAACTATCTAGAATTGAACCCTTTAATGGAACAAATTTTCTTACTTGGAAGGAGCAAATACAAATATGTCTAGGTGTTTTGGAACTTGATCATGCATTTCGTATGAAAGCTCTCAAACCTCCTACGGCCACTAGTTCCAACAAACTAAATGCCAATTATGAAAAGTGAGAGCATGCTAATCGCATATCACCAATGATTATGAAGAGTTCTATTACTCCTGTTATCCGGGGAGTAATCCTTGAAAAAGATAGTGTTTATGTTTAAGATCCTGCTATTATGAACATGCATATCTTATTATTTAAGCAATCTAAATTATGAACTTAATGACTTATGTTGACTGAATTTGGAAAGATGACCAAATACCATAATTGATGGGGTTAAATGATGACGTTAATTATTTGACTACATTAGTTTGGCTTGGTGATTCTGACTGAATGAAGTATATGTTCTAATTAAATTTATGTTGGCCAATTTTGTACGTGCTTTTGTAAATGGAACTAATGAAAATTGATGTTACGGCCAAACGGGAGAATGTTAGAATTATGTGGTCTAAAATAATTTCATTAATTTAATTAAAACACTTATCCATTACATGATTTAATGAGTAGTTATGGATTGAGGAAACCACTAATTGAAAACTTTATAAACAAGAGGATTGTCTCAAAAGTTGCCTAAACATTATTTTTCCACCATAATTACTCCTAAACTAGAGGGTCATTTTGTTTCATCATTTTGGCTTAAAGGAACTGTTGAATGTCATTTCCTCAAGATTTTACTTCCACTTCACGTTCTTCAAGATGTCTTTGACTCTAGTTGTAAGTATTTTTTTAATGTTATTTTATACGGAATTTAGTAGTAGATATTGATTGTTTATTATGTTCTTGATGTTTAGAGCACACTTATAGATAACTGTAATATCATAAATCCTTGCTTAGGACTAATCATGTTTTGGTCTTGTTTAGGGGCTGTTTAGGGAGGTTAAGAGTTGGTGTGATGGACGGCTGAGATTGAAGGAGGGTTTTGCATTTAAAAGTTGGTTTTCTCTCTCCCTCTCATTCTCTCTCACTCGTCTCTCTACTCTCAAGTCTCTCTCTCTCCAGACCTTCGGGAAGGTTTCTAAGAGCTTTGGCGTGGCTGGGAGAAGATCGCGCGGAGTGGAGGCGCATTGCCGGAGTTGTGTGATCGTTGTTCAGTTCGTGGTTGCCGGAGTTTGGGCTCAAGATGAGAAGCTCGTCGTTGGGTCTTCGAAGGCTTCTTCAAGTCTTCAAGGTATGTCAAGCTTTACTTTGATGCTCACATATGCTTTGGTGAGTGTTGGGGTGGTCGACGGTAGGTCGGAGGGCTCGTCGGACCCGTGTAGCAGCGTTCTGCACTGTGGACGGTTGACCGGTGGCATGATTCAGTCGACCGGTCGTAGAGTAAATTGGGCGAAATCCCTTGTACCGGTCGAACGATACCTTGGTGGTGGTCGACCGGTAGTACATTTTAAGCGAGGGATGAGGACTCTGTGTGTTTTCAGTCGAACGGGACCCCTTTGCTGGTCGACCGAAAGCACTGTAGTAAGTCGGTTGGGGGCGTTCACCATCTAAACGGTCGACCGCCCGTTGACTTTGTCCGACCGGAACTTAAGTTAACTTAACAACCGGTCTACCCGAAGTGTTGTTTCGGTCGACTGTTGCACTATGTTCGGATTGGATTTGGTACTGGACCTTTTCGGTCGACCGGTGACTGTGTGTGGTTCGACCGTTGGTGCTTTTTACTGTGGAATGAGTTTTCACTGGTCGAATTCGGTCGAACGGGACCCCTTTGCCGTTTGACCGGTTGACAGTTTTGTTGGTTGGGTCAGTCCTGTGGAGAGGATTCGGTCGACCGGTTGTGAGGTTTTGTTCGACCGTTTGGTACGGTTTTTGTGTGATTTTGTGTTGTGAAGCCAGCTCGAGATGGCAACGGATCTCCGACCCTAGAGGGTGACCGGTGTCGGCCTGAGAGTGGTTCATGAGGGTTGACGGGCAGCCCAAGAAGGCAACGGATCTCCGGCCCCAGAGGGGTGACCGGTGCCGGCCTGAGGGTGGTTCGTGTGTGGGGCCAGCCCAAGAAGGCAACGGATCTCCGGCCCCAGAGGGGTGACCGGTGCCGGCCTGATGGTGGTTCGTGTGTGGGGCTAGCCCAAGAAGGCAACGGATCTCCGGCCCGAGAGGGGTGACAGGTGCCGGCCTGAGGGTGGTTCGCGTGTGGGGCCAGCTCAAGATGACAACGGATCTCCGGCCCTAGAGGGGTGACGGTGCCGGCCTGAGAGTGGTCTTCTGGAGCAGCTCAAGATGACAGCGGTACAGACGATACCGACCTGAGAGTGATCCAGCGTGTTGGCCGAGGATGTTTCCGGCTGTGGTGCCTGGGGCACGTGTGTTGTGGCCGAGGATGTTTCCGGCTGTGGTGCCTGGGGCACGTGTGAGGGTTGGGCTAGAAGACCCGCGAGACCCGTCACTGTTTGGTGTCTACTGTGGTAGGGAGAGAATTCCCGGGGGGCCCAGTGAGACGATGGATCGTTATTGCATTTCATATCATACATGTTTTAGCTTCTAGTTCATTTATTGTGATGGAAGTTTGGCATACGGGGTTTCCTCTCGGGAAACTCAGGCATATTCATGTTTTATGTCAGGTCATAGGCAGCATTAGGAGGTGGTGACTGAGGAGGAGCGCTTTCGGGGCCCGATCCTGCTTCCCTTGTTTTGAGGTCCGAGTGATTACATGTATATTTTCCTTAGCTTTTGTTGTAATCACACTTTTTTAAAAACTCTCAGATATATATTGTATATATGTTGGTGCACCAGTTGTCCACTTTCTTCGATAATATCTTCGTGTTGTGTTTTATTAAAAATTTAAATTTCTTCCGCTTTCGAGGATGTTACAATAACAAATCTATCCTCCACGTGGGGAGCAAGAGAAAGGACGAGGAAATATATTTTAGAATTTCACTATGAAATATTGTAAAGAAAATCTCCTTTCCTAGATTTTTCCCAGTTAAGTAGGTATATTGGTCCTAATAAAATCCGACAACTTGACGTTTATTCCTAACACATCATATATGTTTTATGTGATGGTAGCTTCCACGCACCAGTGACTATGTGACATTGTTCAATTTCTAACAATTTTTCCAATCCCGACATAAGCCGCTACGAATCATGCCACGACCAATTGACTGAAAGAAAAGTGAACCTTCGGAAGCATTAAAATTTGGCCGATGTAAGCTCAATGAAAATTTAAATGTCTACGTATTTGAGCGGAATTGTGACAGTAGTAGTAAAACAGTGAACAAGCAATCACTGTTTACTGATGATTATAGCAAAGTTGACTGCTTTGGCAAAGAAATAACTAAAGGCTCAATTCGTCAAGCTCACCTTTGAGATTAGAGATTAATTGTTTTAAAATTTTAATAAAAAAGTAAGACAAAAGAAAAGGATAAAAATCATAAAAATAGTTGCTCTATCGAGACTAATTAAAGGCTGTTGACCTTTCCGTAAAGCAACCAGCGTACGGTGTTTGCTTTAAATAAAGGTACACTTACGTTATAATAAAGAGCCGTGATATCACGACGGACGCGGGCGTCACGGACGCGCCTTACGTGGATCTGTACAGCTCAGATATTTTCTTTGAGTCAGCGTCCAGTCAGCGAAATTTCTCTTCGCGCGTTTTGGTCTTTTTAAAAAATGTCGGTTCTTTAAGTTGAACGATTCATTTCCCAATACACAGATAAGACAGTGTGCAGACCCTAGGACATCGTGCAGTCTCATTATTCGTGCAGAGCCCACACTTATCATAATAAAATATTTATTTTTAAGTTTTACGTTGGATCAACTTAATTTGTCTAGCTTACTTTATGTGTGTGTGCAGTTTACATTATGTGTTTGTCTTGTTTACGTTATGTGTCTGTCCGGAATAAGTGTATTTGCAGTCCGGAATAAGTGTATTTGTTGTCCGGTTTAAGAATAAAGTGTGTCCAGAAACGGAACATAAAGTTTGTCCGGAATAAGTGTATTTGCTGTCCGGAATAAGTGTATTTGCAGTCCGAAATAAGTGTATTTGTTGTCCGGAATAAGTGTATTTGTTGTCCGGTTTAAGAATAAAGTGTGTCCAGAAACGGAACATAAAGTTTGTCCGGAATAAGTGTATTTGCTGTCCGGAATAAATGTATTTGTTGTCCAGAATCGGAATAAGTGTATTTGTTGTCCGGAATAAGTGTATTTGCAGTCTGGAATGTGTATTTGCAGTCTGGAATAAGTGTAGTTGTCCAGAATAAGAAGAAAGTGTGTTCAGAAACGGAACAGAAAGTTTGTCCGGAATAAGTGTATTTGCTGTCCGGAATAAGTGTAGTTCCTGTCCGGTTTAGGAAGAAAGTTTGTCCTGTTTATGTAGAAAGTTTGTCCTGTTTTGTCCTGTTTATGTAGAAAGATTGTCCTGTTTTGTCCTGTTTATGTAGAAAGTTTGTCCTGTTTATGTAGAAAGTTTGTCTTGTTTATGTAGAATGTTTGTCCTGTTTATGTAGAAAGTTTGTCCTGTTTATGTAGAATGTTTGTCCAGTTTATGTAGAATGTTTGTCCTGTTTATGTAGATACAATGAGAGCACAATGAGATATTGATGGTACATATTATTGATGATAACTATTACACAATAAGATACAATGAGAGCACAAAGACAAACAAACAATACAAGCACAAACACAAACACACAAAAATTACAAAATTAATATATCTTCTCCCAGTAAATCACACACAAACAAACAATACAAACACACACAAATTACAAAGATAATATATATTTTCCCAGTAAATCAGAAAGAAGATGTAAGACTTAAACATGATCGTCTCATTCACGCTGCTTACGTTGTGAAGAACCTTGGGAGTCGACATCAGACGCTTCTTCGACGTAATATCTTACTCGAAATGGTGATTTATTACGGAGAGATGTACGACATAAACCGAACAGACGTAAGTCTTCACCACGGAGCGTTGTACATCTCTCCGGAATAAATCACCATTTCGAGCAAGATATTATTTCGAAGAAGCGTCTGATGCCGACTCTCAGGGTTCTTCACAACGTAAGCAGCGTGAATGAGACGGTCGATGACACTCTTTCTTTCTTCTTCCTTCTTTTTCTGTCATGGGCACTCCAACAATGCAGCAAAGATGTTGTGGTGCGAAGTCTTCACCACCGGATCGTCACATTCACGATGCTAACGCTGACAAGAACATCGGGAAGTCTTCGCACCGTCCCATTCACGTTGCTTACGTTGTGAAGAATCCTGGGAGTCGGCATCAGACGCTTCTTTGACATAATATCTTGCTAGAAATGGTGATTTATTCTGGAGAGAAAGAATGAAGAAGAAAGAAAGAGTGTCATCATATTTGTATTTGGGTGGAGAGAGATAACGTGCTGAGTTGAAACGCATTTAATGTGATTTGAGTGGACATCAAGAAAAAAAACAAAAAAACATTCATGCTTTGGCCACGTAAGGGCTGACATGGATGTCCACGTAGAGCGCATCCGTGACGCGCTGCGTTCATAAAACATTTCCCTATAATAAATCTAAGCCTGATAGATGTGTCCATGTTTCATCTCGGTTCAACGTTGAATTATTACAATTATCAACTAATAGTTCCTTATATATTGGAGACTAAAACATAAGCCTAATGGATATAATTCTAGAATAGATGCTTCTAATTCAAGAACATCAATAGAGAAATTCAAGTCTCTTCACTAGAATCGACCTGCTTCTTCGTAATTCTCCTTGCTAAACCTACCTACAAATCTTAAAAGAACGGTATCAACAAACGAGCAACATAGTTTTGCCATAAATAATGCATATGAGATAGTATTCTTTCCGACTAATTGTATGACTTAGTATAACTGATAAAGAGATAAGTATCATAACAAATGAAAGTAATCATTACGGTTCAACTGTCAGCTCGTAACTGTAAGATACAACTAAATTATTTTACACTGTTGAATTGAAAAGGAATCAGAAACTATCAGGACGTGGGAAAAATCAATTTGTGAATTGAAATTGTAAGATGGACTTCACACCTATTCTGCGGACTGGAAGAAAATAATTGTTAGACAATGTATGTAGAACCAACTCAAAGCCACATTCAGAAGCTTCATCAGTGACCGGTCCCATTTTGTAGGTCAATTTCATTTGTATTTCAGGTCAGTATCTTCTCCAAACATTCATAGTTAATTTGAGAGTTAATTTGTTGGTAGTTTGGAGGATTACAAGACTATTGCTTTCCCATTGGCTGTTTTTGCATTAATTGCAACCTCATCAATCTTATTGATTAGTGTACCCATTGTATTTGCTTCCTCTGATGGTTGGTAAGTAACAAAAATGTTGTAGAGAAACATGTCACGTAAACCAGCTTGGCACCCTGCAAAAGAGAACAATAAGAATCAATAAAATGCAGAATCATAAAGGTACTCCGAGGATGAAATAAAATGTCAATTACAGCATGACTGAGCAAATGAGATCAGTATCAACTTTTAATTTCCTTACCAGCAGCAGTCATAGTCATGACAATGGTTTGTTTTTTAGACAATTACTTGATCTACTTTGGAAGTTATGACGATGCATTCATCTCAAGAATGTTATAGTGCTTGAAAAACTTAGTTACATCCAACAACTTCTGGTACAAAATGCTAGAAGAAAATATCAAGAACAATGTCCAGTTAACTGCTTTGTTAGCACATTCAATTGCTACATTAAAATCTAAAGGCACCTATACCAATCATAAAGTATGAAAAAAAATTAAGATGAAGAAGAGAATGAAAATCAAAGAAACACTCATCTCATCCACTGACATTACAACCAGATGCATCAAAGTGCAGCAAACTCTACCAAGCAAAGAAAATCATATGTAAATAAAAAGGTTTTAGTGGATCATCTAAATGTCATTTCAAGCTTAGAATAATTTACAGGTGGGAATGACTACATGGAGTAAGCTGCTCTTGAGGAATTGTTCCCAAGGAAGAAACGAAAAATCATCCTACAACTGACCTATTGCATGTGATCTATCTTATTACAAGCACTAAAGATCAAACAACATTGAGAATTGAAAGCAAGAGAATTTGGATAGAATTCCTACCGATTTGAGTTAGCCAAAGAATTTGCAAAGAAGACAAAAGGATAGATAAAGATTGGATCAGTTTCATTGCAGGATTGCTAGTAGGTCAACTCTTTCATATAATGAAAATTTTCAAAACATTGAAAGCTTGATAGCTTGTTATGTGTAACCTTCATATAAGATCTCTCTTTAACCATGAGATCTCAAACTGAAGATGTAGAAGAAGAAACACAACAAGAATGGAACGACCCTAACTGATGTAGAGGAAATTCGAAAGAGACAAATATGTTCAACGAAATTATATAAACACCCAAGACGCAAACACATGAATACCACTTTCATCTTATGTCAAATATGTGAGTGTGGACTGCAGTCAATTCCTATATTGCTGCCATTGTAAGGAAAGAACAGCAACTGACAACTCATGTGTGTCCAAAATCCAAGGTGCACTAGTATTCCAAGTCTCCATCGTGTCCTTGCTCTTCCTCGTAAATTGAATAAAATCTTGTTCCTTCGGACTGCGTCTTCCAACTCCACCATTGCTACCTTGTCAAATGGCACTGATCGCGATTCAACCATGTAATGAAGGAGATGTGTTCCATTCTTTACCACATTAAACTTGCCAGCACGAAGTTCAGCAATGTCTGTCTTGCTAAACCTGAAGATAGTAAAACAAATCAAATAGATATCAAACAATTTAATGTCAATAGAAATACTGAATAACAGTGCAGATCTAAAATGAGGGTGAATCTTGTATGAAAGAAAGAAAAAATGTAATCCATCAAGTTATTAGACAGTTTGCATTGTACTAGCCAACTGCACAAAAAGCCAATTTTCTTGCAAGCCACTGATAATCTAAAAAACATCTTCAAATTCTTTTTATCAGTTTTTGTCAAGAAGTGTTTGAATTGTTAAGAATTAAACATATCCTGGAATCATTCCCAAACACTATATCAAATGACAGCATTGTTACAAATCGGAAACTAATTTCCATGATGAGCATTCCAGATCATGATTCTAGGGAAGTGGATTGTGAATATCCGTTCCCAAACACAATCTCGGAGCTCTAACTTTTGTACCACCTTATTTAAAGCTTTAATACGAAGACTTAAAGCACTCGAACAATGTGACGCCAAAGAAACTTAGCTCATGGGTGTGACTGGCTCGTAAGAAATCTTTTAAGAAGTCAAGACTCAGGATGTTGTAATTCCATAATGACTTCTGAGCGATTAATTCGCAAAAAAAAAAAAAAACACAAACTTAAGTTCCGATTGGAGTTCCACGACTTACAAATTCATATTTAGAATGAGTTTCCCAACTTGCACTCTATAGGGTCTACCTGAAATTACACTCTAAAATCTGAAGGAATCAAATCTCAGAATCAGTTCCCAAACGTGCCCTTATGTTAGTACGAAATACTAAGATTCTAGATATCCATTGTAAATCACATTTTATTCTTTTTTTTGAATGTTTAGAATCGTAGTTTGATAACTATTTTTTTCTTAAAAACATAAGAGATCTCAAAATAATTTCCCAAGCATATCCTAACCTTGGTACGAAAATGCTTTTTTTTAGATATCAATTGTAAATCACATTTGATTCCTAACTTTCGGGAATCGAAATCTGACTATCAAAATGTGATTCCAAAAGACCTGAAGACAACGGAAGTCAAAGAATTGGAATTTTGTACTTAGGGTCCGATTGATTTGCAGGAAGTGGAGGAAAATTCAGAACTCAAATCCTTAACTTCAAAGAAATTGCATTGGAAGTGGGAGAAGTCATTGACAGTGCAATTTTATAAGGATTTAGAACTCACAAAACTTAATTCCCAGAATTATTTTAAGTTTCTTGCAAACCAATCACTAGAAAATCATTTTGTATGTCAGTTCCCCCACTTCCAAATTGTTTTCTGCAAACCAATAAAACCCTTATCGAAATTCGAAATAAAAGGAAAAAACTTTCAGAGTCTTCCTTCCTCGACTCCCTTCCTTACCTGGAAACCGATTCCAAGATTTCCATTACCGAAATGTGATTCCAAACGCACTATTAACTTACAGTAACTTTCTCTCCTCCTTACCTAAGAAAGAGGCTAAGCTCCTCGAAGCTAGCGTGCGATCTCGGATTCCGATTCTCCGCGACGACATCCACCACCATCCGTACCCCGGCGGAGGCCCTGGCGGGATCGATCTGAAGCGAGAGAAGGCGTGAGGAGGCGACTCGGAGGGTGGGGGTTTTGGGGAGGTAGAGGACGTAGAGCGCGGTGACGACGGCGCCGACGAGGATGACGGCGGCGGCGAGCGCGGCGCAGAGGGCGGCGGCGAACCAGGAGAGCTTCCCCGTGCGGCGCTCGCGGCCGAGGATCGGGTGAGGCATCGGCGGGGATGGAAGGGAGACCACATCCGGATTCCGGATTGGGGATTTGGGGATTGGGAGTGAGTGAGTGAGTGAGTGCTTTTTTGGGGTTTTGCTTTTGGGGTTTGGTGTGTGAAATTGTGAATGTGTTTTGGTGGGTTTCATTTTTTTAATTTTCTAGTTTGGGTTAAGTATTAACTATTATTTTAAGTACATGAGTTAGTCTGATTAGTGAATGTGTAGAGTGGTAGGGAACGAGTGTATCCGTGAAAATATTTTATTTCGGATGTTTAAGTATGCATTTTGAAGTTAACGATGTTTACTTGTTTATCTGTAATTTGATGTACGATGCACTTACATTTTGGTAAAATTTTCCTATAAATGCTCATGTCTCCATTCTCTTTGAAAATATAACGATTTGACGGCCTGTGGTGGTCGTGATTTTTCACACAAAAGTTTTTCATGTAAAAATAGTATGTTTTGTGGTTTCGTTTGATTGCTTCTATATGGGCAAATTCCTAAGATATTTTTGATGATATTGTTGGTGTAATGGTTTAAAGAGGAACATGATATGAAATGGTGGTACGAAGAAGATTTCAACATGGGCTTGGTACGGTGTTGGGTTAGCATCACAAAAAAAATCTTAGACAAGTGGGATTTATACAGTAACTTGTCTAAAGTTATGATCTTATTAGGTTGATAACTTGGTTTATAACTTTAAAACTAATCAAGTAATGTAATGCTAATAGTAGTATATATAGTACCCATATACATATGCACTAGGTTATTAAACATTATCCGAAAAATATATACTTATAATAATATGTGTATTAACATGTATATTGTGTAATAACATGCATAATTGTGTATCCAAGTACATGAAATCTTATCCTGTACATTATCTAATTATCGTGTACAGACATGAACATAACACGAAAACTTTTTTGTGTTTCTTATCGTCATACACGAAATTATCATGTTGTGTTGTCGTGTCTAGTTTAAAATTTCCAACTAGACTTGGTCTGTTTTACAATTTAATAATGATAAAATAAAGATGACACCGTAGAAAGAAAATATTATAAACAAAACAAAGTGTTTTGATAATAACCCGAGAGTATTTAAGAAACGAAATTAAACATTTTGGGCCTTTTGGAAAGAAAGAACTTTCGGAAGGTGATGGGCTGATGGTGATGGATATTCTACTTTTGGAGGGTTGTCGGCTTTTGAGGGCTTACAGCGGAGGACTTTTTATAGGGGTGGGAAAAGTTGTGAATGATTTGCAAATAGCTTTTGCTGAAGGAAAAAGATTAGGAACCTTCAGATGACACCACCTGAATTTTAAGAGAACAACGCAATGAATCTTTTTCGACCCTAACTTATTATAAGATTATTTGTAAGCCTTATTTGTATTGATCAATATGATTTTTTTTTGGCCTTTTGTTTTTACAAAAAGTAATAGCAAAAGAGATTTGTGCGATGACGTGAAATCTCATCAATTCATCATCCAATTCATACCATAAAATCTGAATTTTAATGAGAGTTAAGACAGTTCAACTCGTCACTTTCGTGTGCTTCCAACTAAATATTACAATTTCGAATTCTAAACGTTGCAAAGTATTTATGATTTTCTTCTTCTCTTTCTGTTTTGTCGTTCACTTCATACGTCAATTTTTTTCTTAATTTGTAAACCGGAGATGGCAACAAAAACATTACATAAACATAGTTCTTGAATTCGGCATTCCCACCTAGGAAAATGGATTAGGTTTCAAAGTGAAATAGCCAATTATATTATGTATGATTTTTTAGACAAAATTTCAGACATACCCTTTAAATACCCTTCAATATTATCAATATCCTCCAATTAAAAAAACTATCACCATTATCCTTCTTTCACATATGCCTTTTTCTAGCCTCTCCTAACATAAACTTGAATTAAAATAATCTTTAATACTTGAAATCACATTTTTACTATTGTTTGTTCTTATATTATAAATTTAAAATATAAATAATGTTTTCATTAAAATGGTATAAACAACTGTGAGAAAAAAGAACAATGGATCTAACTCTGAATCTTTTGTAAACATTTAAACAAAAAACCCAAACAAATTATCTTCTCATTTATTCCAATATAAGATTATACATATATTTGAGATTTAAAAGAAGAAACAAGGACAAACTTGGAATTCAATTTCTAAAAGTTAACCCAAGTTTATGTTGTAAAGTTGATAAGAAGATACAAGTGAAAAGATATTTTAAATAGAAGAGTATACATGAATTGTTATCTAATTGAAAGGTACTGATGAAATTAAAGCTTATTTGAAGGGTATCTTTGAAACACCCATTTTTTTACCATTTTGTAAGACATCTTTTATCCAATTGGATTTCGATTTTGGTGAAAACAATATATCATTCTAGAAAATTACAAACAAAGATGGCGTTTCTAACACAGGTGGATGGCTCTTAAGCCTAACAATAGGAACAATTCTGTCTGCAAAGTTTTGATACGCAGACATCGTTACATTGCAAGCTAAGTTAGTTTAGCAAATAATTGCTTCTCCAACAAAAAATTGTAGTTACGGACATTGCTAGTGATTACATAGTCAATACTTTCACAACCGTGCTCTTTTACTACCATATTTCTGAAAAATGCAAATAAAACTTTTTCGACATTGTAAAGATCAATTTCAAAGGGCTAGACAATATCTTAACACTTTATTCTAACCTACCACAAATAATTTGGGATCAAAAGTTTTGTTGTTGACACTATCAGAAAAGATCTTGTTTGCAACGCAAAGTTTGAGTTCAAAACCTTCTATAGAATTTACTGATTAAATAAAATAAAAACCCTTCTTTAGAATTCCAACATGTCGAAAGTATATGCTTAACTTTTCAAATAACTTTCCAAGCAATCAGTTACACCTTTAACAAGTCGCAACTCATTGCCAAGGAATCATCATCATTGATGAAGCGTTCATTTTCCTTACAAGCTTAGTATAGTCGTAGTCCCTTTAGTTTGACAATGCGCAAGCCTATGCTATCCTAGGATTCCTTAGTCCATAAGTTTACACCAGAAGAGCTACCCGTCATATAAAATCGCCAACAAACATAAAGTACATAATAATTGCAAACCTAAGATTGCTTCTCATCCGACACCCTTAGCTGTACACATAACACATCCCACCCCTCCCAATGTCATCATCTCAAAACCTACTTGTCAATTAGTGCACTGGTTTTACATCTGGACAGGTTTACCCACCCCCCAAATGCCACCCTCCGAACCCAAATTGACCCTGTATCCCAACCAAAGCTCGAGATTGGTCATAAATTGCAACCCAACTTGACTACAAAACCTAGCTTGCTGAGACTACTCAAAACTCAACTTAGCCTCCAATTCCTGCCAATCTCAGACTTGAATGCTATTAAGCAAATCCTACGAAAATTCAAAGAAACAAGTGAATCTATATCAACATATTCCAAGGAAAGAATAAACAATGTCAAAAAAGTTTTGATTACCTATAGGTACTTGCAATACTTTGATGTATGAATTGATGAACTGACTACCTACAAGTAATCTTCAACACAAAATTATAATCGAAAGAATCCTAGCAAGAGAGAATTTTCATTACAGACGATGACACAATTCACGGCTACCTAATTAAAATAAAGAATAACTTGTGCAAATAGACCAAATGAGGAAAACATAAGTTATCATCAACATAGTTCAAACAAAAATCAACAGGACCTTACTTGTCAGGAAAAGATAACAATCAATGTTTCACATTAGAATCTGAATCAAATAGATTAGTGCCATGATTTTACCATCTGATACTTCATCTAAAACATGCATTTTTCTTTACAACTACCAGTACAAGTACAATGCATGGAGGAGAGTTTCACATAACAGAGATAATATGCAGGGCAAATCTGTAAAAAGTAAACAATGAAAGTATGACTGGTTCTGAAAAACAAATTTACACGAGAAGCAGATAAATGCTCGACATAATCTAGAAACACACAGATCGACAAGGTGAAAAGATTCAGCTGATTCCATATTAAATTTCTAATGTTTCAACAAAATGGCTACACTCATGTCCAAAGGTTAACATTTAAACAAGATGTCATCTAGGAATGCAGTTTATTCCCAAAACGTTCTAAACAAAATTGAATAAGAAAATCACAATGATAAGTACAAGAAAATGCAGTTTTTTTGGATTTCACTTATGCATAACTTCCACTGATCGGGATATATCAACATGAAATTGTAATTGGTCTAAGATTATATATATATATATATCTTAATAGAAAATAAGATGACATTTTGAGGATACAGATGTTGGAACAGATCAACTTTTTTATCGCTATTACCAGAAAAAGATTGTGATGTAAACTACTAACAAAACAAGCAGGGAAAAACAAGCAGATGGCCATCAGAATGAACGACAGCAATACGATAGGATGCTAACGAGATGAATAACTTGCTAAATCTGAAAAGAGTGGTGAATTAATTAATCTATCAAAACTGAAAAGGGGAATACTAAGATAGCTTGGAAACAGTAAACAGGCAAAAGAATATTCGTGAGGATAATCAGTGAAAAATGATCAAAGGCATACTATCATATCCAAGTAGCAGTGACACAATTTTCTGACCAAGATTAGTGATCTACCGTTACCTACACTTCTACATTGCAAAGACAAATCATATCTACTTCACTCAAATAAATACTGCATGGAAGCATAAATGTCAAATATTTTACAGCGAAATGTAACCTCCTTAGTTGTTGAACTGGTGTTTGGAGAAGAATGTTGCAAAGCATTTAAAACACCATGCTCTTGAAGTAGAACACAAATAATAGAGGCAAATGGATTTTTTTTCGACTAAATTTATACCAAATGCAAAAGCCAGTGCTAACAACTTTTCATATTAATTCAGTTTTTCAAAACAAATACATCATAGTTAATTGATGGTCCAAGTAACTTGCATTGCAAGTTTGCATCTTCCCTTGAGAAGTGTTGCCTTACATGGAAGAGAATGTTAAAGCCAAATATGTAGCATTTATTTATATTATCCCACTACTTTGTGTTTCTTAAACAAACAATATCTATTTAATAATTAAGGTATAAGGTAAATGGACTTAAAGTAAAGAAATGTACATATAAATCTGGCCTTTCATATTGTCAATCAATTATACCATCAATTTTCATACCACAATCTCCAAATACCCTCTAACTAATTATATGGTTTTGTATCAATAACTTCAATATGGTTGTATTTATATTGATGTTTTTCTTCCCAGAATTCCCTGTCACCCACCCCTACATGGGAACAAGTGGACTGCGGTTCCAAACTGGAAGTGACCCACACCATTTTCATTGAGCATATTTTACCCAACACCACCACTACACTCGAACCAGTGACCTCATGGGTACGAAACCACTCCCATTCACTGGTTGAGCTACGCCCGAGGGCTTATATTTATATTGATGTTTTCCAAATGAATTTCTTTATGTCAAATATGTCCTTTTTTAAACTTCCAACTATTGTACTATTTGATGTCATTGCACCTATATCAATCAAATAGGTCTCTTTTATTCTAAATTTAGACAAGCATAAGAGTTTATGTTGAACCATTCATATCAAGGAATACTAGAAAACGCAAAAAATATAGCATATGATTGGTATTATAAAATCATATTGGGGGCACAATTAGCAATCAATTGGTTTAGAGGTATTCTTATTAATGTGAGCAAAGTTGAGGTTGTACATGCGAAAATCTCTAACTACAATATCATATATTAGCTACATAAGTTATTTCAATCCTAACTTATTTACTTATAAATTAATAAATTTTAAAGTAAAAGGCAATTTGCTCCCTCACCTTTGGCCCTATAGCCCTCTGCACATCGACAGTTACCCCACCTTTGTGATTCTGCCAAATTACCTCGCTATCCAAAATTTCTCAAATTTATCTAAACTTTACCCTTGAATCCTAAAGAAACTTCTCCATTGGCCCAAATTACCCTTGATCCTTCCAAGACGAAATTCCCACACTACAATAATACATTTGGGTCCAAGGGTAAGAATTTCTGAAAGGCATAAAACCATGTGGAGAGCTGAATGAATCTCTACAACCATCTCAAGGCTTTTTTCCAGCCTCCTCTTTGAAACAAGCTAAACATAATTAATATAAACACTCTAACTGAAGGAATAATGTCTGTAAATGATTGGAATTCCCCTCTAAGAAATAAGTTCTGAAAAAGACATCCTAAGAAAATTAATATTCCATCGTAGCCATAAAATTTTATCTTAGTGCCTAAGTTAGAAGGCCTATAAGAGCAAGAAACAACCAAAGTGAAGGTCATAGATTAAGGCCATACAAAAATGTAGACTTCTGTGAAGGTCATATTGTTGCAACCTCAAAAATATAAATAAAGATGTTCTTAAAACTTAACTTTGTACAAAAGGCATTACCTTCAAAATACGTTTAGATAATTTTCAGGGAATAAAAGCAAGAAAGGTGAGAAAGCAAATGAAGGTCTCCATGTAAGCTCATGATAGCATTTAAAACCACCCTTCGTATCCTTGAATCCTGAAGTAGAAGGAGAAAAGGCAAAGTAAAAGAAAACACCTCATATATGTAATTGCGAGATTAGACACTAAAGTATGTGTGTAGCATCACATTAGTTGTTTTAGTGCTAAAATAACATGTTTCACGTATCCAAACAAGTGATGCACATAGAATAGAAGATGTGATAGTAACAAATATGCATCTATATAACATCAATATGTTATATGAAACCAAAGCAAGAACAAGAATGTGGAATAAATAAACCAACTTGAAAAAAACAAAAAAGAAAGGGAATTGGAGATTAATATTAAAACTTCAATTGACAATTTCTAATAGCACAAGTTGCATAAGAAGGATAAGAGAAAACCCTTCCTCCTATCGGGTTGTTTTGTCAAAAACCATAAGTTGTCCTCTTTTTTTAAAAAATGAGGTCAAATATGGTCGTTATAATAAGTAATTGACACTTGGCGTCGGGGGAATGAATACCAATGCAAATGTTGTTTAATTATGTTGTAATTTTTTTATCAATCCGAAAAAATTAAACAAGAAAAAAAGGACACCCACAACCAAGGTCTTGTGAGCAAAAACAACTCAGCCTATCCAACTCAAAATAGGGAGACTACATCGTGTGTGGGCAACCCGCACCCGTTGTAAACGCAATATACTCCTCTCCTTCAACCCAACAATATCCATACAACAAAAATTGGCACATTAACACCTATATTCGAGAAATATCCACACATTCATATACGGTTTCATGTCCGGTCGGACGTTAATGACAATATATGATCAACATCCTTTGGATCTAGATTGAATATAAAGATAGTCCATACGCTATTAAGGTATGAAACATGCAAAAACATATCCAGTCGCACATGCTATGCGGGGGTTGGCCTTGGCCACATAGCATGGTGGTTGTGCGGTATACCAAATCTTACCCTGCATTGTTGTTGTTATGCAGCCTCATATGGTCTCATATATGGCGGCATGTGCAATGCACATGCAACGCATACCAAAATAGCATTTTTTGTGTTTAATTGGATGCATTTGTGTTAAGATCCATTTACATGGATCCTTACATGCCTAACAAATCCAAATGACCCTTTATGTTTCAAACAAAACTAACCCCAAAAACATCAAACCTAGCCACCTAACTTTTTTTAAGGTTACTTCCTTACATATATAACTTGTATGATATTCAAATGTATATATTTATATTTTTTACTATTAAAATGTTAAATAATACTTTGATATAGTCCATGGTACTCCAAATGTCAAAAAACAACTTAATCTTTGACACAGTAGAAACAACTTAATCTTTTATTGTGGAATCATAGATGGTCAGTTGCATTTGCATCATTTGGGTCAATTGGAAACAACCACACTGTTTTACAGTGGTAGGGTTGCGTACATCCGACCCCCCCTTACCTCGCTTAGGCAGGAGCCTCTTCTGAGGCATTGGGTTATGTTGATGATGATTACTATTAAAATGTTAAACATCATATGCTCTTGCATAGACATATACTTATGCAAAGACTCATCACATCAAGTCTGCATAATGCATTCCTGAACCTAATCCATACCTAAAGTGAACATCAATGTTGGACATTCAGTTCTGCTTTGAATATTCACTCTGAATATCGAAGTCACTAAAATTATTATGTAAGGTTTGAACTTGAGTCCACGCTTAGGCAGGTGCCTCTTCTGAGGCATTGGGGTTATGTTGATGATGATTACTATTAAAATGTTAAACATCATATGCTCTTGCATAGACATATACTTATGCAAAGACTCATCACATCAAGTCTGCATAATGCATTCCTGAACTTAATCCATACCTAAAGTGAACATCAATGTTGGACATTCAGTTCTGCTCTGAATATTCACTCTGAATATCGAAGTCACTAAAATTATTATGTAAGGTTTGAACTTGAGTCCATGCAAAGTTATAAACAACACAACCAAACCTATCTAACCATTTGCCAACTTGGACATGGTACAAAACATAAGTGATTTATGAAATACATAAATTCAACAAAAAATTCAAACAGAATGCGAATTGCACTCACATTGGATATACAGATGTGTATGCAACACATGTATAAGTATATAAATCCAATATGAAAACAAATACAAGCAATATTGATGTTCAATCCGAAGTTCACATGGTTCGGATTGAGGTACCAATAATCATTATTCATATTCATCTTATGAGTTCATGAATATACAAGATCAAATACAAACATAGTTTTATGAATAACTTTTTCTCGAATAAAATGAATACAAAAAATGGTTGGCAGATTGTTGTGATTTTGATAGGAAATTCCAAAATAGTAACTTGACATATATGTGAAGAGGTTGAGGACCATTATGCAAATTGTCATTATTTTATGCAAAAAATCAAATTAACATAATGGAGTATGGGAGTGGTGTTGAGAGTTAAGATCACTCCACATGTAATGAATTTTTTTATTCTAGAACCAAAAATAAAATAATGTGTTTGGGCGGCAACTTTGATCGGTTTCTTTGCCACCTTTGGCCAGCTATATATATGGTTGCATCTCTCATTACCTTGATCGAATGAGAGAGAGATTAAGGTGTGTGACTAGTTGACTAGTTGGTCTTGATGTGTGACATGAAATCAAAAATATTCATCTTGTGTAAATTTTGATCTATTGTGAGAGAGATCAATTAAGTGAGATGGTGATGGTGTACAAGAGATCATTTTAGAGATATGCAACTGCTAGAGATAACAATTCCAAGTTGCGTTGTCTCAAATCGTCTTTGGTGTGCGACCTGAGAGGGGAATTGCCATCGTATCCTAGAGGGGAGACCACCACAAACCTTTCGTCACACTCGGATATTATTCGAGAGTGGCGGAAAACTTATCTTAAGGTCAGTGAATACACGCCTCAACCAGGTAATCATTTATTAAGTATTTGCAGCTAATTCAAGTACGTCAAATTAGAGTAATAGTTCCATACTTTTATGCAATAATCCCGACATTTTGAACATTCATTGACACTCCTAGCTAACAGTAAGTTCATCATACCATATGATGAGATCATTCGAAAAACCTCAAATACCACGCCAAGTTAGCCATGTTAACAATCGCTCCAAGTGTCACTTCATGCAACATTTTCAGTAGCCTAGAAGCCCACTCTTGGTCTCCAAATGGCGTTGCCTCTATGTTGCTACCAAAGCCATGGGGAACTACAAGCATTCACAAAATTCAAAATAAGAAGGCTAGAGCAGTGCTAGTCTTTCTATTAAAAATAGAGTGCACCATGCTCCTACGTACGACATGTAACAACTACATAGTTCATTTGCTATGTAAAGACATAAAAAGATCTTATATTCTCTCTTACTCACCCACAAACATAATAAAACCGAGGCTTCCTCAATTGTCAAGTCAAGATCATATTAGATTGTCTCGTAATCTCTCGACCCAAAATAGGTGCATAACTAAGCCTTATTGTCTCCAATCAATTATATAAACCCTCATAATCACCTCATTGTTCAATACTAAATGGTATTATTACATATTACACGCACTAGGTCATGGAATAACATGCAAATCAAATCTCCATGTGTAGTGAACTAGCTTCTTTTGAGTTTAACCCATAAACAAATAAGTTGCCTGTAAGTCTAACTAGTTTGAAAGCCAACTCATAGCTTGTGCGAATCTCAATACTTAGTAAAATCAAAGGACTATACTCATACGATTCCTTAAGGTGAATATTCATTTTTATGGTTGCTACTTGGTCATCATTGGTGACTTGATGCTACTAAACAAGATCAATCTTCAGGATGTGAGAGAAGGACAAAGAAGATTAACAATAGTGACAATTCATCGTTCGGTTTTATGTATAAATTGAATGTGAATCATGCACATGAGTATTTGTCACTTGAGACATCGTGCTTAAGATTAAATGGGTGCAAGAACCTCACTGTCAACTCTCGATATTTAACCAAGTACATATTGCTTAGGTTCATATACTATATTGTCTATCAACAATTTGATAAAAACTTCATAGAGATAACATTTTCTAATGGATTAAAGATGCTTTGTATGATAAAGGCATGATCTCAACAATTTTTTGTCTAATCAACAAGTCAACAAGATATGCCTACCCATCCCTTAGCTTCTTCAGAAGCTACTTTCGCATTATATTTCAAGCCTTAATTCTTTGTTGGAAAGTTAATACTAGATGTAAAATTATAGGCAAATATTTTTTTGCCAAATAGAATGATATTTAGGAAAATGCCCCCCTCTTGAAGATTTCAACTTTGACTAATAAGCCTCCAACCATTATCAGGCGGGCCTTGTATTGTTGCTAGCTGAAATTTACCAATTTTGCATCAAGAGCAAAAGTCAAATCGAACTAACATTTCTAATCTTCCAACCAGAATTTAGCCTTTCAGAAATTGATCTTTAAGGTTTCTAACCATCTTAAAGAAGTGACTAAACATCATGATAACCAGATTATTTTCAGTTTAGATGGTGAAGTGCAGCAGCAAAGAAAAAAACTTGCTACTTCCTAGATAACTGGCCAGAACTATGTTGTGATGACCAATTTATAACCCATGGTAAATGGTGGCAGAGAATCTAGCTCAGAATACCAACCAACAGGATCTTTTCCTGCCCAGGGAAGAAAATCTCTAGAGAAAATAGAGATGAAGAGCTTTTTGCGAGAAAACCAAAAGTGTTTACTTTGCAAAAAGGTTATTTGTTCAGATAAAGGAAAAGTGTAGGCATCTTGGAAAGGAAAGTTCAACGCTTTTCCCAACATGAATTCTTCAATGGATTGGTTATGCAGCTCCAAATAGATGCATTGTGGCAGCTCTTGATGTAAGCTCAAGTTCCGGAAATGAACACATGCAGATGCAGAAAACATAGAAAGATGTTTGGTTCCGGACTATGATTTTCAGAAAAGTTAAAGTCATTGTTTAAATTATATTAAAATAAACAGAAACATGTCAAAGCAGTAAACACCTGGGCAAGCATGAGTTGGGCATTCAACAGCTCATATTATTGCTATCGAGTCTTCCGCTTCCTCTCAAGTCGGTGGTACACATCTAACTTTCCTGCCTTTCGAAAACCACTCTTCAACTTAACCATCGTTGACGGCAGCAATTCAATACCACCCATGTCAATCATATCCTCTGCATATCTCCTAACTTCAGCCATCCTCCCAAGCTCCTTAAGCCCCACAAGCAACTCATTTGCACACTCCTCAATCGTTGCAACTCTTTCCTCCAACACGCACCTCCACACCTCGACAGCAGACTCGGGGTCAAACTGGTCGAAAAACATCCTAATGGCGGAATAACAATTGGCCGGCGTAGGCGGCCACTCGTTTTTCCTCATCTCATTAAAAAAGCTCGCAGCCTCACGCACTCTCTTGTTCTCAATAAGACACTCGAATATACAATTATAAGTCAACGAATCCGGAAACACACCTTGAAGTGGCATCTCGTCGAGCAGCCTCCACGCAGCGTAAAAGTCGCAATGCCGGCTGTACAGTCCGATCATCCGATTGTACATGTCAACATCCGGCATAAGCCCACCACCAACCATCACATCCCACACCTTAACCGCATTCACAAGGTCCTTCTCACGCACGAAAACCTCCAAAGCATCCGCGAAAAACTCAATCCCGGGAAAACAACCTTTCGACTCCATAACTTTAAGAAACTTAAACGCCTCCGCAGCCTCCCCGGCCTTAACAAGCGTCCTCAAAAAAACATCGTGCACCTCCGAATTACCTTTATCCCATCCGAGCCTCACAACCATCTCCCCGAAAGTGCTCTTAACCTTAGCTAGATCGCCTTCCTTCCCCCATCCATCAATCAAGCACGTGAAAGTCTCGGCATCCGGGGAGACCTCCGCCTTGGCTTTCTGGACGAAATCTGACGCGGAGGATGGTGGAAGCCCGGAGACGAGAGCGTTAAGGACGCGCACATCGGGTTTAACCCCGTAGCGCGGCATGACGTCGAATGTCATGAGCGCGTCCTTGAAGCGGTTTTGGGAGAGGTAAGATCGGATAAGGGAGATGAAGGTGGAGGAGGAGAGGGGACCGGAGGGCTCGTCCCGCATGGACCGGATGGCGTCCCAGGCAGCTTCGAAGAGGGAGTTGGAGGAGAGGAGGTGGACGATGAGGTTCCACGAGGAGGAGGCATGGGGGGCGGCGAGGGCGGACCAGCGGAAGAAGCGGACGGCGGCGGAGGGATTGGAGAAGGAGTGGAGGAGGACGGCGTCGACGAGGGAAGGGAGTGGGGGGATCGAGGCGGACGAGAGGGCCGCGTCGAGGGACAGGAGGGGGACGGTCGTGAGGATGTGGAGGAGGGTGGAGACGCGCGGGTCGGTTGGTGGGGAGAGGAGAGGCGGTGGGGCCGGCGGTGACATCGGTCCGGGATGCGGCACCGGCGGCGACGTCGCTGTTGGAGACAAGTGTGATAATTGTGTCTTGATATCGTTGTTTTGGGGTTTTGGCTTGGTAATCGTTGTGTGTTAATATTGTAATATTGCAAGATTTTTCTTTTTATTTGTCATTTGTCTAGAAAAAGGAAACATATTTCGTTTGGCAATTATATTTTTCTTGAATTACTGTCCAGATAATTGGATTCTCTAAAAGGACTAAGTAAAAAAAAAAATTAGTTTTCTGTCTTCTATTTGTTGTGTTTTGATATTGTAGTTTACGCTTATTACAAGATTGTTTTCTTTATTTGTATTTTGCCGAGACTTATGTATTAGGTACTTGTCAGTTGCCTCTAATTAATGAAAATATTTCAGGCATTTAGAAGAAATAAGAAGAAAAAAATTTATATTTTTTCTTATGTTTTGTTTATACCTCAAGAATATAGACATTTCAAAACTTCCAACCAAAACCTATTAATGATACAAAAATACTCTTTGTGTACCACATTATTATATCTTATACCAAAGAAACTATCTATTATTCATCCCAGCCAATTAATCACGTAAATCCATCACATTCACACAAACTCCAGGGATACACATGCAAAAAACATAACCCTTTGTCCCCTCCACCTCTCCACCCACCCGCCTCCCAATTCCACCCCCATCCAAAACCCTAACTTCTCCGGCGACCGGCGATGGATCGGCCGCCGCCGCACGACTACCCGTTAACCCACCACCACCCGCACCCCCAACAACCTCCCCACTTCGGCTTCCCCTCCCAATTCCCCCCCTTCCCATACCAGCAATACCCCCGCCCTCTCCCTCCCCACCCTCTCCTGTTCCCCCCTCCCCCTCCCCACCCACCCCTCTTCCACCACCCACCTCCCTTCGCCCCGCCCCCACCCGACCCCGACCTCCACAAGCGCATCGACAAGCTCGTTGAGTACGCCGCCAAAAACGGCCCCGAGTTCGAGTCGATGATACGCGAAAAACAGCAGGACAACCCGGCTTACGCGTTTCTGTTCGGCGCCGAGGGCGCCGCGTATTACCGGTATAAGCTCTGGGTTTCCACTCGCCCGCCCGTCGATCCAATGGGTTCGCCTTTTGGGCATGTTAGTCCCATTACTTCGTCTACGCAACCTCGTGTCATGAATTTGCACCCGGGGTATCATCACATTCATCATCAGCTTCCGCAGCACCCTGTGCCGCAGCCTTACTTGCCCTTTAAAGGGCTTGCCGGGCCGTTGCCCGTGGATGTGGTGGCGGAGCTGAACGGTGTGCTTGGGGGGTTGACTGGGACGAAGGAGTCGATAAAGGGGGCAAAGGTATGGTTCATGCAGAGGGCGCCGTTCGCGCCTGCGCTGGCGGAGGCGTTTAAGGAGAGGGTGTTCTTGACTGATGACTCGGAGAAGCAGCTGCATGTGGTGTTTCTGGCTAATGATATTCTCTTTGACAGGTTTGTGTTTTGCTAGTTTGGTTTTATGTTTTGTCAGTTAATTGGCAATTTTATTGTTGGATTTTTCTAACTAGAGTTACTAGAGCAGTGTTTATGTAGTTTGGTGCCAGTTTTAACAATAACACGTGAGAACTGAGAAGCTTTTTTCGTGGTTAGCATTGAACAAGCATTTTGTGCTATTATATGATTAAGGATTTAAAGTTGGCTAGTTGGACACTATTTGACCCAAATTTCCAAATCACCTAGTCAGCAATTCATCGGATTAATAGTCAGGCTACTCGTGTTTAAGCCGACTGGTTAACCAAGTTTAAGTAAATGCCTGTGATGCACTCTAGCATGTGTTGTTCGTGGAAGCAAAATCCATTGTGTTGTATCTATGTTGTCTTTGAAGTACATGTTGAATATTTAGGAGTCATGGCTAGAATTTTATGTAGCATCATCTGTAAGATAGATTTACTGTCACTTATAATGACCAGTGACTGCTGTAGTCTTGTAAAATTGTCTTCACAAGAAGCCACTCTTCCGAGCTATAATCTGCAAGGCATTATTATAGTTCTAAGCATCCAGCTTTGGACTTGTTGATGTTACATCTTACCAGACGATAGAGGGCTAAATGCATGACGAGTGATTGCAATACTTGGATTTAGAAGTGCTGATCCTTTCTAAGTGGAATTCACCTTAGGTGTTGAGATTGGAGTGTGATAAAGCAATTAATTGTCACAAACATCTCCCCTTTGATCCTCTTCCTATTAGTCTATGTTCTATTCTGTGTGATTTTTGAGCCTTATGGAAATACTACAGGTCCTCAAAAGACTTGATGTGACTAAAATCAGAAATGATTGATTACAATAATTCACAAGTACACGCTCCATGGATCGATAAGTCAAGTTCCACGTTTAACACATAGTTGACCAAATCATGGGCGTTAAAAGGTCCAGGACCATTTACCATATCAACAGGAAGTGTTAGAACTTAGAAAATTTAATCCCTCAGTTTAGTGGTTGAATCAACTAACTTCAACAGGTGAAAATCCAGAGTATTGAAATTAATGGAAGATGCAGGGGACATGATCCAGATTTTTGGTTTGGTTCATGAATCACATGATGAGCAAGTATCATATTGTTTTGGGAGCATTTAAAGATTAATACAGGACAAGTTAATCCCTGGGATGCTTTTTTTGTTTAACTGAGGCATGTTGTTTTCCGACCCCCTTGTTTGTACTTTCTCTTTGGTTTGTCATTCGACTGGCTGTCATCTGGTTGGTCACTATTTTCCTTTTCTACTGTTTCTTCTATGTTTTGTATGCTGATCACGTTCCAAAGAAATTTAATTCTATTGATCCAAAAAATTACCGTGAGACAAAAATACGTAGAGAAAATGATTTTCTTGTGTGATCATTAGAGAAAATGAAATATGAACGCTGTAAAAAAATTTGTTATCTATTACGTTGTGTCTCTAATGTTCTTGGAGGTCAGTTTTGTCCTATACATTCACTTTTAAATTCTATAACATTGGTTTGGCTACAGTGAGTTTCTTTTCCAGCAATTTTTAGACTCGCACAATCATTGCTGTTAATTTTTCCCTTTCCATTTTTTAGTCCAAGGAAGGTCCAAAAGATTGGCCATATGATAACACATGTTTTTGTCTTTTACGCCAGCATGTTTTTTGCAATTAAGCATAAAGATATGAATCACATGTTTGCCTGCTGTTATTTCAAAAAATATTTATCGCTTATTTTGTTAGAAGGTTAGCACATATAAGGTGCAAAGTTTAAACCATTGCTAACATTTTGTATATTCAGCTCTTTTCATCTGCCCATGCTTAATATCAAGAAATTAATTCACATCCATTTGTGATGTTTATTGTGATGCTCTATGACATGTGTCTGTCTTATTCTCTGTAACAGCTTACAGAGGCGGGCAAATCCCAGCGATCTTGACAACGAAGCCCTAGCATTCAAACCTGTGCTTGGTCCAATGCTTGCAAGAATTTACCACAACCCACACAATAAAGATGCTAATCAGTCACGTCTAGAAAAAATTCTTCAGTTCTGGGCTTCAAAAGAAGTCTATGACCTGGAGACGATTCGCCATCTTGAGAGCGTAATGACTGGTGGAGTGCCACCACCTACACACTATGGAGCACCTGATGCAGCATTTCCCATGGATCCCTCAGGTTTAGTAGAGGATAACTTTTTCTACAAGTCTATGAAAATGTTCATAAATGAATGCATGTTGGTAATACACAATGAGATGCCACTAGACCTAGATGTAGTACCGTGGTCTCCTTATGCTGCTGCCTTTGGTTATTGGAATTTCTTTTGTTCTTATCTTGATAAACTCTACATCATAAATTGCAGGACTGCAGCAGAATGTAGCAACACATGCACTCAGACCAAGGCAACCAGGGGAGCTAGAACTGACAGAGATGTCCCCAACCTCGGTCCCATCTTCACACTTCATCCCTCCAGCTGCACCTCCAAGCGGCCCATACCCCACACCAGCAAATCCTGTGCTTTTCCCGGGATCTTTACCAATCCAATCTTCAATGCAAGCAGTAGCACAATCACCTGTTCCCAATCTACTACCCCCTTCTGCTGGAGTCAGCGAGCAAGTGCGCCCGCCTCCATACCCATTGTTCCCTCCTGGTCTAATTCCTGGCATGGTCAGGAAGATGCAAATTGGCAGTGGAGTTCCTTATTCTCCTTTGAGCTCTCTAGACATTCCGACTGTGATCCCCCCATCTACTATTCCTCAATCAGAGATACTAGAGAGGGTCTCGAAGTTTTTTAAAGAAATCGGTGAGGCAAACCCATCAGAAGGGCCAATGAAGTCATCTAATTCAGTTGGTGATCGCGACGATTATGAACATGACGAGTATGAGAGAGAGAAGTCTGTTCGAAAGGGAGGAGCTTGCATTCCTCCACCTGCAAGCCTGAATGTAGATCCAGAAACTGGAACTTTTCCAGACGGAAGTGTTGATCGGAAACACGGGTCCAGCGGTAGGTTGGGGCTTGGAGCCACAGCTGACCCAAATGAGGTGAGCCAATACGATGATGTATATTCGTCGTATAGAAAGAAACGCAGTTCTACCTACCATTCATCCATGAGTGTTAGATCTACAACAAGGTGATCCATTTGGCTAATAAAGTTCATATACCCAAAAAGGTATGTATGACAAACTTTAGAGCTGGCCTTGTTTTCTCTGTTGTTGGTTGTCTTCGTGAGGGACTCCTTTCATCTTACTAAGACATGTCTCTGAACTTGTTAATTCTATTGTGAATGTGTTGTTCGGTAGTAATACGATGAGACATGAATGGTGTTTGTTGAGGTTTCATGCACTTTTTTTTCTTTCGCCTTTCAGTCCAATGTAGGTTGGTATTAAACTAATAGCTTTGTAACCCATATTAGATGCGATCCTCCTCACCCTTGCTGGTCTCTTTTGTTACCCTGCTGTAAGGATTGAGTTTTTATCCCATTTATGTCTTACATTTTTACTATTGCATTTTTAGAAGCAATACATAAGAAGGTACTTGGTCCTGTGTGGTATTATTTCTATCACCTTTTTTCTACATGGAATAAAAAATCAGCAAATGCATGTCGGAACAATTAAACGAGGTTGTGAACTTCGAGTAAGTAGCAATGTGTTATTTTCCGATTAAGTAGGTGACCAGTCGTCTTTTTAGGGTGTGTTCGGGATGAAGTTTTGATTTGCAGGAATAAAAATGAATCCTAAAGGGTTCCTGCCTTCATATTATAAACTTATATTCTTCACCATTATTAATTTTTAAATATATTTTTTGTTTCAAAACTTTATTGTTGAAAAACGGTTTCCCAAATAACAATTTGAAGATCATAATTATACAGGATAAGGTTTTTACTCAAGTACAACTTTAGTTTTACTTAATTGATTTCTCTTGAGAAATTATACATTTAAGCAGGCCTTGACTCTTGACGTGAGCAAAGCTAGTAAAAAAAGGAGGAGAGGGCTAGAACAAGCGTATTGACCTCTTTCAGATGGACGGATTACCTCATGAACACCTCAACAATTGATTGTTGACGACCTACTATTAGGCGCTGGCTGCCATACATGTTGGATAATATTCAGATATATTCAAGTCTAATCTTGATTTTGTTTTGTCCTCATGTTTGAGATAGCCTCGCACCAATCACTTGAATATTTATTAATATGTATTCGACTGAACACCACTTGAAAATGGTTTTGTTTAGAAACGAAATGTTCCAAGAACTATTTGTATATACATACATCAGGATCCCAATTCGTGGATCTCTTGGTTTGAGAAATAAGAAGATCAAAGAACAAGATACAAATTTGAAGGGTAAAAACCTGTGTCATGATTCATGAGTATGTTTCATTTAAGTCGAATGAGATCAAATATGTAAGTTTGAGATAACATCCCTTGAAGCAGGCACAAGGATTTTATGGACCCATTTCCAGATATATTAGAAGTTCAAGGTTGTTGTTATCTTTTGTGCTAGCCTCCAATGAATTTTTTGTGTAACTTAAACATTACAATTTGTGATTTTTGGGCAGTTTTAAACACCATGGACGTTTCATTTAGCTTGAAAACCTGCTGATCTTCCTTAACCTTGTTATGATATTACCACGTACGATTTTTGGATGATGAAGTTTCGACTAAATTTGTCGTGTTGCTGAAAGTTTTGGAATTTAAATTATTAAATTAAAACTAAAACATGAGATGACTTCCTCGCTTCCATCAGAAATCAATAGAAAGCTGTGAATAATTCAAAATAACGTAATCGGGTTTGTAGCCGAGATCTCTCTTCCCCTTCCTACTGGAAAAAAAACACAATAGTGAAACAAATAATGATAAAAATAGTTAAAAAGTTGTGCCTTCACACGCACAGCGATTTGATAAAATGCATATCAAGGTCAAAAAGACGCCAAATGTGAAATATCTGAATTTTTAATATGTAGACTGCAGGATCAAATTCAAAACCAACTAACTGGTTACGAGTGCAGGTACTTATGATCTCACAAATCACAACAATAATCTAAATTGTCCAATAAATAAGCTTTCTCGACAGAACTACAAAAATAATAGAATGCCAAGTTCGATTTCAAGAACCAAAAATGATGCCAGAACTCCAAATTCTTTACATTCAAGGATAATTTTTATATATTATAAGCATGATCAAGGAAATGAAGCTGAAATAATGTTTTCTGAAAGCATTACGCATTTCGTAGTTAAATCCCCAACCTGTAACTCACATCATGTCAGTCACATGCTAGGAATTGATCCTCAATCTTCACAACAATGTCAACACAATATATTCCAAAACAGAGGACCAACACTTGATCATTATTATGTACACTGAAAATGCCAACATATCACAGTATTAACTTGAGACTTAATTCACCAATTTTACTATTAACTCAACAATAAAAACTCATCAACTGAACTTCAGAACTGGTACTTCATCTGATCGAAAAATAAAAAACCAACTTCCTCTTTTTCTGTACAAAAATACTAGCTTGAAAAGTCGTCTTACGAACAAAATGAATAGATGATCATAGAACCAGTAGTTTGTTGGTCGAGGGTGCAAAGTGGAGTTCATAACTCAAATAGAGATTGCATTTGGATGGTTGAATGGTTTCCAAAAGAACACACAATGCAAGAGTTGCTTTTCAGATACTTGACAATTTCCAAGTTGCACTTTTGGATGCAGTAGTATAACATATAATTTGAACTTGTCATTTATGAATAACATGTTTAGATGATTTACTTTTGGAACTTGATAAAAGAAAATCACTGAACAATTGAAGGACTAAATGTTCAGGAATACACATGAATTCAAGGACAGATTTTTAAGATTTCCCAAGTGAAGCAAGTTGTGTCTTGACACTTGAGTTTGCTTACGCTGATTTAACAGTACATGAGGGGCAAAAACTCTCCTCGTCACTCAATTTCACAGAAAATTATCATAAACCTATCTTATAATAACATCAAGCACTATAACTACAAATACCAAAACTTCTAAATTTACCAAACACATATCAATTAAGAATGCAACTCTACACATTTACATCATCCCACCATCTCACCTAAAATTCTCATCTAGTACAAAACTCTTCTACATCCATATTCAGCTTCTAACGAAAATCCCAAGCAAATTGTCGCTCCTCGAAATTAAACACCAAAACTTCTATTTTGACCACAACACATTAAAGAACACAATTTTACACACTTTACCTCAAAATGCTGCCATGGAAGCTCATCTTCACCAATTCAATTCTCATCGGTATCAAAATCGACATCAATGTGGGTAACAAAATCCAATCCAATTGAAGCCTGCTTGACCATCTCGACGATCTTCTCCGCCTCACGGTTGACCTTCTCCTGCTCCTCCAAAGCCTTCCTCATCCTCCTCCTCTCCTTCTTCAGCACCAAATACAACTCCCCACCATCTCCCCCCAAATCCCATTCCTTCTTCTTCCTCCCCTTCTTCATCAAAAACCCGAAGCAACACCCCGGACTTTTCGCGCCTTTCTCGCCCAAAAAGGTCGGGTTTTGGGGGCTTTCTGGAGAGAAATTTTGTGGGTTTGATTGGTTTTGGGGTTTGATTTGAAAATTTGGGTTTTGGGTTTGATTTGGTGATGGGTTTGCGGGAATCTTCTCAAATGCGGCTTTCTTTTCCGAAAGGTCAGTGTTTTGGGTTATTTCTGGCGAAATTTTTTGTGGGCTTGATTGGTTTTGGGAATTGATTTGAAAATTGGGGTTTTGGGTCTGATTTGGTGATGGATTTGCGAGAATCTGCTCAAATGCGACTTTATTTTCCGAAAAACTTGAATTTTGGGTTCTTTCTTGCCCAAAATTTTGTGGGTTCGATTGGTTGGTGCTAAAATTCGGGGTTTGGGTTCGATTGGGTGATGGGTTTGAGGAAAAAGACAGGTTTTGGGTTTGGATTGGTGGAGGGAAGGATTTGAGGGAGCGGAAGCGGGACTCGAGGGAGGAAGGAAGAGGGGAGGAAGGGAGGTGGGCGGTGTTGAGGATGGCAATGTGGTGGAGGGCGACCTCGTCCATGGCTTGGGAGAGGATGGAGTCTACTTGGGAGGAGAAGGAAGAAGAGGAGGAAGAAGAAGCCATTGGAGTGGGAGAATGAGTGAGGTTTGTTTGGGGTTTTGGTGTGTGGAAGGAAGAAAGAAATAAAGAAAGAGAGGTTGGTTAGGCTGTCACGTTTTTTGTTTGTTTTTCGACCGTTGGACACTTGGACTTATCACTTGGACTTGGGCTCAACTATTAATTTTTATTAATTATTACAAGGGAAAATTAATTACGGGTCATAAAACATCTTCCACTTCAACAATAAACAATAAAGTGGTTGAAAAGTCAACTTTATATTTACGTCACACGTTGTCACAAAACTTATTTACTAATATTACATCTAACCTGAAATTAAATTTTCTTTCCTATTTTAACCATCGCAACCTTTCGAAACTACAACTCATCTCATCTCACCTCTATTTCCAACATCTTAGCATGCAACCTCCCTGTCTCCTACCCATTTTCCTCACCACCATCCTCTCCCTTCCACCCCACCCCGACCTTCGCCTAGTCCAAGCTCCACTCCATCCCCATCCCCACCCTCTCCTCCCCCTCCATTGCCTCGCCTTCCTTGTCTCCTGCTTCGTCGGGACGCCTCCGTTTTTCTCTTCACTCTTCGGGGCCCTCTACCCCCTCTCTTCCTTGTATGAGTGGATATGAGATTGAAAAGTTTGATTATTTTTTTATTGTCCCTTGTTGGGTTTATTTGATTATTTTCTTGATATTTTGATGGTTTTATTTGTTTCTTTTTTTATTTGCTTATTTGGCCTAGGCTTCACGTTTAAAAATTATGGTTTATATAGAGAAGAGAAAGCATTTTGGTTACAATTTTTTTGTTGATCTCAATTTTTTGATGTTTCTACTTAGGCTTATTTATAAGGGTGAATAGGTCATGCTTTCAGCTTAGGCCATAACATACTTCATCCAGTTTTTATATTGATATCATCATATCAATATATTCTAAAGATCTGAACAAAGACATGTTCTTTGCCCTCTTAGATATTATAGTTCATTATTTTAAGCTTAACTTATTTCCTGATAGATGTTTCAATCAACCTGTAAGCTACTCGAATTCTAATGTTTTTCAATGTTTGTGTTTGTAGAATAATACCTGATTCTCACCTTAAACAGAATGTCATTTCGCTTATATGTTGCCAATTTTGCTTTAGATTTTAATAATTTGCCTTATGTCACTTTTTGCAGCATGGAAGAAGACTTTCCTGTTGGAATTGCAAATGTCTTTGTTGATGATGCGGAGCGTCTTATGCAATGCGATAAAAAAAAGAAACTTCTGGAGTTTGGATACATTACACAAGAGATTAGTTCGAGCATGAAAATTGTGCTCGTGCTCGACTTGCTTCTTGCTCATGAACCGCTAGACTCGGCTTGTTTGCTCATGAGTCAGCTCAGCTCGTTTGCTCGTCAGTCTGCACATGAAATTAATCAGCAATTCAAAATAGATTTCAGAAGTTAATATCTTCCACTTAGGGATGTAAATGGGGTGGATTTTTGCCCCACTGTTACCCGCCCCCGCCTAAGTAAAGCGGTTAGGCGGGGCGGGGTGAAAAAAATTGTTACCCGCTCGACCTAAGGGTGGACTAGGCGGGGAGGGTTTGGCGGGTTATTTTTCAATCAAAGCTGAATACAAAAAAAACAATCTATTTTCTTAATATTTTCCATTTTGATAAAAATTATATACAAAAAATCAAGAAAAATATATATCAATCCATGTATGGTTTAAAGCTATGTACAAAAGATCAAACCTAAATATAAAGAAAATCAAAGTTACATACAAAAAATCAAACAAAATACAAGGGTTACGTGGGTTGCGGGTTATGCGGGGTGGGTTGCAAAAAACCGCAAACTGCGGGTGGCAGGTTATTTTTTGTTTGCAACTCGCATTAAGTGGGGCAAGGGGCAGGTCAAACACGTTGATGTCATCACATGGGTTGATAAAGTGAGCAAACATTCTCGGTGATAATGAATAAAGTCATAGACATATAAAGCTCGTCTAACATCCTATTGTTGACGATGTGGGACTAATATTTGATTTTGAAGATGACACTTCAATTTTTGGTCGCGTAGATATATCAATTTTTAATGGTTTTGGGGTTTTTAAAGTTCAAATACTCTGTTGTTTTTCTAATGCAATTCACTTAATTCAAACTAATTTGTTTTAATCTCATATTTAAGTAAGGGTTAATTATAGTTTGACCCCCTGAACTATGCCTTGGTATCACTTTGCCCCCCCCCCCCCCCCCCCCCCCGAACTTTCAAAGTTAACAGTTACCTCCCCTGAACTTTAATTTTGTAACACTTTGCCCCCCTGAACTTCAAAAACTCATTATTTAACACACATTCGACGTTTTTTTTCCTAATTTTTTTTGTTGTATCCCTAATACACTCCTAAACCTATATTTACGTGAAAGTTTGGATTGAAACGGAGGTCGGATATGGTTGGAATTTGGGTCGAATTGAGTGTCAAACCGAGTGGAAGAATAGGAAGGATAGGAAGAAACTCGTGAAGAACGAGATGATATTGAAGATTGGAAATAGTACAAGCATCACTGCGATTGTACAAAATTTTATGGAACTTCAATAGTCTAGTGATTTAAATTTATGCTTTGAAGAATGTTTAATATGTGTCTTCGATTAGCAAGAACATTTCTGTATCAAGTTTTAGATATAGATAAATTTTAATAAATATTTTAATTCTTGCTTGTCTATATCGAAGAATGGAATTCTCTATGCAAATACATTCGTATGGAATGACTTCTATTTTCTTGAAATGAATAATAAACAAACTCAAACAAACAATAACAAAAAAGGAAACTGAGATAACTCACGTAAATGATACAATCTTATAGCATTATCAGATTGGTCAAATAAATGACCAAGAAACCTTTCAAGAAGAAAGGAACGAAAACGAATAACTAATTGGATATGATACATTCTAATGTATGTGGTCCGATAAGTACAAGTGCAAGAGACGGTTTAAGGTACTTCATTTTGTTCACAGACAACTATAGTCATTATGGCTATATTTGTCTAATGGGAAGCAAAAGTGAATTCTTTGACAAGTTCAAGGAATTCGAGGATGAAGTAGTGAACCGACTCAACAAGAATATCGAGTCTCTATGAAAGGTTCGTAGGGGTGAGTGCTTAGGATACCTAATTTGACTCATTCCTAAAGTAGGAACATGATATTGCTCGACATGGTTTGATCAATAATAAGTCAGTCTAAATTGCCTATTTACTTTTGGAATTATGCACTACAAATATTGACAAACTCACTAAATAATGTTCCATCCAAATCCGTGGAGAAAATGTCTTGTGAGCTATGGAGATGAAAGACACCTAAGCTCGACTTTCTCAAGATTTGGGGTTGTGAGGTATACATCAAGAAATTGATGTCGACCAAGCCTCAACCAAAAGCGGATAAGTGTTTCTTTATAGGTTGTCCTCGTGTGACAAGAGGATACTACTTTTGGTGTATCACCTCCAATCGAAAGATTGTAGAGAGAGATATGATTTTTCTGGAATTTCTGGAAAAGAGAGAAAAGTAGTGGGAGTGGAGTTGAGCTTGAGGAAACTCAAGATACTCTACAAGATCATGATGTGAATGTTGCATTGAAAATCATGAAGGCCCAGCCGAGATTCATTTGGTTAGTGGGAGCATGAGCGAGAGATCCTTACAAGAAATTGTGAGAGAATCTCAATCATCCTCACCTAGTGTGCGTTCGAGAGTCGAACATGAACCTATTCCTCAAGAAATTGTGGAAGAAGTTCGAGAGACACGAGAAGAACCAAAAGAACTAAGAAGGTCAATGAGGGAAAGGAAAAAACCCAATAAGTATGTGGGACTTCATGAGATCATGATACTAGATACCAAAGATCCATCGACCTTCCAAGAAGCAATGGAAAGAAAAGACTCCAAACTATGGTTAAAAGCCATGTAATCCGAAGTAGTATCCATGTATGATAATCAAGTATGGAACTTGATTTGCCTTCCTCAAGAGAAAATATCATTTGGTATGAATGAGCTTTTAGGAGGAAGATACACATGGATAGTAACTTGACAACCTAGAAAGCAAGGCTTGTAGCAAAAGTTATACTCAAATTCAAGAAATTGACTTTGATGAAATTTTTGAGAAGTTGCCATATTAAAATCTATTCGGATTATGCTCACTATTACCGCATTTCACAATTGTGGGATATGGAAGATGGATATCAAAATGACGTTCCTTGAACAGGAACTTGGAGGAGGATATGTACATGGTACAACCTCAAGGTTTTGATGATCCAAATAATAGCGAGAAGAAATACAAGTTTCGAGAATCCTTTGTGGATTGAAACAAGCATCGAGGAGTTGGAACAAACGCTTTGACGAAGAGATGAAGAAGATTCACTTCATTCAAAGTAAAGGAAAACCTTGTTGATACAAGGAGATTAGTGGGAGTCATGTAGTACTTCTGATCTTATATGTCGATGACATATTGCTCATGAGCAATCATATACCTTAGCATTAGCAAACGAGAAATTTCATTAAAATCGGCATTTCAATGAAAAGAAAAGGATGAGGCTTAACATATCTTGAGAATCAAGATACATTGAGATACACCCCGTAGACTCATTGACTTCAGTCAACGTGCATACATTGACAAGGTCTTTGAAATGTTCAGGGTGAACAATTCCGATATGGACAACGTGCCAATAAGTATGAGTATAGGTGTGCAACTCAAGGAGTCTCAACATGCTAAATCACGCAAAGACTTGGAGTACATGAAGGTATCCCTTATGCTTCGGCAAAAGGAAGGACCATGTACACGATGACTTGCACAAGACTCAATATCTCGTATGCTCTAAACATGACAAGAGGTCACCAATCCAACGCAAGTCCTAATCGTCGGATTGCGGTCAAGAATATTCTGAAGTACCTTAACCGGACTAAAGATAATGTTCTTGTTTATGGAAGACAAAGGAGAAAATAGCCGAGGGCTATTTTGATGCAATTCTCATAGGAATTCTTGACAATAGGAGGTTGGAATGATGATGAGTCATCATTATCGAAGGTGGAGGTATAAGATAGTGTAGTTAGGAATAATATCACTACAACTAACTCAACCACCAACGAAAGACAAAATAAATAAATAAATAAATAGGTGGACACAACAGTGGCACAACTGATCCATTCAACAAACCTTCATACCAAGCTAAGAGACGAAATACACTTCGAGTCCATGGATCCGAGGATCCATGTGGATTGGCTTGATGGGTGATTTGGGAAGGTTACCCTAGTTATTAATGTTTATGCATTAAGAATGTATGTGAAAGAAAACTTTGATAACAAATGGGAGATTGAAGGGAATGCGTTCTAAAAGTTTTACTTTTAAATGTCAATTATTATGAATTGAATGAGAAATCGTTTTGTTCCTTGTTTATGTTATTCGTCTTTTAGAAGTGTTAAGGAAGAGGCTCTTGGTCCTTAACCGTAGAGCTCTAAAAGATATTGGTTTACATAAAACAAAAGATATTCGCAATCATGGTAATTAACATGGGACATTAATTACCGAGTTAAGATTGTCGTGTTGGTCATAGATCATTGTAGCTCTACAAGTGAGTGACAACACGGGTACACAAAAGAAGAAAATAGTAATTTTGTATGCTGAATTGACCTAACAAGTAAAATATTATAGATATGTGTTTCTGTGTCATTAATATTTTACTGTGTCCTTGGTCCTTTGATATGAGACTTATATCCGATCGCTTAAGGAATGCTTAATTAGACTAGTGTCTTAAGCTATCGATAAGTGTAGTGTAAAGGCGTTAGTTGGTTAAGTATAACTTTCGTTGGAGAAGATAGTTAGTCAAAAGATTATCATTGCCCCTCTTAATTGAGTGATGATATTAGTGGGCCCCTTGATAAAGCAAAGTTATAATGTGCACAATGTGATTTGAGTTAAGTCACATATTTATAACTAGCTTAAAGAGATCAAGAAATGAATACTAATACAAAGATGACACAATACTACTTTGTGTGTATTCTTAATATCATGAGGCAAGGGACGGACACAAGTGGTGCACTACATCACTAAATGGATTTTGGTTCGAGTGGAATTAAGACATCTAACTAATTGGGAGCTATAATGTGTAGCTAGATACCGCTTATAGCTTGTGATATTAAGCTCTTAATATCACTGCCAACTTAGTTTAGATCCTCCCATAGGTCACACCACAAAACTGAGAAACAAGAAATGGGGATTTTGAGTTCATAAGATGTGTCGGGTTTCATGTAGAAAATATGACACATGGGGTGCACAAGCAAAATAAAAATTATGTTGTGATTAATAACATAATCAGAATCTAAATTAAATTCATATGTGATGTAAATATTATGGGGTGTAATGATTGATCATTGCATAGGATAATATGTTACATAACTTGTGAATTTACTACTAATCCCGAAATGTCAAATTTTGTAGGGGTTAAACCGAAATTTGACAAGTCTGCAGAACAATGCTCAAACGGTCGACCGGTTAGCAGTAAACGGTCGACCGATCGGGCACGGTCGACTGGATGTGTCTCGACCGATAACAGATAATTTTCATCTGTTCGAATGGTCGACCGAATGTAATCGGTCGGTCGACCGAACATTGCGATGGAATAGTTCCTGTTACGAACGGTCGACCGAGTTATTGAACGGTCGACCGAAACCTGGTTCGAGCTGTCGACCAAACCTCCAAACGGTCGGCCGTTCCAGACGGTTAATGCAGAATTAATTTAAGAATTAATTAGATCATGTATGGAATTGGTCCATAATTGATTTAATTCGTGACTAAGATTATTTATTATTAAATAATGGATGGTTAGATGGAAGTTTGCATGAAATCATGGGCAAGAGGTTGCACATGAATATGTAATTTGGAGAGAACTTATAAATACAAGTTTATCTCATTACTTCCTTAATTAATTCATTGTTTTTCTCATGCAAAAACTCTCTCCATAATTCTCCACGAAATTCCCTTAATTCTTAAGTTTAGTTTTAGTTTTTTAAGAGATCATTTTCTAAGGGAACTAAAGAGGGGTTAGTAATTAGATTCTAAACCCTATTGGAGATTGAGAGGCTAGCTCTTCTCTTTCCAATCTTGTTTAGAGTTTGGTGAAATCTCGGAGGCATCCGGCGCAGCAACAAGCATCCTCAACGTCTCCGAATCTTCAAGAAGTTTTAGAAAACTTCTAGGTATGAATTTCGGAGTCCCATGTTTGTTTTAATAAAAGTTTTAAAACTAGTTATTGAAACAAACCAATGCATGCATGAAATAAATCATAGAAAATTGTAATAGATCCTTATTACGCATAAAATTCCGAAAATATATATGTGTAATTAAACATGAAATCCAACACCTCGAGGGATAGACGCATAACATACATTTCAAGTTACAGAAAATACCAATTAGATTATATTATTCTTTATCTATTGTTCTAGTTTTATATCACATATTGAATCGGAAATTCTTTGGTGGTTCTCTTGATAACGTCTCACCGTCTCGGTTTTACTTTGTAACTCTCAACTCAAAATAAAACATTATGAATACTCTCAACTCCATGATGTTCTATTTATTTGTTTCGCAATTTATGAATGATGCATTGCATACATTGCATCATATGTCTTTCATTTAGATTGATTTTATATCAATAAATGCTACTAAGGTATGTGTTTAGTCCTATTTACAGAATACAGGGACCTGAATGCAAATTACCCACATCCCGAGCATAAATGCATGCAAAAGACTCATTTCTATCATAAAGACCAAGCTCAAGATTATCGGGTTA
This sequence comes from Triglochin maritima, assembly GCA_963682175.1. Taxonomy (NCBI): domain Eukaryota; kingdom Viridiplantae; phylum Streptophyta; class Magnoliopsida; order Alismatales; family Juncaginaceae; genus Triglochin; species Triglochin maritima. The sequence continues at coordinate 46,459,824 of OY821775.1, forward strand.
CAAATGGAAATGTATCCAAGCATAAAAGCATTCAAGATCTAATTACAAAAAGAACAAGGACTTAAGCACAAAAGTAGCCGGGGACATAATGGCAAGAAGCCAAGGACCTAATTGCAATTCACGAGTTATTATGGAGAAAATCTAAAGAAAAATCAATGTGGATCTCCAAGTATATGAAGGAAATAATTCGGAGCTCAAGAGAATGGAAAGAAATCATCCAGGCGCGCAAAGGAGGATAAAATCATACCATAAACACTCAGCAAAAATCCGGATTGAATCAGACTTGATTATGCGGCATTTCCGCCGCACAACACCTACAACCTGCGGCGATTCCGCCACCCCCTTAGCAATCCGTGTGCTCCAATTTTGTCCAGTCGTGTCTGGACACGTGTACTTTCCAATTTTATACTTAGGTCCCTTGTAGCAACTATAAATAGCCCCGAGAACGATGTTAAAAGGGTCCTTGGTTGTTGTTTTTATTTTTAGTCTTTAGTTTAGTAATAAAATTCTGTCTTTTATTTCTTCTTTTAATTTTCTTTTGTAATTCCTCTAGGACCCCTTCTTCCTCCCTCTATGAGTTTCTAACTCTTTCCAAATGGTGGAGGTGACGGATTTAGGGTGAAGAGAAGAGAATAAATGTTATTATTTTAAGTTCGTGATTAGTATATTTTGATTACTTGAGTTTATGTTAAATCATTTATCATGTAATGCTTCATAACTAACATGATTTATTATAAGTTTCTGAATTCTCTAATCTAAATCCTATGTCTAAAACCTCCACCCAACGGAATTCACCATCTTTGTTCTTGTTTTAGTTTTATTTGTTCATGTTTCTTGCTTTAGATAATTACAATCAAAAATCTCAAAACCCAAATTTATTCTTCTCTCCTTCTTTCCCCCAATCGTAAATCACACAAATAACAGAATCTCTCCCTCCTTGTGTTCGACCTGTACTTGCCACGTCTTCATTGTCGTCGTGCACTTGCGGTATAAATTTAATTCTCATCAAGTTTTTGACGCCGTTGCCGGGGAGGCGACGAGAATTTCAAGTTTTTTTGTGATTTTTGTTTGTTGTGTTTGGATCTTGGTGTTTCGCGATCTAACGTTTTCTCTGTGCTGTTCAGGAAGTATTAGAGACAACGCAAAAATCCGGACGCAATCCAAGGTGACCAAGCGGCGAAATCGCCGCACCAGTAGTGTAATTTGCGGCGGAAACGCCGCACGGGTTGGACTTCTGGGCGTGAAATTTTTCTGAGACGTGAATCATCTCTGGGTGGACGCGTATAGCAGCTGGAAATTTTCGAGAGCGGGCGGCGAACCCGACTGACCGTGCGTAGGTAACCTTTGTTGCCTTTTTCCTCGAAATTTCTATTTTCGAAAAATTTCCTTCTTGGTAGAATTGCTTGTGTAGGGCAAACTTCCATAATTGACACTAATTCAACTTGTGACCTAAAAATTTTGCAAAATTAGAAAGGCCTTAGTGCATGCATCATTTAGAGACTTTCTCGCATTATGCATGCTAAATTTTGCAAATCAATTCATTGTTGAAGAGTGCTGGAGGCAAGGTACGTGCGTAGTTTTTATCGATTGCATTTAAGCATATAAATTAGTTTGCATAAAACCCTTGCAATTGTCCCCCACTAAAGACCAATGTTTGACTATCTTTCCTAGATTTAAGTTAAACTATCTTAAGGGCAACTCCGTAGGAAAAGATACGGTGGGGATTTCATTACCCTTCCGTGGCCCACAAATAACAATCCCAAAGTGTCACCCAAGCCTTAATTTAAAATCAATTAGACATTGGCCCCTAAGGATTCGGACTCAATTAAGGAGAAGATTGGTTTGACTTGCTATGACTTGAAGCTGATCGAATTAAATTTGGTGTCTAGAAAGTGTTTTTGTGTTGACGTAAGTCTTCCAAGCGAAGTGGTTGTCTAATTGGCACCGACTCTGTCGGAAGCGCCCCCACTAGCTATACACGGCCTGACCAATTTGGTTTGATTAGTGAGGGAGGTGAATCAAGCGAATCAATTCGACTCAACCAGTTAGGAGTCGTCTAGACTTAAGCTACACTAGGTCTATGATTGTTTGAACCGTGCTTGTTTAGGAAACTTCTGACCAACCTTCTCAACTATCTTTTAGAGTTAAGTTTCCCTTCTCATCTGAGTCTTCTTTCTCTTCTCACCTCAATTCTCTAGATTAGGATTCCTTTCTCATCTTTTCCACTTCTATTGTTTGTTTCCCTTTTTGAAAATTATTAAAAATAAAAATAAAAATCAATTGATTCTTGAATTTGAATTTTGAATTTAAATTTTGAATTTGAATTCAAAAATTAATTCAAACCGGTGCACTCAGATTTGGGTTTGGGACTTGAGCAATCGACTCTCACGAGTTCATCTAGATTCCAGTCTAGAGCTTAGCCCAAATCCACCTGTTGCACCACCTCACCCGGATCCAATGGGTGAGAATGTAGTGGACCCACCTGTTGCACCACCTATGACTCTGAGGGATCGGTGCTACCCAACGATGGCTGCTCAGCCATCGTGCATCGTTATGCCCACCATACCGGGTCGCGACTTTGAACTAAAGGCACAATACCTGAGTATGTTGCCCAAGTTCACCTCTAAGGAAGATCCATATCTCTTCCTTAGAGAATTTGAGGAAATCTGCTCCCTTATGCAATACCAGCATATCCCTGAGGAGGCAGTGCGTCTTAAATTCGTGCCTCTAGCACTGAAGGACGACTCTAAGAAATGACTATATAGTCTAGCCGAAAGATCTATTAGGAGTTGGGTTGAGTTTGTTCAAGTGTTCTTAAAGAAATATTTCCCCAACCATAAGACTATTAGGATTAGAAATGAAATTTGTGCATTCGTTCAATCTGAGAGCGAGCCGTTCTATTCCTATTTGGAAAGATTTAAGCACCTACTGACCTAATGCCCTCATCATGGAATTCCAAGATGGCAATGGTGCCAAATTATCTATGAGGGATTGACACCTACATCTAGAGTTATGCTAGAATCTGTAAGCCAAGGAAGCTTTATGTCAAAAAATGAGAATGATGCTTGGTCTTTTCTTGAAGACTTAGCTGATAATAGTATGCAATGGGACACGGCTAGGGCACCGACCAACCCAAGTATTGGATCTAGAATAGCAAATCAATCCAGATCAGTGTCTTAGCTGTAGATGCTTCTATAGCTGCTGATAGGGGTGCACATGGGTCGGGTTGGGTCGGGTTTGGGCCTCAACCCGACCCAATCCGAAATTTTCGGGTTGGGAAAAAACCCAACCCGAACCCGAACCGGTTCGGGTTGAACCCAACCCGACCCGAAATTTGCACACTAAGTGCTAAATGATTCCTGAAATGTAGGCAATAAAAATGATAAGGGTATGCCAAAAACCTCAACCATTCAATCCTAACTTATATAAATTGATTTCAATCCTAAATTAAAATCAAGCAAGTAAGTGAAACAACTACACAACTTCAAACACACCTTAAAAGTTAAATGAATACAACTTCAAAATCAGCAAGCAATAGTTCAAGGTGGCAACTGTCAAGCCAAGAAACAATAAGTTCAAAATAACTTTAAAATCTAGCAAGTAACTTAAAACACAATGCCATGAAACAATCTTAATTCCGACATAACATCCAACATTCGTAATTTCCTACATAATAGTAAACATAACATCAAATAACTTGAGCAAGCCTCTCCACGATGTCTTTATCTTCCGAAATAGCTGAAACAATCAAAATCAAACACATATGAGATCAGATACGTAAAGAAATTTAACTGATTGCAAATATAAATGGATCGTACCTAGACTCTCAACTTCTTGAAGCTCTTCCAAACTTGTAGGCCACTCAATGTCAAGGTTCCCTCGCATCCAATCTTGTGTACAAATTAGACACTCAACAAGCTTTGGAGTAAGTGAACTGCAATAATCGCTAAGAATCCGACCACCTGTGCTAAAAGTCGATTCAGAAGCAACTGTAGAAATCGGAATGGCAAACACATCTCTCGCTATTGTTGCAAGAGTTGGGTATTTGCTAGATGCCACCTTCCACCAATCTAACAACTCAAAACTTGAGTTGTCATCCTCACAATTCTCATCCAAGTACTTCTCCATTTCTGATTTGGCATTTTGGTCATCCTCTTTCAATCTCTTTTGGAAATCGAACCTGAAGTGGTCATCATCAATGTCCTCATCAACCCCCATATTTGTGTGCACAACAATCTGCATTTCATTCACATTTTCATTCCCACTACTACAAGCAACCTCTGACAATTTGTATTCCTCGAAAAGAATCTTCAATTTGTTCAACACCTTTTGAGTTGCTGTGTCGATCTCCTCCTTGGTATCATATAATTTGCCATAACAAAACCTCACAAACTTAATTTTGTATCGAGGATCTAGGACAACTGCAATTAACAACAACTCATTCACAGATTCACTTTTCCCCCAATATTTATCAAACTTCATTTTCATTTTTAATGCCATTGCAGATAAATGTGCATCACTATTCTTAGACCACCCTTTCAACATACTATCCACCAAGCAAACTTCTTTGAAATAAAGGTTGGATGTAACATAAGTAGATCCTGAAAGACGCTTCGTTGACTGGTAGAAACGTCTCAAAATTCTGACTACATTGGCACTAGCATTATCCAAAATGATGCATCCAACTTTTCCAATTCCCCAATCGAGAAGAAACAACTCAATGGCTTTACCAATTTCTACCCCTTTGTGGCTGGGAACACTGACAAAGCTTAATATCCTCTTATGTAACTTCCAATTGACATCAATGTAATGGGAAGTTAGACACATGTAAGAAACTTGGTTCCTAGATGTCCACTGATCACTAGTAAGACAAACCCTTTGACCGGAAGACAACATCTTTTTCAGTTCTTTCTTCTTCGTGACAAACAACTTTACCACATCTCTAGCATGAGTTGTTCTAGAAAGAATTTCAAAAGAACCTCAGTGGTGAGGCCATAATTTGTGACCAAATCAATCATATAGGTTCGAATCGATCTTCACCCAATTGGTCAGCCTTAGGTGGACTTTTAGCCGAACCAAGACCTCAAGCCAAACCCTCACTACAAGAACCACCATCACTAGAGTTGAAGTCTCTCCCTACTACACTGAAGTATGCATTTTTAGGACCCACATCCACCCTCCCAGTTATCATAGCATCGGATTTGACCCCCAATCAAGAGAATGAATTGTTGAGAGTCCTCAGTAGGAATAAAGAAGCTATTGGATGGACCATGGCCGACATCAAGGGGATCAGCCCGTCTATAGTCCAACATAGGATCCATTTGGAGGATAATACTCAACCCCGTAGGGATCCGCAAAGACGGCTTAACCCGGTCCTAACTGAGGCGGTCAAAAAGGAAATACTTAAGTGGTTGGACAATGGAATTATATACCCTATATCCGATAGTGCTTGGGTTAGTCCTGTTCAGGTTGTCCCTAAGAAATCTGGAGTCACTGTAGTTGAGAATGAGCAGAATGAGTTAGTCCCGGCCCGTATCCAAACCGGTTGGCGGATTTGCATTGACTATAGGAAACTGAATTCTGCAACCCGTAAGGACCACTTCCCTCTTCCTTTCATAGATCAAATGTTAGAGCGGTTAGCCGGACATGAGTATTATTGTTTTCTTGATGGATATTCCGGCTATAACCAAATTCCTATCGCTCTTGAGGATCAGGAGAAAACTACCTTCACGTGCCCATTCGGCACATTTGCTTTCCGTCGCATGCCATTTGGCTTGTGCAATGCTCCTGCCACATTTCAAAGATGTATGGTTAGCATATTCTCTGATATGGTGGATAATTTCATGGAAATTTTCATGGATGATTTCTCTGTCTTTGGTCCCACTTTTGCCAATTGTTTGAACCATTTGGAATTAGTACTTGTAAGGTGTAAGGAGAAGAACTTGACCTTAAATTGGGAAAAATGTCATTTCATGGTTAAGAATGGAATAGTACTTGGTCACATTGTGTCGAAGGATGACATTCAAGTGGATATAGTCAAGGTGGATTTGATTAAGCATCACCCTCCACCAACAAATGTCAAAGAGATTCGTTCATTTTTAGGGCATGCCGGATTCTATCGAAGGTTTATCAAGGACTTTAGTAAGGTGGCTAGACCATTGACTGAATTATTAGCGAAGGACTCTAAGTTTGAATTTTCGGATAAATGTTTGGAATCTTTTAACCACCTTACGAGGGAATTGACGTCGACACCCATTATTCATTCACCCGATTGGACCCAACCCTTTGATATAATGTGTGATGCATCGGATTACGCCATAGGAGCGGTGTTGGGTCAGAAAATTGAAAAGAAACCTCACGTGATATATTATGCTAGTAAAACATTGAATGATGCCCAATTGAACTGTACGGTAACCGAGAAAGAATTTCTAGCAGTCATTTTTGCCTTGGAAAAATTTAGACAATATTTGATAGGCACACATGTGATTATTTACACGGATCATGCGGCCATAAGACATTTAGTGAACAAAAAGGATGCTAAGCCGCGTTAATTGCGCTGGATCCTACTACTGCAAGAATTTGATGTCGAAATCCGTGATAAAAAGGGTTGTGAAAATGTAGTCGCCGATCACTTGTCTAGAATTCCTCTTAGCCCAGTGAATAACACACCAGTGAATGAGAACTTTCCGGATGAACAAATTATGGCTGTATCTGGCGAACCATGGTTCGCCGATATAGTCAATTTTTTAGTAACTGGTGTGACCCCGACTGAATGGTCTAAGAACGATCAAGCCAAATTTAGGTCCCTAGTGAAGAATTTTTATTGGGATGACCCGTATCTTTTCAAATATTGTTCGAATCAAATCATTAGGAGATGTGTTCCTGAGGAGGAATTTGCAAGTGTTCTATCTTTTTGTCATGACCAAGCATGTGGAGGACATTTTGGAGCTAACAAAACCGCGGCCAAAGTTTTACAGTGTGGATTTTATTGGCCCACCCTATTTAAGGATGCATTTGCATTTTGTAATTCTTGCTCTAGATGTCAAATGCTAGGAAAACTCTCTCGTAGAGACATGATGCCTCTGCATCCTATTCTCATAGTTGATATCTTCGATGTTTGGGGCATCGATTTTATGGGCCCGTTTCCAATGTCTTTTGGGAAGGAGTATATCTTGCTAGCTGTGGACTATGTGTCCAAGTGGGTTGAGGCTATCCCCACAAAATCCAATGACAACAAAGTTGTTGTCAAATTTCTGAAGGAGAATATTTTCTCCCGATTCGGTACTCCATGATTGACATCATTTCATGCTCATATTTGTATCTTATATCCATTATCTTACACCTAAGCAATGCTACGTGACGAGTTTTATGTTTAGTTTTCAGGAATAAAGAGGTTTGAAGAGAAGAGCCATGAAAGGACCCAAAAGCTGGGAAAAAGGACTGAATGGTGAGATCTAGGGACCAAGATGCAAGGGAGAAGGACCTGAATGTAAGACAGAAGGACCTAAGAGCAAAACAGAATACTCCACACCATCATGGGGAGTATTTTACCAATTCTATTCGGGTCGGAGCTCCAACAAGTCGAGTAACCGCATCAAAGACCAACAATACCAGAAAGCAAAGCCCACAACAAATTCCAACACGATCCGACAATTTTGGACCGCCAATTGGCGGTCTTGGACCGCTAATTGGCGGTCCATATTGCTCAGGATCCGTCGAAATTTCTCATGGACTTGTATTAATGTTCGTTTAGGCTATTTTTGGTATTGGTTTAGTCCCACATCGGGGGATTGTCCCCGATTAGCTTTTTCCATGCTTATAAATAGAACTCTACACCTTCCATTGTAATGACCCATTGCTTGGTGGCATTCTCTCTACTAAGGAGTGAGCCTTGAAGCAAAAACTCAAGGTGGAGAAGAATGCTACCTTCAATGTGAGTCATTTGTTAATAAAATAATTCTTCTAGTTTCTTTTAATCTTGTCTTTTAATTTGTGCATGTTTGTTTAGTCTTTCATTTCCGTTTATGTTTCTTTAATGCTTCTTGCCTTCTTAGTTAACTTTCATTTCAGTATTATGCTTTCTTTTGCTAATATAGTTAGTGTAATGAGTAGTGAGTAGTTCCATCCCCATTTGGGGGTGGAGAAATATGTGATATAATTATGTAGTGAAATCTTAATTCATGTGGAGGCATAGTAGGGTATAGTCTTTATACTTGAGTTCATGTAGCTTCATTCCAATTATTGTCTTGTATGTTTTAATGATGTAGTCTTATCTTAATTCATGTAGAGGCAAAGTTGGATGTAGTTTTATGATTTCATGCACTACATGTTGTGACGAGCTTAATGAACACACACACACTTCTTTATGTTCACATTATTTCTCTACCCCCTTTGGGGTTTAGTTTTTCTTGCTTCTTTTCCATTTCCATTTGCATCTTAGTGTAGTTTAGTGTAACCAACCTTTCTTCCCTTTCTTTACCTCTCGCCTTCGCACAAACCAAGTGTCGACACACCTCCCAGTGGACGACCCGTATTTGCCACCGCTTCAACGCGGTCGTGCACTTGCGGTAGAAATATAAAACGATCAATCAAGTTTTTGGCGCCGTTGCCGGGGAGGTGCTCTGTCCAGACCTTGGTTTGGACGATTCGAGGGGTTTTTAATTTTTTTGTTTTCAGTTTTTCTTAGTTCCAGGGAACACTCTGATCACGGGGAGGCCACTGGAGAAGTTTGAGGAAGCGAATCCAACAACAGACCGCCAATCAGCGGTTTGGAACCGCCAATTGGCGGCCTGGTAAGGGATTCTGTCTTCCAATTTTTTTGTGGTCGTTTGTGTTGTAATTTGTGTTATCTGGGAGCCCAATTTTGCATGCTGTGACTTCTTATTCGCTCCCAGATCATTAATCACTCCCCCTTTAATCAACTTGGACCATAAAACTCAAAGCAAAAGATTAGACTTGTTGCCATCTAGGTCATGCACCATTGGTAGACCTTGCATGCATTTGTCTTTTCTTTGCTTTACATTTTGTCGTTGATTGCTGGCGTGAGGTACGTGCACCCACATCCCTCATTCATGCATGTTTCGTTCATGCATTAGTTAGTAAGGTGCATCGGGACAAGAGTGAGAGAGCGTTTGATTGGAGCAATTGATTGCTAGATCTAGGATCAAATCGCTACTAAGGAGGGGCTGTCCCATAAAAGATAAGGTGGGGGATTTCATCACCCTTTCCTTGGCCCCAAAAATCACTCTTAATAAAGCCTTAACTAAAAGCAAGTAGACATTGGCCCTAGGATTGCGGGCGCACTACGAGAGTAATCTAGTTGAGACCGTCATGACCTGATCGGCGTTGCCTACCTTGTCGATAGTAGGAGGTACTGGATCTCCGGATCTGGTATCACTTGCTGGGCATTGTGGTCCTCGTTGTAGGGAGGTGAGGCGTGTCGAGGCTAGTGACCTCGAAGTTAGGCGTCGTCTAGCCTAAGGACCCATTGCCTTACATTGTTTGAGCCATGCTTGCTAGTTAGGCTTCTACCTTCACCCTGTACCCTCGCTAGCTCTAGGGATTCTTCCCTTCTCCTCTGAGTCATCTTCTTCTCACCTTCTTCTACGTTATAGTCTCCTCCCCTTTACACTCTCTGTTAGCGTTTTAGGGTCGAGTCGAGCACTTTTTGCGAGCTTAGCCTCGTGGTGGTGAGAGTGATCGACTCGAGAGTTTTTCTTGAGATGGATGGTTACATGGGCGACCATCCATATCATTGTTGGGACCAGGACGATTCTCCCTGGTACTCCGGACCCATGCAACCTGGGGTGGCTCAGACTAACACCCCGTATGGTTGGGATGATCGCAATTTTGTGACTGAGCAGTCTTCATATTGGGGTAACATGAGAGAGGCACCGACTGCTAGACCACAATCTAGTTATGCCGGATCATATGCTGGTCAACAAACTGAGACATTACAACAAACTTTGGCCTCTTTCATGCGTATGGCAGACGACATGAGTGCCCCGGTGGCTCCAGTAGCCGTACCGTGCGACTGTTGTGGGTTGAGTGGTCATGTTATCGGGGAATGTCCTTATGTTCCCCCAGAGCCTGAGTATGAGCATACATTTTCCCATAATGCTCATTATGACCATTACGCATCCGCGTACAATCCGAGAGTGATGGATTCATGGGGAGACAATTCATATCCAAATTCTTATACTTCATTTTCACCCCAGTATCCTCCTCCTGAATACCCAGAATTCTACCAGCACCCCACTCCAAATCATTGGACTCATTCTCAGCCCATCAACACCCAACCTCAAAATTTCCCAAGCTCTGACTTGGACCTCATCGTTGACCGCATACCTGATTCCTTGAAACAAACTTTCCTTACGTTCATGGAAACCACTCAACAGTCCATACAAAATATGACACTGCAAGTGAGTCAAATGTCGCAGAAATTACGTGAATGTGAGGAGAGTAACCTTTCTTGTCAACATGAGGATTCTTCTTTTGATATCGAACCACCACCACATCCACAAATTCAAAGCACAATCTTTCAAAGTCAAACTCCTAGTCAGTCTGAGGGACTTGGGGTTTCAATTCACGATCACTTAGTGGAGGATTCGATTCAAATTGAGAATAACTTGGACCAGTTTCATTATGAGTCGGCACATGATTGTGCCTTATCTTTTTGTCCCGTGGCCCTTGAGCCACATGATCTTCATTTTGATCCTCTTAAGGACCCACCTCTGGTGGAGCAAGAGCTCCCTAGTACCCTCAATTTCAAACAACCTGATGAGAGTTTGCCTCTCACTATTGTTCCTGATCATCTTGGAAATAATGGAACATCAAACAACTACATTGCTCATGAGGGTATTAGGAGTTCCTTGGAGGATACCTTGGGTATGAGACCCACTTCCTGTTCTCCTGGTGAGTTGGACATGCATAACGAGGTGCTTGACCTCGTTCCAACCCACCAGCCTGTTGGTTGGAGAGTTTGGATTGATGATCATAACTTCAGTTCCGCAACGGGAGAGATTCTTCTTCCGTTGCCCCTTACTTCCCAAACTCTCGAGAGGTTCAAGCTCTTTCAGTTTGATCCTTTGAATGAGACGCCTTTGCGTCCAATTCATGAACCTCTCAGTTCGTCTGGTGCTCTTTGTGAAGGGGGCCCACGCATGCGTATTCTGGCCCCGCGTGGTGTCATGTTCCCTTTCCAAGTGCATTGACCCACTCTTGAGGTTCCCATTTGATGTCTTTTGACAAATGAAGATGGGAACTTATGTTTGTACATAGTTATATAAAAAAAAAAAGACTCCTTCAGTGAGCATCGATTGTTGTGGGCCCCAACCCTTGAGTATTTGGGCCCCATTTCTTTCACGTATTTGTATCCCTTCTTTAGCATCTCACAGGTTTTGAGGGAATTCGGGTTATGTCCATCAACATGACCTTGCACTTCCCTTTGTACTTCATGTTGGTGAGATCTCTCCTTTTTATGCATCAATCCATGTAGTATCTTGCTTGCATTCATTGAGGACAATGCATGAAGTAGGTGTGGGGGGGTGTTTTACGTGTGTACATAGTCGAGTCTTTTTCCTTTGATTTTGTTATCTTTTGATTGCATTGTTAGGGTCATGTTAGTGTGCTGCATTTAATATCGATATATCTGCTTGCCATGATCCTTGGGTGACTTGTCTTCTTTTGCTTGCCGAGTGCTCTAAAATTTTCACATTTCTTTCAAAATCTTCATGTGTTTGCGAAAGAAAATGTTTTTGTGGGTTTTGCGTGTGTTTAGCATGTGCAAAACCGTTGAGAGGCAAAGTAAAAAGAAAGCTCCCAAAATTGTCTTGAACTTGATGCATTAGGATTTCTAGTTTACTGGCTTTAGGTCTTATCGAGTCGTGAGGATGCACCCCGGTTTTCCCTAGGGGGGGGCGTGTAATCATAGGGTTTCAGTACTCAAACATTTAAATAAGTCCACCCTGAACCTAGTGAGTAAATAATTCGTGTCTGTTAGTATAAGGAAGTTTGTCGTAGTCAAATGGCCCTTAATCTCTTTTTGTGAAACTTAAGTGTAGGGGTTTTGGTTCCCATGTAGATAAATAAGTGGTGTTCTCTCTTCTCGCACGGCTCCTATCACTCGGGAAAGTAAGTCTGAGGGGACTTTGTGCCTGGTGCTTTCGAGTCATCTGACTTGGGATGCACCGACCGAACTCCCGTTACACGGGTGGTAGGGATCGCCCTATGTGGAGATTTGGGGGAAGGTGTACGTGATAGTGTAAGTCCTCATAGGCAATGATACACGAAACCTGACCCTGGGAGAATCAAACACCAACAAATAAAATGCTCCAAAGAAAAAAAAACAAAAAAGAAAAAAAAAAGAAAAAAAAAGTCAAATAAGAACCAAAATGGACTTTACACATTGTATCACATTCAGAAGTTAAGGTTGCCCATGTCTTTCACTTAATTCCTTAGTTAACTCTCACGAATAACTCATTAGGCTAGGTGTGTGGACTGATTACATATATAGAGTCGACCCGTAGTATTACCGCGTCCCATGATCGACAAAATAAGTCCAACGAGTCGTGTATCTAGATTCATTAATGCATCTTGTTCGGATTTTGTGGGTATATCCGCTGAAAACCCTCAGGAGACAACACTCCTCCTCCTTGGCGACAAGGAGGTTTAACGGCTTGTTGCACGTGCTAAGTGCAACCGTGATTCCTACGAAAGTGAGTTAGGATTTCTTGTTTTTCGCATGCTTTTCTCTTTCTTTGTTTTGCTCGAGACTAGCAAAAACTTAGGTGTGGGGGTATTTGATTGACATCATTTCATGCTCATATTTGTATCTTATATCCATTATCTTACACCTAAGCAATGCTACGTGACGAGTTTTATGTTTAGTTTTCAGGAATAAAGAGGTTTGAAGAGAAGAGCCATGAAAGGACCCAAAAGCTGGGAAAAAGGACTGAATGGTGAGATCTAGGGACCAAGATGCAAGGGAGAAGGACCTGAATGTAAGACAGAAGGACCTAAGAGCAAAACAGAATACTCCACACCATCATGGGGAGTATTTTACCAATTCTATTCGGGTCGGAGCTCCAACAAGTCGAGTAACCGCATCAAAGACCAACAATACCAGAAAGCAAAGCCCACAACAAATTCCAACACGATCCGACAATTTTGGACCGCCAATTGGCGGTCTTGGACCGCTAATTGGCGGTCCATATTGCTCAGGATCCGTCGAAATTTCTCATGGACTTGTATTAATGTTCGTTTAGGCTATTTTTGGTATTGGTTTAGTCCCACATCGGGGGATTGTCCCCGATTAGCTTTTTCCATGCTTATAAATAGAACTCTACACCTTCCATTGTAATGACCCATTGCTTGGTGGCATTCTCTCTACTAAGGAGTGAGCCTTGAAGCAAAAACTCAAGGTGGAGAAGAATGCTACCTTCAATGTGAGTCATTTGTTAATAAAATAATTCTTCTAGTTTCTTTTAATCTTGTCTTTTAATTTGTGCATGTTTGTTTAGTCTTTCATTTCCGTTTATGTTTCTTTAATGCTTCTTGCCTTCTTAGTTAACTTTCATTTCAGTATTATGCTTTCTTTTGCTAATATAGTTAGTGTAATGAGTAGTGAGTAGTTCCATCCCCATTTGGGGGTGGAGAAATATGTGATATAATTATGTAGTGAAATCTTAATTCATGTGGAGGCATAGTAGGGTATAGTCTTTATACTTGAGTTCATGTAGCTTCATTCCAATTATTGTCTTGTATGTTTTAATGATGTAGTCTTATCTTAATTCATGTAGAGGCAAAGTTGGATGTAGTTTTATGATTTCATGCACTACATGTTGTGACGAGCTTAATGAACACACACACACTTCTTTATGTTCACATTATTTCTCTACCCCCTTTGGGGTTTAGTTTTTCTTGCTTCTTTTCCATTTCCATTTGCATCTTAGTGTAGTTTAGTGTAACCAACCTTTCTTCCCTTTCTTTACCTCTCGCCTTCGCACAAACCAAGTGTCGACACACCTCCCAGTGGACGACCCGTATTTGCCACCGCTTCAACGCGGCCGTGCACTTGCGGTAGAAATATAAAACGATCAATCACTCCACGTACCATTATCAGTGACCGGGGTACTCATTTTTGTAATCGATCATTTGAAGCTTTGATGAGAAAATATTCCATAACTCATAAGTTAGCTACCCTGTATCACCCTCAAACAAGTGGACAGGTTGAGGTTTCCAATAGACAAATCAAGCAAATTCTGGATTTAGAGCCCTTTGGGCTATTAAGCAACTGAATATGGATTTAGAGGCAGCCGGTAATGCTCGAAAATTGGATTTAGTTGAGCTTGAGGAAATAAGAAATGAGGCGTATGAGAATGCTAAAATTTATAAGGAAAAGACCAAGGTTTTTCATGATAAATCCATCGTTAGGAAATCTTTTTCTCCTGGACAGTTGGTCCTTCTCTATAACTCTCACCTTCATCTCTTTTCCGGCAAACTCAAGAGTCGTTGGACCGGCCCTTTCATGATCAAAACCGTTTTCCCTCACGGAGCAGTCGAGATCAGTAATCCGGAGAACGGTGAAAACTTTAAAGTTAACGGGCATCGATTGAAGCCCTACTTAAATCGTCCCTCCATTGTTGCAGAGGAAGTCGTGTTTTTACACGCAATTCCTCATTCTGATTAAGTTTTAGTTTATTTCTCAAAAAAAACGAAAAAAACGAAAAAAAAATTCAAAATAATAATAATAATAATTTGGTACATGACTTATTTTGGAAAACGGTGGAAGTACATGACTTATTTTTCTAAATCTAACGTATACCACTTTAGCAGTATTCTATCACCATGGTGTTTCCCGAGAAGAACTTCCACCCGTTGCTTGTTAGTGATCAAAACGGCACCCACTTTTACGACGAAATCATAGCACGGAGTTGGAGCTACTTGGTCCATAATAACAATGATGTGTACTGCCCTAGCTTAGTGGAGGAGTTCTATAGCAGTATCACTAACATAAACCTGGACAGTGGGTACATTTTACTGAATTGGAGAAACAAAGTCTGGGCGATTGACCTCCACATCATCTCCAACTTGACTGACATACCACAAGGGGCCTCCACTTTGCCATCCGAGGAACTCGGTTTCTATCGGTCACTCATGGGACCAGATTGTGTGCTGAGTCGTGATCGGGGTATCAAGGGCACATCCATGTACCGGAATGTCTTTACAACATGTAGGTGGGCATGCCAAAACCTCACGAGTAATACCCACAACACTTCTTTTCGCACCGTTGAGATGGGCATCGTTCACTCCCTGATGACCCGTGATCGCACTTACTGTATGTGCCGACGGCTTCTGACCGCCATTGGAGAAGGCCACCAACGCAACTCCCAACCTTTGTCATGCCTTGTCACCACTATCTGCAAGCACTTCATGGCCTATGAGTCTTTCTGGGTATACGAAGCCGACATGCTCCTTTGTACGGTGGAACGAGAGACATCCTCCTACCGTGGTACTATAGCGGACCTGTGGACACCTCCAGAAATGGAGGATGCTGTGCAATCAAGTGAGTCGTTTGAAGACTCCGCAACATTCTGGGCTCAGTCAACCCCAGAAAACTCTGACGAGCATAGGTCCCGAATGTGGGGCGGGATGAAGCGCCTCAATAGCAAACTGAACAATGCACTCTCTGACCGTGGAGAGTCGTCATCCCGAAGGCGGTAACTTTCTTTTTCTTGCATGTCCTATACTATTTAATTTTGCATACATTGAGGACAATGCATGAAATAGGTGTAGGGGGTGACTAGTTATCTACCTATATGTTTTGTTTTTATTTCAAAAAAATCAATGTTTCACGACATAGCTTAAGATTGAACCACCAAAACCCGAGTACAAATTGCATTGAGTTTTTGTTCCTTATTATATAGTTCTGCTTGTAGAAATTATGACATAAATCTAAGTTCCAAAGAAATAACCCAATACCCTTTAAGACATGTATGCACTTAAATTGGATGAATCAAATCTTTGAAGTGGTTGATAAAAAGCAGAGGTTGAGGAAAATATACCGGGAAGTGTGGACTTCTGATGACAATTAAGCCTTGAGGAAAATAAAAGGGGAATAAAAGTGAGAAAAGCACATCTTGCAAAATGATTACAAAAGGCCAAGCCTTCGAGTCACTGGTCCGTAGGGGTATCTTGAAACCCGGTAACTTGATTCTGCCAGCTCGGGATTATAGACCAAACTCGCTACACGAATGCAAAAGGGTAAAAGTGTCAAATAAAGCAATTATGTTGAATCTCGGGGAATTATTACTCAAGGCCCAAAGTTAAAAGAATGATCCATGCCATGATTGATCCAAATGATACTTCACCACCAGAGGAGGCGTGCAAAATAATTTAAGTGATAACATGTTATATCCCTAACCTTGTTTAGGTTTTAATTGTGTTTAGGGAGGCTTAATGATGGCTTTGCATGGGAAGTTGGTGCAGCACAGTAGATGCTTGGGGAAGAGGCGCTACAATGGTCGCATGGGAAAGAGGAATGGGTGTGCACTGTAGCAAGGAGAGGGGTTTTAAGGGTTTCTTCTTCTCTTTTTCTTCTCCTTCCTTTCTCTCACTCCTTCCTTTCCTTTGCTGTTGCGTGCGTGTTGGTGGAGCAGCTGCGGAGGCGTGCGGGGTCTGTTGAGGCGCGAGAAGGAGAGTGCGCGGGAGGTTGCGGCCGGAGGCGTGGTAGTCGGAGCTCCAGTGTTCTTCGTCGATCTTCAAAGAAGAGGTATGCCAAGTTCTTGCATTAGAGGCCTTAGTTGATCACCCACGTTGGGGTGAGGTTGGGGTCGGTCGCGCGAGGTCGGAGGCCTCGCCGGCGACGAGTTTCGACGTCAAAACCTCGGCTGGCGCGAGGTTGAAGATGTCTGTCGGTCGATCGGGTCCCTTGGACGGTCGACCGATTGTGGTGTATTTTCACTGTCTGTCGTGTTTCGGTCGACCGCGTCCCTTGTTCGGTCGACCAGAACTTGAGTGTACCGGTAGGATACGTAAGCTTCGGTCGACCGTTTGATGACATAGAAAATATTAGGTTGACCCTGTAAGTGTTCGGTCGACCGAGACCCCTGAGTCGGTCGACCGATAGATTGGATTTGAGCGTTGACCAGACTCCGGATTTTGACCTCGTTCGGTCGACCGGTTTTAGACCTTCGGTAGACCGTTGGGATTTATGTGTTGCGCAAATAGTTCGACCGTGACAGACGCTTCGGTCGACCGATTCCCTTGTGGAAACGGTCGACCGAGTTGTCACTTTCGGTCGACCGATTCCCTTGTGGAAGCGGTCGACCGGTTGTCACTTCGGTTGACCGAATTCCCTTGAGGAAAACGGTCGACCGTGTCTCTTTCGGTCAACCGTTTTGCACAGGACAGGATTCCTGGTTCCACTTAGGATGTCAACTCTGTCCACGGAAACTCGTGTCCTCGCCTTGTGCGTGAGCCGGGAGGTGACGCTGGGCGCGTTATGCGTGCCTGCCCAGGGACCGCCGTGTGGAAGAGTGTGGGTGTCCGGAACGCGTCACTTCCATGTATGGATCGTGACTATATCTGGTGGATCGTTTGACTCGCGTTAGAGTAGCGGCCTGAGGGATTACGGATCTCATTGCTTCAGCAACACGCAACTGCCGACAGGTGCAGTGACTACCGGCCGATGGCTACGGAGGCACAGAGACTACCGGCCAGGATTGGCGACGGAGGTCCAGAGAGGTACCGGCCTATTGACGGCGACGGAGGTCGCGACCCTGCTCGTTGGAGCCGGAGTTGGTGTTGCACGTGGAGCTCGTTGACCCTGCGGACTTCGGTTCGGATCTGTCGATTGTCTGGCCATGTGTGGCGGATATGTTCGACTGGCCTTGATGGCAGTTATTGCACGTGTCGTGCGGCCTGTGTGGCGGCGGTAGGGCCCCTGTGCGGTCTGTGTGGCGGCAGGGAGGATCGCGCGTGGCCTGTGTGGTTGCGGCGATGGACTGCCGATGATGTGTTCCGGCAGGTAGCTCGATTGGGCACCTATCGAGTGATATCCCGTTCGGTCTGTGTGGCGCCGGTTGATGGACCGACCTGAGCGACGGCTCCGTTGGTGTGGTGGTGGTGGACCACGATGTATTCAGATTTGATTCCTACCTTGCGCGGAAGTGCGAACGCATCCTCACCGATCCCTTGGCTTGTGTAGTCGCGTGTGGGGATGTGTTGCGTATTGTCCGTTAGACCGTATGTGCCTACGGTAGGTAGGTCTCTACGGAGACCCGATGTTTGGACCGTGCGGCCTGTGTGGCGGCGGTGAGGTTGGACCGTGTGGCCTGTGTGGTACCGGTGTTTGTGGACCGTGCGGCCTGTGTGGCGACGGCGATGTTGCGGACCGTGAGGCCTGTGTGGCAGCGGTGGCGATTGTAGACCGCGGAGCCTGTGTGGCAGCGGAAACGATCGCAGGACGGATGTCCGGTTTGGCCCTTGGTGGCGTTGTTGTTTTACTGCTTTGTATTCCATGCCATGCTATACTAGTATGTTAGGGCATATAGGTGAGCTTGTCATACGGGGTTTCCTTATGGAAACTCAGGCATTGTTGTTGCATCTTTTTCAGGACCGCGTTAGGTTCCGGCGGGTGGTGACCGAGGGAGATTGCACGTTGGGACTGGATCCTGTCGTCTGCCTACTTTTAGGTTGTCGTGATTACATGTACCTTGTGTTTCGTGTTGTAATGTAATCACTCTTTTGACAAACTCGTATTGTATTATGGTGCACCATACTTATTTATGTATTTCCTTCAGTAATGTCCCCACTTTTGATGGTTTTATCCTCGTGATTTCCTTGGTTTTAAAAGTTTAAATTTTCCGCTGTTCGGGGATGTTACATAATATGTGTAGAAGGGTTAGTGGTGTGAATGTGGAGGAACAAAGACCAAGTTAGAATTTTTATCAGTTAGATTTATATAATGAGCATGCAAGAATTCTAAGTGAGATGTATAAGGTTGAGGTGGAGATATTGAGAGTTATTAATGAAACATTGAATTAAGACTTTGTGGGTGTGTCAACTGAAAACCCTCACGAGACAAAACTCGTCCTCCAAGGAAACTTAGGGGTTTAAAGGCTTGTTGCACATGCTAAGTGCAACCGTGATTCCTACGAAAGTGAGTTAGGATTTTCCTGCTTTCATACATATATTTTTCATGTTTTGTTTTGCTCGAGACTAGCAAAATCTAGGTGTAGGGGTATTTGATGCATTGCATACATTGCATCATATGTCTTTTATTTAGATTATTTTTATATAAATAAATGCTACTAAGGTATTGTTTTGAGCAACTGTGCAGAATTCAGGAGTTACAATGCAATTTACCAATATTCGAGCTAAAACACTTGCAATGGACTCAGATGGATCACAAAGACCAATTAGCTAGAGATTCAAGCTCAAGTTGAAGTCCAATTGATTGCATAAGAAGACAGGGACCTGATCGCAAATTAGAAGGACTAAAAAGTTATTTTGGAGAGGTATTCAAGAAGAAATTAAATTCGGATCTCCAAATATATGCAATGATTGATTCAGACGCATGGAGGACAGCTAGAACATACCAAAAACACACCACAAAAAGCACAAAACGATATGGACCATCCATGCGGCGATTCCGCCGCATCTGACGTTCATTGTGCGGCGGAAATGCCGCTCGGGTTGCGATCCATGCCTCCGAATTTCCACCACTCGTGTAATACCACGTGTCCTTCCTTATTCATACCTAGGGTTTCTTGTATCGGCTATAAATAGCCACGAAATTGTGTTGTGAGGGGAACTTTTTGTATTACATTCTAAAGCAATAAAATTCTGCCCTTTTAATTCTCCATTATCTTTGTCTTTTGTAAGTTTAGTTTTAGATTAATGTTTCATGTTCTTAATTCCAGTAGAGTAATTTAGTTGTTCTTTATTTTTCTCTTAGAATAATTTGTTGCGTGCTTAGAATAATTGCTTTTATTTTCATAGATCGTAGTTTAGTATAATATTTCCTTTTTTCCGTATTCTCTCGATGATCTCCATGACCCCTTCTCCTCATCTTCTCCCCATGGGTTTCTAAAACCCTCCAAAGGGTGGGGGTGACGGATTTAGGGTTAGAGAAGAGAGATCGTTTTTATTTTAATTTCTTGTTACTGTTTTGATCATATGAGTTTTTGTTAAATCAATTATCATATGATGCTTAATATCTCACTTGATTTATAATAATTTTCGTGACTTCTAATCTAACTCGAAGATTCATAACTCTCACCCGCTGGACTCTCATCCATAGTTGTTTCTTCTTAGTTTTTTGTTTTTGTTGATTCTTGCTTTAGAAAAATTAAAACAAATCCAAAAATCTCAAACCAACCCTATTTCTATTTTTCTCTCCTTAATCAAAAAAATCACAAAAATACAAGAATCTCTCCCTCCTTGTGTTCGATCCGTACTTGTCGCGTCTTCATCGACGTCGTGCACTTGCGGTATAAATAAAAATCTCATCAAGTTTTAACACGCCCTTTATGACGCCTTGACATTATTTCCTTAAGGGTGTTGCCAACGTGGAACTATATTTTTAATAATATTTAGTTTGATGATAAATTGTAGGTGTGACAATCTAGGTGTTTGTTTATTTTCAATGCATGACAGTTTGTGTTTCCAATGCATACCAAATTGTATGTCCTACGCGGAACACACATTTGTCTTGCATTGGGAACACAATCTGACATGTATCGGAATCGTATTTTATACAATAAAAAATATATACAAATGATGACATGATTGGTGACGAGGAATGTGTCCTTGTAGCATGACTCATTTGATAAATAGAACAATAATTTTCCCAATTTCTAGTGCTTTGGGATTAGGATTGGAACATCGAACTTTGAAAATAAATAAAAATACCTTGAAAAATAAAGTTTTAAGACTTAATACTTTCATTTTCAAAATTAAATAGGACCAATAGGCTGAAGGATCTGTGGATTTAACAAAATCAAAACAAAGAATCGCAACAAATGATGCCAAAATAAATAAATCAATCAAACTCTTCTTTGTCACATGCGTTCAATTTAGTTAGTACATTTGTAATTTTAGAATGACTGAATTAGTATCGCACCCAAGGATGTTTTGGATTTAAAATGGAAGTGGGATAGAGTAGAATAAATAAATAAATAAAGTGGCAAAATTTTGTCTTTGGTCACTTTTCCTTCTGAAATCCGAAATGTTAACATTGCGTTATCTATTGCAATGGAATGTTGAAAACTTGGTCAAACCAAAGATTTGCATTTCAGTATTGGAAAAGGAACTATTGTTGGACCACATTCATGAATCATATGGATGCTTGATTGGCATTGACTTTGAGTTTTCCCAAACACAAGTTAACTACCAATTAAAGACAACACGAAAGTTAGATCTTATGAATCTTGAAGATACAACTAAAAGTTTTCCTTTTTGAAGGGAATGTTTGAAGATAAAAGTAATAGTTATGTGCGGCACATTTACAGAACACATACGTACATTTATTCCGAAAAGCCAACCCGTTAAGATAGAGCCATAGGGGTGATAAGAAAACTGAAGAAATTTTGCTTTAATATCCCATTACGAGTTATAATGTTAAAATGTTTTACTTTTTACGAGTTATAATGTTAAATGGTCTATTAGGAAACTGTTTTAAAGAGAGAAATTAAAATAAACACTTCTCTAAAATATGGGCACAGCTTTTTTTAGAAGATTCCTACAAATAATACATGTCCAATGAATTGACCCAAGTATAACTTGTATAAATAATATCAAGAAGTTTGAGAAGTACAATTCAAAAGTCCAATTTACTTCTGTTCACTAGAACTGTCTTTGCTTCTGAATATACACATGAATGCAATTGAAAAGTAACTTTTTTTGTTTTTTCAAATAAAAAATTGTTTATTTACTGAGTATGGTGTAGTTCATTATGAATTGCAGAACAAATGTGATTGTCAGTGTTTTCTGTTGTTGTAGGCTATTAGAAATGTAGATAATGCAGGCCTATTTGAGGGTGCTGTTAGGTGGAGAGGAAAGGTAATTCTGTGTTACTGCTCCGCGATTATCTTATCGTCCTATTTCTTGAGCAATGAGGTTTTCTTGAGCAATGAGGTATTCCTTAAAAGCAAAGGGGCAGTTTGTGAAACAGAAGGGGAGGGCAGTGAGTGAGAAATTTGGCTTTGATAGTTAAGTTTAAGTGTGCTTACAAGATCAATGACAAGTACAGTAGTATAATATAAGCCAAAATGTGACATTTAATTGTCAAATTATTATGGATTAAAATGTCTCCAAAATAGTAGCAAGGGAGTAGTAACCATATCATCTTTTACCAAACCATGCCATGTGCAACAACAATATATTAAAAACCAATAAACCAAAACATGACAGCTGCACAAAAACAATGATAATAAGATAACCTTCGTTCCCCAAATGCTCCTGCATTCACAAATGGATTTTGAATAACATTATCATTGTTGACGAATATCAAAAGTAAGTGAACAAAAGTAAGTGAATAACAATGCTAACAAGAAATTTGCAGGTGCTTTAACCATATCAATACTTTCATGGGAGTATGACTACCTTGTAATCGAAGACAACAATCGAATGCACAACATAAGAAATTTAGTGATTGCTTCAGGAGACTGTTCAAAATTAAAACACTCAAGAGTTTTGAAATCAAATCACTTGCTCGAGGTCCGAATATCGTGGTAAAAAATATTCAGGATATATCATCAATGAGTTTCGGTTTCGCACAGAGAAACGTGAGTCCAAAGAAAAAACACAGAATTCTGGTGTGTTTGTAAATGCAACAACATAAAGTTACTCAACAGGACAAGATAACAATCATATTCATGCACCAGTCGACTACTTTGGTGTATGCAAGATATAATTGAACTTCAATACTACGATGATGTGAAATATGTTTTGTTCAAGTGCAAGTGGTACGATGTTCTGGGTCTGGACAATGCAACTAGAAGCGACGGATATGAGTTCACGTTGGTGAACGCGAATAAATTTCTAAGCTGGAAGAACCATTTGTACTTGCATCCCAAATATAGCAAGTATTTTATGTTGCAGAGCTCAAAGAAAGAGAAAGCGACAACCAATGGTTGGTCATTGTGTGAATGTTGCCGAGGGATTTAGATAGGATGGAGGACTAAGCATCCGAAGTCATATTTAGAACTCGTGGTGGAGTAGTACACCCTGAGGGAATTCTACAATTTAACATGCATCTACGAAAACAAATGTAATGACAAACCCAATATTGCATGAATAGATTTGTAGTTTATAAGTTTTATTATGCAATTGATAATAAATTAAACAACTTCATAATTTAGGTATGACGAGACGTCAGTCTTCACCACCGTACACTATAGGAGACGGTGATAGGCGGAGACGTCGACGATGTCAGGCTGATGATACCTCATAGATAGCCCATGGTGCAGCCAATACTAAGGATGCTCCTAACACTTCGGCCTCTAGTACAACAAGTACGGGTAGAGGTCGTGGATCCACACAACTTCTGGAGGTTTGGAACTATAATTCTGAATGAGATCGAGTTCACACCAGAAGGCCTACTGAAAGGAAAGAATGTTGAATGCTTCCAAAATTTCATCGGGACGATAGCCAATGGGACACAAGTACTGTCTCCTTGTTATTCAGATTTGAGATTGGTGCCAAAGAATGATAAAGATGTGACATGACAACAATTAACGAAAATATTACATACGTACTTAAGTTATATTAGTATTGATTTCTTTGAGAGGTTCAAGGACATTCTCTTACAGTGCTCTCATCATGGACTTGAGTTGTGACAGTTGTGCCAAATTATTTATGAATGTCTCAACTACAACACCCGCACATTGTTGGAGTCGATGTATTAGGGTGATTTCCAAATGAAACTGATTGATGAGGCATGTGATACTTTTGAATTAATGGCTGAACGTACCCTTAAGTGGGACACCATGAGAGAGCCACCAGCTTCCAGATCTTCTAGTCGTGCTGGATCATACCAAGTTGTGTCAACTATTACGTCTGAGGCGAAAATGATTGCTCTCATGCGTAGGATTGAAAGTTTAGAGTTTGACCGAGCTCCTGTATCTCAGGTCGCTACGCCCACGTGTAGTAGGTGTGGACTTACGGGACATATTGACTTTGAATGTGCTCACACTCCAAGCGATACTGAGCATGCAAATGCAATGTATCAACAATGACCCCGAAATGACTCATACAGTCACTCCTATAACCCGAGATGGCGAAACTACCATAACTTCTCATGAGTCCAAACTAATGTTCTAATTTAATATCAAAAACTATCATTGAAATTTATTTAAAAGTTAAACGAACTATTTAGTGACGTGTAATTTGGATAAAGGAAATAATATTTTCTTTCGTTTGGGGTAAAAATCGAATTGATTTCGGGACCAAAAATTGGAACACTCTAATAAGTGTTCTCTTTTGAGTGGTTTGGAATGAAAGAAATAATCACCATTTTAGAAAAATCTCAGTTCCTACTTCTTAATAATTGTCTCGACATGTTTGAAACATAGACCGGAAGTCCGGAACTCTCAAAAGGTAAGGCGATTTACTCCAACAAACTTTGGGCATCATGAGCACCCGCACTATGATCGTTCTGACCTGGCAACGATGGTTGCTCCACCCACTGGGATTACCTTCAGGAATGTTGGCTTGTGTGGGGTTGATGGCTTTGGGGAGGATGAAACGACGAGTTTAGCTGCTTCTGGCTCAGAGTGAGGGATCCACATGATTCAAGCAATGCTTGATCTGCACTTCATGACTGGAGAAGCCCCCTGCTGGACACTACTCTTTGGAGACTACACTTTGGAGATTAGTAGTTTATGCCTTTTGTTCCTTTTTTTTCTTTCTCTTTCCTTACTGTGGGAATATTTACTCAACACTTGTATATCCTTAATGTGATAAGGGGATTAACTAGATGTTGTTTTGGACGAACCCTTGTTGTGGTTTCATTTTCATAGGGTTCTTATTTATCCAATGCAGCTACTAATAACTCAAAAGAAAGAAAAAAGGAAAAGAAAAGTCCGTAGGCAAATTGCACCTTGTGAGCGTTACGAATGATGAAGACAATACATACCATAATTCAAACTCCAATCGAAACAAATCAAACCA
Source organism: Triglochin maritima (assembly GCA_963682175.1). Lineage (NCBI taxonomy): Eukaryota > Viridiplantae > Streptophyta > Magnoliopsida > Alismatales > Juncaginaceae > Triglochin > Triglochin maritima. Next base: position 46,485,000 of record OY821775.1, read on the forward strand.
AACAATTCCAAATTCCTATCCATAAAAAAACAAACTCGTGGCTTTTTTTATTTACAAAAAGTTACCAACCAACCAAACAAACAGCAAAACAAAAGCCAATTTTTGTCACATGCCTGAGACTCCCTCATCCCCAGCCAACGCTCCGGATGAATCCACACTCATCCTCGGCAAAACATGGACGGCCAAGATCCTCCTCCCTTGGGGCGCCTCCACAACCCAAACCCTCCTCCTCCTCCTCCTCCTCCTCCCCTTCACATCCACCACCGCCACCTTCCTCCCCCCGTCCACCACCGCACAAACCCTCCCACCTCCAGTTGCAATCTGGACCGTCCCTCTCAACCTCTCGTCCTCGATCACAACCGTCCATTCATCCCTCCCGAACTCATACCTCCACATCCTCCCTCCCTCCTCCTCCACTCCGTAGATCGTGTCGTCCACCTCCGCCGCGGGGCCCACCCATCCTTTCAGCATTCCCTCCGGCATCGGTCCCCACCGGTCCTCCCAAACGTCGTAAACGATTCCGTCTTTGTACTCGTGGTTATTGGTGTTGACCATGTAGATCTTGTTCTTTACCGACACTCCGGTAACCGCTTCCCGGCTGAATCTCCCGTCGGGAAGCGGCCGGAGGGATTCCCACCTGTTGTCGGATATTGTGAGTTTCTCCATCGACCGGGCCACGGTGGGGCTGAACTCGCTCCCGACGCCGCTGGCGACGTAGATGGCGTCGGCTCCGCCGGCGCCGACGCACCAGCGGCGGGGCGCGGTGAGGGGGGGCGCGAAGCGCCATTGTTTTAGGGAAGGGGAGAAGAGGAGTGGGGATGGTAAGGCCGGGACGAGGTGACGTGTGGCAGTGGCAGCGACGACGGCGAGGTGGTCGCCGGCGGCTAGGGTTTGGACGGGGAAATCGCGGGAGAGGAAGGACGGGTGGCGGAGGAGGAGGGGAGGGTGGAGAGGAGGTGGGGAAGGGAGTGGGGCCCACATAGAGGAGAGCGGATCGTAGGATTGGAAATCGACGGTCAGGGATGATGATGATGAGTTCGATCGGACGGTGGAGAGGACGGCGTAGAGAGAGAGGAAAGGACGGAAGCACGACGAGTAGGCGAGGCGACGCCAGGAATGGCAGACGGAGTATAGGATGCGGTGGGGTACGTGGAGAAGGCAGAGGTGGGCCAGGTGGTCCGGGAGGCCCGGGAGGAGCGGTTCGGATTCTAGAAGCTTCCGAGGCCGCTTCCGGCTTATCGGGAGATCGGATTCCGGTGGACACACCATTTGGTTAGGTGTGGGCTTGTTTGTGTGGATTATGGTTGTTTCTATTGTTGTGGTGTTGGGGTTGGTCATGATTGGTGTTGTTTGGTGGGAGTTGGCGTTGTAGGAGCCATGAAAGTTAGAGGTTCCTAATGTGGAAAGAAAAGTGTGGGTTTTGGTTGAATAGCTGGTGTTTGCATTTATGGTCTACATACAAGTCATGTAGTTGTAATCATGAGAAAGAATGAAAGATTGGAATTTTAGTATTAACTAAAGCTTAATTTGGCATGGCTGATATATTGTATGTATTAGATTTAATTTTTTAAAAAGATTTTACTTAATATATCAACCATAGCTCAAAAGTGTGCGACATTTGATTAGCCTGTAAGTTAGAACATGTCTACGAACAAAAGAAGTAGAAAAATTAAATTCCGCAGACCTAAACTTGTTTTATAAGAAGTAAAAGGTACTACACCCAGAATCAAACTTCTGTAATATCAATTATTATTATGGACAATACATGCTTCATTTCTTGCCGAGGGGAGGATTTTGGTTGCAAAATCGTACCCCAATCTAGGTAAAAGATGGGAGAATAAAAATTCTTAGTAAACATTCTTTATTTAAAAAAAATATTTAATTTTTTTCCAAGAGTGTGGTTGGTTTGCACGATATGAATCAACCTTTGGAACTTCGTGTTTAGGAAGTCCTTCTGGTTTAGAGAGGAAGTTGAAGAAGCTCCAAGTGCAAACCATAAAATTATTGGGTTTTTTTTTGAAAGCTAACCATAAAACTACTATTGAAACTTCAACTTCATGTTTTTTTAAGTCTTCGAACAAACTGATAATCAAAAGTCGTTTTAGAAATGTAATTCCTCAATTCTTTTCTATCTTCGGATTACCAATTTAACATAAAACGAACACATTTACCTAATGATATGCAGGCCCGGCCCATAACAGGAGCAGGGTGAGTTCCTGCTCCGGACCTCATTTTGAGGGGGTCTCAAAAAAATGATTTATGTACATGGACTTATTGGGTTGTAAAAAAGATTAGTGTTAAGATGACAAAAATTATTTATGTATATAAGTTTATTGGGTTGCAAAGAACATTAGTGTTAAGAGAAGAAAAATTATTTATATATATGGATTTATTGGGTTGCAAAGAAGATTAATGCTAAAAATATAACACATAAACATTGATAAATTTGTCACAAAAAATGCTAAGAGGACAATCAAGTGATATTGCACTAAGTTAGTGAATTTTTATTTATTTAAACTAGGAGGACAATTTTTTCCAAATTTAGGAATCTCATTGTTGATTTTCGCACATAGCCTCGAAAATTCCCAAAACGACCCTCTTGATATGCTACGCGAAACTGCTGAACAATGAATGCTAAGATAGTAAAGACACCGATCATTACTGATCTCAAAAGATATTTCTTAGGAGTAGCTCATTTTTTTATCTTGATATAGTTAAAATCAGGTATCAATAGTGTTGTTATATATACAAGAGATCAGAATTAAAAATAAGTTGAGATGGAGTAGATATACCACTCCACGTGGAAAGCTCACAATAATCTTTCAAACAAATAAAAAACTCCAACCTTTACTGAATTGTTAAACATCGCCCCAAAATTACTTAAATCACCCCTTGAAATTACCAAATTGTCATTTCTCCTATTTTTGCTTATATATCTCACAATTTCACTCTTTTCTCAAAACTTTCACTTCCTATACCTACTACAGAAGATTACAAATGTCTCGGAGGCCAGGCAAGCAGCCAGCAGTTCCCCCGGTGTACCCGTATACGGTAACCTTACGTTATTTATTTGTTTTCAAAAAAAAATTAAAAAAAGTGGTCGGCGTCCGAGGAAGCCGCTCCTCCCATGGGGAGAGCGGCTTCCGATGACGCCCGCCCCATGCGGGGGGCGTCTACCTCGGACGCCAACCAGTAGCGGGAGACGTCTGCGGAAGACGTCTCCCCGATGGAGGAGACGTCTTAGGAAGACGTCTCCCCTAAGGAGGAGGCGTCTCCGACAGACGTCTCCACCATACGGGAGGCGTCTCTCGCAGACGCCTCCACAAATTTGTTTTTAATTTTTATTAAATCTGATAATTACTTTAATAAATTGTGATAAATCTGAAAATTTAATTTAACAAATTCTTATTAAGTTTAACATTTGTGATATTTAGTTTTAACAATTTTTGATTTAGTTTAACAATTGTTTTAATTTAGTTTAACAAATTTTGATTTAGTTTAACAATTGTGATAATTTACTTTAACAAATTTTGATTTAGTTTAACAATTATGATAATTTAGTTTAACAAATTTTGATTTAGTTTAACAATTGTGATAATTTAGTTTAACAAATTTTGATTTAGTTTAACAATTGTGATAAATATGATAATTTAGTTTAACAAATTTAACAAATTTGTATTTAAAATTTTAATTAATAGTCATCGGGTCACAGTGGAGGGAAAGGCAAGTCGATACCATTACACGTCTTCCGTTCTTTAGAGGATGATTCAGCACTGCGTCATCCACGTAGATGGGGGATATCTGCTTCGGTCAGGAGGGAGAGAGAGGCATTACGTCGTCGTGAGGAGGAGGATGATTCCTTCGATGATGAGCACGTGGATAGTCCCGACGACGGGAGCGACGATGATGACCTGTATGAGTTAGAGCGCCCGGAGGTGGAGAGACAGGGGGAGTATAGCAGAGGACGTGGTCGAGCGGGTAGTTCTACTTCCGCCGGATGGATGGTGCGGAAGGGTAGGGGTGGGAGGTTTACGACCGGGGATTCGAGCTCGTGCACTGTAGATCCTCGCGCTCAGAAGAAGAGGAGGATCCAGGACGATTCTTGGATCGTGAGCAGTATGACGCCTGGTGGTCCTTTAGATGGGAGCGTCATTCCTAGTTTCTGGGGTCACATCGCTAGACGAATCTGGGACGAAGAAGATCGAAAGGTTCTGAAGTGCCATAATCGGCACAAAGCCTGTACAGCACTACAGGGTTGGTGGTCTACACTGAGTGCTGATATCAGAGAGGAGATTAGTGCCACGCATTTGGGGCACTTACCGTACAACATGTTCCCTTATCTCGACATGTCTTTGATTTCTGCGTTTGTGGAGCGGTAGCAGCCTGACACCAACACTTTTCACATGCCTTTCGGAGAGATGACGATCATGCTTCACGATGTTTTCCAGATCCTGCGCATTCCTGTAGATGGTCGTCTGGTTAGTGCTCAGGGGTCGACGTCTGAGCTGAGGTGTTATGTGGCAGAGTTACTTGGTGTCACACCTGATGGTCTCGCGAGAGATACAGCTTTATGGAGTGGTGGTGGTGTCGGCATCGACTCCCTTGAGGACCTATGCAGACGGGCACGACCTCCGCGGGCCGATGATACACAGTTGACGACGTACCTATTCTTGATGCTCGGAGCCGTCTTGTTTGTCGACAAGAGTGGTTGCCGGATCAGACCACGCGATCTATTGGAGGTTAGGGACCCGGACACCGTTCGTGAGTACTCGTGGGGCTCAGCGACGTTGGCATACCTGTACCATCAGCTTGGGATAGCTAGCCGTGCGGATTGTTCTGGGATTGCAGGTTGTCTTACGCTGCTGCAGGCGTGGATATACGAGTACTTTCCCGCATTGCGCCCGCATTGTGAGCGGAAGATTATCGAGGAGGGTCATCCACGTTCAGGTATGTGGGCCGTCCGGAGCGAGGACAAGAGCGATGGACGATTGCGTTCAATCCGCGCACGGCTAGATCAGATGACTGCATCAGAGGTATCAAACTTTACACCATTTACATTTATTTATTTAATTTTAAGATGTATTATTATTAATGTGTTAAAGTTTAGGTGGAGTGGTTACCCTATGGTCCTGACCCAGCAGCGGAGGTCCCGAGGACTTTATTGATGGGCCTTATTCGTTATCGGGATATCATAGAGCCTTATATGCTCGATCGTGTCTTGCGTCAGTTAGGATATGTTCAGGTGATCCCGGTTGACATCCCTACACCAGAGCATGCGGTGCGGTCTGCGACTGCAGCGACGTACGACGTCAGGTTCCCCGCTTCTACAGCGGAATCGACTTGGCGGACATTTCCGAGATCATGCCGACTGTTCCTTGGCGACTTCAGACGTAGTCGCGACCCCTCCGAATGTAATGCACGTTATCTTGATTGGTTCGGTAGTTACTCACATCCTGTCATCGTCCGTGGTGCCTCCCGGAGAGCAGATCGACCACCAGATAGGACGTGTGGCGATCTGGTAATTTTTTCATTTTATCTATATTTATTTGTTAATGTACGCTAATGTTAATGTTATGTGCAGTGGATGGGTAAGATGATACGGGCTGTAGAGCCATTCTTGCGGAGGATGGATGAGCTGCCAGACGATGACATGAGAGCTGCATGCGGAGATTTGGATGAGATCATACAGTCGTGGCATACTCAGTTAGGCATCTCCGACCATGATTCGGATGATGAGTAGGCTGATCTGTTGTACCATACTCTTAGTATTTGTATTTATATTTGTTTATCTGTCGTACGCTTATTATTTGTATTTGTGTTTGCTAACATGTCGTACGCTTATTGTTTGTATTTGTGTTCGCTTATCTGTCATACGCTTATTATTTTTATTTGTGTTTCCTAACCTATCGTACTATTATATATAATGCAAATAAAGCAAACATATCAAAACATATTACATAATAAAGCAACACTATATAATGTACAAACATATCAAAACATATTACATAATTGTACAAACATATCAAAACATATTACATAATTGTTGCCAATATGCTATCCTATTTTGGTACTCCAGCTCCCATCCAATAACACTCTCATCTCGTATTTGAAACCACAGAGTCGCCATAGGAGGTACGGGGAATCCCTCATTCAAATCCAAACGAATGTAATGAGCGTAACTCCCTAAATGAGCAATAATCAACTCTCTGCACGGTCTCGTCACAGTAGGCGGACTCTCCCAAGGTAGAACTGTAAGACATGGGTACAACGAACCATCATTTCCGAGAGAGAAGAACATAACTGCACACTTGTAAAAATTTGCAATGGGAAACAAGTCCGTCCACGTCTCCATGTAGTGATTCTCGCCACAAGGTCCCCCGCCCCAATTAATCCGGTGACGAGCCTGCGCCACACCGTCGTAGTATACGTGCTCATAAAAAGATGGGTTCACAGCTAGCTCATTTGAAATTGAACGACGTGCGAGTTGCCAATTGTCTTCACCACCGTGGAAAACATCGGCGACACATCGAAATCCACGGTTTCCATCAGGACGTACATCATTCCATTGCTGTAGGAATGGCATAATGATTCTTGGATTCCTATCCGCATATGGGAAGTCGTCTACGTCAGCCCGCCCAGTCACTACAATATAAACAAAAAATACAGTTACATATAATAACAAAAGATACATATTTACTGAAATAAATAACAAAATTATAATAACAATAAATATAGGGATGGTATACCTGATCCTCCCCTCACAGACGAAGAACCAGAAGATCGACCACGACCTTTGCTTCCACTACCGGAAGAACGACCACGACCTCTACTCCCACTACCTGAAGATCAACCACTACCTCGCTCTGCATACTCAAACGCACTAGGGTCCCGTCGTGTCGACTTTCCCCTTGGTCGACCTCGTAGCTTTGTTTTTTCTGCAGGCTCTCTCAAATTCGAATGTTCGGGGTGTAGCTGCTCGAATAAAATCCGAAAGGCAGATCGAATTACGGTAGGGTCACTTCCTGCAATCTCATCAACCAGGCTGCAAAAATGTTCGGCGTCTTGAGCTGCCTGAGACACAAACTCTGCGTTCCCGGCTCCTTCCCCAATGACAAGTGTCCTCTAGAACGGATGAATCTGCTCTAAGTAAATTCCGTTGTCTGATTCAAGACATCCGCGGATGGTACATGCGCAAGGTATCCCATGAGAAGTCAGAAAAGTGCACTCGCAACGATATTCAACTTCATCATCTAACCGTTGCATTCTCTTCACCTCCTGACTCGGCAATTGCAAGCAGTGATGCGAAACTCGACCATTTATGTGACGATATAGAGCATGTCCGAAATTAGTCAAATTTCGCCGTCTCGAATCTTCAAGAAAGTTTCGAATATTCGTCAGCTGCATTTCAATAGCCGCGTTCACGCGTTCGAAAAGAGTGTCCAGAGCTGCTGTCGATATAGAAATCCACTCTTTTAGAGCCGAATGAGCACTTTCGACCCTACAATTCGTGGTGTTCCCAAAATGAAGGACTTTGTTCGTCCAATTCAGCACAAACTTTTCTTTATGCACCAACCACGTGGTGTCCAGATACTCCATGATAGCCGGCCACGATCTATACAAATCTTTCAGAGCATACAAAGCTCTATCATACTCGGCTTCTGAAGTAGAAAGCATGATTTTCCTCCATCTTCCACGCCGCAAAGTCTCTGTCATCTGCTTATTCTTGCCGAATACGTGGTATGCGTAATTGAATACGTCTTTGTTGATGTGCCATGTGCAGAGTAAATGAGCAGAGTCAGGAAAAACCTCTCTCACTGGTCGCATAAGTCCTAACCCCGGTCTGTTATTATTGCAGTCGGACTGACAGTCCCCAATAACAGATCTCGCAACTTCTCCATCACCCACAGATAACTGGAGTAAGATTCATCCATCAAAATCGCATATCCAATAAGGAAATTCATGTTTGTTGGTGTGACCCCAATCATTTCGAACAAAGGCATCTTATACTTGTTCGTCTTGTAAGTCGAATCCATGCAGATAACGAAAGGATATGTCTGCAACAACTGGACTGACGTCGGATGTGCCAAAAAAGCGTGAGTGACGACATCAGTTTCTGGATCCGCCATAATCCAATGTAAGTACTCACACTGCACTGCTTGATAGAGAAACTGCTGGACGGGATTCCGGTCTTCAGATTTTGTCCTCCTCATGTAATCTCTGAAATTATAAATATGCCTTTGATTTGGATTGTCCTCCGGGAATTTTTCTTTTACTGCCTTCAAGATGTCCCGTGGTTTTGCTTGCGCCTCAGTCATATCACGAACAATCTTCTTCGCCCCAGAACTTAGACCACTAATTTGACGATGACCCTCTGGATAAACTGTCAGTCTGTGGTTGTGATGTCCGTGAGCACTATTAAAAACCACAACTCATCCATCACGATCTCGTCGCTCCACCACTTTTATTAAGAAACGGCAACCGCAACCCTTTCTTTTGGTGTTTCTTCGAAGTGCAGTATCCATATCCCGAGACTCCATTTGATTTCGCCGGTCGCATCTCAAATAACAGTCTATCCGACTATCTGATCTTGTTTTGTACGACGACACGACAAAAAAAACTCAACTCCGATAGGTACTTGTTTGGCTCATTTACTTGCTTCATCGATTGTTTCAAAGATTTGTGTAGTTTGAAATAACTCACTGTAATCCACTCCATCACCACCGAAATCTTCCAACGGAACCTACAAAAATAAAATCGAAATTAAAAAATCAATAAAAAATTCAGGCGTCTGGATTAAACGCCTACCCCATGGGGGGCGTCTGAGTTAAACGCCCTTCCCAAGGGTGAGGCGTCTGTGTAGGACGCCTGACCGAAGGGAAGGGCGTCTACTAAAGACGTCTTCCCAAGGGGAGGACGTCTACATAAGACGCCTCTCCCATTGCGTAGGCGTCTGCGTTAGACGCCGAGGCCAAGGGGAGGACGTCCTACGCAGACGCCCTCACCTTGGGGGAGGCGTCTAATGCAGACGCTCGGCCCAAAATTTGCCCCGCGCCAGGCTTACCTCACCGGATGCATCACCCTCGTCAGACATTTTCGTGGTGTTTTTACTGATAAATTATGAATATACAAGACCGTATGCCTGATTTATAGACACGAGACGATATTGGTATTAAATATATTGTTAAGCCTAATTTGGTAATTTCAAGAGGTGATTTAAGTAGTTTTGGTGTAACGTTTAGTAGTTCCCAAATTTTATCCCAAGAAACAAATAAAACAATATATGTGGTGTGTGAAATGGTGCCCCACAGGCCACACCCACCCAACAAAACCACATTCCATATCCCTACTTTTCAAAACAATAGTTGGAAAGTGAACTTTTCACATTTATTCAGATCTCTGTTTCTTAAAAGCAATAGGTGGTGGTGGAGTCAGCTTTTCATCGCCTGCATGTGGTCTTCATGCTGTGGATGTACTATAGCATCATATAAATGTGTTTGGATCTTGTTTGATTTTTTTGTGATTTTTATATAATCACGTAAATGCTGCCTCTACCTTGTGTGGAGGTCAAGCAATCCTCCGGATTTCGAGTTATTATGGTCGAGTTGATACTTGATACAGATGAATTTAACTTTCAATCCTATTAAATTTACATTTAGACCGCCTTAAACTATTTTAATTTTGCTTGATTTGGAAATGTTTCTATGGATCTTAACCCCAAATTTTTTAATTTCTTTAGCTCTCGACCCCTTTAATTTTAACGTATATAAATTTCAACCCCTTAAAAAAATTCTTACCAATAATTAGAGATGTAAATAAAAATTCGAACCCAACCGATTATCCAAAACATTCTGACCCCTTAATGTAATTTTCTGACACCATCCATGTGTGTCATCGTCTACATCGGACAGAGGCAGATCTACAATGATTTCGTGGGTGAGACGGACAACATACATATTGTTTTTACACATGCTGGAAAATATTTTTAAGCTCGCAAATCTCACAAGTAAACAATCCACACCTAAGACCAATATCACCTCATAAAAATCATGGCTTTCCGAACTCGAAGATCAAAACATTTGCAAGTTTCAAAAATTAATTTCAAATTCCAATACCCAAACACATAACTCACTCCAATTCCGAACTTTTCTAAATATGAAATCCCCACCAACAATAACATCGACTTCATTTAAATAGAAAACCATCATCACTAACAACATCAACACAAGATTTTTCAATTTCAACGACTTGCTAACAACAAATTCATCCAAACAAATATAAATCTTGATTCTCATAAATCTCATAATTAAACAATCTACGTCCAAGAGCAAGACAACCTCATAAAATTCATGCATTTTAAGATGTAAGAGCCAAGTCGTCCAACAAACAAACACATGTAATCAACAATAATTTTCACTAACAAAAAATAAAATATGTAATGGAGCACTAATTCATTTTTCCTTAAACCAAAAAATAAATATAATCATTAGACTCAAATAGATATCAACATATTTCAGTAAAAATGCCGTAATCATCATATTTCAACATGTTTGGGCTAGAGTTCGAAGATGATTAATTTTTTTTCAATAATTGGGGTAAATCTGGGTGGGGGCAATTGTCCCATTTGCCCTGAACTTAGGTCCTCCACTGACGTCCGGTACAGCGAGGCATGCAATATGTGCAAAAAAAACACAATCTGGGTGGCACGGGTCGTGCTTTATAACCCGTGATCCGTGGGCACGGATCGCAGGTCTAAACCGTGATCCGTGGGCACGGATCGCAGGTCTAAACCGTGATCCGTGGTTCGCGGATCGCGGGTATTACCCACATCCAACTACTTTTCGGGGGAAAATCTTAATTTTTTAATTTTTTATTTAAATATTATTATATTAAAAAAATTCGGTAACGGGGCTAATATATTTACAATTTTTTTAGGGAAATATATATTTACATGTCCTCTGAATTATATTGCCATGAGTTATGGTGCATTGATTACGAAAAGGTTCTGATTTCTTGATAGTTGAACATTCAAATATAGGTCCGCAGCCCATGAACAATGTATTGTCTATTCTTGTTGCAATAAATGTTTTTAGTGTCATTCAGACATTTTTACATAATTGGAACGCATCTTTGAGACGAAAGAAAAATTATTGGCCAAAGCAATCAACTAATCAAGTCTTACTTTTTATGGACGATTTATATCTACTATAAGAAAACAAATTAGGAAAAATAAGCAAAATATGTTTGTTTAGGTTGAGACTAACTTGTATTACTCCGAGTAGTGAAGAATATTTTCGTCTCTATTTCGTTGTTTTCTCTTCCTCAACTCTTCCTTTATCTCCATTTGTATATCTATCCAAAGTTCCAAACATGGCGTTAGGACGTTTCAAGCAAATCTTTCAACCCCACGTTTTTGTACAACAAAGTCATAAAGTTAGCATTTTAATGAATTGAATGTTTAATACTGACAGGAGATAATATACACCACAGGTATTAATTAAATTATTAACATTATTATGAGATTTCTTGCAAATTTTGCTTTAGATGACAATATCTAAAGTTAAACAAGTACATTGGCCACTCTACTTTATTACTCAACGTTTGTTTGAATAGAGGAATGTCGGAGAGAAAGGGGTGGAAAGGAAGAAAATAAAAGAAACATTAGCTCTCTTCTTTTATTTCATTTTCTCTTGTTTTGATGTACATGAAAGAAAATAAAAGGATTATTTTAAATTGACTAAAGTTTTTTTTTGTATAATTGGGTTATTGTTTCAAATAAAATAAATGATAATTTAGTCAGAAAACTGCAATAATTACTTTCTTTGAATTTCTCTCCAAATTTGAAGAGAACGTTGAGTATAGAAGAAAAAAATCTTCATTTTTTCTCTCTTCTTTTCTATGAAGCTGCTACCAAAACTATAGACACTAACTTTTTTCCTTTTATTTTCTCTCTTTGAGATACTATCCAGTCACTTTTCGTTTGACAATATTATTTCAGCCTAACTATTTTGAAAAAAAAAACAATTTTATGATATGGGCACAAAAAAATGCTTCCTCCTTGTATAAACCAAAATCCACTTCACTTTCTTCTCGTACTATCTAAAACCCAATTCAAATTGGCGATTGGAAATTTTAATTAATTTGAGAATCTGTAGTTAATGACGTTTAGTTGTCTGATTCTACGAGTCACGATTTTGACGAGAAACCAAGCAAAATGTGTTACAAAAGCACCCTAAAAAAAGTCAGTTTCGTATTTAAATTAGATATATAAAGAAAACAAAATCAATACAAACGAGTGATCACAAAGTTCACACACTACACACCTCCAAAGTCCAAACCCACACCAGTGCCGTAATTTTTTAATATAATAAAAAAAAATTTAAAAATTCGAAATTTAGGAAGAAAAAAAAAATTCCAAAACTAGGTGGATCGCGGGTGTGACCCGCGATCTGTGGGGCACGGATCGCGGTTCCCACCCGCGATCCGTGGAGCACGGATCGCGGGTCACACCCGATATCCGTGTTCCCGCCAAAAAAAAAAAAAAATTTGATTTTTTGTTTTTGTTTTTTCTTTTCTGTTTTTATTTTTTATTGTAATTATTTGTAATCTTTTTTTAAATCTTTTTTTTTTTCAAAATAAGTTTTCTAATTTATATTATTTTTCTAAATTTTTTAAAATTATTTTTAATTTTTCCAATAATCGACCTCTAAATCACGTCGATAACCCGACGTATTGAAATGTTAGGGTATTTTATACAATAAAAAAACAATTTTTTTTAGCCAGATTAATAAATTATTTACAACTGAATATTAAACAAACACTAAAACTAATTAAAACAAAAAATTCGAAACGTTATCAAAAATTAGTAGGGTGTACACACATTGTAAATATTTTTGGAGGTCGATACAGCAAAAAATTAAAAACACAATTAAAAAATTTTAAAAAATAATAACAATCACGAAACATATTTTGAAAATGTGACTTTTTTAATTTCTTTTATTGTTTTTGATTTTATGTTTTGTTTTTTTACAAATCATTTTAACTATGTTTTATATATATATATATATATATATATATATATATATTTCAAAATATGTTTTGTAATTGTTATTAATTTTTAAAAATTTTGAATTGTGTTTTTATTTTTTTGCTGTATCGACCTCCAAAATGTTTGTAATGTGTGTATACCCTACGAATTTTAATTTTTTTAATTTTTTTAAAATATGTTTTGTAATTGTTATTATTTTAATTTTTTTAAAATCTTTTTTTAAAAATCTTTTTTTTAAAATATGTTTTGTAATTGTTATTATTTTAAAAAAAAATTTAATTGTGTTTTTAATTTTTTGCTGTATCGACCTCCAAAACTGTTTGTAATGTGTGTATACCCTACGAATTTTCGACAACGTTACCAATTTTTTGTTTTAATTAGTTTTAGTGTTTGTTTAATATTTAGTTGCAAATAATTTATTATTCTGACAAATAAATTTTGTTTTTTTATTGTATAAAATACCCTAACAATTCAATACGTCGGGTTATCGACGTGATTTGGAGGTCGATTTTTGAAAAAATTAAAAACAAATTTTTAAATTTTTAAAAAATAATATAAATTAGAAAACATATTTTGAAAAAAAAAGATTTTAAAAAAGATTAAAAATAATTATAATAAAAAAGAAAAACAGAAATAAAGAAATTAAAAAAAATTAAAAAAAAATTCACGGATCGCGGTTCAGAACCTCGATCCGTGAAATTTAAAAAAAAAAAAAAAAAAAATTTTTTTTTGGCGGGAGAGACGGATCGCACGTAGTTTTGGAAAAAAAAATTTTTTTTCCTAAATTTCGAATTTTTAATTTTTTTTTTATTATATTAAAAAATTACGGCACCAGTGACCAATTCTTTTTCTGCTCCACCAATCATATACGAAATTCAGAAATAAAAAAATAAAATATAAAATATAATTTCAGCCGTAGCAAAATTGTGGTGGAATCGAGACTTTACCATGAAGGCTCCTTGAAAGCGAATAGATTCAGTGGGCCCACCAATATTTATTATTTATTCCGGTTGTTGAATTCTCAGACGTTTCTATGTTGCTGACACTCAATTAATTAGTTGCTAATCATACTTATTTAAACACAACTCAACAAGTCCCAATAAGAATTAAGAAAGCAAGTTCTTGAACGTGTCGATTCGGTCCATGGAACTATCTGCCCTTTGGGTAGTGGGTTATGGACTTTGAATTGGGCTCCATTTTTTTTTTTGAGGATAAGCTCCATAAATTTTAAATTCCTAAATCTAAGCTATACTAGTTTAGTTTGGGTCCCATTAAAGTGTTTTATTTTTCTTATGTAATAGTTTTGGTTGGTTTGAAGCGATGAATTTTCAGTGTAATTCATAACGTGACTCGTATGTAGAAAAATTTACAGAAATGGGGACTAGAACTTTATGGTGATCAATTCAGAAAATTTTAAATTCTTGAAAATATAAGAATTTAATGACCAAAAAAATTATACTGAGAAGGAACCTATTTCTATCATAAAAAAACTAAAAACAGTTAAAGAAACTTGAGTTTTGCAATTACCCTCTCACCTGCATTTTTTCGCTATCGTTTGATGCATTATTTCAACGTCTTAGCTATTGTCTTGGCCAAGGCGAGAGCAATTTAGAAAGGTTTTTTAAAAAATTAACAATTCACGTGCTATAAATTTTCTCCAGAGGGTATTGGGATATCAATGCTTTCAAGGATTTTAACATGAAACTTTACACTAGAAGTAACTTTAGAGTACAGAAAAGGTCCAAATATATATCTTGTTTGAAGTTGTTCCTCTTACGAACAATCATGTCCTTGAAATTGAAATGACATACCAACAGCAATGTGGTCCCTTCCCACAATTATAGAGTGAACTTAGTGGCACAACATGTTGTCCTAATGTGCTTTTTAAATTAAAAATTTGAAAAATGTTTTTTTTTGTTTTTATTGAAATAATGGGAAAACGACATGAGTTGTTTTCTTAAAGTAGATATAAGTTTTTTTTTTGAAAGTAATGATGCATGACTAAAAGAGATGGTTATAAACACAACCATCCCAAAGGATCCAGATATTACAAAATACTTGGAAATTAAAACGTAATTAGCCTGACTTTTCAACCATATATTATGGTTGCAACAACAAAATTAGTGCTTAATTAGATGTTGGAATGCGGGTTGATATATATGGCGGTATGTGATGTTCTTTTATTTGCATCCAGTTGAGTTCTTCGACGTCTCTCTTACATGATCCTGTCCAAAGTAAAAGTAAAAATATTCATTCATAATGTAAGCAAAAGAATTTGAAGATTTGCTGATTATTTCTTTCCTTCTAAATTACCCAACAAAATGCATTTATTAAGTCATTTAACTCTTGTTTGTTTAAATCGAGTTGCTTTGTTACATTGAGACGGAGTTCATTATTCGTATTCACTCACATAGTAAAAGGTTTAAAATCAATCGTCACTAATTTCCCAGAAAGAGTATTGATTTGAGTTTCTGTGATTATCTGTTTGAATCTCCCTCGAGAACAACTCATGGTCCCAAAACTTTGCAAAGTCACCCATGCATTTATGTTTATTTATCCTATAGTTTTTTTCATTCGTACACTTGTAATGTGCCATTCATTATTAAGTATGTTAAGTCCAGCTGCTTTCCTGGATTGATAATTCATTTTCCAATTCACCAGTTTTATTTTTGAGTGCTCGGTAGAGTTATTCCAGAAAAAATTACAACTTAATCGTTTGTTTTTTATCATCCATGTCGGTGTTTTAAGGCTCGACATGTAATACGATGACATCAAAGTAATTACGGAGTTTATCATTCTAACTCTACCTCCCAACTAGAGGTGTTTGGTGGTCCAAATTCTGGTTTTAGAGCATTCTTACTAGGGTCTGTTGGAATTGGTTTATAATTGTTAATACAAGAATTCTGGGAGAATCGGTCGACTGAAACTTAAGTGTTCGGTCGACCGAATTACTCCAGGAGTCATGGGGCTCGGAACAGATCGAGGATCGGTCGACCGGTTCTGGGAATTCGGTCGACCGAAAAACGTCAGTAGATTTTGAGCTCAGGATCGATCGAGATCCGGTCGACCGGTGTTGGACGTGTAAAGCATACCTCTATTAGAGTGTTGTTAGCTATGGTAGCGATGAACAACATGGAGTTATAGCAGATGGACGTGAAGACAACTTTTCTTCACGGGCACATAGAGGAAGAAATCTATATGAGGAAACCGGATGGGTTCATCGCTCGAGGCAAGGAAGGAAAAGTATGCAAACTGAAGAAGTCCCTCTATGGACTTAAGCAATCACCGAGGCAGTGGTACAAAAGGTTCGATTTATTTATAATTAATAATGGTTTTGTATGGTGCGATTATGATAGTTGTGTATACTTGCGGAGTCTTGGAGACGGAACACACGTGTTCTTAATTCTGTATGTGGATGATATGTTGATCGCAGCTAGGAGATGAAGCATATAGATGATCTTAAACTGAAGCTTCACGGGGAGTTTGAGATGAAAGACCTCGGGAGTGCAAAGAAGATTCTCGGTATGGAGATCTCCAGGGATACCGAGAAAGGTGAAATTCTGCTCACTCAAAGGAGTTATATCCGGAAGATACTCGAGAGGTATAATCTCGAGAATTCCAAGCAGGTGGTCACACCTATTAGTGCTCACTTCAAACTCTCGTTGAAGTGCAACCCCTCTACTGAAAAGGAAATGAGAGATATGGAAAGAGTTCCATATGCTAGTGCAGTTGGATCTGTTATGTATGCTATGATCTGCACTAGGCCAGACATTTCACACCCAGTTAGCCTCGTGAGTCGTTATATGGCTAACCCAGGAAAAGAGCATTGGGAAGCGTTGAAGTGGTTGTTGAGGTACCTGAAGGGAACCATGGATGTTAGCTTGAAGTTCACCAAAGATGGAGCACAAAGGCAGGTGGAGGGGTATGTTGATTCAGATTATGCTGGAGATCTGGATAAGCGGAGGTCCACAACAGGGTACGTGTTCACTTTGGGTGGAGGTCCAGTGAGTTGGAGATCGGTTCTCCAACATACTACCGCTTTGTCTATAACGGAAGCGGAGTACACGGTTGATGTCGATGCCGGAAAAAAAAGCTATATGGTTGAAGGGTTTGGTTAGCTCTTTGGGGATGGAACAAGAAGTGATCAAATTGCATTGCGATAGTCAAAGTGCAATTTATCTAGCCAAGGATCAGACGTTCCATTCAAGGACCAAACATATTGAAGTAAGGTACCATAAGATCCGAGAGTGGATCGAAGAAGGGCAGGTTGTTCTCCAGAAAATCGACACAAGTGAGAATCCTGCAGATATGATGACCAAGGTCGTCAATCGGGAGAAGTTCGAGTTGTGCTCGAAGCTTCTCAATGTCCTTAGAGAGTGAGAAGGAGAAACGCTCCGATGGGGAGCGCTAAAGGTGCTTCTAGGAAGCACAAAGGATGCGGGGGCAGAGAAGGCTAAGGTAACAATTCTAAACCAAGTGGAGATTGTTGGAATTGGTTTATAATTGTTAATACAAGAATTCTGGGAGAATCGGTCGACCGAAACTTAAGTGTTCGGTCGACCGAATTACTCCAGGAGCCATGGGGCTCGGAACAGATCGAGGATCGATCGACCGGTTCTGGGAATTCGGTCGACCGAAAAGCGTCAGTAGATTTTGAGCTCAGGATCGATCGAGATCCGGTCGACCGGTGCTGGGCACGCGGTCGACCGAAAAGCGACAGTAGTTGCGAGATGAAAATCAGCATGCAGATCGGTCGACCGGTGTTGGACTCACGGTCGACCGAAAACGTCCAGGAGCCTCAGGCGCTATTCAGAAGCGCGGAACGGTCGACCGGCTCGGGGTAAGCGATCGACCGAATGTTGGCAATTACGCGAACTAACCGCAAACCGGTCGACCGATGGGCAATTCCGGTCGTCTGTTTTGAGGCAATTATGCACGATCTGAATTATTCTAGTACGAATTTAGCCCATTATAAATAGGTTTTTTGCCCTAATCTTGACACACAACATACAATACTTATTTCCTTGAGAGAGATTAGACTAGAGAGAGATCTAGAGTGCTTTGGGAGACATATTGCTTCCAATCGATTGTAATCTCGGAGACTTCTCTTATTTGAGAAGAGTTTCAAGGAAAGGAAACCCGTAGGAGACCCCCAAGGACGTAGGCATCTTGCCGAACCTTGTAAAATCGCGTGTGTCGTGGTTTGCTTCAGGTGTGTTGTGTGATTACTTGTTATTTCATCTTATTTGTGTTACTTGTTGCATTGAGATTGGGAGAGGGTCAGAAGTTATTATTCCGCAATCAATATTCTATTATACGTGGTGCGTTTAATCCGTGTCGTGCTAGTGCATCTTAGTTCCCCTCTCAACAGGGTCGTTGGTCGTCGAACGGGTTGTGCCAGTTGGTCTGGATATATTTTTTGGTTTTGGTTTGTTATTTGTTTTAATAATTATGGATTTATATTTTGAATGTTGGATGACCTATGTCATAATTGATGGGTAAATAGTGAAGAAGAAAAATGAGTTGGGTCGTGATGACGTGGTAGGTCATTTGGACGAGAGAAAGCATAAAGGAAAAGTTGAAGACCCGGGTCATCTATGGTTAATGTTGTTTTTATGTTTCATGTTTGTTAATATTAGATTCCAAAGTGTTTGTAGTAAGTTGCGTATTTGAAAGACATCGACTTAAGCTTGCAATCAAATATTTCTTGGAACTTATTTGTTTCATCCACGTGAATTCCAATGAGACTAAATTTCTCAAAATTAATTTTGAATCCCCATAATTGTTAGAGGAAACATTTGAGATTTCATTGGTTGGAAATGAGATGTGACCGATCTAAACTCCGTGCGACACTTGAAAACTTTCCATGTTGATCTCCCATGTTACACCACCAAATTTCTATAATCTAATTATATATATATTCATTATCAAAGCACTATAGATTTATCATAAAATGTTGGCACAAATTATATAAAATGATTTGGACGCAAGTGTCAGTTTTTAAAGATCCGTAAGAGTTGAGTAACGTGGAATGCCAGCTAATTGGCTAATTAGTACAGATTTAATTGTTGGTCTCCGAGCCAACACTTATTTGTAACCAACCATGTGAACATATCACTCTTCTCCCAACATAAGTTCGAAACGTAGTTATTTACGTTTTATCATCAGTGAATACGTGGTGCACTATCTTCATTTTAGAACCTAAGTTTAATTGTCCTAAAAAGAATGAATACTGGTAAATTCTAGATCATAAAAAAAACATCTTCGTGACTTGAAGTTGGCATCAATTTGCCACTTGTAATGCTTAGAACTTTTTTAAAGAATTATTGTGGTAAATATGTAAAATGTACAATACAATATAACTAGTTTCAGGTTAATAGTACTTGTTTTTGTATATCTTAGTTTGGTATAAAGACAAGTTGAAAGGTTAGACTTGTTAAACATTGTCTCATAAGTTCGCAACCTTATAACATGCATCATAAACCAACACACGTGAATAAAAAGTGTATATAAGCAACATATATTGTAACATCCCCAAAACAACGGAAATTTAAAAATTATTATCAAGACATCAAAGACCAATAATCAAAAGACGGGATTATTACTTCTCATAAAACATTTAAGCGGTGCACCATATTACATCAGAGTTTTGTCAAAAAGCTACATGATTACATCAGGAACAACAAAAGGAGATACAAGTAATCATGTCGACCTTAGTGGTCCGAATGAGAGAATCTGATCCCAAGATGCGTCCGCTGATCACCACCAAACTGGACCTACTGCGGTCCTGAAATAAAACATGCAACAACAATGCCTGAGTTTCCATAAGGAAACCTCGTATGCCAAGCTCACATATATGAATGCAGTAGTACAAATGAACTTATCATACTAGTAGCATGTCATGTCATCAACAATAAGGAAAGCAGTCCCCCCGAAGGGTAACACAGGACATCAGTCTGACAATCATCATCGGGTCTCCCAAGGAGACCTACTGTAGGCACATACGGTATAGCGGAACAAGACGTGACACTCCCCACACGCGGCTACACTAATCATGAGGTTCGGCAATGAGCATCTGCCAAGTCCGCGCCATAAGAAACAGATCTGTAACTTCGTGGTCGAAACCACACCAACGGAGTCGTCGCTCGGTCGGCCCATCAATCATCATCTCAGTAGGTGCCAAGCTGAGAAAAACATAGCCGAAACAACATCGACCCATCAATCATCATCGCCGGAACAACATCGACGGCATCATCGGCACAACATCGGTGGTCCAACAATACGTCCGGCACAGCATCGGACGGGTCCAGACCGAAATCTGTCAGGTCATCAGGCTCCACGAGCCGCAAACACCAACTCCACCGCTATAAAAGCAGGGCAGCGACCTCCATAGCCATATAGGTCGGTAGTCACCTCACCCAACGACAGTTGCGTGTCCGCACAACATCATACATTGGGATCCGCGATCCCTCAGGCCTGCTACTCTACAATGAGTTCATCAATCCATCACAACAAGTCACAATCCATACTTGGAGGTGACACGTCCCGAACACCCACACTCTTCCACACGACGGTCCCTGGACAGGCATGCGTAACGCGCCCACCGTCACCTCCCGGCTCACGCACAAGGCGAGGACACGGGTTTCCGTGGACATAGTTGACATCCTAAAGGACTAAGAATCCAGTTCTGTGCACAAACAGTCGACCGAAAAAGGCAATCCGGTCGACCGTCCCCAAAAAGGTTCAATCGACCGAAAGTCTACAACGGTCGAACTCTCTGCGCAAAACCTAAGTCCCAACAGTCGAACAAGAGTCTAAAACCGGTCGACCGATACGGGGTCAAAATCCAGAGTCTGGTCAAAATCAATACAATACTACCGGTCGACCGACTCAGGGGTCCCGGTCGACCGAAAACTACCAGGGCATCCTAGCAGTTCCAAGTCATATAACGGTCGAATGCATATAAAGAATCGGTCGAACAAGCATGCATCAAATCCAGTACACTTAAGTTCCGGTCGAACGAACACAAGGAACCGGTCGACCGAAACACAACAGGCAATCCCGACCCACCAACACAATGCACTACCGGTCAACCGCCACAAGGCATCGTTCGACCGGTGATGGTTAAAGTCGGGCAAAATACACTACATCGGTCGACAGCCCAAAGGAACCCGGTCGACCGTTGGTCATCTGCTACCTTGCACCAGCCAAGGATTTACGCCAAAACTCGTCACCGGAGAGGTCTCCGACCGACCAACACATCCATCACACGAAGGTGAACAACAATCCACACTAAGAAGTCGGCATAGATCTCGAAAGCGACGACGTCGCCTCCGCAACCTCCTCGCGCGTCCACCTCCGCACGCCTCACGCTGAAACCGCATGATCACGCTCGTCACCGACCACCGGAGCTCGATCAACTGAGGGAGAGGGAGAGAATGAAATCAGAGAGAAAAGTGAGAGAGAGAGGTTTCCAGATTTTAAACCCAACACTCATCTCCTCACCAACAGTAACTCGCCTCTCTACCCCCTCACCCATCACAACCCACTGTTGATCCTCCATTCCCCATGCTAACCTCCTCCTCTAATCACCATTAGCACTAAATGGGTTCAGGGATATAACATATATATCCGTGGAATAAGCTAAATAGTTTAATTTATATACAATTGTAGAATAAAATAAAATTTCATGAGAAAAAATGAAACATGTCCCTGAAAACTCTGGTGACAATCGACCAAGATGAACATCCTCGCGTGAACCCAACTGACAACTAAATCGAAAGGATTCGTCTTTTATATGACGGAATAAAGGAGCAAGCTCAGGATAAAATTGTGAAGCACATTTTGCCTAATATGTGAAGCATATTTTAATCATGCAAATTCATATTATTTATGTTTGATAATTGTTTTTAAGATCATACGCTATCTTAATAATATTTTAGTTTGAAACATTATATAGAATATACATTATATCACAACTGTATTATACTTAATTACACTCTACTACACATAACTTCGCACACTATATTATTAATTAACGTCAAAACAAAGCACCGCATTTGACACAAATAAAATTGAAATTTATAGACTTGTGTTGGTATTTGCTCGATGTTGGGTGGGTGTGGAAAAAATTTAAACTAATATATGATGATAAAAACCGTTTCGACTGACAAACCTTTCGGCCTACTTCGGTGGCTTGTTGTTGGTGGCTAATTTGGATGCCACTTATCTTTTGTAATTTTCTATATTTTTGGGCGAGGCTCTTCATCATGACCTCAAACACATTATAATATTTAATACAAAACCAGCTTTCAAAAAAATTGATAAAGATATAAAATTTGACAATAATTTAATACATTACTTATATATTCATTATATAGAGTTCGAGGTTTTTGATTTCAAAAGATTAAATCTGAGAAAAAGATCATTTTAATATAAATCATACATAATATCATTTGAAAAATTGCAATTGAACATTCGCGAATATATTTAAAATGTTTTAAAACATCATGGTTGCTTCACCTTCACCTTCCATAACTCCATCAACATCTCACATTCTCATTACTCTTGTAACATACACTCTTTCATTTGTCTCCTATAACCTATAAATAGGAGATCATTGTAAGATCATTGTGAGATACTTTTGGTAATGATGAAATACTACAAATATTCTCCCCTAAATCTTTTATCTTTTTTGTTCCATGTATATTTATTTTATAACACGTTATCAGCACGATCACGTCTCTAGTCTAACCGATTGAAGATGATGGTCAGGGGAAAATTTTCTCAACTCGTGGATCAACTTGATGGAACTGTTGATTTGTGGATCGACTTAGTGGAACGCGAAACGGAGGTATGCAATTTAATATGATGTATGTATCATGCATCTTTCAAACCATTATTGTTGATTTGAAGAAGAAGAAAAAAATGATTTAATATCATAAAATAAAATATCAACAATATGATCGAGAAAAATGTTTATAATACACATAGGTTATGAGTGGTTGTTTTGATGATTTGATATGCCAATCGAAATCAATCATGAATGTACAAATTTTCTTTAGATCTTGTATGCGCTAATTTTATGATGTCATTATCCATGCTAAAAGAATTTTGCATTTGCTACCAACTACGTATTTATACCACCAATCCATAGTTTAGTCTTATAACTGTTCATACATGTGTTGATTTCATGTCATCCATCTGTCTTAAAATCCTTGCACTATAGATTCATGATCATAGTGTTAGACACGTGAATGTTGAATTTCCTTCCACGATTATTTCATTCTATATTGATTTGTTGAAATAGAACTGCAAACCTTGGTTTGAAATTTAATATCATGTGACATTTTATAATATGTTAAAAAAAGGATGAAGAAGGTGGAAATGATTTCTATTTCAAGTGGTATTTTATAGATTCACTTGCTTGATATACATTATACAAATTGAAATATTGATTTTTTAGCATTATTTGTAATATATCATACCTTGCACATGTTTATGTTAGTATGAAAATACTTACATTATGTGTTAAATTATTATGTTAATATGGAGTTAGTTATCACTGTTTTATCTTCACACACACACATATATAATATATATTGTTTGTCATAGTATTTGATTCTATTGAGATCTTTATCGATTACTACTTAGTTTGATTGTGACGTTGCATGGTGCTTATGTGAATGTTTGTGATGTTAGTTATTGCTATTAGTCATTCAAATTCATAAGACCTTCATCCACGTGTGAGTGACATTCTCTTGGGCATATATGTTCAAAGATAACTGAGAGTGATTTAAATGGCAAAAGAGTTGAATTTTTTTGTTTGTTGTTTCAAAACTCAAATATTACTTGATTATCTATTTCTACGGGCTTCTGTTTTACATGTCGCAACCTTCAGTTGATTTCCAAGATCATATGCATATAATAAGTGATGCTCTTTTGATACATGTAATGCATGGTCATGATTATGTTTATTTTTGTTTTGAAATTTGCACAATATATTCTCAACATTGATATATGATTGAGTATATTCGTGTTTTCTTTTGTGTGAGTTAACTTACATGCATATGATTGAGTATTATGATTTAATCTCATGTCTATTTTTGTGGTTGGACAAAACATCGAGTTATTGATCCAAATTTCATGAATTCTAGATCCAATGAAACATGAAAAGAAATAGTTACATATTTAGTAGTACTTTTAAAATTAAATGATATATATATCTCATGCAACTATGTATTGATTCACTTGCTCCGTATAAGTTATATGAATTCCTAGTATCATGTTGATCCAAACAGTATTTGTAAAGTGGTTGAAGCATGTGATTATTACTTATTAATTTTATCCATCACATGATCATTCACAATCAGTACGAGCATTCATCTCGTGAGCACATAATATCCATCTTGATAGATGTATATATATAGTACAATGTGCTACATTATAGTGAAATTTGAATCACCATGTTACAAGTGATCAATGTTATTGAAAATGATATGCATTTGCCCAGAAGGCGAATATCTTAATATTCATAAAATGCTACTATACAAAGATTTAGAAATCATTCATTTAAAGAGGGTTATGAAATTTTATGATAATCCCTGAAGGATTCATATGATCATCTAAACGGCGTGCAAATAACTAATTGAGTAAAAATGCACGTCAATCTCTAAATCAAACCCTATGACCAGAAGTTCATAGTGAAGGGAATGTGTTCTAAAAGTTTTACTTTTAAATGTCAATTATTATGAATTGAATGAGAAATCATTTTGTTCTTTGTTTATGTTATTCGTCTTTTAGAAGTGTTAAGGAAGAGGCTCTTGGTCCTTAACCGTAGAGCTCTAAAAGATATTGGTTTACATAAAATAAAAGATATTCGCAATCATGGTAATTAACATGGAACATTAATTACCGAGTTAAGATTGTCGTGTTGGTCATAGATCATTGTAGCTCTACAAGTGAGTGACAACACGGGTACACAAAAGATGAAAATATTACTTTTGTATACTGAACTGACCTAACAAGTAAAATATTATAGAAATGTGTTTCTGTGTCATTAATATTTTACTGTGTCCTTGGTCCTTTGATATGAGACTTGTATCCGATCACTTAAGGAATACTTAATTAGATTAGTGTCTTGAGCTATCGATAAGTGTAGTGTAAAGACATTGGTTGGTTAAGTACTACTTTTGTTGGAGAAGATAGTTAGTCAAAAGATTATCATTGCCCCTCTTAATTGAGTGATGATATTAGTGGGCCCCTTGATAAAGCAAAGTTATAATGTGCACAATGTGATTTGAGTTAAATCACATATTTATAACTAGCTTAAAGAGATCAAGAAATGAATACTAATACAAAAATGACACAATACTACTTTGTGTGTATTCTTAATATCATGAGGCAAGGGACGGACACAAGTGGTGCACTCCATCACTAATTGGATCGGGTTTTGGTTCGAGTGGAATTAAGACATCTAACTAATTGGGAGCTATAATGTGTAGCTAGATACCGCTTATAGCTTGTGATATTAAGCTCGTAATATCACTGCCAACTTAGTTTAGATCCTCTCATAGGTCACACCGCAAAACTGGGAAACAAGAAATGTGGATTTTGAGTTCATAAGATGTGTCGGGTTTCATGCAGAAAATATGACACATGGGGTGAACAAGCAAAATCAAAATTATGTTGTGATTAATAACATAATTAGAATCTAAATTAAATTCATATGTGATGTAAATATTATGGGGTGTAATGATTGATCATTACATAGGATAATATGTTACATAAGTTGTGAATTTACTACTAATCCCGAAATGTCAAATTTTATAGGGGTTAAACCGAAATTTGACAAGTCTGCATGCACTGTGCAAAAACGGTCGACCGCTAGACCATAAACGGTCGACCGAATATTGCGCGGTCGACCGCAATATTGCACGGTCGACCGGATGTGTATCGAGCGTAACGAGAATTTCGTCTGTTCGTTTTCGGTCGACCGAACATTGCGATGAACTTTTTTGTTACGAACGGTCGACCGAGAATATGGATCGGTCGACGGAAACTCGGTCGAAACGGTCGACCGGACCTCACAAACGGTCGACCGGTCAAACGGTTTTATGCAGAATTAATTTAAGAATTAATTAGATCATGCATGGAAATGGTCCATAATTGATTTAATTCGTGGCTAATATTATTTATTAATAAATAATGGATGGTTAGATGGAATTTTGCATGAGATCATGGGCAAGGGGTTGCACATGAATAGGTAATTTGGAGAGAACTTATAAATACAAGTTATCTCATTACCTAAGTAATTCATTCATTATTTTCTTGAGCAAAATTCTCTCTCCATAATTCTCCACGAAAATCCCTTAATTCTTAAGTTTAGTTTTAGTTCTTAAGAGATCATCTTCTCAAGGGAATTAAAGAGGGGTTAGTAATTAGATTCTAAACCCTATCGGAGATCGAGAGACTAGCTTCCCTCTCTCCGATCTTGTTTAGAGTTTGGTGAATACTCGGAGGCATCCGGCGCGACGAGAAGCATCCCCAACATCTCCGAATCTTCAAGAAGTTTTCGAGAACTTCTAGGTATGAATTTTGGAGTCCAAATTTGTTTTAATAAAGTTTTGAAACTAGATATTGAAACAAATTGATGCATGCATGAAATAAATTATAGAAAATTGAAAATTGATCCTTATTATACATAAAAAATTCGAAAATATATATGTATAATTAAACATGAAATCCTACAGTGGTATCAGAGCATAGGGTTCAATTTTCTCATGATTTATGGCTGTAAACAAATTTAGTTTACCATCTAGGATTTAAACAATTCGTTTTACCGGTTTTTCGGTCTTTAAATGTTTGTTGAAATAATTCTTTGTAATAATTCGTTTTAAATGTTTTGAATGTTTAAAACATGTCATGTAATTACTAGAATTATGATTTAGACATAAGTCTAACTTGCAATAATTTCGTTTTAAGTATAAACGATTATTTTGTAAGAGAATCAACAAAACCGAAAAACTGCATTTCATCTTTCCATTGGAAATTGGATGGACAGCGGTTCATAATTAATTTTTGGACTATGGATGCATGAAAAACGTTTTTTAATGGATTTCAAAATGTTTTTCAAAGAATTGTTTGGGATTCTAGATGCTTGATAAACTAGGTTGGATAGTTTATAGCAATATTGCGTGCATGGATGCTCGAGTTGTTTTGCAAGAATTGTGAGTTTGTATGTTCCAAATCAGCAGCTATGAATGTTTATAATTGTTATAATACAGGGGCTTATGTATGTAAAAGCCAAATTCTCTATTTCCATCTTTTAGATAAATTGCATATGCATATGAGAGGTTTTTACATAGGACTTGCACTAGTCGGTTTTTTATCGAATGTTAGGAGCATGTTTATTTTCTATAAAATCTACATCTCCGGTGCAAGAGGAAGTCGCCGCTGTAGCGCATCGATCGAGGATCGAGGATCGGGGATCGAGGATCAAGGATCGAAGGGAACATATAAACTCACACGATGTGGATTGTGTGAATGTTTAATTTCTATTTTTATCTTGCTATGCATGTGATGAATGTGTTGAATGTTAGGATGTGTATAATTAATAATATGCATGATAACCTAAAATTCTAAATCACATGTTAAATTGTCCAACAAAAATTAAGAATAAATTTCCTTCTTATTTTCATCCACTAGCAGCCATTGATCGAGGGATACTCTGCTCGCCCTTAGCGGGAGATAGCTCCCTCCATCTTTGGGAATAGCGGGAGATAGCTCCCTCCATCTTTGGGAATAGTGGGAGATATAAAGGTTGTCTGTTGTTGTGCCACAATTAAATATATGAGGTGTGTTTCACCCTAGTGAACCCCAAGTATGTTTAGTTGTGAATACAATGGATAAACGTATCTCGTATCAAATGAAAATAAGTTTTCTTAACATTACCTAGAGCCCTCGCTCGGTTTTGGGAAAAAGTTTTTCTTACGAGGATAGGTCGTATTCCCTCATAATTAAAACGACAAGAGTCACAAGAGTTTGAAGATGCTAAATGTTGCTAAAATTCAAAAAGGTTGTGATTAGAAAATGTTTTCTTACCTTGATATTGTAATGTATTCGATAACCCTTAGCTAGTCTATATTACAATTGATGGGATCTTGGATTGTTGCATTTATGGGCAAAATTTTTATTTGCAACATTTACATTTATATATTCGATATATGTATGCATGTGTATTAAAACATAAAATTGGCATTAAAACCTGTATGATTTATTTTGTAGAAAAATGTCGAACATCCAACCTATCGTACAATCCATGATAGAAAAACACCCTTTAGCAAATGATGGCTCAAACTTCATTAGTTGGCAACTCAAACTCAACATCGTGTTAAAGTTTGAGAAACTATCTCACATTTTGGAAGGTCCAATCCCAAAGTGGAATGAGAGATTAACCGATGAAGAGAAAGAGGCTAAAGCCAAGTGGGAAGACCAAGAGAACCAAGTTCACGGTCTTATGCTAGCATCCATGGGTGACTCGCTTCAAGCGAAATACTTGGATTCAAAACCCAAGAAGACCATGGAGGCTTTATCAAAGATGTTCATGGATAGTGCCCGAAAGGAGCGCTATAAGACCACCATCGCACTCATAAGGTGCCATATGGCGGAGGGAACATCGGTATCTATGCATTTTCTCACGATGCAAGGATACCTTGAGAAGTTGGCAAAGCTCTCTTCACCAATGCCCGAGGACATTGCTGAAGATATGATTCTTGGCTCTCTAGCCCCGTCCTTTAAGGACTTTGTGATGCACTATCACGTGCGTGAAAAAGGGGTGAGTCTTGAGGAGCTTCACAACGCTCTCAAAACTGCTGAAGTTGACATGGGCAAGGGTAGGGACAAACAAGTCATTGCCGTCCATGGGAGGGGCCATAAGATTGGTAAAGGAAATGACAAATCTACCAAAAGTGGTTCAATCAAGAGCAAGGGAGTAGGAGGTGCTCATAAAAGTGCCTCGAGGGGGAAATCTCAGAAATCTCCAACTCCCAATATGGAGTGCTTTCACTGCGGTGAAAAAGGACACATCCGACCAAATTGCCCCAAGTACAAGGAAGACCTTGACAACGGAGTGATTGAACGTCGGCGCCCCAAAAAGGCCAAAGGTATATTTGTTTTTGAAATAAATTTAGCCACCTCTGTCCAGGATTGGGTAATTGATACCGGATCTTGTGCTCACATAGTTTCTAATGTGCAGCTACTCATGGATAGGAAGGAACTCGTAAGGAACGAGGTAGAATTGAAGGTCGGAAATGGTGCGAATGTGTCTGCGGTTGCACAAGATTCTGTGGTGCTTCAATTATGTAGTGGTTTAAATATATGTCTAAAGAATGTTTATTATGTGTCTTCGATTAGCAAGAACATTATTTCTGTATCATGTTTAGATATGGATAATTTCAATATAAATATTTCAAATTCTTGCTTGTTTATATCGAAGAATGGTGTTTTCTATGCAAATGCATTCATAAAGAATGGTCTCTATTTGCTTGAATTGAATGATAAACAAATCTTTAATATCAATAACAAAAGACTTAAGACCACTCACGAGAATGATACTCTCTTGTGGCACTATCGTCTTGGTCACATAAATGAAAAGCGCATCAAGAATTTGCAAGAAGCTAACCTTATTGGTCTACTTGATTTTAAATCATTGGAGACGTGTCAACCATGTATAATGGGAAAAATGATCAAAAAGTCTTTCAAGAAGAAAGGCCCAAGGGCGAGTGGCTTGTTGGATTTGATACATTTCGATGTATGTGGTCCAATGAGTACTAGTGCACGAGATGGTTTTAGGTACTTCATTACGTTCACGGATGATTATAGTCGTTATGGCTATGTTTATCTAATGAGAAACAAAAGTGAATCTTTTGACAAGTTCAAAGAATTCAAGAATGAAGTAGAGAACCAACTCGATAAGAAAATCAAGTCTCTACGAACGGATCGTGGAGGTGAGTACTTAAGTGCCGAATTTGACTCATACCTAAAGGAGTTTGGTATTGTACCTCAACTCACCCCTCCCGGTACACCTCAGTGGAATGGGGTATCCGAAAGGAGGAATAGGACATTTCTCGACATGGTTCGGTCAATGATGAGTCATGCGGAATTACCTCTTTAGTTTTGGAGTTATGCACTACAAACTGCGGCTTACACACTAAACAATATTCCATCCAAATCCGTGGAGAAAACTCCTTATGAGCTATGGAGTGGTAAAACACCTAAGCTCAGTTTTCTCAAGATTTGGGGTTGTGAGGCTTACGTCAAGAGATTGATGTCGACCAAACTTCAACCAAAAGCGGATAAGTACTTCTTTATTGGTTATCCTCGTGAGACAAGAGGATACTACTTTTGGCATATCACCTCCAATCGAGTGATTGTAGAGAGGGATGCCACATTTCTGGAAAATGAATTTCTAGAAAGAGTAAAAAGTAGTGGGAGTAGGGTTTTGCTTGAGGAAACTCAAGATACTCTACAAGATCATGACATGAATGATGACATTCAAGATCATGAAGGCCCAACCGAGATTCCTTTGGTTAGTGGGAGCGTGAGTGAGAGACCCTCGTAAGAAATTGTGAGAGAATCTCAATCATCCCCACCTAGTGTACGTTCAAGGGTTGAACGTGAACCTACTCCTCAAGAAATTGTGGAAGAAGTTCGAGAGACACGAGAAGAACCAAAAGAACTAAGAAGGTCAACAAGGGAAAGGAAGAAACCTGATATGTATTTGGGACTTCATGAAATCATGGTACTAGATACCAATGATCCCTTGACCTTCCAAGAAGCAATGGAAAGGGAAGACTCCAAACTATGGCTTAAAGTCATGGAATCCGAAATAGAATCCATGTATGACAATCAAGTGTGGAACTTGGTTGACCTTCCTCAAGGTAAAAAGGTCATTCAAAATAAATGGGTTTTTAAGAGGAAGATGGACATGGATGGGAACTTGACAACCTACAAAGTGAGGCTTGTAGCGAAGGGTTTCACTCAAGTTCAAGGAATTGGCTATGATGAAACTTTTTCACCGGTTGCCATGTTCAAGTCTATTCGGATCATGCTCGCTATTGCCGCATTTCATGATTATGAAATATGGCAAATGGATTTCAAAACGGCGTTCCTTAATGGGATCTTGGAGGAGGATGTGTACATGGTACAACCTCAAGGTTTTGAAGATCCAAAGAATAGCGAGAAGGTATGCAAGCTTCAAAGATCCATTTATGGATTGAAGCAAGCATCAAGGAGTTGGAACAAACGCTTTGATGAGGAAGTGAAGAAGCTTCACTTCGTTCAAAGTAAGGAAGAACCTTGTGTATACAAGAAGGTTAGTGGGAGCCATGTAGTATTCCTAATCTTATATGTCGATGACATATTGCTCATGGGTAATCATATTCCTTTGCTTGAGCAAACGAGAAGTTCATTGAAATCTGCATTTTCGATGAAAGACATAGGTGAGGCTCAATACATCTTGGGAATCAAGATATATCGAGATAGACCCCGTAGACTCATTGGCCTCAGTCAACGTGCATACATTGACAAGGTCTTGGAAAGGTTCAAGATGAACAACTCCAAAAAGGGCAGTGTGCCAATGAGTATGGGTGTGCAACTCAAGAAGTCTCAACGTGCGCAATCACGTAAGGACTTAGAGTACATGAAGGATGTCCCTTATGCTTCGGCATTTGGGTCGATCATGTACGCGATGACTTGCACAAGACCCGATGTCTCGTATGCTCTAAGCGTGACAAATCGTCACCAATCCAACGCAGGTCCTGAGCATTGGACTGCGGTCAAGAATATCCTGGAGTACCTTAACCGGACTAAGGATAAGATTCTTGTTTATGGAGGACAAAGGGAATTGATAGCTGAAGGTTACTCGGATGTGAGTTTCATGAGTGATCCAGACGATAGAAGGTCGCAATCAGGATATGTCTTTCTTCTGAATGGTGGAACTGTGAGTTGGCGTAGCTGGAAGCAAACCACTACGGCCGATTCAACCACTGCTTCAGAAGTAATGGTTGTCGCTGAAGCGAGCAAGGAAGGAGTGTGGATCAAGAAGTTCCTTGAAGAGCTTGGAGTAGTTCCCACGAGTGAGGGACACATCGAGCTATTTTGCGATAATAGTGCATCTATCTCGCAAATCAAGGATCCTAGATCACACCACAAAGTGAAGTACATGGATCGTAAGTACTTCGTGACACGTGACCTCATCGACGAAGGCAAAATAAATCTTTTATGGGTGGACACCAACAGCAACACAGCTGATCCATTCACAAAACCCTTATCCCAAACCAAGGGCGAAATGCATTTCGAGTCCATGGGATTGAGGAACCATGTAGATTGGCTTGATGATTGATATGTAATGGGGTTTACCCTAGTTATTATTGTTTTATGCATTGAGTATGTATGAGAAAGAAAACTTTAATAACAAGTGGGAGATTGAAGGGAATGTGTTCTAAAAGTTTTACTTTTAAATGTCAATTATTATGAATTGAATGAGAAATCATTTTGTTCCTTGTTTATGTTATTCGTCTTTTAGAAGTGTTAATGAAGAGGCTCTTGGTCCTTAACCGTAGAGCTCTAAAAGATATTAGTTTACATAAAACAAAAGATATTCGCAATCATGGTAATTAACATGGAACATTAATTACCGAGTTAAGATTGTCGTGTTGGTCATAGATCATTGTAGCTCTACAAGTGAGTGACAACACGGGTACACAAAAGATGAAAATATTACTTTTGTATACTGAACTGACCTAACAAGTAAAATATTATAGAAATGTGTTTCTGTGTCATTAATATTTTACTGTGTCCTTGGTCCTTTGATATGAGACTTGTATCCGATCACTTAAGGAATACTTAATTAGATTAGTGTCTTGAGCTATCGATAAGTGTAGTGTAAAGACATTGGTTGGTTAAGTACTACTTTTGTTGGAGAAGATAGTTAGTCAAAAGATTATCATTGCCCCTCTTAATTGAGTGATGATATTAGTGGGCCCCTTGATAAAGCAAAGTTACAATGTGCACAATGTGATTTGAGTTAAATCACATATTTATAACTAGCTTAAAGAGATCAAGAAATGAATACTAATACAAAAATGACACAATACTACTTTGTGTGTATTCTTAATATCATGAGGCAAGGGACGGACACAAGTGGTGCACTCCATCACTAATTGGATCGGGTTTTGGTTCGAGTGGAATTAAGACATCTAACTAATTGGGAGCTATAATGTGTAGCTAGATACCGCTTATAGCTTGTGATATTAAGCTCTTAATATCACTGTCAACTTAGTTTAGATCCTCTCATAGGTCACACCGCAAAACTGGGAAACAAGAAATGTGGATTTTGAGTTCATAAGATGTGTCGGGTTTCATGCAGAAAATATGACACATGGGGTGAACAAGCAAAATCAAAATTATGTTGTGATTAATAACATAATTAGAATCTAAATTAAATTCATATGTGATGTAAATATTATGGGGTGTAATGATTGATCATTACATAGGATAATATGTTACATAAGTTGTGAATTTACTACTAATCCCGAAATGTCAAATTTTATAGGGGTTAAACCGAAATTTGACAAGTCTGCATGTACTGTGCAAAAACGGTCGACCGCTAGACCATAAACGGTCGACCGAATATTGCGCGGTCGACCGCAATATTGCACGGTCGACCGGATGTGTATCGAGCGTAACGAGAATTTCGTCTGTTCGTTTTCGGTCGACCGAGTATTCTCGGTCGGTCGACCGAACATTGTGATGAACTTTTTTGTTACGAACGGTCGACCGAGAATATGGATCGGTCGACGGAAACTCGGTCGAAACGGTCGACCGGTCAAACGGTTTTATGCAGAATTAATTTAAGAATTAATTAGATCATGCATGGAAATGGTCCATAATTGATTTAATTCGTGGCTAATATTATTTATTAATAAATAATGGATGGTTAGATGGAATTTTGCATGAGATCATGGGCAAGGGGTTGCACATGAATAGGTAATTTGGAGAGAACTTATAAATACAAGTTATCTCATTACCTAAGTAATTCATTCATTATTTTCTTGAGCAAAATTCTCTCTCCATAATTCTCCACGAAAATCCCTTAATTCTTAAGTTTAGTTTTAGTTCTTAAGAGATCATCTTCTCAAGGGAATTAAAGAGGGGTTAGTAATTAGATTCTAAACCCTATCGGAGATCGAGAGACTAGCTTCCCTCTCTCTGATCTTGTTTAGAGTTTGGTGAATACTCGGAGGCATCCGGCGCGGCGAGAAGCATCCCCAACATCTCTGAATCTTCAAGAAGTTTTCGAGAACTTCTAGGTATGAATTTCGGAGTCCAAATTTGTTTTAATAAAGTTTTGAAACTAGATATTGAAACAAATTGATGCATGCATGAAATAAATTATAGAAAATTGAAAATTGATCCTTATTATACATAAAAAATTCGAAAATATATATGTATAATTAAACATGAAATCCTACACATAGATATATAGAGATTAGTAGTAAAATATATTTGTGTGTGCCAGAAGTACTCGCTACAATGTATCATGAAAACAAGAGCATAAGCAGTGGACTAAATTTTGTGCAAATAAATATGAAATAAAGATAACATCAACGAGACGAAACATGCCCATAAGTGCCTAAATAAAATCATCTCTTATATTAATTATGGATGTAATCATTTGTATTGTTTTTGTAAAGTTTTAGATAAAATTGTTGACTTCTATCACGACCAAAATGAGGTCAAATTTGTCGACCGATTTGCACAACAAAATGAGAGTCCCTCTGTTTTTAAAATATCTCTCAATATTGATCATTATGGGATCTTAAAATTTATACATTATACATTAATGTGCATATATACCTGCTTCATTAATTTTTATGGTTGATATACATCACGTTATGAATCTTCCCCTACTTTACTTGTACAATAATGAATAAATTGTTTCCCTCCTGCGATTTAAAGCTCCTGAATGGCTAAGTTTTATTGTCCAATCCAATAATCATATATATATGATGTACATTTTCTGGCATTAGGGGGAGAAGCTAGAAGCTTAAAGAATGTCAAGAAAATGTATTATATTGAACCTGAAGTTCATAAGAGAATATACGTACAAGTATGATTGAACCTGAAGTTCGTAAAATCATTATCTTGCAATATCTAGCAAGTAATTGTCATACATTTGTATTGATCACAAAAGAGTGACTACGCCTTATATTGCTAGACATGGACCACATAATATAAAGTGAAGATCTCCACATGATAAAATATATTGGAGCTCAACCAACGCCAGAAGCGTGGACCATAACATATATTATTTGTGGAAATAAAATAAAAGTTAGTCACTCTCATTGCACCTCCTGAAGAGGTTATTCCGGAAGAATATAAACCCGTAAAAAATAAATACAGCTGCTAAACAAAAGATTAATGAAATTACGGGGATACAGAACAGTCAAATCCTAAAATTTTGGGAAACGATGAGGATTTGATTATTATTGACGTAAAACTTACAATCAACTATATATGTTGATACGAGAGATATTAAATAATTATTAAAATTATTGTCGACAATTCATTCGGCTTCTTAATAGCATGCTATATCAAGAGAAAAATTGGATCCAAAACCTATGATATTATAAAGCATTCGTATTTGATATAAAGAAAAAAAGGCGAACAATATATAATAAACTCGCTGAATAAATATACTATTTGGACTTATAGTCCTGATTTCTGAAATCATATCCCTGAAGGATACAAATAGAAATCACAATAACAATGTGATAAATTATAAAGCGAGAGGTAATATAAAGATATTCGCAGGACCCAACATCCGACGTGATGTTACTCATTCTCTCGTAATATTGATAATACGTTCTGTTACATGATCAATATGATATGCATATAAGATATGTTGTGACTTCAAATTTTTATAAGTCACTTAATATTGATACTTATGTGAGAGTCCCTGAAGGACAAAGCTGACAAAGTATATTATATAATAAACAAGAATCAAAAGATGTACTATACAAAGATCACTATATAAAGAAACAAGTAAGAGTGTGCATAAACCTCTTCAATCAAAGTCATCCTGAAGAATGATACGAAGTTTGATCATAATCGTTCATATGTTTCACCCAATAATAAATTTACTATTATTTATTATATGCATATGACTTGTGCGATCGCCCAAGTCTGGGCGGTCTTTTTTTAAAATTCAATTAAATTTTATAAAATAGATAAAAAAATCAGGAAAAATCGGGAAAATAGGAAAAAATACACAAATATTATCTAAAAATATCATACATGTTTAGGCTTCGAAAAGACACCTAGTTCCTCGACCAATGCCTCACTAGGCACCCCTCTACCCACCTAAACACTTAGGTATATAATTTATTGCTTAGTAGTTCGATTACAAAGGTAACTCAGAGTTCATACAATAGCAGATAAGAGAGAAATTAGAATTACAAGCTAACTAACTAATTCCATTGGACACATTGATCTAATGTCCAACTGGGAACCATATCATATCCTCCACCACCATCAGAGTCGTCGGAGTGGTTCTCGTTCGGATTGTCGACGTAGACATCATCGTCTTCAGTTTCTTCATCGTCGGATTGGACATATTGCTCGTCGATGTCCATCGGTGGTTGAGAACTCGATGACCTGGATCTCTAGAACTAATGTGAACGATGACATCATCCATGTCACCACCTAATAATGGCGCGTCAGATGCAGTGGAACACCGCGCGTCAGATGCAGTGGACATGGATCGAGCAAAATGTCTCCGTGAAGAAGAATGTCCTAAAGCTGCTTCATCGGCATCGGTTCATGTAAGCTCCTCTCCAGCTACGACCCGGTTTCCAGATCAAATTCTATGTTTTCTCGGTCTACATAATCATCAAGACATACATTTTCGTTTTGTAATGTCCTACTGTTTCTAATCATGTATGCAGTTATGTATTGTTTAATAGAGTCAGGAACTTTATCACAATGTCTAGTATTGCTACCGGGTGTGTGTGCAAGATGTTGTTTGTGACGGGTTATACCACCTCTAGTTTCCTTACCACATAACACACAGACAATGCAGTTTTTATCATTAGCACTAATGTAATGGGTAGTATTCCAACCAGGGTCATTTGTACGGGTAGGTCTTAGGTCATCGTAACTCTCGTGATGCATAGGGAGACTAGTGTCGGGTACGTAAGCCATATCTTAAAACTAGACTAAAATAAAAATTTAGACTAATATGAAAATAAAATACTAATTAATTTAATTCTAAAGAGAAGTTAGAAAGAGTGCACTTGATTTTGGCGGTTGAAGAATGAAGAACCATATCGGAGACTTCACTTTCCAACTTCAAAACTAAGCACCAGACCAGAGACTTAATCGCGAAAACTTAATGATTAGGAAACTTGATGATGAGAATAGAATTATGAAGAAGAAGAGAATGAGAGATGTGTGAAAAATGAAGAGGTTTGGAGGGGTTTATATAGGATTTGGGGTAGTGGCAAACTTGTAATTTTTGAAAAAAAATCGAAAAGAAGCCTCCAACGGCTCTCGCCTAGGAGAGGCGATCGCCTATTTCGCCCAGCTTTGCTGGGCGAAAGGCGGTGGTCGCCTAGGCGACCGCCTACGTGAACATTGCTTTTTTTCCAATTTTTGTCCTAAAAGGTTTTATTGGTTAAAGGTTTTTAATGAGGCAGCTTGTGCAATTTTGTTAGTGTATGTTATGCACTCTTTTTCTTAGCTACTTTTTCTCATAGGGTTTTGTAGCAAGGTTTTTAACGAGACATAAACATAACGCATATTATGTAAGGGAGTGTTATAAATGTATGTTGAATTGAGGGGGAGAATTATACGATGCACTTTTTTTCCTTCACCAAGTTTTGACCCACATGATTTTACTTGGCAAGGCTTTTAATGAGGCAGACCAATCAAGTGACAACTGATCAGATCCAATCAAGCGGGAATTTGGCGGATTTATTTACAAAGTCCTTGGCCACTAAAGTCTTCAAGAAGCTTGTCTTTAAATTTGGTGTTCGTCGTTTGAAGAATATATGTTGAAGTGAGGGGGAGCATTATACGCGTTGCACTCTTTTTCCGTCATCAAGTTTTTATCCCATCGGGTTTTCTTAATAAGGTTTTTAACGAGACAACATTCTTAACGTATAAAGGTGAAGATCCAATGGGGGTGTGTTGTAAAAGATCATGGATGCTTCACCTTCACATTCTGGTCTCATAACTCCATCAACCTCTCACATTCTCATTACTCTTGTAACATACACTCTTTCATTTGCCTCCTATAGCCTATAAATATGAGATCATTGTAAGACCATTGTGGGATACTTTTGGTGATGATGAAATACTATAAATATTCTCCTCCAAATCTTTTATTTTTTTTGTTCCATGTATATTTATTTTTATATTTATTTTATAACAAAAAATGCTTTAACTTTTAAGTAGAATTTCACGTGAACCAATCGTAACAAGAAAAACACAGCGGAGGACCAAACCGCAAATTCCCCCAACTTTCAATCTCCTCGTAGGTCGTGCTTCCCCTCTCGGCCACTCCCGACCGTCTCCCTTCAGTCCATCCTCCACGTGTCTTCTCCGGATACGTCCACGTCACCAACCACCTTCCCCGTCGTCAATTTTCTCCACAATTTTTCTTTTCCGTCCCCAACTTTTTCTTTTTATCCGGAAAAAAAGTACAAAAAAGAGCGGAAACCAGAGCGGTAGGGAAGAAGAGTTGGAGTCTTCTCTCTCTCTCTCTTAGGGTTTGGGGACGGATGGGAGCGGATCCTAGCACCGGCGCCGGCTGATCGAGGTTCGTCGGGTACCGTTTGCTCTGGTTGCGTTCTCTTGCTTGGAATCGTGGGTTTTTTGTGTTTTTTTTGGCGTTTTTTTGAGTTTTTGAGGGATTTGCGGGTGTTTTTAGGGTTCGGAGTGCTGTTTTGGACGGGTTCTAGTATTGTTAGTGAAGTTTGGTTAGGATGTGGTTGGGGCTTTGTGGAGTTTGTGTTGGATTGGATTTGGTGTTGTTGATAGTGTTTTCTTGTGTTTTGGGGGATTTTGTTAATATTCAGATGTCATTAGTGATTAAGTGCAGTTTGATTGTGATTAGTAAACAATGGCGTTTGTGTTGGATTGGATTTGGCAAAAAAAATTGAAAAAATATATTTCATTTTCGTCAGTGTCTTTGAAGTCCACTTTGATTGTGTTTACTGCTTAAGGGCGTTTGTGGCTTTGTGCTGGACTGGATTCGGCAAGTTCTGGTAGTTTCTATGGTTTTTGCTGCTATTTTGGTTGTCTTTTGTGTGTGTATTTTTCGGTGTTCAAGTGTTATTAGTATTTTTATTTTTTTGATTGTGTTGGATTGGATTAGGGAATCCCAGCGCAGGGTCGTATTAGTAATAAATGTTTGAGGCGACTCTGGCGATGTTGATGTTTATGACATTTTCATTTTGTTTTTTTTTTGTTTTTTTCCTCCACGATGAATATTGAGTAGAAATAGTTAGTGTGCAGGTGTTTGTGTACAAAATTGTTAGATTAGCTGATTACGCCAGATCTGCATATCTGGTGGGTAAAATTTCCAACTCCAATGTGTTCATAAGGGAGATAAGATTCCTGCCGTTTCAATGTAGTCATCATTTTTTTCTGTGGGAGCTGGAAAATGTCAACAACTTTGTTTCCATGTTTTCTGTCATGCTGCTTATGCAGGTGTTATACCACGAAATAATGGAGTGAAGGCTTCAGATTTGGTTACTGTGGTTAGGATTTCCCTATGCTGATATAGTAGCTTCCTTTGGTTTCATAAATATTTTATTGATTTTTTCATTGTTATTTGCGTTGTTTCTCTTATTCTTGTAATGTTCCGGTGCAAAAAATTCAACTAGGTTTTTTTTTGTTTGTGGGTTAAATATTTTTCCAGATATATTCAGTCCTAGCCTGATGTAGTTTGGGTATTAGTGGCTTTGATTTTCATATTCCTTATGTAAGCATGAGCTGCAACATTTGTTCAGATTCTGATCTAGACGATGTTCTTTCTGTTTGTTCGTATGGACCAATGACTACAAATATCAACATTTTTCATCCATCAAAATATTCCCAAGTGGTTTCGATGCTTGGTACTATCACTTTGCAGGTATTAAATTATTTGGTGCAACAATTATGAATAAACAACTAAATGAGATGTAGTGATCAAGACATGGGCCTCTTTCATGGTCCATAATTTTCAATCTGTGAACTCCAGCAATTGAGGATAAGGCGGACTGGTTGCTAATTATGATTGCAAGATTGACGCACATCTAGTTACAGGGAAATATGTGTCAAATACGACGTGTCTACTAATTCCTGTTGTCAATTTTTACACAAGTTGAAGGACATTGAACAAAAACAGTGAAGATTCCAGTAAACCGAGAGCAAATATATCTGGTGTCTGAGGTTCTGTTATTTGGGCAGTAGGTAAGTTTCTTGATGATGAGTGAATGCATGGTTTGGGTATGAACGTGGAACTTGTTGGTTTATTCCAAAATTCTGTTTTGAGTTCAATTACTACGTGTTATTTTACCAATTGAAATACGGAGCATTGTCAAAAGTAGCGTGTCGATGGCATCAAGTAGCAGGCAGGAAAGGTCCATGAACAGAGGTGTACTCTTTTGAACCCTCCATTCAGTAGATGAATTTATTTGTGTTTAACATGTCAGCTGTTTCTTGTAAAGAAAAGGTAGCCTTATTTTGATGCAGCCAGAGTAGAAATCAAGGTTGATTCTCGTAGTTTTTCTTATATTATGGTGAATAAAGGTGTACCTTCAACACGGAAACAATAATATCTGTCTAGATATGCCAGGAGCTCGTGTTTTTGTTGGTTTGACTATCCTACCCATGGTTACACTGCTAGCACACGTCATCTACGAGTTCTTAGATCACTAGTATAGCCCAGGGGCTATCTAATTGGGATTATCCCGGATCTATGCCTATTTGTCTAGTAAGAACTTCTGACAAGACCAGTCAGCTGTTTTATTTGTTACCTTTGAAGCTACTACTTATCTGTTACTCAAATATCCGTAATTTGTCAAGTTAAATACCAAAAGAATGTTTAGTTTGCCATTGCTTTAATTAGCTTCATTTTTTTTTTGTTCATTTCACCACCCTCTATTCACTTTCACGTTTTGTTTCCTCGTACAGTAATACTTGCTTTCTAAAAATATGCATATTTCCCCCTCTTCTATTCCGTATGGAGACGAAAATTATGGTCGTATTCAAGCATGCACTTATTCGTGCAGGCTTCTAGTAGCTCCTTCAGTTCAACGTCCTTATTTTAAAGATGCAAACAAGGGCAGCTGGCATTGTGGGGAGAGGGAGTAAACCGAAGCATGTTCAAGGGGAAGGACCTAATTGGGTTCTCATTGTAGGTGGTGCTGTATTGAGTACTGTTTCGATCAAGATTGGATGCAAACTGAAACAAATTCTTGACAAAAGACAATCAAGAAACACATACAATAGTTTTAAAGGTCTGGGCAACAAGATTATATTGAATACCATGTAATTGTAACAGACTAACTTTCATACTTGTTTATTTCCAGAAAATGGAAAATCTTGTTCGATGAGATCTGCAACTTCCCCATTGCATGCCAACATATACTGTTTCAAGAAGGAAGATGATAATTGTTGTCATTGTCTTGCGGGTCAGTCTCTCCTTTGTATGCCGCTGCTGGGGGATATATGATTTACCATAGTGGCCCCTTTGTGTCTTTACTACTTGTTATATGGACTGCTGTAAGAAACATCATATGATATTTCTTTTCCTTTTCAATCCGGAAAACCTTCAGTTTCATTCATGTAGGATATATTTCTGTACCATATTCATATCTGTTGTCAGTTCACCACTTTTTTTACTATTCTAACTGAAGCCTGTAATTCTTGGCATATAAATAATGAGCTTAGATTAGTCACAAATAAATAAAAAGAGAGCTTATATTAGTCATGATTATAATTAATTATTTGCATTTACTTAGATCATGCAGCATATCATTGATCATGTTGTTTAGCTCAGAAGTCTTGTGAAAATGGAGATCTCTATCCCGTGCAGTCTTCACATTGCATTTCTCTGGAATTCCATATTTGCTCGGCTGGTTGGATGTACTCTTTATCTTATATAGAGACGTATTTCTGATTATTATACTGCACAAGCACTCAAATTGTGTTTTTCTATATGCAT
The DNA here is from genome assembly GCA_963682175.1 of Triglochin maritima. Taxonomy (NCBI): domain Eukaryota; kingdom Viridiplantae; phylum Streptophyta; class Magnoliopsida; order Alismatales; family Juncaginaceae; genus Triglochin; species Triglochin maritima. The sequence goes on from OY821775.1 coordinate 46,527,320, forward strand.
TTCTCTTTTGATTTGTTGTGCTTTACTTTTTCTCCACATAATAGATAAAATTTTATTTTCTGAAAAGCTGTTATATTTTTTGTTTCTTCCCATCCTTGTTTTGATTCTTATTTTCTTGTCCTCCATTAGTTGAATTCACATTTCAGAGTTCTTTCTTGTTGTACTTATTGGTTATTTGTGCTTTATTTTGCTTCAGTACCATGATTAAGTTGTTTTACATTTCTATGCTCTCTCATACATACACGTCCTTGATTTTCTCTAGTAATGAAAATTGACCCTTTAGACTTAAGCATTCTGTTTTCGCTTAAGCACTTGACAATAAATAGCATTTTGTACTGTGAAGCAGACAATTGGAATTGAGTTGGTGTTTGTTCTTCTAAAGATTCCTCTTTTTCATCACACAGGGATGTCAGATGGTGGTGTAGATATTAAACAGGTACAAACCAGTCCAATGTCGAAAGATGGACGCCCTTCTCTTCCACTTGTGAAAGTACAAGCAACAGAACCAACCAGTGAGAACGGTGTCATGTGGGCATCATCGCCTGATTGTCTTGAACTCCCCCCAAAGCCATTCCCGCACTCAAATTGCTCTGATTCTCCGTGTGTCTCTGACTCTGGATCCGATGTTTTCAGCAAGCGGGAGGTCATTCAGAAACTAAGGCAGCAGCTAAAAAGACGAGACGAGATGATCATGGACATGCAGACTCAAATAACAAACCTCCAAAACTCATTGGCATCTCAGATGACTCATTCAGTTCATTTGCAGTCGCAAATTGATTCTGCAAATCGAGACCTATTTGATTCAGAAAGAGAAATCCAAAGGCTACGCAAGGCCATTGCGGATCACTGTGTTGCAGAATCAGAATCTTCTGAGAACATCATGTCAGCTCCAAAGTGGCATTCAGATATGAACGGGCACACGAATGGGTATGTCGACGGAGTTACTAGTGTGGAGTTGCACTGCAATGGTGTAGACAAGGGTAGAGATGGGGAGAGAGTCGAATTGTTGAGGAGAGAGGTTCAGGAACTCAAGGAAGTGATCGAAGGGAAGGAATTCTTGCTACAAAGCTACAAAGAGCAGAAGATAGAGCTCAGCTCCAAAGTGAAGGAGCTGCAACTCAAACTCTCGTCTCGAGTTCCGAACATTTTATAGGAATTATGAGCAAATGTTGTGCTTCCTCCCTGTTCTTTGTTTTCAGGTTGTCGTGTGTACAGTTCCTAGCTTGCGGCTTTGTCTTTCGTTTATCTTTGGTTTCATGGTTTAGATGGAAGAATGTAGGGATTGAATAGATGTTTATAAAGTGTGGCAATGTGTTGGATTTCAGCTTGGAACTCATAAATAGGTATCATTGTGACAGTGTTCGTTTCACAGATCTCAATGTCATCTCGATATTGCCTGGTTGAATGAACCAATTTCTTAAAGTTGGCCATGAAGTTTTGCCGCTTGAGAATATGGTTTGTTATGTACATTCCACCTTTTTTCATTTTGCGAATTGAGGTTTATAATTGCTGTAATATATTACCGAAAATTGATGCCTTTGGAAAACAGAAGGTTAGTGAGTTGCAGATCGTATGGGAAATTTTATTTGCTAATGCACCGGTTAAGATGGTTCCCATAAAATGACGGTTCCAAAGCCGTATTCGTCATTGTACTGGAGTATAATGTGCTGAAGTAATGTGGATGTAATACTTGAATATTATTTGGACCGGTAGTTGTAGTTTTTGTGTCGGGCCTGAAACTTTGTTTTCTCAGTAATGAGATTTTTCTGTGACTACGCATGACAATATCAGTGGATGTCTAGCTCAAATCATTAGTAACGGAGGAAAAAAGATTAATTGTCTTTCAAAAAAGAGTCGGAGTTGATTATTCGTGTCGGTATAATTAATTATTTTTGTTTAACAATTATCACTACTCAAGGTACAATTCTATTATTTCAAAAGTCGTATTGAGGGCTATGTTCAAGGACACTCCCTCCCTCTCTAACTCTAATTATAGTCAAGACTTTTTTTAAAAAAAATTGCATGTCTCCAAAACGGCTAGATGCACATCGCTGTGCGTCTAAGGCTTATGTTACCCTAGCAGCCCAAACTTTAAGACTGAGTAAATATAACTAAATGTCATTACCCAATGTATAATATATTTATGAAACCAAAGATTGCAAGTAAATATCGTAAGTAAAAACGAAAGGTGATCCTGAGAGAACTTAAAATAAAAGAGATAAATGGGTAGAATCCACGAGAACTGCCAAAAAAAAAAACAAATAATTCCGTCACCATCAAATGTGAAAGCGGCCTCAAAGCCTATCTCCACCTGTCTTCAATTCTATCCATTTTGTAGATCGGCTACAATAGGAACAGAGGGTCTTTGATCAATTTTTGAATTGCATTCCAGAACTAATGACACCCCCAGATAGGACTTAACAGAGTGGAGGGAGATCACTAGAAATGAGAGAAGAGAAACAAGAAACAAATTAAAATATTCCAGGACGTGAATGCATGAGATTTTGGTAAGGCAAAAATCTATCGACTCACGCACGCATGACGCATCAAAATATTGTTCGTAATAAGATGGCCAAGATTTGGAGAGAAGGCTCGGCATGCCAAAATTTACGCCAAAATATTTTCTCATAATGGATAGTATCAGTCACTTTTTATGATCCTTGGAATCGGACCTTGGAAATGGATAATCAAGTGACACATAATTAAATAAAATGGCAACAAATCTTGCAAATTGAAATCACACCTCGTAACATGAAATTTCATGTATGGACATATTAACTTATAAACATGCCAATTCAACCCATACAGAAACCCAAGAATCAGCCAGATTCATAGAGCCCCCCATTGCTGCCACTAGCTTACCTTAAGACATAATTAGTGTATCCATTAGCTGAGTGGAGTAGCATTTGAGAATAATTCTCGCAAACTAAAAACATGAGATGTGTCAACGGTTTTATCAAATTTAGACATGGTGCAAACTTAAAGCTTATAGATACCAACTTACAATATTTCAGTTTTAAGAAAAAACTTGCATCAACATCTACAGACTAATCCACTGAAAGCTTGTTGAGCAGAACAAAACTTACACAAAGATAGCCTGAATATACAATACAGAGCAACTACAAAAAATAAAACACGAGCGAATGTACCTACCAGCCTGATGGTTTCCATATATCTCTTCACTGCTGTAGTAGATCATACACTTTTAACAAGTACCAGTGCTCATCAGACCGAAACACATCGCTGTATACAAAACAAACCGGCCCAAGTGGCAATCAGAGATACTTTTTCTTTTACCATTAAGTGATTCAATAACCACCCATTTGCTGCCTTGGATATCCGTATTGCCCCGAACCTGCACCACCATACACCGAAGTGCTGGAATTCAACCCAGGGCAGTCTCTAGCCCAATGCCCAGGTTGTTGGCATTTATAACAATTACCGGATGAACCTCCATAGGCATTACCAACACCCATTGAAGTAAAAGAGGATATATTGGTAGACCCACCACCACTTGGTTGAGCCAGCCTGCCCATTGGAGTACAAGCCCTGTTGGTAGATCCACCACCACTTGGTTGGGCCAGCCCACCCATTAATCTAGGGCAATTTTGAGGATCATGACCTGCAGACCCACAGGAACTGCAGAAGGTCTGTGCTCGGGCAACACCGCCACCATAACCAGTAACGTTACCAAATGGGCTAACATGCTGGGGAGGACTTTCCACCCCATAATTGCCAACATGGTTGCTGATTCCTAGACTGCTTCCAGAGGCTTGCATGTTGGCATATCTATCATAATAAGTTCCTGAATCAGACGGTGCACTTACTGACTTCCCAAGGGCTTCACTAGGATCTCCTGCTGTCAGCTTATCTATCTCGCTTAAGAGGGAGCAAGTCTCCGATGATGGATTTACCCTTTCTGCTTTAACAACAGTCGATTTTATACGCTGTTCATCACTGAATGTTTCCTCTTTTACCTTCAGCTTGAACATATACTGACTGAAAAGGACGCCTCGTATAATTTCACCAAACCTCGCATCATCCTGCTCCTCGTATTTCAACAAATACAAGTCCTTCGCAGGAAGTCCCATAATTTGCTCTCCCCCTTCCTGAAATGCAGTGACCCACGTCACTCCTGTATGATCCTGAATCTGAAGATTGAGAAGGTATCGATAATCACACTCCGGAAAAGATCGATCGCATCGATCACAATGCCATTGTCCATCCCCATTGTTAATAACCTTCTTCATGCATGGTCTGTCCACTATAGTCAATGGGCAAGCTGTGTAACAGAAACTGTCACTCTTGATGAATGAAACTGTTGCTTTAATGGAAATCCAGTCTGGCTTTTCAGCTCTCCCAAGACCTTCATCCTTGATTTGTGAGACAAACTTGCGGACATCTGCTCTACCCATAGCCATCATTTCCTTGGATATTGAAAGAGAAACCACGTTCTTTCCTTCTGCATTATACCATTCCTTAAGTCTGTGTGCCTCGGGGAGATCCGGATCAATAAATAACTGACTAGTAGATATTGTTCCAACAGATTTTCCACTGAAATCACTGACCCTACCAGACTTAATAGCCAATACAGGAGACTGTCCTGAATCACACATACTCTGAATCTGCTGACCTTCGACATTGCAAAAATTTCCCCAGAAGGTTATCTCAACACTTCGACCAGACATGTCCTTCAAGACAAGAGTTCTTTTAACAGCTTCAGTGCCATTTTTTCTTATGATAGTTGTGGGTATGTTAATTGATGATACAACACCAATTAAATCAACCATAGAGTTGTTCTCTGTAGTTTCAACATCACTTATGGCTCGGAAATTGAAATTCTGCTTCGGAATGGCATTATCTTCCTCCAAGCAAGGCTGCACTGTAGATGTACTATTCAAGGTGATTTCGAAGTCATTATTGAGATGATTGAAATTTTTCTGAGCAGGTTTTATGCTCCCTTCGGATACCAAGTACACTTTTCCAGCTTCAATCTTATCAAAAAATTGATCTGCTACATTGTTGAAGCATGTTGCACGGATCTCCCCACCATCATAATCAAGAAGATCAAAAGAAAAAACTTTGCCCTCACCCTTGGGATTGTTATAACGTCTTAGTTCCGCCTTCGCTGTCACCCTAGCTTTAATCGTCCATCGACCTTGGTAAGGATTCAAAGCAGCAATGGGAGTTATACGAGCAGGAGCTTCATTTTTAGCAATAGGTCCTCGATTTTGATACAGTAGAGGTGGTCGTGCCTGCTGATATGTAGATGGAGGTTGCCCATATGTATTACCTTGAGGATTTGGAGCCCCAGTTCCTGAATTCTGAAACCTCTGGTTGTAGTTTACATTTTGAGGTGAACCACCATAAGTTCTCGTATCTGAACCAGCTCTAGAATAGGGGACCGAGTTAGAAGGGTTTTGGGCTGTATAAGATCCTCCAGCAGATGGGTCCCTGAAAGACGCCATAGGCTCAGATTTGGGATGCATATATGCTCCACCAGCAGCAGTTTGCCCTCCCAGACCAAGTGAACCACTATTTGACTGCACATTTCCAACAGTTGCACTAGAATGAACACTAGTAGAAGATGCAGGTAAAGGAGATCGTGCTTGCATAGCTGCTGAACCAGATTCATAATTCTTTGGCTCACCGATGATGTCACATGCATCGGTAACAACATCCAACTTGAGCACAATAATGATCCTGTGCACCCAAAAAAATGACATCAGAAAACAGTTAACACAAGTACTAGAAGAATGTTGCCCCATGAAATAAAATAAAATAGATAACAAAAGAAATCAACACAACTTTACTACCATATTTTTTCATTCTCAAACTATCAATATCAGAACAAAAACAATGCCCCTATTGCAGCATCCACTTCCTTTTGAACAGTGACCAAAAGGGCTTTCTTCCTACACTCCCTTCAAAACATATCCAAAAAACAGCTAAACCAAAAGGAGAAAACACCTTTGACCAAACACAATGATTAAAAAACATCTTTACACCAATGAAATACACAAAACCCCCAATTCATCACTAGCTTCCCTTTAGACACAAAAGTTTCAAACATCAAATAAATCACAACAAAAGAACACCTATTATCGAAACAACAAAAAACCCTTTAGGCAACACAGATTTTTTTTTAAAACTTTACCCCAAATAAATACATACAATCCCTAATTCAGCATTAATTTCTTTTCAGACACTAGGTTTCCAAAACCCAACAAAAGACTTCAAAACAACATTATTAACAAGACAACAAATAACACCTTCAACAACAAAAAACCATCTTTACACCCAAACAAGCTGAAAGATGCATCATCGGAACCCCAAAGAACACATATTATCGAAACACCAACAAAAAACCCTTTCGGCAACACAAACATTAAAAAAACTTTACCACAAATAAATACATACAATCCCTAATTCAGCATTAATTTCTTTTACACAAAACTGACACGAACAACATATTTTGTTGGTTAATCAATTTTTTTTACTTGATAATGGTCAATCAAGAAGTTATTTAGAAAGTAAATATCAATATAACATGTCACTTAACTATTTTCAATTTAAACATAATGGATCTTTTTCAATTTGTGCAATACACGATAAAACGAAATCCCGACCCAATTACAAAAGTGTCTGATACGATAGTACACAAACACGACATGATTGACAAGTATTTTCCCCATCCAAAATCCACACAAACTATACAAAGAACACCTTCCAACCAATGTTCCAAAGTGTGACTACATACTCAGTATGCGGCAACACTATGCGGCCCAAGGTTTGGGGGTCGCATATGTTGGGGACCATCTCCATGCTGGGGGCGTTGATCCTCATGTTGGGGACCATCTCATCATTCGCCAAGAACTCAACTTCCTCTAGAGAGAAGAGAGAGCAACGGATCCGGCTGACCTGCCATTGCCACTCAGCTTTGCTTTTGCTTTTGCTTTTCTTTCTCAGTGATTAGTGTGGGTGGATGGCAAGGCGGTGATGAGGCAGAATAGGGAGGTGAGGAGGAGGAGGCGGAAGTGGTCGTGGAGGAGGAAGGAGTCGAGCAGTTTACGGATCCAGGAGAGGGAGAGGTCAGGATCGGACAATGATAGGGTCGGGAGGAGGTCAGAGACAAGGATCTGGAAGGCGTCGACCTCGAGGGTGAGGTCCGCCGTGGGTGTGTCGAGGGGACGTGGGACCCGTGGGGTCCCTCGCCGGCATCGTCGAAGTTGTTTGGGTTCGACTTTGATTTGATTTCAAAACCTAATCAAGCTTTTATACTTTTATTAAAGGAAAACGAAATGTCAAGTCAACAACAACATCAATAGTTTCAATTTGCACACACACACGCACGAGAAGACGAATTCCATAGCCAAAGGTCAAACAATACAGGTGTAGTGCAGCAGAAGGCAATCAAACAGCCAAAATTTTCACATTTTTGGTCAATTGCGTTAACGAAATGCATGCATGTGTCAGGTCGATTGGAATTTAAACTTTGTTATTGCATGTCAGATTAATTTATACAGCAAATGGTAAAAAATAAGACCAGATTTTGTTCTTGGTTTTTCTTAATTTATCCAGATTTTCCCAATTTTTTAATTTTTCAATTTTTTTTAATAAAAAACAATTTTACCCACGTAATGAGACTCTGACCATTGAACTCAATCGAAAAAAGACACTTCCACACCAAAAAACCAATACAGCAAAATAATACCTTTCGCCCCAAAAGAAGCCCAAAAGGCAATATCAAAATTCAAAACCCTTAACTCCCCGTTAGCATCCTATGCTCCATCCCAAATCCATCCAAGATCGACCAAAACGCCAGTAAAAGAACCACCTTTACCCCCCAAAACCTTAAAAAAATCAGCATAGCCCTCGCTAACTGAGACGTTACAGATGAACTCATCTTTACCCACTAAACACAACACTTTTTGCGTTTGGACAAACAAAATAACCCAACTTTGCCTTCAAAACCCACACAAAACAACAAAAGAAACCACTTTTACCTCCAAGATTTAAAAAACATCTTTACCCTAAATAAACACACCACATCCCTGATTCAGTATTAACATCCTTTCGGAGACTAGGGTTTCCAAAACGCAACAAACCACACCAAGACGAAAAGACAACACTTCAACCCAACAAATAACAACAAAGTTACAACTTTAACACAAAAGACAGCCATCTTTACTCCGAAAAAGATTTCCATCCAAAACCCCGAAAAACGAACAAAAAAGGAAGAAAAAAAAATCTTTACCCCCAAACAAACACACAAGATGTCAAGATCCATAACTCAGCATTGACTTCCTTCAAACAAAAACAACAAAGAGACCACCTTTTACCTCCCAACAAACTCAAAAACAGGAAGAAAAAAAACACCAAACGAAAAAGACACACAAATAATTGAAAAAAATCATGATTACCGCAAACAAACACACAAAATCCATAATTGCGTTTAGACATCTCTGTGTTTAGGAAACAAAAGAAAGCACATTTACCCCAAAAAAAAACTCAAACCCAAAGGAACCAAACCCTCACTCGTGCTTTTGACTCTTCCATCCAATAAACACAAAATCCAAAGGAATGAAACTCTCACTGGCGGTTCTGGATGACGTTACACATGAACTCGTTGAGCCTAACGACGGACCCCTTCTTGAGCAAGCCGGTCTTCACCATCTCGTTCATCTGCGTCGCCAGCATCGCCTGCTGCGCGTGGACCCCATCGGAGAGCATCATCCGGAACCTTTCCGCCGTGTTCTGCGCCGTCTGGACGAGTCGGAGATCCGCCACCTGCACCACCGGCCGTGAAGCGCCCGTCACGCCGTTCGAGATGTCGGCGATCGCGCCCCGGGTTAGGGTTGCCATGTCCATGGAGGAACACGGCTAGGGTTAGGGTTTTGGAAGTGGCGCGGAAGGTTTGGGGACGTGAGAGGGAAAACGAAAAGATGTGGATTTTTGGGTAGGTTTTGAGTTTGAGTAAGGAGGCGTTTTTGCGGAAAAAATCGGGGTAGGTTTCGTTTATTGCGGTTGAGGACACACATGTGATGAAAATTGAAATTTAAATGGTTTTTTGCTTGGATGACACGTTAAAAGACTATATTTTCGTTCACTATCCTTATTTTTATAAGTGTCACTATAAAAAACTAATCATTCCATAGATGTCAATAAATTTTCCGCAATGTCACTATGTTACCCACCTGGTGTTACTTAATGTATGTTACACGAGGACACATGTTTTATTCTCATTGGTTCGTTTTGGTTAATCTAATTAGTTTTGTATTTTGTCCTTGTCGTGACCAATTTCTTAGTTGCTTGAGATTCAGGCTCCCTTTTGGAAGTTGTAAAGCACGATGAGGTTGTTGCAGGGTACGTATCAGAAATTTGTGTGGCACTACAACACAACCTACCAGCACCTCCAATATAAGCATAAACAAGACCAAAAGAAAGAAAATGTGAGTTTGAAGTTATGTAATTTGATCATATATGTTTTCAATTTGTTAACTTAAAAGTATTACTTATTCTATTATCAATTCAAAAGGAATGCACCTCCCTCACATGCATCAACACCTACTGCTAGGGGTGAGCTTCGGTCCGGGACCGAACCGAACCAGACCAGACCGAAGACCGAACTTTTCGGAAGACCGGACCGAATAAATTCGGTCCAGTTCGGTCCAAAACCCGAATTTAACCCTTAAAGTTTCGGTTTGTGACCAGACCGAAGACCAAATTCTCGTGATCTCCCGGACTAAAGACCGGACCGAAAAAGTTTGGTCTGGGCACCCGGACCGAACCGAATTTTGCTCACCCCTACCTACTGCTGCACCTCCACAAGCTTGGGGCGAACGCAGGAAAAATTGAAGGATTGACACCTTATAACTGTAAATGGTCTCTAAAAGCACCATTAACGTGACTCTTTTATCAGGCGTCCGTACGAAACCCTCTAGCGGGAGGGGCTAGAGGTGCAAATGCTAATCAATTATCCGAGTATCCGATTCGAAAATTACAATTTGGTTGATATTTGGTATAAAAAAATTACCGAATACAATTTAGAATTGAAATTGATTTAATTTTATTTACCATTTTCAAATTCAGATACGAATTTGAACATACGTCAAACCATATCCGAAAAAACCAAATTTGACATCCAATATATTTGATTATTAATATTTGTATTGTGAGCTAATAAAAAAAGTTAGTTCTTATGTAAATATAAACATAATAGAAACGTAAAAGCAAACTATAATATAATTCTCTTAAAACAATTTTCCAAAATATTTTAGATTATACAACAAAAGATATATATAAAAATATGTTATAGGAATTTGAACATTATTCGAATTTGAAATTTCTCAAATTGGGATATGAAATTGGTAAGCTGTAAAAATTTGAATTTGAATTCATATTTAGTATGTTTATTTGGAATTCAGATTCAAATTTGGATACAAGTTATATCAAATTCAAACATATTCATTTGCATCCCTAAGAGGGACGTGTCGTCGGGCGGGTGGATGACACGTCTCCCCATTTTTATTTTGTTAATAGTTAATACCGGTAATATATTTATTTTAAAGTTATTTTAATTTTTTTTTTCAATTTTTCTTCTGAATATATGTTTTTACTTGTTTTTATTTTTTATAATTTTTTTTAATTTATTTATTTTACTCATGATTGATCTCCAAATGACGTGGAGGGGAGAGAATGTAGGTTGTTCGGGGGTTTCAGGTATAGTTAAGGGTGTATATAGAGAGAAAGCAGAGTGTCGTTAAATATGACTTAAGAATCGAATGGTGGACACCATCTTGCGAAAAATAAGGGTGGGCACGCTTCAAGAAAAGAACCCATAACATTATTAACTTAGAAATCCAAACGTGGGCACTTGCCCACGCCTAAGTCCGCAAGTGTCCACAACCATCCCCCTCTCACACACCAACACACATTGCAGCTTCACAACAAGCCCCTCTGATGCACCAACAATCAATTCAACTTTGCAGCCAACACAACCAACACACTGTGATGTAGCTCAGGAAACCTCATCCATCAAGAGCATTTTCCTAAGTACAAGAAGACATGTTAGGAACTCCTAACTATGAGGGGATGAAAACATTTAAAGACTTCATGGAAGTTGGCTACTCAAAAAAGAATGCATCGAATGCAATATCATATTGTAATAGTTGACATGTAATTTTGAGTTAACTTTGAATTATGTACACTTGTGGTTTTCCTGTAATTCAAAAGTTTTTGGTGTGTTTCACATGTGAGAACTAATGATCAAGTTAGTGTAATGTAATGTGTATGACAGTGCACTTTCACTGTCAAATGAAGTCAATTGCTACGCTTGAATCTCTTTTACATTGCAATATTAGGGGTTATAGAATTGCAACTTGCAAGTGCCAATTACAGTTCTTGCAACAATATATTGCACAAGTTGAACACAACAGTCAAGACAACACAATGTATTATAACTTCATATCATTGCACAAGTTACACCAATGTCTAACAACTACAACAACATAACATAACAATCACCAACTACAATACAACAAGCAACAAAACTCCACAACCTAACATAGTGAATAACATTACCCCTAACACATCAAACATAGTTGAGAACAAGTTCTCCAAAGTAAGAGAGACAAGCATGAGATTTAGTAGATTGAATGAGTGTGGGTGGTTCTGCTTTTATAAACACAAATGTTTGATGCATTTACCTCTTGCTCGACGTGAGACCAAAGCTTAACATTGGTTGGTGGCTTGGTGGAGTGGTATGTTGCACATTGTGCGTCCATTTAGACATAGGTTTGACTCTTGTTGTGCCTTTTTTTAGAATTAAAAATAATAATAATAAAACAATAAGGTTCGAACCTAAAAAGATCCTACCATCAAGTAGTGTCCATCTTACCATTACGTCATCACACATTGTTGTCTTGTATTTGTGATCATAAGTAAAATATCGTGTATTTTCGTCTACCCAAACACGAAAAAACTAAGACTCTCGACCCAAACACGATTTTTTCATGTCAAATTAAGGCTAATTTAAACATACGTGATAAGCCTCGAAAAAAGAAGAAAAAACTTGATGCTTTGCAGTTATTTGGGATTGAAGTTACAACTAATCAAGTGAATTTTTTGAATCATTGATTTTTAATAGCTAGTCAACTTGCATGATAAATCGCTCAAGGGTCAAATTCAAAAAATTGATCAAAATACCAATCCAGCGTCTATATTGGATCAAGTTCAATAACAAAATGAATCACTTCAAACTTACATGATAAATTCAAGCCAAGGGCAGATTAGAATTGGATCAACTTATCAACATCCTCATCCATATCTATATCTACTCACACTTGCATAATAAATACAAAATGAATCACTTCAAACTTACATGATAAATACAAAATCCTCATCCATATCTACTCACACCTTTGCATCAACTTATCAATATAAAATCCTCATCCATATCTACTCACACCTTTGCATCAACTTATCAATATAAAATCCTCGTCCACATTTACTCACCTGTCTCAATTCATCAATGAGAAAATCTCCTCCACATTTATTCACCTTTGCATCAACTTATCAATATAAAATCCTCATCCACATAAACTCACCTTTGTATCAAACTTATATACTGCTCAATGCCACAAAATATACAGCGGGTTCAGAAAATTCACAAACTCGCAGAAAAACTTGGAGGATCACTTGGAATGAACAGACTAATTGCAGGTCAAAATCATCCCCAGCATTATAAAGCATGGTGATTGAATCATCCATTCTTTTCCCAAACAATTTGTCGTGTGGCCAGAAAACAATATTTCATTTCATCTATGTGCATCAACGAAAAGGAGGATGGAGCAATTGGAGTTATCTTGTTCAGTTATAATCTACGACAAGATGCAATTCTTTGGATGACAGTCGTCATTGAAGAATGCTTTGCTAATCAGTGTTGAAAGAACAACTGTTTGAGACCAATCGCTTTAGTGTACTGCAATGTTAGCCAGCCCATGATAGAGACATATGCAACAAGGATGCAAGCTCGTCTGAAATGTGAAAACAAAATTGCAGTACCATTCTTCATAGCATCCAAATTTCGGAGCAACAGGATTTTGAAAGCTTCTAATAAATGTACAGTAATGATCAATGTCCCGGAAAATAGCAAGCCAATAACAAATCCTGTAGCTGAATTTAACATGGCACGTGCACCTCTACCTTCATGCAGAAGAAATGAATCCACAAACCTGCTAACGCAAGATAGATCAATAAGGAGAAATGGATAACAATAATCTCATTTGAAAAAATAAATGTCTAACATCAAAAACAACTTCAGGTAGACTAGCATTAACACGTTGACATATAACAAAATCAAAGTCAGGTGGCAGAGAACTTTTTAAGACTTGTGGTTTTAGTTGTAGAACAACATTACAAGTAGATGACTGTATTGTTGAAACAAGAGACGAGTAGGAATCATCACCCAAAAGCTAGCTTGTAGGTGAGAGAGCCTACATGTATTGTAACCACAAGAAACATCCCCAAATTAGCTAATGTGGGGATATTCTCACATGTACAACCTATTCTGTTACATGGTATGGCAACAAATTTAAAGGCAAGGGTACTTTACTTTATAGTAAGGCTTTAAATATCTGAGATGGAGGACTCACAGAATAAGCAGCCTTCTGATCACCTCCATGCTGGAGGGATGCTTAGCTTCGCAATTGAAGAAACCATCCTGATAAATATCAGCTTTATAAACTCCTGGTATGTATCTACATTTGTAAGTTTCATTAACCTTCACAAGAGAATGCAAATGATTCAGCAAAAAAACTATAATTCAACATGTATACTATGAAACAATGTTAAATTTGTTTGAGATGCAAGCAATGAGAATCAATGGTCTAGGTTAGAAACATGAAGTAACCACCAATTCCATGACTGTGAGTACATTGACTATATTGCATCAAATGATTGTATACACTCGATAAGCTTGTAGCCAGAAAGAAATTCACAGATGGAAGCAATCCGTTGACCATAATAGCTTGATGTATGTCTAGCAATAGAACTTAAAAGTAAGGACATAAATGGTAACTGCTTCATCGTCATACCAGCTCACGTTCATGTTCAGCTGTTCTGATAATGTAGCAATGTAGCTTCAGTAAAAATGCAAGTAGTCCCAAAATATATTCAACTCAAAGGGCCAGTTTAATGTAACAGGTGAAGCTTTGGGAAGCAGGGATATGGAAGACTAATCGCTTAATCAATTGGAAGAAACATAAATATGGGACTCGCATTAAGAAAATACTAGTTCTTTACTAGAGAAAGTGGGGTCTATAGTTATCCACAAGGTCATATATAAATAATTGTTAGACTGCCTACTGTTAAGTAGCCGTAAGAGTATGATCTGTAATTTCATAGTTTCTTAAAAGAAATGATATGTTCACATGGCTGAAAATCTATCATGAATGCTTTTAACCAGCATATATTTGACATCTAAGAAGCCGAATTTATTTTTCATGTTTATGCCAAAAGGAGGAACAAAAGGTCAAGATGGTTCATGCATGCTGGACAGTTTTTGCCGCAAAACAAGTGGAAATAACTTGTGTGATTGTTTCTTAGGAACAAGAGTATGACAACGATCAACTGCATTGCATGATCCTACAGAAGCTAAACACCACACCTTAAATTTCGACTTTGTCAATAGTGCAGCACTAAAGCTAGGTCTGCAATCAAACGGAAGTGCTTCTTTTGGAGCCTCTGCAACTGCACGAAGCATCTGTCCGGAGAAATACTCCTTATATTCCACCTGCATCAATGATATTCGTTTTAACATAAAAGCTGAAAATACAATTGCTTTGTGCTGGACTCAATAACTAATTGTATTTAATGTGTGATCAGGCAGATTTTGTAAGCGTAAATCTTAACTGCCAAACCAGTGTTTTAATGTGCGGCGCCCTCCCCAGGGGTCGCACCCGACAGGGTGCGACTGGTGTGTCGAATATGCAGCCCAACGGTACTGTGCAGGTGAGGGGGAGGAGCTGTTACCTTCTCCACGGCCTCCTCCTCGATCTTCTGGAGCTTCTTCTGGATCCCGAAGAGGGGGATGTTGTTGACAAGCACCGGAGAGGGGGTGGCGAGGAAGGAGGAAGGAGGCAACAGGGTGGAGGGGGCGGCGGGAAGTGGATGGGGAAAGGAGGAGAGGGGAAGATGAGGTTGAAGAAGCTGCTGGAGGTTTTGAGTTTCGGGAGTGGTGATAGTGGATGAATGATGATTGATGTGCTCTTTTTTGTGGTGCTGGGATTTTGGTAATGTTAATGAATTTGCCTTTTTTTAATTTTTTTGAAAACAATTTGCATTTTGTTAATGTATTTATTTATTGTTTTTTATTACTCTACCACCTCACCCGATTTTAGATTCCCAATTAGATGGACTTGATGTTCGGTCGAAGCCCAATCACCTTAAGTAATATACATATAATATATATATATATTGCACCTTATCTCCTTGATATTTCCCATATTTTTCCTATTTTTTATGATTTTCCCGATTTGTTTGAATTTTTTCCAACGTTTTCCATTTAAAAATATAAAAAATCTTTTTACAGTTGAGTAGCTGCATATGCGATCCTAGCGCACAGGGGTCGCATATGCGATTCCCTGACATTGTGCCAAACTATTGTATAAAAATAATATGCAACCACGAACTATATGCATCCAATAAGAAAAAGGCACTCCGCATTTGTATTTTTAGAACTGATTTGAAATGTTTATGAAATTTCAATACAAAGAAAATCTCAACAACATGGCTTCCCAAGGTCACTAATTTCTAGAATGCACATCCTAGTAACGCAAACACACAAAATATGTTCACTTGATGACTAGAATGGAGGAAAGCCATATTTTCATAAACAAGAAAAACATCTTTCAAGTCAACAAAAAAGGCATTTTCGGGTTTAAATGGCAATCCATTTCGAAAAAGAATGTAATGGATGTGAAGGGACAGCAGACATCATAAAGTGGTTAAGAGCTGCTAAATTTGGAGCTGAAAAAATTGTGGGTCCTATGAATTAATGTAAACATGTAATTCAGTATTCCTATGTAGAGCGCCTACCTTACTAAACTCTGAATTTTCCCAAGATCGTTATAATCAAATACTCAACAACACAGTTATTTTTATAACTCTGAAAGCATTTTTTTCTTGTGTAATTTCAGCCTAGAATTATCTGAAATATATAAAATTGATACATGAGGCTTTGATTTCTATCAATTCATTTAAATAAAATAGTGATAAAACTATCAACTGAAACTTAATTACCACGAGAAATAAAAATATGCATCATTGCATTGGATCCATTTTTTCAGGAGATGCATGAAAATATGTAACATTCATGCTAGCAACAAGCAACAACAAAGCCTTTAATCCCAAATTAGGCATATAGTATTCATGCTACTGCAGAAAAAACAAATCATCCGCCAAAGGGTTATGTTCTGAAATTTAAATAAATATGAAACTTGTTTTGCAGGGTAGAGAGGTGTATAACTGCATATTTCATTGTTCTGACTGAGGTAGCAAATGCTCTTAAGAGAACATTCTCAATGGTGCTAAAGTATATTTATCATCATATCCAGTGACTTCAATTAACTAATTGAGTAATGCAATCAAAAAAATGAGAAGAATGCTTACATGGAATATTGAAGCCCAGTAATAATCATCACGACAACGAACTCTTGATTTCTCCCATGAATTAACTACATGATCGGCTTTGTAATTTGAGGCACCAAGTTCACAGACCTTTGCAGATCTGAGATCTACTCCTGCGGATGAATATGAACTACAACATTCAATATTTTAAAGAAATGTACTATGAAGAAACAGATCCAGCATTTAATATTTTTAGAGATCATAGTATGAAGCATGAACACAAATATCCGGACACAGTTTGTAGTTTATACACGACACTTAGTTGTGTCTAATCGCATTGCACAAGTAATTCACACAATTAGCAATTGAGCCATATCCTCTTTAAGACACAACATACAAGAAGCTCGCCAATATCTACTCATTAACAGTTAGTGTTATCTGTGAATTATACTTTACACCACTTGAACAGTTCCCTTGATAGTTAGGTTACACTTTCATGTTACGCAATTAATATGGCTCACCATCATGTCACTCGAACCCTAAATATCTATGCACACGCAAAAAAGAAGTAATTAACCCACAGGAGATGTTAAACCAATTACTTTAATGAATTCTTGTGTCATAATGAACAACCCGAACATGAAAGGCTAGGCTTAAAAGTTAAAAGTCAAACCCTTGATGAGAACAGGAAAGCTTGACTCGGCTCGACCCAATAACTCCACTAACTACAAGACTATAACTATCTACACTACTACAAGTATATAACTATATGTATTATTTCGTGTCAAATTATATATCAAATTTGGTCAACATTTTTTCGGTGTCATTAGAATTTAGAAACTAAAAAACCTAAACTTAAAATTCACCAACCAATCAAACATTCAGTTTGTTAAAAAAATTGGTTTGTTGGTTGGTTGGTAGGTCCACCACTTGTACGAAACTTAAGCTAATGGATGGGGATCCAACTTTTCCTACAAAGTCCAGCACATTTTTTTTGTGTTTAGCAACTTTCCCAACACAGTTCGCATTCCATCTACACATTTCAACAAACCTCCAAACACTAAAACAGAACACGAACCAGCAAACCAGCAGCCGAAACTCACCACTGGAGACAACCCGACACTCCGCGGAGATCGAAACAGCCTGCGAGTTCGAGAACACCCCGAACGCGACCACTCCAACCACGAACGACGCAGCCAGCGAGAAGAACACGGTCAAAGCGCACCTGAACAGAACCACGCCAAGATAGCCCCTTTCTACCTCGAGCTCCGGGGGTTTCCCCATGCAGAACGCCGAGAATCCCCCTTCCCTACGCGGAATCCATCGCTAGGGTCGATTTCGCCGGAAGAGGAGGTCGATTTGGGGGAAATTTAGGGTTTGGGAGAGTGGGATTGGAGAGTAATGATGGGGTATTTATAGGGTTCGGATCTCCGCTGCTGCGGTGGTTGACTTTGGTGTAATTGCGGAGAGAGCCTTGTGGTTTGGTGTTTACGGAAGGAGAAAATTCAGGGGAGTAAAAAGATCGTGGGTTTGGATTTGAGAGAAGGTTAGGACCTTAATTATCTACTAACTAAGACAATCCTACTCAATGGAAGCTTTTGAGTTTTGATTGAGCAAGTCGTCTTTGAAATTGAATTGTAGCATTTTTTGATTCAGCTCTGTTGAGTTTGAGAACATTATCCAAGTCAATGTTCGTCCAACTTCGTTAACTTGGAATAGTAAAATGATGACTCGCAATCTAATCTACTCCTAACACTGTAGTTTTAGCGGTTTAAACAAGTTACTAACATTTTTCTTCTCCTTGGGTCCAGTTGGAGTAGTTAGGTCAGGATGTCAAGTGGGATGGAGCAATCTTTTTGTCTTCTTACGATTACAAACACTTCACATATTAAATTTGACGATAGCATCACTTTTCATTCTATGCGATGCGGAATACAAAAGAAACTAAACTAGGGACGTGTTCGGTGTATGTTATTGTTGGGAGATTTTCTAGGTCCACCAAGTTTCATCCAAACAGTGACCTCCAAAGTTGAGAAAATGTTGCTTTTTGCATCTTTTATGACTTTTGTTTGAAAATGAGCTTGATTTTGTGTGAAATTTCGAGTCATACCAATCCTCAAATTTACCTAATTACCAACCGCCACAATAATTGGACCATCTTCTTCTCCTCCACCTTTTGGTCGCCATCCTCCAACGCCCAGATTTGTCTCCCTCTCCAACGCCTCGGTTCTCACCTTGGATCCACAACTTCTCACTCGTTGTCCTCCAACGTCGTTGCCGCTCTTTGTCCTCCAACGTCCTCAACAAAAAGAATTGATTCCACCGAGGAGGAGCGGGCAACCATGGTAGTAGGGGGAAGGAAGTGAGGGCAGAGAGAAAAAGAAGAAGAGGAGGGGGCGAGTGGGAAGGAGGTCGATATGGTGGTTAGTATAGGCAGGAATAGGAGTGGAAACAGAAGAGATGACTGGAAAAGCTCAACATAGTAGACGACCACTCCAAACGCCACCGGCTCCTCTGACGCGTGATGTCCAAAGTGACATAAGCTCAAAAAAGAGTTGTGATGGGGTACAAAGTTACTACAGTCACGTGTACCAAACGCAGCCTAGGAACTACGGTCACTGACAAGGTGTAATTACTTCTTTCATCTTTATTCTATTTTCATCTCAACCATTAGTTTAACATTCGATCCAACATTTGCCCATCTACATAATTTTACGAAAATCATAAAAAGAAATTTAGAAACAATAACAATCAACTATGAAAAATAACATCTGTAAAATATAATCATGCATCGTAAGAACACCGCAACACCTGTACAACTTTAATCTAAGGGTCCATTTGGATAATTTGAGTTTTGAACTTCAAAACTTAAAAGTTTTGAGACTAGTTACAAACATCAAAACTCGACACAAGTTTCATAGTCAAACCTCAATCCTTATGTTTACTTGTTTGGGTTTTTAGTTTTGAAATATTGAGTTTTAGTACCCCTTGTGAAAACTCAAAACTCATGATTTGTATACTGAAAGTCTCATACTTAGTATACTGAAAGTCAGATGTTACGTTTTAAATTAACAAATCACCTGCCTCATTTGAGCAAGACCTTCCGTCTACCTCATAGATATCATACTTATTAGACATATATAGTTATTGTTTAAAAAAATAAGCAAATCAAATTAAAAAGTAATGTTCATATGAAAAATATCAAGTAAAACTAAAGAAAACAAAATTTTAAGAAAGTAATATTTGTACAAATAAATGAAAAGAATCACATGAATACAAGCATCTAAGTAAGTCATCAATATATTACTTTTATAATTAAAAACTAACATGAATTTGTAGGAACTTTTGGAAAATATTTTATGAAAGAAAACGTGAGCAAAACATTTTCGGGGACAATTTGTAATGAAAATTGAGGATATGGAGTTGAAATAATAATGTTGATTGGGACGTTTTAGGATAATTTTTGATTTTTGTTAAACACTAGTCCGGATTGGTCTTCTGTAAAGCTCAACTTTCAAACTAAAAAGTCAATCTAAAACTCAAAACTCAACATTAAGAAAAATATGTTTGGGTGACTAAAATTAAGTTTAAGGTTTACAAAACTCAAAATTTATCCAAACCTCAAAACTCACTAATCAAATACCGCTCTGAATGATCTTAAGTGGCTAGTTGAACTAAGAGCACAAGCAACAGTTGGTTTTATAAAGACTGTGAGAAGTCTGAATTATCGTAGGACTCACTTCTATTTTGTATTGAAATCATGTAAAATAATACAATCATCTCTCTAAATTATATTCAATATAAAATAGAAGTGAGTCCCACAAGGACCTTGTGATTCTGCTGCCGAGGAAATCGCAACTGCCACTCAAGTCCAGGGTGATTCAAGCTGCCGGTGGAGCGCATGAACAAGCGTCAAGTGGTCCTAGAACGAAGAAGGGTGCTGAGGCTGAAAATGATGAGAAGTAATCCGATGTAGTTCTTCGCGATGCATTGTGTGTTGTCTAGGGGCGATTTGTCTTAGTTATGCGTGTGGTGCTTCTTAATTTTTGTAAGAAATGTATTCTGTTCCAACTACTTTTATCCAATTGGAATCTTGCTGCTCACTAGACAAATGAGTTAGTCCTGGCGAGTAGGATGCTTGGACAGTGGACACCAACGATCAGCGTATTTTTATTATTTGCTTTGATCTTGTGTAACATCCCGAAATAGTAGAAAAATTGAAATTTTAAACAATAAAGAGATCTCAAGATAACGACAAACAAACGAGAGTGTTACTCATATAAACCAACAGTCGGTGCACCAAAATACAACAAAGTTTGTCAAAACTCATGATTACATCACTACAAGAAATGAAAACAGGTAATCATGATGACATCGAACAGTCCGAAGAGGATCCTGACCCCAAAATATGTGTGTCCGCTGTCACCACCCGACAGAACCTACTGCGGTCCTGAAACATGAATCAAACAACGATGTCTGAGTTTCCCATTAGGAAACTTTGTATGCCAAGCTCGCCTAAATGAATGCAACAGTACGGTAAATAAACCTATCACACTAGTAGCATGTCATGTCAACGGTAAACGGGACCTCAGTCCAACAACACAAGTACCATCAACGAGTCAACAAGGACATCAGTCCAGCAACAATAACGGATCTCCATCAGAAACCTACCATAGGAACATACAGTCTCACAGACAGTATGCGACGCACCCCCCACATGCGACTACTCGAGCCAAAGGGATCGGTGAGGAGCGTCCGCACTTCCGCGCAAAGTAACCACGTGGTCTACACCACCTCAACGGAGTCGTAGCCCGGTCGGTCAACATCCCAGGATAGGTGCACAATCGGGGATCATCGTCGGAACAACATCGACGGTATCGCCGGCACAACCTCGGCGGTACAACATACGTCCGACACAACATCTGACGGGTCCAGACTGTAGTCTGCCGGGTCATCATGATCCACGAGCCATGCGTCAATACGCATTGGGATCCGCGATCCCTCAGGTCTGCTACTCTACAAAGAGTCAAGTAACAACACGTCACACCACTGTCCATCACGGAGGTGGCGCGACCCAAGTGTCAACACTCTTCCACACGGCGGTCCCTGGGCACACACAAGCACGTACCGTCGTCACCTCCCGGCTCACGCTCTAAGTTAGGACACGGGTTTCCGTGGACAGAGTTGACACAACACAAAGACCAAGAATTCAGTTCTGCGCACAAACGGTCGACTGAAAAACCCTAACCGGTTGACCGTTCCCAATAGGTTCGGTCGACCGAAAGTCTGCAACGGTCAAACTATTCTTGCGTATCACTTAAGTCTCAATGGTCGAACAATGATCTAAAACCGGTCGACCGAGCACGAGGTCAAAATCCGGAGTTCTGTAAACCACCGCCCACGAGCGTGAAATACAGAGTTCTAAAATTCGAAAGAAGGGGGAAACAAAATGAGGCGATCACGAGGCATAGTAATACCTTACTATAGTTATTGTCTCGGTTATATTTAATTCAATTCGTTATTGGTGATAATGTCCATGCTCTTATAAGAGCACAAGTAACGTGGTCGTCTCGCGTGGGACGACCCCGACGACTTAGTCGAAACTGGTTGTCGCCCCCTCACTGGGGGCGACGTCCCGGTCGTGGACGACCAGGTCGTAGACTTGGTCGTGCAGGTCGTCAATGATTGGCATGCTTTTTTAAGTAAATTTTTTTAAAATTAGTTTGAATCTTTTTTTTTTTTTTGAAATACTTTTTCTAATTGTTTTGATTTTTTAGATTTTTTAATTTTTAATTTTTTTCAAAATCAACCCCGAAATGATGTGGAGGAGAGAGATAAGTTGTGGTTAAGAGGTGAATAGTATAGTAAAGAGAAGAAAATGGGTTGGGGAGAGAGAAAACTAACGTGGAAGAGAGAGAAAACTAATTTGAAAGAGAAAAAAAAAAACTCGTGACGATGTTGTCTGAGTCATGAATTATCTAAGCATATAACTGTCGGGATTGATCATTTGAGCTATTTGCGGATGGAGAAATAATCAAGTGGAGTTCATAAACTTATCTTTATGTGGAACGAATGTAGTACATTAGAAAAACAATTGTGGGGTAAAAAATAACCTGGAAAATTTCAGCCGCCCCTCTGCACTTGTTTTTTCATCGGCTCAACGTATTTTGTAACTAGATATCAAACCAACATGTAGTATTTCTCACTCAGCTCAAGTTGGACCTTACAAGCGAATATCAAGTAAACATGACGATATGAGATTGGAGGATGAGGTAGATGGTGGATTTGGCTTTCAGTTTGGCAGAGGGGTTTTTTTATTTAAAAGATGTGGTTTTGGCAGTTTTATTGTGGGAATTCTTTAAGATTTGAGGCACACGTAAACTTCAGCGTCCAATTCCTACAGACAAAAAAGTTGTCGTAGAACTCAATAAGATTACCACTAGAAGAACTTTAAGTATGACATGGTTACACAATCATCTTGTTGAGAATACCAAACTATGTGTTGGACTATTAAATTTGGATTTAGACCCATGAAAATTTTAATTGAAAAATCAAATGTTGAAATGTGAATTATTGAGACATGTGAGGTTCCCACTTTCCTTTAGTCACGGATCGTGAAAGATGAGAAGTTGAAAAATATTCTTAAACATTCACTTCTCATAACCCTTTGATGGTAGAAAGAGATGATGAGAGAATACTTCACACACGCACGCCCATTTGGATTGGGTCGGGTCGAGTGGTGGGGGATTTGAATGAAATTAGAGAGGTGATAGAAATATCTTTTTGGTCATCGATTTAAATGCATATTGCATTTAAGTCCCTAACGGTTACAAATTTGGTTATAAATCAAGTTCAGTTTCCTCCCATGATACGTTCTATCCTAGGGGAAAACGTCAGACCCATCGCGCTTGGTATGTGAGACCGATATTTTCTTTAAGACAAGTCTACTGTCGACAGCTCGGTTGAAAGGTCTTTTTGATCTTTGCTTCTTTGTTGTTTGTTTCCTAAACATGATATTGTTTGTTGGCTTCGTCTGGATCCTTCTGCATAATTTATTTGACATCTGTAATCTAATGTTTTACATGATAATATTTGTTAATTTTACAACAATCTTAGAGAAAATATTTGTCTGGTTAAGTAACCAATCGTTTGCACCAAAAGTGGACATGTCGGGGATACCAAAAAAAATTACCAGGCAGAATTTCATACGTTAGCAACAATATATGAAAATATGGTTGACCATTATTTGTTTGGTTGATGTAATTGAAAAGGTTTTCCCATATTCTGATATTCAAGATCCCAAAACTACAGCAGATCAACAATTGTGGATTGAGAAGAACAAACTGTGTCGAGGATGCATTTTGTTGGCTATGTCCAACATGCTCTTTGATATATAAAGTTTGTTCTCCTCTATCTTTGTTTCTGCAAAGAATCTGTGGGATGAACTTGACAAAAAAAGTATAATGCTGGCTTTTTGGCCTTAAACTGTGTTTCGATGATTTAACTAACTTAATCTTAATCACAATCAAATGTAGAGTAACACAAATTATGCATAGAACAAATACGGTATTGTACTAGCATCTACAAGTGATCAAGAGTCAAGGAAGAATGGAATAAAGTCAAGACATGTAATCAAGCTACTTGAAGACATGTAATTTTACCTTTGATCTGAGTCTTAGGAACTTATGTAAACATGAGCACATAAGAGTTAAAATCTATTCGCATACACACTAGGTTCCTTGTAGAAGTCACACAAAATATCTCAGATCAATTAGATTTCAATAGGTCACCCAAACATAGGTAGGAAGATCACATAAACCAAACTTCTACCTGCCTGTGTTGAACGGTTGACCAAAACGAGTTTTCCGTTCGACCGTTTCTAACAGTTAACGATTTTACAAATAGTGATTTTACCTAACCTACCAGTAGATAGTTAACATTGTCGTGTTATACAACGGTTGTATTCGTATTTCTTCCTAACCCCTTATACATAGTTGGCCACCAGTCAAACGTTGACTTGTAAACGGTCGACTGATTACCTTTAACCTGGCCAAAACTATTATATCGGTTGACCGACCTTTAACCTAGTTCGACCGATAACTTAAGTTGTAGCCCAACTGGTTCGACCGTAGTTTTTGTTGGTTCAAATGTTTCCTTATTCTTAAGGAAACGATCGATCGTCTATCCCGAACCAGTCGGCCGTTATGGGACAGAATTGTTGAACTTCAATTTCTGATTTATGTATCTTATACACAACTCACCTAATTCTTCCCCAACAGCTATATATCTTTAGGAGCTTATAAATAGAGGTTCACACACATTATTTACACAACTCTCCAACTTCTATTTGTCTCATACACTATAGAGTAATCCTCCAACTCCCAAGTCTCATTCCACACACTCAAGAGCTTAAACTTCCACACTTTAGTTATCAATTCCAATCATAGTCAAAGTGTGTTCAAGTTAGAGAGTGTTTGAATCACTCAACCTCAGTTGTCAAAGAAGCAAAGGTCTCGGTGAAAGCCTGAGCCATCTTGTAAAGGTTTCGGTGAAAGCTCGAAGCATCCTTTTCAGATTGTGAGAAGAGGAAACCAAGCTTGCGAGTGTGTTTGCAAGGCTTGCTGTGTAAAGGCTTAATCTTGGCCCGGAACAAGATTGAATAGTGAAGACGTAGGTGGAGCTTGCGAAGTCGAGCGAGACTTGCAAGCGATGAAGTAGGCGGGATGTCGAACATGTATAATAACCGACGTCTTCTTTGTGGTTTGCATTATCTTTCTTTATTTGTTTAATTATTATTTCCGTTGCACTTTTAAGTAGAGATTAGACATATTTGATTAGATTAATTATGACCATTTCGATCCTACATATAATATTGAGGACTTAGGTCATGAAAAGTATTACGTTGGAAAGTTCTTGAAGTTTCAAATGGTTGAGAGCAAGTCTATTACTGAACATGTCCATAAGTTCATGATTCTGATCCGTGGCTTAAAAGAGGCAGATATGAATCTTCCTGAGAAGTTTCTGGTGATGTCTATCATAGAGAAGTTTCCTCGGTCTTGGGAGGACTTTGGTATATCTCATAAGCATAGGAAAGAGAAATTGACTATGGATGACCACATGGTTGTGAAGGGAATGTGTTCTAAAAGTTTTACTTTTAAATGTCAATTATTATGAATTGAATGAGAAATCATTTTGTTCCTTATTTATGTTATTTGTCTTTTAGAAGTGTTAAGGAAGAGGCTCTTGGTCCTTAACCGTAGAACTCTAAAAGATATTGGTTTACATAAAACAAAAGATATTCGCAATTATGGTAATTAACATAGGACATTAATTACCGAGTTAAGATTGTCGTGTTGGTCATAGATCATTGTAGCTCTACAAGTGAGTGACAACACGGGTGCACAAAAGAGGAAAATATTACTTTTGTATACTGAATAGACCTAATAAGTAAAACATTATAGAATTGTGTTTTCTGTGTCATTGATGTTTTACTGTGTCTTTGGTCCTTTGATATGAGACTTATATCCGATCACTTAAGAAATGCTTAATTAGACTAGTGTCTTGAGTTATCGATGAGTGTAGTGTAAATGCATTGGTTGGTTAAGTATGACTTTTGTTGGAGAAGATAGTTAGTCAAAAGATTATCATTGCCCCTTTTAATTGAGTGATGATATTAGTGGGTCACTTGATAAAGCAAAGTTATAATGTGCACAATGTGATTTGAGTTAAGTCACATATTTATAACTAGCTTAAAGAAATCAAGAAATGAATACTAATATAAAGATAACACAATACTACTTTCTGTGTATTCTTAATATCATGAGGCAAGGGACGGACACAAGTGGTGCACTCCATCACTAAATGGATCGGGTTTTGGTTCCAGTGGAATTAAGACATCTAACTAATTGGGAGCTATAATGTGTAGCTAGATACCGCTTATAGATTGTGATATTAAGCTCTTAATATCACTGCCAACTTAGTTTAGATCCTCCCATAGGTCACACCACAAAACTGGGAAACAAGAAATGAGGATTTTGAGTTCATAAGGTGTGTCGGGTTTCATATAGAAAATATGACACATGTGGTGAACAAGCGAAATCAAAATTATGTTGTGATTAATAACATAATTAGAATCTAAATTAAATTCATATGTGATGTAAATATTATGGGGTGTAATGTTTAATCATTACATAGGATAATATGTTACATAAGTTGTGAATTTACTACTAATCCCGAAATGTCAAATTTTGTAGGGATTAAACCAAAATTTGACAAGTCTGCAGTACTGTGCAAAAACGGTCGACCGTTAAACCGTAAACGGTCGACCGAATGTGGCACGGTCGACCGGAATGTGACATGGTCGATCGGATGTGTCTCGATCGCTACAAGAATTTCGTCTGTTCGTTTTCGGTCAACCGAAGTAGTTCGGTCGGTCGACCGAACATTGCGATGAAATATTTTTTGTTGTGAACGGTCGACCGAGTTCATGAACGGTCGACCGAAACTCGGTCTTAACAGTCGACCGAGCCTCCAACACGGTCGACCGATTCAGACGGTTACTGTAGAATAAATTTAAGAATTAATTAGATCATGCATGGAATTTGTCCATAACTGATTTAATTCGTGGCTAAGATTATTTGTTAGCAAATAATGGATGGTTAGATTGAAGTTTGCATGAAATCATGGGCAAGAGGTTGCACATGAATAGGTAATTTGGAGAGAACTTATAATACAAGTTTATCTCGTTACCTTATTAATTAATTCATTATCTTCTTGTGCAAACTTCTCTCTCCATAATTCTCCACGAATTTCACCTTAATTCTGAGTTTAGTTTTAGTTTTCAGAGATCTTCTTCTCAAGGGAACTAAAGAGGGGTTAGTAGTTAGATTCTAAACCCTATTGGAGATTAAGATGCTAGTTCTTCTCTCTTCAATCTTGTTTAGAGTTTGGTGAATACTCGGAGGCAATTCGGCGCAGCGATAAGCATCCTCAACGTCTCCGGATCTTCAAGAAGTTTTAGAGAACTTCTAGGTATGAATTTCGGAGCCCATGTTTGTTTTAATAAAGTTTTGAAACTAGTTATTGAAACAAACTGATGCATGCATGAAACAAATTATAGAAAAATTATAATTGATCCTTATTGTGCATAAAATTTTTGAAAATAAATATGTGCAATTAAACTAGAAATCCTACTGGTTGCTATTGCAATCGAGGAAGAACATCGTGGTGAAAACCAGTAATGTCTCTATTGAATTCCAACTTAAATCAAACGTATTAGTTGGATCCTCATTTAAGTCACATTTCAAAGGAAAACCACCACAATCTTTTAACAAGATAAAACCTAAGGCTCAAATCCAGAAAAAGCCAACAAACAAATCATATTGGATATGTGGACATGTTGGGCACTAGGCTAAGGAATGTCCTTCCAAAAAAGCCAAACACCAACAAGGTGTCACTGATTCGACTCCACAGGTCAATGTATTGACTGAGGTGGACGAGAACAACAACAAGTTTGTTCCAGTTAATCCTCAAGTTCTTTCCATTTACAAACCACATTAGTGGTTGGTTGACATTGGGGCTAATGTGCATGTATGTGCAGACAAATTCATGTTTGTCTCTTACCAGCCTGTCGATGGAAAATCTACGGTGATGACCAATGAGAATGTTGCAAAGGTGCTTGGCGTTGGACGTATTGACTTGAAGTTACATTCAAGACACGTTCTTTTTCTGCACAGGATGCATCTTGTGCATGTTGTTCGTCGCAATATTATTAGTGGTTTGTGTCTGGTAGTTGGGGGTTATGAAGTGATTTTTAAATGTAACAAAGTTGTGATTACTCTTTTTGGTGGCAAGGGGTGTTTGTCTGCTTGTGTTTTTTTAATTCATGTTGAACATGTTTTCTATAATCGTAATGTTGTTTTTGTTAAATATGTCTTCTCCTGTTGTTTATTCTATTGAATCTTGTGATGTTTGTCATAAGCGTCTAGGACATGTGAATTATCAATGTTTGATGAATTTAGATATGATTCCTAAGTATGTCATTGAGAATAAAAAATGTCAAGTGTGTATATAAGCTAAACAACCGAAAAGACATTTTCATTATGTAACTAGAGATACAAGTATTTTAGATCTAGTACATACTAATACTTGTGAATTTAATGACATGTTGACTAAGGATCACAAGAAATATTTATTACTTTCATTGATGATGGTTCAAAATATTGTTACATATACATTTTGAAAAGTAAGGATGGAGCATTATCTAAGATCCTTATTTTTAAGAATGAAGCAGAGACTCAAACTAGAAATAAACTAAAGAGGTTGAGATCCAATAGAGGTGGTGAATATACGTCTAACTTGTTCAAACAAGTTTGTTAGGATTTTTGCATAGTTCATGAGATAACGACATCATATTCTCCACAATCTAATGAGATTGTTAAACGAAAGCACATAACATTATTTGATATGATTAATGCATTATTGGAGAGTTTAGGATTACCTAAATATATGTGGAGGGAGCTTTGAATACAGGTTTCCATATTTTGAATTAAAGTTCCTAAAAACATAAGGAGACTAATTCGTTCGAACTCTGGAATGGTCGAAAACCAACTTGTAAATATCTTAATGTTTGGGGTTTTCTTGCAAAAGTATTAATCTCCGAACATAAGAGGAAAATGCTTGGTCCCAAAATCGTTGATGCAATATTTATCAGATACGTGACTAACAACTATGTGTACAGATTCTTGGTAATCAAGTCCGAGATATCTGGCATAGATATTAACACAATTGTTAAATTTTGTGATGCAACAATTTTTGAGGATGTATTTATCACAAAATCTGAAGTTCCTCAACAAGTTTCTTTTTCGAATGATCCCTCTACGTACGGTTTCATCCACGAGCATGTTGAAATGCTGACGAATGTGGGGGCAAATCCGTTCGTTACCGAATCTGAGTTTTCTCAAACTAAAGTTAAAATTGATCCTAGAAGAAGCAAACAATATAGAATTGTCAAGGATTTGGGAAGTGATTACATCACATACCACATCGATGGCAATCCAATTACTTTGAAGGATGTTATGGCTTCATCTGAAGCAAAGCATTGGAAAGATGCAGTTAAGATCGAAATGGACTCTATTGTCTCAAATGGGACATGGGAGTTGGTAAATATTCCTTCATGTTGTTCAATAATTGTTTGTAAATGAATATTTAAAACAAAATTAAAACCATATGACATTATTGAGAAGTATAAATCAAGATTAGTTGCCAAAGGGTTTAAACAAAAGAAATGAATAGACTATTTCGATACTTATTCTCCAGTATCTTGTATGAATACTATCTGAATGCTTTTAGCATTGACGTCCATATATGATTTTACGATCCATCAAATGGATGTAAAAACTGTTTTTCTTCATGGTGATTTTGAAGAAGAAATTTATGTTGACCAACCTGAAGGATTTGTAGCCTCTGGAAACGAGAACAAAGATTGTAAACTTGTTAAGTCTCTTTATGGGCTTAAGCAAACCCTAAAAGCTTGGCATGAGAAATTTGACAAAATAATATTATTTTTCATTTGGAACCTTTGTACAAGAACAAGAGTAGTGTTCAAGTTTTATTGGTGAGTTATTCTTAGAATATAGGTAGCATTATGTATCTTGCAAATTGCACACGACCAGATATTTCATTCTCGATGAGAAAGTTTAGTAGATACACAAGTTGTCTTGATTGTACTCATTGGGAAGCTTTGGATAGAGTACTAAGGTGTTGAAGGGTACTTCTTCCTTTGGACTGCAATATGGGAAATTCCCAGCTTTACTCAAAAGGTATAGTGATGCAAGCTGGATAGCCAAAAAACTCTGGGAGTAACAATTTTGCACGGTATGATTTTACTGTGGGTGGAGGTGCAGTCTCCTGGAGGTCTACAAAGCAGACCATACTGCCTCGATCTACGTTTGAGGCTAAACTTTGTGCTTTGGATAATGTTGGATGGAAGCTGAATGGTTGAAAGGGATCCTTTCTAAATTGTCATTGACTAGCAAACCAGTTCCTGCAATATCTGTGCATTGTGATGGTATGACTACTATTGCAAAGTTAAGAAGCTCAACGTATGATAAAAAACAAAGGAGACACATCCAAGTTGGAGTTAGTCTCGAAAAGGGTGATAGTTGTTGATTTTGTTGGTACCAAAGACAATATAGTTGATCTTTCACCAAAGGACTTGATCTAGTTTAAGTTCTAAAATCCAAGTTGGGGATGAGGCTGAGACCCATTTCATGACTCATATAGAATGACAACCCAACCAATCTGAGTGGAGATCCTATGAAGTTGGTTCAATGTGGTAATAACAAGCTTTTGAGTGAGTTGAGTGCAACCAATTCGTGATACATTGTATCTGTGTCAATACCCTAAAAAATGGATATGTTGTTGAAACTGCAAGTTTAGTAAGAGTGTATACTCTGAATGAGTTCGAGTTCTTTGATTAAGATGATAGCAGTTCATCTTTGGAGAAGCTCAACTATGTTAATGCAATTGTGTAGCCGTAATTAGAGGAAATCATTCATGAAACATGATTCTAATGCATGGTCGTAAAGCATCAACCATGTAGATTGCAGTATGACCTGTTTGGTGTTGTTCTCAATAGACATCTTCACATAAAAATTCAAGTTCGAGACTTTGTTTCACTTAGTTCATGTCCGGGTAAAGTTGAAGGACTCGGGTAGTGGCTCAAACACGAAACATACCATCACTGAAAGCACCATGATGCAAGGTTTGGTCGATCGGTCAATGAATTTGTGGGGGATTGTTGGACTATCAAATTTAGGTTTAGACCATGAAAATTTTAATTGAAAAAATCTAATGTTGAAATATGAGTTATCGAGGCCTGTGAGATTCTCACATTCCTTAAGTCTCACATTGGAGAACATGAGAAATTAGAAAATGTTCTTAAATATTCATTTCTCATAACCCTTTGATGGTAGAAAGAGAAGATGAAGATTAATCCACACGCGCCCGCCGGAAAACTACTTAAATCGCCCCAAAAATGACCTTTTTGCCCTTAACAAATCAATTAATACCGATTTCGTCCCGTGTCTTTAAATAAGGTGTTTGACTCAGTTTTACTCACATTCCTAGTACCAACACCACGAAAATGTCTGGCGAAGCACCTGAATCCGGCGAGGTAACTGGGGTGGAATTTTTTTCACGACTCGGGCTCTATGGACGCCTCCACAAAGGTGGAGGCGTCTGTTTAAACCGCGTCCACCTATGTGGAGGCGTGTTAGGCAGACGCCCGTTTGTTTTGTTTTTTTTAATTTTTTGTTAAATTCAAATTTTTCAGGTTCCGTTTCAAGATTTCGGTGGTGATGGAGTAGATTACAGTGAGTTTTTTGACAGTAAAGAAATATTTACAACAATCGAGGAAGGTTGTAAATGGGCAAACAAGTTGCAATAGGAGCCGGATCTTTTTTGGTTATATCATCATACAAACCGAAAGCAGATAACCGGATGGATTGTTACCTCAGATGTGATCGCAGACGTTAGATGAGTTCTCGTGATACGAGTATTGCACTGCGAAAGAATACGAAAAGAAAAGGTTGCGGTTGTCGGTTTTTGGTAAAAGTGGTGCAGCGACGAGATCGTGATGGATGGGTTATTGTTTCTAGTAGCATGTTTGGGCAGCACAACCACCCATTGGCAGTTTATTCAGAGGGTCACCGACAGGTCAGCGGACTTAGTGTTGGGGCAAAGCAAATTGTTCGGGATATGACAGAGGCACAAGCAAGGCCCCGTAACATTTTGTTGGCGGTAAAGAAGAAATTTCCGGACGATAATCCTAATCAAAGGCACATTTACAACTTCAGAGAGTATATGAGGAGGACGAAATCTGAAGACAGGAATCCCGCGCAGCAGTTTCTTAGAGAGGCAGTGCAACCAAGGGGAGGCGGTTCCGGCGACCGCCCTCTCGTTGGGTCGGGCGTCTCCCGCGACCGCCCGACTCAAAAATGTTTTTTTTTTAAAATTAATTGAAATAAACAAGGTAATTTACCAGATGTGAGTAGTCAGGGGTCTCCGCTGGCTCTTTCCCTGGCCTCCGAGACATTCTATTTAGTGAATAGAAGTGTGATATGAAGAGAAAGTTGTGTTAAAAGAGTGAAATGAAGAGTTATATTAGTAGAAAGGGCAGAGGGGCAAAATGGTAATCTTATGGGCAATTTAAGTAGTTTTACGACGACGAATAACAGTTCAGTAAATCAAAACCTAACCCGTGTGCATATCAAATCATCACTTCTCTCTTTCCACTCGTGCATGTTGAATCATCACCTCTCTCCCCTTGGAAATCATTATTTTATCACAAAATGGAGGAGAACTACGTTGTGATACAATTTTTTCCCCCTAGTCAGACGGAATTGGACGTAGATATGTTTGGGTTATGATTTAGGTTTTAGAGTTTAAATATGTCTGGTTCAGGCTTATGGTTTATGGTGTTAGGGTTTAAGGATATATGGTTTTGGGTTCATAAATGTTTTGGGTCAAATCGAGTGTCAAGAGGTTTAGGGTTTAGATATGTCGTCCAAACTTATGTGGGTTTAGGTTTTAGGATGTAAATATGTCTTAGTTATGGTTTAGGATTTAAGGTTTAGACATGTCTGAGTTTGGACTTATGATTTAGAATGTTAGCATTTAGACTTATAACTACATTATTTTACAACCCAACTCAAAACACTATTAGATATATGCATGGTATGTGACAGATAAGCTAGTTAGATACACCTACTACATTCTATAAGGAACTTGTACATAGGGATAACCTCTTTTGAATAACATTTGTGGACATACCATTATGTATATGGTATGAACAATTACATTTTTCTTAAGAACATAGTGATTTAATGTAATTTATGATTTTTCAACTTATGTTATATCTTGATATGTTTGTAACTCTTTCAAATGTTTGAACATATATCTTAGCCAATATATTTGATATCGTAAAAATCAACTACCACCACTTGTTGGTTATAATATCTGGAAAGATCTTGGTAGATATTTGTTCTTTCCTAGTGAAGTTGTTAGATGTGTGTTCGATATATCTAATATATTTACTATTTAGGGTCCCGTAACCATTTAATAAATTTGATTTGAGTCAGATATTCACAAAATAGTATTAGTGGTACCTAGAGTTGTGGATCACACATCCAATATACACATACAATAAACTAGATATGCGGTGATATCTTGACAATAAATAAGTACAAATAGGCATTATGCACATGGGACAAAACTTGTAGACATTATATAGTCTAGATAATATAATTATTTAACAATTTTCATATATAAATGACAATCACACTGCACAATCAAATATATCTAAATATTAATAAACACACAAATAGGTAACAAACATTGGTGGTAACCAGATATACATACACAACCAGATGTGTATGTGTATATCGAACACACTATACCAGATGTGTGATTGTAAAAATGTACAAACACTGCAGACATATCCAAGAATAGACATTTGTTAGATATTTTAGTCATCATTGACACCAAATAAAAGTGGTAATCATTAAGTTATTTTACATAAATATTTCAAATAAATTAAACAACTGAACTCGTCAATACCATATTGCAAGAGCGCATACCATATACCTTAGATATGTCCACACAAATATTAATAAATAACCACAAACATGTCCAGATATGTCAACAAATAAATATTACTAAATAACCACATACAGATATGTCCACAAATAACCCTAAATTCCCAAAGAGGCCAGAGGATGAGAAGGTTGGAGGGCATCGGAAGAGGCTGGAGGACGAGAAACATCGTTGGAGGAAACTAGAGGACATCAGAAGAGTTTGGAGACTACAGAACGTTGGCTTGGAGGATATTGTAGGAGGCCAGAGAAGGATGACAAGGAGGAGGCTGGAAGAGGGCACTGGAGGAGAAGGAAGGTG
Source organism: Triglochin maritima (assembly GCA_963682175.1). Lineage (NCBI taxonomy): Eukaryota > Viridiplantae > Streptophyta > Magnoliopsida > Alismatales > Juncaginaceae > Triglochin > Triglochin maritima. The sequence continues at coordinate 46,561,904 of OY821775.1, forward strand.
GGTGGAGGGGATGGGAAGGGAATGAGTATTGATTTTTGAATTGGGAATGAGAGAATAATTTATATTTATGAGATATTAGTCGTTCAACCTTAGGCATCTAATAATCTCAATTAGTATAGGTGCTCTACAAAACCAACCACCTCCACTAAGGGGAAAGAGTAGGACCCCATGGGGAGCATAATTTGAAACATGTTTATCATTACTCAAAATTTAATTACATATCTTGTGAGTAAAACACGTATACTAGATACAACATGTAAGCAAACAAAAACACAAGTTAGCTCACAAGCCATTTAAGCTTTGATTCAAGATTAAAGCAATCAATAAATAAAGTATTAAGGCAGGTGGAGGCGCAATCCACTCAGTAAATTCAGGATTCTATGACGTTTGAGTTTCAACACGAGTAACATACCCAAGGTAATAGGTGTAAGGCTGGTTTATTTGTTGAGAATTCACCATTGCTTATTGTGTGGTAATATTGAATTTTCATCAAAGAATCCTAACTCTTAATATTCAGATGTACACTGGAATGTACAGGCCAATGATCCCACGAAGAAAGATTCTAGCTAGAGACAAGAAGAAAACATGTTAAAACTAGAAGATGTGCATGTAGTTTTTTTCGATGTTGTATCGAATCACAGATCAAGACAAAGTGACAAAAACATTTTAATTCAGATAAGTAGTGTGAGAGGTACATTTGAAGAGCAAATAAGCAAAGCAAGGAACTTTTCTGTTGCAGAAAATAAATCAAACAACGTTGACAGAGGTTGGGATGAACTACATACACATAGGCCAACCATGACGAGTTAGTTCTATTTAACGGAGATTAAAAGGTTAATATTAGATCAAAAGTAATAAACAGTGATATAGATTATGTTTTATCTGGCGAAGGGATACCTTGAAACATGATAACTGCCAACATGAGATGCACCATCTCTTGCAAGGATCCCTTCAAGGTCGCCCATGACTCTAGCTAACAACACCTCAAGGTTTCTCTGTATTTCGATGAAAATGGTTCGGATGAACTCCATGGATTTTTTAGCATTCACCTTACTTTGTCCTTTGAGCTCATCACCGATGCAGCTACTCGCTGCTTCAACCTGCAAAGCTGTCAGCTTTTGTCTGGTTTCAGTTGCACGATGCTGAAGGCGGAATGCTTCCAACAGAAATTCTGTTTGCCTCTGAGTTCGGAATTCTGGGCCAAGGGTGGGCTCAACAGGATCACTGATTTGCTGAAATGGAAATAAGGGATGCATTTCAATCCTACAAGAGCATCACAATAATTCTTTTTGCTACCAAGCTAATAAAAAGTGATTTGCTATTCAGAACATAATATACTAATATTGACTATTGAAGAAAAACTACTAGAGCCTCTGTGCACTAGTGTTCCCACAGCTTTCCAATTGCGGTTTCACTTACTTTCAACTTTAACAATTACAAAACCATAAACTTCACTTCTCAAACTAAATTTCTTGCAGAATTCCATGTCACTCGTCTGTTTGATACTTCAGAGCTGCTTAATGATTGAATGATGAACCTATAGGATTCCTTCAGTTTACCTTGTATATAACCGCCATCAATAAAATACCCAGGACAGAAAGGTGTCATTCCTGGCTAGGCTGAAAGTTTTCCTTGGTTTTGTAGATTACAAAATATTAACTTGTTTTATCCTACGAGCAAATAAATTCAAGGAAAGCAGTTTCACAAGAGATCATCACTCACCATTCTCTTGCATAAATCATAAATCTTTGCCGCCAGTGAATGGTATCTTTTTGCTTGCTTTCTCATTAGAGAAGGAACTTTTAAGAGCTCACCATTTCCAATAGCATCCAAATTCACCAATTCCTGATCAAGTGACTGAAGCTTTGAAGAAACTCCAGTTGATTCACCATCCACATTCCAAGGAGACTCCCTTCTGATCAAAAGGTCAATGTAACATGTCACTCGTGAACTTAACCAAATCCAAGGGAAAAAATCGGAAGTTGACGCACTTGGGAACATAGTTGTGCGTCGGATATGGTGGCTCAAGTGCTTCATAATGCAAATCCTGTATAAGAAAACAGAATGCATTAGTAACAAGGAAAAGGCTTGTTAAAGTTGAGCTTATCAACAATGAACTCGAGAACCACAAGAAATGCAAGACGATAGTAAGAAACCTTTCAAGAAGCAGAAAGGTTCTAATGAAAACATGAACAAGGAAAAAATAACGGGGTTTTTGCTTGGGTGCACCTCCAAAAGTCGTTTATTAGGTCTTTACACTCGTGTATTTTTTTATTGCTCCAGAACGCCCACAAATCCAACTAATTGTTTGGGTACACCTCCCTCAAACACCGTTAACGGATTTCACAACACCGTTAGTTGCCCCCGTTAAGTTCGAATCCAAACGGTCGACCGAAAGCCAAACGGTCGACCGAAAACCAAATTGACTCCTGATTGGAGCCAACCGAGTCTAAATATGTTACTTGGCACCTAATTAGACCCCAATTCGAGCTCTAGTTAACATCCGAAAGTATCTAGAAAACTCAATCGGCTCGAATTGGGAGTCAATTTGGTTTTCGGTCGACCGTTTAGATTCGAACTTAATTGGTGTCTAATTAGGTGTCAAGTAGCATATTTAGACTCGATCGGCTTGAATTGAGAGTCAATTTAGTTTTCGGTCGACCGTTTGGCTTTCGGTCGACCGTTGGATTCGAACTTAACAGGTGCAAGTAACGGTGTCACGAAATCCCTTAACAGTGTTCAAGGGAGGTGCACCCAAGCAATTAGTTGGATTTGTGAGCGTTCTGGAGCAATAAAAAAATACACGTGTAAATGCCTAATAAACGACTTTTGAAGGTGCACCCAAGCAAAAAACCCAAAAAATAATTCATGAAGAAGGGACAAAGGGACCATATGCTTCATCATAGTCAATTTGTCTATAGGCTATAACAGTACCAGTCTGACAAACATTGAGCTGATAGCAACAGTAAAATAAGGAAACACATACAAGCAAGGAGAACAAATTGTACCAACTATCAAGAACTACAGCGCAAGGACGCTACTATTAAAAATGGTCTTATTCATATGAGATGGTTTGATACTGTTCCTCTCACCCTTTGTTGCTTGAATGATCTACTCTCCCAACCTAAAGTTGAAAAACGGAAGTAAAGTTTAAACGTATTTTGGTAAAACACAATTCACAATTTTTAGAACCTTATCCAAACAAAGCTAAATCCGATCATCCATGCCTATTTAGATAAGCTGAAAATTTCTTACATTTGTAAAACCAATAAAAGCATCAACAAATATAAGGTTCGTAAAAAACAAAAACTCGAACCTGCCAGCAAGTTGTGCAATTTCATGTCGCATTCCTATCAAATTGTCATGCTTATGTTAGAAAATGGGTGTACTTGAGTGTTTCATGTCTAGGCGTGAATGACAGAAACATTGCATTTCTACCTAGACTCCGAGAAGGGCACCCCAAACATCCAGCAACATCTGTGTCGGGGTGTTTGCACACAGAGGAAGGAAGAGGAAACCAGCTCTAATGTCTGGTGTTTGGTAAATCTATCAGCTGTGTCTAAATGTTTACAAGCAAATGAAGAAACAAGGTTGCAAGGCGAAATGCCGAAATCAACTTCTTATGCCTGGGAATTTCGCAAATGAGTCCCTGGTGCTGCGTCTGAGGACCCCACAAATTTTGTGGCTGCGACAGACACCAGAGATACAAACAATTTCAATGACCGTAACAGACGTGAAAATTTATCACATTAATTTGTTTCTAAACAAATCACATAACTTAACACACTGTGTCATGTTGTGCCAAATATCCGTGGTTTGATGCACCTAACAAAAACATTAACAAAAGCAACATAGTAGAAGAATGACACACTTAAGCCTGTCAATTTCACATGACATGATAACAAAACATGACTTGACTATTACACAATTTAAAAACAAAATATTTTTTTGCAGTTTGATGCTCCTAACAAGAACATTAACAAAAGCAACACAGTAGTAGCAAAACAAACAAAAACTCAAAACGCCCAGCAAGTAGAAGAATGCCGCACTTAAGCCTGTCAATTTTCACACATTATAACAAAACATGACTCGACATTGAACTATAACACTTACCTTAGCTATGATAGTTTACAAGGAAATAACATGAAAGAAACACAAAAACAACTTAACCCTTTGTGCCATGTTGTCCCGAACAAAAATCATCAAAACAAAAATTAGGTTTGTAAAACAAAAACTTGAACCCACCATCAAGTGGAAAAATTCTGATTCAAGCCTATCATTTTTTTACAAGACAGAATAACACTACATGAGACGATAATATGATCTAGACTACACAAAAAACTGTGTTATGATATTATTTTTTACAAGTCAATTACCTTACTTGTTATAGGTTATAAGGAAATAACATAAAATAAACATGCAAACAACTTAATACCATGATCACAAAAAAATCAACCCAACCAGTAAAAAATTAGTAAAACGAAATCCTCACCTGCTAGTAAGAGCTGGAATCCTGCAATAATAAATTCTGATTTAAGCCTATCAATTTTTTACAAGACAGAATAACACTACATGAGACGATAATACGATCTAGACTAGACACAAAAAGCTTTCTTATGATATTATTTTTACAAGTCAATTATCTAACTTATGATAATTTATAAGGGAATAACATAAAATAAACATGCAAACAACTTAATACCATGATACAAAAAAATCAACACAACCAATAAAAAGTTTAGTAAAACAAAACCCTCACCTGCCAGTAAGAGCTAGAAATAGAATCTTGCATCTGCATCCAACCTTCCCTCTCCAACCCACCATACTCTCCATTAAATCCCAAACCCTTCTCCTCCACCTCCACCCCTTTCTCCACGAACTCCTCTTCCTCCTCCTCCACCCTCCTCCTCAACCCCTCGATAACACCCTCCCTTTCCCTCACCGCCTCCCTCAACCTCCCCACCTCCTCCCTCAACCCCCTCGCCTCCTCCTCCGCCGCCTCGAGCCTCGCCACCAACCTCCGCTCCTCCTCTCGCCACGCGATCCGGTGGCCGGCGAAGATCTCGACGACGCGGGCGTTGGCCTTGCAGTCTTCCTGCCGGCGGGACCGCATCTGCCGGATCTGCTCCTCGGCATGGAAGAGCTGGATCGCGAGGGACCGGGCGCGGGACGTCGAGAGGGGTAGAAGCGCGAGGGTTACCGAGAACGTGATTCCGAGGTAGGTGTGGAGGAGAGGGTCGCCGGAGTTAGTGGATTCCGGCGAGGGTTCCGGTGGTGGTGCCATTGGAGTGTGGAGTGGAGTGGCGTGGGGAGTTGCCGAGTTGGGGTTTTTTTGGTTGATGTGGTTGGAGATTGGGCCTGGAGTTTCTTTTTATTTCGGATTTGCCACTGGGTTTTGGGGTTTCTGAAACTTCATTCGTTCTTTACCGAACCAATTAAACACAGAAACTATTAACACAACAACTATTTGTTTGTTTTTGGGGGGAAAATGCTAATTAAATACTAAAAATTACATGCTTATAAAATAAAAAGGCATCTCGATTTAAAATTAAGGAATATTTTATCCTCTATTTGTTCTGGATGAAACAAATTAATTGGACCATAATTCATATTATGCGGGTAAGGGGAAGAGTTTCATTAAGAGACACAACAGTTTCTAACCATAACAGCCTCGCAAGTTTATTCCACGTCGGATGTCCCATATCTCAAATAAATTGTGGTGTTTGGTATTGTTTTTATTCGAAGAATTTCCCAATGATGACATTCATATGTTGTTTGTTATCATTAAGTCTCTCTCTTAGGGGGTGTTTGTGCACAAGAAGCATGTCGAAAATGAATTTTAGGGGGATTAAAGGGAAAGTAATGGAAAACAAAATCCAACGGAATTAAAATTTCGTTTGACCAAATTCGGTTGTTTGTGCATGCAATTGGATTCTGATTGAATTCAAATTCTGTTGTTTGTGCGTATCACTGAAATTTACAATAAAATGTAAAATGAATATATTTTTGTTATTGGTATTTTCAAATAATAAAAAAGATAAATAAATATTAAATCAAACCAAATACAAATAAATAATATAAGAACGCAAATAAACCACCTCCACCGTATAATTATACATGTCCAAATAAACCTCCACCGTATAAACCACATTACTTTTATATACGCTAACATATAAAACAATAATTATACATATCAAAATAAACCACCTCCACCGTATAAACCAAATAAAGCACATCCAAATAAACAACATAACTTTGGATTATATGCTAACATATAAAAGAGTAATTATACATGTCTAAACAAACCAAATAAACCACCTCCACTACAAACCAAACATGAACTCACGTTTTATATGGTTGGATGCCAAGAGATATTGCCACAGAACTTGCTCTTCATTTTATAATGTTCATCTTAATCCATGTTAAAAATACATCCATTTTTATAACTTTCATTGCTCTTAATTTTATAACGTCCATGTAAAATGAATGTAAAAAATACATTCATTGTCATTCGAGGTTCTTCATATCTATTTTATTCGGTGTTAGTTTGTAACCCAAAAGCTACACATAATTTTTAATCCAAAAATATCACGATCATGAGAGGGAACTATTGTAACAATCCAACAGGAACAAGACCAAAGAAACCCAAAAGCTTGACATGATCCAACAGGGCATGAAAGGAGACCCAAAAAAGTGAAAATCTTACCAAGAATGGAGAGAGCTGGAGGAGACACCGGAGTGGGCCGGAGAAGGCGGTGCCGGAGAGGGATGTCTCGCCAGTGGTGGCCGGAGGGGGGAGGTTTGCCGGTGAGAGGAGATGGTTTGGAGAAAGAGTTAGGGTTTGGGGATTTTCCCTTGGTTTTTTTAGGGGTAGGGTTGTCAACTTTGGCTCAACTCGATAGTTCGACTCGAACTCGACTTGAAAAACACTTGACTCTAGTTTAACTTGAAAAATGAAGGATCTTGATGAAAAACCAAAAAAACTTTAAACTTAGTTCGGTAAACGAGCCGCTCGAACTCAGAAAAAATTGATGCTCGACTCGATAGGTCGTTCGAATTTTTTATTGCTCCATTTTTATTATTTTGTTGTATTTGTTAATAACATAAGACAATACTTATTGTTCGAAAATTTGCTCGATTCGGCTCGTTTACACCCCTATTTAGAAGGGATGTGAGAAAATGACTTAGGGAAATTCTTTTATACTAGGGAATCCAAGGAAAAACATTTTACTTTTCCAATGTATGCACAAACAAAGAGAAAATATGGGGTCAAAGGGAAAATATTTTCTTTCCATTGGATTCTTAGTACACAAACCGCCTGTTAGCCTTACACATAGATGATATTAGACATGCATATTACATGCTCCATAGCCCGTAAGGCCATGTTCCTTTTATATATCTTCCATATCCAATGTAATCGTCGTAAGTTTACTTGTAATTGCATTATCTTAATTGAAGGGCCAAATTATTTTTTGAAACCTAACAATCTAACTACATTTGTGTTTTTATTCTAATTGTTCACCCTACAAATACATGAGATCATATTCATATTTGAACTTGGATATGATCATACAAGTGAATTCGCAAAGTAAACATGGAAAATGAAATTCAATTTTTTGAACAAAAAAAAACTAAAATCTCAAACTCATAACTTTAAGAAAATATGTGAAGTCGGGAATTACAACAAAAACATCTTCCATCTCTAGTCTTCCTCCACACACCAACATACATCCTCGGAGAGGCACACGGTTGAAAACATATACAACTTGTTTAAGACCACATTAGATGCATTTATTATGACAAAATGAGATAAGTGGATTGAGTTATTCTCACTTGCCACAATGACAAAATGAGATAAATGTTGCATATGTTCTTTGACACTTCAACAAAGCTCAATATACTTATCTTCGCCTTTAACATGGATAATTACCTGATGCGACCAACAACATATATTCCCAAAACTTTCAATGCACTCCTAGTGTACCCGACTTGGTCTCTTAGAATATTTTGGCTTTCACTTGTTATTACCACCACCACCTAGTCCCTATATCACCATTACTGCTTTTTGTTGGCATCATGTGTACAATAATCACTTGTTTCGTTTGTGTTTTAGTCTTTCTCTTCTCCGAATCTCATGTTGTATAGCGAGATTTTGTTAGCATTTCCATTTAAGTTTCATTGTAACCTCTTAATATATCTACATAATATAATGACTTTGGTATTTTGAAAAACAATAACGATAACAGATAAGGGATAATTAAGATGTTTTTATCTGACAATGAGAACAACCCTCAACTGCCCCCTAGCAGTGAAAAGACGAGTGGAGGACCTTTATTCCATTTATTATGCACCACCAAGCAAGAAATCCTTCTACGATTAATGTTTAGTATCTCTCCAACACAAAACAATCTTTTAGGTGGGTGCATATGCAAATAACCCAAATAAGGCTTCCCCTATAAATACCACTCTCCTTCTAGGGTTTTGGCTCCGCCTCCGCCGCTTCACCAGAGTCGACGCCCATCTCCAGGTGAGTTTTTCCATCTCCAAACCCTAGTTTTTCAGATCTTTCCACCGTTTACGTGCTTCCTTAGACCAATCCGACACCCTCCGCGAGCTTTGCGGCGTAAATCGTCGTGTTTTCCGTTAAAAACTCGTTCTTTTGGTAGAATTTTTTTTTTTGAGATCTGCGTTTCGTCTAGCGTTGTTTTCTCGTTGTGAGTTCAAAATTTGTAGTCTTGAAGGATTCGCAGTGGTTAAATGATTGGATGATGTTGGATGATTCTCTTAGGTTTGGATTCCGGAAAAGTTTTGTTTTTAAGGAAATTTGGAAGGTTAGGCTATAATTGAAACGATGGCGATAATAATAGCTTGAGTTTGTATTAAGTTGTTGATACTTCGATTTGATGTGAAATGTTGGGTGTGGTGAACGATCGTTACTGGGATGTTAGTTTTTTTTGGGGGGCAAAATTACAGAGTAGCTTGAAGGATTCGTTGTGGTTAAGGGATTGGTTGATGTTGGATGGTTCTGTTAGATTTGGTTTCCTTCAAAGTTTTGGTTTTTTGGTAGGAAAATTGGAAGGTTGGGCTTTAATTCAAATAGTTGCAATAAAAAGTACACAGCTTATAATTGTATTAAGTTTTTTTTATATCTTTATTGATGTAATAAGTTGGATGTTTGATATTTCAGGTAAGGCAAAATGGTGAAGCACAATAATGTCGTGCCGAATTCTCACTTCAAGAAGCACTGGCAGAATTATGTAAAGACATGGTTCAACCAGCCTGCTAGGAAACTCAGGAGACGTGTTGGTAAGTGATTTATATTAGGAAGTTGGCTATTGTTGTTTTCCCTCTTGATTGTTTAGAATTTGTTCGATTGTTTCATGTAACTGGAATGTGAGTACTGAGGGGTTTCATTCTACTTTACACTCAATTTGTCTGTGGGTTGAGCCTTTGTTGATGATGATTTTTCAATTTGTCGTAACTTTGGGAATGTTTCAATTAATCATGCAGCCAGACAAAAGAAGGCGGTGAAGATTTTCCCCCGCCCAACTGCTGGACCACTTCGCCCTATTGTGCAGTGCCAAACCCAGAAGTACAACATGAGATCCAGGGCTGGAAGAGGTTTCACACTGGAAGAGCTTAAGGTAATGCATATAATGATCATTTCATTTCCATAGTTTAATAGCACAACCATTGTCCAACTTCATATATTGCAGAATGTTTTTGTAAGCTTCCAAGTGTAACCTATAATCACATGAGGATGTAGTCAATTTATTTGAAGAACTGAAAAGTTGAAATACGTGGTGATATAAGGGGCCACATCATGAAGTTATGAGAAGTGGTAAGAACCATAAGATGTAAATATTTTGAAATTACTTGGCATTACGACGTTTTAGTGTGATTTAAAGCCCATTTAGTTTTTTTCTTACTATCATTTATCATTACATCTATTATGAGAATGGACATACTATCATATTCTAAGAGGTGATGTATTGCTTGATCGGGACTTCTAAATCGTCAATTCCTTGATCCTTTCATTAAATGTGGTTTCTATTCTCTTTTCAGGCTGCAGGCATACCGAAGAAGCTTGCTCCAACCATCGGCATTGCAGTGGACCACCGTCGCAAGAACCGTTCCTTGGAAGGTCTTCAGGCTAATGTTCAGAGGCTGAAGACATACAAGGCCAAGTTGGTCATCTTCCCAAGAAGGGCCGGGAAGTTTAAGGTGAAATATCCTATTCTTAATTGCTCATATTACAAAGCAAGCACTTCTAACTTTACTTTTGTGGTTGTCCCTTTTCATTCATGTATTATCTACTTATCCCTAAACTGTTCAATTGGTGTTCTTCTGGCCTTACAATTGAGCGGGTGCTGTCTCTAATGTGTTCTCTGCATATCAGGCTGGTGATTCTGCTGCTGAGGAGCTTGCAACTGCCACTCAGGTCCAGGGTGATTACATGCCTATTGCCACCGAGAAGCCTACAGTGGAGTTAGTGAAGATTACAGAACAGATGAAGAACTTCAAAGCTTATGCCAAACTGCGGGTGGAGCGCATGAACAAGCGCCAGGTTGGTCCTAGATTGAAGAAGGCAGCTGAGGCTGAGAAGGATGAGAAGAAGTAATCTAGTTTTTTGTAACTGTGGATGATATTTTGTTATTGTCGTATCAACTGGTTTGACATTTTTGCTAGGCGTTTGTTATGTTCCAGCTACTTCACTTCAATTGGATCTTTTCTTTGGTCTCCTACTTCGATTGTGTTTTAGATATAAACGAGTTACTCATTGCATGCAGTTACGTTATTTAGTTAAAATTTGCTTCAATATTTATCAGTTAAATGATACGTTTGTGAAATCTTGAAATTCCAGTTGTCTTCTGGTATGTTGATGCTTAAGTCCTCGAATGGATATATCGGATGATCCGTTTTCTCTCATTATTGCGGATGCTTTATTGACTTTACGCATCTCTCCGTTACTCTGACAGCAGAAATAACAGCGTCTCGGTTACCTCCGGTCGTTATGTACTCTGTCTCTGCCACGTCAGCTCACCCAGTCCACCCAAAAAATTCTTACCCATATCCGGACTACCTCCACCCACCCTACATTCTTTTCCTCCACATCATTTCTTAATTAAACAATTTTAATTTTCACACAACATTCAACAAATTACATTTTATATAATTTTAATTCTAGTAACATTACAATTCTATTTTAACTCGAAATATTGTTAATAATTACTACTAAATCACGAAATTATTATTAAATATTACGGACATTACATTTAAGATAAACTGAAATAGGAAATATTGCACTCAAAGTTAAGAAACAACAATACATATTACATAAACTAAACTTTCAAATACTACATTAGCAACTACGTTAACTAATTTTGAAATCGCTCCTCGTCCGTAGCGTTGCCATATATGCTCGATTAAATCGTCTTTCAGATCCAAATGTTGGTTCCTGTCACGCACTCGATCTTGATCGACAAAAAACTCGTGAATATCTGTTATACGATTGGTCGAATACGACGTTTCCTCAGCTGAAGTTCCAAGACGATCTTCCATAAATTCGCGAATATCTCCAAAATTAGGGTAACAATCGCGTTCGTCCTCCACTATCATGTTATGCATGATGATATAAGCTATCATTATTTTGGACAGAACGTCCTTCCTCCAGGCAAGAGCCGGGTTTCTGATAAACAGTGCACGCGTGTTTGCTCAGTGGAAGTGTGATTAAAGTGCACGCGTGATTGAAAACAGTGCACGCGTGATTAAACAGTGCACGCGTGTTTGCTCAGTGGAAACGTGATTAAAGTGCAACGCAGGATATTAGACCATACTATTAAACCACCTCGACAGGTTGTTCGGGATTTTTTTTGGATTTTGAAATTGTTGGTTCTGAATTTTTTTGAATTTTCATCATTTGCAAAAAAATTATTACCCCACATTAATAACAAATACCCAATCCATTAATAACAAAATATCCACAAAAATAATTAAATTTAAAAAAAAAATAAACGAATGGGAGGGACACGTGTCCCCACCTGAGGGCGCCCAGGGCGTTGTCCCGGGCGTCTGCCTGGGACGCCCAACGCCCGGGCAAGCACCCAGGTGGACGTCCCGAGGGTGCACCCGGGCGCCTGCCCCGTTAACAGGGGTGCACCAGGGCGCCCGACCAGGGTGCCCGGGCGTGGCACCCCGTTAAGGGTGCCCTCAGCTTGTGTGTTGAAAGAAAAATTTATTCTTCGAAATTTGCTTACATTTATATTTGGATGACAAGTATTTGGGGCTTTGCGCTGGCCACATCACCACAATATAGCTTTGCGCTGTTGCTTCCCGGTCCAAATAATCTGGTCGATCTTGCATCTTTATCATCCAGTATCTTTATCTCGCATCCAGTGTCTTTCGGTTATTTGTATTGATTGTGTTTTCATGTAAACCAGTTATATAATGTAATTGATTGGTTATGTGTCATCGTTGTGTCTATGATTTGCTCGTTGAAAAGCCATTATTTTGATTCATGACTGGGGTTCATCCTTCTTCTCTAGATTGTTAAAGGGTTTGCATGAGAATGAAAATTAGTCATCTGATCTTATTTAAATTTAAGCGTAGATCTTGTTACAAAAACACCTCAACAACAAGTTTAAATATAGTATTAAATATTTTAACAAGCTTGCTCCAAAACACTAAAATTACTTCCTAGATTGACCAGTCACAGCAAGAATAGACGACCCCGAATGGCAATGCAACAAAGAATAGTTTTTCCTAATAGGGGTTATTTTAGAAACTAACGCTCGGTGAAAGTAATTCAAAGTAATGTTGAAGAGGACAGTCTTATTGTGGACCAATAGGCGAGATATCTTTACAAACATTTATGGAAATTTCTCATTTTAGTGTAGGAGATTTGATTTCGAAATTTGACTATCCATTTTTTTCTACAAAGTTCTTCAAATACCGATGTAACCATTGTTTAAGTGAATTTCCAGAATGACACATTTATACCATAAAATTGCTTACCAAGCAGACCACCCTTAGCTTTAAAAATTCAGTTTTCAATGAAATTTTTCAATAAATTTAGTACAGTTTCGAAATATTAGGATATCGGATGTGCCGAATCAAATCCAAATACGCCTGGGAATATGGCGTAAGGTCTCGTCCATGAATTAAACTACTGAAGACCTTAGCTAGCAACTTGCTAAAATACGAATAAGAGGTCATTTTTATTGATATTAACAAAAACAATGATTTTGGCAGTACATGGAAAGAAGATTGCTAATACAAATTGTAACCCGACCTTTTCCTAGATTTAGAGGGAACCATACTGTCTTTGTTTATTTCTTGTCCAAATAAAACAAGCATATATAAACCGAGGGATACATCATTTTGCTTTACTTTCTTAGTCTATGATTAACTCTGCCTTATTTCTTGATTTACCAAATGAATTACGGCACTTCCCTAGCATGAGATATCGCCTTCCCAGCCAAGAATCTTCTGTGCCATACTTCAATAAAAAAGACAGAAAGCATTTGGAAAAGAGATCAAAGCACATGATATATTTATACAAACTCTGGTTGAGAAGAAAATTAATAGCGCAGAAGAATGACAAAAACTGCACAAACAAAATTTTGGCAGAATCTTCTGTGCCATACCTAAACAATAAAACAATAAACTAAAATGGCAAAATAATAACCTCAAATGAAAATTTAAAAAGAATGGGAAAAACTCAGAAAATAATTGATTATAGACAGCAAAAATGGATTTGTTACCGTGTAGCACCAAACTGAGAAAATCCAGCCGAGCCTCCCACTGAATTCAGGCATGGCCAGCTATAGTGCATACGAAGCCTGAATAAGTAGCCAACAGCAAGCCAATTGACATGCAAAACACAAACTGTGGCGAAGTAGTAAAGCTATCATCAACTCAACTTTAAGTAACGAGTACTTCGATCGACAAGGTTGCTATCTTGCTTGTCATTTGAGCACGAGAAAAATCCAGAGCATAGAGCTGCAGATGGAGTGATGAGATACAAAGATCATGCCAAACAGCAGCAGCTTGCTAATTTGGTATGCAGATTCAAGATAAAGCAGCATGTATCAAGTAACGCAGCTATGCACAAGGAAATATACTTCTGACGACTGAACATGGATAAAGTTGATTCTGTTCCCCGTTCCCAAATGAATACCTTAAATTTGGCAGCTCAGGTTAGCTTCAGTGTCTCTGAATTCTTAACCATGGATAAGTTTAAGTTTCAATGTCTCTGAATTCTTAACCATGGATAAGCTTCAATGTCTCTGAATTCTTAACCATGAATACCTTAAGTTTGGCAGCTCAGTGTCTCTGAATTCAACCATGGATAACACATCCCCAATGGTTCCTGTGCGAACAAATGTAAGTTTTTGCAATATTCCTGTCCAAACAAAAAGTACTGAGCAAAATGTTCCATAAAAACATCTGCAAAAGATTAGTGTCAGAAAAGGGAAGAAATTACATCGGAATAGTCAATAAATGTTACGCATGAAAAACATTGCAGCGAACTTAACATTTGTGATTTCCTCCATACCTAACTATATCAAGGGTATTTTGTCAAAGCTTGTTCATGAAATTTTATTGACAGTTGATCCCTGTGAGAAATATGAGATCCAACAACCCCGATGACATTGCCAAAGTCGGCTAAAAACGACAAACAAATGAATTGAAAAAGGCACGCACAATGATGTCATATCAACTATTACGCTAAATAAACACAAACTTCCTCTACCAATTGGACCATGAGATATTTGCAGATGGAAATTAATTTTTTTTTCTTCTAGAATATGAAAAAAAGTAATTTTAGAAGGGGAAGAAAAGTGCATGCAGGGCAATTTCTTCATACCTCTCTTAGCTGAGGTGGATCTTTATATCCAAAATAGCTGCAGACCAGCTCCAGCATCAGTGTGAAAACAGCTTCACAAAGCATCTCAAGCATGTCCTCAAACACCTGAAGGATCAGATTTCTACTGAGGTAGTAGTATCATGCCCTGAGCAAAGATCGTAAAGAATAGATAATCAAATTATCAAATAAAACCGCACAAGCAACGAATTAAACCACTAAACAACGACAAAGTACAAACTGTATTTTGATGATCGTCAGATTAACCATGCTTCAAAACGAAAATATATGTTTTAATTATCATTGATGCAGCAACACTAGATAAGTTTCGTACAACACTTTTGACTCATCATAGTTGACCACCACTTCAATGTGTAAAACAAGTATTTCAGACCATCAATCAACATGAAGTCATCCCTGTCATGTAGATAGATTGGGAAGAACGGTGAACACATCTAGTCATCTAGGCTCAGGCAAGAAATAAGCAACAAACAATCAACATTGTTACCCTTCAGTTCATGAATTTTTCGAAAATGAACTGTAGACTAATGGTTCTGCAAATCACAATGTGAAGTTGATGGATATAACTTCATTAACTGGAGCAGTGAATTGGATTCATAAGAAAATCACACATGGCCATCAAATATCAATAGCTATACAAAAGTTGATGTAGGAAAATCAGCTAAGCTGATACCTCCTATCTTGCAATGATTTTCCCTGAATTCAGGCCACAACACCTAAGTATGTTTGGCATCACTGACTAAGTTTTGTGCACAACCTACCTTTTTAAAACTTCTGATCAATTAAAGTTTGACGATATGGAGTTCGCAAACAAAGTAGAAAACCAACAACATGGTCAACATATTTTACAAAATAAAAAAGAAGGTACATAAACATGAAATAGATGAATTGAGGATAAGTGATAATAAGGGGGAGAAATGAAGTAAGTGATTAGCATAAACCAATACCTTTATGTGTGTCTTTATGGTGTTTGTGAGAATCAAAAAGAGCCTTCCAATCAGGACGACTCCTTCTAAAGTGAGGACAAGGGTCTTCACCATGATAAATAGATTTCCCATACAATTATCCCTGTCATCGCAAAGCCAAATTAGAGAACAAAAAGATACCAAAACTCTGAACCAGGCACAAGACAACAAAACTACTATACATACAGTGAGAGAAGTAAATACTACTTAAATTGTACATGACGTGCACATCGGTATTTCAGATCTCAAGTTTTAAAACAAACTTAAACTGAGTACTGTATGTATCTGATCCCTTTTAGAGCAAGAAAGCACTGGTACTGTTGCTAATACATGACATTCTCATTATGACTATATAACCAAAACACAACAAGATGAGAGAAACAAAGTGTAATTCTCAACTGAGAGAAACCACATAGGGAAGATCTGAAGGACATGGCCTTCCTGTTGATTACAAACTATTGTGGCATTCCAACCAGTTCTTAGCTAAATTGATGTTAAACCATTACATATAAAAATACAAACTAGAAGGGCCATGACAATCTAGGATTTCTCCCTCTTAAGCTAAACTTAGATCCACTATGAGTGAAGAAATGAGAAATGTATTCCAATTTAAAGTTCAAACGGACACTTTTTTTTTGCAGTTGTGAGAACATATGCAAAGTTTGGATGACATAAAGGAAATCATGAAATAGTTATGCTGCGAACAGAATCGGAAAAAGTGCTTTCAAATATAAATATCCCAAGTTTGCTTGGAAAGGGCAAAGCAGGGTTAGGATACATGCTCAGAGGGAAGTAGCATGTAAGAAGGGCAAGCCCGTCACTAGGAAATACATGTAAATATTTATTAGATGAATGGTCTAAACACATGTTTACTTGCAACTAGTAAATAAAATCAGGAGAAGAAAAAAAGAAACAAAAGAGAGAGAATAAGTTCAGTTCCACCTGCAAACGGAAGCTGGTCGCCCTGATTCTCAAGCAGCCTGCAGCCATGGACTAGCCGTAAGTTGAGCACAGTAATGGTGATGTTTACCAAATGGATTCATGCATCTATACTGGAGAAGATCCTATCAAAAGCTTTCATTGAGTACCGAGTTGGACAGAATCCATTTTGGTACATTTTCTCCATCCATACCTTGGCTTCCTTCTTCATACCAAGATTGCAGAAACCACACACAATGAACTCGAAAGTCCATTGATTGGGGACATAGCCTTTCCTACATAATCTGTCGAAAAGAGAACATGCTTGATCCATCCTCCCAGCCATACTCAGTCCTTTTATCAGCATATTGTAAGTATAAATATTAACTGGATAGAATTTCTCAATGACAGCATCTAAATTATCAAGATGCTGTTTCAATCTAATACCCCCAGAAAATGCAGCAACAAGATCTCCTAGGGATGGATGTTCAGATTGTATTTTGGTAGGCTGCTTCTCTCTACCCATCTCAAACTCAAACCAATCCTGCCAAAACTGTTTGGTCGTCAAAGTATGCAACAATAGTACATTGCATATGAATGGAGAAACCCGACGACCTGTTTTCTGGAAATCATGCAGAACCTCAACAGCCTGACGGTAATTGCCTTGAGAACAAAATGAACTCACTAATTCTTCATAGCAGTGGAGGCTTGGAATCAAACTTTTGTACCTCATTTCCATCAATATCTGAAATGCTTGGTCTGGCCTACCTGCTTTGCACAGACCAGTCATCAGCATATTGTACATCCTCTTGCTTGGTTCTCGCTCTTTGTGTAACTCATAGAACAATTTCAAAGAATCGCTAATCATATGCCCCTTGATGTAACCCTGCAGCAAGGCAACTTTGCTATCCATATTGGGGTTGACAGCATCTTGAACCATCCTCTGAAACATTTGGGTCACAAGGTCAGGCCTCTTTGCGTGCCCAAGACCATCTAGCAAGTAATTATAACAAGTTCTACGGTCTAGCACCTTCAGCGATAGTTGCACTTCTAGCAAGGTTAAAACTTCGTCAAGCCTATTGGTCTCGCACAAGCAACAAATGACATTCCGGTAAAGCGTTCGGCTCGGTACGTATCCATGATCTTGCATCTCAATCAACAACTTACATATTACATCGCCCCTCCGCAAGGCAATGAACCCATAAATTAAACTCTTGTAAGCATGTTTCCTAATCGGAATGGTTGTGCTCGTACCTGGCACGTTTTGCGAAGCCACAAGGTAAGCCTCCTCTGTCTTCCCAGCTTTACACAAGGTCAAAACGTAACGTGTCCACAGAGTGTTGTCAGCAGGCAACGTAGTGTACTTCCGCAGCGCCAAATCAAGCAACATCCCCAACTTATCCAACTTCCCCTCCCGCCAAAGCACGTCCGCCAAAAACTGGAATGTCTGCTTTCCAGGGATGTACCCCTGATCAATCGACTCCCTAAGCACACGACACGCCTCGTCCACATTATCACTCCCACACAAAGCATAAATCAAATGATCCAAAGCCACACCATTCGGAGCAAGCCCAAACTCGGACCTCATCTTATACAACCTCAATGCAACATCCACCATCCCGGCCTTACAGAAAAAGCACAAAGCGGCATTCATAGTCCCCCTATTCGGCACAACCCCATCCTCCCTCATCTCCAGAAACACATCGTAAACATCGACCAACCGATTCTCCAACAAAAGCCGGTAAACCAACCTATTATAACTACACACCTTCGGCATGAATCCATCCTCCTTCTTCGACTTCAAAAACTCAATCGCCCCATCAACCCCACACCTCCCAATCAAATTCCCAATCCAAACCCCATACGAACACGCACCGCCAAACTCATCAACCATCCTTCCTGCCTCCTCAAACCGCCTCAACTCACACAACCTCTCCACAACAACCCCAACACCCCTATCTGCCTCCCAAACGCACCCCATCTTAACCGTCCTGAACACAACGGAGATCGCCTCCCCCACCCGGTCCTGCCTACAGAAGCACTTAACAAGCACATAATCCGTGAACAAATTCCTCACCCTCACCCTCCGCAGAAGATCAAGCGCGGCGTCATAAAGCCGATCCTCAACCAACGCGTCCACGAGCACGTGGTACGAGAAATCGGACAGATCGACGCCGTTAAACCGCATCACAGCTAGCGATCTCAGCGACCGCGTCGGCTCCCCGGCGACGGCGTACCCGAGCGCGAGGATCTCGTGGAACCTGGGACTCGGATACGATAAGGATCGGAGCCATTGGAGGAGGAGGGAGTCTAGGTGGGATCTGGAAAGGAGTTGGAAGACGGCGTGGTAGGCTTCGGGGGGTAGGCGGAAGTGGCGGCCGGCCCAGTCGAAGAAGCGGAGGCGGAGGAGGAGAGGGTGGGGGGAGGGGTGGCGAAGGACGGAGAGGACGAGGGGGGTGGAGAGGGGGTGGGAGAGGGAGGAGAGAGTGGAGTTTAGGGTTGGGGAGGCGTTGTCCGGGTGGGACGAGAGGGCGGAGAAGATGGCGTCGATGGGAGTTGGGGTTGGGCGACGGAACCAGGTTGAGAAGTGGGTTGTGATCTCGTCGGCGGCGGCGGCGGAGGTGGTTGAGAGGAGGCGCCGGATGGCGGCGGACGGTGGCGGCATTAGGAAGGTGGTGTTCGACGGGGTTTGGGTATTTATAGGGGTGGATTTGGTAAGTTGGGACTTGCGAGTTTGAGGTTTTGGTGTGCCGTGACGTACGAAACCTATGGTTTATTTATTTAGCATAATTGTAATCTGACCATGAATGGGAATACGGCGAAAAGAAAATATTTCCATTTTGATTACCCCACTCGTGGAAATTTATTCCAACTTTTTGTAGGATTTCTTGTATATACAAAAACAATTTTTTTCTTTCTCGACGTATGTGATCGGAAATCAACGAAAAACCATCGTAATGGACGACCAAACGCATTTCAGTTCATCGGAATCACCTTAACGACACTAAAATCTTTACTGTAATCACCAGTGCAGACGACCGAAAATTATTTTGTCCTTCGACACATTTGCTAAGAGAAATTTTAATCTTTCAGTCATCTGTGTTTTGGTATCCAAATCGATTAGAATTTATTTGTTTAAATATGCATAAACAACATAATTCAGTTAAAATAAACTGTTTTCCACATGTTTCTATTTTCTTGTGTTTTCTGTTTGACTCCGAAAATCACTTTTTGAAATTTTTCGAGCTACTAACTTACATTCTCTTGCTTAATTGAAAAACAAATGAAGACGGTAATCACTCCATAATCTAATTACACTCATTTCAAGTTAATAAGATTGTATCATTAAATGTTGTAATCTAATTACATTGCAATGTAATTAACTCATTTCATATTACTCAAACATTATTATATCCTCAAAACTCTACTTCGTACGCTAGAAGTATGCCAGAACTCCGACAACATCTACAAAAATTTACTGAATTTATTAAATTAAAAATTACTTTTTAAATTACATTATAATTCATGTGGTGAATTCCAATGTAAGTTGATTACATGTAATTCAATGCATGGGGATGTAATGGAATTCAAATGCAACTTCATGCTTGGTTCGTTGTAATCAAATGTGTATGTAATCAGATTACATGTTGGATTACATTCCAGTTCGTTGTAATCAAAGGTGTATGTAATCCAATTACTGAGATAATTCAATTACACATTTTCAAGATAATTTGATTACATCATTGGATGTCGTAATTCAATTATATTGCAATGTAATCAATACATTTCGTATAATTCAAACATTATCACATCATCAAACTCAACTTCGATATTATTAGATCTATTAAATTACAAGTTTATTTGTTGAATTACATTGCGATTCATATGTTGAATTACAATGTTACAAAACAATGTAATTTGATTATATGGAATTCAATTCCATGGAATGTAATTTCATTACATGGAATCTAATTACGACGGACCAAGCCAAACTTAAGATGTTTGAGATTTAAAATGGAACAAGAGGTGGAAGGGGGAAAATGCTAAAAAGAATAATAAAATAATTACTTGAGATGTTGGGTTCTAAAAGTTTTCGCCGAATTTTATCATTATTTTCCTATTACTGGTGTTGAATGTGAACTTGTGGTGTATATATCAAGGGTGAGGATGGCTTAAATGACCCCTTAGTTTTGGAATTTTATCTACTTTGTAGAACTTCTTGGGGTAGATGGCGTTTGGGTATTTATATGGTTTGGACTTTGGAGGATGGGTTGCGGCGTGGTTTGAGAGAGATTCTTAGAAGGTGTTTGAGATTTTGAATTTTTTTTTTGTTGGCAATAAGAAAGTACAATATCCGTTTTTCTTTTTCCTTTTTGGAAAAGAAGGTGATGTTTCTGTATATCGGCTCTCCAATGACGGATTTTGTCCCTTTTTTATTACTTTTAATTCGTTTTAAATATGATTTAACTCGCAACCCACGCCCGAGCCTCCCCTTCGCCGGAGCACGCCACCACCACGCCGGAGATCACCACTGAGGGAGAGAGAGAGACGCGAGGGAGAGAGAGGCAAGGGAGAATTGAGAGGGAGAGAGAGAACTTCACCTAAATATCCACTACTCCTTCAATCCTCACCATCCATTCCATCTCCAATCCATCTCAACCCCTCATCCACCAACACTCCATCTCCACCCTTCATCCATCAACTTTCAATCACAGCCGTCCATATTCATCTCCCCCTAATCACCACCTAAACATCATTAATGCACAATTAGAATTAGGATCTCACAAGTTCACTTTATCCATCATTATATCAAGGCAAAAATCAGTTATATTGCAAATAAGAAGAATAAATGCATCCAGACAATTGTATTTTGAAAAGCATCCTCAGTTCTTAAAAGGAAAAAAACTATAAAGACACATAGTGCAAGCCGATTAAAGCATCACACTTGCTTGAGTTTACCCAAGCGTTGCACAAAAATACATGAAGACATAATGGGCAAGATACGTTCTGGAATCATTTCAATATATCACCAACGTAACGACATAACCTCACAATTCATACATGAAGCATCAAAAGAACATCAAGTTATGTGGACATAAACTTAGATGTCAACTCAAGCTTGTTTCTGGTAGGTGATGCAGGTTAAACTTTTGAGAGGAACTAGATTATAGGCATGTGTACCTTGTCAAAATCATCACCACCAAGATGAGTATCTCCAGATGTGGAGAGCACTTCAAATACACCATCACCCACCTCAAGCACTGCAACAAAAAAACATTGCATGTTTCATGGTCACCAAGAGTAATGAAAAACACAACCAAGAGTAACGTCAGTACCTGAACACCAAATCACTTTCACGTTCCAAAAAAGACGCTAAACCACTTGTAAAAGCACTCTCTAGAGTCTAGACAGCGCATAACTAAACACTACTAAAAAAGATGAACATATAACAACATGCAAACATGAAACATGTGTTCTTCATGCCTTTGCCAACTAGACATGGCAATTGATATATATATATATATATAAAATATGGGAAATAAAATTGAAAAAATAAATAAATCGCGGAGATTTTGTAAGAACTAAGAACTGAATTGATACCTGAAACATCAAATGTGCCACCACCCAAATCAAACACTAAGATAGTTTCATTATTCTTTTTCTCGAATCGGCCAGCATCCTTAGTTGCTGTCCTTTGAGAATCATTGAAATATGCAGGTACAGTGACAACTGCTTTTGTCACCCTATCATTTAAAAACTTGGAGGCGTCATCCACTAACTTCCTGAGCACCTGTGGAAAGAGAGAATAAACCCTTCAGCAATTTCAGCGTGTATAAACACGTAAAGGTATCATCCAGATCATCATACAAAGAAAAACTTTTAAAAAATGCAGAGCAAATTCTCAAAACAAAAAAAAAAAACACTGATCACCATCGACAAACAAAACAAGGAACTAGGAAAGGGTAAAGGTATAGAGACCCCTGGTCTCCTAGATGAGTTGTGTTAAGACCTAAACCTTATTAGGGATTAAACCCACGAAATTAGGGTAGCATGCATGGGTTTTGGTGTGCTTTGCATAGGGAAGAGAAGAGAGATGATGAGGATAGGGTTTAGGTGGGGTCAGTCACTGTAGCATCTTGGTTTTGGTGTTTTATAAGCAAACTAACTCATTTCTCTCCCTTGTTTTGATCCATTCCGTTCCACCCCAAAACCTCACCCATTTTCCCTTGCTTCCGGCGGACCAGAAGGAGGTCAGGAGCTCCGGCGACGCGAAGAAGAAACATCGTAGGAGGGAACTCGAGGAAGGAAGAAGCTAGAAGTGACGCCAGAGGAGGAGGAGCTCACCGGACGCATTCTCGCCTCGGAAAAGGTATGTCAAATCTTCATAGTAACTCCTCAAGAAGTGTGAGAGTGTAGGGGACGGGGTTGGTGTCGTTTCCCCAGCGAAAACTCACTGAACCAAGGTTGAAGACGACATGTTCGGTCGACCGTTGTGAGGTTCGGTCGACCGAACATCGTCTAAATGATGCCTGTTCAGTGGCGATAATATAGAGTTTCGGACGACTGCGTGAGGTTCGGTCGACCGATATCAGTGAATATTATCTTTCTGCCCGAAAAAGGTCGAACGATGTCTGTGTGACGGTCGACCGATTAGCGGGAATTTAAGGGTTACATTAGTCCGGTCGACCGGTGTTTGTTTCGGTCAACCGAACCCCTTTACATAGGTTAGACAGACCTTCGGCCGACCAAGAGTGTGTCTCGGTCGACCAAACTGCGTAAAGTCGGTCAAGAGTGTTGACCATCTAAACGGTCGACCGCTCTGGATCTGGTCGACCGACCGCGTGCAGTTTTCCTGTAGTGAAGTGCATGTTGATCCGGACGACCGGAAGAGTTTCGGTCGACCGAATACAGTGGGCAGGATTCATGCAAACTTTCTTATCGGTTGAACGGACCCTGGTTCGACCGACATGATATATATGTATATAAAACGTATAACGTAGACCTTCCAAACGGTCGACCGCTAGATTGACCTTGTTCGACCGGTGGGTCGAATTTTCATTGGTTAGGACTGGGTGGTGACTTGCTAAACGGCCGACCGTCCGAGAGACCTTGTCCAACCGATTGATAGTGATTTGCCTCAGTACCGAGTACTGAGCGGGAGACCGGTCGACCGGTGTATTTGTTGCGGTCGACCGATTAACCGCAGGTTGGTGGATTTATCCACACGCGAGCCGTCGAGCATAGGTCGACTACCGGCTCTGAGGCCACGGTCGATCACCGGACCTCGGAGCTACGGATTTCACCTTCGACGAGGGCGTATTCAGTTGGACCCCCTATTCTTGTGTAGGTGGGGGATGCCTTCCATGCTTGTGTAGGTGGGAGACGCCTTCTATCCTTGTGTAGGAAGGAGATGCTCTTTCCTTGTGTAGGAGAGTGATGCCCCTTGAGCCTGTGCGGCAGAGGGAAGCCTTTCATGCCTGTGCGGCTGGGAGATGGACCGTGGTGGCGGTTGGGCATTCATTGGGCCCGAGGCGGATTTGCATTGCATGAGCATTATTTGGCATTTTCGTCTGTATTTCTGTATATGATAGGAGATGTTGGCATACGGGGTTCCTTTCAGGAACTCAGGCGGATTTTGTGTTTCATTTTCAGGGAGCAGGCAGTCGTAGGTTGGTGGTGACCGAGGGGAGTACCTCCGGGATCGGGTCCTGTCATCTGATCGTTTTTGTAGAGGTAGTGATTACAGTAGTTATGTATTAGTCATGTAATCACTCTTTTAACACTCTGCATTATGACTTCCACGTGGAGATATTTTATATATATATTCAGTTGACTTTTCTAGTAACGTGTCCTTGTTGACCGTTGGCGGTAGTATGTTTTATGTTTAATTTAAAAAAAATCTTCCACTGTTTTGGGACGTTACAAGCTGACCAGCAGTCTGCTTAACACAACATGAATACACTCCAGGAAGAAATATTGAAGACAGTATATTTTAACATGCAAGGGCGTGAACAAGTGATAGGCTTTAGAATGCATGTTAACAGTGCTGAAATGGCAACAAAGATGCTTATCTGGTTAGTTTCGACATCTTTAGTTAAAATCCTGAAGTTTGCCATGTTAACATTTTCCAAACAATTTTTTAAACTGAAACTAAACTATGTACAAATGAGTTGATGATATGCATCCTGAAATATGCTTTGCAAATCATTCTTTTATTGTTCTAAAACAACCAACGTAGGGAGCAAAGCAAGCACAATACGAAATGGGCCTATTGCAGCACCTCGGCTGCTTAACCATTATTGCAAATGACCTGAAAGTCATCACTAATTTTGATTAGATTCTATAAGATTTTGGACCCCAACATAATCCAAATTAGGCTTAGATCTGGAAGGTGCTTGTATGCATCATATCTCCGAGTTTTGCACGACAATATATTCTTTTTGTCCCCTGATGTAAACAAGAATCCAATATTCTGAAAATTTATATTAGTTAAATAACCAACAATTTTGTCTTATCAACTTTCCAAGTGCTTTTCTTGGCTTCTTTAGTTGAAGGAATTTGTATTCGTCAGACTATAAATATAATAAACAATAAATATCGCTTCACGATGGAAGCATCTCTTCAGTATTTGGTTCCGCTTGGAAGCGACATTTAGATACGCCAATTTCTTCGATAAACTTTGGCAAATAAGTCACGTCTTTACTACAGAAATGGTCTTTATTGACGACCTCGTGCCGACGGAATTTCCATCGGCAGCTCCTGCCGACGGAATTTTCGTCGGCATAAGGATTTTTCGTTGGGTCGGGTTCCCAAATTTTCAAACCACGCCCATTTATTTGCATGTGGTTGCACGTGCAAAATACTCATCTCGACGGAAATTCCATTAGCAGGTTTGTGATTTATGGTCTGTTTGGATAACAATTTAGGAGAGAAATGTAGAGAAAAGAAAGAAAAAGAAATGTGTTTCTTTTCTTTTCTCTTGTTTGGATACCCATTATAACAAATAAGTTTCTCTCGCTTGTCTAACATCTTACGAGAGAAAATAAAAGAAAAGAAACACTCTAAAATACCAAAATACTCTTTTATTTGTATCATACAATAACATACATCGTTCTACATTATTTTAATATTGTTCAGAATTATAAATTATTACAAATAAAATATATCCATCAAACCTGAAAATTTGAAGCTATAGAAACTTAGTAACGTTACAAACAAGGTAGTATGCAAAATATAAAAAATATCTAATGTAAAATTAAAAAAGTAAAGATACAAATTATTCGGAAATACTTTAAATGAACGTTTTTTGTTCTTCCAAAACAATGACATTTGTTGTAACAAAAAATTTATTTAGGAATTCTATAAAAACACTTGAAAGACAACGTCCTCTCACCGTTCTCACACTTTTCTTTTTTTTTCTTTTCTCTCCTTAAGTCGTTATCCAAACGAGAGAAAAACTCAACTTTCTTTTCTTTTCTTTTCCTTTCTTTTCTCTCCTCAAGTTGTTAACCAAACATACCCTTAGTGAAAAATCCCCAAATCCAACCCGATCGATGAAATCCAACATATATCAAGTGCGCCAATGAAATCCCCAACCGCTCGTTGTCGTCCTCGCGTCAGCTTCGTCTCCGTGTCGCCACCCTTGTTGTTATCTCGTCGGGGTTGTCGTGTTCGCTTCATCTCTGTGTCCCTGCCCTCGTCGTGTCGGCGGCGGCGGCCCCGTCTCGATGTTGCCACCTTCGTCATCCTTCTTGCCGTCATCGTCGCCGTTGTTGAATTTTTTCATTTAAATTTTCAAGTGTGATTTTTTTTAATTCATTTAACTGTGGTAGATGAGTGTGATTTCGCACCAAAATCAGACTACGCTAGAATACCGAGTTCTAGCTACCGAAGAGGTTGGATGGAAGAAGAAGACGATGATTGTGAGGAGGGAGATTTGAAGAAGCCATCGGATTGGATTGAGTTGGTTAAGTTTGATGTGTGGTGTTAAGTTCTCTTGATTAATTGTTTCCGAAATTCAAATAGTTTCCTTTTGGAAAGATTATTCTTGTTGGTGTTTTAAGCATTTCGTTATTCTCGGACAAAATTTTAAAGTTGGTGGTCAATGTCGTGATCTTTAGGAATTTCAACTGGAACATTGGAGAAGTGGTTGGATTTGGAGCTGAATTTTTTAGTACAAGAAGAGGAGAAATCATTATGTTGTTGTACTTGTCAATAATAATAATAATAATATATATATATATATATCATTTAAGAAAAGAAAGACGAATGCTATTTTTTATTGAATATGAAAATAAAAAAAAGTAAAAATGTGAATATATAAATTCCAACTGGAGTTTTGTACATTGAATATATGAATTGAATGTCACTTTTGTGTATGATTTAAAGTTTTTAGGTTGTTAATTAAGGTGTTTTTGAGGTATAATAGGTGAAGTGGAATGAACTTGGTTTAGGAAGTGTGTTTTGCCTTTTGTGTGTGGATTGGGGTTTTGAAGTAGTCTAGAAGGGTTAAAGACGATTAAGGGTTCATGTAGATGATCTTAGGTTTAAGAAGGTTTGAAGATGATTAAGGGTTCATGTCGGTGATCTTGTAGAATGAGCTTAGGTTTAAGAAGGGTCAAAGACGATTAAGGGTTCATGTAGATTAAGGGTTTTGAAGTAGTTCAATGTAGACGATTAAGGGTTCCATTTACTGATTGAAATTGTAGTTTGACTTGATATGGATATGAATTTTTGTACGTTGAATATGTAAATGCAGGTTGTATATGAATATGGACTGAGGTTGTATTTTATGTGTGTGTTGGATATGGATTGAGGATGTTTTTTAAATGCAGGATGTAAAATTTTCATATTCAAAATTTAAGAGGAAGTTCTACCGAAATTTTTAACAAACTTATTTTTTTAATATATAACATTTTTTAATATAAAAAGTTTGTGTTATTGTAGACACCGACTAATCAACATAGTGGCGTACACATCGAGCACCTTCAAACAAAGTAAGTGAATACTTTTACTTTGTATGTTTATTTTACAAGTATAATATATGTAAAATAATGTTAAGTTGCATTGTAGCACAAGAAGTTGAATGCTAAGTCCCAAAGTTGATGGCGGCCCAGTTTACGATGAAATCATATATATGTACAATTAATTTGTAGTTGGTTTCTTTAATTTCCTAAAATAATATATATATATATATTTGAGATTGTTCAACTAATCAAAATTTATTGTTTTTTATAGAGTGGTGGCATCGATACGTCTTTCCAGCATGACGATGACTCAACGACAAATCTGACTTATTTTGAGCCTTAAGTTGTACATTTTGTTGGTTTTATCTTTTTGTTTAGTATGACTTATGAATGTATATAAATATTCTATATTGTCTTTCATATGACTTGTGAAAAACAGATAATGTTCTTTTGTATGAGTTATAGATTTTAATCAATATTTTTGTGAATGGATTCGTTGTGTTTGAAGTGGATTTGTATTGCAGGTTGTATAAACCTTATAAGGTTTGTCTTTAATTACTAACTGATTGTTTTGTAGTAGGTGCTACTATTGCCAACAGAATTTTCATCGACAATAATAGCTTCAAGATTTTGCTGCCGATGGAAGTTCCATCGGCAGTGGAGAAGTAATGCGTACTTTTTTGGGCATGAAAATTTGGACAGTCCGACATAAATTCCATCGGCACTATTCTTCCTGACGCGTCTTATATCGATGGATCAATGCCGATGGAATGGAGCCCTTTTGCCGACGGAACCGTCAGTCGGTAAAGACCTTATTTGTAGTAGTGTGTAAACCTAAATAAAATGTCAAGTCTCCAAATCCCAACATTTGTGCATTTTTGAGAGGTCAACTTTCTATGAGACGGGTCGGAATTTTAGGTTTGATGGAAATTAATTTCTTGTACCACACCTAAAAACTAGGTTTTCCCATAAATTTGACCAAAATTAATGTTACTTCCAAACAAAATCTTAGCTCAAATACAATCCAAATTACTAGTGGCAGCACGATATTTTACTTCTGTAAGTATACGTCTGCTACCTGCACTCACATTGTGCTGTATCATGCTTTATAAAGTTCTTGCCCAATAAAATAAAAAATAGTAACCACCTTTATTAAAATAGAATATCACCGTTAATAAAACTTTACAATGACATTATAACAACGATCGTATCTCATCTCTATCCACACTTTTTCAGTTTTTTGAATAAAGAAATACCAATGCAAATTCTTTTACCATTCCACTAGGATTTGGATCAAAACACAAACCTTTTATTAATGCAGACGTTTATCCCTCCAAATCACATTCCACTATTGAATGGTGTAAAAAAGCACAAAAGTTAAAAACGTTTTATGAATAATTAATTCATACACATCCACACCTCCATATATATAATACAAAATAGCTAGTATGGAGATATCACACCGGCCACTCTCGAGTAGAAGAGAGTGAACAAAGAATGCCAACAACATTTGAGGAGGCCTATGGTCGGAGACCGGCGAAACTTGGCTCGGTCAAGCTCGTCGATTTCGTGACACTTAAAGACCTCCCTGAGTCACATTCGTGGGAATCCTTAGACGATAGACACAAGTATCCAGTGATCAACGAGCCAATTCCACTGATAGATTTTAATCACGATGATGATCTGATCCTCCCTCAGGTGGCTCGTGCTTGCAGGTAAGGGTGATTTAAGGTCAAGCTCGGTTGGTCATAATTGAAAATTCATGTTAGGTTACAATTAAATAAGATAGACAAATTTGTAACATATTTTTATCGAGCTCATCACAAGCCACCTCGTTCTATATATATTTACCCATTGGGTCCTGACTTCCATTTAGTTATAATTTTATACCAAAAAACTCGAACCACTTGGCCTACATGAGTTAAAATTTGACACCCTAATTACTTGCAGGGATTGGGGTGCATTCCAGCTTATAGGGCATGGGATTCCCTTGGACCTACTTGACCGTGTCGAGACACAATGCAAGCGCTTGTTTGCCGTTCCGATAGAGACAAAACATGTGGCGGCGAGACGACACGACGGAGCATCTGGATTTTCAACCCCGGTCATCGGAAAACACTTCTCAAAGGCGTTGTGGGCGGAGGGTTTCACCATGGCTAGAAGCCTGAAGGAGGATGTTCAGATGATATGGCCTGATGATCACCATCAATTTTGGTATGCACTTTAATTAACTGCAGGTGTTAGATATTTAATTACTGCATGCATTAATTTGGTCATCTATATAGTTGATGTCATTTTTCTTGTTTGTCCATTGTGAACTCGAGGAATTTTTTTATAGTGCTAGACTGTACCCATCGTTTCTACTTTTTTCCTCTAACGTAGCATGTAAATATGTAATTATTGTTAATTGATATTAGAAAGGACAATGATTTAGCTTATAAAGATGATTGAATTATTTTCCAAGTTTGAAGGCTAATATAAGATTGGTGTAGGAATGATCGGTCTTAGTTGAACAAGAAAAAAAAGTCCAATGGATAGTTTATCGTCGTCTCTAGGCAATCAACAAGGATTATTTTTTAGGTTTTTATATTTTGGCAAAGCATTTTGATTATGCAACTTTTAGACGACTATATTCTCAGACCATCCATAACCATGATCAGGTCAATCCGGTTATGAATTTTTTCTCTCTTATTTGTCTTCCACATTAGCTTTCTTTATCATCTATATCAGATTTCTCTCTCCAACTCACGTTCTTTCTTTCTAATACTATTCACCTCTTAACCACAACTCACCACAACCTAATTATATACACAACAACAAAAATATTAATATATATATATATATATATTAAAAGCAACAGGGACGCACTGCGTGGTGCGCCCCTGCCATGACCCGATCGTCGATCAATTCGTTCAAATGACCTGATCGACGACCAGTCACCCTGATCAGGTCGTCGTGACCCCAGTGAGGGTTGGACGACGAGTTGGGGGGGCTCACGACCGGTTAACTATGCTCGTAGATGAAAGGTTGACATGGTTTACGACCAAAACATATCTGTAAAACGTGGTCATGGGGTATGTATCTGTCAATGTGTCACATCCCGCAAAGCTACAATCATTCTCCTCCGATCAAGATCAGGGTACTATCACCCATGTCAAAGGGAAATTTTACGCGCTTTAATTAGTAGTCATAATTTGCTTGTTACAGTGGGTATCGACACAACTGAATATATTAGTATACGTGTTTTAAGTGAATCAATTGTTTTTATTGATCAAAATGACAAATTCACATGAACTTCGGGATGAACATACCTGAACTAATATGTTTCTCTTCAAGGAAAGCATCGTGTAGACACACGACCCTCATAGAATGGTTTTTTGCCGTTGCTTTTGGAATCAAACTTAGACGACCTATCCATGACCATGGTGGAGATTTGAATCAGATATTGTTGAAGGATTCGTGGATGAACTTTGAATATACGCGAAATGTCACTATATACACTATATATAGGAGGGATTTTCGGTCAAACTCATTTAAGAGCAAATGAGGTTGTATTACAATTCAACCGTTGGATGAAAAAACTATGTAATTCATGGCGACACATTTTCCTTTTCTAATTGGCAAAAACAAGAAACAAACGTGCAATTTTTGCTTAAGAATTAAATGCCAATAACAAATGACAATTAAAGATCATGAATATTTTCAAAAAAAGGAATCAAAATTACTCTACTAATTCTCTCTCTCTCTCTCTCTCTCTCTCTCTTTGTTGACTAATTCTATTTTCCAAAAATCCCAAACTTACACCCAATAAATTCCCCTTCCACCACCAACCTACCTATTCTAGAAAAGCAAATTTCGTGCTACATCCTTCAAATTATTATTTTATTTTAGATTTGTTATTGTGCAATTCTTTTCTAAATTCAAATTATAAATAAGAAGTTAAGAACTATTCTTGTGTTAAGTAGGACGAGATTCAAAAAATTGCAAGAAAAGTCAAAATGAGTTTCTTAATTTCTGATGCATTTTTCATTTAGTTTTTTACAAAATGTAAATTGTAACATTTTCTAATTTTAAAAAATACGTTTGATTGACTTGTAATTATTTGGAGCCAGTTTCTTAAAAGTAACAATTCTCTCATGCATTTTGAGTTGAATATGTATTGAGAAATTATGTTTTAAGGTTTTTAGAGGAACAATTTCCTAATGTAATTTGATTATGAGTAAAATATAGTGGTGAGTGACGTTGGTACGTGCTCTTGTTTTTTTAATGTTATACACTAATTTTTAATCTTTAATATAAAATTCCAAAACCAAAATGTAATTTCTAATTATTGTAGTTTGTTTTTACAGAATAGCAAACTTAAAAAGGATGATGTAGTTAAGCTTTAATTGTTTAATGAGTTGTAGTTTCCATTTATGTATTTGTGAAATTTGCGAATAATATAAAATGAGTTTGTTATTTTGGTTTAGCAAAACAAGAAAAAGGAAACAAATCTTCTAAAAATAAATGCATCCCACCATCCTTTTATAATCTGTTGGATTGCAATCTAATGGTTGTAATTAGTCAACATCATTTGCCTGAAAAACCACTTATATAGATATATAATAGCAAATCCATTATTTTTTACAATCATTGATCTAATGTAGTTAATTATTTCGTGTGCCCTATGCAGTGAGGTATTTGAGGAATACAAAGAGAGATTAAAACAAGTAGCCACAAGACTACTACTGCTCCTCTTCACCTCCTTAGGCTCGACCCTTAACGAGTCTGGTTGGCCATCCATGGACCAGACCTCTCCGGTCCTCCATGCCAATTGGTATCCACCTTGCCCGGACCCATCTCGAGCCATGGGTCTTGCGGCGCACACCGATACGAGCCTAATCACCTTCCTATACCAGATTAATCAATCTGGGCTCCAACTCATGCGACCATGGGACGAATTCCGACCAACGCGGTGGGTCCCTGTGCCATTGACACCAGGTTAGCTTAATTACCAATTTTTGACAAATACGAAAAACACACACATAATTAAGATCCACATCAAATGCATTTTTTGATATTTTTTTGTGGTTTAAGTACGATCAATGAAGAGTACAACAATTGAAATCCATAGACGCACAATAAGATACAAGGTTTACTTTTTTTAATTAACGGGGGTGACGATTTTAACTCATGCATGTGAATTGTTTAAGCCCATCTTTCAAAGCTAAATGAATTGGGTCGCTAAACATATTTGGGTTTTGTAAAATTGCTGAATTTTTATTAGGCTAGTTATAGTAATCCTATTGGATTGTGTACATATATACCCACCCCAGAGTTGTCTTCTAAGGAACCAAACCACTTTTCAAACCTCAAGATGGCTCGAATTAAGAGGAGTTTTTAGATTTTTAGTCACTCTACCTGTAACATCCCGAAACAGCGGAAATTTAAAAATTCATAAACAAGACACAGGAACTCAATAATCAAGACGGGACTGTTACTTCACATAAACAAATAGCGGTGCACCAAAATTACATCAGAGTTTGTCAAAATAATACATGATTACAACAAAATGACAACAAACGATAAAACGTAATCATGCCGACCTCAGTGGTCCGAGAAGAGGATCCGACTCCAAAATGCGCGTGCCCGCCGATCACCACCCCATTGGACCTACTGCGGTCCTGAAATTATAAACAACAATGCCTGAGTTTCCAGAAGGAAACCCCGTATGCCAACTCACCTATATGCATGCAGTACATAATGAACCTATCATACTAGTATCATGTCATGACATCGACAGAAAGGAAAACAGTTCCCCCGAAGGGTAAAACAGGACCTCAGTCCGACAATCAACAACGAGTCTCCCGAGGAGACCTACTACATGCACATGCAGCCTTACAGCACGCGACATCGCACCCCCCACACGCAGCTACACTACACAAGGGTTCGGCAGGGAGCCTCTGTCACGCCTGCGCGCCGATAGAATACAGATCTGCAAATCTCAGTGGTCGGAGCCACAGGGACCAACGGGGCCGTCGCCCGGAAGGTATAACAACAACATCTCGGTAGGTGCCCAGCCGAGGAAAACAACATAGCCGGAACAGCCTCGGCCCAACAATCAACATCGCCGGCATCACCGGCACAACATCGGTGGTCCATCACAACGTCCGGCACAGCATCGGACGGGTCCAGATTGAAGTCTGCCAGGTCATTAGGCTCCTCGAGCCGCAAACACCAACCGCGCCGCTATAAAAGCAGGGCAGCGACCTCCGTAGCCCGTGGGCCGGTAGTCACCTCACCCAACGCCAGTTGCGTGCCCGCACAAACAACAACACTGGGATCCGCGATCCCTCAGGCCTGCTATACTACAAAGTGCCAACAATCATCTCAAAAGTCACGGTCCATACATGGAGGTGACGCGTCCCGAACACCCACACTCTTCCCAACGGCAGTCCCTGGGCAGGCACGTATCACGCACCCACCGTCACCTCCCGGCTCACGCACAAGGCTAGGACACGGGTTTCCGTGGACAAAGTTGGCGTTCAAAAAGGGAACTAGAAATTCTGTCCTGGGCCCAAACGGTCGACCGGACGAGGTGATTCGGTCGACCGGTTCCAGAAAGGAATCGGTCGACCGGATTCCTAAAACGGTCTACCGCTGCGCTCACAACAGAACCCCCAACGGTCGAACAAAGGTCTAAAACCGGTCGACCGAACGAGGTCAAAATCCGGAGTCTGGTCAACAATAAATTCAATTCTATCGGTCGACCGACTCAGGGGTCTCGGTCGACCGAAAACAGACAGGGTCAACCTATTATTCTAAGTCATATAATCGGTCGAACGCAACATACAATCGGTCGAACAAACATGCAATAATAACCAGTACACTTAAGTTCCGGTCGACCGAACACAAGACCCCGGTCGACCGAAACACAACAGGCAGTCCCAACTCACCAGCAATAATGCACTACCGGTCGACCGCCACAAGGCATCGTTCGACCGGTGAAGGTTAAAGTCGGGCAAACAGTGCTAAAACGGTCGACCGCCCGAAGGATCCGGTCGACCGTTGGTCGTCTTCAACCTCGCGCCAGCCGAGGTTTTACGAAGAAACGCGTCGCCGGAGAGGTCTCCGACCTCCCCCGACTTGACCAACGCATCCCTCACATGAGGGTTAACAAACAAACCACACTAAGGAGCGGCATACCTCCACCAAGACGTCGAACCGCCGGAGCTCCGCTCACGCACGTCGCCTTCTCCGGTCTCCCTCGCGCTAAGCCTCCGCACGAATGTCTTCCTCGTCTGCCTTCTCCGCGACAGCTGCTCCCACCGCGCGCACCAGCAAGGAAAGGAAGAAGAAACGAGGAAGGAGAAGAAAAGAAGAAGAAGAAAGAAGAACCCTTTATAAACCCAGATGCTACAGTACAACCCATCACTCTCTCCCCTCATCTACAGTGCTCGCCCCTTCACCTTCCCATGCAACTCCTGTTCATTTACCTTCTCCATGCAAACCACACCTTAAACCCGGATTAACCCTAAACCCGGGTTAGGGTTCTAACACTACCACCTATGCATTTAAATTGCAAACACCTCAAATATGCGAACAAAACTGTTATGATTTGATCTCTGGTCTTTTCTATCTAAAGATAAGTGATCTCCTAACTAAGTTAGTCCCAGTTGATCTCAAATTAAGATGAGTCAGAGCTTAACCATGTCTTTGGGCTCATTAAGTTTAAGGAACCTCGACTTACGAACAATTCCATATGTGCCAGAAAGTACACACTCCACTTGTTTAATAATATCATATGATAATCAACGTACATTTTGCTTAACACCTCATATTTTGTTTAAGACCATTTTACAAATATACTCTTCTTAATCACCAAAACACAACTCATGTCTATTGGAATGAAATAATTGATTTTGACTATTCCAGAACTAAAGTCTGACTCCACTTTTGCTTAATGTGCAATTAATGTAGGTGCTTTGGTCGTCAACATTGGTGACTTATTTCATGTTGTGTCAAATGGGCGATATCGATCTGCTCTCCACCGAGCTGTTGTTAACAAAAACTTCGATCGGTATTCTGTCGTGTGCTTCGTTGGACCTCCCAGTAACGTTAAGGTGTCACCATTGAAGTGCTTAGTGGAAAACGAAGGGGAAATGGTACATGGTGATGTAACTTGGAGTGAATTAGTTGCTTTGAAGTTAGAGGACAAAGATGTGTTTGTGAGAAATCAAAAGTAGTGACCAAAATTTTATGAATCAAGTTGGCAAAATAACTTTTGGTTCTTCCGAAATAACGAATATTGTTTTTAGGAAACAAGTAAAATGCACTGTTACGATTTGAGTTTTGTTAGTTTTGAAAGTTTTTATCTTCTTCTTTAGTTTGAGATACAAGACTACAGTCCATTTCGTTGAACTTTGTTAAATGCATTGTACTCCTAAACTCTAAACAATGGGAATTTCTTATATTATAGTGACATATTTTTCTAAGTTAGTGACATAAGTTTAATGTTAATTCAAATTCCTTTCCTAATTTGAATTTTGAACTTTAAATTCATTTTTAATGAACTTTGTCATTATTGTTAATTTTAATGGTCGTCAACATACCCATATTTAGAACAGAACGCTACAAAGATAAAAATCACCCGACGTACTTCCTATGATGAATAAAAATTATGGACTCAAACCTCATGAAAGCCCAAGGAGATACACACACATGGACCTTTAAGTAAACTAGTCCTGTAATCGCTAATCTGCAGATGTTGGAACGGGTTAGGTAATCAAGACAAAATGACAGACACGTGCTAATAACACTAACACTGTAATAGAAGTTGGTGTTGTGGTTAAGCTTTTCTTCGGTTCTTCTCCAGAAAAGCATCTTTCTGTGTAGAAATTGATTTTGTTGGCTGGCATCTAAGGCAACATGTTTTGCTTTCCTCCATCTACTTATGCTTAGCAGAAGCTTGAATTCCCATTTTTTATTTCAAACAAATTAGGAACTAAGTTACATGGATTTCTGCTAAAACATTACTAACAACCACGGCAAAACACACAACACCCACAAGCGCAAGACACATCAACGACAGGACATACAAGACAAAACAAAAAACAAGTACAGACTACTCTAAAGCTTAATAAGGAGACTTCTATTACCTAAGACAAGAGAAACAATACAACACGAAACTTTTAACAAGAAACGCATTCACTCCAAATATGACAACTAATGCCCTGCTAACTACAGGATAATTACAATCAACAGCTGTATCAAATAAACACACTACAATACTCTTTGATCCACTACAATACTACAAGTTAAACGGTGGAACTCACTGCTCGAGGAATTTTGGGAGTGATCGGAGATAATTTTGGGGATGGAAGAGATTATTTGCAGATGGGAAGCGAAGGAAAAGACCCAAAAGGAGTAAAGAAAAGGATTTATGCATTGGATTTGGAGTAGGTTTGTAAATAGGACGAGTTTGATCGGTTGTCCCGGCAAGTTGCAGACAATAAAATATATCTGTCATCTGCACAATCCGCATAATAAGCGAGACAAGTTGTAATTTTCAATGTTTCATATTGGAATTTGTTATTGTTACAATGAGTGTTATGGTTATAATGAATGTTTCATGTTAGAGTTTATATTATTATTATTTAATTTATATATATAAGTGTGAGTGTGTGCATGTGCATGACCTTATCATTAAGTCATTTGATTACTTATGAAATGAACAACTAGTTATCATAGATGCACATTTTAACTATTTCTCAAATTCTGATATTCTATTATTTTTATTAGAAAAAATCTAAAAGGTCAAAGAATAACCCGTCAAAACCTCCCCGCTCAGTCCACACTGGGGGGGGGGGGGGGGGGGGGGGTGGGCAAAACCTCACCCCATTTACACTCCTAATTTAGGGGATTGAGGATGTGAGATGTGAAGATTGAGAAGGATAGATAAGCCGGGGAAAAGAGGGATTATCTAGAAGATTCACCATTTTGGGCACTTAATCGCTCTAAAGGGGAATATTTGTATTCTTAGTTGAATGATTGATCGTTTTAATAACTGCAAGTGTGCGACGTCGGTGAAGACCTGACAAATAGAGGTTGAACCTCAAGGAGTTGTAAGTGTTGTTGTGACTACCATACTCGAGTGATGACGGAGAGAAGAACGAAGTGATTATGCTAAAATAATTACACAAAACTAGGAATGGATCAACAATTATAACTAAACCCCCATGGAGTGGAGATGTGTAAACACGTGTGTGTGCGAGAGTGAGTCTTCATTTCATTAAGCGCAAATGTGTAAAGTATGTGATATCAATTAGAAGCTAGTATGGAGTTTACTTAATATTAACTACATTTACATGAATACATGACTAATATATTTAGACATGAAGTAAAGATGGATTTTGGGTTCTCAATAAGGAATTAAGTACCTAGTGTGGACATTAGGACATCAATTAACTATCCATACAACTAATCAAGCATCCATCCATAACAAACCATTTCCCATAACAAGATAGATCATTACAAGCAACAAGATAAACTTTAAATCTAACACGAGACAAATACCTAATGTGACCATTATCCCTCTAATACAAGTTTTAGCAAGTTACATGCATAGATCTACATTAAGCATATGAAATGAAACAAAATACGAAGAACTCATCACTAACACATCACATAATCGACATCACCTCCACACCAAATGGGGTGGATCTACTCACTGGTCATAATAAACAACTATAGAAATCAAGAAATCTACATTAAACATGACAAGCAAAGCAAAGTAGAAAATCAACCAGCAAACACACAAAATTACTTAGATAGAAAGAAAGCTAAAGAGGAGAGTAATCAAAATCTAGCTTTAGATTAAAGAAAACACTATTTACAAGCTCCAACAATCTCCTTATTCTTGCAGCCTACATGGGTAAAACTTAAGTTATTCTAATTGTGGAGGTGGATAAGAAGGGGAAAAGAAGAAAAACCATGCTATTTATAGAAGAAAGTGTGATGTAGATAATTTTGAGAGCAATCCAACTGCTGAAATTGATTTCTATAATTTTTAGTGCACCCAAATAAACAAGATAGAGTCACGGTTGAATTTTGGGGGGATCTGAACCGAATTGATATGCCATTGGAGGATGTTTTGGCTCTTATTCACCCTGATTTCTCCAAGAAGCTTAAGTTATGTATTTTGCTTGTTGTCTGTTGGTTGGAGTTCGTTTATTTTAATTTCCCAAAAACTCCTCAAGATCATAGTTTTGAAGGATTTTTTTGCCCGGAATATTTTTCGTGCGTTCAGGTTTCTCTGGATTTCATCTGGGCCATTTCTGATTTGCAGATAAGTCATTGTGCATGACAAACATATCCACATTGCTTCATTTTAATATTCTCTTATTGCATTTCAGTAATTTTTTATTCCTTTCTCTTCTTTATTATCTAACACCTAAAATACTACAAACAAACACTTGAGTAACACAAATTTAAAGTAAAATAAAAATATATAACATGAATGCGATGTATGATATGCTACTAATCATTGAAAGCTGTATACTTAGGGCAA
Source organism: Triglochin maritima (assembly GCA_963682175.1). NCBI lineage: Eukaryota > Viridiplantae > Streptophyta > Magnoliopsida > Alismatales > Juncaginaceae > Triglochin > Triglochin maritima. The sequence continues at coordinate 46,601,189 of OY821775.1, forward strand.
ACTTCAAATCCATGGCTGGTTGAGTGAGTCCTTAATTGTAAATTGGATGTCCATAACCTAGTTTGCGCGAGTGGACTATAAACCACATTTTGTTAGTTGAGAACAAGCTTTGGATTATGCATTTTACAACACGTGTTTGTTGCATATTGGACTACTCTCAATTAATACTTCAAATTGAAAGTTGCAAAACATAAATTTAACGTGCATTTGAACGTCGATCGATGGTACTACTATGCCAATCAACTTGTGAATTTATATGTAGGGTGTGTTTGGGGTGCAACATTGCAACAATTTGTAGGGATAGTGCTGCAATGATTAAGAAGAAATTGAAGTAATCCTCAAAGTTGCGTTGGATAATGCATGTAATTTTTCATGCACCGTCCAACACTAGGAAGGATCAAGTTTTGCAATTTGTGGTGGTTTTGTCGTGTAATCAATTTTTTTTCCATGTTACGGTGATTTCATAAAAAAAGTCACAATTTTAGTTTAACTTGAAAATAAAAAATTTTGATGAAAAAAAAATTAAACTTGAGAACTTGAAAACAATTTAAGGCTCGACTCGATAGTTCACTCAATTTTTTTATTTTTTTATTTATAATTATTTTTTTGTATTTAGTAATAGGGAAATATTTGTTGAACACTCGTGTCACGGACGCTGCTAACCCAGTCAGCACACTCGCTGACGTGGGCAACCCAGTCAGCAGACGCGGCTGAGTGCGCACTCAGCCCAGAAACATTTTTCCTTTCTTTGTTTAGTTTATTCCTCGTTTCGTACAAATTTCTCCATCCCTCATTAATGCGTCTCAAATCACTCACTTCATTTTGCCGCTCCTACACAGACTGAAGACTAGTTACTCAACATCCGTCCTCCTATTTTTTTTCCCTTCTGTTTATTAATAAATTCATTTTTTCGGACACACACATCAGTCATTTTCTTTAGTTTCTGGACTAGCGCATAACTTATTCTGGACACAGTTACTATTTATTCCGGACAGTTAGAACACTTATTCCGGACAGACGTACTACTTACTGCTGATTTTTTTTGCTGTTGTTTTATTTTCCCGATGCGTCCACCATCGCATTTAATGCTTTTCAAATCAGCACGTCCTCCGTCTTCTTTCTTATTCTTTGGCGCTTCACGGAGATACAAATATGAGTGTCTTGGTTATTCCGATCCTACGAACCATTCCTTCTTCTCTCCTTCCTCCATTTGTGTTGTACTGTAATGACACTCGTAAATGTGTCCTCACAGCCAGCTCATGCCTCCAACGTCCCTCAAGTGATGATGAATTTTCCTTCCTTCGAAGAAGGCAAAGCATTTTACGTTTCATACGCCGATTCCTGTTGTTTTGGTGTGAAGATAAGGCAATCTCATTACGATCATGGTGTTGTAATACGGGCCACTCTTACTTGCTCAAAGGATTTTCTAAGGATTTGGCGTCTGCTAAACATTTCCGTCCAACACTTGAACCGTGGAAATGCTGACCGGGGATCCCCCAATTTGAACTTCTCGCAAAGCCACACCTGAAAACAGGAATGAGTTAAAAACCAGAAACATAACTTCCCCAGGACAGACACAACTCTTATTCCGGACAGACACAACTCTTATTCCGGACAGACGCAACTTTTATTCCGGACAGACGCAACACTATTCCGGACAGACAAAATACTTATTCCGGACATAAACCAACTCTTATTCCGGACAGACAAAATACTTATTCCGGACATAAACCAACTCTTATTCCGGACAGACGCAACACTATTCCGGACAGACAAACTCAATATGTATTCCGGACAGACGCAACACTATTCCGGACCGACAAACTCTTATTCTGGACAGACAAAACTTTTATTCCGGACAGACAAAATACTTATTCCGGACAGACGCAACTCTTATTCTGGACAGACGCAACACTATTCCGGACAGACAAACTCAATACGTATTCTGGACAGACGCAACACTATTCCGGACAGACAAGCTCTTATTCCGGACAGACAAAATTCTTATTCCGGACAGACAAAATACTTATTCCGAACAGAGACAATACGTATTCCGGACATACAAGATACTATTCCGGACAGACAAAATACTATTCCGGACATACGTAATACTTTTCCCGGATAACCTCAAGACACTTATTCCGGACAGAGACAACATTATTCCGGACAGACACAAGACCTATCCCGGACAGACAAAACACTTATTCCGGACATAAACCAACACTACTCCGGACTGACACAACACTCATTCCGGACCAAGATGCTTACTTGTAATACGGCAACGCAACCATACACGTAGCCCTGCTTCATAGAGAAGTTCGCTGACAATCTCCTCCTCGAGAGGTCCCGTTGGGCTTCCTCCAGGCCTTCAACCAAGAAAGTGTGAACCGCATTTGCCCACGCATATCTCTTCAGGCGCTTGAGGTTCTTAAGGTGCTTCGTGTACCACGCTTTACTTCGCAGTGATCCATCGAAGAACAAAAAATGATTGAAAATCATAGAAATAAGGAGTCGGACGTGCTCCTCCTCCTCGCCCATCTTGCTCGTGGCGGTAAGATGACCCAGTAGTTGGGTGTTGTCGAGGTTCACCCCGTCACGTTTCTCTACGTACATGACTTCCATATCCACTCTCTGCCCATGTGCTCTTAGTCCAAGTAGAAGGGCGACGTCTTCTACCGTAAATGGGACCACCCCAGTGACTATTCTCAGACCGACTTCATTGGCGTCGAAGTGTTCGACGAACCAACCCAGTATCTCGTTGTCAGTTGTGACGTGAGGAAAGGAGAGGAAGTGACCGAAAGGCGTCCGTTGGAAGACATTTTTCTCCTCCTCCTTCATCCGGTCGAACTGCTTGTGAAGGGCCGTGAAACCGCACTTGGTTTCGCGGAAGTAGTACGTGCTTCTCTTAAACCACCAAAAAAAATGTTAGAGGCCAATAATGAACCTTAAAATGAACCAGAAAGAACGTGGTTGACACAACACCTGCGCGGCTACAATTTCAGGAGCGATGGAGGTTTCAGGTAGAGAAGGATCCATTTTCGCCTGGTTATAATTTTCGTTCGACTAAAACATGAATGAAGGTTTTGGATGAGCGTATGGAAAGGAACTCCGGCTGAAATGGGGAATGGAAAAGGAGAAGACTTGGGAGGAAAGTTACTCGAATGCTGTCCCGCCGCTAATGATGTACGTGAAGTTTAACCGTCTAATCGTGATTTCAGGAAATGAACCGTCTAATCGTGATTTCGGGAAATGTACCGTCGCACCCAATAATTCGTAATTTACTTTTCCCCGCGCAGAAGTTTTGGCTGACTGGACGCTGAACTGGCAGCTGTCTTGTCCGTCCACGTAGGAAGCGTCACGGACGTGTACGTCCGTGTATAACTACTCTTAGTAATAACATAAGATAAAACGTATGACTCGAAATTTTGGTGGACTCGTTTACGCTCCTAAAACAGAAATTTCAAAATTTTTTGTATCCAAATTTTGATAACATTTTACAACACCCCCCCCCCCCCCCCAAAAAAAAAGAAAAAGATTGTAACTCTAATATCTTAAAATTCAAAATTAAAAATTAACCCCCAAAAACCCTTTAAAAGCAAACCCCATCTCTGCTTCCATCACAAAACCCTAACGCCAACCTCCCCTTTCTTCTCGTCCATGGCGAGTGAAGGAGCGAACTACACCTACCTCCCCCTCGAGGACGCCCGGAGAGCCGTCGGACAGAAGGTCAACCTCTTCGCCATCGTCACCGAGATCGGCGTTCCGAGGATGAGCAGAGGAACCGGTACAAATCCCTCCTTTTCGATCCAATCCAAACTTTCCACTCGTTTGGTGTGCGGTTACGAATTCCTCCACGACTTTCGAATGCATTTTTGATGTTACTGTTTGTATTATTAGTGTGTGGTCTGATTTTAGGAAGAAATTTTCGTTTTTAGGGTTATATTGGTTTGCAGGAGAGAGAGAGAGAGGGAGGTCTCCGCGAATATGAGGGAGGAAGAGAGAAGGGGGGAGTGTGTGTGAACTTCTAGTGTTTGATTTGCAGGAAACATAAGTGAGGGATTGAACTTTAGGGTGCTTGATTTATGGAAAACTTAAAAATTTCTGGAGCTTGAGTCCAATAGTGGTTTCACAATTTAAAGTTTTGTACTTGGGAGTGACATCTCCCACTTCCACTCTAAAACCCAGGAAAGTCAAGAGAATAAAGTTTTGGACTTATAGAATGACTTTTAGGTGAACGGTTGTAGGAAAACTTGAGAACTCATGAATGAAGTTCGGCAAGACTTTCATGACTTAAAATGTTTGACTCTCCCCACTCCCACTTTAAAACGAAAAAAAAGTTAAGGAAATAGAGTTTTGGACTTGTTGAATGGTTTTTAGTTGAATGTTTTATAGGAAAACTTGTGAAATCACGGATTTGAAGTTCAATGGGACTTCCATGACTTAAATGTTTGTACTTGGGGTGACTCCTCACTTTCACTCTAAAACCAAGGGAATTCAAGGAAATAGAGACTTGGTCTGAAGAGTGACTTCTAGGTGAATGATTTGTAGGATAACTTAAGAAATCATGGAACTGAAGTACGATAGGACTTCCACGACTTAAATGTTTGTACTTGGGTTCATTTCCCCAACTTCCGCCTAAATGAAGGAAAGTCGAGGATTTAGAGTTTTGGACTTTCCTCCCTTCGCTGCAAATCAACCACACCTGAAAATTGTGTTCTAGTTGTTTTTGTTTAGGCGATGATGGTGCGAAGGTTGGTCTTGATGGTGCGAAGGCTGGTCTTTCTGCTGCAATAGGGTTTGTTGTCTAGGAAGAGCAGAGGAACTGCTAAGAATCCCTTATTATTGCCCCAACACACTATCTACTCATTTCGAGTTCTGTTGGTGTATGGCAATGTCAGAAGACTATCTTAAGTGTTGATTACTAGGATTCAGAATTGAAATCCTCCATGACTTTTGTTTTTCTAGTTGGATGTTTGAGTTGGCTTTTGGTTGGGTAGAGTTTTTGTTTTGAGAAAGTTGAAATTGGGGAAAGTTTTGTTTTTACTTGAAGTTGAATTTCTAGTTGTTTTTGTTCTGGCGATGATGATCAAAGGCCGGTCTTATGGCTGCCCTGGGTTTGTCACCTTGGTTGGTGGAGGATGATGTCAAAGAACGGTGGAAGGTTTTGATCTGAGCCGGCAAAGCGTTTGACTCGTTAAACATTTAGATTGTTTTTTTGTTGTTGTTAGGCAGTGTGCTTTTCTCGTTGCTTCGTTTGCTAAACATGATTATTTTTTGGGTACATTTTGTAGTTAGATGGTGGTGGTGTCTAAGAAAACAAAAGTGGAAGCTCTAAAAATCCGCCCGATCTCATCCAAATGGACACATTTTACTCTTTTGGAGTTTGTTTCTGTACCATGATGGTAAGAGACCTTGTAAAGCATCGTAGCTGTCTAACATATGAGGTGTTTAAGTTGTAGAACATTAGGCTACATATGATGGGTAACAGCTGAAGGGGTCACCAGTCGAACTGGTTACGAACTGGTTGGAGCATGATGTCAGCATCACATAATTGTTACTAGTTGATTTTTTTTAAAATTAAACAAATCAATTTATTTATCCAAAACCATTCAATCCTTCCCTTATGTTTAGTCTCATCAGGTTAATTGGCGGCTCATTCAGCTAAACCTATAAAGCAGGTATTTTGGCATGACCCTACATTGAAATGTCAGCCAATTGTCAGCCCTTCAGGTTTAACTGGGTGGTTTGGTATGGATTTGAAAAGCCCCGTGTATTTTTTATTTCTAACTCTCGTTTGCCGTCCTTGTAATGTTAGTATGATTGTGTGATGGCTTTTGGTAGTTGGATGTTTTATTTTGGGATACTGGGAAACCAGGGAAAAGTTTTGTTTTAATCATAGTATGTTGCGTAGTTGTTCTCTTTCCAGCAATGATGATGCAAAGGCCGGTCTTATGGCTGCCCCATGGTTTGTTGCCCTGGTTGGCGGAGGATGATGTCACTATACGGTGGAAGGTCTTGATCTGAGCTAATGTGGTGTTTGAAACTGGAGTCATTGAACATTAAGATTTAGATGCCTTTTTTGGGAATGCTGGGCAATGGGACTTTGTTGTTCCTCTGTGTTATTGTTTGTTGCAACATTGTGATTTTATTGTTTCTTCAGTGGTAGCATCTAACTATCTAAAGCCGGTCATGTAAAAGGATGACCTTTCTGTTTTTACCTAGCTAGGTGCCTTCTAGTTGTCCTTGCTGTGAGTCTGTGATCTTATGGTTGCCATTGTGGTGGTTGGATTATGATGTCAAATAACAATGTGAGCTGTTGATCACTTGATTTGAGCTGGTTGTGTTTGAGTTGAAGAATATTTGGTTTAAATCTTTTAATTTTGATAGTGAAATTATGTGGTTTCTTCATTCCTTAGTCATAGTTTGTGTATGTTTTTTTTGGTTATCATCAATCTATGGTAGTTTGTTTTTTGTTTATCAGAAGTGAAATCTTATGTATTTTACCGATAAGAAAAACTAATATATTTAGCAAATATTTATCTTTGAACATCCTTAAACATTGTATTTGTTTTTTCCCCGACAATTGATGATGTGAGGGTCTGTTTTATGGCTACTCTAATGATCAAAAGAAAAAGTTTTGTGGCTACCCCATGATTGTGCCTTTTGGATTTTGTAGACTGGAGGCTGTTTTGTCAAGGAAAGTAAGGTGTAAGTGTCGTTGAGTGTTATGGTTTAAATGAAATTTGTGTTAATGGTAATGGGGCTTCTTTTTCATTAGTAATCTTGTTATGCCATTACCTTGTTTTTTTATCATTTTTTAACAGTTAGTTATAACTAAATTCTAATAACACATACTAAAAAACGACATGTCTCTCATTTTAGTATCCTTTATATTTTTTACTTGTTTTTTCTCGGCAAGGATGATAAGGAACTGGCTGTATGGCAACCCCGTGATTTTCCCCGGTTGTTGAGGATGATGATGTCAAAGAACTATGCAAGGTGTTAATGTGAGCTGATGTGATGTTTGAGTTGTAGAGTACAAACTTTGTTTCCAGTTTGATGGTGGAATTATGTTGTTTCTGCGTTCTTAACTTTCGGGTGCTGTTTTTGTTTTTTAATAATCTCCTTGAGAGTATTTTTGGCCAACTTTTGGCATTACATCTAACGTACTTGGGCTACTAAAGTTTCTCCCTTCTGTCCAGCACTTTTATGTTTCTTGTTTTCTGAATTTCGCTGGTGATGTTGATCAAGGCCAACAAGTTTTTGGAAGTTTGGATTTGAATGATGTCTGTGTTTAAAAGGGGAATCACCTTGTTATTTTATCTCACCTTCATCTTCTCCTGTTTTTAATCATTTTTTATTCCTACCTAAAGGGTTTGCTGGTACCTACTCAGAGTTGACTCTATTGACACATGCCAATGCAAGATGGTTGGAAGTGGTTTAGCCTTTGACCATTTTTTACCAGTGATGTTAAAGTATATCTAAAACAAATGCTCATTGGTTACCATTTAGTGTCTGAAATTTAATGTTAAAGTGTCTGAGTTTTATTGTTAACTTGTTTGGAAGTTCACATGTTCTTTTTTTGATAGTGCAACTGTACAAGTGAGCTTGAACTTCTTTTTTAACATGAGTTGAGAAAGGTTGAGTTTAAGTGTGAATTTTATTGTTAACTTGTTTGGAAGTTCTCATGTTCTTTTTTTGATAGTGCAAGTGGGCTTCATTATATTTATATATTAACATGAGTTGAGCAAGCTATGGAAGCTAAGTTTTAGTTGTCCACTTTAGTGCCATCTTGGTCTTCTGTTGATTGAAAAGTAAATAAAGAAGTCAAGATTATTCAGCCTGAAGTCAGTATACATCCTCTTAAATCCCTAATTTGGCGTTGTAAATTTACTATAGACAAGCTCTGTGACTTAAATTAGCAACTTTATATTTTTTGCTTTGTTTGCACCAGATGCAATCCCCAGTAAAAGTTTTTATGGACAATTTACTTTATTATTGAATTCAAAAGTTTTCATGTTATGGAGTTTTTGTTGGTTTCAAGTTATAGATTACTTTTATCATGTGATATCATTCATCCTCTGATCTCATACCATCGCTTTTGATATTTTAATGTGTTATGTCTTGCTTGCAGACTATGTACTAACACTAAAGATAGTTGATCCATCATTCCAAGCCCTTGGGATTTCTGTTAACTTCTTCTTTGATCAACCAGAAAAACTGCCTCGTGTCAAGTCCTCTGGAGACATAATTTGCCTTCGCTGTGTCATGGTAGTTTGTCGTTGTAGATAAATATTTTGCATCTTATTTGCCTCCATGTTCTAAAACTCAGAATTTCTTGGTGGTCAGACACTTGTGAGTGCCTCTATATTTTTCGTTTATCCAGACCCTTTTTTCCTGGATTTGCAATGAGTGTCTTAATGCCTTGTAAATACACCATGAAGGTTATCATGTGGAAAGCATTTGCAGCTTTTGCATTCTGTTGGCGGATCAACTTTTTTTTTTCCCAACATTTTCTTGATCCTTTGCAAGTCGCAATCCTAACTAGGATTATGCCCTGCATCGTTTGCTTGCTTACGAGTTTAGAGACGTGACTGCCTGCAAGTTGCATCCCTATCAAGGACATTACGCCAACTGGGAGTCATACTTTTTGTTCAACAACTTTATTTTATTTTCTTGTTTTAGATCTTGAAATTTCAGGTAGTTTTTTTAGTAACATAAATTCTCAATATTTTTTCAGTTCGTGAATCAGTGATTGAGAAGGCAGCCCCCTAGCAGCCTTGGGATGACTAGTTTACGGCCGACTAGTCAGCCCACTAGATAGGCAGGTAATCAGGTTAGGAGATATGATTACTCTAACCTATACCCCACACAACCCACATATTCGCTCCCCTCCCACAACTGCCCAACCACCTACACTGATTCACACCACCTCTTGCAAGAACTCCTCAGGCAGATCTTCGACGTCAAGGGACCGCTTTGGTGACCCTTTGATTGCGTTTTTGAACTTCTAGTAGATACTAGACAAGCAAAAACCATCTTTTATTTGAATTTAGTGCATTTTTTGTTAATTATTGATTTATTTTATCTAGTGCTATGTCATATAAGTTAGGATATGAACATTTGAGAATAGAGAAATGGTTTGCCAACCCCCCGCCCGGCGGTAGTTGCCTAGCCACCTTTCAATCCTTACCGTGAAAAAGCTCTTTTAGGGAGCTCAGCTGAGTACCTAGGGAAATTTGACCTTCCCGCATGCTGGGGAAGTGGAAATTTTGGGGGAATTGAAGAAATTTTTGCGTAGGTTCATTTTAATACTTTTAGCCTACCCCAACTAGTTTGGGATTAAAGGTTTTGTTGTTCTTGTAAATTGTAATACTTTTATTTGCTCCTGCTTTCCTGTATTATCCAGTAGCACTTGTGAATCTGATAAAAAGTGAATCTTGAGAATTGATGTTGCCGGTTTGTTGCCCTTATCGTGGTAGATATTCCAGGGTAACATGTTGTAAATTTGTAATGCACTGTCTGATCAAACAAACTTGACTAGTTGACTTTCAATATAGTTATTCTTTATGAACTTTGCATCATTTGCTTTTCTTTAGGCTTATTGTTGAGAGCAGTCAACTTTTTCTCGTGCCTTTATCTTGATTGGATCATTATGTCTGTGTTGGGATCACCGTCACTGTATTTTTAGCTATGGTGATATGCTTCGTGGCGTGTATTTAACTTGGTAGTGGGTGGGAAATTTGGAGTTTAAGTTTCTTGGGATAGCCATCTTGTATTGTCATTATATGAAAACTATTTATTAAAAGATTTTTTGGATAGTTGGTTATGTGAAGCTTTAGATTCCAAATTTGGAATGTCCTGCTGGTTTCACAATACAGACAATTGTTCATAAATTGTTTTCCATTGATGTTATGCATGATTTACAAGCTAGATACTCTTAGAAGTAATCCAATTGAAGCCTCTTAAGATAAGAGGTGGGAGATGCAAAGTGTGTAACTCTCTGGGCTAACTAGTTTTTGTCTGATTGACAAGCTAGACACTCTTCGAATTATAAGGTAGATTGAACGAAACAGAGAATGACATTAAATTTATTAGTTAAAGGAACCTCTTATGTAGCATTCCTATTTCCTATTCTCTGCTAAGTAACGACAGCTGTGTAGGTTGTATGCTTTATAATTTTGTATTTTATTTAAAATCTGTAATGCTTTCACCTAGGTCTTGTAATCGAGGTGTGCAATTTTTTATATATATTTTGTTTACTATGACAGATGGTTATCTAAAAGGGGGAAAATTTGTGCAGATATGTATTCACAAGGGAGATGTGTACTCTCTTTTCAGCAAGAAATCATCCTCATTTGCTCTATTTGATGGAAAAAATGGATCAAACTTTGTCCCCTATCAGACTGCTGCAAAATTTAAGAGCTTACCAGAAGATGATGAGTTTATAGGTGAATTGAGGAAATGGATGCTTACACACCAAGCAGATTCAGGTAGATCCTTAGATGTGTTTATGTAGGTTTATATACTATAACTTGCATTTTGGTTGTCTATACAATATAGATGCACCTAGTTTGACTTGTGGAAGGCCAAACTACAAAATAGATTTGGTTGAAGGTCCAATATAAGCAACTTGATTTCATATTTCTTGATTTCATATTTCTTGATTGAGGTGTTATATGTCCCAACTGCGTCTGTACTTTGCTCACCATTGTCACTTTTTAAAATTCTTGTTTTTTTGTATTCACTCTCTTTTCAGTTTTGTGCCCACTTTCATGTTAATCTTTTACTCAAATATCAAAGTTTATTTTCAAGGAACAATGATATAATAGCATGACCTTCAAAATTCTTGTTCATGGTGATATTATGTGTCAGTGTTATTATCATTACTGTTTATTCTTTTCAGAACAACTCTAGTCTACATGGCTGTGGTTATATAAATCTGAAACAGAACAATTCTTCTTTCCATGTGATGATGTATCACATTGTTAGGTTCAATCAGTATAACATTGTGCTTGTCGAAAGCAATATTGTGGTGCAGGAAGGAATTCCACTATTATCTATGCAATCTTATCCCTTTCCCCTTGTAACCGTTGTGATACTTACAATTGGTGTTCCTCTAATGACATAATAGTTCTATATCTTGGGTATGTTTTGATACCTTATTGTTATTAATAACACTGCTTCATCTTGAGCACTCTTTTGAAGCTTTTTTTTTCTTTTTTTTGGTATAGGTGGCTATACATTGCAACTGAATGGGATCAAAAGTGACATGGTTTTTGATTTAGTGTGCAAGGTAAAAGCTCTTTGGCAGTCAATATTTACTCGGAGTACTATTTAGTTAGAAGTTAGTTTTCTTGCAGCAATTCTACATCCAACCATGCAAGTGCAAAAAATGTAATAAATAACAATACCTTATGCCTTAGTGATCAAATAAAAACTAGATATGCCTCATTTTGCTTTGTAATCAAGGTACTTCATGTTCATGAAGCATCTGAAGGGCAGTGGGTGCTTTTTTCTTGGGATGGAACTGATGCTCCTGTTGTTGGTCTTCAAACAGAGTGAGTAATTTGTTGCTATAAGTTATCTGTTATTATATACCATCAAGCTTACACTTTTTTTAATTAAGTTGCAATTAATGTTGTTTCAGTGTAGACAAAAGGGGTTTAGTTGTTGTTACTTTGTAATCCTGGTAGTCAATTTAGAAGAAGACAGACGTGATGTATTTTTGAGTTTGTTGGGCCATCAATTGTTTCATAAAATTTATCTGTTCCTGGTCTTACGGCCTTCGGTTATCGTTCTCAGTAAATATAATGTTAGGATTCTAAATTTTGCCAATTTTATTAATTTTTTCCTTTCACAGTTTGGATCCCGAAGGTGAGGATGCATTCCCCTTGCATGTTGAATCGTTTTCTCTACCAAGAGACATCATAAGAGCATTTCCTTGCTATGGAACAATACTCCGAATATTTGCCATAGATAATTTTGAGGAGATAACACAGTTACAGAAGGGAAATGGTCAATGGGTAAGATTCAGGAACATTACTTGCAAAATACATTCTGGGATTTGGAAAGGTGTGTTGCTGAATTCAAGTAAAATTCGTTTTCTGTCAAGCGAGGATGATATTGTTTTGGCTCGGCAAAGGTTTGTCAAATTCTCCTTTTCTCTTCTTTTATTGCCTATTGTGGTTTTAGCATGTTCTTATCACGATGCAGGTCATATAATGCACGGGTATCTTGTGAGCGAGAGCATAATGATCTGACTCGGCCTCTGTGTACATACCCTAAGCCATCAGATGTTACAGGTAATATACCTCATTTATTTGGAAGCTGACGACTCCCAGCTTGTTAAGCACCATGTTCTCACCCACTAAGAAGGTCAAGTGTGGATTATATTTACCAAAATGTTCATTGTTTGTACTTGTTTGACTGGATGCGATTCTGCTCACTTCCTTTCCCAGGTTGGGTTGGTATTGTCTTCTAGATTGCTCCTTGGACATTGTCTTAGAAAATATTCTCTTGCTTCTTATAAGTAATGATCTTCATTGTGTAATATGATTAGTATTTGTTGCTGCTGAAATAAATCTATCTAAAAGTTTAAGTTGGTTTTGTATATCATCCTCCTTTTGTTTCGACGTCGGGGCTTGTTTTCTTTGAGTAGTTGCAAAAAGAAGTCATGTTCTCATTTGTTTTCTACTGAATATGGTCATGCCATTATTTTTTCTTCCCTTTAGATTGTTTCCATGGATTTTTAATAACTGGCTGTTATTATATCTGACATCTTGTTTCAGAGACTGATTATGAGAAGGTCCTGGGTGCGTCTTTGAGGGAGTCCCTTGCTTATCACGAGGTTTGCCTTTGCCAATATATTTAAATTTCTTGTTGCTTTGCCATCCTTGTGGTCTAACTGTCATATCATAGTTATCTACGTTTCTTGTTAGCATGTACGGTCACTTGTCAGTATCCTATCGATTCTCCTCAAATTCCTTTACATTATGGATTAAGAAACACATCTTCAAGCTTGGGCTTGCATAAGTGGGATGGTGCATTAGTGTTAGTGTTTATGCTCATCAAGTTTATTTGGTTGGCTTCAATATGTCTTGGACACATCTGGGATCAACAAATGCTTGGGAAAATTCCTTCTACCTCACTCAGCTTCTGTTTGTAAAATTTGTGAAAAATGTCGTGCAGGGTTTCAATTTATGTATCACAATTTGGCTGTGGTGTAAATCTTCTGGCTGTTACATGATTGAGCTCCATGACGTTAGTTTTCTGTAATTGTATAAACGATTGAGCTAGTTTCTATCCATGCAGGTAACTCACAAGTTAAAGTGTGTCGTTCGGGTGGTTGGGGTATATCCCTGGAAAGCTGAGGATCTGCGTGCTCCAAATGGAGGTCATTACAGAATGCAATTAACATTGGAGGATCCAACAGCAAGAATCCATGCCTACCTTCATAGTGATAATGCGGTATAATAGCTCTGGCACTTGCAATCTTTGAGGGTCATCTGCAACTGAAGTTAAATTTAATTCTTCTATAATAAAAGATATATTTGCAAACTCATACCTGTTTTACATGTCCTAAAAATTAAATTAAATTCTTCTAAATTTAAAAATTGACTTTATTTGGGTTTATAGCACCTAGAGTAAGAGCGTAATCTTTGCTTACTGTAATCCGTCCACCAAAATGTCCAGCTTTTTAGTAAAGACAACCTTTGCTTCATTTTTTCCATCCACCAAAATGTCCAGCTATTTGTAGTTAGAAAATCATGTTTATTTCCTATTGCCCTATTATTTTCTTTACATAATAATTCTCTCAAAAGACGGCAGTGAACAAGCTACTTGGTATCACCGAACGACTAATTTTTCTTACTGTTTAATGTCAATATGTACCATCCAACTCTTATGCAGGTCAAGTTTTTTGGTGGTTATCTACCCCCGGAAGAACTAGCCTTAAAGATGAACAAGCTACTTGGTATCACCGACGGCAGTGAAACTGACGAGGCAAACGAAGGCAGGCTTCCGTTACGAAATCCACCATGGGTTGAGATGTGTTTGATGTCCTATTACCTGGTCAAGAGCAACCCCTGGGAAAGCAGAAAGTACCAAGTTTATGCTACCAAACTTGTTGGGTGAAGCTGGTTTTAATCATGTCAGAGAATACTGACGTCTTCACTACTTATGTCAGTATCTCTTGGCTTCTAGTTATTATCGTGAAGTTGTATATATGAAACAATTTCGCTTGCAATCCGTTGTATTTAGGGTAGGTTTAGCGTGTGATGTGTCTTAACGAATTCCTGTCTGCGCTTCATATTGTAAGTATTTCAGCAAGGTGTCATTGTGGATAAGTCACTGTTAAAATGCTGTTGATATGTTCTCATGCTCGTGCGTAATGTGTCGACTCGGCCATTTCAAATACCGTCAACTTTAGCGCTGTGTTGACTGTTCAATTTGAAGATGTCATGGGCATATATATAATGAAACATCACATGAAGACATCACATGACTGTTGTAGTCCCTTGGTATTAGGAATTTAATTCTTTTTTGGGCTCATATGTCCATTTTGGATTGTAAATGCGTTAAGGATGTAAGCTTTGAACCATGTTGTGGATTATATATATATATTTTTTATCGTGATAATATCTGCCCATTTACAAAAAAAAAGATACAAACTATTTGATTGATAAGAGCGATTTTAATTCATTGTTTTTCATGACACGTTATATTATCTTTGTTTTGGGCATAAACTAAGTTGATGTACCCTTTTAAAACGAATTCGGACAAGTATTTGCTCGTCTGAACTCGGTGTGTTAATATGATCTACGATCTTAACTGTTGCGTACTATGATATTCAATCTATCTCATAGATTCATATGTAATTTGAAAAATATAATCAATTATTTGTGACTTTGACAGCCATAAGTACAAACTATCAATCAATTAGAATCATAATCATTTGAAAAATACAGAGTTGGATATTCAGTTAATGAGCACAATCAAGAGATATATCACAATAATATGCATGCATAAAAATACAGAACTCCCATTCCAATTTGACCAAATCCTGTGTTTCTGAATTAATCAATCAAACGCATACCTAGTAACTTCACACTAACGATATGTAGTCATTTTCTCTTTCGGATGACTCCACGCTGTCCGCTAGGTAGTTTTTTCCTAAGTGAATCAGTCAGAAGCATACACAAATGACATGTCAGCCGAAACACCACGATACAATCATATGCACATCAATAAATTCAATATCGATACTCTAAATGTATGCAACTACGAATATCAAGAGAGACATACATAAAATGAAACTAAAGAATAACGAATCGGTACTTGTTTGTCTCCCAATCACAACTTTAATTCAACAAATCACATCTAATCTTCATATTTTCGTTTATATTCTTGCACCATAAAAACCTAATCAAATATAAAGATCATAATCTAAATCATTATCTATGATATTCTTGACCAAATCAGTGAAGTCTAATACAAAAATAAGGTGGATGAGCTCTTTAGATAGGGTTTGCTTCTGCATACCTCAAAGCGAACTCAAAACCTAACCTCCTCACAGGATTGCCTCTTCTTTTTCTCATCTCTTTCTTTTTTTCTTCTTTTCCATCCCAATCACTATTATAGTCCAATAACCCTACATATTTATACCCAACTTAACCGACTTAGTTTTGCCGCCATCTCTCCCTCTCTAATATTCTTCCATCTCCTTCGTACAAGACACCTAGCTTTAATTCCTTAGAAGTTGGTGTGTTTCAAACATTGAGTCACCTTAAAATATTAGGAAAATTTTTCAAAATGGATTTTTTTTGAAAAAAATTCTCAAAATAAACCTCAAACAAAAGTATTTCTCAAACTAGACCCGCTGCCACCACGTGGTGACACGTGGCGGCGGCGGATTTTGTTTTTTTGTGCCTAGAGAACTCGGCATCACCAGTGCCGAGTTCTCCCAAAGAGAACTCGGCACTGGTGATGCCGAGTTCTACTTGATTTTTTATTGCCCAACACTTGACGTTTTCTGAGGTGATTCAAATAGAACTCGGCCGTTAGAGTGCCGAGTTCTATTTGAAAACTGTTCTCCTGGCGCTCAGATCGTGCATGAGACGATTGACGCCCAGGAGAACAGTTACTGAAATACAACTCGGCATCTAGGATGCCGAGTTCTAAAGGTAGAACTCGGCGTTTGTAACGCCGAGTTCACTTAAAAAAAGTGAAATACAACTCGGCATCTAGGATGCCGAGTTACAAACGCCGAGTTCCGTCGGGCTATATAAGCAGCCCGACGCCCCCATCTCCCCCATCCGCCTAGTTTCCGAGTTTTTCAGGTTAGGGTTTCGATTTTTTTTCGATTTCCACCGTTTTATTGCCTTTTTTATGTATTAGGATGATATACATTGTTGATTTATGTATGATTGTAGTGTTTTTGTTGGTTTAGGAACCCGTTTTGGTGAAAACTCGAATTCGATTTTGGGTTTTTAGGCAAAACGTTTTATTTCTTGTTTGATAGTTGATTATTGAAGTTAGTATTGTTGATTATAGGTCTACGGTAGTCATCTTAAAAATAGTTGAATTGAAGTATGATTATTGTGATTAAAATTAGATTTTTTGTTGTTATTTATGTTTGAATGTATGTTAATTTGAATGAATGTTAACTTAAAAGTGATTTATTTGAGTTTAAATGTATGTGAGTTTGAATGTATGTTAGAATTGAAGTTTGTAGTATTGTTAGTTTATTCTACCGTGCAGGTTTAAATTTACCAATTTGAAAAATATAGGAGAGGTTCTGTCAAAATTTTTAAAAACATTCTGACATGATTCTTAACGTTGTTTATTGTAGTTGATTTTATTGGAGAGATTGTTCGACGTTTACAGCCGGTACAGATGGAGTTTGGTGGTTCTAGTACTGGTTCAGTTAGAGGTAGCTACGCTTCACAGGGTCCGGTAGACAGATCAGTGTTGGTTTTGCAGGCCAACCACAAGTCTGACTTGTTCAAAGATTTTGTAAGTATTTTACGTTTTCAAGTTAAATATTTGCACGTGAGTTTCAATATTCTTACATTTCTCTAAATTTATGCAGAAGGATGTTGATGGTGTAAAATGCGTTGAGCATGGATCGAAGCTCAACGAATGGCAGATCACTGATGAGAGGATGCTGTTTCTGCTAGATATGGCAGGGTTTGACACAGTCACTCGGTTGGGCCGAGTTCAGTTGGATCATACCTTGCTGGGGGCGATGGTCGAGCGTTGGAGACCGGAGACTCATTCATTTCACCTGCGACATGGTGAGATGACGTGCACCTTGCGTGACATCTCGATGATTACCGGCTTGCGCGTAGATGGTTTGCCGGTGTGTGAGTCTCAGGAGTACATTTGGTCAGAGGTCTGCATGGATTTATTGGGTCAGGTCCCCGATGACTTGGGTCGTAAGGGTTCCGTAACTCTGGCTTGGTTGCAAGCTCGGTTTCAGCAGTTGCCTTTTGATGCTGACGAGGAGACGGTTACACGACACACTAGAGCCTTCATTCTGTTCCAGTTGGGATGTAGTATTTTGGCAGATAAGAGTGGGACGATGGTTCACTTGAAGTATCTGTCTTTGCTTGGAGATTTGGCAGTCGCATCGGAGTACAGTTGGGGTAGTGCGGCTCTGGCCCACTTATATCACATGTTAGACGAAGCCTCACTGATTCCGACGAAACATTTGTGTGGTTTTCTTACGTTCCTGCAGTTGTGGTGCTGGGAACATTTACACATTGGGAGACCTTTGAAGAACAGACCATTAGTATACCCGGAGGACGAGAGGGCACCATTAGGATCCCGTTGGAGACGACCAAGAACATTCAAGGGTAGTGCGAAGACGACGACACTTGATTTTTATCGGAATGAGCTGGACGTGCAGGAATTCGATCAAGTGATCTGGGAGCCTTATGTAAATTTGGATCTTAGTCAGTTACCACCATTATGTACGGAAGGTTCAGAGATCTGGACGAGCCGTACTTGGCTTATAAATTTTGGTGAGGTGGTTATGCATTGTCCAGACCGAGTGATGAGACAGTTCGGTCTACAGCAGCACATTCCGGAGCCGATGGAGAGACATGTAGTGAAATCGGCTCAGGGAAGGTCGGATGTGAATTGGTTGGCGGAAAATCACCAATTCATTCAGCATTGGTCGCACAGAAGAGATCATCTACAGTTTGAGCGACCACTCCTAGGTGTCACTCCTGAAGACAGCACACATCTGTATATGGAATGGTACTGGAACATCACCGTGCGTTAATTAGTTCATCACCCATTGGCTCCGAATAATACCTTATACAGACCTCGAGCGGGTAGAGAGCGAGAGATGGTAAGATTTAAACATTTATTTAAACAATTACCACTTTTAAAAATTGTTTAGTGTTTCATTAAATTTTAATTATCTGTAGGTGCACGGAGTTTATGAGTTCCACGAAGAACTCCATCAAATTCACGAGGTGATCAAAGATCACAAGACAGGTTCTTCGATGGTTGGAAAATTGAAAGAAAAAATGAAAGCTTGGCTTATGTGTTTTGGTGCTGAAGAACCCGCATTACATTTGAGTCAGGATCGCGTCGTTGAAGATGATTCACACTCTCAAGAAGACGTTGGCGGTCTGACTCAGGATACTGAGAATGCAGCACGAGGATTTAATGGATGTTATAAGATCTGAATGTTGTTATCCACACAGTATGTTTGATGTCAAGTTGACGGCGAAATTGCCATTAAACAATGATTGGACTTACGTTCCATTAACCAATGATAGGTCGGTTTATGGATTGATGCGTTTGTTTAAACGGATGTCTGTGGTTGGAGTGTATGTGGAAGCTGAACCTAAAGTGCCCGACCCTACGCTGACAACGAACACTCATTCGCCGGAGTATGGTACAGTAAGGTCGACCGGTTGGGACTGTGGAATAGATTTGAATATAAGTCTAAATCCTACAGCCGAAGTTCCAGCATACCAGCAAATTCCATTTTTCCAATCGCATAACTTCCAAACAGGCAACGAATGGTCAGAAAATGCGTGTGACATTCCTTCTAGCAGTGCAAATCCTTATCCTGGTCTGTCGCAATTTGAACCTTCACATTACAGTCATGATGAGTTTGCTGGAGGGGCTGGACCATCTACCTCATATCCTAACCTTGGGCTTGGTTTGTCACCTGTTGAACCAATTCATTTTAGTCGACCAGAAGGCCGGGAACAGATGCATAGCGTTGAAGACGATGACACTGAGGAATTAGGGGATTACAGCACACCTTTCGCTGTAGAAGATGAACCTGAAGGTGTTTCTGCTAATGAAGTCGTTCCGGAGACGCAGGATGTCATATATGCGATGGGTCAATCCATAAACCGTGAAGACGACGACGTTGTTGATGATGCAGTTGCTAACAACGATATGATTCCAACTCTTAATGAACTTCCCGATATCTTCGAGGACGACAACTGGATAGAGAATTCGGTAATTGAACACTCATTCTTCGATGCTGCGAACAATTTTGAACAGAGTGATTGGCATACGGAAGATGGTCGTTCTTTCTGGGATAAACGAATTTTCCCAACCAAAGATGATTTGGTTCATGCTCTGCAATCGTGGCACATTAAAAAGTTTGTTCAGTATTCAGTTGTGGTTTCTTCAACGAAACGGTATACTGTTCATTGTATTCGTCGTGATGAAGATAACTGCAAATGGCGTCTACATGCGTCTGTTCCAAAAGGCTGCAGATATTTTCAAGTTAAAACATACGACGCCGAGCACACTTGTTCCAATCCGATATTGTTAAACGACAACAAACAATGCAGTGCTAATTTTGTATGCGACTTGATAATGCCATCTGTTAGAACTAAGTTCACAATTACTCCTGCTGAAATAATGGAAAGGGTGAAGACCAAATACTCACTTGAAATCGGTTACGCTAAAGCATGGCATGCTAGGCAAAAAGCGTTGAACCGAATATATGGTGCCGAAGAAGACAGTTTTAAAGATTTGCGAAGGTTCGTCACAGTTCTCTGTCAGAATAATGAAGGATCTGTTGTCGAAATAGAGTCTGTCCAGATAAATTCAGACGAGGAGATGTTTAAGCGTGTATTTTGGGCGTTCGGGCCTTCAATTAGTGGGTTTCATTATTGTAGACCCGTTGTTAGTGTGGATGGAACGCACCTCTATAGCAAATATAGAGGTTTATTGCTAATTGCTGTGGGCACAGATGCAAACAACGGAATTTTTCCTTTGGCATTTGCTGTTGTAGAGAGCGAGAATACAGAGTCGTGGACGTGGTTCCTTCATTTGCTGGCAAGTAGAGTTACAAGGCGACCCGATTTGTGTATTATCACCGACAGATTTTCGGGAATAAATGCTTGTGTGCGAGCCGCATTTCCACCTTCGGAGGGCCATGTACATCGATTCTGTCTTCGACACATGAAAGCAAATCTTGCTAAACATCGAAATTGCAAGGAAAGATTGGGACAAATCAAGTTTTATGAAGCGGGTAAAACTCATTCATTTATGAAATTTGAAGAGTTAATGAAGGCTATTGCAGAGGAACATAAGCCGATATACGAGTGGATTCAACATCAAGGTCCTTTGGAAAGATGGACTTGTTGTCACGACGGGGGTCGACGTTTCGGATGTATGACAACTAACATGTCAGAAAGCTTCAACAATGTCTTACGAGGGGCACGCGGTATGCCAATTACAACCATGATTTTGATGACCTTTCTCCGCTTGAACAAATTCTTTGTTAAAAGAAGGGACGTCGCCGAGTCGTGGAATGAAACATATGTACCGACAGTCCACACCGTGGTGATGGCAAACAGCAATCTGGCCAGAACACATACAGTAACTCGGTACCACCAGCTGATGTACCAGGTTGAAGCCAATGACCAGAAAAAATACCTCGTGAAATTTGAAGGAGTTATTACTTGCACTTGTGGATACATAATTGCAATGCACGTCCCATGTTCACATGTACTAGCAGTTTGCAGTGGCAGACATGCAAATGTCAACACTTCACATTTGGTGTCCCCGTATTATGAGGTTCAAATGTACAAGGAGGCGTACAAACCGATATTTATCCCAATTCATGATGTGAGGTATTGGCCAGATCGAGGCACCATCACAATGAAGCCTCCCCAAACCAAAAGACCTCCCGGTCGGCCTAAATCAACGCGAATCCGAAACGAGATGGACGAACACTCTGGAAGAAAGGTAAGGTGTGGGAGATGCGGCGGTATAGGGCATAACCGAAAGCGATGCAAGGAACCTATATAGCAAAATATTTTGTATGTAACTATTTAGTGAGACGAATGAATGTAAGAGTTGATTAATTGTAAGACTTGTAATGTATTTGTAATGTATTTTGTTATGACTTGAATGAATGTACGACTTAAATCATTTTTAAGAGTTGATCAATTGTAAGACGATAATTGTAAGACGAATGAATGTAATGTATTTTTTAGGACCGCAAATTTGCCTACTTAAGCCTATTGAATTGGACTTCTGCCTATGAAACTCGGCATCTAGAATGCCGAGTTCTATTGTAGACATGGGCCACCTGGCCGTCACCCATTTTCACACAAGATTTGAGTGCCAGGAGAACAGGACCAAATAGAACTCGGCATCCCCAATGCCGAGTTCTATCCGAATCACTATTCTCCTGGCAACTCAATTCGACTGGAATGTCAAGTGTAGGGCAATAAAAAATCAAATCGAACTCGGCATCACCAGTGCCGAGTTCTATTTGAATCACCTCAGAAAACGTCAAGTGTTGGGCAATAAAAAATCAAGTATAACTCGGCATCACCAGTGCCGAGTTCTTCCAAAGATAACTCGGCATCACCAGTGACGAGTTCTCTCTGGGAGAACTCGGCATCACCAGTGACGAGTTCTCTCTGGGAGAACTCGGCACTGGTGATGCCGAGTTCTCTATGCACAAAAAAACAAAACCCGCCGCCGCCACGTGTCATCACGTGGTGGCAGCGGGTCTAGTTTGAGAAATACTTTTGTTTGAGGTTTATTTTGAGAATTTTTTTAAAAAAGAAAATTATTTTGAAAAATTTTCCAAAATATTATAATAATACACAAGTTTCAATGCCTTAATCTTATGTAATCATGTGCAACTCAAGTAAATTTCAATTTTAAAAGTGAACTTTATTCATTGCTTATATTTCTTCGTAATATCAAGTACACCTTTAATAGATAAACATTAAGACTTTAAATAGTATAATTTTTTTTTGGGACTATTACATTAAGCTTGCGAGCACCTTTCTCAATCCGTATCCTTTAAGCATTCAATTCACAACCCAATAGTCAGCTTGTTCCCTTAATGAGCTGAGTCGGAACCATTTAGTGAAAACTTGTATACAACCCTCTAAACATTAATGTTGTTACTAGCTTGGCCGTGTAGGTATGACGGTAATGGAAGGTTGCGAATGAATCACGTGTGGGGAGCTCTTGTTTCGATCAATATTAACCACTCAAAGCTTAAAAAGGTTTTGCGCCAAGAGAGAACTGAATGTACAAGCTATGTGGATCTCGGATTGGATGTTCGTTTCGGACAATCGTGCTGACATCTTCATTTTCGGATATCCAAACTGATTACTTGCAAGAATGCTCTGATTTTGAGTTGTGTTTTTGATACGATATTTTCCAATTTTTCAAGTGCACAATCTTGATCTAAAATGATATTATGAATTCCAAGTGATGAAGCTCTATGTATTCCGGATTATGAATTTATAATATCGTAACATCGTTTTCATTAGGTAACACATCATCACTTCATTTGTCACTATGGTAATTAGTAAAAATGTAACGTCCCGAAATAGCAGAAATTTAAAAATCATTAATAAGACATCAGAGACCAATAATCAAAGACGGGGACTGTTACTTCTCATCAAATATATAAGCGGTGCACCATATTACATCAGAGTTTGTCAAAACGATACATAATTACAACAGAACAACAAAGGGAGACAAAAGTAATCATGTCGACCTCAAAGGTCCGAAAGAGATGATCTGATCCTAAGATGCGCACACCCGCTGATCACCACCCAACTGGACCTACTGCGGTCCTGAAAAAGATGTAACAACAATGCCTGAGTTTCCATAAGGAAACCCCGTATGCCAAGCTCACCTATATGCATGCAGTAGTACAAATGAACCTATCATACTAGTAGCATGTCATTAACAGTACGGAAAACAATTTCCCCGAAGGGTAACACATGACACCAGTCCAACAATCATCATCGGGTCTCCCAAGGAGACCTACCGTAGGCACTGTAGGATTTCTTGTCCCTATGTATGTATATATTTTAAATTTTTTAATATAACATACAAGATCGATTTTCATATTTTCAGCAATTTTATGTACATCTATTTGTGTTTTATTCTAATAACATGCAACCTACATTTATTAAAATAATCCACAAGGATAGAATCATACCTAAAGGTTCTCTAAAACATTTTTGATGATCCGGAGTCGCGTTGCCCGCTGAATGTTTGTTTGTTTGGATGCCTAAACAACATAAACCATTTTCTAGAAGAACATTTAAAAATATTGCATTTGATAAATTCGGTAAACAAAGAGAAATCACGATTACTTATTTTTCATCAATGAACAATAAGGTAGCATTAACTAGTGATGTTTGGACCGGACCAAATAATTATCATTACAATTGCATAACTGCTCATTATTTAGATGATTCATGGTGTTTAAATAAAAATTCATTTTATTTTTACCAATTTTGCATCACACACAACCAAAGTTATATTTGGTCACATTAAAGATGTCATCGCAGCTAATAATCTTGAATATAAAGTTTGTGCAATTGCATTGGACAATGCTACGTACTAACAATAGTTCTGCAATACAAATGCTTATTAATTATTGTCATTCACCTGTAGATGGTTTACTTTTTCATATTAGATGAGTTTGTCACACTTTGAACTTAGTGGTACAAAATGGACTTAGCACAATTAAACATTACTTAGAAAATGTTAGCAATGCAATTCCTTATGTAGATTGTAGTAGTACATCTAGATATCAGGAATTTAGAAAATTTTCTACATATAATGAAATTAAACTTAAGAAGTTTAAATTAGATGTCACTCATAGATGGACTTCTACATATGAAATATTAAAATGTTCTTCCTTATCATCTTGCAATTTCAACCTTTTACAATGAAAAACAAAATGAGCACGTGTTAACCGATTTAGATTGGAAAAATTGTAAAATTATGCATGGTTTTTTAAAACCTTTTCTCACATTCACTAGTATATTAGGTGGACAATATTAGCCAACCTCTAACATATTTATTTATGAATTACTTCCAATTATTAAAGTATTTGCGAAATATAGGCACAATGCTGGTTTTGTTGAATTTTTATATGTAATGTAGGCTAAGTTTAATAAATATTGGAATCCTCATTCATTTAGTTTTTGTTTAGCCTTTATTATGGATCCTAGATTTAAGATTACTAAGTTTTCTTAGAACATTTTTTGGAAAATATGAATATTTCCAAATCATGTAGATAGGTGTAGATATTTGTTAATCAAATATTTTGAAGAATATGAAAGACTATATAATGTAAATCAAATAGGTTCAAATGTTGCTAGTTCATCATCACAACCACCTCCAACTGCAACAGATTCAGATGATGACGACTCCCAATGGAATTGGTAAAGTCAAAAGAATGCAAAATTAGTGCAAACCGACACTCAAAATGAAGTAACTGCATATTTAAACACTAAACTTTATTTAAGTACGGCTGAGTTAAAATCTTTTGACGTTTTGGGCTGGTGGAGAAAAAAACTCAAGTAGGTTTCCATTAGTTTCTTTGATGGCGCGAGACTTATTATGTCCTCCGACGTCCACTGTGGCGTCGGACGCTGCTTTTAGTGCAGGTAAACAAGTCTTATCTCACAAGAGGCAAAGCTTGTCCGACAAGTCAATCGAGATGGGCGGATTCCTGAAGGATTGGATCGACGCTGCGGAGAGAATACAAAACATGAATATTCCTGACAACAGCGACAACGAAGATTGAAGACAATTAGCTAAACAATTTTGTTAAAGGAGTAATTTTTTCCTAATACCCCTTAGGGTTTTTTCATTACTCCTTAGGTTTAGCTAGCCTTCGGGCTTCTTTTATTCGTAACCAATATATTGTTTCACTAATTGAGGTAACAATTACTAATAAATAAAATGGTTACTTTAGGGGGGAAAACAACACAAAACAAGTAGGAATAGGTTCCCTTTTATAGGCTCCCAAAATATCATTATCAAGAGCTATTATTTAGCTATGATCCCTTGTTTTTCTCTACTAAAATTAATCTCTAAATTTCATATAATCACCCACAAAAAACGTTTTAATTAAATCTGGAATTATTCCACCCATGATTTAATTAATCTCTTAATAATTCAGGCAGAATCGTTCTTATTCGGTAGACCGAGTATTATTCGGTCAACCGAACCATTCAGTTATAACACGTGTTCGGTGCACCGTGAGCTCGACGGTCGACCGAATCTGTATGAGAAAAATTCACTAAAAGAATTCGGACGAACCACGTCTTTTAATCGGTCTACCTTTGACCCACCAAAATCGCTCCTCGAACATAGTCATCGGATAACCGGGTCACCTTCGGTCTACCGAAAATACTACTTCTCGGTTGACCGTTTCCAATCGGTTAACCGAACCCGATTGTCCAGGCACTCTGGGCAATCTCGGTCAACCAATTGTGCTTACCCGTTCCCTATTCGGTTAACCGATCCGAAGATGCCCCGGTCGACTGAACCATGAACGGTTCACCGTGTTTGACACCGATTTTGCCTTTGTCAAATTTTGGATTTATTTCCAACAAAATTTGATCTTTTGGGATTTTTAGCAAATTCATATCTTATGTAATATATTATCCTATGTAATAATTAATTATTACACCCCATAATATATACAACTCATATGAATTTATTATGATTCTAATTATGTTAATTTTCATAACATATTGATTTTAATTAATTCACCACATGTGTCCCATTTTCATAAGAAACCCGACACATCATATGAACTTAAAATCAACCTCTTGTTTCCCAGTTTTGTGGTGTGACCTATGGGAGGATTTAAGCCTAATTGGCAATGATATTAAACACTTAATATCTCAGACTATAAGCGGTATCTAGCTACACATTATAGTCACCCAATTAGCATAGATGTCTTTGTTCCACCTGAACTAAAACACGATCCATTTTGTGATGTAAGTGCACCACTTGTGTCCGTCCATTGCCTCATGATATTAAGAATATATACAAAGTAGAAATGTGTCACATTTGTATTATATTCATTTCTTGATCTCTCTAAGCTAATTATAACTATGTGACTTAACTCAAGTCACATTGTGCACATTATAATTTTGCTTTATCAAGGGCCCACTAATATCATCACTCAATTAAGAGGGGCAATGATAATCATTTGACTAGCTATCTTTTCCAGCACAAGTCATGTTCAACCAACTATTGCCGTTATCACTACACTCATTGGTAGCTTTTGACAATAATCAAATTAAACACTTCTTGAGTGAAAAGATATGTATCATATCTTAGGATCCAAAACAATTAAAAACATTAATGACACTAAACACAATTCCATAATGTTTTACTTGTTAGGTCTATTCAATATATAAAAGTAACATTTTCCTCTTTTATATACTCGTGTCGTCAATTATTTGTAGAGCTACAACAATCGATGACCAACACGACAATCTTATCTCGGTAATGAATGTTCCATGTTAATTACCATGATTGTGAATAACTTTTGATTTATGTAAACTATTATCTTTTAGAGCTCTACGGTTAAGGACCAAGTGCCTCTTCATTAACACTTCCAAAAGACGAATACTATAATCAAGGAACAAAATGTTTGCACATTCAATTCATAATAATTGACATATAAAAGTAAAACTTTTAGAACACATTCCTTTCAGGCACATACGGTCTAACGGAACATGACGTGACACTCCCCACACGCGGCTACACTAATCATGGGGTTCGGCAAGGAGCATCCGCCAAGTCCGCGCCATAAGAAAAAGATCTGTAACATCGTGGTCGAAACCACACCAACGGAGCCGTCGCTCGGTCGGTCCATCAATCATCATCTCAGTGGTGCCCATCTGAGGAACATAGGCGGAACAACATCGACCCATCAATCATCGTCGCCGAAACAACATCGACGGCATCACCGGAACAACATCGGTGGTCCATCAATACGTCTGGCACAACATCGGACAGGTCCAAACCGAAGTCTGCCAGGTCATCAAGCTCCACGAGCCGCAAACAACAACCGCTCCGCTATAAAAGTAGGGCAGTGATGAGAATTAAATTTATACCGCAAGTGCACGACGTCAATGAAGACGTGACAAGTACGGGTCGAACACAAGGAGGGAGAGATATTGTTATTTTTGTGATTTTCGATTAAGGAAAGAAAGAAAGAGAAATAAGGTCGGTTTGAGATTTTTGGATTTTTAATTTCTAAAGCAAGAACAACAAGAAACAAATTAAGAATAAAGCAAATATGGATGAGAGTCCAGCACGTGGAGGTTTAGATATCGGGTTTTGATTAGAGAATTCTGAAACTTATAATAAATCACATTAGTTATAAAGCATTACATGATAAATGACTCAACATAAACTCAAGTAATCAAAATATAATAACACAAAATTAAAATAATAACGTAATTCTTCTTCTCATCACCCTAAATCCGTCACCCCCACCCTTTGGAGAGAGTTAGAAACTCATGGATGGAGGGAAGGAGAAGGGTCCTAGAGAAACTACAAAAGAAAACTAAAAACACAAAATAAAAGAATAGAATTTTATTGCTAAAAAGAAGAGGAGGAGAGGAGCCCCTTTCAATACATGATTCAGCCTTATTTACAGCATCAACCGGGGATCCTAATACATAAAAGGAACGTACGCGCGTCAATACAACATTAGTAAAAATTTGAGCGCACGAATCGACTTTTGTGCGGCGGAATCGCCACCTTTTTGGCTCGGAATCGATCCGGATTTTTCCTGTGTGTTTATGGTATGTTTTAGCTGTCCTTTGCACGTCCAAATTAATTATTGCATATCTTTGGAGATCCGAGTTAATTCCTTCATATATTTGGAGATCCAAATTGATTTTTATTTAGAACTTCTCCAAAATAATCTTTTGGTACTCGTAATTTGCAGTCGGGTCCTCGCCTTTTTGCAATTAAGTCCTAGACTACTTTTGTGCTTAAGTCCTTGGACCTTTTTGTAATCTTTGCATGCTTTTATGCTTGGATGGACTTTCATTTGAATCCCGATAATCTTGACTTGGTATTTATGATAGAAATGAGTCTTTTGCACGTGTTTATGCTCGGGATATGGGTAATTTGCATTCAGGTCCCTGTATTATGTAAATAAGACTAAACACATACCTTAATAACATTTATTGATATAAAATTAATCTAAATGAAAGACATATGATGCAATGTATGCAATGCATCAGGCAGCGACCTCCGTAGCCATCCAGACCGATAGTCACCTCACCCAAAGACAATTGCGTGCTCGCACAATCATCATACATTGGGATCCGCGATCCCTTAGGCCTGCTTCTCTACAATGAGTCCAATCAATCCATCATATGAGTCACGATCCATACATGAAGGTGACGCGTCCCGAACACCCACACTCTTCCGCACGGCGGTCCCTGGGCAGGCACGCGTAACGCGCCCACCGTCACCTCCCGGCTCACGCACAAGGCGAGGACACGGGATTCCGTGGACAGAGTTGGCATGCTAAACGGAACCAGGAATTCAGTCCTGTGCAAAAACGGTCGACCGGAAGAGTAACGTTCATAAATATTCGACCGAAAGAGTAACGTTCAATCTGACCCAAATTCCAACCATATCTGACCTTCGTTTCGATCCAAACATTCACGTAAATATATGTTTAGGAGTGTATTAGGGATACAACAAAAAAAATTAGGAAAAAAACATCGAATGTGTGTTAAATAATGAGTTTTTGAAGTTCAATGGGACAAAGTGTTACAAAATTAAAGCTGAGGGGAGGTAACTGTTTACTTTGAAATTTCAGGGGGGCAAAGTGATACCAAGGCATAGTTCAGAGGTGCAAACTGTAATTAACCTTTTTTAAATAATTGTTGGACAAACGTTCATAAATAATTAATTTATTAACTGCAACTTGAAAATAGTTTGGATAGAAATGAAAACTATGATTATATGAAACATTTTGGGGAAATTTTGGTTGTGTATTTGATGGATGACGTAAATTATTCCCAGAATTCAGAGTATCCATTTGAAGTAAATCAAAGGAAGATTGAAACAATAAGAGGTAAGAAATTGCGAAGATGTGTGAGGTTGGAGAAGAATGAGTGTGTATTTATATAGTTTGAGAAATAGAATTGTTGGAGAAAAACACGTTGGAACAATAAAGTTGAGAATATAACTTTTGGAAAAGTTAAAATTAGGAATAAAATCTCTGGAAAAGTGGGATTTGAGAATAAAATATATGAAAAAGTAAGATTTCAAAATAAAATTTATGGAAAAGTTAAACCTAAGAATCTAAAGTGAAAGTTAGGAATATATTCTTTTGAAATTTTGTATTTGTCCTATTTTAATTAACCATCTATTAGTTGGAATTTTAAAATTACAAAATTTATATAACTATATGAGTATCAATTTATAGATCTTGAAAAGATAATATTTTGGTAATTTGTTTTTTAAAATTAATAATTTTTATTTGAACGCCAGTTACTTTCTTACAAAACGTGGTGGTGCAAAGTTTGTTGAGATGATTTTTTGGAGTTAAACAAGGGAATTACTATTCATCGTCGGAAAACTACTTAAATCGTCCCAACAATTATCATTTTGCCAATCACAATTCATTTAATACTCATTTCGTCTCATGTCTTAAAATAAGGTATTTGCCTGTGCGGCAGGAACATCGAGCAAATGCTTGGGTTTTCTCACATTCCCAGTACCAACACCACGAAAATGTTGAAGGATTTCGTGTCCCTATGTATGTATATATTTTAAAAAATTTAATACAACATACAAGATCGATTTCATATTTTCAACAATTTTATGTACATTACTTTGTGTTTATTCTAATATCATGCAATCATACATATATTAAAATAAATCACAAAGAAAGAATCATACCTAAAGGTTCTCTAAAACCTTTTGAAGATCCGTAGTCGCGCTGCCCGTAGAATCGTCCACCGATTTGCCTCCGAGTGTTCACCAAACTCTAAACAAGATTAGAGAGAAATGAGCTAGTTACTCAATTTCTAATAAGGCTTAGATTCTAGCTAATAACCCCTCTTTGAGTTCCTGAGATTTCTACCTCCTAAACTCAAAATTAATAAGAGATTTTTGTGGTGATTAGAGGAGAGATTAATGAGAGAAAGAATTTTTGCATTCACATAAACAAGTATGAGGATGAGTGCTTTTATAGTCTCCCAAAACATCCTTATCAAGAATTATTCCTTAGTCATGATCTCTTGCTTATTCTCTCCTAAAATTAATCTCTAATTGCCACATAGGCATCCTCTAAAATATTTTAATTAAATCTGGAATTAATCCACCCATGATCTAATTAATCTCTTAATAATTCAGGCAGAAATCGCACTGTTCGGTTGACCGAGAATTTTTCTCGATTAACCGAACCATTCAGTTTTAACACGTGTTCGGTGCACCGTGAGTTAGACGGTCGACCGAATCTGTATGAGAAAAATTCTCTGGAAAAATTCGGACAAACCACGTCTTCTCTTCGGTCTACCGATGACTCACCAAAATTTCTCCTGCAGCATAGTTATCGGATGACCGCGTCACATTCGGTCTACCGAAAATACTTTTTCTCGGTTGACC
The DNA here is from genome assembly GCA_963682175.1 of Triglochin maritima. Classification (NCBI taxonomy): domain Eukaryota; kingdom Viridiplantae; phylum Streptophyta; class Magnoliopsida; order Alismatales; family Juncaginaceae; genus Triglochin; species Triglochin maritima. Next base: position 46,632,119 of record OY821775.1, read on the forward strand.
GTTCACACTCGGTTAACCGAACCCGATTGTCTAGGCACTCTAGACAATTTTGGTCAACCAACTGTGCTTACCCGTTCCCCATTCGGTTAACCGACTTGAGGATTCCTCGTCGACCGAACCCTGAACAGTTCACCGTGTTTGACCCTGATTTTGCCTTTGTCAAATTTTGGATTTATTTCCAATTTTTTTTTGTTCTTTTAGGATTTTAAGCAAATTCATATCTTATGTAATACATTATCTTATGTAATATTATTACACCACATAATATATACACCTCATATGAATTTATTATGATTCTAATTATGTCAATTCTCATGACATATTGATTTTATTCATTCACCACATGTGTCCTATTTTCACATGAAACCTGACACATCATATGAACTTAAAATCAAGCCTCTTGTTTCCCAGTTTTGTGGTGTGACCTATAGGAGGATCTAAGCCAAATTGGTCGAGATATTAAGCACTCAATATCTCAAACTATAAGCGGTATCTTGCTACACATTATAGTTACCCAATTAACATAGATGTCTTTGTTCTACTCGAACCAAAACACGATCCATTTAGTGATGTAAGTGCATCACTTGTGTATGTCCATTGCCTCATGATATTTAGAATATATACAAAGTAGAAATGTGTCATCTTTGTATTATATCCATTTCTTGATCTCTCTAAGCTAATTAGAACTATGTAACTTAACTCAAGTTACATTGTGCACATTATAATTTTGCTTTATCAATGAGCCTACTAATATCATCACTCAATTAAGATGCGCAATGATAATCATTTGACTAGCTATCTTTTCAACCACAAGTCTTGTTTAACCAACCATTGCCTTTATCAATACACTCATTGATAAATTTTGACAATAATCAAATTAAGCACTTCTTAAGTGAAAAAATATAAGTCTCATATCCTAGAATCCAAGACACAGTAATACATTAATGACACGAAACACAATTCCATAATGTTTTACTTGTTAGGTCTATTCAATATATAAAAGTATTCTTTTCCTCTTTTATATACTCGTGTCGTCAATTATTTGTAGAGCTACAACAATCGATGACCAACATGACAATCTTATCTCGATGATTAATGTTCCATGTTAATTACCATGATTGTGAATAACTTTTGATTTATGTAAACTATTATCTTTTAGAGCTCTACGGTTAAGGACTAAGCACATCTTCCTTAACACTTCCAAAATACGAATATCATAATCAAGGAACAAAATGCTTGCACATCCAATTCGTAATAATTGACATACAAAAGTAAAACTTTTAGAACACATTCCTTTCAAATGTCTGGCGAAGCGCCTGGATCTGGTGAGGTAAGTGGGGGAATTTTTTTCCCGTCTCGGACGTCTGGCTAAACCGCCTTCCCCAAGGGCGGGGCGTCTGGCTGGGACGCCTCCTCCTTGGTGGGGTGGCTTAGCAAGATGCATCTCTAAGCCGTCGTGCCCAAGGAGGGGCGTCCCAGCCAGACGCCTTTTTATTTTAAATTTATTTATTTTGTGTTATTTTAAATTATTTTAGGTTCCATTGCAAGATTTCGGTGGTGATGGAGTAGATTACAATGAACTTTTTGATAGTAAACAAATATTTACAACACCACGAAAAGAAAAGTTGTGGTTGTTTTTGGTAAAAGTAGTCGAGCGATGTCATTGTGATGGATTGGTCGTTGTTTCTAATAGCACCCATGGGCAGCACAACAACACACTTGCAGTTTATTCAGAGGGTCACCGACAAGTCAGTGGACTTAGTGTTGGGGGCGTAAAGGAGAAATTTTCGGAGGATAATCTCAATCAGAGACATATTTATAACTTCAGAGAGTACATGAGGATGACGAAATCTGAAGACAGGAATCCCGCTCAAAAGTTTCTCAGTCAGACAGTGCAGTATAAGTACTTACATTAGATTATGGCAGATGAATAAACTAATGTCCTCACTCACACATTTTTGGCACATCTGACGTCAGTTCTGTTGTTGCGCACATACTTTTATGTAATATGCATGGATTCGATGTAGAAAACGAACAAGTACAAGATGCATTTGTTTGAGATGGTTGTGGTGACTGCAACAAACATGAACTTCCTCGTCGCCTATGCCAAAACGAAGGATGAGACCGAGTCTAGTTTCCGGTGGGTGTTGGAGAAGTTGTGAGATCTGTTATTGGATACCTGACTACAATAATAACAGACCAGGAGTTAGGTCTGATGCGACCAGTGACATAGGTTTTTCCTGAGTATGCTCATTTACTTTGCACATGGCATATCAATAAAGACGTGTATAACTACGCATACCAAGTATTCGGCAAGAACAAACAGTTTGTAGAGAATTTGAGGCATGGAAAGTGGAGGAGAGTCACGCTTTCTGCTTTACAGACCGAGTACGATAAAGCAGTCCATAATCTGAAAGATACTTATCAAGATTTTCCAGTTCTCACGGAGTATCTGGAAGACACATGGTTAGTGCATAAAGAAAAGTTTGTGTTGAATTGGACGAACAAAGTCCTTCATTTCGGCAACACTACGAACTGTAGGGTGGAAAATGCACATTCGGCTCTGAAAGAGTGGATCACTACATCGATTGCCACCCTGGACACTCTTTTTGACCGCGTGAACTCGGCTATTGAAATGTAGTTGACGAATATTTGGAAATTTCTTGAACACGGGCACATGATCTGGTATGACGATATGTTTGTTGTTATTTAATATATATCTCTTATTTAGAGAGGGTTGAGTAGATTATCTCCTAATTTTGTTGTTTTAATGAATTGCTATTTCTCTATCTTACAGTGTCCAGACGGACTGACGTATGTTGATAGACTGCTGGGAATCATTTTACCATTTCTGGAGAGGTGAAATGACGTACGTGCTGATGGTATATAACTGTGGATTTCGATGTGTTGTCGATGTCTTCCATGGTCGTCAAGACAACTGGTCGTACGCCCGTCGTACGATTTCTAATGAGATATGTGTGCATCCTATTTATGAGAATGTCTATTTCGACAATGTGGTACATGCTCGTCAACGAAGTGATTGGGGCGGAGGAGTTTGTGACGAGGATCATTATATGGAGGTTTGGGCCGACTTGTTCCCGATTGCTAATTTTTGCAAGTGTGCGGTCATGTATTTCTCAATGGGAACAAAGGGTTCGTTGTTCCCGTGTCTTACTGTGCTACATTGGGAGAGTCCGTCTGCCATGCCGAGGCCAGTCAAAGAGTTGATCATTGCTCATTTAGGGAGTTACAAACATTTTATTCGTTTGGAATTAGCTTATGATTTCCTAGTACCTCCTATAGCGACCTTGTGGTATCAAATGAGAGATGAGAATGTTGTTGGATGTGATGATCAGTACGAAAGTAGGATAGCGTATTGGAACTGGTTACGTAGTACATTTTGATTGTAAATTGTAATGTATTTGTAATGTATAAATATCGTGTATTTGTACTTATATCGTGTTGTTCTTTTACCAGATTTTAAATTTAATTTAAGTTACTATGATATGTTAGTGAGAAATAAGTATTAAAAATACGATAACTAAATAAATAAGTAAAATATATGTTCGTCAGAAATAAATAATAAGAGTACACAGATAAGCATAAGCAAATACCAACAAATGTAGTTCAACATATAATAAAACGAAAGTAAGAGCAAGTCAACTAGAACTCAACATCTGAATCATGGTCCGAAATGCCCAACTGGTTGTTCCAATCCTCAATGAGGCGATCCCAATTTGTACATGCAAGTCTCGTATCCTCAGTCGGCATCTTGTCTCTCTGTCGCAAGAACGACTGCGTATACCGTATCGCCTTACTCATTCACTGAATGTAACATAAAAATTGGCGTAGATTAACAAAAAGAAACAAAATATATATTACAATTAAAAATTAAATTAGATAAACTTACCACATCGGCACATGTCCTATCCAGTGGTCTCTCCGGTCTCGGAATGGTATCGCGCACGATAAGTGGATGTGTGCATCTACCGAACCACTGCAAATAATCTGCATCACAAGTGGAGGGGTCGCAACTACATCTCAGATCGTCCAAGTGAAGTCGGCTTACTCTCGGAAATGTCCTCCAAACTGATTCCACGCTTGAAGCGTTGTGTCTGACGTCGCACGTCGTCGCAATCGCAGACTGTACTGCATGCTCTGGCGTCGGGATGTCAACCTTAATCACCTGAACGTACCCTAACTGACGCAAGACGCGATCAGGTAAATAAGACTGTGATATCCCGATAACGAATAACACCCATAAATGTAGTCCTCGGCACAACTACAGCAGGTTCAGGACTACACGACAACCACTCCACCTAAACGTTTATACGCTAATAATAATAAACTTGAAATTTAAATAAACGTGAATGATATATACATTATATACCTGCGATGCAGTCATCTGATCTAGCCGTCTACGAATAGAAAGGAGTTGCCCTCGCTCTTATCCTCGGCCCGGACAACCCACATACGCCAACGAGGATGACCACGCTCAATGATCTTCCGCTCCCGATACGGGCGGAAAACAGGAAAATACTCATATATCCAAGCTTGCAACAGTGTAAAACAACCTGTAATGTCAGAACAATCAACACGACTGACTATACCCAACTGACGATACATATATGTCAACGTCGTCGACACCATGAGTACTAACCAATGGTATATGGCTCACTCGCCTCCAATAGGTCGCGTGGTCTGACTCTGCAACCGCTCTTGTCGACAAACAAGACGCAGCCTAGCAGTAAGAAGAGGTAGGCAGTCATCTACGTATCCTCAGTCCGTGGTGGTCGCCCTCGTCTGCAACAGTCGTCCACAACATCGATACTAACACCACCACCACTCCAAAATGAGCTATCCCGTCCAAGACCCTTAAGACTGACACCTTGCAACTCTGATACAAATAACTTCAGCTCAGACGTCGGCGCCTGCACACTGACCATACGACCCTCAATAGGATTATGCAGAATGTGGAAGACGTCATGCAATATGATCGTCATCTCTCCGAATTGCAAGTGGAAAGTGTTGGTGTCAGGCTACCACCGCTCCACGAAAGCCGAAATCAACGGCATGTCAAAGCAGGAAAACATGTTGTACGACATGTGACTCAATCCACTATCACTAATGGTCGCTGTCATATCATCAGTCATCACTGAACGCCAAACATGCAATATAATACATGCACTGTGCCGATTATGGCACTTCAGAACCTTCTGATGCTCGCCCTCCCAGATGTTTCTGGCGATGTGGCCTCAGAAACTCGGAATGACGCTGCCATCTAGAAGACCACCAGGCATCATATCCGTCACAATCCAAGACTCGTCTCAACCCTCTTCTTCTTTTGAGTTCGGGCGTCTGGAGTGCACGAACTCGAATCACCGGTCACAAACCGACCACCTCGACCATTCCTAACGACCCACTCAGCCGAAGTACTATAATGTCGCCCCCGTCCTCGACCATACTGCTGTATTGCCTCCTCATGTGGCTCCAAGCCATACCAGCCCCCATCGTCACTCTCGTTGTAACTCATCACCTCATCTGAAGCATCATCGTCGTCGAAAAAATCGTCAGGTGTCTGACGACGACATATAAGATCTCTCTCTCTCCCCTAACTGAAGCGGAAATATCACATCTACGTGGATGACGAGGACATGACTCATCTGCTAAACTACGTACCGCGCGTAATGGAATTGATTTCCATTTTTCTTCAAGGTAACCCGATGACTATTAATTCAATTTTAAAAATAAATTTTTTTAATGGATTTACTAAAATAATTAAACTAATTATTAGCTTAATAATCAATTTATTTAGCAATTATCACAATTTATAATCAATAATCCTTTACTAAAATAATTAAACTAATTATTAACTTAATAATGAATTTATTTAGCAATTATCACAAATTATAATCAATAATCATTTACTAAAATAATTAAACTAATTATTAACTTAATAGTCAATTTATTTAGCAATTATCACAGTTTATAATCAATAATGGTTTTACTAAACTAATTATTAACTTAATAATCAATTTATTTAGCAATTATCATAATTTATAATCAATTTAAATAATTATTTTTTGGGCGTTTTTCGCGAATGCCCGACCCAAATTTAAAAAAACAAGACATTTTACGAGATTTGAGTAATTCGAGGCGTCCGCTAGTTCTTTTCCCTCCCTCCGAGACATTATTTCTGGTGAATACGAGAGTAATATGAAGAGAGTGGTGTTAGGAGAGTGAAATGATGAGTTATATAAGTAGAAAATGTAAAAATGCAAAATTGTAATTCGTACGGATGATTTAAGTAATTTTCCGAACATTAACGTTGAGTTTTTAAAACTTTAACCATCCGCGTTGCCGAAGGCCAAACCCAACTTTCTGACATCACAACTTTTTTTTTCTTTCCCTGCAAAAAGCTGATATCTCACATTCCCACTTGTTCCCTTCTCTTCTCCAAACCAACCAAACCCCTAAAAATCCCGGCGACCAAGCCTTCCCCCACCAAATTCCGATCTTTCCCTTCCCAATCCCCTCCTAATCCTCCCAAAACTCCTTATCTCCGTTATCATCGCATGATTCCGCCGTTTTCGCCTTCAAATTCGATGCTCTCCTCCCTGCAAACCCTAATTTTTTCCGCCAGGAAACGGCGTTTTAGCCGAATTAACCGTCGTTGGTAGTCTTGGAATTCGTATAAGAAGCCGAATTGGTTGGATTTGGGGTGGTTTGTTAGGGTTCGGGATGTGGGTCTGATTAGGTGGTGGGTATGGCTAATGAGGGAGATGAGAGGAGGGCTGGAATGGATCTGAATTTGTACTTGGGACTCCCCCTTTCGCCCCTCCCCCGTGTTTCCGATCTCGGTTCCGACCTCGCCCTTGGGTTGCTTTCGTCCAGCGAGCCTACCGTCGATATGCCGGTGCTCGAGGACCACCCGGCTGATGAACGCTTGATTTATTCGCCTCGAGATGCTTCTAATAGCGCACAATCAGCGATGCTGGGGCGGGAATCGCAGGACGATTACTTCCAGAGTGGTCATTTCTACCAACCGTCTTCGTCGATTCCGTTCCATGTGGTCGTCCCATTTACTCCTGGTGATGAGCCTTTGGGTGCTGAAGAGGCTGCCCGTGTGGCGTTTAGTACGGGTTTAGAAGGTGCTGTTAGTGAACCATTGGCTGGAGGTGAGCTCCCCTTCACGTCGTCGTATTTGTCGACTGTTCCACTCACTCAAGTTCGTACTGAGTTGCCGGTAGTTGCCTATCAGCCAAGCGTGCAATCAAGTGATGTTTTTGCTAATGGTGATTCGTCTTCGCGTCAAACCGTTGCTGATATGCCAGAGAGGATCCGGAGTTTGATTGAGTCGAATCGGCATGTCAGTGCAAGACAGTTCAGGTCGTCACTCTCACATGCTGATGATCACCATAGTCTCGATGCAGCTGCTTTTCCTACGCAGGACCAGAATTTGTCTGATACGAATCCGGCTCCACAAGGTGGTGTTGAAAGTTCGGGGAAGTCCAATGAGGATGGTGTCGGTAAAGACAACATGGAAGAGGAGAAGGAAGAGAAAAATGCAGGTTCCGTTAGCTTCGATTGCAACATTTGTTTTGATGTCGCCAACGAACCAGTGGTTACTTCCTGCGGGCATCTGTTCTGTTGGCCGTGCTTGTACCAGTGGTTGCATCAGTACTCTAATCACAAGGAGTGCCCTATATGCAAAGGACAGGTTTCAGACGCAAACATAACTCCTATTTACGCACATGGGAGCAAAGAAGCCGTGGTGGAAGTGATACCAAGTAATAATGGGGATCCGGAATTGGAAATACCTCCACGACCACGCGGTCATAGGTTTGAGAGCCTTAGGCAGCGGATACACAGACCTCTTTCAAGAGGTGGCAGCCTTAGCGAGTACAGGCGATTTATGGTTGAGGAATCTCGCAATTCGGTTCGGTTTGATGGGATTTTGGACCCCGTTGCTGTCATCACCAGAAGATTGGAGGAAGGAGTTTCAAGCCTTCAGAGGCATCACTTGGATGAGGGATTGCAGAGCGGAAGTAGAGCAGACAGGTATTTGGACCCTTCCATGCAGCAAATAAGTGACCCGCTCAGAGGTATGACAAGATTGAGGGCTCGTGCTCGCAGGTTGGTTAGAAGAATGAGTGATAACCAACCCACACAGCAAGTTGACCAAAGCGAGCTCGAAGCTGAACTGAACCAGATTGGTGGGACTGCAGGCGCTTCTGATGATCCTCTTGGACGTTATGCTCTTCAGAATGGTAATCACCAGGATACTGGAAGGCAGGATATCAGGAACCCTCAGGATTCAGACAACGTCGTTGTTCAACCTCCTGCAGCAGCTACGCAATCAGCAGAACGCGTGTCAGCGTCTAGCACCACGTCTGTTATACATGAAATTTATATGCAAAGGTTGGCTGCTATGCATGCTCAACTCAGTAGGCTAGTAAGTAGTTTTCCTGGGAGCAGCATTGGTCCCACAATGGCATCAATGACAGGTAATCGTCGTGACATTGAAAGACAGGATATTGGGAACCCTCGGGATTCAGACAACATAGTCGTTCAACCTCCTGCAGCAGCCACACAATCAGCAGAACAGGTGTCGGCGTCTAGCACCATGGCTGTTATACAAGATGATACCGATGTAACAGACACTTCAGCGGAACCATATAGAGCAGGTACGTCGAGGGCGGCTCGAATAAGGGGTAGGAGCAGTGCGTCTTGTTCTTTAGATGTTGATGGAGAGAACCAAACCAACAAAAGAAGAAGATTAGACTAAAAACTCCTGGATTAATTGTTAGATTAAGCTATTGATTAACAATAACATCCTTCCTTGTGTGCCCTTACCATAAGCTACAGTTCTTTCTCACCCTTGAGTTAGAGTGTATTATCATCATCATTGTCATCCTATAAGTTTAATGAAGCATTTTTATTTATGGCCCTTGCAAAATTAGTTTCTGTATTAATTTTGTACGAGGAACAAATGTGTTCAATGAAGTTAATTCGTAGTGACAGGATTAATGTTTCCTGTCTAGCATACATATACTTGTAGCGTTAGTTTATTTCTTGTCATTTTATTTTTCAAGCTTGATACTCTGCACATAGAAATGCTTTGGCGTTTAAGCTTGCTTCTATATCTCAACTTCAACATAGCTGTCCTCTTGATCTCATGTGCTTAAGGTTTTGTCCGGTGTTAAGACTCTTTGCACTTCCAACATTATTTATTAACATACATATGATGCCAGATACACTTGTTCTCTTTCCCGTAGGGATCTTCATTGTGTATTAGGATAAGTATATTTGTTGCTGCTGAAATAAACATAGCTAAAATTTCACTTGATACCCGTAGTATATGTTTATTGGCAGCATATCTGGTCACTTGTCGGTTTCAATTTTTTTTGATGACCCAGAATTTTCAGACACCCACCCTCACTTTGGGACAGGTGGGTTGCGAATCTAAGCTGGAGGTAGCCCAATATCATTTTCACCGAGACACTTATGAGATTCGAACCAGCGTCCAAAGGCTACGAAGCCACTGCCTTACCAGTTGAACCACGCCTTGGGGGCATTAGTTTTGATTGTTAGTGGGTGCTTCAGCATGGTCATCAAGTTGTTTTTTGGCATTTGGAGTATCATGAACTATATCAAATGACTATTTAAACGATCTGTATTTCTTATTTATTGTGGAATCGCAGATGGTCAGTTGCATTTGCATCATTTGGGTCAATTGGAAACAACCTCACTGTTTTACAGTGGTAGGGTTGCGTACATCCGATCTCCCCTTAGGTGGTAGTTTTGTTGTTGATGATGCTTGTTATTTATTTAACAAGCTTCTCCCGTTCAGTAGTAGACCCCATCCTTTTACCCGTTACAACTCATGAAGAAGCTTCTATGTAAGTATTTTCCAACGAGTTACTTGTAGTGGGGTGATTTCGTGATTGTAGAGAAATTATGTATGCATCAAACAAAAACTTGTAACTTTGGTTATCTGATTAAGCAATTAAATAATTCTGCCTTCGACATTGACATTTGGAGTGGTTAATTAAGTCGCAATTCACGATCTCAGTAGTTTGTGACTCAATCATATAATGTAATTCCAAATGTGTTTGTTTTTCTCTCGTTCTGTTTGGTAGAACTCATATAAATGCTTACAGCAAATGATTGATTTTTTGGAACTAGTATTTGCAGACTGGTTCTACTCATGCATGCATTTCTAGGTTAGATTTTTGTGTGAAAGCAAGTTAAAATTTTATTAATTGGCATATGTCAACACATAGCCAAAGATACAAAGGAAAGACATTTTATGTCGAAAACTAAGTAAATTACAAAATATGTTTGTTTAGAGAACAGTTAAATGCCTATTGCAAGACGGATCTCATCCATGATTTCATGAAATGATGGATTGGGAGGTCGATCATTCCGGAGCATCGAGATCCAGATGGAAGCATTGGAGCAGATATCTCGCAGCAAGATGCCACCGGAGGGGTAGCAGCACGGAAGACGCAATCGTTCATTGTTCTCCAAACAGAAAAGAAATAGGAAAATAGAAGAGATTGCCAATTCGAATGCCCCAGTCTGCACGAATGTTACTGAATGCTGAGGCAGTCGAACCAAGGATCTTACAAAAAAATAGGGTAACTTTACATTCCAGAAAGAAAAAAAGTGATTTACCGATTCACAGTCAATTTTGCGAAGGGGGCATCAGTTTGGACCATGTATTCCTCTTTTGACAATATTGTCGCAAGTTAAAATTCTGTCGTTGGTGACGGACCAGACAAAGGCCTTTGTTTGCGTTGGACATTTGCTTTTCCATAGCAGTTTCCACGGCATAAATTTGGGAGTCCTTATACACGGACGTGGGCGTCACGGACGAGCCCTACGTGGCTTCAAAAAGTGGAGGAGTCAGCGTCTACTCGGATTGTCATGTCACGGTTTCCTTCCGAACGCGGCTTAAATTGTTTTCAAATTTTTTTGACGGTTTTCGAAGAAGGACGGTTCGTTTCCAGATTAGACAGCGGCAGACACCCTACGAACGACGGTTCGGATACCGAGGAAGATAACATATCCAGACCTAAAGGGAGACTCTCGCTTTCTTTCTTTCTTACCTGTGAACGTAGGAAGCGCACCTGTGAAGCTTTCCCGACTTTCTTTCCCTGTGAAGCGCACCTTCTAAACGATAATGGAATCTTCAACTCCGGCCGTCGATATCGAACACGTCCCAGAAGCGGTGGGTCTCTAATTTTTTCTTTCCCTGGGTCGTTATTTTTTCTTTCCCTGGGTCGTTTATTAAATTATTGGTTTTAGGGAACCACGTACTACTTCCGGGAATCACGATGCTCCTGGAAGGCCATCCGAAAGCAATTTGACCGGATGAATAAGGTGGAGAAGGAGGCTTTCCGTAGCACCCCATTCGGTCACTTCCTAAACCTTCCTAACATTACGACGGACAACGAAATAGTCGGTTGGTTCGTCGAGCACTACGATACGGAGGAGGTGGGGCTGAGAATAGGATCAGGGGTAGTTCCCCTTACACCGGAAGACATCGCCCTAATTTTGGGGTTACGTACGCATGGGAAGGCCGTGGTGATGGAACCATTGCGCGTCCAGAAGCGAGACGGGGTGAACCTTGACAACACCCAACTTTTAGTTCATCTCATGACAAACAGTACCATGGGCGAGACGGAGGAGTACGTTCGTCTCCTGATTTCTTTCATCTTCAACAATTTTTTGTTCTATGATGGAACGCTACGACCGAAGGAATGGTTCATGCACCCTATGAGGAACATCAAACGCCTAAGCAGCTACGCATGGGCAAGTGCAGTTCACAAAACCCTGGTTGGAGGCCTCGAGAAAGCAAGTTTAGAACTGCAGGAGAGGAAAAAGGCAGGGAATTTCATAATGAGGCAGGGGAACGTCGAAGGTTGTGTTGCCATACTACACGTAAGTTTTTGTTCCTGCTTCACACTTCCTCTCTTCCTCTTTTTTTGTTTTTGTTCTTTTCGGAAGACGATTTGTGTCTGTTCGGAATACGTTGTGAGTCTGTTCGGATTAAGTGGTGGGTCTGTTCGGATTAAATGGTGGGTCTGTTCGGGTTAAGTGGTGGGTCTGTTCGGATTAAGTGGTGGGTCTGTTCGGATTAAGTGGTGAGTCTGTTCGGAATAAGTGGTGCGTCTGTTCGGATTAAGTTGGGTGTCTGTTCAGATTAAGTGGTGGGTCTGTTCGGATTAAGTGGTGAGTCTGTTCGGAATAAGTGTTGCGTCTGTTCGGATTAAGTTGGGTGTCTGTTCGGATTAAGTGGTGGGTCTGTTCGGATTAAGTGGTGAGTCTGTTCGGAATAAGTGTTGCGTCTGTTCAGATTAAGTTGGGTGTCTGTTCGGATTAAGTGGTGCGTCTGTTCGGATTAAGTTGGGTGTCTGTTCGGATTAAGTGGTGCGTCTGTTCGGATTAAGTGGTGCGTCTGTTCGGGTGAGGTGGTGCGTCTGTTCGGATTAAGTGGTGGGTCTGTTCGGAATAAGACGTGTGTCTGTTCGGAATAAGAAGTCCGTCTGTTCGGATTAAGTTGGGTGTCTGTTCGGTTTACGTTTAATGTATGTTCAGATTCAGTTGTCTTTCGAATATGAAGGTACGTTGGTATAGTAGTTCTCATTTTTTTCCTTTCCATTTGAAGGTGTGGCTTTGTGAGAAATTTAAATTGGGGGAGCCCAGAACTGGAGTTTTCCCACGGATGAAAAGATGGACGGAGATGTTTGGGAAACGATTAACCCTGAGGAAATGGGAGGAACGTGGAATTACCTTACATCGGATTTACGACGGCACGTTCGACCTGATGGGGGCTCCATCAATGAGTGAAAGGGAGCTGCAACTTATTGGTCCTATTCGAAAGAGCTCAACTTCAACCGTCAGTTTGCCAAGGCTCCAACTGGCAGACTGCAGCATTCCATGCGACCCGCTGCTCCAAGAATTGGAGCTGAGTGAGTTGAAGACAAAATGGCTGAGGGCCGAAGCTGCCCTTAAGAAGGCCACAGAACAGGTACACGACCTCAGGGAAGAACTGAGGATTTCCCAGGAAGAGTGTGGGAGGCTCAGGAAAGATATTATATATCTTCGAGGGACAGGGACAACTGGAGTCCCTGGTGGGGAGAACGAGCGAGAGCAAGAGGAGGAGAATAGGAAGAAGAGGGAGGCGGAGGAAGAAGAGAATAGGAAGAGGAAGGAGGATGAAGAAGAAGAAGAAGAAGAAGAAGAAAAAAAGAGGAAGGAGGAGGAAGAAGAAAAGAGGAGGGAGGAGGAGGAAGAAGAAAAGAGGAGGGAGGAGGAAGAAGAAGAGAAGAAGAGGAAGGAGGAGGAGGAACGAGAAAAGAAGAAGAGGAAGGAGGAGGAACGAGAAAAGAGGAAGAGGGAGGAGGAGGAATGTGAGAGAAAAAGGGAGGAAAGGACAAAGGAAGAAGAGGAGAAGAAGAGGAAGGAGGAGGAGGAGCGAGAAAAGAGGAAGAGGAAGGAGGAGGAATGTGAGAGAAAAAGGGAGGAGGAAAAGAAGAAGGAAGAAGAGGAGAAGAGGGAGGAGGAGAGGAAGATGGGAGAAAAGAGGAAAATAGCGGAGAAGGAGGAAGAGAAGAAGAGGGAAGAGAAGAAGAAGAAGGAGAAGGAAGAAGAAAGCAAGGCCCAGATAGCAAACTGGGTCGTGAAAAGAAAACGCTCGACGGCCACCGTTGAGTAGCAGCTGAAGGAAGGCGAACATCTGGCCAAGAAGAATAAGAAGGAAGAGCAAAAAAGAAAAGATAGAGCGGCTCAAAGGAGCCTGAAGAAAAAAAGGCCGGATGTTGACATGCCTGCATTGGGCACGTTGTCAGTTGATGAGGTCAAAATGCTACTGAACCTGACCGAACCCAACAAGGACAATAGGGAGGTCATCTGGAGAGGCGATATGTGCAGTTCAAAACGCTCCGACCTGAAGGAGCTTATAACGCCTAGGATGGATATTAGCGATGAAACTATCGACGCTATGCTATCGGTGCTCGAAGAAAGACGCCACCCAGAAAAAGTTATATGCATATCCACATTCGAGTCGGGGCGAATTCTTGGAGGGCAAGGCAGAGAAGTTGATGATTTTATCCTCCCAAAAATCGTAGGTGCGTCTCCAACACAGACCGTGATCGCACAACCATGCTGGTCTTCAGGTCATTGGACACTGGTGGTTGTCTATGGCCCGTCCAAAGAGATTTTGGCATTCAACAGTCTCTCTAGGGAGCTAGGCGAAGGTGATGATCCGGAGCAGACTGTAGGCCTACATGAATGTGCAACAGCGGATGCGGCTGTATACTGGAGGGATCTACTCAAGGTCGACTGACCCCTGAGAATCCTGAGGAAAGAGAGCCAACAACAACCACCGGGGAGCAACGATTGCGGCGCCTTCGTTTTATACTGGATAAGGTGCCTAATGTTCAATCTTGACCCTACGAAGGAGAAGGACCCCAATACCATCCACTCTATCAGGGGTGAATTGGCGGTCATGTTACTTAGGGATCGTCGGTCGTGTGTGCAGGTCTAAACAGACAAAGATATTTTAAGTTTTGTTTATTTTTTGGTTTACATGTACAAAATGTTTACATATTCAGTTCACAAACTATTTACATGTAAAAATACAAACATTACCAATGTCATTCTTAAGCTAACTTTATTCCGAACAGACAGTCTTCTTATTCCGAACAGACCCACCACTTATTCCGAACAGACTCACAACTTAATCCGAACAGACGCAACACTTAATCCGAACAGACTCACAACTTAATCCGAACAACCGCAACATTTAATCCAAACAGGCTCACAACTTATTCCGAACAGACAGTCTTCTTATTCCGAACAGACCCAACACAGAATCCGAACAGACGCAACACTTAATCCGAACAGACTCACAACTTAATCCGAACAACCGCAACATTTAATCCGAACAGGCTCACAACTTATTCCGAACAGACAGTTTTCTTATTCCGAACAGACCCAACACTTAATCTGAACAGACGCAACACTTAATCCGAACAGACTCACAACTTAATCCGAACAACCGCAACATTTAATCCGAACAGGCTCACAAATTATTCCGAACACAGTCTTCTTATTCCGAACAGACCCACCACTTATTCCGAACAGACACTTAATCCGAACAGACGCAACACTTAATCCGAACAGACTCACAACTTAATCCGAACAAACGCAACATTTAATCCAAACAGGCTCACAACTTATTCCGAACACAGTCTTCTTATTTCGAACAGACCCAACACTTAATCCGAACAGACGCAACACTTAATCCGAACAGACTTACAACTTAATCCGAACAAACGCAACATTTAATCCGAACAGAACCACCACTTATTCCGAACAGACCGAACACTTAATCAGAACAGACCCAACACTTAATCCGAACAGACTCACAACTTAATCGGAACAGAACCACCACTTATTCCGAACAGACCGAACAGGCTCACAACTTATTCCGAACAGACAGTCTTCTTATTCCGAACAGACCCAACACTTAATCCGAACAGACGCAACACTTAATCCGAACAGACTCACAACTTAATCCGAACAACCGCAACATTTAATCCGAACAAGCTCACAAATTATTCCGAACACAGTCTTCTTATTCCGAACAGACCCACCACTTATTCCGAACAGACCCAACACTTAATCCGAACAGACGCAACACTTAATCCGAACAGACTCACAACTTAATCCGAACAAACGCAACATTTAATCCGAACAGAACCACCACTTATTCCGAACAGACCGAACACTTAATCAGAACAGACCCAACACTTAATCCGAACAGACTCACAACTTAATCGGAACAGAACCACCACTTATTCCGAACAGACCGAACACTTAATCCGAACAGACTCACAACTTAATCCGAACAGAACCACCACTTATTCCGAACAGACCGAACACTTAATCAGAACAGACCCAACTTAATCAGAACACTTAATCAGAACACTTATTCCGAACAGACCGAACAACTTAATCGGAACAGAACCACCACTTATTCCGAACAGACTCACAACTTATTCCGAACAGACACACCACTTAATCCGAACACACACAACTTATTCCCAACACACCCACAACATATTCCGAACAGGAAAAACTTATTTCGATCAGACACAAGTAAATCTGAACTGAACTTGTATAACAACCATTTACAGATCAAAACAGATCAACAATTACAAGTTTCTTGGTTTTACAAGAACGGGAAAAAACAAAAAATGTAAATTAAGGAGGAAATTCCTCGTAATACAAACTCATGTCCCAATCGGAGAAATCAGGATCCGCGGGTTTTGGTGCTACTTCGTGAAGCGGCGAAGTAACCTTCATCTTCCACTTTCCCTTCTCTTGTTGGACGTGTTTTTTATGGCTCTTTTTAATTATCTTCTCAGCTAAAGACACTCGACGTCTAGTCGGCGGTCTTCCTATACGTCTGACCTTTTCCGGATTAAGGACCGATGTACCCGAAGACTCAGGTTCATCAGGTCTAACCAAGTTTTGTGTAGTGTGCATACGTGCCTTAAGCATTTCAATACACTTCACGGCCTCAATATACCTTTTGTGGGAGATGAAGGCTTCCTGTGCGATCCAAACGGCACGACCCATGATGTCGTCGTGACGACGTAGCGCATCCTTCGCCATTACACCATCGTCTGGGTACGTCTTATCTCGATAGCTCCTTCGAATATCCTTCCGCCATCGATTAAGGATGTAAGAGTCTGGAAGCAATGCATTAGGATTCAAGCGTGCAAGTACAACAAAAACGTGGCAGCATAGAAGCCCAACGTGCTGAAACATTCTGCAATCACATGTAAAATTCATGGATGTGTTTTGTACTAGGAAACGTTTCGACAGTAGCTGCTCACCAGCCAAAACACGTTCAGATACCTTGTACTGGAATGTTTCATTCGTATTGAACTCCTCCGTTATATCGCAGTATATCATCTTCCCAATTTGTAACCGCACTTTTTTGAAGACCCCTACGGTATACAACTCGCTCAACTGACTCTCGAATGGATAAATTGAAACCAACTGGGGTTTTTTATGAAGACAATCAAATTCTGATTGAGCTTCCTTCTCGTACTTGTGGCGGAGCGCAAGTTCGTATTGTTGAACAAACTGCTTAAGGGTGGTCTTCGAAGTAAGATACTTGTCGAAGAAGGCGTTCATACTCTCGCTCCTCTGAGTAGATGCCATTCCCGCGAAAAAAAAATCACCAACAAATGCAGGGATCCACGACTCTCGGATTGCATAAATGGATTTGAGCCAGCTGTGGTTCTGCAGGTCAAAATCAAGAAGGAAACCCTGCCAATTACGATCAAATTCTGCTGGGGTTTTGGAATCATATACAATCAATTTCAGATCAAATAATATGTGATCCCGATACTGCGTCGGCAACTTCACGGGAGCTTTGTTCATTATGTGCCATATACAGAATCTGTGTCTTGAATCTGGGAAGACATTCCTTACAGCAGCAGTATTGGCACCACATTGATCTGTTATTATAGCTGGGGGGGGTATATCTGCATAAGGGACCCAATTCGAAAGGAGTGAGACATTATTCCGAACAGACAGACTTCTTAATCCAAACAGACAGTCTTCTTATTCCGAACAGACACAACACTTAATCGGAACAGTCAGGCCACTTATTCCGAACAGACACAACACTTAATCCGAACAGTCAGACTTCTTATTCCGAACAGACAGACTACTTATTCCGAACAGTCAGACTTCTTATTCCGAACAGACACAACACTTAATCCGAACAGTCAGACCACTTATTCCGAACAGACACAACAATTAATCCGAACAGTCAGACTTCTTATTCCGAACAGACACAACACTTAATCCGAACAGTCAGACTTCTTATTCCGAACAGACACAACACTTAATCCGAACAGAACCACCACTTATTCCGAACAGACCGAACACTTAATCAGAACAGACCCAACACTTAATCCGAACAGACCCACCACTTATTCCGAACAGACTCACAACTTATTCCGAACAGACTCACAACTTATTCCGAACAGACACAACACTTAATCCGAACAGTCAAACTTCTTATTCCGAACAGACACAACACTTAATCCGAACAATCCGACTTCTTATTCCGAACAAACACAACACTTAATCCGAACAGAGAGACTTCTTAATACGAACAGACAGACTTCTTATTCCGAACATACACTCTTCTTATTCCGAACAGACAGACTTTTTATTACGAATAGACAAACAAAAAAGAGGAAGATATGAAGAGGGAAGAAGGAAAAAAACTTACCGTTCATGCACGACAACCAGGTTTGGAACAACCATATGTAATTTTCAGTAGTCTCATAGGACAGCAAAGCGCAACCGAGCAAAACTGATTCGAAATAGTGATTGACTCCTACAAATGGGGTGAATGGCATGTCGTATTTGTTGGTAATGTAGGTTGTGTCGAAACATATTGCGTCTCCAAAGTATGAATATGCAGCTCTAGAACGACTGTCAGCCCAAAAAACGTTGCGTAGTCTTCCTTCGTCATCCATATCTATTACATAAAAAAACATGGAATCAATCTTCTGCATCCTAATGAAATAGTCCTGAAGAGCTTGTGCATCACCAGGTACCATCTTCAAATTTCTGACTTGGTTTACAACATTCCTGCAAACAGGAACCAGTAAGACCAGGCGCAAAATGTTCAACTTCAATTATGTTAGACGGAAAGAACACAAACCTTAAATCCCTTTCATTGAAAGTCAATTTGTCATAACCTCCAGCCTCGACCACAAGAGATTGCATGGTCTTAGCAGCCGATATCCCAGCTTCATCATTAACCGATATCCGTGCTACGACGGCCTCAGGGACGGTTCGTTTTTGCCTGAGAAATCGCATTTGCTCCGGGTCAAGCATGAGATGGTTATGGTTAAGATCCACAAAGTTAACGTTGTAACCCCTTGCTGTGTTTCCGGATACCCTTATCCGAGCAGTGCATTGTACTCTGCTGGATAACCTAGGCTTCAATTTTCCTTGCCCTTGGTCCGTTGGTGCGGTGCCCTCCTTGGAGCAAGTCAGCGTGGCCCGTATAACAACACCACGATCGTAATGAGATTGTCTTGTCTTAACGCCAAAACCACAAGAATCGGCATAGGTCACGTAAAATGCTTTGGCTTCTTCGAAAGAGGGGAAAAACATCCCCTCATGGGGAACGTTTGATGGCTGCTCCACTAGGGAAGGCACGGGAACGATTTCCATTTGGTACAGAGGAATGACCACAGAAGAGAAGGGAAGGAAAAGGAAAATGCATCTTGAGATTGATAACAAGTCTTCTGTGCCGTGTAGGAGCGCCGAGCGCCAAAATGATGAACGAAGAGAGTGATTTGAGTCGCATTAATGAGGGATGGAGGGAAGGATGGTGGAAATGATGAAGGTACGAAAATAGAGGAATAAAAAAACAAAAAACTTTTCATATCCCATCGCGCCAACTAAGCAGCGTCTGCTGAGTGGACTGGCCACATCAGCGCGCGTCCCGGAAAGATGAGAAATAATAGAAAGATTTGAGAATATGAATCTTTTTTGCTTTTGGGAGAGGAGTCGCCAATGGTGGATCCATGATTTCAAGTATGGTAAGACGTCACTCACTAGTACATCAATCGACAACCAAAAAATAACATACAAGCAAAAAATATTAATATTTCATAAAAAATTAGAAGTAAAATGTTGTAAATAATTCAAATTACAACTTAATTGTAATTTAAAATTATTACAATATTCTCGACGAGATTTCATATTTTGGAACCAGTTTATAATATCATCTATGTTAATATCCAAAAATAAATATTTCTCTAGATAAGTAACCAAACAATCATTCAATATTTGATCTTCCCGAGACAACATGTTTTTTCCTTCGTATTCTGAATCTCCATGTCATTTAGCCATAAATAAAGTAATTTTCTCCAGGTAAAACATATATATATTAAAAATTCATTTTTAATGGTATGACACGTGCCCCTTTAGGCACCAAGGTGGATCCACCTCTGATTATGGAGTATCCTCGGAGTTGTCTGAGTGTTGTAGGGAACGTCTAATGTCATGAATTATATTGTCGAAAGTTATATAAAAATTATATCTAGGTCAGATATTTAGTTAGGACAATTTTACTATTTCAGTTAGGTCAAGATAATACTGAAATTGATCTCCAGTTTGTCATTAAGGGGTGTAAGTGACGTGAAAAGTGACGGAAAATGATTTTTAGAGTCAACTGAAAGCAGAGAAAAACAGATTCTAGTGGAAAACAATTTCCCTTTGACTGGATTATGTTGTTTGTGCATGTGTCGGAAAGTGATTGGGGAAAGATGAATTTTATTGTTTGCTCATATTTCTTATGCCTACTCCGACGGGTCGGTCTGGCGTCTCGCTCCGAAACGGACGATCGAAATGAGAATTCTAGTGATTTCTCTGAGCGAACGCAATTTCGGTCATCCGAACTGGTCATTCCAGTTACGAATTCGGTGGACCGAAATTTGTTCAGTCGTCCGTTACAATCATTTTGGTAGACTGAATGGTTGACGGTCGATCGAAAAAAAATTGGTTTCCGTGGCTTTCCGACTTTAAACCAACGGAAAATTCAAAGAAATTTTTTATACATACAACGGAATCCGAATCCAACACTTAGTGCACAAACAACCCCTTTTCCGGAGTCAACCAGAATCCAAATTCAGTTTCCCTCGGATTCCCCAAAAATCTGTCCGCACGACCCCCACCCCCCAAAAGAATAATCAATACTTAGTCAACAATTGATTCTTGTCTAGCGGTAATGATGCAATGATACATAAAAATGGATATTATCAAGTTATAACCATTTTACTTGCCGTATAGAAAGCCCATACACTCGGAGAAAGATATGAACGAAATAATGAAAATTATTCAACACTTAAATTAAAAAAAGGTTAATTACAATTTGTTCTCCTGAACTATACCTTGATATCACTTTGAACCGCTGAACTTTCAAAGTTGACAGTTACCCCCCAGAACTTTTGTTTTGTAACATTTTACCACATGAATTTTAAAAATCCATTATTTAAAGTCACATTTGTCGTTTTTTGTAATTTTTTTGTATCCTTAGTACATTTCTAAACCTATATTTACGTGAAAGATCGGATCGAAACATAAGTCGGATTTAGTTTTAATTTGGGTCGGATTCAACAAAAAACGACGAATGTGACTTTAAATAATAGATTTTTAAAGTCTGGGGAATGGATGTTACAAAACGAAAGTTCAGTGGAGGAGGGGTAACTGTCAACTTTGAAAGTTAAGAAGTACAAAATGATATCAAAACATAGTTCAGAAGGACAAATTTTAATTAACTCTAAAAAAATCAACTACAACTAAAATTTAAATATAGTGGTACTTCCAGTTGGAATCATAACAATTCTTAGCTCACAGATAGAAGAGGTATTACTAAACGTCGTCCGGGAATTACTTAAATCGTCTGCGTAAATTATCATTTTGCCCTTCACTTTCCATTTAATTCTCATTTTGTCACGTCCCTTCAAAGAATACTCCTATCCCAATTACCCTTACTTTACCAGTACCAACACCAAAAAAATGTTTGGCGAGTCGTCTGAATATTGTGCAGTAATCCTAAAAAATTCAGACGCACCCATCAATCCAGATAGGGGGTGTGTTGCAGACGACATGTTTTTTTTAAAAAAAATCTTGAATTTATACGGTGACAGATTATTTCTCGAATTCGATGAACTAACAAATACACCATAATGTCAAAAAACAATTGTGTTAACTACATCTCCTGACATATTGTAACAACCACTTCATGGTGCAACTTATCTAAGAAGTTCAGATCGAGTACTTTTCTGCAAATCTTGTTAAAGAATAATTAAAGTTTTTAATAATTGTGTGTGTGACGTGTTTTGGCAATATGAATCTAATAGAAATAGGCAGAAGTTGTTTCAAATTATTTCAAGTTCGTTGCAAGATTTTGATGGTGACAGGTAGATTAAAATGACATTTCGTAACTTCGGAAGTATTTCCAACATATGACCATACAATTAAATGGCGAAACAAGTTGCGATATAAGTTGAGTTCAATATTTTCTGAAATCTATATCTGCCTAAATCTCACTATATCACCGGACGTGACCTTTAATTCCAAAATCAATATATCAATGTGGTTTACTTAATTTTCTAAAACTCATATTTCGACGAGATTATTTTTGGAATTTGGATATTACTCGTGAACTGCAAAAGGGCCTCCTCAATGTAATAATATTCATAATTAAAAAAAATTAAAAAAGGAGCCTCCTCAACGAGGGAGATGTCTCCCGCATATTCCTCTTTTTTGGATTTAAAAAAAATATAGATTTGAAGGTAAAATGGTAAATAACACGTACGATTTAAGTAAATCACGACGTTACGTGATTCACTATTTTAAGTTCATTACTTATTTAAATGCCTTTTGTGTGAGCCCGAAGCTCTTTTAGGCTATTATCCATTTGCAATCCTAAGAAATTCTGGACAACATCGTAGAAACCTCACAACAGTTTTTGTCAAGGTTTTGATCCCTCGACATTTTATTGAATACACAATCTGAAAATGCTGGTCCACGAAATACAATGTCACACTCAAGTAGTTTTACATAAACCACTTTGCAATACAATGTCACACTCAATGTCAGACTCAATGTCACACTCAAGTAGTTTTACACTAAGAAGCAAAGCTATATAACGGGGTTTGCACTAAGAAACAAAAATCATCTAGTGCTTCTCTGTGCTTCAAGCACTTCCAGGGGTTTTCACGCAATTTTCATCTAGAATCCCAAGAGTCCCCTTTCTTCTACTACTCCCCACCTGAAAGTATCACAGATTACAGAAGCATTTTAGTGAAAACTTGGGATTAAATAAATAAATAACATGTTATGAATTACTGGAAGGCAGTGCATGTGTGTTGGAAAATGTTCAGCCAAAGAGGTAGTAGAAGATTAGATAGACCTTGAAAATCTAAGGCATATCCTCAGATAATAGTTCTAAAGACAATTTTGTACCTTGCTTTTTGAACCATGAACACTACTGTTGCTGACTAGAACCTTATTGCTGCAATAAGAACTGCCAATTTTGCTTCTGTTTGGAGTCGCCTGGTCTTGCACAGAGAGCATGAGTTTCGCAGCTACACTACTTGGAGTAAGAATGTCGAGATGGCCTGTTTTCTCGATCGTCCCATTCAACACTTTACTCTTGTAGGAAGATCTCAGCTTTCTTAGGCTTATGTTCCCTTGATGGGAGTTCTCACACCTTCCACCATAAGAACTATCAACTTTGTTGCTAGTTGGAGTGGCCTGGTCTTGCACAGAGAGCTTGAGCTTTGCAACCTTACTACGTGGGCTAAGAATGTCGAGATTGCCCGTTTTTTCAACCGTCTCATTTGACACTTTACTTTTGAAGGAAGACCTCGGCTTTCTTAGGCCCGTGTCCCCTTGACAGGAGTTCTCACAACAGCTGCGATGAGAACTATTGAGTTTGTTGTTAGTTGGTGTAGCCTGTTCTTGCATAGGGAGATTAATTTTCGCAGCTGCACTACTTGGGATAAGAATGTTAAGGTTGCTTGTCTTGTTGATCATCTTCTTTGATACTTCGCTTTTGTAGGAAGACTTCTTCAGCTTTCTGTGCCTCATGCTCCTACAAGCTGAGTTCTCACCATTGGTGGTGTTGCTTTTGTGGATTGGAGCAGTTGCCTTATTTGATGCCAAGTTCGAAAAACCCTATACACACCATCATAAGTATCAGAATTCACCAGGAAAAGGAAAAAAAGATCATATGTATCAGATGAGTAGTCTTGAAAGCCATCTGTTACACAACACACATCTGAGTAATGATTAAAAAAAGGCCACACATCTAAGTGGAATTCAAGGAAACCAAACACGATATTTTAGAAATAATTTTAAAAAGAAAACTACACTTGAGATCACTATAACAGAGAACTTGTGGGAAATAAAACACAAATTATGAATTTCTAAAAGTTACTGCATGACTGTGGAAAAATGAGAAATGTTCGCCCAGAGCTCTAGTTTAGATGTTGAAAAATCCAAGGTTTGTACCTTGCTTTTGGAACCAAAAGCTTTGTTGTTGCTGATTAGAGCCTTGCTGGTTGGAGTGGCATTTACAGCTTGAGTGATTCGGCTACAAATATCAAGGTTGCCCATTTTGTCGACTGTCTCTGTCGGCGTTTTACTCTTGTAGGGAGATTTCAGCTGGCTAAGGCTCATGTTCTGTTGACCGGATTTCTCCCTATTGATTTCCTTGAATTTGCAAGCTGAGGCAGTTGTTGCCTGGTCTGATGCCATTTTTGAAATACTCTGCATATTGTCATAACTATTTGTATCAGTTCACGAAGGAAAAGTAGATTATACAGATGATAAGAAATTTTTAAAGCCATTTGAGCAATTGTTCCTAAAAAACAGAAGTCATTCATCTGAGCAACAAAACTAAGGCAGCACATTTAAATGAAACTCAAAGCAAACACATTTCAGAAACCAAGACAAGAAAACTGAACTTGAGTAGTGAAAGTTCCACAAATATGAGAATCATTTTAACAAAGATTTGGGCAATTTAGTCACAGTATAGGAATTTCTGGAGGCATAATAACATGAGTATGAAAAATGAGAAATCTTAACCAAAGAAATTTGTACCATGCTGCCTTTGGAGCCATGAACATTGTTGGCACGTACAACCTTACTGCTACGACAAGAATTAGCAACACCGATGCTGGTTGGAGTGGCCTGGCCTTGCACAGTGAACATAACTTTTGCAGCTGCACTACTTGGGCTACCAGTGTCAAGAATGCCCATCTCGTCGACCAGCTCTTTCGGCATTTTGTTCTTACAGGAAGACTTGAGCTTTCTTAGGCTGATATCCCCATGACCAGAGTTCTCCCCATCAATGTGAATTTCTTTGCAAGCTGAAGCAGTAGTTGCCTTGTCCAATGCCAAATTCGAACAACCCTAAATATAAGAATCATACATACAAATACAAAGTCAGGAAACCATCTGATCAACAAAACTAATGTTGTATAATTGAATGAGATATATGAAACCAAACAAAACATTTCAAAAAACAACCAAAGCAGGAAAACTGAACTTGTGTCTTTTATTACCTTAATACTGATAGACTTCCTCAGTTGGTTCGGGGTACTTTCACCATAAATGGTGTTGATCGTGTCTACTTTCTCGTTCACGGCGGTGACCGCCTCAGTTTTGTTTGGAACGGAAACATCAGAAGAACCAGAGTTATAAGAATCTTTGTTTGCTTCTGTGTCTGTAGTATTTGCATTTGCTGAAGTTAACATTTTCTTGTACAAAATCCTTAACTGCCTCAAACTGATATGTTCGAACTCCGCATTCTTATCGTTCTTCTGCTCTTCCAACCCAAACTCGCCTCCGTCCGACATCTCCTCCGGCGAGATTCCCACATTGCCTTCAGTGCAAATATTCGAACTTGATGATGAAGCTGAAACACTCAAAATCATTAACTTCTCCTCACCCAAACTCAAAGATTCCTTTTCTGGACTCTCCACTGTTAGATGCACTCCAACACCAGATTCTTCTGGAATCTTTGCTTCCTCGCCTACCGATTCCGTCGGAGTCGCGACATCTTCCCAGGTCTCTCCGAGATTCTTAGCTTCCACCGAGAGTGGAATCGGAATGTCGATGGAATCCAACCCCTCGCACTCCAACACCATCGGCACGTCCACGAGCTTCTCCGAGGCATCGTTCTCCTCTTCTTTCTCCTCGCCGGAGGACACATCGGAGCTTTTTTCTCCGGCGGTGATCTTACGTTCCTTTCCTGCCGTCCGATTGTTTACGTCTTCTGAATTGACGGTTGTCGACTTCTTGGGCTGTTCCACGAGCCCGAGTATGGGCGAGGAGTCATTCTCCACCGTCCGATCCACATTTTGTGTACTTGCGACATCTACACCGTCCATTTCATCCTCTGGCGTTTGATTCATGTTACGCACTTTTTCAGTATCAGCCGTCCGATCAACGTTTTCAAACGTGGATACATCTTCTCCGTCCATTTCGTTCTCTACCTTTTGATCGACGTCACCATCTTTCTCCTCTTTCTGATCCTGTCCGTCCATCTTCCCACGCTCATCCTCCACCGTTGGATTCTCTTCCATCGGAGGACTCTCCACTTCACCGGACTGCTGCTCATTCTCCACCATGTTTTCAGGTCTCGATACATCCAAGCCGTCCGTTTCATTCTCGTAGTTAATATCCACCGTTCGATCTTTATGTTTCATCATCTCTTCAAAAGTTGCGACATCTCCACCTTCCATCATCCCCTGCTCATCCCCGACCGTTCGATCCTCTTCCACCGTTGGACTCTCCCCATAGTGTTTCTCATTCTCCACCGTCCGATCCATGTCTTCAGGTATGTCGGCATCTAAGGCGTCCTTCTCATTCACGCAGTCAATCCCCACCGTCGGATCCTCTAACTTATCTCTCTGATGATTTTCCGCCGTCCGATCCTCCTCCACAACATCCATTGGTGGACTCTCGACCTCAGCAACTCCATCTCCGCCGTCCATCCCCTCACCACCCAAACTCGTAATGGACGAATCCAACGACACAACATCCTCCCTCGGATCAAATCCGACTCGATCCAACGGCTCATATTCGCTTGCAGTTTTCTTCTTGGTTGTAGTCGTAGACCGTCTGGTGTAGGTTCTGATCTCGGGCGTGTCGGGGATCTGCACGTGCGGAACTCCTTCGATTAGGGTTTCTTTGTACGTCGATTTTGGCTTCGGGAGGTGTTTCAGTTTCAGGAGGGATGTTAAGATCCCATTCGCATCTTCAACCTGTAAATATCAAACCATACTTTAACTAAAATGTGGAATAACGTTGGTTCGAATTACGAATTAGTTCATATCCAATTATATGTTTTTTTTACAAACCCAAAACTTATAACAAATAGAGGAAATAAAGTTGCGTGGCAAAGTTTTTGTGGGCAAAATCTCAAAAACCAACCCATGAGGAGAAAATCAAAAAAATTGCAAACAATTTCTGGAAAAAGAGGGAGATGTTAGTTTACTTACAGTGGGGAGGGCTTGGAGGGCATCGGCCATGGCGACGTTTGTCATGTTGGCTTTGATCTTGTTCTTCTTGCAAAGTGCTTGCAGATCCTTGCGCTTCAACCCATGGAAATCCATCTCAACCAAACCAAACCTTCCAAACAAAGAGAGAGAGAGAGAGAGAGAGAGAGAGAGAGAGGTTCAAAATTCTAGAATTGCTAGAGTGATTGCAATTTTCGAGAGAGAGTAGTGTGATTGTGTTGTTGTTGTTGGATGTGGGAGTGGAGAAATGAGAAGAGAGAATTGGAGATTTGTTTCGCACATGGTCGATCGCGGGGCCTTTTTTATTTTGAAAATTCGACCGTTGGGTGTTGGGAGAAGTGACCGTTGGATTTTAGTTATCTACACGACTTATCCATCCGGCCACGTCGGCCACATCAATTGGAAGTTTAGGCCGAATTATTCAAAAAACAAAATTTTAGTTGGTTAGTAGCAAAAGATTAAATGACTGTCAAAGTTTCAAGTTAATTAAATGACTTTGCAATTATTAAACTGGAGCCAAAATCATTAAATGACTGTTAATTATTGAATTCATCATCCTCAAGCTTTGAGAGTTTGAGCAGAGGATACATGGAAGTATGGTGGAGCTGTTTCAAGAGGAGATTAAAAAGGTGCTCTGTGTGTAAAGATGGAATGAAATTTAATTATCATATCCTAGAATAGCATGTTTGCCAAACTAAGCTAAATAAACGAACTACATCATTTTAAAATTTTAGACACGTAGACTCACTTTTTGAAAAAAACTTTTTGGACATCTACCATTTTAATACGTGCAATTGTTTGGCATATATGGATAGTTAAACCGTAAGAGCACCATTAACGGCGCCGAGGCAGTTCCTGGGGGTCCTGGTTTCTCTCTCAGGCACGTCAATTTCTCTCTTAGGCACGTCAATTTCTCTCTCCGCCATGTCAGCTCAAATCAACCCCCTAAATTTTTCTTAACCACACCCAGAAACAACTCAAGCGCCCTACATTATCTCCCATACACGACATTTCGGGGTCAATTCTAGGCAAAAAAACGAAAAATTATCAAAACATTCTAGAAAATAAAAAAAAATAAAAAACTTATTTTCATAAAAATATATTTGAAAAAAACGATTTTAAAAATATTTTCTAAACACAAAATAAAAAAGTGACCAATGGTGGGGGAGACGTCCCCCCCAACCCCATTTTGCAGGCGCCTGGGGCGAAATTTCGGCGGATGGGCGCCCGAATTTTCGCCCAGGCAGTGTGTTTGTGATTTTTTTATTATAAAATTTGGTGATATGTCGGGTGAATTTCTGGGCGCCTGATTCTTTACGATGGTTAAGAATGCTCTAAGCAACCTAACGTTTAACCAAGCAATTATTGGAAGAATTGTTGAAAAAACGAGTTTATGTTAATTATTGTCATCACAGCATGCATATATTTATAAATTAGTGATTCACTATTTTTAAATTTTGTTAACACACGGTTACGTTTGACAATAAAATCAAATATAAATTTTGAATTGAAAATTCAAATCGTAGATCTTGATCTACAACGTACATTGATTAAAGATATCGAAAATCATAAAATTTGGTAATCATACAACGTGGTACATTCATTTTTATATATCTAGATATTGTGTAAAATATATTTTTAATTTTTGATATCTTAATCTACAAAGTTTGTAGATCAAAACATATAATTCGAAGTTTAAATTTGATTGTATTGTTAAATGCAACTGAATTTTTAAAGTAGTAGATCCTACTCATATTTATATGGGCCACGACCACAGAAAAATGCCTTGCCGACTTAATTTTGAAGATTCAAATTTCCTAACCATACACATGTTGCTAACTTTCCTTGTGAAGTTGGATGCAAGTATGCAACACCCTAATGGGCCGTAACATACGTTATTAACAGGTGGAAACCTCTTCAATGATTAGTTTCAAAAAAATCATAAAATTGCACCAGCCGGGAATCGAACCCGGGTCTGTACCGTGGCAGGGTACTATTCTACCACTAGACCACTGGTGCTTCTTGTCCTGGAATTAAGTTGACGTCTAATGACAGATTTGGGCTCCAGTTTTACCTCAGAAACAATCAGCTAATACTTTCTTTATAAAACAATGTTACATTATTATCATGTCTTATTAGTCGTCTTCGTGATTGGAAAACGTCAGAAATGTGACACGTAAAAGCTAAAAGAATTCGAGTACGTTTGAATCCTCAAACAAATCCAATTTTATATTGAATATGCAAAAGCTCTTGATTTGGACTTACTTGTTAATTGTTTCAAACTAAACAATATTTGAACTTCACGATCCAAATATGATTTTTTTTTTAATCTCGACGACTCCCCACGGTTATAAGGTTGCAAATTTTGTTACTTAATTCGGTTAGAACTTAACTCGAAAAACATTCGACTATAGTTTAACTTGAAAATAAAAGATTTTAACGAAAAACCAACTTGATTCGGTAAACGAGCAGTTCGAACGTAAATAAATTGAGACTCGTCTCGAATTTTTTATTACTCTATTTATAATAATTATTTTATATTTAGTAACAACATAATATTATACTTTTGACTTGAAATTTTACTTGACTTTTTACACCCCTAGTTACACTCACATATAATAAGCAGAGATTACCAGAAAAAACCCTGCTAAAATAAAAGATCTAATATATGATGTCAAGTTGATCTAATTAATATTTCCGTTTGTATTTCTTAATTATTATGACCAATTCAAGTTTTATGTGAATATTCCAACAACCATTACAAGCCAAAACTCAATTTGACACTCCTCTAGGTAAAGGATCTGATTAGATTCAAAGTGATTGGGTTCAGTCAAAGTTTAAGTTGCCGACGAAACACGTTAATGCTCTGGGGGCAGTGATGCTTCCCGAGACATACCACAGCTCAACTAAAAGTGCCATTCTGGAAGCAGATACATAAGACTAACAGAGATGTCATTTGGTAGAAGCATCGCTGGCGGCTGCTTTTCCTTTGGAATCTACAGTCGGCGGCACAGACCCCCCCTGTGCCAACTCTGTGTCTTCGGCCTTCTGCTGTTGCTGCAGGAGTTTCAACTGGTTCTCTAAAACCTGGTTCAGAGAAGCAACGAAGTTTCAGAATGCACATAAAACAAGTTCCCAAGTTGCATGCTTTGCCAGTTATATTGAAGGTGTTTCGTCACGGAAGGGTAGGCACCACCGATATCGTTAGGATGTCACACAATTTCACATATCGTTTCAAATATCGTGATGAGTACATAGCCCAAACTGTCTATGGCAAAAGGACAACAAGATCTGAAATAAAAGATAGACAACATAAAACTAGCACGACAATTGACAAAAGATGGAATAAAACTAGTGTTTTAAGTCTTATCAGTTCAGAATTTGAAAGTGCTAACCACAACGACAAACCGAAATGCTTGGACTCACCCAAACTTGAAAGGAAAAAAAGGCACTTCAGACAATAGCAAAACCATCAAATAAAGAACCCAGTCTACTAAATGATGAATAAATTTTAATTAAGTGGTGTCATGAGGGTACATCCTAGAGATAATTAATTAGCACAAGAATGGAAGCACAATCACGTGAAGTCATGCAAGCTATACTGTTCATAAATTGTTTTACCTCAATTTGTTGTTTGAGTAAATTCTCATATGCTTCTTTTGACGGAATCTCAACAGACCATGTTTGTAAAGCTGATGGAGCCTTGAAAAATGAAAAATTTGAAGACATGCTTGACGTTGGATATTGATGCTGCTGAAACTGTCCAGAGCTGCTCATTCCTCCAACTGACTTGCTACTGATTTCATCTACCAGTCCTGGGATATTATTAGTTGGAGGTGGAAAAGCATACCCAGATGACCTGACATTTAGGAACAGTGGAACCATTTGAGAAACAGATTAAGATCATTATTAATGACCCACAATGGACAAGAAATAAATAACAGAAATCAAATGATAAAAAGAAAAGGATTTTTCCTCCATAATATCTAGTTGACCACGACCCTCTTTTTTTATCATTAGTTGACCACAACTCAAGTTGCCGAATAGGAGAAAATACAACTCAGGATGACCTAAAGTTCTTTTCAAACATTTGGAGCTGTACAGATTATATTCTTCAACTACAAAGTCAACACACAAACTTGTTTGTCCCGTGAAGCTGAAATCATCATTCTACGACGCATAAGTTTGAAAGACAGATAGTGTCAATTTCGAAAGCCAACTACCTTATAGCCGAAGGCAACTACCTAAACTTCATACTCATCTATGACCCCCTCCAGCTCCAAGTCTACGAAATAACTTACTTCGGCTAATGCCCACACACGCAACTCATTAACTGCTATGGAGTGACGCTTGCTTTATTCAAGAAATTATGAACATTGTTTATCTTATAGATACTCGTAGAAGATCATATGTTCCACTTTTTTGATCAGTTGTTCCACTAAAGATTTGATGCACAGTCACTTGCCAAAGTTCTGGTTGCAACTTAGACATTAGTACTTCAAGAAAATTTTGAGGCAAAAAAACTGAAGAAAATAGAAGACGTATTCCACATCTCTCAGACCCTCCTGAAAAACCAATTATACAAATCAATGCGAAATGATTCCTAGAAACGTGAAACCAAAGTTTATCAGAGGAGATATTACTACAGTTTGCTTCATATCCAAAAATATTATCATTTTGTATTTGAAAAAGGGCATTCTGATACCAAGTAGAAGTGTTGGCAGGAGGAACAATAGATTTCTGGTACATAGATGCTGCAGAAGCAGCAGCATGAAGCCTGATCTGGTGCGGGCTAAAGTTATTGGCTGGTGATGTACCTTCCTGATGCTGAGCAGATGTTTGTGCCACCTGTGATCCTTCTTAAACACAAATGAATGAACAAACCAGGAATTAGAGTACAAAAGGTTAAAAGTCTACAATATAGTAGAAAGTGGTTTTTTTTTTGCATTTGCATGGTTTCTTATCTCGCATTATAAAATGAGAACTGAGTAAAACAAGTAACCTTATCTCACATTATAACTGAAAATCTTAAAAGATACTTTCATGATTATTTAAGACGACAAGTGTTTTTCATATGAATATAAGGATCTCAATATTAAATTTTACCAGATTGGCGGTTTTCAGCTTGTTCACTATGTTGACTTGCATGTATAGCCGCCGATCGACTCTCAGGAGGAACAACTAGTGCTCTGCAAGTTGGGCAAGTGTGCTGCCTCTCCAGCCATGAACGTAGGCATTGAACATGAAAAAAATGTCCACAACGCAACTTCTTTGCTGTCACCATCTCCTCACGGCAGATAATGCAAGTTGCATCACTCCTGTCAATGGTAACAAAATAGTCAAAAAATGAAATCTGGTCAGATTATCTTCAAAACGAAATTCGAAAGACTCACACATCAAGCTCTTCAGGTGTTGCATCTGGGAAGCGGTCATTCATATTGGAGGTGATTCTCCGATATCTGATATAATCGGAGACACGAATCTTGAAATTTCTGAATGTCTCATAAAATTCACGAATCAAGTGGAGTGGCACCCCATAGTTCCTGCAAACAAGAAGGAATACTGCTAAAAACAGCAGATAGCAACTAAAACAACGAACGTCCATCTTATTTTCACTTTTTATTCTATTCTTACTTGACCTACACTTGGAGCAGGTACTTTTTTTTTAAAATTGTACGCACAAAGCAGGAAGTTCATAGTGAATTCGGCGACTGTAACCTACCAAGCTCAACCCCAACAGTTTGTTCCTCCTTTATTACATTGATTATATTTCTGGGTATCCACAAAATCATTCACATTCTCTTTGAGAAACAAACCCAGCACAAGTCCCTGAGAGTTGCTAGTATCATACCTCCTACACTTGGAGCAGGTACTTTTTTTAAAAAATTGTACGCACAAAGCAGGAAGTTCATAGTGAATTCGGCGACTGTAACCTACCAAGCTCAACCCCAACAGTTTGTTCCTCCTTTATTACATTGATTATATTTCTGGGTATCCACAAAATCATTCACATTCTCTTTGAGAAACAAACCCAGCACAAGTCCCTGAGAGTTGCTAGTATCATACCTCCCACACTACTTTAACTTCTATAACTAGGCCTGACAATTTGACACGAAACACAATAACACGACACGAACACAACACAAAAAATTCGTGTCTGGGTTCACTGATTTCGTGTTGTGTAGTCGGCACACGAAATTGTTTTTGTGTCGTGTTCGTGTCTGACTAGTAGGGTGCCCGAAAGTACACGAAAACCAATTACCCGATTACGGATTACCCAAATATTAAATTACCTAAATACCAAGATATTCAATTACCCAAATACCCAATTAACAATCGTCCAATTTTAGGAAAATTGTGTATTTTCGTATACATCGTGTATAGGTTTCAGGTAACTTCGTGTATAATCATATATTGTGTTGTGTCTTGTCGTCGGTACACGATATGTACACAAAAAAAATTCGTTTACAATCGTGTCGACACGGTTACAATTGTGTCGTGTTCGTGTCTTCAAAACGAGACACGAAATCTAACTGTGTCATGTTCGTGTCCACCAAAAACGTCTAATATACACGAAATTACACGTCACGAAAGTACACGAAACGACACGATTGTCAGGCCTAACTATAACGAGGTGGCCCTTGTAACCTAATATTTCCATTCCACTTTTCACAATTCATAACTATACCATGATTCACATTTCACGCTCTTCCTTTGAATCATCCTCAAATTTCAGTCATATTGTTCTTCTAACATGTACAACTTGTTTTTATTTCTAAATTTCTAAATAAATATGGCCCCATTTAAAAAAAATATGATGACAATTATTGGTAAACAACACTTATAAGGTCAAATGACTCAAATCTCTCGAGCATAATAAAACTATAGAAACCAAAAGCAAATAATGGAAAAGAAAGTTCCTTAGTGGTCATTCTACTAACTTCTAAACTCCATCTTCCATATTAATATAAGACTTTTGTAGCTCACTAGTAAAAATTGAAGCTACAAGAGAACAAATACTTACATAAAGATTACAAGGAAGAAGAAAAGATACATAGACAGGTGGAGTAGATCACGGACTAGCTCCAAATAAAAGGTATAAACAGCTTTTCTCTCCCACTGCCCATCCATAAGCATGTCTCCCACATAGAAACCATATTTTATGAATGTAGATATTGTTGTTGTGGCTAGTATCATGTACCTGAAATTCAGCGATAAGATTAAAATACCAAAGGAATGAAGGATAGAAATCAAATAGATGTTTTGAGTTGACGCGAAGCATGAACTGTATTATAAGCTGTAATATCAATATCCCTGTATCAGAACAGAAAAGGCTGAATATACACTGTTAATGAGTGTATCAGTGCGATCTGTTACCTACCCACTTCAAATGAGGTCAGATATATCTAGCTACAATAAATGCATGTCCAGTTCACTATTCGGGACCAAGAAAAAAAATAAAAAATAAAATTGTGGTTAACTTGGAAACCATCGAGTGGTTAAGTCAAATATCTGACTTATTTTAGCCCATTTATTGTTGCAAGGCTTGGTATTCAAAAGAAAACTATCATCAAGAAAGTAAATGATGCAGATATAACAAGGTTGCAGGTTATAAACTTGAATTTAAGAAGCATGACTTACTCAAAAGAAAAAAAGAGCATGACTGATGCATTCCAAGTTTGTACCAAGGATTTTACAGAACTGCACAGGAAAATGCTATCAAGGAGAAGAAGAAATCCCAAAAACGAAACAATTCGGATGTGAGAGAACATGGTGACTGTTGGAGTAGTCTCGATGTACTCAACCCTCTTTTGGGCCAACCAGTGCAATGCCTTGATCAGCAGAAGAGTGGTTATCATTCCAAGAAAACCAACAGAGAAGTCCTGTCTGAAAATCGTGATAGCAAAGAGAATCTCCATGACCTCACGCCAAGACTGTTCGTTCAGTCTCTCGACTTCTGCTTCGCGAAGGGAACCAAGGAAAATACGCTTTACCAGTTGCCATAAAATGCACATGAAGACAAACCCCATGTTCAGAAGGAGCACCAAACAGATATTGGATGTTGATAGGTACACCATTGCAGGATAAAACTGCCGTCTACTGTAGAACGCATGGTAGATGACAGTAATTGCACCTAAAAAGCTAAGCCCAGCATAGGTTTGAAGCCGCATCATTTCCTGTAATGAGAAGGACAAGAGTTTACTACAACAAACTACCATGGTTGGACACAAAACCAGGTTTCAGTTCTGATACACGTTGATTGAACTGATGCATGAAAAGGTTTAAGTTTTGTTGGCAATTCTAAAAGCAGATAAATATGTTTATGAAAATACGAGAAGAAGAGGAGCCAAAAACATAACAATGGAGCTGCTATATATTGATTTCCGAGTACCGCCTGTTGGCAAGGTCTTGCTACCTTTGCCTATGTTGGTATGCTCTTCACCTTCCGATTCCTTCAAAAATCACCTTCAAGAATCTACTAAGCGATCACAAAGCCCCATGAAATGGGTACTCAATTGGTATATCAACCAACAACTCCTAAAGCACATTTTTCTTCTCTAAACTAATTTGACTTGCCAGAACTCGCCTTATACAGAAAAAAAATTGAGATTCGAACAAACCCAGAATCACCAAACTCCCCCACGAAATTTCCAGTAAACCCCAAATCCTCCATAATTTTAGAACATTTTCCCAGAAATTTCTCAAAAACCATTTTTTTCATTTTTCACAACATTTCCCAAGAATTCACCTTCCATGTGAATTTCCGGGACTCTCAGAAAACCTACAATCACGTAAAACTTCCACACAAATCCAATCACGAAAAAACCCACAAAAACACCGAATCCGAAGAGAAAACGAACTCGATCCACGCACGAACGAAGAAGGCTGGGAATCTACCTTAAAATTTAAAAGGGGATCCTGGTCGTCGGAGGGCGAGATTTGGGCTTAGGGTTTGTTTCCTTCGGACGGATTGGACAAATCGAGGGAGGAGATGGAAGAAATTGGGAGTTGGAGAGGCGAGAAAAGGAAATTTTTGGGCTCTTCTGTTTCTTTTTCTTTTTTTGCAGAGATTTTTGGAGTGTGTTTGACTAAATTGATTGCACTCGCGTACAAGATTTGAGTCGAGTTAAATTTTTGATCTAAAGCAAGAAAATAAATAAATCGGGCGATAAAAAACACAAGTTCAATCTTCAAGCTAAATTATTTCGAACTCGTTTGTTTACCGTATCAAGTTGGAAGAGTTTTTATTTTCCATTAAAATTTTCTACCTTCCAAGTTAAATTGCGGGCCAACTTTTCTCGAGTGGAGTTTCAAGCTCGAGGTTGAGTCATAATTGATAGCCTTAAGTGAGATGTAAATATGAGTGTCAATTGAGTCAATTTAGGTTCGGAGTTTGCCCAATGTGTTCTGGTTAGTTTGTGTTTTACTTGTGTTTCTTTGCAATCCAAGATCGTTTCACGTTTCGAACCCGACCAAAATTGATTGCATATCATTCAAAACTTTTGAATGGTATGCAATCAAATCACCTCTAAAACAAGTCATATGTAATAAAATATTAATCCCAAAACAAATTTTATTTTTTTAATAATAAATCACTATAAAATAAAATAAAAATTTAACAAAAATACTAATTTTAAAAAAAACCCGGTCGAATCCGATTTGATTCGGATTACAATTTGGTTCTAAACCGATCGTTTTTCAGTTTCAAATTTCTCATAAAACCGGTGCCGACCAGATCTGTCTGGTTCCAACCCGTGTAGAAAGATTATACCAACAAATATGACCGAACCGATCAACCGAAGTTAAGTTAATAATCTCTTATAATGAAATGGGCCTCATCGGTCCCAACCCAACCCAACCCAACCCGTATATCGTCATCCCACCGGCAAGCGGAGAGAGAGAGAGAGAGAGAGAGAGAGAGAGACGAAAGAGAGGAAGATAGATCGATCGATCGATGGCCGCGGTGGTTCGTGGCGTCCTCAGTACCATCAAGGAGAAGGGGATCGGGGGTTTCTTCAAGCACCTCCGGGAAGAAGGCTATCTGTAAGTACTCCTTGACCCTCACCTTCCATTTCTCTCGATTTCGACTTCCCCTTCGAACCGAAGATCGGATATTTCGAGTGGAAATCAATTGGTTTGGTTTGGATCCGCTCAAATTGTCGTGTTTTTCCGATTTTGTTGAGTGAAAATTTAGGGATTCGATTTTTCGGAATGGTTCGAACTTAAGGGAAATGATTGGAAAAGGAGAGGGAACTTGGGTATCAATATCGGTTGGGACATCGTTGCCGGAATCGCAATTAGTGGAATCGTTTTGTTTTGTTTTGTTTTGGTCTGGTTTACCATCTTCAGTTGGAAATCGTATTCTCAAGTGTCGTAGTTTGACTTAGGGTCTCTTTGGAAGTACATTTTGATTTCCGAAAATTAGGAAACAAATGCGATTTACCATTGACACCTAACAAAACAAATGTGATTTACAATTGACACCTAAAAAACCAATAATCTGGTTAGGATACTTTGAATTGATTCTGATATTTGGTCAATTTCTAAAATTTGGTTATCAAAATGTGAATCCAGACACCGATAAAAAAAGTGAATCCAAATGGATCCTAGTGATGTCTGGAAACAAGTTTTGCTGGTTGCCAAGTGTCAGGAATCATGTAGTCCAGATGTATTCCTGAATGGATCCTCAGTCCGCATTCTTATATGGCCACACCCGCCTTTCGTGGGTTACATGCTAAGGTTTCCTTGTCGGAAGCCTTGGACTGCCATTTCATGTCTAAGATTATGAGGTGATGTTAGACACCCTGATTTGGTCGGTCTGTAACTGTCCCTGTCCTTTCCACCCTTAGCGATACATATGACTTAAACTTGGCTGTGAACTTCGGAGCCCAAGACATGAGGTGTAGCTCTCATCAATTTGTGATAAGCCTTGGAGGACTTACCCTGAGTGCTAGCTTTGAGAGAAACGGCATAGGCCATATCAATTTTCCTCAAACAATTTGGAATGGAAGTGATTTGGTGGCCACAATTGACAATTAAGTTTCCTACCAAATGCCCTTAACAGCATTAAGGCAGTTGTTTGAGTTGAAATAATTATGTAAAACGTCTGAATCTTAGAGTTGCTTATTTTGTTAGAGCATTTTAGCATGCAGCATACCAAAGAAATATATTAAACTTGGCAAAATCTCTGCACTTCGGTAAACATGCTTCCCCTCAAATTTTTCATATTTACATAGTTATTTCTCAGACATTTTTCATTTTTTCTTTTGTAGGAGATGCCTACCTGATGGTAACCTATTGTAAGTATTGCATTACTTTGCATTTATGCTGGTTTATTTGAGGATATTTTGTCATGTTACATGATTAATAAAGATGTTGCTGTTGTTTATTTTGTGATTTTTGAAACAATTAGCTTCTAATTTTCGACAATGATTATCTTGACTTATTTCTAATCTTGCCTTCATTGTTGGCTTCAAGTAACACATTTAACCTGGTTTAGTGTAGTTGTGCCTTCTATGATTTTTTTAAACTTAAATCTGAGGCTTTTTCCTGTTTGACACGAGTGATGAAAATACAATAAAATTTTGAAAGCTCAGTTGAATCAATCCGATCAACTCAGGAGTTTTTATCAATTTTCAGATGTTGTAGTAACCTTGCTCTTTGTAAATTGTATCTGTTCACTGACATTTTCAAATTGGACCTTTAGTATAAGTCCTCATGAGGAGGAAATTCACATGGTGGATGAACCTAACTTTTTGACATTGTTCTTTATGATCTATCGAGTCCGAGTTCATTTCCTTGTATGATTATCTGATGTGGCCACTATTGTCAAACAACCTCTAAAACAACACACCGAAATACCAAATATATGTTAATGGTTTTGAGTGTATTACAAATTTACAAGATTGGAAACCATTCGTGTTAACAAAACAATTCTTTGTTTTGTGTCTACAAGTTGCAAGCAAAATAATCTTAATGAAAATTTTAGTATTTCCATAACTTCATGATTTGTTATAATGTGTTTTCTTCTTTGATAGGCAAACAAAGATACACAACATTGGAGCAACACTTGTTGGAGTTGATAAATTTGGAAACAAATATTACCAGAATCTCGATACTCAATATGGTTTGTATAATTACTTACTTGCATTTGACCTTGATTTAGCTGAATGATTCCAGTATTGAACAGACAGTTTCTTATTAGGTGCAAACTGTTACTCTTATTATTTAGTGACACATTGTCAATACAAAGAAATATCTTAATTTAATATGCTTGAGATTTACCTATCTCAAGAGTACCTCTTTAATATGTAGTTTGTATGTTAATATGTTTCCAGGAAGACATAGGTGGGTGGAATATGCTGAAAAGGGCAGGTATAATGCATCTCAAGTGCCTCCTGAATGGCACGGTTGGCTGCATCATATTACTGACCATACCGGCGACGAAGTAAGTTTCTTTTTGACTTGGCCTTAAGAAAATTCTATGCTCTTATCTACATGATTCTAAGCTCCTCTTTTGTCTGCGAGTTTTCAAAGCATATTGGTTTTTGGATTTAGGATCACAGGGACTTTTTTACTAGAATTTTGTGACAAAATAGGGTTCATATCAGCAGTCACTGATATGCCTTATTTACATAAGTAATACTGTGATATTTGGAGCCTCATTTGCTAAGGTAATTTGCACAATACACATAAACATAAGAAGGTTACAAGGTACAACTTTGATGTGTATTCTGAGTTCAAGAACCACCTATTTTTCCACCAACTATACAGTACCCTTACATGTTTCAACAAATAAAACATTTTTCCTATTTCAGAAATTTAGGCTGCATATGTACAACTTTCATGACGACTTTCTCAGTTCCAAATTTTCCTTACGCTACATCCTTTGCTTTCATATCTATTTTTTCCGTAATATTTCATTCATGGGTTTAGAACGCAACAGCTAATTTTTTACATGTGTGGCCTTTTAAATGGCCCAACATTATCGGAAAGCATGAGGCTCATATACATTTTCTTTACTTAAGTATCTTATATCACAAAAGAGATCAGGTATTTAATTGTTGCATGTATCTTTGTGTGTTCTCAAATCGTTAACCGACATGGTTCATCCAAGATATCTAAGATGGCTAGTTTTGTGAAGTAACTTTTAAACCTCGTATGATGGCTTAATTATTAAACTGAATCATTTAGTCTTGGCTGTGCTTAATAAAAAAACACTTAATTCTAGGAGACTACCACGTTACAGAAGTGTATTGTGGTTACACTAACTGCATTGTGTGTACCTGAACTTTCTAAATAGAATCTACTCTTTGTGCTCAAATGTCGAACTCTTCGAACTGCCATTTGGTTTATCACGTGAAATTATAGTTACATTCTTTATTTCTGCTAAAAATGGTACTTTTGATGCTGAAAACATAAACTTCATTCTTTCTTGGCTGCTTAGAGGTGTTTTCCATCTTCCGCTAATAGTTGGAACTGGACATTATCATATAATATTGGAGTATAATTATGTTCCATTGAAGCAGTCATGGTCATCACCAATCAGAAATTAATCTGTAATGAAGCATGTATATGCTTCCGTAGGAGTTTCTTTTCATGATTTTTTTATCAGTCCTTTTTTTTATAATTAGTTCCACAATACAGCAACTAAGGCTAATTACATCATTCTCTGCAGCTTTTGATGCTGAAACCCAAAAGATATGGAGTGGAGCACAAGGAGAATTTCTCAGGGGAAGGTGATGAGTATATCTACCACTCGAAGGGTCATTCCCTCAACCCTGGCCAGAGGGACTGGACCAGATACCAGCCTTGGCAACCAACCAAAACCTCCTAGACTGACCCTTTTACCCTACCGTCAAATCAGAAGTGTCAAGACAGCCAAGTTTGAATTATTTCTGTGTCCTGGAGATTATTTCTTCCTGCAGTTGGTCTTGTGGTTTGTTGATTGGTAAGCTTGTAGCTCTTGAAATTCTGTTGCTGGCTTATGCTTATGA
This sequence comes from Triglochin maritima, assembly GCA_963682175.1. Classification (NCBI taxonomy): domain Eukaryota; kingdom Viridiplantae; phylum Streptophyta; class Magnoliopsida; order Alismatales; family Juncaginaceae; genus Triglochin; species Triglochin maritima. The sequence goes on from OY821775.1 coordinate 46,673,271, forward strand.
AATAAAATGTGGTGTACTATTTCATCCAATTCACTGAAGTTCAGAAGAAGAGAAGTTTGTGATGTACCATGTGTTTTGGAGGAACCAAACAAGTACTAGTACTAGTTATCATTTATCCTCTTTGGATTTTGTGTTCTTGCAAAGTCACCAGAAAGTTGATGCCTATGTGGATATTCGAATCCTAAGATTCTTGTTTTGTTTGGAGAAATTAGGTCTCCATCGTTTCTCAGGCATGTCTTATATTGTGAGCCAATTGCGACAGTACAGAGTAGTGCATGTGTTTTGAGAAATTCCCTGCCGTGTTTGTGCTAAGCCCTTGGATTTTGGGTTGTTTGTGTTAAACGCATTGTTGGAACTTATGGAGTGCTTGAATATCATCGTGCGGAAATTGTAATTTGCCTGCGTGTTAATAAAAAATTATCATATTGTTCTTATGTCATGTGATACTTACGAATCGATGCATTGTCAAAAAAACAACCTTGTCCAAATGTCCTTACATTTTTTATGTCGACACCCCTCCCCCTCCGTTATCCGTTACTTTTCCATCCATTACCCCTTAGTATTAGTTTTGTCATTTTTTTATTTTTTATTTGTATCAATTAATATTATTAATTGTATTTGTAGAATGACAGAATATATGAATGTAATTTTTAAGATATAAGTAAAATAATTGGATATCATATTTTATTTTAGTTGGGTGCAGAAATAAATAATAATAAAATTACTAGGTGGTAAAAATTCCTTGGGTAAATATTTTGTTTAATAAAATTTCGAGAAAATAATAAGAATAAAGTATACCATAAATATTTCTAATTAAAATATCAAAAATTAAAATAATTAAAAATAAACATCATATAAAAGTAATAGTTGAATTTTACCAAATAACACATAAAATGAATAATTTGTTATTTTTCCAAAAAAAACGAAAATGAATATTTTTGTAATACTACAAATTTAACACTACTAATTAAAAAAATCACTTAATTTTTTTAATTGAAATAATATAAACCCAAAATCCTATATTTACAATAAGCATAATAATCTCAACGGTGAATAATTTTTCATAAAATTTGTATTTGTAATTTTTTTTTGTTACATTGTTTATCTAACTATTCTAATTAAATCTTAAAATCTTTGGATTCCTAACTTAATTTCTCCATTGCTGCACAAAAATGACTATTAAATACAAATAAAGTTAGATTTTTTCTATACTATTTAAACTATTTTTACAACATGTTTAATTATCTTAGCATATTTGTATATCATAACTGTAAAATTCAGTTGATACAATATGACCAATATAACGGATTACGTGTAAAATTGAATATGTATTTTTGGACGACAGAAAAAATCAAACGAGATTCTGGTATAATATGAGATTTGTTTCCTCCAACATGATAATAATAAAAAATATTAAGGATTTTTTTTTCAAAATAATCAAAAAGAAATAAAAAATTAGAAAAATATGAACCTCAAAAACTTATTTGGTAAAATGTACACATTGAAAAACGACACATCTGGTACCGTTTTTAACCAAGTTAAAAACGACATCCGAGATGTCATTTTTTACTTAGGGTTTAAATGGTCTGGTCAGTCACCATCTTCATTCTCCCAAATTTTTCCTCACTCCCCATTACTTCCTCTCTCCGACGACCAACACTGTTGAGGTTTGGTTTTTATTTGGTTTTTGGTTATTTTTTATTTTGACATGAAACACAATGCATGTATAGTTAATGTATTTGTTATTATGTTCATGTATGAAATGTAGATTTTCTACACTCGAAGTAATGAGCTCTGGTACCGGATTGGTTATGGGTTTTTTCGATGAAATTGTTACATTCGTAGATGGGGTACCAGAATATGAAGGTGGTTACAGACGAATGCTTAATGTTAATTCATAAATGCGATATGATGATCTCTGTGAAACAGTTTGTCGAGTTTGTGGTTTTCAAGAATGAGAGTTTGATCTAAAGTTAACCTGCAAATGACCACCACATGAAAAGTATACATATGCTGAAGTTTTTGATGATCAGAGCACGACTACAATGATATCTTTATTTAACTTCATGAATACGGTTGTATTGTTTGTTCAGAAACAACCCAAGCACGATACTATTGTCCACCACAGTGAGTTGAATGAGGATTATCAACAAATGACACAAACATATAGCCAATATGAAGCAGGTTCTTCGTTGGCATTTCCTCAGTCCTATTTTGGATCGTATGAACACACACCAATGAATATTGGTAATTATGAAGCAAATGTAGTTCAATCACATTCTCAAGGAAGACAGGTTGAAGATGCATATAGTGATGATACAAATGATGATGAGGCAGATGGTCAGATGGATGATGATGAGATAGACATTGTTGATGTAGATTCAACCCCACTTCCGGAGTTGCAGAACATGTTTTATCATATGGCAGACGTAGTGAATCGAGAACTTGATAGCAACGTACATGAAGTCATCGTTAGTAATGAATTGCCACCATTACCAGTACTACCAGATTTGAGGCATTTGCTAGACATAGAGCCAGACATCTGAGTTGTCTTCACATTGTTCGCCCACGACCTAGGAGTCCGCCAACGTAAACCTGAAGGACATAATGGAAGTTGCACACTGGGAATTCTTGATGGTCGTCCGACATAAAGATGTTCCCAACACCATATCTATATGTAGCAATGTAAGGAAACCATCTAATTGTTTCCCTTTTTTCAGACATGCTTGATCCAAATATTGATACAAAACAGCTAAGGATGCAGCTCACCAACTGTAGTTTCCACATTCAAATATGTTTTCCAACAAAAGTAAATATCTAAGGTGGACTTTGTTTCCACTCTTATCGCCTACTATCCCTGATCCAAACTGAAACAAAATGTACGCTCTCGTGTGTTGTATAACCTGCTCATCTGTTGCATCTGGCTCAACAACCTGATAATTCTACTGCAACCACTGAATGATATGTATCCACCTTTCACTACAGTTGTCGCTTCTTCTTCTTCAACACCCAACAGATTCATGCAAACCCGAGTCTAATCATGATCTAATGTTGCACACACTGGCAACCCGTCAACACGAAAACCACTAAGCATAGCTACGTCTTGTAGCGTGATGGTCATCTCCCGTGTCTAAATGAATGTGTGTGTCTCAGGCCTCCACCTCTCCACAACAACACGTATCAGATTTCAATCCAGTTGCATTTGTTGCAATCGAGACACAGTGCAAAATCCCGCAATCACTAACAAATCCCACATCCTTTCATCTTGCACATTCCACGTGTTGAACTGGATGACGTGCTCGACGTATTTAATATCCGTCAAAGGCTCATGAAAAATAAAATTAATTATTTTACGTCAAATAAAAACCAATACCGATACACAAAAATTAAAAAATCAAAACACTTACATTTCCAAGAATCGAAGATTCTATACGATCTTTCTGTAGTACTAACACTGAAGGGTCAACAGGACCGAGACAATCGTGTGAATTCGACATTTTGGAAACTGTAAAACATAATTAACAAAAAATAATAATCACATACTATTCTGTTTAAATAATACAATCCAAACAAATTTCATACGTTATCCACAATCAATATAATTTCAACAACTACAACATTGATCATTAAATTTAGGGTTAATTACAGTTTGCCCCCTGAACTATGCCTTGGTATCACTTTGCCCCCCTGAACTTTCAAAGTTAACAGTTACCTCCCCTGAACTTTAATTTTGTAACACTTTGCCCCCCTGAATTTCAAAAACTCATTATTTAACACACATTCGACGTTTTTTCCTAATTTTTTTCTTGTATCCCTAATACACTCCTAAACCTATATTTACGTGAAAGTTTGGATCCAAACGGAGGTCAGATATGGTTGGAATTTGGGTCGGTTTGATACTCAATCCAACCCAAATTCCAACCATATAAGACCTCCGTTTGAATCCAAATTTTCACGTAAATATAAGTTTAAGAGTGTATTAGGGATACAACAAAAAAATAGGGAAAAAAACGTCGAATGTGTGTTAAATAATGAGTTTTTGAAGTTCAGGAGGACAAAGTGTTACAAAATTAAAGTTCAGGGGAGGTAACTGTTAACTTTGAAAGTTCAGGGGGCAAAGTGATACCAATGCATAGTTCATGGGGTCAAACTGTAATTAACCCTTAAATTTAATTGGTTTAACACAAATACACACAATGCGAAACTCACCGAACAATGTAAACTTATTAAATTGAGACTTCGGAGATTAATTGATCCATTAATCAAATCATCAAATCCGCACAAGATTAATAATCATAACAATATAACATCATCCACACAAGATTAATTATACAAAGTAAGGTGAACTAATCCAATCCAAATCAAACAATCCACACACAATCCAAACCAATCAAATGCACATAAATACAAACTAATAAAGCAAAACCTTAACAAAAAATGATCTAAAAATATCTGAAATCGCATGAGAGGGAGAGGAAAAAACACAAAACGGATTAGGAAGATCGGAGAAAATGGGACCTTGGTACCGTTTTTAACCCTAAGTTAAAAACGACATCTCGGATGTCATTTTTATATAGGGTGAAAATGACACTTGAGGTGCTGTTTTCACTTAATAAAAACGGTACACGAGGTGTCGTTTTTCAATATGTATATTTTTCCAAATATTTTTTTTCTCGTTATTTTGAATTTTTTTCCTATTATATTAACTTTATAAAGTTACATTGACAATACACGCATCCGAAGCAAAAAGAAACTAACAATTCCAAAAAGTATCGGAGAACAAGAACCAGGGATCAGAATACATGAGAAACACAATGGGTTCATCGAATATTTACAATGTTAGATTTGGATGTGTAATTTTTACGAATGACATTGTCTGATTGTCTTATGTATAAATTAATATAAATACATGCAATATTTAGAAACTCGATTGTTTTTACTTAAACTTGTTTCAATAAATTTCGTTAAAGTATTTGAGTATCTGTAATTATTGGTCATTCATGATCATCATTTTTATTGCCCGTGGTTTTGTAATATAGCCACAACTACTGAATAACATTTAATTTAGTATACCTGCACAAAAAATAAAACGAGAAATGAAGCTTGATTACAAGCTATTATACATTAGAGTTAGATTTTTTTAAAGTTTACATTTAAATGAGATAAATTTTAATTATCTTAAAATTTTATTTTTGATATTATTTCCTGAAAGAATAAAAATGCTTTGAAATAATATATTACAGAATAATATAAACGATAAAATAGTAGAATTTACATAAAGACAAATAAGGTAATTCTGTTTTAAAACGATACTACCTACCATAAATTATAATTTAAATTGTTAATATCATCGAAAGAAAAAATATAAACGTTGTACTACTTGTATAGTCAAACACTGACACACAAAAAATGCATCACCATATTGGCCTCGTTAATAATTCTATTGTATTCTACGTAATTGATAAATCAAAGTTTGTAGAGTATATTTTTGAAACTAAACATTATTCCTACTACGATGATTAACGAATTGCACCTTGGATAATGGATATAGAATTAGAACCATTTATTTTTATTTTAAATAAGTAAGTGACGTCATCATCCTCCACGTAAACTCAAAACCATTGCCGCCATCGCCATCCTCGTCTTCTTCCTCCACTCCAAACCTTCCCCTCCAAAACCCTAACCCTAATGGAGGAATCCAAACCCCCAACCTTCCCCTCCAAAACCCTAACCCTAATGGAGGAATCCAAACCCCTAACCTTCTTCTCACCCACCACCGGCATCTACACCAGCACGCACCCCTCCATTCCCCTCCCTTCCCACTTCTCCTCCACCCAAACCCTAATCCGCGAATCCTCCTCCAACTCTCCCCTCCCGAACCCCCTCCGAACCATCAAATCCATCGCCACTGGGCTCCGTTCTCTCGGGATCCGCCCCAAAGACCCGATCTTTCTGTTCCTCCCCAACTCCGTCTTCTTCCCTGTCATTGCCCTCGCTGTTCTCGAGGTTGGCGCCGTCGTCGCGCCACTCAACCCGGCGTCGAGTGTCCAGGAGGTGAGAAGACACCTCGAGTTGTGTTGTTCTAGGTTTTGTTTCGTTTCGAAAGAGAATGAGGGGAAAGTTAGGGGTTTGGGCGTTGAGGTTGCCGTTGTTGTTGTTCCGGATGAGTTGGGGTTTGATGTGTTGGAGTTTGTTGAGTTCGATGCGATTTTGAGGAGTGAGGCGAGGGATTTGGTGCGTGGGAATTCGATTAGGTGTGAAGATGCTGCGGTTTTGCTGGTCTCGTCTGGGACGTCGGGGCCGAGCAAGTGTGTTGAATTGACACATGGGAATTTGGTTGCTATGGCGGAGCTCTTCGTGAGGTTTGAGGTCGGGCAGTACGAGGGAGGCGGACAAGGGAATGTGTATTTGTGTGCCATTCCAATGTTTCATGTTTATGGATTTTCGCTTTTCGTGATTGGGATGTTTGCGATTGGTGCAATGGTTGTTGTTATGAAGAAGTTTGATGCTGTTGAAGCTGGTAGAGCAATAGAAAGGCACGGGGTTACACACTTGCATGTTGTTCCGCCGATGCTAAGGGCTCTTGTGAGGATGAAGCGAGCTGGTGGGTTTGATTTGAGTTCGTTGAAGCAGGTATCTTGTGGAGCTGCACCTCTTAGTGAGGGGATGATACAAGACTTTATCATGACTTTCCCTGGTGTGGATTTCATTCAGGTGAAGTTTGATACCTTGTTGCTATAGTATCTTTCTTTTGGGTTCTGCATCTCTTATTCTACCATATATTTCTTAATTTGTTTTTGAAAGTTGGTAAATATTCTTTAATCTTTTTTGTTCTAGCGATTTGTACTATATCCTGGCAACACATTGTGAAGGACCCTTAGCTTATATATTTTGCAAAATCTGAACATTTTTAGGTGGTTTATTCCTCTTGTTAGGGATAGATTGGTATTGTGTTATTATGAATTATAATATCTTGGTTATTCCCCACATCTTGTGGTTTTTATTTTGGACACTTCGCTTCTGTTTTGGCTGTGCCGGAATCCTGTTTCCAGCTTTCTGTTGTTTATTTTTCGGTTATCCTTGTTTGATTTTATCACCTCTTGTATCCCTTTCTACTTTATAAATGATAATTTTTTTATAATATCTTGGTTACCTCCATTGACATCAATTGGTTGTGATGAAAACACACTCTCAAATATGAGATAGTAGCCTAAAAGCTCTGACAGCGAACCCAAAACATCATGTGCAGGGCGGTTGTATGGGTTGAACTGAAAATGGTTATAGATTGGACAATATACGATTGTGCTTGTGGCTTATAAGATCCTAGACACCTCCACTCAAAATCAATTGGTTTTCAAATGGAAACCTACATTTTAAAACTCTCAAACCAGAATTTTTGTGCACCTAAAATATTTGATCACATTCAAAAATTTATTAAATTTGGCATTTGTTGGTCCATGATCTTGGCCTAAATCTTAATAACTGACTTTTAACTTTTTCCCTTCCACTAGAAATATCATGTTTAGTAACTTTAATGTCCACTTTGATGTGTCTAGGGGAATAGAATTTGATTTCAACTTTCCATTATTCATTTCAGGGGTACGGCATGACAGAGACAACTGCAGTAGGGACTCGTGGATTTAATACCAAGAGTATGAAAAAGTACAATTCAGTTGGCCTGTTAGCTCCAAACATGCAAGCAAAAGTGGTGGATTGGCAGAATGGCTCCTCCTTGAGTCCTGGCTATCGAGGAGAACTCTGGCTTAGGGGCCCTGCTATAATGAAGGGTATAAATCCATGGTCTCTGGCTTGTACATGCCAAGTTTTTACATTTCTTGATAGTTTATTGGTTACTTTGTCGAACAACTAGAACTCATGATGGGCATCATTGCTTGAACTTCCAAACCTGAACCTTTTGTCCATTCTTCCTACCCTTCTCGTGCTATTTTTTGCTTTATAACTCTGGAGCATATTATGGCGGAGATTATCAAATAGTGTTCTTTCATTCAAGCTTTTAAAAGAGGTGATGGTGTAGTTGTTAATTGTTATTTTATCTTACTATATATATTACCTACATGATTACCTTAGTGCTTTAACCGTGATTTTGATGTTCTCAAAGACAAGTTTTCATACTGAACTTTGCAGGGTACTTGAACAATGAGGATGCAACAAATAAAACAATCAACAAAAACGGTTGGTTAATGACTGGGGATATTGCATATTTTGATCAAGATGGATATTTATATGTAGTAGATCGCCTTAAGGAAATCATTAAGTACAATGGCTATCAGGTAAATAAAATGAAAATCTCTGTGAACAAAAAATTAATTTGAAGTTGTTTGTCTCCATTATATCAATTTTATATATTAACTGCTGCAACTGGGTTGATTATGTAATTCAAAAGAAAATTATGGTATATGATTAGATACCAAATCAGCCTCAATTTCAAACTAATCCCGGATGAAGATTTTAAAATAATTTTCACTTAAGATAACAGTGGGACTGGAAATATGCATGAGATGAGAAAGCAACACAACTGACTTTTAAATTGCTGATTTCTTTCTCCAGATCGCACCTGCTGATCTTGAAGCTGTCTTGATTGCTCATCCAGAGATAGATGATGCTGGAGTAACAGTGTAAGTTCCTTTACCCATGATTGTTCATTTTACTGCAATTGTATTGGTTCCATGAAATAGAATGAGTTATTATATTGGACCTTTCTAATAGTGCTCCAGACGATGAAGCTGGGCAAATAGCTGTGGCATGTGTCGTTAAGAAGCCTGGAAGTTGGCTTTCTGCTGAAGACATTATTGCCTACACAGCGGATCAGGTACGAATTCAGTGACCCACTACCACTGACTTGTCATTTCATGTTTGATTTGAAAAAAATGCAGTACTCAAGAATCATTAATCCACTTATTTGTGATTATTGTGGTATTGTACAATTTGACTATTGATATTCTGTATTTTCTAAAATATTATCATTGCAGTAAATTTTGTTACCAAACTCAACTTGATGATTCATTTAGGTTGAATATGGTAGATCATGTTTCTTAATGAAGGACCACTATCTCATACATTTTGTTTTTTGACCTGTTCGGACACATTTGTAATCATTTAATTTGTTTTAATTGTTTATCTATTACACGTGGGTTGATATTTATTGTGGGATGTAGATGGCTCCTTATAAGAAGGCGAGGAAGGTAGAATTTGTGGACTTCATTCCAAGATCACCATCTGGGAAAATCCTGAGGAGATTGTTGAGAAATCAAAACATTTCAAAGTTGTAACGTGAATCTCAATTCGAAGGGGAAGCCCGGGAGGAGGAGCAAAAGTCTGTAGTTGTCATTTGCTACACCTAAAGTTTTGATTTGTTCTCAATTAAAGGAAAATAGTATTTATCTCAAATATATTCATCAGGTCCTTACTTCAATGTCATTTTCCCTGATCAATAAAATGATGTTCTTTTAAGCACTTGTCCATAAATAAGTGTTTTCATTTTCATACCAAGGCATCAGAGTCTGTCTGTTTGGGGACTCCATATTCCTATACGATCCACCCTTCCTCAAATGGAGCGTTTGTATTGTTCACGTTGAAAGACTTTATTAGTATAATGGACTCATGGTTGATTATGAATTATTGAATTGTAAGAGGCATTTTTCAAATTCAGGTTTGATCATTTTGCCAACTTGATTTTGCTTAAGGCTGTTGCTGTGAAGTGATTTTCCTATTTCTCTTAGGCTCAGAAAAGCACTGCAACAAGGTGGAAGGTTTTTTTTTATTATTGGCAGAAGGTGTTTATTTAAGATGATGTAAAAGTAAAACCCTCGTCATCTAAGCTGACAAATGTAATAACCTAATCACAGAGACAAGGTGTGGTTGGTTCAATTATATGCACCACCTGGAAGTAAATACTGTCTTTTTTAGTTTTTCTGTTGCCCATGTGTTTATGGAATTTACTGCATCGATAAAATTCTAGTAAAAAAACTAAGCCTATGTGTGATCCACTCGTAACTGTGATTACATAATTGAATCTGTAGAATATGAAGATAAGGATAGTGCTGATACCAGATAGTGGCATTTGCCCAGTATTCTGCCATCATTCAAGTTTCTTTTGAATCCACAACATTTTATTTCCTCTTCTATTAATTATTAACTTACAAAGTCACAACAAATGATCTGGAATAAGATACTCATTTACTATGTCTGAGCTTTCAAAGAAACAGTGAAGATAAAAAAAACAGAGAAGTGGTCTGTCTTTTGACATAGAACAATTCTAGATCTTAGCTGCTTCTAATGTTGTTGCTGCTTTCTGAGAAGTTATCTGTTCATATAGGTCTCTTATCTTCAAACCAACTATGGTCTGGAAGAGACCGGTTCCATTGTTGCTACCAGGGAAGTCAGCATGCTTCAGCATCTGTTGCGTTACTTCACCGTAGAAGTTTGTGGAGAGGTTACTCAGGTGGCTTTCTACGTAGATAAGCTCATCTAATCTGTCAAACTGACCGTCCATTTCCAGTACAGAGACCTGAACGGGGAACAGGAAAATAGTAAAAGTGAGATACTTAAGTTTCTGAGATTTTTTTATTGTTATAGTAAGAAGTATCAATGTGCATCTGCATCCTTATCCTTTTCTAGCATGTGATGGTTTCAGCCAGACTGGCAATTACATTTGCAACTTTTGTATTAGTTTAGAGAAATAGAACTATACAGTGAGTAGAAGATCTTCAAACAATGGCTGTAGCTTTTGAAGTATTGAGGATTGGTTGATGGTCATAAATTACTGTTAGCAATGCATGACATGTTGTGCTTGTGCGCAAGAAAATAGATTTTTTTTAAACAATTTGTGGCATTTGCTTGATGCACCAAGTACCCTTCAAGCATTCTCATGTGAGTACTGAGTACCCCCCAAAAAAATTCTCATTCAAATTCTTGTTTCAGCTCATTTGCTAGAGGTGCTTCACTATTAGGCTATTTCCATATGGATGTAATGGAAGTGCAATTTCCTGGAAAATATGTACTTCACATCAATAAAGCTTACAACAACAACAAAGCCTTCGATCCCAAATTTCTAATATAAACTTCAATTTGAAAATTGCACCATGGTCATATAGCCAGCGTGCACAATTCACTATTCCTTGATCATGAAGGTTTGCGTATGTTGGTAAGTATAGCTTTGTTGTACTCATCATGTGTTATTATATAAATTGATTGATTTCTATTTGCCAGTTGAGTCGGGAAATATTAATCGTCAAATGTACATGAGTTTTTTGTTTATGAATGTAACAATTGTTAGTGATGATTTTTTTTAAAAAGCCGTGGATTCCATTACCTCGTTGGAGAAGTAGCTGTCTGGTCCATAGGCAAACTTGATTCCAGGGTATGAGCAAGTCAATTTTCTCCCGCATGGTATCCAGGAGATGGTTGATCCTTCATCAAAGAGGTAAACAGGACTGAAATATTTCACCCCTTCTTTCATAACTAGCTTAACCCTCAAAACTTTCCCTTCATTGTCATCAGGAATCAATTGTGTTGGCAGAACTTCAATAACAGCGTCTGCATATTGCTTTTGTGTATCTGCATTTGTTATTAGCACACCATCAGTTGTCATATTAAAGAGTGTAGAATAATCGTATATGATCACCTGTCTTTCTTTTCCAGTTATATTTGTGCATACAGTTTCCATGGTTGGTGCCTTAAAAGCTTATTTTTTTACCGAGTTGTAGTAATCAGCCTTTAACATATCTAGCTTTTTTCTCTTTATGTTATGGTATTATGTAGTTTTTCATCTTTGAACTAGAACATCATAAATAGCATTTCTCTTTATGGTTGGTATCATACCGTGTCCTCAAACGTTTCACCATTCTTCCTCTCTGAGAAATGGAACTCACGTTGATAACTTGATATGCATAATATTAAAAAAAAATTGTACCTATGTAAGCATCGAAATCAGGTTTACGAGCTTCAATACTTGCTTTGATGCTCTCAAGGCTGTGCCCACGTTCTGCCATATCCCTCTGCAGAGCAAGCAAAGAAGATCAGGATGGAAGGCAGTGAAGAAGAACTTAGCATTTATTTGCACACTTTTACGTACCTGAATCTTCCAGGCAAACTTGACTTCATTGCTGATATCAAGGTAAATACTGAAGTCCAAAAGATCACGCACACGTGAATCATACCTGTATTTTGGGAGGAAGATGTCAAGGTATGGGTCTCCACTCTCCAGCTATTGTTCATGATTATATTGATCTCCAATGGAGAATATAGTTTTGACTTTTTACCGAAATTTAATTCTACGTAACAATTTCCAAACTAATATTCAGATGCTAGTATATATTGCTTAATGCGCCTTCATGTTTGGAATTTATCAGATGAGGTAATGCCTCACATGATTTTTGGTGAGGCTTAGCAATAATTTGTTAGATCAATACATATTAAAGTGGTTTAGGATAATCTTGTAAGTTTTATACAATAATTGAAGATGATACCATAAATTAAGATGATTTGGATGACTGAATATTGTAATAGTTTCAAAATTGGTTTCAAGTGACAAAATTGTAGCAACTCCCAGTTTCGGTTACGTTTCAACTTTCAAGTGCTTAGGACAAATTTCCAGGTTGTTACAATTACTTGAAATAGTATGACAAATTAAGATGATATGGATGAATTATGTAGTAGTTTAATTTTTTTTGTAAATAATTTTACGCTTATTCAGTTATATCTCAATTTATTACGATAAATTCCCAACTTGTCATAATAATTGAAGGTAATATAATAGTTAAGACGATACAAATGACCAACTAATGTTACAATTTAAAAATAATTGTTAATTGATAAGAGTTTAAGAAAATTCCAAACTCATTAGTTATAATTTTTCAAGTTGTATGATATGGATTAATTATGTTGTAGTTTTAATTTTTTTATAAATAATTTTATGCTTATTCAGTTATATCTCAATTTATTATGATAATTTCACAACTTCTCATAAAATTGAAGGTGATATGGTAGTTTAAGACAATAAAAATGACCAACTGTTGTAACAATTTAAAAATTATTGTTAATTTATGAGTTCAAAATTCCGTACTCATTATTTATAATTTTCCAATTGTAAATTTATCATGTTGTAGACAGAAATTTGTCAGTGAGTCATTAGACTTACCTCTTATTCTGTGTCTGATATTTATACTATTGGTTAATAATTTCCATCGTGCTATTAGATAGAATTTTCAAAAAAATCATGATTTTTTGTTTGTTTACTTTCTAGTATAGGGGTAGTAGCAATGGGTCATATGATTCCCATAACTAAGGTATAGCAGCAAGACACAATAGGTTTGGGAGGATGGAGGATCCTTGGTTCCTTGGTACCTTTCATAGTCTCCAGGATTTTTGGTGGGTAAATTCAGGGGAAACTAAATTATTGTAAAGAACTTTGTTGCTTACATTGGGTGAAGTCCCTCTATCACGAGGATCTTGGGGGGCTGGATGAGCTCAGGTGGGTCAAGCAAGCCAGTGACATGGTTGTAGATTGGTTTCTCGACTGCAACTCCATCCTTGAGCGCCTTAACTTGCTCATACATGAGATCAAAGTTGTTGGCTTTTGGGTCGAGTGCAGTAACACCCTTTTCCTTCCTGCCATACCTGTCCAAGGAGTGGTAGTCATCCAAGCATATGACAGTTGTGGTGTCACTGATGAGTGTGTTGGAGTCCGGATTGCCACCCTTGGGTGGTGACGCCGTCCCACCGAAAACACTAGTAAGTCTCCTCATGAATGTGCTCTTCCCACATCCTGAGTCTGCCGCAAGACCAATCACAACTGTCTTGGAACAGGTTATGATACTGGACCCCCTCCTTGTGTTGCTGCTGCTGCTTCTTTTGTTGGTGAAGAATATGACCTGTCTCTGGTGAGAGCTGAGGTGAGTTCTTGATGGGCTTGGGATTGGGTGTGTGGAGTTGAGGGAGTGAGGTGTGTACACAGTGCAAACTGCCATTTATCTTGTCTGGAGTTGGTTTCCTCTACTCCCTTCTCTCCTCCAAGCTTGTGGAAGTGAGTGTGTAGAGTAGTCCTAGTAGTAGGGAGCCGGTTCTCCTTGATTGTAATTATTGCCTCAATATGCTAGAAAATGACATTTTATTGATTTTTTTTCTTCCTTTCATTTTTTCCTTCTAAAATTTTATAGAAGTTCATAACAGTTGCTTGCTTCTTTTTTGTGCTCAAGCATGTTATATTATCTAGTTTAGGTTTTTGATTACATGTTAATCAGGAAGTGCATTTTATTGTGAACTTAAATTTGGATTATGAAATAATTGTGATTTTTCTTTTACCGAATAATCTTAATGTTGGACTAGGAGAGGGGCAATTGCATGGAGAAAAGCTTGGTGGTGGTTGCATGAGAGAAGATATGGGATGACACGTGGCAGGAAGAGAGTGGTGGTTTTGGGATGAGGGAATGGAGGGAGGAGAATCCAGGAGATAGGATGTATCATCCAATTCAAGTGGTCACTGAGTTACACTGATGATTTTAGCATTCCGGGGGCCATCCAACAGGTATAATTTCTAAGCCTCCAAAAAACCCTTCTAGTAACCAACCAAAACTAATATTCAAACTGGAAATAAAATCACCATCCGTATTGCTAATTTGTGGCGTTAACATTTTGAAATTGGGTATGCATCATGCATGTATTCGTGGCTACTAATGAATTCGACAATACAAACCTGTCAAGGTTTAGGTTTCTTTCTTGCAACTTCTTACTAGTTTGGAGGAGGTTCATGCTTGGATATGATATAGCATGAAAAAATAATCAAAAGCAATACTCAGTAAATGTTGCTTGATACTGCATTACGTTGCGAAAACGAGTTTTATGCTGAACTGATTTCATCTCACTTCAACAAGAGATGAATTGTTTTAAGAATATTTCATTATATTCACGGTATGTTTTCAGGCCAGGGTATCCAATTGGTGCTTCCGACAAGTGTTCAAATAAGATGAGATAAAGAAGAGAGAGCTTTAAATATTTGTTTTTTTACAGGGTCGTACATGACGTTAATGTTCTTGGCGACCACAATTGGAAGTTTGGAACGTTTTTTCTTTTGTAGGAGCAGTAGCGTCAAATTTAGATGCGTCTACCCCTGCCAATTTGTGCTTGTGCTGAAATCAACCGTGGAGCAAGGGAACCACGGATTTAGTGCAAGTACATTTTGTTCTTAGATGAAGCGCATAATTTTGGTTTATTGTCGACGAAAGGGTTGTACATCAGGTTGAACCGCTTGGGCGGAATTGGATTTTTCACCATATATATTCTAGCAATGAGAAATAAAAACATAAGTTTAAAATTAGGATAACAACCCGACTCATAACCACCGATACATCGTCTTTGGGTTATAACTTATGTGGATAATAAATAAGTTTAATTACAATTTGTTCTTTTGGACTATGTCTTGGTATCATTTTGTACTTCTTCTGAACTTTCATTTTGTAACAATTTGTCTTTCTAAATTTCAAAAATTCATTATTTAATACGTGTTTGATATTTCTTTTTCTAATTTTTTGTTGTATCTTTAATACACTCTTAAATCTATATTTACGTGAAAATTTAGATCTAAACGGAGGTTGGATATGATTGAAATTTGAGTCTGATTGACACTCAATTCGATCCAAATTTCAATCATATCTGACGTCCGTTTCGATTTAAATTTTCACGTAAATATAAGTTTAGGAGTGTATTAGGGACAACAAAAATTGGAAAAAAACATCGAGTGTGTTAAATAATGAATTTCTGAAGTTTAAGGAGGCAAAGTAATACAAAATGAAAGTTATAAAATTAACTATTAACTTTAAAAGTTCAGGAATGCAAAGTGATATCAATACGTAATTCAGAGAGTTAAATTGTAATTAATCCTAATGAATAATGTCAACGTATCCGATAAGCTTGTGCAATTTTTAAACGAGCTTACGTTGGTAGGCATCTCGCAAGTTTGGCTTCACATTCATTTTAAAACTACGTTATTTCTGCACCTATGATGATAATCACACAGCTGGAGCACGACAATTTCTCATGACACTGTTGGGTTGAATCTGTTCCACAATTTGGGGCGGATGAGATTCTAGCCCATCAGAGCTACGTAAGAGATTTTCCAGTTGCAAATGCGATTCTCTGGAATCAGAAAGAGATTAACCTAACTATAATGGGTTTCCGGAAAACATGGAACGGAAGTGAGAAATTGAAATTCAAAACTATTAACTTATCCACGATTACTCTACGACAAGCGGTGGGAGTTGTATATATAGTAAATTCCAAATTATTGAATGTATAAATGATAAAATTACAAATACACGGTAAGAACAAAACTTGTATAAGGTTGTTGATGGTTTAAATCGTAAGTTGGTAACACAATTAATAACTTAATAAATATGAGAATAATAAACTACATTAGGATGCGGGCTAACTGATAAAGCCCACATATAAACCAAGTTTCTAGATGAACTAAGAGAATCTTGGTAAACCAAATCTTTTCCCCAAAGAATCTGAGTTTATCTTTTGCGAGCAGAGGATGCTTGGATCGGTCATGTCAGTCTTCATTCATCATCAGAATTATCAAATGTGATTTTCGTGGCTTTGGGTGCGTCCGCGGTTATCTCCTTGAAATGGGCACCGTATAGCTTGGATTCCTACACGAAAGAAAAGACAGATTGCTGAGACACCAAAAGGAAGAGAATACTAGAACATTATTTTACAGAAAACAATAGATGTGCTTAAATACATGTTATCTGAAAAATAACAAGCTACAATTAGTAATTCGTTGGTTGCAAAGAGGGTTTTCGAATACACGTCTGTAAATTATTGTTAAAGAATCTCAACAACAGATCGATACATATCAATCTCTATGTGCATGTAAAGATGATGCTAATTGAAGCATGTTTTGGGGTGGCTAAAGTATAGATAAACAAATGTCACCAACGACTACATCTTTTAATTTATCCAATTTCGAGATGACAATTTTTTTTTCAAGTTAACTTGTAAAATCTGCGAAGGGTACACCAAAGCAGTAGCTATGGCCTATGGCACTTGGCAGGCCTCTGTTGAATACCTTTTTCTTGACATGTAAGTTGAATTTCATCAGTGAAGCAGGCACAATCTGCCCTGCTTCCCTGAGAACATTTACCAGTTCCCCAGCAAGGGCCTGTAATAGGAAGATGGAAGGTTAGACAACAGTTAAAATACTTCTACAATTATTAAGTAAATATACGAAAGACAACATGAATCATGTCGTTCTGCTACCTTATTCTCCTGCATGAAGAAAGTATGTGCAACACCTTTTTTACCAGCACGCCCCGTCCTTCCTATTCTATGGACGTAGTCTTCTGTGGTAAGAGGAAAACTATAATTGATAACAACCTCCACGTCTGGAATATCCAGCCCTCTAGAAGCTACATCAGTAGCAATCTGCAAGTAAAAATGAGGTGAGATAAGAGGCCCTAACCAAGTGATTATAATTACCGACCTAAGGATACCACACTATTTCCCCATCAAATGAAACATGATATTGAGCCTCAGAAGATATTGGGAACCCTGAATTGCTAATCATTGTCGTGCAATAATACTATCAGCATCAAAACTAGGAAAGAGTAGGTGCAAGAAGATCAGGGCCTTTTCTGCAAATATTTCACAATGGACAAACCTTCTGGGCTTCTGGCTAAGCATACATATGCAGGGGAAAATCAAATAAGTGGCTGCTTAGCAAGAATGGAGCTGTGCTCGTAAGAGAAAATGTCAATTACCAATCAAGCTTCTAAAAAATCAGTCAAGTTTTAAACATGTTTTTAAGTGGAAGCACATCGGCAAGGTATGTCTCTAATATGTGCAAATCGGTTCAGCAGCTTATCTTGTTTAACCTATAAATAAATGAACTACACTTAACAAATGAAAGAACTTCATACAACAAAAGCTGCAAATAATATATCCCACATAAAATATTAAAACTTATAGTGCTCCTCACCATCAAAGGACACTTTCCGTCTTTGAATAGCGACAAGGCTCTTGTACGCTCGGATTGAGCTTTATCACCATGTACAGAGACACCATTCCAACCTCTTTATGATTAAAAAAATTGTATTAGATAAACATAGCAACAACAACAAAGTCTTTTATCCCAAACTAGTTGGGGTAGATAAACATAGCAACATTATAAATAAATAAAATGTCTTAGAGTTACACGTGTGAGCATCTATGACCTTAATTTAGAAAATATTCATTTTAACAAAAGAGAAATCACTTAGTGTATCTTTTTATGGCAAAGCACATCAGAGAAAATAGATGTTGCTTTCAATTTTCTGAAACAAGCTTTAGCCCATACTTGATATACTACTTGCCAATTATTTGTCAACGTTTATGAAAGAAGAGAGGGAGGATAATCTACATAATCATACTTTCTTTGGAGCATATTTTCAACTCGGGCCGCCTCTTTCTTGTATAGTACAAAAATAAGTACCCTATTCCTGTTCAAAGCAAAAAAACATGAATTAGAATCATATTATAACACAGTCATCACATTACCATTGAACACAACAGCAATTTTGTTTGTGAGCCCACAGAAATGAGACATTTCTAACTTTTTATTATAAAATACCGAGTTAATCATAAGGTGATTGACCTGATTACAACGCAAACTAAAATTTCCCTTCACCGAAAAAGTACCAAAAGGGGGGAAATTTTTCATGTTTCCCTTTGGCTGGGCCAAAGCTCAACTGATTTTAATGGTTGTTAGGTCCACTAATGGATAGCCAAAAGGGCAAAAAAGACATTATAGGCAACCAAGCAAAAATACTGAATGCCAATTGATTAGAAACTCGTGCTCCAACAATGGCAAAAGTCAGCAAAACACGAGTCAAACAGTGGCTAGTTAATGTGACGATGGACATGTCATGTGACTAACTAACTTCTCCGGATGCCATCCTCATTTGCAAGGGCCAAATGTAAAATTGAGATGGATATTCCATCCATTAATGACAACATTTGAAGATATATACATGTTCCTAATAAAAGGTACAATAACATGAGCAGACAATGTTCAGGAGTATACCTTTGGGATGCATGATATTTTTCTAGTAATGCCACTAAACGTGTATCTCGTGATCGATCCTCCAACACCTGCAAGTAGACAGAGAAGGGGGGAAAGATATTATCATACAACATCAAATATATAATATTTCCATTGAAGAATATGGCAGAGTGGGTGGCTTAATGAAAAGGCATAATCTTCAAGAGACGAACCTCTACAATTTGCATCACATCATGATTAGCTGCCAAATCCTCAGAGCCCACTACAACCTAAGAAGAATCATCAAACTTGCATTAAATCCCTGATCAGAGGATTCATTTTCTTTATATTGAAAGCATCCAAGAAGCATACCTTCACAGGGTTTGGGTCCATAAACTCTTGAGCTAGCTTGTCAACAGAAAAGGGCCAGGTTGCACTGAACATAACCATTTGCCTGACTGTCAAAAATGGAAAAGGTGAGACTCAGCTGATACGGGCATTGATAAAACTTTCTTTCAAGGAATAACAAGCATTTTAATATTAAAAAATCAACATAAATAAAATAAAATAGAGCACACTGCATGTGTGAGAACTAAGAATATGTCTATCACATGAAGAAACAAAGCTAAAGTACCCAAATAAAAGGTGTAAATAGGACATAAATATGTGAGACAAAGGATAACTTGTTGGAGGAATCAACGTGCTTTTAGATAAAGATATTATTTTGAACATGGCGGCAAAACAAACAAGAACCATATCATGCCAGATAGAGACATAAGCTCTATTATTGCATCATAATTAAAACTTTTTTCATCCAAACAACTCTATACTAAACCAATGGAACCCGAGTACGACACAAGAATGCTACACACATCCTCAAAAAACCAGTTCAGAAAATATATGCATCACATCTACCACAAACACTGATAGAAGAAAAAAATCATCATAGAACATTTAAAAAAATGTAAATGCTTTAAGTTGCAGTAATGGTACACCTACACTTTTACAAAGGTTACATCATTTGAAACCATAACATACAATATACGTTTATTTTAGTCTTGAATTATTTAAACTACCATAAACAAGATAAAATTACAGAAGTGGTGCAAAACAATTTGGCATGAATAAGATAAACTACCTAAAATATTGGAATATTCCCGAGATTTGGCATTAAATAGGAGTGCATGGAAGAAAACTATTCATATGCCTAAACTGTGATTCTTTTGAGTTCATTTCTCGCCCACCACAACTAGTTTGGGATTAAAGGCTCGGTCATTGTTGGTACAAAACAAAAAATTGAACCCAGATCCCAGCCTTTTATTATTGAAGTACATTGTCAGTTTTTACATACCTTGATTTGTTTGGCCCAGAATAGCACGAACCTCTGGTTCAAAACCCATGTCAAGCATTCGATCAGCTTCATCAAGCACCTGAAAAAGAAGCAATTTGAGTATGTATTCTTATCTAGGATGAAGTAACAGTCACTACCAGTCATTAATCCTCAACGCCATATATAGATGTTATGATGCATAACAGCATAAGTAAAGGATGACAAGATACTTCTCGTGAAGTCATTATCACTTCAGAAACCTAATTGGTTTGGGAAAAGGATAGACAACAAGCAGAAACCTATTCATTTTTGTCAGATAAAATTGAGATGTCTTTCTGAAAGATCCTTCTTTCTTTATCTTTTTGTAGGAATAAAATTTCACAAATTTCTTAATATATAATCAGGATCAGTGATCCACCAAAATGTTTATTTTTTATAAAAGAAGTTTCGAGCTGCTAGAAATAAACAATGTTATGATCAGATGAACAAGAAATACAAATAAAAACGGCCCTAATTTGCATTGCGAAATAAACATTGTTTTTTAGCATTGAAGGCATTACAAAGTGTTTGTAATAATAAAGGAAACAGCACAAGTGCACCAAAGGCTTTCTATGACACTAACCACAAAGGACACATCCTTCAAAATGCAAACACCCATTTCAATCAGATCCTTCAATCGCCCTGGGGTACCAATAACTATGTCCTGTGAAAAAAAAACAATTAAAAGAACTTAAAATGTTGTAGTATGAAGAGGTAAAGTAGTTACATGACATCTAACTAGTCTAGCATTACAACTTGTCGTCAAGGGCTATCAAATAACAACAAAACAGCCTGTATGTAACATGAGAATAAATGTTGGAACAACGCTTGAATCAGAATTGAATGAAAGGAGGCTCAACCATTTATCTATGTTTAATTTTACTGTTAAATTCAATAGGTCAGTTGGCAGTCATGTTTCCTCTCATGTCTTTATGAGGCTGTTTGAGATTATCACATCAATTTCACCAATTAGCTGCTCTGATAATTGATGGGTGCACAATGACCCTCGCATGCGGCTCAGTTAATTACTTACAAAAACATTGAGGTAATAGTACTAGCATCGTACCCATAACATATAACAGCTATGTCCTACTAATAGAATAGCATGATAACACATAATGTTAACAGAGCACAAAAACAAACACCACAGATGCACATGAATCATAAATAAAGTGTCACACTGTCACTTAACAGTAACAAAATGCAGGTAACAGGTGTTCAGTAAATTACTTACAACACCAGATTTCAAAGCAGATATCTGTGGCCCTTTGGACGTACCACCATATACACACACTGTTTTGACGCCACAAGGATTACCAGCGTCACATAAGACATCTGCTATCTGTAAACAAATTACGAAGTCATTAGACATTGTAGAAAACACAGGAATACCCTGTACCATCTTTTCTTTTGATCAAGGAATACTTTGTATAATCTCCAATGAAATAAGGGGGGGCAGCAACCCAGTAGTGTATTCTCTTATTTCAAAAACTCTTAATGTATGTCACACCTCACAAATAATAATCACCAAAATAAGCCTATGAAATGTTAAGAGTGAGAAAAAAAAAATCACGAAAGCACTTTGAATCACCCCCATTAGACAATACATTGTTTCGACGCTTACAATTGACAACCTCTACAACCTTGGATATGATATAGTGGGCCAATGAAAATAGTGCATCGATGCTCAAGCCAGCTAGTAGAATAAAGCATTCATTCCTGTTCAACCAACTTCTCTATTCATTAAGTGATTTTAAAATAATGGACAGACAAATGGATTAGACAATTTTTTGGCATGTATTGGGAATATAGGAAGGAATGCATTCTCTTTGAACTTTTCATATCCTTGTGACTGTGTGAGCAAAAATACCACCGATTGCCAGAAATATACCATTTTGCTCCAGATGACGTTATTCAAGGATCCAAATGGTATATGTACACCAATACTACCTACATAATTATGTTCTACTGTTAGGCAGATTTGCAGGTCATAGCAAGAATTATGAATTAATGCTCCACATAAATTGGACAAACTTTATAACATATGCTAAAAAGGACTTATAAATAAATGCCTTAGTATCTCATAAAATGGAGGGGAACATGTTAGAAAACAGAAAAGACTTAAGCGACAACGGCAAGCACCTGCTGCGCCAGCTCTCTCGTAGGAGACAACACAAGACAACGAGGAACTGGTTTCTTTGAGATATCCTTTCTTTTCTTCCCTCTAATATGCATGAGAGCGGGAATTCCAAATGCCAACGTTTTACCTGTCAAATAAATTGAACAGAAAAGATCATGCCAATGGTTCAATCCCTGACCATTAATGAAAGATATACCAAGGAAAACCATAAAGTATCATATATTGAGATATACCAAGGAAAACCATAAAGTATTATATATTGAGATATACCAAGGAAAACCATAAAGTATTATATATTGAGTTAAAACTGAGAAACATCAAAAAACTAGTAGTACATATTGACTCAAAACCGAGAAGCATCAACAGACCACATACATAATTACATAAGCAGTAAGAAGAAAAAATAGTTTGAAACTGATCAACCTAAAAGTTACAACTGCAAAACACATCAACCAACATTTCCTAGGATGTTGCTAAATCAAAAACACCCAATTCTTACAGCCAGAAGCCCAGAATCTGTCCTAAGTCATAACAACAGATGCATAACTTGGAGGAAGTTCTAAAACCAACCTGAAAATTAAAGTGATTTGAACCAAAAAACCTAAGGCATTACTAATCATTAAACAAAAATCCAGTTTTTAAAACCTAACCATCAGAAGAATAGACGAAATCATCCCACAAACAACATGAAGTTCAACCAAAATGTCACATGTAACCTGTGTTTGTTACAGTTGGTGAAATAACTTTCTCAGGAAATCATTGCAAATATGTGTAATTCAGGAGGTATAGCGCGCCCTGAAAACACTTCTGTAGGGATCATCAAATGCAATAGCCAATTAAGAAATTTCATTTGCAAGCCCTCAATTCTCAACTCAACTCCCGGACCTGCTGGTATGGTTTCAAGCCGTACTTCGGCTGATTCTACCTTGCAAGCGGTCCACATAATCCCATGTTTTTCACTCATCCTAATTACACATGGCGAATGCGTCATGGTGAATGAAGTGCTACATGTATAGATTGAACCTTGGAACTTTTTTATTTCCTCAAAACCTCAAGAGAGTCGAGAATTCCAAGACAATTGCACAAACTCTATTCCTTTACAATCTATAACTCATTTTTTTACTCAATCCTTTTATAAGAATAAATACTTACTACACATGAGGTATGTGTCGCATAGTGAATAGAGTACTAGTCAAGTATGGATCAGAGTCATACTAGGCATATCCTACCTCCAACCTTGGAAGTTTGAATTCTTCCAAAAACATCAAGAGAATAACAAAAACCATGACAACTGCAAAAACTATCTTTTCTTTCATTCTAGTAACTAGTAATACTTCAACAATTCCAACGGATCGCACTAACATCAATCCAATAAAAAACTACACCAACATGTCAAAACTCAACCAAAAGCATCACAAACAAGCCGAAACCAAAAAACACAAACTACCTGACCCGGTCGCGGCGATCCCAATGAAATCGCGTCCGTCCAACAGAAACGGCCAGGCATGCGCCTGGATCGGCGACGGCTTCTCGAAACTCTTGCAACACTCCAGCACACTCTCTGGCAGCTTCGCCTCCGCAAAGTTCCTCAACGCCGCGTACTTCTCCGCATCGCTCCCCTTCCCCGACACCACAACGCCGCTCCCGTCTTCTCCTCCGGCCTTCTCCTCCTCCACGGCCCCGTTCGCCTCCTCTTCCTTCCTCTTCTTTTTCTTCTTGCTCCCGTTATCGGAGGGATTTGGATCGTTCCCGTGCCTCTTTTTCTTGGTCCCGTTTTCGGAGGGGTTTGGTTCGGGAACTGCTTCGGGTTCGTCGGGATGCTTCTTCTTCTTCTTGGATTTGGGTGGGGAATCAGGGTTTGGGGTTTGGGGTTCGAGTTCGTGGTTTTTGGCCATCGTTGGAGGCGAACTTCGAACCGGAGAAAAAGTGGGGCAGAAGTGGGTTTTATTTAAGGCACGGCCGTAATTTTTTTATTTAATAAAAAAAAATTAAAATTCGAAATTTAGGAAGAAAAAAAAAATTCCAAAACTATTTTGTTTTGATTTTCTTGTTAATACGGGACGATATTGTTAATACCCATAAAAAATTAAAAAAGAAAATCAAAACAAAAACAGAAGCATTATTTTAATGCTTCTGTTTTTGTTTTGATTTTCTTTTTTAATTTTTTATTATAATTATTTGTAATCTTTTTTTAAATCTTTTTTTTTCAAAATAAGTTTTCTAATTTATATTATTTTTCTAAATTTTTTAAAATTATTTTTAATTTTTCCAATAATCGACCTCCAAATCACGTCGATAACCCGGCGTATTGAAATGTTAGGGTATTTTATACAATAAAAAAACAATTTTTTTTAGCCAGATTAATAAATTATTTACAACTGAATATTAAACAAAC
Source organism: Triglochin maritima (assembly GCA_963682175.1). Classification (NCBI taxonomy): domain Eukaryota; kingdom Viridiplantae; phylum Streptophyta; class Magnoliopsida; order Alismatales; family Juncaginaceae; genus Triglochin; species Triglochin maritima. The sequence continues at coordinate 46,698,211 of OY821775.1, forward strand.
ACTAAAACTAATTAAAACAAAAAATTGGAAACATTATCAAAAATTAGTAGGGTGTACACACATTGTAAATATTTTTGGAGGTCGATACAGCAAAAAATTAAAAACACAATTAAATTTTTTAAAAATATAATAAAAATTACAAAACATATTATGAAAACAAATATAATAAAAAACATAGTTAAAACGATTTTAAAAAAATCAAAACATAAAACACTACGACTAAAATTGTGACTTTTTTTATTTTCTTTTATTATTTTTGATTTTATGTTTTATTTTTTTACAAATCATTTTAACTATGTTTTATATATATATTTCAAAATATGTTTTATAATTGTTATTAATTTTTAAAAAAATTTATTTGTGTTTTTAATTTTTTGCTGTATCGACCTCCAAAATGTTTGTATTGTGTGTACACCCTACGAATTTTTGACAACGTTACCAATTTTTTGTTTTAATTAGTTTTATGGTTTGTTTAATATTCAGTTGTAAATAATTTATTATTCTGACTAAGAAATTTTGTTTTTATATTGTATAAAATACCCTAACAATTCAATACACGTCGGGTATCGACGTGATTTGGAGGTCGATTCTTCAAAAAATTATAAACAAAATTAATTTTTTTAAATAAATAATATCAATTAAAAAACATATTTTGAAAATAAAAGATTTTAAAAAAGATTACAAATAATTAAAATAAAAAGAAAAAACTAAAACAAAAAACAGCAAAAAAAAATTATTCTGTTTATTATCAAAATAATAACAATTGGGATCCACTTGAAAAATTATGTTATTTTATACAAAAATTATTGAATTTTTCAACCCGCTCTGTTATCCACGTGATTTGGAAGTAGATTCTGGAAAATATTTTTTAAAAATATTTTAAAAAATAATAAGAATTAGAAGACTTATTTTCAAAAGCAAATATATTAAAAAACAGATTAATTTTTTTTAAAAATATCAAAACATAAAATCAAAAACAATAAAAGAAAATAAAAAAGTCACGAATTTTAGTCGTAGTGTTTTATGTTTTGATTTTTTTAAAATCGTTTTAACTATGTTTTTTATTATATTTGTTTTCATAATATGTTTTGTAATTGTTATTATTTTTTTAAAAATTTTAATTGTGTTTTTAATTTTTTGCTGTATCGACCTCCAAAAATATTTACAATGTGTGTACACCCTACTAATTTTTGATAACGTTTCCAATTTTTTGTTTTAATTAGTTTTAGTGTTTGTTTAATATTCAGTTGTAAATAATTTATTAATCTGGCTAAAAAAATTATTTTTTTATCGTATAAAATACCCTAACATTTCAATACGCCGGGTTATCGACGTGATTTGGAGGTCGATTATTGGAAAAATTAAAAATAATTTTAAAAATTTTAGAAAAATAATATAAATTAGAAAACTTATTTTGAAAAAAAAGATTTTAAAAAAGATTACAAATAATTACAATAAAAAATAAAAACAGAAAATCAAAACAAAAACAGAAAATCAAAAAAAAAAAATTGGCGTGACCCGCGATCCGTGCCTCCGAGTAGTTTTGGAAAAAAATCGAGTAGTTTTGGAAAAAAAACAATTTGGCGTGACCCGCGATCCGTGCCTCCGGTCACACCCGCGATCCGAGTAGTTTTGGAAGAAAAAAAATTTCTTACTAAATTTCGAATTTTAATTTTTTTTATTAAATAAAAAAATTCTTGGGGCACGGGAGGGTTTATGCATATATCATGGATATGACATTGTAGTTGTTGTTAATTACATTGTTGCCATTGTACAAGGGAACCGCTAAACTTGCAATGTAGTACAACTTCTGTGTTGATTATGACACTTCAGAACCTTCTGATCATTTCCCTCCCAAATGTGTTTGGCGATGTGGCCCCCGAAACTAGGAATGATGCTCTAATCTAAAGGACCATCGGACATTACAACAGTCACGATTCAAGAATCGTCCTCAACCTTCATCTTCTTCCGAGCTCGGACATCTACAGTGCACGAACTCAAATCACCGGTCACAAACCTACCATCTCTACATTTTTCGAATTACCCACTCAGCATAAGAAGAACTACCATGTCGCCCCCGTTCTCTACCATACTGCTCCTCTCGCCCACGTCCTCTACCATACTCCCCCTGCCTCTCCTCCTCCTACTGCTCCAACTCCAACCCATACTAGCCCTCATCGTCACTCTCGTCGTCGTCACTCTCCACCTCATTCGAAACTTCCTCATCATCGAAGGAATCATCACGTGTCTAATGACGACGCAGACTATCTCTCTCCCTCCTAACCGAAGCAGATTTACCTCGTTTACGTGGACGACGAGGTGCTGAATCATCTTCGTAAGCATGTACAACGCGTAAGGGTATGAATTTTCCTCTTCCTCCACGGTAACCCGATGACTATTAATTAAATTGTAGAAATAAAATTTTGTTAAATGGATTTAAGTTACTAAATTAACATAATTATTAATTATTTTTAACTAATTATCAATTAATACTAATTATATTTACTAATTATTAGTTATAACTAAATAATAATAATGATAAATTTAAGGGGCCGTTTGTTGGAGACGTCCACCCGTTGGGGGGGGGGGGCTCCCGCGGATGCCCCCTCAATTTATTTATTTTTTAACTTAAAATAAATAAATTTTACCGTATTCGAATGCACCGGGACGTCCGCTGACTCATTTCCTGGCCTCCGAGACATTGTTTTTGATGATTATGAGAGGAAGATGAAGAGAGAGTGGTAGTAGGAAAGTGAAATGAAGAGATATATAAATAGAAATGAGAGAATGACAAAATGGTAATTGACATTGACGATTTAAGTAATTTACGGGCGACGTTTAGCGGTCCAGTTGTATAATCTAGATGCTTTCAGAAGATTTAAACTTTTTATATATAAAATCCAATTTTTTTGTTTCCAGACATCTAAACAAAAATTGTCATAAGATCCTAAAAAATAATGTCTAGGTTTTGAATTTAACATCGGATTTCAAAAGCTGAGAACGTTAGTTTTTTTTTTAGGAGGGACTCACATAAAAGGTTTGTTGTTGGGACACGTTTGTTGTACAATTAGTCAATTGCATATCTTGTCACTTGACTTTTTAATGTTATACCCCCAATTTTATTAGATTATTTTATTGAAGGTATTGTTAGAAACTAATCACCCACTTAAAATCCAATTTTCCCTTGACATCAACCCAAAATCCACATCTCTCTCCAAAATATGCACTCCAGTGAGAGCCCGAAGTGATCCTCTCGGATTGTGAGGGGAGGAGCTAAGCTCGGCAAGGGTTGTTCACGAGCTTGAAGATTATAAAGACGTTCTCTCCCGGTCTGGAACGGGGAGTGGTTAGTGAAGTCGTGAGCGGAGCTCAGTGATTCGAGCGGAGCTTGCAAGAGAAGACTAGGACCCAGGTGAGGTGTCAAACCTCTATAAAAATCCATTGTCTTCCTTGTGGTTGCATATTTCCTTCTTTACTTGTTTTAGTGTTTAATTCCGCTGCATATTCTTGATTGCTTTAATCATATCTGTCACACACCTATTGGAGCGATGTTGTACGACACCAAAAATCGCCTGAAACCTCATCTAAAAAATCAAGTATAAATGGGACTTGACATCCTCTGTAAGCATCATTTTATGTCTAAAGAAACATCTTATTACAAGAGTGTATGCTGAAGTGGACGTTGGGGTAACCGTATGTTTTGATATAAGGCATAAAACATGAGAAAAAGATGACATAAAATATAGTTGTAATTTTTTAGTAACCGTTAAGTACACTTATAATATCCTTGTGTTGTTGTCAATGTTTCATACATTACACAAAAATGGGTTGCCGAGGCAAGACATGAAACCGCCACCCAAAAAAATCTTCCAAACCTTGCAAACCAAAACATGACAACCCTTAATACAGGATTCAGAAAGTAATAAGTTTTGTTTTCTTTTTTACAAAAATTCTTTCAGCAAAGGACTTTTACCTCCCCTTTCAACCCTTAAACACCATTGGCGTGGTCGGAAGCGTTGGTGTTGTGTGGGAGGACGACTCAAAGTGGATTGATGTTAAGTATAGGACCGCACATGCTAAATGAGTGGTTGTTTATCGATCTTTCCACATGTTGAGCGATACAAATGCTCCCACATTTTATGCATCAGTGCTACTTGTATGTCATCTTTCTTTTCCTCTTCTTCCTTGAAGGCCCACCTGTTGCAATTTATTTAAATAAAAGGAGCGCGGAAAATTTTCTTCATTAGAAATAGGAAGTAAAGTACATGCAATTACAAACTCATTTCCATCGTTGATAATAAAAAACGATTCAGATAGAGATACAACACTGTCTTACAAGCACAACATTTTCAAAGTATATAAATTTTTAATACACTAATACTTAATATATCAAATACGTAGACCACAACCGCCCCTCCAACTCAGTTATCACTACCCACGTCAGAGCAATAGGAAGGCCCTTGGAAGTGCCCTTCTTGCGTAAGAACTCGTCGCCACTGTCCCTCCTCTGCTATAATGTCATCACGACATCGCCTTTCTATTTCCTCTTCCTCCCCAATGGTTTGTTCGTAGTCTACAAGCATCTCCTTGAAGGTTGGGAGCGAGTTGGATGCCCAAGCAGTAATGCGCATGTTGTGTGGGTCATCTAACAGTTGCACCGATCGATTAACTTCAAAACCATCCAATATTAAAATTATTCTAACTTTCATTAGATTTGTAACATTAAAGGTTCTCATTGGGAATTGTTTGTAACTGAATTCATTGGGGAGAAGGTAAAGCTAGAAGGGATGGTTATTTATGCATAAATATTGTTTCTTCAATCAGAAAACATATTGCCACCCCTTCTAAATTTATATTTATGACCATTAATTAGTAGAAGTAACCATAACATACCCCCCTCCCATCATAAGTAGGTATGAAACTATCACAATCAGTTGGTAAGACACCAAAATTATCATATTTTCCCTAAACAAAAAATTGTATAACCAAGATGACTAACATCCACTGGTATTAAAGGTTTTTTGAGGGTGTGTTTGGCGGGAGACAATAAACCATAAATGAACATGGTCACCTAAAATCTTATGTGGATATGATATGAATGTCATAATTCAAAAGGAGTGATACAACAACAGCTGGATCAGAAAATTGATAAACAACGAAAGCCACAAGTAAGGTACTTCCATACCATAACCATAAAATTCAGCACATAATAACAATCACAAAAACAATAGCCAAATTATATCTTTTGAATGTGCAGTTGATGCTTACCACAGGGAGTTGCTTTTGGGGGGACGACTACCTCCTTTTGCTCAGGTTTCATCTTCTTTTCAGCCACACGCTCCACCATGGCCTCCACTTTTGCATTGATTGTGTTCTCCATCTTCTGAAGGTGGTCATGCAGGTGACCGATGATCCCCTCCATCATGGCGGCGACAGACTCCTCGGTCAGGTTATACTGACAATGCAACTCATCTTGCTGATACAACCACTCCAAGCATGTATGTCAAAGATCCAATAATGTCTATAAATTAGATTGAGCAAGTAGAGAAACGAACTGATCGAGTTATAAATTGAAATGAGAACCTTATAGTGTTGCAGACATGAAATATTTAATGGTACTACCTTTGTTTTTGCCTTTTAAGTGAAACCCCAATAAATATCATTTGAAGATTCATTGTGGAATCTGAACCTTTAAGTGAAAGCGACCTTTGATCCAACCAAAACATGCACCCTAATGGCCTAATCCTTGGAGTAAATATCTAAAAGATCACTAAAAAGCATGACAGAAATAGGACCAGTGGTTAATAGTTTGGGTGAGAAGATGACAGTGAAGGAAAATAAATTAATTAGGATCCCAGATCCCCAACAACTACTTCTAACTGCAGTTAGATAGTTGAGGCCCTATAGAGTCAGAACCACATGAGGATGTTTTGTCATAAGAAACATGACAGATAAAATGAATCACAATGTTTGTTTTTAAACCTCCAATGAATCAAAATGTGGATAACATGATACTTGCACGCATGCGCTCTTAATTTTACTGAGTTTATTTTAGGTCTGAATAATTCTGGAAGTGGATCTGTTATCAAGGATTTTATTTGTCTTGCTTAATAGAACATCTTCTATTTGAATACTTAAATGATCTTGGAGTTTGAGTTTCGCAACCTTATAAAAAATTATCTTACAATAAGTTGCTTCTACCCTAAAATCAAATTAGGTCATCATACTGAATATTTCACCCTATTGAGATATTTACTTACCAGTTAAACTTTTTATGCAACTTATTTAACTTTTGTATATATATTTGGTATATATTTAAAATACACAATTACATTTGTTTACTATGGTTGACATACTAAGATGATGTGTTTTAGAGATTATTCCCAAAATATATTGCTTCATTTTTCACCCACAAAAAATACAGGCAGACAAATATCAGTTCATCAAACTGTCAATAGGATTGATTAGCAAAGATTCACTGAAAAGCAAATGAAGGTGCACATTTTCAAATCTTAGGTTTACGCATGGTTGTTCTTAGGTTATATACTCAACCCTTTTCTCTACCATTTGTCAAAACGAAGAACTTCTAAAAATTGACAGAAAAAAGGAATGAAATTTCAGAAAGGGAGGATCATATGTTACCCTTGTTAAGATCCAACCCCAAAACTAACCACATCACGATCGCACTCGTAAAAACTCGGGTAGGGGCACCCTCCGCCACTCGCAGTCACACTTTGGCCAACACACCACAAAAGCAATACGGGACTGCTGGACGGGTGGACAGGGCCACCATTGTTTTGTCGACGAAATGTGTTTGGAAAAGCGAAAGGGGAAAGATGGGGACGACGACAGAGGAAGGAAGGACGGGGGAGGAGAGGGGTTGCTTGGGGAGGGGGTCAAATGAGAAGACGTGACATTGCTTTTGGAGGGCATCTTGGGGATTTCACATTGAAGGAGGAGAAGTCGAACGGTCACCTGGCCAAACATCTTCCCAGGTGGGGGAGATGACCATCTTGTAGGGCTTCTCAGAACAACTGTATTCTAGGGGGAGATGTGGTCTAGAAGACCTCGCCAAACACACCCTTACTAATGTTCTTGAAAGATGAAATTATTTGAGAGGTTTGTTGGTGATCCTTGAAACCATAAGTTTATGCTCCATAGAGTTCCCATATTGCAATATGTGGGTCTCGCGGAAGGACATCCAAATAACACACAAGTGTTATGAATTTACGTAATCATCTTTGTTGCTTTAGTCCATTTAGAAAGTATTAAGTACATATTGAAGGTATTAACTTACTTAAGTTGATCTCCTTGGATCTTAGAATTTGGCTATTAGTTATAATCATTTCTAGGTCTTGATCCTTTTAGATTTTTCGTTTCCTTGGAATTTTGACACCTGAATTTTCCAAACACCAATAGCAAAATAGGTATATAATCCCCCCCCCCCCCCCCCCCCCATTAATCTAGTACAAAAGTATCTATCTACTCACTTATAAGTAAAAATATAAATTAAACTTCAACTCAAATCCATAATCAAACCAACTTTTGAATTGCAAGTTGCTACCAAAATCGTCGGATTCAATCTCAATCTCCATTTGTGCTTCCCATTAGAACCCTACCGGTGAAGAATAGACCAAGTTATACATTTTTCAAAGATGCATAAAAAGGTAGAATCCCATAATGGATGTCTTGCAACGACATGAGACACCAACTCTAAATGATTGGCCATCATACATCACGTTAGGTTCACCTAAGTAATGCAACTCAAAGTCAAGGCCAATGCATTAATGAGATGAAAATAGAGAAAGAAGAGGGATTCACTGTAACGTCCCCAAAACACGTCCAACGACGGAAAATTTAAAACATAGTATCAAAGAAACATGGAACGTGTAACTGGGGAATATACTCAAAGATGATCAATATAGGTGCACCATTACAAAAAACGTTTCAACATTTACTACATCTAAAAGGGAAATGACACAATAAACTATAAACTGAAGGATATGGCTCGGTGTACTCTCATCCTTCGTTGCCACCCGAACAATACCTATTGAGGTCATGAAAAGAAACATGATAAAGTGTCTGAGTTTCATAACGAAAACTCTGTATGCGAAGCCCCTACATTCACATGAAACACAATGCGTGACCTAACATACTAGTATCATATGACAAATATAAAGCCACGCAAACATTTCCCCGATCCGAGGTCATAAGGTCATGAGTCTCAACACACTATATCTGGTATTTGAGGATATCCACCGCCAGCACACGTGGTCTTACGGAGAGTACGCGACACCCTCACTCGCAACTACACTAGCATGAGGTTCGGTGAAAGTCGCACGTACTTCTGAGTCATCGATACAGATCTGATCACGTGGTCACAATGTCACACCCTCCATACTTGTCGAGTCGTGCCACAACCCGGAGGATCATACCCGCCGGAGCAACATCGGTCGGTCATACCCCCAGACCCGAGTCCAGGCAGTCATCTTGCTCCATGGAGCAGTGCCTCTACTAATGCAATGGGAACTAAGTGTTGACTTTTTGGCATTAATCTTATGTTTTGATGATTTAATCAACTGAATCTTAATTAGAGTAGCACACACTATGCATTGCATATATATTGTATTGTGCTAACCTCTACAGGTGATCAAGACTCAAGAAAGATGGAAATGAAGTCAAGACATGTAATTAAAGCTAAATCGAAGACATGTAATCTTGATTTCTTTTGAGTCTTAGGAACAAAGTGTAATTGAGCATACTTGAGCTAAAATCAACTTAATCACACACTAGGTTCCCTATAGAAGTCACACGCAAAATTTCACATTATTTGGACTTCAATAGATCACCCAAACTTAGACCGGAAAACACCAAAACCTGAATTGCAAAAGTCTGCCCACATTCGGTCGACCGCAACGTGCCGTTTGGTCGACCGGATGATCAATTAATCCTGTTTGTGTTTCCCTGTCTAGTTTCGGTCGACCGCACCATATCTTTCGGTCGACCGTAAGATCATATTTTCTCGACCGTTACTTTTGTCGTATATACCCAACGATCGTATTCGTATTAAACCAAAAATACCCCAAATGTATTTCATGTATCGGTCGACCGAGGACCACGATCGGTCGACCGTTGTTTCATCACTTGACAAACCCAAAGTGTCTGTCTATAATCGGTCGACCGCCAAAACCAGTTTCGGTCGACCGTTTAACCTTGTCAAAATCCCCTGCTATCGGTCAACACAATTTCGTTCGACCGATCCATTTTTCCCTCTACCGAAACGCGTGTTCGGTCGACCGGTAATCTTGTTCGGTCGACCGTTTTCTTAATTGACTTAAGCGTTCAGTCGACCGATTCACATTTCGGTCGACCGTATCCCTATCGAACCCACGCGTTCGGTCGACCGTTGCACCTTTTCGGTCGACCGTTTCTGGACAGATTTGCAGCCCGATTTTCTGCTTTGTGTTCTTTGCACAATATCCAACCAAATCTTGTCCCAACGGATCTATTCTCTCTAATGCTTATAAATAGAGTTGTAAAACACATTTTAACACAACTCTCCCACTACAAACTTGTCCCAAACTTTAGAGAGAATCTCAAACACTCAAAGCTACAAACCTTCACACTTAGTGATCAATTCCTTCATCCTACTCAAGTGTGCTCAAAGTTTAGAGAGTGTTGTTCCACTCAAGGTTACAATTGTTGTAAAAGGAAGCAAGGACTTCGGTGAAAGCCCGAAGTGTCCCTCTCGGATTGTGAGAGGAAGATTCCAAGCTCGGCGAGGGTTGTTCGCGAGTTTGACGGTTGTAAGGCGTTGTCTCCCGGCCCGGAACGGGGAGCGGATAGTGAAGTCGTAGGCGGAGCTCGGTGATCCGAGCGGAGCTTGCAAGAGAGGATTAGGACCCGGGTGGGGTGCCGAACCTCTATAAAAATCCCCCGACTTCTTGTGGTTTGCATTATTTTCCTTTACTTGCTTGTTTGTTTTTAATTTCCGCTGCATTTACTCGATTGTCTAAACAAGTAGGTAATTAGGTGATTAGATTAAAAAGTGATTAGTGAACCCATAACCCACACGATCCTACACTAAGATCCCTCAGGTCTACTACATAAGGTGTCTCAATGCAATATGATAAGGGAAATGTTTTATGAACGCAGGGCGTCACGGACGCGCTCTACGTGGATATCCATGTCAGCCCTTACGTGGCCAAAGCATGAATGTTTTTTTGTTTTTTCTTCCTGATGTCCACTCAAATCACATTAAATGTGTTTCAACTCAGCACGTTCTCTCTCTCCACCCAAATACAAATATGATGACACTCTTTCTTTCTTCTTCATTCTTTCTCTCAAGAATAAATCACCATTTCTAGCAAGATATTATGTCGAAGAAGCGTCTGATGCCGACTCCCAGGATTCTTCACAACGTAAATACACTTATTCCGGACTGCAAATACACTTATTCCGATTCCGGACAGCAAATACACTTATTCCAGACAGCATATCCACTTATTCCGGACAAACTTTATGTTCTGTTTCTGGACACACTTTATTCTTAAACCGGACAACAAATACACTTATTCCGGACAACAAATACACTTATTCCGGACAGCAAATACACTTATTCCGGACAAACTTTCTGTTCCGTTTCTGGACACACTTTCTTCTTATTCTGGACAACTACACTTATTCCGGACTGCAAATACACTTATTCCGGACATCAAACACACTTATTCCGGACAACAAATCAACTTATTCCGGACAAACTTTATGTTCCGTTTCTGGACACACTTTATTCTTAAACCGGACAACAAATACACTTAGTCCGGACAACAAATACACTTATTCCGGACAGCAAATACACTTATTCCGGACAAACTTTCTGTTCCGTTTCTGGAAACACTTTCTTCTTATTCTGGACAACTACACTTATTCCGGACTGCAAATACACTTATTCCGGATATCAAATACACTTATTCCGGACAACAAATCAACTTATTCCGGACAAACTTTATGTTCCGTTTCTGGACACACTTTATTCTTAAACCGGACAACAAATACACTTAGTCCGGACAACAAATACACTTATTCCGGACAGCAAATACACTTATTCCGGACAAACTTTCTGTTCCGTTTCTGGACACACTTTCTTCTTATTCTGGACAACTACACTTATTCCGGACTGCAAATACACTTATTCCGGACAGCAAACACACTTATTCCGGACAACAAATCAACTTATTCCGGACAAACTTTATGTTCCGTTTCTGGACACACTTTATTCTTAAACCGGACAACAAATACACTTAGTCCGGACAACAAATACACTTATTCCGGACATCAATATACACTTATTCCGGACATACACATAACGTAAACAGGACAAACACATAATGTAAACTGCACACACACATAAAGTAAGCTAGACAAATTAAGTTGATCCAACGTAAAACTTAAAAAGAAATATTTTATTATGATAAGTGTGGGCTCTGCACGAATAATGAGACTGCACGATGTCCTAGGGTCTGCACACTGTCTTATCTGTATATTGGGAAATGAATCGTTCAACTTAAAGAACCGGCGTTTTTTAAAAAGACCAAAACGGGCGAAGAGAAATTTCGCTGACTGGACGCTGAAATATCTGAGCTGTACAGATCCACGTAAGGCGCGTCCGTGACGCGCGCGTCCGTCTATCACGGCTCATATGATAAAACATGTCATACAACAATCATAAAGACATAAGACTAACTCATGCGCCAAAAGCACTCATACAAAACCACTCGGCGGTCCCTGGGCAAGTGCAACTTATGCACCCTCCGTTACCTCCCGACTTACGTACGAAGCGAGGACACGGGTTTCCGAGGAACACTTCGACATAAAACTCCCACGATAGCCTCGCCATCTCGCCCGTAGCTCGCGCCGCGCACATAGCTCCCACAACTCTCACACACTTGTGTGAGTTTAAACTATAACTTGACATACCTTTAGCATGTTTTCCGGAGTTCGACACCTTCGGCAACCTTCCTTTGCAACCGTGAGTCCAGCCAGCACCAAGTCCTCTTCTCTGGCAGCCCCACAAGAGCACTCCTCCGCCAGCCAACCCACCACTTAGCTTCTCCTTGCGTCGACGTTGCACCACCACCTTCAACACCTCAACCACCACCTCCGATCAGCAGCCCCTACCTCCGTCAACCACTTTCTCCTCCAGCAGCAAAGAGGGAGTGAGGGAGGAGGACGTTGGAAGAAGAAGAAGAAAGCAAGAACGAAGTGAAGCGAAGAAAACAACTTGATTTCTTCCACCTCTGCCCTTTATAGACTTTCAAGGTGTGCTTCCTCACACCCCTACTAGCCTATCCCACATGCGACCCAAGCTTCTTGATATCCTCCTTAAGCATGTTTATCTCCTTGACAACTTCCCCAAACAAGCTCATTAAGCCACTAACTAAAGGTTTAGCACCTAAACCTAGATTAGTGTCACACAACCTAATCATGGCTTAGGCTTAATAAACCGGATTAGCACTGATCAAAATTAATTCCTCACTAATCCAACCGAAAATATCTTCTTCCTAATTACCCTCTAAACATGATTAACCAAGGTTTAAGCTTAATTAAACCCAATTAGACACTAAACAAGATTAAGCCTACTCATCCAAAATAGCTTCTCCAACAAATATCTAAAATATCTTCTCCAAAATATCTTCTAATTTCCAAAATATTTTATAACAAATATTTTCTACAACTAAAATATCATCTCCAACAAATATTTTCTCCAACAAAATATCTTCTCAATAATCAAGATTTATGTTAATAAATCGGGTTAGTCACTAAACACGCTTAGCTCTTACTAAAATAATCTGAAAATATTTTATTTTATAAAAATCATCACAACCGGATTAACTACCAAAATAACCAAGGTTTATGTTAATAAACCTGATTAGTCAGTAATCCAAGTTTTAGGTCTTAACATTTAGCAATGATAAGATGTGAACGAGAGGTACTGCGGTAAAAACCTTGACTTTCGCAGGTTAAACCAGCCAACATTCTTACTTGGACGAAAGAAGTAAACAAAGCTGGATTACTAAAGAGCAAGTTTATTTATATCTAAAAAAATGGTGGATACAAATTCACACAAAACAAGTAACACATCAGCACAAGAACTACGAAAATGTATATTGGTAACATTTGGGACTTGGAGGTAGCTAAACTACATCATCTAGTTATCAAATATCAATGATCACTCCAGATTTACAATGTTTCATCATCTAAATAATGTTTTATCTCAAAAGTCAAAAATTGAGTCTTCAAAAAGACTTCCAAGAGAATAATAACACATGAGCATCTTTATTCAAAACACATGATCGAAAAATTGTAATTATACATACAACATAGCAAGGATCTATTTCTGTGTGAAGGATATCTCATGATGAAGTGCAAGTGAGAATTGCTTCTCAATAATTACAAGGGGCCAAGCATTCGTCCACCATTTCCAATAGATTTGGGTTTTCTAATGCCGCTGCAACACGTTCTTTGTCATTCAATTGCTTATTCACTGCACAACATTGAAATCAACAACAAAATATCAAACCACGGTATAAGAAGCTGCATTTGGTGCAATCTGACGGCACTGTCAATTTCAAGAGATTGTAAAATACTGAATTAGATTTCATATTCCTTTCATTCAATCGATTTGAAATGAATTCAATCAAATATATACACTCGATAACAATGGAAACGAAATGTTTACCTCTAAATATATCAAGATTAGGTTGGAACTTTCAACATGTAATTCATCTGGAACCAATAATCATCACCTGAACTCAACCTAATTGAACTACTTTTCCTACTAAAGTTCAACCAAAGACGGATGCTACTCTCTTGAAAACAATCAGAGCCTAAGTGCAGACTGCAATTTAAATAATACCTGCAGCTTCAGTAGCATGAGTTCCCGGGGCGACTCGGATATCCACCTAAATGCCAGAATATAAAAGAAAAAGGAATTTTATGAAAGTGGAAAGGGAAGAGCCAACATTTTCGATGAATAAGATTGTAAATGGTAAGATTCAATGTATGATTATTAATAGTTTTTGCTGCAAGAAGGTCAAATGAAGTAAATAGGGCATAAAAAATTATAAAATCAAACAAAATTGATGGCTTTGTAAAATTTATTTCAGCAACCAAAAAGGGTATGACGAAAAAGCTAGTCCTTCGAGAATTTGACCTAGTCAGCTAGCCAGTTGGATTTCGTTCAACTAAATTACATGTACTGAAAAACAATCTTGATCAAACAGAGAAAACTGTTTCCCATAAATATGACAAACCAACATTCGTAAAGGAAAACTATTCATCAAAAGGTTAATAAAAATGCAGCACTCCTAGAATTTAGATGGGCAGAGCTCGAGAACAAAAATAAAATTCAGTATTCATCATCAATCCAACATAATACACATTTCCACTCAATTTCGTTGGAATACATGCATGATTTCTTCATGCTTCACTTGTGATAATATCGAAGAAAAAGGAAAACCAAATGCTATAATTTAGCACTTTTATATAAAAACATAAAGTCCAGATTTCAGAAGAGATGCGACATGATAGGAAATCAACCAACTTGTGCCTTGAGGAGTGACAACACAATTCCAAATCAATTTACTGAATTAAGAAATATTAAGGTTGGTTTTATACTATAACAGCACAGGATGACAGGATACAATACCTTGAAACGTGATGGAAGACTCCGCATGAGCTTCACACGTAAACAGAGACCAATAACTGTAGCCATACTGCAATGCTCAACGGTAGGGGTGAAAGTAACTCTGTCGAACGGTGAATATATTAGAATATCGCAATTTGATGAAACCAAAATGGTTGTGATAATTGAAGAAAAAAAGTTATTTTACTACCTGACATAGCTTTTTTCATCATTGACATCAATGGCATCCTCAGTAATTACCTTTAATTCTTCCAAAGAATAGGGATGCTCTGGATCTTTTATGTCTCTGATATGCTGTTAGATAGTCAAGGACATTGTACAGAAGTATTCAAACAAAAAAATCATAATCGCATACAATGCCAAGCTCCAGGTGCTACACCATCTACCATTCTACAACAGCATGAAGATGTAACATATCATCGACAAATGAACTTTGGAATCTAGTAACAGGAGCTGCTAGGGTCCAATTTTTTATATAATAACGAAATACAACAAGTCAACAACAAAACCTTAATTCTCAGAATATCGGTTCCACAAGATCAATTTTTTCTTCCCCCGGATTCATTATAACACAAAAAATTATTTTGATTTACTTTACAAAAAAGGGGAAAAAGTTAATGTCTTGACACAATAAGAAATAGAAGATATATCTCTCCTCGTCCTTTGAATAAAAAAACAAGAAACCAGCATAAAATCATATTTCATTTTCTTCTTTATATCTTGGTACTATAAAAGTTTCAGAAAATTCAATTTCCGAAGCAAGCCAGAACTATGGAAAAAAAGGAAAAAAAGAAAAAAAACTGTAAATTGGTGAAGTTATAATAAAAGGATATCAAAAATTTCTAGTTGATCAATGAGGTCCCTTGAATTTTCATCTTCTTCTAATGGTGCCCTAGGAACTCGTCGATCTTGCTTCGCGTAGACAACTGGATTGGCATTAATCAACCCAGCAGACATCATGGTATCTTCACTAGTGAAACACAAGCTATAAGTAGAAATCTAACATAAATAACCATGGAAACAAGCAATATGCCAAAGTTATGTTATGAAAATGCCAAAAAAAACAACTATCAAGTACCAATATATTTTTCTATAATTCTCCGGTAAAATTGCAAGAATAAGCACAAATCACTCATCCAAGCATGGTATGATTTGTTTGTAAGTCGATGCATTTTCCTAATACTTGGTCATTATATAGTTTTTATTTGATTAACATAACATGGGAAAGCTCGTCGTCTACAGGTCCACAATATTGAACAGGCAAAATCAATTCAATAATACCTATACACACCTTTGTTTGAGAAGGAAGTAAATGTGGTCATAGGTAGGGCAACAGACAAGAAATCAGACATCCTAATACTGCAGTCATACTTTAACTCTTTCTCCTTTCACTTTAATCATCTCTCTAATCTCTCACGTGACAACAGAACTACCAAAGCGTGATGCAGGTTACAGAATTCTTCAAGATGTGCAAAACTACTACAACCATTGGACAAAAAATTTCTGTAAATTTTCATTTATTTCTTTCTGAAAGCTGGTACGACTCCTGTAGCATCGTCTCTGAAGGTCAGAACATCCCACTCTGTCTTAATACTAATTTACACCATATAAATTGACACAAAGCAAGTTATCATTTGATAATTTTTCTACAACACAGTAATCTACACGAATTGTGACCACCGACGTGACTCACTAAATGGCCTTAAGCGATCGAGTCAAGCCACACAACATGCGCGCCCTTCAAAGAGTCGATCACCTCTATAATCGATTACAACAACTGAAAAACTCCTTAAAACGGGTTTCAAATCCTTCGTAGGTGTATCTAGTTAGCATATTTAGACAACAAACTTCTTCGAACACGTTTTTATAGCGTTAAGGATTCCAAAACTGGTGTAATCAAATCTCCAGTTTCTAATCCTTCACAAGTGTATCCAATCAGCATATCCAGACAACAAACTTCTTCGAACACGTTTTTAGGGTTTCCGAAAGAACAGAGGAAAAATCGAACTTTCACGCCGGGTTTTTCGAGCGATACTTGCGAAACCAAAGACCTAATCGAACAAACCACCGATTTGGGAAACGGAAATTACGGAAGTCGGGCGAGAGAGTTACCTTGAAGGAGAGCGCGAGGTTGAAGTTGGAAGGGGGTCGCCGAGTTATGCATCATCCATGTATATGTAGCAGCATTAGATTAATAAAAAATAAAACCATATGCAAAGTAATCAGCTAATTAATTACCCATTACAACGCCTAAAACTTAATTTTACATTTGATTCATTATTACTATAAATCTCTATGTTGCCATCTAACGTTTAGAGTTAAAACTTAATTGGTGGCTTGCTTTAAAGTTGTTCGATGGCTTGCAAGAAACATTTTTAGCTTCTGCTCGTGGATCGACTTACTTCAAAAAATATCGAGCATAAACTACGAACACAAAATTGTCAAACAACTTAACCAAGTCGAACATGCTTACTCAAACTCCAATAACTCAATTACATCGTGATCACTTTTAGCTTGATAAAGAACAACAAGTTGATATAGTTTAAGTCGTCAAATTTCCACTACCAAAAGACACATTTTCAACACCAACAGTGCTAAAATGGCTAAGGTTTTCTTCTCTTTCTTTCTTTCTTTTGTTTCGGGTTCATGCATGCTACATTTTGCTTGGTTAATAAATAATAATGTTTTTCGTTTGCATACCACTTTAAAACATAAAAAATGTTCAAATCTCACTTAAAAAATTGTATTTACTTGGATGCTACTCAAAAAAATCATTATGTAAATTATGTGGTCGTGTTACACGCCAACAAAAACTCATGTCATTTTGTCAGTTAACTATATATTATTTTATTTGATTTTTTGCAATAAATTATCATTATTTGATCATAATTTTAGTAAAAAAATACTATTTTTTTCTTTTTACAATCATATCATGATTTACGTTTTAGGACTGTTAACTCTGACTCGAACTCAAAACTTAAATCGAAAAATATTCGACTATGATTTAGCTTGAAAACGAAAAATCTTGATAAAATATTTTTTTTCCTCCAATTTGATTGCTTAATTTAAAAAATTCTTTTTATATTTGATAATAAATTAATAATATAAGTTAACTTTTAGTTAATAATTATATTTGCATAACTCGGGCTCGACTCATTTACGCCCACAATTGCAGCCTTAATTGGGCTAAATTGGGTCGGTTCATAAATATATAAAAAAAGGTTAAATTTCTCCAAAATATTCGGCACTTCAAAGTCACCTTCACGATGATGATCGACTCCAACTCCAACTCCAACGCACTGTTCGTCCGTTCCCATAACACTCCCGTCTCCTTTTCTCTACCCTTTCTTCGGTTTCGAAGCAAAGAATCCAAACCGGATTCGAAGGCATCCGGC
The DNA here is from genome assembly GCA_963682175.1 of Triglochin maritima. Taxonomy (NCBI): domain Eukaryota; kingdom Viridiplantae; phylum Streptophyta; class Magnoliopsida; order Alismatales; family Juncaginaceae; genus Triglochin; species Triglochin maritima. Next base: position 46,716,310 of record OY821775.1, read on the forward strand.
GATTCCGTCGTCGGTTAGGGTTCCGGAGGTCGGGGAAGCCATGGTGGGCCTGTTCTCGCGCTTCTCGGGTGGCAGGAACGGGCACAGACGGACCCAGACCACGATTGTGAGATAAAAGTTCTAGTCTTTGGTGTTTTTGCGGGGTGGGAAGGATGGAAAGTTCGGAGCTTTGGGTTTGGACGGGTTTCGACCCTTTTTGTGGGTCTTTTGGGACGATTTGGGGGTTAGAAGGATGGAAATGTCAAATTTTTGAGTTTGGTTTGTGGTTTTGGATGGGTTTTAATCTTTTTTGTGGGTTTTTGGGGGAAAAGTTGGTTTTTTTTGGGATGTTTTGGGGGTGAGAAGGACGTAGACTTTGAAGCTTTGTGTTTGGTTTGTGTTTCTTTTGGGTGTTTTTACCCTCTTTTTTATTTTTGAGGATTTCGTTTTGGTTTTTGGGATATTTTTGGGGGTGAGAAGGATGAAAAGTTCGATCTTTGGGTTTAATTTGCGTTTTTGGATGGTTTTTAACCTCTTTAGTGGGAGGTTTTTGGGAAATTTTGGGTTTTGTTGGATGTTTAGGGGTGAGAACTGAGAAGGTAGAAAAGTTTTAAAATTTGGGTTTAAAAAAATTGTGTTTTTGGATGGTGTTTGACCCGTTTTGTGGGGTTTTAGGGAAAAGTTGGGTTTTGTTGGGATGCTTTGATTTTGTTGGTGAGAAGGAAAAATTCGAATCTTCGGGTTTAATTTTTGATTTTGGGGTTGAGAAGGATGAAAAATTCCAATGTGTTGTTTTTTGCCTTTGCCTTTTATTTTGGTTGTTTTCGGGAAAAAATGGAATTTTTGGATGGTTTTGGTGTTTTGTTTGGGGAAATATCTCTGTTTTGTTTCTATTTTGAGAAGATACCCGAGCGTGGTCGGCAGATTATGATCTACAATTCTTTAATCTTAATAGACATTTATGCAAGGGGAGTGATCTGCTGAGAATCTTTTCTGTGCAATTCATGGAAGAACACTTGACATTAGTTTTTTTTTTTTTGCCTTGACCGTTATCACTAGACATAAGTTTGCTATAAACATCAATTAGACTAAAGAAAACAATGCCATTTGATCAAATAGCACCAACTATTCTTTTTAGGTTTCTCATACAAGTTAGATGAAACTAGTTGCCCTTTCACATGATGTTTGTTTCTTTTACCTTGTGGGTTGTTTGCCAACACTTTGTTCCCTTCTCCTGTTTCAATTAGTTTCTTATGTGAAGTTTCGAAAAAAAAAGCCTAGGCTCTTACGCCCTTACATATATCGGTCGTACATATTTTGCCATTTTTGCTATCTTGTGATCTTATGCTGTGTCTTCAGTCTTGACTTGTGATGCTTCTTTTGTAATTTTTCCAATAGAATGAGAGTTCATGCGTATTAATATCTTACGTAGGATGTTTTGTGTATCAGGGTTTAAGCAACTCGTCAGCGACAAATACTGAGGTAGCAGGTTCCACTCTTATGAGTAGCGCTTCTCACGGAGCTGCAGTACCATTAGAGTTTAAGCCTGTGGAGCATCCAACGGAGCCCCTTATCCACGATCAACCAGTCAAATGCCCATTACCAGAACCATCTATCCTGAATGTAAGTATCTTTGTGCATATACCTTAAGCACGACCACTGATACGATTTTCTCATGGTTTAAAAAGCTTCAAGACCAGCTGCTTTATTATTTCAATGCTGGGTGATGGTTTGGTATCGTTGCAGAACACTAGAACAACACATAAAATGATTTCCAAGCTTTGTGTTTTTCAAATCTAAAAATTTGACTTGCATCCTTATCTTAGGGTGCATTTGGATGCAGTAGCATAACTTCTGATTATACTTCGAGTTGGGGTTTGAAGACTCGTCATGTATAATGATTGTTGGGATGCTTTCTGATGGATTCTGTTTATCCTGTATGGAGTTTTGAACTTTCGCTTTTATATGAACTATGTGAAAAACGAATCACATATAGAGATGGAGTTTGAAAACTATAGATGACACGATGTAACTTCAATCATTTTAAACTGGTATAAAGTGTTAATGTCATACTCCAAGTTGAAATTTAATAATATCTACATCATTATATTTTATAATTTCTACACGTGATTTTAGACTCCACGCAAGTCACTTTAATCTAATTTGGTCATTGAAATAACATGCTCATCTGTACGAGGGAAATCTAAATAGCATTTGCTAAGCTTGGAATCGTAAACCCCATCACTGGAAAGTTCTTTGGAATTTACAAGTTATGCATCCAAAGATACCCTAGTTTTCACACGTCACAACCTCATCAGTTGGCCACTTGGCCCATAGTTATTTCAGAATGCAGATTGAGTAAGAAACAATAATTACTTGGCATATTTAACCCTATCAACTGTTGTTTATCATTCAGGAGTACTCTTTCGATTCTATTCACATTGTAAGGATAATATTATGCTGTCATATTTTAAATTTTACCTATTTCCCGTTGAAGGGCCTTGAGTAGAGCAATGATACTGAACCAAAGCATATTTTAACTTTGCCATTTCAATTTTTTTATAAGAACGAAAAGTTGGCTACAGATTCACAATTAAGTTCCGACTGGTATGATATTGACCACAATGGGTATGGTTAGTTGACCTACAGTTTTAACATTGGTAAATGTCAGTTCGACCATGTTTCTAAAATCTTTGTTGAACCTATTACACTTTTTGTTAACCTTCGCTGTTCTTTTGTTGGTCATCAGGATGGGCGAATATGGAAGGAGCGCATGTCTGCCAATGCTCGGGCGAGGGCTGATCTTCCTGGAGGCAACAGACGGAGCTTCGAGTCAGAGACTTCTGGTTCAAAGCATAAGGTGTCGCATTCGATTTTACCGTCTCATAGCGCCCCAGAGCACAACATAATAAACCTACTGGAAGAATGCAATGCTGCTGGAATCTGAACAGCACTGTTTGTTTGTATCTGCCAAAAGGCCCAAAACAACTACCCCAAAATTCTCTCTTACGATGATGTATAAGTAATTTTATTTTTGAAAATGGTTGAAACACTTGCATGACCTAGTGTATCACAGGCTTAGATCTATGGATTTCACATTAACCAGATCAGACATGCAAAGTATGGTCTGTTTTAGTGAATGTCAGATGTATTTGAATGTATATTGACGTTGTTGCTCAGGAATCAGCAAGAGCCAGTGAATGTCAGATGTCTTTGAATGTATATTTTGAACAACAGAAACAATTAAAAACCCCATTTGAGTATCTCACTCCAAGGAATATAAGGAAATCATGGCTCAAATGTAATCTCCGCACCAACAAGAATCTCATGTTCTTACCATTCCATCACCAGTGGATCAATTCTATCTAACAAATTTCCCAACAAATGAACTACTGAACTGAGTTTCTAACTACACTTCAGACATTTACAACCAATACCAAAAGCTGCGATCAAATCAATACGTATGTGTTCTCATCACTGACAGAATTGGTACCACTATCAACCGTAGTATCGGATCCAGATTTGCTTGATTTTGATTTCAGGGAGGAAGTTCTGGTCCGCCTACAATTTCGAACTGTTAGTTAATCTCTCTTAGCAAAGTAAAAACAAGAGATTGAATTTTGCGGAACATGCTTACTCGCTACTACTACTACTACTACTACGTCTTCCAGAAGCAGACATCTTGCTTTCCTCCGGTTGCAACTGTGAGCTCTCTTCGGTATCAGTCTGCAATAAAGAAAAAAATAATCAACTGAACGTTCCTTAGCTTTCAGTGGCCGTCATCAGCTGTATTTTCCACGATTTCCCCCCCTAAAATCAGAAGAAATTTTCACATGAAAATATTCTTCTTGTAGTGTGTAGTCTCTCTTTAATTTGCATGATGTATATGTTTGTTCGAGTTTTACATTCTTCCCGCGGGCGTATTAAGTTTTTAGCCGATATTCGAAGATGTCGGATTCTAACGTAATGAACGTCATTTTGATCTTCAAATATGTTGGTACTTCAGAAACACAATTTCAAGATACCACAAGATCATATTGTCAGATGCAATTCACAGAATCATCAATCTATTATCGGATATCTCTTGGAAACAACATATAACTGAAAGTCACTGATACTGAAGAAACCATCCTAGATTGCAAGAATCTAAGATTTTCTTTTAAAAACCACCAAACCACCACTCATATACTTAATTAAACTCTAAAACATGACACACATTAAAACATCCAACTTAACATTCTATTCCCACAACAAAACATGCCCAACATCAAAACCAGTACCCATCAGAAGGAGCAGGAGCAGGACTACCATCATGCAACTTCCCACAGAACTCCTCAACCATGTCTCCAAACCAAGGATTCATCGGTACGAATGGGAAGACCTCGTCGACGCAACTCTTGTCAAGCCCATTGTAGACATGGCAGCAGTCTGCACTCATCTGAACTTCTCCTTTGAGGAAAGACCCGAGTACGTCAGCAGTGCAATTCGGGACTGTCAGCACTGAGTTGTAGCAGTTCCCGACCGGTAGGATCGCGGAAGTTAACGCAAATGTCGATACGAGGAAGGCTAGAAGGATTGCTATCTTTTCCATGATGGTGTGGAGTGGTGAAAGTTTGGGGGGGTTATGATGGTTATATAGGCTTCATATGGCAGTTTCTGAGCTCTTTTCTGGTCAACATAATTTGTTTTGACAGCAGGAGCCGTTTTTCTGCAGGACTGGAGTGTAACTTAAAGTAAGTTAATTAACTGAGTCAGTTACGGATTTTGAAATTTGAGTTGTGATTAAGGTTCGGTGAAGTTTTTTTTTTTTTTTTTTTTAATATTCAAGCGGTCTATTTCAAAAAAAAAAAGGTTCGATTGATTTTCATGAAGGAGTTTAAAGCCCAGTGGGCGAGGAATGTTGTTGATTCATCAACTATGGTAGACCCATTTTCCAGATATTAATATTGAAATAGTCAAAACGAGGGATCAAAACCAACAATAGCAAGTTGGACGTGTCGGAGTTTATTTAGAGTAGAAAATTCTTCTTAACAGAAAACTTCACAAAAAAAGGGAAAAATCTCTGTTTTGCATGTATTGTATAAGCTCGAGTGACATCCCAAGATGATCAATCATGTTTTAGCATTGAAGCAAAATTAATATGGTTGGTAAGTGGTAATGCAATGTATTTACTATCTGGCTTTTCAATGTCCAATGTATGGTATGGATATTAATGACTGAAGTGAACTGCTCAATGTATATTTACTTTGTATTTGTACTCTCCATGCATGGTTTCGGCATAGTGTAGCCTATTCTAGATGTCTATTGTACTGTCCAAAGCAATAAATGATACCAAGTGAAACAGAAGAACACAATGTGAGTTCTAAACCTGAAATTGAATGTTTGGGTTACATATTTCTAAGGAGTAGCACACTGTCCTAGTACTCATGTTAGAGGTCCATTGGACCAGGCCCACAGTCCAGCACACAGCCCAATCACTTAGTCAAACATTGTCTACATGCATTATTCTAATTAGGTCTACATACATTGTATTAGCACATTCTAGAGTATTTTGTTATTTGTCTAGATTCAATGTATAGCTTGTATTAACACATTATAAATACCTGTGTAAATCATTCATTGAGAAGTAATAAGAATTATTCTTCAATCTCTCTTCTTGGTATATCTTTCATTTCAACATGGTATCAAGAGCCTCCATTGGTTAAAACCTTGATCCACCTCCCTTCTAAACCTAGCCTTTTTTTTCTTCCCCCTTCCTTCCCGATCCAACCCGTTTTCTGGTCCAACCCATTTTTTTTCTCTTGAAAAAAATCATCATCAACAAAGCACAAATCTTGTTTTTCTTTCAAAACCATCTTATCCATCCTTTTTTCCTTCAAACAATTAAGATCTTCTGCTTTTGTTTCCCACATATTGTGCTTCTTTTCTCCATCTTTAGCCGTTTGTGTAAACAGCATCCAACGGCTACTATTGATTCCCTCCAAAAACAAGGATTGTGTTTTCTGCTTGTGATCTCCACCATCAGTTTTTCATCCAACGGACGATAACTCACGGCTTCAACAGAATCTTCTAGAAAACAATCTCAGTCGTTCAAATTAAACTCAACGATTGCGATTTATTTCAGTCACATATAAAACTAATCAACGAAAGAAATCTGCACTTTTTCCCCACCACCCAAACCCTTGTTCCTGCGGCGCTCCTCCAGAGCACCCTCCTTCTCCGGCGTCTTTTCCATCGCCTTCGTGGTTTCCGGTGATTCTTTCTTAGAATCATCTTTCTCTTCTTGCTTTCATTCTTTATTTCCTTACGTTTTTTTTTCTTTCCTTCTTCTTTCTTTTCCTTTAGCTGTGAAGACTTTCTTAGTCAGAGCCTCGTCAGTTTTTCTTTCTTAACCGTTTACTTTTTTGTTTTCCCACCAGTGATTCTTTCTTCCGCTAAATCTTTATTATTTCTTCTATTTGCTTTTGGAATCTTTGTTTTTAAGCCACATTAACCTTTAGTAAGTCTTTTTTTATTTTATATGCTTTTCTTTAAACAGTGATTGTGGTACATATTCACAAACAAAAGTTTTTTTAGACAGCAAGTATCTTTTATTCCTACTCTCGAGTGATTCTTGCATGTACTTTCTTAGTATCCTCAAAAAAAATCTGATCGATTTGTGTAACTATTAATACTCTGATCTACTGTTTGTTCTCGTTAAAAAAAAGATTCCTTAAATACTTTCTGTCTTCTCTTGCATATTATAACGTTTTCTGTTTCTTCACACTTAACTTTTTTTCCTCCATTTTCATCTCTCTCTAGCTATGACGACCTCAAGTCAGAGCTCCACTAGCATGCCTAACACCACTACCTCTTCTACAATTTCTGTCTCTGGAAATCCATCTTTTCCCATACATGTGCGTCTTGATCGCACGAACTACTTACTTTGGCGCTCTCAAATCTTGCCTATTGTACGTGGTAATGACCTATATGGCTTCCTTGATGGTTCTACTTCCCCTCCCTGTCCTTTTTTAGATGATGCACAAACTATTCCTAACCCTGACTACAAAATGTGGTCTCGACAAGATCAGTTACTGTTAGGTTGGTTACTGGCCTCTCTTACTGAAGGAGTCTTAGGTCAAACTGTAGGTTGTACAACCTCCCGTTCTGCCTGGATAACCCTAGAAAACTCCTTTGCCTCACAGACTAGATCTCGCATCATCCAATTTAGGTTACAGCTTCAAACCACTAAGAAAGGAAACTTGTCTATTTCTGATTACCTTCAAAAATGAAGTCAATTTCTGATAACTTGTCTGCTGTAGCTAATCCTGTCTCCGAATCCGACCTTGTTCTTCATATTCTTGCTGGTCTAGGTACTGAGTATGACTCATTTGTTGTGTCCATTTCTACCCGTTCTGATTCTCCAACAGTAGAAGAGTTACATGCTATGTTACTTACTCATGAAATCCGTTTAGAGAGCAACCTAACCACGTCTGCTCCCTCTGTTAATACTGCCAACCGAGCCCCTACTAATCAGAACAATCGAGGAGGGCGTAATAACATAGGTCGAGGTCGTGGAAGGTTCTCTAATAACAACAGTCGACCTCCCTCTTCTACTCCTAATGCCACAAATCGTCCTTGTATTCAGTGTCAGATTTGTTCCAAAATGGGTCACAATGCTCTCCAGTGCTACAAGCGTTTTGATCAATCCTACCAGGATTCCTCCCTCTCTGCTATGATGGCATCTTCCTGCAACGTAGCAGATGAGACATGGTATCCGGATTCAGGAGCAACGAATCATCTCACTAACGATCAGTCCACTCTACAGCAATCCCATGAATATACAGGTTGTGATTCTATCAGAACTGCTAATGGGACAGGTTTGCCAATCTTACGCACTGGTTCATTTACTGTTCCTTCATCTTCTAGATTATTGTCGATGCATGAAGTATTTTATGTTCCTAGTGTCACCCTTAAACTTCTAAGTGTTGCTAGATGATGCATTGCATACATTGCATCATATGTTTTTTATTTAGATTAATTTTATATCAATAAATGCTACTAAGGTATGTGTTTAGTCTTATTTACAGAATACATGGACCTGAATGCAAATTACCCACATCCCGAGCATAAATGCGTGCAAGAGACTCATTCCTGGCATAAAGACCAAGTTCAAGATTATCGGGCTACGAATGGAAATGTATCCAAGCATAAAAGCATTCAAGACCTAATTACAAAAAGAACAAGGACTTAAGTACAAAAGTAGACAAGGACTTAATTGCAAAAGGCCAAGGACCTAATTGCAAATTACGAGTAGCTTTTATTATTATGGAGAAAATCTAAAGAAAATCAATGTGGATCTCCAAATATATAAAGAAATAAAGTTGGAGCTCAAAAGAAAGGAAAGAATCAATCCAGATGCGCAAAGGATATTGAAATCATACCATAAACACACAGGGAAAATCCGGATTAAATCGGAGCTAAAAAGGTGGCGAATCCGCCGCACCTTATGTACAAAATGCGGCGAATCCGCCGCACCAAATTAGATTCATGCTCTAAAATTTTTACCGGTTGTGTGTTGACGCGTGTACTTTCCTATTTTATACCTAAGTCCCTTGTATCGGCTATAAATAGCCCTGAAACGATGTTGTAAGAGTCCTGAGCTTATGTTCTAGTTTTTATTCCTTAGTTTAATAAATTTCTGTTGTTTTATTTCTTATTTTTAGTTTTCTTTTGTAATTTCTCTAGGACCCCTTCTTCCTCCCTCCATGAGTTTCTAACTCTTTCCAAAGGGTGGGGGTGACGGATTTAGGGTGAAGAGAAGAGAATAAATGTTATTATTTTAATTTCGTGATTAGTATATTTTGATTACTTGAGTTTATGTTAAATCATTTATCATGTAATGCTTCATAACTAACATGATTTATTATAAGTTTCTGACTTCTCTAATCTAAAACCTAAATCTAAACCTCCACCTAACGGAATTCACTTCTTTGTTCTTGTTTTAGTTTTAATTGTTCTTGTTTCGTGCTTTAGATAATTAAAACCCAAAAATCTCAAAACCCAATTTATTCTTCTCTCCTTCTTTCCCCCAATCGAAATCACACTAATAACAAATCTCTCCCTCCTTGTGTTCGACCCGTATTTGCCACGTCTTCATTGACGTCGTGCACTTACGGTATAAATTTAATTCTCATCACTAGATTTACATCTGATAACAATGTATATTTTGAGTTTTTCCCGAAACATTGTTTTGTCAAGGATCTCTTCTCGGGCCAGGTCCTTCTACAGGGGCACCTTGAACATGGCCTCTATCAGCTACAACTCTCTGGTTCCCTTCCAAGGAAACTTGCGTTTCTTGGTGAAAGAGTATCTGCTGATACCTGGCATAGACGACTTGGTCATCCTTCTGCTTGTATTGTTCATTCTATTCTTCATAATCATGCTCTTCCTACTGCAGGAAAGAACTTGTTAAATAATTGTCATACTTGTTCCTCTGTTAAAAACCATAGATTGCCATTTTCTACAACTCATATTCGAGCTAGCACTCCTTTAGAATTAATTCATTCTGATGTTTGGGGACCTTCACCAGTCATTTCTCATACTGGATGTAGGTTCTATGTTAGTTTTTTAGATGATTACAGTCGCTTTACATGGATTTTTCCCATTGCTTCTAAATCTGACGTTTTACCAACTTTCCAAAAATTTAAATTGCAAGTTGAGAATTACTTTTCCTGCAAAATAAAAACATTTCAAAGTGATTGGGGCGGTGAATATCGTTCTGTTTCAAAATTTCTTGAAACTACTGGTATTGCTCATAGAGTTTCCTGTCCTCATACTCAACTTGCAATTTAAATTTTTGGAAAGTTGGTAAAACGTCAGATTTAGAAGCAATGGGAAAAATCCATGTAAAGCGACTGTAATCATCTAAAAAACTAACATAGAACCTACATCCAGTTTGAGAAATGACTGGTGAAGGTCCCCAAACATCAGAATGAATTAATTCTAAAGGAGTGCTAGCTCGAATATGAGTTGTAGAAAATGGCAATCTATGATTTTTAACAGAGGAACAAGTATGACAATTATTTAACAAGTTCTTTCCTGCAGTAGGAAGAGCATGATTATGAAGAATAGAATGAACAATACGAGCAGAAGGATGACCAAGTCGTCTATGCCAGGTATCAGCAGATACTCTTTCACCAAGAAACACAAGTTTCCTTGGAAGGGAACCAGAGAGTTGTAGCCGATAGAGGCCATGTTCAAGGTGCCCCTGTAGAAGGACCTGGCCCGAGAAGAGATCCTTCACAAAACAATGTTTCGGGAAAAACTCAAAATATACATTGTTATCAGATGTAAATCTAGCAACACTTAGAAGTTTAAGGGTGACACTAGGAACATAAAATACTTCATGCATCGACAATAATCTAGAAGATGAAGGAACAGTAAATGAACCAGTGCGTAAGATTGGCAAACCTGTCCCATTAGCAGTTCTGATAGAATCACAACCTGTATATTCATGGGATTGCTGTAGAGTGGACTGACCGTTAGTGAGATGATTCGTTGCTCCTGAATCCGGATACCATGCCTCATCTGCTACGTTGCAGGAAGATGCCATCATAGCAGAGAGGGAGGAATCCTGGTAGGATTGATCAAAACGCTTGTAGCACTGGAGAGCATTGTGACCCATTTTGGAACAAATCTGACACTGAATACTGTAGGATCGTGTGGGTCTATGGGTCCACAAACTAATCTCGATTAAGCCCTAATTAACTACTTGGTTGATCGATCAAAGAAATGCAGCGGAAATTAAACTAAATCAAACACAAGTAGAAAGTAATGCAAACCACACAAGAAGACACCGGATTTACAGAGGTTCGGCCGCGCCTACGTCCTCTCTTGCAAGCTTCTCTCGAATCCCCGTTCGAGCTCCTCTTGCGTCTTCACTATTCCTCCCCGTTCCGGGCCGGGAGCAACGCCTTTTACAAGTCTTCAAGCTCGCGAACAACCCTCGCCGAGCTTGGCACCACCTCTCACAAACCGAGAGAATCACTTCGGGCTTTCACCGAAATCCTTGCTTCTTTGTCTTGGGCTTTCACCAAGACCCTTGCTCACTTTACAACAATGGTGACTGAGTGGAACTCACTCTCTAATTGAGCACAACAGATGCTAATATGAATGTATGACGAAGCATGTGGAAATTAGGCTTTGGAATCACTAATTGGGAGATTTGAGGTTGTGGAAAATCTCACTATAAGTTTGACACTTTGGAGTTGTGAAATCTTTTGGAAAACTAAGTGTGAACCTCTATTTATAAGCTCCTAAAGATTTCTAGCCGTTTGGACAAGATTTGATTGGGTTTTGTGCAAGATACACAAAACATAAAATCGGGTTCAGAAATCTGTCCAGAAACGGTCGACCGAAAGGTGTATCGGTCGACCGAACCCTTGAGTCTGTTGATGGATCGGTTGACCGAACATAGGTACTGGTCGACCGAATCACTTAAGTTCTATAGGTCAACGGTCGACCGAGCAGGTACCGGTCGACCGAACTACTGAGTTCGGTAGAGAGAAATCTTGATCGGTTGGACAAACTTGTGTCGACCGATAGCAGGTAGATTTTACCTATTTGAACGGTCGACCGAACTAGGCAAATGGTTCGACCGGTTCTAATGTATATGGGGGTGTATATTGAGAAAAATGTGTATACGACCGTTGTATAATACGACAAATAAAACGGTCATATTTTTACCAAAAACAGCAAACGAAACGGCCGACCGAAGGTTTACCGGTCGACCGAACAGGTCTGGGTAATCGGTTAAATAGATGTGTGATCGGTTGAACGGATTGGTCTGGTATAACAAAAATTGTGTATAACCGGTCGACCGAAAGATGAACGGTCGACCGAACTCAGGCAGACTGGCGACCAATGTTTTAGGTGTTTAGGTGATCTAATGGAGTCCAAATTATATGATATTTTGTGTGTGACTCCTAAAAGGAACCTAGTGTGTGAATGCATGCATATTAGCTTAAGTTATGCTCAATTCACATAAGTTCCTAATTCTCAAAGAAAGGTAAAATTACATGTCTTCAATCCTAGCTTGATTACATGTCTTGACTTGATTTTTCTTCTTTCTTGAGTCTTGATCACCTGTAGATGTTAGCACAATACAACATGTATACTATTATACTACATGTGCTAATCTACATGTCCTTATTAAGATTAGGTTTAATTACATCATCAAAATACGGATTAAGGCCAAAAAGGCAACAATCTCCCCCATTTTGATGATGGCAACCTATATCTTAAACCAACCTAATACTTGAAAAATGTATAAGTTAACTATGCATATAAATGCTCCCCCTATGGATGTGCATAGTTTTTCTTGACAATTTCATGTATATTTCAAGTATCCCTAATCTATTACTTCTCCCCCTTTGACATCCATCAAAAAAATACAATAATCAATGTAATATATGAATTTAAATTTCTCCCCCATTGACAATTATATATAACTATTTGAGTTCAATGTAGGATGTCATTTGTAATGAAGATGCTCCCCCTAAATTTTGCACTTCATTACTCTAATAAAAGATATAACTATTAAGCTCCCCCTATCAATAAGGCTAGATGGAAACTATGAGTATGATTAAAGTTAAGTTCAATTAAGTTTCTATTTAAGCCTTATTCTAACATCCATTTAAAATTTGACATTTAAAATCAATGGATGTGGTATATGATTTGAAATGAATTTGGTATATGATTTGCAATGAATTAAACATCTAATGATATGACAATTAAGCATATTAACTAGATTAGAGCTAATTTTTCAGAAAATTCAAAGATAGAAATTTTATACCAAACTTGAATTTGATTAGCTCCAATCTTGACTTGGTGATGCAACCGGATTCGAATTTGACGTTTTGGCTCACCCGGTCACCACCAATCTCCTCCTCAAGCTCCTACAAGTGTAGATTTTGGTACCCATTTTTGCTTGGGTCCATTAAGTTTAGCTTTTGGTACCCAAATCCAAGTTGATTTTGGTACCTCTACACTTACTTTCTTTTTCATGGCAAAATTATGTTTAACATTAATTTGAATAGGAAAGTTTTTAACATAAAAATTGTTTTTATTGCCATGTGTGAACTTATGCAATTTATTTGACAAATTTTCATTTAAGACATTAAGTTCACTGTTTTTAGTTGCTAGAGATTCATTTAAGCAATTTAGATTTTTAATCATAGAATTATGCTTTTCATTCATGTTAAGCATGTGAATCTCTAAGTTTGCAACCTTTTCATTCATGCAATTTAAGTCATGTAATAATTGTTTGCTTTCTAAATGAGATTTATCAAGTTTAATAAGCAAGTCATTAGTGTCAATTTCTAGCATATGACTATCAATTGCATGAGATGAGGTATTCTTAACATTTAAATTTTCTTCCTTCAAGCATGCATTCTCTAAAGTTAGAACTTCAATTTTAGCAAGCAAATCAACTTTATCATCTAAGATAGATGCATTTTGACATTGAACGGATTGGTCTGGTATAACAAAAATTGTGTATAACCGGTCGACCGAAAGGTGAACGGTCGACCGAACTCAGGCAGACTGGCGACCAATGTTTTAGGTGTTTAGGTGATCTAATGGAGTCCAAATTATATGATATTTTGTGTGTGACTCCTAAAAGGAACCTAGTGTGTGAATGCATGCATATTAGCTTAAGTTATGCTCAATTCACATAAGTTCCTAATTCTCAAAGAAAGGTAAAATTACATGTCTTCAATCCTAGCTTGATTACATGTCTTGACTTGATTTTTCTTCTTTCTTGAGTCTTGATCACATGTAGATGTTAGCACAATACAACATGTATACTATTATACTACATGTGCTAATCTACATGTTCTTATTAAGATTAGGTTTAATTACATCATCAAAATACGGATTATGGCCAAAAAGCCAACAAATACGAGGACGATTTGTGGCATTAGGAGGAGTAGAAGAGGGAGGCCGACTGTTGTTATTAGAGAACCTTCCACGACCACGACCTCGACCTCTGTTATTACGCCCTCCTCGATTGTTCTGATTAGTAGGGGCTCGGTTGGCAGTATTAACAGAGGGAGCAGACGTGGTTAGGTTGCTCTCTAAACGGATTTCATGAGTAAGTAACATAGCATGTAACTCTTCTACTGTTGGAGAATCAGAACGGGTAGAAATGGACACAACAAATGAGTCATATTCAGTACCTAGACTAGCAAGAATATGAAGAACAAGGTCGGATTCAGAGACAGGATTAGCTACAGCAGACAAGTTATCAGAAATTGACTTCATTTTTTGAAGGTAATCAGAAATAGACAAGTTTCCTTTCTTAGTGGTTTGAAGCTGTAACCTAAGTTGGATGATGCGAGATCTAGTCTGTGAGGCAAAGGAGTTTTCTAGGGTTATCCAGGCAGAACGGGAGGTTGTACAACCTACAGTTTGACCTAAGACTCCTTCAGTAAGAGAGGTCAGTAACCAACCTAGCAGTAACTGATCTTGTCGAGACCACATTTTGTAGTCAGGGTTAGGAATAGTTTGTGCATCATCTAAAAAAGGACAGGGAGGGGAAGTAGAACCATCAAGGAAGCCATATAGGTCATTACCACGTACAATAGGCAAGATTTGAGAGCGCCAAAGTAAGTAGTTCGTGCGATCAAGACGCACATGTATGGGAAAAGATGGATTTCCAGAGACAGAAATTGTAGAAGAGGTAGTGGTGTTAGGCATGCTAGTGGAGCTCTGACTTGAGGTCGTCATAGCTAGAGAGAGATGAAAAAGGAGGAAAAAAAAGTTAAGTGTGAAGAAACAGAAAACGTTATAATATGCAAGAGAAGACAGAGAGTATTTAAGGAATCTTTTTTTTTAACGAGAACAAACAGTAGATCAGAGTATTATAGTTACACAAATCGATCAGATTTTTTTTTGAGGATACTAAGAAAGTACATGCAAGAATCACTCGAGAGTAGGAATAACAGATACTTGCTGTCTAAAAAAAAACTTTTGTTTGTGAATATGTACCACAATCACTGTTTAAAGAAAAGCGTATAAAATAAAAAAAGACTTACTAAAGGTTAATGTAGCTTAAAAACAAAGATTCCAAAAGCAAATAGAAGAAATAATAAAGATTTAGCGGAAGAAAGAATCACTGGTGGGAAAACAAAAAAGTAAACGGTTAAGAAAGAAAAACTGACGAGGCTCTGACTAAGAAAGTCTTCACAGCTAAAGGAAAAGAAAGAAGAAGGAAAGAAAAAAAAAACGTAAGGAAATAAAGAATGAAAGCAAGAAGAGAAAGATGATTCTAAGAAAGAATCACCGGAAACCACGAAGGCGATGGAAAAGACGCCGGAGAAGGAGGGTGCTCTGGAGGAGCGCCGCAGGAACAAGGGTTTGGGTGGTGGGGAAAAAGTGCAGATTTCTTTCGTTGATTAGTTTTATATGTGACTGAAATAAATCGCAATCGTTGAGTTTAATTTGAACGACTGAGATTGTTTTCTAGAAGATTCTGTTGAAGCCGTGAGTTATCGTCCGTTGGATGAAAAACTGATGGTGGAGATCACAAGCAGAAAACACAATCCTTGTTTTTGGAGGGAATCAATAGTAGCCGTTGGATGCTGTTTACACAAACAGCTAAAGATGGAGAAAAGAAGCACAATCTGTGGGAAACAAAAGCAGAAAATCTTAGCCGTTTGAAGGAAAAAAGGATGGATAAGATGGTTTTGAAAGAAAAATAAGATTTGTGCTTTGTTGATGATGATTTTTTTTTGAAGAGAAAAAAAAATGGGTTGGACCAGAAAACGGGTTGGATCAGGAAGGATGGGGGAAGAAAAAAAAGGCTAGATTTAGAAGGGAGGTGGATCAAGGTTTTAACCAATGGAGGCTCTTGATACCATGTTGAAATGAAAGATATACCAAGAAGAGAGATTGAAGAATAATTCTTATTACTTCTCAATGAATGATTTACACAGGTATTTATAATGTGTTAATACAAGCTATACATTGAATCTAGACAAATAACAAAATACTCTAGAATGTGCTAATACAATGTATGTAGACCTAATTAGAATAATGCATGTAGACAATGTTTGACTAAGTGATTGGGCTGTGTGCTGGACTGTGGGCCTGGTCCAATGGACCTCTAACATCTGTTGAAACAACATCAGGAACAATTTTTCTAGGCTGGTACTTTGTTGATTTCCACTGATTACAAAATTTCATGAATCAAATGACAACAATAACAGTTTTCCAAATGTTTATGACTCCTAAGTCCTAACTTAAATTATTTCCATTTCAATGTTGGTATGTTAATTTCTTGAAGCTCTGAGATCTCAAAGAATACACCCTTATTAGTTTCGAAAACGATGAATCCTCCCTCTCCAGTACCATTGCGGCCGTGTCGTATTCCACAACTCTTCCTGCAAAGAACATCTCTTTATCAATACCTTTGGGATTTAAGTTTTTATCACAACATTGATTTTTATTTTTTTACCATCACGGAGAACAAGAACAAGATCACTGTCAGCGACTGTTTGGAGTAAAGATCAGGAACTTCTTCTTGATCAAGAGGTTCTTTGAATTCGTGAGCGAACAATGGATTGAGCCAAGAGAATGTGACAAGCTGGACAAGAGTAGCATTTCCGTAGAGAGATTTTCTTCTAGACTGTTCACATTTTTTCGCTCGATTTTGGCACCCATGGGTCTGTCACGCTTGTCGAGTCAAGGCAAACGCCTGTTGTACCTCTGATCCAAAGATAAAAGAGGAATAAACACGGAAGGAGGTTTACCAAATCAATGTATTCCTCTAGTGCCAGAATGTTTCCAATTGTCATAATGACATTGTAAACCAACAATAACCCGAGCGAGCGAGTGGATGAAAATGAGGTACCACCATACCCTCATGTACCATGGGGGCTTCCAAGACTTTGGTATCTGGAAATTATGAATGATCGCTAACGCAACCAAGAGCGATACTACTTGTGAGACCTCTGAAGAAATGTTTAGTAACATAGACTTGGATAAGAAGTAGAGTATTGAATAAGTGGCTGATCAGAAGTAATGAGCAGCAACATATGCTGGCTTTGTAAGAAAATTTCAGGGAGACAACCTCAACATTCTTTTCTTGCTGAAGAGCTTCTGCTGATCTCTCTCGACGGATTTACTCGTGTGAAATTGAAGAGGAGGAACACTATCTGAATAAACAAGGCAAGGCCCTCCAACAAACAGGGATTGTTCAGCTGTGGCAGCAATCCTAAAATGTTGATAGGCATTATTAGATTCTTCGTGACATGTTTTGTGGGATTCTGATCTTAATCCTATCCTAATTGTGTTTTGTTGATGTTTAGGTGGTGATTAGAGGGAGATGATGATGGACGGCTGTGATTGAAGATGGTTGGATGAGGGGTTGAGATGGAGTGGAGATGAGATGAGTGGTGGAGATTGAAGGTTGATGAGATATTTATGGTGGGTGAGTTCTCTCCCTCTCTTCCCTCATGTTTTCCTCCCTTAGTCCTCACGATTCTCTCTCCCCCTCCTGCAGTGGAGCTCCGGCGTGGTGGGGGTGTTCTCCGGGGAGTTGGGGTGATTGGAGTTGTTGTGGTGGTCGGAGGTGAGTTGTGGTTTTGCTAACCCATCCCTCGCGTTTCCCTTTCTCTCTCTCTCTCGACCTCACGTGTTCTGTGTTTGTGGTGGTAGAGGTTGGTGGAGGTTGGAGTGCTCGAGTGTGTCGAGAAGAGGTGTTGATCGTCGTTTGGACACGAGGTTCGTCGACGGATCGTGATTTGGGGAGACGTGCTCGTGGAGGCGTCATCGCGGTTCTTCAAAGGCTTCTTCAAGTCTTCCGATATGTCAAGCTCGCTCACTTAATTACCGTGAGTATTTAGAAGTCGACGGTAGGCCGTTCGGCTCGTCGCAAGTAAATGTGCAGCAGATTTCACTGCATGATCGGTCGACCGGTTGGTGCAAACAGTCGACCGTTCGTGAAGAAAATACGGGTTTTGCCTGAAATCAGTCGAACGATGCCTTGTGGCGGTCGACCGATTGTGCATAAAAGGCAAACCTGATGAGTTTCGGTCGACCGGGTCCCCTTTGCCGGTCGACCGTGTGCACTGTCTTAAGTCGGTTGGGAGCGTTGACCATCTAAACGGTCGACCGCTCTTTGACTTTGTTCGACCGTGACTTAAGTAAGTTGGGGGGGTCAGTTCGACCGAATGTGGGTTCGGTCGACCGGACCTGCGTGTTGAGCGTGAGGAACGCTCTGGATGAAATCGGTCGACCGAGGAGGTCTCGGCGTTCGACCGGTTTCAGGACGCGAGAGAGGGATTATTCCCTGTGGGATCGGTCGACCGAAGGATGCTCGGAGTTCGACCGATCGGACGTTTTGTACGTTGAACCTGGGAGTTGACCATCTAAACGGTCGATCGTCCCGTGATTTTGGTTCGACCGAACGAGTGTGGTCTTGGGAATCGGTCGACCGATGGAGTGTCGGTCGAGGTGGATTGCCCTGTATTTGCTTGATTCGGTCGACCGAGACTTTTGGTTCGGTTGACAGTTTGTGTCCAGTTTTGCACTATGGAGGTGCTGTCGTTGTGGTTGTCCGTGTGGGGCGAGTGTCGTGCCGATGTTCTTCCGGTAAGTGTGCTAGGGTGCACGAGTGTTGCGGTGGTTGGTTTTTAAGACCTGGAGCCCCGTAACGGTGTAAGAGCTTGGGATTGACTGAAGTAGGCCTGAGGCCCAGCTTAGAATTGTGGTGTTGCGGTGGTTGGTTGAAAGAGACATGGAGCCCCGTGACTGTGGTGTGTGCTGTGGTTGGGTGAAAGAGCCCTGGAGTCCAGCTAGTCTGTACGGAGTTGGTTGAAATTAGACCTGGAGCTCCGTAGTGCGTTCAGGTTGGTTGAAATTAGACCTGGAGCCTGAGCAAGGACCGCGTGTAGGGGTTGGTTGAAAATAGACCTGGAGCCCTTAGACGTTTGAGTTGGTTGAGATTAACCCTGGAGCCCAGCTAGTCTGTACGGAGTTGGTTGAAATTAGACCTGGAGCTCCGTAGTGCGTTCGGGTTGGTTGAAATTAGACCTGAAGCCTGAGCAGGGACCGCATGTAGGGGTTGGTTGAAAATAGACCTGGAGCCCTTAGACGTTTGGGTTGGTTGAGATTAGACCTTGAGCCCTTGGTCGTGTCGTGGTAGCTCCGGTTGGTTGAGATTAGACCTGGAGCCCAGCTTGACGACGAGTGTGTGTCGCGGCGGTTGGTTGAGATTAGACCTGGAGCCCCGTGACTGTGGTGGGTGCGGCGGTTGGTTGAGATTAGAGCTGGAGCCCCGTACCTGCGGTGTGTGCTGTGGTTGGGTGAGAGAGCCCTGGAGCCCATACTCAAGGCCCACACCTAGATTTTGCTAGTCCCTAGCAAAACAGAAAATAAGGAAAAAAAACAGGGAAATCCTAACTCATTTTCGTAGGAATCACGGTTGCACTTAGCATGTGCAACAAGCCTTTAAACCTCCAAGTTTCCTTAGAGGACGAGTTTTGTCTCGTGAGGGTTTTCAGTTGACACACCCACAAAGTCTTAATTCAACATTCCATTAACAACTTTCAATATCCTTACCCCAACCTTATACATCTCACTAAGAATTCATGCATGCTCATTATATAATTCTAACTCATTAAAAATATGACTTGGTCTTTGTTCCTCCAACATTCACACCACTAACCCTTCTACACATGTTTATCACTTGAATTATTTTGCACGCCTCATCTGGTGGTGAAGTATCATTCGGATCAACCATGACATGAATCATTCTTTTAGCTTTGGGCCTTGAGTATTTTTCTTTTCTTTTCTTCCGTGATTCAACACATTTGCTTTTTGACACTTTTACCCTTTTTGCATTCGTGTAGCGAGTTTGGTCGATAATCCCGAGCTGGTAGACTCAAGTTACCGAGTTTCAAGATACCCCTACGGACCAGTGACTCAAAGGCTTGGGCTTTTGTAATCATTTTGCAGAATGCACTTTCCTCACTTTATTCCTTTATTTTTTTAATTTTATTTTCCTCAAGGCTTAATTGCTATTAGAAGTCCACACTTCCCGGTATATTTTCCTCAACCTCTGCTTTTTATCAACCACTTCAAAGATTTGATTCATCCAATTTAAGTGCATACATGTCTTAAAGGGTAATGAGTTATTTCTTTGGAACTTAGATTTATGTCACAGTCTCTACAAGCAGAACTATATAATAAGGAACCAAAAAATTCAATGCAATTTGTACTCGGGTTTTGGTAGTTCAATCTTAAGCTATGTCATGAAACATTGATTTTTTTTAAGAACAAATATATATAGATAAATATATATATAAACAATCACGCCAGCCTGAGGCGTGCAGAGATTGTGGCCGAGTTCACTCCGGAGAGTGTTGGGGCCGTGCAGTGTGCCACGGGTGTGGCAAGCCAGGTCATTTTGTGCGGGATTGTCCGAGTGGGCCAGGCGGGTCCAGCAGGCAGTCAGGGCAGCCAGCAGGAGGCAGAGGCGGAGGTCGTCGACCTTTTGCGCCGTCGCAGCAGCAGGGTCAGTGGACTGGACGGGTCTTTACCATCCAGGCGGATGAGGCGAGAGATGCCAGCACGGTGGTGGAAGGTACGCTTTTTGTTGCTGGGTTGAGTGCGAGAGTGCTGTTTGATTGTGGGGTCACTCACTCGTTCATCTCGGAGCGATTTGCGAGCGTGTTGGGCCGTACCCTTGCGATGTTGACTGCCACGTTGGAGGTCAGCACACCCTTGGGTCTGGTGGGCATTGTGGGGAGCTTCCTCCCCAGCGCCACGATTGTTTCGGGAGATCAGGAGTTTCCGGCTGACCTGATCTTGTTGCCGATGGAGGACTTCGACGTCATACTGGGGATGGATTGGCTGTCCCAGTACGATGTGCGAGTGTTGTGCCGGGAGAAGAAGATTCTGATCCCGAGGAGGGGTCTACCTGATGTGCTGATCAAGGGGACGAAAGATAGAGGAGGCAAAGTGATCGTATCAGCAGTGAGGGCACAGAAGTTGTTGCAGCAGGGTTGCAGAGCTTTCGTGGCCACTTTGGTAGTTCCAGATCCAGAGGCGAGGAGATTAGAGGACATTGAGATTGTTCGGGAGTTCCCAGATGTATTTGCAGATGATGTCACTGGGTTGCCGTCTCACAGAGAGATTGAGTTTGAGATCGATTTGGTAGCTGGGACTACGCCGCAGTCGAAGGCGTCGTATCGGATGGCACCTGCTGAGCTGGCAGAGCTGAAGAAGCAGTTGCAGGACCTGATGGATTTGGGATTTATCCGCCCCAGTGTCTCACCTTTGGGAGCGCCAGTACTCTTCGTGAAGAAGAAGGACGGATCACAGCGGATGTGTATTGATTATAGGATGCTGAACAAGGTTGCCGTTAGGAACCGGTATCCCTTGCCCAGGATCGAGGACTTGTTTTACCAGTTGCAGTCAGCGCAGGTGTTCTCGAAGATTGATCTGCGATCCGGTTATCATCAGTTGAGGATCAGGGAGGCAGATGTGCAGAAGACAGCTTTCAGGACGAGGTACGAGCATTACGAGTTTTTGGTGATGTCGTTCGGGTTGACGAACGCGCCTGCAGCGTTTATGGATTTGATGAACCGGACATTCAGTCAGTACCTCGACCGGTTTGTGATTGTCTTCGTGGATGATATTTTGGTCTACTCGCCAGATGTGGAGCAGCATCGAGAGTACTTGAGAGTTGTACTTGGCATTTTGAGGGATCATGAGTTGTATGCCAAGTTTTCGAAGTGCGAGTTCTGGCTGAGCAGTGTCGCCTTTCTGGGGCACATCATATCAGGAGAGGGGATTTTGGTAGATCCAGCGAAGGTTGAGGCCGTTACGCAGTGGAGAGCCCCGACGAGTGTGGCAGAGGTCAGGAGCTTTGTGGGTCTTGCAGGTTATTATCGCCGATTTATCTAGGATTTCTCGAGGTTGGCTTCGCCGTTGACGGCCTTGACGCAGAAGAGCGTTGAGTTCGTGTGATCCCAGAAGTGCGAGGACAGTTTCGAGGAACTGAAGAGTCGGCTGTTGACTGCTCCAGTTCTGACACTTCCCAGTGGCAGTGGTGGGTTTGTGATTTACAGTGACGCGTCAGGCGTTGGACTGGGATGCGTACTCATGCAGCACGGGCAGGTGGTTGCATATGCTTCGAGGCAGCTGAAGGTGCACGAGAGGAACTACCACACTCATGATTTGGAGTTGGCGGCGGTCGTGCACGCTTTGAAGACTTGGAGGCATTACTTGTACGGCGAGCAGTTCGAGGTTTTCACTGATCATCAGAGCCTGAAGTATCTATTTTCGCAGAAAGAGCTGAATATGAGGCAGCGCAGATGACTCGAGCTGATTAAGGATTATGATTTCACCATCTCTTACCATCCGGGGAAGGCGAATCCGGTTGATGATGCTTTGAGCAGGAAGGTGGAGGTTACTGCAGCAGGTCTGTGTATCGAGGAGTGGAAGTGTGAGCACGTGACGATGGATTTTATCACCGGTATGCTGGAGTGATATAGGCGAGAGACAGCTAGTTGGTCCTGAGATTGTGCAGATGTATGCTGAGAAGGTTGATGTGATCAGGCAGAGACTAGCGACTGCGCAGAGCAGGCAGAAGAGCTACGCGGATAGGCATAGGCGAGAGCTGAGATTTGAGGCAGGTGACCATGTCTTCCTGAGGATTTCACCATCTCGAGGAGTGATGAGGTTTGGGAAGAAGGGGAAGCTCAGTCCGAGGTATGTCGGACCGTTTGAGATTCTTGAGCGGATTGGAGAGGTTGCCTACAAGGTAGCGCTGCCGCCGCAGTTTTCGGGTCTTCACAACGTCTTCCACGTTTCGATGTTGAGGAAGTACGTAGCGGATCATTCTCATGTGATTCAGTTGGAGGTTCCAGAGATCCGTCAGGATTTGTCTCTTGAGGAGAGACCGATGGAGATTGTGGATCAGATGGAGCATCAGTTGAAGAGGAGGACCATTCCGATGGTGAAGGTCAGGTGGCAGCACCACAGTGAGCGAGAGGCCACTTGGGAGATTGAGGAGGAGGTCCGAAAGGAGTTCCCGGAGTTGTTTGGTGAGCTTCGGTCTTAATTTCGAGGATGAAATTCTTTTAGGAGGGTGGATTGTGGGATTCTGATCCTAATCCTATCCTAATTGTGTTTTGTTGATGTTTAGGTGGTGATTAGAGGGAGATTTGGAAGTCGACGGTAGGCCGTTCGGCTCGTCGCAAGTAAATGTGCAGCAGATTTCACTGCCTGATCGGTCGACCGGTTAGTGCAAACAGTCGACCGTTCATGAAGAAAATACGGGTTCTGCCTAAAATAAGTTGAACGATGCCTTGTGGCGGTCAACCGATTGTGCATAAAAGGCAAACCTGGTGAGTTTCGGTCGACCGGGTCCCCTTTGCCGGTCGACCGTGTGCACTGTCTTAAGTCGGTTGGGAGCGTTGACCATCTAAACGGTCGACCGCTCTTTGACTTTGTTCGACCGTGACTTAAGTGAGTTGGGGGGGTCAGTTCGACCGAATGTGGGTTCGGTCGACCGGACCTGCGTGTTGAGCGTGAGGAACGTTTTGGATGAAATCGGTCGACCGAGGAGGTCTCGGCGTTCGACCGGTTTCAGGACGTGAGAGAGGGATTATTCACTGTGGGATCGGTCGACTGAAGGATGCTCGGAGTTCGACCGATCGGACGTTTTGTTCGTTGAACCTGGGAGTTGACCATCTAAACGGTCGATCGTCCCGTGATTTTGGTTCGACCGAACGAGTGTGGTCTTGGGAATCGGTCGACCGATGGAGTGTCGGTCGAGGTGGATTGCCCTGTATTTGCTTGATTCGGTCGACCGAGACTTTTGGTTCGGTCGACCGTTTGTGTCTAGTTTTGCAGTATGGAGGTGCTGTCGTTGTGGTCGTCCGTGTGGGGCGAGTGTGGTGCCGATGTTCTTCCGGCAAGTGTGCTAGGGTGCACGAGTGTTGCGGTGGTTGGTTGAAAAAGACTTAGAGCCCCGTAACGGTGTGAGAGCTTGGGATTGGCTGAAATAGGCCTGAGGCCCAGCTTAGAATTGTGGTGTTGCGGTGGTTGGTTGAAAGAGACCTGGAGCCCCGTGACTGTAGTGTGTGTTGTGGTTGGGTGAAAGAGCCCTGGAGCCCAGCTAGTCTGTACGGAGTTGGTTGAAATTAGACCTTGAGCTCCGTAGTGTGTTCATGTTGGTTGAAATTAGACCTGGAGCCTGAGCAGAGACCGCGTGTAGGGGTTGGTTGAAAATAGACCTGGAGCCCTTAGACGTTTGGGTTGGTTGAAAATAGACCTGGAGCCCTTAGACGTTTGGGTTGGTTGAGATTAGCCCTGGAGCCCAGCTAGTCTGTACGGAGTTGGTTGAAATTAGACCTGGAGCCTGAGCAGGGACCGCGTGTAGGGGTTGGTTGAAAATAGACCTGGAGCCCTTAGACGTTTGGGTTGGTTGAGATTAGACCTTGAGCCATTGGTCGTGTCGTGGTAGCTGCGGTTGGTTGAGATTAGACCTGGAGCCCAGCTTGGCGACGAGTGTGTGTCGCGGCGGTTGGTTGAGATTAGACCTGGAGCCCCGTGACTGTGGTGGGTGCGACGGTTGGTTGAGATTAGACCTGAAGCCCCGTACATGCGGTGTGTGTTGTGGTTGGGTGAGAGAGCCCTGGAGCCCAGCCTGATTGTGATGCTTTTCTTGTTTAGTAGAATTGCATGTTAGGGTGCCTTTTCATTTCATGCATTTAGAGTTTGGCATACGGGATTTCTTTCTGGAAATTCAGGCATTGTTGCATGTTTACTTTCAGGCCGTGATCGGCGTTAGGGGGGTGGTGACCGAGGAGAGGAGCGCTGCTACCTGATCCAGCTTTCTCTCGGTTGAGGTCGTGTGATTACTGTTTCCTTCGTTTATGCTTTTGATGTAATCACAACTTTTATAAACTCTGATGTTCGGATATATATATGTTGGTGCACCTGTGTTCCTTTATTTGCGTAATATCCTCTGTTGATTGAGTGTTTATAAATTTTAAATTTTCCACTGCTTTGAGGATGTTACATGTTTCGTATAAAAATCATGTATCATAATGTATGTTACAATTTCAACCATACAAAAATAAAAGCTTGGTAGTAATAGAGGAAATTTTAGTATCATTTTTACTTATGTGCAGGTGCAGCATACATAAATTCTTCCTTGTTGACAAATTCTTCGTCTTGGATTATGTGGAACCAAACTCTCTTACAAACCTTACTTTTTTATACAAATTGGTGGCAATCACACCAGGAAAGCATTAAATTTAATAAAAATCATGATATGGATTCTTCCTTGTTGAGGAGTTTAAATTGTTAGACATAAGGACTTTTATTTGAGATATCGAGCAATTGTTTGGCAGTTAATAGATCCAAATCAATCAAATGGTTCGCTGGAATTCTTCTAGCTGGAACTAAAGAGTGCAATAAGAACAGATTCAGATTCCAAACTGTGTCGTAGTCAATCTTACACCTTCATGGAAGATAACTTTTTTCATCATTTACAGAATCAAAAGATCTCTTAAGTGGACATCGAGGCTTTAAAAAGAATCTACAACTTATGAACACTCAAACTTAAATTTTCTCTTCTGAATGTTTAGCTAAACAAAAAATAAACTCTTAAAGCTCTATTATACTCAAATACAAAATCAACAATTTTTTTGGTAAAACTCTTACTCTAGTATGACACTTTTAGCAGATTAACCCTAATGGTTAGAGTGCAATATTTTTTAAATACAAGTTTGAAAATACCAAATGAATACAACAAACAAGAAAATAAAAAGGCAAATGTTTGTATTTTTCATTGAGGTACAGAGGAAAAATACCCGGTATGCTTTATAATATGGTTATTAAGCCCACATAAGCATGACTTGATGGTCGGAAACAAATGATTTCCTCCTTCGTTTTGTACCTCCATCTCTTACGTAATGCCGCAAACTAGTACGAAAGTTCGCCGAGTAAGATTATTGTTACCAGAAGTAGAAAAAATGAAGTTAATGCTTAACACCTAAATTTATCATCTATGTCACTATTTACCATCAACACATGAGCAGTTTAAAGTAGAACGAATCAGGTAAGTTTTTGTTTAATTTAACCATCCTTGCAGAGTTGCAGTAAAAAGACAAGCATCAAAAACAAGTTTGCAACTAAAAGTAGATAACAAAAACATGTTGAACAAAGATAAAACCCAAACTTTGTTATGCACAAACCTAGCAACATGTCACTTCAAGTTGAGTTTGAAAACAACATTCTGATTCTGAATCCCTGATGTTCAAAAGAAACTGAGGCAAAATTTCAAGGGTTAAAGTATAATTTAAACAAAACAAAACACCAATTACACCAAGAAGAAAATCATCTTACTTGAATGTTGAAGACATGCACTGGTCCAATCATGGTCTGAAGAGCACACCCAAGATTGAAGAAAATGCTATTGTTTATACTGTGCAAAGAGGAACAACTTTATATTCGGTGATTTACATAAACACCCCTCAACTTTAACCATTGTTCCCTTACTACTACTCCTTAATTTGATATTATTAGTATAAGGTTTTTTTTTGCTTTATACTGTTGCATTTGATGTTTTTATTTGAATTTCATAGATTTTTTTTTAATTCCGAAATTTTATGATATTGGTGGATATCAATTAAAAATCAAGTTTTCATTACTTTATGTCACTTGGACGTTAATTCCAATGCTAAACTACATAAAAATGGCCAAAATCACCAATTCCCAACATAATACCACTAGAAAACTGTCACAAAAATCCATCCTTTGATCAATACTTCTCTTATCATACTTTATGTTCTTTGACGGTAGGCTTGCGATGTTGGTGTTGTCGAATGTCGGTGACAAAAATCTAACATTGAACTTTTCAAATTCCTTTGAAAACAAAAAATTCAAATAAAAGACAACCACAAGTATCAGCACGAGAAATGGATGAAAGGCATGATCCTCTCAAAAAAATTATGCAACGTACTATCAAGGCTGTAACACGACCAAATTTTATCACAAAATCTCCCCTCCTCGAACTAGTATTTTAAACATGATGCTGCTACACAGACGCATTTTATGTCACTTGTAACGTTAGCAAATGTGGGGAGTCTTCCGATAAAGGAGAATCATGATTTGTATATTTTAAATCATAACAATTTACGATTCTCGATAAAAGATGATACAATTTGTTTCCAAACAAAGTTGATTTCCAAAACAAGACACGGCTGTTCACATTCGTCTGTAGGATATGTCCAGAAAAAGACACGACTATTCACATTCGTGTCCAGAATCAGTCCACAATCAGTCCATGTAGGGCTGAGCATCGGTCCGGACCCGGACCAGACCGGACCTAGATGTAAGGGTTAAAACGGAGCGGATACGAAGCGGATTTGCCAGTATCCAAATTCGTATCCGTTTTTTTTCTCGAATCCGAATCCGATCGAATGTATGAGAAAGGGATCCGAATTGGTATCCGTCGAATTCGGATCCAAATTTGAATAAATTCGCATCCGAATCAAGTTTAAAATCCATTCCGAATTAGGATATCCGAATTCGTTAAAAAATCCGAATAGACTTAAAAACATTTTGTGATTGATCTAAACAAGAATAAATTTTGGTCTTTATTTTTTGCCTACATGAAAAAATATTAAATATAATATAAATAACATAATTTAATTCATATATATTGTATATATTTTATTTATTTATTTATGTGCATATAAAATACGAACCATATATTATTCGAATCAGATGTACCAATATCCATATTCGTTTCGTTTTTTATGGATGTTTATATCCGAATACAAATTCGGTTGCAGATTTTTTTTCTCGGATAATTTTTTTGATTTCGAATACGGAGTCGGTCAGATTGACGGATTTCGGACACAAACTTTCACCCCTACCTAGATGCTCTCCGGGGTCCGGACCGAAGACCGAACCCGGACCCGGACTCAGACCGGTCGGATTCGGTCCGGACCGAACCCGGACCGGACCGGTTCATGCTCTCCCCTAAGTCCATGTAAGGATATTGGCTCATACTCCTTAGTAATCTATTAATGTACTTTTAAGCTTGATGTGTTTTAAGCCCATGATTGCATTTAAGATTCTCTAATTATTGTATAATTTGTATCTTGGATGGAAGGTTACACAAATGGACACATGAGTCAATCCAGAGTGTGTCCAGAGTCAGTCCAAAGTGTGTCCAACGTTAGTCCAGAATCAGTCCATAATGTGTCCAGAGAGTGTCCAGAATGTGTTCAATCTTCAACACGAGTTAGTCCAGAGTGTGTTTAGAGTGTGTCCATAGTCAATCCAGAATGTGTCTAGAATATGTACAGTATTAGACATGAGTCAGTTTGCCCAAAACAAGAGTAACTCTTCTTCTATCATTCAAAGCACAAATCAGAGATATAATGTCTTCAAAAATTACAAACAGACAAATCATTCATAACTTTTGAGCATAACCATTACAAACAGAAGAATGTTGGACACATAAATAGACAATTCATTTATAACTCTTGGACATAATTATTACAAACATGAATAATGTTGGGCAAAAGAAACTGACAAATGTATAAACATTTTGTTCTTTGATTAATGTATTTGTCATTTAGAAGTGTTAAGGAAGATGCTCTTGGTCCTTGACCGTAAAGTTCTAAAAGATAATGATTTACCTAATTCAAGAATAATTCACAATCATGGTGATTAACATGGGACATTGATCACCGAGATAAGATTGTCATGTTGGTTAAAGGATATTCTAGCTCTACAAGTATTTTAAAAACATGAGTATATAAAATAGAAAATGTTTCTTTCATATATCGAATTGACATAATAAATGAAACATTATGAAATTGTGTTTGTGTCATTAATGTTTCATTGTGTCTTTGAATCCTAAGATATGAGACTTATATCTTTTCACATGAGAAGTATATAATTTGATTATTATCAAAAACTATCATTGAGTATAGTGATAAAGATATTAATTGGTTATACATGACTTGTGCCAGAAAAATGATATGTCAAAACATTATCATTGCTCATCTTGACTTGAGTGATGATATTGCTGGACTCATTGATAAAACAAAGTTATAATGTGCACAATGTAACTTATGTATAGTTACATATTTATAATTTCCTTAAGAGATCAAGAAAAAATAAATATATAATAATAAGATGACACATTTTACTTTGTATAATATTCTTAATATCATGAAGTAAGTGATAGATACAAAGATATTGTCTATATCACTAATTGGATCGTGTTTATCTGTTCTAGTGAACAAAACATCTTTGTTATTTGAGCAACTATAATGTGTAGCTAGATATTGTTGGATCTACTTACAAATACCGCTTATAGTTTATGATATAAAATATTTTATATCATTGCCAACATAACTTAGATCATCTTATAGGTCACGTCACAAAACTAGGACCACAAGAAATATGATTTTGCATTTTATGTGATGTATTGAAATACATGTGGTGAAATGATAAAATCAATATGTCGTGATTACGACATGATTAGAATAACAAATAAATTTATATGAGATGTATATATTATGTAGTATAATGCTTGACATTATATATGATAATATATTACATAATATAATGTGATCTGCAATATTGTAACATATAAATTTGTTAAAACCTCAAAGCTCAAATTTTGTTGGATATTGATCCAAAATTTCGCAAAGGCAAAAAACAGTGAAAAACAATCGAACGTTTTTTCGAAACCGATCGATCGTTTTGAACAATAATTTTTGAGTTCGGAAACGGTTGACCATTAGGACATGCGGTTCAACCGAATTTATCAGGGAATTCTCCTGGTAGCACAACGGTCGATCAGTGTGGCATTCCGTTCTACCAAAATGATCAGGAACTTTTCTAAATAACCAAACGGTCGACCGATTGGCCGATTCGTTCGACCGTTTGCCCACGATTTTGCCTGTATTAATAAGAGATTTGTCCTGATCATGAGTTTGATTTAATTCAATTTGGTAAAAGGTGGTTATGAGATGATGATGTGTCGAAATATGATTGGTTTAGAGAATATATTAACAAGAGATCATATGTAAGTGATTTTCACATGATGTGAGTTTGAGGATGCCCTATAAATATGTCCCTCCTCCCTTCGTTGTTAAGACGAATGCAAAATTCTTTTGTCCATATTTTTCCCATCATTCCATCAGAAAATATCTTAGTTTTAATTGTGTGTTGGAGATTAAATTCTTTGGAGTATCAAAGAGGTTATTAGTTAGATTCTAACCTAGCATTAGAAATTGATTGACTAACTTCGATTTCTCTAATCTTGTTTAGAGTTTGGTGAACACTTGAAGGAAATTCCGAAACGATTCGACGTGCAACTAGACTTCCGATTGGTTGAAAGGATTTGACAATCCTTTAGTATGATTCTAACCATGCATTTTAATATCATTATGTAGTGTACATAATCTTGAAATACTAAAGGAAGTTTTGTATGTAAAATTATTGAATAATATGAAAACTGATTTTAATTATTTGTAAAATTTTAAATATATATATATACATACAATATATGACACGAAATCCAACACAAAGTTCCCACATCAACAGTACTCCCAAAAACCCTATCGACCCCTCACCATCTCTGATCTCACCACTGCCTGCTCTCCTCCTCCCTTTTCTCCCACATCCACCACCGTTTACACAAACTACGACTCTGAGATGCCCTCTCGAGTTTGATTTCGACGTCGAAGGGACGTTGTTTTCGCTTGGAGACCGCTCTGCCCTAAGGACTCCGCTCGTGTAAGGAATAGGGAAGAACGAAGAGGGAATATGGTAGTTTGGGGAGAGGGAAGAGGAATGAGGGACGAAAAATAGTAGATTGGAGGTATTTAAAACTGTATTTGGAATCAAACCGACACTTAGATTGCCACGCCATTCACATGTGTGGGAATAAATATTGATAACTGTCACATCAACAAACTTGGAGTGTGCCGTCAGCAGCGTCTGTGACGCAGGCGTCCACTGATCGCTTTCCTTCTAAACAAAAGGACTAAATTTAGATCTTACCTAATAATTTACCCACCTATTCTTTACTTGAGACGAAACGATTTGTTGGGCATAATTTTGATAGACACAAGGACAAAATAGATTAAGTATGGGGAGAAACTGTGAATTTTGATGTTAGGAAGAATTATCAATAGCTACAACTTTTTTGAAGGATTCTTTTGCAAAAGTCTTAACAAAAAAAAGTTTCCACGTGAGTCAGATTTGCTAGGTGCGACTATAAGCTTTGTCATGGTTGCAAATGTCTTAACATTTTGGAGCAATTTGCATAGCAAAGTAGAGACCACTTTATAAAGGTTATTTTGCTTGGATATTTGATTAAAATTTGCAGCTCAGGAAAAGGAAGCAAACCTCCGGCTTCTAGCTCTGATTCTGTCAAACACGGGACTGAAACAGAGGTAACTAGCGAAAATCATGTTTTTGGTCTTTTAAGAATCTTCAGTTTTTTTGCTTCAGAATGCAATTGTGTGAAGCAGAAGATAACAGTAACATATATAAATCTTCAGCATTACAATGTGTATCCATTTGATTACTACTTTCAAATTTCAATAATGATTGTGAATGTTTCCAATATTTGGACTGTAACAAACGTTCTTTCTGTCCAGGATGATCCCAACTCCATGACTTCATGGGAATTAATCTGTCCAGGATAATCATACTTTGTTATATGCTTTAATGTGGTTAATCTTCAATTTTATGTTGGTGTTGTTTTCCTTGGATTTTTTATTCCCAGGCCGAACCCGCAATTGTCAAACTCCCAACTTGAGGTAGTCTCTCCTTCTCATCCGTTCGACCGGATTTCATTCTTTTTCCTTTTTAACATTGGAAAAGTTTTGTAAAAGATTTTAAGTCACGTAGTATTTCCGGAGTCGACGAACCTCGAAAACAGTACGAAACCTCACAAGATCTGACTGCCGGAGAACGTTGGAATCGAAGGAGAAAAATTGCCAGAGAGAGACAATTTTTCTTTGAGAGAGATTAAAAAAATGTGTATCGTGGGGAAAACTGAACGTGATATATATATATATGTGTGTGTGTAACCACCAAGAACTTAACTGCAATAAGCAATTAATTCGAGGACCAAAAATATATAACTATCACCCTAAGGCTAAAATCTCTAATTTCCCCCAAATCTCACCCCACCCGGGCCCGACCCGACCTTACCTTGACGGGACGGGCGCACGTGTAGACGTGCGTGGAGAATTTTGTACTCTATTTCTTCCACCAAATGGTCATGAGAAGGGAATGTCAAAGAACATTCTCCAACATCTCATGTTCTCCATTGTGGGACTAAAAGAAATGTGAGCACATGACATATTGCTCAATATGTCTAATCTTCAACTCAACATTGAATTTTCTCAATTAAGTTTATGGACCTAACTCAAACTTAATAATCCAATAATTTCTTCTTTTGTGAGGTTTCTTCATATGTGTAGAGAGTTGAGAGAGCTCATTGTGTGGGTAAGAAAGGGAGCTAAAAGACTTAAAAGGGTATGATTCCTATTGGTGCGAGCAGGATGGTTTGTATTGCATGGACCACACTTTGAGGGTTATGGAAGTAAGAGGTTGCCGAGGGAGCGATCTGGAAGAGAGTTCATAATAGATTTTATTGGGAAAAACACAAAATTCCTTGAAACTTTGTTGGTTTCATGTCAGTACCCTGCAACATACATGGGCAGCTGGATGGAAAGGCTGACAGAGCTTTGCAGTTCTTCAGAGTTAGGGAGGATCAACTTTAGTTACTGGGAGGATGAGTGAGATTCTGTTCGTGTGATTCTTTACCTGTGAAGTTGTATGGAAAACATCTACTTCATCATTTAATTATCTGTATTGTATATGTTCCATGTAATAAATGTTTGTTGCATGTCGCAACTTAGTTCGTCACTCATGCTAGCCCGGCAAATAAAGATTGCATTAAGAAAGTAAAATAATTGTGTAATTTAACAAAAGCTAATTACTTACTCGGGATGTCCAGGTAGTCAGACAAGCAGAATTAACGGGTGAAACTGAATTTGATCACATTCAGACGGCACACTGAATGGCGATGGCCTCAAACCACAACCACAATTCAGTCTGGATACAGGATAATCCTTGAAAATGAAAACCACAACCACAAATCATCGCAACAATTTCCAAAACCAATTCTACTAAATTCTCCTCAGATCATCTAGTCTTCTTTGCTAATGAATATCCCAAGCTTGAAGATTCAGTCTCTTAATGCTTTTGCGCACATTCTAAGCTACTTTCATTTATTCAACTTTTGTGATTGTTCATTTATATTACGGCAAGCGCACGACGTCGGTGAAGACGCGACAAGTACGAGTCGTGTTCACGAGCAGGTGTGTCAACTCTGGTTTGCTCGAAAGCAGGTGAGAAAAAGAGGGGAGAAGAGATTGATTACACTAACTAGACTAGACTATGCTACGCTACACTAGTACAAAACAAACAAAGAAGATGAAAGTATTAAATAAAACTAAACTAAGTGACTAATAAAAGAAGCTGGAAATCAGGAATGAAAACCCCCTAATGGGTGGAGTGTGTGTACATATGAAATAAATAGTGATGAATCTCTGGATGTAAACCTGAGGTCCCGATCGAAGATGATGCTCACAGGCACTCCGTGCAGTCTGACTATCTCTTTGATGTACAACTTAGCTAGACCCTTAAAAGGCAATGTAGTCCTGATCACTAAGAAGTGTGTCAACTTGATCAGTCGATCGACTATCACCCAAATCACATCATGAAATCTCTTCAACTTCAGCAACCCTATGACAAAGTCCATCGTCACATGGTCCCACTTGAAGAACTTATGGCATGTGACTTTACCACTCTACTAAAAGCAATTTTTGTTAGTAAGGGGATCACTTCCAATATAGTCCATTCCTAGGCAGTGCAGAGCCCCAAACTAATCGTCGGGTGGACATGAGGGGCTGCACGTTAGTGCCACTGAGTCATGCGATTAAGCACCCAGGCCTTTAGGCCAACGTGTCATAGTAAGAGACTGCTTGGCAACAATCCATCATCTATACGGGTGGTCCCATAACCACCACGGATTTTGCTGGGTCCCATAACCCCAACAATTCCCCCAGAAAATTCCTTTCCTGCGCGGGACGTGACTCAAACTCAAGACCTCGCTATGATACCAAATGTTAGGATCTATGACCCTCTAATCACTAGATAAATGCGTAATTAAAAATAATAATCGAAGGATTAAGGGAAGAGACAATGCAAACCACAAAATCGACGACACCAAAGTTTAGAGAGGTTCGACACCTACACCTGGGTCCTAGTCCTCCTCGTAAGCCTCGCTCGATCCCCCGAGCCTCGCTTACTGTTCCACTAACCGATCTCCTTTCCGGGCCAAGATCAACGCCGTTTATAACCACCAAGCCTCGCGAACAACCTCGCATCGCTCGTGTCTCCTCTCATAACCCGAGAGGGAGCTTCCTTGAAGCTTTACAACTCTTTGGTGATTCTTGAATATGGAGATGGAATCACAATCTAACTAACACTCTATAATTGAGCACACTTAGATATTGATATGGAATTGGATATGCAAGTGGTGAAGTTTTGACTTGAGTGTTGAGGATTGAGAGCATGAAGATGAAGAGGATTTGGATTTTAGTATGGGATAGATAAGGAGTGTTTAAGAGTCTCAAAACCAACAAATGAGGTCCTATTTATAAGTCTTCAAGCTCTACTAGCCGTTTGGGAGTTGGTGGGAAAATGGACCAATAGGAATGCAAGATGTGACTTAAGCTCGGGCAGATTTCTGTGCATATTCGGTCGACCGTTAATAGAACGTTAGTCCGAAGGATTGGTCTGAATTAAGCATAGGTTGACCGAATAGGGTTCGGATCACCGTTCACCAACTTCCAGTAGCTTTTAACAATTTAGCCCTAATTAAGTTCGGTTAACCGAATTCCATTCTGTTCACCATTCCAAGGTAGACATTAGGATTGATTGGGCTATGATCTAATCAAGTTCGGTTGACCGTGTATACTTCGGTAGACCGAAGTTAGCATCTGTTTTACGCTGATAGTTATAGCTTAAATAGTCGTTGGGTATAACGATCAAATGTCACGTGTAAATAGTCGTTAGGTGCATAAAGTCAAGATGGACTCGGTTGACCGATAGGTATTCGGTCGTCCGAATTAGGACAATTCAATTGGGCTCTAAGGACTTGATTAAAATGCGACCGTTGGAGCAAAGTCCAAAACAGGTCCAGAGCTATTTGGTTGATCGAAGGTGGTTCGGTCTTCCGCCTGGGCATTTCCAGTTAACACCTAGGGTTTACTGATGGGAAGTATTCGGGTAACCAATAGGTGTTTGGTGGACCGTCTGGGGTTCGGTGTACTGAATCATGACGGGAAAGAATCCTAGTGCTCAAGTTTATATTAAACCTTATGGACTTAATAAATACAAAATTACATGTCTTGGTCCAAAACTTTGATTACAAGTCTTGAGTCTTGATGTCTTTGTCTCAATGCTCATTTCCTTGATTGTCTTGATCAACCTATTAAGATGATTATAAGTATACAAGTATGTATCCAATGCATGTAATCGTGTTACTTACTTTGATTGATTAGGTTGATTGATTAAGATTAGTTTAATTAATCATCAAAATTAATATTGATTAAGACCAAAAAGACAACACCACTTCCACCCTGGAAGCTCACTCCTCCACATAAGCTCTGCTGGTCTCTGATGCTCAATCTTCACCTGCTGACAGATTAAGCATCTGGACACGAACTTTGGTATGTCCATCTTCATACTCTTCCACCAAAAATTTCGATGCAAGTCCTTGAACATCTTCGTGCTCCCTAGGTAGATAGAGTATCGGGCTCTGTGTTCCTCCTCCATGATTTCCTTCCCCAGATCCTTCATCTTTTGCATCCAGATATGGTTCTTGAACCATAGACCTCCATCTACCCCCACACTGAAGTCAGATCCTTCCTTCACAGCCAACTGCACCAGGCTGGGCAACTCACCATCTGCACTCTGGGCCTGCACAACCTTCGAGACTATCTGAGGCTCCACTCTTAATTCGAAAATCACTGCCCCCTCTGATCCCTCAGTGAACAACCTCCACTCTGCCAAAGTCTCAATCAACTTCCACTCCTGAATGCATAAACTGACTACTTAAACCTCCACCTTCCTGCTCAAGGCATCTGCAACTGAATTCACATTTTTCGGGTGATAAGAAATAGTGACGTCGTAATCTTTGATGAACTCGAGTCATTTGCGCTGCCTCATATTCAGCTCCTTCTGTGAAAATAGATACTTCAAACTTTGGTGGTCTATGAAGACCTCAAACCGCTCATCGTACAGATAATGCCTCCAGGTCTTCAATGCGTGAGCTATCGCCGCCAACTCCAAGTTATGTGTAGGGTAGTTCTTCTCGTGCGCCTTCAATTGACTCAATGGACACGCCACCACCTTCTCATGCTGCATGAGCACACAACCCAAGCCAATCCTTGATGCGTGGTTGTAGATCACATAACCACTACTGCCACTCGGAAGAGTCAAGATCGGTGTAGTCGTTAGTCGTCTCTTCAACTCGTGGAAACTGTCTGCCTACTTTTAAGACCAAACAAACTTAACTCCCTTCTGTGTCAGCACCGTCAGTGGTGAATCAAGCCTGGAGAAGTCTTAGATAAACCGTCGGTAGTAGCCTGCAAGTCCCACGAAACTTTTGATCTTAGTCACGCTCGTCGGGGCCTCCCACTACGTCACTGCCTCCACCTTCGCTGGGTCCACCGAGATCCCGTCCTTAGACACGATGTGTCCCAGAAATGCTACCTGGTCTAGCCAAAACTCACACTTAGAGTACTTGGCATAAAGCTTATGGTCTCTCAAGACTCTAAGTACTGTCCTCAGATGCTCCTTTTGTTGCTCTCTATCCGGGGAGTAGACCAAGATGTCGTCCATAAAGACAATGATGAAACTGTCGAGGTATGACTTGAATGTTTTGTTCATTAGGTCCATGAATGTTGTAGGTGCATTCAATGTGGGATCGTGTGTCGTGTGGGTTATGGGTCCACTAATCACTATTAAGCCCTACTTAACTACTTGGTTGATCGATCAAAGAAATGCAGCGGAAATTAAAAAACAAATCAAACACAAGTAGAAAGTAATGCAAACCACAAAAAGAAGACGCGTCGGTTTTACAGAGGTTCGGCCGCGCCTACGTCCTCTCTTGCAAGCCCCTCTCGAAACTCCGTTCGAGCCCCTCTTGCGTCTTCACTATGCCTCCCCGTTCCGGGCCGGGAGCAACGCCTTTTACAAGTCTTCAAGCTCGCGAACAACCCTCGCCGAGCTTGGCACCACCTCTCACAATCCGAGAGGAACACTTCGGGCTTTCACCGAAATCCTTGCTTCTTGTCTTGGGCTTTCACCAAGACCCTTGCTCTCTTTACAACAAATGTAACCTTGAGTGGGATTCACTCTTCTAGTATTGAGCACAACAATTGCTAGATGATTGTATGATGGAGGATGTGGAAATTAGGCTTTGGAATCACTAATTGGGAGCTTTGAGGTTGTGGAAAATCTCACTATAAGTTTGACACTTTGGAGTTGTGAAATCTTGTGGAAAACTAAGTGTGAACCTCTATTTATAAGCTCCTAAAGATTTCTAGCCGTTTGGACAAGATTTGATTGGGTTTTGTGCAAGATACACAAAACAGAAAATCGGGTTCAGAAATCTGTCCAGAAACGGTCGACCGAAAGGTGTATCGGTCGACCGAACCCTTGAGTCTGTTGATGGATCGGTTGACCGAACATAGGTACTGGTCGACCGAATCACTTAAGTTCTATAGGTCAACGGTCGACCGAGCAGGTACCGGTCGACCGAACTACTGGGTTCGGTAGAGAGAAATCTTGATCGGTTGGACAAACTTGTGTCGACCGATAGCAGGGGGTTTTTCACGAATTAAACGGTCGACCGAAAGATGTATTTTGTTCGACCGGTTCTAATGTATATGGGGGTGAATATTGAGAAAAATGTGTATACGACCGTTGTATAATACGACAAATAAAACGGTAATATTTTTACCAGAAATGGCAAACGAAACGGTCGACCGAAGGTCTACCGGTCGACCGAACAGGTCTGGGTAATCGGTTGATAGAAATGTGATCGGTTGAACGGATTGGTCTGGTATAACAAATATTGTGTATAACCGGTCGACCGAAAGGTGAACGGTCGACCGAACTCAGGTAGACTGGCGACCAATGTTTTAAGTGTTTAGGTGATCTAATGGAGTCCAAATTATATGATATTTTGTGTGTGACTCCTACAAGGAACCTAGTGTGTGAATGCATGCATATTAGCTTATGTTATGCTCAATTCACATAAGTTCCTAATACTCAAAGAAAGGTAAAATTACATGTCTTCAATCCTAGCTTGATTACATGTCTTGACTTGATTTTTCTTCTTTCTTGAGTCTTGATCACCTGTAGATGTTAGCACAATACAACATGTATACTATTATACTACATGTGCTAATCTACATGTCCTAATTAAGATTAGGTTTAATTACATCATCAAAATACGGATTAAGGCCAAAAAGCCAACAATCTCCCCCTTTTTGATGATGGCAACCTATATCTTAAATCAACCTAATACTTGAAATTTGTATATGTTAACTATGCATATAAATGCTCCCCCTATGGATGTGCATAGTTTTTCTTGACAATTTTCATGTATATTTCAAGTATCCCTAATCTATTACTTCTCCCCCTTTGACATCCATCAAAAACAACAATTAATTATGACTTTAAGCATAGAGTTTGGATGTCTTGTAATGAAGTAGCTCCCCCTAAATTTAGCACTTCATTACTCTTAATAAAAGATATGACAATTAAGCTCCCCCTATCAATAAGGCTAGATGGAAACTATGAGTATGATTAAAGTTAAGTTCAATTAAGTTTCTATTTAAGCCTTATTCTAACATCCATTTAAAATTTGACATTTAAAATCAATGGATGTGGTAAAAGATTTGCAATGAATAGGGTTAATGATTTGCAATGAATTAAACTCTAAGGATATGACAATTAAGCATATTGACTAGATTAGAGCTATTTTTCAGAAATTTTAGAGATAGAAATTTTTATACCAAACTTGAATCTTGAATAGCTCCAATCTTGATTTGGTGATGCAACCGGATTCAAATTCGACGCTTTGGCTCACCCGGTCACCACCAATCTCCTCAAGTACCTACAAGTGTAGATTTTGGTACCCATTTTTGCTTGGGTCCATTAAGTTTAGCTTTTGGTACCCAAATCCAAGTTGATTTTGGTACCTCTACACTTACTTTCCTTTTCATGGCATAATTATGTTTAACAATTATTTGAAATGGAATGTTTTTAACATAAAAGTTATTTTGTTTGCCATGAGTGAACTTATGCAATTTATTTGACAAATTTTCATTTAAGGCATTAAGTTCACTGTTTTTAAGCTCAAAAGATTCATTCATGCATTTAAGATTTTGAATCAAAGAATTGTGCTTTTCACTCATTTGATGTATGTGAATCTCTAATTCGACACATTTGTCGGTCATGCAATTCAAGTCATTCATTAATTTCTTGCTTTCAAGATAAGATTTGTCAAGTTTCTTTAGCAAGTTAATTTTGTCATTTTCAAGCATATGACTTTCAATTGCATTTGATGTGGTAGTTTTAACTTTCAATTTCTCATTCTCATCTTTTAAACATGCATTCTCTAAGATGAGCTTATCAATTTTAGCAAGTAAATCATTTTTCTCAAGCAAGGTTGATTCATTTAGACAATGAAGATCATGATTTACTTCTCTAGCTAACTTGTTCTTTTGACATAAAAGCTCATATCTTTCAACAAGTTCATGGAATGCATTTTGTAGTTCTTTAAAGGAATATGATTCTTCATTAGAACTAGAACTAGAACTTGATGAGCAAGATTTTGAAGATACCTCACTTTCTTCATCGATTGTTACAATGAGGCATGTGTGAGCATCTTCTCCCTTGGATGAGCTTGAGGAGGAATATGATGTAGATGTGTTCTTGTCGCATCTTTCATGAGCTTCATCCATTTGGCTTGAGTCTCCCTCTTCCCCGGTTGGTGATTCTTCCTTGTCACCATACTTAGCTTGAAGAACTTGCCAAATCTCATGTGCACTTTCACAATAAGACACAAGGTCAAAAAGTTCATACTTAAGTGCACAATATAGTACATTCATAACCTTGGCATTCAAGCAAGCTAATTTTTCTTCTTCTAAACTCCATAGATTAAAATCAACTTTAGGCAAATTATATGGAGTTGAGACTATGGACCACATATCTAAATTAGTCATGGATTTCATGTATGTTTTCATTTTACTTCTCCATGAATAGAAATTAGTTCCATCAAAAAATGGTGGTCTAGAAGAGCATATAGTTGTGGATGCATTAAGAGCCATGTTAATTTATCGGTTAAGAACAAAATTAACGAACGAGGCTCTGATACCAAATGTGGGATCGTATCGTGTGAGTTATGGGTCCACTAATCACTATTAAGCCCTACTTAACTACTTGGTTGATCGATCAAAGAAATGCAGCGGAAATTAAAAAACAAATCAAACACAAGTAGAAAGTAATGCAAACCACAAAAAGAAGACGCGTCGGTTTTACAGAGGTTCGGCCGCGCCTACGTCCTCTCTTGCAAGCCCCTCTCGAAACTCCGTTCGAGCCCCTCTTGCGTCTTCACTATGCCTCCCCGTTCCGGGCCGGGAGCAACGCCTTTTACAAGTCTTCAAGCTCGCGAACAACCCTCGCCGAGCTTGGCACCACCTCTCACAATCCGAGAGGAACACTTCGGGCTTTCACCGAAATCCTTGCTTCTTGTCTTGGGCTTTCACCAAGACCCTTGCTCTCTTTACAACAAATGTAACCTTGAGTGGGATTCACTCTTCTAGTATTGAGCACAACAATTGCTAGATGATTGTATGATGGAGGATGTGGAAATTAGGCTTTGGAATCACTAATTGGGAGCTTTGAGGTTGTGGAAAATCTCACTATAAGTTTGACACTTTGGAGTTGTGAAATCTTGTGGAAAACTAAGTGTGAACCTCTATTTATAAGCTCCTAAAGATTTCTAGCCGTTTGGACAAGATTTGATTGGGTTTTGTGCAAGATACACAAAACAGAAAATCGGGTTCAGAAATCTGTCCAGAAACGGTCGACCGAAAGGTGTATCGGTCGACCGAACCCTTGAGTCTGTTGATGGATCGGTTGACCGAACATAGGTACTGGTCGACCGAATCACTTAAGTTCTATAGGTCAACGGTCGACCGAGCAGGTACCGGTCGACCGAACTACTGGGTTCGGTAGAGAGAAATCTTGATCGGTTGGACAAACTTGTGTCGACCGATAGCAGGGGGTTTTTCACGAATTAAACGGTCGACCGAAAGATGTATTTTGTTCGACCGGTTCTAATGTATATGGGGGTGAATATTGAGAAAAATGTGTATACGACCGTTGTATAATACGACAAATAAAACGGTAATATTTTTACCAGAAATGGCAAACGAAACGGTCGACCGAAGGTCTACCGGTCGACCGAACAGGTCTGGGTAATCGGTTGATAGAAATGTGATCGGTTGAACGGATTGGTCTGGTATAACAAATATTGTGTATAACCGGTCGACCGAAAGGTGAACGGTCGACCGAACTCAGGTAGACTGGCGACCAATGTTTTAAGTGTTTAGGTGATCTAATGGAGTCCAAATTATATGATATTTTGTGTGTGACTCCTACAAGGAACCTAGTGTGTGAATGCATGCATATTAGCTTATGTTATGCTCAATTCACATAAGTTCCTAATACTCAAAGAAAGGTAAAATTACATGTCTTCAATCCTAGCTTGATTACATGTCTTGACTTGATTTTTCTTCTTTCTTGAGTCTTGATCACCTGTAGATGTTAGCACAATACAACATGTATACTATTATACTACATGTGCTAATCTACATGTCCTAATTAAGATTAGGTTTAATTACATCATCAAAATACGGATTAAGGCCAAAAAGCCAACACATTCGTCAGTCCAAACGACATCACTAGAAACTCATAGTGTCCGTACCGAGTCGTGAAAGTTGTCTTCTGGATGTCTGTCTCCTTGATCATTAACTGGTGATCGCCTGACTGTAGGTCGATCTTGGAAAAGACCTTCGCTATCTGCAACTATTCAAAGAGGTCTTCTATCCTAGGGAAAGGGTACCGGTTCCTGAAGGTAACATTATTCAGTATCCTGTAGTCGATGCAAATCCGCAACGACCCATCATTCTTCTTCACAAAAATCACTGGCGCTCCCCAAGGTGAGACACTTGGTCGGATGAACCTAGAATCCATCAACTCCTGCAACTGCTTCTTCAGCTCTACCAACTCTGTAGGTGTCATCTGATACAGAGCCTTCGACTGCGGAGTGGTACCAGCTACCAACTCGATGTCAAACTCGATCTCTGTGTGTGGCGGTAAGCCAATATATCATCTGGAAACATCTCTCTAAGCTAATTATAATTATGTAACTTAACTCAAGTTACATTGTGCACATTATAATTTATGCTTTATCAAGGGGCCCACTAATATCATCACTCAATTAAGAGAGACAATGATAATCATTTGACTAGCTATCTTTTCCAGCACAAGTCATGCTCAACCAACTATTGCCTTTATCACTACACTCATTGATAGCTTTTGACAATAATCAAATTAAGCACTTCTTGAGTGAAAAGATATAAGTCTCCTATCTTAGGATCCAAGACACATTAAAAACATTAATGACACGAAACACAATTCCATAATGTTTTACTTGTTAGGTCTATTCAATATATAAAAGTAATCTTTTCCTCTTTTATATACTCGTGTCGTCAATTATTTGTAGAGCTACAACAATCGATAACCAACACGACAATCTTATCTCGGTGATTAATGTTCCATGTTAATTACCATGATTGTGAATAACTTTTGATTTATGTAAACCATTATCTTTTAGAGCTCTACAGTTAAGGACCAA
Organism: Triglochin maritima; assembly: GCA_963682175.1. Lineage (NCBI taxonomy): Eukaryota > Viridiplantae > Streptophyta > Magnoliopsida > Alismatales > Juncaginaceae > Triglochin > Triglochin maritima. The sequence continues at coordinate 46,759,406 of OY821775.1, forward strand.
ACACATCTTCCTTACCACTTCCAAAAGGCGAATACCATAATCAAGGAACAAAATGCTTGCACATTCAATTCATAATAATTGACATATAAAAGTAAAACTTTTAGAACACATTCCTTTCACTTCTACCACAGTGTTGCCATCACTCGCCTCCTCAGCCCGGATGGTAAAGATCCGTCTACCTCTCCTTCCCTATTCTGGTGGTGCCACAGGTCGGCTGACTCTGCCTCCTGCGACCGGTGGTCATGGTCGCCTACTGGGCTCGCCTTGTCTGCTAGGACACTCTCTGATCTAGTGCCCATTCTTACCGTACCCCAAACAAACACCAAGACGGGGAAAGCACTCCCGTCCATGGCGATCTGTCATAAACTCTGCATGCTTGAGGTTGACGCACACCACCACCCTCAATTCAGGGCATTTTTCTCGGATTCCCTGTGAAACGATCAACTGCACGCCCCCAGCATTCACATGCGGCTTCCTGGCCTCCTGTTAGTTCTCATGGTAATCCTTATATAGGATAGTCGCGTACTTGACAGCGTCCTCCAGGGTCTGCGGCATGCCCGTGAGCACATGGGACCTGAGTTGCTTTCAAAGTACCCGTGTGAACTTCATCGCCATCTGCTCCTGGGTGACGTAGATCTCTGGGCAATAACACTCCAGGGTATTAAACCTTTTGACGTAGCCCTCCAACGTCAACTCCTTCTACTTTATAGCTAGGAACTCCTCGCGCTTTGTGTCTTTGACGTGCTGCGAGATATACTTCAGGTTGAATTCCTCTAGGAACTCCTCCCAGCTCACGTCCTCTCGGTCGTTGAACACCACAACAGACGTGGTCCTCCACCAGTTGGAGGCCACACCGCCCAGTACGTAGGTGACCCGATCCACCTTCATCTCCGAGAAGCATCCGATCACCTGGAATCTCCTTTGGATCTTGAAGACCCAATCCTTAGCTGCCTCAGGATCAACTCCGCCCTCGAAGGTAGGCGGATGTTGCCACATAAACCTTTCGTGCAACGTGCCTACTCACGCATGATAAGTGTGGGTTTTCTGGTGCTCCAAATACTCACCTAGTCTCTCCATCGTCCCATAGAGCGTCTGTCACTCTTCCTCCCACGCCGCATCTCTCGTAGCATCACTAGCACTATGTTCGCGCGGAACAGAATAAATACAACTATGCATGCATGATTTACTGAAAGATATAAAATTTCTATCTAACTACTCGTAATGGTGGTTTTTTTGGATGAGTACACAGGAATTGACCGCTCTGATATCAAGTTGTAACGTCCCGAAAACAGTGGAAAATTTAAACAAAATATCACATGGATTAAGACCAGAAAGAGCGGGAACATTACTAATAAAATACTCAAAAAGTGCACCGTAACATAAGAGGTTTTCAAAAGGTATGATTAAATCAGAGTATAAGAGAGTGTAAGTACAAGTAATCATACAACCTAGGAAATAGACTGGAGGATCCGATCCCAGAGTGCAATCGTCTTCAGTTGCCACCCAGTATCACCTACAACGGTCCTGAAATGCAAACGAAATAACAATGCCTAAGTTTCCATAAAGAAATCCCGTATACCAAATCCACCGACATGCATATGAAAGTACACTACAATGAACCTATCATACAAGTATAACATGACATAATGCAATGCAATAAGTAAAACCTTCCCTATCCAGGGTCAATAAGGGACAACGACCCCACAACATCAACGGGTCTCCAAGGGAACCTACCGCAGGCACATGCAGTCTTATAGAGAGTATGCCACACACCCCACACACGGCTACAGTAAGCATATGGGGATCAGTGAGGGACGCATGCACTTCTGCGACATAAACTTAGATATGATCTCGTGGTCAACACCACACTGACAGAGTCGTCGCTCAGGTCGGTCAACTCATCTGGTTGTGTCGTTGCCAAGCTACCTGTCGGAATACATCGTCGGACAGTCAACACCGTCGCCACTCGATCGCACGGTCCTCCCCACCACCACTCGGTAGCGCGGGGTCACAAACATCGCCCTTAAGGCCAGTCGATCGTATCTGTCGCCATCAAGGCTGACCGATCGAATCATCTGGACCAAAGTCCACGAGGTCATCTTGCTTCGTGGAGTTGTGCAATATCATGCATTGGGACCCGTGATCCCTCAGGTCTACTACTATAGCATGAGTCAGAGAAATGCTCTAAGCTATGTCACTGTCCATAAATACATAGGTGATACGTGCCCCAAGTATGCACACTCTTCCACCCAATGGTCTCTGGGCAGAAACAATCATCGCACCCGTTGTAACCTCCCGGCTCGCGTACGAAGCGAGAATACGGGCTTCCGTGGACAGAGTTGACACTACACAAGGCAATTACTCAGATCTAGGATAAACGGTCGATCGAAAAGGCAATCCGGTTGACCTCTTACAATGGGTAAGGAGACGTTCGAACAATTGCCTAAACCAGTCGAACTCTGGGCACAATCAAACAAAAGATCCTGGACGGTCAATCGTTTAGATGGTCTAGGCCAGAAATAAAGGCAAATCAAATGGGCCACCCCATACCTCCGTCCTCTCACCCTTCCCACCATCACCACCATACCTCCGTCACTACAAAGTCAAACCCCACCTAATTGTCTACATTAAACCCATTTAACCCCTAATCAAGGTTAAGGTCCTAACATGATCACCATGAATCAATCGAAACTCAACTGCAGCAAGCACACATTTGTGCCTACAAATGTGACTGTCTTGGGGGTACCTCCTGGATTCAGATGAGGTACAAGGTTGATACTTCGAATATTTTTTTGTCGCGAGTTTCCTTGAAGTTGGAGGGATTGATGCAAGAGAAGAAACATGAATTTAAAAGGAAGAAATCAAAATAAATATGTTTGTTTCTAGTAGTTCAATTAGTTTTAGTTAAACACTTAGATACATAATGTGAGTATTTTTACTTGAGTATAACTGTATAAGGTTGTTTTTGCAATTAACTTAGGTTGAGAATGTATATTATATATATATATATATATATATATATATATAGTAATTCTACAGTAAGCTCGAAGCTTAATCTACCTATTTTAAGCCCTACCATATCCACAATTCATCTTAAATTGTAAGGTAGATTAAGATTGTGACGGTTATGCTAATGAAATGTCTAATAGTGAATATTAAAGAATAATCGTAATTGAATCTAATGGTGAGATTGTAGATGACTTAAAACAAATAAGATTACCCTAAACTCACTAGATCTTGACTATATTTGAAGAATTAACGAGACTTTTCATTTTTGTCCAAAAGCTAGTGTTTATCCATTTTTTGGTGGATTTCTCGAATGGATTCTCAATTCTCTCGCTGGCCGGATCGATATCTGATCAACCTACTTCCGTTCCGCGTCAGAAGTCATTTTGTATTACTCCTGCAAGTTCATCTCACATAAATAGTCTCGAATCATTCCACGAGAAAATTGAAACATTGAACTAGAAATAAGAAAGGAAGCTTATATGAAGGTTTTCTTGCAAAACCAAATCAGAAACAGGCATATGCTGATAATAAAAACACTACAACGGCACCACTTAATGAAAAATACAAAAACAGAAACTAAAGTTAGTTTCATAATCTGTCATTCGTTAGAAAGTATGTCATCAGCGTGTTAAATGCAAAGAAACAACACACACTGTCTTCCTAGTTCTGCTTCATAATTATAATAGGTAGTCCCCAATGTGGAGTTACCATCTGTGGACAAGAAAAGGAGAAGCCGAAGAAGCCTGCACAAGCATAACATTTGAGGCTAGTAAAATGCATCTGGTTAATGCCAGCAGCTGACCATTTTCAAGATCACATCGTCCATTCACTCCTCATTTCAGCCATGCACAACTAGCAAAGAGGCTGGGAAACACTCTTTATCTGTATATTGTTGAAACTTAGGAAACAATTTTTCACAAACAATTTGTTCTGTACAAACTTTTCGAATGGAATGCTGAAAATCAGACTCCCAATAGAAGCCAGTACGAATTGTAGAATCTAAAACAAATTGAATAAAATTAACACTAATACCAAAGTACCAGACAATCCTCGATTACTTTTATCACTCACAGTGGAGTTTACCAAAAACAAAAACAAAAAATGTAACCATCACTGTGCTAGTGGAATCCAATTAAGCATTCTTGTGACTTGGAATGCCCTAGGATGGCTTTGTCAATAATGGTTGGGACACCACTTGCCATTGATGATAATCAACCAAAGCACAATCACATGTTAATCTCGGGTAACTTAACAACATTACATGAAAGGGTGTCTTAATTAATCAATGAAGAGCTGATTTTTGTTCTGGTTAGTTGTGCATAATTAACACAAAACCAAAGTAATAATTAGAATCAAAGTCTAAGATTTATAAGAACCAAGATTGACATTATTGATTCCTATAACCATCAAAGTTGTCTTAGATAACATAAGATAGAAGTATAGTAAGACCAATAAAGACAACCAATATTTTATAAATGAAATTTGTAAGAAGAAAAAACGTGAGATAAGCAAATAGCTCATGGAACTTATGTGAAGATAAAAAAATTCAATACTTGCTTTATAGGCATTTGGCATGTGACAACCTATCATCGTCTGTTAGGAATTTTGTCCCGAACTTCACATCTCATTTTTTTTCTTTTTTCTTCCTGATTTTTTTCTACTACTGTCTCCACCTCGAACTCTTGCCCCTGGATTTCGAACCAAATGCTTTGATACTAGATTGTTAGTGATTCGGTCCCCACGAATCTGTCCCAATCGCCCACAAAGCAAGAGTATCAAACATGAGAACATTCACGAAGAAGAAACCACAAACACAAGGGTATACGTGGAAAACCCCCATCCCCATTCGAAGGAGACATTCCCAACAGTCAACAACGTCAAAAAGCAAGGCTTGAATCTGTATGAAAAAAATAGAATAACTAGCTTCCGATGGAAATTTAATTGTGCATTAATAGTGGGAGTGAAGATATCTATGTGCTTTAGAGGAGAGATGACGAAGTCATGCAATGCTGGATCCTTGCAGGCTAACATTGGCTAAAAGAAATGTGTCACATACACCAGCCTTTATGTTGAAAAGCACTAGGAACAAAAGTTCTTATCTTGATTTTATTTGATACCAAATTCTTTAGTTCCAAAAAAATTCACTTGTGAACAACTATGATGCGAATCCGGAATGCTAATAAAGCTTATAAATTGCCTAATCACACTTGTCAGTACCACAAACGCGGGCACTTAGGTATGGACTTTGGAAATCACAACGAGCTACAGGGAATGCTTAATTTACGACATATAGAAGCATCAATTGGAAAGAGAACATAGATAACAAGATAAACGTGGGATCTACTTTTGGCCCTACCTGGCTGAAAATCAATGTTTTGCAAAGCACAGCAGGTTTCTCCATAATAACCATAATTCAAAGAAAGTTGGCAGTTAAAGAAACTACTATATATTATCATCGTTCATCACGATTTTGGTAATATCCATAAATAACATAGGGTTGTAATTATTATGTGAATAGGAGATCCGCAGCCTGTACCTCTCATTCTCTTTCATCTAACTCCAATTCTCTATGCATAGAAGAGTAATAATGCCCTTCGAGCTCCTTCAAACCAGCACCGGCCTGCTCCCCTATTCTCTCTAACAAGCGATCTGTTTTCTCGGCCTGATGCTCGAACTCCGCGGTGCGTCCCTCCACATGCTCATTGAGAGCCGCAAAGCTAGAAAAGATGGCTGTTTGCTTAAGCTCAGAGACCAATTTCAAAAGTGAGTCGGCTGCCTGGACCTATTACCATCACACCAATTAAAAAGACACTCAATAACTCAAGAAAAGGGAGAATTCCGGTAACTGACCATTCTCGCAGCGCGCATCTCCATCTGAAACACTTCCTGCGAGTTCCGAACTGGTTGGTCGTTGATCTGCGAGTTTGCAATTCAATTTAGTGGAAAATCAAAGAACAAGTAGATCCCACAAAATCTTCAACAGAAACGAAACGTTTTTGGGGGGTTAGGGTTTGGGATCGGTAGAATCGGGGAAAAGGGGGAGGACGAACCCGGGAGACGTTGACGAGATAGCTGAAGTTGTCGACAATGTTGGCGACGTCGGCGTCGACTCTCTGAAGAAGGGTTTTCTGCTTCGTTGCCGCCGCCGCCGCTGCAGCCGCGGTCGGACCAGCGGTGGCGCCCGATTTGCTCATATTTTGGGGTTTAGTTTGGTTCAAACCAAGACCAACACCTCTACTCAAGATAGAGGGGAATTGTTTTTTTTTTTGGAATTTGGTGCTTGCATTAATTAAAAGTTGAGATACCATGAACGTGTAACCTCTCAAAAAGTTTTTACAGAACTGTTTCCTTCGTGGGAAACTAACCCATAAGTCATAAAACTGCAGGAAAAAAAACACATAGATAAAGAACAATTTGTACCTAAAATTTTGAGAGAGTTAGTAATCTGGATGAAACGAGTATTCATCTTACTTAACCAGGTTAATTCATATTTATGCATGAGGAGTATGACTGAGCATCGGTCAAGGATTAAGGGATCGTTGTTGGTTTTTGTTTTTTTGAAATTTGGTGCTTGCATTAATTAAAGGTTTAGATTCCATGAACCATAACATCCCAAAAAATATTTACAGAATTGTTTCCTTTATGGGACCTAGCCCATAAAAAGAATAAAACTGCGGAAAGGAAACACATGGATAAAAGAACAATTTCTAGTGAGAACTTTGAGAGAGTTAGTAATCTAGATGAAGCGAGTGTTCATCTTGCTTAACCAGGTTGCGCAGTGAAGAGTTCATATTTATGCATGAGTATGACTGAGCATCGGTCCAGGACCAGACCGAGACCTGAATATTTGGTATCCGACGGACGGAAGACTGGACCGAATAAATTCGGGTCGGGTTGGTCCAAATATTCGGTCTGACCTAAATTTTGCTTACCCCTAATGAGGATGCTAATTCTTGTGTCTTTTGTTCTACTATCTCCATTATAATGTGCTTGAAGTCTATGTCATACGTCATATGCACTCTCACAATCTCTAATCCGGTTATATTCTCCATCATTTAAGTCACAATAAAGAATGTTCATGATACGTGAGTTCATCTTAACTTCATTCATTTTGGCTCTAGTAAGGGTGGTTAATTCATCTTCCTTTGAGGGTGTGAATGAGTTTTGAAGGAATATTCAATACATAATATCACTAGATTGTAAGAAAATTCTCATTGTATTCTTCCAATAATCATAGTTTCACCCATTAAGCAAATGTTGTCAAGATGTAGATAAACTCTCACAATGATTAAACGAAGAAGATATCATGCTAAACTACGATTAAATAGATGAAATTTAGCACCTACGCTCTGATATCAATTGTTGAATCGATGACACAAATCTAATCTCTAAAACTAAGGTAACGTTTGGATGTTGAAAAAGCTGCCATCTTTTTGGCGGACCGTTTGGATGTAACAAATGCATCCCAGCTTGGAAAAATCATTTCACATGAAATGTCTACAATGCCCTTTATTTTGTAATGGTCTCGTATAGAAGTCAACTAGAGTATTTTCCCATCATTTTTCCTTTCTACCAGACCACCACCAACAACGCCATCATCCTTGCATTCTTCCTTTTCATCGACAGGGTTTTGATTGGTCCCACCAGTGGTCGTTCCCTAGCATGTGACATCATCATTTGTCTGTGTGGTTTCGCTACTAATCGAGTTTGTGTTGGATCATCTGGTGGTATCATTCAGGTGTACTGGGAGTGCGGGGGTCAAACATCGAGGTGGGTCAGCCAAAGAACTCGTGCTTCTGTTTTTTTTCTTTTGCAGGGGTACCAGCGCTGTAGGTTTTTGGTGTTTGAGTCAGTGACTCTGGCACCGCCTCCGCCTCTGGAGCCTCTCCTAATTGTCGACGTCGTCAACCGCATTGAAACTTTGAGAGTGCTGCTAACCAGAATGGGAGAGCGTCTGGGTATTTGTGGTGAGGACATCAATTTAGCATATTTCAACACTGGTATGTTCAACATGCAGGCTATGGCCATTGATTTTCTTAGACATTAAACGTTCATATATTGTTGAAGTTATTTCCTTTTTTCATGCATTAAACGTTCAGATAAGTAAACGTTTAGACATTAAACGTTACTTTGTTCAGACATTAAACGTTCAGATAAGGTGGTTCTCATTTTGATCCATTTCATATAATTTTGTTTGCGTTTCAGATAATTTTGTTCTCATTTCAGATAAATTTCCCTTTGGCTCCCATTGTCTTGGTATGTCGGTAGTTGCAATTTCACCTGCCTCTGTCTTTATTTTGTAGATGGTCCGCCAAACCAACCAGACACCCTACCCAGAACCCTATTTGAAGAACATACATGTGGCTACTGCGGGGTGGTCACCTTCTTCGAGAAACCAATTCCCACTGAACCTCTCCCAGGAAACGACCCCGATGTTCCCGCAGACCCACTTCCAGGTATGAACTTGTGGGACAGGATGACAAACAATTCCTCTTCAGATGACGAATGATCGTGTACTAATATATTAGAAGACTATCATGGATTTAGTTTTTGGGGTTGTATTGATCTTAATGAAGTTTGAAGATCTGATTTTGTTTAGCTAGTTTTTGTGATCTTCGCTATTTCATGATCTCATGTGTGTTAATCCCTTAGCGTGTGAAGAAACTTATAAATGAATGGAAAATAGTGTATTATGCATGTAATGGTTGTTTCTATGAATCACACTTCTGTGTTATTGATTGACATCATTTCATGCTTATATTTGTATCTTATATCCATTATCTTTCACCTAAACAATCCTACGTGACGAGTTTTATGTTTGAATTTCAGAAATAAATAGTTTTGAAGAGAAGAGGCATAAAAGAACCTAAAAGCATGAAAAAAGACTGAGTTGCGAGACTCAATGACTAAGATGCAAGATCGAAAGACCTGAACGTAAGATCGAAGGACCAATGAACAAACAAGAATACTTCACACCATCATGGGGAGTATTTTGGCAATTCGAGTCGGGTCGGAGCTCCAATAACCGAAGTATATGCATCAAAGACCAACAAATACATCCAGAAAAGCCCACAACAAATTTCAGACGGATCCATAACCGATGGACAGCCAATTGACGGTTTGGGACCGCTAATTGGCGGTCCAGATCGCTCTGGGTCTGCTAAAACTTCGTGGGAACATATATTAGAGTGTGTTTATGCTATTTCTGGTATATGTTTAGTCTCATACCGGGAGATTGTCCCGGATTACCTTTTTCTATGGCTATAAATAGAACTCTTCACCTTCTATTGTAATCACCCATTGCTTGGTGACATTCTCTCTACTTTGAGTAAGCTTTGGAGCAAAATCTCAAGGTGGAGAAGAATGCTACCTTCAATGTGAGTCATCTAATAAAATAATTTTTCCATTGTTTTGTTCTTGTGTTGTTTCTTTATGCATGTTTAACTTAGTTTTATTTCTTTGATTGTAGGCTAAAGTAGTTAGAATGTTTCCTTTCTTCTTTGGTTTAATTGTTAGAATAATGTGTAGTGAGTAGATTCATCCCTCTTTGGGGGTGGAGATGATGTTCATACATGCATTAAAGAATGTATATGAATGCTTTATATTTAGATTGTGTTGATAAATGTGAATGTATGTTTGCTTGTTAGAGTAGAATACTACACTTGATGGGTTTTGACACACATCTTAGACACCTCCTATGCTTGTTTAGGTTCTGAAATAACGAGCTTGTGTATATGAATGTTAATCAACTAGGTTAGTGAATGGATTGATAGGTTTTGTCATAACCTTTAGACACTTCTTATGCATGAAAATACTACCTACATTTGTGCCTATAGAAAGCATTCTTCATCATCTTTTTACATGTGTGCACACACTTTACCCCTTAGGGGTTTTCCATTTCTGATTTCCAGCACACTTTTTTCGTTCTTAGTTAAGTTTTAATTCATCGTTTGTTGTTTGCTTGTGCATGCATTACTTCGTAGTGTAGTAGAGCGTAGATTAGTATAATAAACTCTCTTCCCTCTTTGTTGCCACTCGATTTCTGAAAAACCAGAGTGGGTGGCGCAACAGCTCATCCGAATCCTGGTTCCTCCAGAGCCCTAACGAACTCTGAATCCGATTAGGCGGTTGATGTCGTGGTGCTGGAACAATAACATGACAATTGTACCCCAGTCACTCTACCTTTGTTTAGTATTTTATAAAATATGTGTGAACATGGTGGTGTAATATTGTGGTTTTCTTTTGGTACTCATGGTGGTCTAATATTTCTAGTTGGTTACTCAATTGATCCAACCTATGTTAACTCAATTAAGTGATTAATCTCAAGTTGGTTCAATAGACATTCTCAAGTTTCAATCTCAACTCATACCAGAAAACAGTGTTCAATGTAATACCTTAAAGCAAACAAGTAACCAAATGAAGCAGCAATCTTTCTTCGCTGCTGGCTTTAATTTTATTAAACATGCCTCTTCAAGCCGCATACCTGAAAAATGTAGGCATGCCATTTTTTTCTCATGCTAATATGAACAAGTTTGCGAATTGGGGTAGAGGAAATTAGGAAAACAAGTGAGCAACATAATAATAAACAACAGCAGTATGGTAATATTGGATGTCTAGCCATGTGAACTTATGACACAAACTTGCACTTCAACCTCTTTATAGACCTCTGTTACAAGTGGATCAATAAAACAAGTTGATCGATTGATCCAACCTGTGTAAAAATAAGAGTTTGCAGTAAAATGGATAGGAAGGACAACAACTTATGACACAAGCAAGTAAGTACGACTAAAAGAAGATTGCAGTTTCACGTTGTATCCTCTAACTTGCTAGTTCTTTGGCATGCCAACGCCTTCGACTTTCAACGTCACCTAACACGTAGAATATCTCCATCTTTGCAGGTGGTTCAAATCTACGTGTTGCCTCCACCCATTCATCCGTACCGAGAGTCAATCCACACTCCCTACACATTTCCATGCAAGCTGTAGGGGAGTACAGATCTGTCTTATCCGACCTCACCTTCAACACGTTGGCAACTGAAAATAGGCCATCGCTTAATGCCTTAACGGAAGCTGGAATTCTTTGTTTGCGTTTCGTGGGGTCTTCAACCCCTTCTTTACATGGTTTTGGGGGACTGTCATTCTCAATAACATTTTCACCAGAGTCGGCTGTATCCTCCCTTGGCTGCTGCAATGCGTCATTGCTAAAGTCAGAGGACAAACTTCTTTTCGATAACAACCTCTTCTTCTTCTTCTTCATCTTTTCATTTGGGTTTACCAGTAACTCACCATTAGCAATGTCTCGGCCAAAAATCATTTCCAGCTCTTCCTCAAACAAAATTGGTGAATGCCACAAGCTCAGAAGGCCTACATGTGTCTGCAAAACATGTGTGTGAAATTATTTTTACTGTTCGAAAGGAAGATATCGAACACGAAGAATACCTTGGAATTTTCTTTCCACCATGCATCATCCATGGCTACAGTTTGTCTACTAGAATCCCACCATTTGCATGTCTGCTTCTGCAACCATTTCCAAGTCTGGAAGTGGCTTTTCACTTTATCCCAATGGTTCTTGTGTTGGTCTCATTTGCAATACACACCAGCCTCGTGATGGAATTCTTCTATTAAATTCTTCCTTCCATCAGTGGTAAGGACGGTTGTGGGCTTGTTTCTTAAACGCATCTCCTGCAACACGATATGGAGCCAATTTTTTTGGCACTTCGATGTCCAGGTTGCCTTCTTCACCTTTACTTCCTCGATGTTCACAATTTGTCCAACTTGCGCCCACGTTGGAATCCATTGAACTTCAACAACTATAGGAGCATCCAGGTCCAAGGGGGGCATCGACACTAAGAAATTGTGAACTCAATTCTTGGGAGTAAACTTCATCATCATAGGTCACTTGGTAGGGAACGAGCTCCCCTTGCTGATCAGTACGACTAGTACCCATCAGACCTACAAACACCAAGAACAACAATGAACCATAAAAACAACACATGTAATACACACCTAAATGCAACAAGTTTATAATTATTGTCATAGCAATTGAGTTTACAATAACCGCCCATACAATAACAAATAAACATGATTGAAATACAACTTTTTAGTTAAGAAACAACACAAGTCAAAGTCTGTCATCAAACGAGGCCCTCAGCTATTTCATCCTTTATTTGATCCCTAATCGATGACATAGGTCGCTCATCCTGAATCCTCGAAGCTTGCTGAGCACCCACTTCCTCAACAGTGTGATCCACCAGATCCGGATCACTATATTCTTGAATCAATTCGTCATTCTGCTCATCTATAATGAAATAGTATAATGCCATGGCAACAACGACTATCTTGGCTTGGGATTCCAACGGGAATGGTCCCATCTTGCGTAACATAGCCCATTGTTTCTTGAGGACACTGAATGCTCTTTCGATTACATTCCTTAAAGATGAATGCATCCGATTGAACATATCCTCTTTCCCTCGAGGTTGTGCCATTTCAAATTCATTAAGATGATATCTAGCATTCTGATATGGTGCAAGGAAACCCTTACAATTTGGATAGCCCACGTCCACGAGGTAGTATTTATCTGAGAGTTCAGAGGGAAGAAGTTATCACTTCTATTACTCAAAGTTCATGTATTTAAAAAAATGTCAAAAGCATTTGGTTACCTCCATGGGGAAAGGGAAATTCTGGGTGGGATCGAATAGAGCATGGTTCAGGATACGATTGTCGTGGGCACTGCCCTCCTAAACCGCAGTGACGAATATAAACCGCATCTTGAAGTCGCATACACCCAAGACGTTTTGTGTGGTGTGATTCGGGTCTCGACCTAAGCGATAACGGATTTGATCTTCCTTTGGGACTATCGCATGGACATGTGTTCCATCTAACGCACAAATGCAATCCTTAAAGTACGGATAGTATTTTCCTCCAGATCTATGGAGGAAGTGATCTGGCGTGTCATTCAAGTCGTCCTTAGGTTTAATGACATCACAAGCCCAAATGGTCAACACGTCTAACATACTATTGAAGTGTCGACTAATGGTCTCGCCATAGTGTTGGAATTCATCTTGCAGTTTCATATTTACATCGACATGTGCCAGTATGAATACAAATATGTGCATTTGCTCTTCGATAGTCACCCCGCGTGTGTCTTAATATGCCTTTTTTTCATAACGTCACACAACTTGAGGAATGCGCTCAGGTGCATACGACACCCATCGTAGCATACTCGACAGTGCCCTCTTAACATGTCCAAGGTCTTCTGATTACCCGTCATAGGGGCAGTGTGAACTAGGGACTATCATATACAATCTGATGTATTCCTCAACACTCCCTGATGTTACTAAAACAAGAGCTAATTCATCTTCATCCAGGATGCCTTCAAAGATTTGTGGGTCGACTAGTCCACCCATTATCTACTTTCAATTTGGGCAAATTTCAACAAAATCAACCTAAGTCGTAACATTATTTTGGAGAGTACAACAACTGACAAGCAGAAGGAGGATTTCGATCTATTTCATCAAACTTAGAATAATTAAAAGATGGAACAAAATTACTTCTGGATTATCATACGCATGGGACTTCAGATTCGGCCACAAATTTAATGACTGTTTTTTTCTTGAAAAGTAGGGTATCGAACACAGTAAAAAACATGGTCGACAAACAAACAACATCAAGAACATGTACATTACACAATAGCATAATAATTAAACTACTTAGCAGATGTTGGAAAACTAGGTATGCAAAAAAAAGGGTAAATCAATTTAATTTTTCGGAATCGAACCTATTAGAATACCAAAATTTGTAAAATAGTTTGGAAATTTACTCCAGATTAACTCTTTGATTGGTACGATGGACGCACCACGTCAGGTTGGGGAGACACCACGATGGATGGAGGCGGGGGCGACGAAATGGCGGGGGACAGAGGCGACTAGTGGAGAGAGAGGAAAGTGATCGATGTTTGTGAGGGGGTGTAGATGATATATGATATGCTACGTAAATAATCGAAACTTCAATGGTGAAAAGGTCCTTCGAAAGATGGCAAAACCAGTAAATTCAAGGCAACAACATGTCCTAACATGTAAGGAATTTTGGTTGGGCCTACTAAAGAAGCAGAAAAGCTTTCTTTCCTAGCTCTTTCCTAGCTTACTGATTGGTATGTAAAAAAAGATAAGCTGGGATAACTTTTAAAAAAAAGTAGAAGGTAGAATTCTGTAGGATTTCATGTTTAATTATACATATATATTTTTCGATTTTTTCATGTATAATAAGGATCAATTTTCAATTTTCTAGAATCTATTGCATGCATCGGTTTGTTTTAACAAACTAGTTTCAAAAACTCTATTAAAACAAACATAAAGGAGCTCCGAAATTCATACCTAGAAGTTCTCTAAAACTTCTCGAAGATTCGGAGACCGTTGGGATGCTCCTCGCTGCGCCGGATGCCTCCGAGTATTCACCAAACTCTAAACAAGATCGGAGAGAGGGAAGCTAGTCTCTCAATCTCCGATTGGGTTTAGAATCCAATTACTAACCCCTCTTTAATTCTCTTGAGAAGATGATCTCTTAAGAACTAAACTAAACTTAAGAATTTTGTGGAATTTTCGTGGAGAATTAAGAAGAGAGATTTTGCATGAAAAGTAATATTAATTAAGATGTAGGAAGGCAATGAGATAACATCTATTTATAGGTTCTCTCCAAATTACCTATTCATGTGCAACCTCTTGCCCATGATTTCATGCGAAATTCCATCTAACCATCCATTATTTATTAATAAATAATATTAGCCACGAATTAAATCAATTATGGACCAATTCCATGCATGATCTAATTAATTCTTAAATTAATTCTGCATAAAACCGTCTGGACCGGTCGACCGTCTCGAATCAATGTTTCGGTCGACCGTTCAACATTCGGTCAACCGTTCGTAACAGGAACTATTCCATCGCAATGTTCGGTCGACCGACCGATCACTTTCGGTCGACCGTTCGAATAGATGAAAATTCCCTGTTATCGGTCGAGACTCGTCTGGTCGACTGTGCCCTACCGGTCGACCGTTTACTGCTATCCGGTCGACCGTTTGTGCATTGTTTTGCAGACTTGTCAAATTTCGGTTTAACCCCTACAAAATTTGACATTTCGGGATTAGTAGTAAATTCACAACTTATGTAACATATTATCCTATGTAATGATCAATCATTACACCCCATAATATTTACATCACATATGAATTTAATTTAGATTCTAATTATGTTATTAATCACAACATAACTTTGATTTTGCTTTGTTCACCCCATGTGTCATATTTTCTACATGAAACCCGACACATCTTATGAACTCAAAATCCTCATTCCTTGTTTCCCAGTTTTGTGGTGTGACCTATGGGAGGATCTAAACTAAGTTGGCAGTGATATTAAGAGCTTAATATCACAAGCTATAAGCGGTATCTAGCTACACATTATAGCTCCCAATTAGTTAGATGTCTTAATTCCACTCGAACCAAAACCCGATCCATTTAGTGATGGCGTGCACCACTTGTGTCTGTCCCTTGCCTCATGATATTAAGAATACACACAAAGTAGTATTGTGTCATCTTTGTCTTAGTATTCATTTCTTGATCTCTTTAAGCTAGTTATAAATATGTGACTTAACTCAAATCACATTGTGCACATTACAACTTTGCTTTATCAAGGGGCCCACTAATATCATCACTCTATTAAGAGGGGCAATGACAGTCTTTTGACTAACTATCTTCTCCAACAAAAGTTGTACTTAACCAACTAATGCCTTTACACTACACTCATCGATAGCTCAAGACACTAGTCTAATTAAGAACTCCTTAAGCGATCGGATATAAGTCTCATATCAAAGGACCAAAGACACAGTAAAATATTAATGACACAGAAACACATTTCTATAATATTTTACTTATTAGGTCTATTCAGTATACAAAAGTAATATTTTCCTCTTTTGCATACCCGTGTTGTCACTCACTTGTAGAACTACAATGATCTATGACCAACACGACAATCTTAACTCGGTAATTAATGTTCCATGTTAGTTACTATGATTGCGAATATCTTTTGTTTTATGTAAACTAATATCTTTTAGAGCTATACGGTTAAGGACCAAGAGTCTCTTCCTTAACACTTCTAAAAGACGAATAACATAAACAAGGAACAAAATGATTTCTCATTCAATTCATAATAATTGACATTTAAAAGTAAAACTTTTAGAATACATTCCCTTCAATCTCCCACTTGTTATTAAAGTTTTCTTTCTCATACATACTCAATGCATAAAACAATAATAACTAGGGTAAACCCCATTACATATCAATCATCAAGCCAATCTACATGGTTCCTCAATCCCATGGACTCGAAATGCATTTCGCCCTTGGCTTGGGATAAGGGTTTTGTGAATGGATCAGCTGTGTTGCTGTTGGTGTCCACCCATAACAGATTTATTTTGCCTTCGTCGATGAGGTCACGTGTCACGAAGTACTTACGATCCATGTACTTCACTTTGTGGTGTGATCTAGGATCCTTGATTTGCGAGATAGATGCACTATTATCGCAAAATAGCTCGATGGGTCCCTCGCTCGTGGGAACTACTCCAAGCTCTTCAAGGAACTTCTTGATCCACATTCCTTCCTTGCTCGCTTCAGCGACAGCCATTACTTCTGAAGCAGTGGTTGAATCGGCTGTAGTGGTTTGCTTCCAGCTACGCCAACTCACAGCTCCACCATTCAGAAGAAAGACGTATCCTGATTGCGACCTTCTATCGTCTGGATCACTCATGAAACTCGCATCCGAGTAACCTTCAGCTATCAATTCCCTTTGTCCTCCATAAACAAGAATCTTATCCTTAGTCCGGTTAAGGTACTTCAGGATATTCTTGACCGCAGTCCAATGTTCAGGACCTGCGTTGGATTGGTGACGACTTGTCACGCTTAGAGCATACGAGACATCTGGTCTTGTGCAAGTCATCGCGTACATGATCGACCCAATTGCCGAAGCATAAGGGACATCCTTCATGTACTCTAAGTCCTTACGTGATTGCGCACGTTGAGACTTTTTGAGTTGCACACCCATACTCATTGGGACACTGCCCTTTTTGGAGTTGTTCATCTTGAACCTTTCCAAGACCTTGTCAATGTATGCACGTTGACTGAGGCCAATGAGTCTACGGGGTCTATCTCGATATATCTTGATTCCCAAGATGTATTGAGCCTCACCCATGTCTTTCATCGAAAATGCAGATTTCAATGAACTTCTCGTTTGCTCAAGCAAAAGAATATGATTGCCCATAAGCAATATGTCATCGACATATAGGATTAGGAATACTACATGGCTCCCACTAACCTTCTTGTATGCACAAGGTTCTTCCTTACTTTGAATGAAGTGAAGCTTCTTCACTTCCTTGTCAAAGCGTTTGTTCCAACTCCTTGATGCTTGCTTCAATCCATAGATGGATCTTTGAAGCTTGCATACCTTCTCGCTATTCTTTGGATCTTCAAAACCTTGAGGTTGTACCATGTACACATCCTCATCCAAGTTCCCATTCAGGAACGCCGTTTTGACATTCATTTGCCATATTTCATAATCGTGAAATGCGGCAATAGCAAGCATGATCCGAATAGACTTGAACATGGCAACCGGTGAAAAAGTTTCATCATAGTCAATTCCTTGAACTTGAGTGAAACCCTTTGCTACAAGCCTCGCTTTGTAGGTTGTCAAGTTCCCATCCATGTCCATCTTCCTCTTAAAAATCCATTTATTATGAATGACCTTTTTCCCTTGAGGAAGGTCAACCAAGTCCCATACTTGATTATCATACATGGATTCTATTTCAGATTCCATGGCCTTAAGCCATAGTTTGGAGTCTTCCCTTTCCATTGCCTCTTGGAAGGTTAAGGGATCATTGGTATCTAGTACCATGATTTCATGAAGTCCCAGATACAAATCGGGTTTCTTCATTTCCCTTGTTGACCTTCTAAGTTCTTTTGGTTCTTCTCGTGTCTCTCGAACTTCTTCCACAATCTCTTGAGGAGTGGGTTCACGTTCAACTCTTGATCGTACACTTGGTGGAGATGATTGAGATTCTCTCACAATTTCTTGTGATGGTCTCTCGCTCACACTCCCACTAACCAAAGGAATCTCGGTTGGGCCTTCATGATCTTGAATGTCATTATTCATGTCATGATCTTGTAGAGTATCTTGAGTTTCCTCAAGCACAACCCTACTCCCACTACTTTTTACTCTTTCTAGAAATTCCTTTTCCAGAAATGTGGCATCCTTCTCTACAATCACTCGATTGGAGGTGATATGCCAAAAGTAGTATCCTCTTGTCTCACGAGGATAACCAATAAAGAAGCACTTATCCGCTTTTGGTTGAAGTTTGGTCGACATCAATCTCTTGACGTAAGCCTCACAACCCCAAATCTTGAGAAAACTGAGCTTAAGTGTTTTACCACTCCATAGCTCATAGGGAGTTTTCTCCACGGATTTGGATGGAACATTATTTAGTGTGTAAGCCGCAGTTTGTAGTGCATAACTCCAAAAGTAAAGAGGTAATTCCGCATGACTCATCATTGACCAAACCATATCGAGCAATGTCCTATTCCTCCTTTCGGATACCCCATTCCACTGAGGTGTACCGGGAGGGGTGAGTTGAGGTACAATACCAAACTCCTTTAGGTATGAGTCAAATTCGGCACTTAAGTACTAACCTCCACGATCCGTTCGTAGAGACTTGATTTTCTTGTCGAGTTGGTTCTCTACTTCATTCTTGAATTCTTTGAACTTGTCAAAGGATTCACTTTTGTTTCTCATTAGATAAACATAACCATAACGACTATAATCATCCGTGAACGTAATGAAGTACCTGAAACCATCTCGTGCACTAGTACTCATTGGACCACATACATCGGAATGTATCAAATCCAACAAGCCACTCGCCCTTGGGCCTTTCATCTTGAAAGGCTTTTTGGTCATTTTTCCCATTAGACATGGTTGACACGTCTCCAATGATTTAAAATCAAGTAGACCAAGAAGGTTGGCTTCTTGCAATTTCTTGATGCGCTTTTCATTTATGTGACCAAGACGATAGTGCCACAAGAGAGTATCATTCTCGTGAGTGGTCTTAAGTCTTTTGTTATTGATATTAAAGATTTGTTTATTATCCAATTCAAGCAAATAGAGATCATTCCTTATGAACGCATTTGCATAGAACACACCATTCTTCGATATAGACAAACAAGAATTTGAAATATTTATATTAAAATTATCCATATCCAAACATGATACAGAAATGATATTCTTGCTAATCGAATGTACATAATAAACATTCTTTAGACATAAATTTAAACCACTACACAATTGAAGCACCACGGAACCTTGTGCAACCGCAGACACGTTCGCACCATTTCCGACCTTCAATTCTACCTCGTTCCTTACGAGTTCCTTCCTATCCATGAGTAGCTGCACATTAGAAACTATGTGAGCACATGATCCGGTATCAATTACCCAATCCTGGACAGAGGTGGCTAAATTTATTTCAATAACAAATATACCTTTGGCCTTTTTGGGGCGGCTTCGTTCAATCACTCCGTTGTCAAGGTCTTCCGTGTACTTGGGGCAATTTGGCCAGATGTGTCATTTTTCACCGCAGTGAAAGCACTCCGTATTGGGAGTTGGAGATTTCTGAGATTTCCCCCTCGAGGCACTCGCATGAGCACCTCCTACTCCCTTGCTCTTGATTGAACCACTTTTGGTAGATTTGCCCTTTCCTTTACCAATCTTATGACCCCTCCCATGGACGGCAAGGACTTGCTTGTCCCTACCCTTGCCCATGTCAACTTCAGCAGTTTTGAGAGCGTTGTGAAGCTCCTCAAGACTCACCCCTTTTTCACGCACATGATAGTGCATCACAAAGTCCTTAAAGGACGGGGTTAGTGAGCCAAGAATCATATCTTCAGCAATGTCCTCGGGCATTGGTGAAGAGAGCTTTGCCAACTTCTCAAGGTATCCTTGCATCGTGAGAAAATGCATAGATACCGATGTTCCCTCCGCCATATGGCACCTTGTGAGTGCGATGGTGGTCTTATAACGTTTCTTTCGGGCACTATCCATGAACATCATAGATAAAGCTTCCATGGTCTTCTTGGGTTTTGAATCCAAGTATTTCGCTTGAAGCGAGTCACCTATGGATGCTAGCATAAGACCGTGAACTTGGTTCTCTTGGTCTTCCCACTTGGCTTTAGCCTCTTTCTCTTCATCGGTTAATCTCTCATTCCACTTTGGGATTGGACCTTCCAAAATGTGAGATAGTTTCTCAAACTTTAACACGATGTTGAGTTTGAGTTGCCAACTAATGAAGTTTGAGCCATCATTTGCTAAAGGGTGTTTTTCTATCATGGATCGTACTATAGGTTGGATGTTCGACATTTTTCTTCAAAATAAATCATACAGGTTTTAATGCCAATTTTATGTTTTAATACACATGCATACATATATCGAATATATAAATGTAAATGTTGCAAATAAAATTTTTGCCCATAAATGCAACAATCCAAGATCCTATCAATTGTAATATAGACTAGCTAAGGGCTATCGAATACATTACAATGTCAAGGTAAGAAAACATTTTTCTAATCACAACCTTTTTGAATTTTAGCAACATTTAGCATCTTCAAACTCTTGTGACTCTTGTCGTTTTAATTATGAGGGAATACGACCTATCCTCGTAAAAAAAAACTTTTTCCCAAAACCGAGCGAGAGCTCTAGGTAATGTTAAGAAAACTTATTTTCATTTGATACGAGATACGTTTATCAATTGTATTCACAACTAAACATACTTGGGGTTCACTAGGGTGAGACACACCTCATATATTCAATTGTGGCACAACAACAGACAACCTTTATATCTCCCACTATTCCCAAAGATAGAGGGAGCTATCTCCCGCTATGGGCGAGCAGAGTATCCCTCGATCAATGGCTGCTAGTGGATGAAATAAGAATGAAACTTATTCTTAATTTTTGTTGGACAATTTTAACATGTGATTTAGAATTTTAGGTTATCATGCATATTAATATTCATACACATCCTAACATTCACAACATTCATCACATGCATAGCAGAAATTAAAAAAACAGAAATTAAACATTCACACAATCCACATCGTGTGAGTTTATATGTTCCCTTCGATCCTCGATCCCTGATCTTCGATCCTCGATCGATGCGCTACAGCGGCGACTTCCTCTTGCACCGGAGATGTAGATTTTACAGAAAATAAACATGCTCCTCACATTCGATAAAACCGACTAGTGCAAGTCCTATGTAAAAACCTCTCATATGCTAATGCAACTATCTAAAAGACGGAAATAGAGAGAATTTTGGCTTTTACATACATAAGCCCCTGTATAATAATAATTACATACATTTGTAGTGTCTGATTTGGAACATATAAACTCACAATCCTGCAAAGCAACTCAAGCATCCATGCACACAATTGCTATAAACTACACAACCTAGTTTATCAAGCATCTAAAATCCCAAACAATTCTTTGAAAAACATTTTGAAATCCATTAAAAACATTTTTCATGCATCCATAGTTCACAAATTAATTATGAACCGCTGTCCATCCAATTTCCAATGGAAAGATGAATCGCAGTTTTTCGGTTTTGTTGATTCTCTTACAAAATAATCGTTTATACTTAAAACGAAATTATTGCAAGTTAGACTTATGTCCAAATCATAATTCTAGTAATTTCATGACATGTTTTAAACATTCAAAATATTTAAAACGAATTATTACAAAGAATTATTTCAACAAACATTTAAAGACCGAAAAACCGGTAAAACGAATTGTTTAAATCCTATATGGTAAACTAAATTTGTTTACAGCCATGAATCATAAGAAAATTGAACCCTAAGTTCTGATACCACTGTAGGATTTCATGTTTAATTATACATATATATATTTCGAATTTTTCATGTATAATAAGGATCAATTTTCAATTTTCTAGAATCTATTGCATGCATCAGTTTGTTTTAACAAACTAGTTTCAAAAACTCTATTAAAACAAACATAAAGGAGCTCCGAAATTCATACCTAGAAGTTCTCTAAAACTTCTCGAAGATTCGGAGACCGTTGGGATGCTCCTCGCTGCGTCGGATGCCTCCGAGTATTCACCAAACTCTAAACAAGATCGGAGAGAGGGAAGCTAGTCTCTCAATCTCCGATTGGGTTTAGAATCCAATTACTAACCCCTCTTTAATTCTCTTGAGAAGATGATCTCTTAAGAACTAAACTAAACTTAAGAATTTTGTGGAATTTTCGTTGAGAATTAAGGAGAGAGATTTTGCATGAAAAACAATATTAATTAAGATGTAGGAAGGCAATGAGATAACATCTATTTATAGGTTCTCTCCAAATTACCTATTCATGTGCAACCTCTTGCCCATGATTTCATGCAAAATTCCATCTAACCATCCATTATTTATTAATAAATAATATTAGCCACGAATTAAATCAATTATGGACCAATTCCATGCATGATCTAATTAATTCTTAAATTAATTCTGCATAAAACCGTCTGGACCGGTCGACCGTTTCAAGGTGCGGTCGACCGCTCGAACCAATGTTTCGGTCGACCGTTCAACATTCGGTCAACCGTTCGTAACAGGAACTATTCCATCGCAATGTTCGGTCGACCGACCGATCACTTTCGGTCGACGTTCGAACAGATGAAAATTCCCTGTTATCGGTCGAGACTCGTCCGGTCGACCGTTTGAGCACTGTTTTGCAGACTTGTCAAATTTCGGTTTAACCCCTACAAAATTTGACATTTCGGGATTAGTAGTAAATTCACAACTTATGTAACATATTATCCTATGTAATGATCAATCATTACACCCCCATAATATTTACATCACATATGAATTTAATTTAGATTCTAATTATGTTATTAATCACAACATAACTTTGATTTTGCTTTGTTCACCCCATGTGTCATATTTTCTACATGAAACCCGACACATCTTATGAACTCAAAATCCCCATTCCTTGTTTCCCAGTTTTGTGGTGTGACCTATGGGAGGATCTAAACTAAGTTGGCAGTGATATTAAAAGCTTAATATCACAAGCTATAAGCGGTATCTAGCTACACATTATAGCTCCCAATTAGTTAGATGTCTTAATTCCACTCGAACCAAAACCCGATCCATTTAGTGATGGCGTGCACCACTTGTGTCTGTCCCTTGCCTCATGATATTAAGAATACACACAAAGTAGTATTGTGTCATCTTTGTCTTAGTATTCATTTCTTGATCTCTTTAAGCTAGTTATAAATATGTGACTTAACTCAAATCACATTGTGCACATTACAACTTTACTTTATCAAGGGGCCCACTAATATCATCACTCTATTAAGAGGGGCAATGACAGTCTTTTGACTAACTATCTTCTCCAACAAAAGTTGTACTTAACCAACTAATGCCTTTACACTACACTCATCGATAGCTCAAGACACTAGTCTAATTAAGAACTCCTTAAGCGATCGGATATAAGTCTCATATCAAAGGACCAAAGACACAGTAAAATATTAATGACACAGAAACACATTTCTATAATATTTTACTTATTAGGTCTATTCAGTATACAAAAGTAATATTTTCCTCTTTTGCATACCCGTGTTGTCACTCACTTGTAGAACTACAATGATCTATGACCAACACGACAATCTTAACTCGGTAATTAATGTTCCATGTTAGTTACTATGATTGTGAATATCTTTTGTTTTATGTAAACCAATATCTTTTAGAGCTATACGGTTAAGGACCAAGAGTCTCTTCCTTAACACTTCTAAAAGACGAATAACATAAACAAGGAACAAAATGATTTCTCATTCAATTCATAATAATTGACATTTAAAAGTAAAACTTTTAGAACACATTCCCTTCAAAATCATGTTTGGATACGGATTGTAATTTAAGTTGGATTCCTGTACACAAAGATGACAACCTTTTGCCCATCCAAACGGTACCTAAGTATGTGCAGTGGAAATAATCTAACAAGAGAGGGCAAACCACAAGAAGATCAGAGATTTTAATAGAAGTTTGACACCCTAACCATGTCCTAGTCCTCTCTTGCAAATCCCACTCGATCACCACGTGATCTGCTCATGACTTCAATAATCAAATCTTTGTTCCGGGTCGAGATCAAGCATTTTACAAAGCAAGCTCGCGAGAAACCTCGCCAAACATGATTCTTCCTCTCACTATCCGAGAGC
The DNA here is from genome assembly GCA_963682175.1 of Triglochin maritima. Classification (NCBI taxonomy): domain Eukaryota; kingdom Viridiplantae; phylum Streptophyta; class Magnoliopsida; order Alismatales; family Juncaginaceae; genus Triglochin; species Triglochin maritima. Next base: position 46,783,702 of record OY821775.1, read on the forward strand.
GGAGCTTCCTCTTGAAGCTTGTATAACTCTTGTGATTCAACAAAGTATGAAGAGGGAATCAATAAACACCCTAGACTTGAGCACACTTGAGTAGAATATGATTTGGGCACACCAGTGGTGAATTTTGGCTTGAGTGTGTGTAGTTGATGTTTAAGGATGGGGAAGAATCTCTCTCAAGGATGGATCAAGAGGAGGTGTATGAGACGTATTAAACAGTTTGAACACCTATTTATATGCTCTAAGATTCATATCGTCAGTAGGGCTAAAGACAAAATAATGCGGAAGAAGTAGAATTCAAGTTCTATTGGAGCCAGAAACGGTCGATTGTTTTAGCATTTTGTCTGCCATTCACTTAAGTTGTTATGAAATGGTCGAACGAATCGCAACTACCAGTAGAACGTACACAATGTAAATTGAGTTTTGTAAAGAGAAAACTGGTCTGTTGGTTGACCGTTTGGGTTATAATGGTCGAACGGATTCGAGAAAAGTTATTGTCCAATTTTGGGTCTAAGTTGGTCGACCTTTAAGAACAAGAAACTGTTTGAAATGGGAATTTGAAAACCACAAAACGAACATACGAAAAGGCAAAATCGGTAGACTGTTAGACAAAAGAAATGTTGTCTACCAATGGTAAGACAAAAGTGAAAAGCCGATCAGACAATTGTCTACAAATGGTCAGGTGAAAGTAAAAAAATGGTTAGATCGTTTGTCACAGGTTGGCTGATTTAAGTTTTGGTGGTTTTCCGACTTAGATTTGGGTGACCTATTGAAGTCCAAATAATGTGAGATTTGGTGTGTGACTTCTAGATAAAACCTAGAGTGATGAATATCCCAACAAATATCGTTAAGTTTACCAATGTTCCTAAAGACTCAAATAAAGATTAAATTACATGTCTTCAAAAGCTTGATTACATGTCTTAACTTGAATCTCTTTCTACTTAAGTTTTGATCACCTATTAAGAATGAAGTATGCACAATACAAGTATATGTGCAATGCATGAAATGTGTTTGACCCAATTTGATTGTGATTAAGATTATGTTAACTAAATCATATTAACAATATTAAGGCCTAAAAGCTAACAATACCGTAACAGTTAAAGCAATTTTGTAAACAAATTATTCCCATTGTACCTTCATATGCCAAATCATAGAAATTTCAAGTCTGAAAGAGAAAGTAAATATGCAGAGGAGGTGGTTATCATGGTAGCAACGGTAGAATGAAAGTGAAACATAACATTGACGGTGGTAAATAGTTTGTGGTTTTTTGTTGAACCTCACAATCATCCAATGACAACTCCAAACAAGAGACCCTACTTGATGATTAATGAAGATATAGATGAAGGCAGGACCCAAATAATTGAGAAGTTTATGGATGCAAAAATTGCAACATGCAAGCAAGCTGCATTCTTGGAACAAGAAAGTGGGGTTATAATAGAACTAACATTCGACCCGTGTGTTGCACGATTGCTTCTTAAATATTGATTATTTCATATGAGATAGTTGATGCTTGACGATGACACAATTGTAGTAGAGTAAAAACAGTTCACTTATTCATCCTTGATTTGGCTCTGAAGGATGTAAGATTCTTAATTTGAAATTTTATATGACAATATATATATAATCAGAAATGATGAAAAATGACATTGTAATGCACAAATTTAAAGCACCTGTCTGATCGGTTACCATAATAACGTTCAATTTCGATTTTTGATCACCACATTTTCATGGTAGCAAAAACTTTATATTTTATTGTTTTCTGAACCAAGGAAGATTACATCCATTTTAGATATCAAAATTACTAACTCGGAGTGAAGATTGCAAATCATAACATAATAGATATTATTCTCCATATAAATTACACATGAACAAAGTTATGAACCATTTACATGGAAATTAGAACAAACCATGAGTTGGGTTAGAAAACCGTAAATGCAATATGATATACTTGAATCCTATGATGTTAATCCAAATCAATGTCCAACAAAAAATATCATATGAGTCAGTTAACTCTTTTTCTGTAAAATTTAAAAAATTACATAATGTCATTGATGGACTTCATAGGAATATACGCTTCACCTTCTCGAACCCAATTATTAGTGCAGAAATGACTTATTCTTGGTTATCGTTGATGATGTCGTAGTCCCTAGGGTGCACATGGGTCGGGTTGGGTCAGGTTTGGGCCTCAACCCGACCCAATCGGAAATTTTCGGGTTGGGAAAAAACCCAACCCGAATCCAAACCCGAACCGGTTTAGGTTCAACCCAACCCGAAATTTTCGGGTTGGGTCGGGTTGGATCGGGTTGAATCCGAATTCGGAAATTTTCTCCCAAACTTGGTCGGGTTCGGTTGACCGGTGGCTTGAACACTCGAAATTTTCGGGTTGGAAACGGTCGACCGAGTGATGTTCGGTCGACCGGTTTATTTGGGAAATAATAAAAATAAAATAAAAATAAAAATCGGGTTCGGGTTGAGTTGAGTCAACCCGACCCCCTCAACCCGAACCCGACCCGAAAATTCGGGTTTTTGATTTTCCCAACCCGACCCGACCCGACCCGAACCCCTCCCCAACCCGACCCAACCCGACCAGTCGGGTTCGGGTTGGGTTTCGGGTTGAACCCAACCCATGTGCACCCCTAGTAGTCTCGATACTAAATATGAGTTAATAGAAGAAAAAAATCATTATTGCATTGCGGTATGCCTCTTTTTGGTGTTTAGTTCAAAGTTATAAGCTTAAAAAAATAGAACCAAATAACTTTCACTTCAAAAGCTATCTTTTTGTGAAGCTAAATTTTAAGATTTATGTTAATTGGTAATAAATTCAGTAGCACTTACTGATTTGAATTGTGTTCATTATTTTCACCTCAGTTCACACTTCCGTGTAAACTATATTCTTTCTGTGGGCTGAACTATTATTGGTATTGTGAGGTAGTAAATTTATACCTTGTCACGTTAAAGAAAGCAACGAAGTAGAAATCTAATGCACAACCATTGACTGATGCACTAGTGTATCACTCAATAAGCAATTTGCTTTGTGTTAGTATTTCCAAAAGTTTCCTTTGCGACTTTCTTCTATTCGCAAAATGAAATAATGCTTCAGTTATAACCAAATGTCAAAAATGAGCCAAAATTGTTCAGCAAAACATTCCACCGTGAAAAATAGTACCATGTCCATCGACTACACAAAAATGCATTCAACCAAACAATTCAATCACCAAAATGAAAGTTTCATTATGTTCCTTTTAAATTGGATCATATTATGTATTATTGATTTGAATAATAACATATGTAATTTTGAAATACCAAGTCAATAGACAATATGTAATAACTACATTATTAAATATGTAATAACTACATTATTAAAATACATAATAAATATATTTAAAAACTAATACAAATGCAAAAAAATATACAAATAGAAAGGATAAACTTGAAATTAAAAAACCAACAACAAACCTGTAACAGCAAGTAGTGGAATTGGGATTCCAACAGCATAGACAACCATTCTAATGGAATCTCCTCTGCATCCAAACAACTGCAAACGGACACATGAATAGAACTGAGGAGAGAATCACGGGAATGGAATTGAGGAGAGAACCATAATTTCATCCCGTCCTCATTTTATATGTACCAAAATGCATCATAATTCCTAAACCAATTGCTCAAATGTTCTCCAAATATTTGCAAGAGGCATATTTAATGCTAGAATAACATTAACAAAAGGCAAAAGTCAATATTTAAGTAATTATAACAATTCCTCAAAGACCTTCTGCGGTCCTTATGAAACTATTTGCTGCAATGTTAAGTCAATAATGTACCAAAAGCTTGATTGACAAAAAACCATTTTTTTTAATCTTAACTTACTGTAACACTTATGTGGAACTTGTTGCATTGGACGTCTGCTGCAAGCTTCAATTCTGAAGTCATTGCTGCGCTTCAAACCCCCGACAATTCCTACAGCAAAAACATCAACAGAACCAAAAAGAACATCAAATACTGAGGCTTAAAACTCAAAATGATTTTGTTATCATCAAAATTCGCTTGACGTGATGCATCCTTAATTAATTTCCTATTCGTCTCCTCTTGTTGTCCTTATATTCCTTACATTTCTATGATCTCACACTCCCAAATCAAAAGCATTACTTAAGACAACAAAACCAAAATAGTAATGTTCTGAACTAAAAAGAACACACACATTAGCCAATCCATGTGATTCACGGCATAGGTTGGGTTTGGAGGATAATTTTAAGCTTTTAACATCTTGTTGTTTCTTGTATTGTATTTATTTATGTTTTAAAAAAAGTTGAACCAATTGTAGCTATAGGAAAATCTACCATAAAATAGAATCTTTCAGAAAATCAATCCACATAGAATCTCAAAATCACTATAGCGGAACTAAAAGATATAAATAGAAATTACCTTAAAGCGCCATAACAGTCCAGTGAAATTCTTCTATGAATTTTTCATTTTTTTGGTTGGCATTAGGAATCTTCCATATAACCGAATGGTAATAAGAAAAATGATAAGATAAATAACTTTTCATGGTTGGGAAGAATAGAAATTTCAAAAAAATTAAAAAACTTTTATAATGGTAATAACGATGTCTGAGAATACTAATACTTCAACAAAGCAAACTCTTCAGAAAAATATGAATAATGTTGTTTATTATCATGAAAGTTAATGGAAATACGTAATTTCCAGTTCAAAATATGCACAAGTGAATTAAGATAGTCAAGTACATGCCACAGAAACACAAGAAAAATCAAAATATGTGCAGGTCAAAATAGATGGGGATGAAGTAGGAAATTAGAGTAAATTCCTCACATTGTATGAAACGAATCAAACCCAGATAAAATTTAAACAGTTATAGGATTGGAATAATGTGGTTTGGGAATAGTAATCTAAACCGAACAATCCCAAGCAGAATGTTTAAGCTTGAATGCTTGAAAATCTAGAGTTGTGGTCATTGTAAAGAAAAATATCCTTAAACATGGTATTGAGAAAAAATCAAAAATAAGAAAAGAAAATGCTCTAAGCGAAAAACTATTGTAATTATTTCTCAAACATAGTAATTGGTCATGTTGACAGGGAAGATAAGAAAGAGAACTGTGCAATTAGGTGGAACCCCAACTAATGAAAAGTCCCAAGTGAAGAAGAGTTTTACATTGAAAATCGCATCCCTAAGATCCTAGAACCCACTTGAACTCAAACAACACATGGTAGATGGATAAGAGAACTCACTGGTGGTCGCATGAATGTTAAGGCTCGGTGAAGAAGCATGGCTAAAAATGGAATGCCATGTGGGAGAGTTCCTCTGTTGACGACCATGAATGTCAAGCGTCATCCATTAAATCAGACTTGAGTCTTCACCTAACGACGATAAAAGGGAATTATTGTGTGATTTTCTGCGAAATAGACGACCATATAGGATGTAATTGTGGTCATTAGAAAGGAAAAATCAACCAAACATAGAGCAAAGTTTTGTTACAAAAATTGAGACTTATTAACATATCACATATGCTATGCTAATATATTATATATCATGACGATTTCAGTGAAAGTGACAACAAACTTAGTCTCCATGCAAATGTTTTTAACTTTCTAAATGTCATCTATAACTCAAGTAAGAAGATGAAATGTAGAGTAAGCCAAAGTATAAAAACAACTACAAAAGAAAGGGCGAATACAATAAGATTTGAAGTTACATTAAAACTTATAATTAGAAAGAGGACTGTAGGTCACAAATCGTTATGTAGCAAATATAGCTAAACACAAATCAGTAACTTAGAGAAAATAACAACTCCTCAAAATCCTATATTAAAAGAAGATTAATTCAAATGTCGTGCGAATAAGACATACCCATCTTTCTAATCCAGTATCTAACCATATTTTTTCAATGCACACTTTTGAATTTCTATACATTGTCACAAAACTATATATCATATACCATATCAAATTGTTAAATGGGACGGTTGCAAAGACTCCGTACCCAGGTGCTATTCCCAATTCCGTAATTTCCCGTTAGAAAAACAAATCTAAATCTGACCAACAACAACAACAGCTCGTCATGGCAACTATATAACCATATTTTCAATGGATACCAAATGGCATGTCTTTCTCATCAATAATTATTTCAACTCTCACCCCAAAGAAGAAAACTTACATAAGTAGAGAGATGCAATTTCAAATCCCACCATAATTTTTAAATTCAATAGTAAATAACCATCAAAATCACAACCTGGACGAATTTTAGGTAACATGGATTTTGATAAATAATATAGTTGTTTATAGTTCTTACTTAATCCTCTCTTCCTAAGCCATGTTTAGAAGAAAGTATCCAACATATCTAATCAACTATAATTAATAAAATCATCATACATACTTGTTCACTGTACTTCTCTTCCCAACCCATAATGCCAAACAAAACATGATTAGTTTGTAATTTCATCAAACATATGATGAGCAGCTCTTATAATCAAACATGGTTATAATGTTAACATTTCTGTCAAAGGAAAGTTCAATTACACAAAGGGCCATATAGAACTTTCCGAGTCTTTCCAATTTCTTTGGAAAAAGGTTGTTTAGGTTCCAAAAACATGATTAAAAGTCTAATGGTTCAAAATTTTGCTAAAACAACTCTAATTTGAACTTGTGATGATGTCTAAAAAAGGAATATAAAAGCACGAGTACTTTACAAAACTTACAACGTTAATTGATATATAAAGAGTCAATGTAAATTGGGAGAGAGAAACCTCATAGGAGAGCAACAAACGGGAGTAATGTTTATCAATGAGAAGGGGAAAAACTTATAACATGAATAACGTAGGTAAATCTAATTGAATCAAACATTTCTCCCAAATAAAAGATAATCACTAAAAAAATCCAATTTAAGTTATCATGCAATATTTAGTTAAAAAAACAACCGTGGGACCATAACAATCAAACACAAAGGATGTATCCAACAAAAAATGAACTATACCCATAACCCAAGTCCACATTCTCCATCATCCAAAAGTAACTTGATCTGCATAAAATAAAATATTAATAATAATCCTGTAAAGCCTTTTACCTTAAGTTCAGATCCTGTATAAGCTTGGAATTGAATGTTGGGCGGGTGACGTGGGTCAACATCCTCCTAAGCCAACTCCTCATTTGTAGCAACAACTGCAGAGTTAATGTAATATCTCGATCCTTGTTTAAAGATTTAATGTTTTGCTTTGGAGAAGTATGGTGTTAGGCATGGGAGGCTTGGGTGCATGTCAAAGTGATGGTGATGTGATAGGGTATGTTTGATGTGTGGTGGAGTGGTGGTGACGTGATGGAGGTAGGGTGAGGGTGTGATGGAGGGATGGAGGGGGTGTAGGTGTTGGGCTATTTAAGGTAGAAGGAAGCATTCACCTCACTTCTTTTCTCTCTCCCTCCTTAGCCACAACTCCTCTCTATGTTTTTCGGCAACCCAGCCCAGCGGAGCTCCGACGTGTGGTTGCAGCAGCTAGCGAGGAAGACGATGAGGTCGTGATTTCGAGGTGCGGAGTTAGAGCACGAGGAGATCTCCGGAGGCGACGTTGCGCGAGCGAGGCTCCGGTGGATCTTCGTCATCTTGAGAGGTATGCCGTCTCATTAGTGTGGTTTTCTTGCTCCCCAAGCGTGGGGGAGGTGTTGGTCGGTCGGGGAGGGGTCGGAGACCTCTCCGACGACGTGTTTCTTCGTAAAACCTCGGCTGGCGCGAGGTTGAAGACAACCAACGGTCGACCGGTTCCTTCGGGCGGTCGACCGAATGTACTGTTTTACCCGACTTTAACCTTCACCGGTCGGACGATGCCGTGTGACGGTCGACCGGTAGTGCGTATTTGCTGGTGAGTTGGGACTGCCTGTTGTGTTTCGGTCGACCGGGGTCTTGTGGTCGGTCGACCGGAACTTAAGTGTACTGGATTTTATCGCATGCTTGTTCGACCGATTGTTGGTTGCGTTCGACCGTTTTATGACGTAGAATGCTAGGTTGACCCTGAGTCGGTCGACCGATAGATTGGATTTTAATGTTGATCAGACTCCGGATTTTGACCTCATTCCGTTGGCTAGTTTTAGACCTTTGTTCGACCGTTGAGGGGTTCTGTTTTGAGCGCAGCGGTAGACCGTTTTAGGAGTACGGTCGACCGATTCCTTTCTGGAACCGGTCGACCGAATCATCACTTCCGGTCGACCGTTTGGGCCTAGGACAGAATTCCTGGTTCTCTTTTTTACGCCAACTTTGTCCACGGAAATCCGTGTCCTCGCCTTGTGCGTGAGCCGGGAGGTGACGGTGGGCGCGTGATGCGTGCCTGCCCAGGGACCGCCGTTGGGAAGAGTGTGGGTGTTCGGGACGCGTCACCTCCGTGTATGGACCGTGACCTGAGATGGATTTTTGGGCACTTTGTAGTATAGCAGGCCTGAGGGATCGTGAATCCCAGTGTTGATGTTGTATGGGCACGCAACTGGCGTTGGGTGAGGTGACTACCGGCCCACGGGCTACGGAGGTCGCTGCTCTGCTTTTATAGCGGCGCGGTTGGTGTTTGCGGCTCGAGGAGCCTGATGACCTGGCAGACTTCGGTCTGGACCGTCCGATGCTGTGCCGGACGTTGTTATGAGCCACCGAGGTTGTGCCGGTGATGCCGCCGAGGTTGTGCCGACGATGATGATTGTTGGGCTGAGGCTGTTCCGGTTATATTGTTTTCCTCGGCTGGGCACCTACTGAGATGTTGTTGTTATACCTTCCGGGCGACGGCCCCGTTGGTCCCTGTGGCTCCGACCACTGAGATTTGCAGATCTGTATTCTATCGGCGTGCAGGCGTAACAGAGGCTCCCTGTCGAGCCCTTGAGTAGTGTAGCTGCGTGTGGGGGTGCGATGTCGCGTGCTGTAAGGCTGCATGTGCCTGCAGTAGGTCTCCTCGGGAGACTCGTTGTTGACTGTCGGACTGATGTCCTGTTTTACCCTTCGGGGGAACTGTTTTCCATTTCTGTCGATGTCATGACATGCTACTAGTATGATAGGTTCATTGTGTAATGCATGCATATATAAGGAGTTGACATACGAGGTTTCCTTCTGGAAACTCAGGCATTGTTGTTGCACATTTTTCAGGACCGCAGTAGGTCCAGTGGGGTGGTGATCGGCGGGCGCGCGCATTTTGAGTCAGATCCTCTAGTCGGACCACTGAGGTCAACATGATTACGTTTATCTTCCTTTGTCGTTTTGTTGTAATCATGTATTCATTTTGGCAAACTCTGATGTGTTCTGGTGCACCGCTATTTGTTTATGAGAAGTAACAGTCTCGCCTTTGATTATTGTGCTCTTTGTCTTAATTATGAATTTTTAAATTTTCCGCTGTATCGGGATGTTACAGTTAAGCACTGCAATCTGAGATCCATTCGTCAAACTACAATGAAAATAAATATGATTTCAAATCCTGCATGCATAACGAACATAGAGAGATGGTAATCTGACGCAATAGATTTACCAAGGACTAAGAGAACATTGAGAAATGTCTTATGCTTTCAACATTTGATCTTCCATTTTTCAAAGGAGTTAAACTTATTTCGTTATATGAATAATGAAAACGAACTTACTCCAGTGAAGTCGAACTTCACCCTTTAAGCCATTGCATCTACAATTCCATCCCCATGCAAAATATACTAATATTAGATTAAAATATTTTGAAAGACCAACAAACAATTTTTTTACAATGGTTGTGGTCATTGTTAAGAAAGGAGATTAATTGTCATGTTCTAACCAAAATATTTGGCTAAAATTACTGTCATACAGAATATGCAAATGTTAGTGAAAATAAAACACCACCCATCAAACCTTTCATTCCACTTCCTTGATTTGTCGAGCAAAAAATGGTCCATGGAAAATCAGGGCCCAAAATTAAAGTTCTGTGTTTTGTCTCCAGTTAAGAAGCACAATATAAGCCTACAGATTAGCATGTTGTTGGTATGCAGATCAAACCCCAACCCATCCCCATCGCGACGCCCCCCGTTCGCCTTCCTCCCCCGACCAAACGCATCGCCTCCCCCTCCGACGTCGATCACTTCCACACCTCCCCCTCCGGCTCCAACTTGGTGTAAGAGAAACCAAAAGTGACAAAATCCCAAACCAAATCCATCAACTCCCAATCTCCCGTGGTAGGGTTGGTTGCGGCAGATGAGAGGATGCAGATAGGGTTGGTTTGGTTTGGTTTGGTTTGGTTTGTGAGAGGTGTTTGGGTTTGGTGCGTTTGGGAGAGGCGTAACTGTTTAAGGGTATGTTTGGGTTGGGAAAAGATGGATGGTTAGGGAGAGACGTAACTGATTTAGATGGGTGGTCAGGATTTTTTAAGGGTCTAAAAGATGGGATACCTTAAAATACTGTACAGATGAGTTCTACTACTTAAAGACAATACAAATCTCAAAGGAAAGAAGAAGGGTGTGTTTGGTACACTGACTTGCGTTAGCGTCTCATCCAGACGTATGGTTTTGGGGGTGCATTTGGGTGGATACGTCTGACAGCGTCTGGGGTGAATTTGAAAATTCTCAGACGCTGAGAAGCTGCAACGAGTTTGATTCTTGTTTTGTGAACAAAATCTTGACGCACAACCCAGACGTGGACGCGTATGAAAACTGTTTGGATGTCATTTTTCGCGTTTGGAAGAAAATTGCAAATATTCCAGACGCAGACGCCAAACACCAGTGTACCAAACGGACCCGAAAAAGGTTTGACGTACACTTGGTCATTGATCACTTCAAGAAACGTAGGGAAGTCAATAATGACTTCTACCTCAAGTATCACACTGATGAAAACTAAAGGACTTACTCGTTTGTTCTGAGCCAATCTGACGTTGAGACAAAATTTCAAACCATTTGGTGAAGCATTGACATTTCATACAACTTTCTGCAGTAACAAATACCTGATGCTCTTTGCTTCTTTGTGGGGGAGAATCAGAGCATCGAAGAATGGTTTTCTTTGGCTCAGGTTTAATGGTTAATGAATCCATGGAATGCTTTAGTTCATTTTTCAGTACATTTAAAAAAAGTATGGGAAGAAAACCGCAAGCCATAGTAATTGATCGAGACCCCTCGATAAATGCTGCATTGAATGAAGTCTATCTTGAAACTGTTCATAGGTATTGTGTTTGGCACATTATGGATAAAATAAACATGAAGATTGAAATATTAGTCATTAGGGTGGCTTCCTGGAGAAAATGAGCAGTTGGGTTTATGAATATAATCTCCAAAAAAGTTCCGAGAAACTTGGCAGCAAATTGTGACCGAATAGGAACTTCAAGCAAATCGTTTTGAGACCAATGTTTAAAATTAGAAAGGAATGTGCTCTGGCTTACATTGAAGAAACCTTTTTTTGCTGGAATGACAAGCACACAAAGAAGGGAAGGAATAAGTTCATTTATCAAGAACAATACCAAATAGGACAAACACACTGCTGGAGTTCATATGCAGGTATTTAGGGATGTAATTCTGTATTTTTTTCATTTTTGTCTGATCACTAAGCATGGATGTGCAATATGGATCTCTAGTTAATAAGAACAGTTAGTTGGTAAGTGTGTGTTTCTTCAAAAATGCATAATGTTATAGCTTAATTTATATGTTGTTTGATAGCCCAACATTGTTTTTAACTAGGACAACTATTTTGTTTAACAACTACTCCTTGTTGTGTACAGAAATGAAATGGCTTGGAGATGCCAAATGGAAAAAGAAAACCGATCATATTTTGATAACAGTTATAGAACACCACAACTTCTTTCAAAATGGGCAATGGAAGAACAAATGGCAGAACCCTTTGAAAATCTTTCAGCTGTTTCAACATGAGCTTGATAATGCATTGTTATGAAACGTTGTAGATTGTAAGTACAACTCAATCAACTTGACTTTTACTAGATTGGATCAATTTCGGTTCGCCAATTGTCAAATCAGCTTTCTGAATATAAGCCTGACAGTACCAACTAGACCTGAGCTGTAGTTGTTTATTACAGTTACAAATAAGTAACTCATGAAACTACTTCTGAGACTCAGATGTTTATTGACTAATGCTTTTGCCAATTACTGAATGGTGCCAACTACACAACTACAAAAACAATATCTCCTAATCTAGAAAGACCCTTCAAGATCAATTGTGTTGATTTTGTAGTTAGTTTGTCAACTTGTTGAAGTTTTGAGATCTCAAAGAATACTCCCTTATTAGCTTGGAAAACGACGAATCCTCCCTCTCCAATAATTTTGCAGGCGTGTCATACTCCAAAACTCTTCCTGCAAAAAAGGAAAGCAAAAAGAAACTTAACCCTCATGTCTTCATTAATACATTTAAGATTTAAGATATCATGAATTTATTTCTTTTACCATCACTGAGAACAAGAACAAGATCACTATCTATAACCGTGTGGATGCGGTGGGCGATGGTTACGACCGTGCATGTTTTGAACTCTTGGCGAATGATTTGCTGCAAAACATTATCCGTAGCGGAATCGATTGATGCAGTTGCTTCATCAAGAACAAGAATGCTGCTCTTCTTTAATAAGGCCCTCCCAAGGCAGAACAGTTGTCTCTGCCCAACACTCCAGTTCTCTCCATTTTCTACCACTGCATCAAATCAATATGTCTCATTGGCACAAATGTATAATTCAATCATGTAACGTTTTCTTTGGAAAAATTTACCTTTCGTTTCCAATTTCTTTTCTTTCGCACGGACTATGTCGCCAAGTTGGCATTTGTCCAACACCTGCGTGATTTATCGAACACATTCAAAATTCATTCAAAATTTGCAAGGCACAAAACTAGGTAGATCAAGTTATTTTAAAATTCAAGTAGATTAAAATTTCCATTTGTATGCAGTAAAATAACCTGATTTTTTCACTACATTTCTTCGAAACGGTTAATACATTTAGTTAAGAAATTGATAGTTTTAGTTTCCTTATAATGTACTTGCCTCCCAAATCTTGTGATCCGGATATTCTTGGAATGGATCAAGGTTCCTTCTAACCGTTCCTTCAAACATGGTTGGATCTTGTGGGATGATGCTGAGTCTAGACCTCAAGTCATGAAGACCAATTTTACAGATATCAACACCATCAATAACAATGGTTCCGTCTCTTGGTTCAACAATTCGAAAGATTGCTTGAATAAGGGTAGATTTCCCACTTCCAGTTCTTCCAACTACACCAATCTTCTTCTTCCCGGGAAGCATGCAAGTGATGTTCTTCAAGACAGATGGGAGATGCTCGGCATATCGAACCTGCAATGAAATAAAAATGCAACAACAGTTTTGAAATTCTTAGTGTTAGTGTTTGTTTGTAGTCATATAAATTACTGATATACATAGACCAAATAAAGTAATGACTACTAACACTAAATACTCATTAAAGAATCCGCGCTGTTACAAGTTGTTTCTTCTAACTCGTGAATATACTAAAAATCACCAGAATATCCATTTTAGAGTAATATAATTGTTTTTGTATGTCATTTAGTATTGATTGAGATGATTGCTTTCTTAAATGCTCTCACCGTGCTCTATTTTTCAATCTATAGTTTGAACAGTATCAGTATGTCAGTGTAAGCATTGCAATTTTAAAACTGAAAGTGCAAAAAAAGACGATCATTTGCGCTAAGTGATCATTGGACACATGCTTAAAATGCAGTCTTAATTATAAATTTTATGTTTTAAGTCATGGGATTCCGAGCGTGATAAAGGGCGCCAATACCTGCAAGTTCTTGAAACAAATTGTCCCATTTTCCGGCCAATTATTTGGGGGTCTGCAATCTTCAACCAGTAAAGGGGCTTCGGTTGCGATTTTTGAATACTGCAGAATTCTCTCGACAGATATCATTTTATTCTCTGCATTGCATAGGTTCCATATGATAGATGCTTGTTGCATGTTGAGACTCAGTCCATAAGTCACCGCTAAGCCTGCTAGACCTATAAAACATTTTCATAACTCAGTTACTTAATATCTTGTCGAGAAAACATAAAAGATTGTGTAGTTTTAGCCAAAATAATAATAAAAATCTTACTTGGGCTAATGAAGCCTTCAGGTAGACTGACGAGCAAAATTAACGAGATCGCGAAGACCAAATTTGATAAAACATTTAGTCTGAAACAAAGCCACTCAATGGCACAAACATTATGGAACCAGGGTCTAGAGTGGTTATCAATAAGACCAAGGTTCGCATTTGAGAAACGATTTTCATGTCCAAATGCTCTAATGGTTGCTGCCCCAGCAAGTGATTCTGCAAAGTGGTGGAGAATTGGGGTTCTTTGTATTCCTGAGAGTCGTGCAAGCTCTCTCGCTGTTGGTATATAGTATTGCTGCAATTTACAAACAAAAGGGTGCACATTTAGTTTCGATTGCATTCACTGAGAACTGTTAAATCTCATCTGTACCATAACAATTGTTCTCCTGATTTATGTTTCATGAGAATTGATCTGAATTTCATGGAAATCACTACTAAGACAACACATCCACATATACTAATGACGGCACGGTTAGTCACAGACCTTAATTTGTACTCACATCACCAATAACTTGACCTTTTTATGTTAACATGATGGCTGAAAATTCATAATGAACAGCAAGCAATCTGAAAGATGACTGTTTTGCTCGGATGAAAAACACATATTAATAAACACTAGAAAGAAACTTACTTGGTACCAAATGCACACCATAGTAACAGGGATGAATACGACGAAAAGAGGCCATGCTACTTGTGACATGACAGCAATAGTTCCTAGAATTCGAATGATCGAAAACGCACACCAGCCCAATTTTCCCGGGATTTCAAGGTCCAGCACGCTTTGATCTGTTGAAACCTAGTGACCAACAATATCACAATATCACATGGAATACCAATAAGTCATGAAAAAGAAAAAAAAGAAACATTTACAAACCATACTCTATTTAGGATTCTTCCGGTTGGCGTTGAGTCAAAGAAAGCCATCGGAGCGCAAAGCACACGATGCAACATGTTTAAAAAGAACTTTTGGGCTGTAAGAAGACCCGTTATCGCCAGCAAAAATGCACGAATCAGCACACAAAGTGCGCTTCCTACCGACAAAATGATGTAAACAAGGAATAAGGTGTTCATCTGAACTGTCGGCGCCATCCCTTTAGAAGGGGGTGATGCCCACGCCATCCAATAATTGCTCGCCACTTGTAAAATTTGGAAGAGAGATTGCGAGAGGATTATTAATGGGATCAATGCACCACCTTTTACAGTCTTCAGATAAGCCCAATACACATCTTTGCCTATGCTTCCCTTCTCTCTTTCCTCCTCTTGTGTTAGTCGTCCCCTCTCGCTCACGTTGACACATATATCTTGTTGAGAGTCATGTTTGTCACCGTTTTGGAAATGAGATTGTGCTTCCTCCTCCTCCTCGTTGTTCAAAGTTGTTATATTGTTTCTGTCATTTTCATTAGTTATTCGGCTGGAATTCTCGGCAGTGACAATTGATTCAAGAGCTTGGTTGTGAGCCCCAACTAGGAGCTCAAATCCAATGTTTTGTTTCAGAATCTCCTCGAATTTTCCGGCTTGAGCGATTTTCCCATCCTGCATCACCTGAAACAAAACAAACAAGAAGTCTCTTACTATAACTCCAATTAAATTGATCAGAGAAACAATATTGGGACATAAGTTTCTACAACAAACATGTTACTGTTCTTAAAAAACGAACATTACATAAATCTATCGGGAAATGATTAACAAATGCAACATGGTAATAAATTTTAAAAACAACTGAATTATTGTCAAAACGTAGACTTTGCTCACGAGAATCAGATCAGCAGCAGGAAGAAACTCGATTTGGTGAGTAACGTAAAGGATGGTCTTCTCTTTAAGAATTCCCATCAAGCACTCCTGAAACCAAAGATAATTTAGACTAACCAACAAAAATTTGCAACAAAAAACTAGTAATAAAAAGCTTAAGTTTTATGACAAACATACCTCAAAGAGTTGAGTTCCAGTATGCGCATCGACTGCACTAAAAGGGTCGTCAAGAAGGTATATGTCCGAGTCCTGGTAGACCGAGCGTGCTATTTGAATTCTTTGCTTCTGCCCACCACTCATGTTAATACCTCTCTCCCCAATTTCAGTGAGATCTCCGTTACCGAAGAGCTCGAAATCCTTCACCAACGCACATGCGTTTATTGTTTGCTCGTACTTCTCAAAATCATAAGGAAGCCCAAACAAGATATTGTCTCTAATGTTACCGGTAAGGATCCACGGGGATTGAGGAATATAAGCTTTACTACCACTTATCTTTACTTTACCTGATAATTTGGGAATCTCACCTAGAACACAAGACAGAAGGCTCGACTTCCCACCACCGACGGTTCCACATATCGCCACTTTCATTCCTCGCTTTACCGACAAATTGATGTCTCGTAATGTAGGAGTCTCCAAGTCTGGATCCCAACTGAATGTGCCTTCCTGAATTTCGATATCAAACTCCGTTTCATTCCTTGGAACAAACTCAACTGCATCAGACTTAACTTCGTCCTTCTGCAGGTAGGAGGCTACCCGGTCTACCGAGACTTTTGCTTGGGCCAAAACCGATAGCAAGTCGGGCAGATTGAAAATCGGGTCTTGCAGCATTGCGAAAGTTGCTAACGCAGAAAGAACACTCCCTGTTGTTAGGGGAATTCCCATAAGTATACATGCACCAAAAGTCACTACTGATATGAACGTAGGAGAACCCCAGAAGATAAAAGCCGTGATTGCACTTAATCGCAATGATTTCCACAACCATCCGTATTCGATTTTCCTCAAGTCCTCGAGTCTTCTCAGATAATGCGTGTCCCAAGCTTGAAGTTTCAGTGTCTTAATGTTTCTGAGCACCTCTGATGTCGCTTTCATTCGTTCATCTTTCGCCTCCATGATCTTGGATTGGAATTTTTTCTGAGTCCTGGTGAGAGGTATGTTCAGCACCATTACTAAAAAAGTTGCTGCCAGAGCTGCCATCGAACCAAGGCCTAAATTTGTGTGAAGTACGAATATCGCAAGGGAGATTTGAATGGGAAGCATCCAAACCACATTCAGATACCATATGAAATCCGTAATCCGCTGAATGTCAACACTCATGTAGTTGATGATCTCTCCACTGGTGTGGCTTTGACGTGACTGGCTCGATAAGTATAGTCCTTTCTTGTAAATGTGTGATATCAATGCCACTCTAAGACGCATACCCAGTTGGCGCGCCCCGAATATCCATTGCCTTTGGGCCACCGTTTCTACAATCTTTGCAACCAGAAAACCAATAACAAGAATGTAACCGCTCTTCGTACCATGTTTCCTCTCACCATTCAGAAAATTCACCAAATCTTTAATAAGCGAAGGGCCAACGTAAGACGCTCCTGCTGCTACTACCGCGAAAAATGCGTTTATTCCTGCCTTTTTTCTCGTGTACAAGAAGATGGCTCGGTAGATGGTTAACTTACTAACACCATGTTTCTCTTTCATGCTGTTCAGGATCGTGTCGAACGAATTCGATAGATATCCCGCAGAATCTTTGGCAAAGAGGTCAGGAACTTGTTCTTGATCAAGAGGTTTCTTGATTCCTTGAACAAACAATGGATTGAGCCAGGAAAATGTGACTAACTGAACAAGTGAGGCATTTTCATAAGGAGACTCTCTTTTGGATCCTTCACTTGATTTCGGAAGAAGCGGGTCGGTTACACCTGACGAGCTTAAGCAAACCCCTGTGCTCCCTCTTATCGATAAACCAAAGAGGTACACACATGGTAGGAGATTTATCGAGTTCACATATTCGCCTAGTGTTGGACTTTCTCCATTTGAAATAACAGAATGCCAACCAACAACAGCCCGAGCAAGGAAATAAACCAAAATAAGAATCCACCATACCCTCAAAAAGAATGGGAGCTTTGAAGATTTCAATTTTGGGAAATTACAAATGATAGTTACAACAACCAAAAGCGATACTACTTGCGAAGCCTCAGATGAGAGTATTAATACCGGGGAATCACAACTCCATTTTTTATTTAAGAGAAACAGCAGGATTCCAGATAAGTGGCTGATCAACAGAATTAAGCAACAAACAATGCTGGCTCTGTACGAAAAATTCAGCGAAACAACTCCTAGATGTGTTTTGTTCGACTGCTTCTGGTAAATCTTTTGGTAGATAAATCTCACAAAATTGAAACTGAGAAATGCTAGCTGAATGAACAAATTAATTCCCTCTAAGAAACAGGGATCGTATACTTGCTGCTTCCATTCTACAAAACATCGACAACAATTATATTCTTTTTAGTGTTCTCAGTAAAAAAATTCATATCATAACAAATCCCTCACTACTTTTTGTTGAAGTAATTTTGTACCGATTGAAGAAAGCATAGTATAGCTTTAAAAAGACACAAATCTTGTATCCATGACGTTTCAAAATTTGTTGAGGTGCTTATAGTGATTGAAACATGGACAATTCAGCAAAAGTTATCTCTCATCCGATCATGACTAGAGCCAAAACTAAACAAACACATTTGGTTTATATATCAATTGACACAAGGAAAGTCAAATTTTATTTATTATCTGGTAATTATATACTTGAATTCACAATTACTATTATCTTTCTAAAGAAAGAAGTTTCAAATTCTCAAACAATAACTTGGAAATTGTATCAAACCGCAGACGCAAGTTCAGTTTACTTTCTCATGAATAACTTCAGTTTTGCTATGATATGTAGAACTAACTAACAGTTAACACAAAGCTAATGATAAAAACCATAACTCAGAAGAAAAAACTATTTCTGAAAAGGAATGACAAAGTATTGCTACATTATCGTATCAAAATAACAGAACAACAATATGAACGGTAGGACATAATCATCTCAATGTCAAAGAGGATTCTGACAAGTTATGAGTATCGGACCAAACTCTTACTTCTGTAAACATAAATAAAAGAATTTAAACTTGGGCATCTCTGCAACTTAACAAAAAAACTATTAGCTCACTTACATGTGAGTTTTGGATAGACAAACATTCTAAATAATTTAGGAGACATATTTATAAACAAACCCTGTTGTAGCTGAAGTATATTGAGTAATCTCAAGACAGTGTATATCTGTAAACTCTCACGGGGGGGAACCGAGATTTCAAAGAAATAATTTTTAGCAGCATAGGGAAATTATAACTCTTTGATTAAAACAAATTACACACTTCAGTCTAATGATCTATTAAAGACAGACTGACGATAGAATTTACTTTTTTTACTAATTTCATAACAGGACCAACCAAAAGCAGAACAAAACTAATAATCTCTTCAAAAATACAAATTTGGTTGTTGGTTTATTATTTATTGCATAACATAAGCAAGAAGAGCTCTTATCTGCCAAATAAAAATCATACCTCAACAAAATGGGAACCAAAACAACCATTGCCAAAAAATACAAAAGACAATATTTTTCTACAGTTCTATGTAGTAATATATTTATGGTTCACAAACATGTCATACTCGCAGTTGTGTTAGCTTAGTTGACATCTTAGAGCAGGGAAGGTATCAAGAATTCATGTAGGAGGTCGGAAACTGAAGTTCAAGACTGACTTGCCCATTTAATCAGGTATTGAGAGATTAAAACCCATAGGTCGAAATTTAAAGAGATTAACAATTTTAATGAGTCAAAAATCATAGCTACGCCAATTTCAGAATTGGATACAGTAACCATAAGTTGCAAGATCGAATCTTGAACATAACCAACACATATTTTTGGGTTGAGAAGCATGATATATTCTTCTAATTCACTCCCACCACTTCCAAGATAAAACATTCTTACAAACCAAAACAGTATCCCAAACTTCAACAAAAAACAAACATAAACACTAACACAAACCAAGATTTTGATACCTGACATGTTGAGGACACCCGTTGGTTCCACGATGACCTCAACAAAGACAAGAGGGTAGAAGAAACCCAAGACAAGGAGGAGGGGTTGTGGCAAAGTGGAGGGTTTGATAATAAATAGAGATTCACGTTAGGGAAGTGGGGTTTGTTTGCATGTGGCGTGAGAGGGATCACGTGCATGGGGACGTCAGAAGGGCGGGTCGTGGTGGGGTTCGACTTCCATGTTTGTCTTCTTTTGTGGTCCGAACTCGGAAGGGTTTGACATCTTGGGATTGATTGACAGGGATTTCTGTGCATGGCTGTTGTGGAAGAGAGAGGTTGGAGTGGATTTGGGTCTGGGTTTGTTTGTTTGTTTTTCCTTGTGATTTGGATCAGGAATAGTTTGGGAATGTCTATTGCTTTTGTTGGATATGAATACGATCTTTGATTATTTCAAGTTTGAGAGATGAACAATTAAGGAAGTCTTAGTTGGTACGAATGAAATATATTTACGTCCTTAATCAACAATTTTAGAGATAGATACGTGAGCAGTTGTGTTTGGAGGTTTTAATCTTAATTAGGTTTCTGATCTTACATGTGAGTATCGGACTTTATTGTAAGAGGGAAATCACAATAAGAAACTTTGTCATGGTTTGGATAGAGTTTGCGACTTAATTAGGTATTATGTCCTTTGGGTAGGAGGGGCGTCTGTATTCTTAAAGGAAAATTTGACTCATTATGCTTAAAATGACTCAAAATTTGAAGAAACAAATCACACTTTAACATCATCATAGAAATATGTTTATGTTTCTTGTGTTACCCAAAATACTCATTGGATAAACCATTTCCCTTTCTCGATGATACTCGAAGGTACACGATGAGTTCGATAAGTTCTCGATATAAACTCGGTAATATCCTCAATGGAGTTCGATTAATAATCATTTCTTATGGTTGTGACTAATTTGTTTGATAAGTTTGATAACATAAGCATAAAGCTCAAATTGTTAACATAAGCATTGTCAATGTGTTCGATAAGTTCTCGATAGTATAGTCGATAGACTCGATAGGTTCGATAAGTGCTCGATATGAGACGAGATTTTTTTACAATTTTTTCATGTGTTTTTAACTGATTGTTGTTTTTCCTGTTTTGTTTTTGCAGATGTCAAAGTTAATACTTCCAGTTAATGATCATTTTCTCTGTCGTGTGACATATATGGGCAGTAAGCATATGAATGACAAAAAAGTTTACAGTCGATATGTTAATCGTCGCAAACACAATTGTATGCAACAAATACGTTAAAAGTCAAACCTGATACGACAAAAAAAAATTAAAAAAGTGGAATTCAAATTCATAAGCTATCGAGCTCTACAGAGTTTCTATCGAAATCATATCGAGTACAACAATCGAGTACAATCGAAATGCGTCTTCGACCATAAGAAATGGCCATTCATCGAGTCTCATCGAGTATACTATCGAGTTCATATCGAAAACCTATCGAACTCGTCGAGTACCATCAAGCTTCATCAAGGAAATGAATGGTTTACGCAAGGGGTATTTTAGGTACTACAAGAAACATAAGAATATTTATACGATGATGTCAAAGTGTGGATTTATTTTTTCAAATTTTGAGTCACTTTAAGAATAATGACTCAAATTTCCCTTCTTAAATTGGTGAATTAGGAGGGAGGAGACTTAGCTTGACAAATATTACCAAATGCAAGGTAGGAGGGATGGGGTGGTGTCATATACATTTTTTTCCGTACCAATAATTAGATACACAGATAAAAAAATTAGCCTATCTAAATATCCTTACAAATTCCATTCTCCCGCACCTAATGTAACGCCCTGAAACCGCGGAAAAATTTAAAACTTTAAACAGATAAGAATCAACACTGGGTCGTCACCAAACCACAAGTATATATATAATATAACGTGGTAAACTGTACAATACAGGAGTCAAGGATGATTACAACCCAAAACAAAAGATATACAACGCATGTACAAGGGAAGACATCCACCTCGAAGAACAAAAGGGATAGGATCCGGTCTGGGTGCTCCTGCCCGCAGTCACCACACCCTACTGACGTGCACGACCTGACATGTAAACAAACAATGCCTGAGTTTCCCCTAGGGAAACCCCGTATGCTAAACCCCTAAAATATGAACATAATATGTGTATATGAAACATGAAATGAAGAATACAGTAAAAGCATATCTAACTCACGTGCACACAAGGCACTGCCGGAAAACATCGGCAACAACAACACAAGGCACCGTCGGAAAATCACCGGTCACGGGTCTCAAGGGTCCTCTCACCCCAACCCCACAATCACACGTGCACACAAGGCACCACCGGAAAATCATCGGCCACGGGTCTCAAGGGTCCTCTCACCCCAACCCCACAATTACACGTGCACACAAGGCACCGCCGAAAAATCATCGACCACGGGTCTCAAGGGTCCTCTCACCCCAACCCCACAATCACACGTGCACACAAGGCACCGCCGGAAAATCATCGACCACGGGTCTCAAGGGTCCTCTCACCCCAACCCCACAATCACACGTGCACACAAGACACCGCCGGAAAATCATCGGCCACGGGTCTCAAGGGTCCTCTCACCCCAACCCCACAATCACACGTGCACACAAGGCACCGCCGGAAAATCATCGGTCACGGGTCTCAAGGGTTCTCTCACCCCAACCCCACAATCACACGTGCACACAAGGCACCGTCGGAAAATCATCGGCCACGGGTCTCAAGGGTCCTCTCACCCCAACCCCACAATCACACGTGCACACAAGGCACTGCTCCGTAGAGCCACAACCACGATCTTCCTCTCAGGCCGACAATGTCTGTACCGTCGCCCCAAAAAGGTCCGGAGACCCGTTGCCCTCGAGGCAGATCCAACCACACACGGCACAAGCATCCATATGCAAAACAATCCCCAAACGGTCGAACATAAGACCCCAAACGGTCGACCGAACACCACAACTATTCCGCAAATAAACCGAAATAACGTCTAACCGGTCGAACGGCAAAGGGGCCCTGTTCGACCGAAATCCAACAGTGAAAATCCTCTCTTTCTCAAAAAGCACCAACGGTCGAACCATCCTAAAATCACGATCGACCGATTTCCACCAGTAAAACTCACCAACAAACCGCACTACACGGTCGACTGAAACAACTCTTCGGGTCGACCGGCCAATAAGTTAACTTAAGTTCCGGTCGGACGAAGTCAACGAGCGGTCGACCGTTTAGATGGTCAACGCCCCAACCGACTTACAACAGTGCTTTCGGTCGACCGGCAAAGGGGACCCGTTCGACCGAAAACACCCAGAGTCTTTTTCCCTTGGTAAAATGTACCACCAGTCGACCACTCCTAGAGTATTGTCCGACCGGTGCAAGGGTCTTTGCCCGAATTACACTACGCCTGGTCGACCGCGCCAACCCGCCGGTCGACCGTTGCAGAGCAGAAAAGCTGCTGCAAGGTTCTCGATGAGCCTTTCGGCCTACCGTCGGCCACACCAATCCTCGCAAAGGCTAAAAGAGGATTAAACTAAAGCAAGGCATACCTTTAAGGCTTGAAGAAGTCTTCGAAGAACCCCGGCGAGCTCTTCCTCGCCAAAACTCTTCTTCTCCGGTGAAAACCCAAACCCGATTGCCTCGACTCCGGCAACTCCTGATCTCCTCCGAGCTTCGCCGGCCTCGCCTCCGCGTCTTCCTCAACTGGATGAGAAGGATCGAGAGAGACGCGCATGAGAGAGAGAGAGAGAGAGAGAGAGAGAGAGAGAGAAAAGTGAGAGTGAGAGAAGTGAATCCAAACCTTTTATACTCTTTTCCCAACCAATCTCAGCCGTCCATCTCAACCTCTTCTAATCCTCCACCTAAAACACAATAAACCCAATTAGGAAAGGGTTAGGATGTAACAATCCACCCTCCTTAAAGAATTTCGTCCTCATAATTAGAACCAAAATCTCACCGAACAAATCCGGATACTTCTTCCGGACCTCGTCCTCGATCTCCCAAGTGGCTTCACGCTCGCTATGGTGCTGCCACCTGACCTTCACCATCGGAATGGTTCTCCTCCTGAGCTGGTGCTCCATCCGATCTACAATCTCCACAGGCCTCTCCTCGAGAGACAAGTCCTGACTAATCTCGGGAACCCAGATCTCAATCACATGCGACGGATCGACAACGTATATTCTCAACATAGAAACATGGAAAACGTTGCGAATACCCGAAAGCTGCGTCGGCAAAGCAATACGGTAGGCAACCTCTCCTACACGATCAAGAATCTCAAACGGTCCGACGTACCTCGGACTGAGCTTCCCTTTCTTCCTGAATCTCATCACTCCACGAGCAGGTGAAATCCTCAGGAATACGTGATCGCCCACCTCAAATCTCAACTCTCGTCTATGCCTATCTGCGTAACTCTTCTGTCTGCTCCGAGCCGTCTCTAACCTCTGTCTGATCACGCCAACCTTCTCAGCATACATCTGAGAAATCTCTGGTCCAACCAGCTGCCTCTCGCCTACCTCACTCCAGCATACCGGCGATCTACAAGGCCGACCGTACAGAGCCTCGTACGGTGCCATCCCGATGCTCGAATGGTAGCTGTTGTTGTAGGCGAACTCGATCAACGGCAGATGTTCATCCCAAAATCCTGCCCAATCCAGAGTACACGCTCTCAGCATATCCTCTAGCGTCTGGATAGTCCTCTCTGACTGTCCGTCTGTCTGCGGATGAAAAGTTGTGCTGAACTTCAACTGAGTCCCCAAAGTCTTCTGCAGACTACCCCAAAATCTGGAGGTGAACCTCGGATCTCGATCAGAGATAATACTCACAGGTACACCATGTAACCGGACTATCTCCTCGACGTACAACTTCGCCAAACCCTCTAAGGGTAAGGTGGTCCCGATCGTCTGAAAATGCGCCAACTTGGTCAGTCGATCAACTATGACCCAAATCGCGTCGTGAGATCTTCTCGTCTTCGGCAAACTGGTGACGAAATCCATCGTCACGTGCTCCCACTTCCACTCTGGCAGATCTATACTCTGCAACTGCCCTGCTGGCCGCTGGTGCTCAATCCTCACCTGCTGACAAACCAGACACCCGGACACGAAGCTCGCTATGTCTCGCTTCATCCCCTTCCACTAGAAACTCCGCTGTAAATCCTTATACATCTTGGTACTCCCCGAGTGAATGGAATATCTGGCTCGATGTGTCTCCTCCATGATAGTATTCCTCAGATCTTCTGCTCTCGGTACCCATATCCGACCTCTGAATCTCAAGCCCCCATCGACTCCGACACCGAAGTTCGATCTGTCCTTAGCAGCTAACTGCATCAGACTGCCCAGCTCATCATCTGTTCTCTGAGCTTGAACAACTCCCGAAACTGTCTGCGGCTCCACTCGAAGTCCCGCAATCACTGCCCCCTTAGAGTCCTCTGTAAAAAGGTCTCCACTCCGTCAAGGCCTCAAGCAACCTCCACTCCTGAATACATAAGCTAGCAGCTAACAACTCCACCTTCCTACTCAAGGCATCTGCGACAGAATTCGCCTTCCCCGGATGATACGAAATGGTGAAGTCATAATCCTTTATGAACTCTAGCCATCTGCGCTGCCTCATATTCAACTCTTTCTGCGAGAACATATACTTCAGACTCTAGTGATCTGTGAAGACCTCAAACTGCTCTTCATATAGGTAATGCCTCCAGGTCTTCAACGCGTGAACCACCGCTGCCAACTCCAGATCATGAGTCGGGAAATTCTTCTCATCAACCTTCAACTGCCTCGAAGCATAAGTGACCACTTTCCCGTGCTGCATCAACACGCAACCCAGACCAACGCCTGAAGCGTCACTGTAGATCACATAGCCTCCGCTACCACTCGGTAACGTCAAAATCGGTGTTGTAGTCAGTCGCCTCTTCAGCTCCTGGAAACTGTCCTCGCACTTCTAGGACCAAACGAACTTGACACCCTTCTGTGTCAAGGTCGTCAGTGGGGAAGCAAGTCTGGACAAGTCCTGAATAAACCGACGAAAATAACCTGCTAAACCCACAAAACTCCTGATCTCTGACACACTGGTCGGAACTCTCCACTGAGTCACGGCCTCAACCTTCGCTGGATCCACAGATATCCCGTCTGCTGACAACACATGTCCCAGAAAGGCCACGCGATCTAGCCAGACTTAACACTTCTTGTACTTAGCATAGAGTTGCTGATCTCTCAGAATGATAAGCACAATCCTCAGGTGCTCCCGGTGCTGCTCTCTTTCTGGTGAGTATACCAGTATATCATCCACAAAGACAATCACGAATATGTCGAGATACGGCTGAAAAGTCTGATTCATGAGATCCATAAACGCTGCAGGTGCATTCGTCAGTCCAAACGACATCACCAAAAACTCGTAATGCCCGTACCTCGTCCTGAACGCTGTCTTCTGGACATCTGCATCCCGAATCCTCAACTGATGGTAACCGTATCGTAGATCGATCTTCGAAAATACCCTCGCTGACTGTAACTGATCGAAAAGATCCTCAATCCTGGGTAAAGGATACCGATTCCTAATGGTAGCCTTATTCAGCATCTGATAATCAATACACATCCTCAACGAGCCATCCCTCTTCTTCACGAAGAGCACTGGAGCTCCCCAGGGTGAAACACTGGGCCTGATCAAACCTGAATCTAGCAGATCCTGCAACTGCTTCTTCAGCTCAGCTAACTCCGCAGGCGCCATCCTATACGGAACCTTCGACTATGGTGTAGTCTCTGCTACCCGATCGATACCAAACTCGATCTCTCTGTGAGGCGGTAACCCGGTGATCTCATCAGAAAATACCTCAGCAAAATCCTGAACAACCTCGATATCTTCCAACTTCTTCACCTCAAAATCTGGTACCACAAGCGTCGCTAAGAACGCTCTACAACCCTGGTGAATCATCTTCTGAGCCTTCACTGCCGAAACCAAAATCCGACCATCTCCACTCTTAGTCCCTCTGATCAGCAAATCAGGAAGACCTTTCCTCAAGATCAAAATCTTCTTTTCTCGGCACAAGACTCGAACATCGTACTGGGACAACCAATCCATCCCAAGTATAGCATTGAAGTCTACCATCGGTAACAAGACCAGGTCTGCCGGGAACTCCTGGTCTCCGAAAGCAACCGTGGCGCCGGGGAGGAAGCTCCCCACAATGCCCACCAAACCAAAGGGTGTGCTGACTTTCAAAGTGGCAGTCAACATCACAGGGGTACGACCTAACACGCTCGCAAACTACTCAGAGATGAACGAGTGTGTGGCCCCGCAATCGAAAAGCACTCTAGCTATCAAGCCATCAACATAAAGCGTACCTTCCACCACTGACATCTCTAGCCTCCTCTGCCTGGATGGTGAAAACGCGACCAACGCTCTTCCCCTGCTGAGGTGGTGCAGCTGGTCTACTCGGTCCCGCTCCGCTAGCTGAGGAGGAACCCGGTCGTCCACTAGGTCCACCTGACCTACTCGGGCAGGAACGAATGAAGTGACCCATCTGGCCACAACCATGGCATGCACTTGAACGTGCCCCACACCCGTGCCCGGGGTGAACTCTACCACACTGCCTGCACTTCTCTGACTGATGAGATCCACCACTATCAATTTGGGGCCTCTTGCCCGGATTTCCTAAAGTTTGATCTCCAGGGCGCACACTGGCCTTCGTCTGCACCTTCCTCGCCTCTACCGTCTCCTGGTAGTCCTGATCCATAATCGTCGCAAACTTCACTGCATCAGCTAAAGTCTGTGGCATGCTCGTAGTCATACGAGACCGGAACTGCGGCCTCAACCCTCGGATAAACTTTCAAGCTCTCTGCTCCGGTGTCACATAAGTATCCGGGCAGTAACGCTCCAAGGCGTGAAACCTGCTAATATAAGCCGCCAGCGTCATCTCTCGCTGCTCGAGTGCTAGGAACTCCTCCTTCTTCCTATCCCGCGCATGCTGGGGAAAATACTGCTGGTTGAACTCCGCGAGGAATTCCTCCCAGCCCACCTCCTCGCTGTCCTAAAAAACAACATCCGACGTGGACCTCGACCAGTTGGTCGCCTCTCCGTCCAACACATAGGTGGCCAGATCCACCTGCCTCTCAGAAGGACATCCGATAGCCCTGAAAATCTTCCGGATCTTGAAGACCCAATCCTCAGCTCCCTCCGGCTCACCACTGCCGTCAAAGGAAGGAGGGTGCTATCGCATAAACTGATCCAGCACTGCCCCCGCCCCTGCCTGCTCAGACTGTGCAGACTGGCGCTCGAGAAACTCGCCCAGCCTACCAAGAGTCCCCTAAAGGGTCCTCCTCTCCTCCTCTCTGTCCTCCCTACCAGTCTCCTCACTGGCGCCCCTATAACTTGAAGGTGGCCTCACACGTCTCGGAGGCATCTACACAAGAGGACGGGAAACGACAATGAATTAATGATTATGAATGAATACATGGTGAATGAAAACTAAATGCAAAACCTCAAAGGTGGTTTCATTGGACAAGCACACCGGGACTGAAGGCTCTGATACCAAATTGTAACGCCCTGAAACCGCGGAAAAATTTAAAACTTTAAACAGATAAGAATCAACACTGGGGTCGTCACCAAACCACAAGTATATATATAATATAAGGTGGTAAACTGTACAATACAAGAGTCAAGGGTGATTACAACCCAACACAAAAGATATACAACGCATGTACAAGGTAAGACATCCACCTCGAAGAACAAAAGGGATAGGATCCGGTCTGGGTGCTCCTGCCCGCAGTCACCACACCCTACTGACGTGCACGACCTGACATGTAAACAAACAATGCCTGAGTTTCCCTTAGGGAAACCCGTATGCCAAACCCCTAAAATATGAACATAATATGTGTATATGAAACATGAAATGAAGAATGCAGTAAAAGCATATCTAACTCCCATGCACACAAGGCACTACCAGAAAACATCGGCAACAACAACACAAGGCACCGCCGGAAAATCATCGGCCACGGGTCTCAAGGGTCCTCTCACCCCAACCCCACAATCACACGTGCACACAAGGCACCGCCGGAAAATCATCGGCCACGGGTCTCAAGGGTCCTCTCACGCCAACCCCACAATCACATGTGCACACAAGGCACCACCGGAAAATCATCGGTCACGGGTCTCAAGGGTCCTCTCACCCCAACCCCACAATCACACGTGCACACAAGGCACCGCTCCGTAGAGCCACAACCACGATCTTCCTCTCAGGCCGACAATGTCTGTATCGTCGCCCTAAAAAAGGTCGGAGACCCGTTGCCCTCGAGGCAGATCCAATAACACACGACACAAGCATCCATATGCAAAACAATGCCCAAACGGTCGAACAGAAGACCTAAAACGGTCGACCGAACACCACAACTATTCCGCAAATAAACCGAAATAACGTCCAACCGGTCGAACGGCAAAGGGGTCCCGTTCGACCGAAATCCAACAGTGAAAATCCTCTCTTCCTCAAAAAGCACCAACGATCGAACCATCCTAAAATCACGGTCGACCGATTTCCACCAGTAAAACTCACCAACAAACCGCACTACTCGGTCGACCGAAACAACTCTTCGGGTCGACCGGCCAATAAGTTAACTTAAGTTCCGGTCGGACGAAGTCAACGAGCGGTCGACCGTTTAGATGGTCAACGCCCCAACCGACTTACAACAGTGCTTTCGGTCGACCGGAAAAGGGGACCCGTTCGACCGAAAACACCTAGAGCCTTTTTCCCTTGGTAAAATGTACCACCGGTCGACCACGCCAACCCGCCGGTCGACCGTTGCAGAGCAGAAAAGCTGCTGCAAGGTTCTCGACGAGCCTTTCGGCCTACCGTCTGTCACACCAATCCTCGCAAAGGCTAAAAGAGGATTAAACTAAAGCCTGACATACCTTTAAGGCTTGAAGAAGCCTTCGAAGAACCCTGGCGAGCTCTTCCTCACCAAAACTCCTTCTCCGGTGAAAATCCGAACCCGATCGCCTCGACTCCGGCAACTCCTGATCTCCTCCGAGCTTCGCCGGCCTCGCCTCCGCGTCTTCCTCAGCTGGATGAGAATGATCGAGAGAGACGCGCGCGAGAGAGAGAGAGAGAAAAGTGAGAGCGAGAGAAGTGAATTCAAACCTTTTATACTCTTTTCCCAACCAATCTCAGCCGTCCATCAAAACCTTTTCTAATCCTTCACCTAAAACACAATAAACTCAATTAGCAAAGGGTTAGGATGTAACACCTAAAGCTAAACTTGTGGCACCGTCCTTCCAAGCTAGACAACTAGACTTGTGATGAGAACGTGACTTGTAATGTTCTTGAACTGGTTCAAACTCGGATCATCAGACTAACATCACGGTTACTCTTGAGTCTTGTACTAATATAAAAATCTCATGATACAAAGGTTTTCTATCAACACCTTTTTTCTTCCTCTCTTAGTCTTGATGATCTTGTTTTCTAAGGTTTCTGGACACCTCTTGCCTCGAGTTCCCCATTCCCAAATAACATACACATGTTAGATGTACAAGATGTCACATGCATGTCCAAGATAGTGTTCAAGCTCCATGTCGGCTTACGTCTTTATCTTGAGCACCACTCCCTGTCAATTATTTTTGAGTAAAACGCTCACATCAACTTTTAAATTCTCCGAAAAGTACAATCGGTAGAGTCATTGGCTTAACTTCGAAAAATTAACATCAACTTTTAAATCCCAGCTAATCAGGTTTCATACTTGAAGTTGAGTTCCCAGTGGAGGAGGGAAATCTTTAAAATAAATGCTGGGAGAGTTAGTGCTTCTCAGACGTGGGATGCACTTTAAACAAATATGGACTAGCAGTGATTAAAAGATGATCGTTGAGCCACACAAGGAAAGACATGCATAAATAATTGAGGCAGACTGAGGCATCAATTTGTGTCTCTTATGGTTCTGAGATCAGACAATGCCCTTTCGTTTTTGTTGTTATGCTCTTTCTCATAAAAAATGAAATGATATAATACAAAACACACTGACTCATTTGATTGCGATCTATACTGCTAATAATGAAGGCCACAAATTAAATAATTAGGAAAGGACAGTGGTTTTTGAATTCAAATTGAAGCTGGATTACGAGCTAACCTATTGTAATTGTTCATGTTCAATAAATAGATTAATACAATATATGCTCATGTGTTTGTTGGGACGTGTTACTGTTTAACAAGTCTTTTGTATTGGAAAATTTCGGATGTTCAGTTTTAAGACTGTATGGAGAAATTTACTCGATAACTAATCTTTTTGATTTCGAAATTACTCATGCATGTCAATAGAGTTCACTTTCTTTTACAACTCCATGAAACTTAAATGCTTTTAGATAAACAAACTAAAAATAACCAGTTGGTAGATTTTTAGGTTGAATTGTTAATGTTATGAATCACATCTCACCAAATTAGGTCACTTTCTTAGGTTTAGTTAATTTAGTAAAACTGAACATACTTTCAGAAAAATAGAGAATCAT
Organism: Triglochin maritima; assembly: GCA_963682175.1. NCBI lineage: Eukaryota > Viridiplantae > Streptophyta > Magnoliopsida > Alismatales > Juncaginaceae > Triglochin > Triglochin maritima. Next base: position 46,815,036 of record OY821775.1, read on the forward strand.
GACTTTGTATGTGCATGTTTTGTTGGCTGGTTTTACATTTCATCAGAATTCTTACCCCTTATTTCAACAAATTACAGGGTAATTTTTCACACTCAAGCTCCAAAAGCAGTAAGATAACGGATTGGATTTTATTAATATTAGAATCGGGTATCCAACTCAAAACCAATTGGTGAAAAGGGGAGGGACCCAAGGACTTATAAGCCCAGGAGAAGCCTACATTCTTCCGATGTGGGACTATCTCTCATACTCTCCCGCACGCGTGTACCGGCATTTTTTTATCCGTGTACACAAGTGGAGAAAAGGTCACAACCGGGTAGAGTGCGCAGCGGAAGCTCTGATACCATATGAGAACCGGGTATCCACCTCAAAACCAATTGGTGAAGAGGGGAGGGACCCAATGACTTATAAGTCCAGAAAAAGTCCACATTCTTCCGATGTGGGACTATCTCTCACAATTAACTCCAAAAGCAGTAAGATAGTGGGTTAGATTTTATTTAAACTATGTTCCTTGAACCAACTTGATTCTGAGGTAACTAAAATTCCTAAACTAATCAAAAGTTCTAAACTGATAACCTGCCGTAATAATCACTTTCTTCGTTACAACAAGACTAAGTTAGAAATCTTAAAATCTTCAAAAAAGTGAAAAAAGAGAGTTAGAAATCTTGAATCTCAAAGCTCTACCGAACACCACTTACGCAATTCTCAAACGAGAAGCCACCTCACATACATACATACATGTGGTGACAAAATAAAGTTGTTGGCGCTATAGAAATAATTCAAGTAAAGCCACTTTCAAAAAGTGAGTTTCAGGAATCTTGACTGCTTGATAGCTCAATGAGCTGATTATTGAGTTGGGTCGGAGGAGCCATCCTATTGGTAAGACAAGGAATGTGGATGAAATGGATGAGTGAGATAGATATTGATTTCTAACTACGTTTTAAGATTTTGATCATTGTCATAAGATTTTGAATCCTAAGTGCATGTCAATGATTCAGAGATTAGTTCAATTTCAACTGATAAGTGCGATGTCGATGCAAGGTAGCTCTCCCAAACAACCAAAAATACTCCCACCAATTTTTGATTTTCACAGCTGAGCATTTAGAATGTTTGGCTTAGAAGGTATTGTGGTTGTAAACTCATATCCATATAATTCATATAATTTCTTGATTTTAGAAAGAAAAAAAACCCTGTGTTTGAGAACATTTTAAGTTCATATATAGATTTATGTCTAGAAGCGAAATCATCTGGAATTGTTCTTTTGTAATACGTATCATTTAATATGTGGGTCTATTTTAACTAGTTTGGAATTAAAAACTTCGTTGGTGCGGTATCACTCGACGATACAATTACGTGTGCAAATGATCATAGTCGTATAATATATTTTGTAACAAGGTTATATTAAATAATGATCATGATGAGTTGGCCACAATAGTTTGTTGAAAATAAAATAAAATAACTTTCTTGACTGGTGTTTTCACTGCTGACCGTAAGTGATTGGTTGATGTATGGGGCCTATATAAATCACAATACAATGAGTGAACTAAAGTAGTCTGGGTAGCATAATTATATATATCTATTATATTCAGAAGCGGACAAACAAAAGCCACAAACAGTCCTCTCCTTGAGAGAGAAACAAACTGGTCTCTAGGATATATGTAAATTCCCTACATTTCGTATTTATTTTTTACACCTTTGAGTTGAATACACGTGGTTGTATTTTCAGGTCTGATTGTAGGAATGATTGTATTTTCAATCTACTGAAGCCATCGAATCCCAATCCTGAAAAAGATTATCATGGACTCGATTAGGTCGTCGATTCAATTAGCTAACCGTAATGGTAGCAGATTGTCAACGAACGAATGATTCTAAGTTGTTAACGAGGAGATTACTTGTTAGATCCTAATTTTTGATTAGTAGCTTAATCATGTTTAGGTGGCTAATGGGTTGACTAGATGGTTTGGGTTGAGGTGGGGTTGTGATTGGTTGGGGAATGATTTAAAAGGTGAGAAACCTTTTCTTTTTCTTCACTTCACTCATCTTCCTTAACTCTCACTCTCTCAATCTTTTTTTCCCTCTCAGCCATCTCAAGCTCCAGCGAGATGTGGTAACCGGTGAGCAAAGGAGTCGTGGCAGTTGTTGCCGGAGGTGTGTTGACCGTAGTTCGCGTAAGGAGTTTGTCGGGCAAGCAAGTTGGTGAGACGGTCTCCAACGGCCTTCGAGACTCGTGTGAGCGTTGAAAGTGTATGCTAAGTTCCTTATTAGTACTCACCCAACGGGTGTGAGGTGGTCGGATCGGTCGTCGGAGGCCGGAGTATTGTCATTGTGCTAATCGTGTCGTGTCAAGTCGTATATATAAGTTCTAGGTGCTACGTCGTATCCGACTCATTTAATAATCGTGTTGCTAGACGTCTGCCGTATTCAACCCGTTTATACACGATTATTAAACGAGTTACTTTCTGTACATATTTAACACGGCTACAGTTTACACCATTAAACAATAATTCACACACAATTAGTCATGTTTATTACACGAATACCGAATTCATGATTGCACGCCACTCGTTCATTATAATTTATAACTTATATGTTACTTGTAAACTTGTCGGTATTAGTCGTGTAGTATTCGTAATCGTGTACCTAATTACCTGATTATTTATTGTGTTTTAGCGTGTCTTAATCGTGTCAATCGTTTTTGCAGCAGAAATTCATATCCAACTCATTTAATAATTGTGTTATCATATCCAATTTATTTATTAATTGTGTTCAAATTCTCAATCCATATCCGCTAAGATCATGTCATTTTCGTATCGTAAAATCGTGTTTCGTGTAAAATTGACAGCCCTATGCACAATTAACGAAATGAATTTTGAATTTTGAATTTTGCGAAACAACCCCGTGTAATTTAAGAATTTTGAAAATTTGCAAAATCTTCCTAACTTATTTAAGAAATAACATTGACATATTTCACTCTCTTTCCCTCTCACTTTTCTATCATCTCTCAATCTCTCCTCTTCCTACCTCTTTAGGGTCCGTTTGGATTGCGCTCCCCTGGTAATAGCTTCTCTTGGGATCTACCTTCTACCTTCTTCCAGGTGAGGAGTTGATCCCACCGCCCTAGAAGTCATGGGTGTTTGGATGGCAACAAGGAGAATATGCTGGAGATGTATTGTCCTTGCCAAAATCCGAAACTACCCTCCCACTAAGGGTCCCGACCTCGTTTTTACTGTCATCTCCCCCCTCCCGTACCTTCATCCCCAAGCAAACCTCACCCTTGCCCCCTCCCTCTTTGGTTAACATGGCCGCAAGACCCAATCGTGATGGTCCCCTGACTCCCGTGCGCTTCTACTGTCGACCGGCAAAGGTGTGGCGTAGAGTCGAAGATGGTGTTCCAAGTAGGGTTTTCTTCGAATGCAGTCGTGATTTGGTGGGTAGTACAACTACTTTATGTTATTTTCCATATGTTCTATGTATTTCTTGTCGTTGCCGTTAGTAGATGGGTGATCTTTTGTTGCTATCTTTGTGTCCCAGTGATTGAATCGTTTTAAATACTGCAAGTGCACGACGTCGGCGAAGACGTGACAAATACGGATTGAGTCCACATGGAGGTGTGCGCTTTAGAAATCAAGTGGGAAAATGAGAGGAGAAGTTGTTGATTATGCTAACTACACTAAACTATGAATGAACTAATAATTAAACTAAACTCCCATGAAGTGGAGGTGTGTAGGTGTGTGTGTGTAAGTGAGTCTTCATTTCAATTAGGCACAAGTGTAGTTTGTGTGACATACAAGTAGAAGTTAGTGTATAATTGAAGTGTAGGATACACAACATTACATGACAAACCATGAATATGCATATCACACATAAAGTTGATGTTGATTTTAGATTGTCAAGCATGCAATAAGTACCTAGTGTGGCTATTAGAGCATCAATTAATCCTACATACAACCTAAATCATTCATGTGAATGTGCACCAAACATGGATCCATACATAACAAGTCATTTCCATCAAACCATTACAAGCAACAAGATAAACTCTAAAATTAGCATGATATAAGTACTTAGTGTGGACATTATCTCATCTAATACAAGTTTAAGCATGCTACAAGTATATATCTACATTAAGCAAATGACACAAATAAAAGAACTCATCACTATCACATAATTTACATCACCTCCACCCCAAATGAGGTGGATCTACTCTCTACTCATTAAACTAACAATTGTATTAAGGAAAAAAGACATTCTACTAATTATACTAAGATAAGGAGAACAAAACTAAGCTAAACAAGCAAACATTAAAAGAGACAACATTAGAACAAACTAAGAAAAATATTTTATTGATATCTCACATTACCAGCATCAATCTTCTCCACTTGAGTTTTACTCCAAGGCCTCACTCCAAATAGAGAGGATGGCCACCAAGCAATGCTTCCAATACAAATGAGGAGAAATAGTTCTATTTATAGTCAAGGAAAAAGGTAATTGTGAACAATCTTCCGGTGTGAGACTAATGAAACATACCAAATACAGACTAAAACAACCTAATACACATCCATGAGATTATGGGTGTGATCCGGAGCAGAAGCCACCGCTAATTGGCGGTCTGGATGGCTTGGATCCAACCTATTTTCATATGACGTCTTAATTGCTTCATTTCTTCACGTGGAGTGCACCCTAATCGGTTGTGGAAGACCAGGCCCGAATCCAACTGCCAAAATACTTCTCATGATGGTGTGGAGTTCTTGATTTGCTAATTGGTCATTTTGGCTTGTGTCCATGTCCTTCCCTCTTGCAGATAGGTCCATAAGTCTCGCTGATCAATCTATTTTTCTCACGTTTTGGTCCTTTTGTGTCATGTTCTTCTTAAACATGTTTATTCCTGAAACTTAAACATAAAACTCGTTACATAGCATTGCTTAGGTTAAAAATAGAGAGTCGAAGACATGAATATATACGTGATATGATATTAATCACCCAGCTCAATGACACTCGTTGTCATTACATGCTCTCGGAGGAGTCAGTCGTTGCAACCGTTGGGGGTGTTGTAGCTCACCTGGACGAGTGCATGGATAAGATGGAGAAGGAACTCTTGGGGACGGTAGAGGCTATCGTCTAACGCGTCATCGAGAAGGTGATGAAGCGAGTTAAAGAGGAGGCAACATGTCATCTGAAACCCAATCCTTGTGGTAAGCATTTTCCTTACACTCATATTTGAACCCTCGTTCGTTGTTTACATGCCCTTGCCATGGTTGTTCTGTTGTGGAATGCTTGCTTGTTGTCTCTTCTCTTTGGATGTCCTAATTATTATGAAGTAGTAAACTTATTTGAAGCTCATTTGTTTAGGGTAGGAGAAATCGCACATCTACATATATTTTTCCTTTCCTTTAGAGGTGCCTAGTAATTGCAGGTTACAAGGGAGTCCATTATGTTTTCGACAACTTTGGTGAAATTCATATGGTAGAAAATTGTGTGATGCAATGGAATTGGTTTGGGGAGAGCATTTTTCGGTTCGGTCCGGGTTTGGTCCAGACCAAATCCAATTGGTCCGGACCTAGGGACGGGTTCAGGTTTCGGTCCGGTCCGAACCCGGTCCAAAACCCAAAATTCCCACAAAAATCCGGTGTGGGTTCGGTCCAGACCGAATCTGACCGGTCCGGTCTTCGGTTCGGACCCCGGAGAGCATCCGGGTCCAGTCCGATCCGGGTCCGGACCGATGCTCCGCCCAAGAATTGGTACACAAGATTTGCTAATGTTGATATGTATTATTTTAGGGTGACAAGCTTGATTCTGGGATTTTCCAACTTTCCTAATAATTGTGTAGGTGAGGGATCTTCTATGCTTTAATCTGCAATTCATGCAGTGACATTGTGACCCTTTTCTTTTCGTTAGATTGCTTATGCCAAATATATACGTGTGAGTTTACAACTTTCGGATAAATCCTGTGACATAAACTAAAACTCAGTTATTTCACAATTATGTGCAGAAGAAAAAGAAAAAGAAAAAGAAACGAATATTGCAATAGATTCTCTCATGATAACACAACCAACAAGATTTTTCATTAACAAACCGGACACGTTGAATGTTGAAGAAATTTAGTCTTAGATATCAAAATTGTTTGAAGCCACCTTCACAAAAAAAGTAATTATCTGACTTGAAATTGTAAGCATGGAGGGATCAACAAAAGCCTTGAATCATGTTTTTGTTCTTATTGCATTGTTAGTTACGATAGTCAAATTAGGATAATAAAAAGTGCACCTATAGTGTGTCTTCTTTGGTAAAAGCATTGGCACTGAGGTGTTAGTGTTGCTTGGAGGAAACTTATTTGAGTATGACATATTTAAATTTATATGGTCATTAAATATTCTTTTATTTGGGTTGACTCTGCCCCATCAAAGGATTAACCCCACCAGCACCCCCTTATTGTGTGGATCAAAACTTATCATACCTTATATTGAGACTGATGAGTGGACTTTTCAAATCATATCTAGTTCCATTATAAAAAAAACGTAATTCCTCTATAATTTAGAATCTCAGACTTACTTCTGAACTGTGAATGATGTTGTGCCACATTTGAGTCTTTCACTTCATATCCCTGTAAATTCCGAATTGAAGCACAGTTCAAATTTCACTTCTTTTACTGTTAGGAGTGCTAATCTGATAAACACCTTCACTTATAATCATTGTCATGGAGCTATTACTTTTTCTTGTTGATTTAAAAAAAAGTTATTTTGAATAACACATCAACTTAAATGTACTTGCATGATTTCATTCATTAGACCATTTTCAATTTGTTTATGTGCTTCTGAAGTTAGTCGATCTATGCAATTCGTGGGTGACCTTAACAATTTGCGTATAACGGCTTGCTTGAGACCATGAACGTTATTTGCTTGAGATAGAGAAAATAAAAACGGGATGGCGTCGGGAAATGGTGAGGCAAGAGGCAGAGGAACGACGAAGGGAGATGGAAGAAGGCATTTTTCAAGGGGCTTCTCATTCGTCGAACGACGATTTTGTTGTCTACATCCAGGAGTTTTAGTTTACGAACATGTTTATGTATGAATGTATGACTACACCCAATGGTTTTTGTGTTGTGCCCGAGTGTAGTTTGTGCCCGTTATTCTTAAGAAATTTTGTTCTACATTTTTCTTGCCATGAGTGGTGAGGATGTTGTCAATCTTTTTTCCGGCATGGATCTCATCTAAGCACAACATTACCCAAGTCCTGTGGTGGGAAGCAGACCAATGAGCCTTGTTCCGTTGGGCTTCTTTAGACAGTTTCTTCGTCACAGCCTTACGGGGAGGACTCTTTGCATCACCGCTTGGACCTCCAATGTTATCAAAAGGTGTGAGGTCTCCATCTTCAAAGGAAGTAATGTTCACCAAACCGAATTGGCTAGTGCATTGGTGGAAGGAGTGTGTGTCGTTGAGCCCACCCTCCTGTTGTGACAATTGTGGTGGGAAGTTGTGGTATTGCAACTCCGCCATCCAACATTCATCTATCGGTGTTGTACAAGTTCTCATTGCTTGTAGTTCATAGAAGAAGAAAAACAAAAAATTGTTTATAAGGAAAGTAATTAATTAATACTTCAATGACTAACAATGACAACATGAATGAAAAACAACGAATCAACAATTTCATTAACAAGGAGCACAAATTTACATTAAATTAAAAAAATTAGCCACAATACGAAGTTGCTTGCCGACTTAAGTTCCATTATCTTGTTACTTAGAAGTCACAAAACAAAAATTAAAAAGAATGTTTGATAACATTACAACCCTTTACTCGCAGTTATCTCATCTCGGATGTGGATATGGAGAACCGCCATACTATTATCGTCTCCGCCTATTGATTGAAGGCCACCACCTCTAGTATGTGTGGGCTCTGCAATCTCGTCGTTGTTATGGAACTCTACAATTAGCTCATTGTTGTTGTGATCGATGATGTAGTTATGCAACGACATTGTAGCTGCTACAAACATTGCTTGGTTGTCCAATGAGTATGAGCCCATGACATTTAGCAAACGTCATCTCTTCTTCACTACCCCAAATGCTCTCTCGATGACATTCCTTAATGAGAAATGCATACTATTAAATAACTCCTCTTTACCTTGTGGTTTTGATCAGGTACTTCGATCAGGTACTTCCAAGATGGGATTTTGGTGCTACTTTTTGTCCTAACTCCTAATGACTGGCGGGTAGGGTTCGTTAGGGTTTGAAATGGGTAGGAGTTGGATTCAGGGATTGGTGGGAGAATTCCAGGAAAGATGGGATCTTTTGGGTTTTGGTGGTGGTGGTGGAGGAGTGGGGATGGCTTGGAGATTACGAATTTTGAAATATTACATCTTTTGCTTTTCGCATCTGTGGGTCAATCGGAGTCTGGAGATAACCTCAATGGCTCAATGCTGATATGATGTCTTCTGCTTAACTATTTTTTTTGAATTTGATTGTTTTTGGTTTGGATAGTATAATGATTTGGCTTGTGTTTTAATTTTTGATTGTTTGTAATGAAGCAGCAGAACTAGAATCCAATTCATATTATCAAAGTTCTGCCGATAAGAAAATCCCTTAAGTTCTATTTCATTGAACTATTCTTTTATAGATAATACTGAAATATGATGATCATTCGTTTACATCGTAATGCCAAATCCTTTGTTATTCAACAAAAAAGACATGTATCAAACCCTTACTAAAGAATGTGGGCCCAGTTTAGTTTTATCTCCCCCTTCCAGATAAAAAAGCAATTGATTTGGTTGCAGAAAGTATCATTCCCTTGTGTAGGAAAATGTGATTCTTTCAATTTATGAACTGTCTTTTTTTATTGGATGAGCTATCGTATCTAAACTAAAGGTAAAAAGTTGAACACTTGAACCTGTTGTAACTGATTAATTTTCGATTACGAATTTTGATTGAAGAATAAAATAACTCCTCTTATTAAGTGTTTGCTTTTGAAAATTTTGCTCATTGTGTTGTTTTAGAGTATGGAGTCTGATCACAACTCTATTCAATTTTTGTTTTTCAGTCAGGAATGGATAAGTTTTTGATTAAAAAACCCAAAGAAACACAACCACCGGAAAAACGAAGTCGAGTTGAAATAAATTTAGCTGAATTAGTATCAGATCCAGGAGAAAGAAAACAAATTTCTGAATTTCATCCTACTATGCATAATGAAATTCGTAGAGAATATTACTTAAGAGGACCTTACCGCCCTTCTAATCCTAAGTATGAGTTCCCACAAACCAAGATTGGTGCCAAAATGCGACGGTTCAACACCGAATGGTTCAGTGAATTCAATGATTGGTTAGAATATAGTGTCACAAAAGATGCTGCTTTCTGTCTTTATTGTTATTTGTTCAGCTCTTCTGGGACAGAGAAAGCATTTGTTTCGATAGGATTTAGAAATTAGAAAGATAAGAAACGTCTAAATTCCCATGTTGGAGGGCCTGATAGTGCTCATAATCATGCCAGAATCAAGTGTGAAAGCTTGACTAACGAAAAGAGACACATCCGACCAATGTTAGATAAGCAGACAGATCAAACACGCAAAAGCTATAGGGTTCATCTTAATTCCACACAGTAATTGATATGCAACTTCAGAGAAGATGGTTCAATTCCACACAGTAATTGATATGCACTACGTAAGTTCTGAATTTTATCGTTCTCGAGGGCGTTCTCGTAGAAGAGTAGATAAATTTTCTAATGTGCATCATTATCGTGTTGAAATATTCCACACAGTAATTGATATGCAACTTTAGGAGTTGAACAACTGTTTCACAGAGGGGAGCACAGAGTTATTGATGTGTGTATCGTGTTTAAGTCATACAAATACTTTCTCTCAGTTTGATAAGACAAGATTGCTTCAAATGGCCAAATTTTATCCCAAAGAATTTTCTGATTTTGATCTCATTGTTCTTGAGAGTCAATTGGAGACTTATGTTCGTGATGTCAGATCCAATCCAAAATTTGGAGATTTGAAAAGTTTAACAGAACTCGCAGAGAAGATGGTTCAAAAGAAGAAAAATTAAATTTTCCGTTGGTTTTCTTGTTGATTACCTTGGCATTGGTCTTGCCAGTTGCAACTGCAACAGTTGAGAGAGTGTTTTCGGCCATGAATGTCGTGAAAAACAGATTGCGGAACCGGATGGGAGACGAATGGGTTAATGATGCTCTCGTTACGTACATCGAACGAGAGATTTTCGATACGATTAGTGATGAAGTTATAATGAAAAAATTTCAAAGCATGAAACCTCGTAGGATTACCTTGTAACAAACATGTTTGAATTTAATATAAAAACGTTTTTAATTATTATTATTTGGTTGATATATTTTTAAAGGGTGCCCACCCCTAAATATCGTCCTGGGTCCGCCCCTGTGTGTTATATAGAAACTCGATATGGGCTCGATTGCGCTCGATGGTCAACATAATAAATGTTCACATGTTGATTGCCCTGGGATGTGTCATTAGTATGGGAAGAGATGCAACCGTTCGACATTCCTTCCTTTTGGACACAACCTTTTATTATTGCGCGAAGAGGTGCAACCCTTCATTAAAGGGTTTATAAAATTAGATGTTAGGGTGTCTTTTATTTAGTTGTGTATTCTATCCCCCCCCCCCCCCCCCCCCCCCTCATTTAGTTGTGTATTCGATTCGTCCACCCCACCCCAAAAAAATGACATTCTAACACGAGCTACTCTGACGAAGCTGAGCACATCCTCGGTGGACCAATATGGGAAGGTTGTCCTCCCGTTGAAATACCGGGAGATTTACCTTTACCCTATCGCACTTGTAGGTGCGGTTCGAAGGCAACAGAGTTGTGGTCCAACACTTCGAACAACATTAGCAAAACATTCTATGTTTGTGGCTCCTCGGAGACAACCCTTAGCTATCTGTACTTCGTCTAGGACGATGGAACACATGTACCACCGGTGGATAAACCCGATTAGGGCGTAAAGGACCCAGGGATGCGGAAGCTTCTCTGAAAGGTTGCTAAGTTGAGTCAAAGCCAAGAGATAAACAACACTATCTTTTGGGTTTACAGGTGACATCTGAGCAAATCATTCTCTTCCAATTGACTTGGAAGAGATTTATAATTTTTGTGTGTTTGTGTTTTTTGTTTGTCTTTGTGTTTGTGATTGTAATCTCTCATTATTCTCTCATTGTACCTCGGTAATAGTTCAATAATAACTCGTTCTTAACTCGATGTTTGTGTTTGTGTTTTTTTTTTGTTTTGTGTTTGTGATCTCTCTTTGTTCTCTCATTTTACCTTGATAGTAGTTCAATAATAACTCGATGGTCTAGGACTTAAATGAACCATCATTTATTTGAATTTTTCAAACAAACAGTATGAATGAAGTTTCTCTCATTGTTCTCTCATAGTACCTCGATAGTAGTTCGATAGTAGCTCGATAATAACTCGATAGTCTAGGACTTAAACGGACCATCATTTATTTGAATCTTTTCAAACGAACAGTCTGAATGAAGTTTCTTTCATTGTTCTCTCCTAGTACCTTGATAGTAGTTCAATAGTAGTTCGATAATAACTCAATGGTCTAGGACTTAAATGAACCATCATTTATTTGAATCTTTTCAAACGAACAATCTAAATAAAGGTTCTATCCTTGTTCTCTCATAGTACCACGATAGTAGTTCGATAGTAGCTCGATAATAACTCGATGGTCTAGGACTTAAACGAACCATTATTTATTTGAATCTTTTCAAACGAACAATCTGAATGAAGTTTCTCTCCTTGGTCTCTCCTGGTACCCGATGGTAGTTCGATAATAGCTCGATAATAACTCGATGGTCTAGAACTTAAACGAACCATCATTTATTTGAATATTTTCAAACGATCAGTCTGAATGAAGTTTCTCTCCTTGTTCTCTCATAATATCTCGATAGTAGTTCGATAATAGCTCAATAATAACTCAATGGTCTAACACTTAAACGAACCATCATTTATTTGAATCTTTTTAGGGTTTAGCGTTTAACAAAAAATTAGTTCGATAATATCTCGATGGTCATTGTGCAATTTCAAATGAACAACTTCGCCCGTTCAAGTCAGTTTTGTCCTTCTACCTCGATAAAGCTCGACGGTTTCTCGACGTTGGTCGATGGTTGTTCTATTACCTCTTCGACTACGTCGTTTGCATGAGGAAGATTGAAATAGGAACATCATTCACAACCATTCACAACATTCGAATATTAACAAAAAACAACATAAACAACATAACTTCTTGTGTATTAACTGCACATTTACAAACAGAGTTGTCAAAATTGACAACTAACACATACACAACAAAAACCAAAAACTGTCATAGAATAAAACATTAACTAAAATAACTTTGCCATCTTCCTAGTCGACCCGGAGTGTTCTTCCAAGCCAGGAGGCACCTCAAGCAGTGGGGAGGGTGTGTGGTCAATGATGGGTGTCTCGGTGAGGCAGTCGGGGCAGGTGTGCTCTAGAAAGGGGATTGTTAGGGTTGGTGTCGTCGGGGTGGAAACTACGCAAACCAAATAACGGAATATCAGTGGACATTAACTTATAACCACGGGTAACTGAAAAATAAAGATCGAGATGATTAAAACCTACCACTGTCGATGAGGAGGTCTACCACCGTGTCTTGTATGACGGTCAAACGACGCTCCACGTCGACGATCATGTGGTAGAATTCCGCTAGGATCTGCTTGACCTCCTCTAGTGGTTCTGGGGGAGGTCGTACCAGAGACATGGTGTCACGAACGTAGAAGGTGCATCTTTGGCATCACGGGCCCCACAACCCCAGGTCACTTGCACCGGCCCGGTTGAGGACCCAACACACCTGTCATGCGACGTAACCGCACAAGCAGAGGATGTCTTCGATGGGTGAGACCCCAACGATGTCGTCGTTGCGCATCATTCTAGGACTGGGATGTGTTTGAGGGAAGAAGGCGTGGGCAAGAAAAGTATAATGGTGTAATACCGAAAGAATAGAAATGTTTTATACTATCCTGATGACAGACGCGACGTCTGGAGAGAAGGTAACCAAACCGTCGAAAATGCCCTCGATTATCGTGCATTTCAGTCGTGCTCATATGATTGAGAGAATATCAACCTCATGTCGAGTACATATCAAACTCATTGATCCCAACATAGAGAACTTTATTTCTTCATCATATCACACGCATATTGAGTCTCCCACTGGTATGGTTTTTCACACTTTGCTCATAACTGACAAGACGTTTCGACAGAAGGAAACTCGACCGTAAAAAACACCCTAAAACGTATGTGACATTGACAGTCGTGTTACCTATCGAGCTTAGATCGAGTAGGTATCGAGCTCATCGATCCCAACATAGCGTCACCTCGAACCACACATTGGTACAGTTTTCATGCTTCCCTCTTAATTGCTGAGTTGGCGTTTGGTGATAAGGTATGTGAAACAACAAAAAACGACCTCAATAATCATGTCGTTGTTGGTCGAGTAACCTATTGATCCACTATCGAGTGCATATAGAGCTCATCGAGCCAAACATAGACGACTTTCTTGCTTCATCATATTGATGTCACATCGTATTGCCATTGTGCAGTTTTCACTCTTCACTTTTAATTACTGACATGACGTCCGAAGGGAAGGAAACCATCCAAAACTTTCTCAGTAATCTTGTCGTTGTGTGTCAACTAAATTATTAAGCCACTATCGAGTGCATATCGAGCTCATCGTATAGAGGGCATATCGGCGTCATCAATCCCAACAAAGAAGAGTCTCTTATGAACTCTATAACAAATTTCGAGAAGTGGAAAGATAGACAGTGCTATTTTGGGAAGAAGTGGAAAAATGAACATATTTTTCAAATGATGTCAAAATGAAGTATTTTTTTCAGAGGTTTGTCACTTGAGGTATAGAAAGTCAAATTTTCTTTATATAACTGATTTAATACGACGTTTTCAACAGTAACACGTTGAAAATCCAACTGGGCCTTGAGGATTTGGATTAGTCACAACTTCGGCTTACACTGGACTGGCCCAGAAGCCCACGTATTTTTATAATATTTTAGGCCGATGTCTGGTATCTGTAGATATTGGTTTATAGGGTTGTTCACTTGTTCGACCAACTAGATCTATGGTTTTTTGCAACTAAATCTATGGTTGCTTTGGCGTTTGGGGTGAAAATGTGGTGGTGTAAAGAATTCAGGTTAGACCCTAAAATCAGGGACGTTGCTAGGATCTCACGTCAGGAGGAGTACAATTTACATGACACCCACCAGAAATTTTGAGGGTTTCAAAAATCCAATGTGACGTACGCCGCTTAAGTAGGTCAAATCCAAAATGACGGTTGGTACCACCACTGCTTAGAATCCATAAGACAACGCAAGGTAATCGAAATTTACATGTGTCAAAATATTTAAGGGGGGCAAATTTTGCAAGAACTATCTAAATTTGTGTACTCAAAATGACCAAAAATCTAAGAAGATCGAATTTTTTTCTTGAAAATTTCTTTACAGTGAATGAAAACACAAAATTCAAGAGATCAGCTGACCACTAGTAATACGCTTAACTTGAGGTTAAGCGGACATGTAAAACCTAAATATCATATCATTAAGAAGAGTAACAACATGATAACTCATAAGAATGGGAAAGAAAAGGAGTGTGATCCCTTTCAAACTTTTTACCTAATCCCAACTTCTTCCGTCAAATCTTTGCAATTGGCAACATCAGAGGATTACTCCTCAAATCAATAATATTGACTACTTGTTTTCTTGTCGGACATTATTAAACTTTCTACTTTGTGTTAGAATTCGAACTTCATTTCTAAGTAAAGGGGCAATAGTCATCACTAAAGTTTCCTGCCTAACTTATACTGCATCAAAGAAAGTTTGAATTGATTTATTTATATATGTAAACTATATAGATATTGAGAGAAATTTTAGAATGACTTGTAACATTTTTTAATTCTGAAGATGTACTTACCTGTTATTTAATAAACAATGGAAGCCGTGCTAGTACTTGTTAGCGACACTAACTCAAGGAATACGAACCCCACTTAGCATGGTGGGCTCTTAAGTAATAAGTCCGGTTTTAGCATATAATCCTTAGATAACGAATCTAAGGATGAGATCGACATGTAAGTTTTCTTTTATTTATTTACATAATTAAGTCCACTAACAAAATATTTTGTTGGAAAATTATGGGACCAAAGTCCTATTTTTTAATCTCACAGATGTTGTTTCGTGTTGAAAACATATATAGTCATGCTTTCATATGTCAAATTTGTTGAACCACAAGCCTTTACGTACTATATGAAACTTCCGAGCGTTGTCTAACCAAATCTCTTCTTCTTTTAAAATTAATTAATAAACCAAAAGAAACAAGATGTTGTGTCTCTTCGTCTTCTTCACCCACCTCAACTTCTTGTCTCCTATCTTTGTTCTTGTCAACTTCAATATATATAATCTTTAATAAACTACTCCCTTCTAATTTTTAACTAAGGTTTTATACACCCTTAGATGTAAACATGACTTTTACAACATGAAAATTGTTACTTGATTATTATTCTCTTCTCTAAACTATATTTTTATAATTTGAATTATCATTCATATCACCAAGTGGTGGTAGTTAAGATTAGAAATTGAATCTCAGATTCCTAACAGTTCATTCGCATGTTTTTGTTGTTTCAACATAAAATAGGAGTGAGGAAGAGTAGCATATTATAAAATAAATTATTATTCATCTCACAAACAACTTGTTAGATGTTTTAGGAATATAATTTTATTATTTGCTAGAAGGTCATAACTCAATTTCGATGCTAGGAATGTTTTAATCCGATATCACATGCATGCCTCAATTTCCTTCCTAACACATATATACTACATAACATAACAACTTAATTTTTAGGTCTACAAGCAGTGAACCACTTCCACCAAACCCCTATATTACCTCCACCCATGTGGTTGTTCTTTATGATTGGAAATCTTTTTATTGAGGTCTTCATGTGTTCAAGATGATGTAGTTGCAGTATTAGTTAGCAGGGCTCTTCTCTACATTGTTTGTTGCTAGGAATGGGAGAAGATGGGATACTAAAAAATCATGAAGTGATCACAGCAGTTTACAAACTTAATCTCCATTGCCAACAATGTGTTAGGGCCATTGAGAAGAACCTTTTGAGGACTGAAGGTGATTCTTTTGCACCTCCTTTTTTCACATTTTTGGTATCTAGTACAAACTAATTCTCATGTAAGTTATACAAAACCTACTAGAAACAATGGAATGATGATCTTTTTTCAACTATATATATCATGGTTATTTTGTTAGCTCTCGACAATTGTTCTCATTGGACCAATACTTCTATGAACTAAAGTAATAATCAAGTATGATGTAATTAAACTCAATCTCATACTAGTAGATCTTACCTTGCTCTCTTTATCCCTCTTAGGGAGATTGTGTATAAACGGTTTAAGTGACCATTAATACACTCCTTGATTTTGTTTTGTTGAGTTATTAAAATAACTTACTACTTGCAGGAGTTCGAAAGGTTGATGCTGACGAAGAGTTTGAGAAACTTATTGTGAAAGGCAAAATAGATGTTGTGAAGATTCTTGAACAGATCGAGAGAAAGAGTAGAAGAAAGGTGGAGTTGGTTTCTCCACTACCCAAGAAAGTAGAGCCAAAGGTGGTGGTCAAGAAAGTTGAGAAAAAAGAAGTAAGAAATAAGAATTTCAATGTTGCATGCTTAGTTAAATTATGATAAAATCTTACATTTATGTATAGGACTTTCTTTCTAGGGATCTGACCTGAATATACTTGGGAAAGTTTTTGATTTTAAAAAGGGAAATTGTAGAGACAAAATGCATTCATCATGTCATACATCATTTAACATTTACGAAAAACCATATTCATCAAAAATATTTGTTTAAGAAATTAAAATGTATTGTTATGATAACAATTGCAATTTTTTCCTTGATTAGACAAAGCAAAGGAATCATATTTAAGCAAATGAAGTTGCTCTTGTCTGAAAATTCACCAGTATATATGTATCTGCTTTCAAATTACATAATCTGCTTAGGATATATAAATTCCATACATTTTTTATTATTCAGATTACGGTGAAGACAACAGTGTTAAAGCTAGACCTGCATTGTGAAAATTGCGAGGATAAATTGAAAAAGAAACTGTTGGAACTTGAAGGTACGCTGGTCAATTATATATGATCTTCGCTCAGATAAAATATGTTATATTGTGATTTATTTGGTAAACTTCTTATATTTTGTACGACATTTCCTTTAGTTTCATTTTGCCCAACTTGCATTTTTTTAGCTTGGTAAGAAATGGATACGTTTGTGAATATATACCAAAATTGATTTGATGAAAAGGAGTAAATTACTAGATCTTTTAAGAGACTTACCAAGTTTGCTCTTAAGATATATGCATGCAGCATGTTATTGTTAAACAAGTGGTATACTACTTGTGAAATTTGTTGAATGACTTCTCCTTGTACAATATAAACATAAAAAAAACCAACCAAACCTTGAAACTTTTGTTACGAGATCATTATACTGGTCAACATGTCCAACTTATTTTCAAATTTATATTTTATCTAACGTTATTTAACTGGACTATGAAATTCAAATTACATTACTGTATATGGAGAAATTATAAACTAAAGTTTTTTACCTGAATTGTGAATTCTAAAAAGCATAAGTTTCTGTAGTTTGGGAGGCTTTTAAAGTTCTGTAGTGGTCACACACTACAATAACTCGGGAAGAAAATCAAATGGATAATTTATAATCTTTAAGTATCGGGAAAATCAGAAATACGTTCTACTGTTTTTCTTATGAATATATTCTGCAACTATACCAAGACTATTCACTTTTTTTTCTAAGTTTTGCTTAATTGGCTGAGTATAGTAATTTTTTTCCTAAACCCACGATACTTTGAACTGATTTGCATTTGTAGATGACTCTCAAATCCAAAGAAAAGACTTATCTTTTACAAGTATCACGCTCTCTTCTGTTTCCATATGAACAAAAATTCAATAGGAAGCATATATGTTAGAATGTAAATTCATTATATCGAGTAAAATTAGCCACTTGTGATCTACACGTAGACACAATTGAAGGAAGCAATCAAACTGAAGGGTATCTTAAGTAAAAGGCAATACTTATATATGATAATTTGACATCTAATGAATGGAAAACTAATCAATTGTTTTTGACACTTAAGTAATGAAAAGTAATATTTGAGCACATCAAAGAGTTCTAAGTATTCCTTCAGGAATGAAAAGTAATATTTGAGCACATCAAAGAGTTCTAAGTATTTCCTTCAGGTTAGAAGAAACCTATATCAAGAGCTAAGTCTATTGTTTTTGAGATTGTGGCAGCCAATATTCGTATATCTTAAAGCCTGAAACCAATGGGGGAAGTGATGGAAACTACAATTTCTCAAATAAAAATTCATTTTCCCTCCATTTTATATTATTGTTTACAAGTGCACAAGCACCACCTAATTAGTATTTCCACCAAATTAAAGAAAACTCCACAAAACAAATATAAAAAGAACTCTTAACATTGGAGTAATCAAAACACCCCCTGGGGCTGGGAGTAGGAGTCATGTCCCAAGTTTTAGTTAGAAATAAAGTAAAAAAAAAAATAGAAACCAAAATGAATCAACAAAGAAAATCCAAAAAATAATAAAAATAATTAATAATAATGATACTTTGTGAATCAATGCAGGTGTTCACATAGTAAACACAAACCGAGAGAAGCAAACAATCATAATAGAAGGCACCGCAGAACCCGAGAACCTCATCAAATTCTTTCAAAAGAAGTTCCACAAGCAAGCAGAGCTTGTTTCCCACAAAGAACACAAAGAAAGCAAAGGCATGGAAGAGGAGAAGAAGGAAGAGCAGAAGAAGGCACAGGAGACAATGTCTAAGGTGGTCACTTTGGAGAAGATGGAGAGGAAGGAAGAAGCCAGAAGTGTTCAATATATACCAGTGCCATATGTGATCCACTATGCCTACCCACCTCAGATGTTCAGTGATGAAAACCCTAATGCATGTGTTATCACTTAAACATATATGTCTAAGTATTATGATTATATTATTAATTATTAGTAGAGAATGTGTATGTATACATCATGTGATATTTAGATTATGGGGCAGATTTTCTACATATAATTGGAGTGAGTGTGATCATTTTTAGGGAAACACATGGATATCTATAGAAACATGGGACGTGGTTGTGTTTATATATATATATGGGTCAAGTTCTAGTGAGCCTAGGGCTCATCAAATTTAGTTTAAACTCCCTACAATCTCACCATTGGATCTTATTTACAGTTAATCTCACCATTCATTAACATAACCGTTTTTTTCTTAATCTACCTTACAATTTGAAATGAGTGGTGGATATTGTAGGAGCTTAATTTAGAAAAAATAAGTCTTAGGCTCACTTGAGAATTCCTGTATATATATATATATATTGTGATTGAATATGTTAGGGCCAAATATTTCAAGAAATGGATTGCATGCATGCAGTTGCAATCTTATATGGAGATCTGAAAAGCAAAGTATGATCTGGGGTTATTTTTTAAGGCATATAGCTTTTTAATTTATTTAATATCATGGTCATATAAGAATAAGAATGTCTATTTACGAAAATTTAACTAAAAGTACGTGGATATATAACATTGTTTTGTCATGATACATTTGCATAGAAAGTCTGATGGGAAATGTTTTACTAGCACTATATATAGGAGCTATTGGCCGAAGCTGTATGACGTTATAATAATTAACTAAATTTGACTTAACACATAATCATATGCTGAATTAAACTACTGCATGCGCACAGTGCTCTCTTCATTCATATATACTTTGTAGTGCATATATATGTATTTATATATTATTTAGTCATATGTCATGTCAAATCTAAATCGAGAATAGTTAAACTTGAAGTCATATGTGCTGCTTAATGAAGTCTGTACAAAAATATGAATTATGTATAACGGATATTGGAAAAACTGCTAGCGATTGACATGTACTTTTTTATATATATGTACGTTTGTATTGGCATAACTTAATTTAACAATACCAAAACATATTTTAGTAGAAAAAGTCAGTTATCATTTTCTGAAGTACTTACTAACTGCCCCACATTTAACCCTACCCAAACAGATGTCCTCAAAGCTCACATTAACACATCATTTATGCTCTAATTTGTAACTGTGCATTTTGAGGACAAGATAACCAATATGGAAACATAAGCATAATCCCCAATGTACATGTTAGATTATGTCTATGTCGACGTCTCTTTATGTCAAACTCTTGTTCCCCCAAGAAAAAAAACACTAACTAATTAAATATAAATACAAACACACAGACAAAGAGAAAGACAGGGATTGGTTGAACACGAATGTTGTTGGAACAAAGCACATGCTTGCACTAAGAACTAGACAGTTTTAAACCTTTTCCAAGGTATCCCCATGAATCAAAGACAACTAGTCTTCAACATTGATCAGTTCAAGAACTTTGTGGGTTGCTAATTAATGTGATCAAATCCAAGAGTTTGTCCAAGCACAAGTGACGCTACCAGTTGATATCATGCTTTTAGAAAACTTCAGTTTTGAAAATATGCAAGAACTTTTCAAAATCTAATTATGAAATCGTATTTGATGAAAATGACCCAACACACATAAGACTTGAAGAACCAACCAACCCAACATAACATTGTCGATAGATTAGTGATCTTGGAATAATTAAGATCACGTACGGAAACAATTGTTTGGGACGAAGTCGTTTGCATCTTAATGTTTAATTGAAAAGGCAAACATATAGAACTTGAGGAGTGCAACAATCATCCTTAACTAAGATATTATGTGTTAAATATTTTTAGTTAGTGAAGTCTCTTTAAAAGATTTTGTTTGTGCAAGGTCTATACTCTATAATGTTTTTTAGTTTTTATAATAGTAGGATGCCATACACCTTTTATATATATATATATATATATATATATATATATATATATATATATATATAGTACAAAAAGATTGAGATAAATTTTAATCAAAGACCAGACAGATTCATGTCTTAGGGCAGAGCACATGCACGTGCAATCTATCAATTCCAGATCTAACACTTCCTATATATGACCATAAATAAAATCTTGATGTTTAGATCTCACAAGTCACAACCATAACTGCTAACTTGTACTTAACTTTGTAAAACAAAAACATAAAAACCAAAGAAAAGGCCACAAACATATATATAATGGAGACATCAAAGCAAGGACATATTAATTAAGTTATGCAACTTCGTAGACACACAACAACAAGAATGTAATCAACAATTCGTGACCATTTCCATAGAGATTCGATTGGGAAGAAAAACAGAAGCATCCGAAAACAAAAAAACATCAGGAACTAAAACTTAAAAATTGTACAAACCACAATTGATTGATTAATTAATTAACAACACAGACCTCTTAGGGTTTCCTGACCTCAGAATGGAGCGACCGGCATGGGAAGGTTGTAGAACGGCAAACCGGAGGAAGGGTCGGGGTACGGGGTCCCACCGCTACCGCCACCACCATCTCCGCCGGACGAGAGTGGTGGAGGTGTGTGCAATTGCTGCTGCTCTTCCTCCAACGGCAGCCTCTCGTAAGCGACGTTTGTGAACGAAGCGGCGATGACGATTACCGGTCCAGCGGCGGTGAGCTCTCCAACGACGTTGCCCCCAACGACTTGGCCTTGACCTCCAGCTAAGAAGACGGTGAGGGATGTCGCACCGGGTGGGGCTGGGGGCGGGAGGAAGGAACCGGAGAGGGAGAGGATTTCGAACCGGCCGTGGAGGGTCACTACCGAGCCGGTCGAGGAGGGCTGACGGAGGCTCACGTTGGTGACGGTGCCGGTGCCACTGAGGACACAAACGCCGCGTTGGCGGCGACGGGCGTAGGTGGCGATCGAGTCAAAGACGTCGCAGCCACCGCCAATTTCAAGGATGTGGGCTCGGAGTGTGTTCGCGCTTTCCCTTGTGATGATCACCGGTGGTTTCGGCTTGTTTTTCGACCCCGCCGGACGCCCCCTCGGCCGCCTTCCCCCAGCTACAAGTCACAAATTCCTCAGTCAAGTTTACTAACTTAAGTCAACCAAAAAAAATCAAAAGTTTGAGCTCTTTGTAGGTAATCTAGATAGGGGAAACTGAAATTTCGATCGACCTGATTCTGATGCCATGTCTTGACTTTGTTGTTGGCCAGATTCATCGCAATTGTGACCACCACTACCATCGTTGTCATGGTTGTTGTTGTTGTGGTTGTGATTGTGGTTGTGATTGTGGTTGTGGTTGTTGTTGTTACCGTCGTCGGGGCGGTGGAGGTGGAGATCAGGGTGGTGGAGCTGGTGGAGATATTGGGAGGTAGTTCCTAGATCCAATCCAGCCATACCCACGTCAAAATATAGAGAAAAAAATGGGAAAAAACCAAGAAGGGAACAGTTTTATTTTTCTAAACACTTTAAAATTCCAAGAAAAAGTAGGGAAGCAGTGGGGGAGGAATTTAAAAACACAAGAGGTTTAACAATGGAGAAGAAGAAAAGAGAGGAAGAGGTAGTGTTCTTGGTTTGGAGTAGATGGGGAATAGAAAAGAAAGAGGTGGTGGAAAGAGAGAGAGAGTGGGGTTGTAGGGTTGAAGTTGGTGTTGGGGAAAGAAAACAAAGGTGGAAATGACACCTATTTCCATAAGCTATTGATTAGAATAATGGAGTGCTTAGCATGGATGATGGTGATGTTGCTGGCTTTGTTGAATTGTTTAGCAAAACTAGGGTTTTGGGTTTGTGAGGTTGTACAAGAAAAAAAAATGTTGACTGTGGGGTTAAAATTGTATTGCTTGGGTTCATGCATGGTGTAGGCTAAGCCTTGTGCTATACATGTTGTTTGTGGCTACCTATATTTAATTTATACTTGTGGTTTAGTAAAAACTAATTAAGGAACCATGTCTCTAGAAGGCATTTTTGCAGATAATAAAGGTGAATTTACACGTGCATGGGTAAGTGCATAATTGTCAAGAATAAATTACTTTAGCTATTAACTATATTTGATAATGATAATATGCTCTTTTTACATCCAAATGGTTATCTCATTCTTTCCAAATTGTAAAAGTTGAAGTGTACATTATATCATAATTGGTATTTCACAACCCCTACTGGAATTACAATGCAAGCATATGAAGGGGAAAAGGCATACTAGGTTTTTATGTGAGAATACTCCTGGAAGAAAATAAACTTATAATAAATTTCCAAATGTTGAGTGGAAAGGGTACTTTGACACTAATTGAGTAATTAAAACGTTATATAGGAAAGTCTAATACGATATTTAATCATTGCTATGTGAGCGTTATCATGCACCCTATCCACTCTACTAATCCAAATGATCATAGATATTAATATAATAATTAATTGATATATTTTAATCTATTAAATATTTTCGATGTGGTATCATTTTTCTTTCCATAAAGAAGCATATGTATGTGAATGAACTTCTCGAGAACTTAGCAGACAATAATAAACAACTACGTCATTAGAATTGTAATATAAATATCCAACCTTCCAACCATATATATAGTAACAGTGTAGTTTGGATAAGTGCGAAACATATTACATATTTTAGTACAAATTCGTTTATTGCTCATATTGACCTTCGCATAGTCGTTTTGGGATGTTTGTTGTTGAGTTGTCGTTTTAGTAGGCAGGACTTCCTTTTTATTTAGTTGAATTGAAGGTTAGCAGAACTGTTTTGAAGAACATATGTATCTGATTAGCTAAGAAAGTGCAAGTTTTTCTTAGTTGATTGGGACCTTGAAGAAATAATGCTACCCATTATACATAAAGGTTATATGTTATTATATTTATGAAAAAAAGAAAGAAAAAGGTTTTCTTTTCATAATTCGAAGAATATCGAATGACCACTGCCACTTATAGCACTTTTGTTTCTCACAAATGTGGGAATCAATATCGTTTTCATCTTACTTAGGTTGTTATATCCTAACTCCTTGTTTTTTTGTTAATCGTGTTTAGGAGAGGTTTAGTGGTGGTTTGAGATGGACGACTGAGATCGAGTGTGGGAAGAGTATAAAAGGTTGGTTTTACTCTCTCTCACGATCTCATCTCTCTCTCTCTAGACTTGTTCTCTCCGCAGCTAGTGAAGTGTCGACGTCGTGTGTGGAGTTGGAGTCGCCGGAGGAGCGAGGATCGTCGTTGTGGGAGGCTCGTTGGAGAAGATCTGGTTGCGAGGAGTTCTCGAGGAAATGCTCGCCGTGATTCTTCAAATGCCTCTTCAAGCCTTAAGGTATGTAAAGCTTGCTTTTGCGCTCACCTATTATTAGTGTGGGGGTGGAGGCGGTCGACGGTAGGCCGTTTTGGCTCGTCGGACCTGTACAGCAGTTTCTGAACTGTAAACGGTCGACCGGTGTTTTGGTTCGGTCAACCGGTTATAGTGTATTTTGGACAAAATCCCTCGCACCGGTCGAACGATACCTTCGTGGTGGTCGACCGGTGGTACAATTCTAGCGAGAGATGGAGGCTCTGAATATTTTTGATCGAACGGGGGACCCCTTTTTCCGGTCGACCGAAAGTACTGTTGTAGGTCGGTTGGGGCGTTGACCATCCAAACGGTCGACCGCCTGTTTGACTCGTCTGACCGACGACTTAAGTTAACTTAATGTCCAGTCGACCTGAAATGTTATTCGGTCGACCGTGTAGAATGGTTTATTGAAGGATTCACACTGGTGGATTTCGGTCGACCGCTAGTGTTGTTTCGGTCGACCGTGTAGTGTGGAATGTTGGTGGGTTCTACTGGAGGTTTTCGGTCGACCGGAAGTCTTGGGTCGTCCGACCGTTTGATCATGGTTTGCAAAAATGAATTTCTTACTGGTGCTTTTCGGTCGATCGGGCCCCCTTTGCCGTTCAACCGATTGGCGGATTTTTCGGTTGGGTCAGTTCTCTAGGTGAGGATCGATCGACCGAAAGATAGATTTTGTTCGACCGTTTTTACATAGTTTGGTGTTTTTGTGTGGCTGTTGATTAACTAGAAGGCAACAGATTCACCGACCCTTTTGGGGCAACGGACGGACATGCCGACCCTATAGTGATCAGTGGTGACACGTGGAAGGGGATTGTGATTGTTGTCGCCGTGGCTCCGGCAATTGAGGCAAAACCGTGGCTCTGGCGAATGAGGCATGTTTTATTTGTCGTCGTGGCTCCGGCAATTGATGCAAAACCGTGGTTCCGGTAACACTGAGGCAAGGGTTTGGTTGTGTGGCCGTGATTGGACCGGCGGTGCCTGGTGTGCACGAGTGTTGGTGGGGTTGGGGTGAGAGGACCCTTAAGACCCGGGTTGTTGTTTTGGCTATGACCGGGAGAGAGGTCCCGGGAATTTAGCGGTTGTGTCTACTGTGATGTTTATTGTGCATAGCATGTTTCATTATTGTTCATATATGTGTTAGGGTTTGGCATACGTGGTTTCCTTTTGGAAACTCAGACATGTTTCATGTCTGCTTTCAGGCCGAGAGCGGCGGTAGGCGGGTGGTGACGACGGGGGGGGGGGGGGGGGGGGGGGGGGGGGGGGTTCGGGACCAGATCCTGCTTTCCTTCATTTTTGAGGTGGTTGTGATTACACGTGTATATTTTATGTTTTGAGCTTTTGATGTAATCACACTCTTCTGTAAACTTGTTCACATATATATATATTATATGTTGATACACCGTGTGTGTATGTCTTTTCGTAATGTCCTCTTCTGATTGTATGTTTTAAATTTTAAATTTTCCGCTGTGTTTGAGGACGTTACATAGGTGATGAGAGGGGGGGGGGGGGGGACTTCGGCGAAACGAACAAGAACTAACATATTACCATTTACCAATAAAAGATATTAACTAATTTAACATAGTTCGGATAAATGTTGCACAACATCTGTCAATTGTAATAAAATTGGTGTGCATTAATAGCCATTTGGTTTTAATTCAACTTAACTAAACAGATTTTCAAACCTGAACCATTCGTCAATCCTAAACATTCGCGCCTGAATAATCAAAGTCCTAATCCATGACAGAAATATCTAATTATATCGTTGGTTATTCAATGAATATCTGTTAAGTTTTTGTGTGTGTCAAGTATGCATTTTTGCGGTCAACGCATCCCTTGCATTTCTAGTGTCAAAAGATATAAGAAACTCTTATAAAATATATGCTTTGACTTTTAAACACCTCATCATAGTCTTTAACTTACAATTAACTATTGAAAAAATTGGGCGTGTAGATAACAACTACATTGACAAATCCTTTTACTTTAGTGAATTTAATAAAATGTATCAGTGTCCAACGTGAATAAGAAAATCATGTCTGATTAACTATTGATCGATTGATATAAGAAAGTTGCCAACTCAAGTGCCTTTTATATTGATTTTGTTTTGATTTTTTTAATTTTTGTTTGAATCTTTTTAATTTTTTTTTGGAAAACATGTTTTATAATTGTTTTGATTTTTTTTTAAATTCCAAGATGAACCCGAAATGATGAGGATGAAAGAGATAGATTGTGGTGGGTGTTGGTTAAGATGTGAATAGTGTAGGAAAGAGAAGAAAGTGGGTTGAGGAGAGAGAAAACTGATTTGGAAGAGAGAGAAAACTGATTTGGAAGAGAGAGAACATTTATGATCAGGTCGTTCGGATCATGGTTACGGATGATCTAAGCGTCAAGAATATCGTGCTGATGAACTACTACAATTGCTACGGTGTTAAGAACTATAAACACTACCATTTTGGATGACTTTACAGGAATCATTCTCAGTCGGCGTCAAAACTTTCGTTGAGATATATAAGTTTGTTTTCATATTTTGTGTCATTGCTTCACTCGGATTATTATTAAGGGGGTTACTAAACGTCGCCCACGATTTACTTAAATCGTCCGCGTCATTGACCATTTTGCCCTCCTCTTTCAATCTATTTCTCATTTCGTCATTCCATTTTTTTTAAAATAAATTAACTTAGACAGCCTGTCTTAAAAAATCAATTTTTAATTCTTATGGTGTGTAATTTCAAAATATTTCAAGTTCCGTTGTAAGATTTTGGTGGTGACGAGGTAGATTATAGTGATGTTTTCGTAACTCTGGAATTATTTCCAACATGTGACCAATCAATTAAATGGGTGAAACAAGTTGCGATAGAAGTCGTGTTCTTTTTTGTGGTATCATCACTGACGAAACAAGTACGATCGGTACTTGCATTGGATTTTGGCCGAAGAAGGAATCAATGTTGTCACTCACATATGGTTCCAAAATCGAACTCAGAGTGTTGTTGGATGGGAGATGCAATATGAACAGTGGAGAACCTAATTCTCTTATGACTAATGATTTCATAAAACGATTTATTTTCTGCCCAATGTGATATAAATTGATTTATGTATGTATCCTAATGTGCATATCATAAATCAAACCAACTTTGATTAATAATTATGTAAAAATGATTATGTTTGTAACTGAAACAATTTCGGGTGATTTTGAGCATTTCAGTTTATTAACTATTTGATTACAGTTAATTAATTTTATTGTGTTATTTGTTTTTTTCATGTGGATTTATTTAGATAATGAAAAGTAAACATGATTGTTTTATTGAAAATAATGCAGCATTGAATACATCTTTCGTTACATCACAAATTTCTAGAATTGAACCACTTAATGAAACAAATTTTCTCACTTGGAAAGAACAAATAGAAATTAGTCTTGGTGTTTTAGAACTCGATCATGCACTACGAATGGACACTCATGCACCCATTACAGCCACGAGTTCCAACGAACAAAAGACTAATTTTGAAAAGTAGGAGTGTTCCAACTGGATGCCTCTTATGATTATTAAGAGTTCTGTTACACTGACTATTGGAGGAGCCATTCCTGAAAAGGGTAATGCAAATAAGGCATTCAATGCCAAGGAATATTTGACTTCCATCAAAGAGCAATTCAAGGGTACTTCTAAGTTCTAAGGCTAATGTTACTAGTACTCTTATAATGAAAATGCTCATTACCAAGTATAATAGAACTAGTGGCGTACATGAATATATCATGATGATGAACGATATGACTACAAAGTTAAAAGGCATAGATATGACAATTTCTGAAGGTTTTCTTGTTCATTTTATAATGACTTCTCTGTTTGCACAATTTAGTCATTCCAAGATCAATTATAACACGTAAAAAGAGAAATGGAAATGAATGAGTTAATTGGCATGTGTGTTGAAGAAGAAGAAGAAAGACGAAATGCTAAAAAGCCTCACTTCGCACAACTTGCCTTTGATGGTTCCCAAAAGAGAAAAATTCAAAGATACATGATTGTTGTTGCTAATAACAAAGCAATTACATCTGGTACTAAGTCTGTTTTTGCTCCTAAATGTATCTTTTGTAAACATGGACACATAAGAAAGGAGTGTGAGGGATTCAAAGCATGACTCGCTAAAAATGGTAATGATATCACCTTTACGACTTATGATTCGTTTTCAGGTTATTTTCCTTTACATACATGATGGATTGACACTGCTACCAATGTGTATGTTACAAATTCATTGTAGGAATTTCATTCCATGATGAAACTCCCAAAGGGAGGAAGGAAACTTAAAGTTTCTAATGGACAAGAGACTGATGTTGAGGCTGTTGGAATTAACCCTTCGCTTAGTCTTAAAGAATGGTTTCATCCTCTATTTATATGATGTAGTTTATGTTGGTTTTTTGGCCTTAATCCGTGTTTTGATGATTTAACTAATATAATCTTAATCACAATTAAATGTAGAGTAACACACATTATGAATAAAATATATATTGTATTGTGCTAACATCTACAGGTGATCAAGACTCAAGGAATAATTGAATGAAATCAAGACATGTAATCAAGCTCTTGAAGACATGTAATTTTATCTTTTATTTGAATCTTATGAACTTATGTGAAGTTGAGCATACAAGAATTAAAATATATTCACATACACTAGGTTCCTTGTAGAAGTCACACAACAATTTCTGATCAATTGGACTTCAATAGGTCACCCAAACTTAGGTAGCAAAATCACCTAATTAAACCAAACTTCCTGTATGCATCTCTTGAACGGTCGACCGAAACAAGTTTTCTGTTCGACCGGTTCTAACAGTTAATGGTTTTACAAATAGTGATTTTACCTAACCTACCGGTCGATCGATTCTGACATTCTCGTAGACCGATTGACCTGTATTTTCCAGATGACTGTTAACCTTGTCGTATTATATAACGGTCGTATTTGTATTTTCTCAAATAGCCCTAAATACTTTTGGCCACCGGTCGAACGATGCCTTCCTGGTGGTCGACCGGAACAAGACAATCTTGTGCACCAAATGTGCTTGTTATTTTTGGTCGAAGGAACCTCTTCTTGTGTTCAACTGATTTACCTTTACCTTAGCCTAAACCCTTATATCGATCGACCGACCCCTGACTTGGTTTGACCGATGACTTAAGTTGTAGCCTAATAGGTTCGACTGTTTGTTAAAGTAGTTCGAACGTTTTCTTATTGTGAAGGTAACAGTCGACCGTTTAGCCCGTCTCGGTTGACCGTTGTGGGACAAAATTGTTGAACTTCAATTTCTGATTTGTGTATCTTACACATAATTTATCCAATTCTTCCCCAATGGCTATATCTCTCTAAGAGCTTATAAATAGAGGTTCATACACTTTATTAACACATCTTTCATACTTCCAATTGCTCCATACACTGGAGAGACTTCTCCCAATCTTCAAATCCTCAATCCTACACTCAAGAGACTAAACTCCACACATTTGATCAATTCCACATCCTACTGAAATTGTGCTCAAGTTAGAAGAGTGTTTGATCCGCTCAATTCAGTTGTCAAGAAGAATAGGTTTCGGTGAAATCGCGAAGCAAGTTGTAAAGGTTTTGGTGAAATCCCGAAGCATCCCTCTCGGGTTGTGAGAGGAGGAAATCAAGCTCAGGGAGGGTTGTTCGCGAGTTTGTGGTGTAAAGGCTTGATCTTGGCTCCGAGCGAGATTGGAAAGTGAAGACGTAAACGAAGCTCGTGGAGTCGAGCGGAGCTTGCAAGAGAGGAAGTAGGTGGGTAACCGAACCTCTATAAAATTTACTGCGTATATTATGGTTTGTTTGTTTCTCTACTTGTCTTTTAATTACTATTTCAGCTGCATGTTTAGTAGAGATTAAGCAAAATTGATTAGATTAATTAGGATCATTACGATCCTATAGTTTATGTTCCCACGCTTATGGCTTTACGTGTGAGTTTGGAAATGAAAAGTTTAAACTATATCATCGCTCTTGTCTTGTTGGTTGTGAAATTTTAGAGGGTGACCTCTACAAACTACATTTGAATTCTTCATGTTCTGAATCTATGTTTTCTATAAATGTGGATAGTGTCATTAACGATAAAACTAAAATTAAGAGAAATCGTGATAATGGAGACTCGTCAAAATTTTGGCTCTGTTGTTCAGGCCATATTTCAAGAGAATGAATGTAACGTCTCATTAATGATGAAATCCTCCCTAAATTAGAATTTTCCGATTTTGATAATTGAGTAGAATGTATAAAGGGAAAATATGTTAAATGAACTAAGAAAGATGCTACTTGAAGTGGGGGACTATTGGAAACACTACAACAATATAGGGATTCACCGACGATACGTATCCGTTAGTGCATATCACCTTCCGTCGGTGTAACGTTACACCGACGGAAAACGTGTTGTCGGTGTTACATGCGTTAGTGTATTTCTACTCTGACAATTAGGGTCTCTCGGTGTTACCTTTGGCGCGAAAGTTCCCGCCATAATTTTTTGCCTGTTTTCGTCTCATCGAAGAACACCGACGACACTTCCATCAGTGCTCTATACTGACGGGCGTATCTGTCGGTGAAACGTATTTTTCTAGTAGTGAAATTATCCACACCGACATATATGGACATTTTCCTACTTCGAGTCTTAATGGGCATGAATCGTTCATTACGTTTATTGATGATTATTCTCGTTATGTTTATGTTTAGCCTATTCATGAAAAATCTGAATCACTAGAAAAATTCAAAAAATTTGAAACCGAAGTTGAAAATCAACTAAACCTTAAAATTAAAGTAGTAAGATCCAATCGAGGATGTGAATATTATGGTAGACACACTGACTCTGATTAAAATCCATGACATTTTGCTTTATTTCTTTAAGATAATGGTATTGTCCATTAGTTTTCAACGTCGGGTAACTGACAGACAAAATCGTACACTTGTGGATATGGTACGAAGTATGATATACAACACCAACTTACTTGAATTTTTATGGATGAAAGCTTTAAAGGCAGTCACACATATCTTAAATCTGGTTCTCAGTAAATATGTTCCAAAGGCACCTTATGAATTATGGACAGGTCGAAAACCCAATTTAGGTTATTTATGTGTTTGGAGTTATGTTAAAGCTAAAAAAAATAATCCACAAATTAAAAAAAAGTTTTTTTAAAATAATCACAAAAAAAAATTAGAAGAATATAAAGATGGAAAAATTACTTGGCTAAATATGAGGGGAAAATGGCAAATGTGCTACCATTTTCGTTAACAAAAAATGACATACAAATGTCATTTTTATCCCTTAATGAAAATGACATCACAGATGTTTTTTTAGAAAACCCTAAAAACGGCATCTGAGACGCCATTTTTGCTAAGGCAGAAAAGAGCATAATTACTAATATCAATCGGTGAGTGATCAGATGGCTCAAACATAGACTGAGGAACTGCGGACGTGGGCATGCTTTATATTGGCTACATGTCTACAACATTGCTTGAGTATACATGTCTAGAACCAGATTTAAGATATGTGTGACTGCCTTTAAACCTTCAATTATATATTAAGTATACATGCATTACATTTCATATCGAAAAGAAAAAAAAGAGGAAAACCAACATGAATTTTGATTTTTGCCAGAGAGAGGGAGTCATTTGGAGGTGGGAGGAGGAGGGGTGGTTGTCCCTTTTCTGCCCTAATAAAAACGACATCTCAGATGTCGTTTTCATTGAGGGATAAAAACGACATCTGTGATGCCATTTTTTGTTAATGAAAATGATAGCACTTGTTCGATTTTTCCCCCTTTGCCAAAAACGTTTTCCAGCCTTATATTCTTACAATTTTGTTTTTTTTGGTGATTATTTCAAAAAAAATCCTTAAAAACTTGACCATAAAACCATTAATTGTTATTTTATTGGTTATCTAGCAGGGTTTTTTTATTGGTTAATTGTTTTTTCAAAGGTTTTTGTTTTTATTGCCCATCTTATACTCACTAATTTTTTTGAAAGGAAAAGTGCCGTATTTTTGGAGAATGGAAATCTCACTGGGAGTAGTAAAATTAATTAGAAAAGTAAACCTGGAGGAAAATCGGACTTATGTTCCAATTCCGATAATCCGAGAGATTCCAATAATCGAGATTGTAGACAATCCTAGTAGACAAACTAATAAAGAAGCCAATATTAATAAGCTCCTGAACTACCTGAAGAACCATTACGTAGATTGTAAAGGAAGAGAAGATCTGCCATCTCTAATGATTATGTCATATACTTCACCGAGAGATGCAATATTAGCAATGGAAAGATCCTACTCCATTAAGGAAGTCGTCATGAGTGTCTCAATGGTTAGAAGTTATGAATTAAGAGATGACATATATGGAAACTAGTGAGGTTTGGGATCTTGTTGATTTACCTATTGCAATTAAGCACATAGGTTGTAAATGGGTCTTTAAGACTAAGACCGACTCCAAGACTAATATGGAGAGATTAAAGACCCAATTTGTCATCGAAGGCTTTACCAAAAAGGTAGGATTGTAAATGGGGTGGGTTTGACATCCCCCCAACACAGGTTGCAGACAAAAAAATGCCACCCGCCCAACCCACATATAAATAAGCGGGGCAGGTTGCAGTTTCTTGTAACCGGCCCTCCCCGCATAACCATTGTATTTTTCTTGATTTTTTTTATATTTAGCTTTGTTTCTTTTGTATTTAGCTTTGATCTTTTTGTATATAGCTTTAAAAACATAAATCGATTAATTATTTTTTCTTAATTTCTTGTATCTAGTTTTGATCAAAATGGAAAATGTTAAGGAAATGGATTGATTTTTTTGTATTTAGCTTTGATAAAAAATAACCCACCAAACCCACCCCACCTAGTTCACCCTTACGCGGGGTAGGTAGCGATTTCTTTTTCCCCACCTACCCGCTTAACTTATGCGGGGCGGGCAGCAGTGAGGCAAAATCTCACCCCGCCCCGTCACGCTTACACCCCTACCAAAAGGAGGTGTCGATTTTGATAATATATTTTATCCAATCTTGAAAAGGACTCTTAAGAATTGTTTAGCCTTGGTGTGGTGATTCTGACTAAACAATGAGTATGTTGACAAACATGCTGACCAAATTTGAGTGTGCATTTTATTATGGAACTTAATGAAAATGATGTTACAGCTAAGTGGGAGAATTAATATTAATATGTGGCCTATATTTTCATTAAATAAATAAATTAATTAAAGCCCAGACATGCACTAACCAAAAGATATAGGGTTAATCGGCCGTTACTTTGATGAGAAGTAACCACTTCTAAATTAATTACAAATTAAAGGGTCAAGTCCCAATGGTTGCCCCGACAATTGTATTTCCTCTCCAATCTCCCTTTTCTTAAGTAAATTAAGAAAAACACCGAAGGAGAAACTCCATCGTTAAGGTTGAGGTCAAACCATTGAATATCGAAAACTATGACTATCAATTTTACACGAAACACGATTACACGACACAAAAATGATACGAACTTAGCGGATACGGATTGAGAATTGGACACGGTTCATAAATAGGTTGGATATGGTAACACGATTATTAAATGAGTTGAATATGGATTTCTACTGTAAAAACGATTAACACGATTAAGACACGATAAATAATCAGGTATGTAGGTACACGATTACGAATACTACATAATTAATACACGACAAATACCGACAAGTCTACAAGTGATATATAAGTTATAAATTATAATGAACGGGTGGCATGCAATCATGCAATCCGGTATTCGTGTAATAAATGGAACTAATTGTGTGTGGATTATTGTTTAATAGTGTAAACGGTAGTCGTGTTAAACATGTACATGAAGTAACTCGTTTAATAATCGTTTATAAATGGATTGAATATGACAACACGATTATAAACGGGTTGGATACGGCAGAAGTCTAGCAACACGATTATTAAGTGAGTCGGATACTGCTCAATACCTAGAACTTATATATACAAGTTGACACGACACGACACGATTGACAACGCTATCGAAAACCTAAGTGACGTGACACTTATGTCTAAAGGATTCAAGATGTATGCGCTCTCGACTGTAAGTTTTTATTTCTTGTTATTTTATGTATAATTTATGGATTTGGGATTATATCTTGTGTTATTGATGTTAACGAAGACACTTATGTCTAACAGAAGATATATCTTATATACTACATTAAAATTGATGTTTGTCTTTGTAGTAGTGTAAAACTTATTGTAATATCACTTGATGCTAATATTTGTTACATCTGCCTTTATTATTTATACAATTTTCTTCTTACAATTTTCTTCTTATCGAAAAACTAGAAGTTGTGTCAATTAGTTGTATGTATTCCTTCAAATATATTAATCATATTCAAGGCGCCTTTTTTTTCTTTTTTTCTTTCTGGTTATGTTAACAGCTTTTGCTTCTGTGAAATTGAAAAACATCTACTTTATCATCAAGTCGTCAAATTTTTTAATCTATCTTCAACAACCCACAATTTTTATGTTTATGTCATTAGATTAATATTGACACCTTTTTTCACCAAAGTATAATTCTCATCGTCAACATTAAATGATACCTTAATCTCGTCTAAATCAAGAAGATTTTTTCTAATTTGAAAAACAATAATAGAATGAATAACTTACGACAAGGGGATTTATTGTATTATGAACTATCGGAAAATTAACTATAATATTAAAGTTTTTTGTAAAATTAACAATGCCCCTCCAAATTGATCATAGCTAACAGCAACCTAATAACAAGTTGCCACGCCATAAACAAGGACGAATCCAAACTAATGTTATGGAGCTAGGCATAAATGTAACGTCCTCCGGAAAATTTAAAAATTAAAACATACAAACAACAGAAGACATTATCAAAGATAGACACCATGTTAACCAACATATATATCAAATATATAGATCCGAGTTTACAAAAATGGGTGATTACATCAAAAGCTATAAGATACAATATACACATGTAATCACAACCTCAAACAAGGGGAAAGCAAGATCTGGTCCCAGAAGCTCTTCTCCACAGGCACCACCCTCTACCGTTGCTCACGGCCTGAAAGCAGACATAAAATGCCTGAGTTTCCATAAGGAAACCCAGTATGCCAAACCCTAACACGTATATGAACAATAATGAAATATGCATTGAATAATGAATAGCACAATCAGACACGATCAGGTCTCAAGGGCCCTCTCACCCCAACCCACCAACACTCGTGCACACACGGCACCACCGGTACAATCATGGCCACACAACCGGGTCTCAAGGGTCCTCTCACCCCAACCCCACAACACTCGTGCACACAAGGCACCGCCGGTACAATCACGGCCACACAACCGGGTCTCAAGGGTCCTCTCACCCCAACCCCACAACACTCGTGCACACACGGCACCGCCGGTAAAATCACGGCCACACAACCGGGTCTCAAGGGTCCTCTCACCCCAACCCTACAACACTTGTGCACACACGGCACCGCCGGTACAATCACGGTCACACAACCGGGTCTCAAGGGTCCTATCACCCCAACCCCACAACACTCGTACCGCTATCGGGCGACAGTCCGTGCCGTTGTCCAAAGGGCCGGAGAGACGAGCCGCTTTCAAGCGTACAAGCACACCACTATCGGGCGACAGGCCGTGTCGTTGCCCCCCTTGGGGCCGGAGAGACGAGGTGTCGTCAAGTGTACTCATAAAACCACGAATCCACCAAAAACGGCAGAAACGGTCGAATGAAAGCTGTTTAACGGTCGACCGATCCTCACCTAGAGAATTGGTCCAACAGAAAAACCCACCAATCGGTCGAACGACAAAGGGGGGTCGGTCGACCGAAAAGCACCAGTAAGAAAACATTTTTGCAATCCAAACTCCAACGGTCGAACGACCCAAGACTTCCGGTCGACCGAAAACCACCAGTAGGACTCACCAACAGTTCACACTACACGGTCGACCGAAACCACACTTCCGGTCGACCGACCATTAAGTTAACGTAAGTCGTCGGTCGAACAAGTCAAACAGGCGGTCGACCGTTTAGATGGTCAACGCCCCAACCGACATACAACAGTACTTTCGGTCGACCGACAAAGGGGACCCGGTCGACCGAAAAGCACCAGAGCGTCCATCCCTCGCTCGAAATTGCACAACTGGTCGACCACCCCAAGGGTATGGTTCGACCGGTGCGAGGATATCGCCCAAAATACACTATAACCGGTCGACCGAACCCAGAACACCGGTCGACCGTTTACAGTTCAGAAACTGTTGTGCATGTCCGACGAGCCAATCGGCCTACCGTCGACCACTCCCACCCCCACACTAATAATATGTGAGCGTAAGAGCAAGTTTGACATACCTTAAGGCTTGAAGAAGCCTTGGAAGAAACAATGACGACGCTTCCTCGCAACCCCTTCCTCCCCGAAGGAACTCCACGAATCTGATCACCTCGACGCGGCAACAACCGAGCTCCGCCAAGCGTCGACGATCCCACCTCCACGCGCACAGAAGAAGCACTGAGGGGGAGAGAGGTGAGTGAGAGAGGGTGAGAGACGCGAGAGAGAGAATGGGAGAGAGAGAGAGAATCAAACCTTATATACTCTTCCCCGAAACGATCTCAGTCGTCCATCTCAAACCTCACTAATCCACCCCTAAACACCATCAAAACAGTAAGCAAGGGTTAGGATATTACAATAAATATGTATATCTTGTAGTGACATAAATATAAGAGTTTAGTAAGAACTAATA
Source organism: Triglochin maritima (assembly GCA_963682175.1). Taxonomy (NCBI): domain Eukaryota; kingdom Viridiplantae; phylum Streptophyta; class Magnoliopsida; order Alismatales; family Juncaginaceae; genus Triglochin; species Triglochin maritima. The sequence goes on from OY821775.1 coordinate 46,852,085, forward strand.
ACATTTGAATAAATACACAAAAAATGATTGGCATAAATATAACAAATGTGTTTCTCAGTAGCGTGCAAAGCAACAAAAAACTATTTAATTGTAAGAAAGATAATATTACATAAAATATGCATTCTATGACTCATGCATTATAATTAAGTTGTCAAACAAAATTGTACTTCGACCAAAAAAAATCTTCAAACTTAAGTATAAATTATAATCTATTGCGATTAGAAAAGGTTGCTACATAGGTATTAGTCATATATGTTTAATTTTATTAACAAGTCAGTTTTTGGTAAAACGTACAAAACGTTAGTCATGGATGTTAAGATTTTGATATTAAAAATCAACTTATGCTTTCAAAGATGAAAAAATAAAAATATAAAATTTAATTGGTCACCATGCCTTTCTAAAACCTAAGTAATTATGTATGACTGCATGTCATAGCACGAGCAACTTCATACCGATCATGAACTTCTTTCTTACTCAATATGGAAAATTAATTAATTTCTTTAATACTCGCCTACCATATTTTTTGTAGAGTACCATTTTTATCTTATAATTTCACATGTAAATATTAGAATGGTAACCCACATAGGTTTGTTGTTACTCCTAAATATTAATTAATTAATTTGATCTAAAACAGTAGGCACCAGATTATAAGAGGTTTTATTTATTTTTGTTGGTTTAACAAATTTTGTACTACAACGTATTAAGATTCGTATATTCGTAACAAAAAAACTGAAGATTATCTATTTCAGTACAGAAACTATTTGTTTAAACTACAAAAGATAACTAGCTATGAAGAAGTTTCAAATGGAAATTTATTGCCCATATTTTTGTTTTGATCATAAAGTTGTAAAATACTTCACGTAAATTGAATTTGTATTAATTGTATTATAAATTACAATTTTTTGATGGTCAAGGCCTCAATTTATTAATAAAAAAATTTACCTTAAAAAAAGTCTTAATCACCATGTCGTTCTTTTAACCATCATTTTACCAGCTACTATCATAATGGATTAATTAATTCACATTTCCAGTATATTGCGCTGCTTTTGTATGAGGGCTGAGGCCAGAAAAAAAAACATAATAACTATAATGAGTTTTTTCAGTCTAAATAGTTATCTAAACAAGACGGCTAATGTTGAGTAGATGTCTATACTCTACATGCATAAACAGGTAAACTTGTTTTTTCTTCCAATGCCAATAATCTCCTAATAAATAAATAATCCACGGAAACAAGCATGATCGTAGGAGACATAATAGCACTAATAGAAATTAGGGACAACACCAATATGGCATCTTTCAATCCGACACCAACTAGAGTTAGGTGATTTGTTGGATTGGCTGTGAATGGTTGTGACATGAAATGCTCAATTTTTCATGCTCTTGTGTAGCTCGACAAGTCATCGAAACTAAGATTAGCTATCATGTCCTAAAGTTGTTCATAATACTGTTGGGATTGCAATCAGGGTGCGGGCAAAACCTATTGGAGTCCAATTGCAACTCAACCCGTCTATAAAAAAGGTAAACATGTCGGGTTGAATCGTCTTAAAATATTCACCGCAATCGCCCTGTCTTGCTATGGGTTTGGCGTAAAAAGAGTAAGGTAAAAATAGTTAAAAAGAGTAAGGTAGATTAATTACACGAAAAATAAGTCTAACGTATATTTCGGGTTGGGCTTGACCACGAGGTGACCTATTTAATTAATAGACAAGTTAGTGAGGTAAAAATCATGACTACTGCTCGCTTTAAGCGGGGTGGGCGGGTTGAGCTCGCCCACGCACTACTAAGTATCGTAAAACCTTCTAGGTAGTTTTACAATATTATTTTTTATGATGTTTTAGCTCTACTAATATGACTCGCATATTCCTCGTGGTAATTCCAAAGTAATTCCAATTGTCAATCCCAATTGAATCAGTTTCATGGTGTGTCTCGCCAGTCACCATCATTGTAAAGCTTAAAATAATGTAAGTTGAATATCGGAATCAGAAATCATACCTATGCAATGCAAATAGCCTTAATTTTCAAAAAAAAAGACAATCCACCATCCACCTCAGCATGTCCACACAAGATGACAAGAAACAATGACACGATTTAAATACAAACCGTTTGTATGCCTCGTATCATGAAAAATAGCATGATATATGTGAGACATAATTTGCCATATTTTGAATTTCGTCATAAAATTGTCAATTCAAACATCATTTGTAGGCTAATCCCTTGACTTCTTACTCAAAAATAAATATTGTACGTAAATGTTTCAGATTTTATGCTATCGTCCCGAATACGGGAAATTATACTTAAATATGCTTTACATAACGTACACAGAGATAACACTACTGCCGCCTGACACGACAAGTCGATAAACAAAGCTTTTTCCTTGACCATGGTCGGCTACCCTAACTCAACCCTAGTTACCACCACTAGTGGAATCAAAGAGGAACAGATGGGAAGAGAACGGCTTAAACGGCGGCTGTCGCCTTCATTGGGAATTGAACTGGTCAACATCTCTACCCATCCCCTGCCCGAGTCTCCACGTCAGAACATGTCTGAATCACGATTGGTTCCTTGCATGGGGTGGAGATAAATTAAGTCACCACCCACACCCACGTTGCTTCCACTCTTGGAACCCTAACCCCTAAAGTTTTGTTTATGATAATATATTATTATGTGAATGGTGTTTATGATAGAGTGGTGCTCCCGTAGTTTTCGGGCTCCATTTATCTGACAAACACAAGGAGTTTTTTCAAGTTGGGAATGTCGCTTTCCATTTGAGTGCCACTGGGTTTGTCCCCTCTCACTCTGTATGTGATTTTCTCGTAAGAAAACTAACATCCATTCTAATTGTAGTTTAAGACAAAGACCCATCTCGCTAAATTGTTGTATCCAATTTATTTTAAGAGACGATGTCAGGAATTCGGATCTACGTGTCAGAATTGTAAAAATCAGAATTTAAATGGATCTCCAAGTTGATTGGAACGAGTCTTTGCCAACTAAACAAACAACCAAACTTGCCACCGCCCTTGCCGATCTTAACCATTCTATAGAGAAAATTTTAGCTTCGATGAGAACCTTGGCATCGTCTATTATCAAAAAGTCTATTGGTTCATAATGGCTTTGGAATCATTCGAAAAGTTGGTCCAATACAATGTTGTAGATTGTAATTCATTGTAGTAACTCGTCGTTTTTTCTTACCTGGGCAACTTAAAATTGTTATTAGGAGTGTAAGTGTTCCATTTTATCTCCTTAATTGGTACAGTACTCTTGCTTTGGTATAGCCGCGCTTGGAATTATGCCTTAATGAAGTGAGTTAGCACATCCTTCTGTTTAGTTTAGAGTAGAGAAAGGAAATGTTTTTAAGAGAAAGGATTAAAGTTCTCACTCTAGATTTGGAATAGAAAAATGAATCCAAGTGATGTGTTCTGATCTGTTCCCGGCGTGCAGAATGATAGCATCTCTCTCTCTCTCTCTCTCTCTCTCTCTCGGGTTGGCAATGCAGTAGTTGTGTGCATGTGCTTCTCTCTTTCTCTCTTGATCATAATTCATTGCAGAGGAGACTGGAGAGGACGTCATAATGCTTGAGAATACATGCATTCTTATTGTATATGTATGTATTTGCCCATTTAATGTCTTTCTTTTTCTTCTAGCTAGTTAGACGGGTCAATAGATTTTGAAAGGTGGATATATAAGCTTACAAAATCAAACACAAATATGACTAGAAATTCGCAAAGACAAGATCACACAAATGTTCATATCCATCGCCTCATTAGTCTTATATTTAATAGGCATAACAATGGATAGATTGATGGGCAAAATTTCTAATGAGTACACTCATATTAGATTATTAGGTCACTCGAGGCCGATTGCATTATTTTTTATCATTATTATACGTTATCTTTTAGTATTGCTACCAAGCTATGCAGGGTCTGCATGATTAGGTAATGGGGATTGGAAACTTGGTTTGTATTGCTAACGAACCCCACAACTAGACAAACCGGTCCCTTCATTTGTACTTGATGATGTAACGGATCATACTTAAAGCTCAATTTTTTGTGTATAGACGTGGTAGCAGAATAAATCATCAAGGAGAAACAAGGTAGTAGAAGTCGATGAAATGAAAAGTAATTTCCAGCGAATCGGACCTTGATAACGGAAGAGAATGAGCAATATCATAGACTTGCAAAACAACATAAATTAATGAGACGAGATGATGACCAAGGTTTAGTGTTACTCTTGATTTGATTTCACCTAACGTGAGATATTTGTCTTTGCTGACTATCTTCTTACACTTATGGTTCACTTTGATGGGAAAAAGAAGAGAAAATAAGAGAAATTGAGAGGAAATGTTTCTTTTGTTTTGTTTTGTTTGGATATACACGAAGAAATTACAAGGATCATAGTAACTGACTAAAGCATCTTTTTTAGTATCGATCAATAAGTTATTGTTTCGTTTCCAATACAGTAAAAAAAATTAGTCATAAATTAAACTACAAATTATTACTTTCTTTTCATTTCTCATTAAAATACGAGAATAAGTTGTGTATAAACATGTTTCTCTCTAGTTCTTCCCCTTTCTCTTTATTCCCGATCTCTCATTGAGTTATTATCCAAGCTAGAGAAACTCAAATCTCAAACATAATACACTATTAGTAAGATTATGTATTATGTTTGGGTACTGAAAGTTGAACTATAGCTAACACTGTTAAGGATGTGGAAAATCTGAGCGAGCAAGGTTTTACACAAGCAAAATGATTTATGGACGCTCGAGCGTCACGGACGCTGAGGACGTGGATATTTGTTAGTGTTTTCTTTCCACGTCAGCAATTTCCACGTAAGTTTAGAATCATATATTCTGCTCGACGGTTACTGTGCAAATGAAGCTCACCCATCACGTCCTGAGATAATGATACGTGATGTCTTTGAAATCTCGCAAAGATTGCAGAGAGATAATCCTGAACTGGATTTGCCTCCTTATATACTGGATTTGCAGAGAAAATCCTGAACGGTTCCTGTGCAAATGAAGTTCACTCATCACGTCCGGGGATAATGGTGATGTCTTTGAAATCTCGCAAAGTTGTGCATAGATAATCCTGAACCGGCTTTGCCTCCTTATATTGATCTTTCTTCCCTTAGTTCTTCCCTCCCTTTTTTTGTTGAGATTTCGAAGAACTTTCCTTATTTTCCTCTTTCATCCCTCTTCTTCTCTCCCATTCCAAATCTCTTTCTCTCATGTTCCATTCCCAAAGACAATAGAAATTGTTCATCACGTTGATCAGCAGAATGATAAAGAGACTTGTTCTTCTATGTCATACGTGGGAATGAAGTTCAAATCATTCGAAGAGATTCGTGATTTTTATACAACATTTGCGAATGTTAATGGTTTTCAGTATCAAAATTAGATATTTTGGCATGACACTGGATTACATCTAGATTGAATCTGGAATGACTCTGGACTACATTTGGACTCCGCATCAACCCTGGTCTCCTTCTTGAATGACTCTGGATACATTATGGATTCATTATGGCATGACGTTGGATTACCGCTGGATTGAGTCTGAATTGACTCTGGAATGACCTTGGACTACATTTGGTCTCCTTCTAGAATGACTATGGATACATTATGGATTCATTCTGGCCTGACGCTGGATTGACTCTGAAATGACTCTGGACTAATTTTGGACTTTTGGTCAACCTTAGTTTGAAAAGAATGTCTCTGGATGGACTCACGTTTCAAAACCACCAGTATGAGTTATTTTGAAAATATAATATGAAACACAAAGAAGAAACAACAAAGGGAAAGCCGTCCAAAGTTTTTTAAAAACGCCCACAATTTTAGTACGAAGCAAATTTGAAAAGGAAGTACATGTCGAGACACAACAAAACTCCTATAAGTTCTAATCAGATGAAGATCCAACAATGCAGGGATAATTCGACATGAAGTCCTCTAGCAACCGGCTTCGCTCCTCCTCGAGGGCATTCAATTCGAAGAAAGCTTCTTCAAGGGCTAGACCAATTGTCTTGTATGTGTCTGGAGTTCCAGTTCGCATGACTCTCTTGCGGTCACCCAAGCAGTTTGTCATTCTCCACCGGCAGAACATTATGGACGACTCTATAGCCTCCAACTCCTTACATCGCTCGCGATATTCATTTTCTACAGACTTTGGAATGACTCTAGACTCCCGTTTGTTCCTTGGTAACATGTGTTCGTTTAAAACACTTGTATGATGTTTAGAAACTGGATCTCTTTTAAAGACACTATTACGAAGAGATGCGTCTTTTCGCATTCTATTCCCTTTAGGATATGTCTTTTCACGTATTAATGGTATGTCCAGATTTCCATGCTCAACAGTCATTCTTCGGTGATCACGAGAATATTTGTTTTTCAAATTTCAAACGCTTTGCCAGTTCAACCTTAATTTTGCCCATGTGTTTGTTGAGTGGAGGCTGACATGTAGCGCATCACGGACGCGGAACTCTTCACACAAATGAGTACGTAGAGATGCAATGTAAGGTGTGAGGCCCATGGATGTGTAGGTTAGTTTTAGTCAGTCTCCGGTTGTTTTATAAACTATTGGTAAGAATGATTTTGGCTAATCAACTAGAAAATGGCGGTAAATTAATGCTCATTAGGTTTGATATTTAGTCTTAACTATTAGTAATACTAGAAATTTACCAATTTAAGCTAACTTTGACGGTGCAATTTTTACGCTTGATTACCATCGTTGAACTAAGCTGATGATTGGATTTGGGATAACCAATCACGGATTTTAAAAGAACATCTGAATGAGGTTTAGATGGCGAGGTTTGATTAAGTTTCTAAACATAGTGATGTCAATCCATGGGTTGGATTTGTAAATGGGATTACTGGTGCAGCAGATATTGGTTTTCTTCCTTAATTAAAGTATATACTGAGCTCAAATTGGGCAGATATATAGCTAGAATGGTTGTCTTGATTTCAGTTGATTAAGATGGGTACATTTTTGTGATTAATTATATTACACCTTAATTTTGGAAAAAATGATAACTAAAGGAGATATTCGTATCTACTACAATAAGTGAAAATAACATGGAGTGTAGTTTTATCCTTGCATAAAACTATTAAGTATAGTTATACAGAGATCATAGCACTTAATTATACAGAGATCCAAATTATTACTATGAATCTTATTTTCTTTTTCTTCTATAATAAACCTTTTGAAAGTGACCAAATAACAACAGCTCCTCATAGGGTGGGTAAGATTCGGGTCAGTCCGGTTTTTTGGATCGGACCGGACCGATCGGTCTGGGTTTCGGTCCGGACTCCGCGGCATGTTCGGTTTTCGGTCCGGACTCCGGGGCAAGTTCGGTTTTCGGTCCGGACTCCGGGGCAAGTTCGGTTTTCGGTCCGGTACGGTCCGAAGTCGGTCCAAAATCCTAATTTTTCCTTAAAAATCCAGTCCGGTCTGGATTTTTGGACCGGACCGAACCTAACCGGTCCGGTCTTCGGTCCGGACCCCAGAGAGCATCTTGGTCCGGTTTGGTCCGGGTCCAGACCGATGCTCAGCCAAGCTCCAGATCTCAAACTTCTTATATCCAAAGTTAAACAATGTTAACATTTAGCAAATACGTTATACGTGTATTGCATATCTTTACCGATTGGTTTATATTAGTTGTAATTTAATGTGATCGAGTTTGATTGGGAACAATTAGATCAATTGGACAATTGCTCTTATTCTGCATGTCAATAGGTTTTTGTCATTGGTGTTAAGTGCTGTCATGTTTTTCCTATGATGGGTTTGTATTAGGTTATTGGACTTCTAAGTCATATAAAAAAGCCCTTCTGGGCAGATTCTACGTTGACTTTAGGCCCATTTATTTGGGTTGGTCGTTCTACATATGGTTAAATCAGAGTTTGTTCTTTCAAGAATTATTTTATTTTGAAAAAAAATGAAGGGGTATTTTTGCTTGCACGCCTTTGTAAACTACCTGTTTTTCTTTGGTGCCAATACTTTTTTTTATTTCTGCCCATGACAGTGTACACTTGTTATTAGCGCTATAAACAGGGCGGGGCGGGGTGGACTTCTACTCCATCGCTACTCGCCCCACCAAACTTTGGTGGGTACGTGGGGGGCGGGACGAGATAGGTTGATTTCTTTTTGACAGCGACCAGTTCCACTTAAGAGCGGGTTGGACGGGTACGGTGTGAGTTGGTGGGTAAGGCAGGTTAAAAAAAATATTTCAAAAATCAAATTTTGCTAGATTTCAGATCCAACAAAAAAATGAAGCTTAAAATTAGCTTGTTGGCATAATCAGGGAAGAAGAAATTGAATTCGCCCACTATTTTAGCATATATTGAACTTCAAATCAAAACACATTTTGGTTCCAGAAAAACTTTGAGGAGAAAACATATTTTCGTTAAAAACTCAAAAGATAATAATATATAACAATTTAGAAATTCATCTACGATAAGATTCTTCAATTAGTTATATATCCATTAAACTGAGAGAAGTTTTTGTTTAGAGTTGGGAATAAAGAATTTGGGATTTAACTATATATATTTTATGATATATTAATATTATTAAGAAAGTTTCGCGGATAGATGGATTGACGGGACAAATTGGAACATTACCCGCCTCATTTAGATAAAAGGGTTGGCGGGTGGCCGGTAGGTGGGTGGGCGGGTAGCAAAAAATTTGACGGCTACATGCCTCTAGTGGGGCGGGACGCAGGTAAAATCCCCCGCACACAACCCTACTTATCTCTAATGTGGTGGTGTAAGTGAAGTGGCTGACTTTTGGGCAAATTTTTAGATCCTTTTGAAATCAAAATCCAATTTGGAGGTAGTTGGAGTGAAGAGAAAGTCTAGGTAGGGATTGTTGAATGGGTGGGGAGGAGTTTTAATGGAGGGTGGTGAGTTTTAATGGCTGCTGATGGAGGCGTGGAGAGGTGGGGCCAAAAACAAAAAAGTTGAGAGAAAAAGTAACGACCAATAGAATCGAATCGGAACGGAAGCATAATGGAGGAGTGATAACTACTTCAATGGAGTAACACAAGTTAAAATAGTAACGACACAAAGGTATCTGGAACAAATTTAAAAGAACCGTGATAGACGGACGTGCGCGTCACGGACGCGCCTTACGTGGATCAGTACAGCTCAGATATTTTTCTTTGAGTCAGCGTCCAGTCAGCGAAATTTCTCTTCACGCGTTTTGGTCTTTTTAAAAAACACCGGTTCTTTAAGTTGAACGATTCATTTCCCAATACACAGATAAGACAGTGTGCAGACCCTAGGATATCGTGCAATCTCATTATTCGTGCAGAGCTCACACTTATCATAATAAAATATTTGTTTTTAAGTTTTACGTTGGAATAAGTGTATTTGTTGTCCGGTTTAAGAATAAAGTGTGTCCAGAAACGGAACATAAAGTTTGTGCGGAATAAGTTGATTTCTTGTCCGGAATAAGTGTATTTGCTGTCCGGAATAAGTGTATTTGCAGTCCGGAATAAGTGTAGTTGTCCAGAATAAGAAGAAAGTGTGTCCAGAAACGGAACAGAAAGTTTGTCCGGAATAAGTGTATTTGTTGTCCGGAATAAGTGTATTTGTTGTCCGGAATAAGTGCGCGCTCCCTCACGTCCCCCGCAGGGGCTGCCGCCCCCTGACACCCCCGCACAAACTCAACAAACCTCCCACTGTATATTTTACCCCACAAGAATTACGTTTAGGAAAAAAATAGCATCTCAGATTTCGTGTTTATGTAGAACATCGGGAAGTCTTTGCACCGTCCCATTCATGCTGCTTACGTTGTGAAGAATCATGGGAGTCGGCATCAGACACTTCTTCGACCTAATATCTTGCTCGAAAATGGTGATTTATTCTGGAGAGAAAGAATGAAGAAGAAAGAAAGAGTGTCATCATATTTGTATTTGGGTGGAGAGAGAGAGAACGTGCTGAGTTGAAACGCATTTAATGTGATTTGAGTGGACATCAGGAAAAAAAACAAAAAAACATTCATGTTTTGGCCACGTAAAGGCTGACATGAATGTCCACGTCGAGCGCGTCCGTGACGCGCTGCGTTCATAAATCATTTCCCAATTTAAAATGACACGCCAAGAGTTACAAAAATAGTAGTAGCAACAAATCAAAACATGGACTGGCAGGCACGTAAACAAAAAATCCATAAACCAAATTTACGGATTCAACAAACTCCAAAAATATCCAAAAAAAAATAAAAAATCGTAAACCCCACCACGTGGTCTTTATTACTCTGGCAAAAAGAACTTTCGCTAATCCCACTTTCCAGTTTCCTCCGAAGCAAAATTCTGTCCTCGCTCCGATGGCCGGCGACGACCTCGCCGGCGACGAAGCCAGAGTCCTCGAATCGATCCTCTTCTCCAACCGCTCGGCCTCCTACGCCTCCCTCAACCGCTACCGCGAGGCCCTCTCCGACGCGCTAACCGCCGTCGCGCTCCGCCCGGACTGGGCCAAAGCCCACAGACGTCTCGCCGTAGCGCAGCTCGGACTAGGCGACCTCCCCGCCGCCTTCGACGCCGCCATCGACGGCCTCCGGATAGACCCCGCCAGCGAAAAGCCCGGGGGTGTGGTGCGGGATGTGGTCAGGAAGTTCGTGGAGGAGTCGGAGGACTCGTTTCCGGAGATGCTCAGGAGGGTGTTTAAGGATGGAGTTGTTGGGAAGTTCATTTGGTGCGATGAGTTCATCGGGAAGATGAAGGTGAGAGTGCTCTAAAACCCTAGTTTTTAAAAAAAAAAATCGTGGACTGGGAGTACTCGTTGGCTTGTTTGATCGTGTCTCGGTTGAAAACAATGTATCGGCGCTTTGTCACCATGGTCGTGTTTGAAGAAATTAGGGGTGTAATGTAATCTGGTTACGTCTTTTATTACGTCCGTTGCTTGTAGTTGCTTCCTAACCAATTAATTTACAATGTACTCAACTCGTCTATGAAACGTCACCTCAATCAACAATGATAGAAGCTATTTAATCACTGAGGTCATGTTTGGTTCACTGTAATTGAATTACATGGAATGATTATATTCACATGAATCAAAGACTTGTAAACAAATTACATTGTCCGGTAGCTTTAGAATTCATCACATGAATCCTAATGTAATTTAAATATTATTTAGTAATTTTTTAACTCCAGTATATGTCCACTGAGGTCACTGTAGCTGCAGCCGACGCATGGAATGGTTGAGGTCAATTTTCATTTGTCTGATAAATTTGGGTAAATGACCTCTAATCGCATTTGAAACGAGTAGAAATGTAAAAAGAGTTGATTGCATTGTAATGTGATTAGATTACGAATTCCGGTGAGGTATTCCATTAAAGAAGTGTAATTGGATTGTTCCGTAATTTGATAAAGGAGTGGTTACAACCTTTAATTTGATTACGGAATGATAAACCTGTGAAACTTGTGCATGCACGATTTTTCTGGGAGCTCAATGTAAAACTTGTGAAAGAATATAAGAACTGAATTTGAAAAATAAGAAGTGATTGCAAAAATGTTTGATTTAATGTAGAAACAAAGACTTGTGTTGAAAAATGAGATCTTATTCTGAAAACACGAGAAGTCATTGTGAGAATGCTCAAATGGGTTGCAAGAATTTGATAACTCTATGAGGAACCCTTGGAACTCATTGTGGAAAGTGTTTTTCTTTTTGTTGTATAAATTCTGGTAAGTAGTATTGAAAATCGAAGAACTCATTCTTATATTGAGTTATCAATTGTAAGCACTGGTTCCAATTAAAAAGAAAAATCATGTGATGTTGCAAATCTTTATGTTGTTTTTAGTCAAGAACAAATAAACAAGTCGTTGTGCAGTCGGACCAACATTTGAAACTGAAAAATACTAAATGATAAATGCATCTGTGCTACAGGGCGTGATTATTTGAATTATGCTTCATTTGGCAATTTTTAGATTTTTATATGGTGAACGATGGAGAAATAATAAAATCTGAATTGGGCATGTTAAAATCTAATTGGAGTGACAAGTCTAAGAAGAGTTTTTCTTGATGAAGAGATGGTTGTTTTCAGGAAAAAATGCTAAACCTGCATGTGTATTTTGAATAATTTTAAAATACACAACTGTTAACTTTGGAGTTGAGAACAAACAAGCAAAACATGATGTTTTAGAATGTTTGTTAAAAAATGTTGATTTAAATTCAGTTACAAAGAAACAGAAGGCTGCTACATCCAAAACCTTAACTTTTTACCACTTCATGCAAATGCAGGATATTCAAAAAGATGTAAACAATGTCAGAAAGTATTTATCAGACCAAAGGGTGATTCAGGCATTGAGAGTACTCTTGAATGCTGACACACCTACAAAACAATATGAGTTGGAACCTAACACTTTCTCTGAGGAAAGAATGTTGCAGCTAAAGGAGCAATTGGGATTGAGTGGAATGCACTTTAGGGTCCTCATGGAGAAGAATGCTGGCAATGTTGCATATGGGAAGAATGACTTCAAGACTGCCATTGAACACTACACACATGGGCTCAAGCTTGTTTCGATGATTTTGACTTTACAAGCTACTAATCAAAATAAGGGTCCGGTATGTACGAATGTTGAGATAGTTACATTCCTGTTACATGATTATATGATTTTTATTGTCTTGTAATTCAATTAAGTGGCTGCATTATGGATACATGGATCTTTTGAGGTTAATTGATATGATGTGAACACAGGTCCAAACTTTGAACGCTACGAATGCAACAAAGACAATGCAAACACAAGGTCGTGCAACGCCAATATCTCACCACCAGGTTATATCTTTTTGTCCATTGAAGATTTTAAGGCCCTTGTTATAATTACTAGTCAATTGTATTATGACTGTCATTCGAAGGACTAGCATCCACAATTTTAAAAAATTATGTATGCTTGCATGAAGATAAAAAAAAACAGACCTGTCTACCCTAGTTATGCAAGTGACACTACTGGCTACGCCTGCCTTTTACATTTATACCATGTTGTATAAATATTATCTGTGTCTATTGTTTAGATATTTCATGTTTGATTATTTCATCTAGTATTTATTTTTATTGATGTTAAAAATGAATTTCATATATTTGGGCCAACTAAATTGTTTCCCTTTGTTTCTTGTTTGTGTAGATGTTTGACTTTTTTATTTTTATTGGATGGTTGTGGGTGGATAAGTAGGATTTGAACCAAGTTATGACAATCTCGAAAAAGGAGACTCATATAAATGCGAACGAGATACGAGTATCATCACAAGGTCGGGAGCAAGGTTACGTAAATTATGCTGCAAACCTCCTTCAGGTGTTCTCTTGTCTTGCATACACTTAGTCATCCTTTCTAAGTTATGTTTTATTTTGTAATTTTGTTTTGTTAGTAATGAATGAGGAAGTAGATATTTGCGTGCTACCTTATTTTAGATTGTAACTATATAACTTGCGAGTAATCATTAAAAATGTGTGTTTCAAATTTCAAGTATGCGATGACTATTAAATGCCGACTACGTAAAGGAGCTAAATGGAATTACAGAATAAAGTAAAATTGATTAAGTTGCACGGTTAATTTCATTATAAATCATAGTCCTATGATAAAGCATCTACATGAAAAGTTAAATACACATGAATGATGACATTCAATTGAGACAATAAGTATAACATTTTTGAATTACATCTACCTTTTAAACTCTTTGGAACCATTCGGATTATGTGATGTGAATTAGTTTACTGGTTGTGCAATTTGCAAGTGCATTTATTGCATAATTCATGTATGTAGTAATTTCTCAACAAAATCATGACATTTTTTTTGATGTCTATTTTAATGTTCCTAACATGGATAACTGAATTGTTTAAATTTTGGACGAACAAAATGCTGAACAAGTGGAAAAAAATATGGTAGTGTTAAATTTCAAAAGTAAAGGATTATCAAAGTTGCACTAATTAAAAAAGTTATCAAACTTATGTGAGTATATGAGGTTATAAAATGGATGAAATTGAGGTTATTTGGACAGACACAAGTGTTACAAACAATCAACTTGGTCTTATTTTTCTTATGTTTATTAAATTTGCAATGTATCCTTATGTTTTTAACACTAAATTAACCCTAAATTAGTCCTACTCTAGCATTAACAGTAAATCATGAATTCATAAATTTTAACAATAAACTAGCCATTTATAATAGTTTTAACTAATAAAAATAATGACTTTTTTGATATAAAATCTGGTCCAACTAGCCTTAAATGCTAATTGAATTATTGATGAACATATCATTTGTAAATAGAAGTGAGAAGAGAAAAAAGGAAGAAAAAAGTATTATCCCCTAATTATTACCCTAGGGCGTAAGAGGGTGATGTATTCCTCTTAGATGAGGGCAATGATTCTCCCACCTAATTATTTCTCCATTCCAAACATTCCTAGATGTGTCAATGAGTGCCCTTAATAATGCACCCTTTAATCTCATTAGTCATTACAATACAAGCAGACCTTTGGTAAGAAGTGGGTTTATTCAACTAAATCAGTAAGAACAAGACAAAAGTAAAAAGTAGATAGTCAAATTGAGTTGCTGCTGTGTATCAACCGTGCTATTGAGCTTAAACTTAGAAATCTTATTTTTGTTAATGACTATTTGATGGGTGTGGTGCTAAATTTAATTTCTTGGGTGCTGAAGAGGAGATGGTCAAATATTATCTCCATTACTAGCAATCTATAGTCTCTTGCATGAACTCTTTTTTACCAATGAGGCGATGAAGAACATATATCATGCTGTGAAGGTTAGGAGTTCTGGATTAGTGTTGGTAATTGGTAGGGTTTACATACTTCTGGTCAGATGCTTATTTGTAACAATATAAACCATAATTTGTGTTGTCCTCTGCTCATTAGTGATAGTTGTCGTACACTTTTTTCTGCAGAGAGAAGATGTAAGTGCTGTTGTCTTTAAAGGTATTGGAAGAGCTATAGGAAAGACAGTGATTGCTGTTGAGCAAACCAAGGTATCAGTTGTACTTATTTTAGAGAACTCTTATTTTCCTTGGAGGTTCCAAGTTACTCCTGTTTTGTTATTTTCCAGTCAAAACATGCTTTCACTGTCTCTCTCCCCACCAATTCATGTGGGGTGGATCAAAATCTATATGCCTTTCTGATGGGGTCTGGTAGGGTACTAGGATTTCCAAGCTACTACTTTTCATGATAAGTAAATATACTTCCATAATTATGTAAGACATTATTTTTTTGTTAGCTCTCCTTTTGTCTTTCCAAGTCTTGTTTCTAATAAGACATGTTGTAGAGGAGGATTGCTGGTCTTCACCAGAATACAAGTATTGGATCCACCGATGCAATTAATGCAAGAGACCCATTAGTTAAAGATTTGCTATCGTGAGAATGTTCCTTCCCTTTATGCTTGTCATCTCTATTTTGCAATGAATAATTGTTCATTTTACGGAATTGTATAAAAGTTTCTCAGTGGGATTTGTGTTACAGGATTCATTTGGCAAGACGTGTGTCTACAATCATGATCATATTGTCAAAGAAAGAACTGGATATATGCTCAGTTGGGTAAGTGATAATTTTTTGAATCGTCAACTCATTCTTTGTATAGATGACATAGTAAACATTATCTGTGAATGATCTGTGTGGACTCCTTTGGAATGCATTTTTGGTCAATAAGTTTCTGAAAAGGTTGGTAGAGAGTTCAAGAGGTTGTAAATATTTCATCAGGAAGACAGGGTAAACAAGCTAAGGAATTCAAGTTTTTAGTCTATGCAATAAGATCTTCTACTGTGGTCAAGGCATAATAGTTGGTTTTATAATCTGTTTTGTCTTAGCAAAACAGGAAGTTATATCTTAGGATCTGCTAGTTTGAGTTGAGCCCTTACATGTCTAGTTATATGTTAGGTGCAATCGATTGTGACTATAGCATTTGATCTGATAAAACTGGGGAAACACACCTCTACTCTAAAAAAAATTAAAAATATTTTTTGTTATGTGGTGTGTTATCATCCGTAGATGTTGTATTTTATTAATTCTCATAAAGGTGTATTTTATATAAGATGGTTGTGAAGTACAACACTCAAGTGGTGTATCTCAATTTGCTTTCTTTCTTTGTGACACTTTTTACTATTTATTCGGAGATTGGACTTTAGTTAATATGTTGGACTGAAGCTTCCATCTCTCAGAAGAAACCATTCGCTGCTAGAAAGGGAGGGCCATAAATGCCTCAGAAAATGCAAATTTTCTGTGCAATGTCTTGCAGCAGCGTTGTTAACAAGTTATATTTCAGTTAATTAAATAATACAGTATTGATGTGCAGAAAAAAAAGGATGCTCTACAGACTTCCAATACATCAGTTTCTACATCCACTCTGTGTAGTGGCACTTCATCTGAAATAATGTAGAACTACGTCATTTTTTTATATATTGAAATTTTGTTTGTTATTGTTAATCTGTGAAATGGCATTGTGAAACTTTAAATTTGTTTTGATTTGGAATCAATTAAGCTTTGGGTGTGGTATTCCTTGTGCTTTGATTCTTTGAAATTGCTTTGGCTCTGAGTCTTTTCTAACATTTTGCTTTTTGTAGGTATCAACCTCCTTTGTGGACTATGCCGGTGATTCATCAGACTGACTTTGGTTATCAAGAAGGTAAGGTACATCTTAAACTTGCATATTCACTATGCGAACCCAGAGGAGGTTATTGTATTGTTCTGCATTGTTAAGCCTATACTAAAAGTCACATCAAAGTTGCAATAACTGATTAGAGCTTTCATATCAAATAAACACTTCTTGTGAAGGCACTCTACATGCAAAGAATTTAGAATACAGATGTACATGAGAAATTCCTGTATTATGTGCATTTACTTACATTTGTTACGAGTAGTTATATTCTACATTGTTTCTTGGAGCCACTGATGTTACATAATGAACTGTGCATAAGAAGGTAGGAGTGGTGGTGGAAAAACATGTGTACAGACCCATAGTGATATTCTTTGGTGGTAGAGAACCAAGAGAAAACATATTAGATTATTCCAACAAGAATGGTAGAAGCACCCATAAATCATTCAAGCATTTGAGCCAAGAGATTTCAAGTGGTCACATTGTGGTGGCAAAGTGGCGAAAAATGGGAATAGATGTGAAGATATATGATGGAAGATGTCAGCATGTCACTGAGTAGTGAAAGGAAGATGATGGCGTGTGATGTCGTGCTAAATGTTCTTCCTCCAATTTAATGCGTTTACTGAAGCAATATCCAAACGCTTCAAACATCCCTTGGTCTCTACCAAGAAAAACAATTTCATTATCAGTAAAAAAACATTTTGTTTTCTATAGGTTTCTTAAGTTCCTAAAACTTTCCTATTTAATATGCTTAGCTCTTCTTCCTCGACCACATTTTGGTGCCGCACGTCATATGCTTTACTTGTATTATGTCTGAAGGGTATCTAAGGCGATACATTTAGTTTAGTTTTTTATTAGAATTTTTAAGGTTAAAATCACATGATGAGGTTGTCCGCTGCACATTGTCACACCCAACCGTATGAGTTTCAACCGAATATTGATTAAAAATAATAAAAGCCCACATTGTCCAAAGTACTTCTCGAAAGTTTATGAACTTTTAGGCACTTGTTCACATGCACATATTTTATGTCGATCAACAAATTTAAGAAATCCATTGAGGTTTGAAGCTTTCATGTTATAAAGGTTAACCTGAATTGCTTTTCTCACCTCCTAGTTCCTACAATCTGCTTCTCACAGGTTGTCCCCAATCTGAATTCTTAGAATGTCCCCAATCGGAACACACATGCAGTTGCAACTTGCAGAGGGTGCTTTTGACATCTCTGTTGAGTTTAAGTTATTATCACAATACATGTTGTATCCATTCCTTGAGGAGCACCATTGATACCGCTCCAATGGACATCTGTATAGGATGAATTCTTAATAGTTTTGACGACCATCACATGGTTATTACTAGTACTACTGTTTTCTGCAATGATATCCATCCAATTTTCTTTGCATAATAAGTTAACAATGTATTACATTTCAATATTTCCCGTTTTAAAGAAGGATATTTTGGTTTGTTGCCAATGTGCCTTGTTACTAAGATATATCATGCACTCTGCAAATATTAATTCTTATCCAAATGAGTCTCATCTTACCTTAGTTTAATATGAAGTTGACATCTAAAATCCAGTGTCATGTAAAAGGATTTTTTCCTACTCTTGAATGTTATCCTTCAATAACCGCTATGCCTATAGCGGCTAAATTTTCCCCTATAGCTTGTGATAACCGATAATCCAAATTAATTTGGGATTAAAGTATTTGATATTGTTGTGATAAGCGACAACCTATCTTTCCAATTAGCAAATACACATATTGTACATGTGTATTGCTCATTATCTTTTCTTGAATGGATAGGGAAAGACAAGAAAAATGTAATATTGAAGAACAAGAATGCACTGGAAACAAAACCTTATGATGACGATGATACTGACGATGATTGTATAATCCTTGAGACCAACCCTTTCAAGGAGAAAGCAAAAACGTATGGTGGTGATGATAGTGATGATGATTGCATTATTCTTGAGACTAACCCTTTTGAAGAGGAAGCTGTCTCAGTGAATATTCCTTCTGGACGAGGGGAAGATGATGAGCTCTCCATTGTTGCAGAACGAGGCAAGGTATTTTTTAATTTGAATACAGCCATTGCTTTAATCCATGTTCTTTTGCTGAAAGACTTTGGTTACTATAAGGAAATGGTGTTGGTTTCTAGATGTTGCTTGGAAATTGCCTTCTTTCTTGTCATCATTTGACTGTCTATTTAGAATGTAACTTTATTTTATGGGTGCAGGTTGCCTGTCGAGATTATGCACATTCTAGGCATTTATGTGCAAACCATCCTTTCGATAAGACTCCCCATTGGGAGTTCTGTTCTCAGGTAATTTTGTAATTTTTTTAGCTTTCATCATATAATCTTATTGCATTAAATATGCATCAGTCATTTGAAGCTCTGGTAATGACCATAAGGATAGTAACACACAGTAGTACTTCGTTAGGTGTTATGGTCATAAAAAAATTAAAAACAGTGTTTGCATCCCCAAGCGATGAAGTGAAGATAATTACTACTTTGTTGGTGGTGCAATGATATAAAAATTATTTGAGAGGATAACATTTCAAAGCTTGTGTACCGCTGCATGTTCTTTGGTGGAAATATCTTTATATATCACATGCATTTTCAGTGTCTAACTGCTAAGAATATTTTATCAGGAAGAATAAGTTTTTTTTTGCATCTTTTTCTTCTTTCAAAATGAATGAGCTCTCTATTCCATAGCCCTCTACATTTGTCAAGTGCATTTTGTGTTTTAGTTCACCCTGTATCAGTATGTGCAGAAATAGAATTCTTTAAAGCTTAGAGTTAAGAGGCATACAAGACAACTTATTTTTTGATGATGTCATCCTGTAAATTGTTGGTCCACATGTTAATGTGAAGACATGACAGTTCCATTTCCATTGAGTTGGACATAGAATTATGTTTTGTCGACATGGTTTAAAGTGGCACCATCACCATCTTCTCTTAAGGCTCATCTCTAGAAACTGATTTGGGTATTGAAGCCATTAGTGTTTCCGAGAAGCAATGACTACTCTTGTCAAGGAAACACTTCTAAAATGTTTGCTGGCCACTTATTTTGTGAATTTTTACAGATTAAAAACAATTTATTTATGATATTTTCCTCCAAGCTTATCAACCATTGCAACTTGCGGGTCATTTTTTTATGCTCAATGTGACTTTTATGTTACTTTTTAATGTTAATTTCGTGCACTGATTTTTTTTATTATCAATGAGACGTTATGAGCAATTTCAATTTTGGTGAGTCATAGTAAAGATGATCCATGCTGATTGTACTCCGATAGGTCTACAACTTGAATGAACTGAAATCATTTATTTCCTTGTTGCAGTGCTACTGTTATGTCTGCGACGCAAAAGCTCCATGTCAGCATTGGACAGGAGATGTGGATGCTCACTGCCATGCAACAGAACATGACCTTAAGTGGAAAATGATGCGAAGCAGCACAAATGCACTTCATTTTCTTCCAGTACAACATGGCATGGACACTAGTTTACCACCTTGGTGCTTCTACTGAAAACTGTTTTCCCTAAAATAATATCATTTGATATTTAAAAATAACCAAGAACAAGGAATCAAGGATCTAACACAACGCTAGCGAGTCACAACCGGAGTGCAAATAAAAAAAGTAGATGAATCTCATAGAAAAGAATATTATAAATAAAATCAATTGATATTTCTTTTGTAGATGGTAGTAGTACTTTAGTTATTTCAACCTTTTTGGATTTTTCTTCTTTTAGACGGATATGCTGCTTAATTACTCCCTTAAAGTTGATGTTTTCATTCCCTACTCTTGGAATGTAATCATTGCACCTCAGGTTAATGAAGGTGATTGTAGATTTGTACAGCCGATCACTCCATCGGTGAATCTTTGGGTTCCGAATCGTCATGTCCTTTTCTTTATTTATTTGTGATCTTTCGCTGGTTTGGTCAGATTCGTTCCTTTATTTTATTGTTCATTGTTAATTTCATTTATTTGAGTATTCGTCAGATGTGAACTCTGTTGACTTTTACTAGACCCTTGTTATCCTGGAATTGCAGGTTATTTCACTTGGAGCATTCAGTAAGATAACAATTGATTCATCCAAATGCCAATTGAACGGTTGAATATTATTAGTATATAAAACCTATAGTGCTATATACATTAATGCCCTTCGATCATCCAATGTGGAATAAAATATTGTTCGTGCGTATGAAATCTACTGAGTTAGATGTGCATGCATATAGATGAATGCGTTGGGTTGTGATAATATAGTCTTAAGGTCATCTTCAGCAGCAGTGATCTTGTTTTAAAGATCATGACTTTTATTTTCTCACCTATGTTAGTTTTTCTCTCGTTCATATGAAAACGATATTTATTCTCATAATCTTTACAAGTTATCGGTGATCTTATCCTATTATTTTCCTTTACTTCACTTTCTTTTTCCATTATTCTATGTTTTCTTTCAACCATCAATATATAACTTAATTCATTTACATCATTTATAATTTTATATAACATAATTAATATAATTTGTTCATTTTTTAAGGTTCAGAAAAAAATAGTTGAATTAACTTAGAATTTCTAAACGTATTAAATTATTTTCAATAAACAAAAATAATTATATTATCAAAATAAATTAATCCTAGTAAGTAATAACAATTATTTAACAAACTCATTAACAAAAAAAACAAAAAGAATTTTTTTTACCGACATGCGACCCAACTACTTTTTTTATTGTTTTTTGTTAATGTCTTTGTTAAATACTTGTTAGGAATTATGTTTACTTTATTGAACTGATATTTATCGTCAGAAAACTACTTAAATCGTTCGTGCGAATTACCATTTTGTCATTCTCTCATTTCTTTTTATATAATTCTTCATTTCACTCTCCTACCACCACTCTCTCTTCATCTTCCTATCATAATCATCAAGAAAAAATGTCTCGGAGGTCAGGGAAAGAGCTAGTGGACCTCTCGACGTACTCGAATCTGGTAAAATGTCACATTTAGTTTAATTTGTTTTAGGGTCGGGCGTCGTGGGAGCCGCCCCCACCTAGGAAGGGGCGTCTCCGGCAGACGCCCATCTTTTTTTTAATAATAAATAATTGTTATTATTAGTTAAATTGATTATAATTTGTTATAATTGTTAATTAAATTGATTATTAAATTAATAATTAGTTAAATCGATTAATTGTTATAATTAGTTAAATTGATTATAATTAGTTATAATTATTAGTTAAATTGATTATAATTAGTTATAATCCTTAATTAAATTGATTATTATTAGTTAAATTGATTAATTATTATAATTAGTTTTATTGATTGATCAATTTGTAAATTACGTAATTTAAATACATTAACGAAATTTAATTTCTAAAATTAAATTAATAGTCATGAGGTCACCGTGGAGGAAAAGGAAAATCAGTTCCCTTACGCGCTGTATATAATTTAGATGATGAGTCAGGTCCTCGTCATCCACGAAAACGTGGTATATCTACTTCGGTTAGGAGGGAGAGGGATATTTTACGTCGTCGTTAGACACGTGAGGTTTTTCTTTCGATGACGAGGAGGATTCAGATGAGGTGGAGAGTCACGACGAGAGTGACGATTGGGGTCGGAATGGGTTGGAACCGCAGGAGGAGGCAATGCAGCAGTATTGTGGAGGACGAGGCGACATGTTAGTTCTTCCTCTGCTGAGTGGTCATTTGGAAGGGTAGAGGTGGACGGTTTGTGATTGATGATTCGAGTTCGTGCACTGCAGACGCCCGAGCTCAGAAGAAGAAAATAGTTGAGGACGATTCTTGGATTGTGGCTGGTGTGATGCCCGGTGGTCCTTTAGATGACGGCGTCATTCCGAGTTTCGGAGGCCACATCGCCAGATGCATTTGGGAGGGCGAGGATCAGAAGGTTATGAAATGCCATAATCGACACAGAGCATGTACTACATTGCAGGCTTGACATTCAATTATGAGTGATGATATGACGACGACCATTACTGAAAGCGGATTGAGTCACTTGCCTTACAACTAGAGGTGGCAATGGGTATCCGGAACCGATGGAACCGAACCGGGACAAAACGGATATGGGTCGGATCTGGATATACACTTTCAGAACCGACCCGGTTCCGGTTCGGATATGGTTCTAGCCAATGGACCCGGAACCGGAACCGGATCCGACATGAACAATATTTTCAAAAATATTGTCACTACTGGGATTCGAACATGAGTACATGGGTCACAGTGATATGAGTTTCACCACTACACCAACTCATGGGAGTTGGTAATTAATGCTATCCTGGATAGTTATTGTTTTGGAAAAAAACGAATTTTGTGTGGAAAGTATAGTCCCACATCGGAACAAATAAATTTCTTACTCCAAATCCAAACTATAAATCCTCATCATAGTCCATTGGTTTCAACAGGTCTCTTGGGATGAGTTTTTTTGACCAAATCCGCAAAGAACACATTGAAAAATATAAATTTTGTATTGAATCCGGTTCCAACGGATACGGTTCTGGATATCCGTTAACCAACCGGATCCGGTTCTGGATACCCATGTTGGGAACCGATCCGGATCCGGTTATGGATCCCACTTTGTAATTCGGATCCGGTTCTGGTTCTACTAGTATCCGAACCAGAACCGATCCGTTGCCATCCCTACTTACAACATGTTCTTCTTCCTTGACATGTCGTTGATTTCTGCGTTTGTGGAGTGGTGACAGCTTGACACCAACTTTTTCCATTTGCCTTTCAGAGAGATGACAATCATGTTGCATCACGTCTTTCAGATTCTGCACATTCATGTTGAGGGTCGTATAGTCAGTGCTCAGGCATCGACGCCTGAGCTGAAGATTTATGTATCAGAGTTGCTCAGGGTCAGCGTCGATGGTCTTGGGAGGGATAACTCATTTTGGAGTGGCGGTGGTGTTGGCATCGACGTTGTTGATGACCGTTGCAGACGGGGACGACCACCACGGATTGAGGATACGTAGATGACTGCCTACCTCTTCTTACTGCTAGGCTGCGTCTTATTTGTTGACAAGAGCGGTTGCAGAGTTAGATTACGTGAGGGGTCAGCGACGTTGGCATATTTGTATCGCCAGTTGGGGATAGCAAGTCGTGCTGATTATTCTGGTATTGCGGGTTGTCTTACGCTGCTGCAGGCATGTATATATGAGTATTTTCCTCCTTTCCGCCCGCATCGGAAACAGAAGATCATTGAGGAGGGTCATCCTCGTTCGCGTATGTGGGCTGTTTGGACCGAGGATAGGAGCGAGGGACGACTCCATTTCATCGTAGACGACTAGATCAGATGACTGCATCGCAGGTATAAAATTATATATCATTCACGTTTATTTAAATTTAAATTTTATTATTATTAACGTGTAAACGTTTAGTTGGAGTGGTTGCCCTATGGTCCTGAGTCTGCTGCAGCTGTGCCGAGGACTTCATTTATGTGCGTTATTCGTTATCGGGATATCGCAAAACCTTATTTGCCTGATGGCATCATGCGTCAGTTAGGGTATGTTCAGGCGATCCCGGTTGACATCCCGACGCCAGAGCATGCAGTACGGTCTGTGATTGCGACGACGTACGACGTCAGGCACAACGCTTCGAGCGCGGAATCGGTTTGGAGGACATTTCCGAGAGGAGGCCGACTTCACCTGGGCGATTTTACATGTAGTCGCGACCCCTCCACTTGTGGTGCAGATTATTTGGAGTGGTTTGGTAAATGCTCACATCCAGTTCTCGTGTGCGGTAAGTTTATCTAAATTAATTTTTATTTGTAATGTATATTTTGTTTTTATTGTTAGTGTATACTAATTTTTATGTTACATACAGTGGATAAGTAGTACGATACGGGTTACACAATCGTTCTTGCGATACAGAGACCAGATGCCGAACGAGGAGACGAGAGCTGCATGTGAAAATTTGGTTGACCTCGTACAAGCGTGGAACAGTCAGTTGGGCTCTGACCAGGATTTGGATGATGAGTTGTAGTTGGCTTGTACATTATTTATTTTATTATATGTTGAACTATTACTACATTTTTTGGTATTTGCTTATCTGTTGTACTCTTATTATTTATTTCTAACGAACATATCTTCTCCCTGTTTGTTTATCTGTTGTACTTTTATTATTTATTTCTCACAAGCATATTGTAGACCTATTTGGTATATGTAATGTAATTTAAATTTAAAATCTGATAAAAAACAACACGATATAAGTACAAATACACGATATAATCGCGGATAGATTATACATTACAAATACAACAACTTAACAAATTCTTTACAAATTACAATCAAAATGGACTACGGAATCGGTCCCAATACGCTTTTCTACTTTCGTACTTTTCCTCCCATCCAGTAACACTCTCATCTCGCATTTGAAACCACATGGTCGCCATAGCAGGTACTAGGAATCCCTCAACTAATTTTAAGCGAATGAAATGTCTGTAACTCCCTAAATGAGCAATGATCAACTCTCTGCATGACTTTGTCATGGTAGACAGGCTCTCCCAAGGTAGCACCGTAATACACGGGTACAACGAACCATCCGTTCCCAGTGAGAAATACATAACTACACACTTGTAAAAATTGGCAATCGGGAACAAGTCGCACCAAACCTCCATATAGTGATCCTCGCAACAAGGTCCCCCGCCCCAATCTATTCTCTGACGAGCCTGTACCACACCGTTGTAATAGATGTGCTCATAAATGGGATGCACCACTATCTCATTAGAAATCGCACGACAGACGTACAACCAATTATCTTGACCACCATGGAAAACATCGGCAACACATTTAAATCCACAGTTACCATCAGCACGTACGTCATTCCACCTCTCCAGAAATGGTAAAATGATTCCTGGCAGTCTATCAACATATGAGAAGTTATCGACGTCAATCCGTCCGGACACTACAAGATGGAAAAATAGCAAAGTTATATATAATAATTGGAAGAACATATTTACTGAATAAAACAAACAAAGAAGTAATAATAACAACAAACATATCGTCATACCAGATTTGCACCCGTGTTTACAGACGATCGAGACGAATTGGAAAACCGACCACGACCCCTTCTCCAACTACTGGAAGATCGACCACGACCTCGCTCAACATACTCAAAGGCACTCGGATGCCGACGTGTCGACTTTCCCCTTGGTCGACCTCGTACCTTAGTACTTTCTAAGGGTTCTTGATAGTTCAACTGATCGGGGTGTAACTGTGCGTATAAAATACGAGAGACACTACTAATTACTGCATGGTCGCTCCCCGAAATCTCATCAACGAGGTTCCGAAAATGCTCGACGTCTTCTGCTGACATATCCACAAACTCTAGCATCTGGACTCATTCTCCAATGACAAGTGTTTTCCAGAATGGATGAATCTGCTCTAAATAAATTCCTTCACATGACTCAATACAATCGTACGTGGTACATGCACAAGGTATCTCATGTGATGTCAGAAAAGCACACCCGCAGCGATATTCAACTTGATTGCTTAAGTCTTGCATTCTCTTCAACTCCTGACTCAATAATGACAAGCAGTGATGCAAAACTCGACCATTTATATGTTGATACAAAACACTTATGTACTTAGTCAAATTTTGACGTCTCGACTCTTCAAGAAAGTTCCGAATATTCGCCATCTGCATTTCAATAGCAGTGTTCACGCGGTCGAAAAGAGTGTCCAGAGCTGCAACCGATGTAGTGATCCACTTTTTCAGAGCCGAATGAGCGTTTTCAACCCTACAGTTCGTAGTGTTGCCGAAATAAAGGACTTTGTTCGTCCAATTCAACACAAACTTTTCTTTATGCACTAGCCACGTGTCTTCCAGATACTCTGTGATAACTGGGCAAGTGTGAAAAGTATCTTTCAGATTACGGACTGCTCTATCATACTCTGTTTGTGAAGCAGAAAGTATGATTTTCCTCCACTTTCCACACTTAAAATTCTCTACAAGCTTCTTGTTCTTGCCGAATACGAGGTATGCGTAGTTGTACACGTCTTTGTTGATATACCAGGTGCAAAGTAAATGAGCAGACTCAGGAAAAACCTCTCCCACTGGTCGCATCAGGTTAACTCCCGGTCCGTTATTATTGCAGTCGGCTGGCAATATCCAATAACAGATCTCATAACTTCTCCAACACCCACCGGTAACTAGACTCGGTCTCATCCTTCATAATTGCATAGCCGACGAGGAAGTTCATGTTTGTTGGAGTCACCCCAACCACCTCTAACAAAGACATCTTGTACATGTTCGTTTTGTATGTCGAATCCATGCAAATTACGAAAGGGTATGTGCGCAACAACTGAACTGACGTCGGATGTGCCAAAAATGCATGAGTGATGACATTAGTTTCTTCATCCGCCATAATCCAATGTAAGTACTGATACTGCACTGCCTGATGCAGAAACTGTAGGATTTCATGTTTAATTATGCATGTATATTTTTCGGATTTTTATGCATAATAAGGATCAATTACAATTTTCTACGATTTATTTCATGCATGCATCAGTTTGTTTTAATAACTAGTTTCAAAAACTCAATAAAACAAACATGGGCTCCGAAATTCATATCTAGAAGTTCTCTAAATCTTCTTGATGATCCGGAGATGCTGAAGAAGACGATCGTCGCTTCCCGTTGCGCCGGATGCCTCCGAGTGTTCACCGAAACCCTAAACAAGGTTGGAGAGAAATGAGCTAGCCAATCAATCTCCAAACAAGCTTAGAATCTAGCTACAAACCCCTTCCTTAATCTCTGAGATTTCTCCTTCCAAAGACTTAGAAAACTAAGAGAATTTTCGTGGATTTTCGTGGTGAATTAGGAGAGAAAATATTTAGCAAAACTTCTAACATAATTAAGGAGAATAAGGACCTATTTATAGGCTCCAATCTTAGTCTCAATCATGGCTATTCTTAAGCCACGAATTCTTGACATTTTCTCTCACAAACTAATTCCATAATGCATTATATGCACCCACAAAACGTTTGACCAAGTTTGGAGCTAATCCAACCATTGATCAAATTAATCTCTTAATTATCAAAGGCAGAAAATCGATCGGGACTCGGTCTACCGAGACATACTCGGTTAACCGAATATGTCACGTTCGGATTTCCGTGCACTTGACGGATGACCGATTCTTAAGGAGAAAAATTCTTCTTAACCGTTCGGACGAATTCGCGTCTTTGACCGAGTGCCATTCGGTTAACCAAAAATATCGGAACTGGACATTGTTCGGTCGACCGTTTCTGGTTCGGTATACCGACCCAGAGTTCCAGACACTTTGGTTAAGGTCGGTCAATCAACTTGACCATCCGTTCCACGTTCGGTTGACCGATCCACAGATCCTTCGGTCGACCGAACCTTAACGGATTACCGAACTTCTACCCGATTTTGCCTTTTTCAAATTTTGGATTTATTTCCAACAAAATTTGAACTTTAGGAGTTTCAGCAAATTCACAACTTATGCAATATATTATCCTATGCAATAATAAATTATTGCACCCCATAATATATGCATCTCATATGAATTTATCATGATTCTAATTATGTTATTATATAACATAATTGATTTTACTTGTTCACCACATGTGTCATATTTTCTATAAGAAACCCGACACATCATATGAATCCAAATAAAGTTTCTTGTTTCCCGGTTTTGCGGTGTGACCTATGGGAGGATCTAAACTAAGTTGATAGTGATATTAAGAGCTTAATATCACAAGCTATAAGCGGTATCTAGCTACACATTATAGCTCCTAATTAGTTAGATGTCTTAATTCCACTCGAACCAAAACCCGATCCATTTAGTGATGGAGTGCACCACTTGTGTCCGTCCCTTGCCTCCTGATATTAAGAATACACACAAAGTAGTATTGTGTCATCTTTGTATTAGTATTCATTTCTTGATCTCTTTAAGCTAGTTATAAATATGTGACTTAACTCAAATCACATTGTGCACATTATAACTTTGCTTTATCAAGGTGCCCACTAATATCATCACTCAATTAAGAGGGGCATTGATAATCTTTTTACTAACTATCTTCTCCAACGAAAGTCATACTTAACCAACTAATGCCTTTACACTACACTCATCGACAGCTTAAGACACTAGTCTAATTAAGCAATTCTTAAGTGATCGGATACAAGTCTCATATCAAAGGACCAAAGACACAGTAAAACATTAATGACACAGAAACACATTTCTATAATATTTTACTTATTAGGTCTATTCAGTATACAAAAGTAATATTTTCCTCTTTTGCATACCCGTGTCGTCACTCACTTGTAGAGCTACAATGATCTATGACCAACACGACAATCTTAACTCGGTAATTAATGTCCCATATTAATTACCATGATTGCGAATATCTTTTGTTTTATGTAAACCAATATCTTTTAGAGCTCTACGGTTAAGGACCAAGAGCCTCTTCTTTAGCACTTCTAAATGACGAATAACATAAACAAGGAACAAAATGATTTCTCATTCAATTCATAATAATTGACATTTAAAAGTAAAACTTTTAGAACACATTCCCTTCAGAAACTGCTGAGCGGGATTCCTGTCTTCAGATTTCGTCCTCCTCATGTACTCTCTGAATTTATAAATGTGTCTCTGATTGAGATTATCCTTTGGGAATTTCTCCTTTACTGCCAACAAGATGTTACGTGATTTCGCTTATGCCTCAGTCATATCACGAACAATTTTCTTGACCCCAGAACTAAGACCGTTGATTTGTCGGTGACCCTCTCGATAAACTGCAAGTCTGTGGTTGTGCTAACCATGAGAACTATCAGAAACTATGACCCATCCATCACGCTCTCAACGCTCGACCACCTTTATCAAAAAACGACAACCGCAACCCTTTTTTTCGTGTTCTTCCGTACTGCAATATCCATATCCCGTGAACTCATTTCTTTTTTGCGATAGCATCTGAGATAACAATCCATCCGATTATCTGCTTTTGATTTGTAGGATGATATTACCAAAAAAACCCAGCTTCGATGACAACATGTTTTGCCCATTTACTCGCGTCCTTGATTGTTGGAAATACTTGTGTACTAACAAAAAACTCACAGTAATCTACTCCATCACCACCGAAATCTTGCAACGGAATCTGAATAATTTAAAATAACACAACACAAATAAATTCAAAAACAAAAAACATTGGGACGTCTGGCTAGGACGCCCCTCCATGGCGCCCCCACCTTGGGGACGACGACTTAGAAAGACGCATGACCTATGGACGAGGCGTTTGTCTAAGCCGCTGCCCGGGGTGAATTGTTTTTTTTTCGTCAGACATTTTCGTGGTGTTGGTACTGGGAAAGTGAGGAAAACTTAGGCAAAAAACTTATTTTAAGAGACGAGACGAAATAAGTATTAAATGAATTGTGAAGGGCAAAATGGTAATTGTTAGGGCGATTTAAGTAGTTTTTCGGCGACGAATAGTAGTCCCTTAATTTATTGAGATAATCTAATTATTTTTGTTTATCGAGAATGTAATTTATTTAATCATGTTTTAATTATTTGTAGCTTAAATTATTGTAATACATTGTTAGTATTTAATAATATTTGTTTTGAATTTCCCAAATTATTAATTGATTAAGTTATTGTTATTTTTCGTAATTATTAATTAATTACATTAAGTTATGTAAATAAATTAAGTTATATATTTGTTGTCGAGGGGAAACATAAAATAATGGAGAAGAAAATGAAGCAGAAGAACGAGATAGTAGTGACATAAGATTACTATTGAGGAGCGAATAACGTAAAGATTGTGGGAGTAGGGGTGTAAATGGGTCGGGTATGCCTCTACCCATACTCAGCTAAATTAACGGGTATGTGTATATACTTGGCCAATAAAAAATGTACATTTTGCGGGTACGAGGTAGGTAAGCGGGTATGTGGGTATAATATATAAAAATGTGATAAATAATATATATAAAAATATGATGTTTGATATATAAAAATATATTATATATATATAAATATAAATATAGTATATAAATATATAATATATAATATATCTTAGCGGGTACACGGGTAAACCGGTACAGGTGATGCGTATACCCGTACCCGACCCATTTATAAACCACGTAAACGGGTATGGGTATGTGGGTATACATTTTTAAATGTGTTTCATTTTTTTGTACCCGTACCTAACTGGGGCGGGTGAACGGGTATACCGGTATTACCCGCCCCGTTTACACTCACATGTGGGAGTAAAGATCGTGCTGATGTGGAGGTGACATTGAGGGATGTGATCTTTAAAACATGATCTCTGCTAAGGATTGTTGGGAGATGATCTAACGACTCTACTACACGACGATGAGTTAAGATGCACAACATAATAAGAAAATAAATATTGATATGCGGATAAACTAACTTCTAGCTCTCTCCAAACTTTATAGGCAACAAAACACAAACTCAAAGATAAAGAAATAAGCAATAAACGAACACATAGCTGAAACAATCACGACACAAGCGTTTGACAATGTTCGACAACATACCTACGTCCTCGGGGGGTCTCCTGCGGGTTTTCTTTCTTTCTTCCGCTTCCTAAACAAGAGAAGCAACCAATATTACAAGTTTATGGGGACAATATGTCCTCCAAAGTACTGTAGATCTCTTTGTAGCTCTAATCTCTCAATACTCAATGAAAGAAATAAGAATAATGCGTTCTCTACAAGTTAGGGCTTGGAAGCTCTTAAATAGACGAGTCAAAACCGTACAGAAAACGTGGGCAATAGTCGACCGGTGTAACCGACCTGTCGACCGCTCCATGATTATCTTCAGCTTCGAACCACTTTTTCGATCGACTTTGGGATCACTATCGGTCGACCGTTCCTTACTCCATAAAAGTCTCTGTTATTTTCGATCGAACAGTGTCCAACATCGGTCGACCAACCTTCACATCCGAAAGTGCATGTTATTTCTGGTCGAACGATGTCCAACACCAGTCGACCGTTTTTCACCTCTGAGCACTACTGATAATTTCGGTCGATCGAACTTATCCATTGGTCGACCATTTTTATCATGTTTCTGCCTTAACAAAATTAAACCGATTTCTAACATGGATGTCCTAAGTAGGGATAACAACGGATCGGTTCCGGTTCGGATACTAGTAGAACCAGAACCGGATCCGAATTACAAAGTGGGATCCATAACCGGATCCGGATCGGTTCCCAACATGGGTATCCAGAACCGGATCCGGTTGGTTAACGAATACCCAGAACCGTATCCGTTGGAACCGGATTCAATACAAAATTTATATTTTTCAATGTGTTCTTTGCGGATTTGGTCAAAAAAACTCATCCCAAAAGACTTGTTGAAACCAATGGACTATGATGATGATTTATAGTTTGGATTTGGAGTAAGAAATTTGTTTTTTCCGATGTGGGACTATACTTTCCACACAAAATTCATTTTTTTCTAAAACAATAACTATCCAGGATAGCATTAATTACCAACTCCCATGAGTTGGTGTAGTGGTGAAGCTCATATCACTGTGACCCATGTACTCATGTTCGAATCCCAGTAGTGACAAACTTATTAATGGATATTCACGAGTTTTTTGTCAATCAAGATCGAGTGTGTGACAGGAACCAACATTTGGATCTGAAAGATGATTTAATCGAGCGATTTCAAATTCGGTTAACGTAGTTGCTAATGTAGTATTTGAAAGTTTAGTTTATATAATATGTATTGTTGTTTCTTAACTTTGAGTGTAATATTTCCTATTTAAGTTTATCTTAAATGTAATGTGGCTCCGTAATATTTAATAATAATTTCGTGATTTAGCAGTAATTTCGTGATCAATATTTTTGAAAATATTGTTCATGTCGGATCCGGTTCCGGTTCCGGGTCCATTGGCTAGAACCATATCCGAACCGGAACCGGGTCGGTTCTGAAAGTGTATATCTAGATCCGACCCATATCTGTTTTGTCCCGGTTCGGTTCCGGTTCGGTACCACCGGTTCCGGTTCGGTTCCATCGGTTCCGGATAACCATTGCCACCTCTAGTCCTAAGGTTAGACAACGGTGGAACTAGGATTTCAAATGGGGTGAGGCTTAAACAAAATAATTCAAAATATTTTCCTCAAAACAAGACTACATTCTTCCTACAAAAAATTATAGTTGACCGCTACGAATTTTCATATTTTCAAAACCATATATAGTTGGATCACAGGTAACATTGTAAACTAAATATTTCTTTATATAAGTTAAATCAAAAGAATTCAAAAGGTTTTCGTGAAAAGAAGACTACATTTTTTATTTTTTCTTTACGATGACAACTTTTTCCTTTTCTTTTGGGTAACTTTTTATTTTTCTTTTGGACAAATTTTTCAAAAGAAAAAGGAAAAAGTTTAAAAAAAACTTGTCACTTAAAAGATATTCAGGTATAATTGGTTTGCAGAAGTGTGAAAAATTCGAAATTTAGTTCCATGAATTTTCAAGAAATTGCAGTGACCACGTAGAATTAAATTTTATAAGAATTTGGAACGCAGAGAAAAGTAATGAAACTCGATTTTCAGATTGTTTTCCTACAATCACACCGTTGTCATCGACCAAATTTCAAAACCATGGAAAAGCCAATTGTTGCGTTGTCTCCTTCCCCTCTCATCTCTTTCCGAATGGCGAAACCAGAGGTGGAAGTAATCTACATCTCTTCCTCCTCTGACGACGACGAAGACTACTCCTCCGACCCCGACTCCGACGACTGTGTCATACTCGACTCCGACCCGACCGACTGGTCTAAACTCGAGACGGAGCTCTCCGAGAAGCTCCGGTTGGGGGACGCCGGGACCAAAGCTTGCGCTCGCGTCCACACGCCATCGGCTCCGGTCACAGTGGTGGTGGAGGAGCCGGATGTGATGATCATCGCGCAGAGAGGGCAGGTAGTCGGAAGATCGGATCTCGATTTGTTTTTGGGGCTTTTAGGGTTGGTTTGGAGGTGGTTGTTTGAAAATCGGGTTTGATGGTCGCGAGTTGGTTCAATTGGGCGTTCTTGTTTTTGGTTGCCGCTGGAATTCGGTCGTGTTTTAGAATCAGTTTGAACGGAGGAGTCAGATGTACAAATGAATGTCCCGGTGATTGGTCACACTTATAACAACTGGTCACTAAATAAATTGTAGGCTGGAAAGAAGCCCGGATTGCTTCCTTGTTGGTGTTTTAGAGTTGCTTTGGTGGTGGTGTTATTGTGGTTAATGCAGTGATCTGATTTTTGTTTGTTTTTTTGACGGTTTGAGTTTGTTTTTGTGTGGTTGTTGTTGTGGAACAATAAAAGTCGATCTTATGAGCTTTTTGTGGGTTAAGGTGGCTTGTAGGGATTATCCGCATCCGAGACACCTTTGCGGTAACCACCCGTTCGACAAAAGTCCCCATCAGAGTTATTGCTCTCAGGTCAGTTTATTTACTTTTTTGCATTGTAGTTTGGGAAGAGCATTGCCTGTTTTGTGATGGTTGCTCTATGTTCTAGGACCTTCTCAACTGAGTTTGAATATAGATTAGATTGTCTATATTTCTCAAATGGATTTAGCAATCACATAGCTTGGTTTTAAAACTGAATTCATTGGCCCTTGTATCCTGGATTGCCCATTGCTTTCTTATGGAGCATTTTAATCCTACACAACCTAATTTCATTTATGCAATTCTTAATTTGGAATTTGGACCAACGGCCATAATTTTGCATAACAAAATTCCGACTCTTATAATGTGTTATGCATAGATCCTACAATGTAACAATTTTTTCATATGACCAAAATAATAAATGATAAGAAAATAGATTATGCCTTACCGTGCCAAATTATGAGAACTAAGCGAGTATCCAACAATGTACAGTGCTTATACGTCGCCCCTAAATATTTGTTGGGACCTCCACAAATGCTCCTTCCATAGTGATAAATGCCATGATAATGGAGAAGGAAAATGGGAATTGTTTTTAAGATTTTTGCAGGAATTATTCAAATCAAATGAGGTTAAAGAAAATAGGTTTAAATTAGAAAGATAAAAAAGCAATTATCAATATTGGGGCTTAAACTTTTTATCCACCTGATACGGCTTTGCTGCTATTAGAAGTTCAGAAATAGACGAAGTTGCAATTTATACCCCTGGATTGGTTTTAATAACCCTTCGACATATCAAGAACTTGGTTTCTTGTGAATTGCCATCGAAGATATAAATACACATGGTTTTGTCAATGGATATTGACATGTTGTAAAGAGAGGATCTTTCTATTATGATTGACTGGTGGACAAGTAGATTTTTTAGGTCTTAAACTGACTTTTCAAGTGAAATGAAAATAGTGTAAAGCTACTGTCAACTACAACTTTGCCAAACAATGTTGGGGTTAGTACAAATACATCATTTGTACTTGTATACTTTTACCTCTAACTATTCAATATTAAGTATGCCCTACTTTCAGCAGATATCTTCATGGAAGGGAGTTGTTTCATTATATACATCTATGTGACTCTCAGTTTGATGGAAGATTTTTTGCAACACAATTCAGGGAACTCAGGTGATTACAAAAAGTTAGGATAAATTTGACAGAGATCGGGGGACTTGTGTTTTGGTAGTCGTGGAAGCTCATCAAAAATTACAAATCAACTTTCATATGTTTTTTGCTGGAAGAAGTCGTATAGTAGTAGTAGTCCTAGTTCTTACTCTAATGCGATCACGAGTTCTGACCACAGGTTAACTCTGAACAATGCAGTGCTATTGTTATATATGCGACATCGCAGCTCCTTGTAAAAGCTGGAACGGAACTTTGTTGATAGGGCACTGCCATGCAACGGAGGCGGATAGCAAATGGAAAATTAAAAGAGCAGTCATGGGACTCCAAAAACTGCACTCAAACTAAGTGGCATCAGATCTCAGACATGCTCTCATGACCTAACAATATAGAAGAATGTAGAATCAGAAATGATATTAATCTGAGGTTGTGATTGTTGACTATTGCTTTATAGGTGGTGGTGTTTGTGATTTTGTAATGCCATGATATGCAAAGATCTTGCATTTATGTCTTATCTTTTATGATACTTTGCTTCTATTGTTATTATACTAATTTATGGTCTAACATTGTTATGCTTGATCCATGCAATGATGGTAGTGTCTTCAATGAAGTGTTGGGCGATTTTTCCATCGACGATAAGAATGTGCGGTGGTAACCAACCAGAACCAGATGAGTTGGGAGATCTATTGTCTTGAGATAGTCAATAACATATATCAAATCTTAGTAGTCTTATTCGTATGTTTGAGATGTTGAAGTTTAAAATGAGATGAGATAGTAATATAGATAAAATCAAAAAAGGATGTGCGGTGGAGGTTTCAACGCAGTGTAAAATATTTATTGAAGTGAGCATAAACGTATGCTGGACAATCTGACGCCATAACTTACAACCGGAGGTATACCAAGAGAAGTCACGGAGAATATTATGTTCAAGATTTTCCAAGAAGCAACATAGTTCTATAATGAATTCGCAAACTCCATGACTTGTCAATGACCTCTCACTTAAGATTTTTCTTGCTTCTAATGTCTCTATTTTGTGCTTATGTAAGTATAGCTTAAGTAAAAAAAAAGGCAACTAATGATTGATTCCTGGCACCAGACGAAACAATGAGCGATTTTTTTTAACATAGTGTTGTAATTAGGTCCTAGTTCGGTAAATATTATTTAACTACGTAAGTGGCTTTATTAAACCAGAAAATGAGTAGTTCAGTTTTAACTATTTTTTCATTTGTTATTGGACCTTGTTTGTTTAGCCCATTACTCGTATATGTTGTAAGACCGATGTTGTTGTAAACAAACTCTAACACTGGGGTATAAATACATTTCTCTTCTCTCTCAACAGATTTGAGAGAGTTGAACTTCGATCGATCTCTCTATTTACATGGTGTCAGAGCGGAAGAGTGTTTCTTCCTAAGATTTTGCGATTTGCTGGGAAGATGACAACCGGAACGGCTTCACCGCACTATCCTTATCCGACAACGATCAACGTTGCTAACTATGTCACAATCAAGCTCAGTCAAGACCAACTTCTTGTATTGGGAGGTGCGAATTCGGTCGTTGATCTATAGCAATAGACTCGACAATTTCATAGAGAACTCAGACAGAACAAGATCAGATGAATTTTAAGAATAATAAGAATTTTAAGAAGAGAAGTCAAAACTTCTCTTAACGAGGAAGATGATTAACTACAAGTATTGTCTCACAACCACATTGGTAAGTGGGATCAAATATTGCTACTCAGGGAGGTCAGATGGCTGGAAGTAACAATGACAGTTATGAGAGTGTTGAGAATGGACAACTAAATAGAGGTGAATACAATGTTGATGTGTGTCAGATTTGTCAGAATAGGGGTCATGATGCACTTAGGTGTTGGCATAGATTCAACAACTTCCAACTTGCTGAGCTGCCAAGAGGTCATGCAAATATGTGCACGTCAGAGAAGAAGGACACTGAACTTTAGATATTGGAGCTACTGACCATGTGGTCAATAACTCAGGTATGCTTAGAAATTTTAGTTTCTTATAATGGAGCTGGATTTATCATGGTTGGTAATTGATCCTATTGGCTTTATCTCATGTAGGAGAAAAATTGTGATTGGATATCACCCTATCTCTCTCAAGGATGTTCTTGTAATCCCAGAAATGGCACACAATCTACTCTCTATTCCACAGTTAACTAAGCATCCCCTTGCTATTTCATCTTTATTCATGACAAGTTTTTTTTATCAATGATATGAAGACTTCTCCAGTGATGGCATCGGAGAGTAAGAAAGGAAGGTTGTATGTGCTTGACAAAGGAGGAACCAGGGCTAAAGTTTTCTTCTCTTCAAAATTTAGAGTGGCAAGTAGAGATATATGGCACTTAAGATTGAGTCATCCACGGTCTAGCATTTTGAATTGTCTTCAGAAA
The DNA here is from genome assembly GCA_963682175.1 of Triglochin maritima. NCBI lineage: Eukaryota > Viridiplantae > Streptophyta > Magnoliopsida > Alismatales > Juncaginaceae > Triglochin > Triglochin maritima. Next base: position 46,889,570 of record OY821775.1, read on the forward strand.
GATCAGTTGATTTTTGTTTATAGTAATAAAACTAGTTATGCACCAGTTGTCAAATGAGCAAGAGTAGTTTGCTGCCTTTCATTTTTTATTTTGAAAGATCAAATACTATACTTGGAAAAGTCCATTGTGATTAGTAGGGGAAAGCACCCATTGCATCTAAACAAAAATTTCACTATTATGCATTGTTTGTTGATGATTGTACACGATACATTTGGTTTTATCCACTTAAGTCAAAATCTGATCTTGCCCAATGTTTCATGATATTCCATAAAATGGTAGACAGGAGGTTCGATTGCAAGGTAAAAGTATTTCAATGTTAGGGAGGAGGTGAGTTTGTTAACCTGACTCTTTAACAACTACTTCAGTGAATGTGGTATTGTGCATCGATTTTTTGGTACACATACTCCACAGTAAAATGGAGTAGTGGAAAGAAACCACATACACATCACTTAGTTAGGTTTGGTTATGATGTATAAAGTTGCAGTTCCAAGGAATGTGGTATTGCTGTGGAAGCATTCTCCACAGCAGTATTCATAATCAATAAACTCCCTTCTAAGACTCTGACTATGAAATCCTGTGCTGAATTGTTGTTTAACAAGACTCTTGACTGTGGATCTCTTAGGGTTTTTGGCTCCATATGCTTTCCATATACGAGAAACTATATTAATGACAAGTATTATCCTAGATCTCATCCATGTGTATTTCTAGGATATAATGCTCAACCTAAAGGCTATAGATGCCTGAGCTTAACTAGTGGGAACGTTCATATTTCTAGACATGTTGTGTTTAATGAATGTGTGTTTCCTTTAGTAAAGTTTCTTTGCACGATGTGGCATTGGTAGAGTTCTACCGATAATGAATGGGTGGAGGCCTGAGACTCAAAATAAGTCATCCTTAAGTGAAGAAGTCAGTATGTAGCAAGGCAATTCTGTCATGATGCAAGTGATGATGCTCCTGATCATCAACCTTGTCATCAACCTCCAGCTAATGATGATCATAATCATGCAAAGAGTCCCACTTCTTCGGATCAGGTTCTGGATACAAAATTGGAAGATCAAGTGTAGGTAGATGCATATAATGCTTCCCGTCCAAATGATAAGAAGAAGCAAAACTGGAATAGTAAGCCAAATCCAAAATACATGCTAGCTGCTATGAATGTTCCTTTAGAACCAAAGAGTAGTAAAGGTGCTTTATAGTAATAGGGGTGGAGATCTTCCATGTTGGAAGAGTTAGAAGCTTTGCAGCAGAATCATACTTGGGACTTAGTCCCCTGAGAAGACTCTTTAGTCTTGTAGTAAGAAGTGGCACCATCCACGTTGTACTAACCATTGCTACTGTGAAGAAATGGCAGTCGAGACATCTAAACGTGAGAAATGTTTTCTTACTTACATGGCAAGCTAAATGAGCATTTCTATTTGGAGCAACCACAAGAATTCAAAGATGAAACTCACCCTGATATGTTTGCAAATTAAATAAAACCATGTATGGATCAAAACAAGCTCCTCAAGCATGGTTCAATCAATTCGGTGAGTTCCTATTTGAGTATGATTTCATCTGCAACAACTCAGATTCTTCTTTATTCATCTCGAGGCAAGGTGAGCACATTCTCATTATACTCTTATATGTAGATGACATTGTCCTCACAGGAGATATCGTTGAAATGATAAACAAGTTTGTGAAGACCCTAGCTGAGCAATTTTCTATGCGAGATCTAGGTCTTCTACAACATCTTGGGAATTCAGGTAACTCACACTAATTATGGCTTGCTCATGAACCAAGAGGGGTATGCCACTGAAATTCTTCTCAAGACATATGTCCATAAAAGCAAGCCTATATCTACTCCTATTTATTGTTGTCAGATATAAACCCTCTGATAAAGATAAGCCTCTTGATGATCCATCTTTCTACAAAGGAGTGGTTGGGTCTCTACAGTACCTCACCTTGACTAGACCCGATCTTACATATGCAGTAAATGTAGCTTGTCAGTATATGGCCAACCCTACCACATGTGCTTATACCACGGTTAAAATGATACTAAGATTTATTCGGAGACTATATCCACTGGAGGCATAATTGTTTCCAACAACTCATTGGATCTCTTTGCATTCTCCGATGCAGACTGGGCAGAATGTCCAGTTACCAGATGATCTACGTCTGGATTTTGCGCATTCCATGGGTCCAATTGTATCACAAGGAAATCAAAGAAGCAACCAACAATACCTTTATCAAGTGCAGAAGCCAAGTACATGTCGATCACACAATCTGCAGCTGAGCTTACGTGGTTAGCTTCACTTCTTCGTGGCATGTCAATTCCTAAATACAAGCCATCCCTGCTACTATTTTGTGATAACCTCATCTGATCTCCTTATATATCAGTGTTGATCCAGTTTTTCATGGTCGTACAAAACATGTTGAACTGGATTATCATTTCTTAGAGAAAATGTAACTATGGGAGACATTTTGACCAATTTTGTCTCTGCATCATGGCAAGTTGCAGATATCTTGACGAAGTCATTGAACATTTCTATGTTCAGAGATTTTAGTGCCAAACTCGGAGTTTGGTCTTAACTAGGGGTGAAACTTTGTGTCCGAAATCCGTCAATCCGACCGATTCCGTATTCGAAATCAAAAACATTATCCGAGAAAAAAAAATCCGCAACCGAATTTGTATTCGGATATAAACATCCGTAAAAAACGAAACGAATATGGATATTGGTACATCCGATTCGAATAATATCCGGTTCGTATTTTATATGCACATATAAAAAAATAAAAAATATATACAATATCTATGAATTAAATTATGTTATTTATATTATATTTAATATTTTTCATGTAGGCAAAAAATAAAGGTTGAAATTTATTCTTATTTAGATCAATCAAAAAATGTTTTTAAGTCTATTCGGATTTTTTAACGAATTCAGATATCCTAATTCAGAATGGATTTTAAACTTAATTCGGATGCGAATTTATTCGAATTCGGATCCTTTTTCATACATTCGATCGGATTCGAATTCGGATTCGAATTCGAGAAAGAAAAACGGATATGAATTCGGATACTGGCACATCCGCTTCGTATCCGCTCAAGTCATACTTCGGTTTGAAGGAGGGTAAACCTAGAAAGTGAGTAGTTCATTTTTAGCTATTTTTTCATTTGTTATTGGGCTTTGTTTGTTACTTTGTTTAGCCTAATATGTCATATATGTTGTAAGGCCCATGAAACCCATGTTGTTGTAAACCGAGGCAACTGTTGGAGAGTTGTAGCAAACTCTAACATTAGGGTACAAATATATTTCTCCTCTCTCTCAACAAATTTGAGAGAGTTGAGCTTCAATAGATCTCTCTAGTTTACATGTTTCTCATCTATAATTTGGTAGATTGATCTATGTCCACTTAATTTATTGAACTAGGGAAGGGGGAAAAAATAAATCAATAAATTCCTATAATTATGTTGACTTTTAAATATTTATAGGATATCGATAACTTTTAGATTTTATGTTAGCATAAAATATTGACAGGATCTAATTTTTTCAAAAATAAATAAACTAAGGAGAGCGAAATCTAATTTGATGTATACCTAATTATTATTCAAAGTGATGTAAATATTAACCGACAATAATGACATATGCCCATTAAAGAAACCTAATTAATCACAATTAAAAATCCGAAAGGACAATATCCATATGAATTTTATGAAGGTATACCTAATTAAGTTTTCTTTAGTTTTATCTACTGATCATTCATGTAAATCTCAGACATCCAAAACGAGTAAAACTGCGTTAGTCGATTCTTGGTCTTAATTATATCAAGACAAATGATTCCCCAATTGATCTAACTTCGGTTGGTTAATTAGGTAAATTTCAAAAGGGAGGTGAATTATGGTGGTGTCAAGCGAGAGGATGCGTCAGGTGTCAGGAGGGAGATGAAGTATTAAATCAAATATTATGAATCATATGGAAAACTAAACCTAGTATCTATCTTTTATTTTCAAGATAATTATGTATCCTGTTTTTCATATGTGTAATTATCTTGATTAATTCAATGAAAGTGGACATGGCAAACCGTATTCGTTAGTAATTTTAGATGGTGCGATTTCTATTCTGGTTGACACTAAATAATGTGAATTATCTAGCAATATTCAATAAGATTACAGTTGCGGCAGTTAAGAAAGAAAACCATTATGATATAAAAATTAGAAGGCTGGCTTTTTTAGGTCGTCGACAGCCACAATGGTTGAATGGTTTTGAGGCGGTCAAATGTCATATAAGTATCAAATTTGTATAACATTTGATTCCAAATCAAATCGAAATCAGATGTAAATCTTAAGCTAATGTTTTATACAGTTAGGTTAAGCAATTCTTTTGGAATAAAATAAAGAGGGGGAAATATAAAGGTGAATATTAACGGAGAGAAATAAAGTGTACAAATTTAAAGTATAGGCTTATGATCGACTTACAAGTTTTAAATTCATGGATGAACTTAGGGGTACACACGGGTCGGGTTGAACCCGAAAACCGACACGAACCCGACTGGTCGGGTTGGGTTGGGAAAGGGTTCAGGTTGGGTTGGGTTGGGTTGGAAAAATCTGAAAACCAAATTTTCGGGTCGGGTTCGGGTTGAGAGGTCGGGTTGACCCAACCCAACCCGAATCCGAAATGTTATTTTAATCTGGGCCGTCCAGAATTCTAACCCAAAGCAAAACAAATCCCGTCCATCCCTTGGTGAAGGAAACCCAACCCTAGGCGCCTCCTCTCCCCACACTAGTGCCCCCTCTCCTCGTCCCCTCCCCCGCACCGACGCCCCTCTCCTCGCCCCCGCACTGACGCCCCCTTTCCCCGCACTAGTGCCCCATCTCCTTGCCCCCTCTCCCCGCATTGATGCCTCCTCTGCTCGTTCCCTCCCACGCACTGACGCCCCCTCTCCTGGCCCCCGCACCGATGCCCCCTATCCTCGCCCCCTCTACCCGCATCGACGCCTCCTCTGCTCGTCCCCTCCCGGGCACTGACGCCCCCTCTCCTCGCCCCCCGCACCGACGCCTCCTTTCCACGACGCCTCGTCGTCGTAGATCCCTCCGGTGACCCCTCTCCCTCACGCAGTCACACACTCCCTCCGTCAACACCGGTCCAACAATCCTCACGCACTCCGACACGACTTCGTCGTCGATCAACTCCAACCTGGCTTCCTCAGTTGCAATGATCAAGAAATGTAGATCTCTAATGTTCTCTATGTAGTATTATATTTTCTTTCCTTTTAAGTTTTTGTTCAAGTATAATGATTAGAAATGAATGTTGACTTTGAAGTTGGTTTCAGATGGTGTTTCATACACTCAATGATCTATATTAGCCAACATGTTTTTAGTCTTGTTATAAATCTTGTGTTCATTTGCTCAGGAAAAAGGTATCCATGTGCAGACTAAAATGGAATTGATGATCGTGGTGGTAGCTGGCTAAGTCACTTCCCTGAAAATTTCACCTCGTTGGAAGTACTGAATTTTGCAAGCCTAAGCAGCGAAGTAAGCTTCAATGCACTCGAAAGGCTCATTGCAAAATGCAACTCACTCAGGATCCTAAAAGTAAACAAGAATGTTACGCTTGATCAGTTGCAGAAACTGGTAAGTACGTAGACCTTGAGAATGCATTTACCAATTGCACAAGATTGCAGACCTTGTCTGGTTTATGGGAAGTCTCATCCTTCTTTTTTCCCGCACTATATCCTGCTTGTTTGAATCTTACGTTCTTGAATCTGAGTTACGCTGCTCTTGAAAGCAATGAATACTTTTAGCTCTTTGTAGCAAGATGAAGTAACTCATGAAGATGAAGTTGTTATCTTTTATTGTTTGTTTGTTTGATAATTGTATGTGCAGTGGTTGTTGGTGTGGATTGAGATGGAAGCATGAAGAATGGTAGATAAATATTGTTCAAGTTAGAGATGGAAATTTTGTTAATCTACAAAAATATTTAAATCCGGGTCCAACCCGAACCAACAAAACCCGAAAATTTCGGATCGGGTTGGGTTGAACCCGAACCAGTTTGGGTTCGGGTTGGGTTTTTCTCAAACCCGAAAAATTCGGGCTGGGTCGGGTTCTGGCCCAAACCCGACCCAACCCGACTCATGTGCACCCCTAGATGAACTAAATCAAGGTGTTCTAGAAGAGAATGGAATTGTACTTAAAATGAAAGTCAAAATTGTTAGATCGACGGTAATAAATGAGTTTCTTCTTCTTTATATCCATTTGGAACAATGGAATTGACTTTTGGCCTATTGAATTCCAAAAAACAACCAAATGTCCACGTGTCATGCCTGAATTGTTTATATATCTAATGTTAGGGCTGTAAATGAGACGGGTAAAACTCACCCTCATCCGTCTAAGTTGGGAAGCAGTGTAAAAAATTCAACCCCCCGCCGCCGTAGCGGTTGTAGTTTCTACTCATCTCGTTTACCCGATTACCCGCATAAGAATTTAATAAATATTATATATATACACACTTATATACCATATACATATTCCTATTTTCTAATCCCTAATTTACTAATAGTATTATAAAGTTGAAATTATTTATAATTTTATGGTGTTCATCACATGGATCGTGTTTTTAAGGTGCTAACATGTCATGTTTTTAATTTATGGTGTTATGCAGGAAAAGAAAAAAAAACATATAAAAAAATTCATTTATCCATCTACCTGCTCCGCCTAACCCGTTTACCGGCCCCTCCCGCGTAACCCGTTTACCAGATCTTAAGCGGGTCGGGTATGGTTAAAAAAATCACCTGACTTGACCCGCCAACCCGCCTACCTTAGATGAGTCAGGTAGTGGTGGGTTCAAAACCCGTCCTGACCCGTTTACAACCCTATCTAATGTCGTTAGAGGGATCCATAAACAATATTAGTCATGAGTCATGTGCGAGACGATATTAAATTTAATATCCATAATCTTAAATTTTAATATTTAATTTTTTTCGTGGATAGCAATCTCAATTCGCAATATTGCACATTCACCCATTAGTTGTACGCAAAGCCAATTTCCCTATATATTAATTATTCAAGAAAGATAACTTTTAATTGAGTCTTGAATTAATCTCTCTATCATCTATTTATAGGTGAAGAATGTTTAAAAAACCGTCCGCACACCTTAGTATATCTACTTATCTCTTGTTGCCTTAACTTTAGTCTTTCATTTCAAATTCAAACGACGAAACTAGATGTGGAATTCATCTACATCTCTTCTTCCTCCGACGTAGAAGACGATGATCAAAACGACGACGACTGTGTTGTACTTGACTCCGTCTCCTTGGAAAACTCCATCTAAACTCGAAATTAAGAACCAATCTTGCACGTATGTCCACAAGCTCTCAGTGCAGTGGTGGGACAGTCGGATGTCGTCTCGATCGTCGCCCATAGTGGACAAGTAGTTTAGTCAAAACTAAAGATCGAATCTTGTTTCGGTTTTTATGTTTTGATAATCTTGATTCGATGATGATTAACATTGTGGATTAAAAAAATGATTTTTCTCTCTTGTTTTTTACGAAGTAAATTTTGAAAATTTGAATTTATTTTCCTTTTTTAGGTGGCATGTAGAGATTACCCACATCCGAGATATCTTTGCGGCAACCACCCTTTCAACCTCTGTTTTAAAAACCGGACCGAACCGACGGTCAGACCGGGTTGAACCGTGAACCGGTAGCAAACCGGTCGGTTCGGTCAAAAAACTGGTTTCTCCCTTGAACCGGAGCGAACCGAAGAAAACCGAAAAAACCGATCGAACCGATCGGTTTTTTCGGTTTGGGCGAACTGAAAAAACCGGTTTTTTCAATTTAAACAAAATTTGGTTTTTATTGTTTTATTTTTGTTCAATTTTGACCCAAATTCTAAGGTTTTTACTTTTTACTACTCCTTCCCAAACCCCTCACCACACCTTCAACCGATTGGTTTTTTCGGTTTTATTGAACCGAAAAATCGGTTTTTTCAATTTAAACAAAATTTGATTTTTATTGTTTTATTTTTTGTTCAATTTTGAGCCAAATTCTACGGTTTTTACTTTTTACTAACCCTTCCCCAATCCCTCACCACACCTCCAACCGATTGGTTTTTTCGGTTTGGTCGAACCGAAAAACCGATTTTTTCAATTTAAACAAAATTTGGTTTTTATTGTTTTATTTTTTGTTCAATTTTGACCCAAATTCTAAGGTTTTTACTTTTTACTACTCATTTCCCAACCTCTCACCACACCTCCACCCTCGCGATCTCCACCGGTCCACCCCTCATCGCGCCGCTTGCGATCTCCACCAAGGCTGGCAGACCGACGGATCTCTAGGAAAGTCCACTACCCCTACTGCTTTAGATGTTGAAGTAAATGTTTGTTCATTTGTTAGAAGAAATACTAATATTACTTAGTTACATGTTTGTTCATTATTTTTACTGGTTTTAATTAAGTTATTTTACAAATGGATAAATTTTGTTGAATTGTTCATAGTTTAGGTACTTTGTTATTACTTATTATGTTAAAAAATAATAGGAAAAATCGGTTCAATCGGTCGGACCGTCGGTTGGACCGCCGCTACGGAGTCGGTTCGGTTCAACCTTCGGTTCACAAAATGCTGATGTCATGCTGACGTCATCATCGGTTGGACCAGGTTGAACCATCGGTTCGACCACTTTGAACCAAACCGAATTGTTTTCGGTTCACTCTTCGGTTCGATTTTTAAAACATTGCTTTCAACCACCACTACTCATAGGCTGCATTGCTCTCAGGTTATTAATTATCTTCATATTTTTTTGTAGCATGGAAAACCATTAATACTTGTTTGTTTAATTTCTTGGTTTTGTTTGTGTTGTGAAAATTTCAAACATGGGGCATTTTTGGAGCTTGCTATGGGACGACATAAATCTATTTAGGAAATTGAAACTTTGAAATTCTGGTTTCGTCAAAGTTGTTTCTTTACGTGCAATAATCAATCTCTTTTTTTGTCTTCCTATAGGACAATTTAAGTGATTATCCATGACCTAATGTTCTCTTCACCCAATCATATACCAATTACCGAGTGAGAGTAGAGTGCGGAAGTAAAAGTTGTTCAAATCAGTCCAAAGAAAGCAAGTCAAGTTGTCCAAATGTCAAAAATTGAAAAGCAAAAGATAAGTGTTTTTTGGGGACTTAATCCCTACTTATAACAATTTTGACATGTATGCTCGCATATTTAGCATTTTGGAGCTTGCTATGGAACAACATAAGTGTTATAGGACTACCTATCTCATATACAAATCTTTGAATTTGAAAATTTCAAAGTTTTAACCATGCGAAATACGCAATTTCGTGAGACTTGTGATGAGATATGCATATATAGATTGCACAAGGTATGACAAGACTTTTCATGTGAACGAAATAAACCAATAATAGCACAAAACATAAAAGATCCACATTTTGACCAATTTTGTTTTTCGGACAGATGTAGGCATTTTTGCTTATACCTTTTCATTTAACACCTAGCTTTGTAACAAGCTTCATCTATACTCTCAATTCTAATATAAATGTTACCATTTATCAAGTATGCTATTTTATTGATATTTTTACTAAGCACGCATCGTGATGTTACTGATTGTTGAGTCCAAACTCAGAAACACTTCAGTCCATGTATAGCGGCTTAATTTGTTGACGTAAAATTTGAATTGCAAAACAACAACCACCTTTATTAATGTGTTTTTAGTTTGCAAAACATAGAAAAGTTGCAAACATAAACACGACTTCTTACTAAACATAATTAAACTCGATAAATGCAGTGCTATTGTTACGTATGCGACACCGTAGCCCCTTGTAGATATTGGTCGGAACTTTGTCGAAAGGCCACTGCCATGCAACAGAGTGGAAAATCATGTGGAGAAAGAGAAGACAAGGCATGCGCCTCCGAAAATTGCGAAAAATGATAAGTAAATGATCTTCGAGTCTTGTTGGTATCATATATAAGTTTGATATTAGTACATTATTCTGCTTGTTCTTTCTAGCTTTGTACTTGGGTACACCTTAAAAGGTGTACAATTGTCAAAATATTCTTGCATTTTCACTATTTACTTGGATGCACATACATTTCAAACATTATTGCTTACATACCCTCAGACTGTTTATGGACTCCACTCCGTTAACTTTTCTGTTGGTTCATTTACAAAACATATCCTCTAAAATTTAAATGTCATTAATATTAAATATAAATACACAAAACAAAAAAATTCTTTACAAACACACCCTCTAGAAAGAGAGAGGAGATAGAAGAGAGAGATAGCGTGTTTGTAAAGAAAAAAATTATTTTGTATTTTTATATTTAATATTAAGGATATTTAAATTTTAAAGGATATGTTTTATAAATAAACCAACAGAAAAGTTAACGGAGTGGGGTCCATAAACAATCCGAGAATATGCAAACAATAATGTTTGAAATGTATGTGCACCCAAGTGAATAGTAAAAATGCAGGAGCATTTTGGCAACTATACACCTTTTGATGTGTACCCAAGCAAATCATCGTTTGTAAAATTTAACTGAGTTACGAGTTTTACTTATTGCTTCTAGGCAAGACAAATGAGTTAGGAATTTTTGCCTGAGATATATTCCTAACTACGTTGTTGTGTTCTCTTTGTTACTAATGAAATAATATAGTGCAGGTATCTCTTTTAAAAAAATTAATTTCTTTGATGATTAGATTTTTGAAAATCATTTCAATTCTTACTAAAACACCCCCTTCTCCCTGTGTAAACCCCCAACCTATGTCATTTTCTTCGCACAAAATCCTACTCTTCTTCCAATTTAATCTCTCCAAATATTCTCTACTCTTTCTCTAACCAGCGATCGTCGATTTCGCGACTCCTCCGCTATTCATTTCCTAGGTTTTTTCTAATATGTTTTAGTAATTAATTTTAGTTCATCAACCATAATCACGACTTTCACATTTATGAAAAAAAATCAATTTTTTTACATATATATATTTATTAATTTCCATTACTTTAACATCTGATTATGAAGATAATAATAACCCATTCTCTTAATCTACCTAGACCTAAGGCTAAAAAACCTTGAAAAAAACATCAGTATGTGATGATTTTGGTGAAAGACGAACTGTTGTTGGTAAACCAATTGCTACTTGTAAACATTATGGTAACTTATATTCGACTAAGTCAAGTGGAGGAACCGACCATCTAAGTAGACATTTACTTTCATGTAAAGTTAAGAATAATGTATCATTGATAGTTGATTCCTGTCAATTGGTTTTAGACACAACCAGTGGAACTTAAATTTCAGAAGATATTGTCCAATTAAAGGTATATAGATAATTGTGGATTTCATGATTAGAGATGAACTATAATTTAACACATGTGAATCTAAAGGCTTTAGGGAAGCAATTCTCTACCATAATCTGTAATTTAAACCATTTTCTAGCAGAACACTTAAAAATATTGTATTTAATAAATTCGGTAAAAAAGAGAATGCATGATTAGTTATTTTTAATCAATGAACAATAAAGTAGCATTAACTAGTGATGTTTGGACCGGTCTAAATAGTTATTATTATTACTATTGCGTAACTACATAATTCACGTTGTTTAATTAAAAAAATCATTTCTTTTTTACCTATTTTACATCCACACACTGCCAATGTTATATTTGATCATATTAAAGATGTCATTGTAGCTAATAATTTTGAAAATGAAGTTTGTGCAATTGCGTTTGATAAATATGCTACTAATAACAGTTCAGCAATACAAATGTTTATAAATTATTTTCATCCAACTATAAATTGTTTACTTTTTCATATCAGATGTGTTTGTCATACTTTGAACTTGGTAGTACAAGATAGACTTATCATAATTAAACTTTACTTAGAAATTGTTAGGAATGCAGTTGTTTATTTAGGTTGCAGTAGTACGTCTAGATCTCAGTAATTTAGAGAGTTTTGTGCATATAATGAAATTAAACCTAAGAAGTTTAAAGTAGATGTCCTCGTAGATGTAATTCTATTTATGAAATGTTAAAATGATGTTATACTTATAATCTTGCAATTACAACCATTTTTAATGAAAAACAAAATGAGTATGAGTTAATCCTCATAGATTGGGATAATTGTAAAATTATGTTAGATTTTTTAAAACATTTTTTCACCTTCACTACTAAATTAAGTAGACAATATTACCCCATTACTAACATATTTATTTATGAGTTATTTCCAATTCCTAAGTATTTGCGAAATATAAGCAACATTGTGGTTTTATTGAAAATTAAAATGTAATGGAAGCTAAGTTTAATAAATATTGGAATCCTCATCCATTTAGTTTTTGTTTAGCTTTTATTATGGATCACAAATTTAAAATTAGTGATTTACAAGTTTTCTTGGAAGATTTTTTTTTCAAATATGAATTATGAAATTTTCCAAAATCATGTCGATAGTTGTAAGTCTTTGTTAATCAAATATTTTGAAGAATATGAAAGACTACATAATGTAAATCAAATGAGTTCAAATGTTACTAGTTCATCATCACAACCACTTGCAGCTTCAATGGATCTAGATGATGACGACTCCCAAGGGAATTGATTAAGTAAAAAAATTAAAATAGCAAACCGACACGCAAAATGAATTAACTGGATATTTAAACACTGAAATGTACTTAAGTACTGCTGAGTTAAAAGTTTTTAATGTTTTAGACGGGTGGAGAAAAAACTCAAGTAGGTTTCCACTAGTCTCATTGATGGCACGAGACTTATTATGTCCTCCATGCCAAGAGACTTATTATGTCATCTGACGTCAATTATGACATCAGAGTCTGCATTTAGCACAGGTAAACATGTCTTGAGTGACAAAAAGCAAAACTTGTCTTACAAGTCGATTGAGAAGAGCGTATGTCTGAAGAATTAGATAAAAGTTGCGGACATAATGCAAAACATGAATCTTCACGACAACAACGATAATGAAGATTGAAGACGTACAAATTAGTTAAATCATTCCATTTAACGAGTATTTTTTTCCTAATACCCATTAAGGTTTTTTCATTACTCCTTATGTTTAGCTAGCTTCCGGACTTTCTTTAATATGTAATCAATTATGTATTTATATTGTTTCTCGATTTCAGTCAACAATTAATAATAATAAATTGGTTACTTTGGGAAAAAATAAATTGTGTTCGTGTTTGTTAATTCAATTATGATTGTATACTTACTTCAAATTAAAAAAAACAATCGAAAAATCAAAACCCGACCTGATGCCCCCGCATCCGGCATGACACGACCCTGTGCCTAGGGGTGACCTTTGGTCCGGGACCAGACCGAACTGAACTGAATCGGACCGAAGACCGAATTTTTAGGAAGGTCGGACCGAATAAATATGGGTCGGTCCGGTCTGGTTCAGTCCAAAACCCAAATTTTACCCACAAAATCTTGATTCGGTTCTGGTCCGGACCACACCGAACCGAAGACCGAATTTTCGGTGTCCCCTGGACCGAAGACTTGACCGAAAAAAATCGATCTGGGTACCCGGATAGGACCAAAGTTTGTTCACCCCTACCTGTGTCGGGCCGGGGAGGTGGGCTATCGTGCCATGCCGCACGACACGTTACCTAGGTCTAATATCATTTTGTGGACTGTGATGCTTTGCTTTTATTAATTTTTGTATTTATATTATACTGGTTTATGTTGCGGCGTGTATATTATTTTTGCAATACAAATGCAATTATTTTGAGTATTTCTGGTAAATGTAATTAATTTACTAGTATATCAAAAATAAATTTAAAACAAAGAAAATTGTTTATACGTAAAGTATAAATTGCTGTATAATCACAAAATTGGTAACTGGGTTCAAAATTTACCAACTTATGTAGCCGGTTGACTCGGCTGCAATATGTATTAACATTTTTTATCTATAATTTTGTCTGATATACTAAAGTTCAAGTTGGTAGAGAACCGGTTGTGTTACAACTTAGATAGCCGTTTGAATACAAGTAGTATAGGTCATGTATCTTTGCTGCTCCTCGGGGTGGCTCAGGAGCGGTTATGCACTCATGAGTCATAGATATTTGCTAGCGAAGCCATCATGTTACTTTCTTAATTGTTTCCCTTCCATTATCATTCCAAGAATCCAAGTGGTACTTAAAGTATAAGGCCTAGTGTTCATGCAATAATATCGTATGCTTAAAAAATAGAAAACTCTATTTTAGGTTCTCTTGAAAACAAAACAAATCTTTCTGTTATGTATATAAAATGATAAAAAGTAACACAGCTTCTATTTTTTTTATAACCCAAATTCTCTAACACTCACCCCACTTTATTAGATGAGCGAGCTACTGTTTCAAACTTAGAGATCACCAACACCGGATACATTATTTTTTGCAAGACTGTTTCAACATCATTAGTGACATAACGTTCCAAAAAGGATTATTATTGTCGTCAGTAACTACAAATTGAATGTTGCGGTTTCAGGGACATGCATATATAGGCCATAGAGTCTTATTTTTAATGCAATAGATTAAGAACGAAAAAAAAAACAAATTATATCATTGATATTGAACTTTGTTGTTGTTCTGAATAAATTTGAATGCTGTCACATGGATTTATGATTTCAATATTGGACCATGGTTTCAACGCCATATATGCCATTGCAAGATCTGTCATATACATGAAAATGACAAAATAGTTTGTCATATGTGAAGCATTATTTCTAGTGCTTTCATGGTTGTATTGAGTTAAGATTTCTCTTTTCCACTCTTACTCATCTTGTCGGTTCATGTAACATGTATAGTAATTCGTTATTTTTCTTTTTTGTGCACTATAAACTTTCTTTGATCTACCCAAGTATTATATTATAGTTGTTTAGAAAAATCAAGTGTGATTCTTTTACTTGTAAATTATTATCTGCTTCCAATCGGAAATATTGGCAATGTATGTTCGAAAAAGAAGCACCGAAGTGTAAGAATAGAATAAATCAACATAGTCTACTTATAAAATTAACAAAATATACACTATAAGTAATAGAAGTAAATTAAACGTAGTTGATATATATTTCTCACATTGTTTTTTGGGGAATTATCCTAAAGCATTTTCCATTTATTCTTGTAAGAGTTTGTTAGTGTATCGCGTTTTTATAACTGAAGTACTAGGGTAGGATATGGCAAGCACAATCCTATTATCAAAAAATCGTTAAACTGTGTTTTTTGACATGACTTTTGGGTGATTTGCAAAATCACATAAAAGTAAGTAGATATACCAAAATGAGTTTTGACGGTTAGACGTTTTGGTTTGGCTTCTGGATTTTAAATTTTACATATAAATCAAGAAACTAAGACTATCTTTTCTGCAGATGTAAGATTTTAGGTAGACTTCTTGGCGTCGGCGAAGGCCTTCAACTTACGCGAAATTCTACATCAGCAAAAAACAATTATTTGGTTACCCTAGACTGCCACAATTGACCCACTTACTTCGGCTTTTCTGTTATCATTATAACCATCATTGGTTCTGAATCTTGTGACAGCTTTCCTAAACTTAGTTAGCTAAGGATCTTCCCATGTATGCATTGCTAGAAACCAGAAAAAAACCATTATCCAGAAAAGATGCAACACATGGTTAACTAGAATTTATTTTTTTGCATTAATTTGTTATTGTGTTGTTATTGTATTCCATTCTTTCTGGGGTCCCCTTACACAAAAAGACATTAAGTACTGGTTTGGATGTAACGAGTATTAATAACACAAAAAAGATGACATGATCCACTGGAGTACACAAATACAATGCAAAAGTGGTTTTTACTTTATACCTAAATTAATTATAACATATTTTCTCTCTTACTTCGCATTGTACTGAATTTATATTGTTAAAAGATCGGCATTGAATCCAAAACTCAACGAGGAAATGAAAGAATCTGTAACATCCCGAAACAGCGGAAAATTTAAAAAAAATCATAATCAAGACAAAGAGCACAATAATCAAGGCGAGACTGTTACTTCTCATAAACAATAAAACGGTACACCATAATACATCAGAGTTTCCCAAAATGAATACATGATTACAACAAACGACAAGGGAAGATAAACGTAATCATGTGGACCTCAGTGGTCTGACTAGAGGATCCGACTCCAAACGCGCGCGCCCGCCGATCACCACCCCACTGGACCTACTGTGGTCCTGAAAATATATAACAACAATGCCGGAGTTTCCAGAAGGAAACCCCGTATGCCAACTCACCTATATATGCATGCATTACACAATGAACCTATCATACTAGTAGCATGTCATGTCATCGACAGAAATGGAAAACAGTTCCCCCGAAGGGTAAAACAGGACATCAGTCCGACGATCAACAACGAGTCTCCCGAGGAGACCTACTACAGGCACATGCAGTCTTACAGCACGCGACATCGCACCCCCACACGCAGCTACACTACTCAAGGGTTCGGCAGGGAGCCTCTGTCACGCCTGCGGGCCGATAGAATACAGATCTGCAAATCTCAGTGGTCGGAGCCACAGGGACCAACGGGGCCGTCGCCCGGAAGGTATAACAACAACATCTCGGTAGGTGCCCAGCCGAGGAAAACAACATAGCCGGAACAGCCTCGGCCCAACAATCACCATCGCCGGCACAACCTCGGCGGCATCACCGACACAACATCGGTGATCCATCACAACAGTCCGGCACATCATCGGACAAAACCAGACCGAAGTCTGCCAGGTCATCGGGCTCCTCGAGCCGCAAACACCAACCGCGCCGCTATAAAAGCAGGGCAGCGACCTCCGTAGCCCGTGGGCCGGTAGTCACCTCACCCAACGCCAGTTGCGTGCCCGCACAACATCAACACTGGGATCCGCGATCCCTCAGGCCTGCTATACTACAATAAGTCCAATCAATCCATCACATTTGTCACGCTCCATCCTGGAACTGACGCGTCCCGAACACCCACACTCTTCCCAACGACGGTCCCTGGGCAGGCACGCATCACGCGCCCGCCGTCACCTCCCGGCTCACGCACAAGGCGAGGACACGGGTTTCCGTGGACAGAGTTGACATTCAAAAAGGGATCCAGGAATTCTGTTCTGGGTCCAAACGGTCGACCGTAAGAGGTGATTCGGTCGACCGTTTCCAGAAAGGAATCGGTCGACCGTCCCTAACACGGTCTACCGCTGCGCACAGAACACAATCCCTCCAACGGTCTACCGAAGGTCTAAAACCGGTCGACCGAACGAGGTCAAAATCCGGAGTTGGTCAACATTCAATCCAGTCTATCGGTCGACCGACTCTGGTCCCGGTCGACCGAAAACTAACATAACAACTTCTACATCAATTTAATCCATCGGTCGACCGACTCAGGGGTCTCGGTCGACCGATAACAGTTAGGGTCAACCTAGATTTCTACGTCATATAACGGTCAACCGAACTCAAGCCTACGTCCGAACATCATGCAATATAAACCAATAAACTTAAGTTCTGGTCGACCGAACACAAGACCTCGGTCGACCGAAACGCAACAGGCAGTATAGATATACATGCAATCGGTCGACCGCCCAAGGGCCGGTCGACCGTCCGGTCGTCTTCAACCTCGCGCCAGCCGAGGTTTCTTCGCCCAAACGCGACGTCGGAGAGGCCTCCGACCTCCTCCGACCGACCAACACGACCCTCTCATGAGTGTCAACAACAAAACCACACTAGAGAGCGGCATACCTCAACCATGACGACGAAACGCCGGAGCTCCGCTCACGCACGTCGCCTCCTCCGGTCTCCACGCGCTAAGCCTCCGCACGAATGTCTTCCTTGTCTGCCCCCTCCGCGACAGCTGCTCCCACCGTGCGCACCAGCAAGGAAGGAAGAAGAAATGAGGAAGGAGAAGAAAGAAGAAGAAGAAAGAAGAGCCTTATTTTAAAAAAACTCGGATGCTACAGTACCACCCATCTCTCTTTCCCCTCATCTACAGTGCTCGCCTCTTCACCTTCCCATGCAACTACTGCACACTCACCTTCCCCATGCAAACCACACCTTAAACCCGGATTAACCCTAAACCCGGGTTAGGGTTCTAACAATCCACCCAACTTAAAAGGATTTCGTCCCGAAATCAAAGCAACCTACTCACCGAAAAGCTTTGGGTACTGCCTTCTGACATCCTCCTCGATCTCCCAAGTGGACTCACAGTTATATTTTAATTTATATAGTCTCCTCGTAAAAATAAAGTTTAAGTATAAAAATGAAGTTACTTTTGTTCGAATTGAGATTTGTTTTTTATTGACCTCTTTGTTGTTTTACTCTTTGTTAAGTTTAGACCAATCAATATGAATCCTTGTCATATTAGGTTAGGTTCCTTGACTTAGATCAATGGGTCTCAATGCACGTTAAATGAAGATGTTTTACCGGTATGAATGTTTTCCACACCTTCAAAAACGTATCACAAAGTATTTTTCAAGCAGAAATCATAACATGTTTCAACCGCAACAAATATTTTATGTGGCTGTTATAGAAAAGATGAGTATGGTCACATAAATAATTATAAGAACCTTTTGTGACAGTAGACGACCTCTAGCGATGAAATTGTTGGAATTGGTTATAGAATTGTTAAGTAAAGGAAAATTGGGATCTCGGTCGACCGGTGTTGGGATCTCGGTCGACCGAATAACTCTAGGAGCTACAGGGGCTCAGATCAGATCAGGATCGGTCGACCGATTCTGGGAACACGGACGATCGAAAAACATCAAGAGATTTAGAGCTCAGGATTGATCGAGATTCGGTCGATCGGTGCTAGGTACATGGTCGACCGAAAAGCGACAGTAGCTGCAAGATGAAAATCAGCATGCAGATCGGTCGACCGGTGTTGGATATGCGGTCGACCGAAAGTGCCCAGGAGCTTCAGGCGTTGCACAGAAGCGCGGAATGGTCGAACGGCTCAGGGTGAGCGGTCGACCGATTAATGGCAGTTACGCGAACTAACCGAAAACCGGTCGACCGATGGAGAATTCTGGTAGCCCATTTTCCGACAGTTATGCACGATCTGAATGATTTTCTGTACGGTTTTAGCCCATTATAAATAGGATTTTTGCCCTAATTTTGTAACACAACATACCATACTTATTTTCTTGAGAGAGATTAGGCTAGAGAGAGATCTAGAGTGCTTTGGGAGACATATTGCTTCAAATCGTTTGTATTCTCGGAGACTTCTCTTGTTGGAGAAGAGCTTCAAGGAAAGGAAACCCGCATGAGACCCCCCAAAGACGTAAGCATCTTGTCGAACCTAGTAAAATTGCGTGTGTCGTGGTTTGCTTCAGGTGTGTTGTGTGATTGCTTGTTATTTCCATCTTATTCGTGTTTACTTGTTGCATTGAGATTGGGAGAGGGTCCGAAGTTAATTTCCGCAATCAATATTCTATATTTGTGGTGCGTGTAATTCGTAGTCGTGTTAGTGCATCTTAGATCTGTTGGCTTTTTAGCCTTAATCTTTATTTAGTTTTGATGATTAAGTAATCTAATCTTAATCTATATTTAATCAATCAACCTAGACAATCAAAGTAAGCAAACATGAATACATGCATTGCACATATATATTCGTGTACTTGCGATATTCTTAATAGGTTGATGAAGAATCAAGCTAAGGAGCTTGGGGACAAGAAGATAAAGACTCAAGACATGTAATCAAGCTTTGGACCAATATGTAATGTAGTATAATTTGAGTCCTAAGGATTAATGTAAACTTGAGCACATTAGGATTCTGTCCCGTATCCCCACGGTTAACCGAACCCTTTTCGGTAAACCGAATCTTGTAGAGTTCGGTCCACCGAACACCTTGCGGTCAACCGTGTAGAATCCTTTAGGTGTTCCCTGGAATAACCACCTCGGTATACCGAACCGCCTTCGGTAGACCGAATTAGCCTGGACCGGTTTTGGACTTTGCTCCAACGGTCGTATTTAAATCTTGACTTAAAGCCAAATTGACTTATCCATATTCGGTACACCGAACTTCATTCGGTCAACCGAATCATATTGCTTTAGGAAACCAACGGCTATTTAACTTGACCGTTATTGGTAAACCAATCTCCCACGCTTTGTCAGCGCAAAACCCGCGCAAACTTCGGACTACCGAAGTATACACGGTCAACCGAACCTAGCATAAACAGAACCCTACCAATCTTACTGTCCAGTTTGGAACGGTTTACCGAATAGGTTTCGGTAAACCGAATTATATTAGGGTTGCTAGTTAGAGAGCTACTGGAGTTGAGT
Source organism: Triglochin maritima (assembly GCA_963682175.1). NCBI lineage: Eukaryota > Viridiplantae > Streptophyta > Magnoliopsida > Alismatales > Juncaginaceae > Triglochin > Triglochin maritima. The sequence continues at coordinate 46,909,781 of OY821775.1, forward strand.
GAGCGGTTCACCGAATAGAATTCGGTAAACCGAAACGACCATCTTCGGTAATCCGTTGGGTTAACAGTCTACCGAAGAGCGTGCAAATTCTGCCCGAACTTTTGTCACATCATCACATTTCATGGGTCAACTTTCTCACCCACTCCCCAACGACTCTAAGAGCTTTGAAGCCTATATAAGGACCTCATTAGAAGCACAACAAAAAGAACTACACTCTCCAAACATCAAGTATCCTTGTGCTATCTTTCCCAAACCTTCAAAGCTCAAATCCTATACACTCAAGCCAAAACTTCACCACTTGTATTCCTAGATCCATATCATAATCCAAGTGTGCTCAAAGTTAGAGTGTCATTAGCAAGAGTTGTGATTCCATTCTTTCATCCAAATCACAAGAGTTGTAATAGCTTCAAGGAAGCTCCCTCTCGGGTTGTGAGAGGAGACACGGGCGAGACGAGGTTGTTCGCGAGGCTCGGGTTTGTAAAGGCGTTGATCTCGGCCCGGTAACGGAGATCGGATAGTGGAAACCACAAGCGAGGCTCGAGGGACGAGCGAGGCTTGTGAGTGAGGACTAGGACCCGGGGAGGGTGCCGAACCTCGTTAAATCGGGCGTCGACTTCAACGTTGGTTTGCAAGTTCTCTATCTCTTAGAATAACCCTTGCATGATTAGTTGTTAGTTCGTAATTAGTTTTTAATTCCGCATCTTGTTTAATTACGATCACTAGAGGGCCCATTAAGATCCCCACATTTGGTATCAGAGCCTTGTTAGCTAAATTTATTTTCTTAATCGAAATATTAGCATGGCTTAATCTAATCATAGTGAGGGTTTATCAACTAATAAACCACCTCTTTTTAATGGCCTAAATTATGATTATTGGAAAAAGAGGATGAAAATTTATTTGCAATCTCATGATTTAAAATTTTGGACTTTTATTTTAAAATCATACACCCCACCAAATGATGATGAGATTATTTCATTACCTAAACCCAAAATTAAGGAGGCGGAAATTAATGCCCGCATTATGAATATGTTATATTGTGGTTTAAATGAAAATGAATATAATCGAGTGAGAGGGTGTGAAAGTGCATATGAAATTTGGCACACATTAGAAATGCATCATGAGGGATCCACTAGATTAAAAGAAACTAGGATTAATCTACTCATGCATAAATATGAATTGTTTCATATGCTACCCGGTGAAAACATAAGCGAGATGCACACTCGCTTCACCGAGATTATTAACTCCCTTAGTGCTCTTGGAAAGATTTTTAGCAAGGGAGAAGTGACAAGGAAGATTCTCCGGTCTCTCAACGAAAATTGGGAAGAAAAGACAACCGCAATAGAAGAAGCGCAAGACCTAACGAAGTTGTCGGTTGAAGATCTCATGGGAAGTCTCATGACATATGAGATACAAATGAAAGACCGCGATGAGAAGAGAGTCAAGAAATCCTTGGGGCTACACGCCGTCGCCAATTCGATCAAAGAAGATAGTGATATCGAGGAACAATTGGTGACACATCAATTTAAGGAATTTCTCAAAGAAGAGAAAGAAAGGAAGAAGAAGAAGAAGAGCAAAAAGAAGGAGAAGAAGAAGAAGGCACTTAAAGCCACTTGGGACTCCTCCTCATCATCTTCAATAGAGGAATTCGCCTCATTGTGCTTCATGGCAAGAAAAGACGATGAAAGTGAGGTATCTTCCTCCTCTTCTTATAATTCAAATAGTTCAAACAATTCAAATGATTATAATGAACTTCAAAATGAATTTAATGAATTGCTTGAAAATTTTGAAAAAGTTTGTGAGAAAAATAAACTAGCAAAGAAAAATATAAATGAGCTTCAATCTCAAATCAAATCTATTATGAATGAAAAGATTGAAATTCTTGCTAGTCATGATAAGATTGCATTAGAGAACTCTCAATTAGTAGATAAAATTACATCTCTAAATGCAAATTCATCATGTGATCAAAATATTCAAGATCTAATTGCCAAAAATGTTATATTACAAAGAGATCTTGAAAGATTCACAAACGGTAAGAAAATGCTTGACATGTTAATAAGTAGTCAAAGACAATCACTAGATAAACATGGTATAGGTTTTTATGCTAATAACTTTAAGAACCATGTTATTCACACTACTTTGAATGGAAAGCATTTTGTAGTGAATAAAACTTCCTCAAGTATTTGGGCACCTAAAACCAAAATGGTTTGGGTTCCAAAAACTAACATGATTGGACCCAAGCAAAAATGGGTACCAAAATCTTCAATTGTAGATACTTGAAGGAGAAAATCGGTGGTGACCGGATGAGCTTAAAAGAAAAATTTAAAGCCGGTTGCATCACCGAATACGGGTTGAGTCAATTCAAAGCGCCACGACGGTATAAATTTTGATTGATTCTAATCTAAATTTTAGAGCTTAATTGACATATCTTTTACCCTATTCATTGCATATCTTATACCCTATTCATTGCATATCTTATACCACATTCATAATCATAAATGTAAAATTGTAAAATGGATGTTAAATAGGCTAAGAGGGAGAATAGAAATGCACTTAATTGTTAATACTCATTGTTGCTATTTAGCCTAATTGATAGGGGGAGCCTAAAATTGCAAAATCATATAATTAAGGGGGAGAATTAGATATCTTTTACCTTTGCATCAAATGCTTAATGTTTGCTTTTTGATTGATGTCAAAGGGGGAGAAGAATTAAGATGAGCTTCAATTTTAAATAAACTATGCATGTTGTTAGGGGGAGAAATCTTGTAAATGCATAGATTACATATATGTTAAGAAACAAAACATATAGAAAGGGGAGAAATACAATTGAACTCAAAATATTAAGATATAGATTTGCCATCATCAAAAAGGGGGAGATTGTTGGCTTTTTAGCCTTAATCTTTATTTAGTTTTGATGATTAAGTAATCTAATCTTAATCTATATTTAATCAATCAACCTAGACAATCAAAGTAAGCAAACATGAATACATGCATTGCATATATATTCGTGTACTTGCGATATTCTTAATAGGTTGATGAAGAATCAAGCTAAGGAGCTTGGGGACAAGAAGATAAAGACTCAAGACATGTAATCAAGCTTTGGACCAATATGTAATGTAGTATAATTTGAGTCCTAAGGATTAATGTAAACTTGAGCACATTAGGATTCTGTCCCGTATCCCCACGGTTAACCGAACCCTTTTCGGTAAACCGAATCTTGTAGAGTTCGGTCCACCGAACACCTTGCGGTCAACCGTGTAGAATCCTTTAGGTGTTCCCTGGAATAACCACCTCGGTATACCGAACCGCCTTCGGTAGACCGAATTAGCCTGGACCGGTTTTGGACTTTGCTCCAACGGTCGTATTTAAATCTTGACTTAAAGCCAAATTGACTTATCCATATTCGGTACACCGAACTTCATTCGGTCAACCGAATCATATTGCTTTAGGAGACCAACGGCTATTTAACTTGACCGTTATTGGTAAACCAATCTCCCACGCTTTGTCAGCGCAAAACCCGCGCAAACTTCGGACTACCGAAGTATACACGGTCAACCGAACCTAGCATAAACAGAACCCTACCAATCTTACTGTCCAGTTTGGAACGGTTTACCGAATAGGTTTCGGTAAACCGAATTATATTAGGGTTGCTAGTTAGAGAGCTACTGGAGTTGAGTGAGCGGTTCACCGAATAGAATTCGGTAAACCGAAACGACCATCTTCGGTAATCCGTTGGGTTAACGGTCTACCGAAGAGCGTGCAAATTCTGCCCGAACTTTTGTCACATCATCACATTTCATGGGTCAACTTTCTCACCCACTCCCCAACGACTCTAAGAGCTTTGAAGCCTATATAAGGACCTCATTAGAAGCACAACAAAAAGAACTACACTCTCTAAACATCAAGTATCCTTGTGCTATCTTTCCCAAACCTTCAAAGCTCAAATCCTATACACTCAAGCCAAAACTTCACCACTTGTATTCCTAGATCCATATCATAATCCAAGTGTGCTCAAAGTTAGAGTGTCATTAGCAAGAGTTGTGATTCCATTCTTTCATCCAAATCACAAGAGTTGTAATAGCTTCAAGGAAGCTCCCTCTCGGGTTGTGAGAGGAGACACGGGCGAGGCGAGGTTGTTCGCGAGGCTCGGGTTTGTAAAGGCGTTGATCTCGGCCCGGTAACGGAGATCGGATAGTGGAAACCACAAGCGAGACTCGAGGGACGAGCGAGGCTTGTGAGTGAGGACTAGGACCCGGGGAGGGTGCCGAACCTCGTTAAATCGGGCGTCGACTTCAACGTTGGTTTGCAAGTTCTCTATCTCTTAGAATAACCCTTGCATGAGTAGTTGTTAGTTCGTAATTAGTTTTTAATTCCGCATCTTGTTTAATTACGATCACTAGAGGGCCCCTTAAGATCCCCACAAGATCCCCCTTTCAACAGCTGGTATCAGAGCTTTGGTTGCACTTTCGATGGCGGAGGAAGCGCGGATCTTTCGGGTGGAGAAATTCACCGGGAAGGGGAACTTTTCAACATGGCAACGTAGGGTTCGTGCGTTGATGTCTCAGACGGACAGACTATTGCTGACGTTGGATGGAGTTGAAAAGAAACCGTCAATGATGACCGACGAAAAATGGGAGAGTCTGAATCTCCGGGCCATTAGGATCATCGAGTTGTGCCTCTCGGATGATTTGCTTTCGAGGAATCGGTGAAGACCGCGGCAGAATATTGGAATCTTCTGGAGGAGAGGTTCATGAAGAAGAACCTAAGCAACAAGTTGAGTCTAAAGCGTCAGCTGTACATGCTTCGGATGAAGGAGAACACGTCATTCATTGAGCATCTCTCGGTGTTCAATAAGTTGATAGCTGATCTGACTCAGCTTGAGGACAATATGGAGGATGTAGACAAATCAATGTTGTTATTGACGTCGCTGCCAGACTCGTATGAGAACTTGGTGAATACGATGATATATGGCAAGGATTCGTTGGTGTTAGAGGAGGTCAAGGGCGCGCTGATCTCTTACGATGCAAGGAAGAATTTGAGTAGTAGCTCTTTCGAGAAGGGTGAAGGATTGATTACAACACCAGAAAGAGGCAGGACGGGTAACAAAGGAAGAAGCAACGGAAGGGGCCGATCCAAATCAAAGAGGAGAAGCTCGTCGGGATTCTTCAAAGGCTTCTTCAAGCCTTAAGGTATGTCAAGCTTTGCTTTGATGCTCACTTATGCTTTGGTGGGTGTTGGGGTGATCGACGGTAGGTCGGAGGGCTCGTCGGACCCGTGCAGCAGCGTTCTGCACTATAATCGGTCGACCGGCGGGTTGGTTCGGTCGACCGGTTGTAGAGTATTTTTGGCGGAAAACCCTTGCGCCGGTCGAACGATACTCTTCGAGTGGTCGACCGGTGGTGCGTTTTACCAAGGGAAAAATGCTTTGTGTGTTTTCGGTCGAACAGGTCCCCTTTGCCGGTCGACCGAAAAGCACTGTTGTAGGTCGGTTGGGGGCGTTGACCATCTAAACGGTCGACCGCTCGTTGACTTCGTCCGACCGACGTTTAAGTTAACTTATTGGCCGGTCGACCGGGAGTGTGGTTTCGGTCGACCGTGTAGTGCGGTTTTGTTGGGGAATTTCCCTGGTTGTTTTCGGTCGACCGTGATCTGAGGGTCGTTCGACCGTTGGTGATTTTTGAGCGAGAGAGGATTTTCCCAGTTGGATTTCGGTCGACCGTGAGTTGAGAGTCGTTCGACCGGTTGGACGTTATTTCGGTTTTTCTGAGGAATAGTCGTGGTGTTCGGTCGACCGTTTGGGTTCTTCCGTTCGACCATTTGGGAACTGTTTTGCATATGGATGCTTGTGCCGTGTGTTGTTGGATCCGTCTCGAGGGCAATGGGTCTCCGGCCTTTTTGGGGCGACGGTACAGACATTGCCGGCCTGAGAGGAGGGACCTGTTGTGGCTCTACGGAGCGTTGGCCGAGACTCTAACCGGCGGTGCCTTGTGTGCACGTGTTGTGGCTCTACGGAGCGTTGGCCGAGACTCTGACCGGCGGTGCCTTGTGTGCACGTTGTTGTTGTGGCTCTGAGGAGCGGGTGCCTGGTGTACACGGGAGATTGTTATGTTTTACTGCATTTCATTTCATGTTTCATTTCACATATTATGTTCATATTTTAGGGGTTTGGCATACGGGGTTTCCCACGGGAAACTCAGGCATATTCATGTTTTATGTCAGGTCGTACGCGTCATTAGGAGGTGGTGACTGCGGACAGGAGCACCCAGACCAGATCCTGTCTCTTTTGTTCTTCGAGGTGGATGATCTTTCCCTTGTACATGTGTTGTATAGCTTTTGGTGTTGGGTTGTAATCATCATTGACTCTTGTATTGTACAGTTTCCCATATTATATATATATATGTACTCGTGGTTTGGTGACGACCCCAGTGTTGATTCTTTATCTGTTTAAAGTTTTAAATTTTCCGTTGTTTCGGGGTGTTACAATTTGGTATCAGAGCTTTCGGTCCCGGTGTGCTTGTCCAATGAAACCACCTTAGAGGTCTTGCATTTAGTTTTCATTCATCATTCATTTATTCATAATCATTAATTCATTGTCGTTTCCTGTCCTCTTGTGTAGATGCCTCCGAGACGTGTGAGGCAACCTTCACATTATAGGGACACCAGTGAGGAGACTGGTAGGGAGGCCAGAGAGGAGGAGGAAAGGAGGACCCTTCAGGGGACTCTTGGTAGAATGGGCGAGTTTCTTGAGCGCCAGTCTGCACAGACCGAGCAGGCAGGGGCGGGGGCAGTGCTGGATCGGTTTATGTGACAGCACCCTCATTCCTTTGACGGCAGTGGTGAGCCGGAGGCAGCTGAGGATTGGGTTTTCAAGATCCGGAAGATCTTCAGAGCGATCGGTTGTCCTTCTGAGAGGCAGGTGGATCTGGTCACCTATGTGTTGGATGGAGAGGCGGCCAACTGGTGGAGGTCCACGTCGGCTGTTGTGTTTGAGGACAGCGAGGAGGTGGGTGTAGGATTTCATGTTTAATTAACATATATATTTTTCGAATTTTCATGTATAATAAGGATCTATTACAATTTTCTTCGATTTATTTATGCATGCATCGGTTTGTTTTAACAACTAGTTTCAAAAACTTATTAAAACAAACACAAAGGGACTCCGAAATTCACACCTAGAAGTTCTCAAAAACTTCTTGACGTTTCAGAGACGTTGAGGAAGCCAATCTTCGCTTCTCGTTGCGCCGGATGCCTCCGAGTGTTCACTGAAACCCTAAACAAGGTTGGAGAGAAAGGAGCTAGCCAATCGATCTCCAAACAAGCTTAGAATCTAGCTACAAACCCCTTCCTTAGCCTCTGGGATTTCTCCTTCCAAATACTTAGAAAACTAAGAGAATTTTCGTGGGATTTTGTGGTGAATTAAGAGAGAAAATAATTATTGAATTGTGTTACCCAATTAGGGAGAATAATGACCTATTTATAGGTTCCAATCTTACTCTTAATCATGGCTATTCTTTAGCCACGTTTTTCTTTACATTTCCTCTCATAAATTAATTCCTTAATGCATTACATGCACCCACAAAACGTTTGACCAAGTTTGGAGCTAATCCAACCATCAATCAAATTAATCTCTTAATAATCAAAGGCAGAAAATCAATCGTTGTTCGGTTGGCCGAGACCCATTCGGTTAACCGAATATGTCACGATTGGTTGACCGAGTACTAGACGGATGACCGATTCTCAAAGGGAAAAATTCTCCTTAACCGATCGGACGAATTCTCGTCTAAGACCGAGTGTCATTCGGTTAACCGAAAATATCGGAACTTAACATTGTTCGGTCGACTGTTTCTGGTTCGGTACACCGTACCAAAGATCCAGGCACTTTGGTCAAGTTCGGTCAATCAAATATGATTATCCGTTCCATGTTCGGTTGACCGATCCACAGATCCTTCGGTCGACCAAACCTCAACGGATTACCGAACTTTTACCCGATTTTGCCTTTTTCAAATTTTGGATTTATTTCCAACAAAATTTGAACTTGAGGGGGTTTTAGCAAATTCACAACTTATGCAATATATTATCCTATGCAACAATAAATTATTGCACCCCATAATATATGCATCTTATATGAATTTATCATGATTCTAATTATGTTATATATAACATGATTGATTTTACTTGTTCACCACATGTGTCATATTTTCTATAAGAAACCTGACACATCATATGAACCAAAAATCAAACTTATTGTTTCCCGGTTTCTTGCGGTGTGACCTATGGGAGGATCTAGACTAAGTTGGCAGTGATATTAAGAGCTTAATATCACAAGCTATAAGCGGTATCTAGCTACACATTATAGCTCCCAATTAGTTAGATGTCTTAATTCCACTTGAACCAAAACACGATCCATTTAGTGATGGAGTGCACCACTTGTGTCCGTCCCTTGCCTCATGATATTAAGAATACACACAAAGTAGTATTGTGTCATCTTTGTATTGGTATTCATTTCTTGATCTCTTTAAGCTAGTTATAAATATGTGACTTAACTCAAATCACATTGTGCACATTATAACTTTGCTTCATCAAGGGGCCCACTAATATCATCACTCAATTAAGAGGGGGCAATGATAATCTTTTGACTAACTATCTTCTCCAACAAAAGTTGTACTTAACCAACCAATGCCTTTACACTACACTGATCGATAGTTCAAGACACTGATCTAATTAAGTATTCCTTAAGTGATCAGATATAAGTCTCATATCAAAGGACCAAAGACACAGTAAAATATTAATGACACAGAAACACATTTCTATAATATTTTACTTATTAGGTCTATTCAGTATACAAAAGTAATATTTTCCACTTTTGGATACCCGTGTTGTCACTCACTTGTAGAGCTACAATGATCTATGACCAACACGACAATCTTAACCCGGTAATTAATGTCCCATGTTAATTACCATGATTGTGAATATCTTTTGTTTTATGTAAACCAATATCTTTTAGAGCTCTACGGTTAAGGACCAAGAGCATCTTCCTTAACACTTCTAAAAGACGAATAACATAAACAAGGAACAAAATGATTTCTCATTCAATTCATAATAATTGACATTTAAAAGTAAAACTTTTAGAACACATTCCCTTCAGTGGGCTGGGAGGAATTCCTCGTGGAGTTCAACCAGCAGTATTTTCCCTAGCATGCGCGGGATAGGAAGAAGGAGGAGTTCCTGGCACTCGAGCAGCGAGAGATGACGCTGGCGGCTTATATTAGCAGGTTTCACGCCCTGGAGCGTTACTGCCCGGATACTTATGTGACACCGGAGCAGAGAGCTCGGAAGTTTATCCGAGGGTTGAGGCCGCAGTTCAGGTCACGTATGACCACGAGTATGCCGCAGACTAGTGAAGTTTGCGACGATTATGGAGCAGGACTACCAGGAGACTGTAGACGCCAGGAAGGTGCAGACAAAGGCCAGTGTGCGACCTGGAGATCAGATTTCGGGAAATCCGGGCAAGAGGCCCCGGATTGATAGTGGTGGATCACAGCAGTCGGGGCAGTGCAGGCAGTGTGGTAGAGTTCACCCCGGGCGCGGATGTGGAGCTCGATCAGGTGCATGCCATGGTTGTGGCCATATGGGTCACTTCATTCGTTTCTGCCCGAGTAGGTCAGGTGGACCTAGTGGATGACCGGGTTCCTCCTCAGCTAGCGGAGCTGGACCGAGTCGACCTGTTGCACCCTCCCAGCAGGGGAAGAGTGTGGGACGTGTCTTCACCATTCAGGCAGAGGAGGCTAGAGACGTCAGCGCTGTGGTGGAAGGTACGCTTTATGTTTATGGGTTGATTGCTATAGTGTTTTTCGACTGCGGGGCCACACACTCATTCATCTCTGAGCAGTTTGCGAGTGTGTTAGGTCGTACCCCTGCGATGTTGACTGCCACGTTGGAAGTCAGCACACCCTTGGGTTGGATGGGCATTATGGGGAGCTTCCTCCCCGGCGCCACAGTTGCTTCGGGAGACCAGGAGTTTCCGGCAGACCTGGTCTTATTACCGATGGTAGACTTCGATGTCATACTTGGGATGGATTGACTGTCCCAGTACGACGTTCGAGTCTTGTGCCGAGAGAAGAAGATTCTGATCTCGAGAAAGGGTCTTCCTGATTTGCTGATCAGAGGGACTAAGAGTGGAGATGGTCGGATTTTGGTTTCGGCAGTGAAGGCTCAGAGGATGATTCACCAGGGTTGTAGAGCATTCTTGGCGACGCTAGTGGTGCCAGATTTTGAGGTGAAGAAGTTGGAGGATATCGAGGTTGTTCAGGATTTTCCTGAGGTATTTTCTGATGAGATCACCGGGTTACCGCCTCACAGAGAGATCGAGTTTGGTATCGATCTGGTAGCATAGACTACACCACAGTCGAAGGCTCCGTATAGGATGGCGCCTGCGGAGTTAGCTGAGCTGAAGAAGCAGTTGCAAGATCTGCTAGATTCAGGGTTGATCAAGCCCAGTGTTTCACCCTGGGGGGGCTCCAGTGCTCTTCGTGAAGAAGATGGATGGCTCGCTGAGGATGTGTATTGATTATCGGATGTTGAATAAGGTTACCATTAGGAATCGGTATCCTTTACCCAGGATCGAGGATCTTTTCGATCAGTTGCAGTCAGCAAGGGTCTTTTCGAAGATCGGTCGAACGGGTCCCCTTTGCCGGTCGACCGAAAAACACTGTTGTAGGTCGGTTGGGGGCGTTGACCATCTAAACGGTCGACCGCTCGTTGACTTCGTCCGACCGACGTTTAAGTTAACTTATTGGCCGGTCGACCGGGAGTGTGGTTTCGGTCGACCGTGTAGTGCGGTTTTGTTGGGGAATTTCCCTGGTTGTTTTCGGTCGACCGTGATCTGAGGGTCGTTCGACCGTTGGTGCTTTTTGAGAGAGAGAGGATTTTCCCTGTTGGATTTCGGTTGACCGTGAGTTTAGAGTCGTTCGACCGGTTGGACGTTATTTCAGTTTTTCTGAGGAATAGTTGTGGTGTTCGGTCGACCGTTTGGGTTCTTCCGTTCGACCGTTTGGGCATTGTTTTGCATATGGATGCTTGTGCCGTGTGTTGTTGGATCCGTCTCGAGGGCAATGGGTCTCCGGCCTTTTTGGGGCGACGGTACAGACATTGCCGGCCTGAGAGGAGGGATGTGTTGTGGCTCTACGGAGCGTTGGCCGAGACTCTGACCGGCGGTGCCTTGTGTGCACGTGTTGTGGCTCTACGGAGCGTTGGCCGAGACTCTGACAGGCGGTGCCTTGTGTGCACGTGTTGTGGCTCTACGGAGCGTTGGCCGAGACTCTGACCGGCGGTGCCTTGTGTGCACGTGTTGTGGCTCTACGGAGCGTTGGCCGAGACTCTGACCGGCGGTGTTTTGTGTGCACGTTGTTGTTGTGGCTCTGAGGAGCGGGTGCCTGGTGTACACAGGAGATTGTTATGTTTTACTGCATTTCATTTCATGTTTCATTTCACATATTATGTTCATATTTTAGGGGTTTGGCATACGGGGTTTCCCACGGGAAACTCAGGCATATTCATGTTTTATGTCAGGTCGTACGCGTCATTAGGAGGTGGTGACTGCGGACAGGAGCACCCAGACCAGATCCTGTCTCTTTTGTTCTTCGAGGTGGATGATCTTTCCCTTGTACATGTGTTGTATAGCTTTTGGTGTTGGGTTGTAATCATCATTGACTCTTGTATTGTACAGTTTCCCATATTATATATATATATGTACTCGTGGTTTGGTGACGACCCCAGTGTTAATTCTTTATCTGTTTAAAGTTTTAAATTTTCCGCTGTTTCGGGGCGTTACAGAAGCTGGATTCGAAATCGAAGGAGTGCATATTCCTTGGTTACGATAGGACAGTGAAATGATATAAGCTTTGGGATCCGGTGAGCAAGAAGGTACTCCTACGGAGTAATGTGGTCTTTGATGAGACAAGCTTGCTCAAGGGCCTTGAGGAGAAAGAGCAGCAAGAGAATCCCATGCAGGAAGACGAAGCTGAAGTTGAGGTCACGACTTCAAGGGAAGAATCAAATCAAGAAGTTCAGCAAGAAACAATTGACTCACAAGTAGAGGAGGAAACTGAGCAAGAGAGTATTGCTCAAGGAAGACAAAGGAGGATCACAAAGGCACCAGTGAGGTATGGTCACGATGATGCTAGTATTGCATTTGCACTTGTTACCGAATGTGGGGACCCTTGCACATTCGAATAAGCTATTGAGCAGGAGGACAGGAACAAGTGGATGGTGGCCATGACCGAAGAGATGGAGTCTCTTCATAAGAATCAAACTTGGGAGTTAACGGAGCTTCCCAAGGGAAAGCACGTGATTGGGTGCAAGTGGATCTTCAGGAAGAAGGAAGGGTCATCTCCTATGGAGGAGATAAAGTATAAAGCAAGGTTGGTGGCAAAATGATATGCTCAGAAGGAAGGGGTCGATTACAACGAGATCTTCTCACCCGTTGTAAAGCATACCTCTATTAGAGTGTTGTTAGCTATGGTAGTTATGGATAACATGAAGTTAGAGCAGATGGACGTGAAGACAACTTTTCTTTACGGGCACATAGAGGAAGAGATCTATATGAGGCAGCCAGATGGATTCATCACACGAGGCAAGGAAGGACAAGTATGAAAGCTGAAGAAGTCCCTTTATGGACTTAAACAATCGCCGATGCAGTGGTTCAAAAGGTTCGATTTATTTATGATTAATAATGGTTTTGTACGTTGCGATTATCATAGTTGTGTATACTTGCGGAGTCTTGGAGACGGAACACACGTGTTCTTGCTTTTGTATGTCGATGATATGTTGATCGCGGCTAAGGAGATGAAGCATATAGATGATCTCAAACTGAAGCTTCACGGAGAGTTTGAGATGAAAAACCTCGGGAGTGCAAAGAAGATTCTCGGTATGGAGATCTCCAGGGATACCGAGAAAGGTGAAATTTTGCTCACTCAAAGGAGCTATATCCGGAAGATACTCGAGAGGTCTCGAGCCGCCAAGCAGGTGGCCACACCTATTAGTGCTCACTTCAAGCTCTCGTTGAAGTGCAACTCATCTACTGAAAAGGAAATGAGAGATATGGAGAGAGTTCCGTTATGTATGCTATGATCTGCACTAGGCCAGACATTTCACACGCAGTTAGCCTCGTGAGTCGTTATATGGCTAACCCACGAAAAGAGCATTGGGAAGCGTTGAAGTTGCTGTTGAGGTACCTGAAGGGAACCATGGATGTTAGCTTGAAGTTCACCAAAGATGGAGCACAAAGGCAGGTGGAGGGGTACGTCGATTCAGATTACGCTGAAGATCTGGATAAACGGAGGTCCACAACAGGGTACATGTTCACTTTGGGTGGAGGTCCAGTGAGTTGGAGATCGGTTCTCCAACATACTACCGCGTTGTCTACAACGGAAACAGAGTACATGGTTGTTGTCGATGCCGGAAAAGAAGGTATATGGTTGAAGGGTTTGGTTAGCTCTTTGGGAATAGAACAAGAAGTGACAAAATTGCATTGCGATAGTCAAAGTGCAATTTATATAGCCAAGGATCAGACGTTCCATTCAAGAACCAAACATATTGAAGTAAGGTACCATAAGATCCGAGAGTGGATCGAAGAATGGCAGGTTGTTCTCCAGAAAATTGACACAAGTGAGAATCCTGCAGATATGATGACCAAGGTTGTCAATCGGGAGAAGTTCGAGTTGTGCTCGAAGCTTCTCAACGTCCTCAGAGAGTGAGAAGGAGAGCGCTTCGGGGGGTAGCGCTAAAGGTGCTTCTAGGAAGCACAAAAGATGCGGGTCAGAGATGGCTAAGGTAACAATTCTAAACCAAGGTGGAGATTATTGGAATTGGTTATAGAATTGTTAAGTACACGAAAATTGGGAGAATCAGTCGACCGGTGTTGGGATCTCGGTCCACCGAATAACTCCAGGAGCTACAGGGGCTCAGATCGGATCAGGATCGGTCGACCGATTCTGGGAACACGGTCGACCGAAAAACGTTAGGAGATTTAGAGCTCAGGATTGATCGAGATTCGGTCGACCGTTGCTGGGTACACGGTCGACCGGTGCTGGGTACACGGTCGACCGAAAAGCGACAGTAGCTGCAAGATGAAAATCAACATGCAGATCGGTCGACCGGTGTTGGACATGCGGTCGACCGAAAACGTCCAGGAGCTTCAGGAGTTGCATAGAAGCGTGGAACGGTCGATGGGTGAGCGGTCGACCGATTAATGACAGTTACGCGAACTAACCGAAAACTGGTCGACCGATGGAGAATTCCGATCGACCGTTTTCCGACAGTTATGCACGATCTGAATGATTTTCTGTACGGTTTTAACCCATTATAAATATGATTTTTGCCCTAATTTTGTAACACAACATACAATACTTATTTCCTTGAGAGAGATTAGGCTAGAGAGAGATCTAGAGTGCTTTGGGAGACATATTGCTTCCAATCATTTGTAATCTCGAAGACTTCTCTTGTTGGAGAAGAGCTTCAAGGAAAGGAAACCCGCAGGAGACCTCCCCAAAGACGTAGGCATCTTGCCGAACCTAGTAAAATCACGTGTGTCGTGGTTTGTTTCAGGTGTGTTGTGTGATTGCTTGTTATTTCCATCTTATTCGTGTTTACTTGTTGCATTGAGATTGTGAGAGAGTCTGAAGTTAATTTTCGCAATCAATATTCTATATTTGTGGTACGTGTAATCTGTAGTCGTGTTAGTGCATCTTAGATCCCCTCCCAACAAAAACTTACCGCAACTGTTATTGTTTCCGTTGTCTAGACTTTAGGACTAGAATATGTCGTGTTTTCCGAATTAATCAAGATGTACACATTGTTTATACTGTAGTTTGATGATTTGGTTGTTTCATTTTTTTATTTTATTTCCTCATTGTTTGTAATTATAATACATTTAGTCTATTAAACCCTCTCTGAGGACAAATCGTCGTCGCTTTCATAGTTCACCATAGAAGACAATGTACACCAGCATCCTCCCAGAATCTATATAAAAACGTTAAATCTTTATAGAAAAGGTTCACCCTGTAAAGAAAAAACTACAGTGTAGAATCTACTCATTTATTCAATGCCATCTCAAACCAAATCTAAATAATAATAAAAAATGATTGCAAAACGCCAACATTCCAATGTCGCTTTTATCTTATATTATTTCTTTACATATTTTGTTTCGAAGATTGATAGCTAGTCTCTTGCTTTCACAATATTTTCGAGTTTTTTACTTTGATTGTGAAAAATATTTGATAGCAAAATGGGTATCACTCAATTTTCCGATTTTAATTTGATTTTGCTCACCCACACGTGAGTCACACCGAATGTGACGACGTTAAGTCTCACTCTCGCTTCTCACAAGGGGAAAAAAAAAAGATGCCAAATTTTTTACGTAAGACACGTACACAATCAAAAAAGAGAATCAAAACTACACGTCTAGTTGTAAAAATAATCTCTCTCTTATCTTACACTGCGATAAGACAGTCCACTTGTCTCTCTAGCATTGTCTCTCTTCCAATCTTGAAGGCTTAAAGTCCTCTCTCTCTCTAAAATCAAGGTTTACAAAAATGAAAACAAGATACACCCTCGACTCGTCGAGACTATAACGCCTAGAGAGTATCTAGTGCTTTGGTAGCACACCACAACCCCAATCACAAACCAAACCAAAGCAAGCAAAGCGATGACACTAGAAGCTCTTCTCTCCAATGACCTCCCCATTTTCTCCACCACTCCAAATCTATCTTACTCCAATCCAACCTTCAGTTTCGGTGGTGGTGGCAATGATGATGGTATTATGGTGGAAGCTACTAAGCCGTTGTGTGCTTTCTTGAGGAAGAAAAGGCGGCGAAGAACACGAATTGGTAAAAATAAAGAGGAGGCGGAGAGCCAGAGAATGACTCACATTGCCGTGGAGCGCAACCGCAGGCGGCAGATGAACGAGCATCTTGCTGTCCTCCGGTCGCTTATGCCGGAATCTTACGTCCAAAGGGTACCTTTTTGTTTCTCATACATGAATTTCACGGTTAATCATTTTTGTGATAAGTTGGGGTGTAATGTGTAAAGTTTGGAAACTAATTTTTCTGAATATCATCTCTAAATTAACGGTCAATTTGAAAATTAAAATTTTCGATTCATGATTTTAAGAGGATCAATTGTACATAATTTTATCATTATTTATTGCTTGGAATTTCTAAATACTTTAATTTTTGAACGAAAAATGTTGGAGCACTTAAATGAACTCTAAATTAAGGTGCAACATCAGCTTTTTTGTTGTCAAAATTTACATTGCTGATTTAGGTTTGTCATGTTTTGGTATTAGCAGGTTAAGGTTTGACATTAACCTTTTGAGGAATATTCACTAAATCTATAATGTTTTAACATATTACTAATCAAAAAAATAAATAAATCATACAATAGTTAAAAGTATAGCTAACATTTGACATTAATTTGTGCTCGCACCTCTTTTAGTTAACCATCTGATTCGCTAAACAATTTATAGCTCAAAAACTTCCCATCTCTTTTTCACAATTTCACTTGTGTGTTATAGTAAAGCACACAATAACTCCTAATTAACTGAAGTGACATTTTTTTCAATTTTTTTAACTCTAAACTCAAAGTTACAACCCAATTTGCCAAGGTGCCACTTTTATCGTGGTTATTTCAAGGTCCTATATCTTAACTCAAGCAGTTAACTCTAACAAACTGTAACTAAGACGCTAATTGGAACTAATTGAGTTGCTTTAATTCTAGTCTAAACAAATCAGCAAAGTACTCTTTTGAGAAACAAATTAATATGCTACTGGCAGCTAAATTTCTGTCACCCGCCTTGGCCGTTAATTATCATTTTGTTACAGGGGGATCAAGCTTCGATTGTAGGCGGAGCGATTAATTACGTGAAAGAACTCGAACAACTCCTTCAGTCCCTCGAGGCCCAAAAAATTAAGCTCCAAAAGCACAAAGAAAACGTCCCCACAAACAACGAGGATGAGGATGTGGTTCCTTTTGCGCGATTTTTCAAACGTTCCGAGTATAATTCGTGTCATAACTTTCCGAGAGATAAATCACCAGAAAAACACGGGATAGCAACTGCGGTGGCCGACATTGAGGTGGCACTTGTGGAGGCTCATTTGAGTGTTAAGGTTTTGTGCGCGAGGCGGCCGGGACAGCTTATGAGAATGGTGGCCGGATTCGAGGCCGTTCGGCTTTGTATCCTACATGTGAATGTCAGTTCTTTGGACCACATTGTGATGTACTCCATAAGTGCCAAGGTATACTACTTACTATATGAATTAGGGTTTGCTTTGCTATAGTAATTATAATCATAATCACATAAAAATTCGTTCATAGGTAACTAGTGTTGCATATGATGATAGTAAAATGTTATGAAAGATATTGATTCATAAATATTAATTGTTGTTATCATATAATGGCCGGTAAAGAAAACTACTGCAATGAAGAACCAATTGGTTTATCTGTTATTATCTTTAGCTAATAATTACGATCACTTAGTTGATAGTAAATCTATTATGAAATAAACCCAACGAATATTTTAAGTTCAGTTGTTAGGCTAAACTACTAAACCTAGCTCATCAATAGTAGATCTTTGATAACCAAGATTAGAAAAAATCAAACCCCACAATAGAACGAGTTGTATGCTAGCTTAAGCACAAAACTATTTCAGATAAGATGAGTTAGGAAAGACCAGAGAGAGTTTAGTTCCGAAAAATAGGAAACCAAAGATAAGTGGTCTCCTTATCTTCAAATCTAGATGTATCATAACCTCTTGTTTAGAGAGAAAAAACCAGCATGCAGAATGACATGAGCTACCAATTATACTAAAGGTTTGGGTGTCTTACTATTAACATGCCCTCTAACTAACAAATTATAAATAGATATATTAGGGTCGTGTAAATAACTACATTTTCCTTTTATTTTTTCTAGTCATTCTAAATGATCTAGACGCTTATATTACAATACTTCCAATATTAACCGTTTTTATTTTTTATATAATAAAAATGATTTTCCTAGTATTTATGTAATTTTACATTAACAACATGTAGACAATATATATGCAAGCACGTGAATACTAGTGAGCAGTGACCATAATACAACCACACATACCTGTGTTTTTTTGGCTGTTTGACACAAATCCAAACATTGCTTTGTCTCATGACATGTCTCTGTCTATCCACTTTTCACACACCCTTAGATAGGACATCTTCTGTTCCACACCTTTTTACTTTATATGAAACACATTTTTAATGATGGGCAAGGGCAATGCATGATAATTAATTTTGTGTGGTTAAGGTGGAGGAGGGGTGCAATCTGAGCACAGTAGATGACATTGCTGCAGCTGTTCACCACATGCTTTCCCTTATTGAAGCTGAACACAATAGCTCTGCTTCTGTGAATGGGAGCTTTTAGATGTGGGGTTGTTGGGATAAGTCTAACTTTGTTTTTGTTTTTTCTGGTTTTGCAACTGTATGAATGTGGGTTTGATTTCTACTTGCTTGCTTTCATGTTGTGACTTGTGAGTGTGTTGGTTGTGTTCTTTCTGGATATGTGCTTGTTTGCTTGATGGATTTTTTTTTTTTGAAGATGCTTGTTGATTGGAGCAGTTGCTGAGCTTGACTTTGCATTTGACTGTAGTCAATTAGGACAATTCAGGTTCATGTTTTCTTTGGTATATTTTATAAATGCATCTCGGTATGACACCATAGAGTAAAATAAATTTCCCAATATAGATATTGAATTTTAGAATACATTATTTACATATTACACTTGGAGGTATATATTTTTGTTTTCTCATTGCGTAAATACCACCAAATACAACACTCTACTCTTATTACATAAGATCGTTTTTCATATACATAATCATTCAACATACAATACATTATTTACATATTACACTTGGAGGTATATATTTTTGTTTTCTCATTGCGTAAATACCACCAAATACAACACTCTACTCTTATTACATAAGATCGTTTTTCATATACATAATCATTCAACATACATGCATATAATGAGTACCTTGCACAACATCGAAGAGTTGCTACGTTATGTTATAAATGGTTAACAAGCAATTGGATGTACTTTGTCGTAATCCAATATCACGCGTTAGATTGAATATGAATTTGGTTGTTTTCGTCAAGATCGTGTATCGTTAACATGATTTGTGAAACTTGAAGTTTCCGTATGGACTTCAACGCTTCTCTCTATTTTGTTGAATTATTTTACAGGTTCATGTCCTACTGCCATGTAACAAAAACTAGTCAATAATATGATAATGGGGATAACTCAACTAGTTACCTTAGGTTTAAATTCCAAGACTCATTCGATGGTATTCACTGTTAAATTATACAACAAAACATTTAATCCCAAACTAGTTGGGTTAGGATAGAAATGAAACTCTAAAGAGTCACGGTTCATACACGTGAATCGTCTTCTTCCACGCGTTACTATCCAATGCAAATTTCCCAGGCACATTCCAATCTTTTAGATCTTTTTTGACCGCTTCCTCTCAAGTCAATCGTGGTCTACCTCTTCCTCTTTTTGTGTCTTCGATCCGATTCAATACTCCTCTTCATATAGGTGCTTCCAAATGTCTTCTTTGTACATGTCCAAACCATTTTAGTCTGTGTTGTATAACTTTCTCTTCCATTGGAGCAACTCCAACTCTCTCATGAATGTCTTCATTTCTAATTTGATTCATTCGCGTATTATCACACATTCACCTCAACATCCTCATTTCAGATACACTCATCTTTTGTATATGTTGTCTTTTAGTACCCAACATTATGCATCATATAGCATTGCAGGTCTTATTGCGGTTCTATAAAGTTTTCCTTTTAACTTAAGTGAAATTTTCTTATCACATAAGACACATGACGTTTGTCGTCATTTCATCAATCCTGCTCTAATCTTATGGTTAACATCTTCATCGATCACCTCATCTTTTTGAAGTATTGATCCAAGATATCTAAAAATATATTTTCTACGCATCACTTGCCCATCTAATATAATATCGTATTCCTCGGTATTAACGGTACTGAAACAACACTTCATATATTCAGTTTTAGATCTACTTAGTTTAAAATCTTTTGTTTCTAAAGTATTTCCACAACTCTAGTTTTCTCTCCACACCTACCCTACTCTCGTCAATTAATACTACATTATCCGTAAAAATCATACACCATGGAACCTCACATTGTATGTCTTTTGTCACCTCGTCCATTATTAAAGCAAAGAGATATAAACTTAAAATTGAACCCTGACGAAGTCCAATCTTAATCGGAAAGTTTTAGTCACACCATCACAAATTCTAATGCTAGTTTCAACTCCTTCGTACATATTTTGTTGATACATTCTTCTTCTGTAGGACCCACCACATAACATATCTTCGAACTCTATCATATGCTTTTTCCTAAATCAATAAAAATCATATGTAGATCTTTATTTTGTTCTATATACCTCTCCATAAGTTGTCTAATAAGAAATATGGTCTCTATCGTTGACCTTCCAGTCATTAAACCAAATTGATTATCTCTAACACATCTCTTTTCTTAAACGGTGCTCAATTCTCTTTCCCACAATTTCATAGTATGACACGTAAGCTTGATATCTCTATAGTTAGTGCAACTTTGAATATTTCATTTATTCTTGTAAATTGGCACCAAAGTACTCCTCCACTCATTTGGTATTTTATTTTTCTCAAAGATACTACTAAACAATTTAGTTGACCATGTTACTGTTTTATCCCCAAGACATTTCCACACCTCAATCGGGATCTCGTCTGGTCCTAAAGCCTTACCAATTTTCACCCTTTTTAAGGCTTCCTTAACCTCAACTTCTCTTATCCTCCATAAAAATAGTCTATTAGGTTCCTCAATTGTATCATTCACTTCAAAAGTGTCGCTATCATTTTCTTCATTGAACAACTTATCAAAATATTCTCTCCACATTTCCTTGATATCCTCCGTCTTAACTAAAAGGTTATTATTATCATCTTTAATGCATTTAACTTGATTAAGGTCTCTAGTTTTCTTCTCTCTTATTTTAACCAATTTATATATTTCAACATCTCCCTCCTTTGATCCCAACTTTTGATATAAATTCTCATAAACAACTCCTCTAGCATCTTTTACTGTTTTCTTAGCTTTTTTATTAGCCAACCTATACTCTTCTAAGTTAGTTTTATTTTTATCTTTAAACCATATCTTATAACATTCTTTCTTAGTTTTAATTGCATGTTGTACATCATCATTCCACCACCATGTGTCTCTCGAATCTAGTCTACCTCCTCTACTCTCCCCCACAAACTTCTTTAATCACTTGTCGAATGTAAGATGGCATACTCTCCCACGTACTACTAGTGTCTCCTACAACATCCCAAGGTCCCTCTGCCATAAGTCTATCCCTAAATCTAATACATTTTTCTCCTTTAAGATTTCACCACTTAATCTTAACATTTTTATTACACTTATTTCGTATCACACTAATACGAAAGCGAAAGTTCACTACTACCAACTTATGTTGAGTCACCACACACTCTCTAGGTATTACCTTACAATCTATACAAGATCTTCGATCATCTTTTCGAGTAAGTACAAAATCAATTTGACTCTGATGATGACCACTACAAAATGTGACTAAATGAGATTCTCTTTTTCTAAAGAAAGTATTTGCTACCATGAGGTCATATGCTACAGCGAAATTGAGAAAATCTTCTCATTCTTGGTTCCTAACACCAAACTGAAACCCTTCATGGATACGTTCAAACTCTTCGCTATCTTCACCAACATGACCGTTAAAATCTCCTTCAATACAAAGTTTCTCATTACTAGGAATCTCTCCCACCATAATGTCAATGTCCTCTCAAAACTGTTTCTTTACTGTTTCGCTCAAACCGACGCTAATGACATTCAAAATCAGTTTTCCGATAACTAACTTAATCAAAATTATTCGATCACCTTGCGTTTTAACCTCTACCACATCATCTCTTAGGCTCTTATCTACTAAGATTCCTACTCTATTTTTGTTTTTTTTATCTTTTCCACTATACCATAACTTAAACCTTGTATTTTCAACTTCTTTAGTTTTTTCACTTACTCATTTGGTATCCTGAACACAAAGAATATTGATTTTTTTCTTGTTGATCACATCCACTAACTCTCTCAACTTCCCTGTTAAAGATCCAACATTCCAACTACTTATGTGTATTCTACTATCCTCAAGTAAATTCCTTACTCCTCGCACTCGTTGAATAAAGTACGAGGACCCTAACTCCTTGTACACTACATCCGGGCGCTGATGTAGTGTGCCACTAAAGTGGTAGCGTCCCTCGACTAACTTCCTTATCGCTCACACCCGTCGAGAATAATGCTAGACCCTTGCTCACTTTGAATCACTACATCTGGGGCCCGATGTAGCACGTCGCTAAGAGGGTGACGCCCCAGACACGATTCTCTTTTATGTTTCATTTCCATGAGAGTAGCTAGGGTTTTACGTTGGCTCGCAACACCTATCGCAATCATCCTCCTTTATCATGACTTGGGACAAACTATGTACACGTACATAGGCAGAGTTTCGTTGTTAACTTTTTTTTATTCACCTGGGTGCAGTCTATATGCAGGAAACTTTTAAGCCATCACAATATTCATGGTTCCATCTTTTAAGGTTACGGGAGGTAAATTCGTATGCGGCCTTTTACCCTTGCCTTTTATCGGCAAAGAGATTATTTCCACAAGTCAAACCCATGACCATTTTTTCTCTCAAAGGAATCTCCTTAAAAACTGCTTCACGACCGCCCCCTTTAGATTCCTTCATTCATGTATGACCATGTATAATTATAAGCCACGATGCAGCAAAGTCATTTTTCTTTTTGAAATTGGCATTTAGTTTCATTAATTAAGGATTAGCTATGTGACCACAACCTAATCCGTTAGAATAAAGATCCTTAAAACAAGTGGTTACCATACCGCATAAAAGAGGGTCCGTTGTATCATGCTTCGCAGATTTAACTGATTTTTCAAGTAAATAAAACCATATAATAGGAATAAAAGACGTGGTCAAACAACAAATTTAACTTGATTGGGGTAGTCAACACAGCAATCCGCACCCATATTTCACAATTTGTAACTATAAAATAATATTAAATAATAGTTATAAAGTTTCTAAAACGAATTTTACCGGTCCTGCTACCAGTTTGGGAATTCACCAAATCAGTTACCAGACCATTTTCAATCATCCGTAGTTCTAAACCAAATCAAGAGACGAGGATTGTTTCAAAAACAGCATTTTCTTTCAAAAAGATGTCCCAAACGTTACATGTTAGAGAGAAATTTCACCTGTAACAGGAATGAGTTACTACTACTGTTTAAGTCGCAATGATTTCTTTTCCCAAATGGTATTGATCACTACACAGTCTACAGGTGAAGATTCTGGAGAACAGGAATATGAAAACCAGCTATACATTCAACATATATCTTTTCATTGTTGGAGAACAAAAGGCTCTTGCAATTCCTGTGTGAAAGTTTCACGAGACAATTTCAGAAAACTTACATGTACCTTTCTGGAACACCAGTGGCTTAAACATTCCAAAAATCTTCCTCAAGGGGCAGACATGATCATGTAAATCAATGGCCAGAATTCTACAATTTAACATCATTAAATTATTAAATAAAGCACGCTTTGTTCTCGAAATGACAAACTAAATGTGGTTGGGCAACAATTTAGTAGGTTAAAACAAAATCAAGCATTCTTCACCATTAACACCATCAGACTTTTAGAAACACAATTAATTGTGGTTAGCTAACAATTCGTTGTAGGTTAAGATTTTGTGCCACTGGATGGGCAAACAAGTGATCATGTAGCCTCATTGTTTTGTTGAAACGTGAGTCACCTTACATTATATAATACAAATAGATTTTGCCAAAATCATATGTAGGGTCATTTAAGGGCTCTACTAATAAATGTGGGACACACATTCACGTCATTAAATATTCTTTAACAATTCATGTGTGCAAAATGAGACAACACTACACAGCGCCACAGCGGCATACTATTATAGTTAAACTTTGTCATGAATAAGCATCAATTTTGACTAGAAGGCGAAGTGTTCATGAAACACGATGCTTTACAGTGCGCGTAAGGATCATTAACAATTAACAAAGTCAATTATGTTGAACTGATTCTGCATGCTTATTCATCTTAAAATGGAGAACTGATTCTGCACAGTGCACATGGCCATAATTTAGAGATTTCAGAAACATAAGGGGAAAAAATCAAATATATACACCAATGGGAAGGCAGTACTGGGAAGGTAGTACCTCTATCAAATGTTCATTTGATCAATCTCCGACAAATGTTACTTCCTGAGTAAGAGGTAAGAAATCACGAATACAACATTTTCACGAATAAGCTTTAACAAACATCAAGGAAGTTATGGTGTAATGAAAAAAATACCACATTGGAGCACGGCTGATACCAAGACCATTTGAGGTGAGAATCATTCCCTTGAATCTAGTTAGATATTCCTAGTATGCAAAACATGTCATTCCAAAAGGTCAAATATTAACAGTTAGATATTGGAAACCATACAAAGGAAATCTTGAGTATACAAACTAAATAGCATTCTTACCCCAAGTGTGTATTTGTTGATTTCATAATTTCCGGATATATCATAATCAATTCGCTTTAGTGGGTCACCTAGTACTGCAAAATGCAGGAAAAAGCAACCTAGTTAAAAGTCCAATTTTGTATTCTCAATTTTCTAGCAACAAATAGTAACCGGCTAGGAGACATATTTGCACAGATTATTTTGGGATTAAAGGCCTTGTTGTTGTTGTACGTAAAAGCTGCAACACAATGCTAAACCTGTCATAGCTAAAATCACAACCCAAATATCACCATGATGTACCTCTATAAGCTTCATTTATCTCTTGGAACTTTGTGGTAACATCATCTTTGCCCATATGCTTGTCAGGGTGCCATTTCTGATTTCAAAAAAGACGCAGAAAATTTTCATATCATAAGAAATCAAATATTGAACTAAACTACAAATGATGTGCAGCAAATAGAGTCAGAAAATTTTGCCACTACTAAAATATATAGCTCACCAAAGCAAGCCTTCGAAAGCTTAATTTGATATCTTCATCCGTCGCATCATAGTCAACCTCCAAAACTTTGTAATAATCCTAGCCCAGGAAGAAACAACAATTATGTACCTCAGCAATGCTGCAAGGTTTTTTTCCATTTTAAAAATGTCATCTGACTTGCTAAAACAATGATCCATCAATAATTTTAGGATTTTTTGCCACTCGAAAACAGTCGATTTCCCAAAATGCCATGAACTTATAACTATTGTCTTATATGTCACTCAAAAAAAATTAACATCCAACATGACATTATGTTTTTGGATTGGTGCTAATTTGTCATTCCGTTAACCTTTTCTGTTAGTGATGTTACTATTCCGTTAACGACGTTAGAAATATTAATATTTAATTGTAAATTTACAATTTCACCCTCAAAAGTTAATTATTATTTTTTCTCATCTATTTCTTTTCCCCCTCTCCTCTCTCTCTCCCTCTCTTTTTTTCCTTCTCTTTTTCATCTCATTCGTCTCTCCCTTCTCTCCTCTCACTTCTCTCTCTCTTCTCTCCCTCTTCTTTGGCTCTCCTCTCTCTTTGAATAATAGAAAGGAGAGAGAGGAGAGAGGAGGGAGAAAGGAGAGAGAGGAGAGAAGAGAGAGGAGGAAGACAGAAGAGAGGACAAAGAAAAGAGAGAGGACAAAGAAGAGAGAGAGAAGAAAGAGGAGGGGGAGAGAAGAGAGAGAATGAAATGTTTGTTAACTTTTTAAGGGTGAATTTGTAAAATTTACAATTAAATATTAATATTTTTAACGTCGTTAACAGAATAGTAACATCACTAACGGAAAAAATTAAAGGAATGACAAATCAACACCAATCCAAAAACATAATGACAATATGGATGGCATTTTGGGAAATCGATTGTTTTCGAGTGGCAAAATAGCAAAAAACCTATAATTTTACACGTAAATACTATAAGACTTAAATTAAGCTTTTAATTGCTTTCTTTTCAAAGTAAATAATAGAAAGTAACTACAATATTTTAAAGTGGGACCAAAACTTGGGACTACGATGCCTAATTTTGAAAACAAGACAAATTCTATTTTGTTCTATGGAAAAAAATTCAAAATAATGATGGAAAAAAATGGAATAATATAAGTTTATGATAGTTATTTGGTAAAATATGAGGAAAAAACGACACCTATGATACCGTTTTCGTTAACAAAAATGATCACATATGTCGTTTTTTTCTTTTTCAGAAGAACGACATAAAAAGGGGGATCCAAAATACCGTTTTTGTATACCACAAATTCAGAGTCATGATTATCAAGACGGATTCACAACTAATTAAGTCATTATCCCCACAAAAGGATTCATAAATGCAGTAAAACACTTCTACAAAAAATTTAAAACTTGTGCATACCAAGTTTTAACTTTTAGGTGGGTACCCAAACCGTTTGTAAAAATAAAAGTATGATTGGTGTTTCATTTTCCAAAATTTTACGTAGACTAAATGGATACCGTTGGGATGTTAGATCATGGGTAGGTAATTTTTTAAAAGCAATTTTTAAAATATGAAAATAATAGAAAATCACTGTAATTTTCAATAAAACCATGTTAAATTGATTTCCCCCAATTATAACTAAGTACTTATTCCTAATTCATTCACTAGTTTGTTTCATAATACTTTATCATATCAGGTCGTATGTCAATTATATCTCTAACGTTTTGTTGAGTAATTGTTTTCACGACTATCCAAGTCTTTAAGCTTTCATAAATTATAATTTAATACTTTAATGAATATATTTGCTTCTCTTATTGGACATACACAATTTTTACATGTTTTTACCTTTAAATTATAATTCACGGTCATCCAAGTCTAAGTTTAAATTCACGGTCATCCAAACATAAAATTCAAGATCATCCAAGTTTAAATTATAATTTATAAATTACCTTTAAATTACCAAAGTTGTTTGTCAAAATTATTGAAGTCCATTAATACGAGTTGGTGTTTAATATAAAATATTTGTGGAAGTGTTTTACTGTATTTATGAATTTTTTTGCGGTAATAATGACTTAATTAGCTGTGTATCCACCTTGATTAATCTTGACTCTTAATTTGTGGTATGCAAAAAGAGTAGTTGTGATGCCGTTTTTTGTTAATAAAAACGGTATCACATGTGTCATTTTTTCCTCTCATATTTTGCCAAATAACTTTCACATGTTTATATTCTTCTAATTTCTTCTTTTTTTCATCATTGTTTTGAAAAAATGTCATTGTTCTATTTGTTCTTGGTACTTGGATTTCTGCCCAGCGAAATACGTTCTGCAAACAAAGTACCACCATTTTTGTTAATCCATGAACACATTGAACAAGTATTGGCACAAATGCAAGGTCGGAAAAGAGGAACAAGGGTTGAAGTCTAGAACCCTACCAAGATAGTTCTACTTTACCGTAAGCCACACTACCTCGTCATTTCCTCTTGTTTCAATTTGGAGGACTTGAGGAGCATTACATATTACATATAATGTTTGTATTGTGATTGTGTCACTTATTACTCATGGTAGAGAGCACCTAATGAAAGGACTCGAACACTACTTAGTTGGTTCTACTTTTTTACTTTAAGTAAAACCACCTCATGATTTAAGCATGTCTTACTTTTAGGAGCATTACTTGTTAGTTATTACTCATAAAGGCTTAAATATTGTTGTATAACTTCTGTTTGAAAACTAGGAATGTCAACTCAATGACCCACCTCTAAGCCAGTTACGACACTAAGAGGACACAAAAATACAAAACTAGGATGTCAAACTTCCACCGCACCAGCCACCAGGTAGTGGAGTGGAGTCAAACATGGACGGAAAAGACTTACATCCCCCCATTAAGTGGTTGACTCGATGGGTATGGTGATTATGTATCACTTATGGTAAAGTGGCACCAAATAAAAAGAGTCTGATAGTTTGGTTTTGAACTACACTAAGAAACCCACCTTCAACCTCCATTTTACATTCCTAACTATCATATTTCATCACCAAACAATACAAACATATCCCACTTTAACCTCCATTTTACGTGCTTACTTATCGTATTTCATAAACTAGCATTGTTTGAAACTACACTAAAATATCCCACTTTAACCTTCATTTTACATTCTTAACCATCATATTTCGTAAACTTGATTTCCTTCAATCTATACCAACATACACCATTTTAAACTCCATTTTATATTCCTAATTATTTTTTTATTAGTATCACATTCCTAATTATCAGACTTTAGAAACTAGCATTGCTTCAAACTACACTAACATATCCCACTTTAACCTCTATTTCACATTCTTAACTACCATATATCAAAAACTGGTATTTTTCCAAAATTATATATTATATAAAACATCCCACTTTAACCCCCATTTTTCATTCTTAATTATCAAATCTCATTAAAAAGTATTGTTCAAACTACCTACATATACCACATTAACCTCCATTTTACATTCCTAATCATAAGACTTATTGTTTCGAACAACACTAACATATCCCATGTTAACCTCAATTTCACACTCCTAATCATCAGATTCCACACATAAACCAGCATCATTCGAAACTACAACACACGAAAAGATTCCATTTTTAACTCCAATTTCAGATTCAAACGGCCTATTAGGTGCCAAACCAACACAGAAATCGTAAAAATCAAAACTTTCTTCCATCCAAGCACATAAACAGAACGAATCCACCGATTCCACCCAACCTTTCCATCCTACCTTGTGCGCTTTGTCATCGCTCCTCCACTCCCCGTCCATCCAACCTGATCTTCCACCTCATCGATCGGCTCCCCGTCCGTATCCGACCGCGCCGACGCGACGAGAAGAACGCCGGGAAAGGAGTTCGATTTGGGGGTCCGGTGGCGTGTGGAGACGGGGATTAGGAATTTGGAGGGATTCAGGCCGTTGATTGAGGGAGTGGACGGTTTGGATGGGGGTTGGTGGTGGGGATTGCGACGCTTTCGGCCCAAATTGGGTTGGGTTTATCCACTTCCGCCTTTTGGGTTGGGTTCGTTTTTTGGTATTTCATTTTATTGTCGTTTTATATGGCTTCTTCTTGTTGCCTGTTGGCACGGTTGGTCACGGTCGAAGGTAGACCAGGGTACCGTGTCGGGTCCGATGGCCCATTAGGCTAATCGTGTCGTATCGGGGACGAATTTCACTCCATCCACCTCTTTCATTTTCCGACCTTCACTCCTCCAAATTTCACTTTTCAACTTTTTCTCCGACTATAGTTGTGATGAGCAAACTCGACCCCCCCTCCCCCCCCCCCCCGATAAGGCTTTCACCATGAGCTTCCTCTGATTCTTATTCGTTTGCATTTACTTTTTTCTCTATGAACTGTATTTACTATTTAGTGTGCTAACAATCTTTTGCTTCTTAGCATCTCTAGGTCCCCCGATCTATATTTCACAAATTTGTTTCGTGATCACATTTATTATCTTTTGTTGTTTTGTTTGTAGCTACCTTCTTTTTTGCATTAATAAGAGCTTTCTATTTTGTAGCTTTTTCGTTCACTACGTATTAGTTTACTTTGTATACTACTCCTTCGCACTTTTATTACCGACTTTGTTTTTTAGTTACCCTTCACATGTATTAGCATTTCATTTTTGGTGCAAAAGTCGTGGAGATTGACTCTGACTCCAACTTCAACTGATCTCCTTCTCCCCAAAAAAGGGTCCAACCCACCTCTAAAGATTCACCATCAGTCCCAACAAACACCACCACCACACGGATCTCAAGTGAACTGGTCTCTAATTTTTAGTTGTTGCCATTTAATAGTTCTGATTGTGACTCCCCACAACTCAGGCATAATGATCCAACTAGCTCTGAAGACGATGAACATCAGCTCACTGATGCATCTCTTTCAACTCAATACGAAGGTTCATCCAAAGAACCAAATCCGAAAATGCATTTTTCCAACATTTCAAAAATTGTTCAAGTACTACGACGAGTATGATACTTCCTTGGGGTTCGAGTCAACGAAAATATCTTGGGCAATATGTATGAGAGGTTCACGAAGCATAATAACTCACATTTCGTGGTGAATTGAGTCCTAATGCAGTAGAGGGGTGATGTGAAATTAAGTTTAACCGCAAGTGCACGACCGTCGGTGAAGAGAGGGTAAGTACAGGTCGATCCACATGAAGGTATGTCAACTCTGGTTCTTTAGAAATCGAGTTGGAAAAGAGAGGAGAAGTTGTTGATTATGCTAACTAGACTACACTATGAATGAACTAATAATTAAACTAAACCCCCAAGGAGTGGAGGTGTGTATGTATGTGTGTGTGAGTGGGTGTTCATTTCAATTAAGAACAATTGTAGTTTGTGTGACATACAAGTAGAAGCTAGCGTAGAATCTAAGTGTAGGATACACAACACTACATGACAAACCATGAACATGCATATCTCACATAAAGTTGATGTTGATTTTAGATTATCAAGCATGCAATAAGTACCTAGTGTGATCATTAGAGCATCAATGAATCCCACATACAACTTAAATCATTCATGTGAATGTACACCAAACATGAATCCATACATAACAAGTCATTCCCATCAAACAATTACAAGCAACAAGATAAACTCTAAAGCTAGCATGACATAAGTACCTAGTGTGGACATTATCTCATCTAATACAAGTTTAAGCATGTTACAAGTATAGATCTATATTAAGCATATGAAATGACACAAATAAAAAAACTCATCACTATCACATATTCTACATCACCCCCACCCCAAAAGGGGGATGAAACTACTCATTCCTTGTTAAGAAAAGGAGACAAAACAAAATTAAACTAAACATGCAAGAATTAAAAGAGAAGACAACATTAAAACAAACTAAGAAAATTATATTATTTACATGACTCACATTACTGTAGGATCGTGTGGGTCTATGGGTCCACTAATCGCTTTTAAGCTAATCCCTAATTCTCTACTTGATTAAGCAATCAAATGCGCAGCGGAATAAACAAACAAGTAGAGAAAGAAAGATAATGCAAACCACAAAAGATGCGTCGGTTTTTATAGAGGTTCGGCACCCCACCCGGGTCCTAGTCCTCTCTTGCAAGCTCCGCTCGACTCCACGAGCTCCGCCTACGTCTTCACTATGCTTCCCCGTTCCGGGCCGGGAGCAACGCCTTTTACACTTCTTCAAGCTTGCGAACAACCCTCGTCGAGCTTGGCACCACCTCTCACAATCCGAGAGGATCACTTTGGGCTCTCACCGAAGTCTATACTCGTGTCTTGGGCTTTCACCAAGACCCTTGCTCACTTGACAACACAAGTAACTGAGTGGGATTCACTCTCTAATTGAGCACACTTTGAGTAGGATGAGTAATTGATCAAATGTGTGAAGTTTAGGCTTATAGAGTGTAGAATTGGGAGCTTTGAGGATTGAGGTTTCTCTCTAATAAGTTGGGACAATTGGAGTTGAAGAGTTGTGTTAACAACAAGTCTTGATCCTCTATTTATAAGCTCCTAAAGATTTCTAGCCGTTTGGACAAGATTTGATTGGGTTTTGTGCAAGATACACAAGGCAGAAAATCGGGCTGCAAATCTGTCCAGAACCGGTCGACCGACACTACTAAACCGGTCGACCGTTCACTTGATTTCAAGGAGAACGGTCGAACAAAAGAATACTCGGTCGGACAAATACGCTAGAACTTAACTCTACTTAAGTTAAACGGTCGAACCAAAGTATGGGGCGGTCGACCGTTTAGGGGATTCGGTTGAGACAAAGGTGAAACGGTCGAACGAAGAAGTGTCGACCGATAGCAGGGAATTTTGTTTCTGTTCAACCGGTAGACCGAATCAAGGTCGTCGTTCGATCGGTTACCGAATGTATTTTGAGGTTAAGTTTGTTTTATACGAATACGACCGTTATAGGAATACGACAAGGAAAACGGTCATATTAAAATCCGGGATCGGTCGACCGAAAAGGTAGAACCGGTCAACCGGTAGAGTTCGGTAAAATCACTGTGGAGAGTCTGTTATAAACCGTTCGAACTGAGAACTGGTTCGGTCGACCGGTTTCACACAGGAATTCTGGATTTAGGTTTTAAGAGATTTCCGACTAAGGTTTGGGTGATCTAATGGAGTCCAAATGATATGAGATTTTGTGTGTGACTCCTACAGGGAACCTAGTGTGTAAGTGACTGGTTTTTAACTCTTGTATGCTCAATTTACACATATTCCTAAGACTCAAAATAAAATCAAGATTACAAGTCTTCATATAGCTTTATTACAAATCTTGACTTGATTTCCTTCCTTCCATGAGTCTTGATCACCCGTAGAGGTTAGCACATGCAATATATATGCAATGCAATATGTGTGCTACTCTACATTACATATGATTAAGATTAGGTTGATTAAATCATCAAAACAAGGATTAATGCCAAAAAGCCAACAATTACAAGTAACATTCTTCTTCACTTAAGTTTTGCTCCAAGCTTACTCTATGTAGAAAGAATGACACCAAGAAATAGGTGAATACAAAGGAGGAAGAAGAGTACTATTTACATGCATGAAAAAAGATAACCGGGGCAATCCCCCGATGTGAGACTAATGAAACCTTCCAAACCTCAATATAAACAACATAACCAACATCTGAGCCAAAGATGGTTGACTTTGGATCATAATGGGCCGCCAATTGGTGGTCCATGGCTGCTAATTGGCGGTCATAAAATGTCAGATCTGACTAGTATTTGTCTGGTGTCTTTCCGTCTTCAATTATTAATGTTAGGTGCACCCGAGTTGGCCATGGGGATTTAGATGCGAGCGGAATTATCATAATACTCCTCATGATGGTATGGAGTTTCTCGATTTGCTTATTGGGCATTTTGGCTTGCATCCAGGTCCTTCCCTCTTGCACATCGGTCCATAAGTCTCACCGACTAGTCCTTTTTCTCACGTTTTGGTCTTTTTTGTGTCTCTTCTTCTCAAACTTGTTTATTCTTGAAACTTAAACATAAAACTCGTTACATAGCATTACTTAGGTTCAAAATAGAGGATATAAGACACAAATGTATGCATGAAGTGATGTCAATCAAGGAGCGACTTTACAAGATCCAGTGGTCTTCGGAGATCGAGAAGACATCAAGTGGGAGGAGTTCTTAAGGGAATTCTCTGCGAAGCACTTCCCTCAACATGTCAGGGATAAGAAGAGAGAGGAGTTTCTTGGATTGGAGCAAAAGAACAAGACCTTAGTGGAGTACATCAGCAAGTTGAACTTATTGGAGCGTTACCCCCAAATATCTATGTTACACCGGAGCAACGAGCCATGAAGTTCACCAAGGGGCTCAACAAACATCTGAGATCGAAGGTTCTGGTGAGAATGCGGAATACACTTGAGGATGCTTTCAAGTGTTCCACCATCCTGGAAGAGGATTACCCAGAGAATTTTCATGAGAAGAAGAGACCTCTTAAGGACTTCCATGGCAATAGTGGTGGTAGATCCCGAGGAGAGTCTAGCAAGAAGCCAAGGACGTATGGAAGGACTTTCGGCGGACAACACGAGGGTGTATGCAGGCATTGCGGCAATAATCATGCCAGAAAAGAATGTTATCTCAAGAATGAAGCGTGTCTCGAATGTCGAGAAAAGAGTCATTAAGTCAGGCACTGCCCCAAAACACTACTAGAAAAACATGATACATTGACGGATCGGTATCCGTCGGTGCAGTATCCGTTGGTGTAGGTCAATGTGCACCGACAGATATCTCTTACCGTTGATGTCAACCTACACCGACGGAAACAAAAACCAACACCGACGAAAATGGTATGTCGTATAATTTTTTTGTATTATTTGTCGGTCAATTACTCTACACTGATGGATAAGTGTATTCGGTGTATATTTTCGATAAACAAAATCCACGGGAAAATGAAATTTTCGCGCAAAAACCACATCGACGGTTAGGTTTCACTTCACCGACGGATAGTGGTTGTCAGTGTATTGTTTTTAGAATTGTACACCGAAGGATAGGTTCCGTCGGAGTAGAGTTTGAAAAAGAAACGTTACACACTTACTATTGGATTTTGTGCCCCCTATGTATGTATATATATTTTAAAAAATTATACATGCATACAAGATCAATTTTCATATTTTCAACGATTTAATGTACATTGTTTTATGTTTATTCTAATATCATGTAATTTTACAAATATATATTAAAATAAAGAGAAGATGATTATACCCAAAGGTTCTCTAAAACCTTTATGAAGATCCGTTGTTGCGTTTCTCGTCGAATCGTCGGTCGATTCACCTCCAAGTGTTCACCAAATTCTAAACAAGATTAGAGAGAAATGAGCTAGCCAATTCAATCTCTAAATCAAGCTTAGAATGTAGTTAATAACCCCTCTAAAGCTCCCTGAGAATTTAATCTCCAAAAGCTCAAAATTATTAGGAAAAATTTGGATGGATTAGTGGAGAGGTCAGGGAGAGAGAGAATTCTGCATTAACCTAAACAAGTAGGGAGATGAGATCTATTTATAGACTCTCCCAACACCCACATCATGGGCTACCCACTAACCCATGATCTTTTGATTTTCTCTCCCTTAAACCAATCACAAAATGACACATAATCATCCTAAAAAATGTTTGACCATAATTGGAATAAATCTAGCCCATGATTTACACTAATCTCTTAACAATTCAAGGCATAATCGTTACAAACGGTCTACCGAAATCACCACTTGGTCGACCGAACGGTTATGACTTTGACAAGTTCGGTCAGACTGTGAGCTAGACGTTCGACCAAATATTCATAAGGAAAAGTCCCTGGAAAATTTCGGTTGAACAACGTCTCACTCTGGTCAACTGTTCCCTTACCAAAATTGCTCCTGGTAATTTCCCGTCAATCGTGTCTCTATACCGGTCAACCGTTATATCACCAAAAAAATACTAGAGATTTTCGGTTCACTGTGTATTACCCTGGTTGATCGATTTTATTATCAAGACACGTCCTGATAATTTTCGGTTGACCCATGCACGTCCGATCTTTGTCCGGTAGACTGTTCCCAAGAACCTGGTCGGCCGATCCAAAAACGGTCTACCGTTTTGTCTTGATTTTGCTTTTTGTCAAATTTTAGATTTACATCCAACTACCGTTTTGTCTTGATTTTGCTTTTTGTCAAATTTTAGATTTACATCCAACAAAATTTGATCCTTGGGTTTTTAGCAAATTCATATATCATGTAATATATTATCTTATGTAATGTATAACTATTACACCCCATAATACATACATCTCATATGAATTTATTTATGATTCTAATTATGTGAATTTTCATGACATTGATTTTATCGATTCACCACATGTATCTCATTTCACATGAAACCTGATACATCATATGAACATAAAATCAAACTTCTTGTTTCTCAATTTTGTGGTGTGACCTATAGGAGGATCTAAGTTATATTGGCAATGATATTAAACACTTAATATCACAAACTATAAGTGGTATCTAGCTACACATTATAGTTACCCAATTAGCATAGACGTCTTGTCCACTCAAACTAAACACAATCCATCTAGTGATGTAAGAACATCACTTGTGTCTATCCCTTACCTCATGATTTTAAAAGTATTATACAAAGTAGAAATGTGTCACATTTGTATTATATACTTGTTTCTTGATCTCTTAAGTTAATTATAAGGGTTAATTACAGTTTGCTCCCCTGAACTATGCCTTGGTATCACTTTGCCCCCCTGAAGTTTCAAAGTTAATAGTTATCTCCCCTGAATTTTAATTTTATAACACTTTGTCCCCTTGAACTTCCAAAACTCATTATTTAACACACATTCGACGTTTTTTTCCTAAATTTTTTTGTTGTATCCCTAATACACTCCTAAACCTATATTTACGTGAAAGTTTGGATCGAAACGGAGGTTGGATATGGTAGGAATTTGGGTCGGATTGAGTGTGTTATAAAATTAAAGTTCAGGGGAGATAACTGTTAACTTTGAAACTTCAGGGGGGCAAAGTGATACCAAGGCATAGTTCAGGGGGGCAAACTGTAATTATCCCTAATTATAACTATGTAATTTAACTCAAGTCATATTGTGCATATTATAATTTTGTTTTTTCAATGGGTCAACTAATATGACCACTCAAGCGAAGATGGTCATTCTTTTGACTAACTATCTTTTTCAGCATAAGTCATGTTCAACCAACTTTTGTCTTTATCTCTATACTCAATGATAACTTTTAATATTAATCAAATTAAACACTTCTTATGTGAAAAGATATAAGTCTCATTCAAGACACAATGAAACATTAATGACATTAAACACAATTCCATAATGTTTCATTTGTTAGGTTTATTCAATATATAAAAGTAACCATTTTCCTCTTTTTTATACTCATGTCGTTAAATATTTGTAGAGCTACAATACTCTTTAACCAACATGACAATCTTATCTCGGTAATTAATGTTTCATGTCTATTACAATGATTGTGAATAGCTTTTGATTTATGTAAACCATTATCTTTTAGAACTCTACATTTAAGGATCAAAAGTCTCTTCTTTAACACTTCTAAAAGATGAATACATTAATCAAGGAACAAAATGTTTGCACATCCAATTCATAATAATGGACATATAAAAGTAAACTTTTAGAACACATTCCTTTCACTTATTACATTAAACTACACCGACATATACGTTAACGTCCATCGACCGATACATCCATTGGACCATTAGTAATATACCACCGACAGATCGCCCTTAGCAACACCAATAGATATGTACCATCGGTGTAAGGTTATATCAGTAACCCCTCGACGAGCTGTCTTCATTTCTCGCATAAACCACTTCCAACCCTAATCGTCGCCCCAACCCCTAAAGGGGAGATTGAAGATGATGTACGAGAGACTATCATGAGATTTTTGGTGAGTTTTAGTATAGAAATTGACAAAATTTCCTTTAGGAGGATAAGTTGTAAGGAAACATATTCTCTTGAAAAATCCAAATTTGGAAACAAATTCAAAACAAATAAAATTCAGATCTTAATTGGGAAATAGATTTGCATTTAGGCTTTTCCTTTTTAGTTGGAAGTATTATATATTTAAATTGTTTGTCGAGAAAAACAAACCTTTAAACACCTTAAAGTTTCATGATGACAATGGAGCGTGGACGGAGGACGTGGTCGGAGCTCGGAAGCACAAACACATCGAAGGTATGTCTTTGGAGGGCATTCGCGTCCCATAGTTAGTCGTGTCGAGGGTCAAGTTGGCTCACTCTCAACCTACTCTGGCAGTTGAATAGGTCCACTGGCGTCCAGGTAGGATACCGAGAATCACCGTGGTGAGTAACCGATCCATGGACAGTGCCGCCACAAGAGGAGGCACCGCGTAGGAGGGCCACCACTGGAGGTTGGGCTTTCCAGAGATGGATTGTTGCGTTTGAAGCCACGAGGTAGAGCATCGTGGAGTTGCCACTGCACCTTGGCTTAGATGGTAACTACAATCAAAAACAAATTTTGAAAGTGAAAGTGGTAACTGCCAAGAATTAGGGGGTCAAACAAGGTCGGAATCCAAACTTGAAACTGGACCAGGTTGGAATGTGTTGGGGTACATCTGTAGTTGGTAGTGGGAGGTGTCTTGTTAACGGTTATATATTAATTCAAAGAAAAAAGGAATGTGTAGTGATGTGTTCGTTTAAATACCATAAGTGCACGACGTCGGTGAAGACGTGACAAATACGGGTCGATCCACAGGGAGGTGTGTCGACTCTGGTTCGTTCGAAGGCAAGTGGGAAAAGAGGGGAGAAGAAATTGATTACACTAAACTAAACTACGTTAAACTAGCACAAAACAATCAAAGAAGATGAAAGCACGAGACGAAATAAAACTAAATTAAGTGACTAATAAAAGCAAGCTGGAAATCAAGAATGGAACCCCCTAAGGGGTGAAGTGTGTTTACACATAAAATAAGTGGTGATGAATGCCTTCAATAGAGCACAAGTGCAGGTAGTGTTGTTATGCATAAAAAGTACATCTTGACACGACCTATCATCCAAATCACTAATCAAAGTAATTAATATGAGCATGAACAAGTTTGTTATCATGAACCTAAACAAGCATGAGATGTACCTAATGTCTATGACAGAAACCATCAAGTTAAGTATTCTTTTTAATTCCAACAAGCATACTCACATTCATCACATAAAACCACATATAGCATTCATTTCATTCTACAGGACATGTATAAACATCAACTCCACCCCCAAAGGGGGATGAAACTACTCGCTACTCATTAAACTACAAACTACATTAAGAAAAGAAAACATTGTAATTACTTCTACTAAGACAAAACAAAATTAAGCTAAACATGCAAGAATTAAAAGAGGACAACATTAAAACAAACTAAACATTATTTTTTTACATGATTCACATTACAAGTAACATTCTTCTCCACTTGAGTTTTGCTCTAAGGCTTACTCTAAGTAGAGAGAATGCCACCAAGCAATGGGTAAATACAAAGGAGGAAGAGTTCTATTTATAGTCATAGAAAAAGGTAACCCGGGACAATCCCCCGGTATGGGACTAAACACATACCATAAATGGACTACACCACCCGGCTGAGGCTTATCGGGTTTGGATCCAAATGGACAGTCAATTGGCGGTCTGGATTGTGCTAATCGGGTTGTGCTTTGGTGGTGACTTTTGTGGATCGATTTCTTCATGTTTGGTGCACTCGATGTGGTTGTTGGAGCTTAGACCCGGATTTAATTGTCAAAATACTGCTCATGATGGTGTGGAGTTTCTTAATGTGCTCATTGGTCCTTTTGGTTTTACATCCGGGTCATTCTCTCTTGCATCTCAGTCCATAAGTCTTGCATCTTAGTCATTTTCCTTGTTTTTAAATTCTTTTTGAGTATCTTCTCCTCAAACATGTTTATTCCTGAAACTTAAACATAAAACTCGTTACATAGTCTTGCTTAGGCTAAAAATAAAGAATATAAGACACATATATATGCATGATATGATGTCAATCATGTTGCAAATCCGAGGGGGCACTTTTTGCTCGCGTGGCAAGCCACGTTAGGCGTGGGTGGGAATCCAGGTCGGAATATGGGTAGGCGTCCCAGAATTTGACAATGACATAATTAAGAAGTGATACTACCTTAGTTGTTTTTTGCTTCGTGTTTGTCATTACATCTTATAGTTGTCGTAGTGAGATGAGATAGAATGGAAGAGAATGGAAAGGTTCACCTAAAACTAGGGGTGTGCATCCGATCCGGACCAGACCATACCGAATTTTTTTTCGGGGTCCGGACCGAACCGGTTGGATTCAGTCCGGTCTGGTCCAGAACTGAATTTTTACCTTAAAAATTAAAAAAAAACTAACCAGACCAGAACCGAATTTTCACCTGGGTGCAGACCGGAACCCAAACCGGTAGGTTCCGGTCCGAACCGAAGCCGGACCGGACCGGTCCATGCACACTCCTACCTAGAATGATGGTGACCTTTCTTTTTATAGATCTCAAAAGTTTGTTACAACAGCTGGACATGAGCCGGCAATCTCCAACGACATATCCCAGCCTCTAACTAACTATATGATCAACAAAGAGGCTCAACTAATCACATAGGCTAACAGTCGTTAAGTAAGAACACTATGTAGCTAACAAAAGCGTTTATTCGGATAATATGGTACATGTTTAATGTAAAAGTATGTATTATTCATAAAACATAGTAAGGCATGGCCAACAGAAAAGGATATTTAAATCACGTTAAATCTTAGATGTACGAACAATCTTCAGAAAAATAAATTTACACATAAAATTTCAATACACATTAAATATGGTAATCCAAATATATGTTTCCAAATTCCAACATTTAGATACGGATATGAATTATATGTAGACTCAAAAAAATCATATGATTTCCATATCCAATGGATAAGTGCATGCTTGATATCTTTGAAGTATGAATATAGATATGGATTTGATAACCTATATTTATTTGCACTTTGATTGAAACCCACAACCAAACCACTATTCCTTAGAGTGAGTGGGTGTTCGAAATCCTACAACCTCTTTTACTTTTAGATCACAAAATCTCAAGTCAGACAACAAACACATGCATCACATAAATTTACTTTCATCATATGTATTACTTCCCAATTCAAATTTGAGTTTGTAATAATATCAAAGCAGAAAACCATACGGCAAAATATTGAATTCTCACATCAATACAAAACCTTCAACATTCACTTTAAAAATCTACCACATGCATTTGTAACTATTAACATGCAAAATTCTATTCAAAACGGGTCGTATACTAGTAGGGTCAAGTCACGATATATAGTATCTGAATTGTCTAATGTAAAACTATATGTTAGGATATTTAGTGTTATGGTCCGTATGCAGAATGATCAATAAAACTATTAGAACTCAAGCCACTCAATCCATCGAAGCAAACACAAACAAGCACAACATTTGATTTAAGTGGAAACTCAATTAGGAAAAATCACGACGGCAAAGACGGATTGAACTTCACTATGAAAATGGTCGGAATATAAGGAGAATAGAATCAGAGATGACTTGCTGAACCATATTGGGGGTTGGATGATCCTCCAACAACAAGATTTTCCCCAAATTCAAAATTCTAAGGAGTATTGGTGGGTAAACCTACATCTCAACTTGGTGACTCTCTTTTCTCTCAAGATTTCAACTACATTAGGGTTCTAAGCAACTTATGTATTTATGGGAGAAGTTTGGGTCAAGCCTAAATGGCTAAAGAATGTCCAAACTAACCTTAATGAAAATTGCTCACGCCCAGATTTCAGTCAACCATTTGGGGAACGAACAACCGCTCTTTAGGTTCCTGTGAATCGTCAGGCAACTACTGTCTGTAGGATCGTAATGACCCATAATTATCTAATATAATTACATTTAATATCTACTCAATTAACAAGATATGCAGCGGAAATAAGAAACAAATCAAGTAGGGAAAGAAACATGCAAATCACAAGTGACAAGACAATTTTATAGAGATTCGGCATCCCGCCTACTTCCTCTCTTGCAAGCTCCACTCGATTCCACGAGCTTCGCTCACGACTTCTCTATCCACTCCATGTTCCAGGCCGGGAGAGAACACTTTTACACTTCAAGCCTTGAGAACACCCTCGCAAGCTTGGATTCCTCTTCTCACAATCCGAGAAGGATGCTTCGGGCTTTCACCGGAACCTTTACTCTTTTAAACAACATAGAACTTTAGTGGAACAACACTCTCTAGCTTGAGCACAGTTTGAGTATGATATAGAAATGATCAAAGATGTGGAATTTAGGCTCTTGAGTGTATAATTGGGAGTTTTAGGGGTTAGGGATTTCTCTCTGAAGTATGAGACAATTGGAAGTGTGAGAGTTGTCTAAACAATGAGTTTGGACCTCTATTTATAAGCTCCTAAAGTTTTCTAGCCGTTGGGGAAGAGTCGATTGATTG
Organism: Triglochin maritima; assembly: GCA_963682175.1. Lineage (NCBI taxonomy): Eukaryota > Viridiplantae > Streptophyta > Magnoliopsida > Alismatales > Juncaginaceae > Triglochin > Triglochin maritima. Next base: position 46,951,377 of record OY821775.1, read on the forward strand.
GTGTGGAGAACACACAATCAAAAATCAAGGTTCGGCAATTTTGGCCCTCAACGGTCGACTGAATCGGGTAGAACGGCCGATCGTTTCTTTAAAAATAAAGAAACGTTTGAACGAACTGGAGAACGGTCAAACCAACTTGGCTTTAACTTAAGTCATCGGTCGAATCAGGTAATGGGGCGGTTGACCGATCTTAGGGTTTTGACAAGGGTAAAGGTATAACGATTGAACAAAAGAATAGGTTACGTTCAACCAAAAATAATAGGCACTTTGGGCTCAAGAAAAATGTTCATCTGGTCGACCGATATAAGGTCAACGTTCGACCGATGGCCAATTGTATTCTAGGGGTTGGTTGAGTTTATACAAATACGATCGTTAGGAGAATACGACAAGTATAACGACCATATGAAAATGTGGGAACGGTCGACCGAAAGTTCAAAATCGTTCGACCGGTTGAGCTAGGAAAATTCACTTAGAGACTTTGTTAAAATCGATCGAACAAAAAACTTGTTCCGGTCGACCGATTGGCATAGGAAGTTAGGTTATGATTTAGTGATTTTCCGGTTAAGGTTTAGGTGATCTATTGAAGTTCAATTGCTGTGAAATTTTGTACGTGACTTCTAAAATGAACTTAATGTGTATGTGAGTATGTTTTAACTCTAGTATGCTCAAGATTACACAAGTTCCTAAGATTCAAAATAAAATAAAATTATATGTCTTCAAATAACTTTGATTAGATGTCTTGACTTCAATTGCATTCTTCTTGAGTCTTGACCACATGTAGATATTAGCACAATACAATATATCTTCTATGCATTATGTATGCTACACTACATTTGATTGTGATTAAGATTAGGTTGATTAAATCATCAAAACATAGATTAATGCCAAAAAGTCAACATTGTCCAATTGATTTTGGTCAACCGTTGGCTAGACGATGGTCCAGATCCGGACGTCCAAATAGAATTTGGATGTCCGTTTTTCAGATTCCATAACTCCCAAGAAGACTCTATTGGTTGGGTATTGATGAATTGAATGAAGTTCAGTCATCTATTTCTAGGAGTCCAGTAAATTCTCAGTCTGACTCTGATAGATGTGTTCCGATCGGCGTTCCTGATGATGTTCTTCAAGGTAAATTTCTAACACTATCTCAACGGTAACAATCATCGTCTAATTTTCATCACCAATTACTTCAACAATCATATTACTTCTTCCTCAAAATTAGGTACATATATTCACTATGTATGCAGTTGTTTTCTTATCAAGTATCTTTGCAACCTTTTGAAGATTTTCAACACAACATAGTTGTCACCGTAATAAATAAGGTGTGTATCTTAACAGGTCCAACGACTAGTAAGATAAGATTAGGACGCATGTTTGATCCTCCTATGACAACCAATAGTCGATGAATTGTAGGATGCAATTACACAACCTATTTTGATTAAAATTAATTAACCCAACGATTTACCCCCAAAAAATCACCATAATACCCACCACCACATGGAGACTTACGACCACCAAACCACACCACGCACCACCACGACCACCTCTACTTGTGTGAAAGTCATGAGCTTCCAAAACGCACCCTAACATCACGGTTATCATAACAAGAAATAGAACAGAACCTAGACTTCGAAATTCGCATGAATGATTAGCTCAATTTACAAGAAAGAAAATCAGACAGTTACACCTGACACCTGCTACCATTTGCCTGGTGTTTTCAGTTGAATATACTATACGAACGTTAAGTTACTTCATTTATATAACTCATCTGGAAAAGACAACTTTAATTAACGGAACTCCAGTTAATCATTATTGGTAGATTTTAATTTGAATATAACCAATCCGGAAATTATGTCCAAACAATTAAACAACGTGGTGTTATGCTTAGACGTCGAAAATACAAGAAATCATAACAAAAACCTCCGAACTTCTCAAACATTAAAATTTAATTCTCATATAAAGTTTTGAAGCATCAATTTGTTCTTTAAGTTTCTTTTCATTGAAATGAATATATGAATAATTTAAAACTCAACATAAAATAAAAGGGTGATTGTTTGTAGGATTATACATATGAATTTTTACTTAATCAACAACGCATAAACGTAAATGGCCACATTAAACGAGTTAAAATCTGAGATCAAATCGTCAAAAATTTAATACAATTGAACAATGTAGTGATTTCTTCAATGCGGCAAAAACAAAGCCAAAACATCTCTTCCAAGATTGCCATGTTGTTTCCACCGCAGACATCAGCAAACTCTATTTTATTTTATTTTTATTACAATCTTTATTTTATCATATACAAAACATTAAAAACAATAATAACATAACATATATTATTTTGTTGAAAGAAAGCGAGGATCGGGGAAGACAAATAGTCTCCGGTCTGATTACAACCCACCAAATATAATGTAGAACTGGGTCAGTTGTGAGTCTTCTCACATGGACCATTCAACTAGTCAAGGGTACACTAGATGTGATTCCACCAGCTAAGATCACGAGTCTAGGGTAAAATGCACAACTTGATATATATACAACTAGACTAGGTGATAAGCCCTCGTCTAGGTTGCTAACATTTGTTTTAACTTAAAGTTCTAGTGTTCAACCTATACATCTATTTAAGGCTTATATATACACACAAATACAATCGGGGCAAGAAATGAGATCATGACGTTGGAATTTGTAAAGTAGAAAATGAAATAATTGAGAATTCATTGATTTCTTATTCGGATTCTTGTTCGGTATTTACCAATAAGTAGGAAATAAATATTGTAGTGCATGACTAATTAATAGAATCTCATCTACCTATCTTATTATTGGTATTACAAAATATTCAATAAGGTCAAAATCTAGAGTAGTCGAAAACCGAATCGGGTTGAAATCCTAGGATATTTAAAAATCAAGCAAAACTATCCAAATTCAATGGTCAAAATCTAATAAGATCAAAAATTTAGAAGGAAACACGGACCCCTTGCTCATCATGTGACACTGTCACCGGGTACAAGCTTAGGATTGTTAGGATCTATGACCCTTTAATCGCTAGATAAATGTGGAATTAAAAATAATAATCGAATGATAAAGGGAAGAGACAATGCAAACCACAAAATCGACGACACCAGATTTTAGAGAGGTTCGGCACCCACACCCGGGTCCTAGTCCTCCTCGCAAGCCTTGCTCGATCCCCCAAGCCTTGCTTATGGTTCCACTAATCGATCAACGTCGTTTACAACTCCGAGACTCGCGAACAACCTCGTCTTGCTCGTGTCTCCTCTCACAACCCGAGAGGGAGCTTCCTCGAAGCTTTACAACTCTTTGGTGATTCTTGAATAGGGAGATGAAATCACAATCTAACTAACACTCTATACTTGACACACTTGGATATGGATATGGATATAGAATTGGATATGCAAGTGATGAAGTTTTGGCTTGAGTGTTGAACATTGAGAGCTTAAAAATGAAGAGGATTGATTTTGAGTATTGGATCAATAGGAAGTGTTCAAGAGACTCAACACCATCAAATGAGGTCCTATTATAAGCCTTCAAGCTTTACTAGTCATTTGGGAGTTGGTGGGGGAAATGGACTAATAGGAATACAAGATGTGACTTAAGCTCGGGAAGATTTCGATGCATATTCGGACGACAGTTAGCTGAACGGTAGTCCGAAGAATTGGTCTGAATTAAGCATTCGGTTGACCGATGATATATCGGATCACCGTTCACCAACCTCCAGTAGCTTTTATCAATTTATCCCTAGTTAAGTTTGGCTAACCGAATTTCATTCGGTTCACCATTCCAAGGTGGACAGTAGGATTGATAGGGCTCTGATCTACTCAAGTTCGGTTGACCATGTACACTTCGGTATACTGAAGTTAGCGCGAATTTTGCATTGTCAGTTATAACTCAAATAGTTGTTGGATACAACGGTCAAGTGTCACGTGTTAATAGTCGTTGTGCACATAAAGCCAAGAGGAACTCGATTGACCGATATGTATTCGGTCGTCCGAAGTTGGACAAGTCAATTGGGCTCTAGGGACTCGATTCGAATACGACCGTTGGAGCAAAGTCCAAAACCGATACAGGGTTATTCGGTTGACCGAATGTGGTTCGGTCTTCCGTTTGGGCAATCCTGATAACACCTAAGTTTTACTAGTGGGAAGTATTCGAGTGACCGATAGGTGTTCGGGGGACCGAACTGGAAAGGTTTCGGTTGAGGACCGGGAGGTGTTCGGTTTATTGAATATGGACGGGACAGAATCCTAGTGCTTAAGTTTACATTAAATCTTATGGACTCAATTAATACAAAATTAGATGTCTTGGTCTAAAACTTTGATTACAAGTCTTGAGTCTTATTGTAACATCCCCGAACAGTGGAAAATTTAAACTTTTTAAATCATAAGAAACACGTGGACAAACCATCAAGAGTGGGGACATTACTGAAAGAAATACATAAATAAGTATGGTGCACCATAATACAATACGAGTTTGTCAAAAGAGTGATTACATTACAACACGAAACACAAGGTACATGTAATCACGACAACCTAAAAGTAGGCAGACGACAGGATCCAGTCCCAAAGTGCAATCTCCCTCGGTCACCACCCGCCGGAACCTAACGCGGTCCTGAAAAAGATGCAACAACAATGCCTGAGTTTCCATAAGGAAACCCCGTATGACAAGCTCACCTATATGCCCTAACATACTAGTATAGCATGGCATGGAATACAAAGCAGTAAAACAACAACGCCACCAAGGGACAAATCGGACATCCGTCCCGCGATCGTTTCCGCTGCCACACAGGCCCCGCGGTCTACAATCGCCACCGCTACCACACAGGCCACACGGTCCAACCTCACCGCCGCCACACAGGCCGCACGGTCCAACATCACCGCCGCCACACAGGCCGCACGGTCCAACCATCGGGTCTCCGTAGAGACCTACCGTAGGCACATACGGTCTAACAGACAATACGCAACACATCCCCACACGCGACTACACAAGCCAAGGGATCGGTGAGGATGCGTTCGCACTTCCGCGCAAGGTAGAAATCAGATCTGAATACATCGTGGTCCACCACCACCACACCAACGGAGCCGTCGCTCAGGTCGGTCCATCAACCGGCGCCACACAGACCGCACGGGATATCACTCGATAGGTGCCCAATCGAGCTACCTGCCGGAACACATCACGGTAGTCCATCGCCGCAACCACACAGGCTACGCGCGATCCTCCCTGCCGCCACACAGACCGCACAGGGGCCCTACCGCCGCCACACAGGCCGCACGGCACGTGCAATAACTGCCATCAAGGCCAGTCGAACATATCCGCCACACATGGCCAGACAATCGACAGATCCGAACCAAAGTCCGCAGGGTCAACGAGCTCCACGTGCAACACCAACTCCGGCTCCAACGAGCAGGGTCGCGACCTCCGTCGCCGTCAATAGGCCGGTACCTCTCTGGACCTCCGTCGCCAATCCTGGCCGGTAGTCTCTGTGCCTCCGTAGCCATCGGCCGGTAGTCACTGCACCCGTCGACAGTTGCGTGTTGCTGAAGCAATGGGATCCGCAATCCCTCAGGCCGCTACTCTAACGCGAGTCAAACGATCCACCAAATATAGTCACGATCCATACACGGAAGTGACGCGTTCCGGACACCCACACTCTTCCACACGGCGGTCCCTGGGCAGGCACGCATAACGCGCCCACCGTCACCTCCCGGCTCACGCACAAGGCGAGGACACGGGTTTCCGTGGACAGAGTTGGCATCCTAAGTGGAACCAGGAATCCTATCCTGTGCAAAACGGTCGACCGAAAGAGACACGGTCGACCGTTTTCCCTAAGGGAATTCGGTCAACCGAAGTGACAACCGGTCGACCGCTTCCACAAGGGAATCGGTCGACCGAAAGTGACAACTCGGTCGACCGTTTCCACAAGGGAATCGGTCGACCGAAAGTGACAACTCGGTCGACCGTTTCCGCAAGGGAATCGGTCGACCGAAGCGTCTGTCACGGTCGAACTATTTGCGCAACACATAAATCCCAACGGTCTACCGAAGGTCTAAAACCGGTCGACCGAACGAGGTCAAAATCCGGAGTCTGGTCAACGCTCAAATCGAATCTATTGGTCGACCGACTCAGGGGTCTCGGTCGACCGAACACTTACAGAGTCAACCTAATATTTTCTATGTCATCAAACGGTCGACCGAAGCTTACGTAACCTACCGGTACACTCAAGTCACGGTCGACCGAACACAAGGACACGGTCGACCGAAACACGACAGGCATACTAAAAACACTACGTTCGGTCGACCGTCCAAGGGACCCGGTCGACCGACAGACGTCTTCAACCTCGCGCCAGCCGAGGTTTTGACGTCGAAACCCGTCGCCGGCGAGGCCTCCGACCTCGCGCGACCGACACCAACCTCACCCCAACATGGGTGATCAACTAAGGCCTCTAATGCAAGAACTTGGCATACCTCTTCTTTGAAGATCGACGAAGAACACCGGAGCTCCGACTACCACGCCTCTGGCCGCAACCTCCCGCGCACTCTCCTTCTCGCGCCTCAACAGACCCCGCACGCCTCCGCAGCTGCTCCACCAACACGCACGCAACAGCAAAGGAAAGGAAGGAGTGAGAGAAAGGAAGGAGAAGAAAAAGAGAAGAAGAAACCCTTAAGACCCCTCTCCTTGCTACAGTGCACACCCCTTCCTCTTCCCCATGCGACCACTGTAGCGCCTCTTCCCCAAGCATCTACTGTGCTGCACCAACTTCCCATGCTAAACACCCTCTAATCCATCATTAACCTCTCTAACCTAGGTTTGGGTCCTAACACTTGATGTCTTTGTCTCAATGCTCCTTTTGTTGATTATCTTGATTAACCTATTAAGATGATTGCAAGTATACAAATATAGATGTAATGCGTGTAATCGTGTTTGCTCATTTTGATTGATTAGGTTGATTGATTAATATTAGTTTATTTAATCATCAAAATTAATATAGATTAAGGTCAAAAAGTCAACAAGATTAAACTCACTGCAACCGATTAACAAGTAAGACTGAAGTTGAACCTATTTTGAATTATTATTTCCTCAGCTTTATCATTCGAACACGTCTTGAAATATATGATAATGAGTTGTTGAGAGGAGAGTATGATACTGAATTGATGATACATTTCATTGAAATTTATCATTTACTTATTTTGTATGTTGCTACACTTTTTTATTTTTATGTGGTCAGCCAGCCTGGACCGTAGAACTGCAGTCTTCTCTCTGTTTGTATATACATAACTCCTGTGGCAAAGTTCCTAAAGAAATAAAGTCAGCTGAGCACCATAAACATAAACATACAAACAAAACCATATAAAATTGGAGACTCTCCTGAAATGTGGTACCCGCAGTGCCATATATATTCCCAACAAACCAAACCTTTACCAAACTGCTCGTACAACACAATTATCCATTCTTAAAAAAAAAACATGATTATGATCCATTAACTTAAATTTTGAGAAGACGGTTGCTAGTACAATTTTTTCTATTAGCCTTAACCTATTTAGAAATATTACAAAAGGTTTAGCATTGAACAAACTTCAAGAATATAGATTATTGACATAAAAAACATACATGAGGGTTGTATACTTATAATAAAAATAAAATAAAAAATAAATAAGATTTAAGACTTTGTTGATACAAATAATTAAAAAGAAAGGAGAAATCAGGAAAGTTGGGTCGATTTTGCAACTTGGGATAAATACGAATAAAATTGAAGATATCAAAAGAACTTTAAAAAAAATGATTTTTGAAAGCTTACCTCCTAAAATTATGTGAATCTTTTTCGAAAAACTTGAATGCATTAGCTATGAAATACATAATTGGTTTTACTTTGTTAGAACAACAAAAAGCTACTATTCCTCCAAAACTTTCTCTTTTTTCTCTCTAAAGACTCCATTCCCTCCTCTTTCTTCTTTTCCATATTTTCTTGAACCTCAAATTTTCTGAGTTTTGACCAAACTTGCGCAATGAATTGCTTAATGGTTGCTTTTAATTCTTTATTTGAAGGATTGTTGGGAAACCTAGTGTAAAGCTAAAGATTATCCCAATGACTTGACTTATACAGAGTTTGTTAGCTAAGTTATGAGCTTCAAACATGCATCTTAAACATGCTTAGTTTTTATTATATTTTGCAAGTTAATTTTCATGAATTAATGCAAATTGGATTCTCTGATTGACTTATTCTTCGAAGTTTCAACTCGTAAATGCATCAATTGAAATATCTTATTTGGAATTATTGTTGTGAAAGATAATATCTTAATATGAAAATTTGTCGATATTGATCGTATTTTTTTTTTGAAAATAATTATAGTATCTATTTTTCTCTTATATATTTCTGTGTCCTCTTACATAATTCCTGCCTCCACAGCACAGTTCACATGCAAAACTTGGATGACGCTTAGTTGGACTGAAGCTTACTTATTTTTGTTGTGGATAGCGGTTTCAGTATTATCTTGTTTGAGCTGCATGTTTACAGTTTGGTTCCATAAATTCATAGGTAGACGTTAAAAAATGCTTTTACAAAAGGACACTTTAACTAACTTTAAAAGATATTGAAAAGAAAAACTGACACCAACCTAGTCTTCCCAGGTGCTCCGAACACTTGTGCTCATGCACCACTAGACTCCAACTGTCCCAAATACCAACCCCAACGCCATAAATGTGAGACTTATCAAGAAAACCATAATGCATGAGGCAAAAGATTAAAGTAAAGCAATAAATACGTGTAAGAAGTTATTAACATGCATGTACTATACATACGGATATCATATTGTATCAAAATATACCAACTGTGGTAAGATCAATTGAGAGATTCTTTGTCTTGAGATTCTCAGGATCGAATCTCAGTAATATTCTCGCTCATATGTTTGAGATGATGGACTTTAAAATTAATAGAATGATATAGTATAGTAGATGAAAATATAGAAAAAAATATGTTTTGACAACTAGGACTAGTTCAACTGAAAAAAAATTAGTTTTAAGATAGTCAAGACCAATAATAAATTAATTTATGACAGTCAGCATGTTCGGGCTTTAAAATGAGATAAAATATAATAGATAAAATACAAACATGTTTTGGTAAATCATGGGAATACAAAATTTTCTCCTGGTATTAAAGACCACTTAAGTAAGGGTCTGCGAATACAATGAGTGTATCTCAACTACTTTGAAAACTACTTGGATCATGGACGAGATAGGAGTATGGGTTCAATACCCAAGCGTATAACTATTTATAGTATGTTAGATGCGATTATGCAATCTCTCTTAATAATTAAAATCAAGCCTACGAATCATAAGAAAAAAACTTCTATGAGACCGTGACACAAATTTTCCTTTCCACGTGCCATGTACAATACTTACAAAAATAACGTGCATGTCATGTAATAAGTTAACATGTTATTAAGTAAGGGAACATAAATTATAATATTGTTGCCAAAAGTATTGATAAAAAACTAATGAACATGTTTAAGAAGTTACATGCAGGAAGAAGATAAGTGTATTATTTTTTGATTATTGTTGTTTGCTAATACATGAAAGATACTTATACATTGAGTTATATCCGTTATACATTTATTCTGGGGTTGGATCTCCCAAGAGGTGCCTCTTAATGGAGAGTCGTTGTGCATTGAATGTATGTTCTTTAACACGTCCCCTCAAGTTGTGTCTGGAACGGGTTGACAGATCCCAACTTGAAGAGAAGGTTGGAGAAGGTTCTGCGATCAAGAGCTTTGGTGAAGATATCTGCAAGTTGTTCTTTGCTTGAGACATAGGGAACTTCTATTTGTTTTGACTGTATTTTTTCTCTGATGAAATGACAGTCAACTTCTATATGCTTGGTCCTTTCGTGGAAGACTGGATTTGTGGCAATGTGTCGTGCTGCATTGTTATCACAGAACATTTTTGTTGGTTCCTGAGTTGTGATATTCATGTCTTTGAGGAGTTGTCTGAGCCAGATTAATTCGCTGGTGGTGGATGCCATCCCTCGATATTCAGCTTCTGCACTAGATCGTGCAACGACATTTTGCTTCTTACTTCGCCATGTTACCAAGTTGCCTCCTACAAAGGTGCAAAAACCGGTAGTTGATCTTCGATCATGGCTTCCAGCCCAATCTGCATCGGAATATCCAATTATTGAGTTAGAGTTATTAGGTTTCATTAAAAGTCCTTGTCCAGGGGTTCCTTTAAGGTAGCATAAGATTCTGTTTACCAGATCTAAGTGATGAGTGTGAGGGGCATGCATGAATTGGCTTATTTGACTAACAGCATAAGTAATGTCGGGTCGAGTAACAGTGAGATAGATGAGCTTTCCTACTAATCTTTGGAATTGTCTAATATTAGTTAGAGGGGTGTCATCTGTTGGTCCTAGTTTTTTGTTGATTTCTATTGGAGTAGTTATGGGTTTTGATCCTAGTTTTCCAGTTTCTTTGAGTAGGTCTAGGGTGTATTTTCGTTGGGAAAGAAACAGACCTTTCTTGGAGTGTGCAATTTCTATTCCTAAAAAATATCTCATAAACCCTAAGTCTTTGATGTCAAACTTAGATTTTAGATATTCCTTGACTAAGGTGATTTTGTGGTCATTATTCCCGGTTATAATAATGTCATCCACATAGATGAGTACGATGATAATGGTATTATGACTATGTTTTGTAAACATTGATGCATCAGCAGAACTTTTAATGAATCCATAACTAATAAGAGAGAGACTAAGTTTGGCATACCATGTTCGAGGTGATTGTTTTAGTCCATATATAGACTTATGAAGCTTGCATACCTGATTTGGATGTGTGGTGTAGCCAGGTGGTGGAGTCATATAAACTTCTTCTTCAAGGTTTCCCTGTAGAAAAGCATTTTTAACATCCATTTGGAAGAGATTCCAACCTTGATTAACTGCAATTGATAGGAGGATTCGAACAGTGTTCATTTTGGCTACGGGAGCAAATGTTTCTAGATAGTCAAGACCATAGGTTTGAGTGTAGCCTTTAGCTACAAGACGAGCTTTATATCTTTCTATGTTGCCATTGCTATGATATTTGATTTTGTAGACCCATCTACAACCGACAGGCTTTATGTTGGGTTGTAGAGGAACTAGAGTCCAAGTTTGATTGGATTCTAAGGCACGTAACTCATCTTTCATGGCTTTCTTCCAATTTTGGTTTCCTATAGCCTCTTGATATGTTGTTGGTTCCTTATTTTGATCTAGCTTTCCTAAGAAGGCCTGATGGTTGGATGAGAATTGGTGATAGGATAAGTGATTCTGAATAGGATACGTGACATGTGAAAGAATATAGTCATTAAATCTAGGGGGAGGTTGTGAAGGACGAGAGGATCTTCTCGGAAGTTCTTCTTCTCCATCTCCTCTCTCCCTTTGTTCTTCTCCGTCTTCTCCCTCCCTTTGTTCTTCTCCGTCTTCTCCCTCCCTTTGTTCGTTTTCTTCCTCGAGAAGGGGTGAGGCAACAGATATCTCTTGAGGAAAGTTTGGTAGAACAGAGGAAGAGGAGGAGTTTTCAGGGATGGAACTTTTAAAGAAGGGTTCAGCTTCAAAGAAGGAAACGTCTCTGGAGACATAGAATTTCCTATTTTTTGGATCATAACATTTGTATACTTTCTTCTTGAAGGAATATCCTAAGAAAATGCATTTAACCGAGGTGTAGTCAAGTTTGTGTTCACGTTTTTTGTGAACAAAACATGTACACCCAAAGACTTTAAGATGATTAATACTAATTTCTTTATCGTACAAGAGTTCTAAAGGTTTTTTATTATTAATTGTAGGACTAGGAATGCGATTAATTATATAAGCAGCAGTGAGAACAGCATCAGACCAGAAATGTGTTGGAACATTATTCTGAAAAAGAAGAGATCGAGTAACATTTAAAAGGTGTCGATTTTTTCGTTCTGAAAGCTCATTTTGTTGTGGTGTATTTATACAAGATGTTTGATGAAGAATACCTTTTTGTTTTAAAAGGTTTTGAAACATATTGCTCATATATTCGGAGCCATTATCAGATCGAAAATTTTTAATCTTTGCATCAAACATATTTTCAATAAAACGTAAAAATTCACAAAACACTGGATAAGCATCAGATTTATGTTTTAATAAGTAAATCCAGGTGGTTCTAGAAAAATCATCAATAAAACTAATAAAATATCGAAAACCATTGTAGGATTCTTTGGGAGCAGGTCCCCAAATATCGGAGTGAATAATGGTAAATGGAACATAAGTTTTTGTACTGGAATTTGAAAACGGTAATCGGGTTTGTTTAGCAAAACGACACACATCACATAGTAAATTGGATTTAAAATATGGAAAAAGACTTTTTAGAACATTTGATGAGGGATGACCCATCCGCTTATGCCAGAGAAGGTGATTATCAAGAGTTTGGGTATGATATGCCTTTTTGTTTGTTTCAAGGACATATAAACCATTTGTGAGGATGTCTTTATCAATCATCCTCCCTGTGGTACGATTATGAAAAAACACATTATTAGGGGAAAAAATCACATTACAATTGAGTTCAGTAGTAATTTTGGCAACTGAAATTAGGTTAGCATTAAGATTAGGAATATACAAAATATTGTCACATGTGTTATTAATCATGTTTGTTTTTCCTATTCCTTGAATTTGAATTTTATCTCCATTTGCAACGGTAACAAAATTATTTAACCATCTTAAATTTTGTTTAATGTTACTAAGAAGTTTTGGATTACCGGTCATATGATCTGTAGCACCAGTATCAACAATCCAATTTTCATTTGATTTAGTAAATAAGCTAGAGACATTAGCAAAAACAGGATTCTGTTTCATACCTGAGTAATTACCTGAAGCAGGAGGGTTGTTTTGCAATAAAACATTAAGCTGGTCCACCAGGTTGCTTAACTGGATCGGGTTAATGGATCCATTGGTGGACCCGAGAAACTTGGATCTGGAATATCCGGGATCTGAGCGGGTATGGGTTGGCGGGCGGAGCGGGTCAGCGGATCCGGAGGCGTTAATATAAAACACGTTCTTTTCAGCGGAATCTGAAGGGTTAGGGTTTTGCGAGAAGTTGATTCGGCGGTCGCCGCTCCCGTTGTGTTGTGCGATACTGCCGGCGACTCCCTCCACCAGATTAGCCTTCCCATTTCTTTCGTTTCTTGGTGGTCGGAGATGTGGGTAGAGGAACCAACAGTTATTTTTGTTGTGCCCAGTTTTCTTGCAATTTTCGCAGTTCTCTTCCTTGCGATTTCCGAACCTTTTTTCCGTTCTGGTTTTGATTTTTTCCGGCAAAAAAGACATGGTTTTCTGCTTCAGTGGTTGTTGGGGTCCCTTGCGGATGAGTCATGGTTCGCCTTCGTGTTTCTTCGCGAAGGACCATGGCGGTGACTGAAGCAAGGGAAGGGAGTTCTGGTGCCATCATCACCTGACTCCTGATGTTTTCGTAGCTTGTGTCTAGACCTACCAGGAACTGGTAGATCCGGTCTTGTTCTGCTCTTTGTTGGATTATTTTGATTTCGGTAGTTGGGGGTTCGTAAACCCCTAACTCATCCCAAGCCCTTCTGAGAGTACCAAGGTACTCAGTGACTCCGCGGCTATTTTGGCGAGTTTGTGAAATCTCCTGCTTTATTTTGAAGATATGTGCGAAGTTCTGAGCCTTTCCATAGTGCTCTCGAACCGCTTCCCAGAGGTCTTTTGCACTTTCTTTGTAGATGAATATGTCAGCAATGTTGGCCTCCATGGACGCCAGGAGCCAGGACATTACTTGCTGGTCCATGGTTTGCCACTCATCTTGGTCTTTGTCTGATGCGTCGGTTTCTGGCTTTTGTGTTTTCCCGGTGATGTGGCCTAATCTCCCCCGGCCGCTGAGGGAGAGAGAAGCGGCACACGCCCATGATAGATAGTTGTTGGTATTGAGGAGCGTTGTGACAAGGCGATGGGGGTTGCTTTCTGGTTGGTTTCTTCTGTTGCCGTCCGACATTTTTTGGGTTTGGATGAGGGTTTTGATCGACCTTCAACCCCCTTGATGAGGTGAGGCCGATGATGAACTCCGAGGGGAGTCTAAGGTTAGTTTTGAGTGGATCAGTGCTCTGATACCATATTAAAAATGGTGCGGGAAGAAGATAAGTGTATTATTTTTTGATTATTGTTGTTTGCTAATACATGAGAGATACTTATACATTGAGTTATATCTGTTATACATTTATTCTGGGGTTGAATCTCCCAAGAGGTGCTTCTTAATGGAGAGTCGTTGTGCATTGAAAGTATGTTCTTTAACATGCATGCCATATCATATATTCACATGCGGTCCATATCATATGAATATGTTTTGGTAAATTACTGAAACACAAACTATCTCCTATGACGTCTAATGAGTCACAACTTAACGTAAATTATCTCCTGTGTTAATGATCACCTGAATATGGATATGCGCTTATCAAATAAAAAAAGGATATGCGATCAAAATATTTCATTTCAAAATTCAAATGACAATCACAGTACAAAAAATAACGTGCATGTCATATTGTCATATCATATAATAATAATAGTAATAATGTAATAAACAAATTAGGATGGAAGAATGAATAGCGTTTCCCTTGAAGAAGCACCAAGTGGAAAGCACTCACCCTACGTGTAAATTCCTGCCTGCAAGAGACAATTATGGTATGAGTCTAGAATTGGTAGAAAAGGTCAAGAATGTGAATCAAAGCCAACCCAACACTTATACTCATCAAACTTCCAAATACACATGTATGTGCTTTGGACTTAACGCTTCTTACTTCCCTTCCTCCGTTACAAAGCAGTCCTTTGTCTTCCTCCTCTTCCATCCCCACTCCCCCACAGCAATGGGTGACAACAACATGGTAGGGAAAGTAGTGGTCTCTTCATGTTTTTGTACTTATTATATATTATTCTTGGGATTTTGTTTGCAATTTTGATTGGTGCATGTGTAGGTTGTGGAGGGAGTGGAGTTGGATGCATGCATGGGTGATCAGAGAGACGGAAAGGATGAAGATATTTGTACACTTGATGGAACTGTGGATAGACATGGAAGGCCTTGTTTGAGAGGGCAAAGTGGAGGATGGAGAGTTGCTAGCCTTCTCTTGGGTAAGAATGCCTGCTTAATTAATTATATATGAAGAAATTAATCATCCCCCATCCACATCTCTACCAATTTATCTCCAAGCCATGAAGATGGAGAGAAAAGGTTCTCTAGTCTCATGATTAATTTCCATGACCTTGGTGCAATTGAAGGATGTTGTTGTGGGGAGGTGGTGATACTTGTTTGTGGTTTTTTCTTATCTTCATAAATTGTGAATCTGTACAAGGGTAATTTATAAGATGTTAAGAGTGGTTCAATCTCCAATTTTATATGGATATTCTTGCGGTGGTCTTGTCACATTTTGAATAACATTCTTTGATTGAATTTAGTTCCTATGCTTGTAACATTTTACATTAACAATGCCAATAAGATACTAAGGTTTCAAGTGGTCCAGTATCAGAGTTACGAAGGTCCTACAGGAACTCTCAGGTCAACATGCCACTTCTTTATTATTCTTCTCCATCAAAAAATGAAGAAGTCAAACATCAGTATCATTTTTATTGACTAAAATATTTTTTAGTAGCCTTGTTATTATGTGACTTCGAGTTTTAATCTCAATTGCATTATCATGTTCTTATTTTTTTCTCGTAAAGCAACACTTATTACCATTGGATCGAGAAACGGGTTACATTCGACTTGTTTATTATTTTTACAATGAAAGTGATTCATCCTATATATAGCTCATAATCACTACCTTACCAACAGAATGAATGTGACCATTATTAGTATTTATTATCACTATTATAAATTTAAGTTCAATACTCAGAGTGGATCTTAAATTTGATTTACTCTTAGGAAAATTAACAAAATTCAGAAATTGAAAGCTGATATTTAATCTATCATTTTGATTTTAGTGAATATTCTAATATGCAAAGCATGTACTTGGTCAAATATGCCAACATTTATTTATGATCGTAGCTAATTAACATTCGTGTTTTTCTTATGTTTGCATAGTAAATCAAGCGCTAACAAGTCTAGCATACTCTTGTATTGGCGTTGATTTGGTGGTGTTGATGACAAAAATACTCCGACAAGACAATGCTGAGGCCGCGAACAATGTCAGCCAGTGGACCGGAACTTCCCAAATATTTTGCCTCGTAGGAGCCTTTCTAGCAGACTCGTATTGGGGAAGATACAAGACGAGTGTCATCTTTCAATTCGTTCTTGTTGGAGTAAGCCTAGTTTGTATTTCTTTGTTTGTTTTTGTTCAATTAAGTTTTTTTTAATGTTCTGTGAAATTAAATGTTGAAGTAGCACAAAGAAATGGAAAGAGAAAGAGTAGGAAAAATTAACTAGAGGGAGAAAAAAATACAGTAATTTTCTTTGTTCATTTCAATTTTCAATAAGTTGATGAGAACGTCTTATTAGCAAACTATGCATGCGTGACAACAAAAAAAACTTTCGATCCGTACTAGACGCGACCATGCATTTTTGTTTCTTCCAATATTTATACAAGTTCAAGTTTATGATGAAGCTTACATTACAACATAATATTTTTTGTGCAACAATATTATTATGGTGGTGCATGTGTTTGACAGGGCTTAGTATTGCTAGCTCTTTCTTCCTACCTTCTCTTGCTTAATCCATGCATCCCTGGTGATGGAACTCCCCATTGTCCACCTCCGACGGGCATGGAGATAATAATCTTCTACCTATCCATCTACCTAATTGCATTAGGTATAGGTGGTTACCTACCCTCTACAACAACGTTTGGTGCGGACCAATTTGACGAGGAAGACCCAGTGGAAGCCAAATCCAAAGTTGCCTTCTTCAGCTACTTCTACCTTGCAAACAACATTGGCTCTTTGTTCTCGAACACATGTTTGGTCTACGTCGAGGATGATGGTAAGTGGGTGCTTGCTTTCTGGGTCTCAGCCGGTGCAGCCATCGTGGCTTTGGTTGTGGTCCTTGTGGGAACTCCATGGTATAGGCATTTCAAACCTGGTGGGAACCCTTTGTCTAGGGCTTGTCAAGTGGTGGTTGCCGCTTGTAGGAAGTGGAATAAGAAAGCCCTAGTGGTAGATGGCCAAGATAGTCTTTATGAAGGTGAGAAGGAGTGCAAAATTAATGGTTGGAGAAGAATACTTCATACACCAGATTTCAGGTATTATACCTTGTATCCATATTTTAGAATACAATGACATGTCTTGTAAATATCAAATGGTGTCTATATTGAATCTCAGGGTTTTTTTTATTAATAAAAGTTTTCGTAAAGCCATTTGTAGAACAATTACTCCATATTTTTTCTTAGATTCCAATCAATATGCCCAATTACTTGACTTTGAGGATCTAACCAGAAGCAACACCAAGAATTCAAATCGGGGGAATCGAAATTTGTAAAAATGATTAAAAATAATCGAGAATTCATAAGTTTAGTTTGAATTGAAGCCTGATTATGTATTTTACCCTAAATCAATACTCTTCTGCTCCACTAATTAATTGGTCGAAATTTCATTTACCTATCTTATCATTGATGGTCAAAAATATTTAAGAGGTTGAAATCTCAAGAGGTCATGAATCAATGGGTCAGAATCATTTATTGTCTTCAAAATGCAGACGAAACATCAAAATGTCAAAATCTAAAAGGATTAAAATTCGAGAGGGATTACACCTGTCATCTATGTGCGTCATCCCTAGCTATTCCCTATATCTGACCCTAGCACCTTGAGAGAACCCCAATCTTCATTAAACTGAATGTTGCCCCTCCTCTGACCAAAGGCATACGAAAAAAACTAACATTTTTAAAATTTCAACTTTGAGATGATAAATCATTACTCTGATGAAATGTTAATTGTAAGTGTTATTATAAAGTCAAATGTAGTAGCAAAGGAATTTTCAACGGAGAAATTATTAATGAGAGTCTACTTAATAAAACGGTGAAAAAGTGCATAATCATTGTTTTGGTCATGTTTGAAGGTTCCTAGACAGAGCAGCCATGATAACATCAGAAAACTCAAGCCCCCAAGACCAGAATCAACCGCAAAACCCGTGGCATCTTTGTACCATAACACAAGTTGAAGAAGTGAAGTGCATACTAAGACTCCTCCCCATCTGGCTCTCAACCATAACCTTCTCAATGGTGTTCACCCAAATGAATTCGATTTTCATAGAGCAAGGTGCGGCCATGGACACTTCCATCTCGCCCGGATTCCACATCCCACCCGCAAGCATGTCCATCTTCGAGATACTCGGTGTGGCGGGGTCGGTTTTCGTCTGCCGACTCTTCTTCGAGAACCTCACGGAGCTCAAAAGAATGGGAATCGGACTCGTGCTTGTGTCGCTTACGATGATCTCTTCGGGATTGCTTGAGGTTTACAGGCTAAAGCAAGCAATACCAAACACCAATAACTCCAGCTCTTTGACCATCCTTTGGCAGGCAATCCCATATGGCTTAATCGGGTTGTCTGAGGCATTTATGTACGTCGCGCAATTGGAGTTTTTCAACAAGCAAGCGCCGGACGGGCTTAAGAGCTTTGGGAGTGCACTCTATGTGGCATCCCAGGCTCTGGGGAACTACATGAGTAGCTTGGTTGTGACCATAGTTATGGATGTGACAAAGAAAGGTGGTCGACTTGGTTGGATTCCGGACAATTTGAACCAAGGTAGGTTAGACAAGTTCTACTATCTTCTGGCTGTGCTAAGTGGTATTGATGTGGTTGTGTTTGTTGCTTGTGCTAAGTGGTATAGGTGCATTAACTTGGAGGTGAAGGTTGGGAGTGAAGTAGTGGAGGTTGGGGATGTGGAGAGAAAAATGTGAACAGCTAGAAGACATGCATGGTTTTGTTGCAAGTGTTTGTTTCTGTTTTGTGGAATGAATAATAGCCTAGCTTGCCAGTACATGTTTATGGAAACATGGAAGTGGTGTAAGCATGCATGCTGGCTTCTCCTTGCAACTAATGTATATATAGTGTTTGATTGCTTTCTATATATGCAATAAAGTTTCTTCATATTAATGTGGTGAATGATATATATCTTGTGTATTCACGATATATACTTATACACATTTCTCACCCTTTGATTCGAATTCCCGACCAAATTCTAACATCTCAAATTATATAGAAGCTATAGAACTAGTATAGATATCAGTATCAAATGTTGTTTTCCTATAGTAAAGAAACATACAATACATTATCATCATGACATAAAATCACATAAAGGCTTTACTTTTGGTAGTACCCGATGTAGAACCCACCTTGCTCCGTCGCCTATACTTTCTGTAAAACTCTCCCTCTCTGGGGCAATAATTTCACATTCCGGTAGAGAAATGGGGTAGCGACGCGTGTCATAACACGCAGAATAAGTCATGTGCCTCTTCCTAAACTCCATCATGACGCGACGCCTTTAGCAAAATCTAGGTTTGAGAGAATATGCTGAGAAAATGCGCAACTCGAAAGAGTTGGCACTAGTTGGATGGGGTCCACAGGGCATCCATATAGGATGAGATCGGAAAATTTGGAGACGAATGGGGAGTACTTGTAGTTGGTCTTGAACTTGCCTCCCGAAGTAGCCCACGAGGAACCATCCCATATGGTGGCATAGAGTGACATTGGCTTTGAAGGGTACTCTCTACCCATGAGCTCGTTCCGTCGGACCTCCCTTATCGGGATGTCATCCACGTAGAAGCTTGAGATTGCAATTAAAAGAAAGTTACATATAATTTAATTAGTTTTGGACGTGAAAATTAACAAGCTTCGATCACAATGTAAGTAACTTACATGATGTTGGATGGAGACCAAAAGATGGAGTATCGATGGGCCTTGAGGTTTGGATCGAAAGGCAAGAGGTAGCGTTCCTCGCGGCCGCGACTCGTGCTACGTACCGTTGCCATAAACGTTGGTCTGCATTTTCCATGGCCTCCCAGCTACGTTCCCCAGAAACTCGAAGTCAAGCTCGTCGTGGTTCTTACTAAATACGTCTGTGTTCGAAGTCTGAATGCATGTACACATAATTAAGGTTTATATATATATATATAAGGATTTGTTTCCATGGCTCCAAAAAACATAATTTTACATGAAATATGTGTTTGTTTTTCCACAATATTATTAAAACGTTATCTAATATTTATAAGAAAAAAACAAGGACAGAATTGGAATCCAAGCACTAATAACAATTGAGAGGGTTGCTGCTGAGAGGATTCGGAGTTTGGTACAGGTGAAAGAAAATTTCAAATTCAAGGATATAAGTGAAAGAAGAATTGAAATTGAAGGATTAAAAGGATATTAGTGTGTATTGGAGAAATTGAAGCAATTTTTAGGGGTACAAGTGAAATTCCCTAATGTTTTTCAGATAAAGTTCTGCACAATTTTTATAGGGGTTTTTGCTACAGTACATCCTTCTAGTGTCCAAATTGGTCATATGCACATACTTTTTTGGTATTGCCGCATATGCATCTGGAAAGCATCTTATTTGCGCAAATGCACTTGGACCGTTCGTGGGTCCCACTCCAGAGAGACGACATGAATGGGCCGTTAACGGCGGTCCGAATCGGTTCGTGATCCGTTTGGTAGGACGTGTGATTTGTGATTGATTGTAGCCAAATAAATTTTACCAAGACCAATCTAAGACCATGACTAAACCATTACAGTGCTGGAATCACTCTGCATCGAATCACTCTGGATCAACTCTGGCATCACTCTGTATCGACTCTGGAATCATTCTGTATCGACTCTGGAATCATTCTGGATCGTCTCTGGAATCAATTCGGATCGGCTCTGGAATCACTATGAATAGCATGTTCAAAATATATTTTTTTATTTTGACCAAACCATAAGACGCAACTTGCTATTTGAGGTTCCATTTTGAATCTTGATCACTCCAAATGCACTAAGTATGGTAATGAGCATGTTTGTACCTACCCCACTTACAATGCGAGTAAATGAGTACAGAATTGTAAAAGTATTATTGAGCAGACAAAAGTGCAAAACTAGCAAGTGAAATATATGTTCCTGTCATTGTTGTGGTTTCTTCGTGAATAGGTTTTTCCCATCTTATATCATAAAAAAATGAGTATATATAGTTTCTCATAAAAATCATTTGGAAAGTAATGCAATACTCACGTAGAATGCAACCACAACACCAGCACTGTAATCTGACGGTAACCAGATGGTGGCACTGAAGATGTTAGAACCCTAACCCTTGCTTAGGGTTAATGAGGATTAGAAGGTGCTTAGTATGGGGAAGAGGGGTTGCACAGTGGTTGCTTGGGGAAGGGAAGGGGCGTGAACAGTAAGCGTGGGAGAGAGGTGATGGGTTGGATGGGTAGGGCACTGTTGAGCCGAGTTTTGGTTTTATAACCCAAACGTTTCTTCCTTTCTTCTTCCTCTCCATTCCAACACTCATTCCTCCGTTCTTCTTCCTTTTTCGGGTGTTCCAGAGGTGGTGGAGGCGGTGTCGGAGCGGGTGGTGCGAGGCGCGGCTTGATCGTGGAGTGAATCTCCGATCTTCTCCGGTGATCACACGTTTGAGGTATGTCGACTTATTAGTGTGGTTTGGTTGCTCACCCAAGTGTGGGGGAGGTGTTGGTCGGCCGGGAGAGGTCGGAGACCTCTCCGGCGGCGTGTTTCTTCGTGAAACCTCGGCTGGCGCGAGGTTGAAGTCGACCGAATGCATGTATTATTGTCTGTCTGTTGTGTTTCGATCGACCGGGTCCTTGTGTTCGGTCGACCGTAACTTAAGTTTTTTGGATTATTATGCATGATGTTCGAACGTTGGTTTTCATTCGGTCGACCGTTATATGACGTAGAAATACTAGGTTGACCATGTTAGTTTTCGGTCGACCAAGACCCCTGAGTCGGTTGACCGATAGATTCGATTTTGATGTTGACCAGACTCCGGATTTTGACCTCGTTCGGTCGACCGGTTTTAGACATTGTTCGACCGTTGGGGATTGTGTTTTGAACGCAGCGGTAGACGGTGTTAGGCGTACGGTCGACCGATTCCTTTCTGGAAGCGGTCGACCGAATCATCTTTGCCGGTCGATCGTTTGGGCCCAGGACAGAATTCCTGGTTCCTTTTTGAATGCCAATTTTGTCCACGGAAACCCGTGTCCTCGCCTTGTGAGTGAGCCGGGAGGTGACGGTGGGCGCGTTCCGCGTGCCTGCCCAGGGACCGCCGTGTGGAAAAGTGTGGGTGTTCAGGACGTGTCACCTCCATGTATGGACCGTGACTAAGTTGATGGATTGATTAGATTCATTGTAGTATAGCAGGCCTGAGGGATCGCGGATCCCAATGTTTGTTGTTGTGCGGGCACGCAACTGGCGTTGGGTGAGGTGACTACCGGCCTATGGGCTACGGAGGTCGCTGCCCTGCTTTTATAGCGGTGCAGTTGGTGTTTGCGGCTCGTGGAGCCTGATGACCTGACAGACTTCGGTCTAGACCCGTCCGATGTTGTGCCGGACGTTTGTGATGGACCACCGATGTTGTGTCGGTGATGCCGCCGAGGTTGTGCTGGCGATGATGATTGTTGGGTCGAGGCTGTTCCGGCTATGTTGATTCCTCGACTGGGCACATATCGAGATGATGTTGTTATACCTTCCGGGCGACGGCCTTGTTGGTCCCCGTGGCTCCGACCATAGAGATTTGCAGATCTGTATTCTATCGGCCCGTAGGCGTGACAGAGGCTCCTTGCCGAACCCTTGAGTAGTGTAGCCGCGTGTCGGGGGTACGATGTCGCGTGTTGTAAGACTGCATGTGCCTGCAGTAGGTCTCCTCGGGAGACCCAATGTTGACTGTCGGACTGATGTCCTGTTTTACCCTTCGGGGGAACTGTTTTCCTTTCTGTTGATGTCATGACAGCACTAGTATGATATGTTCATTGTGTAATGCACACATATAGGTGAGTTGGCATACGGGTTTCCTTCTGGAAACTCAGGCATTATTGTTATATATTTTTCAGGACCACAGTAGGTCCCGTTGGGTGGTGATCGGCGGGCACACGCATTTTGGAGTCGGATCCTCTACTCGGACCATTGAGGTCAACATGATTACATTTATCTTCCTTGTTGTTCTGTAGTAATCATGTATCGTTTTGACAAACTCTGATGTAATTTGGTGCACCGCTTTTATGTTTTATGAGAAGTAACCGTCTCGTCTTTGATTATTGAGTTTCATTGTCTTAATCATAAATTTTTTAAATTTCCGCTGTTTCGGGATGTTACAGAAGAGTCCATGATGGTATATTGATATGAGTCTGATGATATGAATCCCGACCCTATGTACCAAACCCATGTCTTTGTCACGATCCAAAATCAAGCACCAAACAAAAGACATACCTTTTATTATAAACTCGTATACAACAAATTTTCCCAAGTTTGTACAGGGAAAAAAATTGTGCCTACACATTTTAAGAAATGTTATTTGCGAGATGAGATTCTTGCTTACCCGAGTAACGATCAAGGAGAAGACGAACATCCTTGCCATTTGAGTATTGGATGAGGTTACCTTCTCCAAAGAGGGGTAAATCCTTCGTCGAAAGACAATGTGGTGACGTTGTCGAAGATACCTCCTCTCGCTCCCACAGAGAAAATGGTGATGATGGTTATGACGACGACAGTAGAGGAGAACAAGGGCTGACGAAATCTCTCATCTTTTGTCCCGTCACGAGAGAACTTCTACTTTATATGACCAGTATAGGAGTTTCTCTAAATTTAGTGTGCAAGTGGAAGGTGGGAAAAGATTATGAGAAAATGGGACGAAGGTAGGAACTTTGACAAAATAAACACTCATAAGTGAAAGAAATTGTTACTAAAGATAGTGCAATGGATCTAACTATTTGAGAAATTGTGTTCCTGAATTGATGAAAATGTACGCGATTTCATCTTGGGGATGTGCATATTAATTAGCATACCCAAGTCTGATCTTGTCTAGCTTTTCTAATTAATTTGTTGACTAGTGGTAACATGTTTTACCTTCTGTAACTAGAATTATCAGTATGACCTGCCCCGCCTTTTGGGCATATAAGTTCCGGATCCAAACTCAAAAGGATGGGATAACACCTCTATTTAAACCATCCTTTAAAAAGTTACAATTTTATTTCCTCCATAAGAGATGGGATTAAAATTGAGGTATTTGAGACTGTCCATACCAACTTTGGTAGTTGCTCCGCTCTTGTAAAGCCACTAGTGACGTCATTTTCATTGGATTTCTTCTTGCAGTTCCTATAAATCCTCCACTATTCACTAAAATTAAAGAGTAAGAGAGGGTGAGTACAATCCGGTCCAGTCAACTGGACTGAAATTGGTCATCTGGTTTAGTTCGGCGGAACTAAATCGGAACCGATCCGGACCACTGTTTGAGGATTTTCTCAATTCCAATTCTGGTCTAGTTGAGTTTGGGAGTGATTTTTTAATTTATTTTAATTTTAAATACATTTTTTTGATGTATTGTTATGTTTTCAATCACAATGCTAACGCTAAAATAATTCTAACCTAATAATATAGTAATTTATAATTAAAATTTGAATAATAAATTAATATCAAATGAACTTTTACCATTAAATTGTAAATAAAATACAAAAATTGTCGGAATGATAACCAATGATAACCAGATTCGACCGATTTGGTCCAGTATTAAACCAATGTTCACCCTTATGAGTAATAATGTTTGCAGCCAAATAAGTCTCTGTCGACATAATTAAACGACTGGATAATTTATTACATGGAATATCTATAAAAATAATCATCACCAAATTTCATATCGACGTTTCGGCAAATAAAGAATGCTCTGCCCCTTGCTGAATTCTAAAAGATTTAGGAAAGAAAGGCAAGTGAAACCAACATATTCTTTAACAAATTGCATCCACAGAGTCTCATGCTCTCTTTTTTCTTATTTAATCTACTATACGTCGCCATTATTTTAAATCTAAACATACGACCAAGACTTATGGAATTCGATCTTTGATTTTGACTTATGGAACTCGAGAAAATTAGTTTTCAACGGAGATAGACCTAAATGGTACAGCTTGAAATAAAAGTGGAGAAGAAAATATTAGAAGTTCACGTTCTCGAAGGATTGAAACAAAACGAAACATGATGACCGACAACTGTATATTTACAAACCACAACTGTATATTTACAAACCAGATGGAGACCAGTAAACCAGATGGAGACCAGAACTGAACATGAACTGTATATTTAGAGCATCCTTGACCATGTAAAAAAACCCAGGCGCCCAAGAAACCACTCGACACCTCAGATTTTATATTAATAAAAAAATCGTAACCAACCAACCAGGTGGAATTTCGGGCGCCCATCCCCCGAAATTCCACCCCAGGTGCCTGAAGGCGCCTGGAGAATGTGCTTGGTGGGGGGCACGTGTCCCCCACCATTGGTCATCTTTTGTTTTTATTTTTTTTTATTTTCCGTTTTTGTCTTTAGAAAATATTTTTAAAATCATTTAAAATCGTTTTTTCAAATATTTTTTTATGAAAATAAGTTTTTTATTTGTTTATATTTTCTAGAATTTTTTGATAATTTTTCGTGTTTTGCCTAAAATTGATCCCGAAATGACGTGTAGGGGAGAGAATATAGGGCGTTTGAGTTGTTTCTGGGTGTGATTAAGAAAATTTTAGGAGGTTGGTTTGAGCTGACGTGGCGGAGAGAGAAGCTGACGTGGCTGAGAGAGAAACCAGGACGCCCGGGAACTGCCTGGGCGCCGGTGCTCTTACAAACCAGATGGAAACCAGTAAATCCAAATTCACTGCAAAGGTGTAACGAGGAACCCATATTGGCGTTGATAAAATAAATAAAAACTGAATATGAACTCGAATTCCAGATCCTGTCAATCAAGAAGCTGCCCCAACATTTTCTCAAAACCTGCTTTTCATACAAGAATTGCGCAGTAGAGAGAGTGTGTTTGTGGATTTCAAATTTTGTTGGGTGGCAAAAGTGAAGGGTCGTATTACCCAAAATCCAAAAATGACCCCAAGGAAACGCAAAAGGATGTGGGAGAAAAAAAACAATATCACATAAGAAAATACGACAATATCAATGCTAAAGTAATACTATAACATAACCTGCAATTAAGTCACTGAACAAGAGCTAATACATCAATCAACACAGTACATATCAGTATTTACAGTTTTACATTCCTTGGGAATTAATCATATCAAGTCGTGGCTGATTTTGCAGAAACTTCATCGTAAGATGGAGGTTTTGGGGTTGTGTCGGACAAGCGAACCTGTGCAAAATCATCTTGCACCGCATTGCCTTTTTCTCTTTCAGCAACTGTAACTTTCTCTTTGGCTCTCGAACCCACATCCTCTGCAGCTTTTGTGACCCTACTGAAAGCACCAGTCACCCATGATGCGCCGGTGAGCACGTATCTATTCTTGAGAATTGCAGACCCTGCACTGCTGACTTTTTGCTCAGCAGCAGTGAAGGCGTTCTTTGTCTTTTGGGACACTTGAAACTTCTGATCCATTTCTCTGACCTTCTCATTAACAGCTGAAGTGCCCATACTTACTTTCTCAGATAATCCGATCTTTTGGTCAAAATTAACAACTGAAGCTGAAGCTGAAGATGTAAGTTTGTGCTTCTCATCCAAAGTTTTAGCTCTATTAAGGACATCTTTGCCCAATATGAACCCTTTGGCAAGCATTGTGCTGACAACATCTTCAGCTTTCTGGACGACTGATTCAGAACCTCCAGCCACTTGAATGTCCTTTTGCTGAGAACATAAATGATACTTAGGTAACAGCAAGAATCACTTTAGTGGACATTTAAATTTAGAAGCAAGTTTTAGTAACTATACTAACCATTACAGGAGCTGAAGTAGCTGACACGGGAGCAGGTGGTTGGTAATCAGCAGCTAGAGATATGACAATAGAAAGATCAACTATCGTTGCACCCTGTTGGAAGAAAATAAGGAAATATATAAACAAGCAAATGTTTCTACGGCATCACTAAGAAAAGCAACGACGCAACATGTTTTAGTTATTTTAGAAAAACGTTATTCCAAGGAAAATCAGGATCGAATAGGATATTACTGCGATTGGATACAACAACAAAGAAAGACAATTATTAATTCCTACTTGGCATGTTAAATCATTTGAGGATTATGTTGCAACTTTTTAAACCATAGCTGCATGCAACTTTGTAACTTGCATAATGATTTCACCATAAAATGCATTAATAGCTTGCAAGTTCTATTTTGTGAGGCTTAAATGAGAATTGTGTATTTTGACGTGTCAACTAATTGTTGTAGGAAGATAATTGATAATTTTCAATAAATCAAACCATTATTAATGTATGATAAAAGCAACGTGCAAATTGAACACATGGATAAACAAAAGCATGTCTTTACAGTAAGATAAGAATCATCTCTTGACTATATTTTAAGCTCTAACTAAATTGTCAAAGTCCACAAATGATCAATTGTAAATTATAGTTGAAGGATCTAAAAATTAAAAATAATAATGATGATGATTTTAGTCACCGAAAGTAGAAGTGCAGTCTCAGCCCCTTGAGGATCTTTGAAAGTAACATATGCTATTTGAGACCACTCATCATGGCTGCAACGAGGAGGGTTTCGTATTATTTGCTAGAGGCACAAAACAAAGAGGACATGATAAGATACCAAAAACGAGTCATGACTTTATGATTGCATACCTTTTGAGTTCAACAGTTTCTATATCTCCAGAGAAAGAAAAGAACTCCTTTATGTCCTGCTCGGTCGCTCTTAGGGAAACATTACTAACCTTAACTGTTAGAACCTATAATTGCAAGGATGGTACATGTAAGACAATACAAAGAAAAACCAGTTATTACAACTCAAGTTGATTTTACAATGATAAGGAATAAGGCATTTTTTAAAGAAAAGGTAGCCGATTGAAAACAAAATCACTGTAAGAGGAAACCTATTACGATTTGTTTGCCACGATATTTATGTTTCTGGGTAGAAATAGGAACCGCAGTAACTGCAAGAATATAATTACAGTTACAATATTCGAGCATTCTAGCTTTTTTTAGTATCGACACAACCATATGAGGCTTTAACGGAACTTTGGAATTCCACACTACACATTCATGCACAAGTAGACTCGACAAAATGCTTTCTGGAAAAATGACGCTCCATTTTTTTTGGATGGCACGGATGTGTCTAATGTGCAATCCAACTCTGTAGTTTAGAACTCAGAAGGAAGTAATGATTACGGTAGAAGGAAAAGCATCATCACATAGATCTATAAGGTTTTCACGCAAGCCGGCCGGAGAGAGAGCATATGGAAGAAAAGATACTTAGATCACTAGTAGCACGTAAATTCTACTGGCTCTTCTTAGTCCTCTATACTGCACATTCAGTCCAAGCCTCAAAGGCAAGTTTAAAAAGTATCCTTCTGAGGCAGGGAATTCTGACAGCCAATCAATACTCAACTCCTTTACATTGCAAACCAAAGGCAGTTACCTATAATCCGCCGAGTCTGTTGGGACTTAAACCACATCATGGTTGTCTTAATACCACAGCAAGTGTTTACCATATCAACCTAACAACATAAGAATGACCGACCCCAATACCAACTTAAGAAACAAAATAAACATAAAAACAGAAATCCTTTAGTTCACCCAGGTGTACTCTATGTCTGATCATTAACAGAAAGAAAAAACATGTCCAAGCCATCAAATAGATACCGAAATGCTAATTATATTTGCATAATCAGATCTCTTTAAGAATATTTCATCATTTTATCCCGTAGCTAAACAAGTAGAAAACTGCCTCGTCCTGGTTGCTCTAGAGAATAGAGTTGTAAGTCACTGTGATTTTTTTTTAAACTTACCTAAAAAATATTCTCAAACACCTCAGGAGCGCAACCTATAAATCTTCCATCGCTCTATTACAGAAGCCATACAAATACTGAAATCAAACATTCCACGAAAAACAATTATGTTTCCAGCCTTTCAACTATAAGTTCTTGATCTCTTAAAAGCCACGATAAAAACGGACAATATACTATCACTTTTCCAAATGAAATCCCTATAACTTTGTTAGCTAGAAGCCTAGAACTGATACCCTTCAGTTTTACCGAACTCAAATCCCTAACTTTCTTTACTGGAATCGATCCCCTAATGATTTTCCTAATGAAATCCCCAACTCCCTTAACTGGAGTGATACGCTAATGTTTTTCCAAGTGAAATCCATAACTCTCATAACTGAAAGTGGTCTACCATCGCTTTTCCAAATGAAATCCCTTAATCTTTTATGTGAGAGTAATCTACTAATGTTTTTCCAAAGTAAAAGCCCTAACTTCAATAACAGGAAGCTATCTACTAATGCTTTTCCAAAATCAAATCCCAAAATTTCATAACTAGAAATGATGTACTGATGCTTTTCCAATGACATCACTAAAACATTCTTAAGTAGAACCGGTCCCCTTGCGCTTTACCAAAATAAAATTGTCAACTCTCTCAACTGGAAGTGATGTACCAATGTTTTTCCAATTGAAATCCCTTACTCTCTTAACTGGATGTGATACACCAATGTTTTTCCAAACTATATCCCTAACTCCCCTAACCAGAAGCAATCTACGAAAACTTTCCAAATGAAATCCCTATCTTTCTTAACAGGAAGTGATGCACTAATGTTTTTCCAAAAAATCCCTAACTCTCAGTTATCCTGAAGTGTTTTTTCCTAATGAGATCCGTAACCATCATAACATTCAGTGATCTCCTTGCGCCTGTCCAAACGAAAACTCTAACTTTCAGTTATCCTGAAGTGTTTTTTCCTAATGAAAACACTAAATTTCGTAACTGGAAGTGCTTTTTAAGATGAAAAAAAATCCTAATTTGCAACACTAGCAAAATCAAAATCTGCATTTTCCTGATCCACCGGATCTCAACAAAACAGTTAAATCTCCGAATCCAAACACCAATCATCAACAAAAAAAGGGAGGGGAAAGGGAGAATCGGGACTCACCGACATCGGAGCGGAGGCGGATTTCGATCACAGATTTGGGGATGGGATCGGAATCAGATGGGGATTTGAATTTAATTAGTGTTTGGGGGATTGCTTGCAAGGTTTTTTTTAA
This sequence comes from Triglochin maritima, assembly GCA_963682175.1. Classification (NCBI taxonomy): domain Eukaryota; kingdom Viridiplantae; phylum Streptophyta; class Magnoliopsida; order Alismatales; family Juncaginaceae; genus Triglochin; species Triglochin maritima. The sequence goes on from OY821775.1 coordinate 46,981,512, forward strand.
AAGGATTTTTTACTCTTTTGGAGTTCGAATCGTTTGCGTACTTCGAGATTTTTTTTATTTGTTTATTGATATTTGTTCGCACTGAAACTCATAGAATCTTCGTTCCCAAGTCACGTGCTTCTCTACAAAGTGTATGGTGTGGGTGAAATTTTGAAAGTAGTCCACTCGTTAAGAGTAGTTTAGTCCGCAGATCTTTTATCTTGATATATAGTTGAGATTAAAAATTAAAAATAAGATGGTAGCAGAGTAAATAAAATAAAATAAAATAGTTAGGATCTGAAGTGACTTCAAGAATTCTTACGAGATCGATCATTATTATTACCCATGCAGATTTATTTTTATCAGCTCCTGAATGCATTAAATATCTATATGGATAGAAAAATTCATATATGTAATGTAAGTAATATGTATACGATATATGGATATATTTACATTTACAGATACATTATGTATCTATTGATACCTGCTTGTGACAGAAAAAATGCAAAAGTTGAGACAGTTTGGTATTTTTGAATATTTGTAATATTCTTTTAACGCCGTTGAAAGAGAAAATAAAAATCCTCCAACCATGTGGCAACAAACCTCAACTGCACCTCACGTGTTTCTCAACGAGATCTTTGTAAAAATACAAAACAAATACAAATGCACAATATTTGTATAAAAGGAATTCCTAAGTAGATTGGGCAGAGCAATAATATGTTATGTGAAGCACAATTTGCACAATCACAATACGATTTTTTGGTTAATAGAATATAACTGCGTAATTTAAAGTACATATATTTTTATTATTTTTGTTTTTGTTCAAACGGCTTGAACTAAATTCTCATAAATATATTTAGCATTGATTTAGGTGTCACTAAAATCAACTTTCATAAGATAAGAGGAGCACACGAGCATAGTTAGGGGTGCACATGGGTCGGGTTGGGAAAAAACCCAACCCAACCCGAATCCGAACCCGAACCCGAACCGGTTTAGGTTTAACCCAACTCGACCCGAAATTTTCGGGTTGGGTCAGGTTGGATCGAGTTGAACCCGAATTCGGAAATTTTCTCCCAAACTTGGTCGGGTTCGGTCGACCGGTGCTTAAACGGTCGACCGGTGGCTTGAACACCCGAAATTTTCGGGTTGGAAACGGTCGACCGAGTGATGTTCGGTCGACCGGTTTATTTGGGAAAAAAATAAAAAAAATAAAAAAATAAAAATCGTGTTCGGGTTGGGTTGGGTCAACCCGACCCCCTCAACCCGAACCCGACCCGAAAATTCGGGTTTTTGATTTTCCCAACCCGACCCGACCCGAACCCCTCCCCAACCCGACCCAACCCGACCAGCCGGGTTCGGGTTGGATTTCGGGTTGAACCCAACCCATGTGCACCCCTAAGCATAGGGGGTGAATATGATGCATCACCAGATTGAAAGTTGCATACCTGGAAAGTATGCTATCAATTCTAAAAGGAAACAACAAAAATCAAACAAAAATATGACCAGAAACACGTGAACATAATATACGTAATAAACTTTACACATTATATGATAATTGTAACATCCCCGAACAACAGAAAATTTAAACTTTTTAAATCAAAGAAACCACAAGAATAAAGACCATCAAGAGTGGGGACATTACTCAAAGAAATACACAAATATATCTGGTGTACTATATTACATAAGAGTTTGTCAAAAGAGTGATTACATCAGAATACAAAATACATAATACATGTAATCACGACAACCTAAAATAGGCAGACAACAAGATCCAGTCCCAAAGTGCAATCTCCTTCGGTCACCCCGTATGACAAGCTCAGCTATATGCCCTATCATACTAGTATAGCATGACATGAAATACAAAACAATAAAACGGCATTCCCACTAAGGGCAAAACCGGACATCCGTTCTGCAATCGTTCCCGCTGTCACACAGGTCGCACGGTCTATAATCGTCACCGCTGCCACACAGGCCCCACGGTCCACAGCATCGCCGCCGCCACACAGGCCGCACGGTCCACAACCACCGGCGCCACACAGGCCACACGGTCCATAAACATCGGGTCTCTGTGGAGACCTACCGTAGGCATGTACGGTCTAGCGGACAGTACGCAACACATCCCCACACGCGGCTACACAAGCCAATGGGATCGGTGAGGAGGCGTTCGCACTTCCGCGCAAGTAGAATCAGATCTGAAAACATCGTGGTCCACCACCACACCAACGGAGCCGTCGCTCAGGTCAGTCCATCACCGGCGCCACACAGACCGCATGATATCTCACTCAATAGGTGCTCAATCGAGCTACCTGCCGGAAATCATCATCGACAGTCCATCGCCGTTACCACACATGTCACGCGCGATCCTCCCTACCACCACACAGAACGCACAGGGGCCCTCCCGTTGCCACACAGGTCGTACGGGCTCGTGCAATCACTGTCTATCAAAGCCAGTCGAAACTATCCGCCACACAGGGGGGCCAGACAATCGACAGATCCGAACTGAAGTCCGCGGGGTCAACAAGCTCCACGTGCAGACACCAACTCCGTCGCTATAAAAGCAGGGCAGCGACCTCCGTAGCCATCCAGGTCGGTAGTCACTTCACCCAACGACAGTTGCGTGCCCGCTGAAAGCAATGTGATCCGTAATCCCTCAGGCTGCTACTCTAATGAGAGAAACAAGGTACAAATTACGTCACCCTCTATGATACAGAGGCGACACTTCCCAAGTATCCATACTCTTCCACACAGCGGTCCCTAGGCAGGCATGCACAATGTACCCACCGTCACCTCCCGCCTCACGCTCCAAGTGAGGTCACGAGTTTCTGTGGACAAAGTTGACACTTTACTAGGATCGGGATTCAGTTCTGGGCTCAAACGGTCGACTGGAAAAGGTATACCGGTCGACCACTTCCGTAAAGGAATCGGTTGACCGAACGCCTACAACGGTCGAACGCTGTGCTCAAAACTCGATCCCCAATGGTCGAACAAAAGTCTAAAACCGGTCGACCGAGTACGAGGTGAAAATCCGAAGTCTGGGCAAAATCATACAAGTCTATTAGGTCGACCGACTCAGGGGTCCCGGTCGACCGAAAACTACCAGGGGCATCCTAGCAGTCTAAGTCATATGACGGTCGAACAATATACATAATCAGTCGAACAACATGCATCAATAAACAAGTTCACTAAAATTCCGGTCGGACCAAAGGTCAGGAACGGTCGACCGTTTGGATGGTCAACGTCCGGTCCAAGCGAAACACGAAGCAACGGTTGAGCGGATCAAGGGTCCCGTCCGACCGAAAACATCCAGGAAAACCCCGACCCACCAGCACAAGAACGACCGGTCGACCGCCACAAGGCATCGTTCACCCGGTGTTGGTTAAAGTCGGGCAAAATACACTAAACCGATCGACCGCCCGAAGACACCGGTCGACCGTTGGTCGACAGCAACCTTGCGCCAGGCAAGGATTTTACGTCGTTTCTTGCCGTCGTTGAGGTCTCCGACCTCCCACGACCGACCACAACTTCACCCCAACGTGGGTGAGCAACAAAGACATCTAATGCAAAAACTTGGCATACCTCTTCGCGAAGAACGACGAAGAATACTGGAGCTCACACGCTGACACCTCTGGACCGCGACCTCACGCACGTCCTCCTCCTCGCACCTTCGCACCACAGTCACTCATTTCACCCGTCGTAGTTGCTGCTTCAACGAAGAAGAGAGGAAAATGAGAGAGATGATGAGTGTAAGAAAGAATAGGAGAAATTAGAATGGAAGAGAAGAAAACTTTTGTTTTCTCTCCAACCAAAACAAATCCCCACACATTAACCCCACCCATCAACCTAGGGGTGAGCAAAACCCGGTCCGGTCCGGACTGGAACCAACCGGTCCGGGTTCCGATCCGGACCGAAACAAAAAATTTGGATCCGGTCCGGTTCAGTCCGGTCCATTTTTTTAAAATTTAAGGTAAAAAATCGGGTTTTTGGACCGAACCGGTCCGGTCCGGTCTCCGGTCCGACCCTTCGAATTTTTTCCGGTCCGGACCTGAATTTTTTTTCCGGTCCGGTCCGGACCGATGCTCAGCCCTACATCAACCTACTCCCATACCCATCACATTAGCCACTCCACCTCCATCTCCTATCACGTTTCCACCATTCCCTCCTCAACTCCCCCCGCAAACCCTCCATTTAGCACCCTAAACACCTCGTAACACCATTAGTCTCTAATCAAAGTTAGGGTCTTTACAATAATAATCTTTACACAAACAACATATGACATCAACAGGACCAGCAATATCACCAACAAAACCACATTCAAAAACTTGTACAAGACAACTTGATCAATTAAACAAAAGCACTAACACAAAAAATACTGGAAAAAAGAACATGTTCTTAACAACAAGTGACTCAAAAAATTACTCCGAATCTTCGTAAACGTCGTCGTCGTCAACATGCTCGTCGAACGACCTCATGTCGAGTTGATAACGGAGGATTCCGCCGATACAGTCGAACCCTCAACAGAATTGAGAGCCCTCCTGAGATTTGTTGGTGACGAACTCTAGCATGCATCCGAATTGCTTGTACTCATTCGTGAACCTCTCGAGCAAAAGGGTTTTCTCCTGCACTTCTAGTTCCACTGAAGTGTCCATGTCCTCGAAGTTACTTTGATCGGTTTCTTGATCCTTGCTCAAATGCTTGATAACGATTTCACCACTGACAATGTTTTTCAAAACGTAGCGGTTCACTTCGAGGTTCTCCCACACAAATTGAACATATCAGACTGGCTCAATTCGGTTTTGAAATCAGCTGAACCGGCCAAAATCAGGCCAGAAACATTTGGCTGGCTAGTCACGACGTCAATGAAGAACTACGTAGTGAGCTCAACGGCCTTACGCACGTAATTGTGATGCTTTTCCATCCGAAGACGAGCAAAACGCAACGCCGACTGCCCTCCTCATCCGTGCTTTTTCGGAAGTTCAACTGAGAACTTATGGAGTACCTCGCCGTTATTGCCACTCAAAGTGCCGAAAAGTGTTCCATTTCCATCCATGATGATGAATCCGAATTTGTCATCGGATTCTAGTAGTTCGTTTAGAGCCTCTGTATGGAATTTATTATCGCAGAGGTAAAGTGAGGCGTTGATTGGCCTGAAAGGCTCGAAATCAATGGTAACTTTCTTCTCCTTACCATCTTCAGTCACTATAGTTCCGGTGTATAAAACCAGTCCATTCAGTGGAACCTTGTTGTACAACTTCAGCCTCTGCTGGGCTGAGGTAATGGCACCGAGAAGGGATTGTCGATTAACTTTCCTCTTGATGTTCGATGCGGTGTCATATTCATCTCCTAACATCTTGGCCACCCTCCTAATTTGGTCACGAGGAGGCATGATCAGCGAAATCATGCTTGTTCCATTGCCCCTTGCTGACTCCAACCCCTTGATTAGCTTCTTAACCTTCCAAATCTCAATGTTACGATTCTAGAAGTTCGTGACCCTCAGCCATCTCGGACAAAGTCTAAAAACAACTGAAAAGTCAAATTTCAAAATTCTGTCAGCCTCATTAAGATAGGAATACCATTAATCTGCATTGTGTGGTCCACTTATAAAAACAAAACACAGGTATGATCCAAATTATCATAATCGAATAGGATCGACAAAATGGTAACTTGCTTGGTTTAAAGCCAATAAACTAGAAATGGAATCAAATGACTTCTGGAGACCCAGTCGCATAGATTTTATAATATCTATTATGTTACATAGGAAAATTCGGACAATATTTTTATTAAGAAAACTATTTTGACCGATTAAGCAGTCTTAACTTCGAATTTTTCCTTTTTTTTGGACCTTCTCTTGAGCTTAATTCGAGGTATAACTTCAACACAAACAAAACCACAAAACAAGTGCGTAATCTAAACAACCAGAATTGAATCCTATTCACAAATTCTATACACAACTCAATCCAAATTAATCCAATCTCCAAAAAAGAGTTCCATTTCTAAATTTGTAGAACAATCAACCAAACTGGTATCACATTTCGATACAAGTAAAGTTAGTATACATAACAACCCTGACCTCGCAGTATCTGGTCAATTCTACCATTATGATCAGGAGAAAACATGTTTTCTAAAATCTCTCCCCATCCATTTTGTTGTCTGGAAATCTAATTGATCTATTGCCAAGCGTATTGTAGCTTTTTTGTGAAGTACAGAAGCATAATCTACGACTATAATCAACAATTATCTGGAAAAAATTCTAGAGTTTTACAACCTGAGCTTCCAATACACATCAAAACCAAAACTTACGTTCTGAACATCCAAAACCATCAACCAAAGATCGAACCTTTCATCACGAAATGGAAATACAACAGAATTGTAAAAAGACTTTCGATGAGGATTGGGTTTTTGGTACCTAAGCAGAGGATCAGAATTCAAAAGTCGTCCAAGGTTTGCTGCTAGAAGAGTGGACAAAACCAGGACATGTAATAAAAGGGAGGCTTTTATTAAATTCCAAAACATGGAGTCAGAATATTAATATACATATTCTGACAGGTGCGGTGCATGACGAATCCAATGGCGGTGACACTCGTCGACTGGTTTCAGACCGTTATTAGAGCACCGTTAATGGCTACCAGGGCGTCCAGTTTTTTTCTTTCAGCCACGTCAGCTTCTCTCCCCGCCACGTCAGTTCAAACCAACTCCCTAAATTTTTCTTAACCACACCCAAAAACAACTCAAGCGCCCTACATTCTCTCCCCTACACGTCATTTCGGGATCAATTCTAAGCAAAACACACAAAAAAATTCAAAAAAATCTAGAAAATATAAACAAATAAAAATCACATTTTCATAAAAAATATTTATAAAAACGATTTTAAATAATTTTTAAAACATTTTCTAAAGACAAAAACTCAAAAAAAAGTAACCAATGGGTGGGGGCACGTAGCCACGTTTGATGGGTTGGGTAATTTTTTAATATTAAAATGGTGATGTGTCGAAAGTTGATTATTTTTTTAATATTAAAATTGCATATCCGTCCGAATTTCCGCCGAACAGAAGGGTTGGGGGTGCCCATTGGTTAACTTTTACTTTTAATGAAAATATGTTTTTTATTTGTTTATATTTTCTTGAATTTTTTGAATTTTTTGTGTGTTTTGCCTAGAATTGATTCTGAAATGACGTGCAGGGGAGAGAATGTATGACGTTTAAGTTATTTTTGGGTGTGGTTATGAAAAATTTAGGGGGTTGGTTTGAACTGACGTGGCAGAGTGGGAAGCTGACGTGGCTGAGAGAGAAAACCGGACACCCGGAAACTATCTGCGGGTCGTTAACGGTGCTCTAAGGATGTTTTTACGGTCGAGTCAGAAAATTAAATGGTATTGTTTTTTATCACCTAAAATTCCAAGACACTTATCTTTATTTCGAATAGTTGGATTGCGACTCGAATTGCAGAAAATTATATAGATTATTTTCACCGAAATATAATTAATTAGGTCGCCTGACTTGGAATTTAGATTTCCGTAAGAATGTTAGGCATCGAAACTGATTCAATTCCGCATCAAGATCGCGTGGTTCTGCGTCCAAACCATGTTGATTCTGCGTCCAACAGCTTTGATTCCCATCCAAACCGTGTTGGTTCTGCGTTCGAAGGGAGTGGATTTCGCGTCCAAAGTGCGGATTTCGCGTCCAAAGTGCGGATTTCGCGTTTAAACCGTGTATCTTCCGTAAGGGTGAGCATTCAGTCCGGACTGGACCGAACCGGACCGAATTTTTGTCCAGGGACCGGACCGAAGACCGTACCGGACCGGACCAAAAACCGGACCAGACCGGACCGAATTGCTATGGACCGTAGACCGGACCAGACCAGACCGGAAATTTTAAAATGGACCGGACCGAAACCCGGACCGGACCGAACGAAACCGAAAATTTCCGCACCGAACCTGGACTGACCGGTCTGGTCAAAAAACTCGGACCGGTCCGGGTTTTGCTCTCCCCAATCTTCCGTGTGGATTTCGCCGTGTTTGAAGCTCGTGGATTCCGCCTCCAAACCACGTAAATTTCGTGTCGAAATCGCAGGGGCAAGTGTCACATGAAGATCGTGTCAACATCCCCTCGAATCCTCTCGATTTCGCGTCAATAAACCTTTGAAACAACCTACATCGAAAAAGCATCTATTTCTCGTCAAAACCGCTGATTTTGCTGCAAGATACGTGGCAAATTTTCTCCTAAAAGGCTTGACAATCCGGTTGTTCTCACCAAACGGAGAAGAAAGAAGCATTGGACGGAGAAGATGAAAGGAAAGAGCTGTTTCTTTTGCCAGCTTAATTGGTTGTTACCAGCCCGCTCCAGGCCCGGCCCTGGGCTTCACCTCGACCAAACGAGCCGGGCGTTGGGCCTGGCCCGTGCCGGCCTGACTAATTTTATTTTCTTTATAAAATACCACAAAGAAATACAAAAATTAAAAAAACCAGGCTGTAGTTGTTACCCAGGTCCATTTAGCATTCTCGGCTTACGGGCCCGGTACAAGGTCTTTGTTACAAGAAAATTTGTACTATTTAGTCTAAGGGTGCACATGGGTCGTGTTGGGTTGGGTTTGGGCCTCAACCCGACCCAACCCGAAATTTTCGGGTTGGGAAAAAACCCAACCCGAACCCGAACCGGTTTAGGTTCAACCCAACCCGACCCGAAATTTTCGGGTTGGGTCGGGTTGGATCAGGTTGAACCCGAATTCGGAAATTTTCTTCCAAACTTGGTTGGGTTCGGTCGACCGGTGCTTAAACGGTCGACCGGTGGCTTGAACACCCGAAATTTTCAGGTTGGAAACGGTCGACCGAGTGATGTTCGGTCGACCGTTTATTTGGGAAAAAAATAAAAAAAATAAAAAAAAATAAAAAATCGGGTTCGGGTTGGGTTGGGTCAACCTGACCCCCTCAACCCGAACCCGACCCGAAAATTCGAGTTTTTGATTTTCCCAACCCGACCCGACCCGAACCCCTCCCCAACGTGACCCAACCCGACCCGACCAGTCTGGTTCGGGTTGGGTTTCGGGTTGAACCCAACCCATGTGCACCCCTAATTTAGTCTATCAAAAATAGATTTGTGATATAACAAAACAGATACGGATGTGATACGTAGATTGTATGGGTATGTATATACCTCAAAAAAGTAGGTACGTAGGTGTTATCGTATAAAAAGAAGTGTTAGTATAATATTTGTATTAATGTGTGTGTAAACATATCAGTAGGCATGTCTATTCAGGACACGACACGATATTGTGACACGATTTAGACACGACTTTACACGAAATTTTTTGTATGATTGAAATATGTTATTACGATAATTTGTGAAGATACAAAATATAAAAAAATTAGTACACGATTTGACACGAACACGACACGATTACACGATCTGTTGTTTTTTTACACGAAACTGACACAACTGCATCTTTTGTTAGAAAATCAATTATTCTCTACTTGATTCTGGTCAATTAAGATGCTATTTAGAATAAAAAATATCAATATAACATGTTACTTAATCATTTTTAATCTAATCATGATGAATCTTTTTCAATTTGTGTTATACACGATAACACGAAATCCTGACACGACTATAAAACTGTCTGGCACGATAGTATGCGAACACAACACGATCGACAAGTCTACATATAATTGAGGACAATGCTACATTCAGCCAGTGGTGGAGCCACATTTAGGGCAAGTGGGGGTACTTGCCCCACCCATATTTAGACCAAACTAGGCTTAGTATTATTAGTGTTGGGGAATGATGTTGTTAGAATTTAAGTTTTAGTTTTTACATTTAGACTCAATTTTGTCTTATTTGAGGTGAGATGAGGTTTTGGAGTTTAAAATTTTGATCTTGGAGAGTAGTAGTGGACGCAAAAAATCCCCTTGTGGGTCCACCCCTATTAGAGGGAACATGGGCTTCGAAAATTGATTTTCGAGGTGTTTGGTGAGGGTTTTAGGGAATTCGGTGTGTTGGGTTTGTGGTGGAATGAGTTTTTGGGGTTTCAATATTTGATCTTGGAGAGATTGGTTGTAACGTCTCGTTCCTGAACCCACATCGAGCTCGAGTCCGGTCCGTCACTCGTGAGTCATTTGTCCCATAATTTTTTAATATACCCACCTATTGCCACAAAACTTAAATTAGTTAGGTTATTCTAGTAGTAAACTCATGTCTTTACATCCCACACTACTAAATTCTTATTAGCCGATGTGCGACTAAACTTTGAGGTGTTACATTGGTGTTGAACATTTGGTTGGGTTGGTGGATGGGTGTTGTAAAAAATTGATCTTTAGGTGTTTTTTTTGTGGAGTTAGTCCGTTAGGTTTGAGTGTAACGGGGTTTCGGGGTGGTTCTAAAATTCGATCGTTGGGAGATTGGCGAAGAGCAATTAGTTTTATTGGTGGTTGGGTGTGGTCAAAATTTAGATATCTAAGTGTTTGATTTTTTTGTTGTGGAGTTGGGTCTGATTACTGCCCCACCCATTAAATTTTCTGGGATCCACCCCTGCATTCAGCTAGAGGGGTCAGGCGACCTCCTTAGATTTTGCGATTTAACTTGGTTTGTAAATTTTTTTTAAGTTCCAGGACTTAATATTGTTAATATTTTTGGATTTTGACCCCATAGATTTTGGTCATTTTTTATTTTGATTTTCGTGAACTTTTTTTCTTACCAATAATTAAATATATAGACCCCGATAGAATATCACTAAAATTTCAATCTCCCTGACCCAAAACCTGATACCGTCTGTTATGTCCCTAACCTTGTTTAAGTGTTAATCCCTTGATTAGTGGAGGTTTTGCTTGGGGAAATGGAGGTGTGAACAGTGGGTGGAGTAGGGTGATGGTGAGGCGATGGGTTGTGTGCTGGGTTTTTAAAACAAAACCCATATATCTCTCTCATACTTGCTCATCTCTCTCTCACCTTTCTTCTCTTCTCTTTTCCGACGTTCAGAGGAGGAGGAGGAGTTTGTTCCTGCATGAGGCTTGTGGGGGTGGACGGGCGCGAAGCTCGGGGACGTGGGGTGAGGAGTGCTCGAGCGTGGTGTCGTGGTTGAGGGTGACGTCGAGCGGAACTCCGGCTGAAGGGAATGTGTTCTAAAAGTTTTACTTTTAAATGTCAATTATTATGAATTGAATGAGAAATCATTTTGTTCCTTGTTTATGTTATTCGTCTTTTAGAAGTGTTAAGGAAGAGGCTCTTGGTCCTTAACCGTAGAGCTCTAAAAGATATTGGTTTGCATAAAACAAAAGATATTCGCAATCATGGTAATTAACATGGAACATTAATTACCGAGTTAAGATTGTCGTGTTGGTCATAGATCATTGTAGCTCTACAAGTGAGTGACAACACGGGTATGCAAAAGAGGAAAATATTACTTTTGTATACTGAATAGACCTAATAAGTAAAATATTATAGAAATGTGTTTCTGTGTCATTAATATTTTACTGTGTCTTTGGTCCTTTGATATGAGACTTATATCTAATCACTTAAGGAATACTTAATTAGATCAGTGTCTTGAACTATCGATCAGTGTAGTGTAAAGGCATTGGTTGGTTAAGTACAACTTTCGTTGGAGAAGATAGTTAGTCAAAAGATTATCATTGCCCCTCTTAATTGAGTGATGATATTAGTGGGCCCCTTGATAAAACAAAGTTATAATGTGCACAATGTGATTTGAGTTAAGTCACATATTTATAACTAGCTTAAAGAGATCAAGAAATGAATACTAATACAAAGATGACACAATACTACTTTGTGTGTATTCTTAATATCATAAGGCAAGGGACGGACACAAGTGGTGCACTCCATCACTAAATGGATCGGGTTTTGGTTCAAGTGGAATTAAGACATCTAACCAATTGGGAGCTATAATGTGTAGCTAGATACCGCTTATCGCTTGTGATATTAAGCTCTTAATATCACTGCCAACTTAGTTTAGATCCTCCCATAGGTCACACCGCAAAAACCGTGAAACAAGAATCTTGATTTTTGGTTCATATGATGTGTCGGGTTTCTCATAGAAAATATGACACATGTGGTGAACAAGTAAAATCAATTATGTTGTATATAAACATAATTAGAATCATGATAAATTCATATGAGATGCATATATTATGGGGTGCAATAATTTATTGTTGCATAGGATAATACATTGCATAAGTTGTGAATTTGCTAAAAACCCCTAAAGTTCAAATTTTGTTGGAAATAAATCTAAAATTTGAAAAAGGCAAAATCGGGTAAAAGTTCGGTAATCCGTTGAGGTTCGGTCGACCGAAGGATCTATGGATCGGTCAACCGAACATGGAACGGATAATCGTAATTGATTGACCGAACTTGACCAAAGTGCCTGGAACTTTGTTACGGTGTACCGAACCAAAATCGGTCGACCGAACAATGTTAAGTTCCGATATTTTCGGTTAACCGAATAGCACTCGGTCTTGGACGAGAATTGCCCGATCGGTTAAGGAGAATTTTTCTCCTTAAGATTCGGTCATCCGTCACGTACTCGGTTAAACGATCGTGACAAATTCGGTTAACCGAGTGGGACTCGGTAAACCGAACAGCGGTCGATTTTCTGCCTTTGATTATTAAGAGATCGATGGTTGGATTAGCTCCAAATTTGGTCAAACGTTTTGTGGGTGCATGTAATGCATTAAGGAATTAATTTGTGAGAGAATTTGTCATAAAACCGTGGCTTAAGAATAGCCATGATTAAGAGTAAGATTGGAACCTATAAATAGGTCCTTATTCTCCCTAGTTGTTACACACAATTCAATAATTATTTTCTCTCTTAATTCACCACAAAACCCACGAAAATTCTCTTAGTTTTCTAAGTCTTTGGAAGGAGAAATCTCAGAGGCTAAGGAAGGGGTTTGTAGCTAGATTCTAAGCTTGTTTGGAGATCGATTGGCTAGCTCCTTTCTCTCCAACCTTGTTTAGGGTTTCGGTGAACACTCGGAGGCATCCGGCGCGGCGAGAAGCATCCCCAACGTCTCCGAATCTTCAAGAAGTTTTTGAGAACTTCTAGGTATGAATTTCGGAGCCCTTGTTTGTTTTAATAGAGTTTTGAAACTAGATGTTAAAACAAACCGATGCATGCATGAAATAAATCAAAGAAAATTGTAATTGATCCTTATTATACATAAAAATTTCGAATATATATATGTATAATTAAACATGAAATCCTACACCGGCGTGCTCCGTCTTGCTTTCGAGGTATGCCAGTTTATTAGTTTTGTTTTGTGGCTCACCCACGTTGGGGTGATATTGTGGTCGATCGTGGGAGGTCGGAGACCTCGTCAACGACGAGAAACGGCGTAAAATCTTCGGTTGGCGTAGGGTTGTTGTTGACCAACGATGCACAAGTGCCTTCGAGCGGTCGACCAGTTTACTGTTTTGCCCGTCTTTAACCAACACCGGTCGAACGATGTCATGTGGCGGTCGACCGGTTGCATGTGTGCTGGTGGGTCAGATGATTTCCTGTTAGTTTTCGGTCGACCGTTCCTATTTTTGGGTTCAACCGGAACTTAAGTGAACTTGATTATATTGCATGTTGTTCGTCCGATTATTTATCTTGTTCGACTGATTGATGACCTAGACTATTAGGATGCCCCTGGTAGTTTTCGGTTGACTGTGACCCCTAAGTCGGTCGACCGATTAGACTTGTATGATTTTGACCAGACTCTGGATTTTTACCTCGTATTCGGTTGACCGGTTTTAGATTGTTGTTCGACCATTGGGAATTAAGTGACGTGCAGAGAGTTCGACCGTTGCAGACTTTCGGTCGACTGGACCTATTGGGAACGATCGACCGAATAGCCTATTTCGGCTGACCGTTTGCGCGCAGAACTGAATTCCCGGTCCTTGTGCGGTGTCAACTTTGTCCACAGAAACCCGTGTCCTTACTTAGAGCGTGAGTCGGGAGGTGATAGTGGGTATGTTGCTCGTGCATGCCCAGGGACCGCCGCGTGGAAGAGTGTGGATACTTGGGTCGTGCCACCTCCGTCGATGGATCTGTAGGAGTTCATGTTTAATTATACATATATATTTTCGAAATTTTTATGTATAATAAGGATCAATTACAATTTTCTTTGATTTATTTCATGCATGCATCGGTTTGTTTTAACATCTAGTTTCAAAACTCTATTAAAACAAACAAGGGCTCCGAAATTCATACCTAGAAGTTCTCAAAAACTTCTTGAAGATTCGGAGACGTTGGGGATGCTTCTCGCCGCGCCGGATGCCTCCGAGTGTTCACCGAAACCCTAAACAAGGTTGGAGAGAAATGAGCTAGCCAATCGATCTCCAAACAAGCTTAGAATCTAGCTACAAACCCCTTCCTTAGCCTCTGAGATTTCTCCTTCCAAAGACTTAGAAAACTAAGAGAATTTTCGTGGGTTTTGTGGTGAATTAAGAGAGAAAATAATTATTGAATTGTGTGTCACAATTAGGGAGAATAAGGACCTATTTATAGGTTCCAATCTTACTCTTAATCATGGCTATTCTTAAGCCACGGTTTTATGACAATTTCTCTCACAAATTAATTCCATAATGCATTATATGCACCCACAAAACGTTTGACCAAATTTGGAGCTAATCCAACCATCGATCAAATTAATCTCTTAATAATCAAAGGCAGAAAATCGACCGCTGTTCGGTTTACCGAGTCCCACTCGGTTAACCGAATTTGTCACGATCGTTTAACCGAGTACGTGACGGATGACCGAATCTTAAGGGGAAAAATTCTCCTTAACCGATCGGACCCATTCACGTGTAAGACCGAGTGCTATTCGGTTAACCGAAAATATCAGAACTTGACATTGTTCGGTCGACCGTTTCTGGTTCGGTACACCGTACCAAAGCTCCAGGCACTTTGGTCAAGTTCGGTCAATCAATTACGATTATCCGTTCCACGTTCGGTTGACCGATCCATAGATCCTTCGGTCGACCGAACCTCAACGGATTACCGAACTTCTACCCGATTTTGCCTATTTCAAATTTTGGATTTATTTTCAACAAAATTTGAACTTAAGGGGGTTTTAGCAAATTCACAACTTATGCAATGTATTATCCTATGCAACAATAAATTATTGCACCCCATAATATATGCATCTCATATGAATTTATCATGATTCTAATTATGTTTATATACAACATAATTGATTTTACTTGTTCACCACATGTGTCATATTTTCTATAAGAAACCCGACACATCATATGAACCAAAAATCAAGCTTCTTGTTTCACGGTTTTTGCGGTGTGACCTATGGGAGGATCTAAACTAAGTTGGCAGTGATATTAAGAGCTTAATATCACAAGCGATAAGCGGTATCTAGCTACACATTATAGCTCCCAATTAGTTAGATGTCTTAATTCCACTCGAACCAAAACCCGATCCATTTAGTGATGGAGTGCATCACTTGTGTCCGTCCCTTGCCTCATGATATTAAGAATACACACAAAGTAGTATTGTGTCATCTTTGTATTAGTATTCATTTCTTGATCTCTTTAAGCTAGTTATAAATATGTGACTTAACTCAAGCTAGTTATAAATATAGTTTCTTGAGCAATTGTGCACATTATAACTTTGTTTTATCAAAGGGCCCACTAATATCATCACTCAATTAAGAGGGGCAATGATAATCTTTTGACTAACTATCTTCTCCAACGAAAGTTATACTTAACCAACCAATGCCTTTACACTACACTGATCGATTGTTCAAGACACTGATCTAATTAAGTATTCCTTAAGTGATTAGATATAAGTCTCATATCAAAGGACCTAAAGACACAGCAAAATATTAATGACACAGAAACACATTTCTATAATATTTTACTTATTAGGTCTATTCAGTATACAAAAGTAATATTTTCCTCTTTTGCATACCCGTGTTGTCACTCACTTGTAGAGCTACAATGATCTATGACCAACACGACAATCTTAACTCGGTAATTAATGTCCCATGTTAATTACCATGATTGCGAATATCTTTTGTTTTATGTAAACCAATATCTTTTAGAGCTCTACGGTTAAGGACCAAGAGCCTCTTCCTTAACACTTCTAAAAGACGAATAACATAAACAAGGAACAAAATGATTTCTCATTCAATTCATAATAATTGACATTTAAAAGTAAAACTTTCAGAACACATTCCCTTCAATCTCCCACTTGTTATCAAAGTTTTCTTTCACATACATTCTCAATGTATAAAACATTAATAACTAGGGTTACCTTCCTAAATCACCTATCAAGCCAATCCACGTGGATCCTCGGATCCATGGACTCGAAATATATTTCGTCTCTTAGCTTGGTATGAAGGTTTGTTGAATGGATCAGTTGTGTCACTGTTGTGTCCACCTATTTATTTATTTTGTCTTTCGTTGGTGGTTGAGTTAGCTGTAGTGATATTACTCCTAACTACACTAGCTCATACCTCCACCTTCGATAATGATGACGCATCATCACTCCAACCTCTTATTGTCTAGAATTCCTATAAAAATTGCATCAAAACAGCCCTCGGCTATTTTCTCCTTTGTCTTCCATAAACAAGAACCTTATCTTTAGTCCGGCTAAGGTACTTCAGAATATTCTTGACCGCAATCCTACGATTAGGACTTGCGTTGGATTGGTGACCACTTGTCACGTTTAGAGCATACGAGATATTGAGTCTTGTGCAAGTTATCGTGTACATGATCCTTCCTTTTGCCGAAGCATAAGGGATACCTTCATGTACCCCAAGTCTTTGTGTGATTGAGCACATTGAGACTTCTTGAGTTGCACGCCTATACTCATACTTATTGGCATATTGTCCATATCGGAATTGTTCACCCTGAACATTTCCAAAGACCTTGTCAATGTATGCACGTTGACTGAAGCCAATGAGTCTACGGGATGTATCTCAATGTATCTTGATTCTCAAGATGTGTTGAGCCTCATCCTTTTCTTTTCATTGAATACACTGATTTCAACGAAATTTCTCGTTTGCTAATGCAAAGGTATATGATTGCTCATGAGCAATATGTTATCGACATATAAGATCAGAAGTACTACATGGCTCCCACTAATCTCCTTGTATATACAAGGTACTCCTTTACTTTGAATGAAGTGAATTTTCTTCACCTCTTCGTCAAAGTGTTTGTTCCAACTCCTTTATGCTTATTTCAATCCAGAAATGGATTCTCGAAACTTGCATATCTTCTCGCTATTCTTTGGATCATCAAAACCTTGAGGTTGTACTATGTACATATCCTCCTCCAAGTTCTTGTTAAGGAACGCCATTTTGATATCCATATTCCATATCTCATAATTATGAAATGTGGAAATAGCGAGCATAATCCGAATAGATTTTATCATGGCAACTTCTCAAAAGTTTCATCAAAGTCAATTTCTTGAATTCGAGTATGACCTTTTGCTACAAGCCTTGCTTTGTAGGTTGTCAAGTTACTATCCATGTCTATCTTCCTCCTAAAAGTTCATTTATACTAAATGACATTTTCTCTTTGAGGAAGGCAAATCAAGTTATACACTCAATTATCATACATGGATTCCATTTCGGATTTTATGGCCTTAAGCCACAGTTTGGAGTCTTCCCTTACCATTGCTTCTTGGAAGGTCGAGGGATCTTTGGTATCTAGTACCATGATCTCATGAAGTCCCACATACTTATTGGGTTTCTTCCTTTACCTCGTCGACCTTCTCAATTCTTTTGGTTCTTCTCGTGTCTCTCGAACTTCTTCCACAATTTCTTGAGGAATAGGTTCATGTTCAACTCTTGAACGTACATTCGGTGGGGATGATTGAGATTCTCTCACAATTTCTTGTGATGATCTCTCGCTCACGCTCCCACTAACCAAATGAATCTCGGTTGGGCCTTCATGATTTTGAATGCAACATTCACATCATGATCTTGTAGAGTATCTTGAGTTTTTCTCAAGCTCAACTCTACTCCCACTACTTTTCTCTCTTTTCCAGAAATTCCAGAAAAATATATCTCTCTCTAGAATCTTTCGATGGGAGGTGATATATCAAAAGTAGTATCCTCTTGTCATACGAGGATAACCTATAAAGAAGCACTTAATCCGTTTTTGGTTGAAGTTTGGTCGACATCAATTTCTCGACGTAGACCTCACAACCCCAAATCTTGAGAAAGTTGAGCTTAGGTGTCTTTCAACTCCATAGCTCATAAACCATTTTCTTCACGGATTTGGATGTAACATTATTTAGTGAGTTTGTCATTATTTGTAGTGCACAATTCCAAAAGTAAATCGGCAATTTAAATTGACTTATTATTGATCGAACCATGTCGAGCAATATCCTATTCCTACTTTAGGAATGAGTCAAATTAGGTATTCTAAGCACTCACCCCTACGAACCTTTCATGGAGACTCGATATTCTTGTTGAGTCGGTTCACTACTTCATCCTCGAATTCCTTGAACTTGTCAAAGAATTCATTTTTGCTTCCCATTAGACAAATATAGCCATAATGACTATAGTTGTCCGTGAACAAAATGAAGTACCTTAAACCGTCTCTTGCACTTGTACTTATCGGACCACATACATTAGAATGTATCATATCCAATTAGTTATTCTCTTTCGTTCCTTTCTTCTTGAAAGGTCTCTTGGTCATTTATTTGACCAATCCGATAGTGCTACAAGATTGTATCATTCATGTGAGTTATCTTAGTTTCTCTTTTGTTATTGTTTGTTTGAGTTTGTTTATTATTTATTTCAAGCAAATAGAAATCATTTTATATGAATGTATTTGCATAGAAAATTCCATTCTTCGATATAGACAAGCAAGAATTAAAATATTTATTAAAATTTATCCATATCTAAAACTTGATACAGAAATGCTCTTGCTAATCGAAGGCATATAACAAACATTCTTCAAAGCATAAATTTAAATCACTAGACCATTGAAGCTCCATAGAATCTTGTACAATCGCAGCGATGGTTGTACTATTTCCAATCTTCAATATCATCTCGTTCTCCACGAGTTCCTTCCTATCCTTCAATAGCTGCACATCAAAATTATATGAGCACAAGATCCGGTAACCATTACCAAATCAAGGATAGAGGTGATTAAATTTATCTCAATAACAAACATACCTATGACGCTTCTCGGGCGCCTACGTTCAATCATCCCATTTTCAAGGTCTTCCTTGTACTTGGGGCAATTCGGTCGGATGTGTCCCTTTTCACCGCAGTGAAAGCACTCCGTGTTGGGAGTTGGAGATTTGAAAGATTTCCCCCTTGAGGCACTCCCATGAGCACCTCCTACTCCCTTGCTCTTGATTGACGTATCTTTGGTAAATTTGCCTTTACCTTTGTTGATTTTTTTGCTCCTCTCATGGACGACTAGGACGTGATTGTCCTGACCTTTGCCCATGTCAACTTCAGCCGTTTTGAGAGCGTTGTGAAGCTCCTCAAGACTCACCCCTTTCTCACGCACATGATAGTGCATCACAAAGTCCTTGAAGGACGGGGCTAGAGAGCCAAGAATCAGATCTTCGGCAATGTCCTCGGGCATTGGAGAAGAGAGCTTCGACAATTTCTCAAGGTATCCTTGCATCGTGAGAAAATGCATAGATACCGATGTTCCCTCCGCCATATGGCACCTTGTGAGTGCGATGGTGGTCTTATAGCGCTCCTTTTGGGCACTATCCATGAACATCTTTGTTAAAGCCTCCATGGTCTTCTTGGGTTTTGAATCCAAGTATTTTGCTTGAAGCGAGTCACCCATGGATGCTAGTATAAGATCGTGAACTTGGTTCTCTTGGTCTTCCCACTTGGCTATCGCCTCTTTCTCTTTATCGGTTGCCTTCTCATTTAATTTTGGGATTTCACCATCCAAAATATGAGATAGTTTTTCAAACCTCAACACGATATTGAGATTGGGTTGCCATTTCATGAAGTTTGAGCCATCATTTTGCAAAGGGTTCTTTTCGATCATAGATCGCACAATTGGTTGGATATTTGACATTTCTACAAAATAAAATATATAGGTTTTAATGCCAATTTTATGTTTTAATACACACATATATATATATATATATCGAATATGATGTAAATACTGCAAATAAAATCTTGCCCGTAAATGCAATAATCCAAGATCCCATCAATTGTAATATAGACTAGCTAAGGGCTATCGAATACATTACAACATCAAGGTAAGAAAAACATTTTCTAATCACAACCTTTTTGAATTTTAGCAATATTAGCATCTTCAAACTCTTGTGATTCTTGTCGTTTTAATTATGAGGGAATACGACCTATCCTCGTAAGAAAAACTTTTTCCCAAAACCGAGCGAGGGCTCTAGGTAATGTTAAGAAAACTTATTTTCATTTGATACGAGATACGTTTATCTATTGTATTCACAACTAAACATATTTGGGGTTCACTAGGGTGAAACACACCTCATATATTTAATTGTGGCACAACAACAGACAACCTTTATATCTCCCACTATTCCCAAAGATAGAGGAAGCTATCTCCCGCTAAGGGCGAGCAGAGTATCCCTCGATCAATGGCTGCTAGTGGATGAAATAAGAAGGAAAAATTAATCTTAATTTTTGTTGGACAATTTCATTTATCAACATGTGATTTTGAATTTTAGTTTATCATGCATATTAAAATTTATACACATCCTAACATTCATCATTCATCACATGCATAGCAGAAATTATAAAAACAGAAATTAAACATTCACACAATCCATATCGCGTGAGTTTATATGTTCCCTTTGATCCTTGATCTTCGATCCCTGATCCTCGATCCTCGATCAGTGCGCTATTCGGCGACTTCCTCTTGCACCGGAGATGTAGATTTTACAGAAAAATAAACATGCTCCTCACATTCGATAAAAACAAACTAGTGCAAGTCCTATGTAAAAACCTCTCACATGCAAATGCAATTCTAAAGATAGAAAATAGAGAATATAGCTTTTACATACATAAGCCCCTGTATAATAATAATTACATACATTTGTAGTGTCTGATTTGGAACATATAAACTCACAATCCTGCAAAGCAACTCAAGCATCCATGCACGCAATTGCTATAAACTACAGAATCTAATTTATCAATCATCCAGAATTCTCAACAATTCTTTGAAAAATATTTGAAATCCATTAAAAATATTTTTCATACATCCATAGTTCACAAATTAATTATGAACCGCTGTCCATCCAATTTCCAATGGAAAGATGAATCGCAGTTTTTCGGTTTTGTTGATTCTCTTACAAAATAATCGTTTATACTTAAAACGAAATTATTGCAAGTTAGACTTATGTCTAAATCATAATTCTAATAATTACATGCCATGTTTTAAATATTCAAAACATTTAAAACGAATTATTACAAGAATTATTTCAGCAAAACATTTAAAGACCGAAAAACCGGTAAAACGAATTGTTTAAATCTTAGATGGTAAACTAAATTTGTTTACAGCCATAAATCATTAGAAAATTGAACCCTAAGCTCTGATACCACTGTAGGATTTCATGTTTAATTATACATATATATTTTCGAAATTTTTATGTATAATAAGGATCAATTACAATTTTCTTTGATTTATTTCATGCATGCATCGGTTTGTTTTAACATCTAGTTTCAAAACTCTATTAAAACAAACAAGGGCTCCGAAATTCATACCTAGAAGTTCTCAAAAACTTCTTGAAGATTCGGAGACGTTGGGGATGCTTCTCGCCGCGCCGGATGCCTCCGAGTGTTCACCGAAACCCTAAACAAGGTTGGAGAGAAAGGAGCTAGCCAATCGATCTCCAAACAAGCTTAGAATCTAGCTACAAACCCCTTCCTTAGCCTCTGAGATTTCTCCTTCCAAAGACTTAGACAACTAAGAGAATTTTCGTGGGTTTTTGTGGTGAATTAAGAGAGAAAATAATTATTGAATTGTGTGTCACAATTAGGGAGAATAAGGACCTATTTATAGGTTCCAATCTTACTCTTAATCATGACTATTCTTAAGCCACGGTTTTATGACAATTTCTCTCACAAATTAATTCCATAATGCATTATATGCACCCACAAAACGTTTGACCAAATTTGGAGCTAATCCAACCATCGATCAAATTAATCTCTTAATAATCAAAGGCAGAAAATCGACCGCTGTTCGGTTTACCGAGTCCCACTCGGTTAACCGAATTTGTCACGATCGTTTAACCGAGTACGTGACGGATGACCGAATCTTAAGGGGAAAAATTCTCCTTAACCGATCGGACCCATTCACGTGTAAGACCGAGTGCTATTCGGTTAACCGAAAATATCGGAACTTGACATTGTTCGGTCGACCGTTTCTGGTTCGGTACACCGTACCAAAGCTCCAGGCACTTTGGTCAAGTTCGGTCAATCAATTACGATTATCCGTTCCACGTTCGGTTGACCGATCCATAGATCCTTCGGTCGACCGAACCTCAACGGATTACCGAACTTCTACCCGATTTTGCCTATTTCAAATTTTGGATTTATTTCCAACAAAATTTGAACTTAAGGGGGTTTTAGCAAATTCACAACTTATGCAATGTATTATCCTATGCAACAATAAATTATTGCACCCCATAATATATGCATCTCATATGAATTTATCATGATTCTAATTATGTTTATATACAACATAATTGATTTTACTTGTTCACCACATGTGTCATATTTTCTATAAGAAACCCGACACATCATATGAACCAAAAATCAAGCTTCTTGTTTCACGGTTTTTGCGGTGTGACCTATGGGAGGATCTAAACTAAGTTGGCAGTGATATTAAGAGCTTAATATCACAAGCTATAAGCGGTATCTAGCTACACATTATAGCTCCCAATTAGTTAGATGTCTTAATTCCACTCGAACCAAAACCCGATCCATTTAGTGATGGAGTGCATCACTTGTGTCCGTCCCTTGCCTCATGATATTAAGAATACACACAAAATAGTATTGTGTCATCTTTGTATTAGTATTCATTTCTTGATCTCTTTAAGCTAGTTATAAATATGTGACTCAACTCAAGTCACATTGTGCACATTATAACTTTGCTTTATCAAGGGGCCCACTAATATCATCACTCAATTAAGAGGGGCAATGATAATCTTTTGACTAACTATCTTCTCCAACGAAAGTTATACTTAACCAACCAATGCCTTTACACTAAACTGATCGATAGTTCAAGACACTGATCTTATTAAGTATTCCTTAAGTGATTAGATATAAGTCTCATATCAAAGGACCTAAAGACACAGCAAAATATTAATGACACAGAAACACATTTCTATAATATTTTACTTATTAGGTCTATTCAGTATACAAAAGTAATATTTTCCTCTTTTGCATACCCGTGTTGTCACTCACTTGTAGAGCTACAATGATCTATGACCAACACGACAATCTTAACTCGGTAATTAATGTCCCATGTTAATTACCATGATTGCGAATATCTTTTGTTTTATGTAAACCAATATCTTTTAGAGCTCTACGGTTAAGGACCAAGAGCCTCTTCCTTAACACTTCTAAAAGACGAATAACATAAACAAGGAACAAAATGATTTCTCATTCAATTCATAATAATTGACATTTAAAAGTAAAACTTTCAGAACACATTCCCTTCAGGATCGTGGTATGACGTGTTATTGCTTGACTCTCTGTAGAGTAGATGACTTGAGAGATCACGAATCTCAATGCATGTTGATGCATGGCTCGTGGAGCATAATGACCCTGCAGATTACGGTCTGGACCCGTCCGATGTTGTGTCGGACGTATGTTGTACCGCCGAGGTTGTGCCAACGATGCCGCCGAGGTTGTGCCAATAATGTTGTTTCGACTTGTGGTTGTGCCGTCCGATGTTGTGGCAGACCTATATTGTACCGCCAATGTTGTACCGGTGATGCTGCCGATGTTGTTCCGACGATGATTCCTCGATTGGGCACCTATCAGGGGATGATTTGGCCGACCGGGTTACGGCTCCGTTGTGGTGGTGTAGAATGTTGGTTTTTTTGCCTTAATCTATGCTTTGATGATTTAATTAACCTAATCTTAATTATGATCATGTAGAGTAGCACACACATTGCATCGCATATATATTGTTTTGTGCTAACCTCTACAGGTGATCAAGACTCGAGGAAAAAGGAAAATTAAGTCAAAACATGTAATCAAGCTCATTTGAAGACATGTATTTTGTATTTCTTTGAGTCTTTAGGAACCTTGTGTAATTGAGCATACTTGAGCTAAAATCAACTTAAACACACACTAGGTTCCCTTTAGAAGTCACACACGAAATTTCACATAATTTGGACTTCAATAGATCACCCAAACTTAGACCGGAAAACACTAAACCTGAACTCTAAAAGTCGGCCCACATTCGGTCGATCGTAACAGGCCGTTCGGTCGACCGAGTGATCAATTGTCCTGTTTGTGTTTTCACTGCCTAGTTTCGATCGACCGTATGAAACTTATTTTCCGACCGTTAGTTTTGTCGTATATACCCAACAGTCATATTCATATTAAACCAATTATACCCCGAATACATTTCATGTATCGGTCGACCGAGGACCATGATCCGGTCGACCGAATGACTGTCTCTTGACAAACCCAAATCTCCTGTTGAAAAACAGTCGACCGCTAAACCTTGTTTCGGTCGACCGAATAGATCAATGTTTGTCTACCCCAGAGTGCCTGGTACAAATCGGTCGACCGATTACCTTTTGGAGTTCGACCGATCATTTATGTGTACCTAAGTCGTTGCGTTGGGCGGTCGACCGTTACCTAACCGGCCGACCGAACTTAGTTCAAAACTGCCAAACGGTCGACTGTTCGTCCCGTTTCGGTCGACCGAATTTACTCAGAATTGGGCCCTGCGATTTTCTGTTTTGTGTATCACACATCAACTCACACCCAATCAACTCCAACGGCTCTATTCTCTCTAATGCTTATAAATAGAGTTGTAAAACACATTTTAACACAACTCTCCCACTCATATTTGTCCCCAACATTAGAGAGAAGATCCAAACACTCAAAAGCTCAAAACCTTCCACACTTTAGTCTTAATTCATATTCTACTCAAGTGTGCTCAAGTTTAGAGAGTGTTGTTCCACTCAATCTTTGTGCAAGAAGCAATGGTCTTGGTGGAAGCCCAAGACACAAGTATAGACTTCGGTGAGAGCCCGAAGTGTCCCTCTCGGATTGTGAGAGGTGGAGCCAAGCTCGGCGAGGGTTGTTCGCAAGCTTGAAGATTGTAAATGCGTTCTCTCCCGGCCCGGAACGGGTAGTGTTTGGTGAAGTCGTGAGCGAAGCTTGGTGATCCGAGCGGAGCTTGTAAGAGAGTACTAGGACCCGGGTGGGGTGCCGAACCTCTATAAAAATCCTTGTATCGATTGTGGTTTGCATCTATCTTCCTTTTACTTGCTTGTTTAGTTTAAATTCCGCTGCATATCTTTGATAGTTCAAACAAGTAGGTAATTAGACTTAATTGTGATTAGAGTTTGTGGACCCATAACCCACACGATCCTACATAGACCACGTGGTTCGCTTTGCGAGGAAGTGCGGACGCTCCTCACCGATCCCTTTGGGTCGAGTAGTCGCGTGTAGGGGTGCGTCGCGTACTGTCTGCAAGACCGTATGTGCCTACGGTAGGTTTTTGAGGGAGACACGTTGTTGTTGCTGGACTGATGTCATTGTTGACCTTTTGAGGGTATTTGTTGTTGCTGATGGACTGAGGTCCTGTTTTTCCCTTGGAGGCGATTTGTTGCATTGCAGATGATGACATGACATGCTACTAGTATGATAGGTTCATTACCGTATTGTTGCATTCCTATATGCGAGCTTGACATACGGGGTTTCCTAATGGGAAACTCAGGCATTGTTGTTTGATTCATGTTTTAGGACCATAGTAGGTTCTGTCGGGTGGTGACAGCGGACACACATATTTTGAGTCCAGGATCCTATTCGGACTCTTCGAGGTCTTCATGATTACTTGTATATGTCTTTCGTTGTATTGATGTAATCATGTATTTTGACAAACTCTGTTGTATTGTAGTGCACCGACTGGTTATATTTATATGAGTAACATTCCCGTTTGATGACTTTTGTCTTGAGATCTCGTTTGTTTAAATTTTCAAATTTTCCGTTGTTTCGGGATGTTACATCGTCCCTCTTGCATATAACATAGATGATAATACATTAATACTTCAAGACTTACGGTAAAGATACATACAACATTGTTAAACGCAATGGTTGTCTCTTTGTAGGTACAATACAAGACAAGTTTTTCCCCTTTTTTTGCCACTAGCCGGTATTTGGTATGGTTTGAGAGTTGAGACTGTATATTTAGCTTGCATGTGAGACATAATCTCATGATTTTCATAATCT
Organism: Triglochin maritima; assembly: GCA_963682175.1. Classification (NCBI taxonomy): domain Eukaryota; kingdom Viridiplantae; phylum Streptophyta; class Magnoliopsida; order Alismatales; family Juncaginaceae; genus Triglochin; species Triglochin maritima. Next base: position 47,007,874 of record OY821775.1, read on the forward strand.
TTATTTGAAATTGTTGTATGGTTTGAGAGGGGAGTGATATTTTTTGGATCTGGAAATTTTTGAATATTCATTATTTGCAAAAAAAATCAATTTAATCCAACACGTTACCACCGAAATCTTGCAAGTGATTCCACAATAATCAAAGATTATCACCTGACATTACTGAAAAATACCCAATACATTATCAACTAACCATAATAACAAAATCTCTACTAAAATAAATAATAATAAATCGACCAAACAGGGGGGGGGGGGGGGGGCATGTGCCCCCCATCCGATGGGCACCCACTCCATTAAGGGGAGGGCGCCCGGGCGCACAGGTCGGACGCGAGGGCACGCCCGACCCGTTAAGCATGCCCTAACAACTCCATTCGCCTCGTGCCTCTCTCGGGCAGAGAAGATTGTCTTTCTACTATCTTTCTTTCTTATTTAGAATAATTGACTACTTTCTACATGTGAAGGACGTACCATGTGTTAAATCAATTATTAGTCAAGCATGATTTAAATCTAAACTACGAGGTCCTCCATCAACTAGATAGGTAGGTAGGGTTATTATTTGGGACAAAAGGTTGTATTTCTACTATGTTTCTTTCTTATTCTAATTTATCTCCGTGCAATTTTTTTAAAAGCTAGATTTAAAATACATTTCGGGATAAATCAATACATAATATTTTCCTTCTCTTGTCCGTTATCAGCGAAATAATAACCCCCAATGAATAACTGGGAAACTTTATTACATTTAAAAGAGATTATATATATATACATTGACATAGGAATAACTTCAGAATTTAAAGCAAACATATTCTGGCATCTTCATGCTTTAATATTGGGTTTGGTCTTCTATGAAATGGGTGGCCAAGTGAGTGAAGATTCTTCTCTGTGGAACAAAAAAGAAATAATAAAAGTAAATAAATTGACCTTATCAACAAAATTTATATGGAAATAGAAATTAAACATCATTTGGAACTACAAGTCTAATAGCTCACCTCAGCAGTTCATTCCCATAAAAGTTGCAGCAAAGTTCATCCAAATCTAGCCCTTCCCACACGTGATCAATGGTTGTACTAGATACATTGTCATGTTCTTGCATGGAACCCTGACTTACATTTTCTTGTGACATAGGCAGGCTAGGGTTGATGGCGAAAGAAATCAAATTTTGGTTATCATAATCTCCACAGTTGCAATTCGTAACATCAGGCATAAAATACTCTTTTGAGTCCAGGCTTTTCTCTTCAATCTTTTGCCATGTTTGGTACGCAAGAATGGAATCAGTCTGTAACGGAATGTTAGGATCATGTGCAAGACATTCATTGGTCACACATCCTTGAAAAATGTCATGTGTTGTTTTCTCTTTGGAAAGGTAACTAAGATCAATGAATGGTTTGGGTTGGTCAAGTGGAGAACAGCTAAATGCCGGATTGAGGCTAGTTTTGTCCATAACCGGTATAACAAGTTTCGAGTTTTTGGTCGAGGAAAGTTTACTTTGTTGTGTTGAACCGAGTGTTAGAACTTGAACAAGGCTGTAGAGGAGTTGCAACTGAAGAGCCTGTGATGAGGAAAGAAGATAGTTGTTAAGGTTTACAGCAACGTCGAGATCCACACTTGGCTGATGAGTGTATGGATTGATCCCCGTTCGATGTAGCTTTCTTCTCATGGTAGTATTCCAGTAGTTTTTGATCTCGTTATCTGTCCTACCAAGAAGATGACCCGCTATGGATGACCACCTAAATCATAATACAAAGACAATTGTTAAAGTTAAATTGATGAAACAAGAAGTTTAACTGAAAGGTACGTATGCTAATGTTAGGAGCGGGGGACAATTAATTAATTACATTTTGGAAAATTGTCCAACTACCATTACAGAAAATTTATACATAGTTTATATATTTGGCATAGTTTATTTTGACCCCATGCACTGACCAGAATTTCCGACCCCTCCCCTGAGAGCATGTGTAACGGGGAGAAGAAAACGATTGTGCCAAAGATCTTGAAAAAATTGTTGCGCAACAACACACGATGAGCGGAGGCGTGTATGTTTTTTTATATTTGTTGTGTGATCTATTTTTATTTTGTATTGATTTTTAATTAAAAGATGTTTATATTGTTTTAAAACGAAGAAAGTAATAAAAATTATTTAAAAAATCACTATAGTTTGTATCGTCTTATATTCTACCGACAAACACTCATATTGCTATACAAATATTTTATTTTCGAAATATTAAATTTTCAATAGTTAACTCAAACTGACAATTACCAAAGTTGAAATGATTATATTCTCGTATTATACTTTTCAAACATTTATAGTTTACCTACGTTTGTCGAACAATTATTTTTGAAAAATTGAAAAAAAAATAATATCAAATTTGAGTAAATTCACACATATAAAAAAATAAATAATGATATAATTTATTTATTTCTTTGTAAAATGTAAGAAATGAGTTGACATCCGGTGGCAAAATCAGGATTGTGGAGGCATCGTACATTAAACAAATAATTTTCTTCAGCTTGAGTCGCACGATTCGAGCAGTGAGACGCGTGGTTCGTGTGATTTTATTTATTTTCAATATCATGTTTAATATAGATGGGACTCATTGTTATTTGAATTGAATAAAATAGAGAAATGATTATATTGTTTTAAGATTGAAATATCGAAGAAAGTTAAACTAATAATTTTTTTAAAAACACAATAATCCTTATCTCATCATGTTTTACAGATAAACACTCATATTACTATATAAATGTATTTTTGTGATTTTCGATTATTAACTAAAATGGGACAACTAGTAATGTTGAAACAATTATATTCTCGTATTATACATTTCAAACACTATTATTTTAGTTGTTTTTAGTTGCTGCAATATTTTGTTATAGTTATTGTATTGTCTGTAAGTTTGGTTATCATATCACTATTATCCTTTTATAAATTAATTATTTTACTCACATTTGTCGAGCAATTATTCCTTAAAAATAAAAATGAATTTTTTTATCAAATTTTAATAATATTAATTTATACATAAACAAGATAAATGATGATATATTAATTAATTAATTTGTAAAATGTAAGAAATGAGTTGGAAGAAAGTGAAGAATTGATTTAAGAACATGATATATAAAAATCATGGTTGAGAGATGAAAGAAGAAAAAAAGATTGTGAATAAATGTTATGAAGTGAAAAAACTGACATGATAGAGAAAAAAGTGTGATGATTTAAAGATCACGACTAAAGACGTTCTGAGAATATGAAAAATTTATCGATAAATGATGTAAAGTAGAAAATTTAACGTGACATCGGAAAAATTATCATGACAGAGAAAGAAAATCATGATGATTTTTTTAAAATATCAAGGTTTTGAATGCTTTAATATAGCATATTTACAAGAAACCTACTTGTTTCCAAGAATTGAGTGAAGATGAATAATCTGCCTCTTTTCTTCTTCTGAAAAATTGCCTCTCTTGATTCCTGGCCGCAAATAGTTCTTCCATCGTAGGCGACAACTCTTACCACAACGATTTAGCCCCGCGAGTTTCGGTAAATTCTTCCAACTACCGATCTCATTTTTCGTTATAAAGTCCGTTAGTTGCCGGTCCTCTTCCAGCGTCCACGCTCCCTTCTTCAAGCTTTTGTCATCACCACAACAAGGTGATCTCACCATTGCTTGTAAGCTACAAACTCTTTCTTCTATTATGTTACTTACGAGGTATAAGAAGTGTTTGCTAGGAAATGCATACGAGGGAGAGTTGGCATGGATTGGTGTGCTTTTATAGTGACTTATTTGTGTTTGAAATCTTTGGATAAACTTGGAAAAAAGTCAAAATAATATTCTATTGGCTACTTATATTCATACTCTTTTGTTATTTTTAAATTTTAGATATCAAAACTACTATTTAGATATTGTATACAATTTATAACTTCTACATCTACAGATCCTTTCCAACCTTTTTATTGCAAAGGTCTGTGACAACACAAAAGTTTGACACAAATTTGAATACGAATTAACATGAAATATTAAAAATCGTGGAAGATTGATTAAGCTGGTAAAATTCATTATGTACAATAAAATAAAATAAATCTTACATGATTCAACATTTTCTTGTAAATCCCCTTTATTTCACAAAGTTACCAACATATATATTTATGATAAACACATGGCGCAATCACAATTAATTCGATCTAGTGGGTATTTAGCCGGAATACCAGAAATCATAAGGTTATACTGATATTTTTTATAGTTACTTAAAAGACAATTAACGCGAATATCCCATTTTGATTTCATCCGAGGGAACTAAGTATGATATTTTGTCTGTTCATGCAAGCATTGACGTCATAAGCACAGATTCCATGCATGCATGTTGCACGTTACACGTTTAAATTCCGTGTGCGATCGATGGTATTCTATTGGCAGCCGTGGACATTTACTTCTAATTATGTTATTTATTATCTATTATTAGTTAGGGACAGTTCTAAGTATGCCAAGTGTAGTTGATACTAAAAGACAAAAAAAAACCTAAAATAACTTCAATTTGCCTACCAACCTCACATGCAAGCTACTAAGTACTAACTCATTTCAACTCCCGCAAAATAACACATTTTACACTATAACATAATTCAAAACCAGCGGTTGAACCGGGTTGCCCCGGAGAAAAATCAGTCAATTCAACCAAAACACTGATTTCCTTGTTCAACCGGTTTGGTCTCTTGGCTCAACCGCGGTTTGATGTCTTTAATTTAAGAAATTAAATACCAAGAGAAGAAAATTCTAATATTTTGACAATACTAGCTACTTATGATTTTGTTTTCGTATTTCAACACATTTTTACTTTTCAATTTTCTCTTGTTGTAAAACTACAAATAATTCTTTTGGAATTTAACAAAAGTCTCGTTTCGATGAACATAATTGAGCGGCCAATCAACTTTGTTAACTTAGAACTTCATATAATTGCTTCTTAAAACTCGACTTAAGCGATTTTATCGTTCTTTTGTTGTTACCATCTTAAGTTTTGAATTCTAGTATAATCTTTTATAAAAATGTAGACAAATTGAGAAAAAAATTCAAAATTTAATATAAGAACATCAATAACCTCAACCCAAAATTTAATAAATTCAAAATTTATCTTATTAATTTTCATTTATTTTAATTTTCAGAAATTAATTCTAATTATATAAAATAATTTACATATCAATTAAATAATTTACCTTTTTTAATATTGATAATAGTTAATAATTAATATATTTATTTTAAAGTCATTTTAAATATATTTTTCAATTTTTTTTCTAGGAATATGTTTTTTATTTGTTTTTATTTTTAATTTGTTTTACGAAAAATTGATCTCAAAATTACGTAGAGGGGAGAAAATGTAGTGTATTTGTTTTAATTTTCAAAAAATAATTCTAATTATATATATATAAATAGAATTTAATAAACATATAAAAAATGATTTTTGATCATTTATTACAAAAAAATAATTCAACCAACCCAGGTTGGCCACGTAGCCAACCTAGGTCGCAACCCAGGTCAGGACCCGACATGGTTTTTTCTTGCGCTAAGTCCCCTGGGGTCGGGTCCCACCCCGACCCGACCCCATTTGGCCATCCGTTAAGGGTATAAAGTTAGTTAGTAGGTCCGACCACCAGTTGGACCAATATTTTGTTGTTGGTTCGGTTTAACTCTATAGCAGGTCCAACTATCTTGATAAAAATGTTGACGTCATTATCAATTTGACCACGTTAAACCAACCGGTCATGTTTCAGTTACTATCGGTTCCGTTACAAAAACCTTGATATAAAATGAAATAAATTTAAATGATTTGTTATGAAATAGTATGAGTATACACAAAATTTTCAAATATTTATCTGAAGTTGACACTTGCATCTTTATACTCCAAATCAATTGGTTTTTGCCTTAAAGTTGTTATTTAAGACTTTTAGTAATATAGTATGAAAACATCGATCACTAGGTCGTAACATTTAACTATTAACTAGTTTTTGTTAAAAAATATTTGTAAACGTAACATACACAAAAATTACATGATTTCTTCAACACAAACTAATTAACCATAAGTATTATTTTGTTGTGGTCTTAATGTATTAGTTTTCCTCTTTTACGCTTCCAAGCGAAGCGATGTCGAAATTATTGTCCTTCACGAACTATTCTCACTTAATTAACCACCTATATATTTTACAGTGCAAACGATTGCAATGACGTTGCTTAGTTCTAACAAAGCAAGACGATTATTAAACTTCCCGTGCTATCTATGTTCGAGACAGTTGAAACATTTTTTTCTTAATATTTGTCAATGAGATCATACAAATTAAATAACTACTTCCGAACAACAAAACAAGATATCCTGAGGCAAGTTGGGAATAAATAAGAAAGTTTCAGTTGGTGAGATGCAATATATTGACTTAAGTGGTCACTGTTAAACTTTTGTAGTTATCTCCTCTTACAAATATATAATAAAAAAAGTTTCTAAGAAAAAACATTCTGAAGTGCATTTTGTGTCACATTTTCCATTCATTTCTAATATTTTTTCTCAATAAATATCAAATTTAATGATGCTCAAAATTCTTTTATCTACAATGAAGGATGGCGAGGCTACTAAATTCGTAGTTATAGTCACGAACCAAATTCTTATAGAGATGAAAAAATGACATCAAATTAGTTAGAATGATATATATTATTTGGAGAAAGAGTTGTATTTATTTCTGTAAAATAGTGTTGACTATCACGTCAAGTGTGGCCGACCTGAAGATCTGGTGATGTCTTCTGGTGATATTCTCTATGCAACATTGGATTCATTTCTCAAGAAAAGCATATAAAATACTGCGTCCATTGTAATCATGATGATATTCTTCAAGTTAATTATAACATGAACAGATATTTGTCTTTTTAGAAGTGGTTGGTGGAATTTATACCAGAATTTTATAATAAATAAGAATCAATACACCTCAGTAAAATCAGTCTCGTACAGTAATATTTACAGGGAGTTTTAACATTTTTGCGTTGGTCAACAACTAGTCCCTTAAGTGGGTGGGGTTTTTGCCCAACCGTTACCCGATCCGTCTAAAATAAATTGATAATCGGGGTGGGGCAGGTCTGGTAAAAAAAAATCATCTGCTATCCGCATCGTTTAAGGTCGGGTAAATGGATATTTGTGGTGGGGCAGTGTGGATAAACAGATAAAACCTATATTTTTATTTTTACTCATTTGTTACCAAAAAAATGTACAAAACAACAATATTAGGTAATTTTTTTCTAACATCAATCAATCAACACAAAGTCACTAATAACACAAAAGAACAAAATAACTTGAAACATAAACATTAATTCAACTACTACAACCATAAATTATTTAATATATATTAGGAATTAGGTATATACATTTAATATATTAAATTATTAATAATTTAATATATAATTATACAGGTAAATGGACAAACGGTGTGGGTTGAAAGTATAATCGTTACCCGTCCCGTTAAATAGTTGGGTAGACGGCTAATCGGGTGGATGGATAATCATGTGGAAAAATTCATCCGCTACCCAAACTAAACGGGTCGGGTCGTTTGAACCCATTTTCAGCCCTATCAACAACCACCTGTCCTCATCCGGCTCCGCCCTTGGTTGGAGGAAAACGAAAAAATATGCGTTAGTATTACATAATATTTTTTAGTAACCAAGATTATTAAACATGTCATGACACAACGTAGGCTAATGTTGAGTTATAGTACACGGCAACCTTCATTGTCTACGCCCATGGTTTAATAACTGCTTAGATATTTAATAGCACTTGCATGGAAGGGTTATATTAGGTGAGCAAGTGTGAGTAATTTTTTTTTTTGGAAAAAAACCTTGGTAGATTAATTTAAAGATGATTAAGATACACATGATAGTAACCGTAAGAGCAACGTAATTGTCAAAATGTAATATCACAATGTTGTGGTCGTATTAGATAACGATGCTGAATATGCTAGTAAACACTTGGCATTAAACTAAGTGGTCATAAGTGAACTGTTGGTAGCACTTACGTAACATTTATCTTGGAGCGGAAGATTGTTACGAGATAATATCAAGCATTTTGAAATGCAAGATTTTGGTCAAGGTTTGAATTAACTTTCGCAGTGCTAACGAACTTTGTTGTAGTGAGAAGCCGATTTCGAGAACTCAAATGTAATTATCGTAATAAAAAACATCTACCGAAGAGCAAATCCAAACACGAGTCACCGGATAGAAACCTTTATATTTTTAAAAAGGTAAATTATAAATAGTCTCCTTTGATAGTGATTTTTTAAAATTTTGCATCTCTGATAAAAGATTATATTCCCTTCTCTTGAATTATGAACATTTCCATGGAAACCATTAGACTGATGTGAAATGAAAATTTGGCCATATGTCTATTATACCTGCTCAATCCATATGATATTATGAAGATTTCTATTATACCTTCTCGATACATAAGTCTTATCCAACACTACACTAGTTTATGGTTTGGAAAAAAAAATTAAAGAGAAAAATATTCATTTCCTGTAAAAAAAGATAACAGGTTGGACCAAACAAAATGAACTTACATGTAAAAAAACATTTACAATTTTTAGTTTAAGAGGACATATCATAATTTACTCTTAACCCAACAAATAGGAAAAAATGACTACTATCATCAATATCCATAATTTCATAATAATATTTAGTAGTCTTTTAACAAGAGGAATGATTAGCCATCCTAAAATAAGTTGACATCAATTTAATCTCATTAATTAATTACTTGAAATTTAAATTCCAAATAGAAAATCTGATTTGTGGATTTTAATATATTATCAATGTATATAAAAAATAATTTTAAAAAATAGATTCATTTGATATAAGTTCAAGATATGAAAAAAATCAATGTAACATTTTACTTATTAAAATATCTGGTCTCTTGATCATATCTCAAATGACTTCAATTATTTTTTATTTTCGACATACAAGGATAAAATGCGTCATAGATCTATTGTTCAGATTTTCTATTTTGAATTTAAATTATCAACGAGTGTAATTTGATGTCAATTTATTTTAAGAGTAACAGATCTCTCATCTTTTAATAATTAGTAATTGAATATGGAATATGGTATAGGTAGTTTTAAGAGCAAATAGTTGATTGGTGTTGGGCATCGGTTGGTTGATTTGGGCATCGGTTTGGGAAAAACCATAGATCTAATTGTCTTGATAATGGGCCCAAATTAATGACGATCCAATAGTGTAAGGAAAATTCAACTTTTTATGCTCAAAGTTTCCCAATATCTAAGAAAAATTTCGACTTTGACACCCTCTAAAAAATATGCACATCTTGTCACTTCTCTCCCAAATACCGCTGCCTAAATCGTGGGACCACTAACATCGTCTGGAACTCTCTCTCTATGTTTCGATATTTTAAATTGTTTCAGAAATCGATAGGGTTCGACAGTACTCGGCGGTACGTGATAGATAGTGCTCAATATTTTAAATTGTTTCAGATATTTTAAATTGTAGCAGATATTTTAAATTGTTTCAGAAATAGATGTGTATGCTCGATAGTTATATCTGACGATATGTGTTATACAAAAACTCGATATAAGCTCGATGACGTTCAATGATCAACATGATAAATGTTCACATGTTGAAGTGATACGTCCCATGATGGGATGTGTCATTATTATGCAAGGAGACGCAACCGTTCGACATTCTTTCTTTTTGAGAGGGCACAACCATTCACGCGAAGAGCTGCAACCCTTCATTACATGCTCTATAAAATCAGAGATTATGATGTCTTCCATTTAGTTTTGTATTTGATTCCATCCCAAGTCCCAACTAAGTGTTTTCGACTAGTCTCCTCCACCCAAAAAATAGTCTTCCAACACAATGACTCGGACTACTCATCCGACGAAGCTGAGCACGTTGGTGGACCAATATGGGGAGGTTATCCCCCCAAACTGGGAGTGCCCTATTACACATGTAGGTGCGGGCGGAAGGCAACATAGTTGTGGTCCAACACTCCAAACAAGATTAGCAAGAAGTTCTATGTGTGCTGCTCCTCGGAGCCAACCCATCGTTGTCGGTACTTTGTCTGGGACGATGGAACACCGGTACCACCGGTGAATAAACCCGACCAGAGCGTAAAGGACCCATGGATGCATGAGCTTGTTTGGAAGGCTGCTAAGTTGAGTTAGAGTCAAGACATAAACAAAACTATCTTTTGGGATTGCCGATGACTTCTGAGCAAATCATTCTCTTCCGATTGATTCTGATTGACCGGGAAGAGATATATAATTTTTGTGTATTTGCGTTTTTATTTGTTGTTTGTCTTTGTGTTTGTGTTCTCTCCTTGTACCTCGCTAATAATTACTATCAATAATAGCTCAATGTTTGTGTTTTTTGTTTGACTTATTTTTGTGATATGTCCTTGCTTTCCACTTTAATTTCGATTCTGGTTTGATGGTGGTTCAATACGGATTTGACGGTGTACGACTAAAAAAGATAGAAACACCATTTACTTGTGTCTTTTCAAAGGAAGTCTGGATGGTCTCCTCTTTAACCTCGATTCTGGTTCGATATGGACTCGACAGTCTATGACTAATAAAGATAGAAACACCATTTACTTGTGTCTTTTCAAGCACGAAGTGTGGATGATCTCCTCTTTAACCCCGATTGTGGTTCGATGGTGGTTCGATACGTACTCGACGGTCTACGACTAAAAAAGAAAGAAACACCATTTACTTGTGTCTTTTCAAGCACGAAGTGTGGATGATCTCCCATTTAACCTCGATTGTGGTTCGATACGTACTCGACGGTCTACGACTAAAAATGAAAGAAACACCATTTACTTGTGTCTTTTCAAACGAAGTCTTGATGAAGTCTCCCCTTTAATCTTGATGGTGGTTCGATACAGACTTGATGGTCTACGACTAAAAAAGAAAGGAACACGATTTACTTGTGTCTTTTCAAAAGAAGTCTAAATGAAGTCTACCCTTTAACCAAGATTGTGGTTCGATACAGACTCGATGGTATACGACTAAAAAGAAAGAAACACCATTTACTTGTGTTTTTTCAAGCACGAAGTCTGGATGAAGTCCACACTTTAACCTCAATGGTGGTTCGATATAGACTCGACGGTCTTCGACTAATAAAGATAGAAACATCATTTACTTGTGTCTTTTCAAACGAAGTGTGGATGATCTCCCCTTTAAAAATATGGTTGTGAAAGTTTGCAACTAACACATACACAACAAAAATAAAAAAAGTATTTTAGAATAAAACATTAACTAAAACAACTTCGCCCTCTTCCTAGTCCACCCAGTATGTTCTTCGAAACCTGGTGGGACGTCAGTCAGTGGGGAGGGAGTTGGGTCAGGCATGGGTATCTCAGCGAAGTAGGTCGCCCCGCATTTGGGTCAGGTGTGCTCCAGAAAGGGGGTGTTAGGGTTGGTGTTGTTGGGGGTGGAAACTACGCAAATAACATAGCAGTATGTTAGTGACATTAACTTATAACCGAAGGTAACTGAAAAATAAAGGAAGAGACGATTAAAACCTACCACTATCAATGAGGAGGTCTTCCACTGTGTCTTGTACGATGGCCCAACAACGCTCCACGTCGGCGACCATGTGGCGAAGTTCTGCTGGGGTTTGCTTGACCCCCTCTTATGGTTTTGGGGGCAGTTGAACTTGAGACATGGCATCATGCACATAAAACATGCATTTTTGGCATCGCAGGGCGTCACAATGGCAGGTTTGTTGCATCACCCCGGTTGATAACCCGACACACACCTATTTTGCGGGGTAACCGCACAAGCAGACGATGTCGTTGATGGGTGAGACCTCGGTGATGTCGTCGTTGCGCACCATTCTAGGACTGGACTGTGGTGGAGGGAAGAAGGTGTTGGTAAAAAAAGTGTAATGGTGTAAGGCCAAAAGCTGGGAAAAATGTTTTTATGTTATCATGATGGCAGACGCGACATATGGAGAGAAGGTAACCGGATCGTCGAAAATGCCCTCGATTGTTGTTCGTTTATCGAGCCTCCCACTGGTATGGTTTTTCACACTTTAGTCATAACTGATGAGATGTTTCAACAGAAGGAAACCAGACCGTCGAAAATGTATGTGCCTTGGGTAGCATTACTTAACGAGCTTTTATCGAGTATGTATCGAACGCATCGATCCCAACATAACGTCACCTCGAAGAACACATTGGTACAGTTTTCACACTTCGAGTAAACTTTCGAGTTCATATCGAGCTCATTGATTCAAACAAAGATGACCCTCTTCATTCATCATTTTGATCTCATATCGTGATCCGTTTAAGTTCTAGTCCGTCGAGTGATTATCAAAATGCCATCGAACAACAATCCACCAGAACCACAATCAAGCTTTGCTCTTAATTACTGAGGTGATGTTTGGAGATTATGAGACTGAATCGTCCAACAATGTCCTTAGAGAGCTGCGCCCATTAAACTATTGAGCCAAGATCGCGTACATATCGATCTCATCGATCCCAAGTTCCCAACAAGACTCTTGCTTCATCATATCGATGTCACATCGAACCGCCATATTCGATCAATTTTAAGTCTTCGCTCTTAATTACTGAGGTGACGTTTTGTACAATGTTATGATAACGTTACCCTTTTACCCATCGACCGTGAAAGGTTCTACCTATTTACGATGCGGTCTTTTTAAATATATTATGTGTCCTTTCTACATGTGTGTAGTTGTCCTTTTTTGGTGTTGAGCGTCACATGGGCTCGACAGCACGATATGTGCTCGATGTTTAATGAGTTAAGTAATAGGAAATTAATTTTCATATGTAAACAATAATAACTGCTTCCAAAAACAAGTAACTATGCATTGTACATTTTAAAAAGATACAATAAGGTTACAAATTTAATAACATGGATCACTATTATAGACAAATGATAGGTAGCATTACAATGTGCACTTGGCGTGCTTGCAGTCTATGTAACAAGATATTGAAGAATCTTGCTAATGGAATATTTGGGTCTCTAACAAAAGAATTTGAGATGGTTCATGTAGAGACTACACAGATTAGGGCTACACTTAATGCGCTTCATGCACGTCTTTGTTCCATTCCAATTTGGTGGACGGTTTAGCACAGTGCAGATAATGGTCAATTGATACGTTGAGTTTGAATGTGACGCAATGTTGCTTGATAAAGTTTGAATGAGACGTAGAGTTGCTTGACATCTTTGTCGAGGCAACTCTGTGTCGCATTCAAACACAATGTATCAATTGCTCATTATCTGCACTGTGCTAAACCGTCCACCAAATTGGAATGGAATAAAGACGTGCATGGAGTGCATTAAGAGTTGCCCTAATCGTTGCGGTCTCTACATGAACTACCTCAAATTCTTTTGATAGAGACCCACATATTCCATCAGCAAGATTCTTCAATATCTCCTTCAAAATTCCACCCTCCGTTGTTTCTTGGTCGACCTTCTCCTGGTCGACCTAGAGTGGTCTTCAAAGCCAGGAGGAACGTCAGGCACTAGGAACGTTGGGAGGCACGTTAGGCATTGGAGAGGTTAGGAGGTCAGCAATGGGTGTCTTGGAGAGGCAGTTTTGTTCCAAGAAGAGGCTACTGTTGTTGGTGTCATCGAGGATGGAACTACCCAATAAAAATAAGGAAATATCAGTCTTTATTATCATAACAATTCAACGTATAACAACTAGTAACTCAAAAGTAATGAAATAACAAAAACATATTGCTGTCTAGGTGGACGTCTGTCACAGTGTCTTGGACGGAGGCGGTGATGGAGAGCGAAATGGAAGGGAGTAACTAAAGAGGAAAATGACCTTGTATATTTATAGGATTATATCTGACTGAGGTAACGTTTGGATGGAAAGAAACGGTTCGACTTCCGAACTTCATCATATCGAACCGTAAAAAACCATCCTCAAAACCCGTTCAACACTTGGGAGTCGTAAAGAAAAGACACAACCTTCCGTTATGTCATTATGGTATGCGAAGAGAGTCAACCTTTTCATTTCAGGGAGACATCATTCCATTACAAGGTATGCAAAGAGACTCAATCTTTCATAGTTTCTAAACCCCAAGCCCTATTACATTCGTAGTCCGAATTGTGTAGTCAAAAAGCAAAAAACCCTCTACAGTTAATAGTCCAGTATTAACTAATACGACGTTTGGAAATAAAGAAACAAAATCATCTATAATGCCTTAAATAATCGTGTCTTTGTCAGTGGCGTTTCCTATCGAGCTCATCCATCCCAACAGAGAGGAATATACACATTTTTTCGTAAGAAAAACAAAATTATCGAGTTTGTATCGAACCAATCAAGTCCACTCATAATTGTCGAGTGAAAGGAATGTGTTCTAAAAGTTTTACTTTTATATGTCAATTATTATGAATTGGATGTGCAAACATTTTGTTCCTTGATTCTGGTATTCGTCTTTTGGAAATGTTAAGGACGAGGCGCTTGGTCATTAACCGTAGAACTCTAAAAGATAATGGTTTACATAAATCAAAAGTTATTCACAATCATGGTAAATAACATGGAACATTAATCACCGAGATAAGATTGTCGTGTTGGTCATTGATTGTTGTAGCTCTACAAATAATTGACGACACGAGTTTATAAAAAAGGAAAAGATTACTTTTATATATTGAATAGACCTAACAAGTAAAACATTATGAAATTGTGTTTCGTGTCATTAATGTTTTACTGTGTCTTGGATCCTAAGATATGATAATTATATCTTTTCACTCAAGAAGTGCTTAATTTGATTATTGTCAAAAGGTATCAATGAGTATAGTGATAAAGACAATAGTTGGTTGAACATGACTTGTGCTGGAAAAGATAGCTAGTCAAACGATTATCGTTGTCCCTCTTAATTGAGTGATGATATTAGTGGGCCCATTGATAAAGTAAAATTATAATGTGCACAATGTAACTTGAGTTAAGTTACATAGTTATAATTAGCTTAAAGAGATCAAGAAATGAATATAATACAAAGGTGACACATTTCTACTCTGTATATATTCTTAATATCATGAGGCAAGGGACGGACACAAGTGATGCACTTACATCACTAAATGGATCGTGTTTAGTTCGAGTGAAACAAAGACATCTATGCTAATTAGGTAACTATACTGTGTAACTAGATACTGCTTATAGTTTGAGATATTAAGTGTTTAATATCACTGCCAATTTGGCTTAGATCCTCCTATAGGTCACACCACAAAACTGGAAAACAAGAAGCTTGATTTTGAGTTCATATGATGTGTCGGGTTTCATGTGAAAAGGGGATACATATGGTGAATAAATAAAATCAATATGTGATGAGAATTGACATAGTTAGAATCATAATAAATTCATATAAGGTGTGTATATTATGGGGTGTAATAATTTAATATTACATATGATAATATATTACATCAGATATGAATTTTCTAAAAACCCCAAAAGATCAAATTTTGTTGGAAATAAATCCAAAATTTGACAAAGGCAAAATCGGGGTCAAACGCGGTGAACCGTTTAGGGTTCGATCGACCGGGGTGTCTTCGGAACGGTCAACCGAACGGGGAACATGTAAGCACAATTGATTGACCGAAATTGTCTGGAGTTCTTGGACAATTGGGTTCAGTCAATCGAGCGTGAACGGTCAACCGAGAGAAAATATCTTGGGATATTTTCGATAGACCGAAGGTGACACGGTTGTCCGATGAATGTTCGACAGGAGAAATTTTTGGCGGGTCAACGGTCGACCGAGCAAGACGCGGATCGTCCGAATTTTTCCAGAGAATTTTTCTCATGCATATTCGGTCCACCGAACATGTGTTATAACCGAATGGTTCGGTTAACCGAGAAAAATTCTCGGTCTACCGAACAATGCGATTTTTGCCTGAATTAATAAGAGAATAATTAGATCATGGGTTGGATTAATTCCATATTTAATTATACGTTTTTATGGGTGCTTATGTGGCAATTTGAGATTAATTTTAGGAGAGAATAAACAAGAGATCATGACTAAAGAATAGTTTTTGATGAGGATGTTTTGGGAGCCTATAAAAGGACTCATCATCCCACTTGTTTATGCTAATGCTAAAATCTTTCTCTCATTAATCTCTCCCTTAAATTACCACGAAAATCTCTTAGTAATTTTAAGTTTTGGAGATAGAAATCTTAGAAGCTTAAAGAGGGGTTCTTAGCTACCTTCTAAGCCTAATTAGAGATCGATTGACTAGCTCATTTCTCTCTAATCTTGTTTAGAGTTTGGTGAACACTTGGAGGCGAATCGGCAGACGATTTAACAGGCAACACAACTCTGGATCTTCGAAAGGTTTTAGAGAACCTTTGGGCATGATTCTCTTTTTGTGATTTATTTTAATATATGTAGGATTGCATGATATTAGAATAAACACAAAGTAATGTACATAAAATTGTTGAAAGTATGAAATCGATCTTGTATGTTAAATATATACATACATGGGGACACAAAATCTTACATCGAGATCCTATCAAGCCTATCGTATCACCTCTGAAGTATTGAAATTTGAATTATTTGAAATACTTACGTCATCGCCGATCCAGCAAGTTGTACTCCCAGAACTTCTCTTTTATGACATTCATAGGCTTACTGCCCCTGTATGTAGTAACGGCCGAGGTAATGATCCTTAGTTGGAACTATTAACTTCAGTATTTGGAAAAAAAAACAAAACAAGAAAAAACCCAGTTAAAAACATGGGGAAAATGGAATCGAGCTCTTCGAGTCAGCAGTTCTTCGCAATCAAACTGATCCTATTGAGCTTACATACGAAATGAATCAAACTAATATCGAACATATCGAACTCATAGAGAAAAGGGTCTGATTTTCATCGAGCACATCTACGGAACCTATCGAGGTGAAAGGAAAAACGAGTACCGTTCGTAGCTACCGAGTATCTATCGAACGACAATCGAATCTATCGAGCCCCGTCGGTAACATAGGAAAATGGTTTCTCTTCCAACCCAGCCGACAAAACTCAAATGAATACCATTAAATGGATGAAATCAACTACATTTTCGATAAAAACAATAACATTACCTTATAAAACTATATCAAGTAAAGAGAAACATATACAAATTGTGCCCTAAAATCAATCTTCGTCGTTGTTCGGAAGGATACGTTGTTGAGTTCGAATGACAGGTCGACTGCGGGAGAGTAAGGATATGTGAACGAGAGAGATAACGAGTGTGGTTTCCAACTGTTCGAATGAAGAGATAGATAAGGGAATCTACGATTTAGGCAGGAGTATTTTGGGGAGACGTTAAAAGATAAACATATTTTTCAAAGGATGACAAAGTTGAGGCTTTTTTAGAAGTTGGGTCACTTGATGCATAGAAAGTCAATTTTCCGTTGTGTAAAAAGGGTTTGGATTTAGTTGGTATGTGATGGAATAATCTAAACGGGGTAAGAATGGTTTGCAACATATATGGGTCAATCAGATAAGTTAAGTTATTTTTTTGCTATTCTGGCATTTGAAAACAGTTGATTTTCGATAATGTCATTAACTTACGACTATTGTTTTATATGTCACAAAAAAAATTCAACTTCCAGAATGCCATTATGTTTTTGGATTAGTGCAGATTTGTCACTCCGTTAATCTTTTTCTTAGTTGTCTTAGTATTCTGATAACGACGTTAGAAATATTAATATTTAAATATAAATTTTACAATTTCACCTTCAAAAACTTAATTAATTTTTTTTCTCATTTCTTTTCCCCATTCTCTCTCTCCACTCTCCTTTTTCTTTGGCTCTCCTATCTCTCTTTCAATAATAGAAAGGGGAGAGAAAGGACAAAGAGAAGAGAACAGAGAGAGAACAAAGAGGAGAGAGAGGAGGGAGAAATAAAAGAGTAAGGAGGGAGAAAGAAGAGAGAGGAGAGAGAAGAGAGGGAAAGACAAGAGGAGAGAGAGAAGAGAGAGGATGGAGAAAGATGAGAGAGAGGAGGGAGAGAAGAGGAAAGAAGAAAATGTTTGTTAAGTTTTTGAGATGAATTTGTAAAATTTACAATAAAATATTAATTTTTTAATGTCGTTAACGGAATAGTAGCACCAATAATGGAAAAAGTTAACGGAGTAGCAAATCAGCATCAATCCAAAAATATAATGATATTCTGGATATTAAAAATATTTTTTAGGATATATAAGACAATAATTATAGGTCGATAGTATTTTGAAAAATTGACTATTTTCGAGTGACAGAACGACAAAAAATCTTGTAAGATAAGTGGACTTCGAAGGTTACGAAACTCTTTCTTGTGATAGGAAAAACTATGGATTGAATCCAACCGTTACTTTCACGTGTTTGGAGGTTATGATTTAAAATGGGTTGGACGGTACGGTAGGTAAAATAAAATAAAATTCTTTATTAAGCATTTAAAAGAGTGAGAAAGTTGATAGAGGGTCATTTTGGGACAACCCGTCTAGAGTTTCGATAGAAATTTTCTCTACCACATCAAATGTAGTTTTTTCTTCACTCAGAAGCCTCTTGGCAGGCATAGCTTCAATATAAAAATGAGAAGCCAATTGAAAATAATTTTAATGCTCAGTTCCCAAATATCTGTCCAGGACACCATCAGCGTTTGGGGGGTGAATCTCCAGCGTCTTGGTCGACTTGCAGACGCTATATTGGTGTCTCAAACGAACTCTGAGTCTCATTTATAATTACTTAGGTGAAATTTACTCAATTGAATTGGGGGTCAAGATTGTTGGGTTGGTTTAAGTAAATGTTAATCAGGAGTTAAGAAGCTTGTTAATTATATCGAGTTTACTTAACTGGACTCTGGACCCAGCTGAAAATTGTGGGCCACAAATTGTAGGCTTGAGCCTGGTGAAAGAAATTGTTTGGCCCACAAGTTAATGACAAAGGTAAAAGCAACTTTTACTTCCACTACCAGTATTACACTTTTACCGAAAAACTTGAACGGTTTCACTTTCACTCCCACAAATCTATCTCAATTAAATTCTATGGGCAGAAACCAAAACATCCAAATGAGATTCAGTTAATTTAACTTTCCTAATGGCAAACTTTATTGCACACACCACATATCAAACTTTAGTGGTTAATATATGACTATTACAGTAATTAAGGAAGCTATATTGAAAATTTTCTTCTTCTTGAATATATTCCATTCTGAAATTTGTTTGTTGATGTATTATTTTCATTGACTCCATGGGTAGACATGTCTTCGAGAAGAATAAATACTCGTGATAGCTTTAAATTAAAGATAATACTCATGTTGTTTGTTTGTAACTAAAAAATTAGAATCAAATTCAAGATAATACTCATATTCAGCAAAGCTTAATGCTACAAAGTACAAACCAAACAAGCCAACAAAATTGAAGGTTAATCTTGATTTTAAAGATACCGTTGCATAATTTTGATATACCTGGAGTCGTTGACGCAAATATTTTAGTACTTTTTTTTGTGGAGAACAAAAACATACCCACATGGCACATCAAGTTCAAGTGTGGACCGGTGAGTTGCAGTTCTAAACGAGAAATAACTTATATCGTTTGCCTTCAGATGTAATTTTTCAGTACAAATATACAAGATTTATATAAGTTTTTGTACATGAGTTGGGCCACAATTTTCAAAGATTATGTGGAACTTGCAGCAAACCCCACTAAACCGAAAGTAACCTTAGATACGCCACTAAGAACCAAACCCATTAACTTTCCAATTTAATACGACTTCCGTAATATAGTTTTTAGAAAGTAGAAACTATCACTTTCAATTAAACCACATCACACTTTCAAAATCAAAAGCAACAAATCAGTAGTTAATTACCAATTAATAAACCAACCATCCAAAACCCAGCACATTGATTTATATTTTCTTGTGTTCCAAGTCTCAATTCATGCATGCCAACCAAACCTCTGTTGTTACTATCCAAAAGAAATATCTCCCGAAACTTCTCCTTCCACACACACACACACATATCACACCAAAACCCCACAACTCAAAACAAAGACTTCCACATAAGGAGGAGTTGTGAGTGGTGCGCATTAATCAAAAACCATGTTCGAGGAGGTGATGAAGGATGATGAAGATCATATTGGAGAGGAGAAAGTGGTCGAGGAAAAGAAAGAGTGGTGTTCTTGTTCTTCTTTCAAGATGCCTTTGCACTACCCAAGGTACAAGAGGAGTGAGTATGAGGAGATGGAGCAGTGGAGGCTTAATTGTCTCTTGGCTTCCTATGGCTTGCCATTGGATGGTGGGATCAAGTAGAAGAGGAGTTTGGCCATGGCTGCCTTTCTTTGGGAGTAATTAATTATGTGGTAATTAATCATGTTTATGCATGGTGTAGCTTAAGGGTTCATGTGTGTTTGGTTGGGTTTGTTGTTGTGTGATGTCACTGATGTGTCTTGTTTAGTTAGGGTGTTACAAGCTTTTCAGTCAAATTTGTTGTGGCTTTTTAGTGATATTTTATGTTGAGTTTGGAGAAGTATAAGTTCGCATGAAGGTCTAAGGATGCGGGTTTTTTCGGGTTTTTTGCTGCACTACATATCAAAAGGTTTAAAATTGGCCTAATACCCATGATTTCTCGAAAATTATTTTGCTACCTATCAAAAAGATGTAAATTGTTTTAATGCAGTTCTGTTAATGTGGGACCCACTTCTGTCTGCTGCCGTTAACGGATTCCGTTACGGCGCCGTTAAATGAAATAATTAACAAATGTATTAACCCACTAATTAAGTAATTAAGAAAAATTGTTGTGTTACCCATCCTAACAATTAAAATTGGTATGCTACCCATGTAAAATATTATAATTGGCATAATACCCGTGAATTTTGAAAAAAAATACCTTTTATTTGTTAAAAATGTGGTAAATCCAACTTCTTACATGTTCCAACAAATAAATTGATAAATTTTGTTTAATCTTTATAATTTGAAAATATCTAAATTATAATTTAAAAAATATCAAATTATAAAGATTAAACGAAATATATCACGTTATTTGTTGGAACATGCAACAAGTTGGATTTACCACATTTTTAACAAATAAAAGGTATTTTTTCAAACTTCATGGGTATTATACCAATTATAGTCTAATATGGGTATGGGTATAATACCCATGAATTTTGGGGGAAAAATACATTTTGTTACAAATGTGGTAAATCCAACTTGTTGTTTGTTCCAACAAATAACATGATATATTTCGTTTAATCTTTATAATTTGATATTTTTCAAATTATAAATTAGATATTTTCAAATTATAAAGATTAAATGAAAGTTATCATGTTATTTGTTGGAACATGTAACAAGTTAGATTTATCACATTTTTAACAAAACATATTTTTTTCAAAATTATAATTTGAAAATATCAAATTATAAACATTAAACGAAATTTATTATGTTATTTGTTGGAACATGTAACAAGTTGGATTTACCACATTTTTAACAAATAAAAGGTATTTTTTCCAAAATTCATGGGTATTATACCAATTATAATATTTTAGATGGATAGCATACCAATTTTAATTGTTGGGATGGGTACCACAATAATTTTTCTTAATTACTTAATTAGTAAGTTAATACATTTGTTAATTATTTCATTTAACGGCGTCGTACGGAATCCGTTAACGGCAACAGACAGAAGTGGGCCCCACATTAACGGAACTGCATTAAAACAATTTACAACTTTTTGATAGGTATCAAAACAATTTTTGAGAAATCATGGGTATTAGGCCAATTTTGAACCTTTTGATACGTAGTGGAGCAAAAAACCCGTTTTTCTTTCTTTCTTTCGGAAGAAGAGGCATAAACGTGGTTAAGAAATTCTGGGTTTTGTGATTACAAGAATGTTCATTTTTAAGGAACCTAACCAAGACCAACTAGTCCATTACATTTGCAAATCACCAAAACAGACAAGTTCATCGCATTTGCAAATAAGGACGGCATCTTTGCAACAAAAAAACTGCTTTCTTAGGAAGTAGAATATATTTGTATTGGTAGTTGTAACTCAAATGAGACGTAATTAGTTTTTACACTTGTTTTTCAATTATTTTATTCCGTGTAACTACATTTTGATCTTACTTCTTTTCACGATTTACATTACCATTTATTTGTTTGTATGCAATTACACAATTAGTATACCCGTCACAAATTTCATCCAATTATGTTAAGAATTTGCAAATTACATAATTTAAAATTAAAATTGTCATGTTAAATAAATAAATTTTTTTTTGAAAACCCAACCCTCACTTTTCAGCTCTCCCTTTCTCTCTCCTTTCTCTCTCATCCTCTCTTCAATCTCTCTCTCTCTCTCTCTTCGGTTCTCTCTTTACGTCGCTCTCTTCTCCTCACTTCTCTCTTTTTAGTTCTCTTTCTCAAATTGTGCAACAACCTCCTTAACCCAAAGTAGCCCAACCATAGACCCGTAATTTTTTAATATAATAAAAAATAAATTTAAATTTCGAAATTTAGGATTTTTTTTTTTCGAAAACTAGGTGGATCGCGGGTGTGACCCGCGATCCGTGGGGAACGGATCGCGGTTCCCACCCGCGATCCGTCCCTCCCGCCTTTTAAGTTTTCTGTTTTATTTTCTTTATTTCTGTTTTTCTTTTTTATTATAATTATTTTTAATCTTTTTTTAATTTTTTTTTCAAAATATGTTTTCTAATTTATATTATTTTTTAAAAATTTAAAAATTAGTTTTTAATTTTTTTCAAAAATTGACCTCCAAATCACGTCGATAACTGGACGTATTGAAATGTTAGGGTATTTTATACAATAAAAAAATAAAATTTCTTAACAAGAATAAGAAATTATTTACAAATGAATTTTAAACAAACACTAAAACTAATTAAAACAAAAAATTGATAACGTTGTCGAAAATTCATAGGGTGTACACACATTACAAACAATTTTGGAGGTTGATACAGCAAAAAATTAAAAACACAATGATTTTTTTAAAAAAATAATAACAATTACAAAACATATTTTGAAAAGAAATATAATAAAAAAACTTAATTAAAATGATTTAAAAAAATTCAAAACATAAAACACTCCAACTAAAATCCGTGACTTTATTTATTTTCTTTTATCGTTTTTGATTTTATGTTTTGAATTTTTTAAAATCATTTTAACTATGTTATATATATATACTTCAAAATATGTTTTCTAATTTTATAAATTTTTAAAAAATTTAATTGTGTTTTTAATTTTTTGAAGTATTAGAAAACTGTTTGTAATGTGTATTCACTCTACGAATTTTTGACAACGTTACAAATTTTAAAATGTACCTATATTGGTATTCGAAATTTAATTTTTTTTATTAGATAAAAAAATGTACCTAGTTAATACTATATTCTAAATTTTTAAAATTTGTAACGTTGTCAAAAATTCGTAAGGAGAATACACTTTACAAACAGTTTTGATGGTCGATACTGCAAAAAATTAAAAACACAATTAATTTTTTTTTAAAATTTTATAAAAATTAGAAAACATGTTTTGAAGTATATATATATATAACATAGTTAAAATGATTTTAAAAAATTCAAAACATAAAATCAAAAACAATAAAAGAAAATAAATAAAGTCACGGATTTTAGTTGGAGTGTTTTATGTTTTGAATTTTTTTAAATCATTTTAATTAAGTTTTTTTATTATATTTCTTTTCAAAATATGTTTTGTAATTGTTATTATTTTTTAAAAAAAATTATTGTGTTTTTAATTTTATGCTGTATCGACCCCTAAAACTGTTTGTAATGTGTACACCCTACGAATTTTCGACAACGTTATCATTTTTTTTGTTTTAATTAGTTTTAGTGTTTGTTTAAATTCATTTGTAAATAATTTCTTATTTTTGTTAAGAAATTTTATTTTTTTATTGTATAAAATACCCTAACATTTCAATACGTCCAGTAATCGACTTGATTTGGAGGTCGATTTTTGAAAAAATTAAAAATAATTTTTTAAAAAATAATATAAATTAGAAAACATATTTTGAAAAAAAAAAGATTTTAAAAAAGATTAAAAATAATTATAATAAAAAAGAAAAACAGAAATAAAGTAAGTAAAACAGAAAACTTAAAAAAAAATTTAAAAAAAATTTCGCTGACTTTAAAAAAAAAATTTTGGCGGGAGGGAAGGATCGCGGTTCCACCCGCGATCAACCTAGTTTTCTGTAAAAAAAAATTGCCCTAAATTTCGAAATTTTTATTTATGTTTCTATTATATTAAAAAATTACGGACATAGACCCCCACGAAGCGCTCTACCCGACGAGCAACATGGCAGTGCAAACAAGCCTCATAAACGCCTCCTCCTTCAACTCCATATCCCTACACGACATCACCAATTTGATCCCGGCAAACAACAACACCCTGAGAAGCCCAACCGGGATTTCCACAAACAACCTCAACAACGAGCTCCCGAACACCAATCCTATAACCAGCTTAGCGACTCCGAGCATCGCGACGCACCTGCCGCTCCTCCCCCTGAACTTGGACTGCCCAGCAAGCCCCCCGGCGTCGTGGCAACAGGGAAGGGCACAAAACAAGCTGCATGCTAAATTCATTAGTGCGTCGACGGTGACAGCGACATAGGTGACCGTGACATGACTGACATCGATCTTCTCTAGGAATGGGTAGGAGGAGAGGCGACAGACGATGATGACGGAGTTGAGGAGGGTTAGGTTAGGAGGGTTAGAGGAAGTCATTTTTCCAGGCTTGGCGGGAGATGGAGACAATGTGGATTCAGGAGGGACCGCAGCGAGAGTTGTGTGTGACAGTTGGTGGTGGTGATGTTGGAGAGAGAGGAGAGAGAAGAGAGAATTGGAGAGAGATGAGAAGAGAGAGAGGGAGGAGAGAGAATAAGAGTGAGAGTTTAAGTTTTTTTATTTAATATTAAGAACATTTTTTTTATTTTTAAGGGTGTAAATTACGAAATTCTTAAAAGAATTGAAAGAAAATTGTGACTGAGTAGGTCATTCTATCGACAAAGTGTATACAATCAAATAAATGAAAATGCATGTGCATGAAAAAAGTTAAGGTTGAAATGTAGGTGTACATGAAGAAATATTTGAAAAACTGACTATAAAGAATCGATTACGCTCGCTTTGAAGCACACCAAAGCAAATAACCCTTTAGTTAAACTTTACGTCTCCAACAGTTCCGCAATTTCTTTGTCGTGAATGTTGTGCCAATCGCATCAAACGTTAGCTATAAGAAAGTTGTTGATTATTCCTCCAAGAAAGTTATTTTGCTCATGTTTCATGTTGCAAATAAGTAGTTTGTGCTGGCTTGAGCTGTTAGCTTAAAGTGGAAGCTTTAGTATGGAATGAGTGAGGATGGCAATTGACTATGGACCATAAACCATTAAACTTGAAATATAAATCAACTAATTTGGTAATCTCAGTGAGGGTAATCTCATAAATATTCCTTTAATAATTCAAATACGGCAACACTTGCTAAATTCCTTTAATAGTTCAAAATAGTTAGTATAGCTGTTTCTGTAAATGACATTCATATGTTTCTTATTTCCTGAAATTCGTAAAAATCACAGATATAAATTCATAGTGTGATTAAGTCCGTCCCTGGTTTCGCAGTTGGAAAGATTCGATGACGATCAGAGGTGACCAGACAATTAAGAAATATCATTCTCTACTTTAATGGTGATGAGCATCTTTAATGTTCGTCCAAAAACTGTCCACGAACTTTATTTTCTCAATAATGGGATTGAGATTGAACTAAGATTTTTGAAAGCAACCTTATAATAAATTGTATAATTTTAAATTCGAATGCTATCAGTTTTTTAAATGGTGTGGGTAGCATTTATAACGGATTATGAGAATCTATTAATAAAACTAATATATAACGGATTGCTATATTTTGAGTGTATGATTCTCAATTTTTACCTACATCATGAGACCTGGATTTATCGTTTCTACGTATATTTGTGAAGAGAAACACATGAACATAAGTATATCTGCAAGAGGGAAACACATAAACATAAGCCAGAAGGACCAAATAGGACACTAAGAAACTTCACACCATCATGATGAGTATTTTAACAATTAGATTCTTGCCCATATCACGTCGGTTGTCTTGTTCCAATATACCGACGTCATAAAAAGGAGACGTAATGGGAGGGAAATATCACATCGGTTATTGAACCGATGTGATATACAAGGTATGTCGCGTCGGTTATCTCAGGAACTGACGTGATATACCAAGTATATCACGTCAGTTTTCAACGTCCGACGTGATATACCAAGTATATCATGTCGGTTCCTGAGATAACCGACGTGACATATCACATATTTATCACATAAATGCGGGATAAATCACATCGGTTCTCGGGGGGAAAATTTCATATTAATAAAAAATTCCCTGTGGAAAAAAACACATACAAACCACAACTATATATACTAAAAACTTCTAAACACCCAGTCACTTAAATAATTATTTTAACACAACTATATATTGATCACTTAATTAATCATTTAAATAAGTAATGGTAGAAAGTAATAGTTGATTATGCAATGAGATGCATGCAAGGTCCAAATATGATTCGCAGGTAAGGTGCGTTCTAAATAAAAGCTCAAGTTCAAACTTACAACCCAATACAGATATCAAGGTTTTAATACCCAACTAAGCTTTGGAGAAGCAATTAAGCCTAACTAAAAATCAAACAAAATTCTCACTCAACAATTTTGACAACAATTAAGCAATTAAGCCTGACTAAAAATCAAACAAAGATAATAGTACACCTGTTTAAATGAAACTCGTACAGAATGAGGGATAATCATTTGGTTACTTTGAATCAAATACAACAAACGTAGGTGTCATTCCCGGATTTGCTAAAACCATGTCTTACATTGCATGTATCTAATACGAATTCCATGTCTTACACGTTACACTTTTTTTCACATATTTTTCTAATAAATAAACTGCCTAATATCATTGCAGCAATATATTAAAAAGAGTTCATGCATGTAATCGTAGCGTATTAAACTAATTTCAGTAGTTCTACCCCTAGATTTAGTTTGACTGTTCACTTAAGTTATAGTCGTTTGGTTCGACTGTAGTTTAAGTTGGTTAGAATGTTTCCTTATTTTCATGGAAACGATTGACCGTTGATCCTGTGTCGGTCGACCGGTTTATGATAGACTTGTTGAACTTAGATATCTGTTTTGTATATCTTGCACAAATCTCAAACAAATATTCCCCATGACTATAACACTTTAGGAGCTTATAAATAGAGGTTCATACACTTTATTTACACAATTTTCCAACTTCTATTTGCTTCCTACATTAGAGAGAATCGTCACATCTCAGTAATTCTATTCTACACACTCAAGAACTAAAACTTCCACCACTTGACCACATCCAAATTATACTCAATTGTGCTCAAAGTTAGAGTGTTGACACTCTTGTCTAGTCTCTTTGTCAAAGTTAAAGGTTTTGGTGAAAGCCCGAAGCAAGTTCTAAAAGTTTCGGTGAAAGCCCGAAGCATCCCTTTCGGGCTGTGAGAGTGGGAACTGAGCTCGACGAGAATTGTTTGCGAGCTTGAAGTGTAAATGTTTAATCTCGATCAGGAACGAGATCGGATATTGAAGACGTAAGCGGAGCTCGTGGAATCGAACATAGCTTGCAAGAGATGAAGTAGGACCCGGGTGGGATGTCGAACCTCTATAAATCACTGCGTCTATCGTGGTTTGCATTGATTATTCTCTCCTTGTTTAATTATCATTTTCACTGCATATTAAGTAGAGATTAGGCAAAATAGATTAGATTAATTAGGCTATGATCCCACAATATTGAGATCCCTAAGGTTACTCTCTCGGATGAGATTATAGACAACATGAGTAGATTTGTGATCGCCTCGGTCCACAATCGTCATCTTACGGGTACTTCAACTGAAATTGTCATCTTATGGGTACTTCAACACAAAGAGTCTTGGATTTTAACAAATTCCTAATCTCACTCCTCATATCTGAGGCAAGGAAAGAGGCTTGTAAGTCTCCTTTCATTACCTCTCGAGGAAAGGAATTCATATTTAAGAGGTGGACTAAGCGTTATGGCGCTACTCGATCGTTACCTTTTGAAGGCTCATGGATCACTGTTTGAGATTTCCCTCTCCACCTCTGGACAACCTCGGTTTTTAACGAACTCGCCTTTCAATTCTATGACCTCGTTTCTGTAGATGAGGGTACCTTATCAAAGTGGGTTCTCTCACTGGCTCGTATCAAAGTCAAAGTCTGCCGTGGCTCCTTTGTCCCCCAAAACAAAGTATTCTGTTTGTTTAGAGGTGGTCTACAAGGCCACCTTCGTCAGTGGAGAGAATCCAACCGATCACACCTACATACCAAGATCAACTCCAACGCAGAAGTGGGAGAGAATGACGGCTGACACCACCAGACCCATTTTAGCATCTTGGGTTCAAGCCCAACTCCTATGGGTAATTTCCACGTTGACCAATCAAATCAAAGGCCAAACTAGAAAGTGCAAAAGCCCAGCAAAAATAAAGGAAAAGACCTCATCTCCGAAGGGAAAAGGTGCACCAAACCAAAGGTGGATGTGGCTCGTCAAGCCGTCTCGGCTACCCTGGTTATGGAGGAGCTCCAAACTCTCGGAACCATCCACGCCCACCTTCACCTATGACGCACTCCACAACGTTTTCGGTAACTAGCGACTCTACACATGACCATAGGATGGTCGGAATGGGTCCCAATAGTCATCCGACCACTCAACCCCTGACTACTCAAACTGCTCCAGCTCTGATCAGTGGCTTTGCCGTATCACCTCAGCTAGGGATGACAACAGATTGGTTCCGTTCAGGTACTTGCCAGCACGGGATGTATATTCTACTTTGGTACCAAGAATCAAACCGGATATGGGTTAGTTCCCAACTAACCCATATAGTTGAATTAACCCAAAACCGGATATAGTTGGGAACTAACCCATATCCGGATCCGTTCATTTACCTAAATTTACCTGTACATTTTTGTTCATCTAATTTTAAAATACAATATGTTTCTAAACAACAATTTTAGCTACTCCAACATCTCCAATTTAAAATACAACCAAATACATGTTGAAAGAGTTTCAGAAACAATTAAAAGTAAGAGAACATGTCCAAAAACAAATTAGTCTTTGTGGACTGTGATTAGTCACGTTGCAATCCTCCATTCTCCTAATGTTCAAGCCTGTAAAAATTCAAAATAGAAGAATTCATAGGAAGAAAACAAAGCTTGTTATCTTTCTTCAGTTTTACTATATTACAAATGGAAAGGTCAAGTAGTTTGAGCTTCACCCAAACCTATTTGATTTGGTTCCATACTGTATACCTGCGATATTGTTAAAAAAATAAACACCATGCCAATAAAAATAGTTCAGACATCATGATTACCAAACCAGAAGCTCTAGTTTCCTCAGGGTTCAGATTGATCATGACACACAATTACCGAACCCACAGCTCCAGTTTCTCAAGGTTCAGACCGATCGTGATAACGTGTAAGAACGTGGAGATGTGAGAGGAGTGGAGTGGGGTAGGTATGGTTGAGGTGTAGGTGGAGTGGGTGGAGGTATGGTGGAGAAGTAAGGGTAGGTGTAGGTTTTGTTATTTAAACCCAAACCCAACCCTCTCTTCTCTTTTCCTTCCCCATTTCATTTCCACCCAACTCACCACTTTCCCTTGGTGTTCCGGCGACCAGAGGAGGAGGAGGAGACCCGGCGACGTGGTGGAGGCGCGCGCGAAGGAGAAGAAGCGAGTTTCGACGCCGGAGGAGGAGGAGCTCGCGGGACGCGGTTTCTTCGCGGTGAAAGGTATGCCAAGTCTTCATAGTAACTCCCCAAGAGGTGTGGGAGTGTAGGGGGCGGCGTTGGTGCCGTTTCCCCGGCGAAATCCGGCGGGACAGTGGCTGAAGGTGCCTGTTCGGTCGACCGGATGGTGAGATTCGGTCGACCGAATGGCGTCTGGATGATGCCTGTCCCGCGGATAATGAGTAGTTCGGTCGACCGGTGGTTGGGTCGGTCGACCGATAGTTAATAATATTTGCTTACTGCCCGAAAACGGTCGAACGACGTCTGTGTGACGGTCGACCGTTTATGCCAAATTTTAGCGGGAATATTTTATAAGGGTTATATTAGTCCGGTCGACCGGTGGTTGTTCGGTCGACCGATCCCAGTAGATAGGGTAGACAGACCTTCGGCCGACCGAGTGTGTCTCGGTCGACCGAACTGCGCAAGGTCGGTCAAGAGCGTTGACCATCTAAACGGTCGACCGCTCTGGATCCGGTCGACCGACCGCGTGCAGTTTTCCTGTAGTGAAGTGCCTGTTGATCCGGTCGACCGGAAGAGTTTCGGTCGACCGAATGCAGTGGGCAGGATTCATGCAGTTTTCCTTATCGGTTGAACGGACCCTGGTTCGACCGACAGGATATATATGTATATAAAACGTATAGCGTAGACCTTCCAAACGGTCGACCGCTAGATTTGACCTTGTTCGACTGGTGGGTCGAATTATCTTTCCTTGGTGGATTTATCCACATACGTGACGTCGAGCAGAGGCGACTACCGGCTGCCGAGCCCACGGTCGATCACCGGACCTCGGAGCTACGGATTTCACCTACGACGAGAGCGTATCTTCTGTTGGACCCCTCGTGGATGCCGGTGCGGCAGAGGGATGCCTGCCATGCCTGTGTGGGTGGTAGATGCCTTCTTCCCTGGTGAGGGAAGGGGATGCACTTTCCCTGTGGGGGAAAGCCGAGACCTCCTCGTGTGGGCCTGGATTGGCAGGGGGGATGCCTCCCTTGTGCCCCTGTGTGCGGCTGGGAGATGAGTGCGGCGACCCCCCTCGTGTGGGCCTGGATTGGCAGGGTGGGGGATGTTTCCCATGCCCCTGGCGCGGCTGGGAGATGGTCCGCAGCGGTTGGGGCATGTATGGGGCCCGAGGCGGATTGCATTGCATGTGCATTCTTGGCATTTTCATCTGTTTTTCTGTATATATAGGAGATGTTGGCATACGGGGTTCCTTTCGGGAACTCAGGCAGATTTTATGTTGCATTTTCAGGTAGCAGGCAGTCTTAGGTTGGTGGTGACCGAGGGGAGTGCCTCCGGGATCGGGTCCTGTTCTTCCGATCTTTTTGTAGAGGTAGTGATTACAGTAGTTATGTAGTAGTTATGTATTAGTTGTAATCACTCTTTTGACAACTCTGTATTATGACTTCCACGTGGAGATATTTTATATATTATTATGTTGACTTTTCTAGTAACGTGCCCGTGTTGACCGTTGACGGTCGTATGTTGTATGTTTAATTTTGAAAATTTTCTTCCGCTGTTTCGGGACGTTACAACTTGGTATCAGAGCCTTGATCCCGGCGTATTTTCCCAAAGAAACCACCATCGAGTTAGGATTAGAGTCTAGAGGTCCATGGCATGCATTCATAATCATTCTGACGTGAGTTCTTTGTTCTGTAGAGCGATGCCTCCGAGGCGGGTTGTGCCTGCGGTCGAGACTCGCGATTCGAGTGAGACTGGGAGAGAGGAGGCCCGGGAGGCAGAGCGCAGAGTCCTGTTCGATACCGTGGAGCGGTTGAGCGGGATGTTGGAGCGCCAGGCAGCGCAGAGTGCGCAGGCGGGGGCCGGTGCGATGCACGACCGGTTCATGAGGCAGCACCCTCCGACTTTTGCTGGGCAGATGGATGCAGAGGCAGCTGAGGAGTGGATCCTCACTATGCAGACGATCTTCAGGGCTATCGACTGTACTCCGGAGAAGAAGGTGGACCTGGCCACCTATGTGCTGAGAGGAGCTGCAGCGAACTGGTGGAGGTCGACTTCAGCAGTTGTGTTCACCGGTCGAGAGGATGTGTCATGGGAGGAGTTCGTTGAGGAGTTCAACGAGCAGTACTTCCCGGAGCATGTGCGAGACGGGAAGCGGGTGGAGTTCCTGGCCCTGGAGCAGGGGAGCATGACACTGGAGGAGTACATTGGGAAGTTTAACGCCCTTGAGCGTTACTGTCCGGAGATTTTCGTCACTCAGGCGCAGAGGTCGATGAAGTTTGTCGGGGGACTCCGGAAGCATCTGAGGACCCGAGTGCTGTCGAGCATGCCACGCACCTTGGCGGACGCAGTGAGGAGCGCCACTATCATGGAGAGGGACTACCGGGAGAATTATCAGGATGATAGGAGGTCGATAGGGAGATCCTCAGGGAGGCCAGGAGGGCAGAGTTCGGGGAAGTCGGGCAAGAGGCCCCGGATCGAGGCAGCAGGGGCGCCGCAGCCAGAGGCGTGCAGGAGCTGTGGCAGAGTGCACACTGGGCGCTGCTTTGGGTCGATTACTTGTCATGGTTGTGGTCAGCAGGGCCACATCGTCAGGAACTGCCCTAGCAAGGGCGCTGGACCGAACAAACCTCCGGGACTTCCGAGTGTCAGTGGCGGCGGAGCTAGGAGACCTGCAGCACCGCAGCAGGGTCAGCGCACTGGACGAGTCTTCACTGTCCAGGCAGAGGAGGCGAGGGACGCCAGCACCGTCGTGGAAGGTACACTTCTTGTGGCAGGTTTAGAGGCTAGAGTGCTTTTTGATTGTGGCGCGACACACTCGTTCATCTCGGAGCAATTTGCGGGAGTGTTGGGCCGTACCCCTGCGATGTTGACTGCCACTTTGGAGGTCAGCACACCCCTGGGTCTGGTGGGCACTGTGGGGAGCTTCATCCCCGGCGCCACGATTGTTTCGGGAGACCAAGATTTTCCGGCAGATCTGGTCTTGCTACCGATGGAGGACTTCGACGTTATTCTTGGGATGGACTGGCTGTCCCGGCATGACGTGCGTGTCCTTTGCCGTGAGAGGAAGGTTTTGATTCCGAGGTTGGGGTTGCCTGATATCATGATTAGAGGAGTCAGGAACAGAGGAGGCCGCATTGTGGTGTCAGCTTTGAGGGCTCAGAAGTTGATGCAGCAGGGTTGCAGAGCGTTTCTGGCGACGCTGGTTGTTCCAGAGGCTGAGTCTCCGAGGCTGGACGAGATAGATGTGGTACGGGAGTTTACAGAGGTGTTTCCAGATGATATTACAGGATTGCCACCTCCGCGAGAGATGGAGTTTTGCATTGAGCTGGCAGCAGACACCTCACCGCAGTCGAAGGCCCCGTACAGGATGGCGCCTGCAGAGTTGGCAGAGTTGAAGAAGCAGCTACAGGAGCTGATGGAGGCTGGATTCATCAGACCGAGTGTCTCACCTTGGGGCGCGCCAGTGCTGTTTGTGAAGAAGAAGGACGGGTCTTTGCGGATGTGCATTGACTATAGGATGCTGAACAAGGTCACCATCAAGAATAGGTATCCCCTACCTAGGATTGAGGACCTGTTCGATCAGTTGCAGTCAGCGAAGGTCTTCTCTAAGATCGACCTACGCTCAGGATACCACCAGCTGAGGATCCGAGAGGAGGATGTCCAGAAGACTGCATTCAGGACCAGATATGGGCACTATGAGTTTTTGGTGATGCCTTTTGGGTTGACGAACGCTCCGGCGGCTTTCATGGATCTGATGAACCGGACGTTCAGGCAGTACTTGGATAGTTGTCTCGTGGTCTTTGTGGATGATATCCTGATTTACTCACCCGATGTGGAGCAGCACAGAGAGCACCTGCGGATTGTACTTAGCATTTTGAGAGACCAGAGGTTGTATGCTAAGTTTTCGAAGTGCGAATTCTGGTTGGACAGAGTCGCATTTCTGGGTCACATCGTTTCTGCAGAGGGGATTTCGGTGGATCCGGCGAAGGTAGAGGCAGTGACTGAGTGGAGAGCCCCTACGAGCGTGACGGAGATCAGGAGCTTTGTTGGATTGGCGGGTTACTACCGTCGCTTCATCAAAGACTTCTCGAGGTTAGCTGCACCTTTGACTGCCCTGACGCAGAAGGGAGTCACTTTTGTTTGGTCCCAGAAGTGCGAGGACAGCTTTCAGGAGCTGAAGAGACGACTGACGACAGCTCCAGTTTTGACGCTGCCGAGCGGCACAGGAGGTTTTGTGGTCTACAGTGATGCGTCTGGCATTGGTTTGGGTTGCGTGTTGATGCAGCACGGGAGGGTGATTGCATACGCTTCGAGGCAGCTGAAGACTCATGAGAGGAATTACCCGACGCATGACTTGGAGTTGGCAGCCGTTGTGCACGCACTGAAGACATGGAGACACTACCTGTATGGTGAGCAGTTTGAGGTGTTCACCGATCACCAGAGTCTGAAGTATCTCTTCTCCCAGAAGGAGTTGAATATGAGACAGCGTCGTTGGTTGGAGTTCATTAAGGACTACGATTTCACCATCTCTTACCATCCGGGGAAGGCGAATTCAGTTGCATACGCCTTGAGTAGGAGAGTGGAGCTATCAGTGGCTGGCATGTGCCTTCAGGAGTGGAGACTGCTTGAGTCATTGGCAGAGTGGAGGCCGTTCACTGGGGACTCTGAGGGAGCAGTGTTAGCTGGATTGCGGGTAGAGCCACAGACTGTTTCACAGGTAGTACAGGCGCAGCATGAGGATGATGAGTTGGCCAGTTTGCTGGAGTTGACTGCCAGAGAGGGGTCAGATTTCAGTGTTGGGGTCGATGGAGGTCTGAGATTCAGAGGGCGGATCTGGGTGCCGAGGGTTGATGGGATGAGAGATGACATCATGGAGGAGGCACACAGAGCGAAGTACACCATCCATCCCGGGAGCACGAAGATGTATAAGGACCTGCAGCGGAACTTCTGGTGGAGAGGCATGAAGAAGGACATTGCAGAGTTCGTGAGTCGGTGTTTGGTCTGTCAGCAGGTGAAGATCGAGCACCAGAGGCCAGCTGGGCCTATGCAGAGCATCGAGCTTCCAGAGTGGAAGTGGGAGCACGTGACGATGGACTTCGTTACGGGGCTACCGAAGACGAGGCGGTTCCATGACGCGATTTGGGTGATAGTCGATAGACTGACCAAGTCGGCGCACTTTCTGGCCATTAGGACCACCTTGCCTTTGGAGAGTCTGGCGAAGCTGTATGTAGAGGAGATCGTCAGATTGCACGGAGTACCGGTGAGCATCATCTCTGACAGAGATCCGAGGTTCACATCCAGATTTTGGGGGAGTCTGCAGCAGGCACTGGGGACACGTCTGAGATTCAGTACAGCTTTTCACCCTCAGACAGACGGTCAGTCAGAGAGGACTATCCAGACTTTGGAGGATATGCTGAGGGCTTGCACACTGGACTGGGCTGGACATTGGGATGAGCATCTACCTCTGATTGAGTTTGCCTACAACAACAGCTACCATGCTAGTATTGGGATGGCACCGTATGAGGCATTGTACGGGAGGCCGTGCAGATCGCCGGTATGCTGGAGTGACGTAG
Organism: Triglochin maritima; assembly: GCA_963682175.1. Taxonomy (NCBI): domain Eukaryota; kingdom Viridiplantae; phylum Streptophyta; class Magnoliopsida; order Alismatales; family Juncaginaceae; genus Triglochin; species Triglochin maritima. The sequence goes on from OY821775.1 coordinate 47,043,201, forward strand.
GCGAGAGACAGTTAGTGGGCCCAGAGCTTGTGCAGATGTATGCAGAGAAGGTTGACCTGATCAGGAGGAGGTTGGCTACAGCACAGAGCAGACAGAAGAGTTATGCTGACCGACGCAGACGGACTTTGAGCTTCGAGGTTGGAGATCACGTCTTCCTGAAGATTTCACCAGCTCGGGGAGTGATGAGGTTCGGGAAGAAGGGGAAGCTCAGTCCGAGGTATGTCGGACCTTTTGAGATCTTGGACCGTGTCGGGGAGGTCGCCTACAGAGTTGCTTTGCCACCACAGTTCTCTGGCCTTCACAACGTCTTCCATGTTTCTATGTTGAGGAAGTACGTTGCAGACCCGACACATGTGATAGAGATTGCAGTACCTGAGATCCGGCAGGACTTGTCACTTGAGGAGAGGCCAGTTGAGATCATCGATCGGATGGACCATCAGCTCAGGAGGAGGACCATTCCGATGGTTAAGGTCAGATGGCAGCATCACAGTGAGCGCGAGGCCACCTGGGAGATCGAGGAGGAAGTTCGGAGACAGTATCCAGAGCTTTTCGGTGAGTTACCTTTCTGATTTCGGGGCGAAATCCTTTTAAGGAGGGTGGATTGTAAGAACGTGGAGATGTGAGAGGAGTGGAGTGGGGTAGGTATGGTTGAGGTGTAGGTGGAGTGGGTGGAGGTATGGTGGAGAAGTAAGGGTAGGTGTAGGTTTTGTTATTTAAACCCAAACCCAACCCTCTCTTCTCTTTTCCTTCCCCATTTCATTTCCACCCAACTCACCACTTTCCCTTGGTGTTCCGGCGACCAGAGGAGGAGGAGGAGACCCGGCGACGTGGTGGAGGCGCGCGCGAAGGAGAAGAAGCGAGTTTCGACGCCGGAGGAGGAGGAGCTCGCGGGACGCGGTTTCTTCGCGGTGAAAGGTATGCCAAGTCTTCATAGTAACTCCCCAAGAGGTGTGGGAGTGTAGGGGGCGGCGTTGGTGCCGTTTCCCCGGCGAAATCCGGCGGGACAGTGGCTGAAGGTGCCTGTTCGGTCGACCGGATGGTGAGATTCGGTCGACCGAATGGCGTCTGGATGATGCCTGTCCCGCGGATAATGAGTAGTTCGGTCGACCGGTGGTTGGGTCGGTCGACCGATAGTTAATAATATTTGCTTACTGCCCGAAAACGGTCGAACGACGTCTGTGTGACGGTCGACCGTTTATGCCAAATTTTAGCGGGAATATTTTATAAGGGTTATATTAGTCCGGTCGACCGGTGGTTGTTCGGTCGACCGATCCCAGTAGATAGGGTAGACAGACCTTCGGCCGACCGAGTGTGTCTCGGTCGACCGAACTGCGCAAGGTCGGTCAAGAGCGTTGACCATCTAAACGGTCGACCGCTCTGGATCCGGTCGACCGACCGCGTGCAGTTTTCCTGTAGTGAAGTGCCTGTTGATCCGGTCGACCGGAAGAGTTTCGGTCGACCGAATGCAGTGGGCAGGATTCATGCAGTTTTCCTTATCGGTTGAACGGACCCTGGTTCGACCGACAGGATATATATGTATATAAAACGTATAGCGTAGACCTTCCAAACGGTCGACCGCTAGATTTGACCTTGTTCGACTGGTGGGTCGAATTATCTTTCCTTGGTGGATTTATCCACATACGTGACGTCGAGCAGAGGCGACTACCGGCTGCCGAGCCCACGGTCGATCACCGGACCTCGGAGCTACGGATTTCACCTACGACGAGAGCGTATCTTCTGTTGGACCCCTCGTGGATGCCGGTGCGGCAGAGGGATGCCTGCCATGCCTGTGTGGGTGGTAGATGCCTTCTTCCCTGGTGAGGGAAGGGGATGCACTTTCCCTGTGGGGGAAAGCCGAGACCTCCTCGTGTGGGCCTGGATTGGCAGGGGGGATGCCTCCCTTGTGCCCCTGTGTGCGGCTGGGAGATGAGTGCGGCGACCCCCCTCGTGTGGGCCTGGATTGGCAGGGTGGGGGATGTTTCCCATGCCCCTGGCGCGGCTGGGAGATGGTCCGCAGCGGTTGGGGCATGTATGGGGCCCGAGGCGGATTGCATTGCATGTGCATTCTTGGCATTTTCATCTGTTTTTCTGTATATATAGGAGATGTTGGCATACGGGGTTCCTTTCGGGAACTCAGGCAGATTTTATGTTGCATTTTCAGGTAGCAGACAGTCTTAGGTTGGTGGTGACCGAGGGGAGTGCCTCCGGGATCGGGTCCTGTTCTTCCGATCTTTTTGTAGAGGTAGTGATTACAGTAGTTATGTAGTAGTTATGTATTAGTTGTAATCACTCTTTTGACAACTCTGTATTATGACTTCCACGTGGAGATATTTTATATATTATTATGTTGACTTTTCTAGTAACGTGCCCGTGTTGACCGTTGACGGTCGTATGTTGTATGTTTAATTTTGAAAATTTTCTTCCGCTGTTTCGGGACGTTACATAACGAGTTTACCCTTGATCGTTGAGCACGCTTCCAATCAGCAACAATTGCAAAATGTAAGAGAGAATTTAAACATGATTTTCATAATCAACCAAAAATGAAGTATTAATTTAGTTTTAGGTTGAATTCAAAGCTTCCAACTGCTTCCGGAGATCATCTAGGTCATCGGTAAGGGCGATGTCATCTGCTGGTTTTGAAGCATTTTCGTGCACATCAGCTATTGGGAGTTCATGTACTAAACCATCTGGCAGCTTATCTACAAATAAAAATAAAAAAACAATAAGTACATGGAGCTTGTCAGAGATCAATACTTTGTACATGGAGCTTCATGGAGATAAACAGGACATAAAAGAATGCATTATCAATCCTTATGTATACAAGTACTATAATTTTTTATCTCCGAAGTCCAATTCTTATTGGATTGCAAATGCTTTAGTATGCCCATAGTAACATATAAGATCTTTGGATAAAAAAAGATCAAATATTCCAAAACAACAAAACACCTGAACTGCTGCCAGTGTTTGACTTCTCCACCTTAAGACTATCCATTACACTAAGGAAAAAAATTCTTTGTAATAAGAAATTTTAGCACAAGCTAAAGCATGAACTGATGAAAGCAATCCTATAGCAAAGTGAAGAAAACACAATGGAAATGATGACAATTGATTAATAAAAACACAATTGAATCTGCACAAAAACTCAACAAGTGAGGAACAGTTAAAGTTCCAACTAATATATCCATAATCCATGTATCATATGCGTACCTAATGTTCCACTCATTATCAAGATGAAGTGGAGCTTCTGGCATGGACAACATTTCAACCTCCATCTTTGCCTTGGCAGCTTCTTCTCTTTCTGGTTTTTTAGAAATATATTCCCAGATAGGATCTACTGAGAAGTAGAGGCTGGGTGAAGATGTAAATTACCAAGTAAGGAGAAACTTGCCCAAATTTCAACATAAACGTAAGTGCATTTTGAACAAGGAGACCAGCTGTAACGTCCTCAAACACAGCGGAAAATTCAAATTAAAAACATACAATCAACGAGGACATTACGAAAGAAATACACAAACTGGTGCACCAACATATAATATATATATGTGAACGAGTTTACAAACGAATGTGATTACATCAAAAGATCATATACAGAGAATACACACAGTAATCACAACCACCTCAAAATGTAGGGAAGCAGGATCAGGTCTCGAGCGCTCCCTCCGCCGACGCCACCCACCAAACGTCGCTCTCGGCCTGAAAGCAGATAATGAATGCCTGAGTTTCCAGGAGGAAACTCAGTATGCCAAACCCTAACACATATATAGACAGAAATGAAATGAGTAAAGAACGTAAAACACCACCACAGAAACACTCGCTAAGTTCCCGGGACCTCTCTCCCGGCCATAGCCCAACAACACGGGTCTCAAGGGTCCTCTCACCCCAACCCACCAACACACGTGCACACAAGGCACTGCCGGTCCAAAACACGGCCACACAACCCCCTCATTGCCTCAGTGTTACCGGAGCCACGATTTTGCATCATTCGCCGGAGCCACGACTTTGTCTCATTCGTCGGAGCCACGGCCACACAACACGTGTCACCACTAATCGCTATAGGGCCGGAATGTCTGTGCCGTCGCCCCAAAAGGGCCGGAGACCCGTTGCCTTCTAGCCAATCAATAGCAACACACACACACAAAAACAGTGTAAAACGGTCGAACAAAACATGGCTTCCGGTCGACCGATCCTCACCCAGAGAACTGACCCAACCGAAAAACCCGCCAAACGGTCGACCGACAAAGGGGTCCCGGTCGACCGAAAAGCACCAGTAGAAATCCATTTTCGCAATCAACAGTAAAACGGTCGAACAACCGAACCCTATCGGTCGACCGAAAACCACCAGTAGAACTCACCCAGAGTCCTCACATCACGGTCGACCGAAACCACACTTCCGGTCGACCGGCCATTAAGTTAACTAAAACGTCGGTCGAACAAGTCAAACAGGCGGTCGACCGTTTAGATTGTCAACGCCCCAACCGACCTACAACAGTACTTTCGGTCGACCGGCAAAGGGGTCCCGTTCGACCGAAAATACACAGGACGTTTTCTCTCACTAAAAATTGCACAACCGGTCGACCGCCCAAAAGGGCATCGTTCGACCGGTGCGAGGGATTCGCCCAAAATACACTATAACCGGTCGACCGAACCAAAACACTGGTCGACCGTTTATAGTTCAGAAACGGCTGTGCAGGTCCGACGAGCCCGAAACGGCCTACCGTCGATCGCTCCCACTCCCACACTAACACTAGGTGAGCTTGAAAGCAAGTTTGACATACCTTAAGGCTTGAAGAAGCCTTTGAAGAAACGACGGCGAGCTTTTCCACGATAAACTCGAACTCCGGCGAACACAACGACGATCCCTGTGCTTCCGGCGTCTCCAACAGCCCCCCTCGCCTCCACAAATGCCGACGAAACTCTGATGGAGAGAGAGACACGTCTAGAGAGAGAGAGAGTGAGTGAGAGAGGAGAGAACGCGAGAGAGAGAGAGAGAGTGAGGAGAGAGAGTAAAACCAACCTTTATATACTTTTCTCTCACTCGATCTCAGCTGTCCATCTCAATCTATCACTAATCCTCTCCTAAACACAATTAAGAACAGTAAACAAGGGTCAGGATCTAACACCAGCCATAACCCCCTGCAATATATGTTTAACATCCAGTTAGAATTGGCAACCTGCAACAAAAGTCTGGAAGCTAACCAAATCAAACATGTGGCCATTAAACACCCACCCTTGCTCCTGGTGCGGGTCCTGCACTAACAGGACAATCCCATATGGAGGCCTCGATTCAGATCTCGCCCTGGGCTCCAAACCCAATTCGTAATGGATTTGCAAATGTGATCGCACTTCTCGTGGCGGCTCACCACCCCGTCTAAGGCAACACTTCCATGTATATTTCCAAAGACACAAATTATGTTGAGCATGGCTTCGTCGATCGATCTCTTGCGTGATCAATTGGGGGGCGGCCTGATCACTACATATGTCATTAAGGAAGGTAATCTTGAGTCTTGTAGAAATTTAAATCCCTGTTTAAATTTAAATGACTCGATTTATGATGCAATCCTGATAACCCTGATAAGGTAAATGAGAATGTACATCACCACTCAAAACCATCACGATTAGATGCTAGATCTTCCCCAAGGACTTCCGATGCTTCGGACTCTATTAGGTCTGTGGGAATTTCGGTTCAATCATCCATGGGAACCAGCCTGCCTGACCCATTACAATGGCAGTCGCTGAAATAATTTAATATCATATGTACACTCATAAGGATCAAATTTAGCGGAGACATTAAGGCTCAATAAGTATTTAACAAGCTACAAAAACTGAGTGGCAAGGTTGCATATAATATGCAACACGTTCGAGGCCTCATCCTAAACTATATGAAAATGTAATATCCCCGAACAGCGGAAAATTTAAACTTTTAAAATCAAGGGAAACACGAGGATAAAACCATCAAGAGTGGGGACATTACTGAATGAAATACTCAAATACAACTGGTGCACCGTAATACATAAGAGTTTGTCAAACGAGTGATTACACCAGAATACATAATACATAAAACACATAATCACGGCAACCTAAAGTAGGTAGACGACAAGATCCAGTCCCAAAGTGCAATCTCCATCGGTCACCACCCGCCGGAACCTAACGCGGTCCTGAAAAAGATGCAACAACAATGCCTGAGTTTCCATAAGGAAATCCCGTATGACAAACTCACCTATATGCCCTAACATACTAGTATAGCATAGCATGGAATACAAACCAGTAAACATTCCCACAAGGGCAAAACCGGACATTCATCCTGCAATCGTTCCCGCTGCCACACAGGCCCCGCGGTCTACAATCGCCACCGCTGCCACAGAGGCCCCACGGTTCGCAACATCGTCGTCGGCATACAGGCCGCACGGTCCAACAACCACCAGTATCATACAGGCCACACGGTCAAACATCACCGCCGCCACACAGGCCGCACGGTCCAACATCGGGTCCCCGTAGAGACTTACCGTAGGCACATACGATCTAACGGACAGTACACAACACATCCCCATACGCGACTACACAAGCCAAGGGATCGGTGAGGAGGTGTTCGCACTTCCACGCAGGTAGAATCAGATCTGAAAATATCGTGGTCCACCACCACACCAACGGAGCCGTCGCTCAGGTCGGTCCATCACCGGCACCACATAGGCCGCACGATACCTCACTCGATAGGTGCCCAATCGAGCTACCTGCCGGAACACATCATCGGCAGTCCATCACTGCAACCACACAGGCTACGCGCGATCCTCCCTGCCGCCACACAGGCCCCACGTGCACGTGCAATCACTGCCTATCAAGGCCAGTCAAACATATCTGGCACACAAAGGGTCAGACAATCGACAGATCCGAACCGAAGTCCGCAGGCTCAACGAGCTCCACGTGCAGACACCAACTCCGCCGCTATAAAAGCAGGGCAGCGGCCTCCGTAGCCCCTCAGGCCGGTAGTCACTTCACCCAACGACAGTTGCGTGCCCGCTAAAGCAATGGGATCCGCAATCCCTCAGGCTACTACCCTAACGCGAGTCAAACAATCCACCAGAAATAGTACGATCCATACATGGAGATGACGCGTTCTGGACACCCACACTCTTCCACACGGCGGTTCTTGGGCAGGCATGCGTAACGCGCCCACCGTCACCTCCCGGCTCACGCACAAGGCGAGGAAACGAGTTTCCGTGGCAGAGTTGGCATCCTAAGCGGAACCAAGAATTTTGTCTTGTGCAAAACGGTCAACCGAAAAAGACAACTCGGTCGACCGTTTTCCTCACGGGAATCGGTCGACCGAAAGTGACATCCGGTCGACCGCTTCCACAAGGGAATCAGTCGACCAAAACGTCTACAACGGTCGAACTATTTGCGCAAAACATAAGTCTTAACGGTCTACCGAAGGTCTAAAACCGGTCGACCGAACGAGGTCAAAATCCAGAGTCTGATCAACATTAAATTCAAAACTATCGGTCGACCGACTCAGGGTCTCGGTTGACCGAAAACTAACAGGGTCAACCTATTATTTCTACGTCATATAACGGTCGACCGCAAACCACACTAAAGGTCCGGTACACTTAAGTCCTGGTCGACCGCAAACCACACTAAAGGTCTGGTACACTTAAGTCCTGGTCGACCGAACACAAGGACTCGGTCGACCAAAACACCACAGATAGACGAAATACACTACGTTCGGTCGACCGTCCGAGGGACCCGGTCGACCGACAGTCGTCTTCAACCTCACGCCAACCGAGGTGTTGACGTTGTACCTCGTCGCCGGCGAGGTCTCCGACCTCCCGGGACCAACCACAACATCACCCCAACGTGGGTGATCACTATAGGTCTCTAATGCAAGAACTTGGCATACCTCTCTTGAAGAACGACGAAGAACACCGGAACTCACCGCCTTGCTTGCCTCCGACGCTCACCACCTCGCACCGCACCACGCCCAGCACTCCTTGCCTCAGGCGCACCTTCTCCACCGGAACTCGAGCATCACAGGAGAGGAAGAAAGGTTTGAAGAAGAAGAAGAAGAAGAAGAAGAAGAAAAGGGAGAAACATTTTCGGTTATAAAACCAAAACTTGGCTCAACAGTGCCCTACACATCCAACCCATCACCTCTCACCCCTCTACCGTGCACGCCCCCTCTTCCCTTCCCCATGCAAAGCCTTCTCTCTCCTCCTAAACCCTTCTCTTAATCACCATTAGTCCATAAAACAAGTTAGGGTTATTACAGAAGATGTCCTTAAATTAAGCCTGTTGATTGTGTATCGTAATTGCAAACTTTCTTTTGTCATGTTTCTGGGGTATTAACTGTCCCAAACAATGGATTTCATGGGTCGAGGCTTGCATCTCCACATGCTACTTCTCTGTGCTAGTAAATGGATCCCCCTGGGGCCTTTTCAAATCATCAAACGACGTCAAGCAAGGTGACCCATTATCCTCCTATTATTCATTTTAGTTCCAATTGCCCTAACCAAACTAATCAACAACTTGTCATAATGGGGTCACTAGCAGGATCTAGTTTGGACGCACGGGACAATCTATCTACATTCAACAATTTGCAGATGCCACTATTTTCTTGATCAAACCTGATAAAAGAAATATAATCAACCTAACTAGAATTTTACAAATATTTGAGACTATCTCGGGACTCAAAATAAGATATCACAAGAGTAGCCTCTCAAATCTGCATTGTCAATGTGAGATCCTAATCTCTAATTTGTGGTCTAATTGTGTTTAGGTGGCTAATGGGGGGTTAGTGTTGGTTTGAGGTGGAGTGAGATGATTGGTGGAGGAGTTGTAAGGTGTATATAAGGTTTGAGTTCCCTCCCTCTCTTCTCACTCATTTCTCTCTCTCTCTCGCTCGTTTCTCTCTCTCTCCCGCTCGTTCTCTCTCTCAAACTCTTTCCCTCTCAGGCATTTAAAGCTCTGGAGAGGTGTGGGATCGGCGAAGCAAGAAGAAGCTTAGACAGTTGCCAGAGTTGAGGTGATCGGGCTCGAGGAGTTGCCAGAGAAGAAGAGTTTTTTCAAGGAAACGTTCACTGTGGTTCTTCAAAGACTTCTACAAGCCTTAAATGTATGTCAAACTTTGTTTTTATGCCCACCTTAGATAATGTGAGTGTTTAAGTAGTCGACAGTAGACCGGAAGGCTCGTCAGATTTCTATTGAGCAGAATTTTTGGCTGCATTCGGTTGACTGTTGCTAGTGTAATTTGGGGAGTTTTGCCTTGCACCGGTCGAACGATGCTTCGTGTGTTCGACCGGTCAAGTCTTTAAGGCAAGCTCTGAGAGTTTTTGGTCGACCGGGACCCTTTGTCGTTCGACCGAAAGTACAGTTTTAAGTCGATTGTAGGTGTAGACCTCAAAACGGTCGACCGCCCTGAGACCTCGTTCCACCGATGACTTAAGATAACTTAAAGTTTGTTCGACCATTTGTTGCTTCGGTGGATCAGTGTAGTTTGATTCGATGTCGAGTTTTACTAGAAGTTTTCGGTCGACCGTTTTTCTTGTTTGTTCGACCGATTGTGCACTTTGAGCGAGAAAAGGAAATTACTGGGAGTTTTTCGTCGAACGGGTCCCCTTTGTCGTTCGACCGGTTGGTAGGTTTTTCGGTTGGGTCAGTCCTTTGTATGGGGATTCGGTCGACCGTGCTTGTGGTTTTGTTCAACCGTTTCTGCCCTGGTTGTAGTTTTGAGTTTTTATTTTGATCTGCTTTGAGGGCAACGAGTCCCTAGCCTTTTTGGGACAACGGTATAAACATTTCCAGCCTGATAGCGATCGATGGTTGTGGCTCTACGGAGCGGGTGTCTTGTGTGTTTTGTTGGCCGATGATTTTTCCGGCAGGTGCCTTGTGTGCACGTGTGATTGTGGGGTTGGGGTGAGAGGACCCTTGAGACCCGTGTTGGTTGTGTCGGTTGTGGTTGGGAGAGAGGTCCCGAGAACCCAGTTGGACGGTGACAGTTGTTATATATTGCATTTTGTTATCATGTCATGTATTTGTTTAATTCATGCATTTAGGGTTTGACATACGGGATTTTCTTATTGGAAACTCAGGCATAGTTTTATGTTTCCATTTCAGGACGTGAGTTTCGTTAGGAAGTGGTGACTGAGAGTGAGCACACCTAGACCAGATCCTGTCTTCTTGAGTTTTGAGGTTGTTATGATTACACTTGTGTATGTTATATATCTTTTGTGATGTAATCATACTTTTGATTCCCTGTATTATACGGTGTACCACTCGATATATATGTATGTATGTATGTATATATGTATATATATGTAGGTATGTATGTATAGATATGTATGTATGTATGTATGTATATATATATGGTTTTCGTAGCGTCCATGTGATTTAATCTACTGATATATCTATCTTTTAAAGTTTTAAATTTTCTACGGTTTCGGAACGTTACAGTCAACCTGATGATTTGCAATTTGCAAAACATATTTTTGAGATACAAAAAAGAAAAACTATCCATCAAATACCTCGGATTACCTTTGCACTACAAACAACCCACCTGTGCTAATTGGATTGGCATCATAGGGAAGTTGACAAAACATTTAGAAGGTTGGCAGAGCAAAAAAAATTCTTTGGGAGGCAGATTAATCCTCGTAAACTTTGTCATGTCCACTATCACGGCCAATCACCTAAGCTTTATCCCGATAAAATAACTAGACAAATTGATTCAATTAGGAAACACTTCCAGTGAAACACAGATGCCAAAAAGGATCCTTCAAAAATCTAGTTGATTGGGATCGTGAGTGCCAACCTAGGAAAATAGTTGGTCTTGGAGTTATTGAACTCAGGGCACCCTTAACGGGGGTGCCCCGCCCGCGCGCCCTGGTCGGGCGCCCGGGCGCACCCCCGTTAACGGGCGGGGCGCCCGCCCGGGCGGTGGGCGTCCCGGGCAGATGTGGGGTAATAATTTTTTAAAATGTATTAATGGATTGTGGTTGGTTATAATAATTTTTGAATTTTTTTTAGTTTTGGTTTTGTTATTAATGGATTGGGTATTTGTTATAAATGTGGGGTAATAATTTTTTAAAATGTATTAATGGATTGTGGTTGGTAATAATTTTTGAATTTTTTTTAGTTTTGGTTTTGTTATTAATGGATTGGGTATTTGTTATAAATGTGGGGTAATAATTTTTTAAAATGTATTAATGGATTGTGTATTTGTTATTAATGGATTGGTTTTGTTTATATAAAATGTAATTTGTTAAATGTTGTGTGATAATTAAATTTGTTTAATTAAGAAATGATGTGGATGAAAGAGAGTGTAGGGTGGGTGGGGGTAGCCTGGGCATGGGTAAGGGTTTTTTTTGGGTGGGTTGGGTGAGCTGACGTGGCAGAGAGAGAAGCTGACGTGGCAGAGAGAGAGTGCAGGGCGCCCGGGGGTAGCCTGGGCGCTGTTAAATATGCACTCAAGAAACACAACCCGGCACTAAGATGTAAGAGTACAATTAACAACATGCACTCTCTCTTTACCACGTCAGTTCACCCAACCCACCAAAAAAAAAACATTACCCATGTCCGGGCTACCATCACCCACCATACACTCTATTTCCTCCACATCATTTCTTAATTAAACAATTTTAATTCTCACACAACATTTAACAAATTCATTTTATATAATTCTAATTCTAATTACATTTTAATTCTAATTCACGATATAATTATTATTAATATTAATTAATTAACAATAATAATTATTCATTAATAATATTAATCACTATTAAACCACAAAAAATTGAATATTTGAAATTTGAAACGCGCGTGAATGCACAGTATACACGTAAATGTACAATATACGTGTGCGTGAAAAGTAATCTACGTGATTGCACAGTATACGCGTGAAAGAAAAGTAGTCCGCGTGAATGTACAATATAAACGTACGTGAAAAGTAATCCGCGTGACTGCACAAAACACAAAACACAACTTACATTCCATATCTCTTCCACAAAACACAACGTTGCAATGTCTTCCAGAGTGCATTACGCCCCGAAGGCGACACCGATGTTAGAGAACTTGCACAACAGCTTCGATACACCGCCCAAGTCAGAGAAGATAGTTTCTCCAAGCAGGAGGAGTTAGCGGAAAGGAATTTTCAGAGGCATTTAAAAAAAACTAAGTTGGACATTCTTGACTCTCTGATGAGGAATGACAACCCGACGGAGAATGATAAAAAAATAATCGATAAACACCTCGACTGGGCAGAAGAGAATCAGTACGTGTAGTTTGTTGTAGTTCGTATTTCGTATGGTTTGTATTTCCCTTAGTTTGTATTTCGTGTTGTTGTAGTCCGTATGGTTTGTATTTCGTATGGTTTGTATTTCTTTTAACATATGTTTCGTGTGGTTGGTTGTAGTTCGTATTTCAGTATTATTAATGTATTGTTCTTATGGTATTGTCGTATTAATATATATTCTATTTTGAACGTTAAATATGGATTTACATTTGTTTATTTAATGTATATTTCAAATTTTATTCCATTAATTACACCAAAAATTATTACCTCACTTTAATAACAAATATCCAATCCATTAATAACAAAACCTCCACTAAATATAATTAAAAAAATCGACGAAGGGGAGGACACGTGACCCCCACCCGAGGGCGCCCCGGGCGTCTGCCCGGAACGCCCAACGCCCGGGCAAGAGCCCAGGTGGGCGTTCCGGGCAGGCACCCGAGGGGCACCCGCCCCATTAACCGGGGGTGCGCCCGGGCGCCCGACCCAGGCACCCAGGCGAGGCACCCCCGTTAAAGGTGCCCTAAGAAACTACGGGCCCTCATCTGTGAGAATAACCACACCTGGATTTCCATAACACAAGCTAAATACACCAATAGGTCGGATAGTTGTACTTTCCGATCGACAAAGAAATGCAAGTTTTCACCCTTTTGGAGCCAACTAATTGACTGGATCCCATTCCCTTGCTCACACAGCAAGATCCAGCTTAATAATGGTAAGAACACCTTTCTTTGGCACGATAGATGTTTGGGTCGAGGGCTCTCTCTAAGGAATGGCTTGAGAACTTCCATAAAGCTAGATGGACACTCATCTTTGTTCACAAATTTTTCAGTAATGAGACTTTGTGTGATCAATGATTCGAGAAACATTTCTACCATGGCTTAATAGATCAGCAAACCATGGTATTAATGTCAACTTTTGTCTCTTTTTCTCCAACTGGGGACAATGACAAAAGAAGATGGAACTTAACCAGAAAAAGAGAATTTCACAACAAAATCCTTCTATGACCTTATTGCAGGAACGCGAGGATGGTGTCTTCCGCCATCCTACCTCTTCGGACTCCTAATTGTGCTTCTACCTTCATGCTGCAGCTCGCGACCATCTTATTATCCTTTAATTTCGTTTAAAAACCTCTTGTCAATTGGACCATATAACCCAGGGTAAATCCCCTAAAAAGGCATATTTTGATGTACTTGTAACACCAGATTGTGGTCTCATTATTGCATTACTGATATCTACTATTCTCAAAAAAAACATCTACCAGCCTTCGGGAGGTGTAAGATTTGATAATCATTTGAGCAATGATTCCCACTGACAAGATGGTCTAGAATACACAGGCAATCAGTTGCTGCCATCAGATGTGTACGAGCTGTATCTTTTGAACAGTAAAGTTTGGCTATAGTACCGTGTAGGTCTGAATGTCAGTTGTGCTTAATGTGTGATCAGGCAGGCTGTCAACGCAATCTCAGATGTAGGAAAAAATTGTACTAGGTGGAAGAAATGGTTATAATTATGTTATCGGACAGGAGGATTTAACAACTGAATCAGGAAGATATAAATAAGATAACTGAACAACTAGGTAATGGATCAGAAAGGATGATTTAACAACTGGATCAGGAAGATATAAATAAGATAACTGAACAACTAGGTAATGGATCAAAAAGGATGATTTAACAACTGGATCAGCAACATATAAATAAGATAACTAAACAACTAGATAACGAGGTAATATTTATTGAAACCAACCCACACGGAATGAAACAAACATCTGTAGCAGAAAGCTATACCCAAACATAAAGCATAGCAAACCCAACGAAAACAATGTTCCAGATGAAAGTCAAGACCCACAGCCATAGAGGAATTAAAATACAAAAAATTAATTATGAAACCCAAAAGGCGCATTCACGTTCCATTGGGACATTTCAAACAGTAGCTGTTCAATAACACAAGTAGTTTCAATCATCAATTTCCAGTTTGCCGTCTACATACCACAACGGGTTCATGTTACATTTCTCAGAAAAACATTGAAATGCAGGTTTTGATGACAGTATCCCACTCTTTGAAGTTTTAGTACTTGAACAGAGTTAATGAAACATACTCGAGTCGAGTTAACAACAACTACCTCTGAAACTACTATGGTAAATTGGTAATGTTTGCTGACGCCTCACGTAAAGCAAGCTGAATTTTTGATATATAAGTAAAAATACCAGAGAAACGACAGACAATATTCACCGTATTAATATTTTTGTTTGATCAATCAACCATTCACCGTATTAATATACCATTTCAAATTTACGCATGCAAACAAATGATAGGTGCCCCAACATATGCCCTCTAAATCAGCTAAATCGAGCAGTTGAAGATGCCAAGGAAGTGCATTTCAATATGGCTTCATAATTATATGAACTACAGATAACATTATGCATCAGTTATTTTGTTCGATTGATAGATATTTATTAAGATTTTTTCATATTTCTCGTTATTCTTTAGGAGATTAGGAACAGAGATGGCAAACATATTTAATTCCAACATTCAGCACATTTGGAGTGTGCCCAACTAATCAAAGTTGGCATACTATTGCACATTTATTTACACACTACATTGACTATCCTCTTTTTGTTTGCTCAGATACAAAAAGATAACATGGAAGTCTCAAGGGAAGGATCTCAAGCTAGGTTTTGAAACTTCAACAAGTTTAGGAAATGGAAGATACTCATATAAAGGTACGTCTAAAGATTTTGAAACTTCATAAGCTTAGAGATAGAAATGTCATAGAGGTACTCTGCATTACACTTGTGACATAGATATTTGTGACAGACAACTAGTTTGGGAAATATGGAAGATACTCATATAAAGGTACTTAGCATTATACTTCTAACACAGAAGAGGACTTGTGGTTCATTTGTTGTTTCCTTAACAAATTTACAGGTAATTCGATATCTACTGTAAGGACCCCCATATGTGTAAATTTACAGGTAATATATTTCTACTAAACAACCAGTTGTTGAGGCACAACTTACAGATTCAGTTGGTTGAGAGTTGAGGTGAAACTGTTCGAATTGGGTCGACTTATAGAACCTGCTCACCTAGGTACTAGTTTCAGAGGGACGGATCAGAGAGGATCTACCACAATATTTAAATTATAACCGATGACGATGCAATGCATTATGCATGTAGCAGTATCAATACCGCCACTTGACCATTCATTCAGACATCAAATCTAACTTTCACAACGACGGAATTGAAACACTTATCTTTAAAATCATTCACAAAACAATGGCAATAGATCAAGTGTCATTTGCTGAAATTGCTTTATCGGTGTTATCAGTCAAATGTGCAGCAGCAAGAATGACAACAGAAACAGAAAGACAACTTGTTGTGCAAGCCCTTCGGCTAAATTCCTTCCTATCCTATGTTTAAGAATCCAGAACAAGAATATCCTCAACCTCTACCAAAAAGATTCAAAGAATGTACACTTCCGAAATTCAATTAGAAGCACCTATCATCAACCTCTACAAAACAACATCATTGAAAAGTGCCATACCATTGTCCGGTGCTCACCACTCGTATGCCAACTCCCCGTTCACGACCTTGCACAGAAAATCCGTCAGCACAGTCTCGTAATCCGGCATCTTGGCGAACCCCGGGAAGTAATTAATATCAATAACCAAATACTGGTTTGGAACCTTCACATCCCTAATGACATCGAAATTGAACAAATTGAGCCTCAACTCCTTCCGCAACCCCATCGCGATATCCTTCAAGAATCCCTCGGGTGGCATCTCGACATCCTCAACATCATTCCGATCCACATTCCCCTTACAATTCGACACCTGCGAGAAGGCCACCGAGTCCTGTCTCGGCACCTCCCCGGGAGGGACATCGGGGAGTGACTTCCGCTTAACGCACTTGACCTGATCGCCAACGACATACACCTTGAAAATCACTCCCCCGTGGTTAACAAACTCCTGAAGCACCAACGGCGGCTTCAACGCCAGCAACCCCTCCCGGTGGAAAACCAAAACCATTTTGTGAGACTTCTCGCTTCCGTCGGCGACTAACGGCTTGGCGATCACCGGAAACCGCAACCCGACCTCGAGCTCCAGGCGGGAGGCGTCGGAGACGAGAGTCTGCTCCGGGACGGTTACTGTGAGGTTGGGATCGGAGGGGGTGAGGGAGTGAACGGGTTGGAGCATGGAGAGGCGGTTGTGGAGGCGGCGGATGGAGGGGAGGGGGTCGAGGATGGGAACGGAGGGGTTGAGGGAGGAGAAGGAGAGAAGGGAGGACTCCCAGGAAGGGGAGGAGAGCTTGTGGAGGAGGCAGTGGAAGGGGCCTTGGACGGAGAGGGGGAGGGTGGGGTCGACCGGGATTAGGTCGAGGTTGCGGAGGGAGGTGGAGTGGAGGAGGGATGAGCGGATGAAGGAGGTGGTTTTCTTGGAGGTTAGGGCGTAGCCAATGCGGAAACGTGGAGGAGGAGGGTTTGGGTCCGCCATTGGAGGGGAAGGAAGGAGGAAGGAGAAGAGGGGTGAGGTGTGGTGTGGTCACTCGCGAGTGCGGTTACCGGACTTGAAGGGGATTTTATAGGAGGTGAAGGTCGGGGGAGGCAGTGTGCGTTTTGCGTGCGTCGGGGCGTTTTTTTTTTTTTGTTGCGTAGTTATCCTTTCCCTTTTCCCCCCTTTTCTTTCGTTTTTTTTTCTTAATATGGTGCGTTTGAAATTAAGGTGAAAATCTAGGTAAGAAAGATTTTGTCTCTCCAAGAGGGGGTTAATAGGTAAGAAAGATTTCTAGTCGTCCCATGATATATTTCTACCAAATATATGTGATAGCAATGAAAATTTACCTACGAAGGAGGGAATGGATGACTCTCATATGGAGGTAATATATACTTCCCGGGGGGGGGGGGGGGGGGGGGGGGGTGGTGGTTGCACGAAAATATCATGTTTTGTTTTTATTTATTTTTTCCTTCAGGATGATGTACATAATAATGTCATAAGCCCGACAAATATTGGGGATCAAAAATATTCAGAGGTAAATAAATGTTGATAACAATTGAGTTAGAATACAAATTAGATATTATTTTTTACCATGCAATTGTTTATTGATAATCTTTAAATTGAAAAGTAGAATACAAATAGTATGATCTCATTTGTGCTCTTACCACCAAGGTACAAGAATACGGGATACATATTGAATGCGGTGAGCCACCACATCTTACATATGCGGGATGCATATGTGATTTGCAGGAGTGAGAGGGTGTTATGCTGCGATTGGGGTGGAGTCGTGGGGGAGTGCGAGGTGGTCGTGCTGCGGGCCGGATTATGGCGTCGGGATTTGGTAGGGTCGTAGAGCGTCGGGGAGAGGGGTTCGAGATTTGGATTTGATGGCGTAGGTGTTGTCATGAGTCGGGAATTTGGGAAATTTGGTGTTGCTGAAATCAGATATTTAGATATCTTATGGACCCAATTAAATTGAAAAATCTGAAATGTGTTGTATATGCGGGCGCACATGTGGCAACATCCACCGTATATGTAGGCAACGATGCAAACCGCATCGAGTATCCCACATCCTTCCTATGTGATGCGCATCTGCCCCGTTTCCACATATGCAGTTGCATCTTTTCGCATTTCTGAATAGATTTTTGCATTACCATTATCATGCACGTTACAATATTTAAACAAATTATGTATTTAGCTATCATATCTTATTAAATGAATCCGAACTTGTCATCCAAAATATTATCGGAAACCACTTTTTTGTCGAATTTAAGGAATTGTCTTTATATATATATATATAAACTCAAAATATTGTACTTTGTCTTTCTTTTCTTTTCTTTCTTATATCTTGGAGATTATGTAACGAATAATCTTATTATAGCTCAAACTTTTTAGAATAATAACTATTCTTCTTTCCTTTTCATTCTCATCTTGGGAACAAAGTAACGAATACACTGTACAACTCAAAAATTTGCGAAAACTAAATATGCATTTTCTTTTCTTTTCTTTTCTTGGTATGGATTTTCGAGTAGGCTATTTGATGATTTTGGATTTTTTCTCTAAATTACTCACAATGTTGTGAATCTAGGTCCCCCCCCCCCCCCCTCGTAGCATTTAGGTTCTTCTTTCTTCCAACATTGGCATAATATATATCTTCCGGATATCATATTATCGAATTAAAGAGTTGATTTCCTATCAAATGCAGGCATCAGAAGCTTCCAATACTATGACAACAAATAATAGAAAATTAGGTCTAGAAAATTATACCAAAGCGGAAAAGAAGCAAACGGAAATTTGTTCGGTTTCCATATCACACATGCCTGACGTTTACGAAGAATATCCCAAATACAAATGTTGATTCCAAACTACGGACACTTGGACGTACGTACTACATTTTGATGAAATTTCGGTATCATTTTCTTCCTAGCATCATTTGCCAAAGACCACGTCATTTAACAGTGCGACGTTAATTAAGCATTTAAAATTATTATTTGTTCCTAACTACGTCATTTCACAGTAACATGTAAATTAGGCATTTAGAATTACAATTTGCTCTTTTGACTAGGTCATATCACAGTATGATGTACATTAACTATTTAGAATTACAATTATAATCTGTTCCTGTAACTATTATATCATGTTGAAATAAGGACGAGTGAGGATCATCATCAGTGAGGATCATCATCCAAATGGTAGCTTGTAAGTAAGAGAGCACACGTAACTTATAACCTCAAAGCATGCACAGGTTTCAAATTAGCTGATTATGTGAGACCATTTTTACAAATTAAATTATAATCCTACTATGTTGTTATTATCCAAAGTTTATGTTTTGTATACCGTATTACATGTGGTTCAGGGTTTCCTAATATGATTTGTACTCGTATGTTGTTAGGGTTTCTGTTATTGTGCATGTTGGTTAGGGTTTATGTTGTTTGTAATGTTTTCCTGTCTGCATTGTGGTTATTTCATTTTGAAACAATAAGCCTCTAGAAAATTACACCTTACGTATTTTTAGAGGTGGAAAATAGATAACTAGGCAGGGAAGGATATTCCCTCAGAAATCTATAGACGTTGGTCAAGTTTCTGTTATTGATGACCTGAACTATGAAGTTCTTTGATCCTGCATTACTTGTACTATGAAGTGGGGCTTAACTGAGATCCTAACTTTCACTTATAAGGTTCCAAGGATGGTGAGGTTTGAGTTTAAGAGAGTTACATGTGACAGAAGTATTTTAGATCATTACTTACCCAAACCCAAAAACAGAATTGGAGATCTATGTAAGTGGTCATTCCCCAGCCATCCCAATCCACATTGTCCACCATGAACCTCAAACATGAACTCCTGACTACACACCAATACCAACACTCATCCCAAAATATTTTCCTTCTCCCAAAATTGAGATGGGTCATACCTCCCCCGTGAGAGAAAGTTTCTGCAAAAAAGACAAAAAACCCAAAAAAAAATCAGAAACACACCAGGAAGGGTGTATGAGTAGTGTAGTTCCTTCAACCAAATCTACAAGTTCAAATCTTCCTCAGACACCCCCATGCCATGTAAACTCACCTAGAGGAGAGGGTGGTTCTGAGGTTCCTAGAAGCCCACCACCCAATACATCCTCAGCAGGCACTAGTAACCTAGCTGACAGTGCAGGGGATGAGTCAGATGAGGAAGAGTATCATCCAAAATGGGAGGATAGCAGTGAAGATGAAAACTCTGAACTTGAGGAGGAGGAGGAAGACCATGTGGTCAAGGAAGATGACCCTCCCCCAGTGGAGGTAGATCTATTGAAACCTGAGTTCTGCATGGGAAAAAAGTTCCCTAACAGAGAGTTATTCAAGTTTTCACTTGGGCAGTACTCAGTGCTAAATGAGAGTGCAATTAGGTTCTACAAAAGTGATTCAAGGAGAGTAATAGCTATTTGTGTTGACAACAATTGCAAGTGGATATGTCAGGAATCTAGGATTGATGATGGGTTGGTTTTCCAGATTAAAATTTTGCAACCTGAGCATACATGTTCTAGTGTCAATAAGGTAGCATCTAAAGTAGTAAGTAACTCATGGATTGCACATCATTGCTACCAGTGGTTAGTTACAGATAAAAGTTTGATTGTCAAGCACATTAGGAGCAGACTTCTAGAGTTATACCACATAGAATTACCATACTGTAGAGTATGGAGAGGAAGAGAATTAGCACTAAAGAAACTTCATGGGTCTGAGGAGCAATAGTATGAGCTCCTACCTAACTTGGTGTCAAAGTTATTCACTAGAAATCCTGGTCTGTTATCAAACTAGATGTGGATGAAGAAGAAAAGTTTCTAAGGTGCTTTGTGTGCTTGGCAACCTCTAGGACTCCCTTGTAGCTATGCAGCAACCTTCATATGCTCCATTAGGGTGCAGTTTGGGAGAGTTATGCCCACCCATTTTACTACACAGACAGGTACATACTTGCTTATAGTGCTAGCATATCACCACTTCCATTCATGTTTGTTTATAGGCGTTTCTTGGTTAGTTGGTATATACAATAGATTTGGTGATAATAGGTACATCACAAGAATGTATGATGCTTTAACAGACGAATCATTTCATCTCATTCACTACAATTACAACATCAAAGATACATGCAGAGATAGCCACATGAACAAGCATACAGATCTGAGCAAACATGATCCAACCTGAAGCAAGAACTTTTCTAACAAAGCCATACAACCAAGGTCCATTAACAAACACCTTATAGGCTACCATCAACATATACATACACCAAAACAAGAGTCAAAACTACACCACAAGCCATTCCTCGCAAGAATACTTTGTAATTCCACATAACAACACCGAAAAGTGACTTCATAGCTAACTCATCTGTCATCGCCTGCGACGTAAATGCTTCAATCTTGTGCACTAGGAAATCCAACTTTGTAAACACTAATTCTTCAAGTTTTCTAATCTAAATTGTGAAATTATTTCTTATTTCTCATTAGATAAACATAGCCATAACGACTATAATCATCCGTGAACGTAATGAAGTACCTGAAACCATCTCGTGCACTAGTACTCATTGGACCACATACATCGGAATGTATCAAATCCAACAAGCCACTCGCCCTTGGGCCTTTCTTCTTGAAAGGCTTTTTGGTCATTTTTCCCATTAGACATGGTTGGCACGTCTCCAATGATTTAAAATCAAGTAGACCAAGAAGGTTAGCTTCTTGCAATTTCTTGATGCGTTTTTCATTTATATGACCAAGACGATAGTGCCACAAGAGAGTATCATTCTCGTGAGTGGTCTTAAGTCTTTTGTTATTGATATTAAAGATTTGTTTATTATCCAATTCAAGCAAATAGAGACCATTCCTTATGAACGCATTTGCATAGAACACACCATTCTTCGATATAGACAAACAAGAATTTGAAATATTTATATTAAAATTATCCATATCCAGACATAATACAGAAATAATATTCTTGCTAATCGAAGGTACATAATAAACATTCTTTAGACATAAATTTAAACCACTACATAATTGAAGCACCACAGAACCTTGTGCAACCGCAGACACGTTCGCACCATTTCCAACCTTCAATTCTACCTCGTTCCTTACGAGTTCCTTCCTATCCATGAGTAGCTGCACATTAGAAACTATGTGAGCACAAGATCCGGTATCAATTACCCAATCCTGGACAGAGGTGGCTAAATTTATTTCAATAACAAATATACCTTTGGCCTTTTTGGGGCGCCGACGTTCAATCACTCCGTTGTCAAGGTCTTCCTTGTACTTGGGGCAATTTGGCCGGATGTGTCCTTTTTCACCGCAGTGAAAGCACTCCGTATTGGGAGTTGGAGACTTCTGAGATTTCCCCCTCGAGGCACTTTTATGAGCACCTCCTACTCCCTTGCTCTTGATTGAACCACTTTTGGTAGATTTGCCCTTTCCTTTACCAATCTTATGACCCCTCCCATGGACGGCAAGGACTTGCTTGTCCCTACCCTTGCCCATGTCAACTTCAGCAGTTTTGAGAGCGTTGTGAAGCTCCTCAAGACTCACCCCTTTTTCACGCACGTGATAGTGCATCACAAAGTCCTTGAAGGACGGGGCTAGAGAGCCAAGAATCACATCTTCAGCAATGTCCTCGGGCATTGGTGAAGAGAGCTTTGCCAACTTCTCAAGGTATCTTTACATCGTGAGAAAATGCATAGATACCGATGTTCCCTCCGCCATATGGCACCTTGTGAGTGCGATGGTGGTCTTATAGCGCTCCTTTCGGGCACTATCCATGAACATCTTTGATAAAGCCTCCATGGTCTTCTTGGGTTTTGAATCCAAGTATTTCGCTTGAAGCGAGTCACCCATGGATGCTAGCATAAGACCGTGAACTTGGTTCTCTTGGTCTTCCCACTTGGCTTTAGCCTCTTTCTCTTCATCGGTTAATCTCTCATTCCACTTTGGGATTGGACCTTCCAAAATGTGAGATAGTTTCTCAAACTTTAACACGATGTTGAGTTTGAGTTGCCAACTAATGAAGTTTGAGCCATCATTTGCTAAAGGGTGTTTTTCTCTCATGGATCGTACGATAGGTTGGATGTTCGACATTTTTCTACAAAATAAATCATACAGGTTTTAATGCCAATTTTATGTTTTAATACACATGCATACATATATCGAATATATAAATGTAAATGTTGCAAATAAAAATTTTGCCCATAAATGCAACAAGCCAAGATCCCATCAATTGTAATATAGACTAGCTAAGGGCTATCGAATATATTACAATATCAAGGTAAGAAAACATTTTTCTAATCGCAACCTTTTTGAATTTTAGCAACATTTAGCATCTTCAAACTCTTGTGACTCTTGTCGTTTTAATTATGAGGGAATATGACCTATCCTCGTAAGAAAATTTTTTTCCCAAAACCGAGCGAGGGCTCTAGGTAATGTTAAGAAAACTTATTTTCATTTGATACGAGATACGTTTATCCATTGTATTCACAACTAAACATATTTGGGGCTCACTATGGTGAAACACACCTCATATATTTAATTGTGGCACAACAACAGACAACCTTTATATCTCCCACTATTCCCAAAGATAGAGGGAGCTATCTCCCGCTAAGGACGAGCAGAGTATCCCTCGATCAATGGCTGCTAGTGGATGAAATAAGAAGGAAAATTTATTCTTAATTTTTGTTTGGACAATTTAACATGTGATTTAGAATTTTAGGTTATCATGCATATTATTAATCATACACATCCTAACATTTAACACATTCATCACATGCATATCAAGATAAAAACAGAAATTAAACATTCACACAATCAACATCGTGTGAGTTTATATGTTCCCTTCGATCCTCGATCCTCGATCCCTGATCTTCGATCCTCGATCGATACGCTACAGCGGCGACTTCCTCTTGCACCGGAGATGTAGATTTTACATAAGATAAACATGCTCCTCACATTCGATAAAAAACCGACTAGTGCAACTCCTATGTAAAAACCTCTCATATGCAAATGCAACTATCTAAAAGATGGAAATAGAGAGAATTTTGGCTTTTACATACATAAGCCCCTGTATTATAATAATAACATACATTCATAATCGCTGATTTGGAACATATAAACTCACAATTCCTGCAAAACAACTCGAGCATCCATGCACGCAATATCGCTATAAACTATCCAACCTAGTTTATCAAGCATCTAGAATCCCAAACAATTCTTTGAAAAAAAATTTGAAATCCATTAAAAAACATTTTCATGCATCCATAGTTCACAAATTAATTATGAACCGCTGTCCATCCAATTTCCAATGGAAAGATGAATCGCAGTTTTTCGGTTTTGTTGATTCTCTTACAAAATAATCGTTTATACTTAAAACGAAATTATTGCAAGTTAGACTTATGTCTAAATCATAATTCTAATAATTACATGTCATGTTTTAAACATTCAAAACATTTAAAACGAATTATTATAAAGAATTATTTCAACAAACATTTAAAGACCGAAAAAACCGGTAAAACGAATTGTTTAAATCCTAGATGGTAAACTAAATTTGTTTACAGCCATAAATCATAAGAAAATTGAACCCTAAGCTCTGATACCACTGTAGGATTTCATGTTTAATTATACATATATATTTTCGAAATTTTTATGTATAATAAGGATCAATTACAATTTTCTTTGATCTATTTCATGCATGCATCGGTTTGTTTTAACATCTAGTTTCAAAACTCTATTAAAACAAACAAGGGCTCCGAAATTCATACCTAGAAGTTCTCAAAAACTTCTTGAAGATTCGGAGACGTTGGGGATGCTTCTCGCCGCGCCGGATGCCTCCGAGTATTCACCAAACTCTAAACAAGATCGGAGAGAGGGAAGCTAGTCTCTCGATCTCCGATAGGGTTTAGAATCTAATTACTAACCCCTATTTAATTCCCTTGAGAAGATGATCTCTTAAGAACTAAAACTAAACTTAAGAATTAAGGGATTTTCGTGGAGAATTATGGAGAGAGAATTTTGCTCAAGAAAATAATGAATGAATTAAGGAGGTAATGAGATAACCTTGTATTTATAGGTTCTCTTCAAATTACCTATTCATGTGCAACCTCTTGCCCATGATTCCATGCAAAATTCCATCTAACCATCCATTATTTATTAATAAATAATCTTAGCCACGAATTAAATCAACTATGGACCAATTCCATGCATGATCTAATTAATTCTTAAATTAATTCTGCATAAAACCGTCTGCCCGGTCGACCGTCTGCGAGGTCCGGTCGACCGTTTAGACCTGGTTTCGGTCGACCGTGTAGACACTCGGTCGACCGTTCGCAACATTAAAATATTTCATCACAATGTTCGGTCGACCGACCGATAAATTCGGTCGACCGAAAACGAACAGACAAAATCCCTGTTACGATGTGCACACATCCGGTCGACCGTGTAATATTGCGGTCGACTGTTCCACATCCGGTCGACCGTTTACTGTTTAGAGGTCGACCGTTTGTGCACTGTGCTGCAGACTTGTCAAATTTCGGTTTAAACCCTACAAAATTTGACATTTCGGGATTAGTAATAAATTCACAACTTTTGTAACATATTATCCTATGTAATGATAATACATTACACCCCATAATATTTACATCACATATGAATTCAATTTAGATTCTAATTATGTTATTAATCACAACATAATTTTGATTTTGCTTGTTCACCCCATGTGTCATGTTTTCACATGAAACCCGACACATCCTATGAACTCAAAATCCTCATTTCTTGTTTCCCAGTTTTGTGGTGTGACCTATGGGAGGATCTAAACTAAGTTGGCAGTGATATTAAGAGCTTAATATCACAAGCTATAAGCGGTATCTAGCTACACATTATAGCTCCCAATTAGTTAGATGTCTTAATTCCACTCGAACAAAAACCCGATCCACTTAGTGATGGAGTGCACCACTTGTGTCCGTCCTTTGCCTCATGATATTAAGAATACACACAAAGTAGTATTGTGTCATCTTTGTATTAGTATTCATTTCTTGATCTCTTTAAGCTAGTTATAAATATGTGACTTAACTCAAATCACATTGTGCACATTATAACTTTGCTTTATCAAGGGGCCCACTAATATCATCACTCAATTAAGAGGGGCAATGATAATCTTTTGACTAACTATCTTCTCCAACGAAAGTTATACTTAACCAACCAATGTCTTTACACTACACTGATCGATAGTTCAAGACATTGATCTAATTAAGTATTCCATAAGTGATTAGATATAAGTCTCATATCAAAGGACCAAAGACACAGTAAAATATTAATGACACAGAAACACATTTCTATAATATTTTACTCATTAGGTCTATTCAGTATACAAAAGTAATATTTTCCTCTTTTGCATACCCGTGTTGTCACTCACTTGTAGAGCTACAATGATCTATGACCAACACGACAATCTTAACTCGGTAATTAATGTTCCATGTTAATTACCATGATTGCGAATATCTTTTGTTTTATGTAAACCAATATCTTTTAGAGCTCTACGGTTAAGGACCAAGAGTCTCTTCCTTAACACTTCTAAAAGACGAATAACATAAACAAGGAACAAAATGATTTCTCATTCAATTCATAATAATTGACATTTAAAAGTAAAACTTTTAGAACACATTCCCTTCAACCAGAGGGACCAATGGAGCTCTACCGTGACAACAAAGCTGTCAGTAGCATAGCTAATAATCAAGTTCAGCACTATCGAACCAAGCATATTGAGATCGACTGTCATTTCATCAAGGAGAAGTTGGAATCTGGAGTTGTTTGCTTACCATTTGTGCCCACAACACAACAAACGACATACATTTTCACTAAAGGCCTTTTTAAACTAGGGTTTGACTCATGTCTAAGCAAGTTGGGTTTGAAAGATATTTTCAACCCAACCTGAGGGGGAGTATTAAAAATCCAGAATTTGTAATTTTAGGAAACTTATATCTTAAGGAGATATTGTGCAACTAGCAACTGTAAATCTTTTACTTTCTAGGAAATAATCTAGGAAATTTGTAATTATTCTAGTTTCCTATTTTCTAGTTCTAGTTTACTATTGTCTAGGTTTCATATTCTTTGTACAACTTATAAATCATGTAACTACGCAAAATTCTTAACGAGAATTTTAGAATTGTCTCTAAACTTTTACTTCCTATTTGATTTGGTAAAAATCGCTCAAACTAGCAAAAATTGAGGCATTCGACTCGAATTTTTTATTGCTCAATTTATAATTATTTTTTGTATTTGGTAATAATATAGGTTAACACTTGATGTTCGAAATATAACTCGACTCGTTTACACCCCTACATCGAATTTTAGAATTTTGTCTCTAATGTTTTACTTCCTATTTGATTCAGTAAAAACTGCTCGAACTCGCAAAACTGAGGCATTTGACTCGAATTTTTTATTGCTCAATTTATTTATTTTCTGTATTTGGTAATAATATACGTTAAGACTTGATGCTCGAAATTTAACTCGAATCGACTCGTTTACGCCCCTCCTCGGATTGTATTTTCATTCTTTATCCAAAAAGTTGCTAGCTATCACTTTAATATCTTTTGCCTTGACCATGCTACAAATAATTAAGCAGATATGTTTGTTTTTTAGTTTTAGAACATGTATCCACGTCTCTTTATTTCTTATAGTCCTTTTGGTTTAGCTTCCATTTGAGAATATGGGTACAGGTATCATTTAATACCAAGATGTATTCTGAAACCTGTAATCAAATAATATAGAATCAATATCAGTATTCCCACATTCAAACCGTATTTCATTTCTTCTCACAGATCCAAGCCAACCACATGTTTTCCACTGCTTAAGATATTTCAAAACTCTATATTATCTAGTAGTTGGTTGCATTCATTCGTCACCGACCACCAATTAAAGGACTGCCACGTTTAACACTACTCACCAATCAACACCAACTACACTCGTCATAATAGATCACAGACATCACCAAAACCAATCTAACTATAAACGTGAGAACAAGCAAACCAAAACAGCAAACAAACAATTTGGCACACAAACCAGAACAAAAACATGTGAACAACCCAGACAACCACCAAATTCGTCAAACAAAAACCAACCAATTACCCTTCAGCGTGCATATTGTTACAATATGCAAGTATAATACTTACTAATAAATAGAGTTACATAAAACACTACACAATTTTACAATTATTTAACAAAAGTTACTCTCCGGTGACCGAATCACTGTCTCCGGTGGCCACCGGTGAGCTTGTTGTAGAGAACGGTGGCAAGCTGTTCTTTGGTGTACCGACGGCAGGGCATCCGTATTGTTACTTGGTGGATCATTATGTCCTTTACAGCCGACATGCTGGCGTGGTTCACCTCCAAATCTAGCTCCATAAGTGCCACCATAAGGCTCGCCGTCGGATGGTTTTTCCTCTCGCATTGCATACGGACCATTGCCTCCCCTTCAACTACACGGACGTCGAGTTCCAACCCTTGGAATTGCCCGAATTCTCGGTTTCTCGACGTGCAATTGTCTCTAACGGTATCAGCCAATTGTTTTTTGAGGCCATCGATTTCGGCCTCAAGCGCTTGCGTTTTCGAACGGAGCTCGTTGATGTAGGTGATAGAATCCGCCAAAAGGGAGGCTTTGTCCATTTTTGAAACATTCGGGACGACGGCCCGGAGCGCGTAAAACCTCTGATTCAACTTCTCCCGTCTTTGCCTCTCCGCCTCGACGTGATTCAAAGGCTCCTCTCGGCCGTTTGCGGGCTTCCGTCCCCTTTTCTTCGGCCGCTTCTCCCCTACATCCGCCCCGACAATCCTACTACTCTCTGCATCTCTGACCGACCCATCGAAGTCTGAATCCCCACTCCCCACAAGCCCCGATTTATTCCCCACATCCACCCCGGACACAAACGACACAATCCCCTCCTCACAACTCCCCCTCCTACCATTCTTCGAGAAATCCAACGTCCTCTCCCCACCAAACTCCGACTTACAGTTTCTCCCCAACTCCGAAAAATTAAACTCCTTAACCAAACCTCCAGCAGCCGGAGGATTCTGCGGCTGATTCTGACTCACCAGAACCTGCTGCTGCTGGTAAATATTATTAATATCCATATCCATATCCGTATCTAAAGGCTCGGTAACACAAGACATCTCGAACCCAGTCCCCGTCGTCCCACCACCATCGTAATTCGGCCCGAGCATCTCATCCTCAATCCAAAACTCGTCGGACGGATCGACCTCCACCCGACAACCCGGCCCGCCGAACAACTCCCTAACCCTCCTAACAACCTCCTCCCTCCTCCCAACCACCTCCGTGGACCCCAACTCCACAACCCCGCCGTCCACCGGGAAGCACACCAAACTCTGGATCCCAAACGTCACCGCCTGGGAGCACCTCTCGCACGCCTCCGCTTCCATCTCCCTTCTCCCAGCCACCCAGATCGGAGCTCCGGCGGCCCAGGCCCTCCCCGGGAGGGCCTCGGACGGTCCGAAGGACTGAGTCATGGAAACCAAATAAAACCACTCGGAGTCGGAGACCTCCTCATCGGAAGCCGGGGGGTCGTCGGGGCCGGCGATGAGGGAGTTGAGCTCTTTGAGGACTTTCTTCCGGTGGGCTTGCTCGGAGGGGTCGGAGGGGTAGTGGGAGCCGGAGCCGGAGAAGAAGCCATCGGCCCAGGCGAGGTGCGGGGAGGGTTGCCAGAAGATGGCGTAGGTCCAGGAGGGGGATAGGTCGAGGAGGGACTGGAGGCGAAGCTGGAGGGTGTCCGGGGAGGAAAGAGGAGGGTGGGTGGAGGTCGAGATGAAGGCTTCCACCATGGCTGCGTTCGCGTCGGAGAACAAGGCGGTCATGGTTGGGTTTTTAACGGGGAAACGAAGGTGGGTTCGGGGAAGGAGGTGGGGTTGTTGTCGGGAGGTATAAGGTTGTGTTACTCTCTTTTTTCCCCTCGAAAATAATCAAGCTAGCTAAAAACACGAAGAAATCTAGTAACTTGATATATTTTTTTCCTTAAACTTTAAAATGTGAGAGATATTTTTCTGGATTTTTATTTTGTAATATTTTGTTTCTTTAAACTTTAAATTGAAACTTTAAAAATATAAAAGCATTTTTTTGTTATTTTTATAATTTTTTATGTTGTATGCGTAATACAATATTAATTCAAATTTTACGTAAAAATTCGGATCAAATCGGATGTCAAATTTAATTTGAATATGTGTCAAATTTAGTACCAATCCAATCTGAATTCAAACGAGATCTGAAATCGGATTTAATCTAAACTTTAACATAAAAATAAGATTAAAAGTGCATTTGACATATAATACAAAAAAATTGAAAACTAAGATTAAAGTTCAAGTGTCAAAATATTATAAATGAAAATTCAAATGGGTAATTGTCATCTTTTAAAGTTCAATTATGAAATTAAAACATAATTCAGAAACAATATCCAATTAATTCTAACCAACGGAAAGTGTGATTTCCAGACGAAATGGTTCAGAAAAGGCAAATATGGGAAGTGAGAACTGTTGGACAACCAATACCCCTGATCTTTAAACTAATTACAAGTGGTGAAGAGGGTCAGAGACGTTTGTCGGTTTGTGCCTTTGTGGAGGCTAAGATAGGGCTAATTTGGGCATTTTATCACCTATGAGCACGTGATATGACGTGGATGCGTCGCTTTCATCGACGGCTTCGCGTCAAAAGATCACGACCTTCCATTTAGATTTCAACGGTGGATTTTAGTGGAAAGAAGATTCCTCGTCAACTAAACACTGCTTTGCTAACTCTAATGTTGTTAATTTATGTACATAACAATTCCTTATTTAAATTTAAGAGAATACTTTAATTATACTATATTTTTACTTCTGGATCGTTAACTTTCAATCGCATTATTTTAAGTTTTAAACTTTTATGTCTCTAAATTCCAGTAGTGATTGAAGTTCAAAATACTAAAAGGATGTATTTTTCAACGAAAAAAATTAATTCCTTCATAGTTAGCATCATCAACGTAATACCAAACCTAATGCTATCGATCATGCGGGTTTAAGGATTAATAATTAGGATTATACCTTTCCACTTTGAAGTCTATATTAATTTTTCGAGGTGTTTGTGTAGTAAACTAAGAGATCTACCGAGTTTGTGCTACTACCCTTCCCATATAGATGATGACCATTTCAACTTATATATCAAAAAATCAAAAAGGAAACTGAATGTAACGTAAAAAATCAATGTCTGTAGATATGGAACATATTAAACCCCTTAAAACATCAGCAAACTTGTAGAGTATACATGAAGATTTGTAGAGTATACATGTAAACTTGTATACTCTGGATCATATATGGAACATATTAAACCCCTTAAAACATCAGCAAACTCCACAATAATTGAACAGCACAATACTTTGTAGGGCATGCACTGTGTGGGCTAAAGAATGCACTAAGTGATTTAAGTGTTCACATTCGTCTCCCTTTAACGAAATTCGTTTTTTTCCGCTAAAAACATTAATCAAGCTAAGCGGCTAACTAAACTATGAAGAACAACTTACTTAATTGACTTTACAAATCCTTAAGTCCTATTGGTTGTGGTACAAAAGTTGACATCCACCAAATATGAGATGGTCCAAACAGTGTGGTGATAAGTGAAGAAGCAAAGTGTTGGACAAAGCTCTTTATTAATTTAACTAATGATAATATCTGCATTTAGAACTTTGGGAATGGTCCACATAAGTCACATGAGAGAGGCTTACTAGTGATACAAAAGCAAGGGGAATTTGGGCTCCACGTTTTGCACACCTAATCAAACATGTAAAGAACGTTTTTCTTCTTGTCCGATTTGATCTGTAGATTGTTTGTTGCGTGCTAATAATGTCGCTTAAAAGTGTGTGCAGGGATGAGTAAGAAAATAGTCGTACATTGTTAAATAGAAAACGAATGCGACACTCTGTAGAGTTGATATATCATCAACTACTTAAGTGGTTAAGTTTTGTTAAGTAATGCATCAAATTTCAAGTTTCACACACTTAAAAAATACCAATACACAACTCGACACAAAACAACATGATTAGTTGAATTTTTATAAGAAAATGATAAGTTTAGCATTTTTAGACTGATTTCTTACTTGAAATAATTATTGCAAATATGTTTTGGGACCGTAAACATCAACATATTAGACCAATTTTCTTACTTGACATAATTATTGCAGATGTGTTTTGGGACTGTAAACATCCACATAACACTTTATTTCGACAATACGGATCAAATATGTTAAATCCCTTGAAATTGTGGCTCAAATGACCAACTCGATTCCCCTAATATGGGTGCACGATTGTGACACAATTAATAAACAACGTGACACAATTAAGTCGAGGCTATTGTGATTTTTGAGATGACAAGTATTGCTAATGTTTGTGTCATGAATATTATTTTGACATTGTAAACATGACTTGTATCAACTATCAACCATGACTAGACTAGGTAAGAGATCTTCAAATTTGGAACGTACAAGTTGTAGGATTGAACCTTCACGCGGTTCCACAAAAGAATGTATAGTTATTAATCTCGACTAGGTAAGTTCAAATAAATAAATAAATTTCTTACTACTCATTTTTACCTTTTACAAATAAATAAATATCATCATTTATCTCGTTTATGTAAAAATATATTATGTAAAGATATCACAATCATATCATGTAAATATACATATCATTTATCTCGTTTATAACGATTATATATATATATATATATATATATATCCTTATAAGCGGACGCGTTATCTTTTTAAACATGATATTTGTCATTTTTTATATAGAGGAGGTTGTCTTTTTAAACATGGAGTATTCCATCATTTGTAGTGTATTTTTATCACTTCTGTGGGAATATTTTTATACTTACAACAGTAGGTGTTATCCCTTTTACATGCGTCAATGACGTCCGCGTCCACTAAACATTTTCCTATATATCTTTTTATATATATTATTATTCTTAGAGTTAATTTATTAATCGTAAAAGGATAATAGTGATATGATAACCAAACTTACAGACACTACGATAACGATTATATATAAAACTAATTTTTTTAAGATTTTTGAAAATATTACCGTTTGAAATGTGTAACATGGGAATATAATCGTTTCAACATTAGTATTTGTCTCGTTTTAATTAACCACTTAGAATCTAGTATTTATATAACAATATGAATGACTATCAGTAGAATACTAAGAGAAAAGAATTATGGTAAAAAAAATTAAAAATATTTTTATTTTCTAAATCGTCTGTCTTTATTTTATTCGATTCAAATGGTCCCATCATATTAAACAAATATTACAATACAATAAAAAAAATCATACGGACACACGAATCGTATGCAACCCAGATTATAAAAAAAAATAAAATCCCACGATAGCCCTCGTGAGCCGCCGTTGTGGGTTCTCTCATCCAACTTTCAGGCCATCACTAACCATGACCTGGACGACCCGGTCATCAGCTCTCTCTCTCTTCAAAATCAGCTTTCTCTCTCTTCCACATCAGTTTTCTCTTTCCTCAACCCACCTTCTTCTCTTTCCTACATTATTCATCTCTTAACCACAACCCAACACAACCCACAACAACCTACCTCTCTCCTCCACATCATTTCGGGGTCCATCTTGGTAAAATTTTAAAAAAAAATTAAAAAATTTCTAAAAAATCAAAACAATTATAAAACGAATTTTCAAAAAAAAAATTATAAAAAAACTCAAACAAAAAAAATAAAAAAATCAAAACAAAAACAAAAAAAAATAAAAAAATCAAAATATAATAAAATATTTGATGACCGGGTCGTCGACCCGGTCGTTTGAACGACCGGGTCGACGACCCGGTCATCTACAACCGAAACTTTTGTGTTAAAAAATTAATATTTTATTCAAGGTCATCTACGACCGCAGGATGACCGCAGTTTATACTGCGTTAAGGGATGGCCTCATGCCGACCTACTACGCAACATTCTATCACCTGATATCTTACTGTAGTAAATAGTTAAATGCTTATATCTAAAAGATGCTGATATATAGTGATATAGATAACCAGCATCTAGAGGCTAATGGACGAAAGTTTGGAATTGAATTAAATTATGTAGAACGTTTATTACATTCCAGTCCAAGTGAGAACGATATTTTCGTTTGCACCCTTGACTTTTAGTTGAATCCCTTTTGTGTTTATTGGACGTAGATGACATCAGTGATTCGCCATTATCATAATTGAAATTGTTAGATCTTATTCTCTAAACACTAATTGTGTTTTTTTTAATCATGTCCACATACTCACCTTGGAAATAGAACTAGGAATCTAAGTTTTTCAAAGAAAATATTGGATTTTGAATTATTCAAAACTCGTTATTTTATCTTTCCAAAAACATCAAATTGAAAATTATCAATGCAAACATTTCCAACCATAATACATATCCAAAATCACATGTTCAAAGCCAGAATATTGGACATTCATTTGGATACTACACATATAAATGGTTACTGTTTAAATCAAATGTTATCGACAAAATAAAAAAATATTATGAAAAAAAGGCCTCGATGGATACTTCAAACCATAAAAATATTATATTGTCTGTTGATAAGTAAGGGAGACCAATAAGACACAGAAGATATAAGATGACACAAACGTGAAAACAGCAACTAATTATTTATTTGTTATATTTTTCTAGGTCAGTTATGGTGATAGTTCACCTTAATAATAATCATAATGCGACAAATTAAGTATAGTGACTATTGATGTCTCCCACGTTTTTGTTGTGAAGGCGACAAATTATCATAATGCGACAAAGTATCAACAGCATGTTCTCTGCATATTGTAGGTGTTTTTATAGTTAAACTTATGAATTAGTAGTTCATAAGTTTAACTATGACAGCATATATACATATTATTAGTACGCCTTAACACATATATGTTAGTGCATTTAGTTCTCACATACATCTAGATTTTGATCGATCTTAATCAATTTAAGTTTATCTCGTGATGTCCAACCCGACCAATTTTTAATTTTATATGGCTTCAAATGCAAAACAGAATATACCTGTTTTGAATTTTCAAAAGAACCTATATATAGCTAAATTTGATGAATACTAATTATAAGATGTGGTATTCAAAAGTTGACGATTATTTTCTTTCATGAGCTTATTTTGTATTGCAGCATAGAAGACATGTAAACTCAGAAAGAGTTCGGAAGAATTTTCAAATTCCATCATACTTCTAAATAAATGTTTTTTCTCAAAACGATAGCACTTTAATAATGCGTATAACATCGAACGCAACGAGTAATTTATTCAAAACACGATCGCAACATAACTATAATAAAAGTGGCATTATTGACAAACTTTGGCTTATGTATGTGGCGGCCGGCAAAGGTGGCTACTTCTCCACTCCAAACTCCAATTTTTTTCCTATGGGACGCCTCCTAAATAAAGTAAATAAATCAATACAACAACATCAACAATAATACCAAGACCTTGGGCTTCTTAGTTCACTTCATTATTTGCCCGTATCAAACAAAAGAAAACAATGAAGTCTTGTAGGATAAGACGAGTGGTCATAGCAGATGATTAACAAAGGGTTTAGGCGACCATTAACGGGGACGTCCCGCCCAGACGACCCCGCGATGACCCGGTTATCGCCTCCTCACCAGGGGCACGACGACCCAGTCGTCCCCGACCTGGTCAGAGACATGGTCTCAAACGACCAGGTCGTGGAAGGGACATGCCACCGGGCACGTCCATGTTGGGTTTTTTTTGTTTTAATTTGTGTTGTTGTGTATATAATTGAACTTAAATGATTTGGGAATATTATTTTGTAAACAGTTGGGTATTTATTAAGATTTATTTAAAATAACCGGAATAACTTAAAAAAAATTGGGGTTCTGAAACTACATTACAACACTAAAATTGAAATTAACTATATTACAACGCTTAAATCAAAGTAAAATTACATTGGCAAGCTTATTAATTCAGGTCCTTACGGATATTGGCTAGCTGTACTTCGTCCTCCTTAGTCAGCAAACCTTTCTCTTTAGGCTTCAGAAGTTGTAGGTATACCTGATATTTTAAATCCATACGGCTCTTCTCGTCTCTTTGCCTTTGGTACTCCAACTTTCGTTCTTTGTACGCAACATCTTTATCTTTTACCGTCGTGTTGTAAGCAAGACGAGCATCCAGGTCCGTAGCCTCCTCTTCAGGGTCCTTTGCTACCACTTTGCCTTTCTTTTTGCTTTTTTTATACCCGTAGAAAATGGTTGAGGAGGTGACATAAATTCAGGGATTATTGGAGAAAAAATAGGAGGCGAGCTTTTGTATCGTTCCTCTCCAGATGGCTCAATACAACTCCGTTTATTGGAGGACCCGGAGGAAGGTCCGGTCGGAGTACTTTCCCCTCCCAAGTGAGATTTTCTTGTGTACTGACTTGGAGGGTTCTATGTGGGTACGGAGAGCATACAACGTCACTTCGGGTATTGTTTCAGCATTCTCCACACGTGGGTGTACAGTAAGGCGGTGTTGTGAGTACGTTCGTAAATCAAATGAGCTTGTTTAATGACGTCATCCTCATTTTGCCCACTTATCACCAGTCGTGTCGCTTCATCAAGGCTACCAGCCCACTTGACCGTTGCCGAACTTATCCTCCTCCAACGATCATTGATGGAGTTTTGGTTTCTAGCGGTGAGATAGCCATTAGTCAGGCACGCTTCGTCATACATTTTTTTAACTTTTCTCCAAAAAAGTGAAGCTCGCTGGTTTGTCCCCACCACCACATCACCATTGATGGACATGTAGGCAGAAACGAGGGCCTCGTCATCCGTCTCCGGGTATGACCAACCCTTCTTGGCCTTCAGGGGGTTGGTCGTATGCTCGGGTGGGCCTTGAGACAAGCCAATGGGGGGACAAGGGTTTACCTCATCATGAGTCTCGTTCCTACTGGAGCCACTACTCAGCAACTGGGAATACATCTGGAATGGGTCGGGTATGGGATATGATTGAGAGCTAGCTCCATAGTGATGATTTTGTTGCGGTGGATGTTGAGGAAAGGGTTGGTAGCTACCCTCGTAATGAGGGTGTTGCGGTGGTGGATGTTGGGAGCTACCCCCGTAATAAGGTTGTTGCAGTGGTGGATGTTGGGAGCTACTACCGTAGTAAGGGTTTTGAGAGGGTGGATGTTGGGAGCTACTACACTAGTAAGGATTTTGAGAAGGTGGATGTTGGGAGCTACTGCCGTAGTAAGGGTCTTGCGAGTGTGGATTGAGAGGATGGTAGTAGGGAGATATTTCGGAGTATTGAGAAAATCATTATCCATCAAAGAGACGACGAGTTGGGGGAGGTCTTTCCTGGGGATCAATGTTGTTGTCATAAGAAGACTTACTGAGCGAAGTTTTGAAATGAAGTTGATGGTGTTTAGATGGTGTCATGAGTTAGGTGAATGTTGGTGGTAATTATAGACTCCAATTGAAGTCTCAATTTTTGTACCATTCAATTAAAGTTCCACGATGCTACAGTTTCACAAGGCTACAATGTTTAACTTGTGTGTCTGTGGGGGGGGGGGGGGGGGGGGTGGGGGGGGGGGGGGTCTTTCAAGATGTCTTCTTTGAGTAGTATTTTCTCCTCAACTGATGAGAGTTCTGGCGATGAGTGAAACACACTAACCACTGAAGCAAAGGAATACATTTCGCGGTCGATGTCTCGTACACTTGTAGAAAGACGACGTTGGGCTAGAAGGACAATAACTACCGATATAGATCAAGAAGCAGGTTACGCTTAACTTTTTTTCTGATTATTTTGTTGACGATCCTATGTATGGTCCTCGTATTTTCAGAAGAAGGTTTAGAATGAGGAAGCATGTATTCCTCCGAATATCGAACGATGTTGAGGCCTCCGATGTGTTCTTCCAACGAAGGTCAGATGCCACAGGTCGATTTGGAATATCAGGACTGTAAAAAATAACTACAGCTCTATGGATGTGAGCTTATGGCGTAGCAGCTGATAACGTGGACGAGTACCTACGGATGAGCGAGGGGACGACAAGTAAGTCTCTCCAAAAATTGTAGAAAGGGTCATTGCTAATTTTGGTGTCGAATATCTGAGAAGGCCCACATCAGAGGACTTGGCAAGACTACTACGCTAAGGTGAGGAACGAGGCTTTCCGAGAATGATGGGGAGCATCGACTGTATACACTAGCAATGGAAAAATTGCTCAGCTGCTTGAAAATGACAATACCAAGGACAAAGCAGAAAACTCATTGTTTTCCTAGAGGTCGTAGCATCCTACGACCTTTAGATATGACATTCGTTCTTTGGTATTCCAGGGTCTTCTAACGACCTGAACGTCCTTCAGCAGTCTCCTATTTTTACTGACGTGTTAGAAGGACACACATCTACCGTCCAGTACTCAGTCAATGGTCGCCCTTATAATATGGGATATTACCTTACATATGGTATTTATCTGCAGTGGGCACCCTTTGTGAAGTCTGGTAAAGACGTAGAACACGCATTTGGAGTGCTGTAGTCGCAGTGGGCAATCATAAAAGCTCTTTCTCTTTCGTGGAACGTTGACCTCCCCAACAAGATTATCACAGCATGCATCATAATGCATAACATGATAGTGGAAGACGAACGATGCTCGTATTCCACTATTTATGATACAACCGAGTTTGAGCAGGACCTCCCGCCCAACTTAAGTGACACATCAACTCTGGGTTCGAATTGGTTCTCCACCGGTCGTATTGTGGACATTAATACGTACACAGACAACATAGACTGCATTCGTGAAAAAAGTACGCATCTCGCCCTCAAATCCGACTTGATCGACCACATATGACAACGATTCGGACGAAGCAAAAATTAATTGTGTTTTTATTAGTATGCATTTTCATTTTATTGAAATTTAGGTAATGTAATATTTTGTTGTATTGTGCTACATACAATCGTTTAAATAAATATGTATTTTGCTTTAATAATAATAATAATAATTTGCTAATTAATATATATTTTGTTTGAATTATTAATGTTTTGGGTAAATATAATTGATTTTGAAATAAAATAAAAGTTTGTGTAAATAAAAGATGATGTGGAGGAGAGAGATGAGTTGTGGTGGGTTGTGGGTAAGAGGTGAATAATGTTGAATAGAGAAGAAAGTGAGTTGGAAAGAGAGAAAACTGATGTGGATGAGAAAAAAATCTGATGTCGAAGAAAAAAAGTTCGTAACTGGATTGATCTTGGTCACGGTTTCGGATGGTCTT
Organism: Triglochin maritima; assembly: GCA_963682175.1. NCBI lineage: Eukaryota > Viridiplantae > Streptophyta > Magnoliopsida > Alismatales > Juncaginaceae > Triglochin > Triglochin maritima. The sequence continues at coordinate 47,082,237 of OY821775.1, forward strand.
AGGTGATTTTTTGGCTTTTGGATGCTCATAACAATAGAGGAGACAAAGAGGAGTTATAGTCCGGTTACACTTGCCTTCTTTCTATAACTAAAGGTTGTATGTTAAAAACTAGGGTTAATTACAGTTTGCCCCCCTGAACTATGTCTTGGTATCACTTTGCCCCCCTAAAGTTTCAAAGTTAACAGTTACATCCCCTGAACTTTAATTTTGTAACACTTTTCCCCCCTTGAACTTCAAAAACTCATTATTTAACACACATTCGACGTTTTTTCCCTAATTCTTTTTATTGTATCCCTAATACACTCCTAACATATATTTACGTGAAAGTTTGGATCGAAACGGAGGTTGGATATGATTGGAATTTGGGTCGGATTGAGTGTCAATTTTTTTACCCTAAAAATGATTTTCAAATGATGTGGGGGTAAATTAGTCCAAACAAAATCACCGAGAAGTTGAGAAGCTCATCCATCCAGTTTCTCTAAGACAGTGTAAATACTGCCTTATTTTGCGAGCCATAAACCAAGATTCTCCGAATCCCTAATGGTATTTGGATGTCCACATCAACTTCTGCTACAGTTGGAAGGTGGAAAGCGGGATTTGGTGTCATCCAAACGCCCCAAAGTTTATCGTAACAGCCCATGTTATTATTTGAAGGATTGTTATACACGGACGCGGGCGTCCGTGACGCGCCCTACGTGGCACCCAAAAGTTGGCGAGTCAGCATCTACTGGGATTGTCATGTCACCCTTTCCAAACGCGCCTTAAATTGTTTTTAAAATTTTTTTTGACGGTTTTCGAAGAACGACGGTTGCTTTCCAGATAAGACAGCGGCAGACACCCTACGAAGGACGGATCAGATTCCGAGGAAGATATCTAGACCGAAAGGGAGAGTCTCGCTTACCCTTCTTTCTCGTTGTATTACCTGTGAACGGAGGAAGCGTACTTGTGAACCTTTTGCGACTTTCTTTCTTCCCGATTAAACGATAATGGATTTTTTTCCCCATGGGTCGTTATTTTTTTTAATGAACTTTCGTTTCTTCAATGTTTTGTTTTAGGGAACCACCTACTACTTCCGGGAATCCCGGTGCTCCTGGACGGCCATCCGAAAGCAGTTTGACAGGATGAAGTGCCCCTTTCTTTCACTTCATAGACCTTCCTAACATTACTACGGACAACGAAATAGTCGGTTGGTTCGTCGAACACTACGATGCGGAGGAAGTGGGGCTGAGAATAGGATCAGGGGTAGTTCCCCTTACACCGGAAGACGTTGCCCTAATTTTGGGGTTACGTATCCATTGGAGTACAGAGGAAGGACCACAGAAGAGAAGGGAAGAAAAAGGAAGACGCATCTTGAGATGAATAACAAGTCTTCTGCTGTGTAGGAGCGCCAAAATGATGAAGGAATGGAGTGATTTGAGACGCATTAATGAGAGATGGAGGGAGGGATGGAGAGATGTGGATAGTTGTACGTATAACCAAAGAATTGAGAAATAAAATAAAAAAAGAAACTTTTTTCTGTGCTGACATGGAGAGTGTCAACTCAGCCGTGTCACTAAAGGAGCGTCCTAAAGAGCGGTCATCTATCATTTTCCTTATTTGAAATGCAGAAGTAGCAGTGATTCAAATAGTTTGAACTTTGAAGTGGATGTGGAATTCAAGCTTTGACGATTAATATTTCTCCTTGAGCTAATTTTGTGTCGGAGTACCACAGCACTTAGAAGAGCAAAATCCTAATGCTCAAGGCTGCGTCGGCTTGGCGGGGCAATTAAATATTGATTGCTTCTTATCTTTAGTCTCTAGTGATACTCCGGCCTTTATGAATTATGACTACTACTTTGTTTTTGGTTCGGGACTCCTGTGCCTGCCTTTTTAACCCTTATCGGGACATATCAATTAAACTTGCCGCTATGAGTTAAATTTTAGGATCTTTGTTGTGGATTGTAGCAAAGATCATTCGGTTTAAGGAAATGTAACGATAACAACATGAGCTACATAGTTTACTTAATTATTTGTTTTTATCAGCAAAAAATAATTCCCCCGTCTAGGATGACACGAATTATGGTAGCAGATAATCAACATATGGTTATGGGTCTTTAATTCCACCAATAATTATGGAAAAGCAGATGGGATTTGAGGGTTGTGTTGTTAGAAATTACTCATATCTAGAAGGAGAAATTTGTCCATAAGACTAGAAAATATTTCAAAAATTTACGTTATTAGCTTCTTCACATTGGTACCGTCGTTGTCCCCCACGAACTCAGCTTCTCGAAGAAATGCATCCTCAAAAGCTGTAAGAATGTAATTAATTGAAAGAGAGTAGTTTTATTTAGATATGTAGATTTTAGTTTCATCATCACTCAGAAAAGATGAAATAATGTTACATCTTTACGTGGAATTAATATCAAAGATTCAAAGTCGTTTCCAACTTTGCAACCAAATTAAATAAACTCTTGCATCAACACCCTCCATTTTTGTTCTATCAGGTAAGTATTAATTCTTCAATTTGAATTACTTTAATTTTTCCTGCAATGCAGCAATGGGGTTAAAATAGGCTACATCATCCTTTTTCGAAGAACTCTCCTGGATGGATATGTGTTTATAGTTATTCTATTTGTCTAGTAAAATGTCTTAGCCCCCAAGAGCATGATTTTTTGGTAAGGTATGCCGCATTCACATCATTAGTTTTGATGATTTGAAATCCATCGAGCATTCTGGTAAAAAAATGGTGTTAAGAGACCTTCACTTTAAAATTATAGCCTACCTATCCTAAAGTGAAGGTGGTAAAGAATTCTTGGTTGTTAAAAAAAAAATATTGTTGTTGGTGCAAAAAATGAAAACGCGAAATATGACAAAGTAGAGGTAAAGCTTTAAAAACCCAACAAATGCAGTCAAAGATTTAAAGTGTATTTGCAATTAATAGAGTTGATCTGACCATCTAAGGAGTTCTAATTGCTTCGAGATTTCCACATGCAAAATCAGGTCGAATGTCTAATGTCTAATTTTGAACATTAAAAAAAAGATTTCAAACTTACATAGGCCTATTCCGCATCAACTTAATTTTAAGGGTAAATTCCAGATAATTCTCCCTCAACTATTGACCAAATTCACCTAATACTTAAGAACTTTAATAGATCGTTTCACTTAGTCCCTTTCAATTTTCAGTTTTCTAACATTTTGCCCATCCTCTCCACAATAATGTGTTATTTTTCAATCTATTGTATTTTTTTCAAAGATTACTTTTGACATTAACTTTATGACGAGTTTGGATTTCAATATTCATCAAATTCATATTTTATTTGCATGAAATGTGACAATATTGGACACTAAATTTAGATCAAATCTGACGCACATCTAAATCCAAACTTGTCGTATAGTTTGGTGTTAGAAGTAATCTAGGTAAACACTTCAAACAAATATTAAAAATATCAATGAATATATTGAAAAATAACACATTTTTATAGAAATAATAGTAAAATATTAGAAAACTAAAACGTTTCAGGATAGTGAGTGTGATGTTTTAAAGTTCACGGAGGCTAAATGAATTTGACTTGTAGTTAAAGGGAGTTATCTGACCCTACTTTTAACCATGAAAAACTGTTATTTACAATTATGTGGGCTATCTGGATTGGGTTTAAATGGTCCCAAATCCTTCTTTGTTTGCCAATTGAAAATAAAATAGAAGACACAATGTTTAGTGTTATATATGAGTAGATTTTATTTCTAACTTATCTATGATCTACCGTAATAACCATGAAGCCGAAATTCGATTGATATCATTGAGATTAGAGCATCAACATTCATGTCCGGTAAAAATCTAAGTCGTCATATTAAAAAGATTGATCCTCACTAGTTGCGTAATCTGAAAACAGATGAAGAAAACCATCATTGTCGCTTAGTAATAAGTTTTCATAACTATTGTCATCTCCGCTCGGCGTCTCCACTAACCATCAACCTGATTCATGGTAATTAGTTGTGTTTTAAACTCATTTATGTTTTCAAATTACTGGTTATAATTTGCATTCTTTTATTTCGTTGCTACTTGAAATTGATGTGGAGATTTATAAAAGAAAACGTGAGCTGAAGTCGGCTTTTAAACTAGAGAGCACGAGCCCTTTACTAATCTATTGACAACCCAAAAAAGTCTGGCCCACTTATCTAGCAGGTTTTCGGATATTATGTATTATTATTGTAGAAATTTATTAAAGTGCAAACCAATGTCGGAACGTAGCAACTTTGGTTCGGTTCAATAGCTCGACTCGAATTCGATTCGAAAAACGATCGATTATATTTTAACTTTAAAATGAAGGATCTTGATGAAAAACTAAAAAATCTTCAAATTTGGTTCGGTAAACGAGTCGTTCGAACTCGAAAAAATTTGATGCTCGGCTTGAAAGTCCGTTTGATTTTTTTATTACTCTATTCATAATTATTTTTTAAATATGTTAATAACATAAGATAATACTTATTGTTCGAAATTTCGCTCGACTCGACTCGTTTACACTCCTATCAGAACGCACTACACCAGTAAAACATTGTGGTTAGGTAATGATATCCACTGGAAAATGATTGCCAGACCCCACTAAGCATCATATCATATGTCATTTTCTCTTGACTGCGCTATTTTATATATCTATTAAATAAGGTGATAAAGAATGCCTTAATTTTTTTATCTAATAAAAAAAAATTCGAATTTCGAATTTTAGGGAAAAAAATTCGAAAAGTACTCGGATCCCGGGTGTGACGCGCGATCCGTCTCGGATTTTTTTTTGACGGATCGCGGTTCAGACCCGCTATCCTTGGGAATTTAAAAATAAAAAAAAATTGAAGAAAATTTCCACGGATCGCGGGTCTGAACCGCGTTCCTTGGATTTTTTTTTTGATTTTTTTTTTCTGTTTTAGCTTTGTTTTTGTTTTTCTTTTTTATTTTAATTATTTGTAATCTTTTTTTAATTTTTTTTTCAAAATATGTTTTCTAATTGATATTATTTTTCTAAATTTTTTAATTTTTTTTTAATTTTTTCAATAATCGACCTCCAAATCACGTCGATAACCCAACGCATTGAAATGTTAGGGTATTTTATACAATAAAAAAACAAAATTTCTTAATCAGATTAATAAATTATTTACAAATGAATATTAAACAAACACTAAAACTAATTAAAACAAAAAATTGGAAACGTTGTCAAAAATTAATAGGGTGTACACACATTACAAATATTTTTAGAAGTCGATACAGCAAAAAATTAAAAACACAATTAAAAAATTTTAAAAAATAATAACAATTACAAAACAAATTTTGAAAATAAATAAATAAAAAACATAGTTAAAACGATTTTAAAAAAATTAAAACATAAAACACTACGACTAAAATCCGTGACTTGTTTATTTTCTTTTATTGTTTTTGATTTTATGTTTTTGATATTTTAAAATTTATTTTTAATTTATTTTATAAATTTTAAAAATAAATTTTAAAAATAAATTTTAAAAATAAATTTTAAAATATCAAAAACATAAAATCAAAAACAATAAAAGAAAATAAAAAAGTCACGGATTTTAGTCGTAGTGTTTTATGTTTTGATTTTTTTAAAATCAAAAACAATAAAAGAAAATAAAAAAGTCACGGATTTCAGTCGTAGTGTTTTATGTTTTGTTTTAATTTTTTACTGTATCGACCTTTAAAAATATTTGTAATGTGTGTACACCCTACTAATTTGTTTGTTTAATATTCAGTATGAAATAATTTACAAATATAAACATAAAATCAAAAACAATAAAAGAAAATAAAAAAGTCACGGATTTTAGTCGTAGTGTTTTATGTTTTGTTTTAATTTTTTACTGTACCGACCTCTAAAAATATTTGTAATGTGTGTACACCCTACTAATTTGTTTGTTTAATATTCAGTATGAAATAATTTCTTAATCTGGTTAAGAAATTTTGTTTTTTATTGTATAAAATACCCTAACATTTCAATGTGTCGGGTTATCGACGTGATTTGGAGGTCGATTATTGAAAAAATTAAAAATAATTTTAAAAAATTTAGAAAAATAATATCAATTAGAAAACATATTTTGAAAAAAAAATTAAAAAAAGATTACAAATAATTAAAATAAAAAAGAAAAACAAAAATAAAACTAAAACAGAAAATAAAAATAAAAAAAATTATTTAAAAATTAAAAAAAATTCCACGGATCGCGGTTCTGACCCGCGATCCGTCCAAAAAAACCCGGGACGGATCGCGGGTGTGACCCGTGATCCGAGTACTTTTCGAAAAAAATATTCCTAAAATTCGAAATTTGAATTTATTTTTTATTAGATAAAAAAATTACGGTAAAGAATGTATTATTTTGCATTTGTTTTGCTAATTTCATGTTTCCATTTTTTAGTTACTACTTACCATTTTTCAACTATTAAAACATAACATGGAAGTGATTAGTGACATGTTAGTGGATTAAGTTTAATGCCACATGAGGATGTGGCAAATTAAGGAGTTTAATTATTAGTGCAATAGGAACATGGTATTAGTGCAATAGGTCGTTTGTAGACATCACATTCTAATTTTTTTCTCCTTATTTTGGAGACAAATCATTCATTACAAATCAATTATGGTAATTGTAAGGTTTTCTTTTATACAGTGACTATTAATATTTGTATGCTCTCGTTTTATATGGCAGTTATAAAATAATCAAAGTGGAAAGGGTATGCTCACCTTCATTCCCTAATTTGAAATTAAAATCAATCAAGATGAAAACCGATATTTATGGTCATCGTCCAATTTGCGTTGGCCGGGTTGTCACGAAATTGATATTTACGATACAGAATGGTTATGTTGTATTATGACCGAAGAATGGGATGGGACTGAATTAAGTAGTATTCGAGAGTTGATAATATCAGGTTGCTGACAAATCATGTTAATTGTAAATATAAATTTAGGTAATGACATAATCCAATATTTAGTTGAAATATGAAATAACTGATATTTAGGGTTATCGTGGATTCGGATTGGTCAGTTATCACTTATCACGATTTTACTAATATTTACAATACCAAAAGATTATAATCTATTATGAATGAAGGGTGGGAGTTTATTGTATTTTTCGTGGGGAAAATGTAATTAAGTAGGATTATGACTAATTATTCAAGTATAAAATATGACAAAAAAATTAAGAAACCAAAAATATAAGAATTAAAAAACAAGAAACGCTGGAACTTTAGGAAGAGAAGGCAAAGCAAAAACACATGGTTGTTGAAGAAGAGAGAGAATTAATAATGGAGAAATAATGGAAAGTGATTAACCAATACACCACCAATACAAAAAAGGAAATCCATAATTAATTAGCAATGGGAAATGTAATTCTTCCTCATTTGCAGGTTTGGTAAGAGAGTGACAAGGATTAGCACGAGTTTGGTTTGAAAATTTTCAATAGGGGGCAAATGCAAAATCATGTTGCAAAAACTTACATACTACAAATTCTCCTACAAAACACATACTACTCTAAATATCATTTTGATATTGTGAAGTGTTGATCATCTAGATCTGAAAATCAGTTAATTTTAAGTTAACATTTCACTGAAAAATTGATTGTACTACGTCGACATGTATGTGGATGAATTAGCAGTTATAAGATTTTTTCGTGTATACACCGTGAGAAATGTTTAATTGTTGCTAAGAAAACTTCAAGGTAAGAGGATACATAAGTCAACAGTTTCAAATTTTTATACTTGAGCAATGTATGTTGGGAAAAAAATTTAATTAAGCTGGTACACCTCGTTAAAGTTGAAATTGAACTCGTGCACCCATGTTTTTCAAAATTAGTATAGTACATCACACTCAAATATTTTAACCTTATGCACCTCTGCCATTAAAAAACAGTTAAGTTGCGTTTTTAGTTGAGAATTTTGCACATTACACCTTTTAAATTTTGCTAATAATATTTTCTATTAGAGATATCCTTATAAAATAACAAATATTCTTATAATAATCTCTCATCCTTCTCTCTCTTCTTTCCCTTCTCTCTCATCCCTCTCTCTCAAGTCCTATCTCTCTTCTCTTCCTCTCTCTCTCTTCTTTCCTTTCTCTCTCATCCCTCTCTCTCTCTTCTTCCTTTCTCTCTTCTCTTGCTCTCTCTCTTCCCTCTCTCTTATCTTCCTCTCTCTCTTCTTTCCTTCTCTCTCATTCGTCTCTCTCTTCTCTTCCCCTCTCCTCCATCTCTCTTCTTTCCTTTCTCCCTCTTCTCTTTGTCTCTCTCTCATACCTCTTTTTCCCTCTCTCTTCTCTTCCTTTCTCACCTCCTCTCTCCTCATGCCACCTATAAGGATAGATTACAAACCTGCAACAGTGAAGAGTTCAAATCACCACATCTGAAGTCCATTTTTCTGGACACAAGTGAGGCCAACCCAATACCACCCCAACAATAGCACCCCCTCTCCGTCGTCATTCCAAATGTCACTCTCTGACAGCCTCTAAAGCCATATTTGTCATCCTAACATCAAAGAAGTGGACAACCATCTTTAAACTAAAACAACATATTTCACAGACCAAACAGAGCAACCAAACCATCGAGGAATATCTTGGAACGCTACAACGCGGGTGGGACGAACTGGCTATCTATGAGCCTGCATGAACCGACCCGAAGACCATACTCGCACGAATGGAGCAGGACCACATCTACCAGTTCCTGATAGAGCTCGACAACAGCTACGAAGCCATCCGAAGCCAAATCCTAATGACACCCGAACTCCCCAACCTGGGGTCCATCATCGCAATGGTTCAACGGGAGGAGACTCGTCGAGCCACTGCTCAGACACCGACTACCGATCACACATCGGAGTCTCGGGCACTTCTGGCCAGCAAACCACAAAACCACAAAAACAAAGGCAAATATGGAAACAAACCAAACAAAACATGCGACAACTGCAAGAAATCGGGGCACAACAGGAACACATGTTGGTTCCTTCATCTGCACCTCCAACCACCAAGGGAAGGAGGGGACGATCATCGGAACAAAGGGGGAAACGGGAGGAGCAGCAGCGGATTTGGGGGAAACCCTAGCTTCGGTGGAGAGCGATCGAAATGGGGCAATGTCGGGTCGGCTTTGGATCCTCGCGACTTTATAGCAACCGGAATGGAGAGTCCAAATTCAAGCAACCCGCATCCGATAACGTACAACCCACATCCGATAACTCCAATCCGACACGCAACAACTCCTCCAACCCACAACCAACAAAACTGGGCCCAGTTGGAATACCTACTCTCCCACCTAAACGGGTATGTGCAGAACACCCCTCAGAATATAGGTAATTATGAAGGTATGGAAAGTTCTTTGGATAATTATACTGCTAATTTTACTGTTAATACATCATATGATACTAGTTGGGTAATTGACTCAGGTGCTACAAACCATATGACTGGAAATCCCTTGTTATTAAATAATATTAAACATAGTTTGAACTTACTAAATAAGTTTGTAACCGTAGCCAATAATAATCAAGTTAAAATAAAAGGTATAGGAGAAACAGAATTGTTAAATAAATTAACAAAAAATGTGTTGTATGTGCCATCTTTTGCTTCTAATCTTCTTTCAGTCGCTAAAATTACAGAGAATTTGAATTGCAATGTTATATTTACTCCAATTGATGTAATATTTCAGGATCGAACCGGGATGATGATTGGTAGAGGAGTTCAAGTCAATGGACAATACATTTTAGATACTCAAAATAAGGCTTTGAATGCTATTAATAATCCTAATCATGAACTTTGGCATAAGAGAATGAGACATCCATCTCATCACATATTGAAAATTTTGTTTCCCTTTATTTCTTCTGAATATTCGTGTGATACTTGTCATTTTTCTAAACAAACTAGACTCCATTTTTATATCTCTACAAATAAAGCTAGTTATCCTCTCAAATTAATTCACTCTGATATTTGGGGACCTGCCCCAGTCGACTCTTATAACGGTTTTAAATATTTTATTTCATTTATTGATGACTTTTCTCGAATTACTTGACTTTACCTCCTCCAAAGCAAATCCGATGTTTTTAAAATTTTTTGTGAATTTGTGACTCTTGTCGAAAACATGTATGATTTCAAAATTAAAACTCTCAAAACCGACAATGGTGTTGAATACACTAGCCACAACTTTCAAAGTTTTTTTGAAAAACAAGGGTATCTTCCATCAAACCACTTGTATTAATACTCCCGAACAAAACAGGGTCTCTGAACGGAAAAATCGTCACATTTTGAATGTTACACGATCACTCCTTTTTCAAAACAATGTCTCGAAATGTTTCTGGTCAGAGCAATCTTAGCCGCAACTTATTTAATAAATTGCCTTCCAAGCCCTACTCTTCAGAATAAACAACGGTTGGAAATTTTACTTGGTCACAAACTAACCTTAGATCACCTCAAGATTTTTGGTTGTGTATATTTTGTTCACAAGAGAAGAACAGATAAACTCGACAGCAACTCCGTAAAATGTATTTTTCTTGGTTATTCTTTTAGAAAGAAAGGGTACAAGTGTTATGACCCTGAAAACTGTAAATTATATATTTCGAGAGATGTATCCTTTAGTGAGAGAGAGTCCTTCTTTAGGAAAGTGAACTTGAAGACACATCTACGAACGATCCCCTTCCAACTTCAACTCACGAACTCCGAGGAAGTTGTGCAACAAACCCTACTCATCATGAGGAAGAAGGAGAAGAAGACGAAGGAGGGATAGAAGAAGACCCACCAAACAACCAAGAAAACATCCAAAGGAGAAGATCTACTCGTCCTAGTCGTCCTCCTACAAGGTTAAACGATTTCATCACCTCACACGTGACTTACCCTATTGAGGACTACTTGTCCTATAAACAAGTAAAATCAATTCACAAAGCCTTCATAACCAATCTAAGCAAAAATCAAGAACCCAACACTTATCAGGAAGCTATTGGTGATCCTAAATGATGCAAAGCCATGAAGGAAGAAATCAATGCTCTAGAATCTAATAACACTTGGACCCTTGTTCCAGTGCAAAATGGAATCAAACCTGTTGGGTGTAAATGAGTTTACAAAATTAAATATAACAGCAACGAGACAATAGAAAAATATAAGGCCAGACTTGTAGCTAAAGGTTGTACCCAAACTTATGGCCTATACTATCTAGAAAGTTTTGCTCATGTTGCAAAAATGAACAATATTCGTGTTCTTCTTTCCATAGCAGTTAACAAAAATTGGAACCTCTATCAAATGGATGTTAGAAATGCTTTCCTTCAGGGAAATCTCGAAGAAGAAGTTTATATGACTCATCCGTCAAGGTACATCTCCACCACAAATAAGGTATGCAAACTCAAAAAATCGATCTATGGATTGAAACAATCACCGCGCGCATGGTATGCTAAACTTAGCCATCTCATCCTTCTTTATGGTTTTACAAAATCTTCCGCTGACGCATCCATGTTTACAAAACATCATCATCACATAACCATCGTTGTTATAGTTTATGTAGATGATATCATAATTACTGGTAATAATGATCATGAAATCAACCAAGTCAAACACTATTTAAAATCAAAATTTGATATTAAAGATCTTGATTTTTAAAGTATTTCCTGGGAATAGAAATTGCACATTCAAAAAAAGGTTTGTTTTTATCACAAAGGAAGTATGCTCTTGATCTTCTAAAAGAAACAGGGAAACTTGGGGCTAAACTGAAGGGAATGTGTTCTAAAAGTTTTACTTTTAAATGTCAATTATTATGAATTGAATGAGAAATCATTTTGTTCCTTGTTTATGTTATTCGTCTTTTAGAAGTGTTAAGGAAGCGACTCTTGGTCCTTAACCGTAGAGCTCTAAAAGATAATGGTTTACATAAAAAAAGATATTCGCAATCATGGTAATTAACATGGGACATTAATTACCGAGTTAAGATTGTCGTGTTAGTCATAGATCATTGTAGCTCTACAAGTGGGTGACAACACGGGTACACAAAAGAGAAAAATACTACTTTTGTATACTGAATAAACCTAATAAGTAAAACATTATAGAATTGTGTTTTCTGTGTCATTGATGTTTTACTGTGTCCTTGGTCCTTTGATATGAGACTTATATCCGATCACTTAAGAAATGCTTGATTAGACTAGTGTCTTGAGCTATCGATAGGTGTAGTGTAAAGGCATTGGTTGGTTAAGTATGACTTTTGTTGGAGAAGATAGTTAGTCAAAAGATTATTATTGTCCCTCTTAATTGAGTAATGATATTAGTGGGCCCCTTGATAAAACAAAGTTATAATGTGCACTATGTGATTTGAGTTAAGTCACATATTTATAACTAGCTTAAAGAGATCAAGAAATGAATACTAATACAAAGATGACACAATACTACTTTGTGTGTATTCTTAATATCATGAGGCAAGGGACGGACACAAGTGGTGCACTCCATCACTAAATGGATCGGGTTTTAGTTCGAGTGGAATTAAGACATCTAACTAATTGGGAGCTATAATGTGTAGCTAGATACCGCTTATAGCTTGTGATATTAAGCTCTTAATATCACTGCCAACTTAGTTTAGATCCTCCCATAGGTCACACCACAAAACTGGAAAACAAGAAATGAGGATTTTGAGTTCATAAGGTGTGTCAGGTTTCATGTAGAAAATATGACACATGTGGTGAACAAGCAAAATCAAAATTATGTTGTGATTAATAACATAATTAGAATCTAAATTAAATTCATATGTGATGTAAATATTATGGGATGTAATGATTAATCATTACATAGGATAATATGTTACATAAGTTGTGAACTTACTACTAATCCCGAAATGTCAAATTTTGTAGGGGTTAAACCGAAATTTGACCAGTCTGCAGTACTGTGCAAAAACGGTCGACCGTTAAACGGTAAACGGTCGACCGGATGTTGCACGGTCGACCGAAATGTTGCACGGTCGACCGGACATGTATCGATCGTAACAGGAATTTCGTCTGTTCGTTTTCGGTCGACCGAACATTGCGATGAAATATTTTTTTGTTACGAACGGTCGATCGAGTTATGAACGGTCGACTGAAACTTGGTCTAAACGGTCGACCGAACCTCCAAACGGTTGACCGATCCAGACGATTTCTTCAGAATTAATTTAAGAATTAATTAGATCATGCATGGAATTGGTCCATAACTGATTTAATTCGTGGCTGAGATTATTTTTAGCAAATAATGGATGGTTAGATGGAAGTTTGCATGAAATCATGGGCAAGAGGTTGCACATGAATATGTAATTTGGAGAGAACTTATAAATACATGTTTATCTCATTACCTAATAGAATTAATTCATTATATTCTTGTGCAAACATCTCTCTCCATAATTCTCCACGAATTTTCCTTAATTCTTGAGTTTAGTTTTAGTTTTCAGAGATCTTCTTCTCAAGGGAACTAAAGAGGGGTTAGTAGTTAGATTCTAAACCCTATTGGAGATTGAGAGCCTAGATCTTCTCTCTCCGATCTTGTTTAGAGTTTGGTGAATACTCGGGGGCATCCGACGCAGCGACAAGCATCCTCAACGTCTCCGGATCATCAAGAAGTTTTAGAGAACTTCTAGGTATGAAATTCGGAGCACATGTTTGTTTTAATAAAGTTTTGGAACTAGTTATTGAAACAAATTGATGCATGCATGAAACAAATCATAGAAAATTGTAATTGATCCTTATTGTGCATAAAAATTTCGAATATATATATATGTGTGCAATTAAACTAGAAACCCTACATAAACCATCTAATACTCTCATTGAAACTAATCTCAAGGTCAGTCCTACAGAAGGAGAACCCGTCAAAGACATCCAAAGATTTCAAAGACTTGTTGGAAAACTCATATATCTCACTGTAACTAGGTCAGACATAACTTATGTTGTTAGCACTATAGTCATTTTATGCATGCACCTCGCACATCTGATTTGGTCATCATCTATCGAATACTTAGATATATAAAATGAACTCCAGGGCAAAACTTATGGATGAAAAATAACAACTCTAATTCTATAATTGGTTTTTCTGATGCAGACTAGGCAGACAGTCATGACCGCAAGTCCACGACATGAAACCTGGTGACTTGGAGAAGCAAAAAACAAAACGTAGTTGCCCGACCTAAAATCCGGTATTTCACGAAATAACCAAGCACATCGAGGTCAATTGTCATTTCATTCGGGAAAAAAATCCAAGCTAAGGAGATAGACGTATCATATGTCTCCAGTAAAGAACAACTAGCCGATGTTTTCACAAAAACTTTGGATCAAAGACAACTCAACCTTATCCTATCCAAGTTGGGCACCTTCAACCTCTTCCAGACTCAACTTGAGGGGGCGTGTTAAAGAACATACCTTAATCAGCTTAGATCTCCTCACCAACGGCTCGGAATCTCATCATCGCGTCCTTCTTTTCTTAAAGATCTCGTCTCCCAAAATCTCGGATATAATCAAGCTCAAATATGACAACACTTCAAACGATCATATATTGTAGTATATAAAACAAACCGGTAAACCTAAAGCTAATATATATACAAAAACATCTTTTGCACTATTCTTCTTCTTCTTTGCGTGACTAATGGATTGCACTCGCTTAGCTACATGAATATCTAAACTTTCAATATTGTGTCCGAGGGAAGGTGCACGAAGCCAGGGTTTGCAATATTACAAAGTTTTTTTGTTTTTTATAACATTTTTATTATTTAATAAAACAAATTTAACACATAGGTTCGAGAGAAAGAGAAGAAGATACCTTCTCGTTGTAAGTTGTAACTACTGAAATTGAACCTGTGCGCAATTAACCTTCATTTGGGCTAACATAATCAATTAAATTATCTCTAGTTGTCTGATCAACCAAAGTTAAAGAAGAGTGTACGAGGTAATAATAGTGTTAGTACGGTTGCGCAACAATTATGAAGATCAACATTAGAGTGTCACATCACATATATATCGATCTCCAATGGAATGTGCATTCCAGCTTGAGAACAAATAAAGCCGCACTGCGAGCAAGGTGATGTGGTGCACAATTGCAAACATATCCATCTCAAACCCACAGCCCATGTGAGCCCAAGCTGCCCAACCACTTTCCCACTAATGCTAATCATCAGACAACCCTATAAATTACACTTCATTGCAACCATCTTATGTGTCTCAAGTAGTTATGGTGCAATTTGATCATCAACACTTTCATGATGACTGCTACTAGTATAGTTCTAGTGGTTTTGGCTATAGTTTGCATGGTGGGAGTTACCATTTGCTCCGCTGGTGGTGGCGGCGGTGCCGGATATGGTGGTGGGGAAGGGCATGGTGGTGGTGTTGGCGGCGGAGGTGGTGGTGGCGGAGGTGGTGGAGGCGGAGGCGCCCATGGTGGTGGATATGGTGGTGGTCAGGGTGGTGGTGGTGGTTACGGCGCTGGAAGGGAACATGGTGGTGGTGGTGGCGGCAGTGGCGGCGGTGGTGGAGGAGGAGAGAATGGTGGTGGGTATGGTGCTGGAGGAGGCGTTGGTGGAGGCGAAGGGTATGGTGCAAAGGGACATGGAGGTGGTGGAGGAAGTGGCGGTGGCGGTGGTGGATCTGAGGCAGCTGGACATGGTGGTGGATATGGTGGGGGAGAGGGAGCTGGCGGGGGCTCCGGTTATGGTGCTGGTGGTGGTCATGGTGGCAGTCACGGTGGTGGTGGCGGCGGCTACTAATTAAGTTTGAGAGACTCAGAACATCAAATCATATATTTGTATAGCTATATTATTTGACCATATAGATAGTATGGTTCCTGATGCATGGGCAATCAACTCAGCTGAAGGACACA
The DNA here is from genome assembly GCA_963682175.1 of Triglochin maritima. NCBI lineage: Eukaryota > Viridiplantae > Streptophyta > Magnoliopsida > Alismatales > Juncaginaceae > Triglochin > Triglochin maritima. The sequence goes on from OY821775.1 coordinate 47,098,034, forward strand.
AGTATTAATGTTATTATGTTACTCTGCAAATATGTATTCAACTACAATATACTCAATATATGTTGGGGATATATGAGTTTGTATTGTGTTGCAACTACTTCATGTAAATATGGTGGGGATATATAACCCCTTTCACAGGATTGTGTAGCATCTTAGCCTTTGATGGTTGACACAACAAATTATTTTGTTACAAACTTGTTTTGCATAAAGTGATACAACCATGATCAATTCTTGGTTTATCTATAAAAGAAGTTTTCTCATCTCGATTGAACCGCCGCATCCGCACACTTACCTCCGCCTCCGTGCCCTCGTCTCTTCTAGTTCCCACACCAGTGGTGGAACTCGGAACCGGGTTGAGGGAGGCAAAAATACAAAGGATCAAAAAAATCTGTTATACAAATTCCAAGAAAATTTATAATTGCTTGTCTTTTAACGAATTTTCGTATTTTAAAAACGATATATAATTGCATTGTCATTAACCTTTTCAAGTAAATCTTTTGAATATAAGTGAAAAAATTGTTGTTCAATTAATATTCTTTCATTCAACTGCACAAACGGTTTTAGTAATATTTAATTATTGTCGAAAAATAACCTTCCAACAGTTGCAATAGTTAAGCATGTTAACGATGTGAGAACCTCATCTTAAAGTCCAACACATTTATGGTGGAAAACGAATTAATGATAGTATCTTGCTAAATAAACTAGTTTTTGTAAATCAAAATCTAACAAAGAATTATATGATCTAAACACGACATGCAAACAGTGACGGTGCTACATAGTGGACACCGGGGTCGGGTGACCCCCTTAGAATTATTTATCCTTTCAGATTGTGATCCTGAAATTTCGGTATCCCGCCTACCTTCTGAAGAACTTTTGTGATTTCGACTCCGTGGATTTTTTACTCCTTCGAGTTTCGACCCATTGAATACTTTCGAAAACCAATAATAAGATAAGTGAATGAATTTTTGTGCAATTAATCTAATATAGAAGTATTATTTACCCATTTATTGGTAAAACCTAATTAGACTCCAACTCAAACTAAATTAGTGATTTTTCAATTATTTTTTGAACAACTTTACAATTTTCGACCTCTGACTTCTATTAATGACACAGTTTGTGCATGCAAATGATCACTTATGTATTTGTTTCATTGATACAGTTGTGTAGTTCTTGAAGTTGCATAACTATGTTAAAATAAAACAATTAAGCATAATGATGATAAAAAATGTCATTTCTTGAACTTTTTCGCGTGGTCGACGATCAAATATAAATTGTTTATCTATAATTGGAATCACAATTTTATACTACGCACAAAAGTACATTTCCTTTGGTAAATCATCCAATCTTTATGTTTAAATATTTGTAATAGTTGTTTTGATTGTTTCACCAAACTCATGGTATTTATAATGTTTTGGTCCTCGTGATAATGGTTATACTTTTGGAAAATAAGTATAATAAAACGAGAGAGAATCGATCAAATTAGGAAGAATAATGAATTGCTTCAACGAAAAATTCGAAATTAAGAGTTGAGGGTGCTCCCCGTGTTATTGGTCATACCGTTAGAAAAACACACATGTTGAAGTAAGCAAAGAATTCATCAAAATAGAGAATTATTAGAAACAATAATGAACTATTGATGGAAAAATGTTGCATCTTAATAGTTTCTTTTATTTTAATTTGAAAATTAAGAGAGGAGATGTAGGGGAGGATGAGAGTCTAGAATAATGATATTTAGTAATACCTTTCGAAAGATGTTATATATTACTACTAATGTTGGGTATTGGACCTGGCCGAAACTATAAAGCCCAACCCGTTAGTGGAAACGGGCCATGGTGCCCGTTTGTCCGATGTAGAGTTGGGTATCATGTCAGGCTGGGCCTGGGCAAAACTAACGGACCGGGCCTCCGGCCCAACCCATTTAGCCTCTCGAGCCTACCCGGCTCTAATTACTACTCTTGTATAAATTTCCAAAATTAATTTCAAAGGGGAGGGGGAGATGAGAAAGAGAGGTAGACAAAAGAGAGGAAAGAAAAGAAGGATGATGAAAAAGAGCAAAGTGGAGAAATAAATTGATCTCCCCTTCTCTGTCAATAATAACGACGACAAACTAGGTTTTGGGTTGAGAAGATGAAAAAGTATGTCTATTTAATGAATGTTTGCTATATTGTAAAATGAAAAACACAATAAACATACATTAGTAACGGTAAATACTTCCACAAAGCATATAATAGGTAAGTAGCAAGGATGTAAACGAGTCAAGCAAAACATTGAACCTAAATTTATTAGCTTATATTATTACCAATTACACAAAAAGGAAAAAAGAAGAGTAATAAATATATTGAGTCGTTTTTTTGAGTTTGTACGGAAGAATTTTTCATTTATATTAATATCTTTTATTTTCAAGTTAAATTAGAGTATTATATTTTGAGTTCGAGTTTCCCGCTCGAGCAGCCTTAGTAAGTAGCCAATAATTTATTTCCGATAGATCGTAGATGACAACATCAAACAATGGTAGAACAAACAAACAAATCTGTAAGTTCACCAATCTCAATAATAACATTTAGTACATCCCACCGTATTTACCACATCCACTTCCAGAACCGTATCCATATCCAGATCCTTTCCACCATGTCTACTGTAGGATTTCTAGTTTAATTACACATATTTATTTTTGAATTTTTTATGCACAATAATGATCAATTACAATTTTTCTATGATTTGTTTCATGCATGCATCGGTTTGTTTCAATAACTAGTTTCAAAACTTTATTAAAACAAACATGGACTCCGAAATTCATACCTAGAAGTTCTCTAAAACTTCTTGAATATCCGGAGACGTTGAGGATGTTTGTTGCTGCGTCGGATGCCCCCGAGTATTCACCAAACTCTAAACAAGATCGGAGAGAGAAGAGCTAGCCTCAATCTCCAATAGGGTTTAAAATCCAACTATTAACCCCTCTTTAGTTCTCTTGAGAAGAAGATCTCTGAAAACTAAAACTAAACTTAAGAATTAAGGAAATTTCGTGGATAATTATGGAGATAGAAGTTTGCACAAGAAGATAATGAATTAATTAATAAGGTAATGAGATAAACTTGTATTTATAAGTTCTCTCCAAATTACATATTCATGTGCAACATCTTGCCCATGATTTCATGCAAACTTCTATCTAACCATCCATTATTTGCTAACAAATAATCTTAGCCACGAATTAAATCAGTTATGGATCAATTCCATGCATGATCTAATTAATTCTTAAATTTATTCTGCAGTATCCGTCTGAATCGGTCGATCGTGTTAAGGGTTCGGTCGACCGTTTAGACCAAGTTTCGGTCGACCGTTCATGAACTCGGTCGACCGTTCGTAACATAATTATTTCATCGTAATGCTCGGTCGACCTACTGATATACTTCGGTCGACCGAAAACGAACAGTAGAAATTCCCGTTACGATCGAGACACATCCGGTCGACCGTGCCACATTCGGTCGACCGTTTACGGTTTAGCGGTCGACCGTTTTTGCACAGTACTGTAGACTAGTCAAATTTCGGTTTAACCCCTACAAATTTTGACATTTCGGGATTAGTAGTAAGTTCACAACTTATGTAACATATTATCCTATGTAATGATTAATCATTACACCCCATAATATTTACATCACATATGAATTTAATTTAGATTCTAATTATGTTATTAATCACAACATAATTTTTGATTTTGTTTGTTCAACACATGTGTCATATTTTCTACATGAAACCCGACACACATTGTGAACTCAAAATCCTCATTTCTTGTTTCCCGGTTTTGTGGTGTGACCTATGGGAGGATCTAAACTAAGTTGGCAGTGATATTAAGAATATCACAAGCTATAAGCGGTATCTAGCTACACATTATAACTCCCAATTAGTTAGATGTCTTAATTCCACTCGAACCAAAACCCGATCCATTTAGTGATGGAGTGCACCACTTGTGTCCGTCCCTTGCCTCATGATATTAAGAATACACACAAAGTAGTATTGTGTCATCTTTTTATTAGTATTAATTTCTTGATCTCTTTAAGCTAGTTATAAATATATGACTTAACTCAAATCACATTGTGCACATTATAACTTTGTTTTATCAAGGGGCACACTAATATCATCACTCAATTAAGAGGGACAATGATAATCTTTTGACTAACTATCTTCTCCAACAAAAGTCATACTTAACCAACCAATGCCTTTACACTACACTCATCGACAGCTCAAGACACTAGTCTAATTAAGCAATTCTTAAGTGATCGGATATAAGTCTCATATCAAAGGACCAAAGACACAGTAAAATATCAATGACACAGAGAACACAATTCTATAATGATTTACTCATTAGGTTTATTCAGTATACAAAAGTAATATTTTCTTCTTTTGTGTACCCGTGTTGTCACTCACTTGTGGAACTACAGTGATCTATGACCAACACGACAATCTTAACTCGGTAATTAATGTCCCATGTTAATTACCATGATTGCGAATATCTTTTATTTTATGTAAACCATTATCTTTTAGAGCTCTACGGTTAAGGACCAAGAGCATCTTCCTTAACACTTCTAAAAGACGAATAACATAAACAAGGAACAAAATAATTTCTCATTCAATTCATAATAATTGACATTTAAAAGTAAAACTTTTAGAACATATTCTCTTCGTCTACTTCCAAACCGTATCCGTATCTATATCCATGACCATAACCAGACCCCTTTCCTCCACCTCCTCCTCTTCCACCTTTACCTTTACGGTATCCACTTCTGGAACCGTATCCGTATCCAAATACTCCTCATTTATGCATTACTCTAATATCATCCTACTCTTCTCAACTTATGGTGCAACGTGGTTAGGTGAGGTCTTGTCAGAACTTATTATGGAGCAATGAAATATATCGCTTGTCGGAAGCGAAAGTCCAACCTGCACATGACAATAATCTTGTAAGTACACAAATTAGACAATGCATGTTCTTTGTTTCTTATCGTATATTAATAAAACACAAAGGAGAAATTACATAGTGTAGATATTGTAGGCATTAAGTTTCAATCTGGAAGGGAACATTTTTATTTTTATCAATAAATATGCACATTTCTTTTGCATTTTATTAGCCACCAGTAAGAGGTGGAGAGGACTTTATATATGTCTATGTGCTTGAAACGATTAAAGAAGCTGGGATCTCTTTTCCCAATTTATATTAGACTAATGAAGAAGGTAGTTCTTAATGAGATAGGTTAAAGATAGAAGTAAAATTTCAAATGGCTACACTAATTAGCATACCCACCTAATTACCATCCTAGAGAGGTTATTGGCAGTAACTGGAAGTTAAAGCAAGTATGACATGTGGCTAACCCCAATCAGTGGGTTATAGTTTTTCATTATGTTGGGCTGGAAAAGGAAATTGTTTTGCTTAAATACCCTTCCATTTCTTATATTTACCAAAATACTATTCTATTGCCTATATCTACTTGATGTCATTTATGCTATCATCCTTGAGCATAAACAATTGTATCTTTGCAAATGAACGATGCATGAATGATATTTTCGTAGAATAATCTATATACTAAGTTTTCCGCATATATGACACTTGTTCCTGATACTAAAACTCATCTTTATAAAAAATAAAAAATATAAAGGCCTAGTTCAAGTCCAGTGAATCTCAATAAGAAAATCAAAATTGTAGATAACCAGGTGTCTGATGAGATTTTGTCAGGATTAGGCGCTTTACTCACCCATCCCAAAAAAATATGGAGTAGGTCTCAGTGATTTCTCAATCACGAAGAGTTTGCTTGGTTCCTAACATTCAGGTGTTGGAAGGTGAGATTTTGTTACATTTCCCCCCAACAGAAGAAACTCACCTAAATAACAAATTAGTTTTGGTGGTAAGACTTTGACGGTGAGATCTATTACATACGACTTTGCGTTGAAGTAAGGCCTAAATAAAGCATTGAGAGTTTTTTCCTCGTTACTCTCTCATTGACAACTCGACATCAACAAGTCCATTGCAATGCGAGTTGGAGAAAAAATGATGTTGATGTTGGATCTACTATTATAAGTACGATTTGTTGTTACTTGAAAGAGTGACATATACCACGTGTGTATTGGGTAGTCACTTTAAAAAAATAGACGATTGAAAAACATTGAATATTGTGAGTATGGTTTTTAACCATAACGTGGAATAAGGTTCAGGGTTCAGACAACACATACCCAAAAAGTAAGGACTTAAACGCAAAAGGCCACCTTCTCTGTTCTCTCCGCGTCCGTTTCCCACTTTCCTCCTCTCCGTCGCTGACCTTTCCCTTCCAATAAAAAACCCCCATTTCTTTCTTTAATCTCCCCAACATGTTAGAGCAGTTGGAGTTCGAACCAACCCCGGCGAGTTAGTTCTAAATCTAGGGTTTGGTCCGATGGAGATCGGCTCCGGGAAGCCCCTCTTCCTCGTGATCTACGCCGCCGTCGCCGCCGGCATCGTCCTCTCCGGTCTCTTCGTCTTCTCCTCCCTCTACTCCTCCTCCCCCGTCAACACTGCTCTCTGGCTCTCCTCCCCTCCCCCCTCCCACCATGGTGAGGTTTGGTGCGGACGGAAGGTGGTGTTTCGTAGGGTTTTGAGGTTGTTTTGGTGTTTGATGTGCTTCTACTGTTAAGATGTTTGTAGGTTTAGTGTGAACTGATGAACTTTTTTTTTGATCGGTAACTAATTAATGTTAATGTTCATTTTTGGTGGATTTTAATGTGATGGTGTGGTGGTTAGTGTGTTTCGGTAAAGTTTTTGAGGTTGTTGTAGTATTTGATAAGTGTTTTGAGGTCCGATTCTACTGTTAAGATGTTTGTAAGTTTAGTACGAACTAATGAACGTTAATGTTTGATTTTGGTGGATTTTTATGTGATGGTGGTGGCGGTTGGTGTGTTTGATTAAGTTTTCCTTGGAGAAGTGTGTTTACTACCGTTTTGGAATTTTTTAAGGGCATTAGAGCTTTTAAGGTTGTTGTAGTGTTTAATGTGTTTAGTTAGTGTTTGAGGTGTTATTCTAGTATTTTACTTTTAAAATGTTTTAGGTTTAGTATGAGCTGATGGATGTTTTATAGTTTTGGGCTTTGGTGGATTTTTTTGTGGTGCTGGTGGTTGGTGTGTGTTTGATCGAATTTTCTTCAGAGAAGTGTGTTTGCAACTTCTTTTTGAACGAATTATGTTTTGAACTAGTAGAACTAGGAAGTGGAGAGAGAGTTTAAGGTTGTTGTGGTGTTTAGTGTGTTTAATTATTGTTTGAGGTGTGATTCTACTGTTAAAATGTCTGTAGGTTCTGAACGTTAATGTCTGTTATTGGTTGATTTCCATGTGATGGTGGTGGCTAGTGTGTTTGTTTAAATTTTCCTAGGAGAAGTGTATTTACTACTTCTTTTGAAAGAATGATATTTTTAAGGGCGGTTAAGCTTTTAAGGTGTATGTGATGTTTGATGTGTCTAGTTTGTGTTTAAGGTGTCATTCTACTGTTAAGATGTTTCTGGTTGAGTATGAACTGGTGGATGATTTATGATTTCTGTTTTTAGTGGACTTTTTTGTGGTGGTGATGGTGGTGGTTGGTGTGTGATTGAATTTTCCTCAAAGATGTGTGGTTGCTACTTTGTCCATTTCCACTGTGTCAAAGATTAATTGTTTTTTGGCATTTGGATCACCATGGACTATATCAAATATCTATCCAAACTATATGCTTTTCATATATATACTATGAATTGCAGATGGTCAGTTGCATTTCACATTATCATGTCAATTGGAAACAACCTTTCTGTTTTTATAGGGGTATGGTTGTGTACACCCAACCTCCCTTACGTCACCCAGGTGGAAACCTCTTTTGAGGCACTGGAGTAATGTTGATGTTGATGTGTGGTTGCTACTACTTTGAAAGGATTATTTTTTGAACTAGACTAGGAAGGGAAGTGTTTTTTTAAGGTTTTGTAGATTTTAGTGTGTTTAATCAGTATCTGAGGTGTACTTCTAGCCTACTCTTAACTTGTTAAAGTGTTTTAGGTGTGGTTGACCGTTGACGTGTTTGAACAAAATTTTCTCAAAGAAGTGTGTTACCACTTTTTCTAAATAATTATGTTTTGAGCTAAAATTAGGCAGGGCTGTTGAGATTTTAAGATTGTTGTAGTATTGTAGTGTATTTAATTAGCATCTGTGGTGTGATTCTATTGTCAAAATATTTTAGGTTTAGTGTGATTTTGTGAACTTATGAATGTTTAATGCTTTCTGCTCTCGGTGGATTTATTTCCTGGTGGTGGTGGTTAGTATGTTTACTACCACTTTTAAGGGAGTGATTGGTAGTTGGGAAAAATCTCTATTAATGATATAAAAAAAGAACTTTTACACTGACTTATGGGTGATTGGTAGTAAGGAACACTTATTCTCTTATTCTAGAACTCCGTTACAATAGGTGTTTTGTGACCTTAAAGTTCGTACTTTATGTTGAGTTTGTAGAATTTCTAGTGTTTCATTGTGGCAACTGGCAACTATTTACTGTTTAAGGTTCCTGTCACAAAAGGTGAAGAGCTGTGAATGTCTCAGTCAGTGTCTTATACCTTGTGATTCTCCTCGTTTTAGCTTACCTTTATGTTTCCATGGTTTGTTGTGTTATTATCTGGTCAAGATTTTTAATCAAGGTTATTGTTGTATCTGGCTTTGTCCTTGCAGATGGAAATCTTTCGGTTGTCAAAGTGAGAAATGACTCAAGCTCAAATGAACCAAGAAACAATACTAGTTCAAGTGCAGCTCAGAATTACTCAAGCTCAAATGAACCAAGAATCTATACTAAATTAGAGCCGCAATCACACACTCAGAATGTTTGGACTAGGGAAATATGGGATGTTCCACCGGCTGGTACAATAATGCCACCACTGGAGACATTTCGGTTGACGAAGGAAAGGGCCAACTATAGGGTTAAAGATAATGTCATCGTTGTCACATTTGGGAACTACGCATTCATGGACTTCATTTTGACTTGGGTTAAGCACTTAACTGATCTGAAAGTCTCCAATATTCTTGTTGGTGATGTCACTGTCCCTGGTTCTTTTTGTATTACACTATGCAAGCATGAGCTTACTTTTGGTCTTTGTTTTTTTAACTAAATGAAGCTTGGGTGTTTGTCTTAGGTGCCATGGACAACAATGTTTTGGAGGCACTTTACTGGAAAGGTGTCCCTGTTTTTGATATGGGAAGTAACATGAAAACAATTGATGTTGGTTGGGGATCTCCTGCATTTCATAAAATGGGAAGAGAAAAGGTGTTCCTCATAAATTCTCTTTTGCCATTTGGCTATGAGCTTTTGATGTGTGACACTGATATGGTGTGGTTGAAGGTATGCATCTCACCTTGTCATTAGATGCCAGAGATCATTGGCACAAAATATACTTTCTTGCAAGTTGCCATGAACACATCTAAAATCGCTGATTCTCTTATGTGCCCTAACAGAATCCACTTCCATATCTTGCTCGATTTCCTGAAGCAGATGTCTTAACTTCAAGTGATCAAGTGGCACCAACAGTTATGGATGACAGATTGGAGGTCTGGAATGAAGGTGAAAATTTCACACGCGTATCTAAGCTCAACTCTCTTTCTTCTCCTTATATATATAACATTGGGATTTGGTACGAATGAACTAATTCTTGTAATTGCGTAATGCAATTGTCCCAGTAAACAAACACTGATAATGGGTGTCTCTTTCTTACTAAAATCATGTGCAGTGAGATTAGTTTATTGCTTTTGGGTGATGAAGGATATAGGATACTAGGAGCTCTTCTTCTTCTGTTCCTTAGACTATTACCGTCACCTATTTGATCATATTTGACACTAAACTTCATGATATTTTCTGCCGTTGCAAGCAACAGTTTGCTATCGGCCTATGTCTATAGTATAGTCTGACCATCTAAGAACTGTTTATGCTGGCCTTTTCCACTTATTTTTGTGCTCATTTCGTGTGATATTGCAAAAATGGCGCTTGATAAATACATATTGCAACTTCTGAAATTTATTGTTCATAGAATGAATATATAAATGTCTTTATATTCACTGTTTTCTTCCTCGTAGTGCAAAATAGCAAATATTTCACCTGTTTCAAGCATGTCTTATCTTTCAGCAATAGGAAAATGTATTGGAATCCACGAAAGTGGACATAGCATATTGAAATATAAATAGCTAAGAGTGCCCTAGATTAATCATGATGCACAATCCACAAGCCGAATTGTTACTATTAGTTAAATAAAAAAAACTTTTGCTCACAAACCTCCATTTAGCATGAATTGCTAACTTCTTTAGGCATGTTATCTGTACAGCTGGTGCTTCCTACAACATAGGAATCTTTCATTGGCGCCCCACTGAACCAGCATTGCAGCTTGCAAAAGAATGGAAAGATTTACTTCTAGCAGATGATAAATTGTGGGATCAAACTGGATTTAATAATCTTCTTCACCAAAAACTTGGACCACCTGTTGGAGATGATGGGCTTTTTTATGCTTTTGATGGAAATCTCAAGTTAGGCATATTGCCAGCAAGCATATTTTGCAGTGGACACACATACTTTGTCCAGGTGACTATTTCCTTGGCAATGACTTATCTAAGGTCATTTAAAGTTTTAAGCATTCAAGCAACTTAGCTGGTTTCTCCTTTTGCATTTTGGTTCTGTTCATGATTTTTTCTTGAAACAGGGAATGCCTCAGCAACTTAAATTGGAACCTTATGCTGTACACACCACCTTTCAGTATGCTGGGACAGATGGAAAGCGACATCGTTTGCGCGAAGGCATGATGTTCTATGATCCCCCAGAATACTTTGATGTGCCTGGTAAGTTATCATTTCATGCCTGCTCATATCCAACTGATTTTCTATATCATCAAAGATGATGCAACACTTATGTGATTATTTTTGTTTAAAGTCAACATCACTAACGTAGCGTCTGGAAGACTGGAAGCTTCTTCATGAGATGAATTCTTGCAGAATTATGTCAAAAGCTTGGAATTAACATTTTTATTCTTAAAAGTCATCATGATGCCCCTTGCAAAATCATTTCTATTTTTTCATTGATGTAGGAAGCAATTTTTGCTCAACTTTTATAAGAACGGCGCATATTGGTTCCAAAATGTCATTGTTGCCATTGTCTTTTAGTTTTGTTACTTCAATATTCCCTAGTTAATTACACATTGGGAAACCTGGTTTCAATCTAGGAATGAATTGTTGCTTAAAATGCTGGAGTATTGTTATTAAGTTTTATCAAATCTGTGCAGGGGGCATTGTAACCAAGCACGGTCTCTATTTTGTAGTTCTTCTCATTGTGCTTTTAACTTTTCTGAATCAGGCGGTTTCTTATGTTTCAAACCACATATTCCCAAGAGTTTGTTTCTAGACGGGCAGCATAATGTGGATACTCACTTTTCCTTGGTTAATTACCAGGTATTTTCATATTTTTTCTTATTAGTATGCTACGTATGTTCTCTTAGTTGATCATATTCAGTTTGAGTAATCAAATTGCTGGTTGAAATTTACAGATAAAACAGATAAGATCCGCCCTTGCCATTGCTTTGTTGTTGAATCGAACTCTGGTGAGACACGTGATCCTTTGTGCATTATATTTTTGCAGTGAGATGATTCCTCAATCTGAAGTGATTAAATCAGTTGATCTGCCAGGAAAAAAACTTACCGAAGTATAGTTTTAAATGTGGTGGAATTCCGTTTTCTAATAAGATATCACAATACTTGCTGAATAATTGGTTTATTGTTAAGTTATTGGATTTTTCTTTTCTGATTCACAACACAAGTAATTGGTTTTCATTGCTGATATTGATTTCGCTTGGTTAACCTGGCTTTCTTCCTTTTTAGGTGATGCCTGCTTTATGGTGCAGATTGGATAGGTTGTGGTTTGGTCATCCTGGAATTTTACCTGGAACAATAACCAGACAACCCTTTGTTTGCCCTATGGATCATGTATTTGAGGTAATTTCTTGTTACAGCTCCTGCTAGTTTAAGTAGATTTTTTTTTGCAAGTAGTTTAAGTAGAAATTATCACTTGCTCATTAAACTAGGAAAACTTCATTTATCGTTCATCATGATGTTTTTTGAGGACACTAGCCTCTACAATTACACCACTATGGAGATATTTTTTTGTTCGCCAAGACTCTCTGATGGCTTGTACATATTATTCTGTGTTGTAAGTGATCTTTACATTGTGTACCTCTGCACAATTTGCACAATGGCTCTACTTGGATCATACAAGCTTCACATGTGCAAAGAATGGTGCATGTGACATATGAGGATGTATTTGGTATTAGTTCAATTAACTTAGTATAGCTTGTCTAAGTTTGCACTATTTTGTTAAATAATTTTCTGTGTGACAGTGGCACTTCATGTTCCTTACTTGTAGATTATTTTTACATAGCAACACCAATAAAAAGGCATACTCTGTCGCAACATAAACACAAATTCTTGTCGTACAAATAATTAACTAATGCGACCTACTTCCCAATAAATGTATGATGAACTCCTATTGTTAACCCAATGCGCTATTTCATCGAAAATGTTATCCTCTTGTATAATTTTCTTGTGCACAAATGTAGGTCCATAACATGTTGATTGAATTGCCAGAAGCTGAGTTTGGGCCAAGAATTAATTTTAGAGAATATTCATTCTTAGACAATCCATCACTTCCAGAGCAGGTACTTGCATATAACAAAATACAAAACTAATTTTTATTGTGCTTTTGTAGGACCATATGATTGATTTCTGTTTTGCTATTTTTTTCATAATATAAAAGTTAAAGCAATCAAGGCTTGAAGTTCATCTTTGTGAAGAAAGTTCTGCAACTTGCAATGGTAGTAGACCAGGATTACTCAAACTTCCAAAGAATAGTACCGAAGAAATGGTAATGACCTATTATCTTTGTTTTGTCCTACTATTTCTCAAGGTAACTTTTGATCGTTATGTTTAGATAATCAGAATTCGGAGGCAGTGCTAGATTTGCAGCAGGGCATTGGATGTCCGTATGTTATTTGATAATTTAAAAAATCATTGGAACGATGCTACATACTTGATATGATAAATTATTTAATAAATCTCAACCTTAATGTAAGCCAAAAAAGACATAACAATTTAGCCAACACAAAAACAGAAAGTTATTTATTGTACGTAGAAATGTTTTAGTTGCCTCTGAAGTAATTGTCTATTTATTGCACTCAATATCTCACATTATAGTTTGGCCAAGATCTTCTGTGACAGCTTCCAGGCTAATTCTCCCCATTTAACTAGTTCCTGCATATTTTTACGCACAGATGTTGAATACATTTGCAACTTACAAGAATGTGAAGGTCATAGAGTTCACATCGCTAGATGGAGCTTTTCAAGGGTTCACTGACAAGGCAACCTTTCCTTTTTCCGTTAATGTTTCTTGTTCGTTAATTATTCATGCTAATGGAAATGAAGGATCTGAAGCTTTCCTAATTTGCGATGATACATACAGGATAAAGAGCAGAAGTTCAGAAAACGTGTGAAGACATACACTGGCATATGGTGCTGTGTTGAGGGAAAAACTATTGGCCATATATATTACGACATGTATTGGGACGAGAAACCCGGATGGAAGCCTGCACCTCCAGAGACAAAGGAGGACGATCACCCACCTTTATAGAAAAAATCAGGTTTGACTTGCTTCATAAAGGTAGTGAGAGCTTATAAATCCCCTAACCTTCACCTCTTGTATATTTTTCATTTAGTTAAGAAGAATCTGTCATCTAGTTTATATGCCATGGATATTTAGTTGAGGAACTACCTTTTTATCTGACGGCGTAAAAAAATTGAAGTGTAATTTACTTTAGGCGCCGGAATAATGTAATTGGATTCATTGATTGTGTTTTTTACTGAGAAAAATTTAAAATTTTGGTTTACTGCCTTTTTTTCCCATCCAGTTACGTATGACATTTTCCGAATCCATTTTCAGCTCGTCCTAACTGTCACTCATAATTTACAGAGTGTTGGACTCCTCTCAGGATGGGGCCCTTTTTCCAGGTGGCGACCCCAGCTGTGGGCCTGGGGTCCCAGGCCATTAGCCTTTTCTGTTTTGATTTTTTTAAATCATTTTTATTTTGTTTTAAAATCTTTTTTTAAATATATTTTTTAGATATGTTTTTTAAATATTTTATTAATAATATTTTATAATTTTTTTCTTTCTAAATCTGTTTTTTAATTCTTTTTTATACTTTATTTTAAAATCTTTTTTTGGTATTTTTAATTTTTATTAATCTTACTTTGTGTTGATGTAAATTTCTGTTAATCTTCATTTAATTTAAATTAGGTTATTTGATTAGATTAAGTAATTGTAAAAATAATTTATTATGTAGTTTGTAAATTGTTGTGAAAGAATAAAAAAGAAAGAAAGAAGAAATGTTGTGGAGGAGAAATTAGGGGAGAGCAAAACCCGGTCCGGCCCGGGTTTTTGGATCGGACCGGTCGGTTCGGGTTTGGTCCGGAAAATGTTGGTTGGGTCCGGTCCGGTCCGGGTTTCGGTCCGGGAAGTTTGGGTTCGGTCCGGCCCGAACCGGTCTTTTTTGTTTTTTCTTTAAAAAAATTAGGTTTTTGACCGGACCGATTCGGTCTGGTCCGGTCTTCAGTCCACGAGCATCCGGTCCGGTCTTCGGTCCGGACCCGGATAAAAATCGGGTCTGGTCCGGACCGGATGCTCACCCTTAGGAGAAATAGTTGAAATGTTGGGTTGTGATAGTGGAGAGTTTTTGTGTTGAGTATGATAAATGGTTGGATTAATGTTTGTGCTGACCTGGTAGAGATAGAGATTGTGTTGAGTTGGATTTGGGGTTGTGATATTGGACTTTCAGTTGGTTTCTGTAGTGTAGTCTGGGTTCTATCTGCAATTGATGATAGAATATCTTCAAACTAATGTAAAAGTTTGACGCTTGAATTGACGATTTCGTTGTATAGTTAAATAGGTTAAACGTAAAATTCATCGAGGATTACCTTTATGGTATGTTCATTGTTTCCTTTCACGTAAATTTATCTAAATCCAAATCCTTAGAAATATTACAATCTTGTAAGTTCTTTATCTATTGTTTCCTTCGTAGTTAATCCTGGCTTCTCGTTGTATCTCTTTTCACTTTCGTTGCACACTAAAACTCCCCTTCTCGTCAATGCCTACGTAGTTGGATGTGTCCTAATCATCTCAAACAACTTTGTATGTCATGTTAATCAATTTCACCATTTTCGCACTACACAATAGTACCTTACCAACTTCTAAATTAACGACCCCAAAGTTACAGTTCAACACTCAGTTTTTGTGCTTAGTTAATTTGAAACCGTTGGTTTTACTGTACATCTTTATGATTTTGTTTGCCTTCTAGCATCGAGTCAATTCTCAAAAATCATTACTACAACATTTGCAGAAAGTATGCACCGTCAGATTTTATATTTTTCGTCTACACGGTTTGTAAGATAACGTTAACATCAAATGAGATGTTAAACATGTAATTGATGCAACGGAAAAGCAAATATTCAAATATCTCAACCAAATGTTACGCGTAAAAATCCTATTAACTTCAAAGCAACTATGATTTTCTTGTCATTATTCTCCGGATATCCAACCGTCTTTAAGTAATAATAATATAAAATTATTTTTTAAGGTAAATAAACAAATTAGATTCACACCCGCCTTCTCATTGAATCCTAACAAAATTGTTAATTTCTTGTATTGAGGTAGTACACATTATGATTTATGAATTGAATGTTAGAGATTTTAAATTGAAGTGGATAGAGAAATAGTTAGAATAAAAAAAGTTAAAATTTTGAAAATAAAAACATAAACAGTATAAAAATAGAAAAATAGATCCCCTCATTCACCAAAGCCCAAACGGGCCGAAACCACTCTCCTTTCCGACCACCATGGAGAATCAGACCACCACCTTCCTCCTAACCCCAAACCCTATCCCTAACCCGTCGGACCCCCTCCTTCCCCCATCGACCCACCTGGAGTCCCCCCACTCTCCCCCCTACCTCGGCATGGAGTTCCCCTCAGACACCTCCGCGAAGCTCTTCTACTCCACCTACGCCTCCCACGCCGGCTTCTCCATCCGCATGAACAAGTCCCGCCGCTCCCGTCGTGACAACTCCGTCATCATGCGCCGCTTCGTCTGCACCCGCGAGGGCTTCCACTCCAAACGCATCCTCCCTTCCTCCAAACCCAAGCGCAACCGCTCCACCTCTCGCCTCGGCTGCATGGCCATGATCGAGATCGTCAAAAAACCTAATTCCCCTAACTGGATCGTCACCAAACTCGTCACCGACCACTCCCACCCCACCCTGCTGAACACCGTCCCCGCCGATCGGGTCCACATTTCCCCGAAAGTCACAATCAATCCGTTTTCCGACCCCGGCGAACCCGAGTCTCTGCTTAGACATCTCGCCTGCAAGCAGGCGGAGTGTCCCGGGTTCTTTTATGCTGTTCAGGTGGATAACTGTAACCGTCTGACGAATGTGTTTTGGGCGGACGCAAGGGAGAGGAATGCTTATAAGAGTTTCGGTGATGCCGTTGTGTTCGATACGAGTTATAGGAAGACTAAATACATGATGCCGTTTGCCGCGTTCCGTGGGGTGAACCACCACTGCCAGGCGGTTATGTTTGGGTGCGCGTTGCTGATGGATGAGACGAAGGGGTCGTATGTTTGGTTGTTCGAGACTTGGATGGCGGCCGTCGGGGGACGGCGACCGAAGGTTTTAGTCACGGATATGGATAAGGCGATGGAAGGCGCTATTGGGAGGGTTTTTACAGATGTGAGTCATAGGTTTTGTAGGTGGCATGTTTTGAGTAGGTGTAAGCAGAAATTGTCGGATGTTTACTTGAAGAATGCGAGTTTCGGGAGGGAGTTGAAGGAGTGCGTTGAGAGGACCGAGACGGCGGAGGAGTTCGAGTCTTGTTGGCAGTCGATTCTCGCTCGGTACGAGCTCTGGGATAACACGTGGTTGAAGATGTTGCACGATGTTCGTGATCGGTGGGTCCCGGTTTACTTGAGGGATAGGTTCTTCCCGGATTTGTCAGGGAATCAGAAGTCGGAGAGCTTGAATAAGTTCTTTAAGAGGAACTTCAACACGAAGACGTCTTTGCTTACTTTCGTGACACAGTTTGAGCAGGCGATGTTGTCTCAGCATGAGAACGAGGCTCAAGCTGATTATTCAGCTGTGTACTCTAAACCTCTGCTGAAATCGCCATCTCCTATAGAGAAACAAGCAGCCGATGTGTACACTCGTGTTGTTTTTGAGAGGTTTCAGGAGGAATTTGTGGAATCGTTGGGTTACTGTGCTGAGAAGCTAGAGGATGGAGTTGTAAGTAAGTATAGTGTTGTTAGAGAAGAGAGGCCAAGTAAGATATATTTTGTTAACTTTAATGAGACGGAGAAAAGGATCAATTGTAGCTGCTTCAAGTTTGAATGCTGTGGCATTCTGTGCAGACATGCTCTGAGAGTTTTCTTTGTGGTTGGCATCCGCATCCTGCCCGATGAGTACATTTTGAGAAGGTGGACGAAGAGTGCAATGAGTGATTTTTCACTTAGTGAACGTGCCATCGAACCAGTCCTTCGTTTCGACGAGTTACTGGTAGCGTGGTACAATGATCTTTGTGTTGATGCCGTCAAGTATGGGATTGAGGGGGCTACATCGGTGGAAGTTTACAAGGTGGCAAAGGCTGCCCTCCAGAAAGCTTTTGCTGAAGTAATGTCTGTGAAGAACATGCACAAAAAGGGGCAACAAAATATGCAGAGATTTGCGCGGTTGCAGAAGATGCAATACAAAATGCCTCTGCCGAAATTGACTCAAAAGAAGAACATGGCAAGAGGCAACCAACGTGATGAAACAAGCCAAAACAGAAAAAACCCCAAGGATGATCCTGGGTGAGGATTCTCCATTTTGATGTCTCGTCTAAATATTCAGTGTAGTAAGTTACTTTAGTAACCTTTTGTGATCCTATCTTTCAGGGAAGGGAGTGAATCCATACTTAATGAAGACGCCATATAGTCTCAAGATTCACTTCTCGAGGAGCTTGGCGCACTTTCAATAAGCACATCGATTATGCAATGAACTACTTGAGCATGAGGTACGATATGCTTTCTATAGGAAGTTGAGAATCAGTCCCTAATATTATGCTATTTATGGCCACTTAGAAATTTGTTTTTTCTTTAACTTGTTGAATAATTGTTTTTTAGTTGAAAGAAAAAAAAAATCTTGGTAGTAAACATGATATTATCTTTAAAGTAAGTTATGGCTGGCTTCTTGTCTTGATTTCTTTGATTTCTATCTGCTTGAAGTTGAAAAAAATTAAACAAAAATGTAAGAACTGCCCTTTCCAAACAAATTAGAAATTGTTTGTTAATAGTTCCTAATTAGAAATTGTTGTTTAATAGTTCCAGCCCAAGCCATTTTGGGCCCTCAAATGGGTGACGAAATTATAGAAAATGACTGAATTCATTCATTAATCAATTAGAAAGTCTGTATTTGTTATTTTTTGGTATTATAAGCTAAACTTTTTCCTAACTTGGCTTTAACAATGCAATCATGTCATGCAACTATTTTCTCGCCCATAGTAACTTCCTTAATCTATTGCCACAAAAGCTTAACTTGGAAGTTACTCATGGTAGCCGCTCAGGTCTTATATACGGATACCATCCGAACCATTGTATTACCCAGTATGGGACTAAACCCATTACACAGTGCTATTACATCAGATGCCTTATCCAGTGATAGCATATACACAATAACTTATAGGAAGCTTCACCTTCTGCTTGTTTTGATTGGATAATGAAGTGAATCTCCTCTGCAGTTTCTTTCTGTTCCAGTTCTATTACCTATGCTGCTCGGGGGTGGATAACTTATGTGATTGAGTTGATCCACTAAACTAAGGCATTGAGCAGTGGGGTAGCATCAAATTCCAAAGTTAACCACTGTGGAGAGATGGGAATTGGGGACTCAGAGAGGTGCTTCAATGGGAATATGGGATTCAAAGAGGAGCTTCATAGTGCAAGTTGGAAGATGCATTCAGGTTTGCCAGAAAGGTCTACTCTGATAAATGCAGTTATTCGTTGTCTATGTTGATTGAACATTTACTGATGGTGTATATAGGGGTACGTGCATAATCATTTGCAAATTTATATTTGGTTTGGGTATATTAACTCAATGGCTGGCCGATCCCCCCCCCCCCCCCCCCCCCAAAAAAAAAAAAAACTCATTGGCAGCAAAATGTTAGTCCTATTCCATATTCTCCCTTTTAATAGTCTGTCTTTTCTCGCATTGATTTGTAAATGTTTTGTTAAACGTGCTGCTGTATAAATTCTGCTTGATCTAAGAAGTAATCTCTGTTCTAATATTGTATGTATATGCCTTTATGTACTTTGTTAGAAATGAAATAACTCTGGCCCTGGGATACATTGTTTTATTCGACGATTTTCTTGGGGCTTCTGATTTGTTAAGAGTTGATGGACAATTTCTTTTATCCTGTTATTTTTCAGCAATTAAGAAGCTCTCATGTAAACTGAGAAAGGAAACATTTTTAAGATGAGAAAGTAGACTGAGTGTTGGGACATTTATCTAATCATTTGAAGAATCTTTTAAAAGCGGTGTTTTCGAAGGATCCAATGGTGTGAAAATTTAAGTCATTGAACTCCTGTTAGAACATCAATATCAAGTTTTTTTAATTTTCTAACCTAGAAGTAATTCTAGAACTCCAGTTTCATTTTTTTCTTCTGAAATCAATCACATTATTGGAAATTATATTTAAAAGATCCTCTTGGATTCCAGCAAAGTTTATACGGCTTGACACTAGTGGTACAAGATATGAAGTATGGTGGCAGCCTGCAGCCGGAATTAGATCAACCATGGATTTGCTAATGTGCCATCTGCAAACTCAAGATCTGTTGGTCTCTGAAAGCAGATATATATTACTTGAAATAAAGTTGGTTTAGCTATGATCCACAGCCAAACCAAAGTTCAACAAAAGCAGTAAACTGTAAAGATATTGTGTTTAGTACAATTTCCTTTGTGCAAAATACTCCCAAAAAATACATGCATAGCAAAGAAAATAGATCTTTCTGACAGCTACAAACCCCTTAATTAGCTTTCATCGGAGGATGGATCACGACGTATGATCGATCCCATATTCCTCAAATTCCCGAACCGCTCCGCTCTTTGCAGCTCCATTAATGGATACGATCCTCTCTTTCACGCTCCATCACCGGATCAGCCTGATGTATATGCTGAATTTAGCTCGAGGGGGGTGAGTTTCTTCCATCATTCCCGGCAGTTCTGATGGTGGTGGATGGGTGATTCGCTTGTGGCAGTGCACTATATGCTGGAGGATTTAGCTGCATTGGCTAGAAGTCAGCGGCTGGCACACCAGTGACGAGCGATCGGCGCGTTTAAAGCTCATCCCCTGTTGGAGTGACTCTTCCAAACGATATTAATCATTAAAACAATTTTGAATACACAAACGGAATTGCCACGAACTAAGTTAAGATCAATCGTGGAAGTTTTTTCTTATGAGTCTATCTCGTGTTAGTAGTTTGTTTTCAGTTAAGATCCAGTTGAAGGCCTTAACTTTGGGATGACATGTTGCTCTCCAGACTTCATTCGTTAAGGGGTATCTCCTTCCTTCATTTGTCTTAGTTTCCAGCTTCTCAAATCATCACCGTTAGTTGGTGAGAAAGCAAGAAAAACATTGCAGAGATTGAGAGTTTGGTCAAAGGAAATAGTTCCTCGAAATCTTGCTTTAACCCAAGCTGGTTCGAATGATCGCTGTTCAAAGAAGGTGGCAACAGTTGTAAATTGGTCTTTACAAAAAGCATATAAGTCCGGCCAGTCTTCATGTAAGATTCTATCTTGAAACCGAGCATCATGCCATGCTGATGCCAGAAGAGTGTGCTTGTTCCACTCTTGATCGTAATTTTGCTCAAACAGAGTTGTTTTTTGTATTTGTGACTTACAATGGCTTTATACATGTTATTTGTTGTTGATAGAATTATCCAAATTTTCTTCATTTGCAAGCTAAGAGAGAGAAAATTGAGATTTAAAATTCCAAACATTTTTGTTCTACAAACATTTTTCCATTTCACCAAATTCTTCACATTTGCACTGGAGATTGAGTTATTTCATAGAAAATTTTGTCTAATTTGTTAGATTTCACGGAGAACAGAAGTCGGTGGGTCCTGAAGCGCAGCATTGAGCATATTTATACGTCCTCCAAGTGTAAGAGCTTTGGTTTTCCATGTTCCGATCTTATTTTTCATTTTGTCGAGTATGTTGTTAAAGACACCTTATTACGTTTCTTACTAGATAAGGGAATTCCTAGGTAGTCAAAGAGAAATTTGTCCAATTTACATCCTAGTAGATCTTTAAACTATTCCAATCGTTTATGTTAAGTCTTTAACCTTGTTTAGAGCTAATCTCTTGATTAGTGGGGGGTGTTTAGCATGGGAAAGAGGAGATGAATAGTGAGCTGGTGATGGGTGATGGAGTAGGGGGCGGTTACTGTTGGGTTTTGGGTGGAGTGTAGGAGAAAAACGTTTTCCCTCCCTCCTTTCCTTCTTCATTTCTTCTTTCACTCAAGCCTCTCTCTCACTTCCTTCCTCTCTTCCGACGACCAGAGCTTGTGGAGGCGACTCCGGCGCGTGGAGGTGAGCTTGGAGTTAAGGAGGAGCGGACGTGACGCTCGTGTGTGCGGAGGTCGCAGTCGGCGGGCGACGTGGAGAAAACTCCGACGTTCTCCATCTTCGTCTTGAGGTATGCTGGCTTCTAGTATGATTTTATTGTTCCCCACGTTGGTGGGAAGTTGTGGTTGACACAAGGTTGCTGTTGACCAACGGTCGACCGGTGCCTTCGGGCGGTTGATCGGTTTTACCTTTTTGCCCGACTTTAACCAACATTGGTCGAACGATGCCATTGTGGCGGTCGACCGGTTGCTTATGTGCTGGTGAGTTGGAGGCCTACTGTCGGTTTTCGGTCGACCGTCCATTGTGGTGGGGTCGACCGGAACTTAAGTGTACTTGATAATTATGCATGTTGTCCGACCGTTTTATATATATTGTTCGAACGTTATATGACGTAGACTATTAGGATGACCCTGCTAGTTTTTGGTCGACCGGGACCCCTGAGTCGGTCGACCGGTTTTATACTTCTGTTCGACCGTTTGGACTTAAGTGACGCGCAGAATAGTTCGACCGTTGTAGACTTTCGGTCGACCGAACCTATTGGGGACGGTCAACCGGTTAGGCTTTTTCGGTCGACCGTTTGTGTGCAAAACTGAATTCCTGGTCTTGTGATCGTGTCAACTCTGTCCACGGAAACCCGTGTCCTCGCTTAGAACGTGAGCCGGGAGGTAACAACGGGCACATGATAGTGCCACCCAAGGCCGTGTGGACACTTGGGTCGCACCACCTCCGTGTTGGACGTGGTGTGACGTGTTGTTGCCTTACTCTCTGATGAGTAGCAGACCTGAGGGATCGCGTATCCCAATGCGTGTGACGTATGGCTCGTGAAGCATGATGACCCTGCAGACTACGGTCTGGACCCGTCCGATGTTGTGTCAGACGTATGTTGTACCGCCGATGTTGTGTCGGCGATGTCGCCGAGGTTTTGCCGGCGATGATGGTGTCAACGATGTTCCGGCTTGTGGTTGTGTCGTCCGATGTTGTGCCGGCAATGCCGCCGATGTTGTTCCGGTGATGATCCCCGATTGGGCATCTATCCTGGGATGTTGACCAACCGGGCTACGGCTCCGTCGAAGGTGGTGTAGACCGCATGGTTCTTTGCGCGGAAGTGCGGACGCTCCTCACCGATCTCTTTGTCTCGAGTAGTCACGTGTGGGGGGACGCGTCGCGTACTGTCCGTAAGACCGTATGTGCCTACGGTAGGTTTCCGAGGGAGACCCGTTGTTGTTGCTGGATTGATGTCCTTGTGGACCCTGTTGAGGGTCGTTGTTGTTGTTGGACTGAGGTCACGTCTACCCTTGGAGGGATTTGATGCATTGCAGAGATGATATGACATGCTTCTAGTATGATATGTTCATTTACCGTACTATTGCATGCATATATGTGAGCTTGGCATACAAGGTTTCCTAATGGGAAACTCAGGCATCGTTGTTTGATTCATGTTTCAGGACCGCGGTAGGTTCTGTCGGGTGGTGACAGCGGGCGCACACATTTTGGGGTCAGGATCCTCTTCGGACTCTTCGAGGTCGTCGTGATTACTTGTACCTGTCTTTTCATTGTATTGCTGTAATCACGTCTTTTGACAAACTCTGTTGTATTATTTGGTGCACCGACTGTTGAATTATATGAGTAACATTCCCGTTGATGAGTCATTCTGATAATCTCTTGATTGTTTAAATTTTTAAATTTCCGCTGTTTCGGGATGTTACAGTTTATTTATCATGTGAATAGTGCTGAGACATGATTTTTAATAATTGATTTTAAATCCAAGGAACTCAAAAGTTGCTAGAATTCGCTTTATGTTGATTACATTTTCAGTTGATGGGTGAAGGAAGAGGACGGTATCGTCTGCAAATTGGATGTTAAGGAACTGCATCTCTTACAAACCTATCTTCACTCCGGAGATGAGGTTGTTTTGGCATTCCAAATGGAGCATGTGTCCCACGAAGTTGGCAATAACAATGAAGAGTAATAAAGAAAGTGGATCTCCATGCTTAACCCCATTGGTCGAGGTGTAGTAGTTCTCGTTAATTAGCACTGAGGCTGTGGATATACATAAATGTATCCAGCCATCCCAGGTGCACCATTCTACTGGACATCCTAATGCTTTAAAGTTTGCTAAAAGAAAATCTCAATTTATCTTATCAAAGGTTTTCTCAAAATCCAACTTTAGTATTAATCCGGTCCAGTTATTTTGTTTTTAATTTTTAAGGTAAAAATATGATCCTGGATCGGACCGGATTCAACCAGTCCGATCTCTAGTCCGGACCTTGGAAAAAAAATCTGATCCAGATCGGATGCTCAACCCTACTTTTGGCAATGATTTTGTATATACTGTTCAACAGGGATATTGGCCTAAGATGTCTTCACTCCTGTGTTTTTGAGGATTATGACTATAAAGGATGGGAACTACTATTCGTCGCCGGAAAACTACTTAAATCGCCCCAAAAATGACCTTTTTGCCCTTAACAAATCAATTAATACCGATTTCGTCTCGTGTCTTTAAATAAGGTGTTTGACTCAGTTTTACTCACATTCCTAGTACCAACACCACGAAAATGTCTGGCGAAGTACCTGAATCCGGCGAGGTAACTGGGGCGGAATTTTTTTCACGACTCGGGCGTCTGGCTAAACCGCCTCCACCAAGGTGGAGGCGTCTGCCTAACACGCCTCCACATAGGTGGAGGCGGTTTAGACAGACGCCTCCACCTTTGTGCAGGCGTCTCCTATGGACGCCTCCCCCAAGGGGGAGGCGGTTCCGGCGACCGCCCTCTCGTTGGGTCGGGCGTCTCCCGCGACCGCCCGACTCAAAAATGTTTTTTTTTTAAATTAATTGAAATAAACAAGGTAATTTACCAGATGTGAGTAGTCAGGGGTCTCCGCTGGCTTTTTCCCTGGCCTCCGAGACATTCTATTTGGTGAATAAAAGTGTGATATGAAGAGAAAGTTGTGTTAAAAGAGTGAAATGAGGAGTTATATTAGTAGAAAGGGCAGAGGGGCAAAATGGTAATCTTACGGACGATTTAAGTAGTTTTACGGCGACGAATAACAGTTCAGTAAAGGATTGGTTAAGACCTTTGAATTCGTACCGTGAGAATCTCCCGTCGTGAAATCTCTCAAAAGTGCGAACAAGATGTTTTTTAATATTTATCCAAAGTTGTTGGTACAAGTAAAGGTTAAAGCCATCAGGTCTTTAAGCCTTGTTTGGATTCAATTTCATAAAGTTGTTGGTAGGAAGACCGAAAGTTGCTTTCTTAATTTCATAAACTGTGACGGGTTCAATTAAAGTTGACGGCTGTTCTATTTTCGTTATTATGATGTTGACAGTGTTAAATCTCGCACCAAAATTAGCTGGATACTGGGTAACTGGATGTCGTAATGAGTAGCTGATTAGAAATTTTAAAATAAATCAAATCATGGTGTTCTTGATAACATGTTGTGGCTTAAATCACTTGTATGATATAACAATCAAGCCCGGAGGTAATGGTGTTAATGTCATACTTAAGGGGTTTTTAAGTTATAACGGATAGAAGTTAACTTGAAATTCAAACATGAATTGAAAAGCAGGAGATTAACTCCTTATCCGTTACAATCAACAAATATTAAGGGTTTATTTGGATAGCTTAAAATAGCGTAATTTTCGTAAGATCCCGTCTCACCCAAACAAACCCATAGTACTCGTTCAAGGAACTCAACGCCAGAACAAAAGATAGAAAAATAACTTTATGTTATCAATAAAATGCTGATCTTCCCGATTGCAAGCTGTTTTTGTTAGTATATTCAACTCATTCGATACCTTGGGCAACGCAATAGCTGCTGAAAACGGCTAAACCAATGCTTCGTTTGCATGGTACTTACTTATCTGCTAATATTTAAAAACATGCTGCTTACTACGTCACTGCATGATCAAACATTTAAAGCATAGAGGGAATAACGATCAGATTGTACTCAAAAGGGTTTCTTCCAGAAGTTTGGTAGTCAGAATACAACAAAACCTAACCTACATTGTATAAGTGGGCAACGATTAGACCTAAAACATGCACTCCAAAAGCAGGAGATGAACTCCTTTTCCTTAATTCTTGAGTTTAGTTTTAGTTTTCAGAGATCTTCTTCTCAAGGGAACTAAAGAGGGGTTAGTAGTTAGATTCTAAACCCTATTGGAGATTGAGAGCCTAGATCTTCTCTCTCCGATCTTGTTTAGAGTTTGGTGAATACTCGGGGGCATCCGACGCAGCGACGAGCATCCTCAACGTCTCCGGATCATCAAGAAGTTTTAGAGAACTTCTAGGTATGAAATTCGGAGCACATGTTTGTTTTAATAAAGTTTTGGAACTAGTTATTGAAACAAATTGATGCATGCATGAAACAAATCATAGAAAATTGTAATTGATCCTTATTGTGCATAAAAATTTCGAATATATATATATATGTGTGCAATTAAACTAGAAACCCTACATAAACCATCTAATACTCTCATTGAAACTAATCTCAAGGTCAGTCCTACAGAAGGAGAACCCGTCAAAGACATCCAAAGATTTCAAAGACTTGTTGGAAAACTCATATATCTCACTGTAACTAGGTCAGACATAACTTATGTTGTTAGCACTATAGTCATTTTATGCATGCACCTCGCACATCTGATTTGGTCATCATCTATCGAATACTTAGATATATAAAATGAACTCCAGGGCAAAACTTATGGATGAAAAATAACAACTCTAATTCTATAATTGGTTTTTCTGATGCAGACTAGGCAGACAGTCATGACCGCAAGTCCACGACATGAAACCTGGTGACTTGGAGAAGCAAAAAACAAAACGTAGTTGCCCGACCTAAAATCCGGTATTTCACGAAATAACCAAGCACATCGAGGTCAATTGTCATTTCATTCGGGAAAAAAATCCAAGCTAAGGAGATAGACGTATCATATGTCTCCAGTAAAGAACAACTAGCCGATGTTTTCACAAAAACTTTGGATCAAAGACAACTCAACCTTATCCTATCCAAGTTGGGCACCTTCAACCTCTTCCAGACTCAACTTGAGGGGGCGTGTTAAAGAACATACCTTAATCAGCTTAGATCTCCTCACCAACGGCTCGGAATCTCATCATCGCGTCCTTCTTTTCTTAAAGATCTCGTCTCCCAAAATCTCGGATATAATCAAGCTCAAATATGACAACACTTCAAACGATCATATATTGTAGTATATAAAACAAACCGGTAAACCTAAAGCTAATATATATACAAAAACATCTTTTGCACTATTCTTCTTCTTCTTTGCGTGACTAATGGATTGCACTCGCTTAGCTACATGAATATCTAAACTTTCAATATTGTGTCCGAGGGAAGGTGCACGAAGCCAGGGTTTGCAATATTACAAAGTTTTTTTGTTTTTTATAACATTTTTATTATTTAATAAAACAAATTTAACACATAGGTTCGAGAGAAAGAGAAGAAGATACCTTCTCGTTGTAAGTTGTAACTACTGAAATTGAACCTGTGCGCAATTAACCTTCATTTGGGCTAACATAATCAATTAAATTATCTCTAGTTGTCTGATCAACCAAAGTTAAAGAAGAGTGTACGAGGTAATAATAGTGTTAGTACGGTTGCGCAACAATTATGAAGATCAACATTAGAGTGTCACATCACATATATATCGATCTCCAATGGAATGTGCATTCCAGCTTGAGAACAAATAAAGCCGCACTGCGAGCAAGGTGATGTGGTGCACAATTGCAAACATATCCATCTCAAACCCACAGCCCATGTGAGCCCAAGCTGCCCAACCACTTTCCCACTAATGCTAATCATCAGACAACCCTATAAATTACACTTCATTGCAACCATCTTATGTGTCTCAAGTAGTTATGGTGCAATTTGATCATCAACACTTTCATGATGACTGCTACTAGTATAGTTCTAGTGGTTTTGGCTATAGTTTGCATGGTGGGAGTTACCATTTGCTCCGCTGGTGGTGGCGGCGGTGCCGGATATGGTGGTGGGGAAGGGCATGGTGGTGGTGTTGGCGGCGGAGGTGGTGGTGGCGGAGGTGGTGGAGGCGGAGGCGCCCATGGTGGTGGATATGGTGGTGGTCAGGGTGGTGGTGGTGGTTACGGCGCTGGAAGGGAACATGGTGGTGGTGGTGGCGGCAGTGGCGGCGGTGGTGGAGGAGGAGAGAATGGTGGTGGGTATGGTGCTGGAGGAGGCGTTGGTGGAGGCGAAGGGTATGGTGCAAAGGGACATGGAGGTGGTGGAGGAAGTGGCGGTGGCGGTGGTGGATCTGAGGCAGCTGGACATGGTGGTGGATATGGTGGGGGAGAGGGAGCTGGCGGGGGCTCCGGTTATGGTGCTGGTGGTGGTCATGGTGGCAGTCACGGTGGTGGTGGCGGCGGCTACTAATTAAGTTTGAGAGACTCAGAACATCAAATCATATATTTGTATAGCTATATTATTTGACCATATAGATAGTATGGTTCCTGATGCATGGGCAATCAACTCAGCTGAAGGACACAAGTATTAATGTTATTATGTTACTCTGCAAATATGTATTCAACTACAATATACTCAATATATGTTGGGGATATATGAGTTTGTATTGTGTTGCAACTACTTCATGTAAATATGGTGGGGATATATAACCCCTTTCACAGGATTGTGTAGCATCTTAGCCTTTGATGGTTGACACAACAAATTATTTTGTTACAAACTTGTTTTGCATAAAGTGATACAACCATGATCAATTCTTGGTTTATCTATAAAAGAAGTTTTCTCATCTCGATTGAACCGCCGCATCCGCACACTTACCTCCGCCTCCGTGCCCTCGTCTCTTCTAGTTCCCACACCAGTGGTGGAACTCGGAACCGGGTTGAGGGAGGCAAAAATACAAAGGATCAAAAAAATCTGTTATACAAATTCCAAGAAAATTTATAATTGCTTGTCTTTTAACGAATTTTCGTATTTTAAAAACGATATATAATTGCATTGTCATTAACCTTTTCAAGTAAATCTTTTGAATATAAGTGAAAAAATTGTTGTTCAATTAATATTCTTTCATTCAACTGCACAAACGGTTTTAGTAATATTTAATTATTGTCGAAAAATAACCTTCCAACAGTTGCAATAGTTAAGCATGTTAACGATGTGAGAACCTCATCTTAAAGTCCAACACATTTATGGTGGAAAACGAATTAATGATAGTATCTTGCTAAATAAACTAGTTTTTGTAAATCAAAATCTAACAAAGAATTATATGATCTAAACACGACATGCAAACAGTGACGGTGCTACATAGTGGACACCGGGGTCGGGTGACCCCCTTAGAATTATTTATCCTTTCAGATTGTGATCCTGAAATTTCGGTATCCCGCCTACCTTCTGAAGAACTTTTGTGATTTCGACTCCGTGGATTTTTTACTCCTTCGAGTTTCGACCCATTGAATACTTTCGAAAACCAATAATAAGATAAGTGAATGAATTTTTGTGCAATTAATCTAATATAGAAGTATTATTTACCCATTTATTGGTAAAACCTAATTAGACTCCAACTCAAACTAAATTAGTGATTTTTCAATTATTTTTTGAACAACTTTACAATTTTCGACCTCTGACTTCTATTAATGACACAGTTTGTGCATGCAAATGATCACTTATGTATTTGTTTCATTGATACAGTTGTGTAGTTCTTGAAGTTGCATAACTATGTTAAAATAAAACAATTAAGCATAATGATGATAAAAAATGTCATTTCTTGAACTTTTTCGCGTGGTCGACGATCAAATATAAATTGTTTATCTATAATTGGAATCACAATTTTATACTACGCACAAAAGTACATTTCCTTTGGTAAATCATCCAATCTTTATGTTTAAATATTTGTAATAGTTGTTTTGATTGTTTCACCAAACTCATGGTATTTATAATGTTTTGGTCCTCGTGATAATGGTTATACTTTTGGAAAATAAGTATAATAAAACGAGAGAGAATCGATCAAATTAGGAAGAATAATGAATTGCTTCAACGAAAAATTCGAAATTAAGAGTTGAGGGTGCTCCCCGTGTTATTGGTCATACCGTTAGAAAAACACACATGTTGAAGTAAGCAAAGAATTCATCAAAATAGAGAATTATTAGAAACAATAATGAACTATTGATGGAAAAATGTTGCATCTTAATAGTTTCTTTTATTTTAATTTGAAAATTAAGAGAGGAGATGTAGGGGAGGATGAGAGTCTAGAATAATGATATTTAGTAATACCTTTCGAAAGATGTTATATATTACTACTAATGTTGGGTATTGGACCTGGCCGAAACTATAAAGCCCAACCCGTTAGTGGAAACGGGCCATGGTGCCCGTTTGTCCGATGTAGAGTTGGGTATCATGTCAGGCTGGGCCTGGGCAAAACTAACGGACCGGGCCTCCGGCCCAACCCATTTAGCCTCTCGAGCCTACCCGACTCTAATTACTACTCTTGTATAAATTTCCAAAATTAATTTCAAAGGGGAGGGGGAGATGAGAAAGAGAGGTAGACAAAAGAGAGGAAAGAAAAGAAGGATGATGAAAAAGAGCAAAGTGGAGAAATAAATTGATCTCCCCTTCTCTGTCAATAATAACGACGACAAACTAGGTTTTGGGTTGAGAAGATGAAAAAGTATGTCTATTTAATGAATGTTTGCTATATTGTAAAATGAAAAACACAATAAACATACATTAGTAACGGTAAATACTTCCACAAAGCATATAATAGGTAAGTAGCAAGGATGTAAACGAGTCAAGCAAAACATTGAACCTAAATTTATTAGCTTATATTATTACCAATTACACAAAAAGGAAAAAAGAAGAGTAATAAATATATTGAGTCGTTTTTTTGAGTTTGTACGGAAGAATTTTTCATTTATATTAATATCTTTTATTTTCAAGTTAAATTAGAGTATTATATTTTGAGTTCGAGTTTCCCGCTCGAGCAGCCTTAGTAAGTAGCCAATAATTTATTTCCGATAGATCGTAGATGACAACATCAAACAATGGTAGAACAAACAAACAAATCTGTAAGTTCACCAATCTCAATAATAACATTTAGTACATCCCACCGTATTTACCACATCCACTTCCAGAACCGTATCCATATCCAGATCCTTTCCACCATGTCTACTGTAGGATTTCTAGTTTAATTACACATATTTATTTTTGAATTTTTTATGCATAATAATGATCAATTACAATTTTTCTATGATTTGTTTCATGCATGCATCGGTTTGTTTCAATAACTAGTTTCAAAACTTTATTAAAACAAACATGGGCTCCGAAATTTATACCTAGAAGTTCTCTAAAACTTCTTGAATATCCGGAGACGTTGAGGATGTTTGTTGCTGCGTCGGATGCCCCCGAGTATTCACCAAACTCTAAACAAGATCGGAGAGAGAAGAGCTAGCCTCAATCTCCAATAGGGTTTAAAATCCAACTATTAACCCCTCTTTAGTTCTCTTGAGAAGAAGATCTCTGAAAACTAAAACTAAACTTAAGAATTAAGGAAATTTCGTGGATAATTATGGAGATAGAAGTTTGCACAAGAAGATAATGAATTAATTAATAAGGTAATGAGATAAACTTGTATTTATAAGTTCTCTCCAAATTACATATTCATGTGCAACATCTTGCCCATGATTTCATGCAAACTTCTATCTAACCATCCATTATTTGCTAACAAATAATCTTAGCCACGAATTAAATCAGTTATGGATCAATTCCATGCATGATCTAATTAATTCTTAAATTTATTCTGCAGTATCCGTCTGAATCGGTCGACCGTGTTAAGGGTTCGGTCGACCGTTTAGACCAAGTTTCGGTCGACCGTTCATGAACTCGGTCGACCGTTCGTAACATAATTATTTCATCGTAATGCTCGGTCGACCTACTGATATACTTCGGTCGACCGAAAACGAACAGTAGAAATTCCCGTTACGATCGAGACACATCCGGTCGACCGTGCAACATTTCGGTCGACCGTGCCACATTCGGTCGACCGTTTACGGTTTAACGGTCGACCGTTTTTGCACAATACTGTAGACTAGTCAAATTTCGGTTTAACCCCTACAAATTTTGACATTTCGGGATTAGTAGTAAGTTCACAACTTATGTAACATATTATCCTATGTAATGATTAATCATTACACCCCATAATATTTACATCACATATGAATTTAATTTAGATTCTAATTATGTTATTAATCACAACATAATTTTTGATTTTGTTTGTTCACCACATGTGTCATATTTTCTACATGAAACCCGACACACATTGTGAACTCAAAATCCTCATTTCTTGTTTCCCAGTTTTGTGGTGTGACCTATGGGAGGATCTAAACTAAGTTGGCAGTGATATTAAGAATATCACAAGCTATAAGCGGTATCTAGCTACACATTATAGCTCCCAATTAGTTAGATGTCTTAATTCCACTCGAACCAAAACCCGATCCATTTAGTGATGGAGTGCACCACTTGTGTCCGTCCCTTGCCTCATGATATTAAGAATACACACAAAGTAGTATTGTGTTATCTTTTTATTAGTATTCATTTCTTGATCTCTTTAAGCTAGTTATAAATATATGACTTAACTCAAATCACATAGTGCACATTATAACTTTGTTTTATCAAGGGGCACACTAATATCATCACTCAATTAAGAGAGACAATGATAATCTTTTGACTAACTATCTTCTCCAACAAAAGTCATACTTAACCAACCAATGCCTTTACACTACACTCATCGACAGCTCAAGACACTAGTCTAATTAAGCAATTCTTAAGTGATCGGATATAAGTCTCATATCAAAGGACCAAAGACACAGTAAAATATCAATGACACAGAGAACACAATTCTATAATGATTTACTCATTAGGTTTATTCAGTATACAAAAGTAATATTTTCTTCTTTTGTGTACCCGTGTTGTCACTCACTTGTGGAACTACAGTGATCTATGACCAACACGACAATCTTAACTCGGTAATTAATGTCCCATGTTAATTACCATGATTGCGAATATCTTTTATTTTATGTAAAGCATTATCTTTTAGAGCTCTACGGTTAAGGACCAAGAGCATCTTCCTTAACACTTCTAAAAGACGAATAACATAAACAAGGAACAAAATGATTTCTCATTCAATTCATAATAATTGACATTTAAAAGTAAAACTTTTAGAACATATTCTCTTCGTCTACTTCCAAACCGTATCCGTATCTATATCCATGACCATAACCAGACCCCTTTCCTCCACCTCCTCCTCTTCCACCTTTACCTTTACGGTATCCACTTCTGGAACCGTATCCGTATCCAAATACTCCTCATTTATGCATTACTCTAATATCATCCTACTCTTCTCAACTTATGGTGCAACGTGGTTAGGTGAGGTCTTGTCAGAACTTATTATGGAGCAATGAAATATATCGCTTGTCGGAAGCGAAAGTCCAACCTGCACATGACAATAATCTTGTAAGTACACAAATTAGACAATGCATGTTCTTTGTTTCTTATCGTATATTAATAAAACACAAAGGAGAAATTACATAGTGTAGATATTGTAGGCATTAAGTTTCAATCTGGAAGGGAACATTTTTATTTTTATCAATAAATATGCACATTTCTTTTGCATTTTATTAGCCACCAGTAAGAGGTGGAGAGGACTTTATATATGTCTATGTGCTTGAAACGATTAAAGAAGCTGGGATCTCTTTTCCCAATTTATATTAGACTAATGAAGAAGGTAGTTCTTAATGAGATAGGTTAAAGATAGAAGTAAAATTTCAAATGGCTACACTAATTAGCATACCCACCTAATTACCATCCTAGAGAGGTTATTGGCAGTAACTGGAAGTTAAAGCAAGTATGACATGTGGCTAACCCCAATCAGTGGGTTATAGTTTTTCATTATGTTGGGCTGGAAAAGGAAATTGTTTTGCTTAAATACCCTTCCATTTCTTATATTTACCAAAATACTATTCTATTGCCTATATCTACTTGATGTCATTTATGCTATCATCCTTGAGCATAAACAATTGTATCTTTGCAAATGAACGATGCATGAATGATATTTTCGTAGAATAATCTATATACTAAGTTTGCCGCATATATGACACTTGTTCCTGATACTAAACTCATCTTTATAAAAAATAAAAAATAAAAAATATAAAGGCCTAGTTCAAGTCCAGTGAATCTCAATAAGAAAATCAAAATTGTAGATAACCAGGTGTCTGATGAGATTTTGTCAGGATTAGGCGCTTTACTCACCCATCCCAAAAAAATATGGAGTAGGTCTCAGTGATTTCTCAATCACGAAGAGTTTGCTTGGTTCCTAACATTCAGGTGTTGGAAGGTGAGATTTTGTTACATTTCCCCCCAACAGAAGAAACTCACCTAAATAACAAATTAGCTTTGGTGGTAAGACTTTGACGGTGAGATCTATTACATACGACTTTGCGTTGAAGTAAGGCCTAAATAAAGCATTGAGAGTTTTTTCCTCGTTACTCTCTCATTGACAACTCGACATCAACAAGTCCATTGCAATGCGAGTTGGAGAAAAAATGATGTTGATGTTGGATCTACTATTATAAGTACGATTTGTTGTTACTTGAAAGAGTGACATATACCACGTGTGTATTGGGTAGTCACTTTAAAAAGATAGACGATTGAAAAACATTGAATATTGTATGGTTTTTAACCATAACGTGGAATAAGGTTCAGGGTTCAGACAACACATACCCAAAAAGTAAGGACTTAAACGCAAAAGGCCACCTTCTCTGTTCTCTCCGCGTCCGTTTCCCACTTTCCTCCTCTCCGTCGCTGACCTTTCCCTTCCAATAAAAAACCCCCATTTCTTTCTTTAATCTCCCCAACATGTTAGAGCAGTTGGAGTTCGAACCAACCCCGGCGAGTTAGTTCTAAATCTAGGGTTTGGTCCGATGGAGATCGGCTCCGGGAAGCCCCTCTTCCTCGTGATCTACGCCGCCGTCGCCGCCGGCATCGTCCTCTCCGGTCTCTTCGTCTTCTCCTCCCTCTACTCCTCCTCCCCCGTCAACACTGCTCTCTGGCTCTCCTCCCCTCCCCCCTCCCACCATGGTGAGGTTTGGTGCGGACGGAAGGTGGTGTTTCGTAGGGTTTTGAGGTTGTTTTGGTGTTTGATGTGCTTCTACTGTTAAGATGTTTGTAGGTTTAGTGTGAACTGATGAACTTTTTTTTTGATCGGTAACTAATTAATGTTAATGTTCATTTTTGGTGGATTTTAATGTGATGGTGTGGTGGTTAGTGTGTTTCGGTAAAGTTTTTGAGGTTGTTGTAGTATTTGATAAGTGTTTTGAGGTCCGATTCTACTGTTAAGATATTTGTAAGTTTAGTACGAACTAATGAACGTTAATGTTTGATTTTGGTGGATTTTTATGTGATGGTGGTGGCGGTTGGTGTGTTTGATTAAGTTTTCCTTGGAGAAGTGTGTTTACTACCGTTTTGGAATTTTTTAAGGGCATTAGAGCTTTTAAGGTTGTTGTAGTGTTTAATGTGTTTAGTTAGTGTTTGAGGTGTTATTCTAGTATTTTACTTTTAAAATGTTTTAGGTTTAGTATGAGCTGATGGATGTTTTATAGTTTTGGGCTTTGGTGGATTTTTTTGTGGTGCTGGTGGTTGGTGTGTGTTTGATCGAATTTTCTTCAGAGAAGTGTGTTTGCAACTTCTTTTTGAACGAATTATGTTTTGAACTAGTAGAACTAGGAAGTGGAGAGAGAGTTTAAGGTTGTTGTGGTGTTTAGTGTGTTTAATTATTGTTTGAGGTGTGATTCTACTGTTAAAATGTCTGTAGGTTCTGAACGTTAATGTCTGTTATTGGTTGATTTCCATGTGATGGTGGTGGCTAGTGTGTTTGTTTAAATTTTCCTAGGAGAAGTGTATTTACTACTTCTTTTGAAAGAATGATATTTTTAAGGGCGGTTAAGCTTTTAAGGTGTATGTGATGTTTGATGTGTCTAGTTTGTGTTTAAGGTGTCATTCTACTGTTAAGATGTTTCTGGTTGAGTATGAACTGGTGGATGATTTATGATTTCTGTTTTTAGTGGACTTTTTTGTGGTGGTGATGGTGGTGGTTGGTGTGTGATTGAATTTTCCTCAAAGATGTGTGGTTGCTACTTTGTCCATTTCCACTGTGTCAAAGATTAATTGTTTTTTGGCATTTGGATCACCATGGACTATATCAAATATCTATCCAAACTATATGCTTTTCATATATATACTATGAATTGCAGATGGTCAGTTGCATTTCACATTATCATGTCAATTGGAAACAACCTTTCTGTTTTTATAGGGGTATGGTTGTGTACACCCAACCTCCCTTACGTCACCCAGGTGGAAACCTCTTTTGAGGCACTGGAGTAATGTTGATGTTGATGTGTGGTTGCTACTACTTTGAAAGGATTATTTTTTGAACTAGACTAGGAAGGGAAGTGTTTTTTTAAGGTTTTGTAGATTTTAGTGTGTTTAATCAGTATCTGAGGTGTACTTCTAGCCTACTCTTAACTTGTTAAAGTGTTTTAGGTGTGGTTGACCGTTGACGTGTTTGAACAAAATTTTCTCAAAGAAGTGTGTTACCACTTTTTCTAAATAATTATGTTTTGAGCTAAAATTAGGCAGGGCTGTTGAGATTTTAAGATTGTTGTAGTATTGTAGTGTATTTAATTAGCATCTGTGGTGTGATTCTATTGTCAAAATATTTTAGGTTTAGTGTGATTTTGTGAACTTATGAATGTTTAATGCTTTCTGCTCTCGGTGGATTTATTTCCTGGTGGTGGTGGTTAGTATGTTTACTACCACTTTTAAGGGAGTGATTGGTAGTTGGGAAAAATCTCTATTAATGATATAAAAAAAGAACTTTTACACTGACTTATGGGTGATTGGTAGTAAGGAACACTTATTCTCTTATTCTAGAACTCCGTTACAATAGGTGTTTTGTGACCTTAAAGTTCGTACTTTATGTTGAGTTTGTAGAATTTCTAGTGTTTCATTGTGGCAACTGGCAACTATTTACTGTTTAAGGTTCCTGTCACAAAAGGTGAAGAGCTGTGAATGTCTCAGTCAGTGTCTTATACCTTGTGATTCTCCTCGTTTTAGCTTACCTTTATGTTTCCATGGTTTGTTGTGTTATTATCTGGTCAAGATTTTTAATCAAGGTTATTGTTGTATCTGGCTTTGTCCTTGCAGATGGAAATCTTTCGGTTGTCAAAGTGAGAAATGACTCAAGCTCAAATGAACCAAGAAACAATACTAGTTCAAGTGCAGCTCAGAATTACTCAAGCTCAAATGAACCAAGAATCTATACTAAATTAGAGCCGCAATCACACACTCAGAATGTTTGGACTAGGGAAATATGGGATGTTCCACCGGCTGGTACAATAATGCCACCACTGGAGACATTTCGGTTGACGAAGGAAAGGGCCAACTATAGGGTTAAAGATAATGTCATCGTTGTCACATTTGGGAACTACGCATTCATGGACTTCATTTTGACTTGGGTTAAGCACTTAACTGATCTGAAAGTCTCCAATATTCTTGTTGGTGATGTCACTGTCCCTGGTTCTTTTTGTATTACACTATGCAAGCATGAGCTTACTTTTGGTCTTTGTTTTTTTAACTAAATGAAGCTTGGGTGTTTGTCTTAGGTGCCATGGACAACAATGTTTTGGAGGCACTTTACTGGAAAGGTGTCCCTGTTTTTGATATGGGAAGTAACATGAAAACAATTGATGTTGGTTGGGGATCTCCTGCATTTCATAAAATGGGAAGAGAAAAGGTGTTCCTCATAAATTCTCTTTTGCCATTTGGCTATGAGCTTTTGATGTGTGACACTGATATGGTGTGGTTGAAGGTATGCATCTCACCTTGTCATTAGATGCCAGAGATCATTGGCACAAAATATACTGTCTTGCAAGTTGCCATGAACACATCTAAAATCGCTGATTCTCTTATGTGCCCTAACAGAATCCACTTCCATATCTTGCTCGATTTCCTGAAGCAGATGTCTTAACTTCAAGTGATCAAGTGGCACCAACAGTTATGGATGACAGATTGGAGGTCTGGAATGAAGGTGAAAATTTCACACGCGTATCTAAGCTCAACTCTCTTTCTTCTCCTTATATATATAACATTGGGATTTGGTACGAATGAACTAATTCTTGTAATTGCGTAATGCAATTGTCCCAGTAAACAAACACTGATAATGGGTGTCTCTTTCTTACTAAAATCATGTGCAGTGAGATTAGTTTATTGCTTTTGGGTGATGAAGGATATAGGATACTAGGAGCTCTTCTTCTTCTGTTCCTTAGACTATTACCGTCACCTATTTGATCATATTTGACACTAAACTTCATGATATTTTCTGCCGTTGCAAGCAACAGTTTGCTATCGGCCTATGTCTATAGTATAGTCTGACCATCTAAGAACTGTTTATGCTGGCCTTTTCCACTTATTTTTGTGCTCATTTCGTGTGATATTGCAAAAATGGCGCTTGATAAATACATATTGCAACTTCTGAAATTTATTGTTCATAGAATGAATATATAAATGTCTTTATATTCACTGTTTTCTTCCTCGTAGTGCAAAATAGCAAATATTTCACCTGTTTCAAGCATGTCTTATCTTTCAGCAATAGGAAAATGTATTGGAATCCACGAAAGTGGACATAGCATATTGAAATATAAATAGCTAAGAGTGCCCTAGATTAATCATGATGCACAATCCACAAGCCGAATTGTTACTATTAGTTAAATAAAAAAAACTTTTGCTCACAAACCTCCATTTAGCATGAATTGCTAACTTCTTTAGGCATGTTATCTGTACAGCTGGTGCTTCCTACAACATAGGAATCTTTCATTGGCGCCCCACTGAACCAGCATTGCAGCTTGCAAAAGAATGGAAAGATTTACTTCTAGCAGATGATAAATTGTGGGATCAAACTGGATTTAATAATCTTCTTCACCAAAAACTTGGACCACCTGTTGGAGATGATGGGCTTTTTTATGCTTTTGATGGAAATCTCAAGTTAGGCATATTGCCAGCAAGCATATTTTGCAGTGGACACACATACTTTGTCCAGGTGACTATTTCCTTGGCAATGACTTATCTAAGGTCATTTAAAGTTTTAAGCATTCAAGCAACTTAGCTGGTTTCTCCTTTTGCATTTTGGTTCTGTTCATGATTTTTTCTTGAAACAGGGAATGCCTCAGCAACTTAAATTGGAACCTTATGCTGTACACACCACCTTTCAGTATGCTGGGACAGATGGAAAGCGACATCGTTTGCGCGAAGGCATGATGTTCTATGATCCCCCAGAATACTTTGATGTGCCTGGTAAGTTATCATTTCATGCCTGCTCATATCCAACTGATTTTCTATATCATCAAAGATGATGCAACACTTATGTGATTATTTTTGTTTAAAGTCAACATCACTAACGTAGCGTCTGGAAGACTGGAAGCTTCTTCATGAGATGAATTCTTGCAGAATTATGTCAAAAGCTTGGAATTAACATTTTTATTCTTAAAAGTCATCATGATGCCCCTTGCAAAATCATTTCTATTTTTTCATTGATGTAGGAAGCAATTTTTGCTCAACTTTTATAAGAACGGCGCATATTGGTTCCAAAATGTCATTGTTGCCATTGTCTTTTAGTTTTGTTACTTCAATATTCCCTAGTTAATTACACATTGGGAAACCTGGTTTCAATCTAGGAATGAATTGTTGCTTAAAATGCTGGAGTATTGTTATTAAGTTTTATCAAATCTGTGCAGGGGGCATTGTAACCAAGCACGGTCTCTATTTTGTAGTTCTTCTCATTGTGCTTTTAACTTTTCTGAATCAGGCGGTTTCTTATGTTTCAAACCACATATTCCCAAGAGTTTGTTTCTAGACGGGCAGCATAATGTGGATACTCACTTTTCCTTGGTTAATTACCAGGTATTTTCATATTTTTTCTTATTAGTATGCTACGTATGTTCTCTTAGTTGATCATATTCAGTTTGAGTAATCAAATTGCTGGTTGAAATTTACAGATAAAACAGATAAGATCCGCCCTTGCCATTGCTTTGTTGTTGAATCGAACTCTGGTGAGACACGTGATCCTTTGTGCATTATATTTTTGCAGTGAGATGATTCCTCAATCTGAAGTGATTAAATCAGTTGATCTGCCAGGAAAAAAACTTACTGAAGTATAGTTTTAAATGTGGTGGAATTCCGTTTTCTAATAAGATATCACAATACTTGCTGAATAATTGGTTTATTGTTAAGTTATTGGATTTTTCTTTTCTGATTCACAACACAAGTAATTGGTTTTCATTGCTGATATTGATTTCGCTTGGTTAACCTGGCTTTCTTCCTTTTTAGGTGATGCCTGCTTTATGGTGCAGATTGGATAGGTTGTGGTTTGGTCATCCTGGAATTTTACCTGGAACAATAACCAGACAACCCTTTGTTTGCCCTATGGATCATGTATTTGAGGTAATTTCTTGTTACAGCTCCTGCTAGTTTAAGTAGATTTTTTTTTGCAAGTAGTTTAAGTAGAAATTATCACTTGCTCATTAAACTAGGAAAACTTCATTTATCGTTCATCATGATGTTTTTTGAGGACACTAGCCTCTACAATTACACCACTATGGAGATATTTTTTTGTTCGCCAAGACTCTCTGATGGCTTGTACATATTATTCTGTGTTGTAAGTGATCTTTACATTGTGTACCTCTGCACAATTTGCACAATGGCTCTACTTGGA
Source organism: Triglochin maritima (assembly GCA_963682175.1). NCBI lineage: Eukaryota > Viridiplantae > Streptophyta > Magnoliopsida > Alismatales > Juncaginaceae > Triglochin > Triglochin maritima. The sequence goes on from OY821775.1 coordinate 47,138,573, forward strand.
TCATACAAGCTTCACATGTGCAAAGAATGGTGCATGTGACATATGAGGATGTATTTGGTATTAGTTCAATTAACTTAGTATAGCTTGTCTAAGTTTGCACTATTTTGTTAAATAATTTTCTGTGTGACAGTGGCACTTCATGTTCCTTACTTGTAGATTATTTTTACATAGCAACACCAATAAAAAGGCATACTCCGTCGCAACATAAACACAAATTCTTGTCGTACAAATAATTAACTAATGCGACCTACTTCCCAATAAATGTATGATGAACTCCTATTGTTAACCCAATGCGCTATTTCATCGAAAATGTTATCCTCTTGTATAATTTTCTTGTGCACAAATGTAGGTCCATAACATGTTGATTGAATTGCCAGAAGCTGAGTTTGGGCCAAGAATTAATTTTAGAGAATATTCATTCTTAGACAATCCATCACTTCCAGAGCAGGTACTTGCATATAACAAAATACAAAACTAATTTTTATTGTGCTTTTGTAGGACCATATGATTGATTTCTGTTTTGCTATTTTTTTCATAATATAAAAGTTAAAGCAATCAAGGCTTGAAGTTCATCTTTGTGAAGAAAGTTCTGCAACTTGCAATGGTAGTAGACCAGGATTACTCAAACTTCCAAAGAATAGTACCGAAGAAATGGTAATGACCTATTATCTTTGTTTTGTCCTACTATTTCTCAAGGTAACTTTTGATCGTTATGTTTAGATAATCAGAATTCGGAGGCAGTGCTAGATTTGCAGCAGGGCATTGGATGTCCGTATGTTATTTGATAATTTAAAAAATCATTGGAACGATGCTACATACTTGATATGATAAATTATTTAATAAATCTCAACCTTAATGTAAGCCAAAAAAGACATAACAATTTAGCCAACACAAAAACAGAAAGTTATTTATTGTACGTAGAAATGTTTTAGTTGCCTCTGAAGTAATTGTCTATTTATTGCACTCAATATCTCACATTATAGTTTGGCCAAGATCTTCTGTGACAGCTTCCAGGCTAATTCTCCCCATTTAACTAGTTCCTGCATATTTTTACGCACAGATGTTGAATACATTTGCAACTTACAAGAATGTGAAGGTCATAGAGTTCGCATCGCTAGATGGAGCTTTTCAAGGGTTCACTGACAAGGCAACCTTTCCTTTTTCCGTTAATGTTTCTTGTTCGTTAATTATTCATGCTAATGGAAATGAAGGATCTGAAGCTTTCCTAATTTGCGATGATACATACAGGATAAAGAGCAGAAGTTCAGAAAACGTGTGAAGACATACACTGGCATATGGTGCTGTGTTGAGGGAAAAACTATTGGCCATATATATTACGACATGTATTGGGACGAGAAACCCGGATGGAAGCCTGCACCTCCAGAGACAAAGGAGGACGATCACCCACCTTTATAGAAAAAATCAGGTTTGACTTGCTTCATAAAGGTAGTGAGAGCTTATAAATCCCCTAACCTTCACCTCTTGTATATTTTTCATTTAGTTAAGAAGAATCTGTCATCTAGTTTATATGCCATGGATATTTAGTTGAGGAACTACCTTTTTATCTGACGGCGTAAAAAAATTGAAGTGTAATTTACTTTAGGCGCCGGAATAATGTAATTGGATTCATTGATTGTGTTTTTTACTGAGAAAAATTTAAAATTTTGGTTTACTGCCTTTTTTTCCCATCCAGTTACGTATGACATTTTCCGAATCCATTTTCAGCTCGTCCTAACTGTCACTCATAATTTACAGAGTGTTGGACTCCTCTCAGGATGGGGCCCTTTTTCCAGGTGGCGACCCCAGCTGTGGGCCTGGGGTCCCAGGCCATTAGCCTTTTCTGTTTTGATTTTTTTAAATCATTTTTATTTTGTTTTAAAATCTTTTTTTAAATATATTTTTTAGATATGTTTTTTAAATATTTTATTAATAATATTTTATAATTTTTTTCTTTCTAAATCTGTTTTTTAATTCATTTTTATACTTTATTTTAAAATCTTTTTTTGGTATTTTTAATTTTTATTAATCTTACTTTGTGTTGATGTAAATTTCTGTTAATCTTCATTTAATTTAAATTAGGTTATTTGATTAGATTAAGTAATTGTAAAAATAATTTATTATGTAGTTTGTAAATTGTTGTGAAAGAATAAAAAAGAAAGAAAGAAGAAATGTTGTGGAGGAGAAATTAGGGGAGAGCAAAACCCGGTCCGGCCCGGGTTTTTGGACCGGACCGGTCGGTTCGGGTTTGGTCCGGAAAATGTTGGTTGGGTCCGGTCCGGTCCGGGAAGTTTGGGTTCGGTCCGGCCCGAACCGGTCTTTTTTGTTTTTTCTTTAAAAAAATTAGGTTTTTGACCGGACCGATTCGGTCTGGTCCGGTCTTCAGTCCACGAGCATCCGGTCCGGTCTTCGGTCCGGACCCGGATAAAAATCGGGTCTGGTCCGGACCGGATGCTCACCCTTAGGAGAAATAGTTGAAATGTTGGGTTGTGATAGTGGAGAGTTTTTGTGTTGAGTATGATAAATGGTTGGATTAATGTTTGTGCTGACCTGGTAGAGATAGAGATTTTGTTGAGTTGGATTTGGGGTTGTGATATTGGACTTTCAGTTGGTTTCTGTAGTGTAGTCTGGGTTCTATCTGCAATTGATGATAGAATATCTTCAAACTAATGTAAAAGTTTGACGCTTGAATTGACGATTTCGTTGTATAGTTAAATAGGTTAAACGTAAAATTCATCGAGGATTACCTTTATGGTATGTTCATTGTTTCCTTTCACGTAAATTTATCTAAATCCAAATCCTTAGAAATATTACAATCTTGTAAGTTCTTTATCTATTGTTTCCTTCGTAGTTAATCCTGGCTTCTCGTTGTATCTCTTTTCACTTTCGTTGCACACTAAAACTCCCCTTCTCGTCAATGCCTACGTAGTTGGATGTGTCCTAATCATCTCAAACAACTTTGTATGTCATGTTAATCAATTTCACCATTTTCGCACTACACAATAGTACCTTACCAACTTCTAAATTAACGACCCCAAAGTTACAGTTCAACACTCAGTTTTTGTGCTTAGTTAATTTGAAACCGTTGGTTTTACTGTACATCTTTATGATTTTGTTTGCCTTCTAGCATCGAGTCAATTCTCAAAAATCATTACTACAACATTTGCAGAAAGTATGCACCGTCAGATTTTATATTTTTCGTCTACACGGTTTGTAAGATAACGTTAACATCAAATGAGATGTTAAACATGTAATTGATGCAACGGAAAAGCAAATATTCAAATATCTCAACCAAATGTTACGCGTAAAAATCCTATTAACTTCAAAGCAACTATGATTTTCTTGTCATTATTCTCCGGATATCCAACCGTCTTTAAGTAATAATAATATAAAATTATTTTTTAAGGTAAATAAACAAATTAGATTCACACCCGCCTTCTCATTGAATCCTAACAAAATTGTTAATTTCTTGTATTGAGGTAGTACACATTATGATTTATGAATTGAATGTTAGAGATTTTAAATTGAAGTGGATAGAGAAATAGTTAGAATAAAAAAAGTTAAAATTTTGAAAATAAAAACATAAACAGTATAAAAATAGAAAAATAGATCCCCTCATTCACCAAAGCCCAAACGGGCCGAAACCACTCTCCTTTCCGACCACCATGGAGAATCAGACCACCACCTTCCTCCTAACCCCAAACCCTAACCCTAACCCGTCGGACCCCCTCCTTCCCCCATCGACCCACCTGGAGTCCCCCCACTCTCCCCCCTACCTCGGCATGGAGTTCCCCTCAGACACCTCCGCGAAGCTCTTCTACTCCACCTACGCCTCCCACGCCGGCTTCTCCATCCGCATGAACAAGTCCCGCCGCTCCCGTCGTGACAACTCCGTCATCATGCGCCGCTTCGTCTGCACCCGCGAGGGCTTCCACTCCAAACGCATCCTCCCTTCCTCCAAACCCAAGCGCAACCGCTCCACCTCTCGCCTCGGCTGCATGGCCATGATCGAGATCGTCAAAAAACCTAATTCCCCTAACTGGATCGTCACCAAACTCGTCACCGACCACTCCCACCCCACCCTGCTGAACACCGTCCCCGCCGATCGGGTCCACATTTCCCCGAAAGTCACAATCAATCCGTTTTCCGACCCCGGCGAACCCGAGTCTCTGCTTAGACATCTCGCCTGCAAGCAGGCGGAGTGTCCCGGGTTCTTTTATGCTGTTCAGGTGGATAACTGTAACCGTCTGACGAATGTGTTTTGGGCGGACGCAAGGGAGAGGAATGCTTATAAGAGTTTCGGTGATGCCGTTGTGTTCGATACGAGTTATAGGAAGACTAAATACATGATGCCGTTTGCCGCGTTCCGTGGGGTGAACCACCACTGCCAGGCGGTTATGTTTGGGTGCGCGTTGCTGATGGATGAGACGAAGGGGTCGTATGTTTGGTTGTTCGAGACTTGGATGGCGGCCGTCGGGGGACGGCGACCGAAGGTTTTAGTCACGGATATGGATAAGGCGATGGAAGGCGCTATTGGGAGGGTTTTTACAGATGTGAGTCATAGGTTTTGTAGGTGGCATGTTTTGAGTAGGTGTAAGCAGAAATTGTCGGATGTTTACTTGAAGAATGCGAGTTTCGGGAGGGAGTTGAAGGAGTGCGTTGAGAGGACCAAGACGGCGGAGGAGTTCGAGTCTTGTTGGCAGTCGATTCTCGCTCGGTACGAGCTCTGGGATAACACGTGGTTGAAGATGTTGCACGATGTTCGTGATCGGTGGGTCCCGGTTTACTTGAGGGATAGGTTCTTCCCGGATTTGTCAGGGAATCAGAAGTCGGAGAGCTTGAATAAGTTCTTTAAGAGGAACTTCAACACGAAGACGTCTTTGCTTACTTTCGTGACACAGTTTGAGCAGGCGATGTTGTCTCAGCATGAGAACGAGGCTCAAGCTGATTATTCAGCTGTGTACTCTAAACCTCTGCTGAAATCGCCATCTCCTATAGAGAAACAAGCAGCCGATGTGTACACTCGTGTTGTTTTTGAGAGGTTTCAGGAGGAATTTGTGGAATCGTTGGGTTACTGTGCTGAGAAGCTAGAGGATGGAGTTGTAAGTAAGTATAGTGTTGTTAGAGAAGAGAGGCCAAGTAAGATATATTTTGTTAACTTCAATGAGACGGAGAAAAGGATCAATTGTAGCTGCTTCAAGTTTGAATGCTGTGGCATTCTGTGCAGACATGCTCTGAGAGTTTTCTTTGTGGTTGGCATCCGCATCCTGCCCGATGAGTACATTTTGAGAAGGTGGACGAAGAGTGCAATGAGTGATTTTTCACTTAGTGAACGTGCCATCGAACCAGTCCTTCGTTTCGACGAGTTACTGGTAGCGTGGTACAATGATCTTTGTGTTGATGCCGTCAAGTATGGGATTGAGGGGGCTACATCGGTGGAAGTTTACAAGGTGGCAAAGGCTGCCCTCCAGAAAGCTTTTGCTGAAGTAATGTCTGTGAAGAACATGCACAAAAAGGGGCAACAAAATATGCAGAGATTCGCGCGGTTGCAGAAGATGCAATACAAAATGCCTCTGCCGAAATTGACTCAAAAGAAGAACATGGCAAGAGGCAACCAACGTGATGAAACAAGCCAAAACAGAAAAAACCCCAAGGATGATCCTGGGTGAGGATTCTCCATTTTGATGTCTCGTCTAAATATTCAGTGTAGTAAGTTACTTTAGTAACCTTTTGTGATCCTATCTTTCAGGGAAGGGAGTGAATCCATACTTAATGAAGACGCCATATAGTCTCAAGATTCACTTCTCGAGGAGCTTGGCGCACTTTCAATAAGCACATCGATTATGCAATGAACTACTTGAGCATGAGGTACGATATGCTTTCTATAGGAAGTTGAGAATCAGTCCCTAATATTATGCTATTTATGGCCACTTAGAAATTTGTTTTTTCTTTAACTTGTTGAATAATTGTTTTTTAGTTGAAAGAAAAAAAAAATCTTGGTAGTAAACATGATATTATCTTTAAAGTAAGTTATGGCTGGCTTCTTGTCTTGATTTCTTTGATTTCTATCTGCTTGAAGTTGAAAAAAAATTAAACAAAAATGTAAGAACTGCCCTTTCCAAACAAATTAGAAATTGTTTGTTAATAGTTCCTAATTAGAAATTGTTGTTTAATAGTTCCAGCCCAAGCCATTTTGGGCCCTCAAATGGGTGACGAAATTATAGAAAATGACTGAATTCATTCATTAATCAATTAGAAAGTCTGTATTTGTTATTTTTTGGTATTATAAACTAAACTTTTTCCTAACTTGGCTTTAACAATGCAATCATGTCATGCAACTAATTTCTCGCCCATAGTAACTTCCTTAATCTATTGCCACAAAAGCTTAACTTGGAAGTTACTCATGGTCTTATATACGGATACCATCCGAACCATTGTATTACCCAGTATGGGACTAAACCCATTACACAGTGCTATTACATCAGATGCCTTATCCAGTGATAGCATATACACAATAACTTATAGGAAGCTTCACCTTCTGCTTGTTTTGATTGGATAATGAAGTGAATCTCCTCTGCAGTTTCTTTCTGTTCCAGTTCTATTACCTATGCTGCTCGGGGGTGGATAACTTATGTGATTGAGTTGATCCACTAAACTAAGGCATTGAGCAGTGGGGTAGCATCAAATTCCAAAGTTAACCACTGTGGAGAGATGGGAATTGGGGACTCAGAGAGGTGCTTCAATGGGAATATGGGATTCAAAGAGGAGCTTCATAGTGCAAGTTGGAAGATGCATTCAGGTTTGCCAGAAAGGTCTACTCTGATAAATGCAGTTATTCGTTGTCTATGTTGATTGAACATTTACTGATGGTGTATATAGGGGTACGTGCATAATCATTTGCAAATTTATATTTGGTTTGGGTATATTAACTCAATGGCTGGCCGATCCCCCCCCCCCCCCCCCCCCCCCCCCCCAAAAAAAAAAAAAACTCATTGGCAGCAAAATGTTAGTCCTATTCCATATTCTCCCTTTTAATAGTCTGTCTTTTCTCGCATTGATTTGTAAATGTTTTGTTAAACGTGCTGCTGTATAAATTCTGCTTGATCTAAGAAGTAATCTCTGTTCTAATATTGTATGTATATGCCTTTATGTACTTTGTTAGAAATGAAATAACTCTGGCCCTGGGATACATTGTTTTATTCGACGATTTTCTTGGGGCTTCTGATTTGTTAAGAGTTGATGGACAATTTCTTTTATCCTGTTATTTTTCAGCAATTAAGAAGCTCTCATGTAAACTGAGAAAGGAAACATTTTTAAGATGAGAAAGTAGACTGAGTGTTGGGACATTTATCTAATCATTTGAAGAATCTTTTAAAAGCGGTGTTTTCGAAGGATCCAATGGTGTGAAAATTTAAGTCATTGAACTCCTGTTAGAACATCAATATCAAGTTTTTTTAATTTTCTAACCTAGAAGTAATTCTAGAACTCCAGTTTCATTTTTTTCTTCTGAAATCAATCACATTATTGGAAATTATATTTAAAAGATCCTCTTGGATTCCAGCAAAGTTTATACGGCTTGACACTAGTGGTACAAGATATGAAGTATGGTGGCAGCCTGCAGCCGGAATTAGATCAACCATGGATTTGCTAATGTGCCATCTGCAAACTCAAGATCTGTTGGTCTCTGAAAGCAGATATATATTACTTGAAATAAAGTTGGTTTAGCTATGATCCACAGCCAAACCAAAGTTCAACAAAAGCAGTAAACTGTAAAGATATTGTGTTTAGTACAATTTCCTTTGTGCAAAATACTCCCAAAAAATACATGCATAGCAAAGAAAGTAGATCTTTCTGACAGCTACAAACCCCTTAATTAGCTTTCATCGGAGGATGGATCACGACGTATGATCGATCCCATATTCCTCAAATTCCCGAACCGCTCCGCTCTTTGCAGCTCCATTAATGGATACGATCCTCTCTTTCACGCTCCATCACCGGATCAGCCTGATGTATATGCTGAATTTAGCTCGAGGGGGGTGAGTTTCTTCCATCATTCCCGGCAGTTCTGATGGTGGTGGATGGGTGATTCGCTTGTGGCAGTGCACTATATGCTGGAGGATTTAGCTGCATTGGCTAGAAGTCAGCGGCTGGCACACCAGTGACGAGCGATCGGCGCGTTTAAAGCTCATCCCCTGTTGGAGTGACTCTTCCAAACGATATTAATCATTAAAACAATTTTGAATACACAAACGGAATTGCCACGAACTAAGTTAAGATCAATCGTGGAAGTTTTTTCTTATGAGTCTATCTCGTGTTAGTAGTTTGTTTTCAGTTAAGATCCAGTTGAAGGCCTTAACTTTGGGATGACATGTTGCTCTCCAGACTTCATTCGTTAAGGGGTATCTCCTTCCTTCATTTGTCTTAGTTTCCAGCTTCTCAAATCATCACCGTTAGTTGGTGAGAAAGCAAGAAAAACATTGCAGAGATTGAGAGTTTGGTCAAAGGAAATAGTTCCTCGAAATCTTGCTTTAACCCAAGCTGGTTCGAATGATCGCTGTTCAAAGAAGGTGGCAACAGTTGTAAATTGGTCTTTACAAAAAGCATGTAAGTCCGGCCAGTCTTCATGTAAGATTCTATCTTGAAACCGAGCATCATGCCATGCCAGAAGAGTGTGCTTGTTCCACTCTTGATCGTAATTTTGCTCAAACAGAGTTGTTTTTGTATTTGTGACTTACAATGGCTTTATACATGTTATTTGTTGTTGATAGAATTATCCAAATTTTCTTCATTTGCAAGCTAAGAGAGAGAAAATTGAGATTTAAAATTCCAAACATTTTTGTTCTACAAACATTTTTCCATTTCACCAAATTCTTCACATTTGCACTGGAGATTGAGTTATTTCATAGAAAATTTTGTCTAATTTGTTAGATTTCACGGAGAACAGAAGTCGGTGGGTCCTGAAGCGCAGCATTGAGCATATTTATACGTCCTCCAAGTGTAAGAGCTTTGGTTTTCCATGTTCCGATCTTATTTTTCATTTTGTCGAGTATGTTGTTAAAGACACCTTATTACGTTTCTTACTAGATAAGGGAATTCCTAGGTAGTCAAAGAGAAATTTGTCCAATTTACATCCTAGTAGATCTTTAAACTATTCCAGTCGTTTATGTTAAGTCTTTAACCTTGTTTAGAGCTAATCCCTTGATTAGTGGGGGGTGCTTAGCATGGGAAAGAGGAGATGAATAGTGAGCTGTTGATGGGTGATGGAGTAGGGGGCGGTTAGGAATTCAGTTTTGGGTGGAGTGTAGGAGAAAAACGTTTTCCCTCCCTCCTTTCCTTCTTCATTTCTTCTTTCACTCAAGCCTCTCTCTCACTTCCTTCCTTCCTCTCTTCCGACGACCAGAGCTTGTGGAGGCGACTCCGGCGCGTGGAGGTGAGCTTGGAGTTAAGGAGGAGCGGACGTGACGCTCGTGTGTGCGGAGGTCGCAGTCGGCGGGCGACGTGGAGAAAACTCCGGCGTTCTCCATCTTCGTCTTGAGGTATGCTGGCTTCTAGTATAATTTTATTGTTCCCCACGTTGGTGGGAAGTTGTGGTTGACGCAAGGTTGCTGTTGACCAACGGTCGACCGGTGCCTTCGGGCGGTTGATCGGTTTTACCTTTTTGCCCGACTTTAACCAACATCGGTCGAACGATGCCATTGTGGCGGTCGACCGGTTGCTTATGTGCTGGTGAGTTGGAGGCCTACTGTCGGTTTTCGGTCGACCGTCCCTTGTGGTGGGGTCGACCGGAACTTAAGAGTACTTGATAATTATGCATGTTGTCCGACCGTTTTATATATATTGTTCGAACGTTATATGACGTAGACTATTAGGATGACCCTGCTAGTGTTTGGTCGACCGGGACCCCTGAGTCGGTCGACCGGTTTTAGACTTCTGTTCGACCGTTTGGACTTAAGTGACGCGCAGAATAGTTCGACCGTTGTAGACTTTCGGTCGACTGAACCTATTGGGGACGGTCAACCGGTTAGGCTTTTTCGGTCGACCGTTTGTGTGCAAAACTGAATTCCTGGTCTTGATAGTGCCACCCAAGGACCACCGTGTGGAAGAGTGTGGACACTTGGGTCGCACCACTTCCGTGTTGGACGTGGTGTGACGTGTTGTTGCCTTACTCTCTGATGAGTAGCAGACCTGAGGGATCGCGGATCCCAATGCGTGTGACGTATGGCTCGTGAAGCATGATGACCCTGCAGACTACGGTCTGGACCCGTCCGATGTTGTGTCGGACGTATGTTGTACCGCCGATGTTGTGTCAGCGATGCCGCCGAGGTTTTGCCGGCGATGATGGTGTCAACGATGTTCCGGTTTGTGGTTGTGTCGTCCGATGTTGTGTCGGCAATGCCGCCGATGTTGTTCCTGTGATGATCCCCGATTGGGCACCTATCCTGGGATGTTGACCGACCGGGCTACGGCTCCGTCGAAGGTGGTGTAGACCGCATGGTTCTTTGCGCGGAAGTGCGGACGCTCCTCACCGATCTCTTTGTCTCGAGTAGTCGCGTGTGGGGGGACGCGTCGCGTACTGTCCGTAAGACCGTATGTGCCTACGGTAGGTTTCCGAGGGAGACTCGTTGTTGTTGCTGGACTGATGTCCTTGTGGACCCTGTTGAGGGTCGTTGTTGTTGTTGGACTGAGGTCACGTTTACCCTTGGAGGGATTTGATGCATTACAGAGATGATATGACATGCTTCTAGTATGATATGTTCATTTACCGTACTATTGCATGCATATATGTGAGCTTGGCATACAGGGTTTCCTAATGGGAAACTCAGGCATCGTTGCTTGATTCATGTTTCAGGACCGCGGTAGGTTCTGTCGGGTGGTGATAGCGGGCGCACACATTTTGGGGTCAGGATCCTCTTCGGACTCTTCGAGGTCGTCGTGATTACTTGTACCTGTCTTTTCATTGTATTGCTGTAATCACGTCTTTTGACAAACTCTGTTGTATTATTTGGTGCACCGACTGTTGAATTATATGAGTAACATTCCCGTTGATGAGTCATTCTGATAATCTCTTGATTGTTTAAATTTTTAAATTTCCGCTGTTTCGGGATGTTACAGTTTATTTATCATGTGAATAGTGCTGAGACATGATTTTTAATAATTGATTTTAAATCCAAGGAACTCAAAAGTTGCTAGAATTCGCTTTATGTTGATTACATTTTCAGTTGATGGGTGAAGGAAGAGGACGGTATCGTCTGCAAATTGGATGTTAAGGAACTGCATCTCTTACAAACCTATCTTCACTCCGGAGATGAGGTTGTTTTGGCATTCCAAATGGAGCATGTGTCCCACGAAGTTGGCAATAACAATGAAGAGTAATAAAGAAAGTGGATCTCCTTGCTTAACCCCATTGGTCGAGGTGTAATAGTTCTCGTTAATTAGCACTGAGGCTGTGGATATACATAAATGTATCCAGCCATCCCAGACATCCTAATGCTTTAAAGTTTGCTAAAAGAAAATCTCAATTTATCTTATCAAAGGTTTTCTCAAAATCCAACTTTAGTATTAATCCGGTCCGGTTATTTTGTTTTTAATTTTTAAGGTAAAAATTCGATCCTGGATCGGACCGGATTTAACCGGTCCAATCTCTAGTCCAGACTCTGGAAAAAAATCTGATCCAGATCGGATGCTCAACCTTACTTTTGACAATGATTTTGTATATACTGTTCAATAGGGATATTGGCCTAAGATGTCTCCACTCCTGTTTTTTTTAGGATTATGACCATAAAGGATCGGTTAAGACCTTTGAATTCGTACCGTGAGAATCTCCCGTCGTGAAATCTCTCAAAAGTGCGAACAAGATGTTCTTTAATATTTATCCAAAGTTGTTGGTACAAGTAAAGGTTAAAGCCATCAGGTCTTTAAGCCTTGTTTGGATTCAATTTCATAAAGTTGTTGGTAGGAAGACCGAAAGTTGCTTTCTTAATTTCATAAACTGTGACGGGTTCAATTAAAGTTGACGGCTGTTCTATTTTCGTTATTATGATGTTGACAGTGTTAAATCTCGCACCAAAATTAGCTGGATACTGGGTAACTGGATGTCGTAATGAGTAGCTGATTAGAAATTTTAAAATAAATCAAATCATGGTGTTCTTGATAACATGTTGTGGCTTAAATCACTTGTATGATATAACAATCAAGCCCGGAGGTAATGGTGTTAATGTCATACTTAAGGGGTTTTTAAGTTATAACGGATAGAAGTTAACTTGAAATTCAAACATGAATTGAAAAGCAGGAGATTAACTCCTTATCCGTTACAATCAACAAATATTAAGGGTTTATTTGGATAGCTTAAAATAGCGTAATTTTCGTAAGATCCCGTCTCACCCAAACAAACCCATAGTACTCGTTCAAGGAACTCAACGCCAGAACAAAAGATAGAAAAATAACTTTATGTTATCAATAAAATGCTGATCTTCCCGATTGCAAGCTGTTTTTGTTAGTATATTCAACTCATTCGATACCTTGGGCAACGCAATAGCTGCTGAAAACGGCTAAACCAATGCTTCGTTTGCATGGTACTTACTTATCTGCTAATATTTAAAAACATGCTGCTTACTACGTCACTGCATGATCAAACATTTAAAGCATAGAGGGAATAACGATCAGATTGTACTCAAAAGGGTTTCTTCCAGAAGTTTGGTAGTCAGAATACAACAAAACCTAACCTACATTGTATAAGTGGGCAACGATTAGACCTAAAACATGCACTCCAAAAGCAGGAGATGAACTCCTTTGAAACACCAGTTCTGAAATGAAGGATTCAGCCAGTCACTGCCCCTGGTCCATTCCAATTCTAGATCGTTTGTGGCAGGAATACTAGTTTGGTTTGATGAAATGGGGTGAAAGTAGCTTCCCAATCTCCAGCATTCCGACCTTGTCTTTTCCAGCAAATATGGCTTTGAGTTTATCATCACACAAGATCACTCTTTTATCTTGGGGATCCTGCATATGTCATGAACTTAGATCCAAACTATTAATTATAATGCTACAGGCAACATCAACATAACCCCAATGCCTCAGGCTCCCGCCTAAGCGAGGTAGGGGGGATCGGATGTACGCAACCCTACCACTGTAAAACAGTGAGGTTGTTTCCAATTGACCCAAATGATGCAAATGCAACTGACCATCTGCGATTCCACAATAAAAGAAATACATATCGTTTAAATAGCACTTTGATTAAACTTACACTTTAATTATAATGCTACAGGCAAAAGAATAAATAAATAATATAGTTAAGATGCCGCAAGGGACAAGCAAAATACAACAATCATAAAGGACTTTAGTATGGGAATGAAATTGGATGGTAGTCACGAAAATTTCCATTTGTTTGGTCTATCATGATTTGGAATGACTAACGAAACGTGACACCACAAGGATAGATATGTAAACGGTGATTGGGTAAATACGCAAGAAAGCAATTAAATAACCAACCTTCATGAGGAACTAACACTAGTAGAACTGTAGCACATTGATGATTGATTCCCATTTCATTGAGATAATTCATGCATGTTGCTTAGAAAATAATAAACTAATAAAGCTAAAACAATGTTAAGAATCCATATTTTCTAAAACAATGTTAAGAATCGAAGTAGAAAGGTTTTCATGCACAACGCATAGAGTTAGATACCATATGAAGAGACATGAATTCATCAATACAATGTACATTAATATTATTTTTTCACGAAAGCTTTCAGATTTAATCATTTATAGACAGAGAGCTACCACTAGACAATAATGCAGTTGAGTTGATAATACTATTTTAGGTAACCAGATGCAGATCACAAATAAACATTTGGTATTTAAAAATCCGACAAATCAAATTGCCAAATGTCAATACAAACACCATCTATAACACACCATCCAATGGCAGATTCATAGGAGTCTAAATGGTTAATGAGTAACGATAAAGAATCAAACGCAGTTCAGCACAAAAAACACATTCTGCATCAAAGTATAAACTACAAACTACTCATTCACTTAAGGGAAAAAACAAATTGCTGATGGAAAAATCAATATCTCAAATTATGGATCAGAAGATCAAGAAATAATGATGGTAAAACATTAGAAATTAGTCAAATTACAACAATGATTCCTCATATCGTGTTGCTTTGGTCATATATGAAAATCCAACCATCAGTAAGCTCTTCCTTATGTTATCCACATTTTTTACGCTCTAAAAAGAACATGTTATGGTTTACATGTTGATAGTATATAACCAGCTTTGGTATGCCACTATACAACTACCAACAAACAGCCCCGAAAAGGGCCAAAAACTACTTAAAAACTCCTCTTTCCTCAACAACAAAAAATCAAGACCAAAACAATGTCAACCACGAAAAAAATGAGCATCTCGATAGCCTAAAATAATTGAAGAAAATATGTATTTTTTAAGGAAAAAAAGGGTATTTGGTTCACCTCAAATACTACATTATAGTTTTTTTTTGCTGAAATATCTTTTTCAGGTCTCTTCTTAAATACTCCTTTCTTTTCTCATTACATATCAATCATGCATATAATCATGCATTTCCAAAAAAAACATTCGAACTCAACACCAAACCCAAAAAGTGTTCGAACTAAAAGTTTCAGAACCCTTACTTACCCAAACCTTCAACCACATAACGAAAAACAATAAAACCACAACCTTTAACCAAAAAGGGGCTAAACCAACCAAAGGTTCAATCTTTGCTAAACCTGAAGCTGATGCTGCTTGATGTAGTCCCAAATCCTCTTGACCGCGTCGGTCCTCGACACCTCCGGCACGCCGAGGAATTTTTTCATGGCGGGGGAGACGGGGAGCTCCTTGGTGAAGCCGGAGACGGCCTTGGTGGCGCCGGACTTCGACTTCGTCGTGGTCGAGGTGGCGGTCTTCGCCGCGAACATCAGCGACCTGCATGCGTGGAAAACCCTGGAAGACGCCATAGATTAGGGTTAGGGTTTAGGGTTTCTCTCGGGTGGGGTTTCGGTGTCTTTACCTTTTTTGTGTCTTGGTTGAGGTAACTGTAGTTCCTATTATAATTTCGACGCTTCGGGGAGGGTTTAAAAAAGAAATACACGTTCGCGTGAAGTGTTGATACGTCCTCGTTTCTATACACACTTTTTATTTTGTTTTAAGAAAGAATCGACGGTTCTCTTAGTACGACAGTTGCTTTCCAAACCCCAGATAAGACAGTGTGCAGATACTAGTACGACAACGGTTCGGATATCGAGGAATGAAACGAATAGACCCATTGAAAGGGAGAGTCCATCTTTGTCGTTGCGGAATACCTGTGAACGGAGGAAGGCGAAAAATAGTTCATATCGGTGTCTTTCATAACAAAACGAGAATGGATTCGTCGAGTAATGTTGTCGCTAGCGAATCTGTGGTTGAGCAGGTGGGTCGATATTAGGTTTTTTCCCTACCTCGACTTGTTATTCACGAACTTTTGTTTCTTTATTCATTTGTTTTAGGGAAGCACCTACTACTTCCGTAAAACGAAGTGTGGCTAGATGGCGATGGAAAAGCAGTTCGGTAGGATGAAGGAAGTTGAGAATGAGGTTTTTCGGGGGACCCCTTTCGGTCACTTCCTACATTTTCCTAACATTCCAACAGACAATGAAATACCCAGTTAGTTCGTCGAACACTACGACGCGAAGGAGGTGGGTTGAGAATATGATCATGGATAGTCCCCTTACAGTTGAAGACTTTGCACTAATTTTGGGGTTAAACGTGCGTGGGAAGACTGTTGTTATGGAACTCATGAGCGTACAAAAGCAAGACGGGGTGAACCTTGACAACACTCAACTATTAGGTCATCTGACTACTACTAGTGTGATGGGAGACCCCGAGGAGTACGTTCAACTCCTCATTTGTTTCATCTTCAACCATTTTTTGTTATTTGATGGAACACTTCGAACCAAGATCTGGTTCATGAAGCATTTGGGGGACATCAAACGCATCAACAGATACGCATGGGCACATGTAGTTCACATAGCCTTGGTTCGGGGTATACAATTCTTCTATACAATTTAATATTTATGTATGATACATATATTAAAATGTATAGTCTATGTTTTGTACATGAAAATTATTGAAAATATGAAAATCGATCATAAATGCTTGTTAAAAAGTTTAAAAATATACACAAGTATATAGTATATGACACGAAATCCTACAAGACCATGATGATGTGATTGAAAGAAAAATTTGATGACCTAGGTCATCTGAGATGACTTAAGTCATGACTACGATTAATCATACTCGTTTTATTGTTTCTTTGCTCTCTCTCTACTCTCGCATCGTTATCTTTCACAACTCAAACAAACTCACTAAATCACCCCTTATATAACTAACCATCACTGCCATATTCCCCACCAGTCCACCACATGTTTACATGTTGCAAAGATTCAGCCAAATTACATCCAGGTCCCTGCATCCCTCAATATTAAACAACACGTAATGACAAATTGGTGCATAACATAAAGAGTAGTTATACACGGACGCGCGCGTCCGTGACGCTTCCTACGTGGACGGACAAGTCAGCTGCCAGTTCAGCGTCCAGTCAGCCAAAACTTCTGCGCGGGGAAAAGTAAATTACGAATTATTGGGTGCGACGGTTCATTTCCCGAAATCACGATTAGACGGTTCATTTCCCGAAATCACGATTAGACGGTTAAACTTCACGTACATCATTAGCGGCGGGACAGCATTCGAGTAACTTTCCTCCCAAGTCTTCTCCTTTTCCATTCCCCATTTCAGCCGGAGTTCCTTTCCATACGCTCATCCAAAACCTTCATTCCTGTTTTAGTCGAACGAAAATTATAACCAGGCGAAAATGGATCCTTCTCTACCTGAAACCTCCATCACTCCTGAAATTGTAGCCGCGCAGGTGTTGTGTCAACCACGTTCTTTCTGGTTCATTTTAAGGTTCATTATTGGCCTCTAACATTTTTTTTGGTGGTTTAAGGGAAGCACGTACAACTTCCGCGAAACCAAGTGCGGTTTCACGGCCCTTCACAAGCAGTTCGACCGGATGAAGGAGGAGGAGAAAAATGTCTTCCAACGGACGCCTTTCGGTCACTTCCTCTCCTTTCCTCACGTCACAACTGACAACGAGATACTGGGTTGGTTCGTCGAACACTTCGACGCCACTGAAGTCGGTCTGAGAATAGCCACTGGGGTGTTCCCATTTACGGTAGAAGACGTCGCCCTTCTACTTGGACTAAGAGCACATGGGCAGAGAGTGGATATGGAAGCAATGTACGTAGAGAAACGTGACGGGGTGAACCTCGACAACACCCAACTACTGGGTCATCTTACCGCCACGAGCAAGATGGGCGAGGAGGAGGAGCACGTCCGACTCCTTATTTCTATGATTTTCAATCATTTTTTGTTCTTCGATGGATGACTGCGAAGTAAAGCGTGGTACACGAAGCACCTTAAGAACCTCAAGCGCCTGAAGAGATATGCGTGGGCAAATGCGGTTCACACTTTCTTGGTTGAAGGCCTGGAGGAAGCCCAACGGGACCTCTCGAGGAGGAGATTGTCAGCGAACTTCTCTATGAAGCAGGGCTACGTGTATGGTTGCGTTGCCGTATTACAAGTAAGCATCTTGGTCCGGAATGAGTGTTGTGTCAGTCCGGAGTAGTGTTGGTTTATGTCCGGAATAAGTGTTTTGTCTGTCCGGGATAAGTCTTGTGTCTGTCCGGAATAGTGTTGTCTTTGTCCGGAATACGTATTGTGTCTGTCCGGAATAAGTATTTTGTCTGTCCGGAATAGTGTTGCGTCTGTCCGGAATACGTATTGAGTTTGTCTGTCCGGAATAGTGTTGAGTCTGTCCGGAATAAGAGTTGCGTCTGTCCGGAATAAGTATTTTGTCTGTCCGGAATAAAAGTTTGTCTGTCCGGAATAGTGTTGCGTCTGTCCGGAATACGTATTGAGTTTGTCTGTCCGGAATAGTGTTGCGTCTGTCCGGAATAAGAGTTGCGTCTGTCCGGAATAAGTAATTTGTCTGTCCGGAATAAAAGTTTGTCTGTCCGGAATAAGAGTTGGTTTATGTCCGGAATAAGTATTTTGTCTGTCCGGAATAGTGTTGCGTCTGTCCGGAATAAGAGTTGCGTCTGTCCGGAATAAGAGTTGTGTCTGTCCGGAATAGTGTTGCGTCTGTCCAGAATAAGAGTTGTGTCTGTCCTGGGGAAGTTATGTTTCTGGTTTTTAACTCATTCCTGTTTTCAGGTGTGGCTTTGCAAGAAGTTCAAATTGGGGGATCCCCGGTCAGCATTTCCACGGTTCAAGTGTTGGACGGAAATGTTTAGCAGACGCCAAATCCTTAGAAAATGGGAAGATCGAGGCATCAACTTGTCCCGGATTTACTCGGGTCAATTTGAGTTGAAGGGAACCCCAAAACTCAGTGCACGGGAGCATTCACTGTTGTCAGAGGATCAATTTCCTACTGCAGAAGCAACTCCCGCAGCAAAGGTTGCCTCGAAGGAAACACCTTCAACATCCACTCTACCAAGGGTACAACTCAGTAAATGCAGCATTCCATGTGACCCACTGCTACAAGAGTTGGAACTTAGTGAGGTGAAGACGAATTGGCTGCGAGCCGAAGCAGCACTTAGGGAGGCGACCGTTAAAATTAACAACCTGGAGGAAGAACTCCGGATCTCTCAAGAAGAGTGTCGTAGGCTGAGAGTCCGTAGGGAGGAGGAAGAGAGGGAAAAGAGGGAGGAGGAAGAGAGAAATAAGAGGGAGGCGGAGGAGAGGGAAAAGAGGGAGGAAGAGAGAAATAATAGGGAGGCGGAGGAGAGGAAGAAGACAGAGGAGAAAGAGATGGAGAAGAGAGAGGAGGAAGAAAGGAAGAAGAGGGAGGAGCAAGAGAAGAAGAAGAGGGAGGATGATGAGAAGAAGAGGAGGGAGGAGGATGAGAGGAATAAGAGGGAGGAGTATGAGAAGAAGAGGAGGGAGGAGGATGAGAGGAATAAGAGGGAGGAGGATGCGAGGAAGAGGAGGGAGGAGGATGAGAAGAAGAGGAGGATGAGGAGGGAGGAGGAAGAGAGAAAAAAGCGGAGGGAGGAAGAGAGGAAGAAGAGGGAGGAGGAAGAGAGGAGGAAGAGGGAGGAGCAAGAGAAGAAGAAGAGGGAGGAGGATGAGAGGAATAAGAGGGAGGAGGAAGAGAAAAAGAGGAGGAAGAGAGAAAAAAGCGGAGGGAGGAAGAGAGGAAGAAGAGGGAGGAGGAAGAGAGGAAGAAGAGGGAGGAGCAAGAGAAGAAGAAGATGGAGGAGGATGAGAGGAATAAAAGGGAGGATGATGAGAAGAAGAGGAGGGAGGAGGAAGAGAGGAATACGAGGGAGGAGGAAGAGAAGAAGAGGAGGGCGGAGGAAGAGAAGACGAGGAAGGAGGAGGAGGAGAGGAAGAAGAGGGAGGAGGAAGAGAAGACGAGGGAGGAGGAAGAGAAGAGGAGACAGCAGGAAAGAAAGAGGAAGGATGTGGTATCGCTACCGCTTTTGCACCCTCAAAAAATGCGGACCATTAAACCACGCTTGCGCACAGAACATATAGACGAAGCGCAAAGCAAATCTGGCCAAGATGAGGCACAGAAGAATGCCGCAGAAAAACAAGAAGAAATAAAGGAGGCCGAAGAAGCCACCACAAAAACAAAAGGGGCCGAAGAAGCCAGTGAAGAAATATACGAGGCCGACGAAACAGCGAAAGATGAACTGGCCGCCCATGTTTCGTCCACGAGGCCCGATGTGGATGCGACCGCCTTGAGAACGCTGACCAATGAAGAGGTACGTCGTTTATTGAATGCAACAGCTCCCGAACGAGAAGCCAAAGATATTATCTGGAGGGGAGTTCTGAGCCATATCACCAGGGGTGATCTGAAGGAAATAATTTAGCCAAAAACAGAATTCACCAACGAAACTCTTGACGGCCTAATTGAGGTACTCCTCAGAAGAGGAGGGCAACAAAATGTGGTCTGCTTATCATCCTTCGAATCGGAAATGATTGTGGAGGGACAGGGAGAAGATATAAGGAAAGATTATTTACTCCCAAAAATTGAAGGAATAAATGTGGAGGAAGTCATCATCGCACAACCATGTTGTTTGTCCGGCCACTGGACTCTGTTCGTTGCCCACGGACCTCGATCAGAGTTCATTCAGTACAACAGCCTCTCCCGCACACTTAAAAGAGGTGACAATCCTAACCGTTTAGTCGGAACTCATGAATGCACCGCGTCTAAGATAGCGGGATTCTGGCGAGGGTTGTTGAAGGTCGACTGGCCGCTGAGAGTTGAGAGGAAGGGTAGCCAACGACAGCAACCGGGGAGTAACGACTGCGGGCCATACGTTTTGTACTGGATGAAGCGTTTGATGGAGAATGTTGATCCGACTCAGCCGAAGCAGAGCAAGGTTATTCACCGTTTTAGAGGCGATTTGGCCAATTTCTTACTCGAAGACTCTGGGATGTGCGATCAACAATAAACGACTCTGGATGTTTTAATTTTTTTTACAAAGTTATACATGTATACATGTTAAATACACTTATAGACTATTTGAATGATTTATCAATACAAGGACATTTGGTGTTGGGTTTTTATTGTTTCCGGATCAACATGATATCGGATTGCAAATACACTTATTCCGGACAGCAAATGCACTTATTCCGGACAGCAAATACACTTATTCCGGACAAACTTTATGTTCCGTTTCTGGACACACTTTATTCTTAAACCGGACAACAAATACACTTATTCCGGACAACAAATACACTTATTCCGGACTGCAAATACACTTATTCCGGACAGCAAATACACTTATTCCGGACAACAAATACACTTATTCCGGACAACAAATACACTTATTCCGGACAGAAAATACACTTGTTCCGGACAGCAAATACACTTATTCCAGACAAACTTTATGTTCCGTTTCTGGACACACTTTATTCTTAAACCGGACAACAAATACACTTATTCCGGACAACAAATACACTTATTCCGGACAGAAAATACACTTGTTCCGGACAGCAAATACACTTATTCCGGACAAACTTTATGTTCCGTTTTGGGACACACTTTAATCTTAAACCGGACAACAAATACACTAATTCCGGACAACAAATACACTTATTCCGGACAGCAAATACACTTATTCCGGACAAACTTTATGTTCCGTTTCGGGACACACTTTAATCTTAAACCGGACAACAAATACACTTATTCCGGACAACAAATACACTTATTCCGGACGGACATATAACGTAATCCGGACATACTGGTAACTTAATCCGGACATAAATATAACTTATCCCGGACATACATACAACAAACCAAAATTACTTAAATATATTTGTCGTCATCAGAAATTAATTCACAAACGAACAAGCAAAGAAAGGGTTGAATCTTATGCAATAATACGGACAGACATACAATGACTTTCAACAAAATTACATAGGAATAATTCCAACCAAGGACAAATACAATAATCAAGGAGGAACTCCCTCGTAATGCAAATTCATGTCCCAGTCATCGAAATCGTGATCCCCCGGTTTGGGTGCTGCAGGGTGTAACGGGGGTAGAACCTTATTCCTCATGATTTTCTTAACGTTACTTTTAATTATTTTCTCAGACAAAGAAATCCGTCGTTTGCTCGGCGGTCTGCCTTTCCGTCTTGTCTTATCCGGATTGAGAACGGATGTACCATCGAACACAGGATCAGGTCGTTGCATACGTTCCTTAAGCAACTCAAGTGCCTCTACCGCCTGAAGATATCTGTCGTTTGAGTCGAAAGCGGCATCGGCGATCCAAACCGCACGACCCATTATGTCGTCGTGGCGACGAAGCGCATCGTTCCCCGTTATGTCACTTTGAAGGGGAAACTTGACTCCATAGCTCCTTCGTATATCCTTCCTCCATCGGTGGACGATGTAAGACTCGGGGAGCAACGCGTTTGGACGTATTCGGGCAATAACAACATAAACGTGACAACATAGGATACCGACGTGATCAAACATTCTGCAATCGCATACCCACTTCTCATCTCTAATTTGCACTGTGAACCGTTTCGACAATGGGAGGATATGTGTCAATACATGTTCGGTCACGTTGAAGTGCAATGTGTCGTCCTCGTTGAACTCATCCTTGATGTCGCAGTACATCATCTTACCAATTTCTAACTGCACCTTCTTGAAGACACCCACCGTATACAACTCGCTCAATTGCCTCTCGAATGGATATTTCGAAATCAATTGCGGAGCCTTATGCTGACAATCGAAATTAGACAGAGCTTCCTTCTCATACTTGTGGCGTACTGCGAGTTCGTATTGTTTCACGAACTGCTTAAGTGTCGTCCTTGATGTGAGGTACTTATCGAAGAAGGTGTTCATACCCTCACTTCTCTGGGTTGATGCCATTCCTGCGGAAAAATAATCCCGCCAAAATGCAGGTACCCAGCGCTCTCGAATTGCATAAATGGATTGAAGCCAATTATTGTCGTGGAATTCGAAATCATCTAGAAAACCCTGCCAATTCCGCTCGAATTCTGCCGGAGTCTTGGAATCGAATACACAGTTGTTGAGGTCAAACAACGTATGCTCCTGGTACTTCGTGGGCAGCTTCACAGGGGCCTTATTCATTATGTGCCATATACAAAATCTGTGCCGCGCTTCAGGGAACACAATCCTCACAGCCGCAGCTATGGCGCCACATTGGTCTGTTATGATCGCCGGGGGGCTTGTATCTGCACACAACGCGATCAAGATAAAAACATATGTTAATCCGGACAGAAATAACGTAAACCGGACAGACGTCAAGGGTAAACCGGACGAGCAAAAAACGTAAACCGGACAGACGTAAGGGATAACCCGGACGAGC
This sequence comes from Triglochin maritima, assembly GCA_963682175.1. Taxonomy (NCBI): domain Eukaryota; kingdom Viridiplantae; phylum Streptophyta; class Magnoliopsida; order Alismatales; family Juncaginaceae; genus Triglochin; species Triglochin maritima. The sequence goes on from OY821775.1 coordinate 47,161,477, forward strand.
AAAAAACGTAAACCGGACAGACGTAAAGGGTAACCGGACAGGCACATAACGTAAAACGGACAAAGCCGGACAAAATAAAACACGTACCGTTCATGCACGCCAACCATCTTTGGAACAACCAAATGTAATTTTGTGTCGTCTCGGAAGAGAGGAGTGCGCAACCGAGTAGGACGGACTGGTAGTGGTGATTTATCCCCACAAATGGGGCAAAAGGCATGTCATACTTGTTTGTTATGTATGTTGTGTCAAAACATATTGCATCTCCAAAGTAAGAGTAAGCAGCTCGAGAACGACTGTCGGCCCAGAACACATTTCGTAGTCTGCCTTCGTCGTCCATATCCATTACGTAAAAGAAGCGGGAGTCATTCTTCTGCATCCTGATGAAATAATCTTGGATCGCTTGCGCATCTCCTGGTCCCATTTTGAGGTTTCTAACCTCGTTCACAACATTCCTGCGAAACATAATTTTTATGACAAAGCTAAATGCGTAACTTCAACCAGGTTAAGTGGAGAATAAATAACCTTAGGTCCCGCTCGTTGAAAGACAATTTATCGTGACCTCCAGCTTCGACCACAAAAGATTGCATGGTCTTGGCGGCAGATATACCGGCAGCATCATTGCACGAAATGCGTGCTCTGGCGGACTCCGGGATGGATCGTTTTTGTCGGAGGAAGCGCATCTGGTCTTCCGACAGCATGACGTGATTATGTTCGAGATCTACGTAGTTAATTACGTAGCCTCTGGATGGATTACCGGAGACCCTAATCCGAGCAGTGCATTCGACCCTACCGGATAACCTATGTTTCGGTCTACCTTCACCTTGGTTTCCGGGAGCATTACCCTCCTTTGAGCAAGTAAGAGTGGCCCGTATTACAACACCATGATCGTAATGAGATTGCCTTATCTTCACACCAAAACAACAGGAATCGGCGTATGAAACGTAAAATGCTTTGGCTTCTTCGAAGGAAGGAAAATTCATCATCACTTGAGGGACGTTGGAGGCATGAGCCGGCTGTGAGGACACATTTACGAGTGCCATTACAGTACAACAAAAATGGAGGAAGGAGAGAAGAAGGAATGGTTCGTATGATCGGAATAACCAAGACACTCATATTTGTATCTCCGTGAAGCGCCAAAGAATAAGAAAGAAGACGGAGGACGTGCTGATTTGAAAAGCATTAAATGTGATGGTGGACGCATCGGGAGAATAAAACAACAGCAAAAAAAACAGCAGTAAGTAGTACGTCCGTCCGGAATAAGTGTTCTAACTGTCCGGAATAAGTTATGCGCTAGTCCAGAAACTAAAGAAAATGAAACGAGGAAAAAAAAGAATTTATTAATAAAGAGAAGGGAAAAAAATAGGAGGACGGATGTTGAGTAACTAGTCTTCGGTCTGTGTAGGAGCGGCAAAATGAAGTGAGTGATTTGAGACGCATTAATGAGGGATGGAGAAATTTGTACGAAACGAGGAATAAACTAAACAAAGAAAGTAAAAATGTTTCTTGGGAGAGTGCGCACTCAACTCGCGTCTGCTGACTGGGTTGCCCACATCAGCGAGTGTGCTGACTGGATTAACAGCGTCCGTGACGCGAACGTTCAACAAACATTTCCAAATTTCAGGATGTCACGATCAGTTTGGCTCCATTTTCAACTTAGATACGTCTGGTCTCAATATTCTATAAGTTCTTATGTTATTATAACATAGAATAAAGATGACCAATTTCCTTCCCTTCGTAAAGTGACCAGAGTTCTAAAAATAAAAGGCCAAAAAATGAAACATTTTGTATTTGCGGCGAACAAAAGTGTCCAACCTTACCATAATTAGAACTCACAAGGATCTTCAAATTAAATGTTAGAATCTTTTTCACAAAACAAAAAAGAAAGTTAACAACCATTCTTCCAACTTTAGAAGAAAATCTTAGCAAAATAGTTCGCTCTTAAATAGACATAATTTTGGATTTTTTACTTGCATATCACTTGAAAACAGAGATTCAATTTTTACTATTATTCAGTCGTTATTTCTAATCATGTCACTCCAAAAGCACTGTATGCTCGTGGATGTCATTATTTTTCGATTGTGTTATTTCCCTGGGTTCTTTTCTGTTGACGATGTTAAAAAAATTAATTGTAAGATTTACTGTAACGTCCCGAAACAGCGGAAGAAATTTTTCGAATTTAAAACATAAACATACGACCGTCAACGGTCAACAAGGGCACGCTACCGGAAAAGTCAACAGAATATATATATAAAATATCTTCACGTGGAAGTCATAATACAGAGTATCAAAAGAGCGATTACTAGTCTAATACATAACTACAGTAATCGCTACCTCTACAAAAAGATAAAGAGACAGGACCCGATCCCGGAGGCACTCCCCTCGGTCACCACCAACCTAAGACTGTCTGCTCCCTGAAAATAAAACATAAAATCTGCCTGAGTTCCCGAAAGGAACCCCGTATGCCAACATCTCCTACATATACAGAAATACAAATGAAAATGCTCATGCAATGCAATCCACCTCGGGCCCAATGAATGCCCAACCGCCACCACGGTCCGTCTCCCTGCCGCACACTGGGGCATTTGGAAGGCATCCCCCTGCCAATCCAGGCCCACACGAGGGGGTCTCCGCTCTCCTCCACAGGGAAAGTGCATCCCCTTCCCCCACCAGGGAAGAAGGCGTCTCTCGGCCGCACAGGCACAAGTGACCTCGCTCTCCGACACACGGAAAGTGTAACCCCTTCCCCCACCAGGGAAGGAGGCATCTACCACCCACACAGGCATGGAAGGCATCCCTCTCTGCCACACAGGCCTCCACGAGGGGTCCAACAGAAATACGCTTTCGTCGTAGGTGAAATCCGTAGCTCCGAGGTCCGGTGATCGACCGTGGGCTCGGCAGCCGGTAGTCGCCTCTGCTCGACGTCACGCATGTGGATAAATCCAACAAGGAAAGATAATTCGACCTACCAGTCGAACAAGGTCAAATCTAGCGGTCGACCGTTTGGAAGGTCTACGCTATACGTTTTATATACATATATATCCTGTCGGTCGAACCAGGGTCCGTTCAACCGATAAGGAAAACTGCATGAATCCTGCCCACTGCATTCGGTCGACCGAAACTCTTTCGGTCAACCGGATCAACAGGCACTTCACTACAGGAAAACTGCACGCGGTCGGTCGACCGGATCCAGAGCGGTCGACCGTTTAGATGGTCAACGCTCTTGACCGACTTTGCGCAGTTCGGTCGACCGAGACACACACTCGGTCGGCCGAAGGTCTGTCTAGCCTATCTACTGGGATCGGTCGACCGAACAACCACCGGTCGACCGGACTAATATAACCCTTATAAAATATTCCCGCTAAAATTTAGCATAAACGGTCGACCGTCACACAGACGTCGTTCGACCGTTTTCGGGCAGTAAGCAAATATCTACTAAACTCGGTCGACCGAGACCAACTACCGGTCGACCGAAACATGCATTTTCCCTCTGGACAGGCATCATCTAGACGCTGCTCGGTCGACCGAACACTCAATCGGTCGACCGAACACTCAATCGGTCGACCGAACAAAGCGTCTTCAACCCCTGTCCAGTCGGGTTTCTCGCCGGGAAACGGCACCAACGCCGCCCCCTACACTCCCACACCTCTTGGGGAGTTACTATGAAGACTTGGCATACCTTTCACCGCGAAGAAGACGTGTGCGGCGAGCTCCTCCTCCTCCGGCGTCGCTTCTAGCTTCTTCTCCTTCTTTCCTCCGTTCTCGTCGCTCCCCCTTCGCTTGCGCCTTCACCACGCCGCCGGAGCTCCTCTCCTTCCTCCTCTGGTCGCCGGGATGCAAGAAGAATGGGTGAGTGTTGGGTGGAAAACGAAATGGCAACAAAGGAGACATAATGGTTAGTTTTTGGTTTTTATAACAAAACCTAACACCTACCCCATACACTCCTCCATACCTTCAACCATACTCTCACACCCCAACCATACCACCCCATACCTCCTCTCTCTCTCTCTCTCTCACTTCACGTCTTTACATTTACAAAATCTTCTCTAAATCCAATAAATGACATTCAATTTTACGTTATAATTTTTATGAAATCTACCCAAAATAATTTTATAATTTCTCTTATCCACTCTCTCTTTAGTTACTTTCTTTTCTCTCTCCCGTCACTCTTCTCTCTCTGATTTCTCCTCTCCCCACACTCTTTCTTCAAAACTCCATCTCTCACTCTCAAAACCGAAATCCGTACCCAGTTCAAATCCCATAATCCTTTGTGAACTACTCCAGTCCAAAACCTAGCCTCCCATCTTTCCCAACATTGGATTCCTCCTTCAACCGCAGCAGATACACCCCATCTGCTCCCCCCTTTTACGTCGGCAGTGTGGCTTAGTTTCGGCCTAGCACACTTTCGGACATCGTGCGGGCGTTCAAGGAACGGTGGATTGAGACTGAAACGAGTATATAGATGGGTACGAGTTGCAAACCGCGTTGTCGTCGGGATACGACAAGTGGACTTGGATCAGGAGATCGGAGGGACATCCTAGTCACATGTGCATGCTCTTTTTCTGTTTAGGTTTTGATTTGTTACGACTTGATTCTATGAAAGAGAAAGAACAGAGGGTAGAGAGATAGAACAAAGGGGAGAGAAAGAACGAGGTTAAGTACTTTAGGTAAAGTGAGGTCGTCAGTTCGAAAATCTCATCAGTGCTCAATTCTCCTTAACTTGGTGAATGAGTCTCAAACTTAGGTCGAGGGTAATAAAAAAGGTAAGGCCCAGGAGTCTCGGGATTTGTAGCTTGGTCGGCGTCCAAATGACAGTGGTCCAATGAGTTCCTCGATCATAAAAAAGAGAGGAGAAAAGTAGAGAAGAAAGAGAGAGAAGAGAAAATAAAAATAAGAGAGAGAGACGGGAAAGTTGATAGAAAGTGTGAGAGAAAAGAAAAGAGAAAGTAATTAAACATAGAGTAGACAAGATAAATTTTAAATTAATTTTGGTAGATTTCATAAAAATTATAAAGTATCTAGAATTGAATGTCATTTATTAGATTATTTAGGAAAGATTTTGTAAATTTTATAATTAATTTTTTTTAATACCGGCAATTAAAAATTATTGTTGTTAACAAAAAAATTTGACCAAACGACAAAACAGAAAAAATAATGGTATCCATGGACACAATACTTTTGGAACGACATTGTTAGAAATAGTTGCAGAACGATAGTAGAAATTGAATCACGCTATTTGGAGTGACATCTAAGCTAAAAATCTTATGATTTTTAGTAAAGAAATCAATCAGTCTAACTCAGATAGAAGATCTTTAGTTTTGAGATAATTTTAAAAAAAGATTGAATCACGGTATGTATCTTCCGTAATTTTTTTAAATAATAATCATTTTAAAAAAAATTCGAAAACTAATCAAAAAAAATTAAATCTACGACGATCGCGGGTACGAACCGCGATCCGTGGGCGCGAGTTCTTATAAATACACGTTTCGTCCATTTTTTTTTCAATTCAATTATTTTTTTCAATTCCTCCTACATTTCCACTTCTACTCTCCACACAGTTTTGAAATTGTGCCCGGTAATATTAATTTTTCTGATCCGTGTGTCTTTACTGGTGTTATTTGAGGTAATTAATTTTTTCATTCTTATATTTATAGTTATTAATAATTGGTAATAATATCAAATATTGCAATTTTACTCTCTTCACAGTCTTCAAATTGTGCCTGGTGATATCAATTTTTCTGATCCGTGTGTCTTTCGTGGTGTTATTTGAGGTAATTATTTTTTTCATTCTTATATTTATAGTTATTAATAATTGGTAATAATATCAAATATTGAAATTCTACTCTCTTCACAGTCTTCAAATTGTGCATGGTGATATCATTTTTTCCGATCCGTGTGTATTTCTTGGTGTTATTTGAGGTAATTATTTTTTTCATTCTTATATTTATAGTTATTAATAATTGGTAATAATATCAAATATTGAAATTCTACTCTCTTCACAGTCTTCAAATTGTGCCTGGTGATATCAATTTTTCTAATCCGTGTGTTTTTTTCCTGGTGAATTTTGAGGTAATTTTATTTCATTCTTAATTTCTATTTATCTCACATTATTAATAATTGGTAATAATATCAAATCTTGAAGTAATTTGTAATATAAAACTGATTAAAGAATTTTTCATTGTAGTTAACAAAATGATTGCGGTAAGTGTGTACTTTGGCGGTGAAATAGTTCAAAATGCAAGTTACGGTGTAGAGTACACGATAGGTCCAAGACTTACACTTTCAGCGAGCGAAAATGTAACCTTAAAAGAACTTAAGAGTTGGATACAAGGTTTGAATGTCGAAGAATCTCAGTACTCGATGATTATTCAATATCGTTGTAACATTGCACCAACCAGTTACTTTTTTTTAATGTGATGTCTGTATATGATGAGAATTCTTGGAGAATAGCCTGTGAAACAACTTATTCCAAAATGGGAATGATTGAGTTATATGTATAGTTGAATCCTGTGGAAATTGAGTGGAGGGCTGAGATGTTTACAGGTAACCAACCGGGTAGTAGTAGTGGTGCAGGTTTCATATCTCAACAATCATGTGATGCAAACACCATAGCAGAAACCAGTCGACCTGCGAATAGAACTTCTGATTTCGTGCCTATACCAACAGATGATGAAGAAGAAAATGATGACGAAGATTACAATATAGATACAAAGAATGAATCATCAGGTGAGGAGGATGAGGATGCTGATGAGATTGAGGAAGATGAAGATATTGGTCCGAACGTGAGTCAGTTAAGCCACTACAACCCATTTAGAGGGAGGGGTTCGGTTCACCCAGCTAAAAGCTTTCATGATTGTTCTAGTTGGGTTCCTGCAGATACATCATTTATAGAAAGCAGCGTAATAGTTGAAGGTCCGTTAGCTGAGAATCAAACATTCTCATCAAAAGACGCTCTGAAAAACGCAATATCGAAATGGCATATTGACAATAATCGGGAGATCAAGGTGCAAGACAGCAGCAAAACCAAATATAGGGTGAGATGTAAAGATGAAAATTGTAGCTGGATGTTGTACGCTGCACGGACCGGTTCGGGTGATGCATGGTCTATAAGAAAATGTCTGTATAAGCATATATGCAGGTCCACAGCTGCTCGATTTGATCATGCTCAGCTGACTGCAAAGATGATGGCTGATATTATCCGTGAAGATGTCGAAAATAATGTCTCGCTCCCGATTAAACAGGTGTTTGGTCTGGTAAGAAAAATATTTCCAGGTGTTAATCCAAAGTACAATAAATTATGGTGTGCCCGCGAGATTGCTATTGCATACATGTTTGGAAGTTGGTCGGGTTCATATGCTTTGTTGCCTCAATTGTTAAATGCTATTAAACAATCAAATCCTGGAAGTAAAGTTGTAGTTCATTCTGACCCTTTACCATGCCCTGATGTCCGTCAGTTTAAATGTGCAGCATGGGCTTTTGGTCCTTGTATTCAGGCATTCAAATATCTGCGTCCTGTTATCAGCATAGACGCCTCATTTCTTAAAGGTAGATACGAAGGAAGGTTACTTGTTGTTGTTGGGTATGACGCTGAGAATCAACTACTGCCTCTTGCATTTGGGCTCGTTGAGAAGGAAAATATAGCCAATTGGGGATGGTTTATGAGATGGTTGCGACGAGAGGTGATTGGAGATAGGAAGATATGTGTCATATCTGATCGACATGCTGCAATTAAACACATTTTTAGGAATCCCGGTTACGGTTGACACGAGGAAGGAAATGAAGCAGTTCACCGTTTATGCGCACAACATCTTGCCGAAAACTTGCTAAAAAATTGTAAGAATCAATATGCAGTTGACGCCTTCAAGGCATCATGCAGACACATTAATCTGTGGGATTTCAAAGCTAGTTTGGAACAAGTTGAGTATTGGAGTAAAGATGCATTACAATACATAAAAGGGATAGGGAAAAAAGATGAAACAAATGAGAATGAACCGGAGGTTCCTAGTAAGTGGTCGTTGTGTCACGACGGAGGCCAAAGATGGGGAATAATAACAAGCAATGCTGCAGAGTGTCTGAACAATGTTTTCAAAAAAGCTCGTGGTTTACCCATTTGTGCAATTGTAGAGGCGACATACTATAAACTGTTGGAGTGGTTCAACAACAGAAGACAACATGCACGTGTGTTGGCACAAAGAGGACACATCTTTTCCGAGAGGGTTACACAAATATTGGAAAAATTTGCAGCAGTTGCATGTCGACATGAGGTGAAAATAACTGATTTCGATACAGGAGTATATGAGGTCATATCCAAACATGAAAGAGTGATCAGAACTGGAGGTAGGAGGGATCGTAGTTACAAGGTGATTCTACGTGACGGCACCAGACCGAAGTGTAAGTGTCGGGGACTACAAAATACAGGTATCGCTTGCAATCATGTTTTGGCAGTGTGTGCCGCACGTAACTACAATGCCAATGAATATACACATTCGTATTACAGTGTCAACTCTCTAGTGCACACATGGGAGGGTCACTTCGATGTGTACGGGAAGGAAGAGGATTGACCTGAATATATGGGAGACAAAATAATACCTGATCGAACTCTCGTCAAGAAAGGAAGGAGAAGGTCAAAACGTTTACCGATGACGATGGATGTCATGGAAGGAAGGATAGGTCCGGGTCATTGTACAGGTTGTGGTTCGATTAATCACACAAGCGATCGTTGCAATGTAAGGGAAGGTTGAATGTATAGTAATGTTTAATATATTGTAATGTTGAATGTATTGTAACGTTTAATGTATTGTAATGTTGAATGTGTTGTATTGTTGAATGTGTTGTAATGTTTATAATGTCTTATTTATAAGTCAAACCATATCAATTAAGATGACAAAACAAAATCATAAGATCTTAAAGTACAACCGCGAGTACAACTGAATTACAATATGAACTACTGCGTGAGAGTGAAAATCTGTGTCTTCATCTTGCGTCGGCGCCCTTGACCGACTGGAGTCGCAACATGCACTGATTCTTCTTCATCATCAGAGAAAACGTATGGAACCAACTCAGAATGGGGTTGAGTCTCAACAGGTGAATGAGACTCAACAGGTCGAAAAGGTGACTGATTTTGAACAGGCAAATGAGGTGACTGAGTCTCGTAAACTATAGAAGGTACATGATTTAATTCACAAGTGTACCCTTGGTCAGTTAATGGGCTGAATATACCATCGAACAAAGTCCCGAAGTCTGTTTGCGGCAACTAAGGGGTATCATAATTACTACCAGGTGTCTGATAAGTTGGATAATCTTCGGGAATCTGGGAAAGCCCCAACTGCGTTGGCTGCGATGGTCCTGCGCCAATGTCATCATATGTTTCAGAATATCCAAACTGGGGTTGGCTGCGATGGTCCTGCTCCAATGTCATCATATGTTTGAGAATATCCAAACTGGGTTGGCTGCGACGGTCCTGCGCCAATGTCATCGTATGTATATGAACCTCTAAACTGCGATGAATCTGGGACAAAATCATCGTATGATGCATTGGATAGCCTAAAACTATATGTTGTTTGGTCTGCAACTCTAGGTACAGGACAATCATCACGAATCTCATTATTACCATCATCATCTTCAGGAATCGACTCCACATCTCCAGGTAATCCAGCATCGCACAGTACTCTTTCAAATTCGTGCACCTGATCGCAATCGACAACATCGAGTTGGTGACTCTTCAGCAACATTTTACACAGTCCCTTAGTTCCACGTTTGTACAGCTGCTTGGTAACAAATTTAGCCCGTTGAATACCACGTAAGCCCTGCAATTGTAGTTTGAAAATTAGATAGTAAAACACAACAAACAATAATCGTCAAAGTCGTTCAAAAAACATACCATACATCGAATACGTGGTCCACCAGGAACGTAACCTAAGTCCTCGATAGAATCACGTGGGGGTGGCAACGGTCTTTCCAAACCGAACTCTATTTGGCCTCGTATGTAGACTGTGTACATACCATTATGCTGAAACCACTGACGATACCGTCGATTTTCTCTCGAATCATATGGTCGACCTTCGTGAAGAATATGCGGTCTGTCCCACATTCGTATGTAAATTTCATACTTCGCTGACCAATCATCCATCTGTCGGGCCGCATGTACTATCTTATCAAGTCTTTTGAGTTCTGTCCACGGATGAGGTTCTGACGGTGGCGTCGTCTGATAAAATCCAAATTGTCTCATAGTTCTTTCTGGATAATGCCATGAAATCATCCAGAAATGAATCAAAGGCACTCTCGCAAGCCAATATGCAACATCAGTAGTAAATACCCGGCCATGAAGCAACATCATACTTTCATAATACGGCTGCCAGTTTACATGCTCATCCAACATACATTCAAATTCATTTCTGTAATGTGTAAGACAATTATGTGCGGCACTAACCTCATAAGTCTGTGGGTATTGCCACTTAATAGCAAATGGAGGTCGCGAGTCTAGGTCTTCTCCACCTAAACACTCAGCATGACCCACGTGTCTCGGCCGGGCTACGGGAAACCGAGTCCAAGACCAGTGTTGAAGAAGTAACAATGCACCACCAATGTTCATTTTTCCAGTTTGACATGAAATAGACAAGTTGCGATATAAACATGAAAGCACGGTCGCACCCCAATTGTATACTATCACTTGTCCAACACCTGAAAAAATCTCAAATACATAACTGGAACACCTGTCCCAGAGCTATCAGGGAAAACCATGGATCCAAACAAATCTAAAATGAAAGCCTGTGTATATTGTGCCACTTCTTCATCTGTGGGAAATTCTGGCAGATTCCCGTAATTTACCCGCAACCATTGCAAACTGATGCTAAATCCGGACGCTTTGAACATTTGTGGCTCATCTCCTCCTACCGTTCTTTTACCTTTTTTCATAATCTTGGCGTTTATATCAATCCCAAAGGAATTTCTAATTAACTCACGACTGTCTCGATCACTGTGCCCGATTATTGGAATACCACTGATAGGTAGACCCCACAAACAGCTAACATCCTGCAATGTTAATCCAACCTCCCCAACCGGTAAGTGGACAGTGTGAGTCTCAGGACGCCAACGCTCTACAAGTGCAGTAATCAATCTATTGTCTGTCCTTGTATGTTTTATTTGGGCAAGTTGATATAATCCCAAATTTTTGAGTGCTTGACTAAAACAATCGTGGAAAGGAATTACTGGACGATGTGCACGACATTCCAAAACAGCCTCCGGCTATAATATATTCAAATATATTGTGAAAAATACATCAATTAAAAAAATGTAATTTAAATATTTAGAAAATTAACACAATATGATTTTTTTGGTACTTACATTTGTGCAAATATCATTAACTCTGAACATGCAATTTGGTATTCCGAGAAGTGGGGAAATAGACTCTCTATCCACTGCATCATTATACTCACATTCGTTTTGTACAGAACGACTTCTACTTAAATGACTCATTTTGTCAAAACAATTGTTCATGAAAATAAAAACAGAATTAATTATAATAATTAAAAAATAATTTACTCGTACATTTCATGACAAATTGCATGTTATAGAAATAATGAAAGCTATAACAATTTAACACATAAATACAACTAATATTTAAATTTTAATTTAACAGAAAATAATAAATAACTATTCCAAATACTTATATTATATAATAAATTTCGTAAATGTACGTTATACAAATTTTAAATGTATATACATTTTATTTAATTATAAACAGATACATAAATACAACTAATATTTAAAATTAAATATAATAGAAAATAACAAAACAATTCCAAATAATTTAAATTTAACAAAGAAATTAAATCTTAATTTAAAATATTCTTAAGTAAAAAATTTGTGTAAAATTTACCTGAGTCCAAGATAAGCTGGGAAATAAGTGTTGTGCGAGCTCCGAATGGAAGAAAAACTAGAAGAAAAGTGTCGTGCGAACCCGAGAAGATAATAAAAACTAGTTGAGATTAACTGAAAACTTAATCTGAAAATTCAAAAATTAACTGAATACTTAATCTAAAAACTCAAAAACTTAATAACTGAAATCAAAAAAAAATTTAAAAAAAACCCAGACGGATCGCGGCTCTGATCCACGTTCCGTGGGCACGGATCGCGGCTCCGATCCGCGTTCTGTGCCCACGGATCGCGGGTCCAAACCGCGATCGTCGTAGATTTAATTTTTTTTATTAGTTTTCGATTTTTTTTAAAATGATTATTATTTAAAAAAATTACGGTATATCTACGCATTTTAAATTAAAATGGAATCAAGTACAGTAGATAAAAAAGAAAAAGTTTAGTTTTTTTTAAAGAAAAAACAACTTGATTGTCATTTGACCTGATAAAATAAAAAAGTAGTAGTTTTGAATTTTGATAAATCAAAGGTGGGGATCTAAGATAAAGCACACCAACGCTGACGTGTCAGCCGCCCAATCCCCCACAAAACCTGTGGCTCCCATAATTTCCGCCACACATTTCCACTCTAACTGACTCCCAAACGCAACTCATCCCTCCTCTCTTCTTCCCTCCACTCCCCAATTTTCTCCCTTTTTTGCAGAAAACCCCCTGAAATAATCCCCCCTTTTCATGGCTCTCTCGGCCTCTTCTTCCTCCCCCTTCCTCCTCTCCAACCCTCCTCCCCTCCCCTCTCGCCAGGGTCGGGGTGCCAAGGTTGGTGTCAGGAGGAGGAGGAGGAGTGGGGAGGTGGTTGTGAGGGCGGCGGTGAGCGGGGGGAGCGCGTTGGAGCAGCTCGATATCGAACGAGGGGTTTGCGTTCCGTTCCGCAAGTACTCGCCCGAGATGGTACGGTGTCTAGATTTCTTTCGCTCTTTGTGGATATCTATGGTGGAAGTAAATAGTGTGCATGAATACTTTTGGATAGTTCACCGACACACAAGATAACGGTTGCAGGTAAAAACCCTGACCCGGTGCCACATAGTGAGTAGGGGTTGGGGTCCGAACTCTTAGTGATTTTTGACACCGAAGATTTTTTACTCATTTAGATTTCAACACTTGGGAATATTCCGAATACCAATAAGAAGATAGATAGATATATAGATAGATAGATGATTTTTTGTGTAATTAGTCTAGTACAATAGTATTTATTGACCCACTTGGATTTTATGATATGCTTGGTTTATATGGATTTTTTAGGATTCCAACCATTTCTATTTGGGGATTTCACCTTATTTATAAGGACCATTGGGATCATGACCCTCCTTGATTTTTTTACCCTTTTCGACCCCTTGGATTGTCTTTACAAATTTCAACCTCATAACCTGGATTCATGGCATTGCCCTTGCACATATGCGTAAATACCTAATCAGACACCAAATTAAGGAACTCCTAATTAATTTTGGATCGTCCATACGAAATCCAACACTCCTAACCAAATTCCTGACACTATTCTTGCCCCTGAGAATGTCAATTTAACCAGGCTTTTCTTTGATTTGTAGGCCTTCATTTGTTTGACAAAAGAAGTAATGCACATTGCGTTATAAGTGAGAATTAAGTGATATATGTTACTACATAGATTAATAGGACATGGTGAAGAACTATACATAGGTTGCAATCTGATGAGTACGTAGCTTGTGAGGTTGATGAAAGGAAGTAGGGTAATGTATGTCGCAAGTGAATGTTTATAGGAAGATATGTGCACTGCAATTTGAGTTATGAAGAGAAAAGAGAGGAAGTGTGGAAAAGATGAGAGTATGAACTTGCTAGTATGGTTTGATACCTTACCTTCTATTTGAGCTGTATCACCCTATTTTTTCATTCATCCCATTATGTAGGAGCATTACTTGTTACACATGGTAGTGGTAGTCATTGTAATCGAGTATGTCCAAGTTATGTTGAAGTTGCAAATCCAAGAGATCTTTAGATTGTATGTCCAAGTTGCAAATGGTCATTGCTTGATAATATTGTTTCTAGAAATCGTTAGATCTAGATGTATGGGATTTAGGGGGAAAAAGGCCTCTACCCACCACTTCAATTTTAAATAAACAATACTATGCATTATATATTTGTAGTAGTCTACAAATACCATAAAATATCAGTGTTACTTGTCTTCTTCCAACATCTGGGATCAATACCCTAGTTTAACGTGGAAATGTGCATGGCAGTGGAAGATTAGGTCATTCCACTGAGATGTGGTACACTAGAAGGTACTTGTTAAGAATAGGAAGATATCCTAAAACCAGCCATGCTTTGAGGAGGTGTACTCGTAGTCACATAAGATATTGATGGGTCATAAGAGAAGGGAGGCGGCGTGAATATGAGGTCATAGACATTGATGTATTACCATAACACTAAGTTTAAACATATTAGACATGATTGCTGTGATTGTTGGATTTCTTGGTTATTACATATTCTTTTACTAATTAGTAGCATTGATACTTATACTGAAGATTATATCTACCTTTTTGCAAGGTTTATATAATCAATTACAATTTAGGACTCCTCAACCAAGGTGTTGTGAGAATCCAAAGTTGCAGCTAACAATGCATATAAGAGTGCTTTCTTGAAATGTTCTTTCTTCCTCTAGTTCTTAAGCTCTTTCATTATTAAAAAAAAGGTTCTTAACTTCTTAAGCTCTTTCATTTTTTTCCTTTTGCTTCATTTGTAGTTATTGAGTTTTCAGGAAATTTAAACAAAAGATTCTGCATTTGTTTTTATTTTTTATTATGACAGGTTAGGAGCAAAGTGCTGGAGTCCCAAGGTGCCATATTGTCACTAATTGGACGTGGTGTTCAGATTGTGTGGAATCTAGGTTTTTATTGGTCAGCTCTTACCTATGATTGCCTTGTTGGACGTGATGAGGAGGTAGTCCCTTACCGAGCCCGTCAGCTTCGTAACTTGCTTTGTGAACTTGGTCCCTCTTTCATCAAGGCTGGTCAGGTACACATGCTATCAGCTCAAATTTGTTGATTTAGAACCCAACACCAACTTCATTTTTCATATTACGTCTCATTTTCCCATAATAACTACTAGACAATAGAATAGTTTTGATGGTAGTTATGTCATCGTAACTCAGTTCTCGTGGTATGTACCACAAACACTAGTACAGAAATCTTTTTGAAGTAAAATTCAGTATGTTTTTAGTCCATTCTATTTCGTTACGGTTGGCATGTTAAAATATCAATAATATATCTGTGGTGTTTTATGTATTATGGGAATATTATTGTGTTGATTTTCTTATTGCTCTTACACATCCTTTTTGTTTTATTCTAATATTTGAAGGTTCTAGCCAATAGGCCAGATATCATCCGAGAAGATTATATGAATGAGCTATGTATCCTCCAAGATGATGTCCCTTCATTCCCCAATCAAGTGAGAATATGTTCCAAATGTAATGGTTTCATCTATATCTCTTATAACATCATTCACCTTTGTTTACTATTAATTGGGAATTCGTGTTTAGGTGGCCTTCGCAATCATTGAAGAAGATCTTGGTCAGCCCCTTGAGAACGTCTTCAGTAAAATCACACCGCAGACTATAGCTGCTGCAAGTCTTGGTCAGGTTTATCGTGCTACGCTTCGTGAGACTGGAGAGGACGTAGCAATTAAGGTCGTGATGTTGGCTAAAACTGCATGCACTTAAATCACTTTTTCTTCATACCTCCTTTCCAACAAGTATCCTTGACAAATGAGGTTGATAAATATTATCAATTGTAAAAACTAGGGCCAAAATTTCTTATATGCTCATACTTTATACAGGTTCAAAGGCCGCAGATAGAGCCCATAATCTACAGGGACCTCTTCCTGTTCCGCACTCTGGCTTCATTTTTAAATGGCATAAGCCTGCAAAAATTGGGATGCAATGCGGAGCTTATTGTTGATGAGTTTGGTGAAAAGCTATTAGAAGAGCTTGATTATAGTTTGGTAATTTGTTTCCTTCATGAAGACCATTCCCTTATATTTTATGAAGCTAAATGTTGTCTATTTCTCAGCCAAAAGAATTGTTATGAGCTATCTATCAAGTCATATAGTTACGTTCTCATTCCTACTCCTTGTTCATGTTTCATACTTGTAACACATACTTCTTTCACCTGCAACAAAAATGTATCTAAGGTTGGTCCAAGTACCAGAGAGTTCAAAGCTCCCAGTTTGTTTTATTTATGCATATTTGAACATGTAAGGTGATGTACACAACAACCTCCAATATGTCTCATTATGAATATTTCAATTTATGAGGCTGTCTATGTTGTATAGTGCATATTTTGCAGTAACCAGTCCCTGCGATCTGAACATTTCTTAGCAATTTGGCAAATGCTGATGGTCTGAAGTTTCTTTTATTTAGGTACTTCTTGTGTCAATTAACCCTCAACTTGGTCTCTATTTCACTGTCTCCAGGAAGCACGTAACATCGAAGACTTTCTGGAGAACTTTAAAAATGATCCAACTGTAAAGATTCCAAGAGTTTACAAACAGTTCTGTGGTCCCCGTGTTCTAGTGATGGAATGGATCGATGGAATTAGATGCACCAATCCACAGGTAAATAACTCTGACATTGGGTAGATACAATTTTACTGCATTTCGCACTAGCTTTTTTTTCATTTCTATCCTCTACGTGTTGCGTGGCAATGAAGAACCAAAAAGGCATGCATATATTATAACAAAATTTAATTATAACCATATATTTGTTTATGTCCCACTTCAATCTCATGCAGGCCATCAAAGATGCTGGAATTGATGTGAATGGTTTTCTAACAGTTGGAGTCAGTGCTGCTCTTAGGCAGTTGTTGGAATTTGGGTTATTTCATGGTGATCCACACCCTGGAAATATTTTTGCTATGCGTGATGGTCGTATTGCATATGTGGATTTTGGAAATGTCGCCGTTCTTAGTCAGGTAAGAAATATTTTATTTGGTATTGATCTTGTAATCGGTTATTTTAACAGTTGGAAGGCTGTCGGATATTTGAAATACTTCTGTTAGCAGACATGGAATTACTCTATTATTATTATTTTGGTTTATTTTCTGTATCTTAGTCAAATGATTGAACATTGATTTTTTTCCCTCCTGCTTTTGGCCAGCTTAATAAAGAAATATTGATAGACGCTGTTGTACATGCTGTAAACGAGGACTACGTTGAGATGGCAAATGACTTCACTAGACTTGGTTTCCTTTCTAGTGGAATAGATGTCACTCCTATTGTTCCTGCTTTAGAAGCAATTTGGCAAAACTCTTCTGGAAAAGGGCTGGCAGATTTCAATTTTAGAAGTGTCACTGGTACTTTTCTGATTCCTTTTAACTAATATTAACACCACCCATCCATTAGTATTGATGTAATTTTATATTCCTTTAATAGTTAATTATATTCTAAAGCTGCTTTGAGCATGTGAAGTTGAAAACTTTACTCATTAAATTGTTGAAGTGTGTTTTAATTAGTTGATTCTTAATGTTTATTAGAACTTTACTTTTTCTGCTGTATAAGAATGTAGATTGACTGAGGTACTCAGTGTAGAGTTGATGTTATTTTACTGAATAAACAAGATGTGAATCCCTGCATTATAGTCTGGGACTAAATTTAGTTCTCATGTTCAAACATTTAAAGTTGCAATCCACCATTTGCTGACCAAGCTCCAATAGCCATACTGTTGCAAAAGGAGTGATGCCCTATGATTTTCTAGTGATGAACTTTCATATAATAAAATTCATCACATGGCTGTAATTTTGTGCATTTCTTTCTTTTGTTTATATTAATAATATCTCTAAAGCCTTTTTTCCTGTAAAGTTGTAGTTGCTGCACCATCACTAATTTGTCTAAAATTTATTTGGTTTCTTATTGCTTTTAAATTACTTTCTTAGCATATTTCATAGAATGCTTACTTTCCTGTTGGGGTCTTCTTACATGATTGGCCATTTTGACAGGAAAATTCAATCAGCTTGTGTACCAGTATCCAATCCGTATCCCAGAAAGGTTTTCTTTGGTTATACGTTCTTTGTTAACTCAAGAAGGAATCTGTTTTACTCTGAAGCCAGATTTTAAGTTTCTTGAGGTCAGTACCTTTGCTCTAACCTTTTAATCAGAAGAATCCATTAAGAATCACATTTCTGGCAACTAGTCCTCGAATCAGAAGTGACGTATATTAAATGCCCCTGTAGGTTGCTTACCCGTATGTGGCAAAGCGGCTCTTAACTGACCCTAACCCTGCTCTCCGTGAACGTCTGATACAGGTCAGTTTGGATAACTTGTGTCGTGATGTCATTTCCTATTTCTAATTCGTTCATATGGAATTATGTTTTCCTCACACCAATATCCTTTCTAACTTATGTTTTAGAATTTCATATTTATAGCAATGAAGATTTCAATTTTAGGTGTTTATGTATTGATTTTGGATCTTGATTAATCTTTGCAACATAGCACTAGAGTGTAGTTTGATAGCTAAAACGGACATTACTTCCTTGCTGATACCTGATGGTACTCATGCTTGTGCAACTAATGCAGGTTCTATTCAAAGATGGAGTTTTTCAATGGAAAAGATTGGAAAATCTCATTGTTTTAGCAAAAGAAAACGTAACTAAGATGAATGTCAACCCAGCGGTGAAAGAGAACGATCTGTATGTGCTGATTTATTTTATTTTATTTTGTAATTTCACATGTGAATTTACCTTTTCCCCTTACGAGTATATGTGATGATCCCAAGTAGGCGGTTGACAAGAAATGGAATGTCTGGAAATAAGTTGGACCTTACCGACACCATAAAGGATGGGGCCAGGTTGATTCTTATAGATGCCGGCATTCGGAGACAACTCCTCTTGGCTCTAACTGAGGACTCTAAGCTTCATGTTCAAGAGGTTTGCTTTGTATAATTTATTTCAGTATTTTCTTGGAAACAAAAAGTAGTTAGTGGTCCTTTGAGTTGGTGGAAAATCAAACTTGATACTGGAGGCAAAAGTTTAGTGAAGTCGGATTCTCACCTTATAGGATATGGATTATAAAAAACATAGCCTTCTAACAATGAGAAAACCACTTTTAATCTCACCGATATTGCGATGTGGAGAAGAGGGAGAGCCAACGGGTTGCAAGAGGTGGTTTGTTGACTATTAAATAAAAGAAAATGCATTTCTTGTCTACAAATTTTGCGATCCATGTTTAGAAATTAAACCTTTCCAATTAGACGCCCCAAGCAACGACCTTGATTTTGCAATTTCAGGATTGTTTTTCAAGGTTAGGCCACTAGAGCACATCTTACAAGTGTTACTTGCCAAACAACTCATGGCATTTCTGTTATGTGGTTTTCTTAGAAACTCGTTGACAAATAATATAGTTGTCACCGTACCTGAATATCCTTTGATGTTGTTCCTGTACGCATGAGTTTCTGATTTTTGTTTCTTTTTGTTTTTGAAGCTTGTTGATGTGTATAGACTGGTGCAAGATGATGTGGATATCCCATCCGTAGCTTTGAAGGTTCTTCAAGGTAAGTCTTTTCGACAACCTAAGTGATTTTGTTACAATCAGAATTTCCTTTGCATCCTTAATCTTATGTTTGATTTTGTTATGCTAGACCTACCCGCCTTCACACGTGATGCGATGCTGTCATGGAGTGAATCTGTTCTATCCGATAGATGATAAATATTTCTCCATGCTTTCATGAAGTGAAATGTTTTACAAGATACATAGATGATATACATTTTTTTCGTGGATATGGCAAACGTAAAGCTCGAACACCAGGTGGTCGTTCTGACTAGAGATCTTAGCTAACGGTAAATCCTCTTGTATATTTCTCAGTGTATAGTTATAGTTATATTCATCCTCAATTTTGTTGATATGTTCGTGTGCTTCTTTTCTGCATTAGTCATAGGCTCATAGCATGATTGAGGTGTGCTTCAGAAGTGGTGTATCACATCATGTATGTATAATTACAACATACAAAGATTTTGAAATTGCGACGATTATTTGCATTCTTGAGTGATTATGAAAATTCGATGGCTACTGTCATGTGTGCAATTTTATGTTATTTTTAATAATAACATTAAAAATAATTAATCATATTAATAACATATTAAAAATATATCTTATTTGCTTCCAACAATTTTTGGAAACCAGGAATACTTAGTTGTAGGTTTCACGAGATCTTCAACATGTGCAAAGCAGCAAAACTAGTTGGATTGCAAGCCTATGAGTTATGACCTGTTTCATTTTCAACTTTTGATCTAGCAAGCTATATATATGAACTGAGAGAATCGGAGACGTAAAGATAGGAACTTCAACTTGTGCTCCAACTTCCTCTCCAAATTTGGCGAGAAACTAATTCGTCATTTAATTTTCATATACACCTAATGAACTAGTGAAGTAAATTTATAATATTTATTTAATAACTATCTTAGATAGTTTGGTAAAAATGATAATGATATCTTTATTTTTTTCTTCTATTTTTTCAATTTCGTTTGTATTGAAATTCTGGGTCTACAACTCCTTTGTAAAAAAAGTAAGAACAAAAATTCTTTGCATTCACAATTTGGAATAAATTCTTATGTGAATCAAATTCTAGGATATCTTAATCAAACAAAAAACAATGTCCTAAATTCTATCTTAACATACTATAGAATAACAAAAAATCTCCCTAAATTTATAGTCAGCCAACCAAAGCAAACTATCTTAAGGACCATTTTACACGTGGGATTCCATTTCATCTTTATCTGCTGCTCTCTCAATATCTCATCTTCCCTTGATCCACACACTTCTATATTTTCCCTCATTTCTTCTACTTTCCAATATTGTGCAAAAGGAATTTGAGAGTAAAGAAAAGATTTTTTGTTGACCATATTTTTTGTTAGGTTACAAGTCATAAACGAGTCACGATATAACATATTGCTTTTCTAATACGGAAGTCTTTCAACTAAAGCTTAGGTCACCCTTGACGTGTGGCCCTTGGTAGGGTGCCCAGTCACCCGGCCAACCAGTGTCCTCTCCTCATTGGTCTATTTATTTTTAATTGTTTAATTTAGTGTTGAATTTCTAGGTAGGTATGGTTATTGTTAAGAAAAAAAAATTGTTTTGAGTAATTAGGGGATTTTGGGTTGGTACGATGTGACAGAAAAAATCCTGACGTAATAGAAAGAATCTGATGTAGAAATTGGGTGCTTGTGGTGGCCCGAACCCCACTACTGATGACCTTAGTAAGCGATAACACTAATCAAACGATAAATTCATTCAATACTATTGTTCAAATATGTTTCATAGTTTGATGTTATTGTATCCTAAGTTTCACGATTTTTCAACAAATGACTAACAAACTGATATTTCTCATTTTCCCTAAAGGATAAATGACAATTACCCCCCTCTCAACTATAGTATTATATTACATTGACCCTTAATTATTAAAGGCAGTACCTTGCTTTCCTTAATTGTCACAAATTTGTAGTTTGGGAGGGTAAGATGTTATCTTTTATGGTTTATGAGGCAAAGTGAAACATTATCTTATTGTGTGAAGTAATTATAATTTATCGTTTTTTATTTACATCATTTTACATAATAAAATTACAAATCAGGTATATCTTTTAGATTTTTATAGCATATCCATATTTTGAAAAAACAAATGCAGATAACAAAAAGATACAAATACGAGTAACATAATTTCTTTTTATCTTGTTAGTTTATGGAAAATCTTGAAATGAAGAAATTAATTACCAAAACGAATTAGACATACTTCAAGCTTCGCAATTTTCATATTTGTCGTTATATTTAAATCAATTCGAAGTTGTGAGAATCTATCCAAATATCCACACGAACTTGGTAGAATTAGATTGTCTTGTTTATGTAGAAAACTTAATCCAAACAGACAGACTTCTTATTCCGAACAGAAAGACTTCTTATTCCGAACAGACACACAACATATTCCGAACAGACATACTTCTTATTCCGAACAGACGCACAACTTAATCCGAACAGACACACAACATATTCCGAACACATAGACTTCTTATTCCAAACTGACATACAACTGTTATACATGAAGAAAATGAAGAAGAATGTGATCATTCCTACATTTGTAAGGATGACTTTGGTCTTGTTTGTTGTATATGTGGAATTACACGCAAAAGCATAGAAAGTGTGTCTACAAACGGAACAGAAAGTTTGTATTATTTATGTAGAAAGATTGTCTTGTTTATGTAGAAAACTTGTCTTGTTTATGTAAAAAGTTTGTCCATTTTATGTAAAATGTTTGTCCAGATTATGTTGAAAATTTGTGCAGAAATGGAACAGAAAGTATTCCGAACATACACACCACTTAATCCGAACAGACAGACTTCTTATTCCGAACAGACACACAACATATTCCGAACAGACTGACTTCTTATTCCGAACAGACATACAACTGCTGTACATGAAGAAAATGAAGAAGAATGTGATCATTCCTACATTCTTAAGGATGACTTTGGTCTTGTTTGTTGTATATGTGGAATTATACGCAAAAGCATAGAACTTTCTGATTGAACTTTTAACAGTAGAACATCACGCCAAAATCCTCGGAAGCTTTGACACCATTGCATCTCGTTCCAGCACATTAACACTTGACCCAGAGGTAGCAAACAAACGGGTGTGATGCCTTTTCTTAACACAAAAACCACAAGAATCGGCATAAGCAACGTAAAATGTTTGGGCTTCTTCGAAAGAGGGGAAAAACATCCCCTCCTTAGGAACGTTTGTCGGCTGCTCCACTTGGAAAGACACATGAACGATTTCCATCAAAGCATAGAGGTAGGACCACAGAAGAGAAATGAAGAAAAAGGAAGACGCATGTTGAGATTTATAACAAGTCTCCTGTGCTGTGTAGGAGAGCCAAAATGTTCATGGAAAATGAGTGATTTGAGACGCATTAATGAGGGATGGAGGGATGTAGACATTTGTACGAAACGAGGAATAAAATAAAAAATAAACTTTTTCTGTGGAGACTGCCAACTCAAACGCGTCTGCTGACTGGGCTGGCCACATAAGCGCGCGCCCCGAACGCTAGCGTCCACTAATCGTTTTCCTTACCGGAAGTCAAATCCATGGGATGGTTAAGAATCTTAAGACTCCAATGATTAATCCCTTCCATCATCCCACTTACTGCGGGCCCCATAACCAAACCCTTATTATTTCCTCCATCCCTCGCCCACCCTCGTCGACTATAAATACCCCCAAATCCACCCAATCCATCCCAACCAAACCCTAGACTGCCGATCCCAACCATGACGGGGAAGGCGAAACCGAAGAAGCACACGGCGAAAGAGATCGCCGCCAAGATCGACGCCGCGACGACCAACAGGGGCGGCGGGAAGGCCGGCCTCTCCGATCGAACCGGCATCGAGAAGGGCGGCCACGCCAAGTTCGAGTGCCCTCTCTGCAAGGTGACGGCTCCCGATGTGAAGTCGATGAAGATCCACCACGAGTCGAAGCACCCGAAGATCCCCTTCGACGAGTCGAAGATCAACAACCTCCACGCCTCCCTCGCCGCCGCCGACTCCTCCAAGTCCAAGATCGGCGTCAGGGGAAGTCTCAAAAAATAAATAAAACTTTAAGTTCTACTTCATTATGTGTTTTCAGTTTCGTAGTTGATATGAATTGTATGATCATGATTATGATGATGATGATCTGTGTCGCTATGGATTTGAAGATCGTTGTGAATCATTGCCTCTTGAGGTTTCGGATTCGGTGTGGGGTCTGATGAATGTGAATATCGCGTTTGCTGCTTCGGATTTGTTAATTGTTTTCAAATTAGGGTTTTTTTTGCGCTTTAGGTAGTTTGCGGTGTCTCATAGATGATAGGGGTTTACGGTTACGGTGATGTGAATGAGTTTGACTTGACGATGTGTTTTGAGTTTTGTAGTTACAATGGATTGTTTGATGGTGGTGGTGATGATCTGTGTTGTTTCTTGAGGTTTTGAATTCGGAGTGGGGTCTAATGAATTTGATTATTGTGTTTGCTGCTTCTGATTTTGATCGTAATTGGTAGTGGATGTGAAATGTCTTGATTCTTGGAATTATGTTTTTTTTGCTTTTAATTTAGATTGTTATGGGCTGTGTGCTTTTTATATCGGATGATTGACTTGACAATGTAATGGATTGTGTGCTCTTATATGTGATGATCGGATTTGATGATGATGCTAAGTAGGTATTTCTTTGAACTTGAACTCTCTTCTTGTTTGTTTGCGGCTTGTGTTTCATAGTTTCTATTGATTGTTTGGTTATGACGATGTGTTACTATGGATTTGAAGCTGCATGTGAATCTTGTGCTTCCGATGTTTGGAATTTTGAATGGTTTCTGATGAATGTGAATATCACATTTGCTACTTAGTGTTTATAATTTAATGGTAGTAATGGATATAAATTCAATGGAAATTTGTCAATGTTTGTATATGAGTTAGTTTGTCATGGATTGTGTGCGCTCTTATATGTGATGTTGGGACAATCTTTCTTTCTTTTGATTTGCGGTGTGTTCGTAGTTGCCATGAATTGTGTGGTTTGGTGAGGTGTGTTGTTTGACCTCGTGTGGACTTTGTGATTTTATATGTGATGACCGGACTTGACGATGCTAGGTAAATTTTTGCTTGAACTTGAACTCACTTCAATTTGGTTTGCGGTTTGTGTTTTATAGTTGCTATGAATTGTGTGGTCATGATGATGTGTGGATTTGAAGCTTTTCGTGAATCTTTGCTCTTGATGTTTGGAATTTGGAATATATTTGGATGAGTGTGAATATAAATTCTCTTAAAAATAGTCTTTTGCCTAAAATTTAGTTTGTTATGGATTTTGTGCTCGTATATGTGATGTCAGGATTCAATGGTGCTAAGCAAATTTCTGTTTCAACTTGAATATTCTTCTTGTTTGGTATTTGTGTGTTTTGTGGTTGTGATGGATGGTTGAGGTTATGATATGTTTTGCTATGGCCTATGGGTTTGATTTTTATGGCGAATATTTGCTTTTGATCTTTGGAATTCCGATTGGATTTTGATGAATGTGAAAAGTGAATTTGTGCTTAAGAATTTTTACAGCAATGTATATAAATACTTGTAAATTGTTTTTTTTTTGTGTGCTTATATTTGTCTTTTGTTGTACAGTTTTACTCTGATCAATTTGTTATGGGTTGTGTGCTGTTTCGTGTGATGATTGGACCTGAAAGCATTAGTATTTATGTCGTTTTGATCATTTGTATCCTACTCCTTCGAACATGCAAACTTTGAGGTTGGTCTAGGACTTAGTTGATCTAGTTTCGCTTTTGATCATACTTGGTGATTATTTGCTTTAACTACGATTTCTTTGCATTAGAGCACCATTAACGGCGCTCAGGTAGTTTTCGGGCGTTCTGGTTTCTCTCTCAGCCACGTCAGCTTCTCTCTGTCACGTCAGTACAAATCAGTCTCCCAATAAAATCCTTAACCATTACCCAAATCATCCAGTCACGTTACAGTATTTGTTGTCACGTCATTATTTTTATTCTTCTATCTAAATCTCTTTCAACAATCAATAATTTTTTTAATAATAATTATCGTAATTATTTCATATCAACAATTCATTTGTTTTTAATTAACATTTAATATATAAATACGAAAATATTAATAAAATTTTAGTAAACCGCATTACATAATACATTAACTGAAAATTTACAAACTAAAACAAAAAAATACAATTAATGGGGGGCCACGTGGACCCTTGCTAGGGCGCCCGGGGTGAACCGCCTAAGGCTGCAAACGGGGCGGGGCGGGTTTGGCTCCGCCCGCTACCTGCCTCACCAAAGTCAGGCGGGCAAATGGGGCGGGGCGGGTAAAAAAAAATTGGGCCGATACCCGCTCCGTTTAGTCCGGCGGGT
Organism: Triglochin maritima; assembly: GCA_963682175.1. Lineage (NCBI taxonomy): Eukaryota > Viridiplantae > Streptophyta > Magnoliopsida > Alismatales > Juncaginaceae > Triglochin > Triglochin maritima. The sequence continues at coordinate 47,187,287 of OY821775.1, forward strand.
TAACGGGCCACGGGTAGGAAAATTTTAATTTTAGAAGAAATGTTAGAAGTTTAATGAAATAACGAAAATTTTAATACATAAATATGTTTTTTTTAATAATTATATTTGTAACGGGTTAACGGTTTGGTAACACATTAACCGCAACCCGTCCTGTTTAGTCCGGCGGGTTAACAAATGACGGGTTAATGAGTCACAGGTAGGAAAATTTTCAACCGCAACCCGCCCTACGCGGGGCAGGTTGGCGGGTCAAACCCGCTCCACGAACAACCCTAGAACCGCCTCGGGCGCTCCCTCTCGTTAAGGGAGGGCAAATCGGGTGTTCAGTTAGGGCACCCAATTCAGAGCACCGTTAAGGGTCTTAGGGTTCATTCGAACTTGCAATGTTTGGAATACATTCCTACAATAGGATCAAATGCAATGCAGAATCTACTCCCACAAGTACCTAAATTATAGTCTTAATTGTTATGAATTGATTACTAATTCAGAAGTGAAGTTTAATTATAAGCTCCGATATAATAAAAGATTAAATTAAACCTTTGTGTATCTCAGAAATTAAGCTTTGAAGAAATCATCGATTCATTAAATCTGGGTTTCGCAACAATTTTTTCCAAACGGGTTTAAGAGGGAGAACAAAGAACATATTCGTTCCTTAGAGGTGATCGATAAGTGTCCTGACTACTCTTCTTTGGAGGATGATTGAATAATCGATTCATCGACAGATTATGCTTCATGTATTATCTGATGTTGTGTTGTTGTATGCCTCATGTTATGGTTGCAAACCTCTAACACGTATCGAGTTTGTACTTACGATTGTGGTGTCTTACATGTTTTGATGTGATTGGTACTCAAGAAAACTTCATGAAAGTTGAGAACTTCATTTCCAAAGTGATTTTTAGTTGATTTGTAGTCGAAAAAAACTTATAAAAATGAAATTTGAGTAAAGTTGGAAAATTTTCATGACTTAAAAATATGTTCTTACAGTAACCTGCAGAATTCTAATCTAAAATAAGATAAAATCGTAAAAACAAAGTTCCAAATTTCCATCGACCTACCAACCACACGCAACAAAAGCACCATTTTATATTAAAAAAAATCACCATTTTATAGAAAAAAAATACGCACTCTGGGCTCTGACCTTCCCCTAAGAGCATATTTAACAGCGCTCGGGCTACCCCCGGGCGCCCTGCACTCTCTCTGCCACGTCAGCTTCTCTCTCTGCCACGTCAGCTCACCCAACCCACCCAAAAAAAAACCCTTACCCATGCCCAGGCTACCCCCACCCACCCTACACTCTCTTTCATCCACATCATTTCTTAATTAAACAAATTTAATTCTCACACAACATTTAACAAATTACATTTTATATAAATATAATTTTAATTACATTATAATTATATTTTAACTCGAAATATTGTTAATAATTACTGGTAAATCACGAAATTATTATTAAATATTACGGAGCCACGTTACATTTAAGACAAACTGAAATAGGAAATATTACAATCAAAGTTAAGAAACAACAGTACATATTACATAAACTAAACTTTTAAATACTACATGACAAACTACGTTAACCGATTTTCAAACCGCTCCTCGTCCGTAGCGTTGCCATATATGCTCAATTAAATCGCCTTTCAGATCCAAATGTTGGTTCCTGTCACGCACTCGATCTTGATTGACAAAAAAACTCGTGAATATCCGCTATACGATCGGTCGAATACGACGTTGCCTCAGCTGAAGTTCCAGGACGATCTTCCATAAATTCGCGAATATCTCCAAAATTAGCATAGCAGTCGCGTTCGTCCTCCACTATCATGTTATGCATGATGATACAAGCTGTCATTATTTTGGACAGAACGTCCTTGCTCCAGGCAAGAGCCGGGTTTCTGATGATCGCGAACCTCGCTTGCAACACTCCGAAAGCGCGTTCAACATCTTTACGCGTTGCCTCCTGCACTTCAGCAAACAATCTGTGCTTCGGGGTGTGAGGGTGAAGGATGGATTGGATGAAGGCCGCCCACTGTGGATAAATACCATCAGTAAGATAGTATCCCATATCATATTGAACACCATTTACCTCATAATTAACAGGTGGTGCTCGGCCTTCTAGTATGTCGTCGAAAATCGGAGATTGTTGCAGGACGTTCAAGTCATTGCATGAACCCGATATTCCGAAGAAGGAGTGCCAGATCCATAAGTCGTACGATGCCACCGCCTCAAGGATCAGAGTTGCTTTCCCAGCACGTCCTTGATGTTGTCCCTTCCAAGCAGCTGGGCAGTTTTTCCACTCCCAGTGCATACAATCGATACTCCCCATCATACCTGGAAACCCACGTTGCTCACCAACGTAAAGTAGGCGTGCCAAGTCATTTGCAGTTGGCCGACGTAAATACTCAGGGCCGAAGATGCGAATAACACCTTCACAGAATTTGAGGAGAGCATTTCTGGATGTTGCCGCACTCATTCGTAGGTACTCATCGATCCCATCAGCGGCAACGCCATATGCTAGCATTCGCATTGCTGCCGTACTTTTTTGTAGACCGGAGATGCTCATCCTACCAGTTGCGTCCGGTGTTCGTTGGAAGAAGACATCAGATGCTTCGATGGCATTGTGGATGCGCAGGAAGACATGCTTTCTCATCCGAAATCTTGTCCTGAAAAGAGTATCAGAATACACAGGGTTGTCAGAGAAATATTTGTCTACAAGGCGTCTGTAACCTAGTTCACGATCTCTATCTGGGTTCGTCGTTCTCCTTCGACGCTGCTTAGGACGTGTAGTCCTTTCGTAAACAGTCTGTCCGGCTAATTCAATAGCACGATCCATTAGATTTAATGTCTCATTCCAGTTATCATCGTCCGATTGACCGGAGTTTAAACTATTATCCGACATTGATGAGAGAAGAAGCTACAAGTTGAGAAGTTAAGGAAATGTGAGGAATCAGGAGATAAATAGATGTATTTATAGTTGGGAGGGTTTGGATGTATTTGTTGCACTGTTCACGCGTGATTGCACATAGTGCACGCGTGATTGCAAACAGTGCACGCGTGATTGCAAATATTGCACGCGTGATTAAATATTGCACCCGTGATTAAACAGTGTATTGGTTCTGGAAATTTCTTAATTTTAATTACTTACAAAAAATTATTACCCCACATTTATAACAAATACTCAATCCATTAATAACAAAACCAAAACTAAAAAAAATTCAAAAAAAAAAAATTAATAACCAATGGGAGGGGGACACGTGTCCCCCTCCCATGGGCGCCCGGGCGTCTGCCCGGGACGCCCACCGCCTGGGCAAGCGCCCGGGCTGGTGGCCCGGGCAGGCGCCCCACGGGTGCCCCGCCCGCTAACGGGGGTGTGCCCGGGTGCCCGACCAGGGCGCCCGGGCGGGACACCCCCGTTGAGGGTGCCCTAAACCCAACCAGAACTCAAACAGAAGAATTACAAAACCCTAAACCCTCCCTCATCCCTTTCCAAAACCCTAAACCCAACCCCTCCATGTTCCTTCTCCTCCAATTCCCCCACCCCACCTTCCTCCCCCACATCCATCCCTCCCAACCCCTCCGTTTCCCCCACCTCTCTCTCCGCGCCTTCCCCACACTAACCTCCGGTGGTGGAAACTCCAACAACAACGGAAACTCCGGAAGATGGTGGGGGAACGACGACCGGTGGCGGTTCCCGGGCGGGGACGGAAATAAAGGAGCGATCTTTTCAGTTTCATCGATAATCGTGTCGTTAAAACTCGCGTCGGAGGCGATTGCGAAGGGGGAGGCGGTGGCGTGGGAGGTGAGAGGAGGTAAGTGGACGGGTCTGGTTCCGGATGGTGTTGGTGAGGGGTTTTTGGAGGATGGAGGTGGATTCGGAGCGGGTTTGGGCGGTGGAGTCGAGGCGTGGGTCGGACGGTGTAAGGAGGTGGTTGTGAGTTTGATGCTGCTGGATCGGTATCCCGAGAGTGTGAGTAGTGATTATATTGAGTACACTTTGTGGAGAGGTGTCCAGGGGATTGCTAGCCAAGTTAGTGGTGTTCTCTCCACCCAGGTTTGTTGTGAGTAGTTTGTTTTGCTTTAAATGAGATTGTTGAGATTTGATTTTGTGTCGTTAGAGTAGAAAAAAAATGCAAAAAAAAGAAGAAAGGTTGCTTAGTTGTGATTGATAAGTAGGAATTCTAGAATTCCACTTCCTTGTCTTATTTTGGTTGAACAGTGGAAGTGAGGGAACTCACTTTAAGTACAAAATTTTTAAGTCATGAAACTCTTATTGAAACTCCTGCCTAGAATCACCCTGAAGTCATTTTAGAAGTCAAGTTCCCAACTTAGAGTTCATCTACTTCTCAACTTCTTCACCAGCATTAGCTGGAAAGCCACCGAGGTCATTACTCACTATCCAATCACTTTTTTTAAGAAAGCTAAAATCTTGACGCAAATCAACTAGTTGCAACATTCAAGCTGCATAAGTAAAGTTGCGTAACTGATCAGTTCCATATTAGTTCTACATTGTGTAACCAAGAAGATTTAGTTGAGTGAGAAGAAGACAAGAGTGTGGTAGCGTAGGGACTTTAGGTTTGAGCATTTTAAAGCTCAATTATGGTGTAGGGCTTGTTATGTTTCTTCTGTCTGTACATGCCACACTGGATCAAGTTTAGTCTTAAGCAGACTTGAAGGGGATGTTACATTTGTTTTTGGGGAAAGGTTTTGAATTTGGTTTTCAATGAGCAAGAATTTCATTCCCAACCATTGAAACTCATTATATTTTAATTGCAGAATGAATGCCTACTAAGATTTCGATTAAGCTGAAGTTTGTAATCTAACTTGTTAGGTTAATTATGTTTTTTCTTACAGTTTAATTGTTACCTTATTATGGTAAACTGCTGCTTAATTTGTTCTTTGGTTATTGAATTGGAAAACTGAAAATTTTGACTTTAGTGGACCATGCTACTTAGTAGTTCTTGGTGGGAGATTTTGAATCTTATTTCAAATCAGTAATAACTAATAAGCACTGAAAATATGGAAAGGTTTGAGTTTCAATTTTTTTTTTTTTTTTGGCTTCCAACACTAGGAAATTGCTATATAATGACTGCAAATACGTGCGAGAGAGTACTGCCTAATCCTAAGTCATACCACAGAAGGTAGAGTTTGCCCAAAACTATATTATGCACAATTGTAGCTCAGGATCTTCAAGCAGTAACTTCAACACATGCCTTTGTATTCAGCAGTTAGTAGCATCTAAGCAGATGAGAATGCTCCTATTTATAGTTCTGCAGATATTGCTGGACAATTTGTTTTTGTATTAAAGTTATTTTTATTTTAAGTTAATATGGTATAGTTTTGTATTTGATTAACATGTTTCTTCATTTTGAAAACTTTGATATTCCACAGGCATTACTTTATGCCGTTGGATTGGGGAAAGGTGCAATTCCTACAGCAGCTGCTGTCAATTGGGTGCTTAAGGATGGACTTGGGTATCTTAGCAAGATATTGCTTTCAAAATTTGGTCGACATCAGGCTGTTTGCTGATCTTTTGGAAAATACAGCATATGGACTTGAGATACTAACTCCTGCGTTTCCTCATCTTTTTGTTCCAATTGGTGCTGCTGCTGGGGCTGGCCGTTCAGCAGCTGCATTAATTCAGGTATTCCTTTCTAAACCTTGTATCAGATATTGACTTTATAATGTGAAGTTCCTGGTATTATGATTTCAAGAACCTAAACAGTTCATATTTATGGTGTCCATATATATGTTTGGAAAGTCCTGACATAGATCACTCTTTTTGGTGGAAGAAAGTTGCCAACCTACCATAGCCATTGGCCAGTCTTTTGAAGCCTATCTCTTTTTTCTTTCTCATTTGGAATGCCTTGTTTGTTTGATAAACATATTATTTGCAAAAAGTGCATCATTTCTAGCTGACCACTGCCTGCCTTTCGTTTTCTTCTTATTCTTCAGATTGTGAACTTGATGTTGTCTTATTTTCAGGCTGCTACTAGAAGTTGCTTTTATGCAGGTTTCGCTGCACAGAGAAATTTTGCTGAGGTAATAATCAAGCACCCAATCCTAATATCCTATAATCAATTAACTGAAACTTCTTATGGTTTGATATTTGCTTTAGATTTGGCTGAGCATCCAAATATTTTACTTGAAAAGGAAATTGTCTTAAATGTAGGTCTACCTTTTCATTTGACCAATACATTTATAATGTTCTAAAATCTGAGCTACCTACTATAGAATGTTGTAGTTCATTTTTCAGAAACTTTCTGTAGGTTATTGCTAAAGGAGAAGCTCAAGGAATGGTGAGCAAGTTTATTGGTATCGTGCTTGGTATAGGCTTGGCTAACTATATTGGCAACTCAATTCCATTGGCCCTTGCTTCTTTTGGTGTAGTAACTGGGATCCACATGTACTGCAATCTTAAATCATATCAGTCGATTCAACTGAGGACTCTAAATCCATATCGAGCAAGTAAGTCCTTGATCTCCTTTTTCCTTCTTTATTAACACTCTCTTAGAAGGTACAATTTTCAACATACTCTATTGTCTCATCTCGTGACTTAATATCCGTTATCATGTTGCCACAAGATGGATTATTTCCTACTTATTTTAGTATGACTTATTAAACGAGTCACAGTAAGGGAAAGTGTCCAAAACAATCATTTTGGCGTCTTCAATCCCTCTTCCTCCGTAATATTTGGAAGTTCAACTGATTTTATTTTATTTGGCTCAACAGGTTTGTTTTTTAGTATCTACTAAGTGGCGAAGTTCCGTCAGTGAAGGAAGTCAATGATGAGGAACCATTGTTCCCTAACCTTCCAGTTATGAATTCTCAATTCTCTAGCAATGTGAGCATAATATCACCTTAGCTTATGAAAGAACACACATTTCAATATGTCAACCTGTAATATCTCCAGTAGTTTTGAGACCTCCCAGACCATGATGTCTCAAATTTCAATAACAACCCGAGCTCAACAAGTTGTACATGCTGGGTCTAATTTGTAGTGATGGTGAGTTCCTAAATAGTGATCTATATGGGAAAACAGAAACAAGTAATTTCATTCCTTGGAGAAATGATCTTAAATAGTGATCTATATGGGAAAGCAGAAATAAAATTGTTTCGTTCCTTGGGAGAACCAGAGGATAGTATCTACTTTGTGATAAATTTTAAATCATCTTAATGGATAAAGACTCGGTGCACATGTCCTTCATTCTACCATTTTTTTTTGCAGGAGGGATCCCAAACACTCATTTCAAGCGAAACATGCTGCTATAGAAATAGCACGTCGGTTGGAACTGGGATTCAGGCTTAGTGAGATTGTCAACAGCAAGGAGGATGTGGTGGCACTCTTTGATCTGTTCAGAGATGAAGGTTACATGCTTGTAGAGAAAAACGGCAAATTCTTTGTAAGGAACACTGTTATTATTATTGTTATTTTGAATATGAATATTATTATCCTATGGCAGGGCGTGACTGTAGTAACATGGATGCGAATTATAAAACTTACTAGTTGTGTTTTGCTTCTTCTTTTTTCTTCTTCCAGGTAATGCTCAAAGAGAGCTCTTCCCCAGGAGACATGCTTAAATCCATATTCCATATAAATTACTTGTACTGGCTGGGAGAAAATGTGGCTTGGTTGGATTCAAGGAGTCTTTCTGATAAATGCAGACCGGGAGGGAGGCTGCACTTATCTCTTGACTATGTACAGAGAGAATTCAACCATGTACAAAATGATGGGCAGCTAGCTGGGTGGATTACTGATGGGCTCATAGCAAGGCCGGCACCATATAGGATCTGTCTACCTCATACTGATCTCTCATCTCACACGAGCTCGTGAAAGTCACAGCGAGCAGTGATAGGATACATGAATGATCGACAAGTTTGATTTCGTTTTTCCAGAATATGACAGATCAAATGGCATTCTTTTTGGCTTGTTTTACATAGTTGAACACCAACCAAGACACTGCCATTGAGGAGGTAGCAATTTTTTTTTGGCATTTAGAAAGTTGTAGCTGTTTGTTGTTCAACCATTCTTTTTAAGGATTGTATCTCTTATTAGTTGTGAAATCTGATGGTCTGACCCCATCTCATTGTGTATCTGGTGGCCATTAATTTTTAGTAGGGCACACCAAGAGCCCTCGCAGACTGTAATACTGTATAGACCATTACATCATTACATCTCTAACAAATGGTAGCAGTTGTGGAACAGGCAGCGAATCCTGCTTGTTGATGGCTCTAGAATTCAATTTCATGGAAAATTTATTCTTAGAAAGATGCTGCTTTTATTTCAAAAAAATCAAGAAAAGGGAAGGATGTGTTATAACTTCTTATGTGAAGTCGTTCGTTAATTCAAGATAGGACACAGAATGACTAACTACAAAGCCTTCCTAAGTAGATAATATTTCAAAATTTCAAGCCCAATTTGTGCTTCTTGTGCATATCTTATAAATTAGGGACGTTAAATTTGTGTCTCGGGTTATGTTTGACATGAACACAAATCGACACGAATTAAAATGGAAATGTAAACAAGAAAACATAAACTTAAACTCGAATATGAATTAGATAACCTGAACACGACTCATGTTGACACGATTTCATTTCGTGTAAACACTAACACGAATTAACTTGAATAACCAGAACTGACCTGATTAACACAAATTAATCCGACCGACACAAACACACTTGATTAGCATGAAACAGGAAATACCTCAACTACTTGATTTTTAACCTGAATAATTCAAACACTTGATTTCTGTTTCGGGTTATCGGTGTCGACTCAAATTACGTGAAACACGAATTACTTGAACTCGAACTTCAATTTAAATTACAATTCGTGTCGATCCGAATTGAACACGAACCCGAAATGCAACAACCTGAACACAAAAATTTAGTGCAGAATTCGAATTTTCTATCATGACCCAAATCGACAATCCTAATATAAACCATCAAACACATAGCATCCTGTTTTGTTGGACGAAATCAAGCACGACAGCACCCTCAAAATAGTTTTTTGAAAATTAGTGAGATAAGTGAATTCCACGAAAATTCCACTCCTATTCGGGGTGTCGAACTATTGTTGACCTTATTTAACCAAATAAAGTAAGTACAATATTTTGCATGGGATCATGCACGAGTCTCTAATGACGTCCACACAACACACCACGAACCCCCACGTCCCAACCACTATAAATACACCACCACAAACAATATTCAATCAACAACGACACAACCAACAACACACAATCCCATCCAATCCAAAATGGCAAAGTCTACCAACGTCGGAGTGTGGATCCTTGTGCTCATGGTCCTTGTCGCCACCACCGCCCCCGCGGTGTCCGCGACCGGCCGCCAACTCCACCATACGACCGACGTTGGGGCAGACTCAAAGGCCCACAGCGGCAATAAGTGGCATCGCGGGTGCAACTCGATCAACCTCTGTCGCGGAGGCGATGGTGAGGGGAAGAAATGATGGATGGGATTGTGGATCAGAGGACATAAATAAATGCATATATAGTTCACTGTTAGTGTGATGTTGTTGTTTAATAAGAATGTACGTGATTGTCTGTCAGGGTCGAGTGAGATCGATGATGTAAACAAAGCCACGCTTGTGGTTTGGTTTCGTTAATTAATCTACTATGGCTTAAAACGAATCTTTGTTTGTGCATGTTTGTTTTTCCCATGTTAACCGATTGTTTGAAGAAATACCAACCATGACAAAGTACGTTCCTAACCACGTTTTGATTCAAGCTTCTGTTGCCTCAATCTAAGCTGTTAGATTTTTTTAATGTCCTTTTTGGAGCTTATTTGTGATACATTCTTTCCAATAAAACAGGTTGAAAAATTAAATATTAGAACTTTGTCAGGGTTGGTCATGAATCATAATCTTAACGCATTTTCAACATGCATGGAGTCAAAACTTAATAATTGAAACGTGTTAGTTCTAAATTTGAGAAGGGTCACTAGGTAGAGGTTCTAGACATATAATATGCCCCCACTTCGACAATTGGGTATATTAATATTGGATTCAATTGACTGCCCAATTGAAAGTTACGAAAGCATTTAATATTTTGTGTAGTAGCATGATTTTCACTAAGTTTAGTCATTCAAATCGATATCAATCTTTCTTAGATACTAGTTCAGTACCTCAAATTGATCTGTGTCCTTTGTCGTTTTTTTGTTTTTCATTTTTTTAAAAAAAGAGATAAATTCAAACTCAGACCCCTCCATGGTGAGTGGGACCCTCATCAGGGCTGAGAGTAATAAAAAGGATGAGTAACACTTGTCCCCGGTAGTTTGACCGGCATCGTAAGAGCGATGGTTCGATGTGTTCCTCGAGAGTATATATATATATACAGTGGCGGAGCCACGTTATGGGCAAGTGGGGCACCTACCCCACCAAGATTTCCCCCCAAAAAAACTGAACTATTATTCATCGCCGGAAAACTATTTAAATCGCCCGTGCGAATTACCATTTTGTCATTTTGCCCTTTCTATTTATATAACTCTTCATTTCACTCTCCTAACACAACACTCTCTTCATATTACTATCATATTCATCAGAAAGAATGTCTCGGAGGCCAGGAAAAAAGTCAACGGACGCCCCGGACTATCGAATTTGGTAAAATGTCTTATTTAGTTTTTTTAATTTTTTTTTTAAAAATTTGAGTCGGGCGTTCGAGGGAGTCGCGCCGACCCAACGGGAGGGCGGGCGCCCGTCGGAGCCACCTCCCCCAAGGGCGATACGGTATATGCAGTCGTTCTTACGACACAACGATCGGATGCCGAACGAGGAGACAAGAGCTGCATGTACAGATTGGGATCGCCTCATTAGGGAGTGGAATAGTCAGTAGGGCATTTTGGACCATGATTTGGATGATAAGTTCTAGTTGACTTGCTCCTACTTTCGTTTTATTATATGTTGAAATGTTACTGTATTTGTTGGTATTTGTTTGTCTGTATACTTTTAATATTTATTTCTGACGAACATAACTTCTACCTATCGTATTTGTAATTCTTATTTCTCACGAGCATATCCTAGTAACTTACATTAAATTTAAAATCTGGTAAAAAAACAACACGATATAAGTACAAATACACGATATATTATACATTACAAATGCATTACAAATTACAATCAAAATGTACTACGTAACCGGTTCCAATATGCTCTCCTACTTTCGTACTCATCCTCACATCCAACAACTCTCTCATCTCGCATTTGATACCACAAGGTCGCTATAAAAGGTACTGGGAATCCCTCAGCTAATTCCAAACGAATAAAATGTCTGTAATTCCCTAAATGAGCAATGACAAACTCTATAACTGGCATCGTCATGGCAGACAGACTCTTTTAAGGTATCATAGTAAGACATGGGAACAAAGAACCATCTATTCCCACTGAGTAGTACATGACTGCACACTTGTAAAAATTGGCAATCAGGAATAAGTCGGCACAAACCTCCATATAGTGATCTTCGTCACAATGTCCCCCGCCCCAATCAATTCGTTAACGAGTCTGTACCACATTGCCGTAATAGACGTTCTCATAAATAGGATGCACACCTATCTCATTAGAAATTGCACGATAGGCGTACAACCAGTTGTCTTGACCAACATGGAAGACATCGGCAACACATCGAAATCCACAATTGTCATCAACACGTACGTCATTCCACCTCTCTAGAAATGGTAAAATGATTCCTGACAGTCTATCAACATATGAGAAGTTATCCACGTCAATCCGTCCAGCCACTGTAACATGGAGAAATAGCAACTCAATATATATATTAAAAAATAACAAAATATACACTTGATGCCCAAAAGGATAAACCTGTCTCTGTCGGTCGACCGTTTGCCTCTCGGTCTACTGAACATGTTCCATGCGGATGACCGAGTTTCCATCGGTGAACCGTGATCGTAGAGACAGTAAGTTCTTGATCTTCCTGGAATCCTTGGGTCGGTTTACCAACCTCTACCCGGTCATCCGAATATTTATCCTCAGTTGCTTCGACATTTCTCTGGAAATCTCTATTCGGTGTACTGAAGGGGTATCGGTCATCCGAATATAATTAGTCGTGACTACTAATTTGTATAGATACAAAAGGACCTGCAAAAAGATTGGATCAACAGGACCTGATCAACATCTGTGTGTCTGTCCGGAGCCTAGGCAAGGGTGACACTGAGCGAGGGATACCAATTCCCCTCTTGACTACCGGTGGATCTAGGGGTGAGCATCGGTCCGGACCTGGACCGGACCGAACCCAGATGCTCTCCGGGGTCCGGACCGAACCTGGATCGATCGGTCAAGTCTGATCCAAAAATCCAGACCGGACTAGAATTTTGAGGAAAAAATTAGATTTTAGATCAAGTTTGGACCGGACCAGAACCGAAAACCAAATTTGTCCCGAGTCCGGACCGAAACCCGAACCGATCAGATTCGGTTCGGACTGGACCGAAACCCTAGGTGGATCGTTGTCGGCTACAAGGGGTTCAGAGGCACGATCCGCATACAAAACACTAAGGGCACCCCTAACGAGGGTGCCCCGCCCAGGCGCCCAAACGCCCGGGGCGCCCGCGGGTGGGGGACACGTGTCCCCCTCCCATTCGTTGATTTTTTTTTAATTTTTAATTATTTAGTGGATGTTTTGTTATTAATGGATTGAGTATTTGTTATTAAAATGGGGTAATAAATTTTTACAAGTGATGAAGATTCAAAATTTTCCCAATCAACAATTTAAAGATCCAAACGAAATGGGGTGACCCCCGAATGAACTGTCGAGGTGGTTTAATAGTAAAAATTAAAAAAAATCAAGTTAAATAGAAAAAAATATTAATACAACAATACCATAAGAACAATACATTAATAATACTAAAATACGAAATACAACCAACCACATGAAACATATGTTAAAGGGAAATACAAACCATACAGACTACAACAACACGAAATACAAACTAAGGGAAATACAAACCATACGAAATACGGACTACAACAAACTACACGTACTCATTCTCTTCTGCTCAGGAGAGAAGTTTATCGATTACTTTTTTATCATTCTCCGTCGGATTGTCCTTCCTCATCAGAGAGTGAAGCATGTCCAACTTATTTTTTATTAAATGCCTTTGGAAATTCCTTTCCGCTAACTCCTCTTGCTTGGAGAAACCATCTTCTCTGACTTGGGCGGTGTATCGAATCTGTTGTGCAAGTTCTCTAACATCGGTGTCTCTTTCAGGGCGTAATGCACTCTTAGCCTTTTTCTTAGTCTTCTTCACACCTTCTGGGCGTGTAGACGACTCCGGCATCAGCTCTTCTGCATCCGAGGGTGATTGCGTCCTGGAGCCATCCGTGCTCTTTCTTTTCCCAAGGCTTCCTGACTGGGGACTATTTTCATCGTGCAACTCCGGGGACTCCCAGTCAACACGCACGACATTAGCTTCGGATATCACAGACTCCCATTTTGGGTACCTACGCAACATAACCCAAGCATCAAAATAAAGAAATTTAGGCCCATGAGTTCGCTCGTAGATCACGTGCGCTTGTCGGACAACATCGTCGTCATTCTGGCCGCTCCTTTTCTGTCGGAATGCCTGATCGAAGCACCCGACCCACTTGTTCACAGCAGGTACAATTCTCCTCCATCGTCCTTTTAAGGACTCTGCATTCCTCTCGGGTAGGCCTGTGTCTTCCACGGAGATGTCGTACACACGTTTCACTCTAGCCCACAATGAAGTAGACTTCTGGTTTGTCCCTGTCACCGCATCCCAACTGATTTCCATATATGCAGAGACAAGTCTCTCGTCCTCAGCTGTGGTCCACAACTTTGGATTGGCTTTGGCAGTTTGGACTTGCTTGCGGTGGCGGCGCTGTGGAGGTGGGGATGGTGGTGTGGCGGTGTGTCGTGGTGGGGACTCATCGTCGTCGTGACCCTCTTCTTCAATGTCCGCCATACTCTGACTACTTTGTTGAGACATGTGTCGGCCAAACATCTGGAATTGCGGTTGATTATGTGGGAATGGTGGTGCATATTGAGAGAATTATGGGAATGGTGAGTTTTGATCTGGTTGTGCGTAGTGGGAGAATTGTGGGAATGATGAGTTTTGGTCTGGTGGTGGGAATAGTGGTGCGTAGTGGGAGAAGTCTGGTTGTTGGAATGGTTGTTGGTAAAATGGACGTGAGGGGTATCATTGTGGATAGCGTGTATGCGGATTTGATTGTGGACGAGGGGGGGAACGGTTGTAATCAGGAGAAGACATTGCAACGTTGTGTTTTGTGGAAGAGATATGAGATGTAAGTTGAGTTTTGTGTAGGGTATATATAGAGAAAAAATTAGACATTGTGCAGTCACGCGGATTACTTTTCACGCACGCGTATTCTGTACATTCACGCAGACTACTTTTCTTTCACGCATATACTGTGAAATCACGCAGATTACTTTTCATGCACGCGTATACTGTACATTCACGTGTATACTGTGCATTCACGTGCGTTTCAAATTTCAAATATTCAAAATTTTGTGGTTTAATAGTGATTAATATTGTTAATGAATAATTATTATTGTTAATTAATTAATAGTAATAATAATTATGTCGTGAATTAGAATTATAATGTAATTAGAATTAGATTTATATAAATTGTAATTTGTTAAATGTTGTGTGAGAATTAAATTTGTTTAATTAAGAAATGATGTGGAGGAAAGAGAGTGTAGGGTGGGTGAGGGTAGCCCGGGCATGGGTAAGAGAGTTTTTTGGGTGGGTTGGGTGAGCTGACGTGGCAGAGAGAGAGTGCAGGGCGTCCGGGGTAGCCTAGGCGCTGTTATTTGTGCTATAATGTTCTGCTTTTCTCGGTGTCGTGCCCATGTGACCACGTACAATCCAGAGATGATGAGCATCCCCCCAATAATGCTACATCATGTGAAGATGTAATGTAGGTCAATGGTCTTGTGGTTGACATTATAAGTACATAACTGTAGATGACAGATAAAAGTAACTGCAATATGCAATAATACCCACTCAACAAAGTTTCATGTGCAGGAGTGAGTGAGTAACTCCATTAGGAAGTCAGGGTTCGACGTCATGGGGGTCAGGCAACTTCCTTATATTTTAAACCATAAACGAGTGGCAGAAAAATTAAAATAAATATATTTTGTTTTGCAACATGAAACTCACTTTCAATCTCTGTTCCGACAAATACACGAATTAAATCTATTATGTATTTATGTTGTTTCACAAGAGATATTGGTTTTCAACATCATTTCATTTTTCTCATATATACATACTTCATATAAATATATATACATAAATATTATCATATGTTAACATTTCCTTTACATAACTCCTGGCAACCCCACTGTAAGTGTGACTACTACATCTAATGAAAATGTCGAAATCCTAGATCACTGTAACTTTTTTAGATGGTACGATACTATTGTGCAATTCCAGAGATAGTAAGCAATCAAGAATAAAATTACAGTGCACAAATAGATAAAATGTACAATCAAAGGAAACGAAACAGGATAGAGAATAGACCTGCCCAAAAAAATAGGACTTCCAAGGAATAGTCCTGATAATACAGCTGAAGCGGCAGGCTGAAGAGGATTGTATAAAGCCACCAGAGTAAGCCCTAGAACCATGTCAAGAGTCCATAGTTTACAGCAGATGCAAAAACTCCCTGAAAAGCACATACTAAATTAGATCTACAGAAAGAAATGTTAAAAGGAGAAGCGATAGATATTGAATCCTAACACCATACCATACAAGCAAATAATTCCAATGTTACAGTATCCACAACCATTATATACAAGTTCACGCCATAATAAAGAAGTCTGTTCAAGAACATATAAAGTGACATGGAAAGAACAAAGTTCAGTTTTCATTATGCAAGAGATGGTCCAGATCCAGAGAACTCAGCTTCTATAATGGAACTTCAAAATTCGAGTACGGCACCTTACGAGTACAAAATTTTGGTTTTAAACGGAACACCGAACAATGTACAAATGTTCACACCAACCGGTCGACCGATCCACAGATCTGCTGCACGTTTACCTACGACGAGTCTTTCGGCCTACCGTCGACTTTCCTACTCATACAACATAAGTGAGTCACAACAACAAGTTTAACATATTGTGAAGATCTGAAGATGTAACGCCCCGAAACAACGGAAAATTTAAAACTTATAAAAGATACGAGAATCGACACCAGGGCAATTACCAAACCACGATTTATATATATAAAGTGGTACACTGAATTAATACAGTAGTCAAGGATGATTACAACCCAACACAAAAAATGTACAAACGCATATACAAGGGAAATCATCCACCTCACGATCTGGAAGAATGACAGGATCTGGTCTGGGTGCTCCTGCCCGCAGTCACCACCACCTACTGACGCGCACGACCTGACATGTAACACAACAATGCCTGAGTTTTCCATAGGGAAACCCCGTATGTCAAATCCCTAAAATATGAACATAACATGTGTATATGAAACATGAAATGAAGAATGTAATAAAAACATAACTAACTCTCGTGCACACAAGACACTGCCGGAAAACATCGGTCACGGGTCTCAAGGGTCCTCGCACCCCAACCTCACAACACACGTGCACACAAGGTTGAAGGGAATGTGTTCTAAAAGTTGTACTTTTAAATGTCAATTATTATGAATTGAATGAGAAATCATTTTGTTCCTTGTTTATGTTATTCATCTTTTAGAAGTGTTAAGGAAGAAGCTCTTGGTCCTTAACCGTAGAGCTCTAAAAGATATTGGTTTACATAAAACAAAAGATATTCGCAATCATGGTAATTAACATGGAACATTAATTACCGAGTTAAGATTGTCGTGTTGGTCATAGATAATTATAGCTCTACAAGTAATTGACAACACGGGTACGCAAAAGAGAAAAATATTATTTTTGTATACTGAATTGACCTAATAAGTAAAATATTATAGAAATGTGTTTCTGTGTCATTAATATTTTACTGTGTCCTTGGTCCTTTGATATGAGACTTATATCCGATAACTTAAGAAATACTTGATTAGGCTAGTGTCTTGAGATATCGATAAGTGTAATGTAAAGGCATTGGTTGGTTAAGTATGACTTTTATTGGAGAAGATAATTAGTCAAAAGATTATCATTGCCCCTCTTAATTGAGTAATGATATTAATGGGCCCCTTAATAAAACAAAGTTATAATGTGCACAATGTGATTTGAGTTAAGTCACATATTTATAACTAGCTTAAAGAGATCAAGAAATGAATACTAATACAAAGATGACACAATACTACTTTGTGTGTATTCTTAATATCATGAGACAAGGGACGGACACAAGTGGTGCACTCCATCACTAATTGGATCGGGTTTTGGTTCGAGCTGAATTAAGACATCTAGCTAATTGGGAACTATAATGTGTAGCTAGATACCGCTTATAGTTTGTGATGTTAAGCTATTAATATCACTGTCAATTTAGTTTAGATCCTCCCATAGGTCACACCATAAAACTGGGAAACAACAAGGTGATTTTATGTTCATATGATGTATCGAGTTTCGTATACATGTGGTGAATCGATAAAATCATTATGTCATGAAAATGACATATTTAGAATCATGAATTTATATATGAGATGTAAATATATCATGGGGTGTGATTGTTTGATATTACATATGATGATATATTGCATAGGATATATAAATTAGCTATAACCCCAAAGATCGAATTTTGTTGGAAATTGATCCAAAATTCGATAAGGCAAATTAATTAATTAAATTTGCTAAAACCCCAAATACGAATTTTGTTGGGAATTAAACCAAAATTAGATAAAGGCAAATTAATTAAATTTCCTAAAACAAAAAAAAACGAATTTTGTTGGGAATTAATCCAAAATTCAATAAATGCAAATTAATTAAGGAATTATTGATCATGGTTTTGACTTGGTCAATTATGATTAAATTTGGATGTTGATTAATAAATTTAATATTGGGAATTGGTCTTAAGAGAGAAAAACATGGAAGAATGGGTCAATGCATAGCCCATGATGTGGAAATTAAAGGAGCCTATAAATAGGCCTAATTTCCTTCATTAAAAATAAGTGTATGCAAAATTCTCTCTCTCTCTAATCGCCCAAATTAATCCATCCGAAATTCCTTAGTTAATTTGAGTTTTTGGAGAGTAAAATCTCAGGAAAGAAAATGGGGGTTATTAGCTAGATTCTAAACCCGTTTGGAGATTGATTGGCTAGCTCACTTCTCTCCAACCTTGTTTAGAGTTTGGTGAACACTCGGAGGCAATCCACCGGGCGATTCGACCGGCAACGCGACTCCGGATCTTCGAGAGGTTTTAGAGAACCTCTAGGTATGATCCTCTTTGCAATTGTTTGTTTATTCTAATGCATGTTAAATAATTAGGATAAGCAAATACATGTCTATGTGAAAATCGAAGAAAATATGAATTTTACGATCCTATATGTTTATAAAATTTCAAAAATATATACATACTATAGGGCACGAAATCCAAAAGTGGTATCAGAGCTTTTGATTCATATTATCTTTGATTTAAACTATAAAATCAATTTAGGCTACCATCTAGAATCAAAACAATTCGGTTATGTCTTTTTCGAGTTTTTCGATGTTTTGTTGATAAAATTCTAATAAATTCGTTTTGATGGTTTTATATGTTTTAAAACATCACACATGATTGTTAGAATTGAAATTTAGACATTTTTTTAATTTATAGAATTTTTGTTTTATTTTAAATGATTATTTTATCAACAAAACCGAAAAGGACTAATGTTCATCTTTCCTTTTGGAAATTGGATGAATAGCGGTTCAAAATAATTAATTTTGAACTATGGATGCATGAAAATCATTTTAATGGATTTCAAATGATTTTTCTAGAATTGTTTGATTTTAGATGCTTGATAATCTAGATTAAATAGTTTAGATTAGACATGTGTGTATGCGTTGCTCGAGTTGTCTTTGCAGGAATTGTGAGTTTATATGTTCCAAATCAGTGCCTATGAATGTTTGTAATTAATATTATACATGGGCTTATTTGTATGTAAAAGCCAAATTCTCTCTTTCTATCTTTTAGATAATTGCATTGCATTTGAGAGGTTTTTACATAGGACTTGCACTAGTCGGTTTTTTATCGAATGTGAGGAGCATGTTTATTTTTTGTAAAATCTACATCTCCGGTGCAAGAGGAAGTCGCTGCTCTAGCTCATCGATCAAGGATCGAGGATCTGGGATCGAGGATCAAAGGGAACATATAAACTCACACGATGTGGATTGTGTGAATGGTTTAATTTCTGTTTTTTAATTTCTGCTATGCATGTGATGAATGTGATTGAATGTTAGGATGTGTATGAATGATAATATGCATGATAACCTAAAATTCCGAATCACATGTTAATATATGAAATTGTCCAACAAAATTAAGAGTAATTTTCCTTCTTATTTCATCCACTAGCAGCCATTGATCGAGGGATACTCTGCTCACCCTTAGCAGGAGATAGCTCCCTCCATCTTTGGAAATAGTGGGAGATATAATGGTTGTCTATTGTTGTGCCACGATTAAATATATGAGGTGTGTTTCACCCTATTGAACCCCAAGTATGTTTAGTTGTGAATACAATGGATAAATGTATCTCGTATCAAATGAAAATAAGTTTTCTTAACATTACCTAGAGCCCTCGCTCGGTTTTGGGAAAAAGTTTTTCTTACGAGGATATGTCATATTCCCTCATAATTAAAACGACAAGAATCACAAGAGTTTGAAGATGCTAATGTTGCAAAAATTCAAAAAGGTTGTGATTAGAAAGAGTTTTTCTTACCTTGATATTGTGATATATTCGATAGTACTTAGCTAGTCTATATTACAATTGATAGGATCTTGGATTACTGCATTTACGGGAAAAAATTTATTTGCAGTATTTACATTTATATTCGATATATATGTATGTATTTTTAAAACATAAAATTGACATTAAAATCCTGTATAATTTATTTTGTAGAAATGTCTAATATCCAACCAATTGTGCGATCTATGATCGAAAAGAACCCTTTGCAAAATGATGGCTCAAACTTCATGAAATGGCAACTCAATCTTAATATCGTGTTGAGGTTTGAAAAACTATCTCATATTTTGGATGGTGAAATCCCAAAATTGAATGAGAAGGCAACCGGTAATGAGAAAGATGTGATAGCCAAGTGGGAAGACCAAGAGAACCAAGTTCACGGTCTAATGTTGGCATCCATGGGTGACTCGTTTCAAGCGAAATACTTGGATTCAAAACCCAAGAAGACCATGGAAGCTTTAACAAAGATGTTCATGGACAGTGCCCGAAAGGAGCGCTATAAGACCATCATTGCACTCACAAGGTGCCACATGGCGGAGAGAACATCGGTATCCATGCATTTTCTCACGATGCAAGGATACCTTGATAAATTGTCGAAGCTCTCTTCTCCAATGGCCGAGGACATTGCCGAAGAACTGATTCTTGGCTCTCTAGCCCCGTCCATGAGAAGAGCAAAAAGATCAACAAAGGTAAAGGCGAATTTACCAAAGATACGTCAATCAAGAGCAAGGGAGTAAGAGGTGCTCATGAGAGTGTCTCAAGGGGGAAATCTTTCAAATCTCCAACTCCCAACGCGAAGTGCTTTCACTACGGTGAAAAGGGACACATCCGACCTAATTGCCCAAATACAAGGAAGACCTTGAAAATGTGATGATTGAAGTAGGCGTCCGAGAAACGTCATAGGTATGTTTGTTATTGAGATAAATTTAATCACCTCTATCCTTGATTTGGTAATGGTTACCGGATCTTGTGCTCACATAATTTTCATGTGCAGCTATTGAAGGATAGGAAGGAACTCGTGAAGAACGAGATGATATTGAAGATTGGAAATAGTACAAGCATCGCTGCGATTGTACAAAATTCTATGGAACTTCAATAGTCTAGTGATTTAAATTTATACTTTGAAGAATGTTTATTATGTGTCTTCGATTAGCAAGAACATTTCTGTATCAAGTTTTAGATATGGATAAATTTTAATAAATATTTTAACTCTTGCTTGTCTATATCGAAGAATGGAATTCTCTATGCAAATACATTCGTATGGAATGACTTCTATATGCTTGAAATGAATAATAAACAAACTCAAACAAACAATAACAAAAAGGAAACTAAGATAACTCACGTGAATGATTGATTCTTGTAGCACTATCGGATTGGTCAAATAAATGACCAAGAGACTTTTCAAGAAGAAAGGAACGAAAACGAGTGCCTTATTGGATATGATGCATTCCAATGTATGTGGTCAAATGAGTACAAGTGCAAGAGACAATTTAATGTACTTCATTTTGTTTACGGACAACTATAGTCATTATGCTATATTTGTCTAATGGGAAACAAAAGTGAATTCTTTGACAAGTTCAAGGAATTCGAGGATGAAGTAGTGAACTGACTCAACAAGAATATCGAGTCTTTATGAAAGGTTCGTAGGGGTGAGTGCTTAGGATACCTAATTTGACTCATTCCTAAAGTAGGAACAAGATATTACTCGACATGGTTCGATCAATAATAAGTCAATTTAAATTGCCTATTTACTTTTGGAATTATGCACTACAAATAATGACAAACTCACTAAATAATGTTCCATCCAAATCCATGGAAAAAATGTCTTATGAGCTATGGAGTTGAAAGACATCTAAGCTAGACTTTCTCAAGATTTGGGGTTGTGAGGTATACATCAAGAAATTGATGTCAACCAAGCTTCAACCAAAAGCGGATAAGTGCTTCTTTATATGTTGTCCTCGTATGACAAGAGGATACTACTTTTGGTGTATCACCTCCAATCGAAAGATTGTAGAGAGAAATCTGTTTTTTCTAGAATTTCTGGAAAAGATAGAAAAGTAGTGGGAGTAGAGTTAAGCTTGAGGAAACTCAAGATACTCTACAAGATCATGATGTGAATGTTGCATTCAAAATCATGAAGACTCAGCCGAGATTCATTTGGTTAGTGGGAGCATGAGCGAGAGATCCTTACAAGAAATTGTGAGTGAATCTCGATCATCCTCACCTAGTGTACGTTCGAGAGTCGAACGTGAACCTATTCCTCAAGAAATTGTGGAAGAAGTTCGAGAGACACGAAAAGAAACAAAAGAACTAAGAAGGTCAATGAGGGAAAGGAAGAAACTCAATAAGTATGTGGGACTTCATAAGATCGTGGTACTAGATACCAAAGATCCTTCAAACTTCCAAGAAGCAATGGGAAAGAAAAGACTCCAAACTATGGTTAAAGGTCATGGAATTCGAAGTAGAATCCATGTATGATAATCAAGTATGGAACTTGATTTGCCTTCCTCAAGAGAAAATATCATTTAGTATAAATGAGCTTTTAGGAGGAAGATAGACATGGATAGTAACTTGACAACCTACGAAGCAAGGCTTGTAGCAAAAGTTATACTCAAATTCAAGAAATTGACTTTGATGAGATTTTTGAGAGGTTGTCATATTAAAAATCTATTCGGATTATGCTCACTATTACCGCATTTCACAATTATGAGATATGGAATATGGATATCAAAATAGTGTTCCTTAAACGGGAACTTGGAGGAGGATATGTACATGGTACAACCTCAAGGTTTTGATGCTCCAAAGAATAGCGAGAAGGTATGCAAGCTTCAAAGATCCATTTATGGATTGAAGCAAGCATCAAGGAGTTGGAACAAACGCTTTGACGAGGAGATGAAGAAGATTCACTTCATTCAAAGTAAAGGAAAACCTTGTTGATACAAGGAGATTAGTGAGAGTCATGTAGTACTTCTGATCTTATATGTCGATGACATATTGCTCATGAGCAATCATATACCTCTGCATTAGCAAACGAGAAATTTCATTGAAACCTGTATGTTCAATGAAAAAGAAATGTATGAGGCTCAACACATCTTGAGAATCAAGATACATTGAGATACATCCCATAGATTCATTGGCCTAAGTCAAGGTGCATACATTGACAATGTCTTGGAAAGGTTCAGGGTGAACAATTCCAATATAAACAATGTGCCAATAAATATGAGTATAAGTGTGCAACTCAATGAGTCTCAACGTGCTCAATCACGCAGAAACTTGGAGTACATGAAGGTAGCCCTTATGCTTCGGCAAAAGGAATGACCATGTACACAATGACTTGCACAAGACTCGATATCTCGTATGCTCTACGTGTGACAGGTAGTCACCAATCCGACGCAAGCCCTAAGCATAGGATTGCGGTCAAGAATATTCTGAAGTACCTTAACCAGACTAAAGATAAGGTTCTTGTTTATGGAAGACAGGGGAGAAAATAGCCGAGGGCTATTTTCATGCAATTCTCATAGGAATTCTTGACAATAGGAGGTTGGAATGATGATGCGTCATCATTATCAAAGGTGGAGGTATGATCCTCTCAAGGGTGCTCTCACCAAATCCACACCACCACGCTCCAGTAGCTGAGAGGGAGAGAGAGAGTTGAGCGGGAGAGAGAGTCGCACGAGTGAGAGAGAAGTGAGAGAGAGAATCACCTTTTATATTCTTCTCCTCCACTCATCTCAGCCGTCCATCTCAATCCATCCCAACCTCCTCTAATCCACCACCTAAACACAATTAATCCATTAAGCAATGGGTTAGGATATAACAGAAGAAACATTCAAAAAACCTCGACGGCGCTTCCACTAGTGCAGAATGCATAATAGACGTCACCGAATAGACGTCGGATGTTTATCCGACGTCTATAGGTTTGTATAAACGTCGGTTTTTTTTAGTATAACCGACGTCTATACCTCCTGAAAGAAGCAAAATATTTTTTGTTTATTTTTTGGGATTTATTTCGTATAAGAATTTATGTGGATTAATTTTTTGAGATTTATTTCGTGTAAAAAATTATGTGGATTTATTTTTTGGGATTTATTTCGTGTAAGAATTTATGTAGATTTATTTTGTATAAGAATAATGTGAATTATTTGGATTGTTTTAAAAATAGTTACATCAATGTAACTATCACATGCATGTGTGTTGTATACATGTGTGTGTATGGTCATATGTCTTGAAGTTTAGTCTCACATTGGAGAAAGTTTTTTGTTGGTGGAGTTGAAGTATTTCACCACTCCTTTACTTCTAAATGGGAGTTTGGTACCACAGTACAAAATACAAGTGAGACATATATATACATATATATATATATATATGTATGCCAAAAGAATGGCATTTGGGGGCACTTGGGGAACTTGGGCCTAAGATGATTGTAATTATATTTTTTACTATTTACTCGTGTATAGACGTCGGATGTATCGAATGACCGACGTCTATAGGACGTATTTTTATTATTATTGTTATATAAATGTATAGATGTCTGATGTATGACGTGGCCGACGTCTATCGGTCGTACTGTATGTATAGACGTCGGTCACCCCTATATCCGACGTCTATAGGCCGTAAAAGTTTAGTCCCACATCGACCAATTTTTTTTTGTTGTGGTTGAAGTACTCCACCACTCCTACACAGGTGAATGCGAACGAGATTGGTCACTTGGGCGACTTGGGCTTGCTCTACGTTGTTATTGGTCAAAAGATGAGCACTTGGGGCACTTGGGTTTGATTACTGTAGAGGTTGGGTGTCTGTTATAGGCCGTATAACAAGCGTAATATTTTGTTCGTAAATTAAAGGTATAATAGACATCGGCTATATATGACCGACGTCTATACACTATACATTGTATAGACGTCGGTCGTATATAGTCGACGTCTATACACAAGGGTATAGACGTCGGTGGAATATACGTCGGACACTTGGATGTCAAAAATCCGTCGTATATTCCACTGGAATTCCACGAACACTTCTCTCCAAAATACGATCATCCGACGAACATCTCGCTCGATCAACGATCAACGATCCACAACAACCCCTTCGCCTTCGTCGATCACCATACCAACCGCTGAGAGGGAGACAAATTGAGGGAGAGAACAAAAGCAAGAGAGATGGTTTAGCTTGAGAACCGACTCACCTCGCAACACGACCAACACCTGTCGAACACCTCTTCTCGCCGGAGATCGCTGGAGCATCGGAACTGAGAGAGAGAGAGTTTAGTTCTTATTTTATACTCACTAACCACCAATCAAGTGCCTTCACCTCATCCTTCACTTTCTCTCCTCCAAATCAACAATCAACCACCTAAACATTAATTAAAACCTAATTAGGATTAGATATCACAGTATGAGACAAACATAGTAGCAGATTAAGTGGACTATCAGTTTAGTATACGTCTTTCGTGAAAACGACATATAACGATTGGCTAATTTAGTAATTATAACGACATATAACGATTGGCTAATTTAGTACTTGCTTAAGTGGACTCCTATTGGATGCAGACATGAGAAATGATTTACGTCCAAGAAGCTTTTGTAATCATCTTCGTGTTAGTGAAACGTGGAGAGATATGTGATGAAGGTGGGTATTAAGGGCATTAATAACATTTTATTTTATCTAAAACCAATATATTTGGCGTTTTTACTTGCATGCACTTCCAAAAATCATTTGCTCAACATTTGATTCCGCGTAATTTTTTATTGGAATTACATTCCGGATCTCCAGTCCACGGACTTTAGTGGTTAATCTAAGGGTTGAGAATTTGCATGCAGCAAAATTGAGACACGTAGGACAGTGTGCTCCATTGCTTCTTTTCTTAATTATTTCTTTGGGTTTTATATCAGTCCTTACATTTTATTTCAATATGTTGCATTTACTTTGCCGTTTTTATATTTAAACCCTTGTATTCCTGATTACATATATTTTTTATATTGAGTGAACTACATATATATTTTTTATGAATCCAAACATATATTTGAGATCATCTATTTTTTACGGTCGGTCTAAGTACAATGATCGATGTGTTTGGATCGTTTTTAAAATTTCTCATTTTATGCGTTCCATTAGCTCTAAAGTGTAAAATGTGAAATGTAATTTAAATGTAACTTGAACCATTGAAACTACAACTATTGAAACTTTAAATTGTCAAAAGTAAAATGTAAATTGTAATTGGAACTTGATGGGGAAATTATAACTAGGATCATGAACTACAATTACTGAAACTGTAAAATGTAAAAAATGATTTTGTAAACTACAAAATGTAAACTGAAAATGGTGATTGTGTTGCTGGACGTGGTGGTGGTTTCACCTGGATAGGAAAGTGGTAGATTTTCTCATCTTTCGAACAAAAATGTTGACATATATCTTCATTCTAAAAAAAATAAAAAATTAGAAAAATATGTACTTTAGAAACTTAATTGGCAAATTATGCACATTGAAAAACGGCACCTGTCGTTTTCATTAAGTAAAAACGGCACTGTAGATGCCGTTTTTACCCTTAATGAAAACGGCATCAGTGATGCCGTTTTTACTTGGGCAAATTTTTTCTTGGTTTCGAGATGTCGTTTTTATTTAATACATGTTGAACTAGAAACGGGTCGGTCGGGGGTCTCGCTCCCCGGTGAGCGAGCGGCGTTCCACCTCGCTGGTGAGGTGACGGGGGTTGCAACGGGGCAGCGCCTCTTGGAAATTTTTTGGATCTTCAAATTGTTTGATCTGGAAATTTTTGAATCTTCGTCACTTGTCAAAAAACTCATTGTTCGGCTTATTTTGAATCTTCGTCACTGGAAAGTTTCGGGATAAGACCCCCGACTGATCCGTTTCCAGATTACAATGAGTTTTTGGCAAGTGACGAAGATTCAAAAATTTCCAGATCAAACAATTTGAAGATCCAAAAAATTTCCAGGAGGCGCTGCCCCATTGCAACCCCTGCCACCTCACCGGCGAGGTGGAACGCCGCTCGCTCATCGGGGAGCGAGACCCCCGACCGACCCGTTTCTAGTTCAACATGTATTAGATAAAAACGACATCTCGAAACCAAGAAAAAATTTGCCCAAGTAAAAACGGCATCACTGATGCCGTTTTCATTAAGGGTAAAAACGACATCTACAGTGCCGTTTTTACTTAATGAAAACGGCACCTGTATTGCCGTTTTTCAATGTGCATAATTTGTCAATTAAGTTTCTGAAGTGTATATTTTAACAATTTTTTATTTTTTTTTGATTATTTTGAAAAAAATTCCTTCTATATATCTCCAAAAAAAACTCAAAAAATTATGGTTGTGAGTGACGTTTCTAAGCAAAAATCGCGGTGGTGCTCGTGACGGTGGTGGTAATCATGACTGTAGTCGCGTTATAATCATTATTTCTAAGCAAGAAATAAATAAAAAAATACAAAGTGTATCCTGCAAATAATCACACTACTGCCTTTCACATAACACAATCCACATTAAATGCGTGGACCGGAACCTCCAATAACCGGAGGGGATCCAAATCTTGTTTCATTACATTTTAGTTAACAAGTGGACGAGAATAATAAAAAATACAAAAAAGTACAAAATTCCAATAAGAGACGTTTAGAAGTACACTCAAGCATTAAACCTTATGTTGTTGTCAGATGTGCAACATACATCCTTTTTTCCTTTTTCTCAAGAAGATGTCATGGAGGTCCTCGGGCGTCGGTGGTGGCAGCGGAGGTAACATAATTTTAGCAGGTGTGTTGATTAAAAAAGTGTATGAAACTGTTAAAACAACTTTCATCACTTTTAACAGGAAAAAAGTGTCGTTATTTATAGCTTTGATCGTGTTTGCAGCAGCACACTACCTTCCTTACTGGCGTCACAAGTTGAATGTGGATGTTGCTCGGAGTATAATCATTTACCTATGAATCACTTCACCCCAACCCCAACCCCACCCCACGAATCATATGATACGGAGTGGTAAATATGTTAACAATGCACCATCATATAAAAGTTTTAATTGTTGAATTACAAATCACATCATTCACAGACCTTGAATTTACAGATCTTATCATTTGAAAATTACAAATAAAACATTAGCACACAGTTACTCAGAAATCCACTTATCAAAATGGGAGGGGGGCACACATGCCCCCCACCCGAGGGCGCCCCGGGCGTCTGCCCGGGACGCCCAACGCCCGGGTGGTCGTCCCGGACGGGCACCCGAGGGGCACCCACCCCGTTAACGGGGGTGCGCCCGGGCACCTGACCAGGCGCCCGGGCGGGGCACCCCGTTAAGGGTGCCCTAAGATTCGCATTAGCTGAAAATAAGCCCCAATGCATCAGTATATCTATCTATAAAAAAACAGGAAAAAGAGAATCCGAAGAACAGAAGAAGCCTAAGGTCTTGTGGCACATACAAGATACAACCATTCATACAACTGTAATATAAGACCATGTTGCAAATCTGTCTACCAACTACAGTAACAAACACAAGTTAAATATTAAATTAATAATTTAGAAAGGGGAAGGTGCCAAAAGGCATAATCCTTTCTGGTTACCCCATAAATAAGTCAATAAAAACATAAGTTACATAACATGCCATCGAATCTTAATGAACATTGCTACCAGACCTGTTCTAAAATACAAAGAAATCCAGCAAAATAAGAAAATAATCTGAACGAGAGAAAGTAAAGATAAATTACTGGAGGCATTGCCACTAGAAATTTGCTCCAATTCTTTTTTTTTACCAACGCTTTTTTTTGATATAGTTGTTTTGTTGAATGTTGATGTGTGACCTAGGATTTAGATCAATAATTATGTCAATGTCGTTGTAACTTAATTAAGTTAGACATACTTATTATCTTATAATCTAAATTTTATATTTATAATATATTATTAAATAATAAATAACTGAGAACTCGCCCCCAGTGCCCCACCCACAACCCGATCTACAATTGAAAACATGATCTTAATATGGAACATATTTAAATCTCAAAATTTGATGTTTCAAACTTGCAATTGATGCTCCATTTGTATAATTGATTTTTTGGGAAACTGAATATCAATCGACGTGTATCCCCATCTTCAAGTAATTTATGCTTGCAAAGAAATATTTATTATATATATTATATTTTTTCTCATTTTATGTTGCAAGATAATATAGAATTCTAATTGAATGAATACATACAAATTACTGAAATACTTCTCCCTAGTCCCTGAAAAAAATGAGCTATAGCAATGGGTCATTATGCAAACATTTGTTTGACTTTAACACAAATAAATGTGTAAATTACAATTTGACCCCCTGATCTTTAAAACGTCACTCAAACTTCTTAACTTTGATTTGTGTAATACTTTAACCCCCTCTCCATAAAAAATGCATTTTTTGATACAAATCTAAGTGTTATACAAATCAAATTTTAAGGGGGTGTGAATGTGACATTTTAAGATCACCAAGTCAAAGTGTTATCCGGCCATAGTTTAACCGGCAAACTATAATTTACCCTAAATAATTCAGAAGATAGTGTTTGTGCATGCACAAAGCCACAAACCTATCCATTCACAGGCAGACAGCTGGGTCGCAACCAAATCACGTCCCCAGCTTGTTGTGCCCAGAAAATTTTCCCAAAAGAACCTCCAAGTGAAATACTGAATAGCAAAACACAGGAAACAAGTAACTCTAAATGAAAACTAAAAATGTAATGATAAAGAGAAGAATGTAATGGTAGACAGAATAAACACATTAAATGCAAGAATAAATTGGCATACTGTATACAACACAGAACTCTTGTCTATTTTCCCTAGCCAATAAATATAGTGCTGAGAGTGTTGTCTACAAGAGCCAACTTACAAGAACTACTGACAAACGGTACCAGTTTTTATGCAGGTTGCATGCATGCACATGAGGGTATGCTGACCAGCAACCAACAGCAACTGCTGGAAGCCTGGAAGCAAAACCAAACTACAAATAGCGGAATTAGGTAAGAGGTAATAGCAGAAGAGGCCAACCATGTAAGAGAAAGAACGGAACCTCAACAACACCTGTAACTCCTCTTCGGATTTGGCAGCTAAATAACACTAGCATCATCACTTAGTTACACTAACACCTCTTCTAATTCTACTCCAAGTAAGCTTCTTGGAATCTTGGTGCATGTAGGTAAAAAATTCCATCTTAACTAAACATACGCCCACTTAAATTACTAAATCGGTGCATTAGTTGAAATATTGTCACAACACTAGTAAAGATAGGATTGCATTCTATTGCATCAGCACTAAACTATTATGTTGTAAGAGCACATTAAGGCCAAGGAAGGAGTGTTGCTCTAGGTTACAGATCTTTGACCAAGAGAAATGCAGTTTTTTGTCCTGGTCTAGCTGTTATTCCAAATCCACAAATGGGTTATGTTGAATTGAAAAAGATAATGAGCTGTGAAAAATATGAGAATAAAAAAACAATCACATGTATATATAAGGAATTTTAGGAGTCAACAGCAAGTTAATTTTCCATCAGATGAAACTTTGAGTAATCACTATCTTACAACGAATCACTCTTTTTCTGATCTGGTTCATCCAATTACTAAGTCTCTATTACGATTCTGACCTACCAGATTTGAGGTTATCAGACAACATAAATGCACTCTTTCAACATCCGGGAACTGGACATATCACACCAATTAAAGTTGAACTACTTCTGGATACATGTGAAGGCAATAAATATGAAAACATAGATAAGAGAAAATCAGGATCTTTTATACCCAAAATCACCACGTTTACAAAATTAAAGGCCACGGGATTTGTGAAAATCTCACTGTAAGATCAACCCAACTTTTCTCAACAATTAGAGTACCACCATTTGGTGGTACTACTGATAAAAAAAATGGAACAACAAGTCCTTGTCTAAACACAAACAGCAAATGGATTAGGAACAAATTAAAACACTGTACACACGTCAATTTTGCTGTTAACTTCCATTTTGAACTAGGAGTGGGACTACAAGAAGTTAAGAGCTACAGCTAGATACTCAAATTTAGGTTTGCAAGGATGATGATAGCATGGAATGAAGAAAAAACCCACACAATCAATGTAAAATAAATAAGAAGAGAAAGGAACAGTTATGCACCCTCACCAAACCCTTTAAAGTTTAGCCAACCGATCTCACGTACCATTTGAAGTTGCAGCAATCCTCAGTTCTTGGGTCTGCTCTGGTTCTGAGTGCCTCCTCCAGAACGCCCTTCTCCACCACACTTCAAAACCCCTCTGTAGATTTGGACAGTCATCTCCGGAATTCAAGAACCTATCGAACCACACAAGCAGTATCTCCTGCTGCAATCCAAGAGGGAGAGTGAGTATGGTGTTTCCAAGCCCATCCTCAATTAAATGTCGGTCAAGCCCCTTGCAAGCCCTCCTCATCCATCCAAAATCCTCGTAGAATGGTTCGAGCCATGTCTTCAAAAGCAAACATCTTGTCTCCTTGGAAACCAGTATTTGTCCTTTACCAATTCCCACGAACAGCCGCGAAGTCACACGACTAACCTCGTAACGATGAATTGCTGGCACCTTAGGATGAATCTCAGCAAGCTCAGTCTGAGCTGCCCACGTCCTCAAGAAGTCATCAGCAATTTGTCGGTCGATGAGAATGTCAAGTAACCAGTGCAGGTTATCTGCCTGCCTCGCAATTTGACCAACTTCTTCAAGATCTGACGTGGCAGAGCGCACAAAACTCCGGTGGAGAACATCCAGACAACTGTCACAGGCAGAGTACAGGGACTCCTTACTGAGAACATTGCCTGCATTGTTCTTGTTATTGTTTTCCCTCAACATTTTTGAAACAAGTCCTTTCATCTCACGCCTTGCCTTCTCGTCCTTTCCTTCAAGGACAACCTGGAGAAGACGAAGCAGAATCTCTTCACTCCCTTTTGAATTTGTAGACTCGCTTCCCTCCCCAACTTCCATAGACACCCGTTTGAGCACTTCCACGGTGCCTGAACCATCTAGACGAAGCTCTGAGAGAAGAGAGGCCACCTTCTCTTCCTCCTCTTCGGCCCATGGTGCTGCCTCTAGGTACTCCAAGCATGACAATACACCCGCATCAAACCCAATCGCTGCGCAAACCTAGAACGATTCCAATCCAACTTTGCCCATCAATTTCAACACTATACAACAAAAGTAACATGCAGCAAATAAAAAAACCTTGAACTAATCCAATCTTTCAAAGATTAACAATCACATAAAAAGCAGTAACAAAAGTACTTTACATCAATGACCCATCTCAACTACTCCATCTCCACACAAAGAGCACTTTTTGTTGCGCCTAATCCAACCCAATTGACCAATTAACAACAAATAACACATTTTTTAATCAAACCCCTCAACCTTAACAACACCAACAAAGAGTACGTTGAACCAAACCCACCAATCTCAACAAAATCAATCAATCTCAACAATACAAAGAGCACAATTTGAGCAAACTCCGTCAATCTCGACAACAACAAAAGGCATGTTGTTTAACGTGGAATCACATTTTTTGGTGTCCACACATGCGTTGAACCAAACCGACCAATCTCCAAAACAGCAAAATGAGCACATTTTGAACCAAACCAGTCAATCTCAACAATAATGAAGAACCTCTTTTGAATCAAACACCTCAACATGAGCACATTTTGAACAAAATCCATCAATCTCAACAACAAAAAAGCACATTTTGAACAAGATCCATCAATCTGAAATATAACAACAATAAACCCATAAATCTCAACAGCAATTAAGAGCGCATTTTGAACCAAACCCATAAATCTCAACAGCAATTAAGAGCGCATTTTGAACCAAACCCATAAAACTCAACAGCAATTAAGAGCGCATTTTGGACCAAACCCATAAATCTCAACAACAACACATTTTGACCCCAACCCATCAATCTAAACAGCAGCAGCAACAACAAAATTCGAAACAAACCCATCGTCAACATAACCCCAGTGCCTTAGAAGAGGCTCCCGCCTAAGCGAGGTAGGGGGGTCGGATGTACGCAACCCTACAACTGTTTAAAACAGTGATGTTGTTTCTGATTGACCCAAATGATGCAAATGCAACTGACCATCTGCGATTCCACAATAAATAAGAAATGCAGATCGTTTAAATAGTCATTTGATATAGTCCATGATGTTCCAAATGCCAAAAAAAACAACTTAATCTTTGACAAAGTGGAAATGGACACAAATTTCGAATCAAACCCATTTTGAACAAATTTCCAATCCAACAATCTAAAAACATTGAAAAAACGCATTTTGAACACACATCAACCTCAACAACAAAAAAGACGACATTTCGGACCAAACCAAAAAATCTAAACAGCAACAAATAAGAAGAAGACAAAGGGAAATCTCTCCCGACCTTAAGAATAGCCAAGACCTTCCCGACCTCCTCCCCAACCATCCACCGCCTAACATCCTCCCCACAGTACATAAGCCTAACAGCCTCAACATAAACCTCCACATCCTCACACTCCGAAATCTCCACAACGCTCCCCCTCCCCCTCCCCAACCTTCCCGCGAAGAACCTCGACTTCCCGACCAGCACCTCCCGGTGCACGCCGGCGACGACGCTGACCCCGTCTTTGGACGTCAGGGTCAGCTTGACGTCGGCGGGAGCGAGGGTGAGAGAGCAGGAGGAGAGGATCTGGTGGACGCGGTCCTGGAGGAGGAGGTGGCGGTGGTGGGGGGTTAGGGTTTGGGAGTGAGGGTTAGGGTTAGGGTTAGGGTTTGGGGTGGGTTGGGGTTCGTTGGCCATCATCTCGAAGAGGGTTGGGGAGGAGCGGGAGGGCGGTGGGGGTGACATGGGGTTTAGGAGGCCGGCGTTTAGGGCGGAGTTGAACTTGGTGTAGATGGACGGGAAGGGGGTGGTGGTGGTCGGGGCGTCCATTGGTGGTGTGGACTGGGGAGTGGGAAGGAGATGGTGGGATACCTGAACCAACTCAGGATCTTAGATGGATCGACCAAAACTGACTCGTTCACGCAACAAGTATTTGATGCCGAGTCAAGAATGAAATTTCGTATTAAAAAGTATTATCTTATGATATTACTAAATACAAAAAAATATAAATAAAGTAATAAAAATTTCGAGCAAGTTACATCAAATTTTTTCGAGTTGAGCGGTTTGTTTACCGAACCAAGTTTGAAGATTTTTTTGTTTTTCATCAAGATTCATCATCTTCAAGATAAATTAGAGTCGAGTATTTTTCGAGTCGAATTCGAATTGAGCTATCGAGCCGAGTCAAAGTTGACAATCCTAGAAACATATCAAATAAGTCTCAAGTTTACCCGTAGAAATAGTTTTTCTTTTCTTTTCGATGATTCAGAATTTCACAGTATCCGTCTTCACTTGGGTTAAGCAGACTGCGGTTCCAAACTGGAGGTGGTCCACACCGTTTCCACCAGAACGTTTGAAATGCGGAGCGGAGTTCAAACTTGTCACTCACCCTTGACCACTCCACCACATCCTGGGGGACACCGTAGAAATAGTTCACTGGTGTAATAAGTTTAAGGATTTGTTTTTAAGAGTGGTACGTATTTGGAATCTGCAGTAACGAAGACTTTTTTTCTCGTTGCAAAAAAACAGTTTAGTCTCCTACGGATGGTACGGATATTGAAGAATCACGTCAAGTTGAACTTGATGTGGTGATCTATGATATAAAAGAACTACGTCTAGTTGAGTATGATGCAGATCTATGATATAAAAGAACTATGTCAAGTTGAACCTCATATGATAACTGAGTCTTTATGTTAGATAGATATTGACAGGTAGTTGATGTTAAGATGGATCCACCAAAACTGACTGATCCACCACATAATGGTAGTTGGGTGACTCTGGTCTTTAGGTTTGGTTCGACTGGTGATCGAGGATATAAAAGAGTTGTATCTAGTTAAGTTAAACCTCTTGTGGTAACTATAAGAACCATGTTGAGTTTAACCTCATGTGGTAACTAAGGATATGGAAGACTCGTGTCGAGTTGAGTCTCTTGTGATTACTAAGGATACAAAGAATTGTGTTGAGTTGAGCCTCTTGTGGTAACCAAGGATGTAAAAGAAACATGTCTTAAATTAAGGATGAGCGAAAATCATGAAGTTATGTGGCACATATGTTAGAAAGAAGCAATCAAGTGTAGTTTTAAACTGAACCACAAAACCTAGTAGCCAAAGAAAATGTCATGAGATTTGATATATTTGTTAAGGTCCTTCAGGTTGGTCTAGAGAATGTTCAAAATTGAGGAACAACTTTCACACTGAAGTGCAATGCAAAAAAATAATAAACAGTAAACATAAAAATCACAATAAAGTAGTGACTTGAGTCAGTGAGTGTGCTACATTAATTTGTTTAAAGGTCTGGGCGGTGGGGAGATCAGATTTTTAGAACTCGAGAAATCACACCCGGTGATTAAGGTAAAGATATTCAAAATTAAGAAGCAAATGCATTACCCGTCATGCACGTCAATTGAGAAAACTACAATCTATAAGAGCCAAAGCGTTAGTTAACCATACTTTGTCGTATTACAAAGGTAGTGGAAGTTGTAGATTAGAATAAGATGAATGGAAAGTAAGAAAGTGGAGATCTGAGGGCAAAACAAAAGAAGCACGACTTGCAAAGCATAGGAAAGTAAGAAAAGTTGGGAACAAAGCAAGAAAAAATCATGAAACAAATGGTGTGAATATTGGGAGAAGTGAAGGGAGAGTGAATGCATGGAATAAAGACAAACTTCTTGTTAGAACATCAAACGAGGTTAATTGGGCTTTTTTTCCACTACAAGTAACTCCATCCATTCGTTATGGTTATATGGTATCGTCAAATACTACCAGAAGCGATGAAAATTTAAGAGCCTTAAAGTGAGAGTTGAGTTTAAATAGGATTAGATGACAACTTTTGGACACAAAAGTCATGTCCGACCACCAGATTAGCTAGAGTGGACGGTAAGTTGGATTTTAATCCAATGTTAGGTTATGTGTACAATTGTTTTGCGTTGTAAGTTAACAAACCGTATCAAAATGATCCGATGAAGTTGATCCTCACACTAGTTTTTGGACTGTGATTATATTCATTTACTTGAGAATCACGTACAGTTATGAGTTATGTTTCATCAATATATATTAGTGAGATGCGTATAACTGAAAACAAAAAAACGTAGTTCTGTATCGAAAAGTCGGATTATCAATTCACTTTGAAAATCATTAAATTTCAATTTTCACACTTTAAACTACATGCATCTCCGCTTGACAAATTAAGGTATTTTTTTAAAGGATGTGTAGCATGTTCTGATCTACAAGTGCAAAGGAGGTAAAAAAAAAATATTTAGGGTTGTGTCGCATACTCGCATATTCTAATCTACAAGTGCAAAGGGGTCCAACCCACTCTAATACCTTTTAACACCCAAATAATTGGTCAAATGTTCGTACCTAGACAACAAATACATCGTCGACCTTAACCCCATCTAAGGGCTGGTCGGGCGCCCGGGCGCACCCCCGTTAACGGGCGGGGCGCCCGTGGGGCGCCCGCCCGGGCGCCCATGGGAGGGGGACACGTGTCCCCCTCCCATTGGTTATTAATTTTTTTTTTTGAATTTTTTTTAGTTTTGGTTTTGTTATTAATGGATTGGGTATTTGTTATAAATGTGGGGTAATAATTTTTTGTAAGTAATTAAAATTAAGAAATTTCCAGAACCAATACACTGTTTAATCACGGGTGCAATATTTAATCACGGGTGCACTATTTTCAATCACGCGTGCACTGTTTGCAATCACGCGTACACTATGTGCAATCACGCGTGAACAGTGCAACAAATACATTCAAACCCTCCCAACTATAAATACATCTATTTATCTCCTGATTCCTCACATTTCCTTAACTTCTCAACTTGTAGCTTCTTCTCTCATCAATGTCGGATAATAGTTTAAACTCCGGTCAATCGGACGATGATAACTGGAATGAGACATTAAATCTAATGGACCGTGCTATTGAATTAGCCGGACAGACTGTTTACGAAAGGACAACACGTCCTAAGCAGCGTCGAAGGAGAACGACGAACCCAGATAGAGATCGTGAACTAGGTTACAGACGCCTTGTAGACGATTATTTCTCTGACAACCCTGTGTATTCTGATACTCTTTTCAGGACAAGATTTCGGATGAGAAAGCATGTCTTCCTGCGCATCCACAATGCCATCGAAGCATCTGATGTCTTCTTCCAACGAACACCGGACGCAACTGGTAGGATGAGCATCTCCGGTCTACAAAAAAGTACCGCAGCAATGCGAATGCTAGCATATGGCGTTGCCGCTGATGGGATCGATGAGTACCTACGAATGAGTGCGGCAACATCCAGAAATGCTCTCCTCAAATTCTGTGAAGGTGTTATTCGCATCTTCGGCCCTGAGTATTTACGTCGGCCAACTGCAAATGACTTGGCACGCCTACTTTACGTTGGTGAGCAACGTGGGTTTCCAGGTATGATGGGGAGTATCGATTGTATGCACTGGGAGTGGAAAAACTGCCCAGCTGCTTGGAAGGGACAACATCAAGGGCGTGCTGGGAAAGCAACTCTGATCCTTGAGGCGGTGGCATCGTACGACTTATGGATCTGGCACTCCTTCTTCGGAATACCGGGTTCATGCAATGATTTGAACGTCCTGCAACAATCTCCGGTTTTCGACGACATACTAGAAGGCCGAGCACCACCTGTTAATTATGAGGTAAATGGTGTTCAATATGATATGGGATACTATCTTACTGATGGTATTTATCCACAGTGGGCGGCCTTCATCCAATCCATCCTTCACCCTCACACCCCGAAGCACAGATTGTTTGCTGAAGTGCAGGAGGCAACGCGTAAAGATGTTGAACGCGCTTTCGGAGTGTTGCAAGCGAGGTTCGGGATCATCAGAAACCCGGCTCTTGCCTGGAGCAAGGACGTTCTGTCCAAAATAATGACAGCTTGTATCATCATGCATAACATGATAGTGGAGGACGAACGCGACTGCTATGCTAATTTTGGAGATATTCGCGAATTTATGGAAGATCGTCCTGGAACTTCAGCTGAGGCAACGTCGTATTCGACCGATCGTATAGCGGATATTCACGAGTTTTTTGTCAATCAAGATCGAGTGCGTGACAGGAACCAACATTTGGATCTGAAAGGCGATTTAATTGAGCATATATGGCAACGCTACGGACGAGGAGCGGTTTGAAAATCGGTTAACGTAGTTGGTCATGTAGTATTTAAAAGTTGAGTTTATGTAATATGTATTGTTGTTTCTTAACTTTGATTGTAATATTTCCTATTTCAGTTTGTCTTAAATGTAACGTGGCTCCGTAATATTTAATAATAATTTCGTGATTTACCAGTAATTATTAACAATATTTCGAGTTAAAATATAATTATAATGTAATTAAAATTAGATTTATATAAAATGTAATTTGTTAAATGTTGTGTGAGAATTAAATTTGTTTAATTAAGAAATGATGTGGATGAAAGAGAGTGTAGGGTGAGTGGGGGTAGTCTGGGCATGAGTAAGGGTTTTTTTTGGGTGGGTTGGGTGAGCTGACGTGGCAGAGAGAGAAGCTGACGTGGCAGAGAGAGAGTGCAGGGCGCCCGGGGGTAGCCCGGGCGCTGTTAAATATGCTCTAAGGGCACCTTCAACAAGGTGCCCAGCAAAATGCCACCCAAGGGAGAAATATTGGGCGGGAGACCACCATGCCTCACGAACTGACAGTCCACTAACCCAATTCACGACCCAGTTGTTCCGTTTATTTAATTAATTTTAATTTTAATTTTTGATTTATATTTAATTACAAATAATTTATTATGTTAGATAGAAAGATTTGATTTTTATTTTTTTGAAAAAATAACCTACGATCTTCTCCACGTCATTTGGAGATTAATCCTAGATAAATTAAAATAAAAACAAATAAAATATATATTTTGAAAAAAAATGATTTAGACAAACCAAAACAGATAAAATTGTTGTAATTATTTTAATAATGTTGATAAATGTGATAAATTTAATTACACATTATATTTTCGTAATTAATTTTAAAAAAATATGTGATATAATTAATTGAAATTATGATAAATAAAAAATAATGTGAAAAAATAATGTGAAAGTGAGAAAATATTAATATGACTGGGAACATTTTATAAGTGAATTGTAATTGTGGAATGAATAATAAAAATATCACGCGTGAAAAAATATCATGGCTGATTTGACTATTTTGACACTTTGACAAATATCATGGCTGAAGATAGCCAAACCGGACCTCATCATGCAGCTCTTTGTCGAGACTTCGGTAACTTAATCATCGCAACAACGTACACCCCAGAACATATCGCTCCAAAACACATCACTCCACGTTTGCATAATCATCTTCGTTGCAAAAAGCTTTTTGCAATTGATCTGCACGATCAGCTAAACCTAACGCACCAATGTTCAATGGGAAGCCACTCCACTTTAATTCCGTCAAACCATTACAATTTATCTGAACTAGCTCAATCATCTGATATTCTGAATTTCCCTATTCCCTTCCCCTTGCGCTTGCTTTTAATGATCAATCAGTACAACATAATGTACCTTATGGGCCATTACATCCACCTTCGATAAAATTCTCATGAAAAGGGAACTCCATCGTACATACGAACTAATATACACAGGATTATGTAGGTCCCTATCAGAGGTCATCTAGAAAACAATAACTAGATGCAATGAGACTGTTTCGGCAAACTGAAATTCTTCAAAAATGATACAAGGGTGAAGGATGGACAAGTCTCAAGTGCCCCACATTGGACAGGATCCCACTCTCTAAGCTACCCACATAGGACAGGTGAATTAGCAAAGAGGCGGAACATACTACAAGTCATAAGCCTAATCAGATTAAGGTTTTCAAGTGTGGGACGATTGTAAGAATTCAAAAAAATGATCAACATAAGCAAGGTGAAGATGTGGAAACATAAATAAAAAATAGATAATTGGAGTCAAGTAACATCGCGAACTCGAGAAATGCAACTTATAAAACACAACATTGTCTCAAAATGGTACCATTTCCTAAAACTCCCATAGTCTAGAAAATTCCGAAAACAAATTAAGAGCAAAGCAAATCAACTTAGTAACTTCAAAGACTACAAAAATTCTATGATAAGTTGACAAAAACCAAGAGCAAATGCAGAGCTCCCAATACCCTATGCCTTATCACCTTCGGTTTCCACAGATCCCTTGTCACTGACATAGATACCATCCAGAAACTTTCTGATATCCTTCTTCTTGACATGGCATTTCTGCATAGCACAAGAAGTGTGTTAGATACAATAACTACTGAACAAAAACAAACATTAGTAATTCTTAAAACAAGGGTTAACCTGGTTTATCAAAGCAGCAGAGCGGGAAACCAACTCAATATCATTTCCATCAAGGACAAGCTCATCCTTGACCTTCTCAGATCGCACAACCTTTACACCTTCAAGCATATCAACCTTACGGACCTGTGGGAAATAGCACAATACATTCATACATGGAAGGAAAAAACATGAAAAATCAACAAATTCAATGCCCTCAGCCATAAACCGTGAAGACAAAGTATGAAAAAATATTACAACTATGATGTCTCCATTTAAATTTTCTGATAAGACAGCTTGACAACCATTATATTTTAAAAAAAGATGAATGTGTGCTACCATACGAATGACGAAAAAAGGTCAAGGTTGGTAGGTTTCCAAACTGGAAAAATAAGGTATAGCATTTTTTCTCAAGTAATGAAAACACTAGCTACCAAGGGAAACTTAAACATCTCAAAGCAAATCATTCAATTTGATTCATTTAAGGATCCAACTGATCAAGCTCTGATAGAAACTGCACATGCTAACTATTCATTACAGAGCATAGTTCTGGAAATGAGAAAGCAGACACAAAGGGGGCAAGCAACAGACAAACAAAATATCGGCAGCAAGACATCCTTTGAGCAAATTATGCACAGTACTCCAACAAATGCTCAAAAAAGATTGTTCGGTGCAATAAGAAAACTTAAAAACAGCCTTCAGGATCACTTATATACACGTTTAGGTGAATAAGGCAGCATGACGTACACAGCACCATTTTCTATTTGTTTTATGCAAGAGAAAACACCAAAAAGTAAAAATTCCTACATACAAGAAAAAAATAGAAAATCATATTACATATACGAGTACAATCAAAAGTAGATAAACTTAGCGTACTACATTATATAAAATCAAAAGCTCATTTTTATAACTCTGGATATAAGTCTAACTCAACCACGACAGTTGAGAATAAATTGAGATTAAAGCACATATTCCGCCTTCATACTCTCTCTTAAATGGGAGTTCGATAGTTAACCTAACATTGCAAACTACGAAACATCCACAGCCAATCATTAATGATAACAGATGCCTAATCACTTACAAAATTGTTGTCGTCATCATTACTAAAACGATAACAAAATGTTAAACACGTACCCACAACGAAAAGCCCAAACATTTAACAATATCGATCATAACTAACAGGTAGAAGTCAATTAAACAACATTAACAGGAAAAAAAGACGTTTAACAGCTCAAATCCGTCAAACAATCACCAGATCCAAACCAAAAAACAC
Source organism: Triglochin maritima (assembly GCA_963682175.1). Taxonomy (NCBI): domain Eukaryota; kingdom Viridiplantae; phylum Streptophyta; class Magnoliopsida; order Alismatales; family Juncaginaceae; genus Triglochin; species Triglochin maritima. The sequence continues at coordinate 47,228,767 of OY821775.1, forward strand.
AAACCCCCCAAAAAGAACCAACTTTACCGAAACCCCAAAAATCAAAGATGTACTCTACAAAACTCCAAAAAAAAATTATAAAACGAAGAAATAAACTTTCACCTTCTTCTCCCCTAGAAAGTTCCTGATCTCGATGGCAGTGTTGGACCCATTGATACTCGCATTAATCGGGAAATGGGCATAAACAAACCTCATCTTATACCTAAACCCTTTCGTAACCCCAGTAATCAAGTTATCAATGTGGCTAAGCGCGGTCCTAATCGCCGCAGTCGTCTTCCTCGACCCGAACCACGACTCGATCCGCATCTGCTTTCCTCCTTCGAGAAGCTGGAAGTCGAGGTTGAGATGCTTGAAGTTGCGGGTGAGCTTCCCCCGCGGTCCCTCGACGGTGACGACCTTGGCGTCGACGGTGACCTTGACGCCGTCCGGGATGTCCATCGTCTCGGAGGAGAGGATCGTCTTCATGGTCGCGGCGGCGGAAACCCTAGAGGAGATGGAAAGAGGTGTTGTTAGGGTTTGGAGCTGTGGTCGGGGTTTGAGTATTTATATCGGTTGGGGTGTCGGGAGATGGAATCCTGGCCGTTGGTTCGATGGGGGGTTTTGCGGAGAGGTCCTTGCCTCCCTGGTGGTTTTTTATTTTTACTTTTTTGGTGGAATTCAGTTTTTTTGTGAACACTTCGAACAATAAGTAGCTCTTATAATAAGGAAAATATTTTTTTGACCACGGTGCGTCTGGAACGTCGTCTGACGTGGTCAATCCAGTCAGCAAAAATCAAAGATTAATTAAATCACATATTATTTATTTATTTTGTGTCACATCACACGCATACGAAACTATGTGACATTTGGTTTCCATCATACCTATATCCTCAAAACCTTTCATTATCCCCCCAAACCTTTCATTCACCATCATTTTCTCCTGGTGGAAGACGAGATCGGAAAGAGTGATGCCGAGGAGATGACACGGGAATGAGTCTTGAGGAGGTTGGGACTCCGACGATGTTTGTTAGGACGTCACGATGTAGTTGGTCGGTGAGGAAGAGGAGGAAGTGGTCGACGTTGGAGTCTTTCTCGAGGCGAGGAGGAGGAATGTGGTTTTTTGTAGCTGATTTAAGTTTTTTGTATGATATTTTTGGGGGGAAGTTTGGTTTCTGATTTATTTTCACGGTATTGGATTTGATTTCGTGTTCTTGAAAATGACAAAAAAGTGATAAAAAGACAAACTTAAAAAGGAAAAACAACAATTTTAAAAGGAAAAAAACAACTTACTTATTAAAAAGGAACAAATATAACTTAAAAAGGAAAACATCAACTTAAAAAGAATGAAGCAATACCTAAATTGGAACAAACATAACTTAAAAATGACGAAGCAAAACTTAAAAAGGAAAAACAGGAACTTAAAAAGGAAAAACGACTTAAAAATGAATAAACATAACTTAAAAATGAACAACAGAAAATTAAAAAGGAAAAATAACAACTCAAAAATGATGAAGTGGTACCTAAAAGGAACAAACATAACTTAAAAATGACGAAGCAAAAATTAAAAAGGAAAAACAACAACTTAAAAAGGAACAAAGATAACTTAAAAGAAACAACAGAAAATTAAAAAGAAAAAATAGAAAATTAAAAAGGAAAAACAACTTAAAAATTAACAAACATAACTTAAAAAGGATGAAACAATACTTAAAAAGAAAACAACAACTCTTATGTTAAAAAAGATAGACGTAGATGTTAAAAAAGAACATGTTTTGTCTTTTTAAGTTGTTGTTTTTTCTTTTTAAGTTTGTCATTTTTATCACTTGCTTATATGGATAAAAAAAGACAAAAATTAACTTTTCATTTTACATTAGTATTCGAATGTTATATGGAGAAACCAAAAGTTGTGTTGGGAAAAGTAAAAGTTGCATGGGAAAACCAAACATTGCAGTGAGAAAGTAATGTTGCATTGTGAAACTAAATGTTGCATGTGACCCAACATGTTATTAAATGAATTTCTCTGCTGTCTGGATTGCTGACTCAACTGACCACGTCAGCCGCGTCCGAGACGCACACGGCCGTGTATAAGGATTCTTATAATAAACCTTACAAGTTCAATCTTTAGAAGTGACATTAGTCTGAATAATATTTGAAAGTTACAGTAATATAAACTTCTCTTTTTGTTGCAAAAAGTGAAAAAACGTAATATTGTTGTATAAATTAGGTCAAGTGCAAAGTTGTTTTGACCCTCCGATTTGTCTTAACTCATCTTATTTGAAATTGGAATGATGTATTTTAGACCTCATTTAGTTGACTTGGATATACATCTTGGAGACTTATACAAACTACTCATACCGTTTTGAATTTCTTCCCTTCTGCATCCAAGCTCGGTGCACCACACTTGTGTATGACTTTTTGGCTTGTTACAAAAATTAATTGATTAATTATTTGGAAAAAAAGGACATGTCACAAGGGGTTGTCAGGTTATGCTCGCATTCGATAACTCGCATGAGACTCGCTCAATTTTACTTGCTTATGTTTTTTAAAATATGACATTAAAACAAATTACATTGAAATCAGTGAATTACATTAGACAAAAATAGAGTAGTTGAACTGCAAAATCCCCAAAACCATTAAAAACATTGAAGTCCCTAAAACTAAATATTAATCTCAGATCGTCAACAATAGGATATCGGACGATCTTTATATATTTGTGACTTTCTTCATTATTACCGAGCATGGTTGCTTATTCTCTTAACCCAATTGATGGCAACGATTTGTTGGGATGGTTGGTAGTGGATGATTAACATCTGAAAATTCTTTTAAACTATTGGTTAATTTGATGAACCAACCGAATTTTTGCACATTTTTCGCACAGCAGCAACAACAACAACAAAGTCTTTTATCGTAAACTAGTTGGGGTAGGCTAGAAATGAAACTCTAAGGAGTCACGGTTCAGGCACGTGAATCGCCTTCTTCCACGTGTTTCTATCCAATGCAAATTCTCGAGGAATATTCCAATCTTTTAAATCTTTTTGACCGTTTCCTCCCAAGTCAATCATGGTCTGTCTCTTCCTCTTTCTATGTCTTCGATCTGATTCAATACCCATCTTCTTATAGGTGCCTCCATAGGTCTTTTTTGTACATGTCCATATCATCTTAGTCTGTGTTGGATAACTTTCTCTTCCATTGGAGCAACTCCAACTCTCTCACGAATGTCTTCATTTCTAATCTGATACATTCGCGTATGGTCACACATCCACCTCAACATCCTCATTTCGCACAGTAAACCCAAAAATAAAATGAGTTTAGCCCAACTTGCCATCCACTTCTTCAACAACAACTATTTGAGTTACTAATTATTCTTAATGAAAGTTTTTACCTAAAACTAATCAATTCAACCTTAGTTACACATATCAATATATCTCGCTTAAATTATATAACTAAAAAATGCTTAGTGATTTATTGACCCAAGTTTTAACAAACTAATTCACAAATTTGTAAAGTCGATGACCCACCTTGAGCACTTTCAATCATTTGCTTGTGAAGTGCTACGGGTTAGCCAAGAAGGGGAAAACTTCCAAGTTTTGGGTAGATTATGATACTTTACACTTGAGCATGAACAAAATACCGACCTAAGGCACCCATTGAGAGTGCCATTATAGGAGCAAGGCAAAAGAATGGACCAAGTTGATGAATATGGCTCAATTCAAACTTGTAGAAAAGCACAGACAACAAGAAAATGTCTATTCAAGATAGTCATTAGCACACAACTAATGACACCCTTAGGCTTTGCATCGATCCACATAGGACTAAATTCGAGAGCTTACGACACAGGTAATTGGCTAAAGCTTATCTAAGTCATATGATAGGGAGGTGGGAAGGATATTGACCTAAAAGTGTTGTGCAAGCGTGGAGTACCTCAAAGTATGCATTTTCTGGTCGAGTAGAAAGGATTGCTACAAATTAAAACTCGTTAGGAAGTTGAATATGACTTATATCAGTTCAAGCGGACAATCAAATACTACAAGTCGACAAGCGTCATGCCTCTGAATTAGGTTGGGAAAGTGAAAAAGGGTTCAATTTGACTAGAAAATTCTGAAACATTCTAGAACGACGGTAGATTTCCTAAAATGTTCAACGACATGAAAGAATAAGGTGTTATTTTAGAATTCTTCAAAGAGGTACACAGATACGTACATAATTCTAGATTCATTAGTGTATATGATGTGTAGCATATACGCTTTAAAGACTTGTAAGAGGAGTCTCCTTGATTGCAAACACCGAAGTTGAGAGCAATACAAGCATTGTTCCGCACTTCTCCACCACTCTCTTCTTTGTGTCCCTTGGAGTGTATTTGATAGTGTTTCTACTTAGTTGTGCTCGATTAAGTGTTAAGGAGGCTGACGAATCCAAGCAACATAAAAAGGATTGTTAGAGACTTGTGTCGACAAACTTGGCTTAATGGAGACTAAGGCTATGACAATGTGATATTAGAACCAAGGTCTCCCATAGAACACAATAAAACTATGGCAAATTAGAACGTCAAAAGTTCCAAAAAAATGTGACCTAAAGGGATGCTACCAAGGACCTGGTGAGTCTCCGGGGTTATTAAAGGAAAAAATGGTTACACCAACGTAAACCTTGATGATATTGGAACTAAGGTCTTTTGAGATGGAGCAAAAGGAATGCCTTCAAGAATTCATTTGACTATAGTGATTAGAATGAAGTTTCCATCATTTCATAATCAAAAGTGAAGGATGGGACCTTCTTTTCTTAATAATGTATCTTATGAATGTGAAGCACGTTTATGTGGCCATAAGTCAATGAACAAACATTTCATTGGAAAGTTTTATGTGCAGGTCAATTACTCGATTTGATAACACGAAAAAATACAAGAAGATATTACAATTAAACACACACAAAAAATTACGTACGTAGATGTTTAGGTTAGTTCTAATAAATTATGAAAGATAGCTCGATATGATACGAAAAAGACACGATCATATGAGAAAAAATAACACAAAATTGACACGTCGGTCTTATTTTGTATTCGATTCAATTGTTAGTTACTTCGTATTGATTATCTGCAACATCTTAGTCTTATAGTATGAAAACATTAACATGTAATAGTATTTATGTAACATCCCGAAACAACAAAAAATTTGAAATTTTAACAATAAAATATCACAAGAGAACGATCATCAAGGCGAGAATATTACTCATATACATAATCAGTCGTGCACCATAATACAACAAAGTTTATCAAAAATACATGATTACATCATTACAACAAAAGATAAATACAAGTAATCATGATGACCTTGAATAGTCCGAAGAGGATCCTGGACCCAAAATGTGTGTGTCCGCTGTCACCACCCAACAAAACCTACTGCGGTCCTGAAACATAAATGAAACAACAATGCTCGAGTTTCCATAAGGAAACCCTGTATGCCAAGTTCACATAAATGAATGCAACCGTGCAATAAAATGAACATATCATACTAGTGGTATGTCATGTCATCAACAGTAAAGAAAATAGTTCCCCTCCGAGAGTAAATCTAGACATCAGTCCTACAATCATCATCGGGTCTCCCTCGGAGACCTACCGTAGACACATACGATCTTACGGAGAGTACGCAACACACCCCCACACGCGGCTACACTAATCATGAGGTTCGGTGAGTGGCGTCTGCACTTCCGCGTCATAAGAATCAGATCTAAAACATCATGGTCAACACCACACCGACGAAGCCGCCGCTCAGGTCGGTACATCAATCACTCAGTAGGTGCCCAACTAAGGTATCATAGTCAGAACAACATCGACAACATCATAGCCGGAACAACGTCGACAACATCATCGCTGAAACAATACGGCGATACAACATACGTCCGACACAACATCGGACAGTTCCAGACCGAAGTCCGCCAGATCATCATGCTCCATGAGCCATACATCATCATTTATTGGGATCTGTGATCCCTCAGGTCTACTACTCTACTGAGAGTCAATACTGAAGGGAATGTGTTCTAAAAGTTTTACTTTTAAATGTCAATTATTATGAATTGAATGAGAAATCATTTTGTTCCTTGTTTATGTTATTCGTCCTTTAGAAGTGTTAAGGAAGAGGCTCTTGGTCCTTAACCGTAGAGCTCTAAAAGATATTGGTTTACATAAAACAAAAGATATTCGCAATCATGGTAATTAACATGGAACATTAATTACCGAGTTAAGATTGTCGTGTTGGTCATAGATCATTGTAGCTCTACAAGTGAGTGACAACACGGGTATGCAAAAGAGGAAAATATTATTTTTGTATACTGAATAGACCTAATAAGTAAAATATTATAGAAATGTGTTTCTGTGTCATTAATATTTTACTGTGTCTTTGGTCCTTTGATATGAGACTTATATCTAATCACTTAAGGAATACTTAATTAGATCAGTGTCTTGAACTATCGATCATTGTAGTGTAAAGGCATTGGTTGGTTAAGTATAACTTTCGTTGGAGAAGATAGTTAGTCAAAAGATTATCATTGCCCCTCTTAATTGAGTGATGATATTAGTGGACCCCTTGATAAAGCAAAGTTATAATGTGCACAATGTGATTTGAGTTAAGTCACATATTTATAACTAGCTTAAAGAGATCAAGAAATGAATACTAATACAAAGATGACACAATACTACTTTGTGTGTATTCTTAATATCATGCGGCAAGGGACGGACACAAGTGGTGCACTCCATCACTAAATGGATCGTGTTTTGGTTCGAGTGAAATTAAGACATCTAACTAATTGGGAGTTATAATGTGTAGCTAGATACCGCTTATATCTTGTGATATTAAAATTTTAATATCACTGCTAACTTAGTCTAGACCCTCCCATAGGTCACACCGCAAGAAACCGTGAAACAAGAAGCTTGATTTTTGGTTCATATGATGTGTCGGGTTTCTTATAGAAAATATGACACATGTGGTGAACAAGTAAAATCAATTATGTTATATATAACATAATTAGAATCATGATAAATTCATATGAGATGCATATATTATGGGGTGCAATAATTTATTGTTGCATAGGATAATATATTGCATAAGTTGTGAATTTGCTAAACCCCCCCTTAAGTTCAAATTTTGTTGGAAATAAATCCAAAATTTGAAATAGGCAAAATCGGGTAGAAGTTCGGTAATCCGTTGAGGTTCGGTCGACCGAAGGATCTATGGATCGGTCAACCGAACGTGGAACGGATAATCGTAATTGATTGACCGAACTTGACCAAAGTGCCTGGAGCTTTGGTACGGTGTACCGAACCAGAAACGGTCGACCGAACAATGTCAAGTTCCGATATTTTCGGTTAACCGAATAGCACTCGGTCTTACACGTGAATGAGTCCGATCGGTTAAGGAGAATTTTCCCCTTAAGATTCGGTCATCCGTCACGTACTCGGTTAAACGATCGTGACAAATTCGGTTAACCGAGTGGGACTCGGTAAACCGAACAGCGATCGATTTTCTGCCTTTGATTATTAAGAGATTAATTTGATCGATGGTTGGATTAGCTCCAAATTTGGTCAAACGTTTTGTGGGTGCATATAATGCATTATGGAATTAATTTGTGAGAGAAATTGTCATAAAACCGTGGCTTAAGAATAGCCATGATTAAGAGTAAGATTGGAACCTATAAATAGGTCCTTATTCTCCCTAATTGACACACACAATTCAATAATTATTTTCTCTCTTAATTCACCACAAAAACCCACGAAAATTCTCTTAGTTTTCTAAGTCTTTGGAAGGAGAAATCTCAGAGGCTAAGGAAGGGGTTTGTAGCTAGATTCTAAGCTTGTTTGGAGATCGATTGGCTAGCTCCTTTCTCTCCAACCTTGTTTAGGGTTTCGGTGAACACTCGGAGGCATCCGGCGCGACGAGAAGCATCCCCAACGTCTCCGAATCTTCAAGAAGTTTTTGAGAACTTCTAGGTATGAATTTCGGAGCCCTTGTTTGTTTTAATAGAGTTTTGAAACTAGATGTTAAAACAAACCGATGCATGCATGAAATAAATCAAAGAAAATTGTAATTGATCCTTATTATACATAAAAAAAATCGAAAATATATATGTATAATTAAACATGAAATCCTACAAATACTAGCACTTCATTACACCACAATCTATCAACAGAGGTGACACATCCCAAGTACCCACATTTTTCCACTCGACGGTCCCTGTGCAGGCACGATCAACGCACCACCATCACCTCCTGGCTCACAACTAGGCGAGGATACGGGTTTCCGTGGACAGAGTTGGCACTTCACTATGACTGGGAATTGAGTTCTGATCACAAACGGTCGACCGAAATAGGTCATCTGGTCGACCGATCCCAAGGGGCCCGGTCGAACAAATGCCTGCAACGGTCGAACTCTCTGCTCATAAACTAAACCCAAACGGTCGAACAAACATATAAGCCGGTCGACTGATACGTGGTCAAAATCAGGACTCAGGCCAAAATCATACAAGTCAAACGGTCGACCGACTCAAGGGTCCCGGTCAACTAAACACTACTAGGGGCAACCTAGCAGTTCTAGTCATCTATCAGTCGAACTATCAATCAATCGGTCGAACAATCATTTAGTTACATAAGTTACCGGTCGGACAAAGTTGAGAGCGGTCTATCGTTTAGATAATTCACGCCCTGTCCAGACCTTTCCAAAAAAGAACGCTCGACCGACTCATGGGTCTCGGTCGATCAAAAAACAACAGACATTTCTTCGACCCACTAGCATACGCACAACCAGTCGACCGCCGCAAGACATTGTTCGACCGGTGTTGGTTAAAGTCGGGAATTTACACTACATTCGGTCGACTACCCGAAGACACCAGTCGATTGTTAACGGGAAACTACTTAGCCTAGTTAGGTCTAACTTGCTTCCCAAACTTCGTCGACGAGGTCTCCGACCTCCGTCGACCAGCCAACACTTCACACACAATTTTGAACCAAACAAACATGCATCTATTGAACCGACATACCTTCTTTGAGATACAGAGCATGCCAGAGTTTCGCTCGATGTTCTCCAACCGCAACCCCATGTGCGATGTCTCCTAGTGTCGCCACCCCTCGCCACCAACCGGAGCTCCAACCACCTCGTCGTCGTCCCGAGCAACTAAGAGAGAGAGAGAGTGAGTAGAGTGGTGAGGAGCAAAGACGTGAGAGAGAGAAGAGAAGGGTTTTGCTTCACTTAACCCAACCATCCAACCCATCCCTCACCCATCACTTCACCATGCCCTACACCTTCTAGCCCATGCCTCCATCACGTCCTCCCCTTCCCCATGCAAAACCCAACCACAAACTTCATTAGCACCCTAATTAGGGTTAGGGACATCACAATTTGGTTGTTATGAACCTTAATAATTGTTTTCTTTCGGAACGTAGCAATATAACATGCAAGAAAAGTGAAAAATAGACAATTATCCAACACCAAAAGATCATGACTCAACCAATAGGAGTTGTGGTTCACATCCCCACATTTATTATCTAACTGGAATCATTAAAAACTAATTTTAACTACCAATATTTTTTTTCATGTTTAATCATATTATTATTTCGTGTAATTTCATATTATTATATTGTGTTAGAAATCAACAAGTTTTTTGCGAGTGTATTTCTTATTTACCGATTCTATTTTCCATTAAAACCATTTGGATAACTCAAAACTTATTTTTACAACCCATAATTTCTCAACGTTGACTCACTTTACAATACCGTCTTGCGATTCCAAATTAAAAGTAACTCAACATCAAACACTCATTTTGCATTTTGTGTTAATTAGTAGTTCGATATTTGATGCGAAGTTAACCCAACTTCCCTAGACACCTATAAGGGTTTTAGAACTCGAGCAACCAAACCATGCCGATCCCCGGCGGCGGCGTGCGAGGGACGGCGGCGGCGTGGGCGCTGTCGACGGCGAGGCACTTCTCCCGGAAGTGCCACCGGAACCTCAAGAGGATCGACCCGAAGGTGCCCCGAGAAGAGGCCAAGCTCATCTCCAACGGCCTGTCTCAGATCCTCAGGGAGAAAGGGCCCCTCACCGTCTCCGGCACCTGGAATCACTCCAAGGTGCTCGAAACCCTAATTCCTGAGGCCGCTTTGGGGAAACGATTCTAGGGATTTTGGTTTTGCGATGTTCGTTTCCGAACGCTAGGGTTTTTGGAACCACATTTGGGATATGAGATTCCGTAAGTTATGATAAAATGAAGAATCTATTTCCAAACGTTTTGGTAATCGGATTTTGATTCCCAAAATCAAGAGTGAGAAATGTGATCTACAATTGGCATCTAAAAAAATTTAAATTCTTCATACTGAGGTAAAGGTACGTTTGGGAATTGATTCTGAGTTTCGGTCAGATTTTAAAGAATCTGATTTCTCCACGTCCCTCCACTCTCCAATCTCAGTTCGTTCCAGCTTCAAATTACCGATAAGATAATGAATTAATGGCATTGAAACATGTCCTGGTTTCAGAAAATAATTGTGATAGTTAGTCTTATTATCCATTGTTAGATCTGATATTCAATTCCGTGTTGAATTTAGAAATTAAGTATTTTGTCTTCTAACTTACGTCGAGAAGGAAGTCCAAGAATCCAAAAAAATTGAATAGAAGTCGTGAAATATAATTTTGAGAGCCTAAACACATTTTCAACAATATTTCCCAAAGGCTAAACCAATTGTTTCAACTAATACTAAATTGTGCCTAGTTAATACATAGTGACAAACTAGATCAATTTTAGTTGATAGTCTGTTTTTCAGTTTATTCTAGACATTGTTATTTGCCTATTGAAATGTGTTTTCATGTGTTTCTCATGAATGTGAATGTTCCTTGGTGTTCATTATTGTCTGTGCTACACCTGCAAAAGTATTCAAGCCAAAATTACTTTGAAATGTGTTATGGTCGTCTTTTGTAGATTTCCATCGCTCATGTTCTTTTCATCACCAAATTTCATGTTTCTAGTAGTCTGACATAATAATATTTAATTTTCAAGGTCCATTTTCTGAACTAAATCCGAATTGGACTCATGCCTAAAAATCTGCAAAATGTGGCTTGGAAGAGCCTTTTGAGACCTGACCATTGGTATTGGCCCTTTGGTAATTATAGCCTTATTGGCAAGATTCGAGTCTGTATTTTGGTATTTCATTTTTCTTGAGGTGTGCTGGTTTCAGCGTAATTAAGTCATATCTAAAGTTTGGGCTCTACAATTTCAAAGATGTTGCAGCACAAAGCTTAACCGTGGCCCATGGGTTCACAATTGAATCATGTCGGGTAGTGTCACATGGGTCTAGCCCAAGAACAGGAATTGCAGATAACCATTCCTTGATGCCATCTATCTACTAATGCTAATCACATATCCATTTTCATAATATAGTTTCTCTCTTTGGGTACAGAGTACATACAAAATCTATAATATTTATGAATTTATCTACTTTTTAACGAGATGAGATGCACTTATCTACTTCATTTTTTATGCACAGCCATTTTCTTATTAACGACACTGCCTTGCTTTCTAACAGTAAAGAAAGAAACTGAGTTGTCATGCTTGCATCCTCTTGTAGAGTTTGTGTGCCTATTTAGTACCATTTCCCTTTGGATGTCGATTTGGTTGACATAGAACCTCTGGTTACAATTTATGACTTTCCTTTGGTCCCTTTTGTTTCTACACTATCGACTGGTAGTATTTTGATTATTTTCTAAGCATGCTAATTATATTTAACATTTATGATGCCAATGCCATGCTATTTTTACTTTTTTTCCTCATTTTATATTTTATTTTTTGTTGAACATGGATTTTGGAATGTCTTGTTGTCTCTATTCTTTAAAAGATAACATGTAAGCTTTTGACTGGGTGAAGAATTTGAATAAATTCTTCTGTCAGCTCTAGTCACTGAATCAAGCCTGTAGCAAGGCAGTCTTGTGGTGGTAGTTTACCATGCACTCTTTTGTTACTGTAGTCTTTGAGATTCTTTTGCATTCCCTGTCACTAGCATATAAGTTGCATGTGGCATATGCTGTTATGCATATCAAACTTTGATTGCATCACTGATGGACCTATTAACTGTTCCCAGGAGGCAATAACATGGATGATTTTCTCTATTTTTACTTTTTAGATCCTAGGAAAGAATGTAAGGAACAAGATGGTTGTCACAATTGCTATAGCAAGATAGTGGTGTTATGCAACATTGCTTTGAGATCCGTCTTTCTTGGATCTTCTTGTGTTGTAGTGTAAAGTGAATCAAACACTACAGAAAGGGTCTGTCAAGGATAATGATTGATTAGAATTCTAGCAATGAATTTGTCCATAAAACTCCATCTTTGTGGACGCGTTGTGCCCCATTCTTATTTATGTTGGTTCAATGGCCTTGGCACTATCCACCAATACCAGTAACAGTTTGGATAGAAGCGTGAAGTGAACAGATTTAGAAAATTCTTTTCTCTTTTCCTATGTAGCTACTCCTTTGACTCATAATTTGTACATCATATGTGGGTTGGTGCTCTTGATATTTTATTAATTACTTCGTCTCATGTTGCAAACTGGATTGACGATGAAAAAGCTTGAATTGTGTGATTGTGATTTTGTTAAGTATATGGAATCATCAGTTCGACTTGATCAGATGTGATACACCTGTTCATTACTTCATTATGATGCTATTCTTTCTTCTCGTTTATTTTTCTAATAGCATTCTGCCAAAGAGTGCTACCAACCTCGACAAGTTGCCTATTTAATGTAGCATACACCACTTGTGGATTTAATCAAATGGAAGGTGTTAGAGCTCAAAACACAAGATTTTCATTTCAACATTAATTACATTTGTCCGTTGAATAATCTGTTTTACTGTTGCTTCAGAATTTGTCAATAATTATTTTGAAAGTTGTAGGTTATGATTTGAGATTTTAATGACAGCCTGCTGATTTTCTCGTTTATAACAGGAAGCAGGCATCAGTGGTCTGAACAGCAAGACACACCTCAAACTCATGCTGAAATGGATGAGGGGGAGGCACGTGCTGAAGCTGTTCTGCGCCCACGACGGCAAACACAAGAAGTTTCTTCACTCGATTCTTCCCGAGCAACCTCGACCTGCCCAGAAGACCAAAACCCCAATCCCTTAGACAAAACTTCTCCGTGAACCAGAAACTTAAAGATTGATAGCAATGGATCACAAAAAGTATGTTTGACGAGTACTGTTAGGTCACTGTTTGCATTGACTCTTCAAAGGTAGACATGGGGAGCTTTCGTTGATTGTGTTCTAACGTGAATCCAATTTAGTGGGAGGCTGTGGAGGAAGCGAATTCCGTGTGGACGTTACAATTCGTATTTATTAGTTACTTAGATTTGCTATCATGTTTTGTGATTGGAAATCGCATTCAACTTGAGGTTATGAGTGATCGTGGAAAGTTGTTTTTTGTGGTCTTTTCATGTTCGATATGAAATGTATTGAGACCTCAAGTAGTGACGTTGGAAGTGAGATATTAGATTTCAGAAATAATGGTGTTGCATGAGTTTGAAAATTATATATGATTTGAAGTGATAATATTCCTAGGATGGACGTATACTAAATTTTAAAGTTGTTTTTCAAGTTAAATTTGATGTACAATTAATTTGGAAGAAGACGTTTCCGGTTCTCTATTTTGATGGTCTGTGTTAATTTTGGTTTAGTTGGAAGTGGGAGGAAATCGGGAAAGTGATTTAATTTTGCATTTCTTCATGCGACGTGGGTTTAGAATGGAAGTGTTAGATTCTTTCCAGCGTATAATTGTTTTTTTATAGTTAAAGAGCAAAAATTTCGAGCAATGAAACTTCAGATTCATTCAGGTGCTTCTGCTAATTTATTGTTTTTTTCATTTCTCACATGCTTCTTTATTATCTTCTGTGTACATTCACATTTTTTTCCATCACAATCATAGTTGCATAAGATTTTCTAAAGTTCCAACTTTAAATGAACTTATAAATTTAACAACTTTTATTTTCTTTTATTTGAAAACATTATGTATTTATCAAATCCCATCGTGCAACTCACACGTTTAACAAATATTTGAACTCCAGTTCGACTTCCATTATTTGGAAACCCAATAGTCAATTGGATAAGTCTTATTTTTCCCTAAATCCAATGTAGTAACAGATATGGTAAATTATTTTATTATTTGATACAACGGATGTAACAAGGACAAGGAGAGCCCATAAAACTACTCTTTGTTAATAAGTTCACGTATTTTTGCAAAAGATACTTCCAGAAGACGAAATCCGACAAAGACTGAAATTCCTAAGCCGTAAAACAAGGAAAGCTCACATTCTTACCTCTTTAAATTCCTTTGGTTCATATTTTATTTTTCTTTTGATTTTGAACATCAAAAGAACAAATAGGGAAAAGGTCATCACTTCAACATCCAATTCACGTTGGTTCTTTTTTCCATTTTTGTTTATTTATTTAAATTATTGAATTTTGTTTACAAATTTTAGGTTTAAAACATTATTAATTGAATTATAGTGTTTTGTTTTGGTTCACAATGAATGACTAACATATATATTTCTGAATTAAGTTTGATATGTTCCTTTACTGCACATAAACCTCAAGAAGAGGGATAAGAAGAAAATTCTAGTCATTGTGCGCTAGCGAGGATTAAAAATGTAGCATTTCGTTGAGAAAACTCCAAGTAATCAATTAAGTCATCTCAACTTGTCTATCTAAATTGTAAGTAAACGAAGGTGATTGACACGTTTCGAAGTTTAAATTGCCAAAATTCACGAGGCTAATGGTAATTAACTACTAAGGTGCGTTTGGATACATCGTTTGCAAATTCTATAGTACTTTGAAATGATGGAATTTGTAAATTCTGAGATTTCTAAATGACGTCATTTATTTTCATCTTGTTTAGGTATGTATGTCGTTTCCAAATGACGACATTTACAAATCTATTCATTTGATTTTGCTTTGTTCGGAAGAACCTTAGAATTTTCAAATTATATGTATATGCTAAAATCAAACCAAACACAACAAAAAGAAGAAAAAACAACAACAAATCTTAAGAATTGCAATAGAAACACAAATTAAAGATCAATAAAAAGTGAACACCATCCATAAAAAAAACAAATGACAATTAATATTGTCTTGGTTGAAATCCACCAAAACTCACTATCTTTTAATATCCCCGTGAGATAGCCTCCAAGGGTATTAAAACCCACGATACAAAATCAACCAACTGAGTTAGATCTTCCCAAATGGCAAAACCAAAACCCAAGAGCCAAAATCCAAAGAATCCACCAACAAACTCCAACTAACACTCCAATTCCATAAGAAAATCTGATCCAAAACCCACACTGAAAGCCACAACCAAAGGAAGTGGAGCTCGACGGCGGCGGCAGCAGAGGTGTAAGAGGTAGTGAGAGGAGGTGTTGGGATTTGATGTGGAATTTGGTATTGGAAATTAGGATAGAGACTTGTAAATTCACCTAAAAATGTGAAAATTTGTTGTCTTTTTGTATAATGGTGAAATTTCCAAAATTTCAATCTTCAGTTCATTAAACATGGTATTTACAAATAACGTATTTTAAAATTCCACAAAATTTGAAATTCCATGTATATAAATCTATCCGTCCACACGGTTGTCCATGTATCTTTCGGTGGAACTCCAGGAGCGACCATCCAAAGACCTACTTACTTTCCGTCAATAAATCTACGACTCTATAAAAAAAAAGAAACGACAAAAGAAAACAAGAAAAAGAAAATAAAGAAAAAGATGGAAAAAAGGCAATGCAGGTAAGCAGATGCTGAGGTTGTGGAATGGATTTGTAGATGGATCATGTGGATGGACCATTCTATGTTGACGTACCAAACAATCGACAACAGCACACAACCTTGTACCCCACTCGACACGTTCTCTGACACATTTACTGTCTCCCCAAACCTTACCTAAGCCCTACTCCCTCTCTACACTTCCCTAACTAAAACCTAATCACTTCTTCCCTAAAATCAGCTATAAGTGTTATTATGATGGTTCTTAATTTGTTAAACTTTAATTGCCAACTGAGAGTTTGAAAATAAGTTTAATTAGTATATATTTTTAGTCTTAGATTAATAAGCACCAATAACTTAATATATCGTCGTGGGAGTTGCATGCATGTTTAAGATTTAACTAAAAATTAAACATGTAATGCTGTTAAAGAAAAGAAATATAAGAAACCCCAGTTTGTCATTGTGACCTCATCACAAGTAGTGAAGATATATGGTTCGAAATCTAGGGTTTGTTAGAAAGGAGGTATGATTTATTAGTTTGCGTCCCTACGTGTAAGACCCGACGTACATTGTGTAGACTTTTGTCGAGTCTCCGAAAAAAATGTTGTGAGATGGGCGTTCTCCTCAAAGCGCCAACGTTGTGAATGTTCAACTCTAGTTGTGCGCATGAAACAACATTTTGGAGTGGTTTACCATCGCAAAATAGATCCATATATAGTTTCAAATTCGTAAGGCAAAATTGAAAGGAAAAAAAGGTCAAATGTGCATCATATAATTAAGTTTTTGTTTTTGAAATATTATGTCATATAACATGTCCTACATGAAGACTTTCAATATTTTAAATAATTTATTAAATGGGTATTAATTTAAAGATTTAGAAGTGGTAGGGTTTAAGGAGGAGTACCTTATCACAACTCGCCTTTACAACTTATAATAACAAACCGATCCATTCTTTACTCTAAGACGACTTACTTATCGAATTATTCCATCGTGTCGGTATTAATATGAAGTAACACTCCAATTTCTTTGGCAAAAAAATATATTCCTGATCTGATGCCAAAACATTCCCAATGGGCAAACGGTCGTCCCCATCCATCTCTCTATCATGGAAGGGGGAGCTCCAAGAGAGGTCGCTTTAGGAGGACAGGGAAGTAGGAGTGGTTTTAATAAGAATGAACATGGCATATACACATAGGGGAAGGTGTTGAGAAAGAGCTGTGGAAGGGAACTTACCTCTTATATATTAACCACTTCTAGCAAATCCAATTGAATATGGTATTATATATATGGAATAAAAAAGACGTGGATCAACCCCACTGCATATATATATTGCACCAAGCACTTGCTATGTGTACATATATATACGTGTGTGTTTGAAAATGGAATGGCGACCAGCCTTGTAGAGGATAGGTTTGAGAATTTTGTGTTGTTGGGAGGTGAGACTAGAAGTAGAATGTGTTGCCCCTTTGGGTAATCAGATTTTGCAGTGGATCTTTTCTCCTCTCCACTAGCTATTAGCTAGTTTTTTTGCATATTTTGGGTTTAAGATAAATAGCTTAATCCGTTACTTAAATAGGTTGAAAATATATTTAACAACTGGACTAATTTACAACATGCATGTTTACCTGAAATACCCAGTACTTCATGCATTTTTGTGAAGTCGTGCATATAAATTGTCTGTTCAACAAAAGTACAAGCATCATATACATACGTTCCTATTGCACAATATATATTTTCCATTCCTTAAATGCTAAAAAAATGGAACCCTGCATTGAAGAGAAGTGGTTATCTTCTCAAATACATTGTTTTTTTGAAATTCAGTCTACGCACCATCTCTTTAGAATTATATGGAAGTGAAAAATGATGGAGGCAACTCAATTATATAGTATTGTGTACTTTCTCTTGAATCATGTAAGTAAGATGATATTCCTAAAACCCTCTCTCATACATAAGTATGAATGCTATTCATGTTATTAGTGGGTATACATTTTTGAAGCAAATCTTCATATTCTGATTGACTTGCACTGATACCGTGTAAAACTTTGTTGAATCACCACTTCAAAACTAAATGCTTGGAAAGGTGATGGACAACAAAGCAAAAAATATATTTCCAACATTTTGACAATTTTCAGGTTAACATGTACACTCACTTTTTAAACATTTACACGTTTAACGAGTTTAAGTACTTCCTAAAAGATTAATCATTCGAAACTTAGGATGCATGTGCAACGCCTACAATACAAAGAGACTTAGGACATCTACTAATTATCTGATTTAACCCTAAATACACATGTACGTACTACTTCTTAAATTCTCACCGAACCAAAACATTTACCACCAAGGGTAATTAAACTTGCACTAAAACAATATCAGCTAAAACAAATTAAGGAACAGCACTTGTCCTTAGCTTTATCTTTGCCACCCATCCTTCTGCGCGGCTGTCACACTCCATCTCTTTTATCTTTCTCTTTCCACTTCTCTCTCTATCTCTATATATCACACCACCTCCTCTTCCCCACTCTCCCATCTGTTCCTTTCCTTTCCCGTGCAAACTAGAAGAAGTTAAGCAACATGGGGAGAGGGAGGGTTGAGCTGAAGAGAATAGAGAACAAGATCAACAGGCAAGTGACTTTCTCCAAGAGGAGAAATGGGCTGCTCAAGAAGGCTTATGAGCTATCTGTTCTTTGTGATGCTGAGGTTGCACTCATCATTTTCTCTAGCCGTGGGAAACTCTATGAGTTTGGCAGTGCTGGGTACGTATAGAAGATTAACTCTTTTTCTCTTTTTTCTTTTTGGTGATCTTCAAAATATGAGAATTTAGATTTTGAGATGTTCGTTTGTTTGTTCATGGCGCCACATGGGTTTTGGTCAGGGAACAGAGATTTTGTGTTTTTTAATTTGTTTTTGGAGTTGGGTAAGATCTTTAAAAGATGCAAATTTTACATGTTTTCTGATCTTTCTTAGTGTACGTAGTTGTATTGTATAAGCGTATGTTCTTTTTTTTTTTTGAAAGTTTGTTGTGGGTAGACAGATTTTGTGTGTGTTTTTGGTTTTGTTTCTGGACTTGGGTGAGATCTTCAAAATATACACATATTTCATGATCTTTCTTAGAGGAGTTCTGTTAATAAATAAGCACGTGGATTTTTTTATATGAAAATTTGTTGTGGGTTGGGAGATTTTGTGTTTTCTTCGTCTTTTATGTCTTGGCCTCTTGGGTTTATTTTTTCTTGGAAGTTTTATTTAACTAGATTTTTGTGTGTTTGGGTGTATTTTATAGTGGTAGGTTTTACCCACAAAGTGGAATTTTGTGTTGTGTTTTTTTTTGGGACTTGGGTTTGCTTTCTTTTGGAAGTTTAACGTCTAATTAAGTAACAATTTTTTTGTATGTGTTTTTTGGGTTTTGATGTGTTTCAAAGTGATGGGCATTTCGGGATTTTGCCCACAAAAAAAAAAGAAAATTTTCAGGTGGTTTTTTTCTTCCAGTTGTAGAGTGGAGAAGATCGAGAGAGAGAGAGAGAGAAGTAATGTAACCCTATATTTTGTTAATTCTTCCCATACTTGTTCTCCTGTCCTTGTTCTACATAAGGAGTAAAATGTTTTCCCACTTTCCCAACTCAAACAAGAAGCGGTCATGATATATAGTGGAAGAGAAGGCTTAGATTTGGTTCCCAACACCTTTTTTTCGTACCTTTCCAGCATTTAATGGATGTATAAGTTATGGTACGAATCTTTCTGAGTTTATATTTTTCTTTTTTGCCTTTTTCTTGCTAAGAGATTTCAGGAGATATTGGGAAATCTAAGGGGTTATAGCTAGATCTATGTTTCTCAGGGAGTGGGATTTTGTTGCCTTTTGGTGTTGAGCCCTTTGCTTGGGGGAGAATAGGTGTGCGTGTGTGTTGTGTTATTTGTTTCTTGTTATGGAAATTTTGCCTTTATTGTGTTTGTTTTGCTGTTTTTGTCTGTGTCAAAGGGTGAAATGAGTTCTTAGTAAGATGGTGGAATACTAGATTTTTGCTTGTTTGGGGTTTTAGGGTTACTTATACTTATGTGTGTGTTTTTGTTTGGCCATTTACTCTCTACTATCTTTTTCAGTAGAAGATTTTTAGGGTTAGTTATTTTTATGCATTTTAGGGTTAGTTATACCTATGTGTGTGTTTTTGTTTGATTATTTACTCTCTACTATCTTTCTCAGTAGAAGATTTTTAGGGTTAGTTATTTTTATGCATTTTTAAGGTTAGTTATGCTTATGTGTGTGTTTTTGTCTGGTTATTTACTCCTTATTCTTTTTTAATAAAGTTTTTATGGTTATGTTTTTTTGGATAATCTTTAGGGTTAGTTATGTTGGGTGCGTTTTTGTTTGGATCTTCACTTTGTACCTTTTCTAGTAGATGTTTTTAGGGTTAGTTATGCTTATGTGTGTGTTTTTGTCTGGTTATTTACTCCTTATTCTTTTTTAATAGAAGTTTTTATGGGTTTTTTTACGGATAATCTTTAGGGGTTAGTTATGTTTTTTTTTGTTGTTGTTTGGATCTTCACTCCGTACCTTTTCTAATAGATGTTTTTAGGGTTAGTCATATAGTGTTGTTTTTGTTTGGTTATTTACTCCCTACTATCTATTTTAATAGAAGTTATTTAATTAGGGTTAGTTAATTGTGTGTGTTTTTATTTTGTATTTTACTCCCTACTATACCTTTTGATGGATATCTAGTCGAAGGAAGTGATATTAAATGTTCATAATTTTATTTATTTTGGAATATACGGGTGGAATAAGATCATGATAAAATGCAACACATGTGATTACAAGTTGTGTAATTTTATGAGGGTTTTATTAGCATAAAGATGAAAACGTTATGTGTCTTTTGCTTTTACATTAATTAAATTTGTGTTAAATAAAATATATATAATATTGCCGAGCCTTAGAAGCTTCCGTGCACTGCATATTTGTTTATATCCCATGTAAAATTAATAAATGACCTACATAAAAATATCTTACAAATTTAAAGCAATATTGCTATGCTATTTAACTAAAATTTAAAACTTGAGATAAAATTATGTGCGACCTATATTAATTAAGCTACATGCTCTCATAAGACGGTTATAAGTTAAAGAGCGCATATGATGGTTTTGATATACACACATTTTCCATATTTAGTAAACAAAAATCAAATACATATAAACTACCTTCTTCTGGCCTAGTAGACTATCTTTCAATGGAAATTTTTTTTAAATGATCTTAACTGTGCTTGTTATTCAAATCGAGTTACAATCTCAAGATTGCCCTGTTTCTATTACCAAGATTATAAATTTAGAACAACATTAACACTATGACACTTGAATTTTAAATTTCCCAATGGAATCGCAAATAAATATTCACACAACAGAGAAGCTCCTTGCAGAGTGATTTTGAGTCTTAAGTAAATCACGGCTATATAGAATTTGTTTTGAAGAACCAATACTGCATATGTAACAAAGAGATTCCTGCTATCTACATGTTTAATTAACTAAATTTGAGTTCAGGTGTTATAATACATCATATTATCAAACCTGTTTTTCTTACACCCTTTTCTTAGTTAGATATGAACCCTTACATTTTTGGCAGCTTTAGGAATATCTTTTTAGGATCTTTTATTTTGACTATGAAATAAAATGCTTACACATCTTTGAGGACAGCTATACTAATTCCTGTCTATTGCTCTAAACGGTCTAGTATTCAATAGTTCGTTAAGATGATTTGATTTGTGTATCTAAATTTCACCTTTTGTTGTAAATATGGGGAGAATTTTGTTATTTGAATTCATTCATTAAATATATAAAGAAATAGTTAAATTAATTACTTGTAGGTTGTACTTTCACTCAGACACTAAACTAGTAAACATATTTGTAAAGTTAATACGAAAAATGGAGGCAATTAGACGTTCAAATATGTGATATCATTGTTCTACTAAGCATAAATGCACTATTTGGAGGGTTAAAGGTATTCTCCAAAACCCCCTAAAATTTTGAAGTTTCTTTCTTCTATTTGTTTCTTTACGGTTGAAAATTGTTGCCAGTAGTCTTTGGGTTAATATTACATCAACATCAACATAACCCCAATGCCTCAGAAGAGGCTCCCGCCTAAGCGAGGTGGGGGGGAGGGGGGGTCGGATGTACACAACTCTACCACTGTAAAACAGTGAGGTTGTTTCCAATTGACCCAAATGATGCAAATGCAACTGACCATCTGCGATTCCACAATAAAAAAAATGTAAATCGTTTAAATAGCTCTTTGATATAATCTTTGGGTTAATATTATACTACAAAAATTATGGAGGCTCATTTAGAAAATAATTGATGCTTAAGTCTTGTTATAAAAATTCCTTTTTTCCCCGGTGGAAGAACGAGTACACCAGTCTTTAACTTTCCTCCAACTTTCCTTTTTTTCTTTTAATGTGAACCCTTCAAACCCTAATTAAACATAAATAGTTAATATAAAGTTGTCCACTTAACAATAAACGTAGAAATACACAAGCATATATCTATATACTATTACGTACTCTCATATTGCACTAGTATCCACTATCTTAATATCCATGAATATGTACTCATAAACGGTCAGTTGTACATCTAGAAACTAGAGATTTTTTTTTTTACATTTCCTTGGTTTAGATGATTTGCTTACCAAGTTTTGATTTATGGTATTGTTAACATCACTATTTGCACTTATTCCTTGTTTTGAGCTTTCACACTACAAAAAGTCACTTTCTCCATACTAGGCTTAGACTAGTTTGTACTAACAACTTATGTAGTTGAGGAGAGAGGATTTGCAAAGTAAAGAGGATCTTATTTTTAAATATTTCTAATCTATTTTTTTTTTATGTTTGTTGCATGTATAATTCCCTAGGTCATTTTGATCGACAGGTTTTAGCTAGAGCCTTGTATAGTTGTTACACCAACATAAGTTAATTAATTAACTCAACTTGTATAAACGGTTGGAACCTTTCCTTTTAACATAATACATGAGCAAAGGAAGTACTGATTTCGATCCTTTCAATACTCAGTAGCACATCTAACAAGTTTTCCACCAAAAATATTAGGCAGCGAAAATAGTAGCGCATGTTGGTTAATTGACTGAGCTTTATTTTTCTTAAACCAAGGTTATTCTAAGTTTCTAACACATCAAGACCAATGATATAGTGCAACATGTAGTATTTGATGTTGGGATTTGATCTTTAGTCCATTTAATCTCTAATCAATTTTTTTTTGAGATTGTAGTGTTTTATTTATTTGGTATTCAACAACCAATAAAACCTTAAGAGTTTCAGAAATTTGCATTGTAATTAATTGTCTATTAGTTTGAAAATGATAAAGAGTTATTATATTTTGGCATTGAAATAAATGTAGACATGTGTAGGAATGATTATAAAGAACAGTAGCATGCAGAAGGGTGTCAATTAGAGAAGGGAAGTGAGAAGTAGTTGGCAGAGCTATGCCTATCAAGCATCTATTACTCTTCCTGGTGATTTGATACATAAGCATAGTATATAGACGGCGTGGGGTTGTCAAGTCCCACAGATTCGGGAACAAGTGCAGAGAACAGAAGCTCTGGAGTCCCAGATTTCTGGGTCCTCTTCACATGATTGGACACTTTAATTTGTTTTCATCTTAAAATATTAGTTGCACGCATACTTTAATTTAAGCCTTTAACTTTAAGGGGTTCCATATATTGAACAGTGTTTGTTACCCTTTAATTAATTAATTAATGGGATTTATACAACTACGTCAACATGTTTAACAAAGTCCTTTATGTATGTAAAGTAGTTACTTGTTTATATAGGTGTTTATAAATTTCTTATATTGAAATATTTTTGTTTAACTATAATATATATGTTGTATAATACAGATAGTCAGACAACGAAGAAACTAAAAATTGTTTATTAAGTAACTATAACTTAGCTTTCTCCATTTAGAAGATAGAGTTTTAGATCATTTGAGCTCTGTCCATGCATCCACATTCAACTTCTTATGGCTAATTATGTGATGCATCCCTGGCAAGTTGTGTGTTTGTTGATATTCTCTTCAAGACCTCATCTTTGTAAACAACTTGTGCTTGCCCTATGGTGTGGATACTATCCTTCATTCCTTTGACAAAATATTGAGAAAAGAGGTTTTATGAAGCATATGAATCTCCGAACTATTGCGATCAATTAACATGATTGCGGAGAAAAATGTGCAAGAAAGCAAAAAAACAATCGAATAGATATAGATTTCAATTTTTTACCATTTAATTATGTGATTATGTTACATAGACTGGACTTACATGTACATTGGAAACCCTATATATTGTTGTAGGTCGACCACTCCCTGAAACCATTCGACTGCTCCAGTAGATTTTGCACTTTTACTAGAATGTGATCCACAAACGTAACAAGAACATATGTAGCACTTGTTGCTTGTACTTCCTACTTGAGTCACAATTATGGAGAACCATTTTATCTTGTCATAAGTTTAATTATATGATTTTAATTATGGTAAGTCATTACGATATTTATTAACTGTATAAAAGGAAGTATTATTTACCACTTTAGCTATTCAAAGTGAGACGGATCTTGTTTGAGATAAAGTTTTTAGCTACTTAGAGTTGCATTAATGCTCACTCGATAATATGGTGATTTTATTCTCTACATACTACAAGAAGCTTGATGCAAAGCTTACAATTACTAGGATGGTTACTTTTTTGTTGAATTGTATGCTATTTGTAACTAAATCTCAATGATTTCAGTTTACCTCTGATACCAATTGTTACCACTTACCAGAAAGTCAGTTGTTGATGGATTTGAAACATATATTTTCAATTTTCAATTTGAATTTAATTAAAAAAATTAATATTGTGGGTTTAATAAATAATAATATTGCAGGCATGAAGTTACCTCAAGGCATTAATATGATTTAAGAAATTTAATTCACACGATAGTATTGCGGATTTTTGCAAGTATTGTATATGTCAGCTCTAACGTGAAGTGTTTGTTGTTGGCAGAACAACTAAAACGCTAGAGAGGTATCAACGTTGTTCGTATGCTGTGCAAGATACCAATGTGGTTGACCATGAGACGCAGGTTTGTGCTTCGAATCTTATGCTTTCTTTTATATTAGGGTTCAGATTTTTTTTTAAAGCTTAACCAGAAGCATGCATATGAATTGTAATCTAGTCGAGCTCATGTCAGTCATAACCTTAAAGGACATTTGGTAAGTGGATTTGAGAAAATTTTGAGTGGTAGGAAAATTAGGAATCCCCTTCAAGAAGTAGGAGATGAAGAACGAAGAAAATCCCAGCTTAAATTGACAAGAAGTCGAACCTATGACCTCTGGCATGGAAGACATGTCGACAAAGCTTTTAGACAAGCTTAGAAGTTCGATCACATTTGCAAACAAGCCTTTTGGTGTGGGTCATAACATATGTATATAGTTTAGTTGTAATATAGATACACTTAGCAACATGTAGTATAGTTTCAGGCATTGTAAATGTGCACAGACATGGTGAAACAAAATGTTTTAGGGATCTATTAACGTAATGTCGCATAAAACATTTTGTATGAGTAACAAAATGTTCATTTAAATGCTTTACTATTGTAAGATTAGGATCCTTATATACTTTTGATTTACTATTTCATAATAAGCTAGGTTCGTTTAAAAACATCATATAGTTTATTTCTAATCATGCTAACCACCATACAGTTTCACACACAGCAATGATTTCCACTGAAATAATCGATCGTAATATTAAACATTAATATTGAGGCTTTGGGGTAACATTGACGTAGATATGTTCATTTATTTATTTACACACGGTGTTTATGTGAATCAATTATAACACAATACTCTAACAAATCATATCACCTAAATGGCAAAATTAATTATAAGAAATATTTATTTACTATTTGTACATGTAACATCTTTTGCAAGTTGTTTTTAGCTTTCCATTACAACGCAGAGCTGGTACCAAGAGGTCTCCAAGTTGAAGGCAAAATACGAGTCATTAGTGCGCTCGCAGAGGTCAATTAACAACTTTTTTCTCAGAAAATATGCAAATTTAGTTAAATTACCCAATAAAGAATTTTTTTTCCTATTTTCTTTAAACTAGATAATATAAAAAATTAATGATAGTTGAATTTATATATAATATTGTAGGCACTTGCTTGGAGAAGATCTCGGTCCATTGAGTGTGAAGGAATTGCAACAGTTGGAAAGACAACTTGAATCTGCTCTATCACAAGCTAGACAGAGAAAGGTGGTCATAATTTTTTCTAACAATTCTTTTTTTTTTCCTCCTTTTTTTGTTGGGATTTTATGTTGGAGTTATGGTGATGTGATATTTTTATGTAATGTAGACCCAGTTGATGATTGATCAGATGGAGGAACTCCGCAAGAAGGTATAAATTATATACGTATAAATTATATGGAATCTTTTGATATTAAATTACCCTAAACCAGTAAACCCTAAATCTTATTATAATACTAATGCTTTCAAAAATACTATTACATACTTGACTTTGGAAATCAAAGTTAAAACACATATTTCTTTCCAAGTAGAGGTGAAATGCGATTGATCCATGAGCTACAAAGGGGCTGTTTTAATTGACAAGTGAAAGCAAACCACCATTTACAAATGCACAATACATGAGAAGGAAAGACAGTTTTAGAGCCATTTTGTTTTAGCTTATCGTAATCCAAAAGTCAAAAAGGAGTTCGATATTTTATTTAATCATAATTCAACATAATGTACTACCAAGATTGTATTTTTTCACAATATTTTGATAATTCCAGAAAACTTAATTTTGCACTCGTAGGTTGTGAAAAAATATACTTCTTTTCTTCATGTAGAAGTGTGAACCAAGCCAAGTATACCCAAACATTTGGGTCCTTGTTTAGGCTCCCTTTTGATTGACTTATGTAGCTTAACTTGCTTGATACAATATTTCTCAAACCCAAACAACAACAAAAATCTTAATGATATTCCAAAAAAAAAATGTCATAGTAGCTATGTTTGGTGATCCTAATGGATAATGAAAAGAAATCATTATAGACTTGTTAAGTGACAATTCTATGGATATACTTTCGCAGGAGCGTCATCTTGGAGACATAAACAAGCAGTTGAAAACTAAGGTATTCACAACAATTTCATTAATTTTTAGTTCCATTGCATGGATCGTTAGTCGTATGCTTTATATATGCATCTTATCGATCATGTCTACTTTTAGTTACAATGAGGTCATCAACTACTTTTTAATGAAGTCATGCACCAATCATTTGATCAACATCCACATTTTTGTAACAAATTGTGGTTGCTTAATAAAATCCCATAGGTATAGACATTCATGAACTCAACAAACATGAGCTACAACCTGAACCATATTTTGATTTATCCACAATCTACTGTCAAACATGTTGCAGAAAAATGAGTTCTGGTTTATCACTTCCCAGGATAACTCACTTTTTTTGATGATATAGCAGTAATTTTACAATATAAGGTAAGAACATATGCTAATTAATATTAGTGTAATGATGTCATTGTTTGTTCAGCTTGAGGCAGAAGGTGGCAATCTAAGGGCACTACAAGGAGGAAGTGCATCAGCATGGGATCAATCTGATCAGACAATGGTTGCAAACCACTCCTTTGGAATGCAACCCTCTCAGAGCAATGCCATGGAATGTGAACCCACCTTGCAGATTGGGTACCTCAACTCTCTCATATTCTTTTTCACCAATCTTGCAAGTGTGTGTGTGTATTAGAGCCTTTAATACAAATGATAGGCATTGTCTATGATCCTTAAGTATACTTATTACATAATTTTATTGGAAATTGTGCCTTAAAACTAAGGGGGGAAAATGCACCTTTGTATATTATACGTACTAACTTACTCTAGTGCTTGAGTTTCAAAGAAGTCGTTGACCTATAAAAATTTGCATGGAAATTGGCACACATGCATGAAGGATTATCCTAAGATAACATAGTCACCTAACACTTGAAAAAGAAAATCTAGGCCATTTCACAATACTATGTCCACTTCCTCTCACTTGGGGTAGTTCAATCTAGACCATTTCTAATCTAAATGCTAAATTAATATAGTATTGCATGTTGAAATATAGGTATCACCAGTTTGTTCCTCCAGAAGCTGCTCTTCCAAGAAGCAGTTCGGGTGGGGAGAACAACTTCAATATGCATGGATGGGTGCTCTGAAGGTGCGCTTATGGGACGTATTGCTGCATGGAATAAGTAGACATTATTGGGGGTGTAATCTATCACTACCTAGAATTATATATGTTCTCTACGTTTATTTTGACTTTGGATTATAAACATGCTTATAGCTTAACGGGCTTTTAAGTGCATGCTTGATGTTAGCAGTGTGTGTATTAATACTTGGATCTTATTCAGGGGTGGAATGGTTTTAAGATTGTAATCAAATGTAAGATGTGAAGTATTCATTTCTTGTAGATGACTTATTTGGATAATTTCTCTTGAGAACTTCAAAATACCATCACTAAGCGGAATTTCTTAAAAATGAATTTGCAGGTAAAGAGATGGAATGTTAGCAGTGTGTGTATTAATACTTGGATCTTATTCAGGGGTGGAACCAGGATTTCAGGCTTGAGGGCCGAACTTGTATTAAACTGTTATAATTTAAGTATCAATACACCTAAGTAAAAGAAGTCATAAAAAGAGATACGATGAACCAGATGACATTATATTTGCAAATTCAAATTCTTATTGACGTTCATAAATAGTTAAGATGTGTCCTATTAGGCCACTCCACATAGAAATTATGCAAAGTACATGTACAATAACATATGTAAGGATTTTCAAAAATACCCCACTAGTATCCATCCAAGTCTAGTCCCATAACTCATCTTATCGCATAGCATGGCTTGGGTTTTCATGTAAACATTTTCTGGGTAAAAACAAATAACACAGGGGCTAAGGTATAAGTGACAAATCTATATTAGAAGATTGTCAAGTGAAATAAAAGGTTCTTCATGTAACATCCCGATACAGTGGAATTTTAAAAATTTATAATCATGGTAATAGAACTCAATAATCAAAGACGGGACTGTTATTTCTCATAAAACAAATAAGCAGTGCGTCATATTACATCAGAGCTTGTCAAAATGATACATGATTACAACAGAACAACAAAAGGAAGATAAACGTAATCATGTCGACCTCAGTGGTCCGAATAGAGGATCTGATCCCAAGATGCACGCGCCCGTTGATCACCACCCAACTGGACCTACTGCGGTCCTGAAAAAGATGCAACAACAATGCCTGAGTTTCCATAAGGAAACCTCGTATGCCAAGCTCACCTATATGCATGCAGTAGTACATATGCACTTATCATACTAGTAGCATGTAATGTCATCAACAGTAAGGAAAACAATTCCCCTGAAGGGTAACATGGGACATCAGTCCGACAATCATCATCGGGTCTCCTGAGGAGACCTACCGTAGGCACATACGGTCTAGCGGACAAGACGTGACGCTCCCCACACGGAGCTACACTAAACATGGGGTTCGGCAAGAAGCATCCGCCAGGTTTGCGCTATAAGAAACAGATCTGTAACTTCGTGGTCGAAACCACACCAACGGAGCCGTCGCTTTGTCGGTCCATCAATCACCATCTCAGTAGGTGCCCAGCTGAGGAAAACATAGCCGGAACAACATCGGCCCATCATACAACATAGCCGGAACAACATCGGCTCATCAATCATCATCGCCGGAACATCATCGGCGACATCACCGGCACAGCATCGGTGGTCCAATCAATACGTCCGGCACAACATCGGACGGTCCAGACCGAAGTCTGCCAGGTCATCAGGCTCCACGAGCCGCAAACACCAACGTCGCTGCTATAAAAGCAGGGCAGCAACCTCCGTCGCCATAAAGGCCGGTAGTCACCTCACCCAACGACAATTGCGTGCTCGCACAATCATCATACATTGGGATCCGTGATCCCTCAGGCCTGCTATTCTACAATGAGTCCAATCAATCCATCACATTAGTCACGATCCATACATGGAGGTGACGCATCTCGAATACCCACACTCTTCCACACGGCGGTCCCTGAAGGGAATGTGTTCTAAAAGTTTTACTTTTAAATGCCAATTATTATGAATTGAATGAGAAATCATTTTGTTCCTTGTTTATGTTATTCGTCTTTTAGAAGTGTTAAGGAAGAGGCTCTTGGTCCTTAACCGTAGAGCTCTAAAAGATATTGGTTTGCATAAAACAAAAGATATTCGCAATCATGGTAATTAACATGGAACATTAATTACCGAGTTAAGATTGTCGTGTTGGTCATAGATCATTGTAGCTCTACAAGTGAGTGACGACACGGGTATGCAAAAGAGAAAAATATTACTTTTGTATACTGAATAGACCTAATAAGTAAAATATTATAGAAATGTGTTTCTGTGTCATTAATATTTTACTGTGTCTTTGGTCCTTTGATATGAGACTTATATCTGATCACTTAAGGAATACTTAATTAGATCAGTGTCTTGAACTATCGATCAGTGTAGTGTAAAGGCATCAGTTGGTTAAGTATAACTTTCGTTGGAGAAGATAGTTAGTCAAAATATTATCATTGCCCCTCTTAATTGAGTGATGATATTAGTGGGCCCCTTGATAAAGCAAAGTTATAATGTGCACAATGTGATTTGAGTTAAGTCACATATTTATAACTAGCTTAAAGAGATCAAGAAATGAATACTAATACAAAGATGACACAATACTACTTTGTGTGTATTCTTAATATCATGAGGCAAGGGACGGACACAAGTGGTGCACTCCATCACTAAATGGATCGTGTTTTGGTTCGAGTGGAATTAAGACATCTAACTAATTGGGAGCTATAATGTGTAGCTAGATACCGCTTATAGCTTGTGATATTAAGCTCTTAATATCACTGCCAACTTAGTTTAGATCCTCCCATAGGTCACACCGCAAAAACCGTGAAACAAGAAGCTTGATTTTTGGTTCATATAATGTGTCAGGTTTCTTATAGAAAATATGACACATGTGGTGAACAAGTAAAATCAATTATGTTGTATATAAACATAATTAGAATCATGATAAATTCATATGAGATGCATATATTATGGGGTGCAATAATTTATTGTTGCATAGGATAATACATTGCATAAGTTGTGAATTTGCTAAAACCCCTTAAGTTCAAATTTTGTTGGAAATAAATCCAAAATTTGAAATAGGCAAAATCGGGTAAAAGTTCGGTAATCCGTTGAGGTTCGGTCGACCGAAGGATCTATGGATCGGTCAACCGAACGTGGAACGGATAATCGTAATTGATTGACCGAACTTGACCAAAGTGCCTGGAGCTTTGGTACGGTGTACCGAACCAGAAACGGTCGACCGAACAATGTCAAGTTCCGATATTTTTGGTTAACCGAATAGCACTCGGTCTTGGACGAGAATTGGTCCGATCGGTTAAGGAGAATTTTTCTCCTTAAGATTCGGTAAACCGAACAACGGTCGATTTTCTGCCTTTGATTATTAAGAGATTAATTTGATTGATGGTTGGATTAGCTCCAAACTTGGTCAAACGTTTTGTGGGTGCATGTAATGCATTAAGGAATTAATTTATGAGAGAAAATGTAAAGAAAAACGTGGCTAAAGAATAGCCATGATTAAGAGTAAGATTGGAACCTATAAATAGGTCATTATTCTCCCTAATTGGGTTACACAATTCAATAATTATTTTTTCTCTTAATTCACCACAAAAACCCACGAAAATTCTCTTAGTTTTCTAAGTCTTTGGAAGGAGAAATCTCAGAGGCTAAGGAAGGGGTTTGTAGCTAGATTCTAAGCTTGTTTGGAGATCGATTGGCTAGCTCCTTTCTCTCCAACCTTGTTTAGGGTTTCGGTGAACACTCGGAGGCATCCGGCGCGGCGAGAAGCATCCCCAACGTCTCCGAATCTTCAAGAAGTTTTTGAGAACTTCTAGGTATGAATTTCGGAGCCCTTGTTTGTTTTAATAGAGTTTTGCAACTAGATGTTAAAACAAACCAATGCATGCATGAAATAAATCAAAGAAAATTGTAATTGATCCTTATTATACATAAAAATTTCGAAAATATATATGTATAATTAAACATGAAATCCTACAGTCCCTGGGCAGGCACGCGTAACGCGCCCACCGTCACTTCCCGGCTCACGCACAAGGCGATGACACGGGTTTCCGTGGACAGAGTTGGCATTCAAAAAGGGAACCAAGAATTCAGTCATGTGCAAAAACGGTCGACCAGAAGAGGCAACCCGGTCGACCGCTTCCTCAAGGGAATCGGTCGACCGAAAGTCTGCAACGGTCGAACTCTTTGCGCAAAACTTAAGTCCTAACGGTCGAACAGAGATCTAAAACCGGTCGACCGATACGAGGTCAAAATCCGGAGTCTGGTCAACATCAATTCAATACTACCGATCGACCGACTCAGGGGTCTCGGTCGACCGAAAACTATCAGGGCATCCTAGCATTTCTAAGTCATATAACGGTCAAACACAATCATAACAACGGTCGAACAATCATGCATTTCTACTCAGTACACTTAAGTTACGGTCGACCGAACACAAGGAACCGGTCGACCGAAACACAACAGACACACAAAAATACATTACATCGATCGACCGCCCGAAGGGCCCGGTCGACCGTTGGTCGTCTTCAACCTCGCGCCAGCCGAGGTTTTACACCAAAACTCTACATCGGAGAGGTCTCCGACCGACCAACACAACCCTCCCACGAGGGTTAACAACAAAACACACTAAGGAGCGACATACCTCAAGAAATCGACGGAACTCGTCGGAGCCTCGCTCGCGCACGTCGCCTTCGACAGCAACCACCCTCGCACGTCTCTCTCCGGAATCGCGCGCCTACTCCACCGTGGTCGCCTCCTCTGCTGCTATCGCCAGACAAGGAAAGGAGTGAGAGAGAGCAAGTGAAATAAGAGAAGAAGTAAGGAAGAGAGAGAGGAAAAATGTTCTCTTAACCCCACTCCACCCATCACCTCACCACAACCCCCTACACGCCCCAACCCATCACCTAAGCCTCCTCCACAGTGCACGCCACCTTTCTCTTCCCCATGCAAACCCCCCACTAAACCCGGGGTTAACCGTAATCATGGGTTAGGGTCCTAACACTTCACATCTGAGGTTCTTCATTTTCTGCAATAAAAGGTGAAAAGATAAAAAAGGAGTTATATCCCAACAATAGACAAGAAAGTTCAAGGGTGAGTTTGAAAAGAATGCAATGGTTTAAGATTGTAATCAAATGTAACATGTGAAAGTATTCATTTCTTGTAGATGACTTATTTGGATAATTTATCTTGAGAACTTCAAAATACCAACTGTAACATCCCGAAACAGCGGAAAATTTAAAAATTATCATCAAGATACCATAGACAATAATCAAAGACGGGACTGTTAGTTTTAATAAAACATTCAAAAGGTGCACCGTATTACATCAGAGTTTGTCAAAAAGCTACATGATTACATCAGATATAGCAAAAGGAGATACAAATAATCATGTCGACTTCAGTGGTCCGAACAAGAGGATCTGATCCCAAAATGCACGCGCCCGCCGTCACCACCCAACTGAACCTACTACGGTCTTGAAATAAAACATGCAACGATAATGCCTGAGTTTCCATAAGGAAACCCCGTATGCCAAGCTCACCTATATGAATACAGTAGCACAATGAACATATCATACTAGTAGCATGTCATGTCATCAACAGTAAGGAAAACAATTCCCCTGAAGGGTAAAATAGGACATCAGTCCGGCAATCATCATCGGGTCTCCCTCGAAGACCTACCGTAGGCTCATACAGTCTAACGGAACAAGATGTCGCTCCCCACACACGGCTATACTAATCATGCGGTTCGGCAAGGAGCGTCCGCCAGATCCGCGCCATAAGAAACAGATATGTAATTTCGTGGTCAAAGCACCCCAACAGAGTCGTCGCTCGGTCGGTCCATCAATCATCATCTCAGTAGGTTCCAGTTGAGGAAAACATAGCCGGAACAACATCGGTCCATCAAACATCATAGCCGGAACAACATCGGCCCATCATCGTCGGAACGACATCACCGGCACAGCATTGGTGGTCTAACATACGTCCGGCACAACATCGGACGGGTCCGGACCGAAGTCCGCTGAGTCATCAGGCTCCACGAGTCATACATCATGCATTGGGATCCGTGATCTCTCACGTCTGCTACTCTACTATGAGCCCATCAATTAATCACATTATGTCACGATCCATACATGGAGGTGACACGTCTCGAATACCCACACTCTTCCACACGACGGTCCCTAGGCAGGCACGCGTAACGCGCTCGTCGTCACCTCCCAGCTCATGCAATAGGAGAGAACACAAGTTTCCATGGACAGAGTTGGCATCAAAACAATGACCAGGAATTTGGTTCTGCGTACAAACGGTCGACCGAAAGAGGCAATCCGGTCGACCGTTCCCATGGGGTTCGGTTGACCGAAAGTCTGCAACGATCGAACTCTCTGCGCAAAATCTAAGTCCCAACGGTCGAAAAAGAGTTTAAAACTGGTCGACCGATACGTGGTCAAAATCTGGAATCTGGTCAAAATCAATCAATACCAACGGTCGACCGACTCAGGGGTCTCGGTCGACCGAAAACTATCAGGGCATCCTAACAGTTCTAAGTCATCAATCGGTCGAACAATGCATAAAAACGGTCGAACCAAACATAATGCAACTTAAGTCCCGGTCGAACCAACCAAGGAAACGGTCGACCGAAAACCAACAGACAAACCCCCGACCCACCAGCACATGTACTACCGGTCGACCGCCACAAGGCATCGTTCGACCGGTGTTGGTTAAAGTCAGGCAATTACACTAAACCGGTCGACTGCCCGAAGGAATCGGTCGACCGTTGGTCGACAGCAACCTTGCGTCAGCCAAGGATTTTACGTCGTTTCTCGCCGCCGGTGAGATCTCCGACCTCTTGCGACCGACCACCATAACACCCTAACGTGGGTGAGCAACAAATTACACTATTAAGCTGACATACCTTTCGAAAACGACGAACCCGCTGGAGCTTCGCTTGCGCAATGTCGCCTCCAAAACCTCCTCGCGTGCCAACCTCCGCACGTCACGCGCCGGGACCGCTCGTCCACCCTCGTCACCGACCACCGAAGCTTCTGCCACCTCCGCTGCCGTCGGAAAAGGAAGAGAAGAGGGTGAGAGATGAGATGAGTGAGGGAACGAAAATGAAGAGGAAGAAGACTGAAAAAGATGTGTTGTTTTGCTTAAAACCCAAAACCCACACCACCCAACCATACCTCCCACTAGGGGTGAGCTTCGGTCCAGGACCGGACTGGAACGAAACCCGAATTTTCGGGAAGTCCGGACCGAAGACCGGACCGAATAGGTTCGGTCCGGTCCGGTCCGGGTCGGTCCAAAACCCGAATTTTCCCCTTAAATTTTCGGTCCGGTCCGGACCGAAGACCGAATTTCCAAAATTTTGTGGACCGAAAAAATTCGGTTCGGTCCGAGTGCCCGGACCGGACCGAATTTTGCTCACCCCTACCTCCCACCATGCCCCCGTCACCTCATCTTACCTCCCTCACCTCAACCCATGCCTCTAACCAATACTCTCTCTCCGCCCAAGTCAAACCTCCTCCTAACTCCACTAATTGGGTTTAGGGACTCTACACCACCGCTGAGCGGAATTTCTTAAAAATGAATTTGCAGGTAAAGAGATGGAATTTGAAAATTCCACACCGTTTTCCTTTAATGTCAATCACTTTAAATTTTAAATTGGTGCAGATGTTGATGATATGCTTATGATAAATATCACCATTTTTACTTGGTAGGTGAGTTTAAGCTTGATTTACGTCGGAGTAAGTGTTACTATATATTACTATCCCACATTTACCAACAACAATTAGTATCATATATTTTTCTAATCAAAGTCATTTGAAAATGAAGTGCTTATCCAATTACTGTGGCCCCAAAAGTTGTTCCCCTTAACCAAAATGATTATGAATCGGTTCGGGTGTGCCCCTCTGATCCACAAGTCGAAGCAGATGCCTCCTACACTTTGAAGCCCATTTAGATCGAAAGTGTACTTGAGCCACAAAAACTCGTGTCGAGAGTTTACTTTTCTAATGCTGAGGAGTCTTTTGCGACAATTATTCTAGTTGTTCGGTGTTCATCATTGGGTCTAATTGTCGTCGTTATATTTGGGGACCCCTCAGCCCCTCGATCCTGTCTTCTTGAAAGGAAAAGAGTCGGGGGACCTATATTAAGCTGGAACATGATTCTAAGAATGTGTCCGAGATGGGAGATATCCAACGTGGAACAAACGGGGCAATTGAGGCTGAGGAGAGAGCTATAGTGCCAGTAATCTCTAGAGAGTTGGAGCAATGAAATAGTGCTCTCAGGTTGCCAATGGCAGTTATGTCTTAGTTGTCGGCCTTCACAGTTTCTTTTTTGTTTTTCGGCTTTGGTCCTACTTCCGGTAGTCCATTACTTTTTATTTCCCTTTTAGTTTTCTCCTCTTGTATCCCCTTTTTGGACTACTTTCAATGATGAAAAAACAGTTATTATGGTAAAAATAACTAATGTTAAACAATAAAAACTTTGATAACTGAAGAATGTTGACATTCGGAATTCACGTAAGCCACTACAACTCCATATCCAACACTTCAATTTTCAGAGGACCCTCCAATACTTGAGCATCGCATGTTCAGTAGAACACACGGGAAAGAATGGGGAAAAACATCCCCTACTATATTCAAAAGATATTCTGTCTTAGTTAAAAACACATCTAATGCATTTGGGAATCTGGACTCAGTCCAGTAAAAGATAATCCTCTCTCTTAAGATCCAGATAAAAATCAGAGGCAGAAGAGAAAAGCTTAAGAGTTAAGAGGCTGGATGACATTGAACTCGGCTGAATGTTTCACCAAATGCTCATATTAGCTAAAACAAAGTAAAATGATACTTCAACGACGTAAATGATGAAGAATAATCAAGTTATCTCATTAAGCATAACAAACAAATAATTGTTAATTGCCACAAATAGACATCTCCTCATATTATGGTACTAGTGGTGAAGAAAATGTGAAATAAACATCTCTATAGATTATTGTACCAGTTGTGAAGAAAAATATGCGGCGACAAATACAAACAGATCAGGCCTCAACTCATTGCAAAAAGTACTCATCATCCAAGATATAAAATGGCATGATGATACCTTCATAATACATTGATACTATCTTGTATACTACATGTATATTCTGAAGAACACGTGCCTGTAGAGATAATCGTAAATGACTAAACGCCAATTCATAAAAGTTACTATAAAGTGGAAGAAATATTAAGAACAAATGATAAGAAAAGAATAAGATAATAACAAAAGTTAGCATATTCAATTAGCACTGTATATATACAGATAAAGTGATAATTCATTTTGCAAGATATAAATGGGATTCAACCGAGAAATTCATCTCTACCTTATAGTTGTTGTACATCGACATCCTATATGCGAAAAGAGGGAAGAAAAAAGTACAGGCACAGCCGCACAAATCTAAAAGGCAACGCTAGTATAGATGTACAAAAGTTGGCGTCAATCTGCAAGTGGCAATCTATATGTGAAGCTCGTCCAGTGAAAGATCTTCGCCACTTAGCTTCTTCATTTTCTACAATAAAGATGAAAAATGAAACGGAGTTATATTCGAATAACATAAAAAGCCATTCACTAAGGTGAGTTTGAATCCAATAGAGATTCTAGTGTAAGTTGAGATTTGAAAGTGCCATTTATTTATATAAATAGCTAATTTGGAAAATTAATCTTCAGAATATTCATATTCTGAATGTAAATACAAACTCTACACAAAACCTGACAAAGGCATATTGTAAGTAAAGAATTGGGTCAAGAAAGTTCACATGGTTTACCTGAACATTGGTACAAATTGCTGTTTGAAATTTATTTGTATCGGGATAAGTGTTACAAACAATTACACAACAAAAAATCTCCAAACTAGTCCAGTGAAGTTGGAAATGAAACTCATCAAGAGTCTTCTTCCACACATCCAAGTCTCTTTTGATTGCTTTCTACCAATGTAGTGTAGGATATGTCTAGACCGTCTAACATAGCATGGTATACGCATCTCTACGATCGGGGCTAGTCCAACCCTCTTCCGAATGTCTTCAAGTCTGATATGGTTTCATCCATTTATGTGACATCTACCCCAACATCCTCATTTTTGTAGCACTCATCTTATGCACTTATATTTTGGTAACCCAACATTCTGCTCTATACAATATGATGGATAATAGAGGTTGAGCATATTGAGCGGTGTATAGGTGAAAAAAGAGGACCTTGCTCTTTTCCTTTTGTGGAGTAATTTCTAAATATATAACTATACATGATTCGTCAAATAGTGGTAGATCAGATTCAAAGATATTCTCATTTCATCTAAGACAGCATAGTGTGTCTACAACCAGTATCAACTCATCACAGATTACGCACTGTGACCTCTTGCCTCGAATCGTTCCAGTCCAGGGTGACACTTTGAGGATCCCAATGTCATCATTTATCTCAATGCCCATTCTTTCGTTCTCTTTCACAATGAACAAGAAGTCCCAAGCTATCTTAATATCACACGTGATGTTAGTAAGTACTGGACTTCGGGCTCATGTTGTGGTTTATCTTAAAGTTCCACTTGTTCTATGGGCTAAAGGGCACACTCTCATCTGTCTAGACAGTGATTAATCTATACAATTTCAGTGCTGAGCTGAGACATTAACAAAAATAAGTTAATATCTAATACATTGGCACAATTGTGATATGAGACAACTTTGTTTCAAATTTATTGTATGGCAATTCCACTATCCTTTAGCTTGATAAGCAGCTTTTAGCATAGCTTTTCACACAAAAAAAAACATAGGTTGACTAATATCTGATTTCCTTTTCTATAACATAGCAATACAAATGTTCATTATCCAATATTTGTATCTTTTTCATAAAATTGAACATATTGATATTCATACCCAATAGTATTTGTGTATAGTAACTCAGCAGAAATGATCCAAAGATATTCCACCTCATAAATAAATGAGAAACATTTGAAACACTGACCTTAATAAATTGTGGAGGATCATCAATGCTAGTTGAGCCGAGGATAATTTCCCTATTTAATTTTGTTGTAAGCTTGTGAACAGCACGCAGCTTAAAAATGTCAAAAGTTAGAACACAAAAATATAAAATGCGAAAGAATGAGAACCACATGTATGAAACCATACATACCTCAGAACGAGTAGCACCTCCTACTATAAATATGAAAACACGACGACCCATTTTCTTGAAATCACTAGATACATACTTCAATACAGAGTCACTGTGGAATGCAGGTTACAAGTACAACACGTAAGCATTAAACATATGGCCAAGACAAATCATAGCTAAATAGAAAATCACGGACCCCGAAAGCGCAAAACAAAATAAGCCTGACCATCAAGTAAACCAGAAATTGTATAATCAGAACGAACCAGTATTATACCTTGAATACCCATCATCAGAATTACGAGGCCTAGCCCACGTTCCGGTTCTCCTAGACCTCATTGATTGGGATGGTTGGACTTGAGTTGATCGAACTGATACACTTGGGGATAAATGGAATGAAGAACTAGGACCATTTATACATGAGTACACGTGCTTTGGAAGTTCATCTTTGCTTACTTTCTCAATGAGGTCCTAGAAGAAAACCAAGGGAGTTTCATGAATCTAGTGACTAGTGCTCTTAAAGACAGTGTTTTGCTGATTAACCAAAGTACCTCTATTAATGGATAGAACCGTGAGAGAGCCCATGTTCCATCAACATCTCGTTCTTTTCTGGTTGCACGTTTTTTTTGCTAAAATACACCAGTGCAAGTAAAGGGTGGAGTAGTAATCTTAGTATCCTACCATCATAATCAAATTCCAATGTCAAAAAACCTTGGCTAGGGGATAGATATACCCTAAACGAATCAAGCTTGAAAGAGAATCCAGGTCATGATGTCTTTTTGCTGCTTAGATCTGCTAGGTACCGCATGTTAATCACAGCTTTCATATCATCAGATGAGAGTCTTGCCAACTGAAAAGAATATGTCTCTGCTAAACCATACAGTTCATGGCAAGCAAAACTAGAGAATGGTGAATTTGGTAAAGGAATAATGAGACAATTGACCTACTTGCATCAAATTCGAAAATCGCTCTCCATCAAATTTATCTTGGTAAATGGCTGCATAAATCATTAACAAGCGCATCTTATTTTCAGAACTAATTTCCTGCATGAATAAAATTTATATATCAACAAATATGAAACGGTGGTGCTTTTGACACAAGTACACCATAGAAATAGTTAGATAATTATCATGTTTAACCTCTTTTGTCTTCAGGAAATTGATTACTTCTTTTGTGCCTGCGTCACCAAAAACAAGGTCCTGTTCTAGCTGTCCAAGGTCACGAAGTCCAGTTTCTCTTATAATTTTATTGATCTTTCCAGCAATCTGTAAAACATAATAAGAAAGAGATTCAGATGCATTTCTGATCGACCTCTTAGCTTATCCATGTTTTAAAGCTAACTGATCCTCAGTACCTAACATGAACATATAATTTCTGAATTTTCTAGAAAAAGAAAAATTGTAATGGGATGCTCAATTGTGATGCTACTCGGCCTAAGACTTAACCACTGTACTAAAACAATTGTTGTTAGTGAGAGAGTTCCCATACTATTTAAGCTATTACTTAGGCATCCGTGGTACGCCAGGGAGACCCCATAGGACCCCAATGAATTGTCTGGTGATCACACACCCAAACAATCCCTCCCCTCAAAAAAGTTCATCTTGGACAGGACATGGCTTAAACCCGCAATCTGCTCTGATACCAAATGATGCTCCTGGGTCTAGGACTTAACCACTACAATAAAAACAATTGTTGTGGGGGGGGGGGGGGGGGGGGGGGGGGAGGGCTTTCCTCACATTGGTTGTGGGGGAAAACAAACCTCACTTTCCTCCAAAAAAAGGAGTTTTTTGCTTGCTTGGCCATCCTTCTCTTGGTTGGCTCTATGGATTTTAAATACCATCAATAATGCTAACCTCTGAGTGTAATAGCTTGTCTACACATATTTTAGATTTGGAGATCAGAATTCTCTTTAAGACCGTATTTGCGGATCCATAGATTGATCAGGTGAATGCGGATCTAGACGTGAAATATAGCATTCATCCATATAAGGATCCGGATCCGGTTCCAGATGTGGGTTTGGGCTTTTAAATCAATATGCGAATTTAGGTACATCCGCTCCATATTTGGTATGTCCCTTGTTGACACCCCTACCAAGGACCGAATAAATCTTGAAAAATAATCAGCACTGCAGCAATTCCACTAATTAGAGGCACCTAACTGACCACACATGCAGTAATTAAAAGGAAAATTGAACATACAACAAATACATCCAATCAAGGCAATGTAAAACGCGTGCTAAACATTTCTGGATACAACCACATAGAGGCCAAATAAAGTAGAAACATAAAATATTGAGAAGTTTAAGCACTACTGAAGACATGACATAGTGGATGCTCATACTTTCCAGCTCGGTCAAAGTTTTTTTGTAAAGTAGAAATAGATATCAAACCTCTACATGGAGAGAAAGCCTGTCTATTTGTTCACTGTATTGTGGCAAAGCCTGAACCATTTTCTGCAAATCCCTGGTTGAGAGTTCACTTCCATTTCTGTAAGAGAAGGATTAACATGGATGGGATTATCAAAGCAGATTGGCATTTGAAACTTTCAGTCATGAAATCATTAAGGAACTGAGTAGCAATCCAATTTTTTGAGGATATCGGAGCAAGCAATGTCATTATTATCTCATCAAAAGAAGACAAGAAAAAGAAAATTGAAGTTTGTCTTTCCTTCAAATATATTTGCATGTTTTCATGTCAAAACTTACACCAAAGATACGTATGTTTGCAAATTTGGGCACACGGGGTTAGTTAATAGCTATGCAAATCAAAGATTCCTTTCCCTACATTTCCCTCTCTTCCATTCTGAAATCGTTTTTTTATCTCCCAACTCAAGAAACATAGTAGCTTATACCTGACCCATCATTGTCTATTTGGGCAACCATAGGAGCCAGACCTGGTGGAAGATCCAGTACCCAACTATAGCCCATGTGATGATTGATCTCAGCTATCATTGATGACAAATCTGCAAATAATTGGGGTTGTCCAAGGCCAACTTGACCAACGATTCCATGAGAATAAACGAGTAAGGGCTCAGTTGGCTCTAGGGAGTGCTATTTATGATCTACGTATAGAGTATAATTTTCGTACTTTCGAAGGGAAACACTGAGATGCTACTGGTATTTCCCATGCTATTAGGGAAAACATTGCACGCTAAAGGTGTCTCTACACGTCATGAATACCGTGATACACTCAATGAGATTTTGTCAAGTTGGGTGTGATGTTGCCACTCGAGATTCTAGAGTAGCATCGGGATGTTTGTTGACCCCACAGGTATTAGGTGCTCCGCCACCATTCTATATATATGTAATCCTTTTTTATCGATAATCCCGGAGGCTCGACCTCACTTTGACTTGCCAAAAAATGTTGCAGATAACTTTATAGGCTCTGATGGTCCTTCAAGAGATCTATTTAACTTCGCCATCCAATTTAAAATCTAAAAGCCAAGAGACTGAACGTCACATAAGAAAGACTTGACATGTAATCAGAATACACTAAACCTCAAGATCTTTTTTTCACAAACTAAATTGAATAGGTTATAAACTAATAATGATCCAACAGAAATGATAAATATTTTCGAAGCTAGAAGCCAAAACTTGTAGGACTTAAATAAGAAATAACATATACCTTGATTCATGGTAGACTTGAGCAGCCTTATTTTTTGACAAGAAATTGTTCATCTTGTCATGAAGTCTTTCACTAGCCTGAGGTTCCACAATTCCACTTAAAAATGATATTATAATCAGTTCTACAACACTTGTTAAAAGTGACGGGAAACATACATCTGCAATATGACAATGCTGAAGTTCAGTCCATAAGGGGTCATGCTCTTCTAAAAGAACTTCCTTTTTAGATACCACTCCTGAATTGCTTGTAACCTGCAATAGTGCCACAAATGTGTAAAGTAAAATTTAGGAAATAATAGTGAGGGGCAAAGAAAAAATTGGAAGAGCATAAGACTTGATAAGGTATTTGGAAAACTATAAGAAACAAAAATGGTCTTTAGAATACCTTTTGGGTTACCTAGAAAACAGTATTAGAGATACATTAAACTTTCCAGTTAAATGAAAATAGTAACCAAGATGCCATTTTTCATTAGCTAAAACTACAAAACGATACTGCAAGTACAGTGTTTGCCTAGTGTAAACAGGGCCATCGTCACCACTACTTCCTCTCCTTCCTAACCGCCTTCTTCATTTTGGCAGTGATATGGTTGGTCCTTCTGGGGTGTCATTGCAAGTGGAAGATGTTGAAGGTGTCATAACTCAAGAACAAGGTGTTTGTGGATAATATTTCAATGAAGGGATTTCTTTCAAGTTGAAGGTCATGAAGCAGTCGTAACTCAAGAAGAAGTTGAAGGACAAGGTGTAATTGAAGGTGATCTGATTCAAGTACCGGACAACAATAGAGGTTGTGAGGGTCGTGGGCGTGGACCATATCAGCAGGAGGGGAAAAAACTTCGCTAGCTGACTGTTAGATTGCATTGGATGTTTTAGATTGTGCTGAATGTTTTAGATTGTGTTGGATGTTTTGACCAGGTTTTGGATGTTTTAGATTATTTAAACTTGTTTTGAATGCTTGAGATTGTTCAAAGTTTTACTTTTTGGGGGTCAAAAAAATTATGTTTACAAGTGAAGGCTCTGATGCTTAGCATCAAAGCGATTTGGAACTGAAACAAACCTTCCTGGTGGACAGTCCTCTAATAAAACGGCTTCCAAGATAACATTTTATGTAAAATGAAAAAGTTCTCCGATATTGTTTTCATTAAACCCGGAATTTCATGGGTTAATGAAAATGGTAA
The DNA here is from genome assembly GCA_963682175.1 of Triglochin maritima. Lineage (NCBI taxonomy): Eukaryota > Viridiplantae > Streptophyta > Magnoliopsida > Alismatales > Juncaginaceae > Triglochin > Triglochin maritima. The sequence continues at coordinate 47,272,613 of OY821775.1, forward strand.
CTAGAGTACCTTTTTTAGTAGAATTAAAACAGTATTACTAATACAGTTTTCATTTCTTATACTTCAATTTGTATTCATCCATTTCTTATTTTTCTTCATTATTTATATTTATGTTGAGTAAGGTTAGGACAAGTCCCACAAGGAGCTCTACACCTGAAAAGTCGACTTGTAAAGGTGAAACTTGTGGACCTTTATAACTCACAACACATTTAATTTTACCCGATGTGAGACTATTCCAACACGCACCCGCATGCATGACCATCACATGATTTGGATGTGGAACATACATACATTGGATTTATGTTGATGAGACCGGGTTCACACGCTCTAGACAGATATAACTAGATTGACACAAGGTGGATACAACTAGATTCACACAAGTCATAGTTGAGTACAACAGGGTCCACGGGATCACACACGATGGTTACAACTATGTTCACACATAATTCATATTTTTTCAGATATATCTCACACACAATCGAGCTCTGGTAACATGTTAAGGTTAGATCAGGTCCCACAAGGAGCTCTATACCTCGAAAGTCGACTTATAAGAGGGTGAGACTTGCATGCCTTTATAATAACCTACAACACATATTTAGTTTTACTCGATGTGGGACTATTCCAACAATTTCAAACAAAATCCTAAACTTTATATTAAAAAAATTGATCATTAATAGAAGGAAAAAGAGGGGCTACAAGGGGGAAAACAACCAAAATTGGGATCCAAAAATGTCAGGGAATTAAGCTCCAAGGCAAAAAAACCAGAAATAGGCTAGTTACGAAAAAAGTGGGACACAACTACCAACTACCACATTATCAACTAGATCAGCCATAATCCCAACTTGTTGCAACTTGCAACCAGAAATAGATGTATTGTTTTTGCTAGTTTTGACCGATATCAACGGTTTTTCTCTCAAAACAAGACTTATTTCGGCAAGCCATATGTTCCACAAAGTGCCAACGATCCAATCTTTCCTGCATCTCTGAAATGGCCATTTTGGAGCCCCATCAATCAATTTTTCCAAGAGGAATGGAAATCTCTCCCGACTTCCAAGTCATCTTTGCCCAATTCTAAACTTTATTAAAATCATGATAAGGAAATTGCAACTTCAGGACAAGGAAAAGCTTGATTTGAATGTTTACCTCCTGCACGTACTTGTTTCCATTCATGTTCAGTAAGTCATGGCACATGGCATCATAAGTCCACTCATGTATCACAGGAACAATCTAGATTCAACAAATGAGTCGATAAAATGCAACTACCAAATTATTTAACTTGAAAACATAAACAATATCGATGAAAAATTGCACTAATTTTTCTAACCTGGTCGATGGATCGGTCAATAATAAGTAGCTCACATGTTTCCTTCTGAGGAAAATTAGGAATAGTGGTTTTGTACTTTATTAGACAATTCCAAACCCCAGCAGCAAGTTTAGTAGGAAATAGATCACGAAGAGTTGTCATAGTAGAGGCATCCAAGGAAGACTTGGAAGCACTGTAGTGTATGTAAGGAAATTCCTGAAAAAACAGAAAGCAATATTATTATTTTTAATTACGAGAAGATAAAAGCATACATAGAAATGCATGGTAGTCCATGACTCCAATCTACCAAGTGTGAACTTGGATATCAAGTTGGTAATGTCCATATCATCATATGTAAAATTATACTCCTTGCGAAAGAACTCAAGACTGGCAAGTTTTCTTTGGCTAAGATTAACATGAAAGAAGCAATGAAGCTCGATACTCATTTAAACTAAGTAAAACGATGTTGAAGCCTTTCTACTACGATCAAGACGACTTCAACATTAACAGAAATGGAATTTACAACAATGGAAATGAAATAGAAAATTTCTTCGAGAAATTTTTTGCTAATTTAAGGGTGGTTTTGCATCTATGGTACCATAATTGATTTAAGGGACTCAACTTCCATCGGGAAACACAAGAAAAGTAATGGAAAAAAAGATGACAATTTTTTGGCAAACACTTCATATTATATATATTGAAATATGAATATCTAACTCAAAACCAATTTGCAATAAATGGAGAAATTCTATAACTTATAATCCAGGAGAAAGTCTCTATTTTAACCGATGTGAGATTATTCTCTAACGTTCTCCTGGGATTTATTTTTTCTTCGTGTCTACGCGTGGATGACAACAAAGGTGGATGTGTCAAACTAACTGTTAGGCATTTCTGACTCTGATACCATATTGAAGTATGAGTATCCAACTCAAAACCAGTTGGTAATGAGTTGAGAGATCGTACAACTCATAACCTAGGAGAAAGTCCACATTTTAACCGATGTTAGACTATTCTCTAACAATATATTATTATGAGTTATAATGAACTTCTGTTATTATCCAAAGGAACGAGATACTATTCTCCTCTTAACATATTAACATGTTTGAGGTACCCTCATTTGTATTATCAAATACATCTTTCTTGGTTTATTAACCAAAGTATAGTCATTTTATGATGCATTTGTTGCAAACCAAATTTTCAATTAAATATTCATGGCAAGAAAAGCTCGCACATAAATGGTGAGTGTTGATTAAAACATCAACTTGATAAGAATGTTTTCAACGTTAATGAATCCAAGGTTGTGGCTAAAAATCAACAATGAGAATCCAACTACAACAATCATTACTTTCCAAATCTTTATCTCCTCTTATATGAACACAACAATGCATTTCCTTTGTAATGTGGTTTTTTTAATCGGTCCTTTTTTGATGTGGTTGGTTGCACCCAACTCCGTTGCTTAAGTGTGAATCATCAAATCTAGTCAGCAAGTGAAAGACTTGTGGCCCCTTCCCTCCTTTACAAATAAAACGACTTCTAACAAGATAACTAGGTAATTAAAATATTGGGCAGCACCTGTAAACACAGCTCGTTGTCAAAATTTTGTATTACATGTAAGAACTGATGAACAAGTCCCAACGAATCAGGAAAGGCAATTATTTGATTTCTTTTTGGTAAGCCTTTTAAGAAATTTGGACTGCCTAAGAATCTACGATAACCAATTGTTATTGCCAAATGCACCATACACTTTGTAGCATCACAACCATGTTAAGGGCAGAAACATTGAATCTTGTGTTCCACCCTCAACGATACATATCTATCGAAAATATGATATTTTAAGTACCGTAAATGTCCTGATGTCCAAGCAAATACTTCTTGATCTTTCTCTAACAACCATTTTCCTTTCATATTGGGAATAAAAGTTAGGTTTTCATGGTTGTGGGTAATAAAAGAAAATTGAAACTTTAAATGGATGTCCAGCTACAGTCTTTGTTCAGCATCAAAATTAGTTATCATGAGAAGATTTTTTTCGTAAAATTTGGTGTTGTACATGGAGACCACCAAACTCATAACAAATAAGTAATGAATTGGGTACTAAACTCTTCCTGAAGAGTTCCAATTGAACCGCTGTGTTGAATGGAGGACAAATGCAAGAACTTTTGTAAATTTGTAATGCTTCTAAAGCATTTTCCAAGTGGAGGGAGTATTGACCTCCTAGCACGTGGCACTACCATTGTGCATTTAGAAGCGGAGGACATGGAAGAGAAACATTTTCTTCAACCTAACTATAATGTCAAACTTTTGTCATCCAATAATTCTACTAATTTTTTTTGAAAATGGGTTCATTGTTGGAGGAAGATATTCAGCAATTCAAAAAATCCTAAGCAATACTTCTTCCTCCATTTGAAGCCTTGTCAATTAAAATTCTAATAGAGTCATGGACTGCTATTTCATAAAAAAGCTCAATGTAGAACTTACGACCAGACCTTCATTGAAACAAATACGGTGGCAATACGTCTGGCCATGGTATTTAAGCAATCATTATACTTGTGAGAATTATCACTATTTTCTCCAAAAATGTCCTCTAATGCACTTTCATGATCTGTGATAAAAGCCTGTATAACAAGATCATACAGACAGAATCAGCTATATATGACATTTAGGTGGCCAAAAGTACACCTTTTAAAAGGAAAAACATGACAATCCAATGATTACTTTTAAGACAGAAGGTAATTTGAGTAAGTACCTGTCTGTCTATAGCAATATACTCTAAATTCATCTGCACACAAAAAAAGCTGATTGGAGTTAAGTTCGGGTAGAAACATAGACTTAAGTAATAGATAACAAGAGCTAATTGCTTACACAAATGAGGTGAAAGAAAAGTTTTTCGTTACCTCACACAGAGCACCTATGCGCGGTCTAACCTTGCTGTCACTTTTGATATGAGCAACTAATCCTCTAGGAACAGGTGAACTGAAGAACACATACGCCCTGCACGAATTAATATGGAATTTAAATATTTTTGGTATGTTAGGAAAACGAGAACAATATTTGAAGATAGTTATGAAGGACAAATACATTGTTCACTTACTTTTTGTACAATGGGGATTTTCCAGACATATCAGACAAGAATATGGAAATGCTGCAAACCGCAATAAAAAGGTTAAATAAGACGAGTGTTATATTTCAGATTAAGTGGGGGGGAAAACAGACGCCGAGTAACTGAATTACAGAAGGAAATTGTCATGTCAGACAGTGATATACGGTGCCAACAAGTTTGTATTGTACATTATTCAAAATGTTGTTTCCAAGTTATATTTGCAAACATTGTGGTGATGGAAAAAGGACAAGCTTTAGCAAAATATTAATGGAAAACGCTAGAACACAATATATGAATTTCTACTTCAAATTTACAAGGCAAACAGGTTTTATTTGTGACAAGATGGCCTGAGATACATAACCATTCACTGTGATAACTGAGCATCGACAAAAGACACCCAGTAAAAAAGTAAAAATAATCACTTTTCTTTTGACGGCAGAATAAAGTATATAGCTTCCATGGATGGTAATGGCTGCCTCCTTTTGTATAAATTCTCCACAGCTGCATCAAAATATCAAAATTTTAAATTCTAGAAATCATATCAAATAAATCAGTCAACCAAAGTAAAAACTAGATAACACTGATTACAGGGTCAAATTTTGATCATGAAAATATATTATGTATTACACTACTTGAAAGGCTTCAAAATATATTGAAAGAAGCTAAGGGTGATATGCTAATCGTGTTGTCTTTGTAGCACATCACCACCATCTTATCCTTTGCTCTAAAACATTTTCTTGTGAAAAACTGACACCATTTACTTCCTCAAAAAAAGATTTATAAATGAAGCATTAAAAATAAGCAAATTTCTTCAGGTGTTCAATGTCAAGATGCTGCTTACATGAAACTCCTTCATCAGTTATATGAGACATCTTGCAGCAGTAGGACATGACCCTGGTTGTAATGTTATCCATAATAAGCACCTGTTCCAAAATAATACAAAACAAAAAGAATTTAACTACTTTCAGAATTGTTTTTCTTTCAGGCAAAGAACATAGGTTAACAAAAAAATACAATAAACGTTCTGCTTGTATGATCTTCACTCAGGAACAAATACCAAGTGTTATTAAGTTAGTAGAGCTTTAAAAAATGTCATGTTAAAGCTATAAGTTAAACATGAATCGGGCATTTATGATGCATAACAGCAGGTGGCAGACAAGAAACGGAGAAAAAAAATCTTAGGAAACTAAATCTGACGATGCTGAACTTTAGGTCATCTAATAAGAGCATCCCTTGTTGTTGCACAGCTTCAGGTAGGTATAGTACTCCAAACTGGCATAATTAGACTGACTTCAGCTCACAATTATAAAGCAAATAATCTTTTTCTCTACAAAATGCCCACCCAAACATAAAAAGAAAAAGAAATATACCCTATCCATCCACTAAAACAAATAGGATATTGAATTACAAAAATGTGTGAATCTTCTGTTGTTAGCAGCGAGTCATGTCTAACATTATCAGAAACCAAGAAATGATCGATCCACTCGATTGCATTTCAAACAGGAAAATCTATGTAGGTGTTGAATTATATGTGTGTGTGTGTGTGTGTCAATTTTCAGGTGAGGTCATGGTCAACCAACTCAAACTTCTCAAGTGCAAAGTGATCAACTGGTCATGTTATGAAGGCATGAAATTTAATGGTTTAAATTCACACTAGCTTTAATTTTTCGATAGAAGTATTGGAGAGTAGACTTTTTCATCAGTAGTGGAGAGTATACATTAAAAAGTCACAGATAAAACTTGGACAATCATAAGCCATGACGTACCTTCCAAGCTGCTTTTGAATTGCCTCCTTTGGTGGATCGGAGCATTTCATGCAAGAGTCCTATCGAAAGACAAGGTAAAACGGAACCTCTCGTTAATGCTAAAAGATGAGCCTAACGAAGTTCAAATGCAATGTGACAAGGTCAAACAAGAATGTACATTTGATATCTTACATCTGTTGGTACTTGGTGTACCTTTATGAGTTACCTAAGACCCAAGTCTGTAATTCCTACTAGTTGACTCATGTGACCATCTTCATTTTCATGATACAGTAATAAAATATGTATATGCTTACTTTCTCAGGATGAATTCAATTCAATCTGACTACCTATGCATTAATACAGATATATTTAATTCCATTTAAAAGAATATTCTTTCTTTTTACAACTCAGTTTTACTGTCTATGGATCAGTAGTACGAGGTTCGGTGAAGTTATCCCAAAAGCTAGTTGTTGAGGTGAAAGAGAGTAGTTAGATTGATGTACTGATCAAAAAAATAAGAGTTTAACCAATTCTAGTTGTTGTTGGGAGGGGGATCTACGATGCACTAACTCGACACGGATTACACGCACCACGAAAAACGAATATTGTATGCGGAAATTAACTTCTGACCCTCTCCCAAACTTAATGCTACAAGCAAACACAAATTAAGATGAAAATATCAAGCAATCACACAACACACCTGAAGCAAACCACGACACACGCAATTTTACAAGGTTCGGCAAAATGCCTACGTCCTTGGGGGAGTCTCCTGCGGGTTTCCTTTCCTTGAAGCTCTTCTCCAACAAGAGAAGTCTCCGAGATTACACAAGTTTGGAAACAATGCGTCTCCCAAAGCACTCTAGATCTCTCTCTAGCCTAATCTCTCTCAAGGAAATAAAGATTGTATGTTGTGTTACAAGATTATGGCAAAAAACCTACTTATAATGGGCTAAATTCGTACAGGAAATAAGTCAGATCGTGCATAACTCTCCAAACGGTCGACCGGAATTGCCCATTCGGTCGACCGTTGTTCGGTTAATACGCATAACCGTCAACGTTCGGTCGACCACTCGCCCCGAGCCGGTCGATCGTTCCACGCTTCTGAATAGCGCCCGAAGCTCCTGGACGTTTTCGGTCGACCGCGAGTCCAACACCGGTCGACCGTTCTGCAAGTCGATTTTCATCTCCCAGCTACTGTCGTTTTTCGGTCGACCGCGTGCCCAGCACCGGTCGACCGGATCTCGATCCATCCCGAGCTCCAAATCTACTGACGTTTTTCGGTCGACCGATTTCCCCGAAACGGTCGACCGTTCATCGATCTGTTCCGAGCCTCCAGGCTCTTGGAGTAAATCGGTCGATTGTGACTTAAGTTCCGGTCGATCGTTTCTCCATGTTTTCCTGTATTAACAATTATAAACCAAATCCAACAATCTCCACCTTGGTTTAGAATTGTTACCTTAGTCTTCTTTGATCCGCATCATTCGTGCTTCCTAGAAGCACCTTTAGCGCTACCCCCCGGAGTGCTTCTCCTTCTCACTCTCTGAGGACATTGAGAAGCTTCGAGCACAACTCGAACTTCTCCCGATTGACGACCTTAGTCATCATAACTGCAGGATTCTCACTTAGGTCGATTTTCTGAAGAACAACCTGCCCTTCTTCGATTCACTCTCGGATCATGTGGTACCTTACTTCAATATGTTTGGTCCTTGAATGGAACGTCTGATCCTTGGCTAGATAAATTGTACTTTGACAATCGCAATGCAACTTGGTCACTTCATGTTCCATCCCCAAAGAGTTAACCAAACCCTTCAACCATATAGCTTCTTTCCCGGCATCGACAACAATCATGTACTCCGTTTTCGTCGTAGACAGCGCGGTAGTATGTTGGAGAACCGATCTCCAACTCACTGGACCTCCACCCAAAGTGAACACGTACCCTGTTGTGGACCTCTGCTTATCCAAATCTCCAGCATAATCTGAATCAACGTACCCCTCCACCTGACTTTGTGCTCCATCTTTGGTGAACTTCAAGCTAACATCCATGGTTCCCTTCAGGTACCTCAACAACCACTTCAACGCTTCCCAATGCTCTTTTCCTGGGTTAGCCATATAACGACTCACGAGGCTAACTGCGTGTGAAATGTCTGGCCTACTGCAGATCATAGCATACATAACGTACCCCTGTAGTCGGATCCGTTATGTATGCTATGATCTGCACTAGCATATGGAACTCTCTCCATATCTCTCCTTTCCTTTTCAGTAGAGAGGCTGCACTTCAACGAGAGCTTGAAGTGAGCACTAATAGGTGTGGCCACCTGCTTGGCATTCTCGAGATTGTACCTCTCGAGTATCTTCCAGATATAACTCCTTTGAGTGAGCAGAATTTCACCTTTCTCGGTATCCCTGGAGATCTCCATACCGAGAATCTTCTTTGCACTCCCGAGGTCTTTCATCTCAAACTCCCCGTGAAGCTTCAATTTGAGATCATCTATATGCTTCATCTCCTTAGCCGCGATCAACATGTCATCCACATACAAAAGCAAGAACACGTGTGTACCGTCTCCAAGACTCCGCAAGTATACACAACTATCATAATTGGAACGTACAAAACCATTATTAATCATAAATAAATTGAACCTTTTGTACCACTGCCTCGGCGATTGCTTAAGTCCATAGAGGGACTTTTTCAGCTTGCATACTTGTCCTTCCTTGCCTCGTGCGATGAACCTATCCGGCTGCCTCATATAGATTTCTTCCTCTATGTGCCCGTGAAGAAAAGCTGTCTTCACGTCCATCTGCTCTAACTCCATGTTGTCCATAGCTACCATAGCTAACAACACTCTAATAAATGTATGTTTTACAACGGGTGAGAAGATCTCGTTGTAATCAACCACTTCCTTCTGAGCATATCCCTTTGCCACCAACCTTGCTTTATACTTTATCTCCTCCATAGGAGATGACCCTTCCTTCTTCCTGAAGATCCACTTGCACCGAATCGCGCGCTTTCCCTTGGGAAGCTCCGTTAACTCCCAAGTTTGATTCTTATGAAGAGACCCCATCTCTTCGGTCATGGCCACCATCCACTTGTTCCTGTCCTCCTGCTCAATAGCTTCTTCGAATGTGCAAGGGTCCCCACATTCGGTAACAAGTGCAAACGCAATACTAGCATCATCGTGACCATACCTCATCGGTGCTTTTGTGATCCTCCTTTGTCTTCCTTGAGCAATAATCTCTTGCTCAGCTTCCTCCTTTACTCGTGAGTCAATTGTTTCCTGCTGAACTTCTTGATTCGATTCTTCCCTTGAAGTCGTGACCCCAACTTCAATTTCATCTTCCTGCATGGGAACCTCTTGCTGCTCTTTCTCCTCAAGGCCCTTGAGCAAACTTGTCTCATCAAAGACCACATTACTCCGTAGGAGTACCTTCTTGCTCACCGGATCCCAAAGCTTATATCCTTTCACTGCCCTATCGTAACCAAGGAATATGCACTCCTTCGATTTCGAATCCAGCTTCGATCGTTGTGTCTCATCGACCAACGCATAGGTTTTGCATCCAAATATCCTAAGCCTCGAGTAATCAAATAGCTCACCCGTCCACACTTCGTGAGGCGTCTTTAATTCAAGTGCCGATGATGGTGAGATATTTACTAAGTAACATGCAAGATCTACTGCTTCCGCCCAAAAATCCTTCGACAGATTTGCATGAAGCCTCATGCTCCTTGCCCGTTCACATAGTGTCATGTTCATCCTTTCAGCTACGCCGTTTTGTTCCGGACTCTGCGGTGTAGTGAAATGTCTCGTGACGCATTCTTTCTCACAGAAACTTGCAAACTCCCTTGAGGTGTACTCACCTCCGTTATCTGTCCGTAAGTACTTAACAAATTTTCCTGTACTTTTCTCTACTTGAGCCTTCCATGCTTTAAACTTATCAAACACTTCAAATTTATTTTTCAGAAAATAAACTCATACCTTCCTTGAGAAGTCGTCTATGAATGTGACGAAATATTCGGCTCCACCCTTTGACCGAACCTGAGCCGGTCCCCAGACGTCTGAGTGCACATACTCCAGAATTTCCTTCGTCTTGTGGATAGCCGTCTTGAATCGAATCCTGTGCTGTTTACCGAAGACACAATACTTGTAAAAATCCAATTTGCAGCTCTTAACACCCTTCAGCAATCCTTGTTTGTGTAGCTCACATAAACCCTTTTCTGACATATGACCAAGTCTCATATGCCAAAGTGCGGTGTTGTCTTCGTCTTGTGCAACATTTGCTACACCCTTTCCTGCTACTGCATTCCCGAGCATCCAATACAAGTTGCCCACCTTGGTTCCCTTTATCATTGTTATCGCCCAATGAGTGACCTTAATCTTTCCGTCCCCGCCGGACCATCTCCACCCGAGAGTATCAAGCTCTCCTAGAGAAATAAGATTCTTCTTCAACTCCGGTACGTGACACACACCCGTCAGCGTTCGAATGCACCCATCGAACATCTTGAACTGTACGAAACCAATACAGACGGTAGTGCACGGTGCATCGTTGCCCATAACAACGATCCCTCCTTTCAGTGGCTCATAGGATGTGAACCACTCCTTATCCGGGCACATGTGAAATGATGCTCCTGTATCCAAAATTCATCCAGATGATGATTTGTCAATACCTGCAGCGCAAACTGTAAGAACGTCGACTTCGTTCTTCTCCTCCACCACACTGGCAGAATTGTACCCGTCTTTCCCTTTCTGCAGCGACTCCTTGAAGGCCCTACAATCACGCTTCATATGACCAACCTTCTTGCAGAAAAAACATTCAAAGGATCTCCCCTTTGATTTGGACCGGCCCCTTCCGTTGCTTCTTCCTTTGTTACCCGTCCTGCCCCTTTCCGGTGCTGCGATCAATCCTTCACCCTTCTCGAAAGAGCTACTACCAGAATTCCTCCTTGCATCGTAGGAAATCAGCGTGCCCTTGACCTCCTCCAACACCAACGAATCCTTGCCATATATGATCGTATTCACTAAATTCTCATACGAGTCCGGCAGTGACGTCAACAACAACATTGCCTTGTCTACATCCTCCATCTTGTCCTCAAGCTGAGTCAGATCAGCTATCAACTTATTGAACACCGAGAGATGCTCAATGAACGGTGTGTTCTCCTTCATCCGAAGCATGTACAGCTGACGCTTCAGATTCAACTTGTTGCTAAGGTTCTTCTTCATGAACCTCTCCTCCAGAAGTTTCCAATATTCTGCCGCGGTCTTCGCCGATTCCTCGAAAAGCAAATCATCCGAGAGGCACAACTCGATGATTCCTATAGCCCGGAGATTCAGACTCTCCCACTTTTCGTCGGTCATCTTCGACGGCTTCTTCTCAATCTCATCCAACGTCAGCAATAGCCCGTCCGTCTGAGACATCAACGCACGAACCCTCCGTTGCCATGTTGAGAAATTCCCTTTTCCGGTGAATTTCTCCACCCGAAAATTCCGCGCTTCTTCCGTCATCGAAAGTGCAACCAAAGCTCTGATACCAGCTGTTGGGAGGGGGATCTACGATGCACTAACTCGACACGGATTACACGCACCACAAAAAACGAATATTGTATGCGGAAATTAATTTCTGACCCTCTCCCAAACTTAATGCTACAAGCAAACACAAATTAAGATGAAAATATCAAGCAATCACACAACACACCTGAAGCAAACCACGACACACGCGATTTTACAAGGTTCGGCAAAATGCCTACGTCCTTGGGGGAGTCTCCTGCGGGTTTCCTTTCCTTGAAGCTCTTCTCCAACAAGAGAAGTCTCCGAGATTACACAAGTTTGGAAACAATGCGTCTCCCAAAGCACTCTAGATCTCTCTCTAGCCTAATCTCTCTCAAGGAAATAAAGATTGTATGTTGTGTTACAAGATTATGGCAAAAAACCTACTTATAATGGGCTAAATTCGTACAGGAAATAAGTCAGATCGTGCATAACTCTCCAAACGGTCGACCGGAATTGCCCATTCGGTCGACCGTTGTTCGGTTAATACGCATAACCGTCAACGTTCGGTCGACCACTCGCCCCGAGCCGGTCGATCGTTCCACGCTTCTGAATAGCGCCCGAAGCTCCTGGACGTTTTCGGTCGACCGCGAGTCCAACACCGGTCGACCGTTCTGCAAGTCGATTTTCATCTCCCAGCTACTGTCGTTTTTCGGTCGACCGCGTGCCCAGCACCGGTCGACCGGATCTCGATCCATCCCGAGCTCCAAATCTACTGACGTTTTTCGGTCGACCGATTTCCCCGAAACGGTCGACCGTTCATCGATCTGTTCCGAGCCTCCAGGCTCTTGGAGTAAATCGGTCGATTGTGACTTAAGTTCCGGTCGATCGTTTCTCCATGTTTTCCTGTATTAACAATTATAAACCAAATCCAACAGTTACTCAGGTAACAGATATGAGACTTTCTAATGTAGACCTTAACAATCCACATGTCTACGACTTGACTTGATGCCCTCAACAGGCAAACTCTGAACAACCTTGACTCCCACCTACTCTAGCTTTAACCCATGAACAATTGGGGGGGATGGCAGCTCTTCAAGAGACTTGGACCAAGTTGATACAAATATAGGTGAACACATTACAAGACGATAGGTAGACAATACACACTATGTCAACCCATCTTGGCTATTCATACAACCAGCCTGGTCTTGAGACTATCTAAATTTGACCATAACAATTACGAAAAACATACATATTCATTAATTTCTAAAACAAAGTCCGTGACTTTCCTTTTCTAGGGTACAACTCAATTTTTTTCAATAAGACGCGCAATTTTGCTAACTTCTTGACTTCACACAATCATCAGTGATTCACTAAACTTTCTATCTAGCTCGACAAAAAAAGGAAAACCTTTACTTTGACTAGACCAAACCTAAGCAACAACAAACAACAACAACAAAGCCTTTAATCCCAAACTAGTTGGGGTAGGCTAAAAATGAAACTCTAAGGAGTCACAGTTCAGGCACGTGAATCGCTTTCTTCCACGCGTTTTTATCCAATGCAAATTCGCGAGGAACATTCCAATCTTTTAGATCTCTTTTGACTGTTTTCTCCCAAGTCAATCGTGGTCTACATCTTCCTCTTTTAGTGTCTTCGATCTGATTCAATACTCATCTTCTTATAGGTGCCTCCATAGGTCTTCTACTAGACCAAACCTAAGCACTACCCAAAAATGAATATCCATTGTTGCCATTTCTGTAGCCCAATTTAGCTCTATTTTATCTTGGAAATGGTTGAACTGAATTTGGACAAACAAAAAAATGCAAAATTGACAGCGAAACTCAACTTAACCAATCCCAAACTCCAACAAAAGTTTGATTTAGCTCCATTTGGTCCAGAAAGCAGTTGACTTGATTTTGGAAAAAAATTGCAAAATCGATAACATTCCCACTCAACCGATCCCAAAACTACAACCAAAGTTCAATTTAGCTTTGTTTGGTCCCAAAAATAGTTAAGTTGAATTTGGAAGAAAACTAATAAAATGCAAAATAAACAACATTTTTTACTTATTCCATCTCAAAACTCCAACCAAAGATCGGTTCAGCACCATTGGTCCCGGAAACAATTGAGTTGAATTTGGAAAATAAAAAACAAAAAAGGCAAAATCAACTACAAAATTCGACTTAACTAATCCCAAACTCCAATCAAATTTCGATTCAGCTCCATTCGATCCAAAAACAGTTGAGTTGGATTTGCCAAAAAAATAAAAATTGAAAATGAAATTCGACTTAACCAAACCCAAAACTTCAGCCGAAGTTCAATTTAGCTCCATTTCATCCCGAAAGAAGTTGAGTTCAATTGTAAAAAAACAAAAAAAAGCAAAATCAATGACGAAATACGACCTAACAAATCCCAAACTCCAACCGAAGTTCAATTTAGCTCCATTTGATCCCCAAAACAGTTGACTTGAATTTAGAGGGGGGAAAGGAAAGCAAAATCAACACCAAAGTTTGCCTTAATCAATGCCAAAACTCCAACCAAAGTTCGATTTAGCTCCGTTTGGTTCCAAAAACAGTTGACTTCAATTTGAGAGAAAAAAACGAAAAATTGCAAAATCAACACCGAAATTGGACTAAACCAATCCCAAAGGTCCAACCAAAGTTCGATTTAGCTCCGTTTGGTCCCAAAAACAGTGGAGATGAATTCTGAAAAAAACGAAAAAAGAAACAAAATCAGCACCAAAATCCGACTCAACCAATCCCAAACTCCAACGGAAGTCCAATTCCACCGAATCGAATCGGCAAAAAAAGGACACCAAAATACGACTTAACCAAATGCAGACTCCAACCGAAGTTCAATTTAGCTCGTTTGTGCAAGAACAACCGAACGCGACGGATCTCTCAAGCGGAGAGATCGAAGATCAACAGAAAGTAAGAGTGCGGCGGAAACGAGAGAAGAAGAAAGAAAACCCTAGAAAGCAAATAGGATTTCGTTATTTTCCATTACTGTAGAGATAGGTATTTATAGATTACAAGAAGTATTTCCTTTACATCCAACGGTCATCTTCACTTTCCTTTACATCCAACGGTCATCTTCACTTTCCTTTACATCCAACGGTCATCCCACTATGAAGGTGCATCCAACGGCTATATAATAGCCACGACTATACAGGTTTAAGAGAAGTTAGCCTCAGATACTAGATAAGCCCAATTCTCATCAAATTGGCTTGTGATCCAGCCATGGGCTCGACACATTTGATCAATTTACCGGCACAGGTTAATTTATCCTGCACCTGGTCTCTATTTGATCAAATCATCTCAATCCAGCATGGGTAAATCAGCTCAATCAAGTGGGCTCAAGTTCATCATGGGCATTGGCATTTCTAGCACTCCCCTTCAAGCTAGGCTGACTGATGAGGCCTAGATTGGAAAGTATCCGACGAAATGCATCTTTAGGAAGAGGCTTAGTGAAGATGTCCGCGAGTTGATCTCGAGACGGTACGAATTTGGTAGTGAGTAGCTGGAGGGCAACCCGCTCACGTACGAAGTGATAGTCCAACTCAATATGCTTTGTTCTGGCATGAAAGACAGGATTAATAGACATATGTAAGGCACTAATATTATCACAAAAAAGTGTAGGAGAACGAGGTAGAGATACTCCCAGATCCTTGAGAACAAAGGTTAACCAAGTGAGCTCAGCTATAGTGACAGCCATGGCTCAATACTCAGCCTCAGCACTAGAACGTGAGACTGTGGGTTGCTTCTTTGATTTCCAAGAGATGCAATTTGACCCCAAAAATGTACAGTAACCTGTAGTGGATCTTCTTGTAACCTCACATCCAGCCCAATCAGCATCAGAAAAGGCATAAAGATCCATTGTACTTTGTTTATATATCATCATGCCTTGGGTAACAGATCCATTTAGGTATCGAAGTATGCGTTTAACCAATTTGAAATGAAAAACAGTGGGAGCATGCATGAACTGACATACATGGTTTACACTATATGTAAGGTCAGGTCTAGTTAGGGTTAAGTATTGTAGTGATCCTACAATATGTCGATATAAGGTCTGGTCAGGAAATGACTCAGTGTCTTTTAATCTATCATATTTAATTCCTAAGGGTGTTGAAATATACTTTGAAGATATCATGTCTAGTTCTCTTAGAATACTCGCAGCATAACGTTTTTGACACAAGAACATGCCAGCATCAGATCTGCTGACTTCAATACCCAAGAAATAATGCAAGGAGCCAAGATCTTTCATGCAAAATTCATAAGATAGCATGGAAATTATACTATCCAGCAACTTAGAGTTAGTTCCTGTGATAATAATATCATCGACATAGATAAGCAAGTATATTTTATGACTATTTTGGTTTAAAACAAATAATGAACTATCAGCCCTACTACTGAAGAAGCCTTTTGAAATGAGAAAAGTATCAAATCTATCAAACCATGCACGAGGTGATTGTCTTAACCCATATAAGGCTTTATTAAGCTTACATACATAAGAGGGGTGAGAGGAGTTAACAAAACCTGGCGCTTGGCTCATGTAGACATCCTCAGCAATGGAACCATGTAGAAAGGCATTTTTTACATCTAATTGTCGTATAGGCCAATCCTGCATTACTGCAATACTCAAAACAAGTCTTATAGTTGCAGATTTCACAACAGGAGAGAAAGTTTCAATAAAATCAATTCCTTCTACTTGTTTGTATCCTTTTGCAACTAGTCTTGCCTTAAGTCTTTCAAGTGAGCCATCTGCTTTAAGTTTTGTTTTAAAAACCCATTTACAACCTATTATGTGCATATCTTTTGTTTTTGGAACTAAATCCCAAGTGTGATTTTCTTCTAAAGCATGAATTTCTTCTTTCATAGCTGCATACCAGCCTGGGTGTCTGAGTGCAGTGATTATGGACTTTGGTTCCTCTGGTAAAGGTTCTACACTGTGAAAGAGGGCATACTTGGGATTAGGCTTGGTTATTCCTAACTGGGACCTGGTTATCATAGTATGAGAATGAGGCTCAGGTGCATTTATTTCAACTTCAACCGGTTGTGTCTCTATTTGGACACCTGCCTGAGTTGAAGTTGATGATTTTTCAGGAGGGGTGTCAATATTGCCATAAGTAGTATCTGTACCCAGACTATTAACAATATCATTCCCATACTCAGTAGTGAGAGTATTAGATTGTGTATCTTGAGGAACATGAACTTCTCCTATAGATGGGGTATGTTGGGAGTTGTGAGAGGTGTTGTACATTGTCTCCCCTTCAGTAGGATTAGTGTTAGGAAGCTCACCTGTCTTACCTTTATCAGGAGTGGTAGGAGGAGGTAGCATCTCAGGAAGTTCATCATTGATGAGTGGTTGCTCAGGATGAGTGGGGTATGTAAGTGAAGGATGCTCAACTATCTCCATGGAAGAGGAGGGTTGAGCCATCTCATCACTGTTAGTATGGGTGGAAGTACTTTCCTCTATCAACCAATCAGAAAAGGTGGCTAAAGAGGGCTCAGATTCAACAGGACATAAAATAGAGGCAGGGTTGTTAAAGGGCATGAGAGTTTCATCAAAAATCACATTACGGGTCATATAAATCTTATGTGTGATAGGATTTAAACAGATATACCATTTATGTCTAATACTATATCCAAGGAACACACATGGAGCAGATTTGTCATCAAACTTGTTCTTCATATAATCTCTAAGACAAGGAAAACATCGACAACCAAATACCCTTAAGCAAGCATAATCAGGTAGTTTAGAAAACAAGAGTTTATAAGGAATAACTCCATTTTTTGTTGGTAGACGATTTAAAAGGAAAACAGCAGTGCTAAAGGCCTCCACCCAATATTTTTTAGGTACTCCACTATTAATTAACAGTGTAAGTCCCATATCTGTGATTAACCTATGTCTTCTCTCCACCACACCATTTTGTTCAGGTGTGTGGGGGCAAGACATTTGAAGTAGAACACCAGTGTTTTGAAGATGGTTTTGGAAAGCACTAGATGAAAACTCTCCTCCATTATCACATTGAAAAACTTTTATTCCACATTCAAAATGTCTTTGAACATATTTTTCAAAACCAAGATAACAGGTAAAGAAATCAGATTTATGTTTCATAGGAAAAAACCAGGTAAAACGTGTGTAGTCATCCACAAAGCAAGCATAATATCTAAAATTGTTCCTACTTATTACAGGAGATGGTCCCCATAGGTCACAATGTACTTTGTCAAAAGGTTTTAAAGAGTGAGTTTGAGAGTTCTGGAATGGAAGTCTTATAGACTTGCCAAGTTGGCAACTGCTGCAAATGGTAGAAGAAATAGAAGAAGTAGCTATGGAAATGCACCCTTGTCCTTGCAGGCATTTCAAAGTTTTAGTGCTAGGGTGACCTAACCTACAATGCCAAACTTGTTCAGTCACTTTCTTATGTCTATTTGAGAAGAACACTTTATGATTCTTACTTTGTAGAACATATGTATCTCCTCTAGCTTTTCCAGTAGCTATAACTATCCCTGTAGCTCTGTTTTTAACATAAAACTCTTCATCAGCAAATTCTATGTTATATGGCAGATCCTTAGTAAATTTTTTAACAGATAAAAGGTTATATTTCATATCTGGAACTAGTAGAACATCTTTGAGTTCAAATTTTTTGTTTTCAAGCCCTATTTCAGCTATTCCAGTATGAGATATGGGAAGATTTGTTCCATTTCCAATTATGACTTTGTCTGAGCCATAATATGGTTTTATAGAATGCAATATACCTTCATTACCTGTAATGTGGGCTGTAGCTCCTGAGTCTGGGTACCACTCCCCATTAGGGTCCTCCACAGTGAGTGCTGCTAGGGCATGTGGCAGTTCCTCTGGCTGAAAGACTTTGTTAAATCGATGCCAGCATTTCAGGGCGTCATGTCCACGCTTCTTGCATATCTGGCACATCACTGGAGTTCTCCCTGGCATGGCTTCCTCAGACTGCATATTTTCTTTCCCTCTCAGAGATTGATCTTGGGTGACTGAGGTTTGAGAGGGTTGCTGACCTTGGGTAGAGGCTTGAAAGCCTCGTCCCTTGGAAGTGAAGCCCCCATCTCTCTTGCCTCGACCATACCCTTGACCTTTCCCTTTTTGGTCATTTCTTTGAGCTGCAAAGGCCATCTGACTCATCTGATCAGGGTTATGAGTCATGGTTCTCATTTCATAGCTTTGAAGCATGGGAATGACCTCCGAGAAGTTGGGGATAGGGGGTTTTAGAGCAGTGGTGGTGAAGGTGTTGTACTCCATACCTAACCCATTCAGGAGCCAGAAGACTCTGTTCTGATCCGTTACTGGCCGACCAATTGCGGCTAGCTCATCACAATAAGTTTTGAACTGCCTCATGTATTCACCCAGATTTTTGAAGTTTCTTTTGCGGATCATCTGAAGTTGTTGAAGTATTAGGAACTCTCGCTCTGCTGAGTCTTGAGCAAGCGAGTGATGGAGTGCTTCCCATACTTGTTTCGAGGTCTCAAGGTTCACAGCTATACTGAGCACCTCTTCCCCCAAAGTGCTTATTATCCAAGCTTTTAGGAGACGGTCTGAGCGTTTCCACAGATCATACTGTGGATTTTGATCTACTCGAACCTCTCCTTCTTTATCTGTCACTACAAGAGCCTTTTCCGGTGTAGCGATTTCTCCGTCTACAAATCCTTTCATGCCTTGTGACTCCATCAGACCTTCCACTTGCATTTTCCAGAGCAAGAAGTTAGATCCAGAGAGTTTGACAGAAACAAAGTTACCTATGTTTAGATTTGACGGGTAGGGATAGGCTCCAGATGTGACGAGAGCGCTGGTTGCCTCAAGATTCTTGGCCATGACGACGATCAAAGGGATCTGTCTGCTGGAGTGGCTCTGATACCATGCAAGAACAACCGAACGCGACGGATCTCTCAAGCGGAGAGATCGAAGATCAACAGAAAGTAAGAGTGCGGCGGAAACGAGAGAAGAAGAAAGAAAACCCTAGAAAGCAAATAGGATTTCGTTATTTTCCATTACTGTAGAGATAGGTATTTATAGATTACAAGAAGTATTTCCTTTACATCCAACGGTCATCTTCACTTTCCTTTACATCCAACGGTCATCTTCACTTTCCTTTACATCCAACGGTCATCCCACTATGAAGGTGCATCCAACGGCTATATAATAGCCACGACTATACAGGTTTAAGAGAAGTTAGCCTCAGATACTAGATAAGCCCAATTCTCATCAAATTGGCTTGTGATCCAGCCATGGGCTCGACACATTTGATCAATTTACCGGCACAGGTTAATTTATCCTGCACCTGGTCTCTATTTGATCAAATCATCTCAATCCAGCATGGGTAAATCAGCTCAATCAAGTGGGCTCAAGTTCATCATGGGCATTGGCATTTCTAGCAGTTTGGCCCTAAAAACAGTCGAGTTGAATTCTGAAAAAACGAAAAAAATGCAAAATCAACACCAAAATCCGACTCAACCAATCCCAAACTCCAACGGAAGTTCAATTCCACAGAATCGAATCCGCAAAAAAAGGACACCGAAATCCAACTTAACCAAATTCAGACTCCAACCAAAGTTCAATTTAGCTCGTTTGGCCCCCAAAACAGTCGAGTTGAATTCTGAAAAAACGAAAAAAAAATCAAAATCAACACCAAAATCCGACTCAACCAATCCCAAACTCTAACGGAAGTTCAATTCCACCGAAACGAATTCGCAAAAAAACGGACACCGAAATCCGAGGTTCAATTTAGCTACACGCCCGGTTCCAAAAGCAGTGGAATGAATTCCAAAAAAAACGGAAAAATCCAAAACCAAACCCGTCCCCGACTCAAACCGGCGAGGATCGGAGACGAGGACTCACGTTCTTTACTGATCTGGCGGAAGGACTTGTGTTCGACCGGACCGGTGCTGGAGGAAGAGGAGGAGGAGTCGGAATCCCAGCCCGACATCGTTAATTCCGCGTTCGGATCGTCGAACGTGTTTTGGAACGTGAGGGAGAAGGAGGTTTTGGTCTTTTAACGCTATCGCTCTTCGCCGCCACGTCTGCTTTCACGCGGTGGAAAGTGGAAACCAACGGCCCTTTCTCTCTCTTTTTCCTACTTTTCTCAGTTTTCGGTTTGGTGGGGAAAATTTTGCAGCGTTTTTTCACTTTTTACGTTGGTGGGAAATGTTTGCACCGATTCCATTTTATTCCCATTCCTTCTGATAACCATTGAAAGTAACTGGACTTCGATTTTATCTCTGTCGCGGTGTACCACTTCACTCACTTCCAAATTTTCCTTAACCATACTCAAAAACAACCCGAACGCCTACATTCTCTCTCATCTATGTCATTTGAATATCAATCTTAAGTCAAAAATAAATTAAAATATATAAACAAATAAAACATATTTTCAGAAGAATAAAAATTGAAAATATTTTTAAAACAATTTTAACTGTTTTAACAAATTTTAAAAAAAGCAGACCAATGGAGGCACATCCCCCAATGCTAGGCGGGAAACATTAACGGATGGAAAGTTGAGCGCCCAACAAATTGCCTCTTGACAAGGAAGAGTGTTTCTCCTTGTACTAAAATTTAGTAAGACAAATAGTGTACAAATCTTGATAGGAGAGTAAGGTTATAGTCACTTTGCTCCAAATGAGTTAAGATGGAAGACTTTTAGATATGATGTCCTCGTATTTTTTGTCGCAACAATTTGTTCATGTCTTGGTATGCTTCTTCTTATGTGCTTATGTATGTAAACATATGAAAATTAGTCGTAAGTAGGCATGTTAAAAAACGTGCACGACACAAACCTGACACGATAAAAATGAGTATGAGTGACATTTTATTGCGTATCATGCACGTTTTGTTTACTATAGTATTGGTTCGACACGATTATGGTCGAGCATCGGTCCGGGGAATACTCACATGTGATATACCAATTTTGTCTCCCATTACATGTGCAAAAGTCAATATTTTTTTATTTTTTGGTAATTTCACATGTGTGATAAACCGCAAACACAATATTTGTGAGGAAGTTGCCAACAAACCTTTGCCACTTCACAAAAACCTTGGTACACAATTATACAATTATAATTGTATAATTGTCACGCACTCATGGGTATGCGTCACATGTTGAATGTGGTACCGGTAAAACTTGGTACACGATTATACAACCTATAACAGTGAATCCTCCTACCCCAGAAGGACCTCTTCATTTTTATTTTATTTATATAAATGGAACCCTTTGTCGAATAATCAAACAGTCTTAGTCCTTGTAATCATAAAAATCACAAGTTGCCAACACGAGCATAAGCGATTGGTTGGGGGTAGAAGCGCATCCCACCTGTGTTTGAAAACCTGAGGGACCAAAATGGTCTCTCATCTGGGCTTATCTGAATGCATGCTCGTGGGGTATGAGTCATATGACGGTCTTCTTAGATTTGTACCTCCGTCCATTCTCAAACCATTGTTAATGGGTGGGCGAAGATGAAGGGCGCTCTGCCACATAGATCTCGAGCCCAAAATCACTCGCACTTCCCCCCTGTCAAATTAAATTATTTTTTGTTAAAAATCCGAAACAATTCATTTTAAATTATTTTATCACTTTTTTGTTCTGATTTTTTATATATTTGTTTCAATTTTGTAGTTTTTTTGTGAATTTTTAATATTTTACCTAGCATTGATCTCCAAATGACGTGGATGTGAGAGAATGTATGGTGTTTGAGGTATTTCTGGTCGTGAGTAAGGAGAATATTTTGGTGAGTTGGGTAAGTTTACGTGACAGAGAAAGAAGTTGACGTGACAGAGAGAGGAAACATGACGGGTGGGAGTAGCCCGAGCACTGCTATTCATGGTCTCATTGAGTCGGGTGGGCAAATCGAAGGAGTCTGACTTTCAAATGATAATAATAAAAACCCAAACTCCATCTGGACCGTCCATGGACACGAAGCAATTAGACCCCAATCCAACGGCCCACGAAAGCCCAAAACGCCACACTACCCATATAAATCCCAACTCCTCACCCCCAAACCCTAGTCCTTCCTCCGCCGAACCAGAGCAGCGCGTGTCGTCTTGGTGAGATCGCCGTCGTCGCCAAACCCTAGTCGCCACCATGGGTCGTATGCACTCCCACGGGTAATCACCCCCCCAAATCTCGACCTTTTCCCGTTTGATTCCGTCTCTCGTGTTGATTTGTCTTTCGTTTTGGTCAGTAAGGGGATCTCGTCCTCGGCTCTGCCCTACAAGCGGACTCCACCGAGCTGGTTGAAGGTCACTTCGCAAGAGGTACGGTTTCGGATGTTCATTTCTTTGGCAAATGTGTTATTTTGTTTGTTTGGCCTTTTGTTGATCGTAGATTGTTGCGATCAAATGTGGTTTTCGATTCTCGTTTGGCTTCTGATGATGTTTTTGTCTGCACATTTGAATTGTAGATGCAATATTACTTTCAGGTAATATGACAAATAAAAAAAATGAAATTCTTAGCAAAGATGATCTTTAGTGAAGAACCAAAAACAAATGCGAGACTTGTTTTATGATTTGTAAGGGATGTCTATAAAAATGTTGTGATTTACGTCTTTCTCCTTTCTGAGTGATGAATTTGTTTTTATGGTTGACACTAAAACCTCTTGCTTGGTTTTCTCGAGTTAATGTATTGTAACCTCTCTTTTCTAATAAATTCGACTTGGCACTTTCTCATGACAATCCACGCCAGCTGATGATACTTCGAATTTTTGCTTATTTATATAATTCAGGTTATACTTATCTGTATAGATGCGTATTTATGCCGTTGGACATACTTAAAACCCAAGCTTTTGTTTTGATTGAAATTCAGGTGGAGGACAATATCTGCAAGTTTGCCAAGAAGGGTCTGACACCATCTCAGATCGGTGTCATTCTTCGTGATTCTCACGGAATTGCTCAGGTCAAGAGTGTCACTGGCAGCAAGGTCTTGAGGATACTCAAGGGCCATGGTGATTACCCTTGTCTTGTTTTGGAATAAATTCCATTTGCCTTTAAGTAGGTTAACTCGTCGAACAAATTTGTTTTTTATTTGGTTCGTGTATTTTATTTTTCAACAGGTCTTGCCCCTGAAATCCCAGAGGACCTTTACCACCTGATCAAGAAGGCCGTTGCCATCAGGAAGCATCTGGACAGGAACAGGAAGGACAAGGATTCCAAGTTCAGGCTTATCCTTGTGGAGAGCAGGATCCATCGCCTTGCCCGCTACTACAAGAAGACCAAGAAGCTTCCACCAGTTTGGAAATAGTAATATCTCTGGCCTTCATTTCTGTTATGATTTAAACATTATGCTCATCCCTATTTTTGTTGCATTACTTTTGGTAGTATGTTGTTTTTATTACTGCTACTACTACCTCTACTAAGAACTCTTTGAAGAAAAAAATGCTACTACGACTAAGCGTTAAAGATAAGAGGGATTCCTAGCCCTATAAATTGACTTAATGCTGGTGAGTATGGTCCAAGTTAGAAGTTACAAGTATGCTGTAGGTAGGTGCAAGAGCTTATGCGAAAAAGAAATAGATTCTTTCTTGAAGTCCTTCACAGAGTACTTTGATAGTATAGAAGATCTGACATGTTAACCTCTTGATGGATTAATTTGTTTAGAAAATATATTTTGATCCTTTTTCTATTAAAATTGAAAGCGCTTTACTACTGTGTTGCATTTAATCATCATCAACAACAACAACAAAGCCTTTAATCCCAAACTAGTTGGGGTGGGGTAGAAATGAAACTCTAAGGAGTCACGGTTTAGGCACGTGAATCACCTTCTTCCACGTGTTTCTATTCAATGCAAATTCCAGAGGCACATTCCAATCTTTTAGATTTCTTTTGACCGTTTTCTCCCAAGTCAATCGTGGTCTACCTCTTCCTCTTTTTGTGTCTTGGATCTGATTCAATACTCCTATTCTTATAGGTATTCTTTGTACATGTCCAAACCATATCAATCTGTGTTGTATAATTTTCTCTTCCATTGGAGCAACTCCAACTCTCACGAATGTCTTCATTTCTAATCTGATCTATTCGCGTATGACCACACATCCACCTCAACATTTCCATTTTAGATAATCTCATCTTTTGTATATGTTGTCTTTTAGTGACCCAACTCTTCTTATAGGTGTCTTTTACTTTGTTGCATTTAATCGTAACTTAATTTTTTTAATTGATGTCTAATTTGCTGTTTTGACTGTTTTGTGATTGCAGCGAGTCTACAACCGCCAGCACTCTTGTGGCTTAAGGTTGGTTACATGATTTTGAAGGCAAACCTGGAGATCAATGATTATGTTTTAATTATAGACTCCTGGTAGTGTTTTTCCCTTTTAGAGATGTTTTCAGAATTTTGTACTTGGTCCTATTGAACTAATTTGTTCTCTTAAATTTCCAGTGAATCTTCAGCATATCAGTATTCTGTTATTTTGTTACATAAGAAGGGGTTTCATATCCCAGTAGTCTTGAAGTATTATAGTACTGTGTTATCAACTCCATTGTGTGCAGTTGGTTCTGCGCCAAATCATGGTATCCTGGTTAGAAGAGACGTTTTAATTCTAATTTAATGGATCCTACCCTGGCTAGTTACGAAGAGTTTCATATCCCAGTAGAGCATTAGGTTTGAAGAGCGTCCTTCAACCATTGTGACTTGGTTTGGATAGGGTTCCTAGATGTGTGCTTCGGGTGAGAAGTTATTTTTTTGGGAACGTGGATTTAAAAGCAGTTCCTTTCCTAGAGGTTGGGAATTGTTTGGATGTGAGGGTATTTTCGAAGCAAAACTCTTAAATTTCCTCACGTTCTTGGTTGTGAAAGTTCCGAGACACGTTGCATGCACAATCTAGATCAATTCCACCATTTCTTGCTCCATAAACCCCCGCGATCCATTCTCAAAATCACATCTTCGAAATACCTAATTTAGCCACTAAAACCAAATATCAATTCCAAACCACAATCAATTTGATTCAATTCTAGAAAATCCCGACCCAATCCAACAAAAACCAAACCCACATCTGAATTTCCACGTCTGAATTTAGTCTCAAAATTGAAAGTTGACCACACAACCCTACTGAAATTAAAATTTCGATCCCAAAATCAATTTTTTACCCGTAGAAACCTAATCCTTAGAGCATCCCAACTCCCAAATCCACGTGCAAGCTTCGATCCCAACTTCGAACACCGAAATCCCTCAGGTCCGAATGCGATCCGACCACAAAAGGGCAAAATATTACCGCGAACTCTTCTGCCATCGCCAGACTCAACGGGAACTCCTGGAGAAGGTGATAATTCGCAGATAAGAACAGAGAAAAAAAGATAAAATCGAGAAATCAGAGCGGAAATGTGAGATTTTTGCCTTCCTTTCTTCGGATTGCGATTTTGAAGGGAGGAATTTGTTTGGGGGTATTTATACAAGGGCTCAATGAGACAAATTGACATTTGCTCAAATTAACGAGGTAGTTTCGTCAGCCACCGAAGGGCTCACTAGAGCTTCTCCATCCACGCTAAAAACATGCATTGGGTTACGGGTTGGGAGTTCGAGCTCGAGTCGAACTCCCAGGGATCCATCTCCATGTTTGGATGACTTCATTGTACTGTAACGACTCTGGCCTCGGGGAGCCGGACCCCCCTCCCATCCAAACCACCTCTATGTTAGATTTTGGTGTTCTCATTGAGTTTATATTTGTTATGTTGTTTGTATAATTGGGTGTTTTGGAAATGCACGCTACATTGCTACTCGTGATGTTTGTCACTTTCAGTTTAAAGTACGAAGATTTCTTAAATCGTGATTGTGGTCTGACGTTCGCATACTTCGGTAGGAAGCTCTTTGCATATGTGAAGCTAGCAATATAAAAAAAATCATGAGAAAAAATGTTGGAAAAATATAACGTGAAAGAAAAACCACCAAAATCCTTTGTCCATAGCCCATACAATAACTAACCAGTCTAATCGTAAGTGACACAATCTTCCGAGGATGGTAAACTTGGGCTGATGATCCTTCCATCACTACTGCCCAAGCGCGAGTCTAACGAGTCATTTCGTCTCTTTTTTATCATTTTCTTTTCTACTCTCTTCCCTCATCTATTAATCTTCTCAAACCGGTAGGGGGCAAAATGTGGATGACAGTGTCGACGTTTGTAACTTGGTATCGTTGATTTAGCAACACTAGAAAGGTGTTCTAAATAAATTAAAGACACTTGTTAGAATTATTAAACCTAAAAACGAAAATTAAGAAGGCAAAATGTCATTATTTGCGTTGTTGAAACCATCAAACTTGAAATTTCATGTGTTTTTTGTTTCATTATCGACATCCATCCGCTTATCTTCAAGGGCGACTCGTTACAAAATAAACGAGAAATAAATGAAATGTTATAAGGTAAACTATGAAATGGGATGAGATTAAACAACTTGTTGAGTAAATATGATACATGATGCGAATTCCCAGCACTGGTCGACCCCTCCGCACTACTGATATGTGCCTGAAAGTTTTCGGTCGACTAGTGCTCCTTAACCAATTTTCGATGCAGCTAGCACTATTTCAAGTGCAGGGCAAATCGTGCTCTATAACTAAGAGTGAGTGATGTAAGTAACATCACGAGGTTGCTTGTAACATCCCGAAACAGCGGAAATTTAAAAATCATTAATAAGACATCAGAGACAAATAATCAAAGACGGGACTGTTACTTCTCATCAAATATATAAGCGGTGCACCATATTACATCAGAGTTTGTCAAAACTATACATGATTACAACAGAACAACAAAGGGAGATAAAAATAATCATGTCGACCTCAGTGGTCCGAAAGAGAGGATCTGATCCCAAGATGCGCGCGCCCGCTGATCCCCACCCTACTGGACCTACTGCGGTCCTGAAAAAGATGTAACAACAATGCCTGAGTTTCCATAAGGAAACCCCATATGCCAAGCTCACATATATGCATGCAGTAGTATAAATGACCCTATCATACTAGTAGCATGTCATGTCATCAACAGTAAGGAAATAGTTCTCCCGAAGGGTAACACAGGACATCAGTCTGACAATCATCATCGGGTCTCCCAATGAGACCTACCGTAGGCACATATGGTCTAACAGAACATGACGTGACACTCCCCACACGCGACTACACTAATCATGTGGTTCGGCAAGGAGCATCCGCCAAGTCTGCACCATAAGAAACAGATCTGTAACTTCGTGGTCGAAACCACACCAACGGAGCCGTCGCTCGGTCGGTCCATCAATCATCATCTTAGTAGATGCCCATCTGAGGAACATAACCGGAACAACATCGGCCCATCAATCATCATCCCCGGAACAACATCGACGACATCACCGGAACAACATCGGTGGTCCATCAATACGTCCGGCACAACATTGGACGGGTCCAGACTGAAGTCTGCCAGGTCATCAGACTCCACTAGCCGCAAACACCAACTGCGCCGCTATAAAAGCAGGGCAGCGACCTCCGTAGCCACGTAGGCCGGTAGTCACCTCACCCAACGACAGTTGCGTGCCTACACAATCATCATACATTGGGATCCGCGATCCCTCAGGCCTGCTACCCTACAATGAGTCCAATCAATCCATCATATTAGTCACGATCCATACATAGAGGTGACGCGTCCCGAACACCCACACTCTTCCACAAGGCGGGCCCTGGGCAGACACGCGTAACGCGCCCACCGTCACCTCCCGGCTCACGCACAAGGCGAGGACACGGGTTTCCGTGGACAGAGTTAGCATCCTAAACGGACCAAAAATTTAGTCCTGTGCAAAATGGTCGACCGAAAGAGGCAACCCGGTCGATCGTTTCCTCAAGAGAATCGGTCGACCGAAAGTCTGCAACGGTCGAACTCCTTGCGCAAAACTTAAGTCCCAACGGTCGACCGTTGATCTACAACCGGTCGACCGAAACAAGGTCAAAATCCAGATTCTGGTCAACATCAATTCAAAACTATCGGTCGACCGACTTAGGGGTCTCGGTCGACCGAAAACTACCAGGGCAACCTAGCAATTCTAAGTCATATAACGGTCGACCGCAAACGAGCATAAAAAAACCATTACACTTAAGTTCCGGTCGACCGACCACAAGGAATCGGTCGACCGAAAACAACTAGGCAATCAAAATACACTACATTCGGTCGACCGTCCGAAGGGACCCGGTCGACCGTTGGTCGTCTTCAACCTTGCGCCAGCCAAGGTTTTAGGCAAAACTCGCCGCCGGGGAGGTCTTCGACCTCCCCCGACCGACCAACACGACCCTCACGCGAGGGTGGACAATCAAAACACACTATGAAGCCGACATACCTCGAAGAGAACGACGAAACACGTCGGAGCTCGCTCGCGCACGCCGTCTACGTCACCTCCTCGCGCGTCCACCTCCGCACGCCTACGTCGGGACCGCACGACCGCGCTCTTCACCCACCACCGGAGTCGTCTCCGCAACCTCTGTTCCGCCGGAAGAAGGGAAGAAAAGAGAGTGAGAGAGAGATCAAATGAGAGAGAGATAAATGAATTTCTCTTAAACCCCACAAAACCATCTCCACGCTACAGTACCCGCCCCTACACTACACCCATCACCTCCTCTCCTCCAACTTCCTATGCCCAACACTATGCACCCACTTCCCCATGATAACTTCATTACTAATCACCATTAACCCTAAACAAGGGTTTATGGACATAACATTGCTAATAATCATATCGAAAGATAACAATGTATTTCCACGACCCAAACATCGACCTAAAAAGAAATCCTACTGGAACATAACATACAATAACAAAAAGAGATACACAACGTATAACCAGTTAACCACACAGGTGCAATATATACATGAACATCTATTTTCTTAGTCGAATCCCAAAATATTAACACAATATTCAATTTACCAGATTAATTTATTTGCAGATAATAAAACCTCTAGCAAGCCCCAAAATTCACTTTTCCTCTCGGCCAATACTCTCTACCGGTGTATCCGCTCAACTCCAAGAACAACATGGGTCCACATTCCAATACCTATTTACGCTCCCGATGTGAGCCAACAATAAAACTTTTTTAAAAATAACACTCGTGCAAAAAAAGAAGAAGGTAAATTACACATAATCCTGATGAATTATCAGCCCAAAATGAAGATCCCGACCGTTAGAGCAAAATTAAAACCACAAATGACTTAGAAAAAGTTTACTAGACGATGATTTTCTTTTTCAGCAGAACACAAAGTTCCATGTTATATATGTTGTATTAATACAGTCATACAAATTCCTAGTTTGGAATAAATTTAAAAAAAAAAACCTTCAATGCAGTTGGTAAAGTCCATGATTATATTATTTTTTTGAAATTTTGTTCAGATCTGCAGAAGTGATTGACAGTTTGTTGGCAGCACATAGGAAGGCAGATCTACCAAATTGAAAAGCCACAAGACTCGCATCTGAAAGAAATAAAAAAACACAAACACAACAAAACGAAATGTCTTACTTTTGCTGATTTGATTGTTTGTGTTTTCCAATTATTAGACTGATGGATACGTGCATGTTAACTAAGATATCTATCTGGTGGTCAACGCATTTGTGGACATCACGTTCTCTCTTGTGCTGTTATTGCTGCACCTTACATGCGAACCACAAACAAACATCTGGTTATTCTTTATTTTGAAAATGACGGATAAACATACATGATACGTACACATGTATATTTATTACTTCCAGAAAGAAAAAAAGTATTTGTTTGTATCTAGAAATGGTGAAGGAGAGTAGAGGTTAGAATGTAATTCTGTAAAATGTTTGTCAAATTTGTACGTTTTCAAGTGTTAAAATCATAATTGATGTTCATTGCTTTTATTTACTTATCATGTACGTGTGTCTCTTATTTTGTATTTTACGCCATTGTCTTTTGAAATTTTATGCATGCATCTTCGTTAATTTCCTTATGTACATTAACAATCCATTAATGCAATATAATTTCATTGGTCAGCTGTGAAGTTGATTTTCAAGTACCTAAAATATACAACTAAGTTATCTCTGAAATTTAATCGATCTTCGTATTCGTTGATGAGGTTTGTTGATGTCGATTACGTGGGAGACCGCGATAGACGAATATCTATGACTAGTTATGTGTTCATTGTTGGGAGCACGACTATTATTTAGAAAGCGGCGTTACAACACATTGTTTCTTTGTCTACAATGGAGGCAAAGTATATGGCAGCGACCGAGGGTATAAAGGAAGTTCTTTGACTGAAGGGTCTATCTGGAGAGTTTAGTCCATGTCAAAATACAGTGGTTGTTTATTGTGATAGTGATGAGATTTTTATTTATACCGCAAGTGCACGGCGTCGATGAAGACGTAGCAAGTACGGGTCGAACACAAGGAGAGAGAGATTCTTATATTTTTGTGATTTCTTTGATTAAGGAAAGAAAAAGAGAAATAAGGTTGGTTTGTGATTTTTGGATTTTTTTTTACTTTTTCTATAGCAAGAACAACAAAAACAAAAACTAAGAAGAAACAACTATGGATGAGAGTCCAGTGGGTGTGAGTTATGAATCTTCGAGTTAGATTAGAGATCACGAAAATTATTATAAATCAAGTGAGATATTAAGCATCATATGATAATTGATTTAACAAAAACTCATATGATCAAAATACTAACAAGAAATTAAAATAAAAACGATATCTCTTCTCTAACCCTAAATCCGTCACCCCCACCCTTTGGAGGGTTTTAGAAACCCATGGGGAGAAGATGAGGAGAAGGGGTCATGGAGATCATCGAGAGACTACGAAAAAAGAAAAGAAAAGAAATATTATACTAAACTACGAACTACAAAAACAAATGCAATTATTCTAAGCATGCAACAAATTATTCTAAGAGAAGAATAAAGAACAACTAAATTACTCTACTCTACTGGAATTAAGAACATAAAATATTAATCTAAAACTAAGCTTACGAAAGACAAAGACAATGGAGAAATAAATGGGCAGAATTTTATTGCTATATGCTGTAAATACAAAACGTTCCCTTCACAACACAATTTCGTGGCTATTTATAGCCGATACAATGAACCCTAGGTATGAATAAGGAAGGACACGTGATATGACACGACTGGTTGAAATTCAGAGGCATGGATCGCAAACCGAGCGGCGTTTCCGCCGCACAATGATCGTCAGATGCGGCGGAATCGCCGCATGGATGGTCCAGATCAATTTGTGATTTTGCGGGTGTGTTTTTGGTATGTGCTAGATGGCCTCCACGCGTCTAAATCAATTATTGCATATCTTTGAAGACCCGAATTTGATTTCTTCTTGAATACTCCTCCAACATAACTTTTTAGTCCTTCTAATTTGCGATCAGGTCCCTGGCTTTTTATGCAATCACTTGGATTTCAATTTGCTTGGGTCTCTAGCTAATTGGTCTTTGTGATCTATTTGAGTCCATTAACGCGTTTTAGCTCGAATATTGGTAAATTGCATTGTAACTCCTGAATTCTGCACAATTGCTCAAAACAATACCTTAATAGCATTTATTTATATAAAAATAATCTAAATGAAAGACATATGATACAATGTATGCAATGCATCAGATAGTCAGAGTGTCATTCATCTAACGAATGATCAGATGTACCACGAGATGACGAAACATATCGACGTTCGTTATCACTTCATTCAAGAAGTTGTTGCTGAAGGAGATGTGGTGGTGAAGAAGGCGGGCACAGAAGATAATCTGGCTGATATGTAGACGAAGCCAGTCGTTTCAACTAAGTTCATGGTATGCTTGAACTTGATTGGTTTAAGCTCCGAGTAGGTGGAGCTACGATGACGACACAACGAGGAAAGAAATGTTTTTTTCAAGTCTCGGAGGCTATTCAAGGTAAAGGTGAAGATTGTTGTTGTTTAGCTTGAATATGTGAATTAAGTATTTATGTGGGAAAAACAAGCAAACGGTCGACCGGTATTGCAGTTTGACGTGCAACACAAAGTGTCTGGATATTTTTGATCGACCGGTCATTCTCAATCGGTCGACCGTTTCTGTTTCTAGACGTCATGAACAATGTGTCTAGACACGTCCGGTCGATCGGTAGTTCTCAACCGGTCGACCGTGTTTGCATTTGGAGGTTTCAAAACATTGCTTGGAGTTTTCCGGTCGCCAATAGTTCTTAGCTGGCCGACCGACTAATGTTCGGAACGTTGCTTGAAGTTTTTTGGTCGACCAAAGGCACACGACGGTCGACCGATGGAGCCCAGAGTCAGTTACAAGTTTAAGTTTGGTTGACCATTTGGAACAGTTTTGCCCACGATCTGCATCTTTTTTACTCCGTTTTTGGTGCAACTAATACTTGTTTTGACGTAGTATATAAATGCAATTTTGTCTCCCTTCGTTAAGACATTATTATTGTTATTATTATCTACTTTGCTTTCTTGAGAGAAAGAGAGATAATCTTGTGGATTCGGTAGAAGCAATTTCAACAGGGATCCTCGTCGGTTGGCTTGTGTGTTATTTAAGTTTCTCTTGTAATTCATTTCTCTATAGTAGATTGAGGTTGTGTCGTTCGTGATTTTTCCCACATTGAGTTTTCACGTTAAATTCCTTGTCTTGCGTGTTTGCGTGATTTGGTGTTTGTGATTTGCATTATTTTGTTTTCTTTCTTCCATCGGATTTGCAATTTTTTCCGTCATATATTTTAGGATTGATATTCTTCCCTAAAAGTAATAATTAAGCAGCAACCATTTTACTAGTCATTATCATATAAACACACAATAAGTACAAATTATCTAGAAAATATCACATAAAATACATGCACATATAGATAAATAATTTTTTTACCTCATATTATGCATAATAGAAAAACGCTAAGTTCTATGTTCATATATATGCTACAAGTGAGGTTACTAATTAGACCAAGCTAGCTTCATTCGGTTCGAGTTTAGCTCGATTTAAGCTCCTTCAAATTTGGCTCAAAACTTAATGCACGAGTCGAACATGAGCTAACCAATAGGATAAGTGGATAACGAGCTAAACACAAGCTGATCTTTGTTTGGTCGTATTTTGCCCAATTAGCACCCTAAAATTGAGCTAACTGGTTACAAATACCCGTTGACATTCTAACATCAACCACCTAAACCTTTTAGTAGATTAATAATCATGACAAAACAAATTTACTTGACTTGCATTACAATTATCATGTTGTGTTTAGGCAAATTATTGTTATCACTTTCCATAAGTATACACGCAAAAAATACATTATTTGTTAAGCATGGAATAAACTTGACTTGTATTTCCATAGACGTGCTTCAATGGAAGTTAGATTATTGCTTAACGTAACGTCTCAGAAGGACATATTATTATTAAGTACGCCACCATCTTATTGCTAAGGAGATGTTTAGGACGTACAATAAAAATATATATCTAAAAGTCGAGATTTCTTTTTGGTATTCCACAACTATTTACCATAAATACTAAATGGCATTTGGGTTATATGTCTCGGACGATGAAAACAGAAGGTTTAATGTTTGGTGGACACCCCTCCTGTTTAAATGGATCGATCGTAAATATAAAATAGTACTTCTAGAAATAATGAAATACACTACAAATGATGAAATATTTCGTATTTAAAAAAAACAATCTCTAATATATAAAAAGAACAAACACCATATTTAAAAAGATATTACGTCCGCCGTAAGTGTTCAAATCAGATAAGACCAAAACATTTTATTTATTGACCATTGAATCGCAGTTGATAGCGCAAGTTGGTTAGTAGTTTTAGGAGTTTAATTAAAAACTAAATATATTAAACAACATTCACATCAACATGGGGTCCACTTCAGAGATTTGTCTAATTTTTGTTTCTAGTTTTGGGTTACGTTGTAACTGATTATTTGAATGATAACATTTTAATAAGGGTAACATAGAGAAGACCTTAGACGTTCTTAAGGCAAGCATAAATTTTTATTGTGTATATTATTGCACCGAAAATTTCATAAATGTTTTTCTTTTGAAAATTTAAAATATCACCAAACATTTTTTTCATACTTCGTAACATCATAGATACCGTTTGTTTGACCAAAAAAAAAAATCTAAAATAAGCGTTGTCTATGGCCAGGCCATCTGATATACAATAGATTAATTGCTTGGAAATTTTATTTTCCATGAAAAGACAAACAATGGTATGATTGAAAGTCTAAGCCAAATTGAAGGATATCAAATAGGCTGTCGTTGTTAGGACTGTCAAGTTCTGCTCGGGATCGATAGATCGCTTGATGTTCGCTCGATTTTGTTCTGATTTTGCTCGAAATTGATCGGATCGATTAGTAACGAGCCGAGCACGAGTAGACCCCGCTCGCTCGATGCTCGCTCAATTATCGCTCGAAACTTGATTACTATATCTAATTATTTGATTAACCTGAATATTCTATTCAATTACCCAATCGGTAAAGTGTTAAACTCATTTAATAAACTAATTTACCAAACCCAACAATCCATTTAACAAACCAAACAAAAATACTCATAATAATCAAAACCTTATTAGTCCTAAACTTTTCATTTTTTTCCATTATTATTATTATTATTTTTCTTTTTCTCATTCTTTTGTACACCAAAAGTTCAAATAAATTGAGGTTTGGGTCAGGTGGATGATCTTATTTATAAGATGTTGATGTTGTGAGTTGTCCTATAATTTAGGAGATTGTGTTTGATTTTAATATTGTGTTGATTTTGTTTGATCCAAGTGTATAATTTTATTTATAAGATGTTGATGTTGTCGTATAATTTATAAGATCGTATTTTATTTTAGGTGTTAATTTTAAAATTGTGTTAGTGACTATTATTATATTTATCTTAAGTAATTTTATAATTTACTTGTTAGTACAACATTATTAGGAATTCAATACCAAAAAAAAGTTTAGGTTAACGAGCCGCTCGTGAGCTGCTCGCGAGCAGGTCGAATCGAGCACGAGCAGAATTTTCCGCTCGAAACCCTTAACGAGCCGATCTTAAGCAGACTTGGATCGCTCGTTTAGATATCGATTACACCCCTACTCGTTGTCTTTGTCATCTTATATTTAGATTTTAGTCAAAATGTGCTGGGGGAATTTTAGACAAATGAAAGCATCTACCGACATAATTATGGTGAAAGTCTTCTTGTGGCTCTTCTCTATGATATCATCATTCCGACTATTATATAAAGAAATATCCTAATTAAATATCTCATTTGATAATTTTCTTCTTCCAATCTGTCTTCGTTTGTGATAAGAAGGAAAGTTTACAATCACTGCCGACTCGTATCTTTAACTCATTAAAAAATCTTAATTAAATTATCATTTCTAGATGTTGAAGTTATTATTCTTAGTACGAAAAACACTAGAATTTAATTTCTACCAAATTCTAATCATACGAACAAACAACATAAATTTGGTGAAAAGAAAAATAAATTCTGGTAGATTCTTTTTCTGTTGTTTTTCTTTTAATTTTGAGAATTCATTTTTCTCATAGTTTCTTTCCCACAAATTAATAAATCATGTGTGTCGGTGATAAATTCAAATGTTTTTCATTTAATTATCTTCTCCTTCAACATTCTCACAAAATGTCGGTATATTAGCAAAAAAGTCCAATCCTTACCGACGAAAAAAGTCCAATCCTTACCGACGAAGGTAATTTTCACGAGACCTTAGACCATCCTTACCGGGCAAATAAAAACCGAGTGCCCGAGACGAAATAAGTTGAACAGCTGATCCAAGCAATCCACGCCATCCTCCCGATTGGATAGGGGCCACATGGCCTCCCGATTGGTTATATTATATATATATATTAAAAATATGTTTAAATAAGTTAAAAATCATTATAAATCCTTTTGTCAAAAAAATGAAAATTTGTTTTTTATTTGTTTATATTTTTTTTTAAAATTTTGTATTTTTTGTTTTACTTAGAATTGATCCCCAAATGACGTGGATGTGAGAGAATGTAAGGCGTTTGAGTTGTTTCTGGGTGTGATTAAGGAAAATTTGGGGATGTTGGTTTGTGCTGATGTGGTGGAGAGATAAATTGATGTGACTTAGAGAGAAAATCGAGCACCCGGAACTGCCGTTGTTAACGATGCAGTGTTTATAATAATTTTATATGGGTCGTTATACACGGACGCGCGCGTCACGGACGCGCCTTACGTGGATCTGTACAGCTCAGATATTTTCTTTGAGTCAGCGTCCAGTCTGCGAAATTTCTCTTCGCGCGTTTTTGTCTTTTTAAAAAATGCCGGTTCTTTAAGTTGAACGATTCCTTTCCCAATACACAGATAAGACAATGTACAGACCCTAGGACAGCGTGCAGACCCTTTATTCGTGCAGATCCCACACTTATCATAATATTTTTTATTATTAAGTTTTGTCCAGAAATGGAACTGAAAGTTTGTCCTGTTTATGTAGAAAGTTTGTCCTGTTTATGTAGAATGATTGTCCAGTTTATTCCGAACAGACCCACAACATATTCCGAACAGACAAACAACATATTCCGAACAGACACAACTTAAACCGAACAGACACAGAACTTAATCCGAACAGACACACACCTTATTCCGAACAGACACAACTTATTCCGAACAGACGCACAACATATTCAGAACAGACAGACAACTTAATCCGAACAGACACACAACTTATTCCGAACAGACTCACAACATATTCCGAACATACACACAACATATTCCGAACATACATACAACTTAATCCGAACAGACACACAACTTATTCCGAACAGACAGACAACTTAATCCGAACAGACACACAACTTATTCCGAACAGACCCACAACATATTCCGAACAGACACACAACTTATTCCGAACAGACCCACAACATATTCCGAACAGACACACAACATATTCCGAACAGACAGACAACTTAATCGGAACAGACACACAACTTATTCCGAACAGACCCACAACATATTCCGAACATACACACAACATATTCCGAACATACACACAACTTAAACCGAACAGAGACACAACTTACAACTTAAACCGAACAGACAGACAATTTAAACCGAACAGACACACAACATATTCCGAACAGACACACAACTTATTCCGAACAGACACACAACATATTCCGAACAGACAGACAACTTAATCCGAACAGACACACAACTTATTCCGAACAGACCCACAACATATTCCGAACATACACTCAACATATTCCGAACATACACACAACTTAAACCGAACAGAGACACAACTTACAACTTAAACCGAACAGACATACAACTTAAACCGAACAGACACACAACATATTCCGAACAGACACACAACTTAAACCGAACAGACATACAACTTAAACCGAACAGACACACAACTTATTCCAAACAAACCCACAACTTATTCCGAACAGACTCACAATATATTCCGAACAGACACACAACTTAAACCGAACAGACACACAACATATTCATGTCCCAATCAAAGAAATCAGGATCCCCGGGTTTTGGTGCGACTTCGTGAAGCAACGATGTAACCTTCATCTTGAACTTTCTCTTCTCTTGTTGGTGCGACTTCGTGAAGCAACGATGTAACCGACCCATTCACGCTGCTTACGTTGTGAAGAACCCTGGGAGTCGACATCAGACGCTTCTTCGACGTAATATCTTGCTCGAAATGGTGATTTATTACGGAGAGAGGTACAACATAAACCGAACATACGTAAGTCTTCACCATGGAGCGTTGTACCTCTCTCCGGAATAAATCATCATTTCGAGCAAGATATTATTTCGAAGAAGCGTCTGATGCCGACTCCCAGGGTTCTTCACAACGTAAGCAGCGTTGATGGGACGGTCGATGACACTCTTTCTTTCTTTCTTTTTCATTCTTTTTCTGTTACGGACACTCCAACAGGGCACCACAATATCTTTGCTGCACTGTTACACGAAAAAGAATGAAGAAGAAAGAAAGTGTCATCGACCGTCCCATTCACGTTGCTTACGTTGTGAAGAACCCTGAGAGTCGGTATCAGACGCTTATTCGAAATAATATCTTGCTGGAAATGATGATTTATTCCGGAGAGAAAGAATGAAGAAGAAAAAAATAGTGTCATCATATTTGTATTTGCGTGGAGAAAGAGAACGTGCTGAGTTGAAACGCATTTAATGTGATTTGAGTGGACATCAGGAAGAAAAAATAAAAACATCCTTATTTTGGTCACGTAAAAGTTGACATGGATGTCCACGTATAGCGCGTCCGTGACGCGCAACATTCATAAATCATTTTCCATTTTATATACAGCAAGTTTAGAATACATTAAAAGCGATTACATAAGCAATCACGTCGTAGAAATCTCAACTTCCAACCATGATTCTTTGCAAACTTTGACCATTGAAAGGAACACATGCAGCTCAAATCTCAACAATACAACACCACCATAAACTAACACAAAAACATTTTGGCATTTCTTTATGTTCCCCACTTGAGCATCCCATTCTTTGAGTCCACTACACTCCAAACATCTCTTCCTAACCAACAACATTCCATTAAAAGTGTAAGTTTTGTAACCACCATTCCCCCTGTTACTATCCTCAAATCTATACTCCTAAAATAAGCATTGTGGTTTATCTGTTGGTGAGATTTCAAATCATATTTGAGGTGGTCGTTTTTGTCTCAAAATAGACCCTCACCAGAGTGTATTTCTTTAAGTTTGAACTCTAACTTACTTTGACATACTTCAGTTGCAGAATTGCTTTGTATCTACAGTATTGCAATTTAACCGGTATAAGAAAATTATGGTCATGCTAAAACATTAGGAGACAATATCAAATATAGAGCAAATAAACAGTAGGAAATTGATCCAAACTATAGCAATACACCTAATTTATTGCTTGACTTCTTAACACTAAGAACAGTGCAAAATATAGTATGACTATTCATTCAGTATGTAAAATTATTGGATTGTAGATCTTATTTTCCAAACATTGCCATCACATGGTGTATCATGCTGTTGTCACATTTGAGTTCTGTAAATATATATTATTAAGACTTCAAGTAGTGTTGATCTTCCTAGAGCGAGATTGGACATTTTTAAGGTTGAAACTTGGTCAGGAAAAGGTCTACCCTTTTGTCTTTGAGTAGAAAGGTGCCCCACAAAGGACATTAAAATTACACCACCTCAACCGACACAATTCAAGGCAAACTCTCAATTCTCAAATATCTTGAAAGGTATGTTTTTGTGTGATCTCACTTCAAAATTAAAAATAGTAACTTGTGGAAATAACAAGACTTGTGGAGAAGGTAGAATCAGTAAAATATGGTTTTTCTTTCCATATGAGTCCTTTTGGGAACCAACATTAAGCGGGACAATTTTTTTGTAATATTGCTTGGATGCCAATCCCATGTCCAGGGGATGATGCGTTCCGAAACACAATTTAGGACAAGCGACAACTATATTGCGGCTTGGAAAACATACTCATGTATGATTCCAACACAAGTTCCCACTATCTTGTCATTCAGAAATAAGACTCAATCATGCACTTATTTTTGGACTTACCCTAACATTAAAGCAGATCTAATGTGGATACTAGAGTAATCACTCCAATGGTGTGGTGTAAACAAAGGAAAAAATTTCAAAATAATAAGTTTAAAATAAAAAATTGGAAGAATATGCACGTTAAAAACTTAATTGGCAAAGTATGCACATTAAAAACGGCACCTCTGATGTCGTTTTCATTAACTAAAAATGTCGTTTTTATCCTAAATGAAAACGGCATCAGTGATGCCGTTTTTACCTGGGTAAAAAAAAATCTGAGATCCTGTGTTTTATATGAAATAACGCTATAAAAATGGAAATCTGAGATATTATTTTTTTCCTAAACGTAATTCTTGTGGGGTAAAATATACAGTGGGAGATTTGTTGAGTTTGTGCGGGGGACGTGAGTCCCCCCCGTAAAGCGAGCGGACAGAGGGAGGGCGCTTTGCAGACGTTTTTTTGTTTCGACATCATATTATTGTATTCCATATATTGATCCGTTTACCCGTATTTACCCCCGCATTTACCCGTATTCCGACCCGTATTTACCCCCGCACAAACTCAACAAATCTCCCATTGTATATTTTACCCCACAAGAATTACGTTTAGGAAAAAAATAGCATCTCAGATTTCCATTTTTATAGCGTTATTTTCATATAAAACACAGGATCTCAGATTTTTTTTACCCAGGTAAAAACGGCATCACTGATGCCGTTTTCATTTAGGATAAAAACGGCACCAGTGATGCCGTTTTTAGTTAATGAAAACGACATCAGATGTGCCGTTTTTAATGTGCATACTTTGCCAATTAAGTTTTTAACGTGCATATTCTTCCAATTTTTTATTTTAAACTTATTATTTTGAATTTTTTTCCGTAAACAAACTGAGTCAAAACCAAAATTTTGAGTCTTGAGTATCAAGTTCTTACTAAAAAATAAGAGGAAGTCATGGAAGTGAAGTTCTAAATTTCTTTTAATTTCAAAGGTACCCGTTACACTTTAATTGGATGACTCGACTAGTCTTTGCTTTGACCATAATTCCAAGAAAACAAAAACAAGGGTAAATACAAGGAAAAAATGGTTTCATGTCACTGGAAAATAACGAAATTATTTTTGTCATCGTTGTATTACTCTTTCCTGTGACAACTACAAAGTTATATATCTGCACTTATACCATTAAAAATCATATTTTTTGTGTTTATGTCATTATTTTGTTAAACAGTACAATTCCATTAACTTTACAAATAACTTCGTTAATATAAATTAATTTTTAATTGTAAATTTTGTAAAATTGACATTTAACAATCCAACAACCACAAAACACATACATAATCAACCCTTATTCTCTTCTCATTGTGTTTCTCCACTCATGTTCTCATCTATGTCTCCTTTATTTTATCTTTATATCCCTTTTTCTCTTTTTTTCTTCTCCTAATCTATTTCTCTTCTCTCAACAATCTCTCATCCTCTCTTTTCTCGTTTCTCTCTATTCTCCCCTTTAACTTCTCTCTCACTTGCAAATGTGTTAATTATTTGTAATTGAATTTTAAATATTTAAATTTTGCATGGGAGAAACGAGAAATGGGAAAGAGACAAGACAGAGAGAAGTGAAATAAAAGAAATGAGAAAAGAAAAAAATATAAAGAAAAGAAAAGAAAAGACATGTATATGAGTAGCGAGAGAAGATATGATGAAAAGAGAGTAAAATAAAAAAGAAGAAAAGAAAAGAATTTGAATAATTTTTTAGAGTATTTAGGGGATATTTTGCAAATTTGTAATTCAATATTAATTATATATTTTTTTGTCAAATTGTTTGATTGCTAAACGGATTAATTTTATAAAATTTATAATTAAAAATTAATTGATATTTACGTAGTTAGTTGTAAAATTAACATAACAATAAAAGACAAAAAATAATTTTTTTAGTAAAATAACAGTAAATATATAATTTTGTAGTACCACACGGAAACTATTGTTACAACGAGAGTAGAAAAAAACTTTATTATTTTACAACGACGGGAAAAGAGATTTATCCTAAAAATAAATGGTAAAAAGAGAAAAGCATAATAATAAAACAAACCCAATGGGGGTGGCACTGGCACTCCTCTCCTTTCCATTTCCTCCTCAAAATCCCCTTCTTTTTCTTCTATTCTCAGCCAAATCCCCACCTCCTTCCTTCCTTCCTCTTCCTGAAACCCTAATCCCTTCCGGATGGAGAAACCAACCCCATTCCACGCCCACCGGCGTCCCCCCCGGTCTCCCCTCCCGAAGCTCCTCCTCTGGTCCCTCCTCTTCCTCCTCACCCTCTTCCTCTTCTTCCGCTACTCCCCGACCTCCACCCCACCCCGCCGCTCCCTCCGCACCGCCTCCCCTTGGGGCGGCCCCACCTGGGAGAAGCGCGTCCGTCTCTCCTGTAAACCCTCCCGCTCTCGCTCCCGCCCCATCTCCGTCCTCGTCACCGGCGCCGCCGGATTCGTTGGGTTCCACTCCTCCCTCGCCTTAAAACGCCGCGGCGATGGCGTTTTAGGTCTCGACAACTTCAACGATTATTATGACCCCTCCCTCAAACGCGCCCGCGAGAATATCCTCAACAAAAACGGGATCTTTGTTGTCGACGGCGACTTGAACGATTCGGCGCTGCTCCGGAAGCTGTTTGATGTGGTTCCGTTCACGCACGTGCTGCAATTGGCCGCCCAGGCTGGGGTCCGGTACGCGATGAAGAATCCGGGGAGTTACGTGCATTCCAATGTGGCCGGATTGGTGTCGGTTTTCGAGGCCGCCAAGGCCGCGAATCCGCAGCCGGCCGTGGTGTGGGCGTCGTCGTCCTCGGTTTATGGACTTAATTCTAAAGTGCCGTTTTCAGAGGTGGATAGGACGGATAGGCCGGCGAGTCTTTACGCGGCCACCAAGAAGGCTGGGGAGGAGATTGCTCATGTTTATAATCATATATATGGGCTTTCGATTACCGGGTTGAGGTTTTTCACCGTCTATGGCCCGTGGGGGAGGCCGGATATGGCGTATTTCTTTTTTACCAAGGATATGTTGAAGGGTAAGCCAATTACGATTTTCGAAGGGCCGGATCATACGACGGTTGCGAGGGATTTTACGTATATTGATGATATTGTGAGTGGGTGTCTCGGGGCGCTTGATACTGCCGGGAAGAGTACCGGGACAGGTGGGAAGAAGAGGGGGCCCGCACAGTTGAGGGTTTTTAATCTCGGGAATACGTCCCCTCTCCCGGTTTCGCAGCTTGTTGGGATAT
Organism: Triglochin maritima; assembly: GCA_963682175.1. NCBI lineage: Eukaryota > Viridiplantae > Streptophyta > Magnoliopsida > Alismatales > Juncaginaceae > Triglochin > Triglochin maritima. The sequence goes on from OY821775.1 coordinate 47,315,959, forward strand.
TGGAGAGGCTTTTGAAGGTTAAGGCCGATAAGAAGGTTATTAGGATGCCGAGGAATGGGGATGTGCAGTTTACCCATGCTAATATTAGCTATGCACAGAGGGAGCTTGGGTATCATCCGACGACAGATTTAGAGTCTGGGTTGAGGAAATTTGTGAAGTGGTACTTGCAGTACTACTCGCCCTCGATATCATCCGGTAATGGGAAGAAGAGTGGTGGTGTTAGTAGCAGCTGATGATGATGGGGAATGTGGATTTCGATCCACGTTTTAGGATTCTTGGAGTGATTCTTTTTTTGCTTCTTTCGTGCTGCTTGTGTTTGATTCGCCACTCCGAATCCGTTTTATCAACGTATCTTTGAGGAGGAGGAAGAGGTGATGTTGTTGCGGTCAACGAACAAGCAAAGAAGTATGTCTCGTACCTTCCTTGTTCGTGTCTTGGTCTTCTTTTAGAATCTTTTTCTTTTCTTGTTGTTGCAATTGTATGTTGTCCTTGTTTAGGGCTCACGATTACATGACTAGATGCTCATTAGTGGACCTTATCGCCGAAATTATCTTAATAAAGAAAAAAATTGATGTAATTGATTAAGTTTTTTTAATGGTCAAATATTTGATGTTTATGGAACATCATGTGTTTATATTTAGTTTGGGCCCTTTCAATTGATTGTTGTTCCTTCTGATTCACTAATATTGAATTCAAGGAGGATATCTATTTTTGTCTGTGGTCTTCTTTTCTCTGTTATTTTACTGTTTTTGAATTTTAATGGTGCTCATTGATCGTGGAACAACAAAACAAGTTAGGAAACTCATTGCTTGACCTGCACCGGTATCTACTTTGAGAATTAAGAGGATTTTGTATTGAGTGGAGGAGAGTGAAAATTTGATATTGAATTTCTTTTTTTCCTATAAACTAGAAAGATACAAATTCTATTCACATAAAATTGGTTTACAAGTCAAGTGAGGTATTGAAGTTAGACTGTTAGAGTCAAACTTAACTTCTTTTCTTCATTTGGTGGTATGGGGAGCAAAAAAAGGCTAAAAAGCATATTCCTATAATCATGTTAACTTCTTTAACAAATTTAACTAAATTGTATATTGCCATAATCCTAAAACTATTAAACTCCAGCAACATTGCTTGAATTAGGTTGATAGATTGTCATTAGTGTGCTCTAGAAGCTAAACTCTATTTAATTAAGAGTGACAAGCAAGTGAACAATAACTCAAGTATTAAATGCATACTAATCCTTACCCTGAAGTCTATACAGTTCATATCCACACAAGATAAAAAAAAACCACTCATCTGATCTTAAATGCTCACATGTTATTCAGCAAGAAAATTGTACCGACCACTTCATTGCTAGTTCTAGTTGCTATGTACAATTACTGCAACACCTCCCTGTTGTGTTTTATATCTTATATATATTACAGAGGGATTATTTTGAGAAATAAGGTCACTTGATATTGTTCACTCCCATAACTGGATGTTAAAAAATGGACTTTTGGTATGTTTCATTTCTAAATGTTGTTGGCTTTGTTAAGCAGCATATATTTAAACATCCACATGGAACATTTAGTCTAATAGTCAAATATGCATTAGTTGTTTGTCAATTAGCTTCAGAAACTCTTTTTTTTTGTTCTATTAACGATCACGTTTCAGTTGCATTATTGGGAGCTTAGTTTAATGCCCATTTTAAGATGACAGCGACGATGATGAGGATGATAAAACTGTGTTAGTTTAATGGAAATTATGTATTATTTGGTCCATTACTGGCTGAGTGCTGTCATCATGAGATGCTGATAAAGAATCGGCTAAAATGAACATTGAATAGTTGAAGCCAAGTGATATTTGGATGATGAGGATGGAAGTTAATTTTCATTGCACAAGGTATGATTTTTCTTCTTCTTTCTGTAAGTAGTTTGTACAAAAGAAACCATCAAAACTTATGCTAGTGCTTGTGTTTTTCCAGCTAGCGACCAATATTCAGATTTCAGATCAGAAATAATTGTTTCCGAATAGATTTTCTTCTCATATTTATTAGATTAATAGATTGAAAGTTGAAGAACTTTATAGTGCTTGTTTGGTACTCAAATTAATTAAACTTTATCTTTCTTACTGTTCCAGAAACATCATGTGTGTGCTTTCTAAGGCTAAAACCTAAAGGGTGGCTAAGGCTAAACAACAAAAAATTTAGGTGACAACAGGAAAGTTGTAGTAGTGACGGAGAAGTGGACTATGCAAAGAAACTCACCCAAAACAAAATCTAAATAAGAGCCAAAAGTAACCGACTATTTCTCCCTTAATGAAAAAACCCCTTAACTATTTCCCCCTTAAATTAATTCAGTTGCTTGAAAATGCTCGAACTCTTAATGTCTTTTGACTTGTATCTTCCTGCTTATCATTGAATTTTATTTCAATTCGAATAGACTGATTTTTCACGTTTCGGAGGGTCCAACAAAAAGGCAAGGACCTTAAATGTTGAGCAGGTCTTGCTTCCCGTGATGTGCAATTTCTTTTGAGTAGATAGCTCATAGGTTGAATAAATATACATGGTATTCACTGCTTATTATTAAATATTACCTTTCCTGTTTTGTATGAAGATTAGTTACCTTTCCTGTTATGTATCGATTTTTATCATTCTTACTTTTATTAAGTTTCATCGCATTGGGCTGTTGTAGTTTGCAACAATCATCTGCCTTCTGCAGGTTAAGCGTCTCATATCTTACAATTGAGAAACTTTAGTGAAGAAAGACTTTTCATATCTGTTGATTCAGTTGCTAACTTTATTGTCTTCTGTAAACCCAGTTGGAATTTTGCTGTAAAAAGGTTTGTTGATTCAGTTATAAACTTGATGTTTTGACTCTCCAAAACCCAGTATAATTTTTACAATTTTTTTTTAAATTACAGAATACAGATCTTGTTGTAATTTGGAAGTCATGGTGTACAGAAAAAAAAAAGGAGTGGTTTAACTGCAGGATAAAACAACTTGAATTGTTCCGAACAACCTTATTTTCAATTCATTCGCTGATGTAGATTTGTGGTTAATTGGTCTGATATTAAAACAAGGTGACATGTTGATGTTTGCAGTGAAACAACTCAAACGTTGACACTGAATCAGTCTTGTTGAGTTGTTGGCGTATGCATGCTGTAATTTGTTTAGTGTTTGGTGTGCCAAATCTGTGGAAGTTATACCAATCAAATGTAAGTTGCACGTTTACAATGTCTACTTAGAAATGATGCTGTCCAAATTGTGGTTAGAAAGTTTTATCAACATAAAGAAATTATTAGGATGTTTTTACTCTAAACATTTTTGCATACTGCCTTCCAGAATGAATACAACTGAGAATGCTTTTTTATTTATAATGTAATTTAATTAGGAGGGCTTTGGGAATGATGGATTGTAAACGAACTTGATATAAACCAACACATCTTTCTTGAGAGTATTGGAGATTTTCAATTCCATTCATTTTGATTTCTCGATGGTTTGAAATATATTTTTGAACTGGTATGGTTTTGGTAGTTACAACAAGAAGTTGAATATTGATAATTATATCCGATTCATGCTTCGGTTGTATAGATAAAGATTGTGCTTAGATTCTTATAAGGACGGCAGTGCGCTTCTATTCTCCCTTCACTGACATCCAGTGTTGTATTCGGATTGATGCACCCTTAAGTAGTTAATTTTTTTTGAAGAATTATGGTATAAAATAATTACTCTTCTTTCATTAATTTCACCTTTTTACTTTGAGATTGCTTGCAAGATTAATTTCACCTTTTCATTCCTTCTTTCATTTATTTATCTTCCAGGCCTAGCGGAGAGGTCGGATCATGTAGATTCAGAATTGATTAGATCCGGCGCATCACATGGATTTGATTTTTGACTTTCTTACTAAACGGGTTTTGCAAACTCAAACCTCAAAACATTTATCTTATTAACAAATTAGCACATGTTATATGCAAAATTCAAGACTATTCAGGCACTTATTTATACGAAAACCTGCACAAAACACCATTGTCGTGTAACGTCCACTATTTGTATTATTAAAAAAGGTAGATTATTGTTTCCACTCATTAGTCACAAATAATTAATAATATTCGAAGGTAGATGTAGGTGAAAATGCCCATTGGCAATTTGTATGACAACGTAGTATAATAATTATGTCATTAAAAACCACACCCTATTTGTAAATTTTATATGTTTCACTGTACACCAAAAGTAATTGAGAATCATTAAAAAACAAAAATAAGATAGGATACATTAATTAGATTTGTTTCCAAATGAAGCATTAGTCCGATCATATTTAAACCCACATTAGAAAGAAAGAAAAAAATCATCATAGAAAATTGATGCATTTTCATATTTTAGATACCAAAGATTTAGATCATGACAAATCATTATGAAAATAACGAGTTAATAAAATAAAATAAATAAATTATTATACTAATAAAATAAGTTTAATGATAAATTCATAATTGATTATTTTAAGGCAAATACATTATTTATATTGTTGTCAGTAAAGAATCTCTTAACATTAGAAAATCTTTTAGTTATCCCAACAGGCCAGATTGTATCCAACTTAAGCCTTAAATAACATTTTATCTATAAATAAATATTTTTCTCTCATTTTAGATAATGAGAAAAAAGTTTATCACTTAATATGTGTATTGCAATATTCAATATATATAAATATTAGAAATATTTAATAACTCGTACGTTACAAAACTAACTGCTGAGTAAATAATAGATTTTATTCTAAAAATAAATACGCATGTTAAAATTGGTGTTTTCGAACAAAAAACCAATTTTATATATCAATGCCACATAACACATTTATGGTAATTTGGATTTTATTATAATGTTTGTGGTCATACATTTTTTAATTTTTGAAATATAGTGAATAATTTAGTAAGGATACGCATCATGACATTTTTAACAAATAATAGGAAAAACATTGTTATTTATACAACAATATTTTTTATTTGGCAATTTTATTAAAAGCTTGATTAAACTTATTTTTAATTTCCACATGACATGTTTGTGCATGCAATTTCAATTCTTTTCACACAACGGAATGTAAAATCATTACATTATTTAGTATGTCATAAGAAAAATATAATAAAACACAATATTGTGACGAGATCACACGACCGACAATTGTGTTGATCAGTGCACAAGAATTAAAAATAAATAAAAACTTTATATGACGTAACAATTAATGTCATAACGAAGCTTGTAATATAATCTCAAAACACTTGAGTGGACAACTTGCATCACTACAATAACCCACACTATACAACACTCACACTTGTTTTGACACTTCATATATATGAACTTACTCGCATTGGGATGACTTAAGGTGATGGAGAGGACTCTTATTTATAAGATATGATAGAAAGTTTGAGAACGGTGAAGTTAACGGAGTAGTTAGATTTCCTAAGAAAAAGGATTAGTTAGATGACGAAAGAGTTTATCTCCTGTTGCTTGGATCAATGTTGGAAGAATTGAAAAAAAGTAAAAAAATGAGAATGTATCTAGAGATTGATTTTAAATTATTGGGTTGGGCTAGATGACTCAACTATAAAACATTATTGGACTTGGTTAGTGTTCTATCCTAACCCTGCTTAGGGGGTTAAGCTGGATTAGTGGGGAAAATTAGGTTAATTGGGCTTTTGACTTTGGTGAAGCATGGAAGGTAAGGTGGGCATGGTGGTGGTTGGGGTACAAGCATGGGAGGACGTGCTTGGGTTGTTGGGTTGAGTTTTTTCAAGGGAGAACTTGTACTCCCTGTCTTCCTTTCTCTCAACCTCTTTATCTCCCCCACCATAGCTCCATATCCTCTTCCTTAATTTTTCGACGGCTTGGCCTAGTGGAGCTCCGACGAGCAGCGACAGCAGCAAGGTGGTGGAGGTGAAGCACGGTGTGACAAGGTGATCGTACGCGACTTCGAGGCGGGACAACGTAGAGACGAATCACAAAAGGTATGCCAAGTCTTTAGTTGTGCTCACACAAGGAGTGTGAGGGTTGTGATCGTCGTCCGGGGCCGGAGGTGTCGCATGTGGTGAGGGACAAGCAAATGGTTGTCATGGATCGGTTGATCGATGACTTTTACGGTCAACTGGTCATAGTGTAAACACACAATTTTGCCCAACACACAATCTTTTACGGTCGATCGGTCGTATCGATTTGTTGGTCATGGGAAGGTCCAGTTATTTTCGGTCAAACGAGTCTTTTGTGCGTTCGATTGTTGCCTTGTAGTTTTGACTTCACCCCTGACCATAGACCATCCAAACGGTCGACTACCCATAAATTTTGTTCGACCGGTAACTTAAGTATACCTTGATAGTGTTCGACCGACATATGTTTGGTTCGACCAGAGGTAGTTTTGGTGGAACGTAGAATGTCCCTGTTATTTTCGATCGAACGACCCCCTTTGCCGTTTGCCCGTTGCACTAAATGACTTAGTGTTAGTTCGACTGCCCGTGATATTTTGTTCGACAGTTTATGCTTATGTTCGTTCAACCGATTGGATTGTAGTTTGATCCCCTTCCTGATTCAAGGGGAACAATTGACCACTTTGCCTTTTTCGGTCGACTGTTGGAGCCTAGTATTGATTTTTCATGTTTTCTTGGTAGCGCCACCTTGTCCATGGAAACCCGTGTCCTCGCTTCATGCATGTGTCGGGGGTGACAGTGGGTGCGATGACCGCGCCTACCCAGGGACCGTCAGGTGGAAAGGTGTGGATACTTGGTACACATGCCCTGTGGAATTTTTAGGTTGTGTATGACTTATTGCATTTTATTGACCAACCCTTCGTAGTAGACCTGTGAGATTGTGAATCTCAATGTATTGCATTGTTTGGTACCCGGCTCCACGAAGCAGGATGACCGCAGGATTCCGTTATGGCGGGGGTGTTACAGCTTGTGTGAGCCGCCCATATTACAACTTGTGTGAGCAACAAAAGATCAGGGGTGTTACAGCTTGTGTGAGTCACCCGTATTACAGCTTGTGTGAGCACCAGGAGATCATATCTGTATCTATGATGCGGAAGTACGCGCGATCCTTACCGAACCCTCATGATTAGTATAGTTGCGAGTGAGGGTGTGTCGAGTACTCTCCGTAAGACTACGTGTGCTTGTGGTAGGTTCCCTCGGGGAACCCGATGTTGTTGTTGGTTGGACAAATGTCCTTTAGTAACCTGGATGGGGAAGGTTTTATGTTGCACTCTTGTATGCCGTGATATACTAATATGATAGATTCATTGCACGATACTTTCATATGCATGTAGGTGAACTTGATATACGAGATTTCCTTATGGAAACTCAGACATTGTTATTTCATTTGCATTTCAGGACCGCAGTAGGTGCTGGGTGGGTGGCGACTGAGGACAAGCGCACTCTGGGATCAGATCCTCTAGTCTTACTTTCCCAGGTCATATGATTACTTGAATATATACTTTCGCGTACTCTGATGTAATCATACGTTTTTGGAAACTCCTGTGTAATGGTGTACCGTTTGAATATTTTATGAGTAATGTTCTCGTTCTTTCTGATCTTATTATTTGTGATATTTTGTTTAAATTTTTCGTTTTTTTTCGGATGTTACAGTTAGTGCTAGAATTTTTTATAAACATTAAATGGAAAGCGTACGACAACTTTCAAGCATACGACAACTTTACAATTAAGGATGTCCTTTATCACCTTTTCCTTTTGTATTATGTCTTCAATATTTATCAAATCTTTTACATCAAGCATCATTGCAAAGACCACACAAAGGATTCTCCTGGCCACGTACACTCTTCTCTCATACTCACTCATCTTTACGTGTTATGCGGATGATCTGCTCATCTTTCAATTTGTGAAGGCACTACAGAAGCTCTGGCACATTTAACGAATACACTTGATATTTTCACATCGCTTACTGGTCAACTAATTAATCCATCAAAATCTTCCATCTTATGTGGCAAATATATATCACAAGTCAGCAAAGATCATATTTTACAACAATATGGGTTTCTTGAGATGCCCCACACTGATTCATATCTTGGTGCTTCAATATTTGGACCCTTTGGTGATAAACTTCATGACAAATTAAATCACATCCTATCAAATCTAAACTGCAAAGCCAGGTAGTCTACATTATATATGTCTACCACTATCCATCCTTCCAGCAAGGTAAATTCAGAAATATGTATCTCTAGCCCGGAAATTTAATTTGGTGGGGGAAGACGAAAATACAAGCTCGCTATTAATTTCTTCCCAATCAGTTGCCATTGACTTTAACAGCCCTATCGATAATGGTGGCCTAAACTTAAAAGATCTCTGCACATTTAACAAAGCATTAATGTTTCTCAAAAATTTATGGCGCGTTTTATCTAACGATCGAAGACACACACACTTCTCTCCCAGCTGGGATGATCAACTTCCACGTCCATCATATCCCAATCACATACTTGGAACAAATTCCTTTGATTACATATATCGATTTTCTTAGCCTTAATTTCTAGGCAACTAAACTAATTGGATCAATTACGTACTCACGACCTCTTCTTGCCCTTCACCCATCTACAACACGTTTTAAATCTCCATCATATAATGTTAAAATATATAGCATGCGAAATCGATCATATGGTTTTTCCGTTGGCTAAAGCAAAGAAAATTAAGGACTGCTTCCACGAATCTGTTTTTTCCCCTTTGAAGTGGATACATGCATGCATAATGGTTACTCTTACACGCTCGATCGCCATATTATTCCCTCATGATCGATCGCCATGTTATTCCTTCAACGCATCTGATCCAATGTCCTTTATGCTTAGTCTCAAAACTCACTGTACATACGTGTGCACACACACATATATATTTATATGAGTAGGGATCTATTACCCTTAAATTTTGTTGACATATAGTTACACTTAACGATAAAATCAAATATTAACTCCAAATTGATAATCCAAATCATAGATTTCGATCTACAACATAAGAAGATTAACAATGTTAAAATCATATATTGTGCACGTCATTTTCTTAACTCCTGTCCTAATTATGTAAATGATGTACTCTTTGGCTTAGGTTGGCATCACACCAAACATGTGTTGGTTTTTTGACTAATAATCGTTAAATTCGTTTTGATGATTAACTAACATATCAATAAACACATGTATTTTTATCATAACATCTCATGCATATGTACACATATATTTGGTTTTACCAACCATTTCAGGAGACAAGTGTTACACAAGACAAGAATCAAGTTGAAGAGTAGATATGATTTATGTTTCTTGTACTTAGGATTATAGTGTAACTTGGGTACTTAGAATCTTGATTGAATTGCATTGCATGACCCATACAAAACCTATAAAAGTCTTATACTTAATTTCATATCAAATCGATTTTGTTAGGTGACCGATCACACTTAGAAATTCCACTTATAACAGGAATTCTATTTCATTCGGTCGACCGGTAGTTCATCCGGTTCGACCAAATTTAACAGACTTTAAGTTCTTTCCCTGAATGGTCGACCAGAAGTTCTTGTGGTTCGATCGTTTTTAACAGACCATTTACCTGTCCCAAACGGTTGACTGTTTCATTATCCATGTTCGACCGTTTGCCTGTGTCAACCGATATATCCTAGTTCGACTGATTCCTTCTTGATCATAGGTTATATCTTGACACATTTCCCCGTTAGTGTGACAACCGATCGACCAAAACTCAAGTTTTGTTCGACCGTTTGGCTTTAATATGACTATTATACTTGTCGTATTATACAACGGTAGTATACACATACTTTCACCTAACCCCTCTTTTGTATTTGGCCACCAGTCGAACAATGCCAAGATGGCGGTCGACCAGTTCAAGAAATATTCAAATTCCAAACTTCCTATTTTCGGTCAAAGCGTTTATCCAGCCTTTCGTTTGACCGATTACAATTTACCCTAGCCAAATATCCCTGAACGATCGACTGTTCCTTTATCTGGTTCGACTGTTCACTTAAGTTCTTGCCATGGTGGATAGACCGGTATGCACTTCATCTCGACCATTTTCTTATTTACAAGAAATCGGCCAACCGTTTAGCCCGATCCGGTCGACCGATTGGGTCCTGATTTGAGTTATGAACTTCCTTGTTTTCTGTATCTTACTCAAATCACTACCATATATATCTCAACGGCTAGATTAAGTCTAGATCTTATAAATAGAGTTGAGAACATACTTTTGAGGTCACCAATCCTTTCTCTAAAGCTCAGACTCTCATACTACTCTTAATTGCTCTAAATTTCTTTTTGTGCTCAAATCTTTCCACTTGAAACACTCATTGCATTCATCGATCATTCAAGTGCTCAAGATTGAAGTGATTACTCAAATTCTCCAGCAAGGTGTTGTATTAGCTTCCAGAGTGAAACTATTCTCGGATCGTGAGAAAGTGATCCAAGTTTGGTGATGGTGTTCGCAAGCTTAAAGTGTAAAGATTTGATCTCGGCCCAGAACAGAGATCAGAATAGTGGAGTACGCGAAGTTGCTCGAGGAAGAGCAATTCGTAAGGGAAGACTATGATCTGGTGGTTGGATCCAAATATTTATGCATCCGTATTGTGGTTTGCATATCTTTCTCCTTTATATAATATTGTTCTAGCTTTAAATTGCTTTAACTTTTAAAGAACTTAATTAGTCTATTCATCACCATTTAGACTAATCCTAGGGATTTCTCATCGTGCGTATAGACACTATCTTCACACTAATTGCTGCAACATTTGAGATTTCTCATCACACGTCTACAAGCGGAAGAACACATTGTCTACCAAATCGTCACCGCTCTATATATGACTAATGTGGAAGGAACAATGTGCTAGATTAATTATATATATGATCACGCCTCAATTGCCCATTAATGTTATGCATCATGCTATAGCATTGACAAATCTACAAATCAAACGTGCCATGTAATACTCTTTGTACCGAGTGAAAATCGCTCCAAAAAAATAAAATAGAAATGGTACAAGAGTACTTCTATCATTGACCCAAACAATGGATTCAAAAGAAAATTTCATCGGACTTCCCGTTGATCGGCAACCATCAGTATGACCCAGAATTTCTCACAACCACTGATAGCTATACTATATTGGATATCGTCCTCCGGTAGAAGCAAAGTTCTTCATTAATCTTACTCAGTCACTATGCATACCTAGGGATGCAAATGGTAACCGATTATCCGAGTATCCGATTCGAAAATTACAATTTGGTTGGTATTTGGTAAATAAGTTTTTACCGAATACAATTTGGAATTGAAATTGGTTTAAAATGTTTTACCGTTTTCAATTTCGGATACAAATTCGGATATAGGTCAAATCATATCCGAATATCCGAAAATACCAATTTTAACATCCAATACATGTGGTTATTAATATTTGTATTGTGAGTTAATAAAAAACTAAGTTATTTCCTATGTAAATATAAACATAATAGAAATGCAAAAATAAATTATAATATAATTCTCTTAAAACAATTTCGAAAAGATTTTAGATTATACAACAAAATATATATAAAAATATGTTATAGGAATTTGAACATTATCCGAATTCGAATCCGAATTCGAAAAGTTCTCAAATTTGGATATGAAATTGGTAAGCTATAAGAAAATTGAATTCGGATTCGGATTTGGTATGCTTATTTGGAATTCGAATTCGAATTCGGATACAGGTTATACCATATTCGAAAAGATCCATTTGCATCCCCCCACCACATCTGCACTATATATCATCTTTGACATTATTGGTCTTTATATTTTCATTTACGTTTGTAAGTTGTAGGAGAGGGCCTAAAACAACGATTGAATTCCATTGTTGGCGTATAGAAAAGGAAAATAATTAGTGGTCACTCTTAATGACATCCTTCTTGTGACGCTGCTGATATGTTCAAGTCCAGCTCGTCAAGAGATTTTGTGGTATTTTATTTTCCCTTTTTTTTGATTCGTTGTACGAGTGTGCATCCGGTTCGGACTGAACCATATGTTTTTCTAAGGTTCGGACCTAAGACCGGACCAGACCGAATTGGTTCGGCCTGGAGACCAAACCATACTAGTTGGATTCGGTCCGGTCCGGTCCAAAACCGAAATTTTACCCCAAAAATTTAAAAAAAAAACAAAAACCAGATCAGACCGGGACCAAATTTTCAATAGGGTCCGGACCGGAACCTGGACCGGTTGGTTCCGGTCCGGACCGAACCCGGACCGATTTCTGCTCTCCTCTAATTCGCTATCTGATGCTTCTCGGTTGAAGCTTCTCAAAGCATGCCTTTTGGTGCTTTATCCCATCTACGGATGTTTCATCTTTTGGCGCTCTATCATATGATAATACCCAGAATCACAACCTTTTGTCTTCCTTTCTCTTTCATATCTTCTTTCTCCCTTTTGATCGTAGATTTTTCTCTACTATCAATTGCAATGGAAATTGTAACTATTGCGTCCCCAGAGGAGCAATCGTTAAGCATTCCTTAGGAGAATATGTTTTTTTTTTCATTCTTTCGAAGAAGTCAAGAATTTTGATAATGCATATGCAAATGCATGTGGTTTTGATGTTAAAATAAGACAATCTCATTACGATCAGGGTGTTGTTATCCGGGCCACACATACATGCTCCAAGGAGGGCAAAACACCAACAAAACAAGGACAAGGAACATTGAAGCCTCGTTTATCTTGCCGAGTCAAGTGCACAACTCGGATCAGGGTCTCGGAAACCCAGCAAGGGGTTAGCATATTAACTCTGTTGATCTTAAACATAACCATGTTATGCTTGCAGAGGAGCAGATGTGTTTTCTTAGATAAAATCGAATTGTACCTGAGACCGCGATAACTCGCATAGCGTGCAATTATGCTGTCGGGATCTCGACTGCCAAGACAATGCAATCTTTTATCGTCGAGGTTGGGGGGGCATGACAAACTGACTTTCAACGAGAGAGACATCGGGTTTGTGTTGTTTCTGTAGTTCACAAAAATAAGTGTGTTAGAAGAGATCTCCGACATTCATAACTCTTTGTGCAGGAACGTTATAACCGAAGTCCAAAATTTGAAAATGGGACCTGGTGATGCACAAACTCTTCAGAATTATTTCATTAGGATGTAGAAGATTGATTCAATATTTTTCTATGACATGGATATGGATGACGAAGGAAGACTAAGGAACGTTTTCTGGACTGACTGCCGTTCTAGAGCTGCATATTCAAACTTCGGAGATACCATATGTTTAAACACTACCTACATGACTAACAAATATGACATGCCTTTCGCACTATTCGTAGGAGTTAATCACCATTTCAAATCGGTCTTGCTCGGTTGCGCTTTGCTGTGCTGTGAGACCACTGAAAATTACATTTGGTTGTTGTGCCAAATGTGACTGTCGTGCATGAGAGGTACGTATAAAGGGTCTGGTTCTATCTTAAAAAGGTTTTTCTGGTGTACCTTTTTAGTTAATCTTTGTTCTATTTAACCTTGTGGTGGCCTATTTAAGTTTGGGAGTACCTTTTTGTATGTATTGTCAACCCTTTTTAAACGGAGGTTATGTCCTTTTCAATTCATCTTATTTGTCATTTTGAATACACTTGGTTTCCCCTTTTAATAGAAGGGTATGTCATTTTTAATATATTGGTTTGTCCATTTTAAAATATGAGCTTGTCCTTTATAACATACGAGTTTGTCCTTTTAAATAAATAGGTTCGTCATTTATAATATATATGTTTTTCATTTTTAATTAACTATATTGTGCAGATATCCCTCCACCAGCGATCATAGCGGACCAATGTGCCACCATTATTGTTGTTGTAAGGAATACATTCCCAAATGTCAGACACAGATTTTGTATATGACACATGATGAACAAAACTCTCATGAAGTTGTCAACGCAGTATCGGAAGCACATGTTATCTGATTTAAAATTAATTGTATACGACTAAAAAAACCCAACAGTTTTTTATCGGAATTGGTAGAATTTCCTTGGTGATTTTGAGCTTCAGAACCATAGCTGTCTCTAATCCATTTATACATGGACGCCCGCGTCCGTGTATAAGGACAATAGAAAAGAGGTGTATGGTCTGGGAACATATGATTCTCTTTGGAAGGTGGATGTTTAACCAACTGCGGCTAGTTCAGTTGATAGATTTATTGTACTCAGATAGTCAGAACGATGGATCAATTCTTAACTAGCAGTATCATTTGTATGTTTGAGATGTTAAAGATTTAAAATGAGGTGGATAGTAAGCAGATAAAATCAAAAAAAAAGTGGATGTTGAGACATCATTGTGGGTAAATTTGTTTGCGCTACTTGGATATCAGATACCCATATTCAGATTTCAAATCCTTACATGGCGGAGTCATGCATGGAGAAAATATATTTAATGTCTGATCCATTGATTAGCAATAAGAGATGGGCCTTAATACGATATTTCAAGTGCATTAAATGAATTACTCTCAATGTTTGCAGGTGCTAGTGAAATAAGACATATCGGAGATCAAACATTTTTGTGTGCTTATAGAGTAGAAGATCAACAAAGCTGGATTAAAAAAAAAAAAACTCAAATTTACGTATCATGCTCATCCATTTATCACGATTTCCCCCCCTCACCTGACGTTCCTCGAGGAAACCAATTGAGTTAACAATATAGCACAAACCAATTTGATACATCGTCGTTTGTACTTTGTCTTACAATTAAATCTATATTTTTTTCATTTTTGTACATTCAGAGTGGATTTTAGAGCTCGCATATCTGCATGTAATTAAATGCATACTTATTTGTCTAGTTTTACATTTCAAGTGAGTTAAATCATATTTCATATTTTCCACTCATTATCCTTAAACATAACTACTTGTAGTGTATTACATGTCACATAATGAATTAAATACTAACTAATGGATTACCACTATGCCAACAGATCCAACCTAGTATTTATGTGGAAGTTAGGGAACCGGTGGTGGAGTTTACATCATAGAGTAACGAATGACACACTCAAATAGACCTTTGCCAATAAATCTTTTTCTTCTATAGTTTGAACATTCCTTTAATTTTAAAATAAAATGTAATTAAGGAAATAAAATGCAAGCCAGAAACTTTAAAATATATGATCAATAAATTTCTTTGGGATCGTAGTGCAACGCAACAAATGATATTCGGAAACCTAACTAGCCCAGGTAGGACGCACCAATTAAGTTTAAGACATTCTCTTATCATCTTTATAATTTTAGAAGATGCCCATGGATATGCTTTTCCGTTAATTTTCTTGAAATTCTCCTACAATTTTAATACTAATTTGCAATGGTACAAACGTATATACTCAAAGGATCCATAATCGTTGGTCTACGTAGAAATTATATATATATATACATAAACTTGCAATAGACTCCTTAAGTATAGTTTCTCTTCACGTGATGACACCCGCATTACATGTTCCTACCGATACTTTTAGTAGTCAAACATTTGATTACAGCAAGTCACGTTCAAATGTTACTAATTAATTTCTGAACCAAAAATTAATTAATTTAAAAGAAAGTTCGATTTCAAGATTGCATCGTCAGTATTAGAAAACTCTCAAGCAAGATCATAGAATAGTAACAAGAATAACTCGTTGGTGGTATGATATCAAGGGATTTATATGCCTTTTTTATTACTTGTACGGAATAATTTCATGACCATCTTTTACATAATTCAAAATATTACTTATACTCAATTTTTTTAATAACATTTTAGATAGTTTCGTATTAACAATTAGTACCATAATTGGAACCTAATTGGAAGCCAAAAATTATGCAGAAACGAAGAATTAAATTTTATTTAGAACTAATTTCAGGCAATGATAGATCAACCAAGTTCATAATTAGTCTCTCGTGCCCATTGTGAACTCAAATTGTTTGGAAATTACCTTCTCTGTAGGAAATTATTTAGAAATTGATATCAAATGACGGCCAACTTTGATGCATGGTCGTTGCAAACTTGCAAATTTTTAAATAATTAATTACAGTAACTTGCACTGATTCACTGTATCAACGTTATAACCCATTATATTTTTCAAGCAAAATGGCGACGTGGGCTTCCAACAAACCTTAGAAATTACTATTTTAATATTCTTTTGGTTAGACTTTTCAAAATAAATTATTTCTGTTTGTTACTTACTTACGAAAACTGTAAGCAGCGACACATTTTTTGAACCTAACCACAAGCAGACAACACCCACCAACCACCTCACATCAATTTGAGTCAGCGAAATATAATCTTCAACTTTGTAGAAAAATTTAAACTTTCTAACATCAATGTCGCATCATATGTTTGAAAAAAATTCACTAATGCTTGACCAATTGCAATTATGTTAATCATGATAACACCGTTTTTGCAGCGTAGATACCTACCTAGTGGAGCAAATCAAGATACTTATCCACTATAACAATATCTAACTCAATAGTTAGTAACTCAGATTTTAACTCAATAATTAGTAACTCAATAAGTTAAATAAGAAACAAAAGAAGTAAAAATATATTTTGGCCTACTTCTCCTCCTCAAAACCCTACTCTTCTTTTTCGTTTGCTTGTGTTTTTCAGATATGTCTCCCACTAAAATGACGCTAACACCAACTATTGTTTGAACACGAGATTAATATTCAGATTTACTGTAATTTCACTTACTGGATCGTGGTGATGCAAACTGGCATAAACCACAATTAAGGGATGTTAATTATGGCTCAAGTTTGAAACTCAACTCAAACTCGACTTGAATTTGGCTAGAAAAAAGTTTGATTTTAGTTTAACTTGAAAATAAAAGAATTTTGATAAAAATAAAAAAAATATTTTCGACTTGTTCGGTATACGAGTTGACCTTAACTCTAAAAAATAGAAGCTCGACTGAAACGGTAGACTCGAGTTTTTTATTACTCAATTTATATTTATTTTTATATTTAATAATAATATAGATTAATACTTGAAATTAAAAATTTTAGTTTCACTCGACTAGTTCACAAATTAAAAGAAAATTGGTTTTGTGCCACTGCAAAAAAACAACTAAATTATTTTTCTACCATTGCTGTATTATTATTTTTCGTGTGACAATTAAAAAGTCATATAATTACACTTATGTTACTAATTTATTTATTTATTTGTGTTTATACCATTATTTTTTGAAATCGTATAATTCTTGTTAACTTTACACTTAACACTTAATTTGGTAGTAGATGGAATGACATAAAGTCTTAAATGCAAATAAATAATATTTTTAGTGATATAAGTGCAAATATACAAGAGGACGGAAGAATAATTTAGTAAAGTGACGTATTTACCCAATTAAGAAATAAGACTTAAGAAGTCAACAAAACCTTCGTCCATTTCTTCTTCTCAAAACCCAACCCAACTCATCTTCCTCCTCTTCTCCTCCCCATGATCTAGGGTTCGAGCTCGAACCCTTCAGATGGAATCCAAATCGGTCGGACGATTCATGCAGGGCAAGCAATCCTCCCTCATGCCGACCCCCTCCGACGCCGCCGAACCCGAGCCGCCCTCGCTGGAGATCCCCGACACCATACGCCTCATGTACCTCGCGAACGATGGTGACGTCGACGGAATCCGGGAGCTTCTCGACGCCGGGACCGACGTCAACTTCCGCGACGACGACGGCCGGACCGCGCTCCACGTCGCCGCGTGCCAGGGCTTCGCGGATGTCGTGGAGGTGCTCGTCGGGAGAGGCTCGAGGGTCGATGCCAAGGATCGGTGGAAGAGTACGGTACGCTTCCGGTTCGATTTTGTTTTGAATCTGTTTTGATTTTGATGTAGGGTTTTAGGAAGTGTGTCTCGAGGAATGGAAGTAGAGAACATGAAGTTATAGGTCGATTTTCACTTGCTCGGAGATATGAGGAGATAAAATTTGAACTCAGTTAGTTTAACTTAATTTAGGTTTCGTTGAGCAAAAAAAAAACCCATCCAGTTTAAATGGTGTGGCAAGATGACAATTAGAGGGTCGATTGTAGCTTGATCAAGGTGTTGAGGCCTAGTTCGGTAAGGATATGTAAGTTGGAGCTTGATTTAGCTCGCTTGGGAGATGTGAGGAGATAAGACTTGGATTCAATTAGTCCAGCTATTTTTAGGTTTTGTTGAGTGACAAAATAGACTTCATCCAGTTAATAAGGCTCTGATGTCATTTCCAAACGGTGTGCGGAAAGATGACGATTAGAGGATTGAGGTGTTGAGCCCCAGTTCGGTAAGGATATGTAAGTTAGAGTTTGGTTTTAGCTTGCTTGGGAGATCCGGAGATGTAAGAGATGAAAGTTAGGTACTTAAGCTTGAACTGAAAAAGGTTAGTCCAGCTGGATTTAGACTTCATAAGGCGGAAAATAGACTTGACCCAGCTAATTAGAGTATGGTACTTTTCGTAAACCATGTGTGGACGGATGACAGTTGGAGGGTGATTTTAGCTCTCTGACCTCGTATTGGTTGAGGTTGTTGTAACTTGCGAGGTGTTGGGGCCCAATGTTATGAGGATGTGAAAGTCAGATGCCCAATTTTTGTTCGTCTGGAGGTGTGAAGAGGTTAAAATTAGTTAAAGAACAAGGTTAGTCCACTTTAGCTTTAACTTGTTAAGTTGAAAAGAAGACTTGACTAAGCTGGTAAGCGTCTGGTGTTATTTTTAAACGTTTTGTGGCGAGACAACAATTAAGAGGGTCAGTTTTGGCTTGCTTGGTTGATGTCCTTGTAAGTTGTTGAGGCTTAGTTTGATTTGATGAGGATATGAGAATTAGAGGTTGATTTTATCTCGATTGGAGATGTAAAGAGATGAAATTTAGGTAGTTAAGCTCGAACTTTAAAAGGTTAGTCTAGCTGGATTTAGACTTGTTATGGTAAAAATTGACTTGACCCAAATTATAAGAGTTATTTTTAAATGGACGGACGATAATTGGAGGGTGATTTTAGCTCACTTGGATTCCAATTGGTTTAGGTCCTTGTAACTTAGGAGGTGTTGGATTCCAATTAGTTTAGGTCCTTGTAACTTAGAAGGTGTTGAGAACCTTTGGACCTTTAGTTAAGAGGAATTGAGGATGTGAACGTTGATCACACTAAACAAGTTTTGCCCATCTTAATTTGCTTATAGAGCTGAAGGACTTGAATCACTTGATCCACTTTGTAAGGTTTTGGTGTTATTTTCAAATGGTATGTGGAGATCAGGGGAGGTGTCAAGAATTTTGGGGGTCAGAATTCTTGATTGGACCATGTCTCTACGCTTGCTATTACTTTGGGCCAGAGTCGTGGATGACTGGATGGAAAGAAAAACCAGAGTATATGTGTTTGTTTAAGGTCTGCCAGGACACTTTTTAAGATAACTCTTGCTTTAGTTGTGAACTTTGTTGCTCCTAACTCCTTTGGAGCCTACTAATCGGGCTATCTTTGGTCAAAAGGGTCTGCACTTGTTTCTTTTTATTATAGCTCAATATATTTTTCCTTTTTGATTTTGCTGTATTATAATTCAAATGCTTCATCATTAAGACTTGATATGATGACATGTAATGAAATTATGGTTAGGATTTTAGCTCACGTGAACTTTGTTTGTTAAAGCTCATTGTGGAAGGACTAACACTGTGAGAATGTTTTTTATCATTAACATTTTGAGAATGTAAATTTCATGAATTTAGAACACCAGATAATGTCAACTATTACGAGAATACATCGGAGCGCAATCCCTTTTAAAAAAACTTGAGGCATTATTTGAAACGTTGGTGCGGATTTTTCATCATCCAAACTAAGGTTTATTCCTTTTTTTTCTTTTATGGCTTGACTTAATTGAGTGTCCATTTCCACTATGTCAAAGATTAAGTTATTTTTTGACATTTGGAGCATCATGAACTATATCAAAGGGCTATTTAAACGATCTGCATTTCTTTTATTGTGAAATCGCAGATGGTCAGTTGCATTTGCATCATTTGAGTCAATTGGAAACAACCTCACTGTTTTACAGTGGTAGGGTTGCGTACATCCGACCCCCCCTTACCTTGCTTAGGTGGGAGCCTCTTCTGAGGCATTGGGGTTATGTTGATGTTGATGTTGATGGCTTGACTTAATTGGATATTTCTTGTGGGATTTGACAACTTCTTGGTACCTCCTAGTTTGAAACTCTTGACCTTCTCCCGACGTTGCGTCCCAATGTGCATTTGGTTGATGACTTTCCTGATTCATCGCAGTGTATGTCGTTCCATTTCCTAGAGCATCAAAAGAGGCTCCCATCCTAGGTGGGGTAAGGGGGGTTGAATGTAGGAAAACCTTACACCTACAGTAACACAAGTTCTTCCTATTGGGCTTTTTTTAGAAATATAATATTTATTTGCTATTTCACAATAAGTAGTGCAAACAATTTCATTATTTCAATGGGTTCACTTTAATCCTAAACGAAATTTCTTGATTACAAGTTATTTGAAGTACCGCTTGATTAAATAAGTACTTGAGCCATTCATAAGTACTTGTGATCATAAATACATGTAATTATGTATAGAATCATAGATATGCAATAATTTTTTTACCATTGATTAAAATAACTGAAGCATTTTTTGTATGGCCTGCCATTCCATTTCCGTTTAACAATTTCTTCGATATTTTTGAGTTGCATGTGTTCTTTGAGTCTTTAGTACATGGAAATTTATTAAAAAATTCTTATCCAAATTCCAATAACAGCCACTTGCTGATGCAATGCACTACAAGCACAATGAAGTGATCAAGCTTTTGGAGAAACATGGTGCCACACTTCATGTATGTAATGCACATTTGAGATAATTTTTTCACAGTACCATTTCTAAATCTTTTATACTTTTTTGGTGGCTTCCTTCTCTGAAACTTCAAATTCATGAAGAAGACCCCTATGATTGTGAAAAGTGCTCGTGAAGTTCTTGAATTTGAGATTGATCCCAAAGAACTTGATTTTTCCAAAAGCATTCAGATAACAAAGGTATGCATGTTGCTTCTATGAATGCTTTCCCTTTCTGTGATTTGTACTCTACAGATTCACCAATTAATGGACCTTTTTTTGTTCCAACTTTCTAGTACATTTCCTATTAACTTGTTTCGACCTAGGATAAACTCCTAGATAACAATTGCTTTTCTATTTTACACAACTAACCAGAGATAGAAATCTAAACTAGTGAGATAGGTGTAACATTCAAATTCTTATGCATAATAGCATACATATATTTGCTGTTCCATTATTTTGATTTTTTAATGAAAAACAGGGAACTTTCCGCAGTGCTTCATGGCGTGGAATTCAAGTTGCTGTCAAAACACTTCGTGATGATGTTCTTGCCGATGAAGATAAAGTGTGCGTCAGCATCATGTCATTACTGTGGCAGTTTTTGCGTGATATTTGTATTTTTATGCATTTGTTTCTTTTTTCTTCTTCAGTCTCTGTCTATTTTATTGTGCAGAAGTGCATTCAGGGATGAGCTGGCATTGCTCCAGCAAATACGCCATCCAAATGTTGTCCAATTCTTGGGTACAGTTACACAAAGTTCACCAATGATGATCGTTACGGAATATTTGCCCAAGGTTCTTTCTAGAGCAACTTAAGCTTCAGTTGATATCTCATGTTGTTGAGGCAAATGGTGATGTTGTGATGATAACTGCGGAAATAATTCAAGAGGCAACAAGATTAGCCGATTGAGACATGTTATTTTTTTTTGAAAAAAACACCAGAATAGTTTAACTTTGTTTTATTATAAGGTTCGAATTCCGATTACTCCATGTTAAATAGAAAGATATGTCGAGGAGAACGAATTAGAATTAACAAAAATGTGATAAAGAAAAGGTCAACATACATCAGACATGGGCAAAGATTTATAATATAAAACCACAATAAAAGAGGATTGATATACATCAGACATGGACAAACGGTCATTTATGTAGTAAAAAATTAAAAAGAAAAAAAGTCACTATAAATAAAATAGGTCTTTGTAATTAAAAAACAAAAAAAAATGACAGTGACTTTTTTTTATTATAATTAGGCTAGAAAGCCTCTAAATATTGGTAAGTAGTCCTGGGGAGCAACCAAGGTTGGGACAGTGAGGTCTTTCTCTCTAGTAATTTAGTTGGGAGAAGAGAACCTTAGTTCGTTGATTGTAGACAATAGGGATATGTAAAAAATTTTATTGATGACAATGACTTTTTTTACTCTAATTAGGGCAAAAACTTCTAGATCTCGATAAGTAGGAGTTTGTGACTAAAACATAAGAAACTTTAAATTGAAAACAAATACGTAGAGAGCTACAAAACTTGGGGTGGAGAAGATTGCCTAAGAATTCATGGGTGACGGGGAGGTTGTTGATGTTTGGCATTGGTTTGGGCCTGAAGTTGTGGGGCAGGTGCAACATATACTCTGGTGAGCAACCAAGGTCGGGAATCGGGATAGTGGGGTCTTTCTATAGTAGTTTATTCTTAAGTGTCGAGAAGAGAACTTTAGTATGTTGATTGTAGACAAAATGCATCCGTAATTAATAATTAATTGATACCTAACTACCTTTTAAGGTCCAATATGACTATTATAACAAGCAGCAAGCTTATAAAGTTTATAAGGATTTTGAGAACCGAAGGTAATTGTAAGGGTTGGTATGATTGAATGGGATCATGTGCATGGGGTGTGAGGTGGCTCCCATCACCTCACCATTCCTAAGACAAAAAATTGTTGTAGATGGCCAACCCTTACATAAGCATGCTCGCTATGTGTGCAGGGTGATCTCGGTTGTTATTTGAGGAAAAGAGGAGCACTAAAGCCAGCACATGCAATAAAATATGCACTTGATATTGCTAGGTTTGTGTATCTACCAAATATGTTTCTTTTATCAGTTCTTTGAAACTTTGTGTCGCCAATGGTGTTAGATATTGTGTTCCAAAACATCACTCGTTCCTTGAAAGTGGTTACTGTGTATTGTTTGTAATTGTAATTGGTATTGGTTTCTCTGTTGTCTTAACAGAGGAATGAGTTATTTGCATGAGCGTAAGCCAGATGCCATCATCCACCGAGATCTGGAACCCACGTAAGTAACACATGCATCCAAATGTTCTACAAATTTCTTACGAATCTGTTCTGAAATTCATTTTCGTCTTCCTTAAAACAGTTTATCTTTGACTTTTATCATGTATCTGAATAGTGTAAAACTGTTGAAACATGAATGCATGGGCCTCGCTGACTAAGAAAACAGAAACATACTACGAGATGATGCCGGACATCTCAAAGTGGCAGATTTTGGTGTGAGCAGATTTTTGAAAGTGGCTAAAACTATGAAAGAGGATAAACCCTTTCGATGTAAAGTTGCTGACTGTAAGTACTTCACATACTTCTATTCTAGATGAAGTTTTTGAAAACTGACATGTTGATCATTTTCTCCTATTATAGACAATATGAATGCAAATGTTTGACAATGAAATTACATGATTTAAACCAAAGTACTCTAATGCTTGTGCCAGTTCTGGAAAAAAATAATCCCCTCTTGTCGCCCCCTGGAAGCCTAAATGTATAGAAATGTTGGGATTGATTTTCTCATGACCTCTCCTTTGAAAATGTTTAAGAATGCTGGAAAGTTAAAAATTATGTATAAACATGTCAAATAACTTAGCTTTATATTTTATATAAACCTTTTAATAACAGAAACACTAAAACCTTTTGGAAAATAAAAAAACACAAATTACTTGATTATTTTTTAATATTCACAATAATATAAAAAAACTCAAAAAACATTATGTACTAGAATTTTTTCAGAATAATATACATTCAACTTATATTGTCTTGTTCATAAATCATAGTCAAATATTTATTTTCATTTTCCAATATATTTTAGTGACATGCACAAACAAAATATTGGTCAAAGAGGAATTGAATTTTGCTTGATATCTTTGTGGATAATATTTTTAGGCACTTTCCAAGTGCAGAAACAAGGCTTATACTCAACTAGTTGCTCAATTGCAACCATTTTTCCTTCTTCATATTCTACACAATTGAGGTTGCAATTTTCATGATCAGGCCGGTACATTGCTCCAGAGGTTTTCTCAAATGAAGGTTATGACACAAAAGCGGATGTATTTTCATTTGCTCTGATTCTTCAAGAGGTATCCCATTTATACTATAATTCTTTGCTCATTCTTTTTAAAATCAATGAAATTTATCTAGCTTCTAGGTAGATATGGTCACTTGCTTTTATTTGTTTGGCTATTAGTGACAGTGGTTAATTAACCCTTGAAAGGCATACTTTCCAGTGTGTCTTGCTTTAGTCAGATGTTAAAAGTTTTAGACGATTCCATCTCCGTTGGTTGGCTATTGACGTTTGCCTTGAATTCTGTTGTGAACTCTAGATGATTGAAGGCCACCAACCTTTTACGTCACATAGTGAAAATGACGTCCCGAGATCATATTATAAGAAGGAGAGGCCCCCATTCAGTTCTCCGCCAAAGCTATATCCACATGGACTAAAGGAGTAAGTCTTGTCATTGCTAATGTTCTCTCTGCTGTGAACACAGTAGTCCAATCCTATGTAACTGGTGAATGAATTTTCTAAATTGATCTTGGTATGAGTATCACTTTCAAGCTGTTTTGCTTTTGTAGTCGCAAAATTTTAAATGTATGGTGGTCGAAACTATAATGGATATTTGGTGACTAATGATGAATAATAGTGCTGCATTACAAGCTTATGGTTTGATCATCATAACTTCCTTTCTTTTCATGCTTTATAGGTACCAGTTTGGGACATAAGTTGAACTGATCAGTTTTTATTTTCAGTTTCACCCAGAAGTTGTAACATTATAGGGCTGCATTGTTCTTATATAAGAGACTTCACTCCCCATTCCTGGTCCGACTTTAGTGTACTATTTAAGAAATCAAGGTTTTAAACAAAATCACAGAGCGTAATCTAAAACTAATCCTGATACAACCACGTGCAGTCGATATGTACTTGAATGTAGGGGTAGTATTGGTGATTCTGGTTTTTCCCAAATATAGTTGTGTTTCTGAAAAACTGGTTTTTAAAATCTGACAGTTTTTGGTGGTCATGTTCTAGGCTTGTTTGGAAGCCCACCAGTTTATGTGCCTAAAGACCATCCTATCCAATGCCAACACTGCAACTCAGCCATTAAGAATGTAGTGGCAGCATTGTAAAGAAAGTTTATAACTAGAAACCCATATCGAAAGCTCATTAACCCAATACAGGATGGCTGCTTGGAAGACTGTACCCAGCTCCTCAATTGATCTAAGACTAGAGCTGGCTGCAACTGGCTCTTCTGTTATGGCCTAAATTTAACTGCCTTTGGATGTAAAAGAAAACACAATAAAGATAGCATGACAATGTGTCATTCTGTACATAAAATATCAAGGTGATTTTTTTATAACAATAGAAATGGCATTTAGCTGAAAATGTCATCTCAGAGCATATTTGAATTTCGAACTGCATTTAGGTAAATGGTGATGTTTTAAGATTACTTACAAATGGCAAAAGAACATTATATTTTAGCTTACATTGAAACCAATAAACTGGTGAACAAATGAGTGTATCATTAACAAGGTCGGCTCATTGACAGTTATTGTGTTTGAGTTTTCCACATGTATGCTTCTGGTTGTAGGTTTGAGCTGTGACTTGCTTAGCTAAATGGACATAGCATTAGTAGAATTTTGTGGCCAGGCTAAAGGTGACAACTGTAAACTGTTATGTCATACTTTTTACAGTTATGAACATTTAATATGAGTGTGTATAGAAAATCATTTATGCTTCTGCATTACATTTTTACCTAGATAATTTTGATATTTGCACTGTTTTATTCATATTTTTCACTGATTTTCTTTTATTTGATCGCTATGGTATTTTATGTATGAGTTTCAAATGTTCATTGGACTCCCTATAGCAATATTTTCTTAGGGTCTTCGGTTCGTCAATCTCATCATTTCAACTTAGGGTTTAGCAACTTGTAACTCTTAACTCCCAATCGTCATCCACTTGTGAACCAGATTCTGTTTGATTTTCATGATTTGTCTCAATGTCGTAATTGGTCTAGGCTTTTTTCAAAATGTGATATAACTCATCACTTATTCCAATATTGGGAACATGTGGTCTTAGAAACAAGGGCAATGCTAGGAATTCAAGTCAGGGTTCGGCATTTTTAAGGACGATCTGAAAAGAATTTCGGAATTTTGGTTAATTTGGAATCTAATTGGCATTTTGACCTATAAATCGGTAAACAGATATTCGTGTAAATATACATATATATGTGTTCGAAACTAGACTATTTGGACAAAATCTCATCTACCTATTATTTTTTATTTATTGGTACTCGAAGAAATCTTGGGGGTCAAAATCCAAAAGGATAATTTTTTTTGAAGGTATTGAAATACAAAAGGGTCTTTACTAACAGGCGAAACTCTAAA
This sequence comes from Triglochin maritima, assembly GCA_963682175.1. Classification (NCBI taxonomy): domain Eukaryota; kingdom Viridiplantae; phylum Streptophyta; class Magnoliopsida; order Alismatales; family Juncaginaceae; genus Triglochin; species Triglochin maritima. The sequence goes on from OY821775.1 coordinate 47,342,343, forward strand.
ATCCAAGGGGGTTGCTTGTCCCTCTTGCTCTGAACTTCTCTAACCTTCTTAGAAACCTTGTATTGCAGGCTGATTCAAGAATGCTGGAACGAGAATCCTGCTAGCAGACCAACTTTCCGAGAAATTATTGATCGACTTTCATCAATTGAAGCTCATCTTGTTCGCAAGACACGCTGGAAGGTGTGCAAGTTTGTTATTTGCGTGGTCCCTCAAATATCCTATCATTTATATCATTATACCTTCATCAGTGTTGCGCATTACTTCAATCACCTCCATTTTTTTGGGATGATATTCTGAGTCCCTTGGGTTACGACATTATTCTATAGCTTTATTATAAGTGATGTTATTCTATTCTCTCGATTATGCTGCCTCCTTTACTATGAGTTTGATTATAGACATACACTGTGGGGGTTCATTGTCATGCTTTCTGAAGTGCACTTTTATGTGATATTTGTTTTGAATACAAACCATTTGTAGATTCCGTGGAGTTCCTTAGTACTTCCTTAAAAGGCATGGATATTAGCTTTGAATGTTAGTCATAAGCATGTCTGCTTAAGTGTATTTCTGTTTGATGATTTTGGTTTATCATATAGTTTTGAAATATTTGGAATTCACATTTTCCATTGATCTCATTCTTGAAGTGTTTCCCAAACATCCAAACCATATGGAAGAAAGAAAGCTCTGTCTACTATAGATCTTCGAGGACTACTACTCATCGCGTATAGCTGAGGATGGTCTCACACAAGAAGCAGTTTCTGCTTTTGGATCCATATGACATGAGAGTGAAATTATATGCTTTCTTTGTGACTTTCCAACCTGTGGATATCTTTGTGATTGGGGGGAGTTGAATTGTATTTCAGGTCAGGATACTCGGATTTACGGGATTGGCATTCCAAGTAATATTCCATGGTTGCAGTGTGTAAATTTGAAGTATATATTTACTGTGTTACTGTAGACAAATATCATTTGGCTGTGTTGTGATTACTGAAATCTTTTTACCAACTTACAGTAACTCTATTTTGTGCAGGATTGTAAAATATCAATAAAAGTGTATTTTCAAGCATTTGGCAATGTGACATGTTGTATTTAAATGTTGTGTATTATCATAATCTCATACATTTTGATTATGTGTAGGCCATCATTATTTGATCAGTTTGCCTTCTGCAGTTCTACACTGGACTGGATAATATAAATCACAATCATCTACTCCATTCTGTAGTTGTGGAAAAGATGGCGAAAATAGATGATGTAATAGATTCTACTTTCTTTTGCTACCTTTTTTTTTGTATTTTAGATGTTTGTGACAGAATATAGTAAAAGATGTTGCTAGGAATGATAGCACTGGGAGAAGAAATGAAGGGACTGATATTTTAAATCCGAAATTATACAAAATTTTACTTTCTTAATCATTCCTTCTGGTTACTTCGAATGTTAATAAAATAATTACCTAATCATCGTTGCATAAAATTTCTTGCTCTAAATCCAGCCTGACGGGATTTTTATTTTTCTCAAAATGATCTTGCTTAAGCTTTTGTTGGGAGCTAGAGCAAACCTCAAATTCTAGCTTTGCTGGAAGTAAAAAAAGCTGGAAGTAAAAGTAGTTCACAATTAGATACCTTCTTTGTGTGTTTGTAAGACGAATGCATGTTTTCTCCCCATTCCGTACATATACTTCCTTTACATATAAAGAAAGAATCACTTGAAAGATGTGTTTCGAAGTAATGCCTAACTTGCCAGAAACACCAATTAACTGTCCTTTATATTTGCATAACTTTGCCTCACGTCTCCATCGTGTTAGCATCATTTCCACTCTTGTTGTGTTCCTCAGAAACAAAGAAAAACTCCTAAATCATGGGCATTATTGGTGCACTTGCAAGACGTACCGACGCACTGATCGGGTATGTACTTCATTTAGTAGCTCGAATTTCCATCTCAAAACCAAATTGATGCCAACACAAAATTGACCCAAAACGTTTTAGGTGTTATTTCAAATAACACCCACTTGTAGTTGAAGGTAGTATTTTTCATGATTATTTTTTCAATTACTAATATTGATGTTTTTTCTCTATGTTTTGCTTATCGAAGACCCGGTGTAATGCTGCTTTATCCACTGTAAGTTGATAACTATTCTGAATAGTAACTCAAATAAATGTTGCCAACATTTTTTTCTTCTGTTAATCCTCAACTTATGTCAATCATCCGACTGTTCAGATATGCATCTATGCGAGCCATTGAGAGTCCTTCACCATTAGATGACCAACAATGGCTAACTTACTGGATTTTGTACTCCCTAATGACACTATTTGAGCTCTCATTCTACACAGTCCTCCAATGGTACAACCAAAAACTTAAATTTCCACACAAGATATAATTTGTTGTAAATTTTGTTGAGTTTGATACAAAATATTTTGGTGGTCAAAATCATGGTGATCATAGGTTCCCACTTTGGCCGTACATGAAGCTCATATGTTGTTTGTGGTTGGTTTTGCCGATATTTAATGGAGCCGCATACATATATGAGAATTATGTGAGGACATATGTGAAGATAGGTGGTTATGTGAACTCAAGCTATCCACAAGAGCAGAGGAGAGTTATGCAAATGATGAGTCTCGATGCGCGAAAGGCGGTCGAGCGGTACATAGAAAAGTATGGACCTGAGGCGTTCGATCGAGTCGTCAAGGCGGTAAGCTGAATTCTCATATTTCCCATAGTGAAAGTTTAGAGTACTAGAAAGATACATTTTAAAGTTAAGAATATTGAAAATTTTGATTTTGATATATATATTTTTGTGTTTGTGTAGGCTGAGAAGGAAGCAAAAAAGCATTGAGTGATTGGAATGGATTAAAGCGAAGTTTGAGAAAGGCGTTATGTGATGTTTGAGTGAAATTGTTACATATCTATTTTCATGTAATCATGAAAGTTTGGTGTGAGTGATGCGGTTTAGTTCAGTTACAACTTGTTATAAATTTCATGTTTCTATTGATTGAATTAAGTCTTGAGAAAGCCAAGATCCAAGTATGTAACCTCTTAAATATAAGGAAAATCAAGTCACAACTTGTTATGAGTTTCATGTTGCTCTTGATTGAGTTAAATCTTGAAATAATCAAAATCCAATTCCATGACCTCTTAAATACCAGGGAAGATGGTAAACAAAATAAAAATTGATTTGGTATTGTTAGGAATTAAATCCAATCTCAAATACACAGCGGAACGAAAACAACAAATCTAATCGGCTAAACTTGAGAACGCAACGCAAATCCACAATCCAAACCACACAAAGCACGCAAGATTAACGTGGAAACCCAATGCGGGAAAAACCACGGACGACACAACTCTAAATCCACTATAGAGAAACGTATTACAAGAGATGCTTACAAGGAGACGCGAACGAAACGACCCGACTCAAATCTCTCCAAACGAATCACAAGGATGCTCTCTCTCTCTTTTCTCTCAAGAATGCAAAAGTGGACAATAGGAATTAACCTTAAACAAAAGGGGACGTAATTGCCTTTATATAGTAGGCCTAAACAAGTATTAATTGCACAAAAATCGCGTTGAGAAATATGCGAAACGTGGGCAGAACTGAGTCCAAACGGTCGACCGAACAGTTTCTTCGGTCGACCGATCCAATAACCGTATCGCGAACGGTCGACCGAAATTGAAGTACCGGTCGACCGAAAAACGACATTAATTTTTCTGGGTTGCGCGAGTGCATACCCGATCGACCGTACACTTAAGTTCCGGTCGACCGTACACTTAAGTTCCGGTCGACCGAAATTCAACAGACACTTTTCTCCCAGCTCCTCGAATGTTTCCGGTCGACCGAATCCAAGGTTCCGGTCGACCGAAAACCGACAGTAACTTTTGCCCAGCTCCAATTGTGTGTCCGGTCGATCGAATCCTAGATTCCGGTCGACCGAAAAATGACACACTTTGTTGGGCAATCCAACACACATCCGGTCGACCGAAACACTCCTTCCGGTCGACCGATCGTCTGTTTTTCTGCCCTAATACTTTAAACACATATTCTAGGTAAACAACAACAATCTCCACCTTTACCTTGAATAACCCCTATAACTCTTTGAAGGAACACTTCCTTCCTCATTGTGTCGTCGTCTTAGCTCCACCTACTCGGAACTCAGACCAACCAAGTTCACGTATACCATGAACTTAGTCGAAATAACTGGCTTCGTCAACATATCAGCCGGATTATCTTCAGTGCCCACCTTCTTCACCACTACACCTCCTTCAGCAACAACTTCCCGAATGAAGTGATAACGGACGTCGATATGCTTCGTCCTCTCGTGGTACATCTGATCCTTCGTCAGATGAATGACACTCTGACTGTCACAATAAACAACCACTGTATTCTGACCTGGAATAAGCTCTCCAAATAAACCTTTCAGCCAAAGAGCTTCCTTGATACCCTCGGTCGCTGCCATATACTCTGCCTCCTTCGTAGACAAAACAACAGTGTATTGCAACGTCGCTTTCCAGCTAATAGTCGTGCTCCCAACAGTAAACACATAACCAGTCATAGATCTTCGTCTATCGTGGTCTCCCGCATAATCGGCATCGACAAACCCAATTAACGAATACGAAGATCGACCAAATTTCAGAGATAGCTTAGTTGTACCTTTTAGATACCGGAGAATCCACTTCACAGCTGACCAATGCTCCTAACCTGGATTCAACATATAACGGCTCACCACACTGACCGCTTGAGCTATATCTGGACGAGTGCATATCATAACATACATCAAACTGCCAACTGCATTAGTATAAGGCACACGTGACATGTATGCCTTATCATCCTCCTTCTTGGGACACAAGTCTACCGAGAACTTAAAATGCGCGGCGAGAGAAATTCTTTCAGACTTGGCATTTTCCATGCCCAAACGATGCAAGACTTTCTCAATATATTGCTGTTGAGAAAGAAACAAACTCTTGCATGTACGATCACGACATATCTCCATACCTAGAATCATCTTTGCTGATCCGAGATCCTTCATCTCGAACTCAGCCTTTAACAACTCCTTAAGCTCAGAAATTTTAGACTTGTCCTTAGCTGCTATCAACATATCATCTACATAGAGTAATAACAAAACAAGAGAGTCATCTGAAGATACCTTTCGGTAAACGCAGCAGTCATACTGGGATCTGCTGTATTCATGTCCAACCATAAAAGAATTAAATCTTTTATACCATTGTCGAGGCAATTGCTTTAACCCATAAAACGACTTCTTCAGCAAACAGAACTGATTCTCCTTACCCTCAACCACAAACCCCTCCGGCTGGGACATGTAAATTTGCTCCTCTAATTCTCCATGTAGGAATGCGGTCTTCACATCTAGTTGCTCTAACTCTAAATCATGAATTGCAACCAAACTCAACAAAACACGAATAGAAGCATGCTTCACAACGGGTGAGAAAATATCACTATAATCCATACCCTCCACCTGACTAAAACCACGAGCAACCAATCGAGCTTTGTACCTCACATCTGAGAGACCCTCGATTTTCTTCTTGAAGACCCATTTGCAGCTAACGTCCCTTTTTCCTTTTGGAAGTTCTACCAACTTCTACGTTTGGTTCTTATGAAGAGACTCCATCTCTTCATTCATTGCACCCAACCAAGCAGCTGAATCGGGTGCCGAAATTGCCTCTGAATACTTGCTCGGCTCACCAGAGGCTCCAATTGTAGGATTTCATGTTTAATTATACATATATATTTTTTGAATTTTCATGTATAATAAGGATCTATTACAATTTTCTTCGATTTATTTATGCATGTATCGGTTTGTTTTAACAACTAGTTTCAAAAACTTATTAAAACAAACACAAAGGGACTCCGAAATTCATACCTAGAAGTTCTCAAAAACTTCTTGACGTTTCAGAGACGTTGAGGAAGCCAATCTTCGCTTCTCGTTGCGCCGGATGCCTCCGAGTGTTCACCGAAACCCTAAACAAGGTTGGAGAGAAAGGAACTAGCCAATCGATCTCCAAACAAGCTTAGAATCTAGCTACAAACCCCTTCCTTAGCCTCTGAGATTTCTCCTTCCAAAGACTTAGAAAACTAAGAGAATTTTCTTGGGTTTTTGTGGTGAATTAAGAGAGAAAATAATTATTGAATTGTGTAACCCAATTAGGGAGAATAAGGACCTATTTATAGGTTCCAATCTTACTCTTAATCATGGCTATTCTTTAGCCACGTTTTCTTTACATTTTCTCTCATAAATTAATTCCTTAATGTATTACATGCACCCACAAAACGTTTGACAAAGTTTGGAGCTAATCCAACCATCAATCAAATTAATCTCTTAATAATCAAAGGCAGAAAATCAATCGTTGTTCGGTTGACCGAGACCCATTCGGTTAACCGAATATGTCACGATTGGTTGACTGAGTACTAGACGGATGACCGATTCTTAAAGGGAAAAAATCTCCTTAACCGATCGGACGAATTCTCGTCTAAGACCGAGTGCCATTCGGTTAACCGAAAATATCGGAACTTAACATTGTTCGGTCGACCGTTTCTGGTTCGGTACACCGTACCAAAGATCCAGGCACTTTGGTCAAGTTCGGTCAATCAATTACGATTATCCGTTCCACGTTCGGTTGACCGATCCATAGATCCTTCGGTCGACCGAACCTCAACGGATTACCGAACTTTTACCCGATTTTGCCTTTTTCAAGTTTTGGATTTATTTCCAACAAAATTTGAACTTGGGGGGGGGGTTTAGCAAATTCACAACTTATGCAATATATTATCCTATGCAACAATAAATTATTGCACCCCATAATATATGCATCTCATATGAATTTATCATGATTCTAATTATGTTATATATAACATAATTGATTTTACTTGTTCACCACATGTGTCAAATTTTCTATAAGAAACCTGACACATCATATGAACCAAAAATCAAGCTTCTTGTTTCACGGTTTTTGCGGTGTGACCTATGGGAGGATCTAAACTAAGTTGGCAGTGATATTAAGAGCTTAATATCACAAGCTATAAGCGGTATCTAGCTACACATTATAGCTCCCAATTAGTTAGATGTCTTAATTCCACTCGAACGAAAACACGATCCATTTAGTGATGGAGTGCACCACTTGTGTCCGTCCCTTGCCGCATGATATTAAGAATACACACAAAGTAGTATTGTGTCATCTTTGTATTAGTATTCATTTCTTGATCTCTTTAAGCTAGTTATAAATATGTGACTTAACTCAAATCACATTGTGCACATTATAACTTTGCTTTATCAAGGGGCCCACTAATATCATCACTCAATTAAGAGGGGCAATGATAATCTTTTGACTAACTATCTTATCCAACGAAAGTTATACTTGACCAACCAATGCCTTTACACTACACTGATCGATAGTTCAAGACACTGATCTAATTAAGTATTCCTTAAGTGATTAGATATAAGTTGGACCAAAGACACAGTAAAATATTAATGACACAGAAACACATTTCTATAATATTTTACTTATTAGGTCTATTCAGTATACAAAAGTAATATTTTCCTCTTTTGCATACCTGTGTTGTCACTCACTTGTAGAGCTACAATGATCTATGACCAACACGACAATCTTAACTCGGTAATTAATGTTCCATGTTAATTACCATGATTGCGAATATCTTTTGTTTTATGTAAACCAATATCTTTTAGAGCTCTACGGTTAAGGACCAAGAGCCTCTTCCTTAACACTTCTAAAGGACGAATAACATAAACAAGGAACAAAATGATTTCTCATTCAATTCATAATAATTGACATTTAAAAGTAAAACTTTTAGAACACATTCCATTCAATCTCCCACTTGTTATCAAAGTTTTCTTTCACATACATTCTCAATGTATAAAACATTAATAACTAGGGTAACCTTCTCAAATCACATATCAAGCCAATCCACATGGATCCTCGGATCCATGGACTCGAAATATATTTCGTCTCTTAGCTTGGTATGAAGGTTTGTTGAATGGATCAGTTGTGTCACTGTTGTGTCCACCTATTTATTTATTTTGTCTTTCGTTGGTGGTTGAGTTAGCTGTAGTGATATTACTCCTAACTACACTAGCTCATACCTCCACCTTCGATAATGATGACGCATCATCACTCCAACCTCTTATTGTCTAGAATTCCTATAAGAATTGCATCAAAACAGCCATCGGCTATTTTCTCCTTTGTCTTCCATAAACAAGAACCTTATCTTTAGTCTGGTTAAGGTACTTCAGAGTATTCTTGACCGCAATCCTATAATTAGGACTTGCGTTGTATTGGTGACCTCTTGTCACGTTTAGAGCATACGAGATATTGAGTCTTGTGCAAGTCATCGTGTACATGGTCCTTCCTTTTGCCGAAGCATAAGGGATACCTTCATGTACTCCAAGTCTTTGTGTGATTGAGCACATTGAGACTTATTGAGTTGCACACCTATACTCATACTTATTGGCATATTGTCCATATCGGAATTGTTCACCCTGAACATTTCCAAAGACCTTGTCAATGTATGCACGTTGACTGAAGCCAATGAGTCTACGGGATGTATCTCAATGTATCTTGATTCTCAAGATGTGTTGAGCCTCATCCTTTTCTTTTCATTGAATACACTGATTTCAACGAAATTTCTCGTTTGCTAATGCAAAGGTATATGATTGCTCATGAGCAATATGTCATCGACATATTAGATCAGAAGTACTACATGGCTCCCACTAATCTCCTTGTATATACAAGGTACTCCTTTACTTTGAATGAAGTGAATCTTCTTCACCTCTTCGTCAAAGCGTTTGTTCCAACTCCGCTTGCTTCAATCCAGAAATGGATTCTCGAAACTTGCATATCTTCTCGCTATTCTTTGGATCATCAAAACCTTGAGGTTGTACTATGTACATATCCTCCTCCAAGTTCTTGTTAAGGAACGCCATTTTGATATCCATCTTCCATATCCCACAATTGTGAAATGCGGTAATAGTGAGCATAATCCGAATAGATTTTAATATGGCAACTTCTCAAAAATTTCATCAAAGTCAATTTCTTGAATTTGAGTATAACTTTTGCTACAAGCCTTGCTTTGTAGGTTGTCAAGTTACTATCCATGTCTATCTTCCTCCTAAAAGCTCATTTATACCAAATGATATTTTCTCTTGAGGAAGGCTAATCAAGTTTCATACTTGATTATCATACATGGATTCTACTTCGGATTCCATGACTTTTAACCATAGTTTGGAGTCTTTTCTATTGCTTCTCGGAAGGTCGAGGGATCTTTGGTATCTAGTACCATGATCTCATGAAGTCCCACATACTTATTGGGTTTCTTCCTTTCCCTCATTGACCTTCTTAGTTCTTTTGGTTCTTCTCGTGTCTCTCGAACTTCTTCCACAATTTCTTGAGGAATAGGTTCATGTTCGACTCTCGAACGCACACTAGATGAGGATGATTGAGATTCTCTCACAATTTCTTGTAAGGATCTCTCGCTCATGCTTCCACTAACCAAATGAATCTCGGTTGGGCCTTCATGATTTTGAATGCAACATTCACATCATGATCTTGTAGAGTATCTTGAGTTTCCTCAAGCTCAACTCTACTCCCACTACTTTTCTCTCTTTTCCAGAAATTCCAGAAAAACCATATCTCTCTCTACAATCTTTCGATTGGAGGTGATATACCAAAAGTAGTATCCTCTTGTCACACAAGAACAACCTATAAAGAAGCACTTATCCGCTTTTGGTTGAAGCTTGGTCGACATCAATTTCTTGATGTATACCTCACAACCCCAAATCTTGAGAAAGTCGAGCTTAGGTGTCTTTCAACTCCATAGCTCACAAGACATTTTCTCCACGGATTTGGATGGAACATTATTTAGTAAGTTTGTCATTATTTGTAGTGCATAATTCCAAAAGTAAATAGGCAATTTAGATTGACTTATTATTGATCGAACTATGTCGAGCAATATCATGTTCCTACTTTAGGAATAAGTCAAATTAGGTATCCTAAGCACTCACCCCTACGAACCGTTCATAGAGACTCGATATTCTTGTTGAGTCGGTTCATTACTTCATCCTCGAATTCCTTGAACTTGTCAAAGAATTCACTTTTGCTTCCCATTAGACAAATATAGTCATAATGACTATAGTTGTCCGTGAACAAAATGAAGTACCTTAAACCGTCTCTTGCACTTGTACTTATCGGACCACATACATTAGAATGTATCATATCCAATTAGTTATTCGTTTTCGTTCCTTTCTTCTTGAAAGGTCTCTTGGTCATTTATTTGACCAATCCGATAGTGCTACAAGATTGTATCATTCACGTGAGTTATCTTAGTTTCTCTTTTGTTATTGTTTGTTTGAGTTTGTTTATTATTTATTTCAAGCAAATAAAAATCATTCTATATGAATGTATTTGCATAGAAAATTCAATTCTTCGATATAGACAAGCAAGAATTAAAATATTTATTAAAATTTATCCATATCTAAAACTTGATACAGAAATGTTCTTGCTAATCGAAGGCATATAACAAACATTCTTCAAAGCCTAAATTTAAATCACTAGACTATTGAAGCTCCATAGAATCTTGTACAATCGCAACGATGGTTGTACTATTTCCAATCTTCAATATCATCTCGTTCTCCACGAGTTCCTTCCTATCCTTCAATAGCTGCACATCAAAATTATGTGAGCACAAGATTCTTTACACCATAGACGATATCCCTTCACACCCAAATCATAGTCAAGGAATATACACTTCAACGACCGAGCATTCAACTTTCCTAGATCTACATGTGCGTACGCTGGACAACCGAAGACTCTCAACTTGGACAAATCTGAAGCTCTACCTGTCCAAACTTCTTCTGGTGTTCTCATATCCAAAACGGTGTGAGGCGAACGGTTCACTAAATAACAAGCGGTACACACTGTTTCTGCCCCAAAATCCTTAGTCAGGTCAGCATTCAGAAGCATACATCTAGCTCTCTCCAAGAGAGTTCGATTCAGACGTTCCGCTACTCCGTTCTGTTGTGGTGTGTGACGTACGGTTCGGTGTCTCACGATTCCTTCATCCTTGCAGAAATCGTTAAACTCTGAGGAACAAAACTCCAAACCATTATCCGTCCTAAGAATCTTAATCTTCTTTCCTGTTTGATTATCAATCATAACCTTCTAGTGCTGAAAATTATGAAACACGTTACTCTTTTGTTTCAGAATATAAACCCAAGTCTTCCTGGAGAAATCATCAATAAATGTGAGCATGTAGCGAGCTCCACCTTTTGATGGAACCTGAGAAGGTCCCCATAAATCAGAGTGGACATAATCTAAAGTGGTCTTGGTGGTGTGCTTAGCTGCTGAGAAGCTAACCCTTTTCTGCTCCCCAAAACACAAAATTCACAGAAGTCCAGACTGTCGATTTTCTGACTTCCAAACAAACAACGTTTGTTCAACACCACCATGCCTTTCTCGCTCATGTGCCCCAACCTCATATGCCAAAGTTGGGCATTCTCCTCACCAGACAACGATGACGCTACAACTACGTCACCCACAACAGTTTCTCCTTTAAGCATATAAAGCTTGCCGGGCCCAAGCTTCTTCCCCTTCATCAGAATAAGTGATCCTTTGGTGATGGATATGCAGTCATCCTCACCACTGAATTTGTAGCCCTTTGCAGTCAGGCTACCTACTAAAATCAGATTCTTGCTCTCCTTCAGAACATGTCGCACATCCGATAAAATCTTGACTAGGCCATCATGAGTCCTCAATCTGACAGAACCAATTCCTGCAACCTCGCACCTGTCACCATTGCCCATCACAACCATTCCACCTGACATTGTCTCATAAGATGAAAACCATTGTCTATTCGGAGTTAAGTGGAATGTACTGCCCGTGTCAATTACCCAACCGTCGGAAGCTTCAGAAGAACCTGTAGCTGCCAACACAAAATCAGAATCAGACTCCGCAACATTCGAACCAGATTGATTACCACTACTAGAACCCATTTGTTTCTCTCTGTTCTGTAGCTTAAAACATTCTGATATCTTGTGACCCTTCTTCTTGCAGTAATGACAAATAATATCTTTGTCCTTCGACTTGGTCTTAGAGGTGTTCTTTGAGAAACTCCTCTCTTTCCCCTTACCACGAGCAACAAGTGCTTCACTTTTGCTCAACTCAGAACCATCAGACCTCTTCTCCATATCAGATTTGGAGGAGTGTGCGTTTTTGACATCCGCAAGAGAGATGTCGGTCCTTCCATACATCATTGTCTCCACGAAGTGATCATATGAAGAACTCAACGAGCAAAGTAAAAGGATCGCCTGATCCTCATCAGAAAACCTTGCTTCAACCTTCTCCAAGTCCATGATGATTGCATTGAAATCATCCAAGTGTTGCTGAAGGGAGATACCCGACTTCATCTTGAATAGGAACAACTTCTTCTTCAAGATAATCCGGCTCACAAGTGACTTTTTCATGTAGACTTCCTCTAATTTCTTCCACATACTTGCAGCCGTCTTCTCCTTCAACACTTCTCTCAAAACTTCGTCAGACAACAATAGCTTTATTGTTGACATCGCCTTACGATCAAGCTTTTGACTATCTTGATCGGACATTTCTTTTGGCAACATGTCCATGCCCTCAAGAACGTCCTCCACCTCTTGTTGCACCAGAATTGCGTGCATCTTGACTTGCCACAAGCCAAAATTAACATCTCGGCTCAACTTCTCAATCTTCCACTGATTTTCCATGAGTACTTGACAAAAGATCGATGAAAAATTCCCAAATTCGGACCAAAAAAGCTCTGATACCAGTTGTTAGGAATTAAAATCAATCACAAATACGCAGTGGAACGAAAACAGCAAATCTAATCGGCTAAACTTGAGAACACAACGCAAATCCACAATCCAAACCACACAAAGCACGCAAGATTAACGTGGAAACCCAATGCGGGAAAAACCACGGACGACACAACTCTAAATCCACTATAGAGAAACGTATTACAAGAGATGCTTACAAGGTGACGCGAACGAACCGACGAAACGACCTGGCTCAAATCTCTCCAAACGAATCACAAGGATGCTCTCTCTCTCTTTTCTCTCAAGAATGCAAAAGTGAACAATAGGAATTAACCTTAAACAAAAGGGAACGAAATTGCCTTTATATAGTAGGCCTAAACAAATATTAATTGCACAAAAACCGCGTGGAGAAATATGCAAAACGTGGGCAGAACTGGGTCCAAACGGTCGATCGAACGGTTTCTTCGGTCGACCGATCCAATAACCGTATCGCGAACGGTCGACCAAAATTGAAGTACCGGTCGACCGAAAAACGACAGTAACTTTTCTGGCTTGCGCGAGTGCATACCCGGTCGACCGTACACTTAAGTTCCAGTCAACCGAAATTCAATAGACACTTTTCTCCCAGCTCCTCGAATGTTTCCGGTCGACCGAATCCAAGGTTCCGGTCGACCGAAAACTGACAGTAACTTTTACCCAGCTCCAATTGTGTGCCCGGTCGACCTAAAAACGACAGACACTTTGCTGGGCAATGCAACACACATCCGGTCGACCGAAACACTCCTTCCGGTCGACCGATCGTCTATTTTTCTGCCCTAATACTTTAAACACATATTCAAGGTAAACAACAACATGTATTATATCGCTCATATACGTGGGTATTGTGCTGAGTGCTCATAGTTTATAATTGTTATTTAATGTTTTCTAACTAGTGCTTATAACTTTCTAATATTTGCTTATTATTTTCTAATGGGTGTTTACTGTTTGGGATATTACTCTTAGGAGGTTATGACATATTTTCTAGTGATATTTTACAGTTTTGTAATGTGTAATCACATATACGTATCATGGTGTGGAGCAGAGTGGGTTGGGTCAGGTTTGGATCTGAGTCTTGACCCCTCTAGTTTCTTAGTTTGATTTTATGTCACTAGAAAATACAGCTATTTATATCAGCCCGTCAAGAACTGACTTAGGGAATGTATGGAATCACATTTTATTATTATCAATTTTCCTAAAATTAAATCAATCTCAAAATCAGTTCTTAAACATACCTTGGCCTAAGTATAAGATCCTAGGTCTTAAAATATCAATTGAAAATCATATTTGATTCTTAATATTTAAGAATCAAAATCCGATTATGAGAAAATGTGATTTCAAATAGCCCGTTTTTTATGGGCTTTGAAAGTTTGAAATTTGAAGTCCACGTATGCCTCATACTCCCACAGACATTATTAAACCGACACTCTTTCACTAAATACTAGGAGAATATTTTGAAGCTCACATTATAATTATATAACTCTTTAAAATAATTAAAAGATTAAGAAACCACCAAGACATAATTAATAGAAACTCACATGGGTTCCGTAAACATAGGAGATGGATCCAAACTGCTCCAAATCTACCTTCAATCATAGACGTGGAAGTCTTAATCCGACACCTCTAACCTCTCACCTCTAACCCTCAAGAAAAGAATCTCAAAAAGATTAGCTCATAAGACATGCAACACAAGTGTCCCACAACTCATTCGTTCATCCAAAAGAATAAATAAAATAACATCCTCCATCGTAGGCTTTGACATCCTAAAAAGTTGCTTATGCCAATATTTTGCTTGTTTTTATATTCCCTTTTCAGGAAGAAAATTGTAATCAATAAGTTGAGTTGTCTCCTTGGTGGAGGACAGGGAAATTACACACATCTAACAACCTACTAATGTGATCAACATCAACATTATGTAGCATCAAATGTGTAAACTACCTAAGATTGTCTCTTAAGGCCACCCAAAAGATGAGGTTTTTGCTTGTGTGCAATTGTAAAAAGTGTTTATTGGACCTTTGCTCATCCGAAGTTTTTTATTGACAACAAACACTTACAAAACTCAATATTTGCTTTGGTGCACTCCCCGTTTAACATTGTTGACAGATTTCCGTTAGTCTTTGACGTCATTAACGACAAACATGCAGTATTTAACCCTGTCAACCACACGTATAGTTCGGTCGACCGTTCCAAAGTCGGTCCTCCGAGCCTGGAACTCTGAGGTGTTTGTCTTCTTGGAAATGGACATCTGAATGAGATTCGGATGTCCGTTTCTGCAGTTCCAGTGATTCTATGAAATCTATGTAGGCTTGGAAACGGACGTCCGAATGAGATTCAGTCGTCCGTTTCTAGGAGTCCAGTAAATCCCTTGAAGTATTTGTTATCTTGGAAATGGTCATCCGAATGAGATTCAGATGTTAGCTCTTGCACTTGCAAGAATGGATGCTTTAATGAAATCAACATCCAAATTCCATTTTTTTCAATTAGCACATCGATTTCGCTCAAATAAATCAACAAATTACAAATTCGTGTGGTTGGAGACTCTCGTCAAGTATTTATCGATTCGCAAAATGAAATCATGGATTTACTTCGAAATATGAACAGGCCGAACCCCTAGTCCTATCTATTTGCTTGGTGATTTGTTGTTTTTCGGAAGCATTTCCTTTTGTACCACTGCTATCTTCCCTTTTAGCAATGAATTTTCACATTATTATTCCACATTCTTATTGTTTGATTAGATAAAGGTCAGAGAGAGAGGTAAAAAAGGGAAAATGTTATGTCTCAATGGAAGGGGTAAACGTTAAAAAGTTCACTAACGTTTCAGGTTCGCTCGTCCGAATTCCACTCGAACGACCGTTTCCAAGATGACATGCACTTCAAGGGATTTACTGGAACCCCGAAAACGGACGTCTGAATCTCATTCGGGCATCCGTTTCCAAGAAGACATACACCTCAAAGTTCCAGGTTCGGATGACCGACTTTGGAACGGCTGACCGCTATACGTGTGGTTGACGGGGTTAGATGCTGCATGTTTGCCGTTAACGGCGTCAGAAGCTAATGAAAATCCATCAACGACGTTAGACGAGGAGTACGCCAAAGTAAATATTGAGTTTTGTAAGTTTTTGTGGCCAAAAAAAATTCAGATGAACAAAGGTCCAATAAACCCATTTTGCAAGTGCACCCAGGCAAAAATCCCAAAAGACATTCTATTTTCAACCATTTTTAATCTCTTAGCCCTAAAAATAGAACTTAAGCCATAAAACTCCATACAGCTAGGGTTGGTGTGCGGTGACTGGTGAGTGCAACCCGCTAACCTAGCTGTCTCGTACTGCTTAATTAATTAAGTGAATACCCGTTAAGATTTTCACCCCACTAACTAGTCAACCTGTCTATTGAATGGGGGGCAAGAACAGATCGACCCTTAGCAATAAATCATTGAAGATTTTGTTAGTAAACCTTATATATAAGTTAATAAACCTGATATATGATTTTAAAAGTATCGGATAAGTGAAATGTAGTTCTAACTTAAATGTGATCCAACACCATTTGGACTCTGCATGTCAAAATTACAAAGTTCACTGTTTGAACTGCTAAATCCTTACCAGGTCTCGGGACATATCGAAGATATAAGTTCTCTTGAAAAGAAAATAATAATAAAATCTTTAGATAAGTAATAGGTGTTAATTTTAATTATTAAGGTGATCATATTTATATATTATCGATCACCGGTTGTTGTACGTAACTGGGAACAAACTTACTTAATTTCCGCTCCCACTTAACTGGTAGAGTTGGGACATAGTTAAGCAAGTAATTAAGCTAACTTTGAAGTTAAACTTAAACAATTGAGTGAACGAACTCAATGCAGGTGTCACGCGTAGAGTTGTGACACAGTTAAGCAAGTAATTAAGCAAACTTTGAAGTTAAACTAAACAATTGAGTGAACGAACTCAGTGGTGTCACGCGTCCTCTGATGAGTCCAAAAACCCTGACACCTCTAAAGACTCTGAACCTGTCCAAGATATTTCTTTAATAATTGTAACAAGTTAAAGTTGACACCTCACCCTCTTTCCACTTGAAGCATTGATGGGACATCACATGCTTCCAATCCCACACGTCGTCAACCTGTTTGTCACAAAATGGGAACAAATCCCCCAGCCTTCCTTCCTTAATCTGTAAGGAATAATACACATAATTAACTAAGATAAGTGGCACTTTTACTTATATATGTGAGTGGTGTTTTGGTTAGTTGTTAAAAGTTGATGGAGTTGATGGGGAATGTGAAGGGAGCTGCTCCCTTTGTGGTGAAAACTTATTGCATGGTGAGTGATCCCTCCACTGATGGGGTGATTTGTTGGGGGAGGTGTAATAATAGTTTTGTGGTGGTTGACCCCTTCGTATTCTCTCAACAATTGCTTCCTTCTTTGTTCAAGCATAATAACTTCTCCAGCTTCGTTCGACAACTTAACACTTATGTAAGTTTGTTGCTTTTGTTTTGTTGATATAACTTTTATAAGGTCGTCGAACTGAGTTTGGTCGATCGACCGACATGTAAGTGTTTTTCTTGAACCACATACTGTAAGATCGTATCTTGTCTCAAACCATACATGTACTACATAGATATGCCTTTTTTGGTTTTTCTCAACTAAACTATATTCCATCAAATCAACAAGTATATCACTTCTTTTGTGGCATACTAAGTTCTATTGATTTGTTCATAATAGTTATTTATGATGAGACATCTGAAATTTTTCATATGGACGAGAGAATCCTCAACTGGCTTGGTAATAGTCGGGTCTAGTTCACATAAATGAATATGTCAGATACATCATACATGTACCGACAAATCAACAAAGTTAATTTGGACGTCTAGGCTAATACCATTAATAATAATTTAATTCTTGCTCATAAATGAGATTGATAAAAAGTTCAAAAGAAAAACTTGGTTGTCGCCCTTCACCTCTGATACTATGTGACAATTTATATTCTTACTTAAACAAATGAGATTGTTAAAAAATTGAAACAAAAAAATATATTCACCTGAGAATTTCAACTATACAAGAGTATATATAAGTTTTTGTAGTTAAAATAACAAAAAAAAATCTTTGAGAGTATTGTTAGCTCCTTCCATTCAACACCAATAACATTTCAATTTGGATTATGAAAATTTCAAGCAATAGAATAAAGACTAAGTTTACTAAGCATCCAAGCATGGTTTATAGTTATGGCGCCATGTAAAACTCAAAGAGAAAATTTAAAAACGAAGCTCATGTTGGAAAACAATGAATGTTCATATAATCATATATAGTGTAATTAAGCTCCAATTGAAATATATATATTTTGTAACATCTATCTAATTAAATTATAGGGATTCCGAAAGGTAGACGCGGATAAATGGGAATTCGCACACCAATGCTTCCTCAGAGGTCAAACTCATCTCCTCCAACACATCGTCCGCAATAACCCCGACCGCCTCCACTCGAAGAAGAGAACCGAGGAGTTCGTGGACGAGGAGGAGATGCTAATAGCCATGGAAGTGGAGAAACTAAAGATAGAGCAAAGAGACACAAACGAGAGGCTAAACAAAATATGGACAAGACTACATGAGACCGAAAAGAAGCCTAAACAAATGCTTGCTTTCTTAGTCAAGGCCATTGAAGACCCTCAACTCCTACTAACAAGTCTTAATAAAACATCATCAAATGCAATACAAGAACATGTTGGATGTGACTATGGTGAAGCCAATGTTGTTCCAAATACCAACAACAAGAGACCAATTAATTCTCAATCTGTGGAGGTGGGTGAGATGGGTGGTGCTTCTTGTTTTAATATTAAATAATATAGTTGGGAGTTATGGATTATTTTAACTTTTAAGTGATTGACTCGTTGGGCCATCAAATACTTGGGTGGTCATTGTGGTCAAGTAAAGTTTCTAGTGTTTAATTATGCTTTGTTTAGTAATGTTAGGTTGATGTTAGGCTTAAGAATAAAAAAGAATGAATTGGTTGTTGGCTAGTGGGTGTGCTCAGGGTTTATGACATCTGGTTGGCCTCAAGATTTCTCCTTTTTGTGTTTTCTTAGGATAACTTTGCTTATGAAATAATGCCACGTACCTTTATATAGAAGTCGACAAAAAGTAAATAGCGAATTAAGTAATTAAACTGTGGAATTTTGAACTTTCAGATGACTTAGCCTAATCTATATTTACTCAAATTGTGGTCATCATATTTACAATATTGTATATGTTTATGCTACATCTATGATTTTAAATTCCATTGTGTTGGAGTGAAATGATGGTAATAACAATGTCATAGGCAGGTTTAGCCATCATCATTATAAAATGACATGCATGCTTATTCGAAATGGAAAAACACAAATATAAATCTTGGAAAACGCAAACATCATGCTTAAAGGGATCCAATACCAATTAATGAAAAGACAAACAATAAGCATGACACGAATTCCACATCACTCTTGAATTCAAAACCACCAAAATCCAACAAAGTTAAATCAACACTCAGACTAATCACAATTTGACAGACTCCTTCAAATTAAACTTGCCATCCAATCTAGGACTTATGACATAGGCAACATTAAGTAGTACTGACCACAACAATAACCAACACTAACTACAATTATATCTCCTTATATTATATATATGGTAAATAATTACCCAAGCAACAAGCATGCATGTTCAGTTTATAACTTTGTTTGCATGCATGATCATCACATCTGAGCAAGAGTGCGTATGTCGACTGGGTGAGCGTCAATGGAAGATTGAGCACTATAAGATCTCCTACCGAAGATTAGGTTGGCAGCCTCGGTCGGGTGGAATGCGTCCCAGAAGATGTACTCGTCGCGGTTCGGGCATGGATTTTGGAATGGGAGGCATGTTATCTGACCATTGTTCCTCCCCACTCCACAGCACCCTCTATTGGTCACACTAAACCCTATATATATATCCATTCAAATACAAGTTATAATTAGCTTGTAGTTGTTAATATCATAATTAAAGACATATATATATGTAAACATATATAAGCCTCAAAGAAGTTGAGTTTAGGTACAATAGTTTAGCAAAAGAGGGCCGGGCATAATGCATGCATGCCGTAGTTGGTTTATATATAAATGCTGTTCATTTTCTGTTTGATCATTTTTTGTCAAAACAATTCATTATTTTTCCAGCTACAACATGAGGACAAACTATGATTTTTTCTTTCTAAAGCGACCATTCAATTTGGTTGGTAATCAGTATTTCTACTATCATGTAGAACACAAATTCAAAGTAAAACAGCTGAAACCATATCACCCTTCTTTTACTTGGTAAACTGGTTCAGTTTTGACCAAATGGAGGCTAAGTCATCCAAAGTACCCATTTTAGCTCTAACACGAGTCAAAAGGAGCAAAAGATTATTACACTAGAAATCGAGAAAGTGGCTACTCCAAACCTTCATGTAAATATGAAGGGTTAATTGTAACCTTTCACTCGTTGTTACTATGCATTCTTGACTTTTAAAACGTAGCCCATATCTTTTTATTTGTTGGTACTTTGATCCTCTTGGTCAATTTTGACCTAAAAATTACCAAAATGACCCAATCCGAAAATCTAAAGTTAACTTAAATTTTGGAAAAAAAATGATAAAAATAAACAAGATTCTTTGTGGGGGCTATTTTAATGTTTTTCTAAAAAAATGTGGTAATTTTTTATTTTCAAGTTAATAGTAGTTTGGTTATTTTTTGGGATCAAAATGAGGAAGCAAATTGTTATGTTTAAAGATTAGGAGTACAAAATGCGAACGATTGAAATGTAAAGAGGGCAAACTGTAATTAATCCAAATATGAAATATATATACCTTTGGCAGAGGGATCCTGGAGGACCTCGTCGAGCATGTTGAAGGTGTTGATGTATGTAAACTTGGAGCCTTGGAGGTTGGCATTGAACTCGTCTACCACTTGCATCAACTTGTTGTTGAAGATCTTGATAGCATTGTCGATTCTGTCGACGCACGTAACTCCATCATTGCTGAACCGAGCCAACTCGTTAGGGCTGCAACCGACCCTCCCAATTCCGATCACCGCCACCTTTCGAGCTCCATAGTTGTACAAAGTCTACATATTGGTCAAAATTGAGATCACTACATTAATACATGACAATATTGTGTATATCAAGAATGTTTACTATATTTAGATTGATAATAGTTAAAAAAACATAAATTAGTGAATCCTACTACAGATCTTGTGACATATCTTTCTTACTTATTTTGTACTCGATCGATTTTCCAAAAAATGTCAAGAATGAGTTACATAACCACAAAGAATTGTTGTACCAAGTCGTGTTTGATCAAGTTGTGTTAGCATCGCATGTCGTATAAACACAAACACCCTTTCCAAGATACGATTTATATACCTAAACACGAGATGTAACCCTAGATGCATCAAGAGTATTGATAATCTAACATACCCTTAGTTGTTGACTGTACTGGTTAATGAGCTCATCTGCGAATTGTTCCGGAGAGAATTGTCTACTTGTGGCATAAAAATCTGGCATGAAGTAGTTGTTGAGATAATCGTTGCTCCCCAATCCGACCGAGTAGATGCACTGGCTAAGGTGGCTTGCCGCAGAGTCCTCGTCTCCCAACAAGTTCACTACTTGGGATACTGTATTTTGGTAATTCCTCACTTGCCCTGTGAAATCCGTACGTGCACCCTGCGACCACAAAAATATATATATATATATATATGATTAATGATTTGCAACAAAATAGTTACAATCGATAATCACCTTTTCTTTCCTTTCCAAAATTAACTCTTTTCAATTGGTCGGTAAGAATTTAAGAATTGGTGCTCCATATATACTAATGTTGAAACAAAATAATATAGATTGGATTAATATTTATTCTATTTTTTTATGATATATACTATATGACTAATACCAAACTACCAATTTTCTTGTTCAGAGTTCATAAGATGATGTAGAGTAATAATGTAGTGATATTAATTGTACCAATTGTTGTCCAGTTTCTTGTCGGATTCCTGCTGCAGCAGAAGCGTAGTTTACTCCTCCAAGAATGGAATCACCATCGGCTGATGCAAATGGTGGGATGAAGTTCTCAAACCCCAACAATTCAGCTGCAATCAATTAATGAATTGAGGTTTGTTAATTAAACACAATCCTAAACGATGTATTTAGTTATAAACAAGAAGTGTCTTGACAAGCTGAGTTAGTCGACACGTGAAAATATCCTCAATTCGAACTTACGTACGACTATTGAATCATATTAGCGAGTTTGTAGCTTAGATTTCCTTCTTTAATTTCTTACCGCTTGTAAGAAAAATGAAATGTCATTTCTAATTAATGACTTTCTGTTGACTACACCATATGAACTTAGACTTGTAAAATTTATATTTCTTCAAAAAAGTACTAGTTCTATTAAAATCGCAATATATATTAAATATAAGAAGCAAAATAAATGAATATATTGCAAGATAACGACTATTCATGTTTGCATTGCACAAGTGATGTGGTTGCAAGTGAAGGACTAATTAATGTGTTAATTAATGAGTAGCACCTACAACTCAATAAATGCCATACCTCATACGTACGCCTACTCTTCTCTAAATTGTTTAGTCCATGACTTCCATCGCTTTCCAACTTATAAGTTTGGAACCACAATAATGATCATGTCACCATCTCGCCATTGCAAATTAATGTTGCCCTCACATCTGTAAGGAGTTTCACCTAATAGCTTGACTGTGACCTTTCTTAATTATATAAGAAATTTTAATAGAACTAGTAATTTTACTAGAGGTTTTTCGTAAGACCTTTTTGCTCGGGTACGTACACTTGCCCGGAGTAACACTTATATTGAACATTTACATGTGAGTTAATTGTTTGTAATTAATTATATATTTTTTCAAAATGTGAAATTATCTTAGTGCAATTCAGATTTTATAGGACCATTCCGTCCTACTTGCTGTTGTTTTATGTTTTTCTTTTACGGCGAAGGGAAGTCACAACGAGCATTATGGAAAGGGCCTACACAACTATAAGTGTATTAAGGTAATTTTACATTCTAGGAAATGTAACTAAGCAAATACGAACTAATTATGTGCTGATCTCCAATATTAGTTTGTTTGTATATGGTAGATTTGTAGGGTTAATTTTAATTATTAACACAAATTGTTTAATCACATCTCACCGCCCTACCAGGCTCTTTCTCAAATTACCCAAATAAAATCCCTTTTCATGATGATAAGTGGTGACAAATTGTACTTGTGGTCGTAGTCTCAAACATAAGTTGGTACTAATATTCTCCTCGAAGAAAATGACATCATGGGACGACATCATTAACATTTAATACCTCTACCTCCTCCCCACCACTACAGTCTTCTCTTGGATCAGTGTGGTGCATAATTTTATTCACCCATGTGACATTTAATTTTTGCACCATCCTCACCAACTACTCCACCGGAAAATCATGTTGTAGATCTTCTCATAGATCAACTACTACCCTTTATTAAAAACTTTATGTACTTCGTTGTATCATTAACTACAGTGGTAAAAGTACGTGATTAGAAGCTAAACCCAAAATTATATGAAGAGAGGTTCAAGACCAGTAGATTTTAATTACATGGTCAAACTAGTTAACACAGTCAGAGAGATACATTCCACGAAAGGAAGGGAAGAAAATCACTAAAAGTGGACGAAAAAACTTCACTTCATGTATATAACTAAAGACAGTCTTGGAGATATGACTATACCCTCAAATAATCCATATATTGATATATGGAAGCCATGATTCTTGTAAGAACATTTAAAATTGTTACTCTACTCGGAAGATCTAAAGTCATACATAAGTAATTGCCAGTATCTTCTATGTAAGCTACACTATATGTTATTTTCATTATGAAAAATACTACTTCTACGTACACATGGTAGCAAAATCCAAAATTCTACTAAGATGTCTCACATCCTAGTCTTACATGACCTACGTCCTTCAAAAAATGGAAAGAGCTAAAATAAGCTGCATAATATCGAGTTAAGGAGGAGAAAGCCAAGTACTCACCAATAACGTCGACGGTCGTCTTGCCATTGGTGAACCTTCCGGTAGCCCCATCTGGAAAATCGACACCATAAGGTGCGTAATTGGCTCGAGCCAACGACGCCATATTGTTGTTGTTACCATTGTCCACCAATGAGTCCCCAAATATAAAGAAACATGGAACTTGAGGCTCCGACCGTGCCGAGTTCGACATAATACAAACTCCAACAAAAATCGAGAACCAACCTAATACCCACATTTTCTCCATCAAACCCTAACTAATTAGACTTGCAAAATTATTACAACGTGGAGAATAGGATGGAGGAGGGAGTAGTTTTGGGTGGTGGA
Organism: Triglochin maritima; assembly: GCA_963682175.1. Taxonomy (NCBI): domain Eukaryota; kingdom Viridiplantae; phylum Streptophyta; class Magnoliopsida; order Alismatales; family Juncaginaceae; genus Triglochin; species Triglochin maritima. The sequence continues at coordinate 47,366,557 of OY821775.1, forward strand.
GTCTAGAAATGAGAAATATTTATAGAAGAGTGTGGGAGATAAGGGTGGTGGAACTGTTCAAAGTTATATAGCATTTACTTCCACGCGGAAATGGTGTCTTGCATTATTGTGGATCTTCACTGGCGGAGGTGATTTATGAGGTTGCGATTATGAGGTTAATTAAAAGACTAAAATTTGGTTAATCATGTCGTATTGATCCCACTCTAATTCTATTTATCTTAGTCTTTCATTTTAGCAACATTCAACTCAACTGCAACCGTGTTCTCCCTCTCACGCATTGAGAAATAAATATATTTGCGTCGATATATACTAGCAAAAGCTCAAACCCTAGTGATTAGTCCATAAATTTTTATGGTCACGTGATTTCTCGGAACCTCAAATGTTCAGTAAAAATTCAACAACTCTAGCCAATCTATTCTTGTCAAATCTTCTCTCCAAGCAAACCCCAAACTATAACATTAATGTCCACTTACTGTCAAACTAGAATATCCAGGAATGTTTGGTGGAAAATAGCTCTCAAGCAAATCTTCACTTCATTCCATGTGCATGGGATAAATTAAAACTTCCATATGCTTCAGGAGGATTTCATTCTGAAGACTATATATGGAGAATTCTAAATTTCCAGTCAAATATTTACTACATATTACTCTACGAGAAGTATCTAACCAACCGTGGTTTCTAAGTAATCAAATGTCAATCCCCGATACTAACCATCATCATGGATGTCAAAGCGAGGAAACCACCAACCATCTATTCCATCTCTGCCCTCATGCTAAGTTATATGCACGTTTATCTCTCCCATATTGGTGGTTAATTTGCAAAGCCCTCGTTAAAGGATATCTTATATCATTTGTTGGATACATACCAACATGATGATCACACAAACTGTGAAGCTTCACTTATCATCACAACCTTTTGGTGGACATGGAAGTCACATTGTGATTCTATCTTTAGGCAAATTCAACCTAGTCATGTCCCTATCCTGATCGTTAAGTTCATCAATATGATGTAAGCATATTGTACTTGAGCATTAGTTCCTTTCCAAAGAAAATTTTGTACCAACAATATATTCAAAGGGGAAAAAATCAACCTAATTACCATCTCTAGATCTTTTCATATGGAGTTGTCTATGACTTTCAAAGTATTTCTAATTGTTACCTCTGAACATATCTAACCAACTGTATTAACTTTCATCTTCTCCATATACTTCTAATTTCCCCTATAAATTCATAGAGACCCGTGTATATCAATTGAATTAACCAATTCCCAAGGAATTGAAATCGCATTAAAAAAATAATTATTTACATCTTCAGTTATATCATGATTTCTAATTCTAAAAAAAACATAAAGTAGAAAGTGCAAACCGATGAGTTGGTTTGATCGAGTTTGTGTCAAAATTGCGTAACATGTGCAATGACACACGATACCTGTTTGTTAATAGAATGTTGTCGTCATCTTCAAGTTGGGTTGCCGTATATCGATTGTTTAAAATTATTTGGTAATCACATGTAATCATTTTCTTCTTTCTAGTTCTTAAGATGATCGCTACATTATCATGTAAATAGATATTTCGTTGTTGTAAAATTCGTTCCATTTATCAAGATTGTAATTGTTAACAAAGCATGCATCTCGTCGCCCTATATATAAAAATTATAAGTTGATACGTTAAGATGGGTAGATTTTGATGTGTTGCCGATGTTTTTTATGGTGGTCAAGACATATGGTTTTACGCCGGTCGTGCGATTTCTAATGAGATAGGAGTGCATCCAATTTATGAGCACGTTTATTATGACGGTGTGGTACAAGCTTGTCAGCGAATTGATTGGGGTGGATGACCTTGTGACGAGGATCACTATATGGAGATTTGGTGCGATTTGTTCCTGATTACCAATTTTTACAAGTGTGCAGTTATGTCTTTCTCAGTAGGAACAGATGGTTCGTTGTACCCGTGTATTAAAGTCCTACATTGGGAGAGTCCGTCTACCATGACGAAGCCACGAAGAGAGCTGATTATTGCTCATTTAGGGAGTTACATACATTACATTCGTTTAGAATTAGCTGGGAGATTCCTAGTGGCTTCTATAACGACCCTGTGGTTTCAAATGCGATACGAGAGTGTTCTTGGATGGGAGGTGGAGTACGAAAGTAGGAGAGCATATTGAGACTAGTTACGTAGTAGATTTTGATTGTAATCTGTAATGTATTGGTTAAATTATTGTGCTTTTAATGTGTAATTTGTTCGTGTTGTTTTTTATCGTGTTGTTTTTTATCGTGTTGTTTTTTTATCAAATTTCAAATGCATCACATATAACAAATATGGAGAAAATATGTTCGTCGGAAATAAATAATAAGAGAACAACAAATAAGCAAAGACACATACAAATAATAAGAGTTCAACAGATAATAAAGTAATTAATGTGCAAGCCGACTACAGTTCATCCTCTGAATCGTGGTTGGAAATCCCCAACTGACTGTTCCACGCCTGTATGAAGTCATCCCAATTTACATGTGTAGAACTCGTCTCCTCGTTCGGCATTTGGTCCCTATAATCCAAGAACGATTGCGCAAGCTGTATCGCCCTACTCATCCACTGTATATAACATCGGAATTAGTGAACATTAACAATAAAAACAAAATATACATTAATAATAAAATAGAATTTAGAAAAACTTACCGCATCGTCACATGTCCTATTGAGTGGTCTCTCAGGTCTTGGGGCGATACCGCGAACGAGAGATGAATGTGAATACCTACCGAACCAATCCAAATAATCTGCATGACAAGTGGAGGGATCGCGGCTACGTTTGAGCTCGCCAACGTGAAGTCGGTCTCCTCTCGGAAATGTCGTCCAAATCGATTCTGCCATCGAAGCGATGTACCTGACGTCGTACGTTGTCGCAATCGCTGACCACTCTGCATGCTCTGACATCGGGATGTTCAACCGGGATCACCTGAACGAATCCTAACTGACGCAAGACGCGATCAGGCGAAAAAGCCTCCATGATAACCTGATAACGAATAACGCCCATTAATAAAGTCATCAGCACATCCATAGCAGACTCAGGACCATAAGACAATCTCTCCACCAAAACGTTGACACGTTAATAATAATAATAAATTGAACTAATTATTTTGTTAAATGGATTTAAGCATCTAAATTAACAAAATTATTAATTATTTTTAACTAATTACCAATTAATACTAATTATTTTTACCAATTATTACTTATAACTAATATATAAAAAATAAAAATTTGAGGGGGCATCGGCCGGAGACGCCTCCCCATGGGGGAGGCGTCGGGCGGCTCCCGCGGGCACCCACCCGTTGGGGGTGGGGGTGCTCTCGCGTACGCCTACCCCCAAAAATGTTTTTTTAACTTGAAATAAATAGGAATTTTACCAGATTCTAGTGCATCGGGCGTCTGCTGACTACTTTCCTGGCATCCGAGACATTATTTTTGATGATTATGAGAGGTATGAAGAGAGTGATGGTAGGAGAGTGAAGTGAAGAGATATATAAGTAGAAATAAGAGAAAGGTAAAACGGTATTTCGTACAAACGATTTAAGTAATTTTCGGGCGACGTTTTGCAGATCAGTAAATGAATGAAGAATGTTTTTATCAAATATAAATTAAAAATAACTAACACTTATAAAAAGGACTTACTTCCTCTCCCCTTTCTTCGATTAGTAAAACTATGTTTAGAACATGGTCAAAACACATGTAAGATATCTAAAACTTATCGTAAACAGATACAACCAATGTTTTAAAAACCGGACCGGACGGTTCTACCTGGTTCGACCGGGAACCGATGGTCTAGCGGTCGGTTCAGCTAAACCGATGGACGGTTCGAACCTCTAGTTAATATTTACAGAAATCGGTTTAAACAGGTCTGATTGTTAATATTTATTCAGTTTGGTTCAACTTTAGGTCTAAAAATGCCGACGTCATCAACACTCCGACCGTAAGTTGACCACATTGAACCAAAACCAAATGTTTATCGATTCAACACATGGAAAACCCGTAGAAAGTTGAGTAAGGTGATAAGATATGTTGTACACTTAGTAGCAGTGGTAAGATTAATCTGATGTCTGTGTTTTAGTTGCACGAACAAGATGTTTCAGAGTCATGTAAAATATATGAAATTTCTCGTCCAGTAACCAATAACATATTCATAACTCTTGCGAAATCTCCTTTTGGTCATGTAGATGTGGTAATGTAATTAAAAATGTTCTAGTTCGCAGGTAAAAGAAGTTTTGATATGAATAAAAATATCAAGTTTTCATGTAAAACGGCGCCTATTAGTTCACGTAAAATATTCAGAGAGTCGTACAAAATTTCATTTTGTTCTCGTGTAATAATAGTTGGACGCTATACTTTCTCTGTTTCTCATAATAAAAATATTTGTGGTTACATAAACTCTCATTTCAAACCCTATGGTATGGTATCATGGGTGTGTGAATCCTAAAAAGTTAGCAGCCGGGAAGAGGGATGGTGGTAAACAAAAAGGCCCATGATAGGCCTCCAGCCGACCAGCCCTGCTCCTTGTGGCACCTCCACTTTTGCAATTAAGAGTTAGATGTGATTGGTTGAAAAACATTAAATTTCTTGGACTATAATGGTATAAATATTATATTTTATGATCTCCTCTGTGTTTGTACAGGGATGGTAAGGGATCTGTTCCGTTTGGGTACCGGAAGAATAAGAATCAGATCGATATTATATTTGGGTATCCAAACCATATCTAGTTGATTTCTAACTTGGATGTTTAGAATCGGATCCAATATAAAACTTATAAAATTTTTAATTTTTACATGTACAAACTTTTTTCTCCATTTCTTACAATAACCTTTTAGGTTATTTTATTTATAATAATATCATGTTTCAGAACCAGTTTAGTTTTAAAATTTGATAATATATTCAACCTATATTCGTTTTGTTTCAGTTCGATCCAATAGAATCAATACCACCAAATTTGGTTTAACAAGTTCCGGACCGCTCACGGTACACAAGCATGGTGAACAATGGTCTGACACAAAACAAGATGCCAGTGAGGAAACACATGTGACCACCTATTTTGTCTTTTAACTATTGTTATTAAAAGCCGAAGGAAATCATTTACAATCCATCCATGTCTTTCACGAAATTTGTAGTTCAAGACAATGCCATGGAATGTGAAGTTTCCATTATGATGTGCAGGAGTTTTATTGTACTTGTAGGAATATAGAATTCAATACGTAATTCCATATGGCCATTTGTTTTCTCAAACTTCAATAAAGATTTGTGTTCAACATTTTTTTAGGATTTTTTTTTCAAAATAATCATCAAATCAAATAAATCTTTTTGGAAGAATATGCACATGAAAAACTTATTTGACAAATTATACATCTTAAAAACAACATCAGTGATGTCGTTTTGATTAACTAAAAACGACATCTTTGATGTCGTTTTTAAGTGCACGAAAATGTCATCAGTGCTGTCGTTTTTATCCTATATGAAAACGGCATCACTGATGTCTTTTTTATCTAAGTCATGTTGAACTAATGACGGGTGAGTTGGGGGTCTCGTTTCCTGGAGAAACGGGTAAGTCATCAGTCGATGCATTAACTTGAATTGAAGACAACGTGACCATTTGAAGGCAACTAAGATACACATATTATGTAACTTACGTTGAGTGTTTTAATCAAAATTGTATGAATCAACTCAAATTATTATATTTAAGTGCTAATTTTTGTAGGGTAAAACACATAGTGAGAGATTTGTTGAGTCTATGAGTTTAATTAGGAGTGCAGGGGTGGCAGGGGGCGGCAGCCCCTGTGGGGGACATATGTTGATCCGTTTACCCATTTATAATTCTCAATGTAGACAAACATATCAACATCTGGAATACAATAACAGCTCTCACGTCCCTCGCAGGGGTTGCCGCCCCATGCCATCCCGCATTTTTTATTTAGAAAAAAATAGCATCTCAAAATTTGTTTTTATAGCGTCATTTTCAGATAAAAACATAACATCTCGAATTTCTTTTTAACTTAGGTAAAAACGACATCACTAATGTCGTTTTCATATAAGATAAAAACGACATCAATGATGCCATTTTTAGTTAATGAAAACGACATCACTAATGTCATTTTTAATGTACATACTTTGCCAAATAAATTTTCCATTTGCATATTCTTCCAAAAAAAATTATTTGATGATTTTTTTGAATTTGTTTTCTTTTTTTAAACTAAAAATAGGCGTTCCATAGAAAAACCGGTGGTTCTTGAGAATTTTGATGGTGTTGTAAATGTGGACATTACATGAGGGAGTTTTAAGGAGTTTTTGTATGATTACAATACACATTATGTAAAGAATGTTTTGAGGAGTTTCTTTAGTTACATAAAATATTCTTAAATTTATTATAACGTATGAGAGTTTTATTTTCTTAAAGTATACATCTCCTATATAAAGCGAGATTGTACTTTATATTGTACACACACAAACACACAATATGAAATAAGAAAATTTCCTCCATTGACCCTAGATATTTTTGCTTAACTTGTTCTTGAATTGATTCCATTGATCGTCATAGTTTACTTTACAAAACACGTTATCAGCACGATCCAACTTGAGTATTGGAATTTACTCGAGGTAACAAATATTATCTTAAACATCGTATAATTTATGATAATACAATGTATTTGCTAAGATGATTCTTATAAAAGGTTCAAAAGATTATTCTTGAATCATGTGATCAGTAATCTTGTCAGATATCAACATTCATCATAAAATATTGTATCCTTTTGCTTTTGATTCATACATACACATATTTTTCTCAGATTTACATATGCATGTATCTTTTTGTATGAAAGGTTAAATTTATGTTTCTAAATGTTTTTGCTATAAGTCATGTATTGTTATAACTTTGTTCACTAGTTTTTTTAAAAGGATGTGTACTCTTACATTTACATCTTTGCATATGTTCTAGATTGCATATGATGAAGTTTTACTATAATCTCTTGTATGTCATAAATTAAAAAATATCATTTTCGATACATATTGACAACATACATCCCCCAACATATTCTTAGAAGAAGAAAATTGTGATTAATTTATGTGGAAAACTTTATATCTAATCTCATGCCCACGTTGGGATACTTGGATATTTAAAGTTTAGGATCTACAAAGCTACAATATTTTCATTATATGTTACAATCTAATCATTATCATTCATGATTATCTCATGTTTTATTTTCAAGAATATACATGCATACATATCATGAAATTTATTACGTGCAGATAGGATATGATATGGCGTATGAAATAAAAATATTATATATGGTTTGACATATCATTTTTAACTCATCTTATATTTTATGATAGCAAATTATGTCGACCATTTCGAAGCGAGAATTTGCTACATTAGATATTACCGGGAGTAATTATCTAACATGGGAATTTGACGTCAAGATACAAACCTCACTGGATCTAAGTCAGACTATTGTTGAAAAATCTGAATGTACTTCTGCCTAGAAGGCTAAAGCATTAATCTTCATTTGACACCATTTACATGAAGATTTAAAGGCAAAATACTTAACTGAGGAGGACCCTGCAACTTTATGGCAATCCTTGAAGGATCACTATGACCATCAACAAGATGTAGTCCTTCCACATGCCATGTTTGAATGGATCAACCTACAATTTCAAGATTTTAAATCAGTATCAGAATATAATTCTGCCATCCACCGCATTGTGTAGGGGTGAGCATCCGGTACGGACCGGACCGAATGTTCATGGACCGAAGACCGGACCGAATCGGTCCGATCCGGTCAAAACCCGATTTTTTTTAAAATAAAAAACAAAAAAAGACCGGTCCGGACCGGACCGGACCGAACCCGAAATTTTAAAATCTTCCGGACCGAAACCCGGACCGGACCAAATCAAAACTTCCCGGACCGAACGGTCCGGTCCAAAAACCCGGTCCGGTCCGGGTTTTGCTCTCCCCTAGCATTGTGTTTCAAATGAGACTTTGTGGGAAGAAGATTACCGAGAATGAGATGTTAGAAAAGACTTTTTCAACCTTCCATCCTAGTAACCTTGTACTCCAGCAGCAGTACAAGGTAAAAAATATGTTAAGAACTCTAAGCTAATTTCTGTATTACTTGTTGCTGAAAAATACAAGCAGTTGTTGATGTATAACGGTATAACCACAATACTCCTCATAATGGCTATGCACGAAGCAAATGTTGCAAAACATTTTGGACGAAAAATTAAAAAACATTGGAAGGTAAAAAGTCACACAAAAGAAAATAAAGGTTCAAATGGCCCCCGAGGTGGTCAACTCAAGAAAGCAGACCCAGTAGCATCTTAAAAGGATACCTCTAATACTTGCTATAGATGTGGTGGTACTGGTCACTGGTCTCGTATCTGTCGTACCCCAAAACACTTGGTGGAACTATACCAAAAGAACAAATCTGAGAAGAAAAAAGAAACCAACTTTGTTGGTCAATCTGCATTAGAAAATGAGAGTCCATCAATGGACAATGCATCTCTTGACATTGATAATTTCGGGGATCTTGATTAATAAATCCGAATGCCCTTGGCAATCATGTTTGCTTTCTTTTACGTTATAAAAGTAATAAAATATAGCATGCTTTGAGTTTATTATATTATTATTCTTACCACTATTATGTTTTTAGTGCATACTTATGATGTTCCACAATCAACACCAAGAGATCGATGATAATTTATGTCTAGTTGACAGTGATACTACACACACAATCCTCTAGTAGAGTAAATATTTTCATACGTTAAACAAATGTGAAGGGAAAGTAACAACTATTTCGGGAGATAGTAATGTGGTTATAGGCTCTGGAAGAGCATGTGTAGTACTACCTATGAGCACTAAAATCGTCATAAATAGTGTTTTATTCTGCCCACGTACAAAACGAAACCTCCTTAGTTTTCGGGATATTCGGTCTAATAGTTTTCACATTGAAATTGAGACCAAAGGTCGTAAAGAGTATTTATACCTAACCCAGATGGTTGGTTGTAGAAAACAAGTCGTTGAGAAATTATCATCATTCTCCTCCGGGCTATATTATACATATATACAACCTACCAATGACATTGTTGCTATGAACCTGAAGTTCACTAATCTAGATTTCATTAAATTATGGCATGATCGTTTAGGTCATTTTCGAATCAATATGATTCAACGAATACTGGCGAACTCGGTTGGACATACATTATCAAATCGTGGGCTCCCTTTTCCCATTGATTATATATGTGATGCATATGTTGAGGGTAAATTTATAGTACGACCCTCTCGTACTAAAATCGGGATTGAATCCCCTGCATTTTTGCATATGGTCCAATGGGACATCTGTGAACCAATTCATCCTGCATGTGGACCGTTCAGGTACTTTATGGTTCTGATTGATGATTCAACGTGATGGACATACGTTAGTTTGTTGTCTACACGTAACCAAGCATTCGCAAAATTACTTGGTCAATTGATCAAATTAAGAGTACAATTCCCAGACTATCAGATCCAGAAGATTAGGTTAGATAATGTTGGTGAATTTACTTCTAAAACCTTTGATGACTACTGCATGGCCATCGAGGTAGACGTGGAGCATCCAGTGTCACATACTCATACACAAAATGGTCTAACTGAATCATTAGTTAAACGTCTGGAAATGATTGCTAGACCTTTATTGTTGAATGCAAAGTTACCTTTTACTTTGTGGGGACACATAATTTTGCACGTCGCATCTCTAGTCCAAATTCGACCAACTGCATATCATGAATACTCCCCAATTCAACTTGTACAAGGTTCTAAACCTGATCTTTCCCATCTACGTATTTTTGGTTGTACTATATATGTTCCAATACCACCTCCACAACGCTAAAAAATGGGATCTCAAAGAAGGTTGGGCATTTACCCCGGTTCGTTGATTATATATTTGATGAAACACATTTCTTGACATTAGGGGAGAGAGCCAAAAGCTCAAAAGTATGGCAAGAAATTTCCTGGAAGGAAAAACAAATGAATTGTTTGGATACTCGTACAAGTATGACTAAACTAGAAGTTCAGAAAATAATTTACTTGCAGCATGTACTATGTACTCTTTTCCTTAGCTAATTTTTCCCACTGGGTTTTCTAGCAAGGTTTTTAACGAAACATGTACATATCAAATAATGTCCAAGGGGGAGTGTTGTAAGACATTATATGATGGAGTTTCAAGGAGTTTTTGTATGGTTACAATACACATTATGTAAAGAAGGTTTTGAGTAGTTTCTTTAGTTACATAAACTATTCTTAAATGTATTATAACATATGAGAGTTTTATTTTCTTAAAGTATACCTCTCCTATATAAAGCGAGATTGTGCTTTGTATTGTACACACACAAACACACAATATGAAATAAGAAAATTTCCTTCATTTCTCCCTACATATTTTTGCTTAATTTGTTCTTGAGTTGATTCCATTGATCGCCGTAGTTTACTTTACAATATATGACACTAAATGAGAATTATCTTATATTTGGAGGTGTCATACTTCAGTTCTAGTGACGTTTTGGGGAGGTTACATTTCGATTTTAAGTCAACAAAAAATAATTGTGATTTTTTCCCACAATTGTGTTATGTATGCTTTTCTTCAGAAATAAACATTTTAAGAGCATATTCGTCAAATTAAATTTCATTGTTTTTCGTATGAATGTGTCATAAAAACAGCAGAACACAATTAAGTTTCTTCATCTTGAACTTAAGGGCTGTAGCCAAATTGGTACATAATTTTAAGGTTAAATCACAACTTAGCTTAAAAACACAATATCTATGCTACTTTTGCTACGTTGTGTAATGGATCCATCATCATAAATATATGCAATGAATGGACATAATTATGAGTTATGGGTCCAATTGAGACAATAAAAGAAGTTGGTTGAGAAAATGGCAAGAACAGTTGGGTGCCGTTTGGTGATGTGTTGCCATTACTATTTTGGAGAATGAAAAGTAGAGAAAGTGGTCTCCTTGATTTTGAAGGTTGTTTGCTTGTTTGATTTCTAGCTTTGAAATTTAATAGCCTCTTCAAAGATTTTGAGTAGTTGGGATCTTGTATGTGTGCTTAGATTTTGTTTGCCTTTTAACACAGCAAAAGGTAGAAGTTTCTAACTTTTGGTAGGTCAAATTTATAGTGGCTTGCTCCTTTTTTCTTTGTAATTGTTACAAGGACCACCGTTTTTATCCATAACTTAGGTTTTGAAGGAAAATAAAAATATTAGTGATGCGAACTGAATTATCACCTAATGGATTTGTAGATGATGTCGGAGAGTAGGATTCAGCTATCCCTACTAAAAGCAAGCATTAAGTTGCTATGTTAGCTAGGTTTAGGTAATACTTTATATGCTCCATTGAAGTGCAACTTTTTCATGGACAACACATGAAATGATAAGACGATATCAGTAATGTCTGACCAATATATATATAAACTTATTAAATAAATTATCCAGCTATTTATTGTAGATGTGCGTCAACCGATAAGAAAATGGAACATGAGTTTGTTACTACAACAAGTTTATGGAAGTATTACAAACATTTGTAGAAACTTAGGTTTTGGGCTGAACTATTCAAGTCCAATTCAACCCCGAGAGCAGGTTGGGCTACTAAGCCCACATTGGTAGTCATTTAATTTAGCCCTCAACCTATAATGCAATAGATGATTATAGATATCCTTTCACTTCAATTAAAGAAATGTCACATTCTAAAGTAACAGTTACTTAAACCACCATAATGCATGTCATATATAGTCTTAGCTCTTAAAATTGTACTAAAAATTATTTATAAATTAATCATTTCTAAGACGGTCAAAGCCTATTTTATAGGCACATAAAAAAGAAACGAAGTACCATAAAACAAAGGCGAGAATTCAAGGGTGGTGTTACATTGAGAAATGGGTTATTAGTCGTACACATTGGACTCGAAAAACCGCATAAAGATTGATCGGGAAAATGACTATCATTTATCTTGAAATGCAATTTGATATATATACATATATATATATGTACCAATTATTGGTTACTCATGACTTTTTGTATGTAATTTTCACCTCTTGCAAAAATGGTGAAGTGGACTGATTTGACAGGTTAACATGATTTTTTTCGATTCGTACTAACTCGTGTCCGGTAAATTGAGACTTGAAAGACACAACTAGGGGTGAGCATCGGTTCGGACCGGACCTGATCCGAATGCATTTCGGGGTTCAGATTGGATTTTTAAGGGAAAAAATAGATTTTAGACCGAATTTAGACCGAACCGGACCGAAAATCAAAGTTGTCTCAAGATTCAGACTGAAACCTGGACCGATCAGATTCGATCCAGACCGAACTCGAATCGAAAGTTGCACAGCACTGGGAGGAGAATATAACCAAATCTCTTATCTCAATCTTTTCTCCCTAAGCTTTTGGACATGGACATGGATGGTGTCTGTTCATTGTGTTCTTATCTATCAGTCTTGGTGCATGCATGCTAGGAATCAAATAAATATTTCACCTCCACTTTCAAATCATGTCAGACTGCGATGGCTACTTTTGTTATTTGCTCCAAAACAGCTTAATTATTAAGTGCCTTGGGTAGATCATGCATGTTTGTTTTATCAATTGCTTGGTGTGGGCCTTGTGGCATACTTTAGTTGCACCACATTTTTCATGTGTTTTACTACTGTCTATCAACTTGATTGGAAATTATAGTTACTCCGTAGGAACATCTAGGAGATGAGGAAAAACTTGTATGCATTCTTAGAGCATGTCACTGTTCATTTCATGAATAATTTTGTTAGTAGTACTCACTTACACATACTTGCATGATATTAGCTTCAACATGCAACCCAAATGAAGTGATATATGTTAAACAAGAGTACATAAACACTAATAGTGGCAATCCAACAGTGTATAAATGTAATAACCTAAACTAAACATCATAATTAAATTAAACTAAACTTACTTAACCTAATTAATGCATGCATGTGAGAGTAGGAGGTGTTGGAAGGATGAGATGGAAAGTAACGTGTAGGATAGTGGTGAGGTTGTGATGCTAGCTTGTGATTGGAGGAGAGGGAGGTGAGATAAGGTGTGTGTATATATGTAGATTTGCTGTGAAGCGGGAGAAGGTTTTGGCTGGATAAGGATATTAGAAGTGAGGTGAGTCGGAGGAGGCAGTAAGGAGAGAAGAAGAAGAAGAAGAAGAAGAAGAAGAAGAAGAAGAAAGGAAGAAGAAGAGAAGAAGTCTTGAAGGGAGCTCGGGAGGCTTCTTCACTCGACCAAAAGGTATGCCAAATCTTCATTATAACTCACATAAGCCTTGTGAGTGTTGGGGATCGACGTTGGTGTCGAATTCCCCGTCGGAATTCAACCAATTCAGAGGTTGAAGACGACGATCGGTCGACCGGTGCCTGTGGGCAGTCGACCGATCCTATTATTATATTGATGTTTACCCGCGAACGGTCGAACGATGTCGTTAGACGGTCGACCGTTATGCCAGATTTGTGCGGGAAAAAGGGGATTTACTGTTATCGGTCGAACGGGACCACTTAGCCGGTCGACCGAATAACGATGAGAATGGGTCGGTTGGGGATTTTGACTTATTAAACGGTCGAACGTCCTTACCTTGTTCGACCGATCCATTCGATGCTAAGTCGGTTGGGAGCTTTGACCATCAAAACGGTCGACCGCTCTTTAACTTTCGGTCGACCGACTGAGCATTTAATTAAGCGGTAGAGTGCTTGTGTTGATTCGGTCGAACTGTATTTCAGTTCCGGTCGACCGAACGAGACTTGGGCAAAATATTGAAAGTCCTGTTATCGGTCGAACGGCCCCTTGGTTCGACCGGTCGGATATATATATTATATAAAATTGTATAGCGTAGACCTTCCAAACGGTCGACCGCTAGATGACTTTTGTTCGACCGATTGGTCGGTAATTCGGTTGGCGTGGTTCGACCGGTAGATTTGTTTGTACAGTACTGTGTACTGTGTGGGGGACCGGTCGACCGGTGTGCTTGTAGCGGTCGACCGATCTACCGCAGGTTGGTGGATTTATCCACACGCGATCCGTCGATGTCAGGTCGACTACCGGCTCCGAGGCGACGGTTGATTACCGGCTTTGAGAGCTACGGATTTCACCTTCGACGAAGGCGTATTATTGTTGTACCTTTTTCCTCTCTTACCGAGCGGGGTGTGAGGGATGTGTACCGTAAACCTTGGGCAGTTTGCGAGGGTTTAGCGGTAGGCCGAGGATGTTCCGGCAGGGTGCGCGCTAGGCGACTCTTGGGGGAGCAGTGGCTGTCGTCTGACCCGAGTTGTGTATTCGGCGGGCTGACTCGCTCCTTGGGTGCGGCGTGTACCAGGGGTTCCTTCCTGCACGATTTGGGGAGCAGTGGTGTCGACTGACCCTTGTGAGGCAGCGGTGGACTGACTTGACCCTAGTGGCAGGAGTGGTTCAGTGCCGCGGAGGCGGTGAGGGCATTATTGTGGGCCCGAGGCGGATGATCATGTGCATAGCATTGCATTGTATTTAATTCCTTTTTATATTTTAGGAGGTTTGGTATACGGGGTTCCTTCAGGGAACTCAGGCATGTTTGTTGTTTGCATTTCAGGTAGCGAGCAGGGTTAGAGTTTGAGGTGGTGACCGAGGACGGTGCCCCCGAGATCAGATCCTGTAGTTGTCAGTCTCTTTCTTTTGAGGTGATTACATATTGTATAGCTTTTGTCGTAATCACAGTCAGTCTGTATATTTGACTTCCACGTGGATCATATTTATATTATATATGTTGGTTTGTTTCCCGTGACGTGCCCAGTGTTGACCGTTGACGGTCTTTATTATTGTTTAAATTTTCCGCTGTTTTCGGGTACGTTACAATTTGGTATCAGAGCGTTGATCTCGGCGTACTTGTCTAAAGAAACCACCTTTGAGTTAGGAGTTAGGTCTAGAGGATCATGCATGCACAGATTATATTGATATTGTCTTGTTTCCTTTGGCAGATGCCTCCTAGACGGGGGAAGGCGGTTGCCCATACTCGCGGTGAGAGTGAGACTGCGAGGGATGAGGCTTGGGAGGATGAGCGTCGGACGTTGTTCGATACGGTCGGACGTCTGACAGAGATGCTACAGCAGCAGACAGCACAGACTGGGCAGACGGGGACTGGTGCTATGCATGACCGGTTTATGCGCCAGCATCCGCCTACCTTTCTGGGGCAGTACGACGCAGAGGCTGCGGAGGAGTGGATCTTCATGATGCAGAAGATCTTCAGTGCTATTGGTTGTCCTCCAGAGGCGAGAGTGGGCCTGGCTACTTATGTTTTGGGCGGTGCTGCGTCCAACTGGTGGAGGTCCACATCTGCAGTGGTGTTTGCGGACAGAGATGATATAGCCTGGGAGGAGTTCGTTGGCGAGTTCAACGAGCAGTATTTTCCGCAGCATGTTCAGGACGAGAAGAGGGAGGAGTTTCTGAGTCTTCAGCAGGGAGACATGACCCTGGCAGGCTACATCGGGAAGTTCAACGCCCTTGAGCGTTACTGTCCCGAGATGTACGTTACACAGGAGCAGAGAGCAGGGAAGTTCGTCCGAGGGCTCCGGAAGCAGTTGAGGACGAAGGTGCTGACACATATGCCACGCACATTAGCTGATGCGGTGAAGAGTGCTACTGTTCTTGATCGTGACTACAGAGAGAACTACCAGGATGAGAGGAGGCCATCGGGTAGATTCTCTGGGCGGCCGGGAGGTCAGACTGGAGGGAATCCGGGCAAGAGGCCCAGATACGAGGGAGCAGGAGTTGCAGTACCACGACCTGAGCCTTGTGGTACTTGTGGGAGGTTTCACTCCGGGCCATGCTTCACCCCCGGAGCGTGTCATGGTTGTGGCCAGATGGGTCATTTTATCAGGAGCTGTCCGAGCCGAGGAGCTGGGCCGAGCAGACCACCGGGTTTACCCGCACCAGGCAGAGGAGGAGGCGGAGGTAGACCACCTTTCAGACCCCAGCAGGGGCAGCGCACTGGCAGAGTTTTCACCATCCAGGCAGAGGAGGCTCGGGATGGAGGCGCTGTCGTGGAAGGTACACTTCTTGTCGCAGGTTCAGTAGCTAGGGTGTTATTTGATTGTGGCGCGACACACTCGTTCATCTCAGAGCGATTTGCGGGAGTGTTGGGCTGTACCCTTGCGATGTTGACTGCCACTTTGGAGGTCAGCACACCCCTGGGTCTGGTGGGCACTGTGGGGAGATTTGTCCCCGGCGCCACGGTTGTTTCGGGAGATCAGGAGTTTCCGGCAGACCTGGTCTTGCTACCGATGGAGGACTTTGATGTCATACTTGGGATGGATTGGCTGTCCCAATATGATGTTCGAGTCTTGTGCCGTGAGAAGAAAATTTTGATCCCGAGGAATGGTTTGCCTGATATTTTGATTAGAGGGATCAGAAGCAGAGGGGGTCGCATTATTGTATCTGCTGTGAGAGCTCAGAGACTGTTACAGCAGGGATGTGCAGCTTCTCTGGCGACACTTGTAGTTGCGGAGGCAGAGTCCCAGAGGCTAGAGGACATTGAGGTGGTGCAGGAGTTCGCGGATGTTTTTCCAGCGGAGATTCCAGGTTTACCACCACACCGAGAGTTGGAGTTCGGCATTGAGTTGGTAGCTGGCACTACACCACAGTCGAAGGCTCCATACCGGATGGCACCTGCTGAGTTGACAGAGTTGAAGAAGCAGTTGCAGGAGTTGATGGACTCTGGATTTATCAGACCGAGCGTCTCGCCTTGGGGTGCACCAGTTTTGTTTGTGAAGAAGAAGGACGGATCCTTGAGGATGTGCATAGACTACAGGATGCTGAACCAGGTGACGGTGAAGAATAGGTATCCCTTACCTAGGATTGAGGACCTCTTTGACCAGCTGCAGTCATCGAAGGTTTTCTCGAAGATTGACCTGCGTTCAGGATATCACCAGTTGAGGATCCGAGATGAGGACATCCAGAAGACAGCCTTCAGGACGAGATATGGACACTATGAGTTCTTGGTGATGCCATTTGGATTGACGAATGCTCCGGCAGCATTCATGGATCTGATGCACCGGACGTTCAGGCAGTATATTGATATATTTGTGATTGTCTTCGTGGATGACATCTTGATCTATTCACCAGATGTGGAGCAGCACAGAGAGCATCTGAGGATTGTACTCAGCATCTTGAGGGCTCAGCAGTTATATGCTAAGTTCTCAAAGTGCGAGTTTTGGTTGGACAGAGTGGCATTCCTCGGACACATTGTATCGGCAGAGGGGATATCAGTGGATCCGGCGAAGGTAGAGGCGGTGACACAGTGGAGGACCCCTACGAGCGTGACGGAGATTAGGAGCTTTGTTGGACTGGCGGGTTATTACCGTCGCTTCATCAAGGACTTCTCGAGATTGGCAGCACCACTGACGGCTCTGACGCAGAAGGGAGTCACTTTTGTTTGGTCGCAGAAGTGCGAGGACAGCTTTCAGGAGCTGAAGAGACTGTTGACCACAGCACCAGTTTTATCATTGCCGAGTGGCACGGGTGGATTCGTGATTTATAGCGACGCTTCAGGTATTGGCTTAGGATGTGTACTTATGCAGCACGGGAGGGTGATCGCGTACGCATCCAGACAGCTGAAGGTCCATGAGAGGAATTACCCGACACATGATTTGGAGTTGGCAGCAGTGGTTCACGCACTGAAGACCTGGAGACACTATCTTTATGGCGAGCAGTTCGAGGTGTTTACAGATCATCAGAGTCTGAAGTACCTGTTCTCGCAGAAGGAGCTGAACATGAGGCAGCGCAGATGGCTTGAGTTCATTAAGGACTATGACTTCACTATCTCTTACCATCCGGGGAAGGCGAACACAGTTGCAGACGCTTTGAGCCGGAAGGTGGAGGTATCAGTAGCAGGCCTATGCATTCAGGAGTGGCGACTGCTGGAGTCTTTAGCAGAGTGGAGACCATTTGCAGATAGCTCTGAGGGTGCAGTGATTGCAGGATTGAGAGTAGAGCCTCAGACAGTGTCAGCAGTGATTCATGCTCAGACTACAGATGAGGAGTTGAGCAGTTTGTTACAGTTAGCTGCCAGAGATGGGTCAGACTTCAGAGTTGGAGTGGATGGAGGTCTGAGATTCAGAGACCGTATCTGGGTGCCGAAGACAGAGGACCTGAGACATGATATCATGGAGGAGGCACACAGATCGAGATATTCCATTCATCCAGGGAGCACCAAGATGTACAAAGACCTGCAGCGGAACTTCTGGTGGCGAGGTATGAAGAAGGACGTTGCAGACTTCGTGTCGAGGTGTTTGGTCTGTCAGCAGGTGAAGATCGAGCACCAGAGACCAGCAGGGCAGATGCAGAGGATTGAGTTGCCCGAGTGGAAGTGGGAGCACGTGACGATGGATTTTGTTACGGGGCTACCGAAGACACGGAGATTCCACGACGCGATTTGGGTTATAGTCGATCGACTGACCAAGTCGGCGCATTTCTTAGCTATTAAGACCACTCTTGCTCTGGAGGGGCTAGCTAAGTTATATATTGAGGAGATTGTCAGACTTCATGGTGTACCAGTCAGTATTATTTCAGACAGAGATCCCAGATTCACTTCGAGATTTTGGGAGAGTCTACACAGAGCACTGGGGACACGTCTGAAGTTTAGCACAGCTTTCCACCCACAGACAGATGGCCAGTCAGAGCGGACGATACAGACATTGGAGGACATGCTGAGAGCGTGTACACTGGACTGGGCCGGACATTGGGATGAGCATTTGCCGTTGATCGAGTTTGCCTACAACAACAGCTACCACTCGAGTATTGGGATGACACCCTATGAGGCATTATACGGGAGACCGTGTAGATCGCCGGTATGCTGGAGTGATGTGGGCGAGAGACAGCTAGTTGGACCTGACATTATCCAGTGGTATTCAGAGAAGGTCGACGTGATTCGGAGACGACTAGCTACGGCGCAGAGCAGGCAGAAGAGTTATGCTGATACGCGGAGGCGTGAGCTGACTTTTGAGGTAGGAGATCATGTCTTCCTGAAGATCTCACCTTCCAGAGGTGTGATGAGATTCGGGAAGAAGGGGAAGCTGAGTCCGAGATATGTCGGACCTTTTGAGATATTGGATCGGGTCGGTGAGGTGGCATATAGGATTGCACTACCGCCACAGTTTGCAGGACTTCACAACGTCTTCCATGTTTCTATGCTGAGGAAGTACGTGGCCGATCCAGCTCATGTGATAGAGATATCAGTACCGGAGATCCAGCAGGATTTGTCATTAGATGAGAGACCAGTTGAGATTGTGGATCAGATGGTACATCAGCTCAGGAGGAGAGCGATTCCGATGGTGAAGGTCAGGTGGCAGCATCACACTGACAGAGAGGCTACCTGGGAGATCGAGGAGGATGTCAGGAAGCAGTATCCAGAGTTGTTTCGGTAAGTCAGTTGTTTCGAATTTCGCGGACGAAATTCTTTTAAGGAGGGTAGATTGTAATAACCTAAACTAAACATCATAATTAAATTAAACTAAACTTACTTAACCTAATTAATGCATGCATGTGAGAGTAGGAGGTGTTGGAAGGATGAGATGGAAAGTAACGTGTAGGATAGTGGTGAGGTTGTGATGCTAGCTTGTGATTGGAGGAGAGGGAGGTGAGATAAGGTGTGTGTATATATGTAGATTTGCTGTGAAGCGGGAGAAGGTTTTGGCTGGATAAGGATATTAGAAGTGAGGTGAGTCGGAGGAGGCAGTAAGGAGAGAAGAAGAAGAAGAAGAAGAAGAAGAAGAAGAAGAAGAAAGGAAGAAGAAGAGAAGAAGTCTTGAAGGGAGCTCGGGAGGCTTCTTCACTCGACCAAAAGGTATGCCAAATCTTCATTATAACTCACATAAGCCTTGTGAGTGTTGGGGATCGACGTTGGTGTCGAATTCCCCGTCGGAATTCAACCAATTCAGAGGTTGAAGACGACGATCGGTCGACCGGTGCCTGTGGGCAGTCGACCGATCCTATTATTATATTGATGTTTACCCGCGAACGGTCGAACGATGTCGTTAGACGGTCGACCGTTATGCCAGATTTGTGCGGGAAAAAAGGGATTTACTGTTATCGGTCGAACGGGACCACTTAGCCGGTCGACCGAATAACGATGAGAATGGGTCGGTTGGGGATTTTGACTTATTAAACGGTCGAACGTCCTTACCTTGTTCGACCGATCCATTCGATGCTAAGTCGGTTGGGAGCTTTGACCATCAAAACGGTCGACCGCTCTTTAACTTTCGGTCGACCGACTGAGCATTTAATTAAGCGGTAGAGTGCTTGTGTTGATTCGGTCGAACTGTATTTCAGTTCCGGTCGACCGAACGAGACTTGGGCAAAATATTGAAAGTCCTGTTATCGGTCGAACGGCCCCTTGGTTCGACCGGTCGGATATATATATTATATAAAATTGTATAGCGTAGACCTTCCAAACGGTCGACCGCTAGATGACTTTTGTTCGACCGATTGGTCGGTAATTCGGTTGGCGTGGTTCGACCGGTAGATTTGTTTGTACAGTACTGTGTACTGTGTGGGGGACCGGTCGACCGGTGTGCTTGTAGCGGTCGACCGATCTACCGCAGGTTGGTGGATTTATCCACACGCGATCCGTCGATGTCAGGTCGACTACCGGCTCCGAGGCGACGGTTGATTACCGGCTTTGAGAGCTACGGATTTCACCTTCGACGAAGGCGTATTATTGTTGTACCTTTTTCCTCTCTTACCGAGCGGGGTGTGAGGGATGTGTACCGTAAACCTTGGGCAGTTTGCGAGGGTTTAGCGGTAGGCCGAGGATGTTCCGGCAGGGTGCGCGCTAGGCGACTCTTGGGGGAGCAGTGGCTGTCGTCTGACCCGAGTTGTGTATTCGGCGGGCTGACTCGCTCCTTGGGTGCGGCGTGTACCAGGGGTTCCTTCCTGCACGATTTGGGGAGCAGTGGTGTCGACTGACCCTTGTGAGGCAGCGGTGGACTGACTTGACCCTAGTGGCAGGAGTGGTTCAGTGCCGCGGAGGCGGTGAGGGCATTATTGTGGGCCCGAGGCGGATGATCATGTGCATAACATTGCATTGTATTTAATTCCTTTTTATATTTTAGGAGGTTTGGTATACGGGGTTCCTTCAGGGAACTCAGGCATGTTTGTTGTTTGCATTTCAGGTAGCGAGCAGGGTTAGAGTTTGAGGTGGTGACCGAGGACGGTGCCCCCGAGATCAGATCCTGTAGTTGTCAGTCTCTTTCTTTTGAGGTGATTACATATTGTATAGCTTTTGTCGTAATCACAGTCAGTCTGTATATTTGACTTCCACGTGGATCATATTTATATTATATATGTTGGTTTGTTTCCCGTGACGTGCCCAGTGTTGACCGTTGACGGTCTTTATTATTGTTTAAATTTTCCGCTGTTTTCGGGTACGTTACAATAAATTTATGTAAAGATGTTACACTTCCACTGTGGCGTGCACTTAATTTGTATGAGTGTAATAGGGGTAAAAAGTAAAGAGGATAATTTTTCATCCCTCTGCCATGCTTGGAAGGGATAGAAATTTAATTTTAGCGTACGTAGACACGTAAATCACATACGTTCTTGATTAAGTCTAATTGAAAGTCTAGAATTTATTTATAAAGTTTACATCGTTATGATTTGAACTAGTAACAATGTACGAATCATAAACGATTACATATTAATTCAAGAAGAAAATGAGGTGATCGAGTATCAAACTACATAAGAATCATAGATACAAGATTGAAGCTTTTGTCATTGGATTCAGAGGAATCTTGAAGCAAGTTGTAAACAAAGAAAAACTTGTTATGTTCTCTTCTGGGACCGGCTTGGAATCCTAACTATTAGGTTTGAATTTTTAGCATGGCTTCAATCTGCCTGGTTAACTTATATTAGTTTTGATTTTGATAAAAGTATTTCCAAACGACAACTAATTAACACTCTCTACCCAGGCTAATTAAGAACCTCACAACAGATTATGTCAGACACCAACCAGCCGAAATCGTGAGAAACACCTAGATGTGAATCGGAATCAATTTTGCTTTCTCACAATTTGCATTCTTAAACACAACCCAACAATGACAAACCAACAAGTGTAATCCACCACCTCCAATGCATCTTAAACAAAACCTTAACCAACACTTTCCCTCAAACTCTTTAAACCTCCATCCTAAGCCTAGTCTTTTTAACCACCTTTACATTAACTAATTAAAAAAGGCCGAAAGCACACTAATTCACAGCCACAAAATTATTCCTCAAACATATTCCCACACTTGTTCTTTCTTCTTTATAATAACAATAATGAAAAGGGTGGCCGAAGACTTCAACTTTGGGTAAAGCAAGCATCAAAGCCATCACCATTGCCCAACTTTTAGACATAAAGAGCACCACCTACAACTATAGCTTTGCAAATATATAAAAGTTCCGCAAATTTAAGAGTTGTGTTGGGTGTTTTGGCAAAGCTTGCATGATAAAGATTTGTTGTCGTTTCGTTGAGACAAAGTTGAGGAATCGTATCCCTTATCATATTTTGCTTTTTGGTGTGATATATCTCATCTTTTGATGGTTTGACTTGTGGGTTGGGGTCGGGAGTGTATTAGATTTTTGGATGGCTCAAACTGTTGGTTCGATTTGAAGGTCATGAAGAGATTATTGATTTGTTTATTTAGTTTTATTTTGCTTTGTAGTTAGTTTTTGATGCCATCCAGCCGACTTTCTTGTAGTTTATGTTGTGATTGTGTTATAGAGGAAACAAATTATAAAGAGTGACATCTAGAAGTATCGAGATGATGCCTTACTTTGTGGTGTGATTTCACTTATGTCTCTTTTGGTTTGCTCATCCATAAATAGTTGTTTGAAGTAATTATAACCACAAACTTTATTGAAAAATGACAACGGTTGTAATATAGTATATTACCAACTAGGTTTTGTATATTCCTCAACAAATTTCAATATATGGTCTTAAAGTCAGGTATGTCATGTATATAAATTTACTAGAAAAGGCACTACAAATATCTAAAAGTTGGGCCTATACTCAAGAGTAGTTTTATCATTTTAAGAAAATCCATAACATATGTATACTAACTTGGTTTCTTTCAAGTTAATGTTACAACAAGTATTTATAGATTATAAATTATAAGAATTCAATTTAATTAGTTTCTACTAGCTACTATATTTTCTACTTCTTGAACATGTTTTACATGCTTTTCTTAATGTAAACACAATCTTTATAGGTCATTCTAATTGACTTGTTAATTTACTTTTCACTAACCAAAGTCATCGATTTTGACTTGATTTCTTACTTCTACCAACCAAAGTATTAACTCTTAATTAGGATGCCAAAATCAAAATTTTCACTTTTAACAGTACTATATAGTTTTTTAAATATTTTACTATAAATTATTGTTTAATTTTGTTCGTATAGGGGTCTAACATACCACAACAATCACAAAATCAATAAGAAATAAGATTGCACAACCACAAGAACAAAAAATACATATTGGAAACCCTCAAGCCACCACACAATCTCGGTGTGAATCAAACATGTTGTGAGATGTCATTTACATCATCCATTTGTCAGAGTAAGGAAATTCCGAGTCATCGTGTTAAGGATCCGAATAGTAGCTTAATTCCGAGTCATCGTGTTAAGGATCCGAATACAATTTCAGGGATAAGTGTCAAATATTATAATTTTATCCAAAAAATTTGGTCGCTCTTTTTGAGTTTATCATGTTAGAATAGATTCGTTTGAGACTTCAAAGTCGGACCACAATAAAAGAGTATTAGAAAAATTGTGCGAAAAGAATAGAAGGTCACTATATAAACTTGTAATTGTCTACTTTTTCAAAAAGATTAGTATCATTCACACTTTACAAAATAAAATAAAAATGGTGGTCAGAATCACGATGGAAACATCGCTTTAGTGATTCTCCAAGAGTATACATGTATTTATGGATTTATGTCCGGAATGTACTCATCTTTTTCCTTCACCGACTCTGCACAATAATGGATGAAAAGCAACAAGTGAGAGAACATGTTTAAACATGCTTGTTGAATCCAAACACCATGCATTATTGTGTCATCCACAAGGTTTACCAAATCAACACTCACATGGGGGGAAATCCCACACCATATCTTACTCGCCATGGTTCTTTGATAGTGTTTAGTTAAAAAAGAAAAAAGAAAAAAAGAGAGGGTGATTTTGATAGGCGTACCTTGAAACTATGTTAAATTTGATTGGTTAATTTTTTATTTCTTTAAATTCGACATGCTCCTAAGATTGTGTAAGGGAAATACTAAACGAGATGATAGAATAATGTCAAGAGCAATCCAAAGAAACAATCGAAACGACCAACTATAAAATGATCAAATTAATTTCAATCCCTAGAACTTGCATGTTGTAACGTGATTGAGCTACGATACGTAACCTAATCCATAGATGAAAACAATCGTTAAACTTTTCTTCTATTCATGAGTCTGGCAAACTAGCATAAAGATGAATGGAGAACAAAAGCACTAGGGTTTCAAGGATGCCATTAAGGCGCATAGGAAACCCTAATCTCTATTTTTTTTTCTCTTATCTCATTCAAATTCATGATGATTTTTGTATAACATAATGTATTTGAGTTAACAAGGTAACAAATGCAACAATGGGGTGGCTAGCTAGACCTAATTAAACAGAGAACTGTATCTAGTACTGGATCCTTGTCTTCATTATCCTACGTCAGCAATCAACCAACTAGAGTGACCCCACTTAAGCGCATTGTTATGCAATGTGATAACTACAAAGTCCACAATTTAACGATGACAATTATTGAGGAACATCTTTAGTTAGCACTTTTCAATTTTCTCACTACGACGTAGCCTTCTGTGAGGCGAATACAAGAGATAACTTGGTTACCAAATGAATCTTTCCAAACTGCATTCCTTGATGTTACAGTCCAAACAAAAGAGGAAAAGAAGATGAAGAAGAAGATGAAGAAGAAGAAAGGCACCAAGATTATAATATGATAGTTACCAATAGATAGAATGCAATACACGTCGATAACTTGGGTCGATACCATAAGATAGACACGTTGAGTGGGTATATATGGTTCGCATTGGCAAATCTAATCGAATCACCATGAAATTGAATTCAACAACCAGTTTTTCACCATTATAGATGTGACCATAAAAAACCACATTGTAGTCACATATATGCATAATGTACTGGACCATAGAATAGACACATTGGGTTATACGGGAATACATTCTTCGTATTGACAAATATAATTTATTCATTATCACGAAATAGAATTCAATCAACTATTCAGCACTCGTTCAAATCCAACGCAAAATCGATACGTGTATTAATCATTAAGTTATGACAACAAAATGATTGATTGATGCGACAAGATTGTTGAAGAGAGGATAGAAAAGAAGTGGGTAGAAGTTGGGGGTGTGTTGTCGAGGCCTTAACGGGATAAAAACCCAGGTCATCTCACGGTCACAACCGGGTCATGAGTTAAAAAATGTTTTTATGGGTGGAAATCTTCGGTTGAAGATTGAACGACCGGGTCGACGACCCGGTCATCAAATATTATATTATTTTTTGATTTTTTTTTGTTTTTGTTTGATTTTTTAAATTTTTTGTTTGAGTTTTTTTTTAATTTTTTTTTGAAAATACGTTTTATAATTGTTTTGATTTGTTAGAATTTTTTTATATTTTTTAAATTTTTATCAAGATGGACCCTGAAATGATGTAGAGGAGAGAGGTAGGTTGTTGTGGGTTGTGTTGGGTTGTGGTTAAGAGATGAATAGTGTAGGAAAGAGAAGAATGTGGGTTGAGGAAAGAGAAAGCTGATATGGAAGAGAGAGAAAGCTGATTTTGAAGAGAGAGATAGCTGATGACCAGGTCGTCCAGGTCATGGTTAGTGATGGTCTAACAGGGGTACCCCGCCGGGGCTCACCCCCGTTAACGGGGCGGGTATCCCTCGGGTTTCCGCCCAGGACGTCCTGGGTGGGGGGCACGTGTCCCCCCATTTGTCGTTTTTTTTAATATTTAGTTGAAGTTTTGTTATTAATGGATTAGGTATTTGTTATTAATGTGGGGTAATAATTTTTGGTGTAATTAATGGAATAAAATTTGAAATATATACATTAAATAAACAAATGTAAATCCATATTCAAGGTTTAAAATAGAATATATATTAATACGATAATACCATAAGAACAATACATTAATAATACTGAAATACGAACTACAACCAACCACACGAAACAGATGTTAAAGGAAAAACAAACCATACGAAATACAAACAACAACAAACTACACGTACTCATTCTCTTCTGCCCAGAAAAGAAGTTTATCGATTACTTTTTGATCTTTCTCTGTCGGGTTGTCCTTCCTCATCAGAGAGCGAAGCATGCCCAACTTAGTTTTTTTAAATGCCTCTGGAAATTCCTTACCGCTAACTCCTCCTGCTTGGAGAAACCATCTTCTCTGATTTGGGCAGTGTATCGAAGTTGTTGTGCAAGTTCTCTAACATCGGTGTCACCTTCGGGGCTTAATGCACTCTTAGCCCTTTTCTTGGCATTCTTCACACCTTCTAGGCGTGTAGACGACCCCGACGTCAGCTCTTCTACATTCGAGGGTGATTGCGTCCTGGAGCCATCTGTGCTTTTTCTTTTCACAAGGCTTCCTGACTGAGGACTATTCTCATCATGCAACTTCGGGGACTCTCAATCAACACGCACGACATTAGCTCCGGATATCACATACTCCAATTTTGGGTACCTACGCAACATAACCCAAGCATCAAAATAAAGAAATTTAGGCCATTGAGTTCGCTCGTAGATCACGTGCGCTTGCCGGACAACATCGTCGTCATTGTGGCCGCTCCTTTTCCGTCGGAATGCCTGATCGAAGCACCCAACCCACTTGTTCACAGCAGGTAGAAAACTTCTCCACCGTCCTTTTAAGGACTCCGCATTCCTCTCGGGGAGGCTTATGCCTTCCACGGAGATGAGGTACACACATTTCACTCTAGCCCACAATGAAGTAGACTTCTGGTTTGTCCATATCACCGCATCGCAACTGGTTTCCATATATGCAGAAACAAGTCTCTCGTCTTAAGTTGTGGTCCACATCTTCGGACTTGCTTTGGCAGTTTGGACTTGCTTGCGGCGGCGTCGCTGTGGAGGTGGGGATGGTGGTGTGGCGGTGTGTCGTGCTGGGGACTCATCATCGTCGTGACCCTCTTCTTTAGTGTCCGCCATACTCTGACTACTTTGTTGAGACATGTCTCAGCCAAACATCTGGAATTGCGGTTGATTATGTGGGAATAGTGGTGCATATTGATAGAAATGTGGGAATGATGAGTGTTGATCTGGTTGTGCGTAGTGGGAGAATTGTGGGAATGATGAATTTTGGTCCGGTGGTGGGAATAGTGGTGCGTAGTGAGAGAAGTCTGGTTGTTGGAATGGTTGTTGGTAAAATGGACGTGAGGGGTATCCTTGTGGATAGCTTGGACGCGGATTGGATTGTGGATGAGGGGGAACGGCTGTAATCCGGAGAAGACATTACAACGTTGTGTTTTGGGGAAGAGATATGGGATGTAAGTTCTGTTTTGTGTAAGGTATATATAAAGAAAAAATTAGACACTCTGCAGTCACGCGGATTACTTTTCACGCACGTGTATACTGTACATTCACGTTGACTACTTTTCTTTCACGTGTATACTGTGTAATCACGCAGATTACTTTTCACGCACGCGTATACTGTACATTCACGTGTATACGTTGCATTCACGCGCGTTTCAAATTTCAGATTTTCAAATTTCAAATATTCAAAATTTTGTGGTTTAAGTGATTAATATTATTGTTGTTAATTAATTAATAATAATAATAATAATATCGTGAATTAGAATTATAATGTAATTAGAATTAGATTTATATAAAATGTAATTTGTTAAATGTTGTGTGAGAATTAAAATTGTTTAATTAAGAAATGATGTGGAGGAAAGAGAGTGTGAGGTGTGTGGGGTAGCCCGGACATGGGTAATAGTTTTTTTGATGGGTTAGGTGAGCTGACGTGACAGAGAGAGTATAGACGCCCGGTGGTAGCCCGTGCTGCTCTAAGTGCCTAACTACCTAAGGATTAGATATGATACATGGGGTTAGATAGATATGGTGCAGCACTCGTAAAAGATATGGAATCCGTCCGTGCATGATCTATGGCTCATGCAGGAGATCTAGTCCTTTGTCGTTCCCTCGTGGCCCTCAGCTGTCACCATTATGCTCCAGATCCCACAAGTGTCACCTGCAGGATGGCACAGACAATTAATCAACTTCTACTGCTCTTGCTCACATGGATATTATATGAATGTGATTTGGTTCTCTTTTGTAGTCGTCCTTTGGATTTTGGAGATTCAGCTTTTCTGCATTCATCATGTTGAAGTTGGTTCCCATGGTGATGTTGATTTGTAGCAAAGAATTAGGGTTCTTCACTGGAGTAAGAAAAAGTAGGATTATTTGCTGAGAGATAGTATACAGTCGAAAAATATTTAATAAACAATTCAAGTGATTTATTTTTTTTGCAAAATTCACAACACGTAAAATGCAAATTATGAATTTTAAGTTTATTTAAGTTGATTTTGTAAAATTTTATTAAATATTAATATAACTAACTGAAGTTAACTGATTTTTTTATTAAATATTAACCGAAAAATCAACAGAATGACATGACTAAAAAAAGTAATGATTTGAGAGAAAATGGCAGTATCTTTTTGGCATTATACCAAATGATTATTTTCCGATGACATATCTCAAATTTCATAAGTCATGCAAGAAAATCATCCATTATTTTACCACTCTAGGTCAAGCTCACACAGATATATATTTTATCATCACGAGCACAGTGGTGCCAGAAATTGAAGTTAGGTGGTTGGAATTTAAAGGTTTCGAAATCTAAGAGGGCTGAAATATAAGGAGTCAAAAAACTAAAAGGGTCTAAGTATAGAAACTTGAAAATACAGTGAGTCAAAATTTATAGAATGTCGTGTTTATAAGCATGTCCGGATGTCACGTAGACTTTGGTGCTAAATTGTGATAGATTCACTTCTAAACCCAACGGGGGGTTTGTTTTGTAATCCTGGGCGTAGATCATGGCTAGGAGCCTAAGACTAGCCTTATCTTTAATGAATTTGCCTACTTTCAAAAAAAAAATCTCATAATCCAAAATTGTGATTGATGTCTAGTTTGGACAGAAGTATTTTATAAGTGTTACGTTTCGTCTAAATTTTGGACTAAAAATCATTTGAGATATTTTGAATGGCAAATTTGGCAAGACACACAAGGACCTTTTATCTTGTCTAACTAAAAGAATAGGCCCATGGTCTATTTTTCTTTGTACTTGTTTATTCACCTATGAGGTGAAGTGAAAAGACAAAAAAATGTTGTGAAACATCATGGATGCTCCACTTTCACATTCTCCTCCTATAACTCCATCAACCTCTCACGTTCTCATTACTCTTGTAACATACACTCTTTTATTTGTCTCTTATAGCCTATAAATAGGAGATCATTGTAAGACCATTGTAATACTTTGTAGATTGATGAAATACTACAAATATTCTCTCCCAAATCTTTTATCTTCTTTGTTCCATGTATATTTATTTTATAACACGTTATCAGCACGAAAGTTCTACTACCGGCTAAAAACTTTGGTGTCTCTCACGTCTCAAGGTAACAAATCCATGTTTTGATTCCCAAAGTGACATATATAATTTCTTTCGTTTATCTGTCACAAATTGTTTGTTTTGATCATAAAAAAAGGTAAGAAAGACGATTCCATCTTACATGCTTAATAAAGAAATCATTTTCAATCAATTGAGGATTGTATATGTATACTCTAAAAATGAAATAAAAAATATTTTTGGACGTGTAAATCTTGGACAATGGTATATCTTAGTGCTTTACAACAACAACAACAACAAAAATCACAATTTATAAGATCTTTTGTGACGTGATTATATGATTTTTTGGATATTTATTTTGTTATTTTTGTCAATATATTAATGTGCTTATGTTGGAGGGAAACCATTATTTAGTTCTTAATTTAAATCTTGCACAACAAATACATTTTTAAACTCATGATTTTTTTATTGGTTATTCTGCCACGTGCTATAATACATTAATGCATCAGTCAATAATTGTTGTTTTTTACCTAACAAATTATGTTCAAAAGACAAAATAAAATAAAATCTAATGTCATGGTTTAGCATTGATTATAATATTAATTTTTTTTGGTGAGAAAATATTTTATATTGGTTAGTACTTTCAGTAGTCCAATATATTTTCATACTTGCGATTTTTATTCAGTTACAATGAGATTCTTCTAGATATTAATAATTTACATGCTAATATGTTGATATGCATAATTGCTATCTAAAAGACATATATGGATATTTACATACATCCTGAATGTGTATTTGTTAATCATGAGGTAATTAATTTACCCACATGGTGCATAGAATATATCATGACAATTTTGTATATATATAAAATAAATGAGACTACATATATACAATCAATATATGTTGGGTTTGGAATTGCTAATATGCACTTTTGTTTATCATATGATTCAAGTACATTATAATATATTCTGTTTTGAGATGTTTAATTTAGTATGCACCGATAATAATAAAAAAGAAGAAGAAGGTAATAAGTTGCATGCATGTACCAATTATGCTTTGATGCTTGTAAGTTATGACTTTTAACTTTATACTTGACATCATGGATAAGAATGACGTCTTATCATGGATTATGGACGTTGAACCTAACTCATTGTCTTTTAAATATCAATGACTAGAGAAAGAAACATCAAATCAAAATAAAATAGAGGTTGTGATTTTCTTTTGCTATCATATTTGTTAAAATGATTTTAAAAGTATTATGATTTAATCTCATGTCTGTTTTTGTGGTTGGACAAAACATCGAGTTATTGATCCAAATTTCATGAATTCTCGATCAAATGAAACATGAAAAGAAATAGTTACATATTTAGTAGTGCTACTAAAATTGAATGATATATATATCTCATGCAACTTTGTATTGATTCACTTGCTTAGTATAAGTTATATGAATTCTTAGCATCATGTTGATTAAAAGAGTATTTGTAAAGTGGTTCAAGCATGTGATTATTACTTGTTCATTTTGATGCATCACATGATCAAACACAACCAATACGAGCATTCATCTCGTGAGCACATAATATCCATCTTGATAGATGTATATATATAGTACATTGTACTACAATATAGTGGAATTTGAATCACCATGTTGCAAAGTGATCATTTTTATTAAAAATGATATGCATTTGCCTAGGTGAATATCTTAATATTCATAAAATGCTACTATACAAAGATTTAGAGATCATTCATTTAAAGAGGGTTATGAAATTTTCTGATAATCCCTGAAGGATTCATATGACCATCTAAACGACATGCAAATTGTTAATTGAGTAAAAATGCACGTCGATCTCTAAATCAAACCCTATGACCAGAAGTTCATAGATATATAGAGATTAATAGTAAAAGAAAAAAAAATATTGATCACTTTACAAATTAATGACTCAATACTGTTTTGGGTTATGCATCACCGATGATTAAAGGGCACGAGACTTGTTGGAAAATCACGATACTTTTTTTTACCTTTTTGTGTGCCAGAAGCACTCACTACAAAGTATCGTGAAAACAAGAGCATAAGCAGTGAACTAAATTTTGTGCAAATAAATATGAAATAAAGATGCCATCGACGAGACGAAACATGCCCAGAAGTGCCTAAATAAAATAATCTCTTATATTAATTATGGATGTCATCATATGTATTGTTTTGGTGAAGCTTTAGATAATTTTGTTGACTTCTATTACGACCAAATGAGGTTAAATTTGTCAACCGATTTGCACAATAAAATGAGAGTCCCTCTGTTTTTAAAATATTTCTCATGATACATTAATGTGGATATATACTTGCTAATATTATTCATTAATTTTTATGGTTGATATACATCATGTTATGAATCTTCCCCTACTTTACTTGTACAATAATGAATAAATTGTTTCCCTCCTGCGATTTAAAGCTCCTGAAGGGCCAAGTTTTATTGTCTAATCCAACATTCATATATATAGGATGTACATTTTCTGGCATTAGGGGGAGAAACTAGAAGCTTAAAGAATGTCAAGAAAATATACTATATTGAACCTGAAGTTCATAAGAAAATATACGTACAAGTATGGTTGAACCTGAAGTTCATAAAATCATTATCTCGCAATATCTAGCAAATAATTGTCATACATTTGTATTGATCACAAAAGAGTGACTACACCTTATATTACTAGACATAGATAACATAATATAAAGTGAAGATCTCCACATGATAAAATATATTTGAGCTCAACCAACGCCAGAAGCGTGGACCAAAACATATATTATTTGTGGAAATAAAATAAAAGTTAGTCACTCTCATTGCACCTCCTGAAGAGGTTATTCCTGAAGAATATAAACCCGTAAAAATACATGCAGCTGCTAAACAAAAGATTAATGAAATTACGGGGATACAGAACGGTCAAATCCTAAAATTTTGGGAAACGATGAGGATTTGATTATTATTGACGTAAAATTTGCAATCAACTATATATGTTGATACGAGAGATATTAAATAATTATTAAAATTATTGTCGACAATTCATTCACCTTCTTAATAGCATGCTATCTCAAGAAAAGAAAAATGGATCCAAAACCTTTGATATTATAAAAATGCCAGAAGCATTCATATTTGATACAAACAAAAGAAGGCGAACAATATATAATAAACTCGCTGAATAAATATACTATTTGGACCTGTAGTCCTGATTTCTGAAATTATATCCCTGAAGGATAAAAATAGAAATCAGAAAAACATGTGATACATTATAAAGCGAGGAGTAATATAAGGGTATTCGCAGGACCCAACATCCATCGTGATGTTACTCATTCTCTCGTAATATTGATAATAAGTTCTGTTACATGATCAATATGATATGCATATAAGATATGTTGTGACTTTAAAATTTTATAAGTCACTTACTATTGGTAATTATATGAGAGTCCCTGAAGGACTAATATGACAAAATATATAATATGATGACGAGAATCAAAAGATGCACTATACAATTTTTGAAAAGATCGCTATATAAAGAAACAAGTAAGAGTGTGCATATAATCTCTTCAATCAAAGTCATCATGATGAATGATGTGAAGTTTATCTTAGTCGTCTATATGTTTCATTCAATAACAAAAGTTACTGTTATTTATTATGTTTATAACATGCTTGATGTCATAGGACCTCCATCAGAGTTTTTGAAAACTCATGAAATATTTAATGGACAATTTTTGGAATAAATGATTAGAGAAAACTCAATTATTTTTCGACCTGAAGTTCGAACATTCTCTGGAAGAGAATTGGTACACTGATTCAATTGTAGAAAGTGAATTTTGTAGAAAAAAAAATATTCTACTTAATACTCACATTGAAATGACACTAAGAAAGGACATCTATTGTATATAAACAAAGATCCAATTATAATAGGACCTGAAGTTCCTTATCAAAATGTCATGAACATTTTCTTATAACTTGAAACCTAATAAGGTTCACAGTAAATATTTTATCTAAGCATAATGTTCATCTGAAAACATTTAGATGACGTACAAGGATCTACCAATTTCTAGTCATGCGATAAAAATTTACATTAGCAATGTTTCTTATATGTCCGATCCACATCAATTACTATCACAAAATTTTGGTGTCATTACGTGGAGTCATTACAACTTTATGTAAGTTGGTGAATCAGTTGTGGATTCTTACACTCATATTGCTATGACATCAATCTAATTATGAGACATCTTTAAATTGTCCATAAATAATATCTTTTGAGGTAACATATTTATATTTTACAAAAGTTACCACAATTTATGTTACTCCCAACATATTATTTGAGAAAATTTCCGCAAACATATTTTACAATCTTATTATCTAAGTGAAATATAGTAAATATTCATTAAATCCGTTAAACTATCATGTATTTGTTTATTGAATCCCCACGCAATTTTGTGTTTAATGACTTCGTAAAATATATTCGTAAGTTTGGTAAACTACGAATAAGGGGAAGCGAAATTGTATTTATCGTCCCTGAAGGACGGATATCCCTGAAGGATAAAGCCCGGAAGGCTTGTAGTTGCACTTTTTTCCCTTTTTCCAATTTTTGTCCTAAAAGGTTTTATTGGTTAAAGGTTTTTAATGAGGCAACTTGTGCAATTTTGTTAGCGTATGTTATGCATTCTTTTCCTTAGTTGCTTTTTCCCACAGGGTTTTGTAGCAAAGTTTTTAACGAGGCATAAACATAACACATATTATATAAGGGAGTGTTATAAATGTATGTTGAATTGAGGGGGAGAATTATATGATGCACTCTTTTTTTCCTTCACCAAGTTTTGTCCCACAGGGTTTACTTGGCAATGTTTTTAACGAGGCAGACCAATCAAGTGACAACTGATCATATCCAATCAAGCAAGAATTTGGCGGATTTATTTACAAAGTTCTTGGCCACCAAAGTCTTTAAGAAGCTTGTCTTTAAATTTGGTGCTCGTCGTTTGAAGAATGTATGTCGAAGTGAGGGGGAGCATCATACGCGCTGCACTTTTTTTCCTTCATCAAGTTTTTATCCCATCAGGTTTTCTTGATAAGGTTTTTAACGAGGCAGCATCCCTAGCGTATAAAGGTGAAGATCCAAGGGGGAGTGTTGTGAAACATCATGGATGCTTCACCTTCACATTCTCCTCCCATAACTCCATCAACCTCTCACATTTTCATTACTCTTGTAACATACATCCTTTCATTTGCCTCCTATAGCCTATAAATAGGAGATCATTGTAAGACTATTGTAATACTTTGTAGATGGATGAAGTACTACAAATATTCTTCCCCAAATCTTTTATCTTTTTTGTTCCATGTATATTTATTTTATAACATGTACTTGTTTATTCACTTGGGAGGTGAAGCGAAAGGGACGTATCTAAGCTCACCTTATGGTAATATTCTTGTGATTTGCATGCATTGAGGAAGTGTATGTACGTAATACGTTTTGGCCTTTTCTGCCGTATGCATGTGCACTTCCATTGCCATGCACTTCTTCTGTAAATAAAAAAAAACTATAGAAGTGCACATGCATTTGCATATGGGAGAAGATGGCAACATGTTTTGAATCTAGCATGTTATGAAGATGGCAACATTTTAATTTACCTCAGAAAACATGTTTTGAATCTAGAGCATGTAATGAAGATGCCAACATGTTAATTTACCTCGAAAACACGTCTTGAATCTAGAGCATGTTATGAAGATGGCAACATGTTTACCTCAAAGAACATGTTTTGAATCTAGAGCATTATTTTTACATGTTTCTATGGTACCCTCAATTCGTTAGTATTTTACTGGTCCTATTTTACCGTAATTAAAACTCAATATATATACGATACGCTGAATTAACTAGGATGTAACATTTGGTCTTGGCTATTCAAATATTTGACATCATATATCCAATGAAATAAAATGACACTTTTGAAGCATAGCTGGTTTGATAATGCTAAATCCTAAGAAAATCGGGTCCTTCTGATTGCAAAAGAATTTATACTAAGGATCCGTTTGGTAACACAAATTATAGCATTTGTGGCAAACACAAATTTCAGACGTCATTTTGTTGTACCAAACAACCAGAAATCAGGTTTGCGTTTGACGTCCCACACCAGATGCCCCAATACAAATTGAGACGTTGGGATGAGTTAGTTTCTAGATGAGACATATTATTTTGGGTTAATGGACCATTTCACCCTTATGTTTTTTCGTATTTATATGTCACCCAAACAACATGTGGGATTGAATTTGGGTTTTGGACAAGGGTACCCGTGACGTATGAAAAAATTGAGGATCATCCAAACAAAAAAAAATTGTGTCTGAATTTTTCATACCCATATGTTGGAGTCTCCAAAAGTTTTCAAACGTTACGTCTGGAAACTCAAACCTAGCTATTGTTTTGTTCGACACTCACACTTGTATTGTTTTGTTCTCATGTGAATACTTTGGGTCTGGTGTATTTACGTCAAACAAACCTAGCTCATATCTTCAAACATCGTTATATATACTTGGAGACATTGATATGCATCAGTTTTTTCTACCCACCTTCAATACACACTTAACCTAGCCAAAATACCAAGCGACATTAATAGTAAGAACAAGCCAACAAAGGTGTAGCTCAACCGGTTCTAGAAAGCGCATCGCTTCACCGGTCACCGATTCAAGCCCAAACCTAGTGTAGGATTGCCAAAATCTCATCAAAAGAAAAGTAAATAAATAGTATGAACTAAAAAGTCTCCTTTTAAAAACCTATGAAAGATTGGTAGGAACGGAGTTTATCACTCCAACGAACCGACATGAGAGTTACGTATGACAAGTTTCATAATGTGGGCACGAATAGATATAATATTTTATACAAACGAAAGGACACTGGAAGACGTTCTCTTTTGATTTCACGATACGTCTTTGGCACCCTTTACACGTTCGTATTCAACTAAAAGGTATTCGGCCGTAAAATGGTTGACATCTACAATATGGTACGCCATTTATTTATTTTTGGTTTATATGACTTTGTAATATGTTTTAAAAATGATTTTTACTTGGTGTAATTTGAAAAGAAATATTTTACTTGCACTGTGTTTCAGGAAATGCCCAATTTACACTTGTTTTCTTACTTGCATAGTTGCATGCACTTACACCGTCTGAGACTCATTCTGTTACTTTTTCTTTTAGAAAATTTGCAAAACATGTACCCTTTTAAAATAAAACGTCATTAATGTTAATAACAAAAACACCCCCCTCTCTTGCATGGTTGCACCCGTTCTTACTTCTCTTTTTTCTCTATGTAGTTCTCTTTCCTCTCTCTTCTCCTCACTTCTCTCTCTTCTTCTCACTTCCCTCACTCTATTTTTTTTTTCTCTCTCTCATCTCTCTCTTCTTCGATCTCACTTCTCTCTCCTCTCTCGCCAAATACACACATTTTAACATGAAGAGAGAGAAGTGAGATCGTTGAAGAGAGAGAGGATAGAGAAGTGATCGAGGACCGGTTTGGGTTTTTTTGTTTTTAATTTTTTATTTAATATTCTGGATATTTTTATTTTAAAAGTGTATTTTGCAAAAAACTTAATAGAAAAAATGACGGAACGAGAGTGAGTGACACACCGTAGGCGCATGCAAATAAAGAAGAAGAAAATACAAATTAAATATTTCTTGAAACACGGGTGTACTCTAGTAAAATCATTGTACCCAATCAAAAAATCCTTTTAAAAAACCTATCTACGTAGGATTGTGGAGATGACATCAACAAGGAATTTAGAAGAAGAAATGTAGATAATAGTAAAGTATGGCCTTTGTTAAGGTGAGATTTAATAAACTAATTGAATTATATTGTATTAGGGGTATTCGAGTATCGTCTACCCAAAAGTATGCATGTAGATGAAATAAGCGACATGTTTATTTTATGACTCTAAAGCACATCTTCCACTTTTACTAATGTAGAATCATGCTTACATAAAAATTAATGTTTTTTGCTTGCATGCTATTTCAAAACATCATATTTCCGTTTCTACCATCATTATATTGCTATTTGTAATAATACCACTACAAAACTATAGAAATTCTATTAATACCACTAAAAACTATACAAATTCAATTAATGTCATTCCTTTAGCTTTTTCCGATAACGCCGCTAATTTTTTATATATTTTAATAGTAATATTTACAAATTCTATATTATATAATTTAATAAGTTAGTCACCCAAATCTGTCATTTTTATGATCTTCACAACAAAACACTTAAATTTCAAAAATCAAAACTTTTAATTTTCACAAGTATAAACGGTGGTGTTATGTGTGTTTTGGTGTTTTTTTGCTCTGAAAATTAAAATTGAAAACTTTTGGAATTTAAGTGTTTTGCTGTAAAAATCATAAAGATTTAATTCTTGTTTAAGTGTTTTGGAATTTAATTTTCATAGGAAAAAAACACCAAAACACCATGTATTACCACCCTTTGTACTTGTGAAAATTAATAGTCTTGTTTTTTGGAATTTAAATATTTTTCTGTGAATATCTTGAAAATGACAGATTTGGATTATTGAGTTATTAAATTATATAGGCTAAAATTTGTAAATATTACTATTAAAATAATTATTTTTAACGACGTTAACAGAACAGTAACGTCAGTAACGGAAAAAATTAATGGAATAACATTGATGGAATTTGTATAGTTTTTAGTGACGTTAATAGAATTTGTATAATTTTTAGTGATATTAATAGAAATAACGAAATAGTGATGATAGAAATAGAAATATGATATTTTCAAACGGTATGCAAGCAAAAAAAATTCTAAAAATTATATAAAAGTTTGTAAATGACATGCACAAAAAAGTCAACTTAAAATATTCATTAGTAATAACATAAAAATTCAAAGGTAACATATACAGTTGTAATGACCATAATACACATTATTAAACTATCCACATTTCAATGAATTAGGTCAAAAGTCTCGACACTTGCCCATGTTTGATGAGTCGAGTACTGACAAGATGAGTTAGCATATTAAATCCATCCTCTACTTGATTATAAATTTATAACCTAGATATCTATTTTCTTATAGAAAAAACTAACCTACATGCTTATGTTTTTTACCCACACACAAATAGGGGTGAGCTTCGGTCCCGGATTGGACCGGACCGGACCGGACTGAAATCCGAATTTTTGGGAAGTCCGGACCGAAGACCGGACCGAATGGGTTCGGTCCGGTCCGGTCCGGGTCGGTTCAAAACCCGAATTTTCCTCTTAAATTTTCGGTCCGATCCGGACCGAAGACCGAATTTCCAAAATTTTGTGGACCGAAGACCGGACCGAAAAAATTCGATCCGGTTCGGTCCGGATCGAAAAAATCGGTTCGGTCCGGGTGTCCGGACCGGACCGAATTTTGCTGACCCCTCCACACAAATACGAACTCTCACCCTTACTTAACGGTGAATATTTTATAGTTGACAAAGAAATTGCTGGACAATATATAAAACCCAAACAGTTGTGTGCGTCCATGCATCTTCCACCCATACTGATTATTATGTGGTTATATACATATAATTGAATTTCTAAAGTTGAATTCTTAGAGTTTATGCATTTATTCAAACCAATCATGGTATGTTACCCTTCCCTAAAAAGAGAATAACTTTAATAAATTAAATAATAGACAAATATGCTTTGGAACAAACCATAAATTAACTAAATACTGCTTGAGTGCTTGTTATCAGCTGCAACTAGGGCTGTTCGTGGGGCGGGTTTGACCCGTCAACCCGCCCCGCCCCGCATAGGGCAGGTTGCGGTTGAAAATTTTCCTACCCGTGACCCGTTAACCTGCCACCCGTTAACCCGCCGGACTAAACGAGGCGGGTAGCGGCCCAATTATTTTTACCTGCCCCGCCCCGCCCCGTTTGCCCGCTTGACTTTGGTGGGGCGGGTAGCGGGCGGAGCCAAACCCGCCCCGCCCTGCCCCGTTTGCAACCCTAGCTGCAACTGGGGTTTAAGTAGGAATCAGTGGAAAATTTTAAAAAGTCACGTACCGGTGTACCACTACTTAATTTGTGTGGTCTCAATTATTGATATTTATTATTTCTATTATTATTGTTGTTTTTTTTGCAAGAGAAGACAAATCTTAGAGCAGCATTAACGGGGTCGTCCCGCTGGGACGATCTCGACGACCGGGTTGACCCGGGCGTCTAAACGCCTAGGGGAAGCATGGATTTTAAAGCATTTTTTTGTTTTGATTTTTTTAAAATTACTTGAATCTTTTTTAATTTTTTGAAAATATACTTTCTAATTGATTTGATTTTTTTGAATTTTTTGAATTTTTTTCAAATATCGATTCCGAAATGATGTGGAAGAGATAGATAAGTTGTGGTGGGTTGTGGTTAAGAGGTGAATAATGTAGGAAAGAGAAGAAAATGAGTTGAAGAGAGAGAAAACTTATGTGAAAGAGATCGAAGAAAGAAGAAGTTCATGATCAGGTTGTCCGGATCATGATTACTGATGATCTTAAACCATATATGTAACTTCCAGAGAAAATGTTGAACAAAATAGTATTTTTGCGAGTTGAATTTGTAACATTTGACACATACAACTTGTTATACAGTGGTTATGACTTTTTACCGAACCTGTTCGATTAATCTTCGTTTGTCATTCACTCGCTTAATATATAACATTATACTAACCCAACCCAAGTTAGTGAATCTCATTCGAATGAAACCCACGACCTAAGATTAATAAACCATTCCCAGCACCAACTACAGTTAGTGGCAGAGGAGAATATCTTAGCCATTTCCAGCCTGTGTGGTATAAAATTAATGTCACCTACAATCTCGTTGTTTTCCAGCCAAGATGATTGAAAGCAACCGAGAACAGCATTGGTTCGTCGCACGTAGTGGACTTTGATATGTACACCTTCGTGATTCCTTTGGTTAATTTATTCTTAATCACCCTTTGATTATCCCCACTTGGTCATTAAACCAGGCTTTGTTATTAATTAACAACGTCGTTAAGTGTCAAAGGCTTGCAAGTAACCAAGTAGGTACAAAGGGTGTTTATTGGAGGTCAGAACTGTTGAAGGGTTTGGTGGTGGTGGTATTATATAAGGGTGTTTATTAGATTAGTTGGTGTTTAGCTGTCTTAGGAAACGCTAAGTTTGACTTATTTTGACATGTGATGGAAAGGAAATAATGATTTAGACGTTTGTGTCGGATCTTTGGTTCCTATAACTATTTTAGCAGAATGATGACATTTGCTAGATGGGCATGTTTTATATCATTTCCATTTATTATTGGTTTCTTCTTTTACCAAATGATTATTTGTATATTTGTATTGAAAATTTTGACTATCTATGTCCTAGTTAGCCCAACTTCTTCTATTTACTAATTAACAACGTCGTTAAGTGTCAAAGGCTTTGGTTTTATGTTATTTTTAAATTACTTTTAAA
This sequence comes from Triglochin maritima, assembly GCA_963682175.1. Taxonomy (NCBI): domain Eukaryota; kingdom Viridiplantae; phylum Streptophyta; class Magnoliopsida; order Alismatales; family Juncaginaceae; genus Triglochin; species Triglochin maritima. Next base: position 47,407,735 of record OY821775.1, read on the forward strand.
TCAGTTTTTTTTTAAAATCAAAATATGTTTCCTAATTTTCTTTGTTTTTTAATTTTTATTTTTTCCAACATCGACCTTAAAATGATATTGAGGATAAAACGTGTTGAAAAGTAAAGTTATTTTATTCAATAAAAAATCAATTTTTTTTATCCAGCATAATAAATTATTTACAATTTAAGTATTTTATCTAATAAAAAAATTAATTTTCTTTATTGGTTAAAATAACCCAACTTTTCAACACGTTTTATCGTCCACATCATTTGTCAGTCGACAGAAGATTTTTTTTAAAAAAAAATTACATTAAAAAAATAAAACAATTAGAAAACATATTTAGTAAAAAAAATTAAAAAACCGATTACAAATAATTTTAAAAAAATTAAAAGAAAAAAAAAGTGGAGAGAGCAACTCGGACTTGGCAGTTCCAAGCCGTGCTCCACTGCTCGCAAATCCGTGGCGTGAGGATTTTGAAATCTTTTTTATTTTAAAAAAATTCGGTCTAACCGTCTTTTTTTTCTTCCTTTTCCCAAAATCTATTGGTCATATCTGATGTTTTCCATTCCCAAATCCGTCAATCCATTTTTGGTGATCAAATTCATGATTTTGGTTGTCAACTTGAAATCTATACTCAAAATGTTGAGTTTTTGTTTCATTTAATTAATATCCGATCCACGATCGTATAACCTTTTTTTGTTTTGAAACCATACACTGCTGCAATTAATCTGTTATATTTCATATTAGCATGAATTAATTGGATAAGTTTGTCGTATTAAAGGGTCAACCTGAATCTGAAATTTGATTTTATTATACTATAAACTTCTGGTTATTATAAGTATTTGTATAACATTAAGAAAAAAATGGAACAAACGAAGATTACCACATCGTTGGCTTTGATTGTTAGTGAAGAGGAAACATATCGGGTAAATTGCTTATGTGTAAATTGCTTATGTGTCATTAACAACTTAAGAAGTTGATTTTATATTACTGAACTGTTATTCATCATCGGAAAACTACTTAAATCGTCCATACAGATTACTATTTTGTCATTCTCTCATTTCTACACCTATAACACGACATTTCACCCTCCTATCACACATCTCTCTTCATCTTCCTCCCTCTACCGAGATTTTAATGAAATCAGATCACTCATATATCCCAGACCTACAAATACCTCTCTGTAAGCATGTGACTGTAGCCTTGAGGCGCGCTTGCTTGCTAGATGACTGGCAACCTATGTATGCCGGTCGAGTGCGGAGCTGCCGGTCTGGTACTTGGGATTGCCCCGTTTTTCATCTTCCCTTCCGCTAAGATAAGAACGTCGAAAGTCGCTTAGCTATTCTGTGAGTCTTCGAATTTAGCGATGGCTTGGTTACTAGCAGAAAGGGATTGAGCGCATGAAGCAGCAACGACAGCAAATACAAGGCCTCGTTCCAGCCGTGCCAGAGAAATCGACCATGGTTATCTCGGAAGGAATCAACAATTGGACCCATAATCATAAAAAATAATGTTTTGGAGATCGGTAATGAGCCAACGGACGCCCCAGTGTACTCGAATCTGGTAAAATATCCAACATCTTTTTAATAAAAATATAATAAAAAATAGCGGGCGTTCGAGGGATCCTCCCCTCCAAAAAATAATAAAAAATAGCGGGCGAGCGAGACCCCCGAACGACCTGTCGAGGTGGTATTTGTAAGTCGGGAAGTTTTACCATCGGGGGATTTTGGATCTTGAAAGTGTTTGATCTAGAAAAAATTTGAATCTTCATCACTTGCAAAAAAAGTCATTGTAATCCGACCCGTTACCACCGAAAACTTGTAAAGGAACCTCAAATAATTTGTGATAACACACCGTATAATTTTAAGATTTTTTTAGGACGGGGCGTCTTAGCCAGACGCCCCCCCTGGTGAGGCGTCTGGGTAAAACGCCCCCTTGGGGGTGGCGTCTGGCTAAGACGCCCCCACCATTGGGAGGCGTCATGGGGGGCGTTTACCTAGACGTCCGACTCGATTTTTTTTTTGCTGGGCTTACTTCACTAGGCGCTTCGCCAGACATTTTCGTGGTATTTGTACTGGGAAAATGAGGAAAACGTAGGTAGAACCCTTGTTTTAAGAGACGAGACGAAATGAGTATTAAATGAATTGTTAAGAGCAAAAAGATAATTATTAGGGCGATTTAAGTAGTTTTTCGACGATGAATAATAACCCCCTTATATTATCTACAAGATTTAATTTGGTCTAATGTCATAAAAAACCACTAAACTCCCCAAATGTCATTACTTCCCTTATTATTCTGTCAACACCATGCACCCTGTGTTAGTTTCCCGTTAACTTTGGGTCCACTAATCAATAACCTCTCCATTAAACAATCCCGCCAAGAACAACCAACTTTCGTCAGAAAAACCTCAGCCTCCTCAGCAAGTTCCTCCGGAAATGCAATTTGGAAATCCAAAAGTTCCAATCCGAGGCCGAAAGCTTGGCCACATCGAGTCCACTATCACTACCATAAACACACAAAAATCAATAGAATACCATTAATTCGAACCCGAACAACCAAAAAATCGAATCTTTCGCTTCCCAAATCCTGACCAATTTAGACCAAAAAATCGTCCAATTCTTCAAAATCGGGAGATGGAAACGAAAATTTGACGACGAGGAGGAGACAATTGAAGGTGTGGAGATGGGAGACGATGGAGGTGTGGGTTGGAGCAGCACTACACGCAGAACATCCTCAAACAGTGGCAAATTTTAAACTTTTAAAAATAGTGATTATCAGAATCAAATGATACCAACGAGGACATTACAGAAGACAAACACAGGTGCACCAACACATAGATAACATATATATCCGAATGTTTCAAAAGTGTAAGTATATCAAAACCTATAAGAAAATATACATGTAATCACTACAACCTCCAAAATGGGAAAACAGGATCATGTCCCTAGGTGCTCTCCTCTGCGGTCATCACCCTCTAATGCCGCTCCCGTCCTGAAAGGTAAAGATGCAACAATGTCTGAGTTTCCAGAAGAAAATCTCGTATGTCAAACCCCTAACACATATATGAACATGATATAACAATCAAAACATGCAATTCTATCCATAGTAGAAAAGACACAAACATAAGGTTGGGCTCCAGGGCTCTTTCATCAACCACATCAACACTCAACAGTAAACACAACATCGTCGCCAAGCTGGGCTCTAGGGATCTTTCTGTCGAATTTCTACTTTAATTGTACATATATTTTTTCGAAATTTTTGTACAATAAGGATCATTCATATATTTTCTACGATTTGTTTTTCATGCATGCATCAGTTTGTTTTAATGATTGCTTAAAACACATTAAAACAATCATTGAGCTCCGAAATTCATACCTAGAAGTTCTCTAAAACTTCTTGAAGATCCGGAGACGTTAAGGATGTTTGTTGCTGTGCCGGATGCCTCCGAGTATTCACCAAACTCTAAACAAGATCGGAGAGAGAAGAGCTAGCCTCTCAATCTCCAATAGGGTTTAGAATCTAATTACTAACCCCTCTTTAGTTCCCTTGAGAAGAAGATCTCTGAAAACTAAAACTAAACTTAAGAATTAAGGAAATTTCGTGGATAATTATGGAGAGAGAAGTTTGCACAAGGAGATAATGAATTAAAATTAATGTGGTAATGAGATAAACTTGTATTTATAAGTTCTCTCCAAATTACCTATTCATGTGCAACCTCTTGCCCATGATCTCATGCAAACTTCCATCTAACCATCCATTATTTGCTATCAAATAATCTTAGCCACGAATTAAATCAATTATGGACCAATTCCATGCATGATCTAATTAATTCTTAAATTAATTCTGCAGAAAACCGTCTGGACCGGTTGACCGTTTGGAGGTTCGGTCGACCGTTCGAACCAAGTTTCGGTCGACCGTTCTCAACAGTAAAACTATTTCATCGCAATGTTCGGTCGACCGACCGATAGATTCGGTCGACCGTTCCGAACAGACGAAAATTCCATGTTATCGGTCGAGACGTGTCCGGTCGACCGAGCACCGACCGGTCGACCGTTTACTGTTGTTCGGTCGACCGTTGAGCACTATTCTGCTGATTGGTCAAATTTCGGTTTTACCCCTACAAAATTTGATATTTCGGGATTAGTAGTAAATTCACAACTTATGTAACATATTATCATATGTAACGATAAATCATTACACCCCATAATATTTACATCACATATGAATTTAATTTAGATTCTAATTATGTTATTAATCATAACATAATTTTGATTTTGCTTGTTCACCCCATGTGTCATATTTTCTACATGAAACCCGACACATCTTATGAACTCAAAATCCCTATTTCTTGTTTCCCAGTTTTGTGGTGTGACCTATAGCAGGATCTAAACTAAGTTGGCAGTGATATTAAGAGCTTAATACAACAAGCTATAAGCGGTATCTAGCTACACATTATAACTCCCAATTAGTTAGATGTCTTAATTCCACTCGAACAAAAACCCGGTCCATTTAGTGATGGCGTGCACTACTTGTGTCCGTCCCTTGCCTCATGATATTAAGAATACACACAAAGTAGTATTGTGTCATCTTTGTATTAATATTCATTTCTTGATCTCTTTAAGCTAGTTATAAATATGTGACTTAACTCAAATCACATTGTGCACATTACAACTTTGCTTTATCAAGTGACCCACTAATATCATCACTCAATTAAGAGGGGCAATGATAATATTTTGACTAACTATCTTCTCCAACAAAAGTCGCACTTAACCAACTAATGCCTTTGCATTACACTCATTGATAGCTTAAGACACTAGTCTAATTAAGCACTCCTTAAGCGATCAGATATAAGTCTCATATCAAAGGACCAAGGACACAGTAAAATATTAATGACACAGAAACACATTTCTATAATATTTTACTTGTTAGGTTAATTCGGTATACAAAAGTAATATTTTCCTCTTTTGCGTACCTGTGTTGTCACTCACTTGTAGAGCTACAATGATCTATGACCAACACGACAATCTTAACTCGGTAATAAATGTCTCATGTTTATTACCATGATTGCGAATATCTTTTGCTTTATGTAAACCAATATCTTTTAGAGCCCTACGGTTAAAGACCAAGAGACTCTTCCTTAACACTTCTAAAAGACGAATAACATAAACAAGGAATAAAATGATTTCTCATTCAATTCATAATAATTGACATCTAAAAGTAAAAACTTTTAGAACATATTCCCTTCACTTTCACCCAACCACAGCAACACTCAACAATAAACACAACATTGTCGCCAAGCTGAGGTCCAGGGCTCTTTCACCCAACCACAACAACACTCAACAGTAAACACAACATCGTCGCCAAGCTGGGGTCTAGGGCTCTATCACCCAACCACAGCTACCACGACCCAAGACCAGGGCTCCAGGGCTTTTTCACCCAACCCCATATCTCGCGGTTTATGTCTGGGCTCCAGGGGTTTTTCACCCAAGTCGAACGCTCTACGGGGCTCCAATGTTTTTTTACCTAACCACCGTATCACAAAGCTTGGCTTCACGACTTTTTCACCCAACCACAAACAGTTACGGGGTTCTAGGGCTCTTTCACCCAACTACTGTAACACATGTGCACACAAGGCAACATTGTTAGAAAAACGTCGGCCAAACAACTCACGTCACAAGGACGACAACACAAAAGCACCTCACAAGTGCAAAACAGAGCAACAACGGTCGACCGAAACCAAACATCCGGTCGACCGATTTTCTCTAGAACCAGGCAAGTGTCTCAACCGTCACACCAACGGTCGAACAGATCAACCAAAAATGGTTGAACCAAGTCAGGGACGGTCGACCGCTAAAAAGGTCAACTCCCAGGGCCAACTAACAAAACGACCAACCGGTCGAACACATGTCACAGGAGGTCGACCGTTTAGAAGGTCTACGCCACAACAAAAACAACATTCAAACCCACTGGTCGAATGACAAAGGGGCCCGATCGACCGTAAAATTCCAGTTACTTCCTTCATTTATCTAAATCACACTAGTCGAACAAAACTCGCATCGGTCGAACAGACTTTAAGTTAACTTAAGTCATCGATCGAACAAATCAACAAGTGGTCGACCATTTAGATGATCCACACTGTGTCCAGACCAGTTCAGAAATAATCGGTCAAACAGATCAAAATGACAGTCGACCGTTTTAAAGCTCAAGCCCCAACCGACTTAGCACAATGTAATCGGTCGAACGACAAAGGGGTCCTGATTGGCCGAAAATACCCAGAGCTTACCTATTATGCTTAACCGATGACCGCCCAAGGCATTTTTCGACCGGTGCAAGGAAAAACTCCTGCAAAAACACGAGCAACAATCGACCACTGCACCAGCCAGTCAATCGTTCTCAGCAGACACTCTGCCGCAAGTTTTTACCTCCGACGAATCTATCGGCCTACCGTTGACTAAAATCACCACTCACATACATTGGGTGAGTCTTAAAGTGAAGCTTGACATACCGTGAAGGTTTGAAGAAACCTTTGAATTACCATGACGATTGCCTCCTCGCAAAAGCTCTTCTCCAGCGAACTTCATGTGCGAGCAACCGACGATCACAGTCACTAACGACCTCCCTAAAACCTCTTCTTCTTGACAATCACTCCACCACCACGAACCAGAGTCTAAAATGGAGAGAAATGCGTTGAAGAAGAGTGGAGAAGAAAATGAGAAGAAGAGAAAAGATGAGTGAGATTTTAGCTTAAAAATCTTCTCAATTTTTCCATCCACCAACCACCACACGCCACCTCACCAGCCCCAAGCCAATCACAAGCCTCAACCTATCAAAATATCCAAATGAGGATTAGGATTAGTCTTAAACCCAATTAGCCTAACTAATTAGGATTAGGTTCTAACAAGATCTCTATGTTAAGTTTAGGGGGAGATTTAAGGTTAGGGTTCAGTGAGTCGACCGAGACAGAAGAGAATTGTATAGGGTCTGGGATGGCGGAGGACGATGGTGGGGGTTGGGCATTTTATTTTATAGGGGTAATTAGATCAGTAGGATGACATTATATTTGGTTAATTAATAATTAACTACTAGTTAAGAGATGGATTTTAAGAAATAGCCAATATGAGCATCATACCAGTCTAACGATATGCTGACTGAGTGACACGAGAAAAAAGTAGTGACATTTGAGCAAGTTTCTTGATTTTTCTATGACATTAGACATTTCAGAGGATATTAATGTAATTTCGTATGTTAACAATGACACCTAAGCAAGTTACCCAATAGTATTCTAGATTATATCAGTCTAACTAATTTTATCATGTTAATTTGCAATATGTGGACTTAAATTTGATAAAACAATTATAAATTAGTCTACAGTGGACATGATAAAACGAGACTGTAACTACGCAAGTATAAATCTACTTAATTATATGGTATGTTGGAGAAAATATTTTTAACATGAACTCCACCGATTCGTTTCAACAGCATCAGTTAAATGGGAATGATATCATATGATATACTAAACAATAAGGGTACCCAAACAATAATGATAAGACTAGTATATGGTTTGAAATAGTCGTACTCATTCCAACCAATATAGAAGTTTTGATAACATGTTTTGTTTGTAAAGTACACAGGATGTGGATCTACGATCTACCTAATAATTAAAATTAACAATATCAGTTATCAAAAACAAAAAGATGTTAAGTTTCTAAAGTTAAATTTAGGAGGATATCAAAGTCATATTCCTTCACTCTCCTCTTGATTTTTAAAAAAAAAAATCTGTTCTATACTACGATAACAAAACTTCATATCGCAAACCACTTCGCTGGGGTGGGGTTGGCGGGTTTATATATGTAGGTCTTTCTTATATGAATATTGAAATCTACCAATTAACACCAATTCAGTACATTCTTAACATACAATGTATTATTTTTAAAACAATTACATTTTTATTTATTTAATGACGTATGTCAACACACAAACAAAGTTACAAGAGGTTATAAAAGATGACATTTTATGTCACAAAAAGGATGTTACATAATAAGATCGCCCGAGTGTCATTTGTCTTTGCACCATAATATGTCACATGCTTAATTTCTGAATTCAACAATTTATCCTCAATTTTCTTTGGTATCTCCGAGCGTGTTTGTAGTCTTGCTTTTGTTTTTGGACACAATTAAGTGAATCCATTAATTTTTGACATAATCACATATATCAATTTGCAACACGCCGGCACCTTCCTTTTCTAATTCCCGTAATAAAAAAGGACAAATCCATCCATCAACGCATGCCCGAATTAATGACATCGTCATATATACCAGTTTGTAACACTATGGTAAAATACTAAGGTGTAAATCGAGAAAGATACTCAGGCTAGTTGAACCTGCAAACTTGTTCCAGGGTAGGATCGAATTTTTGAACCCGGAAATTTACCGACACACCTCCTTAACCACAAGCCGCAAGCCCGCAATATAGGTTGCAGATGAGTTTTGGGAGGCAAGCTTATATCATCAAATTTATGGTTATAGATTTTCCTTGCTTTCTTGTTTCAATAAACATACTACACAATTAAGGACCCTTTCCATAACCGTGAATCAAATTGATTCATCATCCCACACACTACTTTATGAAACCATCACACATGCAAATTTTGTGACACCAAAAGAAAGACCAGAAGTACAAATCAAGAAAGAAACTTAAGCTAGTTGAAACCCGCCAACTAGGGCTGTCAAATTCTATTCGAGCTCGGCTCGATAAAGCTTGTCTCAAGTTTCACTGGTTTATTTAATGAGTCAAGTTCAAGCTCGACTCGGTTAGCTCAATAAGAACTCGTTTGTTTCGTTTAAGTTTATACACATATTACATATATATTACAAATAAACATATTATTTTATATATTTCAATTTCTAAAAGTAGACCGTATAATTTATAAAAAAATCCGTTTATATGCTAATTATGCTTATAAAATATAAATTATATGTTTTACACATGTCCCATTAAATATTGGGTATGATCAAATATTTGAACCCGCAAATTTACCAACACACCTCCTTAACAAACGGCATGATTGATTTTGGGACGTAAAGTTTGTCATGTCAAATCCAAAGCGAATTGGATCCAAATAATAGCACTCTTCGGATCCGACCCATTTAGGCCTCTTGGCTTTATTGTTATAAAATTTGTTTCCTTTCTTGCCATCAATATACATACGACACAATTAATGACCATTTCCATAAGCAGGAAATACGTACAAATTTGGACAGAACAGTAAGGAATACCAGAAGTACAAACCCAAAAAGATAACCAGACCCTACCCATAAGGACTCCCCCATCCTTTCCTAATCCATTAATCCAATATTTGGAAAACAAAAGGAAAGGACCCACAATTAAGGGCATTAAGAGGCGCTTAACCGCTAATCTCCTGACCAATTCATTCCCGGCTATAAAAGCCACCCAAACCCCCCACACTCCCTCTCCTCAAGCGCCTCCCCCCGTCTCCATCCCCCAACCAATCCAAACAGGTTCCTCTCTCTCCTCCTCTCTCTCTCTCTGCATTGCTCCTTTCTCGCTCTTCTTTTAAGATTCGATCTTGGTTTCGGGAAACAGTTTTTTTTTTTTTTTGAGGAAGGTTTGGTTTGGAACAGTCAATTTCTTCCATTTGGCAATAGAAGAAGAGTCTTTAGTTTTAAATTAGAAGAAGAGTCTTTAGTCTTTAGTTTTAATTCTTGGGGTACCATTAAGGAAATACGGGTTTTTCTTCGATATGTTTACTATCTCTAGAGAGTTTATTTTGTGGTGCAGATGATTGGCTTACTAGTGTTAGTAAGAGTAGGAGTATTGTTTTAAAAAGGTTACAAATTTGATATTTATATGATATATTTCAATGCTTTTTAAGTGTAGATTTTTTTTTTGGCTACAGTTAGTTTGTGTTTATAGTTTTTCAAAATTTAAAATTTATTGTTTTGGTACATTAGTATCTAAAGATTTGTTACAGTGCGTGATTTATTTCAGCACTTGTAGATTTCTTCTAAAATGCACATTCGCGGCGCCCTTATTTTAATTTCTTTTAAACGGAAATTCAAAGCAGCAAGAATATTGATTATATGTACTTAAAATATAAACGAAAATTAATGATACCATCATTAATTAATCATACCAACATCTTATTAGAAAATAGAATATATATTTACTAGTTACCGTTACTATTTTACTTTCCAAAATTACACATAGGAGGTGGTTTCAACATACACATTTTGATAGTCACAGCTTAGACAAAACTAACTACATAGGATGCATAATAAAATGAGTCTACTACCATAACACATCACAATAGGTCTCGATCGACTTATTACGAGAATTGTTACAAGTCAGTAAACATACCGGAAAGGTTCTCGAAAAGGAAAGGTATGGAAGAAATACATTTCCCTCTCCCCTTAAATTAGCAGACATGCATGCACATTAAGGAACAATAAGGTAGCATGGTGAGGGTGGTGTTGACTGCCCACACTCGTCTGCTCTCCCCATCCCATGCTATTTCCCAACCTACTATGTCTATGCATGCCTGTCTGTTACTTCAATTCCCACCATCAATAGACAATACCACTCCCTCTTAATTCTCCTGCCATGCATGTCACTTGTTGCTTGAGATAAGAAGCAGTACTGACAGCACTTGAACTTGATTTAGTGGAATATTCCGGGAAGATTAGTTTGAGACCAATATCTTTCATTTCTTTTTATTGTGATCCTGATTTAGCTGTGGGCACACATAGATTTAGAAAAGGGTGTCTGGGTTTTGTGGTTTGTAGCCATAATAAATCAGTGATTTTTTTAGAGAGAGGTCTGTTAGTTGGTCTATTTTTGGTCTTTTTGGTTTGTTTTTTCAGATAACTACGGGTTGCGTATTTGACCCATATCCAGATTTTTTTTCAAGATAAGAAGCTAAGATTTTTTTGCTATAATATGATTGGTTATGAACCACAACACGATCACCAAATTGTGCATGTACTATTCAAAATTTTCCCCATGTTTAATTACTGAAATTAATCAACATTTAATATATAAATTTCAAAACGATGTAATATAGTATGTAAACAAATACACTCATATACGTATTAACGTATAGTTCTCTTCGAACATGACCTCTTAGTATGCAGAAGTGGTGCAACGTGATCAGTTTTTATAGTTTTACTGCAAGAAATTATGTTTTACCTCGTGTCAAAACAAAATTATGATTTTTTTACCTCGTTTGTAATTGTAAGTCTCCTGGAGCTTCATTTCATTTTTTTACCTCGTTATGTTTTATTTTTGGTAGTTTATTAGTTTACCTTGTTTGTACTTGATTTGTTTTTGTTGTAAAACAAATCCTAAACTTTTATGAAATGTTGCCAACTGACCGTTTGTAATCGATTCGATAGTTAACGTTTGTCTTTAATACCCGCTTTCCTTTTGTTTTTTGAGATTCTAAAATTCTTAACTAGTTTTATATTAAATATATATTAGCAAGGGCATAGTGGTTACACATTTTGATTACCCAATACTTAAGGAGTTCCATATAATTCCTAAAAGGTTAAAATAATAAAGGCATGCATTATAAAATTTAAAGTATAAAAAAGTAATTGTAGTATAATTGCTAGCACTACTATATATATATAAATAATGCAGCCTATCAATTCCCTTGAGGTGGTGCCACTGTATATAGTCATATACACAAGTTCAAATGTTTCAAATTTAGGTAATGTTAAAATAAGAGTTTCTATTTCAATACTTAAAATTAAATTGATGTGGAGGTGAAGATATTAAGATTACGGGAGTAATAGGAGGTGCAAAATTAAAGGAATAGAATTCGAAATAATTATTATTAAATACATAAAAAAACTGAAAATATAAAAATAAATTGGGGGTGTGTATGTATGTATGTATGTGTGTGTGGTATATCGCAAACATACGTCGGCAGAAATGGTATCCTCACGTCACGATCCAACATTGACGCAGTATACTTCACGTGTAATCTCTCCGCCAATTAATCTCCAAAATCCAAACCATTTCCTTTCCTTTCCTTCTTCTTCATCTTTCTCCCAACAAAAAAAAAAAACAAAAAAAAAACAAAAAAAAGACATGTTGGAGGAGAGGTTATTCCATTCCTCGTCCACTCTTGTTGTATCCCCACACCCCACTATACCCATCCCACTCCTTTGGCATCCCCAACCACTACTACCCCTTGTCTCCCTTCCCCACCCTTTGATCCGTAGACGAACCAGGTCAGCTTCCACCTCCCTACTTTCCCCCTGGGACCACCTTCTTTACTTTTTCTATATTTTTCTTTATTTTATGTTTAAGTGGTATGTATGGGAATTGGGAAGGGCTGACAATTTTAATTCTTGTTGCGAACCCACGTCAGTGAGTTCTGGACGGATTTTGGGCCTTTTTAGCACACACGGAAGGAGAATACTGGTTGCGAATCCACGTTAAGGAGGATTCAAGGTTGTATTAGTTGAACCTGTGAATTTCAACACGTTTAAAGAGAAAGGGAATGGGGTTTTAATCCTACTTGCAAACTCACGTCTGGGAATCCAGCGTTGGATTCAAGGTTTAGATGTTGGATCAAACAGAATAATGATGGTGAAACCGTGGCAATGACGATTTTGGGTTGAATTTCTTTGTGTTTTTTTGGATGTGAATTTCGACGTGTGTAGAAGGAGAATAGTAGTTGTGAGACCGCGAGAATCCTGGGTTTGTTGGATTTCTTTGTGCTTCAGAGTTGAATCTGTGAATTTCGGCACTTGTTAAAGAAGAATATTGATTGTGAAACCTCTGAATTTCGGCACAAGTGAAAAAAAATCCTTACAGTTAAAAAGCCGCATTGGATGAAATTTTGGGCCGAATTATCACGTTCAATGGTGTTGAGTGTGTGTAAACTTTGGAATAGGTGAGGATAATCTTGATCGTGAAACTGAGGTAGACAAACATCTGTGTCGAATTCTCAGTCCTAGTAGCTGAACATGTGAAATTTGACACATGAGGAAAGTTTGTTGTTGTTGTTGTGAAACCGCGCGAAATGAGATCTTATGGTTTATTTGTCACATTCGGTAGTTGAACATGTGAACTTCAGCACAAGAGGCCCAAAAGTTGAACGTGTGAACTTTGGTGCGGGAGGCACTTGAAGGTGCTGATGTGGTATTTAATATTGAGATATGAGTTTGAATATGTTATGTTATGTGGTTGTGGTGGTGGTGGTGTGCTGCCTTAATTGCTAAGGCTGGTAATTGGAGTAAAAGGTTAAAGCAGATTGGCCTGGTTGTTTTTATAGTTGTTTTTTTATAGTTGTTAGTTATGAAATGCAGGGGTGTGGAGTGAAGCAGACAGAGGCTCAATGAAGTTGGCCGAACGCATGCCGCCTGGCAAGTACACCGCCCGCAACCCGACCTCCAGGGTCGAGAGACTCCTGAGGGAGAGAGAGCTCAGGAAGTACAACAGGGCGTTCTATGTCAATGATGATGCTCCGGATTGCAACTGTGATGCTGGGCTTCTCGAGCAGGACCTCAACGTTTATGGCGATAGGGATGGACTGTTTGATGGTGATAGGGAGGCTATTGATGTTGCTGCCGCCGTTCGGGCGATGTCGGATTCCGTCGAGGGAGACGATGGTAGAGTTCTCAAACAGAGGTTGTTGGTCGTGGCAAACAGGCTGCCAGTATCGGCTGTAAGGAGAGGAGAGGATTCTTGGTCTTTGGAGATCAGTGCTGGTGGCCTTGTTAGTGCTCTTCTTGGTATGAATAGCTTAATTGTAGTTACTTTTCCCCAGTTTTGGTAATTTTAGTTATTAAGAAATACTAAATACAACAGTTTCATTGTTTTGGGAGGACTTTCTCATTCGGCAAATTTATGAATTTCTGTTTTTTATGTTTTTCTTGTTCTTGTGATTAGGTGTTAAAGAGTTTGAAGCCAAGTGGATTGGATGGGCTGGTGTAAATGTCCCTGATGAGGTTGGGCAGCGGGCGCTGACAGAAGCATTGGCTGAGAAGGTTTTAGAGAAGCATTTCTGATCCCCCCAAAGTGCTTATATTTGCTTTTCAGTTCAAAATTATGATATTGTAAGCTAAACATGTTGCCATCTTCTTATGCTTTGTATGGTTATATTTCTTTACAAACAGAGATGCATACCTGTTTTCCTCGACGAGGAGATCGTCCATCAATATTACAATGGGTACTGCAACAACATACTTTGGCCACTATTTCATTACCTTGGGCTTCCACAAGAGGACCGTCTTGCAACAACGCGCAGTTTCCAGTCTCAGTTTGATGCTTATAAAAAAGCAAATCAGATGTTTGCTGATGTTGTCAACCAACATTATGAAGAGGGAGATGTCGTTTGGTGTCATGATTACCACCTTATGTTCCTCCCAAAGTGCCTGAAAGAGTACAACAGTAGGATGAAAGTCGGCTGGTTCCTCCACACGCCCTTTCCTTCATCAGAAATCCATAGGACTTTACCATCTCGATCTGAATTGCTACGGTCTGTTCTTGCTGCTGATTTGGTAGGGTAAGACCAACATTTTATCAATTTCTTCTTTAATTTTTTTATGGTGAGAATTAACACGCAGTCACTATGTTTTCATCTTAGTGAGTTTAGCTACAAGAAAGCTAGACGATGCTAACTGAGTATAACCAGGCAATTCTTTCTTTGATTTGATGGAGAACAAAATATCGACTAGTTTATAGTAACTGATACTCAATTGTAGTTGGAGTCTTTTCTGGGGATTACATTTTTCTAAGCTCTCTTTAATATTACTTGGTGCCTTTCACTCTCCAGCTTCCATACTTACGACTATGCGAGGCACTTCGTCAGTGCTTGCACGCGTATCCTTGGGCTTGAAGGTACACCTGAAGGAGTTGAGGACCAAGGGAAACTAACTCGAGTGGCTGCGGTAAATATATTTTTTGTGTAATTTTTAATGGCTTTTCTTCTTAAAATCGCTAAAATAGGTTTCTTATCAAAGGCTTCTCTTGAATTGCGTTCTTTGATTTGTTTCCTTTCAGTTTCCTATTGGCATAGACTCTGGTCGCTTTAAACGGGCACTTGATCTTCCACAAGTTCAGGAGCACATAAGAGAGCTGAAGGAAAGGTTTTCTGGAAGAAAGGTTGGACTTTATTTCTTGCTATTGTTTACCTTACAATGATTGCTATGATTACATGTCTGAAATTGAATGACTTGTTGTTTTCTGGTATTTTTCCACTAGCAAAAAATCACAAATAATTTGTTAAAAGATGATTTAACAAAAATATGATATAAAAGAGAATTGAGCGTCCTAACAAACCCTCTTATGAAATGTCATTAACAAACTGAAATTGTTGTTCCAAACGCTTTATCGAACAAAAATATCATAGAGTAACTTTTTCCCTTATGCTAGGTACCATGCTATTAAGGCCAATTCTTATATCACGGTACGGCTCTGATAATGTTAAATAATTTTCATTTGCAGATTATGCTCTCTATGTGACAAAATTATTGCATATTTCATAATGTGGTTGACATCCACTGACCAGCTAGGATATTAATATGAGCATGACAATAGATAATACACCTTTCAACTTAAATTGTATTACACTTACACCATCTGCATGCTAACTCTCGATTTTGACAACTTCACTAGGTAATGCTAGGGGTTGACAGACTTGATATGATCAAGGGAATACCTCAAAAGATTCTTGCTTTTGAAAAGTTCTTAGAAGAAAATCCGGCATGGCATGATAAAGTAGTTCTGTTACAAATCGCTGTGCCAACAAGGACCGATGTGCCTGAATGTATATTTCTTAATCCTTGAAGTGAACTTAAATATTCTTTATTTTTCTTTAATGTTTTGTGTAACATTCCTATCTGCCCATGGTACTGATATTTTAAGAACTTACGTTCTCAGTCTCTTTCCACAATATATGTTGGTGGTGGAATAGATATCTACAATATATGTTGGTCAAATCTGATAACTACAAAACCTGTAACTAAAAATGTCCACTGTAAAACAATAAATGCTGTCTTTCCCATGTTTTAAAATGTGATATATCTAAATTACATGATAAGCAGAACAGTGAAACAGCTTTGCAGAATTTACATGCCTATGTGATAACTAGATCATTCAGCGTACTAGTATAATTGAACTTTTGTTAATACCGACTGATGATTTTGTTCTACATGCTGCAATGCAATTTAGGTGAATCTTGTCCATCAACTAGGATGATTTTAATATTTTATTCCCATATTTGAAACATGTTTTTGAAAGATTGTTATTTCAGAATGGCCATTTTGTTTCTGTCATAAGATATTATAATTTCCTTATCTTTTCAATACAGATCAGAAACTCACAAGTCAAGTTCATGAAATCGTGGGCAGAATCAATGGCCGATTTGGGACCCTAACTACGGTTCCTATTCATCATCTGGTTTGTTTCATCGCATTCCCATTTTAACCATATTAACTTAATTTATCCTGTATCCCAATTTGTTTCCGTTTCTTATTATATTGTAGGTGCCATAAAATTATAACCTCCAACAATATTGTTTACATAAGGTGTGATATGTTATATGTAATTGATATAGAAACTGAGCAGTACTTTGCATAAAGTGTAGCACCTGAGATAGCTACCTATTGTTCATCTTATTATTCCTATGGGGTTGTAATTGTTACTGCTGCATCTCTGCATGTGCTCTCAGTGACAATAGTTTCTTCTATAATTTCATATGCCTATTTTTATTGTCCACATGAAGAACCATTGTACTTGCCCTCACTTTATCTTTTCACTGCTACAATTTGCACTTGGTTAGTAATTAAACATGAAGTCTCTTAGGAATTTCCAGCATTTGTCTTGCAAGTTGTGTCATTAGGCTGCACTATTTTTGTGATAATGTAACTTTTTCCCATATAACATTGTACCCATTGATAATTTACTCTATGTTGCAGGACCGTTCCCTTGATTTTCATGCACTTTGTGCACTATATGCTGTTACAGGTAATTCACTTTTACCCTCTATGTATAGGGGTTGTATGTTTCTTTGGCCAATTAATTTATTTATCTTTCTTTATCTAGACGTGGCTCTTGTTACTTCGTTAAGAGATGGGATGAACCTTGTCAGCTATGAATTTGTGGCCTGTCAGGAATTGAAGAAAGGGGTTCTTATTCTCAGTGAGGTGAGTACCTAAATGGCTAAATCCTGACATTGGAGTTGTGATGCACTTTTTTCTTCTGATTTTTCCATATTTTTGTACATTTCTTTTCTTTTGGTAATTGTGAGTTACATCATCTATCAAATGATTTGTATTTAAAACACACACAAAAATTATTGCAACCGTGACATGTTCTTATCAAATCACATACGGCCGAGTCACTAGCACCGATGTTTTGGTTTAATTTTCAGCATTGCAGTCAAAGTCATTTCATATCCAAGTGATAAGAGGTTTGAAGTGGGTGTATGTAGTGGAAGCATTTCATCTTTGACTAAGTTGCATCTCTTTTTAGCACTCAATTACTTAAAACACTAGAACATACTGGGATTACCTATAGTCATTCGTTTCGGCACTTAAATATGTGTGTTGAGAACTTTATCATTTTAGCATCTCAATGTCACCTTCATAATGTTGAAAACTTTAGATTACCTTGTCGGGTAGTCTTTTGTAGATTCATTTGATATATACACTTTTGAAATGTATATAGATTTCTTCTATTCCACTTCTTTTCCTGTAGTTTGCTGGAGCAGCACAGTCACTTGGGGCTGGAGCCCTTCTTGTCAATCCTTGGAACGTTACAGAGGTTGCTACATCAATTGAGAAGGCACTGAACATGTATCCTGATGAAAGGGAGAAACGACATCGCCATAACTATGCTCATGTCACCACTCATACTGCTCAACATTGGGCTGAGATGTTTGTAAGGTATGTGAGTCTCTTATTTGTGGTTTTAACTGTATGGAATATCAAAATGAGTATTTTTTTATGTACTTTAATGAAGCATTCAGTTGTAGCAGAAGTTCCAATTTAAGTTCTATATGTCAAAGGTGAAGAAAGATTAACTCTTATCTGAAACTTCACTTCTGTTTTATGTGCCCTTATTAGATGAATTTCCCTTTTGCTGTGATATTTTTTTCAATAAGTTTTCTATGTTCCTGCGAGGGCGACATGTTTTCATTTGTTATCGTGTTCTTGTCAGAGTTCTTTTGAATTTCTTGATCTTGGGTATCATTATGCAAACTTCTCATAAGTGTTCTAATGGTTGGGTGAGCACAAACTGTTTTCAAATATGAGCAATTTTAGATTGTAATTGTTGGTTTTGGTTGCAGTGAACTAAATGACACTGTTGTCGAGGCTCAGTTAAGGAGAAGACAGATTCCTCCTCCACTTCCAGTAAAAGTTGCAGTTGAGCGTTATTTGCAGTCCAGGAATCGTTTGCTCATATTGGTCTGTTATCTGTGCTTCTCATATCTCCTCTAGCTGATTTTGTTTTGTTTTAAGTGAAAGTATTTGAGGTAGATGTTTCACAAGAAATGCAGGAAAAAAATTGAAAATTGAAGTGCAACACTTCTGTTAGAACAAAAACCCCAGGAAGCTCTGCACCCCACACTAAATTATCTTTTCTTGAATTTTAATTAACGTGATCAAGCTCTTCTATATTCCTAAGCTAACATGTCGTTCATATTATCTTTTAGGGCTTCAATTCAACTTTGACAGAACCTGTGGAATCTGGTGGAAGAATAGGTGGTGATCAAATAAAAGAGATGGAACTTAAGTTGCATCCAGAGCTAAAAGAATCATTGAATGTGCTTTGTAGTGATCCTAAGACAACTGTCCTCGTGCTTAGTGGAAGCGACCGAAGTGTCCTCGATGATGTACGGGAATGCTCACATGTCCACTCCGTAATTTATTATTTTACATATGACATCTCCTTTTTTGTCTATTTCCATTGTGTCAAAGATTATGTTGTTTTTTGGCATTTGGAGCATAATGGACTATATTAAATGACTATTTAAACTATCTGCATTTTTATCTATTGTGAAATCGCAGATAGTCAGTTGCACTTCGCATCATTGGGTCAATTGGAAATAACCTCACTGTTTTACAGTGGTAGGGTTGCGTACACCCGACCCCTTTTACCTTGTCTAGGCGGGAGCCTTTTTGAGGCACTGGTGTAATGTTGAATGTTGACATATGACATCTCCTTTATGAATTTGTTTTTTGGTGTCAGAACTTTGGGGGCTACAGCATGTGGCTGGCTGCAGAAAATGGAATGTTTCTGCGGCTTACAAAAGGAGAATGGATGACCACCATGCCGGAGCATCTGAACATGGATTGGGTTGAAAGTGTTAAGGTTCATTAAATTGTCAATTTTTAATTGTTGTTCAACTATCTTGTAGTCTTCACATCATTCAGCACATCATTGGTGTCTGTTTTCGTACTTTTGCAGCATGTCTTTGAGTACTTCACCGAACGAACACCGAGGTCTCATTTTGAACATCGCGAGACCTCACTTGTGTGGAATTACAAATATGCAGGTAGCCGGTTTAGATATGTTATGTGCTAAGAAATGCAGATTTAGTATTGCATATATTGCTTTGTGGTCTAAACTGTTGAGTTTTTTCTATCTGTTGTAGACATTGAATTCGGAAGACTTCAAGCAAGGGATATGCTTCAGCATCTCTGGACAGGCCCTATTTCTAATGCTGCTGTGGACGTGGTCCAAGGTAGCCGGTCGGTTGAAGTTCGATCTGTTGGTGTAACTAAGGTCTGTATCCTGTCATTCTCTAAAAACTAGTCCTTCAAACATACTCTCTCATTCTATGGTGTTGTTCGTCTGCATTCCTCAATCACCTAAATATCTTAACTCTAAAATTAAAACTTTGATTGGCTATTGATTTCTTCTCTGGGTTTGGAACAACTGAATCAACAATATATTTTTTCAGATTGAATACTGTATACGTCATTGACCATTAACACTCTAGACAATAGTCTTATATGCATTTTCACCCTTGTTTAACTTATGCAGGGTGCTGCAATTGATCGTATTTTGGGGGAAATAGTTCACAGCAAATGCATGGTCACGCCAATTGATTATGTTTTGTGCATCGGTCACTTTCTTGGGAAGGCAAGTCTCTTTTTGGTGAATTTGGCCCTACACAAATCTAAAAGTTTTCAAAGTGTTCTATTATTAATTTTATAATTAAATTTATTAGTGTCGTTCATCTCAGGTCATGTTACCTAATGTTATTTAGAATTTGTTATGTTTTTTGTATCCTTTGATCAGGATGAGGACATATACACTTTCTTTGAGCCTGAGCTTCCTTCTGAATCTGTTGGCTCATCCAAAACAAAGACATCCGATGTCAAGCCACCCACCGATCGAAAATCCTCAACAAAGCCCTCTGGTGTCCGAAACGGCACAAAGGCGGTGCAGGGGAAGCAACAAAAATCCTCTGCAGCATGTGAAAAAAGATATGCCAACAACCACCACAATGGCATGCTTGGTGCGAGATCACTGCAGGAGAGCGTAGCATGGCATGAAGGATCGTCTGTTTTGGATCTCAAGGGTGACAACTACTTCTCTTGCGCTGTTGGGAGGAAGCGCTCAAATGCTCGTTATCTTCTGAAGTCCTCAAACGAAGTTGTTACATTTCTGAAAGAGTTGGCAGGGACATATGGTTGAAGTACCTACAATCAACTATGGCCATTTCATATGGAAAGTTCTTGGTGTTTGTTAAATAGAAGTTATTCCGTGTATTTCACCGACCATCTAATCCTAAAGGTGCTAATTTCCCGGAGGTATACTCGACGAGCATGCAGTAGTGTGAAGACAGAATGACTGGATGGATCATCTTCGCTATCAGATGGAAGTGTTCGACTTATATTAATCAGTTGAGAAACAGAATTTAAGGTCTTTTGTTATAGTCATTATATTTTGTCAATAAGGATTATATCTAATCTACATACATTAATTACATGATGAGGAGGGTATGTCTGTACTTGGGGTACCACCATTGACTTACAAAATTTATGATCATATCTGTATTAGCTACAGAAAGTTGCTGGTTTGCTCCAGCCATGAAATGAAAGAAGTGGTTGTTGGGATCTTCCAGCAGCTGTTCAATATTTAGATCAATTGCTGCTTTTAACTGAAGTGTCAATTTCATAGTGATTGATTTTAATTGGATACAACTGCAAACGGATATATTTACATATATATTTTCTTTTTCAAACAGAAAGGGATACTTGCAATTGTGGAGTTTTACACTCCTCTTGTTGATTCCTCTATTATATATTCATCAATTTTCTGTGTACTGAGATGATTTTTCAGTATTGCCATCATATTTGAATGGATATGGTTACTGTCTTTAATTCCACATCTATAATTAATGTATTCGTTTTATTTGAAATAATGTGAACCCTTGTTAGTGAAATAGTTCTTGGGTTTGTGAAGAATTCCTACCAAAGTGGCCTAAGAAAATAAAGCGCAATTGTTCCGTAATTTTTTAATATAATAAAAAAAAAATTAAAAATTCGAAATTTAGGGAAAAAAATTTTTTTTTTCCAAAACTAGGTGGATCGCGGGTGTGACCCGCGATCCGTGGGGTGTACACACATTACAAACAGTTTTGGAGGTCGATACAGCAAAAAATTAAAAACACAATTAATTTTTTTTAAAAATAATAACAATTACAAAACATATTTTGGAAAGAAATATAATAAAAAAACTTAGTTAAAATGATTTAAAAAAATTCAAAACATAAAACACTACGACTAAAATCCGTGATTTTATTTATTTTCTTTTATTGTTTTTGATTTTTTCGGTTTTCTGTTTTAGTTTTTTTTTCTTCTGTTTTTCTTTTTTATTTTAATTATTTATAATCTTTTTTAAAATCTTCTTTTTTCAAAATATGTTTTCTAATTGATATTATTTATTAAAAAAAATTTAATTTTGTTTTTAATTTTTTCAAGAAACGACCTCCAAATCACGTCGATAACTCGGCGTGTATTGAATTGTTAGGGTATTTTATACAATATAAAAACAAAATTTCTTAGTTAGAATAATAAATTATTTACAACTGAATATTAAACAAACCATAAAACTAATTAAAACAAAAAATTGGTAACGTTGTCAAAAATTCGTAGGGTGTACACACATTACAAACATTTTGGAGGTCGATACAGCAAAAAAATAAAAACACAATTCAAAATTTTTAAAAATTAATAACAATTACAAAACATATTTTGAAATATATATATATATATATATATATAAAACATAGTTAAAATGATTTGTAAAAAAAACAAAACATAAAATCAAAAACAATAAAAGAAATTAAAAAAGTCACTGATTTTGATTTTTTTTAAATCGTTTTAACTATGTTTTTTATTATATTTATTTTCAAAATATGTTTTGTAATTGTTATTATTTTTTAAAATTTTTTAATTGTGTTTTTAATTTTTTGCTGTATCGACCTCCAAAAATATTTACAATGTGTGTACACCCTACTAATTTTTGATAACGTTTCAAATTTTTTGTTTTAATTAGTTTTAGTGTTTGTTTAATATTCAGTTGTAAATAATTTATTAATCTGGCTAAAAAAATTTGTTTTTTTATTGTATAAAATACCCTAACATTTCAATACGTCGGGTTATCGACGTGATTTAGAGGTCGATTATTGGAAAAATTAAAAATAATTTTAACAAATTTAGAAAAATAATATAAATTAGAAAACTTATTTTGAAAAAAAAAAGATTTAAAAAAAGATTACAAATAATTACAATAAAAAATAAAAACAGAAAAGAAAAAACAAAAACAAAAAATCAAAAAAAAAATTTTTTTTTTTGGCGGGAACACGGATCGGGTCACACCCGCGATCCACCTAGTTTTGGAAAAAAAAAAAATTTCCTAAATTTGGAATTTTTAATTTTTTTTTTATTATATTAAGGTCTATCTGCCTTCAACTATTGAAAGTGTGGATTTAATTATGTGCAATGATGTTTTATCCCATGTATGGGTCATGATGTGAAACTAGTGCTTCGATTCAGAGCCATAGAATAAAGTAAGAGAGTTGAACCCACATCAGATCAGTCGTGTACAAATTCCACTCGTGATGAGTTAAAGACACATATCTTGGACACTTGTGTGACTTTTGTTCTTCTAATACAATAATGAAACAACCAAGGTATAATTTCATATATACCTTCCAAATGAGTCAAAACATCATCAAGTAATACGTTCCAATATTCCAATCTTATATACCTTTAATATATATTTTTGGAACTTATAAATGTATCCGTCTGATGTAGAGTGAGTTACTTTATTTGTAATCATATTTAGAAATTTCAGTTCAACATTTTGATTTGACAGTGAGTCGAGAGATTACTACGGTATACACAGTTCAAAACGAGTGTATAATTAAACTTTTGCTCAAATTTCATGAAATATTGAAGGAAGATTTTTCAAAATAAAATTATTTTTAATTTTTTTTTCAAATTAAACCTCTTTGGAAAAAAAATCAATACTAGACAATACTAGACTCGTTGTCACCATGTCGCGACACGTGATGACAACGGGTTTTGTTTTTTAGTGTTTACAGAACTTGACGTTTCAAACGCCGAGTTTTGTAAAAAATTGTGTTGTAAAAAAAAGAACTCGACGTGTAGGATGTCGAGTCCTTCGTAACACAACTCGGTGTTTAAGACACTGAATTCTACATAATTCCAACACTTAGAAAAAAAATCGCAATTCTTGCGAGGGTGCGGAACCAGTTCAGATGCTTAATCAAACTCGACAATGAAGGTGCCGAGTCTGTATGGGAGACATTTTAGCATACAACTCGTTCTAATTCGAAATTTACCTCTTTATAACATTCAAATATAAATCTTATGTTGATCGAGCATTGTCTTGTTTTAGCATTTAACTTATATTATCTTTAATATAAGCGCCTTAACATTTAACCACATTAATGAGATAATACGATGAGCTAATTTCCTAAATTAGGGTACTAGCAAAATGGGAGACATTTTGCTGCTCCGCCTCCATCCATTGGTTATTTTTTGTAAGTCTGTTTATTTTTTATATTAATTAGTATTGGTTAATGAAATTATTTTTTACAGAACTCGACATCTTTATTGTCGAGTTCGATTAAGCATCTGAACTGGTTTCATACCCTCCTATGCGGTGCAGAATTTTTTCCAAGTGTTGGAACGATGTATAACTCGATGTCTTAAATACCGAATTGTGTTACGAATGACTCGACATCTGACACGTCGAGTTCTACAAAACAATTTGTTACAGAACTCGACGTTTCAAACACCGAATTCTCCAAAAAAATTACAGTATACTAAGAAACAAAACCCACCGCCACCACGTATCAAGATGTGACATCATGTCTAGTATGTAAAATACTTTCCAACGAGTTTTAATTTGGAAAATAATTTTATTTTGAAAAATCTTCCAATATTAAAATGTCTTAAAGCTATTGATGATCTTAAATAATCTAAAGAGTACTTATGGGATATTCTCAATCATCAGAAAGACCTAATCCTTCTAGACGTTGCAGATTAAATGGGCAGGACTGCAAGCGGCCGATTGGGCCCCAGACTCATCTCTCATTCCCAGCAAATTAATGTTTGTCAACATATTTATCCATTTAATCCTTCAATTTGTTCTTCACAAAGCCATGCACCACACAAAACATATTGTCACCATCCAAATTATATTATTCTCATCTATATATGTAAATCCCAACTTAATGGGAGCATCAGTATTCTTAAAAATATCACTAATGATGATAGGGAAGGGAAATACCTTTATGTATTGCAAGTAAATCTAAGATGTCACTATAACTCAGTGTTCGGTTTCGTTAAGATGATCTTAAACAATTTTTGCATCCACAAGTATATGCACCATATCTTGTTTTCATATACCCTACTTTTAGAACTAGTATGTGAGAAACAATTATGTAAAACTGTTGAAGATATTAAAAGCAAAAGCAAATAATGTTCTTACCGTTGAACATTGATGGTGAAGGGAAGCCCAAAGCTTGACCATTGCGCTCCCAGATAAACGTTTAAGTTCCCCAAGGAAGAAATAAATGTATACTAACGGATAGTTCCTTGTATTTATATACACTCATGTATTCGAACAAACATACAACAGAAATAAAACCAAAATAAACATCTTCTTCCTTCTCATCCTTGCACCCTCTCCAGATCACTTTCTAATATGGTATCAGAGCATCAGATCCTCTCATAAGCCTCAGATTTCCCTGCTTTCCTCATCGGCTTATTCCTTGGGGGTTGAAGGTCGAGCTCTCCTCATCCAAACCCAAGAAATAAAAAAGGGAGGGCATGTCGGACGGCAACAGAAACCAGCCGGAGATAAATCCCCATCGCCTCGTCTCGACGGCTCTAAACGGGGCAAACTATTTATCCTGGGCGCGTGCTGTCACCCTCTCCCTCAGTGGCAGGGGGAAACTCGGCCACGTCACCGGAAAAACTCCAAAACCAGAAGATGCTTCAGACAAAATCCAAGATGAATGGCAAACCTCGGATCACCAAGTGATGTCATGGATTATCGCATCCATGCAAAATCACATCGCCGAGATTTTCATTTACAAAGAAAGCGCAAAGGAGCTGTGGGACTCGATCCGAGACCACTACGGCAAAGCAGAAAATTTTGCGCACCTTTTCAAAATCAAACAGGAGATCGCGCATACTCAACAGCATGGAGTTTCTGTCACCGAGTACCTCGGTACTCTCAGAAGAAAGTGGGACGAGCTGAGGATCTACGAACCCCCAACTGTTGACCCAGAAATCATTCAAAAGCGACAAGAGCAAAATCAAATCTACCAGTTTCTGGTAGGGTTAGATCCGAGCTACGAGACCGTTCGATCTCAAATACTCATGACATCAGATCTTCCAAGCCTCGCAAACATCACAAATCTTGTTCAGCGCGAGGAAACAAGAAGAAATACAATGAATAACCACAACAAAAATCAGAACATGGACAACCAGGCCCTCATCGCCGGTCGAAACCAAGCTCAGGGAATGAAAAAAAGATTCGGAAACAAAAGCAACGAACACTGTGAAAACCGCAAGAAACCAGGACACAACAAAAGCTCGTGTTGGTTCTTGTTCCCGCACCTCAGACCACAAAAATCCGAAAGAAACACAAAAGCGAATCTGGTGGAAGGCAACAACAGTCTGCTCGGAGGAGGCGGCAGCACCAACCTACCCGGAGGCAGCAACGCCAACCAGGTCGGAGGCGCCGACTTCACCTTCCGAAGCAGCAGCCGACACAGCGAATACGAAGGGTTACAAAACCCTAACAGTTTCGCGGATAACGTCGCTTTATATACCAACCACATCTCCGGATCCGGAAACCCGACTCCGAGAAATCGAATGGAATCCGGTGCTGCCGGATCTAGTGTTTTCGGATATGGATCCAACAATCTGAATCCACCAAACCAGATCCATTGAAAGAATCTGGTAAATCAGTTAAATGATTTTTTGCAGAATCCACCTCCTGAAACAGGTAATTATGCAGGTATTACCAACCTTTCTAAATTTACTGCTTTGTCTGAAATAACATCCAAATTACAAGCTAAACCTTGGATTATTGATACCGGAGCCACCGATCACATGACTGGTGATCCAACTCTACTTAGCAATATGAAACAAAATCTTAAGTTATTAAACAACTTTGTAACTGTTGCTAATGGAAGTAAAGCCCAAATTGAAGGAATAGGAAAGGCAAACTTAGTTAACAACACGTCTGATGACATACTTTTTGTACCTAATCTCGATGCTAACCTTATATCGGTTGCCAAACTCACCAAAAATCTTAATTGTAATGTTATATTCACTCCTAATGATGTTATTTTTCAGGATCGTATCACCAGGAGGATGATTGGTAAGGGTATCCTCGCTAACGGTCTCTACATTCTAGAAACCAAGAAGAAAGTTCTACATACTCGTATGGTAGATAATCACATCCTTTGGCACAAAAGGATGGGTCATCTGTCATCAAATGTACTGCATTCGTTATTTCCTGTTTTTAAAAATGAACTCTTATGCGATGTTTGTCGAATTGCTAAACAATCTAGATTACCATTTCAAAATTCTAGCACCAAAACTCATTCTCCTTTCGAACTAATACATTCTGATATTTGGGGTCCTGCCCCCATTGAGTCTTACAACGGTTTTCGATACTTTATTAGCTTTATTGATGATTTTTCTCGAGCCACCTGGATTTATCTTTTAAAAAACAAATCAGACACCTACTCAGTTTTTTGCGAATTTCTTCGTTACATTGAAAACATGTTTGATGCAAAAATCCGTATTTTTAGATCTGATAATGGTTCTGAATACATGAGTAATATATTTCAAAACCTTTTACGACAAAAAGGTATTTTTCATCAAACCTCGTGCATTAATACTCCTCAACAAAATGGGGTGGCTGAGCGAAAAAACCGACATCTGTTAAATGTCACTCGCTCCCTCCTTTTTCAGAATAATGTCCCAAAATCTTTTTGGTCCGACGCAATTCTAACAGCTACCTATATTATCAATCGTCTTCCTAGTCCTACTACTAACTATAAAAAACCTCTAGAAATCCTATACAATAAAAAAATCTCAATCGAACACCTCAGAATTTTTGGTTGCACCTGTTTTGTCCTCAAAAAACGCGAAGATAAATTTGATCAAAACTCCATCAAATGTATTTTCTTAGGATATTCCTTTAGTAAAAAAAGGTACAAATGCTATGACCCAAAAAATAAAAAAACTTACATCTCCAGAGATGTCACATTCTTTGAAAGCATTCCGTTTTTTCACAAACCTGGGCAAGAGGAACACACCTCCTCTGTCCCAGTTCCACACACTAACCTGCTCCCTACAACATCACCAACAAACGGAGGAGGAGAAAATGAAGACGGAGGAGGAGAAAATGAAGATGGAGGAGGAGAGAATGAAGACGAGGAAGGAGAAAATGAAGACGAAGAAGGAAGAAGTGGCCACGAAGGAGAAGAAAATGAAGGAAGGAGAGAAGAACCACCGAGAAGATCTACACGACCATCTCGCCTCCCTACCAGGTTCAATGATTATTTTCTATCTCACGCCAAATATCCTGTCCAAAACTCCAAATATCCTATCCAAAACTTTCTATCATATCAAAAAATTTCTCAAGAACATCAAGCCTTTCTAGGAAATTTAGACACAAACAAAGAACCTACACATTACCATGAGGCTATCAATGATCCAAAGTGGATTAAAGCCATGAATGATGAATTACAAGCTCTAAAAGACAACCACACCTGGACGCTTGTTCCTCTCCAACCAGGAATCAAACCCGTTGGATGTAGATGGATATACAAAATTAAATATCATAGCACTGGAAAAATAGAAAGATATAAAGCCCGCCTTGTGGCCAAAGGATACACCCAGACTTATGGCCTAGACTATGTAGAAACATTCGCTCCTGTAGCCAAAATGAACACTGTTCGGGTTCTTCTTTCTATCGCTGTAAATCAAGGATGGAAATTATTTCAGATGGATGTCAAAAATGCATTCTTACAGGGAAATCTTGAAGAAGAAGTCTACATGACTCCTCCACCTGGCATCACCACGTGTCCCAACCAGGTATGCAAGCTTCATAAATCTATATATGGGCTAAAACAATCACCTCGTGCCTGGTATGCCAAACTCAGTCTCTCTCTCCTTAGTTATGGATTTACTAAAAGTTCCGCTGATGCATCCATGTTTACAAAACATAGTCACAACACTACTATTATCGTTCTTATTTATGTCGATGACATCATTATAACAGGAAATAATAATCATCAAATAACATTAGTTAAAGAATACCTAAAATCAAAATTTGACATAAAGGATTTAGGATACTTAAAATATTTCTTAGGAATAGAGATTGCATATTCTAAAAAGGGGTTATTTCTCTCCCAACGAAAATATACCCTAGATCTACTTGAAGAAACTAAGAAATTAGGATCAAAACCTTCAAACACTCCTATAGAAATCAACAAAAAAATAGGACCAACTGATGGAAACCCTCTTTCTGATATTGGTCAGTTTCAAAGGCTAGTAGGAAAACTCATTTATCTTACTGTTACTCGACCCGACATCACATATGCTGTAAGTCTAATAAGTCAATTTATGCATGCTCCTTACACACAACACTTAGACTTAGTAAAAAGGATTCTCTGTTATCTTAAAGGCACTCCTGGGCAAGGGCTCTGGATGAGACCCAACAACTCTAACTCAATCACAGGTTATTCTGATGCAGATTGGGCCGGCAGTCATGATCGAAGATCAACGTCTGGATTCTGCACTTTCGTCGGGGGCAACTTAGTAACCTGGCGAAGCAAAAAACAAAATGTCGTTGCCAGATCTAGTGCTGAAGCTGAATATCGTGCAATGGCCTCAACCACCAGCGAATTAATCTGGTTGAGACAACTTCTCAGAGATATGAAGATCACCACCCAGGAACCCATGAAGATGTTTTGTGACAACAATGCTGCAAGACATATCGCGATGAATCCTGTCTTCCATGAAAGGACCAAACACATAGAAGTCGACTGCCACTTTATTAGGGAAAAAATACAATCAAGGCAAATAGAGGTTCCCTATGTCTCAAGCAAAGATCAGTTAGCCGATATCTTCACTAAAGCTCTAGATCGCAAGACTTTCTCCAACATACTCCACAAGTTAGGGTCTATCAATCCTTTTCAGACCCAACTTGAGGGGGCGTGTTGAAGATATTAAAAGCAAAAACAAATAATGTTCTTACCGTTGAACATTGATGGTGAAGGGAAGCCCAAAGCTTGACCATTGCGCTCCCAGATAAACGTTTAAGTTCCCCAAGGAAGAAATAAATGTATACTAACGGATAGTTCCTTGTATTTATATACACTCATGTATTCGAACAAACATACAACAGAAATAAAACCAAAATAAACATCTTCTTCCTTCTCATCCTTGCACCCTCTCCAGATCACTTTCTAATAAAAACATTGTGAATTAAGTACTAGCCAGTTAATTGATTTTAAATCCCATGAAAATAGATAAGACAACACGTAATTCTGTTGAAAATCTTTAGGTTTGCTGACCCACTTCAACTAGAAACTACATGTCTTTGTTATATTTATATGGCCTATATAATTCCATTAATTAATTAATTAAAACCATACGTATCAATTACATGTGTTAGTGGGTAATTATTTTGATGGAAGAAACTATCCGACATAAAAGTCTATAAATAAAGATTTTTAATCTTAATTGTTACCCTAGTTATTATTCCACCATTCTCTTCATAGTTTCTCCCAAACTCAAGAGAATCATCCATCATCAAGTCTAGGGAAAAATAATTGAAGATCAATTCTCTAAAATTTTACTTCCGCATCAAGGTTCAATAATGTATTTACTACCCAATTGTAAGTACATCTTGTCTTTGTTATTTTATATTGAATTTATAATTGATTTTGGGTTTACGTTGAGTTCTTAATGTTTTGAACCCTTTTCTAACGTTTGGTATCAAGTCACCGTAAATTCATATAAAATACATTATTTTAAGGTATGTCAAATATAACACCATCCATTAATGTTTTGATTGTTTTGACGTGTATAATATGGATTTGATCTTCCTAAACCACGTCATATATTTTTTATTTTCGTTTTGTTTACATCATGCATTGATGCATATGCAATGATGTACTGCCACTTTATGCTTGCGTTTTAATAACCTTTTGGGCTGAATAATGATGGAATGTATATATGTTAATAACTATCAAGAATCATGTATTGGCGTTTTTTCCTCGTGGGATTAATCATGTTGTTTTGATTCCCAAATCCTGAGCACCGCCTCAATCGTGCGTTCAGAAGTATTGTTCGTGTATCTTGGGTTTTGATTTGGAATCTTAAGCAAAGGAAAATGATTAATGGACGTTTGCGTCTGGGACGCGCGCTGACGTAGTTAGTCCAGTCAGCAACAACAGTCTAGTTATCAAAAATCAAATGTCTTTTCCTTTCTGAAATTAATTGAATAATAAATTTATTTTGTGTCACGTGCAACTTATACTCTCCCAATGCAATATTACGTTTCCCAATGCAACATTTTGTTTCCCCATACAACATTTATTTTCCCAATGCAACTTTTGATTCCCCCACGGAAAAACCTACAACATAAGATGGACAGACGAACACCTTATTCTGTCCAGAATAAGTTCTGTGATTGTCCAGAATAAGTTGTATGACTGTCCAGAATAAGTTCTGTTTGTTGTCCATAATAAGTTCAAAGTCTGTCCAGAATAGGTTATGTGTATGTCCAGAAAAAGTTCAAAGTCTGTCCAAAATAGGTTGTGTGTCTTTCCTTAATAAGTTCAAAGTCTGTCCAGAATAAGTTCAAACTTTGTCCATAATAAGTTCTGTGTTTGTCCATAATAAGTTCAAAGTCTGTCCATAATAAGTTCTGTGTTTGTCCATAATAAGTTCAAAGTCTGTCCAGAATAAGTTCAAAATCTGTCCATAATAAGTTCTGTGCTTGTCCAGAATAAGTTCAAAGTCTGTCCAGAATAAGTTCTGTGTGTGTCCATAATAAGTGCAAAGTCTGTCCAGAATAAGTTCAAAGTCTGTGCAGAATAAGTTCAAAGTTTGTCCAGAATATGTTGTGTGTCTGTCCAGAATAGATTGTGTGTCTGTCCATAATAAGTTCAAAGTTTGTCCAGAATAAGCTCAA
This sequence comes from Triglochin maritima, assembly GCA_963682175.1. NCBI lineage: Eukaryota > Viridiplantae > Streptophyta > Magnoliopsida > Alismatales > Juncaginaceae > Triglochin > Triglochin maritima. The sequence continues at coordinate 47,439,478 of OY821775.1, forward strand.
AGTTTGTCCAGAATAGGTTGTGTGTCTGTCCAGAATAGGTTGTGTGTTTGTCCATAATAAGTTCAAAGTTTGTCCATAATAAGTTCTGTGTGTTGTCCATAATAAGTTCAAAGTCTGTCTAGAATAGGTTGTGTGTCTGTCCATAATAAGTTCAAAGTGTGTCCATAATAAGTTCTGTGTTTGTTCAGAATAAGTTCAAAGTCTATCCAGAATAAGTTCTGTGTGTGTCCATAATAAGATAAAAGTTTGTCCAGAATAAGTTCAAAGTTTGTCCAGAATAAGTTGTGTGTCTGTCCATAATAAGTTCAATGTTTGTCCAGAATAAGTTCAAAGTTTGTCCAGAATAAGTTGTGTGTCTGTCCAGATTAAATTGTGTCTGTTCAGAAAAAATTGCATTGGGAAAATGTTGCATGAGGAAACGAAATGTTGCATTGAGAATCGAAATGTTGCATCGGGAAAGTAAAAATTACATGTGACAAAAAATAAATCTGCTACTTAGTTAAGTTCAAAAAGTAAAAGACATTTGAATTTTGCTGACTGGACTGCTGACTGTACTGACCATGTTAGCGCGCGTCACGAACGCCCACGTCCGTGTATAAGGATCCTTAAGTAAACTGTGTTTTTTGAGGCCACGTGAAATCGATCTTGTGGTTGAAGTATTAAAAAAAGGAAAATAATGGACGTTGATATGGATGGGCTGACGTGGCGGTTTTAATATTTTATTATCACGTGGGTGTGGGTGCGTGTGTGTCACAATCTATGCGACGGTTCGATTCCAAATACATATTTAAATGACTTTTTCTTCCCTCATTCATCTACGACTCTACCATCTCCCTAAACTTTCATATTTCGTCTTCCTTATCCCTACGTGGGTGGAGTCTCCAGTGCAGCTCCGTCTCCTAGAGAATATGAGTGTCCCATCGACGACAACAGCAAAGTCCGGAGGGCATCTCCAGGAGTCACGCTTGTAGACGGTGATGAATGCTAGAGGATGAGAGCGGGAAGTGGTGAGCTTGGAGATGGTGATGGGGTCGAAGAGCTTTTGGAGAGTGTTGTGGATGTGGGTATTTTTGTGTTGTGAATGAAAATGGAATGAGTTGAGTGGTCATATTTATGAGTGACCAAGTTCGATTCTAAATTTGTTTGATAAGTACTTGAAAATTTCTAACTTTGTATTTGTAGTGTTTTCAAGAGTTATGAATGATTTGTCACTTTCTTTTGTCCAGTATTTTTGTGTTTGTAATTGTTATGTTCAAGAGTTATAAATGATTGATATGTTTGGATGTAAATGGTGGTGTGGATGTAAAGTGTGAAGATAATGATCTGATAAATAAAACATAATTTTACATGATCTACTTACCCTGCACCCATCAACACCAACTGCAACGGGACAGAGTCGTGGTAGTGATGTGTCCAAAATTATTCCAAAATGTATCCAGAATCAAGCCAAAATGTGTATAATGTGCCAGAATCAGTCAATAAAGAATGTGGTCAGAATCATTCCAGAATGTGACAAAATCAGTCCATAATGTATCTGAATCATGTCAGAATGTGTCCATAATGTGCCAGAATCAGTCCATAAAGAATGTGTCCAGAATCGTTCCAGAATATTTCCATAATATGTCCATAATGTTTCCAGAATGTGTCCAAAATCATTCCAGAATCAGGCTAGAATGTGTCTATAATGTTGCAAAATCAGTTCATAAAGAATATGTCCAGAATCATTCCAGAATGTAGCTAGAATCAGTCCATAAGGTATTCAGAATCAGTCCATAATGTATCCAGAATCAGTCAAGAATGTGTCCATAATGGATCAGAATCAGTCCACAAAGAATGTGTTCAGAATCATTCCAGAATGTTTCCAGAATGTGTCCAAAATCATTCCACAATGTATCCAGAATGTGTCCAAAATCATTCCAGAATGTATCCAGAATAAGGCCAGAATGTGTCTACAATGTGTCTGAATAAGTCCATAAAGAATGTGTCCAGAATCATTCCAAAATGTTGTCAGAATCAGTCCATAAGGTATCCAGACTCAGTTCATATAGAAGGTGTCCAAAATCATTTCAGAATGTTTCCAGAATGTGTTCATAATGTTTCCAGAATGTGTTCATAATGTTTCCAAAATGTGTACATAATGTTTCCCAAATGTGTTCATAATCATTCCAGAATGGAATCATAAATCCTGAAATGTGTCCTCTAGCAACCGGGATATGTCTTTTTCACGTATTAATGATATGCCTAGACTTTCATGCTCAACAGTCATTCTCCGGGGATAACGAGTATTTTATTTTTTCAAATTTCAAACGTTTTACCAATTCAACCCTTATTCTGCCTACATGTTTGCTGAGTGGGTGCTGACATATTGTGAGTTGCGACTGTCGTTGGTCTTCATGATTTAACGTAGTTATTTTATTATTTTATATTCTTGACATTATACACTGTCGTAGAATAATAATTGGTATAGGTTGCATTTATGTATCATATTTGACCCATCCAAATGTATCATATATTTTTGCTTACAAACTTAATTGTGTAGGATTTCGTGTCGCTACGTATGTATATATTTAAAAAAAATTAATACATGCATACATGATCGATTTCATACTTTCAACAATTTTTTTATGTACATTACTTTGTGTTTATTCTAATATCATGCAACCCTACATTTATTAAAATAAACCACAAAGAGAGATCATACCTAAAAGGTTCTCTAAAACATTTTCGAAGATCCGGAGTCACGTTGCCCGTAGAATCGTCCACCAATTTGCCTCCGAGTGTTCACCAAACTCTAAACAAAATTAGAGAGAAAGGAGCTAGTCAATCAATCTCTAATAAGGCTTAGAATCTAGCTAATAACCCCTCTTTGAGCTCCCGAGATTTCTATCTCCTAAACTCAAAATTAATAAGAGATTTTCGTGGAGATTAGAGGAGAGATTATTTAGAGAAAGAATTTTTGCATTAACATAAACAAGTAGGAGGAGGGGTCCTTTTATAGGCTCTCAAAACATCCTTATCAATAATTATTCTCTAGTCGTGATCTCTTGCTTATTCTCTCCTAAAATTAATATCTAATTTCCACATAAGCACCCTCTAAAATGTTTTAATTAATCTGGAATTAATTCACCCATGATCTAATTAATCTCTTAATAATTCAGGCAGAAATCGCACTGTTCGGAGAATTATTCGGTCAACCGAACTGTTCGGTTTTAACACGTGTTCGGTGAACCGTGAGCTAGACGGTCGACCGAATCCACACGAGAAAAATTCTCTGGAAAAATTCGGACGAACCACGTCTTCTCTTCGGTCGACCGTTGACTCACCAAAATTTCTCCCGGAGCATAGTTATCGGATGACCGAGTTACCTTCGGGCTACCAAAAATATTCTTTCTCGGTTGACCGTTCACACTCGGTTAACCGAACCCGATTGTCCAGGCACTCTGGACAATTTCGGTCAACAAATTGTGCTTACTTGTTCCCCATTCGGTTAACCATCTGAAGATACCCCGGTCGACCAAACCTTAAACGGTTCACCGTGTTTGACCCCGATTTTGCCTTTGTCAAATTTTGGATTTATTTCCAAGAAAATTTGATCTTTTGGGGTTTTAGCAAATTCACATCTTATGTAATATATTATCCTATGTAATATTAAATTATTACACCCCATAATATAGACACCTCATATGAATTTATTATGATTCTAATTATGTCAATTCTCATGACATATTGATTTTATTCATTCACCACATGTGTCTCATTTTCACATGAAACCTGACACATCATAAGAACTTAAAATAAAGTCTTTTGTTTCTCAGTTTTGTGGTATGACCTATAAGAGGATTTAAGCCAAATTGGCAGAGATATAAAACACTTAATATCTCAAACTATAAGCGGTATCTAGCTACACATTATAGTTACCCAATTAGCATAGATGTCTTTGTTCCAGTCGAACCAAAACATGATCCATTTAGTGATGTAAGTGCACCACTTGTGTCCGTCCCTTGCCTCATGATATTAAGAATATATACAAAGTAGAAATGTGTCATCTTTGTATTATATTCATTTCTTGATCTCTCTAAGTTAATTATAATTATGTAACTTAACTCAAGTTACATTGTGCACATTATAATTTTGCTTTATCAGGGGGCCCACTAATATCATCACTCAATTAAGAGGGGCAATGATAATCGTTTGACTAGCTATCTTTTCCAGCACAAGTCATGTTCAACCAACTATTGCATTTATCACTACACTCATTGATAGTTTTTGACAATAATCAAATTAAGCACTTCTTGAGTGAAAAGATATAAGTCTCATATCTTAGGATCCAAGACACAGTAAAACATTAAGATACGAAACACAATTTCATAATGTTTTACTTGTTAGGTCTATTCAATATATAAAAGTAATCTTTTTATTTTTTATATACTCGTGTCGTCAATTATTTGTAGAGCTACAACAATCGATGACCAACACGACAATCTTGTCTCGGTAATTAATGTTCCATATTAATTACCATGATTGTGAATAACTTTTGATTTATGTAAACTCTTATCTTTTAGAGCTCTACGGTTAAAGACAAATCGTCTTTTCCTTAACACTTCCAAAAGACGAATATCATAATCAAGGAACAAAATGTTTGCACATTCAATTCATAATAATTGACATATAAAAGTAAAACTTTTAGAACGCATTCCTTTCAAATTGTTGATCTACTTTTGTTAAATAAATTTTGTGATGGTTATCTTGTGGTGTTAAATCACAATATTTTTTATGTTTGGGTAAATCATGGACATAATTTTACCAACTTTAATTGTGGACATGATTTATTATATATTTTTTACTAATGTTTCAAAAATCAATTTATTTTCTACCCAACTGTGATATAAATTGATTTATGTATGTATTCTAATGTGCATGTTATTAATCATACCAAATTAGATTAATAATTATGCAAAAATGATTAAGTAGTAATTGAAATAACTTTGGATGTTTAATGTTAATTTCAGTTTGTTAACTATTAGAATACAATTAATTAATGTTACTATGTTGTTTGTTTCTTGTGTGGTGTATGTAGTTAATGAAAAGTAAACATCATGTTTATTTTGAAAAAGATGCATCATTGAATACATCTCACGTGACATCTCAAGCTCTAGAATTGAACCTCTTAATTGAACTAATTTTCTCACTTTGAATGAGCAAATAGAAATATGTCTCGGTGTTTTGGAACTCGATCATGAATATTCGAATGAATGCTCCTAAACCCCCTATAGCCACGAGTTCTAACGAACAACAAGCTAATTATGAAAAGTGAGAGTGTTCTAATCGCATGTCTCTTATTATGAAAAGTTACATCACACCTGTCATCCACGGAGCAATCCCCGAAAAAGGTAATGCTAATAAGGCATTTAATGCTAAATAATATTTGACTTTTGTTGAGGAGCAATTTAAGGGTACTTTTAAAGCTAATGTGAGTGCTCTTATAATGAAAATGCTCACAAAGTATAATGGGACTAGTTGTATACATGAACATATCATGATGATGAGCAATATGGTCGCAAAACTAAAAAGCATGGATATGACAATTTCTGAAGATTTTCTTGTTCATTTTATTATTACTTATCTGTCTGTGCATTTTGGTTCTTTTAAGATCAATTGTAACACACAGAAAGAGAAATGGAAAATGAGCGAATTAATGGTTGTGTTGAAGAAGAAGAAGAAGAAGAAAGACTTAAAATTGAAAAGTCTGATTTTGCACATCTTGCCTATAATGGTCCAACAAAGAGAAAATTTAACGGTAATTGTAAAGAGAACAAGAAAATGAATGTGGTTGTTGCTAATGACAAAGAGAAGGGAGGAAACAGGAGAGAAATGAGAGTGAGAGGTAGAAGAGAGAGAGGATGGAGAAGTTTGGATTTTTTGTTTTTTGTTTTCATATTTAATATTAAGGACATTTCAATTTTAAAGGGTGTGTTTTGAAAATATTCTAACAGAAAAATTAACGAAGTGTGTCCCACAAACGGTGGAGATGCACCCAAGCAATATGTAGTGTTAGGTGCACATAAGCAAATAATAAAAACGTAGGTGTAAAGAGTCAATTATGCACATTTAGAGGTGCACCCAAGCAAATTCCCTAACCATTAGTTGTTATTCTATTGGTTATCCAGAAAGATAAAAAAAATCATTTTTATTGCACGTCTCATACCACTAAAATTGTTGCCGATAATCCTAGAGATTTCAAACTCTACACGTCCTTTGAAGATTGTAGACATGCCTAATCCACTTCCTATTGAAGAAACCCACGTTAATGAACTTCTTGAAGAACCCTTACGTTGGTCGCAAAGGGAGAGAAAATATGTCATTCCTAATAACTATATCGTATACATGACTGAGGGATGCAATATTGGCAATGGAGAAGATCCGACCTCATTTAATGAAGCTGTTATGAGCAAAAAATCATCTCAATGGCAAGATGCTATGGAAGAAGAGTGAAATCTATGGAAATTAATGAAGTTTGAAATCTTGTTGATTTACCAGTTAGAGTTAAGTCCATGAGTTGTAAATGGGTCTATAAGACTGACTCATAAGGTAACATTGAAAGATTTAAGGTCTGACTTGTCGCTAAAATGAACATATTACACAGAAGTAATATGTTCATTTTGATAATATATTTTCTTCAGTTTCAAAGAAAGACTCGCTAAAAAATTATTTTAGCCTTAGTAGCTCATTATGATCTAGAATTATATCAAATGGATGTAAAAACTGTATTTCGTAATGGTGACTTGCAAGAGGAACTTTTCATGACACAACCCGAAGATTTTGTTGTGAAAGGCAATGAACACATGAGATGTCAGTTAAACAAATCCATATATTGGTTAAAACAAGCATCTAGATAGTGGTATCTTAAGTTTGATGAGGTGATAAATAACTTTAGATTTAAAAAAATGTGATGGATCAATGCATATACCTTAAGGTTAGTGGGAGTACGTTTATCATTCTCATTTTATACGTGGATGATATTTTGCTAGCCAGCAGTGATTTAGACATGTTGTCGAAGACCAAATGATTTTTTGTCAAATAAATTTGAAAGGAAGGATCTTGGTGAAGCCACTTACGTTATTGGCATTGAAATTCATCGAGACCGGTCTCGTGGGATTTTAGGATTATGCCAAAAGGCATGTATTGAAAAAAATGATTAAAAGATATAACATTCAAAATTGCTCCCCAAGTGTTGCCCCTGTCGTAAAGGGTAATAAATTTAGCAAATTTCAATGTCCCAAAAATGAATTAGAATGTGCAAAAATGTAGCAAATTCCTTATGCTTGAGTTGTTGAGAGTTTAATGTATGCCCAAGTTTACACACCTCTTGATTTAGCATTTGCAATTGGCATGCTTCGCTGATATCAAGTAGATCCAGGATTAATGGATCATTGGAAAACTACCAAAAAGATTTACGTTATTTGCAAGGGACAAATGACTATATGTTTACTTTCAGAAGGCCAGATAACCTTAAGGTCATTGGTATTCTGGCTCTGACTTTTCTAGATGCATTGACAGTAAAAAATCAGCATCGGATTACATATATATGCTTGCAGGGGGACCAATATCATGAAAGAGTGTCAAGCAATCTTTATAGACTTCTTCCATAATGCAAACCGAATTTGTGGCATGTTACGAGGCACTGCTCAACCTGTTTGGTTAAAGAATTTTATACATGGGCTCCAAGTAGTTGATAGTATTTCAAGACAACTTACGTTATTTTGTGATAATGAGGTCGTTGTTTTCTTCTCTAAAAACAACAAGTCAAGTGGTGTATACAAGTGGATTGACATCAAGTATCTTGTTGTTAGAGAGAAATTCAAAAATGGTACAATTGTCATATAACACATAAGGACACAAGCAGTGTTAGTTGATCCACTAACAAAGACTTTGCTACCCAATCTCTTTAGAGAGCATGTTATCGGTATGAGTTTGGTAAATGTATGTAATGTGATGTTGTTAATGACTAATGTGTATGACATTATATGTTGAAGCTTCAATGATGTATTCGACTTTGATTTATGAAAGTTTGGTTATTACTTATTGTGCACAATCTTATTTTATTTAAGCAAACATATTTGTGGACCTAATGAATTATGTTGAGAAAGTTTGGAAAGATTACCAAATACCATAAATGATGGGGGCTAATAATGATGTTAGTTATTTGACTACAATGGTTTGGCTCGGTGATTTTGACTGAATAAGGTATATGTTTAATGAATTAATATTGACCAAATTTAGTATGTGTTTTATAAACGGAACTAATGGAATTGATGTTACAGCCAAGTGGGAGAATGTTATATTTATGTGGCCTATATACTTTCATTAATTAATTAAAATCATACATATCAATTACATGTGTTAGTGCGTAATTATTTTAATGGAAGAAACTACCCCACACAAAAATCTATAAATAAAGATTTTTGGTCTTAATTGTTGCCCTAGTTATTATTCCGCTATCTTCTTCATAATTTTCTCTCAAACTCAAGATGATTATCCATCTTCAAGTCTAGGTAAAAATAATTGAAGATCAATTTCCTAAAGATTCACTTCCGTATCAAGGTTCAATAACGTCTTTACTACCCAATTGTAAGTACATCTTGTCTTTGTTATTTTATTTCGAATTTACGAAAGATTTTGGGTTTATGTTGAGTTATTAATGTTTTGAATACCCTTATTTCTAACGGTCTTCTCTTTTACCTTTTTCTTGTACCACATGCAAATATATCCACCTTGTAAGTCATGTCATACTCATTATTTCTAGTATAAAGTTGGCGACTAAGGCTTCTCAGTTAAATTACATGACAATAAATTCTTTCTGTAACTAGGACATTCTTCTATCTAGTGTTAATTGTAGCACTAGTTGGTTTGCAACACGATAAGACAAAATAATGATATGAACTCAGAAAGATAGAGAAACTCCATGATCACACTCATCTTTGAGATGATATACCGAGGCTCAAACATAGGATATGCAAGTAAAAATACTCACATGCTTGAGTACTTGGAAGTGACTTTATATAGGTGGGACAACATGAAAAATTGTATATATAAACACACACACATATATACATGAATTCTCTAGTGAGTCCAGAAAAATTAAGTCCCCATAATATACAACACTCATTTCAAATTGTAAGGTAGATTAAGAAAAACGGTTATACTAATGAATGGTGAGATTAACTGTAAATAAGACTCAATGGTGAGATTGTAGGGAGCTAAAATTAAATTTGATGAGTCATGTGCTCACTAGAGCTCAACACTACATATATATGTATGTATGTATGTATGTATCTATATACATGTATCTATATGTATGTATGTATGTATCTATATATGTATGTATCTATATATGTATGTATGTATCTATATTCCCATAAGAAGACAAAGATTCCAAGTAGAAGAGAACAGCAACATCAACTAATGTGACCACTTTGAACACAGCACTTCCATCAAAGTGGTAGTTCTTGTCATGGGTGTTGATTTCATAGGTAAAGCAAGCATGCATGAGAACTAAAAGTTGATATCTGTATAGTGCACGCGACTTTCTTTTTCTCATTGTCGTCTTCTTAGACGTTACAGTTTGAAGCCCTAATCTGGCATATATATGCGCATGTGAGTTTGTGGGGTTGGACAGTACTAATACAAGCAATTTGATGTATAGTTGTAGGGTTTGAAACTAGTGAACTCTAAATGTATATTACACCAACTGGGAAGAAGAATCCAAAAACATATGTAAGATGTTTAGGGATTTTGGGAAGTCACAAATCTAGATCATGGTCCCAAAGCATTATTTTAGCCGAGACTCTGGCGTTCATGACCAACACTCTGACCACGTCGAATAGACCGATTTACAACGCTAGAAATTTAAAAAATAAAAATTATATGCAATGGTTTGATGGTTGAATGTAATCAGAGACGGATTTAGAAATTTTAATGAACAAATGTCAAGTGTATTATCATTTTGTCGATCGAATTTCATTGAACAAATTGAAGCCCTTTCATTCAGATGAGGATATAATTGTGAATATCAAAGAGATTGAATGCTAACAAAGCACCTGGCAGGTATGAATTTAGTGGGCATTTTCGTGGAGTTGCGTTTCATATATATCATCGACGCTAAGTTACCACAAACTATAAATGGTCTATTGGCGCATGAGTTCTGCCACAACATATATATATATATATATATATATATATATATATATATAGGGTCAAACTCTAGTGAGCCCAGGGCTCATCAAATTTAGTTTAAGCCTCATACAATCTCACCATTGGATCTTATTTACAGTTAATCTCACCATTCATTAGCATAACCGTTTTTTTCTTAATCTACCTTACATTTTGAAATGAGTGGTGGATATTGTGGGGGCTTAATTTAGTTTGATTAAGCTCTGGGTTCACTTGAGAATTCATGTATATATATATATATGTATATATATATATATATATATAGGGTCAAGCTCTAGTGAGCCCAGGGCTCATCAAATTTAGTTTAAGCCCCCTACAATCTCACCGTTGGATCTTATTTACAGTTAATCTCACCATTCATTAGCATAACCGTTTTTTTCTTAATCTACCTTACATTTTGAAATGAGTGGTGGATATTGTGGGGGCTTAATTTAGTTTGATTAAGCCCTGGGCTCACTTGAGAATTCCTATATATATATATATATATATATATATATATATATATATATATATATATATATATATATATATATATATATATCACGTAAGAGGGCTGACTACAATGTGCATCAAAGTTAACCTCCGTAGGGTGTACATATAATTCGGTGAGTAGGGGATTTATTTGGATGTCTTGATTATTTTTTTGGATATTGTGATACTTGGACAAATTAATGGATTTTTCAATGTTTAGATGAATTATTTTCCATCAACGTCAATGACACCCCACCGGGCTTTCAATCGATTTCGGAATTTGTAAAGGTGACCCAATCACACCCTACATCACTTCTTTTGCGGTTTTCTCTTATGATATTTGCTATATAATGCTTACTCAGAATGTATTATTGGTTGTTCAAGGCAAGAAAGAGTTAAAATTTGTACCTTTCCCTTTGAATGTGTAAAGTAAAATTTTGTTAACTCTCCAGAGTGCATTAATTTAAGATTCATTGAGTGCACATCATAGACATTTAATGTACCTCATTTTCCCATCATCAGATGCAATAATCAAAAGCATGTCTCATGGACTCGTAGCAACTTTGTCCCATATGTCGATTAATACATGAAGTATAGTAGGTTTAAACCATGAAATAGTAAAGATTAGCAATGACCAGCTAACCGAGTTGCATGTATATTGGGATTTAGTTAGAAAAAGATTAAAAATTGTTAAGTTAATTATCACTTTGTAATTGACATGTATATTCAATAAAACCGTTACGGAAAGTGAAGATGAGTATGCCACCGAGGAGAAAGTCCAGATCACAACACCAATCAAGAAAATATATCTATTTATAGTAACCCAATTAAGGAAAACACATTCCCACTTCTTTTTGCAAAAAAAAGAACTTTACAGATGCAATCAATCTATAATTACTACTATCTCCAATTGGTAATCCATAATTACTACTAATCTTATTAGGGTCCTCCCCTTCTCTCTCTTCTTTTTAAATATAGCTAGGAAGGAATGGAACCTCTCAACCGTAACGTAAATCTCCAAGAGCTAAATGGCTCCACTCTCTTCCAATCCCACTTCTCTTCTCCTTCTCCTTGTCTTCTCCGCCTCCTCTTGCCTTCTTGTGATTGCTTCCACCAACCATGACCCTCAGGTATAATTAAATTTGTTTCTTCTATTCTTCACTTGTATTTAGTTAATTATATCTTATGTTTATGTGTGTGTACTTTTTGATGTTTTGTTTGGCTTTCAAAGCCATATATTTTGTTCTTTTGTGATGGTTGAGTTCTTTTTTGTAGACCTATATTGTGTATTTTGGAGAGCATAGTGAGAGTAGAACGGAGGAGCAAATTTTGGATTATCATCATTTCTTCCTGAAATCAATCAAGACAAGGTATAAAATATTCATGTCATTATTCATTTCAAGTTTCTCTTTCTCTTTTGATAGAAGAAACCATCTTAAATTTCTGGGAAAATACTGTTTAGGGTGTTGTATTACACCGAAATACGCATATAACTGTATTATATGTTATTTATCGATCATAAATCCAATTCTTAATTTGAGTAATACTTGCATATGTGTATCCATGAAAATACGTTATTTGTTTAAATTTGCTTTTTTTGTGCCATTATCTCACTCCCATATGTGTTTATATTTTGCAGCGACGACGAAGCCAGAGACGCATTGGTGCATAGCTACAACAAAGTCATCAATGGATTTTCCGCAATTCTATCGAAAGAAGAGGCCCATAAATTGTCAAGTAAAATAAAATAATATATATATATATATATATATATAGTCCAATTCCATTCTCTCCTCAATTCTCACTGTGTATTACTTCAAAATTTTCAGAGATGGAAGAAGTGGTGTCGATATTCCCTAGCCAACGGCTATCACTCCACACCACGAGGTCGTGGGAGTTCATGGAGGACTACGAAGGATTGGTTGGAAAAGAGAGATATGATCTTGCGATGGAGGCAAGACTTGGGGAGGACATCATTGTCGGAGTAATTGACTCAGGTCAAATCAAAATTGAATATAACTTACACGTAACAAACTCCGAATTCGAACAACCTTTTCTTTTTCTGAAATCTTCTTTGTAATTCACTTTCGTAGGAATATGGCCAGAATCTGACAGTTTTGGTGACGAAGGATTGGGACCTATTCCATCAAAATGGAGAGGTATCTGTCAAGAAGGGGACTCCTTCAACTCCTCACATTGCAATAGGTTAGTGTGTTATATTATATCAATATCTTTATCACGTAAATTTACAAATTAAAGTTTCAGTTAACTTTGATTTGGAGAATTTTAAGATATATAATACTTGACGACAGAAATAAGATTAAAATGGACGACAACATTACGTACCTACCTCAAATGTATTGGCCTAATTAAAGAGTATCTAAGATATATTAGGTAACACAAAGAACGTTGACATATTTAACTTATTTGAAAAAAAATTAAGTATCATCCGTAATATATAAAAAAACTGTTTTTTGGTCAGATAAAGATTGTTCATCTCCCTGAATCTTTTTGAAGGCATCTTAAATCTGTGTGGTTATGATAAAGATTGTGCAACTTAAATCTTAGAAATTTGTTAGTGGGGTGATTTACCAAATACCAAGTTTAAAAAAAAACTTATGAATATTCTCAGTCTTGGTTGTGATGATTAGGAGAGATGTGTTGGAGCCAATGGGAAGAAAGATTCCAGATGTGTCACGAGCACAACTGAAAGGTTTTTTAAGATTTCTTCCTGGGCCAAATTCCACTGTAACCCCCGAAATTACTCAATTCTCAATTTATCTCTTTTTATTTGTGTCATTTTTCCCTTGAACTACCAAGCATAAATAGCCCAACCCAAATCGATTCTCTCATACCACAAGCTTTGCTTTAATGGGATGAAAATCACCGCAAATATGGAACTTTTACTTTTTCGACCACAATTGTTTCTCAAATATACTTCATCAAGTCACGAGGCCGGTGTCCATCAAGTCCAATTAGCATTTGAAGCCCACCATAATCTCAAACCAACAACACTTACTTTCAAAAAAAAAAAAGTAATAGTTAAGGGAGAAAGTGAAATTAACCCTTTTTTCTACTTGTGAGGATTCCAAATATTTCTAGTAGATGATGATGATAATAATAATAAGTTTAGATTCTTCTTGGTTTGGGTGGCAACTGCATCTTCAACCATTACTTTTGTTTGTTTTTTATTCTTACTTTTTTTGTCGATTTAGATGTCAATTTGTCTTGAATCATGTTGGTGTTCTCTCTGATGATGACAAAGAAAATAGGGAATGGTGTGGATATGGTTTTGGCAAGCGTTTCTGCCTCACAACTTCAATTATTTATTTGCTGTCCTTATTATACTACGACTACTATCACGATCGAGGTTGTCCTTATTGTGCTGCCAAAAATAAAAATACGTGATGTATGATGTTACATTTGTCTTAGAACTTATAGAAGTCACATGCTCGATATCTACTTATTACAATTTACAAGTTCGATCTCTACCGTTACATTTTTCCTAGAATGTTCTTTTTTTCTCTTTTACTATCTCTTTTTTGATGTAATTTACGATCATAAATCTCCTCATTCCTCCGTGTAATTTACCTTTGTGACTACTTAGTTAACACATATACGTATTAATGAATGATAGTAATATTCAATATTTGTGTTCTAAGAAGGGGCCACCACACATTTTATGGCTAAAAACTCTATTGCAACAATTAGGCTAATAACAAAATTTATATGCCATTTATAGGATGCAAGCCAATGGCTACTCACTATCATTTTCCTATACAAAATCAAAGAAGCATCAGAAATACAAGTTTTTTTTTTCTCTCGATCGTTTATTGTTAAAAGTAAATGTAATCAATTTTTTATAATTATTATCATAAAAAACCAAGATAATTACCAATAATAATAATTTGCAGGAAGATAATAGGGGCCCGGTTTTACGTGGACGAGTACGAAAAAAAACTAGGCCCAATCAACAAAACTTACACGTACAGATCCCCACGTGACAACGACGGGCATGGGACCCACACCGCCTCCACCGTGGCCGGTCGGGAAGTGGCAGGTGCGTCGGCCTTGGGTGGATTCGGACTTGGCACCGCCTCTGGTGGCGCACCCCTGGCCCGTATTGCGGTCTACAAAGTTTGTTGGCCCATCCCAGGGCCCAACCCAAACCTAGAGAACTATTGTTTTGAGTCAGACTTGCTTAGGGCGATTGACCAAGCCATATATGATGGTGTGGATGTGCTTAGCATATCAATTGGTGCAAACTTTGTTACTTCTAATTTTAGTGGTGATGGAATAGCTCTTGGAGCTTTGAACGCCGTCAAGAGGGGAGTTGTGGTTGCTTGTAGTGGTGGCAATGACGGTCCGAAGGCGGCCACCGTGGTCAACCTCGCACCGTGGTTGATTACCGTTGCCGCAAGCTCAATCGATCGGAGTTTTCTTTCACCCGTTGTTCTTGGAAACGGCGCCATGGTGAAGGTAAAACTAATTGTGGAATTACTCATTCAAAATGTATCACTTAATTATTGTAATTTTTTCATTTGCAAAACATTAAAGAATTTAACACTAATGAATCAACCTGAAATTGTGATGGAATTGGACTTCTTTATATATATATATATATATATATATATATATATATATATATATATATATATATATATATATATATATATATATATATATATATATTGAACCTTTAAAACAAATTAAAAAAGTGAATGTCAACTTAGAAAACGAGTTTGATTTTGATATCTATGATCACATACACAGGGTGAAACCCTAACAGTCCTCCATCTGGAGAACAAGCAATATCCACTAGTCTATGCTGGAGAAGCTGAGGTTCCTGGTATAGTTGGCAATGCTTCTGGGTATGTTCAAACCACCAACTTCACTTAAATGACATGTTTTAGAACCAATTTTTACAAATGTAATGGATGCATATATAGTAATCCTGTTGATAAGTTTATATATCATGAAATGATATTTTTGTACCAAGTACTATGCACCTAAATATATATAACTCGAACAACGTAACATAACACTACTCTCATCATTTTGCAAGAATCATGTCGAACGACTTAATTTAACGTCCAACTTGACGCGTGTTGTGTTTTAACAGACAATGTCTTCCCAATTCTCTATCAACCAAGAAAGTTGAAGGCAAGATAGTGTTGTGTTTGAGAGGGTCTGGTTTAAGAGTGGAGAAGGGTTTGGAGGTTTTAAGGGCAGGAGGCGTAGGGTTCATCCTTGGGAATGGTCCCTCGAATGGTGAAGAGCTCACCGTCGATTCTCATGTCCTCCCGGCAACCGCGGTTGGTCATAAAGAGGCACTAACCATCCTTAACTACATCAATGGATCGTCGAGTCCAAGTGCAATGTTGGTTCCTGCTCGAACGACCGTCGGGGTTAAACCATCACCCTTCATGGTTTCTTTCTCTTCACGTGGACCGAACCCTATCGAGCCTAGTATTCTCAAGGTAGGCATTTCTTGATGGGATCCTTAATCGTGTTATTTTAAACGCTTTAAGATATATTGAATCCATATATACATATGCATATGAACATAAATTAGATAATTCATATGCACCAGTATATGTCTGATGCAGCCAGACATAAGTGCACCTGGATTGAACATATTGGCAGCGTGGACCGGAGCCACGGGTCCAACCAAGCTGTCCTTTGACCGCAGGGTTGTGAAGTACAACATTTATTCTGGCACCTCCATGGCATGTCCCCATGTCTCCGCCGCTGCTGTGCTTCTCAAGTCCATCCACCCAACTTGGAGCTCCGCTGCCATTAGGTCTGCCCTCATGACCACTGGTACGTACAATTCAAACCATGCTATATATGTTATATACATCTAACATGTCCTTTAGATGCGTATGTTCTAGGTCTGTAGAATCTCATACTCTTTGAGGTCTTTCAAGTTGGGCAAGTTACTACAAGTCATGTTTAAAAATGACAACTCTTAAAGTTCTACTCTTACATATTTTAAGATTAGAAATTTATCGATTGCACTAACCTCAGTTCATCAATACTTAGTGATTATTAATTATGATTGTTTAATGTGACAAATCTTGTCTTCCAATTAGCATCGACAACGAACAACTTGGGGCACCCACTCACCACATCCGATGGCCAAGTTACTGGACCCTTCCACTATGGCTCAGGCCACCTCCGACCGTCCCATGCTGTTGATCCTGGCCTTGTCTACGACACAAACTACCTTGACTATGTACTCTTTGGTTGCGCTTCCATAAACACCACCTACGATAAGGCCATCCCTTGTCCACGAGACCCTCCGAAGCCATACAATCTCAACCACCCTTCTCTTGCAGTCACCAATCTTAAACACACTGTTAAGGTCAAAAGAAGAGTTACCAATGTCGGGTCCGATGAAGCTACATACAAGGTTGACATCACGCCTCCAGCCGGCATCAAGGTAGAGATCAAACCAAGAAGGTTAGTGTTCAGGAAGACGGGAGAGGAGAAGAGTTTCAGTGTCAAGTTTAGGGTTGAGAGAAGTAGAAATGTTAGTAGTGGAGAATACTTGTTTGGTTCTTATGTTTGGACTGATGGGGTGCATAATGTCCAGAGTCCTGTTGTGGTGTCTTTGGCGTAAAAACAGAAAAAAAAGTGTGAAAGAAGTCAATGAAGCAATTTATTGGACTACTTATAATTCTGCAATAAAAAGAGAACACTTTTCTTCAACATGTCTTCCCAATCCATGTTTGTACCGTCCAACAGTCTACGGAATGAATCCCACCGAAGGGATGAACATAGAAGTGATTGCATCAGTCCTTCACAACCATCTTCAGTGATTCGATCGTCACATAGGTTGATTACATAAACAGCACAGGAGGGTCTAATAACAAACGATTGAGCTTGAGAAAGCTGCACTGATGCCATACAAAAGATATGCCATAAATTAAGGCAGCATAATGTTTAAAATTGATTTACAAAATTGAAGATATTGGTAGAATAGATCATAGATAGTCGAGATTGAATCAAGATGTCGCTGCTAAAGCTCTTTCCCTAAGAATACAAGGCAAGAAATATAAAGCAAACTAGACATTTCTCTACATTACAGCCACTCTAAATTTACTAAAACAAAGGTAACACTAAGAGATTACATTGGAGGAAAATTTTGGCCTAACTTTTACAGGTCGACGACAGGTACTTGTTGCGTGCCCAATAAATAATAAATGATTGGATGAAGAAAATGAACCTTAATGACTTGGATGGGTATCAATGATTTTCCTCCCCCAAAAAACCAAATTCTTGGTTTAATGAGGAACCAGGAAACAGCGGTTGCGATTATTGATCTCTTCTATAGACAAACTAGTTCGAAGATTCATCACGCTGAAGTGGAGATAGTTGACTCAAGAAAAGTGAGACGGTTTTTTGTTAGAGTTATCTTCTCCTCTGCCTCAGTGGCTTTGTCCTGTACCCCACGAACAATCTCTTCAGGAGCACGCTCTACAAACTGCAACAAAATACCGAGCATATTCAGCACTTGGTGAAAACTATTTCTTTAGTGTTCTTGTTAAGCTGGGAGACGAGGTTCATCCAGCAATGCATTATATTCGGTCATTCAGCAAAATAGGAAACAAGCTTAAATTTCAAAGTTCTACACCAAGGCGTTTAATATTTGGGAACGTCAAGGAGGATATTAGTGATAAAACGAATCATTCATGATAATAAGATTGCAACAGACCCATAACAAAGGAACTGCACAATATAAATGAGATGAATAAATGATTGTAATACTGTACATTGACATCTGCTGGTTAACAAAACGAAAATTGACCCTGACTAGCAGGGCAATTGTTAATTGTGACCAGGGTTTCAGATCACAGCCAGGACATCAATATGGTCAAGCCACCTGGGTGGTCCATAACTCTTTCCATCTAAATAGCAAAAGTATTGCACAATTGAGGCCTGGGGCTGCTTTCCCAAGTTTGTGTACAAAGAGTTGATGTAATTTGATTACCTTCTTATGATAAATATCTACATATTAATGTTGGATGTGGAGATATAGACAGTGGCTGCTGACAGCACAATGGAGAACGCCGGAAGTCGCCACAGGTTTTTGGGTGAGATTGGGCAAAAAGGCGCATTGAGATCTTAAATTTAAGGTTAGTTTCGTTCTACTTCTCATCGTCAGTAATTCTTAATGGAGGCTGCAATACTGGTTCAACCCCAAAACTGATGGTTCAACCAGTCAAATGGGCTGAATTACCTTCTCAACCTTGAATCTAGGGTTTCGACCTTGAGCCGGCCTGCTTAGATGATGAGGTCTAGGTTAAACTGATTTCACTGGTCAGTCGGGCCAGGTTTGTGCTTCGTTGAACTCTTAATCAATAGACTTCCATAAAATTGACAATATCATAACATCATAAAGGATCAATGCAAGAGAAAGAAAGGAAGATAAAATGAATTGTAATTTACCCTTCTTTTGGAGTGAATGTTAATGAGACTAAAGGTTACAAGTCAAATCAGCTACAGAACATTCATTTGATGGAGGGATATATTAGAAGCACGTTACAAGGTCAGACCATACCTTAGGAGAGTTGAGTTGAGCAACAAGAGCTTTGTGTTCTGCTTGCATTTTCACTAAGCGCTTTGAAAGACGCTGAATCTCACAGGAAATATCAACCATGTCAGAGAGGGGAAGATAAGCTTCCAAGCCCTCCCCAACGACAAGGTGAATTGCTTGAGTTGCGTAGTCTGTGGTTCAGAATCAGAGCACAAGGAAATCAATTGTTAGAAATGTCAGAGCTCAAAGAAACTTACTCATACAAGGCTATATATCTAAATCGTGCCTGGAGGAGTTTCAGTGAAATGAACATTTTGCAAATCTAACTTGGATAGCAGTGCCAACACCTCCTTTTCTTCCTGTAAAGGGCAACATGTAAATCAAATTTAGGGGAACAGAACTTCATTCTACTGTGAATTACTTTAGTGCCCCCTGGCAATTGTTAACTGAGCAACTGTCTCAACTCCTAAGTTCTTGTCTACTCATCAATCATAAACTGACAAGTATGCGCTTCTGTTTTATTTGGAGCAATCAGAAATGTACTTACAGAAACATAGCGAAGCACATCACTGCTGCCAACTATAGATGCAGAGATCTGCTTTGATGGTTCAACAGAATATTCGGCTCGAACATTCCTAATTGACCGGGTCTGCAATAACCACATTGTAACAAGATGTTTAAACAAAAGGAAAAACAAAATGCCAACCATATCAGGAGCTATTAAGCTCACCAAAGACTGCAAATTCTCAAATCTCTTCACAAAATTGGCATCACGAGGAAGTGAGCTCCTAGGCCAGTCAGAAACCATAAGTGCTTTGCTTTGCTGTGGCAATGCCTACAGAAATAACACAGTAAAAGTTACTTATCAACAAGAAAGCCCATCACAAAGGATGATACATCTAACAACTTCCTTTTATTGGCGCACGGACGCACTCAAATTTCACAAGTACGCAATAGCACTTGAAACATATCAGAACCACCAAATAAAAATCGCTACTCATTTCCAAATTTTTCTAAAAATTAATAAGTACTACTTAAATTGTTTACAGCCGCAATCACCTTGATGCTGCTGAATCTACTCATTTACAAGGCCCAAAACAAACATCCAAAGATACATTATTTGACCCATTTGATAATTCATAGCATGACAAAGTTGGTCAAGCATAAAGCAGCATTATTACCTGCCAAAGTGCTTCTGTGACAAAGGGCATAAATGGATGAAGCAATTTTAGGATGTTCTTAAACACATACAAAAGAACACCTTGTACAACAATAGCAGCAGAAGGGTCTCCAGAATGGTAAAGGCGAGCTTTACTAGCTTCAATATACCTAAAAAGAATTAAACAAGATGATTTTACAACTAAAGGATAAAAAATAATGCACTTCCAAATGACAAGCAAAATACTCAATCTCACATATCTCAAAAGACACATCAGGCATGTCGAAAGGGCTTTTATCATCACAAATTGCACAAACATAAAAAACTATAATAAAGTAAAATCGATATTACATGTAGCATACCAATCTGCAAAATCACTCCAGAAGAAATCATAAATCTCTCTGCCAGCGTCACCAAAGAAAAACTTGTCATAGCTGGAGGTAACACCATCAATGAGCTCATGAAGTTCTGAGATCTGTATTAGATTACAAAGAACTTATTTAGTTCAAGAAAGTAGGATGGTTAACAAATTTAAAGCATATTAATGAATAATGACCTACCACCCAGCATTCTGTCAAAGGTAACCTCTCAAGCGACGACGCTGTGTCAAACTGAAATGAGAAGACAATAGTTAGAGAGAGTGTTTACAAACAGAGAAGGTAATATTGTTTTACATAGAGAGGATAAGAGATTGCAACCGTTATTCGGACCAAAACATTAACCCAAAAAAAAAAGTTTGTCAACACAACGATGACTTTATTTTAATATCAGCATGTCCATACCATCCTGTAAGCTGAAGTGATATGATGTATAAATGACATCTCCCTCATTTAACAAATATGAAGACTCTACATGCAAATTATGAAATATTGCACTGATTTTACATCTGGTTACTGCAAAGCATTCATTAGGGGTTCACACGAAGGTCAGTAACACGTGAAAAGAGGCTCAAGAAAACTAGGATATGTCCTTTACATACAGTAAGGCATAAAGTATCAGGAGTGAAAATTCTCTTTCTGTAAGTACATTGAATTATTGATATTTCAGTTGCACCATTATAAGTTCTAAAACTATATGGGAATTTACAGGAATGTATTCAAAGACATCAAGGCATCGGTATATGCTTTCTGGGTGCTGTGGTATGTCGGGTCGGACAGGATTCTAGCGACCGACATCCATGGCTGGTGCTTTGGACAGCCGGAAGTTTTGTTGGTTTGCCTTTCTTGTTACACATAGATTACCATACTTAGCATAGCTTGTCAGTTTGCTAGTGTATACACGCTGCTTGTAAAGTTATTTTCATTGCAAAAATCAATATATCTGGAGGTCCGACCTCTCTTTTACTGGAACGTTTTTTATATATTGAAAGGCACCACCTTCGCAGACTATGCCAATGTCCTTCTAGAATATATGCAGGTAAAATATACATTTTCGTTATATAGTGTTAGTGAGTTGGTGTCATGTGTGTCTGTGTGTCTGTGTGAACCCCATTTAAGACCAGCAGAGGATACAACTATTCTGTATTGCACACAATTAGAATGGAATGGTTTAAACTGTAACACCTTTTATTGCTGAGTAATAGCAGTAACATAAAAAATAAAAACATGTACCTTTCTAGCATTCTAAGTAACTTCCATACCTTACAAATTTTTTGATCGGTTACTTCTATACCTTAACCGTCGTATCATTTAACAAAAAGATCAATCTTCATTTGAACCACGATCTACCAAACAAGAAACTTCAGATTCCATAACTAATTGACTGTTCCATATAAATGCAAACATAGGGTGTGGACTTCTAATCAAATGCTTCGATTATGAAAAAACTAAACTTATGCACATCTCCTTCAAAGTTCAAGAATGCCTTCACAACAGACCTTGCGTTGTGATATATGCCATGAAAATGTTGATGGCTAAGCAGGAAACATGCTTACATACCTCCAAAGCTAGTAGAGCTTGCCAAGATGAAGCATCACTTCCATCAGGCAGATTTTTCAACACAAATTTTCCAGCATTCCACAACTTATTTGTGAAGGCCTTATTAGATGCCAATCTTTCAGTAGATAAATTGAGATCCTGGATGTTAGTTCCAAGAGATAGTAAAGACATTAGGCGGAACACGAAAGGTATTTCTGATTCCATTTCCATATGTAGTACTAGTATATTTAAATAAAGACAGCCCGTACCTGACCTGCAGTACCCAATGAGATCGTGAAACGCAATGCATCTGTTCCATACTCCTTGATAGTATCAATAGGGTCTATCACGTTCCCTAATGATTTTGACATTTTCCTTCCCTGGAATGAATGGATTAGATCAGAGAATCATCTGACATGAGATTTCTGGAGACGAGAGTACCGAAACAGAAGAGTTGTTTTTCTATTTTAGGTTGATTAAAAGTAAAGTCTTGATGAATCTGTACGATACTGAATTTGACATTTTACATTGTCATTTGAGAGCATACTTTCCTTAATCCTAAAAGCTAGAGAACCTTCCCTGAAATATTGCACATATATATCAGTATATCACCAACATGTGCTTCTATACTTGCCATAGCTCCATGTAAACCTACAAGGCAATACTGTCCTTTCCTATGAAAATGCAGTGTTTAGTGTCACCTCTCTTGGTAGAATGCAGAAAGATGAGAGTTGACCAACCATTAACCCCATGCCACTCTCTTTCTTTCTTATATTTCGTTACAAAATCTGTAACCTATAAAAGCGTGTTACCAAAATTATTCGGTATCAGTCCTTATCAAGGACAAAGACAAAAGTCATAGTGATATTTTGCAGCTTGGAAATTTATAGCTCCCCCATTACCAAATATACGAAAGAAGATGACAATGGCAGAGGCTATCAAGTTAGAATTTTCCCCCTTCTTCCGGAATAGGAAAGCTTCTTAGAGGATTAGATCAATGATACAGATTCACTTGCAGAAAAAGCATACTTGTGTCCTTGTGCTTACCTGGGAATCACGTATAAGCCCATGTAGGTAGACATAAGAAAATGGAACAGTTCCAGTAAATTCAATTCCCATCATTACCATCCTTGCCACCCAAAAGAACAATATGTCGTGGCTGCATTTAAAGCAAAACATCTTTAACATCAAAACCTAAAACTGAAACCACAAAAGTGAAAACCACCGACATTGAGAGCATATATGTTTCCAAAATGACAATCAATCTAAGATTCAATCTTGTACAGCTATACCAAATTGGGATACTAAATGTAATAAATTTTGTGCCTTCTAAAACAGCAAAAAATGTTCATATAGTTAGGTGTATACATAAATATCATCAGAAGAAATCAAGAGGCAAAATAGCCTATGATTATCAAACAACTAGATGGTTGATCTCTATTGACTGGTGATCAACGTATATGGGCTTGATCACCAGTCACCCCACTGACGAGTACAATTAATTTAAGCTGGTCACACAATGACAAAAAGGGCAACATTATATTAACTGTACAGAATGGTGTTGGACAACACACACTCTTAGATTAATCTTTCTTTTAGAAAGATAATATTCTTCTAATATCATTTTAAGCTATCCTTCACGATAGGTTTAATATTGTTGAGTTAATTATATAATTTGTAGGGACTAAGTTGTAAAAAGAAAGCTGATTAAAAGAGAGGGACCCCTTCAAGGAAAGAGTCCCCTTGATTTTTCTCCAAAATCAACATGGTATTAGAGCTGACCCTTTCCTAGAGGTGACCTCAGCGCGACGTTCGTGGAGTGTAGCTCTGGTAGAGGAAAGAAGGGAAGCGGTGGGGGTGGTGTCGTGGTCGAATCAGGTCTGTGAGGTGGAAGTCCAGCCCTAGTCGCGAGTCCGGTGAGGTCCAGCACTAGTTGCAAGGAGAGGAAGCTTGGAAGAAGGAGGAGAATTCGGAGGCGCACATGTTCAAGGCGAATCGTCTTGGATTGCTTTGTCAGAGTGGAACGACAAGTAGCTCAGTTGGAACCATAAAAAGCTTCATTTAGTTTTGTGATGTATTTGATGAAGTGCATGGTTAATTGCTAAGTATTTGCACCTGTGTTGGACATGGGAACACCTGTGACCAGTCAGGAGCTGAAGGAGATATTGGAGGGAATGGCCAGGGTGTTTCAAGCCAAATTAGAGGAGACCTCATCCAGTAGGACAGTTGTTCCTGCATCAGAACTGTCACAGTCGATGCAAAGGATAGAGTTGCTGCCTAATGACGTAAGGCTTGAGGGGACAAAAAATTACCTGAGTTGGTCTAGGAGGGCATTGTTGAACCTTCGAATCAAAGGACTTGAAAAGTATGTGACTGGGGAGTACACCGAGCCTGAGAATAAGACGTGTGTTGAATGGAACACATGGAGTAATACTAATTCTCTGGTGGTCTCTTGGTTGCTGACTTCTGTATCTCCAACCATAGCTGGGATGGTGGAGTCGATCCACAATGCAGTCGATGTTTGGAAGACATTGGCTGGGATGTACTCTGGAGCTGGGGGCGTGATGATGATGATGGAAGTTGAGGAGAAGATTGATGCTACCATACAGGGGGAGAAGACAGTACTCCAGTATGCAGCGGAGCTACATCGCTTATGGGCGGACTTGGATCACTATGATCCGCTATCATTGCAGAACCCGACAGATGTTCTTCTTGGGAAGCAATACCTTGAGCGTAGGCATGTGACTCGCTTTCTCAAGGGTCTGAATCCACAATTTGAGGGGCGAAGGGCAGCAATGTGTCATCTACCATCTCTCCCATCTCTGGATGAGGTTGTTGCATCGATGGAACAAGAGGAGATCAGACAGAAGGTGATGGCATGTGAGACCTCACATGTTGTCCGCTCGGCATTGGTGGTTCCTGGTGCTTCCATCAAAGATGATAGAGAGTGCTACAATTGCGGAAAGAAAGGGCACCTTAGATTTAACTGCCCTCAACCCCACAGTTCTGGGGGTGGTCGAGGAGGCAAAGGACAGAGAGGTGGACGTGTAGGTCGAGGATGCAAGGGGCATAGAGGCCGCGGAGTTGCTCACCTAGCTATGGCAGAGGAGTACCAGATCACTACTGAGATGACTGGAGCTGAGGTGAAGGAGCTGGAGGAACTACGTCAGTTCAAGCTTCAGGTTGAGAGTCCTAAGGGCAAGGGACATGCCACTCAGGATCAGGATGATACTACCTACTTTGGTAACTTTGCTGGTTATGCTCATATGAACAAAGGTGCTCTGGCTCAAGCACTCGTATCCACTAAATCTCAAGTTGGTTGGATTATAGACTCAGGTGCATCTAGGCATGTCACAGGAGCATTTAGTGAGTTTGCATTATATCATCCGAACAAGCACATGAACCCCGAGACAGTTCAGACTGCTGATGGGACATCCCAACCCATCAGGGGTACTGGCTCAGTCCATTGTACTTCATCTATTACCCTGCCGTCTGTGTTGCATGTTCCTTCATTCCCAGTCAATTTACTTTCGGTCAGCTCTCTCATTGATCAACTAAATTGTACCGTTCTTTTTGATCGAGATATGTGTTCCTTCCAGGAGAAGGAAACTGGGAGGAGGCTTGGGACTGGCATCATGCGTGATGGGCTTTGGTACCTGGATAGGGAGGCTGCAATGCTTGCAGCTGCTGTTAGTGGAGGGCCAGAGGCAGAAGCGATGCTTCAACATTGTCGTTTAGGGCATTTATCGTTTGATAGTTTGAACAAGTTAGAACTTGAGGTAATGAGTAAAGTAGATAGGACAAGGTTATGTTGTAATGCTTGTGAACTTGGAAAACATACATGTTCTACTTATAAAATGATTGGTCTTTGAAGTTTTGAGCCATTTGCACTAGTTCATTCTGATGTTTGGTGACCATGTCCCACTACTTCTATTAGTGGATTCATATGGTTTGTTACTTTCATTGATTGTTACTCACGTATGACCTGGATTTACATGATGAAGCAGAAATCTGAGGTGTATAAATGTTTTCAAGACTTCTCGGCTTATGTGAAAACCCAGTTTGGAGTACATGTGAAGATTAATGGGACAGAGTATGTCAACAAGGAGTTTTCTACTTTCATCTCTAGTCATGGAATTCTTCATCAAACCACTTGTACAGACACTCCTGCTCAGAATGGTGTGGCTGAACGCAAGAACAGGCATCTACTGGAAGTGGCACGTTCATTGATGCTGACGATGAATGTGCCTAAGTTCTTGTGGAGTGAGGTTGTTATGACAGCAGCTGATCTAATCAACAGGATGCCATCAGGAATTTTAGGAATGAAGACACCATGTGAGATGCTCTTGGGCTCTAATGTTTTTATTGTTCCACCCAAAGTGTTTGGATGCACATGTTTTGTGAGAGATCACAGATTGATGGTAAGCAAGCTTGATCCACAAGCAGATAAATGTGTCTTTGTGGGGTACTCATCAAGTCAGAAAGGATACAAGTGTTGGTGTCCTACTGAAAGAAGGTTGTTTGTCAGTATGGATGTGACATTCCGGGAGTCTGAACCATTTTATGGGGAGAAGACGGAGTTGAGTTCCTTGTTCAAGGATGGCTCTACCGATACTAGTACAGAGGGGGAGAATGGGAGTGGCATCGTGGTTGGCATGATTCCTCGGTCAATGTCAATACCCGTAAATGGTGACATCCCACGTCCTTTTGAGTCACTGAGTGGTGAGGGTGTCTCGGGTGCCGACAGTCAGGGGGAGCTAAGAGTATAAAGGAGGAGACAGAAACAACATGAGCATCATGAGTTGTCTGCCGAGAGACAGGGGGAGCTAAGAGTATATAGGATGAGACACAAACAGCTTGAGATGCCTCCTCGGTCGATGCCAGTACCCGCAAATGATGATATCCCAAAGCTCTTAGCTCCAACTTCTTCAGATTCTCCGTCTGAGTTAAGAGGTGATAATTCCTCACTTGATATATCTAATACTCATGTTTTGCTCCGCAGAACTTCGAGAGTCAATGCTGGAAAACCTTCAACTAAGTTTGGCAGTTGGGAGACTACTGACATTGCACATTACATATCATATGCATCCATTCCACCTGCATACAAGTCCTTCCTTGCATCCATGCACTCAGTGCATGTACCTAACAACTGGCATGTAGCTAAGCAAGATCCCAGGTGGTTGAGTGCCATGCAGGAGGAACTTCAGGCCTTGAAAAAGAATGACACATGGGAGTTGGTAACTTTGCCAGTTGGGAAGCGTGTTGTTGGATGTAAATGGGTGTATACTGTTAAGAAAACTCTAGAGGGCAAGATTGACAGGTCCAAGGCCAGATTGGTTGCTAAAGGCTACAATCAAACTTATGGTATTGACTATGATGAAACATTTGCTCCAGTAGCAAAGATGAGCACTGTGAGAGTGTTGGTGTCATGTGCCGCCAACTTCAATTGGCCACTACATCAGCTAGATGTTAAGAACGCATTTTTGCATGGGGATCTCTAAGAGGTGTATTTGGAAATTCCGCCTGGCTTTGCTACTTCACAAGTAGCTGGAAAGGTATGCAAGTTGAAAAAAATCTTTGTATGGGCTTAAAACAGTCTCCGAGGGCATGGTTTGATAGATTCAGGCTTGCAGTATGTGGTATGGGGTACAAGCAGTGCAATGGAGATCATACTGTGTTTTATAGACACTTCAAGACTCGTATCACTGTCCATGCAGTCTATGTTGATGATATTGTAATCACCGGGGATGATGATAAGGAAATCCTACGGTTGAAGAAGAGACTTGGAGAGGAATTTGAAGTCAAAGATCTGGGGCAGTTAAAGTACTTCCTCGGGATTGAAATTGCAAGGTCGCGAAAAGGTATAGTACTTTCTCAACGAAACTATGCTTTGGACCTTCTTTCAGAGACATGGATGTTGGGTTGCAGGGTTGCTTCTACTCCTATTGAGCAAAATCATAAGTTGTGTGCCGAGGGTGGTGACCCAGTGAGTAAGGAGCAATATCAAAGATTAGTTGGTCGACTTATATATATGTCATACGAGACCTGATATTACTCATGTTGTGAGTGTGGTGAGCAGATATATGCACGATCCCAGAGAGCAGCATATGGAGGCAGTTCGCAGAATTCTCAGATATATTAAAGGAAGCCCGGGAAAGGGGTTATGGTTTAGGAGCTTTGGACATCTGAGAGTTGAAGGCTATTGTGATGCTGATTGGGCAGATTGCATGGATGATCGTAGGTCCACTACAAGCTACTGTGTATTTGTTGGAGGTAACCTTGTATCTTGGCGTAGTAAGAAGCAAGATGTGGTGGCTAGGTCTACGGCTGAGGCAGAGTACATGGCTTTGGCAGTTAGCTTGTGCGAGATGATGTGGGTGAAAAGTCTATTATCCGAATTGTGTTTGTTTAGAGGAGATTCCTTGCAACTTTGGTGTGACAACAAATCAGCAATTAATATTGCCAACAATCCAGTACAACATGATCGCACCAAACATGTGGAGATTGATCGATTTTTTATCAAGGAACAACTGAATAGAGGAGTTTTGACTTTGAGCTATGTCGAGTCAGGGGAGCAGTTAGCTGATTGTTTGACAAAAGGTTTAGGTTCTAGAGAGTATGATATTTTTTGTAACAAGATGGGAATGATCGATATCTTTCACCCATCTTGAGGGGGAGTGTTGAGTTAATTATATAATTTGTAGGGACTGAGTTGTAAAAAGAAAGCTAATTAAAAGAGAGGGACCCCTTCAAGGAAAGAGTCCCTTTGATTTTTCTCCAAAATCAACAAATACTAATGTTAAATTTTCTTTTGCTGTATAATTTTTTTGATTATATTTGTTCAGCTTGTTATTGTCAAACAAAACTTCCATAGAAGGGGAGCCTAGACAAAAGATTAACCGATCAAGTTAAAACATAATGAGATACGTTGGATCTTATTTGAGCTGAAATTGCAATATCTAGTTTCAAATTTTATTTTGGTCTCAAGATATATGGTATCTGGCCTTCATGGAGACAATGACTCGATATAACCAAGGATGTAATTTCAAGAAGTGAAGTAACTTCAACAAAGGATGTAGTTTCTAGAAGTGAACTACAACAAGGGTGTTTTGGTAATCAAAGGACAGATACCTTTCATTCAGGGTGGCCCATTAAGATCTATGAATTCAGCTCAACACTGAATAAAAAAGAACAATGGAAAGGATTAGGGCGAAAAAACACTCTAATGCTTAAAAAAGCATAAGACCACTCACTAAATGTGTTCCATCACAAAGTCAAGATGCAAAATATGTTTGAACCCAAATTCAAGCTAGTGCCAGTTCATGCTCTAATGATCCAAGTCAATTTCTTTAAGTTATTCAGCAATTTGAACAACTGCATAGGCCAAGTTTAAGATTAAGCAAGCAAATCATGCAGTGGGTTCCAATGGATTCGATGTACTGATGTAATTACTATGAGAAGCCCGAAATTTACCCTGTTTCGAGGATGGTTGTTGGATAAAACCGCTTCAAATCTTCTGCTGATGTGTCAGGCCAACCAAGAGTGCTAAACGGCCATAAAGCACTGCAATATAGACATTAGTGATCGTTATATAATTATTAATGACCAGTATTAAAATCTTCAGCGATGTGATCGTGGGAAAGAACGAAAAAGAAAGGGCACTGATAGAAAGTCAAGTGCATCACTAGCAATTCTTCTTAACCATACAAACCAACAAAAAGATACAAATTCCTCTTACTGATTTTACAGTGAAAAGACACAGTCAAAGATAACGTAATTAATAAGAGTTAAAGTTAGGATCACAGACACGGAAACAATACTAGACAAACAAGAGTCAACTTAAATAAGAAAAGTCTAACCAATTTGTCCTCAAACTATATTGAATCTGAAATTTCTAAATGTTTTCAATTTCATCTCACCCATATCAAAGACAATTTCCAAAGAACAAGTTTGCATATCCAGAGAAAATAGATTGATGTCAGCAAGTCCTTTTGCCAGTCAAAAATACAATTGTAAAGGTCATAAGCCTAGCCAGCTAACCTTTCATAAAACATAAGAACTTGGGTTTTAGAGGAAAGTCGTTTTTAAACAAAGTATCACTAGTCTAACGTCTGGATAGATTGTGCAAACATAAACATATCAAAGTATCAGACAATCTTCTACAAAGAGGACAGAAATAATCAAATAAATGTATATTAGTCAGAGCTAACCTTGAAAACCATGTATCAAGAACATCAGGGTCTTGGTATATCTCTACACTATTTCCATATTTTTTACGAGCCATAGCTAGTGCCTCTGAAGCACTCCTTGCAACTATGTAGTCTTCTTCACAGTCTTTACCTTCAATGTACCAAACTGGTATTCGATGGCCCCACCATAATTGCCTGCTTATACACCAATCCTTGATATTTGACAGCCAATGTCGGTATATCTGCATGGGCCCGAGACATATTAAATTACTAATTACATATATCACATTATAACATGTATCAGAAAATTTCTACCAGAAACTATTACTTAGAATGATGAATAATTTTTGTATCAATGGCTTAAAGAAAGAAATAAGCACAATAAAGATCCGTCAACTCATTAAGAAGGCATAAATAAAGTTGATGTTAGAAAGAAAGAAGACTAGCAAATTTTACGGACATAACTTAAAGTCCACCAAATACCTTCTCAAATCTGTCTGGGAGAATGGTTAAATTTCCATTGTCAACTGCTTGAAGGGCCTTCTCGGCAAGTGGCTCCATAGTTACAAACCATTGCTTGCTGACCAGTGGTTCTATAATCTAGTGACACAAACCATCACATTATTTGAGCATTAAATGGAGACAAACAGGCAGTTTTGCAGTCTAATATGGAGACGATTGAGAATCCAATCTAAATAACTCATACTTCTCCTCCACGTTGGGATCTCGGAACACGTGAAGTGTGTGGTTCCATCTTAACTGCTAATCCAGTCTCCTCAAGTTCAGCCCACAATTTCTTCCTTGCCTCAAAACGATCCATACCACTAAAAGGAAAGAGAGGTCAATGCAATTCTTACATTGCATGTTAAGACAGTGAAATCTCGGGAAGATATTAGTAACTTACGCATAAAGCCCAGCAACCTCATTTAAGGTTCCGTCTTTGTTCATTATGTTCAGTATTGGAAGACCAAGTTTTCTTGCTAGTAGATAGTCATTGTGATCATGACCTGGGCTTATCTTCAAAACTCCAGTTCCAAACTCCTTATCGACATGCTTTAATTCAAAATTTAGGTAGTCAGAATTGAGGCTTTGTCAAGATAAAAAAATGTCATATAGCCATAATAATCAAAAAAGAATCATTCATAGGTTTATAGGTACTGGTAGAAAATGTGCAGAAAAATGAAAATATTGACTGCAAACAAGAATAAGGCTGTAGGCATGTTGACACGGACTCAAAAGGCTGGGATAATGGGAGTATGGGACCCTAGGCAGGACGTTTTTTGATTACCATAACCATTTGTGATATCTAGTAGTAGTATGTCTTCTATACCTGATAAGTTGGCAACCTTAGAATCTGCAGCAAACTTTTAATACTTTTGTCAGTGATTAAACTTTTGGAAATGACATCCACTGAAACAAAATATTTCTACCACAATCTGCACTGTGTTGGCATCTATGATAGAGAGGAGGGTGGCAATGAATGTTAATACAATAATATGTTCCGATTGAATCCAAAACATGGGTCTTCGTGACCAAATCGGAGCCATATTTTGCAAGTCGATGCAACAAAATTTGGCATTTCTTAAGTACATCAGTTAGAGATCAGAGTATTGCTTCAGAAGGGAACGTTGAATGACCACTAGCAAAATAAACTCAACAATCAATATCCAACAGACATGAAGGAAAATATTGTGGTTCAGTATGGGGTTTTTTTAATCAGTATTGTGGTTCAGTATGTTAAAAGAAACATATTTGAGAATGTAAAAACTAACAATAACAAAAACTGACAAGAAAAAACATACCCTGTCTGAGATAATAGGAACATGCCTCCCAAAGGTCAAAGGAACAATGGCTTGTCTTCCTATATACTTGGAATACCGCTCATCCTATGTTAAAGCAAAAGGTGAATACCAACAAGCACATAAAAAAGATGTAAAATTAATGCAAATAAAGAATGGGATCTCTTGTGAGGGTAAAACAAGTATCAAAGAGTAGACAATAAATGACTTCGAGGGAAGACGAGAGAAACACTGAATCACATGAAGAAGCAAATCTTCTAATCTGTATCTCTAGCATCGATGCAGCGTATATACAAAGGACTGAAGTCTAAGGCTGGTGAAAGCACAAGAATATAGTGGAAACTAGACAATGCAAGATTTACATCTCAGCGTTTCCTTAAAAAATTAAAAATACAATATCAAACATTTGGACTACACACGCAAAGAAAGAGTCGGTAGTTATATTTTGACAATCTTTTTTATGACTATTTCAAGAATTTTGATATTGTATCCTAAACAAACGAGTATTAAAGAATAAAGACAACAAAAAATAATTATAGAATATGATTTCAAACTACATGATGCTAAATGTTGGTGATCTACTTATTTCACGAAAATGTAGCTATTGTATAATGCAGACATGAACAAAAGATTTCTAGTTGTGACAGAAATAGATGTTTGGCTTGACCAAAACAAGCACAAAGAAATAAAATGCAACCCATCAAAAAGTTAAAGAAGTCAAATTATTGTTCCAGCTCAGGTAGGGAAAGAACATTTAATGGTGACAATTATATGGTTCCTCTAAAAAGCGATAATTTCAAGTTTTGAGTTGCTATCTGAGATTGTCAAGCTCATCTCACCTCGGGATGCACAGCAACTGCTGTATCGCCAAAAAGTGTCTCAGGGCGTGTTGTAGCAATTGTCAAAAATTCAGATCTTCAATACACATGAAAAGGAGGGTTAATGCATGTGAGACTAGAAGCAGCATCAAAGTAATAAATGTAGCCATATTTTGAAAATATTAGTTAGAACTCAGAACCTTTAGGACTCTTCCTCATAAATCAAACAAGGACCTGATTTTCTGATTTGAACAAATTTCCGACTTTCTCAATGTTTAACATCTTCTTATGAAATAATGCATAACTTAAAAACCTTCTACAAGATGCAATAGATTGCTAAGAAATCTCACTTTTCAGTGAGCCAAGTAGGATATGAATACTATAGCATTAGGTGCAATACCAAGTAATCTTTAAATAAATCACAATAATAACGAGAGTAAATAACCATGTCGATAAACAAGAGAATTGTAAAAAAAATCAGGTGTGCGAAATTTAAACAGTACAACAGAACAAGACATTTCTGTGTAAAACTTGTAACAGGAAAGGCAATGTGATTGGTGGAAATTTTGTACTACATAGAGATAGGGATGATCCATTTCTAGCCTACCCCCAACTAGTTTGGGATTAAAGCCTTTGTTGTTGTTGTTGTTGTTGTTGTTGTTGTTGTTGTTGTTGTTGTTGTTAGTATATAGATAGGGATGATTACAAAGAGAATAACAAATTGTAACAAATAAATATGCAACTGTTGCTGACACGCCAAAAGTGCTAGTATTGGCAGCAAAGAGTACCTTGAACCACCAGCAACACGATACTTCATATGATAAAGTGTTCCAGGTTCTTCGGAATATTCAACTTCCTAAACAAGTATAAACAGGACCTTCAATATAGCATAATAAGAACGAACTACTTAATGCTCAAAAGAAAACCTGACAGACCAATAGACATCGTAACAATCCACTTTCTGTAAGATGTCTTTAGAAGGATGGGAATTTAAGAATGAAAAGGTAGAATCATATAGAGTTAAATATTTGGGACAAGAAGCTATCTTGTGGAGATCAATGGTTATTACTGTCCAGTCATGTCATATGGTTATTACTGTCCAGTCACTGTGTAAGATGTCTTTAGAAGGATGGGAATCCACTTTCTGACAGATGTCTTTAGAAGGATGGGAATTTAAGAATGAAAAGGTAGAATCATATAGAGTTAAATATTTGGGACAAGAAGCTATCTTGTGGAGATCAATGGTTATTACTGTCCAGTCATGTCATATGGTTATTACTGTCCAGTCACTGTGTGGTGGCCAATCGGGGGGTCTATCTGACCCTCACACAGTCGCACCCAATAGGGTGCGACTTGTGCGGCCACACATGCCCCGGAAGCTCCCAAGAGCAAGAGGAGAAAGAAGGGGCTTTGTGCTTTCAAAATCTCTCAGAAAATGGACAGCTGAGATTCGGTGGGCGCGAATCACATAGGGGTGTCAGAAAATGGACGGCTAAAATCACGTTGGGATTCGGTGGTGTCTTGGGAGTGCGAAAGAAAAGAGAATCCGTTCGCACTGCACGAGGAAGTACGAATCAACGGTCGTTTCTTCTTTTTTATTTTTTTAAGGTAAACTGTTTTTGAAGTACGAAATTCATTTTGCTAGTTCAAATTAAGTTAATTAATTATAGTAAGGGGCTTTGTGTGTGTTTTGTGGTAACAAATGTATATTTTGTATTTTATAAATATTGTTCCTTATCTCCTTGATATTTCCCATATTTTTCCTAATTTTTTATGATTTTCCCGAATTGTTTTCATTTTTTTGATATTTTTCAAAAAACAAATACAGTTGTGCTGTCACATATGCAGACCCCGACACACAGGGTCACATATGCGACTCCTGAACATTGATTCCCATAAGCATCCATGCCAACCCTAACTATAATAGCCTAAGTGACGTAGCAGATAAGAGAGCACGTTCCATTGTAAGCTGATCAATTTTAAAAATTATTCTGAAGTTTTCAGTGTCTAAAGAGGAAAACAAGAGAGAGTGAGAGACTGCATCTACATCTGAAAACATGTCTAAATTGGAAAGGAAAATTTATCCAAATATTCAGAATGGCCAGTTGGCCACTGATGTGTTCAATTCACAACCATTTTACTTGAATTTCAGAGAGTAAGACTGGCACAGCATTATATAGGTCGGAAAGTAGCTTACTAAATCGGACACAGCAGTCTGAAGGTTAGGAGACCAATTGACCATATAAGATCCTGAAAATGAACGATTACAAACATAGCATTACAATCAAAAGGTAGCAGCTAATGCTTACAATCAAAAAGGTGGTGATACATACCTTGATAAATAAGACCTTTCTCATGAAGTGTAACAAATGCCTCAATCACGGCCTCTGCAACAATCAAATATCTAAACTAAGCGAAAATACTAACTGCGCTATAAAAAGTAGATGTCCTAATATAATTTAAGTGATGCCAGCAAAGCTTGAGATATCTAATGAAAAGTATGCTATGAATGTAAAAAGGTGGGAAAAATGAATTGTTTTCAGACTAAACAAACGTGGAAAAACGAAAAGATTGTGAGATGTTAGTAAAAGAGAGCAACTTACGAGATAATTGCTTATCAAGGGTGAAGTGTTCCCTAGTCCAATCACAAGATGCACCCATTCTCTTTATCTGGCGTATAATTGTTCCACCATACCTGAAAAAATAAAAAAGAGAGATGAAAGTAAATAAAACCCACAATAGAGTCAAAATCAACATTAAGAACACTAATTATTTGAACATACAGTATTAGCATTTTATTTTCGTTTCTTTTTTTGATCGGTATACAGTATTATTATTTTCATTCCTTGAATATGCATGTCACATCTGACTTGTTTGCGCAATGCTTGTAAAAGGAAAGAAAAATAATCAAAAGATATGGTCTGGTATAGAATTGATCCACATATACAAGTTGCAACTCAGGCATCAAGAAACAAAAGCATTAAGCACACATCTATGTCTACTTTATCCAAGCAAACAGGTCAATATGTTAAGAAAAATATGCCAGACTGATGCTTGAAAGTTGACACCACACCTGACTAATAGTCTAATATAATGATTTTTTCATAAGTTAGTTCATACCACACAACAACAACTGAATTCAAAAGCATCATAATTTAATTGTTACTTCCTTAAGCATATGCTTCAATTCATAAAGGTGCAGTTGAAGTCAGGAAAGGAATCTCTAGTCACTAACCCCACGTTATCACAGATTTGGCCAACCATCATATTTGCAATCATGAAGTGGTTATAGTGTATAGTAACCAAGATAAATCACGATCCATGACTAACTTCTTCAATTGAGAGTTTACCACATGAGGTGTGTTCGACGTTATAAAAAATAACAACTTTTACACTTCATAAAAACCAGCATGTCCAGATTTGAGATTTGTGACAGCTTTAATTATTAAGTATACCAAAAGGCAGAAATTTCAGAAAAATGGTTAAAATTCAAATTTGTTTGCATAAAATCGGGGTAGTGCAGTGGAATGGATTCAGGAGGTAACAACTATATTTACTGGTTCTTCGTTAACATATGTATTTCTTTTTTGTGTACTACCATAGAATTTAACATGAAAATTAGCAATGAAGAAAATAAAGATAACATAACACAACAATATAATTCAAATCCCATCATTAGAATTTAAATTTTAGCTTAAACAGGGAGAAGAAAAAGATAAGATTATAGATGTTAATACAGTTGGACCGATCAAAAAAAAAGATGCTAATACAGTTGGAACTTGGAAGATGATTCCATTCATTAATTTTGTTTCAACACTATGCAGAGACGGTTAGTGTGATATGTCAGATTTTGTATTATCATTAAATTTCAGTTACAAGACTTGTGTCCAGCAAAACATGTTAAAAAGCACTGATGTTTTGTGGTCCCGGAGAGCATATGTTTAGATCATCAGAGTGTAAATGGTATCAGTCATTCATAGATATTATTTGAAGAAAGGCTAAAACTTCAAGCCATGTGGAAGGAGAAAGGATGACTTACTGAATAACATTGACGGAGCAACACCACTAGAAGCATGCAACTATTTTGGAGAAGCTAAATTAGTTCCTTTTAACTCTATACATCATTTTTCTCATCTATGACATGTTTATGATACAAATACCAACATGGTTGGAGCAAGAAAGTTTTCTATAACTACTTACTTCTCTTTCCACTCCCAAACTCGGTTGATAAACTCCTCTCTTCCCAGTTCGGTCCTCTTTATGCCTTCAGAAGCAAGCATCTTTTCCACAACTAACTAATGCAATAGCAAAAGGTTCAGCCAAAGAATATAGATCTCTTAATGATCATAAAGAACATCAAATATACTGCCATAACATGATTTCGGTATGAATAATAAATGGGTACTGATATACACAAACCTGTTATAAACTCGATAACTGACATATTTTAGCAAAGAAACCTAACCTGAGTTGCGATACCAGCGTGATCTGTTCCTGGAAGCCAAAGTGTAGGCCTTCCCTTCATTCGTGAATATCTAGCCATAATGTCCTGCAATGTCGTATAATGATAAAACTTTAATGACGTTCTGGCTTGAATCGTGCAATTTCGATAATAAGCATGAAGTTCTTACTCAAGGATAGACTTCTGAAAACATTATAAATGTGTTTGAGTCGACCATGCATGATCAGAAAGTTGATATTGTAAATACCGAGGAGCTAGATGGAGTAATAAAGAAAGTTCTCTCTCCAAAATAACAGTTAGCATAGCTGGGAGCTTGCTTTTGTCATTGAATAATACAACTCCTACTGATGGAATATTTCTTTGGTCAAAGCATGCAGATGTAGCTTATTTTGCTAGATTATGAAACTCAAAAATAGAGGTGAAATTTGGTACCAATTGCAATTTTGCAACCCACTTCCTCCGGGCTCCAACTTCACACCCATATCAACTTTTATCCTAGTTATTTAGAGCATCAGTTCTGCGTACACAACCTTTCCTCCTTTTTTTTAGAGCATCAGTTTTGCGTGCACAACCTTTCCTCCTTTAGAGAATTAGTTTCGCAAAATGTTATACTATATATCTTTTTACGCACCAATATCTCCTCAAAAGACGTAGATGCAGAGTGGACTCTTTTCTTAACTTGGGGTGACAGGGAATCTGCAACTACGTGTGAGGGTCATTATTAGGTTCCACGGTTGAAGGGATTAATGTATATTAACTCTCAAGTGGAGAAATTACATGTCACATTGATCACACTTAAGAAAACACATAGCCTATAGGCCTATGTAAATGTTTTAACATTTGCCTATAGACCACTCACTGATAGCATAGCCTTGAAACATTGTTTTAGATATGAATCTTCAAAGAATATTGAGACTCGTCGAAGGAAGAAAAGGGAAAGCATCATGGCCTAAAGGAACACACGTTTGTCGCTAGGTATACTGCCCGTTTGTTTCAACTTCTTGATGTAGAGATTTTGCAAGAATCTCATCATTATATGTAAAGTTTATGTGCAAGATTTGTACAGATTTCACATGTTCCTGGATTCTACCAAAATCCAAGTTCATGAAAGAGGAAGTGAGCACAGAACTCAATAATCCACTGAGAAAGTCTGTGAATGAGTGATGCTAGTTTGAAATTTTGATTGAATCTTGACTTTGAAGAAAATCCCATACCACAAATATATATATAGAAACTATTATTGTGTTATATACAGACTTTAGAATTGGATTTCAAGGCTCTCATAAGAATAGCTATTAATTAGGATTCATGAATGGCACAATGAAAAACATAACGTGCATTTAGTGTTAAAGTTCGAGAAATGCCTTGGGAATTATTTTCTCCAACCTCGAGAGTGACAAACATCGCATGCCCCATGTGGAGTGAACCAGTCACATTGGGAGGTGGCATTGGTATCACGAAAGGTTCTCCTCCACGCTCAAAATTTGGTTTGAAGAACTCCTGGGACTCCCACCTAATATTCAATATTGGAAATGTTATTGTCAATAATTGCATAATGTGAATAAATAAATAATTACATATCATCAACTTTTAAGTGGACTCACAACTCACAAATAGGTTTTTGACACTACTTTAATTTATTAAACAATGGCATATGGATTTTTTTAGATAAAATGTTTGTATTTCTAAATGATTGATAATATATCCTTTTTACCCCTGTCAAATTTTACTTCGAATCCCGTAAGTGGTCAGCACCATGCTTTAGGACATACTTTCCTATAAGTAATTATGTTAATAATTATGATAAGCATGAGATATCCTTTGAGGGTCGTAATTACTTGGTATGTCTAGAATCAAAACTACATTTGTCTATAAATATTTCACACTTTAACATTGAGAAGTTAAGCATGGACACGTATTAACCTAAATCATCACAATATAAAATGGGACTAACAACAAGGAATGACGCTTATATGACCTTGAAGGCTTGAACCATGTGGAGAACCTAGACTCTTAACTGCCACTGGTCTAAGGATTCTTTCGCCTCTGAAAACTTAAAACACATAAAATATGTCTGACACGGCTAAGAGAAATTTCTAAAAGCTTGAAGAAAATTGGTGTTGGTTTAGTCAAGACTATTATGTATCTCTCTTAAACTTCGCATTTAGTGGATGTCAGATTACCAAATTAGTTACCTCGCCAATTGTTTGTTTGGAAACATAGTGAAAAAGAAAAAAGAAAAAAAAAAATATATATATATATATCCTATTGTTTGGATCAAAGATTATGTTGTTTTTTGGCATTTGGAGCATCATGGACTATATCAAATGACTATCTGAACGATCTGCATTTTCTATCTAGTGTGAAATCACAGATGGTCAGTTGCAATTCGCATCATTGGACCAATTAGAAACAACATCACTGATTTATAGTTGTAGGGTTACGTATGAGCAAATAAATAGAGTTGATCCTATTGTTTGGATAGGCATTGGGGTAATGTCGATGTTGACTTATTGTTTGGATAGGCACATGAGCAAATTAGTTTCTTCAGTCGGATAAAAATTAATAGAGAAAGGAAAAGAAACTTGTTCTAGTAAAATTACTAAGATAATCTTCTTCTTTTTGCAACAAACCAATGAAAATGTTTATGTTGACAAGTGGTTTTGGTTTTACATAGAAAAATGATAAGCTTCTCTATGTTTTGCTCCACTTGCAAGGGAAAAATGATAAAATTTGGATAAAAAGCCTTTTTGTCTATTTTTGTCTACTCTTCTTTTTCCCTTTATCAAACAACTTAAGTTTCTATTCAACAAGGAAGTGAAATTTTTCATCAGGTTTCTCTGATTTCTCTTCAACTTTCACTTTTTTCTCTCCTTATGTTGCTATCCAAGCAGACTACAAAGCTTAAACTAAAAACTAGCATAAAGAAGCAATTTAAAAAAAAACTTATTACCATTTGTATATGCGTTCCTCCTCGGAGAAATCAAATGACTTTGCATTTGCCGGCGAAGTAAACATCTCCTCTTTGGTGGTCATTACTGCAAACAGATTGATGATTTGATTAAAAGACATGCTTACAGGAAAGAACTGAAATGCCAGCTCCAACATACATTGCTTGGTAAGAAAAATTTGTAAATCTATCTCTGGATTTCAGTAATCGCTAACACTTTGATCAACAACCAATGCTTCTGAGAAAGCAGGCCTCTGCTCTACTTAGAAATGAAGACAGTTTAAGAGTCGTTTCAATTTAGTCTATTGTAATCCAAAAGATAATAAAAATCAATTCTTCTATGGCACGGTGTAAACGAGCCGAGCGAAATTTCGAACCATAAGTATTATTTAATGTTATTACTAAATACAAAAAAATAATTATAAATGAAACAATAAAAAATTTGAGCGAGCCTTAAAAATTTTTCGAGTTCAAGCGGTTCGTTTACCGAACCAAATTTGAAGATTTTTTTTAATTTTTCATCAAGATCTTCATTTTCAAGTTAAACTAGAGTCAAGTGTTTTTCGAGTCGAGTTATCGAGTCAAGCCAAAGTTTGACAATCCTTCCCCACCTAAAATGAAATTTTAATTGAAATCAAATGCATACTCAAAGACATCCAATCTTTAGCTCTAAGCCCCACATAAATTCACGGAAACTAATCACAAGGAAAAACAAATGCTCACTCTAAAAAAAACAGCTTCCAACTACAACTTTTATGAGACCAAACCAGATGCTTGCTAGGGAAAAACCCAATCTCTAGCTTTAAACTCCACAAAACCTCAGAATTCAATCACAAAACAAGCACAGCTTCGGAAAAACTGAATCGTTGGCACCAAACTCCAAAAAGATCATAAATTCTCAATAAAAAAGCGAAGGTTTGACACCAAACAAAAGAAGCAAATCCATTCCATATGGATTGGAATGGATGGATTTAATTGCTTGCAAAAGTCCAACCTTTACCACCAAAATCCATTCGAAAACCATTTGCACGCTCACAAAAAACCAACCTTCATCATCAAATTCCAACCATAAACCATTTGCTCCCTCGGAAAAATCCAAACTTCAACATCCATTCTCACCAAACAAAACGAGCGAATCAATTCCAATCCCCACTGGAACAAATTCGCTTTCTCGGAAAAATCCAACCTTTATCACCAAAATTCCAAAAAGAAAAAAACAACAGCTTTCTTACAAAATCAAAATTCCAACCAAAACAAATCCTTTCCTCCCAAAACTCCAACCAAAAGAACCAAATCGATTCCAATGGGGGCAATTACCTGAGCAGAACCGTCTGGTCGCGATCCTTCTTCCTCTTCCTCTTC
The DNA here is from genome assembly GCA_963682175.1 of Triglochin maritima. NCBI lineage: Eukaryota > Viridiplantae > Streptophyta > Magnoliopsida > Alismatales > Juncaginaceae > Triglochin > Triglochin maritima. The sequence continues at coordinate 47,481,376 of OY821775.1, forward strand.
CTCTTCCTCTTCCACCGGTGGAGACTGGGACGGGCCGCGTGGTGGGGTGGAAGAAGGGGTTGAGCCTGTAGAGGGATAGGAGAGAACGGTTGGGCGGAATCAACACCGTCGCCATTGTTGGGACCTCAATCTAAAACCCTACCAAAGAAAAAAAAAAAGGGAGAAGAGAAGGAAATGACTGAGATTGTGTTTGTAGATAACGTCCTGATGACGATGAACGGATGGTTGGATCACTTCGGTTCGCGTAAGTAGGGGCGTAATCAGGACGTGGAATACCCGTATATCCGATCATCCGCTCCAGTCGGGTAAGGACACAAAAACTCATATCCGTTTAAAAATTCAAACTCGTATTTCCGTACATGTTTACCCAGTTAATAAACAAGTCGGATACATATATACGTATTACATGTATTCGTTTATCCGTATACCCATTAAGATATATTATATTTGTTTATATAATATATTTTTAATATTTTATATATTTTATATGTTATATATTTTTATATATAATATATATTTTATATACTATATATTATATTTTTATATAGGGTCATTTGCTTGGGTAGACCTCAAAAGGTGCATAATTGGTTAAATACCCCTGAGTTTTTACTATTCACTTGGGTACACCTCGTTGCACTGCATATTGCTTGCATGCCCTCGGACCGTTTGTGGGGCCCATTCCGTTAAATTTTCTGTTGGTTTATTTACAAAACACACCCTCTAAATTTCAAATATCCTTAATATTAAATATAAAAACACAAAACAAATATTTTCTTTACAAACACACCCCTTCTTCTTATTCTCTCTCTTTTATTCTCTCTCTCCACTCTCTCTTGTTTTCTCTCTCCTCTCTTCTCATTCTCTCATTCTCTCTCTCTCGCTACTCTCTCTATTGTTCTCTCTCTCTCCTCTCTCTCTACTCTCTCTCCTCTCTCTACTCTCTCTCTCTCTCTTCGGTTCTCTCTCCTCTCTCTACTCTCTCTCTCTCTCTCTTCGGTTCTCTCTCCTCTCTCTCTACTCTCTCTCCTCTCTCTACTCTCTCTCCTCTCTCTCTCTCTTCGGTTCTCATTCTCTCATTCTCTCTCTCTCCTATTCTCTCTCCTCTCTCTCTCTCTCTCTCATGTTCTCTCTTCTCCGGAAGACAGTCCCAACACAGACGATATGCACGTCCAGGAGAGCCAGAACGTTTTCATTACCAATTCCACGATTGCATCAGGTGATAATTAAACCCATGGTTATATAAATAGTCACTTATGAATTTATATAAACTAAACCAATATTTGTTTTTTAAATTGGTGCAGGAGATGACTGCATTGCTGTTGGAAGGGGATCTTCAAATATCAATATTACCAAAATAACATGTGGTCCTGGGCATGGCATCAGGTACGCTACATCTAAGTTTGGAAGAGAGAGAGGACATGAGAGAGAGTAGAGAGAGGAGAGAGAGTAGAGAGAGAGAGAGGAGAGAGAACCGAAGAGAGAGAGAGAGGAGAGAGAATGAGAAGAGAGAACCGAAGAGAGAGAGAGAGAGTAGAGAGTAGAGAGAGGAGAGAGAGAGAACAATAGAGAGAGTAGCGAGAGAGAGAGAATGAGAGAATGAGAAGAGAGAACCGAAGAGAATGAGAGAATGAGAAGAGAGAACCGAAGAGAGAGAGAGAGAGAGTAGAGAGAGGAGAGAGAGTAGAGAGAGAGGAGAGAGAGAGAACAATAGAGAGAGTAGCGAGAGAGAGAAAAGAGAAAACAAGAGAGAGAGTGGAGAGTAGAGAGAGAAAGAGAGGGGAGAGAGAGTAGAGAGAGAGAATAAAAGAGAGAGTAGCGAGATGGAGGAGAGAGAAAACAAGAGAGAGTGGAGAGAGAGAGAGTAGAGAGAGAATAAAAGAGAGAATAAGAAGAAGGGGTGTGTTTGTAAAGAAAATATTTGTTTTGTGTTTTTATATTTAATATTAAGGATATTTGAAATTTAGAGGGTGTGTTTTGTAAATAAACCAACAGAAAATTTAACGGAATGGACCCCACAAACGGTCCGAGGGCATGCAAGCAATATGCAGTGCAACGAGGTGTACCCAAGTGAATAGTAAAAACTCAGGGGTATTTAACCAATTGTGCACCTTTTGAGGTCTACCCAAGCAAATGACCCTTTTATATATTGTACCCGTTTACCTATTCCGTACCCGCTAACTTAACGGGTACAGACTGAGTACGGGTATATATGTTTTTTGTCGGGTATATACTTGTACCCGCTAATTTAGCCAGGTACGAGTACAGGTAGGAGCATACCTGACCTGTATCCGACCGGTTTACACCCTTACGTGTCAGTGTACATTGAATTTTGTAAACAAGAGAAAATATTAATAAATGGAATCTAGTTTTCTTTTTAGAAATTAGAATGAGACATACTATGTTTGTGCACGACCAAAAAGTACGTAGAAAATAGATTTTGTAGTAAATTTTGAAAAACAATAGGAAATAAAAAAAAGTTGAATCAAGTGCCCTTTTTAGCAATTAAAATGAGACATAATGTCATTTCAACGGCAGTGTTATGTTGTTGAACAACATAATCTCGATACAAATTTGCACGTACGATTTTGATTAAAATTATGATATAACGACGTATAATTTTTAGTATCACTTGATTTTTGAAACATAATTTTAATTTACATAACAAGGTCAACTTAGTGATTGGATTTTCAATTTGATGGTCAGCTCATCGGAAACAAAATATAGACATCACTTTTATAAAATTAAATTGTCTCTTTGGGGGGGGGTGTTGTCTGAAATTATGTTGTTAGTGTTTATCACTAGAATATGTTGGAAATCAAAATTATCTTATTTATGACATAAATGAAAAAATGTGTTATTTTTCTTTTCCAATCCAATATCAAACTCACCATGAATAAAAGAAGACCCACATAAATAATATTAATAATAAAATACTAATAGGTTGCAACTTTGTTGGAGAGGAGGACGTCGTAGGGTCGCCGGAGAACGTTGTTGGAGAGGGTCACTGTTATGTCCCTAACCCTGTTTAGGGTTTAATTAGGGTTAAGTGAGGTTTGACTTGGAGGAGAGAGGAGGTATGGTGGAGTTGTTGTGGAGGTATGGGTTGGAGTGTAGGAGTATGGTGTAGGGTGAGGGTGAGGTGATGGGGGTAGAGTATTTAAGTTGGGTTTTCTCTCTCTCTCCCTTACTTGCTCTCTCTCACTCTCTCTCCATTTTTCTGTCCGGCGACCAGCGGAGGAAGAAGGCGCGGAGGCTCCGGCGTGAGGAGGTCGCGGCGAGGAGGAGGTTGCGCGTGCGGAGGTGCGGAGGCGCGAGCGTTGCTCCGGCGTTTCTCCGTCGTTGGTTGAGGTATGCCGCTCATTAGTGTGATTTTGTTGCCCACCCTTGTGGAAGGGTGTTGTTGGTCGGTCGGGGGAGGTCGAGGACCTCTCTGGCGACGCGTTCTTCGTAAAACCTCGGCTGGCGCGAGGTTGAAGACGACCAACGGTCGACCGGATCCTTCGGGCGGTCGACCGTGTTAGCACTGTTTGCCCGACTTTAACCTTCACCGGTCGAACGATGCCTTGGGGCGGTCGACCGGTAGTGCATTATTGCTGGTGAGTTGGGATTTTCTACCTGTTATCGGTCGACCGGTCCTTGTTGTGTTCGACCGGAACTTAAGTGTACCTGTTAGTTTTGCATGATTTGTTCGACCGATTTTATATTGCGTTCGACCGATTGCATGTTTGTTCGACCGGTAGTATGTTTACGTTCGACCGTTTGATGACGTAGAATACTAGGTTGACCCTGTCTGTTTTCGGTCGACCGAGACCCTGAGTCGGTCGACCGATAGAGTGGAATTTAATGTTGACCAGACTCCGGATTTTGACCTCGTTCGGTCGACCGGTTTTAGACCCTTGTTCGACCGTTGGGGGTTCTGTGTTGAGCGCAGCGGTAGACCGTTTTAGGAGTACGGTCGACCGATTCCTTCCTGGAACCGGTCGACCGAATCACCTCTTCCGGTCGACCGTTTGGGCCCAGGACAGAATTCCAGGTTCCCTTTTTGAACGCCAACTTTGCCACGGAAACCCGTGTCCTCGCCTTGTGCGTGAGCCGGGAGGTGACGGTGGGCGCGTGATGCGTGCCTGCCCAGGGACCGCCGTTGGGAAGAGTGTGGGTGTTCGGGACGCGTCAGCTCCATGTATGGACCGTGACTTTTGAGATGTTTGTTGGCACTTTGTAGTATAGCAGGCCTGAGGGATCGCGGATCCCAGTGTTGATGTTGTGCGGGCACGCAACTGGCGTTGGGTGAGGTGACTACCGGCCCTTGGGGCTACGGAGGTCGCTGCCCTGCTTTTATAGCGGCGCGGTTGGTGTTCGCGGCTCGAGGAGCCCGATGACCTGGCAGACTTCGGTCTGGACCGTCCGATGCTGTGCCGGACGTTGTGATGGACCACCGATGCTGTGCCGGTGATGCCGCCGAGGTTGTGCCGGCGATGATGATTGTTGGGCCGAGGCTGTGCCGGCTTGTTGTTTTCCTCGGCTGGGCACCTACCGAGATGATGTTGTTATACCTTCCGGGCGACGGCCCCGTTGGTCCCTGTGGCCCCGACCACTGAGATTTACAGATCTATTTCTATCGGCGCGTAGACGTGACAGAGGCTCCCTGCCGAACCCTTGTGTAGTGTAGCTGCGTGTGGGGGGTGCGATGTCGCGGGCTACTAGACTGCATGTGCCTGCAGTAGGTCTCTTCGGGAGACCCGATGATTGATTGTCGGACTGATGTCCTGTTTTACCCTTCGGGGGAACTGTTTTCCATATCTGTTGATGTCATGACATGCTACTAGTATGATAGGTTCATTATGTGATGCATGCATATAGGTGAGTTGGTATACGGGGTTTCCTTCTGGAAACTCAGGCATTGTTGTTGCATCTTTTTCAGGATCGCAGTAGGTCCGGTGGGTGGTGACCGAGGACGGAGCGCTTTGGAGTCGGATCCTCTTCGGCATTTGCGAGATCGTACGGCTACTTGTATTTTCATTTCTTTCACCTGGATTGTAGTTGTACACCTTTTGTAAACTCCATGTATTTTGGGTGCACCCGGATTTCTATATTTATATATTAGTGACGTTCCCGCCTTGAGATGTCAGTTTTATTCGTTATTTCGAAATTTTAAATCTTCCGCTGTTTCGGGACGTTACAGTCACGGAGAACAAAGTCGGGAGAAGAAAAATAATACATAGAGTAAAGACACAAGAAAGAGGAGAGATTAGAAAAAGAAGAGAGCAAGAGGTAAGAGGAGAAAAGGAATGAATAATATTAATTATAGTGGAAATAGTAGGGTAGATTTATAAAAATTACAAATTAAAATTAATAATTTTGACAAGGAAGTCAATGGAAAATGTTTAAAAGTGACAATGTAGAAACAATAACGACGCTTACGCACTAAACATTCTTATAATTCAACTGATTTCGAGAGACACCGCAAGCATATAATTATTTTTATATCGAAGAAAAAGTGCACAAGTAATTTCAAAAAATCAAATATCTAATTATGCTCTTCTAGATCTTCACATGCTTACCGACAAAAGCCTCCAAAAAACACATCAACGTACACTTCCGAACGTTGTTGCTATCATGGAATATTATTTCATAAACAACACCATGTCAAGCATAAGTAGTGCATAACATACAACAACATTCGTATCTAAACATTGAAAACGAAAATCAAATTAAAATTTATGCCCATTTTGCCATGAGGGACATACCACCAGCACCCAGAAGAACCGCAAGATAAGCCCAGCATTGTAGCGTTGCACTAGACTGCAACTTGGGTCCCATGAAGTCTGATGCCAGAAGGTCGACAAGGGCCATGTAGATAAGAAGCCCGGCGGAGGAGGCGTTCAACAACCCGACCACGATGAGGGCGGTCGGGCTGTCACTGATGTACACGTTCGAGAGGGCGATGCCGAGGACGAGACCGAATGGAGTTGTGAAAGAGAAGAAGAAAACCATTATCACTCTTGTTTTTAGTTTGAACTCCCCCTGTACATCGACGAAATTTGATCTCAAGTCTGTATGAGTAAGAAAATTTTCTAATATATCAACACATGAGTGTATTAATTAAACTAAAATCAGTACGATATCTTGTGTGATTTTTATCATATATGGTTCTTTATCCTTGAAGGTTCTCAAGCAATGACAATCAAATTGGTAATCTAACACAACTATTCAATATAATGTTCTATACTTCAATATCAACGTTAAGTAATCTCTCTTAAAATATTGAAATAAACATACATAAAATTATAATAGGTCATGATAATGTACAAACATAAATTTTCAATTGTAAATTCTTCAGGAAAGAAAATTCATTATCTTTTAGTATTTTACTAGTAACTCTAAGGGCTTAATCGAAAATTACCCACAAAATATCCTCAAACATAATAAACAAGAACCATATGTACTAGACTAAAAGCCATGTGGTTTTTATTCCATATGATTCTTTTATTCTTGAAGGTTCCCAAACAATGACAAGAAAATTAGTACATCTAACGCAACTATTCAATATCAACGTAAATTAATCTTATTTAAAATATCGAAATAAACATACACAGAATTTTAAGGGGTCTTAATAAGATAGATACACACATAAATTCTCCATTGTAAAACTTCTGCAAAGAAAAATCACCATCTGTTTAGTATTTTTAGTAACTCAAAGGGCATATATAATTGATCCTCTAATCTGTAGAAGAACATCACGTGTATTAAAGAGGAATATATGTAGTTAATCTTAGTGTTGGTTACCTGAAGAATGCAACCACCAAGACCCATGCCTTCAAACATTTGGTGGAAGCAGATGGCGATAGATAAAGTTCTTATGGTGCAGACATTTTGGGAGGCACCCATTGATAAGCCGATGATAACTGAATGAACCACAATTCCAAGCTCCAATACCTGCATGCATGCTTGTTTGTCAATTATACTGTTTAACGTGGGTATTTTGTTCTTTTGATTTTATTTTATTTTTTGTCTACAATCACTTACCTCAATTATGCCTATCACGTACTTAAATACATAACTATTGGTTGGAATTGAAAAGAAATTAAAACATTCTTGTATCCTAAGATAGAAGGAAAAAAAACTGATATACAAACGTCTAAACACATCCCTTTAATTGAGTTAATTTGTGGTTTGGTTTCGAAATTGGACCGAGTAATCTACCAGATATTGGGTCAATGGGTCACTAGTTTAGCCGATAAATCGAATTAACCTTCACGTTAGCATGATATCATACTTATAAGACCAGCCATTTTTTAGAATATTATTTTGAAGTTATTGAAATATACAAAACATGTATTAGTATTTATATACGTTTCATTATAATCAGTACAAGAAATCGATGGAACCTGTCTATATTTAACCACATTATATGTATTAGTATTGGGTTTTTTAAGGTCTTATTTACGGTAATTATTACGGTTTAGCTATTGGATTTCTTCAATCGGGTGAACACTACTGTAATGGCTAAATCTACACAGACTACACATTCAAACCTCGCCACTGATTTTAAAGTAATATGTCAATACTAGGGAATTTTTTTAAAATAAAATAAAATATTTACACGACACTATAGAACTATATATGATACGTTTGCTACTTTAACGAGTTTAGAACGATCGAAATGGCGGTGTAATAATTGGCTACCTGTGCTATAACCTTGCTGCGGGCTAATTTCTCATCGACAGGCTTAATCGGGTCCGGAATTTGAAGAGAATGCGCATGGGGGATTATCTCCCCATGCGAGTACTTTCTCTTGTGAAATGTCGTCACGAGAGAGTCTAACATAAGAGTGAATATAGCCGAGAGCATCGCGACGAATCCCGTAAAAGGGAACAATGACCAAGGATTCTCGGGCAAGCACGGCGACCCGAGATCCTCGTAGGAGTCAGGAAGAACGTGCATGAATGCGGTAGCGAGAATAACGCCGGACGCGAACGCTTTAACGACCACAAAGAGGTTCTTGTCCGGGTGTAGTGCCGGAATCGAGCGCGTGAGAAGAGGCAAACAAACGCCTACCAAACTCGCCACGAGGATCGCGAATATCGCGATGATCTTCAACATTAGAGCCCTCGGTTTGTCGTGGCATTCTCGGCGTAGTTGTTCCTCTCCTCCGCATGCCTCCGCCTCGGCGAGCGACAGGGAGGGGAGAAGGGAGAGGAAAACCAACGTGGAGCACAAGAGGAAAATGTAAAGAGATCTCATTACAATTTGCAAGTGTTAGTTGTTTTCCTTCTCTATTCAGCAATCCCTTGCTAGTGCAATACAGCAATAGGTTTAGATAATTAGATGTTGGTTGTGTAGTTTGACGTGATATATAAGTGTCTGGTATTTATGGGTTTGAAGATCTGAAACAGAAGAGTTGATTAAGTATGCAAATCTTTATGCCAGCCCGTTGTCTAAATCGAGTAAATGTATTAGAGAATTAGACGTGGACGTAATTACCCATCTTGTTTTGTTTAATACTCATGTGATAAGGCTATTTTCTTGATTGGTTTTGGTAATTTAGAAGGGTAGAAGTTAGTGACTCATGCAACGATCCGGTTTTACGTTAGTGTGTGTTAGCCCGTGCATGGCACGGGTTTTTGCGTTACGTGCACGTTCCCTTTGTTTGGGTTTCCTCGATTAATTTCCAACTGTTATGAAACATTTTCAACTTCACGTTCTCCTCCCATAACTCCATCAACCTCTCACATTCTAATTACTCTTGTAATATACACTCTTTCATTTGCCTCTTATAGCCTATAAATAGGAGATCATTGTAAGATCATTGTAATACTTAGTAGATGGATGAAATACTACAAATATTCTTCCCCAAATCTGTTATCTTCTTTGTTCCATGTATATTTATTTTATAACACGTTATCAGCACGAAAGTTCTAGTAGCGGCTAAAAGCTTTGGTGTCTCTCACGTCTCAAGGTAACAAATTCATGTTTTGATTCCCAAAGTGACATATATAATTTCTTTCGTTTATCTGTCAAAAATTGTTTGTTTTGATCATAAAAAAAGTAAGAAAGACGATTTCATCTTACATGATTAATAAAGAAATCATTTTCAATCAATTGAGGGTTGTATATGTATACTCTAAAAATGAAATAAAAAATATTTTTGGACGTGTGAATCTTGGACAATGATATATCTTAGTGCTTTACAACAACAACAACAAAAATCACAATTTATAAGATATTTTGTGACGTGATTATATGATTTTTTGGATTTTTTGTTATTTTTGTCAATATATTAAAGTGCTTATGTTGGAGGGGAACCATTATTTAGTTCTTAATTTAAATCTTGCACAACAAATACATTTTTAAACTCATGATTCTTTTATTGGTTATTCTGCTACGTGCTATAATACATTAATGCATCAGTCAATAATTGTTGTTTTTATCCAACAAATTATGTTCAAAAGACAAAATAAAATAAAATCTAATGTCATGGTTTAGCATTTGTTACAATATTAATTTTTTTTATGAGAAAATATTTTATATTGGTTAGTACTTTCAGTAGTCCAATATATTTTCATACTTGTGATTTTTATTCAGTTACAATGAGATTCTTCTAGATATTAATAATTTACATGCTAATATGTTGATATGCATAATTTCTATCTAAAAGACATATATGGATATTTTACATACATCTTGAATGTGTATTTATTCATCATGAGGTAATTAATTTACCCACATGGTGCATAGAATATATCATGACAATTTTGTATATATATAAAATAAATTAGACTACATATATACAATCAATATATGTTGCTTTTGGAATTACTAATATGCACTTTTGTTTATCATATGATTCAAGTACATTATAATATATTCCATTTTTGAGATGTTTAATTTAGTATGCACTGATAGAAGAAGAAAAAAGGTAATAAGTTGCATACATGTACCAATTATGCTTTGATCCTTGTAAGTTATGACTTTTAACTCTATACTTGACATCATGGATAAAAATGTCGTCTTATCATGGATTATGGATGTTGAACCCAACTCATTACCTTTTAAAATATTAATGACTAGAGAAAGAAGCATCAAATCAAGACAAAATGGAGGTTGTGATTTTCTTGTGCTATCATATTTGTTAAAATGATTTTAAAAGTATTATGATTTAATCTCATGTCTATTTTCGTGGTTGGACAAAATATCGACTTGTTGATCAAAATTTTATGATTTCTCGATCCAACAAAGCATGAAAAAAAATTACATATTTAATAGTGCTTTTAAAGTTGAATGATATATATCTCATGCAACTTTGTATTGATTCACTTGCTCAGTATAAGTTATATGAATTCTCAGTACCATGTTCGTTATTATAGTATTTGTAAAGTGGTTCAAGTATGTGATTGTTACTTGTTGTTACGAGCATTCATCTCGTGAGCACATAATATCCATCTTGATAGATGCATATATATAGTACAATGTGCTACAGTATAGTGGAATTTGAATCACCATGTTACAAAGTGATCAATGTTATTAATAATGATATGCATTTGCCCAGAAGGCGAATATCTTAATATTCATAAAATGCTACTATACAAATATTTAGAGCTCATTCATCTAAAGAGGGTTATGAAATTTTATGATAATCCTTGAAGGATTCGTATGACTATCTAAATGACGTGCAAATAGCTAATTGAGTAAAAATGCACGTTGATCTCTAAATCAAACCCTATGACCAGAAGTTCATAGATATACAGAGATTAGTGGTAAAAGAAAAATATATTCTATTGATCACTTTACAAATTAATGACCCAATACTTTTTTGAGTTATGCATCACTGATAATTGATGGTCATGAGAGTTGTTGGAAAATCACGATACATTTCTTGGTGTGTCGGAAACACACATTACAAGTATCGTGAAAACAAGAGCATAAACAGTGCATTAAATTTTGTGCAAATAAAAAGTATGAAATAAAGATGACATCAAACAGATGAAACTTGCCCAGAAGTGCCTAATAAAATCATCTCTTATATTAATTATGGATGTCATCATTGATATTGTGTTTGTAAAGCTGTAGATAAATTTGTTGACTTCTATCGCGACCAAAATGAGGTCAAATTTGTCGATCGATTTGCACAACAAAATGAGAGTCCCTCTGTTTTTAAAATATTTCTCAATATTGATCACTATGGGATCTTAAAATTTATACATGATACATTAATGTGCATATATACCTGCTAATATTATTCAATAATTTTTATGGTTGATATACATCATGTTATGAATCTTCCCCTACTTTACTTGTACAATAATGAATAAATTGTTTCCCTCCTGCGATTTAAAGCTTCAGAAGGGCTAAGTTTTATTGTCCAATCTAATAATCATATATATAGGATGTACATTTTTTGGCATTATGGGGAGAAGCTAGAAGCTTAAAGAATGTCAAGAAAATGTACTATATTGAACCTGATGTTCATAAGAAAATATACGTACAAGTATGGTTGAACCTGAAGTTCATAAAATCATTATCTTGCAATATCTAGCAAGTAATTGTCATACATTTGTATTGATCACAAAAGAGTGACTACACCTTATATTACTAGACATAGATAACATAATATAAGTGAAGATCTCCACATGATAACATATATTTGAGTTCAACCAACGCCAAAAGCGTGGACCAAAACATATATTATTTGTGGAAATAAAATAAAAGTTAGTCACTCTCATTGCACCTCCTGAAGAGGTTATTCCTGAAGAATATAAACCCGTAAAAATACATGCAGCTGCTAAACAAAAGATTAATGAAATTACGGGGATACAGAACGGTTAAATCCTAAAATTTTGGGAAACGATGATGATTTGATTATTATTGACGTAAAACATGCAATCAACTATATATGTTGATACGAGAGATATTAAATAATTATTAAAATTATTGTCGACAATTCATTCACCTTCTTAATAGCATGCTATCTCAAGAAAAGAAAAATGGATCCAAAACCTATGATATTATAAGAATGCCAGAAGCATTCGTATTTGATATAAACAAAAGAATGCGAACAATATATAATAAACTCGCTGAATAAATATACTATGTGGACCTGTAGTCCTTATTTCTGAAATTATATCCCTGAAGGATAAAAATAGAAATCAGAAAAACATGTGATATATTATAAAGCGAGGAGTAATATAAGGGTATTCGCAGGACCCAACATCCATCGTGATGTTACTCATTCTCTCGTAATATTGATAATAAGTTCTGTTACATGATCAATATGATATGCATATAAGATATGTTGTGACTTTTATAAGTCACTTACTATTGGTAATTATATGAGAGTCCCTGAAGGACTAATATGACAAAATATATAATATGATGACAAGAATCAAAAGATGCACTATACAATTTTTGAAAAGATCGTTATATAAAGAAACAAGTAAGAGTGTGCATATAACCTCTTCAATCAAAGTCATCATGAAGAATGATGCGAAGTTGATCTTAGTCGTCCATATGTTTCATCCAATAACAAAAGTTATTGTTATTTATTATGTTTATAACATGCTTGATGCCATAGGACCTCCATCAGAGTTTTTGAAAACTCATGAAATATTTAATGGATAATTTTTGGAATAAATGATCAGAGAAAACTCAATTATTTTTCGACCTGAAGTTCGAACATTCTCTGAAAGAGAATTTGTACAATGATTCAATTGTAGAGAGTGAATATTGTAGAAAAAATATATTCTACTTAATACTCACATTGAAATGACACTAAGAAAGGACATGTATTGTATATAAACAAAGATCCAATTGTAATAGGACCTGAAGTTCTTTATCAAAATGTCATGAACATTTTCTTATAACTTGAAACCTAATAAGGTTCACAGTAAATGTTTTATCTAAGCATAATGTTCATCTGAAAACATTTAGATGACGTTCAAGGATCTACCAATTTCTAGTCATGCGATAAAAAATTATGTTTCTTATATGTCCGGTCCACATCAATTACTATCACAAAATTTTGGTGTCATTGCGTGGAGTCATTACAATTTTATCCAAGTTGGTGAATCAATTATTGATTATTACATTCTCGTATCGCTAGGACATCAATATAATTATGAGATATCTTTAAATTGTTCATAAGTAATATATTTTGAGGTAACATATTCATATCAAAAGTTACCACAATTTGTATTACTCCCAGCATATTATTTGAGAAAAATTGCGCAAACATATTTCACAATCTTATTATCTAAGTGAAATATAGTAAATATTCATTAAATCCGTTAAACTATCATGTATTTGTTTATTGAATCCCCACGCAATTTTGTGTTTAATGACTTCGTAAAATATATTCGTAAGTTTGGTAAACTACGAATAAGGGGAAGCGAAATTGTATTTATCGTCCCTGAAGGACGGATATCCCTGAAGGATAAAGCCCGGAAGGCTTGTAGTTGCACTCTTTTTCCCTATTTCCAATTTTTGTCCTAAAATATTTTATTGGTTAAAGGTTTTTAATGAGGCAACTTGTGCAATTTTGTTAGCGTATGTTATGCACTTTTTTCCTTAGCTACTTTTTCCCACATATTATATAAGGGAGTGTTATAAATGTACGTTGAATTGAGGGGGAGAATTATACGATGCACACTTTTTTCCTTCACCAAGTTTTGTCCCACAGGGTTTACTTGGCAAGGTTTTTAACGAGGCAGATCAATCAAGTGACAACTGATCATATCCAATCAAGAAAGAATTTGGTGGATTTATTTACAAAGTTCTTGGCTACCAAAGTCTTTAAGAAGCTTGTCTTTAAATTTGGTGCTCGTCGTTTGAAGAATGTATGTTGAAGTGAGGGGAGCATCATACGCGTTGCACTCTTTTTTCCTTCATCAAGTTTTTATCCCATCGGGTTTTCTTGATAAGGTTTTTTAACGAGACAGTATCCCTAGCGTATAAAGGTGAAGATCCAAGGAGGAGTGTTGTGAAACATCATCGATGCTTCACCTTCACATTCTCCTCCCATAACTCCATCAACCTCTCACATTCCCATTACTCTTGTAACATACACCCTTTCATTTGCCTCCTATAGCCTATAAATAGGAGATCATTGTAAGACCATTGTAATACTTGGTAGATGGATGAAATACTACAAATATTCTCCCCCAAATCTTTTTTAACTTCTTTGTTCCATGTATATTTATTTTATAACACCAACGTATTTATATGTATATATTTTGATTATAAGTTGAGATGTATCTATATGCATATATTTGTTGGGAGGGGGCCTAAGATACACTAACACGACTACGGATTAAACGCACCACGAAAAACAAATATTGATTGTGGAAAGTAACTTCAGACCCTCTCCCAATCTTAATGTAACAAGAAACACGAATAAGACGGGAAAAACAAACAAGCACACAACACACCTGAAGCAAACCACGACACAAGCGATTTTACAAGGTTCGGCAAGATGCCTACGTCCTTAGGGGGTCTCCCGCGGGTTTCCTTTCCTTCAAATCCTTCTCCAACAAGAGAAATCTCCGAGATTACAAACTATTGGAAGCAATATGTCTCCCAAAGCACTCTAGATCTCTCTTTAGCCTAATCTCTTTCAAGAAAATAAGTATTGTGTGTCGTGTTACAAAATTAGGGCGAAAACCCCTTTTATATGAGGTTAAAATCGTACAAATAAACATGTAGATCGTAGGCAAAACCGTATGCAATGGTCGACCGTAATTCTCCATCGGTCGACCGATTGCCTGTTTTAAACGTAACCGTCATCGTTCGGTCGACCGTGCCTCACTTCTGAACAACGCCCGGGAGCCCCTAGAAGTTCTCGGTCGATTGTGACTTAAGTTCCGATTGACCGATCCGCGATGCTGATTCTCGACTTGAAGCTCCTAGAAGTTTTCGTTCGACCCCGTGCCCAACACTGGTCGATCGACTCTTGCTTCGATCTGAGCCCTAAGGCTCTGGGAGATTCTGGTCGACCGCGTACTTAGCACCGGTCGACCGAAACTCACATTTTGACGAATCCTGGACTCTCTGGACTTTTCCGGTCCACCGTGACTTAAGTCACGGTCGACCGATGCTCCCTGTTTTCCTGTACTTAACAATTCTACAAACCAAATTTCAACAATCTCCACCTTGGTTTAGAATTGTTACCTTAGTCATCTATGACCCGCATCCTTCGTGCTTCCTAGAAGCACCATTGATGCTACCCCCCAGAGCGCTCATTCTTCTCAGTTTCTGAGGACATTGAGAAGCTTCGAGCATAACTCAAACTTCTCCCGATTGACCACCTTGGTGATTTTCTGGAGAACAACCTGCCCTTCCTCGAACCATTCCCAAATCTTATGGTACCTTACTTCAATATGTTTGGTCCTTGAATGGAACGTTTGATTCCTTGCTAGATAAATTGCACTTTGACTATCGCAATGCAATTGGGTCACTTCATGTTCCATCCCCAAATAGCTAACAAAACCCTTCAACCATATAGCTTCCTTTCCGGCATCGACATCTGCCATGTACTCCGCTTTCGTCGTAGACAATGCGGTAGTATGTTGGAGAGCCGATCTCCAACTCACTAGACTTCCACCCAAAGTGAACACATACCCTGTTGTGGACCTCCGCTTATCCAGATCTCCAGCGTAATCTGAATCAACGTACCCCTGCACCTGCCTTTGTGCTCCATCTTTGGTGAACTTTAAGCTAACATCCTTGGTTCTCTTCAGGTACCTCAACAATCACTTCAACGCTTCCCAATGCTCATTTCCTAGGTTAGCCATATAGCGACTCATAAGGCTAATTACGTGTGAAATGTCCAACCTAGTGCAGATCATAGCATACATAACGGATCCGATTGCACTAGCATGTGGAACTCTCTCCGTATCTCTCATTTCCTTTTCAGTAGAGGGGTTGCACTTCAACGAGAGCTTGAAGTGAGCACTAATAGGTGTGAGTGTGTGACCACTTGCTTGACGTTCTCGAGATTGTACCTCTCTAATATTTTCTGGATATAGCTCATTTTAGTGAGCAGGATTTCACCTTTCTCAGTATCCCTGGAGATCTCCATACCGAGAATCTTCTTTGCACTCCCAAGGTCTTTCATCTCAAACTCCCCGTGAAGTTTCAATTTGAGATCATCTATATCCTTCATCTCCTTAGTCGCGATCAACATATCATCCACATACAAAGCAAGAGCACGTGTGTGTGCCGTCTCCAAGACTCCGCAAGTAAACACAACCATCATAGTCGCAACGTATAAAACCATTATCAATCATGAATGAATTGAACCTTTTGTACCACTGCCTCGGTGACTGCTTAAGTCCATAGAGGGACTTATTCAGCTTGCAAACTTGCCCTTCCTTGCCTCGTACGATAAACTCATCCGGTTGCCTCATATAGATCTCTTCCTCTATGTGCCTGTGGAGAAAACTTGTCTTGACATCCATTTCCTCTAACTCCATGTTGTCTATAGCCACTATGGCTAATAATACTCTAATCGATGTATGCTTTACAATGGGTGAGAAGATCTCGTTGTAATGGACCCATTCCTTCTGAGCATATCCTTTTGCCACCAACCTTGTTTTATACTTTAACTCCTCTATAGGAGTTGACCTTTCCTTCTTCCTGAAGATCCACTTGCACTCAATCGTGCGCTTTCCCTTGGGAAGCTCCGTTAACTCCCAAGTTTGATTCTTATGAAGAGACTTCATCTCTTCGGTCATGGCCACCATCCACTTGTTCATGTCCTCCTGCTCAATGACTTCTTCGAATGTGCAAGGGTCCCCACATTCGGTAACAAGTGCAAACGCAATACTAGCATCATTGTGACCATACCTTACCGGTGCCTTTGTGATCCTCCTTTATCTTCCTTGAGCAATACTCTCTTGCTCAGCTTCTTCCTCTACTTGTGAGCCAGTTGTTTCCTGCTGAACTTCTTGATTCGATTCACCCCTTGAAGTTATGACCTCAATTTCGATTTCATCTTCCCGCACGGAACTCTCTTGCTGCTCTTTCTCCTCAAGGCTCTTGAGAAAACTTGTTGAAAGGAATGCATTCTAAAAGTTTTACTTTTATATGTCAATTATTATAAATTGAATGTGCAAACATTTTGTTCCTTGATTGTGATATTCGTCTTTTGGAAGTGTTAAGGAAGAGGCGTTTGGTCCTTAACCGTAGAGCTCTAAAAGATAATGGTTTACATAAATCAAAACTTATTCACAATTATGGTAATTAACATGGAACATTAATTACCGAGATCAGATTGTCGTGTTGGTCATCGATTGTTGTAGCTCTACAAATAATTGACGACACGAGTATATAAAAGATGAAAAGATTACTTTTATATATTGAATAGACCTAAGAAGTAAAACATTATAGAATTGTGTTTCGTGTCATTAATGTTTTTACTGTGTCTTGGATCCTAAGATATGAGACTTATATCTTTTCACTCAAGAAGTGTTTAATTTGATTATTATCAAAAGGCAGGCTCAGGCAAGCAAGCCAAGGTTTCTCACCCTACTAGATAGGTGCGCCAAAACCTCTCCCTCCTTCGTCCATCCACTCGGCTATCAATGAGTATAGTGATAAAGGCAATAGTTGGTTGAACATGACTTGTGCTGGAAAAGATAATCAGTTAAACGATTATCATTGCCCCTCTTAATTCATTCTTTTAGAAATCTAGAGATGACTTGACTGCTTGCAGGGAAGTAGGATCGAGGAAGCTGCGCCCTAGTGATGATATTAGTGGGCCCCTTGATAAAGCAAAATTATAATGTGCACAATGTAACTTGAGTTAAGTTACATAGTTATAATTAGCTTAAAGAGATCAAGAAATGAATATAATACAAATGTGACACATTTCTACTTTGTATATATTCTTAATATCATGAGGAAATGGACGAACACAAGTGGTGCACTTACATCACTAAATGGATCGTGTTTTAGTTCGAGTGGAACAAAGACATCTATGCAAATTGGGTAACTATAATGTGTAGCTAGATACCGCTTATAGTTTGAGATATTAAGTGTTTAATATCGTTGTCAATTTAGCTTAGATCCTCTTATAGGTCACACCACAAAACTGGGAAACAAGAAGGTTGATTTTGAGTTCATTTGATGTATCGGGTTTCATGTGAAAAATGGACACATGTGGTGAACTATTACAAAATGGACACATGTATCGGGTTTCATGTGAAAAATCAATATGTCATGAGAATAGACATAATTAAAATCATAATAAATTCATATGAGGTGTGTATATTATGGGGTGTAATAATTTAATATTACAAAAGATGTGAATTTGCTAACCCCCCCCCCCCCAAAGATCAAATTTTGCTGGAAATAAATCCAAAATTTGACAAAGGCAAAATCGGGGTCAAACACGGTGAATCGTTCAGGGTTCGGTCGACCGGGGAATCTTCGGGTCGGTTAAGCGAATGGGGAACGGGTAAGCACAATTGGTTGACCGAAATTGCCTAGAGTGCCTAGACAATCGGGTTCGATTAACCGAGTGTGAACGGTCAACCATGAAAAGGTATTTTCGGTAGACCGAATGTGACACTGTCATCCGATGACTATGCTCCAGGAGAAATTTTGGTGAGTCATCGGTAGACCGAAGAGAAGACGTGGTTTGTCCGAATTCTTCGAGAGAATTTTCTCATGTGGATTCGGTCGACCGTCTAGCTCACGGTGCACCGAACACGTGTTAAAACCGGATGGTTCGGTTAATCGAGAAAAATTCTCGGTCAACCGAACAGTGCGATTTCTGCCTGAATTATTAAGGGATTAATTAGATCATGGGTGGATTAATTCCATATTTAATTAAAACGTTTTAGAGGAGGCTTATGTGGCAATTAGAGATTAATTTTAGGAGAGAATAAGCAAGAGATCGTGACTAAGGAATAGTTCTTGATAAGGATGTTTTGGGAGACTATAAAAGCACCCCTCCTCCTACTTGTTTATGTTAATGCAAAAACTATTCCTCTCATTAATCTCTCCTTTAATCACCACGAAAATCTCTTATTAATTTTGAGTTTAGGAGATAGAAATCTTAGGAGCTCAAAGAGGGGTTATTAGTTAGATTTTAAGCCTTATTAGAGATTAATTGGATAGCTCATTTCTCTCTAATCTTGTTTAGAGTTTGGTGAACACTCGGAGGAAAATCAGTGGACAATTCTACGGGCAGCGCGACTCCGGTTCTTTAAAAGGTT
Source organism: Triglochin maritima (assembly GCA_963682175.1). Taxonomy (NCBI): domain Eukaryota; kingdom Viridiplantae; phylum Streptophyta; class Magnoliopsida; order Alismatales; family Juncaginaceae; genus Triglochin; species Triglochin maritima. The sequence goes on from OY821775.1 coordinate 47,500,590, forward strand.
TTAAAGAACCTTTAGGTATGATTCTCTCTTTGTGATTTATTTTAATATATGTAGGATTGCATGATATTAGAATAAACACAAAGTAATGTACATAAAAATTGTTGAAAATATGAAATCGATCTTGTATGTTGTATTAATTTTTTTAAAACATATACATACATAGGGACACGAAATCCTACAGTGGTATTCAAGCATTTAGTTCATATTTTCAATTATTAGACTATATAATTAATTTTAGTTTACCATCTACAATCGAAACAATTCATGTTCTATGTCTTTTTCGAGTTTTCCGATAGTTTTGTTGATTTAATTCTAGACATCATGCGAATGTTAGAATTGAAATTTAGACTTATGTCTAATTTATAGAATTTTCGTTTTTAATTAAATGATTATTTTATAAAGAATCGACAAAACGAAAAAGGCATATGTGTATCTTTCTTTAAATTTTTATTTTTGGAAATTGGATAAACAGCGGTTCAAATGTTTTATGTATTGAGCTATGGATGCATAAAATCATTTTTAATGGATTTCAAATGATTTTAGAATTGTTTGATTTAGAGATGCATGATAAACTAAATCGAGTAATATATAGTGTATATACATGCGTTGGTCAAGTTCTCTATTGCAGGGATATGTGAGTTTGTATGTTCCGAAGAAGTTATGTGTGAATGAATGAATGTGTATGTTATTATTATTCAATCACATGGGCTTATGTATATGTGAAAGCCAAATTTCTATTTCTATGTATTTGCATGCATATGAGAGGATTTTTACATAGGACTTGCATTAGACAATTTTTCAAAATTGAGAGATGCGTGTTATATTTTTAGCAATATCAACATCCATGGTACAAGAGGAAGACGCTGAAGAAGCGCGAGGATCAAGGACGCGGGAACATATAAACTCACACAATATGTGTGTGAATAGATTTATTTATGTTTGTGTGCTTGATATATATGTGATTGTATGGATGAATGTTAGGATGTGTATAGATGATAAATATGCATGATCACCTAAATTCTAAAATCACATGTAAATGTTTAAATTGTCCAACCAAAAATTAAGAGTATTTTTCTTTCTTATTTCTTCCACTAGCAGTCATCGATCGAGGGATATTCTGCTCGCCCTTAGCGGGAGATAATTTCCTCCATCTTTGGGAATAGTGGGAGATATAAGGTTGTCTATTGTTGTGTCATGAATAGATGTACGAGGTGTGATTCACCCTTAGTGGACACCGAGTATATTTGTTTGTGAATACAATGGATAAACGTATCTCGTATCAAATGAAATAAGTTTTCTTAACAAGACCCGGAGCCCTAGCTCGGTTCTGAGAAAGAGAATTTTTCTTACGAGGATTGGTCAAATTCCCTCTTAATTAAAACGACAAGAGTCATAAGACTTTGAAAATGCAACTGTTGCGATATTTTGAAATGACTATGATTAGAAAAATATTTTGTTACCTTAATTTTATAATATATCTGATAACTCTTAGCTAGTTTATATTATAATTGATAGGATCTTGAATTGCTGCATTTATGGACAAATTTTTAATTTGTGGTATTTTTTTTTAAACATAAAATTGACATTAAATCCCATATAATTTATTTTGTACAAATGTCGAATATTCAACCTATTGTGCGATCTATGATTGAAAAACATCCTTTGGCAAATGATGGCTCAAACTTCATAAGCTAACAACTCAAGCTCAATATCGTGTTGAAGTTTGAGAAACTATCTCATATTTTGGATGGTGAAATCCCAAAATTAAATGAGAAGTCAACCGATAGCGAGAGAGAGGTAAAAGTCAAGTGGGAAGACCAAGAGAACTAGGTTCACGGTCTAATGTTAGTCTCCATGGGTAACTCGCTTCAAGCGAAATACTTGGATTCAAAAACCAAGAATACCATGAAAGTTTTAACAAAGATGTTCATGGATAGTGCTAGAAAAGAGCGCTATAAGACCACAATCGCACTCATAAGGTGCCACATGGCGGAGGGAACATCGATATCCATGCATTTTCTCACGATGCAAGGATACCTTGAGAAGTTGTCGAAGCTCTCTTCCCCGATGCCCGATGACATTACGGAAGATTTGATTATTGGCTCTCTAGCCCCGTCCTACAAGGACTTCATTATGCACTATCATGTGCCTGAGAAAGGGGTGAGTCTTGAAGAACTTCACAACGCTCTCAAAACGGCTGAAGTTGACATGGGCAAGGGTCGGGACAAGCACGTCCTAGCCGTTCATGGAGGGAGCAAGAAGATCACCAAAGGTAAAGGCAAATTCACCAAAAATACGTCAATCAAGAGCAAGGGAGTAGGAGGTGCTCGTGTGAGTGCTTCAAGGGGGAATTCTTCGAAATCTCTGACTCCCAACACGGAGTGCTTTCACTGCGGTGAAAATGGGACACATCCGGCCAAATTTCCCCAAGTACAAGGAAGATCTTGACAAGGGAGTGATTGAACGTAAGCGCCGCAAAAAGGCCAAAGGTATATTTGTTATTTAGATAAATTTGGCAACCTCTGTCCATGATTGGGTAATTGATACCGGATATTGTGCAGCTACTAAAGGATAGGAAGGAACTCGTGAAAAACGAGATGATTTTGAAGTTCGGAAATGGTGTGAGCGTTGCTGCGATTACACAAGGTTCTGTGGAGCTTCAATTATCTAGTGGTTTAAATTTGTGTTTAAAGAATGTTTATTATGTGTCTTCGATTAACAAGAATATTATTTCTGTATCATGTTTGGATATGAATAATTTTAATATAAATATTTCAAATTCTTGCTTGTCTCTATCGAAGAATGGTATTTTCTATGCAAATGCATTCGTGAGGAATGATCTCTATTTGCTTGAATTGAATATTAAACAAATCTTAAACATCAATAACAAAAAGCTTAAAACTACTCACGTGAATGATACACTCTTGTGACACTATCGTCTTGGTCACATAAATGAAAAACGCATCAAGAAATTGCAAGAAGGTAACCTTCTTGGTCAACTTGATTTTTAATCATTTGAGACGTGTGAACCTTGCCTAATAGGCGAAATGACCAAGATGCCTTTCAAGAAGAAAGGACCGAGAGCGAATGACTTGTTGAACTTGATACATTCCGATGTATGTGGTCCGATGAATATTAGTGCAAGGGACGGTTTTAGGTACTTAATTACGTTCACGGATGACTATAGTCGTTATGACTATATTTATCTAATGAGAAACAAAAGTGAATTCTTTGACAAGTTCAAAGAATTCAAGAATAAAGTAGAGAATCAACTTAACAAGAAAATCAAGTCTCTACGAACGGATCATGGATGTGAGTACTTAAGTATCGAGTTTGACTCATTCCTAAAGGAGTGTGGTATTGTACCACAACTCACCCCTCCCGGTACACCTCAGTGGAATGGGGTATCCGAAAGGAGGAATATGACATTACTCGACATGGTTCGGTCAATGATGAGTCAAGTTGAATTGTCGCTTTACTTTTGGAGTTATGCATTAGAAGTTGTGGCTTACACACTAAATAATGTTTCATCTAAATCCGTAGAGAAAACGCCTTATGAGCTATGGAGTGGTAAAACACCTAACCTCAATTTTCTCAAGATTTGGGGTTGTGGGGTCTACGTCAAGAGATTGATGTCGACCAAACTTCAACCAAAAGCGGATAAGTGCTTCTTTATAGGTTATCCTCGTGAGACAAGAGGATACTACTTTTGGCATATAACCTCCAATCGAGTGATTGTAGAGAGGGATGTCGTATTTCTAGAAAAAAGATTTCTGGAAAGAATAAAAAGTAGTGGTAGTAGAGTTGTGCTTGAGGAGACTCAAGATATTCTACAAGATCATGATATGAATGGTAACATTCAAGATCATGAAGGCCCAACCGATGTTCCTTTGGTTAGTGGGAGCGTGAGTGAGAGACCCTCGCAAGAAATTGTGAGACAAACTCAATCTCCCCCACCTAGTGTACGTTCGAGAATCGAACACGAACCAGTTCCACAAGAAATGTGGATGATGTTCGAGAGGTACACGTAGAACCAAAATAACTTAGAAGGTCAACAAAGGAAATGAAGAAACTCGATATGTATTTGTGACTTCATGGGATCATGATACTAGATACCAATGATCCCTCGACCTTTCAAGAAGCAATGGAAAGAAAGGACTCCAAACTATGGTTTAGGCCATGAAATCTGAAATAGAATCCATGTATGATAATCAAGTATGAAACTTGGTTGACCTTCCTCAAGGGAAAAAGGTCATTCAAAATAAATGAGTTTTTAAGAGGAATATGGACATGGATGGAAACTTGACAACCTACAAAGCGAGGTTTATAGCAAAAGGTTTTACTCAAGTTCAAGGAATTGACCATGATGAAACTTTTTCACCGGTTGTCATGTTCAAGTCTATTCGGATTATGCTCGCTATTGCCGCATTTCATGATTATGAGATATGACAAATGAATGTCAAAACGGCGTTCCTTAATGGGAACTTGGAGGAGGATGTGTACATAGTACAACCTCAAGGTTTTAAAGATCCAAAGAATAGCGAGAAAGTATGCAAACTTCAAAGGTCCATTTATGGATTGAAGCAAGCATCAAGGAGTTGGAACAAGCGTTTTGACGAAGTCAAAAAAATTCACTTCGTCCAAAGTAAGGAAGAGCCTTGTATATACAAGAAGGTTAGTGGGAGCCACACAATGTTCTTGATCTTATATGTCGATGACATACTCCTCATAGGAAATCATATACTTTTGCTTGAGCAAACGAGAAGTTCATTGAAATCTGCATTTTCGATGAAAGATATGGGTGAGACTCAATACATCTTGGGAATCATGATATATAGAGATCCACCGAATTGTGGCAGTTAGGCCGAAAAATCGTAGTACGGTCGACCGTTGAGGATTCTGATCGACCGATGCGGACGGTTTTGCCCACGGTCTGCTTGTTTTCTTGTACAAATTTGGCCTACTATTTAATGAGTTTTCACCCTAATTTTGTAGACAATACATTATTATTATTTCATTGAGAGTGATTAGGGCTATAGAAAGATATAGAGTGCTTTGAAAGACAAATTGCTTTCATCTACTTGTAATTTTGGTTGCTTCTCTTGTTGGAGAAGCGGATTGAAGGAAAAAAAGTCTGCAGGAGACCCCCAAGGACGTAGGCACGTTACCGAACCTTGTAAATTGCGTGTGTCGTGGTTGCTTTCAGGTGTATTGTGTGTTTGCTTGTCTATTACATCTTGTGTGTGTTCTTGTTGCATTAAAATTGAGATATTGTCAGAAGTTAGTATCTTCCTCGTGCAATATCCTTGTTTGTTTTGCTGTGTGTGTTCAATCCGTCGCGTTAGCAGCATCGCGAATCCTCATCCTAACAGGTATTGGGTTTGGGAACAAGAATGAAGAGGACAAGAGGTTTCATCTTATTCATCTGGCTTTTCGTTTGCTTGACAAGTCAAATTCAATCAATCAAACCCATAGAAAATTCTCACAATCGACAACCTTGTTAATATACACGGGTCCATGGCCGAAGCATGTGCGTCACATTTTTTGGAATGAAATGTAATGTCGCCTATTCTATATTTAATACGCGTCACATTTTTTGGAATTATGTCACCTAATAATCCTAACAGGTCGTCATGATAAAAATGTATGAAAGATGTGATCTGGCTCCATTTCAACACACAACTGACCATGTGAACTCCCAAACTTCTTTTACAACACCTATGTATTTTCCAAGAGTGGTAGCGATCAACTCCAATGCATCTGGATGGAATAGATGTGCCACCAATTAAGTTGGGCAGACCAATCCAAACTGAGTTGAGATAGGCTTAAGGCCTGGTCTAAAGTAAGGTGACCACTTGAATACCCTAATTCTCTTGCCAGCAATTACCCTACTACCATGAAACCAAATTTTAACCATATCTTCTCTGCATTTGAATCTAATGATCACATGTCTCACATTGATGGAGCGAGATTCACAAGAGTTTACCTTGCCCAACAGGTTATCAATTGAATTCATCACCTCAGCAAGAGTAGCTCTAAATCCTGCAAACTTTCCAATTAAGATCCATTTGAAAGTAACACTCATCACTGCAATTTCTTCCTCTGTGAATTCAACCAAAGGGACCCCATCTTTTATCCCCCGCAGTGTTGAAGGGAACAGAACCCTCGAAACATTGACATATCTACGACCAGAGATTGACATATCTACTCTTGTCATATGGGCATTCACTAATACTCACGACCTTCTCTTCTGTGAGGGGATTGTTTCGCAAGCGCGTATTGGGAAATTCGACGTGGTGAACCATCATATTTTCATACTTTTAGACTGTTTGGAGATCGAGGAACGACTGCGTCTTCCGATCGGTAACTTCCTCCTGAAATTGCATGATTCGGGATTTTTGTTCCAACGCTTACCTCTGGATTTAGTCATGTAAATGCTTCTCAAGTATATTTCGCAACTCTAATGATGTAACTTTCCTAATTTTGACAACAGTTGTCGTCTATGTGACTTGTTGACATACACCATTTAATAAATAAAACTTAATTGCTTTCAAAATAAAATAAAATCAAAACCATAGATTTTTGATGTGGATCAATCGACCAAAGTAATTTACTTGTGGTGTTTGTTAAATGTAATCATGGATGGAGACTTGTTTAGTTGTTTTGTAAATATGCTATCACATGCACGACGATTCAAAGATTTATTGGTTTTGAAGAAAAGAGAATTCAATGATTCATGATGTTAACATGGCATGTGTTATGTTATGTGTGATTTGTTTGTCTGTAAACAAAACCATAATATTTGTTGGGCACACCAAACCCTTAAACAAACAGAGTAGTATTGTAGTCCTCTAAGACACTCCAGTAACTACTTCAATCACACAGCTTCGAAGAGCGAGCAATAGTAATTACTTTGAGTTTTGAAATATTAAGTTTTAGTACTTCTTACGAAAACTTAAAACTCAAACTTCGAATTTATGTGTTTGGAGTGGTAAATAAGGAAGTTAATTGAGATAATTATTGAATGAGTTATGTGTTTTGCAAAATACTGGACATGGTTGATGTTTTGCAAAATTTAAGTTACAAGCTAAAATGACAACGCAAAACTCAAAACTAAATCCCAAAAAAAGCATGTTTGAATGACAACATATTAGTTTGAGGTTTGTAAAACTTAAAACTTCTTCAAACCTCAAAACTCAAGTTGTCCAAACACACTCTTAATAAAATTCACATTGAAAGAACAAGTGGTTATCTATTTCTTCTTCACCATGGCCGCCAAAGAAATGCCAAGTCATAATTAAAGCCAATCAGAGTTTGTAATTAAGTCTCACCCCAATAAGTGTGCTTAAGGGTGCACAATCCCGAACTAGCCTAAGAAACTCGAGGAGGTCTTGAAGAGGCGAGAAGTGTACAAGAATGGGCATTAGGTCTATAAGTTCGTTGGTGAACAAAAAAAACGTCTACATTTGGGGGGGAAATTGCAAACTCAAGCCCAGACGCTGTTAGGCTTGCCAAACAAACAAATATACATATAGTGTTTGGGTATATGTTGTGTCTAGTGGAGGTCTTTGGGCAAAAAGCTGGGTAAGGTGATCATTCCAGCATCGGAGTACATTTATTATGATGTGTTTGGATGAGACTCTCAAATATTAGATTCTTCTAGGAAACCATCTCTTAGATTTTTAGTCTTAGAAGTTGCTTCTTCCTAGTAGAAGTCGAAAATGTTTGGATGACGAGAATCTCAGTGGATCTCCAGATGTTTTGTCAAATAAAACTCTCAAAATGTCATCCAATCAGATATAAACAAGACATAAAATAATTAGGAATTTCTTTAATTCAACGGAAACAAACAAGATAATCTAAATTTTTACAGGTTGTGTGTAAACGGGAGAAGCTAACCAACTGAAATTCTCCCATCAATATAAAAAATGTATTACAATTCTGGAAAACCTAAACTCCAAATACGACAGCCACTTTCGTGGTGCTGGAGAACTGGAATCTGCCACGTCAAACACCCCTAGACCCCAGATGCTGTCACTTGAAGAGAGAAAAGTTGTCTTCACACTGGTGTTGTCAGACGACAGACGTGTGAGAATCAAACGGTACATATGTCCATGATAAATAATTATAGAATATGAAATGTGTATCTTGATATACTAGAAAGAATAATAGATATTTTCAACTTAACTAAATTTTATCTTCTGTTTGTCTTATATTGAGTCTTAAACTCATAATCATAGCTCAGCATTTTCTCGTGCTGATCACAACGTCTGGTACCATTATAAGGTCACAAAGTTAAATTAGTCAAGTCTGGATTGGAAAAATGGTGTTACACTTGGCGATGATTAGCTGGCATGGGGAAAAATGTTACACGTACTTTGTTTTAAGAGATTTGATTTGAATCATATTAACGTAATTATCCCTCCTGAAAAATCATGAATGAGAAGAAAACAAAGTCCGCCATTGACTGGATTTTCTTAATCAGTTCATTATCATTAACTAGGACCAAAGATAAGCGTGTACGTAGCTAACCTTCGACGTGAAGTTTATCTTTAGTGTTCCTAATCCCATACAAATCGAATAGTGTTTATTTTAAGTTTCAGCATCTTCAAATAAAAATGTTATGCTTACAACAGAAGTAGGAGAGGAGAAGTGCACATTGAATGTTACATGATTGTGACATATACTAGCAAGAAATCCGTGCATTTCTACGCTTACAATTATTACATATTGTGTAATATCTAAATATCAAGTTATTAACGGTAAACTTGTATAAATAAAATATAAGAATAGTAGATCTCTCTTCTCATATTAATTGTAAAACTCCAGCAACATATATCACAATACGTTCCGCGAAAAACGACGTGAATCTCATTCCATTTTAAACTCCAAGTCTGACCAGAATAGTATAAGTATAGGCTTTAAGTCATAAAAAATAAAACATATCACTACTTGTATTCAAATTTTATTCTTGTTGCCTAATCCATTTTCTGAAACACAAGACATGTGATCAGACACCAGTTATCCTCAGACTCGAAAACAATGGATACCCACACCATATAATAAAACCAACACGTCTCCAATTTCCAAACTTAGGCACCACACATTTCCATACACTTGTCCTCTCCTTTGAGCAATCCTAATCAAAAGAAGGTCCCGGAAGAAAACCACAAAGTAAAATAGGATCATATGCCCATTAAGTTCAAAGTTCCAGCTGAGGGTCAAGTTTGCAAGACGTGGAGAGAAGTTGGGATTCTAGTTCCCAAGTATTTATTATTATATAAATTAATGATTATAAATCATTTTTGAATTATAGTTTCCAGTTCCTTAAGGTTTTCAAGCAGACTAATCACACAACCGTTAAAAGGTAAAGTTATAGATTTGAAAATTGCAATTCAAAGAGCCACAATGTTCATAGAAAAGTTATACATGCATGTGAGATTAACGTAACATCTTGGAGAAGGCAGACAGACAGTGAATTAATGTTAATTGCTTGGATACACATAAAAAACAGATCTATTTGAGTTTTATTGACTTATTAACTCGATACACATACAATGAAAATTGACCGGATACACATATTGTTATGTCCCTAACCTTGCTTAAGGACTAATCCCTTGATTATTGGGGTTTTGTTTGGGAATGGAATGAGGAATAGTGATGGGTGTAGGGGTCAATTACTGTTGAGCTGAGATTTTGGTTTTATAAACCAAAATGTTCTCTCATTTCTTTCTTCTTCTTTTTGCCTTGCCACACTACCCATCACTCAAGTCGTTTCTCTTCCGGCGACCAAGGGCGTGGAGGTTGCTCCGGCGTGAGGCACGAATGTCAGTGTGCGAGGAAGCGCGTGTACGGTCACGGACCGGAAGTGGTTTCGTGGGTTCTCCGGCAGGCGTCGTCGATCGCTTTGAAGAGGTATGCCAGTTCTTAGTTTGATTTTGTTGCACACTCATGTCGTGGTGGTGTTGTGGTCGGTCGCGGGAGGTCGGATACCTCGCTGGCGACGAGAAACGACGTAAGATCATCGGCATGTGCGGGGTTGCTGTCGACCAACGGTCGACCGGTGCCTTCGGGCGGTCGACCGGTTTTACTGTTTTGCCCGACTTTAACAACCACCGGTCGAACGATGCCTTGTGGAGGTCGACTGGTTGCATGTATGCTGGTGGGTCGGAGGCTTTCCTGTTTGTTTTCGGTCGACTGTTCCTAGTTTTTGGTTCGATCGGAACTTAAATGAACTTGATGATAATGCATGTTGTTCGACCGATTTTTATATATTGTTCGACCGTTATATGACTTAGACTATTAGGTTGACTCTTGTAGTTTTCGGTCGACCGGGACCCCTGAGTCGGTCGACCGAATAGACTTGTGTGATTTTGACAATACTCTGGATTTTGACATCATATTCGGTCGACCGGTTTTAGATTGTGTCTGACCGTTTGGACTTAAGTGATGCACAGAGAGTTCGACCGTTGCAGACTTTCGGTCGACCGAACCTAGTGGGAATGGTCGACCGGTTAGGTTTTTTCAGTCGACCGTTTGTGCGCAGAACTTAACTCTTTGTCCTGTGCTGTGTCAACTCTGTCCACGGAAACCTGTGTCCTCGCTTAGAACGTGACCGAGGAGGTGACGACGGGTACGTTACTCGTGCCCGTCCAAAGACCATCGTGTGGAAGGGTGTGGACACTTGGGTCGCGCCACCTCCGTTGTTAGACCGTGGTGTGACGTGTTGGTGCTTGATTATCTGTAGAGTAGCAGACCTGAGGGATCACGGATCCCAATGAATGTTGATGCATGACTTGTGGAGCATGATGACCCTACAGACTACGGTCTGGACCCGTCCGATGTTGTGTCGGACGTATGTTGTACTGCCGAAGTTGTGTCGGTGATGCCGCCGAGGTTTTTGTCGGTGATGATGGTGCCGACGATGTTCCGGCTTGTGGTTGTGCCGTCCGATGTTGTGCCGGACGTATGTTGTACCGCCAATATTGTGTCGGCGATGCCGCCGATGTTGTTCCGACCATGATTCCTTGATTGGGAACCTATCAGGGGATGTTTGGACAGACCGGGCTACGACTCCGTTGGGGTGGTGTAGACCACAGGGTTACCTTGCGCGGAAGTGTGGACGCTCCTCACCGATCCCTTGGCTCGAGTAGTCACGTGTGGGGGTGCGTCGCGTACTGTCTGCATGACCGTATGTGCCTATGTTAGGTTTTCGAGGGAGACTTGTTGTTGCTGGACTGAGATCCTGTTTTACCCTTGGAGGGGATTTGTTGCATTGCAGATGTTGATATGACATGCTACTAGTATGTTAGGTTTATTTACCGTACTGTTGCATTCATATAGGCGAACTTGACATACATGGTTTCATAATGGGAAACTCAGGCATTGTTGTTTGATTTATGTTTCAGGACCGCAGTAGGTTCGTCATGATTATTTCTATCTGTCTTTCGTTATATCGATGTAATCATGTATTTTGACAAATTCTGTTGTATCGTAGTGTACCGACTGGTTATATTTTTATGAGTAACATTCCTGCTTGGTTGTTATTTTGAGATCTCTTTATTGTTTAAAATTTCAAATTTTTCGTTGTTTCGGGAAGTTATACATACACTTACGTTAGAATGGAATTCATTCAAATCTATTATAACATAGTTAATTTCAATATCATTTTAGTGGAATTTTGTAATTTTAATCCTGTAACACCTATAAATCAAACAAATCCATTCTCTTGATATTATAAAAAACAATATTTCCAACGTCTTTTTAAAATTAAAATCCTGCAATTAATCTCCTCAAATTTGAAAATTATCACAACGGTAATAAAAATAAATACACAAATTAACCTGACCTGTGGTGTTTATGTCGCGTGGTCTCCGTGCGGTCTACTCGGAAACGTCCGACCAAAACCACACGTCCACGTCTACATCCGCTTGTAGTTGGACGTTTCTCTCGAACCATTTCCAAACCTCTATATATATCAAACCTTATTCCAACTATTGACACAAACTTTATTACCTTTAATTTTGATCTCTGGAATATTTGAGAAGATGGTGAGAATTGGATGCTTTGCTCAAGTGGTGTTGCTTCTTGTTCTTGCAGCTTGTTGGGGTTGTGAGGGGTACAACACTGTGGATGTTGATTGGGTGAAGAGTCCATCTGAGGATTATGATCATTGGTCTGGGAGGATGAGATTCCAAGTTAATGACACTTTAGGTATGTACTTAATTATGTTATGTGGTAGTTTTTTTATGTGCCTTTTGTAAATGACAAGTCCGAAGATTTTGAAAATGCGTATTGTTGCAAACTGATGTAGGAGCCAAGAAAGTTTTTATTACAAATGCATAAGCTCTTTTGGAAATCTCTTGCGAAATTCTGTAGATCGCTTGAGTTAGAGATTCCTATAGTTTTGTGGTTTTAATTTGGAAAATTTCAAGCTAAGCAATTGATCAGCTTCTTGGTTTTATCTGCAACTGATTTTTTTTTCCAACCAAACTAAAATTGTGTAAGTATCATGAATTTCTATAGAACCCATCATCTGTTTTAGGATTACAATTTTGTTTCCATGCTGGCGTGTAAGAAACCACGGCTAATTGTTATGATCTTTAAAAAAACAAATATCTCATAAAAGTAGTTCAAATTTTGTTGGAAACCCTTAATAAGAATCAAAGTGGTGTGTTATTTGTCTTGTAGTTTTCAACTACAAGAAAGAGTTGGATTCTGTTCTACAAGTGGATTGGCAAGATTATTTTTCTTGTAACCAGTCGAATCCGATCCTCACCATGTCGGACGGTGAGTCGGCGTTCAAGTTTCACCGATCGGGTCGGTTTTATTTTATTAGTGGAGTAGACGGACACTGTAAGAACAGACAAAGATTAATTGTGACCGTCGTGGCGATAAAGTCTAAAAGTTACGAGGAGTACAACCACAAGTTCTACGTTGGTGGTAGAAATGGATGGGTGGTGAGACCAAGTGAGGACTACAATCACTGGGCTGGGAGGAATAGGTTCCAAGTCAACGACAGTCTGGGTATGTACAATTCAAAATGATTTTGTCTAATCTATGAAAATTACGTTTTAGAATAGTCATTAATTGTTTTAGTAGAAAAGAAGATTCATTTTATTGTAACCACTTCTGTCCAAGTCAAACTCAAGAAGGGAAAGTCATGTTGAGTTTAGACGCGGAGTTTAGATTTCTTGGATTCATACCTAGCAAAGTCGATCCAAGACAAAATTGAAAAATCAGGTAGAAAGTAATATAACAAATTCCATAGAGAGAAAGAGAGAATAGTCACCCACGTAATTTTTGTCTTCGATTTTCTATACATGAGTCGAGACGATTACATGAAAAGAAATAAAAAGGAACGCAATAACATTTTAATTATGTTTAAAGTACCCCCTAACACAAATACTCCACTTGCTTTTTTTAAAATTCTAAAAGGTTATCATAATAATTCAATAGAACAATATTCCTTTCCTTTTCTTTTTTTCCTCGAGTTCACATCCAAAATAACAAGAGAAAGTTATTTTCTACTCCTAAGCTCTTATACAAGACTTAGACTATATATGATATACTAATATCAAAATTTAATCAAACACTTTTTATTTGTTTGCATATACCAGTGTTCGTCTACAAGAAAGGAGAAGACTCGGTCCTTCAAGTAACCAAGCAAGACTACAACACATGCAACACATCTTCACCCATCACCAAACTCACAAACGGACTCTCACTCTTCAAGCTAACCAAATCCGGTCGTTTCTACTTCATAAGTGGTGTCCAAGACCATTGCAACATGGGACAAAAACTTATAGTTGTTGTCCTAGCCGTTAGATCACAATCCAATGGTCATGGTTCCCCACCATCACCACCTAACCAACCTATTATACCATCTCCTTCAATTCCATCTTTAAGCCCACAACCTTCTTATTCTCCTTCCATGCCACCATCTTCTTCTAGCCCACAACCCTCTTTAAATCCTTCTATGCCACCATCTTCTATTAGCCCACAACCTTCTTTGACTCCATCTATGTCACCATCTTCTATTAGCCCACAACCTTCTTTGACTCCTTCTATGGCACCATCTTATGTTCCTTCAATTTCACCATCATCTTCTTCCATTCCTTCCACTAGCCCACAACCTTCTTCAATGCCACCATCTTCTAATGTTCCTTCAATTTCACCATCATCTATTAGCCCACAACCATCTTTGACTCCTTCTCCATCAACTTTGCCACCACCTTCAACTACTACTCCACCATTGGCACCAAATTCTCCACCACAACAACCTAATTCTCTTCCAACACCGTCGGGAGCTAATGGGACGCCCGCGCCGCCTACTACTCCTTCAGCACAATCACAATCAAAGTCTTCAATTGTTAAGGCATCAATGGGGGTGTGTTATGGTCTTCTCTTTGGACTTGGTTTGGTTCTTGCTTGAGCATAGTTGATTTGATCATTACTTAATTTGTTATACTTTATGTTGGTGTTATTAAGTTATGTTCCTTTGGAATTGGAATTCTCAAGGAGATGTGTAATTTTTTTTGGAGTGTGATAGAGGTCCACTATTTTCCTTCTTTTACTTTTAAAAAAATATACTGCAGTCAGGGTTTGTTTTGACTACAGGTGATCAGATTGTTGTTAATGATGTGGTTGGTTTTGTTTTGTTACATATGAAAGAAATAAATGATATATGTTATATGTCCACTGGTGTTTTGATAGTATATTAGAAACACAAAGTGGGATCGTGGTGATATTTGCAACTTGACAAGTCACCAATTTGCTGTTCTTGCTTATTTTACAAGAATTATTACTTTTCGGTTTCTTGTGAAGTTAAGTTGTGATCTGTTTCTTTTCGAATTAACTCATCCTGTCTATTACCACATAGACAGGATGAGTTAGCTCAATTGCTCCTCTCCTTTTTATAGTATCTCTTTCTTTGGGATGATGTGGGTTACAATCGTTTCATTAGCTATCACTTTGTTCACAATAATGAATTTACTACTACAAAGTTTAATACTCGTGTCGAGAGTTGTAGGTTCAGTGTGTTCAACATCCAAAAAAAGGTTCATTATTATGGATTAATTCAATCCGAATCCAAAAACTAGGCATTGAGAAACATCCGATATCCCCTATACCGACTAATCTCCATCATCAACTTCAAAATGGAAGTGAAAATTAAGCCAAAAAAGAGACCCACATAACAAACATAAATATGGATCCCTACTTCAACTCTTACAAAAGAATTATTATTTTTGAGAGTAGAGGTACCTAATTCAAGAACAAGAAATTAGGCAATTCTAAACTCATCATTAATAGCCTTGCCCACAATTGACCAGTTCCAAACCTACCCACAAACATGAAAGACTCGCAACTTTTGATATTTTTTCGATGTAAAATTTCTACAATGTTGACATTCTATTAGGGCGGTAGGAATGAGCAAACCCAGTCCGGTCTGGTATCCGGGTCGTCAAGTTGGGTTTTAATTAATTTTTGATACGTATACTTATGTTTTTAATGTCCAATTAACTATAAATGATTCTTCTATGATAAATTATTAATCCCATAACCACATTTTAATTTTTTTAATCATAATAAAGCACTAATAAAAAAAATTGTGGATTAACTAATTAGTGGATAATTTTAAATTGTGGCCATTGGGTCCATTAACAGTATTTCTTATAAGTTCATGCCTTTTAGGTTTAGCATCCTCTGGGCTAAACCATATCGACCCATTAAGATCGTTTTCCCCAATAGAATTAAGAAACAACTACAAGCACTAATTTGCATGTTCTAATAACGTCTCACGAGTTATTTATATTTATTTACTGTTTCAAAATTATTAAGATATCTATTCTTATATATCAGTATATCACCAGTCTGTCCAATTGTAAAGTGTTCTCAGGCAAGTGTTGTATATGTTACAAATTGCTAGATTGATATAAACCATGTGATAATTAGGGATGAAAAAGAATCTAAATGTCTTATAAAAGAAGATAGGTAGTCTAATAAGTGTATTAATTTGGATTAATGAATTGAGTCAGTTGACAATATTTCAACAACAAAAAAAAACTAACCCGTCACTTTCATATTTCGATTGTGGGCCTTGTGGGCTTACGTTGTTTTAGTTGACTGATGTTGACAATTGTGGGGCCAGCAAAAATGTTATCAAACTCAAGGTAGACACACACCAAGCGAGTAAGCGAGCATATTCTTGGCATAAAGTAACGACCTAATCCTATTCCTAATCAAATGTTTCACTTGGACTGTACACATTATTAATATCTCAACCTTTTTTATGTTTTTAGTTGCCGCCTTGTAATTTCCCCTGGATAGGTGAGATTCTGTGGAAAAAGGCTAAAGATTTGGTTCCAATATGAGAACCCAATGCGAATTACACCTTTTCAGAGAACAATTTTAGTATATATATATATATATATATATATATACATACACATATATATAAACTAAATAAGATAAGTTATGAGTTCACTTATCTTATTTAGTTTAAACTCCTTACAATCTCACTATTAAATTTTATTTACGGTTAATCTCATTTCTTTATTAGCATAACCGTTTTCTTCTTAATCTACTTTATAATTTTAAATGAGTGGTGGATATAGTTGGAGCTTAAACTAGAAAATTAAGTCCCGGACTTACTAGATAATTCTTGTATATATATAATGTTTGATATTAAGATTATTGCTATAAAGATGGTTAATAAGACAAATTAAATATTCATTTAATTATCTTATTTTCTCTTACAAACATAGGAATTTAGGGTGCATTTGAATAATTTGGTTTTTTATTCTTAAAACTTGTTGGATAAAATTTGGTTTTTCTTTCTACTATATTTATCCCAAGTAACAAGAAAATTGTATCAACAAAATATTGTTCCATCTTAAGTTTGCCACCATTTTTTCCTTTGTTCATACAATAGGCTTTTATATCCATCTTTAAAGAGATTGTCAAATTCATTTGGTCCACTCCAATAGTTGAATTGTTCATGAAATACAAAAAAAAACTTCAATGCACCTAATTTTCTTTAAATAAGTCAGCTTTATAAAAAAATTAAATAAAATGTTGGAACAAAAAGGATACTTCTTCTGGAACACAAAATTTTAACTTCATCTCCAAAGCCACTTGCACAATCAAGACAAACAACAGTCCACCAGACAATCCAAACTTTCCAAATTGCAACACTTTGATCTTTTTGTAAATACAATCATGAGTCCTTAACAAAGGATTATTGATGAAATGACATAAATCAGTGGAGTGGACTGACCTCAGTGATTGCCATGAAAGCTACAAACCATATTGGACCATATTCGTTCATATTTCTACCATATCAAACAAAACTGAATATGTCTGTAAACGAACAGAAAATGTCATAAATATACCTTTAACCATACAATGTATTTTTATGATGTTCATGCAATTGAATGCTAAATTTGAAGTTTAAAAAGATACATAAGTTTAACAGACAAACTTTTAAGACAAGGACTCAAGTTTGATAGACAAATCACACAAAGGTTAACTTGAAAAGTATAACTTTTCACTTCAAGATAATTATTTCGGAAATCAATCAGATCTTAAGATGGAATCTACACGATAGTAGTAGGCAACTTGGCATAGTAATAAAGTCATAAAGGTGTGATCAAGGGATGTTAGTGCATGATACAAAGGGCTCCACTAAGTATGATATTGTGAGATTGACATGTTGCCTCTATTCAAAGATGATGAGTGAGTGAGAGAGGTCACCAAAAACATATGGGAGCAGTGAAAAAATGCATCCATGTTTGATACATCTATTGGATGGGAAAAAGGATTTGGCTTTAGTGATTGGGGATGTGTTTGGATATTTATCACCACTTTTCACGATCACGGGGTAATTCAAGATTACTTTTCCTTTTTAATGTCATCATGTTTTAGTTTTTTTTTTGGTTTTCAGTTCAGTCATGCTATTGTTGAGGTGGATCATGGGAATTTATCTTTTGATTATTATTATTATTTCGCCAAAAGGGGTTGGTTGAATCACCATGTGAAGAGTGATACAAGAATTAGCTTTTCTTTGCATATCATTATCTGGAATAATATTCAAATTTAGTTCAATATCTCCCCACCTATAGCCTATAGGTACTTCTTTTGAAAGACTTTTATCCCCATCACTAAAAAAGTTAAATAGGAAAACTGATTTCGTTTCAGTTTGATCCAACTCGCTGGAGAACTTACGAAAACCGCTATCGTTTGACACGTGAAACCAGGGGACAACATGAACCGGTCCGATTCGGTTTTTTGGACCGGATTGATTGGTCCGGGTTCGATCCGGATCGAATCTGATCGGTCTGGGTTACGGTCTGGTCCAAAACCGGTCCAAAACCTAATTTCTCCCCAAAAAATTCGGTCCGGGTTTTTGGACCGGACCTACCAGTCCGGGTTCGGTCTAGTCTTCAGTCCATACCCTAGAGAGCATTCGGGTCCAATATGGGTCCGGACCGATACTCAACCCTATTTGAAAAGATTGATCTAAATTTTGGTTATTTTATCTTCTTTTTTCTATTACATTTTTTTAAAGTTAGTATGAAGTTGGATAAATAAAACCAATGTATAAGCAATGGTAGATATAAAATAAGGCGAAGAGTAAAATTGTCCTTTTAGTTTGAAAAAGAACAATTTTCATCATATTTTAAAGGGTTAATTATAGTTTGACCTTCTGAATTATGCATTAACATCATTTTGCCTCCCTGAACTTTTAAAGTTGACATTTATCTCTCTTGAACTTTCGTTTTGTAACATTCCCCCTTCCCCCTCCCTCCGAACTTTAAAAATGTATTATTTAAACTCACATTTATAGTTCTTTTTGTATTTTTTTGTTGTATCTCTAGTACACTATTAAACCTATATTTACATAAAAGTGTGGATTGAAATGAAGTTCGAATTTGGTTGGAATTTTGGTTGGATTCAATACCAATCCGATCCAAATTCCAATCAAATCCGACCTTCATTTCAATCAAAATTTTCATGTAAATATAGATTTAGAAGTGTACTAGGATATAACAAAAAAATTACAAAAAGAACGACTAATATTGGATTAAATAATGAATTTTTAAAGTTCAAGTAAGTAAAATATTACAAAATGAAAGTTCAAGTGGACACCTGGACTTTTAGCATCGTTAAGGATGCTCCAGGGGATTGGACAAGCTAAAACCATTAGTTCGGAAGGATGAATTGTTATGTTTTATGGTTCACGAGAGGCCAAAGGGAGAGAAAAACTATAATTTACCCCAAAAAACACTACACTCACAAGAGATTTTTTGCAAAGTTGGTAATAAGTGCATGCCCTCTTTTGCTCGACAGCTAGACAATGTCTTTATTCCATCACTGTTCAAGAGCGATTGCCATGATATCACAAGATCTTATCTAATGGTGACAACGAGGGAAAGTGCCGTTACGAAGATATAAACATTTTAGGTTGTATTCAACTTAGTCAAATCAATACTTTTTCTCTTCACCACTGATATTTTATTTCTATCTTTTTTCTTAACCACAAAATGCTAACATAATCACATCAAAATTCTCTCACTTCCACCTTATTTATTTTTCCTACTTTTTAATTTTCTACCATTCCAATTAATTATATCATATAATTTATTTATCATAACTTATTATAATTACATGCAAATATTTACGAATAACTCAAAATATTTTTTATTAAAATTAAATGTGCGTTACAAGTACAACAACACTACAAAATTAAAACCTAATTTGTCATATTTTCAAAATTATTAAAGTAATTAACATTATTAAATTAATTACAACATTTTCAATCTTTTTTAAAATATATTTTTAATTTTTTTTGTTTTGATCGAGCGATCGACCCAAAAGAGGTGGAATAGAGAGAGTTGAAAAATTAGATTGTTTCATCCGATAAAAAAACATAATCTCTATATCCTTCATAATAAATTATTTACAACTAAATAAAAAAACAAAACATTGAGGGTGCTCTCAGACAATCTGTAACCAAGACCATGGTCAACCCGATCATGAGTTTTCTCTCTCTTATTTCTCTATTCCACATCAACTTTCTTTCTCATCCACATTAGTTTTCTTTTTTCCCAACCCACTTTCTTTTCTTTCCAACACTATTCACCTCTTAACCACAACTCATCTCTTTAATTCACATCATCTTTTATTTACACTTACTTACTTTTATTCTATTTCAAAATCAATTATATTTACCCAAAACATCAATAATTCAAACAAAATATATATTAATTAGAAAATTATTATTATTATTATTAAAGCAAATACATATTTATTTAAACGATTGTACATACCACAATAAAACAAAATGTTACATTACCTAAATTTCATTAAAATGAAAATGCATACTAATAAAACACAATTAATTTTTGCTTCGTCCGAATTGTTGCCATATGTAGTCGATCTAGTCGGATGTGAGGGCGAGATGCGTGCTTATTTCACGAATGTGGTCTCTGTTGTCTATGTAGGTATTAATGTCCACAACATGACTGGTGGAGAACTGATTCGAACCCGGAGTTGAGGTGCCGCTCAAGTTGGGTGAGAGGTCTGCTCAAACTTTGTTGTATCATATATAATGGAATACAAGCCTCGTTCGTCCTCCACTATCATGTTGTGGATTATGATGCACGTCGTGATAATCTTGTTGAGGATATCAACGTTCCACGCAAGAGAAAGATGTTTTATAATTAACCCTAATTTCTATTATTGTAAAGTACCTTCAATTTTTTTCCCCATCATTTTGATATACCTTGTATATGTTCCGTTAAACAATGAAAGAGGATAAAAATCTTTAAAATTATATCTTCAAATCTTTATAAGTATGTTTACAAACGAAAATGAGCCGACACATCCAACTATCCAAGACAAGGTTACATGTTCCCGATTAATGTTTTGTTCCATGTACAGACAAGCATATATGCGATGCATAGTAGAGAAATTTATGTAGACACTACTATTCGAGATGGCAATGGGAATGGGAATTGGAATTGGAATTGGAATTGGAATTGGAATTGGAATATATAAATAAGAAAAGGACGCCCACATGCAAAATATCACTGTTGTGTGGTTCTGTGGTCGGAATTTAAGATTTTGGAATTATTTATTGTGGTCCCATATTCATCAACTATTGGAGTTGGAGATGCGAACGCATGATCAAAAAGTCTTGCATGTTGCAGACATTCTTTGGTTTCACGAGTACAATTATTTTCATTCCCAAAACAAGTACCAAATTAACCCCCACATACTTCGCAAGAGTAGGTAAGAAGTTAATTTATGTGACTATTCAAAAATTCAATTATCGTTGTAGAAGAAAATTACATTTTTATCTTCACGTTTTGGATAGGTTCACACCAATCACAAAATTGCCCTGGATTACGACGAAAGGGGCTCATATTTGTGTTTCTAGATTGCATTGCAACAGTAGAAGAACCTTCTAAATCAAAAGACATAGTAGTCTAGTCTTCAAGCAGAAATAAGATCTAAGTAAGGAAGCAAAACCATAAAAAGACACGCAGACTCGATGATAACAGACAGTTTTACTTATGTAAAACTTGAACGGCTTGTAACTTTTTGTGATCTTTGTTGTGATTCATATTAAACATTTTAATTAAAGGTAAATTGTTTCGGTACCATCAAGAAACAACTATATTAGTCATATACCATCTAAAATCAACTATTTCTACTAATGTCATAGAAAAATCCAAAAAATTACTCTAATGCCAATTTACTTTTTTCCAATGTCATCATGTTAGTTATCGGTTAACTTCTTGGTTAATGTCCATTAGTTTTATTAATATTTAATAAAAAAATTACAGAATTATCGTGAATAAACTCAGAATTCATAAATTTCATTGTATGTGTTGTAAAAATAGCAAAGAAATAGTCAAAAATTCCAAATAAATAAATATTTTTTGGAAAAAATATTTTATAAAAAACTCTATATATTTTAGAAAATTTATCTTTTATAAAAAAATTAAATATTTTATAATTTTAAAATATAAAACTTATCGGATTTCATTAGTTTAGTAAGAGAAAAGGAAGAGATGATAGAGGAAAGAATATTTTTTCGTTAGTTTCTCTAATTGAGCCAACAATTATTAATAAATAAATTGGTTACTTTGGGGGGGGGGGGGGAATTGTGTTTATGTTTTTATTAATTCGATTGTGGTTGTAAATTTCAAATTTAAAAAAAAATCGGGAAAATGAAAATCGACCCGAACAAACGAAGAAAACCTGATTCGACCACCCTTGGATCCGGTGGCTCGACAAAAAATTGTGTTTCTATTTTCCAAAAAATATTTACTTTTTACAATTTCTGAGTTTTTTTTGCAATTTTACAATATATAATTAAATTTATGAATTCTGCGTTTGTTCAGTTGATTATGCATATTTCTATTAAATATTAATAAAATTAACATACGTTAACGGAGACGTTAACCGATGGTTAGACATTGGAAACAAAGTTAGTGACGTTAGTAGAAATAGTTATTTTCAGATATTATACGGTTAATATAGTTGTTTCTTGATAACATCCCAGCAATTCACCTTTTAGTTGATCATAAAAAACGAAATAGACTTTTTGAAATCAATTGGCTCAATTCCGAAGAGAAAATGGAGAGTCATATTGGAAGGAAATTATCAATTTTTTGATGGCGAAGATTAGACAGGGATACAGAAAAATGCAACGGTCATTCAATAATAATGGACGAGATACAAGAGCTGCTAATTATGAGGTGAGTGGTGACCCAACGGCCAACACACCAGATGTAGGAATCATCTATGACTAATTAATAATAATATGTGTGTGTGAAATTTGAAATCATAATTCACTTTTGACATACAACTTTTCAGCCTAAGCTTTTTAATTTTCTTGTATGTGCTCAATTGGAAATAACTTATAGCCTATCTTGGGAAGAACAAAAGGTGATGTTATATTTAATTAAATTATCTCTGATTTGCACTAGATTGCATGATTTGGAGTGTTTGAGTGACCACTATGCTATAGAGTCTTTAAAGGTAAGTCTGATTAGTTGCAGACTGTTGAAACTATACATGTCAATTAACAAATTAAAAATGAACTTTCTGGGTGGAAAATTTTGACCAATACCTATAGTGATCACGTCTAAAAGGATATGGATACAAAAACGAAGATCTTTTTATTTGTTTGTTTCTCTTGTTAAAGTTATTGCTTAACGACTCACAAGGTCTTTTAACAACGACAAGATTTTTTTCTTTTTGAACCCGCTGTATTTTACGAGAAGGTTCGTGTTCTTAATAAAAAATGAGAAAATTGTAATTCTTTGTAATACGAATATTTGTCGGTAGGACTGAGCATCGGTCCGGACCGGATCCGGATGCTCTCCGGGGTCCGGATAAAAGACTGGACATGTAGGATTCGGTCCGGACCGAACATGGACCGGTCGGTCCAATCCAAAAATCCGGACCGGACCGAATTTGGGTGGGGAGGGGGATTGGGTTTTGGACCGGGTTCAGACTGGACCAGACCGAAACCCGTCCCGGGGTCCAGACCGAACTCGGACCGGTTCATGCTCTCCCATATCTGTCAGTGTTATATGGTGGATGTTCTTCGATCCGACGAAAGAATGTGAAAATTTTTGACCAAAAATTTCACACCAAAATTATCACCAACGTATGTAACATTGACATAAGATAGATATGTCGGTGATCGTCTACAACGACGGATATGGACTACAAACCAAAAATTTCACACCAAATTTATCACCGACAGAGTAAAAAACACCGACGTATGTAACATCGACAGAAGATAGATCTGTCGGTAATCATCTACAACGACAGATATGGACTACAGTGATGATAGAAACCGCCAGTGAAACCATGTTCTGTTGTAGTGATTGTAAATGAATAGAGTGGACGTGGAATTGCTTTATACCCGCATATGGTTTGGTAAACTTTAGTTGTAAACTAAAATATTTTTATAAATACATATTTCAACAAAAAACTCAACTTTTTTTTCTTTTACATATTAATTTTATTAAGGTTATTCCTAGTTTCTTTCTACTCGTTGTTTATCTGTAAAAGACTAGGATGTGATTAGTTTACAGGAAGCAAAAAATCTCTAGATTTCTGTCCCACGACTTCTTTGAAATTCAGAGTGGATCTACGGAAACTCGTTCTAAGTAAACGTGGGATTCAGGCAGTGTCTGAGGCACGACCTGACATGCCAGACAGGTCGGGGCAACTCGTTAGCCCAATGGGTATTAGGCATTTTTTTAATTACGAAAATCCCCCCTTTCATCATTTATAAAAGGGTTAATTACAATTTGACCCCATGAACTATGCCTTGGTATCACTTTGCCCCCTGAACTTTTAAAGTTAACAGTTACCTCCCCTGAACTTCAAAAACTCATTATTTAACACACATTCGACGTTTTTTTCCTAATTTTTTTGTTGTATCCCTAATACACTCCTAAACCTATATTTACGTGAAAGTTTGGATTGAAACGGAGGTCGGATATGGTTGGAATTTGGGTTGGTTTGACACTCAGGGGGGCAAAGTGATACCAATGCATAGTTCAGGGGGTCAAATTGTAATTACCCCTTTATAAAACACTCAACCCCTCTCATTTTCTTCAGACCAAATTTCTTCAACTCTTCTTCTAAATCTCTCCACGTTTCTTTACTATTTCTCATTTTGCACTGATTTTGTTGAAAGCGAGTCGAGTTTGAGCTAAAATGTAAAGCCAAGAGCTACAAGCAGACCATTGACCGTCCGATTTCGCGACCCCTCGGCTACTCGTTTTCAAGACTTTTCTAATCTTTTTCTCTAAATTTTAGTTCATTAATCATCATCATGACTTTCTTATATATGAAAAAAATCATTTTTTGTTTGCATATTTACTAATTTTCATGACTTTAACATCTGAATCTGAAAATAATAATTGTAATCCCTTCTCTTAATCCACATATACCTGATGGTAAAAGTACTAAAAAAACTAGCAAAGTATGTGATGATTTTGATGAATGACAAATTATTGAGGGTAAGACAACTGCTACTTATAAATCATGTGGTAAAGTACTTTCAGCTAAATCAAGTGGAGGAACCAGTCATCTAACTAGACATTTAATTTCATGTAAACGTAAACATGTATCATCGGTAGTGGATTCACGTCACTCAGTTTTAGACACAACTAGAGAATATTTAAATTTCAAAAAAAAGTCCAATTAAAGGTAGATAGATAATTGTTGATTTCATAATTAGAGATAAACTATCATTTGACACATGTGGATCTAAAACCTTAGATATGCAATTTTCTACCGCAATTCGCAATTTAAACTAATTTGTAGAAAAACACTTAAAATGTCATAGTTGATAAATTTGGTAAAGAAAAAGAAAGCATGATTTGTTTTTATTATTCAAGGAACAATAAGATAACATTAACTAGTAATGTTTGGACCGGTCCAAATAATTATCCTTACTGTTGCGTAACTGTTCATTATATAGACGATATATCGTGTTTAAATAAAAAATCCTTTCTTTTTAACTTATTTTGCATACAGACACTACTAATGTTATATTTGATCATATTAAAGATGTCATGATAGCTAATAATATTGAAAATAAAGTTTGTGCAATTGTATTTGATAATGCTACTAAAAATACTTCATCAATAAATATACTTATAAATTATTGTCATCCACTTGTAGATTATATGTATGAAATGTTAAAATGTTGTTATCCTTATAATGTTGCAATTACAGCATTTTATAATGAAAAACAAAATGAGTACATGTTAACCCTTATAGATTCGGACAATTGTAAAATTATGTTAGATTTTTTAAAACTTTTTTTTCATCTTCACTAATAGATTAAGTGGACAATATTTTTCTATGAATTACTTCAAATTACTAGAGTATTTGTGAAATATAGGTCAATTGATAGTTTTGTTGAAATTTTACATGTAATAAACGCTATGTTTAATAAATATTGGGATCCTCATCCATTTAGTTTTTGTTTAGCTTTTATTATGGATGCTATATTTAAAATTAGTGGTTTACTAGTTTTCTTGGAAGAAAAATTTGAAAATCATTTAGATAATTGTAAGTGTTTGTTAGATAAATATTTTGAAGAATATATGAAAGACTACATAATGTAAATCAAATGAGGTCAAATATTGTTAGTTCATCATCACAACCACCAACAATGGATCCAAATGATGACGACTCTCAATGGAAATTGTTAACTCAAAAAATATTAAAATTAGTGTAAATTGAAACACAAAAGGAATTAACTGAATATTTAAACACCTATTATACTTAACTATCGTTGAGTTTTTTGTTGTTTGATATTTTAGATTGGTGGAGAAAAAACACAAGTAGATTTCCATTAGTCTCCTTGATGACACGAGACTTATTATGTCATCTAGCGTCAACTGTGTCGTCGAGCTCTGTATTTAGCGCAAGTAAACATGTCTTGACTGAGAAGAAGCAAAACATATCCGACAAGTCAATCAAGATGAGTGTATGCCTAAAGGATTGGATGAATGCTACAGACAGAATAAAAAACATGTGTCTTAACGACTACAACGACGATAAAAACTGAAGACGAATTAGCTAAACCATTCTGTTTAAGGAGTAATTTTTTTTCTAAAACCCCTTAATTTTTTTCCATTACTCCTTAGGTTTAGATAGCCTCCGGACAGTTATCAATTGTAACCAATTATGTATATATATTGTTTTCGATTTAAGTAAATAATTATTAATAAATAAATTGATTATTTTGGGGAAAAACAAATTGTGTTTTGTGTTTGTTAATTCAATTATAATTGTATATACTTCAAATTAAAAAACAACTGAAAAATCAAAACCCGACTTGACGCCCCCAGATCTTGCCACCATGTCGCGGCCGTGTTGTGCCCAGCACGGCAAGGCCAGCCGGCCCGACAGGCACGACATGAGTCTCGTGTCTAGTTCTAAGTAGGGTTGCAAACGAGATGGGATGAGCCGAATTTTTACCCTACCACACCAAAGTTTAGTGGGTTAACAGGGAAGGTGGAAGAAATGACAACGACTATATACCTGCTCGACTAAGGGTGGGTTAGGTGGGTGCGTAACACGTTGGATGGGTTGTTTTTTTGGACATTTTGAAATGTGTTATAGGTTTGTTTCACATGTTTTATTCTTGCATAATATCATTTTTGTGTTTATTTACACCCAAATAAGCACATATTTATACTTCATTGTCAGGGTTCTTTTATAAATGCAGGACTGGGGAGATAGAATTAGTGTAAATGTAAGTGTGTAATGATCCATGTAGTTTAGTTAAGTTAGGTATAAATTCAAAAGAAAAATACTCTAAAAATTTGTAATATATATATATATATATATGTGTGAATAATAAATAAATATTGAATGGGTGACAAATTACATGAGGTAAGTTGAAAGACGCAACTCGACTCCTCCATTAAGTGGGTTAGTGTGTTGGTGGAATAACGGGTTGCAATATTTAACCACAACTGTTGAGGGGTGAGGTGGGTTGGCATGTTAAACTTGTCCTACCTTACAACCCTAAGTGCTAATAACAAATTTACAATATTCTAGATATTTCAGAACAGAACTTATATGACTTCATTAAATTTTCTTCCCATTGAAAGAAAGTGAGGATGGGGAAGACAAGTGGTCTCCAATCCGTTATGGTGATCTCACGGCCGAGACAAGTGGTCTCAGACCTTCAATCGAAGGAAGAAGAAGATCGGAAGTTAGGGTTTTGTGAGAGAGAGTAGTGGTGGAAAAATATTTTTTATTATGAGTTTGTTGGTATTTATACAAGAGCTGAAGCAAACCCTAGTTTACATGGGTTGGATCTCCTAATCGGGTTCAACCAGATTTGGTACACCTTTAAGCCTGATTACAACTGACCAAATGTGATTACAACTGACCAAATATGCAATAAAATTGGGCTAAGTTGTGAGTCTTCTAATGGGACAAATCAAGTTATTCATGGTACACTAGATGTGTAATTCCACCAACTAAGATCATAAGTCTAAGGTAAAATTCATATCTTGATACACCAACCGAAATAGATGATAAACATATTCATTTTTTTGCAGACCACTTCATCATTGCTTTCATCTAGATTGCTAACAGTCATAAATCTTCACGGAAGTTCAACTTGCGAAAACTTAGATCAACGTTGGATCGGAGACAAGGGGTTTCCAAAACAAGATCAAAGACGAGGAAGAAGATACTAAAATAGGGTTAGGGTTGAGAGAGAGTGCGGTGGAAAGAATGAGAAGAATGAATTAGTTGATTAGGGTTTTCTTGCTATACACGTATATATACACCTCGGGTCATGATAAACGGAAATCCGGATCCAATTAGTTCTAGGATCTAATTTTCTAGCCCATGTTCTAATAGACTCAAGCTGAGCCAGCTTGACGGATTTGTTGTTTGGCCTCAGCATTGGGGCATTGGAGTTGATCTCTGTAGGCACGAGCACACGTTTGAGCCTAGACTGGTATTGATTTTTGATTATCGCATTGTTGGTTCTTACTTTGTGCCTCCACTTGCACATTGTCAAGTCGAATCATCTGGAGTCTGATTTGCTCCTGTCTCATCATCGGCTTCAATCCGATCAATTGTTCTAACACAACTCCCATGCTTCCGGGATATACTCACCATGCCAATCATACACTTCCTGTGAAAACCACTTCTTGATTTATTTATAATTTAAAATTTACCAAAGTTCTCAAAAATATGAATGGAATAAGCAACAAAAGGTTATCATGTAATTTGGGCAACTCTTTAATTAATTTTAAGAAGCCATCGAAAACAGATATTTGGTATATAAATCTGTGGATATAGATATGGCTGATGAAAACTTACCTCTGCAATTTTATTTGACGGTGGATTTGCTTTCGTCACATAAACCAACAAATTTTGATTTGTCGTTAGTAGTGATGAAAATTGAAGAGTGTTATGAAACAAATGGTAAATAGGAAGAAATGAACGAAATGCAAAACAAGAGGTAAATAAGATAGTTAAGGAGAGATTTTCATTATATTACATGATGGGTTGTTGTGTGTATCAAGAGACATATATACATGACCTCTATATATAGGCCTCCAACAATTACTAAATTACAAGAAATAAATAAGAATTTACATTGTCATCGATAAGCTAAAGCTAACATACAGGAGTTGCAAGACTTATAAACTCTTGAGACTTGAGAGCATATAATATCTTGGAGCTATGGACGTCCATACATAAATATATTAATTTATTTCATCAAAACCATACTAGGAAAAACCTCGTGGAAAAAAAATTCTAGTGGGGAAAAAAACATACATTTCTATCAATACGTATCATTAGGTTTCTCGTTACAAATCTTACAAAGAAAATCCAATAGGACAAAAACTCGATAGAGAAAAAATAAATACAACACGTATTATACTCCTCACGATGATAACATCAGTTCTAAGTCCATGCAATATCACTAGAAGAAATTACGGTTACATCTGCTATATGTGGACTATGCCTTTTACGTTAGACATCTTTTCCAATGAACATTTAGGAAACTACCAAACGTCGTCTCAAAACTACTTAAATCGCCCCTTAAAATTACCAAATTGCCCTTAACAATATATTTAATATCCATATCGTCCCGTGTCTTTAAACAATGTTTTTGACTCAGTTTTACTAACATTCCTAGTACCAACACCACGAAAATGTCTGGCGAAACACCTAGATCAGGCGAAGTAACAGAGACGGATTTTTTTTTCCGACTCGGGTGTCTGGCTAAGACGCCTGCACCATCGTGGAGGCGTCTGGCTAAGACGCCTCCACCATGATTGAGGCGTCTTAGCCAGACGCCTCCACGATGGTACATGCGTCTTAGCCAGACGCCTATACCATGGTGTACGCGTCTCGCTAAGACGCCTCAACCATGGTGGAGGCGTCTTAGCCAGACGCCACCACGATGGTACAGACGTCTTAGCCAGACATCCCGTTTTTTTTAATTTTTTTGTCAAATTAAAATTATACGGTATGTTATCTCAAATTATTTTTACGTTTATTTGCAAGTTTCGGTGGTAACCGGTCGGATTACAATGAATTTTTTTGCAAGTGATGAAGATTCAAAAAAATTCCGGATCCAACATTTTTTATGTTCCAAATCCCCGGTGGTAAAACATCCCGACTTACAAATACCACCTCAACAGATCGTTCGGGGGTCTCGCTCCCCGGTGAGCGAGCGGCATTCCACCTCGCCGGTGAGGTGGCGGGGGTGGCAAGGGGGCAGCGCCCCCTGGAAATTTTTTGGATTTTGATATTATTGGATCTGGATTTTTTTTGAATTTTCGGTGTACCGAAGAGGTATCGGTCATCCGAATATAGTAATTATTAACTTATTAATTAATTTAACAATTATCTAAATTTATAATCAATTATCTTTTTAAAAAAAATTTAAAAAAATTACGGGCGTCCGACGGAGACGCCCCCACGTAGGAGGGGGCGTCTGTCTGAGACGCCTCTCCCATGGGCGGAGCGTCTGGGTAAAACGCCTCCCCGATGGGTAAGGCGTTTGGGTAAAACGTCGCCCCCATGGGGAAGGCGTCTTAGCCAGACGCCCCCTCCTACGTGGGGGCGGCTCCGTCGGACGCCCGTAATTTATTATTATTATTTATTATTTTTTTATTAAAAAGATGTTAGATATTTTATCAGATTCGAGTACACTGGGGCGTCCGTTGGTTCATTACTGACCTCCAAAACATTATTTTTTATGATTATAAGAGGAATATGAAGAGAGATGTGTGATAGGAGGGTAAAATGTCGCGTTGTAGCAGTAGAAATGAGAGAAAGGCAAAATGGTAATTTCTAGGGACGTTTTAAGTAATTTTGAGAAGATGTTTAGCAATTCATAACATTTACCCAGACAATGATATCACATCGGTCTGATTATTTTTATTTTGAGTGTCGCAAACTAACGTAAAAGAAAGAATTCTCCTCTTATAAAAGAAAGTAATGAATACTAATATAACAATGGTCACCTTCCGGAGTGTAGCATAATTGGTTTGAAGGAGTGAAATATTCACTTATGTTTTCAGATCGAACCTCCAGTTGAGTCCGAAAAATACAACTCGGGTATTCGGTATTGGGTGACCCACTGCAGCTAACTTCACAAATAGAAATGGGTGAGCGAGAATTACGGGGCATAAAGAAAAAGGTCCACATTTAAATAATGGTAGAGATTGATGACACCAAACAAAATGCACATTGCACATGGCCATGGGTGTCCAACAAAACCAATCAAAGTTTATCTTGGGTTAATGTCCGTTAATCCATCATGGCAGAGGACAAAAAATGGGGAGACCAGAGACCTGAAATAAATCGATGTACGTATTGCTCATGTCTCTAGAAAGGCGGTCGTGTCATATGTCTCTTCCTATCCTCTCCTCCCACTTCTCAATGCTCAAACCACATCAAAACACTCAACAGTTCTTAATTGGTGAATGGAGTCATGTCCCATTCATTCATATCCCATCCACTCACAATCAAAGCCCCACAACTCCAAAAAAACACGAAAGGGGTCAAGTCACCCTTAATCAATGATGACTTTGATCACTTTGTGATTAGTCAAACAATGTTTTGATGCTATTTTTAGTCTTACAATATGTTTGATTACTATTCCACTCACGTGTGTTATCTTTTGGACAAGTGTTTTACTTACTGGTGTTGCTATATACTGGATACAGTTCTTGTGATTTTTTACAAACCATGAAAGAAGTTTACCTGTCGCATGATATGTTGGAATATGGAAGTTTCGTCGACATGCAAGTGCATGTGATATCCATATCCTTGGATTTATTTGAGCATACGTGATGTTTTAGGGATAAACTAGTAGTACATATGTGACTGTTGGTACGTGGGACAGCGTAGGCAATACATAGATAGTTAATTAACATAGCTAGGATGATTGACCCTTAATTTAATCGTGTGGTACATGACACGAGGTTCCATTCACACGTCAGTCATCTCTTCCAAGTCCACTTTGGTCGTCGGCTCGAATTTTTCTGTGTTTGTTCTTTCTCTCACTACACTCTACACTTCTCCATGTGAACACTAAAGTCTGGGGTTTGGATTTGTTCCAACATCCAATTCATTCAGACTTGACAAGAGTGGCCATTGCTGTACTGCTTTGAACAGAATCTTCCAACCTAGGTCATTGTTATTGTGACATATGGTCAAGTCTACTGAGCTACCAACACATGAATTCATCTGCATATCCCTGCGGCAAATTGGTCTTCTTGACCGAGCCACAGATTTACAGATTCTAACAAATATATAAAATACCAGAAGTTAATTAAATGTCCCTGGGTGTAGTTCTTCTTGACAGGATGCAGTATTCTCAGTTCAGCAGTTAGAACCCCTTTGTGTATCTCGAAAATGGATTATGTCATCTCCAATCTACAACTCTAGTTTATTAGTCTTAAAGTATGAGCAGGTGTTCGGAAATTCTGGATAACGCCAAAAACACCAGCTGTGTATCCTAATTGGACTAGTTGGGTGACATGGTGAGATAGAACATGGACTTGATTTTCCGTCCTTAGAGTAACCACCTTTGGTCGGTGAAATACAAAGATACAACATATTTTAATTGATAAAATTAACGGAGTAAGCTCAGTTCCGTTAATCGATTGTTAGTATTTAGATAGTCATGTTCTGTGGACACAAAAGTGTTGTAGTGTAGTGCCCCCATAATAGTAATTAGTAACATACGGGTGTAGTGTAGTTAGTTTAGGACGTGGAATCATACATTTTAAAACTACAGCTTGGCTCTCAAAGTAGAGGACGTGCCATGAAAATCTGTGTTATCAAAAAACAAGGACGAGATCGAAATCCGACGGGAGCATCAGCAAGTGCTGACATTTTAAAATGTAGTTGGGTGAAAATAGATATAAGAAAAAATGTAACATTTATATAAAAGAGAAGAAAAAATACTACAAGTTAAAGAACACTGCCGTATAGCCAAAACCCTACATTTATTACTTGCATGTATGGCATCTGTCACTCAAAGGCTGCTCTTCTGGGCAGTACCTTCTTGTTGCATTCCCCATTTTGACTATTTCTTCCTCGAGTGAAATTCTAACCTATATAATTAAAATTTAAAGGCTATGTGGCTGCATTTTCCTTTAAATAAACAAATGGTCTGTCAGTCACTCCACTGAGCTGGACGAGTGTGACTCGATTGATGGGTGCATATTACGTATATATATATATCTATTAGAAGAGAATCAAAAGTACGTATTTTTTAATGTAAATTACCGGACGTCTACGCTATCATCATCAATACGTCCATGAGTGGAGTTATTTGTCAAATAAATATTTGTGATTATTATGTGAAGATCCTTTGGAATGACGCAAGGGGGAAGTACAGTTGGGTTGTACATTAATGGTTCGGCTTGATTTGGTTTCACTAGTTTTACCTCTCGCAGGTTGACCTGAAATTCAGCTTTTGCGGACCCTGCATTTACCTTCCTTGAGAGCACCCTTAACGGGTGGGTGCGCCCAGGGCCGGGCGCCCTGGGCGCATTTCCAGGCGGCAGTATTGACTACAGTAAAAACAATTTGTTTTTTTGTTTTAAAGATAAAGATTATTTATATATAATTATGATAATGTATTAATTAGGTAGATTAAATTAAATTAATTAGGTATTGAAATATAATTGAAAAAATATTTTATGATTAATTATCTTTTTATTTATTTAGATAAAATTAAAATTAAAAAAATCATAAACAAAATAAGAAATAGTAGTACAATACTCATACACTTCGGAAACAAAATACAATACAAATACAGAATACGAAATACAACAGAAATAAGGAAAGACAGTCTTCCTACGGATACGAAATTTAAACTACCAGAATACTGATAAACTACAACAGACATATTGATATTACAAATGAAAACATGAGCACCTACAGATATCCTTGTGCTTTAGCCCACTCATTGAGTTCAACAAGTGTTTCTTTATCGAATTCGTCCTTATTTTCCTTCTTCATCAGAGCAAAAATATGACATCAACTTTCTTGCTGTTGAGTTCCATTTGGAAATTCGCCTCAGCTTTGATGCGTTTCCTCTCCACCCGTTCTTCGTAACGCAAATATTTTTCCTCATTCACTTTTGCGTTATATTCAATTTGTTTCCCAGTTCTAACATACCAGGATCAAGTTGTGCCTGAAATGATTGTTTCCCCTTCTTTTTTTAGCTTTCTTAACACATTCAGGACGAGGACGTGTTTCGAACACAATTTCATATGATGAAGGTGTTGCGTGACTCCCATCGTCGTCGGTGCTTTTTCTTTTCCCGTTGCTAAAACTCTCCAGACTTTCTACAGCCACGTTTCCTGTGGGAAGTCCAAGCGCAACAGACTCCCATTTAGGGTTCCTACGTAACAAAAGCCACACATGCATGTACTGAAATTTGGCGTTGTGTGTTCGTTCATAGATGATGTGCGCATCATGGATGCCATCGTCCTCGTTGTAACCATTTCTCTTCCTCCGCACCGCCTGGTCGAAGAAACCGACCCATTGGTTCACAGATGATGATGTATGCCTCCATCGCCGCTTCAATGATTCATCGTTACTCTCTACTGCATCTGGCTCGCCTGAGTCATTGAAGATGCGCTCCACACGTCTCCAGAAGGACTTCATTTTTTGGTTTGTCCCAACCACAACATCGCCACTTACAACCATGTAAGCCGAGACGAGTCGTTGATCCTCTTGTGTGGACCACGATTTTTGCGACCTCATCGTCGCGGTTTTGCGTGTTCCCTCACGACTTGTAGGTTGAACGACATTTTCGTCATTCACCTCAGGTGTAATGCGGTTTGCATTTCCACTACTTTCGCCACTTAGGAGGCGAGTATACAAACCCATTGTGAATTGGGTTTGCCCTTCTTCCTGAGTTGGTGGTTGATATTGATTGTGCGGGTAGAACCCTGGGTGTGGGAAAAATTGGTTCTGGTGGGACGGGTGGAATCCTGTAGGTCCTCGATGCCTGAGAAGTCCAAGCCTCGATCCAATCGTCTCGTCTTTTGTGAGTCACGCACATACTGTAGGTCCTCGATGCAATCGTCTTGTCTTTTGCCTAGTCACGCGCATATTGTAGGTTACTTCTCACAACTATAAATGTACTCCTCTTGGTTGGTTCTCTCTCATTTATCTACCAACAATGTCTTCACCCGATAAGTCTTCCAGTTCGAAGTCTTCATCATCTTCAACATCCAATGACGAAGTTTACGACCAAGTGTTGAACTGCTTAACGAAGTATGTCTCCCAAGTGGTGGAGCAACGTCCTAAGAGGCGCAGAAGGCGAACTTCGAACCTAGAGATAGATAGGGAGCTTGGTTACAACCGTTTGATTGCCGATTATTTTTCTAACGACCATGTTTATTCTGACAACATTTTCAGGAGAGGATTTAGGATGCGAAAGCATGTCTTTCTTCGCATTGTGAGTGCCATTGAGGCGTCTGATACCTTCTTCCAACGTAATCCAGACGCCATCGGTAGGATGAGCATCTCTGGCCTGCAGAAATGTACCGCGGCGATTCGTACGCTAGCGTACGGTGTTGCGGCAGATGAGGTGGACGAATACTTGAGGCTAAGCGAATCCACGACAAGAAATGCACTTGAAGAATTCTGCGATGGTGAGTACCTCCGAAGACCTAATGCAAATGACCTAGCATGACTACTTCACGTTGGTGAGCAGCGTGGGTTCTCAGGCATGATGGGAAGTATCGATTGCATACACTGGGTGTGGAAAAATTGCACGATTGCTTGGAGGGCCAATATCAAGGGCGTAGTGGCAATGCCACTCTTGTCCTCGAGGCAGTGGCGTCGGCTGACTTGTGGATATGACACTCGTTTTTTGGCACACCAGGTTCATGCAATGACTTAAATGTCCTGCAACTATCTCCGGTTTTTGACGACGTAATGGAAGGACGAGCTTCACCTGTGAATTTTGAGGTAAACGGTTCTCGATATAATATGTGATATTATCTTATTGATGATATTTATCCAAAATGGGCAGCATTTATTCCGTCCATCGTTCATCCACAAACACCGAAAGATAGGCTATTTGCTGAACGACAAGAAACAGCACGCAAAGATGTAGAACGTGAATTTGGATTCTTGGAAGCGCGGTTCGTGATAGTTAAGAAGCTATCTCTTGCATGGAGTAAGACTGTACTTAACAAAATAATGACAGCTTGCATTGTAATGCATAATATGATAGTGGAGGATGAACGTGATTCATTCGGTAATTTTGGAGATTGGAACGAATTTGTTGAGGATCAACCTGGAAATTCCATGAACGACGCGGTTCGGTATTCCACTGACCGTGTATTGGATATTACCAGGTACTTGAGAAGGAGAGATCAAGTACGTGATCGCACCACACATTTGAACCTTCAAGTCGATTTGGTCGACAATATATGACAACGCTTTGGAGTAAATGTATCTTGATGTATTTTAAGTTTAGTATTTAATGATGTATTTTTAGTTTTAGTTTTTAATTTCCAGTTAATGGACTACGTAACGTGGTTTCCTCAAATTTAATAATATTTTCGTATTTAATAATTAAATGTTAATTAAAAACGAATGAATTGTTGATATTAAATAATTACGATAATGATTATTAATATATTTTGTTGATTGTTGAAAGAGTTTTAGAGAGAAGAATTATTGTTGATTGGGTAATGGTTAAGGATTTTGTAGGGGGGTTGGTTTGTGCTGACGTTGCGGAGAAAGAAGCTGACGTGACTGAGAGAGAAACCAGGGCGTCCGGAAACTGCCCGGGCGATGTTAATGATGCTCTATGTTCTAAGGCCACTAGTCATGCACGTTCAGGTTTTTATTTCTGGTACGTCAACATCTCTCTGTCACATTATGCGAGTTTATCTATATCTAATTTTTTCTTAACCATACCTTAAAACCTCACACACCTTACATTCTCTTTCATTCACGTCATTTGGAGACTGATTCTGAATAAATAAATAATAAATATAAAAATATTGATTCTGAATAAATAAATAAATAACATAAAATAATATTTTAAAAAAATACAAACAAATAAAACACATTTTTAAAAAATAGATGTAAAATGATTTAAAATATATATTAATATTTTTTAAAATAATAATGACAACCAATTATGTGGGGGTGCCGAGGGAAAATGGGTGCCCTAATGAGTTTCTACCCAATGGGTGTCCTGCGATAGTTGCTCGTGTTATATACATTT
The DNA here is from genome assembly GCA_963682175.1 of Triglochin maritima. Taxonomy (NCBI): domain Eukaryota; kingdom Viridiplantae; phylum Streptophyta; class Magnoliopsida; order Alismatales; family Juncaginaceae; genus Triglochin; species Triglochin maritima. The sequence continues at coordinate 47,537,902 of OY821775.1, forward strand.
GGACCTATATACTTGGCTAATAATTGTGTGTAAGTTAAATTTGATCGACAATTACCTCTTGATATTTGCAATTTGCGTAAGTTGTCGTGTACTCTTTTTCAAATATTTTCTAATTTATTCTCAAAATACCCTTGAAACATAAGAGTGAACACGACTTTTCAACCCAAAGTACAAATTTTTTTATTTTATTTTGAAAATCTACAATGAAGAAGATGTCGGTTTCTTGTTTAAAACGTAATCACCTTGCCTAAACTAACGTCACGCCCAAAACAATATTCAACCTGATCATTTGATACTAGTTAAGTTGATTGTTATAATAATTATACTATTTAGAAAATTCATTCAGCGTCACATAATGCAACATCCAACAAATGACACAACAAATATGAATTGGAGCGCTGAACCAGAAGAAAGAAAAAAATTAGAACACCGTCATTAGTGGATAAACAAACACCACTTACAATGTTGTGCAATCACATACCCAGCGACCCGTTAAGGATGCTCTAAACTAACACGTAGGAATAAAGACCTAGACCTCCAACGACAACAAGAAAACCGCAAATCACATGTTGCAGCTGCTAAGTTGGTGCTCCGTCTGCGACGACGGAGAGTAGTCGGAGGCCCACATTCTTCTTGTCATCGGTTGGCATTTAATTTGCGAAATTGAGAAAATAAAGAGTACAATTTGGCCATTTAAAGGGTTAGGGTCCGAAAGAAACAAGATTTAACCACAACTCAAGTTTTGTCAAGGGCATTCATGGAAGTTCAAGTCAACTTTTTTGTCACGTGGTCCCACGTGGTCGTTAAAACTGACTGTGATGGAGGATCGGAGGGGCTGCTTTTTTACGTAAGTATAGTTTAAGGAATGTAAGTATTATTCGAGTATAATTACGAGGATAAGTGTAGTTACCCAAAATTCATTCATAACTACTAGGTTAATTTTTTTCATACTATTTTTAAAAGTATAGACAACTACGTAGTCATAAATTAAAACTTGCCCCCACCGATCTATCTATATTAAATACTCCGTAATCTCACCATCTGGGTAGCTCGACGATAAAAATGAAAATCAATTGCAACAGTACGTAGTGTAGTTTGGTGTTGGTCATGTCTCACTTAGCAACACAATTTAAAGGATCACCAATTAGCTAGTTATAATGTAGGACCATCATGTCTTTTCGATGGGAACATTTTCGGACGGTGATTTTCAAATGGTATTTCTTATCAAAAATGGTATTGAGCGAGCTTTTAATGATTAACGTAACTCATTAGCCGTTAAGATTAGCTCTCTAATAGATTTTTTGTCTTGACTTAGCCAGACACTTTGGATTAATTATAAATAGTTTCACAGGATATATATGATTTACATGTTAACTAACTAAAAATATGTAATGCTTTTTTTAACTCAACTATCACTGGGGATTGTATATTATGATATTAAAAGATATATTACCATATTGGTTGAGGCATATATCCTTCTTGATATTTTAGTTCCTATTGGATGCACCTATATGTATATGAAGGATTCGTTGATTTGATTTTTTATTTTGTTTGTCCTGGAAGGGACGTGATGTGTGTGTATATTTAATATTCACAACCACTTGAAAATAACATACATTTAGGGGTGCACACGGGTCGGGTTGGGTCGGGTTGGGACTAAAACCCGACCCAACCCGAAATTTTCGGGTTAGGGAAATACCCAACCCGAACCCGAACCGATTCGGGTTGAACCCAACCCAACCCAAAATTTTCGGGTTGGGTCGGGTCGGGTCGGGTCGGGTTGTACGCAACAAAAAATCATACCAAATCCTATCTCTTCCCACCGCTGAACACAACCTACACATTCCAACATCATACTAAAAACTCAAATCCTTCTAACACCACAACTTCCACCAACAATAACTAAATTAACAACTTCTAACATAAAATACGAAAACACGTCCGAAATTCACCTTCGCGGTCTGGCTTGACCAGATCATCGCTATTCCGGACGAAATCGCCCCCAACCTCGGCCTCCCCTTCCATCTCCGCTTCCGTCCCCTGTTGCTGCTGCTCCATTCTAGGGTTTGAAGCAGAGGAGCAGTTGGGTACCAGTGAAGGCGAGGATGGGACAGGGGATTCGGTGACGATGGATGCCCGACAGTGGAGATGGCTTAATCTTCGGTGAACCTTCAACCCGGCACCGATCGAGAGAGCGTGAGGGAGAGGAGGAAGAGGAACGAGAGAGGGTTAGGGTTAGGGATTTCGCGAGAGAGGGTGCGGTTGTGCGGGTTAGGGATTTCACGAGTTTCAGGGGTCGGGTGTTCTTGAAATGGTTGAGACTTGAGAACAATCTTCGTATGGTAGAGGATTCGGTTTTCGGGTCCGGGTAGCAGGGCAGGGGTTCAGGTAATCGGGTAGGAGGGGTCGGGTAATCGGGTGGGCCTAATTAGGGGCCTGGTTTCACCGGTTTCGGGTCGGGTTGGGTCAACCCGACCCCTACAACCCGAACCCGACCCGAAAATTCGGGTTTCAGAAATTTTCAACCCAACCCAACCCGAACCACTTACCAACCCGACCCAACCCGACCCGACCAGTCGGGTTCGGGTCGATTTTCGGGTTCAACCCGACCCGTGTGCACCCCTACATACAGTAGTTACCGAGTCTGCGTTTAAGGTTTCCAAAAGTCTACCCAGAGTTAATTAAAACTACCCCTCACCACTAAGCCAACTAGACTACCCCACTAACCGGCCATCATAATAGTGTCGACATTAATTTATCAAATCTAAACCTTTTTTTTATTTTTAGGAACAACATGATATCATCATGTTGTTGTACTGCTCTTTTCTAATCGTTTAGGTAAGTATGATTGCATCCATTAGTAGCTGCTCACCTGAAGAAGACCTACTTTTGCGACCTACAATAGTTAAGTCATGATTAATTTGCACAAGTGATTAGTGTGACAAAATTGTTTAGATACCTTCAACTATTCTAGAACAAGAATTTTTATGAACAAAATTTCAGCTTTGGACAAGTTGGAACAATTGGTCTAGAGGTCCATTAACAGGGCGTTTGGATGAGAGGAGATCTAGCTCCCTTCCCATCACGGAGCTGCTACAGTGGATTATGTCATCCAAATATGGGAACAGATTCCCAAGAGCTGAGCTCTCAGCACGACAACCGATGTATATTTTGTATTGGGATGAAGAAACTCATGGGAGGAGCTTCTGACAGCTCATTCACTTGTATTTTTGTGATGATTTTACCCATGTTAACTCCAACATATACATGCATAAGCTTTTATTTAATCAAAGTCTGGGGGCAATTTGGAGATTTGCTTCAACAAGATATTTGTGGCTCCCAGAAGTATTTTTCCTGTCCAAACAACTCCTTACATTTGGGAAAGAAACTGCTACTAGATCCACATTCGTAGAAGCTGACTTCCTACGTACCAAAGGCTTATATCTGGAAGTCCCATTCAAACCAAGCCGACCCAGAGCAGACAAATAGGTCCTATGGTTGGTTTAATTGATCGACTCCATAATTTGGTTGAACGGTCGACCAGTTAATTGACACCTAAAACAACTTGCAGGGGGTATTACGCGTATTGATTTTCTAGTCAGAGCAATCCTTGTGTTTGTGGTTTAATTCGTGTCTTTAATTGTGCTCTCAATTTTGTTCTTTACTTTACCGTTAGATCATAGGAATGTAACTGAAGAATAAAGGAGATTACTATGTGGGAGCTTAAATTGTCCAACAAGACATGAACATCTTTGCTCTTGTCCTCCGATAGAGGAATAAATACCAGAGTTATCGAATTCTTTACGGTTCTAATGTTCCATGCTATCACCTCATCTTGTAAAGGTATGTATAGTGTCAAATCAAGAGATCACATTTGATGATAAGGTTGTGATTTAGTAATTACCTAATTATCTTGTCTCTTCCCAATTATTTCTGGCCAATTGGAATGCGTTTATGATTAATTAAGACAAAAAAGAAGATGCATGCTTTGTCCCCAACATGCTGCACTTGTTGGGTTTTTACTTTTCGGATTGGATAATATATTGGTTACCGAATTTTATTTCTGGCCTTATTTTTTAATCAACATTTCAACAGGGGTGGTAAAGTAATTTCTATTTTTGCTGTTGTTTGGAGGATTTTTTTGGGTTAATTGCTTGCATGCCGTTACAAAATGTTATAATTCCCAACGACCACTACTCTACAACTATTATCCAATATGTCATCCGAAAACTCACTTAATGTTCGAACGGTCATTAAACTATCAGAAATGTCACTCCGTTACTTGAATCCCTAATACTGTTAAAGGAATTCGTATTAAGTGTTAATGTAGCATTTAGGAACAATTAATTAGTTATTATTAACACAGAAACCCCCACCCGACCTTCACCTCACCCCTCCCCATCCCCATCCGGCCATCCCTCACCTCACTCCTCCCTGGTGATCTTTAAGTCGGAAAACAATAGTTGACTGGCCGTTCCTCGTTGTTCTCCATTATTTCTTTTGTTTGACGATGAATCCCAAGGCGAGGAGCACCGGTGAGCACAGTGATTAGATGGGTTCTTCCGGAGTGGTACCTTCAGAATGTAGATGTGGGTTGCCCGCAGTCGTGTGCATCTCCGACAAGGCCAACCCCGCTGGAAGGAGGTTTTGGGGCTGCCACAATTACACAGTAATATTTCTCCTTCACAACTTCAATGCACGTCTGGTGTTTGTTCAAATGCCTAAGTGAAGATTGCTTATCGTAGAATGGGTGTATTTGTGGGTTTTTCTTATGGATTGACTGGGTTCGTATTGAAGAGAACAATTTTACAATTGAGATATCAAGACATGAAGAGAAAATTGGTGCAAAACTGGACTCCATTGGGCAAAAGATTGAATCGTTTGTCTTGCATGCAATGATGGATGAGTTGACATTGTGGGAGCTGTGGCAATTAGCTTTGAAATATTTCTCGGGCGATGCTTGGTGCAATGACCAAGTCTTTTGGCTAGGAATGACCTACGGAGTGGCTTTGACAGTTGTTGTTTGCGTGTTTGGTGTATGCAATGTTTAGGTTGTATGGTTGTTAGTGCAAGGGTGTTTCTTTTGTTAATGTGGTAGTTGTTGTATCATCGTAGGTATTGTCTGAATGAGTGTTGTTGTGTTTCTTTTGTTAATGTATGTACGGTATTAAATTGGTTGGTGTTCTTCCAATGAAATCTGTTTGAATTTATTAATTTGGTTGGTGTTCTTCCATTAAGAAGGCAAGGGTTGAAATTTGTTTGAAATGTTACACCTGGATACTACATGAATAAACCAAAGTGGACAACAATAAATAGTCGGGTTTGACAAAGTGGACAACAACAAATGTTACACCTGTATACCACATGAAATTTGTTCGACAAAGTGTGCTGCAAATTAAACTAATGCTAACAAATTAAATAGTTTGCTGCAAGTTCAACTAGTGCTACTAATTTACTTTTTCTAGTAAAGTCGGGTTACAAAATACTGCAAGTTCAACTAATGCTAACAAACTAAATAGTAGTTACAAAATGTAATTGCTTCACCAACCTCTTTTTTGGTGTATCCAGCCTCCAACAATTCTTTGTATGTCAACAACATCTCAGAGTCAAGTGCATCCTTTGCAGGTACATGACTTTGTGATGGTTGTGCACTTGGGGTTGCTGTTGGTTCATGAGTTTGTGATGGTTGTGTAGTTGTGGTTGCTGGTTGTGCACTAATTTGTGATGGTTGTGCTGCTGGTGTTTTGCGTCTGCAAAAGAAGTTGGTTATCATCAACTAAATCAGATTATCACCTCCAACTTATACTAAAAAAGAGATACTATGTATTCACCTTTCGTTCTTGCGCTTCCCACCGTCCATGTTGGATGTGGAAGACTTATGCGTGGGAGGAGCACTCAATGTGGTATAACTCTACAAGTCTGTTCCTAATGTGTTTCATTGTCAATGTGTCACCTTTTAGCAACCATTGGTAGGAGTGATGTGAATCCATGATTTACGAGCCAATTAGAATCCACCTTATTGACACTAGAACATGTATGTTTGTCTTGCAAAGTTTTAATTTGGAACATTGTACCATCATGAATCCTGGATGCGTGGCACCTACACTTGCACTTGTTGTCCTCACACATTGCTATTACTCTACTTGGATCACTTTTGTAGAACTTAATAGCACATTCCTTAATGACTGAATACTGTCTGAGTGCAAACTTCAACAATTCTCTGTTGGGGAACTTCTTCCCTATGTAGAATTCTGGTATAATCAAATCTTCCTCCACTGATATGGGCCCATCCCCCTAACCATAACATCTAGATACCCCTCAAGCCCACTTTCAAAATGTTCATCTCCACTGCTATCCTTCACTCTAGGATGATACTCATCCTCATCTGATCCTAAGTAGTAGTTGGGATCTTCATCAGACTGATCACCTCCAGTGTCAGACATTTTAGTACTAGGTGGTGGGGAAGTAGTAGGTGGTGGGTTTCTAGGAGACCAAGAGTAGCCCTCACTGGGTGTTTTATTAATGTGTGATTTTGTATTCCTTGAGATCCTCTTCTTTACACAAACTTTTCTTTTGTAGGGGGATTTATGTTATGTCTTATTTTTAGAGAACTCATAGAGTTTGGGGTTGGTCTGATGGTAGGAGTGGGTGAGGGACGGTTAGGGAAGATAGTGGTGATTAGGATTGCTGAGACGTCACCACTTACATAAATCTCTAATTCCTTTTTTGGGTTTAGGTGACTAATGGCTTCAAATACATCATTATCACATTTGACTCTCTTAAACTCAAACCTCACTTTTCCACGAACCTTATAAGTTAAAGTCAATATCTCATCTAAACCCCAACTCATGTTACTTGTAATACAAGACCTCAAAACCATAAAATTCAAGTAATCAATTACAGAAATCTCACCAACCTATTCTAATTTCTGAGGGAATACCCTACCATTTCGATTGATCCATTTTCCACCTCTAAAAGTACGAAAAGCGAAGTGTTGTGGGGGCACTTCGCTGCAAAAATATAGTCAAAATGTGGTTTAAAACAACTCATTTATAAGGCGTAGTATGTTAATAAGGTATAGTTTGCAACAAACAGTAACATAGAAGTTGAAGACATGAAACCCTAAACCCTAATCCAAAAATTCTAAACCCTAGAAATCAAAACGAAACCCAAATCAGCAAACCCTACACTCCCACACCCTATGAATGTAAATGATCACTCCAAACAAAACAATCCTAACATGCAAACCAACGAGTGGTTGTAAGACACATTGTAGACATATCTTTCGGATGGTGGAATTTCTGAGAGGTTCCATCGCCACCGGAGACAATGTCGCAAGAATGGAAGACGATGTCTGTCACAAGAATGGGGCAACTGGGAGGGGGATTTAGGGTTTGGGGGTTAGGGATTTGGGGTTTAGGGCGGACGAGTGAACGAGTGTTTGGCCCAGGGATTTGACGGTTTACGGTGGACTTGGGGCAAATTTAGGAATTTGTGGTTAATTTGGGGTTATTTCCTAAAGTACTGTGATTAACAACAAAAAATAACACAACATTTTAATAATAAGGCAGACGAATGGTTGTAAGACACATTTCAATCTTTAACGGACCGTTAGAGATTCAAATAACGGAGTGACATTTCTGATAGTTTAATGGTCGCCCGGACATTAAGTGAGTTTTCGAATGACATATTGGATAATAGGTGTAGAGTAGTGACCGTTGTGGATTATAACATTTTGTAACGACATGTAAGCAATTAACCATAGTTTTTACTTTTTAGATCACTTGGAAACAATAGTAAATTAAAAGAAGATAATGTCTTGTTTAAATCATTCTATCCACTATCATGAAAAGAAGATAATGTCTTGCGTTTTCAGCTTGTTATACCCTCACTTTATATAAGACGTTTTATTTTCACGGACACAATTTACATTTGGATTTTGGAAAATCAGATATCAATACTACGAAAATTTCTCTAAGAAAATAAGGGAGCTTATCTTTAAATCAAAATTTTACTTTTTTATTTTCGAAAACCGTAAACCCAAACTTTCAACTATACCTTTAAAATTAAAAAAAGGAAAGCCCAATTATTTTGTTTTCCATTGAATAAATTACATTTATGCCTCAATTATGACTCTAAAAAATTATTTATGAACTTTTTCGAAAATAACGACATAGCAAGCAAAAACTACATATGTTTATTTTTCTATCACTTAATAGGGCCCATAAAGAGGACAAAAACTACTTTGACTTACAATTTTGGAATTTTACCGTGGTTCAATAGCAAAGTTTATCCACGACTATCGCACTTAATTAAAATCAGAAAACATCTGCAAAGCAAATGCAATATACTCGTTAAACAAAAAGAACCTCAAACTAAGAAAAACAAAACAAAAGCAAATTAAAAGACAACTAAAGTGCAAAATTCAAATACCCAAAAAACGCAGGAGTCCCTTTAGGGGAAACAAGATGAGTCGACCTAAAATTTCGAAATTCAAGTATTAATCAATATTATTATAAAAAATAAAAAACATAAATTGAACAATAGAAAACTCGAAGTTGAGCATCAATTTTATCGAGTTCGAGTCAAGTCATTTATCGAATGAAGTTGATTTTTTTCCATTAGGATTGATGGTCTTCAAGCTAAACTAAATTTGAACTTTTTAAAACAAAACACTAGTCAAGTTAAATTCAAGTTTCGAGATCAAACTAAAGTTGACGTACCTAACTCTACAAAACCCCAAAGCAAAAAACTACTTATTTGGTCACAAATAGTTGGATATCCAAGTTAATTTTTCAACTTTTATAACAACACATGGTTAGTTGGTGGATTGCAAATTAACCCTAGAAATTATATTAAAAAAAATAAAAAACCTTAAAACCCAAGAGTCCCCCACTTTATTGTTTAAACTTTCACCCATCATCCGATTCAAAACCACCCACTCCCCCCATCCCATCCCCACCCACACTTCTCACTCAAAAAATGCACCTCATTCTCAATCTCATCGTCTCTCTCCTCCTCTCTCTCCTCCTCCCGACCACCACCCTCTCCCTAACCCAAGAAGGCCTCTTCCTCCTCCACTTCAAGTCCCTCCTTCTCCCAACCCCGACCCTCTCCACGTGGACCCCACACTCCCAAACCCCATGCACATGGCACGGCGTCACCTGCTCCCCTTCCCTCTCCGTCACCTCCCTCTCCCTCCCGGACGTCTCCCTCTCCGGTCCACTCTCCCCTCACCTCTGCAACCTCCCCAACCTCACCTCTCTCTCCCTCCCCTCCAACTTCCTCAACTCCTCCCTCCCTCCTCTCACCAACTGCCTCTCCCTCACCCACCTCGACCTCTCCCAGAACCTCTTCGTCGGAACCCTCCCGCCTTCCCTCGCTATCCTCCCGTCTCTCCTCCATCTCGACTTCACTGGGAATAACTTCTCCGGCGCCATTCCGGTGGAGTTCGGGAGTTTTCCGAAGTTGGAGAGATTGTCGTTGGTCGGTAACTTGTTGTCTGGCAATGTTCCCGGGGTTTTAGGGAACGTTTCAACTTTGAAGGAGCTCAATTTGTCGTACAATCCGTTTGAACCCGGCCCGGTGCCGCCGGAGCTGGGGAGGTTGAAGGAGTTGAGGACTCTCTGGCTTGCCAGGTGTAATCTGGAAGGTGCGATTCCGGCGGAGCTTGGAGGGTTGACGAGTTTGGGGAATCTCGATTTGTCGTATAATAATCTCCATGGGAGTATTCCGGCGGAGCTTTGGAATCTCACTGAGGTGTTTCAGATCGAGTTGTATGGGAATTCGCTCTCCGGCACGATCCCGGAGGGGATCGGGAGGCTTAGGAAGTTAAGGAATTTCGACGCGTCGATGAATAGGTTGACTGGAGGTATTCCGGCGGAGGTGTTTGGGATTCCCGGTCTGCAGAGCTTGAATTTGTACGAGAATCGGTTGTCCGGGGAGGTTCCGGTGGAGATCGTCCATGCGAAGAGTCTCACCGAGGTTCGCCTTTTTAGGAACGGTTTGTCTGGGGAGATTCCGGCGGAGTTCGGCCGGAATTCGCGGCTTGTGTTTGTTGATATGTCGCAGAACCGGTTCACCGGTGGGATACCGGAAGGGATCTGCGAGGCCGGGGTTTTGGAGGCGTTTATGGTGATTGAGACTGAGTTGTCCGGTTCGATACCGGAGGCGTTGGGGAAGTGCGATTCGATAAGGAGACTACGTCTTAGCAACAATTTGTTGTCCGGCGAAGTTCCGGATAGTCTTTGGGGTTTACCGCATATGTACTTGCTTGATTTGGCTCATAACAATCTCTCCGGCGCCATCGGTTCGGCTATTGCCAATGCTAAGAATCTCTCCGGTTTGGTGCTTACGGATAACCGGTTCAATGGGTCCATACCGGAGGAAATTGGGGCGGTTAAGACACTCCAGGAATTCTCCGGTGGCCGTAATCGTCTTACCGGGGAGCTACCGGAGGCTCTCACTCGCCTCCCGGAGCTTAACCGGTTGGACTTGCATGGGAATTCGTTGACTGGGGAGCTTCCGACCGGGGTCGGGTCGTGGAGGAAGCTCAGTGAGTTGAACCTTAGAGACAACGGGTTTACCGGGATCATTCCGGTTGATCTTGGTGGTTTACCGGTGCTCAATTACCTTGATTTATCGGATAATTCGTTCATCGGAGAGGTTCCTTTGCAGCTTCAGAACTTAACCCTCAACAGTTTTAATTTCTCCAATAACCAACTCTCCGGGAAGCTCCCACCTTATTTTGCATCGGAATCGTATAAAAATCGGTTTTTAGGCAATTCTGGGCTTTGCGGGGCTATCGCCGGGCTTTGCCCGGTGGACGGAGACCACAAGGGCAGAAGCAGTGGGTCTCTATGGATCCTTCGGTCGATATTTATTCTAGCGGCTATCGTGTTGGCGGTTGGATTGGGGTTGTTCTACTGGCGTTACCGGAAGTTCAACAAGGCTAAGCGAGCGATGGACAAGTCGAAGTGGACACTAACTTCATTCCACAAGTTGGGATTCAGCGAGTACGAGATATTGGACAGCTTGAATGAGGACAATGTGATTGGTAGTGGTGCCTCCGGGAAGGTCTACAAGGTTGTGTTAGCCAATGGTGAAGCAGTTGCGGTTAAGAAGCTTTGGGGAGCCCCCAAAAAGGGCGTGGACGGAGTCGAAAATGTAACTCGGGACAATGCTTTCGAGGCGGAGATTACGACTCTTGGGAAGATCAGGCACAGGTGCATTGTGAAGCTGTGGTGTAGCTGCACTCATAAGGACTCCAAGCTTCTGGTGTACGAGTACATGCCCAACGGAAGCCTCGGGGATTTGTTGCATAGCAGCAAGAGTGGCATTCTCGATTGGCCGATTCGGTTTAGGATTGCCCTTGATTCCGCTGAGGGGTTCTCTTATCTCCACCATGATTGCGTGCCCCCGATTGTGCACCGTGACATTAAGTCGAATAACATTCTGTTAGATGCGGAGCTTGGGGCCAGAGTGGCTGATTTCGGTGTTGCTAAGTCTGTTGAGATGGTTGGAAAAGGGCCCAAGTCAATGTCGATTATTGCTGGTTCTTGTGGCTACATAGCCCCTGGTATGATGAATTCTCGCCACTTCAACTGTTACTGCATCTGAACTTGATCCAGTTTTTTAACTGCATTAGTTTGGTTAGGAGATGTTCTAGTTTGATGTTTGATTTTCATATCCGTTGTTTATATAAAACTTCACAAAAATCTAACCTAACCTTTTTTTAGTAGTGTAAAGGACATGTTTCTAATTGATATTTGACTGTTTCTTTCTTGTTTGCTTAAACTTGGAAACCTTCTAAATTATTTTGGGTGGTGAACAGGGCATGTCCCTAGGTGACGTTTGATTTTTTTTTCTTGTTTAGTGAAACTTCCTGAAACCTCTAAACTATTTTGAAGCTTAAAATTCCATTTGAAGTTAATTTGCTTTGCTGGCATAATCACAGTAAAAAAAACCTTATTGGTGAAATCCTTATGTTTCTAGTATCTTTAACATCACTCTTTAATTCAAGCTCTCTTAAAAATTTCAATTCACACCATATACCATCTGATAGGGACCAAATTAGAAACCAAAATCCAAAATATTGGAGTTACTTTTTACCATCTTCTAATACGAACATAATTATGCATTCACAGAGTACGCATACACGCTCCGAGTGAACGAGAAAAGCGACGTCTACAGCTTCGGAGTAGTCCTCCTAGAACTAGTAACCGGGAAGCATCCGGTCGACCCTGAATTCGGGGAGAAGGACATAGTGAAGTGGGTGTGCATCACACTAGAACAGAAAGGGGTCGAACACGTTCTCGATCCAAAACTTAACGTTTGCTTCAAGGAGGAAATCTGCAAGGTCCTCAACATCGGTCTCCTGTGCACGAGTTCGCTACCGATCAACCGCCCCTCGATGAGGAGGGTGGTGAAGATGCTACTTGAAGTAGGTGGTGCACAGAGCAAGCCCAAAGTGGAGCACAAGGATGGGAAGTTATCACCGTACTATTATGAAGATGTTTCAGACCATGGCAGTGTTGTCTGAAACACACCGCATATATAACATATATATATGTTTGATCTCCTGTAATTTTTTCTCTCTATGATTTTCTGTAGATTAAGTTGGCATCCCTTCCTGTTTGAAGTTTGTTGTGGAAGGGAATTAAGGATATTGCTGACAGTAATTAAAAAGGTATTAGTGATGACTTCTTGACTTTTGAGAGTGAAACTGTTGGGCTGACTCAGCTTGGATTCATTTGTAGTATTTTCAGTGCAGGAAATTGATAAAAGCTTCTTGTTTTACTGATTATACTTTTTTAGTTAGAAATCATATTCTTACCATTTGTTGTTGCTATTTCTCAGAGGTAATATAACCTTTTGAAAGTATTAGTATTATATTTCCGAAGCGAAAGCGAATGTAAGCAACTAGACTCCGATTAAAAAAATTCGCTTCATGCAAACACTTTTAATTCCAATATATAAAGAAGCGTAAGGAGGACTATTAGGATTCAAATGTTTATTGAGATTAATTCAAAATAATCAGCTTAGTTATCTCAACTTGTTTTGGCGATTTGCAAAATTATTGTGACTATCATTTTTTATATTATTTTCAATGAAAAATATTAGTGTTGACTCAAATCAAAACACTAATAATAATAGCTCTTTGCCTTTGCCTGGGCACCCGGGCAGCCCTCCCTTAACGGGAGGGTGCCCCCAAGGTGGGGCGCCCTGGGCAGATTCCCGGGCGGGGGGCTACGTGCCCCCCATTCGTCCAGTTTTTTTTAAATAAAGATTATTTTTATAATTAGGATAATGTATTAATTAGGTAAATGTAATTTAATTAATTAGATATTACAAAATAATTGAAAAAATATTTTATGATTAATTAACAATTTTATGATTTACTTAGATATAAAAAAAATTAAAAAAATCATAAATAAATTAAGAAATACAAATACAATACATATACACTTCGGAAACAAAATACAATACAAGTACAGAATACGAAATACTGTAGGTCCTCGATGTTTGAGAAGTCCAAGCCTCGATCAAATCGTCTCGTCTTTAGTGAGTCACGCACGTACTGTAAGTCCTCGATGTTGAGAAGTTCAAGCCTCGATCCAATCATCTCGTTTTTAGTGAGTCACGCGCGTACTGTAGGTCCTCGATGTTTGAGAAGTTCAAACCTCGATCCAATCATCTCGTCTTTAGTGAGTCACGCGCGTACTGTAGGTCCTCGATGTTTGAGAAGTCCAAGTCTCGATCCAATCGTCTCGTCTTTAGTGAGTCACGCGCGTACTCTAGGTCCTCGATGCTTGAGAAGTCCAAGCCTCGATCCAATCGTCTCGTATTTTGTGAGTCACGAGTGTACTGTAGGTTACTTCTCACAACTATAAATGCACTCCTCCTGGTTGGTTCTCTCTCATTCATCTACGAACAATGTCTTCACCCGATAAGTCTTGCAGTTGGAAGTCTTTATCATCTTCAACATCCAATGAAGAAAGTTTACGACCAAGTGTTGAACTCCTTAACGGAGTATGTCTCCCAAGTGGTGGACCAACGTCCTAAGAGGCGTAGAATGCGAACTTCGAACCCAGATAGAGATAGGGAGCTTGGTTACAACCGTTTGATTGCGGATTATTTTTCTAACGACCTTGTTTATCCTGACAACATTTTCAGGAGAAGATTTAGGATGCGAAAGCATGTATTTCTTCGCATTGTGAGTGCCATTGAGGTGTCTGATGTCTTCTTCCAACGTAATCCAGACGCCACCGGTAGGATGAGCATCTCTGGCCTGCAGAAATGTACCGCGGCGATTCGTATGCTAGCGTACGGTGTTGCGGCTGATGAGGTGGACGAATACTTGAGGCTAAGCGAATCCACGGCAAGAAACACACTTGAGAAATTCTGCGATGGTGTAATTAACAACTTCGGCGGTGAGTACCTCTGAAGACCTAATGCAAATGACCTAGCACGACTACTTCACGTTGGTGAGCAGCGTGGGTTCCCAGGCATGATGGGAAATGCACTGGGTGTGAAAAAATTGCCCGGTTGCTTGGAGGGGCCAATATCAAGGGCGTAGTGACAATGTCACTCTTGTCCTCGAGGCAGTGGCGTCGGCTGACTTGTGGATATGACACTCGTTTTTTGGCACACCAGGTTCATGCAATGACTTAAATGTCCTGCAACGATCTCTGGTTTTTGACGACGTAATGGAAGGACGAGCTCCACCTGTGAATTTTGAGGTAAACGGTTCTCGATATAATATGGGATATTATCTTACTGATGATATTTATCCAAAATGGGCAGCATTCATTCCGTCCATCGTTCATCCACAAACACCGAAGGACAGGTTATTTGCTGAACAACAGGAAGCAGCACACAAAGATGTAGAACGTGCATTTGGAGTCTTGCAAGCGCGATTCGCGATAGTGAAGAAGCCATCTCTTGCATGGAGTAAGATTGTACTTAACAAAATAATGACAGCTTGCATTGTAATGCATAATATGATAGTGGAGGATGAACGTGATTCCTTCGGTAATTTTGGAGATTGGAACGAATTTGTTCAGGATCAACCTTGAAATTCCGTGAACGACGCAGTTCGGTATTCCACTGACCGTGTATTGGATATTACTAGGTACTTGAGAAGGAGAGATCAAGTTCGTGATCGCACCACACATTTGAACCTTCAAGCCGATTTGGTCGACAATATATGACAACGCCTTGGAGGAAATGCGTCTTGATGTATTTGAAGTTTAGTATTTAAGCATGTATTTTTAGTTTTAGTTTCTCAATTTCCGGTTAATGTACTATGTAATGTGGTTTTCTAAATTTTAATAATATTTTCGTATTTATTAATTAAATGTTAATTAAAAACGAATGAATTGTTGATATTAAATAATTACGATAATGATTATTAATATATTTTGTTGATTGTTGAAGGAGTTTTGGAGAGAAGAATAAAAATAATGACGTGACAACAAATACTGTAGCGTGACTGAGTGGATTGGGTAATGGTTAAGGATTTTGTAGGGAGGTTGGTTTGTGCTGACGTGGCTGAGAGAGAAGCTGACGTGACTGAGAGAGAAAACAGGACGCCCGGGAACTGCCTGGGTGCCGTTAATGATGCTCTAACCACATACATTTGAAGTGGTGTTGAATGCACAACCTGGTACACATGCACCAAATGGCTGAAGCCATTAAGGTGAGTTTTGGCCATCTCTTTCCCGAAGGAGAAGGGCAAGAAGAGTTGTCTGGAGTGTGACACGCCACGCCCTTTCAGATTTTACATGGATTCCTGACTGAACAGTGGACACAAAAGGGTGTTTGATTTGGTCCTTCGAAATTATTGGGGGGCATTCTGCCAACATGTGAATGCATGTTGTTGCTTGTCTGTTTGTATTGGGAACCATGTATGTTACGTGCATGTGGTGTCCTTCTTGAATCTTGACACTGTGAAAACACTGCCCTTTTCTTACTCTCGTCTTCTATCCATTCTGTAGCATTGAAGATGGTAAAGAGGGTCACCCAGCGCACTGTACGGACGGAACATTGTAGCAAGAGGTGATGGAGGAACATATCTTCTGGTTCGAGTCCTCTTTTTTTGGCTTAACTTTTTTTTTTTTGGAGCTATAAGACTTAAGTCGCAATTATATTAGCTTGCATTTTGTTTTGGTTGGAAACCTTCTCAATCCGTTGGTTGACCATTTGGCTTGTGAACCTTATGATTGAAACGTGGATCATGGTTCACTCATTGCTTTATCAATGCAATCTACAAACTTTCCAAAAAAAAAAATTATCGAAGACGACAAGTAGGATTGTTTAAAGTTTGCTCATAAGGTCTCTATTAATTTACGAAAAATCGAGTTTGGTCCGACCCTGTTGAAATTCGAAAATTCGGATTTAGTGTGTTTTGCTTTGTCAATTTAAAAAATCTTGCGTTTGATCGGGTACAATCTTAATTTCAGAAAATTCGAGTTTGATCCAAGCCTGGAAAGAATTCTAATTGATTCGATTTTTAGTCTGCCTACGCTTTCCGGTTCGGATCCATGCACAAGGATAGGCAATGTTAAGTGAAATGAGCTAGAGATTGGGGTTTTAGTTACCAAACCCAAGATATACACATAACATGCCATATCGATCAATTGTAATAAACAAGGAAGTAAAAAAATTCATGCAACAAACTAAAAATGTTAAGTAAACGAAGTAAACATGGAAAAATGTAGCGTCAACTATATATTGCTTGCCTCTCAATACGACACAGTCACTACAACAAAATATGGTTTCACCGACGGAACATATTTATCGGTGTAGGACACTATACGTCGGTGTAGGTGAACACTGACAGATACGATTACCGTCGGAGTTGCCTACGTCAATGTGTAGTTCCACTGACGGACGTTCCGACTAATAAATGTTGTCGATGTTAATTTTGGCGTGAAATTTCACGTCAAATTTGTTCGCATTGTTTTAACGGAGCGAAGAACATCGACGGGAAAACACTGACGGATAACAGTTCGTGTAAAATACACTGACTAATACTTCTTTTCTAATATCACCGACGAATGTCAACTTACATTGATGGATATTCCCCGTCGATGTATTCTGTGGGTGACCTACACCGACGTCTGATGGATAAGTGTCATCGGTGTAGGCTCACTTCTGGAAAAATATGTAAGTACGCCGCCATGTCACGTCGAGTATTAAGAACCGGACGTGAAACAACCTAAACACGTCGGTTGAACAAAACCAAGGTGACATAGGTATATATCACGTCGGTTTTTGTTCGATTGACGTTAGATGTCAACATGTCACGTCGGTTGAACAAAAACTGACGTGATATATACCTATGTCATGTCGGTTTTTGATCAACCCACATGTTTTATTGACGTTTTCACGTCGGTTGTCCTACAGCAGACGTGATTAGTTTTATTTTTTTATAACAAAAAAAACCGATTGTTCAACTGCATTTATTTTTTATAACAAAATTGAAATGACGATTCACGACGGTTTTATTAAAACCGACGTGTTTTGTTGCACTAAACACGTTGGTTTACAGAAAACCGACGTGATATATTTCGTTTTCCACGTCGGTTTTCATGAAAACCGACGTGTTTAGTGTTTTTTAAGAAAACTGTCCCACTATCCTCTTGTTTACTCCGCCCAAACACAAAAACACATCCCAAACCTTTGTCCAACACAACCTAAGCCTCTGCCGCCAGCCCATGTGACCAACCCACGCCCCAATCTCGACTCCTCCGACCTCGTCGTGCCCCGAACTCAACCTATGCTCCGCATCACGCTGATCCAACCCACACCGCACCACATCTGATCCAACCCACCTGTCGCCACAACCTTTGTGCACCACCCCCACAACGCACCACCCCCGACCACCTTCGCTCCAACACACCACCTCCCAATCGACGCGCCAACGACTCCAACTCCTCTGGCCACCAAGAACTCGTCGTGCTTCTCGGGCCTTGACTCCTCCGACCTCGTCGTGCTCCTCCAAACTTGACTCCTCCGAAATATTCGTGTTCAACTCTCGACTTGATTAAGGTCCACTCTAAACTTGATTTATTTTTATTTTTATATGATGGTCTCTCAAGAGGAAATTTTTACTAACATTATATGCCAAACTAATTTAACAAAGCATCTTCCACCTTTGAAATTGAATATATGTTTTTATTCAACGGTCGACCGGAGCGAGACGTGGTTCGACCAAAATTTTCCATTGAATTTTTCTCATGAATATTCGGTCGACTGTCTGGCTCACGGTCTTCCGAACTTGCGTAAAACCAAATGGTTCGGTCAACCGATTGGAAAATTCGGTCGACCGTTCAGTGCGATTTCTGCCTGAATTATTAAGAGAATAATTAGATCATGAGTTGGATTAATTCAAGATTTGATCACACGTTTTTTAAGATGCTAATGTGGCAAATTAGGATTAATTTTCGGATATAAAAAACAAGAGATCATGACTAGAGAATAGTTCATGATATGAGTGTTTTGAGAGCCTATAAAAGGACTCATCATCCTACTTGTCAATTTACATGCAAAATTATTTCTCTCCCTAACCATCAAATTAACCCATCCAAAAATTCTCATAATAATTTTAAGTTTTGGAGATTAAAATCTCAGGAGGTTTTAGAGGGGTTATTAGCTAGATTCTAAGCTTAATTAAAGATTGATTGACTAACTCTTTTCTCTCTAATCTTGTTTAGAGTTTGGTGAACATTTGGAGGTGAATCGGCGGGTGATTCGATGGGCAACGAAACTCCGAATCTTCTAAAAGATTTTAGAGAACCTTTAGGTATGATCATTTCTTTTTTGTTTCTTTTAATGTGTAGGAATGCATGATATTAGAATAAACATAGACATGTACATAAAATCAATGAAAATATAAAATCGATCATGTATGCTTGTATTAGAATTTTTAAAATATACACGTACATAGGGACACAAATTGGTATCAGAGAATTTAGTTCATAATTTCAATGATTAGATTATATAATTAATTTTAGTTTACCATCTACAATTGAAACAATTCATGTTTGATGTCTTTTTCGAGTTTTCTGATAGTTTTGTTGATTTAATTCTAATTGATTTTTTTGATAGTTTTAAATATTTTGAAACACATCATGTGAATGTTAGAATTAAATTTTAGACTTATGTCTAATATATAAAATTTTCGTTTTAAATTAATTAAGTATTTTATAAGGAATCGACAAAACGAAAAAGACATATATTTATATTTCCTTAAAAATTTATTTTGGAAATTGGATAAATAACAGTTCAAATGTTTTGTATTTAGAACTATGGATGTATAAAATTATTTGAAAGGATTTCAAATAATTTTAAAATTGTTTGATTTAGAGATGAATGATAAACTAAATCGAATAATTTATAGTATGTGTACGTGCGTTGCTCGAGTTCTCTTATGCAAGTGATATGTGAGTTTGTATGTTCCAATGAAGCTAGGGCTGAGCAGAAATCGGGTCGGTCCGGTTCCGGTCCAGACAATTTTGGAAATTTGGTTTCGGACCAATCCGTTTTTTGTGTTTTTTTAAATTTTTAAGGTTAAAAATCGGTCCGGTTTCCGGTCCAGACCAGTTCGGTCTGGTCCGGTCCGACCGAATGCACAACCCTAAATGAAGCCATGTGTGAATGAATGTGTATGTTATTATTATTCAATAACAGAGACTTATGTGTATGTAAAAGTCAAACTTCTATTTCTATGTATATACATACTTACTGTTTTCATCGTTAAGCTTAGGAAAAAGAAGTTGAAAAGATGCACACAAAAAAGAATTTAGGTTAGAAGAATTTCACCAAGCGGGAGGTAACAGAGGATATCTGTCTCTACTCTCCAGTGACAAGGAGACATCAACTTCAGAGATGACCAATAAGATTGAGGTGCAAGAGGCACGCCTTTCTCAGAAATAAACCCATGCAAGCTCCAAGAGAAAGAAGGATGAGATTGTCAGCAGAGCGGATGGTTGCAAGAATGATACAAGCGATCAACATTCTGAAGTTAGAAGTTTTCAGGATGATCGACTGTTGGCATCTTCAAGTGTGTCTTGTGCGGTTTTAAGGCAAAATCCGTATCAAATTGAAATTAAAAGTGACAAACCTGAACGGAATTCAACCCATGATATTATGAGTTTTCTAACTAGGGGGATCGAGGATAGAGGTGAGCTCCCTACACAGTGATTCTCAATTTTATTTTGTCCGTGAAGGCGTGAACGGTTGAATATGATTTCATTTTCTTTCATTTATTATCTTGTTCAATTCATTCTCTACTAATGCAGTTCCAAAGTGGGATGAAGCTGAGCAGCAGAATATCATCTATGCTCCAACAGAGGCTCCACTTGCAAGCGTTGTCCATGTATTGGATGAATGGTTAGTTCATAATATTCTTCACTAGATCAAAGCAAATATATATGGGGAGCTTGTAACCAAATAATAGTTCAATTTTGACAAGTCCTAACATCCTACTGCATGTGTTTTCAATCTTTCAAAAAACTAGAGTTTATAATTGTGTAAGAACTAAACATAACAAATCTTCTGTTGGCACAATTCTGAAAAGTGAAAATATGTAATTGAAGTGACATTTGCAGTCTTAGTTACAAACAAGGTAAATAACAATTCTGAATGTATGGTTGATAAAAAGGGCACAAGATATGCTACTCTATAGTTGAGGCTAGTACAGGTCAATCGGAAAGTAACCCAAAGTTAGACATGAACTTTTCCTATTCCCCTTGTGTCTTTCTAAACGCAAAGCAGAAAAGTCATTTGGCCCATGAAAATCAAATGCTCTGAAGTGCTCCCAAAAGTAGACCCGTAGATCCATTAACCTTAATTTTGAATTATTTTCTGCTCGTCTTATTGGAATAGTCCCATCTTTTCAGGGACGAGTAATATGACATGGGCAAGAGGAAAAAGCTGAAGAAAGGTGGCCACTTCTCTATTGGCATAAACCATTTCGAGGAGATTCAAGTTCGCAATGAGCAGCTTAAAAGGAAGAGGATGATGAGATTGGACAGTAGTAGTCGGGGAAATCACCCATTACGGATATAAAGTCTCGACGCAAACCTTAATTTGCCGATTTTTTTGTAGCCATGTACTACTGTCCTTCCATGAAATTGTTTTCTTCCTAAATTTTGATGTTTTGATGAGTTCCCTTACACTTGAATAAGCATGATGGTGTTCAGCATTTCATGTAGTTTTCGTCTAATTATTCATAATCTTCAGTTATTGTTGTTTCGTGGGCATGTTTATCTTGTCAGTTACATTACTCGCCTAACTTAAATGGGCCATCTTGAATATAACCGTTTATTTCTTACACGAAGTAATATTTGTGAGGTATAATCACCCAAAAAAATATTTTTCACCATTTGAATCGAAGGCATCTTTTTGGAGCAATGTCTCTAAAAATGGCTAATATGGTAAAATGCTGTTTTTTTAAAATTCAAATTCCAAACATAACGAATCCACAAATCAAGCAGACATTCTGTCATCATGTATTACCAGCAATAACTACATATTATTCACATTTGAACTGACATTTTTATCATATATAAACCCCCACTTTACTGCATTTTGCAGACGTTTCTATTCTCCGAAACTCCTTCTGGACATGGGCTTGTCACTGTTGCAATGGGGAAAAAAGAATACTGGTAAGAGCTCTACTAAACTCACAACTGGTTGTTGGTTACATCCTACGAATAGAAGAGGTCTGAAGGAATTGGCAAAGCTCAAAAAAGAGAAAGAGTTCGTTTAGGCGACTCCTTTTCTCTACAAACCGATACAACGGTTCGAGATAGGCAGGAAGATGCAAGCTTGCATGGAACAAGACATGATAACTTGGGTGAGTATATATTCACATACTAAGTACCTCTGTTTAATAGTTTTATAAAGCTCGAAATATTGGAAAACTAATAGATTTTGAGATAACCAAAGTATAAATATATCATGTCAAAGATTTGCTTCATTTTTCTTGGCCGCTTACTTATTTCATTACCAGAATTGTGGTAAACCCTTTTGTTCTTATGGTCTCAACTCCCAAATGATCATTAAGCTTTTTTGTAATTCTTTTGTTGAATGATATCGAAGTATTCAATTCTAACCTTGGCAGGAAAGAGAAAAGGTGATTCCTCATTCAACCTTGGTGTTGGTGTAGGCCTGCTTTTGATGCTTGCTAAGACTGCAAGTGAGCTCGAAAGCCTAATGCAAATTATCCTTCAAGACATCAAGTACCTGTCGCAAACCAAAGACCTGCATTCTTACTCTTTAGAATCAATAAACAGTTTCGGGGTCAGTAGTGCGAAACAATATTCCGATGAGAACATGAGTAGCTGCCTTTCAGACAAGAAAAAAAGATCGTCACTTCACTCTTCCCGCGTAACACGATTCCTCTTGGAAAGCAACGATGACTGTCTGAACATGGATGAACCGGAAGCTGAGCTCGAGTCTGAGTTAGAATTATTGCAACTCAGCTTTGGGAATGCAGACTCTGTTGATACAATTACAAATATGATCATGTAATACAGTGGGTTACATATGTCGAATAAATATTCCATAAGGATCCAGATAAAGCCAACATACAAAAACATGTAAAGGAAAACAAGAAACGAAGGAACATGAATCAGAAACGACCTCATAGACCGAGCCGTCGGAAGGCGACTTGCCTCAGAGAAAATATCGGCCCACATACCAGTGCGTTTGATGGTCTGCCGGTTTTCTCCCAGGATAGAACGGTCTCACCGTCGAACAGGCGCACACCGGAGTCGACGGACCTCGAAAGCAGCGCGAAACCTCGCAAGAATTAGACGGTGAACAACTTTGGATTCGGGGAAGAGAAATCGCCGGAGAAGGACAGTTTCCGTAGAGATGATGGGAAACTGTGTATTATTTAGGAGGAAACTGTCATGATATATATATATATATGTATTTATTCTTGTAACCGTCAAGGACTTAATTGCAAAAACAATTACCTTGAGGTCCAAAAATAAATACACCCATCACCCTGAGGCTAAAGCCTCTAATTTCCCCCAAATCCCCCGCTGCCACGTCACGTCACGTCACGCCACGCCACGCCACGTCACGCCACGCCTCGCCTCGCCTCGCCCCGACCCGGACCGGGACAGGACGGGCGCGCGCGTGTGTGGAGAATTCTCTCCTCCTCTCTTTCCACCTACAAAGTGACAAGTGAATAGTATGTTTATCAACATCCTTCAACTTGTTAGCTTTGCCAATGTGGGACTAAAAAGTAGAGGTGAGCACATGGCACATGGGGCAATAGTTCTCATCTTCATCTCAACATTGGATTTCTTCAATTGAGCTATTCATGGGCCTAGCCCAAACTCAATATTCCAACAATCCCCCACAAATCCATTGTTGATCGAGCGACCAAACCTTGCAGCCTAGTGCTTTCAGTAATGATACCTTTCGGGTTTGAACCACGACCTGAGTCCTTCAACTTTACCCCCACAGGAACTAAGTGAAACGAAGTCTTGAACTTGAACCTTTTGTGTGGAGATGTCCATTGAGAACAACACTAAGCAGGTTATGTTGCAATCTACAGGGTTGATGCTTTACGGCCATGCATCCGTATCCTGTTTCATGAATGCTTTCAAGGAATGACCCCCATTCCTCTAATTGCGGCCACACAATTGCATTCACATAGTTGGGCTTCTCCAAAGATGCACTGCTAACATCTTGTCTCAAAGACTTGAACCCATTCAGAGTCTACACTCTTACTAAACTTGCAGTTTCAGCAACATATCCATTCTTTGGGGTATTGACACAGATACAATGTATGACCTACAATGTATCACCAATGAGTTGCACTTGACTCACTCAAGAACTTGTTATTACCGCATTGAACCAACTTCGTGGGATCTCCACTCAGATTGGTTGGGTTGCCATTCTAGATGAGTCATGTAATGGGTCTCAGTCCCATCCCCAACTTGGATTTCAGAACTTGAGCTAGATCAAGTCCTTTGGTGAAAGGATCAGCTGTATTGTCTTTGGTACCAACAAAATCAACAGCTATCACCCTTTCCGAGATCAATTCCCTTACAGACTTCAGTCTGACTTGGATGTGTCTCCTTTGTTTGTGGTTATACTTTGAGCTTCTTAACTTTGCAATAGTAGTCATACTATCACAATGTACAGATATTGCAGGAACTGGTTTGCTAGTCATTGGCAATTCAGAAAGGAGTCCTTTCAGCCATTCAGCTTCCATTCCACTTGTATCCAAAGCACAAAGTTCAGCCTCAAATGTAGATCGAGACAATATGGTCTGTTTTGTAGACTTCCAGGAGACTGCGCCTCCACCCAGAGTAAAAACATACCCTGTAACACCGTTACTCCCAGAGTTTTTGGCTATCCAGCTTGCATCACTGTACCCTTCTAGTACAGCTGGGAATTTCCTATAATGCAGCTCAAGGGTAGAAGTACCCTTCAAGTACTTAAGTACTCTATCCAACGCCTCCCAGTGAGTACGATCAGGACAACTTGTGTATCTACTAAGTTTGCTCACCGAGAATGAAATATCTGGTCGTGTGCAATTTGCAAGATACATCAAGCTACCTATAATCTGAGAATATCTCAGTTGTGAAACTGGAACACCACTCTTGTTCTTGTACAAAGGTTTTGATGAATCATATGAGGTTTTCACAGATCTACAATTCGTATAGCCAAATCTCTCAAGAATCTTCTCAACATAGTGAGATTGAGATATGGAAATACCATCAACTGACCTAGTCAGTTTGATACCCAAGATCACATTTGCAACACCCATATCCTTCATCTCAAACTTAGTACACAAGAAGGACTTAGTTTCATGTATTATATTCAAATTAGATTCAAACAGTAAAATGTCATCAACATATAAACACAATGCAATACACGCATTACTTTGAACTTTGCAATAGACACATTTATCAGAATCAATAACCTGAAATCCAAATGATAATATAATTTTGTCAAATTTCTCATGCCAAGCTTTTGGGGCTTGTTTAAGTCCATAAAGAGACTTAACAAGTTTACAAACTTTGTTCTCGTTTCCAGAAGCTACAAATCCTTTAGGTTGGTCCATATAAATTTCTTCTTCAAGGTCACCATGAAGAAAAACAGTTTTTACATCCATTTGATGGATTGTAAAATCATATACAGACGCCAATGCCAAGAGCACTCGGATAGTAGTCATACGAGACACTGGAGAATAGGTATCGAAATAGTCTATTCCTTCCTTTTGTTTAAACCATTTGGCAACTAATCTGGCTTTATACTTATCAATGGAACCATCTGGTTTTAATTTCTTTTTGAATATCCATTTACATCCGATTGTTGAACAACCTGGAGGAAGATTTACCAACTCCCATGTCCCATTAGAGACAATAGAGTCCATCTCGACCTTAACTGCATCTTTCCAATGCTTTGCTTCAGATGAAGCCATAGCATCCTTGAAAGTGTTAGGATCACCCTCGATGTGGTATGTGATAAAATCACTTCCCAAATCTTTGGAAATTCGAGAACGTTTGCTCTTTCTAGGTTCAATTTCAACTTGAGTTTGAGAAGACTCAAAATCGGTAATAGACAAATCTGCCCCCACATTTGTCATCCTTTCCACATGTTCGTGGATGGAACCAGACGTAGAAGGATCAACTGAAGAAGAAACTTGTTGAGGAACTCCATATTTCATGGGAAATACATCCTCAAAAAATGTGGCATCACGAAATTCAACAATTGTGTTAACATCTATGCCAGATATCTCGGACTTGATTTTCAAAAATCTGTACGCATAGCTATTAATCACATATCCGATAAATATTGCATCAACAGTCTTGGGACCAAGCTTTTTCCTCTTATGTTCAGGGATTAACACTTTTGCAAGACAACCCCAAACTTTAAGATATTTAAGGCTAGGTTTTCGACCACACCAGAGTTCGAATGGACTATCCTCCTTATGTTTCTGAGGAACTTTATTCAGAATATGGCAAGCCGTATTCAAAGCTTCTCCCCCCATATATTTGGGTAATCCTGAACTCTCTAATAATGCATTAATCATATCAGATAATGTTCTATTTTTCCGTTCAGCAATTCCGTTAGATTGTGGAGAATACGGCGCCGTCACCTCATGAACTATGCCAGAATCCTGACACACTTGTTCGAATAGGTTGGACGTATATTCACCACCTCTATCAGATCTCAACCTCTTAAGTTTCTTTTCAGTTTGTGTCTCTGCTTCATTCTTAAAAATAAGAAACTTAGATAACGCTTCATCTTTACTTTTCAAAAGATAAACATAGCAATACTTTGAACTATCATCAATGAAAGTGATAAAATATTTCTTTTTATCCTTAGTTAACATGCCATTGAATTCACAAGTATCAGTGTGTACTAAATCTAAAATACTAGTATTTCTAGTCACAGAGTGAAACGGTCTTTTCGGTTGTTTAGCTTGTACACACACTTGACATTTTTTATTCTCAATAGCATACCTAGGAATCATATTTAAATTCATCATTCTTTTCAAACATTGATAATTCACATGTCCTAAACGTTTATGCCAAACATCACCAGATTCAATGGAATAAACAACAGGAGAAGACACATCTTTAACAGAAATAGCATTGCGATTATAAAAAGCAGGTTCAACATGAATTAAAAAAGCACCACAAGACAAGTACCCCTTGCCAATAAAAGTACCAGAAAGAGTAATCACAACTTTGTTACATTTAAATGTTACTTCATAACCCTCAACTACCAGACACGGACCACTAATAATATTACGACGAACAGCAGGCACATGATGCGTCCTGTGCAGAGAAAGAACTCGTCCTGAAGGTAACTTCAAGTCGATACGTCCAATTCCAAGCACCTTTGCAACATTCCCATTGGCCATCGCTACAGATCTACGATCAACAGGCTGGTAAGAGACAAACATGGACTTGTCAGCACATACATGCACATTAGCCTCAGTGTCAACCAACCACTCACGTGGTTCATAAATGGAAAAAACATGAGGATTAACAGAAACAAACTTACTGTTGGTTTCATCCACCTCAGTCAATACATTGACATGTGGAGTCGATTCAGTGGTACCTTGTTGGCGTTTGGCTTTCTTGGATGGACAATCCTTAGCCCAGTGCCCAACCTGTCAACAATTCCAACATGGTTTGTTTGTTGGCCTTTTCTGGATTTTGACCTTGGGTTTAGTCTTATTAATAGGTTGTGGTTTTCCTTTAAAATGTGACTTAGATGAGGATCCAATTAATACGTTTGCCTTTGGTTAGAACTCTACAGGCATCACTGGTTTTTCACCCCGATGTTCCTCCTCGATTGCAATAGCAACCATGAGGTCATCCATAGTTAGTTTTCCTCTCCTATGCTTTAGAGACATCCCGAAGTCCTCCCAGGATCGAGGGAACTTCTCAATGATTGACATTACCAGAAACTTCTCAAGAAGCTTCATGTCAGCCTCTTTTAAGCCATGGATTAGAATCATAAACTGATGAGCTTGTTCAGTAACTGACTTGCTTTCCACCATTTGAAACTTCAGGAATTTTCCAACATAATACTTTTCATGACCTAAGTCCTCAGTATTATATTTTTTATCCAACTCATCCCACAAATCCTTTGCAGTCACAGAAGCAGAGGAGGACGAACTATAAACATCGAAGAGCACGTTGGACAAAGCCAACAGAATGCAACCTCGACATAATTTGTCCTTCTCTATCCACAGATCTTGTGCTGCTTTGATTTGGGGATCTTCAGTTTCAGAAAGTGGGAAAGCCTTTTCAATTACGTCAACTAAACCAATAGCGGTCAACCAGATCTTCATACGTTGTTGCCAACGTTTGAAATTCTGCCCGGAAAATTTTTCCGGCATGCCTGACATGTCCACTTTTGGCGCAAACGAATTATTAGACGACATAATTAACAATATTTTCTCTGAGATTGTTGATACAATTACAAATATGATCATGTAATACAGTGGGTTACATATGTCGAATAAATATTCCATAAGGATCCAGATAAAGCCAACATACAAAAACATGTAAAGGAAAACAAGAAACGAAGGAACATGAATCAGAAACGACCTCATAGACCGAGCCGTCGGAAGGCGACTTGCCTCAGAGAAAATATCGGCCCACATACCAGTGCGTTTGATGGTCTGCCGGTTTTCTCCCAGGATAGAACGGTCTCACCGTCGAACAGGCGCACACCGGAGTCGACGGACCTCGAAAGCAGCGCGAAACCTCGCAAGAATTAGACGGTGAACAACTTTGGATTCGGGGAAGGGAAATCGCC
Organism: Triglochin maritima; assembly: GCA_963682175.1. Lineage (NCBI taxonomy): Eukaryota > Viridiplantae > Streptophyta > Magnoliopsida > Alismatales > Juncaginaceae > Triglochin > Triglochin maritima. The sequence goes on from OY821775.1 coordinate 47,566,219, forward strand.
GGAGAAGGACAGTTTCCGTAGAGATGATGGGAAACTGTGTATTATTTAGGAGGAAACTGTCATGATATATATATATGTATTTATTCTTGTAACCGTCAAGGACTTAATTGCAAAAACAATTACCTTGAGGTCCAAAAATAAATACACCCATCACCCTGAGGCTAAAGCCTCTAATTTCCCCCAAATCCCCCGCTGCCACGCCACGCCACGCCACGCCACGTCACGTCACGTCACGTCACGCCTCGCCGCGCCACGCCCCGACCGGGACGGACGGGCACGCGCGCGTGTGTGGAGAATTCTCTCCTCCTCTCTTTCCACGGTACGCGGATGAGACACGGTTTGGCCGCGGTCGGGACGCGGATGAGACACGGTTGGGCCGCGGTCGGGACGCGGTTCGGACACGGTTCAGACACGGTTGGGCCGCGGTCGGGACGCGGATGAGACACGGTTCGGACACGGTCGGGACGCGGATGAGACACGGTTCGGACACGGTTCGGACGCGATCGGGACGCGGATGAGACACGGTTCGGACACGGTTCGGCCGCGGTTGGGACGCGGATGAGACACAGGTTGAGACGCAGTTCCCACACAATTCGGCCACGGTTGGTACGAGGATGAGACACGGTTTGGCCGCGGTTCAGACACGATTCGGCCGGGACGCGGTAAAAACACGGTTCAGGTTCGGACGGGATTTCGACGCGGAATAGGCTTAGTTTTCAGATGTTTTGGATGTCCTTGCATTTATAAAGTGGAGACAAAAACATCTAATCACTTCTGTAACATCCCGAAACAGCGGAAAATTTAAAAATTCATAAACAAGACCAAGAGCACAATAATCAAGGCGGGACTGTTACTTTTCATAAATAAATAAGCGGTGCACCGTAATACATCAGAGTTTGCCAAAATGAATACATGATTACAACAAAACGACAAGGGAAGATAAACGTAATCATGTGGACCTCAGTGGTCTGACTAGAGGATCCGACTCCAAACGCGCGCGCCCGCCGATCACCACCCCACTGGACCTACTGCGGTCCTGAAAATATATAACAACAATGCCTGAGTTTCCAGAAGGAAACCCCGTATGCCAACTCGCCTATATATGCATGCATTACATAATGAACCTATCATACTAGTAGCATGTCATGGCATAGACAGAAATGGAAAACAGTTCCCCCGAAGGGTAAAACGGGACATCAGTCCGACAATCAACAACGAGTCTCCCGAGGAGACCTACTGCAGGCACATGCAGTCTTACAGCACGCGACATCGCACCCCCCACACGCAGCTACACTACTCAAGGGTTCGGCAGGGAGCCTCTGTCACGCCTGCGGGCCGATAGAATACAGATCTGCAAATCTCAGTGGTCGGAGCCACAGGGACCAACAGGGCCGTCGCCCGGAAGGTATAACAACAACATCTCGGTAGGTGCCCAGCCAAGGAAAACAACATAGCCGGAACAGCCTCGGCTCAACAATCACCATCGCCGGCACAACCTCGGCGGCATCACCGGCACAGCATCGGTGGTCCATCACAACAGTCCGGCACAGCATCGGACAAAACCAGACCGAAGTCTGCCAGGTCATCAGGCTCCTCGAGCCGCGAACACCAACCGCGCCGCTATAAAAGCAGGGCAGCGACCTCCGTAGCCCGTGGGCCGGTAGTCACCTCACCCAACGCCAGCTGCGTGCCCGCACAACATCAACACTGGGATCCGTGATCCCTCAGGCCTGCTATACTACGAGGTGTCAACAATCAACTCAAAGGTCACGGTCCATACATGGAGGTGACGTGTCCCGAACACCCACACTCTTCCCAACGGCGGTCCCTGGGCAGGCACGCATCACACGCCCACCGTCACCTCCCGGCTCACGCACAAGGCGAGGACACGGGTTTCCGTGGACAAAGTTGGCGTTCAAACAGGGAACCAGGAATTCTGTCCTGGGCCCAAACGGTCGACCGGAAGAGGTGATTCGGTCGACCGGTTCCAGGAAGGAATCGGTCGACCGTACTCCTAAAACGGTCTACCGCTGCGCTCAAAACAGAACCCCCAACGGTCGAACAAGGGTCTAAAACCGGTCGACCGAACGAGGTCAAAATCCGGAGTCTGGTCAACATTGAAATCCACTCTATCGGTCGACCGACTCAGGGGTCTCGGTCGACCGAAAACAGACAGGGTCAACCTATTATTCTAAGTCATATAATCGGTCGAACACAACATACAATCGGTCGAACAACAAACGATCGGTCGAACGAAACATGCAAACTAACAGGTACACTTAAGTTCCGGTCGAACACAACAAGGACCGGTCGACCGACAACAGGTAGAAAAATCCCAACTCACCAGCAATAATGCACTACCGGTCGACCGCCCCAAGGCATCGTTCGACCGGTGAAGGTTAAAGTCGGGCAAACAGTGCTAAAACGGTCGACCGCCCGAAGGGTCCGGTCGACCGTTGGTCGTCTTCAACCTCGCGCCAGCCGAGGATTTTAGAAGAAACGCGTCGCCGGAGAGGTCTCCGACCTCCCCCGACTCGACCAACGCATCCCTCACATGAGGGTAATAAACAAACCACACTAAGGAGCGGCATACCTCAAAAGAAACGACGAAAACGCCGGAGCTCCGCTCGCGCACGTCGCCTCCGTTGATCTCCTCGTGCGCTCGACTCCTCGCCTCTCCTGCCTGGATCGCTTCGCACCTCACGCCGACGCAGCCTCCTCCGCCTGGGCTTGGGTGACTGAGGAAGAAGGTGTGTGTTTGGTGAGAAAGGAGGAAGAAGAAATGAGAAGGAGATGAAAGAGGAAGAAGGAGAGAAATGCTTTATTAAAAACCCGGTGCTACAGTAACACCACCTGTAATAACCTAATCTAAAACATCTTAATTAACTAAACCTAAACTTAATTAACTCTAATTAATCATGCATGAAGAGCAGGAGGTGTTGGGAGGAGAGAGAGTGTGTTGGCTGGTTATAATTGGAAAGGTTTTAGGTGTATGGTGATTGGAAGATGGGGAGGTGAGATAAGATTAGGCTTTTAGTATAAATAGGAATGTGAGGATTAGCTGAAAACGTTTCTTCATCATTTGCTTTTACCAGAGAGTGAGAGAGAGAGAGAGACTTTCGGAGCAGAAGAAGGAGGAAAGAAGAAGTAAAGAAGAAGAAGAAGAAAGGAAGGAGAAGAGAAGAGGTGTTGAAGGGAGCTCGGGAGGCTTCTTCAACCGTCAAAAAGGTATGCCAAATCTTCATTATAACTCACATAAGCCTTGTGAGTGTTGGGGATCGACGTTGGTGTCGAATTCCCCGTCGGAATTTAACCAATTCAGAGGTTGAAGACGACGATCGGTCGACCGGTGCCTGTGGGCAGTCGACCGATCCTATTATTATATTGATGTTTATCCGCAAACGGTCGAACAATGTCTATGGACGGTCGACCGTTATGCCAAATTCATGCGGGAAAAAGGGGATATGCTGTTATCGGTCGAACGGGACCACTTAGCCGGTCGACCGAATAACAATGAGAATGGGTCGGTTGGGGATTTTGACTTATTAAACGGTCGAACTTCCTTTACCTTGTTCGACCGATCCATTCGATGCTAAGTCGGTTGGGAGCTTTGACCATCAAAACGGTCGACCGCTCTTTAACTCTCGGTCGACCGACTGAGCATTTAATTAAGCGGTAGAGTGCTTGTGTTGATTCGGTCGAACTGTATTTCAGTTCCGGTCGACCGAACGAGACTTGAGCAAATTATTGAAATCCCTGTTATCGGTCGAACGGCCCCTTGGTTCGACCGGTCGGATATATATATTATATAAAATTGTATAGCGTAGACCTTCCAAACGGTCGACCGCTAGATGACTTTTGTTCGACCGATTGGTCGGTAATTCGGTTGGCGTGGTTCGACCGGTAGATTTGTTTGTACAGTACTGTGTACTGTGTGGGGGACCGGTCGACCGGTGTGCTTGTAGCGGTCGACCGATCTGCCGCAGGTTGGTGGATTTATCCACACGCGATCCGTCAATGTCAGGTCGACTACCGGCTCCGAGGCGACGGTTGATTACCGGCTTTGAGAGCTACGGATTTCACCTTCGACGAAGGCGTATTATTGTTGTACTTTTTCCTCTCTTACCGAGCGGGGTGTGAGGGATGTGTACCGTAAACCTTGGGCTGTTTGCGAGGGTTTAGCGGTAGGCCGAGGATGTTCCGGCAGGGTGCGCGCTAGGCGACTCTTGGGGGAGCAGTGGCTGTCGTCTGACCCGAGTTGTGTATTCGGCGGGCTGACTCGCTCTTTGGGTGCGGCGTGTACCAGGGGTTCCTTCCTGCACTTTTTGGGGAGCAGTGGTGTCGACTGACCCTTGTGAGGCAGCGGTGGACTGACTTGACCCTAGTGGCAGGAGTGGTTCAGTGCCGCGGAGGCGGTGAGGGCATTATTGTGGGCCCGAGGCGGATGATCATGTGCATAGCATTGCATTGTCTTTAATTCCTTTTTATATTTTTAGGAGGTTTGGTATACGGGGTTCCTGCAGGGAACTCAGGCATGTTTGTTGTTTGCATTTCAGGTAGCGAGCAGGGTTAGAGTTTGAGGTGGTGACCGAGGACGGTGCCCCCGAGATCAGATCCTGTAGTTGTCAGTCTTTTCCTTTTGAGGTGATTACATATTGTATAGCTTTTGTCGTAATCACAGTCAGTTTGTATATTTGACTTCCACGTGGATCATATTTATATTATATATGTTGGTTTGTTTCCCGTGACGTGCTCAGTGTTGACCGTTGACGGTCTTTATTATTGTTTAAATTTTCCGCTATTTTCGGGTACGTTACACCACCTCTTCCCCTTCCCATGCAAACACCTGCAACCCCACTTCCCCATGCAAACCAACCCTTAAACCTCATTAGTCCACTAACCCTAGGTTAGGGATCTAACAATCCACCCAACTTAAAAGGATTTCGTCCCGAAATCAAGCAAACACTCACCGAAAAGCTCTGGATACTGCCTTCTGACATCCTCCTCGATCTCCCAAGTGGCCTCGCGCTCACTGTGATGCTGCCACCTGACCTTTACCATTGGAATGGTCCTCCTCCTGAGCTGATGATCCATGCGATCGACAATCTCGACTGGCCTCTCCTCGAGAGACAAATCCTGTTGAATCTCTGGCACTGCTATCTCAATGACGTGCGACGGATCTGCCACATACTTCCTCAGCATCGACACATGGAAGACATTATGCAGACCCGAAAACTGTGGCGGCAATGCAATCCTGTAGGCAACCTCTCCAACCCGGTCGAGGATCTCAAACGGTCCAACATATCTCGGACTAAGCTTCCCCTTCTTTCCAAACCTCATCACACCTCTGGCTGGGGAAATCTTCAGAAACACGTGATCGCCCACCTCAAAACTCAGCACTCGTCTGCGTCGATCAGCATAACTCTTCTGCCTGCTCTGTGCTGTGGCCAGCCTCCTCCTGATCACATCCACCTTCTCTGAGTACATCTGCACAATCTCTGGCCCCACTAACTGCCTCTCGCCCACTTCACTCCAGCATACCGGTGATCTGCAAGGCCTCCCGTACAACGCCTCGTACGGTGTCATTCCAATACTCGAGTGGTAGCTGTTGTTGTAGGCAAACTCTATCAGTGACAAGTGCTCATCCCAGTGCCCTGCCCAATCCAGTGTGCATGCTCTAAGCATATCCTCCAGGGTCTGAATCGTCCTCTCTGATTGATCATCTGTCTGCGGATGAAATGTTGTACTGAACTTCAGACGCGTCCCCAACGCCTGCTGCAGACTCCCCCAAAATCTGGAAGTGAAACGAGGATCTCGATCTGAGATGATGCTCACTGGCACTCCATGCAACCTGACTATCTCCTCCACGTACAACTTAGCTAGACCCTCCAAAGGCAACGTTGTCCGGATCGCTAAGAAGTGCGCCGACTTGGTTAGTCGATCGACTATCACCCAAATCGCGTCGTGGAATCTCCTCGTCTTTGGCAAACCCGTGACAAAATCCATCGTCACGTGCTCCCACTTCCACTCAGGAAGCTCAATACTCTGCATTGGTCCTGCCGGCCTCTGATGCTCAATCTTCACCTGCTGGCAGACTAAGCATCGCTCCACAAACTCCGCAATGTCCTTCTTCATGCCCTTCCACCAGAAGTTCCGCTGCAGGTCCTTATACATCTTCGTGCTCCCCGGGTGAATGGTGTATCTCGCTCTGTGTGCCTCCTCCATGATGTCATCTCTCAGCCCATCAACCTTCGGCACCCAGATCCGACTCCTGAACCTCAGACCACCATCCACCCCCACACTGAAGTCTGATCCATCTCTGGAAGCTAACTGCAGCAGACTAGCTAACTCATCATCCCCCTGCTGAGCCTGAACCAACCGTGAGACGGTCTGCGGCTCCACCCGAAGTCCAGCAACCACGGCTCCCTCTGAACCCTCGGTGAATGGACTCCATTCAGACAAAGCCTCAAGTAGCCTCCACTCCTGGATGCACAGACTCGCCACAGAGACCTCCACCTTCCTGCTCAGTGCATCCGCAACCGAATTCGCCCTTCCCGGGTGATAGGAAATGGTGAAGTCGTAGTCCTTAAGGAACTCGAGCCATCTGCGCTGCCTCATGTTCAGCTCCTTCTGAGAGAACAAGTACTTCAGACTCTGATGATCGGTGAAGACCTCGAACTGCTCGCCATACAGATAGTGCCGCCAGGTCTTCAACGCATGAACTACCGCCGCCAACTCCAGATCATGCGTAGGGTAGTTCTTCTCATGCACCTTCAGCTGCCTCGAAGCGTACGCGACCACCTTCCCATGCTGCATCAGGACACATCCCAAGCCTATCCCTGATGCATCACTGTAAATCACGTAGCCTCCACTGCCACTCGGTAGTGTCAGAATAGGTGCTGTCGTCAAACGCCGCTTTAGCTCCTGAAAGCTGTCCTCGCACTTCTGGGACCAAACGAACTTGACGCCCTTCTGCGTCAACGCTGTCAGCGGTGACGCAAGCTTGGAGAAATCCTGGATAAACCGCCTGTAATACCCTGCCAGACCTACGAAACTCCTGATCTCCGTCACGCTCGTCGGGGCTCTCCACTGAGTCACTGCCTCGACCTTCGCCGGATCCACTGAAATCCCATCTGCTGACACAATATGTCCCAGAAAAGCCACCTGATCCAACCAAAACTCACACTTCGTGTACTTGGCATAAAGCTGCTGCTCCCTCAAGATGCCCAGCATAATCCTCAGGTGCTCTCGATGCTGCTCCCTGTCAGGCGAGTAGACCAAAATGTCATCCACGAACACCACGACAAATTTGTCAAGGTACGGCTGGAAGGTCCTATTCATCAGATCCATGAATGCCGCAGGCGCATTCGTCAGTCCAAAAGGCAACACCAAGAACTCATAGTGGTCGTACCGCGTCCGGAAGGCTGTCTTCTGAACATCCGCCTCCCTGATCCGCAACTGATGATAACCCGAACGCAGATCGATCTTCGAGAACACTCTCGCCGTCCGCAACTGATCAAACAAATCATCAATCCTGGGCAAAGGGTACCGGTTCCGAACGGTAACCTTATTCAGCATCCTGTAGTCGATGCACATCCGCAACGATCCATCCTTCTTCTTCACGAAGAGCACGGGTGCTCCCCATGGAGAAACACTCGGTCGAATGAACCCGGACTCCATCAACTCCTGCAACTGCTTCTTCAACTCTGTCAACTCAGCAGGTGCCATACGATAAGGTGCCTTCGACTGAGGTGTCGTACCCGCAACCAACTCAATGCTGAACTCAATCTCTCGGTGCGGTGGTAACGCTGGAATCTCTGCTGGAAAAACGTCTGGAAATTCCTGCACTACTTCTATATCCTCTAGCCTCCTTGTCTCAGGATCAGGGACTACCAGCGTGGCCACAAACGCTCTGCATCCCTGCTGTAACAGTCTCTGTGCCTTAACCGCACACACAATCAGACGACTCCCTCTGCTCCTCGCACCTCTGATCAGAACATCTGGCACGCCCTCCATCGGAATTAGGATCTTCTTCTCACGGCAAAAGACTCGCACGTCGTACTGTGACAGCCAGTCCATCCCCAGTATGACGTCGAAGTCCACCATCGGTAACAAGACCAGATCTGCCGGAAAATCATGGTCTCCCGAAGCAACTGTGGTGTCGGGGAAATAGCTCCCCACAGTGCCCACCTCTCCCATGGGCGTGCTGACCTCCAAAACATCAGTCAGCCGCACAGGGGTCCGACCCAACTCGCCAGCAAACTTCTCCGAAATGAAGGAGTGAGTGACGCCACAATCAAACAACACGCGCACTACAGAACCAGAAACTGAAAGCGTACCTTCCACGACGGTGTTGGAGTCCCTCGCCTCCTCAGCCTGGATAGTGAAGACTCGCCCGGTCCTCCTGCTCTGGCCCGATGGAACAACTGACCGGCTGCCTCCGCCTCTGCCTACTGCTGGTGGTCCTGGCCTCCTGCTCGGCTCTCCCTGCCTCTGAGGACAATCACGGACAAAATGTCCCATCTGACCACAACCCATGCACGCTCCAGTCCGCCGGGGACACTCCTGTCCTGGATGGAACCTCCCGTAGTAAGTGCACGCTCCTGACTGACGTGCTCCTCCTCCATCGGACCTGGGCCTCTTGCCCGGTCTTCCTGCCCCACGATCAGCTACTCTGCTAACGGTGCTCACTGGCGCCTTCCGCGCCTCCTGATTACACTCCCTCTGGTCCTGCTCGATGATCGTAGCATGCTTCACCGCATCTGCAAGGGTCCGCGGCATGCTGTTGATCACCCGAGAACGCAGCGGCTGCCTCAGTCCCTTCACGAACTTCCTCGCCCGCTGCTCTGGGGTCACGCAGATCTCTGGGCAGTAACGCTCCAATGCGTTGAACCTGCTGATGTAGCTTGTCAGTGTCATGTCCTTCTGCTCCAGCGACATGAACTCCTCTCTCTTCTGATCCCTGACATGCTGGGGGAAGTACTGCTCATGGAACACCTCTAAGAACTCCTCCCAGCTGATATCCACACGTCCTCAAACAGAACTGTGGACGTAGACCTCCACCAGTTGGCGGCCTCGCCGTCAAACACATAGGTGGCCAGCTCCACCATCCTCTCAGGTGCTACTCCAATAGCACGGAAGATCTTCTCCATACGGAAGATCCAGTCCTCTGCGACCTCTGGGGCTCTCCTGCCATCGAAAGTCGGCGGGTGCTGACGCATGAACCGATCGTGCTCAGCTCCCACTCCGCCTTGGGCGCTCTGAGCTGCCTGACGCTCCAGAAACTCACCCAACCTGTCCCAATGAGCACCAGATGTGTCGTCACTGGAAGTACGATCGCGTGTAGAACTCCTCACGCGCCTAGGTGCCATCTGACAGAAGAAACAACACCACTTCAGCCATGTATGCATGCTAAAAGATAAAATGCATGAGTCCTATTACTACAAGGGTGATTTCATTGGGGACCGCATAGGAATCGACCGCTCTGATACCAAGTTGTAACATCCCGAAACAGCGGAAAATTTAAAAATTCATAAACAAGACCAAGAGCACAATAATCAAGGCGGGACTGTTACTTTTCATAAATAAATAAGCGGTGCACCGTAATACATCAGAGTTTGCCAAAATGAATACATGATTACAACAAAACGACAAGGGAAGATAAACGTAATCATGTGGACCTCAGTGGTCTGACTAGAGGATCCGACTCCAAACGCGCGCGCCCGCCGATCACCACCCCACTGGACCTACTGCGGTCCTGAAAATATATAACAACAATGCCTGAGTTTCCAGAAGGAAACCCCGTATGCCAACTCGCCTATATATGCATGCATTACATAATGAACCTATCATACTAGTAGCATGTCATGGCATAGACAGAAATGGAAAACAGTTCCCCCGAAGGGTAAAACGGGACATCAGTCCGACAATCAACAACGAGTCTCCCGAGGAGACCTACTGCAGGCACATGCAGTCTTACAGCACGCGACATCGCACCCCCCACACGCAGCTACACTACTCAAGGGTTCGGCAGGGAGCCTCTGTCACGCCTGCGGGCCGATAGAATACAGATCTGCAAATCTCAGTGGTCGGAGCCACAGGGACCAACGGGGCCGTCGCCCGGAAGGTATAACAACAACATCTCGGTAGGTGCCCAGCCAAGGAAAACAACATAGCCGGAACAGCCTCGGCTCAACAATCACCATCGCCGGCACAACCTCGGCGGCATCACCGGCACAGCATCGGTGGTCCATCACAACAGTCCGGCACAGCATCGGACAAAACCAGACCGAAGTCTGCCAGGTCATCAGGCTCCTCGAGCCGCGAACACCAACCGCGCCGCTATAAAAGCAGGGCAGCGACCTCCGTAGCCCGTGGGCCGGTAGTCACCTCACCCAACGCCAGCTGCGTGCCCGCACAACATCAACACTGGGATCCGTGATCCCTCAGGCCTGCTATACTACGAGGTGCCAACAATCAACTCAAAGGTCACGGTCCATACATGGAGGTGACGTGTCCCGAACACCCACACTCTTCCCAACGGCGGTCCCTGGGCAGGCACGCATCACACGCCCACCGTCACCTCCCGGCTCACGCACAAGGCGAGGACACGGGTTTCCGTGGACAAAGTTGGCGTTCAAACAGGGAACCAGGAATTCTGTCCTGGGCCCAAACGGTCGACCGGAAGAGGTGATTCGGTCGACCGGTTCCAGGAAGGAATCGGTCGACCGTACTCCTAAAACGGTCTACCGCTGCGCTCAAAACAGAACCCCCAACGGTCGAACAAGGGTCTAAAACCGGTCGACCGAACGAGGTCAAAATCCGGAGTCTGGTCAACATTGAAATCCACTCTATCGGTCGACCGACTCAGGGGTCTCGGTCGACCGAAAACAGACAGGGTCAACCTATTATTCTAAGTCATATAATCGGTCGAACACAACATACAATCGGTCGAACAACAAACGATCGGTCGAACGAAACATGCAAACTAACAGGTACACTTAAGTTCCGGTCGAACACAACAAGGACCGGTCGACCGACAACAGGTAGAAAAATCCCAACTCACCAGCAATAATGCACTACCGGTCGACCGCCCCAAGGCATCGTTCGACCGGTGAAGGTTAAAGTCGGGCAAACAGTGCTAAAACGGTCGACCGCCCGAAGGGTCCGGTCGACCGTTGGTCGTCTTCAACCTCGCGCCAGCCGAGGATTTTAGAAGAAACGCGTCGCCGGAGAGGTCTCCGACCTCCCCCGACTCGACCAACGCATCCCTCACATGAGGGTAATAAACAAACCACACTAAGGAGCGGCATACCTCAAAAGAAACGACGAAAACGCCGGAGCTCCGCTCGCGCACGTCGCCTCCGGTGATCTCCTCGTGCGCTCGACTCCGCGCCTCTCCTGCCTGGATCGCTTCGCACCTCACGCCGAGAAAGGAGGAAGAAGAAATGAGAAGGAGATGAAAGATGAAGAAGGAGAGAAATGCTTTATTAAAAACCCGGTGCTACAGTAACACCACCTCTTCCCCTTCCCATGCAAACACCTGCAACCCCACTTCCCCATGCAAACCAACCCTTAAACCTCATTAGTCCACTAACCCTAGGTTAGGGATCTAACAACTTCATTTAGAAAGATTCACTTTCAAGGGGTTTGTGCACCCAAAAACCAAACCAAAGGAAAATGAATTCCGTTTGACCAATTATTTTCCTTGTGTTTTTGCATATTCTAGAAAATTGATTCATTTGATTTCCATAGTATAAAAGAACTAGTACTAAATATTTTCTTTTGTTTTCTCACATCCCCCAAAGAAACCAAAAGAAAACACCCAAAACACAAACCACTACCTCTCATCCAACACCCTACTCCCCTCCAGCAACACCCCTCCTTCGGCGACCTACTCCGGCGATGCTCACTTCTCCGGAGATGCTCCCTTCTCCGACGAACCTCTCCTCCGGGGTCACTTCTTTTTCCGGCGATCTACTTCTCCGGTGACGAACTTTAAAGGAATGTGTTCTAAAAGTTTTACTTTTATATGTCAATTATTATGAATTGGATGTGCAAACATTTTGTTCCTAGATTATTGTATTTGTTATTTGGAAGTGTTAAGGAAGAGACGCTTGGTCCTTAACCGTAGAGCTCTAAAAGACAATGGTTTACATAAATCAAAAGTTATTCACAATCATGGTAATTAATATGGAATATTAATCACCGAGATAAGATTGTCGTGTTGGTCATCGATTGTTGTAGCACTACAAATAATTGACGACACGAGTATATAAAAGAGGAAAAAAAATTATATATTAAATAGACCTAACAAGTAAAACATTATGGAATTGTATTTCGTGTCATTAATGTTTTACTGTGTCTTGGATCCTTTGATATGAGACTTATATATTTTCACTCAAGAAGTGCTTGATTTGATTATTGTTAAAAGTTATCAATGAGTATAGTGATAAAGACAATAGTTGGCTGAACATGACTTGTGCTGAAAAAGATAGCTAGTCAAACAATTATCATTGCCCTCTTAACAAAATCCTGCTGCAACTCCGGCCGTACCTTCCTCCAACACGTCCCAAGGGCTCCTCTGATCCAAGAAACCCAAAAACTAAAGAGGGTGGGTGGCGTACCTTGACTCGATCGAGTCGAGAAGAACTCACCGGAGAAGGGGACGCCTTCCCCTTCGCAGACGCCAGACTAGTCGAGCTCCTCGTTGTCGCTGTTGGAGTTAGGTGAGAGAGGTGAGGATGGGGGGAGATGGGTTAGGGATTTGGAGAGGGGGGGGGGGGGTTCCAATATCCTTTAAGTAGGAATATTTTAACAGTGTATATTTTTACGTTAAAGGTTGAACCTCCACGATCCAACAGATCCTTTTTTTGGTCGGGTTTAATGAAACTGTGTTGCCTAAAAACTCTTTAATGTTAAACAATTTTATAAAATATAAACCCAAGAACGATGTTGTGGAGAGTGTTATGGAGAAAGAAATTGTGGGTTGTACAACCGAAAACAGCTTAGAACCGAAATTGTATGTCATCATGAGTGATGTCATGCAATTTCTGAAAATGAAAAGATTATGTATAATATGTAGGATTTCGTGTCCCTACGTATGTATATATTTTAAATTTTTTAATACAAACATACAAGATCGATTTAAATTTTTTATTGATTTTAAGTACATGTATTTGTTTATTCTAATATAATGCATTCCTATACATATTAAAATAAACAAAGAATAGAGGATCATACCCAAAAGTTCTCTAAAACCTTTCAGAAGATCTGGAGTTCCGTTGCTCGTCGAATCACCCGCCGATTCGCCTCCAAGTGTTCATCAAACTCTAAACAAGATTAGAGAGAAATGAGTTAGTCAATCAATCTCTAATTAAGCTTAGAATCTAGCAAATAACCCTTCTTTAAGCTCTTGAGATTTCTATCTCCAAAACTTAAAACTATTAAGAGATTTTCGTGGTGATTAAGGGAGAGATTAATGAGAGAAAGAATTTTTGCATTAACATAAACAAGTAGGATGATGGGTCCTTTTATAGGCTCCCAAAACATCATTATCAAGAACTATTCTTTAGTCATGATCTCTTGTTTTTTCTCTCCTAAAATTAATCTCAAATTTCCACATAAGCATCCTAAAAACGTTTAATTAAATCTGGAATTAATCCAACCCATGATCTAATTATTCTTTTAATAATTCAGGCAAAAATCACACTGTTCGGTTGACCGAGAATTTTTCTCGGTTAACCGAACCATTCGATTTTAACACATTTTTGGTGGACCGTGAGCTAGACGGTCGACCGAATATGCATGAGAAAAATTCTCTGGAAAAATTCGGACGATCCGCATCTTCCTCCGGTCGACCGTTGACCCACCAAAAATTCTCCTGACGAACATTCATCGGACGGTCGTGTCACCTTCGGTCTACCGAAAATATCCCAAGATATTTTCTCTCTGTTGACCGAACCCAATTGTCCAGGCACTCCAGACAATTTCGGTCGACCAATTGTGTTTACATGTTCCATGTTCGATTGACTGTTCCGAAGACAACTCGGTCGACCAAACCCTAAACGGTTCACCGTGTTTGACCCTGATTTTGCCTTTGTCAAATTTTGGATTTATTTCCAACAAAATTTGATTTTTTGGGGTTTTTGGCAAATTCATATCTTATGTAATATATTATCCTATGTAATATTAAATTATTACACCCTATAATATACACACCTCATATGAATTTATTATGATTCTAATTATGTCAATTCTCATGGCATATTGATTTTATTCGTTCACAATATGTGTCCATTTTTCACATGAAACCCGACACATCATATGAACTCAAAATCAAGATTTTTGTTTCCCAATTTTGTGGTGTGACCTATAAGAGGATTTAAGCTAAATTGACAACGATATTAAACACTTAATATCTCAAACTATAAGCGGTATCTAGCTACACATTATAGTTACCCAATTAGCATAGATGTCTTTGTTCCATTCGAACTAAACATGATCCATTTAGTGATGTAAGTGTACCACTTGTGTCCGTCCTTTGCCTCGTGATATTAAGAATATATACAAAGTATAAATGTGTCACCTTTGTATTATATTCATTTCTTGATATCTTTAAGCTAATTATAACTATGTAACCTAACTCAAGTTACATTGTGCACATTATAATTTTGGTTTATCAAGGGGCTCACTAATATCATTACTCAATTAAGAAGCACAACGATAATCGTTTGACTAGCTATCTTTTCCAGCACAAGTCATGTTTAACCAACTATTGTCTTTATCACTATACTCATTGATAGATTTTGACAATAATAAAATTAAGCACTTCTTGTGTGAAAAGATATAAGTTTTATATCTTAGGATCCAAGACACAGTAAAATATTAATGACATAAAACACAATTCCATAATGTTTTACTTGTTAGGTCTATTCAATATATAAAAGTAATCATTTTTCTCTTTTATATACTTGTGTCGTCAATTATTTGTAGAGCTACAACAATCGATGACCAACACGACAATCTTATCTCGGTAATAAATGTTCCATGCTAATTACCATGATTGTGAATAACTTTTGATTTATTTAAACCATTATCTTTTAGAGCTCTACGATTAAGGACCAAACGCCTCTTCCTTAACACTTCCAAAAGACGAATACCATAATCAAAGAACAAAATGTTTGCACATCTAATTCATAATAATTGACATATAAAAGTAAAACTTTTAGAACACATTCCTTTCATAACAATCATTCAAGTTTATTTAAAGTAAGTCATTCTTATACATGTTACTTTTCACGATATTTGTTTATGTTTTAATTTTGACATTTAAATAATGTTTATTGATAGTAATATATAGGTGTCTTTACCAAATGGCTATAGAAACAAATTTGGATATTTATGTCCAACATTGTGTTGCCATCCTGGTCGACCAAACAACAACATGTGACTACAAAATATTGCGAATATGATGGTTGCGGGGGACAAGATGTATTATCTTGCATCATGTTAGGAGAGGTATGTTTTTAAATATTTTATATAATACATGTAGTAATAAAATAAATTAATTATGTTTTTTGAATGAATGTTATGTAGTTATCATTATATGTTAGTTGTTATTTGTCCCGATACAAATACGCAATATTGGTTTGATCCTTTATGTTCAGACAAACCCAGGAAAAATTTGAAGCAGATTGTGCAATTGTAAGTTTCGTCCCAATTACTACTTTAAAACATAAAAATACGTTGTAGTTGTCAAATTTTATAACAAATTCCGATATCTATATATTTATGTATTGATATTGATATATATATAAACAATTGGGGCGAAAAGAAGCCAAAAAAGACAACAATTTGGCATGCTATAAAGGTAGAGTAATTAAATTATTTTGAAACAATGAGCACTATATTTTCAATTAATTTTTTTTATTTCGTAATATACATTTTATCTTGATTGTAGTACCGTAAACAAAGTGAAATATTGAATGCGGGTATTATATCATGAGGTATATGGAAGAAACTGTGGAATTCGGTTTGCAATGGAGAGATTTACAAGAGGTAATATGTAGTTTGTATCTTACATTGAATAATAAATCTTTTGATAAAGTTGTAAGTTTATGGAATTCTTTGTTTGATTTGTAGATCTTTGGACCAAATCCTGAACCATATTCCCAAGTCAAGCTCGACAACACACGTGAGAGATGATCTTCTTTTTTCATTACACGTATGCTTTTAAGTTGATGATCAATGTTTGTTAACTTATTAGTTCCATGGATACATTGAATGTTAACTTGATGGTTTGCTAGATACATTGAATGTTAACTTGTTAGTTTTCAAATGGAAATCAGAGACATGCATTGAATATGTTAGTTTAAATGATCGACTTGAATGTCACTTAGTATATATGATCAACTTGAATGTTAATATGTTAGTTTAAGTGATCGACTTGAATGTTAATATGTTAGTTTAAATGTAAAAATCGATTGCTTTAATTATGTGTTTGTGAATGTACATGTGATTGTGAATGTGGATTGCATATCTTTGTTTAAAAAAGGGAAATATCAGTAGATTATGTAATAAATATATTTATTTGTTTTTTTAACAGGGATACATCACGTCGTTTATGGGGAAACCGACGTGATATCCCTGTTAAAAAAATACCCACATATACAAGGAATATCACGTCGGTTTTCTACTACCCGACGTGATATTCCTTGTATATATGGGTATATCCTATATCACGTCGGTTTTTGAACCGACCTGGTATCTCCTTACATTTTACGTCTCTATTTTATGATGCCGGTATATTGGAACAGTAAAACCGACATGATATTGTCCAAATAACCGACGTGAAAAAACTTTTTTTTCCAAAAGTGGCTACAACACAAATGACAAAACTTACACCGACGGACATTTACCACTAGCGTATGTACTGCCCAGAACCTAGAAAAACTTATTGGCTCTTTTTGGGTTTCGATTTCGCTGATCAAAAGAAACAATATTTTTCATCATTTATCTACAACACATTCAAGCATTCATCCACAAAAATATTAACAGAAGAACTAATATATGTATTCATCTCAAAAAAATTCATTCAAACAAAAAACTACATACACAAAAGTTGTAACTATATTGAAATGAAGTTTTCAATTCACAAAGTAGTCGAACAAAGCTTATCATTGATAGTAGCAAACCGTCGATGATCGATCGACTGCAAGGTCGTGATCTTGCCTTGCGCCTTCACTAGCTCTTTGCTCACTTGCTTTAGCTCACTGTGCAACCTCCAATTTAGCATTAAACACTACTCTGGATGACGTCCCGTGAGGTCCGTACATGTCTGTGTGGGTGATGAGACTGGAGTACATCAACACTGGAGATAGGCATCAAAGTGGTAGAGCCTTGAGAATGTAGGATTTCGTGTCTCTATGTATGTGTATATTTTAAAAAAATTAATACAAACATACACGATCAATTTCATATTTTCATTGATTTTATGTACATGTATATGTTTATTCCAATATCATGCATTCGTACACATATTAAAATAAACAAAATAGAGATGATCATACCCAAAGGTTCTCTAAAACCTTTCAGAAGATCCAGAGTTCCGTTGCTCGTCGAATCGTCCGCCGATTCGCCTCCAAGTGTTCACCAAACTCTAAACAAGATTAAAGAGAAAGGAGCTAGTCGATCAATTGCTAATTAAGCTTAGAATCTAGCTAATAACTCATCTTTAAGCTCCTGAGATTTCTATCTCCAAATCATAAAACTATTAAGAGATTTTCGTGGTGACTAAGGAAGGGATTAGAGAGAGAGAATTATATTACGTGTCATAAAACAAGTAGGATCAACAATTATTTTCTAGTCATGATCTCTTTCTTTTTCTCTCCTAAAATTAATCTCAAATTGTCACATAAGCATCGTTAAAAATGTTTAATCAAATCTGAAATTAATCCAACCCACGATCTAATTATTCTTTTAATAATTCAGGCAAAAATCACGTTGTTCGGTTAACCGAGAATTCTTCTCGGTCAACCAAACCATTCGGTTTTATCACAGGTTCGGATGACCGTGAGCTAAACAGTCGACCGAATATACATGAGAAAAATTCCCTTAAAAAATTCAGACGATCCGCGTCCCGCTCCGGTCGACTGTTGACCCACCAAAATTTCTCCTGACGAATTTCTTCGGATGACCGTGTCACGTTCGGTCTACCTAAAATATCTCAAGATATCTCCTGGATATTTTCTCTCTGTTGACCGTTCAAGCCCGGTTGACGGATCCCAATTGTCCAGGCACTCCAGACAATTCCGGTCAACCAAATGCGTTATCTGTTCCCCGTTCGGTTGACCGTTCCGAAGATACATCGGTGAACAGAACCCTAAACTGTTTACCGTGCTGACCCTGATTTTGCATTTGTCAAATTTTGGATTTATATCCAACAAAATTTGATATTTTGAGTTTTTTTAGCAAATTCATATCTTATGTAATATATTATCATATGTAATATTAAATTATTACACCCAATAATATATACACCTCGTATGAATTTATCCATTATTCTTATTATGTCAATTCTCATGACATATTGATTTTATCGGTTCACCACATGTGTATTTTTTCACATGAAACCCGACACATCACATGAACTCATAATTAAGCTTCTTGTTTCTCAGTTTTGTGGTGTGAGCTATAGGAGGATCTAAGTCAAATTGAGAGGGATATTAAACACTTAATATCTCAAACTATAAGCGGTATCTAGCTACGCATTATAGTTATCTAATTAGCATAAATGTCTTTTTTCCACTCGAACTAAACACGATTCATTTAGTGATGTAAGTGCATCACTTGTGTTTGTCTCTTGCCTCATGATATTAAAAATATATACAAAGTAGAAATGTGTCACATTTGTATTATATTCATTTCTTGATCTCTTTAAGCTAATTATAACTATGTAACTTAACTCAAGTTACATTGTGCACATTATAATTTTACTTTATCAAGGGACCCACTAATATCATCACTCAATTAAGAGGGACAATGATAATCGTTCGACTAGATATTTTTTATAACACAAGTCCATATAAAGTATTATCATTGTCTCCCTCTTTTGCACAACATACTTCATACCACACTGATGTGGTATGACTAATTCACCATGTTTTTTTGTTGGTCTCTCTCTTCTTCCGCGTAAACAAAAACACAAAATTATTAGTTTTTAGATTTATTGAATATAAATTAACTAAAAGACATTATAAATATTATACCTTGAACGTCTCACTGGATCATTAGTCCAGAAGAGTGGACCAATCCTTAGCCGAGATATGTGACAGTCTAGTATCCAATCTCTCCTCTCTCGTCTCCAAGTCTGCTACATCAAGGTACAGTTGATATTATTTTCCTTCCATTTGTGTTCATACTTCGGAGACCTCATAATCTTGTCTTTTAACCCCTCAGGAACCTTCCAATTTGTCTATATAAAAAAAAGTTAGCGATCAATTCAAAATCAATTATAATATAATTTAAGTACGTATGTAATAGTACTACTGACTGTTGCGAGACCACATATTTGTCCTTCTTTGACACCAATTTCCAGTCCGAAAAACATGTTAAACTTAAAAATATAGTTAAATTTTAAATGGGAAGGTCGGAATCAATATTTTTGTTATAAATAACAATTGTCCTCAAATTTTCAAGAAATTTCGACAAAACTCCCTTAAAATGTGATCCAAATAAATTTTCAAATCCTGGATTGACAAGTCAAAGTCCACATATTTCGATATTGATTACATTTCACATTCTAGCATTCACAATCGAAATCCAACAACAATGACATTTGAACTACCAACATCCAAATCAACTTGAAATTTCATTTAGTAACTCGCAAACTGAAACTCAAACCATTCCAAAATCATAATCAAAACAATCAAAATCCGTATTCAAGTGGACATCTTTCGAAACAACTCCAAATTTCAACAACAAACCTCAAACTCAGTCAAACACTTCGCAAGCACAACTCCAAAACTAAATTCAAAACCAACCATCAAAACAAACCACAATTACCAAGTTCTCCACTTTCCCACGCCAAATGAAACCTCAAAAGTTGCCTAAACTTGAGAAGTAACTAAACATCACTCAACCCATCCGTAATTAAAATTAAGGATTTTTTTCTTCTTCAAAATAAGGACGGAAAAATGGTAAAATTTGGGAGTTGTGGAAATAATTGAGAAAATATAATCCAGACAGTGGAGTTATCATTTTTAAAAATAGAAAATGGTAACACCGTTTTTTACGTATTCTTATTTTTAGAAATCACACATTTTAAATTAAAAAAATCGTACTCGTTTTAAATATGATGGAAATTTTGTTTGGGTATTTTAATAACATATTCAAGTTTTTCTCTTTTTGTCATCAATTCAAATACCATATTGTTAGTATTTTGTTGATTTTTGAAATTAAACTTTGTTTATTAAAAATTAGATATTTCAACAAATAATATATAGGAAATATTGGTACTTGAATAACAGATAAAAAGCTGAAGAAACAATTTTTTTGATGAAAATAACAAAAACCTTATCTTGTATATAAATTAAATGTATATTTTTGAAGTGTGAAGTATGTCCTAATGTCAAATATTTAAAAATAAAAAGTATTTGTAGGAACATTTATTATTTTTGGGTTGGAAATTTTCTAAATTTTTTTCTTCCAGAATATATTATTTGAGGTTGTACTATAATATGTTATTCTACGTTCGATTTTTTCCTTTTATTTGTTTTTTGGTATTTAAGGATTTGAATTAATTTTGTTATAAAGACATATATTTAGTTTATAAAAAGTAATTTGACTTTAACACATAAGAGTAGCATTTTTTTGTTATTTTGATCACAAAATCAGCTTCTTCGACTTTTTATTTTAATTCAATTACCAATGTCCTATAGTCTAGTTGAATTATCTAATTTATAATTAAAAATTAAAAAATTTAAAATCAACGAAACTCTAACAATGTGGTACTTGAATTGATGACAAAAAGAAAGAAACGTAAATATGTTATCAAAATACTGAAAAAAATAGTCAATAAAAAGATTTTAGTTTTTTTTAATTGAAAATGAATGAATTCTAAAAATAAGAATAAATAAAAAATCGTAACTCTATCACCAGATTTATTTTTTGGCAATTATTTCTACAACTCCAATACTTTGCAACTTTTATCATTATTTTGAAAAAAAAATCTTAAAATTGACCTTACCACTTATTAAGAAAACATTTTTTTCTTTATTTCCCATTTCTTATTTCCAACCTACACCTCTTAAATCCAAAATTAGATCCACCAGAGTTTTCCATTAAATCGTCAAACTCTAAGTTCTCCACTCCCACACCAATTCAAACCTCAAATGTTTTTTGCATTTTTATATCTGCAGTTTCAAAATGTTTTAGAATCTTCGAAGTTAGGACTTACTTATTCATTTATGCAGGAGCTACTATTCGTCGCCGGAAAATTACTTAAATCGTCCCAAAAATGACCTTTTTGCCCTTAACAAATCAATTAATACTCATTTCGTCCCGTGTCTTTAAACAAGGTGTTTGACTCAGTTTTACTCACATTCCTAGTACCAACACCACGAAAATGTCTGGCGAAGCACCTGAATCCGGCAAGGTAACGGGGGCGAAATTTTTTTCCCGACTCGGGCGTCTAGCTAGGTCGCCTCCACCCAGGTGGAGGCGTCTGGATAGGCCGCCTCCACATAGGTGGAGGCGGTTTAGCCAGACGCCTTCACCAATGTGCAGGAGTCTTCGATGGACGCCTCCACATACGCCCAGTTTTTTTAATTTTTTTGTAATTTTCTGTTAAATTCAAAATTTTCAGGTTCTGTTGCAAGATTTCGGTGGTGATGAAGTAGATTACAGTGAGCTTTTTGACAGTAAAGAAATATTTACAACAATCGAGGAAGCTTGTAAATGGGCGAAACAAGTTGCACTAGGAGCTGAATTTTTTTTGGTTATATCATCATACAAACCAAAAGCAGATAACCGAATGAATTGTTACCTCAGATGTGATCGCAGACGTGAGATGAGTTCTTGTGATACGAGTATTGCACTGCGAAATAATACGAAAAGAAAAGGTTGCGGTTGTCGGTTTTTGGTAAAAGTGGTGGAGCGACGAGATCGTGATGGATGAGTCATTGTTTCTAGTAGCATCTATGGGCAGCACAACCATCCACTTGCAGTTTATTCAGAGAGTCACCGACAGGTCAGCGGACTTAATGTTGGGGCAAAAGAAATTGTTCGTGATATGACAGAGGCACAAGCAAGACCCCGTAACATTTTGTTGGCGGTAAAGACGAAATTCCCGGACGATAATCCGAATCAAAGACACATTTATAACTTCAGAGAGTACATGAGGAGGACAAAATCTGAAGGCAGGAATCCCGCGCAGTAGTTTCTCAGGGAGGCAATGCAACATAAGTATTTGCATTGGATTGTGGCAGATGAAGAAACTAATGTCTTGACTCACGTATTTTTGGCACATCCGACTTCAGTGCAGTTGTTGCGTACATACCCATTCGTAATCTGTATGGATTCGACGTATAAGACGAACAAGTACAAGATGTCTTTGTTTGATATGGTTGGGGTTACTCCAACAAACATGAATTTCCTCGTCGGATATGCGATTTTGCAGGATGAGACCGAGTCTAGTTACCGGTGGGTATTGGAGAGGTTGCGAGATCTGTTATTGGATATTGTTAACCTGACAACAATAATTACAGACCGGGAGATGGGTCTGATGCGACCAGTGGCAGAGGTTTTTCCTGAGTCTGCTCATTTAATATGCACCTGGCATATCAACAAAGACGTGTACAACTACGCATACCACGTATTCGGCAAGGAGAAGCAGCTTGCAGAGAGTTTTAGGCGTGGAAGGTGGAGGAGAGTCATGCTTTCTGATTCACAGACGGATTATGATAGAGCAGTCCGTAATCTGAAAGATTCTTACAACTCCTGGCCAGTGCTGACGAAGTATGTGGAAGACACGTGGTTGGTGCATAAGGAAAAATTCGTGTTGAATTGGACGAATCAAGTTTTTCATTTCGGCAACACTACGAACTGCAGGGTGGAAAGTCCGCATTCGGCTCTGAAAGAATGGATCACTACATCGACTGCCGCTCTCGACACTCTTTTCGACCGCGTGAACTCGTCTATTGAAATGCAGCTGACGAATATTCGGAACTTTCTTGAAGATTCAAGACGTCGAAATTTGGCACATTACATAGGTCATCTGTTTCAGCATATAAATGGTCGAGTTTCGCATCACTGCTTGTCGTTAATGACTCAGGAGTTGAAGAGAATGGAGGACTTAAGTGATGAAATTGAATATCGTTGTGGGTGTGCTTTCCTGACAACACATGGGATTCCTTGTGCATGTACCACGTACGAGTGTTTGGAGTCAGGTGATGGAATTTATTTAGAGCAGATTCATCCATTCTGGAAAACACTTGTTATCGGAGAAGGAGTCCAGATGTCAGAGTTTGTTGATCAGTCAGCACAAGACGTCGAGCATTTTCGGAAGCTAGTGGATGAGATCGAGCGACCTTGCAGTAATTTGTAGTGCCTCTCGTATTTTATACGAACAGTTACACCCCGATCAGTCGAACTATGGAGAACCCGAAGAAAATACTAAGGTACAAGGTCGACCTAGGGGAAAGTCGACACGTCGGGACCCGAGTGCCTTCGAGTATGTTGAGTGAGGTCGTGGTCGGTCTGGCAGTAGTGGGAACAGGGGTCGTCGTCGGTCTGGCAGTAGTGGGAGCAGGGGTCGTCGGTCTAATTCGTCTCGATCGTCCGTGAATACGGGCACATGATCTTCTGGTATGTCGATATCTTTGTTGTTATGTTATTTAATATATATCAGTAATCTAAATGGGGTTGAATATATTATCTCCTAATTTTGTTGTTTTAATGAATTGTTATTTACCTATCTTACAGTGTCCGGACGGGTTGACGTGGACAACTTCCCATATAATGATAGACTGTCAGGAATCATTTTACCATTTCTGGAAAGGTGGAATGACGTACGTGCTGATGGCAACTGTGGATTTCGATGTGTTGTCGATGTCTTTCATGGTGGTCAAGAGAACTGGTCGTACGCCCTCCGTGCTATTTCTAATGAGATAGGTGCACATCCTATATATGAGAGTGTCTATTTCGGCAATGTGAGAGAGGCTCGTCAACGAATTGATTGGGGCGGGGGAGTTTGTGCCGAGGATCATTATATGGAGGTTTGGTCCGACTTGTTTCCTATTGCTAATTTTTACAAGTGTGCGGTCATGTATTTTGCAATGGGAACGGATGGTTCGTTGTTCCCGTGTCTTACTGTTCTACCTTGGGAGTGTCTGTCCGCCATGACAAGGCATGTCAGAGAGTTGGTCATTGCTCATTTAGGGAGTTACAGACATTTTATTCGTTTGGAATTAGTTGATGATTTCTCAGTACCTCCTATAGCGACTTTATGGTATCAAATGCGAGATGAGAGTGTTGTTGGATGGGAGGATCAGTACCAAAGTAGGATGGAGTATTGTAACCTGTTACGT
This sequence comes from Triglochin maritima, assembly GCA_963682175.1. NCBI lineage: Eukaryota > Viridiplantae > Streptophyta > Magnoliopsida > Alismatales > Juncaginaceae > Triglochin > Triglochin maritima. The sequence continues at coordinate 47,590,806 of OY821775.1, forward strand.
GGTACATTTTGATTGTAATTTGTAATGTTTTTGTAATGTATAATACATCGTGTATTTCTACTTATATCGTGTTGTTCTTTTACCGTATTTTAAATTTAAATATTATTTGATATCTAAAGAAATAAGTTGAAGATATTTTCGTGAAAAATAAATATTAAAAAATACGATAGTCAAAGAAATATGTAGAAGATATGTTCGTCAGAAATAAATAATAATAGTACACAAATAAGCATAAGCAAATATCAACAAATGTAGTAACAGTGCAACAAAACGAAAGTAAAAGCAATACAACTACAGCTCATCATCTGAATCATAGTCTGAAATGCCCAACTGGTTGTTCCAATCCTCGATCAGGCGATCCCAATCTGTACATGCAAGTCTCGTCTCCTCAGTCGGCATGATGTCTCTCTGTCGCAAGAACGGCTGCGTACCTTGTATCACCCTACTCATCCACTGTATGTAAAATAAAAATTAGCGTACAATAACAAAATATACTTTACAATTAAAAATAAAATTAGATAAATTTACCGCATCGACACATGTCCTATCCAATGGTCTCTCCGGTCTCGGAATGATACCGCGTACGAGTAGTGGATGTGAGCACCTACCGAACCACTGCAAATAATCTGGAACACAAGTGGAAGGGTCGCGGCTACTACTCAGATCTTGATCACCCCTCTTCTTCTTCTGAGCTCGGGCGTCTGCAGTGCACGAACACGAATCCCCGGTCACAAACCGGTCACCTCGATCCTTCCTAATGACCCACTCAGCTGAAGGACCACCGTGTCGCCCCCGTCGTCGACCGGACTGATGTACCGCCTTCTCCTGTGGCCCCAAGTCGTATCGGCCCACATCGTCACTCTCGTCGTGACTCCTCCCCTCATCTGAATCATCCTCGTCGTCGAAAGAATCTCCAGGTGTCTGACGACGACGTAACATCTCTCTCTCTCCTAACTGAAGCAGAAATACCACGTGTACGTGGATGACGAGGACCTGACTCGTCTGCTATACTACGTACTGCGCGTAAGGAAATTGATTTCCCTTTTCCTCCACGGTAACCTGATGACTATTAATTTAATTTTAAAATAAAAATTTATTAATGGATTTACTAAAATAATTAAACTAATTATTAACTTAATAATCGATTTATTTAGCAATTATCACAATTAATCAATAATCTTTTACTAAAATCGTACACAACTAATTACTAACATAATAATCAAATTATTTAGCGATTTATTTATTAATTATCGCAATTTATAATCAATAAACGATTTACTAAACTAATTTAACTCATTATTAGCATAATATTCAATTTATTTTAATTTTATCACAATTTAAAATCAATTTAAAAAAATTAAAAACAAAATTGGGGCGTCTGCGGGAGACGCCTACCCGACCCAAAAATGTTTTTTTTTAAATTAATTGAAATAAACAAGGTAATTACCAGATGTGAGTAATCAGGGGTCTCCGCTGGGTTTTTTCCTGGCCTCCGAGATATTTTATGTGGTGAATAGAAGAGTGATATGAAGAGAAAGTTGTGTTAAAAGAGTGAAATGTAGAGTTATATTAGTAGAAAGGGTAGATGGGCAAAATGGTAATCTTACGGGTAATTTAAGTAGTTTTACAGCAACGAATAGCAGTTCAGTTTATGTATTGAGGTATATGATCAATATTAGTTTTGAGATCTTTGGTTTGTAATATGGGTCAAAGTGAATGTCTTCTGCAGGATGTATCTGAATAACACGGAACATTTTTCTTTCTTTAAGCTACTACAACAAACCAGTCAACATTTGGCTCGAAGAGGGATACCATTACATGGAATAATTAACAACCAAGTTTACATACTACAGTTTATAATTTTTATAAGCCGGAGGAAATTTGCTAGGTGAGATGGTGCAGCCACGTCTTCATGCTTGGAATTCATCTTAATGCAAATACGATTGATTTATAATTTGTTATTGGGATATGATGTGGAATAGTATTCATTTTTCGTCCACAGCAAAACCATATCACTTATCGCACCATATTTCTTGAGAGAAGAGAAAAACACAACTGAATTGAACACCACCATATCACTTAGCTTTGGACCAATAGTATTCTTTTTGGACAAATTCAGTTTAGAACAAGAACACAACTAAATTGAACAAATTCAGATTAACACACGGGTGGCGGCGTTAGGCCACACGGGTCGACGACGAAGGGGAAGTAGGAATTAGGTTGAAGTGATTTGGGGAAATGAGAATTTTTGTAATGGGATTTTCCTAGGAATGAAATTGAGGAAAGGGTCAAGATTTGTCAAAGATGGCTAATTAGGTCTTTTAGACCAAGTAACGGGACAATTTTAATTGTAGAGTAACAGGGAAGTGTGTTTGATGAACTAAAAGATTTGACAGGGACAAATTGATGACATCAACATTTGAGGGTGTTAGTCAGGTACATTTTGAGGGTGAAACTAAACGTATTAAATTTGTAACCATCATTTTTTGAAATAATGTCCGACGGTGTAGGGTGACACAACCGTTAGTGGTTGTTTTTGCACACAAAAAATTCATTTTACCGTGATTTTTTATATCTAAAACATGCACCCAGTATGTATCTGTCGGTGTAAGTTTATGATCTGATGAATAATATGAAAATGTTAATTGACTTACTCTTTCCCTCGGTGTTTGTGGGAATTTCCGTCGGAGTAGTTTCCACCGACGAAAAACATTATCATTTGGTGTACAGTTGGTGAAACATTAAAATGTTTCACCAACTGATAGATATCCATTGGTGAAGTCTATTTTTCTAGCAATGCTAGTTGATAGCAATGGTTTTATATTTCTCAATAAACATATGATTGTCGCGCTCATGAAACATTTTAATGATCAAAGAATAATAATGTACGCCGAAAGTGTTTAAGATAATGCAGTCTTAATCAAGCACATATATGGGCTCATATGTAAGGCCGAAATAATATTTTCTGGCCCATGGGCTACACATGTAGTTGGGCTGTCAATTTTCTAATGATAACAGTTGGAGCTCTAATAATTTTAAAATCTCTAAATTCACTACATTATGATCGTTAATATCAGCATCTAAGCCATTGAAACTGTTGTTAAAGTCAAAACTTGGTCGATGAAATTTAAGCAAAGTTTTGTCTGCCCAAAAACTTCAAGACAAGAAAGCATTAAAAAGGTATAACTGTATATATACTTCTAGTATTTCATATTAATTGATGTGTATTTGAATTTATGCTAATTTGGGTATTCGAGAGGTATAGTATAACATCAGCAAACATTTGGGTCTGGGGTATATGTAACTATAGTCTATAACACTACAGAACTAGTCTGATTGTGAAGAATTACAAAGGTAGTTTGATGTACATTAAATTTATGAATGGGCATATTTAAGAAGATTATCAAAATATTATAATATACTTTCTTTCTAACTAATTGTCTAGCCCACACTTAATACCTCCAACTAACCATGCTTCTTGGTTTCTTTTGGTGTAGTGGGCAAAAATCACACCTACCCTAACACACAATATTTAGGGTTGAGGTCATGCATTGATGACTTTAGGTCGACCAACTCAAACCATGGAAGTTCCAAACCCTAACAAGACAAACACAAATAAAAGAAGGAAGCCCAACTACTTCACCAAATCTTTAACTCCCCTTTGTGTACTAATATAAACATCAACATGCACTTCAAATAACACTTCAAACACATCGAGTCAAGTTCACTAAGCCCTTTGTTAAGAGCATGGTTAGAAGGATTGGCACTTTCTCCATCTCCGTCGTCATTGTTCTAACCATCGTTAGCATTATGCTCGGCGCCCTCCTCCTTGCTCTACTTTTCTTGTACCGGAAGAGGCCCAAACCGGTCGAATTCGACGTAGAAAAGTCGACACCGGTGTCCATCCCCTCGCCCGTCCGGCAATGTGCACCGCCAATTCCGTTTAGTCACGTTGACACGCTCACCAACGGGTTCAACCCACGTTATGTCCTCGGCAAAGGCCGGATCGGCACAATCTACACCGTGATTACATCGACCGGAGACGGTATAACCATCAAACGAGTGCACCACCACTTAGTTCTCCTCAACCCCGGTGGCTCGCGCTTCGCGGCCAAAATCAAGTCCCTTTCTCTCATCCACCACCCCAACATTGTCCCCATCATCGGGTATTCGGAAGCACCGGGGGAGAGAATTATCCTAACCAATCTATCCGGAGCCAAAACCCTAGACTTCTATCTACACCAAAACCCTAATCTCCTGTCTTGGGCCCACCGGACGCGTATCGCGGCCGGGGTAGCACGTGGGCTCGAGCACCTCCACGAGGGGAACGCCCCTTACGTGGTGCATGGGAGCATGCAAGCTTCAAACATCGTGATTGACGGCGACTTCAATGTCAGGGTTCGCGATTATGGCCTCTCCTTCTTGAAAGGAGAGGGGTGTAGGAAAGAAGATGATGTATATGGATTTGGTGTGGTGCTACTTGAGTTGTTAAGTGGGAGGAGGTATGAAGAGGAAGGGTTAGGGTTTGTTGAGTGGGGTTTGGAACTCATAAGGGGATGTAGGGTTGTGGAGTTGTTGGATCCTAGGGTTGGAAGGCCTAATGATTTGAAGGGTTTGGTTAGGTTGGCAATGGTTGCTTCAGCTTGTGTGAGGAATGGGAGCAAGAGTAGGCCTTCTATTGTTCATGTTGCGGCGATTCTTAACAACATCGTCGCAGTGCATGACAAGAGATTTGTGTTGGTGGAATAGTCACGACTAAGGATCAAATCACAGTGATTATGGATTACATCTTGAAATTTAAATTTAGTTAGTACAGTGTGAATTGTTTCTTTCAGAAAAACATTAGTTGCATATAGAGACGTTTGATGATTTATTTTTTTGGATGTGTATATGAATGCTTTCCTTTTTTAACTATATGTATAGATATATAGGTTGTTGAAGCCTTGGGTTGGTAAGGTGTCACTTCGTTTATGTTAGTTGTGAAATTGGTCCGAAGCTTTGGTTGTTAATCTATTGCCATACCAAACCCAAGTTTAGAGAAAAACGAATGAAAACAAGATTTTGATTTAAGCCTAATAGTAGTCACTAAATAGTCAGCCCAATATCAATAATCCTACAGTAAGCCCAACACTCAAAAACATTAGCAAGCCTATGAGAGCCCACTTAACAGCCGAAGCTTATTAAGAGTAAACTTCGGGCCCAAGTTAATCTACAATATCTACCAAAAGCCCAGAAAAATACTCACCCATAAGTCCATAACTATTGAATATGATGGTATTAGTGGTGGTACAAATAGTTGAAGGCTAACTAAATAGAGTCTAAATGGCTAAAATATTTTTCTTTGTTATCATTTTGAAACAATAATTGATACATCTAGTTATTCAAATCCTATTCCAACTTCTAGTATAAAAAAGCCTACCATTGAAAAATATTTCAAAAAACATATGGAGTAATCAAAGTTTGCCAATTATTATTCTACCATGCCAAAAAGTGAGTGACAACTACCATCAAAATGACCAATGAACATCTTACTCCACTAATTCCAACTTTTGATTTAAAAGACACCTCATGTCTTAATTCATCCATCTCAAAAGCATTCGTGTTTTCTCTCATAGAGTTATGTAACAAAACTTCTCATGTGCATCTTAAATTTGCAGCGAATCTAAGACGTGTGTTTTATCAAGTAGGTTGAGGGTGTAATTGGTCTAAAGATTTTTCTATACTATTCGCAATTGTGTTTGTTTAGGAATTCCATCTCCAAAAGAAATTCACAGATTTTGGATTAAAATAAATTTAACTTGGAAATTAAGAAAATCATATAGCTAATTTTGTATTGTTTTTCATTTTTAATGGTCTTCTTGGTTTATTGGGGAAAAATAGAAGACTTCTCATCTAATAGACTTGGTACCGGTCTGACCGGTGGTCTGTTCGTGCCGGGCCGGGGGGGCAGCACGATAGGAATGCCTCGGACCGATATTTTTATTTATTTTTGAATTTTTGTAGATTTTTGGAGGTATTTTATGTAGTTTTTATGATTTTTGAGGGTCTTTAAAAAAATTAGATAGACCATGCGGGACGGCTCAGCCCAACACGGGCCCGCCTCGGCCCTTGTCTCTTGTTCCTTAATGGGTCTGACCCGACTCCCAGGTCTATCTATATTATAATGTAATCTTAAAAAGTCCATGAACCTCTTAGAGACAAATCACCAAAGAATTAACGACCAAATTCTACTTTTCCACTTCAAATTATTTCTTGCTACATCATTAATAGCCTATCGTGTCATCATGTGATTGGCTTGAGGAAAGTTACAGTACTTGAAACTTTAATTCAATTATCGAGTTAGCATTTTGATGGTTTACCAGGTTATTTATAAGTTAGAAATGAGAGAAATCATCACACTTTCTATTGTTCAATAAGCTTCCACGTTCTACGAGGACCCAAAAAGTCCAATAATCTTCCATGTTCTACGTAGGAGGACCACACACAAAAAAAACCTTCCATCCGAACCCTAACAAAGATATCACTCATGTGCACGCAACCCTCAATGTTCCTTTTCTTGGCCTACAATCTTGCTTCTGAAGCTTCCTTCTCATACCATATATCCATTTTTATTTATATGTCTTCTTTTCTCATCACAATTCACAACTCATTGTCTCTTCTCACAATATAATAAATTTGGAAGGTTTAATTGTGTAATGGACTTTTTCTTATGTCGTTTTTTCTTTGCGTACGTAAGACTAAAATTGGACGTCATCACGGTGACAATCGATATTGATGGTCGTAGCATCTAATGTATTAATTAATGCTTTTTTTAAAGTTGTATGGTTTACTTAAACTTGACCATTCAATACAGGCATCATTCGTAAGGTCAATTGTTGAAATTTGATTTGTATAATTGTTAAGTACAGTAAAACAGGAAGCATCGGTCGACTGTGACTGAAGTCACGGTCGACCGGAAAAGTCCAGAGCGTCCAGAATTCGTCGAAATGTGAGTTTCGGTCGACCGGTGCTGGGCACGCGGCCGACCAAAAACTTCCAGGAGCTTCAAGTCGAGAATCAGCATCTCGGATCGGTCGATCGAAACTTAAGTCACGGTCGACCGGAAACTTCTAGGGGCTCCCAGGCGCTGTTCAGAAGCGCGGCACGGTCGACTAGCTCGGGGTGAGCAGTCGACCGAATGATGGCGATTACACGCAAAACAGACAATCGGTCGATCTATGGAGAATTCCGGTCGACCGTTGCAGACGGTTTTGCCCACGATCTGCATGTTTATTTGTACAGTTTCAGCCAATTATAAAAGAGTTTTTCGCATTAATTTTATACACAACATACAATACTTATTTCCTTGAGAGAGATTATGCTAGAGAGAGATCTAGAGTGCTTTGGGAGATATATTGCTTCCAATCGTTTGTAATCTCGGAGACTTCTCTTGTTGGAGAAGAGTTGAAAGGGAAAGGAACCCGCATGACCCCCCCCCCCAAGGACGTAGGCACCTTGCCGAACCTTGTAAAATCACGTGTCTCGTGGTTTGCCTTAGGTGTGTTGTGTGATTACTTGTCTATTTCATCTTATTCGTGTTTCTTGTTGCATTAAGATTGGGAGAGGGTCCGAAGTTAAGTTCCGCAAATCAATATTCATTTTTCGTGGTGCGTTTAATCTGTAGTCGTGTTAGTGCACTATTAGATCCCTCTCCCAAAAACTGGTATCAGAGTTTTGGTTGCACTTACGATGTCGGAGGATGCACGGATTTTTCAGGTGGAGAAATTCACCAGGAAATGGAACTTTTCGACATGACAACGGAGGGTTCGTGCGTTGATGTCGCAGACGGACAGACTCTCGCTGACGTTGGATGGAGTCGAAAAGAAGTCGTCGAAGATGACCGACGAAAAGTGAGAGAGTCTGAATCTCCGGGCTATTGGGATCATCGAGTTGTGTCTCTCGGATGATCTATTTTTCGAGGAATCGGCGAAGACCGTGGCAGAATATTGGAAACTTCTTGAGGAGAGGTTCGTAAAGAAGAACTTGAACAACAAATTAAATCTGATGCGTCAGCTGTACATGCTTCAGATGAAGGAAAACACGTCTTTTATTTAGCATCTCTCAATGTTCAATAAGCTTATTATTGATCTGACTCAACTAGACGACAAGATGGAGGATGTCGACAAAACAATGTTGTTATTGACGTCACTGCTGGACTCGTATGAGAACTTGGTGAACACGATCATATATGGGAAGGATTCATTGGTGCTAGAAGAGGTCAGGGGCACGTTTATCTCTTATGATGCAAGGAAGAATTCTGGTAGTAACTCTTTCGACAAGGGTAAAGGGTTGATCGCAGCACCTGAAAGGGGCAGGACGGGTAACAAAGGAAGAAGCAACGGAAGGGGTCGGTCGAAATCAAAGGGGATAACCTTTGAATGTTTTTTCTGCAAGAAGACATGTCACATGAAGCGTGATTGTAGGGCCTTCAAGGAGGCGCAACAGAAAGGGAAAGACAGGTACAATTCCGCCAGTGTGGTGGAGGAGAAGAAAGAAGCTGACGTTCTAACGGTTTGCGCTGCATGTATCGACAAATCATCTTGATGGATTTTGGATACAATAGCATCATTTCACATGTGCTTGGTTAAGGAGTGGTTTACATCCTATGAACCACTACATGCACTACCGTCGGGATTGGATCCATACAGTTTAAGATGTTCGATGAGTGCATTCGAACGTTGACGGGTGTGCCTCATGTATCGAAGTTGAAGAAGAATCTGATTTCTCTAAGAGAGCTTGATACTCTTGGGTGGAGATGGTCCGACGGGGACGGAAAGATTAAGGTCACTCACGGGGCGATGACAGTGATAAAGGGAACCAAGGTGGGCAACTTGTACTGGATGCAAGGAAATGCAGTAGTAGGAAAGGGTGCAACAAATGTTGCACGTGACGAAGACAACACCGCACTTTGGCATATGAGGCTTAGTCATATGTCGAAAAAGGGTTTGTGTGAGCTACACAAACAATGACTGTTGAAGGTTGTTAAATGCTGCAAATTGGATTTTTGCCAGTATTGTGTCTTCGGTAAACAGCACAGGATTCGATCCAAGACAACTATCCACAAGACGAAAGAAATAATAGAGTATGTGCACTCGGACTTTTAGGAACCTGCACATGTTCGGTCAAAAGGTGGAGCCGAATATTTTGTTACATTTATCGACGACTTCTCAAGAAAGGTATGAGTTTATTTTCTGAAAAATAAATATGATGTTTTTGAAAAGTTTGAGGCATGGAAGGCTCAGGTAGAGAAAAGTACTGGAAATTTTGTTAAGTACTTACGGACAGATAATGGGAGTGAGTACACCTCAAAGGAGTTCACAAGTTTTTGTAAAAAAGAAGGCATCACGAGGCATTTCACTACACCGCGAAGTTTGGAACATAACAACTTAACTGAAAAGAAGAAGATAACTTTGTGTGAAAGGGCAAGGAGCATGAAGCTTCATGTGGATCTGTCAAAGGATTTCTGAGCTGAAGCAGTAGATCTTGCGTGCTACCTGGTAAATGACTCACCGTCATCGACACTCGAATTAAAGACACCTCAGGAAGTGTGGACGGGTGAGCCATTTGATTATTCGAGGCTTAGGATATTTGGATGCAAAGTCTATGCGTTGGTCGATGAGACACAACGGTCGAAGCTGGATTCGAAATCAAAGGAATGCATATTCGTTGGTTACGATAGGGCAGTGAAAGGATATAATCTTTGGGATCCGGTGAGCAAGAATGTACTCTTGCGGAGTAATATGGTCTTTGATGAGACAAGTTTGCTCAAGAGCCTTGAGGAGAAAGAGCAGCAAGAGAGTTCTGTGCGGGAAGACAAAATCGAAGTTGAGGTCACAACTTCAAGGGGTGATTCGAATCAAGAAGTTCAGCAGGAAACAATTGACTCACAAGTATAGGAAGGAGCTGAGCAAGAAAGTATTGCTCAAGGAAGACAAAGGAGGATCACAAAGACATCCGTGAGGTATGGTCACGATAATGCTAGTATTGCGTTTGCACTTGTTACCGAATGTGGGGACCCCTTGCACATTCGAAGAAGTCATTGAGCAGGAGGACAAGAACAAGTGGATGGTGGCCATGACCGAAGGGAAAGTGCGCGATAGGGTGCAAGTAGATCTTTAGGAAGAAGGAAGGGTCAACTCCTATGGAGGAGTTAAAGTATAAAGCAAGGCTGGTTGCAAAGGATATGCTCAGAAGGAAGGGGTCGATTACAATGAGATCTTCTCACCCGTTGTAAAGCATACCTCGATTAGAGTGTTGTTAGCCATGGTGGCTATGGACAACATGGAATTAGATCAAATGGATGCGAAGACAACTTTTCTTCACGGGCACATAGAGGAAGAAATCTATATGAGGCAACCGGATGGGTTCATCGCACGATGCAAGGAATGACAAGTTTGCAAGCTGAAGAAGTCACTCTGTGGACTTAAGCAGTCGCCGAGGCAGTGGTACAAAAGGTTCGATTCATTTATGATTGAGAATGACTTTGTACGTTGCGACTATGATAACTGTGTTTACCTGCGGAGTCTTGGAGACGGTACACACTTGTTCTTGCTCTTGTATGTTGATCGTGGCTAAGGAGATGAAGCATATAGACGATCTCAAACTAAAGCTTCACGGGGAGTTTGAGATGAAAGACCTCGGGAGTGCAAAGAAGATTCTCGGTCCAGGGATACCGAGAAGGTGAAATTCTACTCACTCAAAGGAGTTATATCCAGAAAATACTCGAGAGGTATAATCTCGAGAACGCCAAGCAAGTGACCACACCTATTAGTGCTCACTTCAAGCTCTCGTTGAAGTGCAGCCCCTCTACTGAAAAGGAAAAGAGAGATATGGAGAGAGTTCCATATGTTAGTTCAGTCAGATCCGTTATGTATGCTATGATCTACATTAGGCCAGACATTTCACACGCAGTTAGCCTTGTGAGTCGTTATAGGGCTAACCTTGGAAAAGAGCATTGGGAAGCGTTGAAGTGACTGTTGAGGTACCTGAAAGGAACCATGGATGTTAGCTTAAAGTTCACCAAACATGGAGCACAAAGGCAGATGGAGGGGTACGTTGATTCAGATTATGATGGGGATGTGGATAAACGGAGGTCCACAACAGGGTATGTGTTCACTTTGGGTGGAGGTCCAATGAGTTGGAGATCGGTTCTCCAACATACTACCACATTATCTACGACGGAAGCGGAGTACATGGCAGTTGTCGATGCCGGAAAAAAAGCTATATGGTTGAAAGGTTTGGTTAGCTCTTTGGGGATGGAACAGGAAGTGACCAAATTGCATTGTGATAGTCAAATTGCAATTTATCTAGCCAAGGATCAGACGTTCCATTCAAGGACCAAACATATTGAAGTAAACTACTATAAGATCCAGGAATAGGTCGAGGAAGGGCAGGTTGTGTAGGATTTGGTGTCATTATGTATGTGTATATTTAAAAAAATAATACAAACATACACGATCGATTTCATATTTTCATTGATTTACGTACATGTGTATGTTTATTCTAATATCATGCATTCCTACACATATTAAAATAAACAAGAGAGAGAGGATCATACCAAAAGGTTCTCTAAAACCTTTCAGAAGATCTAGAGTTCCATTGCTCGTCGATTCGCCTTCAAGTGTTCACTAAACTCTAAACAAGATTAAAGAGAAATGAGCTAGTCAATCAATCTCTAATTAAGCTTAGAATCTAGTTAATAACCCCTCTAAAAGCTCCTGAGATTTTAATCTCCAAAACTATTAAGGGAGAGAGAATTTTGCATTAATTCTTATAAAACAAGTAAAGTGAGAGGACCAATTTATAACCTCCCAAATCACCCGCATCAAGAACTATTCTCTAGTCATGATCTCTTGCATTTTCTCTCCTAAAATTAATCTCAATTTGCCACATAAGCATCCTAAAAAACGTTTGATCAAATCTGGAATTAATCCAGTTCATGATCTAATTATTCTCTTAATAATTCAGGCAAAAATCACGTTGTTCGGTTCACCGAGAATTCTTCTCGGTCAACCGAACCATTCGGTTTTAACACACGTTCGGTTGACCGTGAGCTAGACGGTCGACCGAATATACATGAGAAAAATTCCCTGGAAAAATTCGGACGATCCGCGTCTCGCTCCGGTCGACTGTTGACCCACCAAAATTTCTCCTGCTGAATTTCTTCAGACGACCGTGTCACGTTCGGTCTACCAAAAATATTCCAAGATAGTTCTGGATATTTTCTCTCAGTTGACCGTTGAAGCCCGGTTTACCGATTCCAATTGTCCAGGCACTCCAGACAATTTCGGTCAACCAATTATGTTATTCGTTCCCCGTCTGGTTGACGGTTCCGAAGAAACCTCGGTCGACCGAACCCTAAACGGTTTTAGCAAACTCATATCTTATGTAATATATTATCATATGTAATATTAAATTATTACATCCAATAATATATACACCTCGTATGAATTTATCCATTATTCTTATTATGTCAATTCTCCTGACATATTGATTTTATTGGTTCACCACATGTGCCATTTTTCACATGAAACCCGACACATCACATGAACTCATAATGAAGCTTCTTGTTTCCCAGTTTTGTGGTGTGACTTATAGGAGGATCTAAGTCAAATTGACAGCGATATTAAACACTTAATATCTCAAACTATAAGCGATATCTAGCTACACATTATAGTTACCCAATTAGCATAGATGTCTTTTTTCCACTCGAACTAAACACGATCCATTTAGTGATGTAAGTGCACCACTTGTGTCCGTCCTTTGCCTTATGATATTAAAAATATATAAAAAGTAGAAATGTGTCACATTTGTATTATATTCATTTCTTGATCTCTTTAATATAATTATAACTATGTAACTTAACTCAAGTTACATTGTGCACATTATAATTTTACTTTATCAAGGAACACACTAATATCATCACTCAATTAAGAGAGACAATGATAATCGTTTAACTAGCTATTTTTATAGCACAAGTCAAGTTAAACAACCTATCGTCTATATCACTATACTCATTGATAGCTTTTGACAATAATCAAATCAATCACTTCTCGAGTGAGAAGATATAAGTCTCATATCTTAGGACCCAAGATACAGTAAAACATTAATGACACGAAACACAATTCCATAATGTTTTACTTGTTAGGTCTATTCAATATATAAAAGTAACTATTTTCCTCTTTCATATACTCGTGTCGTCAATTATTTGTAGAGCTACAACAATCGATGACCAACATGACAATCTTATCTTGGTGATTAATGTTCTATGTCAATTACCATGATTGTGAATAACTTTTGATTTATGTAAACCATTATCGTTTAGAGTTCTACGGTTAAGGATCAAGTGTCTCTTCCTTAACACTTCCAAAAGATGAATACAATAATCAAGGAGAAAAATGTATCCATATTCAATTCATAATAATTGACATATAAAAGTAAAACTTTTAGAACACATTCCTTTCAGGTTGATCTACAGAAAATCGACACGAGCGAGAATCCTGCAGATATGATGACCAAAGTGGTCAATCGAGAGAAGTTCGAGTTGTGCTCGAAGCTTCTCAACGTCCTCAGAAACTGAGAAGGTGGAGCGTTCTGTGGGGTAACGTCAACGGTGCTTCTAGGAAGCACGAAGGATGCGGGTCAGATATGGCTAAGGTAACAATTATAAACCAATGTGGAGATTGTTGAAATTTGGTTTGTAGAATTGTTAAGTACGGGAAAACAGGGAGCATTGGTCGACCGTGACTTAAGTCACGGTCGACCGGAAAAGTCCAGAGCGTTCAGGATTCGTCGAAATGTAAGTTTCGGTCGACCGGTGCTTGGCACACCGTCGACCGGAAACGTCCAGAGCCTTCAGGGCTTGGATCAAAGCGAGAGTCGGTCGACCGGTGCTGGGCACGTAGTCGACCGAAAACTTCCATGTGCTTCATGTTGAGAATCAACATCGCGGATCGGTCGACCGTAACTTAAGTCACTGTCGACCGGGAACTTCTAGGGGCTCTCAGGCATTGTTCAGAAGCGCGGCACAGTCGACCGGCTCGGGGTGAGCGGTCGACCGAATGATGGTGGTTAAGCGCAAAACAGACAATCGGTCGACCGATGGAGAATTCCGGTCGACCGTTGCAGACGTTTTTGCCCACGATCTGCATGTTTATTTGTACGGTTTTAGCCAATTATAAAAGGATTTTTCGCATTAATTTTGTACACAATATACAATACTTATTTCCTTGAGAGAGATTATGCTAGAGAGAGATAGAGAGTGCTTTGGGAGACATATTGCTTCCAATTGTTTGTAATCTTGGAGACTTCTCTTGTTGGAAAAGAGCTGAAAGGAAAGAAAACCCGCAGGAGACCCCCAATGATGTAGGCATTTTATCGAACCTTGTAAAATCGCGTGTGTCGTGGTTTGATTTGAGTGTGTTGTGTGATTGTTTATATATTTCATCTTATTCGTGTTTCTTGTTGCATTAAGATTGTGAGAGAGTCCGAAGTTAAGTTCCGCAAATCAATATTCATTTTTCGTGGTGCGTTTAATCCGTAGTCGTGTTAGTGTACTATTAGATCCCCTCCCAACATCAATAACCTAGAAAGTGGGGACAATAAAAATTACCATTTGATAATGATTAACAACCTCAAAGTTAACATGAGTACTGCTCTCAACACACTTCTCGATTCCATACATTTATCTCCTTTTGTCAAGCATGAATAGATTCGGAGATGGAAGTGTAGGTCAGTTTAGTTATTCAGCCATTTGGTCCTTGTAGCTTCCATACGAATCCAAGCCCAAGCATTGAAGCGTCATCAAGTTGTGATAGCTCAATTGGTTGAAACGGCTCATCTTATCATGGTGTTACTCCGCCGTTCGGTCAAAATAGTTGATACACGTCTGATCAAATAGGTTTCTTGGTTAGTTTATATTACCTATCTACTATTATATTAGATAGTTCTCTTAGGTTTATTGGTTAAGGCTCTGCCACTTGACAACATGCTAATTAATTAAGTTGTAATAGATTAATAGAGTTAATAGTTCAACATATATATAGATGCAAAGTAAACAAGGGAATGTGGCACCTATTGTCAATGAAGTAAGATTTTATTTTTATCTCATTTTCTTACATCCCATGAACTTAATTTTGTTAACTAACACCTTTCACCACCACCATCGATCGCCGGACATCTCGCCCTGCTAATTTTTTTTTGAAGAGATACAACTTCTTTCATATAAAGAGCCTTACGTACTGCAAGCTAGTAATGTAATTAAGTTAGTAAGAATAGTCAAATGTTTTTTTCCCCTTTCCTTTTATATTACCCACCATACCATATGAAGATTGCATGAAGCGCCATTATACCATCATGGACGTAATGATCATATGCTATATATGTGAGAACGCACTTGGATATTGAATCATACATATTTGATCAACTTTTTTCTTGGGAAAATTATCTTATACGCGTTTTTGTATGGGTCCATATATAGTAAAAGTCAGCCTATATACGTACACTTACTAGATTTGGATCCAGTCGTTATGTTTACGAGACTTGCCAGACAAGATTGTTTGGAATCCTTACTTTTTCCACTAACAAATGTATTTATGCATGTGTTTGTTTATGAAATTTGGTAGGTTGATTGTAAATATAG
This sequence comes from Triglochin maritima, assembly GCA_963682175.1. NCBI lineage: Eukaryota > Viridiplantae > Streptophyta > Magnoliopsida > Alismatales > Juncaginaceae > Triglochin > Triglochin maritima. The sequence goes on from OY821775.1 coordinate 47,606,485, forward strand.
GTGGGTTGGATCTGTATCTGAATTGTCATCGTCATGGTACTTAGGTGTCGATTGGGATAGACTAGATTTATTTTATGCGCATGTTTATGTGGATATATATCATTCTTTTTACAAAAAGAATAATAAAGAAAGCTTATTGTCTAAGGTTTGCAAGATCAATTGCGGAATTATGCTAATTGCTTAAGAAAATCATAAATACAATCTTCATTTCAAACTGAAAATTCATGATACCAAAGAAAGCAAAGTGAAATATATTATATATGCACTAGAACTAGAAAGGAAAGATCATCAATGGTAAAATTACGTCCGAAACCTAAACTCTCTTGAGTTGTGTCAAACACAACCTAATTAAAGTCCAAGTTCCCAAAAGTAAAACAAATGTGATTTTAACCCATGAGAGAGAGGTGGGTGGAATGAGATTAGAGGAGGTAGCCATCCTATCCCATCTTTTATGTTTGGTACTATCTTGTAGGACACTCCAAGGTGACATTGGAGCTAAAACCATTTATCCTCATCACTACACATCTCTCTCAAAGGTGGTAAAACGTCCACCCCTTCGTCAAGAATCCACTTGCCCCATCTCCACTCCACCCCATCTCTTTTAATCTCCAACTCACCTATTTGATTCATATCCCCACTCTACACATGTTAAAAATATAACCAACAACATAAATGTTCTTTCTTTTAATTGGAATAATCAGGCCGATCGTCCTCGAACCCAACCATAACGAGTGACATTAGATTTAATCAGAATGTAATGGAAAATCTTTTAAGAGAAATAAAAGGACCCCATGGAATTAGATTTGTCCTACACGTGGTGTGAGACCAGAATAAATCAATCAAACTTGATGATCAAGTCATGTGTTATTAATGACCTACACACCTTTCTTCAAGGGTATATTATATATTATATCCTTCTTCACACTCTCTCTATATATATATATACCTCCGTGTTTGCGAAGTCCTCTTGTTTTGCTTCTTTCAAGTGTCCCCTACAAAACTAAGATCTTGGGTTTGGTGCCAAAAGTTGTGTTTGAAATTCCTATGTGAAGGGAATTTGGTCAGAGAAATCTTCTGTTTTTTAATAGAGAAGCTTCTTTTTGTCTTTGATCTTTCTCTTTTTCTTTATCTCTTTTTCTCTCTCTACACTCCTTACATAGAAAAAGAAGAGCATAACATAGTTTGATCTTGAAGTGGTATGAGAGATAAGTGGAAGACATGACATGGTGCAACTCTAGTGATGCTCAAGCAGCAGAGAGGATTTCAGCTAATATAACTATCAAGGTTTGCCCTTCTTGTGGCCATCGATTTCAATCACAAGAACAGGTATGGTTCAAACTTTTCTTGTTAACTCATATCTTCATGTTTAAAACTAATAGTTAACAATACATGCACGTTTAATTGAATTAGTTCAGCAAAAGTATTAAACTTGTTACACAATTATATACTTCTATTGTTATCTTTCGTTGTTAGACATGTTGACATGTTGTTATAGCCTAATATTTGGATCAGGCCATCTTCTTCGATAATCTCCTTCATTTATATATATATTTTTTGTAGCGGTAGTATCATGTAATATCGTGAGTAAGCTAAAAAAGCCGCGAAGCAAGAGATTTTGATTAATTAGGCATATTGTTAAACATAAAACATATGTGTGCGAAGATTCAGATCAACTCAAGATCGAAGACAAAAAGTCTCAGATCAAGGTTTGAACGTGAATAAAAAAGATTAGGATTAGGGTTGAGAGAGAGAGTGTGTGTGCGGCGGAAGACGAAAGGAATGTATCAATATTGGTTGTTCTTTGTTACACGGATATTTATAGTCTAGGTCACGATACACGGATGACCCGGATCCGATTAACAATGTCGAGCCTAACAAGAATCTGTACACAATTTGCTCTGAGGATCCGACCACCACAAAGGTTCTAGCTTAGCTAGCCTTAGCCTCATAAGTGAGCATTTGAGTCTGATCAGAGTGGGCATGAGCACTCGGTGAACCTTATACTGGAATTGACTCATGGACATCACCTAGTCGGTTTCATACTCGGTGCTCCCACCTTCACTCTATCGGTCCAGATCATTAGGGATCAATTTACTCCATGTTTCATCATAGGCTTCATCCATTCCAACAATGTGAATATGTGATGCATTAGAATTTAGGGAACATAACAAAGCCACGGTAATTATAAATTAATTTTCAAGTTGAACAATGTGCAAATATTACATTTTTTACATAAATTATCTCTCTTTTTCATAATATGTCAAATTATCAACTATCTGACCTGCATAATCATCTCGAGTGATCTTTTTTCGCTCTAGTTATATGGTACCGGGTAATATATTCTTGTAAAGGAATTTGTCGCGTCGAAATTTAAAAAGTTATTTATGCCATGCCCAACCTACTTAACTAAGTGAAGATATTAATTTATGCATGTAGACATGCTACCAAATAAGTGTTGTGCTTTTGATCTTGTTCTCATATATGGTTTTATTAAACTTATGTAGTTTTTCATACATCACATTTACTCCTATTTACCACTAAAGACGTGAAATCGGTATCCCTAGAACTCAATCCATGCACTGACCTGGGTATTTCAAAGCATAAGGAATATCAATTGAACTATTCTCAAGTCGGTCAAATCATTATACGATTTAACTAACACGGTCCTAATCATCTTGATTAGGGCACCATCCAAGATCTACCAGGACTACCAGCAGGAGTGAAGTTTGACCCCACCGACCAAGAATTGCTGGAGCATCTTGAAGGAAAGGTGAGAGGTGACACCCAAAAGCTTCATCCTCTCATTGATGAGTTCATACCAACACTTGAGGGAGAGAACGGGATTTGTTACACTCATCCTGAGAAGCTTCCAGGTGAAATCTATATATTTCATCCATGCAAAAATGTTTCATATATATATATATATTAATTATGTTTGGTGCAACTCATGCATGCACAAAGGCATGTTTCATTTCATAATCTCAAGAGTCGTATGCTCGTACGTATGTACGTGCATTGGTTGGTCGATTGCATCAATTAAATGTCATGCATGGAGCCTAGTGTGTACACATTTTTTAGTTAAAAGTCGTAGACGAATTATAGGTCGACAAAGTGTATACGCGTTTTTATATTCTTTTTGGCGATACATGACGTTTTGTCTAAGAAACGTTTGCGATTCCTTGTGAAACACACACACATGTATATATATATATCCGTCGCAAGGAGATACGTATGTCTATGTTACATTCATGCCTGCGTGGTTTATATTTTATTTTATATGTCCAATAAAAGAAGGGTCGTTGCCAACTTATAAGAATGCGCATTTCTAGAACTTTTTTTTAATATATCTGGAAGATTTCGCTGGAAAGAATATGAAATACCACCCGGTTATCCAAATCTTAGTTTCTCTATGGAGGTAATAAATGATGAAATCCCTCCGTTATTACAAATAGACAAATTCGATGGATCCAAGCATGTCCTCTATTGTGGTAATTTTCCAATTTATATCATCATTTATAGCCTGAAACAGTGAAACTTGGACATTTAGATCTCAAAACAAGCTCTTCTATAAGTATAACTCATTTTGCATATACACCCTCTTTTTCGATTGTATACATTAACATTAACTATTGGGATATATATAATGTGACATTGTTAAGACAAGAAACGCAAAATAGTTTACTATAGAGGCATAGAGTTGGACATGTGTCATGAACATGTGTACATAGAAGTGTCGTCAATATAATCTCACTTTGCTCAAAACAAATGTAAAACACTATAATGAAGGTGAATCCACTAAAGTTTAACTAATTGCTTAAATTTTAAAGATGTGGGGAATCAACTAAATTTAACATTAAGAAGCTTATAACTAAATTAGTTATAAGCTTGTACTTAATGTTCGTGCTTGCCTCTAACGTTCATACAACTCTCATAGCGTATAACTTAGTTAGCATTAGCATGTGTGATCTCTCCCTTTCATTGCTTAATCATATGCCTTTGTTCAAACCAAATATAGGAGTGAGTACCGACGGTCTAATCCGTCACTTCTTCCACCGCCCGTCCAAAGCCTACACTACCGGAACTCGAAAACGCAGAAAAGTCCATACAGATGCGCACGGCGGAGAGACGAGATGGCACAAGACTGGAAAAACAAGGCCAGTGATAGTAGAAGGTAGACTCAAAGGTCACAAAAAAATCTTAGTCCTCTACACGAACTACGGCAAGAGGCGGAAGCCAGAGAAGACCAATTGGGTCATGCACCAATACCATCTAGGCTCCAATGAGGAGGAAAAAGATGGGGAGCTTGTGGTGTCCAAAGTCTTCTACCAAACTCAACCAAGACAATGTGGAACAACAAAGGATGCTTTGGTGACTAATAGTGCTCATGAAAGGCCAATCGGGTCAGTGATTAAGGACCCTAATGTTGTTGTTGGTTACTATAATGCAACTTCTATCTTGCCTTTCAATCAAGGAGGGCAGTTGATGCATGAGTTTGAAGGTGGGCATGAAGACCCGCCGTTTCTTCGTTAACTGCAACAACTTAAATATACACTTGAACGATTGGAATTGCCATCTCTGGTGTTGTCAAACTTGTCTTCCGGTGGATCTTCGTTAAGGGTATTTAGATTGTCGGAAGGTAAGTTGGTTTTGGATTTTGTATAGGAGGTTTAGGAATAATCGATGATGGATTTGTTATTGTTTTATTATTATTATCCATGACTGAGGACATATGAGTAACAATTGTTGAAGTAACTAGTTGATTGAAGTGTGTAGGTGACTGGTGTAGATAATAAAGGGTTTGTAAAGAAACAATAACTTACACATTTTGTGTATTTTAGGTTGTGGTTTAGGTAGATTATTTGTTCATTTCATGTATCCAACAATGTTGTTGGAATGTGTATGACTTTGAAATGGGAAGCGTTGTTTATGTACGGTATCTTTGAGTTCCAATAATCTTTATATGTTGTTCTTTTACTTATCTGATTATGAATTTTGGTTTCCGTATTGGTTTCTATAATTTTATATGTGGGTATAATCTAAAATTTGGGTTCGTGGGTCGAATCGAATTTCCAACAAGTCCAGTTATACATGTATATGAACTATTCGGCCATAAGCTGACAATATAGGCGGCAACGATAATATATGGCCCAGTGCCTAAGTTGGCTTTTTACTTAGTCCCATCTCAGTCTATATTAGGCCCAAAAAAAGCCATACAATACTTGGTAGAGTTCGTTGAAGGAAACATTTTAAGCACAATTTATCAATAAATGAGAACATTTTTGGGAAATCCATACCAAAAAATCACAAGTTCCATTGGGAGATCACATGTAAACTTTTCGTACGAATAGCTAGACAAGTCATACCATTACCATCGCTCGCTATCTCCCAATTTTTCGGGTCGAAATCACTTCCCGATCAACCGTCCCAAATCGCGCTACGATCGAATAACGATGCAATTTTTCTAAATACAACTTGAGTATACAAAACCTAGAAAACAAAAAAAAAACATTTGGTGGTAGAAAACAATCACCATATCTTTGTTTGATGGGAGATATCGTGATGTAAGACAAGAAGAAGATGCTTGAGGGTTTCAGCAGGAAAGGAGCATTATGTTTGGCAATGAATAGTGATTCTACAACGACATATCTATCATGCACGTCTCTGTTTGTCCAATTAATATTTAATACACGTGAGTTCCAAACACACGGAGATGAGGACCCAACACCCAATGTGCCTTCCTACTCTCTCCATCCATCGAGTTTGAGAAAATTTATCTTCTACCTGTGGTTTTGTTTTGTGCCACAAGAGCTATTTTAAAGGCAATTATGTTTGTGAAAAAGTAATTACATGTTGTATTAAAGTGTCAGTAAGTGTCTAACACCTATTGACTTCCTCAATTGACTAGTATGGTTCGTGATTTTTTTTTTTTTTTTTTTTGCAATACATGTATTTTGGGATGATTTTGCCCTAATATTCTTAGATCTTTATGAATTATATAAGAGAATGAATCGACAATCTTTAAAAGTGTTTACTCAAATTTGCTTTTTCAGTTTGAAGGATCAAGGAGAGACAGAAAGAAGGAGACTCCATTAAGACCCCCTTAAGGATGTGGGTGCGACTCCGGGTGGAAAGTTAGGCCTTTATTAAATGATGTACCTACTTGCTATTTAACCAAACAACTAGACGGATGCAAATGTGAGTCGCAAGAAAGAGCATAAGGCAAAATGATCGAGCACTCCATGAGGTGCGTGCAAGCAGCCAAGCAATAGTACATGTGACTACGGAAGCATTAGAATTCAAGGTAAGGTGGAGATTGTTGGGTGTTGGATGGGATTAGTCCAGGAGCTACAGGGGCTCGGATCAGATCAGGATCGGTCGACCGATTCTAGGAACACGGTCGACCGAAAAACGTCAGGAGATTTAGAGCTCAGGATTGATCGAGATTCGGTCGACCAATGCTGGGTACACGGTCGACCGAAAAGCGATAGTAGCTGCAAGATGAAAATCAGCATGCAGATCGGTCGACCGGTGTTGGACACGCGGTCGACCGAAAACGTCGAGGAGATTCAGGCGCTACACAGAAGCGCGGAACGGTCGACCGGCTCAGGGTGAGCGGTCGACCGACCCATGGTAGTTACGCAAACTAACCGAAAACTGGTCGATCGATGGAACATTCTGGTTGACCGTTTTCAGACAGTTATGCACGATCAGAATGATTCTTTGTACGGTTTTAGCCCATTATAAATAGGATTTTCGCCTTAATCTTGTAACACAACATACAATACTTATTTCCTTGAGAGATATTAGGCTAGAGAGAGATCTACAGTGCTTTGAGAGACATATTGCTTCCAATCGTTTGTAATCTCGGAGACTTCTCTTGTTGGAGAAGAGCTTCAAGGAAAGTAAACTCGCAGGAGACCCCCAAGGACGTAGCCATCTTGCCTAACCTTGTAAAATCATGTGTGTCGTGGTTTGTTTCAGGTGTGTTGTGTGATTGCTTGTTATTTCCATCTTATTCGTGTTTACTTGTTGCATTAAGATTGGGAGATGGTCAGAAGTTATAATTTCCGCAATCAATATTCTATATTTGTGGTGCGTGTAATCTGTAGTCGTGTTAGTGCATCTTAGTGTAGGATTTCTTGTCCCTATGTATGTATATATTTTAAAATTTTAATATAACATACAAGATTGATTTTCATATTTTCAGCAATTTTATGTACATCTATTTGTGTTTTATTCTAATAACATGCAACCTACATTTATTAAAATAATCCACAAATATAGAATCATACCTAAAGGTTCTCTAAAACATTTTTGATGATCCGGAGTCGCGTTGCCCGCTGAATCGTCCACGGAATTATCTCTGAGTGTTCACCAAACTCTAAACAAAGTTAGAGAGAAATGAGCTAGCCAATCAATCTCTAACAAGGTTTAGAATCAAGCTAATTACCCATCTTTAAGCTCCTGAGAATCTTATCTCCAAAACTTAAATTTACTAAGAGATTTTCGTGGTGATTAGGGAGAGATTAATGAGAGAAAGAATTTTGCATTAGTCTTAAATCAAGTAGGAATATGTGTCCTTTTATAGGATCCCAAAACATCCTTATCAAGAGCTATTATTTATCCACGATCCCTTGTTTTTCTCTCCTAAAATTAATCTCTAAATTCCACATAACCACCCACAAAAAAACGTTTTAATTAAATATGGAATTATTTCACCCATGATTTAATTAATCTCTTAATAATTCAGGCAGAATCGTTCTTGTTCGGTAGACCGAGAATTATTCGGTCGACCGAGAATTATTCGGTCAACCGAACCATTCGGTTATAACACGTGTTCGGTGCACCGTGAGCTAGACGGTCGACCGATTCTTTATGAGAAAAATTCCCTGGAAGAATTTGGACGAACCCCGTCTTTTAATCGGTCTACCGTTGACCCACCAAAATCACTCCTGGGACATAGTCATCGGATGACCGGGTCACCTTCGGTCTACCGAAAATACTACTTCTCGGTTGACCGTGCACACTCGGTTAACCGAACCCGATTATCCAGACACTCCAGACAATTTCGGTCAACCAATTGCGCTTACATGTTCCCTATTCGGTTAACCGATCCGAAGATACCCCGGTCGACCGAACCATGAACGGTTCACCGATCCGAAGATACCCCGATTTTACCTTTGTCAAATTTTGGATTTATTTCCAACAAAATTTGATCTTTTGGGGTTTTTAGCAAATTCATATCTCATGTAATATTATCTTATGTAATATTTAATTATTACACCCCATAATATATACACCTTATATGAATTTATTATGATTCTAATTATGTTAATTTTCATAGCATATTGATTTTAATTAATTTACCACATGTGTCATATTTTCACATGAAACCCGACACATCATACAAACTTAAAATCAACCTCTTGTTTCCCAATTTTGTGGTGTGATCTATAGGAGGATCTAAGCCAAATTGACAGCGATATTAAACACTTAATATCTCAGACTATAAGCGGTATCTAGCTACACATTATAGTCACCCAATTAGCATAAATGTCTTTGTTCAACCCGAACAAAAACATGATCCATTTAGTGATGTAAGTGCACCACTTGTGTCCGTCCATTGCCTCATGATATTAAGAATATATACAAAGTAGAAATGTGTCACATTTGTATTATATTCATTTCTTGATCTCTTTAAGCTAATTATAACTATGTGACTTAACTCAAGTCACATTGTGCACATTATAATTTTGCTTTATCAAGGGGCCCACTAATATCATCACTCAATTAAGAGAGACAATGATAATCGTTTGACTAGTTATCTTTTCCAGCACAAGTCATGTTCAACCAACTATTGTCGTTATCACTACACTTATTGGTAGTTTTTGACAATAATCAAATTAAACACTTCTTGAGTGAAAAGATATAAGTCTCATATCTTAGGATTCAAGACATAGTAAAACATTAATGACACGAAACACAATTCCATAATGTTTTACTTGTTATGTCTATTCATTTTCCTCTTTTATATACTCGCGTCGTCAATTATTTGTAGAGTTACAACAATCGATGACCAACACGACAATCTTATCTCGGTAATTAATGTTCCATGTTAACTACCATGATTGTGAATAACTTTTGATTTATGTAAACCATTATCTTTTAGAGCTCTACGGTTAAGGATCAAACGCCTCTTCCTTAATACTTCCAAAAGACGAATACAATAATCAAGGAACAAAATGTTTTTACATTCAATTCATAATAATTGATATATAAAAGTAAAACTTTTATAACGCATTCCTTTCACTTAGATCCCCCTCCCAACACTATCCAGTCTTATTTCTAGTCACTGAGAATTCTTAAGGTTAGTCTAACCACATTGAGATTAAAAGTGTGACGGAACAATGGATGGTTACAAGGAAATTGGATGCTAGTTCTTGTATTAGATACATATAATATAACTACAAAGGGTACTTTTGAAATTCAATATGATTGGAGGGATATTCGCTGTACCTTAGCAAGTTGTCATAAACTAAATTACCACAAAATCTATGACAGTAGTTCAAGTTCGATGGTCCATCCTATCCATGGTGGCCATTGATGCAAGAGCCTTTTGCTTTGTTCATGTATGAAACCTGTGGGGTCTATCTTTGCTCCCTGGTCTGTTTTTTTCTTAACCAATCCTATCAAAACAAAAGATAATAGTGACACCACATGACAACGATTCCACCGTCATAACTGTTAAATCTATCATCTATACATGTAGGGTCAAGATACACGATAAAAGCTCATCTCTATTATAACCGGGGCCGACCTAGGTGTCGGCACGCGAAGCCAAATGCTCACATCAGAAAATTAATATTGATGTGTGATATTAAGCAAATTGAGGTAAGCACATACTGTCAACCAAACACAATGTGACTTGTGGGTACGTGATCAACTCACAGATTGAGTAGAGAGATAAAAAATTATAATTCTCAGCAAACTATTAGTGATTTCCGATATGAGATTATTCTGGAGTGTATTATACAAAGTCAAAAATCACACACTACATTTACATTACATATTTACATATCATCTCCTTAATTTTTTTAATACAAAAACTCATTTTTTCCCCAAATTTGATCTCCACCCAAAATCCCTAAACTCCACCTCCCGCGTCCGGCACCGGCGATCTCCTTGATCCAGCGGTCGACGACGCATCGCTCCACCGCCTCAACCCCTCCACCTCCACACGGCCATTTCGATACGATTAGTGATGAAGTTATAATGAAAAAAATTCAAAGCACGAAACATCGTAGGATTACCTTGTGATAAACATGTTTGAGTTAATATATTACTATATTATTATTAGGTTGATATATTTTTAAAATGTGTCCACCCCTCAATATCATCTTGGGTCTGCCCTAATTATAACCGGGCTTATTACATCAATTTTGTGTGAATGTATTTTTGTGTAAATTTGTATTTTTTGTGCGAATTTGTATATAAAATCCATAAAGTACCTTTACTCATATTCTAGTAGTGAGCCTCATTAGTCATTACTTATAGCTATTTGTTGTAAAAACTAGTAAACCCTAATATTTATTATACATTGTAAATTGTTCTTGCAAGATGTCACCGAGATAGGCTGAAATCTGATTTGGTCTCAAATTTACAGTGAATGCTACGATGTTAGTTCAGGTACAAATAACTCTTTCTTATTTAGCACCTTACCCCTCAAAAAGAACATATTTTTTGGATTCTTCAAGAAAAAAACATTTATTATGTATTCTAATCAGGTAGAATTAGAAAGTAGGTTATGTATCTTTTATATGTAACAATTCATGATTTGTGAGATGTAGAGACATAATCTTTCGTATAAAATATATTGAATGACAAGACCCTTCCCCTCTCTCCCAACTACTTAATGTGAGAGAAAAAATATTCCACCAATCTAACTTTAAAATATAAAAAATATACCACCAATCTGTCTACACTCTACGGCATCAGTTATCAACAAAAGTTAACGACAAAGATCTGAAAAACCAAAACACATCCCGCGTAAAATCCGAGTCCTTTCCACTGCCCTTAATTCTCTATCGTCCCTTCTCCTGCTAGGGTTTGTGTTTAAAGCAAACCCAACCCTAGCATTGACTGCAACAGTGGAGCCACAGTTTGCTGTTGAATGCAACTCTACTTGGCTTTAAGCTTTGGGACACACATGACATGCATGTGTGGAGAAACTCTACCGAATAGAATGGTGGTCGTGCCATGCATGTCTCAGACAAACTTGTCAGACGTGAGTTTTAATTTTCAATAGAATGATCCTTCATAATATGTTTTATTTTCATTTTTGGACTATGTACAATACATTACATGGAGTTAATTTTGGATCGAATGCTCCATTGGAATATGTATTTTTGGATATTTTATTCAAGGGGAGCTATCATGCCGATGTGCTGTCTGTATGTTCTCTCCCCAATCTGTCAATTAGACAAACTATAAAGAAATTTATAGAAAACATTTTATTTCACAAAGTTTCTAACGTATATATATTAATTCAGTTGGGGATCTACGAGCATCATCAGCAAAAGATTGGGTGGATCAAAACTAAGTAGTAAGCTGACGAGTTAGGATTTTGAGATTTTTCTTCTTTAATTCTTAATACTACTTGTCAAAAAAGGAATATATTTAACACTTTGTTCTTATTGTTCGAATTATATTGAAAAATGTTTGAAAAATATATTTTGAACTCTTTCAGTCTTTCAGATATCCAAGTTATATCTAATTTTCCATCTCATCTCAGAATGCTACCTATTTAATTTGTCTTAAAAGACCACTAAATTTAATCCCATTAGATGTCAGAAATTCTCTAACCTACCCTTTATTTAAATATGTTTGTTTGAATTTCCAAAAACAAGAGGTTGCCAGACGAATAGGTTTTACATTTCAATCGCAATAATTGTTGATGTATTCCTTATAACGAAAGCGAGGTTAAAAAATACGGGATGCAGATTGGATGCGACGAGATACCGTATTTTGCATGTGCGGGATGCATATGCGATACAAGTGCATATACGGTTTGCAATTTAATAATATAATATACATATATTAATTAAAAATTATATATATGTAATTAAAAAATTAGCTAAAATATTGAACAATTTATAATATCAATAATTCAATATTAAACAAAACAAAGTTGAAATAATGTTGTTTGAAATGCTTCGCATATACGGACGATGCAGACCACATCGATTCATGTGTGATGCACATCTCGCTTGCATCTGTCCCGCATCCGCATATGCGGCTGCATCTTCTTGTATTTCTGAACGGAGAATGAAACCACAACACTGGACATAAACAACCTAAAGAGTAAATAATAGGTTAAAGAACTGCGATTTCTTATGTATAAATAAGAAACACAACCTGATGTAAGGGGAAAATTACCAAAAGTAAAAAAAGAAAAGAAAGCGTCTTCACATATCAATTTTACATTAAAAGAATCATTACAAAAGCATACCAAGAAAAGTTTGGAACAAATCATAGGAATTACATTTTGACCTTACCATCCGTTGCTATCTCTAATCACTAGTTACAATCACAATGTATGCATCAGATGTAGACTAATGTCCTCTTCTATTTGTTCAAAGAATCAACATCGCACAGTTGTACAAGAGAGCCATAACGTCCTTGGTAGTGATCTTTCACGGAATTGTGATTACGATTGTTTCACGAAAGAAGGAATTGTGATTGGGGTTTCATGTGATTTATTTAGGTAAAATATCCGTCTTGGTTGGTTTTGGTTTTGTTTTGTTTATTTTAGTAAATGATATTGGGTGGCTGAATTTCACCTCTGGGATTTGAGAAGGATTTGCTGTCCTATTCGAAAGTATAAATTTGGGAGGACAACTTTGAAGTGATTTGTTGGAAATTAATAAGTTTCCCTTTTTGGTTTATGGTTTGATAATTGATATATATATTATCAATTTTTTATTGATTAAGTGACACATTAGCATGTGTAGTAAATAATGTTTTCTAAAAAGAGATGACTAAAAATTGCAAGTATTAATCAGTATTACAATGAAACATATATTTCAAGACGTCAAGACCTAGAGACTAATTGTTAACATTTTTTAGGTGATTAACTTGGGTATACCTGGACATAAAGTATATGTTGCCCCTAAATTATTATGGTTTACTAAGATCGACATGTTATTGTCGGAGCGATCATGGTAGGGTGTGTGTTGCATAAGGATGTTTCACCCTTTTAATTTCACTGCAACAAACACCCTTTGGTGCTACAACAGAGACGTTGTAATATTATAGACCCTATATCTGTTGATACATGAAAGTTTTTCTTATTTTCGAGATTTTATCCAGATTCATTCTTTGTGAATATGGTAAGGAGAAAATATAAGTTCAGAAATAAATAAATATATTAAATGGAAACTTTCAGTAAAAATATAGAATTTTACAAATTAGTTACATTACCATTTAATTATACTATTTTGATTTGTTAAAATTAAGTAAAAGAGAATCATGACAAATAATTAATTTGTTGACTTGTTGATGTGGTTGCCATATTTTTTGTTTTTTGTTTTTGAAAATTTATCAACTTTGATGAAATTTCAGGTGTGTAACTATTTTAGTGATAAGTTTTTTTTCATTTTCTTGATTAATAGTCTTGCGTATTTCAAAGTTAAAAATTTACCAACCAAACCAGTTGCGACTGAATAGTTGTAATACGTATTAATTTGTGAAGAAGATTGGTTCTCATGAAATTGTAGCAAGACGTAGAAGAATGAACATGCAACACAATATAAATATGGCCTTATAATAACGTTTAGTCCAAGTGGACCCTTAAATAAAGAAGAGTAACTAGAAAAAATAACATGAACACCTACCACTGCAACACAAAGGGAAAAAGAGTTAGGAACACAATGATGGCCTTGCTCGACAAGTATCTTACTCGCTAAGGGTGTTTAAAGATGTTGGTGAAAGCAAGAAAGACACAAGAAAGTAAGAAGAAAGAGAAAAGAGATTAGCTTTCCTTTTCTTCTTTAAAGAAAAGATCAATGTCCACCCAACAAGGAGAATGGAGAGCTCCTACAAGGGACAGGTTGAACCATGTTTGGTTAGCGTCTCTCAGAAAATTGAAGTTGTAGCAAGAGATCTAATAGTGCATGGAATTATGGAAAGGTCAAGGTCAAGGTCTTTCATGAGTTTGGGTAGGGTTTGGTTTGTTTAATTACTAGTAAAAATGGGTTATTGTGTCATTAGAATATTGTTGTAAAAGCTTAAGCTAGCAATGATAACATGAAGTTAGTTTAGAGATGTGGACTCACACGCATAATTGAATTATCTTGTGTGATCAATGACAATATAATTGGTCCCGTCATAATTACGTGTTAGATTAAAAAAACAATCAAATTTAATAACTTTGAGTTATTTCGGGTATGTAAAATATATCTAAATATATAAAATTGAAGAACCAATTGAAGATTTAGTGTGTGCTGTGTGTGTCTGTATGCATGTATACTCAGTTTAAACTTGTCAATTTAGTTTCTACTAACTAATTGAACAAAGCTCAAACATGAAAATTAATATATTATATATCTTCTCATGTAATTATGCAGCTAACAGTGACCACGTCTAAATCATGTTCAGACGGGTTAACACCCTTCTTGCAATTAACCGCTGGCCAAAAGTTCGATGAAAAATGAGATTAAGTGGACAAAATGATAGTGGTGGGTCACAAGGACATTCAATGATAAAAGTGGAAAGGAATCCGATTAAAATGGATTTTGCAATAAAGTTCACACGTCTTAAGCAATGATAACAACAATACACACTGACAATATTGCTGCAAACAATGAAATGATAAACACAAGAGTCCAAAATATATACATTAATAATTTAGACATGCATCAGCAACTGTATGAACACCTTTGAAGACTCAAAATTGTATCTATGTAAGTCTCCAAAATTTAGAAACTTTCTCAATTCCATCAAATTTGTGCAAAGTTTAGTCCCCTCCAAATTTATTACTTTGTCGAGTATATATATATATATATATATATATATATATATATATATAGCACATATTAAATAGATTGACACACTTGGTGAGATCTCTCATCCTCATAATAATGTATTCTGTATAGAAGATTAAAGATGTGTTTATTAATCGAAGTCACTTTCAAAGATTGCTTTGACATTTGGTTAGAGTTAATTGAGATGGTACGAGCAATTATGCATGGTGGGGAGTCTGGGGACTAATGATTTTTACAATCTTTGAATCTGGTTAAAACACTTGGCTTTCCAACATGCATGCATGTCAATTGGATTGATTTCAGTATCAATGTTTGATGAAATGATATATGACATTAATGTGTGTTGTCTACTTCGGCAACATATATATCCTTAGCAAGGTTTATAACAATATGATTGTCAAAATGCACGATTGCTACCTTCTGACAAAGGCTAGCGTACTCCAACCATAATATATATATATATATATATATATATATATATATATATATATATATATATATGGGGATAGTTACAATATGCTAAATAGTGGCTTTCATGTTAATACCACTTCGTTAACCCATTTGTTAATTATGAGGGTATCTATGAATGAGTTTAGAAAAAAAATAGTCTTAAATTGCTAAACATTGAAAGTGTATTTCCGAATCCACTCTACCTGATTAATGATTTTGCTTTTCTTCGTTCTCTAGTATGTAAAAAGTACAGATTGTCGTAATTGGTGCTAATCAAGTAGTCGAAGGGACTGATCAACTACTTAAAGAGGGCTTGGAAAGTTGTATTAGTCAACAAATTTAGCCCATCGGTCGAGGTCGATGATTGGAAGTCAACCAAGAAAATCTAATCCGATGGAGCGGTGGACCGATCTATCCATAGATCGAAACGACCATTCTAGCTAGTTCATACCATTGCTCTCATAAGCATCTGCTCACGAGTCATAATTCAAGGCACATCAACATAAACCCTAAACAAGGTTTCCAAAAAAACATAAATCCTAAACAAGCTCTAATGTTATATATGGTCCATCTTTATAGACATATTTGTGTTAGGAGGTGACGAGGTGACGGTGTATTGTCATCACCTCTTGTGACCTCGACCTAACACAAATCTACCTCACACACTCAACTCAAACAATTGATACAAAGACAAGAATCAAGGAGTTGTACACCCACATGTCCCACCTTAAGCGAAACTACAGACCAAAGCACATTTTGCTATTAGGTTTTGCATGGCCTATATATATATCTCCTCATCTCATTTTGTTTCATTTTATAAAGCACATAAACATAATGTATATCTGACCAAGGAGGGAAACATGCAAACAAGACTTCTTGTACTCATCCAAATGGAACTTGTAGGTGGGAGTGGTGGTGGTTGCATATGCTTGTTTGAACATATATGTTAGGCCTTGCCTTCTTGTACAAACCCTAGTTGTCTACAAACCCTAATTGCCTTCAGAACCTAAGAGCTTTGGAACTTTGCCATGTGACTTTCGAAGATGTTGTAATAAAGTAAGAATCTTTAAGGGTGTGAGAAGACAAGGATCCAACCGTACATAAGAAAGGACCATCGCGCATGAAAACAAGAGGGGCTTGATTTTTGCCGTATTCACAATGGTTGAGAGCATTTATAAATTGTACAACACCATTCAATGCAAAGAAAGGACAAAAATAACACAAGATGTCACGACGTCTATGGAAGGAAAATGTACAATACTATAAGAGAAATATGTTCATGCTCTAACCAAAGTGTTTAGAAAAATAACTACAAATTTATCTTGATATCAAAGCGGGTGGATTAATTGATCGTTGGAAGCTCAAATGCTAATAAAATGCGCAAACTCTAATTTGATTTTGTCATTTTGTTGTATGGTGTCTGAGATCATATTTTGCTTTTGAAGTTTGAGATTTACATTGCATTTAAAAAGCAAATCTCACCCTGCTTCTAGTGTTTTGTGTTGTATTTCGTGTCACAGACGCCAAACCCTTGACACCCAAATTGAATGCTTAAACATACAAGAAATTACATCGATTGTAAGTAAATGCGAGAATTAATTAAGTCAATTAAAATAGGGTAATTGACAAATTTTCGGTAATATACTAGAATTTACCTAGACAATGAATAAATAACCATGTATAAGATAAAACCCATCTATCAATTATATTTTAAGAGGGTAATGATGATAGAAAAACAATTTTCTCTCGTGCATTTTTCAAACAATAGGGGTGGGATGTTTTGGTTGCAAGAAAATTTATTCTTTCATGCCAAGGCAACAATAAACTCAAATTTCTAAAAAAGATATTTGGAAGCAAGAAGCATACTTTTGGCATTATCAATGCCCAAATTAACGGAGGTCTTCCGGGTCGTCACGTTTTTTAAAGAGTTTTTTTGTTTTGATTTTTTAAAATTAGTTTAAATCTTTTTTTAAATATGTTTTCTAATTATTTTTTAGAATTTTCTTAGATTTTTTTTGAAGATCGACCTGAAATGATGTGGAGGAGAGAGATGAGTTGTAGTGAGTCGTAGTTAAGAGATGAATAGTGTAGGAAAGAGAGAAAAAAGTGAGTCGAGGTTAGAGAAAACTGGCATGGAAGAGAGAGAAAATTAATTTGGAAGAAAAAAAAAACTCATAAATATGTCGTCTGGGTCATTGTTACAGATGATTTAAGGGTCCTAAACAAATCCTTAGTATACTTTAGAAGTTATTCCTTATAAATCCTCAAGAATAGATATCAAAATATATATTTAGGAACAATTTGTTTTCTTATATATCAAAATAGGCTAAAGATTTTATAAATTCTCAAGAATATCACAAAAAGAAATATAAATTTTTCAAATGTCAAGATGAAGTTCATCACTGAATTACTCTGGGTTCATGTAGGAACCTGTTGTTGGGTGTCGGCATCCGAAGGAGACGCCCCCCGCATGGGGCGGGCGTCCGAGGAAGCCACTCCCCCAGTCTGGGCGTATTTAACAATTTCACCCAAATACAAGGAGTTGAACCCAAACAACTCTTGGAGCGTTATGCGTCTAGAGTGAGAGTCATCACATGTTTTGCACTAAATTGCATGTTTTACCGTAACACGGTAACATCTGAGAGAACCACACCAACCGCCAATGTCACCTCACCGTGGACGCCAACTTCTGGTCATCTAAATGGTGCCTTAATCCAAATTAATGACTTAATTTAATCTATAAAACTCAGAATCAAGATATAAAAAGAGAGGGGCCTAAACACAATAAAAACAAAAAACAAAAAGTAACTCCCGGAAAGCAGAGCGGCTCCATGTAGTGTCGCATGCATATGACCTGACCTCTTCTCTATCATCTTCAAAAATGGATCTCAACTTTCAAAAAATATACTTTTATCTCAACACTACGAAAAAGACATTGGTGTGATCATGTCCTCCAGTCTTCCCTCAGCCCACTTCTGACACCACACCAGACAACTTATCAATCCAATTGAAAGTTCAATTCCATTTGAAATAGTTGGTTTATTTATTAAAATAAAAGATATGGTTGTAAATCACGACCGGATAATCCAAGTAGTTATGTAAAACCAATATATTGCCTAAGTTCTTGATATCCTTCTATTTGACTTCACAACTGCAACAAAAATTCTACCCCAAACAACAATACCGATTCCAAACAGCGAGACGTTGCAGAATGAGACTTAAAAACGAGCTAAGATCCTGATCATTTCACCCAAACAACAATACCGACTCCATCACAAAACCAACAGATAGCGTCACCTTTATCCCAGAAGGTCCAACCATCTTACTTTGTTGCAGCCTTGCCAGAAGGTTTCGAACATTCTCAGTCATCGCTTGAAGTGATGGTGGAGATCATCATGTTGGCTCAAATTGAGGACATAGCCCAACGGAGGCAGGAGGAAGAGGAAGAAAGGGCTAGGGAAAATGGGGAGTGTCGGCTCTACTTCGAGAAATATGATGTATTGCCTCCACCATCAGACGTTTTCGCAACCAACGAGTCTTAAAAATTGATGATGATTTTTTTTTGATTGGATATCTAGTTATCAAACTTCTCTAATCTGCTGGTTCTATGTGCTAGTTTGTAAAACTCAATGTTTCATGTGTTGGGGGCATCTCAAAACTCATGTTATTTACCCATTATGTGGGATTTTGTATCTTTAAGGATGTTGTGTTTATAACATTCTTAGTATCTTTTATTAATGTCATCAATCTCTTTATATAAAAAAAAACCATTCCGGTAGGACAAGTTGTAAACCCCTCCTCTTATTATCGCCTGTGCATACAAGAAATTGAACAAGTTGTTTATGTCTAAGTAATTTGAAATGTCACATTAAACTGGGCGACCTCTTTTAATTTTGTGATGACAGCTATTTCCAAAGAATCGTTTGAACATTTGACATTCCCATCCTCGTGGATTTTCAATTAATTTCCTACATTTTCTTAGATTGTCGTTTCAAATCTCAACTCCTTTAACGTGAATTTCTAACACCGACTTGATGTCTCATGTAATTGTGAAAACTTAGTTTTTTTTTTTGGTACTTAAAACCAAGTAGTTCCATTAAATCTTTTGTTGAAATAAAAGATCTCTTACCTAATCCTCTCATATATTACAAGGGTTAAAAAACTGAACTGCTAAACATCGTCCCAAAATTACTTAAATCGCCCCTTGAAATTACCAAATTGCCCTTCCTCCTATTTTTGCTTATATATCTCACAATTTCACTCTTTTTTCAAAACTTTCTCTTCCTATACCTACTACACAAGATTACGAATGTCTCGGAGGCCAGGGAAGCAGCCAGCAGTTCCCCCGGTGTACCCGTATGAGGTAACATTACGTTATTTATTTGTTTAAAAAAAAAAAAAAAAAGTCGTCGGCGTCCGAGGGAGACGCCCCCCGCATGGGGCGGGCGTCTACCTCGGACGCCGACCCGTAGCGGGAGACGTCTGCGGAAGACGTCTCCCCGATGGGGGAGACGTCTACCGAAGACGTCTCCTCGTAGGAGGCGGCGTCTCCGACAGACGCCTCCACCTTGCGGGAGGCGTCTCTCGCAGACGCCTCCACCTTTTTTGTTTTTTTAATTAATAAATATCATAATTACTTTAATAAATAGTGATAAATCAAAAAAATTAATTTAACAAATTCTTATTAAGTTTAACATTTGTGATATTTAGTTTTAACAAATTTTGATTTAGTTTAACAATTGTTTTAATTTAGTTTAACAAATTTTGATTTAGTTTAACAATTTTGATAATTTAGTTTAACAAATTTTGATTTAGTTTAACAATTTTGATAAATATGATAATTTAGTTTAACAAATTTAACAAATTTGTATTTAAAATTTCAATTAATAGTCATCGGGTCACAGTGGAGGGAAAGGCAAGTCGATACCATTACACGCCTTCCGTTCTTTAGTTGATGATTCAGCACCGCGTCATCCACGTAGACGGGGGATATCTGCTTCGGTCAGGAGGGAGAGGGAGGCATTACGTCGTCGTGAGGAGGATGATTCCTTCGATGATGAGCATGTGGATAGTTTCGACGACGAGAGCGACGATGATGGCCCGTATGAGTTAGTGCGGCCGGAGGTGGAGAGGCAGGGGGATTATAGCGGAGGACGTGGTCGAGCGGGTACTTCTACTTCCGTCGGATGGATGGTGCGGAAGGGTAGGGGTGGGAGGTTTACGACCGGGGATTCGAGCTCGTGCACTGTTGATCCCCGCGCTCAGAAGAAGAAGAGGGTCCAGGACGATTCTTGGATCGTGAGCAGTATGACGCCTGGTGGTCCTTTAGATGGGAGCGTCATTCCTAGTTTCAGGGGTCACATTGCTAGACGGATCTGGGACGAAGAGGATCGGAAGGTTCTGAAGTGCCATAATCGGCACAGAGCCTGTACAGCACTACAGGGTTGGCGGTCTACACTGAGTGCTGATATCAGAGAGGAGATTAGTGCCACGCATTTGGGGCACTTACCGTACAACATGTTCCCTTATCTCGACATGCCTTTGATTTCGGCGTTTGTGGAGCGGTGGCAGCCTGACACCAACACTTTCCACATGCCTTTCGGAGAGATGACGATCATGCTTCACGATGTTTTCCAGATCCTGCGCATTCCTGTGGATGGTCGTCTGGTTAGTGCTCAGGGGTCGACGTCTGAGCTGAGGTGTTATGTGGCAGAGTTGCTTGGTGTCACACCTGATGGTCTGGCGAGAGATACAGCTTTATGGAGTGGTGGTGGTGTCGGCATCGACTCCCTTGAGGACCTATGCAGACGGGCACGACCTCCGCGGGCCGATGATACACAGTTGACGGCGTACCTATTCTTGATGCTCGGAGCCGTCTTGTTTGTCGACAAGAGTGGTTGTCGGATCAGACCACGCGATCTACTGGAGGCTAGGGACCTGGAGACCGTTCGTGAGTACTCGTGGGGGTCAGCGACGTTGGCATACCTGTACCGGCAGCTTGGGATAGCTAGCCGTGCGGATTGTTCTGGGATTGCAGGTTGTCTTACGCTGCTGCAGGCGTGGATATACGAGTACTTTCCTGCATTCCGCCCGCATCGTGAGCGGAAGATTATCGACGAGGGTCATCCACGTTCGGGTATGTGGGCTGTCCGGAGCGAGGACAAGAGCGATGGACGATTGCGTTCCATCCGCGCACGGCTTGATCAGATGACTGCATCAGAGGTATCAAACTTTACACCATTTATTTAATTTTAAGATGTATTATTATTAATGTGTTAAACTTTAGGTGGAGTGGTTACCCTATGGTCCTGACCCAGCAGCGGATGTCCCGAGGACTTTATTGATGGGTCTTATTCGTTATCGGGATATCATAGAGCCTTATATGCCCGATCGGGTCTTGCGTCAGTTAGGATATGTTCAGGTGATCCCGGTTGACATTCCAACACCAGAGCATGCGGTGCGGTCTGCGACAGCAGCGACGTACGACGTCAGGTTCCCCGCTTCTACAGCGGAATCGACTTGGCGGACATTTCCGAGATCATGCCGATTGTTCCTTGGCGACTTCAGACGTAGTCGCGACCCCTCCGAGTGTGATGCACGTTATCTTGATTGGTTCGGTAGTTACTCACATCCTATCATCGTCCGTGGTGCCTCCCGGAGAGCAGATCGACCACCAGATAGGACGTGTGGCGATCTGGTAATTTTTTCATTTTATCTATATTTATTTGTACCGTATAATTTGTTAATGTACGCTAATGTTATTGTTATGTGCAGTGGATGTGTAAGATGATACGGGCTGTAGACCCAATCTTGCAGATGAGGGATGAGCTGCCAGACGATGCCAGAGCTGCATGCGGAGATTTGGATGAGATCATACACTCGTGGCATACTCAGTTAGGCATCTCCGACCATGATTCGGATGATGAGTAGGCTGATCTGTTGTACCGTACTCTTACTATTTGCATTTATATTTGTTTATCTGTTGTACGCTTAGTAATTGTGTTTGCTTATCTGTGGTACGCTTAGTATTTGCATTTATATTTGTTTATCTGTTGTACGCTTATTATTTGTATTTGTGTTTGTGTTTGCTAACATGTCGTACGCTTATTGTTTGTATTTGTGTTTTGCTTATCTGTTGTACGCTTATTATTTGTATTTGTGTTTGATAACCTGTCGAACTATTATATATAATGCAAATAAAGCAAACATATCAAAACATATTACATAATTATACAAACATATCAAAACATATTACATAATTATACAATAACTGGAGTAAGATTCATCCAACAAAATCGCATATCCAATAAGGAAATTCATGTTTGCTGGTGTGACCCCAATCATTTCGAACAAAGGCATCTTATACTTGTTCGTCTTGTAAGTCGAATCCATGCAGATAACGAAAGGATATGTCCGCAACAACTGGACTGACGTCGGATGTGCCAAAAAAACGTGAGTTACGACATCAGTTTTTGGATCCGCCATAATCCAATGTAAGTACTCACACTGCACTGCTTGGTAGAGAAACTGCTGGACGGGATTCCGATCTTCAGATTTTGTCCTCCTCATGTAATCTCTGAAATTATAAATATGCCTTTGATTTGGATTGTCCTCCGGGAATTTTTCTTTTACTGCCTTCAAGATGTTCCGTGGTTTTGCTTGCGCCTCTGTCATATCACGAACAATCTTCTTCGCCCCAGAACTTAGACCACTAATTTGACGATGACCCTCTGGATAAACTGCCAGTCTGTGGTTGTGATGTCCGTGAGCACTATTATAAACCACAACCCATCCATCATGATCTCGTCGCTCCACCACTTTTATTAAGAAACGGCAACCGCAACCCTTTCTTTTGGTGTTTCTTCGAAGTGCAGTATCCATATCCCGAGACTCCATTTGATTTCGCCGGTCGCATCTCAAATAACAATCCATCCGACTATCTGATCTTGTTTTGTACGACGACACGACCAAAAAAAACCCAGCTCCGATAGCTACTTGTTTGGCCCATTTATATGCTTCATCGATTGTTTCAAAGATTTGTGTAGTTTGAAATAACTCACTGTAATCCACTCCATCACCACCGAAATCTGGAACCTACAAAAATAAAATCGAAATTAAAAAAATAAAAAAATAAAATCGAAATTAAAAATTTTAAAAAATAAAGTCGAAATTAAAAAAACAAAATCAAAATCAAAAAAAAAACAGGCGTCTGTATTAGACGCCTGCCCCATGGCTGGGGCGTCTGTGTTAAACGCCTTCCCCAACGGTAAGGCGTCTGCGTAGGACGCCTTGCCGTAGGGAAGGGCGTCTAATACAGACGCCTTACCCATGGGGAGGACGTCTACATAAGACGCCTCTCCCATTGTGTAAGCGTCTGCGTTAGACGCCTCGGCCATGGGGAGGGCGTCCTACGCAGACGCCCTCACCATGGGGGAGGCGTCTAATGCAGACGCTCGGCCCAAAAATTTCCCCGCGCCAGGCTTACCTCACCCGATGCATCACCCTCGCCAGACATTTTCGTGGTGTTTTTACTGATAAATTATGAATATACAAGACCATAGGCCTTATTTATAGACACGGGGCGATTTGGGTATTAAATATATTGTTAAGGGCAATTTGGTAATTTCAAGGGGCGATTTAAGTAGTTTTGGGGCGACGTTTAGTAGTTCCCTTAAAAAACCCTTGGTTCTGAAATTTTAGTTACTCAACAGATTCTGTAGTACTTGTGTGAATATTAAGTGGGCACCACTGGAATCTATGTAAATCATTGTTGGAGTGTTGTACCACATTAATATGTTGCCAAAATGATGAACTAAAATCGTAAATTCAATTTTTCGTGTAGTTAAATATACCATTTATCATCATTTTATTAAATGTCAAATCAGAGGGTATATGAGATCTTGTAAAAATAGCAAAGGATATATTAGTGATATTGGGTTGTTTTTCCATAATAATAAAACAATTCCAAGGATATCTCCAAGATTTACACTTCTCTTCTATGTTCCCAATGTTACCATCTTATATCCCTAATTAAATAATCGCTGAACGGATGAAACTAAAATATGATTTTATATCCCTAATTAAATAATTCGAAAAGTGATATTGCGACTGAAATGAATTCTTTGCGATGTTTTTTTACTTTGAAATTTACTGACTACAACAATAACATTTAAGAATGATTAATCAGTAGGCTATAATTAATAACCATTGAAATGTCGAAATAAAAGAAACGCAGACGTGGTTCATGATTGAGGATTTTGCACGTATGTGTCGTCAAAAATGTTCGGTTTCGTTTCTAAAAGTTTGTTGAAACTCTTTTACTGGTCCTGTCAAAAATGGAAATGTTTATCATCATTTGAACTTCTTTACATGGAAAAGGCAATACATGGTTGGACAATTTTGTAATTGTAATTTGGAAATTTGATCATTGGATGTCAGAAGATACGATCCAAATGAATAAAGACGGGGGCATATATTTGATCTGATGATACTAATATTTTTTGATTGATTATGTCCAAGAATTGGACATTTTGGTAGCATAATTTGACATTCAAGTACTAACTGATCATGAGATTTGAAGTGCTAAGTTCTGTGAATAGAATTCAAGTATTAAATTATTGAGTTACTTTGATAATGTTCTAAAATGCATAGCTCACTGGCCAAAAATGTTGAAGAATCGATAAAGTAGAGAATGATGATTGATTTATTGACTAAAATAAATATTTTTTAATTCGTACATATTAATTACATCTACTTGGAACGAGCTGAGCTCTTTCTCTTTTCAAAACCAATTTTCTCTCTCTTCAACGTCAACTTTCTATTTCCTCAACTCACTCTTTTATCTTTCATACGCTATCTACAACCCAATACAACATATCTCTCACCTCTACGTCATTTCAGGGTGCATCTTGGTAAAATTTAAAAAAATTCTAAATAATTATAAAACGTATTTTCAAAAAAAATTAAAAAAACTAAAACAAAAAATTCTAAAAATCAAAACACAAAAAAACAAAAAAAAAAATTCTCCGTACGATCGAGACTAAAGATTGGGAAATTCAACAACAAGAGGTCTCGTGGATCTCAAGATTTATTTAAATTTTTATAGACCAATTAAGATTTTGTGTCATTTGCAATTTTTTTGCTTTTTTAAATCACGATATTTGGGGTTATCTTCTGACCTATATTCAAAAAATGTTTTTTTTTTCATTTTCAAGGGAAAAATGATTTTTATTTCGTGGAAAAAAAGAAGAAATTGAACTGTGTGATTGTCCACTCAATTATTAAACATAAAAAATCATAAACAAAAAAAGAAAAGAAAAAAAGAAAAAAAGAGAGTAAGAGGAGAGAGAAAGTTCAGTGTGTACAGTGCACTTAGCAAAGCAGCTCTCCCTACAGTAGTGTGGTCCGTTTCTCAGTCACTGTTCTCCGTCCACTGCTCTTAAGTACGGCATAATCACATCTCATTTTCCTCCGAGAAAAGGAAAATGATTTATGAACGCAGCGCGTCACGGACGCGCTCTACGTGGACATCCATGTCAGCCCTTACGTGGCCAAAGCATGAATGTTTTTTTGTTTTTTTCTTCCTGATGTCCACTCAAATCACATTAAATGCGTTTCAACTCAGCACGTTCTCTCTCTCCACCCAAATACAAATATGATGACTTTCTTTCTTTCTTCTTCATTCTTTCTCTCCAGAATAAATCACCATTTCGAGCAAAATATTAGGTTGAAGAAGCGTCTGATGCTGACTCCCAGGATTCTTCACAACGTAAGCAGCGTGAATGGGACGGTGCGAAGACTTCCCGATGTTCTACATAAACAGGGAATCTGAGATGCTATTTTTTTCCTAAACGTAATTCTTGTGGGGTAAAATATACAGTGGGAGGTTTGTTGAGTTTGTGCGGGGGTGGCAGGGGGCGGCAGCCCCTGCGGGGGACGTGAGTCCCCCCCGCAAAGCGAGCGGACAGAGGGAGCGCGCTTTGCGGACGTTTTTTTGTTTTGACATCATATTATTGCATTCCATATATTGATTCGTTTATTCCGACAATAATGAAGCCATATATTATTCCGGACTGCAAATACACTTATTCCGGACTGCAAATACACTTATTCCGATTTCGGACAGCAAATACACTTATTCCGGACAGCAAATACACTTATTCCGGACAAACTTTATGTTCCGTTTCTGGACACACTTTATTCTTAAACCGGACAACAAATACACTTATTTCGGACAACAAATACACTTATTCCGGACAACAAATACACTTATTCCGGACAAACTTTCTGTTCCGTTTATGGACACACTTTCTTATTATTCTGGACAACTACACTTATTCCGGACTGCAAATACACTTATTCCGGACATCAAATACACTTATTCCGGACTGCAAATACACTTATTCCGGACATCAAATACACTTATTCCGGACAACAAATCAACTTATTCCGGACAAACTTTATGTTCCGTTTCTGGACACACTTTATTCTTAAACCGGACAACAAATACACTTATTCCGGACAACAAATACACTTATTCCGGACAGCAAATACACTTATTCCGGACAAACTTTATGTTCCGTTTCTGGACACACTTTCTTCTTATTCTGGACAACTACACTTATTCCGGACTGCAAATACACTTATTCCGGACAGCAAATACACTTATTCCGGACAACAAATCAACTTATTCCGGACAAACTTTATGTTCCGTTTCTGGACACACTTTATTCTTAAACCGGACAACAAATACACTTATTCCGGACAACAAATACACTTATTCCGGACAGCAAATACACTTATTCCGGACAAACTTTATGTTCCGTTTCTGGACACACTTTCTTCTTATTCTGGACAACTACACTTATTCCGGACTGCAAATACACTTATTCCGGAAAACAAATCAACTTATTCCGGACAAACTTTATGTTCCGTTTCTGGACACACTTTATTCTTAAACCGGACAACAAATACACTTATTCCGGACAACAAATACACTTATTCCGTACAACAATATACACTTATTCCGGACATACACATAACGTAAACAGGACAAACACATAATGTAAACTGCACACACACATAAAGTAAGCTAGACAAATTAAGTTGATCCAACGTAAAACTTAAAAACAAATATTTTATTATGATAAGTGTGGGCTCTGCACGAATAATGAGACTGCACGATGTCCTAGGGTCTGCACACTGTCTTATCTGTGTATTGGGAAATGAATCGTTCAACTTAAAGAACCGGCGTTTTTTAAAAAGACCAAAACGCGCGAAGAGAAATTTCGCTGACTGGACGCTGACTCAAAGAAAAATATCTGAGCTGTACAGATCCACGTAAGGCGCGTCCGTGACGCGCGCGTCCGTCTATCACGGTTCCCCCAAAAAAATAAACATTTCACATATGATATTTATATCTCATAATATATAACCAAACACAAAATCAAAATAAAACCAAAATACCAAATTGAAGAAACAAAAAAAAGGACAGAAACCAAACATGTCTTGGTCTGTTCTCTTCTTCTTCCCCCCACCAAATCCTCCATCTCAACACCTCAACTCCGAAAACTGATATCGACCCATTTACCAAACCACCAAAAAGCTTCGATCTTTACCCTCCAATGCCTCTTCCGACCTGACCCTTCCCTCCACTCCACCTTCCTTCTTCCCATCTCCAATGGGCTTCGACCTCAACGACTCCCTCGAGGCCACTCCGGGTGTGTGCATGGAGCTCTGGCACGCGTGCGCGGGGCCACTGGTGAAGCTCCCGAAGAAGGGGGGCGTGGTGGTGTACTTGCCTCAGGGGCACCTGGAGAGGGGGGGAGTTGGGGGGGTTGATGGGGTCCCTCCTCATGTGTTCTGTAGAGTCGTGGATGTGAATTTACATGTGGGTTTTTGGTGGTTTGGAGGAGAGGTTGGGGTTTGAGTTGGTGAGTGGGGGCTGATTTGTGTTTTTTGTTTGTTTGTTGTGTTTTTCAGGCTGACGTGGGGAGTGATGGGGTTTTTGTAAGGCTTTCTCTGGTGGCTGAAGACGAGAAAGAGGTGAGTTTTTGTGTTTTTTTGCCTTTTTTTCTTCTTTTTGTTGGTTTAGTTTAGTTTTTAGTTTATGGGTTGAATAGACTGTAAAAGAAGTTTTTTCTTTTCTTTTGGTGCTTTCTTTTGGTTTTTAGTGGTTTTGTTTGACTTAATGCCATTTTCATGTATTGTTTTAAGTTTTTTTTTGGTTGAGAAAAAGTTGTTACCATTGCATAAGTTAGGAGCAAGATTATGAGACCACAAACAATGCCAAAGTGCAAAGTTCATAATTAGATCATAAAGTTTTATTAAAATGGATGGTAAAAGAAGTTTTTTTCTTCCTTTTGGTGTTTTATTTTGATTTTGGTGTTATCTATTTGGTGGTTTTGTTCACTTAATGGCATTTTCATGTTGTTATTTTGAGATTTTTTTTTGGTTGATAAATGGTAGTTTCCAATGCATAAATTAAGGGCAAGATTATGAGACCACAAACAAGACCAAAGTACAAAGTTCATAAATAGATCACAAGGTTTTATTAAAATGGATGGTAAAAGAAGTGTTTTTTCTTCTTCTTCTTTTGGTGTTTATTTTGATTTTGATGGTGTTGTCTGTTTGGTGGTTTTGTTCAGTTAATGCCATTTCAATGTGTTCTTTTAAGATTATGGTGTTACCATTGCATAACTTTTGGGCAAGATTATGAGACCACAAACCAGACCAAAGTACAAAGTTCATGAATAGATCAAAAGTGTTAGTTTATTGCAAAGCATAGGTGATAAACAGTATTCTCCAGTGGCTGCGGTTTTATTTTTAGGTATTTTGATGTGTTTGTTTTGCTATTGTTTCAAGTGGGCTTGGGGATCCTTGAAGAGAATAGTAACACATTCCCATTTTAGTTGGTGAGATGTTTTTCCCAGTTATCCATGTTTATTTTTTGAGTTGATGTCTCATTTTGTTGGTAAAGGAAGTTTTGAATCTTTTGCTGAAATTCTGTTTTGGGTAATGGAAGATTGATTTGGTGCTTGATGATTGAATTTGATATTGCACTGGTTTTTGTCAATGTTCAGGTATGGGAGAAGTGGGACGATTTTGAAAATCAGTTTTTTGTTGCATATGCAACCATGTCTTGATATTATAATTAGTAGTACAAGTTATATGGTCATGTGGTCTTATGTGACTTGCAATGACATGAATGTGATAAATAGCAAACTTGTTATGATTTTTAATTTTTCAATTCTTCCGAAAAGAGAAGCTAACCAGTTACCCTAACATGTATATTTGTTAAAAGTACCTGGGTTTTCCTTTTATATTTGGATTTGTTCCTATTTCCAACTGAAAGTGATTTTGGCAATTGTAACAAAATTTTGATCCTTGACGTGACTGCTTATGTGAGTTTTCAGTTCACATGCTCAGCACAATGCATTGCCTGGACATTGATTTTCGTCTTCCATACTCCTATAATAATGTTTCTAGTTGTTTTAGTTATGTGGTTTCAACATAAACGTAATAGCACGTCTAATTCTAATTGTCTAGTAGGTTGAGAGGCAGATGACAGAAAGTGAAACTGAGGACGAGGATAATGATGAACGTGCCAGTTCAGCGAAATCACCATACATACCACACATGTTCTGTAAGACACTCACTGCTTCGGATACAAGCACTCATGGAGGCTTCTCTGTTCCACGAAGAGCGGCTGAGGATTGCTTTCCTCCTCTGGTACCATATAATATATTTCACAGTTATAACATATTAATTAACAACTTATATGATATGACTTTGATATATCATCTTTCTGTGTTTTCTTCCCTGAGTGCTCTCTTTCGATCGTTTTAGAATTATACCCAGCAGAGGCCTTCACAGGAGCTTATTGCAAAAGACCTGCATGGCATGGAGTGGAGATTTCGCCATATATATCGTGGTGAGTTTTTCATCCAGTTTTTAGTTGACTGATTTTGTTTTCTGTATTTTATCTTAAGGGCAAGTTATGATCCATTTTATTTGCAAGACATTTTGTTTCAGTAGAGATTTCAACTATGATACTGGTTAGCTAATAGCAATTTCACATTCCAAACTTTCGTAATGCTATACTGCTACAAGTGTTTCTCTCAGCAAAACTAAAACTTGACACATTTGGTCGGAAAAAAACAGTTCTTGTTACATACCAGTTTTACTGATTTTGCTTATATCTTTAGGTCAGCCACGCAGGCATCTACTTACAACCGGCTGGGGTGCATTCGTAAATAAAAAAAAGCTTGTCTCAGGGGATGCTGTCCTCTTTCTTAGGTATAACTAATAGGTTTACTTATTTTGTGATGTTAACGATACTAGTTCATTGAATAGAAAAATGCAATACATAAATGATAGTGACTAAAAGACGTACTACCATAATAAATTTTTCATTATCATTTCCCAGGGGTGTGGATGGAGAACTGAGATTGGGCATCCGAAGAGCTGTTCAACTTAAAGATACTGGTCCTCTGATGACCCCTTATTTTCAGAGCCTTAATCCTCAAACATTCGCTGATGTGTTTGATGCGATCCAGAAAAAGAGTGTGTTCAGTGTCTGCTACAACCCAAAGTGAGTTATCATGTTTGACATTGATATCTTAGATTTTTCATTAGTTTTTTATAAATTACTTTTATCTTCTTCTAGATTAAATGAACATTCTTCAAGAGTATTTTATTCTTTTGAGTTCCACAGCCATCTTATGACTTTGAAAAGTTTACCAAGTTTTGCTACTAACCTTTGGGAAGAAAGATCCGACCAATCAGAGAAACAAGGCAAAATTTTCACTAGCAGGATCAAGGACTTGCTCACCCAGGCATCCAATTTTATAAATGTGTTATTGCCTTAACTTTTCAAATGTTTTTATGGAGATGACCTTTGGTCTATGGACACAAATACACAAATACAAATAACAAGGATGGTGTGATTACCACGTCGATAGTGATACAGATCAGAAGGAAGCTGTCATTATTCTATTATTTTGATGCAGATATATATGCAAGCACACATGTTTTTAGTATTATTTGTTTATTTGGAGTTTCCACACAAGCTTTACTGCAACACTATTAGGTTATATTTCTAAGTTAATGTTTTAGATCTTTAGTTGTGTAACCTAGCAACTCAAATATTAAAAAGTAGTGTACTTTTATATGTTTATTTTCTATTTTATTCATAATGTGTACAAATCTGCTTTATATTGGTATATGTTTATCTTGTGTTGTTTTGTATTCTTAGTTGTTTTAAAGAATGATAATATGTGCTATTTATATTCATAGCAACCCTTTTACATATTCACGTTACAAATATGGATGCAAATATTGTCATTTGAATGTAATAGTTGTATAATTTACAGCGGTGCAAATGGACCAAATACAAATAGACATTATATTTGTGTCTGATCCACCCATATGGCCATATCACTTGCACGTCGTCTCTTATTTACGATCTAACATTATTATTGCATGTATTATTGGTTATGATCATTCTTCCTTCACAAATTAATTTAATCTACAATACCTGTAGGGTGAGCTCTTCTGACTTCATTATACCTTACTGTAAATTCATCAAAAGCATAAACATTCCATTTTCAATTGGGATGAGTGTCAAAATGCAAATTGAGGGAGAAGATGCATCAGAAAGAAGGTTTGGCATGCTCTTAACAACCTGTTGGTTCCAATATTAGCAAATGTTCTAAACAACCAACTTACTGCACAGGTACCATGGGCTGATCTCCGGAATTAGTGACTTGGACTCCTCTAGATGGTCTGGTTCAAAATGGAGATGCCTAAGTGTATGATATTTCATCTATGTAATTGTTTTGAGCTATTGACCAAATGTTGTTCAAACCCAACTATTTCAATATTGGAAGCTTACGTTGTCCTCAACATGCAGGTTAGGTGGGATGATAATGTGGACGCTAGTAGGCGTGCTCGGGTATCTCCCTGGGAGATTGAGCCTTCCAGTTCTTTCTCAGGACCAAACACCCTATCTCCACCTGGTTCCAAAAGAGCCAAAACTGGCAATTCTTCATATGTTCCAGATTTTCCACATTTCAGTGCGTCTTTTGACTCCCACTTACAAGTTAATTATTAATGTAACAATGTTACCTTGCACTTACAAATCGAAACATAAGGCTGACTCTTTTATTTTTTGCAGGTGAAAGTGGACATCCCTACTTGGGGGAATCTGCAAGGTTCCATAAGGTCTTGCAAGGTCAAGAAATTTTGGGTCGCCCAACACCATATGACGGTAGTGGTGCGCCTAAACCCCAGAAATCTGATGTGAGAAGTCATTTTAATCATCAGTTTGCTGAAACCGGGAGACACTTGCCTCCTAACGAAAATAATTCCACGTCGGCTTTATCAGTAAGTCGAGTCGGAGTTCCTGTGGGAACTGCTGGATTTTCCCACAAAACCCGAGGCTTCAATGAATCTGTTAGATTCAACAGGGTCTTGCAAGGTCAAGAAATAGTTCCGTCAAACTCAACATTTGGCGGAAGGCCACATTATGATGTGTGGGCCAAGGGGATCAGTCAATTTGGAGTTCTCGAAACAACATCAGTTTACAATAGTCGGAAAAATTATGCTTTGTCTATGCCCGGTTTTAACATGCTTGTGCAGCCATCGTCATTAACCTCTACCCATGTGTCCTCACCTTCCTCTGTGCTTACGTTTCCACAAACTTGTTCTCAGTTGTCACACCATCAACCAATACTCGGGCAAGGTGGGTGTGTTCAGTCAACCATAATTAGTCACCAATGTGAATCAATTATTTGTTTTTTTATCAACCTATATTACACAATTTATTCTTCACAGATTTCTTTGGGAAGAACAAAGAGATGAGGGCCATGCAGAGTGCTACTCTCACTACTTCTGATGAATCCACTGCCACTGTTAAAAACAGTTGTAGACTTTTTGGTTTCCAATTAACAGGTACAGCTCCACTTGAAAATGGGTCAAGGCAATGCCAACAACTATTCCCTCTTGCGGACATAAATGTCGAAACCGCTTCCTGTAAGACAATGCAAACTAAACCTGTGAATCATACTTACACCAATGTAAGCTATTTTAGTCCTCATGTCATCCCCCTTTTTCCCAAGTGTTTCATGTAATTCAGTTTTTAACGAAATCCAAAATGCAGGTAAACAAGCAAGGGACTGGAGTTGGTGGGTCAGTTCATCTATCAAAACATAATGGGTATGACAAATTAACATTACTTTATTGTCCTTCCGGTTATCAAGCAGATGAATAATACTTTGAAGGGTTTGCAGGTTGTATATGCTGATGTAAGTTAGAAGCATTTGCCGGCTTCAGGCGAAATGCCAATATTATCTGTGTTAGACTACTAGGAAATTGGATGTAAGAAGTGTATGGTTGTACTCTTACCTAAACATTGTTTCCGAATTCTAGGTTGTTGATTAAGCAAACAGCCGTATCGACCACGAGTCTTAATATATTGTGTGTATAAGTGTATTTCCTTCTTGAATCTCTATTTATTCTGTCTTATGTTTGTTAAAGATTGCAGTTCTAGCATTCTTGCACATTACAGGATTCTGTTTCTAGCCAGTTGGGATGCAAGTTGGTGTTTGCTTGAAAGAGTGACTGTTTTGGTGGTTGTCTAAAATAAAGAGATCTGAATTTTTGGTGTTTTGCCAGAGTGGGATGAATATCAAATGTCATTAGCATGTGCTCTGATGATGATTTGGTGAATAAGACAAAGCACAAGTTGGTGACCTCAAGTTGAGAACCAAATCAATTCAATCCAATCACAACTAAGACAGACAAATCTTGTGAGCTTGGGTGGAGAATTTTTGATGTTTCTTCAAGTCTCAGTTAGGTTGCTTGCATTAAATTACTATACTTGACCATGCACGTATCATACCGTTTCAGTTTGGACTTTATAGAGCTAAAATTTATTTCTTAAGATGATTTGTAAAAAACATTTAAAATTTTCTTCTAAGTTCCACATTCTCACAATCTCAGAAATTTATTATCTTTTACCATGGCCAAGTAAAATTAAGGTACTGTTGTGCTATGTAACAGCAACATTCTGTTGTATGTTTTATTGATTAATGATGTTCTCACACTACTATTTTTATGTTGGTTGAGGTGAGAGTCTCTTTACCTAGTGCGTTATTATATTAGTAAAATTGTAACGAGGCATTGTATGTTGGGAATTGTATATTACCACAAAGTCCATGAAAATCCAAATTATTGGATGTTGTAATAAATACATATATATGTGATATTCTTATGATCCCATCCGTTTGATATAATCTCATAATGGAACACAAATTCATCATGGGTCGTATGTTGATGGGAGTTGAATGATTGGCTATACCTTGCCTCATAAATAATAATACCTGCTTAAGCTGCAACCCAGCTTTAATACCTCAAAAAAAGTGAAAATCAATTATGCCAGATCTCATATACCTGGAAGTTATATAAATGGCCTCAAATCCTGCAAATGCATGCACAAGTCAAACGATTCAAACTCTAAACAAACAATTAGTTATGGAGATGTGGCATCACCTCATATGTGAATATGAAACTGTCACTTTCAGACAAAAAAACAAACACAGATTTGTCAAGACACAACTCATCCCCAAAAATTCCACCAACATCTTAATCAGAATCACAGGTTGGAAACCTCCAGAGCACATGGGTGCAACACATCTTACAGCCTAATCTCTAACCAACACCACTCATAAATAACTGCAAACCACTTCCCAACCAAACCCCACATTGCTAGTAGCCTCATTGGTTTCTCTCACCTATTTCTAATACCCTTCTCTCTCTACCTCTAATGGAAGAAGTGATGGAATTGGATAATGAGGGAAGTATTGTTGCAAGAGAACCATCAAGTGGTAGCATTGGAGGAAATGAGGGAGTGGTGGCAATTGATAAACTCTTAGATGAGAATTGGTTCTATATTGGTGGTCTGGAAGGGAGCCAGAGGGTCGTCTTGCCTAAATCCTCGTCGACTTCTTCTTTAGTTGTGTCTTCTTTTTCTTTTTTGTCGCCATCTTCATCGCGCAAGTTTAAGGAGGGTAGTATTGGTGTAGCCCCTCAAGTGTCGTTGCAAAGAGTTGAAAACAAAGGGAATTTGCTCCGAGCGCCTTCTTTACCCGTCAATTTCGGAAAGCCAGTGCCAAATCACAATGAGACGATACCTCCAAAACCGAGTCTACAACGTTCTTATAGCACGACCGAGAAGAGCTTCCCTTCGTCATCATCACGGGAAATTCAGCATAGTGAGAATGCTTCTTCAAAGGTTAAAAAAAAAGTCAAATGAATACTCGTTCTGATATCATGTTAGAAAACCTTTTGCTTTTAATGTTAAATCTAAAGTTTATCGACTGATGATGCTAAAACATGTCTCAGGGCAAGCCACCACGTGACGATAAAATTAACATTCCGAGAGGACATAATCACGACAACAATCACAAGACTCACATTAGAAGGGAGAAGAGCTTGAGAAGACCATCGCAGTCGAAAAGGTGGAAGAGCCTTGATGATCTTGAGCATGAGGAAGTACAAGGCTTCAAGGACCTAGGATTTGTGTTTGACAACAAGGAGGTGGTCACCCCGGACATTTTGAATGTCATCCCGGGCCTCAGGAGCAAGGAAAGCAACGAGGAGACGGTCGACGAAACTAGGAGGCGATACATATCGGAATCGTGGCTCTTGCAGAGACTACCTCAACCGCCGGTGAGCAAATGGATGGATCGGAGATCGCCCGATGATGTTAAAGAGAAATTAAGGTTTTGGGCAAGAGCTGTGGCATCCAATGTGCAATGCTGATCAAACATACATAAATATTGTGTGCTCGCTTGCCATAAATTGACATACATACATACAAACATAAATACTCAAGTCAGGTGTACAATTTTTTTTAAGCAGTGGATGTTAGTTGTAGTTTGTCAAGGCGGAGTGCATTTTTTCCCTCCAAATGCGGCAAACTTTGGAAATTTGTTACGAGGAAAGAATAATTTGGAACTAATAATTGATTTGGTCTCACAAAATATGTTCAGAATTTCGCCAGCTTGTCCGGCAAAATGTCAAATAATCTGTGTAGTGGTGGAAGAAGATGTTCATTTGAGTAATTGTTTTTTGTCATCTGTAGAGGCAGAATGAGGGGCATATCTTTTCAAAAAAAAATATGTGAAATTGATAATCTAATAAGTAAAGAGACCAGGTTGGAGACTCGCAACTAGGGGTGCACATGGGTCGGGTTGGGTCGGGTTTGGGTCAAAACCCGACCCAACCCGAAAAATCCGGGTTTGTGAAAAACTCAACCTGAACCCGAACCCGAACCAATTCATGTTGAACCCAACCCAACCCGAAATTATCGGGTTGGGTTGGGTCGGTTCGGGTTGGACCCGAATCAATAAACATTTCTCAAATTTAACCTAAAAACCAACATCAACATCTGTTTACTAAAATAAAAACCAAATTCAATAAAACTAAAGAATTTCTACACATTCAATAATCATATTTTTCTCAATCGAGCTTACTAACAGCCTACAAGAATTTCTACAACATTCAAGTTGGTAATCACCACCGTATTCCACTTGGTAATCTTCCTTTTGATATAATAATACATTTCGTAAATCAAGTTAGCAACGACAACAAAAAAATGAAGATTGTTGATACATCTAAACATTGCATTTTTAGCAGAGGATTTGAGATGGAACGTGACAACTGAATCCAATCCATCCACCAAACTTGAAATTAGCAAGAATGTTTGCTCCTACTTTCTCAATCCCGAGAACAATTAAAAACTGAACAAGCATTTCAAAAAAAAATCCTCATAGTTTGATTGCAATTAAGAAAGAGAACAACCTACAAATGAACAAACAAAAATCCAAAGCACAACTCCAAACCTAAAATCAACCGAAACAAAAAATTCTCCAAAAAAATACGACCTTCCCTTTCAGATATAAAACTCCTAAGAAGCAGATCCAATGTCACCCTTCCCCTTCCTTCTTTGGTAAAAGGTTACGGTGGTTGTTGGGAAGAACGCCTCCGTTGGCGATCGTCACGGTTCCCAACTACTTGCTCAGCTTCTCGTCGTTCCTCACCATCAGCTGGTTGTGCCAATGCACGATCCGATTCTTCTTGTTATCTCTTACCGCGTTCCTCGGTTGAGGGGGAGGAGAGGGCTGAGGGGTGAGCCGACAAGGAGGGGGGCGAGCCGGAGAGGAGAGGGTTGCGTGAGGAGAGGGGGATGAGGGAAATGTGATTTTTGTTAGGGTTAGCCGGTTAGGTGTAGAGAGGGGACGGATGGTCACGATGTATTCAAAAAAAAAAACATTATAAAAAATCTTCGGGTTCGGGTTGGGTCAACCCGACCCCTCAACCCGAACCCGACCCGAAAATTCGGTTTTCAGATTTTTCCAACCTAACCCAACCCGAATCTCTTTCCAACCCGACCAGTCAGGTTCGGGTCGGTTTTCGGGTTCAACCCAATCCGTGTGCACCCCTACTCGCAACATAATGCAACAAATCCCACTGCAACCCAATTTTAAAAAGTGCAGCAAAGCAAAAAATCTGAAGTTCCAAAAACCTCTCAATAAAACTAAGAAATTACTCTTTTGCAGGATCAAAAAATAATTACAGATACACATCCTAGAACCCAAATGTGCGAATTTCTCTAATCTGACCTTTGTACATGTAGCTCAACTATGACATCCACCATGCGATTCACACTAGCAGGTTTCAACAGCAAAACATTGCTTCAACTAGAGGGTTGTTTGTACCTTGAAAGCATGTCTAGTAGAGTCGTCAAACACAAATTATGTGCCTTGCAATGGAACATCGATTCCGAGTAAGTGTCTCGAGGTACCATTGTGTTGTTCCTGAAGAAAAATTTCAAAGCTGGACTACATAGCCAGCAAGGATCTGATTCCGCAATAACTTTACTTTTAACGTGATCACTACATTCCATTTCCATGGTTTTCTTTGAACGTGTGGGAGCAATAATCATCTTACTCCTCAAAATATCACCAATATCTTGACAAGAGCATTGCTTGGTGTCACTCCCATTTTGTTCAATGTTTTTGTTGATATTCATGCAGCCTTCGGAAGCATACCATCCACTACTTGAGGCTAGAAGACTTGCAGAGCGCGAAGATACTACATCATGAA
This sequence comes from Triglochin maritima, assembly GCA_963682175.1. Lineage (NCBI taxonomy): Eukaryota > Viridiplantae > Streptophyta > Magnoliopsida > Alismatales > Juncaginaceae > Triglochin > Triglochin maritima. Next base: position 47,645,145 of record OY821775.1, read on the forward strand.
CATCATCAATAGTCGAGCAGCGTCCATTGGATTCCCAGCAATCATATAGTATTTTTTGAGATAAAACATGTACGAAGTGCAGGCACTGTGAGCAGCACTCAAAAGCCAATAATGTCTCAGAGTTGATAGAGGTACTGCCGTCATGTTCAAGGCTGGCCTCGGTTTCATTGATCGTCTTTTCTGATTCATCAACTGCTGTACTGGCAGTGGCAACAGTAGCGTCTGGAGCTGCACACGAGCTAGAAGCTCCTCTTGCTGAATTTGGATTGACCAAATGAGATGTAGAAGGAACAGAAGGATCCTCTGAAGAAATCCCTTCGTCTTGGTTGCAAAAATCAGTTTCGGAAGGAAGAGAGGATCCGATTACTGGTAAACCTTCAGATGGTTTTTGTTCCTCAAGTCTCATCTGATGTAAATCCATGGGATATTGTAATGTGAAGCCCTCCTCTAGAGCAGAGGAAGAAATTTGTTTCAAGGATGGAGATATTGTAGCAGAGCAAGACAATTGCATAGGCTCAACTTCAGAGGCTAAGCTACTTGATCTACGCCTCAAATCACCATTATCAGTACATAACATTGAAGAGGGCTGTTTCTGCACAGTTTCTTGTACTATTTCACAGTCAATTGCAGCAAGATCAGGTAGAAAGTCATCTTTGGCTGGCTCCGTATCTTCACATGTAGTATTCATGCCGGGTTTGTCATTTACTGGCGTCGTGCTGGATCCTAGTAATGGACTGTCCCCCGAGCTGCAGCAGAAAAAAAAACGTCAATAAGAGCTGATGCTATATTTATTTACTGAACCAATCTTGGAATTTGAAGAGAAAAACTGAAAGAGACAAGTGAATGAAGACTATGCCAGAAAGTGAAAAGCAAAAAAATGAAGTTGACAATGCGATTCTACTACCGTAAACAATAAAAACTGCATCTCAAAAAAGAATTTTTATCACTACATCTAAAAATAACCGCAAAGAAAGAATCATTTCTTTGAGAAGCATGAACAATAATTCAAACTACAACCTTATATTGTGTTGACCTGAGCTACTGACTGTGACCATCTATTTAACCTGAAGCAACAAGTCTATAAGTTACAACAGTTAAAACTTACCTCGGGAACGTGTAAGCCCAACTGTTAACTACATCTTCTAAATAAGCCACTTGAGAAAGAATGCGGAGGAAATGACATCGGTCTCTTCCACCCAGGATTTTAACATTAATATCAGCAACCATAAGCTCCAAAACTTTCCTAACTTCGCAAGAAACTGCTCTAACATAAGTATAAGCACCTTTATATGCCAGTAAGCCAACAGCTACTAGTCCTCTGACAGTGCCAGAGCCTTTTGCATACTTACAATCTTTAGAGGTCGGTCGGATAGGGTGTATAATGCATGAATTGAATGGCCATACCTTACAGGATCCAGTTATGTCAAAGCACGGTCCTTCTTTGAGTTTTGAGGTTGCCCAACAAAGTTCCGCGAAGTGTGGAAACCGCAAAATTTGATAGCCAAAAGAAGCAATTGCTAATGTCACATTCCCTTTCACATCTTTATTTGGAGAGAAATTAGGACCAAATGGCTTCTGGAAATGTTGTTGCACATAAACATCTCCATCAATTCTTACTTTAGGTTCGGGAGACTGCCTTAAGTTCCAATTGGTGTATTCCTGATCCTCAATTTGGTTATCTCTACCTGAAAATGCACTATTAGAGAGTATCCTTTCAGATTTTGTAGGTGGAATCATTGTCTCAGCAGCTTCAGTAGGTTTTGCTGGTCGCCCTTGGTCTTGAGATTTATCTTTTATTGTAAGATCAGCTTTTTTCATATCAGGAACACTGTGCACATGAACTTTAGAATAGAAGTTTTGAATATACTGCTGAGCTAGATCCTTCGCCAATTTTGCTGAATACATATTGAACAAAAGGATTTGATCGAATTCTCCATTGACCTGTGTACTGAAACGTGATAATGCTTGTTGTGAGAATGAACCAATTGTCGTCTTTGAGACCCCACTACCAAAGAACTTCCTTACACCAAGAGGAAGGTCTTGACTTTGGATCTCTGCTGTAGCCTGGAAGATACAAATAAAAAAACACATGAAATAAAAAAAAACTGAACTTTGAATGATAGATTGGATAGTAAACGGTTATCAGGGCAATGCAATATGTTATTACGAAAAAAAGGATCACCATGCATCATAAACAAGCATAACTTCACGGCATAAAGCAAGAAATTTTTAGAGGCAAAAGAATACCACACATTATAGAAGAAAAATAATCAAGCAAAAGTAATTTTCTTTTCTCTTTCAATACAACTTCCTCATTTTCAGATAAAAGCAAGAGTAGAACTGTGACAATCATCTTACCAAGATAACCAGTGAAGAACCACAAGCTGAATCAACCTGCTCGACAAATGAATCCCATGCTCGGGATGTTGTCTTTGTTGCATCATGCCCTCCACCATTACCAGGCATCATTGTCTCCTTACATAAATCATTTGCATAACCTTCCTGCTGGAATGCCTCATCCAAAGACCACAACTCAATTCTTGGAAGGTAAAGAACACAACTCCTCAAACTAAGACACCTAGCTGTAATTTAGTTTAAATCATCAGTTGTACAGACCTTTGAATTTTGATAGATCACAGGATTTAAAAAGTTGTAACAGCTAAGCATAATCAAATGAGCAATCAAGTATCAAGAACTACAAAAAATTCAAACAATTGAAGCATGTAAAATGAAATTTTAGATTATTTTTTGATAATACAAACTGTTGCCACTATGGAAGGCAACAATTGCAGGTGTACATGCTGGGGCACCCGCAGGGGTGTCAATTTGTGTGTGTGTGTGTGTGTGTGTGTGGGGGGGGGGGGGGGGGGGGGGGGGGGGGGGGTTGTACTGTTTATAATTTTATATTGGTCTTGTTTGTGTTTTTTGGTCCTACCATTTCTATGAATTTTGTCATTTACTTTGTTTGCCCTTTTCTCCTTTTTTACAGGTGAACATTTGTATGCCCCACTAGACAATCTTACTGTACTAATTTCATTTTCTATGAAAACTTATTTGTCAAAAGGTACAAAGCCACACAATTTTGCCTTACAAATTCAAAAAGCATATATAGTACCTTCTTCATGGTCTTACAGAGTATTACATTGATACTAGAAGCACAAATACAGTTTGTTGGCCAAGTAGATCACAATTGCATTATTATAGCAGGATTACTATCCTGGACAATAAGAAACAGCATCGGCTTAGCTATATTACAAGTGTTTCTGAAAGTAAGACCTCAACACTCCTACAGCTCTGGATATGTTATTTGTCGTGCGACATTGGTTAATAATATCCAAAATCATGCCATTGTTGTAGATGACTCGACTGGAAACAGATTAGCAAATCATATGCGCAGGTGAGACTTCTTACATATTATGATGGGGGCAGCTAAAAGTACTTGAAATTACGAAATTAAAGAAAAAATGTAACATACTTAGGATTTGTGTTACCCCTTTAAGGATGTCTCCATTTCCTTCCTGAGAAATAGTAGCCAGATTGATTTTTTGAATCTCAACCTGGCCCATGAAACCGTGGAGAAGACAATTGGCTAGATGCTGCTGACCAGACCTAGAAGTTCCACTTATAAACAATCTGAATCCTTCTAACTTACGTAAAAAATTATTAGATATGCAATTATCACGTCTCATTCTATAGGAGTCGGAGTCTTCAATACCAGTATCATTGACCTCATTACTGGTGTGACATTCAGTCCACGATGGACCAACAACTAGTCCAGAAGATAAAAGGCCCCACTCTAGTTGTTGTACTATAACAGGTTCCACAATCAGATCTGCTAAATGTGCCATCCAAGATCCACATGGTATGCCTTTCTGTTCCATTGTAGAAAAGATAACATTTTTTACACATTTAGAAGCCTTGAAGAGGGAAGGAGGCAACCAAATCCTCTCATCAAGGTATAAAGAGACAAGCAGTTCTGATAGTGGAAGTAGAAGGCAAGGGAGAAGATGACCCTGTAGGGGTGAAGAAGCAATATCATTTGCAGCCATTCCGGCTTCCCTTCTAGAACAAGGAGGGGGAGAACATGAAAGTGCAGCAAGCCAATCTTCTTCCTCAACAGCAAAGGAAGGAAGGGAAGGGAGCTTATCAGCACAAAGACCTTTCTCTGCAGAAGATAAAAGTTCCTGTAGAGGACAGTTCCTCTTCAAAGCAATAATTGCCGCTTGGGTACAAAGCGATTGCAGATCAGCACCTGCATATCCAACAGTTCTTTTGGCAATCCAAGAGAGAACTGGTTCACATAGAGGTTTTTGCCAAGTCTTTGTATGAAGAGACAGAATAGCAGCCCTATCCTTCTCCGAGGGCAATGGAAAATATATTTCACGGTCGAACCTTCCAGGTCTTCTTAGAGCAGGATCAACAGACTCGGGCCGATTGGTAGCACCTATTACTATAACAGAACCTCGAGATTTTAAACCATCTAATAGGGAAAGCAAAGTTGATACAACTGAATTGTGAGTTTGATCTTGTCGTCTTGATCGACATGGAGCTAATCCATCAATTTCATCAAAAAAGATAATCGATGGTTGCAATTTCTCAGCAGCCTGAAAAAGAAGCCTCAACTGGCGTTCGGCATCCCCCACATATTTCCCCAGACAATCAGCGCCTTTTCGAGAAAAATATGCAATTTTTTTATTACCACGAGAACATTCAGCAATCAATGACCGCACAACCATAGTTTTACCAGTTCCAGGATACCCATGTAACAGAATTCCTCTTGGAGCAGTGATCCCCAAAGAACTGAAAACTTCAGGATATAAAAGAGGCAATATCACGACTTCTTTCATGCACCGGATGGCATCCTCAAGTCCAGCAACAGATTCCCAACCCTGAACCAGGCCTTTGTTCCCACAAGAATCCCCAATGTAAACAGGAGCAATTCTTAAAACATCTCGATGAAGTCTCTTACTTTCACGTTTTAAGAACTCTTCATCTTCACCACAATTTTCCAGCCATTTCTCTTCGGCTTCTAGATCCTTCCGACTAGCTTCGTTTGAAAGTTTTCTCATGTCCCACTTTAACTTTTTAGCTTTTAATTTCTCGATGTGGCGCCAATAATGGCTTCCTTGTGGTTGAAAAAGATGTCGATGATTGGGACAAGCTATGAGAAATTTCCGATGATCGAATACACAGCCTTTTGCTCTAGCACAGGGCTGCAGAAATAAATTGAGCATGGTAGTAAGTCATTAGTTACTATAGAGCATTGGAATTAGTAACCTATTATGCTAAGTAATAACCAGATGGTAGGTCCTTGGACAACGATCAACACGACAACCAATGGTTGCTCCAGGCCTTGAACACCGACAACATTTCAAGGATCTACCTCTGCAAAGTGCAGCCCTAACATTTTTTAGGCATCCCAAACCAGCAAAATAAACCTGCAAAAGGAAGATTTATTAAACAAAATGATAATGAACCATAGTTCATGATACTATTTCTATGACATTAGATAACAAAAATTGGTATTTAACTTATGACTACAAAGTCGAACAACAATAACACAGTTACAACTTAGAACACCCAATGCAAAATCTACTGTTGGAGACCAAGAAGTAGCTAAAATCATGATCTTTTAAAAGAGCATAGTCTAATTGTGATTTCTAGGTATAATTATTTCATTACTACAGGGCTAAAAGCCTAAAATATTAAAATCCATCATCCATTGAATCATCTAAAACTCCAAAAAAAAATTGCCAAGCTAAAACTCCAAGTTCTACGAGCCATTGAGTTAAATCATCTAGAGAACTACTCATTGGTTCAAAAAATATCATCCACCATTTGTATTTCTGAACATAAGATGAAAGTTTTTTGAGAACACCTCAGGACTCCAGACGGCACAATGCTGGTGCACCCAAATGCGGGTTATACCGAAACGATCACGAATTGGGCCCAAAAGGCGTCCAAGCCATTCAGGATCGTCACCAAACCCATCCCATACATCATAATTTGGTTCTTCAGATGCAGATGATCCATTGTAACCCTCATTATCACTATCGGCAGATTCATGAACAGGTGTCTTCACAGGCTTGCCATCAGATCCTCTCCCACACAAACCACACCTCCTCCTTTCTCCGGTCTGTGGCCTATCACAGACATCACTTACAGCGGCATCATTCCGAGTAATTTCTTCAACAACAGGATCAATTTCCGGAGCTTTACTGTCTACTTTACATGAATGGGTATCCGTAAGTTTTTGCAAATTATCATCATCAACGTCTACATGACGAGACAACACTACATCATTCTCTTCAGTTGAATTACGTGCGATGTCTTCACCACCACCACCACCACCACACTTACCCACTTCCCCAACAGTTTCTATTCGACTGTCATTTTCCAAACTACCTTTATCCTCACCATTCTTGCTCTCACCATTCTCAGATACCGATCTACACTCTTCATCACCGACCATTTCATCACCACACTCCACACCATCCAACCAAACCACATCCACATTGTCTTCCGACGCAACTTTCTCACCATTCTTCTCATTCTCATTTTTCTCCATATCCTTTTCCAGCTCAAACTTCTCTCCTTTCTCATTTCCTACATATAACGGTCCGATGGACTTCTTCACACTCTTTTTCTTCATTTTCTTCTTCTTGATTTTCCTCTTCTTCGAACTCGACACCTCTACAGCTCCCTCCGCATCCCCTAATTCTTCTTTCGCCTTCTCCTCGACTCGCCTAATCTCCCTAACCTCCAACGATTCCTCCTCCACCTCCTCCAAACTGACATCCCTTTCCTCCTCCAACTCCGGTCTGGTCTCTCCACCAGTCCGCCGCCTCTTCTTCTTCCTCCTTCTCCTCCTCTCGACGCCGGCCTCCACCGCGAAGCTCCGTCTTTTGCCTCCCCGGCGGCGGAGGCGCGAGCGCCACTCGTCATGCTCTTCGTCGTTGGGGGTGCGTTTGGGGGGATCGGGGGGTTTGCGGCGGGAGGGGCCGGGGGAGGAGTCGAGGACGGTGGGGGGCTTGCGGACGCGATCGCTGCGGCGGAGAGGGGACGGGGACGGGGACGGGACGGCGTTGGTGCGCTTCCGCTTCTTGGGCGAGTCCATTAGGGTTTTGGGAGGAGAAGAAGAAGAAGGGTTGGGGTTGATTTGGAAGGGAAGGTGTGGTGGCGTCGGAAACTTTTGAGGTTGGTCACTGACTCATTGGTTTCAATTTTTTGATTTTTTTTAACTCTTTTTTGGTTAAATCGTGTCATTCTATTTTTAGGATAAAATTTTGAAATAATATTATAAAAATAAAAAATTAAAAGAATATAAATGTAGAAAACTTATTTGATATGCTTATTAAAAAGACAATTATGATATCGTTTTAATTAAGTAAAAATGACATCACAGATGTCGTTTTTGACTTGGTAAAAATGATCGTCATCCATGATGTCGTTTTCAACTTATTCTTATTTTTAGAATAAAAACGACAACACAATTGACAAATAAGTTTTCTTGATTTATATTATTCTAATTTTTATTTTTACAACATTATTTCAAAAAAATATCCTTATTTTTATTCATATTTTCATGTTACTTATATGCAGGGGTGTTAATCGTTTTTAAGGTGTTAGCACTCAACTCGTGTTAGAACATGTTCATTAGTTTTTTTGTTCGTGTTCGTTAATCTATATTTGTTTGTGTTCAACTCGTTATAAGTTCATTTAACAAACGAAATCCAAACAAAATTCAAACTCAAGCTCGTTACTCTTGTTTTATTTTGTTGTTTGGTTTCAAATTTAAATTGTTTTTCTCGTTTTGTTGATTTTCTTTTCGTGTTGAATCGTTTCATTTTATTTTTACTCACGTTTTTCATGTTACTTATATGATCGTATCAAGTTCGTCAATTACAAGGAATCATGTTTTTGTCTTTAGGTACTCGATTTTTTGAGCATCAGCAGAAGAAAACACTTTGATTGGAAATGGAAAAGATAAGGGTAGGTAAGTAAATTATATGAGAAACAAATACTCCCCAACGCTTCATATATCAAGTTCAAAGAAGAACCATGATTTAGAGAACTGCACTTGGGTTGTATTTTCCTTCGCTTCTACATTAGTGCATTTCATCTTCTCTCTTTACTCCCTTCAGTAGGCTCAAAAAGAAGGGTGTCATGTGGTTCGAATCGTAGAAGAACCAAAATGCATACAAAGCCCGACTGCAAGTTATATACCGGAGGCTGTCTCGTTCACAAATGCATCACTCACCATCGATCCTTGAAGCTCATTTAAGGATGTAGAAGGCAAAGGTCACTGAATTCGGGTTTTTAAGAGAAATTCGACGCTGCCTTGAGCAGACCTTCTTGCAGTGATTTGCACTGGCGAACCATCGGCAATCATGCGTTGCAATACTCTTGCAATATTTTTCGTGTCGTCTATCCCAAGATGGTGGCTTCCCAATAGTGGCATTCTAAGTTCTCTCATCATGCTCGTCATTCCGGGGGCCTAAATGATAAATATTAAGACAGGGAACGGAAATGTCTTCATTTTACCAGAAGCGAAAGAAAGTGCTGATGTAGTGTAGATAAACTAGAAAAGAATTAAGTTACCCTTGTGTTGTAGAAGTTGAGAAAAATGTCCTTCAAATTAATCCACTCCATGAAATATGGAGGCAACTTAATACCTGAATCACTACATTGCTGTGGGATCTTCGTCTTCACATCCCAGTTTCCACTTGACATCCAAAAGATGAGTATCAGTTAATCCAAATGGCTACAGATTTAGAAAAATAACAAAAACTACCCGAGGATAAAAATCAGAATTGGTGACATATGGTGACCAAAAATAAGGACCTAAATTAGATAGAGGATCAAACAAACTATATGCAAGAACATAGATTAGCATGCTATGGTCCTACTTTCAAAATATATTATTCAAAGTCATCTTTTGAAGTGTCTACAAGGTACTCGCAATTCACATTGTAAAATATTCAACCTATTTATGAAGTGTATTGAGGGCTCTTAAAGCGAAGCTGTTAAGTGTGGCGATAATAAATAACAAGATTATGATGAAATAACTATTAAGTTTTTCCGAATGGTTGATTAGTTTCTTGTTTTGAACCACGATGAAGGACAGCAAAATTAGAAAATTTAGATGCAATTTTTTTTTGTTTACCAGCAGATACAACTAACCAAGTGACAAATGCCGACCGATGAAGTGCTCCTCCAACTTCCTTTCTCCATAACTGATGAGATGCTAACCAGTCCTCAAACTCGAGAAGAACGTTGTTGAATGGGATAGCGGTGTCATGCCATACACTTCAGTCAAATCAAATAACAAAAAAATTTAAGAAGCAAAACAAAAATTGCAACATTGATGAACACATATTTGAACATTCAAGAAGCAGATGGAAAAATTATGTTTAATGGGAAAATGTCATTGCAAAACCTGGTTGCACCAAAGAGATAAAACTAGAATAGATAAACGCAATCTAAAGTTGGCTCTGATGAGGGAAATAATAAGGATAACTAAATTGGGATAGCACAAATTAGAGAAAGTAACCTAGGTGAAACGCCTCAAGAAGAGACTAAGGCTGGGAGCCTGGGACACAGGGTTGCCCCGACGCTGCCAACATAACTTATAATAAAGGGTAGTAAACTTGTCTGATGACTTCCGCCCTGTCAGAAGAGCAGTACACCTATAGCTAATCTACCTAATTTAGGGATGTAATCGTGTAAGTATGGAACCGTGGATCACAAAAAAAGATTTCATACGATTAAATTAATGTGAGAAGAGAAAATAAATGAACACCTTACAGATAATAAAACACTAACATGCACTCCATTAAAGAATTTCATATTGTCAATGTTCCTACAAAAGATCATTTTTAGCTAAGTTAATCTGTTGAAGATGTTTAGCTTAAAAGGTTTTACAATGTCTCTTTACTGTAATCAATTCTCATATTTGTCACTTAGATGTTGGAAAATGTATTGGCTAAAGTATCTCAATGTATACAGATATGTGAGCACACATATTTAACGTTTGATACAAACGTGTCTTGAACTCCACAGGGATTACTTCTTAGTACAGTTTCTTTTAAATACATTAGAATTTCATGTACTGATTCTTCTTTGGTTTCTAAACTATTCTATTGATTTGGTTCGGATACTGATTCTGAAGAAAGGAATCCATCCACTGATGTATCAACCCCATATGTTTATTGTCACATAAAACATTCTATATGATATTAAACAAACAGGGGAAAAGAAGGCGAATGAGTCTGAGTGCTTTGTTGAAGGTAAGTTCAGGGAAGAAGGAAAGACCAATACACGGATGGAGTTGAAATTATGTAATTGATCATGTTCTGTGATCTGGCCTGATGCAGTGAAAAGTTAGAGCCATATAAAAAATGCATGCTTATGTTTCACAAAGTTGAGAACAATATAAGGTTGACTAGTGAGCCCACGACAATTGATAACTACTGTGCATGCAAGGTGTTAATAGTTCAATAGTTTGAATGACCAATTTTAGAGCATTTAAATTTTTTTAGTGCCAAAAGAATTACTAATAAAGCAGCGTTCTTACCGATCTATTCCCAACTTTCCATATTTTCCCTCAACATACTCATTTATTTGCTTCTCTGCCATACACACAGGCCTCACAAATCTGCACTAAAAATCCAACAGAATAATGACATGCAAATTGTAGGATAACAAGGCTACTGGATTCTGAATTATACAGCTAATCTGGCAGAAAAAAGAACAAAATCCCCAGTCGTGCTCTGTTAATAATAAAAAACGTGGGATGTGAAAATTTAATTGCATAGGCACGGGACTTTTTTACCGAAGATTGTCCATCAACTAAAGTGTCTTACAATTTAAGATAGCTTGTGATAAACAGACACAATATATACTTTCCGTTGCAGTCCTCAAAACAAATGGGAATATCTTTTCACATGCAACATTCATGGTCAAGTTATTCTCTCTTGACTATTGTTTACAATAAATGAAATGCCGCACAGTTTAGAAGATCACATAGTTTGAGTTTGTTGATTAAGAAAAGATTTTCCAAAATAAAATTAGCTTCTTACAGCAAGAAATTTCATATTGTCTTCACATCGTCAAAGCAAGACAAAGAGCAAAGATAAGCATAGTGCCGTATTATATTTACTATATTACGGTTCTGAACTTTAATCAAGAAGAAACAGAAGGATGCATACAAAAAGTGACACTGCAGAAGAGTATGTCGCTAATTGTGGAGACACTAGATATCATACAAGCTACACTGAAATTAAAAAGAAACAGAATTGGTACGGCAACAGTATTGATTAAAGATCTTGAGAATCATCAGATATCATTAATATATGTTTTCAAAATGGATTATTTGTTCAATTCCAAAAAAAATAACTTGCTTTACTTCAATGTAATTTGAGGAAGTAAGTTGAACGTTATAGCATCTAAACGAGCATGATGATTTTGTATGAATTGCAAATTTCAGTAGTAAGATTAAAGATGGGGAAAACAAAAACAGAAGAAGAAATTGAATGTTAAAACAACTCAGAAAATCAAGTAACCGTAATGTATTCATCTCCTTGATAAAGATAAACCTGTGAAAGGAATCTACTAAGGTCAGGGTGCTGACATCAATCATGAGAACAGGAAATTCAAGAATTTCAACTTTGCCCTCCAAGTCAAGCACCAAAAGGCTATCAAAATCATACGAGCATGATTTCTGTAGCTTGGTAGCAGGCACTTGGAGATCTAGTGAAATGTCATGGTTAAACTTCTGAAGGTGCTCAGAATCTTCCATCTGCATTTCCAGAAGAGAAACAATCACATTTAGACTGATGAAATACATTATCTCTGTTAGTTGCAAATATATTAAAAAAACAAGAACTTAAACACTACAAAGAAGAAACACAAAATCACCATACATGAATAGACTACATCTTCAACATCAAGTTATGTGTGGCATACAATGAAAATTACGTACAAAGACGTCTGTCCTAAGTTCCTAAATATGACCTGATTCGGGGAAAAAGCCTTCAGAAGAAGTGCCAATGGAGGAGGCCTCACATACTAACCACGTCCTGGTTAATCATGTGATGCTTCAAGACAATAGAGACTTGAGTCTGGCATGCCACGCCCTTCTTACATTTTTTCATGTTCAGAAAGCTATAAGTAATAAGCTGTAGGTAGGGTTATTACATCTCTAAACAAGACATTTATTTCATAGCAATAGGAACTAACCTAAGATGATGGGCGTTATAAATGATTTGAAATAGGTTAATTATAATTATACCAGACAATAACCATATGATGCAATCCTATACAAATATACAATAATGGCAAACAATTTAAACAAATGCAAAACGTATTATGAAATTTTATCACGCCGATTTATTTATCAACATCAACTGTGTTGGTTTGTTGTATGAGGGATTGGTATCCCTATGTACAGGACTCTTGTAAATGCACAAACAGAACTCCAATAGATTAGCCAATTCCAAATGGAACGCCACAACCGGCGAAATGCTCGACAAGATACAACTTCAACATAGATAATTTTGAAGCATAACATTGCAGAAAAATGCTCTATAAACTATTAACTCAAAATACACATATCAAATCATAAAAGAATAGTACATGTATGACCTCTGCAGCAAAATAAAAGGTTTTGGTTATTCTCTCCTCAACTTTTCTTATTATGACACTTCTTAATTGTCATACTAGCTTTTAAATTGTATTACATGGGTTCCACCTAGGTATTCGCTTAAAGAGGTAATTCCTATGCTCGGGAGAAAAAATGCAAGTATGACATAACCGTAAAACACTAAGCCCAATCTTTACTGTTGTCTGCCTTGTATTACAATCCAGGGTCATGGAGCAATCTACATTAGTATTCTGAGTATGGGTAGGAGGCTGCTTGTCGGCACTAAGAGCACGGACCAAACACTGAGACTACCAACTGAATCCTGAATGACTCAACTGATTTGGGTACTCAACTCTAGCACAAGCAGGAAGATTGTCAACACTATGAGTGTCACCATCGCCAAAGCAGTTACAATTTGGAGAAATTTGGTGAGAATTACAGTACTCAACCCTAGCTTAAATTTCAGTGCATTAGTATAGATTGTCCTTGTTGCCCCAATAATGTTTTTGATACGTTTAGTTGTTTAAGGATGTACAGTTTTCCGCTCTTCCCATCAGTTCTCTCCATCCATCCCTCTTTTTTTATTGTTTGTTCCCTTTACATTTGATAGCCGAAAGCTTGCCAGACGTCCCCATCTAAGGGTCAGACCATACTATGTAACTGAACTACTCTAAATCTAATTCCAACTAGGTATATGTTTCTATGCTAGCAATGTTTGTTCATCATTTTCTTTAGTGTGATTGGTAATCAGGAATGAGGAAGTTTTGGAATGACTTTTGGGTGAATGGTAGAGACGAGAACTTACATAAAAGAATTTAAATTCCATCCAATAAGACTTCTACAAGTTCAATTATTTTACCTCAAGTGACTCCCCACTTCCACTCTAAAATCAAGGTAAGTCATGTTTAGGGAGCTCAAGGCTTCCCTCTACTTTCTGCTAACCAATCACACCTTTATAATGTATATCCATGTTCCACTATCCTCTTGCCTTTTTTCCCTCTGGTATACGTGTGATCGATAGGTAGCAAGTGGAGGAAAGTCTAGAACAAACTTCTCTTCACATTGATGTGATTGGTACCCTGAAAAACTTCGAAGAAGAGGAGAACTAGACTAGCAAAATGAGGTCTAGGTGATTGGTAGTTTAGAAAAACTTTAAAATATCTGGAAGACTTCCAGTACTTAAAAAGACAGAGTGACTTCCACAACTTCCACTCGTAGGGTGTGATTGATACTCCTAAATTTCAACAACAAAGACTTGGTTCCGAACCAGCTGGGGAACTCATAAAACACATCATTTTCCAAATTTTTTGAATTCCCTGGACATCCAGATCAAAGGAGGATAAGAGAAATGGGGTTAGCATACCATTGTGCACTTGCCCTGGGTGTGGTAGAGGCACGTCGGCCTCCAGCGAGACCTCCGGGGCTCATCCGGCGAAACGAAGTCGAGACTCGAGGCGGCGGGAGAAGAAGAGGAGGCGGAAATCGAGAGAGTTCGAGGCGGAAGGAGTAGGGGGCGCCGGAGGATGGCCGGAAATGTGGCGGCGGCGGTGGATAAGAACTTTCCGATCGCCAACGCCATTTCAGGGACTGGAAATGAAGATGAAGGCCAAATTAAAACACCAATTATTACAATTTCGGTTCCATATCCATACCGCATTTTTCATATATATATATATATCCACATTGAATGTATCCGATGTTTGCAATTAGATTAAGCATTTGGAAACACATACTCGAGCTCTTTGTTTGCACCCCTAATGGACTAACGTTTGTCTAATTTTGTAGCCATAATAACTTCTTGTTAAAGTTAATTGTCACGACTTGTCCACAACGAGAGAGGAATACAATAAGACTCACTGATTCAGTGCGTATAATAATTACACCACAAAATTAGTTATAATGCCTCGCAACAAAAGTCTTGTTACTGTTAGCCCGCAGCTAATAGGTAATTCTAGTCTTAAAATTTTTGTGAACGGAATTCGACCAAAAAATAGATACCACTCTCATGCATCAATAATAGCGCTCGGGTTACCTATGAACATTCTGATTTCTCTTTCAGTTACATCAGTTTCTTTTTTTGTCACGATATATCAACTTACTCACTCCTAAATTCCCTTAATCATGCCAACCCCCCTCCCCCCTAAACACATTATATTCTCTTCCATTCACATAATTTGAAGATCAATCTGAGTAAAATAAATTTAATTTTTTATTTACAAAAACAAATAAAAAATATGTTTTAAAAAAAAACAAATGTATACCCCCGCGGGGGTTGGACGGAAAACTACACAATTTTTTTTAAAGTAGATGCTACAAAATTCGCTCTATTTTTCGGGGGAGATTGAGGAATAATATGCACTCGCCCAGGAAGAAGAAACTGTCCACCGAAATATTGGTCAAACTCCTTTCTTTTTAATGTCTCAGAATTCACCGTCACGACGTCACTCATTCTCATTCTCACTTTAGGACAGCAGATTGTTGTTCCAAACTAGAAAGTGACACACCATTTTAACCGAGCATATTTTACCTTTCACCGTTGAAGCTCAAACCAGCATACTGGTGAAGTTCTTGTTATTTGCGTTTAAGTTTGAGCAACTCTCCAAAGGTAAATCCGTGTTTGAGAACATCATCCTATACTGTAAAATTCTAATGGCACTGTAAATCCATCTGAAGTGCAAGCATTTTCAGTTGAGAACAATGGATTTAGCCGAAGAAAGTCAAATACATTTCAGCTTGGCTCCATCTTGAACCGTCAACTACATTTCTTCAGAATCCAATATAAAACAAATCAAAGACATTGAGGATTTGAGGGTCATTTTGTGTAACTATTATCTAAGTGATGTCAGCACACAAGCCACTACGACAGCTTAGATTAAGACCTAATTATATTTTTACTCGATTTAGTCTTCATCGAAATCTTCGACCATTTGAGCATTCATTGCCTCACTCTCCCTCGAACGAGCATCCTCAATCTCAACACGTAGCATGGGATCACAATATACCCTTGCTGCTTGCAATATCTTTGGACAGCCTGAGTTAAAAAAAAAACAAAAAACAAAGTGAACCTTTTAACGCATCCACAAAAGAAACAATGCCGAAGCGGGTCAAAAAGTAGAACTTACCAGCTACAGGGCATTGAGGGCGTGGCTTCTTCGTTCTGATGTAATGCATGACTGCATCTTTCTCATAAATATGCTTGCAGTCCTTGCTGCAATGAACATTGATATAGAGAACTCAATGGATCATAAAAATGATATTGCATCATAAGGATGTGTTTTGCTGTCATGATTAAACAGTTTGAGAAATAAATGATGCAAGGAATGAGGCACCAAATAGAAGAAGAAGAATAATAGGGACAGAACTGTAAAACAGAATGAGAATCTTTAAAACTGAAGAACCAAGGAAATTGAGACCATATCCATCGATGACCAATAAAAGGAGACATCAGATGAGACAAGACAGCATATGGTTGTGGTTACTTGGAGATAAAGTTCTTTTTATCAGTATTCTTCTTAGATAAAAAAATATGAAACTCAAATGGCACACACAGTTACTGAGCAACCTATAGGTGATTGAGAAAGAGAGAACATGGAAGGCTTTAGATCAGACATTTTCTACTTTCATGTCCATGATAAATTATACAATTATTATGAAACAACCCAAAAGGCAGTCAGGAAGCAAAAGTTAATGTAGAGGATTTGGCACAATGAAATGCAAAATAATCATTAATGGCAGTTCATCCTGAATGCAAACTATAAACCTCTAGATCTACTGCTTTTAATGGAACTTGATTCTGATAATTTTAAATAAAATATTACCAGCGAACAGGACTTTCCAGATCAAAAACAGATTTTCCAGTCAACGGACATTTGGCATTCAAAAGGCTGCATTGTGTGCTTGTCATCATAATCTCCTCGTCATCGCCAGGCATTGGCAGACCAGCACGGTGAACATTCTGCAAAATGTAACAATATGTATTACCACAAATGAGAAAACAAATATTTCCATGTAAATTCGGGACATGACTATTTTGGATCTAGAAGAAAAAGGAACTCTCTCAGAAAGCCCCAAAAATTGCTTTGGAAGTCCAAGGGAACATATACTAAAGCATAAAATATAGTACAACAGACATACCCAGATGTCCTCCTTGAATTTCCTGTAAAGTGGATCTGGTTGTGGAAGCGAAACATTATCACACTTAACCTTATTGAACTCAGCTTCAAGAAGCCTTTTGAAATCAGTAAGCTGAAAAAATGAACAAGCACAAACAAAAAAATACCAGCGGTTTAGCCTCTTGAACCATAGAAGCATGAAGCCAAATATTTACATTTCGCTGTAATGCAAACCTGAGTTTTCTGCTATCTTGAACAGTTGAACTCAACATATATGAAAAAAGTGCAAACTTCCAAAATTTTGCATACAAGCAAAATGTGTGGAGGTAATATTTGTTGGCTTTTATGTCTTAATCCACGTTGATTTGATGATTAATCAGACTAATCTTAATCAATCAACCTAGTCAATCAAAATTGGCAAACATGATTACATGCATTGCACATTTACTTGTAAACCTGCAAATCATCTTAATAGGTTAATCAAGATCATCAAGAGAACAAGCATTGAGACAAAGACTCAAGATTATAACAAAACTTGAGACCAAGACTTATAATTTTTTATTTATTGAGTCCAAAGTATCATATGTAAACTTGAACATTAGGATCCTATCCCAATCTTGTCTGGTCAACCTAATACCTAACAGATGACCGAAATCGTCTCATCAGTAGCCGTTAGGATGCTCCCTGAATTGTCCACTCGGACGACCGATTTGTCATTCGGTCGACTGAAATCCCTTGGACCGGTTTTTCATTTTACACAAACAGTCACGTATGTATTTTGTCTTAGAGCCAATTTGCATTGTCTATTGTCAGATGACCGATCTAATGATCAACCATTTACTTCTTGGTCTCTGGCGCAAATACTTCTTCCACATGTCAATATAGTTGTTGAACTCACAACAAATATTTGATTTTCAACTGTTGGTGCTAAAAGACAAATTGTTGATCTGAAAGACCAAATAGGTTTCGGACGACCAAAATCTTGTAACAGAGTCGATTGAATTCTTACTATTATTTTGGATCGATCAACTGAATCTCGTTCGGTCAATTGAAATTAAATCAGAGGAAGTTCGACAAAAAATACTGAAAGTTAGTGATCGGTTATCTGACATTTGTTCAGTTAACCGAATGCTTAATTTTTGACCAAGTCAACCATCTTATTTTTAACAACCATTCGTCAAATCTTGCTTTTCATTAGTCCAAATTTCACAAATTCTCCCAAACGGCTAAATTTGTTTTGAACCCTATAAAAAACCTCATTCAAGAGACACAAACATAGACACTACTATCTCAAATCATTTACACTCTTGGTCCTCTCAAATTCTCAAGATTTCAAAACTTCAAAGCACTCAAAACTTAATCGTCACCACTTGCATATCAATTCTAAATACATATCCAAATATGCTCAAGTATAAAGTGTTTGATAGTGATTCCAAGTTCAAATCCAAAAATCACCAAAACGTTGTAATGCTTCGTGAAAGCTCCATCTCTGGTTGTGAAATGAGAAAATCGAACAGGATGATAGTGTTCACAAAGGCTCGTGTTGCAAATGTGTTAATCTCTCTCTGGAACGGAGATCGGATAGTAAATACTCGAGTAGGATCGTGTATCAATCGGAACTCGATGAGAGGATTACATTACAGTGGTTGTGATCTAATATCTATAAAAATATCCGACGTCGACTTTGTGGTTTGATTGTTTTATCTCTTATTGAGCAACATAATTACCTATACTGTCACATACATCAACAACATAACAGTGTTCTACGTTTTCTTCTAGAACCAATATGGAAGTCCTACATTGTATAAGCTACCAACTGCTAATAAACAGAAAAACAAACACCACCAAAAAAAAATATAACCCAACAAAAAAAATGCAAAACAAATACCTGACGTTGTTGAGGCTGATACCCATTGCTAACCGTCTGGATTGATGTTGCGTGATGCGCACACTCACCCGTCATCGCCAAAAGCTCAAGAACAGTGTCATCAAGTTGCTTAACCTAAACTCCCCCAGAACACAAAACTAGTCGAAAATTCCAAAGAAAATCAATGCCACAACCTAAAACCCCTAAAAATGCAAAATCTAGGATGTGCTCCGAAATTCCAAAAGAATCAACAATGCAACCTAGAAACCCGAAAAAAAAACCCTAAGATTGTAGCGTCTTGTTCCCGAGCCCGAGTCCCGGTCTGTCACCCATGAGTTTACCGGCCCACACATCCTCCCTGAAATTGTCACAAAAGCTTAAGTGGGTTGGGTGGTGTGGTAGTAGACTCATGTCATCACTATAAAGGTTCACTCAGAACACCCACGAAAAACCAATGACAACCTAAAACACCTAACACAAAACCCTATGATTGGCCACTCCAAAAACCACCAAAAAAATAGAATGTCACAACCAAAACCCAACTAAAACTTTAGCTGGTTCACTCCAAGTCTCCAAAACCCAACTAAAATTCAACAAGATAACCTAAAACTCCGAAAACACAAAAAACCTTAATTTTTTTGGTTCACTCCAAAACCCAACAACACAACCTAAAATTCCCAAAAAACACAAAACCATTAATTACACATTTCACTCCGAAACCCAACTGAAACTCAAAAACACAACCTAAAACCCCCCAAAACACACAAACACTAAATTCGTTGCTTCAATCTAAAAGGCAAAAAACCCTTCAAACAAGCAACGGAACGATACCATGTCGGACTTCTCCTCCCTCTCGAGGTCGACGACGACGTCTCGGATCAGCCCCAACGCCTTCCTCGTTTCCTGGAAAAAGAGCAAAATCAAGTATGAAAAGGGTCAGACGATCGATTGGGGTGGGAAAGAGAGTTAGGGTTTACGAGGATTAGGGATTCGAAGTCGGAGGTTAGGATTGCGGAGCCAGTCTCGAATCGCCGGAGGGCCGCCATTGATTGTGAGAGATGTCGCCGGTGGCGGGAAAGGGGAGTTTTTTTGGGGAACTACTATTCGTCGCCGGAAAACTACTTAAATCGCCCCAAAAAACACATTTTTGCCATTAACAAATCAATTAATACCGATTTCGTCCTGTGTCTTTAAACAAGGTGTTTGATTCAGTTTTACTCACATTCCTAGTACCAACACCACGAAAATGTTGGAGAAGCACCTGAATCTGACGAGGTAATGGGGGCGGAATTTTTTTCCCGACTCGGGCGTCTGGATAAGCCGCCTCCACATAGGTGGAGGCGGTTTAGCCTGACGCCTCCACCTATGTGGAGGCGGCTTCGGTGGACGCCTCCACAAAGGTGGAAGCGTCTGTCTAACACGCCTCCACGTATGTGTAGGCGTGTTAGTCAGATGCCTCTACCTAGGTGGAGGCGTCTTAGACAGACGCCTTTTTTTTAATTTTCTGTTAAATTCAATTTTTCCAGGTTCCGTTGCAAGATTTGGTGGTGATGGAGTAGATTACAGTGAGCTTTTTGACAGTAAACAAATATTTACAACAATCGAGGAAGCTTGTAAATGGGCGAAACAAGTTGCAAAAGCAGATAACCGGATGGATTGTTACCTCAGATGCGATCGCAGACGTGAGATGAGTTCTCGTGATACGAGTATTGCACTGCGAAAGAATACGAAAAGAAAAGGTTGCGGTTGTCGGTTTTTGGTAAAAGTGGTGGAGCGACGAGATCGTGATGGATGGGTTATTGTTTCTAGTAGCATCTATAGGCAACACAACCACCCATTGGCAGTTTATTCAGAAGGTCACCGACAGGTCAGCGGACTTAGTGCTGGGGCAAAGGAAATTGTTCGTGATATGACAGAGGCACAAGCAAGACCCCGTAACATTTTGTTGGCGGTAAAGAAGAAATTTCTGGACGATAATCTGAATCAAAGACACATTTACAACTTCAGAGAGTACATGAGGAGGACGAAATCTGAAGACAGGAAGGCAGTGCAGCATAAGTATTTGCATTGGATTGTGGCAGATGAAGAAACTAATGTCTTGACTCACGCATTTTTGGCACATCCGACTTCAGTTCAGTTGTTGCGTACATACCCATTCATAATATGTATGGATTCGACGTATAAGACGAACAAGTACAAGATGCCTTTGTTTGAGATGGTTGGGGTTACTGCAACAAACATGAATTTCCTCGTCGGATATGCGATTTTGCAGGATTAGACCGAGTCTAGTTACCGGTGGGTGTTGGAGAGGTTGCGAGATCTGTTATTGGATATTGTTAGCCCGACAACAATAATTACGGATCGGGAGATGGGTCTGATGCGACCAGTGGCAAAGGTTTTTCCTGAGTCAGCTCATTTACTATGCACCTGGCATATCAACAAAGACGTGTACAACTACGCATACCACGTATTCGGCAAGGAGAAGCAGCGTGCAGAGAGTTTTAGGCGTGGAAGGTGGAGGAGAGTCATGCTTTCTGATTCACAGACGGATTATGATAGATCAGTCCGTAATCTGAAAGATTCTTACAGTTCCTGGCCAGTGCTGACGAAGTATGTGGAAGACATGTGGTTGGTGCATAAGGAAAAATTTGTGTTGAATTGGACGAATCAAGTTTTTCATTTCGGCAACACTACGAATTGCACGGTGGAAAGTGCACATTCGGCTCTGAAAGAGTGGATCACTACATCGACTGTCGCTCTCGACACTCTTTTCGACCGCGTGAACTCGTCTATTGAAATGCAGCTGACTAATATTCGGAACTTTCTTGAAGATTCGAGACGTCGAAATTTGGCACATTACATAGGTCCTCTGTTTCAGCATATAAATGGCCGAGTTTCGCATCACTGCTTGTCGTTAATGACTCAGGAGTTGAAGAGAATACAGGACTTAAGTGATGAAATTGAATATCGTTGTGGGTGTGCTTTCCTGACAACACATGGGATTCCTTGTGCCTGTACCATGTACGAGTGTTTGGCGTCAGGTGATGGAATTTATTTAGAGCAGATTCATCCATTCTGGAAAACACTTGTTATCGGAGAAGGAGTCCAGATGTCAGAGTTTGTTGATCGGTCAGCACAAGACGCCGAGTACTGACCAATGGTCTCTGGGTCCCTCGCCTCCAATAAGTCGCGTGGTCTCAGTCTGGAACCGCTCTTGTCGACAAACAATACGCAGCCTAGCAGTAAGAACAGATAAGCAGTCATCTGCGTATCCTCAGTCCGTGGTGGTCGCCCCCGTCTGCAACACTCGTCCATAGCGTCGATACTAACACCACCGCCACTCCAAAATGAGCTATCCCGCCCAAGGCCCTCAAGTGTGACACCCAGCAACTCAGATACATATAACTTCAGCTCAGATGTCGGCGCCTGTGCACTGACCATGGGACCCTCAACGGGTATGTGCAGAATCTGAAAGACGTCATGCAACATGATCGTCATCTCTCCGAACGACAAGTGAAAAGTGTTGGTGTCAGGCTGCCACGGCTCCACGAATGCCGAAATCAACGGCATGTCGATGCAGGAAAACATGTTTTACGGCAAGTGGCCCAATCCACTGTCAACCACGGTCGCCGTCATATCCTCAGTCATCACTGAACGTCATGCCTGCGATGTCGTACATGATCTGTGCCAATTATGGCACTTCAAAACCTTCCTCTCCTCGCCATCCCAGATGCGTCTGGCGACGTGGCCTCCGAAACTCGGAATGACGCTGCCATCTACAAGACCACCGGGAATAATATCCGTGACGATCCAAGACTCGTCCTCACCCCTCTTCTTCTTCTGAGCTCGGGCGTCTGCAGTGTACGAACTCGAATCATCGGTCACAAACCGGCCACCTCGATCCTTCCTAATGACCCACTCAGGTGAAGGACCACCGTGTCGCCCCTGTCCTCGACCAGACTGATGTACCACCTCATCCGGTGGCCCCAAGTCGTATCGGCCCCCATCGTCACTGTCGTCGTGACTCCTCACCTCATCTGAATCATCCTCGTCGTCGAAAGACTCTCCAGGTGTCTGACGACGACGTAACAAATCTCTCTCTCCTGACTGAAGCAGAAATACCACGTGTACGTGGATGACGAGGACCTGACTCGTCTGCTTAAGGGAATTGATTTCCCTTTTCCTCCACGGTAACCCGATGACTATTAATTCAATTTTAAAAATACAAATTTATTAATGGATTTACTAAAATAATTAAACTAATTATTAACTTAATAATCGATTTATTTAGCAATTATCACAATTAATCAACAATCCTTTACTAAAATCGTACACAACTAATTACTAACATAATATTCAATTTATTTAGCGATTTATTTATTAATTATCACAATTTATAATCAATAAAGGATTTACTAAATTAATTTAACTCATTATTAACATAATATTCAATTTATTTTAATTTTATAACAATTTAAATTCAATTAAAAAAAATTAAAAAAAAATGGGACGTCTGCGGGAGACGCCTACCCTACGTGGGAGGCGTCTCCCGCAGGCGTCGGCACCTGCGGTCGGGCGGTTCCAGCGGACGCCCGACCCAAAAATGTTTTTTTTAAAATTAATTGAAATAAACAAGGTAATTTACCAGATGTGAGTAGTCTGGGGTGTCTGCTGGCTCTTTCCCTGGCCTCCGAGACATTCTATTTGGTGAATAAAAGTGTGATATGAAGAGAAAGTTGTGTTAAAAGAGTGAAATGAGGAGTTATATTAGTAGAAATGGTAGAGAGACAAAATGGTAATCTTACGGGCGATTTAAGTAGTTTTACGACGACGAATAGCAATTCAGTTTGTTTTGGAGGTGAGATCGGTCGTGTTAGAACCTAAAACCCGGATTAGGGTTAATTTGGTTTAGAAGAGGGGTTTGCATAGGGATGGAGGAAGGAGTGGTGGATGTGATGGGAAGTATGGGTTGGGGTGTAGGGTGATGGTGTAGGGTGAGGGTGAGGTGATGGGGTGTAGGGTTATTTAAGTTGAAATCTCTCTCTCTCTCTCTCTCTCTCTCTTACTTGCACTCTCTCACTCTCTCTCCATTTTTCTGTCCGGCGACCAGAGGAGGAAGAAGGCTCGGAGGTTCCGGTGTGAGGAGGTCGTCGCGGGAAGGAGGACGCGCGTGAGGAGGACGGAGGCGTGAGCGTTGCTCCGGCGTTTCGTCGTCTTCGTTTGAGGTATGTCGACTCATTAGTGTGGTTTTGTGTTGTTAACCCTTGTGAAGGGTTGTGTTGGTCGGACGGGGAGGTCGGAGACTTCCTCGGCGTTGTTCCTTCGTAAAACCTCGGCTGACACGAGGTTGAAGACGACCAACGGTCGACCGGTCCCTTCGGGCGGTCCACCGAATGTACTGTTTTACCCGACTTTAACCTTCACCGGTCGGACGATGCCGTGTGGCGGTCGACCGGTAGTGCGTATTTGCTGGTGAGTTGGGACTGCCTGTTGTGTTTCGGTCGACCGGGGTCTTGTGTTCGGTCGACCGTAACTTAAGTGTACTGGATTTTATTGCATGCTGGTTCGACCGATTGTTGGTTGCGTTCGACCGTTTATGACATAGAAATACTAGGTTGACCCTGGAGGATTTCGGTCAACCGGGACCCCTGAGTCGGTCGACCGATAGATCCGATTTTGATGTTGACCAGACTCCAAATTTTGACCTCGTTCGGTCGACCAGTTTTAGACCTTTGTTTGACCGTTGGGGGTTCTGTTTTGAGCGCAGCGGTAGACCGTTTTAGGAGTACGGTCGACCGATTCCTTTCTGGAACCGGTCGACCGAATCACCTTTTCCGGTCGACCGTTTGGGCCCAGGACATAATTCCTGGTTCCCTTTTTGAATGCCAACTTTGTCCACGGAAACCCGTGTCCTCGCCTTGTGCGTGAGCCGAGAGGTGACGGTGGGCGCGTGATGCGTGCATGCCCAGGGACCGCCGTTGGGAAGAGTGTGGGTGTTCGGGACGCGTCACCTCCGTGTATGGACCGTGACCTGAGATGGATTGTTGGGCACTTGTAGTATAGCAGGCCTGAGGGATCGTGGATCCCAGTGTTGATGTTTGTGCGGGCACGCAACTGGCGTTGGGTGAGGTGACTACCGGCCCACGGGCTACGGAGGTCGCTGCCCTGCTTTTATAGCGGCGTGGTTAGTGTTTGCGGCTCAAGGAGCCTGATGACCTGGCAGATTTTGGTCTGGACCCGTCCGATGTTGTGCCGGACGTTGTGATGGACCACCGATGTTGTGTCGGTGATGCCGCCGAGGTTGTGCCGGCGATGATGATTGTTGGGCCGAGGTTGTGCTGGCTATGTTGATTCCTCGACTGGGCACCTATCGAGATGTTGTTGTTATACCTTCCGGGCGACGGCCCCGTTGGTCCCTATGGCTGCGACCACTGAGATTTGCAGATCTGTATTCTATCGGCGTGCATGCGTGACAGAGGCTCCCTGCCGAACCCTTGAGTAGTGTAGCCGCGCGTGGGGGTGCGATGTCGCGTGCTGTAAGGCTGCATGTGCCTGCAGTAGGTCTCCTCGGGAGACTCGTTGTTGATTGACGGACTGATGTCCTGTTTTACCCTTCGGGGGAAATGTTTTCCTTTCTGTCGATGTCATGACACGCTACTAGTATGATAGGTTCATTTGTGTAATGCATGCATATATATAGGGAGTTGGCATACGGGGTTTCCTTCTGGAAACTCAGGCATTGTTGTTGCATCTTTTTCAGGACCGCTGTAGGTCCAGTTGGGTGGTGATCGGCGGGCACGCGTATTTTGGAGTCAGATCCCTCTTCTCGGACCGCTGAGGTCGACGTGATTACATTTTATCTTCTTTTGTCGTTTTGTTGTAATCATGTATCATTTTGACAAACTCTGATGTATTCTGGTGCACCGCTATTTGTTTATGAGAAGTAACAGTCCCGCCTTTGATTATTATGCTCTTTGTCTTGATTATGAATTTTTAAAATTTTCCGCTGTATCGGGATGTTACAACTTGGTATCAGAGCGGTCGATTCCTATGCGGTTCCCAATGAAATCACCCTTGTAGTAATAGGATTCATGCATTTTATCTTTTAGCATGCATACATGGCTGAAGTTGTGATTGTTTCTTCTGTCAGATGGCACCTAGGCGCGTGAGGAGTTCTCCACGCGATCGTGATCCCAGTGACGACACTTCTGGTGCTCATTGGGATAGGTTGGGCGAGTTTCTGGAGCGTCAGGCAGCTCAGAGCGCCCAAGGCGGGGTGGGAGCTGAGCACGATCGGTTCATGCGTCAGCACCCACCGACTTTTGATGGCAGGAGGGCCCCAGAGGTTGCGGAGGACTGGATCTTCAGGATGGAGAAGATCTTCCGCGCTATTGGAGTAGCACCTGAGAGGATGGGGGAGCTGGCCACCTATGTGTTCGATGACGAGGCCGCCAACTGGTGGAGATCTACGTCCACAGTTCTGTTTGATGACCGTGCAGATTTGAGCTGGGAGGAGTTCTTGGAGGTGTTCCACGAGCAGTACTTCCCCCAGCATGTCAGGGATCAGAAGAGGGAGGAGTTTATGTCGCTGGAGCAGAGGGAGATGACTCTGGCGAGCTACATCAGCAGGTTCAACGCTTTGGAGCGTTACTGCCCAGAGATCTGTGTAACCCCAGAGCAGCGGGCGAGGAAGTTCGTGAAGGGACTGAGGCAGCCGCTTCGTTCTCGGGTGATCAACAGCATGTTGCGGACCCTTGCAGATGCGGTGAAGCATGCTACGATCATCGAGCAGGACCAGAGGGAGTGTATTCAGAAGGCGCCAGTGAGCACCGTTAGCCGTGTAGCCGGTCGTGGAGCAGGAAACTCGGGCAAGAGGCCCAGGTTTGATGGAGGAGGAGCACGTCAGTCAGGAGCGTGCACTTACTGCGGGAGGTTCCATCCAGGACAGGAGTGTCCCCGTCGGACTGGAGCGTGCATGGGTTGCGGTCAGATGGGGCATTTCGTCCGTGATTGTCCTCAGAGGCAGGGAGAGCCGAGCAGGAGGCCAGGACCACCAACAGTAGGCAGAGGCGGAGGCAGCCGATCAGTTGTTTCACCGGGCCAGGGCAGGAAGACCGGGCGAGTCTTCACTATTAAGGCTGAGGAGGCGAGGGACTCCAACACCATCGTGGAAGGTACGCTTTCAGTTTCTGGTTCTGTAGCGCGTGTGTTGTTTGATTGCGGCGCCACTCACTCCTTCATTTCGGAGAAGTTTGCTGGCGGGTTGGGTCGGACCCCTGTGCTGCTGACTGATGTTTTGGAAGTCAGCACGCCCATGGGTGAGGTGGGCACGGTGGGGAGCTTTTTCCCCGGCACCACAGTTGCTTCGAGAGACCATGATTTTCCGGCAGATCTGGTCTTGTTACCGATGGAGGACTTCGACGTCATACTGGGGATGGATTGGCTGTCACAGTACGACGTGCGGGTCTTTTGCCGTGAGAAGAAGATCCTGATTCCAATGGAGGGCTTGCCAGATGTTCTGATCAGAGGTGCCAGGAGCAGAGGGGGTCGTCTGATTGTGTCTGCGGTTAAGGCACAGAGACTGATACAACAGGGATGCAGAGCGTTTGTGGCCACGCTGGTAGTTCCTGATCCTGAGACGAGGAGGCTGAAGGACATAGAGATTGTGCAGGAGTTCCCGGATGTGTTTCCAACAGAGATTCCAGCGTTACCGCCGCGCCGAGAGATCGAGTTCGGCATCGAGTTGGTAGCGGGTACGACACCTCAGTCGAAGGCACCGTATCGTATGGCACCTGCAGAGTTGACGGAGCTGAAGAAGCAGTTGCGGGAGTTGATGGAGTCCGGGTTCATTCGACCGAGTGTTTCTCCATGGGGAGCGCATGTGCTCTTCGTGAAGAAGAAGGATGGGTCGTTGCGGATGTGCATCGACTACAGGATGCTGAATAAGGTTACCGTTAGGAACCGGTACCCTTTGCCCAGGATTGATGATTTGTTTGATCAGTTGCAGACGGCGAGAGTGTTCTCGAAGATCGATCTACGTTCGGGTTATCACCAGTTGCGGATCAGGGAGGCAGATGTTCAGAAGACAGCCTTCAGGACGCGGTACGACCACTACGAGTTCTTGGTGATGCCATTTGGACTGACGAATGCACCTGCAGCATTCATGGATCTGATGAATAGGACCTTCCAGTCGTACCTCGACAGATTTGTCGTGGTGTTCGTGGACGACATCTTGGTGTATTCACCTGACCGGAGCAGCATCGAGAGCACCTGAGGATTGTGCTTGGCATCTTGAGGGATAAGCAGCTTTATGCCAAGTACACGAAGTGCGAGTTTTGGTTGGATCAAGTGGCTTTTCTGGGGCATATCGTGTCAGCGGATGGGATTTCAGTGGATCCGGCGAAGGTCGAGGGTGTGACTCAGTGGAGAGCCCCGACGAGCGTGACGGAGATCAGGAGTTTTGTTGGACTGACAAACTATTACAGACGGTTCATCCAGGATTTCTCCAGACTTGCATCGCCGCTGACAGCATTGACGCAGAAGGGCGTCAAGTTTGTTTGGTCCCAGAAGTGCGAGGACAGCTTTCAGGAGCTGAAGAGGCGATTGACGACAGCACCTATTCTGACGCTACCGAGTGGCAGTGGAGGCTACGTGATTTACAGCGATGCATCAGGGATAGGCTTGGGTTGTGTTCTGATGCAGCACGGGAAGGTGGTCGCGTACGCTTCGAGGCAGCTGAAGGTGCACGAGAAGAACTACCCTACTCACGATCTGGAGTTAGCAGCGGTAGTTCACGCGTTGAAGACCTGGCGGCACTATCTGTATGGCGAGCAGTTCGAGGTCTTCACCGATCATCAGAGTCTGAAGTATTTGTTCTCGCAGAAGGAGCTGAATATGAGGCAGCGCAGATGGCTCGAGTTCATTAAGGACTACGACTTCACCATTTCCTATCATCCGGGAAAGGCAAATTCGGTTGCAGATGCACTGAGCAGGAAGGTGGAGGTTTCAGTTGAGAGCCTGTGCATCCAGGAGTGGAGGCTACTCGAGGCTTTGTCAGAGTGGAGACCGTTCATAGAGGGTACAGAGGGAGCAGTGATTGTTGGGCTTCGGGTGGAGCCGCAGACTGTCTCACGGTTGGTCCAGGCTCAGCAGGGGGATGATGAGTTAGCTGGTCTGCTACAGTTAGCTTCCAGAGATGGATCAGATTTCAGTGTGGGGGTTGATGGTGGTCTGAGGTTCAGGAGTCGGATTTGGGTGCCGAAGTTCGATGGGCTGAGAGATGACATCATGGAGGAGGCACACAGAGCTAGGTACACCATTCATCCGGGGAGCACGAAGATGTATAAGGATCTGCAGCGGAACTTCTGGTGGAAGGGCATGAAGAGGGACATTGCAGAGTTTGTGGAGCGATGCTTGGTCTGTCAGCAGGTGAAGATTGAGCATCAGAGGCCAGCAGGACTGATGCAGTGTATTGAGCTTCCTGAGTGGAAGTGGGAGCACGTGACGATGGATTTTGTCACGGGATTGCCGAAGACGAGGAGATTCCACGACGCGATTTGGGTGATAGTCGATCGACTGACCAAGTCGGCGTACTTCTTAGCGATCAGGACCACGTTGCCTTTGGAGGGTCTGGCTAAGTTGTACGTGGAGGAGATAGCCAGGTTGCATGGAGTGCCAGTGAGCATCATCTCCGATCGAGATCCTCGATTCACTTCCAGATTTTGGGGGAGTCTGCAGCAGGCTTTGGGGACGCGTCTGAGGTTCAGTACAGCGTTTCATCCGCAGACCGATGGTCAGTCAAAGAAGACGATTCAGACCTTGGAGGATATGCTGAGAGCATGCACACTGGATTGGGCAGGGCACTGGGATGAGCACTTGCCGCTGATAGAGTTCGCCTACAACAACAGCTACCACTCGAGTATTAGGATGGCACCGTACGAGGCGTTGTACGGGAGGCCTTGCAGATCGCCAGTATGCAGGAGTGATGTGGGCGAGAGGCAGTTAGTGGGGCCAGAGATCGTGCAGATGTATGCAGAGAAGGTGGATGTGATCAGGAGGAGACTCGCCACAGCACAGAGCAGACAAAAGAGTTATGCTGATCGATGCAGACGAGTGTTGAGTTTCGAGGTGGGCGACCACGTGTTTCTGAAGATTTCCCCAGCCAGAGGTGTGATGAGGTTTGGGAAGAAGGGGAAGCTCAGTCCGAGATATGTTGGACCGTTTGAGATCCTCGACCGAGTTGGAGAGGTTGCCTACCGGATTGCATTGCCGCCGCAGTTTTCGGGTCTTCACAACGTCTTTCATGTATCGATGCTGAGAAAGTATGTTGCAGATCCGGCTCACGTTATCTAGATAGCAGTGCCAGAGATTCAGCAGGACTTATCGCTCGAGGAGAGGCCAGTCGAGATTGTTGATCACATGGATCACCAGCTCAGGAGGAGGACCATCCCGATGGTGAAGGTCAGGTGGCAGCATCACAGTGAGCGCGAGGCCACTTGGGAGATCGAGGAGGATGTCAGAAGGCAGTATCCAGAGCTTTTCGGTGAGTAGTTGCTTTGATTTCGGGACGAAATCCTTTTAAGTTGGGTGGATTGTTAGAACCCAAAACCCAAATTAGGGTTAATTTGGTTTAGAAGAGGGGTTTGCATAGGGATGGAGGAAGGAGTGGTGGATGTGATGGGAAGTATGGGTTGGGGTGTAGGGTGATGGTGTAGGGTGAGGGTGAGGTGATGGGGTGTAGGGTTATTTAAGTTGAAATCTCTCTCTCTCTCTCTCTCTCTCTTACTTGCACTCTCTCACTCTCTCTCCATTTTTCTGTCCGGCGACCAGAGGAGGAAGAAGGCTCGGAGGTTCCGGTGTGAGGAGGTCGTCGCGGGAAGGAGGACGCGCGTGAGGAGGACGGAGGCGTGAGCGTTGCTCCGGCGTTTCGTCGTCTTCTTTTGAGGTATGTCGACTCATTAGTGTGGTTTTGTGTTGTTAACCCTTGTGAAGGGTTGTGTTGGTCGGACGGGGAGGTCGGAGACCTCCTCAGCGTTGTTCCTTCGTAAAACCTCGGCTGACGCGAGGTTGAAGACGACCAACGGTCGACCGGTCCCTTCGGGCGGTCGACCGAATGTACTGTTTTACCCGACTTTAACCTTCACCGGTCGGACGATGTCGTGTGGCGGTCGACCGGTAGTGCGTATTTGCTGGTGAGTTGGGACTGCCTGTTGTGTTTCGGTCGACCGGGGTCTTGTGTTCGGTCGACCGGAACTTAAGTGTACTGGATTTTATTGCATGCTGGTTCGACCGATTGTTGGTTGCGTTCGACCGTTTATGACATAGAAATACTAGGTTGACCCTGGAGGATTTCGGTCGACCGGGACCCCTGAGTCGGTCGACCGATAGATCCGATTTTGATGTTGACCAGACTCCGAATTTTGACCTCGTTCGGTCGACCGGTTTTAGTCCTTTGTTCGACTGTTGGGGGGTTCTGTTTTGAGCGCAGCGGTAGACCGTTTTAGGAGTACGGTCGACCGATTCCTTTCTGGAACCGGTCGACCGAATCACCTCTTCCGGTCGACCGTTTGGGCCCAGGACATAATTCCTGGTTCCCTTTTTGAACGCCAACTTTGTCCACGGAAACCCGTGTCCTCGCCTTGTGCGTGAGCCGGGAGGTGACGGTGGGCGCGTGATGCGTGCATGCCCAGGGACCGCCGTTGGGAAGAGTGTGGGTGTTCGGGACGCGTCACCTCCGTGTATGGACCGTGACCTGAGATGGATTGTTGGGCACTTGTAGTATAGCAGGCCTGAGGGATCGCGGATCTCAGTGTTGATGTTTGTGCGGGCACGCAACTGGCGTTGGGTGAGGTGACTACCGGCCCACAGGCTACGGAGGTCGCTGCCCTGCTTTTATAGCGGCGTGGTTAGTGTTTGCGGCTCAAGGAGCCTGATGACCTGGCAGATTTTGGTCTGGACCCGTCCGTTGTTGTGCCGGACGTTGTGATGGACCACCGATGTTGTGTCGGTGATGCCGCCGAGGTTGTGCCGGCGATGATGATTGTTGGGCCGAGGCTGTGCCGGCTATGTTGATTCCTCGACTGGGCACCTATCGAGATGTTGTTGTTATACCTTCCGGGCGACGGCCCCGTTGGTCCCTGTGGCTCCGACCACTGAGATTTGCAGATCTGTATTCTATCGGCGCGCATGCGTGACAGAGGCTCCCTGCCGAACCCTTGAGTAGTGTAGCCGCGCGTGGGGGGTGCGATGTCGCATGCTGTAAGGCTGCATGTGCCTGCAGTAGGTCTCCTCGGGAGACTCATTGTTGATTGACGGACTGATGTCCTGTTTTACCCTTCGGGGGAAATGTTTTGTTGTAATCATGTATCATTTTGACAAACTCTGATGTATTCTGGTGCACCGCTATTTGTTTATGAGAAGTAACAGTCCCGCCTTTGATTATTATGCTCTTTGTCTTGATTATGAATATTTAAAATTTTCCGCTGTATCGGGATGTTACAGGTCGGGTCGGGTCGGATTGACACGATATTAGATGAGACTGACTATAGTTCGATGAGACTAGACTATGAACACAAAAAAATAGAAATTCGATTCGAATTTTTATTTCTGATTTTTTTTTATTTGTACGGTGACGAGTTCAACGTCACCGTACATACATGTCATCATTTGTATTTTTATATTTTATTATTTAAAAATAAAATTTTCCGATGCACAAGATTTTGTTTTTAAAATGCATAACATATTGTATTTCCAATGCAGGACATATATCTGTCGACACATATGTCCAGTGAGGAACAACCTATCAAGTGACACACAATCTGTTATGCATTAGAAACACAAATCATCAGCATTGGAAACAAACAAACGTCTAAATTGTCACACCATCAAGTTATCAGCAAATTAAATATTATTGAAAAATAACTTCACGTTGGCATCACAAAGAACTCATGACCCTCCACATCAGAGGTGGTCCAAACGACGTATTTAAAGGAATGCATAAATCATTTTCTATATATTCATACCAGTGGGTCGAAATTTTAGCTTTACTCGACCCATTTATACCTGCAGATGGATTTGAGTTTTCTTTTCTAACTCGTATAATAAATGTATAAGATTTATGCTATGTAAATTAGGTGGGGCTATGAATGCGCTTGATACGAAAATCACGTGTCAACATGTAAAAACAAGCGGAGTAGAGTTAGAATTTTGAGTCTCGGATTTTAATGCATTATATTATTAAATACAAAAGGTAGATACAAATATAGCAATAAAATCTAGAGTTTTGAACCAGCTCATGAGTTTCAAAGGTTGAGTTGGTTAGTTTATCGATCTAAGTTGCGGAAGATGTTCAATTTTCGACTATCTCATCATTTTTAGTCAAATATTAGTCTTTTTTTATTTTATCTACTTTACTTCCCTACTACATTTTAAATCTTAACATCTCAAACATTACAATGAGATTACTAGAATTTGATCATAATCTTAACTATCAAGACAATTAATCTTTCAAACTAACCTTAGGTGGTAATTTGAGGGACTGGTCGAACATGAACTCAAATTTCAATTCGTCACACGCCAACATAAAAAGAGCATGTAGTTAGATATATACTACTCATTGCCCCTGATCTTCTATCCTTGCTTTTAGCAAGAATCCACAAAATGGACTATAATTTTTTAATATAATCAAAAATAAATAAAAATTTCGAAATTTAAGAATTTTTTTTTTCGAAAACTACGTGGATCGCGGGTGTGACCCGCGATCCGTGGGGCACGGATCGCGGTTCCCACCCGAGATCTTTTCCTCCCGCCAAAAAAACAATTTAATTTTTTTTAAGTTTTCTGTTTTATTTTCTTTATTTCTGTTTTTCTTTTTTATTATAATTATTTTTAATCTTTTTTAAAATCTTTTTTTTTCAAAATATGTTTTCTAATTTATATTATTTTTTAAAAAATTAAAAATTTGTTTTTGATTTTTTCAAAAATCGACCTCCAAATCACGTCGATAACTAGACGTATTGAAATGTTAGGGTATTTTATACAATAAAAAAATAAATTTTCTTAACAAAAATAAGGAAATTATTTACAAATGAATTTTAAACAAACACTAAAACTAATTAAAACAAAAAATGATAACGTTGTCGAAAACAAAAAAATGATAACGTTGTCGAAAATTCGTAGGGTGTACACACATTACAAACAGTTTTGGGGGTCGATACAGCATAAAATTAAAAACACAATGAATTTTTTTAAAAAATAATAACAATTACAAAACATATTTTGAAAGGAAATATAATAAAAAAACTTAATTAAAATGATTTAAAAAAATTCAAAACATAAAACACTCCAACTAAAATCCGTGACTGTATTTATTTTCTTTTATTGTTTTTGATTTTATGTTTTGAATTTTTTAAAATCATTTTAACTATGTTATATATATATATATATATATATATATATACTTCAAAATATGTTTTCTAATTTTTATAAAATTTAAAAAAAATTAATTGCAGTATCGACCTTCAAAACTGTTTGTAAAGTGTATTCTCCCTACGAATTTTTGACAACGTTACAAATTTTAAAATTTTAGAATATAGTATTAACTAGGTACATTTTTTTCTAATAAAAAAAATTAAATTTCGAATACCAATGTAGGTACATTTTAAAATTGGTAACGTTGTCAAAAATTCGTAGAGTGGATACACATTACAAACAGTTTTCTAATACTTCAAAAAATTAAAAACACAATTTTATAAAAATTAGAAAACATATTTTGAAGTAAATATTTCTATAACATAGTTAAAATGATTTTAAAAAATTCAAAACAAAAATAAAAAACGATAAAAGAAAATAAATAAAGTCACGGATTTTAGTTGGAGTGTTTTATGTTTTGAATTTTTTTAAATCATTTTAATTAAGTTTTTTATTATATTTCTTTTCAAAATATGTTTTGTAATTGTTATTATTTTTAAAAAAAAATCATTGTGTTTTTAATTTTTTGCTGTATCGACCTCCAAAACTGTTTGTAATGTGTGTACACCCTACGAATTTTCGACAACGTTATCAATTTTTTGTTTTAATTAGTTTTAGTGTTTGTTTAAAATTCATTTGTAAATAATTTCTTATTCTTGTTAAGAAATTTTATTTTTTTATTGTATGAAATACCATAACATTTCAATACGTCCAGTTATCAACGTGATTTGGAGGTCGATTTTTGAAAAAATTCAAAACAAATTTTTAAATTTTTAAAAAATAATATAAATTAGAAAACATATTTTGAAAAAAAAAAGATTTTAAAAAAGATTAAAAATAATTATAATAAAAAAGAAAAACAGAAATAAAGAAAATAAAACAGAAAACTTAAAAAAAATTAAATTTTTTTTTTGGCGGGAGGGACGGATCGCGTGTCCGTGCGATCCGTGCCCCACGGATCGCGGGTCACACCCGCGATCCACCTAGTTTTCTAAAAAAAAAATCTTCCTAAATTTCGAAATTTTAATTTATTTTTTATTATATTAAAAAATTACGGCTAGTTCAGTTGGGATGTGGTTCCAATTATTATTATTTTGAAAATAATTTTCTACAAAAGTATTAGAAATTCAAAATAAAGTTAATTATATATGTGTTTTTCCTTGTATAGGTCTTATTTCAATAGGAACTTGATGAGTCGATCCTCTACACGTCTTGCTTTTACTGCTATATCGGGAGTTACTGGGCATGCACTTGTAAATCCCTTATTTGCCAATATAAATGTTAGTCTACTTCTACACCAATGGACGATAGTTGGAGTCGGCAGCTCTCCTAGGATTCCCTCATCTGGAATCTCTAGGGAAGAGGATCATGTTGGCCTTGCGAACTGCTTGATACACTATCTCCCTTCAACCCGTTGAGCGAAAATGTGACAAAAGAAAAGAAAATCCATGGACCGACCTCATCGTCTCCACCACATAGGAACTACGAGATCACCCCAAGGACGCCTTCGGCATCCAGGGGTCGCTGACCGACCATAGACCCAATATAATCATATCATAAATAATGAAAATAGAAATATTCTATATTAGAATTCTGTAGACGTTATCACTTTTATTCTATAATATTACTTTATATATTATATTACAATAGTTAGTTCTAGACTTTAATTAAAGGTTTGGTCCTTAAAAATATTTGAAAATTTTCAAGGGTTTTACGTCGGAATAGAAATGCCACAACATTTTGGTGGAGTTTTGATCGAAAAATATTTCCATTATAGCGTTTCGGGTGAGCTTCAGAAAGGGTTGGTGTTTGGCTACTCAACGCCAACATTTTTTTACATACTTTGTCATTATTTTGTTTGCCAAATTTCACGCATCTTACAAATTAGTTTCATGCCCAGGTAACCTAATAGAGATTGTTAGTCAATATATTAATTATTCAAGTTATTTAGTTATGTAGGAATCATTTGCCAATTAGTTAATTTATTTAACATTCAACCAATTATTAAGCTTTTTATATTAACAAAATTACCAAGTTATGAAGTTGTTAATCTCTCTAATATTTCAGTCATCAATTATTATTTTTCAATTTAAAAAAGAATATATACAAAAATAAGTTGAAGGAAAAGGACCAAATTACTAACTCAACTCCACTCAACACCAGATATATATCCAAACAACAAACCTACTGCATTGCCAACGCCTCCCACATTTACCGCTTCTTAAATTCCAAACGAAGCCATGCATTACAATTCGTCATTGCTACAAAAATATAACATTACAATTCGTGAGAACTTAATCCTATTTTGCATTGAGATTAAATCTGTAGGATTCTAGCCTAATCCTAATCCTAATTGTGTTTTGTGGTTGATTAGGTGGTGATTAGAGGAGATTAGAGATGGATGGCTTGGATTGAAGATGATTGGATGAGGGGTTGAGATGAGTGGAGATGAGATGAGTGGTGGAGATGGATTGGATTGGATTGGATTGGATTGGATTGGATGGTGAGGATTTGGTGTGGTTGGGGTATTTGGGGGGAGATTTCTCTCTCTCTCCCTCACGTCTCTCTCTCTCTCTCTCTCTGATCTCTCTCTCCCTCTATCCAGCAGCAGCTCCGGCGAGGAAGAGGGTTCTCCGGCGAAGTGAAGATCGGCTCCGATTGTTGGTGGTTGAGGTGAGTGTTACTCTCTCGGCTCGTTTCCGGCTCGTTTTGGTTTCCCTCTCTTGACCTCACTCGGGTTTTGGTGGTTGTGGTTGTTCGGTGGAGGTTGCCGGAGGTGGATTCGTTGTTGTGGATCGTCGAGGAGGAGTTGATCGTCGTTTGGACGCGAGATTCGTCGACGGATCGCATTTTGGGGAGACGTGCTCGTGGAGGCGTCGTCGTGGTTCTTCAAGTGTCTCTTCAGACCTTTAGGTATGTCAAGCTAGCTCACTTAATCACCGTGAGTAATTGGAAGTCGACGGTAGGCCGATTGGCTCGTCGCGAGTAAATGTGCAGCAGATTTCACTGCCTGATCGGTCGACCGGTTGGTGCAAACGGTCGACCGTTCGTGAAGAGATTTCGGGCTCTGCCTCAAATCGGTCGAACGATGCCTGTGGGGCGGTCGACCGATTGTGCATAGGAGGCAAGTCTGGAGAGTTTCGGTCGACCGGGTCCCCTTTGCCGGTCGACCGTGTGCACTGTCTTAAGTTGGTTGGGGGGCGTAGACTATATAAACGGTCGACCGTCCTTTGATCTCGTCCGACCGTGACTTAAGTGGACCTTGTGGTCGGTTCGACCGAATGTGGGTTCGGTCGACCGGACCCGTGTGTTGAGCGTGAGAAACGCTCTGGTGGAATTCGGTCGACCGAGGGGAGCTCGGCGTTCGACCGGATTCGTGGCGCGAGTGAGGGATTATTCCCTGGACTGATTCGGTCGACCGGGGTGTGCTCGGCGTTCGACCGAATTCGTTGTGGGATTTGTTCCCTGGTGACTTTCGGTCGACCGGGACCCCCTTTTGTCGGTCGACCGATTGGTCGTTTTGTTCGTTGGACCGGGAGTTGACCATCTAAACGGTCGACCGTCCCTTGATTTTGGTTCGACCGAACGAGTGTGGTGTCGGGAATCGGTCGACCGATGGAGTGCCGGTCGAAGTGGATTGCCCTGTATTTGCTTGATTCGGTCGACCGGGACTTTTGGTTCGGTCGACCGTTTGTGTCCTGTTTTGCACTATGGAGGTGCTGTGGTTGTGGTTGCCCGTGTGGGGCGAGTCGTGGTGCCGATGTTCTTCCGGCAAGTGTGCTAGGTGCACGTGGGTTGCGGTGGTTGGTTGAAAATAGACCTGGAGCCCCGTAACTGTGTGAGAGCTGTGGTTGGTTGAAAATAGACCTGGAGCCCAGCTAGTCTGTACGGAGTTGGTTGAAAATAGACCTGGAGCTCCGTAGTGCGTTCAGGTTGGTTGAAAATAGACCTGGAGCCTGAGCAAGGACCGCGTGTAGGGGTTGGTTGAAAATAGACCTGGAGCCCTTATACGTTTGGGTTGGTTGAAAATAGACCTGGAGCCCTTGGTCGTGTCGTGGTAGCTGTGGTTGGTTGAAAATAGACCTGGAGCCCAGCTTGACGACGTGTGTGAGTCGCGGCGGTTGGTTGAGATTAGACCTGGAGCCCCGTGACTGTGTGGGTGCGGCGGTTGGTTGAGATTAGACCTGGAGCCCCGTACCGGTGGTGTGTCCTGTGATGGAGTTGAGAGCCCTGGTGTTGGGCGTGTTGTGATGCTTTTCTTTTGAGTAGAATTGCATGCTAGGTCCTTTTATTTCATACATATAGAGTTTGGCATACGGGGTTTCCTTCTGGAAACTCAGGCATTGTTGCATGTTTACTTTCAGGCCGTGATCGGCATTAGGGGGTGGTGACCGAGGAGAGGAGCACCGCTACCGGATTCAGCTTTCTCTCAGTTGAGGTCGTGTGATTACTGTTTCCCTATATATGCTTTTGATGTAATCACAACTTTTGTATACTCTGATATTCACACATATATATATATATGATATATGTCGGTGTACCTGTGTTCTTTTATTGCGTAATGTCCTCTGTTGATTGAGTGTTTAAAATTTTAAATTTTCCGCTGTTTGTGGATGTTACAAAATCTCGATTCATTGGCTAGCAATGTGGACCGTAAGAGTTTATATATAAAATGGACAACGTAACAGAACTACACAACACAAGCAATTAAGCCACCGACCCTCTCTCTCTCTCTCTCACTCACTCACTCACTCACTCTCTCTCTCTCTCTCTCTCTCAATCACCGTTCCACCAACATTTATTTCTCCGCTTTCTGAAGCAACTAATAGTGCAATACCCAAGCCATCTTTGGTTTTGTTGTTCTTGATCTCTGGAATCTCTGACAAAGACATCTTTAACTTTGTCTGTTAAGTTCTAGCAACAACTTGATACCATCTACTGTGATGCAATAGCATTATTGTGGATTTGTGGTAGATTTTCAACTATGTTTTCGAGAATAGCATTTAAATAAGGTTTGCATTGGATATATAGCTATGGTGGTAGTATTTTAGTAGTAGGTGGACCTAGCTTGTGCACGTGAAGAGACGAAGTATGTTTTGAGGAGATTGAGTCGTTTTCATGCTTCATTCCGAAGCTTTATTTTCCTTAGAACCATTTCAATACTTTTACCTTATTCCTTTTCTATAAATATATATAAATCTACATGTGCTAATTTTTAAAAGATCTTTGCTACTGCTTCTGGTTGAAGATCGGAAGAACTCTATCACGAGAATATGCCTATTCCTCTATTGTATAACAATTAAATTTATTAACCGGAGAGTGGGATCCGGATCAAGTAACTTATTGTGTAATATCCGGATCCTTATCGGGTGTAACTAAAACTTGGTTATTCGGGTTTGTTCCTGACCCGATAACCAAATGAACCCAATATAAAAAAGGGGTTTTCCCTTCCAAAATCACAACGGAAAATCGTGTGAGATTGTGGAGGGTTTTTGATGCTCCTCGTGTGATCTCGTGTTCTTGATGCTAAATTCAACATGGTATCAGAGCGCAAGTTGATGGTTCTGATGGTGATGGGAGACAGATCATTGAAGATTCATATCTGATCCACATTTGTCGTTCTTGTGAGATTTCCGATCGAGACCCGTCCTTCTTCTTGACCGTGTTAGTTTTCCTCGTGGTTGATCGTTAAGATGGGGGAAGGAGAGAAGAGTTCGAACAACTCAACTGTGGATAAAGATGATCCATATTATCTTCAATCCTCATATCAACCAGGTAAATTCTTGTTTTCTAACAAGCTTAGTGGAAGTGCTAATTACTCCATCTGGAGGAGATCCATATGTATAACGTTAGGTGCTAAAAGAAAAATGGGGTTCGTCGATGGAAGTCTTGTCGTTCCTAATCAAATCACTAATCCCAAAGATTTTGTTAACTGGACGAGATGTAATGATATGGTTTTGTCTAGGATAATCAATTCTGCTAGTCTGGAAATCGTTGGAAGCATTATATATGTTGATCATGCTTCTGACATCTGGAAAGATCTTGAGAATTTTTTTTCTCAAGTTAATGCTCCAAGACTGTTTGATATCAAGAAACAAATGAATCAACTCGTTCAAGGTCAGGATAGTGTCTCTGATTATTATACTAAGTTGAAAGATTCCCATTTGTAGTTGTGGTGCCTTGAAAGTCATGATGGAAAGAGATCAAGAGGAGAAATTATTGCAATTTTTGGTCGGCTTAAATGAGAGTTATGCTGCTGTTAAGGATCAAATCTTGCTCGTCCAGCCACTACCTACAGTGAATAAAGCATATTCACTTGTCACTCAAGAAGAGAATCAGAGGAACGTTGGCCACAAAGGTCAACAAAATGAATGTGCAGCTATGATGGTTGGCAGATCAGAAGGGAACAACAATAACAAACAAGGAGTGAATGGGAAGTGGAAAGGAAATGATGGAAAATTCAAGAACAACAGAAAGGATAAATTCTTTTGCACACATTGTGAGTCAAATGGACATACCGCAGATAGGTGTTTTTGGATCATTGGTTTTCCCCCTGGGCATAAACTCCATAAGGTCTATCCAGGATCAGCAAGGCAGCAAAGATCACATAAAACCTTCAGGGCAAATGCCGTTGAAAGTGAAGCTGAGACCAAGTCAGAAGAAACAGAAATCCCAAGGCTTACCAGGGATCAATGTGCTCAACTCATGAACGTGCTCAGCAGAGACAACATGAAGTCTGTCAACATGGCAGGTAATTTCACTTGTGCTTATACGTGCATTGGTGATTCATTTTGGATTGTAGAAACTGGTGCTACAGATCACATGTGTAGCTCTCCTAGGATGTTACAAAATGCTTACAAGCCTAATAAAAATTTACATGTCACTTTACCTAATAACAAGCATTTGTTGAACTTGTTGGAGATATTATGCTTGAACCCGGAATGATTTTAAAAAGAGTTCTTTTATGTTCCTACTTTTAAAGTCAACTTACTTTCTGTAGGAAAATTAACCAACCAAAATAATTATGTTGCTCATTTTTATCCTAACGCTTGTCTTTTACAGGTCCTGGCCACCAAGAAGGTGACTGGGCAAGCGAATTACATTAGTGAACTTTATATTCTCAACAAGAAGGTTGCTTCAAATGCTGTCAATACCATAATTAGTAGTGAAGCTTGGCATAAAAGGCTGGGTCACCCATCACATAAGAAGTTTCAGATTCTTAGTAGCATTATTACTGTTATATCTAAAAATAAACATTGTTATTGTGAAGTTTGTCATTTGGCCAAACAAACTAGATTGAGTTTTAAATCTAGCACTATAACTACTAGTTTTCCTTTCCAATTAATTCATTGTGATGTGTGGGGAAAATTTCCTCACCCTAGTCTGTCAGGTGCTTCTTATTTTCTTACTATAGTTGATGATTTTACTCGTTGTACATGGATATACTTGATGAGAAATAAAAGTGAAGTTTTCAGCCACATCAAATCTTATTACTTCATGATTAAAAATCAATTTAACTCTACTATTAAGACAATTAGAACTGATAATGAATCTGAATTTATTTGTAATGATTTGTTAACCTTCCTTTTTTAGCATGGGATCTGCCATAAAAAATCCACTGTGTATACACCCCAACAAAATGGAGTAGTGGAAAGAAAGCATAGACATCTACTTGAAGTAAGCAAGGCATTAAAATTTCAAGCACATCTACCAATCATGTTCTGGGCAGAATGTGTATTGAGTGTTGTGCACATCATTAACAGAATTCCAACAAAAATATTGGGAAACATCTATCCCTATGATGCCCCGTTCAAAAGAAAACCAGACTACAACTATTTGAAGTCTTTTGGATGCCTAGCATATGCCACTAAACCAAGAACAGAAGGAAGGTTTGATAGTAGAGCAACCAAAACTATATTCATTGGATATCCACTTGGACAGAAAGCATACAAGTTGTATGATTTAAAGACTAGAAAAGTCTTCACCAGCAGGGACGTCAAGTTCCATGAGGAGGAGTTTCCCTTTTCAAGGCTGAACTTCCTGATATGAATGAAGACAACTTCCTTGTTCTGCCCAAAATCATAGATGAAGTCCAAGAAAATGGTTTACACACAGGAACGAACAACAGGCAGATAAATGATGCAGAGAATGGAGACGAGGATGAATATGGTGAAGATGAACTTGAAAGTTGCAGATAACAACAGTACAGTGAGGAGGTCAGAAAGATCACATAGAGCACCAAGACATCTTGATGACTACTACTGTGGACAAGTTTCAAACATCTGTTCTGAGAATAAAGAACACCACTTTAGTACCGAGCATCCTATGAGCAACTACATGAGCTACAACAAGTTGTCTCACAGTTTCAAGAAGTTTGTGGGAGTTATAAACAATGTGAAGGAGCCAGAGTCATATAGTGAAGCAGTCACAAATGAGAACTGGAGAAAAGCTATGGAAATAGAATTGAAAGCATTAGAAGATAATAACACTTGGGAATTGGTTGACTTATCACAGATGAAAAGAGCAATTGGAAGCAAGTGTGTATACAAATTAAAGCTGAAATCAGATGGTAGCTTAAAGAGGTACAAAGCAAGGTTAGTTGCAAAGGGATATACACAAAAGGAAGGTTTTGATTACCATGAAACTTTTGCACCTGTCTCCAAAATTACCACCATAAGGACCATCATTGCACTTGCTGCTAAAAAGGGATGGTCACTTCATCAAGTCGATGTGAATAATGCCTTCCTAAATGGAGATCTAGAGGAAGAAGTCTACATGAAACCACCTTTAGGCTATCTCAAGGAGGAGGAGACTAAAGTTTCAAATTGAAGAAATCATTGTATGGGTTAAAGCAAGCATCAAGGAATTGGTACCAAAAATGGACACAAGTACTAGAAGATAAAGGATTCAGGCAATCTAAAGCCGATTACTCACTTTTCACCAAGCAAGGAATTGAAAGCTTCACCACATTGGTAGTATATGTTGATGATATCATCATAGCAGGAAGTGATGATGTTGAAATACAGAAAGTCAAACATATGTTGGCTGCAGAATTCAAATTAAAGGACTTGGGAGATCTGAGGTATTTTTTGGGCATAGAAGTTGCTAGAAATCATGAAGGCATAAGCATTTGTCAAAGAAAGTATTCCTGGATTTCCTCAAAGATACAAGACAATTAGGAGCAAAACCAGCAACAACTCCTATGGAACAAAATATCAAGTTTGATGACTCTGTAGAAATCTCTGATAGGACACTTTATAGGAGAATAGTAGGAAAGTTAATTTACTTGACTCTAACCAGATCTGATATATCTCATGTTGTGCAGGTTCTAAGTCAGTTCATGGATAAACCTCAGGAATATCATCTAAATGTTGTAATTCATGTGCTCAAGTATCCGAAAGGTACTGCAGGACAAGGTCTGATGTATAAAACAAACCAGGACTACAACTTAAAAATATTTTGTGATTCAGATTGGGCCACTTGTCCCATAAGTAGAAGATCAACTACGGGGTACTGCATTTTCATTGGAGATTCTCTCATTAGTTGGAAGTCAAAGAAACAAAATGTTGTATCTCGTTCGTCAACTGAAGCAGAATACAGGGCTATGAGTATGGCCACAGTTGAAGCTACTTGGATTACATATCTGCTGCAAGACTTAAAGATAGATCCAGTAAAGCCATTCAACCTCTACTGTGACAACATCTCTGCCATCCACATTGCCACTAACCCAGTGTTTCATGAGAGAACAAAACACATAGAGATCGATTGTCATTTTGTTAGAGAAAAAATTCAGTATGGAACCTTGAAGACATCATATCTGAAAAGTGAAGAACAATCAGCCGATATATTAACTAAAGCTTTGGGTAAAACGCCATTCTACAAGCTCATCAGTAAACTTGGAGTTGTGAATGTTTACTCCTGAGCTTGAGGGGGAGTGTTGAAGATTGGAAGAACTTTATCATCAGAATATGCCTATTACTCTATTGTATAACAGTTAA
Organism: Triglochin maritima; assembly: GCA_963682175.1. Classification (NCBI taxonomy): domain Eukaryota; kingdom Viridiplantae; phylum Streptophyta; class Magnoliopsida; order Alismatales; family Juncaginaceae; genus Triglochin; species Triglochin maritima. Next base: position 47,689,233 of record OY821775.1, read on the forward strand.
ATTTATTAACTGGAGAGTCGGATCCGGATCAAGTAGACTTATTGTGTAAGATCCGGATCTTTATTGGGTGTAACTAAAACTTGGTTATTCGGGTTTGTTCCTGATCTGATAACCAAATGAACCCAATATAAAAAGGGGTTTTCCCTTCCAAAATCACAACGGAAAATCGTGTGAGATTGTGGAGGGTTTTTCCCCGATTCCTGATTTGGAATCAAGTGTGGTCCTCCTCGTGTGATCTCGTGTTCTTGATGCTAAATTCAACACTTCTAAAGTACGGATCAGTTGGTAATCAAAAATCACCCTGAGCTAACTAACTTAGATTCTAAGGCATTTGCTCTTTTTCTAGTAGTTTTGTTTTTGTTAATTTCTTCCATTCTCACATAATAACAAGCTTTGTCCTTTATAAACCAAAACACAAATGTCATAATCGATTCACTATATACATGGATTAAGTAATGGTGAACCTTAATTATCTCTTAAACTTCATTTGCATGGTTAGGTCATTTGGCCATTCCGATCTGATTAATAATGGGAAAACCTTTAACAGAAACAAATAATGGTTGTTGGTAATTTGAGCCAAAACTGATCACAATTTTAGTTCAAAAAAATATGATATGCAAATGATAGTGTCAGTGTGTATTGATGCATATTATCACCTACTACAGAAATTAAAATATCAACTTATAATATCACTGTTTTAATTAATAATAATACAGTTGTTCAAGTCAAATTGATGATCATCTTTTGTGTGAAGGATACACAGGCAAATATATAAGCATGAAGGGTATAAACAAAAAGGCTTAAAAATAAAAATGATTAGGAAAAACATTGATGGTTAATCCAAGCAACTTAACAGAAAATCAAAAGGTACGTACTACAGACAATTAGACCTCTAATATTTCGATTCTATTCATATTCATGGTACCATAAAAATAAAATTCGTGATTTTAACTACAGTAACGCCAAGGGAACCCAACCAATTTTCCATTGAAATTAGGAATCCTTGCCTAATCAATTTGTTTATCACATTGTTATGTTTCGAACCGTAAAGTGGACCAATTTCGAAACCATGCGAAAAATGGAAAATCATTTTCCACCAAACAATAGCTAGATACCACGACCCATGCTCTCAACCAATATCAATAGTTACTTTGGGTGGATCAAATTAATCATTAATTTGCTTCCGGAAGCTCATTCCTACCCACTAATGTACCACCATCCAATCTCACCCACTATAAAACCCTTAGATCTCACATTCCCAACACACTCCAAACCCTAATACCAACATTAAACCTATGGCCACCTCTAGCTTACTAGTAACCACCATCTTAGCCACATTGTTCATCCTCCAAGCTCATGGAGCCACCACCCCGGCCCCGGCCCCGACCACCACCTTAGTAGCATCGAAAACTCCTCCTAGCCTCACTAGCATTCTTCAAGGCGACACTCAATTCAGCACATTCATTCGCCTCCTCGCGGAGACGCAAATCGGTGGACAAATTGACAATCAACTTAACAACTCCTTTAGTGGTATGACTGTCTTTGCTCCTACTGATAATGCCTTCATCAGCTTGAAGGCTGGGACATTGAATGGTCTAAGTCCCCAACAACATTCTGAGCTTGTTCTATTCCATGTGGTTCCTAGGTACTAACAAGTTACTCATCACCTGAATTGGTAACAATATCAATATCTTAATTCAAATCTATTTAATGAACATGTATTGAGATTAGTTAATTATGAAGTTGAAAATCTAACTCTTGCAATTCTTTGAGACTTGAACATATGCTACTTTGAGATCCCATTAAATCTTTATACATTAAAGTAGAAGTAAGCAGAAGTAAGAGAACTTACTCTAAGTATGATTTTGTAAGTGAAAATACAAATTAAAATTGCAATTTAATGTTTTTTTAAACTTTCGTGCAAAATAATCAATTAGAAGTCATTTTAGAATTTCAGTATCCCACTTCTGCTAACTTTATTTTGGAAATCAATCACACGGAACCTTTTATTAATCCAAATTTGCTTTTCGACAGATATTGCAGCCGAAACATGTTGGGAACCATAAGTAATCCCATCACCACCCAAGCCACGGGCAACAACGGCGGGCTCTACTCCTTCAACATAACAAGCAACGACCACCAAGTCAACATCTCAACCGGAGTCAACGACATCCCAATAAGCAACACTCTCTATTCCACCTTCCCTTTGGCCGTCTACGAGGTTGACTCCGTATTGCTCCCATATGACATCTTTGGCCACAACACATCAGCACTAGGTTCACCATTACCAGCAGCATCCCCAGAGGCGGTTAAGAGGGCTCCATCGGTTTCGTCGGGCAACGAGGCATCGGCGGAAACGTTTAGCTCATCGGAGGGGAGCTTGGGTGGGAGGATGGGGGGGTGGTTGGTTGGAATTCCGGTTGGTGTTGTTGGGATGGTTTTGGTTTGAGTCAGTCAAAGTCAACTCTGTGTGGTTTGAGGTTTTGTTGATTTTGGCTTGCTTTTCATGTATTGTTGATGTTTTACGGTCGTTATGTTTGGATATATAGTTTCTGTTTTTTATTATTATAATTGATATATAATTTCTGGTTGTATATGTATGATTTCAAATGAGTTATGTTTTTTTCGAGAAGCAAAATAGTGAAATATTATTATGTCACATGTTTGGCTCTAGCTAGTAGTGTAACTTTATGGGTGATGGTCTGGTGGATCTTAAGTTCTCAAAGAGCCTTGTTTTTGTAACCAAAATAAGGAAAAATAGAGACCATCAACAACTAGGCCTTATTTTTATCGAATGTAGTTTGGTAGTCAAGTTTCTAGAAATAAATATTATATATTAAAACTTGTAAATAGAAGTTAGATTGCTTTATATTGGTACTATGGTCCGATTTAGATGTAGTTTTTGGTAGTATTTAGTAGCCCAAGAACCATGAAAAACGGTTGGTTGTATCCATATAAAAATCTGAAAAGTTTGGTTGACTTGATGAACATATTTTTCTAGATATACAATTACACTAAATAAAAAAACTAAACTGTTGAGTTTTTCATGGTTTTTGGTTTAAATTCACTATTATCGTGATCGAAATTTACCATGACATTCTTTTGATTTTGCTAAAGGACACGTCATGTTATCATTCATCCTTCACATATGACCTTACTGTTCAGTATTATTACGTCAAAGTAATTACAAATTTATCAATCTTAATTTGAAGTCGAAGTACATTATTTTTACTATACGTGATCTCATTTATATGTCCCTCGCGGGACTTGATTAGAACTAGGAGTAGGATTAGAACATAATAAATAGAATTTGCGGTAAGGTTGAGTGTTGTTTCCATTCCCAGTTTTGATCGTCGGAACCTAGTGAGACATCTGACATATCATGAATTATTGAGTGGTATTGGTGCTCTTTTTCCGGTGTACTGTGTGTACTCTTTGTACCGTCGTTTACTTGAAAAGTCGTCGTGGGAAAGTCCATCAAGGTTCATTTAATCACGTGCCACGTTTTACATCACTAATCAAAAGTGAAAACCTTGAGTGTTGTTTGATCAAGTTTGACAAATAAGCAAACCAAAGTTGACAAAACAAGATTAAGCCTCGTGGTTGACCTCGGTTGCACCACGAGCTCATGCAAAATCTAACCAGCTGGCCTATCGAGTTGAAGTTGTCACTAAATACTTAGCTAATGTCTACAAGAGTAAAGTTAATTAGTTGTGCCGGAGATGTAAATCATATTAATGTGTACCAACCAAATTTGACTAAACCTTTTTATGTCGGCAATGCCCAATGGAGCAAGGATTACTACCATGCATTCCAATTTCAAATGGAAGAGAATGTTGGAAACACATTTCTCTAACCTACATATAGACATAATCGCAATCAAGTAAAATTGAACAAGCAATCACAGTCCACAGACCACAGTACAATGTTCAATAACCATGTGTTTCAAATGTCTTTTACAAGAAAATCTAAATTGAGATTTATTTATTTATTTGCAAGAAAAAAGAAGGTCTGGTTTGAGCAATCATAGTCTCACTGAAGGAGCTAGAGAACTAAAATCACATGAAGAAAACGCACAAGATTGCATCGAACCCTAGAATTGCCAGACACATGGATATACGAAACTTTAACACAACCTTAGAGGTTTTCTCTTTATTGATGCGATTATATATAGAGGTGTTACAATATTGGTAAAAATAGTCAGATAATCCGATCACATTATCTCGAAGAAAGCCTGAATCGATCTCTCTAACAAGGGTTGTTATATCGCATAACAAACCTACATTAAGTAATCACACAATTAAGATTAAGTATGGTTTGGGCCTTCGCCCACTAAGCCCAAGCTCAAGCAATAGGATTATAGGAGACATCTAGATGGCTAGAATATCTTCCTAGCACTTTTACTTTTTTTGGATATAGTTAAGGACAACGTTTCTTTCTGGAGAAATATTGTAGCATGATCATGTTAACCCACCTCTCTTGACCCAAATTAGCCGCTAAGTAATTAACTTACTTGCACAACATCCAAGTTCAAAAGTAGGAAAAATGTAATTCTATTTGAAGTGTTTCGCAACACAAAACTGCTGGGAGAAGATCTAACAATGCACTTATACGAAACACGGATTAAACACACCACGTATATCAAATATTGATTGCGAAATTAACTTCGGACCATTTCCCAAACTCAATTGCAACAAGAACACTAATAAGATGGAAATAAACAAGCAAACACAAATGCACACCTGAAACAACCACGACACACGTGATTTACAAGGTTCGGCAACGTGCCTACGTCCTTGGGGGGTCTCTTGCGGGTTTCATTTTCTTCTTCCGCTTCTCCAACAAGAGAAGCAACCGAGATTACAAGTACATGGAGGCAATAGGTCCTCCAAATCACTCTAGATCTATCTCTAACCTTACTCTCTTAACTCACAATGAAGGAAACTATGCTGTTTGCAATTGTATATTGAAAATAAGAACAAACAAGTCCTTTTATAGACTCAAAAACCGAGCTACAATTAAGCAAAACCGAACAGAACTATTCGTGGGGACACGGTTAACCGATGCTCGTTCGGTTAACCGTGCGTGCTTCAACATGAGTGATTCATGTTCTGATTCGGTTAACTGAACCCTTCCCGGTTGATCGAGGGAACGCTTCTCACGCGGCTCAGTAGACCACGAGAACGATTCTTCCACAAACTAACGAATTCTCCAACAACCCTTCGGTAGACCGAGAACCCCTCGGTGAACTGTGCCAAATTGTCCAGACACTTTTAGATTCTCGGAACACCAAAAATCTTCTCAACGGTTTACCGAACCCGTTGTTCCGAAGTATCACTTGCTCTCTGACGGTAGACCGAATCTAATTCAGTCGTCCGATCCCAACTGCACACGGAGTGTGTGGAATCCTCGGTTCGGTGAACCGAATCCAATTCGGTAGACCGACCCTTCTTTGCCGAAATTTCCTGGGTTGTGCGTCGGTAGACCGAATCCAATCCGGTCGACCGACTCTTCCTGGATTTGCTTCCTTAACAAATATAAGCCAATATTCAACAAAAACAAGAATAAATTGACATCCATATGAGATAATTAAGAAGTCATAATCAACTTGGTTTTAACTTATGCTGATCAAACATCAAACCCAAATATATAATCCACAGGAACTAATCCCATCATATAAACACTAATGTTTATAACAAAACGCAACTCCTTAAAACTAATTGAAAACCCCTATCTGTCTTCCAACGCTCTAATTAAATTGGTGTCAACATCAGAAATCTTATCGTATCATTAGGCCCACATCACCATTGCTTGGATTGCAAACCTTCCATGCATGCGGTGTGTCTCGCCACACTTGTAGTTGTGTGATGTGGATGTCACAATGTCACATAGACATAGACATAGACATAGACACATACACATACACATACACATACACATACACATGACTCATGTGTAAGATAAGTATTAATGGCAACAAATAAACCGATGGAATATTCTAATAAATGTTTAGTGACGTCTTCCATGAGTCATGTTGGTTTCTCACCTGGTCACCTCAGGCTTCTTATTGAGACCCGAAATTGCATTTGAATCTCATAGGAAAAATTGCAATTCCAACCCTAGATGTAGATTTTGAGTAAACCCCTGGATTCTACCAGACAGATATTGGCATTTGGGTTGTGTTTTTTTTGTTTTGAAAGTGATTTGGGTTGTGTTTTGGAGTGGATTTTTTTCTGGGAAAGAAGCAATGTACGGTAAGCGTGTCGATGTCTGGATAAATTTCTTAAGAATCCAAGAATTGTGAAAAAATCTCACGTTGGCGACACCAGAAGCGAGACGTAGTGTTTGGAAAGGAGAGAGAAGATGTGTTTGGCGAAAAACTAGGATATGTTATTAAATTATACAATGTATATTTTATAAATTTATCATTAAAATATTAATTTTATTAATTCCATTAACAGAATGTTAACGACATTAACGGAAATTACTAATGAAGTGACAAATCCGAAAACATAATGACACGAACGTAGTGGTAGTATTTTTGTAGTGACACATATAGAAATACTCATAGAACGAAGGTAGAAACGAAAATATAATATTTTAAAATTATACATAAGCAAAAAATAAAATCCTAAAAACAAATATACCTATAAGTTTGACAAGCAATCAAGTTGGCCGATGATCTTTATTATTAATTTAAAAAAAACTGTGACATTAACAACCAACTAAAGGTTTTATTCAACCCCGAAAGGGTTAGACCAAAGACGTGCACATGGTGTCATCTAAGCGGAGAAAGTCGGAAGTTGTTGTCACAAGTCAGAGATAATTAATATTTCATCTATGAAGCCATTTGAAGTGGAAAATCATCAATGATGTCATACATATATTTACGAGAGGCACGAAACCGAAAGGATCTGTAAATTAATTAAGATGTTCATTTTTTTATTAACACATTAACTATGTATAAAGATCCAATGATATACATAAAATCGATAACTATACTATAGGCCGTCAATTTAAGAGGACAACATAGGCTCATCCGCCCACGGGTGCGAAAAACTTCTTGTAACATCCCGAAACAACGGAAATTTAAAAAAATTCATCAATATAACAGAGACCAATAATCAAAGACGAGACCGTTACTTCTCATCAAATATATAAGTCGGTGCACCATATTACATCAGAGTTTGTCAAAATGATACATGATTACAACAGAACAACAAAGGGAGATAAAAGTAATCATGTCGACCTCAGTGGTCCGAAAGAGAGGATCTGATCCCAAGATGCGATCGCCCGCTAATCACCACCCAACTGGACCTACTGCGGTCCTGAAAAAGATATAACAACAATGCCTGAGTTTCCATAAGGAAACCCCGTATGCCAAGCTCACTTATATGCATGCAGTAGTACAAATGAACCTATCATACTAATAGCATGTCATGTCATCAACATTAAGGAAAACAGTTCCCCCGAAGGGTAACACAGGACATCAGTCCGACAATCATCATCGGGTCTCCCAAGGAGACCTACCGTAGGCACATATGGTCTAACGGAACATGATGTGACACCCCCCACACGTGCCTACACTAATCATGGGGTTCGACAAGGAGCATCCGCCAAGTCCGCGCCATAAGAAACAGATCTGTAACTTCGTGGTCGAAACCACACCAACGGAGTCATCGCTCGATCAGTCCATCAATCATCATCTCAGTAGGTGTCAATCTGAGTAACATAGCCGGAACAACATCGGCCCATCAATCATCATCGCCGGAACAGCATCAACGGCATCACCGACACAACATCAGTGGTCCATCAATACGTCTGGCACAACATCGGACGGGTCCAGACCGAAGTCTGTCAGGTCATCAGGCTCCACGAGCTGCAAACACCAACCGCGTCTCTATAAAAGCAGGGCAGCGATCTCCGTAGCCATCCAGGCCGGTAGTCACCTCACCCAACGACAGTTGTATGCTCGCACAACATCATACATTGGGATCCACGATCCCTCAGGCCTGCTACTCTACAATGAGTCCAACTAATCCATCACATCAAGTCACGATCCATACATGGAGGTGACACGTCCCGAACACCCACACGCGCCCACCGTCACCTCCCGGCTCACGCACAAGGCGAGGACACGGGTTTCCGTGGACAGAGTTGGCATCCTAAAAAGGACTGAGAATTTGGTTCTGTGCACAAACGGTCGACCGAAAGAGGCAACCCGGTCGAGCATTTCCATGAAAGGTTTGGTCGACCAAAATTCTGCAACGGTCGAACTCTCTGCTCAAAACCTAAGTCCCAACGGTCGAACAAAGATCTAAAACCAGTCGACCGATACGAGGTCAAAATCCAAAGTCTGGTCAACATCAATTCAAAACTACCGGTCGACCGACTCAGGGGTCTCGGTCGACCGAAAACTACCAGAGCATCCTAGCAGTTCTAAATCATATAACAGTCGAATGCATAACAATAAACGGTCGAACAAGCATGCATTTCTATTCAGTACACTTAAGTTCCGGTCGAACGAACCCAAGGAACCGGTCGACCAAAACACGACAGACAATCCCAACTCACCAGCAAAATGCACTACCGGTCGACCGACACAAGGCATCGTTCGACCGGTGATGGTTAAAGTTGTGTAAAATACAATACATCGGTCGACCGCCCGAAGGAACCCGGTCGACCGTTGGTCGTCTTCAACCTCGCGTCAGCCGAGGATTTACGCAAAACACGCTACCGGAGAGGTCTCCGACCTCCCCCGACCGACCAACACAACCCTCCCACGAGGGTGAACCACAAAATCACACTAAGAAGCCGGCATACCTCAAAGGAAGACGGAGCACGCCGGAGATTCGCTCGACGTCGATCCACGACAACCACCTTCGCTCCAACGCCCTCACGACCACGCCTCCACCACACGGAGCTCGTCCACCTTCGCCGGAGCTCCCTCCTCCGTTGCTCGCCGAACAAGAAAGGAAGAGAGTGAGAGATAGAGCAAGTGAGAGAGAGAGATTTCTCTACTTAACCCCAACACCAACCATCTCCTCACCAACACCCTACTCTCCTCCTTCCCCACAACACTGTGCACCACCACTGTTCACCCCCCTCTTCCCCATGCAAAGTCATCTCTCTAATCACCTCTCTCGCCCTAACACCCATTACCACCCTAATCGGGTTTAGGGGTATTACACTTCTGATTTGAATAGGTTAAAAGACAACAAACACTAAGTATTGCATGGTAATTTAAATAGACTTAGACGTTCAGTCGTAAATTCATAACCCAACACAGTATTTTCAAGCCATTAGTTAACAAGATATCATAGGTATTGATAATTGAACTTAATCCTAGGTGGCGACTTAACCCTATGTGGCGTCCTAGTCACCCGCCACACCATCATTGCTTGATGACTCATCAAGGGGGTGAAGAGTCAACACATGAGAAGACAAAAGGTTGAGGGAGTGGAAGAGACAAGAGTCTTTTCATTTTTTGTGTAATTTTCATCCTAATTATGTATGCAATTTAAGTAGAGGGTGTAATGATCTTGAATGATCATGTTTATGTAGTCTTTATATTTGGAAGTTGTAGGGTCATGTAAGTGCCTATATAAAGCACTAGAATTCACCATTTGTAATAGAACAACAATATATATCAAACATTAGAAGTTGAGCCACGAAATTGTGTGAGAAAAGAGTGAGTATGTGAGTAGAAAAAAGAAGAAGAATGTGCATTGCAAAATCGTTTTTTTGCTTTGTGAGTGTCAAGGAGAGAGCCACCTTCTTTCCTTCGTGCCCCCCAGTATAATAGATCAAGAATGGATCTAGTGGTGTCAAAAGAAGGCAAAAAGAATGGTGATCAGGGCGGTCTAAGGCAGCGCACGAGGTGCGCCTTTTAGACCGCCAATCGGCGGTTGGGGACCGCCAATCAGCGGTCCCTGTAGCCCAGGAGATAGGCATTCTCCTGTGGTGGGTTGATCAGTAGCCTCCCGTCCTCCAACATCTGGTATCAGAGCCTCGTCCGATGGGAAGCTCGGGAATGACCTCGTTTGGTCATGCGTCGTTGCCTCGATTGTCAAAAGGCAACTACGACAATTGGAGTATCCAAATGCGTGCGCTGCTGGGTGCGCATGATGCTTGGGATCTTGTGGAGAGCGGCTTCGAGGAGGAGGTCGAGACGGGAGAAGAAACTGTCGCACAAATCAAAGCACAAAAGGAGAGAAGAGCCAAAGATAAGAGTGCTCTCTTCCTTCTCTTCCAAGCGGTGGATGAGAGTGGCTTTGAAAAGATCGTTGAAGCGAGGACGTCAAAGGAGACGTGGGATACTCTTGAAAGGAGCTACAAGGGGGCTGATCGAGTGAGGCAAGTGCGCCTCCAAATGCTTCGAGGCGAGTTTGAGGCATTAAAGATGAAAGAATCGGAAGGAGTTGCCAATTTCGTGACGAGAGTTCGCATGGTGGCGAACAAGTTAAAAAGAAATGAGGAGGCGCTGACCGAAGGAAGAGTGGTGGAGAAGGTGTTGCGTTCTCTCACCGAGGACTTCGAGAATGTGGTGTGCGCAATCGAGGAATCAAAGGACCTCGAGAAGATGACTATTGATGATCTAGCTAGCTCGTTGGAGGCACACGAGCAAAGAAAGAAGAAGAAAAGACAAGATGTCTTGGAGGAGGCGTTGCAAGCGAAGATGTCGCTTAAGGAGGAGAAACCTCGCAACGTAGATCGTGGAAGCGGTCGTGATTATGGAGGACATCCAAGAAAGAAGGAGGTTGAATGCTTCAAGTGTGGGAAGCGTGGTCATTTTGCGAAAGAATGCTGGTCGCAAAAGAAGGTGGAGGAGAGCTCCAATCGTGTCCGTGGTGATCGCGGATCGAAGAAGGTGATTGAGTGCTTCAATTGTGGGAAGCATGGACACTACGCAAGCGAGTGTTGGTCGAAGAAAATGGTGGAAGAAAACTCCAACCTTGTGGCCATGGAGGAGAATGCTTGTGATGATGATGTAGTCTTGCTTGCCGACAAAGGAGTGGAAGCCGAACAAGAAGGAGTTTGGTATCTCGATACGGGAGCAAGCAACCACATGTGTGGAAATAGCCACATCTTCGCACATTTGGAGGAAGGAGTACATGGGCACGTTTCGTTTGGAGATGCATCAAAGGTGCGCGTGGAAGGGAAAGGACACATCATAATCCAAGTAAAGGATGAATCTCAATAGCTTATCTCCAATGTGTTCTTTGTGCCCGATATGAAGACGAACATATTAAGCACGGGGAAACTCCTGGAGAAAGGGTTCACGATCTTGATGAAGGATCGACACATGATCGTGCGAGGACAAGATGGACATCTGATTGCAAAGGTAGAAATGTCCAAAAATCGAATGTTTAAATTGAATCTAACATGTGCTTGTGCTAGATGCTTGAATGCATGCATTGAGGGAGATTGGTTGTGGCATATGCGACTTGGACACTTGAATTTCGGCGGGATCCAAGAAATGGCGCAAAAGGGAATGGTGCATGGTCTGACGATGACCAAATCCAAAGACAGATTTTGTGAAGGTTGCATAGTTGGAAAATTACCAAGGAAGAGTTTTCCAAAGCAAGCTGAACATAGAGCAAAGAAGGTGCTAGAGTTGGTGCATATCGACATATGTGGACCGATCACTCCACACTCGATTAGTAAGAATCGTTATTTCTTAACGTTTATTGATGACTTTTCACGGAAAACGTGGATGTACTTCTTGAAGGAGAAATCTGAGGCATTTCACATGTTCAAGAAGTTCAAGGCATATGTGGAGAAACAAAGTGGCAACAACATCAAGACATTAAGGTCTGATCGAGGAGGCGAGTTCACATCAACCGAGTTCAACAACTTTTGTGAGGAGAATGGCATAAAACGCCATTTGACGGCTCCATACTCACGACAACAAAATGATGTAGCTGAAAGGAAGAATAGAACCATCATGGACATGGTTCGGAGTATGTTGAAAAGTAAGAACGTGTCAAAAGAGCTATGGGCCTGTGCAATGGCATGTGCAGTGTACACGTTGAATCGTTGCAAAACCGCAAGCTTGGAGGGAGTAACTCCACAAGAAGCGTAGAGTGGCTACAAGCCAACCGTAGCACATATGAAGGTGTTTGGAAGCACATCATATGCACATGTACCAAAAGAAAGAAGGATAAAACTTGATGATAGGAGCATCAAGCTTGTATTTGTTGGCTATGATGAACGATCGAAAGCTTATAGGCTTCTCGATCCGACTAACAACAAAATTGTCATTAGTTGTGATGTACAGGTTAACGAGGAGGTAACATGGGAGTCCAAAGATGAGATTCCACAAGTGCCAAATGAAGAACAAGAAGAGGAGATAGCCAACCCCACTGATCATGAAACGGTTCCATCTGACAAACATGACGAGATGAGACCAAAGAAGTTCAAGACACTTCGTGAAATCTACGAGACGACGAGTGAGTTGCACATGGTGTGTCTTCTCACACAAAACAAAAGCATTGGCAATCCGCTTGTATGTCAAGTTGAGAAATCAACTTGGGATGGAGGATGGAAGCGGATTAAGTTCAAGGAGGAGTATTGAGAATTGAACTTAATCCTAGGTGGCGACTTAACCCTATGTGGCGTCCTAGTCACCCGCCACACCATCATTGCTTGATGACTCATCAAGGGGGTGAAGAGTCAACACATGAGAAGACAAAAGGTTGAGGGAGTGGAAGAGACAAGAGTCTTTTCATTTTTTGTGTAATTTTCGTCCTAATTATGTATGCAATTTAAGTAGAGGGTGTAATGATCTTGAATGATCATGTTTATGTAGTCTTTATATTTGGAAGTTGTAGGGTCATGTAAGTGCCTATATAAAACACTAGAATTCACCATTTGTAATAGAACAACAATATATATCAAACATTAGAAGTTGAGCCACGAAATTGTGTGAGAAAAGAGTGAGTATGTGAGTAGAAAAAAGAAGAAGAGTGTGCATTGCAAAATCGTTTTTTTGATTTGTGAGTGTCAAGGAGAGAGTCACATTCTTTCCTTCGTGCCCCCCCCCCCCCCCCCAGTATAATAGATCAAGAATGGATCTAGTGGTGTCAAAAGAAGGCAAAAAGAATGGTGATCAGGGCGGTCTAAGGCAGCGCACGAGGTGCGCCTTTTAGACCGCCAATCGGCGGTTGGGGACCGCCAATCAGCGGTCCCTGTAGCCCAGGAGACGGACATTCTCCTGTGATGGGTTGATCAGTAGCTCACCGTCCTCCTCCCGTCCTCCAACAATAGGTGCATGCATGTGGTGCGATATATGCCACAATATACTATTTTCTTATTTATTTGAGAGTAAAAAGACATATTCTGGTATTTTTATGATTTTATGAAAACAACCTTAATTGCATATCATGTAAGACTAGATTGCTCATTTTTTATTGATATCACCAATTCATTTTTCCACGAGATTGTTGCACCTAAATATCTACTCATGGAGTTTGTTTAGCTTCATGGATTTCTTCTTATTCGGGTGAATTACATATTAAGTTACTGTTTCTTGAAAAAACAAAATGTTCATAACATCAGACCATAAAGAATGCGTAAGGAGAAAAGATTAATTAGGTGGTTGACAAACATCTACACGTGATGGACCCTATCGAGAAAAACCAACCCATATTTTGGTAAGAAATGCATGCAAGAACTTTTCTTGATTACTAAATTGCTCTTTTTTCTTGGCATTATTCGTTTCACTCCTCCATTGGATATGAATCCTTACCCAAGAAGCTATATCAATATGCACCTTTAAAAGTACTTTTTCTTGAAGGCAATGGTATGTGTCAGCTAAAACGTATCTATTTTTTAGGATAGGTTAATACTTTCTTTCAAATAATAACTAACAATACAATGATAACATTAAGTTATATTATTAACTGATAATTAAAAAAATGCACAATAGAATATAAGTCTGTGACTTTGTTTGTGTGTGTGTGCGTGTCTAAAAGTTAACACAATTACATACCCACATAGTAGAGTTATGGGTAAATGAAAATATAAAAAAAAGTATTTCAACAAGCTAGATTGAGACTCATGGAAGACATTTACGCAAAAAACAAAGAACTAAATAAACTAAAAGAGATATTGCAGATAACTTGAATCGAGCCGAGGTTATATTAATAAGTGTAAAATTAATCCTCCAACAAGGGCAATTCATTACCAATTGGAGGTTTTATGTTTGTTCTGAGTCCTGACAGATATCAAATCCTGGCAGTGTAATATGTATTTTAGTAATGTTGAGATTTAAAATGGAATCAAATAATAGAGTAAAAAATAAAAAAATAAAAACACACAAACGGCAAACACACGTTCTGGTGATGAGATCACAATCCGACCACGTCAGAAAGGAGGCCAATCAAACCAAAAGAGGAAATGGTCCATGCACGTAAGCTGACGAAGGACAGCACAACAGACCGGTCGTTGGATTGGATCACCACGTCCACGTACTACTACTATATCATGTATCGACGTGGATTAATTAAGATGCGGAGGAAGAAGAAGACATGTCGGGGTTACGTTATTATACTCATCTTAATTGACCCCACTTTGGATGTTGCATGATGCAATTGATGATGTGTTTGGAGACGAGTCCATGTGAGGCTTAACGCCGAACCAAAGAATCCAACTAGATATCGTTTTTTTTTATTTTGATATGTTGCACACTCTTTGTTATTATATTGTTGTATCAGTAAATGCTATAAAAAATAAATTGTATTGGTAATATTGTAGGGCTTTTGCTGGAAAAGAGTGATTGGTGTTGGAGTTTTGCACCTAATCAACCGTTTGTATTTGCTTAGGTGAACTAGTCAATCTCGAGTATTGTATTATCAGGGTGATTTGACTGGGTGCACATCAAAAGTAACATAATTAGTCTTTACACATACATTTTGACTATTACCTTACGTCCACTTACATTTCACTGTGAATTACTTAGGTGCACCAAAAATTATAATGTCCTTAATATTTTTTTGGTTTTTTATTTTTATATTTAGTGTTAGAGACATTATAATGTTAGATGGTGTTTTTGATAAAAATTCTAACGAAACCGGTGATAAAGTGAATTTCATAAACGGTGGAAAATAGGTAGTGAAAAGTAGGTGTACAAGACAATAGCGAAAATAGCAATTGATGTGTACGTATGCAAATCAAAATCAACCTAGTATGATTGATGTCCAATATTCATGTTGATTCCTCAAACTGTGGTACTTCCTAAAATGTGAAATTACCGTTTTGTACTTACCTGTGGTGAGTCTTTTTGACAACATGAAAATAAGACAGGTGATTTTATTAACATCTCTCACGCCAAACTCTTGTCCAACCACAATTTCAAGTGAAATTACATCATTCTTCCATGACACTTTCTTTTGCACTCCAACACCTCGTTCCCCACTTTGAAGTCTGTCCGACCATAGCCAATAGGTCTTGCACAAGCAAATGCTTGGTGGTTTCTTGTTGAGAGCTCCCCTGAAGATGACAAGGGCTTCAATCAAGGAAAATCACTACGCTTTGGGTAGAGAAATTGCAAATTACGGTTTCCTACTTTTTAACTAAACGATTACTCATGTAATTAATCGACATAGATTTTTCTTTAACTAATGAAAATACTTATGTGTCATCAAATTAAAATCACAAGGAACACAAAAACAACTTAACTACGAAACTTAAAGTGTACTAAGCTAATATCACGTTTTGGGAAGTACACTTAAGTAAATACGAAATACTTTTTTGCAAATTAATCTCCAATATTAGGTTTTCTTAAGTATAATTTGTATCTTCCTCATTTGTAATATGGACTTTACCATGTAACTTTGGCTTATGTATTACATTTGCCATCTCATTAATAAAATCGATTGCTTTCGGGGGGAGTGTAATTTTTTCTAGGATTAGGGTTCGAAGTTTTTAGTGTGTCAATTTTCGAAAGATATAATTGTGGTGACCTAACTAATGAGGTCAAATAATCAAGGTTGTTTTGACATGCTATCACATGATTTGCACTTCTTTAATTAATTAAGTGTCGTGATATGTCATGTGTAACAACTAGCAAGTAGTGTTTCTTCCAAGTTTGGTGAGTGAGAAAAAAAAATGGAACATTAATATGGTAGTTGGAATTATGTCCCAAGGTTGTTTCTTCCAAGTAGCCTTGTTTCTATTATCTTATTTTCTTTTCTTTTCCACTCCACCCTCCCTCGTGTGTCTGAAGGTTAGTCTCTAGTATCTACAATTATAGTTGCAAATCCTCTTTGCTATTATTTGGAAAATGTTCCAACGAAAAGATAATTTAAGGTTGTTTCTTTGGGTGGCCGTCATTAGAACGTTGGGATTAACTTTAACTTTATGTTTGTGTCCTTTCTAAAATTAGCTCTCTCGATCGTATTGGACACCAAATTCATGTGGATTATCTGCTTAATTGTGTTAGACAATGACGTAGCACTTAAAAATAATAATGAGGTTAGTCAACTACACGAGATTTTCTGTAAAAATGAATACTCACAATATCTCATACAGAAAATTGTGGTTTATCTGTAAAAAGTCCATAATTTTATTAGACTTACTGTTAAGTTCATCTTTGTTGGTAAATCAGATGCATATAAGTGGTAGAAGTACTCACCTTTGCTTGTTTTCTATTTTTAGTAGAAATATATCATAGAGCAGACTTGCATTAAGAAAGCTTTTTTTTTGATGGTATGTATATTTATATAGCAACTCACACTACTACAAAAAAGACCATAGACGTCGGATGTTAGGGTATATACACGTCGGATATTAACATCCTCCCATCCGACGTGTATGCGCACGACGTCTATTCTTAGACGTCGGACGTATAGACATCCGACGTCTATTGTCCAGGAATAGACGTCGGATGTCTATGAATATCCGACGTCTATACATACAAGCATAGACGTCGGATATTCAAGACATCCGACGTCTATTCCTAAACATTGACAAAAAAACATCCTGCACAAACACAAACATACAAGCATATATAGACAATCATTCATTACACATTAAATTGGGGTTATTATATTAACGCATAAATTGTATACATAAATATACATGTGAACTTGTTACAAAGAAATATACAGCACAATTAATTTACAAAAAAATGATAGTGACATGAGAAATTCAAGATAAACATAAGTCTTCAGTTGCCACGTCGAGAATTTCCTCCATGTATCTCATCACGTAGTGGGTGCTGAAAGGAAAGGAAAAGGAAAAAGTTGTTAGTTAATATATTAATTAGGATTTTAGCTAGGTAAGGAGGAGACACCTTGAGGAGTTTGTTGACAATTTTGCAGACCAAAGTCTTGGGGAAACCAAGCGGACGCATGGCGTCGACAGCGACATCAATCCTCTTTAAATCTACTTGCAGACAGAGGAAGGTAGGTTTAAAGAGGATTGACGCCGCCGTTGACAGCGACATCAATCCTCTTTAAATCTACTTGCAGACAGAGGACTATAATTTTAACATGAAAAAATATGTTAAACAGAAAATATCATGAATGTAAGGTGTATCATCTACCATCTACTATTTTTTCATATACACTAACATCAACCAAAACTAAAGGGTCGATCGCAAGCCACTAATGGATCTAAAGTTAAAGTTTAAAATGAAATGCAAATCAAAATCTACATTAACAATCAACCAAAAAAATTAAGAGGTCGAGAGATTAGGGGTTGAGAGATTCAACCAATCTCCGGAGATGCGGAAGAGAACAAAATAGAGAATATCGAAGATGGCTGTAGTGGCGGAGGAGATCGCGGGATGGATCGGAGAAATCAGACGGGATGAATCGAGGAATCAGATCGGAGGAATCACAGGCGGCTAGGGTTTCGTATTTTCTGTCTGGAAAGAGTTAAAGAAAACGCAACTGTCTGATTCCTTTTAAAGACCAATAGACGTCGGATATTGTATACCTTCGACGTCTATTCCCTGTCATGAATAAATAGACGTCGGCTTCTGTGAAGTCTGACGTCTATTCCCCGATGTCTATTGAGTATAGACGTCGGTGGCTAACAGCCGACGTCTATTCCCCGACGTCTATTGAGTATACACGTCGGAGGTATAGACGACCGACGTCTATTTGATCTTCTCTATATTAGACGTCGGCCTTTGTAACAACCGACGTCTATTAGGCGACGAGTATTCCCAATTCTGCAGTAGTGTCATGTGGTTGCAACTTTTAATTAATACTTAATATGTGGAACTTTAGCCTCCATATTAAGTTTTAAAAACTTATATGTAGAACGGCGGTCTAAGGAAGAATATATGGTGTTATTAGAATCATGATCCTCACGTCTAACCACTAAATATGATGTATGTTTCAGCCCATACAAGAATAAGCTAATTTGTCACAATAAACATATACATGTTTTTGTAGAAGTAATCAATAGTTATATATATATATGTGTGTAGATATTAAAGCGTATCGATCCGTTTTCTCAGCAGCTGTTTGGAAACAGACACGAGATTTGCAGATCTCGTTTTCATTATCACGTAAACATGAGATCATGCAACGTGAGTAGTGGGGTAGTGGTAGTTGGCAACAGAAAAGAACAACTATTGGAAGGAGAGAGTTTTATTTTTTGAAATA
This sequence comes from Triglochin maritima, assembly GCA_963682175.1. Taxonomy (NCBI): domain Eukaryota; kingdom Viridiplantae; phylum Streptophyta; class Magnoliopsida; order Alismatales; family Juncaginaceae; genus Triglochin; species Triglochin maritima. The sequence goes on from OY821775.1 coordinate 47,707,853, forward strand.
ATTAAGGGGGAGAGAGAGAGTTTTCAATCTATAACTTTTTGATTGGTCATATTTTTGTTTGTTGTCGTTACCCTGTATGTTTCAACTAATGCTACTTTTGTGCTTCAAGTTTTGTAATAATAACTCTACCCTTTTTGGTAGTGTCTTGTTGAAATATCAAGCACTTCGGATTCACTGAGTAATGTTCAATTTGTCCATTATTGTTTTTACCTTGAATATGTTAGACAAGTAAATTCTGAAAAGTCTATGTTATTTTCGTCACCAGTCAATCGGTTGGAGGTTTGAAAAGTGCATGTTATTTTCGGTCGAACTGAATGCGCGGGATGTTCAACCGGTGGAGCTTAGAATCTCGTTACAGTTTTAGGTTCGGTCGACCGTTTCGCCTGACTAGTCAATCGTTCAGAACAATTTTGCCCACGATTTACACTTTCTCCACTTCATTTTTGGTGTAATTAATACTTGTATTGACCTAGTATATAAAGGTAATTTCGTCCCCTTTTAGATATCTAGTGATATATCTACTTTTGAGATATTGTTAATCTTTGAGAGAGAGGGAGAGAATCTTGTGGGTTTGGTGGAGCAAAATTTATCTGGGATTCTCATCGGTTGGTTCGTGTGCTATGTAAGTCTTCCTTTGTAATCTGATTAACAATAATATATTGGGTTGTGTTGTCCGTGATTTTTTCACATTGAGTTTCTACGTTAAATTCCTCGCTTCTTCGTGTCTTTTGCGTGATTTGTGTTTGTAACTTCCATTAGTTGCTTTTATTCTTCCATTGCATTCGTTACTTCGTTTAGCTATGCATATTTGGACCGATTTGTAAACCTAACATCCACAAAAAAGGTAACCAGCCATTAGGGCTCGCAATTTGGGTCATGACACGAAACCCGAACTCGAACCCGACACTAAATATCACGAACTGTAATTTGGGTCGACACGAATGACACGAACTGTAATTCGGGTCGACACGAATGACACGGACTGTAATTCGGGTCGACACGAATGACACAAACTGTAATTCGGGTCGGGTTTGGGTTGGAGTATTTCGTGTTTCGTGTAATTCGGGTTGACACGAATAACACGAACTGCAATTCGGGTCGGGTTCATGTTCCGTGTAATTCGTGTCAAACATGCTAGTTCGTGTTCGGGTTAATTCGTGTTTGTGTAAATTTGTGTCAAACATGTCATAATTGGTGTCAAGCAAGTTATTTTGTGTTCATGTTAATTTGTGTTTGTAAAAATTCGTGTCAAACATGTCAGTTCGAGTTATTCGGGTTAATTCGTGTTCGTGTTGACACGAACACGAAAAATGGATTCGTGTCAATGTGGGTCGTGTTCGGGTTACCAAATTCGTGTTCGGGTTTAAGATTAGATTTTCGTGTTCGTGTTGCCTATTTCTTATTAATTCGTGTTCGTGTTCGGGTAGAGTAAAAACAATTCGTGTCAATTCGTGTTCGTGTCAAACACGACACGAAACACAAATTTGCCAGCCATACCAGCCATCGCACAAAATTTCAACAAGAAATTCAAGTATAGACCAATCGCAAGAACACAAAACGTAACCAAACCACAACACGAAACTTCAACAAGAAGTATTTCTTTAGGTTCTTCTTAAATCCTCCTACTGATCGAAAGTCCAATGAATATTTCATGATTTGGAGCAATATATCTCCTAATATACAAAATCTCTTCAACAAACCTTTTCCTTTGGTTCGTAGGTCAAAGCCTGAGACGAACTCGTCGTATTAAGATCTAGTGATTAGAATTTCTACACGCACTGCTGGAAAATGAGTAATTACATCGCCATGTCACGTTGGGTATTAAGAAACTGACGTGAAAGAACATTCTCACGTCAGTTTTATGAAAACCAACGTGACATATGAGTCTATCACGTCGGTCAAACAGGACCGACGTGTTAAACATATATATCCCGTCGTTTTTTGTCAACCGATGTGGTTTGTTGACTCGTTCACGTCGGTTTTATTAAAATTGACATGGGTAATTTTATTTTTAAAAATAAAACCCAATTTTTCAAAACATGTCATGTCGGATTTCATAAAACCGACGTGAAAAAGTCAACAAACCATATCAAACCGACGTGAAACATGTGCTATCACGTCAGGTAAATTTGCATCCGACGTGTTTGGTCACTTCCCCCCCCCCCCCCCCCCCCCCCAAAGGTTGTCAATACACACTCGCTATCACTCCTTGTTTCCTCCGGCCAAACCCCTCCTCCACCCCACCTCCATGCACAGCGCACCGACGGACCTCCCTCCTCCGTACAACCCCCACGCGCGACGCACTGACGCACCTCCCTCCTCCGCCCAACCCCCACGCTCGATGCACCGACACTTTCCTCACAGGTAACATGCTCTTCTCTCCTCCCCCATCCAATCTCCCACCACAGCCTCCCCAACCCAACCCGACCCTCCACCATAACCCAACACGATCCTCCACCACAATCATTGTAATATCCTGAATTTTTTAGTTGAGGTAATAATCAAATATCTTAATGGACTAATTAAGATTGTTGGATGATTGTGTGGTTTTAGGAGAAGATGGAATTTTGAGAAGAATATAGAGAAGAAAAAGATGGAGATTTTGAGGCAAGTACTGATTCGTTATTCTCCAGTTTCATGTCATGTCTATCTCTCTTGATATTCGTAGTTGCATGCATGCTGAGTATTGATATTGATTTTATGCATATGCATATGATTGCATGGTGGTGTTTCAGTTGACATGTCTTGTGGCTGTATGTATGTTTCTGGCTGAGACACTTAGGAAAGAGCTGCCTAACGGACAGCGTGGAGCCACTCGAGAGAGGAAAGGGCTGTCTGTCGTTAGTGTGGAGCTACCAGGTGTGCGTCTGACTGATTGATAGATTTCAGAAGCACAGGATGTGGTCGAATTCGAATGGGGGTTCCAGATTGTTATGCATGCATTTTATTTGTGATGCATGTCTCTTGATTGTGCTTATTGACTGAATGTCATATTCCGTATTATTTTCCACATGATTATGATTCTGATTGATTGACGGTTGGAACTTGCGGGCTGTCGAGCTCACAATTTGTTGATTATATTTTTCAGATTATTTATGGGCCTATCAGATGGATTTAAATATCAGAGTGCGCAGCGGTTAGGATCGTGGATTGTATCTTAACGCACCGGGTTCGGGCGGGTAAGCACCTGTCCGGGGTCGGGGCGTTACAATCACACTATCATTCTCTCTTCCATTTTAATGCACAATGTGGTAAGTTCCCATGTCCAAAGTCAGCCAAGAAATAACCATAAATGTTAGATAAAATTTCATTTTATAAATTTCGAATATATATATGTTAGATTTATATATGTTGTATTTATATATTTGTTGAATTTATGTGGTGATTAAACAAATTGAAAAATCAAAAACTATCAAAGAAATGTAATATTCATCTTTGCTCAGTATAGAGGATATATGTAAACAATGAATAATACCACACGCATCATTGTTGAAAACATTCTGAAACCTCAAATATTAGAAGAATAACTACTTAAGTGAATGTTTGTTAAAATAACTACTTAAGTGAATGGTTGTATTGTAGTTTTTGATATATAATTGTGTACATGGTTGTATTGTTGAAATATTGCATATTGGTTTGATCATTTAGCTTCGGACAAACCCAGAAAAGATTTGAAGCAGATTGTGCAATTGTAAGTTTTATTAAATTACTAGTTTAATACATAATAATACGTTGTAGTTTTCAAATTTTATAACAAATTCCGATACCATTTATGTAGAGCTATGAAGCATTGAGGCATAAAAGAAGCCAAAAAATACAACAACTTGGCATGCTATGAAGGAAGGATGATTATATTATTTTTGAAACAATAAGTTATATATTTTCAATTATTTTTGTTGTTTCGTAATATAAATTATGTCTTGATTGTAGTACCATAAACAAATTGGAAATACGAAGTGCGGGTACTACATCATGAAATATATGGAAGCAATTGTGGAGTTGGGTTTGCAAGAGAGAGATTTACGAGAGGTAATATGTAGCTTCTACCTTATATTGCGATATACATCTTATTTTGATAAAATTGTACGTTTATATGTCTTTGTTTAATTTGTAGGTCTTTGGAGAATATCTGTATCCATATTCATAATCCGAGCTCGACAGAACACGAGGGTTGTGGTCTTCCTTTTTCATTACACGTATGCTTGTAAGTTGATGATCGTTTTTATGTTACGTCTCCTTTTTCATATGAATGTGAACTTGTTTTGTTTACTTGAATGGAAATCGAGACATTGAATGTTAGTTTGAATGTGATTATGTGATTGTGAATTAATAACTTGAATGACATCATTGCATTGTATTTGAATGTGATGCTATTATTAATGTGTTGTGAATTTGAATGTGATTGTGAATATGTTTATTGGATTGTGAATGTGTTTAATGCAGGGATTGTGAATGTGTATATTGGATTGTGAATGTGTAATGCAAGGATTGTATATGTGTATATCAAATCACAAATGAATCATTTTTTTAACTGAATATTATCACGTCGGATGTCCTTTAACCGACGTGATATTAGCTAAATATTATGTTGGTTTGCTAGAATCCGACGTGATATTTTCTGTATATCACGTCAGATATGCCTATATCTGACGTGATATGTAGACAAATCACGTCGGTTGGCCAACCGACGTGAATTTATGATCCTTATTACGTCTCCCAATTACCACGTTAGTATATTGGACCAGTAAATTAAGCCGACGTGATATGGTCAAAAAATCGACCTGAATGATCATTTTTCCAGCAGCGACGTGATAGTCCTACAAGCCCCAACCTAACGGGTCTAATAAATTTTCAACAACATTCTTAAAATGGTCCAAGTAAATACTAATTGATAGTCGTTTAAATGTATCCAAGATTAAGGGCTGCTTAAGGCATCGACCAACCCTTTTTTTAAATATTATTCCTACAAGAGGAAAAATAATTAAGTAAAACAAGAAGCTAAATGATCTAGATCAATCAACTAACTCAGTTAACTTCTAGTTTTTGGTTTATTCCCAAGTCGATCGATCAATGCAAGACTTTAGACGACCGTATATCTTGCAGTTTATTGGCGGATAAATCAATTAATTGGTCCCTCACAATTGGTCTCATCATTAATTATGATAGTTCAAATCATAATGTATAGTAAGTATCACGTAAATAACCATCCATAATCCTCTTATTTTTCCTAGTTGTACAATTATGACTATACTGAATGGCATATGTGCAAATATCTTAAATAACCACATCGCCGTACCACGACTTAAGAAAAAGAAGCAAGATCAGGTGTGAAGGGAAGGAAGAATATTAATTTATCATCACCTCATCATCACCATCTCATCAGCAATAACTTTCCATGTACCCAAAAGATTTTTGTGTTCTTCTTTCAACATCAATCCTTCGAAAATTAATTTCATAATCGGTTTGATAAGAACAATCCGAGGAGACGTTGTTAGATGCGATATATTGTCTAAATTTGATGTTTATAAACTTTTCTCATTGCAGTTGGTTTCTTGGGAATAATGAGATCTAGCAACTTGTTGCAATTACTTGTCCCGTGGGCATCTAATTCACTGAATTTGAAATTTTGAACGTGATAATGTCAAGCCTACCACATTTATAACTCTCGTTATCAAGGTCATTAAACACATGGCCGACATCCAAAATAAGCATCCATGATGCATTAAAATACCATCAGAGTAAAAATTAATTAACTATAGTCTATCGCAATATCATACACGTATTGCTATTAGGAGAAATGAAGCTAAATAAATGTTAGTAATAAGAATTGAAATAGACCGTTAATATGTGAAATGATAGTTTTAAATTTAATGGTATGTTTGAAATTAGACTAAATTAGAGGTTAAATTAAGATTCCATGTTCAATTTTGTAACTCGCAGGATATGATACTTCATTTTGACGACCAGATTCGATTCCACTGTCTTAACAACCCATAACTAACAAAATACCGCTCCGTAAACTACCATAACAATTAAAATTAACTTCTACTAATAATCAATAAATTTACAAATCTGACCAAATCCAGCGGGCGTTTGCAAATCTTTCACGTAAACAAAAAACAGTAGCAGCGCAGCCACGTGGTTCACACCAGATGTGGTGTTCCCAACAGTGACGTCACCTCTTCCTTCCTCCAATCCTTGTCCCCAACACACCTACGTCATCCTACGTCACGCCTCTCTGTCAACCCTACAACGACGTGTCGTACTCAATCCATCCCCTTCTCCTTATATATAACTCCCCCTCACTTCCAACATTACCATCCAACCTCTCTCTCTCTCTCTAAACTTTTTTCTCTCGTATTGTCTCTCTACCAATTGTCACGAGTTCAACTTTTAGAAATAACTGTTTTTTCATCTTTTCTTTGTCATATATCTTTCTTTCGGACGCAGTTTTAGGATCAGAATTCTTTCTCCTCCAATCATCAATATAGAAATTCTCTCGTTTTTTCTCTTTTTACATGTTCGTCTTGGAATAGTTTTAACGGTGTAAGCTGTCAGCAGTTTCAACTTTTTATTGTTCAAAATTGAAATTCTACTTCTCGCTGCCGTTATTGTTTTCTTCTTCTAAAGATGCAACAAGCAATTCCCTATAGCAATGGGAGGACATGGATGCCACTCTCCTCTCCAACCCCAATAAGACCAACCCCCACCACCATCACCAAACCAACCAATGGTGGCATGCATAGGGTGGTGAAGGACAATCCTGTGGTGGTCGTCGGCCGGAAAGGTTGTTGTATGTGCCACGTCGTCCGGAGCCTATTGCTCGGCCTTGGGGTCAACCCTGCGGTCTACGAGATCGAGGGGGACAAGCATGAGTCTTTGGTCTTGGATGAGCTCAAGGTGGTCGTGCCGAATCAAGACAAAAATTTGCAGTTTCCGGCCGTTTTTATCGGCGGACGGCACGTTGGTGGGCTCGATAGGCTCATGGCCACACACATAACTGGCGATCTCGTGCCGATTTTGAAACAAGCGGGCGCGCTTTGGCTCTGATTGCGGTTCGAGTTAGGCTTGCAAATTGAACTTGTTTTGGTTGTCCAAATTATATTTGGTTTTGTATCTCTCTATCTATCTCTATCTCTATCTCTTAATTTGTTCTTAGGGATGGGGTGGATATCTTTATGCTTTGCTTACCTTTGTAGTTGTTTGCATAAACAGGAGAAGGTTTTGATCCTGTAATTAATCATAGGAGTTTGTATTGTTTTTTGTAGATGTATAATATAATCATCAAGAAGTGTGAATTATGAGAGAATGATTGCCTTCAATGCCAACCACGCATGACAATTCATGGATGGGTACGTAGTGGATTTATGTGACAATTCATGTGTATGATTTTTGGTAATTTGTGTGACCATTTTAACATTGCATTACTTAAAGGAAAGATAGAAGACTTGAAAACAATCCTTGCCATGAGTGGGCAGCCCTGGAGAAGTTTCATCACTAGCAAGAATGTGCTTCTTTTCAAACCACCAAATATTGACCGACCCAATTCCGTGTCTGCACAGATTTTGCTGGAATTGAACTTCCTCCCATTAAAAAAAAGGCACAATTGATTAGTGTTTGATTATATTTTGAGATTATTATTGGTTTCACATCTCAAGGGTTTTAAAGTGGGTTCACAAGTCAATGCAGAGATTAATGCTTGTTGGGTCAATTCTAGATGCTTGCTTCATGCTTACATCAGTTTTTGAGTGTTGATTGTGATTGTCAATAAGACTATAAAAGTCTTGATTTAATATTGTGCTTTGGGCTATGAAGGGGTTTTGCATCTATACCTCCTACTTTGGTGGTATTTATCTATATTTTATATATTTAGTTACTGTTATATGCACCCTCTAATTTGATACCATTGAAGCAAAATGCTCTTCCTTTATTATTTCTTCAATTCTTCCAAAATTTTGATTTCTAGATAAAATAATATGTAGGGAAACATTAACCAAAAATGAAAATAATATGCGTATTTATGGCATGTATCTATCTTAAAACAAAGGGTACTCTCGTAATTGTTACGACCAAAATGGAGGATATGTACTTATGCCAAAAAAAATTGTTAGGGTGTATAATTAGGATTATAAAAAGAAATTTGAGGGTACTAAGGAAAGTATTCAGATGTGCATACGAAAAAATAAAGGGTACATATAAAAAAAACTCTCTCCTTATTTATTACATGTTTGCAACATATGTAATATTTTAAAAGGTATTACAAATTGCGGTATTAATCAAAGAAAGCAATGATATTATCCTTCGATTTTCAAAACCAGGTATCACGCTCATGTCTACATATGCTTTCCCTACTTTGAAATCAAAAGCATGACTTGATATTTGGTTTGAAAATTCAAACTTCTGCAAAGATATAGAAAATTAACCTTATAAAGACAGCCAAACCCAGCAGAGTGTTTAATGGAACAGAGCTCCTACTACATTTCAGTTTTCAACACGTATTATTGAGGAATAAAGGTAAGACTAAGAGAGGCAATATTTCAGAGAATTTTTCCATTTTTGTAGTGTATATATTTAACACTCTTCATATAACTTCTAAATCTAACTTATGTAATTCTTGCTTTTAGTATTTCCTCTCTAAAACTAGGAGAGTCCGTCATTCAGAGCAATTTTCCGTATTTTTTTAGAGTATTTGTCATCAAGTAACATATTATATTATTATAAAAGAGACAAATATGCATTGCTTGTCTCTAACTCCACGATAAATGGCTCTCTGTTTTTTTGTGATAATTTAGTGTAATATTCATAAACAATAGGTAGAAATATGATGATAAAAAACTAAAAAGATTATGAATTAAACAATGGCTAGGGCCTAATAATTTATAGTGGTTTGGATCTTTCGGTTTATGGTACTTGGGCTGGGCCATCAAATATTCGGTACAAGTTCAGTTTTTTTTGTTTTTTTTTTTGAAAGCGGTACAACTGTACAAGTTTAGTTTTTTTCTTCCTAAATTTCCGTTGTTATTATCAAGGCATCCAGATGCCGATTTTTTTGTTGCCATTATACAAAATAATAACATAATGCTAACAAGGTTACTTATGCGATCGAGACATTCATTGCTTTAAGTTCTTTATTATTGATCCCGTACACAATCTTACCTTACGTATCTTTACGTACTTGGCATGCAAATTAATGAATTATCATAGATGATTACAAATCATGCAAATTATTTCGTTCACTTCCAACTCATCCAGAGTTGTGTATTCATGGGCTTAACTGGTGGATTTGTTGCGCCTAGAACTTGGACGCAATTATCCAACCTTAAAATTTCTCTTCAAAATAGACCGAAATTGAAAGCCCAACTTTGAACAAAATAACTCCTTACGGCAAATGCACTATGAACATCAATCAGCTGCTCTTTGGAGCAAAAAAAATGTACCCACTAGCCAAGCCGAAGCAATAAATTTTCTAACATAATGATAGGAAATCTCAACTTGTTTAGTTCTAGCACTACAACAATATAGGACTTCACCGACCGTAGATATCATGCAAAAGACTTGACTCATAAGTTATAGCATTAAAAATAGGATAATTGTAAGGTTAAAACCACTCAAATTCTCAATGCAAAAGACCTGACTCATAAGTTTGAGAAATTCATCAAACCACTTATACTAAGGGTGTAATTGGTTTGCAAAAACTCAACATTGAAATATGAGAACTAACTTTTGGAATGATTTTCGGGTGATTGGTTTGCAAAAATATTAAAATATATCTAGGAACTTAGTTCTGCGAGTTCCAAGCTCTTATAAAATTGCATTATGAATAATTTCCTCTACTTCCACACTTAATTTAAGTCATGAAATTGAGTTTTGAATTTTTCACTACTTCCTGTAAACCAATCACACTCCAATAACAAGTATAATTATGCTTCATTCTTTTCTCTCCTCAGTTTGGAGATTCAATGATCTTTCTCCAAAACCTTCAATTTGTCTAAAGAACCCACAATACAAGATTTACATGCACGAGTGCGTGCACATTCACCGTGAAGGAATTATATCACACACTACAAGAAAAGATACACGTTGAAACCCTCAATTGGAGGGTAGAAACCATGGCCCAACACTCACTATTTATATTAATTATAAAGAGAAAATTTACATTAGTAAAACTCATCTTCACAGGATCGTTCACCTTTTTCACAACTAACTTTCTACCAAACACCCTCTGATAAACCCTAACACACCCTTCACCATTTTCACAACTAACTAATTTCTACCAATTACCATTTGATAAACCTTAACACACCCTTTTGCGCCGTCTCCATCGACAACTTGTGTTGTACCTCCCATCACAACCTCCTCCCAGGGTGTGAATCGTGCAATCAAATGTGTTAGACGTGTGATAATGTGTGGAATGGTAAATGCAAAATCCTAAACCTTGATTAGGTTAATCCTGGATTTGATGGGGTTTTGCACGAGGAAGGAGTGCGTAATGATGGTGAGGCGAGTAGGGTGATGGTGTAGGGTTGGGTTTGGTGTGGTTTTTAAGAAAGAAAATCTCACTTTTCTTCTCTTCTTCCTCTCAGCCTAGCCTCTCCCTCTTCTTCACTCATCTCCATCCCATCCTTGCACGACGGTGAAGAAGTGGACGACGAGCAAGGACAATGAAGCGACGAGTGAGCGGCGTTCGAGTAGTTGATCGGAGGCGGTATAACGCGAGCGAGGTTGTGGCGAGTTCCGTCATCCTAAGAGGTATGCTGGTTCAATAGTTGCATTTTGTTCGCTCACACTTATGGTGTGAGGTGTTGGCTGGTCAGCGGAGGTCGGAGACCTCGCCGACGACAAATGGGCAGCAAATTAGACCTAGCTCGACTAGGTAGTTGTCAGCCAACGGTCGACCGGTATCTTTGGGCGGTAGACCGATTGTAGTGTAAATCTCTGATCTTAACCAACACCGGTCGAACGATGCCTTCTGGCGGTCGACCGGTTGTGCTTATGCTGGTGGGTCGGAGAAGTGCTTGTTGTTTTTTGGTCGATCGAGACCCCTGAGCCGTTTGACCGTTGCTTTCTGGACAGGTCTGGACAGAGTGTGAACTATCTAAACGGTCGACCATTCTAGACTTTTGTCCAACCGATAACTTAAGTGGACTTAATGACTGTTCGACCGATTGATAGTAAGTTCGATCGATTGATGACTAGAAACTTCTAGGTTGTCCCTGATAGTTTTCGGTCGACCGGGACCCCTGCACCGTTAGACCGTTTGCTTGTATGTTTTTTATTTAATACGTATTTTGACCATGTTTCGATCGATCAGTTTCTATGTTTGTTCGACCGTTTGGGCCTAGGTTATGAGCAGAGAGTTCGATCGTTGTAGGCATTTGTTCGACCGGTCCTATTGGGAGCGGTCGACCGGGTTACCTATTTCGGTTGACCGTTTGTGCTCAGGACTGAATCCCCGGTCCTAGTGAAGTGACGACTCTATCCACGGAAACTTATGTCCTCGTCTAGAGCGTAAGCCATGAGGTGACGGTAGGTGCGTTGATCGTGCCTACCTAGGGACCGTCGAGTGGAAGTGTGTGGGTACAAACTCTAACCTAAGCAAAAGAGTATACTACATTGTAACACAAGTGGATCCTGTTTTAACAAATTCACACCATCGTTCATAGAGTTGTGATCTCCTACTCTGTTATTGGGTTTCACATGCTGAGCTCATTCACGAGCGTGAGCTTCACTCTTGGACTTGCAAAATCTTGAGGTAGACCAACAAATTTTACTATAGTATTAGAACAAGTCGATTGACCGGTAAACCTTATTTTTTTCATGTATTTTACACGCAACCTCAATAATATTTCAATCACGTGGGTGGGGAAGTTTTACAAATATATATTCTCGTATTGTTTACTATGAGATATCTACTATTTTTGGAATAAACCTTTAATTGCTACTCCGTCTAAACACTTGAATGTTATAGGATCTATTTTTACATCTTTCGCATCCAAAGCTTCTCGAAGCAAAGGAGTTACACTTCACACTCACAGTCTACGCAACAAAAAAACATGAAATGACATGTCCACAATCATGTAAAATATTCTTATGTCAATGACATCTTTAAAAGTACCCAAGTTCCTTCTTTTTACCATCCTATCTCTTCTTTATAACGTTGACCTAATTGACACCTTGCGGGACACATTCCACATTTGATATATTTATAAAAAGATACTCTAAAACGCAAGTAGTATAGAGGGGAGAGAAAGGATTCTGTAGGTAGAGGTGGTATTCAATTCTCGAGAGAAACATGTGCACTTCTTGAGCTTAGGGAATAGCCTTTTAGTCTTTAAATATCAACTATATTTTAATTGTTCAAACGTATATGTATTCTAATACGAACGTTATCAGCATTAACATTTGTGGATAAAAAGGACTTGTTTTGGAAGAAAAAATGAACCTTAAGAACTTATTTTATAAATGTCCTAGCTATCTCAACAACTACATGACATGGCTTATATATTTCATAGATGTATTAAGCAAAATAAGTTAGGGTTTAGTTTGCTTGCTTACTCATGGAAAATAACAAAAGAAAACTTTTTTCTCATGAATTCCCGAAAATAAAAAATTCAGTTGCAGATAAAAGTTGTAGGTCTAAATCATGTAAATGCACGTCTGTCAAATTGTCGCTTGCCCACCGTCGGTAACCTTAAGTTAAGTCCACATTTGGAAGCCTTAGGTTGATTCTAACTGTTCGAAGATCTTCCTTCTCGTGATTATCCTCATTCCATGTGTACCCTAGGTTTGAATTTTCATAATGAAACAAATTCAAGAGAGTAAGATCAAAAAATTATACTAGAATTACAAACTACTACATATAAACTATCCGCTCTACTAGTAGTCATCCCAAAACCCTACACAACCTAACAAAACAATCCAAGCAAGAAACAAACATACCCATGTTGACAAAGTTTCTCTTTTTTCCATAGAGAAAAAAGAAACGTTTGGAGTTCTCACATGGTTCAGCCTATTAGCAAACTAAACTAAACTATTAGGTCTTTTGGGAGAAAGCAATCTGATCATGTCGGGGAAAAGATCTCGATCCAAACCATCTCGAAGTTGGGAAGAATATTCTACTGCTCCAAACCCTCCATATGCTAAATTCCAAGGGCTTACAAATAGAATATTTCTTAACACCAGAGACCAACTAAAGTTGGAATATTATTTGAATTTGTGTTGGATTAGGGTTTGGGCTGTTGAAGTCAGCCCACAATCCGACGAGTCACTTGCTTTCTTGATGCTTCTTTCCAAAGATTCAAAGTGGGACTCTCTTGTTTGGCTTCACTTTGGTGTTTGCTAATGTCTAATGGCCATGAAGTGGATGGAACAAGGGGAAGGCTGGAAAGTTGCTAATTTCGGGTTTTGCATTATGCCATTTGCAATGTTGCACTTGATGTGGAAGTTGACTGCAAAGTTTCAAAGTTTAACTCCAAAGTTATTTGATTAATTTTGTGTGTGTGTGTTGTAAGGTTAACTAAAGCATTTTTTGATCTAATTACAATCTTCTTTGATTTTTGGTCTTAATCCACTTTTGTTGATGATTAATAAAAAAAAATCTTATTAATGAATTGGCATGATTCTGAGACAAATTGACTCATACTTGATATACATACCGATTATCAAATCAAGTGAAAGTCACACGTTTGGATAGATAAATACATGTGTCATATGATGTACTAGATTTGTTTATATATGCTCGTGTGAGCTTCTTAATAGATGAAATAACTCAAGCTTTAGGAATCAACTGAAATATCAAATTAACTGCGGATTAAAGAGAAGTATGTTGTACTGTGATGTAACGGAGTCAATAGGCCCATAGGTACAATTGATTAATACTTGAGGACGGCCTATTTTAAGACTCAGTAACACCCCAGGTTTCTCAATCTTAACTTGGATCGATTGAACCCACTTGACCAAATTTATCTAAAATTCAAGTTCCCACAAAAAACTATCCAAAATTGTTACATGAATCTCTATTGGTTCGGTCGTTCTTGGTCCATTGTTGGATTACAACATTGAAGGAACTTAACCCTCAAGTAAATGGAGGGAATTTTGGTCCTCCAACGACAAGACCAAACCCAAATCAACGCAACCATTTTGATTGCAAACGACTAATAATATTGCTTTTGTGCTTCATTTGCCTTATCTCCAACTCATCATATACTTTAATAACAATTATATTTAGTACAAATCGTATATATAGTTAGAGCTACCACATAATCACCAACTCATAAGCTATTCTACTCGCACTCTGTTGTTGTTTACCTTGAATATGTTATTAAAGTATTCGTGGAATAAAACAGACGATCGGTCGACCGGAAGGAGTGTTTCGGTCGACCGGATGTGTGTTTTGATTTGTCCAGCAAAAGTGTCTGTCCATATTCGGTCGACCGGAACTTAGGATTCGGTCGACCGGGCACACACGAGGAGCTGGGCAAAAATGTCTGTCCATTTTCGGTCGACCGGAACTTAGGATTCAGTCGATCGGGCACACACGAGGAGCTGAGCAAAAGTGTCTGTCGATTTTCGGTCGACTGGAACTTAAGTGATTCCGTCGACCGAATATGCACTCGAGCAAGCAAGAAAAGTTATTGTCGCTTTTCGGTCGACCGGTACTTTAGTTTCGGTCGACCGGTAAAAACTAGTTTGCGATACGGTTAGAGGATCGGTTGACCGAAGCACCCGTTCGGTCGACCGTTTGACCTATTTTCTGCCCACGTTTTGCACATTTCTCCACGCGATTTTGGTGCAACTTATACTTGTTTTGGCCTACTATATAAAGACAATTTTGTCCCCTTTGTAATAAGAAAAACAATTAGATTAATTGTTATTGTCCACTTTGCATTCTTGAGAGGAAAGATAGAGAGAGAGAGCATCCTTGTTGATTCGGTGGGAGAGTTTGAGCCGGGTATCCTCGTCGGTTCGTCCGTGTCTCCTGTAAGTCTCTCCCTGTAATACGTTTTTCTATAGTGGATTTGGAGTTGTGTAGTCTGTGGTTTTTCCCGCATTGAGTTTCCACGTTAAATCTTGCGTGTTTTGTGTGGTTTGGTTTTTGGATTTGCATTTGCTCTCAATTTTTAGTCAATTGGATTTGCTATTTCGATTCCACTGCGTATTTGGGATTGATTTTAATCCTTAACACACTCTATAGCTGCATTATATATAGTTTCACCGCTTGTATTCTCAAAATGTAATCCTCTACACGTCCTCTAGTTTAGAGTGATTAAGAGTTGTGTTCGTTCTTCTTCAAAGCTTAGTGTAAAAACTTTGTGAGAGAGTTGTGAGCTTTGTGCTTCTTGTTGCTAGCTCAGAATCGTAAGATGATTGAGGACTTGGCAAGCCAATCAGTAGAAATCTCAAGTAAGACTTCAGGATTTTTGGAGTAGGCTACGATTGACGAACGAACCAGTATAAATCGTGTATTATTTTGTTTTTTTCCGTTTCACTGATCTACTTTGTTATTATTTTGCACCCTTAGACTTTTGATTGCATTTATTCTATTCACCCCCTCTATGTATGTCATTGATCCACTTTTGAGACTAAACTCATTTAATTTGTGAACTGTAACATGGTTATTGATCAGTAATCCAATTTTAAGGAATATGGCAAGTGTATGAACCAGTCTAACAGTCTTACCTTAAGCTCCATTTACATAACAAATGTACATTAACTAAGTTAAACGCACAACTTAAAGCTCTATTAATTTCAAAAGAAACCCTAACATGCATTAACTGTCTAACGAATCCATGCATTCTTTATGTCAGCAAGTGTGCATTAATACTTAATCAAGAGAACAAACAACTTTCAAAAAGAATAAGCACAATAGAGAACTAACAACTCCAAATAATAATAATACAGAGATCGAAAAACACAAAACCGCCATTCTCCTGCAAAATCCAAACCACATTCTTATGCGACCGAATCTTTGCATTGAAGAACGAACTAATCCCAGACAGCACAGGACAGACACACCAGAGTTATACAAAGTCCAAACAAGCCTTGGGAAGAGTCAGATTACGTAGAAATCGAATCATATGTGCCAAAGGAGTAGAAACCATGCATGCAGACAGATAAAGATGTACATCTCGGTCAAAGAGAGAGAGAGAGCTCAGAGTTGCTGCTGTCTTATCTGCTGTCTCTTGCATGGAATTCGCGAGCTAATTTATAAATTAAACTCATGGTTTGTAAGGATGGCAAGTGGTGTCACTGGTGTGCAAGTGCAACACATTAGGGGATGCTACTTTTGTTTTTATTTCGAGGGTATGTTTAAATAGATGGCAACAATGCAAGACAAAGAATTGCTTGGATGTCAAAGTCAATTCTTTTTTCTAATGGTTTTTGCTACAGTACTCCCGTAGGTATCCAAATTGACAATATACATCCGTTTTTTCGGTATTGCCGCATATATACCTAGAAGGCAATCCTATTTGCGCAAATACATCCAGGGCGTTTGTGAGCCCCGGCCCACACCAGAGAGACTGTGGAATCACTCTGGATCGTCTCTGGAATCACTCTGTATCCAGAGTGATTCCAGCACGGTACAGATGCATTTGCGCAAATAAGATTGACTTCTAGGTGTATATGCGGCAATACCGAAAAAGCGGATGCATATTGCCAATTTGGACACCTGCGGGGTGTACTGTAGCAAAAACCCTTATTCTAACTATACAATAGAATTTGTGACATTCTTTTTTGTTGGTATTTGTTAGAAATTGGATTAATTTTGTTAAGTCAGAAACATGATAAAGCAGTCGACCGGTGGAGAAGTCCAGTCGACTGAAATTATCAGTAGCGCTTAAAGTTGAAGAACGGTCGACCGATGTTGGACACCGTTCGACCGAAAATATCAGAAACTTTTTTGGAGTTAGGAACGGTTGACCGATGGTGATTCCAGTTAACCGGGAAGTGGTTCGAAGCTAAAGATAATCGTGGAGTGGTTAACTAGTCGGTTACACCGGTCGACCGTTGCATACATTTTTTGTACGGGTTTGAGTCGTTTATTTAAGAGTTTTTGGGCACTAACATGTATACATTGCAAGATTCTTATTTCTTTCATTGTGTATTGAGATATTATGGCTAGAGAGAGATCTAGAGTGTTTTGGAGGATATATTGCCTCCATAAACTTGTAATCTCGGTTGCTTCTCTTGTTAGAGAAGCGGAAGAAGGAAAGAAAACCCGCAGAAGATCCCAAAGGACGTAAGCACGTTGCCGAACCTTGTAAAATCCGTGTGTCGTGCATTGTTTTCAGGTGTGTTTGTTATTTGCATGTTTATCTTGTGTCTGTGTTTTGTTGCATATAAAGATTGGGAGATAGCCAGAAGTAAGTTTTTTTTCACATATCAATATTCATTTTGTATTTCATTGTACATCTTAACCCGTCATCATGATAATATTTTGTAGTAGCGCCGTTAGATCCTCTCCCAATAGTATTTATGTTGTATTCTTACGACTTCAAAGTCTACCAATTATCATGCTTGCGTCTTGAATATCCCAAAATTTAGCAAACTCCATAATCTACCTCTAAACGTTCCTAAAGTATAATTTAATTCTTAAGAACTTGACTTTGATTTTAAAAGAAAATGGAACGAGAACACAAGTTTTAATAAGCTAAAAAAATAGAACTTCATGGGAATCACACGCTCACTAGATTAGATTTTTCGTAATATCATAAATCTTTCGTCCATTCTTATTTGTCATAGTTACCACCTCTCTTTTTATTCTGGTAGATTTTGTCAACCATTGATCTTTCGTGTAGGATTGCGCCAAATGAGGAGAGGCAGCTATACCCAATGATTAATCATTAAGGAAATTAGGACCACCCTTTTATTTCCCAACCAAAAAGATTAGGAAAGTAAGGCTCCCACGGTCCCACACCATTCCACTCGAGCTAACGTGGCATTTTGACGTGGACAAGAAGACAAACATCCTCATTTCTATAATGTATTAGTATTCATAAGTTTTATATACTAAACCCGTATAATACCTACGTAGTTACCCAAACAGCTCTGTCCATTTTTAGTATTTTGAATTTGAAAACATTTTAATTTTTAGGAGAAAAACATTATTCATTTCATTTTTGGGAGAAAAACTCTAACAATTTATTCATTTCATTTTCCTCTTGCCATCATCTTCCCCTCTCATGCATGGTTTCCACCACTCGGGTTCTTTTTTCAATTTTTTGTGATTTTAGTTAATTTTGTGTGGTTATTCATATTTATTTTTGTTGCTACATACGTCAATTACAACTATGAAATCTTGCATTTGCAACATTTTATCACCAACAATCTATTGTTTTATCGATTTTATGCATTTTAACTTTACTTTCTCATCTTCATTCGTTGCTTTTCATGTTTATTGTTTATTTTTCAGCTATATTATTTGTTCTGCCCAGTTTTTCTTGCCTACTGAAATCATTGTCTTTTTTGTTTGTTTAGAATCCAACTTTAAGCTATGAAATAACACATGTTGAAATGATGAAGCTTTTGACGTTGATTATGATCTTATCCGAAAATACTTCTTAATTTACCTAAAACATGATGAAAGATACTCAGATCACCAAATATAAATACTCAGCAAATTTCAATGTTGATTTTCTATTTCCATTTTCTGCCACAACTCCATTTTTTCTCAAGAAAATCATTCCTCCAACATGAGAGGACATGTTGAGATTGAGAGATTGTAACATTCCCGAAAACAACGGAAAATTTAAACTTTTAAATAAATGATAATCAAAGGATAAACATCAACTCAGGGGACGCTACTCGAATATATATATATATATATATATATATATATATATATAATATGGTGCTGCAACCGTATACAGGAGTTGTCAAAAGAATGACTACATCAAAATACAATATACAGATATACAAGTAGTCATAATAACCTCAAAACCAACACGAGGACCCGACTCCAAGATGCACTCGTCCTCAGTCACCACCCAAGCAGCTCCCGAAGAGGGAACCTGAAAGCAAACAACAATGCCGTGAGTTTCCCGAAGGAAACCCCGTATGCCAAACCCACCTACATGCAATGCAAATCATGACCTATCATACTAGTATTATGCCAAACATAAATCATAACTGATCATTCCCCAAACGGGTCATAAGGTCATAAAAGTCATTTCCCCAACCGGGGTTCATTAGTCATAAGTCTAGTTTTGGACATCCGTAGATACCCACCGCAGGCACATGCGGTCATACGGAAAATACGCGACACACCCCCACTCGCAGCTACACTAGTCATGTGGGTTCGGTGAGGGTCGCACGCAATTCCGAGTCATCATCAGATCTGATTTGTGGTCGAAGACCACAATCCGCCAGAGCCGTCGCTCTGGTCGGTCATACTCGCCAGCCGTGCCACAGCTGGACGATCACACTCGCCGGAACAACATCGGTCGAGCACATCCGCCAGAACAACATCGGTCGGTCATCTCCGTCGCCACACAGGCTAAGGCACAGAACTCTGTTGCACAAGGGCTAACAGTCATCTCCGTCGCCACACAGGCTAAGGTCATCTCCTTCGCCACAAAGGCTAAGGTCATCTCTGTCGCTACACAGGCCAACAGTCATCTCTGTCGCCACACAGGCCGACAGTCATCTCTGTCGCCACACAGGCCGACAGTCATCACATATAGATCATGCAAAGGGGAATATGGTCCCACAGGTCTACTACCTAGGTCTCAATGCACATGTCATATCATGGGAACATAAGCAGTAAATGAAATCCACGCACCAACGCGCTCATAACAAACAATGCAAATACTGGGCTACAACGGTCAACCGAAAAAGGTCATACGGTCGACCGATTGGTCGTTAAAACCGGTAATTGGTTCGAACCACAATCCAACGGTCGAACCACGAAAATCATCGAAACGGTCGAACAAAAGTCTCTGGACGGTCGACCGTTTAAAAGGTCTACGCCACAAAATAAATATTAAATAACACATCCCAATGGTCGAACGACAATGGGCTTCCGGTTGACCGAAAAACAACAGGGACTTCAACATTCTACAAGGTCATTACCGGTCGACCGAAATATGAATCGGTCAAACCACACTTAAGTCGTCTTAAGTCATCGGTCGAACGGGATCTCAGGGCGGTCGACCGTTTAGAAGTCTACACCCCCAACCGACTTAAAACAGTACGTCCGGTCGAACTTGGTCAAAGAGGCGGTCGACCGTTTAGAAGGTCAACGCCCCCAACCGACATATTACAGCGCATTCGGTCGACCGACAAAGGGGACCCGGTCGACCGAAAACACTCAGGGTCTTCATCCTCTCGCTCAAACGTACAATCGGTCGACCACCCATCGGGTATCGTTCGACCGTTTCGAGCGAGAGCGCCCGAATTACACTACAACCGGTCGACCGAATAGAGCACCAGTCGACCGAAACAGAGCAGAAACTCCTGCCACTCTATTCCGACGAGTCATTCGGCCTACCGTCGAACACTCAAACACCCACACAACCTTGGTGAGCGTAAAAGCAAGGCTTGGCATACCTTGAAAGCTTGAAGAAGCTTCTGAAGAGCAACGACGATCCTCCCACGCGAAAGAGCGTAACTCCGGCGAACTCCTCACCCGAAGCGGATCTCCACACCTTCCTTGGTCTCCGGCGAACCCGACTTGTCGGCGCCCCGCTCCTCCTCCTCCCACCGACGAACTACAAGGGAGGGAGAAAAGTGTTGAGGGAGAGAGAAGAAAATGAGAGGAAAGGAAATGAGAAAAGAGGAAAATGGGATGAAATGGGTTGGGTTAGGTTTATATACTCTCACTTAATTAGGGTTAAAGTTCTTAAACCTAATTAACCTTAATCAAAAGGATTAGGTTCTCACAGAGATGGTTGGAGAGATCAAGAAGTCAAGGTGGATGAAGGAATACGAGAAGGACATGTTTTTATGGTCCTCTTTGGTGTTTGTGTTAGTAGTATAAGTATTTCCGTGTTATAATTTGGTATTTTCATATTATAATTTCCATAATTCCGTATTAATTATTTTCGTATTAATTCCTGATGAAACAAAAAAAATTGTCCTTAGTTTTGTTTGTAGTACGGTCGACCGACTCTTCCTGGAGTTGCTTCCTTAACAAATATAAGCTAATTTTCAACAATTCTTTGGTAATTGCATATTACAATATTTGTATGTTTGTTTTCATTTATGTTTTACGGTTGGAAAATTGGATTTCGTGCTACTAAAAAATAACGAAATTGTTTTTCTGTCATCATTGTATTACTATTTCTCGTGTGACCACTACAAAGTCATATATTTGTGTCACTAAAAACCTTATTTATTTGTATTTATGCATTGTTTTTTCAAACCGTGTCACTTTGTTAACTTTACAACTAATTCTGTTAATATAAATTATTTTTTAATTGTAAATTTTGCAAAATTGACTTTTAACAATCGAGCAACTAGAAAATACTTACATAATAAACCATTACTTATTCTTTTCTCATTCTCTTTCTCCACTCAGGTTCTCCTCTTTTTCCTCTTTATTTTGTTTTTGTATATCTCTCTTTTCTTTATTTCCTCACTCTCTCTTTCTCTATCTATCTTTTTGTTTATCTTTTCACATCTCTTCTTTCTCTCTTTTCTCAAATCTTGTCTCTTTCCTGTGTTCTCTCCTTAATTTCTCTCTAACTTGCAAACGTTTAATTATTTTTAATTATATTTTAAATATTTAATTTTTGCAAGGGAGAGACAAGACAAGAGAGAAGTGAGGTGAAGAATGGGAGGAGAGAAGAAAAAAGAAACATGAGTAACGAGAGAAGATATGATGAAGAGAGAGAAGTGAGAATATAAGAAAAGAATAGGAGTTGAATATTGTTTTTAAGACAATTTAGGGTATATTTTGCAAATTTGTAATTCAATATTAATTACAAAAAACCTTTTGTCTAATTGTTGGGTTACTTATGGTCAATTTTGCAAAATTTAAAATTTAAAATTAATTTATCTTAACAGAGTGGCACAATTTGAAAAAAGTAATGACATAAATGCAAATAAATAATATTTTACTGGCATAAGTGCAAATATATGACTTTATAGTGGTCACACGGAAAATAGTGATACAACATGGTAGAAAAGTAATTTCGTTATTTTTCAATGGCATGCAAAGTGATTTACCCTTTATGGTTTGGGTATACGTGTAGTAAGATTTAAGTATTTCCATGGTATAGTTTGAGAATACAGTGGAATATTCCTGCCACTTCATGACTAACTGGTAACTTGTGGTGCATTAGTGACAATAACAAATGTAATCATAATTATATGAATGCAGATTTAATTTGAAATTCAAATTGAAAAAAAAGTCTTGTAATGTGGGTATTGTCGTATCAAAAAATATGAAGAGAGAAAAGTTTCAGAGGAGAGAGAAACGGTGTTGGATGAAAACGTTTAATTATTTTCATTTCCCTATTATATTAAAGCATTCATCAAACCATGATATGTTGTTTACTCGAAAGTAATGTACAAATTATTATGCAAGTTTTCATAACTACCTGTTGAAAAATGGAAGGAGAGAGAGTGATATTAGAAGAGAGATAGGAAGAATGTGACAAAAAATCGAAGAGAGAGGAACAAATTGTGACGAGAGAGAATAAAATGCAAAAGAGAGAAGAAAAAAGTTGGATAAATCAGAAAAACTTATATCAATATTTTACCCAATAACATACTCAGATACTCTTCCAAAAAGCTGGTGTAGCGCGCTGGGGGACCCACGAGCATGGGAGGCTGCATGGGAGATTGGGAGAACAACGTGGGCCTCCGGGGTTCCAAAGATTTAAGTCCCACTCAACATTGTTGGTTACTTTTTTCCCTCAATTTTTTATTACTAAACTTTAATTATGTCTCTAATTTTAATTATCTCACAAAAGCTATCTAAGATTATGCTAGACAACAGAAGAAAAACTATATTATTATAGTCTTACATCCTTAATTTTAATGCTAGGAATATCTTTATCCGACTTTCCATGTGTTAATTGGCAGGAGTAGTCCATGCTTTTGTTAAAGTGCGTGATTTTTTTTCCTTTTCATTAAAGTGGTTTGGATGATTGATATTGTAAGGGGTTGGTGAAGGAATAATAGAATTGGACGTGTGATTTGATCACTATGGTATCTTAATTACAATTTGACCTACAAACATAGTATGTCTGAGAAAGAGAGGAAATGAAGTACCTGATGGGGTAGTCACTTTTATTTTCACAAACACGGGATGCGAATTTGATTGGTTTCGGCTCATATATATTGCTCAATATTTTGTTGATTGTGACTAGAAATTATCGAACTGATATTAGCATTTTGATGATCACTGATATAATCAGCTTATATAAGCATGTTAATGATCAAACTTTTCATTGTATGGTCGACATATATAAAACACAACAAAATGAATATACAAAAATAACTTTACTGTTTCCCTTGTTTCAAGTACGATTCTATTTCTAGGTACTTCAAAGCAACTATAATTTGAAAACAAACTTTGAAATTCAACTAGAATTGTGTATATTAATTATCCGTATAGTGAAAAGAAATTTGAGAATGATCCGCTTACGATGGAAGAGTGACCAAGCTAGCACAAAGATGTATGTATATTGATTTTGTTCTCAAGCATGTATAAATTACAGCCACGATTGAATAAGGATATCTTGGTATGAGTTTATATCATAATTGGTTAGCGCTTCTATGCCTGAAGGAAAACCTCCCCGATTTGATTATCCGATGAACCAATGTATTAAGTCACCGCTTGATTATTTTAGGGTATTAACTCAAGCTTGTATAAAAACTCATTTTCTTAAATCTTAACAAACAATTCACTTTTTCGCCGCTACTCTCTCTCTGTCCTTCTTCTTCTTCTTCTTTTTCTTCTTCCAAGAAACCCTAATCTCCTTCTTGACTACTCTTGATCTGAGCACTAAAAGCAGAAATAACAGCGCCCGGGCTACCCCCGGGCGCCCTGCACTCTCTCTCTGCCACGTCAGCTTCTCTCTCTGTCACGTCAGCTCACCCAACTCACCAAAAAAAACCCTTATCCATGCCCAGGCTACCCTCACCCACCCTACACTCTCTTTCATCCACATCATTTCTTAATTAAACAAATTTAATTCTCACACAACATTTAACAAAATACATTTTATATAAATCTAATTCTAATTACATTATAATTCTAATTCACGATATACTTATTATTACTATTAATTAATTAACAATATTAATCACTATTAAACCACAAAATTTTGAATATTTGAAATTTGAATATTTGAATTTCGAAACGCGCGTGAATGCACAGTATACACGTGCGTGAAAAGTAATCCGCGTGATTGCACAGTATACGCGTGAAAGAAAAGCAGTCCGCGTGAATGTACAGTACACGCGTGAAAGAAAAGTAGTCCGCGTGAATGTACAGTATACGCGTGTAAGAAAAGTAATACGCGTGATTGCATAGTGTTTAATTTTTTCTCTATATATACCCTACACAAAACTCAACTTACACCCCATATCTCTTCCACAAAATACAAAACTCAACTTACATCCCATATCTCTTCCACAATGTCTTCTCCGGAGTACCATCGTTCCCCCCTCGTTCCCCCCCCCCCCCCCCCCCCCCCCCTCGTCCACCAACCATTCCAACAACAAGACTTCTCCCAGTACGCACCACCATTCCCACCACCTGACCAAAACTCACCATTCCCACAATTCTCCCACTACGCATCCCCAGATCAAAACTTACCATTCCCAAAATACTCTCAATATGCACCACCATTCCCTTATAATCAACCGCAGTTCCAGATGTTTGGCCGACCCATGTCTCAA
Source organism: Triglochin maritima (assembly GCA_963682175.1). Classification (NCBI taxonomy): domain Eukaryota; kingdom Viridiplantae; phylum Streptophyta; class Magnoliopsida; order Alismatales; family Juncaginaceae; genus Triglochin; species Triglochin maritima. The sequence continues at coordinate 47,732,705 of OY821775.1, forward strand.
AAAAGTAGCCAGAGTATGGCAAACACTGAAGATGAGGGTAACGACAACGATGAGTCCCCACCACGACACACCCCCACACCACCATCCCCACCTCCACAGCGTCGTCACCACAAACAAGTCCAAACTGCCAAAGCCAATCCGAAGTTGTGGACCACAGCTGAGGACGAGAAACTTGTCTCTGCATATATGGAAGTCAGTTGCGATGCGGTGACAAGGACAAACCAGAAGTCTACTTCATTGTGGACTAGAGTGAAACGTGTGTACGACATCTCCGTGGAAGGCACTGGCCTACCCGAAAGGAACGCAGAGTCCTTAAAAGGACGGTGGAGGAGAATTATACCTGCTGTGAACAAGTGGGTCGGGTGCTTCGATCAGGCATTCCGACGGAAAAGGAGCGGCCAGAATGACGACGATGTTGTCCGACAAGCGCACGTGATCTACGAGCGAACTCATGGGCCTAAATTTCTTTATTTTGATGCTTGGGTTATGTTGCGTAGGTACCCAAAATGGGAGAGTGTGATCTCCGGAGCTAATGTCGTGCGTGTTGACTGGGAGTCCTCGGAGTTGCACGATGAAAATAGTCCACAGTCAGGAAGCCTTGGGAAAGAAAGAGCACGGACGGCTCGAGGACGCAATCACCCTCGGATGCAGAAGAGCTGATGCCGGAGTCGTCTACACGCCCAGAAGGTGTGAAGAAGACTAAGAAAAAGGCTAAGAGTGCATTACGCCCCGAAAGAGACACCGATGTTAGAGAACTTGCAGAACAGATTCGATACACCGCCCAAGTCAGAGAAGATGGTTTCTCCAAGCAAGAGGAGTTAGCGGAAAGGAATTTCCAGAGGCATTTAATAAAAAATAAGTTGGACATGCTTCACTCTCTGATGAGGAAGGACAACCCGACGGAGAAGGATCAAAAAGTAATCGATAAACTTCTCGCCTGGACAGAAGAGAATGGGTACGTGTAGTTTGTTGTAGTCCGTATTTCGTATGGTTTGTATTTCCCTTAGTTTGTATTTCGGGTTGTAGTAGTCTGTATGGTTTGTATTTCCCTTTATGTTTCATGTGGTTGGTTGTATTTCGTATTTTAGTATTATTAATGTATTGTTCTTATGGTATTGTTGTATTAATATTTTTTCTATTTAACTTGAAATTGTTGGTTCTAAAAATTTCTTAATTTTAATCACTTACAAAAAATTATTACCCCACATTTATAACAAATACCCAATCCATTAATAACAAAACATCCAATAAATAAATTTAAAAAAAAATTAACCAATGGGAAGGGGACACGTGTCCCCCTCCCTTGGGCGCCCGGGCATCTGCCCGGGACGCCCAACGCCCGGGCACGCGCCCGGGCGGGACACCCCCGTTAAGGGTGCCCAAAGGCCTTTTATCTCAGGCTTTGGATAACTGATCTCAATAGGAGGTCTCTTGTCTCCATCGGATCTGTACTTTTTGCAGTAAATTAGGTTGTCTCGTGTATGTTATGACTTGCCCATATCTGAATATATTACTCCTAGAGTATTAAATATTCTTGTTGTTAGCATGTCCAAGAGAAGCCCATGGAAAGAACATTAACATGCACATAAGTGGATTCTGTCTACTTTTGAGTTATGACTACTGTTCATTTCGAGTTAAGGAAGACTAATGATGAATTGACTTGATCATTAGATGTGGACTATGTTGGAGATATCGATATGAAAACATATGATTCATATAGTTCTTAGACGATAAACACATTGTAGCATACCATGACCCTATTCGCTATTGAGGCGTAGTAAATATACACGACATCTATATATCGAGAGCATTAAAAAAGTTTAGGTAGCTAGCTAAAAGCTTTATCACTAAAATTGAGCTCGTGTAGAAGTTGTTTTTATTGATAGTCAGAGCAGTGTCATACATCTTATGAAGGAAAATATATATGTTCTATGAGAGCACGGAGCATGGAATGTTGAATATGCACTTCGTTAGAGAGATAATTTTGCAAGGGTCGTGTTGACAAAAATTGTGATATTAAATTAGAGCCTATTTGCATCACTTCACTCGAAAAATCACGGTGGAAATTGTCTAGTTACTTATAGTGTGTCGCAATTGAGATTATATTTTGGAAATTGTCTACTTTTAATTAGTAGTATTAAATAGTTATTGGTTATTAAACTAGACTGCTAAACGTCACCCGTAAATTACTAAAATCGTCCGTGTCAATTACCGTTTTGCTATTCTCTCATTTCTACTTATATCTCTCTTCATTTCACTCTCCCACCACCACTCTCTCTTCATCTTCCACTTAATCATCAAAAATAATGTCTCATGGGTCAGGAAAAGAACCAGTGGACGCTCCGGTGCACTCGAATATGGTAAAATTTCCTTCTTCTTAGTAAAAAATAAAAATAATTAGGGGGCATTCGCCAGAGCCCCCCCCCCCCCCCCTCCTCATAGGGGAGGCGTCTAAGCCAGACGCCTCGTCTAAAAAAATATATATATAAATTTATACATTGTATTATCTCAAATTATTTCAGGTTCCGTTCCAAGATTTCAGTATTAATGGGTGAATTACAGTGAGTTTTTTGTAAGTCGGGAAGTTTTACCAAATATCACCTCGACAAGTTGATCATGGGTCACGCTCCATGGGAAAATTGAATCTTAAAAATCTAACATTATCAAAATATAATAAATTCTAACCCTAATTATTATCAAAAAATCAACTTAAACTACTTAAATTTTAATTATTATCAAAATATAAACTCTTATATTTAATGGTCAAAAGATTGACACTTTGGGTACTTAGGCAACTAAGACTTAAGATACATTTGAAATTTTGCAACGACATGTTGGAAATACTTTATCACTTACAAAAAAACTCATTGTAATCCAACCCGTTACCACCGAAATCTTGCAACGGAACATGAAATAATTTGAGATAGCACACCATATAAATTTAATATTTTTTTATTAATTTTTTTTGGACAGGGCGTCTGCAACAGACGCCTCCCTCATGGGGGCTTTACCCAGATGTCCCGCCCAAATTTTTTTATTTTTTAAATTCGTCTGATTCAGACGATTCGTCATACATTTTCGTGATGTTGGTACTAGTAAATTGAAGAAAACTTAGACAAAAAATTTAGTTTAAGAGGCGAGACGAAATGAGTATTAAATGGATTGTAAAGGGTAAAATGATAATTAAGATGATTTAAGTAAAAATGAGATGACAAATAAAATTCCTTGTTAAATGGTTACATAAATATTCTTAAGTGATACTCTTTTGGAGTTAACCTCAATGTTTTTAAAGTCACACATCTCATCGATTATAATTCACTTGGAAATCGAACTGTATAATTAACCAGATGGTGTAAGTCTTCTCCGACTTTACTCCATTGGGACTCTAAACAACTTCAATAGATAACAATACCTAGAAAATTATGTGTTAATCATTCAATTGGAAAAAGCAACCAATTGACAGCCTTTTCTCAATCTCATGATATGTGTCATCATAATCTTTTCCTCACCATCCTTCCCAATTCCCATCCATGCATATTCTACATTAAAAAAATCTTTCACTTTTCCAAGCCACATGATATCACATATCCATTATTATTTTATGGAGTCCCTACCTGATTCCTTCCCATCTCCCCTTTAAAACCCAAAAAGAAGAGGAAAGAAAGTTCAAGTTGCTCTTAGCTCTCCACTCCCATTCTTCTCCACCAACAACAGATACAACAGATCTGATCATGGACATGGCAGGAGAAGCCATTTCAAAGACAAGCTTGCCTCACTATCACCCCCATGATGATGCCAATCCACCTCCACCTAAGAAGAAAAGAAACCTACCAGGAACACCAGGTAACATCTAAACCTAGCCAAAAACACTAGATCTTTGTCCTTCTATACCATATTCTACTTCTCAAAGTTGTAAAAATACCTCAAGTAATTAGTTCATCAAAATACAAAGTACTTAATGTGTGAAAGACTCAAATTTCACATATTTAACTTCTGGATGACAATATATCTAGAATTTCTACAACTAAAGTTGCAAACTTTCCTTCTCATTCCAAACGCTTGTAGTAATATTACAAATTTTGTGGTGTTTGTAGACCTTATTCAATCCTGAAAGTGATAATTTGCCAAGTATTTTCTACATTAGCACTTGCAGACATTCCTTCTCATTCCAAAAGTTTGTAACATGTTGAATTTTGTGTTCATAGACCCAGAAGCAGAAGTAATTGCTTTATCTCCGAAAAGCCTCCTCGCGACCAACCGATTCCTATGTGAGGTATGTGGGAAGGGATTCCAGAGAGATCAAAATCTCCAACTCCACCGCCGAGGCCACAACTTGCCATGGAAGCTAAGGCAAAGGAGTAGCAAAGAGCCGCGAAAGCGGGTGTACGTTTGCCCGGAGAAAAGCTGTGTTCACCACAACCCCTCTAGGGCTCTTGGGGACTTAACAGGGATCAAGAAGCACTTCTGTAGGAAGCATGGTGAGAAGAAGTGGAAGTGTGAGAAGTGCTCCAAGAGGTATGCTGTGCAATCGGATTGGAAGGCTCATGCTAAGACTTGTGGGACGAGGGAGTATAAATGTGATTGTGGGACTCTCTTCTCTAGGTATGTGTAAATGCATTATATGCTTGTGTTTATTTTAGTTAATTTTTTTGGAGTTATATACATGTTGGTGAGTGATTGTGGTCTATATGTATTCTTGTCTAGGTTTGCATGCTTGTGTTTATTTTAGGTGTTCTATGTTGTTAGGTTTGTTGTATATGAAAATTTTAGTGTTTTTTGGTTTTAGGATTTAATTTGTAGTCTATGGTATATGTGTGTAGGAAGAAATATTCGTGATGAATGTTGCACTACACATATGTCCTAATCTAGGTGTAAGTTTGGTTGTGTTTAAAATGATGGAAAAGGAAAAAAAGTTGTGAGTTCATAGGTTAATAGAAAATTAGTGGAAAGAACTGGACTGTGGTGTGATTGTTGGTAGTAAGTTTGATTCTGATCAAGATGATGAAAGAAGAAGGATGTTTTGAGCCCATTGGTTATTAATCGTATATTTGCGAAAATAAATGAAGGGTTTTGTGATTGTTAGAAGTAATCGTTCTTCTAATTTGGATATGTTTTTTGTTTTTATGTTTGACCGTGTTTAGTTTTAGGTTATAACAAAATCCGAATGGATGGTGTGGTTTAGGAACTAGAGTGGCTGTTGGAATGAGTGTTTCGAGGGGAGTGTTTTGTCAAAGCAAAGACTTTCCACCTCCAAAAAGTGACAAACAAAGATTACCTAAACAAAGTTGATCAGCAAAGCGCACTTTAAGATGCACTAATAGTTTTTTAGCATTCAAAAAAATGCGTGCCTTAGTTTTATGTGCTAGAGATTAGAGTTTGTTGTTTTCAAGCAAATTTCGTTTTCCAAAACCGACCTTTTGAGCTACATTAATCGAAAAGGATGTGGACTTCTCTTGAGCAGAAATATATATGTTGACCTTCATTTTTTTAATAAAATGTTCTGACCCCTAATTTTTTTCAAAAGAACTGAGAAAGTTGTCCTGGGATTTTCAAGATTTTCCGTGCAAAAGAAGAGAAGTTCATGATTAATTTTTGCTTAACCCAATGACACCAAAAGTGCATTATCAGCAAAATAAGTAGACGTGGACACTACAGATGCTTGACCTAAAAAGAAAAACTTTGCCGGTGAACTTGCATGATTGGTGTTTCATTTGTATAGTTGAGAGTTAGAAAACAAAGTTCTTTGTGCATTTGAAAATACCATGCATGTCTGATCTATACTCTTTTCAAGATTTATAATTAACTGGAGATTTAAAAAAATGACTTCATCTAACAAAAACCACTTTTGTCAGTTCACATATTTTAAGTATAAAAATGCAACTACTAATTATGCTGCAATTTGGCTTAATTTCTTGGAGTTATATAGAATACAATGTTTTGAATATTCTGAGCCTCACTGTCATAGGCAGGAGTTAGTTCCCTGTAAATTTTACGAATCAAGGTTCTCCAATCTTTCTTATAAATGTCTTACTAATACTTTCCATCGATATCACAAGTTACTTTCACATTAGCCATAAACTTTTTAATGTCATTAGTTGAGTATTTTGAACCTTCATCGATCTATCACTACTTTAAGACACTGATCAAGTGATTTTATTCATCTTAAGTTTTATGAGCTAAACCATTGAATATATTCAAGAATAATCATGACTAACCCATGCATGCATGCATGCACAAACCCTAAACAGGAGAGACAGCTTCATAACCCACAGAGCCTTTTGCGACGCCTTAGCGGAGGAGAGCGCTCGCATCTCGGCCGCCTCTAACATCAGCACTCTCACCACCGACCTGAGCCACCCAACTCCCCTCCTAAAACCCACCCCAAACCTATCCCTCTGGATGTCTTCAGCTCCCATGCACGTCTTCACTGACGTCATGCACTCCACGTCCACAAATCTAATGGCTGATCCAATGCAGGTCCAAAACATGCACCACTCCCTCCTCCGGAGCGCTCCCTCCTTGTATAGCTTTCAAAATCAGACACCCCGACCGATACCCGACATGTCGGCCACCGCATTGCTACAAAAAGCGGCACAAATAGGGGTGACAACGGCTACTAATCCTTCTCTTTTCGCAGGCTTTGGAGGAGGAGGTTCGCGTTTGCTTGAAGTGGACAGCGAAAGGTACGACGGTTTAATGGCTTCTTTGGCTCCGATACCGAATTGTCTGGTACAAAGTTGCTTTAATTCCGGTTTGGAGAATAGCGGGAGCGACTTCTCGACTTTGGAGCAATTGGAGATGGAGGGAGGGAAGACGCGGGACTTCCTAGGCGTCAGATTTCAACCCTTGTGCCCATCGTCGATCCAAGGGTGGATATGATCGTCCAACGTTAAATCTAGCTTCTTGTTCTTAATTGTGGTGTGATCTCAGTACTGAACATGTTCAACAAGCACTTGTTATTAGGGTTGAGAAAGTTAAGTAATTAAAGTTGTGATGGAGAGAAAGGTGGTGGGAAGAAAAGGGTAAGTAGGGTTTGCTTTGTAGGGGAAAGAAATATGTGCTTTTGAGAGGATGCTTTTGTCCACCACTTGGAGCTAGAGAAGTGATCCAAGGATATTCTAGTGGCAACCATGCTTGTGAAATGCATGGTTGCTTTAATTTTTGCTTGCTTAAGGAAAAGGAGGTAGGGATGGTGGTGGTGGTTGTATTTAAAGGTTGAAGAAAAGTTAGGGTTTATTTGTTTCGGAATGATTTGGAACATGAATGAAATCTTGGTTGTTGGCGGTTCCTAGCATGCATGTTAGTTGTTACCTACGTTTGCATTGTGGCCCGACGGTTTGAATTATCTATACATTTATCTTCAAGTTAATATGTAAAAGATCCTTCGATTTCATTGCACTCGACGGTTTGAATTATCTATATATTCAACTTTTTTTATATCATTTACAGACATTTTTCCCAAGGACCGAAAGCATTAGTATAGATCAGTGATCGGAGGGTTGCAATGAGGTAATAAGCCTAAGGGCTTTGAGAAGCACCCTGATATACAATGCTATATATGTAGAAAAAGAAAAAGAAAAAGAAAACGTCGGATCTAAAGTAAGATATTGAAGTACACATGTCGATGTGAACCAAAGCTCCATTTACATGTATTATTTAGTATGTTATATACTTAATTTCTATTATTTTTGGGTTTAGATTATAAATGAATTGAATGCAAATGACTTGTACATTTTATAATTATTGTAAGTAATAATATATACAGTTTGCTTTCAATCAAGGCTCTATTGTGTACGTCTTCTGTTTATCCTATGCTAGATCATCTTTGGAGACTTTAGGCAATGATAGTGCGACATAGAGAGGTCAACGGGTTTCCTAGATTTTGGATTTTCCTTGGAATTAAAAATGCATGTAAATTATGATTTCCTTGAGTTTTGAATTTCACGTAAAGTATATACCAACTGGATGTTGCCGCATCTGGAATTTGGATTAATTTTACCAAGTTAAGTATACATATTACATCAACTATATTTTTGAACCCGATTTAAGAAGATGGAGAGGATCTCAAGAGAACACGTATTCCTCCTAATGAATGACAACCAGCAAAATATGTTTCAAGTCTATACTTGCATCATCAACAATAATATTACCCCCAAAATCTCAAAGGCGGTGGGAACCTTACTCTTGTCATCCTGTGAAAGAAAGATAAAACCAAAAACTAACTTAATCTTTGACTCCGTTTTAACTGGAATGTAAACTCAAGAATCAAGTCTACGCTTCGTTTATTGCCAAATCCTTTCTTTATAGCCCTCGTTTTATGGTTAATCATCCTGGACTTCTTTTAAATAAGCCCACAAAGAAATCGGACCTCTCCTAGTATGGGCTTCAACTTTACCCGTCGGTTATTTTAAGTTTTTGTCTTAATGAACTTAAGGGACAACCTTTGAGTTTGACATCTATTATGATTTGTTCCACAATATAAATTATTTCACACAGGAATGTACCAACTGAACTAAAACCAACGTGTAAGTAGAAATTAGTGCTGCATTTCGTTGCTGCTTTCTTAATCTACAGTTTCTTGATTGGTTTTATCTCGTGTCACTATAATCACGAAGTGTCAAAGTGTATCTACGCTCGTCTTTCTTTTACACAAATGAGAAACATACACAAAAATAATTTTAAAAATGACCTTTATGCAAGTGATATAAACATTAGAGTCTATTTTAATTTTTTTCGTTAAACATCATAATATGATGCAAAAAGTTAAACGCAAAATAGCTTAGTTACTGAAATTCCGTAAACCGATATTAAAATCGAATCTTATGCAATATAAAAAATGTTCAACGCTAATAAGTTGTCAAAGGACTGCACTGTAAAATCCCAAAACATATAAGTTTAGGGTTAAGCAATGTGTCCGACCTGGAACTAGATCGACTCCGGACTCTGGACCGAAAACCGACCGGTTGAGTCCGGACCGAACCGAAACCGAATTAGCTCCGGATCCTGGACCGAAGACCGGACCAGTTAGGTCCGGTCCGGACCGAAACTAGGACCGGATCGGTTGTTGTTCACCCTTGTATAAGTTAATTGTGAAATACAATATTAAACGGAGACATTTGATTGGTTGGAGGCACAATGCTCCAGTTTAGATGCTCTTTTAGAAGGGTGTAATTCCATGCAGCGAATCTATGGTTTTTTTTAATCTTTGAGAGAATGAGAGGTGGGGAGTTTCCTCTCACTAATCGCAACTTCCTTTATAAGTATGGTGATACTCGTACACCCACCTAAATTTGTTTGGCATTCTCTTTGCATGCCAAGGCAAATTAGTAGGACTTAGGAGTAAATATAATAATAACACTTAAATCATCCACATGAACATGGTTCGAATATTAGAGATGGTGTTTATTAATTTTCCTGCTAATCAAGGACATAATCTTTGATGTAAAATGGAGGAAAGTTATAGTTGATCTATCATCCTTTTAGGTTTTGTATACTTCCGCTCATCCTTAGAGTACTTAAACTTGTTGTTGAAGTGTAACAATTAAGATTTAATCCACAATCATTATCATTTCGCAACTATACCAACTGATTTAGCCCCAAAGGAATACGTATAAGAGAGAATGGTCAAAGTTTTGTTGCGATTTCTTATCTATCTTTCAATCTAGAATTACTTGATTTTTTTAATGAATAGAATTGTTCGGATTTAGAAGTGTATTGTTGGGATTAGAAGTGTATTAGCGACTACCCCGTGTGATGCACAATCATCCTTAAAGATTACAATTTAAATGTCCGAACAACAAATTGTTAGAGTGTATTCAAGGAGAAGTTAATATGTTAATGATATTTGTTTGATAAATTTTCAAACAAAACTTCAAAAGAAAAAAAAAACACTTTCTAAGAAAGTTTTAGCATCTACAATATAGAAAACATAATAATAACTTGTAGAGGGACTATTTTTGCAAAATGACCAAAAAATAGTTAAAGCTAGATAATATATATAGAATTTTACAAGAATTCTGTAGTGAGCACGGGGTTTAATTTAGAAAAATTAAGCCCCCACAATATTCACCATTCATTTCAAATTGTAAGGTAGATTAAGATAGAAACAATTATGCTAATTAAAGGTGAGATTAACCATAAATAAGATCCAATGGTGAGATGATGAGGAGCTTAAACTAAATTTGATGAGCCCTGAGCTCACTAGAGTCTGACCCTACAATTTTAAACAAAACACACAGAGAGAAAGTACTTCTAAAAGATTTTAACAATTAAAATATAGAAAACACAATAATAACATGTAGATGGGTGTTTCTACAAAATTACCATAAATTAGTAAAAAAAAGTGACGATAAACAACTTGAATCACCAAAACACATGTTTTGAATTATTATGACAATTGAGAAAATAAAAGAGACCAATTGATCGAGTTGAAGCAACCCCTTGATGAACCGAATCTGTCAAAGAAGCTACAAAATCTCGTCAATATTGTGAACACCCTCAGATATTTCACTCACACAGTGAAATATGGTATCATTGTCACACAGTGAAATATGGTATCATTGTAACAAAAATTGGAACATTGTTACAAACTTACATATACAAATGTTCCGAAGTTAAAGATACACATTCAAATTATAAATGCTACAATGTAAATTTCCTTGCAAGATGCAATATGATCTCTTATAAAAAGATGAGTGTTGAGCTGGGAGGAAGTCATACGAAGAGGGAGGAGAGACATATCAAGATTAACTTTGGAAGGAATGGTCAAAAGAGTTCTAAAAGATTTGAACATGTCCCGAGATTTGACATTAAATAGGATTGCATTGAAGAAGGTTATTCACGTGCATTAACCATGACTCTTTTGAATTCATTTCTAACGTATCCCCAACTAGTTTAAAATTAAAGATTTTATTGTTGTTGTTAGTGACAGACAATATAATCTCTTGCAACAAAAAGAGAAAAATCCGAAATAAAAGAACTTAATAAAAATACCGAAAACACCCTCGAACCCAATGACAAATGACACAAAAGACCCAAAGCATGATTCCGTTTCCCTTTGCCTCGGCCTTTACTCCTTTTTCTTAGGTTCGATCCCGATAAGAATGGCGACGTCGCCCCGAACCACACCCAAACCCTAATCCCCCCAATCCGATCTTTTAGGGTTTGTCCGATCCGGCGATGGGGAAGGGGTCCCGGAGCGCGTCGCACCAGCTGTTCAAGGACAAGGCGAAGAACCGCGTCGACGACCTCCAGGGGATGTTCACCGATCTCCAGTTCGCCCGCAAGGAGAGCCGGACTGGGGACGTGGCCGTGTTGGAGGAGCAGGTGCACCAGATGCTCCGGGAGTGGAAGGCCGAGCTCAACGAGGCGTCGCCGGCGTCGTCCTTGCATGTAGGGTTTGGAGTGTTTGGGGGATCGGAAAGGTTGGGTTTTTATGGGGTGTTTGGAGTTTGGGGGAATTTTGATTTTTTTTTTCGAGATGTAAAGTCTGGGGGAATTCGGTTTGGAATGTTTGGGGTAGAATGGTTGGGATTTAGGGTTGGAAAGTTTGGGTTTCTACTTAATAGGGTCGGAGAGTTTGGGTTTTTGGAGAGAATTTGGGTTTTTAGGGTTGGGAATTTTGGTTTTTGGGCTTTAGTATTGGTTTTAGGGTTAATGAAGGAAATGTTAGGGTTTTGGGGTTGGAAAGTTTGGTTTTTTGGGGGTTTTGTGTTGGTTTGTGGTGGGAAAGTTGCGGTTTTAGGTTAGGAAAGTTTGGAATTTTTTTTTTGGGGGGGGGGGGGGGGGGGGGGGGGGGGGGTGTTTGGGGTGTGAAGTTTGGGTTTTAGTGTTGTAGAATTTGGGTTTTGAGTTGAGATTGGTGGTTGGGTTGGGGTTTGGAGGTGTGATTGGATGCTTAGTTTGTGTGTGGTTTTGGGTTTTGAGTTGTGATGGTTGTATTTTTGAAGTTGCGGGTTGATTTGGTTTCTGGGTTTGTGGTGGAAAATTTGCTTTTTTTAGGATTTTGTTTGGTTTTGAGTTGGGTTGGGGCTGTGGTGTTGGGGTTTGAGATGGAAGGTTTGGGGTTTTGGGTTGGTATGTGGTTTGGAGTTGGAAACTTTGGGTTTTAGGGTGTTTTGGTGTGGTTTCGAGTTGGGGTTTGGAGGTGTGTTCAGATGCTTAGTTTGTGTGTGTGGTTATGATTTGGAGTTGGGTTGTGAAGGTTGGATTTTTAGGGTTGCGAGTTGATTTGTTTTTTGGATGTGTTGGAAAGTTTGTAGTTTTAGTGTTTTTATGTGGTTTTGATTTGGGATTGATGGTTGGGTCAGGGTACCCAATTCTTGTGCAATTGTGATTTTGGGTTTTGAGGAGTAAAATTAGGATTTAGCCTGGGTTTTTTGGTGCAGGGGGTTGTAAAGGTTGCATTTTGAGGGGAATTAATTATATATTTTTGCATTTACGATTTGTGATTTTCTCGGGAACCTGCAGGTATGAATCTTGATGTTGCCCCTAAGGGAGCATCAATATCTTCTGAATTAATTTGGTCATATTTATTTATTTGACAAGAGTTTAAGAACTTGGTAATTGTCGTTGAATGGGATATGAGAGTGAAAGGTGGAATAAATGGTAGAAGAGAGTTCAACCACCAAACACTAAATTTAACACACTAAGCATAACTGATGGTCTTGAGAATCCATGATCTGGGATTGATGGTTGTCTGTGGTTGAAGGGCCCATTACCATCACCATCTAACTTGTATATATAGTTGTATTGTTTTTGTGTCATAGCGTAAGGTATGAGTTTCTAGGACTGCTATTTGGTTTTGAGTTGGGGTTGATTGGTTTGGTAGCTTTTAAGGTCCTCAAATATGATTGTTTTGTTTAGGATTTTGCTGAATTTCGGGTTTCTTGGTAAGTTGAGGTTGTGTTGCCATTCGATAAAACGGTGGTTCTGTAATGGTCTTTGGAATCTCCTTCATATATGAATGGTTATTTGTTCCGGTTGTTTACCAATTACCATATAGTTTCTGTTTGTTGGGTTAATGTGGTTTTGATATGTGTTGATGATTTTGCTTAGGGTGGGAGCCGGATTTCGTCGGATCTTTCGTCAGACATCCGGCGGTTGTTGCAGCTATGTGAGGAGGAAGATGATGCAACTAGTAAGTTGGCAGAATTGCCTAACCCGAAGCTGGAGCCAGAGCCTGATGTAGTGCAGAACAATGTCCAGGGTCTTCAAGCTGTGAACAATGTTCAGAATCCTCAACATGCAGACAATGCTCAGAATCTTCAAGGTGCCAACAATGTTCAGAATCTTCAAGGCGCAGAGGCTTTGGTCTACCAGGAGGTTATTAACTTTTGCCAATCTTGAGATGTTTCCTGATGTTGGTAATGTGACTGGATTGTCGCTCACATTATTCTTGCTCTTGTTTGTTTTTCATTATTACTTTCATAAATTATGATCCTTGTTGATATTTTGATTAAAAGAAGTTGATATTTCAGTTTTCAATTACAAGGGGCATTGAACTTCTAATTTTTTTCCTACTTGGTACACACATTATGGCTGCATTTTTCAAGTACATATTTTGAATCATCGCAACATGTCTTAATTTTCATCAATACATGAACTACATCTTTCTCAATATATGTGAGATAAAATTTTGTATTCGTTTACGAGGTCGAGTTTTTACGAAGTTCTTGCCCGATAATGTCCTAACTGTTCAGAGTTTACCAATAAAAAACTGTTGGGTCAACTGGCAAAGCTAGTGTCATCTTGATAAGCGAAAATTGTAATAGATAAATAACATATTTTCCATGTTCAACTAAAATAACTTATGATTTCTAATCACGGACTCTATTAGCTCCCTAATGTGATAATAACGAAGATCATTACGTGTATAAGTTCCTGGCTAATTTTCATAAGAGTTATGTTGAAAATATTTTGATATGTTACTTTCAATGCTTGTGACCTTGGCTTGAGTAGAAAAAATGAATATTATTCTTTAAGTAGTTTATTCCGATGGTTCTTTACTAATGATTGGGTTATGGATCTCCCTTCCAATGATCTATTTGACGTGTATAATTAAATAAGTAATGAAATGTTAACTAAGATACCTAGGCATGGCATATATAAAAAGTAATTAATTTTAACTAAACTATTGGTCTTGCAAAAACCAAGAGGGCTCAAATATAGTAGGATCAGAATCCAAGGGAATCAAAATCAAGGAGGGGCCATAGCCAAGTTCCGAAATCCAGGGGGGCCTTGTTGGGTTCCTTCTTCTGTCAGTTTTCATGTTTGACATTTGTTCCTTCTTTTGTTACTTCTAACTTTCCTACTGTTCCGTTAGAAAAACTTTTGGTAGATTACCATGTTTAACCACAGCAACGCCCTGTTCAGCACCCGGAGTTCCAGTATTTGTTTGTTCTGTACTTTTGTTTTGTTTCTTAGACATGTCCTTTATCATCCTCACATTTCCTTTTGATACATTTCCTAGCCTTTCTATACCATACTTTGCCCTCTTATGTTTAGAGTTGCTGCATGTAATGTGGTATTGATATTTTGCAATTGCACCCTTGAAGATTCAAGTTTTTGTTGAACTAATCCTACGATTCACATTCTGTTAGTGGACCTTTGTGAATAACAATGTCAAACACATTCATTAGGAATTCATCCTCAAAGCTCCTTTGTTTTACAAGCTCACTTAATTGGTTCATTGTGGAATGTGGAAGTCATTGATTTTATTAGTACAAGGGATAATTTTTTTTAAAAAATCATACAAGTAATTATCAGCAACTATATTTGAATTTGTATCTGTTTATCTTCTTGTGCTCATGCTTTGCTTTTTCATTGTTTGATTTAGCATTCCTTTTTCTCATTTTTAGCTTGTAGTTTCTCTATTGTGGCGAATGATTCACATAGTTGCAGGCTTTCTTCAGTATTATGCATCCGTGCCCCTCTTCCAACTGATGCTTGAATCCGCAATCAATTTTTATCGTATGTTTATTATGTTTGTTGCTCTCATGTGCTTACTGGTTTTGTCATGATTTTTTGTGGTGCAAGTGGGGTGGACCTATGCATTTTTCCTTTCTTTTGCATTATCCTGCTCAGAATATTCCAACCTTGAGCCTTTCATTGGTCTCTTGCAGGGTTACTATACTAACAATCATGAAATGCAAATACATGACTACCAAGGAATTGATGGATGCAAAAGTAGCCTGCCTATGGAACTGCTGCACCAAGGTGCTGATAATGGTATGGAAGGACCCACTCAGCTGGACTATCAGCAGTTTAACATGCACCAGGGTGTTTCTCACAACATGTTTCCTCAGTTCGATAGTGGTGGTCAACATGTGGACGCCTTACCACCTAATTTTTCCGACTTACTTCCGACAATATGCCCTCCAGCTTCTGCCTTCTTACGGCCGAAATGTGCATTGTGGGATTGCCCTAGGCCTGCTAAGGGAGCAGATTCTTTTGAGGATTACTGCAGCAGCGTCCATGCTATTTTGGCATGGAATGAAGGCCCTCCGGGCATGACTCCAGTGCTTCGTCCTGGAGGGATCGATCTTAAAGATGGTCCCTTGTTTGCTGCTCTCACTGCAAAGACTCAAGGTAAGAACGTGGGCATTCCAGAATGTGAAGGTGCTGCAACTACAAAATCTCCATGGAATGCTTCAGGTTTTTTTCTTTCGTTTTTTACTATTTATGTTTAGTACCATGCAGTTCCGTGTTGAATTCAGATAATTGTATTGTTTGGTTGCATATGGTAGAACTAAGAAGCTGTGTATTGTTACGTTACAGAGTTATTTGATCTTTCTGTTCTTGAGGGTGAATCTCTCAGAGAATGGTTGTTCTTCGACAAGCCACGGAGAGCATTCGAAAGTGGAAACAGGAAGCAGCGATCTCTTCCAGACTACAGTGGACGTGGTTGGCACGAATCTAGAAAGCAAGTGATGAGGGAATTTGGAGGACTGAAAAGGTCCTATTACATGGATCCTCAGCCACTCAACAATTTTGAGTGGCATTTGTACGAGTATGAGATCAACAACTGCGATGCCTGTGCCTTATATAGGTTAGAACTGAAATTAGTGGATGGGAAGAAGAATGGGAAAGGAAAAGTAACAGGCGTCTCTCTTGTCGACTTACAGAGGCAAATGCGAAAACTAACTTCTGACGGTTCTGTTGATAACAAGCGTTCCGCCAAAGGCAGGGGTAAGGTTAACGTGCAGGATACTTGCAGTAGCATCCCTCAACCAATGCCCATTGGTTACATGAAGGATAATTCTGGGAATGCAGGCTTTACCCCTGAGCAGGTGGCTGCTGCAAATGAAAATTTAGTTTATGGACCACATCTTCCATATGGTTACTCGATTGATGGTCTGAATCATTACTATGGCACATAGGTAACTTCTTGGTTTCAAGAAGTGGGCATCACTGCATCAGCACTGATAATAGTGCTTATGCACTTGGTTTTGCCTTTGTTTTGTTTTTGGTTTTTATGTAAATGGCTTCTAATTGAGCATATCTAAGTATCTAACTCAAAATAGTGTACAACTGGTGATTAGCTAAAGTTGTGTGTATTGTGGGACTTATTGTGGGTGTGGGGGCAAGTGGGAGCAGCAACTGCAGCAGCGGAATTTTTTTATGACCTTTACTGCCAGTGTGTTTATAAGCTGCGATTGCCTTGAAGTTCGTATTCAACCAGAGAAATCCGTGACTTATGACAGGCACTTGTTTATGTTATTATATCACATCGTTTAAGCCCAGAGGTTGGTCTCTATTTCAGGGATCATGTTACTTATGTAATGCTTTTATTCTGTTTTCCTGAACATTATAATGAAAAATATATATTTGACCTATTGAAGGTTCAGGACTCATCTTCGTTTGACTTTTTTATACAGTGATGTTTTGATTTTCAATTTCAGCATGAGTTTATTTTGCAGGGTCGTTAGGTCGGGTGATTATAGGTCATAGAGGTCGTTGGAGTCTATTTTCCCTAGAGTCTCATCTCAATTTAGCTGGTGGTTATCAAGATCAAGATGGAACTTTCAACGGTGTGTTTGGTTAGAAGTAGAAATTTCTTTCCAGAAAATTACTGCTTAGTAACATCATATGTTGCGATGCCCCTTTGCGCTTGGAATAAGAGTCCAGCGTAGATCAGATAAATAAGCCTAAATCAAAGAAGGAAAGTCTCCCAAGATTTTTCTGGTTTCTTCCTCGAAAATATGACACGTTGGAAGTGAAGTTTGAGTTAATTCAACTTGAGGTAGCACCTCGGTGTGTTTCTCCGTCAAAAGTTACTGGTTCTATTTCGTATGCAAAACGTTGCTAAAATAATCAAGTCATCTTTCCTGCTTGTACATTCTTAAAATAAATAATCCAAGAAAAGGCAAAGAGAACAAGAAAGAGAATATTCAGAGTATCACCGCATTGTAGGTGTCTAATGTAATAAAATACCGAACTTAAATATGATTATTTCTTTTGCTTACCAAAGCCACCTGTCAATCCATCATCAAGAAGGAACCGACGTAGCATTACTGATTTGAATAATTCAATATTCGTAACGTCGACACATTATTAACGATTCTCTTTCGAGTCTTTCTTACGACAGCATTCAAGAGCCTGTTATTTTAATTTTTGGACCGCTGCCCATGAGTTAGCTTCAACCCAATCGAATGCTAATGGAGTCAGAAACGAATTTGGAATGCCGAAGGATTTGACGATCATGAGCGCATGCGGCCTCAGTTCTCCAATCTGCTTGGTGAATTCTTGCCTTATCGCCGCCGCGTTGCTTAGAGACAAGTACCCATATCGCAGGAATGAAGAGTCTTCCTCTATGCTGACCAGAGCATACATAGACCTCAATAGTGATAAAATAGCCTGCAAAAGTCAAGACCTTGTTTTAACTACACATAGAACTGTGAAATATGAGGTGCTCATCCTCTCTAAAATTAGGGGGGGGGGGGGGGGGGTGGTGTTATTATTTCAGACGTATTGTACTTAGGAATAGATAAGTGTAATTTACTTTGAGAGGACCAGCAGGTTGTGCCATCTCAGCATCCAAAATGTTCTTCAAGATTGCTTTCTCAGAGAAGGCTTTTCCCAACTCCCCAGCAAGTTGGTAGCTCTGGCGAATCAATGTTTACAAAATATAATGGCGATCAGACAAGCACCATAAGGAAAGCCAAATCAGTAGTCACAAAACTAGAAAATAGAAATCCATACCAGCATGATTGCTGATTCCTTGCTCAAGCCACGAGCTAGGTGTTGAGAAACCTCTCTAGCATACCGGATCAGCAAATCTCGCTCTCGCAGATTGAACAAATCCATCTAAAGGAATATAAGTAGATGTCAGCACACCCAAGTCTATTCATGAACATGAACATGAATTTACAAGAATTCTTGATTACCTGGAATTGACTGCTCTTGATTATAGAACTGGTTAGATTGTTGGGGATTACAGGAGCACTGCCATTCATGTGTTCCAACCCCAGCTCTTTAAATGGCTTCTTCATCTTCTGAGCTACAAAAAATTCACCCAGGAGTGCTTTGCTAACCTGATTTCCACATGCATCATATTAGGAAAAACACAAACAAGTAAATGAAAAGGAAGCTCAACAAATAGTAAATCTGCAAGTAATACCTGCTGCATTAGTACATTATTGTCCCCTTCAAATGTTGATTGTACATCGAATTCTCCTTTCAGAACACCAATGAGATTCTCAGATTTCAGACCTTGGCCACCACAGGTTTCGCGGCATTCCTGATATGATTATGAAAATTTGGAATGAGATATCAAAACCCAAAGACGAGTCACAGTTTTGTGCATGGAAGATGTACAAAACCTGAAGGGTCCTCATGTTGTTCCACGTGATTGTTGCCTTGAGAGCACTTGAATAAATGTGTATGGTCTTGTTGGTTGCAGGAGTTCTGTTAACATATATTGTCTTGATATGCATAGATGCAAAGCTCATGGCGCAGCTGCATAATAAATATTTAACTGTTAAATGATACTGCGTAATCCACCGATTGCTAATTTAAGAAAATCGTCATTTCCTTTACTCAGCAGGGATAATATTTAACACCTCTTCTAACTTATATTACCCAATGTATTTTAGTGCTGCCCACTAGGTGAGCTTGTGCTCAGAAACAAAAAATGAAGAACATTACGCTTTGGCGACAAGAGGTAAGAGTCTCTGTTGGTGACTAGGATAATCGAGCAGCAAGGTCTCTTCAGCACCGGGCGATTGAGCAAAAGCTCTTCTTGTCAGAGAATATCTAATAGCAACTGCCAAACCAATCTGATAATAAGAGCAACCAAATCAATTACATTTACCAATCTACATACATTTAAATACTATCAAAAATATAAAATATGCACCTTTGATACATAAACTGCATTTGAAATAATATTTACGCGGCCCATTGTCAGTGGAGCTAGGAAAGCAGCAAATCTCTGAAACAAAATGATATTTAGTACAGGCAAAGACATCATAAAAATGTTCACCAAAATAAAGCCAAAATGATCTCAGGTAAATCAACAAATAATATCAATAGGAATTTTGTTTTACAAAAAACAGCTCATAGTCAGTAAAATCAAAATAAAATACAGACATCTAGCAAACACGGTACGTACCTGATCAGGATCATTTATCGTACTTGTGTATTCCCCATTTGGCATCACATCAGCAACTGAATTCAGCAAGTTTTCTCTAGGGATTCGCAAATTGTCAAACCTAATATAATGATTGGAGAATAAAAAGTAAAGGTCAACTACAAAAACATAATACTAGACAAAAGAAAGGCAGTACAAAATTGTAATACCAAATTCTTCCATTATCAACTCCATTCAAGCCAATTTTATGTCCACAATCAGCAATTCTGACGTTAGGGCATATATTTCCATATTCATCTCTTATTTGGGCAATGAATGCATGTACCCCTTCATTTCTTCCATTGATAAGAAGTTGGGAGAAAACCACAGTATGCGTAGCATGCTGAAAAATATCACCAAGAAAAAGTAAATTTGAATGGCAACTAGCATCAGGACATAATTTTATCAAAACAAGTTACTAAAGCAAAAATCATGCAGAAGGTTGCCCTCACATTAGCAGCTCCACCAATCCAATATTTCTGAGCAGATTCACAAGGTGTGTTTATGACAAATTCTCCTGTTTTTGAGTCGTAAGTGGTAACTGTCTCTATTCCTCGGACCTTTTGAAACAAAGAGTTAGAAAAAGGGCTTTTAAACTGCAGGAGTTGAAATGAGATCATAAATTTTACGTACATTGCTTCCATGCCCTAACTCAGTCATTGCAAAACAGCCTTTGACCACATAATTCTCAGTGTCTTTCAGCCATTTGTCATGGTGACGTTTTGTACCCAGAAACATTATTGCACAACCCCTGTTAATCATAAAAAAGATTATTGTTATGAAAACTAAAGAAAAGAAAACTCTGCACATAAAATAAAAAATGCAAAGACAAGGACAAATGCTGCAAGAGAGAAAGATGAACTTAAACCATTTTGCAGATGTACTAAGCCGCATGGAATTCCTAATTCCACCGGTTCTTAGCAAGGAAAAAAATTAAATGTATCAATACATGAGAATCAACGTATGAGTAATCTGATATTCATAAATTTACAAGCACAGAAGAACCTCACCTTCAAGGTGCACATATTTTATATGACTATGTGCATGCTATGGTTCATAAAAATGTGTTACAAACACTCAAGAACATAGCATATGGATGTATAAAATGGTAGACATACTTTGAGCATGTGGTATAATTACATTATTTCTGTGCTGGGTTTGCACCATTACCTTTCCAAGACCAGGTTGATTTGGTAGAATTATAAAAGACCAGAGTTTCTTCTTTGTTCAGATTATTTTGAGGAACCTCTCATTTACTGTAAAGTAAAATGAGGCCATGCTTTCTTTCTGTTTTGATTTTTCTTCTTCTTGATTTTCTATTCAAACATTCTTACTCCAATTCTAATATTTCCAAAGTTACCCAAAACCACAAGCGAGCCCATTAATTAATCCGGTTATCAATTTCTCATCATGTGTTCCAACATCTGTACCTTGCATCCTATGTTGGGTCTTGAACATTTCTTATGCTGGGTCTCACACAATCGTACACATATGAGCAATTTCCTTTAACTCTAAATTATTTTTATTTTGAGGAAATCATGAATTGCTTATGTTCAAACACAATTAAGATCAAGTTTCCTTCCGTTTCCATCTTTTATTCTCAGTTTCCTACCCAAAAGAAGAATCACATGCACTACTTCAATCCTAACCTTTTCCAAAGATATCCAACCAAGAAACCCCTTAATCAAATCGTCTTCATGATTCTCCCCATGCAATCAACACACATCAACCCACCAAGACCCACCAATTCGTATTATTGGAAGTACAGACAGAGGCACAAACCTTAGGATGGCCGACCAAATAACCAACAACTGACCACCAGGTAAGTCAAAAATGTCAAAGAATCGATGAAACCTAATTGGGCGCATAAGAATCCATATTCCACCACACTGTTATCGAAAACCTATTCCAAATGTTGGAAACACAATCTAGACAACATCCCAAACTTATAAACTTTTCCTCCATTTCCTAGGCAAACAATAGCCACACCTATTCCTCCAATTCCAAAATTCTCCAATAAAACAACACAACAAAAAGAAAGAGAAAAACAAATTCCGACAACCAACGGCTCACCAAAGGAAGAAGTGAACGCCGCACTTGATCCCGAGTGAGTGATCAAACACCCCAAGACATTCAAACATAGCGAACCGCCTCATCTCCGCTTCCGCCCCTCTCCACGTCAACCACCCCTCGAACACCCCCTTCTCCCTCAAGTACCCGATCCGCCTCATCGTCACCTCCCTCTGCTCCTCCATCGATGCGCCGTAGTCAGGCACGACGAACCCGGTCCGTGACCGGAACAGATCGGAGGCCTCCATGAGGTAGAAGACATAGTCCCGGTCGGCGACGTGGTGGCCGTCGAGAAGGGCGCGGAGGGAGGGGAGGGAGACGGCGGAGGTCGGGGAGGGGGTGAGGATGGGGGAAGGGGTTGGGGAGAGGTGGGAGGTTAGGACGGCCGTTCGCCGGAGGATTCGGTCGTCGCCGGTGGCCATCGGAGTTGGATTTCAGGGATTTGACGGTGAGAGGGGTTTATATAGACGTCGGAAGGATTTGGGAGGGTGATTTCTTACTTGGGAATATTGCGGAAACACCTTTTTTAACTTTTGTATTTGACGTAATTTCTTTACTGTTTTGGAACTCTGGAGTTTAGTTGATGTTTTTAACTCATTTTCCGTTTCCGAAAATCGGTGCAGAGATGGATTGCTGGAGCAAAGAAAATTATATACTAGAATCAATAAAGGATGTTGCTACCTGTAAATAAAATGTTAATATTAATTTAAGGAGTATATTTTAGCGTATATGTTAATTGTCAAACGCCTTTAAGATCTTAAAATCTATAATATATACTTCAAGTTAATTATATTTTATAGTGCTCTTATGTCACATTTTGGCCAAGTTGTGGTTATCTTTATTCCTTTATAAGTCATTTCACCATCAAACGTATGTTGATTTCAAGGTATATACCCGCGTTAACTATACACAGAGGTTCCGAATATTGGTTAAATTGTGAATTAATTATATTGAAGAATATTTTGGATATCTTTTTTACTGGATTGTTATTTATCGTCGGAAAACTACTTAAATCGCCCCCAACGAATTATCATCTTGCCCTTCTCTCATTTCTACTCCTACAACGCGACATTTCACTATCTTATCACTCATCTCTCTTCATCTTCCTCTCGTAATCATAAAACATAATGATTTGGAGGTCAGTAATAAGCCAACGGACGTCCCAGTGTACTCGAATTTGGTAAAATGTCTACATATTTTTAATAAAAAAAATAGTGGGCGTCCACCGGATTTTACTAAAAAAATACGACGAACAGTATCATGCTTTTTTATTTGAACGAGAAGTAGGTAATTACTAACTGGGATCATATTTCAATATATTGAATAGTTTGGGGAGGTGGTAAGTTCCCATGGTTGCTTGTTGATGACCAATTAATTGCACATGGATTTGTAGCACGCTTCTATGGATAGAGATATAACATGTCTTCCCATGGAAATGCGTGCCACTTTCTACTATTTTTTTTAGTTACTCTAATTTATTGTTTTAGTTGAGATTCGTTTAAAGGATAAATACATAGTATATAATAAACAAAGCACCTTGCAAGATAAATCATTCATGTCACATTTTGGTCACAAGCCACTACTCATCAACGAAGAATTTCATTAAGTTTGCAACCGAACTCTCTCATCCAGCATAAAAGAGTCCTAGAATAGTGTTTTAGCAACATTCAATCCATATGAGGATTTTGAACCACATTCAACCAATCTGGTCCTCGATCAGTCAATTTCCGAAATTCAGGTTGGTCCGGTACGCATCCGAAAGGAAATCCAAATCGGGCAAAAAGTATTTTGTAGTTTTTTCAATATAAGTGCATTTTTATCTGAGATGTGTATGAGATTATCCTAACAAATAAAATTAAGCTACAAATTATTAAAAGTAATAACATTATTTCGATTTTCATTAATAACTTTCTATTGTACCTTTAAGACTTAAACTGTGAGATCCTAATCCTAATTGAGTTTTAATGTTGATTTAGGTGGTGATTAGGAGGAGATGGGTTTGAACGGCTCAGATGGAGTGAATGATTTAGATTGGATGGATGAAAGATATTTATAGGTGAAACTCTCTCTCACTCTCTCACGACTCTCTCATTTATCTCTCTCACGTTTCTCTCTCTCCCTCAGTGGTTGTACTCCGGCGTGGAGGTGCGGAGCTAGGGCGAGGTGGAGGCGTTCGTCGAGTGTCGGTTGCTCGTGGAGGTAAGTTGTGGGTTGCTAACCCATCCATTGTTTCCTCTTCTTTCTCCCTCTCTAAACCGGTCTCGTCTGCAGTGGTTGTGGTTGGGGAAGTGATCGACGAGGGTGTTTGCGTGTCGGTGGAGCGTCGAGGAGTTGTGATCGTTGACCGGGCGAGTCGTTCGTCGGTGGATCGTGATTTTGGGAGAAGTGCTCGTGGAAGCGCCGTCGAGATTCTTCGAAGGTTTCTTCAAACCTTCACGGTATGTCAAACTTGTAGTCGTAACTCATTTTTGTTGTGTGAGTATTTGGAAGTCGACGGTAGGCCGAAAGGCTCGTCGCAAGCAAACATGTAGCAGATTTTACTGTCTGATCAGTCGACCGGTTGGTGCAAATGGTCGACCGTTCTTTATGAGATTTCGGATTCTGCCTCACACCGGTCGAACGATGCCCTTGGGAGGTCGACCAACTGTGCATTGGAGGCAAGCCTAGTGGTTTTCGGTCGAACGGAGCCCTTTTGTTGTTCGACCGTGTGCACTATCGTAGGTCGGTTGGGGCGTTGACCATCCAAACGGTCGACCGCCTGTTTGACTTGTCTGACTGAAGACTTAAGTTGGATTGTGGTTGGGTTCGACCGATGGTAGTTCAGTCGATCGGTGTTGTTTGGATGCGATGAAGGATTTCCCTGGTGGAATTCGATCGACCGAGAGTGCTCGGGGGTTCGACCGATGTTGAGGTTGTGTGATGGTGGATTTCACTGATGGATTTCGGTCGAACATGTCCCCTTTGTCGTTCGACCGATTGGTCGTTTTGTTCGTTGAACCTGGGAGGTGACTTCTAAACGGTCGACCGGTCCCTGACTTTGGTTCGACCGAACGAGTGTGGTTGGTGGGAATTGGTCGACCGATGGAGTGCCGGTCGAGACAATTGCCATGTGTTCGTGAGATTCGGTCGACCGGGACTCTTTGATCGGTCGACCGTTTGTGTCCAGTCTTGCACATTAGAGGTGCGGTTGTGGTGGTCGTCCGTGTGAGGCGACTTGTGGTGCCGATGTTTTTCCGACAAGTGTGCTAGTGAGCACGTGTGTTGCGGTGGTTGGGAGAAAGAGCCCTGGAGCCCCGTAACTGTGTGAGAGTTGTGGTTGGGTGAAAAAACCCTGGAGCCCAGCAAGTGTGTTGCGGTGGTTGAGTGAAAAAGTCCTGGAGCCCCGTAACTGTGTGAGAACTGCGGTTGGGTGAAAGAGCCCTGGAGCCCAGCTAGTCTGTGCGGGGTTGGGTGAAAAAGCCCTAGAGCTCCGTAGTGCGTTCAGGTTGGGTGAAAGAGCCATGAGCCTGAGCATGGACCACGTGATAAGGGTTGGCTGAAAGAGCCCTGGAGCCCTTAGACGTTCGGGTTGGGTGAAAAAGCCCTGGAGCCCCGTAACGGTGGTGTGTGCTGCGGGTGGGTGAAAGAGCCCTGAAGCTCAGCCTTGTTGTTTGTACTTTTCTTGTTGGTAGAATTGCATGCTAGAGTATTCAGTTCATGCATTGTAGAGTTTGACATACAATGTTTTCTTCTGGAAACTCAGGCATTGTTGCATGTTTGCTTTTCAGGCTGTGATCGACGTTAGGTGGGGTGGTGACCGAGGAGAGGAGCGCCGCTACCAGATCCAGCTTTCTCTCGTTTTGTGGTCGTAGTGATTACTGTATTTGTTGTATAACCCTTTTGATGTAATCACACTTTTGAAATACTCAGATATATATTATATATATATGTTGGTGCACTTGTTTTCCTTTTATTTGAGTAATATCCTCTGTTGATTGTATGTTATAAAATTTTAAATTCTTCCGTTGTTTGAAGATGTTACATAAACACAAATCAAGTAATTTACTTCCGACTTAGAGACATCAGAACTCAGAAGAGATGATATCCATAATCCGAGTACGAGCCTTCTACTCATGGCTTAGTGGCTGACCCATTCTAGACCAGTAAGTTCAATTGGGCTTTATTACGCTTAGAAAGAAAATACAAAGAAAAGTAAAAAAATTCAAACCATTCATCAAATCATCAAATATGTGTGTTGGAACATACAAAGAAGGAATCAAGCATTTTTTTCTTTTTTTCTGAAACATTCCAAAGGAAGTGCATTTCGAATTTTAAATGTCGATTCTCAAACCATTCAGTTACTTTGGTGACAAGCAGACCCAAGATCCAACCTAACTCATCTGTTTCCAACATTTTTTTAACCAACCCACATGTTTACATTTCCACATCAATCATTATAAAACATATACTTAAGACTAGTATGATTTAAAAATCAAAATGTTACTTGACTAGTTTGATCATAGTAATTTTATGTTTTGCGTTTATCATTCTTGTAACTACCTTATAGACAGAGTGGAGAGGAAGATGAACAAAAGGGAAAGAAAAGTTCAAGCTAGACTTGAGGGATCGGATTGGGACGGTCCCTCGTCTTGAGGACTCACAAATGTGAATCCAAACACAGAGCGATGGTTAGGACTCAGCGAGGCCATCATTAGGCAAACCTTTATTTACTCCACCACGACTGAGACTCCAATTGAAGTAGCTGAGATTTTGCTCGTACCGCCCAACAAGTCGTTAAACGCCCCTGGGGGGTTATGGATACTTCATTAAGCCTCTTACTAGCGTCTCAAATTTTGCGAAGTTTCTCCATTACAAAATTGCACCCTTCGAAAACTAAACAAGTGATCAAGTCACCATCCAATTCATGAAAGAGATTGGAATCTGAAATCAATTGTAAAAATAGCCGATCATTGCAATTATATTGTAAATGCCAAAAAATAATTTAATACATTGACACAAGTGTCATTATCAAAAGAAACAGCAAAAATCAGAGGACAATCCCATTGGTTCTTCTGCCACCAGAGCAGAACTCCTAACTTGGTGAGACAACAGAAAATCTTGCTGGGTTTATCTGTCTGACTTCAACCTTTTCGTATGGACTGACAATATCTGAAATAAATGTACAAATGTGTAGATATTTTGTTTTTCTTTTTTTTCGTCAATTCTATGTCGAGCAACACCCAGATTTCTTCACAGGAGAAACATCATCCTTCGCCCCGATATTGATGGTCTGTCCCTTTGGCAATGATGTGGTGTCATATCCAACCTCTAGCGATTTCTTGCTGACGACACGATATATCTGAGTGAGTACTTCAGTGAAGGCGTTTTCGACGTTCAGCGCTTCAAGTGCAGAAGTCTCCATGAAAAAAATGCCCTCCCTCTCGGCAAATGCCTTGGCATTTTCAGTAGGAACGGCCCGTAGGTGGCGGAGATCTGCCTTGTTGCCAACAAGCATGATCACGATGCTTACATCTGTGTGTTCCCTCAGTTCTTTCAGCCATCGTTCGATATTCTCGAATGTTATGTGACGGGTTACGTCGTAAACGATTAGTGCACCGATGGCTCCTCGGTAGTATGCACTTGTAATAGCTCGGTATCTACTCAAAATCAAAAGAAGAAAAAAATACATGTCAATTTATGTTTGAGATAATAAAACTTGCACAAACAACTTGTTGGAAATTGAGACATTACTGAAAATAAAGAAAAATCATGTGAATCTTGAAATTCTCAGAGGTTTGACCAAAGCATGTGAAATCAGAAGGTTATGATTCAGCTATTGTTTTGAGTTACAAATTTTAATAATATAAGAATCAAGGAATCATCAACCGGAAGGTTGATAGAATTATCACCTTAATATTCAGGTATGGTGCAAACAAATAATAGAGGGATGAATAAGTTCGTCTTAAATGAAAAACAATAAACATAAACAACATGCCCGATTCTTGAGTAGGTCTAATCCCAGTGACTTATCTTGGACCTATAAACATGTTTTGCCGGCCATTTACAGAGTTTATCATGTTTATGTAGGTGTTTTAACCAATTGGTCTAGTAATGCAATTCAGTGAAGTCAAGGCAATGTTAGAAGCAAGATGAACATATTAGAGCTTTATCAGGAAAAGAAGAACATGCAAAAATGTCGAAGTTGCTGTTTATTAACTTTCCTTGTTATAGTCCTTGTGACGACATAAGACGTTCATGTTACGGTTTTACGACAATCCTATTTCTGGAAAGACGTTCATGTTGTAGTTCTATGACAATCCTATTTCCGGAAATCGCTAAAAGAACTAACATCTTATGGAAACCATTGCACATCTGAATTCGATTAACTGCTTAGAATTCCCTGCAGAAGGAAGAAATGACATTCCGAAAACAGAACAAAATGCACATTTCATTCTGTCTAAATCTATAATCTAAATCTGTCTAAATTCTCATTCAGATGTAAATTTCCATTTCTAAAGAATCAACATCTAATATACCCCATGTCACAACCCACGCCTTCGAAATCACAAAATCAGAAGATCCAATATACCAAACCAAACAGATTCATCTATCAGAAGCCATCACAGGACAAACCATGATTCGCAAAAAAATGAAACTCAATAGACACACAACAAAAGAATTCAACGTTCCAAATCAAAAACAAAGGTTGCGAACAAAAATTGATGTTTCCGCAGAACAAATCAATCATCAGCAAATACAAAGACCCAAAGCAAAACAATGACTCAATCAAATCAAACCGGAGAGGGAGACTAAAAGATCCTATAATTTCGAACAGAAGTTCTTCAAAACACAAACAAACAAAAAAATCCAGCCTTTTCCCCCCATTCCTATCCAACAGAGTCCCAAATCTACAAAACAAATCAACCATCAACAAATAAAAAATCCATGAAAAACAACAAAACGGGTCGAACCAAAACCGAGATGGGATACAAAAAAACAACCAAAGGCCCGGACCAAAAAAATGGAGTCAAAAGAAATCGAGTCATACGATAATAAATCGATCCAAGACACAAAACTCACCAAAAACCAAACTAATTTTCCCTCAAAGACGTCACTTTCTCATCGAATGGATTCCCAAATCAACCATAAATAAATTAAAGCAATTTTAACAAAAAAAGTAATCGAGAAACCACGAAACCCACATAAAACAACAACAAAGGGGTCAAAGCAAACCCAAAAAGGAGACTAAAAAGATCGAAAAGTTGTCACCTTTCTCATCAAATGGAGTTCCAAATAAACGAAACAAATCGTCCATCGAAAAATCAACCCAAATTTTAACAAAAATTCGAGGAAACAACGACACCAACAACAAAAGAAAAAGATGGAATCTTTCAAACACAAACCGACCTAAAACAAGACAGCCACGAAACAAAAAACAAAAACAAATTGTTGTCACCTTTCTTGTCCGGCGGTGTCCCAAATCTGTGCCTTGACGATCTTATCATCGACATGAATACTCCTGGTCGCAAACTCGACCCCGATGGTGGACTTGGTCTCGACGCTGAACTCGTTCCTGGTGAACCTCGAAAGGAGGTTCGACTTGCCGACGCCGGAGTCCCCGATGAGGACAACCTTGAAGAGGTAGTCGTAGTCGTCGTCGGCCCTGTACGCCATTTTTCTTTTTGGTTGTTTGTTTGTTGTAATTCTTATATGAGAGGAGAGGGTGGACGTGTTTGGATTTGGAGTACTCGGTTTCACATCTCTGGTCGTTGAAACGGTAAAACCTGTTTTTTAAACCAACGGATTTGTTGGGTGGGTGGGGTTTTTCGGTTCGGTCCCTATATTTTGTTTTTATTCGTAAATTGTGCTTTAGTATTCGATGGCAAGGGTGAGGCCTAAGGTTTTTTTTTAATCGTTAATCATAATTGATAAGTAACACCTGCTGCTTCAGTTGGGATAGGAGAATATTCTTTATCTTAAGATAGTTAATATCATGGATTGAATTGTGTTTCGATTGTTTGAGATCTAAGATGAGGTCCGTAGTAGAATAGATGAAATCAAAATATAATGGTAGGTCTAAGGTTGTTATGGATCGGGTGAGTTTGAAGTTTGAGCTCAGGTCCTATATGCATTTAGTTGGTATTTGGATTGGTTGGGATGTAAAATGCCTTTTCAATAGTATTATCGACTTTGTCGTCGACCAAGGATTGAAA
Organism: Triglochin maritima; assembly: GCA_963682175.1. NCBI lineage: Eukaryota > Viridiplantae > Streptophyta > Magnoliopsida > Alismatales > Juncaginaceae > Triglochin > Triglochin maritima. The sequence continues at coordinate 47,762,597 of OY821775.1, forward strand.
CCAATAAATAGAGAATGAGAGTAAGTAACATGATTGTCAAGGGTCACCAGGGGAGTGTATCGTGAGAGGCCCTCACCCGTGTATATATTTGGTGGGGATCATTAGAAGGTCCAACATCTGCTTAACACATACCGTGTATATATTTGTTTTTCACTTATAGACATTGAAAAAAATTAATCTCGCGTGTAGGGGAATGTTAGAGAATAAACCTACATTAAAGAATTTAGGAACTTTCTTATGAGTTAGAAGTTGAAGGGTCTCTCTACAATTTGACTCTCACAATTCAATAGGGATTAGGGTTTTTTCGACTAATATATAACGGTTAAGTTGCAGCATCCATAGAGTGAGACTTGATATGGGGTTTCGAGCTCATAAGAGTAAAAGGAGGCATGTGCTCTTCCATTAAGGAACATCTGAAAATTTTGAGGTAACCTCCTTTATACTCTCAACGATGTGTACTTAACATCAATCACTTCATTTTGTTTCGCTTTTTTAATCTACTCTACCCTATTCCAATTTTCTATCACAAAGATGCAAATGTAATTGCTGATATTCAATTTCTAGTTTTCATTGTCTTAAGATTAAAGATCTCATAACTAAGCTAGTCACAAGGTACCATTGCATGCATAATTACATACTTTGAAATTCTAATGTTTGAGCAATTAGTCCCTTAAATACAAGAATATCATTTATTTCAATTATCTCAAGTGTCTCAAAATCATGATATTAAGCTGGGGAACTAATTTATTGTGGTCCTATCCAATGTCACCCCACGACTAAGTTCGATTTTTGTCCCCTCCATAGTTCAGAAGCAAAATTCGAGGGTTTTAGATAATATTCAGATTACGTTAAAAAATATTTTTGTAATTGATCATTTTCCGGAGCATGTGTTTGAAGCATAAAGCTTCAGATTTTATTGGCCTTTGCGTAACTAATTTGGTTTCATATTCCTACACTACCGAAGAGAATAAAAAATTAATTATGATAATTGTAATATCCTGAATTTTTTAGTTGAGGTAATAATCAAATATCTTAATGGACTAATTAAGATTGTTGGATGATTGTGTGGTTTTAGGAGAAAATGAAATTTTGAGAAGAATATAGAGAAGAAAAAGATGGAGATTTTGAGGCAAGTATTGATTCGTTATTCTTCAGTTTCATATCATGTATGTCTCTCTTGATATTCGTAGTTGCATGCATGCTGAGTATTGATATTGATTTTATGGATATGCATATGATTGCATTGTGGTGTTTCGGTCGACATGTCATGTGGCTGTGTGTGTGTTTCTGGCAGAGCAACTTAGGAAAGAGCTGCCTAGCGGACAGCGTGGAGCCACCCGAGAGAGGAAAGAGCTGCATGTCGTTAGTGTAGAGCTACCAGGTGTGCGTCTGACTGATTGATAGATTTCAAAAACACAGGATGTGGTCGAATCCGAATGGGGGTTCCAGATTGTTATGCATGTATTTTATTTGTGATGCATGTCTCTTGATTGTGCTTATTGACTCAATGTCATATTCTGTATTATTTTTCACATGATTATGATTCTGATTGATTGATGATTGGTACTTGCGGGCTGTCGAGCTCACAATTTGTTGATTATATTTTTCAGATTAATTATGGGCATATCAGATGGATTTAAATATCAGAGTGTGCAGCGGTCAGGATCGTGGATCATATCTTAACACACCGGGTTCGGACGGGTGAACACTTGTCCGGGCTCAGGGCGTTACAATAATGATATTTGTCACCGCACTAAGCAATCCGGTTTTAGTACCATCACAACACGGAGAAGAGACCAAAATATTAAACATGTTTTGGATTGATAGTCGCATTTTCCGTATATCACACGACAATTCTGTGTTTAAAGAGAAAAATAAATTGGTTTTTTGCTGAAGGAACTTTTTTTTGTTGCTTTCTTCTATTTCAAGGAAGTTGTTTTATTTGCCATTATTATAGTTTGGTTGGTGAGTCCTCAATTGGATGATGAAGTCTTACCATTTCAACTCCATCGTTTTCTTAAGAATCAAGTTTGTTTCATTGTTTGGATAAGCTGTAGAGGAAGAAAGATAGCAGCCATTGGTTAAACCACGTAAGCCATTGTTCGATAAACTATGCTATTATAATCCATTAGGCAAAGTCTACATTAGGTAACGACGTACGAATTAATATAGTCTTTACACATTTGGTGGGTTACTTATCCCATAGTAATCAATAACTATATTTAATCAAGAATACACCCCCATATGGATGATGATAAACAATGGGATGGAGTTTTTTAACAAGAGATGACACAGAAAAGAAGGTGACTAAGAGAGGTGTTGTGCCAACTTTGTCGACAAAAGCTTTAATCTATTCTACTTTTTTTTTGTTCTGGACACACACACGTTGGATGTAGTTAGTTTTTATTTTTATTTTTGCATATATAGATCGGTAATCCTCATCACCTCCTTTTTTTGCGATTCAATAAACAAAACTAGATCGGAAAAAAATTAGATAAAAAAATCCCTTCAATGTATAATAGATTATGGAGTATCTAGAATTTCAGAAAAAAATCTTTTTTAACCCTCCTAATTCATCTTACTTCAATATACATATGAAGATTATATACCTTGCATATTAATTAGTGGATTGATTCTAATTTAGGGTCAAACCTTCGGATTTGGTTGGCAGTGCAAATTTGAAAATGTATCGGAAGATGCCAATATTGTTCTTATGATAGATCCTAGAAATGCACCACATGCAACGTAAACTTTTCTCCCCAAGCACGCTACATTCAAATTAAATATTATAAGTGTCACCATCGACTCTTATATTAATTTGAAACACAATGGAAGTATAGGTCCGTTTGGTCGGAGGCGAAGCAAGTTCTTCCACCACCCCGGAGCTGAACCTCTGCTAAAGACCGATCCAAACAAGACGGATTTGGAGGAAAATGGAGGAGTCAGTGCGGATATCAAGGTGGAATTTTGAAGCTAGGGTGAGTGTGCTTTGAGCAGCTCCGGTTACTGTAGTTGTAATAATTTTGACTTTCGGATCGTACTACTCCTGATATTTTGATGTAATTTCTTATTTTGTCTTACAATTTTGTTGGAAAAAAGTATGCACGTAGAATATTTATGTGTGTTTTCAAGGTTGCAGTTCAAATATGAGAAAATACAAAAGTTCAACATGATAATGATTTTTTTAATATATATAGTTTTTTTCGATCACATATAGTGTTTTTAAGATATCCTTTTATTATTTAACATAATGATTATAAACATGCAAAAACTTTGGAAGAAAAAAATTGTATACTGCATTTTAGATATTGCTTTTGGATTGGACATCATCTCCTCTACCCACTCTTCTCCCAGCCAAACATCTCCACGAGCTCAGGGTGAAGAACAATTTCTTTATCATCATTGTACGAAACTAGATTCAATGAGAAGTTAGGTACTGGGGAGCTCTAACCAAACACACCCTATAGGTTCCCAATGACTTTTGCTTTTGCTCTTCTAGGGTGTCTCAGAAAATCCCCTTGTCCGTCAAAAATCCAGATTTTGGCTTGGATCTTAGCGGAAGGAAAGATGTTAACAAAAGACTCTCTTATTAGGAAAGGGGTCAACGTCAACCCTCTCTTCCTTTTACGAGGTGCCTTTGATGAATCTATTCAACATCTGTGTTTTTTATTGTGAATTTGCTAGCCTTGTCCCTTGATTTGAACCTTACATGTCCCATTCCGTACTTTAATTCACAACAAGCTTGACTTAAGGCTTATCTGAATGGAACGAGCTGATCAATGTTTTTCTGTGGACAACTTGGTGTGAACGAAATAATTGGGTTTTCATGAATGAAGCTTTACTAAATAATTTATTAATGAGTCGATGTTTTGATTTATTGCAATATTGGCTGGGAAGCATAGCGGGGGATCCTCTTGAATAGGAAACTGCGATTAAAAGAGCAAGGAGCAAGGACTTGAATGTTTGGGGGCACTAACTTCAGCCTTTAAGGTCATCAATAACCATACCCGGGTTACCTTAAGCGTTCTGGTTTCTCATATCAGTTCACTTACTTCCAAATTTTCCTTAATCATACCAAGAAACCTTAAAATAAACAACATATTTTAAGGAAAAAATTGAAAAAAAAATTTAAAGAGATTTTAAAATGAATATATTAGTATTTTAGTAAATAAATAAACAACAAATGGGGGGATCCCTGCTAAGGCGTGGGTCCCCAGACCCATTGCACCCCGGGGCACGCCCCGCCCCCACCCCCACATAGTGGGGGACGAAATCGAGCGCCCGATATTCTACCACTCGGAGTGGGTGGTCTTAAGGGTGCTCTTATTACGTTCCAATTAAGACTTACGTACGTTTGTTCTTTGAGGAACTCCAAACCTAAGTTTTGTAACTCTGTAGGATTAGTTGTGGTCTCATATCTATTCCTTTTTATCTTTTAATATATCAACCTTTTTAAAAAAAGTTCTCACCTTACCACGAATATTAATTAGTAATTACACAGTTGAATTAGGTCCTTTACAATGCCTAAAAGTATATAGTTACTTCACTCTCACGGAAACTCCAATATTATCACTATGTACTGTATCAAAGCATATTTAGGAGCATATATATATAATTGACAAGAATTCAAGGGTTCCTAACGGTTATACATGTTGAGAATCCAGACCATAGCTTAGGCCCACAAGTACCCCAAGCCCAGAAAGCCCAAGATGAGATGGTAGCCCGTTAAACTTGAGCATGAACCAAGGTGTTAGTCCACCAAGGATTCGTGGTTCGACCAGATATGATCTAGGCTCGAGTCCGCTTGGTGCACCAAGTGTCGGTTCAACGTTTATGAACTAGGTTCCGATTTTGAGGCGCATCTACCCGAGCCATGTAATATTTAGTCGGTTTGAGTTTGTAAAGCGTTCGATCTGACTAAGGTAAGCGGATACGGGTGATCCATACCCACATGTAACTTGTATAAATACTTGCATTCACAATAACCCTACAAAACATTTTCCTATTCTGCCGCATCTCTCGTCTTCTTCCTCCAACAAACCCTAACCATAAATCTACCTCCGAACATTCTCTGTGTGATAGTTGTAATATAGGAAAATCAACTAGACTTCCATTTACTGCTTCTTGCAATATTACATGTAAACCATTTGATAAAGTGCATTGTGACTTGTGGGGTCCATCCCTTATAATCAGTAGGAACAATTTTAAGCACTATGTGTGTTTTGTAGATGACTTCACTCGTTTCTGTTGTTTGTTCCTTTTAAAAGCAAAAGCTGACTTTTTAAAGTTTTTCTTTTATTTGAAAAATTCATTGAAAGACAATTGGAAGATAAAATCAGAACCTTTCAATATGATGGAGGGGGAGAGTTTGCTTCCACCTTGTTTCAAAATCACCTTCAAAATCAGGGAGTTATATTCCAAATGTTCTACCTCATACCCCTGAGCAAAATAGGGTGGCAGAAAGAAGACATAGAATTATATTTGATATTGGTCTCACACTCTTGTTCAATAGTGTAGTACCTAAAAAGTTTTGGGTGGAGGCTTTTAACACTGTTGTTTACCTTGTAAATAGGATACCTAACACTAAAGGAAAAAATCCTTATGTCTCGTTACTATCTATATCTCCTGAATATCATTGCATTAGATTTTTTAGTTGTAAATGTTTTCCATGTCTTAGAGATTATGCCAAGGATAAACTCTCTGAAAGGTCTACTCCTGTATTTTTAGGATATAACATTAGGCACAAATGCTACATGTGTTTTGATCCCTGCAAAAATAAAATGTACATAAGTAGGCATGTAATATTTGATGACCATTCTTTTCCATAAAAGAATCCTCCATCTATCATGATATCTACCAATACTGATAACTCCACCCACAGTAAAGATAACTCCACCCACAGTAAGGAAATGAGGTTGCTCAACCCCCCGCATCCATGGAGCTGGTTGAGAACCTTTCACCTACATCCTCTAACCCTCTCAGTTCTGGAATTCATGCTAATGAAGGGGAGTTTGAGGACATCCTTGTTCCTCCCTTTGAAAACGTGAATCTCATTGAACTTGAAGGAGATTCCTCAATTACTGATGCTAGCTCACAAGATCATAGTGTTGAGCATGATGAACATGAGCAAACTATCAATCCACCTCAAACTGATCACAATCATTCAGTCCCTAAGGTCGACATTACACTCACAAACCTACACACGGGTGCAAGATCAATATTTGTGGAACCCACCAGTGACCTAGTGGGTGACCACACATATTCTCATTCTCATCATATGACAATCAAATCAAAGTCAGGTATAATGAAATCCAACCCTAAGTATGCATTACTTCACCAAACAGTTGGCCTTCCTCAAGAACCTTCTGTTGTCTTTTTGGCCATAATCTATGTTTTGATGATTTAATCAACCTAATCTTAATTGCGATCATGTAGAGTAACACACATGTTGCATTGCATATATATTGCTTTGTGCTAACCTCTACAAGTGATCAAGACTCAAGGAAGAAAGGAAATCAAGTCAAGACATGTAATCAAGTTCATTTGAAGACATGTAATTTGTATTTATTTGAGTCTTAGGAACTTTGTGTAATTGAGAATACATGAGCTAAAAACTACTCAAACACACACTAGGTTCCCTATAGAAGTCACACACAAAATTTCACATAATTTGGACTTCAATAGATCACCCAAACTTATACCGGAAAACACTTAACCTGAACTGTCTGCCCACATTCGGTCGACCGAAACAGATCGTTCAGTCGACCGAGTGATCATAAATCATGTTAGTGTTTTACTGCCCGATTTCGGTCGACCGTGCAAACTTATTTATCCGACCGTTAGATTTGTCGTAGTATACCCAACGGTCGTATTCATATTATTTCCATATACCCCAAAATACATTTAGTGTATCGGTCGACCGAGGACCTTGCTCGGTCGATCGAACTAAGATAACTCGACAAACCCGAACTGCCTGTTGGTTTTCGGTCGACCGTGGACCTTGTTTCGGTCGACCGAATATGTTCTTGTTTGTCAACCCCGTAGAGCCTGTTATAAATCGGTCGACCGAACCTATCTCGGTGTTCGACCGATCACTTAAGTGTACCTAAGTAATAGCCTTTGGCGGTCGACCGTTCCTTAACCGGTCGACCGAACCTTGGTCAAAATTGCCAAACGGTCGACCGTTTTACTCGATTCGGTTGACCGAACTTTATCTGAATTGGGTCCTGCAGATTTCTGTTTGTGTATCTTACACAATCTTTACCCATTTCATCCCCAACGGCTATAACTCTTCAGGAGCTTATAAATAGAGTTGTAAAACACATTTAACACAACTCTCTACTCCATATTGTCCCTACATCAGAGAGAGCTCCACACACTCAAAAGCTCAAAACCTTCAACGCTTAGTAATCAATTTCATATTCTACTCAAGTATGCTCAAAATTAGAGAGTGTTGTTCCACTCATTGATTGTCAAAGAAGCAAGGGTCTTGGTGAAAGCCCAAGACAAGAGTATAGACTTCGGTGAGAGCCCGAAGTGTCCCTCTCAGATTGTGAGAGGAGGAGCCAAGCTCGGCGATGGTTGTTCGCAAGTTTGAAGATTGTAAATGTGTTCTCTCCTGGCCCGGAATGGGGAGTAGTTAGTGAAATCGTGAGTGGAGCTTGCAAGAGAGGACTAAGACCCGAGTGAGGTGCCGAACCTCTGTAAAATCTCCCGTCTCCATTGTGGTTTGCATTTTCCATTCCTTTACTTGCTTGTTAAGTTTTAAATTCTGCTGCATATCTTTGATCGTTAAACAAGTAGGTAATTAGGGTTAAAAGTGATTAGAATTAGAGACCCTCACGATCCTACACCTTCTATAGTGGAAGAAGCACTTGCAGATACTGTGTGGCATGAGGCTATGAATGAGGAAATGGTTGCACTTCAGTAGAACCACAACTGGGACCTTGTACCAAGGAAACCAGGCATTCACACCAAGGAAACGGGTTAAATAAAACCTAATGAGCAGCTTGATAAACTAAAAGCTAGACTCGGAGATAAATGCTACAAACAAATTGAAGGAGTAGATTACCTTGAAACATTTTCTCTTGTGGTCAGGTTTACTATCATTCGTCTTGTTCTGAGCATTTCCATCATGCATAACTGACCTATAAACTAGCTGGATGTAAAAAATGTATTTCTACATGGTACCATTGTAGAAGAGGTGTATATGTCTCCACCTCCAGGTTTTGTGAATTGTGATCACCTTAGACATATTTGTAAATTAAATAAGGCATTATATGGTTGAAAACAATCACCTAAAGCATGGTATGATAAATTTGCTTCTTTCTTATTTACACAAGGTTTTTATATCAGTTCTTCTGGTAGCTCTCTTTTCACATCTCATGCTTATGAGTTTGTTTTTCTTTTAATCTATGTGGATGATATTATCATTACTGGTGCAAACCCTCTTGTTGTTAATTCTCTAATATATACCCTTACAAGTGATTTTAATATACAAGATTTAGGACCATTGCATAATTTCTTAGGCATTGAAGTCATCAAACCTCCAGATATGCTTATTTTGTCCCAACAACATTATGCCACAGGTATCCTTAAACGAGCAAATATGTTGCATGCCTGATACATTAGTACTCTCATGCCTGCTAAGTTAGATAGTGCAAAATCATGATCCTTTTTCTGATCCTACCTTGTATAGACATACTGTTGGTTCTCTCTAATACTTATGCATCACAAGACCTGATATTACTTTCTTTGTCAACACATGCATAGTCGTACGAATTTTCATTTTCAATTGGTCAAATGCATCTTAAGATACATTAATGGCACCTCGAGTGATAGTCTTCACTTGTAGACATTCCACACTTGATTTGTCTGTCTATTCCGATTGTGATTGGGCAGGATGTCAAGACACCCGACGTTCCACAAGTGGTTTTTGAATCTTTTTAAGCCAAAACTGCATCTCTTGGAAAACCAAGAAATAACCAACTGTACCACGGTCAAGTGCGGAGGCAGAGTATCGAGCTATGGTTGTTGTAACAGCTGACCTCACTTGGATCTCTTTCATCCTACAAGATTTGGGAGTCTTTCTCTCTAACCCCCCGACTTTGTTCTGTGATAATATTAGTGCCTTACACTTAACCATAAATCCGATTTTTCATGCTAGGACTAAGCATGTGGAACTTGACGACCATTTTCTTCGAGAGAAGGTGGCTCGTGGGTAGCTGATCACTAAGTTCATCCCATCCTCAATGCAGCTCGCTGACTTGTTCATAAAAGCTCTGCCTAAAGACTCCTTTCGTTAAGCTTTTCTCAAACTTAACCTTCTACCTCGGCTACCTTTGAAGGGGAGTGTTGAGAATCCAGATCATAGCTTAGGCCCACAAGTACGACAAGCCTAGAAAGCCCATGATGAGATGGTAGTCCATGAAACTTGAGCATGAACCCATGTGCCAGTCCACCAAGGATTCATGGTTCAACCAGATATGATCTAGGCTCGAGTCCACTTGGTGCACCAAGTGCCGGTTCAACGTTTATGAACTGGGGTCCGATTTTGAGGCGTATCTACCCGAGTCATGTCTAATAGGTTCGGTAAAGTGGTGCAAGTGGGTACATTTGGGTTATCAGAGTCATGTAATATTTAGTCGGATTGATTTTGTAAAGTGTTCGATCCGACTAAACTAAGCGGATCCGGGTGATCCATACCTACGTGTAACTTGTATAAATACTTGCATTCATAGTAACCCTAAAAAAACATTTTCCTATTCCGCCGCATCTCTCGTCTGTTGGAGGACGGGAGGAGGACGGGGAGCTACTGATCAACCCACCACAGGAGAATGCCCGTCTCCTGGGCTACAGGGACCGCTGATTGGCGGTCCCCAACCGCCAATTGGCGGTCTAAAAGGTGCGCCTCGTGTGCTGCCTTAGACCGCCCTGATCTTCATGCATTTTGCCTTCAATGGACTCGACTAGATCCATGCTTGATCTATGCAACTGGGGGGGGGGGGGCACGAAAGAAAGAAGGTGGCTCTCTCTTTCTACTCACATCCTCACTCTTGTTTCATACAATTTCGCGGCTCAACTTGTAATGCTTGTAATCTATTGTTGTTGTATTATTGTTCTATTACAAATGGTGAATTCTAGCGCTTTATATAGGCACCTACATTACCCTACAACTTCCAAATATAAAGAGTACATAAACATGATCATTCAAGATCATTACACCATATACTTAAATTGCATACATAATTAGGACGAAAATTACACAAAAAATGAAAAGACTCTTGTCTCTTCCACTACCTCAACCTTTTGTCTTCTCATGTGTTGACTCTTCACCCCCTTGATGAGTCATCAAACAATGATGATGTGGCGGGTGACTAGGACACCACATAGGGTTAAGTCGCCACCAAGGATTAAGTTCAATTCTCATATCGTCTTCTTCTTCCAACAAACCCTAACCCTAAATCGGATTCTGAGACCTTTTGTCTCAGTTCTAAATTCAAGTTTTTGTTTCCGCACAATATATGCTTAATTTCCCTATCTCTTGCATTGCTATGATTTGTATTAGGTAATGTGAAATACAGCTCCGCATCATTAACCACCTTTCGATCAATAATGATTTATTATTATTATCATCTTGTAATCTTTACTACGCACATGTTCCACTTTCTCATGATCGAGCCTTCTCAACACCAAAAACATGAACAACAACAACAACTGAATTGTTTGAAGGTAACAGTACAACAGACTCGGTAAATATTAAACATCTTCTCCACTCAAAAGTTTTAGAAGAATTCAAACAACATGATTTGTAACCATTTTCATATGAACTTATGTAATATCCTTAATCCTTCTTAAGACTAATCATGTTTTGGCTTTGATTAGGTGCTTGATTGGGTGGTTTAAGATGGAGGGCTGAGATTGGTTTGGATGAGATGAGATGGATGGTGGTGATTTGGGGGAGAAATGTATATGTGGTGAGTGTGATTCTCTCTCCCCCCCTCTCTCGCGTTTTCTCTCCCTCACCCGCTCAAACTCTCTCCCTCTCTCTGATCAGATCTTTGGCGTGCGGAGGAGCTCGAGGTGTGGTTCTCGGAAGGCGAGGTGAAGCTCGGACGTTCGCCGGAGGGGAATAGATCGTTGATCGGTTGGTTTTCGCCGGAGGAGGTGCTTTGCGAGGAAAAGCTCGCCGTTGGGTCTTCGAGGGCTTATTCAAGTCTTCAAGGTATGTCAAGCTTTACTTTGATGCTCACTTATGCTTTGGTGGGTGTTGGGGTGGTCGACGGTAGGCCGGAGGGCTCGTCGGACCCGTGCAACAACGTTCTGCACTATAATCGGTCGACCGGTGGCATGGTTCGGTCGACCGGTTGTAGAGAATTTTGGGCGGAAACCCTTGCATCGGTCGAATGATACTCTTTGAGTGGTCGACCGGTGGTACGTTTTATCAAGGGAAAAAGGCCCTGAGTGTTTTCGGTCGAACGGGACCCCTTTGCCGGTCGACCGAAAGCACTGTTGTAAGTCGGTTGGGGGCGTTGACCATCCAAACGATCGACCGCCTTGTTGACTCGTTCGACCGGCGATTAAAAATAACTTAAGTTGGTTCGACCGTGAGATGTTCCGGTCGACCGGTGCGCTACGCTTGAGTTTGGAGTTTTACTGGTCGTTTTCGGTCGACCGGTGAGTTTGAGTCGTTCGACCGTTGGTGCATATTATTGTGGCACGAGTTTTTACTGGTCGAATTCGGTCGAACGGGACCCCTTTGCCGTTCGACCGATTGACAATTTTGTTGGTTGGGTCAGTCCTGCTGAGAGGATTCGGTCGACCGGTTGGGTGATTTCGTTCGACTGTTTGGTTCGGTTTTTGTGTATTCTTGTGTTGTGAATCCAGCTCGAGATGACAACGGATCTCCGACCCTAGTGGGGTGACCGGTGCCGGCCTGAGGGTGGTTCGCGTGTGGGGCCAGCTCAAGATGGCAACGGATCTCCGGCCCTGGAGGGGTGACGGTGCCGGCCTGAGAGTGGTCTTCTGGACAGCTCAAGATGGCAGCGGTACAGAGGATACCGACCTGAGAGTAATCCAGCGGTGCCTGGGGCACGTGTGTTGACCGAGGATGTTTTCGGTCGTGGTGCCTGGGGCTCATGTGTTGTCGCCGAGGGAGTTTCCGGCTGAGGTGCCTGGGGCACGTGTGTGAGGGTTGGGCTAGAGGACCCGCGCGACCCGTCACTGTTTGGTGTCTACTGTGGTAGGGAGAGAGTTCCCGGGGACCCAGTGAGACGTTGAGTGTCTATTGCACTTCATTATCATACATGCCTTAGATGTCTAGTGATTTATTGTTTTAGAGGTTTGGCATACGGGGTTTCCTCTCGGGAAACTCAGGCATATTCATGTTTTATGTCAGGTCGTGAGCATCGTTAGGAGGTGGTGACAACGGAGGAGCGCTTTCGGGACCAGATCCTGCTTTCCCTGTTTTGAGGTCCGAGTGATTACATGTATATTTTTCCTTAGCTTTTATTGTAATCACACTTTTGTAAACTCTCAGATATATATTGTATATATGTTGGTGCACCTGTTGGCCTTTTTCTTCGGTAATATCCTCGTGTTGTGTTTTATTAAAAATTTAAATTTCTTCTGCTTTCGAGGATGTTACAACTTATGTTATAGTTAACTACTCATACCCATATTTTTGCTCATAATATAAGTTCTACTCGAATATGTTTTATTTGATTTTTAGGAATGAAGAACCGCAACACATAACAAATAACGTCCAACTAAAAGGAGAAGATTGGTACCTGAATGCAAGAAAAAGTACTTTACTGCAAATCAGGATGGACATTTTGAGAAGGGCAACGAGCGGATTGCAAGTGCTTTGAGTTTTTCTTAATATTGAAGAATTTTGTTTTAGCTTAAACTCAACATCCAAACATTGGTTAAGTTATGTGTTAGAACCTTAATTCTAAAGCCTACTTAAGGGATTAATCCTTAATTAAGAACTAATTATTCTGTGGATAGGTTTTAGTAATGGATTGGGTTGGCTTTTGAAAAGATAAGGCTTAAGCCAAAGGTGATGAGATAATTGGTAGAAGTGGAGGTGTAAGTTGGTGGATGTGTATGATTGGAAGATATGGAGGTGAGAGTAAAAGTAAGTATATATATATGTGTGTGTTGGGTTGATTAACGGATTTCTTTTAAAAGATAAAAGTAGAAGAGATGCGCTGAAGGAGGAAGTGTTGGGGTTAAAGTAATATATTTAGGAGATAAAATTGGTGTAAATCGGGAGAGATGGTTCTGGACTTTAAAACGTAAGGTGAAAGCTGATGTGTTGGATGAATAGAAGGAGAGGTGATGACTTGGGGGGATGAGGTGTTGGTGTAGGATTTGAGGAGGTGGAGGTGGTAAGTTAAGATGAGTATATATATAGTGAGAGAGGGTAACGTGAATAAGGTGATTTTGCTTCAACGTGAAGAAAGAAGTTGTGAAGTGGAGTGAATCGTGATAAGTGGTTGTGAGTGGAGAGAGAGAGTTGAGGAGTCGCCGGAAAAGAAAGAAAAAAGGAAGTTGAATTCGCCTGACACACGAGAAACTAAAGTAGAAGATCATCAGTGACTAAGGGAACTCCAACTAAAGCAATAAGGTATGTCAAGTTCGATTTAGTAACTCACACTAGGTGTGTGAGGGTTTAGATGGGTCGTCGGAGGTATAAAACCTCGCCGGTGCAAAGTTCAGTTAGAAATGCATGGCAGAACGGTTGATCGGTATGGGTTTTGGTCGACCGAATGAAGTGTAAAAGTTAAGATTTATCCCTCACCGGTCGAACGACGCATTTAGCGGTTGACCGGTTACACGTGATTTGGGATGAAGATGAAGATTCTGGTGGTTTTCGGTCGAACGAGCCCCCTTTGCTGTTCGACCGTTTGAATGTAAATAAGTCGGTTGAATTTCTACTGTGACACGGTCGACCAAATTAATGTACTGTTCGACCGATAACTTAAATAACTAAGTGAAATGTTCGACCGATTGATGATTAGAATTTCTAAGTTGCCCTGGTAGATTTCGGTCGGACGGGACCCTTTTGTCGTTCAACCGTTGAAATGAATATTATAATGTGTTTTAAGTTTTGAAACGGTCGACCGAAAGTATGACATTGTTCGCCCATTTATGTTGTGTTGGTCGACAAAATACCTGGTAAGGTTCGACCGTTAAAGTGATGTAAGTGAGCTTGATATTTATATTATTTTAATCAAATTCAAAAGCTTCGATCGACCGATGGGATATGTTTGTTCGACCGTTTAAGAAGTTTGGTCGATCGGTTATGTTAAGTAGTTTGACCGTTTATGTTGTTATTTCAGTAATATATATTGTTGTTATTGTTCAACTCTGTGGGGGCGTGGAGAGTCTGCCTAGCTTTTATGGCGGCGGAGTAGATGGACTCCGTGAGGTGAGGTTGTTGCCCAGCCTTGACGACGGCGGAGTTGACCACCGGGTCATTATCATTCAGTGGATGTTATGTTGATTATGTATTCATTTATATGTGGCCGATGATATATTCTGGCAAAGTATGTGGCCGATGATATATTCCGGTAAAGTATGTGGCTGATGATTATTCCAGCAAAGTATGTGATGATATATTCCGGCAAAGTATGTGAATGATGATTATTCCAGCAAAGTATGTGGCCGATGATATATTCCGGCAAAGTATGTGGCTGATGATATTTCCAGCCAAGTAAATGTTATGGGTGACCTTGTAGGGCCCGCATTTATTTATAATATGTATGTTTTCTATCATGTTAAATAAAGTTATGTTATTATATTATATTCATGTATACTAGCATGTTAAGTTTTGTGAATACAATTATCATATGCATATAGGTGAATTTGGCATACGAGGTTTACTTATGGAAGCTCAGGAACAGTTCTGTGTTTATTTTCAGGCCCAGGGCGGCAGTGACTGGGTGGGGACTGAGGACGAGCACACTGTTATCGGATCCTACTATCTTATTTTGAGGTTGTTATGATTACATGTGTATAGTCCATCTTGTTATTTTGAATGTAATCATACTCTTGACAAACTCTTGTATATGGTGCACCTTTGTTATGTTGTGTGATCTGAGTAGCGTCCTTAGATGTTTGAGTTGATCCATTGTGTTCAAAAAAATTAAATTTCCACTATGTTTTTGGGGACGTTACATTGTGGGTGTCGGAAAATCAAGCCAAATTGAGCTCAGGGAACTCGGGTACTAGTGAATCGAGTCCAATTGAATCAGTTGAAGAACCCAATACAAGTTAAGTCTAACTTGTAAACTATATAGAGATGAAACAAACGAAGCTAGTAGAGTTGTAAATGAGCTTAAACCGAGCCAAGATTTGCATTTTTTAATTCAACTATTTTATTGAGTCGAGTCGTGCTTGGCTCTTAATAGAATTAATTCTTCAAGGTCAGCTCCCAGGTGAACACAAACGATATAAGAAAAACCTTTATGGGTTTAAAATTGAGTTATCACATGATCGTGTGTTAGATCTTACGATTTGACGGAAGTTATAATCTAGTTGCAAGGTTTTCAAATATCACTAATTGAATCGGCGAATTGAAACATAGCCAAATAGTATCACTTTTCCCATTAGGAAGAATGGATTTGATCTCCATCATCCATCTAATCCAATTTCTAAGCGCAATTTTAACTATTTATCTGTGTGCTCAGCAAAATTTGTTCACAAAAAAATGCATATATCTGTATTAACGGGATTGTAAAATACCAGAAAGCAACAAACAGATAATTAATCATAACATATATATTGCCTCTAGAGACTACGAGCGTCATTCATAATTAATTTCGCAGACCTACATCATGGCTCTAGTGCTGAAGCCATCGAGCCAAGCTTACATTCTAAGATGGAAAAAAACAAGAAATTTAAACCAAGAAGGTATAACATCTACTATGATTGGCAATCCAGCATCCTCTAGATCTGCATACAAAACAAAACCGAAAAATTAAGAAATATTAGCTGGTAGTTTTTAAGAAGTGAAAGCTAGAAGTCTGAGCAAATTAGAAACATGAACAAGTGAAGGCTTTTATACATTAACAATGGGAACCGTTGTAAAAATTAACACCCACTATTATGTTGCACTAACAAGATAATGTACATGTATTAAATGGATTTATCAAACAAATCCAATTTGGGAGCCGTTGTCTCAATTAACATCCACTATTGTATGTGTTTAGAACACCCTAGCTAGAAATATTAACACTAGCCCTCAATATCACGATAATACACACCAGCACTTTCTTGATCAACATATTATCAAGCCTTTGGATATACACCTTGACCACAAATTGCGCGAATTTCCTAAACTTTTCCAATCATTCCCCTTCCAGGTACAAATACTTGTTCTACTTTTATTTGAACCATATAATGTGATATATATATATATATATAAGTGAATCATTAACCAAGTTTAATTTAAAACACAAAATCTAATCTAGGACAATAAAATGAGGTTTGAGAGAGATCTAATATACCAGATAATAGGAACCTCCATGTTGGAGTGGCTGAATCGTAACACCCCACTCATCCACAAGAACAGGCAGGCCAGTGGAGTGGAGGAGAACAGCTTCACCTCCAAAAGCCTCCCTCACATTTAGAGGTCCCATTCCAACCTCGAACGCGACGTCGTTTATGAACACCACCATCCTCGCCGGCACTCCTCCAACGCCTGTCAACAACCAAACACAAAACATTACACGCTTGTCTAAAGTTATTCACGTAGTTTACTGACGCACAACGATAATTTTTAAACGACAATTTAGTTAGAATTTTAAAAATTGAAAAAGGTTACGTGCTCGTCCATTGGGCATAAATGTCATGCAACCATGCACACGTCTCGTCCAGTGAATGCACCACACTGTACTAGTCCCAACCATGTGTCATATCATTTGCACGTACACATGGACAACACCTCACATGCAAGACACTGTCATGTCCATGTGACATTACACACACTTCCTCTAGCCACTCCAATCACGTCCATCACCATAAATACCAAAAAATAAAATATAAATACAACCCATATATCCATATATACCTTGTAGTATGTCCGTGAAAGGGGCACCAAGAGTGTTGTTATTGGAACCCTTGGTTGAACTATTGATAGTGGTGTTTGTAGCCACGTCACTGGTTGCGGTGGTAGTAGTAGTTGGGACTCCGTAAACGGGGTGCAATTCCATCTTACCCTTGGTATTGGATGGTGTTTGGACGAACTCCTTGCTCCGGCCCTGGTTGATCATCTCGGTCCATAGCCCGACACAAGGGTCAGTCTCAGTCGCCCCGAGCCCCCCCGGGAAGACCATGGGCTCCCCCGGGAGATCTTGGGGGGATGGGAAAAGGGTGGTCTGATTGACCGACGTTGTCGGAGAGGAATTCGATGTGTTCGACGGAGGTTTGTTGGGGCTCAGTGTTGTTTTGGATGGTTGAAATGTTCGAATTCCGGTTGCGGTCTTGTCGGAACCCGAGGAGGAGGACGTGGAGGATGCGAGAGCGGTGGAAGTTGATTTGGTTTGGTTTTGGCGAGACTGGAGCTGGCGTTGCTTGTGCTTGCTCCGGGACTTGCGATTTTGGAACCAGTAGAAGACGTTGGCGTCGCCGACTTGGCCGTATTCTTGGAGCTGGACTCGGATTCGGCGGATCTCGTCGCGCGGTGGGTTAACCATTCCTGAATTGAAGATCGCCTCTAGGATACGAATTTGCTCCGGCTTCGGATTCCATCGGGGTTTCGGCTCCGGTGACCTCTCCTCTCCTCCTATCCCTACTCGTTTGGAAAGGCACGCAAAAGTCATGACAATAAACAATCATAATGATGATATGTATAAGGTTGATACCAAAAATATGTCTTGTTCATTAATGAATTGAGAAAATGGAGGAAAGGGAAAGTAGCAAACGATTCTATGATGTTGATCATATGGTGAAATTTCACAATCAACTCAAACTTTCCTGTTAGGGTTTGTGTTGCCTTGAATTGGAAATGGAATTGGTGAAAAAAAATTGAATTTTCTTCTTGAATTCAAAAGACCTTTTTTTGTAACCAGTTTAGAATTGCCATTTAACATTAACACCATTAGAATGTTTTGCAATTTCCAAAGACATAATCAATCAAAGTGGTAAGAAAATAGATTGAGAGAAAAAGGAATAAGTGAAGAAGAAGATGAAAAGTTGAAAAATATATGGAATTTAAGGAAAGAATACCTGAAGAGGAGTAGGGAGGTTTCTGACATGCAGTGGACAGAAGAGAGGAAGGGTTGATATCATGCTGCCACTGGTGGTGGGGATTGCATGGCTTGGATTTGAACATGCTAGGCCAGTGTCTGTTTGATGAAGCCATGATGATTTCAAAAAAAAAGTTCAATTTGGAGCACTCCTAAAGTAATTGTGGTGGTGGTGACAAGGGCTAGAAAGAAAGAAAGAAATTAAGATAGAAGGGTGAGGTGGTTAAGTGTAAATTGTGGGGGAAATAATGGCCAACCAGATGAGAAAGTTAGTAGCAGAAAGAGAGAGAAGGGGATCAGAAAGAGAAGGCTTATGGTGTTGTCTGCAGCTCTGCAAACTTCTCCTTCTGCTGTTGGTTTGAGTCTCTCTTCCTTCACTACTCCCTCCCCTTAGGCAGACACAATGCTCCCTTCTTATAACAGCCCCCACCTACCCTTCTTCAATATCCAAACATTGTATTTATTGCATGGGAGAATTTGTTATTGCATGTTGAAATCAGACCCCTCCCTCAATTCCCTCACCACTTCTCCACCCCCCAAAATCATTAAAGATAATGAATTCAAAGGGGAGTTATATACACTAGTGAACCCTATGTGTAGGTGAAATTGGATATAGATAACATATATGATTAATTGATACAATTAAGGGAAAATGTACATGGATTGATATTAATTTCTTTGCATTTTTAGAAGCAATCGTTAAGGTATACAACGTTACACAAATCAAGTAGTTAGAACTTTGTATTAATTAATTATGAAAATTTTGAGTTAATTGTTTGAAACCAAACCAAAATTGAACAAAACTTTTAAATCATAACATTCATATTTTGCTTTAATTTTTCCATTTAGCATTTTGTCGAACCAAATCCATTAAACATTTTTCATATATTTTTAAAGTATATGTCATAGGATTGCAACATACGAATCAATACAAAGACAGATTAACAACTCATCTTTTTACGGTTATAATTTCATTTGAATTATGAAAAGTATGGGTTTTTTAGCTTGTAATTTGTATTTTCTTATAGTTTTTTTTTTCCAAATTGATCTAGTAATTAACAAACATATCAATTGCAAATCAAAATTTTAACCGGCCGAAATTAAAATAAATTCAGCGGCGCGCCATGGCAAACCCTAATCCCCAACCGAACGAACATCTTTTCATCTTTATTTTAAATCATTGATCTTTTCATCTCTATTTTAAATCATTGTTCTGTGTGCCGTAATCCCCCGACGAAACCGACTTGTTTTCATCCTTATTCTTAATCATCTTTCCATATACATAACTGATAGACTGGTTGAACACCGGCACCCTGATAAAAAAAATTATATATTTTATTTCGCAGTTTTTTTTAATTTTATTGATAAATTCAATATGAAATCCTTGCTTTACAAACACATAGCACAATTTAATCCTTTGATCAACCCAATTAAGTCACATTCAACAATTCAAGTGTAAATGCCCATACACTTTTGGGAAGGAGAACCAAGTCTGACCCTCCTGAGCATAAACAAATAATAAGGAAAGAAGTACATATGACAAAGAAAGGATAAGAGGGAGAAAGTGTAGTAGTAGAAGTGCTAGAGTGGTGCTGCCAAGCCATAACTTTCTTGCACTTGGGCATTAAACCCTCAACACTCGTGCCCACAACTCAAGGTACAGTGGACTCTGCCATGCATCACCACCCACCCATGGCCAGCAAGGAAAACAAGGAAAAGGGCAGATTGCTTGGGCTTTATTAGGCATCTACACGTTAGAGGGAAAAAGGGTAACAATGCCTTTTTAGTAGAGAGATAGAGATTAGACAGGAGAGGAAAGAGAAGAAAAGAGAATTTATTAAGAGCTATAAAGAAGAGAAAAAGGTTCCCATCCCTCTCCCAATCTTTCTCCACTCCAACTCCTCTCCTCTTTGGTTTTGTCTTGTTTTTTACCGTAAGAGGAATCGTTTGTGGGTTGATGAGTTGCAGAGAGGAGTAAATGTGAAGGGTGGAACAACGTAGAGCTATAAGTGTGGGATTATTCTATTGGTGAGAGGTTGTTGCAGGAATAAATGGAGGGAGAGAAGAGGAGGTTTGAAAGTCAAGTTGGTGCCCAACATAGGGTTTGAGTGCAATTTCGTTGGGATCGACTTTTTTGGTTGTTTAGCGTACTTTTAGTATGCTGTCTTGACTTGGGGATTTCGACCATGCATATGATGCATGGAGTTTTCTTCTAATTATATTGTTATGTAATTTAATTTAATTTAATTTTTTTTGAAATTTCTCAGTCTACTTATATAAAGAACCTTAGTGTTTTGTATGAATTGAAGTTCATGGTATTGAAGTAGAACTTACAAAAGGTCGATTGTTCGTGATATTGACAGATCATTGAGGAAGTGAAAGACATGATCCTCAAAACACTACCTCTAAACTTTTGCAATGAAGGATATCTCTATTAGATGGATGGAATAAGAGAACGAAAATGATGTTGTATTGAAACCTTGATATGATGTTTGTTGCGTACAATACACCTTAACACGATTTTATAATTGACTACCTTATTAAGTCAATTAGATTACTTACATAACTTTAGGTTGAAATTAAAACTATATATCCAGTAAATTAAACTTCTATATTGCAAGTCGTTACTATATCATCTTAGGGGCATATATGGCGGCAACCCTTTATTTACAACACTACAAGATGAATATTTGTTCTAGCAAATCAATTAGCAAATATTTATTATATTATTTGAACTATGTGATGGATGAAGTCAAAGAATGAAAATAGTGTTCTATTGAAATCCTAACGTGATGACCGTTGTGTACACCATATCTTAACGTGCATGATTAATACTATACCGCCGTATTAAGTCAATTAGATTAGTTAAGTAATTTTTGGTGTAAAATTAAAACTTTAGGTCCAACATGTTAACCTTTTATGTTGTAAGTCATTACTTATAAATAGGTTAGGGCGGCAACCCTTTATCTTACTAGTTACTACAAAGGTGAATCTTTGTTCTAGCAATTCAATTTGCAAATATTATATTATTTGAACTATGTAGCCACGACATGTTGGATACTGGAAGAAGACGAGCAGACAACTACATGCAAAATTAATACACAAGTTAATGCTGCACTCTTGACCAGCAAGCACATGATCAGTTAACACAACGAACAATAAAAACTACTTGCATTATTCTCTCATGCCTGATCATGTACCACCACTTCCTCCTCCTCCCACTCTCTTTCTCTCTCTTCATTTGTCCATTTGCATGGTTGAAAGTGCACTAATGAAGTCAAAGAACCCGGCATGGTTTTCCAAGAAGTGAGCATCTGATCTTTTGAAGTAGGGATAAATAATTATGTTGAAGTAAATGGTTATTAGGGTTTGTGTCGGTGCAATTCCGACATGCAAACCACGTCTTCGGTCAAGCATGCACAAAACATGTCAGTGACTCATCACGTCCCAATAGTTAATCTCCCTGTTGACTAGAGCCTAAACATTTTGAGATGGCTAAGATTATAGGTTTGAATCGGAGACCACTTTGGGATCTGTTTCGTTCTTCTTTTTATACTAGGATTGGATTTTATTTTATTTTTATGAACGTAATTTGTTTTAGACAAAAGAAGTACAATAAAGTAATGGGTCGTGATGCACGGACGCGCGCGTCCGTGACGCGCCTTACGTGGACGAGTTTCGATTTGATGAGTCAGCGTCCAGTCAGCTATTTCTTCTGCGCGGGCTTTATTTTTTTTAAAAAAAAGACGGCTGGTTGGGTGAGACGATTTATTTCCCTAAATCACGATTAGACGGTTAAACTTCACGTACACCATTAGGTCTGTAGAGCATTCGAGTATCTGTCTGTGCAGTTTCCTAAAAAGTTCTTCCTCATTTCCTCTTCCCATCCAAAAACCGTCGTCCCATTTTGAGTCGAAGAAAAACCCAGACAAGACGAAAATGGATTCTTCTGTCCCTGAAACCTCCATCGCTCCTGAAATTCTAGCCGTGCATGTCTCTCCTCAACCCGGATGTGTTTTGTGTTGATTTAAGGGTTCAGCATCGACTTTTAATTTTTTTTTGTGGTTTCAGGGAAGCACGTACTACTTCCGCGAAACTAAGTGCGGTTTGACGGTCATTCACCGTCAGTTCAGTCGGATGAAGGGGGAGGAGAAGAAGGTTTTCAAAGGGACGTCTTTCGGTCACTTCCTCACTTTTCCTCACATGACAACTGATAATGAGATCCTGGGTTGGTTCGTCGAACACTTCGACGCCAATGAGGTCGGGTTGAGAATATCAACTGGGGTCGTCCCATTTACGGTAGAAGACGTCGCCCGGCTACTGGGGCTAAGAGTGTATGGGCTGAGAGTTGATATGGAACCCATGTACGTAGAGAAGCGAGACGGGGTTAACCTCGACAACACTCAGCTACTGGGTCATCTTACTGCCACGAGTGCGATGGCGACGAGGAGGAGCACGTCTGTCTCCTTATTTGTATGATCTTCAATCTTAAAGACCACTACCGTACGTTATATCGCAGTATATCATCTTCCCAATTTCTAACTGCACTTTCTTGAAGACTCCTACCGTATACAACTCGCTCATCTGACTCTCGAATGGATGAATTGAAACCAACTGGGGTCTCTTATGAAGACAATCAAAATCTCATTGAGCTTCCTTCTCGTATTTATGGCGGGCGCAAGTTCGTATTGTTGAACAAACTGCTTAAGGGTGGTCTTCGAAGTAAGATACTTGTCGAAAAAGGCGTTCATACTCTCGCTTCTCTGAGTAGATGTCATTCCCGCGAAAAAACTATCACCAACAAATGCAGGTATCCACGACCCTCGGATTGCATAAATCGATTTGCGCCAACTATGGTTCTGCATGTCAAAATCAAGAAGGAAACCCTGCCAATTACGATCAAATTCAGTTGGGGTTTTGGAATCATATACAATCAATTTCAGATCAAATAACATGTGCTTCCGATACTGCGTCGGCAACTTCACGGGAGCTTTGTTCATTATGTGTCATATACAGAATCTGTGTCTTGAATCTGGGAAGACATTCCTTACAGCAGCTGTAATGGCACCACATTGATCTGTTATTATGGCTGGGAGGGGGGGTATATCTGCATAAGGGGGCAATTTAAAAGGAGTGAGTCATATATTGAAAGGTACAAAATCCTACTTTGAAAACTTTAACCGAACAGACCCACAACTTAATCCGAACAGACAGACAACTTAATCCGAACATACCCACAACTTAAACCGAACAGACAGACAACTTATTCCAAACAGACAGACAACTAAATCCGAACAGCCGAACAGACAGACAACTTATTCCGAACAGACCCACAACTTAAACCGAACACATACACAACTTAAACCGAATAGTCACACCACTTAACTCGAACACATACACAACTTAAACCGAACAGTCACACCACTTAAACCGAACCGTTCCACCACTTAAACCGAACTGTTCCACAACTTAAACCGAACAGTCACACCACTTAAACCGAACAGTCAAACCACTTAAACCGAACAGTCACACCACGTAAACCCAACAGATTCACACCTTAAACAGAACAGTCCCACCACTTAAACCGAACATTTCCACCACTTAAACCCAACAGTTCCACCACTTAAACCGAACACATACATAGCTTAAACTGAACAGTCACACCTTACCGTTCATGCACGACAACCATGTTTGGAACAACCATATGTAATTTTCAGTGGTCTCAGAAGACAGCAAAGCGCAACCGAGCAAAACTGACTCGAAATAGTGATTAACTCCTACAAATGGGGCAAAAGGCATGTCGTATTTGTTTGTAATGTAGGTGGTGTCGAAACATATTGTGTCTCCAAAGTATGAATATGCAGCTCTAGAACGACAGTCAGCCCAAAACACGTTTCGTAGTCTTCCTTCGTCATCCATATCCATTACATAGAAAAACATAGAATCAATCTTCTGCATCTTAATGAAATAGTTCTGAAGAGCTTGTGCATCACCAGGTCCCATCTTTAAATTTCTGACTTCGTTTACAACATTCCTGCACACAGGAACCACTAAGACCAGGCGCAAAATGTTCAACTTCAATTATGTTAGGCAGAAAGAACACAAACCTTAAATCTTTTTCGTTGAAAGTCAATTTGTCATGACCTCCAGCCTCGACCACAAAAGATTGCATGGTCTTAGCAGCCGATATCCCAGCAGTATCATTGCACGATATGCGTGCTTTGGCGGCCTCAGGGACGGTTCGTTTTTGTCTGAGAAAACGCATTTGCTCCTGTTCAAGCATGGCGTGGTTATGTTTAAGATCCACAAAGTTAATGTGGTAACCCCTTGCTCGGTTTCGAGAGACCCTTATCCGAGTAGTGCATTGGACTCTATTGGATAACCTAGGCTTCAATTTTCCTTGCCCTTGGTTTGTTGGTGTCGTGCCCTCCTTGGAGCAAGTCAGCGTGACCCGTATAACAACACCACGATCGTAATGAGATTGTCTTGTCTTAACACCAAAACCACAAGAATCGGCATAAGCACGTAAAATGTTTTGGCTTCTTCGAAAGAAGGAAAAAACATTTCCTCCTTAGGAACGTTTGCCGACTGCTCCACTTGGGGGGGCACATGAACGATTTCCATTGGAGTACAGAGGAAGGAAGACGCATCTTGAGATGAATAACAAGTCTTCTGCTGTGTAGGAGCGCCAAAATGATGAAGGGAGTGATTTGAGACGCATTAATGAGGGATGGAGGGAGGGACGGAGAGATGTAGACATTTATACGTATAACCAAAGAATTGAGGAATAAAATAAAAAATGAATTTTTTTTCTGTGCTGACATGGATAGTGTCAACTCAGCCGCGTCACCGAATGAGCGTCCTAAAGAGCGGTCATCTATCATTTTCCTAAAGTAATCACTCTACGAAGTTAAGGTTATACAGCATAGTACCATCAAACATCTTAACCCAGCAGAGAAACCACAATATAACCAAGAGAAAACTACAACTATTGTCTATCCAAAAGACTATTAAGTTGAATACGAAAAGGTGTCCCGTTTCTAAACTTCTACCTTCACATGTCTAAGGTGGTTATAGGTTCTAACTCTCTAAACTCCATCTGTATGATGGAGATCGGCAATGGATCCATCAAGGGTCCAAATGAATGATTGTAGTTCCTAAATAAAACGGATTAGCAATCAGCCAAACATCTACAAATTGTTTTATCTTACTTATGTAAAGATTTTTCCTACTCTCAATATTAGGATGGAATTCACTATCATGAGATTTTAATCTCTGATTTTGATTAACTCTGACCTGCTTAAAATTGGGAGAATTATCCTGTTGAAGATAAAAGACCCGACAACCGACACCAATATCAAAAGGTTTACCTAAAACTAACTCCAACATAAAATAATTACAAATAGTTCAATATGTAATTTATTTTTTTATTCTTAATTTTTTGTTAATGCCAACTTCTAGTAATATTGCTTATTCACTTTATAAGTATAAAATTCGGTTTCCTCACATCCATAACTAGTGAAATTCACTTGAAGTCGTAGTTGTATTGTATTTTCCGTAGTATTTAAAGCCTTCCTCGATTTCCTAAGGACATATCCTAATTATTGTAATTACAAACAGAAATTGTGATTTGAGTCCACAAATCCTTAATCCAAATACACCTTCCCAATAAAAGAAGGCTATTTATCGAGATTGAGTGATAGGTGGTGGTGTTCTTATTCCTGATTTGAAGTTGAAGAGATGTTTGACAGAGGAAAAGCGTGGTATTTGATGGGATTGTTTAAGCTAAGAAGGTCTAGCCTACGGCCAAAGACCTAACCTAGATTGCTTGCTTGCTCATTGTTTCCACTTTCCACGCTCAGTTGGGCAAATTTTGACTAGCGTGTCAAAAACATTTGACTTAAGTGTCAAGGTTGACTGGTTATGGTGGGAAGCTTTTAATCGTTGGATAAACTAATTAATATACTGTGTTGCTTTGTGAGAATAACTCTAACCCTAACTTGATGATAAAGTTAGTATTCTAACTTAAGCACCCGGTGTGCGAGGAAAGTGGTAAGAAGTATGAGCAAGTGTGTAGTAAGTATATATTTAGGGCATTTATAGAGTACAAGATTGTTCACAGGTATGTTCTTTTGTTTGATCCTCGTATTAGTTTCATTGCTCTGATAGTTGTTGCGCCCATATGACAGTTATTAGAAAGCAAAACGAAAAATTGGCTCAAAGAAAAGTTATTTATTGTGGCAAAATGGTCAACCAAAGTTATAAACAGGAAAAAAACTGAAAATTCAGTCTGGGTAGGCATTGGTCGACCCTTCCACTATTTTAGAAGAAATTTTGGATGTTTGTTAAGTATCTTCCGGTCTTCCTCACAGTTGCAAAGATTTAGTTATTGGATCAAGGGTGGACCGAAAGATGGGAACGATCAAACGTAAGATATGTATTTCAATAGCTATTGAAAAACTATACATGGAGAGAGAACTATGTCTATCTAGCACCTTAAACAAATTCAAAAGGCGAACAAACGACACAATTTGTTTTTCACAAAAGAAAGGGGTCGTAACTCCCAATTAACATGCATTTGTTGTTAAACAAATAGTCTCATATTGTTAAACACAAGATATTTGCAACACTTTATAATGAAGTTTGATCAACTATCTTTCACATTAGAGTTTGAGTTTTGTTGTGGTAGTAGATCAACCAAATTTTGCATGGTATCAGAGCGGATTGATCGACCTATGTGACCTATTCCATCTCATATATCCACACGTAGACACAAAGAAAATAATCTTCATCATGCGTGTAGGAGAGTTTTGAGCAAATAGTCTCACATTACTAAACACAAGATGTGTGCAACACTCTATAATAAAGATATATTAATTATCCTTAAGTGTTTAGATTTTGCTTAGATGGTGTTTCATTATCCTCCCAAAGCCCTACATGCACTACCACTCCAAATTTAAATCCATTAAATCCGATCATCGGTCCAAAAGTCAGGTCGACCCACTTTGTATATGTTAGGGAATAAAATACATTCCAAAATATGCAACGGATTGAAATAGCAACTCCGACGGAAGAAAGAAACACAAATAATGCAAATTGTAAACATCTAACCATGCAAAACACAAAAGAACACAAGATTTAACGTGAAAACCCAATACGAGAAAAACCACGGACGACACAACCACAATCTACTATAGAGAACACACGACTAACCGTGCGAAGAAATCCTGGTTGAAATTGCTCCTACCGAATCCACAAGGATGCTCTTTCTCTCAAGAATGTGAAGTAGACAATAATAATTAGAGTATTGCGAAGGGGACAAAATTGTCTTTATATACTATGTCAAAATAAGTATTAATTGCACCAAAAAACGGAGTAAAGAATGTGCAGTTCGTGGGTAGAACTCTTCTAATCGGGAGAAACGGTCGATCGAACTTAAACTGTAGCACGATCCTGAGTTCCCGGTCGACCGAAAATCTCCAGGTAATGTTCTGAAACTTCACTCGGTCGACCGAAAACCTCCAGACAATTATCATGGACCTCCAAATACAAAAGTGGTCGACCGGTTAAGACCTACCAGTCGACCGCAAATGTCCATGCACTTTTCCTGGACGTCCAAACGCAGACACAGTCGACCGATTGAGACCTCCCGGTCGACTGTAAATATCCAGACATTTTTTCTGGACGACAAACTACATTACCGGGCGACCGAACTTGTGGCATGATCGACCGATTGTCTATTTTTCCACAGAAATACTATTTTTACATATTCAAGATAAACAACAACAGCGTCCTAGTCGGTGAGGGCGCACTATGGGTTCAATTCATAGTCTTATGTAAGAACTCGTGATTGGTTAGATACAACTACACGTTCTACCGTAAATAATAAAGTAAACCCAATCATAATTAAACATAATTAAACAACACACCCAAAGAAATCCCAATCCAAAGTTTGGCATTGCCATATTCCCACGCAATAATACGTACACATCACAAAAAGGTTAGTGGGCTTCATGTTCGTACGGCAAAAGTTACAGCAGAAAGGTTGGAAGTGGGAAGACTTCAACGTCAGCAACAGAGGACTGAAGGCGACGGGTGTACGGACAAGTGGCGGGAAGAAAGCTACGGTTTGAATTGATTACACGATCATTGAATTGATTTTGAATTTGGACTTAATTGGGAACTACCTAATCTTGCGACTTGTGAGGAGTCTTTTTAAGCTATACTTTTCTAGCTATTTTCGGGAATGCTTTTCTAAGCTCTTGCATCTCCCTGTCTGGTTTTTTCGGTAATATGGTTGTTGTATGGAAATTTGCGAAGTTTATGTTTCAATTCAGATCCAAAAATTGAGGTGACATTAAGATCCCCAATGAGCTTACTTGATCATAAGTATCATTAGTATCTTTTCTTATTATTGTTATTTTCAATTACTTATCTTTCAGATTTTGAATTATTGTAAATACCGAATAATCAGCTATTTACTATTAAATGAATACATAGAGAAAATATTGTCTAGTTATCTTGTCTACTCTCCTTGTCCCTCTTGTTCACTAGTAATCTCTCCAACAACTATTTTCTATCTTAGTCTCCAACGTCACCTCTCTATCTTCTTCTCTTCTAAATCTCTAGCTTGTTCTACCTCTCTGGTCCTCAATTCTCCTTCAACCAAAAAAATATTCAACAACTCAACACCTCACTCCCACCACCTCACCATTCAAATCTCGTCCTAACGTCACAACCAATCTCATGCCACTTTCTAACACCCTACAGTTTCAAGTACGACCAAATCAAAAACCATAAATCAAGAACGGTTCTAAGTTCAAGGTTTTTTTCCTCTTTAAACTTAAATTTCTTGAGTGAGGATAAAAAAAATCAGGATTCGAACGTGCAAGGTGTGTGTGTGTAAGGGTAGCAATTTAAGAAGAGAAAACAATGCAAAAAGAAGAAGATAAAATGAGAGAATACAAGAAATGAAAAGAAATCCTTCCATACAAGATGGATTCCCACAAACGTCACACTTTTAGGGTGCAACTGGTTTGTAGGAACTTAACTTTGAAGTGAAAGAGTTGATTTCTAAAATGGTTTTCTGATGATTAGTTTGCAGAAAATCTTAATTAAAATAATTTTGGAAACTAAATTTTGTGAGTTTCATGTTGGAGCTGTCTCCCAATTTCGAAAAACTTGGAGAATCTTTTGGAGGTTAAAATAAAAGATAATAGTCATGTTTGATGCAAGGTTGACCCGAGGTAGCAATTGGGAAGTCAATCACAAAAATGGATCGACAATCAGGTGAGAATCAAGCTCGAAAAGTGTTGTTGTCCGAAGATGACCATATCTGGTCTGTCAGAAATTGTTGACCAGTTAGAAAGTTTCGTCCAATAGTTTGGAGTTGTCCAGATCAGAGTGTTCTTTGTGATGGGGTTTGTTGTCCAGATCCAATAGTTTGGAATTTTTATCGTCCTATTGTTTTTGCTTGTTTTGGATCCAAAGTCTTTTTTATGCATATTTGTTTAACCGTTTGGGGGTGAACAGTAGATTGTATCTCGACGGGTCTTTTGGATAATTTGGACATTTTTTACCCTTATTTTTGAGGTTTCTATATAAATGGATCACAACCTTTTGTTGTGAGGGATGAGAATAAAAACCTTGTTAAGGTTTTAGCCACCATTAGAGAGAGATTTCTTAGAAATCTTCAGAGTTGGGAGAGACTCATTGCTCTCCAACGTCATATCATAGCTTAGCTTCTTGTTTGGGAAACAATGAGTGGAAGAAACCCGAAGGTGACCCCTTGATGAAGGACGTGGTGAGGAACTCGTGCATGGAGAAGCTACTACAAGCTAGTCACGGGGACTGCATGGTGATTCTTGAACACTATGGGGCCATGATGCAAGTTACCCAAGAAGACGAATAGCACGAATGTTACTGAGTGTGTGGGTTACGTGATGTGTGGTTACGGTGATTTTAATTTGTTTTAATGTGTATACATTATAGTGTGTGGTTACGTTAGTACGTGGGTATTAAAGTGTTGTCAGTGTGGGGACTATTTAAGTTAACGTATGGTAAGGTGATGGACATCTTTTGGAATTTAATTTCAATACAAGTTTCCCTTGTGTATCCTGGTTTGATCCTTGCTAGGTGGATTCCTTGCTAGGTGGATTCCTTGCAAGTTATCATTGTTTTACCCTCAACGGCGAGCCTAACTTTCGAAGCCACGATTCCGACTGCGTCACCCCTTCGAGGACGTAGTACTTTTTGTTGTTGTGGTTTGCTTGTGTTGTTCATGTGTTCTTTAGTTGTGCTTGATAATTAGTGTTTGTTGTGTTTGTTAGTTATTTTGTTTGTTGCCTTTCATGCGTTCAAGGAAAGTTTTGAGTGTCCATATGGGAGAATTTGGTGTTCAAATTCCTAACATTTGAAATCCTTATAAAGTACATTGTTAATGACTTCTCTCACTACCTATCTAGATTTTAAGAAAATAATGAAATTAAGTTTTAAATTTTACATCACTTATAAACCAATCACAGCTTGTTACATGCAGTGATACCCTGCGACTTCGTCAGACTTGTCTCCAGTCATCACATTTGGTATACACTTGGATGTTAAAAACAAGGATGTTAAATATGCATCAACATCAATGAGTTAACTGTAATAGATATGACCCTTAACCAAACTTATTAATAAAAAATGCTTCCCATCTTACATGAAGATATAGTTCCTGGTAGTGTTGACTTCATGGATTAATCTATTCATTGGGAATGAGCTTTATTTGGTTCCCTAGAGGCGCAAATCGTGGCTACTGTGATGTGAAGAATATAAAGTTGTTTTCTAATGTTATCTGATAATACGTGCGCTCCAACCAACATACTTTTGGTTAAATGCGTGCATGCACGTTTAAACGCACCACGTGTACATATGAACTATCTTCTTCTATTGTAATGTATACATATACAAACACATGAAGATATATCACAAGGCTTGGCTAATTGATTTATTTAACGTATCAGAACATGCTCGGCTAATTCTAACCGTTAGGTGTATTTTTCATAATCTCCCATATTTTATACTTATCTTACCTTGGGGAAATACCCGCTATTAATTATACATAGTAAATAGTAATGTGTGAGTGTGTGACCCAATGGGTCAAGTAGTAGGTACACATCATCTCGTGATAAGATGCGACAAATATAATTCATATAATTAGAAGTAAATGTATTTTACGTGACACTTTATGTTTCCAAAAATTGTTCGTAAAAGTTGTTGGAGAAAATTTAAATCCGTAGATCTTGAGCTCCAAGTTGAGACAAAGGGTCTCAGATTGGAGGAGAAGATTAGGGTTTGGAAGAACGGTATAAGAGGAGACATGGTGAAAGAAAGTTAGGGTTTCAATCATATTAGGGTTTGTTGCAATTAGGGTTGTAATTATACAAACTCCTTGGGTTGATCGGTTTGCCCAACCCGATTACAAACTACCCCAAGTTACACATAAACCAAATAACCCGGACCCAATTACATGACCAGTTACACAAGTTTAGATCCAAACCGACTCCACTACTTAACTGAATCCACCTCAGACTTATTTGATTTCTTAAATTTAGTGCGTCAAATAGATGCATTTGGATTCCAATCATCGAGCCTTGGCTTGAACCACTTCATCGATTTGGCACAAGACTGAGCCTGCACTGCAACCAACTTGTGCCCCTCCAGTTCCAATGTGACTGGACCCTTTTGCTTGATTCATCACAAGTGGTTTGGTCCCAACGTGTTGTTTGGATCACTTTTCTTGGTCGGGTCAGGGTCTGAGTTGATTTGATTAAGTCCAAGTCATCTTCAATTGATCCAGCTTGATTACAACAATTTGCTTATTTGGCTCTACAAATCAAAGAGGCGTTAGGAAGTTTCACTATACAAAATTGGTTTTGTCAGCCGAAACATTTCGACGGAAATTCCGTCAAATCTATAGCCGATGGAATTTCCGTTAGGAAAAAGATGGATTTGTCGGGCCGAGTTTCGAAAAATTCGACCCTCACCCTGTAACGTACCCGAAAACAGCGGAAATTTAAACAATAATAAAGACCGTCAACGGTCAACACAGGGCACGTCACGGGAAAACAAACCAACATATATATAAAATATGTAAGATACAGACCCACGTGGAAGTCAAACTATATAAATGAGTCAACTGTGATTACAACAAAAGTGAATATACATGTAATCACTACCTCAAACAAAAGAAGATATCAAAGAGAATAGGATCTGATCCCGGGGGCACTCTCCTCGGTCACCACCTGACTCTAACGCTACTCGCTACCTGAAATGAAAACAACAAACATGCCTGAGCTCCCTGAAGGAACCCCGTATACCAAACCTCCTAAAATATAAAAAGGAATTAAAGACAATACAATGCTATGCACATGATCATCCACCTCGGCCCCACAATAATGCCCTCACCGCCTCCGCGGCACTGAACCACTCCTGCCACTAGGGTCAAGTCAGTCCACCGCTGCCTCACAAGGGTCAGTCGACACCACTGCTCCCCAAAAGTGCAGGAAGGAACCCCCGGTACACGCCGCCACCCCAGGAGCGAGTCAGCCCCCGAATACACAACTCGGGTCAGACGACAGCCGTTGCTCCCCCAAGAGACGCCAAGCGCGCACCCTGCCGGAACATCCTCGGCCTACCGCTAAACCCTCGCAAACTGCCCAAGGTTTATGGCACACATCCCTCACACCCCGCTCGGTAAGAGAGGCAACAATAATACAATAATACGCCTTCGTCGAAGGTGAAATCCGTCGCTCTCAAAGCCGGTAATCAACCGTCGCCTCGGAGCCGGTAGTCGACCTATACTCAACGGATCGCGTGTGGATAAATCCACCAACCTGCGGCAGATCGGTCGACCGCTACAAGCACACCGGTCGACCGGTCCCCCACACAGTACACAGTACTGTACAAACAAGTCTACCGGTCGAACCACGCCAACCGAATTACCGACCAATCGGTCGAACAAAAGTCATCTAGCGGTCGACCGTTTGGATGGTCTACGCTATACAATTTTTATATAATATATATATCCGATCGGTCGAACCAAGGGGTCGTTCAACCGATAACAGGAAATCTCAGTATCTTGCCCAAGTGACATTCGGTCGACCGGAACTGCTATACAGTTCGACCGAAACGTCACAGGCACTCTACTACTTAATTAAATGCTCAGTCGGTCGACCGAAAGTTGAAGAGCGGTCGACCGTTTTGATGGTCAAAGCTCCCAACCGACTTAGCATCGAATAGATCGGTCGAACAAGGTTAAGGGTGTTCGACCGTTTAATAAGTCAAAACCCCCAACCGACCCATTCTCATTGTTATTCGGTCGACCGGCTAAGTGGTCCCGTTCGACCGATAACAGCATCAACCTTTTTTCCCGCACTAATCTGGCATAACGGTCGACCGTCCTAAGACATCGTTCGACCGTTTGCGGGTAAACATCAATATAATAATAGGATCGGTCGACTGCCCACAGGCACCGGTCGACCGATCGTCGTCTTCAACCTCTGAAAAGGTTGCAATCCGACGGGGAATTCGACACCAACGTCGATCCCCAACACTCACAAGGCTTATGTGAGTTATATTGAAGATTTGACATACCTTTTGGTCGAATGAAGAAGCCTCCTGAACTTGAGCCACTTCACTCCTCTTCTTCTTCTCTTTCTTCACTTCTTCTCTCCTTCTCCTTCTTCTTCTTCTTACTGCCTCCTCCGACTCTCCTCACTAATAAGCTAGGTTTTCGCACAAAATGAAGCAAACCTAGACTTGATCTCAAGTGCCCTTTAAATAGGCAAACTCACCTCTCTTAGATCCAATCACTAATCACCTAAAATCCTTCCAATCATAACCAACCAACTCTCTCTCTCTCTCTCCTTCCAACACCTCATGCTTCACTGTTCCAGGATTAGATTAGGTTAATTAGGTTTAGGTTTAGTTAATTAAGATGTTTAGATTAGGTTATTACACACCCAATCAAGACCTTGCCGACCTCCGACCACCATTGCCCGATCCCTGTCTCCATCGTCCCCTTCAGGCATCATCGCCCTCTCCTGGCCTCCAACGACACTTCCCCATCATCACCAACATCTCTGTTAAATTTGTTTGGTCCACCAACAAAACATACGCACTTAGGTGAAGGGTAATGGACTCAACTCTATTATAGGTGTTGCACACAACTTATGTTTAGCAATGTGAGACTATTTGCTCAACACTCCCCCTTACGCGTGACCGGAATAATTTTCTCTGTGTCTACGCGTAAACAATATAGGTTGGAGTGGGCTCCCACAGGTCAATCGACTCGCTCTGATATCATGTTAGATTTAGTTGGTTCATCACCTCAACAAAATCTAAGCACTAAGGTGAAGGGTAATAGATTCAACTCTATTATAGAGTATTGCATACAAGTTGTGTTTAGTAATGTGAGACTATTTTCTCAACAATCTCCCGCACGCGTGACCGAGATAATTTTCTCCATGTCTATGCGTGTACAATATAGGTTGGAGTGAGTCACCACAGGTCAATCAACCCGCTCTGATACCATGTTAAATTTAGTTGGTCCATCACCTCAACAAAATCTAAGCACTTAGGTGAAGGGTAATGAATCAAACTCTATTATAGAGTATTGCATACAATTTATGTTTAGTAATGTGAGACTATTTTCTCAACAATCTCCCTCACCCACTGTCCTCTGCCACCATTTCCCGACCTCTAGCGGATTGTTCTGGCATCCACCGCTCTCTCTCCACCTACGACCGTCATCATAGACCTTTGTGGCCTTCAAATATTAGTATCTTTGTGTTAGCTAATATTAGTTTGATGTGTGGTTACTTGATTAACAGTTCAAATATGACTGAAAAAAGAAGAAAGAACAAGTTATTCTTCCTTAATAAATTAAAAGAGATGGAAGTCATAATAAGCATGTAAAAGGAGGGAGAGAGAAAAAAAGATAGTGGTTGTTGTCCTCCTTTGAGACGAGTTCTTCTCATCATTACAAATGCAGAAGATTTATTTTGTAATTAAGGAGAGGAACCAATGGGTCCGTCTCTGCCTTTGAATCATATTCTCAATTTCTCACACTACTACAGAAAAGGGAATATTCGTCGGATTACAGCACCACCTAATTCCAATATAATTTTTTTGCTTGAATTTTGAAATAATTACAGCAAAATTAAAATTTTACATTATTGGGGTTTAGATGTAGATTAGAATCCTCATTTGAGAGTTTAGAGACACCAACTTGTTATCCTCGTTAATCCGTGGAAGTTGAAGTAGTCATATGTTTGTTCTTAGAAGAGTGGCTTGCAAATTTAAAGCGGAAAGACTATATTCCCGCTGTGAAATGATCTTGATTTCCTATTTGCGCATGTCTATGAGTCTGTCATGATACTCTATTTATCCTTGTGTGGAAATGAGATGTTCCTCTTCAAGGCATTGATTTTCAGTGTAAATGATTTTCTTTAAATCTTGTTGCAAGATATGAATCTCTGTATTCCATAAGTTGTGTTTAATTTGCAATTTTTCTAACTTAAGATATGTTCTTCCTTGTGATGGTTTGAGTAAAAAAGTTGTGTGTAACTTAGTTGTGTGTGGTTGGAAGGTGTTTGTTGAATTTCTTATAGAAAAATATGACAAATATTAAGAAATTTAAATTAAAACTACAACTTGTGATGACATAAATGCATGCTTTACGTGGATATAACTTGGTGTGCGTTGAAAATATAAATGACCATGACTATTGTGTATGCTTGAGATAGTTTAAGTTTGAAATGTATGATTGAAATGCATGTTGAATTTTTTTCCATATTTAATATTTTAGGGATGTTCTGCCCAAATTTTTAATAAACTTAAAATTTTAAGATAATGAAATTTAGATATAATGGTTTTGTTTAACATGTATAGAATGTTCATAGTACCATATAAATCTTGGTTACAGATAGATAACATAGTCATACGTGAATACATAAAATGGTTGGATGAGTTTTTTGTTTTCGCAAGTGCAAATTTGGAAAGATTGAGTGGTTCTATTCCTTCCCATGTAAGAAATTTAGAAATCAAGCACTTAGTTCTTGAGAAGCTCAACACCACATTGTCATTATTCGTTAAGAGCATCCTTAACCATACTATAAAACTCAGGCACCCTTAAATCCACTCGACACCTCAGACTTTTTATTAATAAAAAAATGCAAACAACCCAACTGGGTGGAATTTCGGGCGCCTGGAGGCGCATGGAGAATGTGCTTGGTGGAGGGCACGTGTCCCCCACCATTGGTCATCTTTTTTTTTATTTTTTTTTATTTTCTGTTTTTGTGTTTAGAAAATATTTTAAAATCATTTAAAATCGTTTTTTCAAATATATTTTTATGAAAATAAGTTTTTTATTTGTTTATATTTTCTAGAATTTTTTGATAATTTTTCGTGTTTTGCCTAAAATTGATCCCGAAATGACGTGTAGAGGAGAGAATGTAGGGCGCTTGAGTTGTTTCTGGATGTGGTTAAGAAAAATTTAGGGAGGTTGATTTGAGCTGACGTGCCGAAAGGAAAAGCTGACGTGGCTGAGAGAGAAATCAGGACGCCCAGGAACTGCCTAGGGCCGTTAACGGTGCTCTAAGCAACCTAACTTGTGGCACTGCATTTAAAGATGCCACATTAAAACCGTCAATCATTGAAGACACGTGAGATATGTTTGTGGTATGTCTTCTTTTATTTGTTATCATCATTTAGATTTAATACTTGAATATATATATATATATATATATAAATATTAACAAATGATTTTATTTTATCCATAGTAGGATTAGTTCGATTTTGGGAATTGAGTGAACGCATGGCGTTATTGTTTTAACAAAGTCAATGACTTTCTCAGAGTATACCGATATTCAATGAAGAGGATGTATTACATTCCTTTCGAGACCAATGAAGAGAGGATTGCTCATTGGTCATTGAAGGGAGATCTGAGGGTTCACGGTAACCAATTCCTCGTGTAGTGATATGAATGGAACACCAAAACTGCGAAGGTATATTTGTTGTCTTTAAACATTACATTTGTATATGTGTAATACAAATTCTTATGTTTGATATTTTTCATTCATTGCTGAAAAATTTCTTAACAAACAACATCACGGTCGCAAGATAATGAACTACAAGACGACATCGAAAACCTTCACCAACAAAACAAAACTTCATGCATGTTTTGTGTTATATAGTTGTTTTGATTTTTGTGTTTGAATCTGTATTTAGATAAAATATTGTTTGAATCCTTGATTGTTTCAATCCTTAGATAAATATTGATTGCATCCTTATTTAGAATTGTTCATTTTTTATTAAATGATTAGATGGAAATGAAAACGAGATCACGACACCTCTTAAGAAGATTGAAAAGATGACTCTGGTTATTCGAAAGAACCACGAATGGTAAGTTGAATTTAAAAAAGAAGAAAATTAAGCGTTACTTTTATCTTTATAACATTACATGTTTGAAATATTGTAGGCAATAACAGAATGGCAGTGCAACCAACGTCGACTATATCCTCTAGCCTTCCAAGCTAACGTTGCAAAGAAGCAAGAGATACAAGAATTAGTCACCTAAAAATTGACGCAACAAACATTGTCTCAAGAGAGGTGAGTGTTTGAAGTCGAAGACTCATGAGGTCATTAAGGAGGAGGCGATAGAAGAACTCTTGGAAAAAGAAAAGAATGACAGGGTACGAAGTGTTGGCATTGGAGCCCACAAGAAAGGTAAGACGTCGACAAGTCGACATAGCAACATTCACATTGAGGATCTCCAAATTAACTAAGATCTGCAATCTGTATCACTTGTAAGTGTATACTTAACTTCATAGTTTTATTTTATATGTAGAATACATGTAAGACAATATTAAAATTCATTGTCAGAGAAGCACAAGAAGCTAAAGACTTAAGTCGCAAAGTTGATTGTTGCCCAATTCAGAGGAAATCATGCGTCTATTATTAATTTGTAATTTGGTTCCTTAATATATATTTTTTGGATTGTCCAACTAATCGAAATCCTTTTTATTTGTAGAGTGATGACATAGGTATATCGCCCCAGCAAGACGACGACCCATCAATGAATTCGACTTCCTCATAGCCTTAGTCGGTATTGTTGTGTTACATCTTTTGGTGTATATTGACTTGAAGTATGACTTATATTTATATCTAGTATGACTTATGACTTGGATAGTATGTGACTTATGACTTGTGTTATATCTATTATGGTATATAGATATGTGACTTATGACTTGTGTATATTCTATTATGGTATATAGCTATGTGACTTATGACATTGTATATTTTTGGTTTATATTGTGATTCCATGACTTATATTGTGATATATGAACGGATTGATGAGAATATATAAGTATGCTTGTATGCGTTATGATTTCTTATATGACCTATAATTGAGAATCATATGACTTATATTGTGACATATGAACGAATTGATTTATGTATGTCATAAAAGTCGAAATATATCTTATTGTGAATGTATGTGAAACAAAATTTTGTGGTTGAATTGGATTTGATTGCAGGTTATATGTATAAACCCGATATGGATTGTTTTATTTCACATTTAATATTTTTTATGAAGAATGCACTACTATTGTTGACGGAATTTCCCTCAGCAATAATCATTCTGACAAGGAGTCCACTGACAGAAATCAGAGGTTTCGCCGAGGGATATGGCGGTCGGCAAAACTCATATTTGTACTGGTGTATTTTCATAATTTTAGATTTTAGTGTTTTATATGTTAGTATAATTAAGCTCCCTCTGTCATATGCCTTGTATAACTAGAAGGAAGTTCTTGTAATAAGGGATCAAGCTTGGAGATTAACAACTATTGCCTGTACTTGTATTTATTTTTTTATTTCACAGCGCAAACTTTATTGCAAGTTTTCTGTAGTTGTTGAATCTATCGTTGGAAATTTTCCATTCGGCGTCTAATATTGGCCAACAAATTAAAGTCGTAGTACGCTATGTTTTATGGTTGAAAAACCTTTTGCTAATTGGACCCACGTTCTAAGAAATCTACAAGGTCCAACATTTTAAGCCCAATTCTTAATTTATATTTGTTTTGAAGACTAAAACCACCTGACCTTTGAGAAAACTAATCATAATACGTCATTAAAGCCCAATCATTGGTCAATTTCGGCTGCAATATTACCATTCTGCGGTCAACATATTGTGGACTTTGACCAAATCAAGACTCGATTCTTTTTTTAATGTATTTTATATTTTTAACTAAATGTAAAGTGTAACTCATAATACCACGATTGGATCTCTCGTTCGCACAAATTGCTATAAATCTACCGTGTTATCCTGTTTCGTTTTAATGCCACGTTTCTCTCCCAAAAAATGCCATATTTCTACAATATTAAGTCTTAATAATAATAGCAGTAGTAATAGTAATTAATAACACTAATAATAAATGTTTGTATGGTCATTTCTTTATCCATCATTGTGGAAAAATATCCATCTACTCTCGTGGAAGCTTCTTATATTGGCTTCACTTTGAAAAAGCAACAAGAGCATAAATTTTCTTAATAGTTTTCAAAGTCACTTAGAATGGACTAGTCTCTTCAAAACCAAAAAGACTTGCGTCAAGGACAAAACTCCACGAAAGTGAAAGGTCAAGATGTGGTCAAACAAAATTAACTCAAATATAAACTTTTCATAATTTGCATGGGTGAGACTTGATTTGCAACACTCTATTAATAAATCAGGAAATTATAGATTTGATTGTCCGATGCTACATTGCTAATCCACTTCCCCAATGCATATTAGGAAAAATAAAAAGAAGATAAAATAAATTACAATATTCTTTAAGACCTACCAGCTAGCATTTGGGTAAAGATCAAAGACAAACCTTTTCGGTATAAATCACTTAATTCGTCAACTTAAATTTGTGTTGACTTGTAATATTGTAAGTACGAACAAAATTACAGATCTCAAAATTGTTGAGTAAAAGAGACTCAAAGATAAATGGAACACAACCTTCTATTTATAACAACTAATGCTACAATACTACAACTTACACTTACACACTATCTACCTTGCGAGACACACTCACAACTACTCTTTCTACTACACTCACTCTTATACAAGACTCTTTATTACAATACACACATACTAGCTAACACAACTAGACGACTCTCTTTGTAATGGTGGAGACTAACTCTTGCTTGAGGTGCATAGAATGAAGGTTGATATTTCCTATTTATAGTGGTAGATGGAAGTGTGTGGAGAGTGATGAAGTTTCTAGAGTGAAAACTTCTAAATATGATGGAAAAATCTAGAGAGAGAATTCTAGAGTAAGAAAACTCTAGAATTGGGCATCTGGGATCGAGCCTACTAATTATCTTAGATAATATTTCCCTCTTGGGCTAGGGCTTGGATTTTGATTTGGGTTGGTGTTGGATTTTTTACACTCCCCCTCAACACCAACCTCATTGGGTATCATCCATTGCTTGCTTCTTCATATTTAATAGGTTCCTTGATTTCTTCTTCTCCTGCTAGAGTTGCATTTGCGTACCTTGGATTTGACTTCCTTTGTCTGTTGGATCGTTGTATCTTGCTTCCAGATTCTTCTTCGACCTCCATCTGAGATGGCCGAGTCTCCTCTCAACTCTTCCCATATACTCCACTCTTCCAAGGATCTTTAGAGTATTTTGATGGTTTTGATGAGCATTCTTCGGATTCTACTCCTTCATCGCTTGAATCTTGCTCACCAAGCTTCTCTTGTACCATGCTTTCCAATTCTCCAGAATCTGGAAGCACTACCTTATCTGAGGACCACCAAGATGAAGCTTCATCGAAGATCACATTCCTTGAAGTATGACATTGATCGGTTGTTGGGTCGCAGCACCTCCATCCTTTTCTCTCATTGTCGTACCCAACAAAGATGCACCGAATTGTCTTCTTATCAAACTTACTTTGTTGATTGTCTGGTACAAATACGTAACATACACAACCGAACACGCGTAAGTGACTTACAACGGGCTTTGTTTTCCACAGGTTCTCATATGGTGAGACGAACTCACCATTTGCTTGTGGTAGTCTGTTGATGATATGTGCAGCTGTTCTCATGCATTCTGCCCAAAATCTTGCATGTATATTCTTTACGTGCATCATGCTTCTGCAAGTATCTGCTATATGTCGATTCTTTCTCTCAGCCACACCATTCTGCTGAGGAGTGTTGAGGCATGTTAACTGACGTCTGATATTATGCTCCTTTAGGTATGTTGCAAACTCCTTGGATGTGTATTCGCCTCCATTATCAGTGCGCAAGCACTGTATACGTCTTCCAAGTTCTCTTTCAACCTTCTCCTGATACTCTTTGAATTTTAAAATGACTTCTGATTTTTCTTGAAGAAAGTCTACCCAGACATACCTTGAGTAATCATCGATGAACGTCACCATGTACTTAGTCCCGCTAATGGATGGATGTTTTGCCTGTCCAAAGACATCTGAGTGAATTAACTCCAGTGGCTCTCTTGCTTGAAA
Source organism: Triglochin maritima (assembly GCA_963682175.1). NCBI lineage: Eukaryota > Viridiplantae > Streptophyta > Magnoliopsida > Alismatales > Juncaginaceae > Triglochin > Triglochin maritima. The sequence continues at coordinate 47,804,402 of OY821775.1, forward strand.
GCTTGATTCTTCATAAGGGAGTTGATGAGCCTTCCCATATTGGCATCCAGCACATACTATATCTCCAACAATCTCAAGTTGCGGTAGACCCTTTATCATCGACTTCTTCATCATTGCCTTTAGTTTGTGATAGTCCACATATCCAAGTCTAGCGTGCCACAGATCAACAATCTCGTTCTTTCTTGTTTTGTCTGCATATGCTGATTCTGCAGACATCACATACACAGACTCTAGCTTTTGTCCCTCCATAATTGGTGAACCAATTATCTTGAGAGTTTGGTACACCCTCACATATTCTGGTCCAAACAAAACATACTTCCCGATTGATGTTAGTTGGGACACAGACATGAGATTCTTCTTCATACTTGGCACATGGTAGACATTTTGCAGTTGCACTTGATTTGGGCTAAATCGAGGCACCACCACTGTCTTCCCAATGTGGGTGATTGGTAGTTTTGAGTTATCTGCTGTCACTACAACTCTACCACCTTTATACTCAGACAATTTTTGTAATTTCTTCTTATCTCCTGTCATATAGTTGACGCAACCGGAGTCCACGATCCAATCATTATCATAGTCAATTCTCACTGAACTTGTGCTGACTGCAAGAGCATGCTCCTCTATCGTTGCCATAGATGTCTCCGCGTCCCATTCTTCTTCGCTGTCACACTCCTTGTGACTCTGTGTTGCAGCATTTCCTTCTGCAATCTTCTTCTTCGACCAGCATTCCCTTGCAAAGTGACATCTCTTGCCACAGTTGTAGCATTTAAGGTTCTTCTTCATTTGCTGCATTTTAAGTGCTCCCCCCCTTGTTGTGAAATCCTACGCTCTTGTTTCTTAGGTTCACCATTATTTCTTCCACTAAAGAGAGCTTCTTCTCCACTCTTTACAGAAACTCTTGTCATCTGCTTGGTGAGAGTTTCTTGATTGACAAACAAACTTTTTAGCTCTGAGATAGAAGGAGGAGTCAGCCACCCTTGTACTGGTGTGATAAAGGCACTATATTCTGGCCTTAGACCATGGATAATAATCCTCCTCATCCTGGGCTCACTAATTCTAGACTCTGAATCTAATTGAGATATGTCACGGCAAAGCCCATTCACCTTTGTAAAGTATTGGTTAACGGACATACCTCCTTGCTTGACAGACATCAACTCATTTTCCTAAAGTTGAAGTCGGGCGTCATGCTTTTGCGTGAAGAGCGACTTAAGTGTGTCTCATACCTCCTTGGACGTAGCAGCCTCACGTACATGCTAAAGCAAATCCTTCTAAATGGTTGTCCTGAGCACGTACATGGTGTTCCCAGCCTTTATCTTCCACTTCTTATTTGCATCAGCATTCTCTACAGGAGGTGATGTGGTTTCATTCCCAGCAACAACCTCTCATAGATCTTGCCCTTGCAAATATGGTTCTATTTAAAGACTCCAATACTTGTAGTTTTTGTCATTGAGCTTTTCGATTCCACCGCATGGGTTTGATAAATTCTTCATCACCTATTGGTTTCGAACTAATCGAACCAACTCCTTCAGCGTGATCTTCAACTCCTCCGACAGGGCTTCGACTTTGCGGTTTTCGACGGACGATCACCACAAACACGGCTCTGATACCACTTGTTGAGTAAAAGAGACTCAAAGATAAATGAAAATTAAGCTTGTATTTATAACAACTAATGCTACAATACTACAACTTACACTTACACACTATCTGTCTTGCGAGACACACTCACAACTACTCTTTCTACTACACTCACTCTTATACAAGACTCTTTATTACAATACACACCTACTAGCTAACACAACTACAACTCTCTCTTTGTAGTGGTGTAGACTAACTCTTGCTTGAGGTGCATAGAATGAAGGTTGATATCTCCTATTTATAGTGGTAGATGAAAGTGTGTGGAGAGTGATGAAGTTTCTAGAGTGCAAACTTCTAAATATGATGGAAAAATCTAGAGAGAGAATTCTAGAGTAAGAAAACTCTAGAATTTGGCCTCTTGGATCGGGCCTACTAATTACCTTAGATAATATTTCTCTCTTGGGTTAGGGCTTGGATTTTGATTTGGATTGGTGTTGGATTCTTAACAAAAATAAGTGTACCAAGTAAATATAACAATTGGCCATTCCAGAAAACAAGAAATTAATTCAAGAATCACCAAAGAACGAGCACATCTAGGGGTGTAAACGAGCTGAGTCGAGTGAATTTTCGAACAATAAGTATTATCTTATTTTATTTTCAAATATAAAAATATAAATATAAATGAAACAATAAAAATTTCGAACGAGTTATCGAGCCGAGGATCAAAGTTTTTTCGAGCTCGAGCGGTTCGTTTACCGAACTAAGTTTGAAGATTTTTATATTTTTCATCAAGATCTTTTCTTTTTCAAGTTAAACTAGAATCGAACGTTTTTCGAGTCAAATTTAAATTGAGCTATCAAATCGAGTTAAAATTGATAGGGCTAAGCACATCGTACCTGTCCACGGAAGTACACGGGAAAAAAGACTTACAAGTAAACGTTAGATACCATAAAAAGAATGCCCACCGTTATAGACTACTTCTGACAAAACAAAAACCAATCAACATTCAACTTTTGAAACCATTCAAACTCAAACTACAAAAGCCATCATATCTCATGCTTACGTACCCGCCACAAACCAAATCCAACCTCCATTTCTCGATCTCAATCATTAATTTTAGGGTCATTTGCTTGGGTAGATCTCAAAATGTGCACAATTGGTTAAATACCCCTGAGTTTTTACTATTCACTTGGGTACACCTCGTTGCACTGCATATTGCTTGCATGCCCTCGGACCGTTTGTGGGGTCCATTCCGTTAAATTTTCTGTTGGTTTATTTACAAAACACACCCTCTAAATTTCAAATATCCTTAATATTAAATATAAAAGCACAAAACAAATATTTTCTTTACAAACACACCCCTTCTTCTTATTCTCTCTCTTTTATTCTCTCTCTACTCTCTCTCTCTCCACTCTCTCTTGTTTTCTCTCTCCTCCATCTCGCTACTCTCTCTTTTATTCTCTCTCTCTACTCTCTCTCCCCTCTCTTTCTCTCTCTACTCTCCACTCTCTCTCTTGTTTTCTCTTTTCTCTCTCTCGCTACTCTCTCTATTGTTCTCTCTCTCTCCTCTCTCTCTACTCTCTCTCCTCTCTCTCTCTCTTCGGTTCTCTCTTCTCATTCTCTCATTCTCTCTCTCTCTCTCTCGCTACTCTCTCTATTGTTCTCTCTCTCTCCTCTCTCTCTCTACTCTCTCTCCTCTCTCTACTCTCTACTCTCTCTCTCTCTCTCTCTTTGAGAGAGTAGCGAGAGAGAGAGAATGAGAGAATGAGAAGAGAGGAGAGAGAAAACAAGAGAGAGTGGAGAGAGAGAGAGTAGAGAGAGAATAAAAGAGAGAGAATAAGAAGAAGGGGTGTGTTTGTAAAGAAAATATTTGTTTTGTGTTTTTATATTTAATATTAAGGATATTTGAAATTTAGAGGGTGTGTTTTGTAAATAAACCAACAGAAAATTTAACGGAATGGGCCCCACAAACGGTCCGAGGGCATGCAAGCAATATGCAGTGCAACGAGGTGTACCCAAGTGAATAGTAAAAACTCAGGGGTATTTAACCAATTGTGCACCTTTTGAGGTCTACCCAAGCAAATGACCCTTAATTTTAACCGCCAATGGCTACTCCTCCTCCACCAATCGAGTTCGCCCTCGATGAGTTTGACTCGGAGGACATGGTCTTGTATGAGGTTCTCAACGAGGGAATGTTCACGACCACGACCACCACCACCACCACCACCACAACCAACAATAACAATGAAGTCGGCCCATCGACAAGTAATAACAAAGACCTGCAAATGCGAACCAAACAACCAAAACCTAGTGCAACAAGGCACTACAGGGGTGTACGTAGGCGCCCGTGGGGGAAATTCGAGGCCGAGATTCGCGACTCGTCTAGAAAAGGCGCACGGTTATGGCTTGGCACGTACAAGACTGCCGAGGAGGCGGCTTTGGCTTATGATAGGGCGGTTTTTCGAATGAGGGGAGCAAAGGCTTTGCTCAATTTTCCACCTGAGGTCGCCTTGGCTAGTGGAAACGATGAGGTTAACGGTAAGGGACATGTTGTGTCACAAGATGTTAGTCGTGTCACATTGAATGATCTTCGGTCGGAGTATTTGGAAAGCGTAGTCGGTGATTCAGGTGAGAAGATGAAGAATTCTAGGGTTCATGAGCGTAAGAAAAGCAGTGAATGTTATATTGATTTTCACGACCATCGTTAGAAAAAACATTTAATTTTGTGTCTTATAACTAGTCTAGAAAATAGTTATTAAGTTTTATTCATATTGTAGGGATTTTTTTGGGAAGCACTTCGACTACTTTAAGGTCATCTTTATAACCATATAATTGTTGCTCGTTATCATGAATAGTTATCTTTTTTACATTCCTTTTGTCGTTCTTGCGGAGAAAATGCACTAAGAACTGATTTTGATTCTAAAATATTTATGGAAATTCGTTTATATATTGAGTTTTGTTTTTCCTGTTGTAGTAGACATGATTTCTGAAACATACGAGATTGATAATGGCTTGCCGAAGAAATTCCTCCTTGTTGAAATATGATAAGAGAATCAGTGTATCATTTTTCATCTGTTAAATGATTTTGAAATCAAAATCTTGTCCATTACTCTCAGAAATTGTGTGGTTTCTTTCTGATGAATTATATATTAAGCTGGCGTGTTTCAATAAGGCCAGCAATGGGCCGGCGTTATGAGCTTTCTAGAAGAGCCCATTGGCCATATGTCGGGCTTCCATTCGGATCCTCCTGTCATTTTTATGAATTTTCTTTCTCGACCACAAATCTGCACTTGGAATGTGAATAATTATATTAGAGAAATGGGTTCGTGGATAAAAAATAGGAGAGTAATTTTTTAGAGATTAGGAGAGATAAGAGAGAGAGGTTTTCGGTTTTCATTTTATATTTAACATTTATGACATTTTTAAAATTATAAGGGGTAATTTGTAAAATTTCTAACAGTACGGTTACGGTGTTATAACGGAATGAGTCTCATTGACGGCAGAGATGCACTCAAACAAATAACATCGACATGGATGTGCACCCAAGTAAATAGTAGAAAACCGAGTGCAAAACTCCAATTACGCAACGACAATCAACAAATGTGCACTAATTCATAAATCATTTTTCAGTTTTTAATATGATTAAACTCAAGGATCAACTTGCTTCCCACATAATACAGATTAAATATTCTTATAGAGAAATCCACTAAGCTTGATCAGGTCAAGTCTTGAGATACAAACAATTCAAACATCATGTTACTCAAATTGAACTCATTAGATAACCAATCTAAAAGGTCAAGATTGTGCTCTACGTTATGAAATTCTTACAAATCAGTGGTCACCTTTTATTTCTTGTTACACTGGGCTTTTGTTTGTAACATCCTTATTTATGTATAATGTAATTGACACCATGATTCTCATTATCTTTAATCTACTCCCTCCGTGTAATTCCTACTATGATTGTTACGTAATTCCACAAAGAAATGATTATAATTTATAAATATATGTGGATCTCATCCTTCAACAACAGACCACTTACACCCTCGTAATTGTGGAAAATCGACAATAATTTTTTTTGAGAAATTGGTCGTGATATACCTGATCCATTCATAATATCATGAAAAATAGATACAATTTTTTTACTACTACTTAGTATCAACAATGAGTTTGAAAAAGTATATAAATAGGTAAAATTTAGATATTTGCACCATGTCGAAGGAACCATGACGTATATGTTTGAAACATATTCATTTTAATTCTATATATTTTCACGTTGCAAATCTTCATTTTCAGAACACTTTATTCGTTTAATTAGTTACTCAAATCTCAGACGTCTTCATCTGGACAACTCAGTTAGCTCGTTCAGATTCGCATATTTGGTTATTAATGGATTTTAATATTGTTTGTGAGAAGTGAAACAACATGTTCTTAATGATTCTCCACGTAATAAATACTTATGCAATTATTTGGGCGTAATATGGAGAACTCCAAATACCTAAGAGGAAGGATCCAAATGGGACCACAGTGAATGTAATGATCACAATTCACACAATATGACGAATAATTACCTTCTTGGACACTAATAATGCTTTCCTTCAGCAGGTAACGCAAAGTAATAATTTAGTTTCCTTGAGCAAATTATAGCTACAACAGAAAATATCATGATTCATCAATCTCATTTTCCTCAACTCTACATATTTCTACAAAATGATGAGATGGATTTTGTCATGGAGCAAAAAGATGCCTCCTTTGAAATTCGAGCCATCTTCATGATGTCCTCAGAAAAGTACAAACTTACATAGAGGATTTACTTATGATTTCTAATTATTTTTTTGTCATCATTAAATAAACACCACGAAACGACAAACATATAGTCGCTTAACACTTCCTCCAAATTGTAAAGTAACCATATGATTAGCTGATCTTTAACAAATGGGGCCTCGAAATCAGATTTGGATCCCCATTGAGGTAAGTAACATGCTAAAAGACGTGCTTTCCGAATCTATGATTGAAAGGCAAGTGTACTTTATAAACAAATATTTAAGAAAAAGTACGAGCAGGAAAGACAATGTTGTTCTCAATCAGAAATTTTTAATGGGCGGGAGATTAAAGCTTTTAAATAAAGAAATGGGTAAAGAATATTATGCGCAGAAAGGCAGAAACAAAGAATAAATGAATAGAGAAACTGGTGATTTGTGGTTTTGCACGTCATCAAACTTTTCAGTTAAAAGTATTATTTAAAAAAATATTGATAAAATAGTAACAACTTGAAATCGTATTACACCTTCAATTGTGGATCGAGTGGCTCTAGAGTACATATATTTTCACATAAATGGCAGCCAAAACTACAACTCAACATCTTGCTCGAGCTATGACAAATTACATTTCATATAACAAAAAAACAATGTTACTTTTATTTCCTAAAATCTTTATAGGTTGGTTTGGATCGGTTGGCACTCTAAGAATTCTAAGACCCTGTCAACTTTCTAAGTGATTTATCTTAATTAGTGATTTCTAAGTGAAATACAATTTGAGGTCGTCTGTTCGAATCCGAAGCGGAAGTGAATTACTGGGAAGGCACCTTTGGATGCTTGGTTTGTTGGTTGAAATGTTGGCCACATCGGGCTTTCCAACGAAAGGCTCTCCAAGTGATTTGAGTTTTTTTATGCATTGAAACAGAATGTGATCGGTTGATTCTGATTTGCCACAGTACAAGCAATCAGGAGGGATATTTTTGATACATTGATTCAGCAATTAAGAGCTTTAGTCGAGAGGTGCTTTCCCAAACACTTCCAAATAAAATGAATATTTTTTAGCGGATCAGGTTGGGATGGGGATGGGGCAATGTCTTTTTCCCTCAAATGTCTCTCAGTCGGCAGACTTGGTAGTAAACTTACCAGCTGGGGTGAGTTTCCAACAGAGTTCAGGAATTCAAACGTAAGCTTCAGAGACTTGGTCCGAATCCCAATGGGGAAACTATTGTATGTTTAATTACAATATATTATATCATTTTAAAAACAAAAAAAAAACATTCATACAAGGCTGGCCAGATACGTTTGCTTAATTTTGTGGCCACACTATTTTATCTTTCGTATTTTTCCGTTCCGCTATATAATTTATAAACGGACTAAAAGCTAAAAAATAATTTCCAAGTTCTCAAGAGAGGACAAATAATCGTGTGGCAAAAGCGACAATCGTAATGGATTTGATTAAAAGTCGAACCCCAACTAGTTTAGGATAAAGACTTTACGTATAACAATATCCAAGCTTAATAGTGATACATAACTTAAAGAGCCAGTGAACAACTCGACTATTACATCAACAAACAAAAAACTAGGAAACCATACAAATAAACATGTGATGTGAGTAAGTAATTAACACCCCTAAAAGTAAAAGCCCAAACCCCATAATTATCATTACCAAAACACCATCATTTTATGATCCTAATCAGATCAGTTCCCACGGTTAAGCATCTCCTTGTACCTGACAATGGAATTCATCCTCTGAAGCTTAAGCTGATTTCTAAACATGTTGATAAAATCATCCGCCTTGGAATCCACCTCCTCATCATCATCCTTCCGCTCCCTCACCGTCGCCGGCCTCTTTATCTCCTCCTCCTCCACCACCTTCTTCTTCTTCTCCGACGCCGATTTCCTCAGCTTCTTCGTTACCGGAGTCTTCCTTACCGGATCCGACCGGGTCCGCTCCACCACCGGCTGGGGAACCTCCTCTTCTTCTTTTTCTTCTTCTTGTTCTTCTTTTTCTTGGTTTTGTGGTCGGAGTCGACCGACGGAGGGGAGACGTTGGAGGAAGGAGGGAGGGTTGGGGAAGGAGTGGAGGCGGGCGAGGAGGGGAAGGGTGGTTTGGGATTTGGAGGTGAAGGCGATGGTGCCGATGACGAGGTTGAGGAGGAGGAAGAGGAGGGTCGGGGTCAGCCAAGGGGTGATCACCGTCCAGAACGTCAGGGAGAGCGAATCCAGGCCGTCCATTGGAGGAGGAAAGGGCAGGATAGGATAGGAGAGGAAGAGGGAGTGAGAAGGGTAATTGGTTGGTTGGGTGTGACGGGGTTTTTATTGCCGTGCTGGAAGCACATGGGATATACATCGGGTATATTTTTAAAGGTAGATACAATCGAGGTACGTAAGGCTGTAAATGTGATGGATTTGACGTGGTTTTTATTAGCGTGGCCGTGGTGGAACCACATTAGACATACGATGTATTTACTGGATCAAATGACTTTTATTTATGGGATTTTTTTTGTATTTAGTTTTGATTTTTTTTGTATCTAACTTTAAAAATATAATTTGATTATTTTTTTTCTTGATTTTTTTGTATCTAGTTCAAAATGAAAAATGCTAAGAAAAATAAATTTTTATTTTTATTTTATAATGTCTTACTGTTTACCTACTTAACTTAAGTAGAATGTGCTGCGAGGAGATAAAAACCGGTCCACCCCGTTTACACCCTAAGTCATTGGTGGTGGTGCTAAAGAGCTGAGGAGGCTGGTGGGGACCATACGGGGGGGAATGGAAATGTAGATGAGGTGGTGGACCGGTGGGCGGGAGTTTGTGTTGTTTGTTTGTTTCTGTTTTTTCTTTATATATATATTCAGATTTTATTCTTTTTTTGGAAAGTTAATATAATCGAATTATATTCGCATGATCTAAGCCACAAGACGGGACAAGGGACCAACGTTACACATAAACTTCACTTAAGCCCCCCACAATCTTTTTTTATTTTTTTATTTTGTAATGTTACCCATAGACTTTCATATTTTACATTTAAATGATTGAAAAAACTTCATAATTTTCGAAACACAAAAACCTAGCACATAACGGCATCATAAATTTTGAAATTACAAAAGCCTAACACATAACATACAATTTCAACCCATTAAAAACAATCAAAAGCCTAACATGACATAAAAGCTTGTACTTGTTATTTTATTTCGGCCTCCACATGAAAAGCTTTAAGTCCCACAACCATATCAACAAAATACTACATAAATTGTTTTTAAAGATTGTCTTCAAAAAGATTATTTGAGGAAGGGATACTTCCACTCGTAACCTTGTGATTACTTCAGTTTTACTTTAATATTTTATATGGTAGGAGAGTTGTACATATAAGAAGGTTCATTTGTTATGTCGATTTTTTATGTCTACTGTCTTAAACGTTGCATAATGCAACGACGTTTTTTTTCCAACTCCCTAAAAGTTAAATGTCCAACCGTCAAATCTTATTTCCTTGTGTTAACGTGTTTTCAGGTGATTTTGAAAATCAATTGGTCGTCAAACATTACTGCTCCCAAAAGATTCTTAATTTGAAAGTGAATTGTGGTTTTAAACTGATGGTGGCTCAACAAGATTTGTGTCAATGCATAAGGGATTCCTTTTAGTAGTGCATACCCAATGCTAGAGCCAATTAGTAAAAAGGATTAGAAAGTGTGTTTTATATAAACTTAACATGGATAAATAAAAACATATTTAAAAAAATCCTATGATGAACAGCAGGTCATGAGCTTCGTTGTAATAAATCCAGAAGTTTCCGGCTGTCCTTCTCTTTTATTGACTCTCTTTGTGAACTTCATTAATACTCTGAATATATCAAGCGTCACGTTTGTCTCTTTTTGTTTAGACTAGTGGTAGGTTTGTTTGTTTGTTTGTTTCCATGTCGTTTTACACGACAGGCATCTATTTTCTTGGCCACAAGAGCTAGCAGCTCTACTAAAATATCCACACGAAATGATTTTTCCCAAGTGTTGCCGATTGCCATGGACTGTCCATCTACCGACTACTATCCGAGTCATATTATCTTGGCTTTCCCAAGTTCCAGTGATGAACGAGCGAATACAAAAGCCTTAGATTAGTTTATCTACACCACTTCTGGTTTTGGGACCAGACATCTATTGAAGTGATAATATCGACTGATTTACTGGTTTTGGTTCACATGATATTTCTCAATACAAACAATAACATATTAGGGACGACACGTAGCATATTTGTCAATACAAACACTAATAACATATAACAATAACCAATTATGTCATGCATCGATATGCACACCAATTGGATTAGTAAGCGTGGTCCATGAGCTTGATCCAAGTGGGGGATTATAAAACCAATAATTAATACATTAGTGTCAGTGTAACTGCAATAAAAAAATGAGAAAGTAATTTTTTTTTGAGATAGAAAATGGTACTTGCAACGTCGAGCAATTTAATAGAAGTTGACACTTCATTCAACATTGCGGTCTAACATTATGAAATTTTCGCAACTACCAGTCTCCAAATTAAACACGACACTTGCAACACTGTGTTCATGTCCCAAAATATAGCAGTTGAAATGTCAAGTTTAATTTGGTTTTACTTTAATGGTTTACATTTGGTGTTCCAAATGTTTCTTAACAGACTGGGCATTGCAACTGCCGTGTCTTGGGACACAAACATGACGTTGCAAGTGTCGAGTTTAATTTGGAGTTGAGAATGACAATGCACCTTACTAGTTGTGCGTGGAAAATTCAAAAGGTTAGAATGCGACGTTGAAAGTGTTGAGTTCTATCATATTGAACTTAACGTTGCAAGTGTCGAGATCTATCAAATTGAACTCGACGTTGCAAATACCGAGTTCAATTTGGATTCAAAACTGGTAGTGCACCTTATTGGATATGTGAGAAAAATCTAAGTGTCAGAACTTGATGTTGCAAGTGTCGAGTTCTGTGAAAATTTTAATTCCTATAGAACTCGACATTTAAGACTTCGATTTCTGTATAAACTAAAAAATAAAATCCGTTGTCAATGTCATCCGGTCCAAAATGGATTTTTAAAAAATATACTAATTCAAAATTTTTTGCAACCTTTATTAGCTAACTAATGCTCCGACGGTGCACGTCTTCTCGTGCATATGCCAAAAAAACATTAACTTTATATTTACTCAAACTATCACATTAACAGCTCGGAGAAGAACCTCACGATTAGTTTCTCAATGACAGGAAGGGCCCACGCTGACCACTGATTGATTGGTCGTCTCAACATTTAACATTTTCCACCACCATCGTCGTCAGGGAGTGGAATAGAGCAATGGTTGTTCAGTTGTAGATTTGTGAGAGCAACGTTTTCTATTTTTATTTTTTTTACTGGTTAAAAAGGAGTGGAACACATATTTCATGTCCAAACTTAAACAACAATATGTCAAACGTTCAGGTGAAAATGGTGTTTATCACTCTCAATTTGGAGCTGTAGTATGTCTGTTTCCAAAGTGAGGACAAGTGTCGAAAAATCATGGATCATGAAAAAAAAACGTTTTCTACTTTTTGCCTCCTACTAATTAAGCTAAAGCATTGGATTTGTGCTAGCAACGATTTCTACTTTTCTGCCTCCTAATAATTAAGCAATAATAGCATTCAAGTAGCCCTTCAACGTGTCTACTTTTTTTGTTTCTTTTTCTTTTTTTATCTTAGCCCTTCGTCTTTAGGTGGGTGTCCTTCACGTTTTGGAACATCCACATTGTAAGAGTCTGGAGCGAATCTAAACTAACCTAATGTCATAAACATAATTACGTAGGTTTCCTAATGGTATACCCTAAGATTAAATATAAGAGTATATTGTAGTGATATAGGAATAAGTATGTGAAAAATGATACATAAAGATTACATGGTATACTTCAGGAGAAGTTTCTTCTCTTCTTTCCGATCAACATATTCAATCTATTTGCAACCCGAATACTGTTCTTAATTAGGTCCTGATTTGCATTTCTTACATCTACAGCTACTGTCCAAATCCACGTCTAAACCTAAAAAAAGTTCCTTGTAAGCGTTTTGTTAGGTATTACCATCCATTATTAATTTCCAATTGCGGCATAGGTCGCTCCTTCCTTCTATATTAACTTTCAATATTTTTTAACCGCACTAGAAGATGATGACTTAATATGCGTACCAATTATATAATGGTTAAAAGATCATGATTATAGGTTTCAAAAGTAAAGTCAGAATCAAATACAATTCTCAGGGCATGATTGTCCTGGAGTGTAAACCCATCTAGTTTGTTCGGTCTCATTATTTTAAGTGATGGGGCCCTTTAAGTTCGGTTAGTGATATTTGGTTATTTCACGATTAAAAAGTTACAAATTAAGCTAACTTTAGGTTTTTAGCAAGATGCACGTTACTATGATAGTACATCTCAGTTAACATTACATTCAAAGATTAATCCAATTACAGCATAGCACTAATAGTATCAAATATACCATGAGATTTGGTTTTTGGTTTCTATATTCCAATTATACCATTGACATTTAGTAATATCAAAATACCATTCCATTGTATTCCGCAACAGAATCCTTGTACCCACAACAGAAAACTTATTGTTAGAACCCTAAACCCTTTTAGTGTGCTAATGGAGGTTAGGGTTGTGGTTTGCACGGGGAATGAAGGAAGATGGTGTTGGGAGGGGAATCTAAGATGCACTAACACGACACGGATTACACGCACCACGAAATATAGAATATTGACTGTGGAATAATAACTTATGACCCTCTCCCTATCTTAATGCAACAAGTAAACACAAATAAGATGAAATAGCAAGCAATCACACAACACACCTGAAGCAAACCACGACACATGCGATTATACAAGGTTCGGTAAGGTGCCTACGTCCTTGGGGGGGTCTCCTGCGGGTTTCCTTTCCTTGAAGCTCATCTCCAACAAGAGAAGTCTCCGAGATTACAAACGATTGAAAGCAATATGTCTCCCAAAGCACTTTAGATCTCTCTCTAGCCTAATCTCTCTCAAGGAAATAAGTATTGTATGTTGTGTTACAAGATTAGGGCGAAAATCCTATTTATAATGGGATAAATTCATACAGAGAATAATTCAGATCGTGCATAACTGCCTGAAAACGGTCGACCGGAATTCCCCATCGGTCGACCAATCTTCTGTTAGTTCGTGTAACTGCCTTTATTCGGTTGACCGCTTGCCCATACCCGGTCGATCGTTCCGCGCTGCTGAATAGCGCCTGAAGCTCCTGGACGTTTTCGGTCGACCGTGTGCCCATCACCGGTCGACCGAATCTTGATCAATCCTGAGCTCCAAATCTATTGACGTTTTTTGGTGGACTGTGTTCCCAGAACCGGTCGACCGATACCGATCTGATCCGAGCCCCTATGGCTCCTAGAGTAATTTGGTCGACCGGTACTTAAGTTTCGGTCGACCGATTCTCCCAGAATTTATGTATCAACAATTATAAACCAATTCCAACAATCTTCACCTTGGTTTAGAATTGTTACCTTAGCCTTCTCTGCCCCGCATCCGTTGTGCTTCCTAGAAGCACCTTTAGAGCTACCCCCGGAGCGCTTCTCCTTCTCACTCGCTGAGGACATTGAGAAGCTTCAAGCACAACTCGAACTTCTCCCGATTGACGACCTTGGTCATCATATCTGCAGGATTCTCACTTGTGTCGATTTTCTGGAGAACAACCTGCCCTTCTTCGATCCACTCTCGGATCTTATGGTACCTTACTTCAATATGTTTGGTCCTTGAATGGAACGTCTGATCCTTGGCTAGATAAATTGCACTTTGACTATCGCAATGCAATTTGGTCAACGCGGTAGTATGTTGGAGAACCGATCTCCAACTCACTGGACCTCCACCCAAAGTGAACACGTACCCTGTTGTGGACCTCCGTTTGTCCAGATCTCCAGCATAATCTGAATCAACGTACCCCTCCACCTGCCTTTGTGCTCCATCTTTGGTGAACTTCAAGCTAACATCCATGGTTCCCTTCAGGTACCTCAATAGCCACTTCAACGCTTCCCAATGCTCTTTCCCTGGGTTAGCCATATAACGACTCACGAGGCTAACTGCGTGTTAAATGTCTGACCTAGTGCAGATCATAGCATACATAATGGATCCGACTGCACTAGCATATGAATCTCTCTCCATATCTCTCCTTTCCTTTTCTGTAGAGGGGCTGCACTTCAACGAGAGCTTGAAGTGAGCACTAATAGGTGTGGCCACCTGCTTGGCGTGCTCGAGATTATACCTCTCGAGTATCTTCTGGATATAACTCCTTTGAGTGAGCAGAATTTCACCTTTTTCGGTATCCCTGGAGATCTCCATACCGAGAATCCTCTTTGCACTCCCGAGGTCTTTCATCTCAAACTCTCCATGAAGCTTCAGTTTGAGATCATCTATATGCTTCATCTCCTTAGCCACGATCAACATATCATTGAGATACAAAAGCAAGAACACGTGTGTTCCGTCTCCAAGACTCCGCAAATATACACAACTATCATAATCGCACCGTACAAAATCATTATTAATCATAAATAAATCGAACCTTTTGTATCATTGCCTCGGCGATTGCTTAAGTCCATAGAGGGACTTCTTCAGTTTGCATACATGTCCTTCCTTGCCTCGTGCGATGAACCCATCCGGCTGTCTCATATAGATCTCCTCCTCTATGTGCCCGTGAAGAAAATCTGTCTTCACGTCCATCTGTTGTAACTTCATGTTGTCCATAGCTACCAAAGCTAACAACACTCTAATAGAGGTATGCTTTACAACAAGTGAGAAGATTTCCTTGTAATCGACCCCTTCCTTCTGAGCATATCCTTTTGCCACCAACCTTGCTTTATACTTTATCTCCTCCATAGGAGATGACCCTTCATTCTTCCTGAAGATCCACTTGCACCCAATAGCGCATTTTCCCTTGGGAAGCTCCGTTAACTCCCAAGTTTGATTCTTATGAAGAGACTCCATCTCTTCTGTCGTGGCCACCATCCACTTGTTTCTGTCCTCCTGCTCAATAGCTTCTTTGAATGTGCAAGGGTCCCCACATTCGGTAACAAGTGCAAACGCAATACTAGCATCATCGTGACCATACCTCACCGGTGCCTTTGCGATTCTCCTTTGTCTTCATTGAGCAATACTCTCTTCCTCAGCTTCCTCCTCTACTTGTGAGTCAATTGTTTCCTGCTGAACTTCTTGATTCAATTCCTCCCTTGAAGTCGTGACATCAACTTCAATTTCGTCTTCCCGCATGGGATTCTCTTGCTTCTCTTTCTCCTCAAGGCCCTTGAGCAAACTTGTCTCATCAAAGACCACATTACTCTGAAGGAGTACCTTCTTGCTCACCGGATCCCAGAGCTTATATCCTTTTACTGTCCTATCGTAACCAAGGAATATGCACTCCTTCGATTTCGAATCCAGCTTCGACCGTTGTGTCTCATCGACCAACGCATAGGCTTTGCATCCAAATATCCTAAGCCTCGAGTAATCAAATAGCTCACCCGTCCACACTTCCTGAGGCGTCTTTAATTCATGTGTCAATGACGATGAGATATTTACCAAGTAACATGCAAGATCTACTGCTTCTGCCCAGAAATCATTCGACAGATTCGCATGAAGCCTCATGCTCCTTGCACGTTCACATAGTGTTATGTTCATCCTTTCAGCTACGTTGTTTTGTTCCGGACTCCGCGGTGTAATGAAATGCCTCGTGGCGCCTTCTTTCTCACAGAAACTTGCAAAATCCTTTGAGGTGTACTCACCTCCGTTATTTGTCTGTAAGTACTTAACAAATTTTCCTGTACTTTTCTCTACTTGGGTCTTCCATGCTTTAAACTTATCAAAGAAATCAAATTTATTTTTCAGAAAATAAACTCATACTTTCCTTGAGAAGTCGTCTATGAATGTGACGAAATATTCGGCTCCACCTTTTGACTGAACCTGAGCCGGTCCCCAGACGTCTGAATGCACATACTCTAGAATTTCCCTCGTCTTGTGGATAGCCGTCTTGAATTGAATCCTGTGTTGTTTATCGATGACACAATACTTGCAAAAATCCCAATTTGCAGCTTTTAACACCCTTCAGCAGTCCCTGTTTGTGTAGCTCACACAAACACTTTTCCGACATATGACCAAGCCTCATATGCCAAAGTGCGGTGTTGTCTTCGTCGCGTGCAATGTTTGCTGCACATTTTCCTGCTACTGCATTCCCTAGCATCCAATACAGGTTGCCCACCTTGGTTCCCTTTATCACTGTCATCGCCCCATGAGTGACCTTGATCTTTCCATCCACACCAGATCATCTCCACCCGAGAGTATCGAGCTCTCCTAGAGAAATCAGATTCTTCTTCAACTCCGGTACATAACGCACACCCGTCAGCGTTCGAATACATCCATCGAACATCTTGAATTGTACGGAACCAATACCGACAGTAGTGCACGGCGCATCGTTGCCAATAACAACGATCCCTCCTTTCAGTGGCTCATAGGATGTGAACCACTCCTTATCCGGGCACATGGGAAAGGATGCTCCTGTATCCAAAATCTATCCAGATGATGATTTGTCAATACCTGCAGTGCAAACTGTTAGAACGTCGACTTCGTTCTTCTCCTCCACCACACTAGCAGAATTGTACCCGTCTTTCCCTTTCTGCAGCGACTCCTTGAAGGCCCTACAGTCACGCTTCACATGACCAACCTTCTTGCAGAAAAAAACATTCAAAGCATCTCCCATTTGATTTGGACCGGCCCCTTCCGTTGTTTCTTCCTTTGTTACCCGTCATGCCCCTTTCCGGTGTTGCGATCAATCCTTCACCCTTCTCTAAAGAGCTACTACCAGAATTCCTCCTTGCATCGTAGGAGATCAGCGTGCCCTTAACATCCTCCAACACCAACGAATCCTTGTCATATATAATCGTATTCACCAAGTTCTCATACGAGTCCGGCAGCGACTTCAATAACATCATTGTCTTGTCTACATCCTCCATATTGTCCTCAAGCTGAGTCAGATCAGCTATCAACTTATTGAACACCGAGAGATGCTCAATGACCGGTGTGTTCTCCTTCATCCGAAGCATGTACAGCTGATGCTTCAGATTCAACATGTTGCTAAGGTTCTTCTTTATGAACCTCTCCTCCAGAAGTTTCCAATATTCTGCCACGGTCTTCGCCGATTCCTCGAAAAACAGATCATCCGAGAGGCATAACTCGATGATCCCAATAGCCCGGAGATTCAGACTCTCCCACATTTCGTCGGTCATCTTCGACGGCTTCTTCTCAACTCCATCTAACATCAGCAATAACCCGTTTGTCTGAGACATCAACGCACGAACCCTCCATTGCCATGTTGAGAAGTTCCCTTTCCCGGTGAATTTCTCCACCCAAAAGTTCCTCGCCTCTTCCGCCATTACAAGTGCAACCAAAGCTGTGATACCAGTTGTTGGGAGGGGGATCTAAGATGCACTAACACGACACGGATTACACGCACCACAAAATATAGAATATTGACTGTGGAATAATAACTTATGACCCTCTCCCTATCTTAATGCAACAAGTAAACACAAATAAGATGAAATAGCAAACAATCACACAACACACCTGAAGCAAACCACGACACATGCGATTATACAAGGTTCGGCAAGGTGCCTACGTCCTTGGGGGATCTCCTGCGGGTTTCCTTTCTTTAAGCTCTTCTCCAACAAGAGAAGTCTCTGAGATTACAAACGATTGGAAGCAATATGTCTCACAAAGCACTCTAGATCTCTCTCTAGCCTAATCTCTCTCAAGGAAATAAGTATTGTATGTTGTGTTACAAGATTAGGGCGAAAATCCTATTTATAATGGGCTAAATTTGTACAGAGAATAATTCAGATCGTGTATAACTGCCTGAAAACGGTCGAGCGGAATTCCACATCGGTCGACCGATCTTCTGTTAGTTCGCACAACTGCCTTCATTCGGTCGACCGCTCATCCATAGCCGGTCGACCGTTCCGCGCTGCTGAATAGCGCCTGAAGCTCCTGGACGTTTTCGGTCGACCGCGAGTCCAACACCGATCGACCGATCTACATGTTGATTTTCATCTCGCAGCTACTGTCGCTTTTCGGTCGACCGTTTGCCCATCACCGGTCGACCGAATCTCGATCAAACCTGAGCTCCAAATCTATTGACGTTTTTCGCTTGACTATGTTCCCAGAACCGGTCGACCGATACTGATATGATCCGAGCCCCTATGGCTCCTAGAGTAATTCAGTCGACCGATTCTCCCAGAATTCCTGTATCAACAATTATAAACCAATTCCAACAGATGGGGGCCAGTTACTGTGGTTGAGGGGTGGGTGATGGAGTAGGGTGTGGGTGAGGAGATGAGTTGATGGATTTAAAAGCAAATCTCTCTCTCTCTTTCATCTATCCGTTTTCTCTCCCTTACTCCCTTTCCTTTCCGGCAGCAGAGGAGGCGGAAGATCGGTCGGCGTGATGTGTGGAGGTCGTTGCGAGGAGGCGATCGTCCGAGGAGGTGGCGGAGACGACTTGCACGAGCAAAGCTCCGGCGAGTTTCGTCATTCTCTCGAGGTATGCCGGCTTATTAGTGTGTTTTTGTGGTTAAACCTCGTGAGAGGGTTGTGTTGGTCGGTCGGGGGAGGTCGGAGACCTCTCCGGCGACGTGTTTCGCGTAAATCCTCGGCTGGCGCGAGGTTGAAGACAACCAACGGTCGACCGGGTTCCTTCGGGCGGTCGACCGATGTAGTGTATTTACCCGACTTTAACCTTCACCGGTCGAACGATGCCTTATGGCGGTCGACCGGTAGTGCGTTTTGCTGGTGAGTTGGGATTTCTTTCGTGTTTTGGTCGACCAGTTCCTTAGGTTCGTTCGACCGGAACTTAAGTGTATTGAATAGAAATGCATGCTTGTTCGACCGTTTATTGTTATGCGTTCGACCGTTATATAACTTAGAACTGCTAGGATGCTGATGCATTGCATACATTGCATCATATGTCTTTCATTTAGATTACTTTTATATCAATAAATGCTACTAAGGTATGTGTTTAGTCTTATTTACAGAATACAGGGACCTGAATGCAAATTACCCACATCCCGAGTATAAACGCGTGCAAAAGACTCATTTCTATCATAAAGACCAAGCTCAAGATTATCGGGTTACGAATGGAAATGTATCCAAGCATAAAAGCATTCAAGATCTAATTACAAAAAGAACAAGGAATTAAGCACAAAAGTAGTCGGGGACTTAATTGCAAAAAGACAATGACCTAAGTGCAAATCACGAGTAGCTTTTATTATCTTGGAGAAAATCTAAAGAAAAATCAAGGTGGATCTCCAAATATATGAAGGAATTAATCCGGAGCTCAAAAGAATGGAAAGAATCAATCCAGACGCGCAAATGAGGATCAAATCATACCATAAACATTCAGCTAAAATCCAGATTTAATCCGAGCAATATATGCGGCGTTTCCGCCGCAAATTACCTTCCATCTGCGGCGATTTCGCCGCCCCCTTAGCGATCCGCGTCTCCAAATTTTGTCCAGTCGTGTCTGGACACGTGTACTCTCCAATTATATACTTAGGTCTTTTGTAACAACTATAAATAGTCCCGAGAACGATGTTAGAAGGGTCCTTGGCCTTAGACCTAGTTTTTAGTTGTTTTTATTTGTCTTTATTTTAGTAATAAAATTCTGTCTTTTATTTCTTGTTTTTACTTTTCTTTTGTAATGCCTCTAAGACCCCTTCTTCCTCCCTCCATGAGTTTCTAACTCTTTCCAAAGGGTGGAGGTGACAGATCTAGGGTGAAGAGAAGAGAATAAATGTTATTATTTTAAGTTCGTGATTAGTATATTTTGATTACTTGAGTTTATGTTAAATCATTTATCATGTAATGATTCATAACTAACATGATTTATTATAAGTTTCTGAATTCTCTAATCTAAACCCTAAATCTAAACCTCCACCCAACGGAATTCACTTCTTTGTTCTTGTTTTAGTTTTAATTGTTCTTGTTTCTTGCTTTAGATAATTAAAACCCAAAAATCTCAAAACCCAATTTATTCTTCTCTCCTTCTTTCCCCCAATCGAAATCACACTAATAACAAATCTCTCCCTCCTTGTGTTCGACCCGTACTTGCCACGTCTTCATTGACGCCGTGCACTTGCGGTATAAATTTAATTCTCAACAGATGCCCTGGTAGTTTTCGGTCGACTGAGACCCCTGAGTCAGTCGAGCGATAGTTTGAATTGATGTTGACCAGACTCCGGATTTTGACCTCGTATCGGTCGACCGGTTTTAGATCTCTGTTCGACCGTTGGGACTTAGGTTTTGCGCAGATAGTTTGACCGTTGCAGACTTTCGGTCGACCGATTCCCTTGCGGATGTGGTCGACCGGGTTGTCTCTTCTGGTCGACCGTTTTTGCACATGACTGAATTCTTGGTTCATTTTTGAATGCCAACTCTGTCCATGGAAACCTGTGTCCTCGCCTTGTGCGTGAGCCAGGAGGTGACGGTGGGCGCGTACACGTGCCTGCCCAGGGACCGCCATGTGGAAGAGTGTGTGTGTGTTCTGGATTATCACCTCCATGTATGGATCGTGACTTGATGTGATGGATTGATTGGACTCATTGTAGAGTAGCAGGCATGAGGGATCGCGGATCCCAATGTATGATGATTGTGCGAGAACGCAACTGTCGTTGGGTGAGGTGACTACCGGCCTGGATGGCTACGGAGGTCGCTGCCCTACTTTTATAGCGGCGCGGTTGGTGTTTGCGGCTCGTGGAGCCTGATGACTTGGCAGACTTCAGTCTGGACCCGTCTGATGCTGTGCTGGACGTATTGATGGACCACCGATGCTGTTCTGGTGATGCCGCCGATGTTGTTCCGGCGATGATGATTGATGGGCCGATGTTGTTCCGACTATGTTCCTTAGATGGGCACCTACTCAGATGATGATTGATGGACCGACCGAGCGACGACTCCGTTGGTGTGGTTTCGACCACGAAGTTACAGATCTTTTTCTTATGGTGCGGACTTGGCGGATGCTCATTGCCGAACCCCATGATTAGTGTAGCCGCGTGTGGGGAGTGTCACGTCATGTTCCGTTAGAACGTATGTGCCTACGGTAGGTCTCCTTGGGAGACCCGATGATGATTGTCGGACTGATATCCTGTGTTACCCTTCGGGGAAACTGTTTTCCTTATTGTTGATGACATGACATGCTACTAGTATGATAAGTTCATTTGTATTATTGCATGCATATAGGTGAGTTTGGCATACAGGGTTTCCTTATGAAAACTCATGCATTGTTGTTATATCTTTTTCAGGCCCGCAGTAGGTCCAGTTGGCTGGTGATCAGCGAAAACGCGCATCTTGGGATCAGATCCTCTCTTTCGGACCACTGAGGTTGACATGATTACTTTTATCTTCCTTGTTGTTCTGTTGTAATCATGTATCGTTTTGACAAACTCTAATGTAATATGGTGCACCGCTTATATGTTTTATGAGAAGTAACAGTCCCGTCTTTGATTATTGGTCTCTGATGTCTTATTAATGATTTTTAAATTTCCGCTGTGTCGGGATGTTACACTTATGCTCCAAAATTTCTGTGTTCTAAGCTGCCCTAAGTTGTAAATAACAACACAAAACTTAATTTTGTTCCTCCTTATGGCTTGAAGCAGTTGAACTTAATATTAGGAAATAACTCCACACACTTGCATATTCGTCCATCGGTCAAATCAGGTATATCCAAATACTATAAGAAAAACAGATGGATGCTCGCTCGTTCTTTACTTTAACTTTATTCGGATTCGACAGGTTGAGGAGTTACTCAGAATGCTGTCAAGATATCAGTATTATTTTTCTCTTTCATCTTCCTTTTCCTTTTTGTTTTGAGAAAGATCTCGATCATGCCAAATAAAAAAAGGAATTATTTACTCTTTTTTGATTTTGTGTTTACTTTTTTTTACGAGTTCGATTCCCGCTACCTGCTTCATATTACGTACTACAAACACATCATGGATTTCAATATACATCCTTATTTTTTTCCCTGGGGTGGATATTGACAGAAATTGATTGAAACTTTAGCATTGGCTCGTGAACGCACACCTTTGACTAACAAATTTTCTTATTAGCTTTCTTGATGATCACTCTGGGAAGAGAGCATGGGTATGCTAATTCAGTAATTCCTGTAGATGTTATTATTATATTAAATTAATCATTATTGTATTTATTATTTCTGATCGGTAAATGAAAAAAAAAGACCCAGCATATACATATATACATAGTGCATCTGCGTATTATTAATATTATGATGTATTTAAATAATGATAAGATTAGCATCTTCGGCAGGTGATAAAGTTTGGTGGGTCGTCGTCTTTCACATTTGATCACATGTGATGTGATGTTTATTTGGCGAATTTGTACACATGCGAAGTTTTTGAAATCATCAAATCAATAGATGTTATCTTAAGCTTGGAGTGTCGGCAATCTGACAAACATGTATTTAACATATATCTGAGTTCTGACCAACAACTACTGGCATGCCAAGATTACTTTGAATCATTCAAGCAACTAACTCAAGTTCAACCGGCCGTTGTTTGGAATTTGGACTCGAGAGATGACTTCAGGTCTTCAGCAGCAACAGATTAATTAATTAAATTTCTGATTAGGATTAATTGCAGTTGGTCTCCTAGACTATGTCCCGAATTTTTTTTTGCTCCCATAAACTTTGAAAAACAATTATCATTCCCCTGTACTTTTCTTTTGTAATATTTTGCCTATGTGAATTTTAAGATTCAATTATTTATCTACTCATTCGTTGTTATTTTTGCACCTTTTTTAGCGTTATATAGATAATAAACTCATAATACTAATCTTATATTAAAGTTCAGATTACCAGATGTCAGATATGGTTGAAACTTGGTTCGGATTCAGTTTCAAACCATAGATCTCGATTCAAACTTGTGTTTGACGATAAAATCAAATTTATCGATCGTGTCAAAAATCGTAAAATTTGGTAATCGATCGTTTCATATAATATTTAGAAATTAGGTTTTTAACGAATGTAGTTCGTTCATTTTTACATTTCTAAATATTGTGTAAAACATATTCGTAATTTTATGATTTTCTAATCATTAATCTATATATATTGTAGATCAAGATTTTTAATTTGAAGTTTATATTTAATTTTATTAGCAAATGCAATCGTATGTCAACAAAATTGAATGATAAGGGATTCCTGTAAAACTAATTATGTAAAATTAAATTATGTTATTGTTTATGAAAGGTTGCGTATTCGGAAAAAAATAAGACCGTGTATATTGATAAAAATCATGAGTTAGAATTTTGGTCGTGTACAAGTGTTTCAATTTTAATGATTTCAAGATCCCGTTTTTTCCAGTTGGGCCAATTCAATATTAGAGACGGCGAGGTTAACTAGGTGCATCCTTTTAATACCTTTGAAAATTTGGGTGTTTGTTTGGGGATGCAACTGAACCTTTTCCTCTTGAAATTTGTAATTGGTTTGGACTTGGGTTACATTTTGTCCCCATCTAGAGTTGTAACCAGAAGAGTTTGAAATTGGAGGATGCTAAGCTATAGCACAGATGTCAAAGAAACTGAAGGAGAGTTAGAAATGGGATACGATGATGATGAAGTAGTCGTAGTACGTAATGGTAGTAGGAGGAGGAAGAAGACGACGACGAGGAGTTATAAGTTTTAGTCCCAACCTGACAAGCGTGTAGGCCTTGCGAATAACTATCACTCGATAGACAGTGCCTCTTAAGGCAATCCCGGATGTTATAATGTCTCTCTAAGCATCTAGTTTTTGCTTGGATTAAACCCCATCTCGTCGCAACCTAATGCTGTTGACTTTGCGCATTTGTCTTTGTTTAACATGGGTTTTTTTGTGTTGGTGTTGCGAAGACCCTCTAAAAAATTCATGATAGAATTTTGCAACTTACAATTTTATATAGAAGAATGTATCATCACGTCATTCATTTGTATTAGATTTTAAATAAGTATAAATAACAAGAGAGAAATAAATAAATAACGTGCCAACATTTTTATTCATTTGATGAAAGAATAAATATGAAATACAAGAGTTTGACATATTTATCTGTTGGACAAATGAAAGATACATAAGCATCATTTCGTGGACTATAAACCAAAATTGTTGTTATATTAACAATTTCATATATGTTTTACTAAACTCACATCATGAATTAAAAGGATTTTCATTATCTTGATATAAGGGGATTTATGAAGTCGTGTTTTGGTTGGTTCAATGATTTGCTTTTATTGTGAGATATTGTCACAATATGATATGCTTAATCTCGTAACCAATAATAATAATTATGTAGCAGTTTAGTTTGTTTGTTTAGATTTGGTTTGACGATTTTCTTTATTATGATCACCAAGATTTAGTCAATTTAGCCTCATGACATGGAGGAAATTTATGTACATATTTTGTTATGGAGATGATGATTCTTATATTAGAATATCATACAATGGTATAATTTAATTAGCCTCATAACTAGTAGAGGATTTGTAAACATATTTTGTTATCTCGACGATGATTTTTATATTAGAATATTCACATAGTTAATTTACTCTCTTAATCAGGACAACACTTGTGTGTGTTTTGTTTTGTTTAGTGTCGATTTCGTCTTTATGATGAACTGTCGGGTTTTAGTTAGTTTAGCCTCATAACAAAGAGGTATTGATATGTATTTAATTTATCAACGATAATTCTTATATTAGAATATCATTTAATAGTTAGTTTAGTCTCATAAGTATGAGAAAATTATATATGTTTATGATTGGATTTAACGATTTTAGTTTATTTCAATACTAAATATTGCTAAGGGTTAAATTAGTTTAGTCTCATAACCTAACCTAGGAGGGAATTGTGTATGTATTTGACTTGTTTGGACAATTATTCTTTTGGTATCAATATCGTCATAATTTGGTCAGTTTAGCCTCGTCACCCGGAGGAGATTTGTGTGGTTCTTTGGTTTATTATCAGCATCGTCTTTGTGATGAAGATCATCATGTTTTAATTAGTTTAACATCATAACAAGGGGGTGCTTGTATATATTTTGGGTTGTTTATTTGGTTTGTTAGTTGAATACTCAGTTGCCGGTAAGATCGAGAGAATCCAAGATCAAGCTTGACGTGCGGGCTCGCTTACGACAAATGTAGTCCATATTTTTATTCTATCTGTTTGAACAATAAGAGAGAGGGAACCGAAGTTCTAATTTGGCGTGCACCAACTCTTACTATTATAGTAGTCAATATTTATATTTTTTAAATTTATTTTCGTATTTTAAGATTGGTTGATATATTTTAATATTAATGACTGATATATTTTCCAATTTTAAAAGGTTTCTTTTGCAATTATCCAATTTGAGAGGTGGATTTGTAATTTGACTTTCTCCATTTAAGGGCACTATTTATAGTTTAGAATTAATAACAATACAACTTAGGTATTGTTGCAATTTATTCACATTTAGGGTGGATTTGTTATTTTGTCCATTTCGGGAACCAATTTGATATTTGTCTACTTTGGAGTTGATTTGACATATTTCCCACATCTTGGACTGTTTTGCAATTTCATCCATCTTTAACAATTTTCAATAGTCTTGGGTGCACGACACAACTGGTTAAATATTTATTTTTAAATTTTAAAATAACATCGAAAAATAGTAAAATACCTCTATAAAAACACCTGAAATACCTTTAAATCTAAAATATTAAATAAATATACAATTACCAGACCGATGGGCCGACCCCGACCTTTGGGAAATGGGCCGGGAGGTAGGGCCGACGGATTAGCCTTCCGGGCCCAGGCCGGGCCGGTACCCAAGTTGGGAATTATTTCATTGATTTTAACTTATTTATGGATAAGCATGCAAAATTCCATTACCTGTATGGAAATCATTAGTGCCTTATACACACAGATCTACGTACAACATATATATGGCTTTTCAACGTGTATATATATATATATATATATATATATTAATTCGTTTGATACCCAATATGGTAACATTTTTTGTATAGGACTTTGATGGATCAAACATTCATTTAATTGCTGACCATCAAAGTCTGGAATGCATAATTTGTACCCGATTATCACCATTTGAACATGTGCTTAGTCCATATTTTTGTACTTGTTATCTACAATATATAGATCACAATTTTATACCAGAATTTTCAGATTCTATATCATGTACGTTATGTGTATCAATTGGGTATTCTTGTTAAACCCACATCTTGAAACTGGACCATTGAACATCCAACCTCAACACGTTGATTAGATTTGGATCAAATCAATTTCGATCTGTGGTTGGTTTCTTGAAGAGTTATGAGTTGTCTTTTAAAAGAGAGCTGCACATATGCACATTTTGGGGTTGAAGCCAAAACCTCACATACGAACGAGTTGGAGTATCATTCCAGAATAAGATCCAATTCAACCATGTATGAATTAAAATATAGGCATAATTATGAAGTCATTTTATGTAAATCAAACCCCATAATTAATTGAAGTCGTATCTCTCGAACATGTATTGGAACCAGGTATCGTTCGTTTGAAACTTCCATCGTCGTACTCCATCGTGGTATGTATGTTTAAATTCCCTCAATGAATGAGATCCGATATTCAATCCTAGATAAGGGTGTTAATGGGGTGGGTATGGTCATACATGTATTCATACATGTCTAACTAAACGGGTTGGATATATATTCATATAAATGTTGTTGTACCCATACCTACCTCAAACCCGTTTAATAAATTGGTCTGATGTGGGTATAACATGTATTGCGGGTATTTTTACTTGGGTACGCCTTGAAAAGATGTCAATAACTGATTTACACCTATGTTTTTCATATTTACTTGAGTACGCCTTACATGTTGTGTTTTTACTTAGGTATGTTTTCCCTGTCAACGTGACTCACTCCGTCAAACCCTTGTAACACCCCCGTCAGACTCTACAATTCCCAAGTAACTGATTTACATATGTTTTCCATATTTACTTGAGTACGTCTTACGTGCTGTGTTTTTACTAGACCTGGCAATCGTGTCGTTTCGTGTATATTCGTGTCGTGTTTTTTTCTATGTATTAGACAGATTTTACAGACACGAACACGACCCAACAACTTTTCGTGTACCAGTTAAACAAATCCAAACACGACCCGAATAAGTTTGTTAAAACACGAACACGACCCGCAGGATACGGAGTTTTAATTTTCTGTATGGACTTTCAAAAGTACCTTCATAGGAACTTATTCCGCAGGCTGAAAGGAAGCAACCAACTGGTTGGGTAAGTAATGGGAATATTACTCTTAAACCATGTTAAAAGTAAAACGCGGGCGATGTGGGACTAAACTTTAAGGCACCAGACACACAAACCAAATCTATGTATAATAATAAACATCCAACATACAAAGAAATTGCGTTTAACTTAGTGGTCACGTGTGCCTTTGTAAGAGCTTTTGGTGCAGGTTCGAATCGCCCCCAGGACACTTTGTCCGTTTTTTAAATTTCTAAAAAAAACTTGGCCACAACTGGAATCGAACTTGGGACTACATGGTCTTTCTAACCATACACGAACACGACACGAAACACGAAATCAGCAAACCCAAACACAGATTTTTCGTGTCGTGTTCGTGTCGTGTTTTCGTGTTTCGTGTCAAATTGCCAGACCTAGTTTTTACTTTTGGACACCTTCCCCATCAACCCTAAATTTTAACATTTAGTGAGTGTGACTTGGTTTTAATGAAGATTAATGTATTAAGTGAATGTATTGATTGAATGTGAGTGTGGCTTGAGAAATGCACAAATCAATCTGAGAAATGCATATGTTTTTAAACCCTAAACAAATCAATATGAGAATGCATGTAATGATCTAACATTTTCTATATATGTTTTTAAACCTTAAACTTTAACATGAGAAATGCATAGATCTAAGCACAAATCAATTTGAGATGTAAGTATAAATCAATCCAACATCTAAGCACCATAGTCATAAAAACACAAATTAATCCTAAATCATTACATTTACATCATTTAAAGTCAAGCCGCACCCACGTTCAATCTGAAGGGAATGTGTTCTAAAAGTTTTACTTTTAAATGTCAATTATTATGAATTGAATGAGAAATCATTTTGTTCATTGTTTATGTTATTCGTCTTTTAGAAGTGTTAAGGAAGAGGCTCTTGGTCCTTAACCGTAGAGCTCTAAAAGATATTGATTTACATAAAACAAAAGATATTCGCAATCATGGTAATTAACATGGGACATTAATTACCGGGTTAAGATTGTCGTATTGGTCATAGATCATTGTAGTTCTACAAGTGAGTGACAACACGGGTACACAAAAGAGGAAAATATTACTTTTGTATACTGAATAAACCTAATAAGTAAAATATTATAGAAATGTGTTTCTGTGTCATTAATATTTTACTGTGTCTTTTGGTCCTTTGATATGAGACTTATATCTAATCACTTAAGGAATACTTAATTAGATCAGTGTCTTGAACTATCGATCAGTGTAGTGTAAAGGCATTGGTTGGTTAAGTACAACTTTTGTTGGAGAAGATAGTTAGTCAAAAGACTATCATTGCCCCTCTTAATTGAGTGATGATATTAGTGGGCCCATTGATAAAGCAAAGTTATAATGTGCACAATGTGATTTGAGTAAAGTCACATATTTATAACTAGCTTAAAGAGATCAAGAAATGAATACTAATACAAAGATGACACAATACTACTTTGTGTGTATTCTTAATATCATGGATCAAGGGACGAACACAAGTGGTGCACTCCATCACTAATTGGATCGGGTTTTGGTTCGAGTGGAATTAAGACATCTAACTAATTGGGAGCTATAATGTGTAGCTAGATACCACTTATAGATTGTGATATTAAGCTCTTAATATCACTGCCAACTTAGTTTAGATCCTCCCATAGGTCACACCACAAAACTGGGAAACAAGAAATGAGAATTTTGAGTTCATAGGATGTGTCGGGTTTCATGTAGAAAATATGACACATAGGGTGATCAAGTAAAATCAAAATTATGTTGTGATTTATAACATAATTAGAATCTAAATTAAATTCATATGTGATGTAAATATTATGGGGTGTAATGATTGATCATTAAATAGGATAATATGTTACATAAGTTGTGAATTTACTACTAATCCCGAAATGTCAAATTTTGTAGGGGTTAAACCGAAATTTGACAAGTCTGCATGCACTGTGCAAAAACGGTAGACCGCTAGACCATAAACGGTCGACCGAATGTTGCGCGGTCGACCGTAATGTTGCACGTTCGATCAGATGTGTATCGAGCGTAACGAGAATTTCGTCTGTTCGTTTTCGGTCGACCGAACATTGCGATGAATTTTTTTTGTTATGAACGGTAGACCGAGAATATGGATCGGTCGACCGAAACTCGGTCGAAACGGTCGACCGGACCTCGCAAAAGGTCGACCGGTCAGACGGTTTTATGCAGAATTAATTTAAGAATTAATTAGATCATGCATGGAATTGGTCCATAATTGATTTAATTCGTGGCTAATATTATTTATTATTAAATAATGGATGGTTAGATGGAATTTTGCATGAGATCATGGGCAAGGGGTTGCACGTGAATAGGTAATTTGGAGAGAGCTTATAAATACAAGCTTATTTCATTACCCAATTAATTCATTCATTATTTCTTGTGCAAAAATTCTCTCTCCATAATTCTCCACGAAAATCTCTTAATTCTTAAGTTTATTTTTAGTTCTTAAGAGATCATCTTCTCAAGAGAATTAAAAAGGGGTTAATAATTGGATTCTAAACCCTATCGGAGATTGAGAGACTAGCTTCCCTCTCTCCGTTCTTGTTTAGAGTTTGGTGAATACTCGGAGGCATCCGGCGCAGCGAGGAGCATCCCCAACGTCTCCGAATCTTCAAGAAGTTTTAGAGAACTTCTAGGTATGAATTTCGGAGTCCAAATTTGTTTTAATAAAGTTTTGAAACTAGATATTGAAACAAATTGATGCATGCATGAAATAAATTATAGAAAATTGAAAATTGATCCTTATTATATATAAAAAAAATCGAAAATATATATGTATAATTAAACATGAAATCCTACACAATCAATAAAACTCACAAATCAAGAAAATTTGGGTGTCAACGGTCTGATTGGTTAAGATCAACATGTTTACTATGGTATTTTACATTGGACCAGTGCTGCAATATTTTACATTGGGTCTGAGGTTTTATTTTCCTTCTTCTCCGAACATATATAGTGTTGCGGTAGGGGAGAGTAGAAACCGGTTCGGTTTTTTGGACCGGGCCGATCGGTCCGGGTTTAGTCCAGATCGAAACCAACCGGTCCGGGTTCCGGTCTGGACCCTGTTGAAAATTCGGTCCCGGTCTGGTTTTTTTATATTTAAATTTTGAGGTAAAAATTCGGTTTTGGACTAGACTGGACCAGACCGAATCCAACCGGTCCGGTCTCCGGGTCGAACCAATTCGGTCTGGTCTTCAATTCAGACCTTGGAAAAACATCTGGTTCGATCCAGACCGGATGCACACCCTTAGTTGCAGGACTGTGCAGATCTCCGGGCCTTTTGAGCCTTTTTTCGAGCTCATTGTCATCCTCTCTTAAATTACGAGAGAAATATCTTTAAAACAAAGAAAGATGATCTCCTCTTAATTGAGTTGATTTTGAGGGAGATGATTTTATTTAAATTCTCAATTGAGTTGATTGAGACGGAGATGCTTTTATTTATATTAGGATTGTACAATGTAATATATACAGTGTGAATAATATGAGAGGATATTGTTTTGAGACAAATGGGTTGTATCTACGTGTGATGTACATTCTGGCTTTGGTCCTCAACATTATCTAATTACTAATTTATATTAGTGACTTTAGTCATTCAATAAAAGTTGTTATTAATTTAGTAAATTAATTAAAAATTTAAAAAGTAGTTAAACTTACTTTTTATTATTATTGTAGTTGTTTACTTTCACAGTTGTGAATTATACTTTACATGATTCACTAATCTTTATCTAAGTACTTGAATTTTGTTAAAACGGTAGACCAACTAATTTCTCATCTCCATCCTAAATCCACCTCTTCCTCCGACCAATTACTCTAGATATTTCCTCTCGTAATTTCTCGGACGATCAGATTCGTAATCACTCTTAGAGCTTCATTGGTAAACTTCAACTCAGATTTAGTAGTTTCAGTGCAACGAATACCACTAGATTTTACTTGATTTGTGGCTCAACTTGCCTATTTGCTTCATAGTCTCCATTACGAGTCAAGTACGAGCACGAGACTATGTTCGACAATTTGAGCGAGTGGAGCACGGTCCCTCACAAATACAAAACGTATCTTCTACGTCGAAAAACACATATATTCAGTCCCTAGTTGCGAGTGTCTTTTTCTTCTGAAGTTTATTTGGTGGGTGGTATGTTTAATTTTAAGGTTAATTACATTTTATCTGTTTGGACTATGTCTTAATTTTACTTTACACCCGTAAACTTTAAAATGTGACAGTTCCTTCCTTGAAATTCCGTTTTGTAACACTTTACCCTATGAATTTTAAAAATCGATTATTTTAACACTCATTTGTAGTTTTTTTGATTTTTTTTTTGCATTGCATCCCTAATACACTCTTCATACAAAGTTAACATGAAAGTTCAGATCTAATCAGATGTCAGATATGGTTTGAATTTTGGTCAGATTCATTACCAATTCGACCCAAATTCCAACCATATCTGACATCTGATTCGATCTGAATTTTCACATTAACTTAATATTAAGAGTGTATTAGGGATACAACGTAAAAAAATTCAAAAAAAAAGACAAACGAGTATTTAAATAGTGGATTTTTAAAATTGAGGGAGGCAAAATGTTACAAATTGAAAGTTTAGAGGGGGAGAGTAATTGTCACATTTTAAAGTTCAGATGTGCAAAGTGAAATCAAAACATAGTTCACGGGGTAAATTGTAATTAATTCTTAACTTTAATTATTAAGTTGGACTAAATAATAACATCACATCGCAACAATTTTTTATGCAAGCAGAGATCGAACTTGTGGTTCAGGGACGATTCTAGAAATTTAGGTTAGAACGTCTTATTTTATAAGAATGTTCCAAAAATAATTGTGGTTTGGTGTGATTGGGGATTTTATTACCTAACCCATAAGTGGCTAAATATGTATTGGTGTACTAGACTAATTGGACAAAATCTCATATACATAACTTATTATCGGTATCTGAAAAATATTCAATGGAGTCGAAATCTCAAGGGGTCGAAAATCAAAATCCCAAAAATTCTTTACAAAATAGAAGAAATATCAAAACTCAAAGATCAAAATACAAAACAATAAAAATTCCGAAGTGACCGCTAACGCCACCTTACAATGTCACTCCTCGTGTTCCACCGAACTAGTAACTGGATCAATTAAGAAACACATTTTTGTCTTTTTATTTTGAAGTTACAACACGAATCAAAAAAAGTAAAAAAAAGGCTATCAGGATTGGGCGCCATCTTCTTCTTCTTCTCTCTCCTTTTCTCTCCCACTCACAGAGATTTCAATGGCTGCGCTCTTGTCCCCATTCTGCCCTCCTCTCCCTCTCCCCCTCTCCCTCACCCGCACGGCTTCCAGACTCTGCTCCCGCCGCTTCTCATCTTCCCCCATCGCCGCCGCTTCCAACGGTACTCTCCTCTTCCCCCCTTTTCCACCTTCCCACATCCGTCAGCTTCGATTTCTGATATGGATCTCTCATTTTGGTAATTGGATTTTCTGATTTTTTTATCATACTCGGAATCGGTTTTCAAATGTAAACATAAGAATATAAGATAGTCTCACGTTGCTTAACACGAAAACTTGGATCCGCTGTTTATAACCAAGTGATCGGGTTTTGTCGAGGTGAACCAACCAAATTTCACAAAACTTACCTTGGGTTTTAGTACGAGGATTCTAAGTTTTCAATGTTGATTATAAATCACATTTGATCCTTGAGTTTCGAGTATCAAAATCTGATCATCGAAACGTGGTTCTGAATGGATCATTGGATTGATCTTAACGGGTGATTTATGAAAAATCGGTGCAATTCTTAATAAGATGAGTTTTCGAGTTTTGGAGTAAGTATCGTGTCAAAGTAGGAGTTACCATCTCGACATTAACCAATTGGCATTGAGCAGAATGACTTAGGCTATGTTTGGAATCACATTTTGGTAATCAATTTTTTTGAAATTTGGTTGTTCTCAGGATTAATTCCCAGATGTATCCTAGCTTTAGTACGAAGATTGTAAGTTTTTATATGTTAATTGTAAGTTACATTTGATCCTTGAGTTTCGGGAATCAAAATCTGATTATTGAAATGTAGTTCCAAACAGATCCGTAGATTAGTCTTTACTGGTGGTTTGTTGCTTATGAAGATGGAACTTTTGAGAATTGGAGTGAAGTTTGTGTTGAAGTGGAAGTTTTGATCTAACCAATTGGTGATGAGAGGAATGACTCAGGCCCGTTTAGAATCACATTTTATAATCAGAATTTCCAAAGTTTGGTAATACTTAGAATCAGTGCCCAAATGTACCATAGCTTTAGTATGATGATTCTAAGTTTTTAGATGTTAAATGTAAATCAGATTTGATCGTTGAGTTTGGCAATCGAAATCTGATTTTTAAAATGTGGTTTCAAACATATCCTAGGATTGGTCTTAACCGGTGATTTATAAGAAATCAGTGTAATGCATAAGAAGATGAGGTTTTTGATTGTTGAAATATCATGTTAAAGTGGGAGTTTTCATATCAGGATTGACTGGTCAATCGGAAACAACTTCTCTATTCTTGTGGGGGTAGGGTTGCATTAAGAGTAACATTGACACTGCAAAGAACTGTAATCTTAATTATTATTGTCTTGACATTTCCTTTCCATGTGACTTTTCTTTTCTCTGAAGTGTGAATTCAAACATAAGTAGATGTGTCAGCTGCTGGCCTTTGAGTGTGATACCATATAAAGTGTCTTAAAAATTCAAGCAGTGTTGGTTAGTAAAACCTAAAATTGTTACAATCACCAAATGTGTTTGTCAAGTGTTTTTTTATGAAGATTGCATGCATTGTGATGAAGTTGTTGTTTCCGTAGATCTTTGGTAATGGTTTGGTGTGTGCATTATAGTAGGAATAGTTTATTTTTTGAATAATGCCCTTTTTTGTAAGAGAGGATTAATTTTGTGGTTTTGGTAGAACAAAACAAATATGACTGAAGCTTATTATTTTACATACAACTTTTCTTATTCTTCAGCTTAACATGTGGCCATGCTAATTGTTAATACTTTGGTGAAAAAATGTGGCAGATGAGCTTCCAAGTCGCATTGGATTTCTGGGTCTTGGAATTATGGGTTCTCCAATGGCGCAAAACCTCTTAAAGGCTGGGTAAATGCTTACTATTACAACCTTAGCGTTCTCTGAGTCTTGGTTTTTAAATTGATAAATTTATATGAAGCCCTAAATCATGGTCTACACTTAACTGAACCTGCACCGAAGGGTGGCAGTGGTGCTGTGCAGAGTCATCTATTTCTTGCACAAAGTTGTAATATTTTCCTGGTATTTCTAAGTTTTGGGGTCATGTTGCGGTTTATTATATCAGACGAGTCTATTATTTTGGTTTTCAATTAAGACTCCCTCATTTTTTATCTGCTTCCTTGAATTTTCAACTTAAAATAGTCTGATAGGAGATTAGTTACATGATAACCTTCAAAGTGCATATTCATCTTGAATTTGTTAGTGTCACAATGAGGACATGCGTAAGTGGCAAGGGTGTTGCTTAGACTTCCAATTGCACCTCTTTGCTGTCCATACTCCATACAGAATTACATTCATTGAATTTACTGTTGAGCTTATTTCAAAGATTTGGTTCTAGATGGTGGGCCAAAAAACAAGTGTAATTATGCTGGTATTGTGTATCCATATACTCCCTCTAGGTCGAGGCAAAGTTTTCATTACCCACCAGGTACCATGTCACTTTTGTAGTTATTCTATCATAAAAAAAAGCTGTGGCTATATAGTTATTCTATGCTTCTTTGTTGACATTGGAATCTGATAAGTTAGAGAGAGTGGTGTGATCTCATGAGGGGTGCGTTTTTTGTTCATGTTGTGTTTTTTCAATGATACGTCCTTGGAAGTATGTTCTAATGTATACAAGCGCTTCAGTTATAAATCTTTGCTTTTGTAACTTGTACAATTTTGGCATTGTCCCATTATCTATCCTACACGTGCATTTTTTATATTTCTAGAACTTTTATCACTGACTTGGTAAACACTATAATTTTTATGCCTGATCAGAATTCTGCTTTTATAGTTGTGATGTAACAGTATGGAACAGAACGAAGAGCAAGTGTGATCCTCTTGTGGAGCTTGGTGCAAAGTACGTATTCAATACATTATGCTGTGAATATCTTGTTGATATGCAGTTGATGTTATAGATTGAGTTATTCCTCTCATATATACAATATCATCATGTTGTTTGAGTGTGGGACTTCATTTATTCATTTAATATAATTGACGACTTACAACCAGCAGAAGAAATATTATTTACATTTCATGGTGGCGCATTACAACAACAACAAAGACTTTTATCCCAAACTAGTTGGGGTAGGCTAGAAATGAAACTCTAAGGAGTCACAGTTCAAACATGTGAATCGTCTTCTTCCATGTGTTTCTATTCAATGCAAATTCTCGAGGAACATTCCAATCTTTTAAATCTCTTTTGGCCGCTTCCTCCCAAGTCAATCGTGGTCTGCCTCTTCCTCTATTTATGTCTTTGATCTGATTCAATACCCCTCTTCTTATAGGTGTCTCCATAGGTCTTCTTTGTACATGTCCATATCATCTCAGTCTGTGTTAGATAACTTTATCTTCCATTGAAGCAACTCCAACTCTCTCACGAATGTCTTCATTTCTAATCCGATCCATTCGCGTATGGTCACATATCCACCTCAACATCCTCATTTCAGATACACTTATCTTTTGTATATGTTATCTTTTAGTGACCCAACATTCAGCACCATATAACATTGCAGGTCTTATTGCGGTTCTATAAAACTTTCCTTTTAACTTAAGTGGAATTTTCCTGTCACATAAGACACCTGAGACTTGTCGTCATTTCATTCATCCTGCTCAAATCCTATGGTTAACATCTTCATCGATCTCCCCATCCTTTTGAAGTATTGATCCAAGATATCTAAAAATATCTTTTCTACACATCACTTACCCATCTAATATAATCTCATCTTCCTCGGTATTAACGGTACTGAAACAACATTTCATAGATTCAGTTTTAGACCTACTTAGTTTAAAACCTTTTGTTTCTAAAGTATTTCTCCACAACTCTAGTTTTCTCTCCACACTAACCATACTCTCGTCAATTAATACTACATCATCCGCAAAAAACATACACCATGGAACCTCACATTGTGAGTCTTTTGTCACCTCGTCCATTACTAAATCAAATAGATATGGACTTAAAACTGAACCCTGATGACGTCCAATCTTAATCGGAAAAGCTTTAGTCACACCATCACAAATTCTAATGCTAGTTTCAACTCCTTCGTACATATCTTTAACTAAATTCACATATTTTGTTGATACTTTGTTTTTCTCAAGGGCCACCACATAACATTTCTTGGAACTATATCATATGCATTTTCTAAACCAATAAAAATCACATGTAGATCGTTCTTTTGTTCTCTATACCTCTTTATAAGTTGTCTAATAAGAAATATGACATCTATCGTTGACCTTCCAGGCATGAAACCAAATTGATTATCTCTAACACATGTCTTTTTCCTTAGACGGTGCTCAATTACGCTTTCCCATAATTTCACAGTTTGATACCCCTATAGTTATTGCAACTTTGAATATCTCATTTCTTCTTGTAAATTGGCACTAAAATGCTTCTTCTCCACTCATTTGGTATTTTATTTTTCTTAAAGATACTACTAAACAATTTAGTTAACCACGTTACTGCTTTATTCCCCAGACATTTCCACACCTCAATCAGGATCTCGTCTGGTCCTAAAGTCTTACCAACTTTCATCATTTTTAAGGTTTCCTTAACCTCAACTTCTCTTATCCTCCGTATAAATCGTCTATTAAATTCCTCAATTGTATCATCCACTTCAAAAGTGTCACTATCTTTTTCTCCATTAAACAACTTATCAAAATATTCTCTCCACCTTTCCTTGATATCCTCCGCATTAACTAAGAGGTTATTATTATCATCTTTAATGCATTTAACTTGATTAAGATCTCTAGTTTTCTTCTTTCTTATTTTAGCCAACTTATATATTCCAACATCTCCCTCATTTGATCCCAACTTTTGGTATAAATTCTCATAAACAACCCTTCTAGCCTCTCTTACTGCTTTCTTAGTTTTTTTATTTGTCAACTTATACTCTTCTAAGTAAGTTTCATTTTTATCTTTAAACCACATCTTATAACATTCTTTTTTAGTTTTAATTGCATGTTGTATATCATCAGTCCACCACCACGTGTCTCTCGAATCTAGTCTACATCCTTTACTCTCCCCACAAACTTCTTTAGCCACTCGACGAATGTAAGATGACATACTCTCCCACATACTATTAATGTCTCCTAAAACATCCCAATGTCCCTCTGCAATAAGTCTATCATTAAATTTCATATATTTTTCTCCTTTAAGATTCCACCACTTAATTTTCGCATCTTTATTACACTTATTCCGTACTACACCAATACGAAAGTGAAAATTCGTTACTACCAACTTATGTTGAGTCACCACATACTCTACAGGTATTACCTTACAATCTATACAAGATCCTCGATCATCTTTTCAATTAAGCACAAAATTAATTTGACTTCGATGTTGACCACTACAAAATTTGACTAAATGAGATTCTCTTTTCCTAAAGAAAGTATTTGCTACCATGAGATTATATGTTATAGCGAAATTCAGAAAATCTTCTCATTCTTTATTCCTAACACCAAACCCAAACCCCCAATGGATACGTTCAAACTCTTCGCTATCTTTACCAACATGACCGTTAAAATCTCATCCAATACAAAGTTTCTCACTACTAGGAATCTCTCACACCATAATGTCAAGGTCATCCCAACTTCTTGTGCACTACATCCGGGCGCCGATGCAGTGTGCCACTAAGGTGGTGGCGTCCCTCGACTAGCTTCCTTATCGTTCGCACCCGTCAAGAATGTAGCGCGTTTAAGGCACTAAGGCACTTTGAATCACTACATCCGGGGCCTGATGTAGCGCGTCACTAAGAGGGTGACACTCCAAACACGAGGACTTCCCAGGAGGTCACCCATCCTAATACTACTCCCACCCAAGCACGATTAACTACGGAGTTCTGATGGGATCCGGTGCTTTAGTGCTGGTATGATCGCTCTATTCATATAAATATGAGATTTGTTGTTAAAGATGCATTAATCCTTCTAGTGGATGAAAGATATTTTAGATTTTAAGCATATCTAAGATCTATATAAGTATTTTCTCAAAAATAGTTCTGCATAAAACCTTCTAAGAACCAATGGCATCTTATGTAATCCAGGCGTAGGCAATGAATCTGTCACAACCCTTGATAGCTTTATATTGCATTTGCGAAGGACATTTCTGTAATGCAGCTCTGCCTATCAGGAACCACAATGCACTTCCTTGATGACACTGGACATGATCTTTATTGAATTTTTATCTTGAGATGTCTCTGTCTTTTCATCTGGTTGGATGTAAAATTGGCATTTGGTAAATCTAAAGTTCTAAACCATCTAAGACATATATTTTTCTTCTAAAGCCTTACGTGCTTCCAAGGTCCAACTGACTATAATTTAGATGTTCAAATTCCTTACATGATTTGTCGTCCTCCGGCTAAACAAATCACCACAACTACATGTCATACCATTAAATTAAAATCTTAATATTTTGAAATTATTTCAGAAATCTAATCACATGGTTACCTAGTGCAGATACATGCCTTCTCCAGCGGAAGTTGCATCTTCATGTGATGTGACTTTTGCTATGCTCGCTGATCCTGAAAGTGCAGTAAGTGTCTGGCATATGCGCTTGAACTATAGCTCCTTCAGTATTTGTTGTGATTATCACTCTGCTCCTTACAGGTAGATGTTGCCAGTGGGACTGGTGGTGCTGCAGCAGGAATTGGTCCTGGAAAAGGGTACTGACCTACTTCATGCTAAACTTTAACTTTCTGAAGATTCTGAACTTATAATTATTAGCTATTTAGCTGAATATCAGCTGATATTGGCTTGTTTGTTCTTACTTGGTTACTGGACATCCAAATTCTGTAACAGCAATCATTCATTTATCTTCCCTACATTGTTATTCCTTAATTCTGTAAAATGAACGTTCATTAATCTTCTGTTCAACGTTAATGCCACTAAAAAAGAGGCTCTCACTTTTGGTGCACCCTTAGCCCTGAACTCGTAGTGAGGTCGTCCCAATTTACGCATATCAATTTCACAATATGTAAGAAGTATAGACAACTGAAGAACCATTTTGATTTAGTCCATTATATTCCAAAAGCCAAATAATATATTAATCTTTGACTCATTGGAAATGCACTTAGTTAATCATCCCTAGGTTGTTATTCATTGATTCTGCAACAACAAGAATTCATTAATCTTACCTATAACTCTAAGTTCGTTTCTTTTGTTTCTTTATCTTGATGGCAGATATGTTGATGTTTCAACTGTTGATGTTGCAACTTCGAAGTTAATTAGCAAAATTATTAAAGAGAAAGGTGGATCATTTTTAGAGGTGAGACAATGTTTCCTCTTTTATGGTTTCAATGTAGTCCGACCTTTCCTGAACACGTGACCATGCTTCAATGATATGTCATGCTTTACTGTTATGACGGATACTGTATGGTGTTATCTCTGAAATTTTCAAATAGTACATTTGACAGGCTCCAGTTTCAGGCTCCAAAAAACCTGCCGAGGATGGACAGCTGATTTTTCTGACCGCTGGTAATTTACCATTCTATATCTTATTCAATTGTTTGAGTTTTGGGTATACATTGTAAAAAAAATCCAAATTGTATATTATATTGTGAATAATAAGATTGTTTAACTTTCTGATTGTAATCTATAGGGGACCTAACTTTGTTTGAAATCGCCTCTCCACTTCTAGACATCATGGGAAAGGTAACTTTGTTACCATCTCCAAGTTTCATTATATTACATGTTCATCGTTCCTTGGCATATGATTCGCAATGCACTGCAGTCAAAATTTTATCTTGGGGAGGTAGGCAATGGTGCTGCTATGAAACTTATTGTCAACATGATAATGGGGAGGTCGGTAAAAAACTGTTGATATATGTGTTTAGTGTGAAACACAACAAAATTGTCATACATATTACACTAATTCTGTTTACTTGCAGCATGATGGCTTCTTTTTCTGAAGGATTGCTCCTCAGTAAGAAAGTTGGTCTGGATCCGAGTGTTCTCATTGAGGTTGTCTTGGGCATATTATGATTATTAGTCCAATTTTGCATTCTTCCAGGATGTTTTCATGTGATTTGGTGACTCACTTCTCCTGAAAAATTCATGCAGGTGGTCTCACAGGGAGCTATAAGTGCACCCATGTATTCAATGAAAGGCCCGTCAATGGTTAAATCGACTTACCCAACTGCATTCCCTTTAAAACATCAGCAAAAGGTCACATCTCTTAGTGTTACTTAAAATCAAAGTCGGAAATTTTGAGAAAAATCATACAAAACGCCCTTCTCCTGGTGTTGAAACTTCGATTTTTTTGCTCACAGGACATGAGACTTGCTTTGGGTTTAGCGGAAGGCGTCTCCCAGTCAACTCCAATTGCTGCAGCTGCAAATGAGCTTTACAAAATCGCAAAATCACATGGTCTTTCTGATCAGGATTTTTCTGCAGTCATTGAAGCCTTGAAGTCAAGATTGCAGGAATCATAAAACTGGTACATCTGAGTCATTCGTTTCTCCAAAATTTGTTACACGTTATCATTGCTGGTTTTTCTCCTGTTTTCATTTATATGTTGCAAGGTCATACATTATGTAGCTTGATGAAACAATGGAAATAACGTAAGTTTTTTCGCAGTCTTGTATTAAATAAACATATAAAATGCTTGCCCTGTTTTTTAATATCTGGACTTGTTATTTGATCATGCCTGATGTTGAGAACTCGAGATCGATATTTCAGTTAGCCAAACTACAAAAGGAATAAAAGATCATTCTGTTTTCACAGTAGTTGGTAATGAAAAATGCGCAGTTATGTCAAGATGTAATCTATTCATTATAGTCGCGATTTATTGACGTTCTACGGATTTCCAAGCATTAGTTTTAGTGAACATTTTTTTTATGGAGATAAGGGTGAACTCTTAAATTAAATCTTCTAGTTACGACTGGGCAATGTTCTATGAATCTTCTTAGAAGGTCGACACTACAATTTACGTTCAACCATGATCTACTGTTCAGCATTCATAAAAAACAAAGATACAAAGAATGTTTATACCGTAGCAATAAATAGTTACTCAAAGAACAACATCATTGTTTGGTGGACAAGTCAATATCATTTGGCCAAAAAAAAAACCGAGTGGAAGATAAGTTACTTTTGCCTTCGGTCATGTTACTCAGTATCACCTTTCTATGCTCTGTCTAGAGTACAGAGTCTAAATGTTTTCCACAACATAGCCATGTCTCGCATTTACCTCCTGTGCACATTTAACATTGTTATCGTTTAGCTTCCTTAGTTTTTACTTCCCCACAACTACCTCTCACA
Source organism: Triglochin maritima (assembly GCA_963682175.1). Lineage (NCBI taxonomy): Eukaryota > Viridiplantae > Streptophyta > Magnoliopsida > Alismatales > Juncaginaceae > Triglochin > Triglochin maritima. The sequence continues at coordinate 47,846,586 of OY821775.1, forward strand.
TTTACATCAATTTTATCATGGGGTGGATTCCAAAATGTGGTGGTTGAGGGGGGCAGAGGTTGTTTGAATGCACTTTGAAGGGAGCAGCCAGCTATAATTTATTCCAAACAAAAAAATGATGAAAAAAGTAAGTTTGGGGCTTGTTTTTAAAAATTTAAATCTTCTAATGGTGTTTGGATAACAATGAATGAAAGAAAAGAAGAGATGAGAAAATGTATTTCTTTTAATTTGTTTGGATACAAATTACATAGGATAGAAAAGAAAAAAAATTGTTGTGTTATATTACTAAAATATTCATGCTCATTAACGTATGATTTCATTTTTGGAGTATTTTGAGAAGAATAGACAAAAATCTACAATGTCTCTATTTTTTTCCATTTTAAGAGAGAAAATTGAGAGCTCATTTTTAATAAGATAGTTTTTTTATATTTATCTTCATTTTTCTGTATTTCTCTCGTTAAATTATTACCCAAGCGAGAGAAATTTTTTTCTCATTATCTAAACACGCTCTAAGTGAGATAAATTGTCGAACAATTATATAAACCAATTAAAAATAATTATACGTGATCATAATACAATATCAGATGTTGAAATGTACATGAAAATTGTGAATTTCATCCAATATATGTCACACAAGCGGTATAGAATAAAAGTTGTTAAACCATAATATGAATCATTTGTGCATTATATGATTATCATATTATCATAATATCATATCATACCTTGCAATGAATGTAGACCGATGTAATTTTTTGTATTTTTCATCAAATTCAGATATTTCTTCACACACCACAATTTCCTGAACTGGCTTGCCGACGTCGGCCCGCCACACCTTGTGGCCCCCACTTTCCCGACATAACTCGTCCCACATATCCTCTATATAAACCCCACAACACCTAACACCAACCAACAAGGCAAGACCAAAACAAACCACCAACATGGAGCAAACCAACCAATCCCTTCCCTCCACGTCAGCTCCCATCACCTTGCTCTTCGACGACGACGAGGAGGTTGCCGTCGACGAGGAGACAGTGGTGGAGCTGATGCGGAGGCTCGAGAAGGAGATAACTGGCGGCCATCCAGTGTCGTGTGTGACGGTGAACGTCGACGGAGAGAGTTGTGGGCCTGCCTTCTCTGATGTCGGGTCGAGCGTTATGGCGAGTTTCGACGTGAGTGGGGCGTTGGGTATGCCGGCGGAGGTCCCGGAAGAGAAGGAGTTGGAGTGGTTTGCATGTGCATTGTGGTGCCACGGGGAGGGTTTGATTTGAATGGTTTGAAATCATACTTGATCGGTATACTAGCGAAGTCGTAATGCCGAAAGTAGAACTAGTTAAGCATGATGTTAGGGAGATTAACGAGTAATGACTATCTTACTCGGTGTTTTACAAAAAGATGTGTACATAGTGCAAAGTTTTCCTGGAGAAATGAGAAAGTGGTCCAAGGGAATCGTTTCTTTTCAATTTTCAGGACTTTTGTTTATGTTGGTAAATTAAAAGATATATATGCGATAAGAAGATAACGAAGGATTGGTTTGTTTCTCTCGGTAAAATATAATTATTTTTCGACTTAATGGCATTTTTTTTGCAAAAATGATATATATATATATATATATATATTTCTTTTTTCATCTTATCTGGTTATGAACCAAAGAACTGCACTCTTTCATGCACTTCTTGTATTGTTTTTATCATAAATCAGAAAGGTGAAAACAATTTTTTTCTAGACCCAATTAGGGTCGGTCGACCTCCATATTCCGAATTAAAGAACTTTTTTTCTTTACAGCTGCAAAATGATGTAGGGTATGTATAGGGGCATCTTCAATTATTAGAAAAAAAAGGACAATAAATTTAACCTCACATAGAAATGTAATTACCACCTCAAAAGGTTTAGAGTAAGTCCGGTGGTAACTTTTGCAAATTTAAGTTTTCCATTCTCAAAACACAATATAAGTTAAATTGTGATATGAAACATCTGTAAGTAATACTATTATTTTACCATAGCATAATATGACACATTGAAATGAACATGAAAATTGTGAATTTCGTTCAACGTTCACCTCGTAAACATAACATAATAAAAGTTTTTTAACCATAATATAACTCGTTAGTTTGTAATATGATTATATTGTTTTAATATAATATTACGTCTTGAAATGAATGTGAATTTGACCCATTGTTTGTAACTTTCGTCTAAAATTTACACATTAATTTGTAAAGTCAAACTAGGGCTCATACTAAATTAACCTATAACCCATTACCATCTTACTAAGTTGGTAGATAATTTTGTTTCGAAATGGCAAAATCAAGGATCTATTTTATAATCAACCCGATCAAAATCAAGTCCAAAAAACTACAAATGTAATTTACGGCACACAAAATAAGTGTATCTCCAGAAAGTTCCAAGTACCAACTGGATGAGGGTGAAATATAAGCTGGATTACTATCTTTGGGCAACCCGTGACTTAAAAGATAAGGTTTACTGATTCATCTTAATAATTAAAATTAAATCTTATTTTTTTTAAAAAAAAATTGTACCAGAATGTGAAGAAGCACTCTCATTGTACTATGAGAGAACAAAATTGTGTTTTCCTAATAAATGAAGAGTATAAATTCATTGAAGAAAGCTGTTTGAGGCCTGTAAAGCTGCAGCTAATTATCTGTACACACGTCTACTACGGCTACCATCCATCAACATCGTATGTTCATTAAATCATTCCATCCTTTTTTTGCAGTCTAATAGATTAGACGTCGTTTTTGCCAAGATTTAATTGCAGCCATCACACTTTTAAAACATGAATTGGATAAGGCTTGCATTAATGTGACCAATAATTAAAATCCTACCCACCACTCACCGTGACAACGTGCAAGATAAATTGAGCTAGAATGTAATCCACGTGGTTTGGATATTGAGGATTCTTCATATTTATTTTTTACTGGAGAACTTGTATTATTTGGTTGGAGTGCATTTCTTAATTTGCAGCCATGATTTCATCGTAGACAGGATGGAGCAAGAATGTTTTTACTCAACTACGAAATACAATTGCAATAGATTTTTGTATGGTGTGTAACTATCTCTACTTTCAAAGATCATCATCTAACTTATGCAAGATAATCTTTTATGCTTTTTCTTAATTTGGTCGCTTTCTGCACAGATTTTTCAATCGTGGATGGGGATTCTGTTAAGACACTAATCTTGGTTAATGGATTAATGATGATTAGGTGGGCTAACGGTGGAGGTTTACATGGGAAAGGAGGAGTGTTGGTGACGTGATGACCTTGCATGGGGAGTTGAAGAGTGAATAGTGGAAGTGAGGGTGGAGGGACGTGAACACTCGGCTGGAGTGTAGGGTTGAGGTGAGGTGATGGTTGGTTGATGGGTTTTAAGAGGAAACCAACGTTCCTTCTCCTCTTCTTGATTTTCTTCTTCTTCAAACCTTCCACCTCTCCACCAATTTCTTCCTATTCTTTGGTGGCTCGTGTGTGGCGGTGAAGGTGCGCGAGGCAAAGGCGTGCGGGGTCGGTTGAGGTGCGAGAAGGAGAGCGGGCGTGAGGTTGTGGTCCGGAGGCGTGGTCGTGTGAACTCTGGCGTCGTCGTTGACGTTCTTCAAGTGAAGGTATGCCAAGTTCTTGCATTAGAGGCCTTAGTGATCACCCACGTTGGGGTGATGTTTTGGTAGGTCGCGGGAGGTCGGAGACCTCGTCGGCGACGAGTTTCGGCGTCAAAACCTCGGCTGGCGCGAGGTTGAAGACGTCTGTCGGTCGACCGGGTCCCTTGGACGGTCGACCGAACACAGTGTTTTTAGACTGCCTGGCGTGTTTCGGTCGACTGAGTCCTTGTGTTCGGTCGACCGGAACTTAAGTGTACCGGACCATTGGTGTGGTTGCGGTCGACAGTTGATGACGTAGAAAATAATAGGTTGACCTTGTAAGTGTTCGGTCGACGGAGACCCCTGAGTCGGTCGACCGATAGATTGGATTTTAATGTTGACCAGACTCCGGATTTTTACCTCGTTCGGTCGACCGGTTTTAGACCTTCGGTAGACCGTTAGGAATTATGTGTTGCGCAAATAGTTCGATCGTTGCTGACGCTTCGGTCGACCGATTCCCTTGTGGAAGCGGTCGATCGAGCTGTCACTTTCGGTCGACCGATTTTCCCTTGTGGAAGCGGTCGACCGGTTGTCACTTCGGTCGACCGATTCCCTTGAGGAAAACGGTCGACCGAGTGTCTCTTTCGGTTGACCGTTTTGCACAGGACAGAATTCCTGGTTCCGCTTAGGATGCCAACTCTGTCCACGGAAACCCGTGTCCTCGCCTTGTGCGTGAGCCGGGAGGTGACAGTGGGCGCGTTACGCGTGCTTGCCAGGGGACCGTCGTGTGGAAGAGTGTGGGTGTCTGGAACGCGTCACCTCTATGTATGGATCGTGACAAATCTGGTGGATCGTTTGACTCGCGTTAGAGTAGCAGCCTGAGGGATTGCAGATACCATTGATTCAGCGGGCACGCAACTGTCGTAGGTGAAGTGACTACCGGCCTGAGGGGTTACGGAGGCTGTTGCCCTGCTTTTATAGCGGCGGAGTTGGTATCTGCACGTGGAGCTCGTTGACCCTGCGGACTTCGGTTTGGATCTGTCGATTGTCTGGCATTGGTGTGGCGGATATGTTCGACTGGCCTTGATGGCAGTGATAGCACGTGTCGTGCGGCCTGTGTGGCGGTGGTAGGGCCCCTGTGCGGCCTGTGTGGCGGCAGGGAGGATCGCACGTGGCCTGTGTGGTTGCGGCGATGGACTGCCGATGATGTGTTCCGGCAGGTACCTCGTCTGGGCACCTATCGAGTGAGATCCTGTGCGGTCTGTGTGGCGCCAGTTGATGGACCGACCTGAGCGACGACTCCGTTGGTGTGGTGGTGAACCACGATGTTTTCAGATCTGATTCTACCAGCGCGGAAGTGCGAACTCCTCCTCACTGATCCCTTGGCTTGTGTAGTCGCATGTGAGGATGTGTTGCGTACTGTCCGTTAGACCGTATGTGCCTACGGTAGGTCTCTACGGGGACCCGATGTTGGACCGTGCGGCCTGTGTGGCGGCGGTGTTGTTTGACCGTGTGGCCTGTGTGGTACCAGTGGTTGTTGGACCGTGCGGCCTGTGTGGCGACGACGATGTTGCGGACCGTGGGGCCTGTGTGGCAGCGGTGGCGATTGTAGACCGCGGGGCTTGTGTGGCAGCGGGAACGATGGCAGGATGAATGTCTGGTTTTGCCCTTGTGGGAATGTTTACTGCTTTGTATTTCATGTCATGCTATACTAGTATGTTAGGGCATATAGGTGAGCTTGTCATACGAGGTTTCCTTATGGAAACTCAGGCATTGTTGTTGCATCTTTTTCAGGATCGCGTTAGGTTCCGGCGGGTGGTGACCGATGGAGATTGCACTTTGGGACTGGATCCTGTCGTTTACCTATTTAGGTTGTCGTGATTACATGTTTTATGTGTTTTGTATTCCGATGTAATCACTCTTTTGACAAACTCTTATGTAATATGGTGCACCTTATGTATTTGGGTATTTCTTTCAGTAATGTCCCCACTCTTGATGGTTTTATCCACGTGTTTCCCTTGATTTTACAAGTTTAAATTTTCCGCTGTTCGGGGATGTTACAATTGGTATCAGAGCGGTCGGTTCCTGTGCATTCTCTCAAAGAAATCACCATTGCGAGTTGTATAGCTTGATTATTGCATTTCTGGTAGTAGATCATGCATGCATTGCTGATTAGTTTTGATTGCTGTTCCAGATGACTCCTAGACGTGTGCGGAGTTCCCCACGTAACCGCGATACCAGTGACGACACAGGAGGCGCCAACTGGGATAGGTTGGGCGAGTTTCTGGAGCGACAGGCATCCCAGAATGTGCAGGGTGGGTTGGGCGCTGAGCATGATCGGTTTATGCGTCAGCACCCACCGAGTTTCGATGGCAGGAGTGCTCCAGAGGTGGCGGAGGATTGGGTCTTCAAGATGCAGAAGATCTTTCGAGCGATTGGAGTTGCACCTGAGAGGATGGTGGATCTGACCACCTACGTTCTGGACGGCGATGCGGCAAATTGGTGGAGGTCCACATACGCGGTGGTGTTCGAAGACAGAGTGGATGTCAGCTCTTATGTAATATGGTGCACCTTATGTATTTGAGTATTTCTTTCAGTAATGTCACCACTCTTTATGGTTTTATCCACGTGTTTCTCTTGATTTTAAAAGTTTAAATTTTCTAGGGATGTTACATATTCTGCATAATTAATCAATTGAGCTAAATCTTTGGCAATTGCAAACCTGAACATGCCTCGACACCTAAGAACCTTATGGATGTAGATATCAAATCCAAATGGTTTTTCAGGGTGGTGATGGCGTCCTCGATATATAGCATCAGGATGTTATCAATTTGTCCAAATTTGTAAGCTAATTATATTACATTATGGTTTGTAGTTAGTTTTAATCTTTTGTAGAGTTCAGGGTCTATACAGGGGCGTGTGGCTCCTTATCTTGCTATAGGTCCATGCAGTGTAGTTTCTAGTTATAGCATCTTTAATACTTAGTTATCCCAACTTGCATGTAATGATATTTTCTTGGTCTATAGACTAATCCAAGACTAAATCCACTAGCTGATCAATTGGTTATAGTGAAAACAAAAAAACATTATGTCTACGGTTGGATCCTACAAATAGATAGTCTTTTTTTCTTTTCTTTTTATTTTGGCAAACGGAAATTAAGGAAAGTCTACGGTTGGATCCTACAAAGCTTGAATAAGTGAGTTATCACACTTTTTTATCGGAGAGGCACATTATGTTCCAGATAATTACCCGAGGGTATTCAAGAAGTAGATTCTTCATATTCATTCATTCATGACGGCTTTTATGTATTTCTTCCCTATAATTACTAGCTAAGGAGTGTCGCACATGCATAAGCTTATGAGTTAATTAAAAGAATGTGACGGCTTATTTATGATGGTCAATTGGTAAGTCGAATTTTAAGAACCTATACATTTTCCCCTAAAATGAGATCCGGTGAAAGATTTAACATTCCAAAATGTTCTAGAACATTGTAGATATATGTATATCGACGAACTCTTCAAATTCTTCACGACATTCTATATATGTTTCTAGCCTTACATAGCAAGTTGCTATTTTGAGATGACTTCCTATTAATGGAGGCAATTAGTGTTTGTAACTCATTGCTATCTTTAAATAGTATTAAAATTAAGATATTTAAACATAATAGTAATAACATCATATCGGAGACTTTTTCAAAGGCTTGAGGTACCATAGAAGTTGGAATGGACTTCGATGGCTAAAAGAATCTCACACGATTTGCTGTCGCTTTTTTCATCCACCAACTTATTTTATTATCTTAATCCTGATTATATGATGATAATTGATTCTAAGTTTAATAACGTACCAAACATACTACTAAATTTGGCAGTGATGCTAAAAATCAAAAGAAATGGAGTCGATCCGGTTTGGTAGATCATTAGTTTTGAATTAACTATAATTAGGGATTAAACATGTACAAAGTTTAATCAGAATATTAAAAAAACTTCTAAAAAGTGTAACCAAAGAGTTTATCGTAATTCATTAATTCTCAAAAAATGATAAGAAATAATGCTTGCAAGTTGCAAGTCGAGCATCACATCTAACCCCTTTTTTTTACCAAATTGGCAATGAATCTAGAATCTCAATATTTCAGCAAATTATTCTGAAACACATCAAAGAACGATGTTAATCAAGAACCTACTACAGAAGTTGAATGTCTATAAAAGTAGAAAGTATGTGATACAAAAGTTTCTATATAGCTAACATGAAGCAAAAAATTATTATGACATGAGAAAACTCTACTAAAACAATCTAACAGTACAACACAAGAACCTAACTGACCCTCCCCATAATATTGCTTAGGCCTTCTTTCTCCAGTTGCTTCACATCTGAATCCTCTGGAGCAATCTTTTATCTTTCTAGACCACAAGTATACTTATTGAATACCTCTGAAACTTAAGTTTTTCCAAACTTCAAATATTACATGAGATGCACATCTTCGTATGCTTAGGGGAACATAATCAAAGAGTGTAAGTGTATTATTATCTTAATTACATACAACAAATGTATAGTTAACCAAATGTATAGTGAAGATGAAGTGGCGCAACAACTCATAACGACGAGTCTAATTGTCTGAGAGTAAACAAATCAAGAAGTTGCACCCTCGAGCTTGTTCCGGATTGAGGCGGCTCGTCTTCGAGATCCACATGGGAAGCACTGCATGGGAATAAGAGACATGCCAGAGTTAATACTTCACATACACAATATGATGTAAATTAAAAGAATGAGAAGCTGAAACATAAACGAATAACAACTAATTTAGCAAATGGTATAAAAGCCAATACATATTAGCATATTATATGGTAATTCGTGCAGTTAATTAAATCTTACTGATACTATTAACTAGTGAATTGAATTAGTAAACAAACACGTTTTGTGCTAAATAGCCAAGCCCTTTTGGTTTTAAATAGACAACAACGATTCCAACAAAATAACTTGTTTCTCAATAATTTATGTTTTAGTTTTAGACTACAATCAGTATCAAGCAATGTGCAAATTATTGTTCCGCCAATCATATTAGAACGAAGAACAATATAAACTTAAGATCGTACATTTAAATTGATTTCTAACCCACTCCTAGTTCAAAGTTTAAACTCATACCACGCAGGATTACAATATGTAAACCCTTACAAAGGAAATCCGTAGTGATTGCATGTAATTTTCATAATTGAGGATCGAGATTACCTAATCTATCAATAGATCTCCTTTAAATATATATTTTTCATCCATATCCCATCAAGAACTAAACTATATATGATCTTGACAATCCTTAAGATACAAAAAAAGTACGTACTTATGTTTATATACATATTAAAATTGACAGAAAGCACTGACCCTAGATCTAACCCTACCCTCAAACCATGAGAAGAGAAAACGAACGAACACTTTAGCTTCATATGAAGTAAAACTAGATCCTATACTGTTTCCATTATGAAAAATCGAAAAAAATCTATCCTAAAATCATTTATTTTCAATCTCAAGCTACAACATTGATGGTCATGTTGTTTCGAATATTAGCTCCAGAAACAACTTTAATTTGGAAACCAAACGTAGATATGTAAAGAAGCAAAATCTTGAACACTCAATGAAATAGATCTCCGTAACCCTAACCCTAATTAACCTGTTGATGAAGTTCCTGGAATAGAATAGATCTCTGTAACCCTAACTCTAAACCAAACATGTTGGTGTTGAAGCTATTGGAATAGAATGAATTCTGGGCATAAATAGAATCAAAATCATGATTAACCCTAACCTGTTGATGTCCATGTCAAAGTTGTTTTCCGTATGAAATCCGTTTTGGCCAATCCTGTTATCCTCTCCAAAGAACGCTTGACTCCCCCCATTGTATAACTCGTCGCTGCCGATCCCGGACAAGTAGGCGGGTAGATCCCCATCAGTACCAAGTACGTCGATAAACGAAGACGAAGAAACATTCTCATTCCCAATCCTATTTCCATTAATATTTCCATTTCCATTGTGAATACCAACGACAACACCTCCGTTTTCATTATTCTCTTCATTAGGGTGTAAATACTCAAATCTATGGCGATGCTCATTAGCCACGTTAACAAATGGCATTTGTGGCGGTAACATCCCGTAATCGATAGTAGCAGACTCATCAGCAGCAGAACCAACAACGTCGTCACCATTTACAGCGGCGCGGTACAAGGAAAGCTGGCGAAGGGTGGCATCAAGGTGGGCTTTAGCAATGACAATATCCTGTTGCAACTCCATCACCACTCGATAGCACCCAAAGACCGGATCCTGCGCACGCCAATTCGAGTGGAATACAATCGAGGCCATGGCGTTGTGGTGGTGGATGGGGTTGAGGCCGCGAAGCGTCTTAAGGATATTGCTAACACCAAAAAGACGATGAGCGTTGAGAAACGACCGCTGCTGATCAGCGGGGAAATACGGAGCGAGGGTGCAATTGGGCTGGCACTTTCGGCGTTGGTACTTGCAGGCGGCACAAGCTTGGGTGGTGGAAGAGGAGGAGGAGAAAGGAATGGTTGGGGAGTGATATGGGGGCGAGGATGGTGGGGAGAGGCCGGAGATGTGCGTGTTGGGATTCATTGATGGATGGAGAGGAAATTGAGGGTTTGTGGTTTTTGGTTGGTTGTGTGCAGGGTGTACAGTTGGTCTGTTGGCGGTGGTTTTAGCTTTCCTATTTGTTTACATGTTTTATTTATTTATTTAACTTATTTTAATGAGGTTTTGAGTTTTTTTATATCTCAGACTACATATTAAGTTTATATTGAGAAATAAATAAGCGTGAAATTAATTTAAATACCATGCGCAATTATTTTTTTTGACAGTATATTTAAATAAAATTTTAACACATAATGTCATTATTAACATTATGACATAAGGTAAAACATTATTAAATTATTATCACAAGATAACAAAAAAAAACTATAATATAAATTTTCATTGAATAATTGTTTTAAAATAAAGAACATATTCATATAAACTATTTTTTTTAGATTAATTTGTTTTTATTAAGACTTATGTATATTTTTATTTATTTTTTTCTTGTTATTTTACATAAATAATTATTTGTGAGTTTTTCCCCACATTTAGTTTAATTTTTTAGATTTTTAAATTAATTTATACTCATTTTTCATTTATTTTAAATTTTGAAACATTATATTATAAGTTTATGACTATGTTGACATATTGTTATTTTTTAAATATTTTTTTATAATTAAATCAATACGTACAAAATTTATTTTTTATGTTTTATCGGATATTTTTATAACATACTTGTTTTGAAGCTAATTTTTGGTAAATCTTATTTTACCGTGTTGTTAATGTTTTTCTGATATTGTTATTTTTATTATAATTATTATTGTTGCAAATTACGGGGTCATATTGCCACAATTGTCATTTTTTATCAGAAAAAATTAATTTGTTTGCGTTAAACATTGCCTATTTTTTTCATTAACTCGTTTTATACCGTATCGCTAGTTTTTGTAGTAAAATTTTGGTTTTTTTGTTAACAACAATCATGTCGTTATTTTATGCGAAAAATAAGAATTCGTACATGAAACATTACTCGAGATTTTGGTATTTTCATATATGATATGATTTTTATTCGATACTCATGATACAATTTTGAACCTAATGTTAAAAATAACTAGTTTAGATTGCCGAAACTAGTTTAGCTAATTAAATATATTATATATAATATTTACAATTAAATTTAAATTAAACATGATAAGCATTTTTGTAATGGTCTAACATTTTTTACTTAAATCTTAAAAATATATACATTTAATAGCATTTTTTTATAATTAATTAAAATATATAATATTTTCAGAAATATAAAATATTTTATTTTATTTTTAATATTTTTTAAAATTATTTGTTGATTAAGTAGTGCAATGGATATATATTATGCGGGGGGGGGGGGGGGGGGGGGGGGGGGGGTTCTAACCATATTCAGAGAAGTCGTGTATCAGTTTTTAATCGCTCTGAAGTTAAATGATGCGACTGAAACTATTTGGTTAACACCGTTTGGAACTGAAAACTGGAAACGATTGTCAGTAGATGTATTATTGCATACTTTTATTATTATAACAATAAATATTACCAATTTTTTTACTAAACTGAGAATACATTACAATAAATGCAACTCGTAAACTACAGAATACAACTATAGTACAACACTACAAACACTCAGTCGCTGTATAGGAATTAACTTGGTTGGAGAAGATGTGTTGGCGAGATGACTTGAGAGGGTAGAGAGAGTTTGATTTATAAGTGAGAATAGAAGGTAGTAGAAAGGGTGAGTTAAGGGGTGAGCTGGGCGATAAAGTTAATTAGTTGGGGATAATTAGATGTTACATGCATGAGAAAGTACCTCGAAAGAAATTTTTAGATATTAGAACTATTGAGCCGGATTACTAGACTAAACTAGAAAATATTATTAGATCACATTGGTGTTGCATTTTCAGTATTGTCCACATGATTCAAGTCAGACGTTGCAGATTACAAGAGGATAAAACAATGTGTAACTAACAATACACCACAAGAATTTTACTACACTACCAAAGAAGTTATTGGATGAAACAAGTAGAATTGAAGTGGTGCGACATGTCATCATGACTCTAATTCTTTGCTGAGTGTAAACAAAGATGCAGCACCCTTGAGATCGTTCTGGATTGAGAGGGGCTCGTCTTTGAGCTCCAAACAGTAAGCACTGCATGAGATAGAGAGTACATATCTGAAGTTAATTTACAACGTAGTATATAAAGATAATGTGAACGAAAAATGAATAACAACTAATTGAGCAAATGAAATGTAACAATAGCTAGAAAGGGTGTTGTGGACTTGTGGTACTTCATTCTAAATTAATTATCTTCACGTTTAGTTCCATGTACTAGTATATCTCAATTGCATAACCAAAACGTTATGTTTCTGAACAACTAATGGTTGACAATTTCGAATGGCAATTAAACATCAATAATTCCAATTAAAATTTGGCTTCTCTATAGTTTATGTTTTACTCTTGTTATCAACTTCACAGCAAGCAATGTCCAAATTTTCAATTTGCTATTTTTAGTGTTTATAATCCCATAAAAACGTGATGGAATTAATAAACCAGTAAAGTGTCAATAGAATCATTTATACTTATCTTTGGGTGTTCTTTCATTGGACGGAAGAATATGACATCTCAATTTCTGGTTTCTACTAAATAAAAAGTTGTTTTAATGTAGTAATTTTTACATATATTTTATACATCATGGCACACCTCAAAATGAGAAAAAAATTGCGGATCCACAATATGGAAACCCTCAGTAATTGGACGTAAAGTTCATCATTGAGGATCTCATGATTACACATGTTAATCATCAGATCTTATTTTAAATCCAAAATCTTCTCATAATCCCATCAAAAACAAAATTGTGATCCTAAAACTCAAAAGCATCCGTTCATGGCAACAAGAAAAACAAAAACCCTAACCCTTGTATCAAACCACAACTTTCAAAACACATAAAATACCAATTCTTTAAAAAGCGAGAAAACCTACATAATTGTATCGAAAAATAAGATCGTAAACCATCTTGGAAAACTTGCATGCATGCAAGAAATTCAAAACAGCATGAACATTTAAAGGATTGAAATTAATCTTGAATAACCCCAACTCTGACCTGTTGATGTCGATATTGTAATTAATGTCGAAGTTGTTAAAATTACAATCAAATGAGTGTTGAGCAATCCTTTTATCCTCCTCAACATCATACAACTCGTCGCTGCCGGTCCCGGAAGAGGAGGCTAGTAGATTCCTGCCTTTCCCAAACACATGGTTTGATGAAGAAGAAGAAGAAGAACCATTTTCATTCCCCACAACTCTTACCTTCTCGTTAACATAACCACCCACACCATTTGGGTGGTAGTAATTACCCGACTCCCGCTTATTCTCATCTTGCGCATTAAATAACGGCAATTGTGGAGTGTGATCAGCGACATTAAAAGAACTAACGATTGCACCGTCGTCCCCAACCTTGTCCCGGTAGAAGGCAAGATGTCTTAGAACAACCTGAAGCTCAGCAGTGGTATCCGTAATAGCCTGGTTCAAGTCCTTTATTAGCCTGCAACATCCGAGAACCGGATCCAACGCCCGCGAATTCGAATGAAAAACAATAGACTGCATGGCGCGTTGGTGCAATGCAGGGTCGAGGTCGTGGAGGATCTTGAGAATTTTACTAACGCCGAAAAGACGTTGCGCGTTGAGGAACGATTGTTGCTGGTCGGCCGGGAAGTAGGGGGCGAGAGCGCAATCGGGCTGGCACTTTCGGCGCTGGTACTTGCACGCAGCGCAGGCTTGCGTGGTGGAATGGGAGGACATGGTGAGGTGATTGGTATTGGGCGAGGATGGTGGGGGAGATGCCGGAGCCGCCGGAGATGTGGGGGTTATTGGATGGGGAGGGAATTGTGGTGGGTTAAGTTTAGTTTTGTTGGTTGGATGTGTGAAAAAAGTAAGTTAATTAACTTGTTGGTTTGGATGAGTGAGTGATTAGTTGGATGGTGATGGGGATGTACGTGTGGATGGATTTGTGGTCTTTGCTAATCCTATTTTCTCGCGACGGACTTTGAAAGGGCACACTATTCATTAATTAGTAATCTATTTAGTTCATTTTTGTTAGTATTTGCCTGGACTTTTTATATTTTTTTAGTTTTTCTAATATGAACTGTGCAACGTGGTGTTTCGTTTGAATTCTAAATTGCATTTTTAGGGGATTTTAAAAGAGTTATATATAGTCCTTTTGCCCCCACAAGAAATCATGATATTTTATGTGGAATTGCATGTCTAAATCCATCACCATTACATCATGGCAAGTTTGAGAGTGGTGATGTACAAAGTGTGGAATTGAAAGTTACAATGTTAAATTCCGAAGGTAACGTCAGTCTGAAAAATTGAAAGTTCTGGTGATGTTTTTTATTTATTTGTATGATAACGATTTTAAATAGTTTGAGGATATTAAGGGGGGAAAAACGATGGACTTTGAAATAACATATCTACTGGGACGGTACATATCTATATGATTAATTAATACTAACAAATAAGTGAAATGTAAGAACTTTATTTTTGTTATTATATGTCAGTCCTTTTCGATGTAATGTTGTTTGACTTTGAACTTCAAGTTGCAACCTTTTATTTTGTATTACATTTTTAAATGCAATTTTGGAAATTCAATTATAATTGACTCTTGAAAATTTAGCACAAAAAATGGGTATCTATCAAAAAAACATATACAGCAAGGGTTCCACAGTTTCGAATTTTAAACCACTACACAGAATTCATAAAAAAAAGTCCCAAGAGCTAAAATTATAAAATCACGATGGCTTGCAAAAAGTTTATAACCACCGTCGGTCACCATTTAGCACCAACTCTCACCTAACGATTAAGAAATAACCAAATTTGAAGTAAATTAAAATTGGCCCCAAAAGAACTTGTGAAGCGCGAGACTGGGAGAAGATCGTCTAAATTTATGTTATTCTTTATCTGCAAATTTAATTTTTTTTCCACCTGAAAACAATAGAAAAGGTTATGCTTATGTAAAGATCAACAATTTTGAATCTTCAATAACTACAATTAATAATAAATATTGTGAGAAAAATTAGAGACCTATGAAATTTACAGCGACTTACAAAAAGTTTACGACTGCTTAGCTCCATCTCTGACCTAGTGAGTAAGAAATAAATAAATCAACTTCTGGAATGTAGTAGTCAGCATCTGTTATTTTGTTGGGTCAAAATTTTCAAAATCCTTTTTGAACTCTTCAACCATATTTATTTCCTCTTCTTTGGTCGTTGTGCAATTCCTCCAGTCTGCTCTATCTGCTAAATTCAACATCCCAGCAATTACCTGGAGAAATATAGGAATAGGAGGCTAATTTAAGTTAACACAAAATTACTTCAATGTAATCGATAAAAATGTAAATATGTCCACATTTAATTTTGAAGTTATATACCAAACACTATCAATATCAAAGGCATTAAAGCACCAGCTCTAACAGCTTAGACGGACGGTTTCCCTTGGACAAATTTATTTGTTGTTACCTCACTGAAGGAATCCCACCAAAGGAGAAGACCAAAAATAACAGAAAAACATAAAAATTATTTTTAAAAAAATCAAAACACCAACAAATTGGTTTTGAAATGATTTAAACCTCAAGACTGCAGTTCTATCAGTGGTGCTGGTGCCTATATACGGGGTCGTTGTACACATGAATTAGTGAAGTGAAGCTCACTATACAGTAGGGAAGGCAAAAAAACTAAGTGGAAGGGCCAGTATTACTTCACCGAACAAGGTCAACAAAATGGAGAAAGATGTAATACAAACAGGAAGTTATTTTTGAAACATCTTATTGATAGATTACAGAAGAAATAACCTCACGACCAAACTGTACAGGGAACTTCTCCTGCTCTGCGGTAGTATGCTTCAAGATTTTGCCTTCAGGGAGTTCCACGTAGAAGAAACTTGATCCCTTATCAAACTCGGACCTCAACAACTCATTTGCCTCGCTAGGGTCAGTACCTGTAAGGTATTGATAAACGCAATGGGTCAAAACTCAAATTATTTTTTGGCATTTTGGATGTAAAAGACTAAATCAAAATGCCCCCCTAAACCGTTTGTGTTTCTTAATTATTTTGAAAGTGCAGACAAACTGTGCATCACATCAATGGGCCAACTGGAAACCTTTTCTGATTACGAAACACATGGCTGCATACGTTCAACCCCCGCTTACCTTGCTCACGTGGAAGCCTCTTTTGAGGCATTGAAATAATCTAGATGTTGAAGGGTTAAGACAACGCAATTGATGGAAGCAAGTGTAAAATCGGAGGGTATACATAATAATCTCTTATTTGGAAGGTATTGGAGAAATTGAACCATATTTGAAGGGTACACATAAAATTCCACCTAAAAACCATGTGTGCAAATATGTGATGATCTAACATATACCAAAAGAAAAGGGACTAAGTTGAAAGAAAATTGTCGAAGATAGACAACATAATCATTTGAAATTTTGAACCCTGGAAAAAATTACTGATATTGTGCAATATTGACTTTTATGCAATATAAAGAAAAAAAATCCTCCAAGTACAACTACAGTCCACAAGTACCATTTTTACTTGGGCCTTTATATCATTTCCGAGTAAATTATGAAAATAGCCTCAAAGATCTACCATTAAAAGTACTGGCAAAGTCAATCTCTTGCAAAATCATATTGTTAAATTCATGAAATCCTAAACTTCACAGGCAACAGAAGAGGACTTACCTGGGGACAAAACTTCAAACTCAAATCCTAAACGTTTAGCAGCCAGGGAGAAAGCTCGTTGAGCATCAGCAGCCCTTGATGATGGCACAGGAATAGCCTAGAGAAAAGAGTTACTTCTAAATTGAAAGGAACCAAGACTAGTTCAAAAAATGGGATAAACTAGTGTGGACTGCAGAGCTTGAGCAAAGAATATATATTATATAAAAATATCATCACCTAAACAATTGAAATGCAGAATAAACTTCTTTCAAGATAAAAAGTACTATCCACAAACTTGTAATTATTGCATGTGTTCGTATGATAAAAGGGTGCCCTGATTACCTGGCAATTGACTTTAGGAATATAAATACGCATCTTATTTGTATATGATATAAATCGACTGAGGAAAAATCCCAGACCCAGCAGGACCGGACCGAATCCAATCGGCCCAGACCCAGCAGGACCGGACCAAATCCTGCTAACCCCTACATATATTCCTGTCAGGGTGTGTGTCTGTGAGACAGACTAGGTAGATCAACATACAGGCATAAAATGCATTCCAAGAAGGAGCTGATATTTAAGAGGAATAGAAATTGAGTCTCGTCAAGGCTCTCTACCTGAAGATTAGCATGGGATGTGCGAGGGGAGACCCATTCATAGAAAACCACTGCCTTTCCTAAGCTCTTCAAATGTAGCTTAAGAGCTGCCTTCAGCTTTCCAAGTTCTATATCTGCCTCTGGAACCATAGCAAATGTGCTCGGACAATGCTCTATCGGTACAAGCAGTACATGACCTTGAACAAGTGGACCCTTAGGCAAAGCACAGTAACAACTCTCTCCAACACTTGTTATAAGATGTGTCTCTACGTCTGGGCTAGACAAGCAGAACCAACATCTTTTCTCTGGCCTAGCCCTGTAGTCAGGAAAAGTTGAGAGTTATCATACATGGTGTTACAAAAGTGAATTCATCGTATTAAAGCATATATACATTTTTAATTAGACTAAGTTTCAATTTTAATTCTTCAACGGACTAGATAGAATAAAATTCTAGTATAAGGGTCAACAAAGACAAATGGATCTCTAAGCAAGAAAATAGGCAAGAACAATATCAATTGAAAGACATTATTGTGCAGCTAATTATCTCCTCCATGCTAACCTACGAGAGGTTAAATCTGAATGCCTGTTCCCCTCAGATGTGCTCTCTCCTTCCTCTGACAGACTATGTCTAAACTTGCAGTCGGGAGCTCTTTCACATTTTCCTTTGTTTAGAAAATCAAAACACACATTTCTCAGATACTGCTGCCTAGTTTCTTCATCATGGCGAAAATTGCAGTTGCCTCCTCGTGGACAAGACCCTGTTGATGTGAACTTAAAACACAACCTATCTGACCCACCATTGTCCTGTCTCTGACGCTTTTGGGAGGCGTCAAAACGCCAATACTGGGAATCTACGTCAGCAGTAAGTGGTCTTTTTGCTGTATCCACGGAATATTTACTCTCTTGATTTACAATATACGGTGATAAAGTAGTATTTGGTGGTTTTGCACAGATCTCACTTGTTGACATGATAGCTGCTGGAGTAGGAGAAATTGCATGAAGGAATTTCTGGAAACCAGTAAAGGCACCAATATGTCAAAAGTGATGTTATATGAGCTACAGGGACATTTCATGAGGAAACTTTAGCTATATTTATAAAGAAACCACACCTAGAAGAAGAATAAAAGGTGCATTTTTGCGAATAATAAGTTCAAGGAAAAAATATAAACTATGAAAGTAGAAAGCTGCATTGAAGACTAAATAATAGGAGTTTTTTTTTCTTTTTCCGCTTATTTTGTTTTCATGCCTAGAGAGCTCGTCGACATATTCAACCATGAAATCTTGCAAATCATCGTTGATCTAAAACAACAAAGTCGTAGGCTATTTACCACGTTTGCTGCATAGAAACAGGATTTCTAACAGCACGATGATCCAAATATGTGTCATCTCTATTTCCACAAGCTTTCAAATTACAAGAAGCATTTGTCATTTAATGATACAACGAAGAAAAAAACAAAAACAAAAACAAAATGTAAACAAAGTCCCCCCTGCACATGATGCTCACTTTACTAGTATTCTAATATAAGGTGAGGTGCTTCCAAGGTAGAACAAACAAAGAAGAGAATACATGCACAATGCAATTTATATGGAGGAAGACCACTCTTTACATTATGGCCAGTTGTCACTCGTTAATTACATGTAGATACTTATTAACCTTCACAAGATGCTCAAAATCAAAAGGTGTGCCCCAGTAGAAAGTGGAAAACCAAAAGAACGATAATATTTTTTTAGGACACCACTATTTAAGTTTCTAGGTTCATGTTTCAAATAATATAAAGTAATAATAGGTATACTAACATTGTAACACCAGATCCACCAAACAAAGTGCCGTAATAGAATCATCTACACATGCATCTTACACCCCAACTAAGACAAAATGCTTACAGCGCTAAAACTTTCAATAACGAAAATCAAAACAAACTTAATATTAGAACCTTTCTGATTACACCTACATGTTCTAGAAACAATAGTTGTATATTTTAAATGCAACTCAATGGTCAAAGCCTGTGACCCGAGATGAACATGATATAAATACTTCAGAAAATTAATTCTTCTATAGTATATAATGGAATTGTCATCTTTGTTGTTCAGCATACTTATTGCGGACATCGATCATATATCATCAAACTAATAACAAATATCTTTTTGGTGTCTTTTGAAGATCCAATTCACCAGTGACGAAGATCGATTTTAGGAACTCTGATTAGAGAACCACTTGATTCGATGGGAGAATTGTAACTACGAGAACTACACAGCCTTTAAAATCTAAAAACTACCATACTCAGAAGGCTATCCTTAGATTGATTTCCGTTCCCAAAATAATCAATGTTCTAATACCTTCTCCTCCAAGACCCTTACTCCTCCCATTTCTCTCTCCTGCCGAGAGACAATCCCACCAACCACCCCGCTGACACAATAACTACACAATCTCAGTTAACCAAGAACATGAAGAATCGGCCATTTCAGCTACCACAGAAAGTTAGACAAACAAAATGTCATAACCAACCAAACAAAGACCGACTTCAGCAAAAACATCCGACCACCAAGGCTGTATCGTATCTTATTTATTTACGCTACACATAAGGCATCAGCTAGGTTGGACAACTATCCTATACATGACCAGTATTATCCAACTGGGGAACAAGCCCAGCTGAACAACATATGCTTCACTCTTTTTATCTAGAGTGTCTACTCTCAATTGCTCATCTACAAGGAAATAGTCCCTGATGCTAGTTTTTGCATTAACATACTCTCACATTACTTTCAGGATAGAAGCTATAGCTATCATTTCTACATCCATGCGACCGTATAAGCCAGTTAATGACATTCAATCTAAATCACTGGTTTAGAAATAGACAAGTAGAAAAACAAATTTACCTGCTTATCTTTATTTCCAACAGTAGCAAGACCAATAAAACGGGTGGTATGAGCAGCTTTATCATTAGAATATGGCTCACGTGCAAAATAAATACTTTTTGTTCCTGCAATATGGTACCTACATATAAATGCAATAACTATAATGAGAAAACTTAAACAGTGATTGTTCAAAACTGCAGCAATGAATTGATGGCATGTCAGACTCCCATCCACCAATTGTTGACTTCTTTTAAATGCAAGATTATGCAAAAATAAATGTGGCCCTATCATGTAAAGGTTGACAAATCCAATTTGACTAGATATGAGTGGTCAACTCCAAACATTTAACACACTAAGGAAAACCAACGATGAGATATTACATGAGGTGTTTAGATGCTCAGTGAGCTAAATGGATCAAGTACAATATTTGAAAGTGGCCATCCTCTATCTGAATGTATGACTCAAGATCAGTTTCTTAATAGTTGCACTGAACGTATTTCTAGTTCTATCTTTTCTCCATTGAGATGACCTAGAGCATTAGACAATCATGTTTACCCAAGTGCAATAACTCATCTCTAATGAAACAAAGGGTGCCTGAACAATCATTCTGAGTTGAAGGTAGTCTGAGCTATCCTATATAAGAACTAAGACCTCTTCTCCAGATGACCATGACACCATATCAGCATCCTTCCTTTTTTTAACGGTAGCATTCTTCCATGTTATGGTAAAGAATAGAGTGATGAAATTTGGCTTTTGACGAGAATACAGAAAAAGGCTATTCTAATAAGCCATTGAAGAAACACTTAAAAATACGACCAGCACAAAACTCAACATGAATCCACGAGATCAATTCTTCATGCTCTACAAAGAAACATATATAACTTGAAAATTGAAACATAAATGGGAGGCAACAAAGATCAGCAGCTTAATGAAACTCAAAACTATCATTACTCACCGAGGCTTGATTTCTGCAACTAACTCTGATATGACATGATCAGAGCCAACTGGATCCAAGACCCCTTGGGGCAAACCAGATGTATCAGCCCCATGTGCCACTCCACTAGGCCATTCATTAGTAACATATGGTCAAGAAAAACCAAAAAAACACAAGTGAATAGGTAAATTATTCAATTTTTTCATCAAATGAGACCAAAGGATATGTTAGAAAAATGTCAATGATTCCAGGTTCTTCCGCCAAAGCTCGCAAGGCCCCCACATCATCTTCACTGTAAACACCAATCATTGCACCACCAGATACCTTTTTCCCAGATAAGTAAGCAACAGATAACCCTACATGCCACAATATTTATCCAAATAACAAATTTTTAAGGGAGATTCACAAGTAACATGAACATAAAATGTCAAATCTTCAACTCAAATACTTTTGGTTGGAAATTGTTGAAAATCGGCACCAAAGACGAAAACTTTTTTGATCGGTAAGATGAAACTTTTAAGATCAAACCACACCCTACCTTCAAGCTCAAGCCTCCCACTCCTAACTCCAAGCCATAAAAAAATCCTACAAACCTCAACCCCTTCCATCTTAAACCCCAAACCACCATTCACCCCCTCCAAATTAACAATATATTTGTCCAAAATGTCCCACTATCCCCATAGTCACCAGTGAAGTACGTCGGGACGGGGATATCAATCCTCCGAGAAACGCAGTCCTCCAAGTTAACACCACATCAATTCGAAACGACTACAACCTAAACCACACCAAGGAGGGGTTTGTGCAGTCGGATTCCGAGGGAAACCGACGGAAACGGAATTTGGATTCCGGTTGACTCCGGAAAGGGGGTTGTTTGTGCACGGAGACATGGATTCCGTCGGATTTTGTGGTATGTATAAAATTTTCTTTGAGTTTTCCGTCACTTTGAGGTCGGAAAGCCACGGAAACCGAATATTTTCGGTCGACCGTCAAACATTCGGTCCACCGAAATGATTGTAATGGACGACCGAACATATTTCGGTCCACCGAATTCGTAACTGAAATGACATGTTCGGACGACCGAACTTAGTTCGGTCTTCCGTTTATGTTCACTCTGAGAAGTCTCATTTCGGTCGACCGAAACTAGTTCGGTCGTCCGTTTTCCTTATCCAAACTGTTCGCTGCCCCCTTGCAACCCCTGTCACCTCACCGACGAGGTGGAACGCTGCTCGCTCACCGGGAAGCAAGACCCCCGACCGACCCGTCGCAGTGGACATAAAAAGTATGAGCAAACAACAGAAATCCTCCTTCCCCAAATCACTTTCCGACACATGCACAGACAACAAAATTCAGTCAAATGGAAACTGTTTTCCACTGGATTTTGTTTTCCTTTACTTTCCGGTTGACTCCGAAAACCATTTTCCGTCACTTTCCACGCCACTAACACCCCCAAGGTGATGCCTTTCATGTTTACTCCATGAAAAACACACAAATTTCGAGAAACCAATTAAAATTCAAAACCAGCACCAATGACAAAACTTTCAAAACCAAAATCCCCAAACCACTCCATACCTTCAAATCTCAAACCTCCCATTCCCCTGACCCAGAACAAATTCCAACATATTTCGACCCTATCTCTTAAACCCCGAACCCCCTTCATCACCACCTTCAAAACCCTCCTAGCACTGACCCATAGTCCCTGATGAAGTCAGAACAGGAACCACAATCTTCCCCAGACGTAGTCAGACCTCTAGGAAGTAAAGTGAAGCTCATTATTAATTTTTTGTTGGTTGGAAGACTTCCACTATTTACAAACATATAGAAGATAAGTTCCCTCACTTTCAACTTGAAATGAACTTGAAATCCAATCACCAACATTTAAAATTCACTACTAGAACTAGATTTTTACAGACTCCTCCAAATTAACCTCCCGTCAGTTAGAAATGATTCCAATCTAAACCATTTCAAGAAAAAGTGATTCCTTACCATTTTCCACAAGCCAATTGCATTAAGTAAATTTTCAAAAAGAAAACGCATTTTGAAAAGAAAAAAACTTAAGATCAAACCACAGCCTACCGTTAAGCTCAAACCTCCCATCCCCTAAGCAAGAACAAATTCCAACAAACCTCATACCCATCCATC
This sequence comes from Triglochin maritima, assembly GCA_963682175.1. Lineage (NCBI taxonomy): Eukaryota > Viridiplantae > Streptophyta > Magnoliopsida > Alismatales > Juncaginaceae > Triglochin > Triglochin maritima. The sequence continues at coordinate 47,870,001 of OY821775.1, forward strand.
TTAAACCCTAGACCCCTCCAAAACCCTCCCCCCACCAACCCCATAGACATAGTCCCCGGTGAAATTTGTTAGCATGGGAACATCAATCCCACAATGAAAGTAGTCCTCCAAATCAGAAACACATCAGTCCAATACTATCAATCCCAACCGAAACCGAAACACAAGTCAACACCTTTCAAATTTAAAGGAGGATCCACTGTTATGGGATGTGTACCAAGTTTTGCTGGTACTACAACCCGATACATACTCATGTGTACAAGGTAGTTAATTTTAAAAAAATGGATTGAATGTTTAAGATAAAGTATTGTGTTTAACAAAAATGGTACAAGCAGCAAAACTTGGGGAAAAACACAGCAGCAGATTCTACGTGTTCAAATATTCTCCATAAACACACATACGTTTCAAGAAGAAATCAAATAAAATTTAAAACCATCACCAAAGATGAAAATCAAGAAACCAAATTTAAAAAAAAAATCCAAAACCATATCTCACCTTGAAGCTCAAACCTCCCACTCCCCCTGAGCCAAAACAAGTTCCGACAAACCTCAACCCCATTCATCTTAAACCCGGAACCCGCCTTGGCCTTCTCCAGCACCCTCCCGGCCGCAACACCATAGTCCCCGGTGAAGTAGGTCGGGACGGGGACCTCCACCCGCCCGGAGACGTACTCCTCCAGGTCGGAGACCGCGTCGGGGGAGTCGGGGAAGAACTGGCCGACGCAGAGTAGCGCGTCGAAGGGGCCGCTGGCCTTGTTCACCTGGAATGGACCGGGAAGGTGAGGAAACCCTAGGTTTGGGGGAATGGGGGGAAGAGAAAGAGGGGCGTACCGTGTGGAATCGCTTGTAGAGGGGGGTGAGGCGGCCGAGGACGTCGCCGGAGAGGAGGATGCGTGGGGGAGGCATCGCCGGCGGGAAGAGGAGTGTGCAGAGAAGAGGTCGGTCGAGTTGGGGGTACAGACGAGTCGAGTCTGAGGTTAAAATTTCGAGAGTATTCGAGATTTCGAGTCGAGTCCGGTTAAAATTTCGTGTATTGTATAATTTTTAGTGAGTCTGTATGGTTCGTAGGAAGCGATGAAAAAAGCAGAATTAGATTCAACTTAATTGTTTGTTATTTCTTTCTTTTGGATTACCTTGGACTGTTTGGTTGTTAGATTCGTAGTCTTGAATTAGCTTGAACAAACTCAATAGGTGGATTTTTAGGCTTGGATTATCTTAATTAGCTTAATTGGTAAATTTTTAGTCTTAAATTAACTTGAATTTGCTTAGTTGGTAGATTAGTGATCTTGAATTAACCTGAGTCACCTTAGTTAGTAGGTTTTTAGTCTTGAATTTGTCTAAATCAACTTACTTTTTAGATTCTTAGTCTTGAATCAACAGTACATTTTTAGTCTTCATTAGCCAAACATATTGAATCCTAATATTTGAATAGTATATTGGATTTAATTAAAAGAACATAAAATGCCCCGAGCCAGTTCGCATGACTTGATCTTTCTAAAAATCATCTTTCATTGCTCACATCATTGCTCAATCATACAAAACAAAACCAAAAAAGATACATGTGTAATCATTCTCAACCTGTCTACAAATGAAATTACGCCCAAACACACTTGGGGCCGCACACTCACTTCCTTCGAACCACACTAGGCAAGATATATTCTTGTTGATGTTGCTTTCGATACTATCATGCGGTACGTCTTGAATGGTCAAGTCACAAAGTCAACTTCCAAAAATATTTCTAGGCCCATATCATGAGATATTTCTAAGCCCATATTGCCAACAACGACATGGATGCTGCACCTAGAAAGAGTGCTACAAAGGATGCAAGTTTAGACCAGAATTTCGTGCTTATATTACGACTTAGAAAGTCTGCTGCGATAAGCTCAACCAAAGCCATGTATATGAGAATTCCTGCCGACACACAATCTAGCAATCCTTCCACCACCAGTGCTCGAGGAGTGTTGGCGTTGTAAAGGGACGTAAGGCTTGTGCCGACAGCAACGCCTGCAGGAGTTGTTACTGCGAAGAAACATGCCATTGTCGTCGTGATGTAGGTATTGAAATCCGCCTGAATGCCAAAGAAACCATGTTAAGGTCTAATCTTGGCTATTTTGTGGTTGTCTAACAGAAAACATTACATATTGAGAATAGTCTCACAATGAAATATCTAAGAACATTCTGTTGTTTAGATTTGGTCATAAATCCTTCACAATTTGAGATTATAGTCAACAACTTGACATTCCCAACTAGGGGTGTGTTTGGATTGGCTTAGTTTTGAGATTTATATAAATATCGAGTTTTGTAAAGCTCAACTTTACTTTTGTCATCCAAACATATTTTTCTTAATGCTGAGTTTGTTGAGTAGAGAAAAAAGTAGAGAGTAAATGAGTATGACACTTGTATTGCTTAACTAATGTTATTACAACAAAACTCGCTACAAGACTCACACTCACACTCTACTACAAATGACTAGACTACACACTCATACTACTACACAAGACTCACTTTTGTGATGTGGAGAAATATTCACTTACATAGTTTGGAATGAGAGATGACACTCCTATTAATAGGTGTGGATAAAAACTTGGAGGTCACATTGCGAGTGAAAAAAATATAGAAGAATTGAAGTTTCTAGACTTTGAAACCTCTACGAAACTTCCTAGTGTTGGATAAGATAGAGGTATCTAGAGTATAAATTCTCTAGAAGTTTGGCTTAATGGGTTTGACTAATAACTAGCTTAAGTAATATAAGTTCTTAGGCTTTGGTTTAGATTTGGGTTGATGTTGGATTCTCAACAAAGTTGAGAGTTTTGGCTTGCTTTTTTAACTTGAAGTTGAGTTTTGCAAAACACTAATCCAGACGGGTGTTTTGCAAAACTAAAGATTTATTCCTAAATTAACTTCAAATAACTTCCTTATTTCCACTCTATATTCTCAATTTTCACTCTAATATGCCTTAAAAGTGTTTTGCTCACTTTTGGCTTCAAGTTATTCTATAAGTTTTACACATTCATCTTAGTTGAAGATTGCTTACCTATGGTCCGTTTCGGACACTCAGGTTTTGAATCCGGGATTCTGAAAAGTTATGTTTGAGAGATGGATAGTTTTTAAGCGGTTTATAGTTTTTGAAGTTTGAGACTCATTTTTCTGTCTAGGACATTAGATTTTGAGTTTTAGTTTTTGGCGTTTTAGGTGCCCTTTTAGGTGACAAACACTTGTATAAGTTATTTGAGATAATTTAAAAAATAAAGATGTCTTATTTTACAAAAAAATGACAATCTATTTAATGTTATATATGGTTAGTTTTTTTATCTTTCAACCCAAGTCAATTTAGAAATCTTCCTCAAATAATTTTTAAATTTAATCAATGTTGATATTATTCATCTTAGTTGGGTCATTATACGTGTTAATTTATTTTTCTTCTAAATTTGAAAATTAAAAACAAATACTTATATTACTGCAAATAAAGAGGCTATAACACAATAACAAGTTTTCTTTGAACAAAAATACACCAACAAGTTTGAAAAAGTAGATTATAATTTTTTTCATAAAACCTAATTAAAAATAATATATGTCGCAATTTCATGACTCAAACATTTAGGATTTGTAGAATTTAATGAAAACTACGACCTAATTAAATTGGGGGGAGGGGGTTGTTCTAGGCTCGTATAATGGAGGAATTTTGTGTTTAAGAAACTAATGTTTACGGTTGGATTTCTTTTATAAAAGAAATGAAATGTTAGCGTCTGATAAAAAGGCAAGTCGTGGAGAGATTCTTAATCGTCAAAAACCCTATTTAACGAGGGACCAAGTGTGATGTGGCGTTTAGTAAGTCTCGAATACGGATTTTTGGTGTCCAAAACTTACTTTTGGTTATCAACAAAAGAACCTAAGAAAATAAAAACATTAAAAAAAACCTAAAAAGTTGCTACATGCCTAGAATCATTATCCACATGAGCAATGCAACACAGTGAGAAGTGAATGTGCAAGGTTTTGTATTTGTTGTCAATTGAACTACTGAACATTCAGATAAATGGCCTTGCGAGAATCTATAATTTGTTGTTAAATTTTATGTTAGTGAGGGAAATTATATTTCGGTCAGTTTATCTCAAGTTCTAGGATGGTTAAGACCCAAGTTCTAGGATGGTTAAGACCTGAGATTTAACGAGACTGGTAGATAAAACGAAATTAAGCTAATATTAGCAGTTTAAGATAATTAACCTACAAAAAACTCAGACACAAAAGAAGCATATATCTCACAATTTTTTCATGAGAACCAAAGACTACAGGCTGAAATTTTCAGTTCTCTTTAATCTAATGTTGATTTCTATCTGCATAAGCAACCTCGAGAATTCATAATTCGACCGGATTCCATCGATTTCTATATGAAAGGTGATACTCATAAGAGATACAATTTCTTAAATACCTGAGAAATGCATCCACCCAAAGCAATCCCTTCAAAGAACTGGTGGAACGACAATGCTGCGATTAGTGGCCGGATCGTGCATGGGCTATTCGACACCCCCAACGACAACCCTATGATGATCGAATGCGACACAATCCCCAATTCAAGTATCTGTCCAACGACATAACCAAAAATTTAGTTACAAATACATACCATGATCACATCAAAACTTTCATGCACCAAGCTTTATTTATCTAGACCCGAAGAACTGTAGGACATATTTTGATTGTTTGTGGTTAGCTATTAACAAGAGCAACATGTACCTACTAGTTCCATGTATGATGAATCTGACACAAGGTTTTGAACAAAAAGTAAGATCCAAAATCTAACCACTCTTCTTGTCAGATCTATTCAAATTTGTAGATCGATGTTCCTTGTTACGTTATAAATTCATATGTACTACTAGTTAATTTGTATCCCACTGAGGTCAGTTATTCAATTGAAATTTAGCACTACATGTGATAATAACTAGAAAACACTTAAAGCAAGACATCATAGTCTTAAACATTAATTGCAAGTTTGCATCAAGTTACAAAAACACCACTGTGACAACAGTGTTGATTATTAATAGTAATAGACTAATAGTACCATATATATGTAACTCCTAGCTAGAGTTTCAATGTTTCCAACTACACACTGAAACATCAAATTAATTGGATGATAAATCTTTTTTCTTCGAATGATTATGACGAAGGGTCAAATTGCAACGATGGTGGTTTGCATGTGATAATAAATAATTAAGAAACCGCTGTAATGTGACATTTTTGAAGTAAAAATATATTATAAGATGTGTATATCTTCAATTCTTCAAGAAATGAAGAGGATAGCATGCATGTCAATGTATATGACAGAGGTGAAGGAAATTCAACGGATAAAAGAATTCATGATCTACATCGTACAATTATGAAACTCTTAAGTAATCAACTAAGCTAACTTAATTTGATTTAAACCTCACAACAAAAACAATACCTGAGAAGCAACCACATGTCGAACTTGAGTAGAAATCTCACCACCAACAACATGACTATGGCTATGGCTATGATCATGAACGTGACTTAGAAAAACTTCCCTACTCCCCACCCCATTCCCATCCTCAATCTCATGATAATCCCCACCATTCTCCTCCTCCTTCTGCCGCCGCCGCTTCCGCTCGTAGTACTGCGTCCCCAAGAAGTCCAGCACAAGCGTGCAAAGTGCGGCCGTCATCGCCACGAACCCCGCAAACGGGAACTCCTTCCACGGAGTATCCGGTAGGCAAGGGTCGGTAAGCGCGTCCTCGCCGTCGGGGAGCATGTGGACGAACCCGGTTGCTAGCACCACCCCGGCCGCAAAGGCCTTGAAGACCAAAAACACGCCGGAGTCCGTTATCCGGCTCCTACCCACAAGGGGAATTCCAACGCCAACCACGCCGGCTACAAGAATTGATGCAATAGCGACCGCCTTTAGTTGTAGCGCAGCCACGTCGTCCCGGCATCCCCCGTCGTCCTCGCCGCCGCATTGGGCGACGGAGAAAAGACCCTATTGACTCCAAAAGCAATAACAATGATCGTAATTAATTAACAGATGTAGGATTTGGGGATGGAAGGGATTAAATGAAATTCACGTTTGAATAAGTACCTCGACGAACGTCATATTCATGTCCTGATCGTAAATGAAAGTCTCACGCCTTCAAAACCTAATTAAGACTGGACATATTGTAATTTATTTGCCTTTCGTTACATTAGACAAAGTTGTTTTTTATCATCCTAGCTAGCTCGAATTCTGATTCGCTTCCAGTCTATATGTTTAATTTGTTAGAGAACACGAGCAAATAATTTATGGAGAAAAATTAAAGTTGTGTATCGATAAACCACGTACCTTAATGAATTTGTAGGATTGCGGTGTCTTTCTCTAGCTCGTCTTCTCGAACTCGAGTTCGATTTCGAATTTAAACGAGATGGAAAACGCATGGGGTCAAGAAACAAATAAGAAGAGAATAGATGAGAACACAAATGGAACTTTAAATATTGGGATAATTCAAGATCGGGCGTGAGAGTTCGAAGAAGATCTATGTCGTCATGAGGGTGTTTTCAACGATGGCGCGGGAAGAGGAGTTGCATGGGAGGAAGACACGTGGAAGGACACGTGAGAAAGGCATCAGATTCTGAAATTATGTCGACACAATGGCAAAGGAGTGTGAGATGATATGAGAGCTGACAATGCGAGCTTTGACATGCGCTTCGTACCTAGGATTTTCGGTTTGGTCCTTGGACGTTTTCGATTTTGTGATTGTAATATTTAGTCTCCAATATTAACCGTCACAGATTGAGTCACAACGACGAACCATGCCAAGTAGGGGTGCCAGTGGATATTCGAATATCTGAACATCCGTCCATATCTGTATTCGAATTTGAACATTCAATCCGAGAAAAAATATCTGTAAGACCGTATTCGTATCTGATCCGTAAAGTCGTGGAGCAGATATGGTTATTAGTACATTCGATCCGTATAATATCCGATCCGGGATCGAATATTATACGGATCAACATCGATATTTGTATCTATATTATATATAGTTATTCTTTAAATTAATGATATATATAAGTTAGGTATTTTTTCTATAAATTACCCAAATATATAAACTATTCTAAATTACTAACCCGATTAATATCCGCTTCGGAACTACATATCTGTATTTCATCTGTATCCATATTTGTATCATATACTTATGCAATACATTATTATACCTAGAAGTATTCATATTTCAACATTGTGTGATTATATTTTGAATATATAGTTTAAATTTATTTATTCAAATAAAAATACATCTACTGATCACATTTATTCAAGCATTGGATATTTCTCATTTTCAGAATATGGAGTTAGAAGTTAAGATAAAGTAAATTAATATTTGAAACCAAATAAAGTTATAAATGTGACTATGTATAAGAATTTGTCTAAGTGAAAATAAAAAAGGTTATAAGGTTGGGAATTATGTTTACGGATGCGGATATTATCCGTATCCGCTCTGAATCCGTCAAATATCCGAACGGATATAGACTTTTCATATCCGCAAACAATCCGTATCCGAATACGTAAATTTCATGCGGATACGAATATGGATATACCTATATCCGATCCATATTCAATCCGTTGACACCCCTAACGCCAAGTACACCAACTGACATGTGTTGTGTATGTAGATTTTTTTGGTTTGGTTATTTGACTTTTTGGTCTTGTGATAGTAATATTTAGTCTATAATATTAACCACCGTTAACAGCGCCCAGACAGTTCTCGGACGTCTGGTTTCTCTCTCAGTCACGTCAGCTTTTTTCTCTGTCATGTCAGCTTCTCTCTCCGTCACGTCAGCTCAAATCAATCATCCTAAATTTTCTTTAACCGCACCAAAAAACAACTCAAACGCCCTACATTCTCTCCCCTCCACGTCATTTGGGAATAAATTCTAGGTAAAACACACAAAAAATCTTAAAAATAGGAACAAATAAAAACATTTTTTTCATAATGTTTTTTGAAAAAACGAATAAAAATAATTTTTAACATATTTAATTATATTAAAAAACATTAGGGACGTGCACCCACCCACCCAGTGGGGGGGTGATGTGGCACTCTTCTGGTCTATGTGGCCTGACGCACTACGGTGTCGTCTGACTACAGTAGCACCGGTAAGGGTGCCGTTAGATTTTGGAAATTGGCCTGGTTCGTAAAGATTTTTTTGTGCAGAAAGTTTCTAATCCATCAACAGAAACATACAGTAGGACTTGAACTCGTGACCTTATTTGGAAAAAAGAGAAAAAAGGCCGATGGAGGTACAATTACCCAATAGGGAAGCTTTCGACCCTCGTAACTTAAATTCCTTGCCCCCACAACGTTTCTAGATTAGTAGGTTGAACTTGGGTTTAGGTATGATGTAATAAGTAATTCTTAATAGTGAAAAATGTCTATGAAAATATTTCAAGCTAAACTATATACATGTTTAATATCATTTATATATATAGTGGTGACGCAAGGATTTAGCTTAAGAGAGTTGGAATTTGCGAAATCGACTAAAAAATAATTGCAAATCCATTTGTTTGGTTTCTCTTGGAGTCTGATTAGGTATTTTACCCATTAGTGGGTGAATAATTACTTTTGTACTAGACTATTGAACAAAATATTAAAAATATTAATGTTTTTTAATTGAAAATATTAATGTTTTTTATTATCGATGTTCAAAAAATATTAAAAAGGTTGAAACATCAAGGGGTCCAAAATCTAGGGCGTTGAAAATACTAAAATCTTATGCTCAAATCTAACAAGGTCAAAAGTTCAAGGTGTCGCCTGACCCCTTGTTAATTTGCTATTGTTGAGAATTCCAAAGGTTTTGTGGATGATTCACCTTCCTTAACCCCCAATAGGGGTGAGCTTCGGTCCAGGACCGGACCGGATCGGACCGAACCGGACCGAAACCCGAATTTTCGGGAAGTCCGGACCGAATAGGTTCGGTCCGGTCCGGGTCGGTCCAAAACCCGGATTTTCCCCTTAAATTTTCGGTCTGGTCCGGACCATAGACCGAATTTCCAAAATTTTGTGGACCGAAGACCGGACCGAAAAAATTCGGTCCGGGTGCCCGGACCGGACCGAATTTTGCTCACCCCTAACCCCCAATAGTTTAAGTAGTTTTACTCTTATTAATATAGTGTAATATTTTAGTTGTAACCCCTACTACATCCCCACCCTATATATAGGGGATTATTGTACATATTTGGTGACAAGAGAAGAAATACATACATCTCTCCCTCCCTCAATCTTTTTTGTTTGTTTTACAACACGTTATCAGCACGAAGGTTCTACCGTTAACACTAAAACTGTTGGTGTCACTCAAGCCTCAAGGTAACAAATCCATGTGTTTGATTCACACGGGGATATACATATTTTCTCCCATTTACTTGTCAAAAATTATTTGTTTTTATCAAAAAAAGGATTAGAAAAATGATTCCATCTTGCATGATAATGCCTATATGCCTAGGTATTTCTTCTGTCATTTTTGTCGATATATGCCTATATGGTGAAGGCCGATAGACAATAAGTACATATGAATTCGTAAACAAGATATGAGACATCTAGAGGCAAGCATACTACCACATGCAACCACACTACGAGTCTAAGATAGAAGATATAATACTGACTTGCACATGAAACTTGCAGTAGCTGCATTGCTAAATCAGAATCATTTCTTGTACACAATATGAGAAAATGGAAAATAGGACATGATAATGACCAACAATAAAATGTCAAGTTGTATAGATACAACAAAACATAATATTCAACATAACACAGTAGACACCATTGTGCAAACTCTCGTTAAGCTCCTGGAGTTTACTTTCCCTTTTTCCATTTGATATTTAATTACTATTTTTATTATGATCTAGCTTATTACTGTTTTTATTATTATCTATTTTCGGTGGTTCACATCTCGATACATCTCATTGTAGTTACTTACATGGCAAACCTTACTAAGCTTGAATTTGCTGCCCTTGATATTTCGGGAAAGAATTATCTCCCTTGGACCCTCGATGCTGAGATTCATCTCACAGCAAACAATCTTGGAGAAACAATCAAAGAAGCAAATAAGGCCTCCCCGCAGGAGCGTGCCAAAGCAATGATTTTTCTCCGACATCACCTTCATGAGGGCCTAAAAGCTGAATATTTAACGGTCAAAGATCTGTTAGAACTATGGAAAAATCTAAAAGAAAGGTATGACCACCAAAAACAAGTGATTCTCCCAAAAGCTCGCTATGAATGGATACATTTGAGATTACAAGATTTTAAATCTGTAAGCGAGTATAATTCAGCAATATTTCGGATCACATCCGAACTTAAATTGTGTGGAGAAACAATTACTGATAATGATATGTTAGAGAAAACATTCTCTACATTGCATGCCTCGAATATGCTCCTGCAGCAGCAATATCGAGAGTGTGGTTTTAAGAGATATTCTGAACTAATATCATGCATTTTAGTTGTCGAGCAAAACAATGAACTCTTGATGAAAAATCATCAATCTCAACCCACCGGTTATATTTCATTCCCCGAAGTGAATGAGGTTAATCATGGACACAAACGTGAGTCATTCCCTGAAGCGAATGTGACATCGTTTAACCACAAACGTGGACGTGGGCAACACCAAGGGCGTGGTCGTTGACGTGGTCGTAATAATTGTGGTGGTCATGATTTCAAAGCAAATAATAATGGGAGAAATGCTAAGGGAAATAGAATGCAACCAAGGAAATCTGAAATGCTTGCTTCAAATAAGGCATGACAAATCATTGGTCGCGTATATGTCGTACGCCCAAACATCTTGTTGAGCTCTATCAAGCATCACTCAAGAAGAGAGAAAATGCTGAAGTGAACTTTATTGAGAATAATCAACATCGAATGCTCATGGATACACACTTGGATGTTTCTGATTTTCTTCTAAATGATGAAAATACTGAAACATTTACCGATAATTGAAATGTCCACCATAATATGTAGTTTTTCTTATTGTTTGATTTCCGTTCACCTAGAATTTTGGTCTTTTATCTTCCTATATATGTAATGCTTGAACCTTGAATATTTGCTTTCAACTTTATAAATATTTAAGTTTTTTAACTCTAACTCTTATATAATATATTGCTACGATAAAATCAAATTTATTATATTTTTCTTTTGTTTCATGTAGAAAGACAAAGAAATGACTAATGTTATACCAAATGATGGAGACCAATGTCTAGTAGACAGTGGAACAACAAACACCATCTTGAAAAGTACAAAATACTTTTCCCAATTACGTTTAGCAAAAACAAATGTCAACACAATTTCTGGCACTAGCAATTTGATTGAAGGCTCCGGAAGAACTTGTGTTTTATTAACTAACAATACAAAATTGATAATAAGTGATGCTCTATACTCTAGTAGATCCAGAAGAAATCTACTAAGCTTTAAGGATATACACATTAATGGTTATCACATTGAGACGGTGAACGAAGATAATATTGAGTATCTCCACATTACATCTAATGTGTCTGGCCAGAAAATTGTGTTGGAAAAATGCACGCTCTCTCTTCTGGGTTATATAGCACATTCATAAATCCTATTGAATCAAATATGATCACTAACCAGAAGTTAGTCGATCCAAATTTTGAAACTTGGCATGACAGATTGGGTCACCCCGGTGCCATAATGATGCGAAGAATTATTGAAAATTCAAGTGGGCACACAATGAGGAACTTGAAGATTCCTTCGTCAAAGAATTTTTCATGTGCAGCATGCTCCCTTGGAAAAATGATAATAAGGCCTTCCACAATAAAATTGAAAATGAAATGCCTACATTTTTAGAGCGAATCCAAGGAGATATTTGTGGACCCATTACTCCTCCGTGTGGACCATTTCGTTATTTTATGGTATTGATAGATGCATCAACCCGATGGTCACACGTTTGCCTTTTATCAACTCGAAATGTCGCATTTGCTAGACTTCGAGCAGAATTAATCAAATTGAGAGCACATTTCCCAGATTATCCAATTAAGAAAAATCGACTTGACAATGCTAGAGAATTTACATCCCAAACGTTTAACGATTATTGCATGTCTGTTGGGATCACAATTGAGCATCTTGTAGCTCATGTCCATACACAAAATGATCTAGCTGAATCCTTGATTAAGAGATTACAATTAATTGCTAGACCATTGGTAATGAGATCTAAATTACCATCATCTGCTTGGGGACATGCCATTTTACATGATGCTGCACTTATAAGAATAAGACCAACTGCTTATTATAAATACTCCCCTTTACAATTGGTCTCCGGTAGAGAACCAAATTTGTCTCATCTAAAGGTTTTTGGTTGTGTCGTTTATGTGCCAATTGCACCACCACAATGTACAAAGATGGGACCTCAAAGAAGATTGGGAATACATATTGGCTTTGAATCTCCATCAATCATAAAATATTTAGAGCCGTTAACCGACGATATTTTCACAGCACGATTTGCTGATTGTCAATTCAATGAGAATGAATTCCCAATCTTACGGGGAGAAAAACAAAAATTAGAAAACAAAGAAGTGACTTGGAATGCATCATCAATTCCAGACCCTCGAACAGGTCAATGTGAACTTGAAGTTTAAAAGATTATATATTTACAAAGAATTGCAAATGAGTTGCCTGATGCATTCACTGATACTAAAAGAGTCACAAAGTCGCATACACCAGCTCTAAATGCACCTGCTCGGATTGATATTCCTAATGTTGCAAATGAATATATTATACGTCGAAAATGTGGAAGACAAATCGGTTCCAAAGATGCAAATCCACGAAAAAAGAAAGAGCAAAATAACACAGTTGGTGATATTATTGAAACCCCTGTAGAGGTGATAACACAACAACAAATGGACAATGACAAATTTCCGAAAGAGGTACATGTACCCGACAATGAAAATGATGATGAGATCTCCATCAATTATGTGCAAATGGAAAAAGATGGAACCAAAATAGAACCATTATTGATGAAAATTTCATGTGCGTTATAGCAAATGATGTGATGAATGTTGAACATTGTGAGCCAAAATCAATTGAAGAGTGTCGACACAGAAAAGATTGGCCACAATGGAAAAATGCAATTCAAGAAGAATTGAATTCACTTGAGAAACGTCATGTGTTGGACCTGTAGTTCCGACACCAAATAATGTAAAACCAGTAGGATACAAGTGAGTATTTGTAATTAAAAGAAATGAGAAAAATGAAATTGTAAGATACAAGGTAAGACTTGTAGCGCAAGGTTTTACACAAATACCAGGAGTTGACTATGAAGAAACATATTCACCTGCAGTGGATGCAACAACTCTTAGATTTTTTATTAGCCTTGCAATTGGAGAAAAACTTGAAATGCGACTTATGGATGTCGTTACAGCTTATCTATATGGATCACTAGATAACGACATTTTCATGAAAATCCCTGAAGGATTAAAACTACCAAGCACATGTAATGCAAAATCTCGAGAGATGCATTCTATAAAATTGAAAAGGTCTTTATATGGATTAAAACAATCCGGACGAATGTGGTACAATCGTCTTAGTGAAAGTCTTCTCAAAGAAGGGTTTAAAAATAATCTCATAAGTCCATGTGTTTTTATTAGAAAATCAACATCTGACTTTGTAATTATAGTTGTATATGTTGATGGCTTAAATATCATTGAGAACCCTGAAGAGATTGAAAGAACTGCTAAATATTTGAAGAATGAATTTGAAATGAAAGACCTTGATGTAACTAAATTTTGCCTCAGCTTGCAGATCGAGCACTTACCAAATGGAGTTTTCATTCATCAATCAAATTATATAGAGAAAACATTAAAACGTTTTAATATGGATAAAGCTCATCCATTAAGTTCTCTAATGGTTGTTTGTTCTTTTAGTGCTGAAAAAGACCATTTCCGTCCTCGAGAGAATGATGAAGACATTCTTGGTCCAGAAGTACCATATCTAAGTGTTATTGGGGCTTTAATGTACCTGGCTAACAATACAAGACCTGATATTGCATTTTCAGTAAATGTATTGGCTAGATATAGTTTTGAACCAACACGTAGACATTGGAACAGAATTAAACATGTATTCCGTTACCTTTGTGGAACGCGTGATATGGGGTTATTTTTCTAAAAGAATTTAGAGCCCAAACTAATTGGATATGCCGATGCTGAATATTTGTCAGATCCACATAAAGCTAAATCACAAACATGATATGTGTTTACATATGGTGGCACAATAATTTCATGGCGATCAACGAAACAAACATTACAGCAACATCTTCAAATCATGCAGAGTTGATTGCATTATATGAGGCTAGTCGAGAATCTGTATGATTGAGATCAATGATCCAAAGCATACAAGAAGAATGTGGACTCGACAAAATCAAAGACCATCCGACAATTTTATATGAAGACAATATTGCATGCATTGCTCAAATAAAAGAAGGATACATCAAAGGCAATAAGACTAAACATATTTCACCAAAGTTTTTCTCGACGCATGATTTACAAAAGGATGGTGAGATAGATGTCCGTCAGATCCAATCAAGCAAGAATTTAGCAGATTTATTCACAAAATCATTGCCTACAACAGTTTTGGAGCAACTTGTTCACAAGATAGGTGTTCGTCGTTTGAAAAATATATGTTGAAGTGAGGGAGAGCATCATACACGCTGCACTCTTTTTTCCTTCAGCAAGTTTTTATCTCATCGGGTTTTTTTTGATAAGGTTTTTAACGAGGCAGCATCCCTAGCGTATAAAGGTGATCATCCAATGGGAAGTGTTGAGAATTCCAAAGGTTTTGTGGATGATTCACCTTCCTTAACCACCAATGGTTTAAGTAGGTTTACTCTTGTTAATATAGTGTAATTCCATTTATTTTGATTGTAACCCCTACTACATCCTCACCCTATATATATGGGACTATTGTACATATTTGGTGACAATAGAAGAAATACATACATCTCTCCCTCCCTCAATCTGTTTTGTTTGTTTTACAACAATTATATATTTGTCACGGAATTATCATAAAAAACAGAAGTAGCTAGAAGGTACAGAGGATATGTGCAAAAAACTACAGACTTATTAAAGCAACTGATTATGCCGTCAAAGTCAATATTAGATTTAAAAGAAGATGACATAATTAGACTAAGATACTCTATAAACGGACACTAACCAATAATTACCCTTTCGATTTTGTCATGTAAAATGCCAACTCTTGGGGCGTTGGACTTTAGCTTAGTGTGTCCTCGTATGATTAGGGTTGTATACGAACCCAAGATATATAATTCGGTTTGTTTAAACATATAAATCTGAACAATAAAATGTCACCAGTTGCTTATACAATAATCTTAATCAAAAGATTAGAAGTTCAATTCTTACCTGTTCAAATCCTACCAGCTATAAAACAGTTAGAATTTCTGGAAGGTCGAGTAAGTTACATTTGTGTCATAATTAACTAGTGCAATTTTTGTAATCTTTCAAAATCTTTATCATGAAAAATTTATGAAACATGAAATTAGACTTCATTTTTGTCCATTAAAACTTAATCCCATTTGAGTTGGAATCAAACGTTCGACAAAGTTAATCAAAACTCTTAAAAATTTAGCATGATGAGCACTTATAAGTCGAACGGAGGCAACTTGTTCAGTTGGGCATGTCTAAAGTTAAGCTTGTAGTTAAGCTTATTTATCTTCGTGTCAAGTTAAGGCCCGTCTTCAGTCACATAAGCGAAACTCGAGTCGAGTCACAACTCACAAGCTCAGGTTTAAACCAGCATTAACCCCGTGTATGTACAAGTATCCATGGTTGATCATATGCTAATTAAACACTTACATCATATGATAAGCAAATCTATAACTGATGTACATGACGTCTTTGTCACGTACGGTACGTTAGGCGAGAATTTTTTTCCTCATAACTTCTTGGGCGGAAAACTTACTTGCACGACTTTATAACCAAGAAAAATGCCAAATCGGCTTCGGCAATGATCTGAAGTGCTCTACAAGACCACTAGTCTAGGTTGGTTAAGTGGACAAAAGAGTTTTTTGTCATCTAGGTGGATTAGTCAAGATATCGTTCACTGTAATTATCTACGTTTTACCAAGAAGATTTGAATGATAAGAATAGATGACGTGAAAGGTGTTGCATTAATGAAAATGAGATCAGAAAAAAGGGGGTGTAATTCGGGGTGTAAACATGTCAAAAGATATCCAAAAGTCTCATCATAAGTATTACAGGTCATATCTGATATTTTATGAAACTATTCATGCACGTCTACGTCTTATGCAAGGATCTTATTATCTTGAATAATCATTCACATTGGTTCCAATTTGTATCTCTGCATGCCATCTGTTGACCTAAATAAAAAATGCTAAAGTTAAGTTGGAGATAATATTCAAAATAAATGAAATGGGGTTAATAAGTTCACAGAGGACTAAACTAAGGACGATATTCTAATATAAGACTATTATCACTAGCCACTACAAAATAAATACATAAATATCATCCTTGTGATGATGCTAAACTAATATTAGGCGGTCGTTATCATAAAATAAAATTGAAGCCTGTCAAATGAAATTAATCAAACCAAACCACACCAAAATACATACGTATAAACACCTCCGGGATACGAGACTAAGCTACCTTGTTGTCTGATTGTTCACAATAAAAGGACCAAATCGTCCAAGAATCATCCATGTTAATAACTATTTTCTAGTTATAAAATAAAATCAATATTGACAATCAAAACCATTTCAATTCCCCGAAATGGGTTTAAACTACATAAAATATTAATCAGAAGTTAAGTTCGGTCCATACTTATTTAAGACCGTATCAATTCCCTGAAATTGGTTAAAATCACCAAATTACGGATTGGAGGTTCCATTATAGAACCGATCCATGTTATATTAATGAACTTTCGCATCGAACGTGTTTTGATTCCTTTCTGCATGTTCCCATTATCATTCTCTCTCTAATTATGATAAGTGACACAGTGACATGACTTAGATGAAACATTCTTCTGTAAGAAGAGGTAAGATGCAAACTTCTGGAGTGAATTTGTATGGTCACTAATCCGTACTCGGGACACAACAATAATCATAACACTAAAAAGAGACAAAAATGGACATTAACTGAAATAACCAACTCGATGCCTCAATTAAAATTTTATAATAAGTTCAAAGTGAAGATACAATGCGGAAGGAAAATACAAGAACTCTGAATCCTACTATACAACTACTGAGAGAAGTAGGAAAAATACATGACACTGAGCTCAACAGATCCAGTCCACGCGTCCCAAGCCCAAGTCGCCTCCAGCCACCTACCGCGCCCCACCTGCACACGAACAGGCACGCCTGAGTCTTTAATAAAGACCCAGCACACCACCCCAACCCGACACCGAACAAGGTCTAGCCGTCCCTGACGGCTCACACTGGTCTCGTGTTCCAAGGCGGTCACGCGCCCAGTGAGGTCGAGTGTGCACCTCTACCCCCACCGCGCATCCAACCCACAAGGAAACACTCAACCCGCTCTCACGGCAGAACTGTCACACGTCCCAAGGCGACCACGCGCCCAGCCAGACCGAGCATGCACCCTCGACCAGACTGCGCATCCGGCACACAAGGCAACGCCTTACTCCAACCACGCGCCCGAGCCCATGAGCAACGCTCCCAAACGGCCACCCGTCACAACGCTGGTGAGCTGACAAGTTCTGCATCCAGCTTCGGAAGCCGACCACACGCCTGAGCCCGTGAGCAACGCTCCCTAACGGTCACTCGCCACAACGTGGGTGGACCCTTCCGAACCGCAACAACACAGGGGAGAAACCGACTCCGGGAATCCAACCACAACGCCCGAGCCCGTGAGCAACGCTCCCTAACGGTCACTCGCAACAACGCTGGTAAACCATCCCGGACCGCCCCCAACAAGGGAACACCCTACATCTAGTCATACGTGCCTCACGCGTCATCTCCACTACTCGACCACACGTCCGAGTCCGTGAGCAATGCTCCAACGGTCACTCGCAACAACGTGGGTGAACCATCGGTTCCACGAACCTCTCACATTCTTGCAATCTCACAAGACAATGGGGTAAAAGCAATTTACCCCAACCGCACGGGTCCACCACCTCAACAAGGCATAGAGAAATAAAGAATAAACAGGACTATAAAATCATGTAAGCAACGTGGTGAAACTATAGCTCTAAGTCCACAAATCAAGGTACAAGAGTATAAGTGTAATTTGCCTAAAATTTCCTTACAATTCTCAATTCTCATAAGTTTAGTGTAAGAATAGTAATTTACCCAATTATAATTCATTTATTCAAATACAATTGAATTCATGATTTTTCCAACAATAAATCCAATTATTACACAATTAAAACAATATAATTAAATCCAGGGCTTATTCTACAATTAATCAAGTTATTAGTTTATTTAATCAAATACTCATAAAACCCGAGTTTTCTTTGCAATTAGTCCAACTATCAAACAACTAACCAAAATATCATTAAACACAAAGGTAACACTGCAAAATACCCAACATCAACCCAAACCGCACGCAACCCATCGTCGGCCACCGACCGTCAGCCCTCCGGCAGCCCTGCCCCCGGCGATCGCGGCTGCTCCTCGCAACCACCACCATCACGTGATGCGTGGCTCGCATGTCCGCGCGCGGCTGTGCGCCTCCGGCGCAACTCCGGTGAGCCAGCCCGTGTGCAGCCCGTCGGCCGGCCTCTCGGGCCCCTCACATCACCTTCCCGACCTCCTAGACCCTAAACAAGGGTGGATGGCGTACCTCACGAGAAGAAGAAGACCGGAGAAGAGGACGATTCCTCTCCGCGTCTACACGCGGTCGCCGGAGCTCCTCGTCGCTGGAGTCGTCGTCGCCACCGGAGCTGCTGGAAAGAGGAAGAGATCGGTTGGGGGTTAGGGTTAGGGATTTTGGGGAAGAGAGGTGTGAAAGAGGGGTTAACAGACTTCTTGAGACGTCTTGGTGACACAAGAAAAACATAAAAGAACAAAAAATATTCACGTTAAACAACCACATTAGAATCAAATATTATTTTTTTACTTGAGATTTTTATTTATTACACATATCCAATTATTTATGTCATAATTATGTCGACATTGTCATTATTTTTGGATAAGAAACATGTCGACATATTGGAATCCTACGTTTAATTTAACCGATAAAGAAAATCTGTCGATCCAACCACTTTATGCTTCGATGGAATTTGGAAATCATAGATTTCACACCCCCTTTTTTTGTTGAGAAAATAGTATACGAGTAGTGGGAAAATAAACGACCTCTTTGAACACAACTTTATCCGAGGTTAACACTAAGCTTGATTTTATTATTGTTTAATTTACTCCACCCCACGCCAATGCATGGGAATGAAATTTTTGCTCTTCAATATCTGATCTCGACCATCCCAAGACAATGAATTTTCCAAATATTAGTCAAATTTGGTAAACCCGATGTATACAAACACGACCTAATTTTTATTGCTTTCTAGTTTCATACTGAAACAATAAAATACTTACCGAGTGGGCCTCATTTCGGCCTAATAAGAAGTCGTTAAGAGACGTATTCAGAAATGGGCCGAAAGGACTAAACGCTGCAAAATGTGTTTTTAGTCCGAAATGGATAACACTAGTTCACTTTGTAATCATTAATTCTATTTCTAACTAAAAAAAGGTACAGCAAAACTTCAGCTTTCCAAGAGTAAGAAAAATATGAGGGTTTCTATGTTGCAGGTGTGTTGAGGTCTACTATTTTCCAAACAAAATAGATTTCAGTTTGAATGGATCTAATAAGCTTAGTCTAGATATGGTATCTTAGTTTGCCAAGTTGCCACTATGCAAGACAGATACAGAAGTAACAGAACATCTCATATAAACAATGGTTATGCTCTCATCTTTACATGTAAAGCGTAGTATGTAACATCCTGAAACAACGAAAATTTAAAAATCATCATCAAGACAGCAGAGACCAATAATCAAAAGACGTGACTATTACTTCTCATAAAACATTCAAGCGGTGCACCATATTACATCAAAGTTTTGTCAAAAAGCTACATGATTACATCAGAAACAACAAAGGGAGATACAAGTAATCATGTCGACCTCAGTGGTCCGAATGAGAGGATCTAATCTTAAAATGCGCACGCCCGCTGATCACCACCCAACTGGACCTACTGCGGTCCTGAAATAAAACATGCAACAACAATGTCTGAGTTTCCATAAGGAAACCCTGTATGCCAAGCTCACCTATATGCATGCAGTGGTACAAATGGACATATCATACTAGTAGCATGTCTGTAGGATTTCATGTTTAATTGTGCATATATATTTTCGAATTTTTTATGCATAATAAGGATCAATTACAATTTTCTACGATTTATTTCATGCATGCATCGGTTTGTTTCAATAACTAGTTTCAAAACTGTATTAAAACAAACATAAGGGACTCCGAAATTCATACCTAAAAGTTCTCTAAAACTTCTTGATGATCCAGAGATGTTGAGGAAGACGATCGTCACTTCCCGTTGCGCCGGATGCCTCCGAGTGTTCACCGAAACCCTAAACAAGGTTGGAGAGAAAGGAGCTAGCCAATCAATCTCCAAACTAGCTTAGAATCTAGCTACAAATCCCTTCATTAGTCTCTGAGATTTCTCCTTCCAAAGATTTAGAAATTTAAGAGAATTTTCGTGGCTTTTGTGGTGAATTAGGAGAGAAAAGAATTAGCAAAACTTCTAACATAATTAAGGAGAATAATGACCTATTTATATGCTCCAATCTTACTCTCAATCATGGCTATTCTTAAGCCATGTTTTCTTGACATTTTCTCGCACAAACTAATTCCATAATGCATTACATGCACCCACAAAACGTTTGACCAAGTTTGGAGCTAATCCAACCATTGTTCAAATTAATCTCTTAATTATCAAAGGCAGAAAATCGATCGGGGTTCGGTTTACCGAATATGTCACGATTGCTTTTCCGAGTATTAGACGGACGACCGATTCTTAAGGAGAAAAATTCTCCTTAACCGATCGGACGAACCCTCGTCTATAACCTAATGTCATTCGGTTAACCGAAAATATCGAAACTGGACATTGTTCGGTCGACCGTTTCTGGTTCGGAATACCGATCCAGAATTCCAGCACTTTGGTCAAGTTCGGTCAATCAACTATGACCATCCGTTCCACGTTCGGTTGACCGATCCACAGATCCTTCGGTCGACCGAACCATAATGGATTACCGAACTTTTACCCGATTTCGTCTTCTTCAAATTTTGGATTTATTTCCAACAAAATTTGAACTTTAGGGGGTTTTAGCAAATTCACAACTTATGCAATATATTATCCTATGCAACAATAAATTATTGCACCCCATAATTTATGCATCTCATATGAATTTATCATGATTCTAATTATATCATAACATAATTTATTTTACTTGTTCACAACATGTGTCATATTTTCTATAAGAAACCCGACACATCATATGAACCAAAAATCAAGCTTCTTGTTTCCCGGTTTTTTGCGGTGTGACCTATGTGAGGATCCAGACTAAGTTGGCAGTGATATTAAGAGCTTAATATCACAAACTATAAGCGGTATCTAGCTACACATTACAACTCCCAATTAGTTAGATGTCTTAATTCCACTAGAACCAAAACCCGATCCATTTAGTGATGGAGTGCACCACTTGTGTCCGTCCCTTGCCTCATGATATTAAGAATACACACAAAGTAGTATTGTGTCATCTTTGTATTAGTATTCATTTCTTGATCTCTTTAAGCTAGTTACAAATATGTGACTTAACTCAAATCACATTGTGCACATTATAACTTTGTTTTATCAAGGGGTCCACTAATATCACTACTCAATTAAGAGGGGCAATGATAATCTTTTGACTAACTATCTTCTCCAACAAAAGTCATACTTAACCAACCAATGCCTTTACACTACACTTATCGATAGCTCAAGACATTAGCCTAATTAAGCAATTCTTAAGTGATCGGATATAAGTCTCATATCAAAGGACCAAAGACACAGTAAAACATTAATGACACAGAAAACACAATTCTATAATGTTTTACTTGTTAGGTCTATTCAGTATACAAAAGTAATATTTTCCTCTTTTGTGTACCCGTGTTGTCACTCACTTGTAGAGCTACAATGATCTATGACCAACACGACAATCTTAACTCGGTAATAAATGTCCCATGTTAATCACCATGATTGCGAATATCTTTTGTTTTATGTAAACCAATATATTTTAGAGCTCTACGGTTAAGGACCGAGAGTCTCTTCCTTAACACTTCTAAAAGACGAATAACATAAAGAAGGAACAAAATGATTTCTCATTCAATTCATAATAATTGATATTTAAAAGTAAAACTTTTAGAACACATTCCCTTCATGTCATGTCATCAACAGTAAGGAAAACAGTTCCCCCAAAGGGTAACACAGGACATCAGTCCGACAATCATCATCGAGTCTCCCAAGGAGACCTACCGTAGGCACATACGGTGTAGCGGAACAAGACGTGACGCTCCCCACACGCGGCTACACTAAACATGGGATTCGGCAAGGAGCATTCGCCAAGTCCGCGCCATAAGAAACAAATATGTAACTTCGTGGCCAAAACCACCCCAACGGAGTCGTCGCTCGGTCGGTCCATCAATCATCATCTCAGTAGGTGCCCAACTGAGGAAAACATAGTCGGAACATCATCGTCCCATCATCGTCGGAACAACATCGACGACACAACATCGCTGGTCCAACATTACGTCAGACACAACATCGGACGAGTCCAGACCAAAGTCCGCAGGGTCATCAGGCTCCACGAGCCGCAATCACCAACTACGCCGCTATAAAAGCAGGGCAGCGACCTCCGTAGCCATCCAGGCCGGTAGTCACCTCACCCAGCGACAGTTGCGTGCTCGCCCAACATCATACATTGGGATCCATGATCCCTCGGGCCTTCTACTCTACAATGAGTCCATCAATCCATCACATCAAGTCACGATCCATAGACGGAGGTGACACGTCCCGAACACCCACACTCTTCCACACGGTGGTCCCTGGGCAGGCACGCGTAACGTGCCCACCGTCACCTCCCGGCTCACGCATAAGGTGAAGCGGGTTTCCGTGGACAGAGTTGGCATCCAAAAATGACCGGGAATTCAATTCTGTGCACAAACGATCGACTGAAAGAGGCAACCCGGTCGACTATTCCCAAAAAGGTTCGGTCGACCGAAAGTCTGCAATGATCGAACTCTCTGCGCAAAACCTACGTCCCAACGATCGAACAAGGGTCTAAAACTGGTCGACCGGTACGTAGTCAAAATCCGGAGTCTGGTCAACATCAATTCAATACTACCGGTCGACCGACTCAGGGGTCCCGGTCGACCGAAAACTACCAGGGCATCCTAGCAGTTCTAAGTCATATAACGGTCGAACACATATGAAGAAACGCTCGAACAAGCATGCATCAAATCCAGTACACTTAAGTTCCGGTCGAACACCACAAGACATCGTCCGACCGGTGTTGGTTAAAGTCGGGCAAAATACACTACATCGGTCGACCGACCGAAGGGACCCGGTCGACCGTTGGTCGTCTGCAACATTGCACCAGCCAAGGATTTACGCCGTTCACGTCTCCGGAGAGGTCTCCGACCTCCCCCGACCGACCAACACATCCCTCACACGAGGGTGAACAACAAACCACACTAAGAAGCCGGCATACCTCGAGAAAACGACGAAACCGTTGGAGCCTCGCTCGCGCACGTCGCCCCCGGAGATCTCCTCGCGAGCCCACCTCCTCACGCCTCACGCCGGGTCCGCTCGACCACCCTCGCCACCAACCACCGGAGCTTGATCAACTGAGGGAGAGGGAGAGAAACGAAAATCAGAGAAGAGTAAGAGAGAGTGCTTGTTTTTTTCTGCTTAAAACCAACACCACCCATCTTCTCACCATCACCCTACTCATCCTACTCTCATCATTCCCCACGCACATCACTGTGCACCACCACTGTTCATCTCCTCTTCCCCATGCAAAGCCATGTCTCTCCACTTAACTACCCATTAACACTCTAAACGGGTTTAGGGTTATTACATATTCACTCACAATATCTTCTTTTTCTTTCTTTGTTGGACAAATTCATCTCTTCCCATTACAATCATCACTCTTGCACATACATGGTAGAATTCAATTACAACTTACATTATTTTTAATATTATTTTTTGATTTTATCTACTCTACATTACTCTCTTACCCTTATTTTAAATTACAACCTCTCAAACATTAGAATGTGACTGTTCAAATTCGATTTCTGATCTTGACTACATCAACATAAAAAATATTCTAACTAAACTAACCTCAGTTGGGGGAGAAGCATGCATGTGACATGGAAAGTTCAAGAACCACACGCTAAGCATAAAAACAAGAAGAAGAGGATTAGGTTTGCATGCACACAGTGGCCATTTGTTGATTGGTTCAAAACCTTTTTGTAATTAGTTTTCTCAATGAAACCAAGGATGGTAATTAATTCAAGATATGGGCTGGCTTGTACTTGAGACAATTCGAAGGAAAGGCAAAAGGACGGTTTGCCAACCTGGCCTGGGGATCTAAAAGATGACAGCTCTTTAATCACATCTGGGTCCCCAGCAAAATCATCATAAACCTAATTGAGGTTAGTGAGCATGCATGTTACTTTATTGTTGTTTGTTTGTTTTTGTGTTTCCTTGGAAGGCAGGTTTGTAGTGGCAGAAGCATGTGCATGGGGAGAAGCATCTTAACTCTTACACAACTGGGAAAGATGAAAGGTGAGGGTAAAGATACAAATTTGGAGGCATAAAGGTGGTGGAAGTGGAACCATTGCTTTTGTCTCAAAACTAAAAGATTGTTATGAAAATAAGAAACAAGCAAATCAAAATATAATACATGCAATCCAAATTCAAAAGAGATAAATTGCAGCAGCAACAAACTAGATATAGAAATTCGCCAATGATCACCACAAAATAATCAATTCACAAGCAAACCACAAATTACACTTGATTTTATGAGAAAACTTATTGTTTTACTACTCAGGAATAGGAAAATGTCAAGAGTTGAGAAACTTGGCGAAGCTTCCACCATATATAAAAATGTCAAAGTTAGAAGTCAAGATGGCTAAAGAAACTGATCATCGAATTCGCAAACACGCGAACACAATGACCTCAAAGAAGATAGATGTTGTAGAATCAGATACGAAGGAAAATTGTCTTTAAGACAACGCTAGAAGACTAGGCCATCCCTTGTTACGAATAAAGAATGGTCCATACTTACAAAAGATATTAGAAGTCTAATAATTATGTAAAGATAAATCTAGGTTCATAGTTATCTTTACCATTTAAATTAAATTTCTTTGAAATGGAGGTTATAAACTCATCCCTAACTAACTCAAGCTACCACTCTCAGAAGGCAACACATTATTAAAGTATTAGAAAACATGGTTTGTTCGAAAAAGAAGCTTGAAATATAGTTTTTTATAACTATACCAATCACAGATAATTTCTAAGAAGATGATAGAAAATTCATACAAGATTGGTGGAGCCATTTGCTTTTTTCTTCAACAAAGAACTGCAGTTTCACATGGCTATATGGGTTGTAAGCATAGTCTGCGCTGTCTGTTGTCTGCCTATAAGTGCAACTTAATTAAGCATATAAAAGTCCTTTGTCTAACCACTGACATCCTGATTTCCTTCTCCTCAATTATAATCATGTAATATAACTTTTCTCTGAGAAATAAAATAACAACCAAAATTCCATCTTTCATCTTTGTTTTCTTCATGGTATCAGAGCGAAGATCCCCATTTTTCCCATCATCGGCGATCCTCAGAGTTCTCTGAACTCATCATTGGATCCCCTCATAAACATCCACAAAAAACCCCCCGAAAAACACCACCTTTGCCTCTCAAGGGGGTTGAAGGTGGAAAGAAACCTACATCCAAACCCAAGAGAAAGTTAAGTGATGACGGATCCAGAAGTAAACGCCCCCAGACTGGTGTCGCAGCTGCTCAATGGACAGAATTATCTGTCATGGGCGTGGGCGATCACACTGGCCCTCAGTAGGAAAGGAAAACTCGGCCACATCACCGAAACATCAAAAAAACCGAAGGAGAAGGGACCGAGACAAAACAAGAAGAGTGGCAGGCGATGGACCACCTCGTAATGTCGTGGGTCATCAACTCCATGCAACCAAAAATCGGGTCCATATTCCTCTACAAGAACTCGGCAAAAGAACTCTAGGACGCGGTACAGAACATATACGGTAAAACCCAAAATTTTGCTCATGTTTTTAAACTAAAACAAGATTTATCGCAGACAAAACAGCACGGACAAACCATCACAGAATACCTCGGAACGCTTCAACGCGGTTGGGACGAGCTCGCTATCTACGAGCCCGCGACCACCGACCCGGGGATCTTGCTTGAGCGAAAAGAAAGGGACCACATCTACCAGTTCCTCATCGGACTCGACGGTAGCTACGAAGCCATCCGAAGCCAAGTCGTCATGACACCGGACCTTCCAGACCTCGCGACCATCATCGCGATGATCCAACAGGAGGAATCCCGCCGGACCACCGCTCAGAACAGCGAACGGACATCAGAAACTCAGGCGTTCTTCGCCGGAAAATCGCAAAACAAAAATAAAAAATACGGAAACAGACCACAAGAGACATGCGACAACTGCAAAAAACCGGGACACAATAGGAACTTCTGCTGGTTCCTACATCCGCATCTCCGACCAACGAGGGAAGGAGGAGGAGATCATCGGAACAACAAAAAGAAAAAACAACGGCCTCAGACCAACAGGAAACGGCGCGGTGGCTAACCCTAGCATGGAGGAAGAAAGGCGGAAATGGGCAGACGAAACGGATCCTCGAGGTTTTATAACCTCTCGCGACACAGACGGATCCGGGTTTCTCCAGACCCGATCCGAAGAATCCACCCAACCCGGAACCGCATTTCAAACTCCCACCGGACATGGATCCGGATCCAAACCCGATCCAATTCCGCTGGACCAACTGCTGGCCCACTTAAGCAACTATTTGCAAACCAACCCTCAAGGATCAGGTAATTGTGCAGGTATAAAAACTTGGCCAAAAAATTTCTCTGCAAATAAACCAAATAAAATCTTGGGAAATATAAGACATAATACTCAATGGATAATTGACTCAGGTGCTACGGATCACATGACTGGAAATCTTAGTTTACTAAACCACATCAAAGAAAAATTAAATATGCCTAACAAATATGTGACTGTCGCCAATAATAATCAAGTAGAAATAAAAGGTACAGGAGAAATCACCATATTGAATAAAATAAACAAAGATGTCCTATATGTACCAACTTTTACCTCTAATCTCCTCTCTGTCGCAAAAATTACGAAAAATTTGAATTGCAATGTTATATTTACCCCTAATGATGTTTACTTTCAGGATCGAATTACAGGGAAGACGATTGGTAGATGAGTTAACATCAACGGTATCTATGTTTTAGATACTCAGCATAAGGCCTTTCATACCACTAGTGTGCCTAATCATGTTCTCTGGCACAAACGAATGGGACATCCATCCCATCCCGTTTTGAAAACTTTATTTCCTTTTATTTCATCTACCTATGCATGTGATGTTTGTCAATTTTCTAAACAAACAAGACTTCCTTTTTTAAAATCTAAAACAAAATCAAGTTTTCCGTTTGAATTAGTTCACTCCGATATCTGGGGACCTGCCCCAGTCGAATCTTATAACGGTTTCAAATATTTTGTGCTATTTATTGACGATTTCTCACGAAATACTTGGATTTATCTTCTTAAAAACAAATCAGATGTTTTTCAATTTTTTTGCGAATTTGTAACATTTATTGAAAACATGTATGATTTTAAAATTAAAACATTAAGAACAGACAACGGGACTGAATATACCAGTCTCAACTTTCAATTTTTTTTGAAAACACGCGGAATATTACATCAAACTACATGCATTCATACCCCCGAACAAAATGGAGTATCTGAGCGAAAAAATTGGCATCTCTTAAATATAACCAGATCCTTACTCTTTCAAAATAATGTCCCCAAACATTTTTGGTCTGATGCAGTCTTAACTGCTACTTATCTCATAAATCGGCTCCCTAGTCCTATCCTTCAAAATAAACAACCACTAGAGATACTATTAGGTCGGAAATTATCCTTAGATCATCTCAAAGTTTTTGGATGTGTTTGTTTTGTTCACAGGAAACGTACAGATAAAGTTGATAGTAACTCTGTAAAGTGTATTTTTCTTGGTTACTCTTTTCACAAAAAGGGGTACAAATGTTTTGACCCCGAAAATTGTAAAATGTATATTTCGCGAGATGTAGTCTTTAGAGAAACAGAGTCCTACTTCAGAAGACCCGAAGATACAAGCACAATCCAACCTCTCAACACACCCGTTCTACCAGGGATCAGCACTCAAACAGAAGGAGGAGGAAGAGAAGAAAAAGAAAAAGAAGGAGAAGAAGAAAGAGAAGAGGAAGAAGTTTTACCTCCAAACAATCAGGAGACACCTCCGAGAAGAAGATCTACTCGACCCAGTCGTCCGCCTACTAGGTTTAACGACTTTATTACCTCACAAGTAACTTACCCCATTGAAAACCACTTAACCTATAAACAAATACAACCAAACTATAGGGCCTATTTAACCAAAATAAACGAAAACCTAGAACCTAAGACCTTTCACGAAGCTACCTACGACCCTAAATGGCGCAATGCCATGGAGGAAGAACTCAAAGCCTTAGAAACCAACAACACTTGGACACTCATTTCTAAACCTAACGGAACCAAACCAGTTGGATGCAAATGGGTTTACAAAATAAAATATAACAGCAACGGAACCGTTGAAAGGTATAAGGCTCGTTTAGTAGCCAAAGGGTATACTCAGACTTATGGTCTCGATTACCTAGAAACTTTCGCACCCGTTGCAAAAATGAACACTGTTCGTGTTCTCCTATCCATAACTGTTAATAAAAATTGGAAACTCTATCAAATGAATGTTAGGAATGCTTTTCTCCAAGGGACTCTTGAAGAAGAAGTATACATGACTCCTCCACCAGGGTACAACTCCACTCCAAACCAGGTATGCAAACTCAACAAAGCCATCTATGGTCTGAAACAGTCCCCCCGTGCATGGTATGCCAAACTTAGTCATTTTCTTATTGCTTATGGTTTTTTAAAGTCTTCCGCTGATGCTTTTATGTTCACTAGGCATCATAAGAAAGAAGTCACCATAGTCTTAGTCTACGTAGATGACATCATCATTACTGGTGATAATAATAATGAAATTAATCAGGTCAAACATTACTTAAAAACAAAATTTGATATAAAAGACCTTGGTTTCCTAAAATACTTTCTAAGAATAGAGATTGCATATTCAAAAAATGGTTTGTTCCTATCACAAAGAAAATATGCCCTAGATCTATTAAAAGAAACAGAAAAACTTGGAGCTAGGCCTGCTAGTACACCTATTGAGGCAAATCTCAAAATCAGTCCTACTAATGGAGAACCTGTCAAAGATATTCACCAATTTCAAAGACTTGTAGGAAAACTCATATATCTAACAGTAACCAGACCTGACATCACTTTTGCTGTTAGCATAATAAGCCAATTTATGCATGCACCCCGAACACCACACTTAGATATCATCGATAGAATTCTAAGATATATAAAACAGACCCCAGGACAAGGACTACTGATGAAAAACAACAACTCTAACAGTATCATTGGTTTTTCGGATGCAGATTGGGCAGGAAGCTATGATCGAAAGTCCACTACCGGATTTTGCACGTTCGTAGGAGGAAATCTCGTAACTTGGAGAAGTAAGAAACAAAATGTTGTTGCCCGATCTAGCGCTGAAGCTGAATATCGTGTCATGGCATCAACAACTAGTGAGCTTATATGGCTAAAGCAGCTTCTCCATGATATGGGACAAACTCATACCACATCCATGAACATGTTCTGCGACAACAATGCTGCTCGGCACATAGCTTCAAATCCCGTATTTCACGAAAGAACCAAGCACATTGAAGTTGACTGTCACTTCATCCGAGAAAAGATTCAAGCCGGAGAAATAAATGTCTTATACATCTCCAGTAAAGAACAACTGGCAGATGTCTTCACCAAAACTCTAAGTCAGAAACAATTCAACCTAATCATAGACAAGTTGGGCACCTTCAATCTCTTCCGGACCCAACTTGAGGGGGAGTGTTGAAGAATCCAAAACGACATCAGAACCAAACGTCGCCTAAACATCATCATCAACATTAATCACAAAGAACAATCACGTCTGTTCACCAACAGACGCATCTGTCCCCTACAACGACAACCAAAATCAATGCTTATATATATCATGTAATTCAAATTTATAATATAACTTTTCTCTGAGAAATAAAATAACAACCAAAATTTCATCTTTCATCTTCGTTTTCTTCATAAACACTATCTAACTATATGTGTACACAAAAAGTACAAACTTAAATTAAATATGACCTAATGTCCTACTTAACTTAATTATAGTGAAATTTATGTATATATATAAACTCTATTTTTATATCCATATATTATATTTATGGGTCTTTCAAACAACATTTTATCAGACAAGCATATATATAATATACACATGTTAAAAAAATGAGTTTTTTTATAGGCATCAAATACATAACCTTATCTCAAGTAGATGTTGTCACCAAACAAAAACGAAGTCAAATCTCACTGGGTCTTTTATACTTCAACTTAATACCACATTTTAATATAAAATTAATACAATTCATACTCACATCTGATGTGGATACCACCTCTTATAATCTATTGTCTTGTCTTGAGGCGCCACATACTCACCTATACTAAAGTATTAAATTATCACACTAAGCTCTAGGATTTTCCTTAGATAAGATGAGCTGTTTTCTTAGCCTGCGATGACCATGCCAATTTGTTTTTAAGGATCACTAGTTTGGAATTAGTGGCCATACATTATATTTGATTCTGGTGATGCCATGCTACTTATTTTTTTCTCCAACTTACCTCTCTTTTAGGTTCTGCTAGCTGACTAGCTGTCTGAGGTCTTCTATATTTCAGAACTGGGTCTGATTTATTATGTTAAGAGATTATGAGCTTTACCAAAATAAAATGCAATTAAGAGAAAACCATAATCTAAAGTAACTAAAAAATGATATCAAGATGCAACATTTTGGACTAGAGGATCTAATTCCTTAGGCTGCATATTCCAACTATGATTTTGTTACATTCCATGATACAGTAGTACGTACAGCATAATATATTACAAATCATGTGAATCATACTGCAAATACTCCCAATTCCCATAGCCAAGTTCCCACCATCCATTTGTGAGCTTTCAAACTTCCCAAGTTGCCATGCTGGAAGCTCATAAATTTCAATTGTTGATTTGTTTGACACAAATTCTCAACATTGACAACTATTTCCAACTTGACTGTATACATAGTAATTACATTCCTGTATAAGTATTTATGAGTTCTTAACAGTGAACATGTTGCCAACCCTCAAAGTTCAGACATGGATGTGGGTTGGCTACTTTAGACAGCAAAAAGATAGTTGGCTGGGTTGAGAGATCTGAGTAAGGGGGTGTGTACAAGAAACTATTGGAAAATAGATTCTATGGTCAAAAAGAAAACAACGAAAAATAGAAACCAGAGGAAATTAGTTTCTTTTTAACCAAGATTCTGTTGTTTGTGCAACTTACTGGAATCCACTGGAAAATAAAAAAACTGAATTCATTAACTGTCATTTCCAAAAATTGATATTATCTATGAATGTTGTATATATAAATGTATAATTTTATTTATGAAGAATATGTTGTACATTAAAATTTAAATAGACATTGCACATAGGACTGTCAAGTTCTGCTCGGGATCAATAAATCGCTCGATTTTGCTCGGATCGTGGCTCGGATCGGTCAGTAACGAGCCGAGCACGAGCAGACCCCGCTCGCTCGATGCTCGCTCGATTATTGCTCGAGACCTTATTATTATATCCAATTATCTAATTAACCCGAATATTCTATCCAATTACCCAATTGGTAAACTCATTTAATAAACTCATTTACCAAACCCATTATCCATTATCAAACCCATCAATCCATTTAATAAACCAAACCCAAATACTCATAAGAATCAAAACCTTATTAGTCCTGAACTTTTCGTTTTCCATTATTGTTATTTCTTTTCTTTTTCTCATTCTTTTCTAAACCAAAAGTTCAAATAAATTAAGGTTTGGATCAGGTTGATAATTTTATTTATTAGATGTTGATATTGTGAGTTGTCGTATAATTTATGAGATTATATTAAGTGTTTATTTTAAGATTGTATTGATTTTGTTTGATCTAAGTGTATTATCTTATTTATAAGATGATGTTGTGAGTTGTCGTATAATTTATGAGATTGTGTTTGATTTTAGGTGTTGATTTTAAGATTGTGTTGATTTTGTTTGATTAAAGTGTATGATCTTATTTATAAGATGTTGATGTTGTCTTATAATTTATAAGATTGCGTTTGATTTTAGGTGTTAATTTTAAGATTGTATTAGTAACTACTATTATATTTTTGTCTTAAGTGATCTTATAATTTAATTATCATGACAATATTATTAGCAATTCAATACCAAAAAAAATCAGGTTTAGGTTAACAAGCTGCTCGCGAGCCGCTCGTGAGCAGAGCGAGCCAAGCACGAGCACAATTTTCCACTCGAAACTCTTATCGAGCCGATCTCGAGCAAGCTCGATTCGCTCGTTTACGGATCGATTACACCCCTACATTTTTGTTTAATTTAACTCAAAAATGTGATGTGTGAATTATTAATTATTAATTATATACATATATCTTTTGTTGAAGAATAAAATTATATATTTTAGAAATTATTTTAACAAGACAATATGAAGTTCAAGATGTATTCTTAATTTTTATTACCTAGCTTATGGTATAATTTTGTAACATATTGTTATAATTTTTTTAAAGATAATTTAATTTTAAAAATATGATTTTAATGTTTTTGTAGTTAAGTTTTCATATAATAAAATAATTATTAAATAAGTTTAATAAACGTGTACATTTTTTACAACTTTCTTGCAGTTTCTGTTTATTTTCTGTGTGTGGGGGTGTAAGAAACTGATGGAAAAGATTTCAGTCCATTCTGGATGGTAGAGAGAAACAGATGGAAAATATATATTTTTTCCAAGATCAACACAAATACCATGAAAAATTCTAGTTGAAGGGAATATGTTTTCTTTACTCCCTGTTTACGAGTACACAAACACCCCCTTTAAGTGACAAAGAATCTTTATGTCAATACTATGGAAATAGACCACCTGGATTGAGGAGTGAAGGGTCCCTTTCTTTAGACATTGACCACGTATCCTCTTATACTAGCATTTTGTTCATGGTATTACAACTTACAAGGGCTGGCAAAAATATAAATTGTGGGATCGATGATCAATTGTACTCAAAATAGCTAACTATAAGTAAAGAATCAAACTTAGGTAGGTGGAAGATTACGCTCACTTTACTATTCGACTATGTCATGGTCGATCTCTTTTTTATTAGTCATTTCATCGTGAAGTATCGCAAAAGAAGAGACATGCATGGTCGCAAACCCACGTCCAATGTTCTTAAGAATTGTTTTGTGCTTGTGGTGCCAAATGGGATTTTAAAGCAGCGCCTGTTTTTTTTTAAAATCTTTCTTGGACCACATTGATCCTGACAAACCACAACTGTTCCGTGTATCAATTTTACTCCTATGATTTTCCCAGTTCATATGCTTCAATTTGATGTTATATATCTAAGTTCCGTGACTCATGATGAAGATTCCTCTGCCATCTGTACTGATTTTGAGTCAACATATCTATGTATTTTTATTTAAATGGTGTTGGGTCACGTACACATAAGCTGGAAACATACGTCTCCCTGCAAATATTCGAATCTATACTTGATAGTCATACGTCAACATAATAGTGGTTCCATTGTCACTTGGGTCTTGGCCTCTTGGGGTGTCTAGTTTTATTATAATACATACATACCAAAAGTTTAGCACTAATGCTCTATGCTAATCTTTTATTTTCTTTAGGATGCCATTGCCAGAACATGATGCATCGCGCGTGGAGGTTTATTTGGAGATAAACTATATCATTCCAGCTTTTTAAGGAATTAATTTGTCAAATTTTGGATTTCTCCCCACAAAATTAGTTAATATCTTAAAATCTCCAACATGTGATTGTTCTTTAAATTCTTGTTATCTTGTTCAGGTCTGTTGCTCTTGAATATTAGTACACCAGTAGTCAGTACTATAGTATACATATAAAAATTCCCTTTCAAAATCAAGTGTAGCTAAGCAGAAACCTACAATTCATAACTTTAATATGAGAATACTACTGCTAGTAAAATAATACATGATGTCAATTATATGCTAGCAACGTTCAGCAAACTCGAATCTCTTATGTATTCAAAGAATCTAAACCAAATTTATAGGCTACAAAACATATTCCATAGTTGCCACCAATTCAACTAAACTAATATATAAGTGTCAACTTTCTTAAAGCACATAAACATGAATGTAAGCACAAGAACCTAAACATATGTCACACTTGAAAAATAATCTTAATTACGTTGGAGATCGCTAAGTTTTTCGCATGATTAAGACCCGTGGTTGTTTCAAATGCCCACTTATCCTAATTCAACTCAGCCATGTTAACTGGCTGACATTATCATATAGTTATAAATTATAAGTTATATCATTAAATTTTATATTAGTTGAAATAGCTGCCACTTTAAATTTATACCTCAACAAAAAATTATAGGTTCAAAATCCAACAGTTGCACTTGCACAGTAGGTAAAATTTTCTTTTCTTCCTTCTTTCGAGGTTTGTGTATGTTTACATACAGTTCGTTAAAAATATTTTTTAACATTTGTTCTTAAAAGATAACAATCAAGTCCTACATTTTACTATTTTATTAAAAAAATTACAAAATGAAGTTTACCCACCAAAGCTGTCATGTCAAGAGGACATATCCTCAAACCCAATCATCTCTCTTCTGATGGTGTTCTTTCTGATGATTTTAGACTCATTGCAAACTATATACGGTGGATAAGAGATGGATGGACATGGAAGATCATGTTTAGGATGAGATTGGTTTGCAGAAACTAAACTTATGAGTAATGGATTGTTTTTTGGTGATTGTTTTACAAAAAAATAAAAAAAAATTGAAAATTAAGTTTCTTAAGTTTCAAGATCTTATAAAATTACACTATGAGACTTCCATGGAAGAACCAAGTTCTTGTCCAACCAAGAAAAAAAAACCAACTTTCTCTTTTTTCTCTCCCACGTTTTGTCACCGAACATACCATGTAATAGTCTCGTGGAGGTCATATGTTAATGATTGATATATTTGCACGAGACATTGAGATGATATTATCTTTATTGTTTTTGGCATAACAAATCACGACACAATGTAAAATTTATTAACAGGCACATACAATTTCTTAAATCATTCTACATTCTACGAGAATGAGCTATCTCGTCTCATCGCTGTCATTTCGGTTTTGCATTCATACACATAAAAATGTAGTAAAGTCACTCATTGAGCTCCCCCTGATGAGATAATATGATGTTTTTCTGAAATACAAACAATATATCAAAGTACACTTTTTTCACGAGTCATATTTGCTTAAATACCTCCCTTCTGCGATTACTCTCTTGGATAATCCTTTATATATGTATTGTTTCACTTCAACATCCTTCTTAATCTTCAATTAATTCCTTATGTTAATAGAACTTTATGAAATCAGTACATGTATATGGAGGAGCGAATCCAAAAGAATTTGGTAGGTGAGACAATAATTAGATCCAAATTCACAACAATCAAACCAAACAATTAGAGATCTAAATTTTAACCAAACCAAATGCTCATCACCAATATTCTCAAAACCAAATACCTAAAGATTAAATTGTGACAATAACAATCCACCAACCCAACCAAATGTTCTCCACAAATCTCTCCAAAATCACAATTTGAAATCCCCAAAATCTCATTCCGCCATAAACCCAACACACCTAACTCCCCAAAAACCACACAAAGCACCTCAAAATCAAATTTGAAGCCACCATTCTATCTGGTCTCCAAGATCAAAATTTTCAATTCCAAAACTTCATCTCACCTCGAATACGACAAATTAAGTCTAAATGTAAAAACTAAAATTCTAATTCTAATAACATTTCACTAACAATAATATACTAAGTCTAATTTGGTCTAAATCTGGGAGGGGTAAGTGTCCCACCTGCCATATACGTGGCACCCGATTGGTAAAAAACCAACATACCCTTAGTCAGTTGTATGTAGGCCCCTGATTATTCAAATTGATTTGACCAGGGAGACATCTAGATCCATAAACTAATGTACGCTAATTTTCTTGAAAATGCCCTCTTGAGTTCTCTCGAACTAATTTGTAATAATGATTTAATTGAATCGAATATATGGACTCTACTAATATAAAACAGGGAATTGCTTATCGTAATAACATTAGATAACAATAAATATTATTGTGCTGCTAATTAGTATTCTATAAAGATAAGTTGCCCTACATGATACAATAAATCTATATGACCACAAATTAAGGATTGTTTATCCTTTTAGGAAATGCCGAAATGTACCAGTGGCACGTATCTTCAACATTGAACTACCCATTAAAGATTTTTAAGGAAATCATGGTTTTCAAATTTTAAAAACACATGCACCATAAAGTTAATATTATGATAAGAATTGCCAAATCATTTTCTTGTAAAAAGTCAAAACCAATCTTTTTGGATGCAAAGTCATGGAGAATCCAGAGCAAATATTTACTTTGAAATAGGAATTTATTTGAAACCCGAGCCACATTTTGAAAATTTTTAGGAAATCTTGCACGACAGAAGTTGAAACAAATACATTGTAATGTTAAGATCACAATAAAAGAATTGCCTTTTTTTTTATAAAATTAAGAAAAAAACTAGAAAATGACTACGTTGGGAGTACAAAAGGTACACGTGCAATAACAAATTAGCATTTGTATTTGCATTAAAATATGGCTCTCTTTCATTTTTGTTAGCAATATACACACAATGAGGTAATGAACCCATCCTATTGAGCAAAAAAAGAGGAAAGAAAAAACAAAACTAGAAATCCTAAAATCCAAAAAAGTAAGGGCTTCTCATAAAACTTCACACCAAACAGTAAACACATGTTCAAAGTTAAAACACCTCAATTAAAAAAACCAGTTCAATTTCTTCCACAAACCAAAAAAAAAAAGAGAAAAAAAGTTGGGTCACTCCCCACTTGGACCAGCCGAAGACGGCCGTTTCGATCCGTTTTTCCCAGTAAAAATCCAATCTTTACGCTTCCACTCTCTTCCCCTCTCGATTCTCTACCGACCCATCTCCTCCTTTTGGATCCAAACCCCTCCTCTCGCCCGCACCACCCCAATCTCTCCACCCCTGTGGCCACTTTGGACCGGTCGGTTTCGTCCAAATCTCTGTTTTTTTCGTGTCTTTCGTGTCTTTTGCGTTGTGGGTATTTCGTTTGGGGCATGAGGTTGGAGTTCTGGTCCTTGGTTTGGTCGGGTTTGGTCCTGGTCAGAC
This sequence comes from Triglochin maritima, assembly GCA_963682175.1. Taxonomy (NCBI): domain Eukaryota; kingdom Viridiplantae; phylum Streptophyta; class Magnoliopsida; order Alismatales; family Juncaginaceae; genus Triglochin; species Triglochin maritima. The sequence continues at coordinate 47,907,726 of OY821775.1, forward strand.
CCCCGGGGTGCTGAAATGGGAGGTTGGGATTGGTGGGGAATGGTGAGGAGTGGTGGCTTTTAGGGGGTTGGTGGGATCGCGGTGGAACAAGATGTTTTGTCCTCTATTCTTCGTCGTGGTTGGTTTTCTTGCGATGCATGGATCGGAAGGTACCGGAAAATTTGCTTCTTTTTGGTGTTGTTTTTGCTTAGATAGTTAGTGTCTTATGTTTGATTTGAGATTTTTTGATATGCCCATTTGATGTGGAGATTGTTGTTTGGTTCTTCCATGGATGGTGTGTTGAGATGTTTAAGTTGTTTCAAGTGGAAGTTCTTATTGACTATTGAGGTGTTAAGAGGGTTGGTGGAGAAAATTGTGATCGTAGGATTTTGAGATATGATCCCTTAACTTTCCATTTTTAGTGCTGTTCCTTTTGTCGTTCGATGGATGAACCACAAATTTATATGTATTTTTGTCATGCAAGAATATATGTAATTCTAAGGTGTCGTTTGTGTACGTATAAAAGAAGGGTAAACTAGTATTTTAGTATTTTGAGTCATTTTAAACATGATAGCACGAAAGACACCATGGCTTGTTCTTTGGTATTAATGTATGTCGATTACTATATATTGGTTTTGGATCTCACGTTTAATTTGAAACTTAAAATGTCATTATTTTTTGAATAGGGATTTCAAATTATTCACGTTGATACGTCTCCAATCTTCTTGGACAATTGCTTTGTTATATCTGCAGTTCGCACAAGCTCTATCTAGGACGTCAAAACAGATCTAAATGTCCCAATTTTATATTGGACTAGATGAAATAATCATTTTACTTTATGTATTGTATAATTCCTTCTCTAGAATTTCTACAAACACATCAAACAATGAGATTTTATAGCTCACAACTGTTTTTCGATAAAAATGATTTAGATTGCCGTAAGGCCTCTCAGCCACATTTCATGGTTTTTAGTCAAGCTTTTCTTTCAACTTTCATCTTATTTTGACTATGGTGATTTCTCTTACACTCCTTGCAAGTTTTTTTTACCCCCAAATCCACACATCTTTCATAAATTTGAATCAACAAATTACAAAAGTTTTAGCTCAAGATAAGCTAAAGTATGTGTGAATCGAATACAAGCCGCGTAGGCTAGCTAAATCAAAAGAATTAGTGAAAAAAACCTAATGGGGGGTTAGGACCTTGCAAGTTGTTTGTGAATTGTATTGGTTTTCATTCGCTTGGGCTGTGAATAGGTAACAAGCAATCAATTTCTTGTAGGCAGTGATATATCCCCTTCGCCTCAGGTGTTCCCTGCTGACCCCATTGGAAATGCTGCAGCTAGTCCTCCTGTTCCTCTTGGAAATTTACGTAGAGCAAATGCACCTAGCTCACCACAATTCCCAAACGGTATGCTCACTTGACTTGAATCACTTTAGTTCCTTCTAAATGTTGTTGTCATTCCAGAACTGGATCATCTAGTAAACATTTTCTTCATCAAATTCCTGTAGCAGCACCACCTCCTACCATATCACCATCGAAATCTGTAAGAACAGAACCAAGAATACCAAATATTCCACCGTCAATATCACCTTCTTCTACACCTAGTCAACTTCCGAAGAAACGTGAAGGGTCAGCGCCAAGTTCTCCTGCTATAAAAAGTGAACCACCAACTTCGCCACCTGTGACAGGTTCACCTTCTTTAGTAAAACTGATTTCAGTGAAATGTGAGTACGACATTTCATTTTTGAACTCAGTAGGTTTTTTTCCATCACTTGTGCAGATGCAGATTTTCCGCCAACATCAATTTCTTCACCACCACCAATACCGCCAATTCCAAAGGAAGCCAGCAATGGAACATCAGGGGACACCCAAGCTCCAATAAATACACCTGCTGCTCCAGGTTTGAGGTCACTAATTATACGTAATGGTTGTCTGTATGAGTTATTTACTTATTTATTTGCTTCATCAATTGGTAAATGTGCAAAATTTTGCAGCTCTGCCTCTTCCAGCAGAGATTCCAGTGAACCCCCCCACACCACATCCACCCGCTTTTGCACCACCTCCAGTTTCCACTGGTTTACCCAGCAAAGACTTGCCTCGTAAGAGTTCATTAGAATTTTTTGACATTTTCTCCCTTTGAAAATCGTGTTATATTTTATTAATGAAGTATAGATTTCATTAATGTCTTTTATAGGAGTTGCTCCCTCTTCAAAGGAGATCATCCCCCCTGCCAAAAATGACACCAATAATGCTTCTCCAGCTTTAGCTCCAACTCACAATGTCTCCCCTCCCACCAATGAAACCAACAATGTTGCTCCAGCTGAAGCTCCATCAAAGGATATTTCTTCTCAACTATCCCCACCTACCCATTCACCTATCATAGGTAGGAAATTAATGAAGTACCTGAAGTTCTTAATGGTTAATGCTGTACACAAATGACAAATTGCTACTACCCAATTTGCCTGCCAGATTCTTTCTTGTTTTTGAGCCTGAAGGTGATCTAATATTAGCTTAACCCAGTAATGTATTCATTATTTTCGTGTTTCAGATGACAATCCACCTTCCAGTTCAGTTTCTTCGCCACTACCTGTGCCTCCAATTCCACAAGGAGCTGATAATGGAACGTCGCCAGGGACCAATAGTTCAATGGGCTCGGCTTTTGTTCCTGGTTTAATAATCACTTGCTTTTAGCTCTTACCTTTTAATTGGAGTATTTGTTAGGTCAATTATTCATTACATTTTTGTTCTGCAGTTCCATCTCCTCCGTTGGAGATACCCACAAGACCTCCTGCAGCACAACCAAACATCTCCGTGCCACCTCCATTGCCAATCGAGTCACCCCCTAACAATGACTTACCTCGTATGAGTTTGAATCACTTATTTAGTTGCTCCAATGTCGGTTTAAGGTAATGATTAGGCTCTTTGGAAATCTAAATCTTCTGCAGCACAGTTGAACATTTTTGCACCACCTCCATTGCCTGTTGGTTTAAGTTTACCACGTAACAATGACTTACCAGGTAACTATTTGAATTGCCTCCATGTAAATTATGTATTTACTGATTATGTTCCTCTGAGAAATTTTGTTGTGATCTATTGATCTGATTTACTCATTGTCCTCTCTAGGGCCGTCTGCCTCTCCAACAACGTCAGTTTCTCCTGCTCTCAACGGAACACATAACAATGTTCCGGTCAAAGCACCTTCAAAGGACGTCCCCTCTCATCTATCACCCCCTCAACCATCTCCCATTAAAGGTACAGTTAAAACCATACAATAAATAAATAATAGAAGCGAAGGTTGAATTGCTATAAGCTTTGTTTGTTTGCTTATATTGCTTGCAGGAATTGCTCCAGTTTCAAGTCCAATGCCCCACAAATCCGTAATGCCCTCTAGTGTTGCACCCACTCCTTTAATTTCCCATTCACACCAGAAAAAAATGCCAGATCAACCTCCTGCATTTCCACCTTTGGGATCAGATCAGAATAGTGGAAAAAAGGATGGAAAGAACAAAACATCTACTCCAACAAACCGTCGAGGTTTGTCGCCTGAATTATATATCTTGCGAGATATATTTGTTTCAAATTAGCAAATTGTAACTTTTATTTTCCTTCTAATCTTTGAGAGTAGTCCCTGTTGTTGCCCCTGTTCCATCGTTACTGCCCCCACCAGCTGTTCCAAAGAACAATCGAAGTCATAAAGCTTCTTCGCCTATTCAGGGTATATTTTATGTTCAATCCCCTTAAAAACAGTACTACTGTTGCTTTAGAGAGTTCATCGTTGCTATTCTTCACAGGACCTTCAGCTGCAAAACCTCCAAAACTTCCAGTAATCCCAAAGGACTCTCCTGCTCCTCCACCATTACATGTGGCCCCGTCAAATAAACACCATCGTATGCCTTCAATTTCATGTGATTCTTCGTTATCCCTTCTGTTATTTGGTATATAAGTATTGCTTCTTGTCTCTAGCAGGGCCTGCACTTGCCCCCGAGCCATCATCTTCTGTCATTTTACCTGCGGTTCCGTCCAACCCAAATCACAGTATGAAACTCATAATTTGGTTTCATTTTATTCTAATGTAGATTCCAACTTTGGTATTTTCTTTTTCTTGGCAGGCCCTCTTCAATCTCCTGTTTCGTCTCCAGTGGAATCTCCGCCAATGTCATCTCCTTCCATATCTCTACCAGTTAGAGCAATGCCACCGCAAGTACCTCCTGCCCAGTCACCGAAACCAATAAAGAGACCTAAAGTACTATTGACACCTTCACCTGCCCCAGCAGCAAAATTGAGAAAGGGTTTACCACCTCCACCTCCTAATCTTGGTAGTTATGCTAACACATTATTTTTGTTGGTTATGCAATTGAATTGATCCATTTTGACAAGAAACCCTCACAATTCTTGAGGACTGGCAAAACCTCGACAATATATGGAATCATTGAGTGAAATTTAACAATTTAAGTCTATTTAACTGCCTGTTACTCGATTACTCTATTTCATTTTCATCTTTGTCTGTTGTGACAAATTAGTAACAGAACATTAACTTAGCAAGGGAATTAGTTCAAGCCATTTTTTGGCCTGAATATGTGTAGCACAATGTGCATAGACTCCGGCTTTTCAACAATTGCGAAGTTGAAGATGTGATTGCACAATGAGGATGCCAATTTACACTACAAAATTTCAAATTCACATGAATTTTCTAATAAAATATTATAGGCTGATTGATTACTACATTTTGCATAATTTCAAGATCACCAACCTACACCAAGTGTGGCACTGGTCATGATTAAGCTATACACAACAAAATATTTGGACCATATGTAATCAAATCAAATCAAATCAAATCCAGGGACCGTTCAAAAAGAAAGTAAAAAACTAAACCAAATTAAGGGAAATACATCAATCATGAAAAGAGAACAAAAAAAGTTGATACAACCCAAAAAGAATGAATTAATGAGAAAGTCAACTGTCCCTTTAATATAGGTTCAGCAGGCTAATTTTTTTTGTCTTACGTGCAGATTGTACATTAATGACATGCGTGGAACCCCTGACGAACAGCCCACCAGGGTCGCCTTGTGCGTGTGTTCGACCAATGAAGGTCACGTTGCGTTTAAGTGTCGCACTATATACCTTTTTCCCGTTGGTTTCGGAGCTGGCTCAGGAAATTGCTTCTGGAACATTCATGAAGCAAAGTCAAGTCCGTATTATGGGAGCAAATGCTGCTACCGAGCAGCCTGACAAGACCATCGTCCTTGTTGATCTTGTACCTCTTGGTCAAAAATTTGATAGAACCACGGCATTCTTGACTAGTGAAAGATTTTGGCACAAGCAAGTTGGAATAAAGGCATCATATTTTGGGGATTATGATGTCCTATATGTGATGTATCCAGGTTAGATTGCTTCACTTCCTTTGTAAATTTCTAAATGCTAACTTAGGATCAACACTACTCAGTTACATTAGCAAATTTTCTACAGTTTGTCGGAATATATTTCCAATACAGCGATGCTTGTTGCTTTTATGCATGCCTCACACATATGATTACTATCACATCGGAATATGCTTTTTAAACTCAACTTTTCAACCACTGCAGGCCTGCCTCCATCACCACCTATTTCACCACTTAGCACAAGTGGGAGTGGTGGATCTTTTGGCAACGAGAACAATTCGAGAAGGATACATCCTCTTGGTGTTGATGTAAGGAAAAGAAAAGAAAAACTTGGTGGCAGCCTGATAGCAATTATCATTTTGTCATCTGTCATAGCTTTGGTTTTATCGGTAGGAATTGCCTGGTTTCTGTTTATAAAGCCCATCAATCGCAATCGTTTTTCTTCACGCAGTCCTGAGACTCCACTTCCACTTTCTGCAAAAGCCCTAGGTAAATTTCCATTTAGATAAATATATAATATATAAAATGGAACTACGGGTTATCCCCTAGTTACCTAGTAGTACTTGATAATAATATGTTTTTGTTTCATAATATTTCTGGTATTCTTAATTTTGTTTACCCAATTTTTTTCTTTGTAATGACCATTGGAAGAATGTTAGAATGCTTAGAGCCTTAGAGGAAGGTACTTCTTATGTAGTTATTGCATCCTCTTGACAATATTATGTTATTGCTTCATAATAGCTTTGGTATACGTAATTTTGTTTCTCCAAAATTTTCTTTGATTAACCTTTGGAAGAATGTCAGAATGGGTAGAGGAAGGTACTTGTTATTGTAGTTATTGCACCCTCCTTGAAATTCACGTCATGGCTTTAATTTTTATTCCTAATTTTTATCTCAATCTGGGCTTTATGAAATAATTTTGTGTGATTTGGCCTCTTTTGTATCGTAGGCGTACTGCAACATATATTCACCCTTTCCCTCATCTGTCGAGGCTTTGGGATAATATTGGTGTTTTCGCATATCCCTCTCAAGTTTGTGTTTTGACAGTCATTGGTTACGAAAATAATGTGAACAAGTCATTGGTTACAAAAATAATGTGTTTTTAGTAATAGTCATTGGTTGCAATAATTGAGTCATCGTATGATACCACAAAAAATACCATTAAAGAACGAACCACTTTGATTACGTACAAAAACAAAGGATTATGATAAGAGCGGGGGTGATTAATGCCCTTCCTGTTAATGTCCCTACCCTTGACTCAGAATTCTGTCGTTTTTGGGAAATGTTAGAGCATCATAGTTTCAACTATTTTTTCCTGCCATCTTTGTCACTTCCCTAATGTTAGTAAATTGAGCTTCTTCCGGTTTCCTGGTGATAGGTATGGCGGGTAACGAGCCAGTTATATTTGGCAGTTGTCCTACTTCAGCATCAGCATCATTCAGCTCCAACGTGGTACCATATAGTGGTTCAGCCAAGACGTTCAGTGCAGCTGAGATTGAAAAGGCCACAAATAAGTTGGATGATTCTAGAGTAATTGGAGAAGGTGGTTTTGGACGTGTATACGAGGGTATCCTTGAGGACGGCACTAAGGTTGCTGTAAAAGTCCTTAAGAGAGACGACCATCAGGGCAGCCGAGAATTCTTGGCAGAGGTTGAAATGCTTAGCCGTTTACATCACAGAAATTTAGTTAAGTTGATTGGTATTTGCACCGAAGAGCTTTTAAGGTGTTTGGTATATGAACTAATCCCGAATGGCAGCGTGGAATCTCATTTGCATGGTATGTTGAAACCAGCATCTTTTTAGTAGATCACTTGTGGTTAGGAATTTCCAGAAGAAAATTCTAGTCGTACTGATAACTTGTGTATTTCTCCATCTTTCGCTTAAATTGTGTTGACTTGTTTAGTTCTGTTGACTTATTTTTAAAATTTACTTATTTCATGCTTTCCAGACCCCATAAATTGGTTCCCTTAAACCCCATGGAATGCCATGAAATTGTACCTAACCTAAAGCTATTACTATCCAAGTCATACTAGTAGACCTTGTAATCTCATGTTAATGTTGTCAAACATCAAAGACTACAAGCTAGCAAAATGATTTTCCCTTGTCCATTTATATTTCTTGGGAAGGAACTTCTTTTCATCCCAAAAATAACTTGCATGCTTCTCACATCTAGGACCGGACAAGGAAATTGCACCGTTGGATTGGAGCACAAGGATAAAGATTGCACTAGGTTCAGCTCGAGGCCTCGCATATCTGCATGAAGATTCGAATCCTCGTGTCATACATCGAGATTTTAAGTCGAGCAACATCTTACTGGAAAATGATTTTACCCCTAAAGTTTCCGACTTTGGCCTCGCTAGGACAGCATTGGATGATGGAAACGGACACATTTCAACTCGTGTGATGGGAACATTTGGGTACATGCCTATGGTTTTTTCATTTATTTTGTCGCATTCCTCGACATTTCTCGAATAATTAACATAACATCATATATTTCCTCAGGTATGTTGCTCCCGAATACGCAATGACAGGGCACCTTCTCGTGAAAAGTGATGTTTATAGCTATGGTGTAGTTTTGCTGGAGCTTCTCACAGGAAGGAAGCCTGTGAATATGTCGCAACCTCCAGGACAAGAAAATTTGGTAACTTGGGCTCGACCTCTACTTACTAGTAGGGAAGACTTGGAAATGATAATAGATCCTGCATTAGGTTCGGATTTACCATTTGATAGCGTGGCAAAAGTAGCGGCCATTGCTTCTATGTGCGTCCAACCAGAAGTCTCTCACCGCCCTTTCATGGGCGAGGTGGTGCAAGCCTTGAAATTGGTCTGCAATGAGAATGACGAACATAGACCGTCTGAGAGCAGCAGTCAGGCTGATGCAGTCGAGCATGACCCAGATATGAACATAAGCGGGAATTTGATCCCTGAAGGCGGTAGAGTTTTATCAACATCAGAGATATTTAGTACGTCAGCTCCACTTGACAGAGACAAATCCGGTTCGTTTAGGAGGCATTCTAGTTCAGGGCCTATAAGAACCAGCAGAAGTGGGCAGTTCTGGAGCAGACTAAAAGGTTTCTCCCGGGGAAGCGTTAGTGAGCATGGGGGTGCACTTGGATCTAGCTCTAGTACGCAAAGGTGGCCTTGAGATAACTAAGAATAAGTTTGAAGGACATTGTAAATGAGATGGGTTGTAAATTGGACCGGTGCTAACCAAGACGTGTCAAGTGAGATTCCGAAATGCAGCTGACATTCGTGGGTAACTATGCTTGAGACAAGGAGATTGCAAGAGCAAAGGCATTGTGTCGGAGTGTAATAGGTATGAACTCCTTCGGAATCCCCTTCAGAATTTTTGGTTGCAATTAGATCTATTATGCTGATTCTATGTTTCTAGTTCAAATGTACGAAAAGTTCAATTGCTCGAGCTCAACCTGAACATTTGTCGATTTTGTTTGTCGTAAATGTGCCATTTTGTTGAAACAATGAGCTTGTGTACTTTGTGTGCATTTGTTGAGCATTAGCCTCGGGTCATTCTTTTCTTTCAGTTGTAACTAAAAAAAGGGGTCAAAAGCTCGCTGTCTTATTCCAATTTGATTGTTTTTGTAGGTTTTTTTCCCGATGTTTATCATTTTCATAGCTTGATGTAAAGTACTCGGTTGAGGAGTTTTCTCTTGCTGTGTATATATGTTTGGATCTTTGTTCTTAAGATCTTGCTTCCCATTTCTTGCTGTTGATTTGAAAATTTCAGCTGTTAGTTGTCATTATTTCGGAATTGTAATTTGTTCATACGAGAATTTTTTTTAATGAGTCGTGATATAGAAAGAAACTTTATATCGTCGTAGTTGTAGCTCCAAAATTGTCATTCGTTTAAGACGTCTATGCTTATGTTCTTTCATGCTTCAAGACGTTGTCTAGTATTTAACAATTTATATAAGATATTACATCACTGAGAAAGGTCTCTGCATCTGTTATTACACTAATAAGTGCCTTATAGCCCAGTTGGCTGAGAAGTGGTCCGTCATGCATGAAGTCAAGTGTTCACCACCTCAGTCCCACGAAATACGGTTTCATTTAGGGGGCTTTCCCTTAATTAACCCTCTTTTGGGGTAGTTTAGGACTTGTGTTTAGGAGGTTTCACACATCTGAGTCTGAATTCTTAGCAGCCTTCATCTTAACTATGGTTTTAGCCACAAAAACTGGAAAGCTTTCTTGTGAGATTGAAGTTGGATTTGGGAGACTCATTGCTATTATGGTTTGCTTCTCTTGTTAGAGAAGAGGATACAAGGAACGAATCAGAAGAAATAAATAATAAACAATTACAATATTACTTCTCGTACCTTACTTTTCCACGTTAATGCAAGGCCAACATTACAATTATGAAAATGTCAATCTAGTCAAATCAATATTCTTTCTTTTCGTTATATTGGTATGATATTTTTCTTATTTTTCTTTTTACTATTCACCTTTTAACTACAACTCACCTATAAATATCAACTTAGTAACATCAACGCTCTCCCTCTCACCTTATTTATTTTTCATTCTTTTTAATTTTTCACAATTTCAATTAATTATATCACATTAACTAAATTTAAGAAAATTAATTAAGCAAATGTAATTTCTAATTAAAATTTTCAAACTAATCAACATTATTAAAGTAATTAACAATACAAATTTAATTAAACTAATAAATTTAATTAACAAAAAAATAATATTCATCAATAATACTAATTCTCTAATAAAAATTAAATTAAAATATTTTTTCCCAACACAATAAATTAAATACAACTAAATATAAAACTAAAACTAATTAAAAAAAACAAAACAATCCACCCATCCACCTCCAGGTCTCACACCTCCATTGAGGGGGTACAACAAACCTAAGGTTGGCATTTTGTCGGGGCATCCGTTGAGGGCCTAAGAGCACCATTAACCCAAATCTCATTTTTTCTTCCAATTAAGTTTCTCTCTCCGCTACGTCAGTAAAAAATATTATGCCACCCACCACCCAACCCAACCTATTTTTTACTTCTTAACCCCAACCCCACTTTCAACACACTCTCTCCTCCAATTTATTTCTTTTTACCTCATTTTTTATTCCACCACAAAAATACACAAACTATTAAATAAATTATTTTTACAATGATTTTATCTTATTAATTTTCATTTATTTTAATTCTTAGAAATTAATTCTAATTATATAAAACAATATACATATCAATTAAATAATTTACCTACTTTTTAAATATTGATAATAGTTAATAATGTTAATATATTTATTTTAAATCTTTTTTTCTTCTGAAAATGTGTTTTTTATTTGTTTTCATTTTTTAATATTTTTTAAAATTATTTTTTTTCCAAAGATTGATCTCCAAATAATATAGAGGGGAGAGAATGTAGGGTATTTGATTATTTATTTTAATTTTCAAAAAAATAATTATAATTATATAAATATATATATATATATCAATAAAAAATTATTAAACATAAAAAAATTAATTTTTAATCATTTATTTAAAAAAACAACCAACCCTGGTTGGCCACGTGGCCAACCCGGGTCGCAAATCAGTTCGGGTCGCCGACCCAGATCGAGACCCGACCTGCCAATTTCCCGCGCTAGGGGAACTGGGGGGGGGGGGGGGGGGTTGGGTTGAATCCCGCCCGCTCTTTCCGCGTTAAAGATGCTTTGAGACTTCAAATCGGGACTGAGATGAGTTTTAAGTCAATCGAGTTACAAACTTACAACTGGATGTTCAAGCTTGGCTAGATAGTAATTGAATTTGAAGTTCCAAGTTGAGTTCTTAATGTCTGCTCACGAGTAATTCAAGTCAAAATTGACATCGGGCAACCTCATTTTCCAAATCAAAAACGATATTTTCTTTCTTTCCTGTGCGTTTGATATGACTAGCTAGCTAGCTTGAGGAAACTTGTAAGACAAATCTTGGAGAGGAATGAAAACGAAATCGTTTGGGACCACTCAATTGTTATCAGTTATTCATTTGAGCTTCACCCATCCCTCCTAGAAAATGAAGTTGTCATAACCAACTGGGTGGTGCTATAATGCAAACACACCCTAAAGTAGGCACAAAACTGACGTGGTTTCAGTCCCTCTGAAATTATGCAATATATATATGATGCATGTTCCCTCCACCTCAAAATCTAATGATCTTGGGGACCATATATTTGAGTGGGTAATTGATATGATATCCCACCAACCTCATTCAGAAACTCCATGTGGTGCATCCAGGCTTGGATGGAGGTATGGAATAACCAAACCATTCTTGACTTCTTGCTCATTAAGACAATCTTAATTAAGTTCCATCTTTACTTCTCCTTCAAGTTGTGCCTATGTTGTTCTTGGGGATACATATAGACCATATGTATATATATATATATACTCAGAAGGATGAGATTCTTTGTTCTTTACTTGATTTTATGAATCCAATTTTCTTTGGTACGTATCTGCGTGAGTAATAGGAGGAAAATGATTATGGGTTAAAAAATGGGTTTTGTATTGAAAAATATGTATTTGAAGTTATCCTCGTCATTCTCCTGTAAGAAGATTAATTAATGACAGTGATGGTTAAATCTTGACGTGGATGACAACATTGGCATCATCATGAATTGCGAGGCATGGAGAACTTCTTAAGATCAAAAGAATTGTCTTTTTTATTTATAATAAAAGAGAATTGACAATTTGTTCATAGTATTTTCCTTTATGTACATGTACGCAGGGGCGGATTCAGCAGATTTTTTTGGGTGGGGCAAACTCTAAAATCTGGGAGGGGGGAAATTGGGATTTTTTGATATAAAAATTGTTTTTAGGGGGAAATTTGGAAATCTGGGTGGGACAGATGCCCCACCTGCCCCCTATGTGGCTCCGCCACTGATGTACGTAGATGGGGTTTTCCCATCTTAACTTTTTAAGTTTATTTTGTGATTGCTCGCAAGTTCATTTCTAGCTCAATGAATGTCAATAAGTAAGCGAAGGTACGCATCCGATCGATGCTTAGTTTTTAAAGATATAGACATGTTATACATTCATTTGATCATAATCGATCCTCATATTGATTGACGCTACCTACTCATTATGAAAGGACGTACAGTGTCATAGTTAATGAATGATATTACTAGATGGATTGCATCCTGATGTTTAAATAGTGTAAATTCTTGTAAAACAATCAACCAAATACATTGTAGAGAGTACATTTTAGGATGTAACTGAACCAGCCGATTATGTCAAGCTGCTTAAGCCATGGAGAGGAAAACAACAATGTATAATCAAAATCCTATAACCTTTTGTTAGACATCACAAACACAATGAAAAATTCTAATCTAATTTTCTGATTTGAAACTCTACTAAAACCACCATCAACAAAAGTTCGGATCAGTATCTATTGGAAACAACCTCTCTATTAGACGTAGTGTAAAGGTATGTACGTCCAATTGTAGTCATTACCCGCCCAAGAGGGGCGAGTCTCTTGTTGTAGGACATCCTACATTTTGTAAAACATTAATCATAACTCTACATTTGCAGAATTAAAATAATTTAAGAATAATAACCAATGTAGGGTTTATAATTAAATTTCAAAACCATCTTCAAATTTCCCACTTCCAACATTTCTCAAGCTTAGAAATTTAATGATAGCTCATTGTTAATTGGGACTAGCACACGATACATTAACTAACATACTTATCACTTAAATTTAAGTTATAAAGTCCAAAGTAGCATATCATGATATAAACAAGCACAACCTAAGATTTTGTAATCCTTTGCTATAAGCCAATCAACTATTCACACGCCCAATAAATTTGAACTCGTTTGACAACAAAAAAATCATATTAATGTAGTCTTAATTACAAGATCAACATAAACCCTAAACCCTATACGTGATATCTATTAAACCCTTCATGGTCAAAGAAAGCTTGAGCTTAAATTTACATGAACCCACCACAACCTACAACTTTAAAGACGGAACAATATCAGAAGATGATGATGTGGTAGTACAAGTGAATTTAATGGTAAAAGCAGGAACTTATCTGAAATAATACCACTGCACTGCCTGCAAGAAGCCATTAAAAATACACAGAAATAATAGGGTTTGCATTTATTGGCTTAACTACCACATTGATGGAGCCATGGAGCTTCTTATCAACATCACCTTTTAAATGGTTGTCAATCCTAACCTAGCGGTGGAACAACCATTCTAAATACAATTGCCCATCTAATTTTTATTAAAAGTTGGTTCAACGAACACTCAAACACGAGTCCAATTTGATATGGAAAGATGTCAACTTCAAACTTGTTTGTTTTGTAAAGTAGCTTCAAACTTGTTCAACGAGTTACTTTTTACCAACAAAGCTAACATTTTCTCTATGGTAGTCATAAAGATGAGTTTCCCCAGTCCCCCACCACCTTTGAATGGAGGTTTATAGCTAGATCATGTTCAATCTTTTGATCCTCAAATTAATGTTCTCTACTTAAAACATATTCGGATTGGAGCGTTTAACAAATTTACAAAATCTAACAAGCCAATCCCTTTTCCCTTATATGTAATTATGTTGTACTTTGTGCATATATTATGTTATTCGAATAAATCTAAATACTGATGATAGATTAATATGTGCAAATTTATCATATTTAAATTTGCCCCATCAACTTATTTTTGATCCATCAACTCCTTTAAATAGTTAATCATCAATTAGACATTCCGTTTAACTCACCTGCCTAATTTGTCTCCCTAAGTTAGTGTGTTATGATTCTTGTGAATGCTTGTTAAGAAACAAATCTGATGCATCATGTTTTAACCACTTAATTTGCTCGATGGAGTTGCATTTTTCAATGAAGCTCAACCCTATTTCGAGATTCGTGAACACTAGGAAGGAATATTCAAAAAATTACGTGACGATCACTACTACAGAAAAGGTCATATACGTCGGATGTTAAAGCCTATACACGTCGGATATCAGCACCCTCACATCCGACGTGTATTCGCACGACGTCTATTCTTAGACGTCGGACGTATAGACATCCGACGTCTATTGTCCAAGGAATAGACGTCGGATATTCAAGACATTCGACGTCTATTCCTAAACATTGACAAAAAAAAATAAATAGCATCCTGCACAAACACAAACATACAAGCATATATAGACAATCATTCATTCATTCATTACAAAGAAACCAAGCGGACGCATGCCGTCGACGACGACGTCAATCCTCTTTAAATCTACCTGCAAACAGAGGAAGGTAGGTTTAAAGATGATTGACGCCGCCGTCGACGCCATACAATTACTTGTACATCATTGTTCGGCCATATCGATGTAAATAAAATGCTGAGCATACCGTATCGCCTTCACATACGCCGTGTGAATGTTTTTATCTATCTAATTATTCAAACATAATTAGAAAAGTGAACACATCATTGTTAGAGAAAATAAACTACAAATGAACAAAAATAAAGCTTTACTTACATGGAATCTGACGTCCCCATAGTGGAACTGTAGTGGCGGAGGAGATCGCGGGGTGGATCGGAGGAATCAGACGGGATGGATCGAGGAATCGGATCGCGGCGGCTAGGGTTTCGTATTTTCTGCCTGGAAAGAGTGAAAGAAAACGCAACTGTCTGATTTCTTTTAAAGACATATAGACGTCGGATATTGCATATCTCCGACGTCTATTCCCCGACGTCACCAATAGACGTCGGCTTCTGTGAAGTCCGACGTCTATTCCCCGACGTCTATTGAATATAGACGTCGTATTATAACAGACGACGTCTATTCCCCGACGTCTATTGGGTATAGACGTCGGAGTTATATGCGGCCGACGTCTATTCGATCTTCTCTATATTAGACGTCGGCCTTTGTAACAGCCGACGTCTATTAGGCGACGAGTATTCCCAATTCTGCAGTAGTGGATGAGATTGCTCTAGGAACATGAAAGACTTTAATTAAGTCCTTGCTGTTGTTAGTCACCAAACTACGTTGTATATTTAAACATATCAAAATTGGCGCAATTAGAAATGCCAAGTTTAAAATTGCAGTATATTTATCTTAAGATATCGCGTGCTTGTAGTTAAAGTAAAATATAAACAACTTCTGGTAGTTCACTGTCATTAATTAACAGCTTGGGTGAAAGTGTCATAAATAAATATATATATATATATATATATATATATATATATATTCAAATACACAAGTCGACAAGTCCAATAAGGAACAACCCTAATCTTGTATCCCATGAATCTTTGCTGTAAAGGAGAAAATGGGATGCCCATGAAGAATAAACCAAGACATGCATTGATGTCAAACGCTTTAGTATACAAATCTAGAAAACATTCGCGCGAAGCAAACTTACTTCTTTAACAACTTCAAAGTTGATTATTTTGTTCATGAACAAGTGGTTGTTCGCGAATTAAGATGATTATCATGGCCGGACAAGGAGATTCCACGAAGCCACAAATACGAGAGACAAATCTTTGTGTGAGTTTGAAGACGCAACGTTACACGAACCCTACGGCGAAATCCAAATCCCACCTCTACATGTGAGTTTCATTAAGACTAGCTACCATGCACATTGTGGCACCTAAAGCACTTCTAATAAAGAGAAACATGAGACCCACACACTTCCATGTTACCAATGCTTGGCAAATATTTTCCTTTCTCCTACCAACCATTCACTTCTCAAGCTGGTGCTTGTGTTGATCTCACTGTGCAATGACCCAACCACTTAGGGCACAACATAGGTCGCCAACCAAACTAGGATTAAGTGGAAATTTAACTTAAAAGTAACATAGAGTTGAGGCAGAAGAAGAGAGTTGGTGGTGCAACTCTTCCTAGTATTGTTACTAAACCCACACTCCACAAGTTCTACCACAGTAAGAAACACAACTTCATTGATCTTTATTATAATTATAGTGTCAGAGTAGTGCTTCAGTCATGGGGCATCTCATGAAAAAAATGGACAGTGATGTTTGTGCATATGGAAGTAATTGTACAGAGCAAAATTGATTTGTTGAGCATCCATGCATCAAGCTTGAGATTTAAGTGTTTTCGAGTTTATATACTTCGTTTGGAAAATGTTAGGAATTAAAACTAATTCCAAGTACGCAGCAGAATCGAAAATAACAAATCAAATCCAAAACACCAAACCACGCAAAACACGCAAGATTTAACGTGGAAACCAAATGCGGGAAAAATCACGGATGCCACAACTCCAAATCTACTATAGAGAAACGTATTACAAGGAGAGGCTTACAGGAAACACGAACAACCGGCGAGAATACCCGGTTAAATTTGCTCCCACCGAATCGACAAGGATGCTCTCTCTCTTTTCTCTCAAGAATGCAAAAGTAGACAATAACAATTAATCTAATTATTCTTTATAACAAAGGGGGACGAAATTGCATTTATATAGTAGGCCAAAATAAGTATAAGGTGCACCAAAATCGCGTGGAGAAATGTGCAAATCGTGGGCAGGACTGTGTCAAACGGTCGACCGGGTGCTTCGGTCGACCGGACTTTAAGTAGCGGTCGACCGAAAATGGACATGCACTTTTCCTATTTGCTCGAGTGCATACTCGGTCGACCGAACACTTAAGTTCCGGTTGACCGAAAATCAACAGGCACATTTTTCCCAGCTCCTCGTGTGTGCCCGGTCGACCGAACCCTTAAGTTCCGGTCGACCGAAACTCAACATGCACTTTTGCCCAGCTCCCACATGTGTGTCCGGTCGACCGAACAGCTCATCTCGGTCGACCGAAAAACGACAGACAATGTTGCTGGACAAATCAGAACACACATCCGGTCGACTGAACGCCTTCTGGTCGACCGAATGTCTATTTTATTCCACGAATACTTTAATCACATGTTCAAGGTAAACAACAACAGAAAATGTAAATTCAAATATATGATTTAACGTCTAAATGTTGTCGCGAAATGTATCTTCAGGTATTGATTGCCCTTAATATAGCTCAGTTGGTTTCTTATGCGACTTGTCATGCATGTGAGTGTGGCGGCCGGGATCAAGTGTTTCGTGAGTAAAGTTCTTTTGGCGAAAAAAATGAGAATTTAGTAGAAATACTTTGAAAGTGTAATACAGTGTTGTATGAAGTGTATATTGAACAAAAGATACAAAACAAATTTCAATGTGTTACTATTGTTACCAATTATATTTTCATGTATTCAAACTTTGCTTGTTTTGTACTTGGTGAATTTTTTACCCCTTCAAAATATGGTTAAAAAATGCACTCAAATTAAGTATGCTTGCAAAACAGTTTTTGGGATTTGGTGTGCTATAAATAATTACCATCTCCATTGTTGTCATGCATCACTCAAAACAATAACAAACTTGTCCAAGTGTGCTCGAAAGGCTGATGAGCTTAGCTTACACGTATCAGCCATTATTTCTCTGACTCCTTTCTACAAAGGTCATTAATCAGTAATTGAAATAAAGCCCTTTGTTTGCCATCCACTGCAAGAGGAAAATAACATAATATGATAAATTTCCGGCGATAACGTATATTTTCTTTGCAAATGTACGTATTTTATAATGTATACGTGTGTGTGTTGGGGGGGGGGGGGGGGGGGGGGTCCATTTCACTTGTATGGAATGTCATTGTCCTAAACCAGGTGTCTACTTGCATGATAAATCATCATCAAGGAAGAATAAGACTAGCCTACAATTTTAGTTGGAAGTTGACCCGCATATACAGAATTTATGTTAGTGATTGGTCTGCTTTGTGTGTGGAACGTACTGTGGATGACACGAAATGGCATGGTTACCTCCTAACGGAAATGAGATTGCTGGTGTTTCTTGTAATTTTACTATTATATGGTACGTAGATTTGATCATCGAATAAGTTCATGTGAGTTGTATGTGAAGATCAAAATCCTAGTCGTTTTGAAGTTTGCATTCTTAATGAATGTGACTAAATACGAGATAAATTCCACATCTATGTAAGATACGATACTATATTGCAACAATGTATTACATAAGAAACTGTTCATATTAATGGTTTGCATCTTGTATTATTTTGAAAGCCAATTTGACCCAACATAACCTCTTCATCTTTAGTTTATCAGTGGATGAATACTGGATGGTGTCAAAATTAGGAGTGTGTATCAGATGCATTGACACACTTGTTCAAGAGCGGCTGGTCCACAACCTTCCTACTCCAACCGTGCATTCATGTCACCAATCAATGACTTTCCATTTGTCTATGTTTTGCTCTCTTAAATAAATACCCCCTTCATCTCACTCCCACA
Source organism: Triglochin maritima (assembly GCA_963682175.1). Taxonomy (NCBI): domain Eukaryota; kingdom Viridiplantae; phylum Streptophyta; class Magnoliopsida; order Alismatales; family Juncaginaceae; genus Triglochin; species Triglochin maritima. The sequence continues at coordinate 47,926,343 of OY821775.1, forward strand.
TCCATCTAACATTGTTCTTGAAGAAAGAGAGAAGGGGAGAGAGAGATAGACGGTGTGTTGGAAAAAAGAAAGAGAGAGAGAAGCTTGTGATTGGTGGCAAGTAGCAAAATCAAGTAGTGTTGGCTCCCCCCCGCCCCCCGCCCCCCCCCCCCCCCCCCCCCCCCCCCCCCCCCAAATGCTTGCAACCATGGCTTTGAAGCAAGAAGGTGTTATGTTCTTGAAGATCTTGCTCCTTCTCACCACACTTGGATCCCTCCAAGGTCTATCCTTCCCACATCCATTTTGTTATTTCTCATGTTTTCTCAAATGGGTCATCAAGTTTTCATCCAAAACCCTAAACCACACCTTCAAAAACTACAGACCAATTTGTCTTCTCTCTCCTGCCAATATGTTCTTCTAGAGACAACGCCATATGTCCAACATGACCAATTTGTCTTCCTAATTAAGGTTTGAGAAATACAAAAAATATGAATCACAATAACATGTAAACACACAAACACATAGTTTCATCAGTACCAATTGCTTGATGGCGCTTAAAGATCAAGTAAAGATGGTAGAAAATTGAAGTGAAGCATCAGTAACACATACATACAAATATACAATATGTATATGCAAATATGCAATGTTATTTTTCGAACATGTTGAGTTTGTGTCCTTCAGCACAGGAAACACATTGTGTGTCGGTTATGTTTCAAGAACTATTTATTAATTACGTCACATCCACATTGCTACAATATTCTTCAGCATGCACCACTTGTGGTGGTTCCAACACTTGTATGTATATTTTGTGCACCACATTGCAGGAAGAGAATACACAGACCACAAGGAAGCAAGCACGTTCAGGCCACCACCCCAAGGGTTTGAATACATCATTATAGGTGGGGGGACTGCAGGCTGCCCAATGGCTGCCACCCTCTCTCAAAACTTCACTGTGTTGGTCCTAGAGAGAGGTGGGGCTCCTTATGGGAATGTTAATGTTACCCGTCTTGAGAACTTCCACATATCCTTGATGGATACCTCCCCCAAGAGCCCATCCCAGCCGTTCGTTTCAACCGATGGCGTTATTAATGCTAGGGCTAGGGTTTTGGGCGGTGGGACGTGCATCAATGCTGGGTTTTATACCCGGGCTAGTGACAGGTACGTGTTCCGGTTCGGTCTGATTCGGTCTCGATGTAGATTTTTTAGTAGAAGCTCATTATTATGTCTCATTTCTTTTCACTTTATTTTATTTGCTAGAAGAAGAAAAATTGATCTTCACCAATACGACGGTGCATCCGATAAATACATTGGATCGTGTTAAACCGAAAACCAACCCAAACCTAACCGACTTAGCTAGTCAGGTTGGGTTTCCTGAATTCGAGTCGATTTTAGTAATGAAATTTTGTACGTAGAACCGACCAGATCGAGTGTTTTGTTTTTAGAAAATGTAATAGAAACTAAAACTGACCCTAACCTTTTAACTGAAAATTTTACTTCAAAGCCTTTTTCTTGACCTGAGTCTCGTGAGCAATTCGACCTTAATTGCTTAGTTAGTTTTCCGGTAGTTATGGGGATGAGACCAAGATTTTACTGTTAGATTTGACGTACGTTATTGGGTGGTTGTGAAGATTTATGTTGTTCCTGTTGGTCCAGCTAGTAGGTTAGGATTGTAGCATCAAAACTTGTGCTTACTTGATAATTGCTTACTTCACGCGATTATAGTGCTTAGGAAAAAAGATATGCTACTCTTATAATTATTTTTACTTAGTCATTAATACTTCTTTGAATATTATGTACCTAATTTAAATATATATCATTAACATTTACTCAATTAGTTTGTTCCATTTAGAAATGTAATGGCTGCATGTGTATTAGAGAGAACTTCTAGTTCAACTAAGTGGGAGCACTATGTTTGATTATAAGATATCAAATAAACATGATTCTTTCTTGAGCTTCTATCTTATTTATTCTAGTTAAACCTCAATATCCAACCGCTTCTAAAGTAGCTATTCTAGAACTACAAATAAAGCTACATGAGTTGGCAATAAACATGATCCTCTAGAAATATATATATATATATATATATATATATATATTCCACCAATTATTGCCAGCATTGCCTCAAAGTCTCAATTACTTTGGGGAATTATTAAATGCAAACAACAAATGCAACTGATCACCACCTCTCCTTATTATCCGCACCGTTTTTAATATATTATCACATGCACGGGTGTTTTATTAAATGCACATTGCAATTTTGCATTTTTAAGATAAAGATATCACATGCATATATTACATTTGAAAATATATATTATTATATCTGGTAGTTTTATATAAATATATAATATATTACATTTAACTCTATTAATATTGGTACGCTAATTAATAATTTTGTATACATAAGGTTATAACGTAATAGTTAGACATTAACCGAATTTCTATATAGATACATCGAAGAGGCAGGTTGGGATGCTGAACTAGTGAAGGAATCATATCCATGGATTGAGAAGCAAATCGTACAACGGCCGAAAATCGCTCCATGGCAAGCTGCCGTCGCGGATGGGCTCCTTGAGGTTGGAGTTTCACCGTTCAACGGTTACACCTATGACCACATATACGGAACCAAAGTTGGTGGCACGATCTTCGATAAGGATGGAACCCGACACACCGCCGCGGATATCCTCTCCTCCGGCAACCCGAAGAACTTAAAGGTCTTACTCCATGCCAGTGTTATGAAGATACTATTTGATGAATCAGGTATACTATACAACTGGCGCAACATATAAGATTTCTTGTATTATTTGTGTCTAGGAAATTATGGATTAACAATTGTACGAAATGCGTTATTTGGTAAATGATCTTGATTAATATGAACAGTTAATGAGTACTTAGCGCTAACTATCATTAATTTTAGCGGATTTTTATAATTTTTTATAAGTATTTTAAATCCGTTGATAACTTGATCACATGAAACAAACTAGTTAGCTAAAACACCAAATTGAAAATGGGCAAGACTTTTGTACATACAATATCCACATTTGCCTTAGATAAATTTAGTCAGTGTAAAAACAATTCAAATCTTGATGCCCTAACACATATATTATCTTTGGTGGAAATTGACCAAAATACCCTTGACACAAGTAGCTAATTGAAGGTGTTTTGGGCACCACAATACAACTGAAATAACTAACATAAAAGGATTAAACATGTTCCAACAGGGGCGAGACCAAGAGCCATTGGAGTCCTCTTCAAAGATGAGAATGGGTATAAACATAGGGCTTTTCTGAAGGGGAAGGGAAGAGAAGGTGAAGTTATCCTTTCGGCAGGCGCAATGGGCAGTCCGCAATTGCTAATGTTGAGCGGAATCGGACCGAAATCTCACCTCAAGGAGAAGAAAATCCGCTTAGTCCTCCATAACAAATTTGTCGGTAAGGAGATGGCGGACAACCCCATGAACGCAATCTTCATTCCCTCGAAACACCAAGTCGAGCAATCACTAATTCAAATAGTTGGGATCACGAAAATGGGATCGTTCATTGAGGCGAGTAGCGGTTTCGGACAATCTTCCGACAGCATCAAGTGTCATCACGGAATCATGTCGGCCGAGGTACAAATTAATTTGATCTTCTTCTTCTTCTTCAAATATTGCATGATATATATATATAATTGATATCACAATTAATTATTTATATATTTGTAAACTCAAAATAGCATTATTGATTTTGATTATAGATGGGACAATTATCAACGGTTCCACCCAAGCAAAGGAGACTTGACATGGTATCAGAGTACGTTCGTAGAAAACAAGATCTTCCCCATGAAGCCTTCCATGGAGGGTTCATACTCGAGAAGATAGAGGGGCCACTCTCTCGCGGTCACCTCGGCCTAAATGACACCAATGTAGAGTGCAACCCTATGGTCACGTTCAACTACTTCAGCCACCCCCAAGACCTGGAACGATGTGTATATGGCATCCGAACGATATCGAAAATCGTACACACTAGACGCATTGCCAATCTCACTCAAGACGATGAACTCTCAATGAAAACATTGCTCAACATGAGCGTCGCCGCGAACGTTAACCTCATCCCTAAGCATATGGATGACACGTCGTCGCTCGAGCAATTTTGCAGGGACACCGTGATCACAATTTGGCACTACCACGGGGGTTGCAATATGGGAAAAGTCGTCGACGACCAATATCGGGTGTTCGGGGTTGACGGTTTGAGGATCATTGACGGGTCAACGTTTTTGAATTCCCCCGGGACTAATCCACAAGCAACCGTGCTAATGCTTGGAAGGTAACACATTAATTAACCTACCAATAAGACGTACCTAATCCATTGTCTTGGTGATCAAATTATTTTGGAACCTAATTAAACTTTGGTCTATGTTTTTATAGGTATATGGGAGTGAAGATGTTGAGGGAGAGGTTTGGGGACAAGGCTGGTGTTTGAAGTGCTACAAAATCTTCCACTACTTACTTTAGATTCTAATGATTTTTCACAAGATGTGGAGAAGTATGTTTAGGAATTCGTGTTAGAGCTTGATCACCTATTATATCACACATTTATGTGTTGTTCTTGTCCTAAGTTCTTGCTGAATTTCCATTCTGTGGATTATCTGTAAGAGCTTTGAGTGTGATTAATTTAATGGCAACGTTGTTGTTTGTGTGGTCCATCGCTTTCCTTTATTTTTTGGATAACTTCTTATATTTCTTTGAAATTAACTAAGTATCATCATATTCTATAATTTATAATGTCATAGATATCCTTCAGATTGACTGAAATTGTGAATGGCATTCTCTTATCTGTCTTGTTAACTAGCTGTAGCCTGTATGAAGTTTTGTAGATTTAGTTCCATATCAAACCAACTTTACAAACGATACCGGTTGGCGAGTAAACAAGTATCACCCAACCCAATTACAGCCTAGTGAGTGTCAACCTTTAGCTGACGTTCAATTGATATCGATAGTTTATTGCAAATCGAAAAATATTTTTTTATCTAAGCTACGGTATTATTAGTATGAAGGGTGTTATATGATATTATTTCGAGGGTACTAAAAAAATACCTGCTCCTAGAACTTAGAATATCATATATTTAATTATTTTTCAAAAAAATATAAATATTTATTTTCCATATTTTTATTAAAAAAATCCAGACCTTCATCAACCTAATATCACAAATTAAATGATATATAAATAATCTGATCATGTCGGAACAACAAATGTCAACCAAAAAATTAATAAATCAAACGCTTCTTAATTCTCATCATTTGTTGTCTTTTTTTCCCTTCAAAAATCATGTCGGAACAATAATAATAATAATAATAATAATAATAATAATAAAGTTAATTTTGCAGGAAAGTTTATTTCAAAAGATAAACAGATGCTTCTTAATTCTCATCAATCATCGTCCAATTTGTATAGCCAATATGACAAAAACTTCAACTCTATCAGTCACCCAACGTACGCCACACCATATTAGGTTCAATTTTCCATACATGCAACATAATTTTCAACAATCCAAAACATAAACATATACTAATACCAAAATTCTAAGGAAACACTAGTGCCAAGAGCCAAACCAAGAGGAGCAACAGGACAACTGGGTAGAAACATTTGCACAGAACCAAACCCAGAAAAATAATCATGAAATATATTAGAGGAATCAAAGGTGTAAAAGATAGGAAAACAATGATCGTATCCATGACATGCAAATTAATCTAAGCTGTGACCTCTGATTTTGCTTCTGGGTTTGATCTCCAGATATCTCTGTTGGCCAACAAGCGGAAGGGAGAAAAGAGAAGTGTCAAGAACAATGGAAAGAGTGGAATAAATTTTCATGGGTAATATTGGTGTTTTAGAAGAAAAAAAAGGTGATTTTGAAGATTATTGTAATGCACACACACTAATCGTTGTGGACTTTTTTGGCGTTGTCACATCCGTAAATCGTTGAATTAATCTTGGGATTTTGATGTTTTACCTTCCAAGTGTGTGTAATTATGAAGGTATCCTCTTATATATATATATATATATATATAATTAGAAATGCATATATCAAACAATATCCTTTGATGACATAGTGACATGAGTTTCTTATTTTAATTATTGTGTACTTGAGTAAGACTTCATAGTTCAAGCAATTAGAAGGTTAACAAGAACTTACATGGCAACATGACATCGTTCTTATTAAGCTATTGACTGGAATGAAGCTAATAAGCGAGAAGATTAATGGAGTACATTATTCACAAAAAATGATGATAAATTCAAAGTCAAACATTCAGAGAGACAGCTAACTAAATAATCATATAACTTGAAGAATTCATCACTATTCAATCATAAACTAGGATGAAATTTATGGACATAATTTAGTTTGTTGGCGTAGTTGAGATAATCGAAAGTTTTTTGTTTTGTTTCGAAATAGGTATTATTGCGGGAATTCTCCTAATTAGATCAGACTAGCTGAATATAAATGCAAATGACCCTCATGTGCATGTGTCTATCTTACTTTGGATTACAACATTGAAAATAAGTATGATGAGAGTTCTAGAATATTATGGAAGGAGCCCCCGATATTATAATAAAAAATCTAGTTTTTCTAGAAATCTCACCATACAAGTTGTATCGACTACGATTGACTTCATAGCTCCTGACTCCTCGGTTAATAAGAATGTTCTAAAACTCTAATTTCACTCTGCTGGATTTCAAAAATAAATTAAACTAAGAGCAAATTGTGATTAAAAATTATAGTGAAATATTATGTTTTCCAATTAAAATATTACCCGTTTAATTATAGCCTTTCCATTAACCTCGACGGAAATAAGTCGATAAGCAACTATTGGAAGGGGAAAAAAATCAAACCCTATCTCTAATTGAATTTCCCAGCGCTCTTTGTTCCTTGAATAAGCTTGAATATGATTTAAAGTTTAATGGGTTCGGTAAAATAACGAAGTGATATTGTCCAATTGGACAAACCAAGACAGAACTCGAAAATATTACAGGATCTAATTACCCATTGACATTGACCATCGTTTATAAAAAAGCATAGAGGCCAAGCAAAATGCTAACTGAAAGTTAACGTTTCGTGACAACAAAAAAACCATGTCATAAATCATAATGATCACCAAAGAGTTTCAAAACGTGTTGGGATTTGCCATTTTTTAGGGAAATCCAAAGCCCAAGCACCACGTGATGTTGTACGACTGCCAAATGTCAAGTGTCAAAACTTCGTTACTAACGTAAATCAATCCTTAAGCAATCACACACGCCAAAGAAGAATCAAAATGGCCGAGACAAAATTCAACAATGCTTATGCTCCTCACGCCGTCAATCTCAACCAGCCCGAGAAGTTCGATTTCTCGGTCGAAAAGCTCCCTGACTCTCACAAGTGGAACCGGCCCGACGACCGTTCCGACTTCCCGATAGTACATGAGCCCGTCCCTGTCATAGACATCACTTACATCGAGACAGATCTCGAAGTGAGGGAGACAATCGGCAAATTATGCGAGTCTTGGGGAATGTTCCAAGTGACCGGACATGGCTTCCCGTCACACGTGTTGGAAAACACATTTATAGAGGCTCAACGCCTTTTTGAGCTTCCAATGGAGACAAAGTTGAGGGCTGCAAGACGAACAGGTAGCCTCCCCGGGTACGGTGAGGCCTTGATGTCACAAACCTTGTCGAAAGGAATGTGGTCGGAGTTTTTTTTCGTCATGGGATCCGCATTGGAGAACGCTAAGAAAATTTGGCCAAAAGACTACCAACGGTTTTGGTATACAATGTGTTATCTCAATGCTTATTTGAATCGAAACGAACTGGACAGAATAAAATAAGTTTCACTTCGATTACTCATTTTGTACCTAGACAAACTCAATAAGTATACTGATTTAGTGTTTTTTGTTTCTTGGTAATGCATGTAGTGATGCTATAGATGAATACAACGCCGAGATGAAGAAGCTATCCACGAGGCTAATGAAATGCATGCTCACCTCCCTCGACTCCAATGCAGAGTGGATTGGGCTCGAGGACTCGAACCCAGTGTTGGCTTTGATATCGTACCCCGTATGCCCAGACCCCGAGAACGCAATAGGACTCGGGGCCCACACGGACACAAGCCTACTGAGCGTCCTATGGCACAACACGGATGGCGGCCTCCAAGTCAAAAGGGAAGCATACGACAAACTCCCGGCACGTTGGGTTCCGGTGCCTGTAGTGCCGAATTCTTTAACCGTAAACATTGGTGACTTCCTTCAGATTGTCACCAATGGTAGGTTCAAAAGTGTTATCCACCGTGTGGCCGCAAAGCAAAAGGTGCACCGATATACCATGACTTACTTCCACGTACCCTCCGTTGATGTTCCGGTTGCACCCATGAGGAGGTTTCTTGGGCCGACGGAGAAGCCAATGTATAGGGAAATAATGTGGGGGGAGCTTGCAAGTTTGAAGATCAAGCATTTGGAGAAGACCATTGATTTGCTTAAAATTGAAGATGACGAGTAAGTTTAATTGCATGGTCAGAAGTCAGTGTTGAAATAATGAGCGTTTCTGATGTGTTGGTTTGTTTTTGTAACCTGGAGTTTGGAATTTTGTTGTTTCTGGACCATGTGGTTCCTACTATACGTTACTCAAGTCATCAGTCAGTGTTCCCGGTATCTATCTTGTGTGTAAGTTTGGCTGTCTAATGTCTGTTTCTTTGAGAAAGAAGATTAATAATTATTTAATATCTACGAGAGGGAGAGTTTAGGATAATTGGTTTTAGTCCCGGGCCGTAGACTAGGCATGGAATTTTGACCCACCGAATCACCTAGGGTTGTCAAATTCTGCTTGTGATCGATAATCCGTTCGATGTTCGTTCGATTTTGCTCAAGACCTGATTACTATATCCAATTATTTGATTAACCCGGATATTATATCCAATTATTTGATTGGTAAACTCATTTAATAAATCCATTATCCATTATCAAACCAACAATCTATTTAACAAACCAAACTCAAATACCCATAAAAATCAAAACCTTATTAGTCTTTGACTTTTCATTTTTCATTATTATTATTTCTTTTCTTTTTTCATTCTTTTCTAAACCAAAAGTTCAAATAAATTAAGGTTTGAGTAAGGTGAATAATATTATTTATAAGATGATGTTGAGTGGTATAATTTATGAGATTATGTTTAATATTAGTGTTTATTTTAAGATTGTATTGATTTTGTTTAATCAAAATGTATGATCTTATTTATAAGATGATTTTGTGAGTTGTCATGTAATTTATGAGAATGTGTTTGATTTTAGATGTTAGACTTTAATATTGTATTGAATTTGTTTGATCGAAATGTATGATATTATTTGTAAGATGTTGATGTTATCGTATAATTTATAAAATTGTGTTTAATTTTAAGTGTTAAATTTAAGATTGTGTTAGTAACTACTATTGTATTTGTCTTAAGTGATCTTATAATTTACTTACTAGGACAACATTATTAGCAATTCAACACCAAAAAAATTAAGATTTAAGTCAACAAGCTGCTCGCGAGCCGTTCGTGAGCAGGACGAGCCGATCATGAGCATAATTTTCCGCTCGAGCCAATCTTGAGCAAACTCGAATCGCTCGTTTACAGATCGATTACACCCCTAGAATCACCCAAATTATACCTTGATTCTACCGACTAGCATTTTTGTATTCACACCATAAACTCAACGACATATAAACAGATATACACATAGGGGAATGGTTCAATGATCGGATGATAACTAGTTCCTCACATGAGGTTAATGAGAATAATTCTGGAGATGTAAAAACTAGGTTGATGTGGTACTAAAAAAGGTCCATAATACAGGAGGCATCATATCAGAATAGAACTTCAATTTGCTAACATGAAAGCTGAGACCACCATGCAAAATAGACTCGTTAGCCTGTGGGATGTTTTCAAAATATATACGAACCACAGAATTAACAAGCGTAACAAAATTCCTTGAAAGTAAAAAACTATAATTCTATGCAGAAAGAACTTTCAGAAATACGTCTCATTCCGAAATCCCACAAAATCTCTGGGCCCAAACTTATAAAGTTACTTCACGATTACGCACCATTTCTGTTTGACGCCCATATGATCAGTTTCATGTTCATCAGTCAGTATATGGGGCAAATAATAAGGTGATCTATTTGTTGTAAACCTAATGTTGTAGGAAAAAAAAAAGAGATGGTTGCATTTTTAATGATGGCCAATCGACCTTACAAGAAAAAAAATGGCATACTAATATTGCATGCCAAAAAAAGATAAATAAGGCAATTAAATAACTGAGACGAATGAAACTGAAAAAAAGGCTTACTAATCGATGTTCAGAGTGATTGGCAAGCGAAAACCGTCATAACTCAATTGAACATCGATACCTTCTGTTTCCAACAACTTAACAAGATCCATATTCACCTTATCGTGATCCATGAGATGCATCATCCCTGATTCAGGAAAACTGAGTTAGTGATTTTGGTTACTTGATCACACAGATCAGAATGCCTTGAGTATAAATAGATGCAAAGAAGACATTTCAGTCAAGAAGTTAAATGATAGTAGACAAATTAAAACCCTCAAAAGGACCACATTAACCCTAAAAAAACTCTCAAACGCAATGCACCTTTTAAATTCTTTACATGTCTGCCTTGAATAAATCGTCAAATGCGTTCAGTTAATTTGAAGAAAGGATTTTATCAAGATCCAAAGGCATTCAGCAAAAAGAATAAAAATTTAGTTGACTTTCGTATGAACTTGGACTAGAGAGTAGATACTACGAATACTAATGTCTCGTCTAATTTTCAGACAGTGAACCCGGACCGATGATCTAGTATCAAACTGCTAAAACAATAGATAAAAATTTACCTTATAGCTGTTGGTTTTCTAACTAAAACTTGTCAGGTGATAGTGAGAAATTTCAGATTTTACAAAGAAAGACAAGAAATTATCCACAAATTTCATTGTAGAATTTTCATGTACCTGTAAAAAGCGTTCTTTTTGGTTGAATTTTCCGAACTTCCTCAAGGGCCTGTGAATTGAATTTAATCTAGCTCAAGTTTAACGATCGATAAAAAGAAATTTTTAAAGAAATATAAGATAGAATTTCACCCTTGGCAGTGCAAAATGGGTGCTTGACGAAAGACCTGGTCTTAGAGCATCCTGGAAAAAAGGATAAAACCTTAGGTTGAACCATCAAATAATTGACAATGGGTTAAGCATAAAAAAAGAATGAGATGTACCATAATTAAGAGTTCACAATCCCTCAGTAGTGGATATGTTTCTTCTGGTATGTCACTGACATCACTGGCAATGAGATTGTGTTAATAATTAGACGTGCAAGAATAAGAATGAAAGATGCTTAACAACGTAAGGGCATGCAATTATTACCTTATGTAGCATATATTTCCAAAACGATAACCAAACGAATGGTAGCCTTTCCCATGCCATACTGGTAAAGGAGTCACCTAATTAATTAACGAGTAAAATTTCCAGGTTCAGCCTCAGATGAAATAGAAGCATTTTTTGTGGAGGAAAAATGATTGGTGTTAATTTTCTTAACGCTTAAGCAAATGCCTATAACAAGAACATATACAGAATGAGAAACCTGTTCTGTACTATGAAAACTTTTCTTACATGATGCAGAAATATAAGCATTACACTTCGCCTCTAAGCAACAATAAGATACTAGCACAAAGGAGAGGGGATTGCGAAAAAGGTAAAAATGCATCCACAGCAGTAGTAGACTAAGTTCGCATAGTTTTCTAACATATACTTAAAAATGGGTTATAAGGCAGGCATTAAATGTCAGTGTTGCATCTAAGAGTTGCAAGAGTTAAAAAGTGGAAGAAGATTTATAAGGTTCCACATATAACAAGTAAAACTATTTGATGATTCAGATGAAAAAGATACAAGCATGAGTGCATGACTAAGATCTGCCTAGCAATAAACAATACCATACTTTGAGACCATGGACGATGAAAGGTTTCTCTTCAATTATGTTAAACTGCAATGCTGAAACAGCTTGACCTGGAACTATGACGCTTGTATCTACCAAATAATAGTGGGTCTTCTTCATCACCTGATATTATGACAGGAATCACATGAGGAAATGGGGAAAAATGAATCTACACAAGAAAATAAGTACTTAACTTGCACTGAACAACTTGCTGCCTCATTACAAGTAGTTATCGTCAGTGCTGGATTGAGAAATTTAACACAAGTTTGAAATTGGTGGGAAACTGGGAATCATGGTATGGGACTTCCACAAATCACAATGTGCACAAATTCAGCAAGTTTTATAAAGCATAATATCTTGAAAATATACAAAAAGCAAAATACCAGCGTATTGCTTGAAAGAAATTTCGGCATGTGCCTCTCAAACTATGAAGTTCCAGATTTTGGAAAATCAGAATAACTAATTCCATTGGAATACAATGACCAGAATATAAAAGTTGGTCCTATATGTGAATCTGTATTCTATAAATAAATAAATATACAGACAAAAATTGTTTAGTGTTTCTATGGAAGACTTTAAAGATGAGGATGGACCTCGTTTGGCATTAAGTAAGGATGTCAGTCTGAGTTCTTTAACAAACGGCCTAGGTATAATAGTTTTTCAATCAGTAAGATTAGTTATATTGATAAAAAAGAACAGTACGAAAAATAAGATAGCCAAACCGCACAGCCGCAGTTTAGCCACCATCGTCAAGGGGAACACCTTTGCCTAGGTATAACAGTTACATGCAAAATCGCACGACTTTTAAACTTAGGCAATCAATACAAACAAGGGGGTAATTATCCTTACAGCAGTTAAAAGGAGTATATTTAAAAATGTAAATGTGTGACTAAAGCTTCTTTTTTTTTGCTACAAGGTAATATTTATTAAAAAGATTACAAAAGAAGGCATCTGTTTTATTCAACAAACAAAACTATCACTTCACTTATAAATATCCACATGTTTACAGCGGAAACAATTATGGTAAAATAAATAAATATCTCCCATTTTTAATGATGCACTAATGGATGTTGATGCAAAATATAGCAAGAAGGTAGGTGTAATTAAATGAGCAGTGCTGGATGAACTAACCAAAAACACATTACTAGTTTGAAACCTTAAATCTATCCAACTGATTTATGGTTGAGAATAAATGTCAAAATCTCTATTACTATTTGAAGAGAAAAAAATCTCTTCCTGGAAACCAAATTAATCTAAAAAATGAGATGAACATTTAGAATGGCACCTCTACTGAACTCATATGAATGTAGAATCTCCTATACTTCATTAATCATGAATTTAACAATAAGGAAGAACACCTTACTAAACTCTATATGATTTCTGGCCTCATCCAGTTGGCACTTTACATATATAAACATAATATAGGAGTTGAATGCGCCTATATCACATAAGATTTCCATGAAGGTGTGTATCAAGTTGTAAATATTTAACATGTCTAACTGCCCATTATGAATTTATGGTAACATGACATTGGATAGCATCGGCTGATCAGCATAGTCCCTGTTGTTACTGCACTCAAGACTGCCAAAAGTATCTATTGGCATTGCAATGCATCCATTTAAACATGAAGGAAATTTAACCAGATGGTGATGCCACAATGAGTGAGATAAATAAACAAAGTTCCTGCACAACTTTGCAAGTATGATTTACAAGAAATGGTTCAAGGCATGAAGTTGCAAGCTTAAGGTGATGAAGACAGTAAAACCTCAAAATCACGTTCTGGCACATACAAAGGGATTTGGGGTTGAACATTATTTGTCCAATCACGAAGATCATCAAGACCTGCATAAGAGAGCCAATATACAACAAAGTTTTTCCTCTCGGCCAAAAAAAAGAAGCAATAATGCAGCATAGTATAATTGATACAGAAACACATTCAAATTAATAGATCAAATTGCCCAACGGCCCCAACGTCAACTCAAACTAAATAGAAGATCGGAACAAACTGGCGGCCACATAGAGAAACCAAACATGTCATAACTCATAATACATGAGGAACAAATTGAATACTTAAAAGTTGATTTACTGGTCAAGTTTGGATGTTGATCATCCAGTGCAGTATTATCTCTAGAGTTTCAATTAGCACAATAGGTACAGAAACCTAATATTAGAAACATAAGTTATATGCAGCAATTAATGGAGTGTGTAGAAAACCTCCGATAGCGTCTGCATGTGAGTGAGTAATAATGACTGCATCAATTTCCCTTATCCTGAGAAAGACACTAGAGTTAAGTAGTTAACCATGAGAGACTAAATGCAGCAAAATGATACTAATCTGTTTAAAAGGTATAAACAGCAACTCATTGAAACCAAACCAGCAAGAATAATATAACAAAGCACCAATAGATGAAAGAAAGGATTAATCTTTATTTCAGCTATTTTCCTTTTACACAAGGTACTTAGGTACTTAAACAGAAACATGGTAACTTCTTATGAACATAGTTATGGAGTACATGTACATATAAACAGGACACATGTACAAGTAATGGACATGAAACTTTTTCTTGGGAGGTAATAAGCAAATTCAGGATGACAGTTGGTTGCATATTTTCGTGCAGCAAGATATTGTTCTGGTTATATATTATAAGTTGTTTTCTAAACAATTTAAAAAAGTGGAAGATATACACCAATGAAAGGCACCATAGGTGAACTTCAATAGTCTACGAAATGTAGGTTGTTACAATATATTCATTCAGTATTAGCTTGATGTGCAAACCCTACCACATTCGTGCAATAAGCATGTAACGGCGTAACACATCTCTAATAAGGTCATGTTGGTAGGTGGATACTAATGAGTATAGAAAGTGAAATTTCTTATATGCAAATAGATAATAATGACATGTGAAATACCAAGAAATTGTAGAAATCTTGTTATATCACGACCTAAGCAGTTCATGTTACTTATAGAAAAATAACACTATTTAACAGCAAGTTTATTATGGCCTCGTGCAGTTTCTTAAACCATAATTTCTAAGTAAACAAATAAATAATTTTCAGAATGTTCTATCATAGTATCATACGGTTTAACAGTGATGAAATCGCCTTTGGGTAACATATTAATTTCAGTTGGCTACGTATAACTAGCATCTATAATTTTGTAATCAGCAAACAGTTGGTTATCCACTCCCTAAACCACGTTTCAAAGTGTGACTGCGTCCATGACCCAGAAAAAGAAAGAAAAAACAAGACTTTCCTATATGAAGATTCTTATTTTATGTATTTTAAATATTAATTCCTTGCCATCAAACAAATATTGCTCCTTGTACAGTTATACTGCTTCATTTATATGTATAATACACAGAGATCCAACGTTAATTACCAATTTGCCATTTATGGTCAATGTCATGTGCTATGCTACACAGAAGGTAACTAGATCCAGTATTATCCTCAAGAAAACAATCCTTTGTCATATTGGATATCAATTTCAATTGAAAGATTTATTTATTTTCTCACTTATAAAGAACATACATATGAAAGAACACAGATCTATGCTTACCCATAGTATGGAAACCATCGAAGAGCACTATGATAAAAGAATCTGCAGACAAAAAATTGGATCGTCCATAAACAAATTTTCCATGCATTAAAAATTACACACATGCAGTAAGATGGTATGTTGGAATTTTGGATTAAACTTTCATACTTAGTCATAAGGAGCACTATCAAACATTTATGGGGCAACAGAACTGAGAAGGTGTGGGTTAGAGGAAATAACAAGGTGATAAAATAAGGATGAATACATAGCATCAGACAGACTTACATGATCAAACTAAAATGGAACATGTCCTAAGAACCAAAAGAGAGAAAACTTGATGGTGTACATCCTAAAACGCATAAACTACGAAGCATGAATATGAGATAAGGGTACAATATAATTGCATGATCCTTTTTCATCAAGTTCGGATACAATATGTTAAGAATGCTTTGATATTGAATTTTTATTTTATGTTGATATTATGTCATTTTACCTTAAAATGAAAATAGTTATATCGAATATGTATAGATACAAGGAAATAATGTGACTATGAGTCACATAAAGCCATCTTGGCTATGGTGCTTCATTTTTAGCACTTTTAAATCATAGATATACTTTAAATTATATTTTCCTAATCAAACTAAATCAAATCCATTCTTATCTATCAATCTCAAACATACAAGATTTTTAGCTAATCCAAGTTAATTTTACCAATGATTTAGAATGTCCGAGTTTGAAATGCTACGATTTACTGAATTTTAAAATGGTTAGATCAATGTTTATAATAATCCATTTCGTTTCAAATTTCTATCATGTGTTACTTATGCATGATAGATATAATCCACAAAATTCCATAAATAAATCACTCATCGGAAGTAGGTAAAAACGAAGTATCATAGCCAAAATAGCTATAAGTCACTCATTGCCCTCATTTCTCTCTATATATAAACATCTAAAAGTGAAATGAAATGAAAGAATAAATTGTGATACGATAAACTTTCATTGCAGAACTTTATTTGTAAGTCTCGATGGACGCGTACTTTATAAATGGCATTGTTGTAGTTTGTTATTATATTTTAGCATGTTATGTGGGAGTATCCTTGGGTATCCTGCAAAAAACTGAAAGTATCTAATAGGTATCCAAATTTACAGATATAATTACGTAAGATGCTTCAAATGAAGGATTGAATAAGTAAACGAAATTTTGGTTAAGTTATGAGTACTGGTATCTGAGATAATATGAATGGTTAAAGGGCTTAGAATTATTCATGTTATGTTCCTAACCCTTGATTAGGGTGCTAATGGAGGTTTAATGTGGTGTTTTGCTTTGGGAAGAGGAGGTGAGCAGTGTGGTGCATGGGAAAGGAGGAGGATTGATGGATTGGGTTGTAGGGTATTGTAGACGAGGAGAGGGTGGTGTTGGGTTTTGGTTTTATAACCAAAATGTTCCTTGCTTCCTCTTCTTCCTTGTCTCACCCTCACCCATCTCTCACCATTCCTTCTTTTCTCTTTTCCGGTGAACCAGTAGACGTTGCGGCAGCTCCGGTGGGTAGGGGTGAGCTTAGGGCAGCGAAGGCACAGACGTGAGGCGCGTTGGATTGGAGGTTGTTGTCGGGTGGCGACGTTGAGCGAAACTCCAGCGTGCTCCGTCTTGCATTTGAGGTATGCCGGCTCTATAGTTTGGTTTTGTTGCTCACCACGTTGGGGTGGAGTTGTGGTCGGTCGCGAGAGGTCGGAGACCTCACCGGCGGCGAGAAACGACGTAAAATCATCGGCTGACACGAGGTTGTTGTTGACCAACGGTCGACCGGTGCCTTCGGGCGGTCAACTGATTTAGTGTTTTTGCCCGACTTTAACCAACACCGGTCGAACGATGCCCTGAGGCGGTCGACCGGTTGTGCTTGTGCTGGTGGGTCGGAGAACTGTCTGAAAGTTTTCGGTCGAACGAGACTCTTGAGTCGTTCGACCGTTGCTTCGTGTTTCGCTCGGATTGGACGCTGACCATCCAAACGGTCGACTGTTCCTGACCTTTGGTCCAACCGGAACTTAAGTGAACTTATGATATTTGTTCGACCGTTTTATAGTTGTTCGACCGATATATGACCTGGTCTGCTAGGATGCCCCTGGTAGTCTCCGGTCGATCGGGACCGCTAAATTGGTCGACCATTGGACTTGTATGATTTTGACTAGAATTTGGATTTTGACCCCTTATTCGGTTGACCGGTTTTAGATTGTTGTTTGACCGTTGGAACTTAAGTAATGTGCAGAGAGTTCGACCGTTCCAGACTTTCGGTCGATGGAACCTATTGGGAACGGTCGATCAGATTGCCTATTCCGGTAGACCGTTTGTGCGCAGAACTGAAATCTTGGTCTTGGTGAAGTGTCAACTCTGTTCACGGAAACCTGTGAACTTGCCTAGCGCGTGAGCCAGGAACCGCCGAGTGGAGGAGTGTGGGTACTTAAGCGAGCCACCTCCGTTGATGGATTGTGGCGTGACGTTTTATTGCTTGACTCTTTGTAGAGTAGCAGACCTGAGGGATCGCGAATCCTAATGTATGTTGATGTTTGACTCTTGTAGCATGATGAACCTGCAGACTACGGTCTGGACCCGTCTGATGTTGTGTCAGACGTATGTTGTACCGTCGAGGTTGTGTCGTCGATGCCGCCGAGATTTGTGTCGGTGATGATGTTGCCGACAATGTTCCGACTTGTTGTGTCGGATGTATGTTGTACCGTCGATGCCGTCAATGTTAATCCGACGATGATTCCTCGATTAGGCACCTATCAGGGAATGGTTGGACCGACCAGGCTACAATTTCGTTTTGTACGGAAGTGCGGACGCTCCTCACCGATTGTTGCCTGTGAGAGTGCGTCACGTACTGTTCGTAAGATCGTATGTGCCTAGGGTAGGTCTCCGAGAGAGACACGATGTTGTTGTTGGCCTGATGTCTCTGTTAACCCTTTGGGGGTATTTATTGTCCTATTTTACCCTTGGATGGGGTTTGTTGCATTGCTGATGATGACGGGACATGCTACTAGTATAATAGGTTTATTATCATACTGTTGCATTCATTTAGGTGAGTTTGACATACAAAGTTTCCTAATGAGAAACTCAAACATTGTTGTTTGATTCATGTTTCAGGACCGCAGTAAGTTCTATGGGGGTGGTGACAACGGACGCGCACATTTTAGGGTCAGGATCATCTTCGGACTTTTCGAGGTCGTCATGATTATTTGTATGTCTTTCGTTGTATTGATGTAATCATGTCTTTTGACAAACTCTGTTGTATTTGGTGCACCGATTGATTAATTATATGAGTAACATTCGTGTTGATGAATATTATCTTGAAATCTCTCGTTTGTGTAAATTTTCAAATTTTCCGTTCTATCGGAATGTTACAATTCATGTTTATTAATATATAAATGTAAAAATCACAAGTACATTTTTTGCCAATCGGTGATAAATTGATAATTATCTAGGGTCACTATTCTAAATAATTTTATTTTTTTGTAACACGTAAGTATCATTTCAGCTTGGTATCCTCGTGGCATAATGCAACCTTGAAAGTTATTAGTTGAATAGTCATCTCCTACTCTTGAAGACATCATGGAATAACCCAGCCTATATTTTAGTTTAAGTTTGGAAGGATATTCTTTCTCGCAATGTAGAATAAAACTGAACTACTATATTTGGAATGAACTGTTGATCCCCTCAACATAGCACTGATGTGGATTGGAATATCGAATGATGATTCAAATACATCACTCATGCCTTATGAAAAAGGGAAAATAGATGATCATGTCATGAGAACAAAGTAATGACAAAAGGAACAAGGTTAGTTGCCATATAGGAAGGGCTAGGGGTTAGAAACTACTGTTGGAATCAAAGCTATAGAGATTATCATAATTCAAAACATTATTAACATCGGGTCACACCAGCTACTGATAATAGTTACACAAATTCATGTCAGCCAAGAGAAAACATAGTAACACACTTCATAACCAAGAGAAGTTGCAAACTATTTTTAATGTAATTGTAACCAATTCGCTACATGAGCTCGTCTAGGATATGCATATATATAAAATACAAGGAAATGATTTTAACATACTTGCCAGCATCAACAAGGACATTAAACTTCCTAGAAGTACTGGCATGGTGAATAAGTATACTGGTTATGCATATAAATAAAATACAAGGAAATGATTTTAACATACTTGCCAGCATCAACAAGGATATTAAACTTCCTAGAAGTACTGGCATGGCGAATAAGTATACTGGTATTTAGTCTCCTATTCTTGTTCCCAGGCTCATTTGCTTTCAAGCAAACCTGTTGGCATTAAGAATTCAAGATTATCAATAATAATAATTACAGTCCATAATAAAATTGAATAAGCACTTACGAATTATAATGATACCTCATATATTATACCTCACACTTTTTCAGAGGGTCGGTAAGACAGCTAACTCGCGGAATACCTTCACTAGTTCCTGTGCCTATGAAAATTAGTTCTGATTGTTCTTTAGGTTCTTGAGCTTGAATACTTCCAACAACCAGACCTGGATTTGTCATAAAATAATCATGGGTGAACTGTGCACTGATCATATGACAAGTGTACAACTGTAAGTGCAATTAAGATACAAACATGACTTAGGTATACCAGAAAATAGCTTCTAGTGACTCGTCAAAAAATTAATTCTAACGTATTTCTACTGTAATCACATCACAAATATCAATTAGACATATTAACCTTTAAAACAAAAGCTGTGCTACAACTAATAGAATGTGATGGATCAAATATTCATTTAGAAAATCACCATCCCATGCTGTGCCGAAAATCAAACTCCTCACAGCTTAAGGGTATAAAAAGTCAAATACTTAAACAGTTAAATAAAACAAACACAAAATCCAGCCAGAAGAGTTGACTACTTAACTATCACCAAATACAGTGTTATTGGTGCCCAAAAAGTATTGTCTTCATATTAGCAAACGATATAAAATACTAAGTTCCTAAAAATACTCAAAAGGTGAAACCTATCTAGCAAAGTGGAAGTACAAGGTGAAGGAGGTAATGCTGATGGATCTATAGAGAGTTACAATCTCAATAAGTGCAGCTGAATTTTATTAACACGATCTGAATTATTATTATTTTTTGATCAGTGACAACACAACTTGAATTACAATTAGAAGTCTTGATTGCCTTAGCAGTTAGTAAATCATGGATGTTATGACAGGTGGATGTAAAGAATCCAATTCTACCTGATGAATTCAATTTGGAAACACACATGAAGCAGCTAAAAGAATTTACGAGCAAGGAACTTAGGATATCAATGCAAGCTGATCAAAGCTCGTTACAAATTGAATTGGGCACCGTATACGTACCAAGGGAAAATGATAACAATGTAACTAATTGTTGCAGAACTTTTCGTGGCTGCCCACTTTACCTACTTTAATGAAATTGAAATTTTGAAATAAAAATGACACGTTTAGCATCTTACATAAGCTAATTGGGTTTTTTTCTTGATGTTCACAGTGTTTTATAGTTGAAAATATAAATCTGTCATGTTATGTCTATATTATCAATTCAAGATGGCAAATCCTCATCAAGTTATGCTTTACACAATTTATGCATGATTGACATAAAAATGAAATGGATTACTGTAAGGTCTCACCGAACTTATCCGACAGTACAACGTTTGGGTTTTACTAGTGAAATGCATCATTACACTAAAATGACATTAATAACATCTTTTTATTGCAATCAACTTTTTTACTTAGATTTTATTTTTAAGATAATATATATAGCATGAAATATCAATAAATTATGTTATTTGGCTACCACCAATCGTCCAATTCAAGCGTGAAAAAAAATCGAATTATGCTTGAGAAGGAAGATACAATTTGTGCATGATTGTCTACATGAAACCACACCACTACTGTACTACTTATAGGTCTCACTGAACATATTGGAAGGCAATACGAGGTTTATGGGTGAGGTCGGAATAGCTTCTCCGTCGCAACCACACAAAAAGCAAAAATAATCTACTGGCTACCATAGAAGACTAGAAACAGAAGGATTTTCACACAAATTGCACTATCTTAAAGGTTTATCTGCATGGCAACATACAGAGAGCAGAAACAAACTACCATAAAGTAGTCGAAACCAAAGGATTCACAACACAAATCACATTCCGAAACACAGAAACTACAGAGCTTACCGAATTCATCCAACCGCACCTTTTCAAAAGACTTCATTACTGAAGTTGGAATAATATCTCCAACAGAAATCACACTTCCAAACCTTTACTGAACTTATCCAACTAATCACATTTCAGATTTTCATAATATTCCACTAATGAAGTCAGAATAACTTCTCCATCGCAAAAACAAACACACATAGAGAGCAAAGAAAATGTTACTTCATGACTCTTCAAATCAAGGGATCTGCAACACAAATCACACCTCCAAACTTCCTAAACTTCATTCAAAATACTCCACCAGTGAAATCGGAGCAGCTTCTCCACGCAACAACAAACAACAGCACGAAAAAGAAAAACGCCACTCTAAAGTACTTGAAATCAATGGATCTACGAAACAGATCGCACTTCCAAATCATCGAACCGCACCATTTCAAGGATTCCACTAACGAAGTCGGAAAACCTTCTCCATCACAACAACAAACACACAAATCTAAACCTCACCGGAGTGGGAACGAGATCGGGGGAGGAATGGAGTGGTTACGGAGAGCCGCCGGGAGTGGAGGGTTAGTGGAGACGAGAAACGCAAGAGCGACGCCATTAGAGGGTTTGGGGGAGAGGGAGTGGTGTTGATTGGATGGCGTTCTGGTTTTTGGAGTTTTGTGAGGGATATTTATAGGTGGGGAGATGGACGGTTGGGATTGAGCTGGAGTTTGGGAGGAGGCAGATCTTCCTTCCACGTGCTTTTTTTGTTGGTTAGAATTAGAATATGATTTTTTTCGATTAAAAAAACAAAGTAAAATGATTTTAGCTTTTCTTTTTGTGTTTAAAGTTTTTTTGGGGGGTAAAGGTTTAGCTATGTTTAAAGTTTTAAAGTCAGGTCAATTGAAGGTTGTGTTTCTTGCCCATGGACTGGACGTGTTGTTGTCTTTGACGATATTAGTTAGCTCGGTTGATGATAGGTATCTTTTCAATACAATAGATTAATTTTGGATCATATTTTGATTTGGGATTTGAACTCGTATTGCTTGAAGGCTAATTTATATTTTTTCCTTGAAGAAGGCTTTGTTGTTCTTGCAAAGAGTACGAATGAGTGGTTGTTTCCGCACGAAATCCATCTGATTAATAACATACGCACCTCCTCAGACTGAGCTTATAATAGGAAAAAAATTCAAAAAAAATTTGGTTACTAATATAGTTTTCGAAGCAAAATTGGTAATAAAATCTCAAGTCCAAAAATGCATTGTGTTTGGCTTTCAGGGAGCGCTGCCCCCTTGCAACCCCCGCCACTAGGGTTGTAAGCGGGGCGGGTTTTCGCCCCACCCCGCCAAAGTTAAGCGAGTAGGCGGGGCGGGGTAAAAAAAAATTCCGCTACCCGCCCCGCGTAAGGATGGACTAGGCTATGCGGGGCGGGTTGGCGGGTTTGGCGGGTTTAATCTTTTTATTAAAGCTAAATACAAAAATTAATTTATTTTCTTTAATATTATCTATTTTAATCAAAGCTAAGTACAAAAATGAAGGGAAAAAATCAATCGATGTATGTTTTTAAAGTTATATACAAAAAAATTAAAGCTAAATACAAACTAAATCATAACTAAATACAAAAAAATCAAAAACATATAAGGCTTATGCAGGTTGCGGGTTATGCGGGGCGGGTTTGGAGAAAATCGCAACCCGTCCCGCTTATTATGCGGGTTGTGCGGGTGACGAGTTGGCGGGTAGCAATTTCTTGTCCGCAACCCGCGTTAGGCGGGGCGGGTTGCGAGTAAAATTCAACCTATTTACAACCCTACCCGCCACCTCACCGTCGATATGGAACGCCGCTCGCTCACCGGTGAGCGAGACCCCCGACCGACTCGTTGCTAGTTCAACATGTCTTAGCTAAAAACGACATCTCGAAACCAAAAAAAATTACTCAGGTAAAAACAGCATCAGTGATACCGTTTTCATCAATGGTAAAAACGACATCTATAATGCCGTTTTTAGTTAATGAAAACGACAGGTGTTTTTAATGTGCATACTTTGCCAATTAAGTTTCTGCATACTTTCAATTTTATTTTTTTTACTGATTATTTTGAAAAAAATCCCTTATAATATTATCATATAATAACTAAAACTTATTACCCCATTATATCAACTAATTGTCCCACCTTCAAAAATATTGCATCTTATATTCCAAATATTACATACCAGTCCTACGTTTAGCAAAGGTGTGATTTGTGAGTATGATTTAATGCATATATCGTTACCTTTCCCTCGACTACTAGAAGCACTATTTTTCCCTCACCGGGTAACTTTGTCCATCCAATTCTATATCAATTTTAGACACCATAAGAACGTATCGAAGAACAACCCTGACCAATTTGCCCCTAGCAATCGGCCACCAAGTAAACTTAGAAGTCGAACTAAGGTTAGTAGTAACACTTAATTTGGTATATCCATCAAAGCTTCTTACCGAGGTGATGATTTACAAGGTAATTAATCCTTGTATATACATGTGTTTTGTGAATTTCTAATTATATACAAGATTGCAGAATCAATATAATATAATATTACAGCAAAAGGCCATCTTTTAGATCTCATTCTCAAGGCCACTCAGAGGTGTGTTGGTTGAGCCACATGTGACAATGAAGAGAACTTCAACATCTGGGCATTTAGAAGTGGAAAACTATTATCTACAGATTTGGGTTTTGGATTCAACAACACAATGATGAAAAGTCATATTTTCTGTAGAAAAAGAAGCAATTTGACAACGGGGGAGACATTACACATGCAAACAGCAAAGGAATAATTGAGCATTACAGATGAGGAGAACATGTTTTTTTTTCTTGGTTACTATTTGTAAGAGGTCAAATATATATATCAAAAGTTATGAACATAAAACCTCCTTACAAAGACCAGAACTTAAAATTATAAATGAAAATATTGATACATAGAGCAGCTGTTTGTGAAATGGAGAAAATGAACCTCGACAATTGAAAAAAGGACGAACCAAAAAAAAAACAGTTTATATAAGTCAGCTAAGCAGCAGCATTATTCATCAACTTTTACGGTCACCGTTAGAGGAGAAGCAAACCCATCAGAACCAACAAACTTTCATCCACCTTGGATCGACTATAAACTGTTTATGAGGAAGTATTAGCACAATGATCTCAGCATCAACGTGAAACTAGAAACACGCTTATGTCAACAAGGAAGACAAAGTAGTACTTACATAAACTAAGATTTCCACTTGTGTTTTCCGCCATTTCCATGGAAAACTACAATCATCTGCAGTGATAACATTCAGATCATTATTAGGTAACGCAATCAACCTACTAACGAGAATTTATAACCATCTATCATAGTCATTATGAACGAGCCAATGAATCTGATTAAAAGTTCAGAAGAACACGGTATATAAGATACAGAATTATAACTGGTACTAAAGCGCAGGATGTAAGAACTAAAATGCATGACCAGTTAAATACACACGTAAAATATCTGTGACGGATACACTTCAGAATACTCTTCTGGAAATTGGTGAACCCAGCGTTTGCATTCGATTCTGCTAAGACATTTTCCTATTGCCGAGGAGATAACGAAATGTGAGTTGCTCCAGATTAACAAGCCTTTCAAACTTCAAATATAACCAAAAAAAATCCAAACCCATAGACATACAGTGGCATTTTGACCTAGCTCCATAGATTCTGCTACCTTGACTTTAAAACTTAACCGAATCACATTATAGTCAAACAACAAATTACCATTTTGCTGGATTCACAAAACGATGACGATTACATCAGAACATAAGTTAATCATCATGCAAGAAGACCCATCTCAAAAGACATGCTTATAATTAGGGGTGCACATGGGTCGGGTTGGGTCGGGTTTGGGCCTCAACCCGACCCAACCCGAAATTTTCGGGTTGGGAAAAAACCCAACCCGAATCCGAACCCGAACCGGTTTAGGTTCAACCCAACCCGACCCGAAATTTTCGGGTTGGGTCGGGTTGGATCGGGTTGAACCCGAATTCGGAAATTTTCTCCCAAACTTGGTCGGGTTCGGTCGACCGGTGCTTAAACGGTCGACCGGTGGCTTGAACACTCGGAATTTTCGGGTTGGAAACGGTCGACCGAGTGATGTTCGGTCGACCGGTTTATTTGGGGGAAAAATAAAAATAAAAAAATAAAAATCGGGTTCGGGACCCAACCCCCTCAACCCGACCCGAAAATTCGGGTTTTTGATTTTCCCAACCCGACCCGACCCGACCAGTCGGGTTCGGGTTGGGTTTCGGGTTGAACCCAACCCATGTGCACCCCTACTTATAATGAATGGGAATGTTAAATCTCTTTATTTCAGCATACTAGAAACAAGAGACACTGTATAAAACTGAACCTTAACTTCTGCTATTTAAAAAGTTAAAATAGTTGAAACTTTTTTGCCAGGATAAAATAGTTGAAACTTATAAACATAGTGTGATACCCATGAAGGCCTCCAGCTGATATGATGAACGATATTATTTCAAGAGCTATACATACGGCTAGAACCAGAGCTTCAACCTTGACAGCAAAAATATCCTATCCAAATTGAATGTGATTAGCCGACCAGCACACGCTGAAATCTGGAAATGGGAAACAAAAGATTGCTCTGGTCTGAACATAAATCATCCTAATTAATGTGTGCAAGTTGGTTGTTTGTCTAAAGTTAGAAAATAAGATGGGTACTTACAATTCCAAATTCTAATGGAATACAGGATACAACTTATATAAGTAATTGTAAACGAATACCAGGATACTTGCTCAATACATATGAAAGAAGATAAATAGATCTTTTTAAATAACTGGATAGAAAAACTAAAAGAGTGGTGAAATCAGTGAAACCATTTTAAAGTGAATGACATGATGACAACAAATAAAATTTAGTCGACACTGCCTTACCAAATTTGGGCGGATCAGTTAACCAACCCATGCCTCTTTGTTCATTGTTGACACGCAAAAGCACACGGCGACGTAGTTGCATATAAAATGATTGCAAAGTTTGTGCACTCAGTTTGTCGAGTACATTACTGTCACAGCTAACGTCAGTGCTACAAAGCACTACTTGAATTCCATAAAAGGTTCGAAATTGTGTAGGAAGAAACCATATACAAATCTATGTAACAAGAACCTTGTTTGTTCTAGGGGAAGCTGGGAGTGGGTGGTCATGTTCAACAAGCAATCTTTAGGAAGAGCACCGTGAATGATATCTATAATCACTTCATCAATGGAAAGCATACAAACATCAATGGGATCAAAATCAGTTTCTGGACTCCCATCTTTCTTCCTGAGAATAGTTAAAAAATAAAACATATTTAGTGTAAGCCCATGAAGCTCCAAAAGGTAAGGTGCTTGAGAATACAAAATTACAAACAATGGAACAAGTGTGCTCTAAAGTGCTTACCAGAACCTGGAGGTGGGAGAGACGGATAAACGGCTTCTGCAATTCATAATATTTCCAGCCAACATACTTCACACTCAAATTCATAGATACAAGACAGGTTAGAGAGAAAAATTGTGTGGAATCCACACCAACAATATGGATTTTTTTAACTTAAAAGTGTACATTTGATGTAATGAATACCCAAGACTTCTAAAAGGAGAAACTGAGATTATACAAGAACTTCACACACTGACCTGGAAGCAACCAGATCTTTCTGAACATTTTATAAACTTCTGCAACTCAACACTTCTAAAAACTTGTACAGAACACCATGTTTCCTACTATGTCTAAGAACCACATTCCAAATACAAACCCTAGGAATGAATCGCAAAAGGAGGGACCAAATAAACATTAGATGGAGAGAGGAGGGGGGAAATCTAGTAATTTGCAACAACTATTACGAATCTGAATGCCCCATGGAGGAATACTTATTTTGTAACTTCCATTTCAAGTGCCTGATCTTGGCATCAACTCTAGCAGTGAAACCTATTTTTGTTTCTTGCCTTGCCTTGGTTTTCTCATTTCTCCACATCCGCTGGTCTTCCACGTCTTTCTTGTAATGCTTGATTTCCTGTATAACATGGTGGTCCATCGGATTTATTGATCGTTGGAATGAGATGTGAGCGATATAAGGAAGATTGCAGGTCACGGAAACCAGAAGTGTCACGATCCAGTAAATTGGAGCTGGACCTAAGGCTTCAATGAGTATGTGATAAGAGTTCCACGAGATAATGGGAGAGAGCATACCATAAGCAAGCAGAAAAAGATACCATGTTGCAATGCTTCCCCATACAAAAAGGTGTTGTATCCACGTAAAGTGGCTCATTGTTAAGGCTATCTGCACATTGACGGCCCATATGATGCAGGTGAACATAGTGGTTCCAATGGCAGACATGTCAGCCGTTTCACCACCCTCGCGGAATGATTGGCTATCAAATATGTTTATATTGACAAAGAATATAATTAGAGATGAATATGCACCATTTGCCATCCATCCGATTATTCTGTACCAATCAAAGAATAAATTCCTCGGGCCTTGCTGATACAAGGCTGGAAACTGAGCAGGAACAACACAACAAAAACAATCAAATTAGTCTCTATCTAGAATGAGGACAAATTAAATGATTCAGCTTAGGGTTGTAAATGGGTTGGGTAAAAACCGTTTAACCGTCCTACCCGAACCGAAGGGTAGGATCACGGGTTGTAAAAATCATAACCGTTTAATAAATGAACGGATAAAGGTTGTGAAAATCATAACCGTTTAATAAATGGGCGGATAAGGTTACATGATTTAACCCGTCCGCTTAACCGTTTAACCGCGAAACATAATGAATATATATAATATTTTGTATATATACTATATACATATAATTGTTTGTATTTGTTTGATGTTGTTTTATATGAATGTGTTGATGTTTAGATTATGAATTTTGGGAGGTTTTGATTATAAAATTGTGGATGTTATGATGTTTTTAACAAGTTTGACAAGTTTTTATCCATTTAACCATTTACCAACTCTTATATCAATTTTAGTATCCATTAAGTTTTAACCATTTAACCGCCCAAAACCGTTTAATTAAATTAAACGGGTTGGTTCATGGGTAGAGGTAAAAATAAATGGGTTTCAAACCGAACCTCGAACCGTTTAATTAGACGGGTTGGGTCATGGGTAAGTCCTATAACCGCCCACGAACTGCCATTTACAACCCTAATTCAGCTAAATGGTAAAGTACAAGAAACATGAAATAGGTTGACTATATATAAGTAAAAATATGCCAATGAAAAACAAAACAAATGGGTTTATTGTGATGGTGTCATCAAAGAAATTAGCAGAATATATATCCTTTTAAATGATGGCTTAACTATTATTCATGACAATTTACTTGAGAGGAACTCAAATTTGTTGAAAAGGTGATGAAGTGGGGACTTGTCTAATACCAACCTGCAAGCACACTTCTGATGAAACATCTTGCTCAAAAGCTCCTAGTGATATGACAGGTAATGAAGTAAGAATAACATTGAACAGAAGCATGTACCAATCATCATAAACAGATTGCCCTGAGAAGCTGGTATACGCCTCAAAGTAGAACAGAGTGAGACCAAATGCTATATTCTTGTAAAAGAAATAGCATATCTGAAAGAAATAAAAAGTTAGTAAATCTAGAAACTAATATTGCTTTGCTTTTGGCCCTGAAATAGAAAAGAACATGTAGTATAGATTAAGTTGCAAAGAAAAAGAAAATACCATCTGAGCGATTCTCTTGTAGCACCAGTGCCCATGAACAACTAGGAGGCGTTCTAAAAAACGGAATTGGGCAATAGCAAAATCACTAGCCATCACAGCCTGAAAACAGGGATTAAATAATAAAAAACTTCTTATGATTTTGTTACTTCTGAGGTTTATCAATGTTGCTGTGATATACTCAAACGATATTTTCAGGAAATAAGTGGATTTATATACAGAAAACAATACAGATTTTGGAAAGAACCTGCATTCCCTCCACGCCGCTGATGCCAACACCAATATCTGCTTCCTGAATCATACCGACATCATTCGCACCATCGCCAATTGCTAAGGTGGTTCTCCCAGTTCCTTCTTTTACCAATCGAGTTACCTTACAAAATCCATGAAACAAATCAGCACCAATCTGAATTTACATCCACACAACACAACAAAGTAAAGAAATAACAAAGAGTACCAGTGCTTTCTGCTTTGGTGAGACCCTGCAGCATATTACAGAAGCACAATCAACTGCTAAATTCAAAAAATGAAACTTCAGATCATCATCTAAAGCATATGTCAAGGTTTTCCCATCAACAATCAAAGCAAAGGCAGCATGAGGGTCCTTCTCGAGATTGATCATTTGAGAAGCATTTGTGATTTGCATCAGTATGTTCTCTTTTACGGCCTGATAGTAAATTAACAAATGTGAAGGCCCTACAAAAAACAGCAAGGAAATAAGAGAATGAAATCGCAAATATAAAAGTACCATTTGGGCATCTTGAGCACGCAGATCTGCATTTGCCGTGGATATACAAATTTGCTTCATTCCTTGCCGAAGTAAACTGCAGGCGAATCTACAATTCGGAATAACACATTCAATATAAAACTGATATTTTCTTGAAAAATGATGAAACTAGTTTCACCATCTGAAATCTTACAGAAGTACACTTGGAACAGAAGAATAATACCCTATGTTGATAGCAGTTTCCATCTTATCACCTGTCAAAACCCATATCTTGAGCCCAGCTTGCGCCAACTTATCTATGCATTGTGGAACCTGTGGAGAAGAAACCAATTATCAGCAGAAGTCCAAAACAAAATGTAAACAATGAAAGACAGGAACGTACCCCTTTTTGTAATTTATCCTCGACGGCAGTAGCGCCCACAAGAATCAAATCTTTCTCCATGAACTCAGAGGCACTCTCAAGTAGGCTTTCTCTGGCAGGCCCTATTGTAGTCTTGGCCTTAACGAATTCGGCATTCCAAGATTGATATTCCGATTCCCCGACCTTCTTGTATGCAAGGGCCAATGTTCGTAGACCCGCCTCCCCATATTCATTTAGATGTTTCGTTGTATTCCATTCATATGCTTTTCCATTTTTGGAAAGCCTCTCAAAGATGATACTGGAATAAAAAACGAAAAAATGTGCAATTCGGAGGCTAGATATCGTAGAGTGGCAATATTTTCGAAGAGAATAAGGGTTGGGACACTCATACCTGTCTGCACCCTTACATAATAGGAAAATCTGCCCAAGTTCATCACGCACAATCACTGACATTCTTTTCCTTTTGCTACTAAATTCCAGCATGTTAAGGATCTTGTACTCTCTATAAAAAAGATCTCCTTGAGAAATGTCAGTGGTTAATTAACCTAAAAAACCAAAATATGGGATTTAATTGCTTCAATTGTATACCTTTCAATTGGTTTTTCAAATGACGGATATCTTTCCCGAACAAATACACTTGACTGTGTCCGTCTGCAGAACTCAAAACCGAATTCTCTGGCTGCAACAAGAAATGCCCCTTCATCTGGCGACTCAGCTTCGTAGTTGAATGCACCAGTTCCTTCATTCTGTTCGGCAATTGCTGTATGACATAATGCAAGTATCCGGAAGAACAATAGAATAGTATCTGCATTTGGTTCATTCATCCAATTACCGTCCATCAGACGACCATCTTCAAAACCAAAACCTCTTATCATGGGCTTTTGGGTGCTACATGTAATTCCAGCTTCCAACTCGATTTCCGAAGATCTGAATTCGATCCTACTGTTCTCCCAAACATCCTGACTTGTGCAGCTTTTGTCAGGAGTGCTAGAAACTTCCGATGCCATCTTCTTTGCCGCAGCAAGTTCTACTTCACTAGAGCGTCTGCCATAGGATACTCCTGCTATAGAGCATTTCAAGAAATCCATTTGATTGCACGTAAGAGTACCAGTTTTATCCGATAAGATAGTGTCAACTTGCCCAAGCTCCTCATTCAAATTTGACGTCCGAGCCTGAGCTGGTTTTCCACTCTCCTCATCGTACATACTAAGATCGTGGCTGATGAACATGGCCTGCATGACCTTGACAACCTCAATCGAAATGTAGAGCGATATGGGTATTAAATAGCCATATAGGATGAGCGCCGTTATCAAATGAAAAAAACCAGATGTACCCGGCGTTGAAGGGTCATACAAGCTTGACGTATTATCTGGCTCAAGGTACCACCAATCTGGCATATTGAACCTTGTTTTCACAGCAAAACCAACCGAACTGACCGAAGAAATCAAAAGAAGAAGCGTGAAGAGGATGTATATAATGGAATCCATTTTTTTCTCAATTTTACTTCTTTTAGATGGGGATGCGGTCGCATTCTGCATAACCTTGCTGTCATGACCAGTGAAAATGGCCACTCCATAAACGTAGGTGGTGTTCTTAAGTTTCGAGTCTCTTAGTAGAATCTGGCTTGGATCAAGAGCAAATGTCTCATGTTCATACTCGAAATTACCCACAAAAGTGTAAAGATTGGAGTTTGGGTCTTCGCATCGGATGGTGGCCTTAAAGCCCTTGAAGGATTCGTCATCATCGAGAGGCATGGTTACCTCTAATGACCTCTTAACCTTGAGATTAGTTTCCCCATCCAAATTCATTGTTTCCACATAGCATATCCCATCCTCATAGCTCGACGACAGCAGAAGCAAGTCTGCCGGGAAAAACTGATCTTTCTCCACTTTGACCACATCTCCGACACGTATCTTTTGCCATGACTTGTATCCGAACTTCCCTTCCCCTTTATGGATTCTAATCTTCCGCCTATTCACCTTCATATCTTGGATGAACCTCCTCCAATCCTCCATCGCCTCCTTTACCATGCTGAGACCAACAACAAAGACCAAAGGGGCAATCATACTTACGGGCGTAAAGGGTGTGACGGGGGTAAGCGATATGATCGCGGCTATCAAAAAATAAATGTTAGCAACACGTCGGAACTGCTCAAACAGCGCCTTGGGCAGGAAGGTGATGATATTGTACTTGGTCGTCGATATGGAATTGTTGGGATACTTGAGCGGTTTTCTCCGGTGCATACGGGGCTGGTTACAGAGAACCACCCGAGAGTAACCTGGCCCTTGTAAAGAAACCGGCCCATCGTTCTCTTGCACGCTCGGCCGAACACACGAGAAAGTGTAGATCTTGCTCCACCTAAGCTTATCCCTCATCCTCGGTATCTTCTCGTACTTTCCTAAGCTCAAATTACACTAAATCGCCGCCGCCGACAGCGACGAATCTCTAACATTACTACCACTAACAGCAGAAACAAGTCCAAATGCCCAAATCACCACAATTTGACTAGCAACCTGACAGGTTTCCAACAATTGGGTTTTCAGCTAACATCTAAAAATAGCAAATAAAAACCCCAAACAAGATTTCCAGCTAAAAAAATCACAACTTTTCACTATATTTCAGGTAGCCAAAAAACACCCTTCAAATCTACACACCACTAATCCACCCCCAAACCAAATTAAGATGGGGAAAAACCCCAAAACACAAAAGGGCAGAAAGAAAATAATTTTGCAAACAAAACCCAAAGATCACACCTGAGGTGGTGGGCAATGGCGGCAGAAGGGGAGGTGGGGAAGGCGAGTTTTAACTGTGGATCGGCTAAAGATTGGATTTTGATTGTGGGGCCTTTCGGCGTTCTTCGAACTCCAACCGATTCCTGCTCGGGTTATTTTTCGGTTTCGGTTTTGGTTTTGGTTTTGGTTTTGGACAGAAAAAGAACAAATGCTGAGAGTTTGGGGGTACACTACAGAGATCTCTAGTAGTGTTGTGTTGTTTGACAGCATTGGGATTAATTGGATGTGGTAATTATGATTATATTTTTATTTTAATGGGGTTTTAAAATTGAGGTGAGAATTTTTTTTATAAAACTTTATTGACTTTTGGAGGTTATAGTAATTGTCAAGCTACACATTTTTAAGAGGTATGTTGGATGATTATAAAAGATAAGTCTCACTGACATGCATTATTTAGTGTACGAAAGTTTTCAAGGCTCGTCAGATAAGTAATTTGATTTTATTTGTTTGGGATTGTTTGAGTTCGTTTAGTTTGGGTGTGATGGTATATGCATTGTGTCGCATTACGTTAGTTAAGAATGAGTCATCCAGTCTAGAAGATTGTTGTTAGACTCTCGCTTTCTTAAAGTTTTCTTTCTGCTTATTTACACAAGTTGTGTTGATTCTAGAGTTGTGTTCCTGACTTTTTTCACGAAAAGAAACCAAGAAGTTTTGGTTATGAATCCATTATTTAGCTTGGGGTATAATTTTGTTCACAAGTGGAAAAAGTTCATACTTTATCTTGAGTCAGTTCGTGCTAAGAATAGACTATTTTATAATAAATATCCAAATGGTATTATTTAAAGTTAGACTATTAAGTGGACTCAATCTCTTAATGGTCTACAACCTTATGCAAGTTGTAGAAGAATAGAAACTACTTTGTAGACTTGTGAAACTTTTAACTGAAATGGCGACAAGAAAGAAAATGATAGTTTGTGGGTTCGTCAATCCGTCATTCATGACATTATACACAGATTTTTCAAATTTGTATTGACAAAGTATTATTTCTATAAATATATCTAAATTTTCTCTTTTGATAATTTTGCAGAAAATAACCTTCTAAAAAGTACAGTTACATGTATCGTCTCGACATTGTTTCAATGGCTCTTTTAAGTGGTCATATTTGTCAATTCCAAACTTTAATACGCAAATGCACAATTTTATGAATAAATAAAATTAGGGAGGCATTTAGATTTTAGTGCATTCTCATGACACATCCTTATCATGCATAAATACATGCTTTGGTCTCTAGTGAGTTTATAAAATGAGGATCACGTTGATAGATCGCAAAAGAAAAGCAAGAGGAAGAAAATGAGGTTTAGTGTTCTGTTGAAAATTATAGTTTTGGGGGATGTGTTGGGTGTAGGAAAATGCTAGAAGTTGAATGATCGATACTTTCTGTTAATTGTTTATTAATTTTTTTGTTCTCATTTTGTTGTACTGGGCTGCAATAGGAGAAAAGGAAAGAAAATAGAGGATTATATGGTAAAAAAACATGTAAACAAATCTCAAACTCACCAAAATAATATATAAAAGTTGCGTGTAGACGTAGTAGATTAACTTCATATATAAAAGTAATTTATTGTTTAATGACTCAACAAAATAGAGATTCCTTGAGATTTTAAAGTTTTAGAATTATGTTGTCAAAAAAATGGTTGATTTCAGTGAAACCTAAACATATATCATGCAATTATTTTGTGGGAAAAGCGGTAAACCCAAGTTGAGTTAGCTTAATTAGTCACGTATAACCATAAGTTCCATAATTAAATCTCAGGACCAGAACTCTAGACAATGGATACTCTCTCCTCCTAATCTTATCAACAAAAACAAACAAACAAACAAAAAATCTTTGTAGGGTAAAATAGAAACCTTTTCAAAACCTAAAGTGGAAAAGGCAAATCAAACTAACCCTATAACTAATTAGGTAATTATTCAATGTGGGCCAACTCATTACACATAAGTCAATATTGAGTTGGAGTAGATGTTGAGTTGGTCCGAAGCAAGAAAATAAGTAGGAAATTCCTTCGTCTTGTCCTAACAGCTACCTTTTAACTTTATGCATTGGAAAAGTCTTATCAACTCCTCACCTCTTTCATTTTGTTAATTACACATCTCAAAACTTTAATATAAAAACATAATGAAAAAGATAAGATGGGAATTCAGTTCGAATCCAAATAGACAAAAGATGAGACAAGCTTTTACTTATTTCGTAGAAGTTGCAAAGGAAAGAGAGAGAAAAGTCCTTCCTAGCTATGAATACTATTGTATGATATATAATTCTTGTAATTTGTAAAAGCCACCTACACAAGACTTTTTCTCCCAATATCCTGAAACCTCAGGTTGCCACCGTTTCAAAGCTCTCTATTTCTCTCAAAATTGTTGAAAAAATGCCAACATTTTACGCAAACCAAACTTTTTTTTTTACTTTTCTCTTAACTCATCTTTTCTTTTCTCGAGTTATTAATCAAACAAAAAATCTCATTAATTTCTCTTAATTAATTAGGGGCTTTTAATTATGCACGAGCTGCTAGTGTAGGCCATTGTAGTATCTTTAATCTCTATTATTGAAGCATATATAAATGAAATATCTTTTAGATTTTCTTCACTACGTGTCCACATCTACACATTGGAAAGCAATGGTGGCTGGTTGGTTGGGCATTTATGTACATGACAGAGATTAGTTCTTGGTGATGGTGGAGACTGGACGAGACTGGACTTAACTATCATTCATTTATTTCGAATTCTTTTTAAAATAGTAGAGTAAATGTGCAATATTATTATTAGGGGCCATAAAGGAAATTTTATGTGGGAAAAGTAAAAAGACTGAAGTTTTACGATGGAGTAAAACACTGAAGTTGATGATGTCTTATTTGTGATTTTGACTTATATATAAGTTTTGATGCCTAAAACTGAAATTAAGAGATACATTTTGAAGTAGTAAATAGCAATATACTCTCTTATAGAAGTGACATATGGAAGAATATATTTCATCCCTCCACGCACAAAATGTAGATAAAAGACATTTTGTATTAAAATCTCCCAACATTGTTATTTAATTATAGTTAAGACAACAACTAAAGCGGTAATTGCCTTTGAATTATCTTCACTCTTTATCTCAATACAGATGAACCTTTATAATTTTGCGGCCATGCCGTTTATTTCTCCAAGGCTTTCCAAATTGTAGTGTTGTTCATTTTGCGAATTTTAGTTTTCATTCTTTCATGTTAATTTCTACTGAAAGAATAAAAAAATATAGATTCTTTTTTATATAAAAGATATATAGATTCTTTTTCCTCGTTTCTAGAAAAAACCTACTAATCACATGCAATGACTTGCAATTCTATGGTAAAAAAATTCCTCCCTAACAATTAACAAAGAAGTTGGATCCTCCAATCAAAAGCCATAAGCGGGTAACTAAACATTTATTTATTAATTCCGTCTATCCATCGAAGTTAAACATTAATCTTAAGGGTTATTATTTAAGAATAATATGCTTAAGCCTTCTAAAAATATCCCATCAAACTTATAAAATGACTTAATGCAATAGTTGTTGGAAGCTGTTTATAACTGCAAACCCTGCCATTCTGAACAAAATCCCAGAGATAATCTAGAGATACTAGTAAAATTAAGGGTTAATTACAGTTTGTTCCCCTAAATTATATTTTGATATCATTTTATATTCTTAAACTTTCAAAGTTGACAATTACTCTTTTGAACTTTCGTTTTGTAACACATACTTTATCCTCCTGAACTTTAAAAATCTATTATTTAAACCATCATTTGTTTTTTTATTGTATCTCCAGTACACTTATAAACTTATATTTACTTGAAAGTTCAGATCGAAACGGAGATCAAATATGGTTGGAATTTGGGTCGAATTCGGTATCAATCCTACCTAAATTCCAACAATATATGACTTCCATTTCGATCCAAATTTTCACGTAAATATAGATTTATGAGTGTACTACGAATACAACAACAAAAATTGTATAAAAAACGAATGTGAGTTTAAAAATGAATTTTTAAAGTTCAAAGAGACAAAACGTTACAAATCGAAAAATCAGGATAATAACTGTCAACTTTGAAAGTTCAGAATTTGAAAGTGATATCAAGACATAATTCAGATAACACAAATTGTAATTAACTTTTTTTAATAAATATTGTCTCATCACAGAAGTCATGTCTCCACCTCACATTTGAATGGAAAAGTTATGTTTTATCTCATAATATAAAAAGAACAATAATATATTTCAAATTTTAAAAATGTGCATGATGAGGACAGAACTAAGGCGGCAATTAGGCAACAACCATGTTGGAATTTCTGGTCGAAAGAAAGTGATGTTCTGCTAAAAGTATTTTTCCAGCTCGGTAAAAAAAAGTAAATCAATTATTTTATCCCTTTTATGTATAATAATAATAGTTATTTTGGTATTTGAAAAGATGTAACTATTTTAATTATTACCAATTCAGCAATCAGATCGAACTTATTATGTGTGTTATAAGTTTATTTGATTGAATTAACCATCATTTCAAGCACAATTCATATCTGAATAATATAATTATATCATGCATTCTTATTGTATCATTAGGCTATTATTAATTTATTAATTTATTTTCATTTGAGTTAACTTGTGATGAAGCTGGTGACTAAGCAAAGAAGTCTGCTTAGTGACAAAATTATTAATAAAAAATGCATTCACCTTATCCATGGTACGTACAACAATATATTGAATATATCCATATCTCTCTTTGAAAACGACTCTTAGGTATATCTTTTCTCGTGTTCTTTACTTCTTTTAGTATCATGACATTTGGATCTCTTAAATTGTTCTAAACACCTTTGGTAGAGTAATCAATTCTAACTCTGACGCAATTTCTTACAACACAAAAGGATAACATATAGTTAATTTGTAGTAAATCAACTTTACTGATTTGGTTGTTGAACGCCTTTGGAGGAACTAAAGAAAGTCTACGTATGCTTGACAATAACGTTTTGAATGAGCAAAAGAACTTATTTTATTTTAAACTTTGAAAGTGATCAGAGATATTTGTTGGTATCTTCCTTAACATTGGCTGATATAATCATCACGTGCGGTTGATGGTAGATTAACAAAGGATTGACCATAATTGTTACTTATGCTTGGTAAGAAAAGTTTGTAACTAAATTCACTTTTGGATGACAACGTACTAATTTTTGCTCCAACTGAACTTGTATTTGGATGCAACTTGAAGTCAAGCGCAATATGTATGATAAAAACTGAACTGATTTCATGTATGTATACCTTCCAATCGGCTTAAAATATTACAATTAATTGTACTCTAAATTTTTAAAAAAAAAATCTTAGATATCCTTGATCTACTCAATCAAACCTTTTGGTTGTGCTATCAAATTGTACAATAATTTGAGCATGACAATTCTGTAGAGCTCAAAATATGTAAATGTAATGCACAGCATGAAGTAAATATACTTTCCATTGAAATTAAGATCAAAATGGGCATAACGAAAGGGTGCTGTTGAACATTTTGTAAACTTAATAAGAGTCTAAATATTATGAAATATTTGAAAGTACTGTTATTATTGCAAATTATTTGAAGGGTATTCATAAAATTGTCAAGACAATGAAATGACGTATCCGGGAGAGCAGATCTACATTTAATGAAATTGGACAATGAGTTATCATCCTTGCAAGTGAATCCGCCTCAACATATAGGACCATCTTTGTTATGTCCCTAACCTAGGTTTAGAGTGCTAATGGGTGTTAGGAGGAGAGATGGTGATTAGAGAAGGTTTAGCATGGGGAAGAGGTGATGTGCAGTGTTGCTTGGGGAAGAGGAGGGACGTGAACAGTGACGGCGTGGAGAGTGATGGGTTAAGGGTGTAGGGTACTGTTGGTGCAATTTTGTTGGGTTAAGAGGCAGAAAACTCATCTCTCTCTCACTCATTCTCTCTTCCATTTCCATTCCCTCTTCTCAGTGGCTCGGTTGGACGGAGAGGTGCGGGAGTCGGCGTCGGCATTAGGCGAGAAAGAGAGGCGCCTGAAGTGAGGTGATCGAGCTCGGCTTCGGGGTGGTGGAGGCGTTGAGCGAACTCCGGCGTGCTCCGTCTTCGTGTTGAGGTATGCTGGCTTCTAGTGTGTTTTGATAGCTCACCCTCGTGGGAGGGTTGTGTTGGTCGGTCGGGGGAGGTCGGAGACCTCTCCGGCGACGTTTTCCTCGTAAATCATTGGCTGACGCGAGGTTGAAGACGACCAACGGTCGACCGGGTCCCTTCGGGCGGTCGACCGATGTAGTGTATTTTGATTGCCTGGTTGTTTTCGATCGACCGGTTCCTTGTGGTCGGTCGACCGGAACTTAAGTGTAATGGATTTTTTATGCTCGTTTGCAGTCGACCGTTATATGACTTAGAATTACTAGGATGCCCTGTTAGTTTTCGGTCGACCGAGACCCCTGAGTCGGTCGACCAATAGTTTGAATGGATGTTGACTAGATTCCAGATTTTGACCTCGTTTCGGTCGACCGGTCTTAGATCTTGGTCGACCGTTGGGACTTAAGTTTTGCGAAAGAGTTCGACCGTTGTAGACTTTCGGTCGACCGATTTCCTCGGGAAGCGGGCGACCGAGTTGCCTCTTTCGGTCGACCGTTTTTGCACAAGACTGAATTCCTGGTTCCGTTTAGGATGTCAACTCTGTCCACGGAAACCCGTGTCCTCACCTTGTGCGTAAGCCGGGAGGTGACGGTGGGCGTGTTACGCGTGCCTGCCCAGGGACCGTCGTGTGGAAGAGTGTGGGTGTTCGGGACGCGTCACCTCCATGTATGGATCGTGACTAATATGATGGATTGATTGGACTCATTGTAGAGTAGCAGGCATGAGGGATCGCGGATCCCAATGTATGATGTTTTGCGGGCACGCAACTGTCGTTGGGTGAGGTGACTATCGGCCTAGATGGCTACAGAGGTCGTTGCCCTGCTTTTATAGCGGCACGGTTGGTGTTTCCGACTCGTGGAGCCTGATGACCTGGCAGACTTCGGTCTGGACCCGTCCGATGATGTGCCAGACGTATTGATGGACCACCGTTGCAGCGCCGGTGATGCCGCCGATGTTGTTCCGGAGATGATGATTGATGGGCCGATGATGATGTTCTGGCTATGTTCCTCAGATGGGCACCTACTGAGATGATGATTGATGGACCGACCGAGTGACGGCTCCGTTGGTGTGGTTTCAACCACAAAGTTACCGATCTGTTTCTTATGGTGCAGACTTGGTGGATGCTCCTTGTCGAACCCCATGTTTAGTGTAGCCACGTGTGGGGAGTGTCACATCATGTTCCGTTAGACCGTATGTGCCTACGGTAGGTCTCCTCGGGAGACCCGATGATGATTGTCAGACTGATGTCCCATGTTACCCTTTGGGGGAACTATTTTCCTTACTGCAGATGACATGTCATTCTACTAGTATGATAGGTTTATTTGTATTACTGCATCCATATAGGTGAGTTTGGCATACGAGGTTTCCTTATGGAAACTCAGGCATTGTTGTTACATCTTTTTCAGGACCGCAGTAGGTCCAGTAGGGTGGTGATCAGCGGGCGCGTGCATCTTGGGATCGGATCCTCTCTTTCGGACCACTGAGGTCGACATGATTACTTTTATCTTCCATGTTGTT
Source organism: Triglochin maritima (assembly GCA_963682175.1). Taxonomy (NCBI): domain Eukaryota; kingdom Viridiplantae; phylum Streptophyta; class Magnoliopsida; order Alismatales; family Juncaginaceae; genus Triglochin; species Triglochin maritima. Next base: position 47,967,239 of record OY821775.1, read on the forward strand.
CTGTTGTAATCATGTATCGTTTGACAAACTTTGATGTAATATGATGCATCGCTTATACATTTTATGAGAAGTAACAGTCTCGTCTTTGATTATTGATTTCTATTGTCTTGAAGAAAAATTTAAAATTTTCGCTGTTTCGGGATGTTACAATCTTATGTATGAAATATATGTTACATTTGAAATCAATTCGGAACCGAATATGTTGAAGATCAAAATGTTATAGAATAAAAGTTGAAGTGTGTGACTGTACCATTTTATAGTTCAGGAAAAACCAAATTGGCATCAAACTATAGTTCAAGAAGGCACTTGGAGATTGGGACGAATCATCCATGACACAAGGGTTTCATTCACAAGCACACACCCACCATATAATTAAAGTTGTCACACACCAAAAGAACAAGAAGATTTATGTGAAGAAATCCAAACCTGAAGAAAAATACCATGAACCAACTGTTGGTACAATTACATATATTATCATGTAATATGTTGGGTTACAGATGTCGAATAAATAAATCAGTAGAATTCAGATTAAGTCAACGTACAAATACATCTTTAGAAAATCAAACAAACGAAGAATAATGGTAAAAAACACCTTACAAACCGAACCGTCGAATTCCGACTTGCCTCAGAGAAAATATCGCCCTCACGTACCAGTGTGATAGGTCTAGCATTTTTCTCTTAGGATAGAACAGTTTCTTCGTCGAACAGGAGCACACTGAAGCCGACGAACCTCGAAAGCAGATCAAAACCTCGCTAGAATCGACCGCCGGAGAACGTTGGAATTCATGGATACAAAAATCACCAGAGTGCTTTTTCGTTGAGAGGGAGAGAGATAAAAGATGTGTATATTGTATGTATGTTTCTCTGGATGGAGTGCACGACCTTTTATAGTAGTCTATAGCCCCAAAATAGGACTCATTAACCCGACTAACATGGGCCCATAATCACAATGTGTGCAAGTGTACATGAGTTTAACCACTCATCAACTCCTTCCACTCTCTCCACTTCTCAACATTGGATTTTCTCAATTAAGTTGTTCATGAGCCTAGCCCAAACATAATAATCCAACAATTCCCAATGAGTACAATCGGGACAACTTGTGTATCTAATAATTTGCTCATCGAGAATGAAATATCTGGTCGTGTGCAATTTGTAAGATACATCAAACTACCAATAATTTGAGCATATCTCAGTTGTGAAACTGGAACACCACTCTTGTTCTTGTACAAAGGTTTTAATGAATCATATGAGGTTTTCACAGATCTACAATTTGTATAGCCAAAACTCTCAAGAATCTTCTCAACATAGTGAGATTGAGATATAGAAATACCAACAACTGATCTAGTCAGTTTGATACCCAAGATCATATTTGCAACACTCATATCCTTCATTTCAAACTTAGTACACAAGAATGACTTGTTTCATGTATTATATTAGGGTTAGAGACAAACAATAATATGCCATCGATATATAAACACAATGCAATACATGCATCACCTTGAACTTTGCAATAGACACATTTCTCAAAATCAATAACCTGGAATCCAAATGATAATATAATTTTGTCAAATTTCTCATGCCAAGCTTTTGGGGCTTATATAAGTCCATAAAGAGACTTAACAAGTTTACAAACTTTGTAGTCCAGAAGCTACAAATCCTTTAGGTTGGTTCATATAAATTTCTTCTTCAAGATCACCATGAAGAAAAACATTTTTTACATCCATTTGATGGATCGTAAAATCATATACGGATGTCAATGCTAAAAGCACTCGAATAACAGTCATACGAGACATTGGAGAATATGTATTGAAATAATTTATTCATTCCTTTTGTTAACCCCTTAGCAACTAATCTGGCTTTATACTTATCGATGGAACCATCTGGTTTTAATTTCTTTTTAAATTCCACTTACAACTGATCGTTGAACAACCTGGAGGAAGATTTACCAACTCCCATGTCCCATTAGAGACAATTGAACCTATTTTGATCTTAATTGCATTTTTCCAATGCTTTGCTTCGAATGAAGTCATAACATCCTTGAAAGTGTTAGGATCACCCTCGATGTGGTATGTGATAAAATCACTTCCCAAACCTTGGCAATTCTAGATCGTTTGCTTTTCCTCGGTTCAATTTCAACTTGAGTTTGAGAAGACTCAAAATCAGCAATGGACAAATCAGCCCACATTTGTCATCCTTTCCACATGTTCATAGATGGAACCAGATGCAGAGGGATCAACTGAAGTGGAAACTTGTTTAGGAACTCTAGATTTCATGGGAAATACATCCTCAAAAAACGCGGCATCACGAATTCAACAATCGTGTTAACATCTATGGTAGATATCTCAGACTTGATTACCAAAAATCTATACGCATAGCTCTTAATCAAATATCCGATAAATATTGCATCAACGGTCTTGGGATCAAGTATTTTCCTCTTATGTCCAGGGATTAACATTTTTGCAAGACAATCTCAAACTCTAAGATATTTAAGGTTAGGTTTTCGACCACACTAGAGTTCGAATGGACTATCCTCCTTATATTTCTGAGGAACTTTATTCAAAATATGCCAAACCGTATTCAAAGCTTCTCCCCACAGATATTTGGGTAATCTTGAACTCTCCAATAATGAATTAATTATAACAAATAATATTCTATTTTTTCGTTCAGCAATTCCGTTAGATTGTGGAGAATACGACGTCGTCACCTCATGAACAATGCCAAAATCCTGACACACTTGTTAGAACAGGTTAGATGTGTATTCACCACCTCTATCGTGTAGGATCGTGATGGTCTACAATTCTAAACACTTTTATCCTTAATTACCCACTTGTTTGATCACTCAAGTTATGCGCAGCGGAATTTAAACAAACAAGTAAGTAAGGAATGAATAATGCAAACCACAATGGACTCGGGGGTTTTTACAGAGGTTCGGCCACCCGCCTACGTCCTCTCTTGCAAGCTCCGCTTGTGTCTTCACTATCCACTCCCCGTTCCGGGCCGGGAGAGAACGCCTTTTACAAAACAAGCTCGACGAACAACCTCGTGAGCTTGACTTTCTTCTCTCACAATCCGAGAGGAGCACTTCGGGCTTTCACCGAAGTCCTTGCTTCTTTACAAACGAATCTTGAGTGAAACAACACTCTCTAAACTTGAGCACACTTGAGTGAGATAGGATTTATGACTAAAGTGTGGAAGGTTTGAGACTTTGAGTGTGTTGGGTTTCTCTCTAATGTATTGGACAAGTATGTGTGGGAGAGTTGTGTTAAAATGTGTTTTGCAACTTTATTTATAAGCATTAGAGAGAATATAGTCGTTGGGGTTGATTGGGTATAAGTTGGTGTAAGATACACAAAACAGAAACTCGCAGGACCCAATTCTGGATGAGTTCGGTCGACCGAATCGGGCTGCACCGTCGACCGTTAGGCAATTTTGAACTCAGTTCGGTCGACCGATTAAGGAACGGTAGACTGTCCAACGCTAAGACTTAGGTACACTTAAGTGATCGGTCGAACACCGAATAAGGTTCGGTCGACTGAATCACACCAGACACTATGGGGTTGACAAACAATGTTCTATTCAGTCGACCGAACCAAGGTCTAACAGTCGACCGAATTGCAGCAGGAGATTCGGGTTTGTCAAGAGACAGAAATTTGGTCGACCGAACAAGGTCCTCGGTCGACCGATACATGAAATGTATTTGGGGTATTTTTGGTTAATACGAATACGACCGTTTGGTATATACGACAAAACAAACGGTCGAAAAATACTTGGGACTCGGTCGACCGAAAAGGTCTGAACGGTCGACCGAACTTAGGCAGTTAAACACTAACAAATTAATTGATCACTCGGTCGACCGAATGTGGGCAGACAGTTTGAGTTCAGGTTTAGTGTTTTCCGGTCTAAGTTTGGGTGATCTATTGAAGTCCAAATTATGTGAATTTTTGTGTGTGACTTCTATAGGGAACCTAGTGTATGTTTGAGTAGTTTTTAGTTCAAGTATGTTCAATTGCACAAAGTTCCTGAGACTCAAAGAAATACAAAATACATGTCTTCAAATAAGCTTTATTACATGTCTAGACTTGATTTCCTTTCTTTCTTGAGTCTTGATCACATGTAGAGGTTAGCACAAAGTAATATATATGCAATATAACATGTGTGCTGCTCTACACGATCACAATTAAGATTAGGTGGATTAAATCATCAAAACATAGATTAAGGCAAAAAATCCAACATATCGGATCTCAATCTCTTAAGTTTTTTTTTCAGTTTGTGTCTCTGCTTCATTCTTAAAAATAAAGAACTTAAACAACGCTTCATCCTTACTTTTCAAAAGTTAAACATAGCAATACTTTGAACTATCATCAATAAAAGTGACAAAATATTTATTTTTATCCTTAGTTAACATGTCATTAAATTCACAAGCATCAGTGTGTACTAAATATAAAATACTAGTATTTATAGTCACAGATTGAAACAGCCTTTTCAGTTGTTTAGCTTGTACACACACTTGACATTTTTTTGTTCTCAATAGCATACTTAGGAATCTATTTAAATTCATCATTCTTTTCAAACATTGATAATTTACACGTCCTAAACGTTTATGTCAAACATCACTAGATTCAATGGAATAAACAGCAGGAGAAGACACATCTTTAACAGAAATAGCATTGCGATTATAAAAGCAGGTTCAACATGAATTAAAAAGCATCACAAGACAAGTACTCATTGCCAATAAAAGTCCCAGAAAGAGTAATCACAATTTTGTTACATTTAAAAGTCACTTCATAACCCTCGACTACTAGACACAGACCACTAATAATATTGTGACGAACAGCAATCACATGATGCGTCCTGTGCAGGGAAAGAACTCATCTTTTTTCAACATTCTCATTGGTCATCGTCACAGATCTACAATCAACAGGCTGGTAAGATACAAACATGGACTTGTCAGCACATACATGCACAACATTTTATAGTAGTCTATAGCCTAAAAATAAGACTCATTAACCCCACTAACATGGGCTCATGATCACCATGTGTGCAAGTGTACATAGATTTAATCACTCATCCACTCCTTCCACTTCTCAACATTAGATTTTCTCAATTAAGTTGTCCATGAGCCTAACCCAAACTTAATAATCCAACACCAACACACATATATGTTACGGATTTCATTGGTAGAGGAAAGTTTACAACGGTAAAAAAACATCACTACAAGATTGTCAACCCCCCCCCCCCCCCCCCCCCCCCCCCCCCCCCCAACACAAACTCTCCACCCCCTTCAATAAACTCTAACACCTCTTTGGCCTTGTCTCTGTCGACCATCTATGTTGGACTCCTTATCTCAACCTCACCATAAATCATGATATAGATGAACTTAATTTGTGACAACCTTTTCCTTTGATACTATATAATGGTATTATTAAACTATTATTCTAATTCTTATTTGAATTACATATTTACATTACATATTTTAATTCTTGTTACGAACATGTATTCTAATAAAAGTGTTTGTACTTAATTTGTTATCAAATACTAGTTTGAATAATACAAAAGGAGTGTATCTCAATTGTTTTAAGGGACGAGTTGGGTGGGGTAGGCCGCAACAACCTATGGATGATGAAAATATAATTATACAACCTAACTTAATAATTAAAATTAATTTTATCAATTATAAAAAAATCGACATTACGTTAATGGGTGTAATTTTGTGACAATCATATTTTATGTGGCATCCAAATGTGGTGCGTGGGGTTTGCTCTTTTGGTTCTCTCAAAGCACCTAGAAGCAAACATATATATGTTGACATGTTTTGGGATTATATCTATGTTTTGGGATTATATATGTGGATATAGATTCCTAGAAAGCAAGATTGACTTTTCTTCTGAAAGCTGGAAGTGACTGTAAAGGTGTGGTGGCATTTTCACTCTTAAACTAATTTTCAATCAGTGATCTTAAAAAATCAACTCAAGTAATACGGAATGAGATTTTTGGTTGGGTGCATCTCTTATCGTTGTTTATTAGGTTTTTGGACTCGTGTATTTTTTATTGCTCTAGAACGTCAACATATTCAACTAATTTCTTGGGTGCACCTCTCTCAAACACCGTTAACAGATTTTGTGTCACCGTTAGTTACTCCTGTTAAATTTGAATGCAAACGATCGACCGAAAGTCAAACGGTCAACCGAAAACCAAATTGACTCCCAATTCAGACCGATCGAGTCTAAATATACTACTTGAAACCTAATTAGACATCATTTCAAGCTCTAGTTAACATCCAAAAGTATCTAGAAAACTCGGTCGGTTCGAATTGGGAGTCGATTTGGTTTTCGGTTCACCGTTTGACTTTCGATTGACTGTTTGGATTCTAACTTAATTGATGTCTAATTAGGTATCAAGTAACATATTTAGACTCGGTCAGCTCAAATTGGGAGTCAATTTGGTTTTCGGACGACCGTTTGGTTTTCGGTTGACCGTATGGATTCGAACTTAACGGAGACAACTAATAGTGTCACGAAATCCGTTAACAGTGTTTGAGAGAGGTACCCAAGCAATTAGTTTGATTTGTGGGCGTTCTAGAACAATAAAAAATACATGAGTGCAAAGGTTTAATAAACGACTTTTTAATGTGCACCCAAGCAAAAATCCCAATACGGAATGCACGATAACAGTGCAAAATGCACAATAAGCATCACAAATGCCCGATATCCAAACATCTGATGTCTATAGGTATAGACATCAGATATCCATAGACGTCGGATGATTGGACATCCGACGTTTATATGACTATCCAGTTTAGTCACACATCGAAAATTTTTGTTGTTGGTGTGGTTGATGTACTTCACTACTCATTTACTGTTGAATGAGATCGAGTTGGGGTACTTGGACATCTTGGGCTTGGTTACTGTACAGGTTGAATGTCCGTTGTAATGTACATTTTTTGTTATTTAAATGTATAATAGACGTCGGTCGTATATAACCGACGTCTATACACTAGGGTATAGGGATTGGGATAATAGACGTCAGACGTATATACCGTCAAAATCCGTTATATATACCCTTGTATATCCGACGTATATGGTATTTTCTGCACTAGTGTAAGTTTTCTATTCTTCTATGAAAGAGTCATTAGTTCTTCGTTAAGAGCACAATGACACATCCATTAGATATTAATCTAATTGGTTCAAAAAAGTGATGACGCATGTTCGAAATTCATCCCCTATAGTGCTTGGTAGGATGCTGATATGAATCTAAAATCTACCATTGAAATATCTATATACAGACAGTGTAACTATAAGATTAAATAGGAGGGTCATCTAATTCCTCTAGATTTTGTTTAAGAAAAGAACACGGAAGGTTTTTTTTTCCACCCACATATATGTGTCGTTCAACGTGAAATTCAAAATTTGATCCATTAAATTCAGTATAATACTATAATTATTAGTATGTCGACGCCCATATGCATAAGAAGTGTTGAGAAGACTAAGTGCCTAACCACGAGATTAATCACGTTATTTTCCAGTAGATTTTGTTTCTTTTTTTGTAATTTGTTTTACTATCATTACAAGATATACTTCTCTTCAAAGAGAAGAATTATGACAAAAACAATCATCACATGTCAAAGTTATTAGATCCATATATCGATCAAGTATTTTTACTTTTCTACTCTAATCAAACTTGAGATCTCCAACAATTGTTTTACTAGTTAAAGCTTTTAAATAAAGAACCTGCTTAACGACCCATCCATCAACTATGCGTAATTATTTCTGTAACTTAAGATTCGTGACTCGGTGTATAATACTAGTTAATTAGAGAGGCCTTTATGTTTCTATCAGCTTCTGATAATGCAAGAGGATCACATTAAACTAATAATGGTTTTTCTTAATACTTTGGTACCATCCACCCTCTAAAAGGTCTTCATCTCTCAATGGTCCTTTATTTTACTTAGTTGTATCCAATACATCATAGGAAATGGTTTTGCAAAGATATGCTTTATTATTAATTTTCTTGGATACCTTCATGAACAGTGATAATAACGTCTGATTTATGGCTCAATCTAACTTCTATTCTACTCAATTGCTCGGATACTTTTTGAGTTTGTCAATGTTTCTTCAAAGTGGAGTGGGTTATAGTAAACAAAAATATTTTTGAAGATATTAAAGCAAATAGATAAATATAAACTATAATTTTTTAATGTTACCATTATGAGGTTGTTGATGCAAAAGGCCAACTAAGTTACGTGTAGAGATGGAAATATACCAAACAAATTGGACTATAAGACAGAGTCAGGGTGTTTTTAATTCTATTTCTTAAATGAATGTATATAAGGGATGATTATGATTAAGACATCTCTTTTTGAATTAGAAACTTGACAAGTCCAAGCAACTTGATATCGGATTCGAGTCGACTTGATGACTATGTTTCTAATTGACTCCTTGTCCTTGTATAACTTTTTCCAAAATCTACAATCAAGAACGGCCATAAGCTATTCGAAGACTTGGACAACTCACATACACTTTATTATTTTGAAAGGAATTCTCACCCATAATTACTGTGCAATATTTTGTCATTTCTTACCCATAGCATGGAAAATAGTATTCAAGATTATGTCCATAATTATTGTAACCACTGAAGCTGTAACACGTGACGTTCAACTAAAGTCATGAAACCATTTCTTTTGATATAAAGTCGTATTAATTCTACTACTATTCTTCATGGGGTACACATGAGAGTGGAACGTGAATCCTAACTATTACATGGATGAAGCAAATACCAATTAGACTACTCCCAATTGTTAGAAAATTATAACAGTAAAATTTTAAAAAAGTGGTTCATCATGAGATCTGGGTAAACATCAACAAACCCAATGCATGTCTTTTGAGGAAGTAAAATTCTTTTCACCTTTTTCTTTCACTAAAACATGAAGTTTGAAGGTCATGTGGGGGGAGATCATGTGGAGATTTTGAATTGGAAAAGGGACACATAAAGAACAAGTTCCTTTGCTTGGGATAAGTTAAAGTCAAGAGCAAACATGTGCAAGACAAGTAGTTGGAAAAGTAAATGTTTGTTGAGCAAACAAGATATATTCCAAAGAAGTCAATGTTCCATACACACGTTCACCCAAAGTTTTGTTTTTTAGAAAATGCTTTGCAAAAAGGTTTACTTGCATGTTCTTGTCTAGGAGGAAAATGCAAACAAGTAGTTTTCATAGAATCGATCTTCTATTTTATATTTAAAACCTACACGTAAGTTAATTTACCTCCTCTATTTTACCAAAATGATTAAGTTCCCACTACTTATTACCTTGAATTTTTAACTTTTGTTTAAAGAAGCCCTTAACTTTTTCCAAAGAGGCATAATTGAGTTACAAACCTTGTGCACTCCCATCATTCTTATATTTTATTTCTTTTATTTGAAACCAACTAACATGTACGTTAACTTAACTCCTATATTTCTCCAAAATGACCAAGTTCCTACCATTCATGGCCTTGAGTTCTTAACTTTTTCCCAAGTGAAGCCAATAATTGAGTTACAAACCTTGTTTACTTCCATGATACTTGTGCAAGTAGATGAATTATTTGTTCGACATTGAAATTATTATACCAAATCTCCAACCCCTCAAAACAAAAACAAAAACAAAAAATTACAAAAAACAAACACAACAAGGGAAGAACAAAAATTGGGTCGTCACTTTCCAACATCACAACATGCAGAATGATTGCACTACAAACCAAGAAGAATCCTAGAAAATGAAGTAGAGTACAAGCAATGAAATCAAACAGACCACCACCACACAACTTCATTACTCATAACTGGACAAAGTGAGTCGGATGCATGCAATTAATGAATTTTGTTGGAAAGATTATGTGTTTGTCGGTCCCATATCTAGTGGTACCAAATTCTATCCAAAATAGCAGACATCACTTGAATTTTCTGTTGCCTCTGTCATGTCTGACATATATCTCAGGGTTTGGTTCCTCACTGGTCTACAAATCTAATATAAGTTGAGCTATATTGTTTCTAACCTCAGATTATCCTCAACCAAAACGTATTAAATCGGCACACAAAATGTTTCCTACCACATATAAAAAACATGGAAATGGTATAGTGAGGGGAGTAGGGAAAGTATTCCAATAAATGTATTAGACAATAGGATAACTCTTGTCGGTTAGGTCCGCGGTTAGTTTGTAGATAATAGAAAGACAAAGTGGGGAACTGAATGTAAATAATTAATTTTACGTGATTGATTTTGTAAGAAAAATTAATTTTGTGAAGTTAAAATTACTATAATTCCATTACTCACAAAATTTTAACAGAAAAAGGTTTCCGCTTTCGCTGCAGAATCAGAAGAAATCAAGAAATTAGAATTCTTGGTTGGAACAAAAGTTCACTTGCACATGCAAAGCAATGTAACTGTTATTCACATGGTGACAGTAACACCTTTTGAGATTTCTGCGCTATAAAAGTTGGAGTTCATTACTATTCCACCCAACTCTGTGAAACATTATGAAGTTTTGAAATCTAAGATCGTGCAGTCTTTATTTGATTCTTTTAGAGAAATCATAGGAACTGTCGTTCATTTGAACGAAACAGTATAATGCCTGAAAAATAAACTCCACTTGTTTTATTTTTTGATGACCAGAATTCTAATTTCTTGATTTCTTCTGATACTGCAGCGAAAGCGGAAACCTTTTTTGGAGCTTTTCTTCTGATTTCTTTTTGAGTTTTTTTGAAAAATAAACTTCAAACTGGAAGTGGTCCAACACAATTTTCGCCTCTTAAACACTTGTAGATATGATATTTTGATGACATAAAAGTTCAAAAACTTTGAGCACCTACAACCATGACCCGGATGGCCTAGGTCATTCACTTTCTTTCTCTTCTCCAAATGACTTGTCACGTCATCATGACTCAACCTCATCTTTTACCTTCACTATTCACCTCTTAACCAAAACCTAGGTCATCCCACTCTTTTTTCTCTACATCATTAATTTCCTTGTCAACTTTTATTATATTCCAAAATTATTTATATTTACCAAAAATATTAATTATCTATTTGGAAAAACCAAAATACCAATAAATATCGTATTTTCAAATTTCATATACTTTATTTATTTAACCATCAATGATTACCAAATACTAAATATCATTAATATTAAGAACACAAATATTACATTAATTTAAGCAAACATACGCTTACATTACACAAGACGATAAACCAAATACACGACATAAACCACAAGACACCTATAATACATACTTGTGAAACACACTTAAGCGTCGCCTCCGCCGAATCGCTGCCAAGTACGCACATGATGTCTTATCTTGTCGGAGTGACAATCTACAATACGTGTGTGATGTCTTATCTGACCGATTTGAAATCTTGTCTGGAAATATAATTATCTTAAAATCATCTGAGAAAACTAATAAAATGGAAAAGTTGTTTACAAAGCTAAGCTAAATCAGAAAAGCTGGTGTATTTCGGTATAATTTTCGTACTTTAATTACAACGTTATCAAAATATAATAAACCATAACCCTAATTATTATCAAAACATAAACTAAAACTACTTAAATCCTAACTATTTATCAAAATATAAACCCCTAATTATTAAAACAAATAACAAAACAAAAACAAAAATAAAAATAAAAAATAAATTAAAAAAAAACCCGGACCAGCCGGGTCGCTCCAGCGCCCCGGTCGACGTCCCAGTCGCTTGACGACCCGTTATGGGGTTTTGTTTTGTTTTTGTTTTATTATTTGTTTTAATAATTAGGGGTTTATATTTTGATAAATATTTGTGATTTAAGTAGTTTTAGTTTATATTTTGATAATAATTAGGGTTACAGTTTATTATATTTTGATAACGTTGTAATTAAAGTACGAAAATTATACTGAAATACAACAACTTCTCTGATTTAGCTTAGCTTCGTAAACAAGTTTTCCATTTTATTAGTTTCCTCAAGATGATTTTAAGATAATTATATTCCTAGACAAGATTTCAAATCGGTCAGATAAGACATCACACACGTATTGCAGGTTGTCAATCCGACAAGATAAGGCATCACACGCGTACTGTAGATTGTTAGTTCCACATTATAAAGAAGGAAGTGGTAAGACATATCTCGTCAAACATGTCTAATTCAATGAGCTCTAATTTAATATACCCACTGACCTACTCATCATCCTCCTCCTCTGATGATGCATTCAACGAGCTTTGGAGGCGAGTAAGCACTGAAGCACTCGAAAAGCTTGAAGAGCTTGAGCGTGGGGCGACTAGTAGGGCGAATCGTGGGCAGAGTCGTGAGGCTCCAAGGCGACACCGCACTAGGACCCAAAACCCCGATAGAGATCGGGGAGAAGGTTATTGTCGTCTTATTTCTGATTATTTTGCTGAAAATCCTGTGTATGGTCCTCATATTTTCAGAAGAAGATTCAGAACGAGGAAACATGTATTTCTGCGTATATCGGGTGTCGTTGAGACTTTCAACGTGTTTTTCCAACCCAAGTCGGATGCTGTTGGTCGAATGGGTATATTGGGACTACAAAAAATCATTGCAGCTCTATGAATGTTAGCCTACGACATTGCAGGCGATATCGTTGACGAGTACCTACGCCCTAGTAAGGCAACGACAAAAATGGCTCTCCAGAAGTTCGTAGAATGAGTGATAGCCAATTTCGGTGCTGAATACCTGAGAAGACCCACAACAGAAGACATGACAATGCTACTTCACTTTGGTGCGCAACATGGGTTTTCGGGCATGAGGAGGAGCATCGATTGTGTGCGATGGAGTGGAAAAATTGCCCAACATCTTCGAAAGGACAATACCAAGGCCGGAGTGACAATGCAACAATGGTGTTAGAGGTCGTAGCGTCGTACGACCTCTGGATATGACATACCTTTTTTGGTAACCCCGACTCCTGTAACGATCTCAACGTACTTCAATGATCTCCCATTTTTAATGACGTGTTCGAAGGACGTGTGCCCCCCGTCCGGTACGAGGTGAATGATCGTCAATATGATATGGGATATTATCTTATAGATGATATTTGTCCGCAATGGGCGACATTCTTGAGGTTCATTCCGTTTCCACAAACTCCCAAAGACAGGTTATTTGCACATCACCAAGAGGCAATGCATAAAGACGTAGAACGCGCGTTTGGAGTGTTGTAGGCATGATGGGCAATTCTAAGGAGGTCATCTCTTGCGTGGAATGCCGACCTACTAAACAAAATAATCATTGTGTGCATCATAATGCACAACATGATCGTGGAGGACGAGCATGACTCTTATTCCATGATTTATGATACAACTGAGTTTGAGCATGATCACAACACATCGAGTTCGGGACCAATGCCTTACTCCATTGCACAGGTTCTGGACAATAATAGCTATATGGACAACAAAGACTGCGTTCGTGATAGAACCCAGCATCTCGCGCCGAGGACAGACTTGATCGAGAACATCTGACAGCGATTCAACGGAAGTGACGCTTAAGTGTGTTTCACAAGTATGTATTATAGGTGTCTTGTGGTTTATGTCGTGTATTTGGTTTATCGTCTCGTGTAATTTAAGCGTACGTTTGCTTAAATTAATGTAATATTTGCTTTCTTAATATTAATGATATTTAGTATTTGGTAATCATTGAATGGTTAAATAAATAAAGTATATGCAATTTGAAAATACAAGATTTATTGGTATTTTGGTTTTTCCAAATAGATAATTAATGTTTTTGGTAAATATAAATGATTTTGACATATAATAAAAATTGAGAATGAAATTAATGATGTTGAGGAAAGAGAATGTGATGACTTAGGTCATAGTTCATGGTGAATAGTGAGAGAGAAAAAGAAGATTGAGTCATGATGACATTACAAGTCATTTGGAGGAGAGATAGAAGAGAAAGAAAGTAGATGACCTAAGTCATCCAGGTCATGATTGTGAGTGCTCTTGAATACAAATGAACTTAGAGAGAAGGGAAAGCTTTGAATCTTTCTATGAAATGAAGTTTTCCCATTGTAAAGGAAAAGCCACCGGAAGAAGCAACGTAGAAATCTAGAATATGAGAAGATATAACTATATAAATAAGGTGATTCTAATTTTTGGATTTAAGAGGATCTCATTGGCGTCATAATTATAACCTTTAATTTCACCTCGGTTGAAATAAGTGTTACATAAACAACATTATTCCTAAAAAATAACACGTTCACCTAAACAAAGAAAACACGTCATTTGCATGTCTTAAAATTGGCAATCCATAAGTTGAAAGCTCTTTAAAATTTAAGAAAGTATGCGAACACGGCAAAAATGGATAACAATTCTTATTCAGATCATAAAATGAACCAAAATCTTAAGAGGGGTAAAAGTAGAGGATAAAAAAATCCTCGTACACTTCTATTTCAATAAATCCCTTGATCGATTACCAAATCAAATTCATCCTAAAACCGAAAGTCAAGACGAGTATAACCTAGATGGTTTTTCCTCCAAAAAAGAAAATAAAATCCAACGCCTAGCTTTTAGTCGTCCACCCATTGTAATATCTTATGCAATAAATATGGTAAGAACATATGACCTACTTCTGCCTGAATCATTCAGATCGATCACGTCAATCATAAATGTCACGCTACTGTAATCCAAAGAAACACACAGCTACGTATTGCGTAACTACATCCCACCACCAATCACGAGTGATTACGAGAGTGAAGATTGAACACCGACCACCAATCACGGGTGATTACAAGGGTGGGGATTGAACCCACACCTCCAGCCCACCCAAATATACCTTAAACCAATTAGGAATTTGGAATGCCGTCAGTGTGTGCATCATCATTATTGTGTATCATCATTATCTTTCGTGCACATTGCGTTACCACATAAGGTTTTGATGGTAACAACTCTTACCTGACAAAATTGATTAGTCTAGCAAGGCATGTTACTGAACGACATAATGATTTTCCAGCTCAATGGAGTTAAGGAATCTGCTTACACGTTAAACAAAGATCTCGAAAGAACATCAAGATAAAATTCTAATTGCAAAAGCTTGCAGAATGATTAGTGTAACTTGAAAACAACTAAGATAATAATGAAAACAATAGGAACTCATGAAAAACATCTTAAGCTTATAACCTTCGGACTCATACCATTCAGTGGATTTTTGTCCCATGTACAAAAAATGAAAATTCCGTAGGAAATTGGAAGATTTTGCCAACATAGTAAGAACAATATCAAATAAATTCAGAAGGGATTGTAGTTTAACAATGTATATGTACTAAATATAACAGTTGAACTTGAAACCATAGAACTCCAAACGGCAAGATCCAGCCATTACTAACGAACATGCGAACAGCAATTTAAATTGAACAGCAACAATGATGGCAATAACGCGATATTTTTTTCTTATACTCACAAAAACACACAATATTACAGCATCCCATAAGACAAAAAAAACTCTCAAGACATTCAGCAAGCATTTGAGGCTAGTCACAACTCTACATAAATAGAACCCCAGTAAAGACAAACAAATGGAAAGAAGGATTGGAGTGATCAGAAACACATGGCAAGCAACTGGTTGTATAAAAGAAGTGCCTTAAATTAGGAGGGGGAATCAAAACCACTATCGGGTTCAAACAAATTACAATCAACAAAAAACCTCAAATAGGAGGGGAATCAAAACAAAAAACGGAAACCCACCTTTCAGTGTATAAGTTATCAAGCAGCACCGCTCTTATGAAGTTTCATCTTGCAATTTAAGCGCAGAGGCTACCCAATCCGAAACCACCGAACTCGTCTCTCCCTCAGCATGCAATACTAATGGTATGGGAGTCACAGACACCTAACAGCAAAATTAAATCAAACAAATCGATAAAAAAACAGCAACAGATCAAACAGAATCAGATTAGTTGGGGCACAAAAAATAGCACGCAAGTAAAGAACCAACTTACATAACCAATGTCAACTGCTCCGTAATCTTGATCATCATCTTTGTCTTCCTGTTCTTTTTCAAGAATCTGCAGACACATTGTTTAAACCTTTCAATTAACCTCAACTAGTGAACTGAGCTTGGTTATCTTTAAATCAAAAGGATCAAAAGTATAATCGAAGAATTGAACACTATATATGATACCTCAAGACGGAAGTACTTCTTCACAATTCCTTTCTGAATCTCACCTTTCCCAGCGTCAGCAACCGATTCTACCTCAACATTCTTTCTTTGGGTACTAAAGCGGCGAGCTGCACCCTAAAATAATGACAAATTCCATGATTATCAAACCACTGCTACATCAAAGTCAGTCCCCAATATAATTGAAATACAATTTTTTTAAAATACTAACAGCTGCAGAGGCATCTCGACTAAGCTGCGCTAGTTGGATGCCAAGGCTTTGATGCTTGGACATATACTGGCCAGCAGAAGGAGGTCTGTACCCAGATACACCTTGCCAGCTGCACTGGTGTCTCCATGGGCTCTGTTTGGTTACCTTGAAACCCTAAACGTAACCATAAGAAGCATATTCATTTTTAAAGAAACAATCTACAAGTTGCTTAACCGAAAATGTATTGTCACATGTCAGGCATATTGAGGGAAAATTAGCACAACACATTTAGTTAGTGAAGGATGGAAAATTGTCTGCAGAACAGATTGAGGGGAGCATCTAAACAGAAAGCTAATGGTTCTGTTACAACAGGAGCAACCACCAAAGACCAGCTGATGTGTGTTAACATGGGATCACATCTTCAGAAATCCGAGAAGAACTCAATGTGAAAATTTTAAACCAATATCAATACATGCCAGTACTCAAATACAACACATATACGCATATAATAAGAATCACACCAATTTATACAAAGCAAAATGCAAATGTTTATAGGTCTATCTCAAAGTTTATAACTAATAACCAATGAGTACCCCTGGATTTTTCCCAGTACAGTTTTATCAGATAGATGTAAGTAGTTCTACGAGTTAAACGAAATCAAAGTAAGAAGTAGGAGAGTAATATGGATAAAATCGGAAAACCATGGAAAAAATGGATGAGATGATTCTAGTGAGGATGAACAATGGAATTCTAGAAACAATACCCTTGCGTCTGGATCAAGGATATCATGCTTTTAGACAACAACAAAAAATCATCTCAAGCAGTCACAAAGACCATGTCAAACAAGACCCCCAAGATGAAGGTATCTACAAAGTATAGACGAAATAATAAAAAAACTACAGAAAAAAAAATGATCAACGGTTTATTAAACATAAAGCAAGGATCTTTTACTCAGGTCAGGGTGTGAAAAGAAACAAGGCTAAAACAGGCCATTAAGTGAAAAAAAACTCAAATTTTCAGAATGAAATGGGGTATTGCTGAATGCTTGCTTAGCAGTTGTTTACTTAAGAATTTGGACCCTTTTTGCCAAGCCTCTGTCTAAGTCCATGAGATGCATGTATTTTGTGACATACATATAGCAACATCAGTTGGAACTGAAAATTTAAAGTAAGCCCAAACACTACATCAACATCAACATAACCCCAATGCCTTAGAAGAGGCTCCCGCCTAAGCGAGGTAAGGGGGGGTTGGATGTACGCAACCCTACAACTGTAAAACAGTGAGGTTGTTTCCAATTGACCCAAATGATGCAAATGCAACTGACCATCTGCGATTCCACAATAAAAGAAATGCAGATCGTTTAAATAGTCATTTGATATAGTTCATGATGCTCCAAATGTCAAAAAACAACTTAATCTTTGACACAGTGGAAATGGACATAGTAAGCCCAAACACTAACCGGTACAAAAACAGCTAAAAGGTTGGAAGGTTGTTCAAACAAATTCTCCATCCCACCACTAAACTCGGGTTTTGCACTTGCAAAAGCATAACCTTCCCATACCCCAAACGGCCAAACCTGACCTGGGTAATGTAGAGTATCTGTGTATGAGACTAAACAAGCAGGAAAGTAACACATGAACCTGAACAAAATTTGTGGAGAATTATTAAGTTATTTTCAATAGTTTTGGCATCATATACATATAACCTAACTTTTAATATTTGGCAATTTTCTTTTAAGTTTCATCTTTCATACATTTAAGTATTTAACCTTTCTCATATGTTTTGTGAAAACCATGGTTCCTGAATAGGAACCCCAAGGACATGGCTCAACAGCAATATCAGTAGGTCTTTGTGCTTGCCAACTCCCATTTGAGCTTCCAATTTGGAAAACTCCTGAATGGCTTGGTAGGCAGGCAGTAGGACCGGTCTACCCTGGGATTCAGAACAAGCTGGCGCTCATCCATGCCAAGACGTGCCAGTGGGTAGGGTGGGATTGGGTCTTGGAGATTTCCCAATGAAAAAACCACATCCTGAATGTGAAGATATTGAGTGACGTGGATCCAAATATTTTTGATGTTTCAGCCATATAATCAAAATGTATTGTAAATTGTCAAAATCCAAAATCAATATAGACCTCAACTGGGATAAAAACCTGAACAAGTAGTACACCCATTTTCAGAACCGACATGAACCCAAATCCATGTTGGTTTTTAGGCTTTAATCGTGTTAATTTTGATGATTTAATCAACTTAAACTTAATCTTAATCACAATCAAATAGAGTCAAACACATTCATGCATTGCATATATACTTGTATTGTGCATACTTCTATCTTAATAGATGATCAAGACTCAAAGAAAAAGGATCTTGAAAGAATCAAGTTCAGCGAGATTGTTCGCGAGCTTGGATTGTAAAAGGCTTGATCTCGGCCCAGAAACGGAGATCAGATTAGTGAAGTCGTGAGTGAGACTCGTGTAATCGAGCGAGACTTGCAAGAGATGATTAATACCCAATTGAGGTGCCAAGCCTCTATTAAAATCTCCGATCTTCTTGTGGTTTACGTATTGTCTCTACTTTTGTTTTTCCGCTGCATACTCCATCGTTAGTAAAGCTATTAGGATTAGCTAAGGGGCCATAGATCCAACAATCCGAACTCTATATAAAATATGCATGGTACACTCCACATTATAATGTATTAATGTAATGATAGATTAAGGTCTACCCCCATTTTCCATGATATGCTGGCCCAACCTACATTGAGACATACTCTTATACACTAGGCAACTAGAGGTAGTGCATTCGCATTTGAAATCCAAAATTCCAAGAAATGATATGGATAAAATTTCGAGGACGGCAATGATTTCATAAGAAATTCATGAAGTGGAACACATGGTGTTGACTACATACAACCAGGACTGGGACTTCTAGTTAGACATGACAGCGAAAATTATAGACTCGATTATTGAGAAACAAAAAAGTGGAATTGCTACATTTAAATTGTGGGCACATCAAATTAATGATACTATTGTTTCTCTGATATATATGCAAAAAGAAAAGATGCGAAGATAAAATAATTTAGTAAGGTTAGGTCTTCTGTTAGAATCCATAAATCATGAACAGCTCACTGGATTTTTCAGAAGGAAAAGCATGAAGAGGAAGGTCACACCTTGTTTGTTTTAGGGGAGGCTGGGATAGTAATGTTTAACAAGCAATCTTTAGGAAAAATGTCCTCCTTAATGTCCCTAATTGCTGCGTTAACCAGTGGCATGCAAACATCTACCGCATCCTTCAGATCACTTTCTTGACTCTCATTCTTTTTCCTGTGAAAAAGAACCAAAAACATATAGGAATTGCAAAAGAACCGGTGTTACAACAGTTAAAGTTTTAACTTACCAATTTAATGAAATTGAGATTGACGGCACACCACACATAAGTGACTCTCTAGATCCAGCAACAGCTCCAGAGTAGAAACTGCAATGTTTTTACATCAAAACGTAATGAACATTCATGAAATTCAGAGATAATTTCTACAAGACAAAAGATTGAAAATGCAAAAGTTTAGCCTAAAAAGGATTCTCTGTGTTGCACAGACGCACACTTCAAAAGTTTCAATTCACAGATGTACATAATATGTAGTGATTTTCTGGTTGAATTTCACCTAAGGGAAAGAAAATTGGATGCCAAAGACAATGTATAATAGATAACAACAACAACAAAGCCTTTTATCCCAAACTAGTTGGGGTAGGCTAACAATGTATAATAGACAAAAGGAATCAAAATTTTCAACTTTATCAATGTAATAATTATCTTCTATACAAGTTAGCTCTGAATATTACAAACCATAAAATACAATCTGACATCCCATTCTTTAACTTTAAGGTGTTATGTAAGTAGATCCAAATCCTATGTGCATGTTTGACATGATTACGGTGTATGTTTCCTGAAGGCAGTGTGGTTGATTCACGGCATACGATAAATAACTGTACAGCAAATCAGAGAACATGTACCTCATAAGATCCTATTGGATTTCACATAAAATATCATGTCAGTTGTACATTTACAAGAATTACCAAATCAAAACAAGAAGACATTAAAGAAGTTGCATAGTATTGGTTCAAATGGTAATAGAAAAAGAAGAAGCAATAAAGCATGATTTAACCCAGATACGTACTTGTGTAGGCCACAATTTGGTCCCTTGTTGATTCCACTAATAACCTGAAAGCCAACCAAGCAAAACACACAACGTCTTCCAAATGAAGTAAAAGCGCCAACAACTAAATAAAAATAGACATGTTCGTAACTACATACCAGTGAAGGCTTTGACCAAGAAAACAATGAACCGGATAAAGCTAAAGAGATACAATCAACAGGTGTGCCTGTTTAATCAATCAGAAATGCATGAAAAAAGTGCAACTTAATTTGGACAAGTAGAGTAAAGATGGCACGAGATCACGAAGAAAAGATAAAACATGTAAGATTAGGTTGTCAAGGCTACATTTGATGTCAAGATGATTTTACCAGAAACTTCAAAAGCGGTTGCGCCATTGATCTCCACAGAACTTGCGACAACAGTTTCACCAGTAGTAAGAGAATGCCCAGAAAGAGATTTTTCCCTTCGCAGAAAAAACATTGAAACGAACATAAGGAAAAGGTTTTTTTTCTTTCGAGAATGTTAGTTACCATTACTAGAATGTTATAGTCATCTAACCAGAGCTATACAAGCCCACAAAACCAGTTTAGCCGATTACAAGCAAAATATCTTTTAGACATCCACAAGCAAAATAAATGCGGAAAGGTGTTGTCACAAACTATCAGAGACAAACTCCAAATGTCTAATCATAATGCAATAAACACCATCTCAAGACGAGCATGAACACATCAAATTCTTTAACATCTTTAGCATACAATGATACATATGGAGTAAATATTCAACAGTTATTATGCTCCCACCTTCGAATCTGTTAACATCAGGCAATCTGATATGCAACCCTACAGTGTATACAATACAATATTTGAATCCAAACTTCCAAAAACACAGTTAGAGTAAGACTTGAATATCTGATTATCTATGAACCAAAAAACTATACACCAAATGCACATTTCCAGAGCAGAGAAAACACGTTCGCAGAGGCAATCCTTATTGTTCTCTTCCTTAGCTTTCATTATTCAGAACTATAATTTCACAAACTAAGTATCCAAAACGAATACCTTATCACTTTCTTCTCGGGTGTTGGTTGTTTGAGTCATCTATGGCTTAACCTATGGCAAATTCCCATATTTCAACTAATATATACAAAACAAATCGACAATATCATCACACTCGAAATGCAGTACCCAACAATTAAGTTCATTTCACACCAAGTTTCCAAATAACAATCTTCCACACCAAACTTCGAACTTCCACAAGCAGAAAAAACATGTTCTATTTACATTCAAATCAAATTCATTGCCATTTTCTTCCAAAGCATTAACGTTCAGAACCTCAACTTTTCTAAACTCATTTCAAATCAAACATTTTCCCAATTTCCTCCAAAGCATATTGACATCCAGAAACTAAGCTTCTGTAAGCTCGTTTTGTCTAAATCTCTAACTAAAGGAAGCGGTAGTCAAATGGGCTCTGAAACAGAAGGTGAAGATGTCATATAATCAAATCCTTCGACATTTATGTCGAAAGCATTGACTTCTAGAAACTAAACTTATCTAAACTCGTTTTGAATTAAATCATTCACCCTTACTTCCAGAGCGTTGACTTCCAGAATCCAAATTCTCTAAATTCGTTTGAAATCAAATCATTCACCATTTCCTTCGAAAGCATTGACTTCCAGAAACTAAACTTCTTCAAACTCGTTTCACCTCAAATCCTAAGCCAATGTGTCACAAACTAAACTCCCTCCAAAGCATTGACTCTCACAAACTAAACCTCTATAAACTCGTTTCAATCAAATACTTCGCTATCTCCTCCCAAAGTGTCAACCTTAACAAACTAAACTTCTATAAAGTCGTATTATCTCAAATCCTTCACCATTTTCTTTCAAGGCATTGACTTCACCCACTAAACCTCCCTAAACTCGTTTCGATTCAATTCCTTTGCCTTTTTCTTCCAAAGCATCAAACTCGTTTCAAATCAAATCCTTCGCCATTTTTTTCTCTCCAAAGCATTGACTTCCAAAAACCAAACTTCTCTAATCTCGTTTCGATTTTCGAATAATTTTTTTCACCATTTCCTACCAAAACATTGGCGTTCAGAAACCAAACTTCTCCAAACCAAATCCAAACCCCTAAAACCCCCGGAAAGATCCGACCTTTCGTCCCCAAACCCTAAAACTCACGATTCGGGAGCGCAGACGTGGACGTTGGACGACCCCTCCTTGACGAGCGCGTCGACGAGCATGACCAGCCCCGGCGCCCCGATCCCGTCTCCAGCGGTAACAAGAACGATCGGGCGGGAGTCCTCGACCTCCGGCGAGGTCTCCGGCTCGGGCGGGTCGGGCCTGGAGGAGGCCTTGAGGGCTGTCTGGAGGTCGGCGACGAAGGACGGCGGAAGAGCCATCGGAAATTTTAGAGAGAGAAAAGTTTTAGAGAGAGAAATTTAAGAACACCGGAGGTGACCGGAGACGTGGGTAGAGTGATGTCGCCGGTTTTTTAGGAGAGAGGAGAGAGAGGATGTGGTCACCACCTCTTCCTTCGTTTTCTTTTCTTTTTTCCTGGGAAAAATAATAATGGGTAAAATCAATATAAATAAAAAGGTCAAAGAATTATATTTCTTCTGGTAAATGGTTAAATTTGATGGTTTTTATGAGTGGGTAGGGATAGGTTAATTTTGATTATTAAGTGTTTAGTGGTTTAAAAAAAAGTAAAAATGTGATTTGTTGATCTCATATCTAATGACTCCTAATTTTTTATTATTATTGGTATACATGGACAACATGAGTCAGATAAAAAATCTAATGTTAAATTTTTTTATTTTAAATTTAAATTATGTATAAAGATAAATTTATGTCATAAAAAGTCCAACCATCGAACAAGAACCGTTATTTGACTAGAACGTGACTTCTCAAACTTTTTTTGCAAAAATAATAGTTTAAAAAATTAGCTTTCATGTTTGGAGTGTTTTATGTCCAGAGAAAAAAATTGTTTTAATTTTATTTTATATTTGAATTGTAAATATAAAATTATTATTAAACAAACCTAAAAATCAAAACTCTGTTAATGTTAACGCCACGTTCATTGAATAGAACTCAATATAATTGTGATAATTTTTTTTAATGAACTCGACATTGATGTTGTCGAGATCTTAATAAACTTAGTATTGACATTTGTATTTTCGAGTTCTTAATAAACTAGACAATCGTAATGCCGAGTTCCCCAAAAACCTACTTTCGTCACGTGTCATACTGTGATGGAGGTAGACATTCGTAAATATATCGAGAGAATACATATATTGATAATTCTTTATTTTAATAATAATATTTCAAAAAATTCGTCTTCTTTTAATAGGTTTGTAATTCTGGTATTAATAATTTCTACAATTACCAAATTTGTTGTCAATGCAAAATTGTATAATTCGCAACATAAAATCAGCAAACTGATTTTCTTTGGGGAAAAAACATTTTTCCCTGTTTCAGTGAAAGTCATATTAGATGAGTAATTTTAATGTTTCTTGTACACATACGCTTGAAAGGCATGAACAGAATAAAATGAAGAATTAACGTGCAAATTCTTGCAAAATATTTATGCGATCCAACATTTTTGGTAATCATAATTACCAACAAAAACATCTACATAATCATAAGTATTTTAGTGGTTAGAATAGATTTTTATTATTGTAAGAGTTAGAATAAAAGTTTGAGATAACCAAAGAATAAGATCTGACGTGACAAAATTGTAAAGTCTTACAAAAGTGTGATGTCTCATCTGCTTTGTCTTTACTATTTTTCCTTTCCTTTGGTCAACAAATCAAACTGCTTCTCTCTTTGGAACAACGTTCAGGCACCGCCTAGGCGGCCGGCGGCGTCCGGTCGCCTGGGCGATCGCCTAGGCGGTTGTGCGACCGCCCAGGGCTGGGCGGTAATTTTTTTTTTTTTAAATTCAATTAATTTTCATAAAATAGATAAAAAAATCAGGAAAAATCGGGAAAAATAGAAAAAAAATACACAAATATTTTCTAAAACTACCATACATGTTTAGGCTTCGAAAAGACACCTAGTTCCTCGACCAAGGCCTCACTAGGCACCCCCTCTACCCACCTAAACACTTAGGTATACAATTTATTGCTCAGTAGTACGATTACAAAGTAACTCAGAGTTCATACAATAGTAGATAAAAGAGAAAGTAGAATTACAAGCTAACTAACTAATTCCATTGGACACATTGATCTAATGTCCAACTGGGAACCATATCATATCCTCCACCACCATCAGAGTCGTCGGAGTCGTTCTCATTCGGATTGTCGACGTAGACATCATCTTCTTCAGTTTCTTCATCGTCGGTTTGGACATATTGCTCGTCGATGTCCATCGGTGGTTGAGAACTCGATGCACCTGGATCTCTAGAACTGATGTGAACGATGGCATCATCCATGCCACGACCTAATAATGGCGCGTCAGATGCAGTAGAACACCGCGGGTCAGATGCAGTGGACATGGATCGAGCAAAGCGTCTCCGTGAAGAAGAATGTCCCAAAGCTGCTTCCTCGACATCGGCCCATGTAAGCTCCTCTCCAGCGAAGAATGTCCCAAATACTAATTAATTTAATTCTAAAGAGAAGTTAGAAAGAGTGCACTTGATTTTGACGGTTGAAGAATGAAGAAACGGATCGGAGATTTCACTTTCCAACTTCAAAACTAAGCACCAGACCGGAGACTTAATCGCAAAACTTGATGATTAGGAAGGTTGATGATGAGAATAGGATTATGAAGAAGAAGAGAATGAGAGATGTGTGAAAAATGAAGAGGTTTGGAGGGGTTTATATAGGATTTGGGGCTAGTGGCAAAGTTGTAATTTTTGAAAAAAAAAATAATAAAAAAATTAAAAGGAGAGAGCCGTTGGAGAGCCTCCAACGGCTCTCGCCTAGGCGAAATGATCGCCTAGGCGATCGCCTATTTCGCCCAGCTCTGCTGGGCGAAAGGCGGTGGTCGCCCAGGCGACCACCGCCACCGGCGACCGCCTAGGCGACCGCCTAACGCCTAGGCGGTCGCCTACGTAAACGTTGCTTTGGAATATATATAACATTCCAAATATATTTTTTGACGTTTTTTGGGGGAAGTTCGTATCTGGAGGACATGGATTAAGTGTTTGATTTTTGTGGAACGTTTATGTTCATATCCTTGTTTTTTTGTGGGGTACTTGATCCATGTCTTTTCTTGAATCTTGATCCCTATTATCCTTGTGTTTTTGTGGGGTACTTAATCTATGTTTTTAATTTCTTGGATCCATATATATTAGGTGAGGCATGCGATTTCTTGAATTTCGGTATCTCGTCTATTTTAAAATTGCTTCAAATTTTCATATTTTAATAATAATATAAATAGATGATATTTTGTCCAATTATTCTAGTACAAGTACTTATTTGCACACTAAATCAAATCAAAGCTTCTCTATATTCTTGGTTTGTTCTTACAAATTCTGACTCCCCATATCTATAACGTAAAATCTTGGTCAGGTGCACAAATTACCACTTTAAAGGAGAAACTATCACAAGAATAAGAAGTGGAAAGCCAATTAGATCGCGTTTCTATATCAAACATACTATTAGTTAGCAGTAAATTTTCGACATTGATTATTGCATCTAACCTATGCATGTTATGAAGTAGGAACTGATCCCTTTTCGTTGAAATAAACTAGTTTCAGCTTTGGAGTTTCGTCAAACTTCTAACATGATAGGCATGCATCATGTTTAAATGACGAGGCGTGCTTTGAATAAATTTGAAAATAAATTAAACTATGAATCTAATGAGATAACTCAATTACCTTGAAAATGTGTCATTATAATATTAACTTCATACTTTGATTACAATCTTCAATTTTCTCAACTAATAAATTTAACCAACGATATAGGTTAGTTAAATTACACCCTTAATCACGACAAACCAAACATAATGTTAGTCAATGCCAACCCAACAAACATTACAATTAAACCTATCAATATTGTCCACCAACCAACTTAAGCCCCCAACTCATATCCTCACAATGCCTAATATAAGACACATTAAGCTTCACACTAACCCCCTCTCTTTTAGCCTTGCAATCGTACATAGGTGGGACATGAAAGCAAGGCTCCATAGACACAACCCTCCTACAAATCCTATCACCAACCGTCTCATTCTTAAACCGAATCCAACCGGTCAACCCGCCAAGCCCTTCGGCCCCACGGTGCTCGTCCTTGAACAACACCCAGGGCCTCACCCCGCCGAGCCCCTGAGCCACGTACCCGAATGTCGACCAAGAGCTAGTCACCAACTTATCGGAGAGACTCAACAAATACATTTCCGCCCACGCTTTCATGTCGTGCGACACCTTGTTGGTCTGTTGGAAGCCCTCGTGGCTCGCTTGGTATATCCGCACGACCTGGTGAACAGTTGTTGTGGGATGTTCCCAGTACATGTTGGTCATGTGGTCAAAATATATTGTCTGCAAAGACGTTAAGAGCACCACCTTGGGTGGTTTGATAATGCTGGCGTTGGCCGAGGTTACGCGGGTTTTGAGGTCTACCTCAGGAAGCAACTTCTCCCTCCAAATGCAAGTCAAGACCTGGTCGAGGACGTGCCGGAATGTGGCTTGTTTCTTGCTAAATGATCTTATTTGTATACCAAGCTTCTCACTCTCATTCGCCAAATAAGAATCGTAGAATCTTGTGATCATGCCCCACACCGGGTCGGTTGGGTGGAGAAGGTACCGACCCAGGTGGTGGAACACAGTGTCCTTTTCCGGGAATAGCTTGCTTAATTCTCTTTCAAAACTAGGGATAAGAAACAATCCTGGAACGAAGTAGTTGTTGCATCTCAACACCATCCAGCTCACCTTCTGCATGAGCTCCTGGTCCGATTCGCAGTAGAACCTTTTGTCGTCGCCTTTGTAATCATGCATCAAATGAACATACAAATAAGAAGGCAACTTGTTTGCACTTATGTTCTTATTCTTTATCATATTGCCATAACAAGGAGAAGACGTTCGAGAGAGAGTGCGAAAATCTGTCAAGGGGAAGTCCAAGGGAATCAACCAGGAACCCTTAGGAAACGGCTCACAGAAAAGGTGGGACATGTCTTCGCGTCTTAGGAGAAGCAATGTCCTATTAGTAAGAAGTGCATAAAGAAAAGTTGCAGTGAGGCCCAAAATTCTATTTCCGAGACCGTTTTCCGGCATGAAGATCACATAGTTGCACTCAGTGGTTCCTCCGGTGGTTGTGTTGGAGGCAAGTTGGAGGAGGCTTTGGTTGTAGAGGTGGGTGTACGGGGCGCAACGCTCGTGGCGGGCTTCGTAGTTTCTTAGGGTTTGTTGGAGGTGTGGGGATGGTTTGTAGGGGGAGTTTTTGCGGTAGTTGTGTGATTGGTATCTACTTTGGCAGGTGTTTTGAGGGAATGCTGAGGATAGTAAACCATCAAGTAGTTTGTTGTTGTCTGAGTTGGTGGATGGTGAAGTTCTAGTGTAGGAATCTGCAAATGACATCACATTAGTGGATTTTGGCAGAAAAATGAAGGGTCGACATGATAAGAATGTGTAGTAGAATGCAAAATAATCCTTGAATTACGAGGTGTTGTTTTGACTATCTAATGTCTACAAAAGTTAAATTGTCTTCTTTTCTAGTGTGATTAAAAGTTTTTAAGAACACTCATAGCAATTATATCTGTTGTACTAATCATCTTATTATGTTGTTTTCCAAAGTGGTCAGAAATGAGCTCAAACAATAGTAGTGTGATCGTAGTAAATAATAATACATACTTGATTAGCTAACTTGGGCATTGGTTCGATAGTCGGCATGGATTTATTTGTACGTACCACAGATGTCCAAGATTGAATCCATTATAAACCGATAAGTCATATGACATACATAGAAAGTCTATGAGGTTGGATCTGATTTATTACAAATGAAATTTCTTCTGTTTTTTCTTGTAATTTTATCATGAATTTATGATCCTGCTTTCAATCATAAATCTCATTGCGATAGCCGGTATTTGAATTGCACTAAATTACTTTACTCTTAAATGAAAAATTATTTCAGTAATATTAACATCGAATTGAATTGCAACATTTTAAAAAAAAAGGTCATACTCCGACCCTTTTCCTTTCGATTTTTCTATTGATTAAAAAAGTTTAACTTACACTAATACAGAAAAGGGAATATACGTCGGATATAAGGGGTTATACACGTCGGATATGAGCACACCCCAATCCGACGTATATGTGTGCGTCGTCTATACATAGACGTCGGTCAGAGTATAGCCGACGTCTATACCTAACGGATATACATCGGCTTTAATTAGAGTCCGACGTGTATTCTTTAATGTATAGACGTCGGTTAACTAACATACGACGCCTATACTTTAGGGCTAGACGTCGGGTAACTAACATACGACGCCTATACTTTAGGGATAGACGTCGGATTACATATAAAGCCGACGTCTATTCATTTCTTCAGAGGAATAGACGTCGGCTTATAGAGACAGTCGACGTCTATTCCCAAACCTGGACAAAAAAAAAAAAAGGATCCGACGAAATTGTTTTTAGTCATCGTCGTCGTGTACATACAACTGCACCAAATTCGTTCACCTATAAATTTCATCCACATACATCCATATACATCCCACATACATCCATACAATTGACATTCACAAGCATACATCCACATACATCCACAAGCATACATGCACAAACACAAACACAAACACAAAAATACAACCACACAATTGACATTCAACACACTTGCAATTAATTCATTCTAAAATTAAGGCGATTATATTAAGGCATAAAGTGTAGGTTTGTAATACAAGTGCACTTGTTAACTAAATTACAAAAAATACAATTGGCAGTAGAACCTCTTAGTTCGTCAGCATGTTTCTGATGAAATAGCGAGCCCATCGGTCGCGAGTTTCATCGAGCTCTTGTTGCGAGAATGGATCACTACTTTTTGGGAAAACCTATCAAAAAATTACAAGTGTGTTGAATATTAATAACTAAATATTGAAACTACAATTGAATATACAATTGAATAACGATCTACATTACCTCGGTTAGACATACGTCTTGAGTTGCCACATCGAGGATTTCCTCCATGTATCTCATCACGTAGTAACCGCATTCCGTATTTCCAACCTGCTTCCGGTACTACAAACATAGGAATTCGCTAAATATTTGTTCCTAACTTAATTAACAAAAATGGGATAGAACGTACTCTCATTCCATGCCATGTTATTCCTGATTTTGTGGTTGTTCTCCTACCACCTAAAGCTCTGTAAACCTTAATTGCCCTGAGTAGCACAAGTTAAAATATCAATCAATAATACTAATAAAAATCCACGAATTACTTTATTCACGACTAAACGAACTTACATATTTAGAAGTTTCTTTATTGAGTCCCTTGGTTTATTCGACCCCAACGGATCAAACCAATATGCCGAATTAG
Organism: Triglochin maritima; assembly: GCA_963682175.1. NCBI lineage: Eukaryota > Viridiplantae > Streptophyta > Magnoliopsida > Alismatales > Juncaginaceae > Triglochin > Triglochin maritima. The sequence goes on from OY821775.1 coordinate 47,997,167, forward strand.
TCGTTGGGCATACAACGACAAGCATCCAATGAGCCCTGTGTTATATATATAATTAGAAGTTTATTACAAAATAAAATTTCACTTTGAATTACAAAGTTTACCTCTCATGATAAGGGAGCAGATAATATTTCTTGTCTTCTTCTTTAAAGAATGTCCCTAGTTGACCCGATTTATCGTCATTCCCGTATATATATGTAGATGGACTGATAAATCCAAATACTTGATCCTCGGGAAAGATTGACCTTCTGGCGTCGTAAAGATGTCTACAAGTATAAAAATTATAATTTATTACAGTTTTGATAAAATTATTCAATACTTTTCATTGTATACAAAAGAACACTTACTTCACTTGCACGTCGATAATCATGATACACAACAAATCCATCGCCATGAACTGCATGATATCCTCTTTGGTGACGTACAAAGCCGGAGGCAACCCTTTATCCCCCTCCAACTCCAAGGTACTTAACGATTGTGCCTCCCTACCTACCATACATTGATACAACATTTTGCACCTACTTGGAAGCGAATTAATGTTGATCGGAGATTGGTTGTTTGACCCTTTGCTCCGGGGGCTTGACACCTTACAAAGATGTATAGAACCGTTAAAATACAATTGTTAACAAAATTGAAGTTTAAAGTCTTTCAAAGTTAAACTATACCTCATGTTTGTCGTTTAGCTCTACTAAATAACTATGCCAACGCACGAACCCACCGATAGCATCGCCGAGAGTAACAATCTCTTCTTCCGGAAATGGCACAAAAACACCAGGATCTAAGCAACTCTCAACTGCAACCTTCAATTCTCCCTCTCCTACCTCTGTGAAGTGGTGTCTGGAGATGTTATAAACCTTCCCGTGTCCCACCAATCTTCGATCAGGGTCTTCGACAAATAAAGCACATCTAGATCCATCCACGAACTTTCCAAACGAGGGACCGTCGACGAGGGCCAATTCTCGAGAATGAGACACGAAATCATCATGTCGATGATGGTGGAACACTGGCGGAACTGGAGTAGTCTCCGTGGAAGAACCGGTCTTACGACGGGTAGGAGAAGTAGGCAAAGCACGATCCAATCTCTCCGAAAGAAGCTGCAAAGACTTCTTCAAATCTGCAATCTCCTGCTGGCATTTGGTATGACCAGTCGTCGAAGTAGACCGTTGAGTCTTCCCAAAATATTGTCGAAGTCCAACTCTACTCCCTACCCCTCGCACACGACCGGGGTGTTCGTCGTTTCCCAAGGCCTCGCGTAGAATATCATTCCGACCATCGGAAGCAAATTCGCCTTGAGATTCTCTCAACTTCAGAGAGTCCTAAGTTTAAAACAATATTTACTATCATTTGAGCAATATAAAATTAATGATTCTGAATTAATAACATATATATAAATGATGCAACTTACTATCTTCGAGCCGATAGCTTGCGACTCGTCTGTGACGTACTCCCCTCTGGAGTTTACTCTCGCTCTCTTCCAAGAATCACAACGAGCTATGGGAGAAGGAGGAGATAGGTTACTTGCTTGCTCCTCACTCATACCGGAGTCAATTGCCTCCTGTCTCTTCTGAGCAATTTTTTCAGCCATCATTTGTGCTTCCAACTTGTGGTACCCCGCTCGAGACATACGATGGGTATACTTGTTAGAAGATCTAATCTTTTGGTTTTTTGCTCGGATGGCCTAAAATCAAGTTTATTAGATTGTCACTAAAATCAATAACTAACAAGTTTGTTTTGAAACTCAGTTACTATATTATAAATTAAACTCAGTATACCTCAAACTCCGGGCTATCTCTGGATTTTCTGAATAGCTCCCATTGATTCGGAGTGATAAAGTTATAGACATCGCATGGATTTCTATCCTAGTAGTCTCCGAATATGTACTTGTTCGTTAAATTTGTTTTGAAATCCCTCCAACGAACTGACATGTATGTCATCCACTTCTTCTTCAACTTGTCAGTGGATTGGAACTCAAAAGATTCCTACAACACGTTAATTTTATATATATCAAAAGTTCAACTAAAACTATAGAAATCTATAATGGAACCATTACCTGCACATTATCCCATATTGTGTCCTTCAACTTCTCATCTACATCAGCCCAACTGGATAAACAAATGTCAACTTTGGCCCTCGCTAAGCTACCCAGAAAACTTTTCCAATTATCAGACAGCATGCCTAAGGGCTCAAGACGGTCATCAAACTGGATTGGAATTCTACCGTCTCTAGTTCTTCTGCCCACAAATTCTTTCATGAGACAAGGACCTCGTGTACTGTATGTCTTCGAACCTTCAGACTCGGAGGAAGTGGGTTTCTTTTTCGGAGCCATTATACTATAAAAGATAAATTCAAGTAATTAAATAAGGTAAAGACATGGATTAAATGTCTATTACAATGTGTTACAACAGAAAATTTGCACCTTTACTGTTTTTTTTCCTTAATGGATTTTCAATCCATATACCTTCACCGTGGTCATCTCTAAACATACAAGTCTCAACATTTATTTCTTCATCTACTGAGTTCAACTCAGGTGCTTGCTTAGAGAAAGGTGGTGTTTCTTCATACTCGATCAGACTATCATCTGATACAATTTTTTTCTTCCCTTCCAAAATTACTGCCCATTTCTTATCACACGAATCAGCCACATAGAAGACTTGTTTCGCTTGGGAAGCTAGAATAAAAGGTTCTCCTTTATACCCTTGTTTTGAAAAATCAATTAAAGTGAAGCCATAGTCATCCACTCGAACTCCTGTTTTATTATCAGCCCACTTGCATCTAAATATAGGTACTTTGAATTTAACAAAGTCTAGCTCCCATATATCTTCAATTACACCGTAATAGGACATGTCGGCGTATACAGGATTCTTGTCTTTAGAACTAGACACATGCAAAGACTCTGCTATTAAGGTGACGCCACTGTTCTGAACAGCACTTTTCGCATCTTCACAAACTGTGTAGAAAGAATATCCATTGATATCATAACCACTGTAACTTATAACAACAGAATGCAGATCTTTTTTTCCAACTACTTTTGTCGTTTGCTCGTTTGTACGGTTTTCCAAATTCACATTCAATGTTCCTTACACGTTCATACACCTTTTCGACGCTGATTTCAACTGGCGGATTCTGAAACTCCTGTTTTCCGTTAAATGCTTTCTTCAACCTACGATAAGGATGAGAGTTCGGCAAAAATCTCCGATGACCGAGATAGACAGTCTTAGAACCATTAACTAGTTGCAAAGAACATGTATTTTCCTCGCAAATTGGACAAGCTTTATGACCTTTAACTGAATATCCAGACAGATTACCATAAGCTGGAAAGTCATTAATCGTGCAAAATATCATTGCCCGCATTACGAACGACTCCTGACGATAAGAATCAAAAACTGACTCTCCGTCACCCCACAATTTCTTTAGGTCATCAATTAAAGGTCTTAAATACACATCGATGTCGTTTCCAGGTTGTTTCGGACAAGAAATCATTAAGGACAACATGATATATTTGCGTTTCATGCATAACCACGGGGGCAGATTGTAAATTACAAGCAAAACGGGCCAAGAACTGTGAATGCTACTCAAACTACCAAAAGGATTCATTCCATCAGTACAGAGCCCAAGTCGTATATTCCTCGATTCTTCACCAAACACAGGAAAGTCGACATTTATTTTTTTCCACTGAGGTGAATCTGCAGGGTGACGTAGCAACTGATCATTTGGTTTCTCACGATCAGCATGCCATGTCATGTTCTTGGAATCCTCTTTACCCGCAAACAAACGTTTAAGCCTTGGTATTATCGGAAGATACCACAAAATCTTAGCAGGAGGTCCTTTGATTTTCATCTCATCAGCCTCTTCATTGTGGTTTGGTCCACTACGTTTCATTTTGTATCTTGACACATTACACCTGGGACAAGAATGTAAGTTTTCAAACTCACCCCTATACAATATACAATCGTTCGGGCATGCGTGTATCTTCCTATATTCCATTCCCATAGGGCACAACACTTTCTTTGCATCATAAGTTCTATCTGGCAACTCATTGTCATCTGGAAGCATCTCTTTCACTAACTTCAACATTGATGTGAAACTCACATCGGACCAACCATTTCCAGCTTTTAAATTGTACAACTTCAACACCGCTGACAATCTAGTGAATTTGGTACAATTCTTATACAACGGCTTCTCATTGTCACTCAACAAATTACCAAGTAAATCGGGGTTGGACGAAAACTTTTCAGCCATATCCTGAACCATTTCCTCTAAGTGATCTTCCACACTAACATCTTCTCCATCATTCTTGGAACGACTACATGATTCATTTTCGCCGTGCCATATCCACCGTCTGTAATTTGGGTCGAAACCTTTCTCAAACAAATGATCTTTCATTTTCCGAAAAGTCAACACTGACATATTATGACACTTATTGCACGGACAATACGCCATGTCGCTGTCTTTCATTTTCTTAGAATGTTTTTTGGCAACCTCTAAGAACATATTCACTCCGTTCTCATATTCATCACTCAATCTGTTTGAAACTATCCACTCTCGATCCATTTCAATCTAAACAGAGGCAAAAATGATAGTTATTATTGCAGAACATAAATAAAATTTCAATTTAAAAGAATGTGTACGTAGATGAGAAGATTCGGAGACATTAAGATGAGAAAAGAATGACTCAGAGGAGAAGAGATGAAGTCCTTAATCTAGCGTGGAATAAGGAAGGTTAGAAATCTAACTAAACAATCAAGGCCAAAACAAACCTAAAGTCCACTATAGGTCCTTAGTAATAGACGACGCCTAACTTCGAGGTCCCACCGAGGACCACTAGTCTGTAGGAAATCAAGAACCCGGAGGTCCCTAATATCTCAGGGAGACTAGATGGGCAACGACGTTCAGGCCGAAAGGGTCTTAAACATCGAGGACCACTAATCTATAGGAAATCAAGAACCCGGAGGTTCCTAAAATCTCAGGGAGACTAGATGGGCAACGACATTCAGGCCATAACGGTCTTAAACGGTTTCCTCTCCTTAATGCGTCCGAAAATCCTAGGAGCCAACGTCTAATTGATTTTATTAAGGCTCTTTTATTAAGTGGTTTTTGGGCCAAGGAAAGGGTGATGAAATCCCCCACCTCATCTCCTATAGGTGACTGCCCCCTAAGTGTTTTTCATACCTTAATCTAACAAACAACACACCAAACAAACACTCACCTCACTCTTGTTACAATGCAAGTCCTACTAACTAATGCGTGCTTTCTAATGAATGATGAGTGAAATATAGTACGTACCTTACGCCAGCAATCTACGACAGAAAGCGTAAATAATAGAAAATACAATGCATGCAAATCCTATATGATGAATGACTTAACAAATATTGTCTAATCTTTTGCTTTGGGTTATTAAAGGCCAAGTTGTTTAAGGGGGGCAATGAGTTATTATAAACTAAACATTTAACTAAACAAAGTAAGTTTTTTTCAGCATAAATAAACATAAATAAACATTTAACTAGACAAAACATAAATAAACACAAATAAATGTATGAACTCACTATACTAAAGATTTATTCTAATTTGGACACTTTTTATGCATACCCATAGAAAACTACACATATATAATTCCAGAATTATCGTCTAATGGGATATTATTATTTCTAAACATTTTTGTTTAGGTATGCTTTTGTAATAAACATAATGACATGCAAACACACTTTCTTCCACTTTTTTTAGATGAAGGAACCGGTACTGTTCTAAATTCTAATAGTTCTCATTTACCATACTTTTAAACGACATTTTTCAATCTAAAAGTGAGAGACAAAATCAATTTGTGCGTCTATGAATCAATTGTGAGGCATGTTTGTGTTCATTCACATAAGACCAGAAAGTTCAAAGTAAGTTCGAAGTTTATTTTTGCAAATGTAAGCTTCCCGCGTGAGACATAATGAAATATAATACAAGTTGTTGAACCGATATGAACTATGTCAAGTAATATGGTAATGTTATCGTATTATGATATCACATTTTGGAACATCATAAAAATAGTGAATTTCATTCAAGATTTGTCTAGTAAATTAAACGTAACATGAGTTGTTGAAACAAACGTGAATATTTTATCATTTCCATCAAATATTTTCACACTAACTTACATGTGGAGAGAGACGGAGGAAGACGGAGGAAGAAGGAGAAGAGGGCCGGAGAAGTGGAGGAGCGCTTGGGAGCTCGCTGCGGTGCCGGAGACGGTGTGGATCGGTCGGAGGATGGTCGCGGAGGAGAGTTCGGTCGCGGGACGGCTAGGGTTTGGGTGGGTTTCGACTGAAAAGAATGAAAGAAAACGCGTCTGTCCGCTTTCTTTAAGACCTATATACGTCGGATATTCCATAACACCGACGTTTATACCTCGACGTCTATGTGGATAGACTATAGACGTCGGTCTTACATTATGTCCGACGTCTATAGTCCGACGTCTATACCCTATAGACGTCGGATTCACAAGGTACTAAAACACCGACGTCTAAAGGTCGACGTCTATACACTATAGACGTCGGCTAAACGTGTTATTCCAAAACCCGACGTCTATAGTGTCACATAGACGTCGGCTTCCATTTCAGCCGACGTCTATTCTGTCCTCTCCACAATAGACGTCGGCTGTTGTAACGGCCGACGTTTATTGGGCGACGAGTAAAGTCAATTCTGCACTAGTGTTAACACACATGTATCCTATTAAATAAAGACAAGAGGTTGTTACAAGCGGAGTTTGAACCCACGTACATCTTATCTTCCTATTGGTTAACGGGATATAATTGTGAATGGGAAATTTGGGTAGTTTTTGGGGTTAATTAATTACAGTTTACCCCTGAACTTTCAAAGTTATCAGTTATCCCCTGACTTTCGTTTTGTTTCACTTAGTTCTCTTGAACTTCAAAAATCTATTATTTAAACTTACATTCGACATTTTTTTGCAATTTTTTTGTTGTATTCGCAGTATACTCCTAAACTCATATTTATGTGAAAGTTCGGATCGAAATACAAATCAGATTTGATTGGAATTTGAATTTCAATTAGATTGATACTAAATTCGACTCAAATTCCAACCAAATTTGACACATGTTTCGATCTGAACTTTCACGTAAATATTGACTTAGGAGTATACTAGAGATACAACAAAAAATTACAAAAAACGACGAATGTGAGTTTAAATAATGGATTTTTAAAGTTCTGAGTGACATAGTATTACAAAATGAAAGTTCAGATGGGTAAAGTGATATCAAGTCATAGTTCATGATCAAACTATAATTTTTTTTATAGTTAAAAACCGAAAGTATTAGATCTAATTAGATGGTGGTACACAAAACATCGTTGATTAGTCATTGCTACCCTTGGGCCAAATCCCATGCACATGCAAGTCAATCCCCCAAAAAAACCTTATTCGTTCTAGTTAGGGGTGAAACTTTGTGTCCGAAATTCGTCAATCCGACCGACTCCGTATTCGAAATCAAAAAAAAAAATCCGAGAAAAAAAATCCGCAACCGAATTTGTATTCGGATATAAACATCCGTAAAAAACGAAGCGAATATGGATATTGGTACATCCGATTCGAATAATATCTGGTTCGTATTTTATATGCACATATAAATAAAATAAATAAAATATATACAATATATATGAATTAAATTATGTTATTTATATTATATTTAATATTTTTTCATGTAGGCAAAAAATAAAGACTGAAATTTATTCTTGTTTAGATCAATCACAAAATGTTTTTTAGTCTATTCGGATTTTTAACGAATTCGGAATGGATTTTAAACTTGATTCGGATGCGAATTTATTCGAATTCGGATTCGAATTCGACGGATCCGAATTCGGATCTCTTTCTCATACATTCGATCGGATTCGAATTCGGATTTGAGAAAAAAAACGGATACGAATTCGGATACTGACACATCCGCTTCGTATCCGTTCCGTTTTCACCCCTAGTTCTAGTTTACACAAAAATCATAGTATCCTACGAATAAACATAATATACAATTATCTAATTCATCTGCTCCGTTTTGTACATGTAAGTCAAACTCATGCACGTGCAAGTTTCTTAATTTGTAAGCAATATCTATTCTACATACTCAAATTTAAACTTGGGATGCCGACCTAAAGTTGGTTTGTCTTGTAACTTCACACTTTTAATATGAGAGATCTACTAATTAGACAATCAATTCGTTTGATTATAAAGTTGATAAGATGCACGAGGGATCGGGATTATAAAGGAATTTAGAAGCCCAAACCATGAAAATTAGTTTGATTGAATCGGGATAAATCAAAGCCGAATTGAGTTTCTATACGCTACAAGCTTTACTAAACGTGCAAGTATCAACAAATGACGTTATCTGAATTACAAACTCTATACTATTTTTTTCGAAAACAAATGCATAGCCATAAACTATCGCCATGACTATAGTAAAATGAAACTCTATCCCAAAAAACCAAAGTAACATGAAACGAAGATCAACGGTCGATCGTATTAGTTTTGCAATCGTTCATGTAACATCATGTTTTGCAATCTATTATAGCTCACAACAATTTCACAACAAAAATTAAGATTGAAAAAAACGAACCTGAGTTGAATCGTAGAAACTCCAAAGAAGACCGAGAATAAACTCCTAAGGTCACGGTGGCCACAACACATAACGCCAGAAAGCAAACCGGCATTACGATAGTCGGCGTTCGACCACCGTCACTGACCTCGTTGAAGTCGTTTGACACCAGTCGCGGTGGTCTTCTCTTCCGTGACTCCATAAGATGAGAGAAACTGTGGTTAACTTGTTCGTGGTTTTCTGAGCTTTAATAATGGGTTTCTTTTATATATGAAGACGTGAGAAGAGCATCATTATTAGTATATTGTGCTTGATTATGTGGCACGGAACCACGGTTGACCTGTTAAGGTTGAACAATGGAAAAGAAAGAACTTGACTAAATTAATTAGGTCGAGAGACAATTTAGATAAGTTAGCTTAGAATTCAACACCATCTAATAGTTCACAAGATCCAAAGCGTCTCCTGACGTAAGACCACCCACTATGGGGTGGAAATCTCAGGTCCAACATGGGTCCCTCCCCTTGGAGGGGTCGGACCTCGGTTGTGACCCAGCCAGTAGGCCCGAGGTCCACGTGCTCCAAGCCATTGGTCCATTAATTTTTTTAAAATCAGTTGAATTCTGTTTTTTTATTTAAAAATTAATATGTGTTTTTAGATGTGTTTTTTAAATCTTATTTTTTTTAAAAAACTATTTTTTATAATATTTTTATAATATTTTTTATTTCTAAATCTGTTTTTAATACTTTTTAAAAAAATCTGTTTTCTTAATTTTTGAATAATTTATTTTAAAATCTGTTTTTTGGTATTTTTAAATTTTATTAATCTTACTTTGTGTTCATCTAAATTTCTGTTAATCTTCATTTAATTTAAATTATATTAATTAAATATCAATTCTTTAACAAATACACTAAACAATACATAATGAAAACACATAGAACAACACTGATAAACTACGACATTAAACAACATCGATAAACTAATCAAGTACATTAAACAACACTGATAATATACGACAAAATACGATAAACTACGGAATATATACGACAACAATTTAAATGATACAGAATATAAATTACAACACTGATAAACTACGAACGGGGCTACACTAACCCATTAGATTCCGCCTAATCTGCCAACTTTTCAAGCATTCTATTTTCCAACTCTGTTCAGTTTGGATTCTTCAGCAAAACATTCATCATATCCAACTTACGGTTTTCTTGTTTCAGTTTCAACTTTTGAACCGAAAGTTGTCCTTGCTCTTTCTCGGGTTTCATGTTGCTCGAATCAATGATCCTTTAATCACTAAACTAATTCTGAAATTAAAATAATAATTGAGAGATTAAGGGAGAAGACAATTGTGAACCACAAAATTATCGACACCGGAGTTTAGAGATGTTCGGCACCGCACCCCGATCCTAGTCCTCCTCGCTTGATCACTCAAGCCTCGTTTACGGTTCCGCTAACTGATCTTCGTTCCTGGTCGAGATCAATATTGTTTACAACATCGAGCCTCGTGAACAATCCTCGCCTCGCTCACATCTCCTCTCACAACCTGAGAGGGAGCTTCCTCGAAGCTTTACAACTCTTTGGTGATTCTTGAATATGGAGATGAAATCACAATCTAACACTCTTTACTTGAGCACACTTGGATAATGATATAGAATGAATATGCAAGTGACGAAGTTTTGGCTTGAGTGTAGAAGAATGATAGCTTGAATATGTAAATGATTTGGCTTTGAGTATGTGATCAATAGGGAGTATTCAAGAGAGTTAAAATCAACAAATGAGATCCTATTTATAAGCCTTCAAGCTCTACTAGTCGTTTGGGAGTTGGTAGGATATAGGTTGACCGTGAAGGGTCCGGTTTACCGAATCTTGACGGGACAAAATCTTAGTGCTAAAGTTTACATTAAACCTTATGGACTCAATAAATACAAAATTACATATCTTGGTCCAAAGCTTTGATTACAAGTCTTAAGTCTTGATGTCGTTGTCCAAATGCTCATTTTCTTGATTATCTTTATAAACCTATTAAGATGATTGCAAGTATACAAGTATGTATGAATGCATGTAATCGTGTTTGCTTACTTTGATTGATTAAGTTTATTGATTTAAGATTAGTTTGATTAATCATCAAAATTAATATAGATTAAGACAAAAAAGCCAGCACGTGTCTTGTTCTCTAACTTTTGAACCATATTCAATTTTAGCACATAATTCGAAAATCTGATCATCTCCCTGAGTTTGCATCGAAGCTTTCCTTTTTTCTTGACTTTTTTGACACCTTCAGGTCGAGCAAAAGGTTATGATGCCCATTCGTTTGTTGGTGTCGACTGACTCGTAGAATCATTCGTGTTTTTCCTCTTGTTAGAGCTTCCAATTTGGGGAGTACTATCCTCTTCCTCTCGTTAACACATCGGTAGTCATCCACGTCGTATTCTCGTTTGATTCTACTCCATAACGCTGATGCTATTTGGTTGGTGCTAACAACTGCATCAGTACTGACTTCCATATACGCCGACATGAGTGCTTCGTCCTCCAATACTGACAACGACTTTGGCTTCTTGGATTGTTATTCTCCTTGCAATGGTCGTGATTGTAGGATCGTGTGGGTTATGGGTCCACTAATCACTTTTAATCTAATCCCTAACTAATCAAACAATAAACGCAGCGGAAACAAATTTAAAAACAAGTAGGGAAATTAACAGAAAAATGCAAACCACAAAAGACGCGTCGGTTTTTATAGAGGTTCGGCACCCCACCCGGGTCCTAGTCCTCTCTTGTAAGCTCCGCTCGACTCCGCGAGCTCCGCCTACGTCTTCACTAACCACTCCCCGTTCCGGGCCGGGAGAGAACGCCTTTACACCACAAGCAACGCGAACAACCCTCGCTTGCTTGAATTCTTCCTCTCACAATCCGAGAGGGACACTTCGGGCTTTCACCGAAGTCCTTGCTTCTTTTGACAACACTTGTAACTGAGTGGGATTCACTCTTTCAATTGAGCACACTTTGAGTAGGATGAGTATATGATCAAATGTGTGAAGTTTAGGCTTAAAGAGTGTAGAATTGGGAGCTTTGAGGATTGAGGTTTCTCTCTAATGTATTGGGACAATTGGAGTTAGAGAGTTGTGTTAACAACAAGTCTTGATCCTCTATTTATAAGCTCCTAAGGTTTTCTAGCCGTTGGGGATAGATTTGATTGGGTTTTGTGCAAGATACACAACGCAGAAAATCGGGCTGCAAATCTGTCCAGAACCGGTCGACCGAAACTACTAAACCGGTCGACCGTTCACTTGATTTCAAGGAGAACGGTCGAACAAAAGAATATTCGGTCGGACAAACGAGCTAGAACTTAACTCTACTTAAGTGAATCGGTCGAACCAAAGTATGGAGCGGTCGACCGAAAAGGGGATTCGGTTGAGACAAAGGTCAATCGGTCGAACGAGAAATGTGTCGACCGATAGCAGGGAATTTTGTTTCTTGAAGAAATGTTCAACCGGTCGACCGAAACAAGGTCGTCGTTCGACCGGTTACCGAATGTATTTTGGGGTTAAGTTTGTTTTATACGAATACGACCGTTATAGGAATACGACAAGAAAAACGGTCATATTAAAATCCGGGATCGGTCGACCGAAAATGTAGAACCGGTCGACCGGTAGAGTTCGGTAAAATCACTGTGGAGAGTCTGTTATAAACCGGTCGAACTGAGAACTGGTTCGGTCGACCGGTTCACACAGGAAATCTGGGTTTAAGTTTATAAGTGATTTCCGACTAAGGTTTGGGTGATCTAATGAAGTCCAAATAATGTGAAATTTTGTGTGTGACTTCTCTAAGGAACCTAGTGTGTATGTGATTGGTTTTTAACCCTTGTATGCTCAATTTACACATGTTCCTAAGACTCAAAATAAATCAAGGTTACATGTCTTCGATTTAGCTTTAATTACATGTCTTGACTTCATTTCCTTCTTTCTTGAGTCTTGATCACCTGTAGAGGTTAGCACAATACAATATACATGCAATGCAATATGTGTGCTACTCTACATCATCATAATTAAGATTAGGTTAATTAAATCATCAAAACCTAGATTAAGGCCAAAAAGCCAACAATCTCCCCCTTTTTGATGATGGCAACCTATATCTTAATTCTATCTAAATACATGGAATTTGTATATGTAAACTATGCAAATTAATGCTCCCCCTATGGATGTGCATAGTTTTTGTTCAATTTTATGCCAAATTCCAAGTTACCCCCTTAATTATCTCTCCCCCTTTGACATCCATCAAAAATAAAAATAAATATGACTTTAAGCATAGAATTTGGATGTCTTGTAATGAAGTTGCTCCCCCTAAATTTTGCACTTCATTACTCTAAAAGATATAACATTTAAGCTCCCCCTATCAATAAGGCTAAATGGAAACAATGAGTATGATGAAATTAAGTTCATTTAAGTTTCAACTTAAGCCTTATTCTAACATCCATTTAAAAAATTTGACATTTAAAATCAATGAATGTGGTAAATGATTTGCAATGAATGGGGTATATGATTTGCAATGAATTGAACTTCTAAAGATATGACAATTTAGCATATAAACTAGATTAGAGCTAAATTTTCAGAAATTTCAAGGATAGAAATTTATACCAAACTTGAATCTTGATTAGCTCCAATCTTATTTGGTGATGCAACCGGATTCGAATTCGACGCTTTGGCTCACCCGGTCACCACCAATTTCCTCCTCAAGCTCCTACAAGTGTAGACTTAGGTACCCAAACAACTTTGGGTCCTTGAACATTAGCTTTTGGGATCCAAACCATTTTGGTTTTGGGTGCCCACACACTTGAGGAACTAGATTTAACAAATACATGCCTGCCATTTAAAGTAGTATGAGATACATGGTTTTTCAAATGCACATTGTATCCTAAACCATGTTTAGCTAATGATTGTCTTTGACTACTCAAAAGCATATCAAGCATTTTTGTTCCTTTAGTGAACATTTCAAGATCTTTTCTTAATTGCATATTTGAGGCTTTAAGATCTACATGTTCATCAATAATGGGTGTTTTACTTAGACTAGCAAGTGATGATTCATTTGATTCAAGTCTAGCAATCACCTCATTCTTTTCATTCATGATTAATTCAATTTGGCATTTGAGATCATTTATAGTTTTTCTAGCATTTTTGTTCTTTTCACAAATGATCTCATATTGTTTAACTAAATCATGAAATGCATTTTGAAGCTCATCATATGTATATGATTCATCATTAGTATTAGAATTAGAGCTAGCACTAGAATATGATTTATTTGAACATGAATTGCTTCTAGTGGTGTAAGAGTTAGAAGATACCTCACTTCCTTCATCTTGAATTGCCATGTAGCACATATGCGCATATTCCTTTGTTGATGAAGGTGCGGTTGATTTGGATGACGACGACGACGTATCGTCCCAAGTGGCCTTGTGAGCTTCCAACCTCTTTTCTTTTCTCTTACTCCTCTCCTTTTCTCTTCTTCTCTCCCTTCTCTCATTTTTCTTTTCCCCTTCTCTTCTCTCATTTTCGCTCTCCTCCCTCTCTTTTTCTTTTTCTCTTTTCTCACTTCTTCTACCTCTTCTTTCATTCTTTTCTCCCTTATCCCTCTTGAGGTATTTGAAGAAGTCTTGGGCAAGGACCTCAATGTCCTCTTCTTCCACCCTCCTTGGCTCATCAAAATTTGCATGCAATGCCACCATGGAGTTTTTCTTTGAAGCTTCCTTCTCTCTTCGATGACTCAATTGGAGCTCATAGGCCATGAGATTTCCAATGAGTTCCTCCATCTTCAATTTTGAAAGATCGTGCGATTCTTCGATTGCCACGACCTTGTCTTCCCAATCGTTGCTCAATGACCGGAGGAATTTTCGAGTCATCTCTCCTTCATTTATCCTTCTTCCAAGAATCAAAAGAGAGTTAGTGATATCGGTGAAGCGAGTGTTCATGTCGCTTATGTTCTCACCGATTTGCATAGAAAATATTTCATATTTATGCATGAGGAGACTTATCCTAGTTTCTTTGGTTTTGTTATCACCCTCATGATGCATTTGTAACCTATGCCATATTTCATTTGCACTTTCACATCCCCTAATTCTATTGTATTCTCCCTCATTAAGGCCACAATAAAGAATATTCATAATTTTTGAATTCATTTCAATTTCTTTCATTTGAGCCCTAGATAGAGAATCTAAATCATCTTCATTTGGGGGTATGTATGGATTTTGAATAAACTTCCAATACTTAAGGTCATTTGATATTAAAAAGATTTTCATTCTATTTTTCCAATAATCATAATTTGACCCATTAAGCAAAGGAGGCCTTGTGGTGCATAAACCCTCTAAGTGATTAGATGTTGAAGCCATGCTAAAATTACGGTAAAGTAATGAAATTTAGCTAACAAGGCTCTGATACCAAATGTAGGATCGTGTGGGTTATGGGTCCACTAATCACTTTTAATCTAATCTCTAACTAATCAAACAATAAACGCAGCGGAAACAAATTTAAAAACAAGTAGGGAAATTAACAGAAAAATGCAAACCACAAAAGACGCGTCGGTTTTTATAGAGGTTCGGCACCCCACCCGGGTCCTAGTCCTCTCTTGTAAGCTCCGCTCGACTCCGCGAGCTCCGCCTACGTCTTCACTAACCACTCCCCGTTCCGGGCCGGGAGAGAACGCCTTTACACCACAAGCAACGCGAACAACCCTCGCTTGCTTGAATTCTTCCTCTCACAATCCGAGAGGGACACTTCGGGCTTTCACCGAAGTCCTTGCTTCTTTTGACAACACTTGTAACTGAGTGGGATTCACTCTTTCAATTGAGCACACTTTGAGTAGGATGAGTATATGATCAAATGTGTGAAGTTTAGGCTTAAAGAGTGTAGAATTGGGAGCTTTGAGGATTGAGGTTTCTCTCTAATGTATTGGGACAATTGGAGTTAGAGAGTTGTGTTAACAACAAGTCTTGATCCTCTATTTATAAGCTCCTAAGGTTTTCTAGCCGTTGGGGATAGATTTGATTGGGTTTTGTGCAAGATACACAACGCAGAAAATCGGGCTGCAAATCTGTCCAGAACCGGTCGACCGAAACTACTAAACCGGTCGACCGTTCACTTGATTTCAAGGAGAACGGTCGAACAAAAGAATATTCGGTCGGACAAACGAGCTAGAACTTAACTCTACTTAAGTGAATCGGTCGAACCAAAGTATGGAGCGGTCGACCGAAAAGGGGATTCGGTTGAGACAAAGGTCAATCGGTCGAACGAGAAATGTGTCGACCGATAGCAGGGAATTTTGTTTCTTGAAGAAATGTTCAACCGGTCGACCGAAACAAGGTCGTCGTTCGACCGGTTACCGAATGTATTTTGGGGTTAAGTTTGTTTTATACGAATACGACCGTTATAGGAATACGACAAGAAAAACGGTCATATTAAAATCCGGGATCGGTCGACCGAAAATGTAGAACCGGTCGACCGGTAGAGTTCGGTAAAATCACTGTGGAGAGTCTGTTATAAACCGGTCGAACTGAGAACTGGTTCGGTCGACCGGTTCACACAGGAAATCTGGGTTTAAGTTTATAAGTGATTTCCGACTAAGGTTTGGGTGATCTAATGAAGTCCAAATAATGTGAAATTTTGTGTGTGACTTCTCTAAGGAACCTAGTGTGTATGTGATTGGTTTTTAACCCTTGTATGCTCAATTTACACATGTTCCTAAGACTCAAAATAAATCAAGGTTACATGTCTTCGATTTAGCTTTAATTACATGTCTTGACTTCATTTCCTTCTTTCTTGAGTCTTGATCACCTGTAGAGGTTAGCACAATACAATATACATGCAATGCAATATGTGTGCTACTCTACATCATCATAATTAAGATTAGGTTAATTAAATCATCAAAACCTAGATTAAGGCCAAAAAGCCAACAATCTCCCCCTTTTTGATGATGGCAACCTATATCTTAATTCTATCTAAATACATGGAATTTGTATATGTAAACTATGCAAATTAATGCTCCCCCTATGGATGTGCATAGTTTTTGTTCAATTTTATGCCAAATTCCAAGTTACCCCCTTAATTATCTCTCCCCCTTTGACATCCATCAAAAATAAAAATAAATATGACTTTAAGCATAGAATTTGGATGTCTTGTAATGAAGTTGCTCCCCCTAAATTTTGCACTTCATTACTCTAAAAGATATAACATTTAAGCTCCCCCTATCAATAAGGCTAAATGGAAACAATGAGTATGATGAAATTAAGTTCATTTAAGTTTCAACTTAAGCCTTATTCTAACATCCATTTAAAAAATTTGACATTTAAAATCAATGAATGTGGTAAATGATTTGCAATGAATGGGGTATATGATTTGCAATGAATTGAACTTCTAAAGATATGACAATTTAGCATATAAACTAGATTAGAGCTAAATTTTCAGAAATTTCAAGGATAGAAATTTATACCAAACTTGAATCTTGATTAGCTCCAATCTTATTTGGTGATGCAACCGGATTCGAATTCGACGCTTTGGCTCACCCGGTCACCACCAATTTCCTCCTCAAGCTCCTACAAGTGTAGACTTAGGTACCCAAACAACTTTGGGTCCTTGAACATTAGCTTTTGGGATCCAAACCATTTTGGTTTTGGGTGCCCACACACTTGAGGAACTAGATTTAACAAATACATGCCTGCCATTTAAAGTAGTATGAGATACATGGTTTTTCAAATGCACATTGTATCCTAAACCATGTTTAGCTAATGATTGTCTTTGACTACTCAAAAGCATATCAAGCATTTTTGTTCCTTTAGTGAACATTTCAAGATCTTTTCTTAATTGCATATTTGAGGCTTTAAGATCTACATGTTCATCAATAATGGGTGTTTTACTTAGACTAGCAAGTGATGATTCATTTGATTCAAGTCTAGCAATCACCTCATTCTTTTCATTCATGATTAATTCAATTTGGCATTTGAGATCATTTATAGTTTTTCTAGCATTTTTGTTCTTTTCACAAATGATCTCATATTGTTTAACTAAATCATGAAA
This sequence comes from Triglochin maritima, assembly GCA_963682175.1. Classification (NCBI taxonomy): domain Eukaryota; kingdom Viridiplantae; phylum Streptophyta; class Magnoliopsida; order Alismatales; family Juncaginaceae; genus Triglochin; species Triglochin maritima. The sequence goes on from OY821775.1 coordinate 48,014,808, forward strand.
TGCATTTTGAAGCTCATCATATGTATATGATTCATCATTAGTATTAGAATTAGAGCTAGCACTAGAATATGATTTATTTGAACATGAATTGCTTCTAGTGGTGTAAGAGTTAGAAGATACCTCACTTCCTTCATCTTGAATTGCCATGTAGCACATATGCGCATATTCCTTTGTTGATGAAGGTGCGGTTGATTTGGATGACGACGACGACGTATCGTCCCAAGTGGCCTTGTGAGCTTCCAACCTCTTTTCTTTTCTCTTACTCCTCTCCTTTTCTCTTCTTCTCTCCCTTCTCTCATTTTTCTTTTCCCCTTCTCTTCTCTCATTTTCGCTCTCCTCCCTCTCTTTTTCTTTTTCTCTTTTCTCACTTCTTCTACCTCTTCTTTCATTCTTTTCTCCCTTATCCCTCTTGAGGTATTTGAAGAAGTCTTGGGCAAGGACCTCAATGTCCTCTTCTTCCACCCTCCTTGGCTCATCAAAATTTGCATGCAATGCCACCATGGAGTTTTTCTTTGAAGCTTCCTTCTCTCTTCGATGACTCAATTGGAGCTCATAGGCCATGAGATTTCCAATGAGTTCCTCCATCTTCAATTTTGAAAGATCGTGCGATTCTTCGATTGCCACGACCTTGTCTTCCCAATCGTTGCTCAATGACCGGAGGAATTTTCGAGTCATCTCTCCTTCATTTATCCTTCTTCCAAGAATCAAAAGAGAGTTAGTGATATCGGTGAAGCGAGTGTTCATGTCGCTTATGTTCTCACCGATTTGCATAGAAAATATTTCATATTTATGCATGAGGAGACTTATCCTAGTTTCTTTGGTTTTGTTATCACCCTCATGATGCATTTGTAACCTATGCCATATTTCATTTGCACTTTCACATCCCCTAATTCTATTGTATTCTCCCTCATTAAGGCCACAATAAAGAATATTCATAATTTTTGAATTCATTTCAATTTCTTTCATTTGAGCCCTAGATAGAGAATCTAAATCATCTTCATTTGGGGGTATGTATGGATTTTGAATAAACTTCCAATACTTAAGGTCATTTGATATTAAAAAGATTTTCATTCTATTTTTCCAATAATCATAATTTGACCCATTAAGCAAAGGAGGCCTTGTGGTGCATAAACCCTCTAAGTGATTAGATGTTGAAGCCATGCTAAAATTACGGTAAAGTAATGAAATTTAGCTAACAAGGCTCTGATACCAAATGTAGGATCGTGTGGGTTATGGGTCCACTAATCACTTTTAATCTAATCTCTAACTAATCAAACAATAAACGCAGCGGAAACAAATTTAAAAACAAGTAGGGAAATTAACAGAAAAATGCAAACCACAAAAGACGCGTCGGTTTTTATAGAGGTTCGGCACCCCACCCGGGTCCTAGTCCTCTCTTGTAAGCTCCGCTCGACTCCGCGAGCTCCGCCTACGTCTTCACTAACCACTCCCCGTTCCGGGCCGGGAGAGAACGCCTTTACACCACAAGCAACGCGAACAACCCTCGCTTGCTTGAATTCTTCCTCTCACAATCCGAGAGGGACACTTCGGGCTTTCACCGAAGTCCTTGCTTCTTTTGACAACACTTGTAACTGAGTGGGATTCACTCTTTCAATTGAGCACACTTTGAGTAGGATGAGTATATGATCAAATGTGTGAAGTTTAGGCTTAAAGAGTGTAGAATTGGGAGCTTTGAGGATTGAGGTTTCTCTCTAATGTATTGGGACAATTGGAGTTAGAGAGTTGTGTTAACAACAAGTCTTGATCCTCTATTTATAAGCTCCTAAGGTTTTCTAGCCGTTGGGGATAGATTTGATTGGGTTTTGTGCAAGATACACAACGCAGAAAATCGGGCTGCAAATCTGTCCAGAACCGGTCGACCGAAACTACTAAACCGGTCGACCGTTCACTTGATTTCAAGGAGAACGGTCGAACAAAAGAATATTCGGTCGGACAAACGAGCTAGAACTTAACTCTACTTAAGTGAATCGGTCGAACCAAAGTATGGAGCGGTCGACCGAAAAGGGGATTCGGTTGAGACAAAGGTCAATCGGTCGAACGAGAAATGTGTCGACCGATAGCAGGGAATTTTGTTTCTTGAAGAAATGTTCAACCGGTCGACCGAAACAAGGTCGTCGTTCGACCGGTTACCGAATGTATTTTGGGGTTAAGTTTGTTTTATACGAATACGACCGTTATAGGAATACGACAAGAAAAACGGTCATATTAAAATCCGGGATCGGTCGACCGAAAATGTAGAACCGGTCGACCGGTAGAGTTCGGTAAAATCACTGTGGAGAGTCTGTTATAAACCGGTCGAACTGAGAACTGGTTCGGTCGACCGGTTCACACAGGAAATCTGGGTTTAAGTTTATAAGTGATTTCCGACTAAGGTTTGGGTGATCTAATGAAGTCCAAATAATGTGAAATTTTGTGTGTGACTTCTCTAAGGAACCTAGTGTGTATGTGATTGGTTTTTAACCCTTGTATGCTCAATTTACACATGTTCCTAAGACTCAAAATAAATCAAGGTTACATGTCTTCGATTTAGCTTTAATTACATGTCTTGACTTCATTTCCTTCTTTCTTGAGTCTTGATCACCTGTAGAGGTTAGCACAATACAATATACATGCAATGCAATATGTGTGCTACTCTACATCATCATAATTAAGATTAGGTTAATTAAATCATCAAAACCTAGATTAAGGCCAAAAAGCCAACAATCTCCCCCTTTTTGATGATGGCAACCTATATCTTAATTCTATCTAAATACATGGAATTTGTATATGTAAACTATGCAAATTAATGCTCCCCCTATGGATGTGCATAGTTTTTGTTCAATTTTATGCCAAATTCCAAGTTACCCCCTTAATTATCTCTCCCCCTTTGACATCCATCAAAAATAAAAATAAATATGACTTTAAGCATAGAATTTGGATGTCTTGTAATGAAGTTGCTCCCCCTAAATTTTGCACTTCATTACTCTAAAAGATATAACATTTAAGCTCCCCCTATCAATAAGGCTAAATGGAAACAATGAGTATGATGAAATTAAGTTCATTTAAGTTTCAACTTAAGCCTTATTCTAACATCCATTTAAAAAATTTGACATTTAAAATCAATGAATGTGGTAAATGATTTGCAATGAATGGGGTATATGATTTGCAATGAATTGAACTTCTAAAGATATGACAATTTAGCATATAAACTAGATTAGAGCTAAATTTTCAGAAATTTCAAGGATAGAAATTTATACCAAACTTGAATCTTGATTAGCTCCAATCTTATTTGGTGATGCAACCGGATTCGAATTCGACGCTTTGGCTCACCCGGTCACCACCAATTTCCTCCTCAAGCTCCTACAAGTGTAGACTTAGGTACCCAAACAACTTTGGGTCCTTGAACATTAGCTTTTGGGATCCAAACCATTTTGGTTTTGGGTGCCCACACACTTGAGGAACTAGATTTAACAAATACATGCCTGCCATTTAAAGTAGTATGAGATACATGGTTTTTCAAATGCACATTGTATCCTAAACCATGTTTAGCTAATGATTGTCTTTGACTACTCAAAAGCATATCAAGCATTTTTGTTCCTTTAGTGAACATTTCAAGATCTTTTCTTAATTGCATATTTGAGGCTTTAAGATCTACATGTTCATCAATAATGGGTGTTTTACTTAGACTAGCAAGTGATGATTCATTTGATTCAAGTCTAGCAATCACCTCATTCTTTTCATTCATGATTAATTCAATTTGGCATTTGAGATCATTTATAGTTTTTCTAGCATTTTTGTTCTTTTCACAAATGATCTCATATTGTTTAACTAAATCATGAAATGCATTTTGAAGCTCATCATATGTATATGATTCATCATTAGTATTAGAATTAGAGCTAGCACTAGAATATGATTTATTTGAACATGAATTGCTTCTAGTGGTGTAAGAGTTAGAAGATACCTCACTTCCTTCATCTTGAATTGCCATGTAGCACATATGCGCATATTCCTTTGTTGATGAAGGTGCGGTTGATTTGGATGACGACGACGACGTATCGTCCCAAGTGGCCTTGTGAGCTTCCAACCTCTTTTCTTTTCTCTTACTCCTCTCCTTTTCTCTTCTTCTCTCCCTTCTCTCATTTTTCTTTTCCCCTTCTCTTCTCTCATTTTCGCTCTCCTCCCTCTCTTTTTCTTTTTCTCTTTTCTCACTTCTTCTACCTCTTCTTTCATTCTTTTCTCCCTTATCCCTCTTGAGGTATTTGAAGAAGTCTTGGGCAAGGACCTCAATGTCCTCTTCTTCCACCCTCCTTGGCTCATCAAAATTTGCATGCAATGCCACCATGGAGTTTTTCTTTGAAGCTTCCTTCTCTCTTCGATGACTCAATTGGAGCTCATAGGCCATGAGATTTCCAATGAGTTCCTCCATCTTCAATTTTGAAAGATCGTGCGATTCTTCGATTGCCACGACCTTGTCTTCCCAATCGTTGCTCAATGACCGGAGGAATTTTCGAGTCATCTCTCCTTCATTTATCCTTCTTCCAAGAATCAAAAGAGAGTTAGTGATATCGGTGAAGCGAGTGTTCATGTCGCTTATGTTCTCACCGATTTGCATAGAAAATATTTCATATTTATGCATGAGGAGACTTATCCTAGTTTCTTTGGTTTTGTTATCACCCTCATGATGCATTTGTAACCTATGCCATATTTCATTTGCACTTTCACATCCCCTAATTCTATTGTATTCTCCCTCATTAAGGCCACAATAAAGAATATTCATAATTTTTGAATTCATTTCAATTTCTTTCATTTGAGCCCTAGATAGAGAATCTAAATCATCTTCATTTGGGGGTATGTATGGATTTTGAATAAACTTCCAATACTTAAGGTCATTTGATATTAAAAAGATTTTCATTCTATTTTTCCAATAATCATAATTTGACCCATTAAGCAAAGGAGGCCTTGTGGTGCATAAACCCTCTAAGTGATTAGATGTTGAAGCCATGCTAAAATTACGGTAAAGTAATGAAATTTAGCTAACAAGGCTCTGATACCAAATGTAGGATCGTGTGGGTTATGGGTCCACTAATCACTTTTAATCTAATCTCTAACTAATCAAACAATAAACGCAGCGGAAACAAATTTAAAAACAAGTAGGGAAATTAACAGAAAAATGCAAACCACAAAAGACGCGTCGGTTTTTATAGAGGTTCGGCACCCCACCCGGGTCCTAGTCCTCTCTTGTAAGCTCCGCTCGACTCCGCGAGCTCCGCCTACGTCTTCACTAACCACTCCCCGTTCCGGGCCGGGAGAGAACGCCTTTACACCACAAGCAACGCGAACAACCCTCGCTTGCTTGAATTCTTCCTCTCACAATCCGAGAGGGACACTTCGGGCTTTCACCGAAGTCCTTGCTTCTTTTGACAACACTTGTAACTGAGTGGGATTCACTCTTTCAATTGAGCACACTTTGAGTAGGATGAGTATATGATCAAATGTGTGAAGTTTAGGCTTAAAGAGTGTAGAATTGGGAGCTTTGAGGATTGAGGTTTCTCTCTAATGTATTGGGACAATTGGAGTTAGAGAGTTGTGTTAACAACAAGTCTTGATCCTCTATTTATAAGCTCCTAAGGTTTTCTAGCCGTTGGGGATAGATTTGATTGGGTTTTGTGCAAGATACACAACGCAGAAAATCGGGCTGCAAATCTGTCCAGAACCGGTCGACCGAAACTACTAAACCGGTCGACCGTTCACTTGATTTCAAGGAGAACGGTCGAACAAAAGAATATTCGGTCGGACAAACGAGCTAGAACTTAACTCTACTTAAGTGAATCGGTCGAACCAAAGTATGGAGCGGTCGACCGAAAAGGGGATTCGGTTGAGACAAAGGTCAATCGGTCGAACGAGAAATGTGTCGACCGATAGCAGGGAATTTTGTTTCTTGAAGAAATGTTCAACCGGTCGACCGAAACAAGGTCGTCGTTCGACCGGTTACCGAATGTATTTTGGGGTTAAGTTTGTTTTATACGAATACGACCGTTATAGGAATACGACAAGAAAAACGGTCATATTAAAATCCGGGATCGGTCGACCGAAAATGTAGAACCGGTCGACCGGTAGAGTTCGGTAAAATCACTGTGGAGAGTCTGTTATAAACCGGTCGAACTGAGAACTGGTTCGGTCGACCGGTTCACACAGGAAATCTGGGTTTAAGTTTATAAGTGATTTCCGACTAAGGTTTGGGTGATCTAATGAAGTCCAAATAATGTGAAATTTTGTGTGTGACTTCTCTAAGGAACCTAGTGTGTATGTGATTGGTTTTTAACCCTTGTATGCTCAATTTACACATGTTCCTAAGACTCAAAATAAATCAAGGTTACATGTCTTCGATTTAGCTTTAATTACATGTCTTGACTTCATTTCCTTCTTTCTTGAGTCTTGATCACCTGTAGAGGTTAGCACAATACAATATACATGCAATGCAATATGTGTGCTACTCTACATCATCATAATTAAGATTAGGTTAATTAAATCATCAAAACCTAGATTAAGGCCAAAAAGCCAACAATCTCCCCCTTTTTGATGATGGCAACCTATATCTTAATTCTATCTAAATACATGGAATTTGTATATGTAAACTATGCAAATTAATGCTCCCCCTATGGATGTGCATAGTTTTTGTTCAATTTTATGCCAAATTCCAAGTTACCCCCTTAATTATCTCTCCCCCTTTGACATCCATCAAAAATAAAAATAAATATGACTTTAAGCATAGAATTTGGATGTCTTGTAATGAAGTTGCTCCCCCTAAATTTTGCACTTCATTACTCTAAAAGATATAACATTTAAGCTCCCCCTATCAATAAGGCTAAATGGAAACAATGAGTATGATGAAATTAAGTTCATTTAAGTTTCAACTTAAGCCTTATTCTAACATCCATTTAAAAAATTTGACATTTAAAATCAATGAATGTGGTAAATGATTTGCAATGAATGGGGTATATGATTTGCAATGAATTGAACTTCTAAAGATATGACAATTTAGCATATAAACTAGATTAGAGCTAAATTTTCAGAAATTTCAAGGATAGAAATTTATACCAAACTTGAATCTTGATTAGCTCCAATCTTATTTGGTGATGCAACCGGATTCGAATTCGACGCTTTGGCTCACCCGGTCACCACCAATTTCCTCCTCAAGCTCCTACAAGTGTAGACTTAGGTACCCAAACAACTTTGGGTCCTTGAACATTAGCTTTTGGGATCCAAACCATTTTGGTTTTGGGTGCCCACACACTTGAGGAACTAGATTTAACAAATACATGCCTGCCATTTAAAGTAGTATGAGATACATGGTTTTTCAAATGCACATTGTATCCTAAACCATGTTTAGCTAATGATTGTCTTTGACTACTCAAAAGCATATCAAGCATTTTTGTTCCTTTAGTGAACATTTCAAGATCTTTTCTTAATTGCATATTTGAGGCTTTAAGATCTACATGTTCATCAATAATGGGTGTTTTACTTAGACTAGCAAGTGATGATTCATTTGATTCAAGTCTAGCAATCACCTCATTCTTTTCATTCATGATTAATTCAATTTGGCATTTGAGATCATTTATAGTTTTTCTAGCATTTTTGTTCTTTTCACAAATGATCTCATATTGTTTAACTAAATCATGAAATGCATTTTGAAGCTCATCATATGTATATGATTCATCATTAGTATTAGAATTAGAGCTAGCACTAGAATATGATTTATTTGAACATGAATTGCTTCTAGTGGTGTAAGAGTTAGAAGATACCTCACTTCCTTCATCTTGAATTGCCATGTAGCACATATGCGCATATTCCTTTGTTGATGAAGGTGCGGTTGATTTGGATGACGACGACGACGTATCGTCCCAAGTGGCCTTGTGAGCTTCCAACCTCTTTTCTTTTCTCTTACTCCTCTCCTTTTCTCTTCTTCTCTCCCTTCTCTCATTTTTCTTTTCCCCTTCTCTTCTCTCATTTTCGCTCTCCTCCCTCTCTTTTTCTTTTTCTCTTTTCTCACTTCTTCTACCTCTTCTTTCATTCTTTTCTCCCTTATCCCTCTTGAGGTATTTGAAGAAGTCTTGGGCAAGGACCTCAATGTCCTCTTCTTCCACCCTCCTTGGCTCATCAAAATTTGCATGCAATGCCACCATGGAGTTTTTCTTTGAAGCTTCCTTCTCTCTTCGATGACTCAATTGGAGCTCATAGGCCATGAGATTTCCAATGAGTTCCTCCATCTTCAATTTTGAAAGATCGTGCGATTCTTCGATTGCCACGACCTTGTCTTCCCAATCGTTGCTCAATGACCGGAGGAATTTTCGAGTCATCTCTCCTTCATTTATCCTTCTTCCAAGAATCAAAAGAGAGTTAGTGATATCGGTGAAGCGAGTGTTCATGTCGCTTATGTTCTCACCGATTTGCATAGAAAATATTTCATATTTATGCATGAGGAGACTTATCCTAGTTTCTTTGGTTTTGTTATCACCCTCATGATGCATTTGTAACCTATGCCATATTTCATTTGCACTTTCACATCCCCTAATTCTATTGTATTCTCCCTCATTAAGGCCACAATAAAGAATATTCATAATTTTTGAATTCATTTCAATTTCTTTCATTTGAGCCCTAGATAGAGAATCTAAATCATCTTCATTTGGGGGTATGTATGGATTTTGAATAAACTTCCAATACTTAAGGTCATTTGATATTAAAAAGATTTTCATTCTATTTTTCCAATAATCATAATTTGACCCATTAAGCAAAGGAGGCCTTGTGGTGCATAAACCCTCTAAGTGATTAGATGTTGAAGCCATGCTAAAATTACGGTAAAGTAATGAAATTTAGCTAACAAGGCTCTGATACCAAATGTAGGATCGTGTGGGTTATGGGTCCACTAATCACTTTTAATCTAATCTCTAACTAATCAAACAATAAACGCAGCGGAAACAAATTTAAAAACAAGTAGGGAAATTAACAGAAAAATGCAAACCACAAAAGACGCGTCGGTTTTTATAGAGGTTCGGCACCCCACCCGGGTCCTAGTCCTCTCTTGTAAGCTCCGCTCGACTCCGCGAGCTCCGCCTACGTCTTCACTAACCACTCCCCGTTCCGGGCCGGGAGAGAACGCCTTTACACCACAAGCAACGCGAACAACCCTCGCTTGCTTGAATTCTTCCTCTCACAATCCGAGAGGGACACTTCGGGCTTTCACCGAAGTCCTTGCTTCTTTTGACAACACTTGTAACTGAGTGGGATTCACTCTTTCAATTGAGCACACTTTGAGTAGGATGAGTATATGATCAAATGTGTGAAGTTTAGGCTTAAAGAGTGTAGAATTGGGAGCTTTGAGGATTGAGGTTTCTCTCTAATGTATTGGGACAATTGGAGTTAGAGAGTTGTGTTAACAACAAGTCTTGATCCTCTATTTATAAGCTCCTAAGGTTTTCTAGCCGTTGGGGATAGATTTGATTGGGTTTTGTGCAAGATACACAACGCAGAAAATCGGGCTGCAAATCTGTCCAGAACCGGTCGACCGAAACTACTAAACCGGTCGACCGTTCACTTGATTTCAAGGAGAACGGTCGAACAAAAGAATATTCGGTCGGACAAACGAGCTAGAACTTAACTCTACTTAAGTGAATCGGTCGAACCAAAGTATGGAGCGGTCGACCGAAAAGGGGATTCGGTTGAGACAAAGGTCAATCGGTCGAACGAGAAATGTGTCGACCGATAGCAGGGAATTTTGTTTCTTGAAGAAATGTTCAACCGGTCGACCGAAACAAGGTCGTCGTTCGACCGGTTACCGAATGTATTTTGGGGTTAAGTTTGTTTTATACGAATACGACCGTTATAGGAATACGACAAGAAAAACGGTCATATTAAAATCCGGGATCGGTCGACCGAAAATGTAGAACCGGTCGACCGGTAGAGTTCGGTAAAATCACTGTGGAGAGTCTGTTATAAACCGGTCGAACTGAGAACTGGTTCGGTCGACCGGTTCACACAGGAAATCTGGGTTTAAGTTTATAAGTGATTTCCGACTAAGGTTTGGGTGATCTAATGAAGTCCAAATAATGTGAAATTTTGTGTGTGACTTCTCTAAGGAACCTAGTGTGTATGTGATTGGTTTTTAACCCTTGTATGCTCAATTTACACATGTTCCTAAGACTCAAAATAAATCAAGGTTACATGTCTTCGATTTAGCTTTAATTACATGTCTTGACTTCATTTCCTTCTTTCTTGAGTCTTGATCACCTGTAGAGGTTAGCACAATACAATATACATGCAATGCAATATGTGTGCTACTCTACATCATCATAATTAAGATTAGGTTAATTAAATCATCAAAACCTAGATTAAGGCCAAAAAGCCAACAATCTCCCCCTTTTTGATGATGGCAACCTATATCTTAATTCTATCTAAATACATGGAATTTGTATATGTAAACTATGCAAATTAATGCTCCCCCTATGGATGTGCATAGTTTTTGTTCAATTTTATGCCAAATTCCAAGTTACCCCCTTAATTATCTCTCCCCCTTTGACATCCATCAAAAATAAAAATAAATATGACTTTAAGCATAGAATTTGGATGTCTTGTAATGAAGTTGCTCCCCCTAAATTTTGCACTTCATTACTCTAAAAGATATAACATTTAAGCTCCCCCTATCAATAAGGCTAAATGGAAACAATGAGTATGATGAAATTAAGTTCATTTAAGTTTCAACTTAAGCCTTATTCTAACATCCATTTAAAAAATTTGACATTTAAAATCAATGAATGTGGTAAATGATTTGCAATGAATGGGGTATATGATTTGCAATGAATTGAACTTCTAAAGATATGACAATTTAGCATATAAACTAGATTAGAGCTAAATTTTCAGAAATTTCAAGGATAGAAATTTATACCAAACTTGAATCTTGATTAGCTCCAATCTTATTTGGTGATGCAACCGGATTCGAATTCGACGCTTTGGCTCACCCGGTCACCACCAATTTCCTCCTCAAGCTCCTACAAGTGTAGACTTAGGTACCCAAACAACTTTGGGTCCTTGAACATTAGCTTTTGGGATCCAAACCATTTTGGTTTTGGGTGCCCACACACTTGAGGAACTAGATTTAACAAATACATGCCTGCCATTTAAAGTAGTATGAGATACATGGTTTTTCAAATGCACATTGTATCCTAAACCATGTTTAGCTAATGATTGTCTTTGACTACTCAAAAGCATATCAAGCATTTTTGTTCCTTTAGTGAACATTTCAAGATCTTTTCTTAATTGCATATTTGAGGCTTTAAGATCTACATGTTCATCAATAATGGGTGTTTTACTTAGACTAGCAAGTGATGATTCATTTGATTCAAGTCTAGCAATCACCTCATTCTTTTCATTCATGATTAATTCAATTTGGCATTTGAGATCATTTATAGTTTTTCTAGCATTTTTGTTCTTTTCACAAATGATCTCATATTGTTTAACTAAATCATGAAATGCATTTTGAAGCTCATCATATGTATATGATTCATCATTAGTATTAGAATTAGAGCTAGCACTAGAATATGATTTATTTGAACATGAATTGCTTCTAGTGGTGTAAGAGTTAGAAGATACCTCACTTCCTTCATCTTGAATTGCCATGTAGCACATATGCGCATATTCCTTTGTTGATGAAGGTGCGGTTGATTTGGATGACGACGACGACGTATCGTCCCAAGTGGCCTTGTGAGCTTCCAACCTCTTTTCTTTTCTCTTACTCCTCTCCTTTTCTCTTCTTCTCTCCCTTCTCTCATTTTTCTTTTCCCCTTCTCTTCTCTCATTTTCGCTCTCCTCCCTCTCTTTTTCTTTTTCTCTTTTCTCACTTCTTCTACCTCTTCTTTCATTCTTTTCTCCCTTATCCCTCTTGAGGTATTTGAAGAAGTCTTGGGCAAGGACCTCAATGTCCTCTTCTTCCACCCTCCTTGGCTCATCAAAATTTGCATGCAATGCCACCATGGAGTTTTTCTTTGAAGCTTCCTTCTCTCTTCGATGACTCAATTGGAGCTCATAGGCCATGAGATTTCCAATGAGTTCCTCCATCTTCAATTTTGAAAGATCGTGCGATTCTTCGATTGCCACGACCTTGTCTTCCCAATCGTTGCTCAATGACCGGAGGAATTTTCGAGTCATCTCTCCTTCATTTATCCTTCTTCCAAGAATCAAAAGAGAGTTAGTGATATCGGTGAAGCGAGTGTTCATGTCGCTTATGTTCTCACCGATTTGCATAGAAAATATTTCATATTTATGCATGAGGAGACTTATCCTAGTTTCTTTGGTTTTGTTATCACCCTCATGATGCATTTGTAACCTATGCCATATTTCATTTGCACTTTCACATCCCCTAATTCTATTGTATTCTCCCTCATTAAGGCCACAATAAAGAATATTCATAATTTTTGAATTCATTTCAATTTCTTTCATTTGAGCCCTAGATAGAGAATCTAAATCATCTTCATTTGGGGGTATGTATGGATTTTGAATAAACTTCCAATACTTAAGGTCATTTGATATTAAAAAGATTTTCATTCTATTTTTCCAATAATCATAATTTGACCCATTAAGCAAAGGAGGCCTTGTGGTGCATAAACCCTCTAAGTGATTAGATGTTGAAGCCATGCTAAAATTACGGTAAAGTAATGAAATTTAGCTAACAAGGCTCTGATACCAAATGTAGGATCGTGTGGGTTATGGGTCCACTAATCACTTTTAATCTAATCTCTAACTAATCAAACAATAAACGCAGCGGAAACAAATTTAAAAACAAGTAGGGAAATTAACAGAAAAATGCAAACCACAAAAGACGCGTCGGTTTTTATAGAGGTTCGGCACCCCACCCGGGTCCTAGTCCTCTCTTGTAAGCTCCGCTCGACTCCGCGAGCTCCGCCTACGTCTTCACTAACCACTCCCCGTTCCGGGCCGGGAGAGAACGCCTTTACACCACAAGCAACGCGAACAACCCTCGCTTGCTTGAATTCTTCCTCTCACAATCCGAGAGGGACACTTCGGGCTTTCACCGAAGTCCTTGCTTCTTTTGACAACACTTGTAACTGAGTGGGATTCACTCTTTCAATTGAGCACACTTTGAGTAGGATGAGTATATGATCAAATGTGTGAAGTTTAGGCTTAAAGAGTGTAGAATTGGGAGCTTTGAGGATTGAGGTTTCTCTCTAATGTATTGGGACAATTGGAGTTAGAGAGTTGTGTTAACAACAAGTCTTGATCCTCTATTTATAAGCTCCTAAGGTTTTCTAGCCGTTGGGGATAGATTTGATTGGGTTTTGTGCAAGATACACAACGCAGAAAATCGGGCTGCAAATCTGTCCAGAACCGGTCGACCGAAACTACTAAACCGGTCGACCGTTCACTTGATTTCAAGGAGAACGGTCGAACAAAAGAATATTCGGTCGGACAAACGAGCTAGAACTTAACTCTACTTAAGTGAATCGGTCGAACCAAAGTATGGAGCGGTCGACCGAAAAGGGGATTCGGTTGAGACAAAGGTCAATCGGTCGAACGAGAAATGTGTCGACCGATAGCAGGGAATTTTGTTTCTTGAAGAAATGTTCAACCGGTCGACCGAAACAAGGTCGTCGTTCGACCGGTTACCGAATGTATTTTGGGGTTAAGTTTGTTTTATACGAATACGACCGTTATAGGAATACGACAAGAAAAACGGTCATATTAAAATCCGGGATCGGTCGACCGAAAATGTAGAACCGGTCGACCGGTAGAGTTCGGTAAAATCACTGTGGAGAGTCTGTTATAAACCGGTCGAACTGAGAACTGGTTCGGTCGACCGGTTCACACAGGAAATCTGGGTTTAAGTTTATAAGTGATTTCCGACTAAGGTTTGGGTGATCTAATGAAGTCCAAATAATGTGAAATTTTGTGTGTGACTTCTCTAAGGAACCTAGTGTGTATGTGATTGGTTTTTAACCCTTGTATGCTCAATTTACACATGTTCCTAAGACTCAAAATAAATCAAGGTTACATGTCTTCGATTTAGCTTTAATTACATGTCTTGACTTCATTTCCTTCTTTCTTGAGTCTTGATCACCTGTAGAGGTTAGCACAATACAATATACATGCAATGCAATATGTGTGCTACTCTACATCATCATAATTAAGATTAGGTTAATTAAATCATCAAAACCTAGATTAAGGCCAAAAAGCCAACAATCTCCCCCTTTTTGATGATGGCAACCTATATCTTAATTCTATCTAAATACATGGAATTTGTATATGTAAACTATGCAAATTAATGCTCCCCCTATGGATGTGCATAGTTTTTGTTCAATTTTATGCCAAATTCCAAGTTACCCCCTTAATTATCTCTCCCCCTTTGACATCCATCAAAAATAAAAATAAATATGACTTTAAGCATAGAATTTGGATGTCTTGTAATGAAGTTGCTCCCCCTAAATTTTGCACTTCATTACTCTAAAAGATATAACATTTAAGCTCCCCCTATCAATAAGGCTAAATGGAAACAATGAGTATGATGAAATTAAGTTCATTTAAGTTTCAACTTAAGCCTTATTCTAACATCCATTTAAAAAATTTGACATTTAAAATCAATGAATGTGGTAAATGATTTGCAATGAATGGGGTATATGATTTGCAATGAATTGAACTTCTAAAGATATGACAATTTAGCATATAAACTAGATTAGAGCTAAATTTTCAGAAATTTCAAGGATAGAAATTTATACCAAACTTGAATCTTGATTAGCTCCAATCTTATTTGGTGATGCAACCGGATTCGAATTCGACGCTTTGGCTCACCCGGTCACCACCAATTTCCTCCTCAAGCTCCTACAAGTGTAGACTTAGGTACCCAAACAACTTTGGGTCCTTGAACATTAGCTTTTGGGATCCAAACCATTTTGGTTTTGGGTGCCCACACACTTGAGGAACTAGATTTAACAAATACATGCCTGCCATTTAAAGTAGTATGAGATACATGGTTTTTCAAATGCACATTGTATCCTAAACCATGTTTAGCTAATGATTGTCTTTGACTACTCAAAAGCATATCAAGCATTTTTGTTCCTTTAGTGAACATTTCAAGATCTTTTCTTAATTGCATATTTGAGGCTTTAAGATCTACATGTTCATCAATAATGGGTGTTTTACTTAGACTAGCAAGTGATGATTCATTTGATTCAAGTCTAGCAATCACCTCATTCTTTTCATTCATGATTAATTCAATTTGGCATTTGAGATCATTTATAGTTTTTCTAGCATTTTTGTTCTTTTCACAAATGATCTCATATTGTTTAACTAAATCATGAAATGCATTTTGAAGCTCATCATATGTATATGATTCATCATTAGTATTAGAATTAGAGCTAGCACTAGAATATGATTTATTTGAACATGAATTGCTTCTAGTGGTGTAAGAGTTAGAAGATACCTCACTTCCTTCATCTTGAATTGCCATGTAGCACATATGCGCATATTCCTTTGTTGATGAAGGTGCGGTTGATTTGGATGACGACGACGACGTATCGTCCCAAGTGGCCTTGTGAGCTTCCAACCTCTTTTCTTTTCTCTTACTCCTCTCCTTTTCTCTTCTTCTCTCCCTTCTCTCATTTTTCTTTTCCCCTTCTCTTCTCTCATTTTCGCTCTCCTCCCTCTCTTTTTCTTTTTCTCTTTTCTCACTTCTTCTACCTCTTCTTTCATTCTTTTCTCCCTTATCCCTCTTGAGGTATTTGAAGAAGTCTTGGGCAAGGACCTCAATGTCCTCTTCTTCCACCCTCCTTGGCTCATCAAAATTTGCATGCAATGCCACCATGGAGTTTTTCTTTGAAGCTTCCTTCTCTCTTCGATGACTCAATTGGAGCTCATAGGCCATGAGATTTCCAATGAGTTCCTCCATCTTCAATTTTGAAAGATCGTGCGATTCTTCGATTGCCACGACCTTGTCTTCCCAATCGTTGCTCAATGACCGGAGGAATTTTCGAGTCATCTCTCCTTCATTTATCCTTCTTCCAAGAATCAAAAGAGAGTTAGTGATATCGGTGAAGCGAGTGTTCATGTCGCTTATGTTCTCACCGATTTGCATAGAAAATATTTCATATTTATGCATGAGGAGACTTATCCTAGTTTCTTTGGTTTTGTTATCACCCTCATGATGCATTTGTAACCTATGCCATATTTCATTTGCACTTTCACATCCCCTAATTCTATTGTATTCTCCCTCATTAAGGCCACAATAAAGAATATTCATAATTTTTGAATTCATTTCAATTTCTTTCATTTGAGCCCTAGATAGAGAATCTAAATCATCTTCATTTGGGGGTATGTATGGATTTTGAATAAACTTCCAATACTTAAGGTCATTTGATATTAAAAAGATTTTCATTCTATTTTTCCAATAATCATAATTTGACCCATTAAGCAAAGGAGGCCTTGTGGTGCATAAACCCTCTAAGTGATTAGATGTTGAAGCCATGCTAAAATTACGGTAAAGTAATGAAATTTAGCTAACAAGGCTCTGATACCAAATGTAGGATCGTGTGGGTTATGGGTCCACTAATCACTTTTAATCTAATCCCTAACTAATCAAACAATAAACGCAGCGGAAACAAATTTAAAAACAAGTAGGGAAATTAACAGAAAAATGCAAACCACAAAAGACGCGTCGGTTTTTATAGAGGTTCGGCACCCCACCCGGGTCCTAGTCCTCTCTTGTAAGCTCCGCTCGACTCCGCGAGCTCCGCCTACGTCTTCACTAACCACTCCCCGTTCCGGGCCGGGAGAGAACGCCTTTACACCACAAGCAACGCGAACAACCCTCGCTTGCTTGAATTCTTCCTCTCACAATCCGAGAGGGACACTTCGGGCTTTCACCGAAGTCCTTGCTTCTTTTGACAACACTTGTAACTGAGTGGGATTCACTCTTTCAATTGAGCACACTTTGAGTAGGATGAGTATATGATCAAATGTGTGAAGTTTAGGCTTAAAGAGTGTAGAATTGGGAGCTTTGAGGATTGAGGTTTCTCTCTAATGTATTGGGACAATTGGAGTTAGAGAGTTGTGTTAACAACAAGTCTTGATCCTCTATTTATAAGCTCCTAAGGTTTTCTAGCCGTTGGGGATAGATTTGATTGGGTTTTGTGCAAGATACACAACGCAGAAAATCGGGCTGCAAATCTGTCCAGAACCGGTCGACCGAAACTACTAAACCGGTCGACCGTTCACTTGATTTCAAGGAGAACGGTCGAACAAAAGAATATTCGGTCGGACAAACGAGCTAGAACTTAACTCTACTTAAGTGAATCGGTCGAACCAAAGTATGGAGCGGTCGACCGAAAAGGGGATTCGGTTGAGACAAAGGTCAATCGGTCGAACGAGAAATGTGTCGACCGATAGCAGGGAATTTTGTTTCTTGAAGAAATGTTCAACCGGTCGACCGAAACAAGGTCGTCGTTCGACCGGTTACCGAATGTATTTTGGGGTTAAGTTTGTTTTATACGAATACGACCGTTATAGGAATACGACAAGAAAAACGGTCATATTAAAATCCGGGATCGGTCGACCGAAAATGTAGAACCGGTCGACCGGTAGAGTTCGGTAAAATCACTGTGGAGAGTCTGTTATAAACCGGTCGAACTGAGAACTGGTTCGGTCGACCGGTTCACACAGGAAATCTGGGTTTAAGTTTATAAGTGATTTCCGACTAAGGTTTGGGTGATCTAATGAAGTCCAAATAATGTGAAATTTTGTGTGTGACTTCTCTAAGGAACCTAGTGTGTATGTGATTGGTTTTTAACCCTTGTATGCTCAATTTACACATGTTCCTAAGACTCAAAATAAATCAAGGTTACATGTCTTCGATTTAGCTTTAATTACATGTCTTGACTTCATTTCCTTCTTTCTTGAGTCTTGATCACCTGTAGAGGTTAGCACAATACAATATACATGCAATGCAATATGTGTGCTACTCTACATCATCATAATTAAGATTAGGTTAATTAAATCATCAAAACCTAGATTAAGGCCAAAAAGCCAACAGTGATGACGTATTTTGTGAGGGATGAGGTGGGCAAAGGGCCAACATCGTCTTCGTCAGCAGTTGTATCATCAACTACATTTGCACTTGTCTCCCCACTGAGCATTTGGGCATACATTTGATATTACGGTGGTGGATTTTGTGGATATCCAATGTTCTGGTTTAGTTGGGAATATTGTGGGTAGGCTGGGAATGGTGGGTGGTTGTACGATTTTTATGGGTTCTGATAGGGCAATTGTGGATATATGGTGGCAAATAATGGATGGGGGTTGGTCGTTCGATGATGTGGTTCACAGTTGTGGTCAGGAAAGACATTTCGGTGTAAGTATTGGACAAATTCAAAGAAAGATTTGGGAGAATTTAGTGTTTGTAAGAAATGAAGTACATGATGAGAGTTTATATAGAGTTATTCAGTAAGTGCAGACACTAAATGACACATAAGTGTAGATTCGTCCAACAAAGGTGAATAGTGTTTATTCGTCCGATAAAGGTGAATATTGTAGATTCATCCGACCAAGGTGAATAATGTAGATTCGTCTGACAAAGTTGAATAGTGTAGATTCATCCGACAAAGGTGCAAAATCACGGTTTTCCTGTAGCAACATGGATTATTTCATCACGTGTCTTGCAACAACTATTTTAACAACTATGGAGTACATTTCTCTCGTCACAAGTATGGATTCTCATATTTCTTCTACTAGCCCTTGTTCATCCTCTTCGTTACCTAACAAGACAATCTTCCGTGAGAGATACGTGTCACTGGACCATGCCATTGAAATGGCTCGTCGGCTGACTGTAAATGCTCCACAATGGAGGAGAAGGAGAACTCATAACCCGAACAGAGATCGTATGGTCGGTTATAACCGTCTCATTTCATATTATTTTACTGACAACGCTGTGTATTGTGATCGTATTTTCAGAAGAATGTTTCGAATGCGCAAAAATGTCTTCCTTCGAATTTCCTCCGTCGTTGAGGCATCTGATGTATTCTTCCAACAAACGTCAGACGCCGTAGGTAGACTTGACATATCATGCTTACAAAAATGTACTACAGCACTACGAATGCTAGTATATGGCGTAACGGCTGATGCGGCTGATGAGTACTTATGACTTAGCGAAACAACAGCAAGAACGGCCCTCCAATAATTATGTGAATGTCTCATTAGCAACTTCGGTGTTGAATATCTACGAAGGTCTACTCCGACGGACTTAGCAAGACTACTCAAAGTTTGTGAGCAAAAGAGGTTTTCAGGCATGATAGGGAGCATCGATTTTATGCATTGGGATTGGAAAAATAACTCAACTCCTAAGAAGAGACAATATCAAAGACGACGTGTCTAATGCAACACTTGTTCTTGAAGTTATTGCATCTTATGACCTATGGATCTGGCATTCGTTTTTCAGTATCCTGAGTTCTTGTAATGATCTAAATGCCCTTCAACCATCTCCAGATTTCAATGATATACTGGAAGGTCAAGCACACTGATAACTTATGTGGTTAATGGTGGTATGATACGAGTTACTATCTTATAGATGATATTTATCCGAAAATGAACTACCTTTATCCAATCCATCATTCTTCCTCAAACCCCAAAAGATAGATTATTCGCTCAAGTTCAGGAAGCAGTGCAAAAAGTTGTGGAATGCACTTTTGGAGTGCTTGAAGCTAGGTTCACAATCATGAAGAAGTCATTTCTTGTATAGAATCCAGTCAAGCTTAATAAAATAATGCATTCATGCATCATCATGCACAATAAGATCATGGAGGATGAACGTGACTCTTACGATCGTTTGGCTGATATAAATGAATTTATCCAATATCGGCCTCCAAACATCAGCAAAAATTATAACGATGAACATTTTTAGTACACCACCAATCATATCGTGGATATTAACCAATATCTGGATAATAGAGGTCGAGTTCGTGATAGACAGAAACATTTGGCTGGAATGACGGGAATGCAAATTAACAATTTTTTTGTAATATGTATTTTAATTATTATCATATGTAATTGTTAATTATTATTTATCAATATTTTTTTGTGATTTTTTATCGAAAGACTTGTTATTTAATTAGATTAAGTAGTTGCAAAAATAATTTATTATGTTGTTTGTGGTTTGTTTGTAAGAATAAAAAAATGTAATAAGAAATTATTTGAATGAGAGTGAGTGTTGAAATGTTAGGTTGTGACGGTGGAAAGTTTTTGTATTGAGTTGATTTATGATTGTGCTGACGTGACTGAGAGAAAAATGTTAGGTTGAGTTGGATCTGTCGTTCGAATAGTGGGTGTTACAAGGATCACAAGTCCAATAGCTGATTTCCTCATCCTGGGTATAACAATTATCGTAAAAAAAGAAATATGTATTTTCAGGTTCACACATGCACATCCAATCGAACCCAGAAATCAAACCATGTCCGAACATATTGGTCTTTTTTAATCCAGTAAGTGCATTTATTTAAGGTTTATATACAACAATCATCCGCAAGAAGTGTTTATATCCTGAAAGTATGTTACTTGGAGATCAATATAAGAGCATCAACGACCGCCTCTAAGACCATCCACGGTAAGGAGGTCATTCGCCGATGACCTACCCCGGTTGGTCGTCCCCCGGACCAAACTGGTCGGTCGCGCAATTTCTTTTTTTTTTTAATTCCTTTTTTGTTTTGTTTTATTAAAAGTATTTTTATTTATTTTTTAAAATATTTTTTAAAAAAAATAAGTTTTTTAATTTTTTTCAAAATCGACCTTGAAGTCCAAATGATGTGCATGAGTGAGCGTATTGAAAATTTTAGTTATTTTATTAAATAAAAAAATAAATTCTTTTATCCAAAATAATAAATCATTTATAACTAAATATTAAAAATAAATAAAACTAATTAAAACAAAAAAGGTGAGGTTGGAAAGTCTGAGGGGTGTACACTCATTATATTTATTTTTTGAGGTTGATTCAGGAAAAAATTAAAAATATAATTTAAAAAAAATAATTTGAAAATTAAATTTTGAAAAATAAGATTAAAAATAGATTAAAAAAGATAAATAAAATAACAATACAAGATTTATTCCGTAATTTATATATATAATAATAAAAAAATTCAAAATTAGAAATATAGGAATAAATAAAAAATATTTCGAAATCGCGGTTTGCACTCGCAATCCGTGTCAGTTACTTTTCTTATTTTTTTGCACGAATCGCAGGTGTGAACCGCGATCCGTCAAAAAAATTCCATGGATTGCGGTTCACAACCGTCATCCGAGGCCTTTTAAAAAAAATACTTTTACGTAATTTGGGTGTTTGGGAAAAATTTAAAAAAATTAATTTTTTTTAGAAAATAATAACAATTAAAAAATATATTTTGAAAAAATAATAATTAAAAAATAGATTAAAAAATTCGAAAAATTAAAAACAGAAATAAAAAATTTCACGAATCCCAGTTCGCACCCGCGATTTGATCTGTGATTTTTTTATAAAAGTATTTTTTTTTAAAAGGCGACAGAGGATTATTATTTTTATTTGACGGATCGTGGTTCACACCAACGATTCGTGCAACAACAAAAAAAGTCACGGATGTGAACCGCGATCCGAGTAGATTTTGATTTTTTTTATTCTTAAATTTCTAAATTTGATTTTTTATTATATATATAAATTACGGGATTTATTGGTATTTTGGTTTTGTTATTTTTATTGTTGTTTATTTTGGTATTTATTTCTATTTAAGTACAAAATTTATACCGTCCAAGTAGCAATCACGATACGCGCGATGGATCATTGGATTTGTTTAAAATTTTGTTTTTGTATTTTAATGATGGTGGGAGTCTGTGGGACCAATTATATTTTGGATTGATTTTAATTAGACAATTATATTGTTTTAAAATAAAGATTTCTTACAAAACAAAAGTAATAAAATCACTATTCTTATCTTCTTGTGTTTGACACACGTATAGTTATATAAATATTATATTTTCAAAATATTAGATTTTCAGTATTAACTCGAACGTGAGTTACCAAATTTGAAACAGTTATATTACATCTTTCAAATAGTAATTTTTTCAAGAGATTTTAAAAAATTCATTCTCACTTTCATTTTTTTAGTTATATATAATTGTTGAAGTGTTTGTAAGTTTGGCTATCATCTCACTATTATCTTTTTGCAGGTAATAAATTGATTATTTTAACTAACAATTGTCGAACAACTATTTTTTTAAAGATAAAAATGAAAATAATTGGTATTTACTTTAGTAATATTAATTTATACATAAACTAGATAAATGATGATATATTTATTTCTTTGTAAAAGGTAAGAAATGAGTTGAAAAAAAGAGAAGAATTGATTTGATATCATGATGTTTTTATAAAAAATCATGGGTAAGATAACGAACAAGAAAGAGATTGTAGATAAATGTTGTAAAGTGAAAAGAATGACGTGACAGAAAGAGAATATTGTAAAGATATTTTTTAAAAGATCATGATTACAAACGCATTAAACACAACTCGTAAGAACTCTTAGAAAACAACTTCATCTAGGTCAGATGCACGTGAAGAACTTGAGTACATCACATGAATAAACATCACATGAATATAAAAACCCTAAACCTTGCCCAAACCGAATGTATTTCTCAAGACAAAAGATTCTCGAACACCAAACAATTTCTTCTTATTGCGAGACTTCACCGACCACAATCGCTCGTTGACCGATGAAACATCTGCTATTTAAAAAAAACATAAATTAAAACAAACCTCCCTTAATTAGTTCTAACAAATCTCTACTTCAATAGGAAATCAAACTCCTCGCTGGCCACTTATTCCTTCTACATGTCATCACAATAATTATTTATTTAGTTAGCTAAGTCAGAATACACAACTACACATATAAATTAAATTGCACAATTTAAAACAAATAACCGTAAAAAAAACATAGGGGGCTCACATATTGCTTTCACAGTTGGACACAACTGCAATTCTCTTGTATTCTGGATTTCACGTCTAACTTGCCCTCCACGATTGACTGCTAAGTGCTAAAAGCCTAAAGCACCAAAATGAGAGGCATCATCTCCACAAATAAGATAAGCATGCCACCCAAACCGATTCTGACTTCTACTCTGAACTCTGAAGACTGAAGTTGCCATTGCAATCCTACTATGAAGTTGCCACTGCAACAGTTGGCAGAGAAATTCACCTCCTTGTTGGAGTTCATTGTGCAAACTACGGACATGACAGAAGCAACTACAGAAGCGTGCCTGCTGCGAATCTAAAATCCAGGTTTTTGTCAAAATCCTTCCAATATACAACATTCAAATTCATGTTTGCTTGCTTGATCATATAGACCTTGCAACATCATCCATCCAAATCCAGTGTTTGATTCTTCTGACCATGATTAGGAATTTAAATGCATGACATCCTCACCCTATTACGAATATGCTTTACAATCTCCCTAGATCAACCTTGCCTTCTCATTTGTTTTTTGTCACCGTCAAATACCACCAAACATAAATTCTTCCAAAAGCTTAATAGCATCAGTCTTGTCACTGGCAGTGCTTCCATGTGAAGATGCTTTATCTGAACCAGTATCAATGATCCCTACCTTCGATTTCTTGCTACTCTCAGATGCACCAAGTGCAGAAACTTTTCTTGCCGTTGAGGACATCAAATTAGATACTATCAATGAAGGTTGACGTTTTGCCATCATCCCAGGTGCACCCAGTGGTGAAGCACCTATGCCAGTTAATCTCAATGAAATTTCATTACTCTTCTGGAGCTTGCCAAATACACCTTCCTGCTTATCTTGCATCCCAGCACCATCAAATTTCTTCAACGTTGACTCACTTTCGAAATTGTTTGCCTTTTCCAAGGAAGGCCGCCTAACAGAGAGAAACCTTATTCCTCTGGGAACCTTCACGGGTGTCTTCGCAGACTGCTGCGCCTCTAAATTCGTGTGAGCTGAAGGTGGATAGGTTAGGCTGGCGACTGAATTAACAGTGGAATTTGTTTGCTTCTCTGAACTTGGCTTTTCTGACAACTTTAGGGACTCCAGATTTCCGACAGCACACTCTTCAGGTTTTTCCACAGCAGTTATCTAGAAGCAATCCATTTCAATAGTCAGTTTTGAAGGTCTACCAATTGATGATAAACATTGACACTGGAGTAATACAATAAGTTGCATACCTTATGGGAGAACATGCATGAATCTCCTCTTGAACACACCCCTTTCGATGTAAAATTATGGCATGGATACTTCCAAAGCTCATGGTCAAAGGGACAATCATCTCCTTTCAAACAGGATTGACATGCAAAATACTTGCATGGCTGCAAAATAGAATAAAAATAAGAGCAATGTGATTCAGAAAGAGACTAGAAAAGCAAAATCAAGGACATGATATCATCAAGTGAGGCGGTGTGTAAGCTCAACTAGTAAACCAGTAAAAGAAAGCAAGCAGAGCATATCACAAATTTAATTCAAAATGCAAAATTAGAACTTTCAGATGAATCACTGAAGCAATCATGCATTATACATTCTCGAAAAAGCAATGGATGAAATAAAAATGTCAGAACCAAACAAACAAACAAAAAAGACGTTGCACTTGAACAGAATATGCAGTGTAAGTGTGTAACTAAAGACCCATGTGTTTAATAAGAATAGCTACTTCTGTGGCAAATGCAGTGGAAAGGAATTCACTTGGCAAAACATTATGGGTATGCTAAATCAACAATGGAGCATATTGCTGACCTTATTTATAGTTAATAAAGACAGTCAGTTTCGTTCTCTCCTCTCACTAGTAGTCACTCTAGTCTACTATGCTTCTCTCTCTATGTGCCTCGCCAACTCTTCCAACCTCAATTATCATATTATTCTCCACAACTATGGTTCTTTCTCTTATTGCTGCCCATCAAAATTACTCTCTCAGCTCTCTCGTCCTGGTGACTTCTTTTCTATCTCCATACAGTAATGATTTTCTCTCATCTCTGATTGCTCACCGTCACAAAAAAATATTTATCTACATTATTCTTTCTCATTCTTCAACACCACAGTAACTCTCTCTCATATTCACTTTCTAATGTATCTCCATTCTCCCTCATCTCCCCTTACTAATAACTTATCTTCTCTTTTCACTAGCAAAAAAAATGTTATTTCACACTTTTAAATAAACACAAGAAAATAAGCTCAGAAAATGCATTCTGCCTGCTAAAATCGATAAATTCCAACACAAGATTATCATGTAGCCATTCATACCTGGGACTTTGTCAAAGGAGTTGTATCATGAGAAAATTTGCATGAATCACCCTGAAAAATGGAGAAAGGACATAAGAATACGAACATATGAACTGAACACTACGCAACTCAAAAAATTTAAGATAGTGAGTTTACATACTTGAAGAACCGCAAACACAAACAAGTTCACAATCAATCAGCCTAGATTACAATGACCAGGTGGTTTCTAAAGTATCTTTGGCATTTTTTTACTGCCCAGAGCATTCTAAACTTGAAGCAAGTTTTGTTCTGCGAATTTTCAGGTGGGAGCAGTTGAATTTCATGCTTTGTTTAACTTTCAGTGCTTTATGAGTTTCATTTCTAGCCTTCCCAACTAGTTTGCGGTTAAAGGTTTTGTTGTTTGAAAAAGATTTCATAAGGAAACATCACCATAATCAGTGATATCACATGAAACCACTCTTATTTGCATACTTACGTGGCAAAACAAAAACAAGTGACCGAAATCAAGCTCTGCCGAGCGAGCTATGACACAACACATAATGCACCTGCAAACCTCAAATCCACCGAGAGATAAGCCAAGGTGTAGTAGTTGGCCTGAGAGAATGTTTGGACACATTTGGATTGGAAGTAAAAATCTTCCCTTTCTTACGAACTCTTCTCAATATATAAGATTATCAGTTGATTTTAATTAAAAAATTCCAAATGAAATCAGTAAATTTTCTAGATAAGTATTTTAAAAGTAAATCAATAAATTTAGTGAATACCTGTTGACATCTCCCCTTGAGATAAAAGCTACAATATGTAACTTTTTTGGGAACAGAAACTGGTTGAATCTTCAATCTTTTGATCCCTAACTTCCTGTTCTGCTCTGCACGTTTACGTTTTTTCGCAAGCTGCATTGGGGAAGAAAAATAAACTCAGCTCAATTAACAGATATGGGTACACTGATATAAAAATAAATAACTATAACGTGACAGTCTTATGACGGTACAATCAATAAAATAAAAGTTTTCATAATGCAGTGTGTGACTGCCTATTGAGAAGTTTGACACATTTGTTTATTTCTCATGTATTATATATCATATTTTACTAAAACATGCAGGTCCTGACATGAGTTGAATTGGTTAATCGGGGATAATAGATACCGACGCAATTCTATTTCCGTTCAAATCACAGGTGTATAAATCGCATAACTTTGTGTGATCACGAAAAAAATTACAATTCTACAACATATCAAATGACTTACATTGGGCAATTCTGCAATTTATGTAATTATATAAATTATATACTGTATAATAGGTGTGCCAATTTCGTACACGGCTTTGTTATAACTTATAATCATGGCAATGCATCTCTGTTGTTATATTGCAACTAGCTAATGGAATATAGGTGAGGCCCTACAACTTTTTTTTTGTTTCTTCGTCTCGCATATTAAACCTATGTATGTCAAGCAGTTCCCTAAAATACAATACTAATTAAATATAACCAAACAAAACATCTAATGGAGTACGAATAAAGCAATAAATAAGGCAATACAACAATATTGGTATACAAACGAGTCAATGACAAAACTTTATTTCTTTGCAAAATTGTATCAGAATTCTAATACTGCTCAAATTATACGCTATAAATCATGAAATAAAAGTAGGTGAATCGCTGTAACAATTATGTAGATCAGAGAGTACAACATTGGGAAAACCAACCTTTTTCTTAGCTTTTCTTTCCTCTGTAGGAGGTCCCTTTTTCCTTTTCTTCTCTCTACCTCCAACATCCTGCAATCAATAATATCAATTATTAATCTACAACGAGATATCGCTATGAAAAGAACTTATGACGAAACAAAAAATAACATCTCTTGTTAGAAAGAGACGTCTATAGATGGATGTGGTATGACTTGTCAGGCGTCAAAGGTAAAAACACAGGCGATTCCAAACAAATTCGTGTCTCTGATATAATATAGAAAGATGAGAAAGAGCAAGCAAAGCCATTATCAATAAATAAGATGGCCAAATTTTTAGGCACTGCCTCCAATTGTACAAGGTAAATGAACCACGACACTGCCTGTTATGGCTTCTGAGAAATAACTCCAGAAAAATAGGATTCCTCAAGAGGAGGAAAGAATAAAGAACGGCAACAGAAGAATGCATCATCGCAGCAAAAGAACAAAATGGTCTAAAAAACTCAATGCCAAGGTTAGACCATTGAATGGCTGATTAAGCAATGAATTGCATTTCTATACACGTTAGAGATATAATCGTATAAGTAATAACATTTCTTGGAAAAGTAATGCTTTGTGTGCACTGCGATGTAAACCACAAGACTTTCAGTACCTTCAAGTCGGATTCTTCCAGTTCACTTGCTCTCTTCATGCCCTTTGCAATGTCTTCCCGTAAGCACATTAAATTGGAGCCATCATCCTTTAATGATCTATCTCTATCCTTTGGAGTTGCTATTGTCATTCTGCTCTTATTCTTCTTGATCTCTCCATTTACATTCTTATTCTCTAAAGGACCAATCGACTTACCGATTCTTGGAGTATGATCAAACCCATACAAGTCACTATAATCCACAGCAAATGATTTGCGACTTCTCTCATCAATTTTTTTGGTTGAATCCTGCCCAATAGTACAACCTACCTTAGAAGGTGGAGTCTTCAATGGAGGAAGTTTATTGTTTGCCTTCTTCACAAAGTTCTCATAAGATGACTCTGTAGGTATTTGCAGACCAATCTCTATGTCCTTATCTTCTCTGTTAGGGGATGGCACTGCTTCCTCAAAGTCGCTCAGGATTTCACCTTCTTCCAACGCAAGATTGACTAAACTAGAGTTCTTTACAGGGTCAGTGATTCTCATTTCATCCAAATTTTGTGAGTTACCACTAGAACCCATGGGATTCACCTGCAAATCTTCATCGCCTGATTTTTCAACCAAGCATGAAATTTCAGCATCAGGCAAAACTGATTGCGGCTTCAAAAGGATTGCTTCGTCAAGCATTTCACCTGGCTTGGTTTCATTTTTACTTTCCATTGGCATGGTTGACTGACATTGTGAATCTTCATTGCCATCTGAAACCACATGGCCATGTCCCATTTCTTGCTTTCCATGCTCAAGTGACTCGTCCTGATGGGAACCTTGTCGTGAATTGTCCAACATTTCAACATCTTCGCAATCCTTCTCTTCGGGCAACTTTGGAGCACTTAGATTCTCACATATAGTTTTAACATCGTTCTTACTCTTGATGCATTCACTGAGATCCTTTTGAAGTTCCAATAGACCTAACTCTTGCTCCTCCCAGAAACTCTCAAGGGTATTTTCATCCCTGAGCAACTTGTTTCCAGCAGAATCCACTTGATTAGAATTCACTTGATTTAGTTCTCCCAAAGATCCCTGTTTCGCACTTACACAGGCATTTGTCCCAGCACTTATTTGTTTTTCGTAAATACCACTGTTATCTTGTTCCAACCCAGCGGACACATCACTATAGGATAATCTATTGGTTGACTCAGCCACGGTATGATCCACTTGCCTCAACTCCTCGGGAACCTCAACCAATCTAACATGGGTTAAATCCTTAGCAGGGCTGTGCTGCTTTTGGTGCACATCCTCGTCCGCCTCCAAAACCAACCGTATAGAAGGGCCATTACCAACAGAACTCAGTTGCCCGACGCCTTTCGAAATTTCAATCTTCTCATTTTGAGACAGAATCTCACTAGGGCTCCGCTGATTTTCTTCCACAGAGACATCAACCACAGGTTCCAAATCTGCATGCACGTCACTCAAAGCATACTTAGAATTCAACACATCATCACTGTGACTTACTTTCCCTGACTCTCCCGTGGTCGCAACCTCTGCAGGCTTCTCGCTGGTATTTGGGAGTTCTTCCTGCAAATTTCCATCACCATTTGACTCCCCCGAACCAAACACATCACCAAGGATTGATCCAGATTTTATGTGGTGGAGAATTCGGAAGAAGGAGCGATGAGTGGCACTATCAAGATGGAACATGGGGTTGTGACCATTACAAGAAAAAGGTCCTTCTGTCTGTAATCATCACAAAACCAATAGAAATACATTAAGAATCTGTTTGGATAGATCCAAGTGACATGGTTTTAGGTGAAAATACATTTACAAAAACTATAGTTTCCGGAATCTATGTTTTCAAGAAAAAAGTGTTTGGATGGTCTAAAATCTTAAATCTCTGGTTCGAAATAAAGTAGAACCTCTTTTTCTCTACCAAAACCAAGATTTCTGAACTCATCCTCAAAACTGACAATAGAATGCAAAACCAACACAGAGCTCAAATGAAAATAGTTAATACATTTTTCTGCTGTCGTCACTGCCAGAGAACTCACAACTCTACTATTCCTCTTCACTTTGTTCTCCCTCACAACTCCCTTGCCTTCTTCAAAGCCATCACCATCGACGGGTTTAGGGTCGCGAAGGGGGAGGGAAGGGGCATTGATGATTTGAGGAAGAAAAGTGGGTTGTGGGCTTAAGGTTGAAACTATGGCGAAGGTGCGAATTATGTCTGGGAATTAGGGTTTTGGACCGAAGATGGGGGGAAAAGTTGATTGAAACGTTAAGATTTCTAACGTGTAATCTTACAAGAACTGAAATCATGTATTTGGGAAGAACAAATTTGATTTTTTTCCCAAAAAAAATTGAAAACAGAAATTCTTCAATTTGATAATGTGATTTGTCAAAAACCTAATAAACAGATATTTCGATTCAGATTGCATTTTTAATCCAAACAACACAGTCTAATTTGCAACACAACCTAATTTGCAAGTTTGTTTGCTCAATTTTAAGAGATTAACAGAAACATCATTAACAAACACGATTGCGGAATCTTAGAGAAAAGTTAGTAGACTTGGGTACAAACCGACTTGGACGATGCCGTCACCGGGTTGCGGAAGGCGACGGGGATGGCGTGGGAGACAGCAGAAGGATTGGAACGGAGTAGGGTTAGGGTTAGGGTTAGAGAAAGGAGGGATTTTGGTTTAGTTAGGCCGGAGAGCCTCCTCTGCTATGGCGGTGGGATAGATAGGGAATTGTTGTTGTCCTTAAATTAATTAAGATTAGTATTTTAATTTTAAGTTAATGTTTTGTTTTGTTTTTTTTTCCTTTTTCTGAATATAAGTGGCAGGGTTATTTTTAATTATTAGATCCGTTTGGCATTAGTTTTTCTCAAAATCTCAAAAAATTAGATTTGTTAGAAAAGTTATTTTCAGTTTTTTTTTGTTTTCTTTATTTGACTGTTTAGATTTTGTTTTTTCAAAGATTACTAAAATACCATTTTTTGCAAGTAATAATGATAAAATATTTTTCTTATGTTTCTCTCATTATTTATTTTCAACACAAAAAGTCACCAACTTCAACATTTAATCAGACACTAACTTTAGCAAATTGAAGACATTGGAGATGAGTAATTATTAACAATCTTTCATAAAATGACAACACACGAAGAAAATCAAAATTTAGTTGTAAGACCAATTTTGATGACATTATTATTATTATTGCCTTCAACAAAAAATTAATCATTTGTATCACATTACAGACACATAAGAAAATCTATACCGCTGAATGAAACAATTATAGCAAGTTGTTAATAATTATGGAGAATGTGGAAGCACATGATTTATTTGCATTATATAAGTAGTTTAAAATTAGATAATTTTAATCTTTAAATTAATATTGCTTTGTAATATTGTAAATTATTAATATTTGAAATAATATGTTTTTGTAAGAATAGTGATCACAAAAAAGTAAATTCAATAGGTAACCAACAAAAAACATCTTGAAATTAGCTTTTTAGAGGAGAGAGAAAATCTTCATGGATTTTCCAAAAATCAACTCAAAACGTTGTTGTCAAACTGAACCTAAGTTAATGTTGATAGGAGTAGGAGATTAATAGATTCACTGATATTTTTTGTCTAAATTGGTCCAAGGCCAACTCCAGCGAGTAGCATTAGCAAAGAAATTCTTTGTAAGTTGGGGTCTCACGTAAATTTCCCTTTTGCGTTCAAAAACAAGTGTACGTGCGCAAACTGAGACTGAGTACCGATCCAGAATCACATCCGATCGGACAGGAACCATACCAGATCGGACGGGCCCGGATGCTTTCCGGGGTCCGAATTGAAGTTCGGACCGGTTAGATCAGGTCTAAAAATCTAGAATGGAACGGATTTTTTATATTAAAATGTAAGGTTTGGATCGGGTTCAGACCAGACCTGATCGGACCGAACCCAGACCCACCTTGGGATCCAGACCGTTCGTTGTGGGTCCATGTGTTTGTAGAATTTGATATCTGAACCTCAAGCTTATTTGGTGGTGACTTTTTTGTGATTTTTGGTTTGTGATTTACTTTGGTTGGGACACTGGCGGATTGAATGACTTTTCAGGAGCCACAAAGGAATATATAAAATCCAACCAAAATGGGCTAAAAGCCTAAAATTCAATTCTCGGTGATGTTGAAACGGTTTGTTTCTTACTAAGGCAATTTATTTTCTCTCCATAAATTGCATATCATGGTTCATAATACAAGCGCATGATTTAACGTTATAATTAAATTCAGTACTTCTTTACCCATGTTTTACTGTTATTTTGATACTAGCATTGGTATTTGGCAATGATTTATTGAAAATCTAATACTAACTTAAACTTAATTAACCCAATAATATTTTAAAGTTTAATCATCTAGACCAGATATTCGTTCTTATCAACGTTTAGAAGTTAGGATCATAGAAATTCTTATTTTAGTTTTTTAGTATGATTTCAGCGTACAACTAACACCAACCTAATTAATTCTGCATCACCTAACTAACTCCATTAATTTCATCTTCTTTAACCTTCCAATATTTCCTATAAATAAGTCAACTCGTTCGTTTTAAACATATGTAGAGTCCAAAACCAATGTTAGTGTTAATAGTTTGTATGATGAGTCATTTTAGTATTATCCTAACGTTAGTTGCAATCTTGATGCTCATAAAAAAAACTCATAAACAGACAATTCAAAACACAAATTCTAAAACATAAATACACATAATAACCATCATAAAATGATCATTGAAACAAGAACAACATTCACCTAACAAGCAATCATCTTTTGTTCACATAAGTAGACATTAGTTGTCATACACAAAATGCAAGATCACCAAAGTTATCTTGAAACCACAAAAGAAATCATTCTTGCCACCATACCTTCCTGCCATCATGATTCATGAAGCTTGTTGTTGGTGTAGCGTGCAGTAGTAGTTGGAGGTAGAACTGCATTTGTATGAGCAGCAGCAGTAGTAGTTGAAGGTGTAAAACCACATTTGTATGAGCAACAACTTAACAGTGTTGCTAATTCTACAAATTAACTTTATGCCCATCTTGCTTGCACCTAGAATACCTCATTGGTGTTTGAAATTTTCTTACCAGCTTGTTATTGGAACCTTCATCATCAGGTGCTCTCTTCCTCTTCTTTTTGGTCTTCCATGGTCTTGGTCTAGAGATTGGTGGCTTGATAGTTGGAAATTCGGTTTTCAACCATTGTGACATGTAAGGGATTGACAATATCATCTCTGCATGCATAGGCCTTCTTGTATCTGATTGTTTAATTAAGTCACAACGACAAATTTTTCGCTTTCAATATATACTTGAAAAATGATGTCGCCTGCATAAAATGCTTCACATAACCTTGATTTTTGGACAAATAGGCTCGTTGACTTCACTAATGAATTCTCTTTTCAGTTGCAACCGTAGCATCAACAACATTCTTATGCTCTCCATCGTGATGATTGGCTTTTCTCGAGCTTCTAATATATGCTTGTTCCAACTTTGAGAAGGGTTTGTTGTAGATCATTTCCACTTGGAAATTTGCTCCTTGGCCAAAGTTCAGGGTTGATTGCCTTCAACCAATTGTGTGTGTCACCTCCCAATGGTTGTATCATCTTCATTTTTTCTACCTTCTCGTTGTGTTTGGCCGCACAACACGTAGAGGCGGCCTCCCACAAGCAATCTCTATATACAAGATATTTGAAATTTTCTTTGAAATTTGCATACAAGTGCCTTATACAGAAATGGTGAGACACTCCAGGCAGCACAATGTCGAAAACCAAACCCTATGTTAAAGAAAATACTAATTTATTCAGTTCTAACAAAATTCAAGTACATATTGAACCAGTTCTACAAAGTAACGTGTTGAAGTACTAAAATGTTAAATGGATTAGGTACTATTAACAAAAATAATAAACAATAGATAGAGACATGATAAAGTAAAAATACCACGGTAAATATATCTAAGGGATCTATTATTGTTGCATGCGGATTTGCAATTGAACTTTTAAACGATAAAGAACGACTAAAATATTCAGGCACTATCTACAACATCATAAAAAATTGGTTACCAGGATATACTAATCACAAAGCAATAAAGGAACAAGTAAATATAAGATCAACTGCATCATGACAAACTTTTGCTTCAACAACACATTCTTTTGCTCATCACCTAGATAGTCTTCCAAGACTTGATTGGAATTAAAACAATCTTCAAGCTCCTAACATGCCTCGACATTAGATTCCTCACTATAACCACCATCAAGAGGATGACATGAATCGATAGGCTTCACTGCTTCAGCAAGTGGTTCAACGTAAATATCAATCCGGTCAAGACCTTCGAACTCGTCAAATTAACATTCCCAAGAAAGAAGAATAGTCCAGCAACAAAACTGGAAAATTTAGGATGACGTGATGCATACGACTACTCTTAGACACACTTACTTGTTCTAAAAGATCTTCCAGATCAAAGTTGGACAACAAATCGGATCACGGTCCTACTTTACCATTTTTATACTCCATGCCATCATATTCACCCTCACGATGAATACAAAACAAGTATTTCGAATGTTTCCTAATAAAAAATCAAAATCTAAAACTAAATAGAAAATATCTATTTTAAAGTAAAAGAAGACACGTCTTAGAAGATTCACATGGAATCTCCTTGGTGATAAAGGACAAGTAAAACACCAAATTATATTGACATAGGATATTTCCTTAAAAAAATACTTTGAGCAGGCAGTTCCCGGGCGTCCTAGTTTCTTTCTCAGCCACGTCAGCTTCTCTCTCCGCCACGTCAGCTCAAACCAACCCCCGTAAATTTTTCTTAACCACACCCAGAAACAACTCAAGCACCCTACATTCTCTCTCATTCACATCATTTCGGGATCAATTTTAGGCAAAACACGAAAAATTGTCAAAAAATTCTAGAAAATATAAACAAATAAAAAACTTACTTTCATAAAAATATATTTGAAAAACGATTTTAAATGATTTTTAAAACATTTTTAAAACAAAAACACAAAAAAGAGACCAATGGGGGGATGTGGTCCCCCACCCTGCCCCGGGCGCGCCCTTCCTGGGCGCTCGAGTGTAGAGCACCCGTTAAGGGTGCTCTTACAGATTGAATACAAATCACACTACACACATGTTAGGAAATATGACTCTCTAATCATAAGTTAAATATTCTACTAAATGCGGAATTAAAACTAAGTACGGATAAACCAAACAAACCACAAATCGACACCATATTTTTATAAAAGTTTGAACACAACCACTGTGACCTGTCATCTTTTTCAAACCTTTGTTTGGATTTCCACTATCTAATCTCCGTTATGGGCCGAGATCTTTGCCTTTACACCACGAGCCTTGCAATCAACCTTTTATTGCTCGATTTTGGCTCTCAGACCCCCGAGAAGGAGCTTTCACGAAACTTTACAACTTGGTAAATTCTTAGATATGTTGAAGTTGGAATCACTAACTAACACTCTAGACATGAGCACACTTGGATATGATAAGAATTGATACACAAGTTGTGAAGTTTGACTTCAGTGTAGAAAATGAGAGTTGTTTAGAAGTGTTTAATGTTTCGATACAAATGATAAGAGTATAGAGAGGTGTTTTGGTTAATTCCTACTTATAAGACTTCGAACTCTACTATCCGTTTGGGAGAGTTAGTGAGATTTGGACCAAAAGAAAGAGATAATTATGTGACTTAAGCTCGATCAGAAATCTGCACATATTCGATCGGCTGTTTGAAGAGCGGTTGTTTGAACATAAGAGTTAACCTGGTCAAAATTAAGTTTTCGGTTGACCAAACAAATATCGGATAATCAATTACCAACTTCCAGTAACTTTTGTTAAATTTCTTCTGATTTAATTTCGGTTGACCGAATTTGGTTTGATTGGCCGGTCCAAAATAACAATAAGGATTTAATCAACTCTATCACAATAATTTTGGTCATCCAAGACAAATTTGGTCGGTTGGATCACGAGTTTGTTCTTTTGCGTCAACAGTTGGATATCAAATATCTGTTGTGAGTCCAACGCCTATATTGATCAATAGGAGATCAATCGTCCAAAATTGACAAGGAAAATGAGCTCCTAAGATAAAAGACAAATATGACCATTGGAATAAAATCCAAAACCGATCCAATGAGATTTGGTTGTCCGATAGACAATTGGTTGTCCCACTAGAGAAATCCAATAAGAAGCTAACAACTACTGATATGATCAGTTCGGTTGTCCGTCAAGGTTTCGATTGTTCGAACTGGTTATAGACAGAATCATAATACTCAGGTTTATATTTGATTTATGTACTCAATAAATAGAATATTACAAGTCTTGGTCCAAAATTTGGTTACAATCTTGAGTATTCGTTCTAATGTTTCTTTTCTTCGTAATCTTGATCAACCTATTAAAATGATTGCACACATACAAGTATATATACAATGCATGTAATCATGTTTGTCTACTTTGATATATTAGGTTGATTAATTAAGATTAGTTCGATTAATCATCCAAATTAATATAGATTAATACCTAAAAACCAACAACATGAGACAAATTTCAAGTTCGAGACCTACAATGCCTACTAAAACGCATAAAAATGATTGCAACCAACTAAAGTGAATAAGTGAATGCATTGATAGCGGGAGAGGAAAAAATGTACAAAATGCACTCAAAGTTTAGAACAAAATACGTAATTCCAAAATGGAACCAAACTTCAACCCAATTTTGAAACCAAAATCGGCTTTGGAAAAAAAACCAAACTCCACTACAGCTTGACATCAAGATCGAAAGTAGCAGGTGTAAACCAACTTGGAAAAAAAGAGAGGGAAAAACGAACTATTCTGGTCTGCCAAATGCATGGGACGGTCTAAGGTTTGGTGAGAGACTTACCCGCTTTGAAGTAGGATAATTGGCTTGGCAAGTAAGCTGCCTGAGGTTGGGGGTTATGGCCTCGTGGGTTTGATAGTGGGTGGTCGGTGGAGTAAAGGAGAAGGTAAAGAGATTAAGGGAAGGTTACTGAATATTAAGGAAAATTATGATGTATTTTGAAAGAAAATCGACCAAATCTCTTAAAATAGTAGATGCATTATTTCGTTGATTCCGTGAGCACAGTAAGAGAGATGGGGAAATCCAAAGTTGAGGAGTGTAACCATGACAATTTAAAGTTAAGAGTGTCAAAGTGTTATTGGAGCATGGTTCAAGAGTGGTAAATGAATTATATCAAAATTTAATTCTACTCTAAATAACAAAAAATATTTTATTAAAAAATAATAGTATAAATAACCCCTCAACGAACTTATATATAATTTTGTTAATTAAGAAAAAAAAGTTTATTCTAATATATAAAGTTATTTGTCAATATATTTGTTTTCTGTTTTAAAATTTTCTGTTTAAAAAAATATTAAATTCATACCAAAATATTAATATATTTAAACTAAAACAATTCAGTTTAGTTTGTTTTATTTTATATTAAATTAAAATTTTGAAATATGAAAAAAACAATGTTTTTTCTCTGTAACACTAAAAATATGATATACGTAAATATAGTTTTGTAAACTTTAAGGGAAAAATAGAAATAACTTTTACTTAAAATGAAAAACGAGTAGAAGTAACACATGCCAACTCTTTATTTGTAAATTATCATTTGTAATTTCAATAACTTATATTCTTATGTTGTTGAAAAAAACGAAGTTACCCTTTTGTACTCCGTGAAAACAAATTCTTTGTTTTTCTTTTCACATTTCTACAAACAAGAACCAGGATAATTTAATATTTTTACGTAGGAATACAAATGGAGCGGCTTGTTTTTTTATTACAATGGAGTAAACTAAAACAAAACTTGATCTAACTAAAGAGATCCCAAATGAAAAACTCTTTCCGGTTCTAAGGACATGTTGTAATTTACCTTAAAAGTTGTTCTTGCGATCAGTGATATCAATTGGAAACTGCTTTAGTGGTGTGGTCATCCAATTAAAAGACAAACTACAAACCCTAATTAAACAACAAACATTCCACATAGATATTCCACAAACGTAACTCAAACACTAGATTCATCCTAGTGGCATCCAAGATTCACCAATTTCTTAGCTACTTGTACCCAAACGTCATCAAAACATTCTCTACAACCACTACTACTAATTGTGTTCATTATCTTAACAAATCTCCAATTATTTTTATCCTCCTATTATTAAGATAAGAAGGAAAAATACATAACAACAATGAAATTGCATGTGGGATGGAGAATCATCTGCCTTCCCTTTCCAAGTGGTTTTTGATACCTTGTAAGAAAAAAATCAAACATTTAAGGCATGGTAAGTAGCCAAATTAATAATTTATCTTCGGCTTTTTCAGATGATGATGATAATTGTGGTGGTTTTTTCATCTTCTTGGATTTCCACAAGTGATGGTACATATCATTCTCTCGCGGTGGTGCAAGCTGATGCCAAAATAAATTGAGAAAATTTTCAGTTAACTATTAATAAAAAACTTTACTTATTAATTCGGGGAATATTGAAGCTCATTGTAAATATTATTAGTATATATAATAGGAGATTCTTCTTCTTCTTCAAGTAGCGGGAATTTGATTTTTAGGAAGTAAAATTGTAACGAGAGTTACATTTCTGAAAAATTTAAATTTTGTCCTTCTAATTGGCACCGTTGTAGTTTAAAGTAGACTTCCTTCAAGTAGTGGGGATTATTGACCCCAACCAATAACCCCCACTAATTATATTATCCCAAAAAAAACGTCACTAGTGTATTCCAGTTCCCAATTTCATGGCCATGACCCATGATGATGATGATGATGATGGTGGTGGTGGTGGTGGTGGTGGTGGTGGTGGTGGTGGTGATAACAATGCAAACGTTAATCCTCCAAATTCACTTCTTTTTTTTTCTTTTTTTGCAAAGCCTTTTGGAATATTTTCCTGCAAATCCCTCTTTCAAATGACATTAATTCCATCATGGTTAATCTTAAATACCTCCTAAGATTACATAGAAGAAGAAAAAATAAAAAAAAGAAACACAAGTAAATAACTGTTAAGTTATAAAGCATAAAACTAAGAACCAAAAGAAAGTAATTTAAATAGCAAACTCATCACATAGTAATAAACATGCGTCAGTTATATAAACTGATACGCCAACCAGATAGATCTCCATCTCAGTCGAAGCTTTCAATACAAAAAGACCAACAGTACTAGCTTCTAATCAAAGTATTTGGATTATAAAAAAGACAATACATGAAGCTGGAACCAAATTTTACATTAAAACGACTCAAGCAACCGCATATATATCGACTTGCGTCCTTTGTAGCTAGTTTTTGTACAATTCAACAAGATACACATACAAGACCTGAACCACGACAATACCTGAAAAGATCGATCGAGTTGCACCATCAAGATCGATCAAATTCATCCGATCGCTCCGGCATCCTTGAGTATCGGAACAAGGCGATTTCCGATGTGCAAGCCCATCAAATTCTCAATCCCTCCGACGAATTGTCCCCCGACAAACACCGCGGGGGACGACTCAAGGGTCAACGCCTTATAATCTGGATCTGATTCAACTACCACGGGGTTGACTCCCAGAGTGGAGAGCAACCTCCTAGTGACATGGCACATGCAACATGCCTTCTTACTAAGGACGACCACCGGATTCTCCTGTATAATCCGCGACAACCGCTCCTCCGGCGACTCCTCGGCCAAAATGGAGAGGGATGTCTTAGTGCAAATCTCACCTTCCATTGTGAAGAGAGAGAGAGAGAGAGAGAGATGGAGGGGAGAGAGAGGAGAGTGGTGTTGGGGGTTATATTATGATTGGTGTGAGAGTGCATGTTGTGGTGATTGGAAGGTGACGTTGGGTGATGTCTTATTTTTCTTTTGGTTGTGGTGTGCCTTCTAAGTGATGTCATTGTTTGTGTCTGTATGTGTCTTTTTAAAGGCTGGTGGGTGGCTGACGCACCCAGGAAGGGATCTGTGAATGCAAGCACACACTTATCACTACAATAATGTTTGTTTACATGTTATTATTAATTAGCATAAATAATTACAATCTATAGAACACTTTAGATGGTCTTGTGATTCCTTTGAAATCCTTGGAAGGATAATTTACGCAAGATTTTCTTTGGAATTTGTAACTTTAACGAGCTACTTAGGCTTTAATTCCAGTTAGTAGTACTATCTGTGGTTGACTCTTTTTTGGTCTACTGGGGAAGCAATGGCATGACGAGTTCAAATGTTGTTAATATATGCTAGCAACAATGAAAGTATAGAGATAGTATTGGATTTATTTGGCAGCCGACAGATTTATTAATTTCCTTCTTTGCTAAGACGATAACTTCAAAGCTCGTTGGGGCTTACTTCCCGTCAAGATAGAGGGGTTTTTTTTGCAGTAAAACATATAGTTCAAGGAGACAAACTATTATTTAGAATTCTACTCAAATTTAATGGAGTTTTTTTTATTTATTATTTTATGAATTGACGTCCTCAATTCCTCCAAATATGTTTGTCTTTATTACGACAAGAGACATGTCCGCAATATGCCTAATTTTCACATCATCATTAATCTAAGTACCCATTTCAAATAAGACAGATACAACTAAGCAACATCTGTTGTGTCCATCGATACAGTAATAACTCACTTTCTACAACTAATACTGTAATTTTATATGGTAAGATACCTTTCATTACCTACACTCATCCACATCTTATGATTTATTTTTAATATATTGCAATCTTTTATAGAAAAGCCTTAAAATTTCACCTTGTTGTTTTTTCTCCTGCCAAAGGGTTGTGAAACAATCAATATATGATCTGTCTTTTATATATAGTCTAAAGATAAAGAAAAGAACGTTCAGAAAATGCAAAACAAAAGTGACGGTATAAATGCAAAATACAACGATTAACATAGAGAATCCCAACAAATAATTCCCACATGAATCTTCTAAGTGGTGTGATGACTTTTACGTCTTTACGTAATAATTCAACTAAAGTTGGACAGCTTGGACTCTTCCTTAACATCATTTAAAATCTTCAATCTTTGCTTTTTATGTAAAATAATGTCGAATCTTCTTTAATCTCTGATTGGTCAAGTACACAATTTTAAAAGTACGTTAGGTTCTCTACTTCTCTAGTAAATTTTAAAGTGCAAGTGAAGAAAGAAATTTGTAAGTCGTTAAACTTATATGGTTGTTTATGGTTTTCTGAAAACTAATTAACAAAAGGTCATCTTAGAAATTTGACTTTGTATTTACAATTTTCTCACAAATCAATTATACTGTATGATAGGTCATATTCTACAGCATTACATATTGATTTGTATGATGACATGATTTCCTCAAAAAAGAAATCTTGTATGATATAAATGTTCTATAATTATTACATGTGAAAAAATTGAGAACAGTAATTTTCGGAACGTCACCATAACATCCAAAACGACTGATCTAATAAAATGGCACCGACCCAGTAATGGAATCTAATGTCATTTGTGGCACAACATAACATTTTTAAATTTTACAATTATATGCATATGCGTAATCAAAACTCAAAACTTAAACTAATTTTCTTCCATTATGCGTATATTTAACAGACAAAGAACAGTTGCTCTAACCCTCTTAACCACCTATAAAATGCAAACACTAAAGACGAGAATACTATTACATACATCCTTAACACTTCTCATAAATATAACACATGTACCTTAATCCGAAAATTAACAAAAGAAAAAAGAAGAAGCTAATAACCCATCCGTAAATTTGCTGTTTTGGCTACGAATAAAGTTTGAAATCTCCACGTACGTACAAAATTCATATTTCGATATATATATTACGTATTTGCAATGAAATATATCATATATGACATCCCACGAAGTAAAGTGTGCAACTAATTCTCCTCATACAGCTTAGTGCTTGTCTCACTGCAAGTCATTAATAACTTTACATGCTTATCTTTCCACATTGTGAGGACAAAAGTTGACTGTAACGTTCACCAGTGGTAATAGGAGGCTTTCGCAAGCTTAGACCATGCAATAGTAAGATCATCAATATTAATTAAATTTTTGAATATCTCATACATATCCTTTTTAGTTTTCATAATATATTCTGTACGTGTGTTCTTATTGAGCTTAGAATTCATGTGATCCGTCTTGCAGCTCTTGCTACTCTTAAGCCGGATATAATTGTGCTAAAAACCTTAGATATTATTATATTAATGTTAATACAAGCTTTGGTTCAATCATATATAGTACTACTAATCGGAGAAATAATCATATATAATAGTACTACTATTTTACATAATTTTCTAAATACTCTTTACTCTAAAATAAACCTATAATTGTATCATTTCTGATGATGGTAAACTCCAACTTTAAAGTCAAGCTGATGTGAAATCGAACCTATTCCAAGACAAAGTAAATTTAAAATCCATGATAATTAAGAAAATAACACAATTATTAGTTAGTTCGGGTTAAATGAAAGAGTATCTACAATATTACAAACTAATAAAAATGCAGTGATGTAACGGATTAAGATTGCTATGAAATCATGCCCATTATTTCCTACCGCAAGTTAACTCCATTAAACAAACTCAAATGACAATTAATAATTAACAGACCTACCGAATTAATGACGTATCGAGAATGAAACCACTAAAACAATGGTGGAATCTAGATTCCAAAGCACTAATTAATCCTAATGTGGTCACTCACCAGCCCACAACATTTGGAAAAGTTAAAATCCAACTCGACGGCTCCAGCTTTGTGGTGACGTGAGTGCATGCATCATGAAATTATTAATTAGTGCTTGGGTATACCTTGATTTTTACTTCTAAACTACAAAATGTATTTTCAGAATTTACTTGGGTATACCTTGATTTTTACTTCTATACACCTAGACCGTCACACGGACTCACTCCATTAGTCTGTCGTCACCTCCGACGCTATATCCAATAATCATCCGTCACCATTCATCAAATAATGAACAACTACCTTCCCAACCAAAAGAGAGCATCACCACGCCAAAATGACCAAAAGAGAAGACTGCCACAAGTGGACCAACACCTCCACCGCCCTCTCGTTCCCACCCTCAACCACAAGAAGATCAAAAGAGACTCCCAATAGGAGATGTCGGAGGAGAAGTCTCCATCTCCGGCTCCGGTCGACCACCCCAAACTGCTCGTTAGTCGGAAGTCGCGCCAATACCACCCCCACATGACCAAATCCATGGATAAGGCAGAGGGTGCTCGAAAGCTTTGATCTTGCAATCTCTCCCTCAACCACCACCTCGTCTCCTAGCGTGTCGTCGACGTCGGTGCCTACCCTTACGCCTACTCCAGCGTCTCCGCCACCGACTTCATCAAGTACCTCTCGAGCAGCCACTAGAGGGGTCAACCTTACAATCCTGATGACGACGACGACGACGAAAAAGAAGAAGAGACCGTGATGGAACAAGAAGAAAAAGAAAATGAAGCTTTTTATGAGGCAAAATAGCAAATTGAGATTACAGTACTAGAAAATCCATTTGGTGTTTTGGGAAGAAGATGAAGATGAGGACATGGGTTTCTTAGAGGTTTGAATAATTTGAGACTACATGGACGAAGAAGATTGGTGTGTGGTGGCAGAACTGTAAATATCTCTCGTTAACAACACCAACAACAACAACTTTGTTTACTGGAATATTGACATGTGATTAATTATTGACGGATGATTACTAAATATAACAGTGGGATGACGACAGGCTAACATAGTGGGCTCCTATGACGACCCATGGTGTACATAAGTGTATCCAAGTAAAATTTGAAAACATAGGTGTATTTCGGAGATTGACATCTTCGAGAGGTGTACCAAGTAAAAAAACCATTGATTAATTAATATCTGATTAGTGTCGTAATTAACCAAAACTATAGTTGACTATATAGCTTGTAAGTATGATATATGCATGCCAACGTGGCGATGATTGTAAGGTGGCGAATGAGATAATGACACGTGGAAGTGGTGTGTTTTAGGTTTAGTGGTGTTGTACGGACGTAGGTTTAGTGGTGGACCGGTGGTTGACAACGACGAGGACACTAATGTGAGGGGTTTATAAATGATAATAATCGGAAAGTTACTAAATTAAAAATTAACTTTTGGATTTGAAATCAGTGCTGATATACCTGGAAGAAGTTAGCAACAGATTCAATAAATACATGTCAGACAAAATATCCCAACTCAAAAGTCCTACCCAGAAGTATTAAGCAGAAACCCATAACCCTGGTAGAGAATAAACTCCACCATACCCATTAAGCATTACAACGCTAGAAATCATAACTAAATAAAAGATTATCCTATATATTAAGCTAGATATATACGTAGAGTATTCATATGCAAAAACTACTCAAAACCCTCTCCATGCCAGTCAAAGTATTAGCCTTTTTTATCCATAAAATCATGTGACAAAAACTTTCTGTAGTATCCCTAGAGGAAAAGAAGGGTTAAGGTATTGTCCATCCTCAAATATCACATTTTTCAAGGATTTGCCAACTTAACTGTTTTTTTAAATAGATTTGCTAACCTAAATGTTGGTGGATGTCCTCAAGTAAAGGATCATCAGTACAGGTGTTTGTTCTATTCAAACGTATTGATTCGTATCATTGTAGACTTGTAGTTTAACTCTTGGATTCTGGGATCAACAATACTTTTCTTTATTAATTACATAATGATTCACTTAGATATTTGATATTGGACAATTTTTTTAGTTAGCCTAACTCGGTCGTTAGTCTCAAAACATGCTATTTTATATCCTATTAACTG
Organism: Triglochin maritima; assembly: GCA_963682175.1. Classification (NCBI taxonomy): domain Eukaryota; kingdom Viridiplantae; phylum Streptophyta; class Magnoliopsida; order Alismatales; family Juncaginaceae; genus Triglochin; species Triglochin maritima. The sequence continues at coordinate 48,059,209 of OY821775.1, forward strand.
AAACTCGAATTTCCGCTTACTAAGACGAAGAAAAGCCAAATACAAAGTTCCCAAGTCTCACAAACCATAGCCAGTCGGACAACCATTTTAATCGTTCAAAGTAAAACATCAAGTGAAACTTGACTTTCGCCAAGAATTGTCATCTTTCAACCTTTAGAGGTCTATCAAATAATTGACGAATAAAAACCATGTAGATTCACACGAAAGCTAAAATAAACAAAAGTATAGTTCGAAACCATAAAAAAAGAATAGTTTGGTCATGTGGACTACTGCGCTATGTGTGGGCTTGACATTGGACAAAGGGAGGGGCCGACAACAAATGGCCCATGAATTGGACTGGATTGTCCGGGTTAGATTGATTTGTATTAAATTACATTAAGACTTTCATTCAGTGGGTTAAATATATAAATCTTAAAAATACGATGATAGTTTGTCTTTTGGAAAAAAAGTTTATACTAGAAGAGACAGAGTGCTGATGAAATCGATCCAATACACATCGGGCCTCTTGAAACCAATGGAATCGATAGATTTCTTTTTCTTTTATAGTTAGAGGATATATTTTTTATTGATAACCTTAATATCAGCTTTAAAGTATTCGCAACACAATAAATATGATTTTTCCAGACATGAAAACACAAGAAGTGCCCCTTACTCCCTAGAACTGGATTTACTTCAAGATTATTTATTGAGAATTGATTGTTATTTTTTAAAGGAAAAGAAATTTATTAATTAAAGCCTGAGAATTGATTATTCACATATGCTATTGTACACCAGAAGTGTTTTTTATTCGTGCTTTCGGGTAACGTCAAAATCTACATTCCCCAAACAATTATTATTTTTGAGTTATATGATGATAGGAACCAATTTTTTTTCTTTCTATTTTCATTTTTTTTCAACGACTTGGATAATATATTGGCTTTAAGGCGCATGAGTATAAACTCTAGTATATCCAACGGATGTGAGGCTTGATTTTTCAAAGCTTAATTTTTGGTAATAGAGACGGTGACACAATTTTAACAAATGATATTGGACAATATTCATCTTGTTCCTGATTAACTTATTTGTGATTATTTATGAAGGACTAAAAAAACGAAGTTGATATAATTTGACACAAAAATAACACAATTGTGTGCATCTTAGTGATTTGGTACATGAAAATGAGTCAAATAACACGTTCACGGACTATTAATCGATCTTTTCTTGAAAATGGATGTTTAGTATGACCCATACATGAAACTTCAATACAATATGTTTCATGTCAATCTGAACTTAAAAGATTTCCAAATCATGCAAAACATGACCAATTGGCAGACTTGTCTCAAGATTTACCAACGACTTCTCCCAATTTGATTATATCAATTTTAAAAAAATCTTCATTTTAAAGACACTTTCGCTCTACTCCGACTAATCCTCGTTATGCAATTTGCCCGTCGGGTCGTCTTCAAAATATGCGGTGGCATGTCGCTTATTCTCACCGCGGGTGACCAGAAACGAAGTTCCCATATATATTCGCTGGCGTCAAAGCTTTGTTTCCTTCTCTAAACCAAAGGCAAAGATGGCTGAAGAAGAAAAAACAGGTTTTTTCCTCAACCATTTTCTTCTATTTTCCGAAATATTTCTTGGGTTTTCGTTCCTTGCAATCGTAATCATTGGTTTTTTGTTTTGGTATTACTCCTAATTTGGTTGGGAAAAACTTGAAATAACAGTGTTGTAGATGATGTTGAGGTGGACTTCATAATATTTTTGTTGTTGAGATTTTTCGTAAAGGAACCATTTTTATGTTGATTGATGCTCCAAGAATTAATGGGTCGTTGTTGTTTTTGCTTTCTGATCCGTGATTTAAGAAAAATCTGTTGTTAGAATCGATTTTGGAAGAGAATACATGTTTGTGGTATCCAAATTGTGGGTTTTATTTAATTTATTTGGGTGGAATGGATGTGTTTCCATTGGTATAATCATTTGTTTCCATCGTGGTATCGATTGGGTTCGAATCATACTAGCAACTATTATTGGTTTTAGTGTTTGTATTTTTTTTTTCGATCTTAAAGTCGGAAATGTTACTGCACTATGAAGTTAATTGCCGAGAATGACTCAATCATCATCAGGCATTAGCCACCAATATTTTCAACGGTTGGTATAAGTTAAAGCTTTTGTTACTTCTATTGGCATAATCGTGTTTTTACATCTTTTTGAACTTTGACGTCTGAATCATTGCAACATTCTGATTCTGAAGTGGAAAATTAGATTTCTTGTGGTTTTGTCTAGTGAAAGTTTTCAGATGATGGTATGACTGTAATGTACATCATGGACAAGAAATAGTGTCTTTGGTGTTCATTTTGAGTTGTCAACTCCGAACCATTAAAACAAATTTGAAGTTCATATTTTAGCAACAATCATTTTAGATGTCTCCAAACTGAAGAAAAAATTCTGGTTATCAGCAGAGAAGGAAGTGAAGGCACCAAATTTGATAGAAAGAGCAAAAGAAGAAATTGAAGCAGTGATTCACACTGAGAAAGACCAGCACAAAGAAACTCATGGATTGAGAATTGACATAGATGAGAACACTCCCATCGACCAAGTTAAAGCCCCAAGTGTGTTTGGTAGAGCCAAGGAAGAGATAGAGGCTCTTGTGGAGACCATACATCAAAAGAAAGAAGATGGTCACAAAAACCCAGACAAGGGAGAAGGTGGATTCTGGAGCAATCTTGGAAAATGGCTGCAGAATTTCTGCTCTCCTGGGAGTGGAAAGAAAGATTAACATCTTTACCTATTAATATGTTTTGTTTGTGAGATTTCTGGCAGTGGTGTGTGCTTATATATTGTGGATTGCAAACAGTCAATTGTGTTTCAGATTAAGGGTTGATCGGGAACAATTTTTTTGTTATTGCGGGATTAAGGCTGCGGGCTGCTTTAGCGGCTTTGGGGGGGTAACATTAACGAATTGGTGGGAATGGTGTGTAAGTTCTTACATTTGCCGATTGCTGGATTTTCCTTGTTGGTTCAGCCAATTGATATTCTTGTGTAATCTGGATTTGCCAATTCACTTATGATGATCGTGTATAGAGTTTTTTGTGGGATTGATGGTATGTATTGGTGATTGGATACCTTGTATGATTATAGGTACCATTTTGTGTGAGTGATATTGTTGGAAATTGATATGCTTTGTGCTTGTGATGTCACTGTTTGGTTTTGAAAGCAAGACTAAAGTAAGACTGATGAAACCCATACATGCATATGAACTTGGTTTTGAATTACATCATAGGCAAAGATGGATAAATATTTTCAGCGCTATGGATGATGCAGTGTGAAATGTTGTTCCATTATTGCCATCCCAGGCCTATTTGAACTTCTCTGCTGTATTGGCTTATATAATCACATGTGTGCTATTTTCTTTTTTATCTGAAATTATAATGGAGACTATATGAAGCAAGGAAAGGAGAGATTTTGATTGGCATATTCATTAGTTTACGCCATTGGTTTTTTAAAAGAATCTTGCCAGTCAATTATCTTACTGAAATAGTTGGTATGGACAACCTGGCTATAACAGAAAGCCAGGTAAAGAAAGTTTCCTCCCTGTCTCTGGTTGTCAACTTTTGAAATTTGAAGTTGACAGCAAGATGGTTCAAATGGTTTTTGCCTTGTTGGTAGCGAACATGCTTAAACAGGTTAGACTCCATCAAGTAAAATCATTTGGCAAGCAAATGTATGTCAAAGAAGTCGAGTGGGGCAGATGTGAAAACTTGAGATTGTTGCACTTTTAGAAATCCAGAGACTAGGTGAAACTTGTACCTGTAATCATGTTGTTTTGGTGAACAATAACTAATACAGTTTGTTGCTCTTCCATGAGCTGCCACTTTTTTAATTTACCATTTCTGATATAAACTATATATTTGTTACAAACTTGTCATGATTTTAGTGAGGTTGTTTCTTTGGTGTCATGAAAATATTAGCACCTTCACGTACTATATGTCTATATGTATATCTTACAATAAGTAATCTCTTGCTCTGTTCTGGATTATAATTCACAGGTAGGATTTGCACACAAGACAAACTACAATTACGATTCTTTCAAGGGTGAATTTGGATAGATCGATTATTTTACTTTTCTATTTGAGTTTCACATTGTTTAACTTCTGAGAAAGAGAATTTAATTATAATTTTAGAGATGAAACTTAAATTTTGGACACAACTTGGAACAATAATCTCAAGGTCTTTTTTTAAAGCAACTTCAAGGTCATTTCAACCACGTCTGAATTCATTGAAGTTTAACTATTCCATTTAAGCATTACACGTTAACTTAATCGTCTCCATATTAATTTTTGAAGTTGCAGATGGTGCATGCATTAAAATGTAGGCCACATTTATATCCCTTGATCCTGATCAAGACAATATTTATTGAAAAATTAAATTGATTTCTGGAAAATCTCATTAAAATCCCAACTAAAACAACAAATTATCGAAAAAATAAATGTCGAATTTAAAAACACACACCAGAGTATCACTATCTGAATCAAATTTTACAAGGAGATTTCCTATAAAGATTCTATAGAATGCCATTATTAGAAGTTTTTTTTTGGGTGCTAAGGCAACTGAAGGGATCTTAACACAAATTCTATTTTATAACAAAACAGGTGGTGGAAGATATAGAAGATCATAATAATGACATCCAACAACAAGCGCAATTTAGATTAGTACTGGTACGTACATGCATTTTATTCATGCAATGATAGAGAATAAAATGATATACAACACTTCAGGCTATATCGACAGATAACACACATTTCCCCGACGGAACCTTCCGTCACCATGACCGTCTTCCAACATCAATTCGGCCCATCAGACGGCTTCCCCGGTTCACCAACGGCTCGACAAGCCTTGTCGCATTGCGTCTCGCATTGTTTTTGAGTCACATACCTATAAGGCAAGCAATGTTCCATGCATTCCAAATAACAAGTGTTAGCAGCTTCCGTCGTTGATGTTGACGTCATCGTCGTCAAAAAGGTGGCCAATAGAATTGTCACCATGACCTTGTTATAGGCCATGTTGTTGTTTTTGTACGAGCAAAGAAAAGAAGTTGAAGGTGAGTCTGGGATTTTATAGAAATATGGTTACGAGTAGTTTGGAGAAAAAAATGTTTTTTAGGGGTTGGGCTTGCTAGCTCATATCATATGGCTCTGTTTAGGAACTTTTTGTTTGCGATTTGTTGGTTGGGGATGTTGGCTAAATAAGGCTTTTGCCACTTTCTATTTTTATTATGCCGGAAAGTTATCACTTCTAGATAAATTCAACAATTGTTGTTTTTTTCCTTATTCTTCTGAAATGGTAGGAAAGAAGGCGAAACATTCGTAAAAGGAAAACAACTCACGTTCTTCTCAAGCATAAAAGCACACATGTGAACTGAATATGAGATGTCTAATTGGCCAGAGTTGTAGATTCTCATTCTTGAAATAGTTTCTAAAAATAGATCTCAACAATAACCAGTTGTATCTTGATTTTACTAGAATATAATAAATAATTCTTATAAAAAAAGATGAATATCAACTCCTCACCATGTCGTTGATCCCTATATTCACCAATGGCTTAAGGTATTAGCTACAATACCTTTGCAACCAGTGCACCGAGTCTCACTATTCCTTCAAAGCAATACTATTCCAAGGCAAGTTTTCATGTTTGACTTACAATGAGTTGGATCTATTTCGCATTTAGATATTGTTGCCATGATTAAAGGTTTCATAACTATGATTTCAAGTTGACGTCCAAGTCAAAATTTGTATTTTGTAAAGACGCATGCATGGTTTGCCGGCTGGCCCAACACTCTTTGTGAAGCATGAGTGTTATGTACTTATGTTTGATGTCCGAAAGATGATTAGACACTCTTAATTACCAACCGAGCTAAAAGTTCAAAATTGACACTTTCTAAAGGAATGTGAACTACGTTACCTATTCTGAGATTTGAACATGAGCCAATATAACACTCAAAAGACGATAACATCAGAAGGATTTCGCAGGTCTTTTGACCAAAAAAATGAAGTCGCCAGTATAGTCCTAAGTCGCAGGGGTTTCATTTCTGGTGTTTTTTTAACACTATCAAAACATCGTTAATTGACGACATACCCATGATTCGGAGAAAATTGGTCACGTACATATTAAAAACAATGTAATTGACCTCATACACATCTGTTACGGTGGAACCCACGTTCGTTAACGTTTTCCGTAACGTCCTGTGATTTATCGACGAGGTTTTTACTTCTGTACCGATCAAAACATTATTAATTGCACGACGTACCCATAGTTCGGGGAAAAGTGGCTATGTATGTATCAAAACAATGTAATTGGCCTCATACCTATTCGTTATGGTGGGAGCCACATTCGTCTGATACCGTTTACGTTTTCCGTGACATCACGTGATTTCTCAACCTTTACTTCTTATCAACACCTTATAACTCTAATTAGTATCCCGACTTGATCACAATTACAACTTAAAATCCCAACCCGATGCTGCACCCAACCTGACCATAATTACAACTTCAAATCCCAACCCGGTGGTCAACCTAACCCAACCTCAATTCAATTATGGGGTTGGCCGGTTGGGCACCATAACTGGATTCTACATTATGGGTAGGGCTGAGCATTCGGTCCGGACCGGACCGGACCGATTTTTTGTCCGGGGTCCGGACCGAAGACCGGACCGGACCGAATGCCTCAGGACCGAAGACCGGACCGAATGCCTCAGGACCGAAGACCGGACCGAATCGGTCCGGCCAAAACCCGATTTTTTAAATAATAAAAAAAAAAAGACTGACCAAGACTGGACCGAAATTTAAAAATTTGGCGGACCAAAACCAGGAGCGGACCGGATGAAATCAGAATTTCCCGGACCGAACCCGGACCGATCGGTCCGGTCACCCGGTCCGACCCGGGTTTTGCACTCCCCTAATTATGGGGTTGGTTTCACCACCAGGTCAAGATTCTCTAAGTCGGGAAAGAGGGTTAAAGATTTTGTTGGAGAATTTGGGTCAGGTTGAGTGAACTATCAGGTTGGGATTTTAAGTTGTAATTGCAGTCGGATCAGGATACTAATTAGAGTTTTAAGATGTTGATAGGAGGCAAAACTTGATAAATTACGAGACACCACGAAACATGTAAATGGTGTCAGACGAATGTGGATACCACCGTAACGAATGGATACGAGGACAATTACATTATTATTTTTATACGTACTGGGCCAATTTTCTCCAAACCATGGGTATGTCACCAATTAACAATGTTTTGATCGATACGGAAGCAAAAATCACGAGACATTACAAAAAACGTTAATGAATACGAAGCCACCATAACGGATGGGTACAAGGTCAATTACATTATTTTTGATACATACAGAACTAATTTTCTCCAAACCATGAGTATGTCACCAATTAACGAAATTTTGATCCGTACCGAAGCAACGACATCGACGGGAACGAACAAAACTTGGTTAGAAAAATATTCATTTTGTAATGACACATATATCATGAAGTTTTTCTTTTTCTTTTTCTGCTGTGAGAATTAATGCTGTATGTCGACAAATTCAAATCTAATAATTAGTGGAGATTGAGAAACGGCTATGTTAGAGTTCCCTCCTCATCCCAAGGAATGTTTTCACCCAAAACTGGGGTATCAGCTTTCATGCAGCAGAAGCAGAACGAGCTTTCTGCCTTGGGGGCACTCTTAGCCATGATTTCATCATGTCGTATGTGGTAAAACCAATTGCTACTGAAGGAACAATCTGTAAGGTTGAAATAAAACTTTATGTTAACTCTGAAAATCAGAAGCCATTTATACTAAGGAGACGCTGCGATGAAATACTAGGGGCAGATTTGGGGTTTAATCTATGTGTTACTGGCCATTTCCCTATATTTTAGCCAATTTTACCAAATTTTAAAACAATAAGGCAGAGAAATCAATGTATAAACAAGATAACAAGTCAACTGTGTCCACACTTATGTTAACATGATTCTTCATGGTAAAGTTTCAGCTCTAAATGCCAGTAATAAAGGCACTACATTTATTCCTGAAAAGTAGAAGACAATGCACGGGATAAGGATATGATAGAAAATTTGGTAGTACTAATAACGAATTGCTGGCAATTCAGAAATCTGTCAATAAATAAATCAAACTGCTGAAATCGATAAAAAGGCAACGAGCTCATTTCACGTGTTACATAGTTCATGTGGAAGAATTATGCTGATGAAAACATTTGACTATTTAAGTTGTGATGAAGATCAAGCTCATTAAGTAGTTTCCTAGCAAGGACATATCCAACACGGAATACAACGACAAGCCCCTCGATCTGCAAGTGTGGTTTCAAACAACATGTGTCTAGTTTTGCACGTTAACTATATCACACCATGTTTCAAGCATTATTCCTCGAGGCTTAAGCATAATAACTAGTTGTTACACATGATAACGTGTCATTCAGTAAATGAAGTAGCAGTCAAGTAGTGTTTAAAATCATACTAGCAGATCCTACCTCGACAACAAAACCCCTGTATTATCAGCTAGTAATTACAAAAGGATCAGCAACAAGTGCAAAACTAGTGCCCCTAACCACTTGCCTGTGCTAATTGAGTATATATAGGACACCTTAGACGGTTTGACCACTATTTGACTAGTTGAGGTTTAGCTACATAAGACATTAAATCCTAGAAATACAGCAACTTCCATTACATGCTGCACGAGACCTTCAAAAAATAGGGCTTGAGATACTACTATTCTTTCAATTAAGGTGATGAAATGCAGCAACCAGATTAAATTCCGACACTGCCATTTAGTCAGAAGACCCCGAAGGTTGAGGCTGTTTCTGATGTCCAAATTATTGTTATTTTTAATCCATCACCACGAGAGCAGGTTTTCTAATTGCATCATACCCCAAACATAAATCACATTTTACATAACTTACTTTGGGGAATTAGGGGGAAGTGAGACATTAAGTATGTGCAATATAATTACTAACAAAGGAGCCTATTATTTTATTACCTTGATGTAGTTGAGGCTCAGTCCAGCAAAAAGTTGCCTCCATCCTTGCTTACGTACAATACTTCTAAGTCCTTGCATGGTGCTCCTCATTTCAGCATCACCCTGTTTTTGTTGGCTCTGAACCTAAAGAATATGATACAACAACAACGTAACTAGAATGACTAAATAACAAATAGCAAAAGAGCCATGTAGGAATAAAGAATAACGGAAATGTCATGGACCAAACCTGCATCTGTCTCCTAACCACATCCAATGGATATGTAAAGGTTTGTCCAAAAAGTCCTGCTAAAGCTCCGCAAGATAACTGCAGAAGAATGGATTTTTGGTGTTTTTCAGGAACATGTGTTTTCAGTTCCTCGTATATGTAAAATTTTAGTCCCGCATAAGGGAGAATACCAATTAACGTCGGACCTGCAACAAGAAAAAGCCTATGAAAATAAATTCAAAATATTACCGAGTGGCTAGCTTTTGTACATGGAAGTATGTATGCAAGTTATACATGTAAAGAATGTTTTAGTGTAAGTCTTATCTTAAAACTATGCAGTGTGGTCTCAGATACCCTTCTTTTTTACCACTCTGACACCCTTCAAAACTATAAACTATATGTTGTATGAGGGCCACAAGTTTATTTATAAGTGAAGCTTATATATTTCTCTATCTTCAAATCCCTTCATGACATGGTACATCGACAATAATTTTGACTTGAATTATGTACATGGAACTATGTAATTCTTTATTCATTTTATAATCGTACGCATTTGTACAATAATTTACATCTTTACCATGGGTTTATGACTAAAATATTGTGCTCAGCATGCTATATCTGGAAGACATTTTCATTTTGCAAGTCTTATGCATAGACCCTCCTATTGTGAACATATGAAAAGTTACATTTTGACAATAAAACTAGGAGAGAAAAAGGAAACTCATCCCAGTTGAAGCAGTATCAGCCCATCCTACAGTTGGTGGTAAACAATAAAACTGTATGACTAAAACCGAAAACATGATGTATGGTAGAAGGGATGCATACCTACTCCACGATAAAGGGATCGTACACCACCTTCCTTGTAAACAGTCTGAAAGACATCTGCTATTCCATTATAAGCAGGTTGTGGAAGAGAACTTCCAGTTAGATAGTTGCTTTGTCTGGTTACATCTGTCACCTGAAAAGTGATAGACCTCCTCGAGTGAATTATTGTGATACGAAATATAAACCGTTTAAATTTTCTGAGCATGAAACTGTGTTACTTTCATCTCAAATGATTTTGATGAACTAATGATAACAGGCCAGTGTGACACAAATGAAAACTAGGAGGTTGAATGCCCCAACAGTACAGTGAATTGCGACAAAGTGTTTTAATAAATGCAGTGTTTATATTCACATAGTTAAACTCAGCCACCAAAAACATAATTTTGTGATGGACATGGAACTATGCAATTATTAAATAATTTAATTTATATTTATCTAGATATTACAAGTTAGGACATTTTTTGAGCGGTTTTACAACAAATTATTAAGTCAACTGATTTGAATTTTGCCAATTATGCAACGACTGTCGTGCAACAACAACTATTTGTTATACAGGTTCTGGAGAATATAGGTAACAAATATACATGGTGATAACAATCCTTTACAATTAACAAAAAACATGGGGTGGTAAAAAAACTGCCAAGTTGAGGCTCAATGTTGCATGTGCAAATACATACCACTAATTAAGGTTTATTGGAAAATGTAGGTATGAGAAGATAAGAGCATGTCGATCAACTTAGTTTCCACCATACGTCACTCTTCCCCTTGGTTTAAAATGTCTGCATATAATAAGAGAAAAATTTGAGGCATAAATACCTGATAAGCAAGTTTGGTGCGAGCTAGATCCAAGGGATATGTACATAGAACGGCTGTGCCACCTGCTGCTGATCCAGCCAACAGATCAACAAAAGGACCTGTTCCGAATAAGGAACAGTTATTCAATATCCAACCGCGATATTGCTCGTATGCCATAAAATGTAATGCCGCATAGGGGACAATTCTTATAACACTTGCCCCATTTCCTCTGTTTTTAGAAAATATACATAGAAACCATAAGAACAAGGCAAAATCCTTCAAAATTACACTTTGACTAACATAAAAAAATCCAACTAATAGTAGTTTAGGCTCACTTATAGAATCCTAGGACACCTTCCTGCCTTCTTAATTTCTTCAGAGAATTGAATATCCCAAGAGACTGAAAATCTTTGGTTCTGGTCTGTAGACAAACAGTGACGAAGTCAAAAGATTAAAAATACATGAAACAGAAAATATGCAATTTGCAAATTTCTTTGCAAGTTTGCAGTAAATATTGAAGTGGTATGCCATAAAATAGTACCAATCTAGATTATCTGCATCCAGACAATAACAACAACAAAAACAAAGCTTTTAACCCCAACTAGTTGGGGTGGGCTAAAAATGATTCTCATAAAGAATCACAGTTCCGGTATGTGAATTGCTATCCATAAGAATCGTTGGGGTTTTTACGTTGGCTACCCATGCCAATCACAACCGACCTCCTTTTCCTGGCTTTCTATAGGCTATGTACAATTACATTGGTGGAGTTTTTACCTGCATCCACTGTGCATTCAAAGATATCATCCTGACCAATATCTCCACCAATAGAACCTTTTTTTCTCTTACACAGTTGAATTCCAAAGGCAAGATCTCCAACATTTGTTTGTAATTCATTTTCATGAATACCAATTACCACCAACGACCAACCAAAGTAACCATAATCGCAAACATGTATGTCTACTCAACTTACATCAGATCAAGCTTTAATCTTCAAATGAGTTTTCAAATATTTGTAGACCATTTAGCATAGCAAATTTTTATGCGTGGAGATATACTTAACATTAGAGTATGGAGATGAAAAATCAAGCCATTGTGTTCTTGTCAATCTTATAAATTTCTCATAAGTGTGTAAGAATGGATGTACAAAAAACTTTACCAGCAAAGCAATTCAAAAGACCGAAATTATGCTTTTTCATAAATTTCGATAGGGAATTTTGATTTTAGCATCAAGTCTTGAGAACCAACATAATAAAAAAGACACGTTCTCATATGTTATTGGCTTGCAACTAAACCTAGACATCAAACTTACACGGGGTGGGGGTGCATAATGCCAACATTTCCTTGAGAAGTTCTTTCCTCACTTGCTTGAAGATTATTGACATAAAAATAAAAGTAGCTTTACACATTCTGTTAAAAACTATGTCAAAAAGGGTGGGGTGGTGGTGTTCAACTGCCCCCTTGATTTTTGGAATTAAACTTAGTAAGCATACGCCCTTCTAGATTTTGACCCCCTCAATTTTTGATTCCTTAGAATTTCGACCTTCCTAGCACACAAGTATCTATCACCCACTCCCATTTATAAGGGAAATAACTATTCCAAGACCAATCAACCAACCAATTTCTAACTCTTTCGGCGTCCTTAAAAAATCCCAACCTCTAGCTTGAATTCTTGAGACCACCCTGGTCCCATTCTCACATCCACCAAGCAAACAGCTAGAACTTGAAAATCGAGAAATCATAATCAAACAACCAATTTCTAATATTTATGGCGTCGTCCTTAAAAACTCCGACCTCTAAGTCGAATTCTCACATCCACCGAGTGAATAGATAGCATTCAAAATTGACAAATCATAATCAAACCAACCAATTATTAGACTTTTGGCAATGTCCTTAAAAATTCCAACCTCTATCTTAAAGTCCTGGCACCGCCCGGGTCGCATTTTCACATCCACCGAGCAAATAAGTGAATAACTAGAATTCAAAACCGACAAATCGCAATTAAACGCTGAACGCAACTTCAAATTGAGAATCAGAAACAACCTGCAGGAGGATCTTAACCCGCTCGAGCGGCGCGGTGGCGCTCTTGGCGAACGCCCCGGCCGTCCCACCAGCGATGAGCTCCTTGACGTAGACCGGCATCGCGTCGACCAAGCTGACGTCCATCTCCGCCGCCGCTGCCGCCGTGGATCCCTGCGCCGGTCCCATCCCCGGAAGGAAACCCTAGACGAAGGATGAGGCCCGGGAGGTCCCTATCCCATAGAGGAATTTCAGTTAGGGTTAGGGTTTGTTGGGAAGGACAGATCCGAAGTCGGTTTGCGGTTTGGAAGAGAAGAAGAAAGAGGGATTTTATTTTGGGGCATCTCAAGATTCTCGAGAGATTCTCCCTTAAATAGTGTGATTCTTTTGCTAATTGGCAGGGTTAATTATTTTTTTTTGTGTGTGTGTGTGTTTGTGAAGGTTTGTTAATAAGATTAGATTAAAAGATTTGACGGTGTTTACTCTCTTGAGAATGGCTTCATATAATTAGATACATTAGTATCCTTACGTCATCGGTTTAGTTAAGATAAATACATAAGGTAGATGAAGACCGAGAACTAGAGTCTCCGTACCCACTTCGCCTATGTTCAGGGTCTTTAATGGTGCGATTTTGATGTTGTTAGGGTTTGATGGTGACCTAACTGGAGCATCAAAATCAGACTTGCCCACCACTCCTCCAAACCCCAACTCATCCAAATTTGGTTGCACATATATACTGCATGGCTGCATCCCACCTTTCATGTGTTGTTTCGAGGGTAGAGATCGAACTACAATTACTCCACCCCAATTAGTCATATAAGATACACTCATTGTGTTAAATAGTGTGATTTTTAGATTATAACTTGTTAAAAAAATGAGAAACAAGTCCCAAAAACTGGAAAATGACGGTGAAAGTATCAAAAAAGTTATAAATATTCGATGGAGAAGGGGTAACATGTTGCGAATCAAAAGTTTGAGAAGAATGTAACTGTGATGTGTCATAGAAGTTCGGGGATTTAAGTTTTTCACAACGATGACAAAGTTGAGAGGAGTTATTTAAAATTTAGACGATTTTGCGAGGTAATTTCGACATAACCACATAAACTATATGTATGCGAGAAGGTTGGTTTGATCATTTTGCGGAGAATAGATACTATTTTTAGTAACTAAAAGATCAAAGAGAACCACTTTTGTTTGAATGCAGTGAGTTGTAGATCTTAAATCGGGGTAATGGTTTGAATGCAATGAGTTGTAGATCTTAAATCGGGGTAAGTTGTAGATCTTAAAGCTCTGCTATGTCATCTCTAGGTAAGAAGGTAAACTTGTGTTTCCTTCTTTAGATATGAGATTCGAACTGAGGTGGCAAGACTTTGCTCGTACCATTGTAGTTAACTTTTCATAATGCAAGGTAATTAAGTTGATGCAAATTCTAAATTTCGTGGGAGGTAAATGAGAATTTTGATAGTTCATAAACAAATCATTATAGTACCTAGGAGAAAATTGTAATTCGTTTTTTGTTGGATTTCATTTAAATCATTTAGAATTACGAAATTGAATTACACAAATTCAAACTCAACCCATCTAAAATCTTGTCAACCCGACTAGACTCATCTAACCCATTTTATAAAGTGAGTTGTGTTCGAGTACGAGTTTATTATTACCTATATAACTGTTATTTATGACAAAACTCAACAATTGTATTTGATTTGAAGAGGATTATGAAAATTATCATAAATAACTATACAATTGATTGTTGTTTGTTAATTAAAATGTTTCAATATAAAAAGATGGAAAATATAGAGATTCTTGCTAACTTTGTAATTATACGTAATATTATAAATACAAATACATATATGTATTATATAGATAATTAGATATTTATAAACGAGTTGCACACGTGTTACATGTGCTAAACTCAAACCTACCCATTTAATCACCGTGTCAATCATGTCACCCCAATTATGACCCAAATTCATTTATGTCAAATCTAAGTTTGAATTTTTCGTGTCAAGTTCATGTTGAAATATTATGTTATGACCCAAATTATTATCCCTACTCTTATGTCCCTTCAACTATGTGAACGACTTGATTTAGTCAAATCCGTCAAAAACTAATAATGTCTCTTGATCACATCCTTGAATTAGAATCTCGGTTCGACCATCCCTATCGCTTTCCTTTTTTATTATTCCCTATATTCTTTCTCCACCAAACGTTAGCTCTTAACTTCCCATACAAGTTGTATTTCCCTCGTCTAATAAACACATCATTTTCAAGCGATGACAATAAAATGTTACATATGATTTGAGCATTAAAACTTATTGCGACTTACATGAAGTCTCAAAATCATATACGAGCCACCAAATATAAACCGACTTATATATTAATAATAAGATTCACAATTCCAATTTTTGTAGACGATATGTACTTTGTCTTCCCACATTCCTTGTTTGGTTAAGCAGTAATAATAATAAAAGTTTTCATTGGATATTTTATTGGTAAAGTTTGTACTTTAAACCATAAGTAGTTAAAAAAACACATGCAAATTAACCATGACCATCTACTTAGGTAAAATAAAATCATTAAAATTTTGTGTTAATTTGGAATTATTAGAGTTTTTCTTAAACGTAATGTGTCATTCTCAAAAGTTCACACTATTTATAATAAAGAATAATCAAGTCCAACTACTAAATAAGTAGTATAAATTATGTTAATGTTTATCAAATGATAAGGTTTGATTTATTCTTCTTCCCACAATAATCATTTAATGTTATATTAAATTAAATTATGGATACTATGCAAATATTATTAAATATAATTAACTTAATGAGCTGTAAGCATATGAAATAAGTATGAGGCAAAACTACAACGTGACGCATACATAACAACACAGGAACGATAAAAGTCTAATCTAGCATTTCTTAATTCGATTAAAGCAACAATGATCTTATCGTGAATTTTTAAGTTAATATTCTACTAATCCACATGGTCGGCTTTGAATGGTTAGTAAAACATAATTGACGCCTACCATGAAGTTTTCTTGTATTTTGACTTTGTTTTTATCCAAGGAAAATGTTTTTTGTAGAACTATTTTTGTAGAATGGGTAAAAATTGTAAAATAATACTAAATAATTAATCATTAAGAAACACATTTACACATTTGCACAACACTCCATGCACGAGAAAGATATATGGGATCGAGATGCATTTGCACAACACCCATGCACGAGAAAGATACAACATTATGTTCCAGGTCATGTTTTGCATTTTTGCAAATTGAAATTTTACTTAGATAGCGTTTGGGAGAAGATCCAACTCTCCTCCCATCGTGGAGCTGCCACAGTAGGATGATGTCATTCAACATGGGGTGGATCCCTATGAGTTGGGCTCTAGCATGGCAACCAAGACATGTTTTGTATTGAGATAAAGAAGGTCCCTATGAGGGGACTTTAGTAGCTCCTCCACTTGTTGAATTTTTGGGATGATTTTACCATCGTTGATTCCTGCATGTACATGCATAAGTTTTTATTTAATTAAAGTCTAAAGGTAATTTGGAAATTTGTTTCGACACGATATTTGTGGTTGCTTCCAGAAGTCTTCTCCTCATCCAACAACTTTTAACATTTGAGAAAGAAGTTGTTTCTGGATCTACATTCCTAGAAATTGATTTCCCACAAGAAGCTCATATCTGGAAGCTTCATCCAAACTAAGCCTAAGATTTCGTTTGGATAGAGCCCCTAGTGAGAGCTCCTCTAATAATCCAGCATCTACCCGTTGGGGTTGTGGTGAAAAATTACAATAAACAATATATTTTAGGTAATATAAGTCGTTTCGAGCTGAAATACACAAAACAATATCCCGTTACAACCCTCTACTCGCGGCAATTTCATCTTGAATGCGGTTGTGGAGTAAGTCCATATCATTATCGTCTCCCCTTACTTGTTGACCTCCGTTTTGATTAGAAATGGTAGGGATTGTGGTGTCATTATCAAGCTCCACGGTTAACGGGTCATTGTTGTGATCAACGATAAAGTTATGCAACGACATTCCAACCGCCACAAATTTTGCTTGGTCATCGAGTAAGTAGGGGGTCATCATCTTTAACATAAACCATATCATTTTCAAAACCCCAAACGTCCTCTCGATCACATTACTTTAAGGAGGAGTGCATACTATTAAACATCTCATCCTCTCCTTGGGGTTGACTTGATTGGAATTTCGGAAGATGATAAAGGGTGTTCCAGTACGGTGCCTGAAACCCACGTCTGTTGGGATAACCAGAGTCCACAAAGTAATATTTACCTACACATATGTCAGTACAAATATTTATTACTGTAAAATGTAATTTTACAATGAATGTAAATTATAAATTGTTATCTTCAATTACCAGGTGGGGGCATCGGAAAGCAGTTGGACTCGTAAATTGGTTCAACACCCAATTGTCGTGTGCACTACCTTCCCAATCAGTAGACAAAAAATAAATCACATTCTGAAGTTACACACTCTTAAAACATTTTGAGTAGTGTACTTCAATTGACGGCCAAACTGGTACATAGGTTGTTTTGCTTTTGGAACACACGCATCAATATGTGTACCATGTAAGGCACCTATACAATCTTTGAAATATGAGAAAAACTTGTCACCGTGGTGATGCAATATGTGGTCAGGAATTGCATTGAGGTCGTCTTTGGGTTTAATCATGTCACATGATCAAATGATCATCGCTCTAAGAACATGGTTAATGTAACGACTAATTGTTTCACCTTAGTGCTGAAAGTATTATTGCAATGTCTGGTTGGAAAGACCATGGCCTAAGGTATACCGGAAAATATGCATCTGTTCTTCTGTGGTTACATTTCTAGTTTGTGCTAGAAGTCCTTGTTCCTTAAAAATATTACATAAATTAACTAATATGTGAGGTAGCATCCGACACCCATCCAAGCATACCCGGTAGTGACCGATAAGTAAATCTTCGGTCCTCTGTTGACCAGTACAAGGTGTTGTGTGCATTTTAGTTTTGACTAAATAAATGTTGACATATTCTTCAATACTCTCCACAACCTAAGCATCCTTAGACCATTGGACCAATCTTTAGGCATTCATGTTTGTTTAACTAATAAGGCAGTTAAAACAGAAAAAATAATTAAATTTCTTGGAGAACAATTCAAAAAGTCCAAATTTGTAACTAATAAAGCATTCATTGGAAGCTTTGTAAGAAGCTCTGTTTCTCTCATGTTGCTTCTTCTATTTCTTGCACTCTCCTGAAAAATTTGAAGTTTCCATACGACTATGAAACTTATGACCACTTCCTATCTACACATTTATGAATTCTTAACCAGTTCCGTCTGAATAGGCTTAGCATTCTTGATGATGAGAACTATCGAACTATCGACAGCGATGTAACTGAACTGTTCAGATACTGTACTTGTGGAAGTAGACATGTTTTTCCTAACACCATCAATGTTGAATAAGAAGCTAACAGAATTTGGGGTACCAAATTCTCTTTAATGTAGTTTTACTGTAAGTATGCTTTGATTAGGTCAAAGCCATATTCTGTGATTGGCGATGCTTGCCGCTTGTAATTCAGTGAACTTAAATGGTGAGGTTTATGTACGAAGATAAATTTTGTCATGACCTATTTTCCCAAATACCCTAAAATATAAAGGACAAAACTTTGGAAAAATTAAGAAGGTAGAATACGAGTTTGAGGACAAAATAAAGTGAATCAAAATTACTAAAATCCTAAAATCAAGTAAATCAACAATACTAAAATCACGACTAATAACGAAATTTTATTTCCTTTGCTAAGAAGAATGAAGACAGAAAGTAGTTCCCGAATAGTTACTAGTGAATGAGAAGTAAGCACAAAAGTTTAATAACCTAAAACTTCAGCAAAGTAGAAGAAAAAATAGAAGGTTGACTCAACATCAGTGATATTTTAGTTGGTAAATAACTCAAATCCACAAACTTTGGTCATGGAATCATCCAAATTCCCGTTTGGAAAATGGGTTTCAATGCAAGGGTCGACGAAACACGCATACCTGAACGATCAGACGAGAACCGACGAACTCAGACGACCACGACCAACTCCAGCCAACCGCGCGAGGGAGGGAGAACTCCGATGGGAACTGCCCGAATTTTTTTTTTTTAACTTCAAGCAGGACATGTGAATATGTGATACAACTAATGCCCAGTGGCATGATGTTGTAATTAAGGTGGGATAAAATGTGATATTTTCTAAAAAGATCCGGGGTAGTTTTGCCACAAAAATTGCATCCTCCGCCTAGGGTGAGCATCGGTCCGGACCGAAGACCGGACCGTTCAGGTTCGGTCTGGACCGAACTCGGACCGATCGGTCCGGTCCAAAAACCCAGATCGGACCGAACTTTTGTGGGGATTTTTGGGTTTTGGTCCGGAACCGCACCGGACCGAAACCCGAATCGCTCCGGTGGGCCGAACCGAAACCCAGACCGGTTGGTTTCGGTCCGGACCGAACCCGGACCGAACAGGTCCGGTCCAAAAACCCGGACAGGACCGGAAGTTGCTCTCCCCTACCTCCGCCCATTGGTTGCAACTCCTGCGAGAAGCTCGTTACCAAAGCTTCTCCAACGTCACTAAAAACAAGCATTGGTTGTTTGGATGCCTTTGCTACACTGTAGCAGCTCTCACCTCCACGAGGAGTCGGACCCCATCCAAACGTGGTTTAAGTGAATTTCAGAGTTCATACGAGTGTTATCAAACAAGACAACTATATCTTTCATTCAGATACAACATTATATTCCAAGTCATGTCTTTGCATTTTCACAAACTGACACTTCAGAGTTCATACGAATGTCATCAAACAAGACAACTATATATTTAATTTCCTAATTTTAAATTTTACGAGTATCATTCGTTTTTCGAATACGATTTTTCGTGATACAAACTTCTTCTTTCGTATAACACAAATCAAGGATGCATATGATAATATCCTATGAACACCATTTTCAACCAAAAAAATGTTTAGTTTATGAATACAATTCTTGATTTGTATTTCAAATCTATTTACTTTCCCAGTGAAATTTCAACCAACGAATTTGTAGTCCAAAATCTATTAAAAAACCAAGGAAAGCTAATATATATATAAATAAATGTGATTTAGACGTTGATTTGGAAGTTAAAACCTGCAACTCTGAAATTTCAAGCTAGTCATGAATTTTCAAAGTCAAAAACTAATTGAAATTTCAAAATGTATCTTTTTAAACAAGGAGAGATGAGAGATTAATTTCTAATGTATTGGTTTAAACCTACGTGCACGGCCCGTTAAAAAAAAAATTTATTTTTTAAAATACTCTAAAAATATTAAATATATATATAAATCTCAAATGCTGAACAAGGAAACCATCGTCCATTGAGATTATAAGTGGGTTCAGAAGCGACAAAATGGTCGTATTGTCACAGTCGATTCGTAGAAAACCCTTTTGGAGAAAAATTAAGCCATTATATGTGAGGCATTTCTGCGCACCATTTAGAATTACAGTTGTATCAACAAAGTCTGATAGATTTCTCTCGTTAGATGAGAAAGAAAGTCAAATGGATTTAGAGTCAAAACTCAAAATACAACACCAAATTCGAAATATACAAGAGAATTATACTTGTATTAAAAATCGACTTGATTTGGGCTTAAGTGCGAAGACACCGCATAAAATGTCAACTATTGATTGAAAAGTTATTTGCTTGGGTGCACTAAAGAAATCAACTATCTTCTTTCGTACACAAACATTTCCATTTTAACTTCTTCCGTGCACTTATATTTTCATCTTATTTACTTGTATGCATCTACGTCTTTAGTGGGACCCGTTTCGTCACAAATTTCGTTAAGAATTTTGCAATTAATTCCAAAATTCAAAAGGTCCTTAGATTACACGCTGCCGCTTTCACATTTCAAACCATTTTGTCTTCTTTTTGTCTTTGTAATAGTTGAGTAAGACCTCCAAAAATATATATGTTAAGGAGTGGTATTTAAAGTCACAACACATATCTTCAACAATATCTATAGAGTAAAATAGAGGATTTTTCGATTTCAATTGGTATTTCAACAGGTTAGACAATGACCTTTTTATATATAATATTAGTCATGTAATTAGTTTTAATTATTAAGTTAGATTGTTTAATTACATCTCACCAACAGTACAGGTTGTCAAGAAGGTGGGACTCAGAACCTCCATCCCAGTCCCCTTCAAGCTGGTGCTATGACTAGCTGGATAGATATTGGGTGTAATGATGATTGTGAGACGGCTATAATTGATTTATTATGAGTTTGTGAATTGTGATAAATATGTCATTCCGAGATCTGTTAATATGGTTATAGTTCGTTATATGAATATTTCGATGTCAATCTACCACTTTATTGTGAAAGACCAGATCGGTCCGAAGTCATGAGTAGTAGATATGTACAGTTCATTCAGTAGGCATCAGCAAATCAAAGATCCGAAGCTTCTTTTTTTCTCAATCTGATTAACGTAGAAATTTTCGAAATTTGGACAAATCGTACTTGATCATGATTATAAAACTAATCTTGCCGTTATTGAAGCTATTTTTGAATTTTCTAAATAAATATTATGTCTATGGGTGGGTTTGGATTCGCAATTTTTTGAGATTTAGATGAGTTTTGAGTTTTTCAAACCTTAAAATCCAACTTTTATCATCCAAACATATTTTTCATAAAAATAAGCTTTGAGTTTTGGGTTACCTTTTTAGCTTGAAAGTAGAATTCTGCAAAATGCTAACCCGGACAAGTATTTAGCCAAACTCGAAAAAAAATTCCCAAATTGCCTAATCAACTTTTTTATTTCCACTCGATATTCCCAATTTTCATTCTAATATGCATCAAAAGTATTTTGCTCATTTTTTGTTTCATAATTTATTTTCTATAGTTCTTACAAATTCATGGTAGTTATTAACAATAAAGCTAATATATAAACAACTTACTTAAATGCTTGTATTAACATGATTACTTTCATTTACTTGTATAGATTTACTTTCTTAAATCTTGCTTAATTTGTTTTTGTATGGGTATTACTTATTTACTTTGATTTGCTTATTTGTAAAGATAACTGCTAGATATGTCTAATGACTAAAAGTTATTCCTCACACGAGGAAGATAATTCGTTAATCCAAAATGCAATGTCCAAGCATGAGTTTTAGTTTTCACAAGAAGTACCAAAATTTAATATTTTAAAACTCAAAAACCAAAAAAGTGACACATGCATGAGATTTGGGTATGAAACTCATGTGGACTTTTAAGGTTTAGAACTTGTCTCGAAACTTTGGGTTTTGAACCTCAAATTATCCAAATGGTCGTTATGACGAAAATGTCCTTTAATTGCCCATTGACCATGAATGACCATGTTTTTCAGAGGAAAAATTGCAATGACAGCATTGATTATCTGCTCGTGGTCGATTTTCGTTCATACGTCACACGTAAAAAATTAACGTCTTTAATTTATATGCTCATAATGTAGTTGCTGAGTACAAGTTATTTATTAATTAATTTCTTCCTTAATCTTTATTAATATTGATCAATTAGTTTTTACATCCTTTCACACTTTTCAAGTTGAATTATTGAGAGAAACTAGTAAAAAATGTTTGATCGATCCCTAATTTTTGATTATTAATTTACCGAACCCTATAAGTCTATCATTGCATAAGTTGCATTGTCATATTATTTTCTAGTAAGACACGTTACAACATGTATCTACAAGTACTTTCTTTTATTGCTCCGTGAACGGAGAAACCAATCGCACAGGTGGATTTAACACAAACTCCATATTATAGGATTTCAAGTAGAGTTTCCTCAGTGGATTGTCGTATTAGAAACTAGTCTATATTTACAAGTAGTCTCCTTCCTACAATATCCTTTTTCGGCCCCTCCTCGGTCAAATATCCGATCTCTTAGTGTTCTTGAAATCTAGATCCAATCCACCTCTCCAAATGATTGGAGTCACTTGCCATTTTAATCTCACCCTACTCATTTTCTTATGTCAGGTAAACAGCTGGATAGAGTTCAATCATCTAAAATAAATGCTAGCATTGAATCTCCAACAACTATAGCTACCATTTTTTTAGGGGAAGCCACCATAAGATTATGATGGCTATTGATAAGTTCCACAACTTGTCATTTCTATGTTACCTTAACCAAATACTACATGTTCAAATTCTAATAATTACTAGAATTTTCTTTTCTTTTCACGGGACTTATTAACTTATGTTAGTTATGTATGTCAACATTTGTTTATTTGAATAATAAAAATAATTTTAAATTGTGATGGCTACCGTTCTTAGCTATCGTACGTTTGACTTTCTCATTAATACAAATATACTATAACGTCAACACCATTAACTTGCCAAATACCCAACCAAGGGCTGCGGATCTCATTTCCTTATTAATTGCCGGCTTGCCGCCCATAGCGGTAAACAAACTCTTCAATTTGTCAACCTACATTTTTTATGATATAATATTTTTATTGTTGTAGGGTCGTTAAATTTTTCTTAAATTATAAACAGCGGGATGTAAACCTAAGTCTTGTCTCATCCAATTGTTGTTTTGACCAACTAAGACGCACTCTTCGTCTTATATAGTTAAAAAATCGTTTTCTTAACTACCAATTTCGTATTTTTCTAGAACTAACACAATTTTGTATTTTATTTGCAGGCCTATTTGCATGGGATCATCAATTTCTTTGTTTAACTCCACTTGGTTGGAAGTCATGACAGCTAACATTATTAGATTTGGAGATGTCACATTGAAGTTATAACGATATAAATATGTCATTGGGATCTTGTAGTTGCAGTAGTGCCAATCCAAAATCATTGTTGACCAAAGAGTGTGTTCTTCTGATATGGAGCGTTCTTTGAGCTTCAAGAGTTGGGAAAACATCACTGAAAAGCTCGATACGACCGAGTTTTTCGATGTTAAGTCGTTTTCGGATCAATTTGGGGTGACCCATTCGCGTAATTGCTCCCCTAAGGACTCGAGTTGTGTCACTGAGTTGGTTTCTCCAAGGGCCAAGAGCGAGCTCGATGCAGCTGCTGTGAAATTGCAGAAGGTGTATAAGAGCTACCGGACTCGGAGGAATTTGGCGGATTGCGCTGTTGTAGTTGAGGAGTTATGGTTAGTTAGTTAGTTTGTCTTTGTCGAAAACAGATACCAAACAAGAGGTTATAGATTTTTTGTTTGACGTTCTTTTTGCGTCTTTCTGATCGATTTTCTTCTTAATTCAGGTGGAAAGCATTGGATTTCGCAAGTTTGAAGCGAAGTTCGATATCATTCTTCAAGGATGAGAAGCCAGAGACTGCGGTATCACGTTGGGCGAGAGCGAGAACAAGAGCTGCTAAGGTAATTACATTAATCCACTTACTAATTCCATAGTAAAAGCTACCTACAAACCCTCAAAATAGACTCCCACTGTATTAACAAAGTCGAACATAAACATTTGACCCTCAAACTCACAGTAAATAAGAAGTACAAAAGGTTCAATAAGCCAATTCAATTTAGTCATTATCAATTGTTGTTGACAATAAGAAGTCCATTATCCAAAACTCAGTTATTAATTACTACTTACAGTTAGCAAAATAAATTAATTAATTAAAACTAAACTTTATTTCCAGGTTGGAAAAGGTTTGTCTAAGAATGAGAAGGCACAGAAATTAGCTCTTCAGCACTGGCTTGAAGCTGTGAGTTTGTCTCAAACACAATCTAAATTTTGAACATGTCATTTGTTTTAATTGTCTTGCTGATTATTTTGTCTTTAATTGTATAGATTGACCCAAGACATAGATATGGGCATAATCTGCATCTCTACTACGACCTCTGGTTTGACAGTGAGAGCTCACAACCATTTTTCTACTGGTAAAAATCACAAATCCAAATTCGAAAAACAAAAATCTACCAAAAAGGGTTAAAAACACTAATTCCGGTTCTCATTTTCTTAATTTTGAAATGAATTGAAGGTTGGATATAGGAGATGGTAAAGAAGTTAATATTGAGGACTGCCCAAGAACAAGAATGCACCAGCAATGCATCCAATACCTTGGACCGGTGAGCTCTTCTAACCCGCAAAAATTCTTCATCCAATAGTTCACAAATAACTAGCAATGTAAATGTAATAACTGAAATTTCACAATGTTTTCAGGTAGAGAGGGAAGCATTCGAAGTTGTCGTGAGAAATGGGAAACTTATGTACAAGCAAAACGAAAATTTCGTAGAGACAGTAGACGGTTCAAAGTGGATATTTGTTCTAAGCACATCTAGAAATCTATACATTGGACAAGTAATGACCCAAATGTTTAATCTCAAAGTTGGATTTTTGTTCTTTAATGTTCTTCACTTACAAATGTCTTGCGTAATTTTCTTCGTCTCAATGATTTGGCAGAAGAAGAAAGGCAAATTTCAGCATTCGAGTTTTCTTTCCGGAGGAGCCATAACAGCTGCCGGACGATTGGTTGCAAAAGATGGTATCCTTCAGGTAACTACCAAATTTTAAGTAGATTTATCGCGACTCGTAAGGAAAAAAAAAATCGAAGAATCGACTCGAATTTCTTTCTCAGGCAATTTGGCCATACAGTGGGCACTACCTCCCAACAGAAGAGAATTTCAAGGACTTCATAACCTTCCTAACAGATAACGATATCGATCTTGCGAACGTAAAGGTAATAAATTCACCTTCAATACTAACATAATCATTCCACAATTATGTCATATAATGTTTCTGAATTCTCTACTGATTTTTGTACAGAGATGTTCAGTTGATGATGATAAGTTTCCCTCATTACGAATCGCAGACATTGCTGAAATTGCAATGAACTGCAAAACAAACACAACCGAAGAAGATAATGTACCGATGTTCGAGTTCCAAAAGAGACTATCCTGCAAATGGTCTAGTGGTATCGGTCCTCGTATCGGTTGTGTAAGAGACTACCCAGCAGACCTCCAATCCAAGGCACTTGAGCAAGTCAATCTTTCACCTCGCGTAAACATATCACCATCGAATTACAAAATTCCGATCCCATCGCCTCGACCGAGCCCCACATTGAGGCTCTCTCCTAGGCTAGCATACATGGGCATTCCTAGTGTAACGTAACCGAAAACAGCGGAAAATTTAAACAATAATAAAGACCGTCAACGGTCAGCACTGGGCACGTCACGGGAAACAAACCAACATATATAATATAATATGATCCACGTGGAAGTCAAATATACAAACTGACTGTGATTACGACAAAAGCTATACAATATGTAATCATCTCAAAAGAAAGAAACTGACAACTACAGGATCTGATCTCGGGGGCACCGTCCTCGGTCACCACCTCAAACTCTAACCCTGCTCGCTACCTGAAATGCAAACAACAAACATGCCTGAGTTCCCTGCAGGAACCCCGTATACCAAACCTCCTAAAATACAAAAAGGAATTAAAGACAATGCAATGCTATGCACATGATCATCCGCCTCGGGCCCACAATAATGCCCTCACCGCCTCCGCGGCACTGAACCACTCCTGCCACTAGGGTCAAGTCAGTCCACCGCTGCCTCACAAGGGTCAGTCGACACCACTGCTCCCCAAAAAGTGCAGGAAGGAACCCCTGGTACACGCCGCACCCAAAGAGCGAGTCAGCCCGCCGAATACACAACTCGGGTCAGACGACAGCCACTGCTCCCCCAAGAGTCGCCTAGCGCGCACCCTGCCGGAACATCCTCGGCCTACCGCTAAACCCTCGCAAACTGCCCAAGGTTTACGGTACACATCCCTCACACCCCGCTCGGTAAGAGAGGAAAAAGGTACAACAATAATACGCCTTCGTCGAAGGTGAAATCCGTAGCTCTCAAAGCCGGTAATCAACCGTCGCCTCGGAGCCGGTAGTCGACCTGACATCGACGGATCGCGTGTGGATAAATCCACCAACCTGCGGCAGATCGGTCGACCGCTACAAGCACACCGGTCGACCGGTCCCCCACACAGTACACAGTACTGTACAAACAAATCTACCGGTCGAACCACGCCAACCGAATTACCGACCAATCGGTCGAACAAAAGTCATCTAGCGGTCGACCGTTTGGAAGGTCTACGCTATACAATTTTATATAATATATATATCCGACCGGTCGAACCAAGGGGCCGTTCGACCGATAACAGGGATTTCAATAATTTGCTCAAGTCTCGTTCGGTCGACCGGAACTGAAATACAGTTCGACCGAATCAACACAAGCACTCTACCGCTTAATTAAATGCTCAGTCGGTCGACCGAGAGTTAAAGAGCGGTCGACCGTTTTGATGGTCAAAGCTCCCAACCGACTTAGCATCGAATGGATCGGTCGAACAAGGTAAAGGACGTTCGACCGTTTAATAAGTCAAAATCCCCAACCGACCCATTCTCATCGTTATTCGGTCGACCGGCTAAGTGGTCCCGTTCGACCGATAACAGTATATCCCCTTTTTCCCGCACAAATCTGGCATAACGGTCGACCGTCTAACGACATCGTTCGACCGTTCGCGGGTAAACATCAATATAATAATAGGATCGGTCGACTGCCCACAGGCACCGGTCGACCGATCGTCGTCTTCAACCTCTGAATTGGTTGAATTCCGACGGGGAATTCGACACCAACGTCGATCCCCAACACTCACAAGGCTTATGTGAGTTATAATGAAGATTTGGCATACCTTTTTGATGGTTGTGGAAGTCTCCCAAGCTTGAGTCACTTCACTCCTCTTCTTCTTCCTTCTTCTCCTTCTTCTCCTCTTCTTCTACTTCACCTTCTTCTTCTTCTCCGACGTTCACCTCCTCTCACTCTCTGATAAAAGTAAAAATGAGGAAGAAACCGTCTGCAATTAACCTAACACCCCTATTTATACCAAAAACCTAATCTTATCTTCAACTCACCTCCAATTCCTCCAATCCAAACAATCCACTTCATCCTCCACCTGTCCAACACCTCCACCTCTTCATGCAGGATTAATTAGGGTTAATTAGGTTTAGGTTTAGTTAATTAAGATGTTTTAGATTAGGTTATTACAATCTACCCTCCTTAAAAGAATTTCGTCCGCGAAATTCGAAACAACTGACTTACCGAAACAACTCTGGATACTGCTTCCTGACATCCTCCTCGATCTCCCAGGTAGCCTCTCTGTCAGTGTGATGCTGCCACCTGACCTTCACCATCGGAATCGCTCTCCTCCTGAGCTGATGTACCATCTGATCCACAATCTCAACTGGTCTCTCATCTAACGACAAATCCTGCTGGATCTCCGGTACTGATATCTCTATCACATGAGCTGGATCGGCCACGTACTTCCTCAACATAGAAACATGAAAGACGTTGTGAAGTCCTGCAAACTGTGGCGGTAAAGCAATCCTATACGCCACCTCACCAACCCGATCCAATATCTCAAACGGTCCGACATATCTCGGACTCAACTTCCCCTTCTTCCCGAATCTCATCACCCCTCTGGAAGGCGAGATCTTCAGGAAGACATGATCTCCTACCTCAAAAGTCAGCTCACGCCTCCGCGTATCAGCATAACTCTTCTGCCTGCTCTGCGCCGTAGCTAGTCGTCTCCGAATCACGTCGACCTTCTCTGAATACAACTGGATAATGTCAGGTCCAACTAGCTGTCTCTCGCCCACATCACTCCAGCATACCGGTGATCTACACGGTCTCCCGTATAATGCCTCATAGGGTGCCATCCCAATACTCGAGTGGTAGCTGTTGTTGTAGGCGAACTCGATCAACGGCAAATGCTCATCCCAATGCCCTGCCCAGTCAAGTGTGCACGCTCTCAGCATGTCCTCCAATGTCTGTATCGTCCGCTCTGACTGGCCATCTGTCTGCGGATGAAAGGCTGTACTAAACTTCAGACGTGTCCCCAACGCTCTGTGTAGACTCTCCCAAAATCTCGAAGTGAATCTGGGATCTCTGTCTGAAATGATACTGACTGGTACGCCATGAAGTCTGACAATCTCTGGCAGCTAACTGTAACAAACTGCTCAACTCCTCATCTGTAGTCTGAGCATGAATCACTGCTGATACTGTCTGAGGCTCTACTCTCAATCCGGCAATCACTGCACCCTCAGAGCTATCAGCAAATGGCCTCCACTCTGCCAAGGACTCTAGCAGTCTCCACTCCTGAATGCATAGGCCTGCTACTGATACTTCCACCTTCCGGCTCAAAGCGTCTGCAACTGTGTTCGCCTTCCCCGGATGGTAAGAGATAGTGAAGTCATAGTCCTTAATGAACTCAAGCCATCTGCGCTGCCTCATATTCAGCTCCTTCTGCGAGAACAGGTACTTCAGACTCTGATGATCTGTAAACACCTCGAACTGCTCGCCATAAAGATAGTGTCTCCAGGTCTTCAGTGCGTGAACCACTGCTGCTAACTCCAAATCATGTGTCGGGTAATTCCTCTCATGGACTTTCAGCTGTCTGGATGCGTATGCGATCACCCTCCCGTGCTGCATAAGTACACATCCTAAGCCAACACCTGAAGCGTCGCTATAAATCACGAATCCACCCGTGCCACTCGGCAATGATAAAACTGGTGCTGTGGTCAACAGTCTCTTCAGCTCCTGAAAGCTGTCCTCGCACTTCTGCGACCAAACAAAAGTGACTCCCTTCTGCGTCAGAGCCGTCAGTGGTGCTGCCAATCTCGAGAAGTCTTTGATGAAGCGACGGTAATAACCCGCCAGTCCAACAAAGCTCCTAATCTCCGTCACGCTCGTAGGGGTCCTCCACTGTGTCACTGCCTCTACCTTCGCCGGATCCACTGATATCCCCTCTGCCGATACAATGTGTCCGAGGAACGCCACTCTGTCCAACCAAAACTCGCACTTTGAGAACTTAGCATATAACTGCTGAGCCCTCAAGATGCTGAGTACAATCCTCAGATGCTCTCTGTGCTGCTCCACATCTGGTGAATAGATCAAGATGTCATCCACGAAGACAATCACAAATATATCAATGTACTGCCTGAATGTCCGGTGCATCAGATCCATGAACGCTGCCGGAGCATTCGTCAATCCAAATGGCATCACCAAGAACTCATAGTGTCCATATCTCGTCCTAAAAGCTGTCTTCTGGATGTCCTCATCTCGGATCCTCAACTGGTGATATCCTGAACGCAGGTCAATCTTCGAGAAAACCTTCGCTGACTGCAGCTGGTCAAAGAGGTCCTCGATCCTAGGTAAGGGATACCTATTCTTCACCGTCACCTGGTTCAGCATCCTGTAGTCTATGCACATCCTCAAGGATCCGTCCTTCTTCTTCACAAACAAAACTGGTGCACCCCAAGGCGAGACGCTCGGTCTGATAAATCCAGAGTCCATCAACTCCTGCAACTGCTTCTTCAACTCTGTCAACTCAGCAGGTGCCATCCGGTATGGAGCCTTCGACTGTGGTGTAGTGCCGGCTACCAACTCAATGCCGAACTCCAACTCCCGGTGTGGTGGTAAACCTGGAATCTCTGCTGGAAAAACATCCGCGAACTCCTGCACCACCTCAATGTCCTCTAGCCTCTGGGACTCTGCCTCCGCAACCACAAGCGTCGCCAGAAAAGCTGCACATCCCTGCTGTAACAGTCTCTGAGCTCTCACAGCAGATACAATAATGCGACCCCCTCTGCTTCTGATCCCTCTAATCAGAATATCAGGCAAACCCTTCCTCGGGATCAAAATCTTCTTCTCACGGCACAAGACTCGAACATCATATTGGGACAGCCAATCCATCCCAAGTATGACATCAAAGTCCTCCATCGGTAGCAAGACCAGGTCTGCCGGAAACTCCTGATCTCCCGAAACAACCGTGGCGCCGGGGACAAATCTCCCCACAGTGCCCACCAGACCCAGGGGTGTGCTGACCTCCAAAGTGGCAGTCAACATCGCAAGGGTACAACCCAACACTCCCGCAAATCGCTCTGAGATGAACGAGTGTGTCGCGCCACAATTAAATAACACCCTAGCTACTGAACCTGCGACAAGAAGTGTACCTTCCACGACAGCGCCTCCATCCCGAGCCTCCTCTGCCTGGATGGTGAAAACTCTGCCAGTGCGCTGCCCCTGCTGTGGTCGGAAAGGTGGTCTACCTCCGCCTCCTCCTCTGCCTGGTGCGGGTAAACCCGGTGGTCTGCTCGTCCCAGCTCCTCGGCTCGGACAGCTCCTGATAAAGTGACCCAGCTGGCCACACCCATGACATGCTCCGGGGGTGAAGCACGGCCCGGAGTGAAACCTCCCACAAGTACCACAAGGCTCTGGTCGTGGTACTGCAACTCCTGCTCCCTCGTATCGGGGCCTCTTGCCCGGATTCCCTCCAGTCTGACCTCCTGGCCTCCCAGAGAACCTACCTGATGGCCTCCTCTCATCCTGGTAGTTCTCCCTGTAGTCACGATCAAGAACAAAGGCACTCTTCACTGCATCGGCCAACGTGCTCGGCATGTGTGTCAGCACCTTCGTCCTCAACTGCTTCCGGAGCCCCCGGACGAACTTCCCAGCCCTCTGCTCCTGTGTAACATACATCTCGGGACAGTAACGCTCAAGGGCGTTGAACTTCCCGATGTAGCCTGCTAGGGTCATGTCTCCCTGCTGAAGACTCAGAAACTCCTCCCTCTTCTGATCCTGGACATGCTGCGGAAAATACTGCTCGTTGAACTCGCCAACGAACTCCTCCCAGGCTATATCATCTCTGTCCGCAAACACCACTGCAGATGTGGACCTCCACCAGTTGGACGCAGCACCGCCCAAAACATAAGTAGCCAGGCCCACTCTCGCCTCTGGAGGACAACCAATAGCACTGAAGATCTTCTGCATCGTGAAGATCCACTCCTCCGCAGCCTCTGCGTCGTACTGCCCCAGAAAGGTAGGCGGATGCTGGCGCATAAACCGGTCATGCATAGCACCAGTCCCCGTCTGCCCAGTCTGTGCTGTCTGCTGCTGTAGCATCTCCGTCAGACGTCCGACCGTATCGAACAACGTCCGACGCTCATCCTCCCAAACCTCATCCCTCGCAGTCTCACTCTCACCGCGAGTATGGGCAACCGCCTTCCCCCGTCTAGGAGGCATCTGCCAAAGGAAACAAGACAATATCAATATAATCTGTGCATGCATGATCCTCTAGACCTACTCCTAACTCAAAGGTGGTTTCTTTGGACAAGTACGCCGAGATCAACGCTCTGATACCAAATTGTAACGTACCCAAAAACAGCGGAAAATTTAAACAATAATAAAGACCGTCAACGGTCAGCACTGGGCACGTCACGGGAAACAAACCAACATATATAATATAATATGATCCACGTGGAAGTCAAATATACAAACTGACTGTGATTACGACAAAAGCTATACAATATGTAATCATCTCAAAAGAAAGAAACTGACAACTACAGGATCTGATCTCGGGGGCACCGTCCTCGGTCACCACCTCAAACTCTAACCCTGCTCGCTACCTGAAATGCAAACAACAAACATGCCTGAGTTCCCTGCAGGAACCCCGTATACCAAACCTCCTAAAATACAAAAAGGAATTAAAGACAATGCAATGCTATGCACATGATCATCCGCCTCGGGCCCACAATAATGCCCTCACCGCCTCCGCGGCACTGAACCACTCCTGCCACTAGGGTCAAGTCAGTCCACCGCTGCCTCACAAGGGTCAGTCGACACCACTGCTCCCCAAAAAGTGCAGGAAGGAACCCCTGGTACACGCCGCACCCAAAGAGCGAGTCAGCCCGCCGAATACACAACTCGGGTCAGACGACAGCCACTGCTCCCCCAAGAGTCGCCTAGCGCGCACCCTGCCGGAACATCCTCGGCCTACCGCTAAACCCTCGCAAACTGCCCAAGGTTTACGGTACACATCCCTCACACCCCGCTCGGTAAGAGAGGAAAAAGGTACAACAATAATACGCCTTCGTCGAAGGTGAAATCCGTAGCTCTCAAAGCCGGTAATCAACCGTCGCCTCGGAGCCGGTAGTCGACCTGACATCGACGGATCGCGTGTGGATAAATCCACCAACCTGCGGCAGATCGGTCGACCGCTACAAGCACACCGGTCGACCGGTCCCCCACACAGTACACAGTACTGTACAAACAAATCTACCGGTCGAACCACGCCAACCGAATTACCGACCAATCGGTCGAACAAAAGTCATCTAGCGGTCGACCGTTTGGAAGGTCTACGCTATACAATTTTATATAATATATATATCCGACCGGTCGAACCAAGGGGCCGTTCGACCGATAACAGGGATTTCAATAATTTGCTCAAGTCTCGTTCGGTCGACCGGAACTGAAATACAGTTCGACCGAATCAACACAAGCACTCTACCGCTTAATTAAATGCTCAGTCGGTCGACCGAGAGTTAAAGAGCGGTCGACCGTTTTGATGGTCAAAGCTCCCAACCGACTTAGCATCGAATGGATCGGTCGAACAAGGTAAAGGACGTTCGACCGTTTAATAAGTCAAAATCCCCAACCGACCCATTCTCATCGTTATTCGGTCGACCGGCTAAGTGGTCCCGTTCGACCGATAACAGTATATCCCCTTTTTCCCGCACAAATCTGGCATAACGGTCGACCGTCTAACGACATCGTTCGACCGTTCGCGGGTAAACATCAATATAATAATAGGATCGGTCGACTGCCCACAGGCACCGGTCGACCGATCGTCGTCTTCAACCTCTGAATTGGTTGAATTCCGACGGGGAATTCGACACCAACGTCGATCCCCAACACTCACAAGGCTTATGTGAGTTATAATGAAGATTTGGCATACCTTTTTGATGGTTGTGGAAGTCTCCCAAGCTTGAGTCACTTCACTCCTCTTCTTCTTCCTTCTTCTCCTTCTTCTCCTCTTCTTCTACTTCACCTTCTTCTTCTTCTCCGACGTTCACCTCCTCTCACTCTCTGATAAAAGTAAAAATGAGGAAGAAACCGTCTGCAATTAACCTAACACCCCTATTTATACCAAAAACCTAATCTTATCTTCAACTCACCTCCAATTCCTCCAATCCAAACAATCCACTTCATCCTCCACCTGTCCAACACCTCCACCTCTTCATGCAGGATTAATTAGGGTTAATTAGGTTTAGGTTTAGTTAATTAAGATGTTTTAGATTAGGTTATTACACCTAGTCCAAGACCAAATGTGTCACTTACACTTCCCACATTCAAGAGGTGATTAAAAAGGATTGTTTGATGTAGTTAGTTTACCAAATGGTCTGAATTTTTTGTTAATTTTACTTCTTTTTTTCATTTTATTAACATCTAAGCTATCAGTTATTTTGTGCATATTACTAGAATTCCAAATTTAAAGGGTTTAATTTGCTTCTTGTTGATGTAGTGATTGGGTTATGTAGTCATTTTTTTTGGGGAAAACAGTCAACATTAGTTTGACAATTAATTGTCTTATGTACTATTGAGTTTGTTCAAACACATAGTCAACATGAAAATAATGTCATCAGGTAGTTAGGAATCATTGTCTCGTGCTGATAAAGTCCACTCAATTATCGAGTTTGGTATGGAATTTGTCTTCTACCGGGATTATTTTGTTATGTTTTCGTTAAGTGTTATATATTTTATTCTAATTAATAGTGGGATGTCAATATGTCACCCGTTTTCTAAATATACGGTTCTTGATTATTCTACTATTTATGGATTTGAATAATCGAGTACATTATAAAATGATAATTAAAGCCCATAGTTTCCAACTTTTTTGTTCATTATTTTTTAATTTATACAAAAGATTAAAAAAAATTATGATTTGACCAATTGTAATTTCGTCGACTTTCTCTCTTGTTCACTTTAGGATCGATATGTTATTCTAAATCTTTATTAGCTCTGTTCAAACATGTCTTCTACTCTGTTTTTTTTTCTCTCCAAGAACTGGACTATATTTAAAAAAACAAAAAAACACAAGTAATAGCCTGTAATACAAAAAAATCTGACTGGACTGTTAATCTGTTATGTTCTTTAATCCGTACGGACCGTACCTTGAGGATGTGGCTGATTTCTTGGTCTTTACCTTCTTTTTTTGCTACATTTTTACCTACCATTCCATGTCCAAACTTGTTCAACACAAAACCATCATAGACAATTTATTATTCCTGAACATATGAATTTAAAAAGAAATAAAATTTACATCATAACATTTCCTATCTATATTTCCATCCCCTATTATCTAGAAGTAGAATGCTAAGTACAAAGGTATGATATATACTAGTAAAGTGCAAACAAAACCTAGTAGCTCTGGTTCGTCTTTTTCGTTCGCTAGCAACGTCTTTAACATAGTATCTAGATTTGGGCCGCGTCGGCCCTTTTTATTGCTCGAACCCTCACACCGTGCTTGAAATTCAAAACCAATCCGTACTCGATTTCGGGTGGCGTCTCCATTTCAGGGGACAACCTGAAAACGTAATGCCTATAGAGATGAACTAAAGAAAGTTTTATCTCTTGCAATGCGAACTTTTGACCAATGCAAGTTCGAGGGCCGATTCCAAAGGGAATGTGAGCATAAGGATGCCTCATTCTCTCTTCCATGCATTTCGGATCAAATCTTTCAGGTCGGAAGACATCTGGATCCGGGAAGTTCTTCGGATCCTTGGCCAATACACCTAGTGCAAGCCACACCCATGTACCCTATTGCAAAACAAGACACAACAAAGGTGAGATTCTTGACGACATAACAATAACAATGTTAGGGTTTGGTTGGTTTGAAGGAAGTGTCGTAAAAAGAATATGTTCAAAATTAATGTCATTATAGTTTGGACTTTTAAGTTGATAGATAATATTATGACAATCGTTCCAATTAAAAAAATACAAAATCAAGTGAATTTCTATAGAGATAATGTCATGAATATCATATAATACAATCAATTCGAAGTATCGTCGATACCCTTCAAATCTCCGTAGCACCAGCTCAATTTAACAAAAAGTTTCACTTCTACCCTTTTGTCAACAATTTTAACTTAAATTTTGACCTCAAATAATTAGCAACTACATCCTCTACTTCATTTTAATTAATGAATACTACAGGAATCCCTAAACACAAAACAATAATCATGGTGCAAAATAAGGGAAGAATATAAAGGTACCTTAAATTGAAGGGTAGTATGCTAAGTATTATGATAGATTAGAACATGTTGGCGATATTTCATATTATACGAGGGTATATATGAAATTATCCCATTTTGTCGTGCCAACTGTTCTTTATTTCCTTAATCCATTTCTTTGAAAAAGATTATTTTCTTGAAACCAACTAAAATATGATATAATATAAGTTTTTAAGATGTGTTACCTTTGGGAGCACATAACCACCAACTTCAACTTGCTTAGATGTTTCTCTTGCAACCAGAGGTGACACTGTGTAGATTCTCATAGCTTCCTTCACTACCTGCAATAATAGATAAGATAATTAAACTTTCAGTTGCACTTCACTTCATACACAACAAATGAAAATATTATTAATTTTTGTTTATAGATTCTTGCCTGATCAAGGTAAGGAAACTTGGTATGAAGATCATCAGCCGTTGGTATATCATGTTTCGGTCCAAATCGGTCGATTTCATTGACTATTTTGCTCTCCACATAAGGGTGTTTGCACACAAGATATATCGCAGATGACAATGTGAAAGATGTCGTGGCAGATCCAGCGAGAAGGTGCTCGTACGCGAGAGCATTAATGTAATCGTAAGTGAAGAGTTCTCCACAACAAGAGCGTCTTTTGGTGTTCAATAACGCTGACAAGAAATCCTCCTCGTAGGAATTTCTTCTTAGTTTTCGTTGGACAATTTGGTCTATACGTTTGCTCAAAATGTCATTTATCGACCGCATTTTGTGGTCGGTGGTCCCCGGAATGCGTTGGAGAACGGTTTTGAATGGCTTTTGGAGTAAGGGGACTAGTAGACCGAGTATGGTAGACAACGACCCGCTAAGATCCATTTTGAGGGACTCGGTTGAGTACATATGTTGCTTTAGGAATCCTGAAGTCCCACCACCATCTTCGTCTTTGCCACCACCAACACTGGTATTAGTTAATTCCTCGCACGAGGCTTCTCTTGTGAGGCCAAAGTCTACTCCAAAAGTGGTTTTGCCAATAATGTCTATTGCTATTCGTAAAGAGAGGTGGGAGAAGTTGATGTCTTCCTTGGTATCAGCAAGGTTACAAGTTGCTGTCTCGATTATGGATTGCATGGTTGGCACAAGCTTGGAGAGATGGGATGGTTGGTAGAAGGGTATTATGGCATTTCTCATCGAAGACCACTTCGTATCCCTGTCACAATAAGTTAATTTCTTTGTTACATTTATGTGTAATATACAGTACTGTGGAAATTTTGTTGTCGCGTGTTTTTTGAAGATTTCAAATGTCTTACCATTAACGTGCAATTAGACATTCCGTGTTCTTTGTAATGGGACAACTGTCCATGTCATATGGTAGATGTTTTGTAGTTGGATTGAGATAAAAATTAGAGGAAAAAATAGCCAAAATGGAATGTAATTAAGTAGAAATTAACCTTGATAAGAAGAGGCCTTTCTCATGAAGAGATGATCCAGAGGTAGGAGAAGGCTTACTCCTATTCTTGATGTCCTTGAACTTCTTCATCCCAACATCCTTGCAAAGCTCAGGGTCAGCCACTATAACCAATGGCTGTCTTCCCATGTGAAACCTAAACCGAAAGCCAATTTAAGATCAAACCATTTGGCTATTATGTGAAAATCATATTCACTATTATTTTGTTAAAAAATGAAAAATAATAACAAGACAAGACAAGAAATGATGTTGCTTTTTTACTTTCTTTCAATTATTATTTTTTATAACTACTTTCTTTCAACTTTGGAGACCAAGTTGTTGTCAATTGGTCACTGGTGGGATGATAGGAGTTGGTCTTTAATCGGTCATATTTGACAAGTGAAATGACTGGGGTTCCAACAATTTAATTTGATTTTGCAAATTCATTTTATAAATAAAATTGATCAAAAATATAAAAAACCTGAATTTTTTATTCACTTTTAATACAAAAAAAAGAAAAATACAAGCTATTCAAGAGACCTAACCAAGAAAAGGTAAGCGTTAATTTTTACATACATTATTTTCTGGGGTTTTACCCAATTGATGGAAATGACGTCAGATCATTACATTAGAAACAAAATTAGATCGTGATCCATCTAGAACCCACAAGACTATTTTTGAACGTGAGAGGACTTGATTTTGGGAAGTTATTACTTATTAGTCAAAAGTATGTACTTTTCTCATAAGAACATATGTTGTGTCCTTTGTCCTATAGCCGAATATCTTTCATAAATTAAAAGGCTAAATATAAAATAGAAAGATTTTATTCTCTTTAGTAAAACAATATTTTGAAAAAAATACTTGAAAAAAATACACATGAGAAACTAGATATTTTACCATTTGTAGTAATAATCTTACACCGAGTGAAACACAAAACTAGAGATGCATTATCAACTCTTTGAAAAGATGCTCAAAATCAAACAAGAATCTTACATCAAAATCATATCACATGGACAAAGTATGATCATCAAAGATATTCCAATAAAGGAGCACAATTGATATGGTCTTCTAAGCAACAGTTCATTTATCTTTCAAAGGCAGGTACAAGAATTCCATTCTTCACAACTTGGACATCCATTTGCTAATGTCGTTTAAAAGTATAAAAATATGAATTTTGAATTATTGAATGATTACTTATCTTGATTCTCGTTTATTCTTTTACTTAACCAGCAATTAATCGCTGGTAAATAATGTAGTATTTTTGCAAAGAGTGTGCACGGGCTATGTTTTAAAATTAACGCGCATGTATCTGCATGGGGTATATAATAGTGTGTTGTTCTACAAATTCAGAAGTATCATATGTTTCAAGTTGAAAAATATACAATGCATGAATTGAACTCATTGCTTCCTTTGTTTACTCCATTGTTGTGCCTTTATTGCTTGCCTCATACACATGCATATTGCAATTTCAAAACCATAACTAATTACCACCATCAAACCTTCAATACCATGTAAAGATGAAAAATTATCATGAATCAGTAATCAAACAATTAAGTACAAGTACTGCACCACAAAGAAAGCAAAAGAAGTAGAAAGAAGATTATGAGAGAAATGCACCTGAAGATTGGACCATATTCTTTGGCAAGAGCCCTAAAAACATCAGGTCCATATTGAGCAAGCAAAGGCAAGTTCCCAACAATAGGAGTTGTAGGAGGACAAGGTATCTTCCTTAACCCCCAACAAGGTGCATAGAAGTAAACCACAAACCCTAACACCATCACCAAAAACCCTAACCCACACGATAAACTCCATCTCATGCACAACATAGCCATCTCCACCAAACTCCCCATGTTGTGTTGTGTTGTGTAGTAACAACCAACTCTAGCCATAGATTGAGAGCTCAATGTGATGCATGTAATGCTTATATATATAGTGAGAGAACGATATGGGTTCTTTGAGTAAATTATTACCAATGGAGAGTTGGCAAGCACATAAACACATAGATTGTTCTCCTCCGTTCTTAATGCACGTGAACAATAATTCCACCACTACTACCAACTTACACACACAAGAAGAGATGCAATAACATTTGGACGCAAACACGTAGTTATAATCTAATAGTCAGTCGATATACTTGCTTCAATAAGTAAAATTAGATATCATTATTTTTTGTTTTACTTATTTTACTTGAAACCTCCATAAAATAATGGAATCGTAGGACTAAAGTCATAAAGTGAGGTCTTGTCTTGTCATCTTGGTCTCTTCTTTTGGGAGGACAATTATTGTGAACTAAATAATAGAAGGTACAAAAGGAGAGGGAATCAAAAAGAACGAACAAGAAGAGAGAAGAGGTTGCAAGTGGCATCCCTAGTTCTTGTTGTGTTGTGTGGATTCTACCAAAGTGAATGGTGAAGTAGTGTGATCGAAGCATGTTTTGGACCAGGGATGGTGGATCCATGAAATTTTGAAGCGGGTTTTTTTTTCCACGACAGTCGAACTAAACGATTGATAAATTCAAATATTTAACTTAAAAACATACATAAATATCATTAGAAGATCATTAAACTCTTCTAATTGAGTATCAATCACTGCATGAAAAATATCATTCTTGAAGTAACGAAGATATGTAATCGATCGATGTTCACGTTTACTTCCGCTTGAACTTGTAAAGAAAGTTCCAATAAATCTTTTCATCCTAATATTAAAAAGTTAAATTGCATTATTATAAGATTTAGTGCAAGATGTGAAGTCACAAATCTCAAACTCAAACTTCCATCAAATTGACTTCTAGTTTAGGCACAACTTGGACAGTTAATCAGTAAAGACATTACATTGATGAAAATAGTATAAACATTAAACACCTAACATTTAATTTCTATATTGTGATTTTTTTCATAGGCCATCTTCAGCAAATTAATAGATTAATCATTGATATAATCATAAATTTTAAAACACCTTACATTACATGGATCAAAATCATGATTTTTTAAAACAATTTACATGAATATATCATATAAATATATAATTAAATCCTCAAATCAAAATTGAATAAACCAAATTTACATTAATTTTTTTGACTGGAACGTGAAAACAAAATTTATAGGATTTTTTAAAAAAATCGAGGGGGGGGGGGGGGGGGTGGACCCAACGTGGGTCCGCCCCTATTTTGGACAATGTGTGAGAGTTTCTTCCTTGTAGGGGCCTGCGTGGATGCACTTCTGGAATCTAACAAAAGCATGTACATGAGATTGAGATGGATGCTTGCTTCTTCACCATGCAAAACTCTAAACTAACTAAGTGGAGCAGCCATAATCGTTTTAGGTTGGGAAAATCTCGAATGTTGTACAGAATTTTACGGTTTCATTTTAGACGGGAGTGAGAAAGTCATAAGTGAAATTTGTGAAGAATCTTTTAGATGCCCATGTAATGTGGTATACATGTTTGTTGGTTGTCGAGTGAGTCAATGATTAGTAGTATATCATATAATGCATTCATGTTATATATCTTTTATTTTACTCCATATTTGTGCTCTTCGGATATTTATTTTTTATATTTCAGGATTTAGGTAGTAAAGCAGGGAAAGAAAGTAACAATGACCTAAATGCAAGAAGAAATGACTAATTTGAAAACCTTCTGGACTTGTTTGTAATGCTCAATGACCGGATTGCAAGTCAGGAATGACCTAGGTTACTCAGAATGACATGATCGTAAAAAAGATGTATTGGTCGCAAAAGTCCAAAATCTCATTAACCTGAAAAGTAATTCAACAATTAAGACCAAACATGCTCGCACAAATGGCTCCGGGTGCCCCCACATGCTAAATTGGTGAACTTAAGGTGCTAGTGAAATTTGGAGTTGCTCTGACCCAAACGATCCGCAAGTAGTGGCTCCCAATCCACCACTGGTTGATCTGGTTGAGAGATTGGCACCTGAATTCTCCAGCGAGTTGGGTATTTGTGTAAAAGCACTCTGGAGTATCCAGATCTGATTTACAGTTGTCTGATTGCTCCCAGATTAATTCAGTTCTTCTAATCTTCTATAAATACACTTGTAACATTTCTATTTCTCTTCTTTTTCTTTTTCCTTCTCCTCCTCATTAAGTTAGATTTATTTCTTACTTAGTAGAGTAGTGGAGAAGAGGAAAAGAAAACCATCCTTGTAATCTTATTTAATTAATCAAAGATTTGTTGTTGTTTACATCTTATCTTGATTAGATTTTGTTTTTGTGGTGTGTTGTTTTTACTTTGTTGTTTTCTTTGTTAATAACATGATTAGTGAGTAATTCATCCTCATTGGGGGTGGAAGATGATGTGAAGTGTGAATGTTGTTGGATTTGTGTGTGTTTTAATCTTAACATTGGAGCTTCAAATAATTTTCGTAGTCATTCTGATGGGTGTTTCACTCTTGCCTTTGATGTGCCTCTGATGGGTGTTTCACTATTGCCTTTGATGTGTTAATGGTCCTAATGAATGCTTAGAACATGCTTTGGTTAGTGAACCAATTTCATGGGGAATGATGAGGTGAGGATAAGATTTGAGTAGATAAAGAGATAAAATTGACATGTAATCTTGTGGTTTTCTTTGCCTTATCTTGATTAGTGTTTTGTATGTTTTAATGATGATACTAAATATTAATCCATGTAGAGACATACTTAGGATTGTGGTCATTATAGATTTCCATATTATTCATGTCATGAAATTTTAATTGTACACACAAGAATCACACATCTACATCTTTGCATGCATTCTCCACCTCCTATGAGGCTAGTTATATTAGATTTTTTAGTTGTTTTGCGTCGCATTCGTTAGTTTATTTTACTTTCAATCTCCATTTTATTTCTCACACTCGCTCCTCGTGGACACGACCTGTACTTGTCATCTGTTCAACACAGTCGTGTATTTGTGATTTTGAACTTAAATTTCGAACAATCAACAACTCTACAAAGTGACTACAAATTTAGGTTATTCAATATGCAACTCAAATGTTGTTCTTGATTACAAGGTAAAATATTGCAATATGTTTTCTTGAATTTTGACTCGATTTCAGTATCATATTCCGAACTTTAATAAGCCCTGAACATAACTCTGAAACTTTGTCATGACATTCTTCACTAGAATTAGGGTTCGTTTAAGAATTGTCAAGTTGCAAAGAAAGTATTAGCATTGTCACCCTGCAGATACATGGGTAATGTATCAAACATATAAGCAACAAGGTTAGAGTTGTATCCGTGCAAAATGGTTAATTTCTTTTATACAAATTGAGTTTTTAAACAAAGTTTAGCAAGTTGAACACAATACAAAATTTGATTGGTCACCACTTTTATAAATCGAATGAATCATGTAAAGAATCGTGGGTCCAACTTTATAATATATTACCCTTTTCGGCTAAACTTCCACTGTGTCAATAGCCAAGTGAAGAAATGAGATAATTATGTCACACAAAGAAGAGATAATCAAACTTTATTTGTCAGCAAAACAAAAATATTGAAATAATACATCCTACTTCTCATCTGTGGAGGAGACACAAGAAGTACTGAAGACTCACGATGGTGTGGAGGAGCCCCAAATCTGGAGACTCGTGTTGGTTTTGAAGAACCACAAAATCTGGAAAGTCACGATGACGTGGAGGAGCCAAATCCGAAGACTCAAGTTGAGGTGGAGGAACCTCATGTTAGACCCTAACATTTGATTTTGGGCTAATCCCAGGTTTAGTGGGGGTTTAGCATGGGGAATGAGGGACGGAATAGTGGGTGGTTGTGTGGTGTGATAGAGTAGGAGTGTAGGGTGATGGGTTGGTTGGGTTTTGTGCTTTTGAAGAGAAAACCACACTCATCTCTCACTTTCTCTCACTCTTGCATTCTCTCACTTTCTCTCTTCCTTCCCGGCGAACCAGGCGTGGCTGAGGAGACTCCGGCGTGAAGCGCGGAGGTCGGCGTGCGAGGAGGCGTGTGTGCGGTTGCGGACCGGAGGTGGTTTCGTGGGTTCTCCGGCGGGCGTCGTTGATTGCTTTGTTGAGGTATGTCGGCTTTTAGTGTGGTTTTGTTGTTCCCCACGTTGGTGAGAAGTTGTGGTCGGTCCCGGGAGGTCGGAGACCTCACCGGCGACGAGAAACGGTGTAAAATCCTTGGTTGGCGCAAGATTGTTGTCGACCAACGGTCAACCTACCTTTTTGTCCGACTTTAACCAACACCGGTCGAACGATGCCAATGTGGCGGTCGACCGGTTGCCTATGTGCTGGTGAGTTTGGGGCTTACTGTCGGATTTCGGTCGACCGTCCCTTGTTTTGGGGTCGACCGGAACTTAAGTGTACTTGATGACTCTACATGTTGTTCGACCGTTTTTGACATATTGTTCGACCGTTATATGATGTAGACTATTAGGATGACCCTGATAGTTTTTGGTCGACCGGGACCCCTAAGTCGGTCGACCGAATAGACTTGTATGATTTTGACCAACTCCGGATTTTGACCTCGTGTTCGGTCGACCTGTTTTAGACTGTTGTTCGACCGTTTGGA
The DNA here is from genome assembly GCA_963682175.1 of Triglochin maritima. NCBI lineage: Eukaryota > Viridiplantae > Streptophyta > Magnoliopsida > Alismatales > Juncaginaceae > Triglochin > Triglochin maritima. The sequence continues at coordinate 48,103,107 of OY821775.1, forward strand.
CTTAAGTGACACGCAGAATAGTTCAACTGTTGTTGACTTTCGGTTGACCGAACCTATTGGGGACGATCGACCGGTTAGACTCTTTCGGTCGACTATTTGTGTGCAGAACTAAATTCCTGGTCCTTGTGTTGTGTCAACTCTGTCTACGGAAACATGTGTCCTCGCTTAGAGCGTGAGCCAGGAGGTGACGGCGGGTACGTGCTCGTGCCTGCCCAGGGACCGTCGTGTGGAAGAGTGTGGACACTTGGGTCGCGCCACCTCCGTGATGGGACGTGGTGTGACGTGTTGTTGCCTTACTCTCTGTTGAGTAGCAGACCTGAGGGATTGCGGATCCCAATGTGTGTTGACGCTTGGCTCGTGGAGCATGATGACCCTGCAGACTACGGTCTGGACCCGTCCGATGTTGTGTCGGACGTATGCTGTACCGCCAAAGTTGTACCAGCGATGCCGCCGAGGTTTTCGCCGGCGATGTTCTGGCTTGTGGTTGTTCCGTCTAATGTTGTGTCGGACGTATGTTGTACCGTCGATGTTGTGTCGGCGATGCCGCCGATGTTGTTCCGGTGATGATCCCCGATTGGGCACCTATCCTGGGATGTTGACCGACTGGGCTACGGCTCCGTCGAAGGTGGTGTAGACCACGTGGTTCCTTGCACGGAAGTGCGGATGCTCCTCACTGATCCCTTTGACTCGAGTAGTCGTGTGTGGGGGTGTGTCGCGTATTGTCCATAAGACCGTATGTGCCTACGATAGGTTTTCGAGGGAGACCCGTTGTTGTTGGACTGATGTCCTTGTGGACCATGTTGAGGGTCGTTGTTGTTGGACTGAGGTCTCGTTTACCCTTGGAGGGATTTGATGCATTGCAGATGTGATATGACATGCCACTAGTATGATAGGATCATTTACCGTACACTGTTGCATTCATATAGGCGAGCTTGGCATACGAGGTTTCCTAATGGGAAACTCAGGCATCGTTGTTTGATTCATGTTTCAGGACCGCAGTAGGTTCTGTCGGGTGGTGACAGCAGGTGCACACTGTAGGATCGTGTGGGTCTATGGGTCCACTAATCACTTTCTAATTGAGATTAAGCCCTAATTAACTACTTGGTTGATTGATCAAAGAATTGCAGCGGAAATTAACAACAAATCAAACACAAGTAGGAAAGAAAGACAATGCAAACCACACAAAGACGCGTCGGATTTACAGAGGTTCGGCCGCGCCTACGTCCTCTCTTGCAAGCCCCTCTCGAATCCCCGTTCGAGCTCCTCTTGCGTCTTCACTATGCCTCCCCGTTCCGGGCCGGGAGCAACGCCTTTTACACGTCTTCAAGCTCGCGAACAACCCTCGTCGAGCTTGGCACCTCCTCTCACAAACCGAGAGAATCACTTCGGGCTTTCACCGAAATCCTTGCTTCTTTGTCTTGGGCTTTCACCAAGACCCTTGCTCACTTTGACAACAATGGTGACTGAGTGGAACTCACTCTCTAATTGAGCACAACAAATGCTAGTATGAATGTATGATGAAGGATGTGGAAATTAGGCTTTGGAATCACTAATTGGGAGCTTTGAGGTTGTGGAAAATCTCACTATAAGTTTGACACTTTGGAGTTGTGAAATCTTGTGGAAAACTAAGTGTGAACCTCTATTTATAAGCTCCTAAAGATTTCTAGCCGTTTGGACAAGATTTGATTGGGTTTTGTGCAAGATACACAAAACAGAAAATCGGGTTCAGAAATCTGTCCAGAAACGGTCGACCGAAAGGTGTATCGGTCGACCGAACCCTTGAGTCTGTTGATGGATCGGTTGACCGAACAAAGGTACTGGTCGACCGAATCACTTAAGTTCTATAGGTCAACGGTCGACCGAGCAGGTACCGGTCGACCGAACTACTGGGTTCGGTAGAGAGAAATCTTGATCGGTTGGACAAACTTGTGTCGACCGATAGCAGGGGGTTTTTCACGAATTAAACGGTCGACCGAAAATGGTATTTTGTTCGACCGGTTCAAAAGTATTTGGGGGTGTATATAGGAAAAATGTGTATACGACCGTTGTATAATACGACAAATAAAACGGTCGTATTTTTACCAGAAATAGCAAACGAAACGGTCGACCGAAGGTCTACCGGTCGACCGAACAGGTCTGGGTAATCGGTTAATAGAAGGTGGAATCGGTCGAACGAATTGGTCTGGTATAACAAATATTGTGTATAACCGGTCGACCGAAAGGTGAACGGTCGACCGAACTCAGGTAGACTGGCGACCAATGTTTTAGGTGTTTGGGTGATCTAATGGAGTCCAAATTATATGATATTTTGTGTGTGACTCCTACAAGGAACCTAGTGTGTGAATGCATGCATATTAGCTTAAGTTATGCTCAATTTACATAAGTTCCTAATACTCAAAGAAATATAAAATTACATGTCTTCAATCCTAGCTTGATTACATGTCTTGACTTGATTTTTCTTCTTTCTTGAGTCTTGATCACCTGTAGATGTTAGCACAATACAACATGTATACCATTATACTACATGTGCTAATCTACATGTCCTAATTAAGATTAGGTTTAATTACATCATCAAAATACGGATTAAGACCAAAAAGCCAACAATCTCCCCCTTTTTGATGATGGCAACCTATATCTTAAACCAACCTAATACTTGAAACATGTATAAGTTAACTATGCATATAAATGCTCCCCCTATGGATGTGCATAATTTTTCTTGATAATTTCATGTATATTTCAAGTTACCCTAATCTATTACTTCTCCCCCTTTGACATCCATCAAAAAAAAACAATAATCAATGTAATATATGAATTTAAATTTCTCCCCCATTGACAATTATATATAACTATTTGAGTTCACTGTAGGATGTCATTTGTAATGAAGATGCTCCCCCTAAATTTTGCACTTCATTACTCTAATAAAAGATATAACTATTAAGCTCCCCCTATCAATAAGGCTAGATGGAAACTATGAGTATGATTAAAAGTTAAGTTCAATTAAGTTTCTATTTAAGCCTTATTCTAACATCCATTTAAAATTTGACATTTAAAATCAATGGATGTGATAAATGATTTTCAATGAATAGGGTAAATAATTTTCAATGAATTGAATTATATGATATGTCAATTAAGCATGTGAAGCTAGATTAGAGCTAATTTAACATGAATTGTATAGATAGGAATATATACCAATGTTGAATTCGAATTTAGCTCCAATCTCATTTGGTGATGCAACCGGATTTGAATTTGACTCTTGAGCTCACCCGGTCACCACCAATCTCCTCCTCAAGCTCCTACAAGTGTAGACTTAGGTACCCAAACAACTTTGGGTCCTTGAACATTAGCTTTTGGGATCCAAACCATTTTGGTTTTGGGAGCCCACACACTTGAGGAACTATGGTTAATGAACATATGCTTACCATTTAGAGTAGTGTGAGATACATGGTTTTTCAATTTAAAATTGTAACCTAAACCATGTTTAGCTAAGGATTGTCTTTGACTACCTAAAAGCATATCAAGCATTTTTGTTCCTTTAGTGAACATTTCAAGATCTTTTCTTAATTGCATATTTGAGGCTTTAAGATCTACATGTTCATCAATAATGGGTGTTTTACTTAGACTAGCAAGTGATGATTCATTTGATTCAAGTCTAGCAATCACCTCATTCTTTTCATTCATGATTAATTCAATTTGACATTTGAGATCATTTATAGTTTTTCTAGCATTTTTGTTCTTTTCACAAATGATCTCATATTGTTTAACTAAATCATGAAATGCATTTTGAAGCTCATCTTTAGTAAATGTTTCATTAGATGCACTTGAGTTTGAGCTATCACTAAGATCTCTAGATGAGCAAGAATTAGAAATAGAAGAGTTAGAGGCTACCTCACTCAATTCATCTTCAATTGCCATGTGACATGAGTAAGCAAATTCTCCTCTACTATGCAAGGTGGAAGATGATGTTGATGGTGATGATGAGTCATCCCATGTAGCTTTGTGAGCTTCTTCTCTCCTTTCTCTTCTCTTGCTCCTTCCCTTCTCTTTTCTTTTCTCCCTCTTTTTCTCCCCTTCTTTTCTCTCAATTTTGCTTTCCTCCTTCTCCTTCTTTTCTCTTCTCTCAATCCTAATACCCCTTCTTTCAATTTTGTCTTCTTTATTCTTGAGGTATTTGAAAAAATCTTGGGCAAGGACCACGATTTCTTCTTCTTCATCTTCTCTATTTTGCTCCTCAAAATCTGCATGTAAGGCCATAGTAGGAGTTTTCTTGGAAGCTTCTTTTTCTTTGCGATGACTCAATTGAAGCTCATAGGCCATGAGATTTCCAATGAGTTCCTCCATCTTCAATTTGGAAAGATCGTGCGATTCTTCAATTGCGACGACCTTGTCTTCCCAATCGTTGCTCAATGATCGGAGGAATTTCCGAGTCATCTCTCCTTCATTTATCCTTCTTCCAAGAATCAAAAGAGAGTTAGTAATATCGGTGAAGCGAGTGTTCATGTCGCTTATGTTCTCACCGATTTGCATAGAAAATATTTCATATTTATGCATGAGGAGACTTATCCTAGTTTCTTTGGTTTTGCTATCACCCTCATGATGCATTTGTAACCTATGCCATATTTCATTGGCACTTTCACATCCCCTAATTCTATTGTATTCTCCCTCATTAAGGCCACAATAAAGAATATTCATAATTTTTGAATTCATTTCAATTTCTTTCATTTGAGGCCTAGATAAAGAATCTAACTCATTTTCATTTGGGGGGATGTATGGAGTTTGAATAAACTTCCAATACTTAAGGTCATTTGATATTAAAAAGATTTTCATTCTATTTTTCCAATAATCATAATTTGACCCATTAAGCAAAGGAGGCCTTGTGGTGCATAAACCCTCTAAGTGATTAGATGTGCTAGCCATGCTAAAAATACGATTAAGTATAGAATTTAGCTAACAAGGCTCTGATACCAAATGTAGGATCGTGTGGGTCTATGGGTCCACTAATCACTTTCTAATTGAGATTAAGCCCTAATTAACTACTTGGTTGATTGATCAAAGAATTGCAGCGGAAATTAACAACAAATCAAACACAAGTAGGAAAGAAAGACAATGCAAACCACACAAAGACGCGTCGGATTTACAGAGGTTCGGCCGCGCCTACGTCCTCTCTTGCAAGCCCCTCTCGAATCCCCGTTCGAGCTCCTCTTGCGTCTTCACTATGCCTCCCCGTTCCGGGCCGGGAGCAACGCCTTTTACACGTCTTCAAGCTCGCGAACAACCCTCGTCGAGCTTGGCACCTCCTCTCACAAACCGAGAGAATCACTTCGGGCTTTCACCGAAATCCTTGCTTCTTTGTCTTGGGCTTTCACCAAGACCCTTGCTCACTTTGACAACAATGGTGACTGAGTGGAACTCACTCTCTAATTGAGCACAACAAATGCTAGTATGAATGTATGATGAAGGATGTGGAAATTAGGCTTTGGAATCACTAATTGGGAGCTTTGAGGTTGTGGAAAATCTCACTATAAGTTTGACACTTTGGAGTTGTGAAATCTTGTGGAAAACTAAGTGTGAACCTCTATTTATAAGCTCCTAAAGATTTCTAGCCGTTTGGACAAGATTTGATTGGGTTTTGTGCAAGATACACAAAACAGAAAATCGGGTTCAGAAATCTGTCCAGAAACGGTCGACCGAAAGGTGTATCGGTCGACCGAACCCTTGAGTCTGTTGATGGATCGGTTGACCGAACAAAGGTACTGGTCGACCGAATCACTTAAGTTCTATAGGTCAACGGTCGACCGAGCAGGTACCGGTCGACCGAACTACTGGGTTCGGTAGAGAGAAATCTTGATCGGTTGGACAAACTTGTGTCGACCGATAGCAGGGGGTTTTTCACGAATTAAACGGTCGACCGAAAATGGTATTTTGTTCGACCGGTTCAAAAGTATTTGGGGGTGTATATAGGAAAAATGTGTATACGACCGTTGTATAATACGACAAATAAAACGGTCGTATTTTTACCAGAAATAGCAAACGAAACGGTCGACCGAAGGTCTACCGGTCGACCGAACAGGTCTGGGTAATCGGTTAATAGAAGGTGGAATCGGTCGAACGAATTGGTCTGGTATAACAAATATTGTGTATAACCGGTCGACCGAAAGGTGAACGGTCGACCGAACTCAGGTAGACTGGCGACCAATGTTTTAGGTGTTTGGGTGATCTAATGGAGTCCAAATTATATGATATTTTGTGTGTGACTCCTACAAGGAACCTAGTGTGTGAATGCATGCATATTAGCTTAAGTTATGCTCAATTTACATAAGTTCCTAATACTCAAAGAAATATAAAATTACATGTCTTCAATCCTAGCTTGATTACATGTCTTGACTTGATTTTTCTTCTTTCTTGAGTCTTGATCACCTGTAGATGTTAGCACAATACAACATGTATACCATTATACTACATGTGCTAATCTACATGTCCTAATTAAGATTAGGTTTAATTACATCATCAAAATACGGATTAAGACCAAAAAGCCAACACACACATTTTGGGGTCAGGATCCTCTTCGGACTTTTTGAGGCCGTCGTGATTGCTTGTACCTGTCTTTTCATTGTATTGTTGTAATCACGTCTTTTGACAAACTTTGTTGTATTATTGGTGCACCGACTGTTGATTTATATGAGTAACATTCTCGCTGATGAGTTATTCTAATAAACTCTTGATTGTTTAAATTTTTAAATTTCCGCTGTTTCGGGATGTTACACCTCACGTTGATGATCAAATTGACGTTGGTGTAGGGGTGGTTTCTTATTTGAATCTTTGATTGTAGATGAAGAATAAAGAGAAACAAAACTTGTAGTTGGAGGTCAAAGTATGTGGTAAGTTGAGGTGCAACTGGAGTCCAGTCTCGACGGTGATGGTGTTTAGCCAGACTCAAGCTCCAATAGCGAGAATCAACCACTTATTAAATTTGTTAAAGCTTTGGACGAATGCAGCTGCCTCAAACAGGGAAGAAAGGAGGACAAACAAAGTGGTAAGCTTCCAAATTTCAGTTAAATAACGATAATGCACAAATTTAGTTTTATGTTTCTGGACATGTATATGCCAAGTTGTCAACACGTGTAGAATTTTTTTAGAGATTTTGCATTACATAGGCAATTTGGAAAACCCAACACCACTAAGTTCTTCCATGTTTTCCAAAAATTATGCCCCCAACAACCACCCGATTCGTAAGTTTAAAACCTAATGCATATTGATGTACTGGCAATACATGACTAATGCAATAATGCTTAGCTTAATTAATGGTGGTGTAGCTTGTGTTTGCAAGTTTGTAGAAAAATACGTGAATGACGATTCGGAAATGTTTTTCAAGTACAATGAGATTCAAGCATTTCGGTGGACGATGATGTCTAAGATTTGTAAAGCAGTGGTGTTTAAAAGCTTGGTATTGAAAATTAGTTTTTGTCCAAAAGGACTTGTTTTCTTAGGTTGTAGAAGAACCAGATCTTTTGTTCTGTAACTTGGATTCAGTTAGTTTGTTGCCCTGCATGACTTAGTTTGTAACGAATATCCAGTTAATTATATCAACATGTGGTTTTTTGTCTTGTGTTCCTGTTCCATTTTCATGTGGTTTTGGTCTTTCAGCACTCAATTTCTAATGAATGCTTGGTTAGTTTTTTATATTTTTGCTCATCAACTACAATTACCTAGTTTTTATGTGAGATCCAATTAGTTATTCTCAAGTTAGTTTTTGGTATTGCATGAGTGAGTTTTTCACATTGGACCACTTAGTGGCTGACGTAGGGCAAGTTAGTTATTCTCGTAGATAGTTTTGGTCTTTCAGCACTTAGTTTTTCACAGTGGACCACTTAGTACATAAACTAGTTTGAGTTACTGTTAAGTCTTTCGTCACTTAATTGGGATCGCTTCGTCCTTTTCAACCACTTACCTGATAGCTCAGTTAGATTTTGGTCTAAAATGACTTGGTTCATCAACTTCAATCACTGAGTTCATATATGAGATCAAATTAGTTATTCTTGAGTTAATTTTTGGTCTTGCATGAGTTAGCGTTTCACTCTCGACTACTTAGTGGCAAACGTAGGTCCAGTTAGTTAATCTCGTAGTTAATTTTTGGTCTTGCAGGAGATAGTTTTTCACATTGGTCGAATTAGTGTTTTTCCTTGCATGAGTTAGTGTTTCACCTTCGACTACTTAGTGTCATACCTAGGTTCAGTTAGTAAATCTCGAGTTAGTGTTTTGATTTGTTTGAATTAGTTTTCACAATGGACCATTTAGTTCATCAACTTCAATCACTTTGTTCATATCTGAGATCCAGTTAGTTATTCTCGAGTTAGTTTTTGGTCTTGCATAAGTTAGTGTTTCACCTTCGACTACTCAAAGGCAGACATAGGTCCAGTTAGTGAATCTCGTAGTTAGTTTTTGGTCTTTCATGAGTTAGTGTTTCACCTTCAACTACTCAGTGGCAGACCTAGGTCAAATTAGTGAATCTCGAGTTAGTGTTTTGACTTGCTTGAGTTAGTTTTCACACTAGACCATTTAGTTCATCAACTTCAATCATTCAGTTCATACCTGAGAAACAACTATTCATGAAAATTAGCAAAAACATAAGTAATATCATATAGTTGACGAAGTACAATGACAATTACTTAGAAAGTGCAACATAAGCACATGACACAAAGTAAATTAGGAAGTACAATAATAAAGAAATCTAAAATCAAAAGCAATATTCCGTAATTTCTATTCTTCAATTGCTTTCGTGTATGTCTTTCTATTATGATATATGGCCCAACCTATGACAACGAGAACATTGGGTAGGATCCGTATCTCGAATACTCTATGGAATTCATTTCTTCTTTGGCCTACCAGATCTTGTCTTGGTAATTGGCGATTCAATTTTGTTGACGTTGACATGATTGAGTGTGGGACGGTCAGTTGTAGGTATAGGATATATATAGACATTTCGTACACCTTCCTGTATATCTCAAAATTGAGATAAGAAGACAAAATTTGTAAATGTCCTTACCTACAAATTGAATGGCTATGTATGCTGAAAGGAATGTGTTCTAAAAGTTTTATTTTTATATGTCAATTTTTATGAATTGAATGTACAAACATTTTGTTCATTGATTAATGTATTCGTCTTTTAGAAGTGTTGAAGAAGAGACTCTTGGTCCTTAACTGTAGAACTCTAAAAGATAATCGTTTACATAAATCAAAAGTTATTTACAATCATGGTAATTGACATGGAACATTAATTACAGAGATAAGATTGTCGTGTTGGTTAAAGAGTATTGTAACTCTACAAATATTTAACGACACGAGTATACAGAAGGGGAAAATAGTTACTTCTTATATATTGAATAAACCTAGCAAATGAAACATTATAGATTTGTGTTATGTGTTATTAATATTTTCACTGTGTCTTGAATCCTAAGATATCAAACTTATGTCTTTTCACATAGGAAGTGTTTAATTTGATTATTGTCAAAAGTTGTCATTGAGTACGGTGATAAAAGACAATAGTTGGTTAAGTACGACTTATGCTAGAAAAGATAGTTCGTCAAAGGATAACCATTGTCCCTCTTTACTTGAGTAATGATATTACTGAGCTCATTGATAAAGTAAAATTATAATGTGCACAATGTGACTTGTGTTAAGTTACATATTTATAATTAGCTTAATAGATCAAGAAATAAATATATAATACAAATGTGACGCATTTCTACTTTGTATAATATTCTTAATATCATGAGCCAAGGGATAGACACAAGTGATATTTTACATATCACTAAGTGAATCGTGTTTAGTACGAGTGAGCAAAACATCTTTGTTATTTGGGTAACTATAATGTGTAGCTAGATATCGTTTATAGTTTATGATGTAATGTGTATTATATCATTGCCAACATAACTTAGATTCTCATATAGGTCACACCACAAAACTGAGAAACAAGAAATATAATTTTATATTTTATATAATGTAAAGTTTCATGTGTTATGAAATATTATACATGTCATAAAATAATAAAATCAATATGTCATGAAAACGACATGGTTAGAATAATAAATAAATTCGTATGAGATGTATATATATTATGTGGTATAATATTTGGACATTATTTATGATAATATATTACATGATATAATGTGATCTACAACATTATAACATATCAATTTGTTAAAACCCCAAATCCAAATTTTTGGAGTCAAAAATAGTGAAAAATGGTACAACCGTTTGACTACGTTTTTGCATATATTAATAAGAGATTTTTACTGATTAATTGCTGGATTTAATCGACCTTGATCAAAAGTAGTTATGGGATGATGATGTGGCAAAATAAACAAGATATCATGTGCAAAGTGGTTTGCACATGATGTGGTTTGGTGGAGATGTAAACAAGAGATCATGTGTAAGTGGTTTGCACATGATGTGGTTTAGTGGAGAGATTAATAAGGGATCACGTGTAAGTGGTTTGCATGGGTTAGAGGTAATCCTATAAATAGATTCATCCTCCATTCCTTCTTAATATTAATGCAAAAATTCTCTCTCTCCCTAACCGCCCCATTAATCCATCTGAACTCTTAATTATTCAAGTTTTTGGAGATTAAATTCTCAGGAGCTTTAGAAGGGTTATTAGCTAGATTCTAACCTTAATTTAGAGATTGATTGACTAACTCATTTATCTCTAATCTTGTTTAAAGTTTGGTGAACATTTTGAGGCGAATCGGCGAACGATTCAACGAGCAACGCAACTCTGGATCTTCATAAAAGTTTTAGAGAATCTTTGGGTATGATTCTCTTCTATTTTTTGATATATATGTAGATTACATGATATTAGAATAAATATAAAATAATGTACATGAAATCGTCAAAAATGGAAATCGATCTTGTATGCATATTTAATTTTTTTAAAATATATACATACAAATGGGCACAAAATCCTACACATGCATGCAAGGAAATCAAAAGACTCGCCAATCACCGCAACTACAATTCATGGTCTCAAGGTCTACAATGCAAGAAGGTCTAGAGTGCTCTTCAAGAATTGTATAAGGCACAAATATGGTGCATCACATGCCTTTTCCATCACAAATAGTGGCTTCCAATTGTTGTTCAATAGACGGACACAAGTGTGATTTCCATCAATGGACTCGATCTTTCTTCTACATAACAAATCCTTACTCAGATGTGGTCAACAAGATCGGTTATGGTAAAGTGTTGAGCATCAAGTATCCATGAATTATAGGATTCAACAACATTAAAGTACATGTGACCGTAACACTCCTTCAAACAAGAAGTTGGCCCAATGCTGTAGCCTAGGCTCATCAACAAAATGTTTGGCTAGGGATGACTCCTGTGAGAGTAAGTTATAATACTGTTGAAAATTGGCCTCTATTGTGGAGTATGCAATTCCTTTGAATGTTCTTAACATCCTACACACGAAAAAACAAAACGAAGAATGTGAATGAACAAAAATTGTCGGTACAAAAAGTAATAATAAGATGTAAGATTTTGATCTATACATGTTCTTTCTTTTGGTTATACAATTTTAAAGGACTGGTGCCTTAAAATTCTCCTCTAGGTGTCTCAAGCATATGCATGGTAACGATTAGGGAAAATCCTTTGAATGACAACACTTACACATTTGCATCGATCAACGATAAATGTTATTTTCTCTTTTGGGTCAACTATTTGCTTTAGATTTTTAGAAACCAACTCCAATTGTCGTCACATTCCAAATTCACCACAGCATATGCTAATAGAAATATTTTATTCTGTCCATTCAAACTATCAGCAAGTAATGCCCATTGGTATTTGGACTTCAAAAAGGTGTCATCCAGAAATAATAAAGGTCTACACTCAATCTGAAATCCATGAATGCGAGCATGGAAAGCAACAAAATTTCTTTGAAATCGAGACGGCTGAGAATCAACCTCTATATCAATATAAGAACCTGGATTGTTCTTCAAAGCTACCTCACGATACCAACATAGCAAGTCAAAAGAGCTCTTATCTTCGCCATATAAAAGCTTCCTTGTTGCATCTTTTTCAAACCAAGTCTTATGATAGGGGATTTCAATGTCGTAGTCACTACAAATATCCGAACATATTTCGGAAGCCTTGTGCAACGACCGAGTCTTCAATGTCTACGATACTTGCACCAAATTCTTAGAAGCTCTAGGATGGTTCGTTGTTACGATCCCACCACCACAAGAATGATTTTTCTGAAATGCTTTAATTACAAAGGTCATATGCTTCATGTTTCTGAGAGTGTGAACCCTCCAAATACAAGCTTCTTTTGCACATTTAGTAGTGGCCACTTGTAAATTATCCTCAGAAATTTGTAGTTAAATCCCAACAAATATGAAAATTGCACAATGCCTTGCGAAAAGCTTCAACATCTACAAATTCCTAACCAACATCATCAAGTTTTTTCTCCCACTATTCTACATTTTCCCCATGTTTACTTGATATGGCTCATTTTTATATAAGCAAGATTCACTCAATGTCTTTGCACAAGTAGATAAAGATAGAGACTGTACTTGTTGGGCGTAATTACTATTGACTTTTGTTTGTTCATCATTTACTAGAATTTTCAAACTAGCCAATGAATAACGAATCCTGATGCCAAACATATAGTGAACATCGTCAGAGGAGAACAATGTCATTCAGATATCATCTTCTCCGGGGAAAACTAGACGAAGATAAAGATGATGGTTCAAGTGACTGTCATTGGGAATAAATAAATAAATGAAAATCCTCCAAGGTTGTGTCTTTACACATATATGTTCATCTTCTCTCACCGAGGTAAACACACAATATCATGAGTTTGTCCATCTTTGAAATCTACCAAGAGTGGAAGAGAATGATAATAAGGTTCAAAAGTCCACAAACTAAACATATGTCGTGAATGGAAGAAAAAGTTTTTCATGCATTTCATAATTCATCAAAGGCATATGGTTGTCATGACTGACAAATGTATCTATACATTAATACATTATAATATAACAAGAACACATTCAAAGACCAAAACATCGGCAACATATCGTACAAATATAACTTTGGTTACCGTAAAAATCGTTTGTTTTCTCCCAACAACACTAAGCCAATCAACAATATATACTTAGTTAGTTAGCAACATTGAGTTTGTTGTTAAAGCAGAGACAATTACCATCTGGGTGTTGTTTCGGCAAGTAACATCCAAACTTCCAATTTCCAACAATCATCAATTATACAACAAATTTCAGAGTTATTAAGCTATAATAACATACCATACTTAATTAATCGAAATGAAAACTACATTTTCAGTATTTTTTTTCGAGATATTAAGATCATTGGTGCAAACAAATTCACGAAATGAGAAGATTTTTGAAAGAAAAAAAAAAGAATAATCATATTTGTGCCTTAAACGTTGAATCTCGGCACTTTTGTTTCAATGAAACATTTTTGGGGGATAAAATTTATTTGGAGATGAAGGAACAAAAGAAAGTTGAGGCTAAATTGGTGGGTTTCTCTAACTATTAACCTTAACTCGAAGAGAATGACATTCTTGTAATTAGTTAAAAGTGAGAATTACAACTTTAGAAAAATAAAGATATCGTGACTTAAAAATAAAATTGTAAAGTTAACACATTTATCATCGAAATGAACGATGATTTATGACCTTCAATTGATTTCCCCAAATTCTTATTATGCGTATCTACATACATGATCCCCTGATCTAGTGCAATCTTCACTGAAAACTAGTCAACAATATTCTTTCATGGATCAAAACATGCGAAATCCGATTCTAAACAGTAATAATGAAAAATTCCATGATCCACAAACGGTGGCGAACTTAAGAAGTTTTATGAGCGCGGAGGGGACCAACGTAAGAATTATTCAAAAACCTCCTAATATTCGGACATAATTATACGTAGTCACCATACGTTCACGTGTAAATATACGGACATAATTATACTTAGTCACCATACGATCACGTGTAAATATAGGGACATGATACGATCACGGGTAAAAGTAAAATTACATTTTCTTGAAATGGACCCAAATACTTTCTACTTGTATTTGTATTTTTCTCTGAGTGGGACCTAAGTATAGTATTTTTATGTATATGCGCCTCAAATTGGAAGTCCAATTCTTAAACATCTAAAACAAATACTCAAAATTGAATACGGGCCATGACTCCCTTTGAGCCCTTACTTCGGTCCACCTTTGTCCACGGGGTATCTTTACGAAATCATTTTGTATTTTTTTTAATTATAAAACCCAAAATATAAAACTCCTATACTAAAAAACTGATATTTGTTTCAAAAAAATCACAGCTAAAAAAATACCAACTCAGCTAATCTAGTTGACTCCCCAAACTTTCTTCAAGTTTTGTTTCTGACCGAGCTGCTCACCGATCCGATGAGCCAACCCAAACAACTCGTAAGTTCTCATCGAGTCAAGCTCGAACTAGGATATCAAGCTCTAGTCAAGTTTCGAGTGACTAGCAAATAAATATTTCTTAAAGAGCCAAGTCGAGTTGAGCCACGCTCGCTTGAACTCAGGTCCATTACATCCCTAGTTTCCAAGAATAATCCGACCATGGTTCCTTTCCACCAGTTGTTTCCCACATCACAGTCCCCTACAAATTCCCCCTACCGACACATGATCATTTGGCCATGTTAACGTCTATTAACTTAACTTATTATATATGAGAGGACTGGTAAAAGATTCCCAGAGAATCCGGCCAGAAGCTGCTTGGCTGTTACGCATGGACTACTACTACAACTACTGCTAAGTGCAAAGCTAGAAGAGTAGTAGCAGTATAGTACCTCTGTTGTCGCCTATCGAGAAAGCCAGGTCTGCTTGCAACTATGGTTTTAACCGTTCATGTCAATTCTCTAGTACCACTTTCAAAGCTTGTCCAGAGAATCAAAATATATACGGTTTCTAAAATATATTTCCCTGTGATATTTCTCAAAGAGGATGATACTGTACTTCCTAAAAAGTAAAAACAAGGAATGTGGTTCCTTGGTTTGTTTGGGGTAAAATCATGCATTCCACTACAAAAGCAGGAAGCACTATGCTACATGCCCATGCTGCAGCATCAATTAAGCATAACAAAATGAAAAAATATGGTTAATTACAGTTTGCCCCTTGAACTATGCATTGGTATCATTTTGTCTCCCTAAAGCTTCAAAGTTAACAGTTACCTCTCCTGAGCTTTAATTTTGTAACATTTTGTCACCTTGAACTACAAAAACTCATTATTTAACACACATTCGACTTTTTTTTCTATTTTTTTGTTCCTCAATCTGACCCAAATTCCAACTATATCCGACCTCCGTTTCTATCCAAACTTTCACGTAAATATAGGTTTAGGAGTGCATTAGAGATATAACAAAAAAAATTAGGAAAAAAAACGTCGAATGTGTGTTAAATAATGAGTTTTTGAAGTTCAATGGGCAAAGTGTTACAAAATTAAAGCTCAGGGGAAGTAACTGTTAACTTTGAAACTTCAAGGGGCAAAGTGATATCAAAGCATAGTTAGGGAGGCAAACTGTAATTAACTCAAAAAAAATATAAGATCCATATCGTGATCGTTTCAGCAAGATCATATCTAACCGGAAACAATATATTATCACGTGCGCATCAGGTAATTGTTAGTGGCAATCAGGTAGGTTGTAACATAGAAATGACAAATCAAGCATATATTAGCAAGAAGACAAGAAAAGTTAATTAAAAGGACATAGAAAAGACCATGCAACCGACAAACCTTGGTATCAAGACATTTCTCCATCACCTTTTAATAAGGGGGTTACTATTTATTGTCGGAAAACTACTTAAATCGTCCTAAAAATGATTTTTTTGCACTTAACAAATCAATTAATACTCGTTCCGTCCCGTGTCTTTAAACAATGTGTTTGACTCAGTTTTACTCACATTCCTAGTACTAACACCACGAAAATGTCTGGCGAAGCACCTGAATCCGGCGAGGTAACAGGGGCGGAATTTTTTTCCTGACTCGGGCGTCTGACTAAGCCGCCTCCACATAGGTGGAGGCGTGTCAGCCAGACGCCTCCACCTATGTGGAGGCGTCTTAGCCGGACGCCTCCACTAAGGTGAAGGCGTCTGGCTGACACCCCTCCACCTATGTGGAGGCGTGTTAGACAGACGCCTCCACCAAGGTGGAGGCGGCTTAGCCAGACTTTAATTTTTTTTAATTTTCTGTTAAATTCAATTTTTTCAGGTTCCGTTGCAAGATTTCGGTGGTGATGGAGTAGTTTACAGTGAGGTTTTTGACAGTAAGGAAATATTTACAACAATCGAGGAAGCTTGTAAATGGGCGAAACAAGTTGCACTAGGAGTCAGATTTTTTTGGTTATATCATCATACAAACCAAAAGCAGGTAACTGGATGGATTGTTACCTGAGATGTGATCGCAGACGTGAAATGAGTTCTCGTGAAACGAGTATTGCACTGCGAAAGAATACAAAAAGAAAAGGTTGCGGTTGTCGGTTTTTGGTAAAAGTGGTGGAGCGACGGGATCACGATGGATGAGTCATTGTTTCTAGTAGCATCTATGGGCAGCACAACCACCGACTTGCAGTTTATTCAGAGAGTCACCGACAGGTCAGCGGACTTAGTGCTGGGGCAAAACAAATTGTTCATGATATGATAGAGGCACAAGCAAGACCACGTAACATTTTGTTGGCGGTAAAAGAGAAATTCTCGGACGATACTCCCAATCAAAGACACGTTTATAACTTCAGAGAGTACATGAGGAGGATGAAATATGAAGACAGGAATCCCACGCAGCAGTTTCTCAGGGAGGCAGTGCAGCGTAAGTATTTGCATTAGATTGTGGCAGATGAAGAAACTAATGTCCTCACTCACGCATTTTTGGCACATCCGACTTCAGTTCAGTTGTTGCGTACACACCCATTCGTAATCTTCATGGATTCGACGTATAAGACGAATAAGTACAAGATACCTTTGTTTGAGATGGTTGGGGTTACTCCAACAAACATGAGTTTCCTCGTCGGATATGCGATTTTGCAGGATGAGACCGAGTCTAGTTACCGATGGGTGTTGGAGAGGCTGCGAGATCTATTATTGGATATTGTTAGCCCGACTAGCAATAATAACGGACCGAGAGATGGGTCTGATGCGACCAGTGGCAGAGATTTTTCCTGAGTCTGCTCATTTACTATGCACCTGGCATATCAACAAAGACGTGTACAACTACGCATACCACGTATTCGACAAGGACAAGTAGCTTGCAGAGAGTTTTAGGCGTGGAAGGTGGAGGAGAGTCATGCTTTCTGATTCACATACGGATTATGATAGAGCAGTCCGTAATCTGAAAGATTCTTACAAGTCCTGGTCAGTGCTGACGGAGTATGTGGAAGACACGTGGTTGGTGCATAAGGAAAAATTTGTGTTGAATTGGACGAATAAAGTTTTTCATTTCGGCAATACTACGAACTGCATGGTGGAAAGTGCACATTCGGCTCTGAAAGAGTGAATCACTACATCGACTGCCGCTATCGACACTTTTTTCGACCGCGTAAACTCGGCTATTGAAATGCAGCTGACGAATATTCAGAACTTTCTTGAAGATTCGAGACGTCGAATTGTGACAAACTACACAAGTCCTTTGTTTCAACATATAAATGGCCGAGTTTCGCATCACTGTTTTTCGTTATTGACTCAAGAGTTGAAGAGAATGCAAGACTTAAGTGATGAAATTGAATATCGTTGTGGGTGTGCTTTCCTAACAACACATTGGATTCCTTGTGCCTGTACCATGTACGAGTGTTTTGCGTCAGGTGATGGAATTTATTTAGAGCAGATTCATCCATTCTGGAAAACACTTGTCATTGGAGAAGGAGTCCAGATGTCAGAGTTTATGGATCAGTCAGCACAAGGCGTCAAGCATTTTCGGAAGCTAGTTGATGAGATTTCGAAGAGCGACCCTGCAGTAATTTGTAGTGCATCTCGTATTTCATACAAACAGTTACACCCTGATCAGTCGAACTATGGAAACCCGCATAAAATATTAAGGTACGAGGTCGACCTAGGGGAAAGTCGACACGTCGGGACTCGAGTGCCTTCGAGTATGCTGAGTGAGGTCGTGGTCGATCTGGCAGTAGTGGGAGCAAGGGTCGTCGTCGGTCTGGCAGTAGTGGGAGCAGGGGTCGTGGTCGGTCTTCCAATTCGTCTCGATCGTCCGTGAACACGGGCAAAAGATCTTCTGGTATGACTATATCTTTGTTGTTATTTAATATATATCAGTAATCTAGATGGGGTTGAATATATTATCTCCTAATTTTGTTGTTTTAATGAATTGTTATTTACCCATCTTACAGTGTCCGGACGGATTGGCGTGGATAACTTCCCATATGTTGATAGACTGCCAAGAATCATTTTACCATTTCTGGAAAAGTGGAATGACGTACATGCTGATGACAACTGTGGATTTCGATGTGTTGTCAACGTCTTCCATGGTGGTCAAGAGAACTGGTCGTACGCCCGTCGTGCAATTTCTAATGAGATAGGTGCACATCCTATTTATGAGAGTGTCTATTTCGGCAATGTGGGAGAGACTCGTCAACGAATTGATTGGGGCGGGGGAGCTTGTGGCGAGGATCATTATATGGAGGTTTGGGCCGACTTGTTTCCTATTGCTAATTTTTACAAGTGTGCGGTCATGTATTTCGCAATGGGAACATATGGTTCGTTGTTCCCGTGTCTTACTGTGCTACTTTGGGAGAGTCCGTCTGCCATGACGATGTCTGTCAGAGAGTTGGTTGTTGCTCATTTAGGGAGTTAGAGACATTTTATTCGTTTGGAATTAGCTGATAATTTTCTAGTACCTCCTATAGCGATCTTATGGTATCAAATGCGAGATGAGAGTGTTATTGGATGGGAGGATCAGTACGAAAGTAGGATGGAGTATTGGAATCGGTTACGTAGTACATTTTGATTGTAATTTGTAATGTATAATATATCGTGTATTTGTACTTATATCGTGTTGTTCTTTTACCATATTTTAAATTTAAATATTATTTGATATCTAAAGAAATAAGTTCAAGATATTTTCGTGACAAATAAATTTTAAAAATACGATAGTCAAAGAAATACGTAGAAGATATGTTCGTAAGAAATAAATCATAAGAGTACACAAATAAGCATAAGCAAATACCAACAAATGTAGTAACAGTGCAACATATAACAAAACGATAGTAAAAGCAAGTCAACTACAGCTCAGCATCTGAATCATGGTCCGAAATGCCCAACTGGTTGTTCCAATCCTCGATGATGCGATCCCAATCTGTACATGCAAGTCTCGTATCCTCAGTCGGCATCATGTCTCTCTGTCGCAAGAACGGCTGCGTACACCGTATCGCCTTACTCATCCACTATATGTAAAATAAAAATTAGCGTACATTAACAATAATAACAAAATATACATTACAATTAAAAATAAAATTAGATAAACTTACCGTATCGGCACATGTCCTATCCAGTGGTCTCTCCGGTCTCGGAATGATATCGCGTACGATAAGTGGATGTGAGCACCTACCGAACCACTGCAAATAATCTGCAGCACAAGTGGAGGGGTCGCGGCTACGACTCAGATCGTCCAGGTGTAGTCGTCCTACTCTCGAAAATGCTCTCCAAACCGATTCCGCGAACGAAACGTTATGCCTGGCGTCGTACGTCGTCGCAGTCGCAGACCATACTGCATGCTCGGGCGTCGGGATGTCAACCGGGATCACCTGAACGTAACCTAACTGACGTAACACGCGATCAGGTAAATAAGGCTATGTGATATCCCTATAATGAATAACGGCCATAAATGTAGTCCTCGGCACAGCTACAGCAGGCTCGGGACCATACGACAATCACTCCACCTAAACGTTTATACGTTAATAATAATAAAGTTAAAATTTAAATAAACGTGAATGATATATACATTAAATACCTGCAATGCAGTCATCTGATCTAGCCGTCTACGAATAGAAAGAAGTCGACCTTCACTCTAATCCTCAGCCCGGACAGCCCACATACGCGAACGAGGATGACCACGCTCAACAATCTTCCGCTCCCGATGTGGGCGGAAAGCAGAAAAATACTCATAGATCCAAGTCTGCAGTAGTGTAAGACAACCAGTAATCCCAGAACAATCAGCACGACTCAATATACCCAGCTGGCGATACAGATATGCCAACGTCGCCGACCCCCACGAGTATTGACCAATGGTATCTGGGTCCCTCGCCTCCAGTAGGTCGCGTGGTCTGACTCTGGAACCGCTCTTGTCGACAAACAAGACGCAGCCTAGCAGTAAGAAGAGGTAAGCAGTCATCTATGTATCCTCAATCCGTGGTGGTCGCCCCCGTCTGCAACACTCGTCCACAACATCGATACTAACACCACCGTCACTCCAAAATGTGCAATCCCGCCCAAGACCCTCCAGGCTGACACCCAGCAACGCAGATACATATAACTTCAGCTCAGATGTCAGCGACTGCGCACTGACCATAGGACCCTCAACAGGAATGTGCAGAATCTGAAAGACGTCACGCAACATGATCGTCATCTCTCCGAGCGGCAAGTGGAAAGTGTTGGTGTCAAGCTGCCACCGCTCCACGAAAGCCGTAATCAACGGCATGTCGATGCAGGAAATCATGTTGTACGACAAGTGACTCAATCCACTGTCAACCACGGTCGCCGTCATATCATCAGTCATCACTGAACGTCATGCATGCAATGTCGTACAAGCTCTATGCCGATTATGTCACTTCAAAACCTTCCGATCCTCGCCATCCCAGATGTGTCTGGCGATGTGGCCTCCGAAACTCGAAATGACGTTGTCATCTACAGGACCACCGGGCATAATATCCGTGACGATCCAAGAGTCGTCCTCACCCGTCTTCTTCTTCTAAGCTCGGGCGTCTGCAGTGCACGAACTCGAATCACCGGTCACCTCGATCCTTCCTAATGACCCACTCAGCCGAAGGACCACAATGTCGCCCCCGTCCTCGACAGGACTGATGTATCGCCTCCTCCTGTGACCCCAAGTTATACTAGCCCCTATCGTCACTCTCGTCGTGACTCATCAACTCATCTGAATCATCCTCATCGTCGAAAGAATCCCCAGGTGTCTGACGACGACGTAACATATCTCTCTCTCCTAACTGAAGCAGAAATACCACGTGTACATAGATGACGAGGACCTGACTCGTCTGCTACACTACGTACCGAGCGTAAAGGAATTGATTTTCCTTTTCCTTCACGATAACCCGATGACTATTAATTCAATTTTAAAAACAAAATTTTATTAATGGATTTACTAAAATAATTAAACTCATTATTAACTTAATAATCGATTTATTTAGCAATTATCACAATTAATCAATAATCCTTTACAAAATTCGTACACAACTAATTTATTAACATAATAATAAATTTATTTAGCTATTATCACAACTTTTAATCAATAATTCATTACTAAAATAATTAAACTAATTAACTTAATAATCAATTTATTTATTAATTTTCACAATTTATAATCAATAAAGGATTTACTAAACTAATTTAACTCATTATTAACATAATATTAAATTTATTTTAAATTTATCAAAATTTATAATCAATTTAAATAAATTCAAAAAAAATCGGGGCGTCTGCGGGAGACGTCTACCCTACTTGGGAGGCGTCTGCCGGAGACGCTTGCCCTACGTGGGAGGCGTCTCCCGCAGACGTCTTGGCCAATGTTCGGGCGTCCGCGGGAGACGCCCGACCCAAATTATTATTTTTTAAAAAAATTAATTAAAATAAACAAGACAATTTACCAGATGTGAGTAGTCTGGGGTGTCCACTGATTTTTTTTCTGGCCTCCGAGACATTATATATGGTGAATAGAAGAGTGATATTAAGAGAAAGTTGTGTTAAAAGAGTGAAATGAAGAGTTATATAAGTAGAAATGGTAGAGGGACAAAATGGTAATCTGTTGGGGTGATTTAAGTAGTTTACGACGACAAATAACAGTTCAGTTTAATAATGGTCATCAGCTATGAATATTTTTTGCACGTAAATCAGGATGCAACACCAAGACGACCTGACAATCATTTAGTTTCGTTTTTCTTCGGGTGTAATTTCGCATGTATTAGATTTTGTGTCTTCCTTTGGGAACACGATTTTAATCGTGTCAACACGGTTTGCACACGATTTGTTTTGCATACATATCGTGTACCGACGACACAACACGATATACGGTTATACACGAATTAACACGAAGTTACACGAAACTAATACACGATTGTACACAATTTCCTGAAAAGTACTTCATTTCAAAACGCAAAAGAGATTAATTAAACAAACTCAACTTTTAATTGCTAATTGGATAATTCTTAATTGGGTATTTGAGTAATTGGATAACTTGGTATTTGGGTAAATAAATACTTGGATAATCGAGTATTCAGATAATCTGGTAATATGTATGTCTTGTACTATCAGGTGCCTAACAGATGAGACACGAAAATGACGTGAAAAAAACTCTGTGCACCACCAAAACAACACAAAATCTATGTACCCAAACATGATTTTTTTGTGTTATTTATTGTGATCCGAGACAATTTGACAAGTCTAGCCAAGAGATTCGTCTCAGGACATTAAGAGGGTATTTGGATGGGACAGATTCCAACTCCCCTGTACACTATGGGAGTCGCTACAGTGTTTGAATGTCATCCAAAAACTTTTGGGTCACCCAAAATCTGAGCTCCCCCTGCACATCTCGATGACATTTTTTGTATTGATGAGAGAAACTCAATTAGTGAGCTTCTCCATCTCTCACACCACCTAAAAAATTGAATCATCTTGTTCCTACTGAATTGAAGAAATTCCTTATTATTTATGTCATGTTTATATCTAATTGGAGAACGAGAATTTTATTTTACAAGACATCTGAAGATCTACCGAGCTTTTCACCATCCAAACAGTTCCCACTTCTACTAGGAAGAAATAACTTCTAAAGCTAAAAATCCAAGAGTTCACTTTGTACAAAAATCTAATATTTGAAAGTCTCATCTAAACGCACCCAAGAAGCTACAACATACGAAAGTTTTACTATAAAATCCTGAATTTTGGAAATTTGATAGCAAATAAGAACACTTGTACAAATCATAAGAATCATCAGTAATCAAAATTCTATTTCTTTAGACACGATATACTTTTCATATTATTCTATTAAGAAAACTATCAGTAATTGAACCTGGATCACCAGCACTCTATGCAGGATTTACAATACTCGAAGCACATTTTGAGAGCCAATTTTTCCACAAACTACAAATTTTCTCTGAATATATCTACATTTGGGATCAAACAAGTTTAATTAGCCAGTTTTCCAACTTCAACATTGGTAGCAGAAGGACATCAACTAGTATCGAGGTAGAATCCACCTTCAGCACTAAGTTGTTACTCTCCTGTTCATCACGTCGTGGTAGTACAACAGCACACACATTGGCTGTCCGAAGATGCAGAAGAAGGACCAGAAAATCATATTTCCCACCTGAACAAAACAAGAAAATGTGTAACAGTATAAGTTTCTTTTCAGAAAACCAAAGAGAATTAGTAAAACAAAATTTGAAGTTTGTCGTCCAAGTCCCTATCCCAATGCAAAGCCAGTGAAGGAAACTAAATGAAAACCTGTACAAGGACAAGAAGTAGCTTCATTTGTCTATATTTAAATCCCAAGGCAAAATCAAGGACTCTTAACTTTTATATCCCTTAAATAGAACAGTGGTCAAATGACTTGGAGACTCGATAATATATGACAATATAACATGCTTTCCAAAATCTACTAAAAGAATCAACTCACAAAACGTCAAGATGATTAATATCGTCAATCTATAGAGAAATACCATGCCGTTTTGGAATTTCTTTTGCAAGTAGCTTGTCAAGATGACCAATGGGACCTGAAACAATTGAAAAAGATAAGAAACAACACGAGCATCAGGGGAAAAGCCTGCAAAGATATACACTAAAATTCTGACAGTTAAGGAATCTCATATTGCAGTAACAATGTTCTTGCACTTGTTTGTCCAGAGTCAATGCAAATAATTTGTCAAATAGTCCATTACATAAAATTGAAACATATTGATTTTCAGGCTTATTGGTGCATATTGCTAGTGGATCTAACCCAGGGACAGCAGCAAGTACTGGTGGTGGAGCAACGCCTTGGATTTTGGGATTTGGCCAGGTTGGTAAAGATCTTTCTAGATTTCCACCCCTGGAGTGTTGATTTCTTTGGATTCCAACCCCCTGAACTTTTCACCCTCTTGATTTTTTTAGAGTACCAACAATTAAATAGGTTTTTTTACCCCTGTGGATTGTCCTTGCAAATTTCGAACCCTAGCATGAATTCTTGGCACCATGCCTACTCTAACCTCAATTTTTTTGTTGTTTTATCAGTAACCTCTGACCTCAGTGAGGCCTTAAGAAGACATATCCGAAAGAGAAAACAAAATTTGTTGGAGAATGGTTGCTTTGTTTAAGCGTCAATCCAAACCCAAAAATATCACCAGAATGTTATATCTTAGTATATTAATAATAACTATCCTCTACTTAATGGTGATACGAAGGCAGCTACTGGTTTGGAGGGCTTCTTGTTAAAGTGTTATATTCAAGCTTTTGAATTCGCATATGCGACCCTGTGCAGCTGGGTGCCCCAGGGTCGCATATGCGACTGTAAGGTGGCATATGCGGCCGCACAACTGTAATTTATATTTAAAAATTCACAAAAATAAACCCTAGCTCGGAGAAGGAAGAGATAAATAAAAAAAATCGAAAAAATCATAAAAATCGGAAAAAACAATTGTCCCCCACCCACAACACATTCCTTCTTCTTCTTCCTCGTCTTCCTTCTTGACCTCTTTCCCTCTCCTTTTTTCTTTTTTTTCTTTTCAAAGCTCATCTCCCATCTCCACCTACCCTGTCGCCCCCTCCACCAAGCCTTGTGCGACTGCATGTGCGGTCGCACAGTGGCCGCACAAGTGGCACCCTCGTGAGACTATGCGGGGGTCGCATATGTGACCCCAACCCTCCGGACCGCACTGTGCAGTCGCATACCGAGTATGTGGCCGCACATTAAAACACTGGTTATATTGGTTGGATTGCCAATATAACATTGTTGCCTTTCCTTGTCTACGGTTAAACTTGATTTAGCAAGATCCTCGACAACATCCCTTAATTGCACTTACAGTTTTTTGATATGTGGGTGAATTTAATTTAAGTGTATCCCTCAGACGGTACGGATATGTCCGATGCAGTAGACACACCAGTGAAATAGGGAATTTTGGCCTTTGAGAAAGGCGTAAAGAGAGGCAATGGTAGACCAAGATTAACATGGAAGGAGGCCAACAGAAGAGACTTGAAGGATTACCATACCCAAAGAGTTGGTCGTGTTATAATATCATTACAGAGAATAACTTCTTCGACTCTATTAGGAATTGTGCCTTGTCGAAGATTATGCACAAACGGAAAAAAAAGGTTCTTCAAAATTGTTTTAGAATCTAACACAGAAACATGTACATGTCTATTCCAGAGTACACCGAAAACATTGTCACATGTGCACTTAATGACTTTTCGCATTTTGCAATTAACCTCAATAGAAGATGTCCCCTACCAAAGGCTGGTAATTGACATGGTATGTGGTGTACATTTGGAGATCAATAGAACAATCATTTTTTTGTTTTTTGTTTACCATACTGACGTAGTTTAACTGAACTATCCTGTCCTCGCTCAAACCATGTTTTTGCTAAAAAGATACTCCCTCCGTCCCAATTTAATCTTTCCACTTTCCAAATTGGGATGTCCCAATTTAATCTTCCCATTTGAGAGAAAAGACTAAAATGCCCAACCAAAACCCTAAGACCTACAACCCCTCTCTCTACCACATCATATGTTCCATTTCACAGTATTTAACCACAATTTTATTCTCTCTCTTCTTCTCAATCACAACATTTAATAAAAATGCATTGTTGTTAAATCAAGTTTTTTGCTCGGGACATGGCTGGGGACTCAACTCAGGACTACTCGAGACTCGCTTGAGACTACTCAGGACTGGACTCGGGACTGCACGGGATGAGCTTGAGACTAGCTCGGAACGGGCTCAGGACTGCACGAGACAGAGTTGGGGACTCAGCTCGGGACTGCTCGGGACATGGCTAAGGACTCAGCTCGGGACTGCTCGGGATATGGCTAGGGACTCTGCTCGGGACTACTCGGGACTGCGCGGGACGGGCTCGAGATTGCTCGGGACGGGCTCGGGATTGCTCAGGACAGGCTCGGGACTATACGGGACCGGCTCAAGACTGAACTTGCGATTGACTCGGGACTGGTCCAAATTTAAAATTGCAAAATGTTATATACAATATGGGTGTCTATTTGTAGATCTTGAAAAAATAATTTTTTTGGTAATTTTTTTACGAATTTATAAGTTTTATTTCAAAAGATAAATAGATTACAAACTTCTTTTACGACACTTGTCCCTGTGCACAAAATTCTCTCTCTTCCACGTGTCCCCTCGCACAAAATCTTTCTTCTTTTTCCCCACTACACGGATAGTATTGGAAATTAGATGCAAAAACACTACACATTGGTTCTAGTGCCCAAAAGAACTGGGAAGATCAAAATGGGACGGAGGGAGTACTATTTAACTAGGTTGCATTTCCAAACTTTTCACTAAAGATGTCATGAGAGGTTTCATAGGCCAAAGTCATGTCGTGTGGCATGTGTATTAGAAAAACATCACTTGCTACAAAAAATAAACTGTAACAAAAGCGTACAATAACAATAACTCTCCTGGCAGATCAAAGAGCTTATCACGGCCTTAGCCTCTTTTTGTAGAGGCATTTCAGGCTGCTGATAGATAACTTTTTTTCAACACTGAACACTCTATAAAAGAAAAGGTGGTATAAAGGTTGACAATAACGCAAAGTAAACAGTGGAAGTATTTGAATACCAACACTTGTTTAAAACAGTGGAACATCAAAAGAAAAACATATTTTTGAACAAAAAAAAACAAGAAAAATGAAACAGATACGAACAAGTACAAGTTCTGGAAATTACCTGGAACAATATACACATAAATGCCCACAACTTGAATATGTGACAAGGAACAGCAACACAGAGCTGTAGAGTGGAGAATGTGGTGTCAATTCCAAACATAAACCAAATGGAGGTCATACATCAAAAGGGGAAATTTATTATGTTGTTACATGTAAACCTTCACAACTGATAAACCACAACTACAGGAAATTGTAACATCCAGTGCCTCCCTCAAAAGAGGGGCATCCACACAAGCAAGGTAAGGTGGTCAATAGTACACAGCCATACCCTGGTAATCAGAGAGGTTGTTTCTAATTGACAAAATAAATCGATGCAAGGTCTCTTATCTCTAGCAACGCAGATCATTTAGAGAGTTGTTTTGATTTAGTTCATCTTAATCCAAAATGCCAAACAAAGGGTTTGATTCTAATTGGAGATGGCAAACTACAGGAGATTTTAACCTTGAAAAATAATCCATTTGAATTAATAACTAGTTAATCATTGGTGAAGAATGAATAACTAGACCCCTCAAATGAATAATAAGCATGCAACTGTAAAACCATTTAATAACAGACTTACCTCATGAAATATAGCTGACGTGAAAAATGAAATCAGAACAGCAACACCCTGCACAAGGAAATTTCAAAAGACAATTATGTAATATCATTCTGTATTTCATTAAGTTGATGCATCCATGTGAAATAAGAAGATTCAATACAAAAGTGAATGTTCAGGCAAAAAATTATCGCAAAAAAGCAATACTTATGTTCGAACAAAACCAATGCATAAGAGATTACAATGTGATGGTTTCACAACAAAAGTGACAACAATAAAACCAGCTTCAAAACTGATAATTATGACACTTCAACTGCAGGTTATAGAGATTGTTAAAGTAAGGTTAGGTAAGGTCCCACAAGGAGCCCTACACCTCAAAAGTCAACTTGTAAGGTGAGACTTGTAGGCCTTTATAACCTACAACACATTTAGTTTTACCTGATGTTGGACTATTCCAACACGCCCCCTCACACACGACCATCACATGATTTGTGCATGGAACACACATTTGATTTATGTGGATGCAACTGGATTCACACGCTCTAGCCGGATACATCCGGGTTCACACACGGTGGATACAGCTAGGTTCACACATGCCATAGGTGGATACAACAGGGTTCACACACGATGGACACAACGGGTTCACACACAATGGATACAAGTGGGTTAACATTTTATTTTTTGGGCAGATCCCACGCATAACCAAGCTTTGATACCATGTTAAGGTTAAGCCAAGTACCACAAGAAGTCGTACACCTCAAAAGTCGACTTTTAAGGGTGACACTTGTAGGCCTTTATAACCTACAACACATATCTAGTTTTACCCGATGTGTGACTATTCCAACAGAGATGCATTAGCATAAGATAGAATTAATATCGCTAGATGTGAACGTAACCATGTTTTTATAATGGTATCTCTGAAACTACATTGGCATGTCGTGTGCAGATGACATTGGCAGAAAATACATCTGTGGTGGAAGATGATGTAACCTTGTCAAATGACAAAGTCAAAGAGTAATCACAAAATTTCAGCCTGTACTCATTGTGAAATATGCTTTATAAGGTTAAAATTGAGAAGAACATTGAAACAGGTGCCTAGTGAAACAAGCAAGCTGCAACATAGTATCAATTACCTTGGGCAACCCATGTCTCAAGCAAGGAAAATAAATATGGCGGATCATCCATTTATGAACAGGCTGCAAAAGACAGGCTTTTGTCAACAGATATGCTATTTGGCCAGATTAATTGGATAACACGAAGTACCAAAACTAGCAAATGATGGAACACAAGATTGCATGACATCTGAAAAAAATCAACAGAAAATGACAGAAATGTATATTTAGTGAAAAATAATACCAACAACTATAACCATCAGAAGTTAGACTTCAAAAGCAACAAAAGACAAATCGTAGACAGCAGAAACATCAAAATGCCAGACAAATAAATCAGGGGTAAACCAATTCCCTTGCTTTACATAAAAACACAAGTAGATGTCGTTGAATCATGGCTAGGGTGCCATGGCAGTGGTTTATACTCAAGAGTCGTGTTGTCATTTGATTCAAAGCCAAAACTTCTAAACAAACAAATATATGTTATGTAGTAAATAGCAAGTTGGTTTGTTTTCTCCATCATAGGGAATTAGTTAAAAAGACATAGCCACATTTTAGCTAAATAAACAAAATGGGAGGGCATTATGGTACATAATTGGCTCAAGAAGAGGGAAAAGAGTTCCCAAAAAAAAATTGCACCAGAAGAAAACATATTACCATTTGTGGTCTTATATGAGTAATCTCCAAACAACTAATATTTGGAGACTAAATTCTCCAATAGTTTTTGGTATTTTCATGATCTTTAAAAGCATAAAAATATAGAAAATAGATATAAATGTATTTTAAAAAACAAAAGCATTGCAGGAAGGAAGGTGACTTACCATGTTCCACATTCTCCAGTACTAGCGAAAAACCACCAATCGATAGACAAGAAACAGTATTAGGCTTTGATTCTGCAGATTATAATTATTGCAACAGTAACAGTCATGATCTTGAAAAATAGGAGTCCTACTCACCTCCTCAATTGTTCTAGCATTCCACCAGTCCTTGTAAAATTCACGATCGCCAAAGCGTAGAAGTTCGGCAAGTATGTTTAACCTTTATCAAAGTTATAACAAATCAAGAAGCATTTCAGAGAGAAATTAACAGAAATCAAAAACATTCTAAGAAACAACGTTCAAAAGTGCGGCCATAGGTTTGGGGGTCGCATACGCACAGTCACACCCAATAGAGTGCGACTTGTGCGGCTCATATACGGCCACACGGGCCTACTGTGTGAGGTGATGTCTAGGAGGGTTTCAATTGCTCTGAGAGTTGTCATCGTGAGGCAAATCTCCAGCGAGGTGATCTTTGGTGAGGTGGAGAGAGGAGCAGCCGAAATTAGGGTTTGGGTTGAAGAAACGGAAGAGAATCGAGGGGTGAGGGGGTGGGAGATGAGAGTTGATTTTCAAATATACTTTTTTCAAAGGAAAATTAACATAAATTTACCTCCACCGTGGAATCTGAAATGGATGGTGGATCATTGGGGGGCTTATTTAAAAAAAGTAAGCTAGGGGCTTGTTTTAAATTTTCTGTAATTATCACTTCGTCACTTGAAATCGAATTTTGGACCAGTGGTTCGGTGGGTAGATAAGGCTTTCAGTGAGGCAATGACGTCGATGAACTGGATGTTTTGTCGAAGTCAAATCACTTTAGGTATTTTTATATATATTGTTCCTTATCTCCTAGATATTATCCCATATTTTTCCTGATTTTTCTGATGTTTTTCAATTTTTTATTTTTTTTACACTTGTGACTTGTGCGACCGCATAAGCGACCCTGGCACTTTTGGTCGCATATGGGACACCTAAACATTGCTAAGAAAATGTAAGATTTCAAAGAAATTTAGGAGAAGATGTTGGGAACTAAACTAGGAAGCACGGACACTTCTGAATGGTCTTCCTGTCCGAGTCGTGGCCGTGTCGGACACCGACACTCCTCGGACACGCCTTGAACAAGCGTCGAACACACCAGGTGGCGTGTTCGGGGCAGTTTTGACATTTCGTAGTGGTGGACACTCCTCGGACACTCCTTGGTCTCGATTTTGACTTTTTTTCTTCCTCCTTTTTGGTATCGGAATGTTTATATAGAGGAGAAGAAGAAGATAAACCATTGGGTCAAGGAAGTTTTGATACAACCCTTGAAGTATATTATTTTATTGGGTAGTAATCAGTTTGCTGCCCTTTAAGAATAGACTCAATGACTACTTTTGTCATGGACAATAAGGAGGCAACCTGAAACAACGTATATTATTTTATTATGAACATTTAACATTTATGAGTAATTATTTTTTTACAAGTATATTATTTTTTATTTATATATATTATAATTTTAATTCTGTGTCCGTGTCCGTGTCCTACTTTTTAGAAAAATACCGTATCCTCGTGTCCGCGTCCGTGTCCGTCTCCGTCTCCTTAGGAGCTAAACCTATAATATGCCATTGAAACAAGAGAACTACATACAATAGAATAAGACAGTGGTTTCCTGAACGTGTCTATGACCATAAAAACTACTAAAAGTTTGGAAGCAAAACTTCTGACATGACACTGTTCACATCTAACAAGAAAACTAGCCTAACATTATCCAACATGAGCTGCCTGAAAATGAGGATAAACCTTCATAACTGTGATGATTCTCAAAAACAATATTACTCATTTACTCTTGATAACATTGGACAAACAACATCAACATAGAATGCATTTCTTACCACAGGTGGAAAAAACAATAGAACATGCACAGCCACACATATAAAGTAGGAACTGATAGCTTCAAGACCCTCTCGATGGCATTTAAGAAGTTTCCCTTTAGAGGATGTTGTGAGTTCTTGACAATGGGGTTAATATACTGCAATTTTTTACCAGTAGCCATTCTCAATTCATCAGTCGGCAGTAAAAATTAAGGGAGAAAACAATGGCTAATAGTGCTTCGTATAAAAAGATAGCTCACCTGTTCGACAATGAATCCCATGACTCCTGTAAATATCACCAGCTTAATAGTCTGCCGTATCACCCAACCCTTACGTATACATGCAGTTCGAGGATATGTTGGCTGTTAAAGAAGAAAGATGTCATGCTACACTGCAAAGGATATAAACTCATGTCTCAACTGCACCACATGATTATAAATGTAAAATGACACAATATCAAATTTCAACTGCAAATTTGTGGTCTGTTTTGTTTGCCGACGTTTTAGGAACAAATTTTGTACGATGGAAGTCATTAAAGAGTGTTGATATGTTGGTAATCAAAGATTTCAGAATGAGATGAAGTCATTCAAGTGTATTGCGGAGAAGGCAATTGATTTGCCCCCATTGCATATGCTTGGTCTGATTGTTTTGGATTTGGAATTTGTGCAGAAGTATCTTCATTGAAGACATGGGTCAATCGGAAACAACTTCTTCATTACGAAACGTCAAGGCCAATACAAGTAGTTGATGCACCAAAAACGGAGTGGAGAAAGTGCAAAGCCGTTCTGAAACGGTCGACCGAACTTAAGACTGTAGCAAGATCTGGAGCTCCACCGTTCGACCGAAACCAGAGATTTTCTTCCAGACCTTCAAAACTAAACTGTCGACCAGTACACCACTGTTTGACCGAAACCAGGGATTTTCTTATCAGACCTCCAAGATGAAACGGTAGACCGATACACCACCGTTCAACCGAAACCAGGGATTTTCTTATCAGACCTCCAAGATGAACAGTAGACCGGTTTGGGAGTCTGGTCGACCGTTTTTACCACGGAATCTACTTGTCTAACATATTCAAGGTAAAACACAACAAAAAACTTCTTCAATCTGAAGAAATCTCCATAAGAAGGCAAGCCTATCACTACTTACGATACAAATTAAAAAGTCCACTCCAATCTCTAGAGACGAGATAAATAAAACATTTTAAAGAGAAATATAAACCAGAGGGCACAATTACCTGATAACATAATGTCGGAGCCACCATAAAATAGGCCAAGCTTGTCAGGCTGACATTGTATGGACCACTGATATTTACATAGCTCAATAAGATATTTTCCTAGTAATGACAAGTTGACAACACATGTTGAGTTTACAATAATCAATACACGGGAATTAATTTAATCACTCTATACAAAATAATAAATAGTAAATAAACGGAAAATAGGTGCATGTGCCACAAAGATCCATAAGTCTAACTTAAGGCATAAAGTGGTTGACAAAGAAAACAACTTATTAATGTTACCAGCAAAAGATAATGGAGATGGTAAACATATTGTCTAACCGATTCAAAAGTACCATAATATTCAACTTGGGAGGAATTCTGATGCTACAGAAGCTAATACTGTAAAGTGTAATAAACTCTGAAAAAACTCTTATTGTCTTTTGTCCAACAATCTAACAGTGACATTTTTTCCTTTGTTAAGGAAACAATCTGGGATTTCGCAAAGTAAGTGACTGAACGAGAACAATGGGCTACAGCTCAAGATGGTTCAATCTCAGGAGATCGAAAGGCTTGAATTTATGAAGTCAGAAACAAGAGGAAATGTAGGAAGATGCCCTGCCACAACCATTATATCAATATGATGTTTCTTGGTTGCAAAAGGTCCAAACTACATATCCATTTTGTTTCTGTTTGCTGATATGTGCACAGTTGTTGGCATCTTACCTTTCATTTGTCATTTCTGGGACTAATTTAGTTGAATGGGTTTATCACTATTGTTGGGGGAGCGCGGGGGGATACAAAATATGCTATAGAGAGAGTAGTAAAACATGGGGAGATGTGCTAAAGCCTAAGTAGATCTTAAGAATACCCTAGAGGCCTGAACTTGGAAATATAAAAATATAAGGGGATGTTTGAAAGCATAGCAACGGAAAAACAACATCAAGCAATGAAGAGAATTGAGAAAATCAATGAGGGCTTCCACAGAGATTAGTGACTTCCAAGAAAAAGAATTCAAGCCTATACAAGAACTCAATGCCTATTGTATAATGCTCATACATGTAAAGAATATAAATATATGTATAGAGAATAAAAGAATCAACATAAAATAGTATTATTGACAAGATAAAGTCAACCATCTGATAGTTTTTCTTCATGTGATAGTTACTTGAGTAAGGATTCATGTATTACTCAAAACAAGAAGAGCTAATCACTGCATAGAAGAAATGGGTCCAAGCTAGAATGTATATGGTCCAATTGCCCAGAGAATGATGAATGCATGGCAAAGAATTAAAGCATGGTGTCAGAAGGAAAACAAAAAAGTAGGCATAGCCAGCTACTTTCAAGTTAACAGTTTCACATTTGTAACCAATAATAAAGATAACTAACCTTATCATTTGAATTAGGCAAATTCCTTAGGTCGTAATTTGTATGTGCATATGATAGCAACTTCAACCAAACAATGCTTGCAAGTAGCATCAATGTGATGCCAGAAAGAACAGCAGAATCATGCCTGTGACACACAAAGAGAGTGCTAAGATATTTGCTTCATTATAAGTTAGAAGAGAAGTTAAAATTGAAGTATTGACTGCAGAACAATGAAACGAAGTAGCACACTAGAAGCAAATGAAGTTTTTGGTTTGAAATATGAGTATTGAGATGTTTAGCTGAAACAAAGAGGGACACGAGACACTCAGCAGCAAACTTTACAGCTTAAACTCCTCGTACAGTGCTTCAGAGAAACATGCACAAACAAATACATATAGAACATAATTTGTGCAAAACATTTATGTAGTATATACTAGTGGTAAGTTAATTCAACAGAGAAATCAAAGGACACAAAAAAAAAGTTACCCAGAATATCCAGATCAGATCAGTGATAACTCAAGAATGTAACACGATACGAAAAAAAGAAAGAACTTCTAGCAATTCAAGTGAATCTTGGGCACATATAGGTTCCATCTAATCAAGTATTTTATTCCCTCTAAAATTCTAATAAATATCAGTTGCCCCTTGTTCCGTGATTCCAAGTAAAAGATAAACACCATCGAAGGGATAAACAATCACGCTGGCACTTGTAAACAGTTACAAGGCAAATTACTAAAACCAATATGTAGGGATTTTACTACATGTAACCAAAGCAAATTATTAAGGACTTAATTCATGTGCATTAATTAGGTTAAACACTAATCTGGTGCAACATATCTCTTCGTGAAGGACATTTACACCAAACGATTGTATGACAGGCATTAAGATTTAACCATTTGTGCTGCCTAATTAAGCCCGAAATACATGAAAGGCAAGTCTTATGGACGTATAAGAAACATATACAAATTTGGTGCAAAAGTAACATGAACTCACTTCAGAATCACAAGAATAGGACACACAATTGCACATGTGCTGATAATCGCGTGAAGTAGGATGACAAACTGCAAAAAGAAAAAGGTGTGATTAATGAAGTTAAAATACTTCCGGTGTGAAGTTTAGTCCTATTAGTATCTACAATATGCAAAGTTACAGATATTGCAGCAAGAAAGCAGAACGGTGCGAGAATCATATCTCCAATAAATACCCTACAAGAATAAGAGGTTACAGTAATTCAGAACCACCCAATTGCACCAGTACAGGACTGTGGCACCTGGCCAGTTCCAAGTCTCAGTCAATACTCAATAGTTATGTGTTACTATTACAAGATATGGTTCACTTCTATTATCTTAAATAGATATCAAACCAAACAATATGTGCAAAAACATGCATATACATACATATAAAACATATACATGCCTACATATAATCATATAATATATGTACACTAAATTGCTAACTTCCTCCAAGCACCTTAATTTTTTGGGGACTAGTTTATACCATTTCATTGATGAAATTTAGTTTATACCGCTGCACAATGTTATATTGATGGTTTAGGATTTCAGTTGACTCAAAAAAAATCCCTTCCACAATATCTCAGTTCCAGTGTTAATCCAGGATATTCAGCAGCATGTCCTGCTACTTCACTTCATGGAAGACAATTAATGAATGTCGGGAAAACAGGCAATCAACAATTGCAACCCTCATATGCTAATGCATGCCTTTTTCTTTCCATAAGAAGGAAGATTACTTAGAATTGAATAAGGAAAGAAAACAGAAGCACAACTAGGAAACAGGCCATAGAATAACTTACGGGTTCAGAAAGAAACTTGCAGTATGCCAGCTTCTCCACGACGTAGGAACACAAAGAGAGAAATGGAAGTGTAAGGCTGGAAGTTAAAAGCGACAAAATGGAAAGAATTTCCAGTCAGAAATGTGAAAAGGTTGACATTACATAAACAAAATAATGAAGCAATCAAATAAATAGAACAGTGAAGTAAACCATACCAACACATAAAAAGGGGCCAATCTCTCAAAGATTTTGAACTAAACCAAAAGCCTGTCCTTATCAACAAACCATACTGCAAAAAAAACACAAAACAAAATCTCACTAAAACCCTCTTTTTCAGCTACCAAAAGAATTTAAATAAAAAAGAGCAAACCTTCATCAAGTTCTCAATGATAAGTCGGCTGTTCACGGCAACAAGGACTACAATGCAGAGATTAAAGAGACCTGCATGACTCTGTTACAGTTCAATAGTGAAAAGGAAATAAAAGTAATAAGATTAATCAATAAAATTGTCTAAAATTATTTCTAGTCTATATAGATCAATAAATGCCATCAAATCTATCGATCAAATTGAAACACAAAACAAAACAAAAATAAATAAATATAATGTACACTATGCTACAATCTAATAACACAGTAAGTGGCAAAAGAAAACTGAAAACAATTGGAAAGAAAACATATTCCTTTGTGAAGTATTGTTTCCCTAAAAAATCAATCATCTGATGAAAACTATAATTTGATTAATCACGAAAATTCAGAACAAAACACTATTGAATGATTCCAATTGGTTATCAGACTGCTTCTTGGAATATGTTTTCATACAATTATTACGGGAGGCTAAATCAATACAGTATTGCAGTTCAGTTAACACCGTTTAAAAACAATAGTACAATACAGTTCGGTTAACTGCAATATTATAACACAACAATAACAACTAAAATAAAAAGACATACAATTACAGTTGAATTTAATCAAATCTAATCTGACCCTCAAATTGTCAAAATAAATAACTAAAAATGCTTGCACTGCAAGATAATAAATAATAATAACAGGCAACAGCAGCAACCACTCAACCAAAAAAAACAGCAAAAACGCAATTAAAATAACTAACTAAAACTAACTATTGAGTATTCCTCAATAACTAAGCAAGCAAGATCAACATTCGGCTCCAAATTCCACTGAGTTTGATCTCCCGTACCTGCCTAAAGATTGAATTGGAACTAAAACCACGCTAAAAACTCAAACAGAACACAAAACCGAACTAAAAAATAGGATTAATTACAGTTTGCTCCCTGAACTATGTCTTGGTATCACTTTGCACCCCTGAACTTTCAAAGTTAACAGTTACCTCCTCTGAACTTTCAAAGTTAACAGTTATCTTCTTTGAACTTTTATTTTGTAACATTTTGCCCCTCTTGAACTTCAAAAATTCATTATTTAACACACTCGACATTTTTTCCTAATATTTTTTGTTGTATCCCTAATACACTCCTAAACTTATATTTACGTAAAAGTTTGGATCGAAACGGATGTCGGATATGGTTAAAATTTGGGTCGGATATGGTTGAAATCTCCACTACCTGTCTGAAGATGAAACCAACACCAAACTACAATAAAAATTCACAACAACAAAAAACCAAAATCAAATAACACAATCACAATAACTAAAGACGGAAGGCACCAAGCTCCGCCTAATTCAATCTCCACTACCTGCCTGAAGATGAAACCAACACCAAACCACAGTAAAAACTCACAACACCACAAAACCAAAATCAAATAACACAATCCGAATAATTAAAGACCGAATGCACCGAACTCTGCCTAATTCAATCTCCACTACCGGTTTGAAGATGAAACCAACACCAAACCACAGTAAAAGCTCACAACAACAAAAAACTGAAATCAAATAACACAATCCAAATAACTAAAGACGGAATGCACCAAACTCCCCCTAATTCAATCTCCACTACCTGTCTGAAGAAGAAACCAACACCAAACCACATTAAAAACTCACAACAAAAAACCGAAATCAAATAACACAATCCAAATAACTACGGACGGAATGCACCGAACTCCGCCTAATTCAATCTCCACTACCTGTCTGAAGATGAAACCGACACCAGACCACAGTAAAAACTCACAACAACAACAAAACGAAATCAAATAACTAAAGACGGAAGGCACCGAACTCCGCCTAATTTGATATCCGCTACCTGTCTGAAGATGGAATCGGAGCTAAGCGGGCTCTCCTTCACCCTCCGGTGCGCCGGCGCGGACGCGCGGTACATGAAGCTCTCCTTCACCTCCCTTTTCCCCTCCTCCTCCACCTTCTCCCCCTCCCGATCCTCCGACGTCGACTCCTTCTCCTCCCCCGCTTCCTCTTCCTCCTTCTCCCCCCGCCGCCTCAGGAGCTGCTCTGGCACATGCGGCGGTCGATCGTCGGAGTTCTCCATTTTAGCGAATACGGTTACGGATGAGGTATTTATAGTGGGAAGTGACGGGAACGGAGGTTGGGTTGGGTGTGGTCACCGGCGGTGGGAGGTGACGGGAACGAGGTGGGTTTTGGAGAGGGAGATGGGATGGACGGTGTGGTGATCAAGCGGTGGAGGGTTGTTATGGTGGTCTGGCTTGAGGAGGTTTGTTTGACTGGACATGGTTGATGGGTTATGGACAAGGTTTTAGAAATCGGACTAAATTGGACAGTTCGACCCAGATTGGGGACTGATGGTCGGTTCAGCTAAATCGATGGACGGTTCGAACATCTAGTTAATATTTACAAAAATAGGTTCAAATATGTCTGATCGTTATTTATTCAGTCTAATCCAACTTCAGGTCTAAAAATGCTGACGTCATCAGGTCTGACCGTGGTTCGACCAAATTGAACCAAAACTAAAGACTTATCGGTTCGTCGATCTGTTTGGTTCTGCAAACCTTGTTTACGAAGCTTCCAAGTAGTTAATTGGGTGTTTTGCAGATTTGGGGCTTTACCTTTTACGGTCGTGGATTATATCCATATTCTTTTTTGTTGTACTTAATTAAGTTGGATATGTCTTCTTCCTTTTGTGTTAACACAAGGATGGCAGGAACTCCCTCGATTTGTCCCTATTTTGTTGTGAACGGACGAAGATACATACGTAAAGATAATAGTGAAGCGCATATTCATGTCATCCCAAGACAAATGAGCTTGGGTCGACTTGGGAACTAATTAACTTGGGCATTTCCAGTCAAATACATCTTTACATTTTGATTGCTTTTTTATATCACATTTTTATTTTTTTATTTTAATTTTGTTAGGAAAATTATACATGCTATGAGAACCTGTATATAGTTTTTCAGTAGGTAAAGTCTTCGTATGTGGCCATGTGCTATGTCAAATGTTATAAGTTCAATTAATGAGAGTGACTAATGCCTAAGATATCTTTGGAATTGCAGTAATGTTCCTTCCATTTGCATTTTTTAGAAAGTACATGTTATTGTTTTTTCCCCGAAAGCAATTATACATGTTATTATTGCTTCTGGATTTGATGATTCTTTCAAAAGGTTGAAATTTATTTTTTTGATTTTTTGGGTGTTTTTCTTCCTTTTTATGTTGTTGTTAACCATCTTTTACATATTACATTGCTTTTACCTCAATTTTCGTCTCAATAGACAAATAATGTTCTGACCATTATTATTATTTATTACTACATTTTGGTTAAATGGGGGAAGATGGTCAAAATATTGCTAAGTGATTATAGTGTAAGTTAGAAATTTGTAACGATAGTACCGGAAATTGTTGAAACTAATAATAAGATTTTAATAATGGTAACCAAAATCCTATTAATCTAAGAACTTCTTAAATTGCTTAAGTTATGAGTTATCCAACTTCTTATCATGTTAGCTAATCAACCTATATTTCCTCCCAATGAGTTGTCAATCCACGTCGAAGAAATTGATTTTGTTTATACATTATCCAGTTGTAATTTAGAAGGATAAAATAAAAATAGTATATCAAAAAATAATCAACGAAATTAGTCATTAAAATGGTATAAAGATATCATGAAAATAAGAAACACACCCATAAATAAACGGATTTGAAAGAGTACGTTCGCAAAAGTCCCAAGTTGATAAGTTTGTACATCTTATTTTCACTATAAACCAATGGTTTGAGCATCTTGGTATCTTCTTCTCAAAAAAATATCGGTTACTTTGTGACGATGACATCAATTGTTAAATAATTTAGTTGCACGAAGAAGATGGATAATCTTTCGAAGAAGATGGATAATCTTTTTTAAGGAACGCCCAATGTTGCAATGATAGATCACTGATTGTCGAAAATCGACCCTAAAACCCCCATTTTCTCGTCCATTGAAGGTCCTGTATTTGTGTCCATCAGCATTACACTTTACTAATGATGTTGACCTCCTAGGATGGGTGGTCGAATCCGCACTTGTCCATTAATTGCTTAGATGCTGTATTTTGGGAGGAGTTTAGATTCGTTAAAATTTTCATTGATGTGGGTTTATTCTCAATTATGATGTGTGCCTCGTGCATGGTGTCCCCCACACGTAGAAGAAAGATTTCGGAATCGAATTCTCCGAACCAAGGAATAAGTTTATGTTGGATTTATTGAGTTTAGATAGGTCCATGAATAACTCAATTGAAGAAATTCAATGTTGAGATGAAGATGAGAATTAATGTCTTATGCGTCATGTGTTCACCTCACTTTTAGTCACATATTGATGAAGCTAACAAGTTGAAAGATGTTGATAAACATTCGATTCACTTGGCATTTGTAGGTGGAAAAAGAGGATGAGAGAATTTACCACACACACGTGCGCGCTCGTCCCGGTCCGGGGTGAGGCAAGATTGGACCTCTTGTTAATTGTTTTTTGCAATTAAGTCTTCGACGGTTACAAGATTAAATACGTACATATATCACAGTCGGTTTCCTCCTGCATATATACGTTTTTATTCTCATCTCTATGAAAATCATCCATCTCCGACGATTTTAGGTCTCTGAATCCAGAGTTCTCCGACGACCGATTCTTGCGAGGTTCCGCGCAGATTTTGTGGTCTGTCGACTCTAGTGTGCGCCTGATCGACGGTGAGACTGTTCTATCCTGGGAGAAAACCGGCAGACCGTCAAACGCACTGGTATGTAGACCGATATTTTCTCTGAGGCAATTTACCTTCTGATGACTCGGTCTTTGAGGTCGTCTCTGATTACTGTCTCTTCTGTTGTTGTTTTCCTATACATGTTTTTTGTATGTTGGGTTTATCTGGATTCTTACAGAATATTTATTCGACATATGTAACTCACTGTATTACATTATCATGTTTGTAATTGTATCAACAGTTTCACCCTAACCATGGATGGTCCTACTCTATCTAAGCCTCTAAGTTGTGTCGGTAACTAATTCGACAAGTGTGTCGTTGCCTCGTCGGTCTATTTTCCATGCATTTTAAACCAACAATGAGATCAGTCTACTGCCATAATAACTTCCAGCTTATATACATGTTAAGGACGTGTTTGTGGTGATTTGTCGTGAAGTCGTCGTATTTCGATGAACTTATGAGTATCAACCAAACCAAACCTTTAGTAGACATTTAGACAGGACATTAAAGAATTATTGTGATTCAGTGAAACAATGGATAGCCGACCAAACTAAGCCCTACGTGGACATTTGGAATGAGCATTAAAGAATAGTATCCTTGGGCATCATCTATAGCTAGTAAGCATATATATCAGACAAATCTTAACATTAGGACTTAGGAGGTATTGTTCAAGTACGTTGTTTTATACAGACTTTCTTTTTCTGTGAATAGCTAGAAGGAGAGAAAAAACCAAAACAGATTGAAGTCAACGCCTACCTTTCTTGTTAAATAATTTTTGTGTCCCACGGCATATCACCACACCTGAACTCCTCAACTCGGATATTCCATTTCAATTCCCATTTTGCTTGTAAACTGAAAGCAGTGCTACCAGGACAGTAGGACACCATAATTAGTTTAATTTTCTAAGACCCAATCTTTCCTAATTTCCACGAATTCCTTCACAAAAGATAATCTTCTCAAACATTACAAAGCCGTTGATTTCCGAAACCATAATTCAACTTTTGTACGATAATCTTGTCTTGTTTGTAAAGAGGACTAGACCGACGTGGTGTTAAGGTTTTCCGAAGAGGTGTTCGAATACACTACGTAAATGTTTTTTTACTTGGTTAATTGTTTTTAAGTTTCAGTAAGCGTAGATTAAGAGAATGTGAAGATAAAGTTGGAAAAGTCCATTCGTAGAGTTGGATTTATAGAACAAACACGAAACATGAAGTAACACTAACTAAGCAACCTTAGATAATTTTGTCTTACGGCTAGAGAATAGATGTGTACTTAATTGGGTTGTGGAGATTTGTGAATTTATTGTGATAGCTAATACTAATAAGTAATTTGTGTTATATATAAATCAGCGGGTACGTGGAAATAGATATTTAGATTTTTCCACTTTCTTTCGAAAAATACAAAATCAATCCCTTTTACGTATCTTAGATGGTTAGATACTTAGATATATGTATTTGTGGATTTCGAATAATGCTTCAGGCAGATATTTTTTGGAGGATAAATAATGAAATATGAATGAAACACGCGTTGCAAAAGACTTAACACGTAGACCAAACTCTTGGCTTGTCCCACTGGAACACATTAAACTCTTGAATCTGCATGTGTTTCAGCCTATTTCACGTTTTTTTATTAATGTGCCTATTTCTATTTCATGATTACTTAAGTGTTTAGGTTATTCAGTAACCACTGGAGCTGAATTTCATTTTAATACAAACTAGATCATAAACCTCATAAATAAAGAAAGGAATCCATCCGCGTAGCTATAGTAATTGATATTTGCATTAGTTCTATTTAAGAAGAAGAAACTTCCTATGAATCTACAGGTTCGAAGTTCATTGATTAGCAAGTTTGATTACACGGAAGACAGAAAACATAAACTCAACATGCATATACGTTAATGTTGATACAATTACAAATATATTCATGTAATACATCAGGTCACATATGTCGAATAAATATTCAATAAGGATCCATATTAAGCCAATATACAAAAATATGTATAGGAAAACAAGAAACGAATGAACAGTGATAAGAGACGACCTGAAAGACCGAGCCATTCTCAAGCCGAATAATTTTATTTTCCCTGAAAGACACATAGTTGAGGAAGAGGATAAAGAAGAATTCAAAATCATATAAAACTCTTCCCAATCATCTATAAAGATTAAATGTAATACTAAATATTTGTCCCTCAGATTTTTGGGGAAAATCATATAAAAACACAAGACAATTTTTCTGCAAACAAATCACACTCTTATAATATCATCTCCAAATTACCTTACCGAAACGCTAATCGACACTTATTTCTATAAGAACCATGGAGGGCAAAACTTTCCTCACGTCAAAATAAGAAACCCAACTAAAAATCACCTACCCGATTACCTAACACTCTTATAAAGTTATAATGTCATCTCCAAATTACCTTACTTATTTACATTAGACCTGGGTAACAGGCCGTGCCGGGTCGGCACAACACGACCCTACGGCCGGCTGACCTTACTGTGCCGGGCCGGCACGACCCGACACCCAGGTCTAGTTTGCATAGGAATGACGAATTAGGAACCTCTTAGTTGGAGGACAAATCCTTACCTCGAAATCCAAGGGTCAAACTGAAATTCACCCAACCCGTCAACACCGCTCAACCCGATTACGCACCCAAAATCCCCAACCCTAAACCCTTTCTTCCTCCACTCCAATCACGAAGCGATCGGAAGAGTGCGATCGATTGACCGTCGATGGGTTGGAAGGCGGCGCAGAAGCTGATCCAGAACTGGAAGATACTCCGAGGCGACAATGTAACCTCCAAAATCCCATTTCTCCTTTTCCGCTACATTTAACCAACCGTCGTGTTTGCGAATTCTTGTTTGTGTGTAGGTGATGATCATGAGGGGGAAGGATCGAGGCGAGACAGGCGTCATCAAGCGCGTGATTCGATCCCAGAATCGCGTCATCGTCGAAGGGAAGAATCTGGTTTGTTTCTCGACGACTTTGGATTTGTGGTTTTGTTGTGTTCGTGTTGGTTGTGGGGAGTGTGGATTTTGACTTAGAACTTGTGTCTCTTGTTCTCGTGTAGATTTTAGGGTGCGGTTGGTTGGCAGGAAACAGTCCGGAAGTGGCGGAACTAACTTCTAAAATGATTTTCTGGTGATTGGTTTGCAGAATAACTTAAAATAATTTTGTGAACTAAGTTATGTGAGTTTCAATCCCTTGTAAAATCACACTGTGAATGACTTCTCTCACTTTCACCAAAAATTCCTTAGAAGTCATGGAACTGAGGTCTGAGTCATGGCTTCCCCCACTTCCACTACAAATTCTGGGAAGCCACGTTTATGCACGTTATGGTCTTTCAACCACGTTAGGGTGTGATTGATTGTAGGAAGTGGAGGAAAGTATGAAGCTCTAGTTAAAGTTCTTAGGACTTATTTTCGAGTAATTGTTATAAATATGCATTTTATGATAAGGTGAAAAAAATCATCAAATTGTCTGACATAGTGAGAAGACACCCATTTTAGGATTTTTTTATAGGAAACTGGAATTCCCTTAGTTTTGGAGTGTAAGTGGAGGAACTTTTCTCTAATACAATTTTTGGAAGTCCTATTTATGGAACTTCAACTCTACAACTTTTAAGTTTTTTCTGCAAACCAATCCTTCATGAGTCATTTAAGAAGTCCAATTCCCCCACATCTTTGTGGGTTTCTTATAAAACGATCACACCTTTATAGAAAAGAGGGGGTTTTTCCTTTCAACTTTCTCGAAGTTTCATTTGAATGAAGATA
This sequence comes from Triglochin maritima, assembly GCA_963682175.1. Taxonomy (NCBI): domain Eukaryota; kingdom Viridiplantae; phylum Streptophyta; class Magnoliopsida; order Alismatales; family Juncaginaceae; genus Triglochin; species Triglochin maritima. The sequence goes on from OY821775.1 coordinate 48,147,796, forward strand.
ATAAGAAGAGAAGGGCTAAAGAGAGTGAATTTGGAATTAGAATTGAAATTTATGTTTCTAGAGGAATCGTGCTTGTTGTTTATGTGGATATGGTTTTTGAAGCAACTTTTATGTTAGTTTAGAGATTGTTGATTGAAGTTGGAACTTTTATGTCTTGCTTCGGTAGAAATTTCAGGGGAAAAAACAGAACAAGATGCACAAAGAATTTTTTTTTGTAAAATTTCCACTTCAACGTTTTCTAGGTGTCATTTAATGGAAAAGATTGCAAGGGTAACATTTTGAAATTGGAGCTAAGATTTCCGTCTCTTGTGGAATTTCGCTTGCTGTTTATGCACATATGGTCTTTCAAGCCATGTTTATGTTCGTTTTGGAGATTGTTGATTAGAATTGAAACTTTTATCTTGTTTAAGTAGAAAGGAGCAACTTTAGAGAGAAGAAGAGAAGTGGGGATGAATGGAGGGAAAACAGTATTGTGTCAAGACAATGGTTTATGCATATGCCTTTTGAAGCCACTGTTATGTTAGTTTTGGAGAGTGCATATTGGAACAAAATCTTACAACTGTTGTTGGGATGAACAAGCCTTGTCAACATACAATCCAACGCCTTTTAATTAAAACCACTTTGCTTCTTTTCATATAAAAGGGCCATTGCATTAATACCAATGATTTAATGTGCGGCCGCATACTCATTATGCGACCGCACATTGTGACCCGGCCGTCTGGGGTCACATATGCGACCCCCACACACTTGTACCCAACAGGGTGCGACTTGTGCGGCCATTTTGTGGCCTCACAGGGCCTGGTGGAGGGGGCGGTCGGGTAGGTGGAGATGGGAGAGGAGCTTTGAAAGAAAAAAAAGGAGAGGGGAAGATGAGATTGAAGAAGGAAAATGAGGAAGAAGAAATGTGCTATGGGGGACAACCGTTTCCTCAAATTTTTATGATTTTTTTTCAATTTTTTAAACAAAATTAAAAATTATAGTTGTGCGTCCACTTATGCGACCACATAGTCGCATATGCGACCTTGGGGCACCTAGCCGCACAGGGTCGCATATGCGACTTCAAAACATGGATTAATCCCTGAAAGTCCCGTAAGGTGGAGTCAGCACTTGAGCACTGCCACCTTGATTTTTCTTTTGAAACATGTCCAAGGTTTTATCATCTCAGGTTCTCAGCCATTGAATTATATTTGAGGTTTCCTTTTCAATCTTCTAATTACTTTAGTTTGGGTCTAATTGTCACTTATGAAAATAGTGGAATATCAACAATCTTAATTTGTTGCATCTTCACTAGCAATTTGCTAATAATCTGAACAGCCACAAGCAAATTGGTTCGTACTATGCTGGTCTATGAGACATAATTTTTATTGGCTTTACTAACTGGTTTAATCCCCCCAGGTCATCTTGATTGTTGGGTTATAAGATTTTGTGGCTTCATTTAGCATTTTAGCTCATGCCATCGCCTGCACAACATCCGTTTCGTAGTTCATTATTGACTTAGTCCATTTTGCCCTGCTCTCTTTCTTCAGACATGCAAACATGAGTCAACTAATGACAAAACTATGATGTGCTGGGGCAGGTGAAAAAACACATCAAACAAGGTCAAGGTCACGAGGGTGGGATATTCTCTGTCGAAGCTCCTCTTCACGTTTCAAATGTTCAAATTCTGGATCCCACAACAGGGTAGGATGGATTTTGCTTGTTATTTACGTGATTATATCAGATCAGAAGAAAAGATAATCAGTTACTCATATTGTAGACATTTTAAAGGAACAATAGACACCAATTTCTATATTCAAATCTGACCATGTTGATAATTTGTATCTATTGTATTGTGAAGAAAACCTTGCAAAGTGGGAATACGGTACACAGAAGAAGGAGCTAAAGTAAGAATTTCTAGAGGGATTGGAGCATCTGGAAGTATAATTCCTCGTCCAGAGATTTTGAAAATAAGATCAACACCGAGACCAACCGTAGGTAATCTTTTTGTTTGTGTTTTCTAGGTTTTATTTAGTTTGTTGAAAATAGAAGAATTTGTACTGAGGTATGACATAGTATGAAAAGAAACTGAATCAGGTGTACAGAAAAAATGGAACTTTCCTTGATTCTTTTCACAAGTTTAATAATTTTAATAAGATTTTCTTATCCTAGTTCAATATCCCTGCCTACTTGGTTCTCCTTCCTAGAGAACCATTCGTCATCTAGACCGTATATCTCTCATGTGTTCCCTTCAGTTCTTTTGTGTTTCCTATTTGGGTACAAAGCGCCATTCTCTTTCCATTTTGCAATGTTCTATAATACCTTCGAAATACTCCCTAGAAATCTAAGTCATGTGGATTGCGGACTGATCTCTTTAGTACTTGAATCCTCTTCTCCTTCAAGTCTACGATCCTTTTCAGTAAGGTTGGGAATATTAATTGTAATCTTTTGCAGTAGCTAATAAGTAGTAGATATATATATATATATATATATATATATATATATATATATATATATATATATATGGTCTCTGTATGGAGGATCTTGGATAAGCCCGTACAAGGTGTTGTTGAAGCTGGAAGGGTCTGCTGAGTGTTGATTGCTTATAGGAACACTTGGGGTGTGGCCGGCTTCAGCTTGTTGAGTTTTTATCAAAGCCATAAGATGTTTAGCCAATAGGGTGATGGTTTGGGATTATGTTTCCTGGCCATTACTTTTCAGTTTTCATACTTTCATTAGTTCATGGCCTTTGATTGTGCCATGTCCATTCTTTCTGGTATCTTTTCCCATCTTCGATTGCTGTTTGGCTTCCAGGATCAGCAACACTTAGCGATTTTCTGAAATTAATCCCAATGCAAGTAAATTTATATGCTCATTATAGTCCAAGTTTATTTCTCGTAAAACTTTGCCTATGGTTCATTACCTTGATTATGTTTTCGTACAATGGCATGCTGAAACTATCACGTAAAGATATTCATCATCACATTTTCTTTCCATTTGCCCTGGTTGATTTATTCTATGGAATTTTGCTTGATTATTTCTTCCCACAATCATTTTGATAATGTGAACGACGTTTTGTAGTTGGACCCAAGGATACACCAATGGATCTTGTTTTGGAGAAAACATACGATGCTAAAGCTGGCAAGGGCATGCCTGGCCTGTGATCTGGATACAAGATTTGTCAATGAAGTACCCTCTGAAATCAGGTCGATTCCATTGTACTGCACTATAAACTTGAAATCGATCAGATCCATGTATCATATCATATCGTCTACTCAAGTACTTCCGCAGATCTTGAGCATCCATTCATTACTTTTAACTATGGTTGTTGTATGAGTTTTCACTTTCATCTTGCCTCTCTTGAAGTGAAAACAATGAATATCATCAACTTAATTTGAGAGTTGGAGTTACTGTGCTTGATGTCGTTTACAACGTTGGGTTTTTTGGTGTCGCTAATTTGGTTGGTCAAATGTTGATTCAGAACTCACGGTTGGCGGATAGGATTGAAATGGTGGATGTGAAAACACGATTTCTCAATTATGCAGGTGGTTTGAATGTTATATAAAAATTGCGCCCGTTTGGTGTTTGATTGTGGTTTGAAAGAAAAGTCCTATTGGTGTTTGGTAGGAGGTCAATGCTGAAAGTCTTAAAAACCCTAGTTTTCTTCGGAACTAAATACTGTTGGAAGACCAACTTGTGTTGATTCTTCGGAACACATTTTGGGTAGTTGAGTCGTCGATCGCCTCGATTTCGTTCCCACTCCAGCAGTAAAACGGAGGCAAATGAGATAAATATCCTCTCCTTAGTAAGACAGTTGTCTTGCCCACAATCAGCTGCATTACCGATTGGACACGGGTTGCATTTTCCTGGGCTGGGCTTCTTACATGAGCACAATTTACATTACTCTTTTACTAAAACTTACACAAGTAATTTAGTAGCTCCATTTCCCCAAACAGAAGTTTTTAGAAACCTTTAGTGAGGTAGAACTCGAGTTGGCGACAAACTTGGTTGATATTTGCAAAAGTGAAACGAGTTGATTAGTGAGACATTGACATTTTCGTTCAGTTTTCTCGACCAGGCAACGTCATCCCAGGTGTACTTATATTTCACCTCACTCTTCACCGTAAAAACCCAAGGAAGGCTCATAATCAATGTAACTATGTAAGTTCATCCATATTCAAGTTGGCCGATCTCAACTCAGTTCAAAATTTCAAATTTGAGTAAACTAACATTCGAGCTCATCGTACAAAAACAAAATAAAATCAAGCTTATCTTTAAATAAAAAACAAAAAGTGAAGCTAAACAAAAATTAGTTTGCCAAAAGAAAAATCTCATGGATTTTGTATTATACTAATTCGAAGCTCATCTTTCAACCCCCCCCCCCCCCCCCAATCGAGCTAAAAAAAAGAGTAAAAAAATCCGATGGATCTTATTTTTATACTAATCCGACGAAAATCCACAACGGATTCCATTCCACTCCAATTCCAATTATCCACGGATTGATCGAGATTCGAGACACGTTCAAGTCCAAAATGGGTCCCACCAAAAACCAGCAACAAAAACGACTCCGTCACTCGACTCGTCGTCTCCACGGGGTTGAAGAGACGAGAGAAACGAAAGCCGAAAACAAACCCATGCCTTCCCCAATCCTCTGATCCCATCCCCGATCTCGCCTCCCGGAACGGAGATGGCCTCCGACGCCCCTCTCCCAGGCACGTCCCTCGTCTCCTTTTTTTTTGAGTTTGGACATGTGATGTGGGATTTGATCGTTTTCGGCGCGTTTTAGCGAGGTAGGTGTTGTTTGAGGAGTTTTGACGCTGTTTTGAAGTTTGATGATGCGGTTGCTATGTTTGATTTGTCTTGTTGCGTTTTTTTTTGTAGATTTTGGTGATTTTGTGTGGGGAGTTTTGGATCGCTATTTTTGCGTTGCTATATGTTTTGGTGATGCGGTTGGTATGTGTTATGTAGGCGTGTTGTTGATGAGTTCGGATCGCTGTTGTTCTGTTGGTTTCTGTTTGATGATTCGGTTGTTGTGTGTGTTCTAGGCGTGGTGGTTTGTTGATGGATGATCAATCACATGGACTGATATTTTTTGTTTTTCCAATTTGGAGTTCGTGTTTGATAGGTATTGTTTTAGGAGTTTGGATCACAGTTGTTATGTCGATATCTGTTTGATGATGCGGTTGTTTTGTACTTATGTGTGATGTAGGTGTGTTGATTTGGTAATGGATGAAAAATCGTGCGGATTGATCGTTCTTGGGTTCTGTTTTGGCGCATTTGGTGGTTTTGTTTGGTAGACGGTGTGTAGGAGTTTGGATCGCTGTTTTTATGTTGATATCTGTTTGGTGATGCGGTTGTGGTGTACTTATGTGTGTTTTGGTGATGATTGACAGATTTTCTGTATTGATCTTTTTTTAAAGTCTCATTTGGTGGTTGTTAGGAGTTTGGATCGTTGTTCTGTTGATTTATTTTTTGATGATGCAGTTGTTAATTTGTTGATATTTGAGTAGGTGTGTTGGTTTGCTGATGAGTAATTTGTGGTTTGATCGTTTTTGTTTTGGTTTTGGCTCATTTGATGGTTTTGTCTGTAGGTGTTGTGTTAAGAGTTTGGATCACTGTTGTTCTGTTAGTATCTGTTTGGTGATGCAGATGGAAATCTTGTGGATTGATAATTTTCGTTGCGTTTTTTGCACATTTGGTGGTTTTGTTTGGTACATGTTGTGTTAGGAGTTTGGATCGCTGTTGTTATGTTGACTTGTGTTTGATGAGGCGGTTGTTATGTGTGATGCCGGCATGTTGGTTTGTTGCTGGATGAGGAATCGTGACATTTGGTCGTTTTTGACGTGTTTGATGGCTGTTTTAGGAATTTTAATTGTTGTTCTGTTGTTATCTGTTTGATGTGGCTCGTTGTAAGTGTGTTGGTTTGCCGATGAATGAGAAATTTTGCCGATTTATCGTTTTTGTTTTGTTTTTGGCGCATTTTGTGGGTTTGATTGGTAGGTGTTATGTAAGGAGTTTGGATCACTATTGTTATATTAATATCTGTTTGATTATTCGGTTTTGTGTGTGGTGTTGCCGTGTTGGTATGCTGATGGATGGGAGCTAGTGTGGTTGACTCCCTGCCTCCCTTTAAGTGATCATTTCCGTTTCTGTCTGGTTTTGGCACATTTGGTGGTTTTGTTTAGTTGATCTTTTGTGAGGAGTTTGAACTTTTGTGTACTGTTATGGCTACTCTGCGGATTGTTCTCATCATTCAGTTGTAGGCAATGTAGTCACGTTGATTTGCTGATACTGTGTGGATTTTGCAGTTGATTCTTTTTTTAAGTGAATGTTTTTTGGCGCATTTTGCGATTGTTTTTGGTAGATTTTGTGATAGGAGTTGGACGGCTGCCCGTTCTGTCGAACTCTGTTTGAGGATGCAGTGGTGATTCATTGTATAGGCCTGTTGATTTTCTCACTGTTTTGAAAACCGGACCGGACCGGCCGGTTGGACCGGTTCAACCGTGAACCGGAGGCCTGTCCGGTCCGGTAAGGCTGCAAAAACTGGATTTGAAGCAAACCGTGTTGAACCGGAGGTTCAACCGGTCGAACCGGGTTCAACCGGTCGGTCAGACCGGCGGTTCTGGGCAATCGGGTAATCGGACAATCCGGATCCGAAAAGAAAAACAAAAACATCTGACCCCCTAACCTTTCTCCCCGAAACCCTACTTTCCGGGAAACCCCAAACCCACCTCTCCCCGGTCCGGTAAGGCTGCAAAGAAAAGAGGCTGCAAAGAAAAGAGAAGAAGAACACAAACAATAACAGAACAAGAGTAAGCAGAAACACTCCCAACCACCAACACCACCAGTGAGATGGAGGAGTAACCAAAGAGAGAATGTCCTCCCAAGTCCAACTCACTCCCAACCCCATCTCATCACTTTAAAATGCCAAAATGTAGGCTCCAGACCTTTCTTGGACTGGCCTGGACTGGCCTGGATTGGGTTGGCTTAATGGAGTGGTGCCCCACCATATTTTGCTTTTACCATTTGCTTTACTTTTCACTCGTTACACACTACTTCTCATATTTGTTTCCACTGAATAAATATTTGTCATTTCTTATTTATTTCTATATTTTACTCTATTATTCATGAAATTTATAAATATATATTGTGTATATTTATATTTATGACATCATGCTGACGTCACCGGTTCAACCGGTTCGATTCGGTCCGACCCCGGTTGAACCTCTGACGTTGCCGGTTCGACGTCCGGTTCGGTTCTGAAAACCATGGATTTTCTGATGGATGAGAAATCATGTGGTTCTCTGATTATATCAACAGTTTGGTGTTCTTACAAATCAATACCAAAATTTAGTTGATGTCTTGCTTATTATCCACATAATTATTTGTTCTCTGATTCTCTCTAAGAAAGTTGAATGTTCATTTTGATGTCTCATCTATAAACAGTGGTCACCTTAAACCCTCCTGAAAGAGAACCAACATGATATGAGGGGCAAAGCTGAGAAGTGAGAAGTCCCCCAAAGGCACACAATTAGGTAGATAGGAGTACAAAAGAAAGCTAAAAAAGGGAGAAAAGAAATGGCTCTGATTTCTGATCTGTTATGGAGACATTTAGGGTTTAAGCATTAATAAGGAAATTCCGTTGAGCACTTATGTGGTGAAATGCTTTAACTTTGCTTCATTTTAGTGTTTACTGCTGTTCAGAATGTTATAGATCAGACAATCGTGCTTATCTCTTGCCGTCTGTTTCTTATTGTTAATTTTTTTATGGTACAGGCAGAAACATTGGAGATGAGAATCTGGCACCAATCCCTATTCATGTTGTTAGTCAAGCATCTCAACTTCCTCCTGAGTTTCTGGAGCCATCAGCTGCAAGCCAGCTTGTGATTGGTTTTGATTGCGAGGGTGTCGATCTTTGTCGATATGGAAAACTTTGCATCATGCAGGTATATAGTCTAGGTACAAGTGTTGCTGACATCTTTCCTTATTGTGGAGAACTCAAGATCAATTTATCTACCCATTTTATTTATCAATCTTGTTTTACAGTTTGCCTTTCCAGATGCCATTTATTTGGTTGATGCAATAGAAGGTGGTAGGGCACTTGTTGAAGCTTGTAAACCGGCATTGGAATCTACTTACATAACAAAAGTAATTCATGACTGCAAACGGGACAGCGAGGTGTGCAAAATACAGTTATTTTCTTTTTTCATGGCTTTTGTATTGTGTTCTACTCTTACTGGTTAACTTACGTACTTATACAGGCTTTATACTTCCAGTTCGGCATCAAATTGCACAATGTTGTAGATACACAGGTTAGGCTTACTTACGTACCATTGCTAATAAAAATATCTGTTACTAGAGCATGGGTGCCAACATTTGCAATCTTTGTTTAACACAAGTACACATCTATCTTTGTTTCATATTCTTTGTTTGGCATCTGTATGTAGTTGTGGTGTAAATTAAAGTGAAAAATCTAGGTGATGTATTTCATTTACCATCTTGATGTTGATCTTTTCTCCAATTATATTTAGAAGGACATTAGAAATACCATCTTCGTCAAAAAAGAAAAAAAAGTGTTTACATACTGTGGAAGGACTTTTCTGCCAGGAGATATGCTCAACACCTTTTTCCCTGTTCAGGTTGCATATTCTTTGTTAGAGGAGCAAGGGGGAAAGAAGCGGGTCCCAGATGACTATATATCTTTTGTTAGCCTTCTAGCAGATCCACGCTATTGTGGTACTTTTCTGGACTACATAAAACTCTTTTGTTTGTAAATTTTGTTGTTTTTGCCAATATTTCAAGATCGTGCAATGCCAAATAGTTCCTTTATGATCATGTGATTGACTCAAGTATTTTATTCCTTCCCTTTTTGTTGCTTGTAGCCAATATTCTCAAAGCCATTTTGATGTCCTGAGTTCTTAGCAGAGTTGTTTTTGATACTGAGGATAAATGTGAGACAATAGGGTAGGAATGTATAGGATGAACCTTTTGTAAAAACGTCAGATGCATGGATGCTGATTTTGACTAAATTCCGATTCCAATATCTTATATGGTCAGAAGTCTCAGAAGGGATCATGTCTTGAGTTGAACTTTATATTTTCTTCCATTCTCAATCAAGAACATACTGGTATTGATTATTGCCTTTGTCGGAAACCAAAAAATCCATCAGAAGTCACTGCGGAGTATATCCAGTTTGGTTCTAGATTCTCAATTATGCTTTTTATTCACATGCATTTAGTGTATCATTTTGCATCAGTCCACAGTGCTGGATTGCTGATACCTGAATGTTTGATAAAGGTGAACAAATTATGACACATTTGGCAAGTATGGTTTCCACTTTTCATGTTAAAGGTACATTGAGAAACATCCATGCTAAGATTTAAGGCACTGAACTCAGCCCCATGGGTGGAAACAAAATTGCGTACCAAGCATGGTTCCAGCCTGTCATCCTCAGTTGAACTTGGTCGTTCTTGGATCAAGCAGAACTGGGCGGGAGTTTATCATTTCAATAGTTGTTAAAACATGTCTATTTCAGTCTAGAGGTAAAAATACTGTCCAAAATTTCTTGTTCTTGCTTGCACGCTTGGCCCAGCCATGTGCGGTGGATTTCATAGCCCTGGAAGATCTTGTTACAATTTAGCCAGAGCTAGACAAGGTCTCCTTGTAGAAAGTGCTCAATGCCTGTCACTATGCTATATCCATATATCCGTGGGTTCCCCAAAAGTTCATATATCTGTTCTAAAGAGGTGATGCACACTCTTGTTGCATGTTTGGTTTTGTTCTTCTCATGTTAACATATATTAAGTAGGAACTATAGGGTGATAAAGTCAAAAAGAATAATGGGCCCTTAACAAGCTAGCAATTGTATGACCTTATTGAGCTTGGCTTGCTCACTAAACCTCAAGTGAAGTTGCAAGTGTTTGTTTTGAATGAAACTCTGAGATGAGCTAAATCTGAGCATGTCAATGGGCTCGAACTAAGTGATATCCTCACTTACTGGACTCAACCCTTTCTTTCCAGTATAGGTTGCTGAAATTTCCGATCGAAGAAGAGTGCCTCAGCCAAATATTTGTGATGCGCTGTCTCCGTTGAATACAATCAGTGTTGTTATTTGGATGTCTATGTTTTATGTAGTATTGAGAGAATTGGTAAGATAGTAGTTTGGGAGAGCTTTTCTGTTAGCAAAAGAATATATGTACAAGAAAGTAATGTTGAGGTCTTTGTGTTTGTTTGACCAACACATCAGATTTCGATAGTGCTGCTGCATCTATTTCTTATATGAGTAATATAGATTGCTAATTGCAAGTACATCCCTAACACCTGGCTATATGATTTGTAGGTGTGCCATATCTTGAAAAGGAAGAAGTTCGTGTTCTTTTGAGGCAGGTTTGCTTTGTTCTCCCTGGACTATAATTTTTTCTTTAATGATAGCGTGCTCAGTTATAGTCAAGGCTGCAGAATGGAAGACGAGTTAATTTTGTCTGGTTGTTGACACTGTCCAACATTGATATTATTTATATTCGTAACTTAAAAAATTGAACTCATGTCAGGATGTTTTTCCCATTTTAGTTTCCTTTTTGATGCTTACAAATTAGACAAAAAACGCCAGCTTTAAAAATCTTTGGGATAGTAAAATATTTACGTGTGCTGGAAACCCAACTTATGGTGAATTCATAAAGTGCACATATTTTTGACAGTTGTTATAGATGCAACATGCAACTCTAGAAAATTTGAGATATTAATTACTCTTAAGCCTTTCTATATTGGGTGAAATTGAAGAAATAACCCTGTCCTTATTGTAGGCCTTTTTAGCGCTGCTAAATATTGTTTCTCTCATTTCAGGACCCTAATTTTTGGAAATATAGGCCTATGTCTGATCTTATGATACGAACAGCTGCCGAGGATGTTCGCTTTCTCTTGCATATCTACCAACGAATGATGGAAAAATTATCTGAAAAATCTTTATGGCATCTTGCTGTCCGTGGCTCTCTTTATTGTCAATGCTTTTGCATTGATAATAGTGATTGTGCAGATTGGCCGTCTCCGCCCCCTCTTCCAGGTCAATATCCTACTTAGTCATTGCGAATTTGCTGGTGAATTTTTTGTTTACTAATTGTCATAGTATATAGTATGTACTTTGTCATATAAACCTGCTTGAATATTTGTAATGCGATATTATTGTCATTCTAATTTTGTTAGGATCTTTTGACAAATCTTGTTATCTAAGTAGTGCTCTAATTTCCTCTGGTAGCAAGCCCTTCTCATGGTATATGGAAATTAAGATAGGTATGAAGATATGAGCTGCTAAACATTATCCTAACAAGTGTTATTCCAGAGTTCTTGTAATGGTCTAATAAAGTTCTTTGTGAATGGTTATATATTTGTTCTCGTGGTGATCTTCGAATACATCATATTTTCTCAGTACTGGGTATTACCTCACTTCTTTCCAGAATACATAGAAAGGTGTAAATGAATCTTCTTTTAGAATTTCACCATCCTTAGAGTTAGACCTAACAATCATGTCGTATTGTGTACTTTCGTGTCGTATTTTTTCGTATGTACTAGGCATATTACCTAGACACGAACACGACATGGATTGAATTTGTCTAATATTCGAAGCACGAACACAATACGTAAAATTTCATGTACATTTCATATAGACACAAAACTACCCTAAACATACTTATAAATAATTTTTTTTAATGTATCTTCATTAGCACACCCACCTACAAGAGGGGGCACACCAATTCTAACAAATGAGACATGTGGATAGGGTGGGAATGGATTTGATTTCCGAAAGTTTCCAGTGTGGGACTAAATGACTTTCCCACCGTAGGCTCACATATTAAAGGATAATAAAAAGATGTTTCATTTATACACCAAAACACATGATGGTGTAGTGGTTATTGTTGATGTAATCCTTCATGGAATGCTAAGTTCGAATCCCAGGTGCCTCATTACGCAGGTGAATTTTTTAATCAAAAGATTAGAAGAAAAAAACAATGCTGAAGTTCGATCTTAGGTCGTCAATGGATAGGGCAGCCCTTTACCACTGAGCTACTAGGTTAATGTATTTTACATAGTTTACTAAATATATAATGATAACGTGTATTTTGTGTACTTTCGGGTTATCTGATATGTGAGACACGAAAACGACACAATTTTTTTCCGTGTACTGCCAACACGACACAAACGTGACACGAAACATGAAATCAGTAAACCCAAACACGGATTTTTCGTGTCGTGTTTGTGTCGTGATTTGGCGTTCCGTGTCAAATTGTCAGGCCTACTTAGAGTCCCATACTGATATGCAAAGACTTGATTCTAAAAGTGATATCATTCTGCAACTATATTCACCGAACAAGGATTACATTGAAATGGGAATTACGAATGATTGGGAGGGTGTGGTTATCGTTCTACTACGAGGAAGAAGTGACAGAAATCATGTTATAATCTTTTGTTTCTTTTTTATTTGGTGGAAATTTCACATGATCCAGATTTTGGAGTGATTTCTTTTTTCTATCTCCTCTCTTATTAGTAGTGACATGTCAGTACTTTACTTCAAAAGACCTTTAAAGATATGCATATGCATTCCTTTTCTTTTATTTAATGTTATGTTTAGGATGTTATTTGTGTTTAGAGAATGCTTTGTCCAAAGTCTGCTAAATATTCTGAAATTTATACTAATTAGGGTCCTTGGAGATATGAAAGTAAGATGAACACTGGATGAGCTTCAGTGGGACTTTGTTAGAAAAAGTACATCGAGATCTATCTGGACCTACAAATTGGTCCTTTGGTTGGATACAACTTCAGAATTTACATGAAGAATTACCTTTGTGACAAACTTATGCCGATGATTTCACAACATGCACTGACATTGGCAATCTTTACTTTGCTAATTTCTGTTGGTACAGTAATATCTGCGTGATTTCTGGGTCATAAAATGGAAATCTTAGGTCCTTTTTTTTGCTTTTGGATTCCTATTTATCGGATTAGTTGGTTTTTGATTTGGTATTTGCTAAAGCAGTACTATGTGACATTGCAGAGAAACTGAAATCTGAAGATTATAGTCCTGAAGCAGAGATTCTGTCAGTTCTAAGTGTTCCCCCTGGGAAAATGGGACGAGTGATTGGGAGAAGAGGTGCTTCTATCTTGTCAGTAAAGGAGTCTTGCAAGTAAGACTTCCACCTGTGTACGTTCAATTTGTGCATGACTGCATGTCTTAATATGGTCATCAAAAACTGTTCTTGCACTTAACAAGTTCAGCAATTACGAGTTTAGCTATCTTTTCCTGTCAAAAAGTATTTTAGTGACCATGGTGACTGTACTGCAGTGCGGAGATTCTGATAGGAGGTGCCAAAGGACCACCGGACAAGGTAACTTGATGATATTCAACCCTTCTGGGATATCACTTCCTAGTTTTTCTCTTTTACATCCTTAAAATGAAAAAAATGCGTGCCAATCTAGATGGAGAGAAGTTATCTATTTTGAACTCCTAGGTTGTCTTTGGTAAACAACTTGACATTGACATATCATATTTCCACATCTCACTTTATGTTTCCAGTAATTTATACTACCCTTCTACATTTTTTTCTGGAAATGTTGTGATATGATAACTGAATGCGCTGCTGAATTCCATTGGAATTCTTGTATTGCCTCATCCATGAATTTCTACATGATCGACATTCCATGTACACTTTAGACTACAAAATGTCGAAACACGACATGGTCTTGAGGTTTGTATAACAGTTGAATGATGCCATTTAAATTGTGTAAACTTCTATCTTATTGCCTGCTTATTATACAGAAACATCCCATATCGAACAAGTACCTTAAAATAAAATTGGATCTATATATCTAGGGTGTTTGAGACAGTTTCCAAGATGCATATCTAAAACCACAAGGTGGTATTGTTCTAATAAAAATGCATATAGGGCCTAATATGTTATACTGTTATTGTTTACTGGGGTAAGCAACTTGTGGTATGGACTGGATATAATATTTGTCACTCTCTTTCCTAGAGAAGTCTTCCCCAAAATCAACTTGGAATTCGTAAAACTTTGTTGTCCCTTCTGTATTTCTTTTTGGGAGCTTTCCTGTGTGTATATTATTATATACCCGTTCTTTTAATATGATACTAATTGTAAGGGGAGAACCTGTAAAGTGGTTATCTGGTTATAAATGGCCTTAAACTTAAAGTAGTGCAAATTGTACTCTCCCATTTGCATGTAGGAATGAAATCAAACATTTAAATTATGCTACTTGCAGCACTCTTTGTGATGTGTTATTTTGTTGATAGTTCTCCGAGCACATAGAATAACTAGAAAAAACACATAGGATGCACTAGTTAAAGTACTCTTATTTGATAGGTGTGTAATTTGTGCTTGTTTAAGTCAGTGTTGAAACTGATCTTCCGATTATGAACCATATGCTTATCCTTGAATGTACATTGACGACGAGTGTGATGTATTTTCAACTTGCACTACGATCATTGTCTTTTTTCTAGTGTTCTACAATCTTTACTTTATCTTCTTTTCGGAAAATTTGTTTTTCACATGATTAGTTCCAATATATATTTCTCTGAGATGTCATTGTACTTCACTCTGAACTGATCAATGTATTATGTAGGTTTTCATCATCGGTCCTACCAAGCAAGTAAGGAAAGCGGAAGCAATAATAAGAGGGTGCATGCTGGATATTTGACGTAACCTTGTGCTGTAAATGTTCCCATATATCAACATAACACAAACATATGAATTGAAGAATAATGGTGCTTTCCTAGCTTCTAAATAAACTAATCATCCCTCATGCTCATGGAGATGCTTTGCAGGATCCTACCCATTTCATCTCCCATTTCCTCGTCGCACGTCTCTTTCTTCCATTGTACATGTTCCATTTTAGTGTTTTTCACGAGCTTTATCATATGAAAAAAAACCACGAAAAATTAAACCCTCCATGCTGCATTTTGGGGGAGTTCGAGTTGGGAGGTTTTAATTTTTTTATATTATATTTTTGAAAGCAGAAGAAAAATCATTAAAATCACTACCAGTGTAAGACCCACGGTAGGCTTCGGAAAATTACAAGTGTGAAACAGTATTCTTCGGAGATGGATTGTCAAAATCATTGATGATTCGGTAGTTGACAATCAGCTACCGTTGCGGTTAGCCAAAGGGAATCAACGTTACCAACCACTTGATCACGTCTAGGATAATTTCTCTCTAGGATGAGGTTAATCTTTCTCAAGGTTGAGTTTGGGATGGCTTTAGGATATCCACAAATACAATTATTACTTATGCTTTCAAATATTCTTTAAGTTTAGAGAGGAGAAAGTTGATCTAAACAATGGATGGTGCCCTCGAATTACTATAAAGAATCAATTAAAACATATTAACAAAGCACATGTGTAGGTTCGAAACTATCGAGCGGGTAGGAATTAATCCAAAATTTGTGTTAAAACGCTGCGAGTGAAAGCACACGAGGCAAAAATGTGATCAGCCGATTCACAAATGACCAAGCTAATTAAGAGGACGTCGGTTTGGATAAAAAAATCTGCAGGGATCGAGCTTTCAGTTAAGAAGAGCAATCTTTTTTAGGGTACTTGACGCTGCTTGTTTTGTTCCAGATGTAAGTTTGGTTTCTGATACAGAGGATGTGGCCCTCAACTTCATGGAGAAATGGGACCAACGTAAAGAAAAGAGGTGCATGGAGGGGTTATTGGCGATTCATGGATAGTTTTAGAGTTTTTGTTAAACTTGTCTTTTATTCCCTAAAGTGGTCTTGTGACCGTTAGATTTACAACTTTACTTTTCCTAAAGTGAGCCATTACTAACGGTGCTCAGAGTAGGCAGAAATCATCTTTAAAATCTTCAGATCGTAATAGAACATGGACTCCCTTTTGAATCCAAAAATTTGGCATTTGACCTTCATTCTGGTGGAATCCAGAACACTGTTATCCTTATCTCTAGCTTCTTAGCTCTTCCGAGTTTTCTAGCCCGAGATCTCGCCGGCCGGGGTCCGTAGTCCGGTCACACCGACTCTCACCCCGCGTCAGTTTCAGCTAACATCATGTTTTATTGTTGTACAACAAAAATGATCACAACATACCACCACGAAGCAGTTTTCTTATTCTCAATTAACCTTTATTACAAATCCACCTCACCAAGCGAGAACATTCCCGGGATATGCTTAACATATAATCAACTAATATCAACCTAACCTATGGACACCCAAGACCTCTGCCAGGGCCACCATAGTAGAAAATAGGCTCAGCCAACTTACTAGCAGCAAAATTGTCAGCATTGTAGCAGTAAGGCTGAGGGGAGTAAACAGCCGGATATGGAGGGTATTTAAGCTTTCCAGAGTTGTCTTGAATCCTCGGCTTCTCGATGAAAGCTGCATAGCCGAATCGTTGTTGTACAAGGTGACCACTTCCCATCCCCGTGCCGGTGTGCGGCACCGACCAGGCCCTTGGGCTGTAGACGTTGCCCCCGAATAGCACGACATGAGCTGCATTGGTTAGGTCGTCGAACAGGTTCCCGGGCCAGTAGCCAACGTACGTGCCTCCTCCAAACATTACCCACCAATTTTTTTCCAGGTCCTGCGTGCATCAAAGTCATTTCTATAAATCTAAGCATTTACTCCCGTGTACGTTTTTAAACGTACGTAATCTCTCTCTCTCTCTCTCTCTATTATATATACAATTCTAAATAACAGTTATACCTTCGACACTAAAGTAATTAACCATTGATGTCTTTATATATGCATGCACTGTATTACGTGGTAAATTCAATATTGAAGTGTGGGTATCCAACTCAAAACTAATTGGTGATGAGTAGAAAAACTTTTCAACTTATATATCCAGAAGAAAGTCCACATTTAGACGTTGTGATTCATCTTGACCTCGTAGGTATTACAGATATTATGTTTTTTAATCATAAATGTGAAGTTACGTTTTCCCCGTACCTGGAATATGTATAAGTCCAAATAAGATTGACGGCCTCCAGAGGACGAAATGGGCGTAAGCTCGGCCCCAACGACTATTTCGGTGCTTAACTGGACAAACCCTTCGCAGAACATGTTGAAACATCCAGTTGTTTTCCCACCGTCTCTCTGGAATTACATGTACGTGTGTCACTTAATGAATAACATACCAGACAAGTATATGATTCCAAATCATAACTATGAGAATGTTGATGTCTTGATGATCATGGATTAATAGAAGAAGACATATATATAAGATCAATTCATTAACTTTTGCTTACCGTCCAATAAACAAATAGACGTGTTTTACGGTCGCCGAAAAGAGAAGGATTGACCTGCATGTTTGCAAAAATAATTTGGAGAAATTAGTCTCTAATTTTAATTGTCCTTATTTCGTTTTAGATTTTAAAAGAATTAATAAGCAGTACTTCAGGATAATACTTCCTAAAGAAAATTCAACTCTAAAGCCCAATATTTACCAAAAAAAATGATATTTAGAGAAACATACATATCGGAATGTAATATAATGATATGCAAAAGAACTCTTCCGGTGACAGCAAAGAGTATAATGATAATGACTTATGAGAGACATGAATAGAAAAGAAATGAAAAGAAATGTGTTTCTTTTTCTTTTGTTTGGATAATCACTATAACAAGTAAATTTCTATCGTTTAGTTAACATCTTATGAGAGAAAAGAAAATAAACATTATAAAATATCAAAATATCATTTTCTTTGTATTAGACAATAACATACATCGTTTTATATTATCTTAATAATGTTAAAAATTATAAATTATTACAAATAAAATATGTCCACCAAACCTAAATTTTTCATTCTCTAGAAACTCAATAACATTACTAACCAACTTCAAGGCAACATATCTTAAAAAATATATTTCTCATGTAAAATTAAAAAATAAATATACAAAATCTTCGGATATAGTTCAAATGAGTGTTTCTTGTTCTTCCAAGACAATGAAATGAGAAGATGAGTAAAAGAGAATGTCCAGGTGGAGAAGAAAAGAAGGTAGAACGGTTGTGTGTGGAAAGACAGAATGAGAAATAAGTATTTATAGCAAATTAAGATTTTTTTAGAAATAGTATGGTTACTAAAATATTAGTAATTCACTCTGTTAATTTCTTTTCAAATTTGGAGAGAAAGTTGAATTACAATTTTGTATTACAACTTTTCTTTTTATTTTTTTTCCTTTCTTTTTTTTCCTTAAGTTGTTATATCCAAACGAGAGAAAATTCAACTTTCTTTTCTTTTCTTATCTTTCCTTAAATTGTTAACCAAACATACCTTAAGTGTATATTTAAGCACATAAAGGTTTAGTTTTACAAGGTGGAATTGTAGTCTTTTAACTTGTTTATTTCTACTTGAAAATTGATTCCAAGTTCGTCCAAGACAAACCCGTTTTATTGACTCTGGATGGGTTAAGGAAACCTCTCAAGCTGGAAAAAAAATTAGTGCCTTGATCTATATATTTATCCAACTCAAAACCGACTCAACTTTTTCAAAAAATAAATTTTGGGTAAACCTAAATATTATCAAGTTTTTCGTAAGAATTTTGTTATGTATTTTAACTATACGTTAGGATACGATATGCTTGATTTGATTCTACCTTTTTGGTACTATACTAAGATAAAAAAAAAATTCGTCAACTAATTGGTTTTGACAATTCCAATTTCCAAGTTAGCATGTTTTTTTTTAAAAGAAAGAAAAGAAATACTTAGGCCTTAAATATGCAAATTACCATCCATCCACCTTGCACGGAATCGTAGTCGTCGTGAGAACCTTCCGTGAGCCATATCTGTGCAGAGCTGTACTCATCATCCGCCTCAACCGCTGGATTCCACACATTGATCATCGCTCTGGCAGCTCTGTAGCTGAAGCCAACTGTTACGAGAGTCGCAACCTATTCACGTTCAAATCAACAAAATCTACCATTCAGTTTGCAACACCGCGAGAACAGACAAACTTGAGTTTTAATCTCAAAAACTTAAACACTTGAGTTCATATCTGTTATTATGTGTATAACACATCAAGAGGAAGAAAGCATACAAAAGCACAAACTTACACTGTTGTTTGAATGGAAGCCAACATTTCCCATTACTGAGCCGTTTTCGGACTTGAATTCCTTCTGCACAATTGGGCTCCAAGGCATCTTGCCATAGGCATCAAGTGAAGTTGCTCTCATCAAATCTTCCCTCTTAACTCTCCTAATGGGAACTGTTCCCTTTGGGCAGCTTCCATTCTTTTGCCATGTTTGGAAGCCATTAAATGTTGAGTTTGATGATGTTTCTTTGATCTCTCCTCCCTCAACCTTGGGACTCCACTGTAAATTTCATGAGACAATATAATGTACGTAATAAGAGAAATTACACTTAGGGAATATTTTTTAAGGTAATGATTATGATAATGACCCGATATGGAAAGTCTACATTGTTACGTTATATTTTGGGGGGGGGGGGGGGGGGGGGGGGTGGGGAATTCGATTCCTTGCCCACTCGGGCGAGTTTATCGCTTTGCGATGACAAATATAGATATAAATCCTTGTAGCCGACTAGTTAGTCAAGCCCATATATAACAACTAGGATTTGATCCCGAAACCTGTTGGGGTAATAGCAGAAAGTAGTGGATTTACGAGAATGATTTGGGTGGAAGTAGTAGAATACTACTAATTGATGTAAAAATATAAAATACCGGTTCGAATTACAATTCAGTAAAACCCCAATGCAAAAACCTCAACTAATTCTAAACCTCTCAAACTTTGATGTTGCAACACCAATACTACAACTCACACTACACAATATATCACACTACCTTAGGTGTTACTACACCGAAATACAAACCACACTCATGCATGGTGTTGCTACACCAACTCGTCACACACACTCGACTGCCTATATCTTTCCTAACCACTTTATATATTGGGAAGTCTAAGACTTATGGCTGTATATAAACATTCATCAACCGACCCTTTAAGTTTCAAACCCAACCAAAGGTTACCACCACATTTAACCAAACCGACAAAGTACTACATGCATATGCCCCATCGCCTTCTTCTTCTATAGATCAATCTTGAATATTCTAGAATGTTGAAGTATTTACTCTAACTCTTGAGGAGAGTTTGATTTTCTAAGAAACTTAATAATGTACATTATCTTCCAACTAAGTATTTGAGGTCCAAAAACATGGCTGAAAAAGCAATTAATACCTGAATGGTGTGATTCTTTAGCAATGGATGATCAAAGGCCGGTTGTTTGTAGATATCTACGCAATCTATGATATCCCCATCTTCACTCTGTCAGATACATAGAAGAATCACATGAATCTGTGCCAAATAACAACAGCAGCAATAGTAGTAGTACTTATACTAATACTAATAATAATAATTCAGAAAGATTAAACAAAAAGGACAATATGGGAAACCAACTTGTGACCGATTATATAGCTTTGGGCTGATCTAGAATATGCATTTATATTAGGAAAAAAAATATGTTTCAACTTACTAAATTTATGCTACCTGAATGGTCTTGACTGCTGGTTTGTTCATCTGCTTCAGCTTCCTTTCAATTGCCATTTCTCTTGATATGCCATTTTGATTTCCAAACACTCCGCGTTGCCATGAAAAAAACACAAAACCAATAAGCACAAATTGCTTCAATCCCAAGAGACAAGTGTATTTTCCCATTTTGCTGCACAATGATACTAGATCTCCAATTTAGGTTGTTTTTTCCTGCAAAATAAGATAATTTTACGTTATATATACGTAAGTTAATTACGTTGCACTTCACAACTCTAAGAAGAAGAGTAAAGGAAAATATGTGAGAGATAAACCTCTTTATTCTCTATGTCAAAAGGTGTGACAAACGAAACGGTTTTCTCAATGCATATAAATATATAATCTAACATTTTGAACCAGTCAAAGTATGTATTAAAACCGTTTCTATATTTAGAAATGGAGGATTACTATTACCAATTAATGAAATGTTTGTGATGCAAGATGATCACTCATTAAGAGGATAATTATGCATTACTGGTGTATCTTTTTGTCTTTTTTGATGAAGCCTCTTTGAATTTTCTGATGAAATATTTCTTTTGACTCGGAGGATATCAAGTTATATTTAGTTATATATATGGAGATGTTATTATGGAATAAAATACTATCATGCCTTGGCTAAGATTTAGTTCCATTTTTTTTGCATAGTACAAACAATTGTTAGAAATATTTTTAAAACAATCATATCATGTATTTTGACACTGAGAAACTTCATTGCCTCGTCCTTATCTAAATTTATAACATTTCCAGGATGAACAGAAGTGCAAATCCTAAGCGAATTGACAATGCTTACAACAATTGGTTGACAATTTTAGAATCGAATTTTGGATCGTCTAGGTTTTTTGGTTCTACATGGTAATGTAACATCTCAAAAGTTCAATTTAGAAAGTGCTTTATTGTAAACATTTACTTTGGTTTAGATATTAATTTTTTAACTGCCTCTGGATATGAGCATTATATTGGAATGTCTTTTGGAATTGATTGCCATTTTTATTATTAGGTTATCTGGCAGTAGTAAATTACCCTTCTATATATTTGGTTTGAAAATTCTAGATTCGCCAAAGTTGATTAGGATAGAGATGTCAGCGTACCGATATTGCTGAGGGTGAGAATTAGCGTTGGTTACACCTTTGCAAATTAATAGATAACGAGTGACCGGTTGTTTTCACCTTTCAGTGATTGGAGGGGATTTTCCTCTTGAGCGTGTACTAATGATCTTTATCTTATTTTAGTTGTTGACGTGCAACTATTGTTCTACTCGTAGGCACTTCCATTTCTTCGTTGTTTTCGTTGCAAATGAGAACTGTGCAAAATGCCTTATTTACTTAACAATCTCAAGTATGTCATTATTTTCTACTAATACCTTTCAGTTATGCCCTTCACTTTTTCTTATCATCAAAGATATAAATATATACTCTCCAATTTAAATTAAATTCATTCAGACCTTACGTTCTTAAGGATCCAATTGTTTTGTCAAGTTAAAAAAATTACAAATCTAATGCACCACTTACACTCTTTAGTACGTAGTGTCGTGCTTGGATTTTTTTCATGTAAATGAATCCTTTATTTACTTACCAAGTTCAAGGACTACAATTAGACAAAACCATCCAATCTTATTTATACCCCACAAGACATACTAATTACCTCACAATCTATTGTTCAATGGCATTATTATTGGTATTACATTGAATTCCAATCATTCTCTTGAGCTCAGTACCAAGGTACCCTCTAAGGGCAATTATCACTCCTTCCCGGTCCCCCAAAGTAGAAATGCGGCATGACGTTAAAAATGTTAGGATAAATATCCGCATCATAGCATTCGGGCTTGAGGCTGAAAGCCTGAGGATTCGGAGGGTACCTCAAAACGCCGGCCCTCTCGACCTCAGCTATCTGAAACCAACCGGTGTGACCGTAATGTTCGCCTGAGAAATGACCGCTTCCCATTTCGGTTGAGGTGTGTGGACTCCTCCTTTTGCTATATACGTCTCCTCCGAATTGTACGATCGGAGTCGTTTGGCCCAACTCGGTATTCATGAACAAACTATTCGGCCAGTAGCCGAGGTTTTCCCCTTGGATTTGGAGCCACCAAACGTCGACTTGCTTGTCCTGCATTGCTTAGGAAATTAAGTACCTTCAGTAACACTGGACTTTATATAATTGTACGTATTCGTGATTTCGTATCGTTACGTTTTTAAGAAGAAGAAAAATGACACCAAATTCAATATCCATTATGTTATGGAAATCATACTGTAATTTTATTAAACTAGTTGTCTAGTTAATGCATAATATTGTTGGTACGTACCTGGAAGACATAATACTCAAATATCTGTTGAGTGCCGTTGTAGACTGAGAGGGGCCAAATAGTGCTGCCCATGGCAATATCTTTGCTAGTCTGCACGAATCCTGAACAAAGTAGATTGAAGCATCCTGTTTTCCTCCCACCATCTCTCTGATGATATTTTTCCAAAACAAAACAAAAACACCTTAGTTAAAATATGACAAAGACACTCTTTTTAAACATTTAGTGCTATTTTAGATGGAAAAAATATCTAAGCCCTGAGAAGGAGAGGTTATTGTAACTTGTAAGGTGACTTGAATTCAATATTTGTAGCATTATATTTTGGTTGTAGTAATAATTATATTTCGATCCATGATTCAACCATCAACTTTGATACCATATATGTTGGAAGACATAATTCAAAAAACATGTAACGACTATTTAAGTGACGCGCTAACATAATTTACAGAGTTAAGAAAGTACAAAATCCCAATAGAAGGAAGCTAGATAAATCTTACAGTCCAGTATATGAATATCCGCGTTCTTCTGTCGCCATAAAGAGATGGATTAACCTGTAGTCATAATTTTATACATTAAACTCTATGGATGTGGTAGAATCTATTTTCTCTAACTTCTAAGGCTGATTTGATAGGTTTCTAAATTCTCATGTTTGCTTACCATCCAACCAACTTCAATGGAGCTATAGTTACCAGCATCAGCAGTAGTAAGCCATATTTGGCCTGAAGAGTACTCATCATCCATCTCAACTCGAGGATTCCAAATGTTAATTACGCCCTTAGCTCCAGTGAAACTGCCCCCAGTTACTACCATTGCCAACTGTAAATATAAAATTGAATATTTATAACTGTTGCACATCTTTTCTTACTTCTGATTTTTTTTACAGTTTTACATACACAATGATGATGCACTCACTTTTGATTCAAAACATGCTAATTGAAAATTATACAAGATGAAATGGAAAAAGATATTTACATCATTGTTGTCTGTGCACTTGGGTTATTACTTGGATAGCTTCACAAATCAGTGTCATGAGACTTTTATGATTCTACAGCATTTTAGATTTGTTGGATACTTAAAGATTTTTCCACTTATTTCTATTATTTTGTATTTCAAATCAGCCAGTATGAGAAAGTACTAGGTTAATTATACTGTTTAAAAATGTCTAAAATATAAAAAACTAAATCAACCACTTCTAGGAAATAAATCTTAATTTAGAAAATAAATAAATGTCTAATGAAATAGAGTTTTCCAAGGTTGTGTTAATTTATCAGAAATACAGTGAAATAAAATGGCTTACAGAGTGGTCAATTGGGTAGCTTAGCGCAAATTCGGTAAAATTGTTTAATTTGATCTTTCTTGTTTCAAAGGAGCTCTGGGGTTTCTTCCCATGATCTTCGAGTGAAATGGCGTTCATCAGTTCTCCCTTCTTTGTTCTATACGGATTGGTACACTTCCTTCTGGACAACTTCCATTTTTATGCCATAGTTGTACGATTGGTGACAATCTTTGCTGTTTTGGATCCATTGCCCTGCTGGGCCTTATCTGCATGCATACATGCATTTTCATATGATGTAAAAAAATGTTTACTTTTTATTATATTATCTACTCTACCCTATCCCATTTGAAATACATAAGCAATTGTCATAAAAATTGTGAACATTCCAAAAACTAGACAAGTTTAACATAAGGTTATGTTGAATTGTGGGAGCTTGAATTGAAACGAAGGAATTAATTTTGTTCAGGTGCACTACACTATACATGATGTGTGGTATGAGGTGTACATTTAACTTAATTGCGGTCTTGCAGAAGATTTTGTTTAATCAGATGATGATAATTTCATGGGTTGTGATAATACTCGTCATAAAACATCTCTTTCGTCGATGAAATTCGTTGAAATTTCAAGCTATCATTTCCTTTCCAAAAGCCAGAAGGGGAGATTTTCATATATCTTTTTCGGTGTCTCGATGTCTTCCTATGTGCAAGCATGTTCTTCTAATTTGAAGGTCTTTTCTTACCTTTCGATCGATCTTGGCAAGATTTACCAAAAATGTCGGTTTCCTTAACACTCAAACTCAAACCTTTCGAACATGTTATGAAAACTAGGATGACATCTTGTCGATAAAAAACATTCCATCTATACAAAAGTGACTTGGATATAATTTCGATTACCTAAGATGACAACATAATCTACAGACTATAGAAATTTCCTTAAATCTAAACATTCAAGGATGACTGAAAAAGTATTACCTTGATTGCATGCTCTTTTAGCAATGGATGATCAAAAGCAGGTTGCTTGTAAATATCGACGCAATCTATGATATCACCGTCTTCACTCTGTCATGTTACAAAATGAGTACACAAGATCAGTATGCCTTCCCCAGACAAAGAAAAAGATGAAATTTTATTTGTATCCCTTAAATGATCTTCAATATATATCATCAACACCCTCAAATTAAAAAGAGCAAAAAGGTGGAAGGTTCCACATTATATATGCAATATGAAAGTCTCCTACAAGATACAAAACATAAAAAAGATGAACATATATAACCTGAATACTCTTAACAGCAGGTTTATTGAGCTGCTTTAGCTTCATCTCGACATCGATTTCTCTCTTTGTTTTGGAAACACATTCTGCTCCAAGAGCCAGTAGAAGTATCATCACCTGCCTTAGTACCAACATGGATGTGCTCAATGCAACCTCTACTGTTTTCTTCAAAGAAAGATAAACCTTTTGGACAATTATGATTAGGTTGGTGCTTTCATGGTTGTATATATTTTCGATTGAAATTTCGTGCAAATTCTATAAGATGGAACACTTTCCCAATATAACTTCTTGGTGGATCAAAACGACTTAAAGTGGTGAAATGTAATAAACGTTGAAACACGAGTCTAGTTAAGTGCTAAAAGAAGAAGAAGAAAAGTTGAGATTCCAGTCATGATTTTTTTAGATTGAAAGAAATCGTTGATATAAGATGCATTCTTTCTTGGAATTTCAATAAATGATTAAGAGGGTAATAGTGTATATAGAAAGAGGAAAGGAGGATTTCCTTAATACATTAAAAAAGAGAGGAAAGGAATATGAATTTTCGGCATGCCTTTAAATACAATTAATACATGATCTTTTGGCCTATAGGATTCCTCTTCCCCACTTGCATAGAAACCAAATGCAAGTAATTAACTTAGTAGTATAAAAATGAAGGGTTCTTTTAATTGCCGGACATTAATCAATATTGAATTTTTGTGCATTGACATTTGTAAAATGTTAGGGTATATGTACACAAGGATAGTTCAGGAATTTTGATTGGCAAAAAGGTTTAATATTGATATTTTCCCTGACATGGAGTTATTTTTTTGAGTCATTTGCTTGGGTAGACCTCAAAAGGTGCACAATTGGCGAAATACACTTGAATTTTTACTATTCACTTGGGTGCACCTCATTTCAAACATAATTGCTTGCATACCCGTTTATGGGCCCCACTCCGTTAAATTTTCTGTTGGTTTATTTACAAAACACACACTCTAAAATTCAAATATCCTTAATATTAAATATAAAAACACAAAACAAATATTTTCTTTACAAACACACCCTTCTTCTCATTCTCTCTTTTGTTCTCTCTCTAATCTCTCTCTCTCTCCACTCTCTCTCTTGTTTTCTCTCTCCCCTCTCTTGCTATTCTCTCTCTTGTTCTCTCTCTCTCCTCTCTCTCTACTCTCTCTCCTCTCTCTCTCTTCGGTTCTCTCTTCTCCTTCTCTCTTTCTCTCTCTCCTATTCTCTCTCTTTCTCTCTCCTCTATCTCTCTCTCATGTTCTCTCTTCTCCCTCTTTCTCCTCTCTCTACTCTCTCTCTCTACCCTCTCTCCTCTCTTTCTCTCTTTTGTTATCTCTCTACTCTCCACTCTCTCTCTTGTTTTCTCTCTCCTCTCTCTCGCTACTCTCTCTTTTGTTCTCTCTCTACTCTCTCTCCTCTCTCTACTCTCTCTCTATCTCTTCGGTTCTCTCTTCACTTTCTCTCTTCTCCCTCTCTCTCTCTATCTCTTCTCTCTCTCTCCTCTCTCTCTTCTCTCTCTCTCTCTCCTCTCTCTCTTCTCTCTCGAATTTTCTCTCTCTCTCTCTCTCATCTCCCTCTCGAATTCTCTATCCTCTCTCTTTTCTCCCTTTCGAATTCTCCTTCTCAAACTTAAAAAGATCCGAACAACAGAAGAGAGTGAGGAAAGCTGCAGCAGTGCATCTTTTCCTTTTCCTCATTTGAGCAGGTTGTGTTTAGATGATCTGCCAATGCTCACATCTATCTCTTCAAGACTACTTCAAAATGTAAAATTTCTTGTTGTGGTGGAATGTCCCATGCTCAAGAAACTGCCCCCTTTCTCTTCCAACACCAAAATAAGATGCAGTTGGAGTTGGTGGGAATGCCTGGAATTGGATGATCATTCAAAGGCTAAGTCAAACATGCAGGCCAAACAATTGGAAGAAAAGAGAGAGAGGAGAGAGAATTTGAGAGGGAGAAAAGAGAGAGAGGATAGAGAATTCGAGAGGGAGATGAGAGAGAGAGAGAGAGAGGAGAGAGAGAGAATTCGAGAGAGAAGAGAGAGAGAATTCGAGAGAGAGAGAGAGAGAGAGAGAGAGAGAGAGAGAGGGAGAAGAGAGAACATGAGAGAGAGAAAGAGGAGAGAGAAAGAGAGAGAATAGGAGAGAGAGAAAGAGAGAAGGAGAAGAGAGAACTGAAGAGAGAGAGGAGAGAGTAGAGAGAGGAGAGAGAGAGAACAAGAGAGAGAGTAGCGAGAGAGAGGAGAGAGAACGAGAGAGAGAGTGGAGAGTAGAGAGAGAACAAAAGAGAGAAAGAGAGGAGAGAGGGTAGAGAGAGAGGAGAGAGAGAGAAAGAGGGAGAAGAGAGAACATGAGAGAGAGATAGAGGAGAGAGAATAGGAGAGAGAAAGAGAGAGAATAGGAGAGAGAGAAAGAGAGAAGGAGAAGAGAGAACCGAAGAGAGAGAGAGAGGAGAAAGAGTAGAGAGAGGAGAGAGAGAGAGAGAACAAGAGAGAGTAGCAAGAGAGGGGAGAGAGAAAACAAGAGAGAGAGTGGAGAGAGAGAGTAGAGAGAGAACAAAAGAGAGAGAATGAGAAGAAGGGTGTGTTTGTAAAGAAAATATTTGTTTTGTGTTTTTATATTTAATATTAAGGATATTTGAATTTTAGAGTGTGTGTTTTGTAAATAAACCAACAGAAAATTTAACGGAGTGAGACCCATAAACGGTCCGAGGGTATGCAAGCAATTATGTTTGAAATGAGGTGTACCCAAGTGAATAATAAAAATCAAAGTGTATTTCGCCAATTGTGCACCTTTTGGGGTCTACACAAACAAATGACCCTATTTTTTTTACAGCCTTGGGATTGTGAAATACAACAGAAGCAATACGAATGAGAGGCGAGTTCCTTAGAAACAGGAAGCTAGAGACTGGTTTAATCAAGATCGAAAATCAGAGAGATTAGATTCTTAGAATTGTACATGTTGATTAGAAAAGTTTCGTATTACATAAATAGGTACGAGTATATTTGGAAGCGTACGTGGAAGTGGTAGCTTTTGTTGATATACTTAACGAGTTTTTTGAATTATATAATTAAATTAGGTATCGTTCACATCCACCAGTAAACAATATGAGGGATTACTACTTAACCTTCTGGTTTAATCATACGCAAAATTTCTTTATTAATCCAAAATCCAAGAGTATATATATTTAGACTTACCATCCGATACAATTATTTATGCCCAACAACAAGTCATATACGTACGCATGTTTGAATGTTATTTATTACATTAAAAACTTTTTTATGTAAAGCTAAATAAGCGTTAATTAAGGGCAGTCACCACTTCATCCTGGTCCCCCAAAGTAGAACCCCGGGTCAAGCCCGGGAACGTCCTCGTAAACGTCTGCATCGTAGCATTGTGGTTGTGGGCTATGTATTTGAACATTAGGAGGGTACTTTGTAACATCCTTAACACAGCGGAAAATTTAAAATTTTATAACACACAATCAACAGAGGATATTACGCAAATACTAAACACAGGTGCACCAACATATATAATATATATATGAACATCAGAGTATTTCCAAAAGTTGTGATTACATCAAAAGACTATACAAATGGAAGCAGTAATCACTCGACCTCAACTGAGAGCTGGATCCGGTAGCGGTGCTCCTCTCCTCGGTCACCACCCCCTATCGCCGATCACGACCTGAAAGTAAACATGCAACAATGCCTGAGTTTCCAGAAGGAAACCCCGTATGCCAACTCTACAATACATGAACTGAAAGACACCCTAGCATGCAATTCTACTGAACAAGAAAGCATCTCAATAAAAGGCTGGGCTCTAGGGCTCTTTCACCCAACCACAGCACACACCACGGTCACAGGGCTCCAGGTCTAATCTCAACCAACCACCGCAACACACACTCGTCGCCAAGCTGGGCTCCAGGTACTTTTCAACCAACCACAACTACCACGACACAACCAATGGCTCCAGGTCTTTTTCAACCAACCCAAACGTCTAAGGGCTCCAGGTCTTTTTCAACCAACCCCTACACGCGGTCCCTGCTCAGGCTCCAGGCATTTTTCAGTCAACCTGAACGCACTACGGAGCTCCAGGTCTTTTTCAACCAACCCCGCACAGACTAGCTGGGCTCCAGGTCTTTTTCAACCAACCGCAACTCTCACACAGTTACGGGGCTCCATGTCTCTTTCAACCAACCGCCGCAACACCACAATTCTAAGATGGACCTCAGGCCTATTTCAGCCAATCCCAAGCTCTCTCACCGTTACGGGGCTCCAGGTCTTTTTCAACCAACCGCCGCAACACTCGTGCACCCTAGCACACTTGCCGGAAGAACATCGGCACCACACTCGCCCCACACGGGCGACCACAATGACAGCACCTCCATAGTGCAAAACTGGACACAAACGGTCGACCGAACCAAAAGTCCCGGTCGACTGAATCAAGCAAAAACAGGGCAATCGCATCGACCGACACTCCATCGGTCGACCGATTCCCACCCACCGCACTCGTTCGGTCGAACCAAAGTCAAGGGATCGGTCGACCGTTTAGATGGTCAACTCCCAGGTTCACCGAACAAAATGACCAATCGGTCGAACGGCAAAGGGGCCTCGTTCGACCGAATGTCACCAGGGACAAAACCCACAACTCTACAACGGATTCGGTCGAACACCCGAGCACTCTCGGTCGACCGAATCCCACCAGGAAATAATCCCTCACTCGCACAACGAATCCGGTCGAACGCCGAGCTCCCCTCGGTCGACCGAATTCCACCAGAGCGTTCCCCACGCTCAGCACATAGGTCCGGTTGACCGAAACCACATTCGGTCGAACCGACCACTCCATCCACTTAAGTCACGGTCAGACGAAGTCATAGAGGCGGTCGACCGTTTAGATGGTCAACGCCCTATCCGCCTATGACGGTGCACACGGTCGACCGGCAAAGGGGACCCAGTAGACCGAATCTCACCAGGCTTGCCTCCTACGCACGATCGGTCGACCGTCCCAAGGGCATCGTTCGACCGATTTGAGGCAGAACCCGCATTCTCTTCACGAACGGTCGACCATTTGCACCAACCGGTCGACCGATCAGGCAGTGAAATCTGCTGCACATTTACTCGCGATGAGCCGAAAGGCCTACCGTCGACTTCCAAATACTCACGATAATTAAGTGAGTGAGCTTGACATACCGGAAGGCTTGAAGAAGCCTTAGAAGAACCACGACGACGTCTCCACGAGAGTGCCTCCCCAAAACACGATCTGTCGACGAACCTCGCGTCCAAATGACGATCAACACCTCCACGACGATCCTCACTCACGATTCCACCTTCGTCGCCCTCTACCAACCAACCACGACCACAACAACACGGGTTAGTTCGAGGGAGAGAAAACCAACTCAAAAGGGATGAAAACACATCCCACGCTTCTCACCTTCACCAACCAACCGGAGCCGATCTTCACTTCGCCGGAGGTCACCACCACCACGCCGGAGATCACCACAGAGGTAGAGAGAGAGAGTGAGTAACGAGAGTGAGAGAGGTGAGAGAGAGAAACTCACCTCTAAATATCTCCCCAACCTTCAATCTCCACCATCCATTCCAATCCATCCATCTCCACCACTCATCTCATCCCCAAACCATCTCAACCCCTCATCCAACCATCTTCCATCCCAGTCCTCCATCTCCATCTCCCCTAATCACCCCCTAAACAACAACAAAACACAATTAGGATTAGGATTAGGATCTTACATACTTTAAGTCTGAAGATGTGTCATCCTGAACCCTGACGAGCTGAACCCAGCCAGCACAACCGTTGTGGCCACCGGAGAAATGACCACTTCCCATTTGTGTCGTGGTGTGAGGGTCTTGCCTTGGACTGTAGACGTCGCCGCCAAATCGCACGATAGGTGCGGTTGGGCTCATCGTATCGAAAAGCTTGTTCGGCCAGTATCCGAGGTTTTTCTCTAGGATTTGGAGCCACCAAACGCCCACTCTTTCGTCCTAGCATAAGAAGAAACAACCCTGAGTATAGTTGTACCTCCTACTTGATTGTATCTTCATTTTGATAATAACTAATTTACAAATGGTACTGTATTATCTAGTAAATAACGTGCTAGTAAATTATGATTAATTTGAAACCGTATTCATTAATTATATATATCATATCGATCCAACCTTGTGACAAAGATATCAAACCATATATACATATATAAGATATGCACTTGCTATATTTTCCAGAGAAAATACCCAGTTAGTTAGTTATATATATTCATGTTGTTTCGGAGATGCAACAAACAAAATATTAGCTAAAGTATAAAAGAAAACGGATGTAGTGCATATATAATATTATACCTGGAAGACATAACATTCAAGCATATGTTGCTCGCCTCCATAAACAGAAATGGGCCAAATGGTGGAGCCAATTGCAAAGTCACGACTAGTCTGCACGAACCCTGCGCACAGCAGGTTGAAGCACCCTGTTGTCCACCCATCATCTCCCTGATGAGGTGGTATATATATGCATGACTTGTATAATTGTTAGGAATTAAAATCAATCCCAAATACGCAGCGGAACCAGGTAAACAACAACAATAATAAAATAATATTAACTTGTTATAACATGACAATGACTTGTATATATTTGGCCATTGTAACAACATTAGGACACGATCTGTTATAATTGTGTTGTATTAGCTATGGGAAATGTATTGTGAGAACCCAAACCTTTTTAAAAAATTAATCAAGTCTTTGGATGCATGTGTGATTTTGGGAGAAGTGGAGGTGGGATGCAATTTACCCATACCTTTCCACGTGCCTTGGAATAAGAGGAGGAGGGAATGGCGGTGGTGTTGGTGAAGAGGAGGGGTTGTTGGTTTCTTTGCTTAAGAGGATAGTGAAGAGAGGTGAAGAGGAAAAGAGTTTGGGTGTTGTTTGTGGAGTGGAGTTTGTGAGCAGCAGAAGCAAGTGGATGAGAGGAAGTTGGATGAAGAGTCAGGTTTCTTCAACTTGGAGTTCGCCGGAGTACAAAGGAAAGGAGGGTGAAGTGCTCGTCGGAGAAAAGCTGGTTGGTGAGGAGGTGACCATCGCAGTTCTTCAGAGGCTTCTTCAGGTCTTAAATGTATGTCAAGTTCAATTAGATGTTCACACAAAATGTGTGAGGGGTCGGGGGTGTCGTTGGAGGTCAAAAACCTCGTCGATTGTGGCCTTTTGACCACGCGATCAGATATGATAATGACTCGCAAGTACGTGTGACCTTCACCAAACTCATATGACTAGTGTAGTTGCGAGTGGGGGTGTGTCGCGTACTTTCCGTATAACCGCATGTGTCTGCGGTGGGTATCT
The DNA here is from genome assembly GCA_963682175.1 of Triglochin maritima. Taxonomy (NCBI): domain Eukaryota; kingdom Viridiplantae; phylum Streptophyta; class Magnoliopsida; order Alismatales; family Juncaginaceae; genus Triglochin; species Triglochin maritima. The sequence continues at coordinate 48,180,505 of OY821775.1, forward strand.
ACGGATGTCCAAATAATGTAGAAATGATGACCTTATGAGCCTTTTGGGGGGGGGGGGGGATGACTGTTATGATTTTATGTTGCCACATTATACTAGTATGATAGGCCATGTATTGCATGTGCATGCATGTAAGTTTGACATATGAGGTTTCCTTATGGAAACTCAGACATTGTTGTTTATATTTTTCAGATCCTCTTCGAGAGCTGGTAAGGTGGTGACTGAGGACGAGTACATTTTGGAGTCAGGTCCTTGTGTATATTTTGAGGTTATTATAACTACTTGTAATTACGTCTGTTGTATTTTGATGTAGTCATACTTTTGACAACTTTTATATACGGTGCACCTTATATATTATATGAATATATTTTGAGTAGCGTTCCCCTGAGATATGTTTATTGATGACTTTTGAATATCCATTAGAAGTTTAAATTTCCGTTATTTCGGGGACGTTACATGTATGCTCTCACATTATACTTCAATCTGTTTTCGTATCAGAGCTTCATTTGATCGACGTGTTGGTTGGACTCGTTAATTGGCTCCTTTATTGGTATGAAAGTACATTATTTTTGAAAGAATTCTTATACTCTAATTAAACCCTAGAAATCATTTGGCCCAGTTGGGTATAGTCTCACGGTATTAGAACGAAGTTTCAGCTCAGGGATAGGCGGCCATGATGCATGTTCTCTTATTTATGAGCTAACTTCTAGGGATTGTTACTTAGGATTTCATATGAGCAGTACAATATGTAGAGTGAAAATGAATAAATTTCAACATAAAGATGATAGTTAAAATCTTACCGTCCAGTAAATGAACAAGCGCGTTTTTCTATCGCCAAAAAGAGATGGATTCACCTGAAGTCACAATTAATTAAACATGTGTCAGTCAGACTTTTTTATATGGAAGACTTTTCTCACGTAATATCTAGCTAGAAAGTTAATTGATTTCATTGATTATTTTAATTGGTATAGTCTAGATCTTGACGATAAATTATATTGACATTTGTTATGTTATAGTATTCCACATTCCTCTTGATATATCTTGAGAATTGTTAATGTCCATAATTATCACCTATGTGCTTACCATCCAACCAGTCTCAATGGTGTTAAAAACACCACCATCGCCGGTAGCAAGCCATATTTGGCCGGAAGAGTACTCATCATCCTTCTCGACTCGAGGATTCCACACGCTGATTATGGCCTTAGCTCCGGTATATCTACCCCAACCTGTTGTTTCTAGAGTTGCCAACTACAAAACAAGAGAGACAATATTTGTAAGGTAATGCTCTTCTTTGTTCTAGGAAAACATTTATCCACACCTTTGGATTTCATTCTTCTTAACCCACACCTTTGGTCTCAATCAAGTTCTTCAAAATTTGATCTCAGAGGTTCTCTCCTTATCTAGTGTAAGGTGCTTCATATATATTTTAGCAAAACCTTGGAATCTTCTCACTGATTATCTATTTTTTTTTCTCCGTTTTGATCTAGAGATATTTCAGTTAGCATTTCTCTTGGCTTTCAAAATATACCATTTGTGATCATTCAATCTTTTCTCATTCATAGTCTTACGTTATTTATTACATTGTTAGAGCTTTTAAAAAGCAAAGAAACCCAAGTCAACAATTTGTAGAAATAAAACTAGAAAGTTAGATATATACTTCTAAAAGGACAATATCTATTTAAATGCATAAGAAGTTTTTAAGGGCTATCTTAATTTCTGAGACTACTGTGAAACTGAAGTCTTACAGAGTGATTTCTTATGTGAACGTATCCCTCTTCCTTGGAATCGTTTAACTTGATTGTTTTCGTTCCAACTGAACTTCGCGGTTTCTTCCCATAATTATCAAGGGAAATGGCATTCATCAATTCTTTCTTCTTTGTTCTACGGATCGGTGTTGTTCCTTCCGGACAACTTCCACTCTTACACCATAGTTGCACGACTGGTGAGGGTGTAAGGTTGTCTTGACCCACTGCTTTGCTAGGCTTCATCTGCAGCCATATTTATGGAAACATACGAGATATTAATAAATTAACTTCGAAATTCTACAAAAAGTTTAAATTAAGATTATGTTTATCAATGCCAAAAATATTTGTGGAAAAATACAGGACATCACAACAGCAAAAGGGGAACAAACTGTAATGCCCCGAAACAGCGGAAAAATCAAAACTTTAAACAGATAAGAATCAACACTGGGGTCGTCATCAAACCACAAGTATATATATATTATAAGGTGGTAAACTATACAATACAAGAGTCAAAGATGATTACAACCCAACACAAAAGATATACAACGCATGTACAAGGGAAAATCATCCACCTCGAAGAACAAAAAGGGATAGGATCCGGTCTGGGTGCCCCTGCCCGCAGTCACCACCTCCTACTGACGTGCACGACCTGACATGTAAACAAACAATGCCTGAGTTTCCCCTAGGGAAACCCCGTATGCCAAATCCCTAAAATAGGAACATAATATGTGTATATGAAACATGAAATGAAGAATGCAGTAAAAGCCTAACAAACTCCCATGCACACCAGGCACCGCCGGAAAACATCGGCAACTAAAACACATGTGCACACAAGGCACCGCCGGAAAGTCATCGGCCACGGGTCTCAAGGGTCCTCTCACCCCAATCCCACAATCACACGTTCACACAAGGCACCCACTCCGTAGAGCTACAACAACGTGCACACAAGGCACCCGCTCCGTAGAGCCACAACCACGATCTTCCTCTCAGGCCGGCAATGTCTGTACCGTCGCCCCAAAAAAGGCCGGAGACCCGTTGCCCTCGAGGCGGATCCAACCACACACGACACAAGCATCCATATGCAAATTGTGCGCAAACGGTCGAACGAAAGACCCCAAACGGTCGATCGAACACCACTACTATTCCGCAGAAAAACCGAAATAACGTCCAACCGGTCGAACGGCAAAGGGGCCCCGTTCGACCGAAATTCAACAGGGAAAAATCCTCTCTTGCTCAAAAAGCACCAACGGTCGAACGATCTAAAATCACGGTCGACTGATTCCCTCCAGTAAGATTCACCAACAAAATCCGCACTACACGGTCGACCGAAACCACACTCCCGGTCGACCAGCCAGTAAGTTAACTTAAGTTCCGGTCGGACGAAGTCAACGAGCGGTCGACTGTTTAGATGGTCAACGCCCCCAACCGACTTACAACAGTGCTTTCGGTTGACCGGCAAAGGGGACCCGTTCGACCGAAAACACCCATAGCCTTTTTCCCTTGGCAGAAATGTACCACCGGTCGACCACTACAAGAGTATCGTCCGACCGGTGCAAGGGATTTTGCTCGAATCACACTACGCCTGGTCGACCACGCCAACCCGCCGGTCGACCGTTGCAGAGCTGAAAAGCTGATGTAAGGTTCTCGACGAGCCTTTCGGCCTACCGTCGGCCCCTCCAATCCTCGCAAAGGCTAAAAGGAGGATTAAACTAAATCTTGACATACCTTTAAGGCTTAAAGAAGCCTTCGAAGAATCCACGAAGGTCGCTTCCACGAGCACCTCCTCAACTCCTCCGGCGAACTCCTCGCTCGCGATCACCTCTACTCCGGCACTCAGTGGGGCTTCACCTCGCTCGCCGATCGTCCACTCCACCACAACTCCAAGGCTGGAAGAGAAAGGATCGAGAGAGAGGGAGAGACACGTGAGAGAGAGAGAGAGACAAGTGAGGAAAACGGAGAGAAAACCAACCCTTTATACCTCTCCTCCTTCAATCTCCACCATCCACCACCTCATCTCCCATCAATCTCAGCCATCCATCTAAACTTCTTCTAATCCTCCACCTAAAACACAATCAACCCATTAATAAGGGGTTAGGATGTAACACAAACGATCCTTATTAATCAAAATTTTCGATCGAAGATAATAATGTAGAAACATAGGATGAGTTTTTTTCTTCTAAAAAAAGATGAAAATTCTCGCTTATTGTTTATGTTACCAATATCACAACATCAATCACAAAACATGGCAGTCTCATTTAATTCAATAATTTGGGAGGATCAAAATCAACTTTCTTACCAGGATGGTGTGGTTTTTTAACAGTGGATTATCGAATGCAGGTTTTTTAACAACGGGTTTGTTGAGCTGATTTAGCTTCTTCTCTACAGCAATTTCTTTTTCTGTTTTGGCAGCACATGTTAACCTAAAAGCTAGTAGAAGAATGAACACTTGCCTCAGCACCAACATGGATTTGCTCATTGCAACCTCTGCTGTGGTGGGTAAAGAAAGAAAGTTTTATACAAGGATTTGGTGGTGCTCGCACTACTACAGAAAATGGCATATAAGCACTCCAAGATCCGACGTCTATACATGCGTCGTCTATACATAGACGTCGAACATCCAATATCCGACGTCTATTCCTAAAGAATAGACGTCGGCTTCTACATACGGTCGACGTCTAAAGAATAGACGTCGACCTTTATATCCGACTGACGTCTATTATTTAGGTATAGACGTCGGTGAACTAACAGACGACGTCTATTCTTAAATAAAGCCGACGTTTAGTCTTTTCTTCAGAGGAATAGACGTCGGCTAGTATAAATATCCGACAACTAGTGCAGAATAAGCTTTACTCGTCGCCCAATAGACGTCGGTCGTTATAACAGCCGACGTCTAGAAGGTAGAGCATAGCATATACGTCAGAGGAATAGACGTCGACGTCTATTCCTAAACCTGGACAAAAAAATAGCATCCTGCAAACTTGCTTTTAGTCATCGTATTCGTGTACATACAACCTGCACCAAATTCGTTCACAGATACTCACACTTTCATCCACATATACATACAAACACAAACACACATTTGCCAACTTGCACAAACCAAAACATACAACCATACATGCACAAACACAAACATACAAGCATACACAATTGACATTCAACACACTTGCAATTAATTCATTCTAAAATTAAGGCGATTATATTAAGGCATAAATTGTAGGTTTGTAATACAAGTGCACTTGTTAACTAAATTACAAAAAATGTTAGTGACAGGAGAACCTCTTAGTTCGTCAACATGTTTCTGATAAAATAGCGAGCCCATCGGTCGCGAGTTTCATCGAGCTCCTGTTGCGAGAAGGGATCACTACTTTTTGGGAAGACCTATAAAAAAATACAAGTGTGAATGTTAATAACTAAATATTGAAACTAGAACTATACAATTGAATAACGATCTACATTACCTCGGATATGCATACGTCTTGAGTTGTCAATTCGAGGATTTCCTCCATGTATCTCATCACGTAGTAACCACATTCCGTATTTCCAACATGCTTCTGGTACTACAAACATAGAAATTCGCTAAATTTATGTTCTTAACTTAATTAACAAAAAATGGAGAGAACGTACTCTCATTCCATGCCATGTTATTCTTACTTTTGTGGTTGTTCTCCTGCCACCCAAAGCTCTGTAAACCTTAATTGCCCTGAGTAGCACAAATTAAAATTTCATTCAATAATACTAATAAAAATCCACGAATTACTTTTCCCACGACTAAAATGAACTTACAAATTTAGAAGTTTCTTTATTGAGTCACTTGGTTTATTCAACCCCAACGGATCAAACCAATATGCTGAATTAGTCGTGGGGCATGCAACGACAAGCATCCAATGAGCCATGTTATATATATAATTAGAAGCTTATTACAAAATAAAATTCCATTTTGAATTACAAAGTTTACCTCTCATGATAAGGGAGCAGATAATATATTTTGTCTTCTTCTTTAAAGAATGTCCCAAGCTGACCCGATTTATCGTCATTCCCGTATATATATGTAGATGGATTGATAAATCCAAATACTTGATCGTCGGGAAAGACTGACCTTCTGGCGTCATAAAGATGTCTACAAGTATAAAAATTATACTTTATTAGAGTTTCGATAAAATTATTCAATACTTTTCATTGTATACAAAAAACACTTACTTCACTTGCACGTCGATAATCATGATACACAACGAATCCATCGCCAAGAACTGCATGATATCCTCTTTGGTGACGTACAAAGCCGGAGGCAACCCTTTATCTCCCTCCAACTCCCAGGTACTTAAGGATTGTGCTTCCCTACCTACCATACATTGATACAACATTTTGTACCTACTTGGAAGCGAATTAATGTTGATCGGAGATTGATTGTTTGACCATTTGCTCCGGGGGCTTGACACCTTACAGATATATACAACCGTTAAAATAAAATTGTTAACAAATTTGAAATTTAAAGTCTTTTAAAGTTAAACTATACCTCATGTTTGTCGTTTAGCTCTACTAAATAGTATGTAGGAAATCAAGAACCCGGAGGTCCCTAATATCTCAGGGAGACTAGATGGGAAACGACGTTCAGGCCGAAACGGTCTTAAACATCGAGGACCACTAATCTGTAGGAAATCAAGAACCCGGAGGTTCCTAAAATCTCAGGGAGACTAGATGTGCAACGACATTCAGGTCATAACGGTCTTAAACGGTTTCCTCTCATAAATGCGTCCGAAAATCCTAGGGGCCAACGTCTAATTGATTTTATTAAGGCTCTTTTATTAAGTGATTTTTGGGCTAAGGAAAGGGTGATGAAATCCCTCGCCTCATCTCCTATGTTCAAATTGGAACAAATTGATATAATTTTACATGACCACACTCACAAAAGTTAATGAATAGATTGAACATGAAACCAAATGATCAAGTAAATTAAAAGGTTCGGTTAAGGCAAAACTTCACGACTTCCATATCTTCATTTCTCCATCCTCTCCATAGGCCAAAAAATAAATTAAAGTTTACGTATTCTTTACATTGATCCTAATTTCTCTCCTTAGTTGTTATAAACATGTCTTTTTCATTTCTTTCATTCATTAGCAAAAGTAAGAGACTTCATTTCTATCATTCATTAGAAAAAATAAGACTTCATTGTTCCTAAATTCTCTCCTTAGTTGTCCTAATTTACAATGTCTAGTAAATTACGAATCCAAAAGATTTCGATCAAAGCTAAACTAGTTCAAGCTAGCAAGAGACTTCATTTCTTTTAAGAACATACAAAATATCCACAAACTTAAGCATAAATCAGGAAAATACGAATATATTCAAGATTAAAACCAAAAAATCGAAATGTCGCATTCACCAACAATAAACAACACGAGAAGTATACTAACATAGAAAAGAATCATTACTACAAGAAAAATCCGAAATTAAACCAACAAAAACGAACTTAACACTTACATTGGTAGGATGTGGAGAGACGGAGGAAGAAGGAGAAGAGGGCCGGAGAAGGGGAGGTTGGGACGTCGTTGCGGTGTCGGAGACGGTGCAGATCCGTCGGAGATCGGTCGCGGAGGAGGATTCAGTCGCGGGATGGCTAGGGTTTGGGTGAGTTTTCGTCTGAAATGAATGACAGAAAACACGTCTATTCGTTTTCTTTTAGACCTATAGACGTCGGATATTATACAAGTCCGACGTCTATACCCCGACGTCTATATGCAGGAATTATAGACCTCGGATATTATAAATATCCGATGTCTATACCTTATAGACGTCGAATAAACGCGGTAATACAATAGCCGACGTCTATATTACCACATAGACGTCGGTCGTAGTAACGACCGACGTCCATGCTATGCTCTACCTTCTAGACGTCGGTTGTTATAACGGCCGACGTCTATTGGGCGACGAGTAAAGCCTATTCTGCACTAGTGTCGTGGTAATATATATATCTGCAATTTTCATTCACATGCAACCCTTTTAAATTAGAAAAGTTTCCATGAATAACATTAGAGTAGGGATAGTCTTGGGGATTAAATAAAGAAGTAAGACCAGGTCTGTTTTAGCATGTAATCACATGTTTAGGATTTAACTAAAAATATGAGATGCTTTCAAAAAAAAAAGATTAAGGATGAGGAAGATTTTTAAAGTAGTAATATATGTTGAAATATTGTTCAACTGGGTAAAATTATGGTAATTCGAATTCAAATCTTTCGTACGGCAAAGTACTTGCATTTCTTCCTTAAACTGGATGAAGAGATTAGTATTGATTCCTTGATATTTTGGTGGTTCAAAGAAAAGGAAGATGAAGTTTATAGTACGCCTTTAAGCTCAATTGATGTTTTGTGAACTTAAGTGAATTATTCTTATCTATTTGTCTACTAAAATAAAACATAATGGAACGGATCTGGATTCTTTCCAAAGGTTAATTCGAGCCAAACGTTCCTGAAGATTATTAATCGTAGAATGTATCTTTACTTTTCATTTTTGAACTTTAATTCTTTCTTATATAATGGAGCAAACTGACAAAGAGACGTGAATCAAAGATTTTTTTTAGTTATCAATAAAATGCAGTAAGCCAATCCATGGAGATGAATGAAAATACATGTTAACATGCCAGAGCAACGTACTCAAATCCATGGGGACAGAATTTCATCATTCTTCCCCTTACCAATGATAGTAGTGTGGGATCCTAATCCTAATTGAGTTTTGTGATTGTGACTAGGTGGTGTTTAGGAGGAGATGAGTTTGGACGGCTGAGATGGAGTGGAGTTGGATGGATGGTTGAGATGTGGAAGGTATATAAAGGTAGAACTCTCTCTCTCACGTCTCTCTCATTTCTCTCTCTCCCTCAGTTTGTGCTCCGGTGTGGAGGTGTTCTCCGACGAGGAGAAGTGAGGATCGGCGAGTGTTGGTCAGGTGGCGTGGTGAGTCGGTTTCTAAACCAACTCTTCTCTTTTGGTTCTTCTTCTTTCTCTCTCTCAACCTACCTCGTTTTCAGTTGTTGTGGTCGGTGTTGAGATTGAAGGAGGTGGAGGTGTGGTTGTGAAACACCGAGGAGGTGCGATCATTGTCGAGTGAGCATTCGTCGGTGGATCGTATTTTGGGGAGAAGTACTCGTGGAAGCGTCGTCGAGGTTCTTCGAAGATTTCTTCAAACCTTCACGGTATGTCAAACTTGTAGTTGTAGCTCACGTTTGTTGTATGAGTATTTAGAAGTCGACGGTAGGCCGAAAGACTCATCGCAAGAAAACGTGCAGCAAATTTTACTGCTGGATTGGTCGACCGGTTGGTGCAAACGGTCGACCGGTCCTAGTGAGAATTCGAGTTTTTGCCTCACACCGGTCGAACGATGCCCTTGGGCGGTCGACCGGTTGTGCATTTGAGGCAAGCCTGGTTGGTTTCGGTCGAACGGGGCCCCTTTGTCGTTCGATCGTGTGCACTGTTGTAGGTCGGTTGGGGCGTTGACCATCCGAACGGGCGACATCTTGTTTGCCTCGTCCGACCGATGACTTAAGTTTAATAGTGGTTGGGTTCGACCGATGGTGGTTCGGTCGACCGGTGTTGTTTGGACGCATGGTGGATTTTACTGGTGGAATTCGGTCGACCGAGAGTGCTCGGGGGTTCGTCTGATTGATGATGTTGAGCGGTGTTTGATTTTACTGGTGGGTTTCGGTCGAACATGTCCACTTTGTCGTTCGACCGATTGGTCGTTATGTTCGTTGAACTTGGGAGACAACTTTCTAAACGGTCGACTGGTCCCTGACTTTGGTTTGACCGAACGTGTGTTGTTGGTGGAAATTGTTCGACCGATGGAGTGTCGGTCGAGGCAATTGCCCTACTTTAGTGAGATTCGGTAGACCGTTTGTGTCCAGTTTTGCACATTGGAGGTGCAGTTGTTGTGGTCGTCCGTGTGAGGCGAGTTGTGGTGTCGACGTTTTTCCGTCAAGTGTGCTAGTGAGCACAGGTGTTGCGGTGGTTGGGTGAAAAAACCCTGGAGCCCAGTTAGTCTGTGCGGGGTTGGGTGAAAAAGCCCTGGAGCTCCGTAGTGCGTTCAGGTTGGGTGAAAGACCCTGGAGCCTTGCTGGGTTGGGTGAAAAAGTCGTGGAGCTTCGTAATGCGTTCAGGTTGGGTGAAAGAGCCCTGGAGCCTGAGCATGGACCGCGTGATAAGGGTTGGGTGAAAAAGCCCTGGAGCCCTTAGGCATTCGAGTTGGGTGAAAGAGCCCTGGAGCCCTGGTCGTGTCGTGGTAGCTGCGGTTGGGTGAAAAAGCCCTGGAGCCCAGCCTTGTTGTTTGTGTTTTTCTTTGTTGGTAGAATTGCATGCTAGAGTGATTTAGTTTCATGCATTGTAGAGTTTGACATACAGGATTTCCTTCTGGAAACTCAGGCATTGTTGCATGTTTACTTTTCAGGCCGTGATCAGCTTTAGGGGTGTTGACCGAGGAGAGGAGTGTCGTTACCAGATCATGTTTTCTCTCATTTTAACGTCGGAGTGATTACTTGTATTTGTTGTATAGTCTTTTGATGTAATCACAGTTTTGAAATACTCGAATATATATATTATATATATTATATATAACGTCGGAGTAATATCTTCTGTTTGATTGTTTGTTATAAAAAAAAAATTCTTCTGCCGTTTGAGGATACTACAAGTACGGTCTAAAGCTAGCTAAATTCTTTCTTTTCAGAAATACCAACTCATGAAACCTTAGACGTAGTATTGATTTACGTAAACAAACAGAAAAAATATGGATATAAAATTGTTTAAATTGTCTTTTGTCAACCAAATCAATGTAGCCAAAAATTGTCAGGAAAAAATAGTTGTATGTGCCTACTCTATCATCCATGATGTCCATATGTAACAGTTGAGTTACTTTAAAAAAGTCTAACGAATCCACTTCTCATGCATGTTGATTGCAAACAAAATACCCATAAAAACAAGCATTTATTTTCCATGAGCTATCATTAAATAATTAAAATTACAAACCAATACTCCTACTTGCAATTCACATTCTTTCCTGGTCCCCCAAAGTAGAACAACGGCTCAGTAAACCGAACTTCAGCATGACGGTTGGATGCTGAAGAAAGCAGAATGTGGAGGGTACTTGAGGGCTCCGGAGTAGTCTAGGATCCTCGGCTTCTTAATAAAGGCGACGCGCCTTAAGTGGTATTCTGCGAACTCACCACTGCCCATGGCTGTTGTGGTGTGAGGAAATGTCCTTATCCTTGGGCTATAGACATCTCCGCCAAATTGCGCGATCGGTGCCGCCTTGCTAAGGCCGGGGAATAGGGAGTCAGGCCAATAGCCTACTGTTTTGCCTTGCAATTGGAGCCACCAATCTCCGGTTTCTTCGTTCTACATTTAATTAAGGCAAATGAAAGACAAAACAATTAAAAGACTATCACATAATATTTGAGATACATTTTGGATAAAATTAAAACATAAATAAAAATGAATGGACTATATTTTTCGGTCTTTTGATCTTATAGGAATTTATTCTCAAATTTTATGATTTTCGAGGTGTACAGAGAACTAGAGTCCAATATCAAAACGTAGGGTTCTGATTTTCAATTATATTAAAAATCAAAAGTGATGAAGGAAACCTTCAAATAAATAGAGGGAATCCCGATCCATTGTATAGATGAAAGGTGCTTGTCCTAAAAGGTAAACCTAAAGGATTTTATTTCTAATAGTATACAATTAAAGGATAGAAATCTAGAAACTAAAATCAGTGAGGTAGAAATTATGCATGCACACCCTCCACTTCCACTGTTTTCGTATTCAAGGTCAGAAATACTCTCAGAACTTGAAAAATGACCAGCTACATTGCTCAAGTTTCATAATTATTTTGGCAAAACCTGATAAAACAACAATTTCATATGAGTTTATGATACACCATGCTAAATATTTAATTATGTTCAGTTTCAAGTGATATAACTATAAACAAATAAACTTTGTGTTTATGTTGAGCTAATATCTGATTTTGATTTTATCAGGGAAGCAATTATATTTCAGTACATAAAATGATGAATCAAATCGACACCCTCAGCTTACATTAGTTATCTGGAAAATCCTATAAAAAGTGTAATTAACATCTAATGCCCTTCAATCTTAATCCTCATCTCCATATGTATCTTCCAACAACTTCTATGTTACTCTCATATAAAGGTTAAAAAAATCATTTTGTTAGAAAAAAATGTGATACCTTAAAGATGTAAAAACCGTAGACATACTGATTGCCTTCGTAAGTAGAAACGGGCCAAATAGTGGCGCCAATTGCAATCTCACTATTTGTTAAAATTACCTTACCGTTGGCATCATCGGTCCAGCTTCTTCCGCCTTTTCCGCTTCTCCACAAACAATAAATACATATTTATTATACTCCAACGTATCTATTATACTCTGTATAAATACATTACAAATCATGTAATACAGATATAGAAATAATAAGAAATCTTCTTCTTCTTCCTCCTCGCAATCTCTTTCATCATGGTATCAGAGCGGTAATCCGCACAAAAACCTCAGACCTCCCTCTGTCCTCATCGGTTGCACCTCATCTAGGGGGTTGCAGGTCGATACCCCACATCCATACCCAAAAAGAGGAGAAGAAAAAAATAAAGCATGTCCGAAAAAAGCCACCTTGAAGGAGCTATGCAGCGCCTGGTCTCCACCCCGCTGAACGAGGCAAACTACCTCACCTGGGCGCGTGCCGTTACTCTTTCCCTCAGCGGTCGAGGGAGGATCGGCCACATCACCGGGAGAACATCAAAACCAGAAGAAAATTCTGATAACAAAACCCTGGATGAATGGCAAATCGCCGATCACCAGGTCATGTCCTGGATCATCGCGTCTATGGAGCCAAAAATTGCAGAAATATTCATCTACAAAGACAGTGCAAAGGAGCTCTGGGAAGCCATCCAAGAACATTTCGGAAAAAATCAGAACTTTGCACACATCTTCCGAATCAAGCAACAAATCGCACAAAACCAACAGAACACCCGGAGCATCACTGAGTACCTTGGTACTCTCAGACGGGCATGGGATGAGTTAGGAGTATATGAGCCTCCAACAACCAACGCGGACATCATTCAACAAAAGACTGAACAAAATCGCATCTATCAGTTCCTAGCAGGACTGAACCCTTCCTTTGAAAACATCAGGAGTCAGGTGTTATTATCACCAGAACTTCCTTCTTTCGCCGCCATCACCGCAATGGTTCTCCGGGAAGAATCCCGAAGATTAACCATGACTCATCAGCAAAAGGACGAGAATGAGAATCAAGCCTTTTTCGTCGGAAAAAACCAAAACCGAAGCCAAAACAACACAAAAACCTTCGGAAAACACAAAGAAGAACATTGCGAAAACTGCAAGAAGATCGGACACAACTCCAGCAACTGCTGGTTCCTTCACCCACACCTCCGACCTCAAAGAAACAACAAACACAGACAAGCAAACATGGTGGAAAGTATCGCCGGCAGCAGCGCCAGCCAGCAGCCCGGAAGAAACGGGAGCGGCGGCAGCCGAATCGACAACGCAAACCCTAATCTTCTCATGTTTGCGAAAAATGCAGGGTTAAATAGCTCCAGCAAACCCGGGTATCCCGATCCAGATATCCGAACCCAAGTCGGATCCAGAAGATCCGCGTTACCCGACTCGGCTGGATCAGCTTTTCTCGGATCAAATGGTGAAGCACCCGACCCAGATCCGATTTGGCGGTTAGTGGACCACCTGAATGAATATTTGCAGACCACACCCCCTGCAACAGGTAATTATGCAGGTAATAACAAATTGTCTGAAATTGTCAGTTTTTCTGGATTATCTAGTAAATCTACAAATAAACCTTGGATTATTGATACCGGAGCCACAGATCATATGACCGGAGATCCGACTTTACTTGATAACATTTCTCACAATCTGCAACTATTAAATAAATTTGTTACCGTTGCTAATGGAAATAAAGTACAAATTGAAGGAATAGGAAAAACAAAATTAGTCAATAACACTAGTGACAATATTTTATACATACCTAATCTTGATGCTAATCTAATATCAGTAGCCAAAATTACTAGAAATTTGAATTGTAATGTTGTATTCACTCCTAACAACGTTTTATTTCAGGATCGTATTTCCGGGAGTATGATTGGTAAAGGCATCCTCCAAAATGGTCTTTATGTTCTGGAAACAAATCAAAAGGCATATCACATCAAAATTGATCATAACCTTTGGCATCGAAGAATGGGTCATCCATCTTCGAATGTATTGAAAACTTTATTTCCTGTTTTTACTTCTGATTTACTATGTGATGTATGTCGTTTTGCTAAACAAACTCGATTGCCTTTTTCAAAATCTAGCACAAAAACTTATATTCCATTTGAGATAATTCATTCTGATATTTGGGGACCTGCCCCAGTTGAATCTCATAATGGTTTTCGATACTTTGTCAGTTTCATTGATGATTTTTCTCGAACAACTTGGATTTACTTGCTAAAAAATAAATCTGATACTTACTCAATTTTTTGCGAATTTTTACGATTTATTGAAAATATGTTTGATGCTAAAATTCGTATCTTTCGTTCTGACAACGGTTCTGAATACACAAGCACTTTGTTTCAAAATTTGTTAAAACAAAAGGGAATTTTTCATCAAACTTCGTGTGTTAATACTCCGCAACAAAATGGCCTTTCAGAAAGGAAAAATCAACATCTTTTAAATGTCACACGATCACTTCTGTTTCAAAACAATGTCCCAAAACATTTTTGGTCTAATGCTGTTCTTACTGCTACTTACATCATCAATCGTCTCCCTAGTCCTACGATTAACAATAAAAAACCTCTCGAAATTCTATATAATAAAGAAATTAGCCTTGACCACCTTAGGGTTTTTGGGTGCACCTGTTTTGTTCACAAAAAACGTAATGACAAACTCGACTACAACTCCATTAAATGTGTTTTTTTAGGATATTCTTTTCGAAAAAAAGGATATAAATGTTATGATCCCCAAAATAACAAAATGCTTGTCTCAAGAGATGTCACCTTCTTTGAGACTGAACCATTTTTTAAACACCCCACTCAAGACGCTTCCGTTCCATTACCAAACTCCCTTCCTCAAAACACACACCAAGGAGGAGGAGATGACCAAGGAGGAGATGACCAAGAAGGAGGAGATGACCAAGGAGGAGGAGATAACCAAGATAATACCCAAAACGAAGACAACACTGAAGAAGGAGACAATCAACAAGAGATTCCAAGAAGATCCTCTCGTCAAAGTCGGCCTCCACCTAGATTTAATGATTATTTTCTCTCTCACACCACTTACCCTATTCAAGATCACCTATCCTATCATCTTTTTTCACAAAAACACCAAGCCTTCTTAGGAGAATTAGAAAAAACCAAAGAACCCATTTCCTATGATGAAGCCACAAAAAACAAATATTGGATCAAAGCCATGAATGAAGAAATACAGGCCCTCGAAACCAACCACACCTGGACTATAGTCCCTCTCCGACCTGGCATAAAACCAGTTGGTTGTAAGTGGGTTTACAAAATCAAGTACCATAGCAATGGAAAAATAGAAAGATACAAAGCTCGACTCGTTGCTAAGGGATATACCCAAACCTATGGGCTTGATTATCTTGAGACCTTTGCCCCTGTAGCAAAAATGAACACTGTTCGTGTTCTTCTATCTGTCGCCGTCAACCATGGATGGAGTCTATTCCAAATGGATGTCAAAAATGCCTTTCTACAGGGAAATCTGGAAGAAGAAGTCTATATGACTCCACCCCCTGGATACACCTCTCATCCTGACCAGGTATGCAAGCTTCACAAAGCTATATATGGACTAAAACAATCGCCTCGTGCCTGGTATGCCAAACTCAGTCACTCTCTTCTTAGGTATGGTTTTATTAAGAGCTCTGCTGATGCCTCCATGTTTACAAAACACGATCATAAAAACACTACCATTATTCTCATTTATGTCGATGATATTATAATAACCGGTAATAATAATCACCAAATAAATTTAGTCAAGGACTACCTAAAATCTAAATTTGATATAAAAGACTTAGGAATTATGAAATATTTCTTAGGTATAGAAATTGCTCATTCCAAGAAAGGGTTATTCCTTTCACAACGTAAATACACCCTAGACCTTCTTAAGGAAACCGGGAAAATAGGATCAAAACCTACCACCACACCAATAGAAACTAATAGGAAGATAGGACCCACAGATGGCACGCCATTAACCAATATTGGACAATTCCAAAGATTGGTAGGAAAACTAATCTACCTCACAGTTACTCGACCAGATATCACCTACGCTGTAAGCCTTATAAGTCAATTTATGCATGCTCCCCACACACATCACTTAGACTTGGTTAACAGAATCTTATGTTACCTAAAAGGCACACCCGGGCAAGGACTTTGGATGAAACCTAACAAGTCTAACTCAATTGTTGGTTATTCTGATGCAGATTGGGCTGGAAGTCACGATCGGAAATCTACCACTGGCTTCTGCACATTTGTTGGAGGAAACCTTGTTACCTGGCGATCTAAGAAACAAAATGTCGTTGCTCGCTCCAGTGCAGAAGCAGAATATCGTGGAATGACATCCACTACCAGCGAATTAATCTGGCTCAGTCAGCTTCTCAAAGACATGAATATCACAACCCAAAGCCCGATGAAAATGTTTTGTGACAATAACGCAGCTCGTCACATCGCAACAAACCCTGTCTTTCATGAAAGAACTAAACATATCGAAGTTGATTGCCACTTCATCCGAGAAAAGATTCAGTCAAAAGAAATAGAAGTTCCCTACGTTCCCAGCAAAGAACAACTTGCGGACATATTCACTAAAGCTCTTGATCACAAATCGTTCTCTACACTTCTGCACAAGTTAGGATCTATCAATCCCTTCCAGATCCAACTTGAGGGGGCGTGTTAAAATTACCTTACCGTTGGCATCACCGGTCCAGCTTCTTCCGCCTTTTCCGCTTCTCCACAAACAATAAATACATATTTATTATACTCCAACGTATCTATTATACTCTGTATAAATACATTACAAATCATGTAATACAGATATAGAAATAATAAGAAATCTTCTTCTTCTTCCTCCTCGCAATCTCTTTCATCACTATTAGTCTGCACAAATCCTGGACACTTCAAGTTGAAGCATCCTGTTGTCTTCCCTCCATCTCTCTGGTACAAAACATAATATTTTTCAAAATTTAAGATTTAATTTACAAACAAGGTGCAATAAGGATATGGTAAGGATAGGATTGAAAATAATATAGTCCTATTATCGGTTAATCGATTGGTAACCAACCATAATACTCACGTCATTGGAATACAAACACTTTTGTTATTCCGTGACAAAGAATCTATGAAGGAGTTTTGTCCAAATTGCTAATTCATACATAATGTTGCTAATTATTCTGTACTTTAAAAGGTGGTTGCTTGTGCTGTAGAAAGATATCACTCTGCAATTGAGATGAGTTGGTGAGGTTTTGCTGAAGCAGTAAAGGGTTTTGAAGAGATGTAAGAAATGATTTTATGTGAGACAAAGACAAACGATATTGACAAAATTTGAATAAATTCAAGTATATCTTACTGTCCAGTATATGAATAAGCGCGTTCTTCTGTCACCAAAAAGAGATGGATTAACCTGTGATCACAACACACATCAAACTTTTATATTTTTTATAAAAGACAATTTTAGTTTTCTTAGCAAGAAAATTTGATGTTTGTTTGCTTACTATCCAACCAGCCTCAATGGAGTTGTAATCACCAACAATGCCATTTGTGAGCCATATTTGGCCAGTAGTGTACTCATCGTCCATCTCGACTCGAGGATTCCACACATTGATTTCTGCTGCAGCTCCAACATAACTTTCCCCTGTTGCTACTTGGACTGCAAACTGGAACAATACGAAATCCGAAAAGAAAAAAATAGTTTTGATCAATGATCGATGAAAATAATTTGCAAGTTCATATATACATGTTAGATTAAGACTATCTGCTAACTTATTTCTTATTGTTTTTGACAAATAAAAATAATAGCTTAACACTTCATTGAATCCATCACATGCACAAACAACAGAATTTGATTCAACTGTACTCCGGTAACATGCACAAACATCAAAAGTTATTCAAAAGGAAACTGATTTTCATTGGATTGTAGTTTGCACTGATTTCTACTTGATTGTAAAATCTAGTTTCTGTTGGTTTCCTGGACGCTAGCTAACACCCCATTAGTATATGTTAATCTTAACAGTTGGTTGCAAACCGAGTATTTTCTTTGCCCCTTTTCTACAACTACAACTTCTCATGGTCTTCAATCGAGCCAGCATTAATAGTCTAAAGAAATTAATAAGCATGAATATACAATTAACATACCGAGTGATTGGTTGCGAAATTAAGTGTAACTTTCTTTGAGTTGTTAAGTTTGATTATTTTTGTTTCAAAGGGCGTCCAAGGTTTCTTCCCATGGTCTTCAAGCGAGCCAGCATTAATCAAGTCTTTTTTCTTTGTCCTTAGAATTGGTATAGTACCATTTGGACAACTTCCATTCTTGTGCCATGTCTGACTTGGTTTTGTTGATGGAGGGTTCTCTTTCATTTTGTTGGGCTTCATCTGCATTCAAGTGAACACAATCAAGAGAAGAAATTACTGGCCAGGTTAATTGATGTGATTTTTTGTTTATGTGTTTCAATATAAACGGGGCCGATATCTACTATTTGCGAGTTTATGTAACAAAAAGACACAAAGTGATGTAAACCTAAACAGCTTTATAGAAAGATAAGTGAAAACGTGTAGGGTTAATGTAGCAGGTTTAATCTTAAGTGCTGAAAAGTGGTTAAAATCTCCTTCTAGCTCCTTCACCCTTTAAGAGCTTACGTGTACATTCGTTTCATTATAGATAAAAGTGTAAATTATAGTATGACCTCTTAAACTTTAAAATGATACGCTTACCAACTTTGAATTTGTAACATTTTAATCACTTCCTATCGTAATATAAAATTCATTATTTTTTAACATGTTAGTCATTATTTTTTGATTTTTCACGTTGTTACCGGTCATATTCCTAATTTATCTTTCTCATAAAGTTCAAATCAAATAGGATATCATATTTGATCCAAATTTGCGTTGATTTTTGTATCAATCATACTCAAATTTGAACAAAATCTAAATATATTAAAAGTACAATGCAAAAAAAAGAAGAAAAACAATAAATATATTAAAGAATAACAATTTAATGATGAAGAGATGATCAAAGTGTTAAATATTTAAAGTTTAAGTGATGTGAATATGACGTTTTATAATTCAATTGGTCAAATTGTTAGTCGCCCATACTTGAGGATGGCAAATTGTAATTCACCCTAAAAAAAATAAAAAAAAAGTGTAGGGTTGTATCGGAAATCACCAAATAACGGTTAGGGATGCAAATGTTAACCGATTATTTGAGTATCCAATTCGAAAAAATTACAATTTGGTCGGTATTTAGTAAAGAAGTTTTTACGGAATACAATTTGATATTGAAATTGTTTTTTCACCGTTTTCAAATTCGGATACGAATTTGGATATAGGTCAAACCAAATTTGAATATCCGAAAATACCAATTTTAGCATTCAATATATGTGGTTATTAATATTTGTATTGGGAGTTAATAAAACATAAATTTATTTCCTATGTAAATATAAACATAATAGAAATGCAAAAGTAAATTATAATATAATTCTCTTAAAATAATTTTTCAAAATATTTTAGATTATACAACAAAAGATATATAAAAATATGTTATAGAAATTTGAACATTATCCTAATTCGAATTCGAAAAGTTCTCAAATTCGGATATGAAATTGGTAAGTTATAAAATTTTGAATTTTAATTCCGATTTGGTACGTTTATTTGAAATATTTCGGATTCGAATTTAGATACAAATTATTTTAAATTTTAAAATATTCATTTGCATTCCTAATAACATGACATTCAATCCATGTCATTTGAGATAAAATGCGGGTGTTTTCCAATCCCCTTTACATATCCCAAGTGGGCCCGGTTGAGAAAAGACAACCACTGTTGGACTGGATATGGTTCTTTATAACTTTATTCACGGGGGCCATGAAAATCAAATAAGATTTTTATTTTTGATTTCTCTACCATTTGTTATATTGCATTTATCGTTAATGATATTGTAAAAGATTGTGTTACATAGGAGAAATAATGAAAGACGAAACAAGAGATTTTTCATTAAAAATATATTTATAAGTTAACATAATCTTATCAAAAATATTAGATGGTAATAGGAGTACAATGTATTTCTTGCAATTGTAACACGTAAATGTAGAAGTAGTAGAGGCTGTCCGTAGAAGAAAATTCTTATTAGGAATGGAAAGTATTTTGATGGCCCAGCATTAAAAAATAATTCCGGAATTATATCACCGTAGCAATACCACAAGAGAATTGTTACCTGGATGGTGTGATTTTTTAGCAACGGATGATCAAAAGCAGGTTGATTGTAAATATCAATACAATCAATAATATCACCATCTTCATTCTAACAAAACAATACATATACACGTTCAATCTTACAAACATTACGAAAAACCAAAAATTAATTATTTAGTCAGAGGTAGGAAGACATAAATAATATATCGATGATTGATCTCACCTTAATGCTCTTCACTGCAGGTTTATTGAGCTGTTTTAGCTTCATCTCCACAGCAATTTCTCTCTCTGTTGTGGCAACACATGTTGATGTAAGAGCCAGTAGAAGTATCACAACCAACATGGATGTGCTCATTGCAACCTAAACTATGGTCTGCAAATTATAGAGGATATATGCACTCCTATATAATTTTAGGTGCAAGTCTTCAAGTAGAAATATATAGTTTTAGGAAAATCAATAAAACTTCGGAAGTTTTTGAATTTTTTTTCTTCTAAATATCTATCGATATGGATTAAGAACTTTTGTAGTATGCATTAATGTCATTAAATATCCGATGACCGTTGGTGGATGGTCTTTATCTATTCATTAATAAGTAGAACGTATACATAACTACATTTTCTCTATTGTATATATTTTTCCAACAAGAGACATTGTCTATAAATGCGTCAACAATATTATATAATAGCAAGGAATTGAATCTTACACGCACGGAGTAATCTTTCAATTTAGAAAAACATCGTCATCTTAAGATTTCATGTCAAAAATGTAAAAAAGAAAAATATGTAAAAATAGAATAAACGCGTCTAGCAATATACAATTTACTTCCCTAAATCATTCATTACAAATGGTGATCAAAGCCCCATTATGTAGTAGTGTGAGAGCTGCAAACTGTAAACACATGTGTTTCTTAAAGAATCTAAGAGCAAAAAGTTCACAAAAAAGGGAGATAGAGACAATAATAATTACAAAGCAACGAAAACAATCACCGAAATAAAAGCCGACAAATAAAAAATAAAAAATTAACTTGCATTTCTAAAAATAACAGAAGATAGCAGAACCTCCGACAAATGAAATTGTGATGATAATGTACTTGGGAAGAGTAATATGATTCTTCTAAACGAAAATTGTTGGTTGTTGAGAGAATATTTAGGAAAACATGTTAGAGAATGTTTAGGAAAATTGTTGGCAGTACGATACTTAGGTGCAGAGAATGTTAAAGAGATGGAGTAATATATGACTGGGTTTTTAAGAAAAGTTTTTTTTTGTTGAAATATTCACCCCAAAAAAATGAACATAAAGATGAAAAACTTATTTGACAAAATACGAGAAAAAAAGTCACCTGTAAATCCTGTAATATCGTTTTGATTAACAAAAAAACGACATCACAGATGTAGGTTTGATCCTAATGAAAACGTTGTGATGTAGTTTTCATCCTAATGAAAGCGACATTTGTGATGCCCTTTTTGCATGGACAATAATCGGTGGACCATATGTGCATGCATTGGGTTGTTGGTCTTCAAGGATGGTCTCGATGAGAAGCTTGTAGGGAGCTTCTTTGATGAAAAGTTTGTTGGTTATGGTATTAATTAGGGTTTATTAAATAAGAAGTAGGTACCTTAAGGAGTTTGGTGACGGTTTGGCATACCAAACCCTTGTAGAA
Source organism: Triglochin maritima (assembly GCA_963682175.1). Taxonomy (NCBI): domain Eukaryota; kingdom Viridiplantae; phylum Streptophyta; class Magnoliopsida; order Alismatales; family Juncaginaceae; genus Triglochin; species Triglochin maritima. Next base: position 48,202,368 of record OY821775.1, read on the forward strand.
ACCAAGCGGAAGCATGGCGTCGACGACAACGTCAATTCTCTTCAAACCTACCTTCTTTTGTCTTCCTCGAGGAGCCATCTTTATCTTTATCTTTCAGGAGTCAGAACTAGACTAGACTAGAAGCTATATTGTTGAGAGATGGGAGAAAGCCGAAATGAGGATTTAATGTTATATAGCTCTCACTCACATTTGATCACACAACTCCCACAAATAATGATGTATGTGTAGCAGTCAACATCCCAGACCAGAGTCACCAAACCAATTGATGTGTATAGGATAGCCATAAAGAAACAAATTAAGGCGGATTCACAATTTATTAAGTCAGTATTATAACAAACAAATTCACAAATACGGTAAAATACTTCCACAAATTATAAAATCCTGGTTTTTAATTTGGATTTTTCACAAATACAATAACTTTGGATTTTTCTTTATGAATCAAGAAAACTCACAATAAGCTTGGAGAATGTACAACCCGAAAATCCCCAACAAAAAAATAGAAAAAAAACCAAAAATTACATACCTTGACACCACCAGCAATCTCCCTCTCTCAAACTTTGATTATTCACCACACTTCCCTATGGTATGATCTTATGATGATATTTTGGTATTGGATGATTTATACTATAAGCATGCCAAAAAAATTATTTTTGTGATATGCAAAAATGGCTTCTTGGATGCTTTTTTTGTAAATAAAAAATGACATCTGTGATATTATTTCTTGTTAATGAAAACGTTATCACATGTCTTTTTTTTGCTTCAAATTTTGTCAAATAAATTTTTCAATTTTATATTCTTTCAAAAAAATTGTGACTATTTAAAAAAAAACCTTTTTAAATCTACATGGGTTTTTGGATTTTTATTATATTAAAAAACTTTCTTGTTTTTTGATATAAGTGAGTTCCTCGATTTTGGGCATAGAATGAGTTTTTTCTTTAAAAAAATAAATAATTTTATCAAAAGGGTAGAATTTTACGTTGGTAACAAATAAGTCATATTTTTGTTATTTTTAAAAAAATGGCTTGTTTTTAAGGGATTAATAACTTTTGTTAATATATGTAAAATAAATTAATTTTTATCATTTGAATTTAAATAAATGTACGATCGGTGCCACCTTGCTAAGGCCAAATTGCGCGATTGGTAAAAATGCACACCCTCCATTTCCACTGTATTAATTCGTAGGAAAATATCAACAGATAGTGGCTTGATAGGTGTAACTGATGGTAGGTTGACAAATGATAACTAATAAAAGAAAAGGAAGTCGCAATTATAAAGAAAATGATGTTTTGCAGTTCTTGGAGTCACTTTAATTTACCTGCTTGAAGAAGAACTGCATTTGGAATCTTGATCATTCGAATTATAACCTTCGTCTACGATCTCTTTCCGTTTGTTTCTATCATGAACAACACAATCTTCACACACAGGGTTCAAATTATCAAGCGGAATTTTTGCCGTTCTGTGCATGACACTAATGCCAACACCATCCATATTCTGCAGATGACACCGAAAAAAGATGCAATTAACAAAAATGCCTTCTTCATTAACATCAAATAATACTAATTAAAACAAAAAATGCCTTCATGCATAGAACGGCATCAATTCCGCGAGATAATTTGAACCCTGTGTGTGAAGATTGTGTTGTTCATGATAGAAACAAACGGAAAGAGATTGTAGACGAAGGTTGTAATGCGAATGATCAAGATTCCAAATGCAGTTCTTCTTCAAGCAGGTAAATTAAAGCGACTCCAAGAACTGTAAAACATCATTTTCTTTATAATTGCGCCTTCCTTTTCTTTTATTAGTTATTGAAAGAATTAGAATGAGTTACAAATTGTAATGAAATTTTCTCTCTACTTAATCATAAGATAGAGAGAGATACATGATATTTATAGATATAAGTTTACATGATACATTTGAACCTAGACAATATAGATGAATATTCTGGAATGTTTGAGAATTCTCTAGTACAATATATGGACTTATAATACAAAGAGATTTTAATGTGAATGGGCTTTGAGCTGGACTTTGGGCGTGGATCAGTCCTTGTTCTGTTATCATTTGTCAACCTACCATCAGTTTCAACAAAAGTTTTCAGAACTGAACCGGTCGTCAAACCGATAAAGTTTTAGTTTTGGTTCAACGTGGTCGAAATACGGTCGGATCGTTGATGACGTCAACATTTTTAGACCCGAAATTAGACCAGACCAAATAAATATTAATGATCAGACATATTTGAACTGATTTCTGTAAATATTAACTAGATGTTTGAACCGTCAATCAGTTTAACTGAATCGACAGCTGGACCATCGGTTCCCGATCGAACCGTCTAGTCCGGTTTTTAAAACCTTGGTTCCACCTGTCAAGCCACTATCTGTTGATATTTTCCTACGAATACAGTGGAAATGGAGGGTGTGCATTTTTACCAATAGCTGCAATTATGCAGTGAAGTATTTGGCTATGAAAGAGGATGAGGAAACTCCATGATAATTTTTTTACTAATCGGTCGACCACAATCCCACTTTCAGTCGACCGTTTTGTGAATGAATTCAACCTTAATTGGGGCAACTTACGGTGTCATGAAATTCGTTAACATCGTTTGAAGGGGGTTCACCCGAGCAATTAGTTGGATTAGTGGACGTTTTGGAGCAATAAAAATATACACAAGTGTAAAGACCTAATAAATGACTTTTGAAGGCGCACTCAAGTTATAAGACCAAAAAACCCTTTTCTAAACACTCCCCAAACGTGTGGTCAAGGTTAATTTCCGTTTTTGCACGTAAACAATATGAGTTAAAATGTATCCTCAAATATCAACGAATGGCCTTAAGTTAGCTTTTCCCTTCAAGGCTTGGGAGGAAGTCAATGAAATGGCTTGATTAACAAAAGTTGATGGAATCGTATCAGTCAACTAAATCCATTTCGGAATAAAAAAAACCATTTAAATTCTTATAAAAAATCTACATATATATACTAAATATGGTTTGATATGAACCCTCTGAAATAGTAAAATTGTATAATCCATGTCCATCAGCACACCAGAGACTTGTAAATTTGTAATTCAAACAAAATAAGTATCCCACGTACCTTATATTAGATAAAACAAAGACGAAAACAAGACCATCCACTTACATGGCAGAATCTAAATTAAGATGGAACCACCCGTTGACCATGAAAAACTCAAAACATAACCAACAAAATAATCCTCCATATTTAGGCTTCCAATACTTTGGCAACCCTAAACGAACAAAGAAAATTACTTGAGTTCCCGATAAGGAGACTAAATATAACCACTAATTTGGTGGGTATAAATATTGGGATATGATCATGATTCATGAAGGCCTTCAGGAGCTGAGAGGACCCCATCTCCGGTCCACAGGATTACCAGCAGGAAGAATGGGAAGGAGAACCTCTTCTTACGTCTCCTTTTTGTTCTTGGCTCTGGTTTTCTTTGTTGGAGGTACCATAAAGATCGACAATTATAGTTTTTTTCTTAAAAGGTTTTACGTATTTTCTAATTAAATCTCAAACATGTAATCTTGAAATCTACCCATTGAACCAATTGTAGTGAAATCTTTTATGTTACTCATGCAAGGGTGTCAGAAAACGAGATATTTAGAATGGTCATAATTTGTATTACTGAAACACATTCAAATAAGAAGCTTTAAAATCTATTCTTAACCCAAACAAAAAAATATCCAAAAGTTGAGGTAGTTCACCTTGGGGTTTCCTCAAGCTGCAAAGCGGTTTAAGCTTTCTATCCTCATTTTTGACAGCGTCTATGTGTGAACATTCGTTCAGTTAGATAATATTAAACGTTGAAAACAAAACGGAAAAAAATTATATTGCCAATTCCTAATTGGGTAGTTTTTCAAAACCTTTTGTCGAAATAACTAATTGCGATGTATAAAGTAGGTATGATTTTTTTATTCATATTAGTTAAATGGTTTTCCTATATACAAGGGGGTCGAAATACAACAATTTTGATGCATGAATTAATTTTTATTTTTATTTTGAATACTAACTAGGTAATTTTTCAGAATCCAGGAAGGTCACCTCGCCTGAAGCCACCACCGCACCTGTACCAACGGCTATGCTGAAACCACACGATGGTAATTTCTTTTAGTTACATAATACAATGTAATAGCTTTCATATCATTTGTAATTTCTAAAATAACCCCCAATTTAGCTAAGACCCTTCAAATGGTACCCTCATGCTGATCTTTGGTTGGAATCTGCTACCATTTGTGTTCAATGTGATCTTAAAATGGTGAATTGAAAATTTTAGAATTTTTAAACAAAATTAAGTCAACTGGGGGTTATATTAAGGCACCTGGAGTGATAAGAGGTTTAAATGGAAATGTTTGTTCGTCCTCAAAACATTTCTAAAATAAAAAGATATTGGCGATATATTTAGTTATTTAGATGATATTAATGAAAAAATATTGGCGATACACTATCCATCTTTTACTGAAAATGTCATGTTAAACAACAAGGAAAAAATGAAGCCTAATTCAACTAGTATTTTTCTAAACAATCTCGAGTGATAATTTTTTTAAATAAATGATATCTGTATGTATATATACATGCTTGCTATTTATAAACTACGCTCACGAAGATACCAAATGGTGCCCTTAATCTGAGTCAAAATTCACAATGTGCCAACTGAACTAGTCTCAATTGGTTCGTCATATATATCAGTACATTAAGTTCAGACTAATTAAGCACTTTGATGAATCTGAGTTAATCTACCAACTGAATTAGTCAGAGTTGATTTATCATAATCTATATCAGTAAAAGTTCAAACTAATTAACACTTTGAGGAATGCATTTGCAGAGACAGGAACTAAGGTACTACCGGCTTCCTTTCAATCTCCGTATCAGCACATATGCCAGTCCTTCAATTATTACAGGTGCAATAGCTTCGGTTGCAGTTTAAGTTGTAGCTTCTTCTTTGGAGGCCAAGGGACATGCAGTCTTATAAAGGGCAGGAGCATTAGGCAATGTACGTGCACCTACCGTTGCCGTCCGATACCCTCAATAGTTAAACATTGATCAACATTTATATTATGTCTACTTAGTAGTGACTAACTAATAGCTTGCTGATGAAGATGTGCAACTGTGAAAGGTTGTCGTCGAAAGGATATGGAACTGTCAAACGACGCCATGTTGTTATCGTCGTCGTTGGGGGTCTTTTTGATTTTTTGTATCCTTAGGTGATAACTTAACATGTTGCATTTTTCGTCCGAGCATTAATAAGAAGAGCTTATGGCTGTGAAGTTTGTAAAATGGTGTGGATGGATGCATGAATCTCTTAACCTCAAATACCATATGGATGGGTTACCATTGTTTTTTATAAGAATATCAATGTTGAGTAGAGTAGACTCGAAGATAGATCAAACGTAAATTTATATTCATAATAACTAATGTTACAATGCTACAACTTACACTTACACACTATCTACCTTGTGAGATACACTTACAACTATTTTTTCTATTACTATACTGACTCTTATGTACAATACTCTCTCTATTACAATACATCATCTCTAGCTAACACAACTATAAGACTCTCTCTTAGTAGTAGTGGAGACTAATTAACTCTTGCTTGGGATGCATGAGATGGTGATGGACACCCCTATTTATAGGAGTCTCGTGCCTATGGGTTTCCCTAACTATCTAAGAAGACACTCGAAATTGGAAGGTTGTAGAGGGCTTAGAATTTTCTAGTCTTTGAGCATTCTAGATTTCTCTAAGTGATAGAGAACAAAGAGAATTTTAGAGTAAGAAAACTCTAAAATTGTGTCTTTTGGATCGGGCTTATTAGTTACCTTAGATAATATTTATCTCTTGGACTTGGATTTTGGGTTGATGTTGAATTCTTAACAATCAACACTATCATTAGATGCAATTTGCTACCTCTAGAGATTAATACATGATTTTTACTATTTCAAGACTATGAACAAACTAATTCGGTAACCACAACTAATTGAAGGATCATAAATGTACAAGAACTAAAATACAAGCAGTCCAACATATGATAGAAATTTAACATATGTTGATCTACATTATTATTTTTTATTGATGTATCCAGTTGGCTTGTTAATTATCAGGGCGATGATACAATCATAGAAGTATGAACTACATGTAACAACAAGTTATGGTAAATGAAGGAGATAACAGAATATACAACTGCAACAACTTCTCAACACAAACTCCTTAACAAAACCATGAAACAGATAACAATAAACAAATTAAAAGGTTAGTTTAAGAAGCTGACGAATAAACATCCCTCCAAATTTAGACTCCAACTATTTTGAATCCTAAAAATAGCAAACGATTTTACCAAACGACCATAAGATAGGTGAAATTACCCATATTTATAATTTGGGAGCAAAATTGTACGATAAGATACACAATGGAAAGATACACTTTCCTCGTGTTCTACTTCTCATTTTCCCTCCTTGTCTTCCTCCCAGGTATTTTGATATATCCAATTTCTTTTTTCCCATATATATGACCTAGAATTCTCTAACATCCCACCCTCAAAATTTGAGACAGTCAGTCTGGAGTTGCACCGAGACATATTTTCCTATAAATTACATGATTGTATTCTTTGTGGTTTGAGTTAGTGTTCTTAGGGGAGTATATCCACTCTACAATGTGAAATACTTTAATATATATTAGCAAAAAAATGTAAGAAGAATTTTAAATTAGAATAACCCTTGTTCTAGACCAAACATCAAAGTTAGAAGTGACAAATATTGTTTGGTTTTCGGAAGACATATATTGCTAGGTCTGTAACCTAGAGGAAAGAAAGATTAAAGGATGGTGGTAGGGTAGTTTAAGACAAGGGTATCCTGATATTCCACTAAAACAACTAACATTAAGGAAGGGGTATAAATAATATTGGTGTTTAAGAGTACAAATTAGGTCAGGTCCAAGCTAGGATTCAAATTCTAGCAACTGCTGAGATTTTCTTTTCCTCTTTATTCTTGGTTTCGTCAGTGTTTACACTCGTTCCGTTAAACAATGAAAAAAGTGAAGAAAAAGAAAGTGGGGGAGGATTTTGGTGGGGGAATGTAGCATTACATGCGCGTGCATATGTCGCTAATTTTCCTCTCATACTCTAGATTGCAACATATCATTTCTCTTAATTTGAATTTGAATTTGGTGAACAAGTCGTGTGATTGTTATGGTGGTGGTTGTTTCTTCTTGTAGGGGCAACCTTTAGGTTTAAACATATGGAGCCGCCCCCACGGCCCGGACCACATATATGTTCGTTGGATTACTACAGAGATTGTACGTGGTTCGGTTGTAGTTACAGATGCAAGTTTTTCTATGATGGCGATGGGATTTGCAATTATCCTGAGGGGGGAGGAAAGAAGAGACATTGTTATTGTGTCTATAACTGCAACTTCAATTAAAAGAACAAAATAAGTGATTGATTTTTGGAAATAATAAGGTCAATTTTCAATTTGGGTTTGCTAGTATCGATTCAAACCATACTTCTACCTTGCATGTGAGTCACGAAACTGATCCCTTGATTTCGCTTGATCATCTCTTAAAAATTATTTTTGTATCTGGTAAAGTGTCACGTATTAAATGAAATATTAGCCAAACGTTGCTTATGGACTAATAGATCGTCTTTCATCCAATTTTTCTGTGAAAGCAAGCACACCAGTGCATTTTGTTCGAAGTTAATTGCAAGAATGTATTGTACATTTTTGTCTTCCAATTAAGTTGTCATACATTCCTTGATTTTAAAGTGAGTGTTGTAAAATAAGTATTGTTGATTCATCTTTAAATCTAAATGTTTTGCTGGGCAACAGTGGTTGATCTATGATGTTTTTTCTTTAAAAAAATGACAATGTTTCCATTCATCTTTTAAATATTGCTCTCATGTTGTTCTTTGTTCAGTTTGAGCATACTTGACTCTTCACAACATAATAACAAAGAAAAATAGGGATAGAATGGGAGAGTTTGCGCGCTAATGCGAGGGTTAGAAAACGAAGGGAGAAGGCAAAATGTAATTACTTTTTTATTATAAAAATAAAAAATCATTACTTAAAATAAAATTAATAATTACTTTGAACAATTTTTCGCAGTTTAAATAATGAAACCATCTAACCAAACGGTAACATCCTTGAGCAGTTCCAACTCACAAACCCTATAAATTAATCATCTTACCACCAACGCCCCAAACCCTTCAATCAACCAAACCAAACCAAACCAAAACCAAACAAAACCTAAACCTAAACCTTCTATGTGGTTAAAGATGGATGACAAAGCAATCCCATGCAAAACATACACTTGCCCACCACACCCTTACATCCTACTCAAAAACTACCTCCTCTGCGACAAAAGTCTTAGCTCAGTAGAGCTCGAATCCGATGCCGTCGCCTGACGGTTACAAGATTAAATACACACACACACACACACACACATATATATATATATATATATATATATATCACAGTCAGTTTCCTCCTGTACATACACGTTTTTTTTATTCTCATCATCTCTCTACGAAAATCGTTCCTCTCCGGAGATTTTAGGTCTCCGAATCCAGAGTTCTCCGACGACCGATTCTTGCGAGTTCCGCGCTGATTTCGTGGTCCGTCAACTCCAGTATGCGCTTGATCGACGGTGAGACCGTTCTATTCTGGGAGAAAACTGACAGACCATCAAATGTACTGGTATGTTGGCCAATATTTTCTCTGAGGCAAGTCGTCTTCCGACGGCTCGGTCTTTGAGGTCGTCTTTGATCATTGTTTATTATTTTGTTGTTTTCCTATACATGTCTTTGTATGTTGACTTTATCTAGATTCTTACAGAATATTTGTTCGACATATGTAACCCGTTGTATTACATGATCATATTTGTAATTGTATCAACATATTGCAGGGTCAAAAGAACAAAGAGCTTGGACATCGTCATAGCCGATCCCAAGGCTATTATTATTCTCGACGATATGGTTGCGGGAAAGACGACGATCGTGTTCTCAACCATATCCAAAGGGATTTGGAGTATCTACAGGGGCGTGCGGGAGGTGATGGAGAGAATTAGAGGAGATCAGACTTAGCGGCGGCCAAGCTCGCCGAGTCTACTGGAGATGTGGAGTCAGGGTTTTTGCTTCCAGTTCAGAAACATGTTCGCTGGCTGTATTTAGTTTTTCTGACTTGTGTGTCGTATTTTTTCGCAGATGAATGTCATTGCCTTTTTGTTTTTGTTTTGCTGATCTTCGATCTGTTTCTTGGTCGTTAAGATCCGTGTTCCTGATGTTCATGTTTGAATTCTGTCCGGTGTCGGATAAGAATAAGTTTTGATGGTCTATAGCCATCCAACCGCAAACAAGATAAAAGACAGTGCCATAACCATCCACTTGCCACTTTGCAAGCAAGCCTAGATCTCGAGAGCAAAACCAAACCCTATAAATTTTCCAATTTTGTTGCATTTAACAGCTCATTTGAAGCAATAATTGAAGTTTAGTTCACAAAAGAAACCTTACGTTGTTTAGTAGAATATAGTTTCTAAAAAATATTTTTAGCCTAAGAAACATTCGTACCAAAACAACCTTTAGATAATAGGTAGTTAGGTTCACCAATAACATACTATGACATTGTATAAACTAGAGAAACTTGGGACGACATCCAATCTGCTAATTGACAGGCAGAGACCTCGTTACCGCCACCAAAGCGAACATGGCACCCCAGTGAAAAGAAATGTCACTTCAAAAGAAATCCGAGGGTAGTGAAGTAGCACTGCTGATTCAGGATGATGCCTGAGGCGGCCTATGCTGGGTGCAGCATAGCGCCTGTGCACTTTAGGAAATGAAGTTTTAGTTAGCCTGTAGAAGTGCGAGCACACATTACTGTGCGAAAAAAGGAGGTGAAAAACATAAAAGAGACCAAACCTTCAGAAGTCCGAGCTCAGTTCAATTCTAAGAAGCATTTAACAAAGCTCCAACAGGCAAACACATTCAATATGGGGAGTATGAGGGAACATGTCCACTGGTTGTATGCTCTTAAGCTTGTAGCATCCTTCTAAGCTTTTCTCTGGCTGAAGTTATATTGAAAGAATATGAAATAAGTTTGTGACTACGATATGGTGAGGAAACATCAAGGAATAACATGAAGAACATGGAGACATGGCATACCACTCCATGACAGAGATAATCTACATCCCTGGCACAAGTGGATGGATTACAAGAGACGTATACTATTCGAGATGCCCGGAGCTTGAGCAGGAATTTGATTAACTTCATATGCATGCCTGGACGATTTGGATCTGCAAAATACACATCAGTGTGTAAATCAGGACACGTGCACATATAGCAGACTCCTCAAACTACTAATCTGTTCATGATATAATTTCTTTAATGAAGAAGTGAACGCATAATGCAAAAGCAATAATTTCTAACCACAAGAATAGAACTTGGGATGGACATTATCCGTAAATACATAATCTTGGAGTGTGTTTTCGTTGCAAAAGTTCATTCTCGACATGATATTTTGATGTAAGCAACATTTAGAAACTATTCAACATTTTCACCTGCTTCAAGTAGGTATTACTGGGTAAAAGTTAACTGACAGAGAAAAGATTATACACTCAACATAACAAAGACAATCATAGCAAAGAAAAACAAAGGGACATATTGGCTAGCAAGTAATAGTGGTCCAATACACTGAAAGTATAATACACCTCTATACCAACCATTTGGTGGCAAAACATACCCCAGATAAACTCCTAACATATTCATACTAATAAAATGTGCCAAATGGACACAACATACCTATAATGATAATGTCAGGCCTAGGGAAACTGTCTCCAAAGTTATCAGTAATTTTGTTTAGATCTCCTTGAACAAAGGTGGCATTATCTATGTTATTAAGCACAGCATTCCTGCAGGCATCTGAAATGGCTTCACCAACTACTTCATAACCGTAAACATGCTTGGCCCTAAAACAAAAGAACATAGATACACATGTAATAACTACTTTTGTAAGATTTTGGGCAATAAATACAGGAATTGCACTAAAAATATCGGTAACTTACCTGCTTGCCAGTGTCAAGCCAATTGTTCCGGTTCCACAGAACAAATCAAGAATAATTTCTGAACCATTTCCACAAAGGCCAGCATAATCTTCAATCACCCCCATAAAGAACTTCTGCCTATCAAAAAAGAAAGAAAATTGCACACACTTCACATAAATAAGAGTATCGAAAGTAAAACTACAAGTTGAAAGCAAGATTAGAATATAATAATTAGTGTTGTAGAGTAAACCAAGTCATGAGCCACAGGTGAAGGACCACCACACTTTAAGGTACTGTAACAGTTAACTTACAAACTAACTAACTCTACTCTTTCTCCAAGTCAGCAATGGAAATATAAAATATAATAAAAGGTAAAGAAAATTATAAATAGAATATCAGCTTTTGAGAAACAAATTTACAAAACAAAAAAAATTACATATATAAAAATCATGAGACTTGAGAGAATATGGAAAGTTCCTGGTTATATTGCTTACCTGATGTGTATTGGTCTGAAAAAAGGAGTTGGCGGATATTTGGAATGTGAGTCCTCGTAATGTCTCAGTGATTGTTGGCTTTCCATATAGTGTGTATTCTTGCTCCCCAACAGATGTGTTACCAACAGTGGTGTTAACATTATTAAGTACACTCACCTATGGACATAAAAGGAAATGAAATTAAATAATTGTCCTGAGAACTGAAGTTCTGGGTTACCATGCTTTTGTTTTCAGAACTGAACAATAACTCCATCTAAATAATAATAATTCAAACGGTCAAATGTGCACAAAACAAATTTTAAAAGATCCACAAGTTCCGAACAGTTGCCTAGCATAGGCATTAGGCATGTCATAAAATAGCTTACAAGAACTTCCTCATTTTTTTGAAGAAATCTATAATACTACATTTTAGTTATACCGTAAGGCATCTATGCAGCAAATATGGATTAATTTTAGCTACTCATTAAAAACAAGCAACAATGGCAATTGATTGTCTAAAAGATGAACACTTTACACGCTTCTCATGTATTTAATGTTTCGGTTATGCCTTTTAGTTTTTGCTTGTTAGGTGACCCCATGTACCAATTGAATGCTGTGAATTATACACGAGAAAAAAGAGCAGCAAAAGCCTATCATTTTGAAGAGGCCAATTGTTTAAGAGAAACTAAAATATTAAATGTACTAAAAGAACTCACAGGGTTTAATCAAGATTCACAACATTTTCTAATATAAAAGCCAAAAATATAATAAACAATACATGGTTGAACTTTTCATAGTTCATACAATTATGCACACCATTATACAGTTCAGTAATTATTAGAATACCAAAGACATTTCCAAATTATGTCTATGGGCTTACATTTCGACTTTCAAGTTTCCTAGTTGCATTAAGGATTATGAATAACTACGCTATATTATGTAATTAACGATCACTATGTGTATCTGCAAAAGTGGTAGTGATTGAAATCAACTAGCTGTCTCGGATAAGACAAGGATGACTTAATTTCGAGTAAATATTAGGAAACTAAGGGGTGCATGGTCATAGGCCGTAATACCAAATATACATTATCTATATTATAAAATTTAAGAGTAGAGAAACCACTCAAAATGAGAAACTTAAAAGAGACGTGAAAGTTAAACTCGTGTGCTAAGGTACAAACCACTTCTGGAAAAGCTGATGTCTTGTCAACCAAAGGTGATAATAGCTCGGGATTATAAGATGAAGTTACAAAGTTAACCATCACTTCAGGACGATCAGTCACGACATCTCTGAAAATCAAAAGATTTAAAATGGAATGTTAGTATCTTACAGACCATGCCTAATGATTTTCTTTGCAATGAGAAGACTAATCCTAACATCTTATTGATTGGAAAGCAAAAGAAAATATGAACCATAAAATTAATTTGGGTTTTTTGCTTGGGTGTTGTTGAGTAAAGAAGTAGTAAAAGGAAATGATAATGAGACTTATATTGCACAACTAAAGTTGTTACAACAATACAGCTCACTACAAGACTTTTCTCCTCACTACAAGACTCTTACTCACACTCTACTACAAAGGACTACACTACTTACTCACACTACTACACAAGACTCACTCTTTGTGTGGTGGAGAACTCTTCTCTTGGATGGATTGAAATAGGAGCTCACACCCCTATTTATAGGTGTGAATGGAAGCTTGTAGAAGAGTTGAGATTTCTTCACTTTGAATCTTCTAGGAAGCTTCATAGTGATGGATAAGAAAGAAACATCTAGAGTATGAATTCTCTAGAAATTGGACTTAGTGGGTTGGACTTATAATTGACTTAGTAATAATTTATTGGGCTTGAGTTGGTGTTGGATCTTTAACACTCCCCCTCAACACCAACCCTTCTTCTTACCATCCCAAGTCGTTGACGAAGTTCTTCAAACTTTACTTGGTGTAGTCCTTTAGTGAAGATATTTGCCACTTGCTCCTTCGTACCAATAGACTTCATAAGAACTTCGTCTTTCAGAATCTTCTCCCTTAGAAAATGGTGATGAACCTCCACATGTTTCGTCCTTGCATGAAAGACTGTATTTTCTGCCAGACGTATGGCAGATTCATTATCACAGTGCAACAACACTGGATAATCTACTTGTTGATGAAGATCTTCTAGTAACTGCTTCAACCACGTACTCTCTTGGGCGGCCATCACACCCGCTCTATACTCTGCTTCTGTGGTTGATAATGAGACAGTTGATTGTCTCTTACTACACCAAGAGATTGGTGCAGAACCAAGACTGAATGCATATCCAGTAGTCGACCTTCGTGTGTCGTGGTCTCCCGCATAGTCAGCATCGCAATACCCAACTAGCTTTTTATCTTTCCTATTTGTGTATAAAAGACCAAGATCAATAGTACATTTCACGTACCTCAGTATTCTTCTTACTGCTTCTAAGTGATGATTCTTCGGTGTCTGCATGTATCGACTTACAACTCCAACGGCGAAAGATATATCAGGTCGAGTCATGGTTAGGTAGATCAAACTACCTACTAATTGTCGATACATTGTTGCATCCTTCAGATCATTGCATTCATATGCACACAATTTGGCTCTTTCCTCCATTGGGGTAGATATTGACTTGCAGTCAAGCATACCAACCTTCTGCAGAAGATCCTTAGCATACTTTTACTGGCAGAGAAATATACCTTGTTTGCTTCGGTCTACTTCAAGCCCCAAGAAATGCTTAAGCTCTCCAAGCTCCTTCATTTGGAATCTAACTGATAGATTTCTTTTGGTCCTTTGATTTTCCTCCTCATCATCTCCTGTGATGATCAAATCATCCACGTACACGAGAACTACAGATATTCGTTCTTCTCTATTCTTTACGAAAAGACTTGAGTCTGCAGGAGTAATGTTGTAGCCACACCCAAGTAAGAACTCTGCTATCTTCCCATACCATGCCCTTGGAGCTTGTTTCAACCTGTATAATGCCTTCTTTAACTTGCATACGTAGTTTGGATGATCAGTGTTCTCAAATCCCCGTGGTTGTTCCATGCATATTGATTGATCCAACTCTCCATGAAGAAAAGCATTCTTCATATCCATTTGCCACAACTTCCATGACTTAATTGCTGATATAGCAATTAAGACTCTAACTGTGGTAATCTTGGCTACTGGGCTGAAGGTCTCATCATAATCCATACCATATTGTTGTGAAAATCCTCGAGCAACGAGACGAGCTTTGTACCTTTCTATGGATCCATCAGGGCGTGTCTTCAACTTGTAGACCCACTTGTAAGAGATAGGTTTAATATCTGCAGGTCTTAGGACCAGCTCCCATGTCTCATTCTCTTTTAAAGCTTTGTATTCTTCCTTCATGGCACTCATCCATTGTTTACTTCTTGATGCTTCTTGATATTTAACAGGTTCCTTGATTTCTTCTTCTCCTGCTAGAGCTGCATTTGCGTACCTTGGATTTGGCTTCCTTTCTCTGTTGGATCATCGTATCCTGCTTCCAGATTCTTCTTCGACCTCCATCTGAGATGGTCGAATCTCCTCTGAACGCTTCCCATATACTCCACTCTTCCAAGGATCTTTAGAGTATTTTGATGGTTTTGATGAGCATTCTTCGGATTCTACTCCTTCATCGCTTGAATCGTACTTACCAAGCTTCTCTTGTACCATGCTTTCCAATTCTCCAGAATCTGGAAGTACTACCTTATCTGAGGACCACCAAGATGAAGCTTCATCAAAGATCACATTCCTTGAAGTATGACATCAATCGGTTGTTGGGTCGCAGCACCTCCATCCTTTTCTCTCATTGTCGTACCCAACAAAGATGCACCGAATTGCCTTCTTGTCAAACTTACTTCGTTGATTGTCTGGTACAAATACGTAACATACACAACCGAACACGTGGAAGTGACTTACAACTAGGGGTGCAAATGGTTACCAACTATCCGAGTATTCGATTCGAAAATTTCTATTTAGTTGGTATTTGGTAAGTTCAATGTTACCAATTTAATTTCGGATACGAATTTGGTTTAAAAAAAATTACCAATTAGAATTCGGATACGAATTCGGATACAAGCTATTTAACATTCGAATTATCCGAATTATCTGAATTATTCGAATACATGGTCAAATACACAAATTAGTATTCCAAAATTTTAATACGAAAATTTAGTATTCGGATTCGGATAGTTCTACTGAATTCGGATTCGAATTCGGATTCGGATAGTTCTACTGAATTCGGATTCGGATTCGGATAGTTCTACTGAATTCGGATTCGAATTCGAATTTGGTAATGGAATATGGTATTCGGATTCGAATTCGGATACAGCAGGTATCCGAGTTATATTATCCGAGTTGCAGCCCTACTTACAACGGGCTTTGTTTTCCATAGCTTCTCATATGGTGAGACGAACTCCAACCTTGCTTGTGGTAGTTTGTTGATTATATGTGCCACTGTTCTCATGCATTCTGCCCAAAATCTTGCAGGTATATTCTTTGCGTGCATCATGCTTCTGCAAGTATCTGCTAGATGTCGATTCTTTCTCTCACCCACACCATTCTGTTGAGGAGTGTTGGGGCATGTTAATTGACGTCTGATATTGTGCTCCTTTAGGTATGTTGAAAACTCCTTGGATGTGTATTCACCTCCATTATCAGTGCGCAAGCACTGTATACGCCTTCCAAGTTCTCTTTCAACCTTCTCCCGATACTCTTTGAATTTTAAAATGACTTCTGATTTTTCTTGAAGAAAGTCTACCCAAACATACCTTGAGTAATCATCGATGAACTGTAGGATTTCATGCTTAATTATACATATATATTTTTCGAATTTTCATGTATAATAAGGATCTATTACAATTTTCTTCTATTTATTTATGCATGCATCGGTTTGTTTTAACAACTAGTTTCAAAAACTTATTAAAACAAACACAAGGGACTCCGAAATTCATACCTAGAAGTTCTCAAAAACTTCTTGACGTTTCAGAGACGTTGAGGAAGCCAATCTTCGCTTCTCGTTGCGCCGGATGCCTTCGAGTGTTCACCGAAACCCTAAACAATGTTAGAGAGAAAGGAGCTAGCCAATCGATCTCCAAACAAGCTTAGAATCTAGCTACAAACCCCTTCCTTAGCCTCTGAGATTTCTCCTTCCAAAGACTTAGAAAACTAAGAGAATTTTCGTGGGTTTTAGTAGTGAATTAGGAGAGAAAATAATTTCTGAAATGTGTGTCAATTAGGGAGAATAAGGACCTATTTATAGGTTCCAATCTTACTCTTAATCATGGCTATTCTTAAGCCACGGTTTTATTACAATTTCTCTCACAAACTAATTCCATAATGCATTATATGCACCCACAAAACGTTTGACCAAATTTGGAGCTAATCCAACCATCGATCAAATTAATCTCTTAATAATCAAAGGCAGAAAATCGACCGCTGTTCGGTTTACCGAGTCCCACTCGGTTAACCAAATTTGTCACGATCGTTTAACCGAGTACGTGACGGATGACCGAATCTTAAGGAGAAAAATTCTCCTTAACCGATCGGACTAATTCTCGTCCAAGACCGAGTGCTATTCGGTTAACCGAAAATATCGGAACTTGACATTGTTCGGTCGACTGTTTCTGGTTCGGTACACCGTACCAAAGCTCCAGGCACTTTGGTCAAGTTCGGTCAATCAATTACGATTATCCGTTCCACGTTCGGTTGACTGATCCATAGATCCTTCGGTCGACCGAACCATAACGGATTACCGAACTTCTACCCGATTTTGCCTATTTCAAATTTTGGATTTATTTCCAACAAAATTTGAACTTAAGGGGGTTTTAGAAAATTCACAACTTATGCAATGTATTATCCTATGCAACAATAAATTATTGCACCCCATAATATATGCATCTCATATGAATTTATCATGACTCTAATTATGTTTATATACAACATAATTGATTTTACTTGTTCACCACATGTGTCATATTTTCTATGAGAAACCCGACACATCATATGAACCAAAAATCAAGCTTCTTGTTTCACGGTTTTTGCGGTGTGACCTATGGGAGGATCTAAACTAAGTTGGCAGTGATATTAAGAGCTTAATATCACAAGCTATAAGCGGTATCTAGCTACACATTATAGCTCCCAATTAGTTAGATGTCTTAATTCCACTCGAACCAAAACCCGATCCATTTAGTGATGGAGTGCACCACTTGTGTTCGTCCCTTGTCTCATGATATTAAGAATACACACAAAGTAGTATTGTGTCATCTTTGTATTAGTATTCATTTCTTGATCTCTTTAAGCTAGTTATAAATATGTGACTTAACTCAAATCACATTGTGCACATTATAACTTTGCTTTATCAAGGGGCCCACTAATATCATCACTCAATTAAGAGGGGCAATGATAATCTTTTGACTAACTATCTTCTCCAACAAAAGTTGTACTTAACCAACCAATGCTTTTACACTACACTGATCGATAGTTCAAGACACTGATCTAATTAAGTATTCCTTAAGTGATTAGATATAAGTCTCATATCAAAGGACCAAAGACACAGTAAAATATTAATGACACAGAAACACATTTCTATAATATTTTACTTATTAGGTCTATTCAGTATACAAAAGTAATATTTTCCTCTTTTGCATACCCGTGTTGTCACTCACTTGTAGAGCTACAATGATCTATGACCAACACGACAATCTTAACTCGGTAATTAATGTTCCATGTTAATTACCATGATTGCGAATATCTTTTGTTTTATGTAAACCAATATCTTTTAGAGCTCTACGGTTAAGGACCAAGAGCCTCTTCCTTAACACTTCTAAAAGACGAATAACATAAACAAGAAACAAAATGATTTCTCATTCAATTCATAATAATTGACATTCAAAAGCAAAACTTTTAGAACACATTCCCTTCATGAACGTCACCATGTACTTAGTCCCGCTAATGGATGAATGTTTTGTCAGTCCAAAGACATCTGAGTGAATTAACTCCGGTGATTCTCTTGCTTGAAAGCTTGATTCTTCATAAGGGAGTTGATGAGCCTTCCCATATTGGCATTCAGCACATAATATATCTCCAGCAATCTCAAGTTGTGGTAGACCCTTTATCATTGACTTCTTCATCATTGCCTTTAGTTTGTGATAGCCCACATGTCCAAGTCTAGCGTGTCACAGATCAGCAGTCTCGTTCTTTCTTGTTTTGTCTGCATATGCTGATTCTGCAGACATCACATACACAGACTCCAACTTTTGTCCCTCCATGATTGGTGAACCAATTATCTTGAGAGTTTGGTACACCCTCACATCTTCTGGTCCAAACAAAACATACTTCCCGGTTGATATTAGTTGGGACACAGACATGAGATTCTTCTTCATACCTGGCACATGGTAGACATTCTGCAGTTGCACTTGATTTGGGCTAAATCGAGGCACCACCACTGTCTTCCCGATGTGGGTGATTGATAGTTTTGAGTTATCTGCTGTCACTACAACTCTACCACCTTTATACTCAGACAATTTTTGTAATTTCTTCTTATCTCCTGTCATATGGTTGGCGCAACCAGAGTCCACGATCCAATCATTATCATAGTCAATTCACACTGAACTTGTGCTGACTGCAAGAGCATGCTCCTCTATCGTTGTCATAGATGCCTCTACGTCCCATTCTTCTTCGTTGTCACACTCCTTGTGACTCTGTGTTGCAGCATTTCCTTCTGCAATCTTCTTCTTCGACCAGCATTCCCTCGCAAAGTGACCTCTCTTGCCACAGTTGTAGCATTTGAGGTTCTTCTTCATTTGCTCCCTTTTAAGTGCTCCCCCTTGTTGTGAACTCCTCCGCTCTTGTTTCTTAGGGCCACCATTCTTTCTTCCACTAAAGAGAGTTTCTTCTCCACTCTTTGTAGAAACTCCTGTCATCTGCTTGGTGAGAGTTTCTTGATTGACAAGCAGACTTTCTAGCTCTGAGATGGAAGGAGGAGTCAGCCACCCTTGTACTGCTGTGATAAAGGCACTATATTCTGGTCTTAGCCCATGGATAATAATCCTCCTCATCTTGGGCTCACTAATTCTAGACTCCGAATCTAATTGAGATATGTCACGACAAAACCCTTTCACCTTTATAAAGTATTGGTTAACGGACATACCTCCTTGCTTAACAGACATCTACTCATTTTCCAAAAGTTGAAGTCGGGCATCATGCTTTTGCGTGAAGAGCGACTTAAGTGTGTCCCATACCTCCTTAGGCGTAGTAGCCTCACGTACATGTTCAAGCAAATCCTTCTCAATGGTTGTCCTGAGCACGTACATGGCATTCCCAGCCTTTATCTTCCACTTCCTATTTGCATCTGCATTCTCTACAGGAGGTGATGTGGTTTCATTCCCAGCAACAACCTCCCATAGATCCTGCCCTTGCAAATATGGTTCTATGTAAAGACTCCAATACCTGTAGTTTTCGCCATTGAGCTTCTCGATTCCGCCGCATGGGTTTGATAAATCTGCCATCACCTATTGGTTTCGAACTAATCGAATCAACTCCTTCAACGTGATCTTCAACTCCTCCGACAGGGCTTCGACTTTGTGGTTTTCGACGAACGATCACCACAAACCTGGCTCTGATACCAATTGTTGAGTAAAGAAGTAGTAAAAGGCCAAATGATAATGAGACTTATATTGCACAACTAAATTTGTTACAACAATACAGCTCACTACAAGACTTTTCTCCTCACTACAAGACTCTTACTCACACTCTACTACAAAGGACTACACTACTTACTCACACTACTACACAAGACTCACTCTTTGTGTGGTGGAGAACTCTTCTCTTGGATGGATTGAAATAGGAGCTTACACCCCTATTTATATGTGTGAATGGAAGCTTGTAGAAGAGTTGAGATTTCTTCACTTTGAATCTTCTAGGAAGCTTCATAGTGATGGATAAGAAAGAAACATCTAGAGTATGAATTCTCTAGAAATTGGGCTTAGTGGGTTGGACTTATAATTGACTTAGTAATAATTTATTGGACTTGAGTTGGTGTTGGATCTTTAACAGGTGTCACTCTAAAACACCATAGTTCTCAACAACCATCACTACACTACTATTTCTATCTATGTCACCCGAAAACCCCTACCCTCTCACAAATGTCATTAAGCTTTCAAAATTCACTCCTTTGACGGATTCCGACGATGATGTCATTGACGGAATAAAAAAATATTTTTTATTTGTAATATTTACAATACTTCCCGTAAGTAATCTAGTAATAAACATGAATCTCTTTATTCTCTGTAACTTTTAAGAAATATCACCTAAATAATTGTATAAATACTCTCCTTGTTAGCTATCTTGTCTCTCTCTATTCTCTCTCCTCAGACTCTCAAACCCAAACCTAAACCCAAATTCAATCCAAAACAAACCATTCTCTTATCAAACCAAAACAAACCACTCTCTAATCAAACCCAAAATCCAATTCAAAACAAATAAACCAACAATCCCCTTCGTCCTCACCTATCCATCCACGACGCAAATCCAAATCTAAGCCCTAGAATTGGCGAAGCACCGACTCGGGATTCCAATCAAGGGATTGGATCGGAATAGGGACACAATTTGAATGGATTGGGGGGTAAGAGTCGGATTTGAATGAAATGGAGTTGGATATGAGATTCCACGATTTCGGAATTTCATTTCTAATCTTGGAGGTAGAATTTGTAAATATTACAAACAAAAAAATATTTTTTATTCCGTCGATAACGTCATCGCTGGAAAAAATGATGTCGTTGCCGAAATCCATCTAAAGAGTGGCAGTCTTGAAAACTTAATGGTATTTGTGAATGGGTAGTGGTTTTCAAGTGACATAGATAGAAATAGTAGTGAAGGGATGGTTATTGAGAATTATGATGTTTTAGAGTGGCACCCAAGCAAAACCCAATTAATTTTGGGAAAAGACAAGTAATGCACTATGCATCAATGTCAACTAGAATAGGTGTGATAATTACAACACGAAGTGCACAATGGAGATGCACAAATTCCATCACTAATGCAGTGTTTACATGTTTGCATTATCAACCACATGAGCATACGCTCACCATTGCTCTTAATACCCATTCTTACATATTGTTTTCCCAACTAGAACTAAAATCTATCAGTTTGTTCCTACATGGTATTTGTCTTTTAAACGTGCTAATGTGCTATCAAACTTGAACTGATACAGAACTCCATAGTCTAAACAATCTAAACCAGATACTTTGGAAGTTGCAAGTTAGTTAAAATCTTCGGCAATAGGAATCATGTAGTAAATTACTAAGGTGCTGAAAATGTATTTGATTTCTTTCTTTAAGCATGATGATTGCTAGAAGATAACTCACATGATGATTGCTAGAGAAACTATCACATATTTGGACAATTACTCTGACATAGAATAACAACACTGTTATGAGTTTTGAAAACGGTGGAAGACCTCAGACCTGCCTGTTCTCAACATTAGATGTTTAAGGAAGCCAACATGTGAGTGAACATCATAGGGTGAGAGCCTTAGCTGTGGATCTCTCCAACTATCTTGAATAGCTGCAAGAACCTATAAATTAGCAAAATAGTTCAATCGAATTTCTCAATTATTATTTAGTGTCACCAAAAAAAGGGACCTACTTGTGGTAGCCGACAAAACACCAATACCTCTGAGGCTCATACATGTTGTATTGTAGAGTAATGTTCAAAGTACAATTAAAGAAAGTTAATACATATAACTAAGGTGGCTTAATTGTTAAAACTATTCAGAGCAATGAGGAAAGGATCTTACGAAATCGATATAGAAAGGAAAAAAAATAAGATAAAGCTGCACATGGTGTTAAACGTCTGAAAATGAAGTAACATGTCAAGTAATGTCTTTCAACAGGATTACAATTTCATGAAAAAATTGCAACCAAAACATAAATCCAAAACAATGAATTTTGAACTCTCCAACGGTCTTCTTCATGCCTAACAAATCTCAGACGTAAGAGTGGCCTTGTACCAAAGCATGTCAGAAGAAAAAAAGTACGAGAAGTAGGCAAAGTATCAACATGCTACAGCTTGTCAGGAATGTGCCAGCAATCTCATATAACTATTTTGTCAATGTACTCCCAAAATATGATGGCACAAATATAAAAGGTTAACAGCCCAAAAAATGTGAGATATCATGCTAATGTTTTTCCCCTAGTACTTTACCAGCAGATCATTATTCAATCAATGGAAATTTTCAACTGTTCGAACATGTGTTAGAACACAAAATAAGTTGTCAAAGCATGTGAAGAGACCTTCATATAGTTTTTTAATCAGTGTAACCTTTTATATAGCTAATATGTTTGAATTTACAACAATTAGCATGATAAAAAAAATTGCAAGAGAAAAATCAAAATTATTAAATTTTCTAAAAAAGTTCAATATACAAAAGGGTGGTGTAGTTTAAGTTGGAGGAAAATACAATAATATTTATGTTTGATTGTGAGGCAATATATAGAGATCTGTTTATAGGGGTACATAGGAACCAATTACCCTTTCTGCAACTTTGCTACGTTTACAAGGTATATATAATTCAGGCTTATAAAGTCATCTATCTTCGTAAGAACAATTGCCATGTCATGTCTACTTCCACTGAATGACACAAAGATAGCATACCTTATCCGCAGCTTTGCTTTGCAATAGGCATTTGTCTACTTGAATGACTTTATCAAAAAAAACCGGGAGCATGCAACCCTAATGCATAGCCATCTGTACCCCGATCTTGCTTTCGTTCAATCATTTCATCATTTGTTAACCATTTTTCTGTGCCAAAAGAAAATTCCATCTGCAAGAGTGCAAGTATTGAAATATCACTTTGCTAAGGACGTGTGGTGTAAAATTAATTCACTGAACTAACTATATAAGCAAGTAATCGAATAACAAAAGACCAAAAGGTTCATAGGATTATGCACCCAATAACAATTATATATTATGCAGTATGCACACAATATATGATTCTCCATGTGGGGCAAACATTTCATAAAAGAATTTATTGCAAGTGCAAACTGATAGCATTTGCATGTTGTCTGTTTACAACTAATAATAAGCAAGAGGTTAATCATTTCATGGTAAACCAACAAAGGAGATGGAATATCTAACAGATCATATTTTCTAGATCCGCATACTATTGTTCCATGGCAATGATTCAATCAGATTGTTGTGAATTGTACCCATTACCCAAAAAAAAGCAATCAAGTGCCTCGAGACCTTGACTGTATGACCAGTGAGAAAAGTTCATTCAATCGCAGGTTCAGACACTCATGCATGACTCCAGTTCTTAGCAACACAACATATGAGAGCTAATCCAAGTTAAGCAAGTTCCAACGTCACATCCTAGATCCCTTGTGTCACCCATGGAAAATACAGCTCCACTAAAACAAAGGAAAGGTCTAAACAACAAAAGACAATATTCTGCTAAAGAAAACGTAAAAGGGTCTCAAGAAACTAACCTTGTTTCGGTAGTGATACTGAATACTGCATGGAATAATGGGCTTCAATGCAGCCACAAATTCAGGATCCTTCATAGAGAATCTTCCCACATGTACCATCAACTCAGTAACTTGTTCCTCCTTGTACCTAACCTGAGCCTCATATAGAAGATTCTGAGTCTTACAACCCCCACAATAGGATGCATACTCACATGGGGCTTCAACAGAGTCCCAGTGAGGAGCAAGTGTCTCCATCTTCTTTACCTGCAAATTTGAACATTACCAAACAAACTGACTGATATAGGAATTCAACGTATTTCCACATTTTTCAAATGGCCAACTCTAAACAATAATTCATAATTCATCTTCCAAACATAATAGGGAAAAGAACACTAGAACAGGAACTTCTAAACACTCATAAGCTCAAAGTCTAACACATACATCATCAAACTAGGAGTTCCTATACGGTGTGATTGGTTTGTGGGATGTGGACAGAAATCCAAAACTCCAATTCCTTTACTTTTCTATTTTTCTTAGGGTCCAATTGGAATCACAGTTTTACAATCAAATTTTCTAGAATCTAGCAAAATCTCAGAATCAGTTTCTAAATGTATCATTGCCTTAGTACGAAGATACTAAGTTTTTAGATATCAATAGTAAATCACATTTGATTCTTGAGTTTTGAGAATCAAAAATCAATTATCAAAATGTGACTCTAAAATCTAAACTAATTATCAAAGCTTTACGGATGAAGTGGAGGAAGTCACGTCATCATCAATCATCAACATAACCCCAATGCCTCAGAAGAGGCTCCCGCCTAAGCGGGGGGGGGGGGGGGGGGGGGGGGGGTCGGATGTACGCAACCTTACCACTGTAAAACAGTGAGGTTGTTTCCAAATGATGCAAATGCAACTGACCATCTGCGATTCCACAATAAAAGAAATGCAGATTGTTTAAATAGTCTTTTGATATAGTCCATGATACTCCAAATGTCAAAAAAACAACTTAATCTTTGACACAGTGGAAATGGACAAGGAGGAAGTCACGTCATTTCCCAAAAAGCTCAAGTTCCAACTTCCAAGTTATTTTAAGCTTTCCAGCAAACCAATCACCCAAAGTGTCATTTCAAAAGTCCAGCTTTCTACTTTCTTAAAATTTTCCAGAAAATCAATCACACCTGAGAAATTCAAAACTCATAGAAATCTATTCTCGACAATGATCTGAAAGTGGGGAACTGACTTCCAGAATGGTTTTCTGGTGACTGATTTGTAGAAAAACTTAAAATAATTCTGGAATCTAAGTTTAATGAGTTCCAAATCCTTATAAAATTGCACTCCGAATAATTTCTCCCACGTCCACGCCAATTTCTTAGGAAGTCACGAAACTGTGTTCTGAATTTTCCATTACTTTCCGCAAACCAATCACACCCTATAAGAAATTATTAACAAAACATCATAAAGAATTCAAGCACATCCTTAAAGAGAAAACAACATTAAGAATTTAAACGAACACAACTGAAAAAGCATCATCACAACACAAACACATCCAAAGGATATAAAAAAAGGGAGAATAAAACCACCGCAACTCAAACTATCCAACCACTCACCTCAGCGTAACTCCCCTTCTTCCCCGGGCAAGGCCCGGTCGCACATGACGACGAACCCGGTGCCGGCGACCTTGCAGACGCCCTTGCCCTTGAACGCGAGGCCCTCGCACTCCAGCTCCAGCATCTGACCTTTCTTCGGGAAGAAGGAGCCTTCTTCGGGGACGGGAACCCTAGGACGGGTGGTGCTTCCGGGTTTATCGGGGTTTCGGTTGAGGAGCAGCGGAGGGGGAAGAAGGTGTGGTGGGGGTTCAGGCGGCGGAGAACGGCGCCGCCTCCGTGGGCAGGGATCGACGGCGACGGCGGCATAGTGGGAGTGAGTTTGTGAAGATAACGTATAGGTTGATTGATTGTCGTGGGTTCGGGTCCGATTTATTTATGGAGAATTGAATTTCAGGCTCATGTGGCGCTAGAAACTCATGCATCGTCGTTACCTTCTCTTTAGAAACGTAAACGATAATTTCAAATATAGTATATTATTATTAAATACTAAAAACTTAATGCAAATTACAATAAAATCTCAAGTTAGAGTTATCGAATCTTGAGTTTCAACTCGATCCGAGTTAGAAGATTTTTAATTTTTATTTAACTTGTTTATTTTCAAATTAAACTAGAGTTAAATTTTTATCAAGTCGAATTTCGAATTCGAACTAGAATGAATAGCTTTTTGTTACTATTTTCTTGAGGGGAAATCTCATTCTTAATGTTACTTTGATGAGACGATAGAAATTGTGTTGGGACAATCCCCATGCATCTTGGGTGAGAATGTCCTCGTCTCCTGATGCAGACGTACATGGATGTTCAAAACTTGACCTTAAGTGTGTTTGAGACAACAACTTAAGTAAGCTCACTTCTGACTTATGGACGTATGACTTGCAGTAAATTAATAATCGAGCATGAGGTTAATAGTTGATCATTTAATTAATTGTATGTGTCACAACTCAGAACTATTTGTTGTGTTTCTAAAATTATCATCATTCCTCTCTAATTTTGAACAACTGATGGTAAGTTAATAAATTACCTTGAACCGAACATTTTTTTTCTAACGACTATAAATCTAAATATATACTCGTGTTATTAACCATGTGTCTATTTTTTAACTTCTATGTTCTCATCCCAAATCGGAGTAAGTCAACACTTAACCGCTTGCATTCTCTCCAGAAATATCCTGTTTCGCCACGTGGCAGCATTTGAGAGCGCCGGACCCCTACCCACAACCCAATCATCACCCCACCCCACGTGCAATCAATCGAACGGCTAGAAACCCTCTAAACGAGGTCCGAACAATCCCAGCCGTCCAAAGGAGGCCAATCCCAACCCTCATCTCAATGTCCTACTCAAGCAAGCACAATAGAGTAATAATGGCTTCCGCTTCCTTCATCTCCGCTCCTCCGCCGGCTCCGTCCGTCTCTCTCCGGCGAACCCTCCGCTTCCGCTGCTCCTCCGATCCGACTCCCTCCTCCGCCACCGGTTATATCGTGTCGTGTCTTGCCTTTTCGAGTGTCTTTGTTTACTTGGTTGAGATTAAGGGTTCGTTGTAACAGTAAATTCTGTAAATCCTGACAATTACGTCCGGGATCCAAAAACTAGCTGGGTAGGGTAGGAAACAGGTTTGGTTCTAGCCTCCGTGACAACTCGTAGTCCAGATAATGTCTGTTCCGACGGACAAATTTGAATCGTTTAGTAGGATATAATCACTAAATAAAGATTCCATTCAAATGTGATACCGAACATGGTAAGAAAGACTGTTTAAATGTGATTCTAAATATGGTAACAATAGACATGAGAGTGCATAAGATAATATTTGATTCGTATTTGTATTCGAATTCTTAATTTCAAGATTTTTCATAAATTTATATGTCAAAAATATGATATCTGGTACGTATCCGTATCTGATTGTTGTCCGCATTCGTTTCATCCTGAATATGGTTATGTATTATAAAAACAAAAAATAATTATATTTGCTTTCTTATTCGTTATATAAATATTGTACAAATATAACAAAGACGATATCTACTTCGTATTCGAACTATTTACAAAATTACAACCCTTGTCGGTGGGATGTGGTTACGTAATTATTTTTAATAATTAAAATTAATGCTATCACTTATCTGAAGAAAAAAAACAGTTGGGTCTGGAAGCCAAACAAATTTCTACCTGTAAATTATGACAATTGGATCTAGAATCCAAAAGATTTTCTACCAGTAGATTATGACAATTCAGTCTGGAATCCAAAATAATTTTGTGCTTGTAAATCCTGAAAAATGTGTCCAAATCCAAACTTGTATCTACCGGTAAATTCTAGCAATTGGGTCGGGATTCCAAATAGTATTTTAGGTTTCAGGTTTTTTAGTCGGACGATTTTTTTTTCACGCAGGAAAAAGAGATCAAAACACGTAATATTTGATTGCTTGTATTAGATTATGAATTTGCAACCTACATAATTGTGTCGACACATTGTTGGTGCATGCAAGACCTGGAGTCTGGAGACCATTACAATTTGCAAACAATCAAACGCAGTTTTCAAGACCTAAATTTGTATCGTTGAGGAATGAGCTTTTGGACCGGCAAAAGCTTGTGCTTTTGCAGAAACCAAAACTAGAAATTGATATTCAAACGGACCCTAAGTCTGGGGTTTTGTTTGTTGAATTGTATGATTATTTTGGTTTGAATTATGCCAATATTTTAGAAGTTTGACGACGTTAGGTTGATTCTAGAAACACAAGTGCATGATCCTTGTATTCGATTTATTTATTTTTTGGTGAAACTTCAATACGGTCCTATCTTATAGACAAGATCTGAAATTAAACTTTAAATAGTTTCAAGCTTTGTCCCATAAGATGGGTTTGATTATGAGGTGCTATCTAAAAGTAAAGAAATCCAATGAGAAGGATCTTATAAGAGATTCTAACTAATTATCAATCTGATGTCAATCTTCTAAAATAATTAGATATTCTTTACCGAAGTAGTTATGGGCTCAAGCTATTTATTTTTAAATGTAAAGAGAATAACCCATTTGTGGCTTATTCGAACTTTAATAAGCATACTTATTCCATCCTTCTTATGTTTAGTGTTACGCACTAGTTTATGCAGCTTTACACTGTTGCCTTGCTCATTGCGAGAAAAATATAATTTCTTGGATGAAAGTTTTTATTTTTATTAAATTCAATGGATCGCTGAAATGGTAAAAAAAACAAGCTGGACCTTGTTTTGTTCTTGATCTAGCTAGATGATGGCCTTCTGATTGTTTGTAATGTTTAAGTTATCTAACTGTATTTTCTTAGTATATTTCTCTACAGATGCTATAAGATCTTCTGATCAAATCATTCCACTCACAAATGATGTATATATAGTTATCCAAATACAGGTCAATTCGGTATTGCTGCACCTCAATTGCAGATCAATACTAACAATGTGACTGCAACTGAGAAGATAGAGAAAAATACTTCCACAACAGGAGGTGCATTTGATTTTAAAGGATCAACCGCTTCACTTGTCACTGAACTATACTACCTTGCACAAAGAAGGTCCCCTTAAAAGACATGGTCTAAGCTCGTGGAATGACGAAAGTAGAGTCCAGGTTTGACCCCAATACATATTCAGGACCATGTTATTCATTCTTGAAATAGATCATATCACAATTATAAAGAAAACCAAGTAAAAGTGTGCGAAAGAAATCTTTGTGTGTTAGAAGTAACCACAAATAACTTGTGACTTGTCACATGTTTTGTTGATGAGTTTCATTTCTAACATATCCCACCTAGTTTGGGAATAAAGACTTTGTTTCTCACAAGGTTTGTTTCATCAGTTGGATTATATTTTTAGGAAATTTAGTCTAGAAGGTCATCTTCCATTACCTCATGTAAAAAAACCCACGTTTGTGATTACATTTGTATGTTCTGTAGAGTTGAAGGGTATTGTCCTCTTCTGGATTTCATGTTTGTATTTATGTTCTCTTTCGAAGTTATTAGCAGAAGACTCTATTAGAAAAGACTCGTGCCTTTTTTATGTGTCATCAGGTTGTGATGGATATACAATCATCAATCGTCATATTGCATTTGAAGATAACCATGAAAAAATTTAAATTGCAAATAGAATTTCGGTGTTATGTTGTCAGAACTACTTTGTTTCATGATTCCTGATGTTACGTATTTATTCCAGGGAAGCTCAGATTTGTCTATCTTGACAGATACTGGTGCTAGGCAAGCAGAGAAATGGCGAGACGCCTTATCTAATATACGTTTTGACTCGTGCTTCTCCAGTCCTATCTCACGTGCAAATGTTGGTATTTATGGAGCTTAAATCATTATTAGTTTGCTAAATTCAACCCTTTAGTGTTTCTTTTTATCTCCTATACCATAATAAAAGATAATTTTTAGTTCTTTTGAAATGAATTTTTTGAATTATTCCTGATGAGATGCTAACTACAGTCCACAGCTGAACTGTTGAAATATGACAAGAAATACCCGTTAGAAGACATACATGCTATGAAGTCAATCAAGCAAATCCTTCAGATCACACGATCACTCAATGAAGGCAATCAAAGAAATCAAGAATAATTTGTAACTAACAAGGAAAGCCTAAAATGACTCTTTTTGTAATTCCCTTGTATAAGTAGTACAACAAAACCCTAAATCATAATATACAATAATATTTTCACTAATACTGTTCAAATCAACATGGTATTAGAGCATGCGTTCTAAGAACAACAAAACCCCACCGAGAACAACGAAAACCCACACCCAAATCCGGCCTCAGAGGCTCCCCTGAGTTCATCACCGGCCGCGAAAGCCAGGCGGTTGCGACCCCGTCGCCCTCCACTCCTAGCTATGACAGACAGCGGTGGTGAATCACAACGCCCCACCAACCAACCCCTCAATGGGACAAACTTTCTCACATGGGCGCGAGCCGTCTCCCTATCCCTCAGCGGCAAAGGGAAGTTCGGTCACCTCACTGGGAAAGCCACCAAACCCACCGAACTGAAGGGAATGTGTTCTAAAAGTTTTACTTTTAAATGTCAATTATTATGAATTGAATGAGAAATCATTTTGTTCCTTGTTTATGTTATTCGTCTTTTAGAAGTGTTAAGGAAGAGGCTCTTGGTCCTTAACCGTAAAGCTCTAAAAGATATTGGTTTACATAAAACAAAAGATATTCGCAATCATGGTAATTAACATGGAACATTAATTACCGAGTTAAGATTGTCGTGTTGGTCATAGATCATTGTAGCTCTACAAGTGAGTGACAACACGGGTATGCAAAAAAGGAAAATATTACTTTTGTATACTGAATAGACCTAATAAGTAAAATATTATAGAAATGTGTTTCTGTGTCATTAATATTTTACTGTGTCTTTGGTCCTTTGATATGAGACTTATATCTGATCACTTAAGGAATACTTAATTAGATCAGTGTCTTGAACTATCGATCAGTGTAGTGTAAAGGCATTGGTTGGTTGAGTATAACTTTCGTTGGAGAAGATAGTTAGTCAAAAGATTATCATTGCCCCTCTTAATTGAGTGATGATATTAGTGGGCCCCTTGATAAAGCAAAGTTATAATGTGCACAATGTGATTTGAGTTAAGTCACATATTTATAACTAGCTTAAAGAGATCAAGAAATGAATACTAATACAAAGATGACACAATACTACTTTGTGTGTATTCTTAATATCATGAGGCAAGGGACGGACACAAGTGGTGCACTCCACTAAATGGATCGGGTTTTGGTTCGAGTGGAATTAAGACATCTAACTAATTGGGAGCTATAATGTGTAGCTAGATACCGCTTATAGCTTGTGATATTAAGCTCTTAATATCACTGTCAACTTAGTTTAGATCCTCCCATAGGTCACAGCGCAAAAACCGTGAAACAAGAAGCTTGATTTTTGGTTCATATGATGTGTCGGGTTTCTCATAGAAAATATGACACATGTGGTGATCAAGTAAAATCAATTATGTTGTATACAAACATAATTAGAGTCATGATAAATTCATATGAGATGCATATATTATGGGGTGCAATAATTTATTGTTGCATAGGATAATACATTGCATAAGTTGTGAATTTGCTAAAACCCCCTTAAGTTCAAATTTTGTTGGAAATAAATCCAAAATTTGAAATAGGCAAAATCGGGTAGAAGTTCGGTAATCCGTTATGGTTCGGTCGACCGAAGGATCTATGGATCGGTCAACCGAACGTGGAACGGATAATCGTAATTGATTGACCGAACTTGACCAAAGTGCCTGGAGCTTTGGTACGGTGTACCGAACCAGAAACGGTCGACCGAACAATGTCAAGTTCCGATATTTTCGGTTAACCGAATAGCACTCGGTTTTAGACGTGAATGGGTCCGATCGGTTAAGGAGAATTTTTCTCCTTAAGATTCGGTCATCCGTCACGTACTCGGTTAAACGATCGTGACAAATTCGGTTAACCGAGTGGGACTCGGTAAACCGAACAGCGGTCGATTTTCTGCCTTTGATTATTAAGAGATTAATTTGATCGATGTTTGGATTAGCTCCAAATTTGGTCAAACGTTTTGTGGGTGCATATAGTGCATTATGGAATTAGTTTGTGAGAGAAATTGTCATAAAACAGTGGCTTAAGAATAGCCATGATTAAGAGTAAGATTGGAACCTATAAATAGGTCATTATTCTCCCTAATTGGGTTACACAATTCAGAAATTATTTTCTCTCCTAATTCATTACTAAAACCCACGAAAATTCTCTTATTTTTCTAAGTCTTTGGAAGGAGAAATCTCAGAGGCTAAGGAAGGGGTTTGTAGCTAGATTCTAAGCTTGTTTGGAGATCGATTGGCTAGCTCCTTTCTCTCCAACCTTGTTTAGGGTTTCGGTGAACACTCGGAGGCATCCGGCGCAACGAGAAGCGAAGATTGGCTTCCTCAACGTCTCTGAAACGTCAAGAAGTTTTTGAGAACTTCTAGGTATGAATTTCGGAGTCCCTTTGTGTTTGTTTTAATAAGTTTTTGAAACTAGTTGTTAAAACAAACCGATGCATGCATAAATAAATCGAAGAAAATTGTAATAGATCCTTATTATACATGAAAATTCGAAAAATATATATGTATAATTAAACATGAAATCCTACACGAACAAGGAAGCGAGGCAAAGCATGAGGAGTGGTAGAACACTGATCACCTCGTGATGTCCTGGCTACTCCAATCCATGCAACATCAGATCACGGAAATCTTCATGTACAAGAATAGCGCAAAAAAACTCTGGGACTCCGTCCATGAACATTATGGAAAGCAACAAAACTTTGCACATATCTTTAAACTAAAACAAGATCTTTCGCAGATTAAACAAAACAAAAAACCTGTGACCGAATATCTCAGCATGCTGAAACGAACATGGGATGAACTCGCTATCTACGAGCCACCCACCAAAGATCCATAAATAATACAAGCAAGAGCTGAACAAGATCGTATTTATATGTTCCTTGTTGGGTTGGACTCAAGTTACGAAGCGCTCAGATCGAACATCCTCATGGCGCCGGAACTCCCCACTCTCTCGACCATCATAACGATGGTTAACCGGGAATAAACCCTCTGGAAAAGCCACACCGCTCAGTCGGAAAAACCCCACGAAAATCAGGCGTTTGTCGTCACAAAATCCAACACAAACCCTCGCGACAAAGGTAAAAACAAAGTCAGAAATAAAAACAACGAATATTGCGATAACTGTAAGAAACGGGGACACAATCGGTCGACGTGCCACATCCTCTACCCACATCTCCGACCATCTAAGGACGAATCAGAGAGGAGGGGGATGGGAGGAGCGGCGACCACACAAACCCTAGCGGGAGAGGCGGCGACGGTGCTCAAAGAGGAAACCCTAGCAACAAAGGAGAAGAAATGAAATGGGGGACAATCAGGTCGACTTCGGATCAACACAGGTTTTATAGCAACCACGGTGGAGCACCCGATTCCTCTCCCTATCCAGAGCTCCAGATACCCGACTCAAACAATACATCCAACGGTGGAGAAGCAACACAACTTGGTGCCCTCATAGCCCAATTAAACTCTTTTTTGCAATCCAACACCCCAAGTAAAGGTAATTTCTCAGGAATGGATTCCTTCTTAGATAATTGCAATGCATATTCTTCTGAAATTAATTCACATAACTCTAGTTGGATTATAGACTCTGGTGCGACTCATCACATGACAGGAAACTCATCCATGATAAATAACATAAAAACTAGTTTAATTTTTTTAAATAAATTCGTCATTGTTGCTAATGGAGACAAAGTGAAAATTAAAGGTACAAGAGAAGTACAATTCTTAGATGATAAAATAACCGAAAATATTTTGTATGTACCTAATTTCGACTCAAATTTATTTTCTGTTGCTAGACTCACAAGAAATTTGAATTGCAACATTGTCTTTACACCTTTCGATGTAACATTTCAGGATCGCACCACAGGAAGGACGATTGGTAGAGGAAAACTCGCCAACGGACTTTATGTGCTTGAAACTCAAACAAAAGGGATGATTGCAAAAATTCCTAATCATGAAACTTGGCATCAAAAAATGGGACACCCGTCTCATATGATTTTGCAAAAATTATTTCCCACTTTCAAACATGAATTATTTTGTGATGTATGTCGATTATCAAAGCAAACTAGACTTCCTTTTTATAAATCAGAAAATAAGACAGGTCGTGCTCTCGAGCTGATTCACTCAGATATCTGGGGATCCGCTCCCGTAGAATCCTATAATGAGTTCAAGTATTTCATTTCGTTTATCGATGATTTTTCACGAACAACTTGGTTATATTTGTTAAAAGCTAAATCTGATGCTTTCTTGGTTTTTTGCAAGTTTGTAACCTTCGTTGAAAATATGTTTGACTCTAAAATCAGTATACTCAGATCCGATAACGGATCCGAGTATACCAGTAACAATTTTCAAAACTTTCTGAAACAAAAATGAATTTTTCATCAAACCACATGTATAAACACTCCTGAACAAAATGATGTCTCTGAAAGGAAAAATCGCCACCTTTTAAATATCACCCGTTCCTTGCTTTTTTTAAACAATGTTCCAAAATGTTTTTGGTCAGATGTTGTTTTAACTACTACTTACTAACTTACCTTATAAATTGTTTGCCTAGCTCAACAATTCAAAACAAACAATCCTTAGAAATTTTACA
The DNA here is from genome assembly GCA_963682175.1 of Triglochin maritima. NCBI lineage: Eukaryota > Viridiplantae > Streptophyta > Magnoliopsida > Alismatales > Juncaginaceae > Triglochin > Triglochin maritima. Next base: position 48,237,110 of record OY821775.1, read on the forward strand.
TAGTAGAAGAATGAGCCTTAACCATATTCAGATATTTGGTTGTACTTGTTTTGTTCACAGGAAGCATCTGGACAAGCTTGATCATAATTCTATCAAATGTATTTTTTAGGATACTCTGTCAAAAAAAGGATACAAATGTTATGACCCCGTTAATTGTAAAATTTATGTCTCTCGTGATGTATCTTTTTTCGAGCATATTTCCTACTTCCACGAACACCACAATCCTCCCGCTGCACCCAAAGCTCCTCTACCGGTTGCAGACATCCCCAACACTCCCACATCCGCACCTCCGGTCACCGCTACCCCTACTCACGAAGACCTCGAACCACCCGCTCAAGTGGACGACCAAGGGGGAGATGAAGGTACTCCACCAAGAAGGACCACCCGTTGTACTCGTCCACCCTCTCGACTCCAAGACTATGTGGTATCCCATGTTATATACCCTATCGAGGACTACTTGTCCTACTCCCAAATAAAACCTACCTACTATGCCTTCTTAAGTCAAATAGACAAAATTAAAGAACTCACCAACTTTCATGAGGCGTGTCAACACCCTAAGTGGATTAAGGCTATGGAAGATGAATTAAAATCTCTAGAAACCAACAAAACATGGAGCCTTGTTATTCCTCCCAAAGGAATAAAACCAGTAGGTGGTAAATGATATACAAAATTAAGTACAATAGTGATGGTACTATAGAACGATTTAAAGTTCACTTAGTTGCTAAAGGATACACTCAAACATACAGGTTAGATTACCAAGAAACATTTGCCCCTGTCGCAAAGATGAACATCATTCGTGTTCTCCTCTCTGTAGTCGTTAACTCGGGATGGAATCTCTTCCAAATGGATGTTAGGAATGCTTTTTGCAGGGCAACTTAGAAGAAGAAGTTTATATGACTCCTCCCCCAGGTTACAAATCCGATTTAGGCAAGGTATGCAAACTCCACAAGTCCATATACGGGCTTAAACAATCTCCTCGTGCATGGTATGCCAAATTCAGTCACTCCCTACTTCTCTATGGTTTTTCTAAAAGTTCTGCTGATGCCTCCATGTTCACTAAACGTTCTCATAAAACCACCATAATTGTCTTAGTATATGTGGATGATATTATAATAACTGGAAATAATGATGAAGAAATATCATTAGTAAAATTTTACCTCAAATCCAAATTTGATATCAAAGATCTAGGCACCATGAAATATTTCCTTGGAATTGAAATTGCTCACTCAAAAAAATGACTCTTTCTATCCCAAAGAAAATACACTCTGGATCTTCTACATGAAACCGGAAAAATAGGATTTAAATCAGTTAACACCCCAATCGAAACAAATCGAAAAGTGAGTCTAGCTGATGGTGAACCAGTTCAAGACTTAGAATAATTCCAAAGATTAGTTGGAAAACTCATCTACCTCACGGTCACTAGACCCGACATCACCTATGCAGTTAGCGTAATAAGTCAATTTATGCATGCACCCCATAAAAGTCATCTAGAGATAGTTGACCGGATTCTCCACTATCTTAAGGAAACTCTAGGTCAATGTCTTTGGATGAAAAGAAACAATTCTAACACAATCATTGGTTACTCTGATGCAGATTGGGCAGGTAGTCACGATCGAAAATCTACTACCGGATTTTGTACGTTCGTTGGAGGAAATTTGGTCACATGGATAAGCAAAAAACAAAACGTTGTGGCAAGATCAAACGCTGAAGCTGAGTACCGTGCAATGGCCTCCACAACAAGTGAGCTAATATGGCTCGAGCAGCTTCTCAATGACATGAACATAAGTAACCAAAATCGAATACAAATGTTTTGTGACAATAACGCCGCAAGACACATCGCCTCCAACCCTGTCTTTCATGAACGAACAAAACATATTGAAGTAGATTGTCACTTCATCCGTGAGAAGATACAAGCTAAAGAAATTGAAGTTCCCTACGTCCAGAGTAATGATCAACTGTCAGACATCTTCACCAAAACCCTCGATCAAAAGCACTTCCAACGCATTCTTCACAAGTTAAGCTCCTTCAATATCTTCTGGAGTCAACTTGAGGGAGAATGTTGAAATATGGCAAGAAATACCCGTTAGAAGACATACCTGTTATAGAGTCAATCAAGCAAATCCTTCAGATCACACGATCACTCAATGAAGGCAATCAAAGAAATCAAGAATAATTTGTAACTAACAAGGAAAGCCTAAAATGACTCTTTTTGTAATTCCCTTGTATAAGTAATACACCAAAACCCTAAATCATAATATACAATAACATTTTCACTAATATTGTTCAAATTAACGTGAACTACTATGGAGTGGGAGAGATCAACCACTGGTTTACGACCGTTTATTTGTAATGCGTGGCTGAAATTTGTAATGTGTGGATGAAATTAGGTTAACTTTTCAATTCTTTGATGGTTTGGAGGAGATCCGGATCGAGAACTATGTTGGTGTCTCTCTTTGAGGCTTAGGTATATATTATTGCCAGACAGGATCTGATCCTGAACTGTGCATCTTGTTTCCTTTCGTAGATTCCGGGCATTTGACATCAACAGCGGAGGAATTTCAGTGTTTGTATTAAACAAAAGAGGAGAGGCCATGCTCCAGTCTTTAAATATGACGGCTCATATGTACAGCGATCACAAATATCAATACTAAGACATCAAATGGCACTGTCCACTCGTATATATAACTTTATCACATTAGCAGAATATACATATGAAACACTGTGAGACTCCTACTCTTTGGTCATTACAGATCTTCTATATACCAGAGTGCACATAAGAAACACCAATTGAAGTTTTTCTTTCCATTTGGATTCCTGTTTTCCCCCCTTGAATCCAGGTCATTGTACCAGAACATAGTTGGCAGTAGCAAGCAGAGATCAAAATGTGGATTCTTATGGCGAAGTGTTTCAGATGATGAACTCCATTTGCATCATTTCGACTGCTCAATTTAATAAGTTAGAGGATTTGTTTTTCTGTATATATGATAATCATGTACAACTGATCTATCAACTATGGCATTTATATCTTTTTGCATGTATATAACTAATTTTGTTTACCATGCCTCTGATTCTTTTTTCAAAATGAACTGAATGTTGCTCGTGAAATAAATTGCTTGTTGGTGGGAACTGAAATAAGGCCGTAGTAGAAATCTTTAAGTTTTTATGTGGAAGAAAGATTTTATGTGATTCTCTTCCAAAGATAGATTTCTTTCTAATCAAGTGTTTCTTTATTTGTTTCGTCTTTCCAACAATACAACCTCTTCAGACATATTCTATATGGAAGGCAGATTAATGCAACGCCTTTCTCGAAGGATTGATCTGTTTCGTAGAAAGTATTTCTCTGAATGTTCATCTTTCTAACGATGAATTCTTTTCACAGGAAACTAAAGGAATGGTGTGTAAAAATCACCTATTCTAACCCTCTCAAAGTGGGAAACCTTGTACATTGCAATAAACCTTGCGCACCTGGGTTGCCCCTCTTATCAATATCATCATGGTACTAATGAGAACTCATATTTAAGAATTAATGGTATAGACATCACAACTATTTCGAAATTTCCAGGAAAACTTGATATAAATAAAGAACACCAGGGTGCAAAAGCCTTATAGAGCTCTTGAAGCAGTACAGGTGTTGTGTAGTTTACATAAACAATGAACACAAGGTAATAAAATTGTTAACTAATAACAACAATCTTTGGTTTTATGTTTGGTTTATTCGCTTTGCCGCCACCAGTGGAACTTGATTTCTTTGAGCAAGACGTATTGCAGTTGTCACCTTCAATGTCACTGTCGTCGTTGCTGCTGCTGCACTCTGTATCAGTTTCAGAGCTGTAGTTACCAGGTAAGCATGCCCGGGAAGAACCAACGGCAGCCTCAGCTGCTGCAACAGATTCCTCATTTTGAAGATCAGCAACACCCAATAGTAAATCCTGCAGATCAAAACACGCAACTACAGTTACATCCATCGATTTTTATTTTTATTTCACTCAACATCTCTTTCAAAGTGAAAGGTACTGAATTACCATTTCAATATATTCTTTTTCATCTCCAGTGATCGCTTCTATATCAAAATTTTGGTCAGGATTCTCCTGTAAAACAAAGCAGTAGCAAGTTGATATATATATGCAAGAAAGAAGTAGAAATTTTGGGCATGGTACTCTGCCGATGATAAGTGGCAAACCTGCTTATTACGTTCAAGCTGTTTGTTTGCTTCAGCCATGACTCCAAGAAAATCCTTCACCTTCCCAAGCACTGCAATGTACAAAGTATTAGAAACCAAAACTAAGCCAGACCCATAACTTTCTCTCAATATGGAGCTCCGAATTGTTTTTCAGCCCGGAACATTCATACTAGCATAATCTTTATATTTCATTTTAGGGTATCTTAGTATTATAATACCACAGTTTTCTTTTCTCTTAACGTATTCCCTCCCAAACAAATGTATTTTCTTCTATCTTCTATTCTCTTTTCTTCCACGCTTCTACCCAAACATATCATTTGTTAGGAATACTTTAATGTAAAATGCATCTCAGATGAGCCTGGAGCAACTGAACCCACAAACTCATGATTTTTTCTTCTTCTTTTGGATCGGTACCCACAAACTCATGATACATTGCCATAATTCCATGATAGACTCAAACAGGACAAACAAGAGAATGTCAAGCATGGCCCAACACTCCCACCCTTGAAGAATAAGGTTCAACACATAGTATAATTAGAGAACATCTAGATAAGTGATCCCAAACTTGCAAAATCACCTTCACAACCCATGAGAGACGAAGCCAAACAAGTCATGCCACAGCACCACCCATGAAACATCATTCCATCTTAAAAGATCACCAAGCACCTGACACGGGGATTAAAATCGTCTAATCAGACACTAGTCATCCAAGGCTCCAAACCAACAGCCGGTAAATAGTCGGGTTGAAGCTGAATAGCAACTAGTCGGCCGACTACTAGTCAGCTGAGATTTAAATCCAAATCACATTAACTCCATACAATGACATCCACAACCCGCCCCTGACAAACCTGGACAAGTTATATGCCACGCCAATACGCCACCACCCATATAAATACCTCTCTTGCTCGTACGAGAATTTCATCAAGCACATAACATTCGTATAGCTACAACACCCCTAAACCCCATTAAACCCTAAACCCTCAGAGGAATTTCCTCGAACACCTAATGGGCATTCGTACAACCAACACCATCACCACATCAAGAATCCACACGCCTAATCCAACCAATCAAAGCTAATCCTACAAAATCCAAACAAACAACAAAACAAAGATTTCACATCCAAACCTTGGCTTTTGGGAAGGGGGTCCGTCACCGGGTTCTCGCCACCCGAATCCGTCCTCGCTTTCTTCCCCGAACCCTTGGCCGCCCCGTGGCATACCAGCAACTTCGACTCTACAAAACCCAAAACGCCAAAATTAGAAGGGGAAAAAAGTTCCTTTTTTTTTGAATTTCTTAAGGTTTTTTTTAAACCTCTGAAGGCGTTGGATCGTTCGAGTTCGAGAAGCTCTTTGCTGGTGGAAGACGCCATGGTTGGGTTTTTGGCTTTTGGTCGATTTTTTGGGAGGAAAGATGGGAGCTTTGAAGGAAGGAAGGATGGAAGGAAGGACTTTCTACGCGACCGCCCTAAAACATGTTCGGCTTCGGATGCCGTCCGATTTGTATTTTTTAATTTTCCAAAGCACAAATTAGAAAATTACTCAGCAAAAAGAATTTTTTAAATGGGTTTTTTAATATTAAAAGAAAAGAAAACATTTACGAGAAAGATAATATGCATTTGGGTTCTTAGATCTTACTATTGCAGGATGTACACCCGTAAATCGAACATATTTGCTCATATACACATTTGTCGTTAGTGATGCTCATTATCTGTTTCCGTCCAACATCATTAAGAGTATCACTAACGGGCGGTTATTCCCCCCATGACCGGTCATCAAGTGATGACTCGGTCGTCCGGGTCGTTGAATATTTTATTGTTTTTTATTTTTTTTTTGAAAATAAGTTTTATAATTGTTTTAATTTTTTAATTTTTTTCCCAAAATAGACCCCAAAAAAATGTTGATGAGAGAGATAAGTTACTGAACTGCTGTTCGTTGCCGTAAAACTACTTAAATCGTACGTACAGATTACCATGTTGTCATTCTACCATTTCTACTTATATCTCTTCATTTCACTCTTTTAACACGACTTTCTCTTCATATTATTTTTCTATTCACCAAATATAATGTCTAGGAGGCCAGGAAATGAATCAGCGGACGCCCCGGACTACTCACATCCGGTAAATTACCATGTTTATTTCAATTAGTTGTGTACGATTTTAGTAAAGATTTATTGATTAATTATGATAATTGCTAAATAAATCGATTGTTAAGTTAATAATTAGTTTAATTATTTTAGTAAATCCATTAATAAATTTTTATTTTTAAAATTGAATTAATAGTCATCGGGTTACCGTGGAGGAAAAGGTAAATCAATTCCCTTACGCGCGGTACGTAGTGTAGCAGACGAGTCAGGTCCTCGTCATCCACGTACACGTGGTATTTCTGCTTCAGTTAGGAGAGAGATCTGTTACGTCCTCGTCAGATACCTGGGGATTCTTTCGACGACGAGGTTGATTCAGATGAGTTGAGGAGTCACGACGATAGTAACGATGGGGGCCGGTATGGCTTGGGGCCACAGGAGGAGGCGATACATCAGTCTGGTCGAGGACGGGGGCGAGATTGTAGTCCTTCGGTTGAGTGGGTCATTAGGAAAGGTCAAGGTGACCGGTTTGTGACCGGTGATTCGAGTTCGTGCAGTGCAGACGCCCGAGCTTAGAAGAAGAAGAGGGGTGAGGATGAATCTTGGATCGCCACGGATATTATGCCCAGTGGTCCTCTAGATGACAACGTCAGTCCGAGTTTCGGAGGCCACATCGCCAGACGCATCTGGGATGGCGAGGATCGGAAGGTTTTGAAGTGCTATAATCGGCACAGAGCCTGTACGACATTGCAGGCATGGCGTTCAGAGATGACTGATGATATGACGGCGACTGTCAGTGACAGTGGATTGGGTCATTTGCCGTACAACATGTTTTCCTGCATCGACATGCCGTTGATTTCGGCTTTCGTGGAGCGGTGGCAGTCTGACACCAACACTTTCCACTTGCCGTTCGGAGAGATGACGATCATGTTGCATGACGTCTTTCAGATTCTGCACATTCCTGTTGAGGGTCATATGGTCAGTGCGCAGGCGCCAACATCTGAGCTGAAGTTATATGTATTTGAGTTGTTGGGTGTCAGCCAGGAGGGTCTTGGGCGGGATAGCTCATTTTGGAGGGGCGGTGGTGTTAGTATCGATGCTGTGGACGAGTGTTGCAGACGGGGGTGACCACCACGGACTGCGTCTTGTTTGTCGACAAGAGCGGTTCCAGAGTCAGACCACGCGACCTATTGGAGGCGAGGGAGCCAGATACCATTGGTCAGTACTCATGGGGGTCGGCGACGTTGGCATATCTGTATCGCCAGCTGAGTATATCTAGTCGTGCTGATTGTTCTGGGATTACAGGTTGTCTTACACTGCTGCAGGCTTGGTTTTATGAGTATTTTCCTGCTTTCTGCCCACATCGAGAGCGGAGGATTATTGAGCATAGTCATCCTCGTTCGCGTATGTGGGCTGTCCGGGCCGAGGATAAGAGTGAGGGTCGACTTCTTTCTATTCGTAGACGGCTAGATCAGATGACTGCATCGCAGGTATATAATGTATATATCATACACGTTTATTTAAATTTTAACTTTATTATTATCAACGTATAAACGTTTAGGTGGAGTGGTTGTCGTATGGTTCCGAGCCTGCTGTAGCTGTGTCGATGACTACATTTATGGGCGTTATTCGTTATAGGGATATCACCGAGCCTTATTTATCTGATAGCGTGTTACGTCAGTTAGGTTACGTTCAGGTGATCCCGGTTGACATCCCGACGCCCGAGCATGCAGTACGGTCTGTGACTGCGACGACGTACAACGTCAGGTATAGTGTTTCGTTCGCGGAATCAGTTTGAAGGACATTTCCGAGAGTAGGACGACTTCACCTGGACGATCTGAGTCGTAGCCGCGACCCCTCCACTTGTGTTGTAGATTATTTACAGTGGTTCGGTAGGTGCTCACATCCACTTATCGTACGCGGTATCAATCCGAGACCGGAGAGACCACTGGATATGACATCTGCCAATGCAGTAATTTTAATATAATTCGTCCAATTCAACACAAATTTTTCCTTATGCACCAACCACGTGTCTTCCGCATACTCCGTCAGCACTGACCAGGACTTGTAAGAATCTTTCAGATTACGGACTGCTCTATCATAATCCGTCTGTGAATCAGAAAACATGATTCTCCTTCACTTTCCACGCCTAAAACTATCTGCAAACTGCTTGTCCTTGCCGAATACATGGTATGCGTAGTTGTACACGTCTTTGTTGATATGTCAGGTGCATAGTAAATGAGCAGACTCAGGAAAAACCACTGTCACTGGTCGCATCAGACTCATCTCCATGTTCTTTATTATTGCAGTCGGGCTAACAATATCCAATAACAGATCTCACAACCTCTCCAACACCCACCGGTAACTAGACTCGGTCTCATCCTTCAAAATCGCATATCCGACGAGGAAATTCATGTTTGTTGGAGTAACCTCAACCATCTCAAACAAAGACATCTTGTACTTGTTCGTCTTATACGTCGAATCCATGCAGATTACGAATGGGTATGTACGTAACAACTGAACTGAAGTCGGATGTGCCAAAAATGCGTGAGTGAGGACATTAGTTTCTTCATCTGCCACAATCCAATGCAAATAGTTATGCTGCACTGTCTGACTGAGAAACTGTTGCGCGGGATTCCTGTCTTCAGATTTTGTCCTGCTCGTGTATTCTCTGAAGTTATAAATTGTCTTTGATTGGGATTATCGTCCGGGAATTTCTCTTTTACCGCCAACAAAATGTTACGTGGTCTTGCTTGTGCCTCTGTCATATCACGAACAATTTGTTTGGCCCCAGCACTAAGTCCGCTGACCTGTCAGTGACCCTCTGAATAAACTGCAAGTACGTGGTTGTGTTGCCCATAAGTGCTACTAGAAACAATGACTCATCCATAACGATCTTGTCGCTCCACCACTTTTACCAAAAACCGACAACCGCAACCTTTTCTTTTTGTATTCTTTCGCAGTGCAATACTCGTATCACGAGAACTTATTTCACGTCTGCGATCACATCTCAGGTAACAATCCATCCGGTTATCTGCTTTTGGTTTGTATGATGATATAACCAAAAAAAATCTGGCTCCTATTGCAACTTGTTTCGCCCATTTACAAGCTTCCTCGATTGTTGTAAATATTTCTTTACTGTCAAAAAACTCACTGTAATCTACTTCATCACCACCGAAATCTTGCAACGGAACCTGAAAAAATTTAATTTAACAGAAAATTAAAAAATTAAAAAAATCGGGCGTCTGGATAAGATGCCCCCACCTAGGCGGAGGCGTCGTAGCCAGGCGCCTCCACCAAGGTGGAGGCGGCTTACCCAGACGCTCTAGTCGGGAAAAAAAATCCACCACCGTTACCTCGCTGGATTTAGGTGTTTCGCCAGACATTTTCGTAGTGTTGGTACTAGGAATGTGAGTAAAACTAAGTCTAACACGTCTTTTAAAGACACGAGACGAAATTGGTATTAATTGATTTGTTAATGGCAAAAAAGTAATTTTGGGGGCGATTTAAATAGTTTTCTGGCAACGAATAGTAGCTCCCATAAGTTATTGTGGTTTGTGGTGGGTTGTGGTTAAAATGTGAATAGTGTAGGAAAGAGAAGAAAATAGGTTGAGGAGAGAGAGAAGAGAGAAAACGCTCATGATCAGGTCGTCCGGATCATGATTAGTGATGATCTTACAAAATTTACAAATTAAATCTCGTAAAAACAAATATCTTTAATATTAACAATAAAAAAACATTAAAAGAATCACAAGTCAGTCTCATCATCTCCCAAACTCTGTCGTTCTTCCTCCAAGTCTAACACCACTTTCTCTCTGTACTCTCTCTCATTACTCTCATGACCCACACTCCTTCCCAAACCAACCCTTCTCGCCCACCAAACCAAGACTCCCTCTCTCATCCCAAGCATTCTCAAGTCTAAACTCCTCTGCAAGAATCGAACGAAGTTAAATAATAGTTGAAGTTTCGATCTTAAAAAAGTGAATTCGATCTAAATCCGAATAGTGTATGCCGAAGTGTCTTTTTGAATATCATCCTCCAATGGATCCTTCGGTGGAGGAGGCATATCCAAATTATAGACTCGTTCCGATATCCAAGCATGTTCAGTTGACATTAATGTTAACCTATTCAGATTTTTATGAAATATGATCGTCGTAGAAAATAAAATTCCTAAAATCGAAGTCAAATGCACTATGATTCGCACTATAGTAGTCGGTGGAGAATTGGTTTGTATTTAGTCTTGCATCTTAGGATCTCTAACTTGTGTGTCATCCTTGCGCATGGCCATGTTAATTTTTTCTGTATCATCCAATTTTATCAAATGTCTCGAAGGAGACCATCAAAGGATCACTATACAAGATTAAATCATATCATAATGACATCAAAAGAAGCTCCATTGATAATATATTTTTTAGAACTATCTACCGACATTCTTAAATTCCTTCGAGATTCAATTAAACATCGGTTATTATTTCAGGGGTGTAAAGTGTAATTAATCTTTTTAAAAATTAATATTAAAAGGATGATTTACAGTCAAGTCACTATTGTCTATTGATTTGTCATAAAGATCGAGTATTTTGTTTTATTTGATATCCTTCCATGTATTTGTACTTAAACTCGTTTAAATCCTGAAATTAGGTAATAATATCTAGAATAACATTTTTATAAGATAATATACTAAATATATAAGTAAATTAAATGTATTAAATACAACTTAATGGGTGTGTTTGGCAACAAATTCTTAGCTGAATTCCAGCAAGAATCCGGTAAGAATTCAAATGTGTTTTACAAACAGAAAATCAGCCTCCAGATTCTGTAATAATCTCTGATTCTTAACAACGAATTTTGTATAGAAAAAAGAAGCTGAATTTTTATAACTTCTTGCAAGAATCCAAATTCTAAAGTCACATTTACCATATTACCCTCAGTTGTATTTATCATAATACCCTCATATTTTAATATTTTTATTCGATAAATTTCTAATTAGAAACTATAAATGTCATATATATATTATATTTTTAATAAACTTGATGAATTTACGATATTTGTTTAATAAACTTGATGAATTTACGATATATATTTTAATCCAAACATATTTTCATATTTTCCGATATTTATTAGATAAATTTCATATACATTGTATTTTTTGATAATTTTAATATTAAAAAATAACATAAATATTTTTACCTTGGTAAATATTCTACCTTAGTAAAAAAATCATATCATATTTTACCATAGTAATCTAATAACAATATAAATTTAAATCTAAGGGCATATTGGTCTTTTAACATTAAGAATCACGAGCAACGATTTTTTTCCATCCAAACGAATTTTGATTCTTTTAGAAATCATGATTCTTACATTTTCACTTATGATTTGAATTCTCATAGGAATTCTGTTACAAGAATTCAATCCAAACGCACCCAAAGAGTAGGACTGTCAACTTTGACTCGGCTCGATATCTCGACTCGAAAACGCTCGACTTTAATTTAACTTGAAAATGAAGGATTTTGATGCAAAACCAAAAAATCTTCAAACTTGGTTCGGTAAACGAGCCGCTCGAACTCGAAATTTTCTGATACTCCGCTCGATAGCTTGCTCGAATTTTTTATTACTCCATTCTTTTTTTACTTGTTAATAACATAATATAATCCTTATGACTCAAAATTTCGCTCGACTCAAAATTTCGCTCGACTCATGTGGTTTACAACCCTGCAAAAAAGTGACCATCAAAAATCTTACAAAGTGATAATGACTTATCTAAAAAAAGAAGTTATGACGTGGCCTGCATGGATTGGTATGAACTGTGGACTCGGTTTGGAATTTATTCCTCTTCGATCCAATGTCAAAAGTTTGAGTCATCGTGTCAGAAGGTATCTTTTGGACTTGGGTTCGGATATCCTTTGTTTTTTACTTAAATTTCATTGATTTAACTTTTTTTATAGGTTACCTCAAAGCTTGCTAATTTTTTTGTAAAAGTTTTCTTTCTACTTGGATTGTATCTGAATTGCATCGCGTCGCAAAAATTTGGCTGCACTGTTATTGCACTCAGCAATTCAACTCATTGTTGAATCAAAAATTGTGCATGAATGTAGAAATGACCTATGTTTAATTGAATCTTGGAGGAATTTAAGAATATCCGTAGACAGTTCTAAAAAATATATGATCAATGGAGCTTCTTTTAATGTCATTATAATATGATTTTATCTTGTATAATGATCCTTCGATGATCTTCTCCGAGACATTTGAAAAAATTAGGATGCCGATAAAATTAGGGTGAATTGCTCAAGTGCCATCAAGAAACAACTATATTCGTCATATGTCATCTCAAATCAACTATTTACATTAATGTCACAGAAAAACTCAAAAACCTGTTCTAATGTCATTAAATTTTTTCCAATGTCATTCTGTTAGTCATCTGTTAGTTTTATTAATATTTAATGGAAAATTTGCAGAATCACCCTAAATAAACCCAGAATTCATTAATTTTATTTATATGTGTTGTAAAATTACAAAAAATACTCAAAAATTGCAAATAAAAAAAATTGGAAAACAGAAACACAAATTTGTTGTCAGGCCGTGACAGATCTAGGGTGGTCGGGTCGGGTATTCTTTGTTGTTCGGGTTGGTTTTCATTTTCTCGGTTGTTTTTTTAATTTTGAAGTATACAACCACAATCGAATTAATAAAAACACAAACACAATTCACCCCAAGTAACCAATTTATTTATTAATAATTGTTGACTCAATTAGAGAAACTAATGAAAAATATTCTTTCAGCTATCATTTTTTCTTTTCCTCTCACTAAATTAATGAAATTCGATAATTTTTATATTTAAAATTATAAAATATTTCATTATTTTTTATAAAAGATACATTTTCTAAAGTATATAGAGTTTTTATATAAAAAATCAAAAAAAAATTATTTATTTTGTATTTTTTGAGTATTTTTTGTAATTTTTACAACATATATAATGAATTTATGAATTCTGGGTTTATTCAAGGTGATTCTGCAAATTTTCCATTAAATATTAATAAAACTAACTACGAGAAGTTAACAGATGACTAATGAAATGATATTGGAAAAAAGTTAACGACATTAGAACAAGTTTTTGGATTTTTTCTGTGGCATTAGCGTAGATAGTTGTTTTCACATGACATATGGTCAATATAGTTATTTCTTGATGACACCCATGCAATTCGCCTATAAAATTACCATGACCATGCGCAAAGATGATACACACAAGTCAGAGATCCTAAGAGCATCATTAACAGCACCCGGGCAGTTCCAGGGCACCCTGGTTTCTCTCTCCGCCACGTCAGCTCAAACTAACCCCCTAAATTTTTTCTTAACCACACCCAAAAACACCTTAAGCGTCCTTGTTAAAAATACGCATGGGCGTTGATCACCTCAAGGTTTTTGGTTGTGTGTGTTACGTACATAAGAAACAGGTTGATAAATTTGACTCTTACTCTGTCAAAGCTATCTTTCTTGGGTATTCTTTCCACAAGAAAGGATACAAAATGCTATGACCCTACGAATTGCAAACTTTATATTTCCAGGGATGTCTCCTTCTCTGAAAAAGAATCATACTTCGAATCTATGACTAACACTCCTGCAGGTACAACTTTTCCTCTCCCAACCATCGACTTATTTTCTAACGAGTTCTTTCGCCTTGAGGACACTCTTGTTCCTCATAGGGGGGAGAAAATAGTGCTCCGGATGGACAAGGCGAACACCACAATGAACCGGTCCAAGGAGTAGCCCCCACAAAACGATCTACAAGACCTACACGTTCTCCATCCCACCTTCAAGACTTTGTTACTTATCCTACAACGCCATAACAAACTCCCACCAAGCTTACATATCCCATTCAAGATTACATATCCTACAACGCCATAACAAACTCCCACCAAGCTTTCTTAGATTCTATTGATAGTCTTAAGGAACCAACCTCCTATCAAGAAGCCCTTAGCGATCCTAATTGGACCAAAGTCATGAAAGAGGAAGTAGAGGCCTTGGAAAAAATCAAACTTGGACCATGGTCAACCCTAAACCTGGAACCAAACCCGTAGGCTGTAAATGGATTTACAAAATTAAATATAATAGCAAAGGGTCAATAGACCGATATAAAGCTAGATTAGTCGCCAAAGGATACACTCAAACGTACGGCATCGACTATCAAGAAACCTTTGCCCCGGTTGCAAAAATGAATATTATCCGGGTCGTCCTATCTGTAGTAACCAACTATGGGTGGAATTGAAGGGAATGTGTTCTAAAAGTTTTACTTTTAAATGTCAATTATTATGAATTGAATGAGAAATCATTTTGTTCCTTGTTTATGTTATTCGTCTTTCAGAAGTGTTAAGGAAGATGCTCTTGGTCCTTAACCGTAGAGCTCTAAAAGATATTGGTTTACATAAAACAAAGAAATTCACAATCATGGTAATTAACATGGGACATTAATTACCGAGTTAAGATTGTCTTGTTGGTCATAGATCATTGTAGCTCTACAAGTGAGTGACAACACGGGTACACAAAAGAGGAAAATAGTACTTTTGTATACCGAATTGACCTAACAAGTAAGATATTATAGGAATGTATTTCTGTGTCATTAATATTTTACTGTGTCCTTGGTCCTTTGATATGAGACTTATATCTGATCGCTTAAGGAGTTCTTAATTAGACTAGTGTCTTGAGCTATCAATGAGTGTAGTGTAAATGCATTAGTTGGTTAAGTATAACTTTCGTTGGAGAAGATAGTTAGTTAAAAGATTATCATTGCCCCTCTTAATTGAGTGATGATATTAGTGGGCCCCTTGATAAAGCAAAGTTATAATGTGCACAATGTGATTTGAGTTAAGTCACATATTTATAACTAGCTTAAGGAGATCAAGAAATGAATACTAATACAAAGATGACACAATACTACTTTGTGTGTATTCTTAATATCATGAGGCAAGGGACGAACACAAGTGGTGCACTCCATCACTAAATGGATCGGGTTTTGGTTCGAGTGGAATTAAGACATCTAACTAATTGGGAGCTATAATGTGTAGCTAGATACCGCTTATAGCTTGTGATATTAAGCTTTTAATATCACTGCCAACTTAGTTTAGATCCTTCCATAGGTCACACCACAAAACTGGGAAACAAGAAATGGGGATTTTGAGTTCATAAGATGTGTCGGGTTTCATGTAGAAAACATGACACATGGGGTGAACAAGCAAAATCAAAATTATGTTGTGATTAATAACATAATTAGAATCTAAATTAAATTCATATGTGATGTAAATATTATGGGGTGTAATGATTGATCATTACATAGGATAATATGTTACATAAATTGTGAATTTACTACTAATCCCGAAATGTCAAATTTTGTAGGGGTTAAACCGAAATTTGACAAGTCTGCAAAACAGTGCTCCAACGGTCGACCGGTTAGCAGTAAACGGTTGACCGATCGGGCACGGTCGACCGGACATGTCTCAACCGATAACAGGGAATTTTCATCTGTTCGAACGGTCGACCGAATGTGATCGGTCGGTCGACCGAACATTGCGATGGAATAGTTCCTGTTACGAACGGTCGACCGAGTTATAGAACGGTCAACCGAAACTAGGTTCGAGCGGTCGACCGAACCTTGAAACGGTCGACCGGTCCAGACGGTTTTGTGCAGAATTAATTTAAGAATTAATTAGATCATGCATGGAATTGATCCATAATTGATTTAATTCGTGGCTAATATTATTTATTATTAAATAATGGATGGTTAGATGGAATTTTGCATGAGATCATGGGCAAGGGGTTGCACATGATAGGTAATTTGGAGAGAGCTTATAAATACAAGCTTATTTCATTACCCAATTAATTCATTCATTATTTCTTGTGCAAAAATTCTCTCTCCATAATTCTCCGCGAAAATCCCTTAATTCTTAAGTTTAGTTTTAGTTCTTAAGAGATCATCTTCTCAAGAGAATTAAAGAGGGGTTAGTAATTGGATTCTAAACCCTATCGGAGATTGAGAGACTAGCTTCCCTCTCTCCGATCTTGTTTAGAGTTTGGTGAATACTCGGAGGCATCCGGCGCAACGAGGAGCATCCCCAATGTCTCCGAATCTTCAAGAAGTTTTAGAGAACTTCTAGGTATGAATTTCGGAGCCCATATTTGTTTTAATAAAGTTTTGAAACTAGATATTGAAACAAATTGATGCATGCATGAAATAAATTATAGAAAATTGAAAATTGATCCTTATTATACATAAAAAATTCGAAAAAATATATGTATAATTAAACATGAAATCCTTCAGGAATCTCTTTCAGATGGATGTCTGAAATGCCTTCCTTCAAGGCTCCTTAGAAGAAGATGTGTACATGACTCCTCCTCCAGGGTACAACACCACTTACAATCAGGTTTGCAAACTTCACAAATCAATCTACGGATTGAAACAGTCACCTCGAGCATGGTATGCAAAACTTAGTATGTCACTCAGTCAATTTGGTTTCTCTAAATGTTCTGCCGATGCATCCATGTTCATCAAACATGATAACAATATTACAATTATTATCTTAGTATATGTAGATGACATTATAATCACCGGAAATAGTGATAAAGAAATTAATATAGTTAAATCATATCTAAAAAACAAATTTGACATCAAAGACTTAGGATTCATGAAATATTTTTTAGGCATTGAAATAGCTTACTCAAAAAAGGGTCTATTCCTATCTCAACGCAAGTATGTCCTTGATCTACTTAAAGAAACTGGGAAATTAGGATCCAAACCTGCCAATACACCCATCGAGACCAATCGAAAAGTTGGTCCCAGCGATGGCGAACCCTTGAACGACATAGGCCAATTCCAACGTCTAGTAGGGAAATTCATTTATCTAATTGTCACTAGACTTGACATAACTTATGCGGTTAGTACGATAAGTCAGTTCATGCATGCACCACACACACATCATCTAGACATCATCGATAGAATACTCAGGTATTTAAAGAAAACTCCAGGACAAGGCATATGGATGAAAAGAAACAACTCTAACTCAATAATTGATTATTCTGATGCAAATTGGGCGGGTAGTCACGATCACAAATCCACCACAGGATTTTGCACATTCGTTGGAGGAAACCTTATCACTTGGAGGAGGAAAAAACAAAATGTTGTTGCAAGATCTAGCGCTGAAGCAGAATATCGTGTTATGGCATCCACCACCAGCGAACTAATATGACTCAAACAACTCCTCAAAGAAATGATGATTCCATACCATGAACCTATGCACATGTTCTGTGACAATCATGCTGCTCGTCGCATCGCCTCCAATCCTGTGTTTCACGAACGAACAAAGCATATAGAAGTAGACTGTCACTTCATTAGAGAAAAAACTTCAAACTAAAGAAATCGAAGTCCCTTACGTTCCAAGTAAAGACCAACTCGCATATATCTTCACAAACCCTTGGATCAAAAACAATTTCATAGCATTCTACACAAGTTGGGTTCCTTCAATCTCTTCCGGACTCAACTTGAGGGGGAGTGTTAAAAATACGCGGCTCAGACATGGAATGTCATCAATGCCATATCTCGAAACCCAAATCGTCTCATACAATTAATCTCTCTCGTCAACCAAGGACTGCGAATCATAAAATTGCATCTCTGTATTCAAACGGCTAGTTCAAACTAGCACCTATATAAACATACACAATTGTAATCGCAGGGCAAGAAATAATATATACAAAACACATTTTTCACAACCCTACATTCTCTCCCTACATGTCGTTTCGAGATCAATTCTAGGCAAAACACGAAAAATTGTCAAAAAAATCTAGAAAATATAAACAAATAAAAAACTTATTTTCATAAAAAAATATTTGAAAAAATAAATAAATTATTTTTAAACCATTTTTGAAAAAAAAACTGAGGACCAATTGGGGGCACATGCCCCCCTTCCCCGGGCTCACCATCCCGCTAAGGGAGGGCATTGAAATAGATCGTCCGTTAAGAGTACTCTAAGATGCAATTCTTTAAAAGAAGAAAAAAAAAGAACGGAGTAAAGACCGTGGGATGTCATGCATTGGTTCATGTGATTATTTAAATAAAAAAGACAAAAACGTAGAGGCCATGGTGAACAGGAGAGGAGAAGAGGATTCTGACGAGAGCAGCCAGAGGGGTTGTCTTCGTTTCTGGTGTTTTTTGTGTCGTTTGCGTTAGTATAATGTAGTGTTGTTAGTTACATTTGTACAGCCATAGTTCGCTTTTTGTATTTTCTTCCATCAAATAGTTGTAATTACATTAACATTCATGATCAATATAGTTGAATTTTCTTTGATTTGCATTCATAGCTAAATCTATCCCGTTATGTAGGGTTAAATTCTGTTATATGTATGTTGAATGTGTGAGATGAATTTCATTTTTTTTGTTCTTAAATTTATAGTTTAATACGTTTCATGTATATTTAGAATCCATATGAATTAATGACAAAATCTCTTTAGGTGTGTTTGGACGTGTCTATCATACATAGAATTTCAAAATGCGTCATTTATAAATAACATGTTTGGTAGAATGAAAATTGAAATTTATAAATTTCTAGTGGAATTTGTAAATTCCAAGTTGAATTTTGAAAATTTCAACCTCATACAAAAATGACAAAATAAAATTTTAAGGTGAAATTTATAATTTCCAACCGAATTCCCAACACCTCCTTTTACCACCTCTATCTCTATCCCTCCGCCGCCACCGAACATCACTTGACATTTAGTTAATAGTTATACTAAGTTTTTTAACAATTGTATTACATTTTATTTTTTTTCATATCTCTTGATTGTATATCATATGACTCTTAATTTTTAACTTTCAATCTACATAGGCACATAGATCTCATGAGTCATACATCAAGATTTATGATTTGAAAATTTTCATTAAAAATATAAATTTCAAGTATTTAACAAGAGTAATTAATATCAACTTATTTTGAGGATAGTGAATACTAGTCTCGGGATCGAGTAGATATTGGATGAGTATTGTCGGATTTAAAACAACCTAGTCTTTTAAATTTTAGAATTTACTGCAAGTTACACGCAATTTCCTTTAAGGTTTCCTAATCTGTTAAGAAAAACCGTAACAAGATTGGGCAACACTTTTAAAATAGTTGTATGTGTCACATGAATTTTCTGAAACGTAAGGAACACTATCATAAATATTTCAGGTCCAACCGTCCAAGTCAAGTTGATATGTCTTGATATGGAAACTTGCTATTTAAATTCTTAATGTCACATGGATTGGTGTTAGTTGAACGTTGGTGTCTTTTAGGAGTTAGCGTTGATATCTCTGGTAAAAATGATGAGAGCCATCCTTCGAAACGGATCACACTACGAGAATAAGAAAAAAGTCCGATTTATGCAATTGCGATCCAGTGAGGAATCTCGCTCTATATTTAGTTACTTGTAGGATTGTACATGTTTGGAAATTAGAAATATAAACACTAATAGACATATAGTCTAGATTTTAAATACGCAATCTTTTTCATAATAAGCATAGAAACTGTTAGGATTCTTCCAAAATCAGTATGCAATAATCGCTCCGTTCACAATACATATTAACTTTCGGAAGTTGACTATTTTTTTACTGATTAACCACAAGATAAACTTGAACTTTGATTCCCAAACCTCTGTTGCGTAAAACATATTCGACCATTAAATCGTGCACCAGTGGATCAGGGATTATACAACACGTCTTTGTCCACACATGGTAAATCATAATATCATTGTTTGAAAACTTATGGACTATGCCTATGGTCGAGATAATAATATTTTTCTTCTCAAAGTGCATTTGTGGGTCCGAACATTTAATTAGAAAAAGAAGCAAACTTTCATGACCGTTGCGATTCCCACAGATAATACAACCTGAGGGATTTAGCATCTACACCCTACACTGTTTTATATTTGTATTGTAGGTGGTTTATCTAAAAGTATTATTGTCTTCGCCGTCCAGTTCTTTATCATCATCGATACTAACATATTTCGCTTCATGGGACTCCTAACTTCACAAAGTTTGTTACTTGATTTTGATGTTTAAGTGTAATCTGTATATGTTGACATGGATGATTTTTAAAGTGGTGACAACCAATC
Source organism: Triglochin maritima (assembly GCA_963682175.1). Lineage (NCBI taxonomy): Eukaryota > Viridiplantae > Streptophyta > Magnoliopsida > Alismatales > Juncaginaceae > Triglochin > Triglochin maritima. Next base: position 48,257,496 of record OY821775.1, read on the forward strand.
TTAAAATAATTGATCACCAAATAAGCATAACACCCGACCATATTAATTTTTTTTGGCTTATAATCGTTAATCTATTTTGATGATTCATCAACATATCACTAAACACATGTATATTTATTTTAACATCACATGCATATGCATACATATATGTGGTTTTACTAACATTTTCAGAGACAAGTGCTCACAAGAAAAGAAATCAAGTTGAAGATTAAATATGAATTTTGTTTCTTATTCTTAGGACTAATAGATAACTTGACACTTGAAATATTGTTGAATTACATTGCATATCGTGGACACCTAAATTGTCCACTGTGTATAATAGTAAGGGCAAAAATATCATGACACCTCACTACTGTTATTTACCGCACTTACATCAACCTTTTGAATATATAAAGCACATACTGAACACTTATGTTTTCAATTTTTGCAGAACTTGCATCATATAGACTTGTGAGTTGATAATACTTAAGTAATAAGTAGGTGATACAATCTCCTTAATTTCAATACCACTAAAAGCAAAGTGTAAGAATGCAAAAACTTCCCGTAAGAAATTATGCCCATCCTTATAGTTTAGCCACGACAATATGTGGTCACTTACAATTGGGGGAAACTAGCGGCAACTCACCTTTGTTTTGTACTTTTGTTGCTCTCCTAAGCATGATTTTAATTCGATGTCTTGTGGCTTCTGGTCGGGGCTAACCTCTCAAGTGCCTTATACCATCACTAACCATGATCTGGACGACCCGGTCATCAGCTCTCCCTCTCTTCAAAATCAGCTTTCTCTCTCTTCCAATCAGCTTTCTCTTTCTTCAACCCACTTTCTTCTCTTTTCTATACTATTCACATCTTAACCACAACCCAACACAACCTACATCTCTCCTCCACATCATTTCGGGATCCATCTTAGTAAAATTTTTAAAAAAAATAATTTTTTAAAAAAATCAAAACAATTATAAAACGAATTTTCAAAGAAAAATTTATAAAAAAACTCAAACAAAAAAATTAAAAAAATCAAAAAAAATCAAAAAAAAAATAAAATTCAACCCGGACGCGCCACGTGGCGCGTCCGGGTTGGATGACCCGGACAACCGGGTCATCGACCCGAGCGTTGAAACGCCCGGGTCGACGACCCGGGCGAAGATGACCCCAAATTTTTACTGTTAAAAATTTGTTTAACCGGACGAAGATGACCGAACCTCTCTCACGACCGAAAAAATCCCGCGACAAGGGATGCTCTTACCAATCGCTATCTTAGAAATTCGAGCACTAATTGGATTTTTTCCATTTCCAGATCCATATAACCTGTTTTTTCTTTTGTCTCCTTTTATTTATTTTTTGAAGGGTTTTTGTGTGTGTCTCTTTTTATCAATCCAAATGATTTGCAAAAGGATCACTGAATACAGTCGTCCTTTTCAAGTCATAATCATCTTTGTTTTAGTGTTTACTTTTCAATCTTTATATTTTCCTTTTCTAAAGCTTTTCAATCTTTATATTTTCATGAGATAATATTGTCCACTCATGTTAGATTGTGACGATGTTTAAGTAGTCGTACAAACTTTCTAATAATTATTTGAATACACAATAATTGATCGCCAGATAAACTTAGATCCAGTTAGACGAATGCATCGCATTTAGGTACAATCTCATGTCCAAATAAGCTTGTCACCATCATTTTTTTATTTTAATGAAACATTATCTTCTTCCAAGCACGTTCCCCCCTCTAGAGTCTAGACTAGAAGAGGAATAAGGAAAAGACAATTCAGTACAAGGATTTCATTTCGTTGGTATAACATAAAGGTATGTCATCATCATTCCCGCATCCTACCCATGTGATCACATCTCTTTCTTCGTCTTCACCTAACATTAATTGATCTCAATATTCTCCAAGTGAACACCCTGCAAGTGTAACGATAACAAAATATGGTTGCTGATTTGCCAATGCTCGTCATCTATTTTGCTTTATAAGAAGGTTATGTTTGCATATAGAAAACGATTATTGGACGCGTCCGTTCTCGGACGTAACGTATGTGCAGCCATGTCAGCAACCACGTGAGCACTATTGTTACGAGGGTGGGGTTTCCTGATAAAGGAGGATGACTTTATTTGTTTACAAAATAAATTGTGATTTCCAAAAAAAGACAAGCTTGATCACATTCTGGACGGAGTCTAGACTGAGTTTGGACAATCGTGTCCAGAACGTGTCCGTTATGGACTGAGTTTGGACGGAGTCTGGACAGAGTGTCCAGAACGTGTCCATTATGGACTGTGTTTGGACACATTGTCCATTCTGGGCTGATTCTGGACGAAGATTGTGTCCATTCTGGACTGCTTCTAGACAGAGATTATGTTCGTTCTGGACTGAATATGGACAGAATGTGAATAATCATGTCCATTTTGGACTGATTCTAGACGGAGATTATGTCTATTATGGACTGAATATGGAAAGAATGTGAACAATCATGTACATTCTGGATAGAGTCTGGACTGATTCAAGACGGAGACTGTGTCCATTCTGGACTGAATATGGACAGAATGTGAACAGTCATATCCATTCTAACTGAGTCTGGACAGAACTTGTCAATTTTAGACTAAATATAGATAGAATGTGAACATTCTTGTTCTTTTTTGGAAGGATAATTTCAAAATTTTAGAAATCACAATTTGTATGGAAACAAATAAAATCATAATTCTTTATCGGGAAACCCCCACCACTAACAATGGTGCTGACGTAGCCGCTGACCTGGTTGCACGTCCGTGTATCAAGTTCGTTGCATATACGATATATTTGAGTATAATTAAGTGAAGGTAAAAATAGAATTAAAGAAAACAAAGTCCAATTCTCATCAATGTAGTTATGGTTTGACCTAGAGTTCTGACACAAGCTAATAAAATTCTTTTATTTGTCAATTTATCTTAAGGTATTTATTGTAATAATGCAAAACAATTTTTTTATTGGTTTTATTTGTATAAATCTGAAGAGAGATTTTGGTAAAACTTGCTTTATTACTTATGAGTTAAAAATTCTTCTCTTTTCTTGACAATAGGTGAATCATATAAATATAAATATAAAAAATCTCACCACCTTTGGTCTTTAGAAAGTTTCTTTTTTCTTCTTGATCTAGTAGACAATAAAAGAATACTTTTCTCATTGTTTTCAAATATACTCCCACTTTTACTCATATACCTTTGGACAAAGGATCTCAATGAGTTACCCAATTTAAAATGCAACGATGAATAGTACGACAAGTAAGATACACTTCCCGTTAATAATAGAATTTCAAGTACGAACTGGTTTATTCCTAAATATAGAAATCTACCTAACAGCAAAATACCAAACTAATACAAAAATCTAAAAAACAAACAAACACTAACAAGTAACTAAAATCTCACAAGTCTTCAACTCAAACTATAAAACCCACATGTCCTATTAACAAGCTCACTTTAGCCTTTACCATCACCAACTATCTAATAAATGATAAATCTCCCTAAACCCAAAGTAAAGTAATTAACCAATCCAAGTCACTAAAACTAAAGTCCTAACCCTTTTCTGATTCGGATTCCCCGCCCCACTTGCTCTCCAAATCCCCAAACTACCCTTCCCTCCTTTACAAACCCCTCTCCCCTCCCTCCCTCCCTCCCAAAAATAATTCCCAAAATGCCCCTCCGGCACCGTTCCGGCCGACCTCCGGCAACACTCCCTTCCCCGTCCCCCAACATCCTCCCCAACTCCACCCTAACAATACCCATCCCCGAAATCCGCGCCGCGACTCTCTCCCTCGTCGCCCCGCCGACCCTCCCTCTCCCCCCCTTCTCCTCCCTCCCGTCTTCCCCCGACCTCCTCGACTACCTTGCCGTCCTCTTCGGCTTCCAGCCCGACAACGTCCGCAACCAACGGGAACACCTCCTTCTCCTCCTCTCAAACGCCCAGATGCGCCTCCGCCCTCCCCCCGACCCCGTCGACGTCCTCCACCCCCGCGTCGTCTCCGTCCTCCGCCGGAAGCTTCTAAAAAACTACTCCTCGTGGACCTCCTTCCTCGGCCGGAGATCCTCCGTCCGAATCCCCTCCAACTCCAGTGGGACCCAGCGGGAGCTCCTCTATATCTCTCTCTACCTCCTAATCTGGGGGGAGGCCGCGAATCTGAGGTTTGTCCCCGAGTGTTTGGCGTATATTTTCCATCACATGGCGATGGAGCTGAATAGAACACTTTCGGTTGCGGTTGATGTGTCGACGGGGGGGCCGTTGCTCCCGGCGTATTCGGGGGAGAGTGCGTTTCTGTTTGGGGTGGTTAGGCCGATTTACGGTGTTCTGAAGGCGGAGGTTGAGGCGAGTCGGAATGGGACCGCTCCGCATTCCGCGTGGCGGAATTATGACGATGTGAATGAGTATTTCTGGAGGAGGAATGTGTTCGAGAGGGTTGGATGGCCGTTGGACTTGTCCAAGGGTTTTTTCGTTGAGCCGCCGAATAGGAGTAGGGTTAGGAAGACTGGGTTTGTTGAGCAGAGGTCATTTTGGAATTTGTTTAGGAGTTTTGATAGGTTGTGGGTTATGCTTGTGTTGTTTCTTCAGGCCGGGGCGATTGTGGCATGGGAGGGGAGTACGTATCCGTGGGAGGGGTTGGCGAAGATGGACGTGCAGATTACTGTTTTGACGGTTTTTATTACTTGGAGTGCGCTTAGGCTTTTGCAAGCGGTTCTTGATGCCGGGACGCAGTACAGCCTTGTGACGCGCGACCGTTACATGCTTGGCGTTCGGATGGTGCTGAAAATAGCTGTTGCTATCGCTTGGACGATTGTCTTTAGCATTTTGTATAGTAGGATTTGGGATCAGAAGAATCGGGATAGGAGGTGGTCGACATTGGCGAATGCTCGTGTGCTGATGTTTCTCGAGGCTGCTGGAGTGTTTTTGATTCCAGAGGCGCTTGCTGTAGTGCTTTTTGTTGTGCCTGGGGTTCGGAATCTCATCGAGACGACGGATTGGATGATCTTTCGTGTGCACACTTGGTGGTTCCAGACAAGGATTTTCGTGGGTCGGGGGCTTAGGGAGGCATTTATTGACAATTTGAAGTACTCTGTCTTCTGGATCATGGTTCTTTCTGCCAAGTTCAGCTTCAGCTACGTCTTGCAGATCAAGCCCTTGGTTGTGCCTACCAAATCGTTGTTGAAGCTCAACAACATTCAGTACCACTGGCATGAGTTCTTCGGCAACATCAACAGGTTTGCTGTTGTTATTCTTTGGCTTCCTGTAGTTCTCATTTACTTAATGGACATATCCATTTGGTATTCCATCTTTTCTTCTGTTGTTGGTGTTCTTGTTGGCCTCTTTTCGCACCTGGGTGAGATCCGAAACGTGTCACAGCTGAGACTGAGGTTCCAGTTCTTTGCCAGTGCGATGCATTTCAACTTGATGCCAGAAGAGAACCCATTTCAGGCTGCGAACTCACTGAAAAGTAAGTTTGTAGATGCAGTGCGCCGGCTCAAGTTGAGGTATGGGTTAGGGAACCCCTACTACAAGACTGAAACAAACCAGGTTGCAGCAAACAGGTTTGCCCTGATCTGGAATGAGATAATTGCTTCATTTAGAGAAGAGGACATTATTAGTGACCGTGAGGTTGAGCTTCTTGAATTGCCCCCAAATGCATGGGATATTCGTGTCGTCCGCTGGCCGTGCTTGCTTCTCCGGAATGAGCTGCTGCTTGCTGTTGGGCAGGCAAAGGTATACATTTCCTCTGACAGGGGGCATTGGGGAAAAATATGTTCAAATGAGTATAGGAGGTGTGCTGTGTTAGAGGCGTACGATAGCACCAAGTTCTTACTTCTCAACATTATCAAGCCCAACACAGATGAATATTCCATCATTTTCAATTGGTTTCACGCCCTCGACAGTGCAATCCAGAACGAGAAGTTTACACAGGAATACAGACCACAATTCATACCGGCCATGCATTCCAACATGTTAACTCTTATTGATCTTGTCTTGTATCCAAAGAAGGATTTGAGTCACCTCGTCAACACATTGCAGAGCTTGTATGACATTGCCATTCGTGATTTCCCGAGTAAAGGGAAGAGCATGGCAGAGCTCAGGGAGATAGGATGGGTGCCACACAGGGCAAATGCTTCTGGTTTACTTTTTGTGAATGCTGTTGAATTGCCCAGTAGGGAGGATTTGCACTTCTATAAGCAAGTGAGACGTCTATATACAATTCTCTCTTCTAGAGACACGATGAATGATGTCCCTAAGAATCTGGAAGCTCGGCGTAGGATTGCTTTCTTCACCAACTCCTTGTTCATGAACATACCTCGAGCTCCTCCAGTTGAGAAGATGATGGCTTTCAGTGTCCTGACACCGTATTACAGTGAGGATGTTCTATACAGCAAGGAGCAACTTAGGACAGAGAACGAGGATGGTGTATCTATCTTATTTTATCTCCAGAAAATATATGACGATGAATGGGTAAATTTTATGGAACGGATGAGGAGAGATGGGATGGACAAAGATGACGAAATTTGGGGGGACAGACTACGGGAGCTTCGTCTTTGGGTGTCCTACAGGGGCCAGACTTTAGCACGAACCGTCAGGGGAATGATGTACTACCACAGGGCCCTGAAGATGTTAGCTTTTCTTGACTCTGCTTCTGAGTATGACATAAGCGAAGGATCTAGGCAGCTTGACACTTTTGGTTCTTTGATGATGAACCATGGTTTTGATGGTCTACATGGTTCAGCTAGACCTCAAGCTACAAGGGGCCTGACCAGGACACGTACTGGGGTGAGTTCACTATTTAAAGGCCATGAAAATGGAAGTGCACTGATGAAATTCACATATGTTGTAGCATGTCAGATATATGGTACCCAAAAGGCTAAGAAAGATCCACATGCTGAAGAAATCTTGTATCTGATGAAGAATAATGAAGCTCTTCGCGTTGCTTATGTTGATGAAGTTAAGACAGGGAGGGAAGAAGTGGAATATTATTCTGTTCTTGTCAAATTTGATCAGCAGTTGCAGAAAGAAGTAGAAATATATCGAATCAAGCTGCCTGGTCCGTTGAAGCTTGGTGAAGGTAAGCCTGAAAATCAAAACCATGCGCTAATTTTCACAAGGGGTGAAGCTTTACAGACAATCGATATGAACCAGGATAACTACTTTGAGGAGGCCCTTAAAATGCGCAATCTCTTGGAAGAGTTTACACATTATTATGGTTCCCGAAAGCCTACAATATTGGGTGTTCGAGAAAATGTCTTCACTGGTTCTGTTTCTTCTCTCGCTTCATTTATGTCTGCCCAGGAGATGAGCTTTGTCACCCTTGGTCAGCGTGTTCTTGCAAATCCTTTGAAAGTGAGGATGCACTATGGACATCCCGATGTCTTTGATCGTCTTTGGTTTTTAAGCCGTGGTGGAATTAGTAAGGCTTCCAGGGTGATCAACATTAGTGAGGACATATTTGCTGGGTTTAATTGTACGCTACGTGGTGGCAACGTGACCCATCATGAATATATTCAAGTAGGAAAGGGACGGGATGTTGGTCTGAATCAGATATCAACGTTTGAAGCCAAGGTCGCTAGTGGAAATGGCGAGCAAGTTTTAAGCAGGGACGTGTATAGATTGGGCCATAAGTTGGACTTCTTCCGAATGCTATCTTTTTATTACAGCACTGTGGGCTTCTTTTTTAATACTATGCTGGTAATCTTGACTGTCTATGCATTCGTTTGGGGTCGCCTTTATTTATCTCTCAGTGGACTTGAGAGAGCCATGAAAAATTCAGCTAACAACGCTGCTCTTGGTTCTATCCTAAACCAGCAGTTCGTCATACAACTTGGTCTATTCACTGCTCTTCCAATGATTGTCGAAAACTCACTTGAGCATGGGTTTCTTCCTGCTATTTGGGATTTTATAACAATGCAACTGCAGCTTGCTTCTATTTTCTATACCTTCTCCATGGGAACTCGGACTCACTATTTTGGCCGAACTATCCTTCATGGAGGAGCAAAATACAGAGCAACAGGACGAGGTTTTGTTGTGCAGCACAAGAGCTTCTCTGAGAACTACAGATTATATGCTCGAAGCCACTTTATAAAGGCGATAGAGTTAGGTGTAATTTTGACGGTCTATGCAGCTCACAGTGCTATTGCTAAGGACACTTTTGTTTACATAGTCATGACAATCTCAAGCTGGTTTTTGGTGATATCATGGATAATGGCTCCTTTTGTCTTCAATCCATCTGGTTTTGATTGGCTAAAAACTGTTTATGACTTCTCTGATTTTATGAATTGGTTATGGTTGCCTGGAGGTGTGTCTACAAAAGCAGACCATAGTTGGGAAACCTGGTGGGATGAAGAGCAGGATCACTTCAGGACAACTGGTCTTTGGGGAAAACTACTGGAAATAGTAGTTGATCTCAGGTTCTTTTTTTTCCAATATGGAGTTGTTTATCGACTGAAAATAGCTAGTGGAAGCACCAGTATCGCTGTTTACCTTCTGTCCTGGATAGTTGTGGTTCTCATAGCGGGTACTTTTGTGATAATGGCTTATACCCAAGACAAATATGCTGCAGAACAGCACATCTATTACCGTTCTGTCCAAGCGCTTGTAATCATAATTGTTACAGCACTCACCATTGTGCTGCTGAAGTTCACCGATTTTGAGCTTGTTGATATTTTCACCAGTCTTTTGGCCTTCATTCCCACAGGCTGGGGGTTGATCTTAATTGCTCAGGTGATCAGACCACTGGTGCAATCTACTGTGGTTTGGGACACTGTAGTTTCTGTAGCTAGGTTGTATGATATGATGTTTGGTTTGGTTGTCTTCGCTCCAGTGGCTTTTCTATCCTGGTTGCCAGGATTTCAGAACATGCAGACCAGAATACTTTTCAATGAAGCTTTCAGCAGAGGCCTCCAAATATCTCGCATCATTGTCGGGAAAAAGGCTACCTTATAGTCTAATTGTCTAACACTCTAAGGTAGTAAGGTGCACTTTTTTTTTTAAATTTTGCATATCCAAAATAATGATTTTTTAATTCAGTAGTTTGACCCTTTTTTTTCTTCTGTTAATAGGTTTATGGAAAATAAAATTTATTTTCTGATTAATGATTTTTATGGATTTATATGCTGTCATTTGCACTTTAGTTGCAGTTATGAACTTATGATACTTTATAGTATATACTTTTGTAACTCTTCACGATGCATCAGAGGGTTAACACTATATTATCAAAATCTTTTCTTTATTAAAATAAGAGATAACAAAGTTCTCTTTGTATTTACTATTGCTGCTTGTAGACTATGATTGCTTCATCTAGTTGTAGCTACTTTTGCCTTATAATCTCTATACATTGGTGAATTCCAAAGTGAAGATGATCTAATGTTCTCAAATCTGTGGTTGGTATATTGGCCTTTTCTCTGCATGTGTTTTCTTAAGTAATTTTGTTAAATCGTATAAAAATGGATTTGGTGGAAAGTATTCGAAATTCTGATTTTGGTCACCAGAACTGTTTAGTATGAAGACAAGAAGCCCCGAAGTGAAAAATCCCTCACCTTTTTTTATCTCCTATATGTTCTTAATTTTGTGGTGTTATCTAGTTTTGAGAAGTTTGTCTTCTTTCTTCCCTTTTATTCTTGAATAACATGCATCACCCTCCAATTAACGTTAATAATATTAAAACCTAGTTGGAAGATGGTATCCGGACTGGCTTACAAGTTATGTATATCTTCTACCTTCCAGGTTATTGGACTGTTTACTCGTACTTTATCTGATTATTTTGAAAAGTTGAATGCATGGCAACAAGGAACGAAAGGAGGGTGTTGTATAGTAGTGGTGCCCAACATCATCGTTGTTTATGTAGAAAGGTATGATTACTGAAATTCGTCAATGTTTGCAAGGTTAGTTGGGTTTATTTCCTCGGTTCATGTTATTACCAAATATATAGCTAAGGTTTCCTTACCATTTGATTAAAGAAATCCTTATCTTTTTTACATATATGTATCACGGTTAATAGAAGGCATAGAAGCCTCTTAGAGCCTTGCTTAATTAGAAACATTGTGGGTGTTACTGTTGGTGTGCTTGAATCCCATTTTCTGTTCCCTGAATGAAGTGGTTCTAATAGTGATGTTTTTCAGGACTTAGGGTCAATAAGATTTCGAGATGCTCTGAATATATGAATTTCTTCGTCGGATCTGTACCGGTGGTATTTCCCCTGCCTGTTGTTTTTTTCGGAGGAGACCAGGTGCCATTTGTATATTTATTTCCTATTTCTGTTTAGGTATTTTTGTAATATTTTTTGTTCATTATTGTGCCTATTTATTAGCATTTAGGAGATTTTGGGATAGTTGCACACTTGTCTTTGTTACGAAGGGAATGCCTTTTATCTAGTGCTACGAATCATGTCTTTGTTACACAATCATGTCTTTTTTTTCAAGTTAAAATATTTCTTCGACCATTAAGGTGTGATGAATTAATGTGGTGTGTTAGTTTGTAGGAAGTTAAGGGAATGAAGGGAATGTGTGTGTGTGGAAAGTGGAGGGGAAGCATAACTGTACAAGTTTTGAAGTGTGAAATTTCAGTTGGAACTTGTGTTTTTTCATAATTTTTAGTTTTTTGTTTTTGCAAACTAATCACGGAGAAGTCTTTTGACTCAAGTTTTCCTACAATCCAGTGATCCAGTCGCTTGGCGAAAAGCTAAAAAGAGCTGTAGAATCTTGTGTGTAGAGAATGTTTCATTAGCAGCTGATGCAATCTTAGGTAGAATTTCCTTTGACATGGGCAGATAGCCCTTGAGTGCAAATCATATACACAGGCGGTATTCTGTAGGTCTTGCTTAAATATCTTATTACTAAATTTATTAAAAGCCCTAAAACATGTTGTACTGAATCGCTTTGAATTGCTCCTCACATTTGTTAAATTCCGTTTTACTTATTTGGTAAACTATTTCATGAATGCAACTTATTCAAGCAAAGAATTTTAGGTGAAATTTTAGTTTATCAAGTAATGTGTAGTAGGAGATAGTCCTTGAAGTTTCTGGGACTTGCACGTTGCAACATGAAGGTGGTTACTGGGAACTGCTAACCAAGTTCAGCTGATATAAGATGTTGGCTGATATTTTTAGTGTATCTTCTATTAAGGACAAACTATATTTTGTTATTGCATGAAATGAATACATTGTGTACTCGATTTCCCCTCTTGTAATGGTTCTGATCTACCCAGTGTTGATTACATTGCTTCTTACGTTTCATATTCCTCCTCTCAGTAACATTTTTACGATCTATTCAATCCAGTGTTGATTCGATTACGTTACTTATTTTATATTGCAACTGTAAGTTTGTAAATCATAGTCTGGCTCAGAATTGCTTCAGTGACCTAACCACATGTCCAATTTGGATGTTAAGAGAAACCATGATTCTTCACCCAAATTTTTTTGCAAGTTCGGCTTTGAAAACCATAATACTTTTTTTTTGAGAATCAGTAGATATTATTACTATAGATAAAGTTTCTGGTTACAACCAGGAGTACCGAAAATACATCCACGTTTAGAAGCTTAGTCACTCGATATTACAAAACGGGAGTTATCTCACAAGCTGACATTCACGAGCACTAAAGCGGAAATCAAGGGGCTTCGAATTTTTATTTTTATTTTTGGGTTCGCTGGGGGCATTGATTGATATGGTGTTTGTGGGCTTACATGTTTGTTCACAACCATGATATGGTATTGACTTAAATTATTTAATTTTTTTTGGTTCTCTATGGTATTGGCTATCTTGCCGTCTCCCTCTCAAAATGTTCCAAATGTGGTGAAAAGAGATGGGCATGATAGGTTTGTATTTAAGAATAGGAGAATGGTGAAGGACCTACCTGACACGAAGGATTCCAGTCGATTAGGGTAAGAACCCAGGCATGTCATCAAGGAGCTAAAAAGTAGATGCTTCTTAGTTCTTATATAACCCCGGCCGGTTAAAGTCAACTGTTCAATCTCTGAATTTAAATTTCTTATAGAACTCGAAAATAGCAATGTTACTATGGAATTTCCCTTCATAGCCAAATATTTGAAACCATAATACAAGTATAGGCGTATGCTGCAATCTAACAAGGCAAGATTTTGTTTGAATCCACAGAATCCACATATATGTTGGTCGCATACAGAACCATATATATAGTTTTTACTGCTCAGGTCAAGCACACGTCATTAAATCAACACAACAAACACCAAAAATAAAAGCATAAGCAAGTTTAAGGCTTTTAGCAGTTGTTAGCATATTAATTTCCTATTTTAAGTTAGTACCACATGCAATCAAACTCCATTGCACCCACAGGCTGAAGGTTTCTGCTCATATCCATCTTCCTGTCCATATCAGTCATCCAGCTTCCCCCACCACCTCCTGCAATCACCAGAGTTGAAGAGGGCGGTGCCAACGATGAAAATGCCAATGGAAACGGGATGTTCTCTTGCAGGTTCTTCAAGACTGGGAAGGTTGGTGAGGTCAAACTACCATAGCCACCACCACTTGCACTGCTCATTCCTATACACAACACAAAATGCCCAAGTTTTTATATATTATGGATGAGGCACAGAATCCACATTTACAATAAATAAATAAAATCCTTCAGCCCTAACTTAAGAGTAACAAATCTAATACGAGTTGGTGGTAAATCAAGTGTACCATTGAGGGAAGGAGGTGCCCAAGCGAGTGGCTGGTAGTGGTTCAAGCCAGAAGAGGCAGCAGAGACCGTGGAGAAGCAGGACACGTGATTGTCGGTCATCGGCTGATTGACATAAGGGGCATTGTCGAGCTGAAGCGGCAGCGAAACAGGAGAGGAAGTATCCATTTGGTCGATGCAAGCTGGTGTGCTTCCAATGCAAAGAGATGTCATTTTCTGAGACTTCTTGCCACCTCCAATGCCGCTGGGGTTGACCTTAAGAAAGACCCTACAGATCACCCATTCATCCTGCATTAACAGAAATATTCACTTTGCCATCATTATTAACCCTACATGATCGAAAAGTTGAAGACATTAAAACAATCAATCTAATCAAGTAGATTTTGATGATATGGTAATGAAGTGAAGACTTGTTTGGTTGATTAACGAAGTCAGTTCACTGTAGGAGTAAGACTGAAGAGTGGACATGTAAAGCAATTAGTAATGACATGGTTTTACTAGTTATATAGCAAAGCTGAAAGATAATTACATTGTATACAAATGTACTGAAAATTTTAGTTGGATAAAACTAATAGGATACCATTGTAGACATGTTACCAGACATCTCTATTGTTGTGTTCTTTTGGCATGTTGTTTAAATGATAATAAAAAATCACAATTGTAGACATGTTATCAGACAAATACAACCTATTGTTTGTTATGTCCCCTTTCGGCAGGCTGTTGAATTGATAATAGTAAAATTACACCAGACCATAAGTTGAGAAACACTGAAACCATTCTAGTAGAAACCCAACTATCAGAGTCAGTCTATCCTTGCAAAATCAAATTCAAACTTTGCTATGGACAGATAAAGAGAAAGATTCTATAGTAACACAGCTAAACAGACAATCTTTGGCAGTAGAGTACTTTGTTATACACAGTGCCTGCAACACATATCCGGCATTTAAAGCGAATATTCTCCTTATGACCACAGTGCATCTGACTACATTAATTCACAAAAGAAAGTCTTCACCCTAAAAACAGCTCCAACTTCAACTGACACCAACCTAACGCAGCTATGTTAACCTTAAATAAACAGTTCCAGGCATTAAATTCTGTGGGCCCACAGGACTATCTAAAAACTATATAATATTTTTCCAAAGAATTATATATTTTAGTTATGTTTCAATATGTAATAACACTAAGCATCTACTACATCCAGTTGGTTCATTTGTGTTATAGCTGTAGTATCTTTTTTTATACACTACCCTATACTCCAAATACCATAATATTATCTACTACATGTTACACTAAAAATTAGTTCAAACAAAATTTCAACCCGCTACACAGTCCCATGCAAAGAAAAAAAACCCTAAACAAACCCTAAAAGAAAAAACACAAAGACCCTAAACAAAGACCCTAAACAAACCCTAAAAGACCCTAAACAAACCCTAAAAGAAAAAAAAACAACAGACCTTTGAAGAGCAAGACAAGCCCTGATACTCAAGGTTCCCATCAAGCCTATACTCATGCATGACCCAATTGGTCTTCTCTCCCTTGGGAGCCCTCCCTCTGTAGAAAACCAACGTCTTCTTCATGCCCACAAGAATGTGGTCACTCTTGGAGCTCACAAGGAGGTGGTTCAGCTTAGAGGTGGCAAGGATCTCCCTGTCCTTCCCTGTGGCCTTCCAATACCCCGAGTCCGTTGCTCGGTTAGTTCGCAATCCGGTCGGGTACTTCCGGTCTCTTAGGCTGAAGAAGTACCACTCGTTCTCTCCCATCTTGGCCTTTGCTGCAACACAAATGTTACACCGTTTACTAATTTAAGTTAGGGTGCATTGTTAGCAAATAAATATGTTACACCATCATATTATATATGTTGATATAGCCATACTTTATAAAAGTGTAATATATCATGTTAAATATGTTATACCATCATATTATATATGTTGATATAGCCATACTTTATAAAAGTGTAATATATCATGTTAAATATGTTATACCATCATATTATATATGTTGATATAGCCATACTTTATATACTAACCAGGGAGCTCCCAAGGTTCACACTTGTTGAGATCAATATCAGCAATGGCTCGGGTGGTGAAGTTGCCATCCATCACCTTCTTAAGAAGATAGTAACAAATGAGCTCCTCATCCGTTGGGTGGAACCTAAATCCAGGTGGAAGCAAGGGTTGATCAGTACTAGCACTACTCTTAACATGATTGAAGCATTGGTTGCTCCCAAACATGCCCACTTGACCACTTCCCTTCATGCCATCAAATTGGCTCCCAAACACCTCCATCACCACAACTACACATAACAAAGACAAAATGGTAACATTAGTTGGACAAACATCAAACATTACTACAAGATTACAACAAACAAAAAATACATGTTGTCTTTACCTTGTTGGTTGGAGAAGAGTACAAGAAGAAGACTTGTAATATTGCAAGTGATAGTGGGCTGTGTCTGGTTTTTATAGCCACACATGAAAAACATATGTAATATAATCAATATATATAATACAACAAAAGAAATAAAGTAGAAGGGTTTGGCAGGGTGTCATTGTGAAGTGTTGTAGAAGTAGAAGTAGGTGTGATATTGTGATCTCTGCTGGAAAATCTCCCTGCAATGGGAACTAGAGAGAGATAGGAACGGACCCTTCTCTCTCTACCACTGTTGTGGGCTCAGAGGGGCATATGAAATATGATAGCTACCCATGAGGAGTCCATGCATGCGTGTGTGAGGCGTTTCCACTCTTTCCCAGTGTCAGGGGAACAGAAGGGAGGTTTGTGTGATTAGTGGGAGAGAGGGGGATTAGGAGGATTTGAGGTGATCTCAAATCTGATAAAGCTGCTGCATCCGATATCAAATCTGTCAGACACAGTACAAGATTAAATAATCATGCAACAGGGACATGGTAATTCCATCACATCACTCCTTTCCTTGAGTTTCTTACACCCCCACCCACTCACTTGCTCTTTAAGGGCATCCCTGGGTTTTTTTTTCCCGGTCGTGGGAGCTGGGTCGAAGATGACCCAGGTCATCTTCGCTTTAACGTGTGAAGATGACCTCGGTCATCTTCGCCCGGGTTCCAACGTCCGAGTCGTCCAAGGTCAGCCAATCCGGACGCGTCACGTGACGCGTTCGGGTTTATTTTGTAATTTTTTTTAGTTTTTAGTTTTATTTATTTGTTAAATATTTATTGGTTAAATATTTGTTTTAGATGTTAGGTTGATTTATTTTTTGGAGATGTTGGGTTTAATTTTTAGTTGGTTTAAACAACGTTTACGTAGGCGACCGCCTAGGCGTTAGGCGGTCGCCTAGGCGGTCGCCGGTGGCGGTGGTCGCCTGGGCGACCACCGCCTTTCGCCCAGCAGAGCTGGGCGAAATAGGCGATCGCCTAGGCGATCATTTCGCCTAGGCGATCGCCTAGGCGAGAGCCGTTGGAGGGCTCTCCAACGGCTCTCTCCTTTTAATTTTTTTATTATTTTTTTTTTTCAAAAATTACAACTTTGCCACTAGCCCCAAATCCTATATAAACCCCTCCAAACCTCTTCATTTTTCACACATCTCTCATTCTCTTCTTCTTCATAATCCTATTCTCATCATCAACCTTCCTAATCATCAAGTTTTGCGATTAAGTCTCCGGTCTGGTGCTTAGTTTTGAAGTTGGAAAGTGAAATCTCCGATCCGTTTCTTCATTCTTCAACCGTCAAAATCAAGTGCACTCTTTCTAACTTCTCTTTAGAATTAAATTAATTAGTATTTTATTTTCATATTAGTCTAAATTTTATATTAGTCTAGTTTTAAGATATGGCTTACGTACCCGGCACTAGTCTACCTATGCATCACGAGAGTTACGATGACCTAAGACCTACCCGTACAAATGACCCCGGTTGGAATACTGCCCATTACATTAGCGCTAATGATAAAAATTGTATTGTCTGTGAGTTATGTGGTAAGGAAACTAGAGGTGGTATAGCCCGTCACAAACAACATCTTGCACACACACCCGGTAGCAATGCTAGACCTTGTGATAAAGTTCCTGACTCTATTAAACAAGACATAACTGCATACATGATTAGAAACAGTAGGACATTACAAAACGAAAATGTATGTCTTGATGATTATGTAGACCGAGAAAACATAGAATTTGATCTAGAAACCGGGTCGGGTTCCGGTTCTGCTCCGACCCCAACCTCCCGTTCTCGCCCCGTTCCTGGTCGAAAGAGACAAAAACAACGTTTGTGGGCACCATTTTGCGGACGTGGGAAGGACGTGGTTTCCGGCCCCCAACAAACAACCATCGAAAGAACCTTTAGAAAAGAAGATAGGAAAACAATTAATCAAAAATGGGCTAGGTTTTTCTATAGATGTGGTATATCATTCAACACTGTAAGGACGCCTGAGTGGAAGGAAGCAATATCCGCTACTAGTACTTACGGACCCGGACTTAAACCCATGACGTATCATGAAGTTAGTGACTCGTGCCTTAAACAAGAAATTGACTACACTAGAGGTATACTAGAATCGTACAGACAAGATTGGGCAACATACGGGTGCACGTTGATGACAGATGGGTGGACTGATAGGTCCGGTAGGAGTATAATCAATTTTCTAGTAAATTGTCCGACAGGTACCATGTTCATGAGGTCTGTAGATGCTTCCGGTCACTCTCACACCGCAGACTACCTGTACAAGCTGATGGACAAGGTAGTTGGCGAGATTGGCGAAGAACACGTTGTTCAGGTGGTCACCGACAACGCCGCCGCGTACGTACTTGCCGGTAGGATGTTGCAACAAAAAAGAAGGAGATTGTTTTGGACTCCCTGTGCAGCGCATTGCATCGATCTCATCTTGGAGGATATTGGCAAGTTGTTTTTGAAGACTATTGCTTTAGTTTTTGAAGACTATTGCTTTAGCTTCGGCATCAGGTTGTGAGCGGAATTGGAGTGTCTTCGAGCAGTTGCACTCAACGAGAAGGAACAGGTTGGCTGTGAAGAAGATGAATGACTTGGTGTATGTGAACTACAACCAAAAGTTAAGGCAAAGGTTTCAGCAAAGGATGGAGAAGCCTGGATTTTATGACCCCATCAGTGTGGAGTACGATCTCTTCGACGAGCATCCGTGGTTGGTAGAAACTGAAGATCCGGTCTTCGCTGGAGAGGAGCTTACATGGGCCGATGTCGAGGAAGCAGCTTTGGGACATTCTTCTTCACGGAGACGCTTTGCTCGATCCATGTCCACTGCATCTGACCCGCGGTGTTCTACTGCATCTGACGCGCCATTATTAGGTCGTGGCATGGATGATGCCATCGTTCACATCAGTTCTAGAGATCCAGGTGCATCGAGTTCTCAACCACCGATGGACATCGACGAGCAATATGTCCAAACCGACGATGAAGAAACTGAAGAAGATGATGTCTACGTCGACAATCCGAATGAGAACGACTCCGACGACTCTGATGGTGGTGGAGGATATGATATGGTTCCCAGTTGGACATTAGATCAATGTGTCCAATGGAATTAGTTAGTTAGCTTGTAATTCTACTTTCTCTTTTATCTACTATTGTATGAACTCTGAGTTACTTTGTAATCGTACTACTGAGCAATAAATTGTATACCTAAGTGTTTAGGTGGGTAGAGGGGGTGCCTAGTGAGGCCTTGGTCGAGAAAATAGGTGTCTTTTCGAAGCCTAAACATGTATGGTAGTTTTAGAAAATATTTGTGTATTTTTTTCTATTTTTCCCGATTTTTCCTGATTTTTTTATCTATTTTATGAAAATTAATTGAATTTAAAAAAAAAAAATTACCGCCCAGCCCTGGGCGGTCGCACAACCGCCTAGGCGATCGCCCAGGCGACCGGACGCCGCCGGCCGCCTAGGCTCGCCTAGGCGGTGCCTGAACGTTGGGTTTAAATATGTTGGGGTATTATTTATTTGTAAATAATTATTTGCTTATTAATAAATATTTGCTTGAATTATTAATGTTTTAAGTAAATATAATTGATTTTGGAATATAATAAAAGTTAGTGGAAATAAAAGATGATGTGGAGGAGAGAGGTAGGTTGTTATGCGTTGTGTTGGGTTGTAGTTAAGAGATGAATAGTGTAGGAAAGAGAAGAAGGCGGGTTGAGGAAAGAGAAAGCTGATGTGGAAGAGAGAGAAAGCTGATTTTGAAGAGAGAGAGCTGATGATCGGTTCGTTCAGGTCATGGTTAGTGATGGCCTAAATGTGACTTTTTGTCTCCTCTCGTGTAAAAATCTTGGCAAATGTTGTGGTATTGCCGTATTGGAATTGTAGCATTTTCTTCATGTGCACTTTTGGAGTCGTGTTTTTGTTAAGCTATTTTGTGCTCTTTTGGATGCTGAGAGTATCAGATTTTTAATTTAAAATGTCTTTTCTTTTGATATATTAAATAAGTGTTGGGGCTATCAACCACGTACAACTCTATCAAAAATACAAAAAAACTGATGTCACGAATACCTCATACTTCCAATACATGTTCGTATTACAGATGTATTTTGATTGTTAATTTAAAATGTTATTAGATGAATTTGAATGACTATTTTGAGTTATTGGCTCTAAGTATCCAAATGTTATCGTCTCACTTTGAAATGGTTAAGATTGAAATTTAAATCTTGGGATTGCACTTGTTATTTCTTTCTTATTTTACTAGTTAAGGGGATTGGTAAAAATAGTTGAAGCATGATGTAGGTAAAAGTGGTGTCTTTAGACGGTAGAAAGTAGAAACACATTATGATAATGCCTAAAAATGTGTTTTAATTTGAAGATTTTTGTTATGGTATATTAATTTAAAAAGTAAATCAATATTTTGCTGAATTCTATTGAGTCTTTTAAATTTAATCTCGGGATTATAGTTTATACCTTCGTTCGGATACAATAGAATTTAAACTTCAAAGAAAATTTACCCTTCTAAATAAAATCTTCCAATTAAGTTATGAACTCATTAATGCAAATGAAAAGGCCTATACGTAAAAGATATTGTTAGACTTTCTCTTAAAATACATCTATTAACTACTAGATGCTAGTATCCTAAGGTCGAAATATATTAGTTGTTGCATGCTCATTCCCGCTGCAGAGAAAGTAAAAGATACATTATTTGCCTTGACAACTACTTTCATGAGGAAAGCCTAAGCTGGAGCCTGTCTAACTGCACTGGCTTTTACCCTAATTATGAAAAACTTCAGTCCCACTCCCACCTGCAATATTTCCAAGTTCTGACATAAAATAGCAGCAAAAAATTACAAAAAACCTCAAAAGCTTAAAAATTAACCACAAACCATTTATGAGGAATAAATATTTCCAACACCAGAGCATCCATTCAAAATCAATCCAAGTCCAACCCACATGATTAAATGTGGAAACTATCTTGGTAATTGTTGTAGTGCATGCATGCATGCGATCACATAATACATGCAAAACCTAACAAGGCACAAAAGTGGAGCATTCCATATCCAGCGTATGTACAAACCATCTCATTGAGATCCCAATGGCAACCATCTACCATGTAGGGTGAAGACAACGAGAGAACATGAATCATGATGATAGCTTGAAGTTAATACTCAAACCACCGCTTCAAGTATAGATAAGCAAAATGCTAGCTTTTAGGGTTCAGGAGCATCAACCTCTATGTATTTTCCATTTCATGAATAGGAACAAAACAGCCCATCATGACCTTGTTTGCATGCTCTACTGTCCAATCAAATTTATTAGCATTTCAAATCTCAAAATAAAACAATAATCCCAGAAGTGAATTCTCAAAACGCATCAAAAACAGAATAATGCCAACCGGAAAGGCTCTGAGGGAAATCAAGTCATGGTGACTTTGGTTTGTTCTCTCTACCTTTATTTTTCCACGTAATTTTTTTTCAAATTATTATTTTTATACATTTACCATTCAAAAATCACTATTCATCAATAACTATAATCAATCTACCACTATTTATACATTTGCCCCTCAAAAATCACTATTCATTCATAGATGACATTAATAAATTTTCAACAATGTCGTATCATCGATGGATTCCATCTTTTTCATCGATTACGTCGTCAAACTATGTCGTTTTCAACAAAATTAAAAATAATATTTAATTAACTTATTTATAATATATTTACAAATTTGGCTAATTTAATGGTAGAATAATGGAGTGGAGTAAAAAACAGTTCATCCTGGTCTGACGTAAACGACGTCTGTCATCTCCAGCCGATCCATGCAAGAACTATTCCGTTGTAAGAATCTTCTATCACAAATACAATACACATTTAAGTTTTCTCAAAGAGACAAAACGAACACTCATGAAATGATTAGAATCTAAACAAAGTTGGAAGTCCATTCGGGCCTTTGAACATGTTAAAGTTCTAGCACACAAAAACGTACAAACCGAGGAAAAACAAAAGGTTGGAACTTTGCATGAATCTCATTAATATTCGGAACGCATCTTGGATCAATCTAATCAAAGCTTAAAGTCATCATTAGATTGATGTTGTGATCTTCACATTGACGGGTCATGCTCAGATTTTTCTCGAAATCGAAACCTCAGAAGCACTCCCAATCAGCTTTACATCAAATCACACCCTATTTATTTGAGATTTTTGTTTTGTTGGTGCAGTGATATGTCTATCTCTCTTCACATCATCATTTTCTTTTGCCTTTTTTTGTAAGGAAAAAAGGTCCTTAAAAAGTCCAATGAATATAGCACTGTGTCACATATTTAACTTTCAATCTAGTTCGGATTCGAACACATTTACGGTGACTAACTAGAATATTTACGTTAGTAGAATTAATCTGGATTAGACTAAGAATATGATTGATTCCAGGAACTTAGATAATTTTTTGAACACTATTTTTATGATTTTTATGATCCTATTCCACTTGGATCAGTTGGATGGGAAGCGAAGGAAATGATGTCAAATACAAAATTATAAGGTTGTATAACTTTTGAAGGAAATGATGTCAAATACAAAATTATAAGGTTCTACCATTTTTGGAACTAAACTTCCAGAAATTTAATAAATTTTCTTATAAATTAATCGTCAAAATTCATTATCAAAGGCTAATTCTTTCCTCAATGTTTTAACCTTATCAAAGACATCAAATTTATTTTCAGAAAATAAACACATACCTTCATTGAGAACTCGTCTATGAACGTGACAAAATATTCGACTCCACCTTTTAACCGAACCAGAGTCGGTCCCCAGACGTTTGAATGCACATACTCCAATATTTGTTTCGTCTTGTAGATAGCCGTCTTGAATCGAATTTTGTGTTGTTTACCGAAGACACAATACTTGTAAAAATACAATTTGCAGCTCTTAGCACCCTTCAACAGTCATTGTTTGTGTAGCTTACACAAACCTTTTTCCGGCATATGACCAAACCTCATATTCCAAAGTGCGGTGTTGTCTTTGTCGTGTGCAATATTTGTTGTACATTTTCCTACTACTGCATTCCCTAACATCCAATACAAGTTGCCCACCTTGGTTCCCTTTATCACTGTTATCGCCTCATGAGTGACCTTGATCTTTCCGTCCCCGTCGGACCATCTCCACCCGAAAGTATCAAGCTCTCCCAGAGAAATCAGATTCTTATTCAACTCTGGTACGTGACGCACACCCGTCAGCGTTCGAATGCACCCATCGAACATCTTGAACTGTACAGAACGAATACCGACGGTCGTGCACGGAGCATCGTTGCACATAACAACGATCCATTCTTTCAGTGGCTCATAGGATGTGAACCACTCCTTGTCCGGGCACATGCGAAAAGATGCTCCTGTATCCAAAATCCATCCAGATGCTGATTTGTCGATACCTGCAGCGCAAACTGTTAGAACGTCGACTTCGTTTTTCTCCTTCACCACACTGGCGGAATTATACCTGTCTTTCCCTTTCTGCAGCGACTCCTTGAAGGTCCTACAGTCACGCTTCATATGACCGATCTTCTTGCAGAAAAACATTCAAAGAATCTCTCATTTGATTTGGACCGGCCCCTTCCGTTGCTTCTTCCTTTATTACCCATCCTGCCTCTTTCCGGTGCTGCGATCAACCCTTCGCCCTTGTCGAAAGAGCTACTACCAGAATTCTTCCTTGCATCGTAGTAGATCAACGTGCCCTTGACCTCCTCCAACACCAACGAATCATTGCCATATATGATCGTATTCACCAAGTTCTCATACGAGTCCGACAGTGACGTCAATAACAACATTGTTTTGTCGACATCCTCTATCTTTTCATCTAGCTGAGTCAGATCAGCTATCAACTTATTGAACACTGAGAGATGCTCAATGAACGGCCTGTTCTCCTTCATCCGAAGCATGTACAACTGACGCTTCAGATTCAACTTGTTGCTTAAGTTCTTCTTCATGAACCTCTTCTAAAGAAGTTTCCAATATTCTGTTGCGGTCTTCGTCGATTCCTCGAAAAGTAAATCATCCGAGAGACACAACTCGATGATCCCAATAGCCCGGAGATTCGGACTCTCCCACTTTTCGTCGGTCGTCTTCGACGACTTCTTTTCAGCTCTATCCAACGTCAACAATAGTCCGTCCGTCTGCGACATCAACGCACAAACTCTCCGTTGTCATGTTGAAAAGTTCTCATTCTCGGTGAATTTCTCCACCCGAAAGTTCCGCGCATCATCCGCCATCGAAAGTGCAACCAAATCTATGATACCAGCTGTTGGGAGGGGGATCTAACAATGCATTAACACGATACAGATTAAACGCACCACGTAATACCGAATATTGACTTGCGGAAATAAACTTCGGACCCTTTCCCAAACTCAATGCAACAAGAACGCAAATAAGATGAAAATAAACAAGCAAACACAAACGCACATCTGAAACAACCACGACACAAGCGATTTACAAGGTTCTGCAACGTGCCTACGTCCTTAGCGGGTCTCCTGCGGGTTTCCTTTCCTTCTTCCGCTTCTCCAACAAGATAAGCAACCGAGATTGCAAGTATATTGAGTAGGGGTGAGCAAAACCCGGTCCGGTCTGGGTTCGGTCTGGAACCAACCGGTCCGGACCGAAACAAAAAATTTGGATCCGGTCCGGTCCAAATTTTTTTTGTTTAAATTTAAGGTAAAAAATCGGGTTTTTGGACCGGTCCGGTCCGGTCTTCGGTCCGACCCTTCAAATTTTTTCCGGCCCGGTCCGGTTTCCGGTCCGGACCTAAATTTTTTTTCCGGTCCGGTCTGAACCGGACCGGACCGATGCTCAGCCCTAATATTGAGGCAATATGTCCTCCAAATCACTTTTGATCTTTCTCTAGCCTAATCTCTCAACTCACAATGAAGAAATATTACACTTGTACGTTATTTTAAAACCAAGAGCAAACAAGCCCTTTTGTGGACTCAAAAACAGAGCTACAGTTAAGCAAAACCATGTTGAAAAATCGTGGGCAACAGTCGACCGATGCTCCTTCGGTCGACCTTTCTTGACTAAATAGGAAAACTTTGGTTGCGATTCGGTTACCCGAATCCTTCCCGGTTGACCGTTGTAACGCTTCTTCATGCGGCTCAGTTTACCACGAGAACACTTCTCCCACGAACTAACTAATTATCCAATAACCCCACGGTCGACCGAGCACCCTCGGTGGACCGTTCCAATTTCGACACTCTTTCATATTCTCGGAACACCAAAAATCCCTCCAACGGTTTACCGAACCCGTTGTTCCGAAGTGTCCGTTGTCCTCTGACGGTAGACCGAATCTACTTTGGTCGTCCGATCCCAGCTACACCCGAAGTGTCTGGAATCCTTGGTTCGGTGGACCGAATCCAATTCGGTCGTCCGAACCCTGCCTCGCCAAAAGTGTCTTGAGTTTTGGTATAGTTGATCGGATCCTATCCGGTCGACCGTTTTTTCCTGGATTTGTTTTCTTAACAAATATAAGCCAATATTCTACAAATATGACCTATTACTGGCAATGCACTATTTTCCTTGCTTTGCTATCAAATACTCATTAATTGGAACTATTATATTCTTCAACTACTCGTTTAATATTCTGGAATTTCAATACCACCAGTATTAGTAATTTAGTACAATGTTTGTCTATGTTCCTTATCAGTATAATGTTATTTTTTGAAAAGTTAGTACTTGTATTTATAAACTTGTATGACCGTGTATCCACGACCATACCAAAAAAACCAACAAAGTTACACATACGAAGCTTTCTTGTAGCCTTCCTGTCATTACTATGATGTCCTAGATTGCAAATGTGTCGACTCAAATATGACAAACTAATAGTGATCAGTATATACATCACGAATCCTTGACGTTAAATAAACGTACACATTGCACTTTTGGATAACGCCTACAAACCAACTCCAACCAACATGAACACGAGGGATGTAATTACACATCCATGTTGCCATTGGGGTGGAACCTAATTAACGAACCTAACGAAGAATTTTATCCAAAACAGCAAGTAGCAGACAAGTCGGCAACTCCACAATCAAGAAATTAAAGTCGTATATATGTTGATGCACATGCATGACGAGCACATCTCGTCACCCGCCGCCTTCCTTTTGAATTTCTCCACCGCTCCAAGCAACAAATTCTTTACTATTGCATTCCAAATAATAATAACCATCATAAAAGAGCACATTCAGGCAGTTTTTTTTTAATATAACACATAGGAATATTGGATAGGAGGATTATATCATTATAGGTTGCAATGGAAGTTGGGACTTGGGAGTGACCAACGATGGTCTATAAAAAAAAAATTGCAAATCACAAACGTGAATGAATACATGTAAATATTACACATACCAGAAGAAATTATGATTTGAATTTGTATCATTTGATTGACACGATAATAAGGTGACAAGTTGAGATAATTCAATCTATGAAAAAAAGTGATGCTATGAAACAAGGAACAACCATTTGTCAATCAATATGTTCTTATATAAGTTTTTGGAATGAATCATTTGATCTTCAGGTTACTTAAACAAAACTTGGTTCTATGGGTTTTGGAACCCATCTATCCAAACGTACAAGGGTTTGATTCCCAGAATCCTAATACTAATTATGAGCATTTGATCTAGAATTAATTATAGTTTAATTTGTCTCTTGAATTATGTCTTAATATCACTTCTTAAAATTTAAAATTTGGACAATATTTTACGTCTAATTTAATCCAAATTTTCACACACAATTAGGTTTACAAATGTATTAAGAATAAAATGCAAAAAAAAATTAAAAAAACGCACAAATATATGTTTAAATAATATTTTTTTAAAAATCGTAATAGTAAAGTATTAAAATATATATTTAAGGGAGGTAACTGTTATATTTTAAAATTTAAGGATACAAAGTAACATGGAGATATAGTTCACAGAGACAAACAGTAATTAACCATTTAAACGGATTGGATATCAAGCATTTGTATATTTGGATCTAAAACGAGAATGAACAGAGAAGACAACAATAAAAAACATAAAAGAAGGGAACTACTATTCGTTGTCGGAAAACTACATAAATCGCCCCAAAAAAGACATTTTTACCCTAAACAAATCAATTAATACCGATTTCGTCCCGTGTCTTTAAACAAGGTGTTTGACTCAGTTTTACTCACATTCCTAGTACCAACACCACAAAAATGTCTGGCGAAGCACCTGAATCCGGCGAGGTAACGGGGGCGGAATTTTTTTCCCGACTCGGGCGTCTGGATAAGCCGCCTCCACATAGGTGGAGGCGGTTTAGCCCGACGCCTCCACTTATGTAGAGGCGGCTTCGGTGGACGCCTCCACAAAGGTGGAAGCGTCTGTCTAACACGCCTCCACGTATGTGGAGCCGTGTTAGTCAGACGCCTGTTTTTTTGTTTTTTTTTAATTTTCTGTTAAATTCAATTTTTCCAGGTTCCGTTGCAAGATTTCGGTGGTGATGGAGTAGATTGCAGTGAGCTTTTTGACAGTAAACAAATATTTACAACAATCGAGGACGCTTGTAAATGGGCGAAACAAGTTGCACTAGGAGCCGAATTTTTTTTGGTTATATCATCATACAAACCAAAAGCAGATAACCGGATGGATTGTTACCTCAGATGCGATCGCAGACGTGAGATGAGTTCTCGTGATACGAGTATTGCACTGCGAAAGAATACGAAAAGAAAAGGTTGCGGTTGTCGGTTTTTGGTAAAAGTGGTGGTGCGACGAGATCATGATGGATGTGTTATTGTTTCTAGTAGCATCTATGGGCAACACAACCACCCATTGGCAGTTTATTCAGAGGGTCACCGACAGGTCAGCAGACTTAGTGCTGGGGCAAAGGAAATTATTCGTGATATCACAGAGGCACAAGCAAGACCCCGTAACATTTTGTTGGCGGTAAAGAAGAAATTTCCAGACGATAATCCGAATCAAAGGCACATTTACAACTTCAAAGAGTACATGAGGAGGACGAAATCTGAAGACAGGAATCCCGCGCAGCAGTTTCTCTGGGAGGCAGTGCAGCATAAGTATTTTCATTGGACTGTGGCAGATGAAGAAACTAATGTCTCGACTCACGCATTATTGGCACATCCGACTTCAGTTCAGTTGTTGCGTACATACTCATTCGTAATCTGTATGGATTCGACGTATAAGACGAACGAGTACAAGATGCCTTTGTTTGAGATGGTTGGGGTTACTCCAACAAACATGAATTTCCTCGTCGGATATGCGATTTTGCAGGATGAGACCGAGTCTAGTTACCGGTGGGTGTTGGAGAGGTTGCGAGATCTGTTATTGGATATTGTTAGCCCGACAGCAATAAGTACGGACCGGGAGATGGGTCTGATGCGACCAGTGGCAGAGGTTTTTCCTGAGTCAGCTCATTTACTATGCACCTGGCATATCAACAAAGACGTGTACAACTACGCATACCACGTATTAGGCGTGGAAGGTGGAGGAGAGTCATGCTTTCTGATTCACAGACGGATTATGATAGAGCAGACCGTAATCTGAAAGATTCTTACAGTTCCTGGCCAGTGCTGACGAAGTATGTGGAAGACACGTGGTTGGTGCATAAGGAAAAATTTGTGTTGAATTGGACGAATCAAGTTTTTCATTTCGGCAACAATACGAACTGCAGGGTGGAAAGTGCACATTCGGCTCTGAAAGAGTGGATCACTACATCGACTGCCGCTCTCGACACTCTTTTCGACCGCGTGAACTCGTCTATTGAAATGCAGCTGACTAATATTCAGAACTTTCTTGAAGATTCGAGACGTCGAAATTTGGCACATTACATAGGTCCTCTGTTTCAGCATATAAATGGTTGAGTTTCGCATCACTGCTTGTCGTTAATGACTCAGGAGTTGAAGAGAATGCAGGACTTAAGTGATGAAATTGAATATCGTTGTGGTTGTGCTTTCCTGACAACACATGAGATTCCTTGTGCCTGTACCATGTACGAGTGTTTGGCGTCAGGTGATGGAATTTATTTAGAGCAGATTCATCCATTCTGGAAAACACTTGTTATCGGAGAAGGAGTCCAGATGTCAGAGTTTGTTGATCGGTCAGCACAAGACGTCGAGCATTTTCGGAAGCTAGTGGATGAGATCTCGGAGAGCGACCCTGCAGTAATTCGTAGTGCCTCTCGTATTTTATACGAACAGTTACACCCCGATCAGTCGAACTATGGAGAACCCGAAGAAAATACTAAGGTACGAGGTCGACCTAGGGGAAAGTCGACACGTCGGGACCCGAGTGCCTTCGAGTATGCTGAGCGAGGGCGTGGTCGGTCTGGCAGTAGTGGGAGCAGGGGTCGTCGTCAGTCTGGCAGTAGTGGGAGCAGGGGTCGTCGGTCTAATTCGTCTCGATCGTCCGTGAATACGGACACATGATCTTCTGGTATGTTGATATCTTTGTTGTTATGTTATTTAATTTAATATATATCAGTAATCTAAATGGGGTTGAATATATTATATAGTATCTCCTAATTTTTTTGTTTTAATGAATTGTTATTTACTTATCTTACAGTGTCCGGACGGGTTGACGTGGACAACTTCCCATATAATGATAGACTGTCAGGAATCATTTTACCATTTCTGGATTGGTGGAATGACGTACGTGCTGATGGCAACTGTGGATTTCGATGCGTTGCCGATATCTTTCATGGTGGTCAGGAGAACTGGTCGTACGCCCTTCGTGCGATTTCTAATGAGATAGGTGCACATCCTATATATAAGAGTGTTTCTTTCGGCAATGTGAGAGAAGCTCGTCAACGAATTGATTGGGGCGGGGGAGTTTGTGGCGAGGATCATTATATGGAGGTTTGGTCTGACTTGTTTCCTATTGCTAATTTTTACAAGTGTGCGGTCATGTATTTCGCAGTGGGAACAGATGGTTCGTTGTTCCCTTGTCTTACTGTTCTACTTTGGGAGTGTCCGTCTGCCATGACGAGGCTTGTCAGAGAGTTGGTCATTGCTCATTTAGGGAGTTACAGACATTTTATTCGTTTGGAATTACTTGATGATTTCCCAGTACGTCCTATAGCGACCTTATGGTATCAAATGCGAGATGAGAGTGTTGTTGGATGGGAGGATCAGTACCAAAGTAAGATGGAGTATTGGAACCAGTTACGTGGTACATTTTCATTGTAATTTGTAATGTTTTGTAATGTATAATATATTGTGTATTTCTACTTATATCATGTTGTTCTTTTACCGTATTTTAAATTTAAATATTATTTGATATCTAAAGAAATAAGTTGAAGATATTTTCGTGACGAATAAATATTAAAAATACGATAGTCCAAGAAATACGTAGAAGATATGTTCGTAAGAAATAAATAATAAGAGTACACAAATAAACATAACCAAATACCAACAAATATAGTAACAGTGCAATAAAACGAAAGTAAAAGCAAGACAACTACAACTCAGCATCTGAATCATGGTCCGAAATGCCGTATCCTCAGTCCGTGGTGGTCGCCCCCGTCCGCAACACTCGTCCACAACATCGATACTAACACCACCGCCACTCCAAAATGAGCTATCCCGCCCAAGGCCCTCAAGTGTGACACCTAGCAACTCAGATACATATAACTTCAGCTCAGATGTCGGCGCATGTGCACTGACCATGGTACCCTCAACGGGTATGTGCAGAATCTGAAAGACGTCATGCAACATGATCGTCATCTCTCCGAACGGCAAGTGAAAAGTGTTGGTGTCAGGCTGCCACCGCTCCACGAATGCCGAAATCAACGGCATGTCGATGCAGGAAAACATGCTGTTCGGCAAGTGGCCCAATCCACTGTCAACCACGGTCGCCGTCATATCCTCAGTCATCACTGAACGCCATCCCTGCAATGTCGTACGGGCTCTGTGCCGATTATGGCACTTCAAAACCTTCCGCTCCTCGCCATCCCAGATGCGTCTCGCGACGTGGCCTCCGAAACTCGGAATGACGCTGCCATCTACAGGACCACCGGGAATAATATCCGTGACGATCCAAGACTCGTCCTCACCCCTCTTCTTCTTCTTCTGAGCTCGGGCGTCTGCAGTGCACGAACTCGAATCACCGGTCACAAACCGGCCTCCTCGATCCTTCCTAATGACCCACTCAGCGGAAGGACCACCGTGTCGCCCCCGTCCTCGACCAAACTGATGTACCGCCTCCTCCTGTGGCCCCAAGTCGTATCGGCCCCCATCGTCACTGTCGTCGTGACTCCTCACCTCATCTGAATCATCATCGTCGTCGAAAGACTCTCCAGGTGTCTGATGACGACGTAACAGATCTCTCTCTCCTGACTGAAGCAGAAGTACCACGTGTACGTGGATGACGAGGACCTGACTCGTCTGCTATACTACGTATCGCGCGTAAGGGAATTGATTTTCCTTTTCCTCCACGGTAACCCGATGACTATTAATTCAATTTTAAAAATACAAATTTATTAATGGATTTACTAAAATAATTAAACTAATTATTAACTTAATAATCGATTTATTTAGCAATTATCATAATTAATCAATAATCATTTACTAAAATCGTACACAACTAATTACTAACATAATAATCAATTTATTTAGCGATTTATTTATTAATTATCATAATTTATAATCAATAAAAGATTTACTAAATTAATTTAACTCATTATTAACATAATATTCAATTTATTTTAATTTTATAACAATTTAAATTCAATTAAAAAAATGTAAAAAAAAATGGGGCGTCTGCGGGAGACGCCTACCCTACGTGGGAGGCGTCTCCCGCAGGCGTCGGCACCTGGGGTCGGGCGTCCACGGGAACCGCCCGACCCAATGAGAGGGCGGCCGCCGGAACCGCCTCACTCTCGTTGGGTCGGGCGGTTCCCGCGGACGTCCGACCCAAAAATGTATTTTTTTAAAATTAATTGAAATAAACAAGGTAATTTACTAGATGTGAGTAGTCCGGGGTGTCCGCTGACTCTTTCCCTGGCCTCCGGGACATTCTATTTGGTGAATAAAAGTGTGATATGAAGAGAAAGTTGTGTTAAAAGAGTGAAATGATGAGTTATATTAGTAGAAAGGGTAGAGAGACAAAATGGTAATCTTACGGACGATTTAAGTAGTTTTACGACGACGAATAGCAATTCAGTAAAAGAATTGATGATTTATGCTAAAATGTTCGCGGGTCGAAAAATAATTTTGTGGAGTACTTGTTCTAAAAGTATATCCATATCCATGTAATCAATTCAGTTTATGGGAACTACTAAACGTCGCCCCAAAACTACTTAAATCGCCCCTTGAAATTACCAAATTGCCCTTAACAATATATTTAATACCCATATCGTCCCGTGTCTTTAAACAAGGTTATTGACTCAGTTTTACTAACATTCCTAGTACCAACACCACGAAAATGTCTGGCGAAACACCTAGATCAGGCGAAGTAACGGAGGCGGATTTTTTTTTCCGACACGGGCGTCTGGCTAAGACGCCTGTACCATCGTGGAGGCGTCTGGCTAAGACGCCTCGACCATGGTGGAGGCGTCTTAGCCAGACGCCTCCACGATGGTACAGGCGTCTTAGCCAGACGTCCCGTTTTTTTTAATGTTTTTTGTCAAATTAAAATTATACGGTGTGTTATCTCAAATTATTTGACGTTTCTTTGCAAATTTTCGGTGGTAACCGGTCGGATTACAATGAGTTTTTTTGCAAGTGATGAAGATTCAAAAAAATTCCAGATCCAACATTTTTAAAGTTCCAAATCCCCCGGTGGTAAAACATCATGACTTACAAATACCACCTCGACATGTCGTTCGGAGGTCTCGCCGGTGAGGTGGCGGCATTCCACCTCGCCGGTGAGGTGGCGGGGGTGGCAAGGGGGCAGCGCCCCTGGAAATTTTTTGGATTTTGAAATTGTTGGATCTGGAAATTTTTGAATTTTCGGTGTACCGAAGAGGTATCGGTCATCCGAATATAGTAATTATTAACTTATTAATTAATTTAACAATTATCTAAATTTATAATCAATTATTTTTTAAAAAAAATAATAAAAAATTACGGGCGTCTGACGGAGCCGCCCCCACGTAGGAGGGGGCGTCTGGCTAAGACGCCTCCCCCATGGAGGAGGCGTCTTACACAGACGCCTGTCCCAAGGGCGGAGCGTCTGGGTAAAACGCCTCCCCGATGGATAAGGCGTCTGGGTAAAACGCCGCCCCCATGGGGAAGGCGTCTTAGCCAGACGCCCCCTCCTACGTGGGGGCGGCTCCGTCAGACGCCCGTAATTTTTTATTATTTTTTATTATTTTTTTATTAAAAAGATGTTAGATGTTTTACGAGATTCGAGTACACTGGGGCGTCCGTTGGTTCATTACTGACCTCCAAAACATTATTTTTTATGATTATAAGAGGAATATGAAGAGAGATGTGTGATTATAAGAGGAATAGGAGGGTAAAATGTCGCGTTATAGCAGTAGAAATGAGAGAAGGGCAAAATGGTAATTTCAAGGGGCGATTTAAGTAATTTTGGGGCGATGTTTAGCAATTCAGTTTATTTATTCTTTTTCTGATAATTATCATATTACTTAATTAATCTTGTTTTGTGAAAGCTGGTAGATAATGATTCTTACGTAGAGGTGGAGTACGTGGGCACAGTATCCAGCCGGAATCTCCAAAAGTGTTGTTCCATCACATGAATGAATTGAAGCATCAGACGAACCAACACTATTTATTAGGGTTGCTGTTGGTATCACATCTCGCTTGTATATATATATACAAACTCACCTTGGATTGATTCACGTACTTTTGGATTACATCATGATCATGCTTGCATTGTTGGGCTGTGTGTCTGCTACATGAATATTTATGTTTATATTTTATAAACATTATGTGTAATAGAAAAGTCGAGCAATTGACTTGTCTTTTCTTCAAATCACATCTGAACCGTGTTCTGATCACAACAGAGCATATAATTATGGTGGTTTTGTATGGTTTCCTGAGTTGGGGTGGAATCAAATAGTTTGGCAGGTGGGAGGTGGTTTCCGTTCTTGGATTTGGATTATGTCTGGTCATGTCCAACCCATACACATCACATATATCTCACGTTCTTTCAGTTTGAACATTATTTATTATATTATATAGAGTAAATAGTAGGTTGGAAACCTGACTTTTCGTGACACTCTGCGAATAAACACTTATCTCCTAGGTTTTTTTATTGAGACCACGCTTAACGGGTCGGGTGAGCACTCGTGCCCAACCCGTGTGCCTAGGCGTCTCCCATTAACGAGGAGGGCGCTTGTCGGGCAGGCGTCCCTTCAGGCGCCGGAGATCCCGAATGGACGCCCGGGCGCCCATCGGGTGGGGGGCACGTGTTGCCCCCCAGTTGGTTGATTTTTTATTATTTTAGTGGAGATTTTGTTATTAGGGTTAATTGATAATGTATTGAGTATTTTTTAATAATGTAGGGTGATAATTTTTTTATTATTGTAGGATAATTGTTTAATCACGCTTTAACTATTCAATCACGCGTGCACTATGTAATCACGATTACACTGTGCATTCACGCGGGTACTGTGCATTCACGTGTGTACAGTGCAACATATACCTCTATTTACTATCAGTTATAAATACATCTACCTATCTCATTTAACTCCTCACATCTTCTTAAATTCTTCACTCTTATTAACTTCTCATCTCAATGTCGAATAGTAGTTCAAACTCCGCTCAATCCGACGATGACAATTGCATTGAGACATTCAATGTGATGGACCGTGCTATTGATTTGGCCGCCCGGGCTATGTATGAACGGAGTACACGTTCTAGGCTTCGTCGAAGGAGAACGATGAACCCAGATATAGATCGTGAACTTGGTTACAGATGCCTTAGGGACTACTATTTTTCTGACAACCCTGTCTACTATGATTCTCTTTTCAGGAGAAGATTTCGGACGCGAAAACACGTCTTTCTGCGCATTCACAATGTCGTTGAAGCATTTCTGGATTACAAAAAACAACGACAACAATATGAATGCTAGCATATGGCGTGACAGCTGATGAGATCGATGAGTATTTACGACTAAGTACAACTACATCTAGAAATTCCCTCCTTAAATTCTGCGAAGGTGTTATTAACATCTTCGGTCTTGAGTATTTACGTCGACCAACTGCAAATGACTTGGCACGACTACTCCACGTTGGTGAGCAACGTGGGTTCCCAGGTATGATGGGGAACATCGATTGTATGCACTGAGTTTGGAAAAACTGTCTAGCTGCTTGGAAGGGGCATATTCAAGGGCGTTCTGGGAGAGCAACCTTGATCATTGAAAAGGTTGCATCGTACGACTTATGGATCTGGCATTCCTACTTCGGAATTCCGGGTTCGGCCAACGAATTGAACATCCTGCAACAATCTCCGTTTTTCGACGTCATACTGGAAGGTCGAACTCCCTCTGTAAATTATGAGGTAAATGATGTTCAATATCATATGTGATACTATCTTACTGATGATATTTATCCACAGTGTGTCACCTTCATTCAATCCATCCTTCACCCTCAATCCCCGAAGCATAGGTTGTTTGCTGAAGTGCAAGACGTGATGCGTAAAGATGTAGAACGCGCTTTCGGAGTGTTGCAAACTAGGTGGGCGATCATCAAAAATCCCGCTCCCGCATGGAGTAAGGACGTACTATCAAAAATAATGTCAGCTTGCATCATCATGCATAACATGATGGTGGAAGACGAACATGACCCTTACGCCAATTTTGGAGATATTCGCGAATTTATGGAAGATCGATCTGGAACTTCTGTTGCGGAAATATTATATTCGACTGATTGTATAACGGATATTCACAAGTTTTTTGCCAATAAAGATCAAGTGTGTGACAAGAATCAACATTTGAAAGACGATTTAATCGAGCATATATTACAACGCTACGGACGAGGAACGGTTTGAACATGGGTTTAACGCAATTTGTGATGTTCTAATTCGAAGTCGAGTTTATGTAATATGTATTGTTGTGTTCTTAACTTTTGATGTAATATTTTCGATTTCAGTTTATGTAATATGTAACGTGGTTTCGTAATATTTAATAATAATTTCGTGATTTAATAGTAAAAACTAAATATTTTCGAGTTAAAGTAATTAGAAGTAGTAATTACAATTAATATTATGTAAAATCTAATTTGTTAAATGTTGTGTAAGAATTAAAATTGTTTAGTTAATAAATAATGTGAAGGAAAAAAGTGTAGGGTGGGTAGCCTAGGCATGGTTAATGAAAATTTTTGGGTGAGTGAGGGGAGCTGACGTGACAGAGAGAGAAGCTTACGTGACGGAGAGAGGGAGTAGGGCGTCCGGGGTAGCCTGAACATGGTTAAACACAGTCTGATAGTTTACCTCGTATACAAATTTTCTATCTAAATTATTTTTAATTGAAAATTCAAATCATACATTTCAATCTAAGATCAGAGTCTTTCTTGCACATTGAGAATCATTAAATTTGAGAATTATTTCATATAAGATCAAGATATAAGCACATATTATTCTATTTTTATTTATGGCATAATTATATTCAAAATGTTTCTCAAATTTTATGATTTTCAAGATGCACGTATAACTCAAGTTTTGTATCTGATTGGTTTTGATTTTCAATTATTATGAAAATTAGAAGTATACTTATGAGCTTGACTCTCAAAGTCTCAAGTTCATGGAGAGAATCGTGAATTCGTGATCCATCTCAATCTTGTTTTCTGTATGCAACTTCTTGTAATGATTGAGTCAAGTCCTAAATGTTAACTTTCCAAAACCAAAATGAATGTTCCTATATCCATTCTTCTTAGTATATATCATGACCTACATTACTTCTTCACAGTCTGTCATAGATGCGCAAAGAAAGAATTACAAGTTGTAATTTCGTTCAGTTTTCTATTTCTCTTCGTAAAACTGGATTACTATTCATCGTCGGAAAACTACTTAAATCGTCCCAACGAATTACCATCTTGCCCTCTTCTCATTTCTACTCCTATAACGCGACATTTTACCATCCTATCACCAATCTCTCTTCATCTTCCTCTCATAATCATAAAAAATAATATTTTGGAGATCAGTAATGAGCCAACGGACGCCCCGATGTACTCGAATATGGTAAACGTCTTATCCAGATGTCGTCCCCATGGTCGGGGCGGCTCTGACGGACGCCTGCTATTTTTATATTTTTTTATTAAAAAGATAATTGATTATAAATTTAGATAATTGCTAAATTAATTAATTATTAAGTTAATAATTACTATATTCGGATGACCGATACCCATTCGGTACACCGAATAGAGATTTCCAGAGAAATGTCGAAGCTACTGTGGATAAATATTCGGATGACCGGGTAGAGGTCGGTAAACCTACCCAAGGATTCCAGGAAGATCAAAAACTTATTGTCTTTACGATCACGGTGGACCGATGGAAACTCGGTCATCCGCATGGAACATGTTCGGTAGACCGAGAAGAGAACAGTCGACCGTCCGAAATCTCACCTTACAACGAGTTTTTGCAAGTGATAAAAATTCAAAAATTTCCAGATCCAACAAGTTCAAAATCCAAAAAATTCCGAACGATTCCCGAACGACTTGTCGATATGGTATTTGTATGTCGAGAAATTTTACCACCGGAGATTTTGGATCTTGAAATTGTTGGATTTGAAAAAAAATTGAATCTTCATCACTTGCAAAATAACTCATTGTAATCTAACCCGTTACCACCAAAAACTTGCAAAGGAACCTAAAAAATAATTGGAGATAACACACCGTATAATTTTAAGATTTTTTAATTCTTTTTAGGACGGGACGTCTTAGCCAGACGCCCCCCCTTGGGTGAGGCGTCTTAGACAGACACTCCCTCCATTGGGGACGCATCTGGGTAAAACGCTCCCCCATGGGGGTGTATTACCGAGACGCCCGACTCGATTTTTCTTTTGGCTGAGCTTACTTCACTGAATTCAGGCGTTTCGCCAGACATTTTCGTAGTGTTTGTATGGAGAAAATAAGGAAAACGTAGGTAGAAACCTTATTTTAAGATACAAGACGAAATAAGTATTAAATAAATTGTTAAGGGTAAAAATGTAATTGTTGGGAAGATTTAAGTAATCTTTCGACGACGAATAGTGACTCTCTCGTAAAAAGGTGGATTTTTTTCTTCCGATTTCCTTTGCGGAGTCCTCTACTTATGGTAGGGCCCAAGGGGATCATCCTGTTGAATATTGACTTATATTTGTTAAGGAAGCAAATCCAGGAAGAGTCGGTCGACCGGATTGGATTCGGTTTACCGACGCACAACCCAGGAAATTTCGAAAAAGACGGGTCAGTCTACGGGATTGGATTTGGTCCACTGAACCGAGAATTCCAGGCACTCCGTGTGCAGCTGGTATCGGACGACCGAATTGGATTCGATCTACCGTCAGAAGGTAACAAGCACTTTGGAACAACGGGTTCGGTAAACCGTTGGGGAGATTTTTGGTGTTCCGAGAATCTGGAAAGTGTCTGTCCAATTTGGCACGGTCCACCGAGGGGTGCTTGGTCGACCGTGAGGTTGTTGAAGAATTCGTTAGTTCGTGGAAGAATCGTTCTCGCGGTCAACCGAGCCGCGTAAGAAGCGTTCTCGCGGTCAACCGGGAAGGATTTAGTTAATTGAATGGTCACTTCATTCGTTCCTGCCCGAGTAGGTCAGGTGGACCTAGTGGACGACCAGGTTCCTCCTCAGCTAGCGGTGCGGGGCCGAGTCGACCAGTTGCACCCTCCCAGCAGGGGAAGAGTGTGGGACGTGTCTTCACCATTCAGGCGGAGGAGGCTAGAGACGCCAGCGCTGTGGTGGAAGGTACGCTTTCTGTTGATGGGTTGATTGCTAGAGTGCTTTTCGACTGCGGGGCCACACACTCGTTCATCTCTGAGCAGTTTGCGAGCGTGTTAGGCCGTACCCCTGCGATGTTGACTGCCACGTTGGAAGTCAGCACACCCTTGGGTTTGGTGGGCTTTGTGGGGAGCTTCCTCCCCGGCGCCACAGTTGCTTCGGGAGACCAGGAGTTCCCGGCAGACCTGGTCTTATTACCGATGGTAGACTTCGATGTCATACTTGGGATGGATTGGCTGTCCCAGTACGATGTTCGAGTCTTGTGCCGAGAGAAGAAGATTCTGATCTCGAGGAAGGGTCTTCCTGATTTGCTGATCAGAGGGACTAAGAGTGGAAATGGTCGGATTTTGGTTTCGGCAGTGAAGGCTCAGAGGATGATTCACCAGGGTTGTAGAGCGTTCTTAGCAACGCTTGTGGTACCAGATTTTGAGGTGAAGAAGTTGGAGGATATCGAGGTTGTTCAGGATTTTCCTGAGGTATTTTCTGATGAGATCACCGGGTTACCGCCTCACAGAGAGATCGAGTTTGGTATCGATCTGGTAGCAGAGACTACACCACAGTCGAAGGCTCCGTATAGGATGGCGCCTGCGGAGTTAGCTGAGCTGAAGAAGCAGTTGCAGGATCTGCTGGATTCAGGTTTGATCAGGCCCAGTGTTTCACCCTGGGGAGCTCCAGTGCTCTTCGTGAAGAAGAGGGATGGCTCGTTGAGGATGTGTATTGATTATCGGATGTTGAATAAGGTTACCATTAGGAATCAGTATCCTTTACCCAGGATCGAGGATCTTTTCGATCAGTTGCAGTCAGCGAGGGTCTTTTCGAAGATCGATTTGCGGTCCGGTTACCATCAGTTAAGGATTCGGGATGCAGATGTCTAGAAGACAGCGTTCAGGACGAGATACGAGCATTATGAGTTTTTGGTGATGTCGTTTGGATTGACGAATGCACCAGCAACGTTTATGGATCTGATGAATCAGACTTTTCAGCCGTATCTCGACAGGTTTGTGATTGTCTTCGTGGATGATATACTGGTATACTCACCAGACAGAGAGCAGCATCGAGAGCACCTGAGGATTGTGCTTAGCATTCTGAGAGATCAGCAGCTCTATGCTAAGTACAAGAAGTGTGATTTCTGGCTAGATCGGGTGGCCTTTCTGGGACATGTGGAGTCAGCAGACGGGATTTCTGTGGATCCAGAGAAGGTCGAGGTTGTGACTCAGTGGAGAGCTCCGACCAGTGTGTCTGAGATCAGGAGTTTTGTGGGCTTAGCAGGTTATTATCGTCGGTTTATTCAGGACTTTTCCAGACTTGCTTCCCCACTGACGGCTTTGACACAGAAGGGTGTCAAGTTCGTTTGGTCCCAGAAGTGCAAGGACAGTTTCCAGGAGCTGAAGAGGCGACTGACTACAGCACCGATTTTTACGTTACCGAGTGGTAGCGGAGGCTATGTGATTTACAGTGACGCTTCTGGCATCGGTCTGGGTTGCGTGTTGATGCAGCACGGGAAAGTGGTCGCTTATGCTTCGAGGCACTTGAAGGTTCATGAGAAGAATTATCCGACTCATGATCTGGAGTTGGCAGCGGTGGTTCACGCGCTGAAGACCTGGAGGCATTACCTATATGGAGAGCAGTTTGAGGTTTTCACAGATCACCAGAGTCTGAAGTATCTTTTCTCACAGAAAGAGTTGAATATGAGGCAGCGCAGATGGTTAGAGTTTGATGCATTGCATACATTGCATCATATGTCTTTCATTTAGATTACTTTTATAGCAATAAATGCTACTAAGGTATGTGTTTAGTCGTATTTACAGAATACAGGGACCTGAATGCAAATTACCCACATTCCGAGCATAAACGTGTGCAAAAGATTCATTTCTATCATAAAGACCGAATTCAAGTTTATCGGGTTTTCAATTGGAAATGCATCCAAGCATAAAAGCATTCAAGGAGCTAATCACAAAAAGGTCAAGGGCTTAATTGCAAAATGTCAAGGACCTAATTGCAAAAGAAAAGGATCAAGTTATTTTGTTGGAAAAGTCAAAAATAAATCCCCAACAATGGAAGGAATTAATCCGGAGCTCAAGACAATGGAAAGAAATCATCCAGACGCGCAAATAAAGATCAAATCATGCCATAAACGCACCGCAGAAATCCGGACCCAATCCCATCAACCTGGGCGGCGAATTAGCCGCACCTTCCATGTATTGGGCGGCGAATTCGCCGCCCCTCTTGCTCCAAAAGATTTCAAATTTCTTCCAGTGTTGCTTTGACGCGTGTACTCTCCTTTTATGTATTCGTATCCCCTGTAGCAACTATAAATAGACCCGAGAACGATGTAAAAAGGGTCCTTGGTTGTTGTTCTTATTTGTGTACCTTAGTTTTATTAATAAAATTCGGTTCTTTTAATTCTTGTTTTAGTTTTCTTTTAATGTCTCTAGGATCCCTTCTTCTTCCTCCCTCCATGAGTTTCTAACTCTTTCCAAAGGGTGGAGGTGATGGAATGAGGGTTAGAGAAGATGAATTGCATGTTATTATTTTAAGTTCATGATTAGTTTATTTTGATTACTTGAGTTTATGTTAAGTCATTTATCTTGTAATGCTTCATAACTAACATGATTTACAATAAGTTTCAGTAATTCTCTGATCTAAACCTAAATCTAAACCTTCACCCAACGGATTTCTCTTCTTATTTCTTGTTTTAGTTCTAATTGCTTTTGTTTCGTACTTTAGATAATTAAATCAAAAATACCAAAAACCCAACTTATTTCTTCTCTCCTTCTTCCTCTTAATCGAAAATAACATCAACTACGAAATCTCTCCCTCCTTGTGTTCGACCCGTACTTGCCACGTCTTCATAGACGCCGTGCACTTGCGGTATAAATTTAAATCTTCATCAGAGTTCATAAAGGATTATGGCTTCACCATTTCGTATCATCCGGGGAAGGCGAATTCTGTCGCGGATGCCTTGAGTAGGAAGGTGGAGTTATCAGCTGCCGGCTTGTGCATTCAGGAGTGGAGGTTGCTTGAGACCTTCACGGAGTGGAGACCTTTTACGGAGGGCTCTGAGGGGGCAGTGATTGCAGGACTTCGAGTGGAGCCGCAGACAGTTTCGGGAGTTGTTCAGGCTCAGAGAGCAGATGATGAGTTGGTCAGTCTGATGCAGTTAGCTGCTAAGGACGGATCAGACTTCAGTGTCGGAGTCGATGGAGGCTTGAGGTTCAGAGGTCGGATCTAGGTACCGAGAGCAGGTGATCTGAGGGATACTATTATGGAAGAGGCACATAGGGCCAGATATTCCATTCACCCGGGGAGTACCAAGATGTATAAAGATTTACAGCGGAGTTTCTGGTGGAAAGGGATGAAGCGAGATGTAGCAGACTTCGTGTCCAGGTGCTTGGTTTGTCAGCAGGTGAGGATTGAGCACCAGCGGCCAGCAAGGCAGTTGCAGAGTATAGATCTGCCATAGTGGAAGTGGGAGCACGTGACTATGGATTTCGTCACAGGGTTGCCGAAGACGAGGAGATCTCACGACGCGATTTGGGTCATAGTTGATCGACTGACCAAGTCGGCGCATTTTCTGGCGATCAGGACCACCTTACCGTTGGAGGGTTTGGCAAAGCTGTACATCGAGGTGATAGTCCGGTTACATGGTGTACCTGTGAGTATTATCTCTGATCGAGATCCGAGGTTTACCTCCAGATTTTGGGGCAGTCTGCAGAAGGCTTTGGGGACTCAGTTGAGTTCAGCACAGCTTTTCATCCACAGACGGACGGGCAGTCAGAGAGGACTATCCAGACGCTAGAGGATATGCTGAGAGCGTGTACTCTGGATTGGGCAGGATTTTGGGATGAACATCTGCCGTTGATCGAGTTCGCCTACAACAACAGCTACCATTCGAGCATTGGGATGGCACCGTACGAGGCTCTGTACGGTCGGCCTTGCAGATCGCCGGTATGCTGGAGTGATGTAGGCGAGAGGCAGTTGGTTGGACCAGAGATTTCTCAGATGTATGCTGAGAAGGTTGGCGTGATCAGACAGAGGTTAGCGACGGCCCAGAGCAAACAGAAGAGTTACGCGGATAGGCGTAGACGAGAGTTGAGATTTGAGGTGGGCGATCACGTTTTCTTGAGGATTTCACCAGCTCGTGGAGTGATGAGATTCGGGAAGAAAGGGAAGCTCAGTCCGAGGTACGTCGGACCGTTTGAGATTCTTGATCGTGTCGGATAGGTTGCCTACCGTATTGCTTTGTCACCGCAGCTTTCGGGTATTCACAACGTTTTCCATGTTTCTCTGTTGAGGAAATACGTTGTCGATCCGTCGCATGTGATTGAGATCTGTGTTCCGGAGATCGGTCAGGACTTACCTCTCGAGGAGAGACCCGTGGAGATTGTAGATCGGATGGAGCACCAGCTCAGGAGGAGAACCATTCCAATGGTAAAGGTCAGGTGGCAGCACCATAGCGAGCATGAAGCCACTTGGGAGATCGAGGATGAGGTCCGGAAGAAGTATCCGGAGTTGTTCGGTGAGGATTTGGTTCTAATTTCGAGGACGAAATTCTTTAAGGAGGGTGGATTGTTACATCCTAACCCCTTGATTATATGGGTTTATTGTGCTTAGGTGGAGGATTAGAAGAGGAGGAGGTGGAGGGCTGAGATTGATTGGGTGGTGATGAGGTAGAGGGTGGAGATGAGGGGAGGTGTTGAGTAGGTGGGTGCTCTCTCTCTCTCTCTCTCACTCGTGCTTTTCCTCTCTCTCACTCAAGTCTCTCTCTCTCTCTC
Source organism: Triglochin maritima (assembly GCA_963682175.1). Lineage (NCBI taxonomy): Eukaryota > Viridiplantae > Streptophyta > Magnoliopsida > Alismatales > Juncaginaceae > Triglochin > Triglochin maritima. The sequence goes on from OY821775.1 coordinate 48,300,216, forward strand.
TCTCTCTCTCTCGATCCGTAGCTCTCTGAGGTGAGGAGGAGCTCGAGGCTCGCCGGATCGTGTGGTTCGGGGCTCGTCGGATCGTGTGGCCGGAGGAAGGTGATCGCATTCGGGTTCCGCCGGAGAAGGAGGAGAAGCGCTTGTGGAGGCGACTTCGTGGGTTCTTCAAAGGCTTCTTCAAGCCTTAAGGTATGTCAAGCTTTGCTTTGATGCTCACTTATGCTGGTGGGTGTTGGGGTGATCGACGGTAGGCCGGAGGGCTCGTCGGACCCGTGCAGCAGCGTTCTGCACTATAATCGGTCGACCGGCGGGTTGGTTCGGTCGACCAGTTGTAGAGTATTTTGGGCGGAAAACCCTTGCGCCGGTCGAACGATACTCTTCGAGTGGTCGACCGGTGGTGCGTTTTACCAAGGGAAAAATGCTCTGTGTGTTTTCGGTCGAACGGGTCCCCTTTGCCGGTCGACCGAAAAGCACTGTTGTAGGTCGGTTGGGGGCGTTGACCATCTAAACGGTCGACCGCTCGTTGACTTCGTCCGACCGACGTTTAAGTTAACTTATTGGCCGGTCGACCGGGAGTGTGGTTTCGGTCGACCGTGTAGTGCGGTTTTGTTGGGGGATTTCCCTGGTTGTTTTCCGTCGACCGTGATCTGAGGGTCGTTCGACCGTTGGTGCTTTTTGAGCGAGAGAGGATTTTCCCTGTTGGATTTCGGTCGACCGTGATTTGAGAGTCGTTCGACCGGTTGGACGTTAATTCAGTTTTTCTGAGGAATAGTTGTGGTGTTCGGTCGACCGTTGGGTTCTTCCGTTCGACCGTTTGGGCACTGTTTTGCATATGGCTGCTTGTGCCGTGTGTTGTTGGATCCGCCTCGAGGGCAACGGGTCTCCGGCCTTTTTTGGGGCGACAGTACAGACATTGCCGGCCTGAGAGGAGGGTCGTGTTGTGGCTCTGAGGAGCGGGTGCCGTGTGTGCACGTTGTTGTTGTGGCTCTGAGGAGTGAGTGCCTTGTGTGCACGTGTGATTGTGGGGTTGGGGTGAGAGGACCCTTGAGACCCGTGGCCGATGATGTTCCGGCGGTGCCTTGTGTGCACGTGTGATTGTGGGGTTGGGGTGAGAGGACCCTTGAGACCCGTGACCGATGATGTTCCGGCGGTGCCTTGTGTGCACGTGTGATTGTGGGGTTGGGGAGAGAGGACCCTTGAGACCCGAGGCCGATGTGTTCCGGCGGTGCCTTGTGTGCACAGGGGATTGATGTGCTTTTACTGCATTTTCATTTCATGTTTCATTACGCATATTATGTTCATATTTTAGGGGTTTGACATACGGGGTTTCCCACGGGAAACTCAGGCATATTCATGTTTTATGTCATGTCGTACGCGTCAGTAGGAAGTGGTGACTACGGAAAGGAGCACCCAGACCAGATCCTGTCTCTTTTGGTTCTTCGAGGTGGATGATCTTCCCTTGTACATGTGTTGTATACCTTTTGTGTTGGGTTGTAATCATCCTTGACTCTTGTATTGTACAGCTTTTCATATTATATATATATGAACTCGTGGTTTGGTGACGTCCCCTGTGTTAATTCTTTATATGTTTAAAGTTTTAAATTTTCCGCTGTTTCGGGGCATTACATGTAATCTCGGTTGCTTCTCTTGTTGGAGAAGCGGAAGAAGGAAAGGAAACCCGCAGGAGACCCCCAAGGACGTAGGCACGTTGCCGAACCTTGTAAATCGTGTGTGTCGTGGTTGTTTCAGGTGTGCATTTGTGTTTGTTTGTTTATTTCCATCTTATTAGTGTTCTTGTTGCAATTGAGTTTGGGAGAGGGTCTGAAGTTAATTCCGCAATCAATATTTGGTATACGTGATGCGTTTAATCAGTATTTCGAGTTAGTACATTGTTAGATCCCCTCCAACACATCGTTGGGGGCTGAAATTGGGTCAGCACACCTTTGCTAGTTAATTAATGTTTTGCTGTATTTTTTTGAATGTTTGGACTGAGAATCCATTTTTTATTATGTGTGTTAATCACTTGACGCGATCTATTGAGCATAATCTTAGAGCTCTCTTACTTTACAAATTTCAATCTACCAACGCTTGATTTTTTTTAAGTTCCAAGTTTCCAACTCTACAGATTAACTTCTATTTCTATAAACTTCCATTCCCCACTATAATAGTGTCTCCTTCTACCTTCACAACCATCTCTAGTAAAAATTAGTCTCAATAACTACAAAGAAAATAAAATCTTATAATTAAATGTTAGTAAGTGAGTAGTGTAGAGAAGTCTTATACAATAGTGAGCATGGTATAAAAAACATTGATAATAGTGGATTTTACCTAAAACTGTGAGTGTAAATGGTTGCATTCTAATTTTATTGTTATCAAATATCAAAATAAGTTTTACGTTACATCTTTCTTTTTTGAACATGATTGGAAAAGATTTGTAAAAGGAAAAATGAATCTCAAACTCTTGATCTCAAGAGAGTTTGAGTGATGAAGTACAAATTTGTGAATAATAAATATGGGAAAAGTCTAAGGTTACATTTGATTTATACATTTGACAATTTGAATGTTCCTACCCAAATCCCATTCGCACTTCGGAAGTAAGATGGGTGTCACTTTTTAATTGATGTAGGCCTTCAAACATGCAATTCACATGGTCTAATATGTAAATCGACCCAACTTGGGCAAGTAGGATTAGATAGACTTCTCCTCTCCCAAGAATGAGAGGAAAAATACCCTATCTCTAAACTGTCCAGGTATATCGCGTTTAACATCAGACCATATACCCATTTAAACAATTTTGGGATAATGAATCATTCTCTTCAAACTAGTTTAGACGCAGATTAGCAGCAACCTATACAAATATGTTTCGAATAGCTAAACAAATCTTGATCTCGATCACTTAAACAATTTTGGGATAATGAATCATCCTCTTCAAACTAGTTTAGACGCATATTCACAACTCCTTATCGAAGGAGCAGATCAATCAACTATACTTGATGTACATGGCATTTACACTAAGCATCACAAAGGATAAATGTCTATGGATCCTAACAAAAAAAGGGACATTCACGGTGAAAAGTTTTTATGACATTTGAATGGGCAAAACAACAAATACCCTCATATAATCAACTCTGGCGTTTGGATAGTCCTAACAAAGTTAAGATTTTCCATTGGATTACGTATGAACAAAAACTGCTAACAAATGATAGAATTATAAAAAGAAACAACCCAATTGACCATATGTGCCTAATGTGCGGTATGGAGGAATCAATAATGAATTCCGAATACATGTTGGAAACCAACTGGGTTTGACAAATGTAGAATGAAATAATATTGTAAATTGCTAAAGAGAGGAACCGATGAGCTCTCACAAACCCGTATAAAACGGGCTCATGCTAATCACTTTACCACATTGCCGGTATCAATTACCACTCGACACACTGCGCTGCCAATCACCAATGCTGACCTTAATGACCCTCCTCAAAGAGAATTGGATGACATCCTTTCTTATGCAAAATTGGAGGAGAGGGTACAAGAAGAAGAGGCACGTCTGGCTGAAGAGGCGGGAGCGCGCAGTTGAGGAGAGAGTCCGGATAGAAACCAATTCGTTCTCTCCTGGGGACACTTGAGGAGATAACTCATGGACGGCGGCTAGCGGTGCAATTTCGTTTTTTGCATTTTTTATCAACCATAGTGGTTGAAAAAACTTAGACTATTATCTACTATTTTTTGCAGCTACGAATGTACTTGGAACTCGGCTTCTAGAGAGGTTGTGTTTGCGGTCTCTCTCTCTCTGTCTAATGCAATTAACCATTATCAAAAAACATTTCAGTGATATTAGAGGTGTAAATTTAATATTTTTAGCTAACAAATGTTATGTTAAAATTTGCTACTCATAAGTATGAATTTGAAGTTGGATGACATGTCAGATATTAACAATGATTGATGGACATGATACAAGTTTCATGTTACAAGAAGCCTGGAAGGCTATTTAAAAAAAAGAATTACTATTCATCATCCGTAAATTACTTAAATCGTCTGGACTAATTACTATTTTGCTCTTTACATTTCGTTTAATACTCATTTGATCATGTCTCTTAGTTACCAACACTCTCTCAGTTACCCTCAATTACTCTCGATTCCAGTACCAACACCAAGAAAATGTCTGGTGAACCGTCTGAATCCGACATGAAAAGTTTTAAAACAAATTCGACAGAGGCGTATAGCTAGGACGCCCCAACCATGGTGACGCCTCCCTCACGGGAGGCGTCTTTTATTATTATTATTATTATTATTATTATTATTATTATTTTATATGGTGTATTATTTCAAATTATTTCAAGTTTCGTTGCAAGATTTCGGTGGTGACGGTGTGGAAACCACAAACGTAAATAAATAGGTAAACGGATCAATATCCGGAGTACAATAATAGAGTGTCGAAACAAAATTGGGATATAACACCCTCACATTCCTACTACGATTTATTTTTCACGGTTATTTTTTTTTTTGTAATATGAACAGAGAAGAGCCTATGAGAATATAAATAAGTAAAAAAAAAGAATGACAAAATGATAATTGGTGCGAACGATTTAAGTAATTCGCGGAAGACAGTTGTTTGATCGTAGTAGGGGTACAAATGCAAAAATCGTAAAAATATATTACCCGGAGAAAATGACACGTACAAAGAAACCCGAGACATGGCATTGAATTTGTCCATTTGTTTGTTTGATCGTAGTAGGGGTACAAATGCAAAAATCGTAAAAATATATTACCCGGAGAAAATGACACGTACAAAGAAACCCGAGACATGGCATTGAATTTGTCCATTTGTTTGTTGTTGAGTTCAATATTGTTTCTGGTCCTCTTCTCTACCTTCAACCATGGATGAAGACAACAAGGTGGTGGTCCTGGTGGAGGTCAAGGTTCCTGTTTACTCTTCTTCTGAGGTACCAATTTGTGTTCTTAATTAGTCCTCAGTGTGTTGTTAATTGTTGTGCTAAAGGTTGATTGTCAGAATTTGCATTCTTTTCCTTTTTCATAGAAGTCCTTTTCCAGCACTATTCATTGAAAGTTGAAACCGCTATAAGGTGACATTCATAAACTGTATCATGTTATTTTTCCAAGTATATGTTCTGATTTCGTATTAATCCTTCTTTACTACTGTTGAACATGAGGGTAAGGTTTTATGTAACTTTGTGGAAATAAGGTAGTCTAAAATCGTGGTTAAATATCAGAAATTGTAAAATATCGATATTTTCCCAACGCTTCAAAAGAGACTTCCCTGGAGACTAGAGAGGGGATGAAGAGATGATTAGGAATTGTAATTTTTTGGCATCGGTAATTGCCTTCGTGAAAAAAGTATGAAGGAACTAATTTGTTTTTGGAAAACCTGGAAACTATCGAAAACATAAAACATTAGATAACAGAAATCCTCATAATCCTGCTGTTTCAGGAAACATAAGTAGGCCAGTCAATCTTAGTATCTAACTTACCTCGAACTTGTTGGTGTCCGGATATTTAAAAAGTTCAAGTTGAACCACATGTTTAACGTTAGCCTGATCATGACACAAATGTCAAAACGAAATCGATTCACTTTTAACTCATTAAACAATTTTTTTGTTCAGATATGGAGATGTGCATATTTAGTCAAGCAACTATTTAACATCTCTTTTTCAATCCTCTTATCTATGCAAATTTGTTGGGCTCTGATATCGACAGTTTGTTTTGTGTAAATACATACTTTTTTTTAACTTACCTCTGAAAAGCTTGAGTTTTATGCTTTTGATGGGTTGATAGAACTTGGTTCAGATTCAAGTTTGACTCAAAACTTCTTGAAGGAGTTGAGTTCAGCTTAATTTTAGGCCCGCTATAATTAGCCAGTGGAACTTGTGCTTACTGAACCTCAACCTATCTCAACTTGTTTCCCAACCTTTAAGTGTGGTATTCAAATTAACTACTATAAACGGCCAAATAGAAGTTATAACAGTTTGACCATAATAGAATTGCATACAATTTCATGGATAGACGAAGTTAACTAGAAGTGGTCCTCATTGTGTGTAATTAGTAGACTGATCTTGGTTTTTGTTAATTCATCTTACAACATCGAAACTTTCCTACTCCTAAGGGTGAATTATTTAATTTAATTTTAGGTTCTTCTAGCAAAGCTGCAAGAGAAGTGCAACATAGGGAAGAAGCAACAATACCCAGCAATGTACTCTAGTTTCTTCGGTGGGATCACTCGTGACCCGGCCTTGATGACGGTTCCCGTTGATGATCATATGGTTCATAGAGGGCACGGTGTCTTCGATACCGCTGTTATCATGGATGCGTAAGGACCGAAATTTTCATCACTTAGCAACTCACACTCTCACTTAAATTACAACACATTTTAATTAAGATGCCTGAATTTCTTTAATGCATGTTTTAACTATTTGCTACTGAATCTTGTCTTAATGTTGGCATAAAAAATGTCTACTGGTTCTTCACAAAATTTTAATTTAAATACCAATTAGGAAGCATACCTTTTGCACCCGTGTGGATAAACAAAAGCTGTAAGTATAGTTCATTCCCTCCATTTGTTCCTAAGAAGCTAAGAGACATTTTAGTTTTACATTCCTTTGAGTAGTTGTTTTGGGTATTTTCTTTGAAATTGACCTGCTAATACTTCTGAAGCCAAACGAGCCTTTCATAAGATAAGGTGTATATACATTTTAGGTATCAAATAAAAAACTAAAGTATGTTGACATGCACATAATGTTCGAATCTTTTTTGATGCTAAAAATGTTGTAGGGATTAGCTAGTCCTTGTCTCTTGTTTCCATACACATTTGTTATATCAGACAGTTTTAACTTCACTTTGTAAAACACTGCTTGTTTTAAACAGACATCTATATGAGCTAGACGCCCATTTGGATCGACTACTGAATTCTGCAGCTCTAGCAAAGATTTATCCTCCTTTTCCTCGCTCGACCTTGCGAAGCATTCTCATCCAATTGTCTGCAATATCGCAATGCAAGAAGGGTTCCCTCAGGTACTGGCTTAGTGCCGGTCCAGGAAACTTCTCGCTGTCTTCGGCAGGCTGCTCTGAGTCAACTTTCTATGCTATTGTTGTTGAGGAAGATTTCATGCCATGTTCCGAAGGAGTGAAGGTGATCACGTCCACTATACCAATGAAATCTCCTGCTTTTGCCACCATGAAGAATGTGAACTATCTGCCAAACGCTCTCTCAATTATGGAAGCTGAAGAAAAAGGCGCATTCGCATCGGTTTGGATTGATGACCAGGGTCATGTTGCTGAGGGTCCAAACATGAATGTCGCGTTCATAAGCAAGAGTAGTGAGCTTCTGCTGCCATCCTTTGATAAGATACTCAGTGGATGTACTGCCAAGAGGTTGCTGAACTTAGGGTCGAAACTGGTTGAGACTGGTGTTTTGAAGGGTATAAAAACAGGAGATATAACAGTTGAAGAAGCAAAAAACTCAGCTGAAATGATGTTTGTTGGTAGCACTCTTCCAGTATTGCCGATTATTGAATGGGACGACCAACCAATCGGTGATGGTATTGTTTCTATCATTTAACTTTCTTTCAGTTTTTGCAAACAATCGCCCCTAGGATATTTTACAATACAAAATGCACCCTTTTTTTCATTCTCAACACACTTTATCGATCGTAAATAGAAGTGTGTTCGTCTACCAACTTATTTTGCACCTAACTAGTTCACAAGAGACAATAATGTAAAGTGTTAGGCTGAAATGAATCTTAAAAGATCTTTGTTTGCTTGTATGACATTTTAGTCTTTTTTTTGCTGAAAACGATTCACAGAAAATTACAAGATAACCGACAACGGTTTGAACATGAATACAATGTTTTGGTTGTTGATTGCCGAGATTGTGTTTAAAACAAAAACCGTTGTTTTATGCATGGTAGGAAGCGTTGGAGAGCGAACTCTCATGCTCTTGGATATGCTTTGGGAAGACATGAAGACCGGTGCAGGAACTCAGAGGCTTCCAATTCCTTACAATTGAGCCGTTGGAATCTTCTGAATCATATTTGTAATGCATTGCATTTTGCTTGTTGTAGAAGGCAGTAGACCATTAGTAATGAATTGTTTTACTTCATTTCTTCCCTCTGGATATTACCATGCTTTAAGGCACTAAAATGAAATGTTAGTAAGCAACGGACATAGAGAAGTTGGTGAGGTTGGATATGTTAGTACTCCTGTTTAACAAGTTGAATTTCAATCAGCCTTGCGAGGAAGAAAATGTAGTTTTAACTCACGGTTCTGAACATTTTCCCCTTAAGCCAGATCGATACGATTTCAGGTCTTTTCCGGCATCAAAGAAGATGGAAGAGAAGAGGCAAGAGTGAAAACACGGCGTGAGAAGTCAAGGCATGCACGACGAACAGGTTGAATCAGTAACCCGCTACTGCCCTGTTAATTGTTCCAATAGAACAATCCAAAGAATTAATCGATAAGATCGGATGCAACATCGATGCTGTATATTTCCATGGGACCGTAGATGTTCGATAGCAATAGATACATCATACATCGTCTCTCCACATTCAGCTTCATGCTAGTCAGCAAATTAGAGAGCAGGGAAAATGAGCTGCCCTTTGGTTTTTCATCCCCCATGTCAGATGCTTATTTTTAGCCACTTACATCAGACTGTTCGTCCATAGTACCGTAGCTAAATGCACAGGACCTAGTGGCAACATGAACATAGTAGTAGGAAAAGAAACACAACCTAAACCATGGGGAGTTGACCTAAGAAATTTCCTGAGCTCAAACCTCTGCTTTCCTGCTGCGTCTCTTACGTGATAACATTTCAGAAATCCTCGGATTGTTTATAAGGTAAAAGATAGATCAACTATCAAAGTAATTCCAATGACATGTATGGCTAGCAATCAGCTATGAACTCAAATGATCAAGAGTGAAATCCTTTTCTAACAAGAGATTTGTCAAGGTCAAACAGTTCAACAACCACAAATAAAGCTACAAAAAATGTAAAAGCAAGACAGACGCTGTCGTTCCGAAGAACTCGGACTTTTTCATGTATTCTTGAGCAGCAAAGAATATACTAGAAACTTAGTACCTCTGAGAAGCCCCTGGGATTGTTTACTTAGAGGTTTATATGGTAAAAGATAGATCAGCTACCAAAGTAATTCCAATGACATGTATGGCTAGTAATCAGCTATGAACTCAAATGATCAAGAGTGAAATCCTTTTCTAACAAGAGATTTGTCGAGGTCAAACAGCTCAACAACCACAAATAAAGCTACAAAAAATGTATAAGCAAGACAGACGCTGTCGTTCCGAAGAACTCAGACTTTTTCATGTATTCTTGAGCAGCAAAGAATATACTAGAAGCTTAGTACCTCTGAGAAGCCCCTCTGGCATATCTATCGCAGACTAATACCTTATTGCCGACAGTATCCCGAGAAACTATTATTCATCCATCTACAACAAAACACCAAAAGAAATGCATGGGGATTTCATCACAGCAAATACTGACACAAAACAAGGAAAACGTATAGAAAGCAATATAGGTAGCATTTCCACACAAATTCCACAAGCTGAGCCGAGATCGAGATTGTAATGGAAATGGCGGTTAAGTGATGCAATCTCCATTTTGTAGTCCTTGATGACAAAACATCACAGCCCTAGACAAACGAAAATAAGTCATGGACCAAGCTTAATCTATAGACAAGAAAACTTTCAAAAAGTATCTCAAAGCACCTTTCCAAGAAAAGAGACGTAATATCAAAGGGCAAATAAAATTGTCGAAGGCTTAAATTTTCAATGGAACGGAGGAATTCCATCACTCAATCCACAAATTCGAAAATTTTGTTGAGCGAAATTCATAACCCTGGAATACAAACGAAGATAATCATGCAGGATCTACAAGTTCTAAATGTAATATGATAGCCATAACTCAAACAGCTTGTGTTCCATCCAGCAGCAAAAAATAAATCTACTTCAGTTGCAGGATGGTCACATCTTCCTGTGGTTTTATCAGCTGCCATTCTTTAGTGCAGAATACTAGGTAACTCTCCTTCCATCCATGAAAACCTCATCATACGTCATCATTGCTAGCTGATTAAATTACACTAAATCAGTACCTTCATCATCCTACTATTAACCAGAATTATGATTATTAAACAACTAGCCACTTGTTCCCCGGCCAATTAAGGACACAAACTTAACTGCGTAAAAGTTGTGCTAATGTTGCAGCGCACAGCCGCACTACCAAACCATCTTTACACAGCACATAATGCAAAAGACTTCGGATGGCTGATGCACAGCTCTAGTGTGCCAGAACATATTGAAGGGATGAATGATGAAATTCCGAAGCCTATTTAATCATGCATTTGTAACCAACACTCAACTTTCCGTCACCTATTTAAAGCCCTCGGAATTTCATCATTCATCCCTTCATCGCACAACATATAAAATCAAGGAACAACAGCATATTTACCTTTGCACATCAAAAGGTTTCGCAAAACTTAAATGAAGTTACAAAAAGGGTTAATGTCGGTGTATGAAAGAAACAACACAAAAGCAAAAGAATATACATTAAAAGGTAGTCATCTCCAATAATAAAGTCCAAATATCGAATCTTTAAGCATGTGTAACAGGTGACCAAATTTTCCAATAGCTAGCCTTTGCGACCATCAAAGTACAGGAACTTCTAAGTCAAGTAGTGAACTCAAAATAACATCAGAATATAAATTATTACCAAAGTTAATTTAAAAAGTCCCCCTAAAAGCATTACATAAAAAAATACTACTGAAGCACCAATTATAACCACAGCAAAATTGTGTTTCTGAAATTCCTGAAATAGGTATACATGAAGTCGTAACATGGAATGGGACAGACCATCATTATGAATCAGGGGGGCAACTACTGACTCTGGCACAAGTGCACAACTCCTTATTTCTTTGCCGATTCCTAGAGGTAGAAATATCTTCAACCAATAGCCTTCTCAATTGCATTTGTCGAAGTGATTAAACACTCAAATATCTAGAATCCAGTTACAGTTTGTCACATATCATCATTGCCAGCTGATTAAATAAAGGAAAAATCAGTAAATTTTTAAGATAAATTATACTCTATTAGTCAAAAGTCTGAGACATTAAGACAAAAACTCCAACTCCTATACTCATTGAGATATCTAATCTTGATAATGATATCATCAAAAACCACAGAAAGTCAAAATAGTTCCATAAGCGGCTTTGTTCTAAATAAAAAATGACTAGAACTCTAAACATCCAACAAAATTAATATGATGTCATTGTCATTTTTAAAACGAAAGACTATAAAATGGAAAGGCAAGCAAGCTTCACAGAATTTGGTATTCCTCAATTTTCTTAAAATAATGTTTACATGAAACTGGATCATGCCACAGAACAAAACATCACGGAAAATAAAGGTGAAATGACTAATAGTGGCCCAACTACCGACTCTGGCACAATTTGCATGACTCCTTATTTTCTTTTGCCATTCCTAGAAGGGGAAAATTCTTCGACAAATAGCCTTCTCAATTGCATTTGAAGAAGAGACACTCAAATTTCTAGAATCCAGTTAGTTTGTTACACATCATCACTGCCCGCTGATTAAACAAGAGAAAATCAGTAAATATTTAACTTGCATAGTAATTCACTGACCAAAATCTGAGAAATTAGAAAAATTCCACATGCAATATGAACTTTGTATCCTCAATGTGTTGTCTATGCTTCAACATTATAGCTATATTCCAATGCCATCTAATTCTTTCTACGGGATCATGCTAAACTAAAGGAAAGAAATACAACTAATCAAATAAGAAATCGGGAAACATTAATCAGGACAGAAGCATGCCGTTCCAACTGTTGCTTCTCTGTATTGTATGAGTAAAACACCAAGTTTGCAAAGCAAGAAACACTATATTGCAATTTTAAAATCCAACTCATATTATTTCATAACCCATTCACCCAAGTAGTTCAGTCAGGTCAAAACTTCTAAGATTCCCACTAAATCCATGGTCTATCAGCTTATTTAAAAACCACAACATAGTCTCATTTCATAACTATGAAATACAGCTGGTCCACCACCTCTTCATAATTTAAGCACTTGGTTAGAGAGTAGAGCAATGGGTTCAACACTATTATAGAATGCGTTACATTTCTCATTTTGGGCAATGCAGGACCATATTTTCAACACTTCACACGGACAACATAAGTTGAAGTGAATTCTACAGATCGAACGACCCGCTCTGATAGCCAAAACTCAGGCCATACCACAAATGGTATCAATTTTTCCAACACATCTCAGGTAATCTCAGACTCAACTTGCTCCAGTGGACAAAATAACTAAAGATTTTTTTTTGTTTAAAAAAAAACCCTACTTTTCACTACAATCATAAAAAAAATACCACCACACTTCCAACTCAATGAACACCACAGAATCGAGCAAACAAGCCGAAACAACAAATACATCAAAACAAACACAATCCAACGAATCCGAATTGAGAACTGACCTTCGGAGAGCCAACCGCTTCCCCGGATCGACACGGAGAGCAACGACGTCATGACGGCGGACGCCGTGGTGCTGTGCATCGGCAGCAGCGACTCCACGCAGCAACTCATCTCCACCGGCGACCTTCAAAACCAAACGATAAAAGCACAAGTTAGGGTTTCCGAAAAGATAGATCAGGCGGGGGTTGGGATGGGACCTGAGGAAGCGAGAGGCGACGGAGCGAGGGGTGGAGGGGAGGCGGAGGGAAGGGCGGGCGGAGGGCTTGGAGAATCCGGCGAGGTTGGCGGCGGCGGTCCGGAGGGAGGCGGTGCGAAGAATGGAGCGAGTCGTCGCCATTTGAAAGTGAAGCCAAAACCCTACTTCGGTTGAAGAGGAGAGAGAGAGAGAGAGAGAGAGAGAGAGAGAGGTTGGGTACTTGGGTTAATGGGCCTTCGTGGGCTTTCTTTGGTGGTCACTCCAGTCCTCACCTCGGCGTCGTTCAGCAGCGTGTGGATGTAGTAAATGAGTTGAGTCGAAATTTTAAGTCTTGATTGTTAATGTTTAGGCATTGAAACATACAATAAGAAATTGTGAAGTATGTGATAAGAAATTTGAATTAAGTCTTTGGGTTGGGTTATGTATCGATCTAAGTTTGGGAGGCTAAATATTCGTTTTCGATTTGAACTGTGATTGAGTTTTTTTCCAAGCCAGAATCGACTTTCGAGCTCGAGTCAGAGTGACATCCTTAATTCAGTGGCTAACCATGGTTGTGCGTTTTATGTTAGAGATATAAACATAGAATCTTCGGGTCATTTGGTGGTCGATTGTTCTGATATTTGTCAGTCATCCTGGGGACCTACACATATGGTTTACAATCATTACTTAATTGTTGTAAAAACACATTATAATGACATAATGTCCAACAAAAAAAAGGTTGACGCAAGCATGAGGTAATGTGGTTCACACCACGGATAGAAAAATAATGCATGATAAATGAGCTTTTCGGTGAATATGTTAGGTCACTCTACTCGCGATGCCACACTCATGTTCACACGGTTCAATGTGGTCAGGAGTTTCCAAGAGCTAAAACAAACTCTCAGTTTCTCCCTTGGTTGGTTGCTTGAGAGCTATTTTGTCTTGCTATGCTGTGTGAGAACTGCAACATGAGCTCCTCTTTACCTCCTATCAACATGATCTGGTTTCAACCAAGTTGGAACTTGGAGGTTGAGATAAAACAACCTTTTGTTTGGGGTTGTGGAGTTTATTGTAAGTGATAGTGCTACTGTAGTTCCTTACAACAATTGTTCGTTTCTGATTCTCACACGAGCCACACGCTACCTCTCGTTTTCATGCATATGCACTAACCAAGTACAATTTAACCAAGGATACACTATATCTCACGCTTGCTGCTCATTTCCTCTTGAAAATAACTTGAATATTGTAATAGCACACCAGAGTCGGACACAAAAGAAATGACAGAAATCAAGTGAAACATAATGCTTAGACAGAACACTGGGATCTAAACTTGTCCAGATATCATAATAATTTATCTTCATTGCTGAATAAGTTAGAAATTGTATTTGCACAGCACTTAACAGTCATCACCCTTGACGTCCATATGTTCAAGAGAGGTAATTGCATGGGCAAATGATATTAGAGTAGTGCTGGGTAATGCTTTGCCTGCTCGCGAACCCGTTTCCTATACTCTACTGGGTCCTGCAGTTTTGGTGAATATTAGCTAAACAAAAAACTAAACAGAACCTAAGAATGACTTTATAGTATTGCTGAAAGAAACCTGGATAAACATCTGATATCCTTCAGTTTGTGCAGGGTCATCAGGATTAGGTTGATCCAATAAATCTTGTATGCCTATAAGAATTTGCTTTACTGTAATAGCTGGCCTCCAACCCTGTTAACAACAAATTATGTTTGAATTCTTTTCACTTCAATGCACACAAAAAATAATTACTACAAGAATATTTTTTTACTTACACTGTCTTCATTAAGAATTGAAAGGCAAACGGTTCCAGAAGGATAAACGTTAGGATGGAAGAAACCTTGAGGAAACTTGCATTTGGGGGGTTTACTTGGGTAGTCCTCACTGAAGTGGAGGGTTATAGGAAAATGACCTTCATCCCAATCAGTCTGCAGATATTAAGACTTTTAGTTATCTACAATCGATACTTTCACAATCAAAGAGTAAATAATATGATCCGGTAACAGTTAATTGTTCACATTGTAATTACTAAAGTGCAGCCAAAAGTATCCATACAAACTGATAAGTGAACACCGAAGAGTAAGATGGATATAACATCCATATAAGACAAGATGCTTCATAAGCTGCAACCCTCTCCTAGAAGTGGTGATTCAATCAATGTAGTTTCAATAAAATTCAAATATGCATACAGAAAAGGTATGGAATTGGTGAACATATTTACAACGATATCTTGTTTGAATTGTAAGCAAAGAAGCACTCAAGCGCAAGTAGTCGTCCAACATTTTAATCCAGCATCAATCAAAACCTTTAGAGTTTACATAGATATATAGTGGCTTAGAAACATTGAACCAGGCGGGTTTTTGGTCTTTGCAACGGTATAGTGAATGACAAGTTGGGATGTTGTATCTTATAATCCAAAGGATTTATTTATTTTTTGTTCGGTCTAAAGGATTTAAATTTAGAATGAACAATCAGGTATAAAATTTGTAAACATCACTTCAATACAAATAATACTTGACCAACACAAATTCCATAAAGAAGTTAGGATAGGATATCAAAGAAAACCAATGATAATGCTAGATGCAGAATACATATTGAGACTAATTACTTGAGAATAAACAGATAAAAAAGCTAAAATAACAAAGACACTTTTAAGAGAAGAAAAGACAAATTCCATTTTCCAATTAGATTTCATCCATTCGTTTGTAGAGCTATTTACTCTATCGCATACATTTCTGCAACACCTCTAACAGAGGAACAAATAGTCAATTTTGAAAGAACTTATTGTTAAATTTGTATTCCATTACTCCCTATTGACTTCTTTTATGATTTTATCAGTGGTTGATTCTTAAACGCCTAAATTTTAATTTTATTGCCATTCTAAACAATGTAAACTTAGATATTCTGTCAATTTAATAATGTGAGAGACTCATGCTTGCATGATGAAGTCTGAAGTTTGCACACTGAATTCTAACAATTTCCTTACACATTTGAGTTGAGATGTTCTCACATTGAGATATCAATCAGAAACTCAATAGCAAAAATGAGCTAGTTTTTAAATTTTGTCCAACAAATTTCCTATTTTGAATTTTCAACTAAAACCATAAAGCATCAACCTCAGCGACGAGTTTCGACTTTTAGTCTTGACTCTTGAGTTATCAAGTTTACAAATAGAGTTCCTGGTATGTTATACCATGAAAACTTAAATTAATGCCAAGTTTATATCTCTGTAACACAACTTCCACGAAAGGGAAACTCTGTTGTTCAAAAGAACAAGTCATTCCATCTCGCAATATTAGTGTGGTTTATTTATTTTTATAAACAATAAAATAAACAACAGTGACAATTAAATGAGGCATTAAAAACTGAGATATACACTGCATACTATACCAGCTAGCCATCAGAAATAACATTTAAACTACAACGTGTGTTTCCATATCCCTTAAAGTTTTTACTGCTAAGACTCCACCATTTTCAAAAAAGGAAAAAGTCAAAAAATATTTACTGCTAAAGCACAAGCCAAATTTAAAGCATCAACCAAATTCCTAAAGATCAAAACGTGGTAAGAAAAGGACATTTTGACAATTTCGGAGGGATCAAATCCAAACCCCCTCACAAAGAATGCTATTCCATAAGGAGTGTGATTTGTAAGTGGGAAGTGAAAGAAAGTATGAACTCCACGTCCATGACTTGCCTTGATTTTAAAATGAAAGTGAGTTACTCACTTTAAGGGTGTTATTCATTTGCAAGAAGTTGAGAAACTCACTACAACTCCAATTTCTAAGTCATAAAACTCCACACTCAAATTTCAATTTTTTTAATTTTTTTCTATCTACCCATCACCTAAACATAATTCAGAAGTCTAATTCCTCACTTACTTCAACTTTTCCGGTTTACTAATTACACCCTGACACAACACTTCGACCTAGTGGTGGTGCCAAAGGTTGGGTAGGTGGTTCGAGCCACCCCACCTGTATTTTTGAATCCTTTAGATTTTGTCCCCTGAATTTGCCATTCCACCAACTTTGTAAGGACCGTGTGGGATTCTGACCTCCTGGAATTTTGACCATTTATATTTCAACCAGCTTAAATATTTTCAAATACCAATAAGTGCATAAGTAGATTAAATTTATCCAATTAGTCCAGTACAAAAGTATTAATTATTCATTATGGGTAAATACCTAACTAGACTCCAAATCAAGCCAAAGTAATGAATTCCAAATTACTTTTTGATATTCTTTACGAATTCCGACACCCTGATTGGACCAAACACACATCCCCCCCCCCCCCCCCCCCCCCCCCCCCCCCCCCCAAACAAACCCCTCTTTTTCTTCCATTGCTCCAAAACCCTAAAAAAAAAAGCAAAAAACACACTCACCCCTTTCTTCCCGGGAATGCTGCACTGCCACACCATCAAGTTCACGGACCCGTCCGGCAACGCTTCCGGCTTCGCCACGAAACCCTAAAACCACATCCATCAAACCACGAAAACGCAAAAAGACGGGATCTTTGAGAGAATCGCTTACGTAGGGGTGGTTCTTCCGCCACGCCTTGCGCTCCTCCGCCAGGCGCCCGCGCGCGATCCCACCTGACATG
This sequence comes from Triglochin maritima, assembly GCA_963682175.1. NCBI lineage: Eukaryota > Viridiplantae > Streptophyta > Magnoliopsida > Alismatales > Juncaginaceae > Triglochin > Triglochin maritima. The sequence continues at coordinate 48,317,518 of OY821775.1, forward strand.
GCCGGAGAGGGAGGGTTAGAGTTAGGGTTTGGTGGCGGGTTGGGGCGTTTTGGGTTTGGGAAAGAGAGTTTCGGCGTTTGACGTGGTGTTAATATTTGTTTGTGTGGAATATTGTGTCGTTAAGAAAATGTTTAGAAAATGTTTAGGTGGGTTGACTATGGTTAGCGTCTTAGAGCATCCTTGATGGGTCGGACGCGCCCTCGCGTTCGACTCAGGCGTCGGAGTTCCTGAATGGACGTCTGGGCGCCCATCGGGTGGGGGCACGTGTTGCCCCATTGGTCCAGATTTTTTTTTGTTTTTATTATTTTAGTGGAGATTTGTTATTAGAGTTAATTGATAATGTATTGTGTATTTTTTAGTAATGTGTGGTGATAATTTTTTATTATTGTGGGATCACTGTTTTATCACGTGTGCACTATGTAGTCACGCTTGCACTGTGCATTCATGCGTGTACTGTGCAACGGATACCTCTCTATCTACTCCCAACTATAAATACATCTTCCTATCTCCTTTAACTCCTCACATCTTCTTAAATTCTTCACTCTTATTAGCTTCTTATCTCAATGTCGGATAGTAGTTCAAACTTCGCTCAATCCAACGATGACAACTGAAGTGAGACATTCGATATGATGGATCGTGCTATTGATTTGGTCGTCGGGGCTGTGTATGAATGAAGTTCACGTCCTAGGCTTCGTCAAAGGAGAACGACGAACCCAGATAGAGATCATGATGAACTTGGTTACAAACGCCTTAGAGACGATTATTTTTCTGACAACCATGTCTATTCTGTTTCTCTTTTCAGTAGAAGATTTCAGATGTGAAAGCATGTCTTTCTGCGCATTCACAATGCCTTTGAAGTATCTGATGTCTTCTTCCAACGAACACCGGATGTAACTGGTAGAATGAGCATTTCCGGATTGCAAAAAACAACAACAATAATACGAATGCTAGCCTATGACGTGGTAGCTGATGGGATCGATGAGTACTTACGAATGAGTGCATCAACATTTAGAAATGCCCTCCTCAAATTCTGCGAAGGTTATTAACATCTTCGGCCTTGAGTATTTACACCGACCAACTGCAAATGACTTGACACGACTACTCCACGTTGGTGAGCAACGTGGGTTCCCAGGTATGATGGGGAGTATCGATTGTATGCACTGCTGGGTTTGGAAAAAATTGTCCGGCTGCTTGGAAGGGACACCATCAATGACGTTCTGGGAGAACAACCCTAATCCTTGAAACGGTGACATCGTACGACTTATGGATCTGACATTCTTTCTTTGGAATTTCGGGTTAGACCAATGACTTGAACGTCCTGCAACAATCTCCGATTTTCGACGACATACTGGAAGATCGAGCTCTCTCTGTAAATTATGAGGTAAAAGATGTTCAATATGATATAGGATACTATATTACGGATGATATTTATTCACAGTGGGCCGCCTTCATTCAATCCATCATTCACCCTCAAACCCCGAAGCTCAGGTTGTTTGCGGAAGTTTAGGAGGCGACGCGTAAAAATGTAGAACACGCTTTCGGCATGTTGCAAGCGAGGTGGGCGATCATCAAAAATCCTGCTCTCGCCTCGAATAAGGACGTACTATCCAAAATAGAATTAGCTTGCATCATCATGCATAACATGATTGTGGAGGACGAACGTGACTTTTACGCCAATTTTAGAGATATTTGCGAATTTATGGAAGATCGACATGAAACTTCTGTTGAGGAAATATCATATTCGACCGATCGTATAACGGATATTCACGAGTTTTTTTCCAATCAAGATCGAGTGCGTGACAGGAATCAACATTTGGATATGAAATGCGATTTAATCGAACATATATGACAACGCTACGGACGAGGAGCGGTTTGAACATGGGTTTAACGCAATTTTTGTGATGTTCTATTTCGAAGTCTAGTTTATGTAATATGTGTCGTTGTGTTCTTAACTTTTGATGTAATGTTTTCGAGTTCAGTTTATGTAACATGTAATGTGGTTTCCTAATATTTAATAATAATTTCGTGATTTAATAGTAAAAATTAAATATTTTCAAGTTAAGTAATTAGAAGTAATAATTACAATTAATATTATGTAAAATGTAATTTGTTAAATGTTGTGTAAGAATTAAAATTGTTTAATTAAGAAATGATGTGGAGGAAAGAGAGTGTATGGTGGGTGTGGGTAGCTGGACGTGGTTAATGTGATTTTTTGGGTGGGTGAAGTTAGCTGACGTAGCGGAAAGAGAAGTTGACGTAACGGAGAGATGAACATGACGCCCTGGGTAGCCGAGACGTTGTTATTTATGGTCGTAAACAACTCTAGGTAACATGTGATAAAGGGTTAATTATGTTTTTCCACACATAATGATAAGTTTTTAAAATTTTGTATAAGCATCGTCATATTTGCCGATATACTTTTTCTAACATTTAAGAGCCGAAAATATTCTTTAATGTTGTGTTAAGTCTTGTTTATTTATAATATATATACCTGCTGCACCTCTCCCTCAAACCCTTTTTTACCTTCGTATTGACGGTAAAGATGGATTATATTAATAGTTTTTGTCTAATATTTGAATCGAGTGAATTATTTTTTTGTTATTTAATTAAGGATCATTAAGTTATATCCTCTAGTTGAAGTCAGATTTACCTATATAACCTTTGTAGTTTTTTTGTAATATTTGACTTACTTATCTACCTTGATATTAGTAATATACCATTTATTTTTTTGCTTTACAACTTCGAGATTTTGGAAATTGTCACAAACATGAAATGTGAACCATCTCCGGTGTGGCTTGTCATCTTCGATGATTGAGGCGTGAAGGTGTTTAAGATGTCCAAAACCGATGTATAAGATCTAGTATGAGGTTTTGTGCTAGCACGAGGATTGATGACATTGTTGCGGAGCGAGTAAATAGTTGAGCGAGGAGGGTACGTAAGGTTCAATGACTTATATGGGGATAGGGGTTGTCTAAGAAAATCCCTAAAAGTTAAACTCTTGCAATTACATGTTGGATAGCAACTACTAATGTCAGTGGTAATTACAGTCGGGTGTTGACCTAATGAAAAGAAGATAAATTAATGAAAAGATATTTAGTATATAATGAGACAATCATAGGAATCCTAAGAATGAGATTAAGGTTGTCAATTTTGGTTCAGCTTAATAGTTTGATTCGAAATTGACTCGAAAAACGTTCGACTCTAGTTTAACTTGAAAATGAAGGATATTGATGAAAAACAAAAAAAAATATCTTCAAACTTGGTTCGATAAACGAGCCGCTCGAACTCGAAATTTTTTGAGGTTCGACTCAATAACTCGCTCGAATTTTTTATTGCTTCATTTATAAAAAAATTAATTTAGTAATAACATAAGATAATACTTATGACTAGGGTTGTAAACGGGTCGGGTCGGGCCGGGTTTCGAACCCACCGCTACCCGACCCGTCTAAGGTAGGCGGGTCGGGTGAATTTTTTTTACACCGCTACCCGACCCGCCTAAGATCGGGTAAACGGGTTACGCGGGTGGGGCGGGTCGGGTAAATGGGTTATGCGGGGCGGGTAGATGGATAAATTGATTTTTTATATGTTTTTTTTTCTTTTTCTACATAAGACCATAAATTAAAAACATGACACATTAACACCTTAAAAACATGACTCATGTGATTAACACCATAAAATTATAAATAACTTCAACTTTATAACACTATTAGTAAATTAGAAATTAGAGAATAGAGATATGTTTAAGGTATATAAGTGTATATATAATATTTATTATTTAATTTATTAAATTCTTAGACGGGTAATCGGGTAAATGGGGACGGTAGAAAATACAACTGCTACTCGCCCCGTTTATTAATCGGGTAGGCGGGACGCATGTTGGATTTTTTACACTGCTACCCGACTTAGGCGGCTCGGGGCGGGTCTTACCCGCCCCATTTACAACCCTACTTATGACTTGAAATTTGTCTCGACTCGGCTCGTTTACACTCCTAAATAGGGTTGTAAATGGGGCGGGTAAAGCCCGCCAACCCAACTCGCCTAAGTTGGGTAGGAGTGTAAAAATCCAACTCACCATCCGCCTACCCGAATACCCGCCAACCCGACTAATAAATGGGACGGGTAGCGGTTGGATTTTCTACCCGTACCGTTTACCCGATTACCTGCATAAGAATAAATTAATAAATTAAATAATAAATATTATATATACACTTATATACCATATACATATCCCTATTCTCTAATCCCCAATTTACTAATAGTGTTATAAAGTTATAGTTATTTATAATTTTATGGTGTTCATCATATTGACTTTTTGGCCTTAATCTATGTTTTGATGATTTAATCAACATAATCTTAATTATGATCATGTAGAGTAGCACACATATTGCATCGCATATATATTGCTTTGTGCTAACCTCTACAAGTGATCAAGACTCAAGGAAGAAAGGAAATCAAGTCAAGACATGTAATCAAGCTCATTTGAAGACATGTATTTTGTATTTTCTTTGAGTCTTAGGAATTTGTGTAAATTGAGCATACTTGAGCTAAAATCAACTCAAACTAGGTTCCTTATAGAAGTCACACACGAAATTTCACATAATTTGGACTTCAATAGATCACCCAAACTTAGACCGAAAAACACTAAACATGAACCCAAACTGCCTGCCCACTTTCGGTCGACCGATACAGACCGTTCGGTCGACCGTGTATACACTTTCGGTCGACCGTGTATACACTTTCGGTCGACCGTGGGAACTTATTTTTCCGACCGTTAGTTTTGTCGTATATACCCAACGGTCGTATTCGTATTAAAAAAATACCTCATATACTCTTTCATGTATCGGTCGACCGAGGACCTTGTTCGGTCGACCGAATGCCCATCTCTTGACAAACCCGAATCTCTTGGACGAAATCGGTCGACCGCTGGACCCTAGCTCGGTCGACCGACTAGATCATTGTTTGTCAACCCCAAAGTGTCTGGTGCAAATCGGTCGATCGAACCTTATTCGGTGTTCGACTGATCACTTAAGTGTACCTGAGTCTTAACGTTGGGCGGTCGACCGTTACCTAACCAGTCGACCGAATTGAGTTCAAAACTGCTAAACGGTCGACCGTTCATCCCGATCCGGTCGACCGAATTAACTCAGAATTGGGTCCTGCGAGTTTCTGTTTTGTGTATCCTACACCAATACTCACCCAATCAACCCCAACGGATCTATTCTCTCTAATGCCTATATAAAGAGTTGTAAACACATTTTAACACAACTCTCCTACTACTATTTGTCCCCAACATTAGAGAGAAACTCCACACACTCAAAAGCCCAAAACCTTCCACACTTAGTAATCAATTCCAAATTCTACTCAAGTGTCCTCAAGTTTAGAGAGTGTTGTTCCACTCATTGTTTGTGAAAGAAAGCAAGGGTCTTGGTGAAAGCCCAAGACATCTAGTATAGACTTCGGTGAGAGCCCGAAGTGATTCTCTCAGATTGTGAGAGGAGGAGTCAAGCTCGGCGAGGGTTGTTCGCGAGCTTGAAGACTTGTAAGGCGTTCTCTCCCAGCCCGGAACGGGGAGTGGTTAGTGAAGTCGTGAGTGGAGCTCAGTGATCCGAGCGGAGCTTGCAAGAGAGGATGTAGGCGGTGACCGAACCTCTATAAAAATCCTCCGTCTCATCGTGGTTTGCATTTCTATTCTTTACTTGCTTGTTTGTTAGTTTAATTCCGCTGCATATCTTTGATAGATCAAACAAGTAGGCAATTAGGATTAATTGTGATTAGTATTGTGGACCCATAACCCACACGATCCTCCTACACATCACATAAGTAATATTTTTAAGGTGCTAATGTGTCATTTTTTAATTTATTGTGTTACGTAGAAAAAGAAAAAATATATATATAATCCATTTATCCATCTACCCACCCCGCATAACCCGCGTAACCCGTTTACCCGATATTAGGTGGGTCGGGTAGCGATTAATTTTTTTCCACCCGACCCGCCAACCTACCTACCTTAGACGGGTCAGGTAGCGGTGAGTTCAAAGCTCACCCCAACCTGACCCGTTTACAGCCCTACCCTAATTGGGATACACATTGTAGATGGGTTGAAAAATAGTTCAATAATGTTGTCCTATCAGCCGAAACCTTTACTAGACCTGACATCGTGTCATTTCGTGCTTCTGTGTCATGTTTTTTTACACGTATATGTCAAAATGCCCATACTCGAGCACAACATAAATTATTTTCATGTACCAGATAAGATTACTGAACTGCTAAACATCGCCCCAAAATTACTTAAATCGCCCCTTGAAATTACCAAATTGCCCTTCCTCCTATTTTTGCTTATATATCTCACAATTTCACTCTTTTTTCAAAACTTTCTCTTCCTATACCTACTACACAAGATTACGAATGTCTCGGAGGCCAGGGAAGCAGCCAGCAGTTCCCCCGGTGTACCCGTATGAGGTAACATTACGTTATTTATTTGTTTTTTTAAAAAAAAAAAAAATGCGTCGGCGTCCGAGGGAGACGCCCCCCGCATGGGGCGGGCGTCCGAGGAAGCCGCTCCCCCCATAGGGGGAGCGGCTTCCGAGGACGCCCGCCCCATGCGGGGGGCGTCTCCCTCGGACGCCGACCCGAAGCGGGAGACGTCTGCGGAAGACGTCTCCCCGATGGGGGAGACGTCTTCCGAAGACGTCTCCCCGTAGGAGGAGGCGTCTCCGACAGACGCCTCCACCTTGCGGGAGGCGTCTGTCGCAGACGCCTCCTCCTTTTTTGTTTTTTTAATTAATAAATATCATAATTACTTTAATAAATAGTGATAAATCAAAAAAATTAATTTAACAAATTCTTATTAAGTTTAACATTTGTGATATTTAGTTTTAACAAATTTTGATTTAGTTTAACAATTGTTTTAATTTAGTTTAACAAATTTTGATTTAGTTTAACAATTTTGATAATTAAGTTTAACAAATTTTGATTTAGTTTAACAATTTTGATAAATATGATAATTTAGTTTAACAAATTTAACAAATTTGTATTTAAAATTTCAATAAATAGTCATCGGGTCACAGTGGAGGGAGAGGCAAGTCGATACCATTACACGCCTTCCGTTCTTTAGAGGATGATTCAGCACCGCGTCATCCACGTAGACGGGGGATATCTGCTTCGGTCAGGAGGGAGAGGGAGGCATTACGTCGTCGTGAGGAGGAGGATGATTCCTTCGATGATGAGCATGTGGATAGTTTTGACGACGAGAGCGACGATGATGGCCCGTATGATGTGCGGCCGGAGGTGGAGAGGCAGGGGGATTATAGCGGAGGACGTGGTCGAGCGGGTACTTCTACTTCCGCCGGATGGATGGTGCGGAAGGGTAGGGGTGGGAGGTTTACGACCGGGGATTCGAGCTCGTGCACTGTTGATCCCCGCGCTCAGAAGAAGAAGAGGGTCCAGGACGATTCTTGGATCGTGAGCAGTATGACGCCTGGTGGTCCTTTAGATGGGAGCGTCATTCCTAGTTTCTGGGATCACATTGCTAGACGGATCTGGGACGGAGAGGATCGGAAGGTTCTGAAGTGCCAGAATCGGCACAGAGCCTGTACAGCACTACAGGGTTGGCGGTCTACACTGAGTGCTGATATCAGAGAGGAGATTAGTGCCACGCATTTGGGGCACTTACCGTACAGCATGTTCCCTTATCTCGACATGCCTTTGATTTCGGCGTTTGTGGAGCGGTGGCAGCCTGACACCAACACTTTCCACATGCCTTTCGGAGAGATGACGATCATGCTTCACGATGTTTTCCAGATCCTGCGACTTCCTGTGGATGGTCGTCTGGTTAGTGCTCAGGGGTCGACGTCTGAGCTGAGGTGTTATGTGGCAGAGTTGCTTGGTGTCACACCTGATGGTTTGGCGAGAGATACAGCTTTATGGAGTGGTGGTGGTGTCGGCATCGACTCCCTTGAGGACCTATGCAGACGGGCACGACCTCCGCGGGCCGATGATACACAGTTGACGGCGTACCTATTCTTGATGCTCGGAGCCGTCTTGTTTGTCGACAAGAGTGGTTGTCGGATCAGACCACGCGATCTACTGGAGGCTAGGGACCCGGAGACCGTTCGTGAGTACTCTTGGGGGTCAGCGACGTTGGCATACCTGTACCGGCAGCTTGGGATAGCTAGCCGTGCGGATTGTTCTGGGATTGCAGGTTGTCTTACGCTGCTGCAGGCGTGGATATACGAGTACTTTCCTGCATTCCGCCCGCATCGTGAGCGGAAGATTATCGACGAGGGTCATCCACGTTCGGGTATGTGGGTTGTCCGGAGCGAGGACAAGAGCGATGGACGATTGCGTTCCATCCGCGCACGGCTAGATCAGATGACTGCATCAGAGGTATCAAACTTTACACCATTTATTTAATTTTAAGATGTATTATTATTAATGTGTTAAACTTTAGGTGGAGTGGTTACCCTATGGTCCTGACCCAGCAGCGGATGTCCCGAGGACTTTATTGATGGGTCTTATTCGTTATCGGGATATCATAGAGCCTTATATGCCCGATCGGGTCTTGCGTCAGTTAGGATATGTTCAGGTGATCCCGGTTGACATTCCGACACCAGAGCATGCGGTGCGGTCTGCGACAGCAGCGACGTACGACGTCAGGTTCCCCGCTTCTACAGCGGAATCGACTTGGCGGACATTTCCGAGATCATGCCGATTGTTCCTTGGCGACTTCAGACGTAGTCGCGACCCCTCCGAGTGTGATGCACGTTATCTTGATTGGTTCGGTAGTTACTCACATCCTATCATCGTCCGTGGTGCCTCCCGGAGAGCAGATCGACCACCAGATAGGACGTGTGGCGATCTGGTAATTTTTTCATTTTATCTAAATTTATTTGTACCGTATAATTTGTTAATGTACGCTAATGTTAATGTTATGTGCAGTGGATGGGTAAGATGATACGGGCTGTAGACCCAATCTTGCAGATGAGGGATGAGCTGCCAGACGATGCCAGAGCTGCATGCGGAGATGTGGATCAGATCATACAGTCATGGCATACTCAGTTAGGCATCTCCGACCATGATTCGGATGATGAGTAGGCTGATCTGTTGTACCGTACTCTTAGTATTTGCATTTATATTTGTTTATCTGTTGTACGCTTAGTATTTGTGTTTGCTTATCTGTGGTACGCTTAGTATTTGCATTTATATTTGTTTATCTGTTGTACGCTTATTATTTATTATTTGTGTTTGTGTTTGCGAACATGTCGTACGCTTATTGTTTGTATTTGTGTTTTGCTTATCTGTTGTACCCTTATTATTTGTATTTGTGTTTGATAACCTTTCGTACTATTATATATAATGCAAATAAAGCAAACATATCAAAACATATTACATAATAAAGCAACACTATATAATGTACAAACATATCAAAACATATTACATAATTATACAAACATATCAAAACATATTACATAATTGTTGCCAATATGCTATCCTATGTTGGTACTCCAGCTCCCATCCAATAACACTCTCATCTCGTATTTGATACCACAGAGTCGCTATAGGAGGTACGGGGAATCCCTCATTCAATTCCAAACGAATGTAATGAGCGTAACTCCCTAAATGAGCAATAATCAACTCTCTGCACGGTCTCGTCACGGTAGGCGGACTCTCCCAAGGTAGAACTGTAAGACATGGGTACAACGAACCATCATTTCCGAGAGAGAAGAACATAACTGCACATTTGTAAAAATTTGCAATGGGAAACAAGTCCGTCCACGTCTCCATATAGTGATTCTCGCCACAAGGTCCCCCGCCCCAATTAATCCGGTGACGAGCCTCCGCCACACCGTCGTAGTATACGTGCTCATAAAAAGATGGGTTCGCAGCTATCTCATTTGAAATCGAACGACGGGCGAGTTGCCAATTGTCTTCACCACCGTGGAAAACATCGGCGACACATCGAAATCCACAGTTTCCATCAGCACGTACATCATTCCACTGGTGTAGGAATGGCATAATGATTCCTGGAATTCTATCTCCATATGGGAAGTCGTCTACGTCAGCCCGCCCAGTCACTACAATATGAACAAAAAATACAGTTAGATATAATAACAAAATATACATATTTACTGAAATAAATAACAAAATTATAATAATAATAAATGTAAGGATGGTATACCTGATCCTCCTCTCACTGACGAAGAACCAGAAGATCGACCACGACCTTTGCTTCCACTACCGGAAGAACGACCACGACCTCTACTCCCACTACCTGAAGATCGACCACTACCTCGCTCTGCATACTCAAACGCACTAGGGTCCCGTCGTGTCGACTTTCCCCTTGGTCGACCTCGTAGCTTTGTTTTTACTGCAGGCTCTTTCAAATTCGAATGTTCGGGGTGTAGCTGCTCGAATAAAACCCGAGAGGCAGATCGAATTACGGTAGGGTCACTTCCTGCAATCTCATCAACCAGACCGCGAAAATGTTCGGCGTCTTGAGCTGCCTGAGACACAAACTCTGCGTTCCCGGCTCCTTCCCCAATGACAAGTGTCCTCCAGAACGAATGAATCTGCTCTAAGTAAATTCCGTTTTCTGATTCAAGACATCCACGGATGGTACATGCGCAAGGTATCCCATGAGAAGTCAGAAAAGCGCACTCGCAACGATATTCAACTTCATCATCTAACTGTTGCATTCTCTTCACCTCCTGACTCAGCAACTGCAAACAGTGATGCGAAACTCTACCATTTATGTGACGATATAGAGCATGTCCGAAATTAGTCAAATTTCGCCGTCTCGAGTCTTCAAGAAAGTTTCGAATATTCGTCAGCTGCATTTCAGTAGCCGCGTTGACGCGCTCGAAAAGAGTGTCCAGAGCTGCAGTCGATGTAGAAATCCACTCTTTTAGAGCCGAATGAGCACTTTCGACCCTACAATTCGTGGTGTTCCCAAAATGAAGGACTTTGTTCGTCCAATTCAGCACAAACTTTTCTTTATGCACCAACCACGTGGTGTCCAGATACTCCGTGATAGCCGGCCACGATCTATACAAATCTTTCAGAGCATACACAGCTCTATCATACTCGGCTTCTGAAGTAGAAAGCATGATCTTCCTCCATCTTCCACGCCTCAAAGTCTCTGCCATCTCCTTATTCTTGCCGAATACGTGGTATGCGTAATTCAATACGTCTTTGTTGATGTGCCATGTGCAGAGTAAATGAGCAGAGTCAGGAAAAACCTCTCTCACTGGTCGCATAAGGCCTAACTCCCGGTCTGTTATTATTGCAGTCGGGCTGACAGTCCCCAATAACAGATCTCTCAACTTCTCCATCACCCACAAATAACTGGAGTAAGATTCATCCATCAAAATCGCATATCCAATAAGGAAATTCATGTTTGCTGGTGTGACCCCAATCATTTCGAACAAAGGCATCTTATACTTGTTCGTCTTGTAAGTCGAATCCATGCAGATAACGAAAGGATATGTCCGCAACAACTGGACTGACGTCGGATGTGCCAAAAAAGCGTGAGTTACGACATCAGTTTCTGGATCCGCCATAATCCAATGTAAGTACTCACACTGCACTGCTTGGTAGAGAAACTGCTGGACGGGATTCCGATCTTCAGATTTTGTCCTCCTCATGTAATCTCTGAAATTATAAATATGCCTTTGATTTGGATTGTCCTCCGGGAATTTTTCTTTTACTGCCTTCAAGATGTTCCGTGGTTTTGCTTGCGCCTCTGTCATATCACGAACAATCTTCTTCGCCCCAGAACTTAGACCACTAATTTGACGATGACCCTCTGGATAAACTGCCAGTCTGTGGTTGTGATGTCCGTGAGCACTATTATAAACCACAACCCATCCATCACGATCTCGTCGCTCCACCACTTTTATTAAGAAACGGCAACCGCAACCCTTTCTTTTGGTGTTTCTTCGAAGTGCAGTATCCATATCCCGAGACTCCATTTGATTTCGCCGGTCGCATCTCAAATAACAATCCATCCGACTATCTGATCTTGTTTTGTACGACGACACGACCAAAAAAAACCCAGCTCCGATAGCTACTTGTTTGGCCCATTTACATGCTTCATCGATTGTTTCAAAGATTTGTGTAGTTTGAAATAACTCACTGTAATCCACTCCATCACCACCGAAATCTGGAACCTACAAAAATATATTCAAAATTAAAAAAATAATAAAATAAATTCGAAATTAAAAAAATTAAAAAATAAACTCGAAATTAAAAAAACAAAATCAAAATCAAAAAAAAAACAGGCGTCTGTGTTAGACGCCTGCCCCATGGATGGGGCGTCTGTGTTAAACGCCTTCCCCAACGGTAAGGCGTCTGCGTAGGACGCCTGACCGAAGGGAAGGGCGTCTACTACAGACGCCTTACCCATGGGGAGGACGTCTACATAAGACGCCTCTCCCATTGTGTAGGCGTCTGCGTTAGACGCCTCGGCCATGGGGAGGGCGTCCTACGCAGACGCCCTCACCATGGGGGAGGCGTCTAATGCAGACGCTCGGCCCAAAAATTTCCCCGCGCCAGGCTTACCTCACCCGATGCATCACCCTCGCCAGACATTTTCGTGGTGTTTTTACTGATAAATTATGAATATACAAGACCATAGGCCTTATTTATAGACACGGGACGATTTGGGTATTAAATATATTGTTAAGGGCAATTTGGTAATTTCAAGGGGCGATTTAAGTAGTTTTGGGGCGACGTTTAGTAGTTCCCAGATAACACGAACAAAACTCGTTTCATTTTCGTTTAACACAAAACAACACAAATGGACACGGGAAAAAAATCTTTACTTAATCAACCAAATTTCAAGATAAATTTTCTCATCTTATCCAGAAAAACATTGGTGCTCTTAAGGATAGAAGTAACCTCGCCTACAAATTTTGAGACTCGGACTTAGGGATGGAGAGAAAAAATGATTCCACACTTACTTGATGTGTGGCTAAAAATGCACTTCGGTGATTGGGTGGTTGTTTCTATGGGCTTTTCTGAATTTAACAAAAAAATATTTTATTGGGATGTTGTCATTTGTTTGTGAGATTGGTTTTTTTTTCTTTTTAGCTTTCTGTTAAGGTAAGGTTTTAGTTGTTCCCATTTTCTACTTCCCCATTGTCTATATTGTTTTTGCTTGGTTTTCTTATACTAAAAAACATTAAACTTATTTTGATTTCTTAATTACCAAATAATGTTTATATTTGTGATCAAATCTTCAAGTTTAGAGAATGGAATATAATCCTTTTAGCTTGCTTAGTAATTGCTAAGTTCGACTTGGAACATAATTTGTCATACAACTTTTTTTGTGTTCAATTTTTGAGATGTACGATTGCAATTATAGTTCCACATTACTTGCATTCAAGTAGACCTGAGGACCGAGCCAACCCGGGCCGACTCGTTGGCCTAAATTGTTGCACAAGAGCATGTCAATATCATACTTATTATCTTATACTAAGTGGTTTTTATTTTTTTTGTGTGCATTTATAATTTACAAATTTCTGTATTTTCTTTAGGTTGTGGGCAAAAATGTCTATAATTGGGGCTTTTGTCCCCCAAAGCTAGGTTGACCAAACATCCAATCGAACCCATAATTCATCTTCACAAGAACACTATTATCATCAACAACAGTTAAAAAAAGGGTAAATTACAGTTTGCCTCCTGAACTATGTCTTGGTATCATTTTGCCCCTGAAGTTTCAAAGTTAACAGTTACCACCCCTGAACTTTAATTTTGTAACACTTTGCCCCCTTGAACTTCAAAAACTCATTATTTAACACATATTCAACGTTTTTTTCCTGTGACACTACTAAACATATCCGACCCAAATTCTGACCATATCCGACCTCCGTTTCGATCCAAACTTTCACGTAAATATAGGTTTAGGAGTGTATTAGGGATACAACAAAAAAATAGGAAAAAAACGTCGAATGTGTGTTAAATAATGAGTTTTTGAAGTCCAATGGGACAAAGTGTTACAAAATTAAAGTTCAGAGGAGGTAATTGTTAACTTTGAAACTTCAGGGGACAAAATGATACCAAAACATAGTTTAGGGGGCAAACTGTAATTAACCCTAAAAAAACTTCCAAAAGATCGTGTGAAATTGTATGATAAAATAAAATAAATATTTTTTTTGAAAAATGAAAAATGAAAATTTTAGTAACAATCTTTTTGAATAATTCATAAGTATAAGAGATAAATGGTGATATATATATATGTATTTGTAAAATGTAGGAAATGTATTTGAATAATTCATAAGAGTTTTTTTTGTTGATTTGACATGATAGTCTTTTTACAAGGTGATATGGTTTAGAAAAAGAAAGAGAAACAAATGGTGTTTAAATACTATGTAGTGGAAAAATTGACACGACAGAGAGAAAACTTAAACGATATTTTAAAAGAGATCACAATCGTGGATGCTATTAATTGGCACGAGTTTATCAGACCAGTCACTTGCTAGTAAATAATACGGTTATCTACCTTTCACATTTCTAACTTTTTCCCCCATCTTTTGTATCTATACTTTTCTATTTGAGTCAATATTCATATCGATGTGTTTAAATTGAAATATATACATGCAGACAATATTAAAAGTTGAAGTGAGACAACTTTATACTAAAACCGTATACAAATTAGTGGTTCCTTACTCCAGTGTCTTTTATTTCATGAATGCAGAGCTACATGAAATTCAAGCAAAGTAAGTCAAATCTTAGGCAAAGTCTTTTCTCTAGTCTCTCGCTTCTTGTTATATCTTCTTTAAAGCATATATAACTACCTATTTTAATTAGAATTAATCAACTAAGGTTAACTTAGTCGATTGATCTTTTATTTGAATTAGTGTAGACCATTAATCTATATTGCAATATGTGAGTTGCATGTTAGGATTTAGTTAAAAATAAAATACTTCACGAAAATTACCCATTTTAAGTAATAATATCCAAAGAAATTTAATGTTCATATCTTTGTGCTTGTGGTGTGATCATTAAATTAACTTGACAATTAGATAATAACATCTCATCACGTGGGGAGGAAAAAGTTTCCCAAAGCATGCTACAAATCATAATTCATACAGACATGTGACCATTTCTTTTCCTTTGCATTCATGAATCACCATGGTTTATGGCCTCAGAACATCATTAACAGTGCCCAGACAGTTTTCGGACGTCTTGGTTTCTCTCTTAGTCACGTCAGTTTCTCTCTCCGCCACGTCAGCACAAACCAACACCCCTACAAAATCCTTAACCATTAACCAATCCACTCAGTCACGCTACGGTATTTGTTGGCACGTCATTATTTTTATTCTTCTATCTAAAACTCTTTTAACAATCAACAAAATATATTAATAATCATTATCGTAATTATTTAATATCAACAATTCATTCGTTTTTAATTAACATTTAATTATTAAATACGAAAATATTATTAAAATTTAGGAAACCACGTTACATAGTACATTAACTGGAAATTTAAAAACTAAAACTAAAAATACATCATTAAATACTAAACGTAAAATACATCAAGACGCATTTCCTCCAAAGCGTTGTCATATATTGTCGACCAAATCGGCTTGAAGGTTCAAATGTGTGGTGCGATCACGCACTTGATCTCTCCTTCTCAAGTACCTGGTAATATCCAATACACGGTCAGTGGAATACCGAACCACGTCGTTCACGGAATTTCCAGGTCGATCCTCAACAAATTCGTTCTAATCTCCAAAATTACCGAAGGAATCACGTTCATCCTCCACTATCATATTATGCATTACAATGCAAGCTGTCATTATTTTGTTAAGTACAGTCTTATCCATGCAAGAGATGACTTCTTCATTATCGCGAACCGCGTTTGCAAGACTCCAAATGCACGTTCTACATCTTTGCGTGTTGTTTCTTGTCGTTCAACAAATAACCTGTCCTAAATGGGAGTTTGTTGCGCTTGGACTTCCCACAGGAAACGTCGCTGTAGAAAGTCCAGAGTGTTTTAGCAGCGGGAAAAGAAAAATCACCGACGACGATGAGAGTCACGCAACACCTTCAACAGATGAAATGGTGTTCGAAACATGTCCTTGCCCTGAAGGTGTTAAAAAAGCTAAAAAAGAAGGGGAAACAACCATTTCAGGCACAACTTGATCCTGATATGTTAGAACTGGGGAAACAAATTGAATATAACGCAAAAGTGAAAGAGGAAAAATATTTGCGTTATGAAGAACGAGTGTAGAGGAAACACATCGAAGCTGAGACGAATTTCCAAAGGGAACTCAACAACAAGAAACTTGATGTCCTATTTGCTCTGATGAAGAAGGAAAACAAGGACGATTTCGATAAGAAACATTTGATGAACTCAAGGAGTGGGCTAAAGCACAATGATATCTGTAGGTGCTCATGTTTTCATTTGTAATATCAATATGTCTGTTGTAGTTTAAATTTCGTATCCGTAGGAGGACTGTCTTTCCTTTCCTTATTTCTGTTGTATTTCGTATTCTGTATTTGTATTGTATTTTGTTTCCGAAGTGTATGAGTATTGTATTACTATTTCTTATTTTGTTTATGATTTTTTTAATTTTATCTAAATAAAAAAAAGATAATTAATCATAAAATATTTTTTCAATTTTTTTTCAATACCTAATTAATTTAATTCAATTTACCTAATTAATACATTATTCTAATTATATATAAATAATCTTTATCTTTAAAACAAAAAAACAACAAAAAAAACCCAAAACCAATGGGGGGCCACGTGCCCCCGCCCGGGTGCCCAGAGCGGCCTACCGCCCGAAAATACGCCCTGGGCGCACCCTCCCGTTAAGGGAGGACTGCTCAGGCGCCCTAGAAGGGCGCCCGAGCAAAGAGCACCCGTTAAGGATGCTCTTATGGGCATGCATTTATTCCATCGTGGAGATGGAAGATCTATTCCTAAGTTGGATTTGGAGCTTGATTGAGACAGCGAAATCGTATAAGAGTAAAGACTATCTATTAATCTATCCGAGTCTATCCACTAATTTAGATCCACTAATTTCCGAGTCTATCCTCAATAATATGCTGTATATGGTACCTACTTTATGAAGTTTAACTATGTGGTCACATGAGTATGTTCGGTGGGGGTTAAGACTTGAGAGAGATATTTAATGAGGTTGACAAAAAAATTCTCTCTTGTAGTATATTCCATTCCCCATGGAAAATAAGAGAGAGAAAAATACTCTTCTTTCCAGGATTAATACAAATACATGAAATGTTATTGGTCAATTGAGATTAATTTAATGTAACAATATGCTAGAATTTAATATATAGTATTGATTATCTCAAGCCAATGTATTTCTCAATTGAACTCACCCCAGTTTTGGGAGAAGTTGGGTCCTTATTACTGTCTATTATCTAACGTAAGGAAAACTCAATATTAAACAACAATAAATATTAAGCAAAATGGGGGGGGGGGATTAAATACCAATTTTATCGGGTTTGTGTATTTGAAATCTCCATAGGAAGAGATATTAAAGGAAACATATCGTCTCCAACCGTACGTCAAGTTCCAATCCGGTCCGTCACCCATAAGTCCATCATCCTACAATAATCTTTTTGAATTTGTCACAAATGCTTGGGAGGTTTAAATTTAAAACGAGGTGGGAGAAGTAGAGTAGATCAAATATAAAAAAAAATACACTCAAAAGCTAATTCTCAGTTTCTCACTAAATTTGGCCTATAACGCAAACCTAAGTTCTTTAATGAAGATCACGTTTCTAACCTTCCTAATGCATTCACCATTTATTCACCAAAGAAGAACGAAAACAACCTTCTCTCCAACAACTTTTTCCATAGGACACAATAGTTTCATCACATAGTCCACTTGAAACATAGACTCATACACATGACACATTTTGACACAAAACAAAAACTTAAAAATAGCAACACAACGCAAATAATCTAGATATGAATATCTTCATCTAGCATAGCAGTTCTCCTTGATCAATTCTCATGGGATGTAGCCTTCTTGGAATTGATCATCATTTCCTTGGTTTCTCTCGTACCCTTCCATGTAATTCTTCTCTTCATACCTTTCTCCTCCATATCTCTCACCACTACCCTCTCTTGGGTACTCCCCATACCTCTTGTAATCAAAGTTCCTCTCATTGTTCTTCTCAAAGTTCCTCTCATTGTTCAAGTCATAGTAATACTTCCCATTCTCCAAAACCCTTGTGTCACTCATCCCATACTTGTTGTACTTTTCTTTTGCATCATCATACTTGTTTGTGGAGTCTTTGGTTTGGAAGGTCTCCGAGTTGAATTCGTCGGTGGTGGTCGGGAATTGGTTGGTCGAGTGGCCATAGAGGCCGTAGTTGTTGCCAGGGTCGGAGAAGAAGGTGGAGGTATCCCCATCCTCAACTGCGGCGGTGGGAGGTTGGGTGGTGGGAGTGTTGGTTATTGATTTGGAGTTGGGATAAACGGCCTTGGAGAAGAAGGTGGGGTGTCTTGCATGGGATTGAAGAGAGAGGAGAGAGAATAGTAAGAAGGGGAGGAGTGAGGAGAGAGAGAGAGCCATTGGAGGTAAGAGAAGTGGTTTTGGTTGGGAAGAGTGGGGAGGGCCGGGTAGGGTTTATATAGAAAATTTGAGTAGTAGATTGCGGATATTTGGTTGGTGAACTAATTGTTATGGTGTAAATGAGTCAAGTTGAGTTGAATATAGTTTTGTTTAAGTTTCTAACAGGTCAAAAACTTTCTTCACTTATAGTCAATTACTATACTTTGCACATTCATATTAAGAAATTTATTCACCAAAGAAAATATGACTTTGTAGGCGTAAAAATTAGTGAATTCATTGGTATCGTACGTCCCCACCGTATTTAAGATCAAGCTGAGTTGTAACTTGAAAAAACTTAGAATTAAGTCTCAATTCCTTTACTTCTGAGCCAACCTTATAAAGTTTTACCTACCTACATATAAATAAGCTAACGCCAAAGTAAAACTGACTGACATGTATATCTTTACCAAATAAACAATGGTGTGAGTTTATGTTGAGAAAGAAGGTGTGTGATGGTGATGATGCTGGAATTATGGAGGGGGAAACATATATCATGGCGTGTGGTGAAAACTTGCATGCGTTGTCTCTTGTAATTTCAGCAAAAAGTTGAACCACAAACTCCTTTCTTAATTTCCTTCCCTCGAAGTCTCTCTTGTATGGGTACATAATTACCTTCTTTGAAGGAAAAATATGGAGGTAGACGTCGAATATCGTATTTATGTTAGGATAAGGACCATTACTTTCCATTTAATGAAAGGATGGCAATTCATCTACAAAAAGAGTATTGCAATCTCATTTTGATTAATTATCATGATGTTTTGACTATTTTTTATATAATAATTATCTACTTTATTCTGCCTAACTTAAGACCCGACAATCATATTGTGTCATGTACTACTTTTCATGTATATCATATATCATAACTTAAAAGAAAATAAATCATATTTGATTTAGTAACGGAATGAATAATATGAGATATATATGTCCTCATTCTAATTAATGTCTTAGAGAAAGTAATAATAGTTAATTTGACTATAAAATATGCTAAGCATGTTTGTTTCATATCAATTTGTATTAATAACCACATACTTGTGTATATTCGTGTCTTTTCCTATCAAATCGTGTCGTTATATTTCATGTCATTTGCTCCTAAATTATCATAATTCAGCTAATAGACAATTTTCGTGTATAAATTGTATCAACATTTTGTGTCGTGTCTTTATGAAATCTCTAGGCTTACTTAAATTCAAAATGCAATCTGCTAATGCTGAAGTTTTAATCACATAAATAACTGGACTAGTCCCAGTTGATCGAGTTTAATTATACGAACGTGTTTATTGCAAGATATGAAGTGGGAGGACCGTGAGTTTCGGAGTTGAGTATGGAGTAAATTGTGTCGTGATCGAGTTTGAAATTCTAAGTTATGGTTGGTAGGTATATATTTATATAGTTAATCAACAAACATATATGCATAGTTGACTAGTGTCGTAGATGGAGTTGGTGCAATGTCACTCATGATTGTGCCAAAATTGTCAATAATGAAACCGTGAGTGCCGGAGATATATAAATGATTGTGGAAAAATGACTAATGTAAATTTGGTGACATTGCAATGGGTGTTCACTCTGCCTAACTCTAACATGGAGCACTATAAGATAAACACAATTAATATTTTGTTATTGTTGTCCAATGACAAAATTCTTTTAATTGAAGCTAGACAGCCGAATTCTTATGAAGTAATTGCTACCAGAATTGTCATGCGTGCAATATCGTATTTTCTTCATGGTTTGATCTTGATTTTGAGTTCCAGATAAGTTGTATTAAGAGTTAACAATATAAAATCATTTGCAAGTTTATCATTTCAATTTTGGTTAATTCCACTTTGCCTCCCTAAGCTAGTAATACTTCATTCTCAAGTTATTTGGGGGTAAAAGTATGATTCAGTTACACGTTATTTGCAAGAGTTACCATGTACAATGAACTATCAAATAGAATTTTTATGTCCTATTATTGTAAATGAAATGTTTATCAAGAGAAGAGAAACATAAATCACATTATTTATAAATCCCAAAAAGACTTTTCCAATTCAAAATTTCATAAATTTTACAAAAATGATGCTCCTAGTACACCACCACAATAAATTGCAGATCTAATTTGCATAACCAAACCTTAAAACTAAACAAACCTCAACGAAGCAAAGCCTAACCTTGTGTCTTGGGCCAATTTACAAACAAAGCAGACTCATTGCATTGCTACTATTTATGAAAACAAGTCGTTTGATTGCTAATTAAATAATCTCTACTAATGTATATGAATATGTCAGAACATGTTTCACATACATGGTGGTATATATACACACTTCGAAGTTATTATAGAAAAAAAATATTTAGATCAAGACAAGTACAGTTCTAAACTTTCCTCCAGGCTAATAATAGGAAAAGTAAATATTAATATCGTAAATTAGAAATTAGTAACCACGTTATCCGAGCATTATATAAACCATAAAGTAAGCAATGAAGCCCATCAGGCCTCCAAGTGGGTTTGGGGCCGAAAGAGGCTGAGCCCATAAAGCCCAGTTTGGATTTTGGGAATATTTCCTACACTGAATTAGACTTGGGTAACGGACCGGATCGGCACGACACAACACCCAGGTCTACGTTCAATGAAACCTTAGTTTTTGCATTTTCTTTCATGAAAAGTGGGTTCGGACCGCAGAAAATGAGTTTTAAGTAGGAGGATGAATTCCAAAAACTTGGTCAGAAGGGTGCACATTTGTCTGTGATTGGTTTGGTGGAAGTTTTGAAATTTGACTTGTACGTTGTTCCTTTCAAATTAGTAATCCAACTTTGCATCAACTTTTAACTAATCATTGAAGTGTCAATTCGTTTTCTTCTGCTTAGGGTTTTGTTTGTTTGAAATAGTTGGTTTAGTTGTCTATTAAAATAAAGGATATGGTTGTCACATAAGCCAATATATCCGCCTATATTGCTTTACAACAAAGCAACATTCCAGTGATACAAGTTATCCACACCCTAACATACAATCGACAGTATAAGTTTTCTTTTGCTGAGGTTGAAAAACTATATTCCTTGCCAACCAAAACTCAAAGTTGTTTTTCTTTTGTAGGATTAGGTATTAGCACGAAATTAAGGAATTTTCGATGTAATTTTTTTATACATGTCAGGACTTCTTCAACTTTCGATTTCCACAGCAACTTAAAAATCAATCAATAAAATATTTGGTTAAAATTCGATTGTGCATTTTTTTTGTCGATATACCCTTAACTATTACTTAGGAGACCAGCTGAGCTGAGCTGACTGAGACTCCCATAGCTAGTCATTTCTATCTACACGATTTTATCTTAATTAGATATATAATAATAGGTACTTTTTAACACTAAATGCTATCTTACCATAAAATCGAAAATTAGAACTTCCCAACTTTGATGCATTTAATATTATAAGTCATATCGTATCAAAAGATTCGAGAAAATTGATTACAAAATAGGGACATTTCTCAAATACCCTTCAGTTAACTCAAAATATCACATTACCCTTTAGATTTTTTTTGTAATATCTTAAAAGGCCTTCGACCTGACCAAAACCTTCAATTATACTCTTCATCACTCATTATAACCTCAATTTTGATAGAAACAGTGGTTCCAATTAACTTTCTGTAGAATCAATTCTAAAGTTTCAAAATTCCATTTAACCTTTTAAGGTATACCACAGGAGTGTCTAACCTCAAAGGTTAGTTTAAAATTAGATGCGCTTGAAAATAACTTCAAAACTTTGAGATATTACGAAGATTTAATTTGTAAGATGTGGTGTCTTTTAAGTTACTTATTGGAGAGTATTAAGAAGTAACTCTAGGAAATGCTCCGCCTCAGAAGTTCACATACCAAATTAACTACATCAACACTGAAGTCCATGTTCCAGTCAATCAACCAACAAAACAGTCACTTTATTAATGATGCCGATCGACATTATTAAACATAAACTTAATATCAACAAAGTCCCTTCCACAAAACACAATTCTCATAGCTACAGACTCATACAACTCCTAAAAAATTCCAACACAAGCTAGAGGGACATGAAAGAACACTAAAGCAGGTTGCCTCGGTTAATATATCCATGAGATGTTGCAGCAAGTGAAAAACTAATTAACAACTTAAGAAGAAAGTGAAGTCGTCGAATTGGATTGGTCATATATCAACCACTACATGAAGGTGGTATCTTTGCTATACCTTGCCTTTGTAGCTCCACTAGAACACTGTCAACTGAAGGAGGCTTGAGACCTAGTGGTAGAGGCAGCCATGGCTTCAAAAGAACGTCTCCGATGGCCGCGTCGACGCTTTCTTTTGACTGAATAATCAAAGATAAGATGAGTTTATGCTAGTGTTAGGGACTGATTAAGCAAATGTACCTTGGAATTGTATTTAGCAAAATAAAAAAATAATCTAAATTTTCCTGGTAAGTACATTCATATCAAAAAGCATGAAAATGTGGGTGGGAAATAGGTCTTTAGAGTTTTTTTTGGAAGAATTGTATATTTTAAAATTAAATCTCAATTTGTGGTTTAGACTAATCCAAGATTAGAGATTTAGACTAATCCAAGACTAGATATTTATTAATTGAGGCTTGACAATAAATACATACATTTAGCTTTGGCGGACCACGTGTAGGAATATTTTCGTTCATCAGAAATGGTGCAAAGGATGTACACAAAATAAATTTTGCACGTATAGGATATTCTCCAATGATCTATGTATGTGATTTAAAATGAGAGCAAATGGTTTTATTGTGTTTCCACAAATTGATAATAGAGATCCTGATAGTATCTTGAAATCTTATTGACTCTTGGCCACCTGATGGGATGTAAGCAGGGTGGGATATGGCAGAGCAGGTTTTTGTCCCACCACTATCTGTCCCGCCTAAGTCAAGCGGGTAAACGAGGCGGGACACTCATTTTGACCCAACTACTCCCACTCTATCGAGGCCCGAGTAAGGGTTTTGGTGGGGAAGGAACTCGTTAAGCCATAAAGGTCTTGTTATTCCCGTCTGACTCGCCCACCTCATTCCTTTTCATGAATGTTGTAAGTGAAAGGTGTTGTTCACATAAAGTTGTTCTTTGACCTCCAAATTTGGAGTATCCTACTTTCACGCGATTCATAGGGTTCAACCTCTCATTCGTTTTTAGTGCTCTCTGAACCGTGCAGGAATATTCCTATCACACGTTCTGGTGGGATATTCACAGATAGGAAAAGATTGCCCATAGACAGTTCTTGGGTGGATCCTGCTCCCTTGTTGGGGGAACCCATCCTATTTTTCTTAGGTGTTGATTTTGTCTAGGCGAGAAAATCACAACCCGCCCCCCGCTTATTATGCAGGTGGTGGATTGACTATTTTTGTCCGCAACTGGCATTAGACGGGACGGGGACACGTCAAACTCACCCTATTTACAACCATATAATGATCATATGAGCTATAAATTACTTCCCCTTCAATTAAAGAAGATCATATAAGAGGTATAAATTAATTACTTCTCCTTAAAACTTCGCATTCAAATATTTTAACAATCCACCTATAGTGCCAACTTAAATGCATGCATGAAGGTTGAAATATTTCGATATTATGTTTCCCAACCTGGTGGCTAGACAATCTGTAGAACTTATACATACCATGTGTTAATACGAGCCGTAGCTGTTAATCATTTACTTAGATGATGAATAGCTAAGAAGCTCCAAAATACTACCAGAATTTCGTTGGAAAAAGAATATCCAACGATGGCACGCTTTGATAATTGAGAACTAATAGATTTGGCCATTTACGTGAGTCGTTGGAATCAAATGGCAGAACTCAAAAACAACCAAAAACAAACAAAGAAGGACAGTCTATTGTCTTCTCCAGAATCTCGTGATCAGTCAGAACTGATCAGAAAGCAACTTTGAAGAAAGAAAGCCTAAAGTTTCGGGTTTATTTGAACTTTCCAAAAAGCGCATGAAGCACGTAGAGTTTTTCTTTTGATAATTATGAAGTATACATAGAGGTAGAACAACAACAAACAAATGTCATTGTCATAATACTACCGATGATAATATTTGTATTAGGAACAAGGAGGATGTATGCATATCAATATTAATTGGATACGTTAGTGAAATGCTCTTTAAGTTTGGTTATACCAAAACAGAAAAGTTCAAATTGAATAACTTTTCTGTTGGTATAACAAAAACTGAATTTGAACAATTTATGAGATCTTGGAAGGGGATAACGTAAAAAACTAAGTACATACCCACAAAGCTACCACATGCAAGAACAAAATTAATTAACTAGTACTTCAGATAAACTCATAAGGAAATTAACTTACAGGATGAAGGTCAAAGTGGAGTTGCTTGCTTGGTAGAGGAATGGTGTTATCTGGTCTGTACATGGGGTGAGGAGGAATTGCAACCACTGCTGGAGTTGGATATCTCTGCCATGCACATTCATCAAAATCAAACTAAGTTCATACATCATGCATAATTAGAAGTGGAACAAGTGTTTTGATTTGTTTATAGATTAATTAGGTTTGTATTTCTCGGAGTGTGAGATAATACCATTGGTGGTGGTGGCAATGTTTGAGGAGGGAAGCAAGGAGTTCCTTGAGTTGGAGGATTTGGCATATGACCCTGAGCAGTGAGCACACATGAAATACATAATAGACCTCTTAGTTAGATAATAGGTATGTATTGTTAGCAAAGCACGCCAAACAAACCCCACAATTACAAGTGGATGATTTATATTATTTTAATGTTATTGTATTCTTTATAACAAAAATAACCTCATGGTTTCTATTTATGTGATTGGTTCCAAGTGGTGCAGGTGCAACTACTTGAGCACCAACTTCGAGGAGCCTTAGTGATGATTTTTAAGAGTCAACCACTTGCACTGATTTTTGAAAGCTCAACCAAAGTGAAAACCAATCAATTTGTAGTTTCGGTTGGAGATTTTTTGTCAGAGTAACAGTTCTTGTAGTATTATTCTTTTATGTTTGAGATGTTGAGATTTAAAAAAAAATTGGATAGTAAAGTACATAATTTTTTTAAAAGCACTTAAAACAAAAAAGGTAGCACTTGAGCTTTCGAAAGAAACCACTTGTGCATGTGTTCTAAATTAATTATTATATCTGTGAGAATTAAATCAATAAATGTCTAGATAAGCACCTTAACAAATGGTTTCATTTGGGTAGATATATTTAGACGTCAAAAATTACGGAAATAATACCCTTGGGTAATGAGGATGGTGCCAAAAGCTATCCGGAGGGTGATGTTGGGGAGTCCATTCAGGTGAAGGCCGCGACGGGATGAGATGTTTTGGCCAAGCATGCACAATCGCATGGTCGACGGTCGGATGTCCCCAAACGTGCAATGGTCGGAAGTGTTGGACTGGAGGAGGGGGAGGAGGAAAGCCAATTGTCGGAGCAAGCCAAGGAGTAGTCATGCCCTTCTTCTGCCCTCCAATATTATGGCCTCTTGGGCTGCCATACATATGCCTTCGTTGACTCCAACTTGTTGCCTCTGCTTCTCTAGCCATCAAATGTTTCCTGTGAGATCTATATTTCTGCAAAAAATTGAGAAGCATAAGAACATAAACAATTGGTATTTAAAGTAGAGGTGGGATTTATTACTCTTAAAAATTTGTGATATCAATTTTATTTTTTGATAAATTAAATGTAAGTTCGAATGAAAAAAAAACCCCACACAACTTAATTTACGACTCAATTAATCGGTACACATCGAAATCATAAAAGAAATCGTTACATGTAAGATCAATAAATCAAATCATGAAACAAATATAGTGCGTTCACTTCTAGAGAACAAATCCTAAATTTTATGAGTTTCAAGCTTGAGTCATGAATCAACATCTACTATTCAAATTTTCATTAGAATTTAATTTTTTAACAAGTTTTTCATCTTAACTTACATCTCTCAAGGTAGTGGATTCTTGAAGCATGATAAAATTATATTAAAAAAGAGTTTTACTTTTCTAACTTATAATCATGACCTACTGATTGGAACTGCGTTATTGTGGACTCCAACTTTGGATATTATCGTGGATCCAATTGGCTTTGAGTCACTTCTTTAATCATGACCTCATCATACCTTCGTAACTACTATTTTGTTACCACCAAAACTCTGACATGAAATAGAGTACCTTCCTACTTAAAAGTAGAGAAGGTGCCACAAAGAAGAGTTACTTTGAAGCAATTTAGATGGCATATTAATTTTTTTAAAAAGAAATACTTTTAGAATAGTTTTTTAAAGCAATTTTTGGGAATAGTTTCTAATTAAGCATTCTGCTGAGATCTATGAAATAAAGAATATCTCTACCCTCATTTAAAAGAATAATTGCAAGAGCAGGAGGGACCAAAACATTAACAGTGATAGTGTTACAGTGAAAACCATGGCTAATAGTAATCAAAGCAAACAATATATAGCTAGCTAGTTGATTACTTGAAGATGACTAGCAATGTTGTGACGAGTGAGGCAATCTATTCCCATAATCTCGAGAATCCTCGACGGGACCGCCTTGTCGACGCCTAGCTGCTCCACTGCTTGCACGAATCTCCGGTGTAACTCCGGCGTCCAATCTACCTGAAAGGATGAAATCACGAGAAATCTCCTCAACACTCCAAAATTAGAAGCAAAAACCATGAAAATATAATATTTATGTTAGTGTAAGTTTGTATCAAATTGTCTTTGAATCCACAATAGAGCTACTAATTAGTAGATGCTATTCCTGCATGGTCTTGTAGTACCTCTCTCTTGGGGGCTATTTTCTTTATACTAAATTTTTCTTAATTAACCATATCAAAATTATATTTTCTTCTTAACCATATCAAAATTATATTTTCTTCTTAACCATATCAAAATTATCTTTAGTTTTCTTAGGTCTTGACTGGATCTAGACATGTAGCCATGTTTCTTCAATTTATGCATCAACTGAAACATTTGAGTACTGACCCTATTTTAATTTCTTGAACCATATTAAGATCTACACCAAATCCTAGAAAATCATTACTTGATGTTGCAAACAACACTAACACTGCGCGACTTTAGAACTTCTGGTGATTACCCAAATTTTCAAAAATAAGCCATAACCCTAACCATGTAACTCCTCTCACCTTCACTTTCCTCTTCCCTTGAGAATTTTTGGCGTTTGTTGCTCCAGTAGATTTCCGATACCTATCGCCCCTCGTCGCCTCTTGAACCGGCTTCTCAACGTTGTTAGAATCCTTAGCAACCCCTTCCCCATCTTCCATTCCACCGACATCACCGCTCTTCACCTCAGGCGAGGAGTTGGTCCCCGAATCCTCACAACTTCCACTTCCGACGGAGAATTCCCCAAGAATCTCGTTGGGGTCAACCTCCAAGTCTGGTAGCACGTCTCTATCATCAAAGCCCACAAACAAATCGTCGAAATCGATGTCCTCGAGCAAATTCCCGTCGGAGAACACATCGGGGAAGTTCTCGAAAACTTCATGGTTGTTGTTGTTCTCAAGTGGAGAGATTGTTGCAAGCATCCCAATAGGAATCAGGCAAGCAAAAGATGAAGAGCACAAATTGCTTCACCAATTGTAAGAGTAAGAGCTTGAAAGAAACAAAGAAGTTTGTTGTATAAGAGAATGAATTGGATCTATGAAGTAGTAGACATGTGCATGTGTGTAGTGGATGGACGTGATTATTGCATGGGAGCTAGTGGTGATGTTTCTCCGGTGAGGGATATCCAACATAGAACTTATTGGTCCACTACTTAGTAGTAATTTCTAGTTTTGTTGTAGTGAGAGATTTGCATCAATGTCGACCACAACTTCACTAGATTTCTCAGTCTTTGTTTTGCATGGCTTGTTTGGACGTGGAGTGGGTTCCACTAGCATTTACTCTCTATACCAAGAGGGAGTTTTTATCGTTAGTACATTAACTGCATATATATCCACCTTGGTGTCATGATTTTTTTTGATAAATACCTAGCTATTAAAATTGTTTGTATTTTTGACATGACATGATGACATGATCAACAACACGACACAAATATCCAACACAATTAGAACACGATGACACATGATATATAATTTTTTGTTTGTTCAATAACTTAGTGATGATAATTTAGAAAAATGAGCATAAAAGGATTAAGACAAAATTGGACACGATATATAACAACATAATTGTTCACGACTTGTGTGATTAATACATGAAAATTGCAAGTTTCGTATTTTTTGTAGGAAAATCAATTATGGTTTATTTGAGAATGATTGTTAAAGATGTGTTTTGTTGTTTATTACCTTGAATATGTTAGACAAGTACATTATGTGGGAAAACGGTCAAAAGGTCGACTGGTATTTCAAACCGGTTGACCGATATCGAGGTTTTAAAAGTGTCTGTTATTTTTGGTCAAACGGTGGTTGTCATCGGTCGACCGATTGAAGGTCTTAAAAGTGTGTTATTTTTGATCGAACGTTGGCTGTAATCGGTCGACCGTTTGGAGGTTTGAAAAGTTAATGTTGTTTTCGGTCGATCGAAGGTCCACGATGGTCGACTGGTGGAGCCCAGTATCTCGCTATAGGTTTAAGTTCAGTGACCTCTTCATCGGCCCGGTCGACCGTTCAGAATGGTTTTGCCCACGATCTGCACTTTCTCTATTCCGTTTTTGGTGCAATTAATACTTGTATTGACCTAGTATAAAAAGATAATTTCGTCCCTTTTGAAATATACCTTTAGTTTCATATCTACTTTGGAGATATTGTGAGAGAGAGAGAGAACATCCTTGTGGATTCGGTGGAGCAAAGTTCAACTGAGATTCTCATCAGTTGATTCGTGTGTTATGTAAGCCTTCCTTTGTAATTCAATTAACAATAGTAAATGGAGTTGTGTTGTTCGTTGTTTTTCCCGCATTGAGTTTTCACGTAAAATTCCTCGTGTCTTGTGTGTTTTGTGTGATCCGTGTTTGAGATTTGCATTGGTCACTTTTATTCTTCCTATGCATTCATT
This sequence comes from Triglochin maritima, assembly GCA_963682175.1. Lineage (NCBI taxonomy): Eukaryota > Viridiplantae > Streptophyta > Magnoliopsida > Alismatales > Juncaginaceae > Triglochin > Triglochin maritima. Next base: position 48,347,071 of record OY821775.1, read on the forward strand.
ATTCCGTCCCGCTGCGTATATTTTGACCGATCCTTAAACCCTAAGATGTTTAATATGAAACATCATGCTAACATGATACCAACCATTAAGTGTCAAAATATGTTGAGTATTTTCCAAATTATGCTTTATATGACTAACATGATTACCATACACGAAGTACACAACTAACAAACACGAATATTACAAAACATACACAAATTGCCCATCCTATATGCAAATCAATTTGGAAGATGTAAATAGTCAACTATGTCATCATGGGTAGATTTTTTGTACTTCAAGTATTCAACTATTATAGTGGCGTGGAAAGTAACGAAAAGTGATTTTAGCGGTCAACGATAAGCATAATAAAACATAATCCAGTGGAAAGTGAAAGGCATTTGACCGAATTTTGTTGTTTGTTTCTATCTTAGGAATATGGTAGAAAATAGATTTCCATCGTTTGTGCTTATCATTAGAAACTAGGAGAAACTTTGTAGCTGTTGTTTATTTTATAAATGAAAATATGTTACTTTAAAAGCAATAGTATTACCAATTTTTTTAAGATACATAAATGTTAATATTCAACCAAATCACATAGAATTTGTCATATTTTCCCGCATCTGATATGTCAGTTCTTTCTTGTGTTGTTGAGACAATCCAACCCAACTTTCTTTTAATTTTTCTTCCCTACTATCTTCTTCTATTTGTGAATTTGAGTTTCCTCCTTCAGTACCACTGAGCTAATCATCAAAATCTTCAAGTAAATCAGATGTGTCTTCTTTACGAATAAAGTTATGTATCAAAAAAATAAGATATAACTATCTTCACTTGAGTATCAGAAGGGATAGACATAGAACCACTTAATATCACAAATCGATGTTTAACAACACCAAAAGAGCATTTTATGACATTTCTTAATTGTGAAGCTAACAGTAGAACCTAACAACTATTCCAACAAGAGAACCTAACATCTATTCCTACATGATCATGTTAATACACAATATCGAGCCCCTTAATTTGAAATTATTATACTGCATATATATGTTGGATTTTAAGCCTTAATGTATATTATTTTGATAATTAATCAAAGTAATTTTAATCAATCAACCTAGTTAATAAAAATAGACAAACATGATTACAAGAGAATGAACATTGAGACAAAGACATCAAGACTAGACTTGTAATCAAAGCTTTGGACTAAGACTTGTAATTTTATATGTATTGAGTTTATAAGGTTTAATGTTAACTTGAGCACTAGGATTCTGTCCCGACCAAGTTTGGTCTACCGAACCCCAAACGGTCAACCAAAATCTTTCAACAGTATACCTTAGGATGCTTTCTGGAATTGTCCAGTCCGTCGACCGAACCACCTTCCGTCGACCGAAGTGTCTTAGACCGGTTTTGGATTTTGCTCCAACAATTGTATTTGAATCAAACTTAGAGCCCAATTAACTTATCCAATTTCAGACGACCGAACGTCTGTCGGTCAATCGTTTCCATCTTGGCTTTAAGATCTTAACGACTATTTCTACGTGACACTTGACTGTTGTACTCAAAGACTATTTGAGCTTTAACTGACAGCGCAAAACTCACACTAACTTTGGTCAACCAAAGTATACACGGTCTACCGAACTTGTATAAACAAAGTCCAACCAATCTTACTGTCCACTTTGGAACGGTGAACTGAATGCAATTCGGTAAACCGAAATTAAATAGGTTGGAATTGAAAATAGTTACTGAAAGTTGGTGATTGGATAACCGAACCTTATTCGGTCTTCCGAACCCCTTATTATGACAAATCCATCAATCTTATTTCGGACTACCGTTCTATAAATGATCGACCGAATATGCTTAGAATATGTCTGACCTTCAAGTAAACTCATGCTTCTCATTGGTTCATATCTTCACCAACTCCCCCAACGGCTCTCTAAGCTTTGAAGCCTATATAAACACCGCTTAAGAGACACATTTTATAACTTTACACCCTCCATTCAACTATACTCATTGTGTTCTCAATTCCCAAGCCTTCAACCAAAGCTTCATCTTCACAACTTGCATATCAACTCCATCTTCATATCCAAGTGTGATTAAGTTAGAATGTTTAGATTCTGATTCCATTTCCATATTCAAGAATAACCAAAGGGTTGTAAAGCTTCGAGGAAGCTCCCTCTGGGGTTGTGAGAGGAGACACGAGCGAGACGATGTTGTTCGCGAGTCTCAGTGTTTGTAAAGGCGTTGATCTCAGCCCAAAATGGAGATCATATATTGGAACCGTAAGCGAGGCTCGGAGGATCGAGAGGAGCTTGTGAGGAGGACTAGGACCGAGTCAGTGCCAAACCTCTCTAAACTCTAACGTCGAATTTTGTGGTTTGTTTATTTCTAAATCCCTCAATTAATATTTTAATTCCACATTTAGTTTAGAGATTAGAAGGTCATCAGCCCTAAAAATATACAAACTATATGAGCCCCTTAATTTGAAATTATTATGCTGCATAAATACACAATATTGAGGTCCTTAATTTGAGATTGTAGTAGTGTAAGCAAGTTGCAACCCTAGCCCCCAATCTTCGAAATAGTGTACCAGATGATGGTAGTCGTCAGAGAAGAAACTGTTGGTCGTCAGTGTTGGATTTCGTGCCCTATTATATGTATATATTTTTCGAAATTTTATTAACATACAGGATCGAAACATTCATATTTTCTTCGATTTTCATATAGACATGCATTTGTTTGTCCTAATTATTTAACATGCATTAGAACAAACAAACAATTGCAAAGAGAATCATACCTAGAGGTTCTCTAAAACCTCTTGAAGATCCGGAGTCGCGTTGCCGTTCGAATCGCCCGGTGGATTGCCTCCGAGTGTTCACCAAACTCTAAACAAGGTTGGAGAGAAAGGAGCTAGTCAATCAATCTCCAAACGGGTTTAGAATCTAGCTAATAACCCCCTTTTTCTTTCCTGAGATTTTACTCTCCAAAAACTCAAATTAACTAAGGAATTTCGGATGGATTAATTGGGGTGGTTAGAGAGAGAGAGAATTTTGCATACACTTATTTTTAATGAAGGAAATTAGGCCTATTTATAGGCTCCTTTAATTTCCACATCATGGGTCATGCATTGACCCATTCTTCCATGTTTTTCTCTCTTAAGACCAATTCCCAATATTAAATTTATTAATCCACATCCAAATATAATCATAATTGACCAAGTCAAAACCATGATCAATAATTCCTTAATTAATTTCCATTTATCGAATTTTGGATTAATTCCCAACAAAATTCGTATTTGGGGTTTTAGCAAATTTAATTAATTAATTTGCCTTATCGAATTTTGGATTAATTCCCAACAAAATTCGATCTTTGGGGTTATAGCTAATTTATATATCCTATGCAATATATCATCATATGTAATATCAAACAATCACACCCCATGATATATTTACGTCTCATATATAAATTCATGATTCTAAATATGTCATTTTCATGACATAATGATTTTATCAATTCACCACATGTATACGAAACTCGATACATCATATGAACATAAAATCACCTTCTTGTTTCCCAGTTTTATGGTGTGACCAATGGGAGGATCTAAGCTAAATTGACAGTGATATTAATAGCTTAACATCACAAACTATAAGCGGTATCCAGCTACACATTATAGTTCCCAATTAGCTAGATGTCTTAATTCAGCTCGAACCAAAACCCGATCCAATTAGTGATGGAGTGCACCACTTGTGTCCGTCCCTTGCCTCATGATATTAAGAATACACACAAAGTAGTATTGTGTCATCTTTGTATTAGTATTCATTTCTTGGTCTCTTTAAGCTAGTTATAAATATGTGACTTAACTCAAATCACATTGTGCACATTATAACTTTTCTTTATCAAGAGGCTCATTAATATCATTACTCAATTAAGAGGGGCAATGATAATCTTTTGACTAAGTATTTTCTCCAACAAAAGTCATGCTTAACCAACCAATGTCTTTACACTACACTTATCGATAGCTCAAGACGCTAGCCTAATCAAGTATTTCTTAAGTGATCAGATATAAGTCTCATATCAAAGGACCAAGGACACAGTAAAATATTAATGACACAGAAACACATTTCTATAATATTTTACTTATTAGGTCTATTCAGTATACAAAAGTAATATTTTCCTCTTTTGCGTACCCGTGTTGTCACTCACTTGTAGAGCTACAATGATCTATGACCAACACGACAATCTTAACTCGGTAATAAATGTCCCATGTTTATTACCATGATTGCGAATATCTTTTGTTTTATGCAAACCAATATCTTTTAGAGCTCTACGGTTAAGGACCAAGAACTTCTTCCTTAACACTTCTAAAAGACGAATAACATAAACAAGGAACAAAATGATTTCTCATTCAATTCATAATAGTTGACATTTAAAAGTAAAACTTTTAGAACACATTCCCTTCAGTCAGAGGCGTCGAAGGAGTTAGAGGTAGTTCACAAATTGTCATTGGAGAAAATTTTCATGGAGGAAAACATAACTCGCCCAACCCAATTGTCGTCGGACCCTAAGTAGTGTTGGAAACCCGGACCATACGTGTGACGCGTTGCGTTGCTTTCCTTTGCTTTCCAAGTGAAAGGGTGAGAAAACAAAGGTAAAGTTTGCCTTTATAACAGGGAATCCGAGGAAAATTGTGGAAGGTGTCCAAGTAGGCACAAACCCGCCCCTAAATATGCTGCCAAACAATCATATCCGGGACTATAGTCAGAAGATTGACAGAGGGTCAGCATGCATGACAGTTGGAGGCTGTCCATCTTGGGTAGAAATGGAAAAAAATACTGAATTGCTATTCGTCGCCCTAAAACTACTTAAATCGCCCCAACAGATTACCATTTTGTCATTCTCTCATTTCTACTGCTATAACGCGACATTTTACCCTTCTATCACACATCTCTCTTCATCTTCCTCTTATAATCATAAAAAGTAATGTTTTGGAGGTCAGTAATGAGCCAACGGACGCCCCGGTGTACTCGAATCTGGTAAAATATCCAACATCTTTTTAATAAAAAAATAATAAAAAATTGCAGGCGTCTGGGTAAGACGCCTCCCCCTAGGGGAGGGCGTGTTACCCAGACGCCCCTCCCATGGGACGGGCGTCTGGCTAAGACGCCTCCTCATGGGGGAGGCGTCTTAGCCAGACGCCCCTATCCTACGCTGGGCGGCTCCGTCAGACACCAGCAATTTTTTATTATTTTTATGTTTTTTTATTAAAAAGATAATTTATTATAAATTTAGATAATTGCTAAATTAATTAATTAATAAGTTAATAATTACTATATTCGGATGACCGATACCCATTCGGTACACCGAATAGAGATTTCCAGAGAAATGTTGAAGCTACTGAGAATAAATATTCGGATAACCGGGTAGGGATCGGTAAACCGACCCAATGATTCTAGGAAGATCAAAAACTTACTGTCTTTACGATCACGGTGGACCGATGAAAACTCGGTGATCCGCATGGAACATGTTCGGTAGACCGAGAAGCAAACAGTCGATCGTCCGACATCTCACCTTACAATGAGTTTTTGCAAGTGATCAACATTAAAAAAAATCCAGATCCAACAATTTCAAAATCCAAAAAATTTCCAGGAGGACCCCCGAACGACCTGTCGATGTGGTATTTGTAAGTCGGGAAGTTTTACCCCCGGGGATTTTGGATCTTAATTTTTTTGAATATTAATCACTTGCAAAAAAACTCATTGTAATTTGACCCCGTTACCACCGAAAAACTTGCAACAGAACCTCAAATAATTTGAGATAACACATCGTATACTTTTAAGAATTTATTTATATTTTATTTTTAATTTTTTATTATTAAAAAAATACGGGCGTCTGGCTAACACACCTCCACCAACGTGGAGGCGTCTAGCTAACACGCCTCCACCATTGTGTAGGCGTCGTATCCAGACGCCTCCACCTAGGTGGAGGCGTCTTAGCCAGACGCCCGAGTCGGAAAAAATAATCCGCCTCCATTACGTAACCGGATCCAAGTGTTTTGCCAGACATTTTCGTGGTGTTGGTACTAGGAATGTGAGTAAAACTGAGTCAAATACCTTGTTTAAAGACACGGGACGAAATGAGTATTAATTGATTTGTTAAGGGCAAAAAAGTAATTTTTGGGGCGATTTAAGTAGTTTTCCGGCGACGAATAGTAGTTCCCAAAAAAAATAACAGTCGACCGAGGAGTTTTGTTCCTTGTCTATCATGGTACATGTGTTGCTATCTTTCCTTGTCTTTCTTACTATTCAGATTTCAGACCATTTTCATAATGTTTTCTTGTTTGCATTTGTAACCTGAACATTTTTTAATCCTTAATGGCCGGGAGAGGTGAATTGTAAATTTCAGGTTTGATTTATAACATATAACAATTCTCTAATAAGTCCAGGGTTTAATTTTTCTAAATTAAGCCCCCACAATATCCACCATTCAATATATATATATATATATATTATATATTAGGTATCTCTAAACAACTTTATAATATATATATATATATATATATATATTATAAATCAAACCTCAAATTTATCATGCACCTCTCCCGACCATTATATATACATATGAGTTTATTTCAATACATTGCGAGGGAAAAAAAGTCTGAACTGCTAAATGAAGCCAACGAATTATTTAAATCGTCCGTGTCAATTACTATTTTGCTCTTCTCACATTTTTACTTATTTCTACTCCTAATAGGCTCTTCTCTGTTCATACTAAAACAAAAAATCACAGGGGACACTAATGAAATGACGTTATAAAATAGTTAATGACATTAAAACAATGTTTTGGATTTTTCTGTAGTTTTAATGAAAATAGTTGCTTTTAGATGACATAAATCTAATTTCATTGTTTCTTGATGGTACCGTTACAATTCACCCATTGAGATAACTTGATCTTGATCACATCAGAGGTATCTCAACTAAAACTTTCAATTTCGAATCGCCATCTTCATTTTTTTCTACGCATACGTGCGTTTACTGACTTACTTTGCTAATATAATACAAAATGCTTTACATAAAACTAATTATACTTGAAATTTGGTCATAACCTTTTGGAAAGTAATGCACTTCTTCATATATACATAGAAATTGTTTAACTCTCATGCACCTTTTAATCCTCAGAAAAACAAAAATAAGTTGGGGTAAGTAGATTTGAGTGGAATACTATAGATGCATAGGTAGCTAGTAAGTATAGTACACCCAAGCATGCATGTTTCATATAAAATTATCTAGTCCTTTATATTCGTATGAATTGGTCCCCTCAGGGCCTCACGTATAGGGGTGTAAGCGGGGTGAGTTTTTGGTTCACTGCTACCCGCATCGCCTAAGTTAAGTCGGTATGCGGGACGGGGTGAGGCTAGTTAAAAATATAAAAAAACCCGATATCCGCCCCGCCTAAGGCTAGACTAGGCGGTGTGGGACGGGTTATGAGGGTTTGGTTGGTTTTTTTAAAAAGTTAGATTTTTCCTAAAAAATAGAATATAAAATTTGAGAAATAATTATCATTCACCATATTTTTTTCCTAATAACATTCATTATAAAACATTGAAAACACGGACTAAATAATAATTACAAATTCTAACATCAAACATTCATTATAAATTTATAAAAATAACACTCATTATACATAACAAACTTCAACATATAATAATAACACTCATTGTAACGTAACAAACTCAAACATCAAACAATATATTTTTTTATTATTATAACATAACAAACTCTAACATCAAATAATGAAAATATTGAAAACATTCAAGTTAGACGGATTGCGGGTAGGCAGATTGAATGATACTCTTTTTTAACCACTACGCACATTAGACGGGACGAGTTTGCAGGTAAAACTCACCCTATTTACGACCCTACTCACACCACGTGGGGCTTAAGACCCACCAACCCAGCTAGGTCCCAACACATTCTTATCCTGACAAATTTTGGTCGTCACCATCTCACTTCCCGTTGCCACATATTCCCTCCTAAAAACAATTCAAGTTACTGCACCACAATAGGATCACTACTGTAGATCCAGGTCAGTTGTTTGGTTTGAAATCTTCTCTCTTGAATATCGGTTATAATATATAGTTCTTGATTTTATGAGGTAAGCATTCGTTCAGTCGAAGTTATTTTTATTTTTTTGGTTTTAATTAAGTGAAGTGATGGAAGTGAAAAAAGTTTGATTTAAGAGGGTCTAGTTGCTTTTACGTTAGTTCTACACTTTTAGAATTTATGTACGTCGGGAATTTAAGTGACTAAAAATAGAAAATTATTTGTCAGTAGACAAAGATAGGATTGTGAATTTGTGATTCAAAAATCGTGACGCCTGACTTTGAATTGAACGGTTTTGAGTCACTACTTTTAAATTTTAATCACAACTACTTTGTATTTCAAACTTACTAATTAACCCTTAGAGAGTCAACCAAATGAAAATCATTTTGCAGTCTAAGGTCGAATTCGCCGTACAATACGTCTTCGTATTTATTAAGAACTTAATAATTAAATTTGCAACCATGAATGCCTTTTCTGTTCTTCCCTACCAATCCCCAAAATTAAAACCTTGGCTTAGAACCAAAAGTTCTAAAAGGAAAACTTACTAGCATGGTCACGTGAAATTGAGAGGTATTAATTAACTTAAATATGAAAAAACACATGAAGTTTATAAGTGTATTGTATGTTATAGCATATGCTATTATATAATTGTGGAATATAACATATATAACTGTGACTAGATTAATATAATATCTAGATATGATATTCCTTGATTTATTATTATTATTATTATTATTATTATTATTATTACTATTATTATTATTATTTGTACGTGGAGGGCAGACGCGGCGAATTATTCACCACTCCTTTTTGCCACTTGCATGCGCAAAATCACGTCGTTTTCTTTCTTTTCATGTAATTTTTTACGTGCCACCTTCTTTTCTGACGAAGGTAATGTTTTTTTAAAAACATGTTGATCTTTGGATAATCTACCGGGAACTCAGCGTAACTATTGATTCTTGAGGAGGGGTAATAGAATTTGAGTTTTTGCTTTGAAAATTTATACAATTTTTATTTATCTCAAAGGAAAGTCATAAAAATATAGTGGTTATTTTCAAAAGATTTTTAACTTCACTCTATGTTAAACAATCAGCATATGTGACCCACTTAGATAATTGATCTTATTGACAACTAATTTCAAGGTTAAAACTCAACCAACTGAGAAACTTAATTCAATCGGCAAACCAATCATGTTCTCTCTTCTTTAAACAAGAAAATGAAAGGAATCAATCTTTTTTCCCTAAATATTTGATAACCATCGATTTCTCATCTCGCATTGCAAGATTTTTAGATTCTTCCATAAGGACAGAACATGCATACAACAAAACTTGGTAGTACTGAAATGTGCCAACAAATGTCTACTTTTATTCGCTGAAAAGTCATTCCCATAGGGTGTATGCCATGCCAATTATCACTGAAATACATATGGAATCTAACTTCACAAAACCTTCTCTGATCCTCGTAGTTGGTTCATAAAGTTTATATTAACTACTACTATAAACTCTCTATATATAATTTAAGGCATATTTTAACAACAAAGAGAAGCGCCGTCAAATTTTACTTGTATTTTATAATGGAAGTCACAAAGAAGATACCGAAAACAACGTACGTTATAAGACCAAAACTTCAAACTGGTATGTATGAAAATTGTTGCACAAAAGGATATTCAAGCTAATATAGTATTGAAATAGAACACATGGGTGGAAAACCAACCAAACTTATCCATACACATTTTTAATAATAAAATAGAGGCATATGGGTATTAGTTAATGGAGAAGTGTTGAAATAATAATTCATACACACATGCCTAATAAAGCTCCGACTTAGTTTTAACATCCTTGCCATCATCACCACCGATCAAGGAAAGCATCCATTCATTGAAGACTCATAAGGAAAGCATCGAGACACAATCAATCTTCATCAAATCCGCATAATCAAGTGTATTAGGCAACTACGTAAACGACTATATCTCAACGTCTCTATTAGAGGTAAATATATAAACCTCTTGTATTTCAAACAATAACAATCAATAATACAAAATATTCATCTTCATCGTTTTCTACATGGTATCAGAGCAACGGTCGATGATCTCAGAAGCTTCAAGCTCGTCATAGATTGAACTTGGCCTCAGATGCATCACAGACCTCATTCCAATCGGAAAAATGACCTCCTTTGGTCTCCCGGAGGGCAACACAAGCCAAATGATCATGTCGCAACTACTCAACGGGAATAACTTCTTGTCTTGGGCGCAAGCGGTCACCCTATCCTCAGCGGCCGAGGGAGACTCAACTTCATCACCGGGAAAACTTCCAAACCAACTAGAGAAGGCAGTGAAGCCAAACAAGAAGAATGGAACTCAAATAATGACCTAGTCATGTCCTGGCTTCTACAATTAATGGAGTCAAACATAACGGAGATCTTCATGTACTCATCCACAGCAAAGGAGCTATGGGAATCCGCTCAGAATCTCTATGGTAAACAAAAAAATCGCACATATTTTTAAGCTAAAAAATGATATTGCGCAGAACAAGCAAAGAAAGGGCTCCGTCACTTATTATGTGGGGACGCTCAAGGGCAAATGGGACGAGTTAGGGGTTTATGAACCACCTAGCTCGGATCCTCAAATCATTCGGGCACAGCAAAATCAAAATCGGGTGTACCAATTCTTATTTGGACTCGACTCAAGTTTCGAACAAATTCGAAGCCAAATCCTCATGTCGCCGGAGTTACCCACACTCACGACAATCATCACAACCATACAAAATGAAGAATCTAGACGGAAAACAATGGCACAACCATCACAAACAATTCCTGAAAGCCATGCCTTCGCTGCCACAAAACCTGACCAAAACCACAACATAAAAAAAGGTATGGAAACAAATCAAGTGAAAGTTGCGATAACTGTAAAAAAAGGACACACAAGGAGCAACTATTGGTTCCTATATCCCCATCTCCGACCAACTCGAGACAGAGAAGGGGGGGGGGGACGGGACGGGAAAAGGGACGGGCGGACCAGCGGAGGAGGAGGCTTCACCAGCCAAAACCCTAATGGGGGCGGCAGATTCACCGGCCAAAACCATCTCAGGTATGGCGGCGCGCGCTCAGCCTCTACCGATGGAAACCCTAGCTTCTCAGACCAACAAACAAATGGTGAATATGGCAACTACAAAGTTGGATCTCGTGGGCTTTATACTTCGGAGCAGAACCCGAATCCACCCTCACCCGACTACTTATCCGGATCTTCCACTCAATCGGGTCGAACTCCGGATACAAACCAGCTGAAGGAATTAGTGGCCCATTTGAATGACTTTTTGCAACTTCACCCCCCAAGAACAGGTACTATCCAAGGTATGGTTAACTCCTCAGCAAATTGCTTTCATGTCCAATCTCCCATAAATATTTCTAAACCTATGTGGATTATGGATTCTGGTGCTACTGATCATATGACTGGTAACCCTAACCTGATTAGAAATATTAAGACCAATTTAGATTTTTTAAACAAATTTGTTACCTTAGCAAATGGAAATCAAGTCAAAATTAAAGGAATAGGAGACATGAACTTACTTAATAATGATGAAAATGCCCTGTACATTCCTCATTTTGACGCCAATTTACTATTAGTTGCCAAGATCACAAAAAAATTAAACTGTAATGTTATTTTCTCACCATTTGATGTGACATTTCAGGATCGTATCACATGGAGGATGATTGGTAGGGGAGTTCTAATCAATGGAGTCTATGTGTTTGACACCTCAAAAAGGAGTTTTCTTACAACAAACTCACCTAAACTAAATCTTTGACATCGACGCATGGGGCATCCATCCCATATAGTTTTAAAAAAAACTCTTTCCTACTATTAGAAATAATTTATTATGTGATGTCTGCCGTTTCTCAAAACAAACTCGTCTTCCATTTATAACTCAGGAAATAAATCAGGTCAGCCTCTGGAGATGATACATTCTGATATTTGGGGATCCGCCCTAATTGAATCTCACGATGGTTTTAAATACTTTGTGATATTTATTGATGATTTCTCACGCACTACATGGTTATACTTGTTTAAAACTAAATCTGAAGTATTTAGAGTTTTTTGTGAATTTGTTCCATTCGTTGAAAACATGTATAATACTAGAATAAAAATTCTTCGGTCCGATAATGGTTCCGAATACACCAACAACGATTTTCAAAATTTCTTTAAAAACCATGACATTTTTCATCAAACCACATGCATTAACACTCCTAAACAAAACAATATTTCTGAGAGAGAAAATCGTCATCTCTTGACCGTAACAAGATCTTTACTTCTTCAAAATAATGTTCCTAAATATTTTTGGTTAGTTGCCGTTTTAACTGCTACATACCTTATTAATCGTCTTCCTAGTTATGTGATTGGTCATAAACAACCCTTAGAACTGCTCCACAATCGCAAAATGCATGTTGATCACCTCAAAGGTTTTGGTTGTATTTGTTTTGTTCATAAACCCTGAATGGATAAATTAGATTGTAACTCTGTCAAGGCTATTTTTTAGGATATTTTGTTCAAAAAAGGGATATAAGTGTTATGATCCTAAAAATTGTAAGATGTATATTTCCAGGGATGTATCTTTTTTTGAGACTGAATCCTATTTCAAGACTAATGAATCCTTCGATGATAAAAAAATCCAGGTCTCAATAGAGTTCTTCCCAAAGCCATCTTTCCTCCTGAGGAACCTGACATTCGTCAAGAGAGGGGGGTAGATGAAGATGGTGGTGAAGGTAAACACAACTTATGTAATAATAATGGTGATGGCGAACCTCCTATGCGGAGGTCCAACATGCACACTCAAGCTCCCAGCAGACTTCGAGATTATGTGACTTATAACGTCACATATCCTATTCAAAACTTTCTTTCTTATGACTCCATTAAAACATCTCATCATGCTTTTTTAACACAACTAGATATTCATAAAGAACCTAGTTCCTATCATGAAGCAGTCAGTCACCCAGATTGGTCCAAAGCCATGAAGGAGGAACTGCATGCCTTAGAAGCAAATAAAACATGGACTATTGTACCACTAGAAAAAGGAATTAAATCAGTAGGATGCAAATGGGCGTATAAGATAAAATATAACAACAATGACTCTATAGAGAGATATAAAGCTCGTTTTGTGGCAAAATGTTATACTCCAACCTACGGTATAGACTATCAGGAAACTTTCGCTCCCGTGGAAAAAATGAACATTGTTCGTGTTTTTCTTTCCATAGCCGTCAATAAAGGCTGGAATCTCTATAAGATGGATGTAAAAAATGCCTTCCTCCAAGGAACTCTTGAGGAAGAAGTCTATATGACGCCTCCTCCCGGTATCATCATAGGTAAAAATCAGGTTTGTAAACTCCATAAGTCCATCTATGTGTTAGGATCGATGACCCTCTAATCGCTAAAAAAATGCAGAATTAAAATGCTAAGCGAAGGATTAAAGAAAGAGTCAATTGCAAACCACAAATAAATACGACACTGGAATTTAGAGAGGTTCGGCACCCACACCCGGGTCCTAGTCCTCCTCGCAAGCCTCGCTCGATCCCCCGAGCCTCGCTTACGGTTCCACTAATCGATCTCCGTTCCGGGCCGAGATCAACGTCGTTTACAACACCGAGCATCGCAAACAATCCTCGCCTCGCTCGTGTCTCCTCTCACAACCCGAGAGGGAGCTTCCTCGAAGCTTTTACAACTCTTTGATTCTTTGATGTGGAAGTTGAATCTTAATCTAACTAACACTCTATACTTGAGCACACTTGGATATGATATGGAATTGGATATGCAAGTGGTGAAGTTTAGGCTTGAGTGTTGAAGAATAAGCTTTGAAGATTTGGGAATTGAGAGCACAAAGATAGTTGATGAATAAGAGGTGTTATTTCTTGGTTTGTGTCTCTAGAGTGATGTTTATATAGACTTCAAAGCTTAGAGATCCATTGGGGAGTTGGTGGTGAATGGACCAATGAGAAAGCAAGATCTGACTTAAGTTTGAGCAGAAATCGAGATAGATTCGGTCGACCGTTATCCAAATGGTAGTCCGAAGAATTGGTCTGAACTGAGAACTCGGTTGTCCGATTATGTATCAGACCACCGTTCACCAATCTCCAATAGCTTTTATCTATTTAGCCCTAATTAAGTTCGGTTAACCGAAGTCTATTCGGTTCACCGTTCCAAGGTGGACAGTAGAATTGATTGGGCTCTGATCTACTCAGGTTCGGTAGACCGAAGTAGCGCGGGTATTGCGCTGACATTGAGTGGGAAGTTGGTTAATCGTTAACGGTCAAGTGCCACGTGTAAAATAGTCGTTGGGCTCTTAAAGCCAATATGGATTCGGTAGACCAAAGTGTGTGCGGTCGTCCGAAGTGGGTCAAGTTAATTGGGCTCTAGGGTCTTGATTTGAATGCGACCGTTGGAGCAACGTCCAAACCGGTTCAGGGCTATTCGGTCAACCGAAGGTAATTCGGTCTTCTGTTGGGGCAATTCCAGAGAACATCTAAGTTTTACTGGTGGGAAGTATTCAATTATCCGACAGGTGTTCGGTGGACCGAACTGGGTAGGATTCGGTTGACCGAAATAAGTTCGGTTTACCGAGGAATGACGAGACAGAATCCTTGTGCTCAAGTTTACATAAAACCTTATGGACTCAATAAATATAAAGTTACATGTCTTGGTCCAAAGCTTTGATTACAAGTCTTGAGTCTTGATGTCCTTGTCCCAATGCTCATCTCCTTGATTGTCTTGATCAACCTATTAAGATGATTGCAAGTATACAAACATATATGCAATGCATGTAATCGTGTTTGCTCACTTTGATTCATTAGGTTGATTGATTAAGATTAGTTTAATTAATCATCAAAATTAATATAGATTAAGGCCAAAAAACCAACACTATGGACTAAAACAATCACCACGAGCATGACATGCTAAGATCAGTCATTTTTTGGTTCTTTATGGTTTCTCAAAATGTTCCGTTGATGCATCCATATTCATAAAACAACATAATCATATCACCACTATAATACTCATTTATGTTGATGACATCATCATTACAGGAGATAATGATATGCATATAGACTTCGTTAAACAATATTTAAAGTCTAAATTCGATATAAAAGACCTAGGACATTTAAAATATTTTTTGGGTATAGAATTCGCATACTCATCTAAATGATTATTTTTATCTCAAATAAAATATACTCTAGACTAATTAAAGGAAACTGGAAATCTAGGATCTAACGAGTCAACACACCTCTTGAGACCAATCGAAAAGTTGGACCAACAGATGTTGAACCGGTTAAAGACATAGCTCAATATCAACGTTTAGTGGGAAAAGTTATTTACCTCACGGTAACTAGACGTGACATAACATATGCAGTTTGTATTGTTAGTCAATTCATGCATGCACCACACATTCATCATCTAGACATAATTGATAGAATCCTTCACTATCTTAAAAAAAACTTCGGGTCAAGGTCTTTGGATGAAACGAAATAACTCTAACACCATTATGGGTTATTCCGATGCAGATTGGGCCGAAAGTAATGACAAAAAGTCAACAACAGGATTTGGCACGTTTGTTGGGGGAAATCTTGTTACTTGGAGAAACAAAAAACAAAATGTGGTTGCTAGGTCGAGTGCCGAAGCTGAATATCGGACTATGGCATCCGCTACTAGTGAACTCGTTTGACTTAAACAACTCCTCACAGAATTGAAGCAACTCTACCATGAGCTCATCAAGATGTTTTGTGACAACAATGCAGCTCGTCACATAGTCACCAATCCAGTATTTCATGAGAGAACCAAACATATCGAAGTCGACTGCCACTTCGTTCAGGAAAAAGTTCAAGCCAAGATTATCGAAGTCCCCTACGTTCAAAGTAAAGAGCAACTTGCGAATTATTCACCAAAATTGTGGACCGAAAACACTTCGAAGATATTCTTCACAAGTTAGGTTCATTCAACCTTTTTTGGAATCAACTTGAGGGTGAGTGTTGAAATAATAATTCATACACACATACCTAATAAGGCTCCGACTCAGTTTTAGCATCCTTGCCATTATCACCACTGATCAAGGAAAACATCCATTCATTGAAGACTCATAAGGAAAACATCTAATCAATCCTCACCAAATCCGCATTATCAAGTGTATTAGTCAACTATGTAAACAACTATATCTTTGAAAAAATGTATTAGAACATGTGTTTTCGCCGAGAAAACTACACAATCATGTATTAGATCGATCTTTGAAAAAATGAAAAGTAAGAAGCTACGTTGGTTCATTTTTTTCTTTAAAAAACAACATTTAGATTTCTTTTGAGTTTATTTTTTTAATTTGGATTTTCTTTTACAAATGCATCGTTGTAAAAAATTAATTCTACATACACAGTCTATTAATGCAATATACAGTTAATCCTCATTAGCTTGTATATAAAATTGTCCATATATATATAATCAAGTGTTTTCTGAATACATAATTGTTTATAATAAAAGTTGCACTTAATTGAGCGCCCACCATCTTTGATTTCTCCACCACAACTTCTAGATTCGATATTTTATATCCGACCTAAGATACAAATCTAACCCATAACTATTCTTCCAATAGCAATATTTTTTTGTACATTAATTCTACAAATAATGCGATGGTGCCAACCTGAGAAACCAGGCTAAATAAAGACAAAATATAAGAATATATATACATAAAAACCCGAGAAATCATTCACCACACACATGCAATAAATTTGCACTACTTTGGTGAATTATGACAATTCATTGGATAGAAAATCGACAAGAACCATCACAATCAAAATCTTCTTTGTCATAAATATTGAAATAAAACCAAAAAAACTCAGAAATCAATTTCTCATAATAATTGAACTCTATCTAAGGGGTACGTCTAAAAGCAGAAAGCAATATATATTTAATGAGTGGATAGAAATGCCAACGTAGAAGTATATTTTACAAATTTACGATCTCCATCTTCTTCATGAGTTCCTCTTAATCAACCTAATCCGATTTCGTTCTTTTTATATTTCCATCTTATGAACAGGAGTTTGTTTTGAGTGTTTGTGCAAGTTCAGTTCAAACCTTAGTAAACGAAGCGTTAACTCAATTCTAAATCAATTCAGATATCTGGGTATCTGAATTTGTTCGATATATTTGGGGATATATATCACTTGAATCAATCAAATTAATTAAGCATTACTTGAGTTGCAGAGAAACATTTACATGCGTTATATCTACAAGTAAACAACAGTTATAGCAATCATATGATGGTACATAAATTAATTAGATGATTTACAAATGTACATTGTAATAGTTTTGTTAATCATGTTTAGTTAATTCGTCATTTTTAAATTGCTTTAATTAGACGAAGCATCTTTGTTTGTCATCAGATGGAGCTCGAAATTTGTATTTGGATTGTATACGAGCATTTGGTTTTGACATGTTTAAATAACAATTATGTTTTCTAAACTTCGATCTCAAGATTTTTTTTTTATAAAATGCAAATTATTACAAGACAATCACCTCAGAAATAAAAACATGTTTATACCAAGGTCTCCACACATAAAATTAATTAAACTTCCCTTGAAAAATATCATGAAAGAAAGTTAACCTACAAACACAGCCATGCATTGTGGATCAAAAAAAAAAATTAACGATGTATTACAGTAACAATTAATAATCATAACTTGATATCTAGACAATCTTTTGGATGCGCTATATCTACAAGTAAAAATAAACAACAGTAACAGAATTTATGTGAGCATGCGCGCATAAGTTAGCTGAATGATTTGCAACTGTAGAATGTAATTTTTATTAATCATGTTTAGTTATTTGTCATTTTTAAGTTTCTTTAACTAGACCAAGCATTATTGTGTCTCATCAGTATGAAGCTTCAAATGTGAATTTTGTACATGACATTTGGTTTTCATATGTTTAAATTACTTAAACTACCAAAGTCTCCACACACTTAAAATTACTAAAACTTCTCTTCAAAATATTATGAAAGAAAGTAAACCTACAATCACAACCTTGCATCACTATTTACTATTGTGAACAAGAAAACCGACAATTCTAAATTTCTAAAACTCCAACCTCTTCTTAGTGTGTCGTTGATTTATAGTAATCTCTGAACGAATTAAATCTGGCAGTTGCCTGAACAAAACATAGTCACAGTCCAGTGATAAGTATCATTCACAAAGAGTTGCAGTCAAAATTGACAACTGACAAAGATCTCAACCTATCCAACCTAATAATTGCACCACAACAATTATGAAAATAAGGCAATTGCTGTGATTCCTATCCTGTGGCCACAATTGAAGGTCCCCCAGACAACTAAAATTGATGTGTATATATATATC
This sequence comes from Triglochin maritima, assembly GCA_963682175.1. Taxonomy (NCBI): domain Eukaryota; kingdom Viridiplantae; phylum Streptophyta; class Magnoliopsida; order Alismatales; family Juncaginaceae; genus Triglochin; species Triglochin maritima. The sequence goes on from OY821775.1 coordinate 48,365,517, forward strand.
CAAAACAACTCATGTCCCAATCCATGCGTCCTCCAACTCTGGTAATGTAAAGAAAAACCTCACTTCACATCTAGTGGTGTCCGTTTAAGTGAGAGATTTTTAATTTGAAATTGTAAAATAAAGTGTGGAATGAAAGAGTAGTTGAGGGTTGAGACAAAATTGTTGTGGCATCATTGCCAAGTGAAGGTGTGGAAAAGCAGACCAAATAAAAGAAGGTGATCTTGTTGAATCCTTGGGATGTGGTTTCCTTTGCCATGATATGAACAGTCTTTGTCTTGTTTACGTTCTTGGGTGGGAGGGGATGTTATATCACATGTGTGTGGCCGTGTGGGTTTAGTGTTATATTGTTCGGATACTATTTGTTGCTCTCATCTTGTCACACGATGAAAAAGACTTCAATGGAGTATGACAACCTTAGAGTGATGTATAAATGGATATCTCATGGTGAGACAACTGTGTTCTCCATTGCACGCTCCAGTTGATTTGATCATCCTAACCTTGATCATCCTAAAAAAATGCTAGATTTACTCGAACATGGATGTTATAATTCGAGAAAACATCCTTAACCTTTTTCATTTGTGCTTTATGAATCAAAGTAGGTACAACTGTCGGGTACCTAGCAAAGATACACATTTAGTACATAGTTTAAATAAATAGACACGGGAAAAATGTACAATAACCTCGACTAAAACACAAGTTAAGGCTAAATATAGCTTTAGGAAATGAATCCATAAAAAAGTTAAGGGTATCGTCATGATATGTTGGTAGTATACTTGATATGAGATCACGACTAAAACTCTAGTGAGTTGCATCTTCAAATATAATTAGAAAACCAAATTCTCTTGAAAATATTATTAAGCCCATTGAATCTTTGACCACTCAAAAAGCCCAGCGCTTGTTTGCACTTTGGAGTCCAACTTGCTCTTTAAATAGTGAGAATGACCATTTGGGTCAAGCAAGCCCAGCCCATTTAGTCATTATTTCCCACTAAATGAATTTATAATTATATATAGTAATGAAATTGCGCATATGATAATTCAAGTTTACAAAATATAAATATGATTTGCACGTTTATTTTTATTTTCCCTTTTCACCAAGTCAACAGGTTGTTGGTCTAATGCACATGTTGAAGTCCTCACGGGCCATACTCCATGGTTGTTGTCTAAAGTCAAAAGTTTCCTAGAAATTATGTTATGTATGCATATTTGCTTGTATAACCTTGCAAATTAAAAGATTCTTATGTAATACTTTTAACAATATTTCGTCTTTATTTGGATATTTTAAGTTTGACCATTATCCTCTACAAATTATGTTCTTGTGACCGAGTTACTTAAAAATAAAAATAAAAGTCATATACGATAAATAATGACAAGTTCAGGGTATGCATGCAAGAACTGTTAAACATGAAGTCAAAATCAAGACGTGTTTTCCAGTTCAACAAGAGTAGGCGTTGATTCCTTCAACTATTCATTAATATAAAGCTCTAGTAATTCAATATCTTCACCATTCCTACAAAGAAAGATAGAAACCAGTGAAGAAGAGAGAAGTTGAAGCAATGGGTGAGTGCCTTTCGCTGTTATAGCGTTGGTCCTTGCTCTCGTGGGTGCTGTAATATGGGTCTTCGGGTAAGACAGTTCTTTTAGATCTGCTAGTATGGTTTCAAATCAATATATACTTTCTTTTCGAACGATTAATAAGTTTTGGGATGGTTTGATGCAGGTCTGTGTTGAGTTGTTTGTGTCCGTGTTGCATTTGCTTCGCGGCTTTGGCGAATTTTGCTGTGGCTCTGATGAAGCTTCCATTTAAGATTATCAGTTGGTTCACAGGGCAGATCCCTTGTTGATGTTCATGAGACCTTTGGTCCTGATATGTATGAGATTTATTAGGTTTAGGTCTCAAATCTTGTGTATTCTAGAGTTGGTGTACATATGATTGTTTCCTGAAGTTGGTTTTGTTGTCGTGGGCTTGTCATTTGATCAGGAATATTTGATTTGTTGTAGAATAAAGTTGTGATTTGCAATATGAGTTTGTGTATATCAATGCTGGATGTTTGTATGATTGTGTAAAATCTCAAAACATCTTAAATCAACCTTCAATTTACTCAGATTCTTCAGCTTTATCAGACATTGAAATGGTAAAACTTATAATTTGACTCTACACGAAATCAAATTCATTAAAACAAAACCTTAAAGAAAAGAAAAGAATTGAAGATAGACAGAACTACAGTATATATATATATATATATCATTTTAACCTGCTGATCTTATATGTATTAGTACAATGGGAATACAGAAAAAAAAATTTATGGTTGAAGGCCTAATACAATGTGCCATAATGTATTAATGCTGAAGTTGACTTTCATAGTATATTTTTTTTGGACATACCAACCTTTCAGAATCCAGAGGGTGAGGTCACCATTTAATTATGGGACGAATGGTTGGGACTAGGGAATAAGGCGTATATGTGCATCATTGAAATTTGCAAAATCTACCAGGAACCAAAATAGTATGTCAAACAACTTCCAGCTCCAAATGCAAACCAAACAACGTTACGTGGAAGAAACTATTCATCACCTCTGTTAGAATTCATATAATCATACAATCATTTCAATATGAATTCAAACAACCTCCTTCCGGAATTCAAACTCTCACTATTGATAAATTTCCACAAACAAATAAATTAATTCATCCTAAACCATAAACGTTCGTAGTAGATTTGTGGTGAGGTGAGTGAGACTCAGATCCTTCTTAACGGATGGAAAAATGAGTTCAGGTCAGATCTTGTCTCGACCTCAGTAGCCTTAACCAAGGACCAACCCAGGTTGGATTGCGACATGGGTCGGCTTGCAGATCCAGGTACCTGGGTGAGGCCAAATTGAGAAACGGAAACACATGGTTGGTGCATAATTTTTTTCTAGATTTTCATAAGAAACTGAATTTTTCAGGCTGTAACGGGCTGGAAATCCGGCCTGGCGTGCTGGCCCTGCCTGACCGGACTCTCAGGTCCAGGTGGGAGAGAGAAAAGCTCTTATCATTCAGCCTTTGTTCCAAAAAATTCTGTTGACGAAACATCCAAACGTTGCCTACATATTCATATGTTAAAACCTTTATCTGGTTTCTCCACAGATTGTGCTATCATCTTTAAGAACTAGCCATATATATTTAAAAAAACATCTTGTAGTTCTCTAAAAATTAAAATAATTCTTGAGACAAGAGAATATATTTATATAAGTATTACATATTGTGAAAACTAATTATTCAAATGGTAAACTGTTGACGTACGACGACTTTTAGATTATTATTATTGTTCATCATCGATTGTTTCCTTGATATGAACCTATAAGGAATTACATTGAAAAAAAATACTTCATGAAGTTCTCGTTGATTGACGTTTACAAAGTATACTTGGATGAAATTTGCATATGCTTTGAGCTTTAAGAAAGGAATTTTATCAAATCACTCGACCAGTATAACCAAATGAAGTTCAAACCAAGATTTTCAGAACCAAACCGAACCGAATCGGACATTGAACCGACAACGTCAAAAATTCAAAGATTCATAGGTTCGACCAGGGTCGAACCGAATCGAACCGGTTGAACCGGTGACGTCAACATGACGTCATAAATATATATTATAGAAACAATAGTCATATTTATTAAGAAAAAAATTCAAAACATTTACAATATCAACATTTCTAGGGTTGAGGTATAGATTTGGGTTTGGTTTTTGTTAGATATGTAGTAATCAAATAACTTAATACATAATCGGATACCCATAAAAAAACATAATTGAGTTTTTTCCTGAACCGGTGGTTGAAAGGTTCAGCCCAGTTCTTGGCAAAATATGGTTTTGGGGGGCAAATTGGACCGGACAAGCCTCCGGTTCACGGTTGAACCGGTCGGACCGGCCGGTCCGGTCCAGTTTTCAAAACAGTGGTTCAAACACACATTTAACGTTATTATTTCATAGTTGACATTCGAGATTATCTTTTAAAATTAATTGAATCGCAACTCTTTTATTCTTAAGCAATTGGAGAGGATCCATAAGCCATTATTGACCTGCAACTGGGAACCCGATCCCATGTCGAATCGTTGGAAACATAACGAAAAACATGCCACAGAGAACCCCAACACCGTCGGGAATCAATCGAAGGATCGAGCATCCTTAGTGTACGTCGCTGGGTGCATACATAACAGGATATTTTGATCCAAAAGCGCCACAACTAAGAGAACCAACACCGACAAGAAGGCGTGGACGAAGTCGATGAACTGTAATTTGTTTGTGGCAGCAAGTTGTGGTGGTGGTGATTCAGATCCGTCTGTACCCAAACCCCTTTGTAGGTCACAATGACATACCTTCTGTTATCCAAGAATTATTATTTTTAAGTGTTGAGTATGTGAGCATGATCAAAAGTAGTGGGGGAGGCAGAGGTCTTTGTACGTATATATGTTTATCTGTAATTTGATGTACGATACAGAATGCATTGAGTTTAGGATTTTGATAGGATTTCCTATAGATACTTGTGTCTCCCCCTTTCATTATTGCAACATTCTGACGAATAATGAATTTGTGAGAGTGTGGTGGTCGTGAAGTAAGGATTTTCCATGTAAAAATTGTTTGTCTAGTGACTTTTATGTTTTCGTTCGTATGCTCCTACACCTCGAATTCCTAACATGGGATCATAAAGTTGGTGTTTGGTGGGTTTAAATACAAAATTTGAACTTAGTGGCATGTATCAAGCATATAAGCGTGTACAAATGCGACGAAGAAAATAAATGATGAACATCAAAACTTATATAGACATCTCCAAGTTGTAAAACCCTAAACTGTCTATAAATACATCACTACATTAGCCTCGCATGCACCACTTGTGAGTTTGTAACATGAGTGAGAGACTTTCCATTATTCTCTTGTGTGTGATTCATGTTACAACAGCGTGTGACAATCAAATATGAATACGAATCACATATATATCATCCTCTATATTTTTAGTGACATGAATTAATATGTTACCAAGTTTAGACAAATTTTACATTAAGAGGTTATATCCTATCAATAAATTCGAATTCAATGGGCGAACAAATATTATATTCAGACCATACTCGGTGAATAATATGCAATGTCTCTACTCGGTCACGACCTACCATTCTAAATCAAGTTAATAGAAGTCTAAAATTGCTGCTTGTACATTACCTTATGACACCGCGCTCATCCTTGAAGCTATCATTTTTCATAATTAGTTGGGAGCCTTACAGATACCTGTACGGCTGTACCCATTAATGGAAGAACTAATTATGAAAACATTGTACCCATTAATGGAAGAACTAATTATGAAACATTCAAAGAACCAGTTTTATATTAATCCAAAGTCGCAGTTTTGGTCAATGCATGTATTCTAAGGTTTGATTTGGAGTGGTCATGATGAGGTGGAGCTAATTACTCGGTCGACGTTGAGATTGTTTTTTATTTGGAAAATGACATAATGATGGCGCCGTTGTGTATATAACCTGTATTTTGCTAGGAAGCTTTGTGTATATGGAAATTGATATGATTTTTATTGGTTCTGGGGAGGACTTCTTTTTATATTAATAGTCAATTGGATCAAGCAAATTGATTCAAATTTATATTTGAACATGGGGAATATATAAAACATGATATATAGAAATTAGATTCTTCTTAAAAAACTGATGCAGGACCAAGTGGGGATCCGAATTTGGTTTTTCATATTTATGTTTCTTTGGTTCAAAGAGTGAGCAGTTAATTTATGAGACGGGCAGTGAGACAACAGTCTTATTTATTTATTTATGAGGAATTGGCGTTTCTAGGAGGGTTTTTTGGGTTCTTCTTTGAATGAAAGATAATAACGAGTGGGCAAACGGTAACATACTTTTCACATCAATATCTCGACAATAAACATTAAATAGATAGCAGATTGGGCTAAAGTGGGGACAATGTTAAATGGAAAATGTAAGTGTGATGAATTAAAGTTCAGAAGACAAAGTTTACATGCCCCATGGTTAAGATACGCTACCTAGCAAAATTTTCAACGTATACTCAAGATCAGTCACATATCAACTCAGACAATAACATTAATTACCATGCACAACCTTCCTACAACATAAACATATCTCTTGCAAGTAACATCCGCCTAATTAAACCAACATTAATGTTCTTATGCCATCGATCATAACACATGAACCGTTATATTCATTTATGAGGCTCAAAGGGAAATCCGATTCCATGTCGAACGGTCGGGAAAGTAACAAATTACAAGTTACGGAAAACAACAACGCCGATGGGAACCGTCGTCAATATCTCGGTAGCCTCAGTGGACGGTATCGGGTACAAGCAAGAAACAACGCTATTATCGAGTAACGCAACAGACCAGAACACCACCACCGACATGAAGGCGTGCAAAAAGTCGATGAACTTTATTTTGTATGTGGCTGCGGTCAGTGGTGGTGGAGACCCGTCTATGACCCAAACCCCTTTGTAGGTCGGAAAGACATACCTTGTGTTATCCGGGAAATCTTATGAGATAATGTGAATCGGTGGGACATTTTAATTTTGTTGTTGTAGTTTACCATGAATATGTGTTTAAAGTATTTGTGGGATAAAACATACATTCGGTCGACCGGACGTGTGTTCAATCTTGTCCAGCAAAAGTGTTTCTCGATTTTCGGTCGACCGAGAGGAGTTGTTCGGTCGACCGGGCACACATGTGGGAGCTGGGCAAAAGTGCATGTTGCTTTTCGGTCGACCGAGAGGAGCGGTTCGGTCGACCAGATGCTCACGAGGAAACGTCTGTTGGTTTTCGGTCGACCGGAAGCTTAAGTGATTCGGTCGACCGAGTATGCACTCGAGCAAATAGGAAAAATGTCTGTCGGTTTTTGATCGACCGCTACTTAAGGTCCGGTCGACTGATGGAACCTGGTTTGTGCTACAGTTAGAAGATCGGTCGACCGAAGCAACCGTTCGGTCGACCGTTGGACCCAGTCATACCCACGTTTTGCTTTTTTCTCCACACGATTTTGGTGCAATTTATACTTGTTTTGACCTACTATATAAAGGCAATTTCGTCCCCATTTGTCATAAAGAACAATTAGATTAATTGTTATTGTCTACTTTGCATTCTTGAGAGAAAAAAGAGATAACATCATTGTTGATTCGGTGTGAGCAAATTTAAGCTGGTATTCTCTCCGGTTGCTCGTGTTTCCTGTATGTCTCTCCTTGTAATACGTTTTCTCTATAGTAGATTGGAGTTGACATCTGTGGTTTTTCCCGCATTGGGTTTTCACGTTAAACCTTGCGTGTTTTGTGTGATTTGGTGTTTGTGCTTCCTCGTCCCCATTAGTTTGCGCTGTGGTCTGTCGAAATTTGGTTTGTAGAATTGTTAAGTGCAGGAAAACAAGGAATATCGGTGGACCGTGACTTAAGTCACGGTCGACCGGACAAGTCCAACGTGTCCAGGATTCGTCGAATCAGAAACTTACAAAGCCTTCAGGGCTCGGATCGAAGCAAGAATCGGTCGATCGGAACTTAAGTCACAGTCGACCGGAAACTTCCAGGGCTCCCAGACGCTGTTCAAAAGTGCGGAACGGTCGACCGACTCTGGGTGAACAGTCGACCGAATGATGGTGGTTACGCACAAAACAGACAACCGGTCGACCGATGGAGAATTCCGGTCGACCGATACAGACGATTTTGCTCACGAACTGCATGTTTATTTGTACGGTTTTAGTCCATTATAAAAATTTTGTTTGCCCTAAACTTGAGACACAACAAACAATACTTATTTCCTTAAGAGAGATTAGGCTAGAGAGAGATCTAGAGTGTTTTGGGGGGCATATTGTTTCCAATCGTTTGTAATCTCGGAGACTTGTCTTGTTGGAGAAGAGCTTGAAGGAAAGGAAACCCGCAGGAGACCCCCAAGTACGTAGGCATCTTGTCGAACATTATAAAATCGTGTGTGTCGTGATTTGCTTCAGGTGTGTTGTGTGTTTGTTTGTATATTTCATCTTATTTGTGTTTCTTGTTGCATTAAGATTGAGAGAGGGTCCGAAGTTAAGTTCCGCAATCAATATTCGTTTTTCCATGGTACATTTAATCTGTATTTGTGCTGGTGCATTGTTAGATCCCGTCCCAACACGGTTGCCATTGTTGAAATTTGATTTGCTTGGGGGGATGGTTTTAGTCAACAAAGCTAGCTTGGGTTTGGATGGATGGTCGTTGGACGAGTACTCATGAGATGGAGGACTACTTTGTAAAGAGATTACAAGATTGTTTTTTGGTTTGAAGTAAGGCATCGATTCAAAAGTGAAGGTTGATGTTAGTATCGTCAAATATCTTAATACATGACCAATATTCTTTGTTTGGTCTTTTTTATCCTAACTATAACTAGATAAAGTCAATATATTGATTTATTTTATAATAATTGTTTTTGTTGGACGTATTTATATTTGTAGAAAGCACCCGTTGATTAGGAGAGTTATATAAGATACCATGTACTCGTTGATGGTCAATTGAATTTATGAAAACATTAAACAAACCCGAATCATGGATTAAACCGAAGCTGGTTTGTGTCAATAAATGCTTAAAGTTTGAATAGAAGTGCTCAACACGTCACGATGGAGGAGCTAAACGGAAGTTGAGATTTTATTTTTCCCCTTAAAAGAAGGTGAGATTGATTGTTTTCATTTGGGAAATTACATAAAGTAGGGGGCATAGTTATATAATATGTATTTTGCTAGGGAAGCTTGCTTATTGACTTAATGTTGTAACTTCTATTGGATATTGGTAGAACATCTCTTTATCATTCTGGTTAATTGAATGAAACAAATCAGATATGAATATGATCGAGGAGAATTCATGATTGAAATGACGGTTCTTCTTGCAAAAAATGTTGTTCATTTTAAAAATATGAAACATGCATGGGGAAGAAACATAAAATGGTGGTGGTGCCTTAAATGGTTTAATCTTAATTACAAACCAAGGATCATATATATATCGAATATTCAAACAATAACTTTATACACGGCCTTTTTACAGCATTATAAGTTTTTTTAAATATTTATTTCAAACCAAAATTCTTAAGCCATGGCAAAACATGAAATGTAAGTCATTGGTGAGGGGCGACGGGGAATCCGATCCCATGTCGAACCGTCGGGAAAGAAACGAATAACATGCTAGAGAGAACTCCAATGCTCAAAGGAAGTGTCTTTAAGATCTCCTGGACTTGGGTGGACGCCTCTGGGTACAAACACGATACAATGTTTTGATCGAGGAACGATATCGATCCGAAGACCAAGACTGACATGAAGGCGTGCACGAAGTCGATGAATTTTATCCTGTAAAAAGCCGCGCGTTGCGGTGGTGGTGACCCGTCTATGACCCAAACTCCTTTGAAGGTCGCAAAGACATACCTTCAATTGTTTCAAATAATCTTGTAAGAAATTGAGCCATGAAGGTCAAAAATTATATTGTCATGGGTCTATTCATTGACCATATTAGCCATCTTTGATTTTTTTTTTTTTTACACTTTTAAGGGTTGACCGCAAATTAAGAAGTCGGAAAGCACTCATAGCCTAGGGTTTTGAAATTAAAAGTGTAGGTACTTTCTTTGTTGTTGGTGGTTTGCCTTCATCTAAGCCCTAATCTTCATCTAAGCCAGCTTCTAGCTACGAGCCTTCATCTAAGCCCTAATCTTCATCTTTGGTTGATATAAACATTCAACTTAATTAGAAGATTACTGACTTTGAATTGATAAAAGATTATGAATGCTTCGATTGAAATGGGCAGTGTTTGGGTGTGAATTTCACTATAATATATATGTATACATAAATTCTTTGGTTGAATTAAGAAGATACATGGTTGATTTCTTCACCTTGCCCTTTCTTTATTTGTACTTATGAAGTTACGAGCAAAAAAATCTTAGCTTTTAGCTATACTTGCTTACCTTATAACACCATGATCATCCTTGAAGCTGTCGGTAAAGCTCAGCAAGGCGCACGAGAGAGCGAAAGCGGAAAGCAAACCTATGGTTAGATGTCGGTAAACGACATCGCAGCTGCCTTGGTTTGTGAAGATCGGGGCCAAGAGTTGGAAGGTTAAGACCGTACCGGTCGGGAGGAGGTTTGCCAAGTTGGCCGTGCTCTTGAAGACTTGATATAGGCTTCCTTCTATCACGGAGAAGGTGACCGACGTCTGGGGGCTTAGTGACGGTTGTGTTTGATCGTTTCCGTTGGGTTGAGCCGCGATCGCCGGTGCCGGATTTTGGTTTGTCTGAGACATGGCTTTGGTCAATGGATGGGATTTCCTAAAGAAATGATGAGAATGTTTTATTGGTGTGGCAGATATAGGGATTGTTTCGAAAGATGAACGCTTACATTAATATCCTACATTTTCTATTTTGCAATATCCCTTGCATACTTAGATTATAATATGATTTTGTTTCTTCCCATTTGGATCCTTTTTTAGTTGTTTTTTGTTTCTAAAGATCGATGTATAAATTGGTTTACGATGATCGAGTTTCTTGTAAATTTTACTCTCCAATCTATTGAATAATTATGTGATTTTGTATAACATATACAAAACACAAGAGTTGGAGTTCTAATATATATGGTCTTTGTTAGATCCCTAACCTAGGGTAAGTGGACTAATGATGGTTAGAGTGTGGTTTGCATGGGGAAGTGAGTGTGCAGGAGATTGCATGGGAAGGTGAAGGGTTGGGGTTACTGTAGCACGAGTTTTAAATAAGGTTCTCTCTCTTCTTCTCCTTCTTTCATCTCCTTCCTCATTTCTTCTTCCTCCATTCTCACCAAACACACACCTTCTTCCTCAGTCGCTCAAGCTCAGGCGGAGGAGGCTGCGTCGGCGTGAGGTGTGAGGCGGTCCAGGCAGGAGAGGTGCGGAGTTGAGCGCACGAGGAGATCACCGGAGGCGACGTGCGCGAGCGGAGCTCCGGCACTTTCGTCGTTTCTTTTGAGGTATGCCGCTCTCTAGTGTGGTTTTGTTGTTGACACTCATGAGAGGGTCGTGTTGGTCGGTCGGAGGAGGTCGGAGGCCTCTCCGACGTCGCGTTTGGGCGAAGAAACCTCGGCTGGCGAGAGGTTGAAGACGACCGGACGGTCGACCAGCCCTTGGGCGGTCGACCGATTGCATGTATATCTGTACTGCCTGTTGCGTTTCGGTCGACCGAGGCCTCGTGTTCGGTCGACCGGAACTTAAGTTTATTTGTGTATATTGCATGTTGTTCGGACGTAGGCTTGAGTTCGGTCGACCGTTATATGATGTAGAAAATATAGGTTGACCCTAACTGTTGTCGGTCGACCGAGACCCCTGAGTCGGTCGACCGATGGATTTAAAAGATTGAAAATGTTGTACTGTTAGTTTTCGGTCGACCGGGACCCCTGAGTCGGTCGACCGATAGGATGATTTGAATGTTGACCAAACTCCGGATTTTGACCTCGTTCGGTCGACCGGTTTTAGACCTTCGGTAGACCGTTGGGGGGATTGTGTTTTGTGCGCAGCGGTAGACCGTGTTAGGGACGGTCGACCGATTCCTTTCTGGAAACGGTCGACCGAATCACCTCTTACGGTCGACCGTTTGGGCCCAGGACAGAATTCCTGGTTCCCTTTGTGAACGCCAACTTTGCCACGGAAACCCGTGTCCTCGCCTTGTGCGTGAGCCGTGAGGTGACGGTGGGCGTGTGATGCGTGCCTACCCAGGGACCGCCGTTGGGAAGAGTGTGGGTGTTCGGGACGCGTCAGTTCCAGGTATGGAGCGTGACAAATGTGATGGATTGATTGGACTTATTGTAGTATAGCAGGCCTGAGGGATCGCGGATCCCAGTGTTGATGTTGTGCGGGCACGCAACTGGCGTTGGGTGAGGTGACTACCGGCCCACGGGCTACGGAGGTCGCTGCCCTGCTTTTATAGCGGCGCGGTTGGTGTTTGCGGCTCGAGGAGCCTGATGACCTGACAGACTTCGGTCTGGTTTTGTCCGATGCTGTGCCGGACTGTTGTGATGGACCACCGATGTTGTGCCGGTGATGCCGCCGAGGTTGTGCCGGCGATGGTGATTGTTGAGCCGAAGCTGTTCCGGCTATGTTGTTTTCCTCGGCTGGGCACCTACCGAGATGTTGTTGTTATACCTTCCGGGCGACGACCCCGTTGGTCCCTGTGGCTCCGACCACTGAGATTTGCAGATCTGTATTCTATCGGCCCGCAGGCGTGACAGAGGCTCCCTGCCGAACCCTTGAGTAGTGTAGCCGCGTGTGGGGGGTGCGATGTCGCGTGCTGTAAGACTGCATGTGCCTACAGTAGGTCTCCTCGGGAGACTCGTTGTTGATTGTCGTACTGATGTCCTGTTTTACTCTTCGGGGGAACTGTTTTCCATTTCTGTCTATGTCATGACATGCTACTAGTATGATAGGTTCATTGTGTAATGCATGCATATATAGGTGAGTTGGCATACGGGGTTTCCTTCTGGAAACTCAGGCATTGTTGTTATATATTTTCAGGACCGCAGTAGGTCCAGTGGGGTGGTGATCGGCGGGCGCGCGCGTTTGGAGTCGGATCCTCTAGTCAGACCACTGAGGTCCACATGATTACATTTATCTTCCCTTATCGTTTTGTTGTAATCATGTATTCATTTTGGCAAACTCTGATGTATTATGGTGCACCGCTTTATTGTTTATGAGAAGTAACAGTCCCGCCTTGATTATTGTGTTTTTTGTCTTGATTATGAATTTTTAAATTTTCCGTTGTTTCGGGATGTTACAGTCTTCCTATTAATTGTAGGAACTTATAACTAAGACGTTCAAGAAACTAGTTTCACGAATTAAACGAAAATCGATCGGTTTTGGACAATGAATGCATGCTTAGTTTTTTTTGTGGTCAAAATGAATGGTTAGGTTTGAACTGAACGTGGATGAATGGATAATGAGTTGGCGGAACAAATAAATCATGGTTGATATAGTTTTTTTATTTGGTAGATGACATAAAATGGAACGCGTAGCTATATAAAATGCAGTTTGATAGCGAAGCTTGATTGTTGCAGAATTTGCATAATATTGTAATATTTATTGGTTATGGGGTTGTCTTCTTCGTTATATATATATATATATATATATTTAACTTTTGATAATTAACTTTCTGTGTTTTGGAAAATTTTGTTTACGCGAACCGTAATGTAGCTTTATAATGTATATTTCTCCCTAATTGTCACACTTCGTTTGCATATACGTAGTTTCAAATAGGCTAATCAAAAATATTTGTAGTGTTGCAACCTGTCCCTTCATGTTACTGAGGTCTATAGGTTAATTAAAAATATTGGTAGTGTTACAACTTATTCCTTCGTGCTACTAAGATCCAAATCTTCTATTTAATCAAATTTATTAGCTACACTATTATTATTATATCCCATAAAGAGAGAAGTCAACTATTTATTAACATAGTTACAGCTTAAACCTACTTAGATATCTAATTAATTCATTGGAAGTTATTTCAATAAAGAATCATACAATACAAACATAGGGAATTTGGCATACGGGGTTTCCTTCTGGAAACTCAGGCATTGTTGTTATATATTTTCAGGACCGCAGTAGGTCCAGTGGGGTGGTGATCGGCGGGCGCGCGCGTTTGGAGTCGGATCCTCTAGTCAGACCACTGAGGTCCACATGATTACATTTATCTTCCCTTATCGTTTTGTTGTAATCATATATTCATTTTGGCAAACTCTGATGTATTATGGTGCACCGCTTTATTGTTTATGAGAAGTAACAGTCCCGCCTTGATTATTGTGCTCTTTGTGTTGATTATGAATTTTTAAATTTTCCGCTGTTTCGGAATGTTACAACTTGGTATCAGAGCGGTTGATTCCTATGCGGTTCCCAATGAAATCACCCTTGTAGTAATAGGATTCATGCATTTTATCTTTTAGCATGCATACATGGCTGAAGTTGTGATTGTTTCTCTTATCAGATGGCACCTAAGCGCGTGAGGAGTTCTACACGCGATCGTACTTCCAGTGACGACACATCTGGTGCTCATTGGGACAGGTTGGGTGAGTTTCTGGAGCGTCAGGCAGCTCAGAGCGCCCAGGGCGGAGTGGGAGCTGAGCACGATCGGTTCATGCGTTAGCACCCGCCGACTTTCGACGGCAGGAGGGCCCCAGAGGTTGCGGAGGACTGGATCTTCCGGATGGAGAAGATCTTCCGTGCTATTGGAGTAGCACCTGAGAGGATGGTGGAGCTGGCCACCTATGTGTTTGACGGCGAGGCCGCCAACTGGTGGAGGTCCACGTCCACAGTTCTGTTTGAGGACCGTGTGGATATCAGCTGGGAGGAGTTCTTAGAGGTGTTTCATGAGCAGTACTTCCCCCAGCATGTCAGGGATCAGAAGAGGGAGGAGTTCATGTCGCTGGAGCAGAAGGACATGACACTGACGAGCTACATCAGCAGGTTCAACGCATTGGAGCGTTACTGCCCTGAGATTTGTGTGACCCAGAGCAGCGGGCGAGGAAGTTCGTGAAGGGACTGAGGCAGCCGCTTCGTTCTCGGGTGATCAACAGCATGCCGCGGACCCTTGCAGATGCGGTGAAGCATGCTATCATCGAGCAGGACCAGAGGGAGTGTAATCAGGAGGCGCGGAAGGCACCAGTGAGCACCGGTAGCAGAGTAGCCGGTCGTGGGGCAGGAAACCCGGGCAAGAGGCCCAGGTTCAATGGAGGAGGAGCACGTCAGTCAGGGGCGTGCACTTACTGCGGGAGGTTCCATCCAGGACAGGAGTGTCCCCGTCGGACTGGAGCGTGCATGGGTTGTGGTCAGATGGGACACTTTGTCTGTGACTGTCCTCAGAGGCAGGGAGAGCCGAGCAGGAGGCCAGGACCACCAGTAGTAGGCAGAGGCGGAGGCAGCCGGTCAGTTGTTCCACCAGGCCAGAGCAGGAGGACCGGGCGGGTCTTCACTATCCAGGCTGAGGAGGCGAGGGACTCCAACACCGTCGTGGAAGGTACGCTTTCAGTTTCTGGTTCTGTAGTGCGCGTGTTGTTTGATTGTGGCGCCACTCACTCCTTCATTTCGGAGAAGTTTGCTGGCGAGTTGGGTCGGACCCCTGTGCGGCTGACTGATGTTTTGGAGGTCAGCACGCCCATGGGTGAGGTGGGCACTGTGGGGAGCTTTTTCCCCGGCACCACAGTTGCTTCGGGAGACCATGATTTTCCGGCAGATCTGGTCTTGTTACCGATGGTGGACTTCGACGTCATACTGGGGATGGACTGGCTGTCACAGTACGACGTGCGAGTCTTTTGCCGTGAGGAGAAGATCCTGATTCCGATGGAGGGCGTGCCAGATGTTCTGATCAGAGGTGCGAGGAGCAGAGGGGGTCGTCTGATTGTGTCTGCGGTTAAGGCACAGAGACTGATACAGCAGGGATGCAGAGCGTTTGTGGCCACGCTGGTAGTCCCTGATCCTGAGACAAGGAGGCTGGAGGATATAGAGGTGTGCAGGAATTTCCAGACGTTTTTCCAGCAGAGATTCCAGCGTTACCGCCGCACCGAGAGATTGAGTTCAGCATCGAGTTGGTTGCGGGTACGACACCTCAGTCGAAGGGACCTTATCGGATGGCACCTGCTGAGTTGACGGAGCTGAAGAAGCAGTTGCAGGAGTTGATGGAGTCCGGGTTCATTCGACCGAGTGTTTCTCCATGGGGAGCGCCTGTACTCTTCGTGAAGAAGAAGGATGGATCGTTGCGGATGTGCATCGACTACAGGATGCTGAATAAGGTTACCGTTCGGAACCGGTACCCTTTGCCCAGGATTGATGATTTGTTCGATCAGTTGCTCTCCTATAGTATTATATTAGTCCTGTACACTTGCAAATCGAAGATTTTGCTTTTATACACTTACTTGGTGTTACCGTTACATCCAACCCGACGCCGTACCTAAAAATTTACTTCCCGTTTGGTTATCGCGATTAACCCTCTCCAAATCAGAGGATTACCCACTAAAACCCTTCTTACCCTTCCTACATCGAAATCCCCTCTTCTCCTTTCTACAACGAAAACCACTCCTCCTTCCCGACCCCAAACACCTCTCCGATCTCTCAATCGTAAACCCGATCGTCCTCTTCCCGAACCCCACACCCACCTCTCTCAGCCATATCCTCAGGTCCTCTTCCCTAACCCACATCCACCTCTCCCACCTATTTTTCTTCAACTGGATTGCATTTTCTTCGACCGCCGATCGCTCGACGGCAGCCACCCTTGCGAGAAGTTCGTCGTCGCCGTCCAACTCGATAACATGCACACAAGAAGTGGACTTGCTGGTAGGAATCTGAGGTAGGCATTTCGAAACACTCGTTATTTTGATTTTCGGATTTGATTTTTGAAAAATTTGGTGATAATTTTGGGATTTGGACTTGCAAGGAACCATGTATGCTTGCATGTCTGCCGTTTAAGTGGGGAATATTTGGTTTGCATGAAATTGAACTATAGTGTTTTTGTTGTTAATGACTTGTGGGTTAACGAGTTTGATGATTTACAACAAAAATTTGGTTTTTTTTGTTAATGACTTGTGGGTTAACGAGTTTGATGATTTACAACAGAAATTTGGTTAATGAGTTGTTATCACCAAGTGTATTTTTTTGCTTAATAAGGATGATTTCATTTCATGCATTTCTAGATCAGTGAGACATCCTAGAAATACAAAACAGCAAAGATAAGCTGGTAAAGGATATTAGATGAACATGCCTTCATGTTTTATAACAAACCACCTTAATTTGAACACTTATTTTGCCAATCCTTTTTCATGTTACCAGGAATGTTCGAGTGACTAATATGAACGTTAAACTGCACATTGGAGGAAAATGGGTATGTAGAAAGGGACGTAGGCGTGCTGTGGGTTTCAAAGAGGCAGAGGGGATGATCATTATTGAAGAGGTAACTTTTAGTGATCTTCAGAGGTGGGCCGAGAACTTTGTGGAGGTTGGTGTCAACCAGGTTTTGAGAATTGACTACATGGTTCCCCATCCGAAGATGAAAGAGTATCAAATCATCTCTTCAGATATGGATTTAGAGGAAGCACTATTGTCCGGTAATCGGAAGATGGAGTTGCACATCTTTGGCAGTGCTGAAAATTATACGAATAGGGAGGAAGAATGTGGGGTACACTGTGTGGACTCATGTTCTGGTAGCAGAACTGTAAATCAGGTTGAATGTCCAATTGTTCCAGTAATAGAAGGACAAGTGCAGGACACCAATATGGTCTCAGAACAACCACAATCTCCAATCCAACCTCCAACCAATGAACCTACCCAAATGGAAGGTTTGAAAAAGGGTAGTCAACCAAGAAGGTCTAGCAGTGTCACCTGTAGGAGGAGTTTTCGTGGAGTCCCAAATGATGACCCAACGATAGAAGACAATGATGATGTTAACATGGGTGCTGCTAGAGATTCTGATGAAGAGGGACCCGATTACACACCGGGTCTAGAGTCAGACTTGGAAAGAGATGAGCAAGAAGAAGTCATCTTCCCAGAATTTGATGACATATTTGAGGGCGATGATGACCTTTTGGAAGACTTAGACTTAGACTTCAACTTCGATGATGGACCACAATCAATTGAAGTAGACATGAAGAACCCGGTGATGTCTGTGGGGGCAATTTTCCCAGATGTGGCCTGCTTCAGAATGTGTTTGTTACAACATTGTATCTTGTCTGAGTGTGCAGTTGATATCATTAAGAGTCAACCAGATTGTGTGACTGCAAAGTGCCAAGAGGTAAATTGCTCATGGAGAATTCATGCATCACTAATGCAAGAGTCAAAGACTTTTCAGATCAAGAAACTTAAAACTCCGCACACATGCTCTTCAGTCAATAGTTGTGGTTCAAAGATGGCTACAAAGCACTGGATTGCATATCAAGCACTTGAATTGTTAAGGGATGATGAGAGACTCACAGTGAAGAATATTGCTGATCATCTACAGAGAGAATATCACCTGAAACTCCCGTATCACAGAGTGTGGAGAGGCCGGACACTTGCATTAGAAAAACTACATGGAGCTGATGGCCTTCAATATGAGTTAGTTCCCAGTTTGGTGGGTGAATTGAAGAAACGGAACCCCGACAGTGTTATTCGGTTTCAATTGCATTCCAACAAACAATTTCAGTACCTTTTTGTATGTTTGAATGCTTGTAGACAAGGCTTCCTACAGGGATGCAGACCCGTCATAGGGCTAGATGGTTGTCATCTGAAGCACAAGTACCGTGGAGTTTTGCTGTCTGCGACTGCTATCGATGGGAACAATGGTATACTGCCTTTAGCATTTGGGATTGCAGATATTGAGAGTGAGACCTCTTGGCAGTGGTTCATGGATAATATGATGGAAGCGATTGGCCGACCTAAGGGGTTAGTGTTTATATCTGACCGTTGCAAGGGCCTTGAGGAGGCTGTAGCTAAGACTTACCATGGGTGTGAGCATAGAAGTTGTATGAGGCACTTATACAAGAACTTTAGGAAAAAATTCCCTGGAGCATATTTGCAAAGCCTCCTTTGGCGTGCTGCTCAGTCGTACAAAGAGGATGACTTCCAGTCTTTCATGTCAGAAATTGCGATAGTAAATAAGTCGGCCTATGACTGGATATCAAAGGTGGAGTACAAGGACAAAGTCTGGTCGAGAAGTCAGTTTGGTACATATGCGAAGTGTCATTTCATCACCAATAATTGCAGTGAATCCTACAATGCATACATTAATGCAGCCAGACACTACCCTATTGTTAGTATGGTTGACACATTGCGACAGAAGTACATGAAGACCATTTATACTCGTCAATGCAAGGTAAAGACGTGGAGTGGAACCTTGGTACCACTAGCGAAGAAGTGGCTGCATAATACGACAAGAGAGTTGGGGAGCTACAACGTCGTACGATCAAGTGACACTCTTGCGGAAGTTACATTCGACAAGGGGAGATGTATTGTAGACCTCAGCGAGAAGACTTGTTCATGTGGAATGTGGCAAATCATGGGTTTACCTTGCAAGCATGTTTGTGCATTGCTTTCAACACTTAGGGGTGTTGTGTGGGAGAACTACGTGAGCGAATGGTACACAGTCGAGAAATACAAACGTGCTTACGCTATGAACATTAGTCCAATGCCTGACAGAGCAAATTGGATCAAAGAAGTCAGTGTTGTGTTGCCACCGAAGACCAGGAGGAAAGCTGGAAGACCCGCATTAAAGAGGAAAAAACCATCGGATGAGCCGACGAATGCACAAAGAAGACACAAATGCAAGAATTGTGGGAATTTAGGACACCAGGCTAGGAAATGCAAGGAACCAATTATGGATCAACAACCCTTCCCGGATAGGTGAAGTTGCTTAAATTTATACATTTTTCTGATAGCATCTTTTATTTATTGAGTGTGTGCATGAATTGGTATCTAAGTTGGGTATATATAGTGTTGGGTTTATATAGTGTTGCTGGTGGACTGGTTGCTGGTTTGTTGTGTTGGACTGCCAGTTTGTTGTGGTGGACTGGTTGCTGGTTTGTTTTGTTGTGCGAGTGGTTTGTTGTGTTGGACTGGTTGCTGGTGGACTGCAGTATGGTTAGTATATTGTTAGTATTGGGTTAGTATATTGTTAGTATTGGGTTAGTATTGGGTTTATATAGTGTTGCTGGTGGACTGGTTGGTGGTTCTTGTGTTCTTTATATGTGAATTAAGCAGTATGGTTAAAGGTGCAGTATTGTTTACGAGTGTACTTATATTTTGGTGTTTTTATTACTAAAAACAGGGGGCGTGAACGGACCACAAAGAGAGGAGGTGATAGGAGGACTGGTGCTCGTTCTTCAACAACAAATACAGATGCTTCTGAAACACCAACTACCTTTAGTACAACTCCAGTCCCTATAATCTCTGCTTGTGGATCAATGATGGACTTGCTTGGCCAAGTTAGTGGTGGATGTCTCCCTTGATCCAAGTTTGTTGAGTTTTTTTATAATTGTGTTGCAGTTTGGATTTGATATGTAATTCAACATTCCTCTGAGTCTGTTATTGTCGTTGTTGATGTGTTCTTGTCTGTTATGTGAAGTTGTAGTGATGTGTAACTGGATTTGTGTTGTATCTGAAATTCTGAAATTCTGAATGTCTTGTACCATTGCTGTTATTCCCAGGAACTCTTCATTGTGTGGATGGTGAAGGAGACACCACGACAATTAGAGTTGCATGCCAAAATGAACGCTGAATTAGTGGTTGCAGGTCGTGTTTGTTTAGTTTCTCCATCCATGAAGTTTTTTCAAGGCTATAGTCGAATCGAATGTGATTGGAAAATTATTTTGTTTGAACTTAACACACATAATTCCACAGGCATTCTCAGGACAAGCTAAACAAATAACACCTCAACACACATAATTGTTTGAACTATGGAGACAGAGAAATGTGTGACACATAACACACATAATTGTTTGACACATAACACACATAATCGTTTGACACATAACACACATACCAAATCTGAAAATAACACACATATAACTTGTTTAGACACATAACACACATACCAAACCTTGAAACCTACATACACATTATTCTACACAACCAACTTCAAGAAAAGAGCAAGGACTACAACACCAAGCACCAAGAAAAACATGTCGGCTTTCTTCGCGACCACATTCACGTCATCCACATTTTCTTTCACTTCACGAAGCAACGCATGCATCTCCCCGACCCGAACATTGAGATTGAGAAGCTCGTCCAAGCAATAATTCATCTTATCATTAATCAAAGTAAAATTTTCCATCACGGGTATCTTCTTGTCGTCGTCGAACCACCTAAAAAAGTCGCACGAATCGGAACTCTACACACAAAAAATCAATTAAACGCGAACGTATACGTAGATAAGTTAGGAAAAATAAATAACCAGCAATCCAAAAACCAGCAATCCAAACTATAATTAACAAATAACCAGCAATCCAAAAAAGATATTGAAGATCAAATTTTTAGCTTCCAGCAGTAAAGTGTTAGGAAAGAAGAAAGGAATTAGTGAAGATCAAATTTTTAGCTTACATGGAGAACACAATGAAAACGTATCATAGTACGCAAGGAAAGAAGAACCAGAGAACAAAGAAATTAATGAATCTGAAATGTGTCTCAAGAGTCTCACATCCCTAATCACATGCCTTCATTAAACAATTTCATCACATGCCTTTTTTGTTTCACGAATAAAATGCACAAGTTATATTTTCGAATCCATAACATCAAGAAAACCTTACAAATTAGAGGATAAGTTTAGGGCATACTTTGAAATCCCTAGGGCAAACCCAGAAGCGCCGACCGAATGAGATGGGCTTGTTCGATGCTTGAATCTTGGTTGGAAGTCCACATTTGCAGGTGGGAACGTTGAAGAGAGGAATGGACGGGCGGTCACCGGAAGACGACATCAAATATTAGGGCTGGATTAGACGTCACCGGAATGGACGGGCGGTCACCGATGATCGAGAGGTCGAGAGGAGGATGTTTGGGATCAGGAAGGAGAGGTGTTTGGGGTCGGGAAGGAGGAGTGGTTTTCGTTGTAGAAAGGAGAAGAGGGGATTTCGATGTAGGAAGGGTAAGAAGGGTTTTAGTGGGTAATCCTCTGATTTGGAGAGGGTTAATCGCGATAACCAAACGGGAAGTAAATTTTTAGGTACGGCGTCGGGTTGGATGTAACGGTAACACCAAGTAAGTGTATAAAAGCAAAATCTTCGATTTGCAAGTGTACAGGACTAATATAATACTATAGGAGAGCAAAGCTCCAATAAGAGTTGTTCTCAAGTGTACAACAGCAAATATCCCAATTACGTAGCATGGCATGGCAACTGGGTCCATCAGACTTTTTGTATTGACATTTAATTTTTTACCATAATTGGTGTGATGGTGTCCTTAACGACCGTTCCTTCCACCTTTTTATATATTTAGCGTTCCCCCTCTTATAATTAGAGAATAACCCACTACCCCTTTCTATTCTATAACATAATAAACTAACAGATTTTCAAAAAAAAAGCATAATATAAACGGACAGAAATAACTAACCTGTTGTCCACGTCACCTGTTATGACACGTGTTCACAGCAAAGCTCGCCAAGTGGCAGTAAGAGGTGGGGCCTCAAGAACTACCTCTTGAATCAAAGATTCATCCAACTGTAAGAAGTCCAAATTGGCACCAAACAAACAAACAAACTTCTCCAAACGTAACAAATTCATCGGATTTGAAATCAACAAACAAAAACGACCGAAATCAATCAATACACGTCCATAACGTCCTTCACACCTATAAATCCAACCTCCCACCCCCTTCTCTCTCATATCTCTCTCTCTCTAATCTCTCTCTAGCAATGGAAGCTAAGGTTGTTCTCATCTCGCTAGTGTTGGTCTCCACGTTCATGGCTTGCTCCTCCGGCCATGCACCGCGATTCTACCACGTCGGAGGGAAAGACGGGTGGGTCCCGCACCCTTCCGAGCCCTACGACCACTGGTCCTCGAGGATGCGCTTCCAAGTCAACGACTACCTTGGTAAAACCTCACCCTTGTTTAGGGTTTTAGTGGTTCTTTAATTGGAGTTTAGTGTTAATTACGTACGTGTTCTTTCTTTTCTAGTGGTCATGCCATGCTTCTTAATTACTTGCGTTCGTAACAATTAATCAACGACACTTTAGGTTAAGGCTTGGGTTCGTTTTTCTAATTCTCTTGTGGTTTTGGTTTGTTTTCGTGTAAAATTGTTTCGATTAGATGTATTGTGTTTCTTTGCTAGTGGTACGTGTTGCTTTGCTTGTTCAAACACTAACTTAGGGTTTTAGTGAATTTTAAATCGGAGTTTAGGGTTAAGTACTCTTTCTTTTCTAATGAACATCACCGGTATAGGATTTTTGGGGTCTTGGATTGGGTTATTATTATTATTATTATTGTTATGTTGTTTTGGTTTTATTTTTAGTTAACACATCTCCATTAGGGGTTTTCAAGTTTGTTTTGCTAGTGTTACGTGGGTTTTAATGACTTTGTAGAGTTAAGTCTAAAGTTTTTTCATTTCTAATGATCATTGCATGGTAGTTATTTGTCTTGGCCAGTATAACGATCATAACCACTTCGGGGTTTAGTCTTGGTTTTTTTTTTGCTCTTCTTTTGCTTGTAATACGTGACTTTTCCTTGTTCCAACACCAATTTAGGGTATTCATTTTAGAGTTTAAAGTAAAGTAATTCTTCTCTATTGATCATTGCGTAGTTGTTACTTGTGTTGGTAATTAACCATCGTCGCCACTTCACGTTTTCTAGGTCTTTGGTTAGGGCCGGTTGCTTAATCTGCTTATTCTTTCGTTGTTTTAGTAGTTTAAGTGAAAACGTAATTACACTAGCGTTTTATTGTTCATTTTGTTTGTTATAGATTAGTTTGGCTTCCCTCAACAAAATATCATCACTTAGATCTCGGGGTTTAAGATTCCTTTGCGGATCTTTAGTGTCTAGGGCTGAGTGTTTATTTTTTAATGATCTTTACATGGTGCTTATTTGTCCTGGTAGTTGGTAAAAATCATCACAACGTACATTAGGAGTTCAGGATCTTAGTAGGGTTAAGGGTTTTAGGGGTTCTTTTGCTAGTGCTTACGTAGCCTTTTTATTTTTTATCGAATAAAACATGATCACCACTTAATTTCAGGATTTAGGTTTCTTTTGTTGATATTACATGTGTTTCCTAAACAATTATTACTTCATGGTGTTTGGGGTTTGTTTTGCTAATATAACAACGTAGGTCTTGCTTGTTAAGGTTTAAAACATCTCTTTGATTAGAGTTCGTTAGGATATTCTTTGGGTTTTTGAGGTTTAGGGTTTATCCTACTAATGTTAATTTCCTTGGGTTTTCTTGTGTTGCAGTCTTCTCCTTCGAGGGCAGTGATGACTCGGTCCTCCTCGTCGACAAGCGAGGTTTCGACACATGCAATGGAAGCCGTGTATTCATGAAGCTGAAGGAAAGCAAGTCCTGGATTCATCTTTACAGGCCAGGAGCCTTCTTCTTCATTAGTGGGAACTTCAGCCACTGCAAGGTTGGGCAGAAGCTTGTTGTGGTTGTTCTTGCCAAAAGACATAAGAAGCTTCCACCGCTTCATGTTGCACCATCACCGTCACCATTAGGGCAACCCTCTCTTTCTCCTTCTCCTTCTCCATTGGCTTTGCCACCATCCTCGATTGCCGATCATTTGGCTTCCCCACCCTCCGGTTCGACGCTATCGTCAAGTCCACCATTGGCTTCTCCACCCTCGGATCAGGAACCAACGTCGACCGAACCATTGGAGGAACCATCCACGGATTCGACCCCAGAACCGCCGGCGCTGCCGCTGTTTTATCCTCCCTTGATCCCTGTCAATCATAGTGGTTGCGCTCCACCGGCTTCTTCCTACTGGCTTTTGGTGGGTGTTTTGGCTTTGGCGTTGTACTTCTGAGTTGGGTGTTGGCCTCAGTTTGTTGGTGTTTGGAACCTTGAGGATTTGTACGTTTGTTGCTGTGTTTTAGTTTTTTTTGTGATTTTTTACGTTCATGTCTTTAGGTAGTTACGAGGTGTAGGCATTTCACAGTTGTGATTTGTGAAGATTTTTAGTTTTATGGGGGGGCAGTAGCATATAATTGCTGTGTTTGTAACAGTTGGTTGTATCAGGTTTGCAATCCTTAATGAAATCTAATCAGGAAATGTTTGAATTCGTTGGTTTTCCGTTTTGATTTAAGAAGATGCATGTTTAAATTGTTGCGTAGAATAATTTTGGAAGCAAGATAGCATATTAGCATATATGATTTTCATTGATATTCTTCAACTAATTCAGAATAGCTTCAATTCCGTATTCCGATTAAATGTTAGGGTCATTTGCTTGGGTAGACCTCAAAAGGTGCACAATTGGTTAAATACCCCTGAGTTTTTACTATTCACTTGGGTACACCTCGTTGCACTGCATATTGCTTGCATGCCCTCGGACCGTTTGTGGGGCCCATTCCGTTAAATTTTCTGTTGGTTTATTTACAAAACACACCATCTAAATTTCAAATATCCTTAATATTAAATATAAAAACACAAAACAAATATTTTCTTTACAAACACACCCCTTCTTCTTATTCTCTCTCTTTTATTCTCTCTCTACTCTCTCTCTCTCCACTCTCTCTTGTTTTCTCTCTCCTCTCTTCTCATTCTCTCATTCTCTCTCTCTCGCTACTCTCTCTATTGTTCTCTCTCTCCTCTCTCTCTACTCTCTCTCCTCTCTCTCTCTCTCTCTTCGGTTCTCTCTCCTCTCTCTCTACTCTCTCTCCTCTCTCTACTCTCTCTCTCTCTTCGGTTCTCTCTCCTCTCTCTCTACTCTCTCTCCTCTCTCTACTCTCTCTCCTCTCTACTCTCTCTCTCTCTTCGGTTCTCTCTTCTCATTCTCTCATTCTCTCTCTCTCCTATTCTCTCTCCTCTCTCTCATGTTCTCTCTTCTCCGGAAGACAGTCCCAACACAGACAGTATGCACGTCCAGGAGAGCCAGAACGTTTTCATTACCAATTCCACGATTGCATCAGGTGATAATTAAACCCATCGTTATATAAATAGTCACTTATGAATTTATATAAACTAAACCAATATTTGTTTTTTAAATTGGTGCAGGGGATGACTGCATTGCTGTTGGAAGGGGATCTTCAAATATCAATATTACCAAAATAACATGTGGTCCTGGGCATGGTATCAGGTACGCTACATCTAAGTTTGGAAGAGAGAGAGGACAGGAGAGAGAGTAGAGAGAGAGAGAGTAGAGAGAGGAGAGAGAGTAGAGAGAGAGAGAGGAGAGAGAACCGAAGAGAGAGAGAGGAGAGAGAATGAGAAGAGAGAACCGAAGAGAGAGAG
This sequence comes from Triglochin maritima, assembly GCA_963682175.1. Lineage (NCBI taxonomy): Eukaryota > Viridiplantae > Streptophyta > Magnoliopsida > Alismatales > Juncaginaceae > Triglochin > Triglochin maritima. The sequence goes on from OY821775.1 coordinate 48,391,397, forward strand.
AGAGAGAGTAGAGAGTAGAGAGAGGAGAGAGAGTAGAGAGAGAGGAGAGAGAGAGAACAATAGAGAGAGTAGCGAGAGAGAGAGAGAATGAGAGAATGAGAAGAGAGAACCGAAGAGAATGAGAGATGAGAAGAGAGAACCGAAGAGAGAGAGAGAGAGAGAGTAGAGAGAGGAGAGAGAGTAGAGAGAGAGGAGAGAGAGAGAGAACAATAGAGAGAGTAGCGAGAGAGAGAAAAGAGAAAACAAGAGAGAGAGTGGAGAGTAGAGAGAGAAAGAGAGGGGAGAGAGAGTAGAGAGAGAGAATAAAAGAGAGAGTAGCGAGATGGAGGAGAGAGAAAACAAGAGAGAGTGGAGAGAGAGAGAGTAGAGAGAGAATAAAAGAGAGAGAATAAGAAGAAGGGGTGTGTTTGTAAAGAAAATATTTGTTTTGTGTTTTTATATTTAATATTAAGGATATTTGAAATTTAGAGGGTGTGTTTTGTAAATAAACCAACAGAAAATTTAACGGAATGGGCCCCACAAACGGTCCGAGGGCATGCAAGCAATATGCAGTGCAACGAGGTGTACCCAAGTGAATAGTAAAAACTCAGGGGTATTTAACCAATTGTGCACCTTTTGAGGTCTACCCAAGCAAATGACCCTTAATGTTACAAGATATGTTAGAGATATGTTGTTTGACCAACGTTTTACTTATACATTCCAACTCATCGTTGCATCATCATATTCCCTTTCAAAAAAACAAATTATGGTTTTTATGACAGGATTAATGTCAAGCTGCAATTGGGTTAAAGAAAGAACATATGTTTATAAATAGACCATCCTGTGCGTAGCCTTTGCAGTTACAAATAGCCTGTACAATTGGCCATCTATAAGTCTCGCCTCTAATATGCCTCTATGAATTAAGAAGAAGAAAACTAAATAACTTATATTTGTTGCTAGAACACGAAGTTTAATGTTTTAGAATGAAAAAACACTCAAGAAAAAAATCCTCAATAATAGGAGCTTTCCACACACACAAAAAAAAGGTAGACTTGAGAAACTGCATTGATCGTGGAACGAGGGTCCAGTCAGATCATATATGCTTGAACACGTGAGAATGTTGAGTAGAGAATTAAAAGATTTAAAGCGGATATAGGCGTTTTTCATAGGAAAATAATCTGTGGCTCTATAATAAAAATGGCTGATTGGATGACATATACATTGTAGAGGTTTGAACAAATAAAAGAGGAAGTACCCAACTATTATTTCATATGATCTAGAATTTTATAACACGCCATATGAATGTTTGATCTAAACTGGAGGTGCACTAATACTGTTTGTATCAAGGTGTATGTTGGGAGCGGATTTAAAATTCACTAATACGACTACGGATTACACGCACCACAAATATAGAATATTGATTGCGGAAATTAACTTTGGACCCTCTCCCAATCTCAATGCAACAAGTAAACACGAATAAGATGGAAATAACAAGCAATCACACAACACACCTAAAGAAACCACGACATAAGCGATTTTACATGTTCGACAAGATGCCTACGTCCTTGGAGGGTCTCCTGCATGTTTCCTTTCCTTGAAGCTCTTCTCCAACAAGAGAAGTCTCCGAGATTACAAACGATTGGAAGCAATATGTCTCCCAAAGCGATCTAGATCTCTCTATAGCCTAATCTCTCTCAAGGAAATAAGTATTGTATGTTGTGTTACAAAATTAGGGCAAAAAACTTATTTATAATGAGCTAAAATCGTACAGTAAATCATTCAGATCGTGCATAACTGTCGGAAAACGGTCGACCGGAATTCTCCATCGGTCGACTGGTTTTCGGTTAGTTCGCGTAACTGCCATTAATCAGTCGACCGCTCACCCCGAGTCGTTCGACCGTTCCGCGCTGCTGTGAAGCGCCTGAAGCTCCTGGACGTTTTCGGTCGATCGCGTGTCAAACACCGGTCGACCGATCTGCATGCTGATTTTCATATTGCAGCTACTATCGCTTTTCAGTCGACCGTGTACCCAGCACCGGTCGACCGAATCTCGATCAATCCGAGCTCTAAATCTCCTGACGTTTTTCGGTCGACCGAGATCCCAACACCGGTCGACCGATTCTCCCAATTTTCCTGTACTTAACAATTCTATAAACCAATTCCAATAGTGTACACTCTTAAAAATTGTGAAATCATATTTCTTATAACTCAACTGTGATAATAAAAAATAAATGAAACCACACCACCTACTAAAAGTTGATAAAACCCCAACCTAGAGTTGGGTTTGGTATTTGGGCTTAAAATATGTGTTTTGAGGCATTGTTTTTGGAAAGATGCATGATTTTTCATCTTTAGGGTTTACTTGTGATGGGCACTTAGGGTTTGAATTTGGTGGTAGCGCAATAGTTTCCTTCTCTACGAAGAAACAACAAAATATTATGTTTTATAAAATATATAATTATATTTAGCAAACCAAATTGAAATTGGCTATTGGAAAAATAAACAAAAATGTTAGGAATTCAAAATTGGATTCTCAAAGATAGATTGTAGTTGGTTCTTGGAAGGACCATTAGGGGTTTTGTAGGTTTTGGGATTCAGTTAAAATTTTAACGTTAGTTGTATTTGTCTTTGGATTTGTGTAATTCATGCTACTTCAATTTCTTGAATTGTTTTATAGATTTTGTGTGTAATTTTGACAAAAAAATTAAAAAAATTGATTTTGACTTATATAAATATGATGTAAGTCATGCTGCTTCTATATGAATTTTTTTACAAAGTCAAAAAACATTAAACGATATCAACTAGAAACTAGATGTGGTGTATCCTCTTGTTTATTTCCTTATCAAGTTAGCCTAAATCTTGCCGGTAGTGACTGCAACTGCTGAAAAATATTCTCTGTTATGAATATTGCTAAGACTAGACTTCATACTCAAATGAATGATGATTAGTTAAATGATTATCTCATCATGTACGTAAAAAATGATGTTTTTGAATCTATTGTTGACAGAATAATTATAAAATAATTTCAAGACATGAAAGTGCAAAGAATATTGTTGTAAAACTTTTATTTGTCGTTTTAAGGCCCCTGTTGAAAAATTCTAGATTCGCTCATGAGTGTACTTAAACTATTTCAGATCTTTAGATATTTTTCTTCTTCTTTAGAAGCTTGTTCTCTCAATTTTCGCACCTTAGGAGAATTTCATGGTCCGTAGTATACTATATAACCATCTAGTACCTTCTCTTATATCAACTATCGACACATGTTGTTAGAGAATAGTCATACATTGTTTAAATGAGGACATTCTCCTGGTCTATAAGTTGTATGATCCCTCCACTCATATTCAATTGCACAACACATAGAAATACGCTTTGAAGATATCTTCACCTTTTAGACTTATCATTTTCGGGTCAAGTGTACATTTACCTTCAATCATATCTTCATGTCTGTTCTTAGGAAGTCTCACACTCTTAGTATAAGCCAAGTACTCATTACAAAATTTAATTAGCTTTTGAGATATATAACCTTCAACGATGCTCGCATCTGGCCTTCGTCAATTCTTACAATAATCTATCAACTCGCCTATGTAACGCTCGAAAGGATACATCAACCTCAAAAATACCAGACCGAGTAGCTTAACTTCTCTAATCAGATGAAGAACAAACACAATTTGATAATAGCATGTCTAACATGTTTCAGCAATATCGATCTAATAGCAACAAGTAACAACTGCTGCATCAACACATGACAATCATGAGACTTCAAACCAATTAGTTTCAAATCTTTAATTGATACAAGATTGCTAATATTTGAAGAATACTCATGCGGTACTTTGACACCATGTAGGCACTGACACAAAGTTAATTACTCATTTATGTCCAATGTATAACAAGCTGGTGGTAAATACTTACGAGTACTCTTACTCTCTGGTGCTAGTTTTCCTCGAATACCAAGTTCAAGTAAATAAGTCTGGCATTATATCCATGTTTAGTATTACCCAGTATGTTAAGAAGAGTTCCTAACAAGCAGTCACATTTTTTTGACATGCATCACATTAATACAATGTTTGACTTCTAAAGTCTCTCAATAAGGAAGGTTAAAAATAGATTTTTTTTCTTCTTCCAATCACTCTTATCATTTCCGCATTTTGAAGGCTTGCCGAATTTGCATTCGATGTTCTTCACCCGCTGAAGGACTTGTCTTACACTGATTTAATGTAGGAGGTTCTTCGAAATTCTGCTTCCCGTTAAATGTCTTTTTCATTTTACGATACAGATGACACATAGGAAGAAATTTGTGATGACCAAGATAAATTGATTTACTGCCATGCACAAGCTACAAAGAACACGTGTTTTCTTCACAAAAAGGACACAATTGGTGTCCTTTCACAGAATAACCAGAAAGATTTCCATATGCAGGGAAGTCATTAATTGTGTAAAATATCATCGCACACATTGTAAATGACTGTTGACGGTATATTAGTGGCCCCCTTGATAAAGCAAAGTTATAATGTGCACAATGTGATTTGAGTTAAGTCACATATTTTGTAACTAGCTTAAAGAGATCAAGAAATGAATACTAATACAAATACTACCTTAAAGAGATCAAGAAATGAATACTAATACTAATACTAGCTTAAAGAGATCAAGAAATGAATACTAATACACACAATACTACTTTGTGTGTATTCTTAATATCATGAGGCAATGGACGAACACAAGTGGTGCACTCCATCACTAGATGGATCGGGTTTTGGTTCGAGTGGAATTAAGACATCTAACTAATTGGGAGCTATAATGTGTAGCTGGATACCGCTTATAGCTTGTGATATTAAGATCTTAATATCACTGTCAACTTAGTCTAGATCCTCCCATAGGTCACACCACAAAACTGGGAAACAATAAATGGAGATTTTGAGTTCAAAGGATGTGTCGGGTTTCATATAGAAAATATGACAATTTGGGTAAACAAACAAAATCAAAATTATGTTGTGATTAATAACATAATTAGAATCTAAATTAAATTCATATGTGATGTAAATATTATGGGGTGTAATGATTTATCGTTACATAGGATAATATGTTACATAAGTTGTGAATTTACTACTAATCCCGAAATGTCAAATTTTGTAGGGGTAAAACCAAAATTTGACCAATCAGCAGAACAGTGCTCAACGGTCGACCGAACGTCAGTAAACGGTCGACCGGTTGGTGCACGGTCGACCGGACACGTATTGACCGATAACAGAGAATTTTCATCTGTTCGGAACGGTCGACCGAATCTATCGGTTGGTCGACGAAACATTGCGATGGAATATTTTATTGTTGAGAACGGTTGACCGAATGTCGAACGGTCGACCGAAACTTGGTTCGAACGGTCGACCGAACCTCCAAACGGTCGACCGGTCCAGACGGTTTTCTGCAGAATAAATTTAAGAATTAATTAGATCATGCATGGAATTGGTCCATAACTGATTTAATTCATGGCTAAGATTATTTGTTAGCAAATAATGGATGGTTAGATGGAAGTTTGCATGAAATCATGGGCAAAAGGTTGCACATGAATAGGTAATTTGTAGAGAACTTATAAATACAAGTTTATTTCATTACCTCAATTAATTCATTCATTATCTTCTTGTGCAAATTTCTCTCTCCATAATTCTTCACGAAATTCCATTAATTCTTGAGTTTAGTTTTTAGTTTCAGAGATCTTCTTCGCAAGGGAACTAAAGAAGGGTTAGTAGTTGGATTTTAAACCCTATCGGAGATTGAGAGGCTAGCTCTTCTCTCTCCAATCTTGTTTAGAGTTTGGTGAATTCTCTATGGCATCCGGCGCAGTGACAAGCATCCTCATCATCTCCGGATCTTCAAGAAGTTTTAGAGAACTTCTAGGTACGAAATTCGGAGTCCTTGTTTGTTTTAATAAAGTTTTAAAAACTAGTTGTTGAAACAAACTGATGCATGCATTAAACAAATCATAGAAAATTATAATTGATCTTTATTGTGCATAAAAATTCGAAAATATATATGTACAATTAAACTAGAAATCCTACAGTAATGTCCGACAAGGTATTGTGTCGATCACGTCAGAGTGTCAATATCTGATGTGCTATGGTAGACGTTGTAGACATACTTTCCAGAAGTGTCTCCTTCTTCCCGGTCCTCCTCTACCCATATTCCCTCCTTTCTCAAGAAACCGTCCCCAAGTCAGCGTTGTTGGGTTGGGCTTAAAGACTTAGGGAAAAATTGTACTTTAGCTCCCAAATAACCCATTAATTCCACTTAGTCCAAAACATTCATTTAATTCGCTTAAGTCCACTATTAACATTTCTTATAGACCTGGTTACAGGGCTGGCCCAGACCCGGAGGTCTGTTGGGCTAATCGTGTCGGGTCGGGGGCCCATCACGATAGGTAGGTTACGGGCCCAGTATTTTTTTGTAGATTTTTGAATGTATTTTAGGTATTTTTTAAGATTTTTGGATGTATTTTTTTTAAAAATAAAATAAAAATTTGGACTAGCGGTGGTGCCCAATAAGCAAACTCCAGGCCTTACCCGACTCTCATGTCTAATTTCTTGTATTCATTTATTTTGGGAGTTACTATTTATCGCCCACAAATTACTTAAATCGCTCACGTCAATTACATTTTGCCATTCACTTTCCATTAATACTTATTTCGTTCTGTCTCTTAAAAAATGTTTCTCTCTCAATTTTCATCACTTTATATTGGTCAACACCAAGGAAATGTCTGACGAATCGTCTGAATTCGGGGAATTAAAAAAAAATGGGCGGGGCGTCTGCACAACCCCCCTCAAATGGAGGAGGCGTCTGGATAAGATGTTTTTATTTTTCATAATGTGATTTCTACTCCAATTTTATTTTTCATGATTATTTTTGTTGTTGTATGAATAGAAGATAGCATATTAAGATTGAAAATAAGTAAAAATGAAAGAAGAGCAAAATGTTAATTGACACATGTGATTTAAGTTATTTTACTTAATTTTATTTATGTTATTTGTTTACAACTGCATCCACTGTAACCAAGCAATGCAAGAGTATGACTACACTCTAATCCGGAGTCAAAACATGGATGCACAGTCCCTTTAGGTACAAAGACAGCGACAAGTCTTGGAAGATGGCAGTATATGAGCTCCCCTATTTCCATTGTTTTAAAGGAGGCCCTCTCCCTCCTTTTGTATCCCAGCAGGAAATGGAGCGAGCACAATTTAAGATGCCCTGCGTAGGTTGCCCATATCAAGACGAAACACTCAAAACAGTACTAAACCCTGACACCATACTACAACGTTTGTCACCTCAATGCTTAAATTTAAAGTAAAGCGACGTCTGATCTGATGTGTTCTTGCCTCAGAGATACCAACTCGGCCTTCTTTTAAATTTTAATCCGTGAAGAGAAGTGGAGTTTTTAAGATAGACCCTCATAAATCTAGGTAATCGTCTAAGAACCTTTTCTTTTAAGGTACTAATTTGTTGCAACGACTACGATCATGACTACACAAGTGTCACTAAATATCAAATTTTGTAGTTTCCAACTATAACTAACAAATTTAATCTAATGATGGACTAAACTAAATACGTGTCGAGTTCTATATTTGCAGATCCACCTTCTCTACAGCTCGTCACCACCAATTCTCATGAACAAAGAGAAGCATTTGAAAGTACAGTACAATACCACAAATATGTGTATTTGCAGGAGAACTAGTGCAACAAGAACACAAGAATCACATGAAACGTAGTGTCACCTCAACACTGCAGAGACTGCAAAAAAAAGATAAAAGAGAAGAAGTGAAAGAATTTTGCCCCCTTGCATTTGTTACGCTTTATTGGGTATTTGGGTTTTACCATCTTTATGTAAGTTTCTTATCTTGGAGTTTGAGAGCTCCAAAGGATCAACCAAAGAAGGAGGTCTTCTTTTGGAGTTAGGAGAGAGAGAGAAGGAAGACTTTGGTTAAGTCAGGAGTGTTTGAGGGAGATGGGGAGAGGGAAGATGGAGATAAAGAGGATAGAGAATCCAATCCAAAGGCAGTCCACTTTCTATAAAAGAAGAGATGGTTTGTTCAAGAAAGCTAGAGAGCTCTCCATTCTTTGTGATGCAAATCTCCTCCTAATTCTGTTTTCCACTTCAGGGAAACTCTATGAGTATCACTCCCCTTCCTTTGCAAGGTATGTTGTGATTATGTCACCATATACCAAAATAATTATGTTCCATTTTTTGGTATTGAGAAAATGATGTTTCACTTGTGTGGAAGCTCCATTTTCTTTGCTCATCACATACATTCTATTTTATCAACATATGTTTAGTGGTTTTTTAGTGCTAGGGAGTTCATTGAGAAATATGAAATGGCAACACAAACCAAGGTTTTGGGTGATTCTCTTCTGGTAAGTTGCTTGCATATCAAATTGTTCTTGACTTCTTGTTAGAACAACAACATCAATATTATTTTCTTTTCTAAATAGAAGTTATGGATCTTGGATGTTTTGTTTAGGAAAGAAGTGCTGAGAAAGAAAAGATTGAGCAACTTTGTGAGGGAATGGAGAGGGAGTTGAGGTAAATATATGTAACCCAAATCTAATCTTTAATTATATATCGGCACCTAAATAAATATTATAAAATGGCTAAGATGTTATGCAATGCAAACTCAGGTTCATGAAAGTGGATGAGGACCAATACTACTCAGTACCAGCATTAGGAGTGCTCGAGCAAACCCTGCAAGATTCTATCATGAGGATTAGGTCTGAGAAGGACAGGAAGATCCAAGCTGAGATGGGAAGATTGGAGAACATGGTTAGTTAACTAATCCCCAGAAATCATATATTGGAAGCGCTCTTTGACATTGTTACTAAACTCTTTCTCTTGGTTGCTTGCTATAAGATGTGGCATCACCAGCAAGAGAGGCATAACTTGTGTGAGAGAGTAAGTTAATTTATATTTATTTAATTTTAAATTATTGTGTATGTGATGTGTATTTAGTTGGTTAATTATATAATTTGTTTTTTGCAGTTGGGTAGTGTAGAAAGGCCCAAAGATGGTCCATCAGACACATTGACAAATGGCTTGGACCTGAAACTTGGTTAGTCTTCAGTATTTATACTTGATTTCTAGCTTGGACTTATCAAAATGCTAATTACTTAGTTTTTCTTAATATATGTCCAGGTTTCAACTGAGGAGAATAGCTTCAGAAAAAAGTTGTGGCATAGTGGCATGCATGGAGGAGAAAATTAGAAAGTTATATATGTTGTGTGATTAGTGTTTGACCAATACTAATCAATAGGCCAAAAAACGTTTCATTAGGGTTCTCTGTACTTATGATGAGCCTAATTATTAAGCTTGTACTGGTTGGGTGATGAGTTCCTTTAACTGTTGGACTTCATTACATTTACATTATGTTCCTAACATTCTTTGTTGCATTTTAATTTCAAGTATCTTTCAATTTTTCGAATGATTTCCTACAAGCACGTGCCAGAAAAACATGTAAAACTACAAAACCTTGGATTTGCCCGAGGAGAGGTAGCTCAACTATTGAAGGGAGCTGTTTTGCAGATTCACACCCACGAGGTCACCATTTTGAGCCTCAACGGGTCATCGAAAAAATGTCCTACGGGCAAAGACATTTGTGATTACTGAAAACCAATATTTGTAATAATGGCTATTTTGTTGCTTTGCCCGGTTATCGGTTATCATGTCATGCGTAAAACTAAAGTCGGGCCGAGTAGCTCTCTATAAATACTTCGGTAAGTATTAATATTTATATTTCTAATTGCATGTTAGGTTTCGATTAAGGATTCAGGTTAATCCAAGATTAAGTATGAACTAATTGAGCTGGTTAGCTCACTATAACATACATATTATAAAATTACAGCACTCACCACCGATAGGTCAAATTAAACAATCAATTAAAAAGCCATTAATCTAAAATTTGCACTTTAATCGGGTGGTCTCATGCATATGTCATCTGAAGTCCAAATCATAAATCCAAACTACCAACAACGAAGGTACCTAAACTTTATCTTTTAAAACATAGGTACCTAAACCATGGATGTTTTTGGTCAAGTAGTAAAGTAGGAAAATGCCCATTAGATTCTTGGATTGGATGTTCACGTGGTGGGGTACAGTATACATAGGTGGTGTTCCATGCCTTATCTAAAAGATTTAAAAAAATAAAAGATTTAATACAAAAAATATTTTTGTATTAAATTCTACGTAAAATACAAAAAATTATCTAAAAGATTTAAAAAAATAAAAATATATTTTTAATTTTTTAAAACGATTTTAAAATATTTTTGAAAATAATAAATAAAAAAACAAAAAAATCACTTAATTCTCAGGCAGATTTCCAAACCTCCCGATGGGGGAGGACATTTGTGTCCGGGTTGGGCACTTGTACAGATTCAGAAAGCTGAATCAAATATTTTTGACATTGGCTAATAAAAAGTAGCATAGAAGAGTACAAACAATAGAAGATATGATGGGCTACCAGCCTACAAGGTAGCATACATAGATGAAAGAAAAATAGGATATGGTAATGATGATGCCAGACTACCAACCTACAATCCTACGTTTCAACCTTAACCCAAACTTCAGCTATCAACTTACGTCTGAATCGCTATCAACTTCAGCTATCAAATAGTCCACCTATTTCCGTTCTGTAGGTTTCAAGAAGAATCGATAGAATCTCTTCTTCACATGGACGTTCACCAGGCAATTATGTTATCTGAGTATGCAATTGGATTTAAACATATCTCGCTTGGTCTGAATATAAATTTCCTCAAGCAAGCCTGCTTGTGGACTCAAACGATCTGATAAACTGATTTCAGATTATCTTCCGATTCTATTTGGTTTGTGGTTAACGATTGTTTTGAGAACCTAATTTTGTGGAAAAGATCTCGTAAAAGAGGAGACAATGACTTGACACAAACTCGTATAAAACGAGCCAGACTTGAACACTTCACACCACTGTCGATCAACATTACCACGCGCGTTAACACCCAATCCCCTTCACCTCTCATGTTAACTGCAGTTGCACTGCAGGTTCGTTCCGTCCACGCACCAACTTAGAGCGAGCAAGCTGAGATCCACCATTATACCCATTTGGATGAGTTGACTCGTGAAGAGGAGCAAGCCGCAGAAGAAGGTGTTGCGGCTGAACGCGCGAGGTACTTTGAGAAGACGGGTTTCCTTCCGAGGAACAACTCTTCCTCCACAGCTGATGCCTAATAAGAGGCTCATCAGTTTTGGGACATGTTTGGTTGCATTTTGGTGTCCCTTTTACCCATGATGTTGGGTTAACTACAAGCTATCTTTTTGCCTTGTATACTGAACTTTTGGAATGTTTGTAGTCATTCTCTAATTTAATGCAATATCAAATTTCAAAACAAAAAAAAACTTACGTCTGAATCAGGAGGTTGTTGTTGACGGTGACTAGGGCTGTCAATTTTACATCAAACCTGATTACACGAAAACGATACAAACTTAGTGGATATGACAACACAATTATTAAATGCATTAGATATGAATTTCTAATGTAAAAATGATTAACACGATTAAGACACGATAAAAAATAATAAGTAATCCTGTAATTAGGTACACGATTACGAATACTACACAATTAATAATCGAATAATACCAACAAGTCTACAAGTAATATATAAGTTATAAATTATAATAAACGGGTGGCGTGAAATTATGCAATCCGGTATTCATGTAATAAACAAAATAATTGTGTATGAATTATTGTTTAATGGTGTAAACGGTAGTCGTGTTAAACGTGTACACTAAGTAACATGTTTAATAATCGTGTATAAACAGATTGGATGCGACAGAAGTCTAACAACACGATTATTAAATGAGTCGAATATGATACAACACCTAGAGTTTATATATAAAACTTGACACGTCACGATTGACAACTTAACGGTGATGATATGCAAGTTTTTTTTATAGTTTTTCTTAGAAATGTTGTTTAAGGGATCAAATCTTGGTCTTTAGATGACCATTGAACCACTTAGTTATCAGTTATCACAAGTGTATTTTTTGTAACAATCTAGGGAGAAGTACATTTGAAGATTGTGTTGTCTGCTTGTCTGATAGTTTCACTGTCAAAAAGCTGTAGCTATCAAACAAAGGTATAGCCATCTTAAAGTACAACTATCCTAATTTTAATTATGTCAGCCGAAACAAGAGGTACTCTAAGTGCTGGATTTCTCAATTGATCTCAATTCTCGGCCTACTGAGAAACGTGAATCCAATCCAGTACCATCTTTTTATTCAATACACCTGAGGTGGATGGAACTCAGAACAATGTGTGTTTGTTTTTGTTTAGCATCACTCATTTTTTTAGTTAAATCTTGAATATATAATTCACGTGCTTGTAATCAATTATCACTAATCCAAATTTAGCGATTTATCAACTCAGCTGACTCAAGTTAGCTGCAACTCAACAATGTTGTTTCTTTAAAGAAGTAAGACTCTCATTTAATATGTGCATCCGTAGAGATATATATATATATATATATATGTGATTTGTCATGCTAACCTTGTTTTTAATTGAACTTGGTCTACACAAAGCTTATCCTAGAAGACATGTTAACATATGAAAGTTTGATGGAATGGGGATGACAGAGATGGTACGTGGAAGAGCAAGAGTTTTATGCACGAAGAATGAACTCTCGTTGTCAAGCTGAATGAAAGTTCTCAATCATAAAAAATGTGGGCCACTTCATTGAGGGTTCGGGTCTTCCATTTTGTCAGGGTAGTTGAATTCTGGCCCCTGAAATATTGATTGATGACTTTCTTTTCTAATACAAATATACAATATCTCAATGTAATATCAATATCTCAATTTTTTGTCAGTCAATGGATGGATGGGAAATGGCCAAGGTTTTATGATATGGTAGTTGAAGTAGAAGAACATTCAATTGGTGGTTGGAGAGGCAACCAGTTGGAATGTTTAATTAAAATTATGAATACAATCGGTAATAATATATCGTCTTCATACCTAATTACTTTAGATAGCACCAATGCACCATGCATGCATATTATGGGTGAGTTGCACTTCTACACAATCATATATTTAGTTAGTGAACCTTAAGAGTTGTGTGAGACAGAACTCTTACATTAATAAATGCTTTCCATTGGATACTTTGGAAGGAACAAATTAACGGCGTGATTTATCAAGTTCTCATGATACTTTGATAAATAACGGCGAATCTCATCTGTCCAAGAGGACGAACTGAGCGAGCAGGTCAACTTCGCTTTTGACATTCGTAACCTCTTCCCTAGTCATCCGAAAGAACAAGTTTCAGAAATCTCTTGTATAGTTGGATGGACTTGAAAAATTAGTAGGCCTAAATAATGGGCCTAAATCCATGTTAGTTCGTCTGTTGGGTTGGATTTGAATTATGCCCAAGTCATGCTGAAATTATGGTCTGGTGGATTGGTTGTGGACCTTGTGATCTGAGCTTCATTGGATAGTTTAATGATTAGCAAAGAATATGATTAAATTTGGTCCAGCTCAACACTTCGAAATGAATAATGGTGTTTGGGTTGTCCTTGCAAGTCTTCTAGAACAGTAATTAGTTGGTTTATCATAAATGAGACTCACCACAATCAAGTATTGATTTCCAACACGTGAGTTAAATTTTTGAGATTTAACTAAAAAGTAAGTAATGCTTTTGAAAAAAGAGATTCCTTTGACTCTTAGAGTTCTGACTACTGTTTTGTCTCATTGGCAAGATCAGTACTTGTAAAGTGCTCAAGAAATCTATCAGCTTCAAATTTATTCATAATAATTTATACAAATTGCAAGCACAAAGATATGTTTGATGCAAGGGTCAACTTCAAATTTGACAGGACTGCGATCTATAATTTACAAAAGAACCAACCACTTTGAGTCTTTGACACCCAACCAATGTAGAGTTAGAATTGTTATTTGCTAATATTGAAAAGGTAGATTTGCAAGAGATAGCTCAACAAAGAAGACTTTCATAGTAAACAATTATTCATATAATCAAATGCATTGTACTTGTATCAATTTCAATCACCTCTCTCAGAAAAGGCTAAAGTAACAAAGTTATGTGGAACCCATCAATAATTTATTGTTGTATGTTTTGTGATTCATGAACAAGAATGTTCTCAGAACGATCCAAGTCTCGAGTATGCAACTCTTGCACGTTATGTCTTAAGTTGAGCATCTTTAGCATTATTTATGCCTAATGGCTTAATGGAAACAAAAACAACCGTGTGAGAGAATCAATCCAAATGCAATTCCTCGGGTCTATTAGTGATAATGTCATAATCAACTATGCTAATATATTTGTATCCAAATATCCAATACTGATGTTTGACATGTGTAAAATAGCGTTGGTAATTAATAACTAGTTTACCTTTTAAATAAAAATCAGTAAGAAGTAGTCTAGCTTAGGCTTGCGTATTGAATCCCTTCGGATTGGCCTAAGAAGTAAAAAAAAAATCGTAATCAGATGTCAACGCTCTTGAAGAATTTTCAACCGTACTTGGCTTTAAGTGAAAGTTACACAAAGACAGGTTGGTGACAAATCATTATTTTTAGATATTTGTTTGGACAACCAAGTCATTGATGTGGAATTGGCCATCTAAAAAGTATTATAATGTACTATTTCCTAGTATACACTTCTCAATTGAAACAGATGGATTGAAACAGATGAATTGCGGTTTTAAACTAAAAATTTAAACTTAGGGAACTTGAAACACTCAATGGAATCTCCAGGATTCAAACTCTCCTCAACCAAGTCGCACAATCATGTTGTTTGCATGGCTGAACCCACGAGTTAAAATATTTCGAGAAACATTAACCCAAAGCTAAGCATTCAACCCTTCCATTACCCTCTTGCCCGTGCAACATTTTGGAACACATCTGAATACTTCCAAGTGGTCCTGTGACCAAAGAACTTCTCTAGCCAACCTGTTGTTGTCTGCCAAACTCTGATCCCAACTTCTGACTCTTGCCACCAACACTACAAAATGGAGATAAAGAGTTATAGTCCTCTTCAACGTATGGTTCCACCATTTTTCCTAAATCAAGTAAAAATATATTCAAATTGCTGTCCTTTAGGGGTGTTATGGTGGAAGGGACATGAAGGGCGATGGTATTAATTCTGTGGAGTCAATTCCTCACTCAATGCACCAACCCCATCAAGGCTAAGGGTCCATTTTTTGGCATTCAAATTTTGGCCTACGTTTCCTTCAAAAGCAGTAACCCTTAAGGTTCGATTGATTTGCCGAACATCTTTTGCATATCATAGATTAAGGGTCGACCTAAATTTGTATTGAAAATATGATAAGAGAAGAAACCATAGTACTTTCAAGAATTAATCCCCGAGTCACGCACTCGAATTAAAAAAATGAAAAATAACATTACACGAGCGGGATGATTAAAACCCTTACCACCCACCAAGTGATTCACCACCACCAACCCTGTGGAAGTCAATACCATCACTTTGAATCTATCAAACTTTACATTATTCCAACTAAAGTAGAGGAGACATGAATAAGATTGCACATTTGCCTAATCATCATATAAAATTTGTGCTGCATGCATACAAATTCTAAAGCAAGTGGACTTTGTTATAGTTAATTTTTTCAATAAGAATGAGCTTTTGGTAGTGAGAACTCTTTACATGATGAAACCTTAATTTACCAAAACGAGCAAAGGAAGTGCATTAATGAGAATGTTTCTATTGCTAGCTAGCGATTAAGGATCAAACTCTCCTACGGATTTGAAGAATACGAAGCGTGTCTCTCTTGCCTTACTCATGCCATTCAAACACGTGTGACTTGTGCCCCCTTTTTTGGTACGTAAAAATATGATTTATAAATTTCTTTTAACACGTTATTTATGACATTCCTGACCTGGAAAGACATGATTCATTGTGGAGCATTTTATCAACTATCGAATTTATTTCTAAAATTGATGACGTGATAATCTAAGTTTACATTTGTTTCTCAATTCCCATGACGATTGACATTACAAGACATATAGATGTGTGTTTCTTACGGGACAAGTGTGTCTCATACAGGATATATGTGTGTTTTACACGGTATTCTTTCAATGTAATTTAAAGTGTCTTATTTTATTGAAAATTGTATTTTTAAATAATAAAATAAAAAATACAAACGATGACATTAATGATGACGACGTAACACCACTCTACAAAAATTAAATTTTATAGCATTGTGCAAATTTTAACTAATATTAAAAAATTATTATTTTGTTAATTTTGTATTTAAAAAGAAGCACCAACTCATCCCAGTCCCCCACCCCCCATTTTATAGCGCCCACACCACCCACACCTTTCAAAATCTGCTTCTCCAATGGAGTCTTCTTCTTCTTTTTCTTCCCAAACCCCAAAACCCCAACCCACGACGTTCGTCCAGGCCGACGCCACCACCTTCAAGCCGATCGTCCAGCTCCTCACCGGCGTCTCCAACAAACCCTCCTTCAAGCTCCACGAGCGCCGCCAGACCCACCCTCTCAAGTCCCTCAAGGTCCGAAACAGGAACAGCAGCAGCAGCCTTGGTGGTACCCACCCTAGTCCTGTTACCCCTCTCGTGGACGACCCGTTCGGGAGCCCGGAGGAGAGGGGGATCAAGGAGAAAGGATTCTACCTTCACCCGTCCCCGAGGAGTGGAGGGGAAGGTGAGATGCCCACTTTGCTGGAGCTGTTTCCCGTCGGGAAGGAAGAGAGGTGATTAGAGTGATTGTTGTCGCTCTCAATTTTAACTCGAACTCGAAACTCTTTCGATGTGTTTAGATTGGATGTTTTGTTCTTGTCGTCTGACTGTCTTGTTCTTGTTTTTGTGGAGGATTGTCTGATTGATGTTGTAGGAGTTATTAATTAATTAATATAGGTAGTTAGTTTTTGGTGGTAACGGTGGTTTCTGTATTGATTTTGAATTAACTTTGGACATTAAAGTGGTGGATGTTATTTTTTTTCATAATAATAATCATATAGTTAAGGTGGTGGATGTTGTGGTACCATTCAGAGAGAAGGCCGAGGAGACAATACGAGGAAAATGATCAAGGATAAAAGAATTGTATAAATGTAGATGAGAAATACTTTTCGGTTTTCAATTTTACTCTATAATCATTCTACTCAAGATCGTTCCAGGACACACTTTGTTGGCTGTTTCAATGTTAGATGAATTGGTTAAGAATAACTTTTGATATGTAATTTTTATTCTTTAATCATTCATTCTCCTCAAGAGACATCCAGGAGTGGCTGGTTGACTGTACTATTAGATGAAGGCTGAAATTGGGTGGTCAATGTATTTAATGGTGTTGAATGTTTTTTTTTTATATTTTTGGAAAATTGGTGCGTGCACTAATAAAATTGCATGAGTGTATTATCCACAGGACCACAACATTAAAGTCAGTTACACAATTACACCATACACGTAGTTTTGTTTTTGTTGTTATTCTGTTTCCAATACTACAACAAAAATTGCAACTATGGTTTCATATGCCAATCTCGTTACTTCTATTGTAAAAATTGTCAGACCATTTTGAAATCTGATATTGTAATATGTGCATTTTTTCAGAGTCTGAATCGAATTGTTCCAAGGTTTTTTTTTATGACCATGCTTTACATTCCGGAGGTTTGTAGTTAATATTGTTCTGAGCCTTGTTAATAACACATCCTATCTTATGGCAAGTGGGCAACTAATTTGTTTGACCACGGTCCACAAAGTGGGATTCAACCACCACTAATTTTTGGATTTTTTTTAACTCATTCCTTATTTAGGGTCTCTTGCTGATTATCTGAAAAGACAACTTACCTATCATTATGGCTTAACAAGCAAGAAACGGCGTTCACTAATCCAGCACTAGAATAAGCTATCCTGGCTTAATTGGATAATAGACGAGACGACGTCAGAATCTTTGACTTTGTTGTTGTATCACTTAGACCATCAGTAACCATTACCTGGACGACCCAGTCATCAATTCTCTCTCTCTCTTCAAAATCAATTTTCTCTATCTTCCACATCAGCTTTATCTTCCCTCAACTCACATTCTTCTTTTTCCTACATTATTTACCTTTTAACCACAACCCAACACAACCCACAACAACATACCTCTCTCATCCACATCATTTCGGGGTAAAATTTTAAAAAAAATTAAAAAAATTCTAAAAAATCTAAACAATTATAAAACGTATTATAAAAAAAAACCTTAAAAAACAAAAACAAAAAATTCTAAAAATCAAAACAAAAAAATAAAAATAAAAAACAAAATTTAATATTTTTTTATTCGACGACCCGGATCAATGACTTGGTTGAAGATGATCATGTCATCTCCCTCGTTAAGGGAGAGATGACCCGGTCATCTTTGACCTGACCGGGTCATGGGGTAAAAAATCCCCGTTAAGATATGAAACAGAGGTGTGACGTTCGACATCCATTGTGTTCCCATGTTTCGGATGGGACGCGGATTCAATTATCACTTCCGTATTAATCTGTAATTAACCAAATCCAGATTTGGATTCACCTTAATAATTAGAAATTAGTTGTACCACTTATCAGAAGCAAGTGCGTTGTTTTGCTTCAGATCCTTTCTTTTGCGTGCGCACATTTTGTGTAGAGGCTAACCGGGCTACAATTACGCTCTTATGATCTTAGATTTGGGTTCCGTCAATAATGTTACAAAAATATACTCACAAAAAGTGATACGAGTCATCTTCAGTCATCAAGTACAATCCACCTGTCCTTAAGAGGGATTAGGTCTCCAGAATTCTTTGGGATAATTAAAAAGCAAAAAACACATTACTCAATCTACGCTTTTGAACTTATCATATATTTGCATGTGTAACACCAGTTTGCAACATATTTGTATGTGTGATCTGGAGGTTGAAACAAGCAACCATCTTTTCTTTCAGTAAGACTACGCTAATCGCTTCTGGAGCGTTTGCTCGCAATTAGACCTTAATTTAGTACCTGCGAATGACTTCTTATTTTGCCCCTTTATTTGTATGTGTAATCTGTTGGGAGGGGGATCTACGATGCACTAACTCGACACGGATTACACGCACCACGAAAAACAAATATTGAATGCGGAAACTATAACTTCTGATCCTCTCCCAAACTCAATGCAACAAGTAAACACAATTAAGATGGAAATAACAAGCAATCAATCAACACACCTGAAGCAAACCACGACACACGCGATTTTACAAGGTTCGGCAAGATGCCTACGTCCTTGGGGGGTCTCCTGCGGATTTCCTTTCCTTGAAGCTCTTCTCCAACAAGAGAAGTCTCCGAGATTACACAATTTGGAAGCAATGCGTCTCCCAAAGCACTCTAGATCTCTCTCTAGCCTAATCTCTCTCAAGGAAATAAAGATTGTGTGTTGTGTTACAAGGTTAGGGCGAAAATCCTATTTATAATAGGCTAAAATCGTACAAAGAATAATTCAGATCGTGCATAACTGTCTGAAAACGGTCGACCGGAATGTCCCATCGGTCGACCGAACTTCGGTTAGTTCGCGTAACTGCCATCGTTCGGTCGACCGCTCGCCCATAGCCGGTCGACCGTTCCGCGCTGCTGAACAACGCTCGAAGCTCCTGGACAATTTCGGTCGACCGCGTGTCCAACACCGGTCGACCGTTCTGCACTGCTGGAAAGCTACTGGACGAATTCGGTTGACCACGTGTCCAACACCGGTCGACCGATTGTTGTGCTGAATTTCGTCTCGTATCTACTGTCACTTTTCGGTCGACCGCGTGCCCAGCACCGGTCGACCGGATCTTCAAAAGATCCGAGCTCCAAATCTACTGGCCGTTTTCGGTCGACCGCATTCCCCGAACCGGTCGACCGTTCCTCGATCTGTTCCGAGCCTCCAGGCTCCTGGAGTAAATCGGTCGACCGTGACTTAAGTTCCGGTCGACCGTTTCTCCCTGTTTTCCTGTATTAACAATTGTAAACCAAATTCCAACAATCTCCACCTTGGTTTAGAATTGTTACCTTAGCCTTCTTTGCCTCCGCATCCTTTGTGCTTCCTAGAAGCACCTTCAGCGCTACCCCTCGGAGCGCTTCTCCTTCTCAATTTCTGAGGACATTGAGAAGCTTCGAGCACAACTCGAGCTTCTCCCGATTGACGACCTTAGTCATCATATCTATAGGATTCTCACTCGTGTCGATTTTCTGGAGAACAACCTGCCCTTCTTCGATCCACTCCCGGATCCTGTGGTACCTTACTTCAATATGTTTGGTCCTTGAATGGAACGTCTGATCCTTGGCTAGATAAATTGCACTTTGACTATCACAATGCAATTTGGTCACTTCTTGTTCCATCCCCAAAGAGCTAACCAAACCCTTCAACCATATAGCTTCTTTCCCGGCATCGACAACAGCCATGTACTCCGCTTCCGTCGTAGACAACACGGTAGTATGTTGGAGAATCGATCTCCAACTCACTGGACCTCCACCCAAAGTGAACACGTACCCTGTTGTGGACCTCCGCTTATCCAAATCTCTAACATAATCTGAATCAACGTACCCCTCCACCTGCCTTTGTGCTCCATCTTTGGTGAACTTCAAGCTAACATCCATGGTTCCCTTCAGGTACCTCAACAGCCACTTCAACGCTTCCCAATGCTCTTTTCCTGGGTTAGCCATATAACGACTCACGAGGCTAACTGCGTATGAAATGTCTGGCCTAGTGTAGATCATAGCATACATAACGGATCCGACTGCACTAGCATATGGAACTCTCTCCATATCTCTCCTTTCCTTTTCAGTAGAGGGGTTGCACTTCAACGAGAGCTTGAAGTGAGCACTAATAGGTGTGGCCATCTGCTTGGCATTCTCGAGATTGTACCTCTCGAGTATCTTCCGGATATAACTCCTTTGAGTGAGCAGAATTTCACCTTTCTTGGTATCCCTGGAGATCTCCATACCGAGAATCTTCTTTGCACTCCCGAGGTCTTTCATCTCAAACTCCCCGTGAAGCTTCAGTTTGAGATCATCTATATGCTTCATTTCCTTAGCCGCGATCAACATGTCATCCACATACAAAAGCAAGAACACGTGTGTACCGTCTCCAAGACTCCGCAAGTATACACAACTATCATAATCGCAACGTACAAAACCATTATTAATCATAAATAAATCGAACCTTTTGTACCACTGCCTCGGCGATTGCTTAAGTCCATAGAGGGATTTTTTCAGCTTGCATACTTGTCCTTCCTTGCCTCGTGTGATGAACCTATCCGGCTGCCTCATATAGATTTCTTCCTCTATGTGCCCGTGAAGAAAAGCTGTCTTCACGTCCATCTGCTCTAACTCCATGTTGTCTATAGCTACCACAGCTAACAACACTCTAATAGAGGTGTGCTTTACAACGGGTGAGAAGATCTCGTTGTAATCGACCCCTTCCTTCTGAGCATATCCCTTTGTCACCAACCTTGCCTTATACTTTATCTCCTCCATAGGAGATGACCCTTCCTTCTTCCTAAAGATCCACTTGCACCCAATCGCGCGCTTTCCCTTGGGAAGCTCCGTTAACTCCCAAGTTTGATTCTTATGAAGAGACTCCATCTCTTCGGTCATGGCCACCATCCACTTGTTCCTGTCCTCCTGCTCAATAGCTTCTTCGAATGTGCAAGGGTCCCCACATTCGGTAACAAGTGCAAACGCAATACTAGCATCATCGTGACCATACCTCACCGGTGCCTTTGTGATCCTCCTTTGTCTTCCTTGAGCAATACTCTCTTGCTCGGCTTCCTCCTCTACTCGTGAGTCAGTTGTTTCTTGAACTTCTTGATTCGATTCTTCCATTGAAGTCGTGACCCCAACTTCAATTTCGTCTTCCTGCATGGGAACCTCTTGCTGCTCTTTCTCCTGAAGGCCCATGAGCAGACTTGTCTCATCAAAGACCACATTACTCCGTAGGAGTACCTTCTTGCTCACCGGATCCCAAAGCTTATATCCTTTCACTGCTCTATCGTAACCAAGGAATATACACTCCTTTGATTTCGAATCCAGCTTCGACCGTTGTCTCATCGACCAACGCATAGGCTTTGCATCCAAATATCCTAAGTCTCGAGTAATCAAATAGCTCACCCGTCCACACTTCCTGAGGCGTCTTTAATTCAAGTGCCGATGACGGTGAGATATTTACTAAGTAGCATGCAAGATCTACCGCTTCCGCCCAAAAATCCTTCGACAGATTTGCATGAAGCCTCATGCTCCTTGCCCGTTCACATAGTGTCCTGTTCATCCTTTCAGCTACGCCGTTTTGTTCCGGACTCCGCGGTGTAGTGAAATGCCTCGTGACGCCTTCTTTCTCACAGAAACTTGCAAACTCCCTTGAGGTGTACTCACCTCCATTATCTGTCCGTAAGTACTTAACAAATTTTCCTGTACTTTTCTCTACTTGGGCCTTCCATGCTTTAAACTTATCAAAGACTTCAAATTTATTTTTCAGAAAATAAACCCATACCTTCCTTGAGAAATCGTCTATGAATGTGACGAAATATTCGGCTCCACCCTTTGACCGAACCTGAGCCGGTCCCCAGACGTCTGAGTGCACATACTCCAGAATTTCTTTCGTCTTGTGGATAGCCGTCTTGAACCGAATCCTGTGCTATTTACCGAAGACACAATACTTGCAAAAATCCAATTTGCAGCTCTTAACACCCTTCAGCAATCCTTGTTTGTGTAGCTGACCCAAATCCTTTTCTGACATATGACCAAGCCTCATATGCCAAAGTGCGGTGCTGTCTTCGTCTTGTGCAACATTTGCTGCACCCTTTCCTGCTACTGCATTCCCAAGCATCCAATACAAGTTGCCCACCTTGGTTCCCTTTATCACTGTCATCGCTCCATCAGTGACCTTAATCTTTCCGTCCCCGCCGGACCATCTCCACCCGAGAGTATCAAGCTCTCCTAGAGAAATCAGATTCTTCTTCAACTCCGGAACGTGACGCACACCCGTCAGCGTTCGAATGCACCCATCGAACATCTTGAACTGTACGGAACCAATACCGACGGTAGTGCACGGTGCATCGTTGCCCATAACAACGATCCCTCCTTTAAGTGGCTCATAGGATGTGAACCACTCCTTATCCGGGCACATGTGAAATGATGCTCCTGTATCCAAAATCCATCCAGATGATGATTTGTCAATACCTGCAGCGCATACCGTTAGAACGTCGACTTCGTTCTTCTCCTCCACCACACTGGCGGAATTGTACCCGTCTTTCCCTTTCTGCAGCGACTCCTTGAAGGCCCTACAATCTCCCCTTTGATTTGGACCGGCCCCTTCCGTTGCTTCTTCCTTTGTTACTCGTCCTGCCCCTTTCCGGTGCTGCGATCAATCCTTCACCCTTCTCGAAAGAGTTACTACCAGAATTCCTCCTTGCATCATAGGAGATCAGCGTGCCCTTGACCTCCTCCAACACCAACGAATCCTTGCCATATATGATCGTATTCACCAAATTCTCATACGAGTCCGGCAGCGACGTCAATAACAACATTGCCTTGTCTACATCCTCCATCTTGTCCTCTAGCTGAGTCAGATCAGCTATCAACTTATTGAACACCGAGAGATGCTCAATGAACGATGTGTTCTCCTTCATCTGAAGCATGTACAGCTGACGCTAGGGGTGTGCATTGACCGGGTCAAACCGGTCAACCGGACCGGACCGGACCGGTCGGTCCGGGTTCGGTCCGGAAAATTTTAAAAAAATCCGGTCCGGTCCGGGTTTCGGTCCGGCAAATTTTGAAATTTCCGGTCCGGTCCGGTCCGGACCGGTCCAATTTTTTTTTTTTTACTTCAAAAAAATCGGGTTTTGACCGGACCGGACCGGACCGGACCGATTCGGTCCGGTCCGGTCCGGTCTTTGGTCCGAGTGCATCCGGTCCGGTCCGGTCTTCGGTCCGGACCCCGGATAAAAATCCGGTCCGGTCCGGTCCGGTCCGGACCGGATGCACAGCCCTAGCTGACGCTTCAGATTCAACTTGTTGCTAAGGTTCTTCTTCATGAACCTCTCCTCCAGAAGTTTCCAATATTCTGCCGCGGTCTTCGCCGATTCCTCGAAAAGCAAATCATCCGAGAGACACAACTCGATGATTCCTATAGTCCGGAGATTCAGACTCTCCCACTTTTCGTCGGTCATCTTCGACGGCTTCTTCTCAATTCCATCCAACGTCAGCAATAGCCTGTCCGTCTGAGACATCAACGCACAAACCCTCCGTTGCCATGTTGAGAAGTTCCCTTTTCCGGTGAATTTCTCCACCCGAAAATTCCGCGCTTCTTCCGCCATCGAAAGTGCAACCAAAGCTCTGATACCAGCTGTTGGGAGGGGGATCTACGATGCACTAACTCGACACGGATTACACGCACCACGAAAAACAAATATTGAATGCGGAAACTATAACTTCTGACCCTCTCCCAAACTCAATGCAACAAGTAAACACAATTAAGATGGAAATAACAAGCAATCAATCAACACACCTGAAGCAAACCACGACACACGCGATTTTACAAGGTTCGGCAAGATGCCTACGTCCTTGGGGGGTCTCCTGCGGATTTCCTTTCCTTGAAGCTCTTCTCCAACAAGAGAAGTCTCCGAGATTACACAATTTGGAAGCAATGCGTCTCCCAAAGCACTCTAGATCTCTCTCTAGCCTAATCTCTCTCAAGGAAATAAAGATTGTGTGTTGTGTTACAAGGTTAGGGCGAAAATCCTATTTATAATAGGCTAAAATCGTACAAAGAATAATTCAGATCGTGCATAACTGTCTGAAAACGGTCGACCGGAATGTCCCATCGGTCGACCGAACTTCGGTTAGTTCGCGTAACTGCCATCGTTCGGTCGACCGCTCGCCCATAGCCGGTCGACCGTTCCGCGCTGCTGAACAACGCTCGAAGCTCCTGGACAATTTCGGTCGACCGCGTGTCCAACACTGGTCGACCGTTCTGCACTGCTGGAAAGCTACTGGACGAATTCGGTTGACCGCGTGTCCAACACCGGTCGACCGATTATTGTGCTGAATTTCGTCTCGTATCTACTGTCACTTTTCGGTCGACTGCGTGCCCAGCACCGGTCGACCGGATCTTCAAAAGATCCGAGCTCCAAATCTACTGGCCGTTTTCGGTCGACCGCATTCCCCGAACCGGTCGACCGTTCCTCGATCTGTTCTGAGCCTCCAGGCTCCTGGAGTAAATCGGTCGACCGTGACTTAAGTTCCGGTCGACCGTTTCTCCCTGTTTTCCTGTATTAACAATTGTAAACCAAATTCCAACATAATCAACGACATATTAATGTTTTTCTTCTGGATCTTTGGTCTGAAAGATATAATACAGTTTTTCGCAACGAGTCTAATTCCTTTGAATTTTTGATGAATGCTTGTTTCAATCTTTCCCCTTTTTGGACAGGTTCGCTCAAGAGAGGAGGAAATTAACTACAACAGAAACCCACAAGAAGCACCTCTATTGTTTGGCCTCCTGAGTGATGGCCAAACAACTTCTGGCTAACCCACTCCAGTTCATGCGGTTGATTCTCTGTCACCGTCCCGTGCAGTGGATCCACTTCCAACGGGCGCTCGTATGTAGATTGTTGAGTGGGCAGTTGGTTTACTCCTAATCGCGTCCCTCAGAGAGCGAGATTCAGGAGATTGAGAGGATTGCACGCATTAAGAATAAAGCCCAAGAGAGGCTTCAGGAAGAGGAGGGTGGGCAAAGAGAGTGTGAGGAGCGTGTGCGCTATTTCGAGACCTATGACCCACTTCCACACCCCTCGAGTAGACTCAGGTGACAAGCCAGGCATGGGTTAGTGTTTATCGTGTCAGGCTCATGCCCGACACGATAAGGGGGTCACAGGCTAGTTTGGCACAACCCATCCAAATAATTATTATTTTTTATTTTTAAAATACCTCCAAAAATCTATAAAAACCCACTAAAATAACTCCTAATACACGCCAGGTCAGGCCCAGGCCCAGCACGATTAACCAATCAGGCCGACGAGTTCGGGCCAAGCTGGTCTGGCCAGTTAGCCAAGTCTACTCCACGGCGACTTCAGAAACCAACGAGTCCTACGTCCCCTTCTTGCATGGATGTGGTTATGATCTCATGTTATTTCTTGTATGACATTTTGTTTCGTTTGGTGTTGAAGGTCACTTGACACCTTCTGTCTAGGGGTGTAAACGATCCCTTATCGAGCGAGCCGAGCATGCTCGAGCTCGGCTCGATGAGAAATTTGTTGCGTTCGTCGCTCGCTCGATAAGGGATTCGAACTGAAAATTCTGCTCGTGCACGACTCGTAACCTGCTCGCGAGCGGTTCGAATCGATAACATGCTCGATAATCATTTTATTGATATTTAAGATCAACACAAAACTCAACAAAAATACTCGAATTCAAAGCTAAACTTTGCGAATAACACAAAAAATTAGTCCATTGGAACATTTCGATCTGAAACACTCGAATCGGTAGCAAAATATAGAAACTAACATTAAACAGTAAAATTACAAAGAAAAACCCGAATCCACTAGATTTCACCGAAGAACTTTGCAATCAACCCAAAAATACTCGTATCCACACAAAAAAGCCTTAAGACAGACACCTAAATCCATAGTAGAAATTTGTGATTAACATTAAAACTCACAAATCCACAACAAAACTCTAAGATCTGCAGCAAAAACATGGAGACGAACTCGTTTCCTCGGAAAACACTCAAATCCACATCAAAACCATAGAGATGAACCACACAAGCCCTAAAACATTTGCGACCAACACAAAATCACTCGTATCGGCGAGGAGAAGACGTCAGCTAAGAAGAGACGACGAGGAGGGGGAGGTGGCGGCGAGGAGGAAGTGGCGGTAAGGAGGTGTTAAGGTTTTGATTTGGGCATGAGATTGAGAATGGGGAGGAGGATGTGGTTTGAGAATGGGGAGGAGGTGTTAAGGTTTTAATTGGACGTGGGTTTGAGAATGTGGAGAAGATTTGTGTAATTGGGTATTTGGGTTTGATTTGTTAAATGGGTTATTGGGTGTGGTAAATGGGTAATGAGTTTGATAAATGGGAAATGAATTTGGTTAATGAGTTTATTATTTTCCAATTGGATAATTGATAGAGTATTCAGGTTAATCGGGTAATTGGATAAAGTAATCGGATCTCGAGCGAGCACCGAGCGAGCGAGGTCTGCTCGTGATCAGCTCGTTTAGTTTGTCGAGCGGATTTCTTTGCTCGTGCTCGACTCGTTACTAATCGATCGAGCCACGATCCGAGCAAAATCGGACGAACATCGAGCGATCCATCGATTCCGAGTCAAACCTGACAACCCTACTTTTGTCCTAGACATTGAAAGATTTTTTTTTATTTCGGTGCTGGTGTTGTATTTATAACACACTAAACTTTTTTTATTAATGCAATAAATACCTATTATCAAAAAAACTAGTTTGCAATACTACATAGACAAACTATAATGACTTACAATAATGTCAAGTTAGTACAAACATGTTATTGTCAAACATAAACCCAAACCCATGCTAAGTTGACTCTATGTGAGGTTTTGAGTAAGAGATTGGGTGACCTATTGGATTTTGACCCATGACTTCAAGTATTTCGCATCCTTTGCAAATACTTATTTAATTTCAACTATTTGAATGTTGACATTTCGCCCCCTTTGAATAATCTCAAATACCAATAATAAGATGAGCACATGGATAATATTTTGTCCAATTAGTATAGTACAAAAACATATATTTACCCACTTATGGGTATAATACATAATCAGACTTAAAATCAAACCAAACTAACAATTCTCAACTAGTTTTTCATCGTCTTTATGAATTCTAATCATCTAACATGAATTCCTGACACGGTCCTTTGTTATCAAATAATGAACTTTGAAAAGTGATGTTAATAACCAATCTCATAGTTCATGAGCTTTAAGGATTTGGTATTGATTTTTTCTTACTCTCTTTGTGGTATTCTAGATGGTTCTTATGAAATGCTATTCCTACACATCTTAGGAAGCACTAACTTAGGTTGTCCATGGAGTTCAAATCCAAACATAAAGTTTTAATATTAGTGGCAGACAAAAGAAAGAAGTGTAAGGGAAGGAATCCCGTGACACGGTTGGTGCACCAAAACATCGGACTTATGTGATTTCGACTATTTGAATGTTGACCCTTCAGATTTGTACAAATCCGTATGAATATGTGTTAGCTTTTGCATTAAAAAACTCCGAAATTGTGTATTTACAAATGTCTAGCTACTTGAGTTTCAATTGTCCGAGTTTCTCAAAATTCCCACTTCTTCACTATTTTTGCTATATTTTATTTAGTCCAGGAACAACTTCGTAAATACTATATCCAAGTAATTCAAAAATCAGCGACACTCTTCAATATTTGTTAATATCCTTCTAATTTGAAGTAAACTTTCAACTATACCCTCGTATGTGCAGATAACAAGGATCTAAATTAAAGCTCCACTCTTGTCAATTATTATGCTAAAATTACAAATTAATTCAAGCTTCTTAACTCGACTCTACGTGAAGTTCGTTCTACACAGTAAAAGTTAAGGTTAAAAAAAATTAAGGTTAGTGTAGCTAAAATTCTGAGTAGGTCAGAAGGTATATATCCACATGATTTTATGGACTATATATTGAGGGTACTAGTGATATTTTATATTATTTGAAAGTTATTATGAAATTATTACCTTCATTTTAATGTATTCCCATTTGAAATGCTCTACTATACATACAAGAAAATTCTCAACCCTAGCCACTACAGGTCATTAGATCCTTGTATTTAGGGTAGTTGTTTAGGGTAGTTGTAATAATGAATTGTTTGAGTGCAATTAATGATCAACGAAATTGATTTTATGTCATTTGAAAATAACTATTTAGCTTAATACCATAAAAAACCAAAAAAAATCCTAATATCATTACTGTTTTTATCAATATCATTGCATTTTCAAGTCACCGTTACTCGTTAACTTTTCTGTTAGTTTCCATCAGTTATATTGATATTTAACAAAAAAATTATAGAATCACCTTAAATAAACCGAGAACTCATCATTCCTCTCCTCTCTCTTCTCTCACTCATCTCTCATTTCATTAACTAAAGCTAAACTTTTGATTATTAAACTATTCAAATATAATATTTTTTTATTTTAAATCAATAAAAAATATTGTAATATATTTTGTATTTAATTTTTTTTTGACTTTTTGTTAATTTCCTTAAAAATTAATTTATTTATAACCAAATTCTGTTACTAAATATATTAAAAATCATGAATTTGAAACAATATAAATCAAAATAAATATTTTTTTAGAAAAAATTAAATGTTACAAAAAATAAATACTTTTTCGAAAAAAATAAATATTCATTAGAAAATGTATTTTTTATCAAAAAATAATTAATTATTTTGTAATTTTAAAATATAAAATTATCGAATTTCATTAGTTTGGTAACCGATTCATTAAGTTTTTAAGAAGATATGAATGAGAGTTTACATAAATTATTTGAGTGATTTTGCAAAGTTTACAACACAATGAAATTTTGGAATTCTCAGTTTATTAAGGATGATTCTGCAAATTTTTCATTAAATATTAATGTAACTAACGGAAATAATGAAATTTGGGGAAAATAATGAAATTATGATAATAAAAAAATTATTTTTCTATGACATTAGGCGAACAATTACTTTAAGATAACATAAAATCAATTTCGTTAGTTGCTAGTGGCACCCAAACAATCCACTCTAAATTTAATAAAACGACATGTTGAGAAATTTAAATATTTAGGAGGGTTTTAGATTATGAGGCAGCCAACATTATTTCTAGATAAAAGTATGATTGATGTTTAACACTCAATTATTTATTTGTTTATCCAATAATGTGTTCATCAGATTTTGTTCTTGGATGTGTTTCCTAAATAAAAAATAAATTGCATAAGGAAGAAGAAAAATTGACTTATTTGCAAAGACAAGGTTTGAATTTATAATGAATGAACATGTAAGCAATTGTGAAGTTACTAACCCAATTGCAAAACCTACTTGAAAGTGATATATACCCATAATTTATTTTTCCACAGTCAAGCTATAGTTCAAGGACATATTTAGAGGTAAATTCATAACTTGAGCCACATAAATATCCAGAAATCAACTTATAACTCGATCCAGAGTTATAACCATACAAAATTGGAGCCAATTAATCCAACTACAATTTGCATCACACCAATCATATGGTGTTTACAGAAGCACGACTCGAACTTGCATTTCATCCTCCATCTAACAGGTTTTATCAGTTGGAATCAATACGCAATGGGTATGAAATTGAGGATAGTTGTGCATGCAACAACCATCAAAAGAACCCAAATAATAATGTTATTTTGACCCAAGGCTGTGGTTAATCATAGCCTTGGATTGCTAAATGAATCTATCAACCCATTCTCAAAAAAAAACATCAAGTGAAAATATTCAAAAACATAAATAAATCAAGAGAAGTATGCACTCACATGATTCTGGATTTACATGCACAGCCCTGCATAATATCAGAATTAAATGTTGCCATGAAGGCTTATATTTCGCGGTCCCGCCACCTTTGTAGTTTGCATTAGACCATTAGGGGGTAATCATTACAATCAAGCAAAACGTTTGTTTTTAATATAAAAAAAATCATCAACGTCGTTTGTTTTGTTCTGTTTCATTCATTTTATGTCCACCAATCACCATCGACAACCTTGTGTTTGTATACTTCTGTTGAATTTTCCGAAGAGCTTCTCTAATTAGTAATTACCATGACAGTGTGTACAATTAAAGGTAATCTTGAATTTGCATCATGAGATGGATTGGATTTGGTTTGTAGACTTGGTTAGGATGGGCTATTGGGCTTTGACATTGGGCTTTCAGACTGTAATTATGGAACCCATCAGATACGATGTCTCTCTCAAAATGAAATTATTCCGACAGCTTTCTAACTCTTATAAAAACCTTGCTTCTTCTCATTCTTTTTCTTCTTCTTTCTTTTTTATTTTCTTTTCTTCTTCTTCTTCTTTTTTATTTTTGATTTAATCGCAACCTTGCTTGTTGAGAATCGTACGGAGAAGATCGACATCGCAGTATCAATAAAACTATAGCCTATTATTTTAGAGAAGGGATCAACTACCTTTGAAATTTATTGAAATAAATTTATCGTTGTTAATAACTTGATATTTAAAATTTGAATGAATATTTGAACCGTCACTTTTGATCGATGAGACTATGACTCATATTATATATGTATATCAAAAATAAAATTGAGAGTCGTTTGATATAAGGTCAATCCAAATTACTCTCAATATTTATTTATTTTTACATAAATAGATAATATGAGTCATAGATCAAAATATACCGTTTGGATTTTTCATTCAAAATCTAAATATTAAGTTATTAATAAGGATAAATTTGTGGTAACAAACTTCAAAGTTAGTGGATCCCTCGTTGTAATATGAGTGGATTTGGGTTGTTCATCCGTACACAACATGATTTTTTTAGAAACATTCAGCTCCTAAGAGTCAACTCGTTATTACAACAATTTATCTAGAATTTACTTGTTACAATTGTGGTAATAGATTTTGCTACAAAATTCACGATTGGAGTATACCATGTCAAACAAGGACAAATTATCGATCGTTAGCTAAAAAATAACTTGTAGATAAGAAAGTCCACAAGACATAACCATAGGGTACGATCAAACTGTCGGCTTTGAATGATATTATGTTGAAACAAGGACATATGGGGATTATCATCCAAAAGCTAGATTTTGGGTCGGATGATGATCCCCACCTGTCTCTGTTTCAACAATTGATATCGTAAACGGTCTTGTTATGCTTATTTGCGTCCTCTTTGCTAATTTTTTGTTAACAATAATAGTTGATCGTTCCTTATTATTATTTCCCCCCTTCATCTTCAGTGTTCGTAGAAGTAAGACGAGCATTTGCGATCACAAAACCCTATATTCGAGTAACATAGTCGGCCTTGTTTCCAGAATTATGGTGGTTTATATGGATTTGAATAACTAAAAGTTCTTGGGAATGTTTTGATGCTCTATTAAATTTGAGTTATTCTAAAATTAATTTTTTGAAAAATCATAAATTAGTGTTTATAAAGAAAAAAAGGTTATTAAAAAACGTACCATTGCATTTTAGCACAATGACTAATGACTATGCATGCATGTGCCTTATCTAGTTTGATTCCCCTATGACATATATTATCTTTCTTATACGTACTCAATGACTTGATCAATAGATTGCTATATTCATACGTACGTATGGAGGCTAGCTAGAAGTCCAATATGTATAAGTTAATAACGCACGCACCTCCCACGCATACGGGATATACTTGTTTAATTTCTAAAAGTTTCACAAAGATAATATTAACCCAGCAATCATTTCATGATTTATGGGACGCTAGTGGTGGTGTTTAGTGGCTGCTGTTGGTAACTTAGTTTGTGGCTAAATATTGCAGAAGGTTATATAATACATACATGACGTAAATGCTTAATTAATTTCCTTAATTCAAAGATAACTATCGGTACGTCAATTTGCACTTTATCAAGACGATGTCGCCATACATACGCTCCAAGATGGTTCACTAGTAGGGTGATAAAAGCTAATTAAATCGATATTGACACACAATTATCTTTGAACTAGAGTTATTTTAGTTATCTGATTTAATTTGTTACGTGTTGAACTTGTACTTGCATATTTAATCTCAAGTTGAAAAAAAAACATGACCACCATTCATGTATATGTACCACATTGTTGGTAACTATTATCGGTTCATTGAATTTGCATGTACATGCATGCTAGACTTTAATTAGTTACATGATTTAGATTACTAGACCCCCATTATCTTAAAAACAACTTCAAGTTGCAGATATGAAGGTCTTTTATTAGGCTTTCAGCACCATTCTTTGAAATTATCAGAAGCAAACAAAACACAATGTCATGATTAACTATAGACCTTAATAAGAAATTAACAATATGTGCAAGAATATCCATTAGACTATCAAAAAGAGCATGCAATTGAGAGCAATATTCTGATTGTGATGGGAAAGATATCATGACTTGGCAAGTGCAACTAGTCATTTGATTCTACTAAACTGAAGATTTTAGTCCACCACATTTAGGAATTTTAATCACAATGTGAATGCAAGATAGTAGGATGGACCCTTAAAATGATGGAAAATAATTAAGTTTTAATTAGGTCACCAACTTTGTAATGTAAGCTTTTATTGTTTGACTCATGAGAGGGACATAAGTGCTTTAATGTTACTATGTAACTAGAGCTGGTAAAACCTATATACAAATACTATCTAGCCTACACCAATACAATGCTAACCGTTTTATTTTTCATTAAGAAAGAAATATATAGCTATGTTTTGTATAAAAAACTAAAGATAACAGATAATGACTACGCTTACTGTAACATCCTCAAACAGCGGAAGAATTTAAAATTTTAAATAACACACAATCAACAGAGGATATTACTCAAATAAGGAAAACATGTGCACCAACATATATCATATATATGTACATCAGAGTATTTTAAAAGTTGTGATTACTTCAAAAGGCTATACAACGAATAAATAATCACCCGACCTCAACTGAGAGAAAGCTGGACCGGTAGCGGTGCTCCTCTCCTAGGTCACCACCCCCTATTGCCGATCACGGCCTGAAAAGTAAACGTGCAACAATGCCTGAGTTTCCAGAAGTAAACCCCGTATGACAAACTCTATAATGCAGGAAATGAAAGCACACTAGCATGCAGTTCTACTAACAAGAAAAGCATCTCAAACAGGCTGGGCTTCAGGGCTCTTTCACCCAACCACAGCACACACCACCGTCACGGGGCTCCAGGGTTTTTTCACCCAACCACCGCAACACACACTCGTCGTCAAGCTGGGCTTCAGGCCTTTTTCAGCCAACCACAGCTACCACGACACGACCAAAGGCTCCAAGTCTTTTTCAACCAACCCAAACGCCCAAGGACTCCAGGTCTTTTTCAACCAACCCTTAACACGCGGTCCCTGCTCAGGCAACAAGCCTTTTTCAGCCAACCTGAACGCACTACGGAGCTCCAGGTCTTTTTCAACCAACCCCGCACAGACTAGCTGGGCTCCATGTCTTTTTCAACCAACCGCAGCTCTCACACAGTTACGGGGCTCCAGGACTCTTTCACTCAACCACCGCAATGCCACAAATTCTAAGTTGGGCCTCACGCCTTTTTCAGCCAACCCAAGTTCTCATACAGTTACGGGGCTCCATGGCTTTTTCACCCAACCACCACAACTCTCGTGCACCCTTGCACACTCGCCGGAAGAACCTCGACACACAGCTCGCCCTACACGGACGACCACAAAACCTGCACCTCCATAGTGCAAAACTGGACACAAACGGTCGACCAAACCAAAAGTCCTGGTCGACCGAATCACGAAAACACAGGGCAATCACCTCGACCGACACTCCCTCAGTCGACCGATTCCCACCAAATGCACTCGTTCGGTCGAACCCAAATCAAGGGACGGTCGACCGTTTAGATGATCAACTCCCAGGTTCAACGAACAAAATGACCAATCGGTCGAACGGCAAAGGGGCCCCGTTCGACCGAAAGTCACCAGGGACAAATCCCACAATCTCCACAACGAATCCGGTCGAACCCCCGAGCACTCTCGGTCGACCGAATTCCACCAAGGAATTCCCCCAACTCTCACCACAAATCTGGTCGAACGCCCGAGCACTCTCGATCGACCGAATTCGTCCAGAGCATTCCCTCACGCTCCTCAACAAGTCTGGTCGACCAAAACCTCCTTCGGTCTAACCGACCACTATTCCAACTTAAGTCACGGTCGGACGAAGTCAATGAGCGGTCGACCATTTAGATGGTCAACGCCCTCAACCGACCTATGACAGTGCACACGTTCGAACGGCTAAGGGGCCCCGTTCGACCGAAAACCACCAGGCTTGCCTCCTATGCACGATCGGTCGACCACCCCAAGGGCATCGTTCGACCGATGTGAGGTACAACCCGAAATCTCAATACGAACGGTCGACCGTTTGCACCAACCGGTCGACCGATCAGGCAGTAAAATCTGCTGCACGTTTACTTGCGACGAGCCGGAAGGCCTACCATCGACTTCCAAATACTCACGATACTTAAGTGAGCGAGTTGACATACCGGAAGGTTTGAAGAAACCTTAGAAGAACCACGACGACGCCTCCACGAGCACGTCTCCCTAAATCACGATCCGTCGACGATCCTCGCGACTAAACCACGATCCACACCTCCTCGACGATCCACACTCACGATTCCACCTCCGTCGACCTCCACCACCCAACCACGAGCAACCAAGACCACCAAAATGAGTTAGGTCGAGGGAGGGAACAAAACAAGCCGGAAGGGTTAAGAAGCCAACACTCACCTCAACTCGCAACCCACGCCCGAGCCTCCCTTCGCCGGAGCACGCCACCACCACGCCGGAGATCACCACTGAGGGAGAGAGAGAGAGAGAGAGAGGCAAGGGAGAAGTGAGAGAGAGAGAGAGAGAATTTCACCTAAATATCTTCCTCACCATCCATCCAACTCCTCTCCATCTCAACCATCCATCTCATCTCCAATCCATCTCAACCCCTCATCCATCCACATTCCATCTCAGCCCTCCAATCCATCTCCTCCTAATCACCACCTAAAACAGCATTAAGGCATAATTAGGATTAGGATTTCACACTTACCACATAGAGCTTAATCACAAATGGACAACCACGTCCAAGAAGATAATTGTTCGCATTTGCCTTCACAGTCGCGAATATACGTATACAATTTTTTTATAGGATTATTTCCCATACGTCTCTATTAAATCCAATGAAAAAAAATGAAAATTTCGAACGAAATGATACATAAACAGACGATCAATCACTGAGACATAGTGAACTTGTTTCAGCTATACTTTTCAAAGCTAGGCTCCTACACTTCGACGATATTTTGCAAAGCAATCATACTCTAAAGAGAAGTATGACAAAGAAAGAAAGGTTTTTTGTTGATAAAACTAGCAATACGATATTTAACTTATTTTAACAAAAAAGGAAGTCAATTGTATTTTTTAAGTTAAAAATACAACCTTGCAACATTTCTTGATTCGTGTGTGTCGTCCGATATGCATGGGTCATGCTAATTTTGTCTGTATAGTTTTAATTTTATCAAATGTCTCCAGAGAGATAAACGGAATTTTATTGTAGCCACGCCTTCCATGCAAAAGTCTAATCTTGTCTGAATTGATAGAGAAAAGGGTACGAATGCACGATATATTGATATTATATGGAACAGTTAGGAAGATAACCCCAAAATAAATGATCATCTCCTGAATTATTGGATACTAGCTTGTGGCTGCGATTGATGATTTACTTCGTGGTAAACAACACTTCTACGTGCGGCCGAGTTTTGACGTACAAGTGTCTAATCAATAATTGCAATTCAACTCTAAAATAAGTGATAGTTTATTCCTTTATCAACTTTGATGATTTCTTCTGATGGGCGGCTGAGAGAGGAAGGAAGGAAGGTTGACTTTGATTACAAATTAATTAGGACAAATATTTTGAAATGTGTTTGTTTTTCTTTTGTTAAAATTACGTTTGCTACTTTGCTTTCAACAGAAACAGGGGCCTTTTACCACTTTAAAAAAAATGAAACTAGCTAGCCTTGATAATAAGTGTGTTTAAGTATTGGGGGCATTTTACCACTTTTAAAAAAAATGAAACTAGCTAGCCTTGATAATAAGTGTGTTTAAGTATTGGGGATTAATTTGATAAGACCTATGTTTTGGTTGACTTCTACAAAACATGCATGGCTTCCAATAACCGAATGTTTTAAACCAAGATAAAATATTAATCCGCTATCCGAATTCTTAATAATCAACAATATCACTTGACAAAATGTTTTCTTTCAAAAACAAAATGCCTACAAATGAGCCGGTCAATTGCACCTTAGTTTCTTGTACAACTATATATTTATTATTATTGGCGTCTTATATATTTAACAAAATGTCTAAATGCACGCCTAAAACTTCATGAAGACACTAGTAGATACTTCATACTTGTATCTCTAGACTGTATTTTAGCTTTATAGGAAATAAAATATACTTGGATATTTATTTTTTTATCTTGTTTCTTTATCTTGCATATGTATCATCAACATCTTAGAGCATCAGTTATCTTGACCTAGGTCATCCTGATGACCTAGGTCATCATGCACACTCTCACTCTCCTTTTCTCTCTTTGCCACGTCATCATGACTTACCTTATCTTTTTCCTTCACTATCCACCAATTTATCATGACCTAAGTCATCACACTCTCTTTCCTCCACATTATTAATTTCATTATTAACTTTTATTATATTCCAAAATCATTTATATTTACCAAAAACATTAATTTGGAAAAACCAAAATACCAATAAATCTCGTATTTCCAAAGTACATATAATATTTTCATTTAACCATCAATGTTTAGCAAATAGTAAATATCATTAATATTAATAAAGCAAATATTACACTAAATTAAAAAAACGTAAGCTTACATTACCCGAAATGATAAATCAAATACACGACATAAATCAAATATTAAACGACACAAACCACAAAACACTTACAATACATATTAATAAAACACACGTGTCACTGCCGAATCGCGGTCTTCGTTCACCATGTAACTAGTAATGTCAAGAACTCGTGCAGTGGGGTAAGGTGTTGGTCCCAAACTCGGTATGTCGTGATCCTGCTCAAACTCAGTTGTATCATAGACCACGGTATCTTCCATATTTTCATGATTTGTTTTGATTGTTATTTCAGTTTAATTGTTGTTTTCTACTTTAAATTTAGTATAATATTTTCTATTTCAAAAAAGTTGGTGTATTTCGGTATAAATTTAGTACTTAAATCCTAACTATTTATAAAAATATAAACCTCTAATTACTATAACAAATACCAATAAATCTTGTATTGTTATTTTTTATCATTTTAATCTTTTTTTTAATCTTATTTTCAAATATGTTTTCTAATTGTTTTTTATTTTCTAATTTTTATTATTTTTTTTTAATTTTTTTCTGAATCGACCCCAACTTTTCAATATTGCTACCTCTTACAAATCGTTTGGAGTTCGATTTTACAAATAATAAAAAAATAATTAATTTGTTTAAAATATATAAACAATTATAAACATATTTAAAAAATTAAAATAATTTAAAATAAACAAAATAAAATAAAAAAACAAAAACATTTAAATATAAAAAAAACGACCGACCTACCCATGAGCGACCTGGTCGATGGATGACCGGGTCATCCTCCCCATAGTGGATGGTCTTATATCCTCACTTTTCAGGGGTTTTTGTGTGTTTGTGTTTGCTTCTTATTTAATATAAAAGACATTAAAGAAAATTCACTGTGATGTTTCTAGGTGTTCCTATTCTGAATAATATCTTCACATTGTACACCAACCACATCTTCATATATATATGTGTGTGTATTTCAGTTCACAATGCATATATATAACAAGATTTGGTTGCGCAAAAGAACATACATCAACTTCCCTCATCTTATAGATATTACTTTCCAAGTTAATTCTAACTTGAAAATTAATAAAAACCTTGGGCTTACAGCACCTTTCATTGAAACGTGAAATAAGCAAACAAGATTACAAAGGTGAAAATATGCACATATAGTCTCACGGATATATAAAGTTCTCAAGCTAAGGAGAAATTGATAATTGAGCCAATTATAATTGAGCTAGTAGAGGTCCCTCAGAGCAGCATATATGCCATAGAGAGCAATGGTAGTGTAGAGAAGGACTCCAGCAATGCTGCATATTATAGAGTACATTGCCTCATGGCAGTATCTCGGAACCTGATCACATATCGGCATCCATCCGGCGTGCTCATTGCCTCTTTTTCCGATGTCCGACACCGCTCCCGCTGCCGCAAGGCTTGCCGTGAGCAACATTGCCACCAACTGAGAAAACCAGTGAGAAACATTAATTAATTAGCTAAATGATCTAGTGATTGAAGAGTCGATCATCGCTTTTTAATTGTTTTGTCCTATTCGAATTACATCTCAGGTTGTGACCCGTTTAATTGTAGACACGTAATTTAATCCCATATTAATAATCGAATGTGCTACTATAGTTAAGGTGAGTTAGGGTTGGTAGTGAACACTATGTAATAGCTAATTAATAGTCTCACATTGCAAAGTTAAAAGGAATAGTACTTAAAATTTAGAAAGCTATGAATCAATTCACCACCACAAGGATTCCAAACTTAAGCATTTAATTTAGTCCTAATCTGTATAATAGCTCAATAATTATGTTGCTTTGAGCCACTTGAAACCAAACACCTTACCAACCGGGTTATATATGCGTCAGGTTTTGTATTGGTTACCATCTTAATTTGTGGTGTTAGACATTCTATGAATTATAACTCTATGCGTGACATGGACTTGAGTGCAGTTTGAATATAGGGTTGGTGACCATATAGTTAAACAAACCCTAGCTAACATACACAACAACTACAACACCATCTCTAACATTCTTTGAGTAAAAAATGATTAGGTTGTATGGGAATCAAAATTGATGATCAATATATAAATATAGACTTACCACATCTAGCTTAATCACAACTCTTGAGAGCAAAGTATTTGTTGGTGGAACAAAGAGAACCAGAAGACTGTAAGCACTTATTATCGCATTTGAAATTGCCAAAAATCTGCAAAACAAAAGTTATATATATCAACTGACGGATTATCAAAAGACATGTGCTTAAGAAGTGAACCCTTATGGTGTAATGCTTAAGAGGGCTAAGCTTAATTACTTGAAGGCAGGTGTGTACTGATACTTAGCATCAACCGTGATGCCGAAGACCGTTACAATCTCATGGCTAGTGGCCATAATAATGGCGGCCGCAAAGCATGCGCCGGCGGCGAGAAGCCGGAGGACGACAATGGGAATGGACCTAGTCTTTGCCATGGAGAGGAG
The DNA here is from genome assembly GCA_963682175.1 of Triglochin maritima. NCBI lineage: Eukaryota > Viridiplantae > Streptophyta > Magnoliopsida > Alismatales > Juncaginaceae > Triglochin > Triglochin maritima. The sequence continues at coordinate 48,431,428 of OY821775.1, forward strand.
GAGAGGAGATGATTAGGGTTTGCTTGCTCTGGTGAAAGATATAGGACTGTGGTTAAGGTGTTTGATAATTAAGCTTCACCACAACCCCTACTTATAGATGGGGAGTTATAAACACCCCAATAGTTACACTTCACCTCAACCCTACTATATCTTTTTTCCACCGCCCATTTTGATAAATGTGATATGTTAGAAGAAATTGTAAGTTTACATACGTAATGTAACCCTTGAAAGTCCCTTGTATTGCAGCCACACGTTTTAAAAAAACAAGTGGAAATTGTGTTAGCACAAAAACCTAGCTACTTGCAACCATGTATCAACGAAAGGAAATTCGAAATACTTTAAATAACTATAATTTGCAAAATTGATTGTTTTTTGGAAAATCATTATACTATGCAGCAAAAGTTATATATATTTGAAGGGAAAATCCTATTGAAATTCCGGACCTTTATATTAACTATTTAAGGCTCAGTACTACACAAGGGTATTGATTGTATCTAATTAACACCGATAGTTGTATTTTTCGTTGAATTTGATCTACATATTCAAATATATAAAGATTGCATGTATAACCAGACATCTTCTAATTAGGAATTGTTCATGTGCATAGCCATACATAGGCCTAAACTTGGTGTATCCAATGGTTAGTTGGTGAGTTATACTTTTTTATGTGCAATAATTAGAATCCAAACTTAAAAAATTAATAACTACACCGCCGTGCAACTGATATACTTTTTCACCATGCCATATGACGACTAGTCACGAGAGTACTATTTATTATCTTATTCTGATTATCTCCCCGTGTATAGTTAGACCTGGTAAGAAATCTAATTAGTGGCTGTGATGATTATTTACTTTGTGGCTCAGATTGTTAGATGTGTATCATGTCAATTAAGCCATATGCAATGTTGAATAATATTATAATCGAACTTTTTTCAGAACCATACAGAAGGGATATGGATCATTAACAATTAACTATGTTGCAACCTAAGTATATAATGTGGTATTGGATCAAAGAAGCTAAATATGTGGTAATTTATTGGCTTGTCAAAATGAAGTAAATGATAGAATGTACCATGTTGAATTATGGCTTTAGAAATTGTAATTTCTAGATGTGATGTCTTCATTCTTTCATTTGACAAGATTACAAGAAATGGTTTTAATAAGATAGAAATCAAGTTGTAACATAAGGGGCACTTAAGTAGAAGTGTTGGTATGTATATGGCATGGTAACTTGCTTTGGTATGTTGATAAAATATACACCAGAGTTTACAAGATAATAAGTAGGTTCCTTGATTTGATGACGATCGATTAAGGAGAACTCTAACCCTCGTCATAAGTACTCAAAGTTGGAATTATGGAAGAGTGATCTTCTAGTAAGATATTTATTTGTGGGAACGTCTATGACGCGATACCTGGAAATATATATATCATGGTATAATTTTCTTAGTGATACAACTTAATTCTAATCGTGCAATAATTAATTAATGAAGAAATCCGAGGAAAGGTAGCACATATGCATATGTACGTAGCAACACCAAAACCTGCGTGAGATTTCGCAAGTAACACTGCAATGTTGTCAAAATAATGCCAAAACATATCATGTTAAGGTTTTCTTCCTATTAGGGTTGAGTTATATTTTGTTACTTCCACTTTGTTTTGACTAAACCCAGAATGTAACCCAGGAAAAAACAGGAATCTCCAAATTGAAGGAGCGCTTATTAGTAACCAGTACTTCCATCAAGCATCATTTTTTGTTGTTTATATTATTAGGGTTAGATTTTTTTTAATTAAATTTGTTGCGTCAACAAATATATATGTCTCAAATTGTCCCTTCGAGCATGGTTCAATGGTCAAACTGAATAACGTACCTCCATTCGATTCTGGACTTTGTGACTCGTATCAGTTGGATTTTCGCTGCTTTGGCCACGACTTAAGGAATACTCAAGTTGTTTTCCAATTATTGAAGAGAGAAAGTTTTCAAAATATGTAACATCACAATCATCTTATATATATATTTCAAGTCGAACCTATAGTTCAACAAGCATGGGCTTACAGCACCATTCATTGAAACTACACAACTAGAGCAAAATGAGAATGAAAACGACAATGTCACATTCATCATATCAATCTAAACCTAATGAAACCACTAACACCTACCAAAGAGAGCTAACAAGTAACAAGCAAATACTAGTAAAGGTCACGTAGAGCAGCATGTACGCCATAGAGAGCAATGATAGTGTAGAGAAGGACTGCTACAAAATTGCAAATTAAAGACCCCATGGCTTTGTTGCAATATTTTGGAATCTGGTCGCATATCGGCGACCACCCGGCATGCTCGTTGCCCATCTTCCCGATGTAGGATACCGATCCGGCTGCCGCGAAGCTTGCCACCAACAACATGGCCACCAACTACAGCAAGCAATGACAATGGTACATATTTTATCAACAAAAAAGGGTGATTAATTCGAAAGTCAAATTCATACCACTTAAGGAAAAAAATATTTAATTGGTTTGAGTTAATAGATAAATTTGACTCTTCTACAACGGCAGTTGATCAATTTGATTAGTCCATTATCTCTTACACGAGGCAATATTATTAAGTTCTTAATATTTCTTTCTTCACCAATATATGTGAAACTATTTTTCTCAAAAATATTACATCAATTTTAGTTATCATTTTGTAGCAAGTATGATATGGTAGCTAGATTAGGTTAGAAATTGTAGCATGAACATCTTATGCTGATCTTAATATACAGGGTTGGTGGGAAATAAAACAAACCCCTATTTACCCCCACCTAATTAAAACGACATTATTTCTAACATTTTAATAATTGGATTAGGTTTATCTTGCAAAAGACGGGAATGCTTACCACATCCAACTTAATGACTACCCGAGAAAACCAACTCGGGGGCGGAACGAAGAGGACAAGAAGACTATACACGCTAACAATCCCATTAGCAATCGCCAAAAACCTGCGAAAACATCAAAAAATCGCTTAGGGTAGAGTTCACCTCCAAAACATATTGGTGTTATGCTTAAGAGATTTAATTGAGCTTAATTACTTGAAGGAAGGTGTGTACTGATACTTAGCATCCATTGTGATGCCAAATACAGTAACAGTCTCATGACTGGTGGTCATAATAATGGCGGCCGAGAAGCACATCGCGGTCGCAATGAGCCTAAGAACGACAATCGGAATCGACCTTGTCTTTCCCATAGAGAAGATTGATGGAGGTGATTAGGGTTTCTTTTGTTTTGAAGATGAACTAATGTGGTACGTTAATTGCTTTCTAATTGAGCTTCATCACTACCCTTCCTTATATAAGGGGAAAATGTGGCTTCAGTGGTAAATACCTGATTTTCCTTCATTTAACAAATGTTTAGTTATTAATTTATGCCGACTTTATGATAACTAGTGGTTTATGGTGTGAGAGTGTTTGTGGGCTCTATGAGTGATCTTTGGTAAGCACCATTGTCAGCATAATTTGAATATTCTCAAATACAACTTTATTTTAATGTAGTCGTTATATGTGTACGTACGTGGCTCAACTTGTTAGAGGTTAATTTGTATCCAATAAACTAAGTTTGTGGACCGTTGCAACTTCTCGTTGATTAGGGTTCTTGAAACCCTTGGTGTTGAGTAAATGATACATTGTACGTACTCGTCTGTTAATTTTAAAAATGTACCTAGACAGTGATTAGTTTGGATAAACTCTAACGTCTTGAGTAAATGATACGCTGTTATCCTCACTGTTAATTGTTAAAATTTAACTAGAGAATGGTCAGTCGAAAAAATGATTATGACTTTGATAAAAGTTTGTTAATCTTCTTATTTTTGTGATAGATATAGCATGTTATCCATTCAACTACAATTTCAAAAGATTTATGCTTATGAACAATGCTACACAACTAGTGACATGTTAGTTTGTGCATGATTAAGGTACTAATTGTAATAACCTTAATCTAAACACCTTAATTAACCTAAACTTAACCTAATTAATCTTAATTAAGCTTGAATAGTGAAGCATGAGGTGGAAGAATTGGATAAGATTTGGATTTTGCTATAAATAGAGATGTTAGGTTAAGAAAAACGTTTTCTTCATAACTTGGTTTCTTCAGAGAGTGAGAGAAGTGATTCTGGAGGAGAAGAATAAGGAAAGAAGGAGAAGGAGAGGAAGTGAAGGAGAAGAGTTGGATTGAGTTTGCCAAAGCTTGGGAGGCTTCCACAAACGTCAATAAGGTATGCCAAATCTTCATTATAACTCACATAAGCTTTGTGAGTGTTGGGGATCGACGTTGGTGTCGAATTCCCCGTCGAATTGCAACCTATTCAGAGGTTGAAGACGACGATCGGTCGACCGGTGCCTGTGGGCAGTCGACTGATGCTATTATTATATTTATTTGCACCCGCAAACGGTCGAACGATGTCTGAGGACGGTCGACCGTTATGCCAGATTTGTGCGGGAAAAATGGTTGATGTTGTTATCGATCGAACAGGTCCACTTAGCCGGTAGACCGAAACAATGAGAATAGGTCGGTTGGGGATTTTGACTTATTAAACGGTCGAACATCCTTAACCTGGTTGGTAGCTTTGACCATCAAAACGGTCGACCGCTCTTTAACTTTCGGTCGACCGACGGAGCATTTTAATTAAGCAGTAGAGTGCTTGTGATGTTTCGGTCGAACTGTATCTCAGTTCCGGTCGACCGAATATTACTTAGACAAAATGTTGAAATCCCTGTTATCGGTTGAACGGCCCCTTGGTTCGACCGGTCGGATATATAAATATTATAAATATTGTATAACGTAGACCATCCAAACGGTCGACCGCTAGATGACTTTTGTTCGACCGATTGGTCGGTAATTCGGTTGGCGTGGTTCAACCGATACTCATGTTTGTACAGTACAGAGTACTGTGCGGAGGACCGGTCGACCGGTGTGCTTGTAGCGGTCGACCGATATGCCGCAGGTTGGTGGATTTATTCACACGTGAGCCGTCGAGTATAGGTCGACTACCGGCTCCGAGGCGACAGTCGATTACCGGCCTTGAGAGCGACGGATTTCACCTTCGACGAGGGCGTATTACTGTTGGCCTCTCATATCGAGCGGGGTGTGAGAGATGAGTGCCGTAAACCTTGGGTTGTTTGCTGGGGTTTGTCGGTAGGCCGAGGATGTTCCGGCAGGGTGCGCGTCTGGCGGCTCTTGGGGGAGCAGCGGCTGTCGTCTGGCCCGAGTTGTGCATTCGGCGGGCTGACTCGCTCCTGGGGTGGCGGCGTAGTGTCAGGGTTCCTTTCTGCGGCTCTTGGGGAGCAGTGGTGCCGACTGACCCTTGTGAGGCAGCGGTGGACTGACTTGACCCTCATGGTGGCAGGAGTGGTTCAGTACCGCGGAGGCGGAGATGGGTATTATTGTGGACCCGAGGCGGATGATCATGTGCATTGCATTGCATTGTCTTTAATTCCATTTTGTATTTTAGGAGGTTTGGTATACGGGGTTCCTTCAGGGAACTCAGGCATGTTTCAATTGTTTGTATTTCAAGTAGCGAGCAGCATTAGAGTCGAGGTGGTGACCGAGGAGGGTGCCCCCGGGATCTGATCTTGTCTTCTTTTTGTATCTTTTGTTGAGGTAGTGATTACATGTATTTTCCTTTCTATTGTAATCACAGTTGACTCGTGTGTATATTTTGACTTCCACGTGGATCTATATCTTTATATATTATATATGTTGGTTTAGTTTCTCGTGACGTGCCCTGTGTTGACCATTGACGGTCTTTATTATTGTTTAAATTTTCCGCTATTTCGGGGACGTTACACTAATAGTTCTATATAAGTAAAATTAAAAAAAAAAACATGTTATATAGAGAACTAGAAATATTGAAGAACATGGAAGCATTGGTGAGCAGACCTTTTTTGGTACCAAATCTATTTAAAATTGCCTAAATCCAAATGTAATGTTTCACTACAATTTCATGTTAATTTGGAACTCTGGAAAACATATCATTTTTATACAAAAAATCAAATGCTCCGAAATATGAGACGAGATTTTTTTACGAAGGACCGAAGTCATTATATAATGTATTGTATCCACAACTTTTTCTTATTTGAATTTCACGTTAGCGTTTCTGGGAGTTTCATCGAAAGCAAGCCCTTCCAGCGATCGAGTATCCACATGATGCCTAGGCTTGATGCTTTGTTTAGAAACAATATGGAATAAATCGTTCTTTTTATCTTCTACATATTTAAGTGCAGGAATTCTCTAGTGAGTGCAGGACTTAATTGTTCTAAATTAAGCCCCCATAATATCCACCACTCATTTCAAATTGTAAGGTAGATTAAGAAAAAAACGGTTATGATAATGAATGATGAGATTAACTGTAAATAAGATCTAATGGTGAGATTTAAGGAGGTTTAAACTAAATTTGATGAGCTCTTGGCTCACTAGAGCTTAACCCTATTTAAGTGTATCTCAAATTGGGTTAGTTACATATTTACCTCTTGAATTATGTATTAATTTCAGCTTTCACTTCTGAACTTTAAAAAATAACAATTACCTCTTGAACTTTCGTTTGGTAAGATTTGACTTCTTCAAAAATTATTATTTAAACAATCATTCACCTTTTTCGTTTTTTTTGTATTGTGTCCTCAATACACTCTTATACATAACTTTACGTCAAAGTTGGATCGAAATGGATGTCAGATGTTCGAATTTCGATCAAATTGGTATTGAATTCAACAGAAATTCCAATTACCTGACATTCAATTTGATTCGAACTTTAACGTAAAGTTAGTACTAATAATCTATTAGGAATATAACACAAAAAATCTCAAAACAAACGACAAATGAATGTTTAGATAATAAAATTTTAAAGTTTAACGAGGTAAAATGTTACAAAATGAAAGTTTATGAGATGCAACTATCACATTTTAAAGTTTAAAGATTCAAAGTGAAATTAAGATATAATTTATGAGATAAATCGTAATTAACCCTCCCAAATTTAGACCTATAGTTTCTACATGGACGTGATTCTTGCCTGGAGCAGTTTTTTAATTTGAAAGCTGCCTCGTAACTTGCTTCATCTTCCTAGAATTCCAACTACTCTTGCCCAGCCATCTCCTCCGACGCCAACTTAGAGAATAAAACAATTCACCAAATCTAACAAGCCTATTAATTTCTAGCATGGCATATCACTTAATAATGTGATACGACATGACACCACATAGTAACACGATTTGAGCACAACTTAAAACATTATAAAAAATTGTAACTTATTAGCTTGACTATGATGATTTGCGAATTGCACATAATAAATTAAATAAAACACGATCAAACACAAAACGACGTGACTATATATACCACGACAATGATTGGCCTGGCATATTTTTGTGGGATATCAATTGTTTTTTACTCGAAAATACGTGTTTTTATAGTATAGTTACATCAATGTATCAAGTTGTATAGTCGTAATAAACTCAAATGCCATCGAAATTGTGTAACGCAAGTACACAATTGTCTAATATGTGTCCATGATACTACGACCCAATTCACCGGTTTTTCGACCCGCCGCTCCTGCCCCGGTATGATTGGCAAAACAAGGAAGCATATACTAATGACTTGAACACCACAAGGATGGCAAAGATGAGGGAATTTACTCCAATAAAACAGAGATATCCGCAATTAAAGTAAAACCAAAACATGTTTTCTTTAATATGTGAAAACTATTCATGCGCATGCAGGAGTTGGGGAATTAAGTAGACGCATGTTGTGGGCGACAAACAAGCAGCTAACATTCCAGAACTGCGGATCCTTACTGAAGGCATGCATGAATGACAACATGTTCCATATATAGTCCATACATAATAATTGTTTTTATTTGATTAACATAATAATTGTGAAGCTTGCAGGTGTCTCTGGATGTTGTGGTAGTTTACGAGTGCTACCATGCTTTGGTCGTCCAAATACGTAATGCTTGGTCTGCTTACAGAATGCTCACAATCTCAAATGATGATAAGGCTTGTGGGTGGCTAATTTTTAGGTAAACCAAACGTGCTCAATTAGATTTCTTTTCCTAAATGTTGTTCTTCACTTCCCTGTACAATTATATTTGCTTCGCAGTGGAAGTGCCACAAGTGAACGTTTATAATCCACAGTGGATTTGCTTCCCTGTACAATTACATCTTGTTGTATAAGAAATCTCCTTAATTTTAGTGTTTTGAGTGTTTCCCCTACTTTGCACGAACCCTTAAGAATCTAGACTCCCAGATTCGAATCCATGAATATTTTCAAATATTAGTTACAAGAATAAAAGAATATTACTCACTTATGGGTAAACAATCTAAGCATATTTCAAATCAAACCAAACCTACGAATTCTTAAACATTCCATCCCCTAACTAAAATTTCTGACACCACTTTTACCTGGACTAAATACAACAAGATCCGCTGCACGAGAATTTCTTAATCATTCTTGGTCTGTATCCAAAAAACACTACAAATTTAAGACAATCTATTTTGGCTCACGTAAATATCAATTGTCCAACCACAAATCAGTGTAGAGTTAAATACTTTGCAAAACTCTCATCCTTCAGGCAGCACGATTTCGCTCGGTCGTCAACAGGAATTCCAAGGGCACTTCACATCTAGCATAAGTCATGAAATTGCATGGCAATAAGGTATACAGCTAAAAAATATCCTTGATGCATACATCCTTGTTATGGGATCACAGTTGTAGATAGACGAATGACATGATTCATTCACGTAGCAATTACTTTAATCTGGGGTTCCAAGGGAAATATCCTCTGTCTAAATCATACACGTCAAAACCACACAACTACAAAAACTGTGGCTCACATAGAAATACAATACAGGACGTTTCAAGAAAGCAGTAAGCTAGAGATGGCATCAAACGTTAGTTAGGTTACATAATATAGGACACGTGTGAATTACAAACCTTACGTGACACGTCCGCAACCAATCGGAAATAATCGTGGCAAGTAAGCAACTGTGAACAAAGGTACTACCTGGAAGCAGGGACAGAAGAAAAGAAGATGAGTGTATATGGTCAAGCATTCCTTAAATACAAAGAATTCCAGAGCAGAACCAGAATAGCTGAGCAGTACTTTTTCCAGAGGTAACCTAAACGAGTTTATGCGAAGTTGAAATTTACTGTATTTAAAACTGTTAAGTACTAACTTCTATTAGATGATTTAATTTTGTACATAAAATCCAAATAACAATCTAGTGCTACAAATTTTGTTTAATAATGCCTTCATCTTTAGTACCACGGAGCTCACCACTTCATCTGTAAGTCAGTCTGTAACATGACTGAATATCGTTATCGCAATTCTTCTGCTCCTCACAACCTTAATTCCTATTTATAAAAATATACTGACCACGGGCAAAAAAATGTGTTTGTCAATCTAAAGACACCGAATTTCACCATCTTCAGAGTTCAGGTTGACCATCAGAAAAATTAGAAACTGTAAATTTCAGAATGTATATCTTCTAGATTTATGATGATGGGTAATCTGGATGTTTGATGTAGTAGTATCTCTTATTATTCCATGAAACCCGTTAATACTTTCCCGTTTCCCAACTTTACATTTGAAAAATCTAAAACCTAAGGAAGCCATCGAAATATTGAGTTCTTTAAATATATAATAATACCTAATAGCATTTTTTTCTTGCATATTCATCATTCATATAGACTAACATAGCGGTGGAGAGACTAAGACTGTAGTGTAGACACATTCATCATTGAAAAACATAGTAGATGCGGAAGAAGTTTTAGTTTATTTTTCCCCTACGCTTTGTGGAGGGATATCTGGATGTCAAGAACTTCTTCCACAATGAGGTTGCATGTGTCAGGATCTGGTGCGGACACATAAATGGAGCTAGTATGCTACTAGGGTGGTGCAAGGTTATGGGATGCCCGGAACTCGGAACTTCCGAGTTTCACTTCAGTGACATTCAGTATAAATTCAGGTTAAGATAGTGCCTTAGGGAATATCAGGTGCCACTTGTGATCTGCGGATCATTTGGCTGGACAATGGTTGCTTTCTAATCATACCTGCTACACTGTATCGGAGGGTTGTGTTGTACATTTGTGTCCGTGGTTGTGAGCTTTCCAGGACACTACCTTCTACGTTTTTGTTCAGCTTGGCTTGTTACTCTAAAGTCGGAATTAATAGGAGAAGTACGATATAATAAATCAAAAGGTCTATCAATCTGCAAGATGCCACGTATTACATAACTAAAATATAGGCCCGAAGACTAAACCAGTTGCGGAATAGAAAGTAATAAAGAAGCATCAGATAGCATACCATAATAGAGATGAAGTGCAAACTTCTTTGAGTACAGTTGTAGTATACTGGAAGTTTACTTCTGAACTGCAATTTCAGAGCACAATACGTCGTAAGCAAACACCGTGACCCTGAAATTAACTAACTGAATTTAATGTGTGTGAATATATTAGTATGAAACATACCAATTAAGAACCAGAAAAATGCAGTTGCAAAGAAGATTCACTGTGAAAGTGTCATGTATACCTCAAAATACAAACAAATTGATGTGCCTTGGAACCTCTAAAGTCTAAACAGAGTGAATGGCTTAAAAAAAGGAGATATATTGAATACCGGAAAGAAGTTTAGAATCTACAGAACCATTGGAAGTGCACCAAACAACTTTTGCAACTAATCTTCCTGCTTATGTCATGTCCAACTAACAAGAAGCTGCATAAGTGTCACTTTCAGAATAAACCATTCTAAACTCTGTTTATGATCATTGTGTTTCTATCCCCAATCTACGTCCCAAACAATGCATAAACATAGCAAACTTTGAGAAAGATATTTAATTAAGATAAAAATAAATAAAAATTACCGGTAAGATAAAAATTAATATGGTGAACAAGAGTCCAAAAAAAGAAATTTCATGTTCAAGACAGCAGAAAGATGGCACCTTTGGTTTGGATCATCATGAATAACCAATGAAGCTAGCTGTTCAGAAAATAAATTTAACGAGAGATTACCCAGAAAAAGAGTTGGAATTGTCTGATGTGTTCAACTATACAAAGACACGCTTTCACAATAGTAATATACATTTGAACTAATTCAATCTGACATTAATTAAGACATTAAACAGATACACCACTCCATGCCAAAAACATTGGTAGACATCATCCCATTCATTCATAGAACTTGAGAGAATAATCAAATAAGGTTAGAATCAACGAATTGTATTAAACAAGCAATGAAAAAAAAGGCCTGATAAATTGTGAAGGACCAATTCGACCTGAAGCTATGAGGTTTTGAATATAAGTATAAGCAAGCTTATAAGCGCATAAATAAGTTAAAGCATTCCGGCAAGCAAAAAAGTTAAAGGGAACCTGTTGCAGCAATGACTTCTCAATGGAGATAAAATGTATCGGATTTCGAGGTCCATCACCAACACCCTGAAGTTAAATTACCTATAAAAAATACCTTGAAGTAAAATTTACTAACCACCACAGTGCAAACAAACCACTTCTTCATGCATGACGTAAATTTACGAATCACAGTTCATACATATGTCAACTTTGTTTGCTCCAAATAACAACACTGAAAAAATTAACTGAAGTTAGAAATCAGACACGATTGGTCCATGCAACGAAGGTACTCATCTAAAAAAAACCAGAACAGAAAGATAAAATCATCTAAAGATTCAGAGCAGCATAGTCAAGAACAACATCCTTCCATTAAGTACACATGATGAAAACAATACCATCAAGCCTCGTATAAAGTGCATAATAGAAACGAAATTGCACATAAATTACCTTGACATAGTGCAGCAAGAAAAGCTCATTTAAGGGGAAAATGAAGCTTGTGGTACCAAATTGTACAACACCTACATACACTAAAGATCAGTGCAACTAAGCTCGACGCTTGCTCAACCTCCATGAATTTGGTTCATGGTATCTGTCATAAAGTGGCTCTACACGCTCTTGCCGCTTGCGCTTGCTCATCTTTGTTGGATCTGCAGACTTGTAGAATCTTGGTGCAAGCTCTACCAGCCATTTTGGATCAATAACAGTAACCTCACGCATATACTCTTTTGTCGTCATAACAAGCTCGTTATAAATCACCCAATCAGGCTGTCGCTGGAAAAGTGCACTGCTTGGGTGGATGTAGACTGGCTGGTTTTCAACCAATGTCCGATAGCCCTCCTGTGGATCCTTTCTAGCAGCGTGGAAGAAGAACCCAGCAGTAATCGCCATCCTAATCTTCGTAAAATTTTTCCCAGCACTTACTACGTCCAATTTGTACCTGTCCATGATAGTAAGCAACTGCTTCCTGACATCCTGTGCTCTCCTAAGAGAACGAGACTGAACAAAATTCTCAAAACACCAAGGTGATGAAAAGTTTTTTGCTTTCCAAGCCTCATAAACAGCAAGTAAAGTCAAGTGGTCTCCTTCGGGTTGAAAAAACTTGGCTCTCTTCTGATCCGCCTGAGCTTGTTTTTCCCTGGGCCTGTAGAAGATATTCTGAGTCTGAATCATAGCTATTATGGTCAAAATTTCATCACTGCATCCAAGGTCAACACTGGCTAGTAGCATCTTAGAAAGAGGGGGTTCCAGTGGAAATTCAGCCATTTTTCTACCTAACTTAGTCAACAAACCCTCCTCATCTAAAGCTCCTAAACTGTACAATTGTTCCATTGCAGAGACAAGGGCTTGAGGAGTAGGTGGATCCATAAAATCAAAAGATAGAAGGTCATTTATTCCCATGGCTTTCATAGTAAGTGTTGTTAACCCAAGATTGATCCTCTGAATTTCAGGGATGCTGGTAGGTGACATTTCATTTCTGTATGCACTCTCGGTGTAGAGTCGGTAGCATTTTCCAGGGCCCGTACGACCTGCACGTCCAGCTCGCTGCTTGGCAGAAGCTTGTGAAATCGGAGTGATGATAAGTGAATCCAGACCTTGCTTCGGATTATATACATTTTGTTTTGCAAACCCAGGATCAACGACATAATAGATACCGTCGATTGTTAAAGAGGCTTCAGCAATATTAGTTGCCACGACGACTTTTCTCTTTCCAGGAGGTGCGGGATCAAAAATTCGTGACTGCATTTCACTAGGGAGAGAACTATAAACGGGCAAAATTATCAATTCAGGAACATTTTTCCCCAATCCCTTCATCCTCTCATAAAGAGACTGACAAGCATGGTCAATTTCCTCTTGGCCAGTAAGAAAAACAAGGACATCACCTTCTGGTTCCGTCAAATGTATCTGAAGAACAGTGATCAGTGCTGCGTCAAGGTAATCACTCTCAGGCTGCTTCGTGTAGAGTATCTCTACCGGAAAGGTTCTACCTGGAATTGTGAAGATATTACAGTTGAAGAAATACCCAGAAAACTTTTCAGCATCCAATGTAGCAGATGTAACAATCAGTCGAAGATCCGGCCTCCGTTTCACAAGCTGCTTTAGCAACCCAAACAACACATCCGTGTGAATTGTCCTCTCATGGGCTTCATCAAGCATGATAACAGAATACTGAGAGAGGGTATCATCAATCAGAACCTCCCTGAGAAGCATACCATCAGTCATGTACTTGATCACAGTATCTGGTCCCGTGCAGTCCTCAAAACGAATGGCATACCCAACTTCCTCCCCTAACCGACACCCAAATTCTTCTGCCACTCTTTTCGCAACAGACATCGCAGCAACCCTCCGAGGCTGAGTACATCCAATCTTCCCCTTAGTAGTGTAACCTGCCTCTGCAAGATACTGAGTCACCTGAGTAGTCTTCCCCGAACCAGTTTCTCCAATCACGACCAGCACCTGATTATCATGCACAGCTTGTATCAACTCTTTCTTCAACTTGTAAATCGGAAGGCTCTGCCTCTGATCTTGAATTGAAAGTTTCGACCTCTGCCCGAAAGTCAAGTCCTTTCCATACGCATCTTTCTTCCATTCAGGCATATCATAAGCTGACAACCCAACACCTCTAAGCTCTTGTGCAAGATGCCGCTCGCCCGTCTCAGGCATCGGGTCCTCCCAAGGTCTGTTAAGATCTTTCGGAATAGAGTCTAGCATAGTCCGCTGCTGCTGTTCCCGAACCTCTCTCCTCTCCTTAATAAGAGCCGACTGAAGAGCTGCCGCACGACTCAACGACCCCTCAGGATTCTTGAAAATCTTAACAGGAGACATATCAATGCTATACCTGGTCTGCCCTTGCAAGAAAGCCGGCTCGTCCTCATTCAACTCAATCTCGAGCTCCTCCTCGCCCCCCTCTTCCTGATAAAGCATTCCATCCCCATCCTCATCAAACATTGGATACTCCTTGGGGTCAAAAACCCCAGCGGCAATCAACTGCTTTGCCTCCCACTTCTCGGGAGAACTCATCCTCTTTGACGGCCGTCTCGACGGCGCACCGCCGCCTTCCTCCACAATCGTAATCCCCGACAAACCTGTCCTTCTCCTTGGCTCCCCATCCCTCTCGGCCGGATTAACCCTACACTCCTCGTCCTCCACCTCCCTCTTCATCGGGAGCAAGTCCCTCCCAGTCTTCTGATCCACGTCCCGCATCGAAAGACTCATCTTCTGTCCGGCGATCGAAATCACCTTAACAAAAGCCTCCTGATCTCTTTTCACAGCCTCCTTGGCATTCATGACCCGCCGACTCGACATCTGCGAAACGTGAACTAACCCTTCCTTCCCCTTGAAATCGCTCAACTGCACGAAACATCCGGTGTCCATCACCCTCGAAACCCTCCCCCTATAAACCCCATACAACTCCACCTCACCATATCTAGGGTTAGGGTTAGGGTTGGAATCCCTCCTATCCCTGCCCTCATACCTAGGGTTAGGGTTAGGGTTAGAATCCTTCCTATCCCTCCCCTCATACCTAGGGTTAGGGTTAGGGTTAGAGTCACGTCCGCTTCTTCTAGGGCTCCGGCTCCGATCCGATCTCCGTCTTTCTCTCCTAGGGCTCCGACTCCGATCGGTTCTCCGGCGGTCCCGTTCAAGATCGGATCTTTTTGGTCGGGAATCTTTATGTTTGGATTTGAGTTCGTTTTCTATCTCGGATTCGAGGGATTTAGCGTGGGACTTGTCGTCGGGGATGGAGAGGCCGCAGAAGGGTTTGGAATCAGGTTTTTGGGAGGCTTGTGGTGTGGGGGGGAGGATGGCGTGGATGATGGTGAGGAGGGAGCGGACGAAGTAGTCGGGGAGGTCGGCGCCATTGGACTTGAGGTTGGCGGAGAAGTCGGCGACTGTTAGGGACTTCCGGCCGATGTCGGTTATGAACTCGGCCAAGACCTTGTCGGAGCACCCCACGTTGGTTTCCAGCTCGTTGCAGACTTTCGAGACGAGGGAGAGGTACTCGAGCTTCTCAACGGTCAACGCGTCCGGTGCTGCGGCCGCCGGAGACATCGGGAAAGTGGATTTTTGGGTGCCGAGAGGATTAGAGGGGTATTTATAGTAGACGAAATTTTCATTTTAGTTCAAATCCAGTTAGGAGATTATATGATTAATGCTGATAACTCAGTATCAATTATCAAAACCGGTTTGGATTATGGATGATTAAGCAATCTACTTTTAAATCTTGACTGTTAGTGTGGACTTTGGAGACTTTGCATCTGCTAACTTGTTTCTTTTATTTTTCTATTTCAAACTAAAATGATATTATCTAGATTTTTTCTTGATAAGCAATAGGGTTGTCAAGTTTTACTTGGGATCGGTAGGTTGTTCGATTTTGTTCGGATCGTAACTTGAATAAGTTAGTAAAAAGTCAACACAAACAAAAAAAAAATCACTTAATGAACTAAATGAGTCGAGACAAACACTACTCACACGATACTCGTTTAGTTCAATCAGTTGCTAGATTATACATATATTTATATATTTTAATTTTATGTAATATAGTTACCTCCTAAGCTCTACAAAAATAAATTTCAATAAATGTTTGTTGTTTTACCAATCATTTTCCAATATATTTGAAATCCCTATTAATGTATTATTATATATATATATATATATATATGTATGTATATGCTATAAAAAAGTGAGCAACAGAAATTGTTGGGTGCTCACCATGTAAATGGGGAAAGAGAATTAGGTACGACAATTTTACACAAAAATCATGCTTAGGTTTAGTATTTTTCATGTTTTGTGTCGTGTATTTGAAACACAAAATGTTTTCGTGTTCATGTAGTCATGTACATGAATACACACAATTGTATTATATTTTTATACATTAAAAAATAAGACTAATTGATTTCGTAGTGCAATGATTATAAGACCGTTATTAAACCATTAAATGCAGGATCGATACCTGCTTGGTTTTTTATATATTATTGTTTGGTTTCTAAAACAGCAGGGGTTGAATCTACGACATGATGTACATCTACATAGATTGATTGCTTTTTTAAATTTTATCTACTTCACTGCCTATCTCAATTTAAATCTCAAACATCTCAAAACAAATATTGGAATAAAACTGCTGAAATTTGATATGTAATCTTGACTATCTCAAGACAACGAAATATCCTAATTGAGTTAGTCACAGTTGGTTAAATTGATCGTTTACAATAAACACAAATTTCTACAAAATTTAAATTGTGCAAAATTTAAAATTAAAGATAAGAGGATACCACTACCAATATATTCTGAACAAGAAAAAAATAGCATGGCAGACTTGGAGTGCATTTAAATGGTCAAGTAAGCGACTCAATGAGTTATAGTTCTGAATATTGTCCTTTGTTACAAAATCAAAGAAGCCATATATGTAAACTGGATCCTTCATCTCTACTCAATTTGTAAACCTAAAACAGCCGACATTGAGACATGTCCAATGAGAGGATGGTGTTGGACACAGACCCCTAACAAAATCGTGAGTAAGAAGCCCAAGCTTCAGAAGTTTCTCGCTTTCCTTGTAACGGACCGTCCTTTGCGACGCCGATGATTAGTCAGTTGATATAACAAGACATCCAGAACATTTTTTACTGCCTCGCCTGTTTATCCAAGCCATTTGTGCGGAAATACGGGCATAGATTCAGTTCCGAGAGAAGGCCAATCGCCACAGCAGCTGTGCATGTAAGATCCCCAGGATGGTTGGCGGCTGCTTTTAGTGAAATAACAAAACACTTAGCTAAATCTAAAATCAAAAGTACCAATAAACAGGAAGACCAGAATCGACCATAGGCAACCGGTTAATCACCCACCGTAATTTGTGCCTTACAGATGTTCCCAAAGTAGTCAAGGAAATGCAAGGGATGTCATCCTCTTCCCATTCAGAATTACATATTTTAGCATTGACATGAACCAATACTACTAATACTGGATAAATACACATGATTAGTACAAAGACTCCGCATAGGTGCCTTGTACTTCTAGTGTCGACTGTCGAAGTATCTTTACAACCAATATCGAAGACAATTGACATCAATTTCTTGCTCCAAACAAAAGTTTTCTTGCCACTTGTCTTCTTGCGTTTTGAGTTTAACCCGAGAAAACAAAACATATACCAACAACGTATTATGATTTACCCAATATCAGCCATGCAACCGTTGTATATGTGTTGGTTGTGTTTTTTAAAGTTCCAACATATCATCTGAAATGAAAAACTAAATAACATGTATTACTCAATAAGAATTTTATCGTCAGAAAAGGATTAATGATTGGGGGTTTCTTTACTTCTTGAGTTTGCATTTGCACCTCCACCCTCCCTCACCATCTTATAACACAAAATTACAATTATATTCAATGGATAAGTTCAAAGCTAAAATATTACTCCACATAAATCGGATCAATAAAAAACAAAATAAATAGATAATTAAGAATGAGTACTTGATCCTAAAAATCAATGATATCAGCACAAATCATCTAATTACTGTAACACCTTCCATTTTCCTATTCAAATATTGTCGTTAAGGGTAGATGAATAATATGGATTCCTGGCCTACTAAAGAAAACAACCATACTCATTTCCTTCGGTGGATTAAACTCAGACTAAAAGATATGAGTAGCAAAAGGCATCAAAAAATTATGTGAAATACAGATCTGCTTCATCAAAGAAGCCATCATCCTGGAGGTGATACATATCACATTCAGACATCTGATCTAGCTAGGGAGAGATACAATTTCTGTCTTCAAACTAGCTTAGGATGTCAGTTAAGAAATCGAGGGTACCTCTTAAGCTGCATGCGGTTAGTGACTACTCGTAATAACTCATCTCTGAGATACGTCGACCCAGGTTTGTAAGGATCAGATTCAAGATAAGCCTCTGAGCAATGAAACCCAGAGTCATTGACACGGTTGCTAAGCACATGCAATATAGGCTTCTTGCCACCGTACTCGTCCGGATTATTCTCAACGTAGGCAGTTGCCTCTGCTGCTACCTCATTAACAAAATCAAATCTGTTCTCTTCTGATAGTAATGTCGAGCTGTCGTTAAGCTCTCAAAATACCACAACTCCTAAACTAGCAAGGATAAGTAGGGGTCGAGTCCACAAGGAAGAAGGTTAGAAGTAAATCTTAATACACGGAAACTAAATCGAAAGAAAAACGTAATTGATGTTTTTGAGTTTTAACTATACTAACACAAAACAGAAACAAAACTTATCTAGATGAAATTCTATATAAAACGAGTTCTAAGGTTCGGAATCCACAAGTAATTTGTGTTGATGATTTACTCACTACCAATGACCATGCAATTACCTTAGTAAATTAGGAAGATGTGTTTGGAATAGATAGTGAGGGCGCAAGCAACTTATACTATCCTCAATGTATCATACGGGCACAAACAACTTAAACGAGACAAATAACCTAGACGGTTAATTCATGCATTCACATCTATTAAATTAATAACAAGCAATACACAAGTTATAAATCCCTACACTTAACAAATCTCACAGCAACGATTTTGACTTGTTAAATGAATTCATCTATTATGTCTAATTGTATGCAGCGGGCAACCGTCAACATACAACCACAAAGTCAAGTTCATGATTCTTAACATGCAATAAATCAAACAGATGAAAAAGTTGCTAGAATAATTGCAATTAACATTGAGGTAGCAAATTACATCAACACATCATACATGCTTCATCTTCACCCTAGAAAATTACTTAGTTGCTCATTGTACGAAACAAATAACAACAAAATACTGAAACTTGATGCATATATGAGAAACTAAGATTTAAAAGAGTAGAAAGGTGCTTAGGAATTGGAAGAGGTGACGGAGAAGCACGGACAACAGCTTCTTCCCGTTCCAACAATCCCAACAGCAATTTCTCCCCTTCCAGACAGCCCAAAGAACACTCCAACTTGCTCCTTTTGATGATGGTTAGGTTGGGGAAGAATTTGGGAGACTAGGGTTAGCTTTTCTACTTCCTTTGATGGGTTTTCTCTTGGGGTTTCATAAAGTGACGAATTTTTGAGATTATTCTCCCTCTTTGTTTCAATATGGAAGGTTCAAATAATCTTGGAAGATTTTGTGGTGTCATGGAAATCTTAATTGATAATTTTTCATTTCTTTTCCTTCAATCAAAATTTTTCTTGTCTTTTTGGTAAGGATTTGAAATCATCTACAATAAAGATAAAAGAATAATATTTAGGGTAGAAGATATTCAAAATATTTCATAATTCATGATTATTTCCATAAATATGCTTATGATTATAGTAATAATTATGCACTAAATGTGATATTATCACACACCCCAACTTGAACTTTTGCTCGTCCTCGAGTAATAAGAAAGAAACAAACGAAAAAATAAACGAAAAACATGGAAAATAAAAATAAATCGTAACTCACTTTCGTAGGAATCGCGATTGCATTCAAACTTTTTGCATTCAAACTTTTTACACCTTTAATCATTCCCCTCAATCCAAGCGATGAGGTGATGCGTTCATGAAGTTACTTTTTAAGTCTACTTAACTCTCAAAGAGTCAAAGCTCCTAAAATATTCGGTTCACATGAAGCTACTACATTTGCATTTTTTCTTCTTCTTTTGTTTGGTAAGGTACTTCGGGAAGTTAATTGCATTTAAGATTTTTAGGCACGAGCCATGGTGTCATTGTCAAATGGTAAATTATAACTATTTTAAACGTGTAAGCTAGGATTAGAGTTCCAACATTCCCATCTCCCTCTTCTATTATACCTAGCTTATGTTTCAACCAGTAAACTTTTACCCCTAGAAATGGTTCTAAGCTGCCCACATCCACGTGGGAATGATCTAGTGATCAGGCACGAGCTCATGCTGAATCCCAAAACTTACTTGAAAACTGATTGTTTGGGCAACCTGGTTATTCTAGAGTTTGTATCTTCATATGTCCCTACAATACCACAAACCGATGCCACCTATATGGGTATGGTCTAGTGTTTAGGCACGACCTTATGCTGAATCCCAAGCTTAACTGATACGATTGATGATTTTGGACCCAAACGGTCAGCCTAAATTTCGTACACTCATCTATCCTTACAGCGCCCAAACTACTGCATAGACAAGTTGGGAGTTCCCGGTGCCAAAAAAAAGGTTCCAAAATCCAAACGATACTAAGCTCCCTAATGTAAACACTCTAAGTCTGTAAAGAATGAATCATCACTCATCACACCTAAAATAGCGAAAAGGAGAAAACACAAGCCTACAATAATATATGTTGTCACTAGTTGTGAGAACCTAATCCCTTGATTAAGGTTAATTAAGTTTAAGAACCTTAAACCCTGATTAGTGAGAGTATATAAACCTAAACCAACCCATTTTCTCCTCATTTTCCTTTCCTATCTTTTTCATCTCACTCTCTCCCTCAACACTTTCTCTCCCTCCCTTGTAGTCCGTCGGTGGAAGAAGGAGGAGTTGCGGGTGCGCCGGCAAGTCGAGGTCGCCGGAGATCAAGGAAGGTGTGGAGATCCACGTTCGTGTGAGGAGTTCGCCGGAGATACGTCCTTTTGCGTGGGAGGATCGTCGTTGCTCTTCGGAAGCTTCTTCAAGCTTCCAAGGTATGCCAAGCCTTGCTTTTACGCTCACCAAAGTTGTGTGGGTGTTTGAGTGTTCGACGGTAGGCCGAATGGCTCGTCGGAATAGTGTGGCAGAAGTTCTGCTCTGTTTCGGTCGACCGGTGCTCAATTCGGTCGACCGGTTGTAGTGTAATTCGGGCGTTCTCGCTCGAATCGGTCGAACGATACCCCATGGGTGGTCGACCGATTGTTCGTGTGAGCGAGAAGATGAAGTCCCTGAGTGTTTTCGGTCGACCGGGTCCTCTTTGTCGGTCGACCGAATGCACTGTTGTATGTCGGTTGGGGGCGTTGACCTTCTAAACGGTCGACCGCCTCTTTGACCATGTTCGACCGGACGTACTGTTTTAAGTCGGTTGGGGGTGTAGACTTCTAAACGGTCGACCGCCCTGAGATCCCGTTCGACCGATGACTTAAGACAACTTAAGTGTGGTTCGACCGATTCATATTTCGGTCGACCGGTAATGACCTTGTAGAATGTTGAAGTCCCTGATGTTTTTCGGTCGACCGGAAGCCCATTGCCGTTCGACCGTTGGGGATGTTTTATTTATTATTTATTTGTGGCGTAGACCTTCTAAACGGTCGACCGCCCAGAGACCTTTGTTCGACCGTTTCGATGTTTTCCTTGGTTCGACCGTTGGATTGTGGTTCGAACCAAGTACCGGTTTTAACGACCAACCGGTCGACCGTATGACCTTTTCCGGTCGACCGTTGGAGCCCAGTATTTGTATTGGTTGTTTTTAAGCGCGTTGGTGCGTGGATTGCATTTATTGCTTATGTTCCCATGATATGACATGTGCATTGAGACCTAGGTAGTAGACCTGTGGGACCATATTCCCCTTTTGCATGATCTATATGTGATGACTGTTATGACTGTCGGCCTGTGTGGCGACAGAGGTGACTGTTGGCCTGTGTGGCGACAGAGATGACCTTAGCCTTTGTGGCGAAGGAGATGACCTTAGCCTGTGTGGCGACGGAGATGACTGCTAGCCCTTGTGCAGCAGAGTTCTGTGCCTTAGCCTGTGTGGCGACGGAGATGACCGACCGATGATGTTCCGGCGGATGTGTTCGACCGATGCTGTTCCGGCGAGTATGATCGTCCAGCTATGGCACGGCTGGCGAGTATGACCGACCAGAGTGACGGCTCTGGCGGATTGTGGTCTTCGACCACTGATCAGATCTGATGATGACTCGGAATTGCGTGCGACCCTCACCGAACCCATATGACTAGTGTAGCTGCGAGTGGGGGTGTGTCGCGTATTTTCCGTATGACTGCATGTGCCTGCGGTGGGTATCTACGGATGTCCAAAACTAGACTTATTACTAATGAACCCCGGTTGGAGAAATGACTATTATGACCTTATGACCCGTTTGGGGAATGACCAGTTATGAGTTATGTTTTGCATAATACTAGTATGATAGGTCATGATTGCATTGCATGTAGGTGGGTTTGGCATACGGGGTTTCTTTCGGGAGACTCACGGCATTGTTGTTTGCTTTCAGGTTCCCTCTTCGGGAGCTGCTTGGGTGGGGACTGAGGACGAGTGCATCTTGGAGTCGGGTCCTCGTGTCGGTTTTGAGGTTATTATGACTACTTGTATATCTGTATATTGTATTTTGATGTAGTCATTCTTTTGACAACTCCTGTATACGGTGCAGCACCATATATATTATATTTATATTTTCGAGTAGCGTCCCCTGTGTTGATGTTTATCCTTTGATTATCATTTATTTAAAAGTTTAAATTTTCCGCTGTTTCGGGGATGTTACACTAGTACTATTTTTACCTCCCAAAACATCTCAAATCTTCCCACATAGGCATGGTTTATGGTCTATTTAGTATTTAGATGTACACCTATCGAAACCAGTTTATCACTTTAAGGACATTGATGCAACTTGTCCCCATAAATTGATTTCTTGTCCCCAAATAGTGGGGACAAATCCCAAAAACTCATCTCCTACTCGGTTTGTTGACTTTTTATGGGAAAAGTTTGTTTCACCCTTCTCAAATATTCTTCCAAATAGAAAAATCTTGTAAATATTGATTACCACGGAGGTAAAAACGTATCTTGGGGAGTTTCTTTTTGGAAAAGCTCTTTTTTCAGAGTTTTTGGGATAAACTATCACTATTCATGTTTGTGTTTTCTCTTGGGTTTACTGGAGAAACTTGACCAAGTTTCTTGACATCCAAAAATGCCCTCACTAGTCAGGCACGAACTCGCACTGAATCCCAAACTTAACTGATGACTAATGGTACATCTGACTGTCCTTACAGTAATGCAAACTGACACAAAAAATATAACCACCCAATAATAGTCCCAGGTCGCCTAACACAAGAATGTCGGGGTGGGTTATAAAGACATGAATCTAGTACCACAACACCAACCAACTTAAGTTTTGTGACAATAGATAGGTGTTGTGGACAGTGAACTATGGGTGACTGACCAGACTCGAACTCGAGGGGGGGTTGCCGGACGAAGCGTTAAAAAGAGTACTAAATTTACGAGTTTTGAGACTATTGAGTTTATAAAGATGCAAGGAAGAGGTTCGGTTACCAGGTTTCGACGCCTCCAGATCCGCCTCCCGTGACTCCCACTTGCGTTCCCATCCTGCAACACCAACACAACACGTCAGCGATTCAGACTCTAACCGGACCCGAAACCGACCGGACTCACCCGTGCGACGACGGCAAGGCTCGAAGCAGAAAGGGGGGAGTGGACAGGAGAAGGCCGTTTTTTGGATATAAGAGGGGAGGTTGAAGGAGATGGGTTTTTATAGGGTCTTATTCGGGTCGGGTATTGGGTTCGAAATGGATCCGGTTTGGTGGGCTTATTAGTGGGTTTGATTTAGAGGCGTGAATATTGATTAAATTGTGAAGCAACACATGCAATCAAATGTCATATTGCAGGATTTGCAGCATCTTTTGTGTGTGTTAAATTGATATTCAAACAAGAGGTTTCTTTTTATCTTTCTTTGTTTTTCTACTTAAGTTGTTGTCCAAACACACCGTCAAGCTCGTGTTATACGCAAGGCAATTGGCGATGATAGTACATTGAGTTGGATTTGGTAAGTTTTCTCGCCTACTACGGATCCCATACTACCTCCCATGAACTGAAAATCCATAACTCCAATTGCTACGACTACATCAAGTTCTTCTCTCATATAGAATACAATTATGAGACCCTTAAAGGTCACTCTTGCGGTCTGGCATGAATTTTCACTTGAAATTTCATCCCAACATTTCACCGCAAAATGTTACTGGGTGTGTTTTGGATGTCATAGAAACTAAGAAAATTTTAGCTTAAAAGACATAACTTGACGTAAAGTTAAAAATTGATTTCTTGTCCCCAAGAACTAAAACAATAGCCAAAATTTAATTTTATCCTCCTCAAATCTTCTTCCAAGTAAAAAAGTATCATAAATATTTATCCTCAACAATAATAAAAATACATCACTTCAAAAAAACTGAAAAAACTCATTTTTTAAGTTTCCAAGTCTTTTAGAAAAGTCTACAAGATTTGGATGCAGGAGATAGAAAAATTGATTTTTGTGAGAATTTTAACCAGTTTGTTGTCATCCAATCCGACCCATTGTTTTTAGTAAAAAAAATCTAACGTATATCATTCATGATGGTGGTAGGGTAAGGGGGTGATTTTTGAAGTTGGTTGACGTGACAAATCTCAACTCCATGAAGGAAAAAATAAATATGACATCTGTTATCTTTCAATCATTGCGTCAACCTCCCGCCATTCAGTTGGAGATGTTCCAACTAACCAACCAACCGTCTCATGTGGACAAAAATATAAAGTTTGGTGGCCATTCTTTCAAGCTGCCATTTCAACAATGTACATTGATCACTTCACATACAGTCCACTAAATAGGGATGTGATAAGGTTGATTCCGTTTGGGTTTGACTCCAAACGGTTAAACTTCAGTTAGCATTAGACACCATTGAAATATTAGACATAAAAAAAATCGTCTTGAAACTAAACTATTATTATGTATTAAGACAAGTAGATGTGTGGAGACTTGCAAATTTAATGAACATTGGATAGTATGTTGCATTAATGTGAGTGCACAAATCATATAAACCGAATGAGAAAGAAAGATCGCTTCAGATCTGTTCGAGAATATGCTCACTACGAATTCAAACCAAAATACGATTCGATTTAGATATTTTGACGCAAAACTTGACATTTCAGTACGGATTTGAAATCGAAAAATTAGGCCCAAAGTCACATCCTAACCAATAAGTCACTCAAATATTATTATATAAAATAATATTGGCTCTCCTGTCTTCTCAATTGTATATGCAACACCCCAATACCCCATGTTGTGTTAATCTTCTTAGAGAATTTCTCTTCACTTGGGTCCACATTGGCAGTTGCATGTCTCGGCCTAAGATTGATGTTGTACAGGGTTTTTTTGTTTTTTACTTAATTTTTCCAACTATAGAAGACATGTGTCCACTTTTTCGCTGACTATCTTTCTAGTTTTGATATTGTTAGCTTGACTTAATGTTTTCTATGCTACAAATATTCCAACTAATTAATCCCATCTTTCACTAAACAACTGACCATAAATGTTGCCTCTAGATAGTAATTAGTATAACTTTTCTCCTTTAAGATTACTTTTTCTGCATCAATCACAACATTCAGAGAGTAATATATAAGAGTTGGATGATCATGAGATTCATGAGTGAATTGAAAATGTATTAAAAGAATAGCAGCCGAGGTGGTCAAGCCCATCAACTTTATGAGAAGCTATGATATTTAACACAAGTGGTATCATACATAATTCCATTTCATTCTCTGCAAGCCTAACTTCTGAACGAGACTGATTCAGCTTGAGAATTAGGTGCAAAAGTTGAAACGTTTACTGACTTTGTCATTGCTTAAAATTATATTTTGTTGTATGTACCCCTTGTACAGTGACATTTGGCTGCACAGTGTTCTTTAAAACTTATATGTTAAGTTGGAAGGTTATAAACTTAAATTCTCTTACCAAGTGAAGTGAAGTTTTTTGACATTGTACAGTGACTAGCACTCAGAGGACCAAAGATTATTTATTTATTTAAGATGAGTTGGGAAAAAAATCCCCTATACTAACTAATCTTCTGACCATGTCCTAACATCCTGCTGAAGTGAGAATAAGGTTAACAGTATTTTCCATTTTTCCACAAGAAAGCCATAAACATAATCTCTAAGGTCTAACAGATTACCTAACTTTTTTTTAGTTGGCAGTTTGAGATAGCATCAAAATGGGCCGCCACACATTTTTCTCATCAAATCTGTCCGCAAGTGCCATTTTCTTACAACCATCCAAAACTTTGAAAATTCTTGAAATTACTGGAAATAAGCTACTACCCATCAACATCAAAAGACAACAACAGCAACCTCATCTTCCTGACAAGTCCTATAAAACACTATAGAATACCATAAAACCATGCAACAAAAAATTCTAAGAGAAATCATACCTCATATTGTTCTCCAAGCCATTGCTGTCCTCCATGGATTCATCCCAGCAGTCAAAACCAGACCAGCCATGTGCCGCTTGTCGGCTGCTGCACCGGAAGTGTGGTTTTGACTGCATGTTGGCGGCATATTTTCCGGCAAATGAACTGAAGAATTTTGCAATCGTGCATAGGGTGTTTGGTGCAAGCAATGTAACCAAAATGCTTCAGGTTTCTTCTTAGAAGTTATCTCCTTTATTCCTATCTTTGTAACAAGTCATGACAACTGAAGTTTTAGATCGCTAAAGTTGATCATTGTCCTCGACTAGTATGTACCTTACATGCATTTTGAGCTCTCAGGTTGCTTCTTATTTATAAAACAACAAGCCTGCTGTTTTCTTGACTAGACTGCACTCTAATAGAACTGAGCAACGTGTGTTATAAGTGAAATATATCTCTGGAACACAGCAATATGTCTTTACATACTGCTAGTAATCATTTGTTAAAATATCAGTGTAGAGTTGAAATTCTGTGAATAACTAGAACTCTAATACATCTTTCACTTTCTCAGACAGTGGACAGATCAGAAAGGGAAGACACTGTGAAATCCTTGGTTTATGAGGCATCCGTAAGGATCAGAGAACCCATCCATGGATGTACTGGCATCATTTTCAACTTGCAGGAGTGTTTGAAGGGCCTTGAGTCTCAGCTTGAAATGGTTAGATCACAAGTTCTAGAACTAAAAGGACAGAGAGACCAACTTTTAAGTATTTTCTTAGATTTGCCTCAGTTCAATTCAACCTACACTCCAGATACCATGTTCCTCAGGGAAGCTGCTCTTAATAACAACACGTTCATGGAGGATCCAGCAGGGCTTCTCACATACCAAAGCTGAGTTTAGCATAACGTCGAGTTGACCAACCCGAGTCATTGTTTCCATGTTTCTGTGACAATGAGATGATACATCAGCTAGTCCTAGAGTAGAACACCAATAGATGTGAAGACTCAAGAAGTTTTATCTTGAGTGCTGGATGTACAATAATAAATAATCAGCTCAGGTGTTCCACTCGGGTTTATGACAAGTTCTTTAATTAATACTAGTATCCTTCCATTTAAAGAAATTGATGTAGTAAAAAAGAGACAATAATTGTGGTTTATTTTCCAAATTATCTAGTAATAGCAAAAATGATGCAGAAAATAATGAACACCTTCGTAATTTAATTGGGTTTAATAACAGCCAAAAAGGATTGTAAATCAAAATGAGATCTACCTGTAGGTTCTAATTTTGACCTCAGTCGTGTTACAGTGATGCTGGTAGTTATGCCATCAGTATCAGACACTACACAAAGTCGTCAATATATAGTTGCTCAAACTGTTCGAGATGGGATAAAGAATATAATGCAGCTCGAGCAGCAGCCTTCGATCCTCACTTTTTTTGCAAGTAAAAGGGAGGTCGAACTTCCAGATATATAGAACCACCAACTTTGGATCCACACTTATTGCTCCCCCCCACCCTTAAACCACTTGTTTCTGTAAAATGTAGTGACATCTTGAACTTTATTCAAGAACAAGAGCTTGATGAAAACCACCTGAAATGCTATCAGTGATGTTCCATGATTATGAGAAAGAACAATCAGGAACCACCAATCCCAATAGAAAGGTAAAATGGGAGAATGCTTTCTAACGAGTGAATGACAACTGCAAAATGACAACTGCGACTTATTGCTTAATAAGTAGAGAAGATGTCAATTTTTCATCTATAAGGGATTAGAATGCCAAGGCCATGTCTTCTGTGGACTTTTGGCAACAGCATCTCTGGCTAGAAGCAACATCGTTCACTGTGAGCCGGATTATATTATCCTTTGAAGCTTTCGATACCTTAAAGCAATTCCACAGATCAGATTCAGAGAACAAGCCAACCCATTCCTTATTGTCTTTCAGATATTTAACATCGAATGCCCCTCGCTCCAAGTTTAACCTCGTAGCCAGTTTATCAGTAAATGCAAGAAGTCCAGTATTTTGTTGCACTCTAAATCTGATGATGTCTTCCTTATAGCAAGCCTTCACTTTTACTGCCAAAGAATCTCTTTTAGGAACTTCCATAAGCTGACTAGAAGAAGCAATAACTTGACCATAATTACATGTCTCACAGGCGATCATGCAGACATTTCTCACATCTTTGGAAATTTCGGAGGGCAACAAATTGCAAGAATATTGTTGTGGGTTTATCGTTGTGATTGCATCTGCTATGGACTTATCAGCAAGTGAACTTGAACATCCAAGGATAATATTCTCATTTGCTGCTAGTTTCTCTATAGGTAGTATAGGCAAATTTCCCAAACGACTCTTTCTTACCTGACTTTGTTGTGATAAACTTTGATGTGAGGCTGTCTGTGCTCTTTCTTCTGATGTTTGCAGATCACCTCTTATACAAACATGTTCATGCTGGCAAGAAACATTGTCAGCCTCTTCATCACATACTGATGATTTCTTTTCTAGTGAATAATCATTAGCATCCCCGAGCATCTCATAATGTCTAACATTTGAGGGATTTTGTTTGCACTTATCTAAAGTAAGGGGTAAAACATTTGGAGAAGCCCTAGCGGGCAGAGTACCACTTCCAAAAGAAGCCAGTTTCAACGAGCCTTCTACACCTTGGACAGAATCAAGCACACCCATCAACTTTGAAAGGGAATGATTAACCTTGTTGATCTTGCGAGATGGCCACCGGGATATACCATGCTGCCTGCAAATGCGCTTCATTGTAGTGGGGCAAACTGCAAAGGTATTAACAATTCAAACTCATGAACAATTTAAAATGAGAAACATGGTAACGTTACAAATATGTAAATATATATATTTTTGTTCGACCAACTTCTGCTTACTACTAAATAAGAATGATGAAAAAAGAATTGTTGAGATAAATGGATGTCAAATGTGCTGCCATGTTTTCATATGTTTACATATGTTACACAATGATTAACTTTTTTAAACAAAAAAATGCATGATGGTCCATGTTCTGAGTTGAGCTTACCACCAAGGCTCTTCGCAGCATCTTTAAGACTCCTAGAAAAATATTGTTGGAGGACCTCTAAACTTCGACTTCTCAGGCTTTCCTCGTTTCTTTTCTGCTGGTTTTATCTCTATACTACCCTGTGGCAAGAGTGCACCTTCATCTTTATTTATATCTGTAAGGTTCTTGATGTCAATTCTTATTTCATCTGCAATTACAAGCTCCTTCTGTGGGTCGTACGTGAACTTTGAAGCTTCTGTATATGAAGAAGAGATGCAAACAGCCCCACAGTGATGATCATCCATGTCTGACAATTTTGAATCAAAATTTTCCCCGTTAAGCTTCTCAATGATTTCAAAATTTGTCCTGTAAAGTGGACTGCAACCCACAATCTTTAACCTTTTAAGGCAGTGATTCATATCTGCCATAATGCCATCTAACAACATGTTTTGCTCGCAACTTTGCCTACATTCACGTGGTAGGAAAAACTCGAGAACATAACGATCTCCTTCAGATTGATAACTTTGTAGGCATATGGCAAGACATCCAACCAACCCAAACATGCAAGCATAGTGAACAAGAGGATATTCGCTTTTGGTGAACTGAGTAATATCACTCGCAAAGCAAGGCTTGCCAGATGCAAATGCCTTTCCAGCAACTCCTTGTCCCTTTTGTATGTGATGTTCCGTGCAAGCATCTCTGAAACCCCACATATAAGAATCAACAATATAAAATGCAATATCGGTTGTTGACAGGCAGACCTCCTCCATGCAACTCGCACTTGAGCTTGAACCTCTCTTCTTAGCATGATCACATAGAATCCAGGTTTGAGCTAATGGTAGATTATGTGCCTCACAGAGAAGAGTTACTATTTCCAATATTTCAGCAAAAGCAGCCTGCTGACCTTCACTGCACACCTGCTTTATGAAATTTCTCAATTTTTTAACTTTCGGATCATAAGGTAAAGGCTAGCAACCATAAACTAAAATCAGCCAAGTAGTAATGTTCACCTGCAACTTAGGTCGATCCAACAGCTCAAAGCTCTTAAGATTCACAGCCTGCAATAAAATTTAAACAGAATTTTTTCTTCACTACCGTCCACAAACATCAAAATGTACAACCTAACTGTATCTATCTGTGTGTATTTCTCTGAACAATTAAATGAACAAAAGAGATTACTAGATCTAGTCTAAACTTTCAAGCAGGAAAGCTATATACATGGAAGGCAATTATTCATGACCAGAAACAAAATATGTGCTTGTGTGGAGAGAAAAAAATGCTAGAGCACGAGTTGTAGAAGCACAGGAAACTATTCTGACAGAATAATGATCGGTCCAAGAGATGAATACTCAAGATACACTGATACATTATTAACAATGTGGACCTGTCATGAAGAACTCTAGAAACTAGGGACAAAATTCGTGAACAGCGAAAACTGCTCTATGCACCCTAATATATCATAAGTGAAGTCGTGAACCTAATGAACTTTTAATAGGAGAAAATGATAATATTTTTTGGGCAAGACATTTACTGTACTATAGTTATTTATTTTTTGTTCAGGTAAACTAGAGAATTCAACACCCACTACCCAGAACTGCCATGCTTAATACTTTATAGCAAACCAAACACCTCCAAATGTTTGGGGAAGCCCCCTAATATCTAAATGCGACGGACAGTTGTCTTCATTGTGGCATCTTTGCTTTCTATCAACCAAATGCCTTTAATTTATCTTTGATATGTCTTAATGAAACGTCAAGGCAAAACCTCCAAAGAGGCAACCATCCTGGGCGAGGAAAGTAGTAGTCGAATGCATGCAACCTACCCCCTGCATAACAAAGTGTTGATTTCTAAATGACCCTTGATCAGGAATGCAATGCTCTTATGCTATTCTACAACAAATCAGAATTGCAAAGCGTTCAATAAGTCATTTTGATTAAGTTCATTGGAATTAAAGGTTTTGTTGTGGAAAAAATTTCAAAATAATAAAGAAAAAATAAAAAATTGGAAAAATATGCATCCCAGAAACTTAATTGGCAAAATATGCACATTAAAAACGGCACCACAGGTGCCGTTTTCATTAAGTAAAAACGGCACTGTTGATGCCATTTTTTACACTTAATGAAAACGGCACCGTAGATGCCGTTTTTACTTGGGCAATTTTTTTCTTGATTTCGAGATGTCGTTTTTAGCTAAGACATGTTGAACTAGCAACGGGTCGGTCGGGGGTCTCGCTCACCGGTGAGCGAACAGCGTTCCACCTCGCCGCTGAGGTGACAAGGGGGCAAAGCCCCTTGGAATTTTTTTGGATCTTGAAATTGTTTGATCTGGAAATTTTTGAATCTTCATCACTTGCAAAAACTCATTGTAGTTATTGTGGAAGAGTTGTAATCATTGTAATCCAATGATTGATGTAGGTGTACTGCAATGAACGGGTAAATCTGGTGCATTTAAACGGGTAAATCCGGTGCAGTTAAACGGGTAAATCCGGGTAAACGGATCAATATATGGAATACAATAATATGATGTCGAACGGGTAAACGGAGTTCATATTTTCTAAAATAATCAAGAATTGACCTATTCTATCAAAACCGTAAGCTCCTAGCCAATGTTCTCAGAAGGTTTGTGTACATGATGGCCAACCTCAAGAGCTTTACAGATTTTATCAACCTCAGGAGCATAGTTGATCCTCTGAGTTGTCATTATGAGCTCAACCACACCAATGCAGGACTGTCTAGAAGAATAAAAAATGGGCAAGGCTAAAGAACCTCGAACATTATAACTGCCAGCATGGTAAAGGCGTGGGTACTCACGACTGCTGTAGTACTGCACATTTGGCGTCCACTTGGGTAACTTCTGCCAAAACACTCTTCCAGGCAGACCAAAATAGCCATCTCTATTTCCATCAGCAGAAAAGAGGAATGTTATAGACAGTGTTCTGTACTTAAGTAGTCTGGTACACCAAAGGTCAAGAATAAATGGTTGCCCAGAAGTTGTGAGAACATAATTGGCTTCACTTCTCATAGGTACCCACACCTGAACTAACACCTGTTGTTCAGCAGACTCCTTGAAGCATCTGAGAGCCTGTGTAAGTTTCTCTCTAAGGACAGAAGAATTTTCACATAGGGCATGCTCAGTTGCCGATAGGAGTGGCCTCTACCCAAAATCCATGATATCTTCACAATGTAATTTACCGGAATTGCCTACGAGTATGAGACCAATGAAACATAGCAAGTTAGCAACACGACGTTAGCAACACGAAAGCACTTGTAAGGACGATTTGGCTTAAGATGCGAACACCAATGCATGTATAAATTTTTATTACTATTAAGAACAGGATCAACAAATTATGGTTGACTTATATTACAAGAAAACAAAGTATTTCCCAAAATGAGCAAGATGTGCTTTACTGTAAAGTAATAGTAAATTAAGAAATCGAGCAACCATCACCTACCACACACATAGAGGCACACATTGTAATTGTACTTGTGTTGTACTACACACAATGTGATACCTTAGTCACTCTCAAATTACCTAGAGAAGAAATGATTGTTTGGTACTTTGGTGAGCCCACTGCTATTGCAACTTTTAGCTTAATCATTTCAATGGTCCATTCGCGTAGCTAGTTATAAATTGTTGTGGTCCACAGACTCCACAGATAATGGAACTACGAGGCTAAGAGCACGAGGATGGGTTATATATGGCACAAGAGTTTTAACCAATCAACGGTATGGAAACTCTAGCTCAAGAACTTTTTACAAACTAATAGCTTGGAATGTTATTTCTACAACTTCATGTTCTAAAATGTCAGAAGAAAACTTCATTTTTAGCCTTTTATTATAATTCTTGAACTTTTAGACTAATGTCATAACGAAAGTCAAAAATTCTTCTAATGCCATTATCATTTTTATGATCTACGGTATTGTCATTAACTGGCAGGATCCACATTTCTCCATGTTTGCAAGAAAATCATAAAGGAAGTGAGAGAATTAGACTTTTAAGATGACTTTTGGGTGATCAATTGCAAGAAAACTTAAAAGTTCTAGAATTAGAGTTTCACGACTTATAAATTTTTCAAAATTGTACTGAAGTGTGATTAGTTTACAGAAGAACAACCCAAAAGTAGGGGAGTTGAACTTCCAGAAAACTTTCTAATGATTGATTTGTGGGAAAACTTTCTAATGAAGTTTTGGAAGTTCATTTTTGAGAGTTTCACACCTTTTTGTATTTAGAAAGGCTTCCCTCACTTCTACTCCAAATTCCAAGAAGCTATAGTTTTGGGCTTTCGTCACTTCTTACAAATCAATCACACTCACATGGAATTCCCCCACTTCCACTCCAAACTCAAAAGAAGTTCAGTTCTCTGTATTTTCTAAAAATGCTTCTTCTCATTGTGTACGAAAAAAGGATGATTTTTTTTCACTTAATCATAAAATACATATTTGTCATCAATCACCAGAAACTAAAGTTTTGAAAACTAAAGTTCTAGAATTGGATTTCTAGAATTCTCTAAACTTCCTTCAAATTAATCACACCCTCAAGTTGTTATGGTTGGTATTATAGAGAACTTACAGAAAAATGAGAACTTGACTTCCAAATTGACTTTCGAAAGATTGGTAATCTGAGAACTTAAAAGGTTCTGAAACTCAAGTTCCAGACTGACTTGGAGGCCTTAAAAAATACACTTTCCCCAACTTTCACTCCAAGATGAGGGAAATTCATGAAAGTGAAGTTCTAGATTTTCCTTAACTTTCTTGGTATCAATCACATCTAGTTACTTCAGGGTTTTTTGTTGGCTAATTGGTCAATTTTCAAGGTCATTTAGATGTGATTGGTATCATGGAGAACTTTCAGGAAGTAAACAACTTGGACTTCTAAAATGACTTTTAGGTTACCAATAGTCTGCGAAACTATAAAAAATCTTGAACTCAAGTTCTAGAATGACTTCCAATACTTAAAAATATACACTTATCAAAGTGATTTCCTCAGTTTCCACTCCAAACGAGCGAAATTTATAGAAGTGAAGTTCTAGACTAAGCTAAACTTATCCAATACCAATCACACCATCATACTATTCAAAACATCATATCCGTACCAAAACTTCCAAACACAGTAACACGCCTCAGATAGTTTCTATTTCGGAAACGTTACGAAACGAAACGAAACGAAACGCGAAATTGTTACCTGAGACGGCTACGGAGCCGAGATCGGAGCCAAAAAGAAGAAGAAAAATGGTGGTGGAAGGAAGGAGACAAGAGTGGACTCCGGCTTGGAATAACGGAATATAGTAGAGGGGTTGTTGCAGAGACGCCCCGCTGGTCCCCAATTTTTTATCGAAACATCGTTCCAAAATTACTTAAATCGTCCATTGAAATTACCATTTTGCCATTCTCTCATTTCTACTGCTATAACGCGACATTTTACCCTCCTATCACACATCTCTCTTCATATTTCTCTTATAATCATAAAAAATAATGTTTTGGAGGTTAGTAATGAACCAACGGACGCCCAAGTGTACTCGAATCTGGTAAAATATCTAACATCTTGTTAATAAAAAAATAAAAAAAAATTACGGACGTCCGACGGAGCCGCCCCCACGTATGAGGGGGCGTCTGGCTAAGACGCCTTCCCCATGGGGGCGGCGTGTTACCCAGACGCCTTACCCATCGGGGAGGTGTTTTACCCAGACGCTCCGCCCATGGGACAGGCGTCTGTGTAAGACGCCTCCCCCATTGGGAGGCGTCTTAGCCAGACGCCCCCTCCTACGTGGGGGCGGCTCCGTCGGACGCCCGTAATTTTTTATTATTTTTTATTATTTTTTTAAAAAGATAATTGATTATAAATTTAGATAATTGTTAAATTAATTAATAAGTTAATAATTACTATATTCGGATGACCGATATCTCTTCGGTACACCGAAAATTCAAAAATTTCCAGATCCAACAATTTCAAAATCAAAAAAAAATTCAGGGGTCGCTGCCCCATTGCCACCCCCGCCACCTCACCGGCGAGGTGGAATGCCGCTCGCTCACCGGGGAGCAAGACCCCCGAACGACCTGTCGAGGTGGTATTTGTAAGTCAGGATGTTTTACCACCGGGGGGTTTGGAACTTAAAAAATGTTGGATCTGGAATTTTTTTGAATCTTCATCACTTGCAAAAAAACTCATTGTAATCCGACCGGTTACCACCGAAAACTTGCAAAGAAACGTCAAATAATTTGAGATAACACACCGTATAATTTTAATTTGACAAAAAAATTAAAAAAAATGGAACGTCTGGCTTAGACGTCTGTACCATGATGTAAGCGTCTGGCTAAGACGCCTCCACCATGGTTGAGGCGTCTTAGCGAGACGCCTACACCATGGTAGAGGCGTCTGGCTAAGACGCATGTACCATCGTGGAGGCGTCTGGCTAAGACGCCTCAACCATGGTGGAGGCGTCTTAGCCAGACGCCTCCACGATGGTGCAGGCGTCATAGTCAGACGCCCGAGTCGGAAAAAAATATCCGTCTTCGTTATTTCGCCTGATCTAAGTGTTTCGCCAGACATTTTCGTGGTGTTGGTACTAGGAATGTTAGTAAAACTGAGTCAAAAACCTTGTTTAAAGACACGGGACGATATGGGTATTAAATATATTGTTAAGGGCAATTTGGTAATTTCAAGGGGCGATTTAAGTAGTTTTGGGGCGACGTTTAGTAGTTCCCATTTTTTAATGCTCTTTTTTTTCTTGCAACTTGTTTTTGTTTTACTCTCGTTTGCTTTACTTTTTTTATTTTTATATTATTTTGTCGATTGATTAGTGGGAAGCCAAAGAAAAATCAAGGATTCATGTCATTTATTTATTTATTTATTTTGGTTGGTGTGAATTGGATTGTAAGAGAAATTTTTAAAATTCTAGTTCTTAGTGTTCTAGTTATGAATATATTACTACAACAATGTTGTCGAGTTTGCTTATAACATTCGTCGTGACGTGGTGATAGCGGTTGTAGTTTGAAATAGCTGTACATGAAACATCAACAAAAAAAACTTTACCATGACAAAAACAGAACAAAAAAAATGTAGACCATGAGATCACAACTTAGAAACCACCATCTGGTATAAAAAATCGATTTGCATTAACCAGCTTTGCATTCACACCCCAAAACTGAAATTGTCCATAACCAAACACCAACTCATTGCATCTTCTCGTACAAACACCTCAGAGCACTGACACTAAGCTCGGACCAAATAAACTTTTACCATCGTCGTGACTAATTCAACATAGATAGAGTCTGAATTTTAGGTGAGGTCCACATTCAAGATGCTAAAATTTATGGGGTGAATTCGAATTTAGAATGTTATGTAGATAAATCCAGGGTAGCATTTGGCTAGGATTCCTAGTTGGCTGCAGAAATCAACCAGGAATCTATGGATTCGTAACAAAGAATTTGTATAGAACGAATAAGTTGAATTTTTGTAACTTCTAGCAAGAATTTAAATTTTTGAGTTTCATTTACCATATTACCCTCAATTGTGATATTTTTATTAGATAACCTCTAAATATTTAATTTTTTGGTACGTGTTGATTGAAGTGTTTTTATTAGATAAATTCCTAATTAGAAACTAATATTTAAACATATTCATTAGATAAATTTCATATTTTATATTTTATGATAATTTTGGTATTAGAAACTAATATTAAAGACAATTATTATTTGACATTAAAACCTAATATTCTACCTTAATTAGTTTTTTCTTACAATATCTTACAATGTAACAATATAAAACTAATGTTGAACGTTTTAATTAAAACCGCAAGTGCACGGCCGCGATGAAGCGGTGGCAAGTACGGGTCGTCCTCAGGGAGGTGAGCAGCCTCTTGCTTGTACGAAATCAAGTGGCAAAATAGGGAAGAGAAAGATTGATTATGCTAACCTACGCTACACTACGCTAAGAAGTATGAAATGTGAAAGAAGCAAATAAACGATGAAATAAGAACTAAGCTAAGAACAAAACAAGAATGCTGGAATTTCAGGAATGGAAAACCCCTAAGGGGTGGAGTGAGTGCACACAAGCAAAGAGGTGGGTGTAGAATACATTCTTTAAGCACATGAAGGTGATGTTTATCAAGCATAGGAAGTGTCTAAATGTTATGGCAAAACCTATCAATCTATTCACCAACTTAGTTGATTAACATTTACATATGCAAGGTGTTTATTTCAGAACCTAAACAAGCATGAGAGGTGTCTAATCATTTTGGCAAAACTCATCAAGTTATAAATTCTATCCTAAACAAGCAAGCATACATTCATGTTTAATCAACACATTGAAATTAAAGCATTCATCCCATTCTCTAATGCATGTATGTACATCTACTCCACCCCCAAAGGGGATGGAACTACTCACTAAACATTACACTAATTATTAAACTAAACAAAGAAAGCATATTAACTAAGCTAATAAAACTAATGAAATGAGATTAAGCAAAGCAAAACAAGAAACATAAAACAAACAACATAATAAAGAAAACTTGTATTAAAATGACTCACATTAAAAGTAGCATCCTCCTACTTTAGTGTGTGCTTCAAGGTCTCACTTCTAGTAGGAAGAATAACCACTTAAAATATGGAGTGATTACAATAGGAGGTGAAGAGTTCTATTTATAGTCATGGAAAAAGCTAATCCGGGACAATCCCCCGATGTGGGACTAAATAGATACCACAAATAGCCTAAACATCCTCTAATACATGTGCAGGAGAAATTTGAGCGCATTTGGGCCAAAAGTGACCGCCAATTAGCGGTCTTGGACCGCTAATTAGCGGTCTACAGTGTCCGGATCGCTCTGGAATTTCTTGTGGGCTTTTCTGGAAGGCTTTGTTGGTATTTGATGCATCTAGTTTGCATGTTGGAGCTCCGACCCGAATAGAATTGCCAAAATACTCCCCATGATGGTGAGGAGTATTCTGTTTTGCTCTTAGGTCCTTCGGTCTTGCATTCAGGTCCTTCTTCCTTGCATCTTGGTCCACAGATCTCACAATTCAGTCTTTTTTCCCAGCTTTTGGGTCATTTTATGCTTCATCTCTTCAAACCTATTTATTCCTGAAAACTAAACATAAAACTCGTAACATAGCATTATTTAGGTGAAAGATAATGGATATAAGATACAAATATGAGCATGAAATGATGTCAATCAACTAATAATAGAAGCATACTGGTCATTTAATATTTAGAATCATGAGGAAAAAATATGGAAATTTTTTCAAAAAAATAAAAAAAAATAAAAAATTGTAAAAATATGCACTTCAGAAACTTATTTAGCAAAATATGCACATTGAAAAACGACACCTGAGATACCGTTTTTATTAAGTAAAAACGACATTTCCAATGTCGTTTTTTAACGAAGTACAAAACGGCACTACTGGTGCCGTTTTTTACTTGGTTAAAAACGGCACCAGTAATTTGTTTAAAAACGACATCACTGGGGCCGTTTTTATCCTATATAAAAACGGCATCCGAGATGCCGTTTTTAAGCTAGGGTTTAAGTGGTCTGGCCAGCCACCATCTTCATTCTTTCACTTCCAAAATTCCCCCACTCCCCATTAGTCTCTCTCCGACGACCAACAGTGTTAAGGTTAGGTTTTTATTTTGTTTTTGGTTTTTTTTTATTTTGACATGAAATACAATGCATGTATAGTTAATGTATTTGTTTTTATGTTCATGTATGTATGAAATGTAGATTTTCTACACTCGAAGTAATGAGTTCCGGTACCGGATTGGTTATGGGTTTTTTCGATGGAAATCTTACATTCGTAGATGAGGTACCAGAATATGAAGGTGGTAACAGACGAATGCTTAATGTTAACACACAAATGCGATATGATGATCTCTGTGAATCAGTTTGTCAAGTTTGTGGTTTCCAAGAAGGAGAGTTTGATCTAAAGTTAACATGCAAATGACCACCGTATGAAAAGTATACATATGCTCAAGTTTTTGATGATCAGAGCACGGCTACAATGTTATCTCTATTTAACTTCATGAATACGGTTGTATTGTTTGTTGAGAAACAACCCAAGCACTATACTACTGTCCACCACAGTCAGTTGAATGATGATTATCAACAAATGACACAAATATATAGTCAATATGAAGCAGGTCCTTCTTCGGCAGTTCCTCAGTCCTATTTTGGATCGTATGAGCACACACCAATGAATATTGGTAATTATGAAGCAGACGTAGTTCAATCACATTCTCAAGGAAGACAGGTTGAAGATGCAGATAGTGATGAGACAGATGATGATGATGAGGCAGATGGTCATATGGATGGTGATGAGATAGACATTGTTGATGTAGATTCAACCCCACTTCCGGAGCTGCAGAACATGTTTCATCATATGACAGACGCAGTGAATCGAGAACCTGATAGCCACGTACATGAAGTCATCGTTAGTAATGAATTGCCACCATTACCAGTACTACCAGATTTGAGGCATTTGCCAGACATAGAGCCTGACGAGAACTGGATTGAAGATTCAGTGATTGGAAATGTCGATGAGCGTATTGCTGCGTACACTAAATACGATAACTTAGAAGATGGACAGAGTTATTGGTTGCATAGGATTTTCTCAACAAAAAAAGATTTGTTGCATCAGTTGAAGGAATGACATTTGCGAAAAAATGTCAAATTCAAAGTGTTAACGTCTGGGCCAAAAAGATTTTCAGCTGGTTGTTTGAAAAAAGATTGTGAATGGAAGATACATGCCTTTTACAGTCAGAGCAAAGAATGTTTTCAAGTTAAGAAGTACAAGTCTGAACACACCTGTAGTAACGAGGGACTTTTGCATGACCTGTAGTAGCGTGATGGTCATCTCCCCGTGTCTAAAATGGAAGGTGTGTGTCTCAGGTCTCCATCTCTCCACAACAACACGAATCAGATTCCAATCTAGTTGCAGTCGTTGCAATCGAGACACAATGTCAAATCCCGCAATCTCTAACAAATCCCACATCCTCTCATCTTGCACATTCCACGTGTTGAACTGAATGGCGTGCTCGACGCATTTAATATCCGTCAAAGGCTTCTGAAAATTAAATTTAATTATTTTACGTCAAATAAAAACCAATACCGATACAAAAAAATTAAAATTTAAAAATCATAACACTTACATTTTCCAGAATCGAAGATGATCTATGATCTTTCTGTAGTACTAACACTGAAGGGTCAACAGGACCGTGACAATCATGTGAAGTCGACATTTCGGAAACTGTAAAACATAATTAACAAAAAATAATATTACATACTATTCAGTTCAAATAATACAATCTAAACAAATTCAATACATTATCCACAATCAATCTAATTTCAACAACTACAACATTCATTATTCAATTTAATTGGTTTAACACAAATCCACACAATGTGAAACTCACCAAACAATGTAAATTTATTAAATTTGGACTTCTGAGATTAATTGATCCATTAATCAAATCATCAAATTCGCACAAGATTAATAATCATAACAATATAACATCATCATCCACACAAGATTAATTAAACAAAGTATGGTAAACTCATAAACCAAATATCAATCAAATCCAATTCAAACAATCCACACACATCCTAACCAAACCAATCAAATGTACATAAATACAAACTAATAAGGCAAAATCTTAACAAAAAATGATCTAAAAATACCTGAAATCGCAGGAGAGAGAGAGGAAAAAATACCAAATTATTTGGGAAGATTGGAGAAAAGGGGGCCTTGGTGCCGTTTTATATAGGGTAAAAACGGTACCACTAATGCCGTTTTTAACCAAGTAAAAAACGGCACCAGTAATGCCGTTTTTAACCTCGGGTTAAAAACGGCACTACAAGTGCCGTTTTTTACTTGGTTAAAAAACGACAGTGGAGATGCCGTTTTTACTTAATAAAAACGGTATCTCATGTGCCGTTTTTCAATGTGCATATTTTGCCAAATAAGTTTCTGAAGTGCATATTTTTACAATTTTTTATTTTTTTTGATTATTTTTGAAAAAAATTCCAAAATTTATTCTATCCAAATAAGTTTTACTTCTTCTGCGAATCGCGATTCCTACATTTTCAGTTAAAATCTGGAAAAAAAATGTTCCCAAGATAAAAACGTCTTGGTTCCGGAGACAACAATCCACACTTCAAAACAAATAGATGACTTAATACCAAAAATATATCCATGAACAGTCCAGATGAAACAGAGCGCGTGGATATAGTGATTTTTCCTTCAAGATGTGTGTTCAAATTCACCAACCAAGTACCATACACAATTTCAGAAATACACCTTCAATTGTAATTATCTTGATGTCTAGAAATTAGAAAGATGCAGAGTCGATCAAGTATGGGACAATTGGTAAATATCTATTCATTAACATACAAAAAAAAGCAAAGCTATTTCTCCTTCTTCATCTCTAAAACAAGAAATACAAAGTTACATAGTTCAAGATAATGATCATACAACATACGAATATATTAATGTGGTTACAAGATAAATATACGAATGCGGTTACAAGATAAATATTTTCCATGGAATAGAGATGCATACCACCCGGACCAAGGAATGGAGGAACAGAGATTGCTCCCCTAAACCCCTTCAGAAGGTGTTTAGATATGTTTTATTAATGTTAAACAACTATTTCTATCCTAGTTAAGCACCATATAACTACATCAAGTTAATCTTCTAAAGTAGAAGATTGCTACTAAGTAAAGAAATTAACAATGGCAGAGTGGACTTGCAGCCAAAAGAACCAACCAGAACAAGTCTATTTGAGAACCGCACAGACCGAGTTCATATCTTCTCAAGAAGGTATTGTGCAAGCGAATCAATGGGCTTCTTTCCATCAAGCTTCTCCCTACCTCGATGTCTCACCTTGATACGAACCAAATAATCAGCTGCAATCCATGCAAAACTAAGACGGATAGGTATTATCTCACCATCAGGTTCCTTGTGTTCCATTGCTTTTTCGAGCCAACGTGGGTGATAAGTCACTTGGTACCAAGCCGATGCCTTCTGTTCATACAATACAGACTTTTCTTCTTCTGTCAGCTCAGCCTCAGAAGTATCTGATTCCAAGCATTCAAAAGATTGACGGAATTCTTTGTGGAGAGCAGAGTATGCATTTTTAAGTCTCTCCTTAAGATCCCCCTGCTTCCTACTGTTGTGTTTTGGAAGTGTCCAGAAGTAGCCAGTGACAACCTCACCCTCGCTCTGAACCTTGTACTGCCCAAGTAACGCATTGAGTTGTCCATCGTAAGAACATTTCTTTTTCCATGCGTCCCAGATGTAGGTTGATGCACCTGGAACCTCAAGATCAAAGTCATAGGGTATGTCATTACGGCTGCAGTACAATTCAGACAATGGTCCATCCTCTTCATAAGCGTTCTTGATCTTGCGGTGCAGCTTGCCTAAGATTTTTTCAGACTTGTATGACCGGAAGTCCTCCTTATCCATAAAGTCTGGGTAGGTTTTTGGTCTATGGGATTGTAGCATGGTCGCGCCCTTTCCAGTTTTTGGAAAGTCAACTGCAACTGCAGCCAGCTCAGCTAGATGAAGACACTTTTCATCGAAAGCCCCATATTCGCTGAGGTCTGCATGGACAACATGGGCATTGCATATAACACCAAGATTCTCGCTCACCATGTTTTTCGTGAAGAAATCAATCACATCCTGTATAAAATTATGGAGTAAAGTTAGGAAGATGTCATTCTCCTCTGAGAAATCAGTGGTTAAGCTTAATCAACAGATACAAGTAAAATGATATTAAAGTTTGTGGGCTGCTTATAATGGTGATTCAATAGGCAAATCTTTCTAGAAACTGTTTTCCAGCAGTGCATTTTTTGTATTGGTGAGGAAATTTCTAGGTATTTATCATTATGTGTGTAAGGATATGAATGATTCACACCTACTGACCAACTCATTAACAGATTCATCTGCATAGCTGTTAAGAGAGTAATGTCATGATTGTCAATTGAAGTTTCGATATTGTGCATCTCTAATGTCTTTGAACAAATGAAGAAGAATGTGTTACCTTGCGTTTCACATCACGATTTTGTTGCTTGGCTTCAGCAGCAGTATAGTCCATTGGTGGCCAGCTCTTTTTACTTGGAGGTATAAGATTTTCCTCCCATGCAACAAAGTAAAGATCACCATCAAGGTCACTTCCAGATGCCTCATTTGCATGTGGCCTATCACCATTTTGTGGGAAGATCAAACA
Organism: Triglochin maritima; assembly: GCA_963682175.1. Lineage (NCBI taxonomy): Eukaryota > Viridiplantae > Streptophyta > Magnoliopsida > Alismatales > Juncaginaceae > Triglochin > Triglochin maritima. The sequence goes on from OY821775.1 coordinate 48,475,094, forward strand.
ATCAACCAAATGATGCAGACCAGGAACATCTACAGCTTCAAGAATCCGAACATCACCAGGGTGGAGACATGGATTCTTAGCTATAACTACAGTACCTTGAATAATTTGTCTGGTCTTCTTTGTATTAGCAAATTTTGAACCATGTCTGGCAAAACAATTCTCCAAAGAAGGCACTGACGCTTGTATAAAGCACTGTCCACTTTCAAGCACTGCTAGCTCATCTAAGCAACCCATCAAGCACCTTCCTTGACGAACAAAAATGCGAGCTTTCAACAAAAGGTCCGTGAGCTGGGCCGATCGTAAGCAAGACAACATTCCTTTCAAGTGAGGCTCTGACTGCGGCCTGAAACCTGCACTAAGCATCATTGCAGCAGTATTACCATGCTCAATACATGAGGTAGTGAGAACCTCAAATGCCATATCACTATCTGTAAGCATTTGATCCAACTTGTATACCATTGAATCTTGCATTTCAGAAAATATATGATCAGGAACACCCAAAGCAGACAGTAAAGTCACAATTTGACGATTTAAGAAGCATGGTTGGAAACGTGTCCAGGAAACAACTTCAAACACTGTGTGGGTAGACTCAAATTTGCTCATACTCTTTCTTAATTGGAGCTTGATGCCGTTGCTGTCCCCAGGCCACACGGCAACAACCCCCTTGCAACCAGCATAGCGAATCTGATATGCAGAAGGAGGATTGTCCTTCAGCTGTAGTCTTTCAGCAACTTCGTTGGCAAGTTCAGGTGCTATCTTTCCAATTCCATCTGAAAAAGTGTACTCGTTCCTTTCAATATCCGGAAGGGCATGGTTGACAAGTTGTCGTGGAACATCTACTGTAGCATATGTGGAGGAAAAACACTGTCCCATCCTTGCAGAATATTTTGCAACATTTCTGCTGGAAAATTTCCCCATCCAATCTCTGATGGAATTCACATTCAACCTTTCATTATCCGCAAAAAACCATGCTGAGCAGTCCCTCAATTGATTTGAGGAGAAGGCCAGAAAGGAGTAATGTCGTCCGCAGAGATGAAACCCATCTGTCAAAATGTTCTTCACCCTTTTAAACATATTTGTTTTCTGCGGGAATGAGTTTGAAGTGATATCTCGAACGATGGGAGCTACATAATAAGTAAGAACGCTTGAATTTAGTTGCTGCATGCCTTCGTCTGTGAATGTAACCCTTAGAAACCTGTCTGCAACATCCTTGTACTTTCTAAGAACCCTATTTGAGAGCTCCACTTCAGGAGGGAGACAATAGCCTTTCGTCGGGGTTATCACCAATCTCCTAACTTCCACGTTATCATCGATTAACTTATTGCTCTTAAGGAGTTTAGGATTCTTTAGAAGCCATGATTGAACAAGTTTCATCCTTTTATGAGCATCAAATATTGGTTTCTTGTATGAATAGATGTGCAACAACGCTGTAGCATTGACAACATCACTTTGGGTCTTCAGTAAACCAAAAAAGTCATCGGACAACTCGTATTGGTTGATTATACCTTTGTGCAGCACCGCATTGATCAAGAACATAATCTCAAAGCTGATCCCCTCTTTGTGCTGAACAGAAAATAACGGATTTGAGTTTACCAGTTTACATTGGGGCTCATCTTTTACTAGCAACTCACGTCTCGGAAAAGATATTGAGATTCTACATTCTTTAATATATTGTATTGCTGTTTCCAGCTTTCCTCCAAAACGAGGGGAGAAGGAAACTCGATATGAATTACACCGGCCTATCACTCCATTCTGGGTGAAATCACTTGTTCTGATCCAGGGATCCTCATCATCTAACAGAATGTAAGGAGCAGAATCAAAAATATCATCTTCAGCTGTTCTGTAATACAATATTGGTGATGACATCAGATGAAATATTATTGAAAAAGGAGCATGCTCCGTCAAAACCCCGATGTCATTTATCTCCCTCATCAAAAACTCCACTTTGAAGTCACATTTTAGTACAGCTATTCTGTTTGTCCCATCAAAAGAGAAAGCTACTTCTTTTGAGAAAATAATTTTGCAGCAATCATCAAATGGATCAATGAGGAAATCAATCCCAGATTCTGGACCCTTCCATCCACACCAGAATTCATCTGGAGCAACCAATGTCCCTATCTCAACACATGCATTGGAAAATACAAAAGGTTTGGTTTCCCTTCTCCGGTTGATTTGGAAAGAGCTATCAGCTCCAGAATTCACCTTTAGAGGGCTACCATTCAAGATAAGTTTGGACTGACCCGAAGCATTGATAGCTCTTTTTGCTCCATCAGGTGTTGTAAAATGTACAAATGCATGTGATTCTACTTTCTTGTAGTCATCCGTCTTCGGCTGCTTGGAAAAATCAGAGATTCTAAAATCTGGATATGAGTCGGGTGGTGTCCAAGAATTCTTTAGTCTGCAGCTCCAAATAAGTCCAGCTTCTGCCTCCAAAAAATCTGTGAGTTCTTTTGCTGTGAGTCCGACCTGGTCACGAAATCCACCAATACTGATCTGGGTAACCACCATCTTCTTCCTATCCTCCCCAGAACCAAGTGACCCCATATTTGATGGATGAAGGTGAATATAGAATCCAATTTCAACTTCACTGAAACTGAAAATTGTCAATAACACAAGTACAATCTAACGGTAAAGAAGTACAAAAGTATCTCCAAGAAAATACAAAGATCAGTTCGACATTGATGTTATGATGTAATTTAGGGAAGTTACACTTCAACTAAAGATCACCTTTCATCTTACTTCGATAAAAAAAACACCTTCAACAAACTACAAAAAATAATTTCACGCTGATGTTATAATGCAATTATAATAACACTATAAAACCCATAAAAGACCCTGAGTTACAAATATAATGCAATTCAGAAAAGAATCACTTCAACTACATATCATTTTTCTTCTTATTGTGGAAAAACAATAACTTCGACAAAGTACAAAATCAATTTGACATTGATGTCGTAGTGTCAGTTCATATAAAAAAACACTTAACTATACTTCATCTTCCCAAAACAACCACACATCATCTTTCTTCTTACTTCGGTAAAAAAACTTCAATAAACAGCTAAATCAATTTCATTCTGATGTGGTAATGCAATTTAGATTAAAAAACACTTAACTATGTTTCATCTTCACAAAAATTATAGCCGGAACAATCAACATTATAGCCTAAAAGAGTTCAAGTTTTTTTTACTTTTAATTGAATCCTAGATCACATATTTCAAACAGCAAATCAAAGCAATCAACAAGGCGATACTGAATTACACCATAAAAGGCAGTAAGGCACTACAATTGTCGTTGCAGAAACGTCATGAGAAACAACATGAATACCCAAAGATAAATAGAAATTTGACTTCTCACTAGATTCTGTGGCAACAATCCTCACCAACAGCACACCAGTTCAACTCAAACAGCAATTCAATAAAGTTACAACATAAACCAACATGAATCCAAAAGTAACTTCAAAGCTTTTTACAATTACCTTACCCTCATGATTTCCGAACAATAAGACACCAAATCAATCCCAGAAGATCACAATTATCGTCACACAAAAAACTACAAAAGACAACACCATACTCAAGAGAAGTTCAGATTTCACTTTTCACTGAATCCTCTCTTGACAATTCACAATAATAAAACACAAAACAATAGCATAAGACAAAATTCCACCCAAAATAACTTCAGAATTTCCACTTTTACCAAGTCCTCTACTTAATTCCAAAGAGCAAAATACCAAATATACTAAAAACCAGAACTACTTATGAAAACATTAAAAAAACATTATACCTCAAAAGTCTTGAACTTTCACTTCTGACCGAATAAACTCAACGAAAAACTAAATTGCGTCACTAAAACACCACAAAACTTGGAAATATTCAACCTTCTATGGAACTCATACCAACCGATTCCAAACCGACTCAACTTCGCAACGAAAAGGGTAAAAAAAAGGGAATCAGAAGCAAATGGAGAAACGCGAGCTCACTCACAGGTGTGCTGGAACGGAATGATTTAAAAAAATTGGTTAGCCGGAACGAAAAGAAACAAAATGAATTTGAAACCGATGCCATAATGCAGTTCAAACAACAAACAGTTAGCTACACTTCATTTCCGCAAAAACATCACTTTGCAATGCAATTCCGCAAAAACAGCACAAAAACGCCGAACGAACACCAAAACCCCCAAACTGAACTTCTCGTATCGCCTCTGAAGTCACGCTTGCAATAACAAAACGAAACATATTCAATTTGAAACTGATGTCGTAATGCAGTTCAGACAACAAACAGTTAGCTACACTTCATTTTCGCAAAAAAAAATCAGTTTGCAATGCAATTCCGCAAAAAACCACACAAAACCCCCAAACAAACACCAAAAATCACCAAACCGAACTTCCCGTATCACCTCTGAAGTCACGCTTGCAATAACAAAACGAAACAAATTCAATTTGAAACCGATGCCTTAATGCAATTCAGACAACAAACAGTTAGCTACACTTCATTTTCGCAAAAAAAAACATCACTTTGCAATGCAATTCAGCAAAAACCGCAACAAAAAAAAGAGCCAAACAAACACCAAAAATCCCCAAACCGAACTTCCCTTATCGCCCCCGAAGTCACGATCACATGGACGAAATGAAACAAAATCAATTTGAAACTGATGCCGTAATGCAATCCAGACGAAAAACACTTAACTACACTTCATATTTGCAAAAACATCACTTCGCAATGCGATTCTGCAAAAAAAACGCACAAAAACGCCAAACGAACACCAAAATCCCCAAACCGAACTTTCGGTAGCACCTCCGGAGTCACGATCGCGGGGACGAAAAGAAAGCAGAAGGAGAAGGGGATCGAGGACTCACCTCGGGAAGACGGCGATCGTGCGGTGGTTTTGGGATTTGGATCGTCACTTCGGCATCGATCTTAAAGAAAAAAATAAGAAAAAAAATAAGAAAAAAATGGAGAAAAGTGGAGAAGAGGGAAAAGAGTATGCAAAGGTGTGACCAGAAAAGATCTGCGGTTAATAATTAGGGAAATGTTTGTTGAACGCTTCGCGTCACGGACGCTGCAAACCCAGTCAGCAGAATGGTTGATGTGGGCAACCCAGTCAGCAGACGCGGCTGAGTTCGCTCTCTCCCCAGAAACAATTTCTTTGTTTAGTTTATTCCTCGTTTCGTACAAATTTCGTCATCCCTCGTCATCCCTCATTAATGCGTCTCAAATCACTTCATTCTTTCATCATGTTGGCGCTCTTACACTCAACATTCGTCCTCCTATTTCTTCCCTTCTCTTTATTAAATTCATTTTTTTCCGGACACACACATCATTCATTTTCTTTAGTTTCTGGACAAGCACGTAACTTATTCCGGACACAGTTACTATTTATTCCGGACAGTTGGAATACTTATTCCGGACAGACGGAACACTTATTCCGGACAGACGAACTACTTACTCCTGATTTTTTGTTGCTGTTGTTTTATTTTCCCGATGCGTCCACCATCGCATTTAATGCTTTTCAAATCAGCACGTCCTACGTCTTCTTTCTTATTGTTTGGCGCGTCACGGAGATACAAATATGAGTGTCTAGGTTATTCCGATCCTACGAACCATTCCTTCTTCTCTCCTTCCTCCATTTTTGTTGTACTGTAATGGCACTCGTAAATGTGTCCTCACAGCCGGCTCATGCCTCCAACGTCCCTCAAGTGATGATGAATTTTCCTTCCTTCGAAGAAGCCAAAGCATTTTACGTTTCATACGCCGATTCCTGTGGTTTTGGTGTGAAGATAAGGCAATCTCATTACGGTCATGGTGTTGTAATACGGGCCACTCTTACTTGCTCAAAGGAAGGTAATGCTCCCGGAAACCAAGGTGAAGGTAGACCGAAACATAGGTTATCCGGTTGGGTCGAATGCACTGCGCGGATTAGGGTCTCCGGTAATCCATCCAGAGGCTACGTAATTAACTACGTAGATCTCGAACATAATCACGCCATGCTGTCGGAAGACCAGATGCGCTTCCTCCGACAAAAACGATCCGTCCCGGAGTCCGCCAGAGCACGCATTTCGTGCAATGATGCTGCCGGTATATCTGCCGCCAAGACCATGCAATCTTTTGTGGTCGAAGCTGGAGGTCACGATAAATTGTCTTTCAACGAGCGGGACCTAAGGTTATTTATTCTCCACTTAACCTGGTTGAAGTTACGCATTTAGCTTTGTCATAAAAATTATGTTTCGCAGGAATGTTGTGAACGAGGTTAGAAACCTCAAAATGGGACCAGGAGATGCGCAAGCTATCCAAGATTATTTCATCAGGATGCAGAAGAATGATTCCCGCTTCTTTTACGTAATGGATATGGACGACGAAGGCAGACTACGAAATGTGTTCTGGGCCGACAGTCGTTCTCGAGCTGCTTACTCTTACTTTGGAGATGCAATATGTTTCGACACAACATACATAACAAACAAGTATGACATGCCTTTTGCCCCATTTGTGGGGGTAAATCACCACTACCAGTCCGTCATACTCGGTTGCGCACTCCTCTCTTCCGAGACGACACAAAATTACATTTGGTTGTTCCAAACATGGTTGACGTGCATGAACGGTACGTGTTTTATTTTGTCCGGCTTTGTCCATTTTACGTTGTGTGCCTGTCCGGTTACTCCCTTACGTCTGTCCGTTTTACGTCTTTTGCTCGTCCGGTTTATCCTTTACGTCTGTCCGGTTTACGTATTTTGCTCGTCCGGTTTATCCCTTACGTCTGTCCTGTTTACGTCTTTTGCTCGTCATGTTTATCCCTTACGTCTGTCCGGTTTACGTCTTTTGCTCGTCCGTTTTATCCCTTACGTCTGTCCGGTTTACGTATTTTGCTCGTCCGGTTTATCCCTTACGTCTGTCCGGTTTACGTTTTGTGCGCGTCCGGTTTATCCCTTACGTCTGTCCGGTTTACCCTTGACGCCTGTCCGGTTTACGTCTTTTGCTCGTCCGGTTTATCCCTTACGTCTGTCCGGTTTACGTCTTTTGCTCGTCCGGTTTATCCCTTACGTCTGTCCGGTTTACGTTATTTCTGTCCGGATTAACATATGTTTTTATCTTGATCGCGTTGTGTGCAGATACAAGCCCCCCGGCGATCATAACAGACCAATGTGGCGCCATAGCTTCGGCTGTGAGGAATGTGTTCCCTGAAGCGCGGCACAGATTTTGTATATGGCACATAATGAATAAGGCCCCTGTGAAGCTGCCCAAGAAGTACCGGGAGCATACGTTGTTTGACCTCAACAACTGTGTATTCGATTCCAAGACTCCGGCAGAATTCGAGCGGAATTGGCAGGGATTTCTAGATGATTTCGAGTTGCACGACAATAATTGGCTCCGATCCATTTATGCAATTCGAGAGCACTGGGTACCTGCATTTTCGCGGGATTGTTTTTCCGCCGGAATGGCATCAACCCAGAGAAGTGAGGGTATGAACGCCTTCTTCGATAAGTACCTCACATCAAGGACGACACTTAAGCAGTTCGTTCAACAATACGAACTCGCACTACGCCACAAGTATGAGAAGGAAGCTCAGTCTGATTTCGATTGTCAGCATAAGGCTCCGCAATTGATTTCGAAATATCCATTCGAGAGGCAATTGAGCGAGTTGTATACGGTGGGTGTCTTCAAGAAGGTGCAGTTAGAAATTGGGAAGATGATGTACTGCGACATCAAGGATGAGTTCAACGAGGACGACACATTGCACTTCAACGTGACCGAACATGTATTGACACATATCCTCCCATTGTCGAAACGGTTCACAGTGCAAATTAGAGATGAGAAGTGGGTATGCGATTGCAGAATGTTTGATCACGTCGGTATCCTATGTTGTCACGTTTATGTTGTTATTGCCCGAATACGTCCAAACGCGTTGCTCCCCGAGTCTTACATCGTCCACCGATGGAGGAAGGATATCCGAATGAGCTATGGAGTCAAGTTTCCTCTTCAAAGCGGCATAACGGGGAACGATGCGCTTCGTCGCCACGACGACATAATGGGTCGTGCGCTTTGGATCGCCGAGGCCGCTTTCGACTCAAACGACAGATATCTTCAGGCGGTAGAGGCACTTGAGTTGCTTAAGGAACGTATGCAACGACCTGATCCTGTGTTCGCTGGTACATCCGTTCTCAATCCGGATAAGACAATACGGAAAGGCAGACCGCCGAGCAAACGACGGATTTCTTTGTCTGAGAAAATAATTAAAAGTAACGTTAAGAAAATCAACACGAAGAAGGCTCTACCCCCGTTACACCCTGCAGCACCCAAACCGGGGGATCACGATTTCGATGACTGGGACATGAATTTGCATTACGAGGGAGTTCCTCCTTGATTATTGTATTTGTCCTTGGTTGGAATTATTCCTATGTAATTTTGTTGAAAGTCATTGTAATTTTGTTGAAAGTCATTGTATGTAATTTTGTTGAAAGTCATTGTATGTAATTTTGTTGAAAGTCATTGTATGTAATTTTGTTGAAAGTCATTGTATTATTGCATAAGATTCAACCCTTTCTTTGCTTGATCGTTTGTGAATTAATTTCTCATGGCGACAAATATATTAAGTAATTTTGGTTTGTTGTATGTCTGTCCTGATTACGTTATATGTCTGTCCGGTTTATTTTTTATTTAAGTCCGGATTAAGTGACCAGTATGTCCGGAATACGTAATTAGGCCGTCCGGATTACATTGTTTGTCTGTCCGGATTACGTTATATATCCGTCCGAAATAAGTTTTATTTATGTCCGGATTAAGTTAACAGTATGTCCGGTTTATGTTTTATTTATGTCCGGATTAAGTGACCAGTATGTCCGGAAGACGTACTTAGGCTGTACGAATTACATTGTTTGTCTGTCCGGATTACGTTAATATCTGTCCGGAATAAGTTGTATTTATGTCCGGATTAAGTTACCAGTATGTCCGGATTACGTTATATGTCCGTCCGGATTACGTAACATCAAAGTCCGGATTAAGTGACCAGTATGTCCGGAATACGTAATTAGGCAGTCTGGATTACATTGTTTGTCTGTCCGGATTACGTTAATTTCTGTCCGGAATAAGTTGTATTTATGTCCGGATTAAGTTACCAGTATGTCCGGATTACGTTACATCAATGTCCGGATTACGTTTTATTTATGTCCTGATTAAGTGACCAGTATGTCCGGAATACGTAATTAGGCAGTCCGGATTACATTGTTTGTCTGTCCGGATTACGTTATATGTCCGTCCGGATTACGTATCATGTATGTCCGGTTTAAGAATAAAGTGTGTCCCGAAACGGAACAAAAAGTTTGTCCGGAATAAGTGTATTTGTTGTCCGGAATAAGTGTATTTGTTGTCCGGTTTAAGACTAAAGTGTGTCCCGAAACGGAACAAAAAGTTTGTCCGGAATAAGTGTATTTGCTGTCCGGAATAAGTGTATTTGTTGTCCGGAATAAGCGTATTTGTTGTCCGGAATAAATGTATTTGTTGTCCGGTTTAAGAATAAAGTGTGTCCGGAATAAGTGTATTTTCTGTCCGGAATAAGTGTATTTGCTGTCCGGAATAAGAATAAAGTGTGTCCCGAAACGGAACAAAAAGTTTGTCCGGAATAAGTGTATTTGCTGTCCAGAATAAGTGTATTTGTTGTCCGGAATAAGTGTATTTGTTGTCCGGTTTAAGAATAAAGTGTGTCCCGAAACGGAACAAAAAGTTTGTCCGGAATAAGTGTATTTGTTGTCCGGAATAAGTGTATTTGTTGTCCGGTTTAAGACTAAAATGTGTCCCGAAACGGAACAAAAAGTTTGTCCGGAATAAGTGTATTTGCTGTCCGGAATAAGTGTATTTGTTGTCCGGAATAAGCGTATTTGTTGTCCGGAATAAATGTATTTGTTGTCCGGTTTAAGAATAAAGTGTGTCCGGAATAAGTGTATTTGCTGTCCGGAATAAGTGTACTTGCTGTCCGGAATACGTGTATTTGCTGTCCGGAATAAGAATAAAGTGTGTCCCGAAACGGAACAAAAAGTTTGTCCGGAATAAGTGTATTTGCTGTCCAGAATAAGTGTATTGTATTTGTTGTCCGGAATAAGTGTATTTGTTGTCCGGTTTAAGAATAAAGTGTGTCCCGAAACGGAACAAAAAGTTTGTCCGGAATAAGTGTATTTCCTGTCCGGAATAAGTGTATTTGTTGTCCGGAATAAGTGTATTTGCTGTCCGGAATATGTGTATTTGTTGTCCGGAATATGTGTATTTGTTGTTCGGAATAAGTGTATTTGCTGTCCGGAGTAAGTGTATTTGTTGTCCGGTTTAAGAATAAATTTTGTCCAGAAACGGAACATTAAGTTTTTCCGGAATAAGTGTATTTGCTGTCCGGAATAAGTGTATTTGTTGTCCGGAATTAGTGTATTTGCTGTCCGGAATAGGTGTATTTGTTGTCCGGTTTAAGAGTATTGATAATTTATACATGTCCTTGTATTGATAATTTAACCCAACACCAAATGTCATTGTATTGATAAATCATTCAAATAGTCTATGTAATTTTAATATGTATACATGTATAACTTTGTAAAAAAAATTAAAACATCCAGAGTCATTTATTGTTGATCGCACATCCCAGAGTCTTCGAGTAAGAAATTGGCCAAATCGCCTCTAAAACGGTGAAGAACCTTGCTCTGCTTCGGCTGAGTCGGATCAGCATTCTCCATCAAACGCTTGATCCAGTACAAAACGTATGGCCCGCAGTCGTTACTCCCCGCTAGCTGTCGTTGGCTACCCTTCCTGTCAACTCTCAGTGGCCATTCGACCGCCAAAAACCCTCGCCAGAATCCCGCTATCTTAGACGCGGTGCATTCATGAGTTCCAACTAAACGGTTAGGATTTTCACCTCTTTTAAGCGTGCGGGAGATGCTGTTGTACTGAATGAACTCTGATCGAGGTCCGTGGGCAACGAACAGAGTCCAGTGGCCGGACAAACAGCATGGCTGTGCGATGACGACTTCCTCCACATTAAGTCCTTCAATTTTTGGGAGTAAATAATCTTTCTTTATATCTTCTCCCTGTCCCTCCACAATCATTTCCGATTCGAAGGTTGATAAGCAGACCACCTTTTTTTGCCCTCCTCTTCTGACGAGTACCTCAATTAGGCCGTCAAGAGTTTCGCTGGTGATTTCTGTGCCTCGCGAAATTATTTCCTTGAGATCACCCCTGCTGATAATGCTGAGAACCCCCTCCAGATAATATCTTTTACTTCTCGCTCGGGAGCCGTTGCATTCAATAAACGATGTACCTCATCATTGGTCAGCGTTCTCAAGGCGGTCTCATCCACATCTGGCCTCGTGGACGAAACATGGGCGGCCAGTTCATCTTTCGCTGTTTCTTCACTGGCTTCTTCGGGCCCTTTTGTTTTTGTGGTGGCTTCTTCGGCCTCCTTTATTTCTTCTTGTTTTTCTGCGACAATCTTCTGTGCCTCATCTTGGCCAGATTTGCTTTGCGCTTCGTCTATGTGTTCTGTGCGCAAGCGTGGTTTAATAGTCCGCATTTTTTGAGGGTGCAAAAGCGGAAGCGCAACCTCAGCCTTCCTCTTTCTTTCCTCCTGTCTCCTCATAACTTCCTCCTTCCTTTCTTCCTCCTTCCTCTTCTCTCCCTCTTCCTCCCTCCGCTTATTTCTCTCTTCCTCCTCCCTCTTTTCCCCCTCTTCCTCCTTCCTCTTCTTCCTGTCTTCCTCCTCCCTCTTCTTCCTCTCTTCCTCCCTCCGCCTTTTTCTCTCTTCCTCCTTCCTCGTCTTCCTCTCTTCCTCCTCCCTCTTATTCCTCTCATCCTCCTCCTCCCTCCTCTTTTTTCTCTCTTCCTCCTCCCTCTTCCTCCTCTCTTCCTCCTCCCTCTTATTCCTCTCATCCTCCTCCCTCCTCTTCTTCTCATCCTCCTCCTCCCTTCTCTTCCTCTCTTCCTCCTCCCTTCTCTTCCTCTCTTCCTCTCTTCCTCCTCCCTCCTCTTCCTCTCTTCCTCCTCCCTCTTATGCTTCTCATCCTCCTCTCTCTTCTTCTTCTCATCCTCCTCCCTCTTATTCCTCTCATTCTCCTCCCTCTTCTTCTTCTCTTCCTCCTCCCTCTTCTCACTCTCTTCCTCGTTCCTCTTCTTCCTTTCTTCCTCCTCTCTCTTCTCCCTCTCCTCCGCCTCCCTCTTACTTCTCTCTTCCTCCTCCCTCTTATGCTTCTCATCCTCCTCCCTCTTCTTCTTCTCATCCTCCTCCCTCTTATTCCTCTCATTCTCCTCCCTCTTCTTCTTCTCTTCCTCCTCCCTCTTCTCCCTCTCTTCCTCGTTCCTCTTCTTCCTTTCTTCCTCCTCTCTCTTCTCCCTCTCTTCCTCCTCTCTCTTCTCCCTCTCCTCCGCCTCCCTCTTACTTCTCTCTTCCTCCTCCCTCTTTTCCCTCTCCTCCGCCTCCCTCTTATTTCTCTCTTCCTCCTCCCTCTCTTCCCTCTCCTCCGCCTCCCTCTTATTTCTCTCTTCCTCCTCCCTATTTTCCCTCTCTTCCTCCTCCCCACGGACTCTCAGCTCACGACACTCTTCTTGAGAGATCCGGAGTTCTTCCTCCAGGTTGTTAATTTTAACGGTCGCCTCCCTAAGTGCTGCTTCGGCTCGCAGCAATTTCGTCTTCACCTCACTAAGTTCCAACTCTTGTAGCAGTGGGTCACATGGAATGCTGCATTCACTGAGTTGTATCCTTGGTAGAGTGGATGTTGAAGGTGTTTCCTTCGAGGCGACCGTTGCTTCTGCAGGAGTTGAAGGTGTTTCCTTCGCTGCGGGAGTTGCTGCTGCAGGAGGAAATTGATCCTCTGACAACAGTGAATGCTCCCGTGCACTGAGTTTTGGGGTGCCCTTCAACTCAAATTGGCCCGAGTATATCCGGGACAAGTTGATGCCTCGATCTTCCCATTTTCTAAGGATTTGGCGTCTGCTAAACATTTCGGTCCAACACTTGAACCGTGGAAATGCTGACCGGGGATCCCCCAATTTGAACTTCTCGCAAAGCCACACCTGAAAACAGGAATGAGTTAAAAAACAGAAACATAACATCCCCAGGACAGTCTCATAACGTTAATCAGAAAGACCAAACACTAATTCCGGAAAGACACAACTCTTATTCCGGACAGACGCAGACGTATTCCGGACATACAAATTACTTATTCCGGACAGACACAAGACGTATTCCGGACAGACAAGATACTCATTCCGGACACATACAGGACTATTCCGGACTGGCAACACACTTATTCCGGACAGGCAACACACTTATTCCGGACAGAGACAACACTCATTCCGGACAACCTCAAGACACTTATTCCGGACAGAGACAACACTATTGAGGACAGACACAAAACTTATCCCGGACAGACACAAGACTTATTCCGGACAGAGACAACACTATTCAGGACAGACACAAGACTTATCCCGGACAGACACAAGACGTATTCCGGACAGACAAGACAATCATTCCGGACACATACAGGACTATTCCGGACAGGAAACACACTTATTCCGGACATAAACCAACACTACTCCGGACTGACACAACACTCATTCCGGACAACCACAAGACACTTATTCCGGACAACCTCAAGACACTTATTCCGGACAGAGACAACACTATTCAGGACAGACACAAGACGTATTCCGGACAGACACAAGACGTATTCCGGACAAGCAAGAGAGTCATTCCGGACACATACAGGACTATTCCGGACAGGCAACACACTTATTCCGGACATAAACCGACACTACTCCGGACTGACACAACACTCATTCCGGACCAAGATGCTTACTTGTAATACGGCAACGCAACCAGACACGTAGCCCTGCTTCATAGAGAAGTTCGCTGACGATCTCCTCCTCGAGAGTTCCCGTTGGGCTTCCTCCAGGCCTTCAACCAAGAAAGTGTGAACCGCATTTGCCCACGCATATCTCTTGAGGCGCTTGAGGTTCTTAAGGTGTTTCGTGTACCACGCTTTAGTTCGCAGTGATCCATCGAAGAACAAAAAATGATTGAAAATCATAGAAATAAGGAGTCGGACGTGCTCCTCCTCCTCGCCCATCTTGCTCGTGGCGGTAAGATGACCCAGTAGCTGGGTGTTGTCGAGGTTAACCCCGTCACGTTTCTCTACGTACATGGCATCCATATCCACTCTCTGCCCATGTACTCTTAGTCCAAGTAGAAGGGCGACGTCTTCTACCGTAAATGGGACCACCCCAGTGGCTATTCTCAGACCGACTTCATTGGCGTCGAAGTGTTCGACGAACCAACCCAGTATCTCGTTGTCAGTTGTGACGTGAGGAAAGCTGAGGAAGTGACCGAAAGGCGTCCGTTGGAAGACATTTTTCTCCTCCTCCTTCATCCGGTCGAACTGCTTGTGAAGGGCCGCGAAACCGCACTTGGTTTCGCGGAAGTAGTACGTGCTTCCCTTAAACCACACAAAAAAATTGTTAGAGGCCAATAATGAACCTTAAAATGAACCAGAAAGAACATGGTTGACAAAACACCTGCGCGGCTACAATTTCAGGAGCAATGGAGGTTTCAGGTAGAGAAGGATCCATTTTCGCCTTGTCTTGGTTTTCGTTACTGGAATGGAAAGGTTTTGGAGCAATGAAGGTTTTGGATGAGCGTATGGAAAGGAACTCCGGGTGAAATGGGGAAAGTTACTCGAATGCTGTACCGCCGCTACTGATGTACGTGAAGTCGAACCGTCTAATCGTGATTTAGGGAAATGAACCGTCGCACGGAAATGAACCGTCGCACCCAACAAATCGTGATTTAGGGAAATGAACCGTCGCACCCAACAATTCGTAATTTTCATTTCCCCGCGCAGAAGTTTTGGTTGACTGTACGCTGAACTGGCAGCTGACGTGTTATTCCACGTAGGACGCGTCACGGACGCTCGCGTCCGTATATAACTACTCTAATAATTAGGCGGGTTCGGTAAAAGCTTCCCCGACCAGATAAGGTAAAGGTTTTTTTTCAAAATGTTTTTGAAATAATATTTTTTTCAAACTATTAAGAAATATTTCTCAAATCAGAACCGTTATCACCACATCTTGAATTTAGTATATAGAGAATTTGACGTTTAAGTTAAATATTTTGCTATTAAATCATAAAAATGAATTATTACTGTGGATTTTTTTGGCAATTATCGATCTAATAGTCCATTTTTAATATGAGAATGGTAATTAAATCACCACATGTACATTAGGTGGGCTGAAGTTCAACCTCAGTTGAAATACGATGTGCAGTGAATTTGACTGAAGTCTGTGTTTGGGTTGAATTTGATATGCAATAATTGGGCTTAAATTGGGTTTCAATTTTTTTTTTATCTACTTTACTGTCCACTGTATTTTAAATCTCAAACATCCTAAACATGTCAATACGATTGTTGAGATTTGGTTCTTGTTCTTGATAATCTTAATACAATGTATCTCCTAATTGAGATAACCTCAGTTGCTAAGCTTAGAATTTTAAATGGATCGTGTAGGTTACGTGTAATAAATAGCGGGCATTTGAAAGATGATTTGGAGAGTATAATGTTTGAGTGAGGCATCTTGAGATCCATTTCCCAAAATGTGTTGGTCGTGTAAGCATTTCAAAGCCCACCCGCAGAGAAAGCTACTTCGATAACAAATTTACAATTGCGCTAATTCACGAATCCACTTGAACAAATTGAGATACCAACCCCAAAGGAATTGATTGAGATCATAATAACCCATTACTAGCTAAAACATAATGTAAATCTAAACCCGTATTATTTTTAACATACATAACCTCATATCCAGGTAGTAGACAACACATTGCGGTGATAACACATTAACATCAAATGACCAAACATGACGTTTCCTAAACATTTTTGACAAAAGTCACTCGTCGGAAAAAAGAAGATATTCATCGAGTATAAAGAAACATCATAACATCATACTACCTGTGTAACATCCCGATACAGCGGAAAATTTTAAAAAATCATAATCAAGACAAAGAGCACAATAATCAAAGGCGGGACTGTTACGTCTCATAAACAAATAGCGGTGCACCAGAATACATCAGAGTTTGCCGAAATGAATACATGATTACAACAAAACGACAAGGGAAGATAAACGTAATCATGTTGACCTCAGTGGTCTGACTAGAGGATCCGACTCCAAATGCGCGCGTCGCCGATCATCACCCCACTGGACCTACTGCGGTCCTGAAAAAGATGCAACAACAATGCCTGAGTTTCCAGAAGGAAACCCCGTATGCCAACTCACCTATATGCATGTATTACATGATGAACCTATCATACTAGTAGCATGTCATGACATCGACAGAATGGAAAACAGTTCCCCCGAAGGGTAAAACAGGACATCAGTCTGACAGTCAACAACAAGTCTCCCGAGGAGACCTACTGCAGGCACATGCAGCCTTACAGCACGCGACATCGCACCCCCCACACGCAGCTACACTACTCAAGGGTTCGGCAGGGAGTCTCTGTCATGCCAGAGCGCCGATAGAATACAGATCTGCAAATCTCAGTGGTCGGAGCCACAGGGACCAACGGGGCCGTCGTCCCGGAAGGTATAACAACAACATCTCGATAGGTGCCCAGTCGAGGAATCAACATAGCCGGAACAGCCTCGGCCCAACAATCATCATCGCCGGCACAACCTCGGCGGCATCACCGACACAACATCGGTGGTCCATCACAACGTCCGGCACAACATCGGATGGGTCCAGACCGAAGTCTGCCAGGTCATCAGGCTCCTCGAGCCGCAAACACCAACCGCGCCGCTATAAAAGCAGGGCAGCGACCTCTGTAGCCCGTAGGCCGGTAGTCACCTCACCCAACGCCAGTTGCGTGCCCGCACAACATCAAACACTGGGATCCGCGATCCCTCAGGCCTGCTATACTAAAAAGTGCCCAACAATCCATCTCAAGTCACGGTCCATACACGGAGGTGACGCGTCCCGAACACCCACACTCTTCCCAACAGCGGTCCCTGGGTAGGCACGCGTAACGTGCCCACTGTCACCTCCCGGCTCACGCACAAGGCGAGGACACGGGTTTCCGTGGACAGAGTTGGCATTCAAAAAGGGAACCAGGAATTCTGTCATGTGCCCAAA
This sequence comes from Triglochin maritima, assembly GCA_963682175.1. NCBI lineage: Eukaryota > Viridiplantae > Streptophyta > Magnoliopsida > Alismatales > Juncaginaceae > Triglochin > Triglochin maritima. Next base: position 48,492,227 of record OY821775.1, read on the forward strand.
TGGTCGACCAGAAAAGGAGATTCGGTCGACCGCTTCCAGAAAGGAATCGGTCGACCGTTCTCCTAACACGGTTTACCGCTGCGCTCAAAACACAATCCCCCAACGGTCGAACAAAGGTCTAAAACCGGTCGACCGAACGAGGTCAAAATCCGGAGTCTGGTCAACGCAAAATTCGAATCTAACGGTCGACCGACTCAGGGGTCTCGGTCGACCGAAAACAGACAGGGAGTCCCAACTCACCAGCAAATACGCACTACCGGTCGACCGCTACAAGGCATCGTCCGACCGGTGAAGGTTAAAGTCGAGTAAAACAGTACATTCGGTCGACCGCCCGAAGGGACCGGTCGACTGTTCGTCGTCTTCAACCTCGCGTCAGCCGATGTATTACGAAGAAACACGCCGCCGGAGAGGTCTCCGTCCTCTCCCGGCCGACCAACGCCTCCCCCACACTTGGGTGAGCAACCAAACATCACACTAACAAGTCGACATACCTTTCACCAAGACGACGAACCGCCGGAGCTTGCTCACGCACGTCGCCTCCGGTAAACCTCGAGCACGCGCCGCGCCTCCTCTTAACGAGCACCTTCCTCAGCCGATGCCTCCGCCGCTGCTCCACCAACACGCGCACCAGCAAGAAAGGAAGGGAGGAATGAGATTCAAAATGAGAGTGAAAAGAGAGAGAGAGAGAGAGAGAGAGAGAGAGAGAGAGAGAGAGAGAAAACCACGCTTATAACCCTAACCCAACTCCTCTCCACAGTAACCTACACCACCAAGCCATCACCTCCCCTGCAGCCACTGTTCACGCCCCTCCTCTTCCCCACGCGGCCACTGTAGCGCCTCTTCCCCATGCAAACCCCTCACTAATCCACCATTAAACCAAGTTTAACCCTAATCTAGGTTTGGGTTCTAACAACCTGTCATAGGTTTAACACTCAGAGGGTTCAATTTGACACATGTATTTGTTTAAAACAACTATTTCGCAAATCATGCTCCCAAGCACGTGGCTCGGTTGATTTTAAAATCTATATACAAACCGATCATCAACTATATATTTCTGTCCATAAAACATTGTAAAGTACTTCCAGTTCAGAATTACAATCCACCTACCCCAAATAATGATTGAGTTATCGATTATTAGTCTTTTTTTTGCAATTTGTAAGGATGTTCTATATGTATCATAAAAAATTATGAACCACTTCCGGTTTAAAACCTCAATCTACCAATCTTAGAAGGAAGACTGGATCACGCCATCACGAATTATTAGTGCCCGAAATATTTCTGAACTGCTAAACATCGCCCCAAAATTACTTAAATCGCCCCTTGAAATTACCAAATTGCCCTTCCTCCTATTTTTGCTTATATATCTCACAATTTCACTCTTTTTTCAAAATTTTCTCTTCCTATACCTACTACACAAGATTACGAATGTCTCGGAGGCCAGGGAAGCAGCCAGCAGTTCCCCCGGTGTACCCGTATGAGGTAACATTACGTTATTTATTTGTTTAAAAAAAAAAAAAAAAAGTCGTCGGCGTCCGAGGGAGACGCCCCCCGCATGGGGCGGGCGTCCGAGGAAGCCGCTCCCCCTATGGATGAGGCATATTACATATTACATATCAAAACATATTACATAATTGTTGCCAATATGCTATCCTATTTTGGTACTCCAGCTCCCATCCAATAACACTCTCATCTCGTATTTGATACCACAGAGTCGCTATAGGAGGTACGAGGAATCCCTCATTCAATTCCAAACGAATGTAATGAGCGTAACTCCCTAAATGAGCAATAATCAACTCTCTGCACGGTCTCGTCACGGTAGGCGGACTCTCCCAAGGTAGAACTGTAAGACATGGGTACAATGAACCATCATTTCCGAGAGAGAAGAACATAACTGCACACTTGTAAAAATTTGCAATGGGAAACAAGTCCGTCCACGTCTCCATATAGTGATTCTCGCCACAAGGTCCCCCGCCCCAATTAATCCGGTGACGAGCCTCCGCCACACCGTCGTAGTATACGTGCTCATAAAAAGATGGGTTCGCAGCTATCTCATTTGAAATCGAACGACGGGCGAGTTGCCAATTGTCTTCACCACCGTGGAAAACATCGGCGACACATCGAAATCCACAGTTTCCATCAGCACGTACATCATTCCACTGGTGTAGGAATGGCATAATGATTCCTTGAATTCTATCTCCATATGGGAAGTCGTCTACGTCAGCCCGCCCAGTCACTACAATATGAACAAAAAATACAGTTACATATAATAACAAAAGATACATATTTACTGAAATAAATAACAAAATAATAATAATAATAAATATAGGGATGGTATACCTGATCCTCCCCTCACAGACGAAGAACCAGAAGATCGACCACGACCTTTGCTTCCACTACCGGAAGAACGACCACGACCTCTACTCCCACTACCTGAAGATCGACCACTACCTCGCTCTGCATACTCAAACGCACTAGGGTCCCGTCGTGTCGACTTTCCCCTTGGTCGACCTCGTAGCTTTGTTTTTACTGCAGGCTCTTTCAAATTTGAATGTTCGGGGTGTAGCTGCTCGAATAAAACCCGAGAGGCAGATCGAATTACGGTATGGTCACTTCCTGCAATCTCATCAACCAGACTGCGAAAATGTTCGGCGTCTTGAGCTGCCTGAGACACAAACTCTGCGTTCCCGGCTCCTTCCCCAATGACAAGTGTCCTCCAGAACGGATGAATCTGCTCTAAGTAAATTCCGTTTTCTGATTCAAGACATCCACGGATGGTACATGCGCAAGGTATCCCATGAGAAGTCAGAAAAGCGCACTCGCAACGATATTCAACTTCATCATCTAACTATTGCATTCTCTTCACCTCCTGACTCAGCAACTGCAAACAGTGATGCGAAACTCTACCATTTATGTGACGATATAGAGCATGTCCGAAATTAGTCAAATTTCGCCGTCTCGAGTCTTCAAGAAAGTTTCGAATATTCGTCAGCTGCATTTCAGTAGCCGCGTTGACGCACTCGAAAAGAGTGTCCAGAGCTGCAGTCGATGTAGAAATCCACTCTGTTAGAGCCGAATGAGCACTTTCGACCCTATAATTCGTGGTGTTCCCAAAATGAAGGACTTTGTTCGTCCAATTCAGCACAAACTTTTCTTTATGCACCAACCACGTGGTGTCCAGATACTCCGTGATAGCCGGCCACGATCTATACAAATCTTTCAGAGCATACACAGCTCTATCATACTCGGCTTCTGAAGTAGAAAGCATGATCTTCCTCCATCTTCCACGCCTCAAAGTCTCTGTCATCTCCTTATTCTTGCCGAATACGTGGTATGCGTAATTCAATACGTCTTTGTTGATGTGCCATGTGCAGAGTAAATGAGCAGAGTCAGGAAAAACCTCTCTCACTGGTCGCATAAGGCCTAACTCCCGGTCTGTTATTATTGCAGTCGGGCTGACAGTCCCCAATAACAGATCTCTCAACTTCTCCATCACCCACAAATAACTGGAGTAAGATTCATCCATCAAAATCGCATATCCAATAAGGAAATTCATGTTTGCTGGTGTGACCCCAATCATTTCGAACAAAGGCATCTTATACTTGTTCGTCTTGTAAGTCGAATCCATGCAGATAACGAAAGGATATGTCCGCAACAACTGGACTGACGTCGGATGTGCCAAAAAAGCGTGAGTGACGACATCAGTTTCTGGATCCGCCATAATCCAATGTAAGTACTCACACTGCACTGCTTGGTAGAGAAACTGCTGGACGGGATTCCGATCTTCAGATTTTGTCCTCCTCATGTAATCTCTGAAATTATAAATATGCCTTTGATTTGGATTGTCCTCCGAGAATTTTTCTTTTACTACCTTCAAGATGTTCCGTGGTTTTGCTTGCGCCTCTGTCATATCACGAACAATCTTCTTCGCCCTAGAACTTAGACCACTAATTTGACGATGACCCTCCGGATAAACTGCCAGTCTGTGGTTGTGATGTCCGTGACCACTATTATAAACCACAACCCATCCATCACGATCCCGTCGCTCCACCACTTTTATTAAGAAACGGCAACCGCAACCCTTTCTTTTGGTGTTTCTTCGAAGTGCAGTATCCATATCCCGAGACTCCATTTGATTTCGCCGGTCGCATCTCAAATAACAATCCATCCGACTATCTGATCTTGTTTTGTACGACGACACGACCAAAAAAAACCCAGCTCCGATAGCTACTTGTTTGGCCCATTTACTTGCTTCATCGATTGTTGCAAAGATTTGTGTAGTTTGAAATAACTCACTGTAATCCACTCCATCACCACCGAAATCTGGAACCTACAAAAATAAAATCGAAATTAAAAAATAAAATCGAAATTAAAAAATTTAAAAAATAAAGTCGAAATTAAAAAAACAAAATCAAAAAAAAAAAAAAAACAGGCGTCTGTATTAGACGCCTGCCCCATGGATGGGGCGTCTGTGTTAAACGCCTTCCCCAACGGTAAGGCGTCTGCGTAGGACGCCTTGCCGTAGGGAAGGGCGTCTAATACAGATGCCTTACCCATGGGGAGGACGTCTACATAAGACGCCTCTCCCATTGTGTAGGCGTCTGCGTTAGACGCCTCGGCCATGGGGAGGGCGTCCTACGCAGACGCCCTCACCATGGGGGAGGTGTCTAATGCAGACGCTCGGCCCAAAATTTGCCCCGCGCCAGGCTTACCTCACCCGATGCATCACCCTCGCCAGACATTTTCGTGGTGTTTTTACTGATAAATTATGAATATACAAGACCATAGGCCTTATTTATAGACACGGGACGATATGGGTATTAAATATATTGTTAAGGGCAATTTGGTAATTTCAAGGGGCGATTTAAGTAGTTTTGGGGTGACGTTTAGTAGTTCCCAAATATTTTTTTGCATTTTGCATTTTTTTAAAGGTTATTTTGCAATATGTAGTATCGTAGACTCCCCCGTTGCAAAAATCAAAAATATAAACAACGCAACCTCTCCAAATCTGAGGTTTAAACCCCACCAGATGCCGGCGACCACCACCGGCGGCGACATCTCGGACATCCTCCCCCTCCCCCTCCTCCGATCCCAACTCGTCCCCCCTTCCCCTACTCCCCTCAAGTCCGCCATCGACTGGCTCCCCGACTTCGCCGGCGCCGCCTGGATCGCGTACGGCGCGGCGTCCCTCCTCGTCGTCGCGCACTGCGCTCCGCCGGGGGAGTCCGAGGTCGGGCCCTGCTTCCGGCAGGCGATCGAACCGCCCGAGGAATCCGGGGAGGATGTGAGGGCCGTCAAGTGGTGCCCATCGGTGACGTCCGACGGGGTGGTTGCGGTCGGGGTGGGGAGGCGCGTGAGGTTGTATGCTCCGGGGACGGATGAGGCTCTTGGTTAGTTGAATTTAGCGGTTATTTGTTCTTTTAATTTGTTGCTGTGGAAGTGGAGTTGAAGTGTTTGTGTGTTTTGTAGCAACTTTGATAATGTGGTTGGATTGGAGGAAAATAGCTAGAAGTGGGGAATTGAACTTCTGGAATGATTTCTAGTAGGTTTGCAGAAAAAAATAATGAAGTTTTGGAAATTCCAATTGTAAGAGTTCCATAGTTTTATGAAATTGTACTTGGAATGATTTTACCCCTTCCACTCAAATTCGAGGGAAGTCATGAAACTGGAGTTTTGAAATTCCTTCACTTTCTGCAAACCTATCACACACACACCGGATAGATGGAGAGAAAATAAAAGGAAAGTTGGGTTTAGCTCATCCAAATGGGATTTTAAAGGTGAGGAATATAGAGTTGATTTCGTGTGGTGTGGTTGGTTTGCACCTTAAGGGTAAGGAAACGGAGAGTTGTACACTTCTACAATGACTACTGGATGATTGATTGGTAGGAAAACTTAAAACATTATACTTATAAGATTGCCGACAAAAAACATTATACTTATATGAGGTATTTTTCTCACTAACATTCTAATCCAAAAGAAGTCAATAGGTCAAGATTTCCTATTATTATAGCATAGAGATGAATGACTTCCTTCACTTGAACAAAAACGTAGAGTTTTATCATCACCAGGCAGTCTACAGTTGAATTCCTCTACTTGAATAAAATGTACATTTTTAATTAGACCTTCAATAGCTTCGGTTTATCTTTTTTCGATTGGTCCCTTGAAATAACATCTTATTGCATTTGAATTTTCGCTGGGACTTTTGATTGGTATTTTTTTTAGTATTTTTTTTTGTTTCATTCTTTAAATGGTGATATATTCCATTTTCTCATCAGGTGCGTTGTGTTGGAGGCAGATTGCGGACCTTGTGCAGTCAACCATTGTGGAAGCTATTGAGTGGACTGGATCTGGGGATGGACTAATTACTGTCGGCATAGAAGTGGTATGGTGGAAAAGAAAGATAGAATCATGGGAAATAACATATCGGTTAAGAGAAGAGGTTCCACAATCTATTGTTTCTACAACCTTGTTCATTGATGGTCCTGTAGCTGTTGCAACAAATCCATCAAATTCTTCTTCTTCTTCAACACAGGCCGAAGTATTATCTACTTTCAGCAAGAAAGGAGCTGCACCTGTATCAGTTTGCCAAGTTGATGGAAAGTATGGATTTCTAAGAGTTGAACTGTGCCATCCCCAGCCTGTTTCCATGATCCAATGGAGACCCCTTCATCTAGCAAGGTCAAGGAAAAATAATTTATGTTCACCAAGGGATGTGCTGCTGACATGTGGCCCAGATGGAATTGTTAGATTATGGAGTGAAATTGATTCTGATATTTCAGAAAGTTCATCCAAAGACACCGATGAGCATAAAACTTTAGGGAAATCGTACCGTGTGATTGCAGTGCTTGAAATTAACCAGTGTTTGAAAGGAAATCTTGGCATAAATATATTCATTTGCTGGGGAGCAGAAATTCACAGTTCAATCCATTCAGGCAGCCTTAATAATTCATTTTTACCAGAGAGGTCCGATTGTGATCAGACTGGTCACTGTGAGTGGCTGGTTGCTGTTGGCCCTGGATCTTGTGTCACCTTTTGGGCTATCCACTGTCTTGATGATGCATATCCAGAATGTTTCCCACGTTTGAATTTGTGGAAAAAACAGAACCTAGAAGGCCCTACTTTCATAAATTTATGTACTTCTGAATCCTCAAACTTAAGTAAGTTGCCAATTCTCATCAGAACTATTGCTTCAAGGGACACCCTATTTGGTCCACCTGTTACTTATTCTCTACTGTACTTGTCACCTGAAAATTCCATCAGTTGGCTGCTGTGGCACAGCCCAGTACAAAGTTCTATAGGTCATGGATCTCAAAATGTACAAATTGAGAAGGAACATCTATCATGTTTTAGAGGTGGATTTCAAAATCATGATGGTCACAGTGAAGTATAATCCATATTGCTGTACATCCTGGTAGTCTAGGAACTGAACTGGTTGCTTCGATGGATTCAAATGGTAGTCTTTTCTTTTGGTCGATTTCAGCCATTTCTTCTTGCACATTGGGCATGGAAAACTTATCAAATCCCGCATGGAAACTGATAGGAAGAATAGTTCCAGACGACTTACCTAATAGACCTATTTATTCAACTATATCATGGGCACCTTGTATATTTGATGAAGATAGGTTTATTCTTATGGGACATGCTGAAAAAATTGATTGTTTTCAAATTGGCATGTCCAATGAAGACAAAGGAAAAATTATGTGCCATAAAATTTTCACAATTCCCTTCCCCACTAACTGCTACAGAAAGGGTTCTTATAATATTTTTGTTACATCACCAGTATCGGCCTGTTCATCTAATTTTAGCAAGTTCAAGCTATCTGCGATATGGAGAGCAGAATTTCAGGTTTTATCGTGGCAGGTAGTTATGCACTCTGATTTGTCTAGAAGACATACAAGTAATTTTAATCCTGATACTTTTGCCCCCTTGGAAAGTAGACATGCATCTTCTTGTCCTACAAAATCTTACCACATGACTGCTGATTTGTGCTCATCGGGATTCCCAATTTCTGGTGGCGATCAGGTTACTAGCTTTGCTGTTATTTCTCCAAAATTTTCTAGTGAAATACTAAATTTGCCTGAATATTCATTTAACACAACTCCGATTTATGACATCACAACCGGTTTCTCTGATGGCAGTCTAAGATTTTGGAGAAGTGGAACCAGTTGGAGTTCTAGTCAATATGACATGAGGACCTTGTCCTGGGAGCTTGTTGGTATGCTTACTGCACATGATGGCCCTGTTGCTGCAATTTCGGTGTCAGATTGTGGCACTAAATTTGCTACCATATGTTTGTGTGATTCAAGTGACATTTTTGTGCTTCATATATGGAGATCAAATGCTCTTGTTGGTGGTGGGTGCTTCTCCTTAGAAGACAAGATAACCATTACTAGGCCAGTAGCCACTTTGAGTTGGCTAACAATAGGAAATGGCCGCCTATTGCTTGGTGTATGTATGAAAAGTGAAATATTTATATACTCTCAAAGAAGAATTATTGATCAGGTGTTGTCTGCACCTGCAGAATCTCTTGATACGGCAAATTGGTTTTGCATTGCAAAATGTCAAACAAAGTTTGCCAATAAAGGTTTTTTATGGGGCCCCAAGGCATCTATTGTGGTAATACATGAGAAACACTTCTCTATTTTCAATCATTGGTCACTGAGAACAAACAAGGAATCTCAAAAAAAAAATCAACGTGAATGCATAGTATATGATTCTTGTAGGATCGTGTGGATTATAGGTCCACAATTATGACTAATCTTAATTCTCTACTTGATTAAGCAATCAAATGCGCAGCGGAATAAACAAATAAAAGTAGAGAAAGAAAAATGCAAACCACAATGGAACACGGTGGTTTTTATAGAGGTTCGGCACCCACCCGGGTCTTAGTCATCTCTTGCAAGCTCCGCTCGGATCACCGAGCTCTCCGCTCACGATTTCACTAACCACTCCCCGTTCCGGACCGAGAGTGAACGTCTTTACAATCTTCAAACTCGCGAACAACCCTCGCCAAACTTGTCTCATCCTCTCACAATCCGAGAGGGATGATTCGGGCTTTCACCGAAACCTTTACTCTTCTTTGACAACAACAAACTTGAGTGAGACAATCACTCTCTAAACTTAAGCACACTTAGAAAGATTGGAATTGATCTTAAGATTAGGAATGATCTCTCTAATGTATGAGACAAATATGTGTGGGAGAGTTGTGTTAAAATGTATTTTACAACTCTTTACATAGACATTAGAGAGAATAAATCCGTTGGGGTTGATTGAGTATAAGTTGGTGTAAGATGCACAAAATAGAAACTTGCATGACCCAATTTTTCCTAAAAACGGTCGACCGAAACGGATATGTCGTTCGACTGTTTGGTCAAATTTCAGCTTTGACTTAAGTTCACTTAAGTTAACGGTCGAACGAGCTCAGAGGATAGGTCGACCGAATTAGTCCAGACCAAATTGTGATGGTTCGGTCGACCGCTAGGAAAGTTTCGGTCGACCGGATGTTTGGTAATTTTGGGGTATTTGAGAATAATACGAATACGACCGTTGGGTATAATACGACAAAACAAACGGTCATGTGACACGTGTGAACGATCGAACAAAAAGGTTTAAACGGTCGACCGTTTTGGTCCAGGCAGTTTAAGTATTGTTTAGGTGTTTTCCGGTTTTAGTTTGGATGATCTATTGAAGTTCAAATTATGTGAAATTTTGTGTGTGACTTCTATAGGGAACCTAGTGTGTGGTTGAGTAGTTTTTAACTCAAGTATGCTCAATTACACAAGGTTCCTAAAAACTCAAAGAAATACAAAATACATGTCTTTAAATGAGCTTGATTGCATGTCTTGACTTGATTTTCTTTCTTTCTTGAGTCTTGATCACCTGTAGAGGTTAACACAAAACAATATATATGCAATGCAATATGTGTGCTACTCTACATGATCATAATTAAGATTAGGTTGATTAAATCATCAAAACATAGATTAAGGTAAAAAAACCAACAATTCTGACAGTCATGATCAAGATATTTCATGTGACTTCAGCAATTGTAAAATCAGAGAACCGGAGACAAGGAAGAGCTTCAATATATCTGAAGTTCATTCTGAAAATTCTTCTTTATTGGAATCTATCCAACTGTGTCAGACAGACATGAATTCAAAATTATACAACATTCTGGGTATTGTAGACGAGCTATGTGGAGAGCTGGCAACCTATCACCCTAAGGCTCTTCTTCTGCATCTTCATTCTGGTATCTACATGTTCTTTACAACCTTTTCAGTTTTGAATATTTTCTGGACAGCCAAGTGTAGATAATATAAATGTCATTTAGTCTCTTTCTTGATCAATTTATTTCCCACTTTAATTCATCCTGGACCTTATCTGAATAGCTTTGTTTTTACAAAGAAAAGTTTAATAAAGGAAACCAGCAATGGTTCTAGGTTCTGTCTTCTATTGTTTTATTGTGTTCCTTAAGATCTTCTATTATCCCTTTATCCATATTGGAAATATATTAAGAGTTAAAATACCGAGTTGTACTGTCTTGTCTGACTTTTTATAGACAAGGCAGTTTAAATACTGAGTTGAACTGTAACCTTTTAGTATCAAACAATGGTGGACCCATGGTTTCTCTCTGTGTTTTTTCCGTTAATCGGTGGATTCGTGGTCTCTTTTATTCTAATAGTTATGCATTCTTTAAACTGAATCTCCTCTTTTCATCAAGCATCTAGTACAATTTCTTCATCTTGATAATAAGTGGTAAGAGAAATAATATGATAGGTGGGGTTGGGATACGGTTTTAATCCTATAGGGGTTTGGTTCTCATTATTAACCATCTTGTTACCATGCAAACAAATAATGATCCATAAAAACAGGAAGAGTCGTAATTATGAGGTGGCATGTAGAGGTAACCATTTATGGACTTCTGGTGTAAACTGTCAAGTCATTATATCCTAAGGTCCAGATGTGTTGTATATGTGGAGTTGATGTAAATAAGTGATCCTCAACCATCTCAATGTAGTCATAGTATACACATTCGTGAAAATCTCGAGCAACCTTCTTTAGGGATTGAACTTATTTTCTGCAACTTTGATTTGAACTTCTATCCCAAATATGTTTATTCTACGTACCACGTTACCGATAAAAAAAAAACCAGGTTCAATCTTTTTTTTCTTTTCTCGAGACATGCTTGAAAATAGTGATCTGATTGTTTTTTGTAATATATTGATTCTAACAACATAAAAACAACTATTAGCACTTATAATAAATACATATTTTTCTTACTTTTGTTTGCAGCCTATCTATTATTATGCACAAGGATAAACAACGTATGGTTCCTTCTGGTATTGTGAGTGACAAACACATTAAACTGTAGCTATTTGCAGGTAACTGGAGGCGTGCATATGCTTGTGTGGAACATCTTGTTAGATGGCTTCAGTCTGTTAATAGTTCAACTACTAACACTGAAGAATATAATTCTGGAGATTCTTCCGTTGGCATTCCTGAAATTTGTTTGGCTAATTACGTGGGTGAGATCCACTCTGCTGCTGTGCAGAATTACAAAATGGAATGGGGCTTAAACGTTCCCAGTAGGATTTCTGAAACACAACTCAAGGACGATTTATTCCATGTTGGGGAAGGAAGTTCATGGATGACATCTTCCGGCAACATCTCAAGTAGCACCTCCCAACAGTCTAACATCAAAGGCTTTACTGGAATTTTAGAGAAAGCACGTGCAATTTTTCGTCTAGATGATACAGACAGAGTCCAGCTTCTTGCAGTTGTAGATCTTCTGGGCCTGTGTGTTGATCCACACTATTTTTCTGTCTATGAAAGTTTTGATGGACCTGCCAGAAGGTATTTCAAAAAATATATTTTATCCAATTTTTTTTTGTTTCTTATGTCCAGTTCATGCTATTTCACCTGTGATCTGTTTTTCTTATTTAGCCTTTTTTAGTTTCATATCATAACCTTGACATTTTATAGAAACCAATGCAGGGCATATCATAGTATACTAAAACTGGTAATAATATTAGCAATTAACTAACATGGTTCATAAAGATTAAAATGGACCTGGTGAAGGGCATTTCAACAAATGCAATGGTATGTAAAAATAGTCAGGTGACTGCTTGTGTGTATACCTATCTGTGCTACTTCTCTTGTGATCTCTGTTTTGCTTATTTAACCATTTTAGTTTGATAACACGACCTCAACATTTATGTAAATTTTATTGTAGAATTTATTTCCACACATATTATAATAGTAATGAATAATATCCTTTTGCACTCCAGTATGATAAATTTTGAGAACACTCTGCCTTTGCATATATGATGAAAATCAGCATTTTCTACCTAGTGCCTACTAACTTGAGCAGTTGCTTGCCAATCACTTTAATTTGAGGGTCCAAATGGTTTGCAGGAAAACACTTGACACTTGGAAATGTTTAGTTAAGGGAGGACATTTAAATTGTTTAAATGATTGATTCCCTAGAAGTTATTGAATCGAGCTCCTTAAGAATCTGTACTCAGGATGATTACCCTATTTTTCTACTAAACCCACAAGAAAAGAAATAGAACTCAAAGTACCATATGAAATTAGATAACCTTTTCAACTAACTTAAAATAAGTTCAGAACGCATAACATTTCTGTCTGTTTCTCTGAATTAGAGTTTCAAAAAGATGGGTTCCTCCAAACCAGTCATACCCCAAAAAGGCATTTTGTGTATGCTTTCAATTTCTTGCATTACTTATTTACCTGACCTATTTTCTAAAATTAAAGTTATTCTCAATAATACTTGAATATAGTTTTTTCTGCAGGCATAGATTTAGATTCTTCTCCATCTAACTGTTAAAACTGATGAATTATCACATTTCTTATCTTATTTTCGCCTTTATCAAGGTTTTGGGTTGCATCAAAATACCAACATTTATACTTCAGTCGAAAATTTGGACGTTTGGCTTCCCAGGATGAGGTGGTAGCCGAGTCTTGGATGATTTCATGGGCTCTCCTATCTGATTGCCAAGAGAACCTGTATAATTCTCTTATCTCTTCAGAACCGTCATGGCTGGAAATGCGCAATGTGGGCATTGGATATTGGTTTACAAATGTGGCACAACTACGACCAAGGGTGAGTCTCGATGCTGATTTATAATTAATTTCTTGGACAACATCCCATGTTGGACATTTTTCGAGAACTAAAAAGCTCTAGTGGTCTTTGGTGTTTTCTCTTCATCCGACTAACAAACCAATTGTGGACTTGGTCTGTTTGTGGTTATGTCTTTGGCTCTATTTAATGCATTCACAGTAATGGTTGCATTCACTTTGATCTTTGGAGTTTAAGTTGGTAGGAGTAAGCTTAAGGAGTTAAGTCCTCTAGGAAAGGTTCTGCAAATGCAATCACTTTGACCACTTCGTTTTTTTTGGAAACATTTAAAAGTCTGCCGCTCCATTCAGAATCTCAGTTGAATACGAGAATAGATTTTTTTAGTAAAGTGGAATTTATTTAGAAATTTATGTTTATTCTATAATTGCACTGAATTGTCAATTTCCACTGTTTCAAAGATTAAGTTATTTTTTGACATTTGAAGCATCATGGACTATATCAAAGGGCTATTTAAACGATCTGCATTTCTTTTATTGTGGAATCGCAGATGGTCAGTTTAATTGGATTTCTTTTGCGCAATTTCCAGGTATTGTAGCAGATCTCACTTACACCAGTTGCAAGTTACAATCTTCGATATGGTTTAATAGTGTATATTATTATAAAATTCTATCTTACAAACTTTTCAAAACAATCACATATTGGCATTTCTCTGTAATCTTTGAAATCATAAACCCAGCATTTGATTTTGGAGACAAAATTTTGTAAAATATCCTTTGTTATTTTAAATATTGTAAAATATCCTTTGTTGTTTGCCTGCACATGCCAGTAACTATTAATTTTTAAAGTTTGTACATTCAGGAAGAAAAAAATAAAGCGGCTGCTCTGAAGAATGCTTATGTGTTACTGGGAAAGCATCAGCTGGAACTTGCAGCTGCTTTTTTTCTGCTAGGAGCGGATCCATCTTCTGCAGTGACAATCTGTGCTAAGAATCTTAAGGATGAGCAACTTGCAATTCTAATTTGCCGGCTTATTGAGGGGAATGGAGGATCACTAGAGTACAACCTTATAACAAATATTCTACTTCCAAGTGCAACTGAAAGGGGTGATCGTTGGCTGTGCAGCCTCCATGAGGTTTGTGAACTATGAAAATATATAATGTTCTATTCATTGGTGTTGTTGAGTCCGTAGAGTTCCTCTCTGACAAGCTTCCTGCATCTGCAGTGGACCTTAGGGAATTTCTTTCGGTCCTATAAGGTATTGGTGAATTTTCCTATGGATTCAGCCAACAATAACTGTGAAACTTCATACAACCATGCATCCAATCCATATATTGGGCAATACTGTCTAAGTTTAGCGGCCAAGAATAACCTGCGAAATGCTGTGGGAGATGAGATGGCTGCAATATTGTTGAAGTGGGCAACATGTATAACTGCGACTGCATTAGTCAGATGTGGACTTCCAGTAAGTTTATTGTTTTATTGATTTAGTAATTTGTTTTCTAGATAGTGAAGTCTAGTGTGTGGTTTTCTAACATGAGACTTCTGACGTAGTGGGACGGAAATTAGCTTATCTCTGGTGACCCATTGATGAAAATGTACCCAGTTTGTAGGCCATTTGTGAAATGTGTGCAGATGTGTGATGAAATGGGATTATACTAATGCAATGATACTAAAAATGTAAAGAGAAGTTGGAAAGTGTTCACTTGATGGAGTTTTGAGATCAAGAAATTGCACTTGATTAATCGGGATTGAGAATTTGACATTTCAAATCAAAGTTAAGCGACGAGTTCTGATCAGGAACTTAAAAGTGGAGGGTGTCGAAAATAGGAAATGGAGAATGAGAGCAACGAAGATGGAAATAAGTCATGTGAAGAAAAGAACGAGTTTGGGATATTTGGAGGTAGAAAGTGGGGTTTTATGATACAAAGTAAAAAACTTTGTGCAGATTTTGTGCAACAAATGACTGGTTCTGTAGCCACCGGCACAACAGCTGTAGCCTCATACACATCGTATAATTAGCGCAGGGCTCTATGCAGTTGTGCAACTGAACCGCATGCGGCGTAAACTATGTGAAAGCATACCTGATCATGTATTGGAATTATACATGCCACCTCTCATCCCTACATCCAAACATCACCACTTGATTTTCACATAGGTCATCTTCTCTACCATAACACGTCAATGTTACTATATTCAACCTCAGGGATTCGACATTGACACGTAAATCGAGTGTGATTGTTCATGATGGCTATGATTTTATCTGCGGAACCGTGTTTTGTTGTGGATTGTCTTTTGGTGTTGGTACCTATTTTGTTTTTTTCTCCTGCGGACTTTTTTTTCTTTGACTTGGTAGCTTTTCGTGTACATAACTTCCTTTTATTAATCTTAGTCTCTTTTTTTATAATAAAGAAAGCAGTGGTTTGTTTTTCTCTAGTGGTGTGCATGCAGTTTTTGATTGCGTCCATGTCTACTTTTTTACTGTGTTCGTCCATCATCACGGATCCACTCTGGACCACTTGTTCCTTGTGCTCTTTTAAACTACTTGGCTACTTCTGTGTAGTCTATGTAGCAATCTGGGCATTCCGTTTGGCAATGTATCTCCCTTGAGAGGGAGTTTTAGAATGTATGATCTTGTACGTATAGGATCTTATCTACTTGTCTTTCATATAATGAATATCTTCTATTTTGCATAACAATTGGTAATGCTTTGCTGTATTGGAGATGTAATCTTTCTTGTTATTATTCTCAATGCAAAACCTCTACCCTCTTGCGCATTGACAATTTGCATGCATATAAGATACATTTCTTTCAAAGGTTGTAGCTGGAAGTTGATGGTTGGTTGAATGTGTGCTCCTTATATATTTACATGTATTCTCTTACAAGGTCCCTGGTCTTACTTCTGTACCTTGGATTCTAGTGTAATAAATTGATGATCTTCATCTCTGTTCTAGCTTGAAGCCATGGAATGCATGTCAGCTACTTTGAACAATCACAAAGCTAAAGATCAAAGTCATTCTTTGGCTGTCGGTGAGGATAGGATTTTCCAGGGAAATTTAGATCCATTCTCGAATTTGGGCTCTAATTGGTTGCTGTTAGATATTGCCAACTGTTTGGAGTACAATTTCTGTTTGAATGCTGCACTGCAACACGTGTCAAGGCTTCTTCAAGAATATCCTGGATGGGAAGAGGGTACATTAGCATCACCCACAATGTTACCAGCGAAGCTTAATGCTCGTCATCATGAACTGCAGATGAAGTTCAAAAGCAAACTGAAAATGACCATTACAGTTCTTTAACAAAGATATTCCTTGAAGTCAAGCGATGTCATAGATATAGTATGTCATATTATCTGGAAAAAGTTAGTTTGTGTCTTGTTTCACTTAAAGGAAGTATTCATGCAATCATGCATTTTTTCTAACAGATACTAATTAATGCATCCAGCAAGGAGATGACATTTCTTGGTTATAGCGTGCTGCATGATTATATTGCTCACAATCATGTTGGTGGCATACCCCATTCTAATGGAGGGTTTGATTCAGTTTCAGTCAGATCGTCGGTAATAAAGGCCTCCAAGGATATCTGTTATTTTCTTGCTCGGTACAGTTTACACCACAACATTCTGAATTCATTGCTTACAATGAACAGAAATTCGTTTTGCAAGGACAATTCCTGGCAGTTCATTTCTTGCGATATTCTCTTACGAAGATCCTTCTACTCGATAAAAACAATACTTGGTCTTCTTAAATCACATGGTCCTACTTTATTTAAAGATGACAATTATTTGGATGCTGTTGTGGTTCTTGCTCACCTTCAATTGTGTTTCTGCTTTGCTTCAGCTTGGTTCACTAGAAGCTTTAATGAACTAGCTATGATAATACTTCCTATTACAAATGCTTTCAACAAAAACAGCCGTTTCATGAAGGTACAGGGGTTGACATGATTGATTTTGTCTCTCAGATTATGAATCTTATTGTTCAGTCTAAACCCAGAAAAATGTTCCATGTGGACGCTGATCGGTGCCAAAACAGACATGGGTTGGATCTGGCACAAGAGGAAATTATGAGATGGGAACTGATAGGAACATCTCTGTGGCGAACATTACATGATTTTATTAAATATCAATTCACCTCATTGATCATGGAAACCAATGAAGATTTTAAGAGTAGTTTGAACCCAGTGGAAACATTTTCCTTCCATCTTTTGAAGCCCTTAATTACTGCTGTAGCGTATGCCTTCTCTACTCTGGAAAAACATCTTGCGTCATGGTTCCTTAATGAAGCAGAAAACGGAGCCCCTCTGCATCATCTGTTTGATGTAGAATCTATACAAGTTGACCTCAATTTGGATTTTGGAGCAACATTTTCTACATCTTAGTAAAATTTCAGAATGGATGAACAAGCAAAATCAGAAAGTTATATGCAAGCTTTTACTGGGGATTTCAAGCAAGTCTGAGAATACATGTGCCAGTTCTATTTATATAATAGTAAACAGTCCATTCAGTAGACGGGAGTTCTGCGGCTCATGGGATACTGTTCAGAGAGTTGTAATGATTGAGCAGGAAAGCAAGAGAGTGGCAAACGGCAGCCAAGATGCCATGAAAGCAACTAGTTCAGCTAGTAGTACAAGTTCACATTTTAGTGATAAACCCTGGGATAGTAGACGAAAAGAAAGACGTTCCTTTAAGGAGGAAACATATTTCAGAATTCCGGAGGAAGTATGCAAAAGAAACGGAGAACTTATAGAGGTACCTTGTCTTTTCCTTGTTTCTGTTATGTGGTGGATTGTGATGATTGGAAGGTTGAACCTAGGTGAAGTTCATTGAGTCCAGAAAAGGAATAAAATCATGCAGAATGTAATAAGTTTTGAAGCTTGCACTTTGACAAGGAAATGTACTACAAATGGGAAATGTTCATTACCAATTCAAGGATTTAATAAATTATTTTGTATTGGTTTTCATGTTTAGGTACTCTTTTCCAGAGATTGATGATCTGTCACTGAGATAATTTTCAGAAAACCTGTGGAATGATACTTTTGTATGATTTCATGCAACCTATGCCCTGGATACATATAAAATATGATGGTTACACTTGGATAAGTGGCTCCCTGGGAAGCATTTCTAGAATAGCAGTAGGTTTTGAGGAAGAAATTTCCTTTGTGTTCTTTTAGTAACTCAATTAAGGCCCACCTTGTTTGAAGGTATATTCTTGATCCTACAATAAGCTCTAATAAGGCAACAAATGGAATTTATGCTTAGAATCATTTTAGATTTCAGATCATTTTCCAGCTTTTCTGTCATCCCCCTTACCTGCCAAAATTGGATAAAGTTTTGGTAACATCTCATAAGAACTTGGTGTAGGAAGGAAAAATATATATTATATTGACAGGTTTAATGCTTCTAGTTGGAAAGCATCATCATAACAGTTTTCTGGTATGCCTAGATGCCCTTAAATAAACTTTAAAATTCATAATGACATACCAAAGTACAGATAGAAGCTGAATCCTTATAAGATCTGAGTGGCAAGAACATCAAAAATTTATTTTCCAGTTCAAATAAATTGCCATTATCACTTGTTTATTAGGCAGTTACGTTTCTATTGAATGGGTTCTTGGTTGGTTCAATCTTCTGAGATTAACTAATATATTTCTTCTCCTTGACAATGACAAATGGCTAAATCACTGGAATATTTAAAATAGCAGTGGTACTAACTTTTCAGCACTACACGTGTAAAAGTTATTGATTCCGCTCTTTTTGCAGGCAATTTGTTTCAACAATGTTCATGAGCAACAAATGGCTTTTGCAACTAATAAAAAAGTTGGTGTGTATCTAGTATACAAAATTGAAATTTATTTGCTGAATAAGTGAAACAATGGTACCTCTTTTGTAACCTGTGGTGCATCTTCTAATAACTTTCCA
The DNA here is from genome assembly GCA_963682175.1 of Triglochin maritima. Lineage (NCBI taxonomy): Eukaryota > Viridiplantae > Streptophyta > Magnoliopsida > Alismatales > Juncaginaceae > Triglochin > Triglochin maritima. The sequence goes on from OY821775.1 coordinate 48,511,233, forward strand.
TATGATTATAACCCTTATATGATGCCTATAAACAGCATATTTGATGGTGTGGAGTTGACATTGACTTGTTCATATTGACTTATTTTAATAAGCTAGAATGAAGTAGTTTTAACAGTTTTACTGAGTGTTCCGAACTGCATCTAGAGCGTTATATTTTGCCGAAGAATCAATCCTTAAATACAAATTCAATTGCACCGCATCCATGATGGCATTTAGTTACATGCATATTGTTTTCTAGAAAACATCTTCCTTAAAAATCAAGTCTCTTTTATCCCAGTTAATTATGATTATGAGTTTACCCTTTTATTTTTGTACATATGATATTTTGCTTTGTAAACTCTGTTTATGTGTCTCAGAGAATCATTTTCCTTAATGTGGGGTTGGAGTCTATCCAAGAGCAAGCTGAATACATCTGGCCAGATTGTGATTGGCTGCATGACGGGTGGGCAGGTTTAGAATCTACACCAGTTCCTGCATCTGAGATGGGGACAGAGAGAAAGAAAGGAGCTCACCTTGGCCGTGGTGATGATACGATTGTCACAGGCTCCTCGTTCAGACCAGGAAGGGATTTGACAGGTGGAGGAGCATTTGGGATTCCTGGATACGCTGGTATGGGTGCATCAGGCTTTGGGTGGGGTGAACATGAATTGACATATCCACCAACAACCACTGAGAACATAAGTACCAGAGCCTTGTCCAGTCATCCTTATTTTTAGTTGGCTCGTACGACAGTCATGTTTATCTTTGGGAGGTACAAACTTTCACATTATCACAGTAAGGTCTAAGAATAAATGTCTATTATCCATCTGTGTTTTTCTTCATCCAATTCGATGGGCCAAAAGCCTCAAACTTAGGTCATATTACAGAGTACTAGAATATTACCAAACCATCCTTGGCAACCCGAGAAAATGTTTACTTCAACAACCTTTGAGGAATATCCAGACAACAATGTCAAATGATCTTTCATATCCATGTTTTTAAGCAGACATTCATTAACTCTAGAATGTTCCGTAGAGGAACAAAGGCATGGACTTACGTAGTTTATCAATCCAAATTCCCCAAGGACTATATACAATTAGGCATCCCCAGAGGGTTTCAGAGATTCAATTCGAATATTCAAAATGGACCCATTGCTCCACGTTACTCTTTGCTTGAAAGTTGATAACAGTTCATATTGCAGCTTCAGTTGAAAGCTACTTTTCTCATGAATGAATCGATATGCAATATGCATCTATTATGAAGTCCTAGAATTCCGCATAAATGGTTATAGCAAATTAATGTTTCTAGTATATTCATTAGCATTTTCATAAAATACTAAAATTCTGCAATCTATAACAATATTATAGTTCGACGTAGTTTGGTACTATGGTCCTCTTTTGGTCATAGTCCTTTCCTTTTTTGTTTATCCAATCTAGACCATCCAATCAAATAATGCAACTAATATCATCCCTACAAGATTTAGACCAAGCCTGCGTACGTTGAATTATAGCATTGTTATAGATTGCAAATTTCAGTAGTTAATGAAAATGCTAATAAGAATATTGGAAACGAAAGTGTTTTCTTGTTGAACAACAAAACTTCTAGTCCCAAACTGCACTGAGGTATTTCATGTATCTAAACGTTTATCAAATTCAAATTCAAAAGGATTTTATTTTATTTTCCTTAATAACTATGAGTTTCATGGTAAAGACACATAATAATATTTTTAACATCAAGTTATTCTTAATTAACACTGCATCAAGTTCTCATATTAGATTATTCTTAAGCCACACGACAATCATCACAAAAAAAGACCACTGACTTTTGAATATTTAGTTACAATCTGTACAACCAAATGGGCATATCATCAAAAAAATGATAGTAATATTTCATGTCCGCCTTTCTACACACATGTGTTATTCCATGGTGCTTCAATGAAAACTTCACCAAGAGTACGAGAAGCAAAAACTAATTATCTAAATCTATAGAAATGGTGATAAATCCTCTCACCACAGTACAAAGAAAAGACTTAGATGTGTTATCTTTGACAAACTGAGAGAAAACATCACTCATGCAGCAATCATGATCACAACGTTAACCGTTCTTGGTAGTTCTCTGTTGTTAGTTGGTCAAGAAATTCTGTCCAACTCCCTAGTATACGTTGTGATATGTGGTGCTGATATGAGTCAGTGTTGCTACACATGATCTTTACTAGCTCTGGTTTATTATTTAACAGCACTATGTAGCTTGCAGTTTGGGAAAGCCAGTGCAACAACCACGTATGGAGTTCTTCCAGCCGCCAACTTTTCATCTCATTCACTTGCATCAGTCTCTGCCTTGCAGTTTGACTGCTATGGACAAAGATTTGCTACTGCTTCATTAGATGGGTCTATATGCACATGGCAAGTTGAAGTTGGGGGACGGAGCGATATGCATCCTTCAGAATCATCCCATTGCTTTGACAAGCATGCATGGTAATCTCTCAATTGAAATCTGTCATTTCACGTTTGTCAAAAATAATAATTTTGACCCAATATTCACTGAGTCCCTGCATGTAACATATTAGATTTTTTGTTCAGGGATGTTGCTTATATGACCGCTAGTGGATCAGTTATTGCAGCTGTTGGATTTAGCTCAAGCAATGTCAATGCGATTATATGGGACACTCTAGCTGCACCTTCCAAAACCCGGGTTTCTCTTACATGCCATGAAGGTATCCATTTGCTCATATAACTTTCAAACCCAAATAGTGTACTATCTCCCTCTCTGAGAATATAAACTTTCCTAGGCTGCACAAGATGCACATTTAATTACCGACATTCATAGCTGGTGTCTTGGACGTGTTAGTTTGGTCTTACAGCCGGAAGTTTTGTTTTGTTGCATTTCTTGTTACACTTAGAGCTGGTTTTAGTTTATGCACACCGCCTGTAAAAGTTTTCTTAACAAAAATCAATATATCTGTAGGTCCGATCTCCCCTTTACTTGCAAAAAAGGAAAGAAAAAAGATGCACATTTAATTCATAAGAGCATGAAGCCCTAGTTCAAGATCTAAGGACTTCGTATGTGAAAAGTAGAATACACATTTTAACTTCTTGAGTAAGTCTGCTCTGACGGTTCTATAATTCTATTGTTCAGCTTGATGATAAATGGTGTCATATAAGGCATGATTCTCAGTTTCTCACCCAAGATGTCATATTGATTTCAGAGAACGAATTTATTGGTGATGTTGGACTGAAGCATAGGAGAAAATATGTCCTTATTTATCTGATGTTAATACCCCATTGTTTTGTTGGAACGATAAGTGCACCTTTTGTTTGTTCACTGTGATGCTTTCACAGTTTCTGGTGTCTGCATAGATCTTGTGCCTGTGTTTATGTGATAACGACATACGAACATTGGAATAAATCAAACTTCGTAGATATTCTACTCCCGTGATACTGGCTAGTGTCTTTACTCACCTGTGGTCAATGTTCCTGGGACGCCTAGGCGACTGGGATTGCCCAGTCGCCCAGGAAATCCCAGTTGCCCAGGCGATCACCTAGGCGTTTGTGCGGTCGCCCAGGGCGACCCAATTTTTTTCTTTTTCAAACTGATTTTTTTCTGTTTTAATCTAAAAAAATCAGGAAAAACTGGGGAAAATACCCAAAAATTATAGAAACAAACCTTACATGTTTGGGCTTCAAAAAGATACCTAGTTCATCGACCAAAGTTTCACTAGGTACCCCCTACCCACCCAAACACTTAGCCTTTTTATTTTATCAATGCTAGAGTTTGTAATACAATTTAGAAGGCAAAACAATCAAAATACAAGTTTCCTAAACTCTTAGTCATTCCAATTGGACACATTGTTCTAAAGTTCAGTTAGGAACTTCATTATCGTTGTCTTCCTCCGAGTCGTTTGGATCGTCAACATAGACGTCATCCTCGTCCGTGTCTTCATCATCGGTCGCAATGAACTCTTCATCGACATCCCGGGAAGCTTCAGAACTCGATGCACCTGGATCCCGGGGAGTTGGAAGTTTAGAACTTGAGAATTAGGATTGAGAGAATGAAAGTTGTAGGAGAATGAATGAGGGAAATGAAATGGATGATGAGGTATTTATAAAAACAAAAATAGGAGGGAGAGGGTTAAATAAAAAATAATTTTCGTTGCTACTGTAGCAACGGTTAGAAAACTAGCCGTTGCTACAGTAGCAACATGCAACGGCTAGATTTCTAGCCGTTGTTGTGCACGGTAAACGCATGTGCACAGCACATGCCATCGCCTGGTCGTCCAGCCTATTGGGCGGGTGCCGGGTGGTCACCCAGGCCACCCCCACCTGGGGGGACGCCTAGGCGACCGCCCGCCTGAACACTGCCCTTGGTAACTCCAAAAAGTGAATCTCTAATCTTACTATATTACAACAATTAGAATTTTCTAGCACAACACTAGTCGATATGATCCAAAAGCCCAATTGTATTGGTTTCATATCACAGTGCTTGTACATTCAAGCATTTCCAGAACTTAGAATATGAGAGGTAAGTAATAAATCTAATGATTTGTGTGTTTTGGAAACATGAGCTACATGCTAGTGCAACACAGTTGGCCAGCTTCACTTTTCAGATAGCAATGTCAATAATTATCTTGAGAAGCCTAGACCAATACATTGGTGCTTAAAAGGTTGTGCATCTTACGAAACTAGTTGAAAATGATCGTGCATATTTTTGAAATTTTATTTTGGAACTTCCTGTGTCGTGGTAATGACATGAACTTTGGAGCATCTGTATTATACATTTACCTCTACCACTCCTGGCATTATTATTATTTCATGTTAAGTTGACTTCAATTTTGTAGGACTTTGCATTTGCTCTTAACAAAAAAGTTCTTCTCTGTGAAAACTGACTAGTTGCTTATTTCAATGATATGATGTGAAGGTGGTGCTCGTTCAGTTTCAGTGCTTGATGATAGGAGAGGTGGTGGTTCAATTCCCTCCATTGTCATTACAGGAGAGAAAATGGTGACATTGAGCTGCATGACTGGCAGGATAGAACAACATAAACATTCTGTGGAACAAAATTTGAAATCTCCAGTCATGCAGAATACATCAGCCTCTGGTGAAAATATGGGTGGAATGCTTTGGCATATCCTGACAGCACATTTAGGTACAATTACTGTTTCAGTTACAAGTTTGGATCAGAATTGGTCATAACTAGATTATCATTTTTGTGATAGTATCCTTTTATTCCTTTATATTTCACTAATGATGCATACCAGACACACTAGTATCAGCTGCCGTAGCCTTAGCTTTCTCCATTTCTCCATCAACGACTAGTAGCATGATCCTAAGTTGCTATCATTCGCCAAGTTGTTTTGCCAACTAACAATTGAAACCTCGAACTTCTTGCAGTTGGACCACCTTTGATTTCTTTGAATGTTACTTCCTCTCATTGGGAGTTGTCCAAGCTATTATTCTTAGCGTCTTTAGTGTGTGTGTGTATATATATTTGTATTATTAACCTATCATTTATTCATTATTTTCCATTATATAACAACGTTCCAACTTATGTGAAACTATTTAACTTTACGTTTTTTTAACACCCTAATGTGAGTAGTTCTTGTATTTGTATAGGTACATTACACACAAATCAAGGTATCTGATTATATCTTGGTTAATTCTCAAAAAAGCATGCTCATACTCTATTACAATTGCTCCCTATATGTGTTGTACCGTGTGACATTATGTTATGCTTAGAAAGGTATATATATAGATTCTATGCCTTACCTGTTCTTCTCTAGAAAATTTGTTTGAGACTTCTCTAGTATATTTGTTTGGAACAATTCCCCTTTTATCTGTGACACGTCAGAAGTTATGAATGGTGTAGTTTGAATGCAATGACCTCTTAGATACTAACCGTACCTTACCTTACATTTTGTATGGTCCTAATATTTACATCTCTTACTGAAGGGAGCATTACCAAAATATCATCCGTACCCAACACGAGTCTGTTTCTTACTGGAAGCAACGATGGAGACGTCAAACTGTGGGATGCAAAAAGATGTGAGTTGGTTTTCCACTGGCCGAAGCTGCACGAAAGGCATACATTTCTTCAGTCAAGCTCACGAGGCTTTGGCAGCATTGTTAGGGTACTGGTCTATACAAAGCATATTTGTTGCTGTTATGCTTTCTCATTTTGGAATGTATATGATTACATCTCCTATGTCATTTGTTATGATTCAGGCTGCCGTCACGGACATCAAAGTTTCTTCTTACGGTTTTCTTTCATGCGGTGGAGATGGTACTGTGAAATGAATTAGCCTAAAAGGTTCCCCATTTCGGTCGTGACTCGTGAGCTCAAATGCCCCTTGAAAAATCCAGGTTACATCGGTTGCTGGCTGCCTTTTGAGATGATGTAAAAATGAAGTTGAGTCCTACTATTGTGTTCGTCGCTGGCACGCCTGTTCTGTCCTGGTGCTTGCTATTAGTGTGATGTTCGGTGGACACCGAAATTGCTTTGCTGCCTACTCTTGTACTTTCCACTAACTGTTTCTTTCTTCTTGCATCCTTTGCTTGTGAGATGTATTTTGACAGTCATCCATGCATGATAGTATAATCACTCTTCTGGAGCAACTTCCGTTCTCAAACAGTTTCGTGCAGCGAGGCTGATGTCCTGATTTTATTTGTAACTTAACTCTAATCCAGCTTGTACGACACCATCGTCAGTGGTTCGCTGGTTCGTGCATGACAAGATCTCGAAGTATTGTTTTGTGGTAATTATCCGCAGATGTTTAGTTTCGATGCCATTTTTATGCTTCTAGGTAGACATTATATGAAAGATAGAAAAAATCACATGTGACATGAGAGAGTCACACGAAGGATAGAAATTGAGTTGTTGGGTTATTCTCTACCACTAGATCATTTTTTATAGTTATCTTTGTCTTTTGCAGTCCAACTCATCTGTTTATTTCAAATTATGTCACAATTTCTCATTTTTTTTGTTTAATCTCATATTTTGAGAACAATAATATGTTTTTGAGAGATGTAAACATAAATTTAGGTTTTTTTAGTCGAGTCTGTTCGTTTGAGTATTGTATTGGTTAGGTTTTGAGTAATTTTTGAGATCGTCACTTTTCCTTACTTGGTTATCAATGAATGCATTTTCCATCTAATAATGATGGCCTTTTTATTTGTTTTACATCCATTCCACATATTATCTGACTTTGTAAGTAAAAAACACAAAGCTTATATTTTTATATTAGGGTCTTGTAAATTAAAATCACAACTTTTATATCGTCACAATAGATATTGCAAATCAATCCCCCCTTCCCCCGGTTTACTTAATAATAACACGTTTTAAATGGATGAGTTTTCGTCCAGTCACTTTTGTTGTTCGATTTGTGAAGTTATTTCACCATGTGAGCATGAAGTTAATTTGTTAACGGATGATGACCTATTGGTAAGACGTGGTTATTGGTCAATACCTTGTGGTTCATACCTTTTTCCTTTGTTATTTAGTTCTTGCACACATCTTAAGTTCATATATTGCATTAACATGTCGATTTTTAGGATTCTTCATGGAACTACATATTCTAATTGGGTTGTAGTATTCTTTGACCGAGTATTGACGGTAAGGAACATGGATTAGGCGACGATGTAATTCTTCATTATGTCACTTATGGTAATAGAGTTCTAGAATTGTTTTACTAGACAAACATTTAGTCCACTCGTTAAGAGAAGAGAACTTAATTGTTGGAAACCAAGGTTGTGTGGTTGATGATAAATACCTTCTAATTCTCACTACAAGAGCATGAAATCCATTTGTTAAGAGATAACATATTCATTGTACATCTAAATCTTGTGGTTTTCTATCAATATGAGGTGGTTCTAGCCCCGCCTCCACCCCGTAACGGCGGTGGAAATCAGGCACACTCTTGGGCGCTCAATCAAATCCACGCCATAGTGGGTGGTCTCATGGAAGCCAAAAATATAAGCACCAAACAACATCAAGCGCGAATTACTATTAATGTGCCTCTTTGGTCCCCATAAATTTATGCTCGACATCGTTTGAACATTCTCATAGAGTCGCCAACTCACAGTGTAATCTTGCGTCCTTTATACTCAAAAGGTTTCAGAGGTTTTCCAACCAATACCAAGGCAGACAAAAGCAAAATCACAGAACACACCGATACACTTAACATCTAGATTTCAGACCTCTTCTTTGAGTTAATCATCTTAACCAACATAGTATTGCTCAAGGACGCAAACGGAAGAATTCTACCGAAAGTTGTTAACTTTTTCCACCAAAGTTTTAACTAATAAAGATAACTTTCTGAAGTACACCGAAAGTTCAATATCAAAACCAAATCCAGTTTTTATACAATATATGGAGTGCAGCATTTCACAGATGGTCTATAAGTTTCGACCTTTATTAACAGGTTAATGAAAGTTTGTCTACCGACATCATTTTACTGTTACATTCAATATTTCCATGCACATAAGGTCATTTCTGCAACTGCAGTCCAATCCACACACCAAACAGGCTGTAGCTGCTATATGGCATCCAGCCATCCTGCAAAACATAATTTACCATCTATTTAAGTCATATTCAGCAAAATCTAAATCTAAATTGTTATAGTAACGTCTCAAAAATAAAATATATCAATAGCACAAGTAAAACAAGAAAATCCAGAGCTTCTAGTTTACAAGTTAACCAAAAGGATCTAAAAGCAGCTGCAAAGGTAGGATTTTTCATGGAGAGACCAAACATAGCAATTCCATTTAGGATAGCCATCATTGTCATGAAGTGCAAATGTTTAATAGTTTGATACCAGTTATTTGTAATAGGTAACTACATTAGAAGGATAACTATCTGTAAGGACATATATATAGCAATCCAAACACGAGATTCCCAGACAAGGCCTTTATTCAATTGTTTAGCGATTAGTTGTTTGTGATTCAAGACAAGGAAAGAAAGTGACACAAACACAACTGCAGAGTTCTAACGAAATATGAAATTCTCTTTATCACGGTAACATGATTATAAGCTTTGACGTTGAAGATGAATTTCTCTTTATTGAAAATGGATCTCATTGTCATAAGATGTCAGATGTCATCTTTCTAACAAGTCAAAGCACAAACCTTCAAGTAAACAAACAATAAGAAGAAAAACACAAAAATGGCCTCTTTATCATAAATCAACTATTGAAACAAAAAAGATCAAACCTTCATAATGAGAGCCAAAAACTCATATAAAAAAACGAACCCAACTCCTCCCAATAAGATCAAAGCTTTTTACCCACAAAACCAATCCAATCCATCGAAAGCCACACAAAGATCACACTTTTCAATAAAATAACATCAACCGCCAAAAATCCAAATTCCAAAATTCTCACAAAACAATAGTGATGTCGAAAATTTCCATAAAGATCGCATCTTTCTCACAACCCAACAAAAAATCCCAAAAATCTAGTCATCAGAATCGAAAATTCCACTTAGATAGCATATATCGAAAGAAAAATACCAAACCCCTAAAAAACTCAACAAAAAGGAAAGAAAAACAAGCCGGATAGGAACATGGGGAAGATCGCATCTTTCTCACAACCCAAAAACCAAAAATCTAGCAATAAAAATCGAAAATTCCCACAAAGATGGCATCTTTCGAACCAGTAATAGAGGTTGTTCTAGTTGTAGTAGAGTTCGAGACCCATGCCGTCGTGGATCTCGTAGTCGGCGAGGGTGATGTGGTCCTTGTAGATATTGTACCACTTCTGGATCCGGATCTTGTCCGCTCGAGTCCCCGTCTGCGCCGCCACAAGCTTCTTCAGGTCCCCGATCGTGTCGTCGGAGTTGCACTTCACGCGCACCTTCTTCCCCAGCCGGTCGTTCAGCACCACCTCGATCATCTTCTCTTCCTTCTCCCACAAACCTTAACCCTAGCTTTCTTTCTCTCCTGATTTGGGGGAAAAAGAGGACGACTTTATTGGAGTGGAGTCTCTTTTATAGTGGGCCGTATGGGCCGGTTTTTGGAACCGACTCTAATTCGGCCCAATCGTTTGTTTTGCTTTCGCGCACGACTTGGAGGGGTAGTATTAATTTTTACTGTAAGGTGTTTTTTGCAAAAAACATTGTAATATTTGGAAACATAATGACTGGTTAAACCAAAGATTTGTATGTGTAATTGACTTTGTTTATTTTCAGTATGACTATGGATACATACAATTTTATTAATGCAAGCACCAATTTTTCAACAAAAAACAAATTATTTACAAAATAAAAGTATTTGTGTGAAACAACAGTTACATTACTTGGATGATTACGAAATAGTTTGTTTTGTAATTGCAATCTAGATGCTAAATCGTCCCAAAAAAATTGAAGTGTTACAACTCCAACCTATTAGAAAATAAAGTGTTTTTTTTGTTTTTGTTTCTTTGAAATTTGAGTTTTTGCAAATTAGTTCTGTAACTAAGGAGGATAAACCGCTCCAGTTTCTCGTGGTCATATTGTCATAATGCAAGAAACTTATTTCAATTAAAAAATATCCATGTCATGTGACATGTGGAGAAGAAATTCTTATCCTCCTGCAGAATATGCCATCTTCAAATCTATTATGTCCACATCTCTTTTGAAATGAGAAATTCTGAGATCCTAAGAAGATTATCCAATTGACTATCACATGTGACAGGAGAAATTATTTTGTTGGATTTCTTAGATTCTTAAGAAGAATATCTAATGGATCATTTCATGTCAGCTCCAAAAAAAAGGATCATTTCATGTGACAATAAAGAATTCTGAGATTAAAATATCCCACCATTAAATTTTGCCATATCAAATCCAAATGCTTTTTTTTCTGGGCATTATTCTGTTCATACACATCCTTGTAGTTTACACATTTAATAATTCGCACATGGTGGAGCCACTATATCCATCTACTAAAATTTATTGGCAATAAATACACAAAATTTGCACTATATATTTCTCTGAAATCTACTTACATTTTTCTGAAATTAAACATATTTGAAGAAGGAATATTACAAATCTATGTCGACATGCTCAAACCTTTACCATGACTACTGCAAGAAGGGAAAAAATGGCAGCTATAAAATTATTTGCTTGCTCGAACTCGCGGCAAAAATGATTCAGTACTCATTTAAATATGTGTTCAGCATATCGTCGTTCTTCATTTTGCGCCTACTAAGCAGCGATTTGAGGAAACCTTTGGCTTTGCTTGGATTGTTACCAGTTTCTTTACGATCGTCTCTTTGATGCCAGCCGTGAATCGACATCGATTTTTGCATTTCAGTTGGAGCCTGCATAGATTTTACGGAAAAAAATTACAAAAATAGTAAAATTGTTCTAATATATCACTGTGACTTGAGCATTTAGATGAGGCAGCCTATCTTTTTTGCGAGATTTTATAGTCCTCACAGCCCGGAAACATCATAATATTAAAAAAAATGCTTTTCATTGGCAGTCGAGGTATTGTTCGGTTATTTCCTACTTTAGGCACAATTTTCAGAGTAGCAAGTTTATGGTTTAACATTGACATCTGATGCCTACATTCCGAGCGATGCTAGGAGAATTGAACAAGGCAGGTCTTGTTGCAAGTGATCCAGAACGAGCGAGGGAAGTAGGAACAAAGGATGGAATCGGCGAGCCTGGTCTTCCATCTGAAGCATATATCAAGCCACCAAGTAAATTTAATTTAATTTTTTTTAAAAGCAATGGAAAGAGTTGACTTTTTTTTGGCTTCTGTCAGACCTGGAAAACTGAACCTCCCTGGTCGAAAAGAAGGCGACGGAGACCGAGTCTTCCTTGATGGGGACAGTGAGCGAGCTCTTGTCAAGGGTGAAGGGGAACGTTCTTTCCTGAAAAATACTCACACTCATACGTCTATTGCATACTTCACAAAAGGAGGCATTTTAAATGTAATGGCCCATTGCCAAAAAATGATCATTATTCATTACCTGTTCGAAGATGATCTCTCCTTGATAATTGAACGGGCATCTGCAAAAAGAATGATATATTATGAAATGAGTCAAAACAGTTACTGCTCTATATAACATATTCTGATAATAATTACCTTGATGGAATAACCATGGTCTGTTATCCTGCTCGTATTCATCTGTTTCCGCAGTGTGTGCAACAGCATGCTTACCAGATTCCGGCATGGGTACATCAGCTACAAAGGTGAAAGATGAAGACATGATTAACCCGGGAAAAAACCCATGATTGTGACGAAAATATTTCATAAGATATAAATCATGTTCGAGTTGCACATAAAGAATATATCCAATGAAAGCGTACTGAAAGCTTACCTGGTAAAATATAATGCTTATGATACTTGGGTGTTGTGATGACGAGCGACTGCTGAGAGAGCCCAGCACGGTCAATGTACTCATGACATGTCCGAAGTCTCTACAGTGGTTAAGAGAGATTTGGATGTCACTGAGGGGTATTGAAACTTTGACAAAAAATATTCATTTAAGGGATCTTGTAACAACAATATGATATCATATGTCTCCTTAGACTCTCTTTTTTTTTAGCAAACGGAAACATACCTGTTCAATGCATGATATTCTGAGGTCTGTTTCAGAAACTTCATCAACCTTTTCATTTAGGAGACCATCAACTTTATAGGAGACAGAACCCAAGTGATCAACGGTATTGACAAGGGCTTTGACAGCATAATCTTTCAACGTGTCGACTACACTATAAAGATCCAAGTCAATAGGCTAATTAGCAAAAGTAGATGTATAAAACACTCTTTTAGTAATTGAAATAGCACTGATGGAACCAGAAGCTACATACATCTGTTTCTCGTCGTCTTTGGTATAGGATACTTCAAAATATTCAGCGGCAGAATACAACTGAGAGCGCAGATTTTTCAAGTCCTGGAGAGTATAAAGAGTGTATCAAGTTCCACAAACCAACCCAAATAACTTGATAGTGGCCTTATGATCCAGCAAGGATATAATGAAAAAGAAAATAAAAATTATTTAGAAACAACTGAAAGTGGAAGTGTCATAACATCATTTAGTGAATGTTAGAACCAAAAATAAGCACAAGGAGCCATTGGTGTTCTTTGTCGGCGCGTTATAGTAAGAAATATTGCACATCAAATATATAAGAGTTAAAACACATTCAAGGGAGTACCTGGAGGCAATCCGAGAACATCAAGCTCTGTTGCATAGCAAACTCATCAAGGTTCAAAGATGCTTCTTGAGAGGGAGGCAACGAACAAGATGACGGAGACATGATTTCCATGCCCACCAACCACAACTCCAACCAACCAACACTAAGCAAAATATGATATTTTGCTTTAAGCTGAAAACAAAATCAAGGTAAAATAATAAAACATTGAAAGAATGCCAAATTTGACACATCAAGAACACCATTTCAAATTCCTAATACAAGAACAATACCAACGCATTTTATCACTAAAAATTATTAATAATTTCTAACATGTTTTGGTATTCAAGCAAGACCCAAATTGCAATCCCAGAGCAGTAACTCTACACCTATTTTCCAGCATTAAACAAATTAAGACTAAACTAATAACATGGAAACAAAGACACAAACACAAGCAACTAATGTGAGCCACTAAACTAAGATAAAAAGACACCAAAATAACAGAAATTGTGTCACCCATTTCATATATTTCACCCCCAAAAAAAACCCAAAAAAATCACATAAAGATTAAATCTTTGGAAGAATCCAACCTTACCCAAAACGAATCCGATTAATTTACCACATCTTCTTCTCCCCACTCTCCAAAGAACACTTTTTTACCACCAAAACTGCAGTTTGGGGCCTAAAAAGCCCCCAAAACACACACCCAGAAGGCCAAATCCGGTCTGGAGATGGATGATGAAGGAACCCTTTGGAGGGTCCGACCAATTTAATAGTTGGGGTTGGAAATCTCGTCCTGGTTTTCGGGGTTGTGAGTGGAAGAGTAAAGAACAGAAGAAGATTTCTTTCTTTTTATTTGTTTTTGAAATGTTTTATTATAGTTTTATCTTTTTGGTGTTGTCTCACTCTTGTTGCGGACTCAAGATGGTATGGACGGTTGGGATTTGGGCTGAGCTGTGGATGGTTGATCTTGGCCGTTGGTTTGTTAATGCAACTCCCCCAGGTTTCTTATTAGAATACTTGCAGATGGAAGCGGGTGTCACGTACGCATTACTCTTTTAAACACTGAGTTTGTCATTTTTATACTTACAGTCGGTCATTTTTAAATACTGTGTATTCCATCACCTGTGGTGCATTTCATCATTTCTGGGGGTACATTTTTACACTAACAGTTGACCATCAACTCCACTGTCTTTGACACCTGCGTCTTCTAAATATTTTTCTTTTTTTTATTATTAAGGGGATTTTGAAAGTTTAGAGGGGATTTAGTAGGATAAATGAATTTTTATATCTTTGAATTATACTTTGAAACATTCATGATTGTCGATTTTGGAATATTTGTTGACTTTATCGTGGAGATGAGAAATGCTATAACACAATGACTAAAAATTGGTTTGACAACTCCTAATATCGATGGCCATGACGAGTTAAATTGCAAATGAATTCTCATTTACGTACCTAACTCATGTGTAAAGACCTCTTGTCTTGCCTGCAACAATGTCATTGTTGATTCTCAAACTAATACTAGAAGAAACATATTCATGGAAGGACGAGCAACGACGTAAATGAAAATCACTCAGACCAGACATTGGTACAACACCCAAGCTTAATAGAAATCTCCCATATTACTTTTTTCGCCTAATCTCCAGATCTTAAACCATACCAACCTCTCTTTCATTCTCAGAGTCCAACTTCATAACTCAATGTCCGACAAAGGAGGCAAAACAAATATTCAATCCTACGGAAACGTGGAAGGCATAAGAGACATCAACAATTTGACGGGAGAAAACACTGAATTTTTGTATCATGTCTTACAATTTTACACGAAACATAAAATAATAATACGACACGAAACGATAAATACCATTTAAACACATATTTTTTGGGGTGGTTGATTAGATTAATTATGATAAGTTACGATGACATAACATCAAATAAAATGACACTATTCGACACGAAAATATAAGATTGCACACGAATTTGTTGAATATTCACGTTTACGTTTTTCATAGTCTAATTATTTATTTTTTTACTTCAAAACTATTGTTTAAGATGTTTGTTAGAATGAATATATCATTATATTACTTGATCATTGTCAATTAAATTATGACATATTTATTTCAAATTTTGTTAAATACGTCAGACACGAAATATATACGATTTCCTAACACAAAGTACACGACATGATACCATTGTCAAGTCATATCTGAACAAAATAGTAGTTGGATGGGTGTAAGACATAGTTTAAACTTAACCTTGTAACCACGAGTTGGTGAGAAAGGCGATTAGTAACCTGCTTATTAAACCTACCACTTATTAAACACCGGTTCTTAGCCGTAATTAAGGATACTGATAAGAAATCAAATTTATCTTATATTCTATTGCTTTTAGATATACAAATAAAATATTCATAAAAAGAGCTGAAATGTCAGAACTGAGAGGGACCATCATGGATTCATGGCATGGCAATATCATACCATCACTATCTGCCCCAGCCAGCAAGTCCAACATCCCCATTGGAATGAAACGTCATCAACTTAAATGTCCACATCCATCAACTTAAATATTAGAGAATAGAATACTAGTTTTTCTTTCTATATTTTGGCTGGTTTTGTATGTAGCCTTGTAGAGTCTTGACCACAGACTTGCATTAGATGAGTTTGTAGAATTTTGTTAATTTGGGTCCACTTAATTTGTCGGCCCTAAGTTTATGCCTTCATTCACGGCAGATTTGTGCTTTCATTGGGTCATTACTTACTATTCACTCTCACTCATACTTGTATCTTGTGATTTATGTTCAATTCCATTTTTTTGGCTTCTTAAATTATTTTTGCCATGTACCAAACTTAATAGATTTACATAAAGTCTTTGAACTTCTAATCGTCAATGCGAGCACACGAGGTATTGCTTAACTTCACTAAAATTATATTGGAATTTCAACAAGGTTAAAGGTGCGCTTGAAATTATGGTAAAAGTCCTTCTAAGTGAAAATCCCATAGTAAAAATCACTTGTTTGCCAATAAGGGTAGTAGAGCATGCATTCATATCATTCCTACGTTTTGGATGTTCATTCTCATTCTCAACCTTAGACGAGAGTGCTATCATCAATTTTCTCATCTTATTTATAAGTCTCTCCAAAGTTAACTCTAATCTTATTAGGTAAGTTAGCTTAACAAGTTTTTTTGATCATCCATGTGTTTAGTCCATTGAATTAATGTGTGTAACTCTTTGTAGGATCTGATTGTATTAGTAACACACGCAACAGTTGACACGTAGATCGTAATTGGTTTGTAGCTAAACGTTACGACCCTTAATATAATCGGATTAAATTCATTTCAACTATTTATTCATGACCACATTGATTAATGGACAACTCCTTCAAATTGTTCATAAGGTTTTCTGGGGCAAAATTATAGTAACCTAAACATGCAAGAAAGATGAAAAATAACCCAAATGCTTAGAAACATACTCCATGCGAAAGATAAAAAAAAATCCAAAAAAAACCCAAATGGTTAAAAACAAACATACATAGTGTGTTATATTTTGATAAGTTACCCTTTTCCCTCAATTCCTAAGAGTTTGGTGTATATTTTTCTTTGTATATATAGTGTTTAGGAAGTGAGAGTGTGGCTAGTCTGTCGTGTTAATAATACGTTATAATCTACCTATAAGCTATTGCAATTACTATTATAGATATTTTTTAGTAGGATGTCAACATCTTTTGCATAAGAGTCGTGATTAAAAAGATTTTTTAGCTAAAATAATTATGAGATGGATAAACGTTCTTCACTCCCTACCTACAGCCAGCAGTCAAACAGCAAACAGTAGACTGTTTGTCCTTTGATGCTCGAGCTTTGGACGTGATGATTAGGTGTTGGGAGTAATTAGAGCATCCTTTAACCGTTGGAAGAAATCAGGCACCCATAAATCCACCCGCCACATTACCGATTTTTAATATAAAAAAATGCAAAACCAGCGCCTGTGCGGAATTTCGGGCGGATGGCGCCTGAAATTCCGCCCCAGGCGCTTGGGAAAGGTGTTGGGTGGGGGGCACGTGTCCCCCCACCATTGGTCACTTTTTTTTTAGTTTTTTTTCTAGAAAATATTTTTAAAATCATTTAAAATCGTTTTTTCAATTTTTTATGAAAATAAAATTTTTATTTGTTTATATTTTCTAGAATTTATTGATAATTTTTCGTGTTTTGCCTAGAATTAATCCCGAAATGACGTGTAAGGGAGAGAATGTAGGGCGCTTGAGTTGTTTTTGGGTGTGGTTAAGAAAAATTTAAGGGGATTGATTTGAACTGACGTGGCGGAGAGAGAAACTGACGTGGCTGAGAGAGAAACCAGGGCGCCCGGGAACTACCTGGGCGCCGTTAAGGATGCTCTTAGGCTCTGAAATCGTGATTTATAAACCATGGCTTGGATGTTATCATTGGCGCGTGCTTCTGGGATTATGTTTTTGTCTGTTGTACTTTTACATGTGTTGTTAGGTGGAAAAAAAATTGTTCTCATTGGTGTTGGTTGGTTGGCAACCTTAAGTGAGTTGTGTAAAAATGATTCTACATCAAGAATTAATGATTTAAATAATAGCATTGTGTTTCTGATCTACCACGATGAGTTTATATCTCCTCTTTTAGAAGAGGAGATTTTCTTTGTTATGACTTTTACAAAATTACTGACTATTTTATTAGAACATTTATGACGTTTATCGCGACAAAAAGGTGGTTATCCACGTCGTAATTCCAACTAATTAAACTCTTGGTTAAGAAAGCACGACCATGACAAGCTAAGTTAGCTCAACTGGCCAATTGTTCTTTGGCACGTTAATCTTTTTTTATGGTTCGTGTTTTTGTTCACTAGTATTTGGTTTCTTCGATCATCAGATTCATCACACACCTAAAAGTAGAATTTGATGTTCAAATTCTCCACATTGAAGATAGTAATCAACTTGTACTAAACATTTCAAAGACGAATGATGACAAGGAAAGATCACATAGACAGATAGTGCTACTGAATCGATAACATCTTTCAATTTCACAACCATAGACCCAAGATGTTAATACTAGGATATCAACTATAGAGTATAGACACAAAGATATTAATATTATGATATATATTTAACAACAACACGCAAAGAAGGGAAAAGAAGAAGCAAACATACGGTGGCATAAGAGAAGACATGCTTATTCCTATTCCTGAGCAGTGAACATCATGGGATGAACGGTGCAAAAACTATCGTCGAGTTCTGTCCTCCAAAGCCAAATTAGTTTGACAATCCTACCAAATTGAATAACAACAGACATCACATTAGTTTCTGAGACATATAATATAATCTAAAATGTAAACATGACGTTTCAATATAGTTTTGTTATCACTCAAGGAATTTATTAATATCAAGTAAGTTAAAAAACTGTGAACCTAATTGACTAGCACACATGTCTAAAATATATCATTTACGTCGTGTAGATATGATAGCCTAAATGTAACATCCCCGAACAGCGGAAAATTTAAACTTTTAAACCAAAGGAATCACGAGAATAAAACCATCAAGAGTGGGGACATTACTGAAACAAATACTGAATACATCTGGTGCACCATAATACAATACGAGTTTGTCAAAAGAGTGATTACATTACGACACGAAACACAAGGTACATGTAATCACGACAACCTAAAAGTAGGTAGACGACAGGATCCAGTCCCAAAGTGCAATCTCCCTCGGTCACCACCCGCCGGAGCCTAACGCGGTCCTGAAAATAAACATAACAACAATGCCTGAGTTTCCATAAGGAAACCCCGTATGACAAGCTCACCTATATGCCCTAACATACTAGTATAGCATGACATGGAATACAAAGCAGTAAAACAACAACGCCGCCAAGGGCCAAACCGAACATCCGTCCCGCGATCGTTTCCGCTGCCACACAGGCCCCGCGGTCTACAATCGCCACCGCTGCCGCACAGGCCTCACGGTCCGCAACATCGCCGTCGCCACACAGACCGCACGGTCCACAAACACCGGTACCACACAGGCCACACGGTCCAACCTCACCGCCGCCACACAGGCCGCACGGTCCAAACATCACCGCCGCCACACAGGCCGCACGGTCCAACCATCGGCTCTCCGTAGAGACCTACCGTAGGCACATACGGTCTAACGGACAATACGCAACACATCCCCACACGCGACTACACAAGCCAAGGGATCGGTGAGGATGCGTTCGCACTTCCGCGCAAGGTAGAAATCAGATCTGAATACATCGTGGTCCACCACCACCACACCAACGGAGCCGTCGCTCAGGTCGGTCCATCAACCGGCGCCACACAGACCGCACGGGATATCACTCGATAGGTGCCCAATCGAGCTACCTGCCGGAACACATCATCGGCAGTCCATCGTCGCAACCACACAAGCTACGCGCGATCCTCCCTGCCGCCACACAGACCGCACAGGGGCCCTACCGCCGCCACACAGGCCGCACGACACGTGCAATAACTGCCATCAAGGCCAGTCGAACATATCCGCCACACATGGCCAGACAATCGACAGATCCGAACCGAAGTCCGCAGGGTCAACGAGCTCCACGTGCAACACCAACTCCGGCTCCAACTGAGCAGGGTCGCGACCTCCGTCGCCGTCAATAGGTCGGTACCTCTCTGGACCTCCGTCGCCAATCCTGGCCGGTAGTCTCTGTGCCTCCGTAGCCATCGGCCGGTAGTCACTGCACCCGTCGGCAGTTGCGTGTTGCTGAAGCAATGGGATCCGCAATCCCTCAGGCTGCTACTCTAACGCGAGTCAAACGATCCACCAGATATAGTCACGATCCATACATGGAAGTGACGCGTTCCGGACACCCACACTCTTCCACACGGCGGTCCCTGGGCAGGTGATGAAGATTTAAGTTTATACCGCAAGTGCACGGTGTCAATGAAGACGTGGCAAATACGGGTCGAACACAAGGAGGGAGAGATTTGTTATTTTCGTGATTTTCGATTAAGGAGAAGAAGGAGAGAAGAAATAATTGGGTTTTGAGATTTTTGGATTTTAATTATCTAAAGCAAGAAACATGAACAAAGAAAACTAAAACAAGAACAAAGATGGTGAATTCCGTTGGGTGGAGGTTTAGATATCGGGTTTAGATTAGAGAATTCTGAAACTTATAATAAATCATATTAGTTATAAAGCATTACATGATAAATGATTTAACATAAACTCAAGTAATCAAAACATACTAATACGAAATTAAAATAATAACATCTTCTCCTCTCATCACCCTAAATCCGTCACCTCCACCCTTTGGAAAGAGTTAGAAACTCATGGAGGGAGGAAGAAGGGGTCCTAGAGGCATTACAAAAGAAAAGTAAAACAAGAAATAAAAGACAGAATTTTATTACTAAAATAAAGACAAATAAAAACAACAACTAAAAACTAGGTCTAAGGCCAAGGACCCTTCTAACATCGTTCTCGGAGCTATTTATAGCCGATACAAGGGATCCCAATATATAAATGGAACGTACACGCGTCAATACAACATTGGTAAAAATTTGAGCACACGGATCGACTTTTGTGCGGCTAAATCGCCGCAATTTGTACATGAGGTGCGGCGGAATCGCCACCTTTTTGGCTCGGATTCGATCCGGATTTTTCCTGTGTGTTTATGGTATGATTTGATCCTCCTTTGCGCGTCTGGATTGATTCTTTCCATTCTTTTGAGCTCCGGATTAATTCCTTCATATATTTGGAGATCCACATTGATTTTTCTTTATATTTTCTCCAAGATAATAAAAGCTACTCGTGATTTGCAATTAGGTCCTTGTTCTTTTTGCAATTAAGTCCCCAGCTACTTTTGTGCTCAAGTCCTTGTTCTTTTTGTAATTAGGTCTTTGAATGCTTTTATGCTTGGATACATTTCCATTTGAAACCCGATAATTTTGAGCTTGGTCTTTTATGATGGAAATGAGTCTTTTGCACGCGTTTATGCTCGAGATGTGGGTAAATTGCATTCAGGTCCCTGTATTCTGTAAATAAGACTAAACACATACCTTAGTAGCATTTATTGATGTAAAAGTAATCTAAATGAAAGACATATGATGCAATGTATGCAATGCATCAAATACCCCCACACCTAGATTTTGCTAGTCCCTAGCAAAACAGAAGATACGACAAATAAAAACATGGAAATCCTAACTCACTTTCGTAGGAATCACGGTTGCACTTAGCATGTGCAACAAGCCTTTAAACCTCTTTGTTGTCAAGGAGGAGTGTTGTCTCCTGAGGGTTTTCAGCGGATATACCCACAAAATCCTAAATCAACATTCCATTAATAGCTCTTAATATCTCCACCTTAACCTTATACATCTCACCTAGAATTCTTGTATGCTCATTATATGAATCTAACTCATTAAAAATATGACTTGGTCTTTATTCCGCCAACATTCACACCACTAACCCTTCTACACATGTTTATCACTTGAATTATTTTGCACGCCTCCTCTGGTGGTGAAGTATCATTCGGATCAACCATGACATGGATCATTCTTTTAGCTTTGGGCCTTGAGTATTATTATTTTTTTCTTTTCTTTTCTTCCGTGATTCAACACATTTGCTTTTTGACACTTTTACCATTTTTGCATTTGTGTAGCGAGTTTGGTCGATAATCCCGAGCTGGTAGACTCAAGTTACCGGGTTTCAAGATACCCCTACGGACCAGTGACTCAAAGGCTTGGGCTTTTGTAATCATTTTGCAAAATGTGTTTTCTTCACTTTATTCCTTTATTTTTATTTTTATTTTCCTCAAGGCTTAATTGCTATTAGAAGTCCACACTTCCCGGTATATTTTCCTCAACCTCTGCTTTTTATCAACCACTTCAAAGATTTGATTCATCCAATTTAAGTGCATACATGTCTTAAAGGGCAATGGGTTATTTCTTTGGAACTTAGATTTATGTCACAATTTCTACAAGCAGAACTATATAATAAGGAACAAAAACTCAATGTAATTTGTACACGGGTTTTAGCAGTTCAATCTTAAGCTATGTCATGAAACATTAATTATTATTTTTTTTAATAAAAGACAGAATATATAGATAAATATATACATAAACACCCCCCCACACCTAAATCATGCATTGTCCTCAATGAATATGAGCAAGATACTACATGGATTAATGCATAAAAAAGGAAAGATCTCACCAACGTGAAGTACAAAGGAAAGTTCATGGCTTTGTTGATGGACAAAAAACCCGAATTCCCTCAAAAACCTGTGAGATACTAAAGAAGGGATAAATACAACAATTGTTTTTTATTTATTTATTTATTATATATATAACTATGTACAAACATAAGTTCCCATCTTCATTTGTCAAGAGACATCAAATGGAAACTTCAAGAGTGGGTCAGTGCACCTGAAAAGGAAACATGACACCACGTGGGGCCAGAAAATGCATGTGTGGACCGCCTTCACAAAAAGCGCTAGATGAATTGAGAGGTTCATGAATTGGACGCAAAGGCGTCTCATTCAAAGGATCAAACTGAAAGAGCTTGAACCTCTCGAGAGTTTGGGAATTAAGGGGCAACGGAAGAGGAGTTTCTCTCGTTGCGGTGTTGAAGTTATGATCATCAATCCAAACTCTCCAACCAACTGGCTGGTGTGTCGGAACGAGGTCAAGAACCTTGTTAGGCATGTCCGACACACCAGGCGAACAAAAAGTGGGTCTCATACCCAAGGTATCTTCTAAGGAACTTCTAATACCCTCATTAGCTATGTAGTTGTTTGATGTTCCATCATTTCCAAGATGATCAGGAACAATGGTGAGAGGCACACTCTCATCAGGTTGTTTGAAATTGAGGGTACTATGGAGATCTTGCTCCACCAGAGGTGAGTCCTTAAGAGATGCAACATGAAGATCATGTGGTTCAAGGGCCACGAGACAAGAAGATAGGGCACAATCTTGTGCCGACTCATAATGAAATTGGTCCATATAAATCGAATCCTCATGTTGACACGAAAAGTTACTTTCCTCACTTAATTGCTGCGACATTTGACTCAATTGTAATATCATATTGTCTACGGACTGTTGAGTAGTTGTCATGAACGTATGGAAAGCTTGTTCCGAGGTATCAGGTATGTGGTCAGCTATGAGGTTCGAGTCAGAATTCGGGACATTTTTAGGTTGGATGTTGGTAGACTGAGGATAAGTCCAATGATTTGAAGTGGGTTGTTGGTAGAGTTCTGGGTATTCGGGAGAAGGATATTGGGGCGAAAATGACGTATAAGAATTTGGATATGAATTGTTTCCCCACGAATCCATCACTCTTGGGTTATATGCGGAAGTGTAACGGTCATATCGAGCATTCTGGGAAAAGGTATGCTCATACTCAGGCTCTGGGGGAACATAAGTACATTCCCTGATAACATGACCACTCAACCCGCAACAGTCGCACGGTACGACTACTGGAGCCACCGGTGCACTCATGTTGTCAGCCCAACGCATGAAGGAGGCAAAAGTTTGTTGTAATGTGTCAGTTCGTTGACCAGCATATGATCCAACATAACTAGATTGTGGTCTAGCAGTCGGTGCCTCTCTCATGTTACCCCAATATGAAGATTGCTCAGTCATACAATTAGGATTGTCCCAATCATATGGGGTGTTAGTCTGAGCCACCCCAGCCTGCATGGCTTTAGAATACCAGGAAGCATTGTCCTGGTCCCAACAATGATATGGATGGTTGCTCATGTAACCATCCATCAAAACACTCTTGAGTCAAGTACTCTTACCCTTAGGAGGCTAAGCAAGCACAAGTTCTTGACTCGACCCTAAAATGCTAATAGAGAATGTAAAGGGGAGGAGACTAGAACGTATAAGTAGGTGAGAAGAAGATGACTCAAAAGAGAAGGGAAACTTAACTCTAAAGGTAGAAAAGAAGGTCGGTCAGAGGTTTACTAAACAAGCACGGTTCAAACAATGCTAGACCTAATGTCACTTAGATCTAGACGACTCCTAACTGGTTGAGTCGAATTGATTTGCTTGATTCACCTCCCTCACTAATCAAACCAACTTGGCCAGGCCGTGTATAGCTAGTGGGGGCGCTTCCGACAGAGTCGGTGCCAATTAGACAACCACTTCGCTTGGAAGACTTACGTCAACACAAAAACACTTTCTAGACACCAAATTAAATTCAATCAGCTTCAGGTCATAGCAAGTCAAAACAATTCTTCTCCTTAAATGAGTCTGAGTCCTTAGGGGTCAATGTCTAATTGATTTTAATTTAAGGCTTGGGTGACACTTTAGGATTGTGATTTGTGGGCCACGGAAGGGTGATGAAATCCCCACCGTATCTTTGCCTACGTAGTTGCCCTTAAGATAGTTTAACTTAAATCTAGCAAAGATAGTCAAACAATGGTCTTTAGAGGGGGGCAATTGCAAGGTTGTATGCAAACTGAATTATATGCCTAAATGCAATCGATAAAAACCACGATACGTACCTTGACTCCAGCACTCTTCAACAGAAATTGATTTGCAAGAATTTAGCAAGAATAATGCATACAAAACACTAGATGATGCATGCACTAAGGCCTTTCTAATTTTGCCAATTTTAGGTCAGAGTTGAATTATTGCAAATTATGGATGTTCTATGAAAAGGAAATTTTCCGAAACTAGAAATTACGAGGAAAAAGGCAACAAAGGTTACCTACGCAATGCTCAGTCGGGTTCGCCGCCCGCTCTCGAAATTTCAGTAGCTCCACGCGTCCACCCAGAGATGGTGCTAACCCCAGAAAAATGTGAAGCCCAGATGCTTCAATTGTGCGGCGATTCCGCCACAGGTTCCTCTTGATGTGCGGCGATTCCGCCGCTCGTTAAGCTCAGAAGGTGCCCGGATTTCGCCGTGCACTCTGTTGTCTCCTGAAACACAAATCCAAATATTTAGATCGCGCACAAGATAAACAGAATAAAATCGAAAATACAAAAATAAACAAAATCTGCGTCGCCTCCCCGGCAACGGCGCCAAAAACTTGATGAAGATTTAAGTTTATACCGCAAGTGCACGGTGTCAATGAAGACGTGGCAAATACGGGTCGAACACAAGGAGGGAGAGATTTGTTATTTTCGTGATTTTCGATTAAGGAGAAGAAGGAGAGAAGAAATAATTGGGTTTTGAGATTTTTGGATTTTAATTATCTAAAGCAAGAAACATGAACAAAGAAAACTAAAACAAGAACAAAGATGGTGAATTCCGTTGGGTGGAGGTTTAGATATCGGGTTTAGATTAGAGAATTCTGAAACTTATAATAAATCATATTAGTTATAAAGCATTACATGATAAATGATTTAACATAAACTCAAGTAATCAAAACATACTAATACGAAATTAAAATAATAACATCTTCTCCTCTCATCACCCTAAATCCGTCACCTCCACCCTTTGGAAAGAGTTAGAAACTCATGGAGGGAGGAAGAAGGGGTCCTAGAGGCATTACAAAAGAAAAGTAAAACAAGAAATAAAAGACAGAATTTTATTACTAAAATAAAGACAAATAAAAACAACAACTAAAAACTAGGTCTAAGGCCAAGGACCCTTCTAACATCGTTCTCGGAGCTATTTATAGCCGATACAAGGGATCCCAATATATAAATGGAACGTACACGCGTCAATACAACATTGGTAAAAATTTGAGCACACGGATCGACTTTTGTGCGGCTAAATCGCCGCAATTTGTACATGAGGTGCGGCGGAATCGCCACCTTTTTGGCTCGGATTCGATCCGGATTTTTCCTGTGTGTTTATGGTATGATTTGATCCTCCTTTGCGCGTCTGGATTGATTCTTTCCATTCTTTTGAGCTCCGGATTAATTCCTTCATATATTTGGAGATCCACATTGATTTTTCTTTATATTTTCTCCAAGATAATAAAAGCTACTCGTGATTTGCAATTAGGTCCTTGTTCTTTTTGCAATTAAGTCCCCAGCTACTTTTGTGCTCAAGTCCTTGTTCTTTTTGTAATTAGGTCTTTGAATGCTTTTATGCTTGGATACATTTCCATTTGAAACCCGATAATTTTGAGCTTGGTCTTTTATGATGGAAATGAGTCTTTTGCACGCGTTTATGCTCGAGATGTGGGTAAATTGCATTCAGGTCCCTGTATTCTGTAAATAAGACTAAACACATACCTTAGTAGCATTTATTGATGTAAAAGTAATCTAAATGAAAGACATATGATGCAATGTATGCAATGCATCAGCAGGCACGCATAACGCGCCCATTGTCACCTCCCGGTTCACGCACAAGGCGAGGACACGGGTTTCCGTGGACAGAGTTGGCATCCTAAGTGGAACCATGAATCCTGTCCTGTGCAAAACGGTCGACCGAAAGAGACACGGTCGACCATTTTCCTCAAGGGAATTCGGTCATCCGAAGTGACAACCGGTCGACCGCTGCCACAAGGGAATCGGTCGACCGAAAGTGACAACTCGGTCGACCGTTTCCACAAGGGAATCGGTCGACCGAAGCGTCTGTCACGGTCGAACTATTTGCGCAACACATAAATCCCAACGGTCTACCGAAAGTCTAAAACCGGTCGACCGAACGAGGTCAAAATCCGGAGTCTGGTCAACGCTCAAAACAAATCTATCGGTCGACCGACTCAGGGGTCTCGGTCGACCGAACACTTACAGGGTCAACCTAATATTTTCTATGTCATCAAACGATCGACCGAATCTTACGTATCCTACCGGTACACTCAAGTTCCGGTCGACCGAACGAGGGACGCGGTCGACCGAAACACGACAGACAGTGAAAATACACCACGATCGGTCGACCGTCCAAGGGACCCGTTCGACCGACAGACGTCTTCAACCTCGTGTCAGCCGAGGTTTTGACGTCGAAACTCGTCGCCGGCGAGGCCTCCGACCTCGCGCGACCGACCCTAACCTCACCCCAACATGGGTGATCAACTAAGGCCTCTAATGCAAGAACTTGGCATACCTCTCTTTGAAGATCGACGAAGAACACCGGAGCTCCGACTACCACGCCTCCGGGCCGCAACCTCACACACGTCCTCCTCCACGCGCCTTCGCACCACGCCCAGCACGCTCGCCTTGCGTACCTTCTCCACCAAAACTCGAGCACCACAGGAGAGGAAGAAAGGTTTGAAGAAGAAGAAGAAAAGGAAGAGGAGAAGGAAACGTTGGTTTTCCTCTTAAAACCCACACCCAAACTCTTCTCCACGCTACAGTGCACGCCCATTCCTCTTCCCCACGCGACCACTGTAGCGCCTCTTCCCCATGCAAACCAAACCCTAAACCTCCACTAAACCAAGCTTAACCCTAAACAAGGGTTAGGGACATTACACTAAATGTTTCTCAAAGCCATACAAAGTGAACAAGAAACAAATCATCCAAACCAATTTCTTGAAAGAATTTTTTGTTGTAACTAAACTTTACTCAGTATCAAATTCAAAGATTCTAAGAACTGAAATACAACAATTTATTTCTAGTATTTAGTTAGTGGTATTACCAACATGTACTTCATGTCTCTGCTTAACATTCGGGACGGTGTCGATACTAACTTCTGACTCAAGGTTCTGCAAAAGTGGTAGACATTGTTAGTCACTCGAGCAAGCTTGATGTGATTCAAAGAACATGTTTTCAACTAACTTTCATACATATTGGTTGAGGGTTGGATGGACCTAGCTTGTGTTGATAGTGCAGATGGTAGCAATTGCTTCTAGTGCACCAACAGCTCCAAGCCCATGCCCAATTATTGACTGAGAGAAACAGATATCAGAATTGAAGCAACCATTAATTCCAATTAGTAACTGGTTTTAAAAAAGACCTTGATTTAATTCTAGGAAGTCTAGTTGTATGAACTCTTATAAATGTAAAAAAAAGGATGTCATTTTGGTGATTGATTTCAATTCCAAACATTTAAGTTAGAAGTAGGGAGAGCTGTTTAATTTTGTATTATTTTGGAGTTTCCATGAAATTAGTGATTGGTCACCTTATGGTTAAACTTTTAAGAACTCAAGTTCCATAATTTTTTGCAAAAAAGAAATGTACAAAAGTTAGTTTTGAAAGTCCAGTTCCTTACTTCCAAACTTTTTTCTTACAAACCAGTCACACCTTAAAGATGAAAATATGAAGAAAAAAATTTGTTAAGATGAAATACAATTTAGATCACTTGCCTTTGTTGAATTCATTTTAATCTCTGAGGTATCTTTGAAGGCGAGTTTTACGGCATTCAGCTCAGCAATATCTCCTGCTGGTGTTGATGTTGCATGAGCATTGATGTAATTCACCTGAGATTTCAGTACCATTGAGACAGACAACCTCATATTTCTGAACATTCTGAAATGACCACAAATGGTTTAATTGCAACGTCCATATGTTAACGAACCTCCTCCGGTGAAACGCCTGCGTCTTCCAGGCTTTTTAGGATACAAGAAGAAACACCAAGTCCGTCCGATCGAGGATGTCATGTCATCAACAGTAAGTAAAATAGTTCCCCCGAAGAATAAAATGGGACATCATCCCGACAATCATCATCGGGTCTCCCTCGGAGACCTACCGTAGGCACATACAGTCTAACAGAACAAGACGTGACACTCCCCACACGCGGTTATACTAACCATGGGGTTCGGCAATGAGCGTCTGCAAGGTCTGTGTCATAAGAAACAGATCTGTAACTTCGTTGTCAAACCACCCCAACGGAGTCGTCGCTCGGTTGGTCCATCAATCATCATCTCAGTAGGTGCCCAACTGAGCAAAACATAGCCGGAACAACATCGGCCCATCAAACATCATAGTCGGAACAACATCGGCCCATCATCGCCATAACAGCATCGGTGGCACAGCATCGGTGGTCCAACATACGTCCGACACAACATCAGACGGTTTTGGACCGAAGTCCGCCAGGTCATCAGGCTCCACGAGCCGCACATCATACATTGGGATCCGCGATCCCTCAGGTCTGCTACTCTACGATGAGTCCGTCAATCCATCACATTAAGTCACGATTCATACGTGGAGGTGACACGTCCCGAATACCGACACTCTTACACCCCAGCGGTCCCTGGGCAGGCACGCGTAACGCGCCCGCCGTCACCTCTCGGCTCACGCACTAGGCGAGGACACGGGTTTCCATGGACAGAGTTGGCATCATAAAAAGGACCGGGAATTATGTTCTGCGAACAAACGGTCGACCGAAAGAGGCAATCCGGTCGACAGTTCCCATGGGGTTCGATCGACCGAAAGTCTGCAACGGCCGAACTCTTTGCGCCTAACCCAAGTCCCAAAGGTCGAACAAGAGTCTAAAACCAGTCGACTGATACGTGGTCAGAATCCGAAGTCTGGTCAAAATCAATCAATACTAACGGTCGACCGACTCAGGGGTCCCGGTCGATCGAAAACTATTAGGGCATCCAAGTAGTTTTAAGCTCTGTTTTAAAAACCGGACCGAACCGGCGGTCGGACCGGGTTGGACCGAGAACCAGAGTTAGACCGGTTCGGTCCATGGAAAAAACCACTACCCATCTGAACCAGAGCGAACCGAAAAAATCGATCGAACCGGTCGGTTTTTTCGGTTTGGTTGGACCGGGTTCGACCAGATTTCTTTTATTCAACAAAAATTACAAAATCAATAATTTTCCTAATTTTTTAGTTTCCACCCCCGCCTCCTCCGGTCCCGACTCCACCCCTACCTCCTCACTCCCAACTCCATCCCCACGTCCTCTCTCCTCAGTCCCGACTCCACCTACGCCTCCTCAGTCCTGACTCCACAAGTTCACCTCGTCTCCTGTACTTAGTCTCAACTCATCAAAATTCAAACTTGTTGGGTTTTTAATGCTTATCATGTGTCGTTACTTTTGTTGAATGCTTAGTATATGTGGTTAACTGGATTGATCACTGAAAATGATGGTAATTAGGGTATTAAAAATATTCTTATAGTTATTTATACGTTCGGAGCATTGTGGTTTCAGTTTTACATCATTTATTGATTATTTTTTATTCTTCTCCTTTTCATCTAAATAGAAACCAAGTGTTCTTGGTTCGAAAATGTTGAATATTTTATTTAAAAATTATTATGTGTTTATCTTAAAACTGGTTCAATCGGTTGAACCGTTGGTTGAACCGTCCTTATGGAGTCGGTTCGGTTCAACCATCGGTTCACAAAATGCTGACGTCATCATCAGTTCGACCAGGTTGAACCGTCGGTTGGACCACTTTGAACCAAACCGAACTGTTTTCGGTTCACTCTTTGGTTCGATTTTTAAAACATTGGTTCTAAGTCATCCACGGTCTAACAGTACAAAAAAACGGTTGAACCATACATAATGCAACTTAAGTTCCGGTCGAACCAACCAAAGAAATTGTCGATCGAAAACCAACAGGCAAATCCCCGACCCACCAGCACTTGCACTACTAGTCGACCGCCACAAGTCATCGTCCGACCGGTGTTGGTTAAAGTCTGACAAAATACATTAAATCGGTCGACCGCCAGAAGGAACCGGTCGACCGTTAGTCATCTGCAACTTTGCACCAACCAAGGATTTACGCTGCTCTCGTCGTCGGTGAGGTTTCCGACCTCCCGCGACCGACCACCATATCACCCCAACGCGGGTGAGAAATAAAAACACACTAAGGAACCCGCATACCTTTCGAACACGACGAAACCGTCGGAGCCTTGCTCGGCAACGTCGTCTCCAGAAACCTCCTCGCGCGCCAACCTCCGCACGTCTCACGCCTCCTGGTCACGCTTGCCTACTCCACCAGAGCTCCCACCGGCGCATCTGCTACGATGGAAAGGGGGAGAATGTGGTGAGAGAGATGGAGATTTGGAAAAGGAAAGGAAGAGAGTAAGATCCCATTCTCTAACACCCAACCATACTTCTCTCTCCTCTCTAGTCAAACATCCTCTTAACCACTAATCAAACCCTAATGGGTTAGGGATAATACAACTACGATCCTCCTTTACTTGCTTTCGTGTTACACCTTTGCTGTAGAGAAAAGGAGGATATGTGTGCATATATACATGAACCCAAGTCAAGTGGCCCCCACATAATTAATTTCCCTGTATGGTCCGAAGGAATAGTAAGAATTTTTCTGTGTTTGATATTTTTATTATCTTATGTTTCTGGTAGAATTCTTATTCTTTTTGGTATGTGTATGTGATTGGTTTGCATAAAGTAATTTTTGTGTCGTAAAACTTGTTCTTGAAATTCAGATCCTTGAACTCCAGTTCACTTCCAAGTGATATCTTAGAGGATTTAGCACTTTAATTTTTAAGCATTCTATAATACTTTGATTAAATTTCAACTTGTACTCACATGTAGAAATTCTTATAAATCAATTATCTACTAGCCATTCCAATCCCATTAAGAGCCAATTGCACCTTAAACTGCCAAACTTCAAAAACATAATAAAGCTTCAGAGTTTGACATGCAAGATTTAATTACCAATTTGGATTGGTTACGGACGAGAGGATCCATCTTAATACCAATTTTAAGTTTTTCCAATTAAACCAAACAAGTGTAAGTAGTTATTAACGTAATTGGATAATTCAGTAAATTTTACCTGACATTAGATTTATTTATATATCTTGGCACTTTGACAAACCATTTTGTTGAAATGATCTTGACCGACAGGCCAAACCAATCGTCACCGGCACATTCATCACCAGCACATTCACCCAACTGGTGCGTCCTCCCGATGAAGCAACGCGACGCTTCACCACCCGCTCCAACCAACGGAAACATATACTCATATAAAAAGACTAATGTAATTCAACATTAATATCTTCTTGTATCTTCACAAAATTTCAAATAAACGAATCGCTTTGCGTTTCTACATGGTATCAGAGCATACGAAATCCTTTCTTCATCACCGGTGATCCTCAGAGCTCTCTGGTCTCATCACCGGAACCCTCAGAAACCAAAAACCCACAAACAAAAACCGACCACCTCTTTATACCTCGGGGGGGTTGAAGGAAAACATACCTACATCCAAACCCAGGAGGGAAGAAAAGAAAAATGGCGGATCAAGAGGGGAACGCTGCCCCCAGACTGGTATCACAACCGCTCAATGGACAGAATTATCTGTCGTGGGCACGGGCTATCACACTGGCCCTCAGTGGAAAAGGAAAACTCGGACACATCACCGGGAATACGAAAAAACCAGATGGAGAGGGCACTGAGACAAAACAGGAGGAATGGCAGGCGATGGACCACCTCGTCATGTCATGGCTCCTCAACTCTATGCAACCGAAGATCAGAGCAATCTTTCTTTACAAAAACTCGGCGAAAGAGCTCTGGGATTCCGTCCAAAACATCTTCGGTAAATCACAAAACTTTGCTCATATTTTTAAACTAAAACAAGAGATCTCGCAGACAAAGCAACAAGGACAGACCATCACGGAGTACCTAGGGGCACTTCAACGCGGATGGGATGAACTCTCCATTTACGAACCAGCAACGACGGACCCAAAAACCATACTCGAACGAACGGAAAGGGACCACATCTACCAGTTCCTCATCGGACTTGACGGCAGCTATGAAGCCATCCGGAGCCAAGTCCTAATGACCGCTGAGCTACCGGATCTTGGAACCATCATTGTGATGATCCAACGGGAGGAGTCCCGGCGGACCACCGCTCAGAATGCCGACAACACATCAAAATCTCAGGCGTTTTACGCTGGAAAAACCCAACCCAGTAAAAATAAACAAAAATATGGAAATAAGCCGCAAGAAACTTGCGATAACTGTAAAAAAATAGGTCACAGCAGAAACACGTGTTGGTTCCTACATCCACATCTCCGACCAACAAGGGAAGGAGGGGGAGATCATCGGAATCGAAAGAAAAACAACGGTGGAGCAACGGGAAATGGAACGGTGGCTAACCCTAGCGGAGAAGGGGAAAGAAGATGGGAAGACGAATCGGGCGCTTTCACGGATCAGAGGAGCTTTATATGCACGCGAGGAGAAACGGTCGAGTCCTATGGAGGACGACCCGAATGCAACTGATCCAACCGACCCGATCCCCATATACCCGCTACCAGTGGATCCAGCAGATCCGGATTTGGGTCCAGACCAGATTTGGACCAGCTGCTGACCCAATTAAATGCCATTTTACAACAAAACCCCCCAAGATCAGGTAATTGTGCAGGTATAACTTCCTTTCCACATACTTTTTCTGCTAATACTTTTAAAAATATGCTTAATAAGAGACCTAGATATGACAATCATTGGATTATTGACTCTGGAGCTACAGATCATATGACCGGAAATTCTTCCTTATTGCAAAACATCAAAAATAACTCAAATATGGTTAATAAATTTGTAACCGTAGCAAATAATCACCAAGTTGAAATTGAAGGAATGGGAGAAACCATGTTATTAAACCAACTAAACAAAGATGTATTATATGTTCCAACCCTTGCCTCCAATCTTCTATCCGTTGCAAAGATAACAAAAAGTCTTAATTGTAATGTTGTATTTACCCCAAATGATGTATTCTTTCAGGATCGAGTTACAGGGAAGACGATTGGTAAAGGAGTCAATAGCAATGGACTCTACATTTTAGATACTCAAAAAACTGTTTTTTTTTACATATAGTAACACCAATCAGGATCTCTGGCATAAACGGATGGGACATCCATCCTACCCTGTCCTCAAAACTTTATTTCCTACATTTTCTTCTAAATATGCATGTGATGTTTGTCATTTCTCAAAACAAACTAGACTGCCTTTTTCTACATCTAAAAACAAATCTAGATTTCCCCTCGATTTAATCCACTCCGATATTTGGGGTCCCGCTCCAATCGAATCTTACAACGGTTTTAAATATTTTGTTTTATTTATTGACGATTTTTCACGTAACACCTGGATTTACCTTCTTAAAAATAAATCAGACGTTTTTAAAATCTTTTGCGAATTTGTGACATTTGTTGAAAACATGTACAATTCCAAAATTAAAACCTTAAGAACCGATAATGGGACAGAATATACCAGTCTCAATTTTCAAACCTTTCTAAAAACTCATGGCATTTTTCATCAAACCACTTGTGTTAATACTCCCGAACAAAATGGGATTTCTGAACGAAAAAACCGTCACATCTTGAATGTTACCCGATCTTTACTATTTCAAAGCAATGCACCAAAACATTTCTGGTCTGACGCAGTTCTGACTGCCACTTATCTAATTAATCGGTTGCCAAGTCCCACCCTTTACAACAAACAACCTTTAGGAATATTGTTGAACCAATCACTAAAATTAGATCATCTTAAGGTTTTTGGTTGCGTCTGCTTTGTTCACAGGAAACGAATGGATAAATTTGACAGCAATTCTGTAAAATGTATTTTTCTTGGTTATTCTGTCAACAAAAAGGGGTACAAATGTTTTGACCCCGAAACTTGTAAAATGTATATATCAAGAGATGTATCCTTTAGGGAGAGTGAGTTCTACTTTAAGGGTACAACTGAGACCTTCCCGGCTACAACAACTACTTTACCACAACACCACATGGAGGAAAGAGAAAGGCAAGAAAACAACCAAGAAGATACGGAGGAGGATGAAGAGGAAAGAGAAGAGGAAGAAGAGACTCCACCTCAAGACAATCAAGAAATTCCTCATATAAGGAGATCCACTCGACCAAGCCGTCCTCCGGCCAGGTTTAACGACTTTGTCACCTCACACGTTACCTATCCCATCGAAAACCACATCTCCTACAAACAAATTCTCCCCACTTACGAAACATATCTAACCCAAATAAATAACTTAGAACCTAAGACATTCCAAGAAGCGATAGGAGATCCAAAATGGCGCAAAGCCATGAGTGAGGAACTCAACGCTCTAGAAAATAACAACACATGGACACTTATCCAGAAACCACAAGGGATCAAACCAGTTGGGTGCAAATGGGTTTATAAAATAAAATATAACAGTAATGGAACAATAGAAAGATATAAAGCTAGACTTGTGGCCAAAGGGTACACTCAAACATACGAGATTGACTACCTAGAAAGCTTTGCACCTGTTGCAAAAATGAACACTGTTCGTGTCCTTCTGTCCATAGTCGTCAACAAAAATTGGGAACTCCATCAAATGGATGTAAGAAATGCCTTCTTACAAGGGAATCTTGAGGAGGAAGTATACATGACTCCTCCACCAGGATACAACCTCGCCTCAACCCAGGTATGCAAGCTCAACAAAGCTATCTATGGACTAAAACAATCTCCACGCGCATGGTATGCCAAACTCAGTCATTTCTTACTTACTTATGGTTTTTTAAAATCTTCCGCTGACGCTTCTATGTTTACTAAACATCACAAACAAGGAATCACTATAATATTAGTCTATGTTGATGACATCATCATCACCGGAGACATTAACAATGAAATTAGTCAGGTCAAAAATTACCTACAAACAAAATTCGACATAAAAGACCTTGGCATCTTGAAATACTTTTTAGGAATAGAAATTGCATACTCAAAAAAAGGACTTTTTTGTCACAAAGAAAATATGCTCTAGACTTATTAACAGAAACAGGAAAACTTGGAGTTAAACCCGCCAATACACCATTAGAAACAAATCTCAAAGTCAACTCTACTGACGGAGAACCTGTCAAAGATATTCATCAGTTCCAAAGACTTGTAGGCAAACTCATATACCTAACAGTAACTAGACCAGATATAACATTTGCTGTTAGCATAGTTAGTCAATTTATGCATGCACCTCGAACACCACATCTAGGTATCATTGATCGCATTTTAAGGTATATAAAACAAACTCCAGGACAAGGAATACTTATGAAAAATAATAACTCTAACAGTATCATTGGTTTTTCGGATGCAGACTGGGCAGGAAGCCATGATCGAAAATCAACTACAGGTTTTTGCACCTTTGTAGGCGGAAACCTTGTAACATGGAGGAGTAAAAAGCAAAAGGTTGTTGCACGATCTAGTGCAGAAGCTGAGTATCGCGCAATGGCATCTACAACCAGTGAACTTGTATGGTTAAAACAACTACTCCGCGATATGGGACAAACTCCTAACATACCCATACAGATGTTCTGCGACAATAATGCTGCTCGACACATTGCATCTAACCCAGTTTTCCACGAAAGAACCAAGCACATAGAAGTTGATTGCCACTTCATTCGTGAAAAAATTCAAGCAAAAGAAATAGAAGTTCCCTACATACCCAGTAAAGAACAACTAGCAGATGTTTTCACCAAAGCTCTCAGTCAAAAGCAATTCAGTCAGATTATCAACAAGTTGGGCACCTACAACCTCTTCCGGACCCAACTTGAGGGGGAGTGTTGAAATGATCTTGACCGACAGGCCAAACCAATCGTCACCAGCACATTCATCACCAGCACATTCACCCAACCGGCGCGTCCTCCCGATGAAGCAACGCGACGCTTCACCACCCGCTCCAACCAACGGAAACATATACTCATATAAAAAGACTAATGTAATTCAACATTAATATCTTCTTGTATCTTCACAAAATTTCAAATAAACGAATCGCTTTGCGTTTCTACACATTCCATTTCAAATTGATGATTCCTTATGAGTTATGACCCATAGGTTTTCACTTCTGAGTAGTTTGTCCGCACTCAATGCTTCTCAATTCTCATGTTTATATGACAAAGACCGCAAGTTTAATATTTGGTAATGACAAAATAATTAAGTTCTCTCTTTACCTTTTAAGATTTTTGGACGTCAATTCACGATCAGATAATTCTTCTCCACCCTCTCTTAAAAAACATAGATTCTCTATATGGTTTCTTGTTCACCTATAACTATCAGCAATGACAAGTTCTTGTAAAAAATACATAGACTACAGTATTTATCTAACTTTCTGACTACACAAGATTCATGTCTCAAAGATCAGACATCATGTTTCTCCCAAACAACCATACTTCCATAAATGCTGGACAGTGTGGAAGTCATTGTGATATTTATTGATCTCTAGGGAGTATTTATTGTTGAATTGGATGCTGCGTTGCTTGTACAACTAAACAATGTAACATGTCCTCTTAGGTTATGGTCTGAGGAGCAAGATAGGAGTCGCTGTTCCAATTAATTTATCAGCTTAGCATGAGAATATTGCCCCTTCAGAAAGTGACTCTCCACCATAACATTGTGGAAAGAAAATAAATGTGTCATCAGGGCTCCCATGAAAGGTGGCAACATTTTCTTGAAAATTGTTTTTTAAAGTTACTTTGACTAAATCTCAGAATACGACCTATTTCGTTGTGTTGATACGTCGTATAATTTATCTTAAGTTCAAGGATTACCAAGTAATTAAATACTTTCACATGTTAGCTTAGTCGAATAGGATTCTAGGACTATACAATCTCCTCGCATCCTCGATTCGAGCCCTCATGCATTACTCTTATTTCGCAACATAAATCTCAATACAAACGGTGTTAGACGCCTCCAATTTAGATCTAGCATTCATCTTGGTATTGAGAAATTCTGTATCATTCTAAAACAAATCCAAATGACAAGTGAGGATTGGGCTTCCCACAATAGAACAATAGCTGGTTTCTAGACGATGTATATGTAATATAATTGGCCAGCACTTAACTCTAATCTGACATACTATAATTTTATAATATCAAATCAAATATTTAAGTTAGTTGATGTATTTTAGCTGTATGACGTTATTTAACTTGAGCACCTACATTAATAGTCCCACATCGACAAAGAATTTTTAAAAACATTAATTGTGTAGATTAGCAAACCATTTGACTTCGGGAGCTGTGATGACAACTGCCAAGCGAGGAGTGGGTTTCCTCCGTAGTCTACTTTGAAGTATGATTATGTGATTGGCCACAGCTGAGCTCTATATTTTTTTTTAATATTTCTATTCATAATTGAAAACCCTAACTAGGGGTGAGCTTCGGGACCGAAACCCGAGCCCTCATAAATCGAAGATCGGACCGAATTTTATTAGATTTTTTTTAATATTTTTGGGTGGTTTGACGTGTTTTATATTTTCCATAAGTTTTTTCCTGAATTTTTTGGTTGGTTTGACCGAAGCCTAGTTTTCGAACTCATGCTGTCAACACTAAAATTCTAGCAATTATCAGCTAGATTTGGAGTGGCACTAGGAATTTTGGATGGCACTAGGAATTTTGCCATCACGAACATGACACCAGACAATACTAAAAAATATTTTCTAATAATAATACTATTTACAATGGATCACAATCACATATTTAAAATCGACACACAAGGTGAACAAACATTAAATGGATCACCATAAAACCAATAGTAGAAACAAATCAGAAGTGCCCATTTTCCAGATATTCCAAAGCCAACACTTTTCCCTTTGGTTCCATACACAAAACCACGCATGAAACTCGCGAACACTAAACACCGTTACACCACCATAAATCCAAACAAATAGACACCAAATTCGTCCTAATTAAGTTTCCATTTTCCAGGGGTTCAATGCTCCAACGAATCCAACAAATAGAGGCCAGATTTTGGGAAATTCGTCACTACCTTAGAGGAAGAACGCGAGGTTGAGGGGATGGTGGGGATCGTCAGAGTCGAAGGGGAACTCTGCGATGGTGGGGATTTGGAGTCCAAGGTGAACTCTACGATGGTCGAAGGCCGGTGTCGTCTCGTCGAAGGACAGAAATCGGAAGGGAAGCCGGAGTAGAGGCTGGACTCGACGGTGGAGTGTGCGGCGAAGGGATTTGGGATGAAGAGGTTTGGGGTGAATGGATTTTCGTGATAGGGATTTGGGAATTTTGGTGTATATTCGGGTTTCGATCCAGGTTCGGGTTTTTCGGGTTTTAGATTGGACCGAATCGAACCCAAATTTTGAGATTGTGGTTGACCGAAGATTGGACCGAAAATATTCGGTTCGGTTCAGTCTGGACCGATCGGTCCAGTTCGGTCTAAAAATTCGGTCTGATCCGAATTTTGCTCACCACTAACCCTAACACACCACTCAAATTTCGGCTTTGGGTTTATTTATGACAGGATGGATTGGCTCAAACCTCTTACAATAATAAATATTGGAAAAATAAATAGTTTCCAATAAAATTATGGTATGGATTCATTCGCCATGCTTATTAATAGTTACTCTTAATTTCTTTTCTTAGTACACAATTTAAAATTTTATTATTTTTTACGTCAAGTTTAATTCTTCAGCTTAAATGTGTTACATTAAATAATTAAAAGGTCATAAAGTGTTGACTTTTTGAATCGTGAACTGGTCTTTCCCAAAATGTGTGGGCTGTGTTTATAATCTACTATAGGCGCAAAGCCCTAACTTTATTGTAGATGAACCCTATATGCATCTCTTCTTCTGCTAGAATATCTACATGATATGATATCTATTTTATTTTTGATTTGTTTGAGTATTTTCTCTAAAATATTGGAAATATGTGTGTCATTGTGTATGCTTATCTGCAAAAGAGATGCGAAGTTGGAAAATTAGATTTCAAAAAATGACCCAATGTGTATGATTTGGAGAAAAAATAAATATTTGTGTTGACGTGACACTAATATAAATAGAAACATTTGATCTCTTCCTTTACATTACTTTGTTGTACTATATATAAAATAATCTTTCGAGTTCACCTAATCGTATGAAGTGGACTAAGCAAGCTCTATTAGTCTATTACACTTGACAAAATACCACTTGACATTATGGGACCAAATTAAATCCTCAAACTATTTTCACTTACTCATAAGCCAAGCCAAGTCAAGTCTGACTAAATTGGCGGCTTCGTAAGGATCCAAGACTGATGTGAATATATGACAGCGTGATTCCAAACATGAGACATAACCTTTTCTACTGTATTATAAAATTAAAACCTGCCACAAACATGACCATCACTGCTTTATCTTAGCTTAGCTTAGCTTCCAAGCAAAGGAGAAACCGCGTTTGAACACCAAATTATATTATAATAATGATGAGTTCAGACTTTCGGTGGGTTATTTGCATGCAAACTTCATCAATGACAACGTACTCCAAGATAATGAGAAATGATGAGAGTGAAACAACAATATAAAGGTTCACATGAATTCAGAACCACCGAACTAAATTCTTAATAAAACCTTTGATTTTACAAAGAGTATATTGTATTCGAATTTAGGTTATTTAGCAGAAAAATTATCCCTAGAATTTCTATTTTGCATTTTGAAGTTGGAATTATTTTTACCTTTTATATTTTGTAAATGTGAGGTACATCTCATTGTACGAGCTTTTGAATGTTCACAAACAACTATTTTTTAGAAAATTATTTACGTCGATGAAATCCGATTATTGATCTTACCAGTTTATGATTCTAAGAGTCTATCAACTAGACTACCTACAAGTACAAGAGGTACTTTGATATCAGATCATAAATCAAAGAGCCGTGATAGACGGACGCGCGCGTCACGGACGCACCTTACGTGGATCTGTACAGCTCAGATATTTTTCTTTAAGTCAGCGTCCAGTCAGCAAAATTTCTCTTCGCGCGTTTTGGTCTTTTTAAAAAACGCCGGTTCTTTAAGTTGAACGATTCATTTCCCAATACACAGATAAGACAGTGTGCAGACCCTAGGACATCGTGCAGTCTCATTATTCGTGCAGAGCCCACACTTATCATAATAAAATATTTGTTTTAAGTTTTACGTTGGATCAACTTAATCTGTCTAGCTTACTTTATGTGTGTGTGCAGTTTACATTATGTGTTTGTCCTGTTTACGTTATGTGTATGTCCGGAATAAGTGTATATTGCTGTACGGAATA
The DNA here is from genome assembly GCA_963682175.1 of Triglochin maritima. Classification (NCBI taxonomy): domain Eukaryota; kingdom Viridiplantae; phylum Streptophyta; class Magnoliopsida; order Alismatales; family Juncaginaceae; genus Triglochin; species Triglochin maritima. Next base: position 48,552,080 of record OY821775.1, read on the forward strand.
AGTGTATTTGCTGTCCGGAATAAGTGTATTTGTTGTCCGGTTTAAGAATAAAGTGTGTCCAGAAACGGAACATAAAGTTTGTCCGGAATAAGTTGATTTGTTGTCCGGAATAAGTGTATTTGCTGTCCGGAATAAGTGTATTTGCAGTCCGGAATAAGTGTAGTTGTCCAGAATAAGAAGAAAGTGTGTCCAGAAACGGAACAGAAAGTTTGTCCGGAATAAGTGTATTTGTTGTCCGGAATAAGTGTATTTGTTGTCCGGTTTAAGAATAAAGTGTGTCCAGAAACGGAACATAAAGTTTGTCCGGAATAAGTGGATTTGCTGTCCGGAATAAGTGTATTTGCTGTCCGGAATAAGTGTATTTGCAGTCCGGAATAAGTGTATTTGCAGTCCGGAATAATATATGGCTTCATTATTGTCGGAATAAACGAATCAATATATGGAATGCAATAATATGATGTCAAAACAAAAAACGATATCACGTCCCCCGCAGGGGCTGCCGCCCCCTGCCACCCCTGCACAAACTCAACAAACCTCCCACTGTATATTTTACCCCACAAGAATTACGTTTAGGAAAAAAATAGGGAAGAACATTCACGATGCTAACGCTGACAAGAACATCGGGAAGTCTTCGGACCGTCCCATTCACGCTGCTTACGTTGTGAAGAATCCTGAGAGTCGGCATCAGACGCTTCTTCGACATAATATCTTGCTAGAAATGGTGATTTATTCTGAAGAGAAAGAATGAAGAAGAAAGAAAGAGTGTCATCATATTTGTATTTGGGTGGATAGAGAGAACGTGCTGAGTTGAAACGCATTTAATGTGATTTGAGTGGACATCAGGAAGAAAAAACAAAAAAAACATTCATGCTTTGGCCACGTAAGGGCTGACATGGATATCCACGTAGAGCGCGTCCGTGACGCCCTGCGTTCATAAAACATTTCCCTCCCTAAATCAAAAGGTTCAAGAATATTTGTGTAAATAGTCCAATGATAACATAAGAAAATAAAAGATAAGCTCCCAAGTCCCAACTGGAAGTGAATAGACTAAATACTGATTAATTTTTTTTACCAGATGAGGTTGATTTCCTCAATATTCTTATCGTTGTTTGGTGTTCCTCGTGTTATTTTTAAATTGTGTTAATTGAAGGGAACTACTGTTCGTCGTCGGAAGACTACTTAAATCGCCCCAAAAATGATCTTTTTGTCCTTAACAAATCAATTAATACCGATTTCGTCCCGTGTCTTTAAATAAGGTGTTTGACTCAGTTTTACTCACATTCCTAGTACCAACACCACGAAAATGTCTGGCGAAGCACCTGAATCCGGCGAGGTAACTGGGGCGGAATTTTTTTCACGACTCGTGCGTCTGGCTAAACCGCCTCCACCAAGGTGGAGGCGTCTGCCTAACACGCCTCCACATATGTGGAGGCGGTTTAGACAGACACCTCCACCTTGGTGGAGGCGGTTTAGCCAGACGCCCGTTTTTTTTTAATTTTTTGTTAAATTCAAATTTTTCAGGTTCCATTTCAAGATTTCGGTGGGGATGGAGTAGATTACAGTGAGCTTTTTGACAGTAAAGAAATATTTACAACAATCGAGGAAGGTTGTAAATGGGCGAAACAAGTTGCAATAGGAGCCGTATTTTTTTTGGTTATATCATCATACAAACCGAAAGCAGATAACCGGATGGATTGTTACCTCAGATGTGATCGCAGACGTGAGATGAGTTCTCGTGATACGAGTATTGCACTGCGAAAGAATACGAAAAGAAAAGGTTGCGGTTGTCGGTTTTTGGTAAAAGTGGTGGAGCGACGAGATCGTGATGGATGGGTTATTGTTTCTAGTAGCATGTTTGGGCAGCACAACCACCCATTGGCAGTTTATTCAGAGGGTCACCGACAGCTCAGCGGACATAGTGCTGGGGCAAAGCAAATTGTTCGGGATATGACAGAGGCACAAGCAAGGCCCCGTAACATTTTGTTGGCGGTAAAGAAGAAATTTCCGGACGATAATCCTAATCAAAGGCACATTTACAACTTCAGAGAGTACATGAGGAGGACGAAATCTGAAGACAGGAATCCCGCGCAACAGTTTCTCAGAGAGGCAGTGCAGCATAAGTATTTGCATTGGATTGTGGCAGATGAAGAAACTAATGTCTTGACTCACGCATTTTTGGCACATCCGACTTCAGTTCAGTTGTTGCGTACATACCCATTCGTAATCTGTATGGATTCGACGTATAAGACGAACAAGTACAAGATGCCTTTGTTTGAGATGGTTGGAGTTACTCCAACAAACATGAATTTCCTCGTCGGATATGCGATTCTGCAGGATGAGACCGAGTCTAGTTACCGGTGGGTGTTGGAGAGGTTGCGAGATCTGTTATTGGATATTGTTAGCCCGACAACAATAATTACGGACCGGGAGATGGGTCTGATGCGACCAGTGGCAGAGGTTTTTCCTGAGTCAGCTCATTTACTATGCACCTGGCATATCAACAAAGACGTGTAAAACTACGCATACCACGTATTCGGCAAGGACAAGGGGGAGGCGGTTCCGGCGACCGCCCTCTCGTTGGGTCGGGCGTCTCCCGCGACCGCCCGACTCAAAAATGTTTTTTTTAAAAATTAATTGAAATAAACAAGGTAATTTACCAGATGTGAGTAGTCAGGGGTCTCCGCTGGCTCTTTCCCTGGCCTCCGAGACATTCTATTTGGTGAATAAAAGTGTGATATGAAGAGAAAATTGTGTTAAAAGAGTGAAATGAGGAGTTATATTAGTAGAAATGGCAGAGGGGCAAAATGGTAATTTTACATGCGATTTAAGTAGTTTTACGGCGACGAATAGCAGTTCAGTAATTGAATCACCGGATACATTCCCACTTTTGGGAGGGATATTTTTTTGTTTTTGTTTTGAAAGTTATTTTGGGATGGTTAAGTTGCATACCTAAATCGGACGCGGTGGGTTGAGACTTGAGACTTGAGAGTAGAGACTAGAGAGTATGAAATTTCCAAACAGGATTGAATAAATTTGGATCCGGATCCAACCATATCGGATGTAATTTATTATTTTAAAATTACAACACAAAAATTATATAATATCTTATCAGTCTCTCAATTCAAATTGCATCTATAACATAAATCACGAACTACATTGAATAAATTTAAAACTATGACTTTCTTGCAGCATTGCCGTTGAAAGTAGACAACAAGTGGAAGTAGGACTATCAATTCTATTTCGAACTTAAAATTCGAATCGAAAAACATTTTATTTTGGTTTAACTTAAAAATAAAAAATCTTCCCTTAGTTTTTTTTTTTACTCGAACTTGAAAAAATTAGAATTCGATTCAATTTTTTTATTGCTAAATTAATAATAATTTTTTATTTAATAATAATATAAATTAATACTTTTAATACGAAAATTCCGCTCCAGTCACTCGATAGACTAGGCTGAGTTCCTTCTAGACTTCTACCCAAAAAACTCCATTCCTATTAGTCGACACGCGTATTCCTTCCATTTCCTGGAACCATCCCAACTCAACATTATTATTATAAATCAACCCACTCTCCCTTCCTTCCATCACTCCCACTCACACCTCAAAAAAAAAAAAACAGGACCCAAACATGGACTCCACCTCCGACCAGACCTCCTTCCGCCACTTCAGCGATCAACTCCGCCTCCAGACCTCAACTCTCGCCAACCTCTCCATCGGCGGCGCCGACAACATCTGGAGCGACGCCTTCCTCTCCTCCAACCGCCGCCGGAACCTCGATTTCCTGCCGGAGACTGCCCGGAACCAAAATCTGACGCCTACCCAAAACCCAAAAGACCCCTTTTCGTCGGATTCCGGCGTCAAAAACGGATCTTTCGGGTGGAAGGGGAACAATGGGTACTTAAACAAGGAGGTCTCGAGGTCGGTTGGGAGGAAAAATGTTAGTTTTAATGAGGATTTCGGAGGGAAGGGTGTGGTGAAGAAGAAGAGTTATGGGAATGGGAATAATAATGATAAGAATGGTGCGGATAAGAGGTTTAAGACGCTTCCGGCTTCGGAGGCTCTTCCGAGGAGTGAGGCGGTTGGAGGGTATATTTTCGTCTGTAATAATGATACCATGCCGGAGAATCTCAACAGGCAGCTCTTTGGTAGGTGATTTTGTGTTTGTTTGTTTTTTGGAGAAAGAAAAATTGGATTTTGCAGATATTTATTTATTTATTTGCTAAAAAATAGTTGGTGGATCTGCTTTGTGGTGTTTGTGATTAGAGTTTTGAGTTTTGTTTGCCTTCTTTTTTTGTTTTGTTTTGAGAAATTAACATGAATTGGTTTTGGAGTAGTTCTTCGGTATGTGATTTTGTGTTTGGTTTTCGGAGAAAGAAAGATTGGATTTTGCAGTTTTTTTGGCTAAAAAAAATAGTTGGTTGGATGTGGAAACTGGATTTGATCTTGCCCCTTTTTGATTTGGAACATGAATCGTTCTTTTTTTGTTTTGTTTTGTTTTGAGAAATTAACATGAATTGGTTTTGGTAAGGTTTGCAAGAGAGAAGTAGAGAACTATACTTCTGAAATGACTTGGTTTTTTGTGATGAAAATCTCCTTTTTTATTTTCCCTTTTGGATTTCAATCTATGATTAGATAGATGTGCCTTTTGTTTAGTTTTCTATTTTGTGATGTGGGTGGATCTGATAGATCTGATTTTGTGATAGAAAAAAATCTATTTTTAGTTTGCCCTCATGTTTAGGAAAAGATATTTGATTAGAAACTGATTGGACTTGCTCAGTTTAAGTTCTGTTGTTTGATTCGGCTGGTGTGAGGCAGATCTAATTCATGAATCACGATGTTTGTTATAAAATCTTAAAATCTCCTCTTTTGCGTCCCCCCTTTCTCTTCTTTTCAAAGAAATACACCTACCAGGAAGTGGAATTTGTTTTTGTGGTTGATAAGCAGGTGGAAAGGATTAGATCAAGTTCTTGTTAAGAACTTTTGACTTTAGATCTATTTTACAAAGTCTAAAATGGTTTTGGCTGAATTTATGAGCTAATATATCTACAAAGAATTGTCATGTGTAACTGAAGTTTGTGATTAAGATCTGATTGTTTTGTTTGTTATGACAGGTTTGCCTCCAAGATATAGAGATTCTGTGAGGGCAATCACTCCAGGGCTGCCACTTTTTCTCTACAATTACTCCACTCATCAGCTCCATGGTCTTTTCCAGGTACCACCAACATAAATTTGGTCTCTACCACTTGTACCACTTCGTAGAAAACAAATCCGATTCCGACCCATTTCTCAAAATTAATCTCTTCATCTGATTACCATTTTCATTTAATTTTCCAGGCTGCAAGTTTTGGTGGTTCCAACATTGATCCCGCTGCTTGGGAGGACAAAAAATGCCCCGGAGAGTCTCGCTTCCCTGCACAGGTAAACACTAATTATTGTCTAATCTTTAATATTTTCACTTTTTGAACACACTGAAATTCTGCTCTTATCATAATCTTTGTTCAACATTAACACCAAAAGAAGTAATTCATGGTTGAGAATGTTGGTTGCCCACCAAGCCATACTCTTTTCTTTGAGTCACATCACATGGTTGAAAGGATTGGTTGCTCACCAAACCATCTGCCTTTTTTTCCTTTGAAAAGAAATTCTTGTTGAAACTTAAAGAAGAGAACTTTATACTTATTAGTGCTTGTTGGTTTTAGGTGAGAGCAAAGACAAAGAAAATCTATGAGCCATTGGAGGAGGATTCCTTCCGTCCTATACTTCACCACTATGATGGTCCCAAATTCAGGTTGGAGCTCAGTGTTCCAGAGGTAATTACCAATTAAACCAAAAGTAATATACAATCAAAGACCCAATTGCAAGAATCTTGTTTGACATATTTCTAAATTTGAATTCTTTTATGTTGTTTTAGGCTCTTGCATTGCTTGATAAGTTTGAAGAGCACAGTGCTTGAGGAATCGGCAACCATGAATTTACTGGATTGTGCCATCAGGATCACATTAATTTTGGAGGGGAAAAAACGCCTTTGGTTGTATAAGGGTATGGAGTATGTGTATGTGTGTGTGAATGTGCACACCTCTCTTTTTTAATTTTTCTTCACCTTTTTGTGTATATAGATGGATGAATACAAGAGAGGATGAAGAAGAATGTTATGTTGTAATGTTTAGTTTGGCAATAAAAACAGCTCCTGTGCTGTTTGCCTGTACTAATACCATACCATATATATGTATAATGTATGAGAAATTACATTAACAATGGTACAATATAAATATGCCATGGTTTGCAACAGGCTTTGGCGATTCAGTAATTAACTTCTGTTTGATTGACATCTCAACTTTGCAATTGTACATGTTTGGAAGTGCTTTTTCACAGCAACTGAAAACTGGAAAACCTGGTTTTAAAATCTTTAAATGTAAAATACTTAATACAACCACTTTTGAAAAAAAATTTCCTCCAAAGAGATGGTAGTTGAGATGGCATTGATATCCTCTGTCAATTATCATTTTGTTTTTTCTTTTTTTTATTTATATCTATTACCAACAAAGTGACAAACTATTCTTTTCATACTACAACAAAAAATAACCATGAAAAATAAAATTATAGTAAGAATGCAGGGATGGTAGGGGGCAGCAACCCTTGTGGGGGACGTCAGTCAGCGAGCGAGCAGAGGGAGTGCGTTTTGCGGACATTTTTGTTTCGATATCTTATTATTGTACTCCAGATATTGATTTGTTTACCTGTTTATTTACGTTTATGTTTTTTTCCACCCTATCACCACTAAAATCTTGCAATAGAACATGAAATAATTTGAAATAACACATCGTATAAATTCAAGATTTAAAAAAAACATGAGCGATCTAACCTGATGGCCGAACGCCACCACCATGGGGGGCGTCTAAGGCATACACCCCTACCATAGGGGAGGCGTCATAGTCAAACGCTCCGATTTTTTTTACGAGACGTAATGAGTATTAAATGGATTATGAAAGACAAAATGTTAATTGAAACAGACGATTTAAGTAAAAATCAAGCAACGAATAGTAATTCCCTTTATGTCTGTGTTGGATCCAGAAAACATGGTTCATGCTTCCATGTACAACAGTAGATGCAAATTTACATTCTCTTTTGAAAGTGGTGCACATTTAGTGGTAGTGTTTATCAAAAAAGTGGTGCAGATTTATATTATGAAAATAATTACCATTTACATTATAGGGTGAATTGGATTTTTCATTGGAAAATAAGATATTAAATAGAAATTATCTTCATAAAATTTGTTTAGAAATGTATGCTGTAAGAAGTGACGAAGACAAGGCAACTAGTGAACTTTTGGTGAAGTTTCATCTATTTGATTCTTTCTTAAGCATTGAGTGCCTGCATTTTACCAATTATAGTTGGGAAGGCAGAGAAATTATGAGTGAAACGTGAAGGGTGAGGAAGACATTAAACAAGGACCAACCACCAACCATAAACCAACTAAAAAAAGTGAACCTTGCTTGGTGGTTGAATTATGATGAAGACATCAAACCAGACTTTGGAGTAGAAATAGTGAATCAGCTTCCAAGTTACCATCAATTTCCCTTCAAATTTAATTAAAAGGTTTGTAATTGGTTGTGGGATGTGGAAATATGATGTACCCATACTAAGTCAACGTCTACTTTTGAAATCCTGATACTCTCTGTATGGGTGAGATTATTCTGACCAACTCTAGTGAGGTACCGTAGCATTGATTGCTTATTGGATGTTGCAAATAATTTGAAGACCCAATTGAATTATGGAAGATTTTAAATAAGAGTGGAAAGAAGAAGGATTTTAGGTTTGACATGCCATTTACTTCAAGTATTTTATAATCGAGATATTGAGATATAATGTTGTATTAAGCATTCAATCTAAGATTGTATAGTGGAGAATAATTCCAGATATGCGTCATTAACATTTAATCAATCATCAGTTGTACTTGTTCTAAGTCATCAGCTCTTACCTACCCTAGATACAGTCGATTCGTGACTCTAACCAAACCACACTATGTACTTGTGTTTGTTACTTCTCATCCCTAAATCAAAATTTTGCCTAAGCAAGAAAAAATGTAATAACAAGCATGAAGTTATTGCTGTAACAAATTCTAACTAAAGCATTTTAAAAACTCATTGTAATCGATCTGCTACGAGGTTATTGCAGATTGATGGACTTGTGAGTAACTAACTAGCTTTAGTCTGAGGACGGATCATTTTAGTAAAGAGCCGTAATAGACGGACGCGCGCGTCACGGACGCGTATTACGTGGATCTGTACAGCTCAGATATTTTTCTTTGAGTCAACGTCCAGTCAGCGAAATTTCTCTTCGCGCGTTTTGGTCTTTTTAAAAAACGACGGTTCTTTAAGTTGAACGATTCATTTCCCAATACACAGATAAGACAGTGTGCAGACCCTAGTACATCGTGCAGTCTCATTATTCGTGCAGAGCCCACACTTATCATAATAAAATATTTGTTTTTAAGGTTTACGTTGGATCAACTTAATTTGTCTAGCTTACTTTATGTGTGTGTGCAGTTTACATTATGTGTTTGTCCTGTTTACGTTATGTGTATGTCCGGAATATGTGTATATTGCTGTACGGAATAAGTGTATTTGCTGTCCGGAATAAGTGTATTTGTTGTCCGGTTTAAGAATAAAGTGTGTCCAGAAACGGAACATAAAGTTTGTCCGGAATAAGTTGATTTGTTGTCCGGAATAATTGTATTTGCTGTCCGGAATAAGTGTATTTGCAGTCCGGAATAAGTGTAGTTGTCCAGAATAAGAAGAAAGTGTGTCCAGAAACGGAACAGAAAGTTTGTCCGGAATAAGTGTATTTGCTGTCCGGAATAAGTGTATTTGTTGTCCGGTTTAAGAATAAAGTGTGTCCAGAAACGGAACATAAAGTTTGTCCGGAATAAGTTGATTTGTTGTCCGGAATAAGTGTATTTGCTGTCCGGAATAAGTGTATTTGCAGTCCGGAATAAGTGTAGTTGTCCAGAATAAGAAGAAAGTGTGTCCAGAAACGGAACAGAAAGTTTGTCCGGAATAAGTGTATTTGCTGTGCGGAATAAGTGTATTTGTTGTCCGGTTTAAGAATAAAGTGTGTCCAGAAACGGAACATAAAGTTTGTCCGGAATAAGTTGATTTGTTGTCCGAAATAAGTGTATTTGCTGTCCGGAATAAGTGTATTTGCTGTCCGGAATAAGTGTAGTTGTCCAGAATAAGAAGAAAGTGTGTCCAGAAACGGAACAGAAAGTTTGTCCGGAATAAGTGTATTTGCTGTCCGGAATAAGTGTATTTGTTGTCCGGAATAAGTGTATTTGTTGTCCGGTTTAAGAATAAAGTGTGTCCAGAAACGGAACATAAAGTTTGTCCGGAATAAGTGGATTTGCTGTCCGGAATAAGTGTATTTGCTGTCCGGAATCGGAATAAGTGTATTTGCAGTCCGGAATAAGTGTATTTGCAGTCCGGAATAATATATGGCTTCATTATTGTCGGAATAAACGAATCAATATATGGAATGCAATAATATGATGTCAAAACAAAAAACGATATCACGTCCCCCGCAGGGGCTGCCGCCCCCTGCCACCCCCGCACAAACTCAATAAACCTCCCACTGTATATTTTACCTCACAAGAATTACGTTTAGGAAAAAAATAGCATCTCAGATTTCCTATTTATGTAGAAAGTTTGTCATGTTTTGTCCTATTTATGTAGAAAGCTTGTCCTGTTTTGTCCTGTTTATGTAGAAAGTTTGTCCTGTTTATGTAGAAAGTTTGTCATGTTTTGTCCTGTTTATGTACAAAGCTTGTCCTGTTTTGTCTTGTTTATGTAGAAAGTTTGTCCTGTTTATGTAGAAAGTTTGTCTTGTTTATGTAGAATGTTTGTCCAGTTTATGTAGAAAGTTTGTACTGTTTATGTACAAGGTTTGTCCTGTTTATATAGAAAGTTTGTCCTGTTTATGTAGAATGTTTGTCCAGTTTATGTAGAAAGTTTGTCATGTTTATGTAGATACAATGAGAGCACAATGAGATATTGATGGTACTTATTATTGATGGTAACTATTACACAATAAGATACAATGAGAGCACAAAGACAAACAAACAATACAAGCACAAACACAAACACAAACACAAACACACAAAAATTACAAAAATAATATATCTTCTCCCAGTAAATCACACACAAACAAACAATACAAACACAAACACACACAAATTACAAAAATAATATATATTTTCCCAGTAAATCGGAAAGAAGATGTAAGACTTAAACATGACCGTCTCATTCACGCTGCTTACGTTGTGAAGAACCTTGGGAGTCGGCATCAGACGCTTCTTCGACGTAATATCTTACTCGAAATGGTGATTTATTACGGAGAGATGTACAACATAAACCAAACAGACGTAAGTCTTCACCACGGAGCGTTGTACATCTCTCCGAAATAAATCACCATTTCGAGCAAGATATTATTTCGAAGAAGCGTCTGATGCCGACTCCCAGGGTTCTTCACAACGTAAGCAGCGTGAATGGGGCGGTCGATGACACTCTTTCTTTCTTCTTCCTTTTTTTTTCTGTCATGGGCACTCCAACAATGCAGCAAAGATGTTGTGGTGCGAAGTGTTCACCACCGGATCGTCACATTCACGATGCTAACGCTGACAAGAACATCGGGAAGTCTTCGCACCGTCCCATTCACGCTGCTTACGTTGTGAAGAATCCTGAGAGTCAGCATCAGACGCTTCTTCGACATAATATCTTGCTAGAAATGATGATTTATTCTGGAGAGAAAGAATGAAGAAGAAAGAAAGAGTGTCATCATATTTGTATTTGGGTGGAGAGAGAGAACGTGCTGAGTTGAAACGCATTTAATGTGATTTGAGTGGACATCAGGAAGAAAAAACAAAAAAACATTCATACTTTGGCCACGTAAGGGCTGACATGGATATCCACGTCGAGCGCGTCCGTGACGCGTTGCGTTCATAAAACATTTCCCTTTAGTAAAAGGTTCCTTTGGACATACTTGTCTATGTGAGGAAAAAAAGGAAACAAACAAAATAGCATTAATGGGTTATCTTTGAATTAGGCAAACCTATTGTTGTATGTTTTCATTCTACAAAGAAGACTTGGAGTAGTTCAGTTTGAATGGTTCAATTCCCTCCTTGGTCTAAAGAGAACCACCTAATCTTGAAGAAGAGAATCATCAAACTCCAGTCAACATGAAAAGAGTAGAAATGCCAACTACCTCAACTTGCCTTTTCTTTTACTAGTGCAACAACCCCTAACTCCTAATTCACCAGAAAAATATGAGATAAGGGAACTGAACTCTGAATCTGAACACATTCTCCACTTCAGACAACAAATTCACAGTTGGAAATTGTAGCCAACATTCTAACTACAAGATTGCTTGGTAAACATGACAGTGGAGAAACCCATAATAGGCTTTTTAGCAAATCAAATTGAAATCGAAATGAAATGAAACTTAAGTTTTGAATTCTTTAACCAATCAAATTGCCAAATGTACTTATGCAACAGACCCAAGTCTTGATTCCTCCTGCAACTGACAGGCTGGACGAGATAAAATTTTACCCGATTCGTAGAGATTGAAATAGCAAAATTAACACTTAATGGACACCAAAACGAAGATAACACAAAAGATATGGAATTTTGACGCATAAATAAACATGAGCTTCACCTCAGTTTCCAATCCAAAACATACATCTGGAGCATCAAAAAACCAAATGAACAACACGAGCCAAGCAAGATGTGGATTTTTGGCGCAAAATAAAACATACGCTCCACCTCAGTTTCTAATTAAAAACATACATTGAGCATCGAAACCATATGAACACAAGCTGAGCAAGTGCTGCTCCGGACACTATAATACGACATCGGTCGCCAAGCTTTCTATCTACCTGAGTTTTTCAATTGCAGCTTCAATTTTCGGGGTGGCGTTTTTTAAGGCGGTCCACTGTTCACCTGTCAAACTTATACCTGGAGCACAACAAATAGCAAGATCTAAGACCACACTGTGAAGTAACATATCGAACTAATAACTGGAAAGTTACTTGCCAAGGTCATTGAAGTGAACAAGCAACTTTGGCGAGGAAGGATGGTTACGATGCAAGCACAAAAACTAGTTCAAAAGATTACAATGCAAGAGTAAGAACTAGTTCCAAACTATTATGATGCAAGACTAAGGAAAATGAGAAGGGATCCGTAACCCTTAATATTTGTTGACATCAATTTATCATTATTAATAATTTGAAATTTAAACTCCAAATTGAAAATACAAACCATAAACTTTGATCTATTTACACATCGAAAATCAAAAAAATTGGAAGTCGTTTCATATAAGATCAAGACACCGTGTTTTGTAACAATGTAGTGCGTCCATTTTTTCCATCTCTTGAATTTGCAACAACATAAGCAGAACTTGATGATTTTTGATGTAATAGCTTGAGTTATATCAAGATCTATAGTTTAGATTTATAATTTCAAATTTCAAGTTATTAAAAATGGTAAATTAATGTTAACAAAATTTAAGAGTAATGGATCCCCTCGTCGGGGAAAATATATTAGAGTGCAAGTGAAATCAGTGGGTATCAACTTGCATTCCTTTCCTGCTGAATAAAAATCTATTACTGATCCATATGCTAAAGGCATAACTGTATAACCAACAGTAAAACATAAACGAATGACTGAATTCCATATCATATCAGGGATTTTTATAGCATATCTATAATGGAAAAAATCTTCCCAAAATAACAGGAGAGATTATCAGATCATGCCTTGACAAATATGTGGACGCACAGTCGCACACTTCCAAATTGCATTACATCCAAATTTCAGACCAACCAAAAGAGCTAAATTTTTAGTAATGTCTATTTGGTGCAATGAAAAAGAAACTGCATTTGACAGGACACAATGCGCTAGAGGGTAGAGCTACACACCCACCCCAAAAAAAACTAGACTTACAACCCCTGTAGGCTAATATTAGTTGAATAATTTGTGGCCACTGCATATACGATGGGGTCCATGACATTAAATTAATATATAATCTCAATGGGTAGACAAAACAAAGAACCTTTGACTGCTGTGATATTGATCAAAAGGTACCAAAAGTTTGAAGTTGAAGTTTCCTGTACCATATTCAAGCTCTCTGATCCTAAGTCTACTATCTCTAAGGCTGCTATTAGCTAGAGCAGCTGTCTCATGGAATCTAATACCAAGTCCAAGGACATTACGAAAAAGGTTGTAACAAATTTGAAAGTGTGATTATACCAGTGCCGTGCAAGGATAACCTTGAGGGCAGCTTAGTGCTAACAAGTTTTTTGTTTCACAATGTACTAATGAGACCAAATAAGGAATGAGGAAATCTTGCTTCCTTGAATTGATCAACTCATCAAAGAACTTGAAGATTGTGACGACTTAAAGGACAAAAGAACTTGAAGATTGACGAAGCCTATCAGCTATATTCTAGGTAAAAATAAAAAATACAAACCTCACCCGTTGCAAGTTGACGGTTTGAAGCACAATACAAACCCAAACCCCAAGTCCACTAACATACATCTACTGAAGGGGGGGAAAGACAAATCTAACTAGTTACAATTTGCTTAAATTAGTTTTTTCCCAGGTTCTAATACAATTGGTGGAATTCAAAAGTATAAATTTTATTATTTCAGAAACATGAAAAGAATTTCAGAAACATGAAAAGATTCCTAAAGCTTCTTAGAAAGCAATGACTTCAAAGCTAGAAGACACAACTTCAAGTGCCTGCTTCCACAACATGCTACAAACCAAACACACCCTCCCTCAAGGACTCTAGGTTTGCTAGTACTGTTTCAAACCAAATTTGACCAACTCTACCATTTACGTGAGTCTCATACCCCATGCTCATCACTCATCCAACCCTTGAGGAGCATTTACACATCACCTTTTTAAGGGGATTGTGCACCTATTCCTAATAGTTTAAGTACCACTCAAGTATAATTTGAAATAATCTTATCTCCAACCTTGGGACTTTAAACTTCAATTTGCACTTCCCTCTATTCTTTTTGTTGCTCTACTTGCAAGGGGTTGTACACATTGTAATAAGGCATGCATGAAGGAAATAGTAATTGAGATTTAAACTCTAGTTTGGAGGTAGAACCTACTAGTTATATATCACTCAAAGTACACATCTTCTAACCCCTTCTTCATATCTATCAGGCAGAGGTAAATACTAGTATAACAACCAATGCATGTTACAACAAAGATTGTAAGAACATCACTGCATGATTTCCATTTGTCCAACAATTGAGGAACATGTTGAACACAAGGTTGGATATGCTAACATGGTTTATGTCATACTTGACTAATATTTCATTCACTAGATGACACATTACCATATCTAAAATGTTGTTCTTCTTTAAAAAGAACAAGCGAAATTCATGGGACAATGTGACTCACAAACAAGACAAAATTAGTCGAGTGTAGTTTGAAACCAATCTAACAATAGACAACCATCACCAAAGGAATTAAGTACAACCTAACCCTTATGGATCCAATTGCTCCCAGATTTGTTGGTATGGTTTCAAATCATAATTGACTAGTACTACCTTGCATGTGAATCACATAACACCATCACTTTCACTCATCTCTATTTTAAGAATAATTACTTGATGCACACAGGATATGTGACACATGGTGAATGAAGTATTAGTCAAGTACACAACAAACTCATACCAACATATTCTACTTCACACCGATCTCCATTTCACACTTCCTTTGTTTTTAGCTCCTCTACTAGGTAACCAGAGCTGCATTTTCATCAAACGAGTTTAACTCAATTTGTACACTAATAACTACATATATCAAATTCCAACAGGCATCATAGAAAATCATTCAAACACAAAACAACCACAAAACCAAACCAAGACATCAAAGAATCAAAATTTTAGGACAAACCCTTGGAAGAAGGCAGTTGCCTCCCATCCTTCTCATAGAACTCCCGAATCGACACCAGCCTCCTTCCTTTGAACTCCTGCAACGTCACCCTCCTCTTACTCGACAACTGCGAAAAAATAAAAAATAAAGAACTTTTCCGGGAAAACTTTTTTTTTGCATCCATGCCACTAAAGAACACATATTTTATTCTTGTGGCATCGTTTATTTCATCTTCAACGACATGTCACTACAAAACCGTAATATTGAACCTCATGTCAATACAAACTCATATATCTAATTTTATGCTTATCTCGTTTTGTTCTACGGGTAGTGACATGTCAATTTCTTATTGGATTGTGCTACTTATGAGTGACTTATGAAGAATTTCTTGTTCTCCATTTTTACTTTTTTCGAAGGAATCGTCGTCGATTTTTGGGGGTGATTCGTTAGAAAGAAGTGGGGGAAGTCTAGAACTCTAGTTCTCAAAACTCCATTTCTGATTATTGGTACAAAAATGTATCTTTTGATATACTCAAGAAAAATAATCCATTTTTTGACATTTATAGAAAAGAACAATTTTAGGGAAACTACTGGGAATTGTTCTTCTTCTGGTTTTTGGTTTTTGAGTGAAAGTGAGGGAACTCATCTTTAGTATAAATTCTATAAGTCCTAGAACTCATGAAACTTCAGTTTCAAAACTTTTAAGTTTTCCTACAAACCAATCACCTGGAACTCCTCACTTCCTTAATCTTTCCAACAAACCAATCGCACCCTTAATTAAACTTAAGTACTATCATTGCATGACAACCACAAGAAAAACCAACCGGTTCGATTGGGAGATTCCTTATATTGAGATAGTTAAGACTAGAGATCGAATCCCAGCATTTTCATTCGCATGTATGTGATGTTTGGAATTTAAAACGAAGGTGGATAGCAGACTACGTAAAAATGAAAATAAAAATAAGAAACAAAAGGAACAATTTTTCCAAAAAAACTTTTCTTTTCTCTTTCTCACGTGGCAGATGATGAGATCTCCGTCGTCGTCGACTTCCCGTTCCCTGACCTGGTCCTTGACCTCCTCCTCCTCCATCGTCGCGGCTTCCTGGGCTTGGGATTGGGCCTGAGAGAGGAGGAAGGTCTCGACGACGGTCCGGACGAACTTTTTGCGGTCGGGATGGGAGAGGTCGATGCCGAGGCGGTGGGAGGCGGCGGTCCGGATGTGGTACTCGGTGGATTCCGACATGTCGGCAGTTTTTAGGATGTCTAGGACGGTCTCTTCCACTTTGTTCCGGGTTTCTTCGTCCATTTCGGAAGATCGAGAAAGCGGAGATTAGAGATGGATTAGAGATGGAGGAGTTGGATTTAGGAGAGAGTCCTGTAAAGGGGAATCACGTTCGACGCCAAAACGTCACTCGTCGGAAATCACGTGAAGGTCGCGTGATCTCGTAACCTGATTCAACCGGTGGAATAAGTTTTTTTTTGACTGGGAACTCATTGGACCACTACCCTTAGGACGTCGGCTAGACTACAAATCTCGAGATTGTCCAAGCCGTTTACCTGAGGCGTTTGACATGCGGAGCGGGGGGATTCGTACATGCATCAGTAGTCCAACGCACCTCCCCCCTAACCACTAACCGGTGAAATAAGTTGACCGGGAGATGAAATAGTGTACTGATATTTGAATCGTGATTTGATAACTATTGACATGTCTTTTTTTTCTTTTCTTTTTCTACGGTCCAGAATTTCTCGGCACTTACCCCCACTTGGGTTAAGCATGTTGCAACTCTAAACTCGAGGTGATACATATCGTTTGCACCGAGGTGTAATTAACTACATTATTGGGATTCAAACTTACGTCCATCAAGTAGTTTTCACATCCCTAACCAGTCCCGCTATGCCCCGGGGGACATCATTATTGACTTGTCGTAAACATAATAAAAATTCATCTTCTTAAGACGGTTAATTTTACCAAGATCCAAGACCCTCTTGTTCATCAATAAGGGGAGATAGTTGTTACGAGCATCATCCACAACTAAGCTCTCAAATCCGTAAAACTTGAATAACAAACCTTCTTCTTCTGTCTGGAACCCTAACTTAAAGTCTAAGATCATCAACCATAAACAATGACAAAATGGGGAGTACCAAGAGGTTAGTCTATTAGATGCTACATGTGAGTATTCATAAGGTCCAGGGTTAGATTAACTGGGTTTAAGGTTTTGTTTACAAAGTTGAAAATGTGGTGTCTCAGACGTGCGACTCTAGGTGCACAATCGTTTCCTGGTCGAGGGAGATGGAGAGAAAGCAGGAGGAACACTGAACCATCTGCCAACAAACATTGTTTGCGTGGATGCTTGATATGTCATTGCTCATGGTCGACAACGCGGTCGTTGAAGGACTGATAAAGTAATACGACTAATTAAAAGGAGGATTCAATACGACTAGCAGAGTGTTAGTATTTTCCCGAGAAGAGGTTGCCCTTATTTTGGGGTTGCCAGGGGCATCGACAAGGAGGTCAAACCATATTCGTTCTGAAACCGGTATTTCCACAAAAGGAGGTGCAGTTTAAACCACTAAAAGGATTTGGAAGACAAACTCAAAGATTCCAACGTTGATGCCCATAGGGTCGACTATGTCAAGATTTTGGTAGTCCATTTATTCATGATGTTTCTTTTTCCAGGGTCAAAAACAGTTCAGAAAACAATGGCGAGACCATGGATGCTTTGCTTGGCCAACAACCTTGACCAAGTGGCTAATTATGCGTGGGCGATTGAGGTCTTCAAGTTGTTGCAATACAAGATAAATTCAAGCAAAATGGAGACACAAGGAGAGTGTTAGGATCGATGATCATTTAATCTCAAACTAAATGCGGAATTGAAAGTAAATAAAAAGATTGTTAGAACATGCAAACCACAAAGTCAATGCAGAGTTTAATGAGCTAAAAATAGGTCTAATACAAGCATCATATACGTCATGATTTGGTATTTGAAAGCATAACCAAAAACCAATTATCCCAAAAGTCTGATCATCGTAATCCTGCAAAAGCATAACCATTGTTGTCTAAGAGAAAGAAGAGGCCGTAGCAACAGATGATTCTTGTCTCAATGAACTCCTTACAACGCTCTTCCCCCTCCAAATGTTGATCCTCCAGTAGCTCAAGGTGCTCGTGCTTTGCTTCTTCAACCTATGCAATTTCACTATTACAGTTAATGTCGTTTGAAGAAAGTCGGTCTATGCAATTTCATTAATGCGGTTGATCTTGCTTGAGTCGAGAGATTGTTGCCAAACACACTTAATCTTTCATTATAGTCTACGCTGTGAATTATGGCTTGGGTTCGAACTTGGGTTGAAAAATATTTGATTCCGGTTTAGAATCAAAATAAAGAAACGAGTGAAAAAAAATCTGTTTTGACTCAAAATTTGTTATTGTTCAATTCCGTAATTTATTTCTTTATAACTCATATTAGTATACCATAATATGAAGCTAAGAAATTTTTGGACTGACACGTTTAGACCAATATTCTAGTCCAACAACAATAAAGAATCATCCCAATTGTCTTCCCAAAACCCTAAACCCACCACAACCACAACCACTCCACGCCACGAATGTCAATGGCGACATTCACCCTGACCTTCAAACTGACCTTCAATCTCCACCTCAGATCCCCCTTTTTCCTCCGCCACCTCTCCTTCTCCACCCCGGAAGACGCCGCCGCCGACCGCCGCCGCCGCAAGCGCCTCCTCCGCATAACCCCACCCATCTCCACTACCCGCCCGACCCCCTCCAAACGCCCCACCACCCCATCCCCTAACGCCCCCAAACTCCCCGACCCGATCACCTCCCTCTCTGGCCCCCGCCTCACTCTCCACAACAAGATCCTAACCCTAATCCGCTCCGACGACCTCGACGAGGCCGCTCTCCTCACCCGCCACTCCATCTACTCCAACTGCCGCCCCACCGTCTTCACCTGCAACGCCGTCCTCTCCGCCCTCCTCCGCGCCTGCCGCCACGCCGACATGCTGACGTTGCACCGGTTCGTCACCCAGGCGGCCGTCGCGCCGACGGTCGTCACTCATAATCTGCTTTTTCAGGCTTATTGCGATGTGAGGAAGACCGATACTGCGTTGGAGCACTTCCGGGTGTTTCTGAACGATTCCCCGGTTAACCCTAGCCCTACGACGTATCGGATTCTAACTAGAGGGTTGGTAGATAATGATAGGCTGAAGCAGGCTGTGGAATTGAAGGACGATATGATTGTTCGGGGGGTTTGCCCGCCGGATCCGTATGTTTATGATCTTCTTATGTTAGGGCATGTGAAGGCCGGAGAGCCGGAAAAGGCGGTGGCTTTGTTCGAGGAGCTGAAGGAGAAGCTTGGAGGTGGGAGGATAACCGATGGGGCGGTTTATGGGAGCTTGATGAGGGCGTATTTTGATGTCGGTTCGGAGGATAAGGCAATGGAGGTGTTTCGGGAAGTCGTTGGAGAGGGGTCTGGGGTTAGGTTTGGGGCTGTGAGTTATAATTCTGTGTTGGATGCATTGAAACGGAATGGGAAGTACGAGGAGGCTGCGAGGTTGTTTGATAGGATGATGGGGGAACATGACCCGCCGAGAAGGATTGCGGTGAATGTGGGGTCGTTTAATGTGATGGTCGATGGGTTTTGTGACCGTGAGATGTTTGATGACGCTGTTGAGATGTTTGGGGGGATGGGGGAGAAGAAGTGTGTGCCAGATACACTTTCGTATAATAATTTGATTGACCGGTTGGGGAAGAATGGGAGGTTGGTTGAGGCGGAGAAGCTTTATAACGAGATGGGTGAGCACGGCGTGAGTCCGGATGAGTACACTTACGTGCTCTTGGTGGAGGCGTGTTTTGTGAAGGACCGGGTGGACGATGCCGTTGCTTATTTTGGGAAGATGGTTGAGATGGGACTGAGGCCAAATGCAGCTGCGCATAATACGGTTATGGAGGGATTGGTGAAGGTTGGTAGGGTGGACGAGGCGAATGAGTTCTTTGGAAAGATGGTGGAGAGGGAGGTGAAGCCGAACATTGCAAGTTACGGGATTTTGGTGAGGGCATTTGGTGAGGTGGGGAGGTTGGAGGAGGCGGTTAAGGCATTCAAGGCCGCACTTATGGATGATGGAGTGGCTGTGGGCGATGACATGAAGGAATTTATGAAGGAGACAATGGTGAAGGTAGGGAAGGAAGAGGAGTTGGAGAAGTTATATGAGGACGTGGAGAAGGAGAAGGCAGAAGCTTTGGCACGGGCCGAGGAGGAGAAGGCGAGAGCTGAGGCTGCAGCAAGGGAAGAGGAGGAGAGAAAGAAGGCAGAAGCTGCTGCTAAAGCCGAAGCTGCTGCAAAAGCAAGTCGGGCAACGATAGAGGCCATTCTGGGAAAGAAGAAAGTGTCAACCGATGAAGAAGGAGAATCCAAGGAAACACAACCACCGGCAATTGCTGGATCTACGGACAGTGTTGCGACAGGACAGGAGAA
Organism: Triglochin maritima; assembly: GCA_963682175.1. Lineage (NCBI taxonomy): Eukaryota > Viridiplantae > Streptophyta > Magnoliopsida > Alismatales > Juncaginaceae > Triglochin > Triglochin maritima. The sequence continues at coordinate 48,572,507 of OY821775.1, forward strand.
TGTGAACATTTTGGATGATGAGGAGATAAAGGAGGCAGATGTGATCTCTTCTGCAAATAATGTGGAAGATGGTGTTGTGGTTGAGGAAGAAGATACTGAATTAGTCGATGGTCTGGAGAGTGGTGGTGGTGCATTGGTAGACAAGGCAAGGGCAGTAGAGGGCACTGTTGAAGAAAGGACGACGATATAAATCGGGCCGGTGCTTATCTGTTTGTGGTTCGTTCTACTAAGATTTGACGAGAGAGGTGTTATTGTTTTATTAAAAACAGGTACCAAGTTCATGGGGAAGATTGTAGCTTACAATTATCTGGATTTCATGTTGTAGTTTTGTAGAATGTGAGACCAGAGATATTACTCCAACATAAAGTTGATACATCTATGTCATGTACATCGGCGTTTAAAGACCTTCAGATCAGTCGCTTATGTAATTGTGCCACTAACACTACCTTTTATTACCTCATGGTAACCATGTTTCTTCCTGTTAGGTTAGCTTTTCCTCCTGACACGAAGCTAGTTTTAATCGCAAATACTTGTCCTTCGGTGATTTGTAAGGAATGAATACTGAATTACGAGTGTTATTATTAACTTTCGGGGTCGTCGTTCATTTAGATAACTTCCTTTGTTCCTGATACTTGTTGATGACAACATTGTTGGTCTGATTGGTTGTTGATTTACTATTTAAGTGGAAATGGGGGAAAATCTCGTGTTGTGCATAAAATGCAATGGGCTACTGTGGACAAGCTGAGAATTGGGAGTGATGGAAGTTGAGAAGTCTGAGAATTCAAGAGTCTCAGTGTCAGATTGTGAGTGGAAAACAGAAGTTTGTGTATGCTTGGTAGTTTTTTATGGTTGACGCTCACATAGTTATATGCTTGATGACCTCTCAAAATTGAGTTTTTGGTTTAATAAAATCAAAAGATCAAACATATACGACATAACCGTGTATTCTGATTAAGGCGTACATGTGTGTTGGAATGAGCTTTCGTACTCATTGTAACATTTCGCCGAGCATGTTATATGCATCAGTAGAAATGCAAATCGTCTTCTCTTCGTACATTTCATCAAGCATCTTAAATCATCAGCTTTATCCCTCTGGAATTGAGTACCATGTTTTAGACGATCTGGTCATAAATTTTTTCTCTCTTTTCCAAATTAGTTTTATTTCTCTTCCACATTAATTTTTTTTCTTCTCAATTCACTTTTTTTCCCTACACTATTCACATTTTAATCACAATTTATCTCACCTTCGTATCATTTCGGGATTCATATTGGAAAATATATTTAAAATCAAAATAATTAAAAAACGTATTTTCAAAAAAAATAAACAAATTTAAAAAAATCAAATAAATAAACAAATTAAAAGACATGTTGCTGTCTTACGACCCAGTCTTAACGACCGGGTCGTCGGGGGTCATCCTGACGGACGACTTCTGTTACCGAAGCTCTTATATGCATGGATAGACCTCTGTTACCGAAGCTCTTATATGCACGGATAGACGCACAGATATTCTTGAATCATCTCATCAAGGATGCTATACACCCGAACTGAATAGTAATGTACAAATGAATGAATCAAGTACTTAATTTAGATCAACCAATGGCACTAGAATTGCAAGTAAATTAGTCACGCAAGTGAATCATTCGATGACACTAGAAATGCAAATTAACCCAAGAATGATAGCGAAACAAAAGTTAACAGTGAATCAAACTTCCTGTGAGACAAAAATAATAATAATCATATCAATCTTAGGCCCTCTTTCGGTAATTAGAGGTTTCACAAAAAAAGTGAATTGTTTAAATCTTAGGTCTTGTTTGGTAACCAAAGGTTTCAAATTTTTATTTAAAAATGCGTTTTCCAAGTTGTCATCGTGTTTTGAAAATCCACTATCACATGCAATAATGTGTTTGGTTAAAAAACATATTTTTTTCGTTAAATCAAAGATTTTGTGAAAAACAAAGAAAAAAGAAGAGATATAACATATTTGAGACCAAAAAGCCATGCTACATCTTTTTTTTGAAAAAAAAAACATTTCAAAAGAAATAAACATGGATTTATAATGTATTTTATCCAGAGTGATCTAAACATCATTGTAGGATTGAAAACTGTGTTTTCTGAATAATGCAGTTTTCATAAAAAAAAATCATGGTATTTAAGGCTATCAAAATATGCCCGTAGTGATAATTAAACCGTATGTGAGTTGCACGTTGAGATTTAATTTAAATAATATAAAATTCTAGTGAGCTCAAGACTTGTTTTGTTTATGGTCGCAAAACATAAGATAACTTGTTGAGTTGTAATGTAAATCATGAGTAGGTAACAATGTATATATTGTCGAGTTTGGTCCAACATTTGATTATTTTCATTGAAATCATGCATTTTTCTTTACCACATTGTGTACAAGTCACACGGTTGCATTGTGAGAAACACGAGAAGACTCAGTTTTGTTCGTTCAAGTCCTGCCCCATTTTAAAAGTTTTGTTGGGGTGCCTGGAATGGAATGAATTTCATTCCATTATGATGTTTGATTTGTTTAATTTAGGCTCATGAATGAAAATGAATTAGAATCCATTCCAATCCATACATATGAATCATAAACTTACTTAACTACCACAGAATGAGAATCCATTCCAACATAGTATGAGATTCTCATTCCATTCCAAGGTAGCCAACCAAATATCCCCTTATATGGTTACATCAAAACGTCATTAAACCTGAAATCTACATCAAGTCAATTCAAACAAACATTACATAAACATATTGGCTCAAGTCTTGAACAAATCAAAATTGGAAACAAAAAAACAACAACAAATATTATTAGCAAGAATATTTTTTCCGAAGAGGCCCAAATCCCAAATGACCAAACTTTAAGTAGGTCAAAATCTAAAGATCTTAACGATCTATTGATTAAAATTCAAAAAATTCATAACAAACCATATAAAATACCAAAATCAGGAAGGTCGACCCCCTTTTAATGTACATGATATCATCCCTGCAAGAAGTTTGTTTTGGTCACCACGAAAAAACAAAAAAAACAAGCAAGTTAAAATTGATCTAGAAATGCAAGAAAATAGAAAACAACGAAAAACCTTAAACTTCGCAAACCTAATCCTAATCAATCTGGATTGATTGATTCCAAAATCGAAGGGGTCACCCCCAAGCACCTCTTGATGTACATGGTATCGTGCCTGGATGCACTCGTGGCCATAAAGTGAAACGGAAACACCACACAAAAAAATAAATAAAAATTCAAAACAAGCAATCCGGATTGATTTGATTCCAAAAAATATAAAAAACTCACCGATCCCAATCCTACTTAAGGTTACGGTGCGGATACAAATTCGATTTTTAACGAGATACCGTATCTAACATATATGGATTGCACATGTAATAGGGGTGTATGTGCAGTTTATAATTAAATAATATAATAATATAATATAGATATATTAATTAAAAATTATATATATATAAATAAAAATTTAAATAATTCTCAAGATAAATAATTCAATATTAAATAAAAATTAAGTGTTTTAAGATGCAATGTGTTTTAAGATAAATAATATAATATATGTTTTAATTCACATCAGACGGCCGTATTATTGAACAATGTGTTCCTAGACCACTAAATCCAGATTGGTCTGAATTAACCTTTAATCTAAAATCCTAATTGAGCCGGATTAACCTCACTTCAAATCCAAACCCAAATCCTTAACAAGAAAACAACCGCAACAAATCGAAGCCAAAACCTCCATTCCGTTTCCGAATTCCGTCCTCTCCAAACCCTAGACTCCAAACCCTAGGCATCGATGCCCCTCAGATGATCTTCCCCCTCGCCGCCGCCGTCTGCTGCCTCCTCGCTCTCCTCTGCACCCTCCGATCCCGCCCCTCCGGAAAGGTTCCCATGGGGAGTCTCGCCAACGGTGACGTCGCTGGGAAGGAGAGGCAGGTCGGCGGGTCGATGATGGAGCAGCTCGTGCCCGAGATACGGACGCATGCGCTGAGTTATTTGGATTATCCGAGCCTGTGTCGGCTCTCGATGACCAATTCCGCAATGCGGAGGGCCGCCAACGACGATAATGCGTGGAAGGCGCTCTATCATAAGGTTGTCATTTTGTTCTGGATTTTGGATTTTGAAATTTGCGTTTGTTTTGTTTTGTGAGGTGTCTAAAACGATAGTTAGTTGTTGGAATGATATTAGAAGAATTGGTCGTGGATGAAGATGATACGCGTGTAATAATGGTGGTTTTAGTTGAGTTTCGTTCCTAGCCTACCTCAACTAGGTTGGGTTGGAAGTTTGTTATTGTTTTGTGAGGAGTTTTTTAAAACTAAAATGTGGATGAGATGATGATGGTATCATAAGGTAGTGTTTTTCTCGTGGATTTTGGAATTTGTTTGTTTTCTTTTAGGAGTCGTCGAAAAAGATTAGACTACCTTGACTAGTTTGGGATTAAAGGGTTTGTTGTTGTTGTAGGTGTCAGTCAAGAAAGATAGTTGAATGATTGTAATAATATTTGAAGAGTTGGTCGTGGATGGTAACGAGTGGAAGGAGATGATTTTCGTACAACAACCGTGATTTTCATATTGGACTTTCCATCCTAGCCTAACCCCATCTACTTTGGGTTAGAAGCGTTGTTGTTGTTTCATGAGAAGTTATTGTAAACTATAATGTAGATGATGACGACGGTATTATATGGTAGTGTTTTTCTTGTGGTTTTTGGAATTTGTTTGTTTTCTTTTAGGAGGTGTTAAAAGATAGTTGAATGATTGGAACAATATTCAAAGAGTTGTCCGTGGACGGTAACTTGTGGAAGGAGAAAATTTTAATATAGGAATGGTGATTCTTGTTGAGTTTTAGTCTCGGTCTACCCTGTTTAGTTTGGGATCAGAAGTGTTTTTTATTTTTGTTTTTCGAGGAGTTATTTTATACTAAAACATAGATGATGATGATGATGATGATGGTTTCATAAAGTAGTGTTTTTCTGGTGGATTTTGGAATTTGTTTTCTTCTTCTTTTAACAGGTGTCGAAAATGATAGTTGAATGGTTGAAATAAATTCAAGGAGGTGGCTGTGGATGGTAACTTGTGAAAGGTGATGATTCACATATAGGAGTAGTGGTTCTTGTTGAGTTTAATTCCTTTCCTACCCCCAGTTAGTTTGGGATTGGAAGCTTTGTTGTTGTTGTTTTCAAGAAGTGGTTTTGAAAATTTAGACGATGATGAGGATATTGTTCTTATTTGAGTGTATACATTTTGACTTTTGAGATAGGTGAGAAGTCAAGAATTAACTTGTTGGACAGATTTATGAGGAAGAATTTAGAGTTAGGTTTTTCTTGTGGATTTTGGTATCTGGTTATTTTTGTACGAGGTGTGAAAAGAGACTTGAAAGATTGGAACACATCTAACGCATGGAAGGAGGCAATTCATGTACAGAAACCATGATTCTTGTTGGGTCTTGTTCCTAGCCTATTCCCAACTAGTTGGGATTTAAACGTTTCATGTTGATTTATGAGGACTGATTTTGAAACTACCATGTAGATGACGACGACGGTATGGTTCTTATTTGTTTCATGTTTATGCTCATAGTTTATAACATGTTGGAGAGAATCATGAGGTGCACGAGGAATCAAAGTTAACATGTTGGAGAGAATTGTAAGGAAGAGGTTAGGGTTAGATTGTCCATGTCAGGCTAGTTTTTGCCTTGTCTATTCGTAAGATAGGAAGTATTTTTCTCTTTGATTGTTTAGCCTGTATGACGAATTGCTAAGTAATCTCATGTTGTGTTGATTAATTTGTGGTCTTCTGTTGTACATTGACCTATATTGTGTAGAAATTGTAAAGATCATGTTCCTCTCCCAAGTCCATCCAGGGCCTCAATGCCTCATCCAGTCTATACATGTCAGTTTACTGCCCCATAGCAATTCCATAGCAACCAACGAAAATGCTTAAATGAAAGTTCTATAAAGAGCATTTTGATTTCCAGTACAGTAGTTTTTTTCGTTTCAGAAGGGAGAAAAAATTTAGTCTGGAATCAGCTTAAAATTGTGAAGCATAGCAACTTCAGGTGAAAAAATTGTGAAGGAGAGTGAAGCCACTTCAAGGAATGGCATAGATCTCAAGGTAGACTGATGTGCAAAATCTAGTTTTAAGGAGGAAAATGTTACACAACATCATATGCAGACCACATGTAAGATGCAGTATCAAAGTCAGAACTAAACTTCCAAATATTATAATTTATGTTATTATAATCTGAAAGGTGCAGTTTTTCTTGAACCAGGAAGCTTTGTGGTCTTCTGCTACCAGTCAAAATGCTTAAGCCTTGGTATTGTATTTGCAGGACTTCACGACAGAGCAGGGTAGCGTTAATCCGGCTAATGGGTGGAAAGCTTACTATGCTGCTACCAAAGCCGTAATTAATGCTAATACTGAGTTCTATAACACAATTCGAGAGAGATCTCTAGCCACCATGAGCCGTCTCTGGCTAAATGCAGACTACGTGAAGTGCATTCATGGTGCCGGACTTTGCTTTATGGGGTATGAAAACTTAACTACATCCCATTTTTGTCCTGTTCATTTAGTATTAGTAATGACTAATGACATGATATCATTTAGAAGTGATGTATTACTGTAGGCACACATCACATTTCTTTCCCTCTATAATGTGACTTGAGATATATTAACTTGAAGGGAATGGTTATATGTTGCTACTTTTCATTTCAGACAATTTCTCATTGATATGTGGTATCATGTCAGTATTGCCACCAAGATGCTTTTAATCAATTTTCACTTAATGATAATATTTTTAACTAATTATATAGCTTGTACACTTAATGATAAGATAGCTTTGAGATTTTATCTAAGTTTTAAATAGGAATGGTGCCGAACTGGGAGTTGAACTTGAAATATATAACACCTGACAGAATAGGGTATGTCGACTTTCTTCTGCTGTAAACTAGAATTACACACCATATTTCTGTATGGAAACTAAATTGAATTTTGAGCTTGAGAGTCTGGTTTTCAGTTCTTGTTGTATAACACGACACCAACAATAAATATAGACTGAAAAGATGTGTTGTGTAGTATCCAAGTACGGATACTTAAATACTAAAAAAAATTAGTATCCAAGTAGGGAGGAAAAGTATATGCACCAAAGAGGAGTATTATACTATGATTCTAAAATGCCTGGATTTTCTATATATTCCCAGTTGCTATTCCGAATCTCATACTAAGATTTAGGGCAACGTAGCCTAGGTTTATCAAAGCGGGAAAAAAGCAACACATTGTTGTTGCTCTTTTTCAATTTTTTATGTTGATACTTGTTCTGGTTTCTTCGTCACTACATTTATAGGCAGTCCAAACAATGTCAGTAAAAGAACGAACACTTTCGAAAGAAAAACACAACTGCAATATTGACAAACACCACTCTATGTGAAGCATGGAGATTGCTAGAAATGTTTGTTTACGACTTACAAGTGCTTGGTGGTACTGGTCTCTATGATACTAGTCATTTTTCTTGCACAATTTAAATTCTACGGTGCTATTTATTTATGT